>CM049433.1:72119576-82119576 GCA_026929855.1 Poa annua
TCTGAAGTGACATGCTTTCACATAATCTTGATCATATAATATTGTAAGGCTCATGTTATGAATGAAGTGACTCAAAGCAATGATCTATAGTTTGCCAACGAATAGACAAGGAGTAAACAACTACATCGTATAAGTAAAAAACTTTTCATGAATCGTACTTTCAAACAAGCATCAAAAAGATTTACATAAGAGTTAACTCATAAAGCAATATTCTCTAAGTAAAAGAGCATTGAAACAACACAAAGGAAGATATAAGTTTCAGCATTGGCTTTCAACTTTGAACATGTATATCATATAGATAGTTGTCAACACAAAGAAATATAACAAGTGCAATAAGTAATCATATAAGAGTTGTTGCACACAGTTGACATAAGTGTTTGCTTCTAGGATAGAAAGAAATAGGTAAACTGACTCTACATAAAGAAAAATATAGGCCCTTCGCAGAGTGAAGCAGGGATACAAGCATGTGCTAGGGTTTTTTAGTTTTTATAGGTTTTTGAAATCATATGGAGAGCATAAAAGTAAGTTTTTAAGTGGTGTTTGTCGTTGTCAACGAATGGTAATGGACACTCTACCCCCCTTGTCAACCAGACTTTCTAAGAGCGGCTCCCATGAAGAACGTTATTTCTACCAGCAAGGTAGATCATCCCTCTTATCTCTTTTGTTTACACATGTATATTTAAAAACTGGTTTGACACTCCTCCCCACCATTGCATACACAATCCATGGCTAACCGAATCCTCGGGTGCCTTCCAACAATCACATACCATGGAGTAGTGTCTATATTAAAATGTACAACACTTTGAAGCATAAATTTTTGAAAAACCATGTGAAGAGATTGCAGCGGTTAAAGTTGTAATTAATTGGGACTGGGCACCCCATTTGCCAGCTCTTTTTGCAAAGTTAATGGATAAGCGGATGTATATGCCACTAGTCCGGTTGTGAAAGTCTGTCTAAAAGCAAATGACAAGGTTGATATCGAAAACACCACATACTTCCTCATGAGCTAATAAACATTGTCACAAATAAGGGATAATAAATTTTGAATAAAGGTAGCACACGAAGTATTTGCTTGGAATGGCAGGAAATACCATGTAGTAGGTAGGTATGGTGGACACAAATGGCATGGGTTTTGGCTCACGGTTTTGGATGCATGAGAAGAATTCCTCTCTATACAAGGCTTTGGCTAGCAAGGTTATTTGAAGAAAACACAAGTATAAACTATGACAGCAATACGTATATAAAAACATATTGCAAGCATTATAAAACTCTACATTGTCTTCCTTGTTGTTCAAACACCTTTAGTAGAAAATATCTAGACCTTAGAGATACCAAACATGCAAACCAAATTTCAACAAGCTTTACGGTAGTTCTTCACTAATAGCTTTTAACTACATGATGTAAAAGTTTAAACATGATCTACTTGAGAGCTCAAAACAATTGCCAAGCACCACAACATACAAGATAACAATCCATAAGAGCATGTATATCTTTTCATTATACCATCTACCACATTTAGCATTTTCTGTTTCCAACCAAACACCAATCAGCTTATTTAAACATAAATTCTCCAAGTAATTAACAATGAGATAAGAGAGTATAACATGAGAGAACTAACAGCTCTAAACAAGAGATGCATGAAAAACAAGAGCTGAAAGCATTGAAGTAACATAGAAAAATACTCAACAAATAATAGTGAAGAATAGGAGTATTTATAAGAAAAAACGGAGCGCGTCTCTCTCCCACAAAGAAATGCTAGGATCCATTTTATTCAGAAAATGAAAATAACAAAAGCAAAAATAAAAACAAACAGACGCTCTAAGTAAAGCACATAAGATGTGGCGGAATTAAAATATAGTTTCACTAGAGATGACCTGATAGTTTGTTGATGAATAAGGGGATGCCTTGGGCATCCCCAAGCTTAGACGCTTGAGTCTTCTTGAAATATGCTTGGGTGACCCACAGGGGCATCCCCAAGCTTAGGCTCTTTCATCTTCTTGATCACATCATATCATCCTTCTCTCTTGATCCTTGAAAACTTACTCCACACCAAAATCAAAGTAGACTTCATTAGAGGGTTAGTGCATAATCAAAAATTCTTATATTCTGCATGGACACAATTTCTACCAATGCTACTGGATATTAGTTACAGCCACTGATACTTTATGGAATAAAAAGATCCATTCAAAAACAGCAAAAGAGGCATTGCAAAATAAATGGCAGAATCTGTCAAAAACAGAACAGTCCGTAAAGACGAATTTTTTCGAGGCACTTAACTTGCTCAAATAAGAAAACTCAAAACTAATGAAAGTTGCATACATATCTGAGGATCACGCACAAAAAATCCCAGGTCATTTTGATTTTTCTGTGAATTCTTACGAACTAAACGGTGGACAGCAGAAAACTGTTCCTGCGCAGGAATCCAAATCTAGCATCAACTTTCTATTAGAGGATTAACTTGACACAACAATGCGATAAAATAAAGATACAAAGGAATTGCTACAGAGGTAGACATGTTCCTTGACTCAAATAAAAGAAAATAACTGAAATAAAATATTGGGTTGTCCCCCAAAAGCTCTTTCTTTATAGCCATTAAGATAGGCATAGTGATTGTTATGATGCTCTCATAAAAATGAGAGTTGAAAAACAAAAGGAGAGCATCAAGAGGTAAACATTAAACACATTTAAGTCTAACCCACTTCCTATGCAAAGGAATCTTGTAATAGGATAAATTATTGAAACATAAAGCAACTATCATAGAAAGATGAAACAAATGCAACTTCAAAACTTCCAACATAAAGAGAGGTGTTTTAGTAACTTGAAAACTTTTACAACCGTATTTTCCTCTCTCATAATAACTTTCAGTAGTATCATTGATAAAATCCACAATATAACTATCACATGAAACATTCTTATCATGATCCATATGCATAAAAGCATCATTATTTCCTTCATAAGAAAAGTTCTTCTCATTAATAACAAGGGGAGCAGGATCATCATAAAGAATATGAACATGATAGACAAGTTCTATATTAAAAGGATTGGTTTGAGTAATTTCTCTATAGCTATGACAAGTTTCAAGAGGATAATTGTAATTATAACCTATGTCATAGTATTCTTTATAATTATCAAAGACTGGAGGCATAGTATCATCATAAGCAATAGAATAGTTATCCTCCAAAGTGTGTTCATTTGTAAACATATCATCATTTTTACTAGAAGGAGAGGTATCAAATATATAATCATTAGTAGCGAAAGGATTTTCAAACAGCTCATCCATAAGCTCAGAGCTTTCTATATCATCATGGGAAGAAACATGGATAGTACTAATAGTATAGCAATTATTAACATCATCATTTTTAGAATTAGTGTCCCAGAGATCTTCAATATCAAAAGAAGTGTGATTTTCCCAATCATGATCACTAATATAAATAACAAGCATAGGTTCACCATCAAGTTCAGAATCATCGAATTCAGAGTTATAAGTATTAATTGTAACAGGAGCAACAAGTTTGGGAGAAGATACCGTTTCCTCTCTCCTTTTACTCCTCTTCTTCTTCCTCCTCTTTCCCTTTTTATTCTTCTTTTCCTCTTTAGGAGGGAGAGGCTTGAAAGGAAGCTTCTCCACATAACCTGGTTTAGTATTAGAGACAATGGAAAAAACTTGGGGAATTCCTCTCTTTCATTAATAAGCTCAAAACACACATTAGTCCTGTCATACTTTGGTAAAGTCTCATCCTTTATAATATTTTGTATGTAAGTGTTAGCATGGCAATTATTAACACAATAGAGATAAGATCCATGCAGCAAATCATTCATATCAATATCACTCATATTTAACAAAGAAATTTTTCATGATAACTCTTCACACCCCAAAAATAATGTAAGTTCAGCATGTTGATTAGGAGTGATCATATTATCACAAAAGTCTCCTGCAATATCCTTATTAGAACCTGAGCATTGAAATTCGAAATGACCCTCTTCATAGCAAAGTTCACAAATAAAAGGATAGGTGGCACAAACTTTTTCACCAAGATCTCTTAGAACCTTATACCAACCTCTAGTATTTTCATTCCTATGATGGATACAATATTCATCTTCAATTTGATTAATTCCACAAGGTCTATGTATTCCACAAAAATTAACATGCTTATAAGAAATAGTATTTTCAGGAGTTTGAGCATGTCTATTGCAATCATTAACAACAATTTCATTTTCCATGCAATTGTCTTTGAAAGGTTCATGATACATGTCCCAATTTTCTTTAGGAACATTAATATGAGAAGCAAAGGTTCTAGAACAATCAACAATAATATGAGAATCAAGACCATATTTAGCACTAAGCTCTTAAAAACCAGCAGTTTCAACGAAAGACTTAATGCAATCAAATTCATAGTTTATACCTGATTCTTTACCTTTGTCATTCTCCCAATCCTCAGCATTGTTTCAAATTGTTTCAAGAAGATCCCATCTAGCTTCAACCTTCTTACTTGTAAAAGATCACTCTGAACATGAATCTAGATAATCCTTGCAATGTCCTGAAAGTCTTGCATAAAAATTATTAACAATTATTTTATCAGGAAGCTCATGGTTAGGACATTTGAGTATTAATGTTTTCAGCCTCCCCCAGGCTTGAGCAATGCTTTCTCCTTCATGAGTCCAGAAATTATATATAGAATTCCGATCTTTGTGAATCTCACTTGTAGGATAAAATTTAGAATAAAAGAGAGATACAATTTCCTCCCATCCAAGAGAGTGCCTATTCTTCAACAATTTATACCAATGCGCAGCTCTTCCACCAAGTGACATAGAAAATAATTTCTTCTTAACTTTGTCCATTGAAATACCCGCACACTTGAACAACTCGCATAATTCATATAAGAATAGCAAATGATCACCAGGATGGACAGTTCCATCCCCTACATAGCGGTTATCCATAACACGATCAATAATTTGCATAGGTATTTTAAATGGCACTATTTCTTCAGGTGGCTTTAGAATATCACAAGCATCCTTAGAATTATCACATATTGGAGGCAAAGCTTTATCTAGGCAAAGTATTTCCTCCAAAGCTGAGGAGCAAAAAGGATTATTTTTGTATAAACTAGCATCCCCAAGCTTAGGCTTTTCCATAGCCTTAGCACTAATGGTGTCCAAAGAATTTATACTAATAACACTACTACCACTATTATGCAAACTAACTTCCATAGGTTTTTTAATTTTCTCTTCAAAAGTATCATGTCCTAATGCAATATAAATTTCATAGAGATCTCTAAATTTTTTTTGTTTTCCATTTAGCCTAACTAGTGAAAATAAAAACAAGAAACAAAAAGTAATAACTGCAGGATCTAAAGGAGATACCTTCCAACGCTTACCTCCCCGGCAACGGCGCCAGAAAATAACTTGATGTCTACGCACGCTTCTATTCTCGTAGACAGTGTTGGGCCTCCAAGAGCAGAGGTTTGTAGAACAGCAACAAGTTTCCCTTAAGTGAATCACCCAAGGTTTATCGAACTCAGGGAGGTAGAGGTCAAAGATATCCCTCTCAAGCAACCCTGCAATTAAGATACAAGAAGTCTCTTGTGTCCCCAACACACCCAATACACTTGTCAGATGTATAGGTGCACTAGTTCGGCGAAGAGATAGTGAAATACAAATAATATGGATGATTATAAGTAGTAGTTGCAATCTGAAATAAATATGGCAGCAAGCAAACATGTAGCAGCACAGGTTGTAAACGGTGTTTCAATGCTTAGAAACAAGGCCTAGGGATCATACTTTCACTAGTGGACACTCTCAACAATGACCTCATAGTTGAATAATAAATACTACTCTCAAACACTCTCTTGTTGGATGATAAACACCATTCATTGTGTAGGGCTATAATAGCACCCCCAAAGTCAGAGTAAACTAACACCACAACGTCATAAAGGAATCACACACGGTGCACACACTGTCACCTTGACAACCGTGAATAACCCCGGAGTTCATATTAAAGTAACCTCTAGAGTGCATAATAGATAAAGAGTAGCATATACAATTCAACTAGATTACAAAGCTCATGATCACATAAAGATCACACCACGGGAGAGAGATATAAACCACATAGCTACCGGTAGAGCCCGCAGCCCCGGGGGAGAACTACTCACTCCTCGTCGTAGGAGTCAGCAACGGCGATGGAGATGGCGTTGGAGTTGATTGAGATGGCTCCGGGGGCAATTCCCCGTCCCGGCAGGGTGCCGGAACAAAGACTTCTGTCCCCCGAATCTTGTCTTCGATGGCGGCGGCGCTACGGACCTTTTCGTGGATTTCTGATCTGGTGGTAGAGTTTTTCTCGTCGGGGGCAATATATGGGCGAAAGGGCGAATGCGGTGGAGCCCCGAGGGCCCCACACCATGTGGTGGCGCGACAGAGGGGGGAGTCACGCCACCATGTGGTGTGGCCTCCTCGGTCCCCTCCTTCGTTTCCTATTCAGACTTCTGGAACGTGTCAGGAAAAATAGGGACTTTGGCTTTTGTTTCGTGCAATTCCGAGAATATTTCCTTAACAACTTTTCTGAAACCAAAAACAGCAGAAAACAGGGAACTGGCACTGTGTCATCTTGTTAATAGGTTAGTCCCAGAAAATGCATAAAAACCATATAAAGTGTATATAAAACATGTACCAATTGGTATAATATAAGCATGTAACATAAGAAATTATAGATACGTTGGAGACGTATCAGCAAGCCTGAACAATTTTCACGAAGAGGGATCGGCGCATTCGGTACCTTCGCCGGAAGAGATTGGCGGGATAGGTTGGCCGCTCCGCGAAGTAGTCCCACATCAGAAGCTCGTTCCCGAGGACGCGGTTGCGCGGGATGCAGAGGCGGCCGACCCTCGATCCGAGCCGCCTACTCTTCGTCCGTTGGTCCTCGCTCTCCTTGATAGCCATGACAATGACCAACATCTGCTGGCGATGGCTCGCCAGCAGGTTTTCCACATCTGAGTCGTCGTCCGACGAAGAATCCTCGAGCACAAATTGCTCATCTTCGCTAAGCTCCATCTGCGCAATAACACCGCGAGGCTGAGGACATGGCGGCCTGGCGGAGCGGTGTGGTGCGGTGGGGGGAGGAGGTGGTGATTTGCACCTGAGATTTTACCGACGAGCCGCGGTTGGGGCCGGAACGGACCGGCGGCGCAGCGGAGGCGGATCCCCTTTCGCCGGGGCGGACTCTATCTAGGACTGCCGAGCCACACAGCCGGCTCCGCCGGCGGGGCAGCGGTGGCAGAGGGTCCGCGGGCCCTTCAGACAGCGGCTGGGCGGCGGAAAAGCGGCTCCGGCCGCCGGAATCTAGGGCGGCGGCGGGCTGGGAGCTCGTGGCAGCTGGGAAAGGAAAAGGAAATGTCCCTCCCGCCAAGTCGTTTCTGCCTATACAGGGCACTGGCGGGTCGGAAACGAAAACCCGATTTTAACAGTTCGGGGGGGGGGGGGGGGGGGGGGGATCCGTAACTTCTGCGGGGTCTGGTCTGTGTGCGTTCTCGGCCCGGTACGGAAAAACAGCGGTTATTTTACAGTTCCGGTGAAAATGCGGTGTCTGCTAGAGATGCTCTTAGAATGCCAAATCCTAAATCCGGTTCAGTAATACTCCCCCGTTTCAAATTAGAAAAAATCTATTTATCTACATGTGTATTAGCTACGCATGTGACTGTTTATAGGTACATCTACATGTGGTTAAATGGAAGTCATCGAACGGAGATCATAATAACGTATCGTAGTCATATCATAGTCAGAAGAGCTTGGAGTGGTGCGATTATAGTCAATATATTCTTAACTATTTAGCGACAAACATGTGTGCATTCGCTCGATGCAGAGGCCGGTTTTTTTCCTTTTCGAATTTTTTTTATCGAGCACCAGCTAGAGAAGACAAAATCTCTTATAAGTATTTGATTGCCTAGAAAAGTAATTCATGACCAATTACCCTGTTCTTCAGTCGTTTTAAAAATTCTCAAAAGAAAATGCCTTGAGTTGTGGATAGAGACCTAAAAGTTCAGCTTGAAACTCAATTTTTTTTAAGTTAACAAATTGCCAAATTGAACAATGAATAGTAGCAAACAATAAATGTTGCTATTTATCATTAAATTTGTCTTTCCGTGAAATGAATGAGTTGGATCTTGCCAGTTTGCATGTTTTTATAACATCGATCACTCTCCCAACATAATGTATTTTTCTATATTTTTTGAAGGTCGTAAGTATGGTTTCCACAAAGTTTTAATTATAATATGCTTTCCATGGGATACTTTCTCGCTTCCAACCCACTAGGCACATTATATATGTCTAACTAATTAGGGCAACTCTAACGCGGCGACTCAACTGGTCTTGGAGAAAACCACGGTTCAATGCTCAGATGTAAACATATACCTACCTGCCCGGACACGACTCCACCACAACAGGCAAGCCATGTTGCTCCACGATGTCGGAAATGGGCGATTCCACCCCGATCGCCTGGCTGTGTCACCACGACTACAATGTGTTGTACCTCTTGCCGACGACTTACCGGTGCCGCCAAAAAATCAGCCAGGGGCTACAGCCAACCTCCCCACACACGCAACCTATTCGACGAAATTATAGCACCGACGCCGGATGACCCAGGGTAATAGGAGAAAGTTTGTGGGGAGGTGAGAATGAGCCATTGTTCATGACCGAGCTAACTCAACAAGCTGAGGACACAAGCATACTCGGTGGCCGTTCACAAGATGATTTGCCAAGCATGTATAGATGGAAATGGGATTAGATACAATATTGGATAGCCGAGAAAAAAGGAACTCAATTTTGAAAGTGGTGACATGGTTACTTCCGTGAGCGTCGACAATTCGAGTGTGATACACTTGGGAGTGACCACAACGAATTGTCACTTCAAAAGAAACGGGGGTTCATCCAATCGGAATGTAGCGAGTTCGTTAGCTCCTCCGAACATGTTGTTGGCCGGCCCATGAGTGGTATTGGGATCAAGGACTTTGTATGTTTTCCTTTCAATTCTCCGTCGATTCTTTTTCTTGTTCGTTTTATCCAAAGTGGCAAGTTTATTGGCTCCTATATATAAATATGTCTTTTTTCATTTCATCTCTCAGATAGGCGTTTAAAGCTTCAGAAACCTTAAAGAACCAACATGGGGCAAGTCATTTATCTTGATCCATTGTTGGCAAGAAACTAAAGATATCCAAAGTGGAAAGAACGCATGACGTCATCCTGAAGAGATTGGGGCAAACCGACCGTGGACCAAGAAGCCCCAATTGATAAGAGGCCTAGGGGAGGATCAACATCAAGATGGACACGAAGCGTTATGCTTCAAAAATTGCTTCGCAAGAAACCTAAAAAACTTTGAAGGGGTTCATATCCCAAAAGAATAAGGCAAGTGAGATGAAGGAAGAGAGAAAAACCCGGGAGAGCTGGGACACTCGAAGAAGAAAATACAAAAGAGAAATCTCGGGATCGATGAGAAAAATGCCCGCCATAGAGCATACAAATTGTGTTCATTTGAATTGACCCGTTGGAGTTTGATAACCCACAAGTATAGGGGATCGCAACAGTATTCGAGGGAAGTAAAACCCAAATTTATTGATTCGACACAAGTGGAGACAAAGAATACTTATAAGCCTTAACAGCGGAGTTGTCAATTCAGCTGCACCTAGAAAAGCACTAGTAACAGCGGTGATGTGAAAGCAGCAATAATATGAGAGCAATAGTAATAGTAACACAGAAGCAATAGCAGTAACACAGAGGCAATGGGACCAGAAAATATTCCAGTGCGTAGTTGACTTTAGAGCAATGAAAATGACATAAGGACCGGGGTTCCCAGCTATCTACACTAGTGGTAACTCTCCAAGAACAAGTGTTGGGTGAACAAATTACAGTTGGGCAATTGACAATTGTAAGGGCATGACAATGCATGGTAAGATAGAATATCCAGTCTATTAATCATGTAGGCATGTTTTCCATATATAGTCATACGTGCTCGCAATGAGAAACTTGCATAACATCTTTTGTCCTAACAGCCCGTTTGCAGCGGGGCCTCAAGGGAAACTACTGTTAATTAAGGTACTCCTTTTAATAGAGCACCGGAGCAAAGCATTAACACTTGGCGAAAACATGTGATCCTCATATCAAAGTCATCCCCTCCGGTTATCCCAATTTCTGTCACTTTGGGGTCTCGGGTTCCGGACAAGGACATGTGCAAATAATTTGTAGATACAATCTAAGCAATAATTATAGAGCTTAAATCTAAGATCATGCCACTCGTGAACTAGTGACAAGCATTAAACAAAACAAGATTGCAACAACAATAACTTCACAAACTTTGATGGATAGACTGATCATAATGTAACAATTTATCGGATCCCAACAAACAAAACACTGATTACATCATATGGATCTCAATCATGTAAGACAGCTCATGAGATCATTGTATTGGAGTACATGGGAGAGAGAGTACCAACTAGCTACAGCCAAGAACTCGTAGTCCATGGGGGAACTACTCACAAATCATTATGGAGTCGAAGTGGAGGCGGTGGAGTCGATGGAGATGGCTCCGGGGGTCAATCCCCGTCCCGGCAGGGTGCCGGAACAGGAACTTCTGACCCCCCGAAACTTGTCTTCAATGGCGGCGGTGCTGCGGAACGTTTCGTGGAAAATTGCTCGGGGCGTTAGGGTTTTTCCGTCGGGGAGTCTTTATAGGTGAAAGGGCGATGTCGGTGGGCGCCCGAGGGGCCCACACCACGTGGACGCACGGCCAGAGGGGGAGCCGCGCCACCACATGGTGTGGCTGCCTCGTGGCCCCACTACTTCTCCTCTTCGGTCTTCTGGATCCTTCCGGGGAAAATAGGGACTTTAGTTTTTGTTTCGTGCAATTCCGAGAATATTTCCAGAACAACTTTTCTGAAACAAAAAAAGCAGAAAACAGGAACTGGCACTGTGGCATCTTGTTAATAGGTTAGTTCCAGAAAATGCATAAAAATAATATAAAGTGTATATAAAACATGTAGCAATTGGTATAATATAAGCATGGAACATCAGAAATTATGGATACGTTTGAGACGTATCAAGCATCCCTAAACTTAGTTCTACTCGTCCCGAGTAGGTAAACCGATAACAACAAATAATTTCTGAAGTGACATGCTTTCACACAATCTTGATCAAATAATATTGTAGAGCTCATGTTATGAATGAAGTGACTCAAGTCAATGATCTATAGTTTGCTAACAAATAAACAAGGAGTAAACAGCTACATCATATAAGTAAAAACTTTTCATGAATAGTACTTTCAAACAAGCATCAAAAAGTTTTGCATAAGAGTTAACTCATAAAGCAATAGTTTCTAACTAAAAGAGCATTGAAGCAATATAATAAGTGCAATAAGTAAGCATATAAGAATTGTTGCACACAAAGTTGACACAAGTGTTTGCTTCTAAGATAGAAAGAAGTAGGTAAACCGACTCAACATAAAGTAAAAGATAGGCCCTTCGCAGAGGGAAGCAGGGATACAAGCATGTGCTAGAGCTTTTGGTTTTATAGGTTTTTAAAATCATATAGAGAGCATAAAAGTAAGTTTTGAGAGGTGTTTGTTGTTGTCAACGAATGGTAGTGGGCACTTCTACCCCCATTGTCAACCAGACTTTTAAGAGCGGCTCCCATGAATGACGTTATTTCTACCAGCAAGGCAGATCATCCCTCTTGTTCTCTTTTGTTTACACATGTATATTTCTTTAAAAACTGGTTTGACACTCCTCCCCAGCATTGCATACACAATCCATGGCTAACCGAATCATCGGGTGCCTTCCAACAATCACATACCATGGAGGAGTGTCTATATAAAATTGTATAACACTTTGAAGCATAAATTTTTGCAAAACCATGTGAAGAGAATGATGGTTAAAGTTGTAATTAATTGGGACTGGGCACCCCATTTGCCAGCTCTTTTTGCAAAGTTAATGGATGAGCGGATGTATATGCCACTAGTCCGGTTGTGAAATTCTGTCTAAAAGCAAATGACAAGGTTGATATCAAAAACACCACATACTTCCTCATGAGCTAATAAACATTGACACAAATAAGAGATAATGAATTTTGAATAAATGTAGCATATGAAGTATTTGCTTGGAATGGCAGAAAATACCATATAGTAGGTAGGTATGGTGTACACAAATGGCATGGGTTTTGGCTCAAGGTTTTTGGATGCATGAGAAGAATTCCTCTCTATACAAGACTTTGGCTAGCAAGGTTATTTGAAACAAACACAAGATGACAACTGGCACAACAAGATTTACATAAAAAACATATTGCAAGCATTATATAACTCTACATTGTCTTCCTTGTTGTTCAAACACTTTTATTAGAAAATATCTAGACCTTAGAGATACCAAACATGCAAACCAAATTTCAACAAGCTCTACGGTAGTTCTTTACTAATAGGTTTTAACTACATGATGCAAGAGCTTAAACATGATCTACTTGAGAACTCAAAACAATTGCCAAGCATCACAACATACGAAATAATAATCTATAAGAGCATGTATATCTTTCATTATACCATCTACCACATGTAACATTTTCTATTTCAAACCAAATACCAATCAACTTATTTAAACATAAATGCTGAGTCTTTCAGCTTTCGCCATATAAAAACAATAAGTGCTGAGGCTTTCAGCTTTCACCATAAAGATAAAACATGACAAGTGCTGAGGCTTTCAGCTTTCGCCATAACATAAATATAAATGAAGAATACGAGTATTCATAAGAAAAAACGGAGCGTGTCTCTCTCCCATAAAGAATGCTAGGATCCAATTTATTCAGAAAATAAAAATAACAAAGCAAAAATAAAAGCAAACATACGGTCCAAGTAAAGCACATAAGATGTGAGAGAATTAAAATATAGTTTCATTATAGATGACCTGATAAGTTGTTGATAAAGAAGGGGATGCCTTGGGGACGCTTGAGTCTTCTTGAAATATGCTTGGGTGACCCACGGGGGCATCCCCAAGCTTAGGCTTTTCACTCTTCTTGATCACATTATATCATTCTCCTCTCTTGATCCATGAAAACTTCCTTCACACCAAACTTCACATAAACTTCATTAGAGGGGTTAGTACTCAAAAACATTAATCCACTTTGGTTCTATTGTGACACATTGCAAGAACTCAATAAAAAATTAGCTACATCCCTCCATGAAAGAGAACATTGCTTAAAGTACACAAGAGACAATGCAAAAAACAGAGACATAATCTGTCAAAACAGAACAGCAAGTAAAGACGAATTTTTTCGAGGCGCTTAAATTGCTCAGATCAGAAAACTCAAAACTAATAAAAGTTGCGTACATATCTGAGGATCACGCACAAAAAATCTCAGGTCATTTCAATTTTTCTGTGAATTCTTACGAATTAAACGGTGGACAACAGAAATCTGTTCCTGTGCAGAAATCCAAAGCTAGTATCAACTTCCTACTAGAGACTTTACTTGGCACAACTATGCAATAAAATAAAGATACAAAGGAGTTGTTACAGAGGTAACCATGCTCCTTGACTCAAATAAAAGAAAAAATTACAGAAATAAAATATGGGTTGTCTCCCAAGAGCGCTTTTCTTTAATGCCTTTTAGCTAGGCTTGATAGTTGTAACGATGCTCTCATGAAAATAGAAAATGAAGCAAAAGGAGCATCAAGAAGCAAGTTCAAAACATATTTAAGTCTAACCCACTTCCTATGCATGGGAATCTTATACACAAATAAATTCACAAAGAACAAAGTGACAAGCATAGAAAGATAAAACGAGAATAACTTCAAAGCTTTTAGCATATAGAGAGGTGTTTTAGTACCATGAAAACTTCTACAACCATATTTTACTCTCTCATAATAATTTTCAGTAGCTTCATGAATAAACTCAACAATATAAATATCACATAAAGCATGCTTTTCATGATCTACAAACACATAATTTTTATCAAGCTAAAAAATAGTGGGATTAAAACATTCAAACCCACTTTTAACAATTTTATAACAAGATGATTAACCATTCTCAAGAGGTATGGGACTCCTAGATAAAGTCAAGACCTCTCCAATCCCACTTTCATTAGTAGTACAATTAATATTATCAAGTAACATAGGACCATCATCTAGAGCTTTATCATAAACATTTTCTAAACAAACTTTCTTATTACCATGCATTTCGAAATTAGGCACAAATAAAGGATTATCATAAGATTTATCAAAATAGCATGGATTATCATAGATAACAGTAGCATAATAATCCTCACAAGTTTTACTCATAGGGAATATTTCAAGAGAATCCACAGGAACATAACATTCATCCTCCTTTGGTAAGCATGGGGGACAATCAAATAGTGTAAGAGATAAAGAGTTACTCTCATTACAAGGTAGGCATGGGTAGCTAATCCATTCTTCCTCCTTTTGTTCATCACTCTCCTCCTCTTTTTCATCTAATGACCTTTCAGGTTCACCAATCTCTTCTTCCACAGGTTCCTGCAAATTGTGGATACATTCTTATACATTACTGAGTCTTTCTTTATAATCAATGATATAACCATTATTGCTGAAATTTTCTATGCAATAATCAAGTATAGAAGAGACATAATCTTTAAGGTTATTACAAGCAACACATGTTTCATAATTTTTAGACATGAAGGATTCTATTTCAGAAGCTCCCATAAATAAAACAAATTGTTCTACTTCTTCAAATCCAAGATGAATATAGTTATTCCAATGATAGTTCACAATTAAAGCTTCTTTACTAAAGCCACATTGGAATTTAAGATGTTTAGTATCCTGTTCAGAGCAACAATTTATATCATGGCGTTTAAGCAAAATTTCAGCAATTGTATTCAACTTTTTTAACACGCCTCTCATGACTTTCCCCTTATATGATTCTCTATACTTTATAAATAATTCATTAAGTTCCATATAGGTTCTAGCATGTTCTCCCATAGCAACAGTTTTTAGATTTTTGGTTTTTCAAATTTTTATGGATTTTCAGGTATATAAGAAAAATAAAACAAGACAAAAATAAACTAGACAAAAGTAAACTAAACAAAACTAAACTAAACAGAAATAAACTAAGCACAAATAAACTAGACAAGACAAAATAAAATAAAAACACAGAGAGAGAGGTAGAGTGTACTCCCCAGGTGAACTTATGAGTAGAGCTATGCTCACCGGCAACGGCGCCAGAAAATAGTCTTGATAACCCACAAGTATAGGGGATCGCAACAATATTCGAGGGAAGTAAAAACCCAAATTTATTGATTTGACACAAGGTGAGACAAAGAATACTTATAAGCCTTAACAACGGAGTTGTCAATTCAGCTGCACCTGGAAAAACACTACTAACAGGGGTGATGTGAAAGCAGCAGTAATATGAGAGCAATAGTAATAGTAACACAGCAGCAATAGCAGTAACACAGAGGCAATGGCACAAGAAAATATTCCAGTGCGTAGTTGACTTTAGAGCAATGATGATGACAGAAGGACCGGGGTTCCCAGCTATCTACACTAGTGCTATCTACACTAGTGGTAACTCTCCAAGAACAAGTGTTGGGTGAATAAATTACAGTTGGGCAATTGATAATTGTAAGGGCATGACAATGCATGCTAAGATAGAATATCCAGTTTATTAATCATGTAGGCATGTTTTCCATATATAGTCATACGTGCTCGCAATGAGAAACTTGTGCAAGCAATTTGTAGATACAATCTAAGCAATAATTATAGAGCTTAAATCTAATATCATGCCACTCGTGCACTAGTGACAAGCATTAAACACAACAAGATTGCAGCAACAATAAATTCACAATAATGTAACAATTTATCGGATCCCAACAAACACAACACTGATTACATCATATGGATCTCAATCACGTAAGGCAGCTCATGAGATCATTGTATTGTAGTACATGGGAGAGAGAGTACCAACTAGCTACAGCCAAGAACTCGTAGTCCATGGGGGAACTACTCACAAACCATCATGGAGTCGAAGTGGAGGCGGTGGAGTCGATGGAGATGGCTCCGGGGGTCAATCCCCGTCCCGGCAGGGTGCCGGAACAGGAACTTCTGACCCCCGAAACTTGTCTTCGATGGGGGCGGCGCTGCGGAACGTTTCGTGGAAAATTGCTCGGGGCGTTAGGGTTTTTCCGTCGGGGGGTCTTTATAGGCGAAAGGGCGATGTCGGTGGGCGCCCGAGGGGCCCACACCACGTGGCCGTGCGGCCAGAGGGGGAGCCGCGCCACCACATGGTGTGGCCTCCTCGTGCCCCCACTAATTCTCCTCTTCGGTCTTCTGGATCCTTCCGGGGAAAATAGGGACTTTGGTTTTTGTTTCGTGCAATTCCGAGAATATTTTCAGAACAGCTTTTCTGAAACAAAAAACAACAGAAAACAGGAACTGGCACTGTGGCATCTTGTTAATAGGTTAGTTCCAGAAAATGCATAAAAATTATATAAAGTGTATATAAAACATGTAGCAATTGGTATAATATAAGCATGTAACATCAGAAATTATGGATACGTTTGAGACGTATCAGAGTTGCCCTTACACCAAAGTTGGCTGGATAGACATTCGTGCAAGAGGTCGAGTTTTTGAAGCACGAACGATTGTAAGCTCATTTTTTCTGAAAAGAAGTATCAAAAACTCAGTTTATGGGTTTACTATTTTTTTTTAAAAAAAACTGGATGATTTATCCTACTCCCTCCGCCCAATAAAGAGTGTCTCAACTTGATCAAAAATTGGATGTATCTAGACATGACTTAGTGTATAGATACATCCAAATTTGATAGAAAGTGTGACATCTTTTATTGGACAGATGGGGTAATAGTGTGCGGAAATCGGCACGAAATAAATCGCATTCTAGGCCTAGCAAAAATGACAAAAGTGCGGATCTTGGTGGGGTGCACAATGCAAAATGTCGGATTTATCATTTTAATGAGCGCACAAAAGAAGTTATTTCGAATTGGAAATTGGCACGGCAGTAGCATACATTGTTGACTACATCTAGGATTTCTTATTTGGATTTTTTGATAATTTGAAATCGAGTTTGTATTGCACCGAGTAAGTGATTCAATCATTGCTCTAGGAAAATATTACACTCACTGTTGTAGGAAATGTAATGGTACATAAAGCTCTCCAATGTGGGTACATGTCCTGCTCACTCTATAGTGGCCATGGCTTGACCTCATCTGCAACATTTTTTTTCCAAATATGACCCCGTTGAAGCAAAACCATAGAACCGCCACTATCTACACCATATATGTACAGTGAAATGCGAATATTAACGACAAATATCATTCCGGTCAACAAAGTGCAGCAACTTTCAGTAGCCCATGATATCTCTCTAGATTTTGATGGGACGTCTTGTTATACTGCCCCTACGGACTAGGGGGCATCTCTCCTAGTGCTAGCCCTCAACGGACCAAAAAGCAAGACAGTGGTAATATGCACGCACACATGAAACGACAATTTTCTCTTTACCGTCTTTCTTCCTTCTCGAAGAAAATTTCCTGCTATTTTACGGCACTCATTTTTTCGGACCTCTCGATGGCCGTGCAATCACGTAGCACCAGGCGCAAACGAGTAGTTTTTCTCTTGTCTCGTCGCTCCTGTCTTCTCATGGCAGCTGTTACAAATTCGTTGACCTGTGTAAAATTTGTGTTTGCACCCTGCTGATCCGGAGTATTTGGAGAAAGGCCTCGGCTAAAGTTAAATGCACCATTGCACTTAGATTTTGCATGGCTGCTTGTCAGAGCATCTCCAGTGGATGGTGTAAATTTGGACGTGTATATCTCCATATACACGTCCATATACACCTTGCTAAATTTTACACCTCCCAGTTTTTTAGTGGAACATGTAAATTAGGACGTGTAAATCAGGATGTGTATATTCTATATTTTCAATCCGCTATATTACTTGCAACAGGGGATTTGGTAGCAATCTATATATCATACCACAATACAGTACCAATTATGTATCAAATTGCTACCAAAACGCATGTACGGAAACAAATGGCACAATTGAGCAAATTCTTTAGAGCATATGTAATGTATTCAGAGCACGATGGACTGATGTATTCAGAGCAAATCCCCTGTGATTCAGAGGAAATTGAATAAACCACCACTGATTGAGCACTCCACCATCGAATTGAGTACAAAATTGAGCAATCCAGCACCAAATTGCTCCATCCCCAACCTCCCCATCTCCTCTCCTACCTCCACGACCCCATCGCTGTTGGAGTGCTGGCGCTAGGGCGCAGCTCAGCTCAGCTCGTCCAGCCTTGCGCCGCACCGCACAATTCGTCTTGCCCCAGCGCCGCCGCGCAGCTCCGCCCTGCCCCGCGCCGGCCAGCCTCGCCTTGTCCAGCCCAGCGCCGCCGCGCAGCTACGCTCTGCCCCGCGCCGGCCAGCCTCGCCCTGCCCAGCCCAGCGCCGGCCCGCCCCGCCTCGCCTAGCGCCGGCCAGCCACGCCGCCGCCAGATCTCGTGCAAGGCGGCGACGACGACCTTCGCCCAGCTTCGCCCAGCGCTGCCTCTCCCCGCCGCCCAGCGTCGGACCAGTGCGAGGCGCCCAGCTTTTCGTCGCTCCACGAGCGTGGATGGGGCGTGTTTACTTCCACGACGCGTACGAGCGTGGATGGGCGTGGATGGTATACACGATCCACTGGAGGCTGATTTTGAGCCAAAAACGTGTAAATATGCTATACACCTTCATATACACGTTCCACTGGAGATGCTCTTAGGGTGTGTTTGGTTCAGTGGCTATCCAGTTGTTGGTTAGGGATAGCCAATTTTTTAGTGGTTGCCCTATGTTTGGTTTAGAGGTTGAGGGGTGTCAGGGATAGCCAGATTCGAAGAATATTCCCCGAAAATCTGGTTGAGCTCCTCCGGCAAAAAGTGCCGGATGAGGATGGCCACTCTGGGCTCGCTCACCTCCGAACCGTTTTTACTCGCTCACCTCGCAAAGAAACACCCCAGCCTACCTAACTTATCCCTCCGTCTCTCGTTCTCTGCTAAGTGCTGCTGGCGGCGGCAGGTCGAGCGACCACCATGGCGCATCAAGGATACGCGGCGCAGTTGGGACAGCGCCGACGCCGAGGCGCACTGCTTCCTCGAGGAAGCAGCAGGTGATGGTGCCCGCCGGCCCGCCCTACATCTCTCACGCATCTGATGATCTAGGTGCACCGACGGAGCAAGGCCGTGCGTGTGCTCAGTTGAACAGGAGCGAGACAAGCACACACCAAGGACAGCTTGGGGGATGAGGCTAGCTAGTATCTCTCGCTTGCAGCTAGCCAGCTCGTTCCGTCTCGCTTTTAGCTAGCTAGTGGAATTTCCTCTTCTTATTTTTTTCTATTGAGATTTTGATCTTTCTGCTCGGACGAACGATAACAAGATGCAAACTCAATTGGATTTACTTTTAAGTACCGCTGATTTTGTGCTTTGACTTTGCAAAAGAGTGATGAGAGAAGTAATTTCTTAATTGCAATTTGTTCACCGAATTGGGATTAGAATTGGTAATCAACTAGGGTATTCTCACCATCTCAACCAAAGAGGTAACCATATCGACCTGTCCAATCTTCATCCTTTGAACCAAACACAAAATTGGTTATCCTTAACCACTTTTCATCCCACCCAACCAAAGACAAAAAAAAAAAGGCTATCCCTAACCAGGTCTCATCCCACCCAACCAAAGACAAAAAAAAGGCTATCCCTAACCAGGTGGTTGGGGATATCCTCATCCCCTGAATCTAATCCCGTAAACCAAACACACCCTTAGAGCATCTCCAATGGGACAACCCAGTTCGTTCTATACTTCCCCTATATGTTTGTGGTGAATAAGTGTTTTTCACTCGGTCGTAATTCTCGTAAGGTCGTACCTAGCTCGAACATCGGGATGGGAATGATCCGGTTTGACTCAACACGTAGCCCACTCCATTACCATCCCAGACCAATCTGTAGCCTCCCTCTTGACCGATCCGTTAAACTCCACTCGCTTCTCCTTACCGTCCTCTCCTTTCCCCTCCACCATAGCGTGCTCCGGCAACGGATTTGGTTCTGAAGACGACCTCCACTAGGATGCACTTGTTGTGGAAGTTTCTAGCCTCGCGTCGGATGCGGAGGAGCTCACGCTTCGCCGCTCGCTATAGGACAAGAAGGTTCGTGCTGCCGACTTGTTAGGGTAAGTGCAGATCGTAGACGCCGGAGGCGGCCAAGTGTTCGGCATGTCATAAGTTTGTCCCTCTTCAACTCTTTTTGATGGTTATATATTGAGAAGGAATTTACTCTGTGTTACGCCAGATCGCCACTCATCCTGTTACCCTGACAAGAATTCAGTTATACATCATGTTATTACTTTATTTGAGTTACGAGTATTAAAAGTGCGTTGTTATTCATTAAGATGTTGTCCCTTCCTCTAGAGTTATCATATGCTTGTTGTTTATACTAGATGGGATCTTTACATTATAGAACTTGCCTTGTATTTTCCAATTATGAGCTTCCTCAACTTCTCTACGTCTTCTCATCATCAGATATATTGAGAACTGTAGTTTCATTTTCTGATCCATATTAATTAGATACCAGAACCAAAACCATAGAGACGGAATTTGTACTTGTTATGTGAGGATGATTGTTATGAAAATCTTGGTTGTCCATAAGCAAAGACCCCATCGATGGAACAATGGTCTCAGTTTTGGGAAAATAAAAACATCGTTTACTATGAACATCCGCATACAATACAAACCACGTGCATAGAGGTATCTCTTCCCCACAAATGGCATTCGTTCAAAATCTTCCATGAAAAAGTTCTGTCGGGTGCTATAACCAGTGCAAAATGTAAGTTTTGTACTTTTGTTTGCTTCAATTTTGTTGTTTGTTTCACTTTGGTTGCATTATGTTGAGTGATTCCTATTTTTTAGATTAATTTGTCCATTATTTTGTATCATCATCTTGAGACGAGGTCATTCATGATGGCCCATTGCTGAACCATATTGAAGGGATACCCATCCCAAAAAATGATAAGGGGAAGGGCGAAACTGATGATGATAAGTAGATCCACCATGACCAACAAATGGGGAGACAAATGATTGAAATTGTGATGCTTGACGAAATATGCTAAATTTGTGTCGATTGTGTTTTATCTACGGACATGTGTTTACACATTTTTAAGAATTTATATATGAAGGTGGGAACCATCGGAGAAATGGGACTGGCCGACTGATATCCAGTTGAGATGCTAAAAATAACAAATAAGTGAGAGGTGACCTGATGTATTCTTTGAATAAAAAAAATTCATATTTTTTTTGGAAGATTCCAGCTCGTAAGATTCGTTTTTAAGAAAATCCTCTAAATTAAAAGAATGACAACTCTAAAATTTATATGCCCCCGTCCCATAGGAACTTGAACATCCAATTTAATCACTTTGTTAGGCTTATGTTTTCCTCTATTTCGCAGCCTCTGTTTTACATTAGTAGAATCCTGTAAAAAATTCTATGTTTTTATAATTACTGTGCTTCGTAGTCCTATGACCCTAAAATAGAAGAAGAGGCACGCTTAAGTTTTGCTTGTAGCAACGGGGCTGCATCTGCAATTTCACACAATAGTGAGGTGCTGAAAGTGCATAGAAGAAGCGTGAGCTGCTCGCATTAAAGAGAAGGAAACAAAAAGTGTATCGAACTTTGTGATCTCTCCCCCTGCAAGGCTGCAACACCGGACTGAGATCCCGTGCCCCGCTCAAGGCAGGGCACGCTGTGCCCTGAGCCTCACATCCACCATCCGTTCCCCATCCGACGGTCAGATCAAATCCAAATTTAGATCTTAAAATTAAAACTTCTCAGAAAAAATCGAAAAAATTCTCACCAGTTCTATATGTCACGTTGTGTATTGTGGTAAATTGTAGATTTTTTCGGATCACCGGTTTATGATTTAATAGCTTTTTAAGTTGAAAACACAAAAAATTTAGTTAATGGTAAACCATTTATCCAAAAAAATCCTAAAAATTTGTGAACACACAACGTGACATATAGAACTCGTGGGATTTTTTTCGATTTTTTCTAAGAAATTTTAATTTTGAGATTTAAATTTGGACATGCTCTGACCGTCGGATGGGGAGCGGATGGTGGATGTGAGGGCTCAGGGCACAGTGTGCCCTGCCTTGCGCGGGGCACGGGATCTCAGTCCTGCAACACCACCCTCCCCCGTGGCACCGGCACCGAGGCAGAAACCAGCCCAGTGTCCCACACCACACCCATGGCCACGGACACCATCACAGTCACCACTGCGACGTAGCATTTCTTTAACCATCCTGCCACTGCCGAGAGCACATTATCACACTGCTGCTCAAGGCTCACGACGCCACCTCTCTCTCTCTCTCTGCTCCAGGCTCCAGCTGAGCTAAAGCAATTGTACTCGCAGTCGCACCACGCCGTCCTGCGGTCCTCCTGTACCAGAGGAGCTCGCTCACTCCACTCCACTCGCATCGAGCCCTGGCTGATTTTTTCTTCTTCTACTTGCCGTGCTGGTGCGGTCACCGCCGCCGCCGCTCTACCTGCCCGTGATCTCCTTTTTTCCATGGTGAGAAGCCATTGCCATCCCTTTCTTGCTCTGCCGTCATTCCCTTTGTTTTTCCGTCTCGTTCTGGATCTTGTGGTTCTTCCCGCAATGTGGCTACGGGGGGAGGTTTGTGTGCGGTTTTCTGTTCAGCTTATATACATCTTGTGCAGTTTGTTCTTAGAGGAGAGGAGACAGGACGATGTATTTGTACTTTCGTATTTAAGCGATGTGAATGAAGCAAACCTGGTGTTAGTTGGAAGGGGAATGGGTCCAATGGGACCAAGATTTGGCCCATTTTCCTACTCCCAAATGGTTGCATTTGGTTTTCCGATAAGGGATTTTGGATTGATCTGGAGCTATTTCATGATTGAGATATCCCATACTGATTGGTACTTGCATAAGCACTTGGGTGGCGAACTTGGCCAAGATTTGACTTTCTTTTGGATTTTGGTCACTCTTTTTGCGGGGTCGCGTTTGTTAGAAAAGCAGAGTGTGTGTGGTTTCTTCCTACTGTTTCTTTACTTTATACGTTCTTTCAGTGGAAAGGAGAAGTGACCGCCGGTTGTTCGTATCAATGCTCCGACATTATGTTCTGATAGTCTTCAACCACCATAATAATCTTTTATCTTTCGTGCTCACTAATTATATAATATCTATCTCAGATTGGGTCCCGGATCTAATTTTCTCATTTTCTTGTTCTTGTGCATATAAATGGTCCATGGTTACTGTTAAAAATATCTTCAGTCGGCGGACCCTTTTTAATTTAAGCGTTTTGATGGTTGTTATTTCTGATTTATTTCAGGTTCCTGCGACTTGGTTATAATGGAAGCGGCCATGCTCAAGGAAATAGCCAACATTGAATCATAATCATATATTGTTGCTGTGTAAATCAGACTCAAAATGACGGACATGAGGCGCCACTCTGTCTCCGTGGATGCTCCACTGTCAAGAACCTTGGTGCAGCTGAAGCGAGTGAGGTCGCTGCGGGATCCAGCGACAAATTCTTTGAGCAAGTATGCGTCTCCTTCTGACAATATGATCTGGGAGACCGCTTCTAGCAACGGAGCCACAGTGGAGCTAAGCAGGTCAGCACACCATCATATAATTGAAGAAGATGTGGATTTTGAAGCTGAAGCTACTATGGGGTCAGAACGAAGCTTTCGGGCACCCAATGCAAGAACTGCATCTTACAGGAAATCTTCCGTTGTCAAGATCAGAGGCTTGAACCCGTCGAGAAACAAGCAACTTCATCGTGTCCGCGCAGATGGTCACCGCAAATCGGTGGATTCTAACCACTCTAATCATAGCTCTCTTCGACAGTTGGCAAACAATATGGTAACCAAAGTGTCGGAGGAGAAGGAAGAGGAGGAGGTGAATTCTTATGAACGGGCTGATCTTGCATTGCCTGAGAAGACTGATGAAGAGGTGAACATGCATTCCAAATTCAGGACCAGGTCTTCTGCTGCAATGAGCCGCGTCGGCAGCCCTTGTATGTCTGCCAGTGAAGCACGCTCAGTTGGGTCGAGAAGAAGTACCTTAGGGCATGGAACTGAGGACACACGACTGAGGTCGAATGATGTTGTTGGATCAAATTTCAGTGGGTGCGGTATAAGCTACTGTTGGTCAGGAGCATCAAAATACCGCGATCTTTATTCTGATAGTGATGGTCCAGAGCAGCCTCTCTTATCCCCGGAGGGGACTGAAGTAGCATCCCAAGATAATGTACCATACACTGAGACACCTAGGTGTTTAAGCCAAAAATTCCGCCCTCGATCCTTCAGTGAACTGATTGGCCTCAATGTGGTTGCTCAGTCTCTCTTATATTCCTCTTGCAAAGGAAAGGTTGCTCCGATGTACTTGTTCCATGGCCCCCGTGGTACAGGCAAGACGTCGGCCGCACGGATTTTCGCTGCTGCTCTAAATTGCCTCTCTCTCGAAGAGCAAAGGCCGTGTGGGTTCTGTAAAGAGTGTGTCATTCTCTTCTCTGGGAGGAGTAGAGACGTAAAAGAACTTGATGCGGCCAAAATGGATCGTTTAGGTCGAGTAAAGGCACTTCTCAAGAGCGCATCTCTTGTCCCATACTCGTCACGCTTCAAGGTTTTCATCGTTGATGAATGCCATCTGCTGCAAGAGGATGCATGGTCAGCAATAGTGAAGAGTCTTGACGAGCCATACCGGCATACTGTGTACATTATGATTACGTCTGATTTAGATAGCCTGCCCCGCACTTCCGTCACACACTGCCAGAAGTTCCATTTTCCAAAGATAAAAGTTGCAGATATTGTCTACAGGTTGGAGAAAATCTGCATAGAGGAAGGATTAGAATTTGACCATGATGGGTTGTACTTCATTGCAGCAAAGTCTAATGGTTCCCTTAGAGATGCTGAGATAATGCTGGATCAACTTAGTCTGCTTGGGAAGAGGGTCACAATTTCTCTTGTGCATGAACTTGTGAGTAGTTCTACCTATGTTGTACTAGTAAATAATAGGCAGTCACACAGTATAACCATGTTTCCACCTTTGTTATTTGCAGGTAGGATTAGTGTCTGATGATGAGTTGATTGAGTTGCTTGATCTAGCATTGTCATCGGACACAACCAA
Organism: Poa annua; assembly: GCA_026929855.1. Taxonomy (NCBI): domain Eukaryota; kingdom Viridiplantae; phylum Streptophyta; class Magnoliopsida; order Poales; family Poaceae; genus Poa; species Poa annua. The sequence goes on from CM049433.1 coordinate 72,144,749, forward strand.
TACAGTTAGACGAGCTCGGGAACTTATGGCATCGTCAATTGATCCTCTGCAGCTGGTATCTCAGTTGGCAAACCTTATTATGGACATTCTCTCAGGACGATGTCAATCTGCGGTCACTGAAGTCAGCAAAAGTTTCTTGGGAAGATATGCGTGTATGTATGCTTTCCCTTAATTCCTAGTCTATTTTCACATATTCATTGTTATGCACTAGAACTTCATTGCGTCAGTGAAAAACGAAAACTTTTGTGTGTTTTGAACTTCCCTATTTCCACATTTTATTGTTATCCATTACAACTTCTTTATTTCCACATAACCTTTTGGTCCACCAAGTTCTTTTACCCTTACTATATTCTGATGATCTTGCAGTGGCAGAAGTTGGTATAAGGAAATTAAGGCATGCACTGAAAGTCCTCTCAGAAACTGAAAAACAATTGAGGACATCAAGAAATAAGGCTACTTGGGTTACTGTTGCGCTTTTGCAGTTTGGTACCAACGAATCCGATCTAGTAGCAGAAACAAATGACATGCATGCACATTCAGCAACAGGATATACTGGTAAGTACAGTCAAATATATTATGAAAAACTGGTCCCAACAGAATGATATAACAATTTATGATATCCTGTGCAGATGACTGGGTTTCCAAGGTAAACTCAACCTCCAATATCTGTGATGCGTGCAACAGCAACAAGTCCAACTGTTCTGAGAGACACTGCAGACGGCTTAAGCTTGAAAACATCTGGAGAAGAGCCATTGGGAAGTGTCAATCAAGGTCAGCTAGAAGTTTTCTCAAAAAAGAAGGAATCTTATCATCAGTCCACGTTACCGAAGGTAATTCCTGTTTAATTGTTTTATTGATTAGCCTTCTCATAGGTTTGTGCTGATTATGACACTCGAAATGTGAAATTCTCAGAGGTGGCGATAGCAGAAGTTGGATTCAGTCACCCAGATCACCTATCAAGGGCAGAGAAAATGCAAAGCCTGATAGAAGGCGTATTACAGCATGTTCTTGGGTTCAATGTGGAGATCAGATTCAAACTTGTACCATGCATAGCGAGGAAAGATGGAAGGTTGAAGAGACATTCGTTCAGCCTGCTTGGCTGCTCAGGACGAAAGCAAGAGCTATCAGATTCAACTGTGACTGATGAAGATGAAGCTGTGAGACATGGAGCAAGAGAAACACCACTCAAAGGCTACTCCTCTAGTCAGCAGCGATCGCCATTCATTGTGCAACGCGTTGATTCTAAACCAAAAGTTCATGGCAGTGAGGATGATGCCCGGAGCACCTTGACATCAAACAGATCAATGACAGATGACCTGACAAGGACATGTAGGTCCGAGACTAACTACTCCAAGGGTGCCAGTGAGCAGGGTCGTTTCGATAGCATCCAGGAGCCTGACCTTCAGCCAAATTGCTTCTCACGAACGCTGAAGCTCCAAAAGAGGTTCTTCTCATCAGATGCAGCTCACACAATGTGTTTCAGAATCCAGCCACACAACAAAATGGGTTTCCTACCTAAGAAAGAATTCGATACATATTTCTGCGCATACGAGCCCTATGAACAGTGCCCAAGATCAAATTCACGAGCTACTTACGGTTCAAGAGATGAGGACTTGTAAGTGATCTGAATGCCCTTGATATTATTTAACGATGTTTTGACCTAGTCTTCATGAATACATATTCAGCAGGGAAAATTTTAGTCAGAGAACTGCATACTTAATTATCCCTGCAAAAAGAACTGCATACTCTTTTTTTTAACCAAAAGAAAAATGCATACTCAATTGCAGTCTATGAATCCTGTTATTCTCACTATATCTCCTGCAGGTCCATCAAGACTTCGCGGTTTGGTTCAACTCTACTCTGCTGGAGGGGGCCTAGACAGTCAATCTAACAGGTACATTACCAGTTATTTATGCATCACTGCACAAGGAGGCCATGCGAAGAGAGCTCTTGATGTTCAGTTTCTAGTGGCCATACGGTTGCTTGGCACAATTTGCTGGTGCTTTGTTACATATAGCCACTGCAACCGCCATCACAAATATTGCTTTATGTTTGAAAAAATGAAGTTTGATAGAACAAGGGTGCAAAATGGCTCAGCAAAAGATTAACCTGCTCATGAATCTAAAAAAGTACTAACCATTGTCCGTCTACATGTTTGAGGCTTTAACCTGCTCATGAATTTTCCTGTTTTTTTTTGCTTTCTGTAAAAAAAAAGTGATTTTCGGTGCTCTAAAAAAGCAAAATATTAAGAACAAACCTCACGTCTCTACGTAAGGCACAGAGCTGCAGATAAATTTTTAGAGGAATGATAGCACGGCCAATTATGAAACCATATATATGCCTTATTTGTTCGAAAACACCAAACGTAGCCCAAGCTATATGGCAAAGTTTTCAAAATTTTGAATCTCGGCACTGTCCACCATCCAGAACAACGGATTTTTTTTTTTTTTTTGCTCAGGCCAAAATACTACGAATTCTTCATTGAGATTTTGCAACCTTATAGATCTCAACATTATCTCCGCACAGAATTTTGTTTTGATTTTTTGGAAACACAAAAGTGCAGATTTAAAAAATAAATAAAAACGGGAGCCATATAGCTTGGCCTACATATCACCGCACTCTTATTAGTTCACCTTTTTGATCGTCTTGCCATTTGAATGCAGAAATGGATTACGAAACACGAGGGACCACAATCACATGAGTTTTGCAAAGTCAAAATTTTGCGCGAAGCTGGAGTTATGACACCCTTTGGCAGCTATCTTTAGGGAAGTTAAACAACCGAGGAAACTTGTTATCTGTAGGCTAAATTTAGTCAGATGTTTTAGCTATGCAGGTTAGACAAGAGATCTGAAGAATCACCATGGGAAGAAACCATGGGAGGCTAGATTTAGTCAGATGGTTTAGCTATCCAGTTATTGCATAAAAGAATCAAATAATGCTAGTGATCATTTGTACAGCATGCCAATGATAATTCCAAGTGAATAGTCCTGCTATTTCTAAATTTGTAAACATTTTTCTAGCAGAACCGGAAAACCTTACCAGAATTTCTTGCGTATTGTTGGTTATTTTTTTCCAAAAAAATAACGTTGTATCACGCAAGCCACACATCAAACATATCCTCAAGAACAGATCATTAAGAATGAACAACTGCAATTTGAACACGCAGCAGTTCCGATTTAGGTCCAGTTTTAAAACCAGACGCTATGGCATCATATGTCCAATACTCAAAGTAACTAAGTCCAGACTCTAGAATGAACTAAATGTTTCCTAATTTTTACAGCCTAAAGATAGTTCTCCCTGTACAGCATGATAGCGAGAATTAACCATGGGAAAAGCCATTCCAGGCAAATGCTGGAAGAACTAGACTAGATCAATGCAACCTGGAACGGGGCCATGGCTTCTTTGCCCTCGGCGAGCTTGACACCAAGCTGGCCCTTGCTACCTCCTCCAAAGGCGTACAGCTTACCGGAGCTGGTCAGCGCAACTGTATGAGACGGCACCTCGTTATCGTCAACCCAATCCCATGCATTTGTTGGGCTAATCTGCACAAACCTCTCGCCTAACCCGGCGAGCGAGGTGACTAATGTGGGAGCCAGGACATCTTCACTTCCGTCATCTTCACCGTCCTGAAACCGAGAGCGATCAATTCATAAGATCCGTGGAGTAGTTTGCAAATTTGCTCAAGTTAAAATTTGAACATCTTAGGAGAGTGATTCATCAAACCTGCAAGCCTAATCCCTTCAGCCCAAAGTAGTAGACATCACCATTATCGGTGATGACAAAGGTGGTATATATGCCAGCTGAAACGTGAACGGCCTTCAATGTTTCCACTGCCGTTGGCCCGGTCACGCATTCTTCATCTCCACGTCCCAGACAGCCATGGAAGCCCCATCCCCAGGTGAACACGCGGCCGTCGCTGCTCAGAACCACAGCGTGCCAAGCACCAGCTGAAATCGACATTGGCTGTATGTTAAATGTCTGAAAATGTTCGATCATCACTGGAATGCCCTCGTCGTTCTTGTTCCCATGCCCAAGCTTGCCTCCTAAACCACACCCCACAGAGTACACTGACCTGCATATATCGACAAACAAGATCATTTTTTTGTACTCGGAAGAGGACAAGTTATAGAGTTGAACGGAAAATGCCACGATCCTGAGTTATTTCAAAGAATGGATGTTCAAAAAAAAAGTTCAGTTATGTTAATGGAGACGGTTGTTGGATAATAATAGATCAAAGGGAGCAGTCATGAATTATGCGGATAGGAGCAAATACTTACATTCCGGTGGGCTGATATGCTAACATGAGGAGGTAACAGTTGCCGGCAGCGATCTGTGCAACAAGAACATCCTCAAGGGGTCCAGAGAGAAGACGAGGCTCGACATCGGTGAGATCTGTTTTATGACCAAGCCTTTCGGCACGGCCCCAAGAGAAAGTATAAACCCAGCCCTCTCTAGATAGAACCGCGGAGAAGTAGCCTCCTATAGATGCTTGCACTACATAGATGTCCTTAAGTGATTCCACCAACTTTGGACTGGGAGAGCTAACGTAGTTAGTAGCAGCTGTTCCGTAGTAATCAACCCCAAAGGTATCAAGTCCAAATGTATAGACACTTCCCGTGTCACTCACAAGCATTGTTCTCCTCGACCCAACTGCGGCTTGCGTGATTTTGATGCCTTGCAGAGACCTACAATGCAGAGAACAATCTGTGACATTGGTACGCAGTTCTAAATTCATTAAATCAACATACTACCTGATAAGGCATGGCTTGAACTTGTTCTCTGTGTCCCCAAGACCAAGCTGACCCGAACAATTCATGCCAAATGAGTATACTTCCCCCTTTGCCGTGACGACAACGCTGTGGGCTGGTCCAGCAATAACCTGAGATTTCTCACGGCGGTAATTCTTCTCGCCAACTAAAATGAACCCAAGAACAAGCTTCCAGGAGCCACCACACCGTTGCTTCAACCACTCTTTCTCTTCTGGTTTCATTGGCTTAAACATGACCCCTTTCCTGGCACATATCAAACGCTGCAAGTTCCGGAAGTGATAACTCCAAGTCAGGTGGGAACTTTGCGGGATTCCTGAAGAATTTACATGTAGCCTAAAACAGAAAGATCGCCGTATCATTTTGTCATGCTCGTATATAGTTCATAACCAACATTGTAAAACTGAGGTGCAGATCGAAAGCATAAGAACGTAATTGTACAACTTGCCTCCAAAGCAGCAAGATCTTTAGGATCCAGGTCACATGATGAGAGCAAATGCAGGAGAATGGATGGGTTCGCAGTCAGGGGGAACTGCCCTATGGCTTCATCTCCAGAGAAATGGCGTTTTGCGCGCTCAGCTTCCGCATCCGTTGGAGGAGGATGTGAGGTGGCATCATTCACTGTGGTGTGGAATTCTATAACCAGCGCGGTGTCGCTTGCTGTGGCATCCATTGTGCACTCCATGATCTGCAGCTGGTGAGGAATAATAGCCTTTTTAGTAATAAGTCATACATACTGAATTGCCATATGGTTATTATCAATGATTAAACTCGGGGTCCACATAAACAAAGAAGTTACATCTTTGAGAGGATAATTAGTCAATCAAACATTATATTTAGTGATTCAAAACAGCAAGATTTATTCGTAGAGAAGGTAATTAGTCAAATCATGCAATGTATTATATTTTTTTGAATGGTACAAAGCAACGACCAATTATCTGGTTATGTAACTCATGTGGTTTCCTTGTTGAAGATAGGATACGTGATGAAAAAAGATCATGACAGAGAGACGTGATACTAAGTTGAGCAAGTCTGAAGACACGATTGGTTACGAAAGACCCACACCTGTGGTCAAACAGGCCTACGATCAAAGCAGACCATACTACCATCATAATCATAATCCAATGCACAACAAGAAAGCACAGATTACAAATCCTTAATAGAACAAAAAAGATCCCACGGATTTTAACAAGTTGAACTGATTATCGATCAGTCCCTGTTCATGATCATCGCGGTTCTGGCAATAGACGATCCATGGCTGTGAGCCTGTGAAGCACAACTGCACACACAGTTATCCGATCTATCACGGTCCAGATGACGAAACCACAGATTCCAATCAACCACCCCCCATCGATCATCTACGGACTACTACCCAGCCTCCCAACCCTGCCCGATCCCACGAATTCCACACCAAGAATACCCCCAACTGAGAGAGAAGAAGAACCTCAGAGGGATGTTGCGAGAGTCCGATCAGGGAACTGCCGCAAGTTGTGTCTGGGAGTCCGGAGGTCGAGGGTCGTTTACAAAGGCATCTACTCAGCCGTCTGCAATATTTGCCACCTAGGATTTATGATGAGTCGGCTGAAAAAAGGAGAGAAAACGAAGTCGTCGGTAATTCTGCAGACGATCTGATGGCTTGCGATTCCACTTTCCTCGTTGTATGGGTTTGGCGTCTGTTATCGTGGGTTCGTGGGCTGAAACACTTAAAATTCTATATCTCCTAAAAAGAGGAAAGCAGTTCAAATTCTACGTACGTACAATAGACAGCTAAAAAGAGGTTCTATGTACGAGCTGTCTACACCTTCCGTCTCGTTACGTGTACAAATTCAAATATTACAAGCAGAGTCTGTCTAAACGAATGCACATGCCCTAAATGCAGCGCTTCACGTTTTTCTTTTTTTGGAATATCTTAGCGGGCTGCGACGCTTCGGGTGGTCTCCTGAAAACGTACTACTAGGTACGACTTGTTCTGGGACCAATCGGTTTGACTCCAACCTTTAAACGATATAAGTCCGATCAATTCGTTTGAATTCAAATTAGTCCCGTCCAATCCAGCGAAAGCTAGGAACCAAATCAAATCAAAGTATTCTAAGTATTCAGACCTTAAAGACCCGAATATGCTTATGAACGCGTGTGCGAGCGCTCCACGCTCACGTGCCGCGACGCATGGTGGGTCCCACCCACATTCTCCGGCTGGCCACGGCGGAGGCGAGCAGAAACTTAACTTGGGAGGTGCAGGGGAGGTGGTCGCCAGTGCCGAAGAAGAGGGTGGGGTTAGAGAGATGCCCGAGACGGCGGCGGACCGACGGAGGAGATCAAGGCAGTGTGGGATGGCGAGACATTACGGCAGCGCGTTGGCCGCGGGCGGGGCAGACGGCGGTTAGACCAACGGTGGCTGAGGCGCCGGGTCGTTTCCTTCTCCGACGGCGGAATCTTTTGGAAGATCCGTGCAAAAACTATGACACCCCATAAAGACCCATCCAGACAAAACTAACGGGGAAAACCAAACCATTCATGTCATATATGCGTATTGACGCCACCCGACGACCATCTTCCACAGTATCCTATGACAAGGCGACGAACAAACATAGGCACACAAAGGTATATATAAACAGCACTAGTCTCCAAGACCTCAACTGTTCAGGATATGCGGGCACGAAATGGTGTTATTTCTCAGCTCTTCAAGTCTCACCTCCCAAGACCAAACCAATAAGACAGTGTCTCAACACGGCGATCGATCCTATCAAACTCCGTCCAGTATATGGTAACATATCGGCTTAATAAAGAGAACAAGGAAAATTTTGTATGGTGGTAAAGACAGCACGGGTGGTGTAAAGATATACAAGAGAAACATGTTTCTTCAGGTCTAGCCCGCCAGCCGCCTAGGGAAGGAAGGAAGCTCAAGGCGCGGAGGCGAAGGATGGCAGCAGCCAGCCGCGCTCCATCGCAAGATCCACATAGGCGCCAAACTTCTCCTGCGCGTTCGGGATGTCCAAGACCAGGTCGTCGAGGCCTTCCTTGACGCGCGCGAAGCCTTTCGTCATCTGGTTGATGGTGATCAGCCCCTCGCCGAAGCACTCCTGCAGCAGAGCCAGTATGCTGGCCTCGTTCTGCTTGTCCATCGCCATCACTAGCGCTTTCTTCACCACCTCGTGGTTGAAGAAGGGCATCCCGAGGTCGCGGATGCACTGGCAGGCTTCCCCCAGGTCACCGCCCGTGTTGTACTCCTCGAGGAGCTTCGAGATCTTGTCCTTTGCGTCTTCCACTGCCCAGCCAGTGCCGCCGCCCCAGCAGCGCAGTATCCTCTCGCCGGAATGGCGGGCCGCAAGAAGAGAGCTGGCCATCTGGACGGTCTGACTACCACTGCTATGAGGGCGTAGCTTGCTACTGATGTCATCCAAATTCAAAGGAACCAAGACTTCATCAATCACTGCCCTGGCCAGGAAGAGGGCGAGTTCACTAGGCGCATCCACAATATCAAGGGCAGTGTCTTCTGCTGACTGCAGGAGCATTATGAACCCCTTCATGATATCATCTGTGGAGAATAGTTCCAAGCTGAGTGAAGAAAGGAGTACTGAAGCCATCTCCTTCTCTCTGTTCTTCCTGTCCATAGCAACCGTTATAAGCTTCTTGAGGAAAATTGCATTGTATTCAGGGGCAGAAAGCTCTTGAAGGCTTCTAAGGAGTTCTGGAACGTCATCTGAGAGAAAATACTCCTGAATTATGTGACCAGATTCTTCCTTAAAACCCTTCACCTTTTCACCACTTGCATTCAACATATCTTCATCAGAAGCAGTAGATTTACAGAATGAAGCATCAAGCCATCCTTCAGACATAGCTGCTGAAAGCAGCTTGTCAAAAAGAGTTTTAGCTGAAGGAACGTCAAGGCTCAAGTCATCAACACTCTCAGCTACCCGAGAAAAACCCTTTGACACTTGGTTAGAACTGATTAAACAACCAGCTGTTGATTCCTTCAGCAACTTCAGGATTAATGGTTGTGACGATAGATTCTCCATGCCAAGGATGAGAGCACGTTTCACAACCTCATGATGGAAGAATGGAAGGCCGAGCTCCCTTATGCACCTAAAGGCTTCATCCGTATCTCCACTCTCAATATACTCCCTCAGAATATTCTGGATCCTCCTTTTCGCCTCTTCTACAGTGAAGTATGTGCTGCCGCCCCACTTGCGTTCAACTAATTCTGCATGATGAGGAGCTGACAAGTAACTCTTCTCGGCAACTTGCAGAACTTCAACACCTTTTGAAGATTCTGGAAGCAATGCCCTGGCTCGAGTGAGAAAAATAGGAGGCAATATTTCATCCACAACAGCACGTGCAATAAAAACAGCCAAGACATCAATAGCATCTGGTATATCCACAGATAGATCTTCTGTTGACTCTAGAAGCATCATAAAACCATCGCTCATCTTGGAGGATCCCAATAGATCAGCATACAAGGCAGACAGCAGAATTGATGCCATTTCTTTTTCTTTATCATGGCGGTCCATTGCCATGGATATGAGCTTCTTCACAAAGTAATTGTGAAACTGATCAGATCCAAGACTCCTTAGCTCGGAAGCTGCCAGTTGCACATCTCCTGTACTAAAATACTCCTCAATTACTGGAACAACAAGCTTCCTATATGCATCTAATGCAGCAGGAACCTGCATTTTGCAGTGAAGCATCGTTAGATTATAATGTCATATTAACAGAGAACAAATGTTGGTAATACCACAGCGAGTACACAGGTCAAACCTTATTATTCCCATTAACTAATTTGTCCAACTCCTGGGATGGTGAAAAATCCGCATCTCCATGGTTGTTTTCTTCACTTCTCCCACTAACACCTTCTGAAAGAAGCATCCACAGAGTTACAGCAATACCCATATGAACTATTAACAAAAAGATAGTATTTTCCAAAGATAACCTAGTGGCATATCCACACAGGAGTAACACTAGAAAAAGTACATATTGTCTTCAATTTTGATTAATTACATCTAAAACTAATAAGGCCAGCATGTCCAAAGGGCCAAGATACTTACCAACTCCATTTAGAAAAAAGGACGATGTTTTAGAAAATGTGCGATCAAACCTCTCTATCAATGTTCACAGTTAATATCAATACAACAGTTTTAGTCGTAGGGCCTGGTATTGTATGGAAATGCCAAATGATCAAAACATTACACATAGGCGTGCTAATGCAAGGATGGATATGACTCGCTACAAATGAATTTATTGTACACAACAATAATTTTCTAAACAGCCACATCAAATAAGTAACTGATGACTATTTCAGGAGCAGAACATGTGCATAACATTTGCATGATCATCCCCAAAAATATTCTCATCTCACCTCTAATAGATCCCCTTCTGATATCTATGGGTTCAGGTTATGCATAATATACCTAACCCTATAAAGTAGGGGTTGTATATAGCATGAGCTGCTCAATATATGGTAGTTGACATTTATAGAAAATAATAATCAGATCCCTTAATTAGAGAGGATTATGCATTGATCAGCTTTAAGTTTTCACCACGTGTTAAAAAACACATAAACAGAAATACAGACCAATAATGGAAACAAAGAGCAGCAGTGGCATCGAAGTTGCTAGACTATACCGAAACCGACAAATGCGTATTCGTCCGATTCCATTAGCATGTTGCATACGGAACAATCTAGAGCCTTTCCATTAAGAGCAGGCAACCAAAAACTAGCAGAAACTGTGATGGATGCAAGCTTTTAGGGACTGTAAGTGCAAGCTTACGACCCCTCCGAATATGTAGCAACAACACGGACCAACCATGGAGCACGACGACAATACTCAGATCAGCATATCGAAACCGACAAACCCAGTACCAATTGCATGACCAAACTGGGCAGCAACCACTGAAATCCAATAAAAGCAAGCGGTGTCGTGTACTTGCTGTCTACGGTGAGATATTTCAACTTTGTCGGCGACCCCTGATGACATGTTTCGCTGAAATACTAGGTTCCAACTCTTGACCCCTCTCGGACAAGAAAGAAACCACCAAGAACTACCGGAACCAGTCGCATACATACGTACTAGATCGGGATCGGGACTCCACCGACATCAAACCGAAGAAGGATGAAACGGCATTTCTTTTTCCCGCCATCCTGAACTACAACATAGTGCAAATTAAATTATCAACGAGCACAAACTCCATCCCGGCCTTGTATCGCTTACGATGCACGGACGAAAATCCGCACGCATCAAACCATCATCTTACTTAGTAAACACTAGGCTTCCAAAAACACCCTACGGAGTTGGACCATCATCAAATCACTCGGCACGCATGGAAGACCAGCTAAATCTATCACGTCTCCTAGGCACCATCACCAAACCACCCTCTACTGTCTGGAGGCCATAGCTGTCGGCAGAGCTGAACATTCCCAGTCCCAAGGATCCCAGTCCCCACTCTCCCGATTCCGAGACCGATTATTTCTCACAGCATAACATAATTCAACGCTACGGACAGCATAGCTGCATCGGTTGTGGGTAGAGAGGGTGGAACAATCACCTGGTTTCTTGGCGGCGTGGTGGTGCGGGAGGTGGCGTACGGCGATCCCGCCGTCGGCCGGCGCTCCCCCGCCCGTGGCGACCCGCAGATGTCCCTCCGCCAGCATCCTGGTGGGCGACCTCGCCCCGTCCTCCGCCGCCATCTCCCCTCTGCCCTCCTCCTCCTCCTCCGCGCGCCGTCCCTAGAGTAGAGCGCAAACACACACACAGACAATCGAATCAGCGCCAGGGGCCGAATCGAGCGAGCCGTCGAGGGGCCGAATCTGAGCTGCCGATCGGCGGTGGGTGGATGGATAGGTACCTGCGGAGATCGGAGGCGGCGCGGCGGGGCGGATCACGGGCTCGGTGCGTTGGAGCGAGGCGAGGCGAGGCGAGACGGGACGGGGACGCGAGCGCAAGGGAGAGGGAGTTCCGTTTATTTATTTATCTATCGGGCTATCGCGATGGGCCGCCCGCTAATCACATTTATTCGCCGGTGCTTAGCGAATATATATAGGGATTTGGAAATTAATTAGCAGCTCTTCTTCTTTGCTTACTTCCCAAGTAGAGAGAGAGAGAGGTCAGGTCGGCGACTTTGGTGGCGCTGTCGTACGGGAACCGCTGCGCGCAGGCACGGGACACGTAGGTCCTGAGTGCCATTAAAGCGGGACCACCTGTCAGCCACGTTGTTTACTACTGTAACTCGCGGTGCGTTGCTGTCGTGGTGTGGCAGGGTGTACGGGACTCGCTCGGTGGAACGGGCGTATGGGCTGTGTTGGACTTGAGGGCGTATGGCTGGGTAGTAGGTGGCGTATGGACGCGGTTGACCCAGGTGGATGGATGGCTTGCGGGGAGCAGCGGATGGGATGGATGTGGTGGTTTGGGGCTGCCACGTCAGGGAGACGTGGGTGGGAGAGGTGCCGCGCCGCCTGCCGGTCCACCCCGGCGGCGACGACGATGAACCGGTGCTTGCTGTCGGTGGTGATGGAAATTGTATTAAAGCATTTCCCCTGTCTGGTTCTCACCGTCGTTTAGTCGCCACTTTCCAGTGTCTCGCCTAGGCTGCGCCGTCGCTCACCAGACAAATGTAAAGGTGTTCCTCCTTAGGGCTTATTTGATTCACAGCATTAGGAAAGTGTAGGAATAGGAAAATCATAGGATTGGTATGACATGTCTAGTTGAATCCTATGGAAAGAGAAAGTTTGTTTGATTGGCAAAGGAATTTTTTCAAGAGGTTGGAGCTCATGTTATTTTCCTATGGTGTTTGTACTACAAGATTCCTATAGGATTTTTTCCTATAGGATACGATCCTATGAATCAAACGGTGTCAAAGAGAAATTTTCCATAGGATTTCAATCCTACACCAATCATTTGAGAATCCTATGAATCAAAGAAGCCCTAGTCTCGCCTATCTCTTCATGCATGCCCGCACTAATCGACTCACCTGGCGCATAACTCTTAGCGACCACACGTGCCCGCCTTGCATGTAAGGTATTCAAGCGCGATTGCCTGGTAGATTTAAGTCGGTATATTTTGCCAAGTCAAGGTGATGACATCGACGCATGCATTGTAAACTTGTTGAAGGCCATCTTACGACGGTCAACTAGCGAAGTGAGCCTAGCTCAACTGGTTTGGTTCCTTGTGGTGAAACCAGCCCACCCAGTTTCAAGTCCCAGACTTGACATGGGTGCTCGCATTTTCCTGGATTTTTCAGGATTTAAGCAGCGCTATGCTTTCAGTGGTAGGTGACGTGCCCGTCAACAGCGAGACGCCCGTGGTGACTTCGTCAACCTCAAGATTTGCTGGACCAGTCTCTCGGAGGTGCTCATAGGGGTAGATTTTGCGTGTGTGCGGTCATAGGGGTGTATGTACGTGCGTTTGTACTGTGTTTCTCAAAAAAAAAACGACGGTCAACTATAAGATCAATGTCAACCCGTATACCTCTAGGTTAGAAAAAATCTTGGCTTGCCAAATAACAAGAGAGAGTGTGACGAAGAATGTTGAGCGACCATTTGGTGTGCTTGAAAGTTTGTTTTATATTGTCCAGCCCTCTGCTCTTACATGGTCGACGATCAGATGTGTGCTGTCATGATGCTTGCATGAGCATGCACAATAGAGCTAGTGAGTGCAGATCTCCAACGAAGGATCCTCATCCATACGAGTACCAATGTCCTCTCGTCATCGTTGATCACCAGGCAGGTGTTGGCGGAGTGAGTTAGTTTCCTCACATGCATACGGGATCCGTGAGATGAAATTGTTGAAGAATTTGTAGGCGCGCAAAGCTACAAGTTGAACTCCATTTTATTTGAATTATATGAATACTTTTATCTTTATTTTATTTATTGTAGACTATTTTTATATGTTGAATATTGTGATACATGTAAATGTTTTTATTTGCATTTGTTAAAATGTTTAAATTTGGCAACAAAATAAACTATTGGGAGGAGGCCTATTGAAACCGTGGCTAGGAAGGAGGTGCTCACAATACCTAGGCGCAGACCACGGGTCTCCCAATAGCGCTCGATCGTCTGTCGCTGCATATCTCGGGCACAGAGAGGGATCCATCTCAGGACAGTAGAATTGCTAGAAAATTTTGGATTTCCTTACACTGCCTGCTGTATATCGGGCACTTCAATCGTTTTCTAAACGGAACAAAACTCATCGCTGTAGCTTTATTCAGTCGCCACCACATGGAGTCAGCATACTAAATGACAACTAGTTCCATCCATCTCTTTTTTGCGGGGGGAAAGAATAGAAATTACATATCAGGAGGGTTTACATCCTCATCTACAGCTTGGGTAATCACCTGGGGGTAATTACCAAGCCAGACCTCAGTTGTGCTCTGAACCCTTCCTAACTTAGCTAGTTCGTGGCTAACTCCATTAGCCTGACGATCAACCTTAGCTAGTCTTGTATCTCTTTCCCTTAAAAGTTCACGTTCCATCCATCTTTACACCCTGTACGTATGAGTTGGTTTATCTTGATGGCCTTTTTTTCTTTGCGGGTGGTGTACCTATCTTGATGACTGGATCCGTGCCTTATCTACTCTATCTACGCAAGTCTGACAGAGGCGTGTCCATGATTCAGTTCAGTAGGACAAAGGTGAAATCAGGCGCTCGTAATGTAGCATCGTCGTGGCGAAAATGGTACTCACTTCAGTTTAAATTAGATAACATGTATTTGTATAAAAATAGATGTATCTAGATATGTTATAAGTCTAGATACATCCAATTTTTGATAAATGAAAGTCATCTAATTTGTAACGGAGGGAGTAGACCGCTGGAGTGAACACCTCTGAACAAATGCCAGATCCTCGCAAAAAGAAGAAAATAATGCATGCTTGCACGGGTTTACAATTGGTTTACTAAAGTTTAAGTTTAAAAGTTTCATGTTTGTCGACAATTTAGATGATATATATATACATATATAAACTCAAAGCAGCATCAAGTATTTGCAGCGGATCTCTAGATCGTGCGTGCGTGCGCTGGCCCTTATGCCTCGCTTTGGATGTTTACATTGAGGCCAGATATTAGATGTTTGGGAGCCTCCAGTCCTGAATATTCGAAATAAGGTTGTGTGGATGTGTTAGATATTCTATATGTGTATTGATGCACCATATCGAGCGAGGGCTCGAAACGAGAAAAAGGAAGCCATCGAATGTCGAGGCCAGCCCCTCGACATCGTTGAGACATTCGTCTCGCCCCGCAACGCGTAAGAGCATTTCTAACAGAGCCCTCAAACCGCGGAACATTAAAACCATTATAAGATTCACAAACGTCGTGTTTTTTGTGCGAAAACGAGCCGCGTCATAGCAGTACCCGTAAAGCAGAATCTCAAAACAGAATATTCTATAGAATATCCCATCATCTTCTTCCTTCGTCCGTAGGAGAGAGAACGGTGTTGAGATCGAACGTACTAGCACGACCTTCGTCCCTCCTAGGTAAGCTAAGCTAGCACCACCGGCGTGACGTGCAGCTCCGCCGGCCGGCCGCTGGCGTCACGTGCAGCTCCGGCCGCTGCTAGCGGACACAATGTATCATCACGTACGAGCTAGCTAAGCTAAGCTAGCTAGCACCACGCGGCTGCTCCAGCCTCCTAGCTAAGCTAGGTAGCACCACGCGGTATAGCTCCGGCCGGCCGGCCGGCCGCCGGCGTGAGTGCAGCTCCGGCCGATGCTAGCTAAAAGAAGCTCCGGCCGGCGTGAGTGCAGCTCCGGCCACGTGAGTGCAGCTCCGACCACGTGAGTGCAGCGCCGGCACATGCGGCCTCAGATGCTAAGCTAAAAACTAGCACCACCGACGGTGCAGCTCCGGCCGCCGGCCGCCGGACAGATCCTAGCGGCCGTAGGATGGAGAAGGCACGGTGGAGATCACATTTTGTGAGCATTGACCAGATATCAGGCACCCTCAAATCGATCCTCAAATTGCCTCCAAATCTGGGTATTCACGGTTTGTGGGTTGGAATTCCCAGTGCCCCTTAAACGTTTTACGGGTTTGACCACTTTTAAGGGTTCTATTCGGGGCATTTTTTGGCAATGAAAACTGTAAACGTCCGATTTTTACGGGTTTGACCGCTTTTGAGAGCTCTGTTAGTGATGCTTTAACGCGAATCCTTCCTTGCTCGCAGATGCGCCTCTCCGTCTCTCACGCGCCATCTAGCCATCGCGCCAACGACGACCTGCTCCAGATTTTGTTGTTGCTGCTCTTCCTCGACCCCAAGTTCTGCTGCCGATCTTCCCAAGACGACGACCTGAAGCTCCTGTTCCGTGTGCCTCTTGCTGCTGCTCTTCACCAATTTCAGCACAAACAACCTCCTCTTCACCACCTGGGTTGATTCCTATTAATTCATCTCTCTTTCTAGTTCTCTCTTGTTTTCTGAATTTTGTGTTAGTTTTTTAGTTGTTTGATTGACCTGTGAGAACAAGACCGTGTCACACAATTCTGTACCATAATATGTGTTTGTTCTGAAAATTACGTATTCTTCTAGTTGTCGTCTAGTGGTCGTCGGTGTACCATATATTTGTGAATGTTATGTACAATTTTAGCATGAATATAAGTATATAATGTTCAATGTCTCGAAAATGCAATTCATCATTTGACATTCAACCTCAATATCTTATCTGGGTCCGAATATCTAACACATCCAAACAGGAAATATTGACATTCGAACTCAATATCAATATCCTGGGTATTGGACATTCAAGTCAATATAATATCTATCCTCTCAATGCAAACATCTAAACGGAGCATTACAGAGCTCAAGTGTTAATAGACGGATTTGGCAGGACTCTTATACAGAAAGAGCTATGATTTGTCGAGGAGGTTGAGGAGGTAGAGGTTGAGGATGTATCTGCCGGTGGAGAGGACGTCGAGGCGCTTCTCACTCGGCTCATACCGCCCCTTGCGCAGCTGGTACCGGTGTGTCACCGCCGACACCGTGTACGCCTGCCCTTCGATCGTCACGCTCTCCCCGCAGTGGATGTTCTGTCCACCGCATGATCATCATCCATGCAACAACATCATATGTTAGTCAAGTGTACGTATGTGAGTGAGTACGCACATGTAGAAAAACGGGAGATAAACACAGAAGCACACATACAACAGGTGCATTCGTTTTGGTACCGGGACGGGGTGTTTAGTTGGGCTTACTTTTGACCTTTGAATTTCGTTCATAAGTAAAAGAACACATAAATGAGTTTTTGAAGTTGGCGTTTGCCTTTCAAATTTAGATATTGTTGCGTGATGTGTCAGCCTTTATGAGTGTCATGCATATGCACACGTACACAACTTCATAAATTGTTCGCAACCATTCGGAGCAAAGTTAACATAAAGTTAGAAAATCCTGTAGCCAGCAAGTGGTATATGCACTTTCTCTTCAAGCTCGACTTCATTCTACCATTACTTAAATAGAAAATTAAGGGGTGCTTCGAATGGATGAAAATGAGTGAGGTCACTGGTATTTAGCTCAAAATTTAGGGTAAGAAGAATAAGAAATTCGTGCATTAAACAAGGGAATGTGTTTTCCTTTCGAAACATCGTTGTTGTTGAATTTCAACACAATTCTGTCCATTTAAAACAAAGAGATATATGAATTTAAGAGAACTGATCAGCAACCCGGGGCACATAGCAATCAATAGAAAGCCGTATACCTTTCTCAATTTTTTATATAAAAATACAAACAACAATAATATGAAATCAATACCGAAAGATTCACCATACATGGTATTTTAGAGTGCATTTATTAATATTGTGAACATTGATGTTTTATTGTATATATTTGATCAACTCCGCTTAAAGACCGACTTTCGATTGAATTTAGACATCTTTGTTTTAGGGGGAAGTAGTATCGTGGAAGGAAAATGCGTAAAGGTATATTTTATGAGCTGAATTCAGAAAAATGACACAAAAATGAAACGAAATTGGGTGAAAAGTCAATTTAGCAGTGATAAAATTTACCTTGCACAAAGTAAATTAGACTGGGCTTAGCTAAATTGCACCGTAGTTCCTACGAACGACAACTTATACAGGGTGTTCTAAATCACCTAGATTGCTTGGTTACGTGTATGGAACCCAATGTTGACGGCGCATCCAGGAATATCAGTTGTAATGTGAAAGTCGCTGATTCTAGTGGCTGACCCAAAACAGAGATTACAAGGGTGCACCACCATACATATGTTGTTGGTTGAGCTTGTTCGTCCCACTCATGTAAAAATAATTATGCCAAAATAAAACTAAAATGGGTGCAATGTCTTGTGGCACCCATCTGTCTGACCTGTTTCTCCCCCTCCAAAGGTTCACATCTCCATCTAAAAATAGGATTCACATCTCAAAAAAGACATTTAACAATGTTATCCTTATTCTTGTTCTTTGCCACCTTCAAGCATTTGAGATATATGGATTTTCTAATATTGTCTTAATTTGTGTCTTGTGACTAAATGTGTCATTAGTTGTTTGTGAATAATTACGAGTGAGTTTGAGTGAAGTGTTGAAAAAATAATTGAGAGAAATATGTGTGTGACGTTAAGATGGTACACTTTGTTATTCTGGGGTAAGTTGCACGGTTACACCATACTATAAACCTACATATTGTTAAGAGTTCTGCTCCCTGGCTGATTCTTGGAAAGACAAAACTACAAATAGAAGTTTGGAAGTGTTTTATTGTGCAGCCTTGAGTGCTATTGTAGAGTTGTTCGTTTAAAACTGTGTAGGATGTGGTTAGTAGTAGACGACCACCTTTTTCGTTATATTATGCATTTGGATGCTAGGTTCAGATTATGTTCCGTTATCATCATGATATGGATTGTATAAAAAACTAGGATGTGGATTGCAGTATACCTATGCAAAACAATATGACTGGTTGCGGCATTTGAACAAATTTAAATAGACGTGTCAAAAAATATATGTTTTCACGTCATATTATTATTCATATTTTTACCGAAATGTACACATATATAGTTATTCCACACCTTACATCTATGAAATTTTAGATATCTCAATAATTTATAGGCATGACCTTGTCGGTGAGTTAGGTGAGCCAAAAAGTAGATCAAAGGGCAATGAGGAAATATAAAAGTTTAGGGGGAAGATAGTGGAAATTTTTGTTATTGATGATGCCAAATATGAACAACACATACATTGCAAGCCAATTGTATCCTACAAAGAAGCAATGCGAAACAACGTGAGACAAAACTGCTTCAAGATACCCAATATGCTTGTGAGTTCTATATTTAGTTTCATCAAGATAGATACCTACAGTCTATTAAGCTTTGTCAATAAAACAGTTACACATGCAATGCTCTAGACCTCTCTACCAAAATATTTAAGCCTAATAAGGCACATGTAACAAAAAATATGCTACAAATATGTAAGTTGCACAAAATAACATGTGGAGGTATCTTTGACTTTTTCGACTTAAGCAGAAGTTTTGTCCAAGGGAAATTTATCATGCTAAATATTAAGGGAAATGAACATACTTTACAGTCTAAATTAGATTTAAATGAGCGTTAATCTATATGCAATAATAAATGTAAAGATTCTATGAAAAGAATAGGGCATATTTTGTATAGGAGTAAATTTGTGTGGTTAAAAGACTAGGTATGTACAATACATATTATATAGTGAAGGTCGTATGTTGAAAAGGTGGATAATAAAAAGGTACAAAAGTTTGTTATAAAAACACTAACATTTGTAGGTTTTGAAGCACTAGATAGATTAAATCGGTCACACATGTATACACGTAGCTGATCGATCTAGTACGAGTAAGTGAGAGCGTGTCTATCATCGATCTTTCTTATACATGTAATCTAGCTATTTTTAGTCGGATAGATAGGATCCTTCGAGCAACAAGGTTAGTTTGCAAACAAATTTGGGACTGTCACATGCACGTATTCTGTTAGTCTTGCCTCATATAGTTCTTTGTGTTTTTCGTGATTTACAAGTAGCATGCTACTTATGCTACTGATTTATACTCGTCCATGAGGACTAACACATTAGACTAGGACTAGAAATCCTAGTTCTACTAGAACTCATACTTACTTCTAAGCCTACGCCTACTCTATCTTGGGCAACGAGGGTTAACTTCTACTTTCACCTTTTTAAGCTGGTTGCTTTGATTTAATTCTTGCACTCCGACTTTCTTTGTCATCTCGATGAATTTCTGAGTGACTTGGTAAAAATGCCAGCAAGCTGGTCGTTCGCATTCACTTGCTGAATTTTGTTCATCTACTTCTTAATGCACTCCCGAATGTAGTGCAAACGGTTATCTATGTGCTTGATCATGTCGTGATGAACCGGGTTCTTGCACAATGAGACCGTAA
This sequence comes from Poa annua, assembly GCA_026929855.1. NCBI lineage: Eukaryota > Viridiplantae > Streptophyta > Magnoliopsida > Poales > Poaceae > Poa > Poa annua. The sequence continues at coordinate 72,164,848 of CM049433.1, forward strand.
CTTGGTTATTAATCTTGAACGACACCTTCTGTGCACAACACGTGTTTGTTTAGTTGTTTGACTAGCAGCTAAGGGACCATTTTATTGTCGCACTTGTTAGGCAACCAAATATGTCTAAGATATTCGGTTCTACCAGCCATACTTAGCACTTGAAATCTTGCATATAATCAGGCCACTATGGTTAGAATTTGTATTTGATTGTTTTGATGTAATTTGTTTATATATATGAGATAAGAGGAAACCCACGATTGTGTGCTCAATCATTATGTCTCTCTTTCTATCAGGGTATCAGGTTATCAGCCAAGCGATTCTCTTGGCTGGTTGAAGGATATTCGGTTGCCTAACAGCACTCGAAATCAGAGCTTAATGTCTCACAAGTGCTATACACCTTAGTATTTTTGTCCGTATTCTGGACATTGATCTCTCTAGACATCCGTACCCTTCCCTTATGTTCTTGCAAGCCAATATAGTAGAAAATCTCCTTCGCCATCCATTTATCCATTTACACTAATTTCTCATTGAATTTCTTCCAATGAACTCGTTCCCCACCTCGATGGAAGGATATGCAGACTATGAGTATGTCATTCTTATTGAATTCCTTCCAACGAAGTCATTCCACGCCTCAATGGATGGATATGCAGAGTATGAGCGCTTGTATAAAATGTATCATGATTCTTATGTCATTCTTAGCTTGTAGTCCGTAACACCGGGGCTCTCTTTTTATTGCAGCAATTTCATAAGAATTTTGTAGAATTCTAGTCCTTACAATTGTTTCTTATGCATTGCGTGTTTGGATTAATGTAATGGTGCTGCTCAGATGTCTATGATTGGATTTTCACGCCCATCAAATTCTTATATACTCCAAGCCTTCTAGTTTTGAAATTTTTGTGTGTTCTGCAGTTTTATGTTCTGTATAGACAAATCTATGGTATTCCCGTGTTTTCCATACTCATGTGATTCTCAATTGTGCGATCCAAAGATAGGATGAGTTCTTACCAGAAAATATGAAATATTTGTTTGAGACTTTGTAGGTCTATAGGATGGGCTACATCGAATGCTCTAGTAATATACCACATGGCATATGTGGTGAGCAAAAAAAAGAATGCTCTAGTAATATACCGTCAGAAAGAAAGAATTCCGTGTCTAGTCAACATGTTCTGCTTGCCTGATGCACACCTCACGCCACTAGCTGCGGCCTCAATATTCAAAAGAAAATAGGGACAGAAATGCGCCGGGGTTGAGGAAAAGAACACACGGGCATGCATGCATATGGTGTAGTTACCGTCGGGAAGCAGCGGACGCCGAGGCATCGCGGCGGCGGCGTGATCTCGACGACCTTGAACGGGTACTTGTGCTCCTTCTTCTCCCGATCCAGCTCCCTGTCCGGCCGGTCCTTCTTCCTGCACACCACCGCCAGGCGCGGCTGCTTACGCGGCGCACGGCGCAAATAATGGCAGAAGCACGATGTCAGCTAGCTCATCGTTCTTGCTGATCGCCCGATCGAACAGATCGTATCATGCGGGGGCTGCTGACCTTGTGGTACGCGATGGAGGTGGAAGCCACCATGGCCATGGCGCGGACTCTCTGCTTATTTGCTGGTGATCAAGGAAACCACGCCGCGGAGTTCTTGGGAGCGAGGGGCTGGGTGAGCGGGCAGAACGTCCACAGGTTTTCTTGCTCTGCTCCGCTGATGGATGGTGGTTGATTGGTTTGGGGATTCTCCAACTTCAGGCGCGCGGGAGGAGTGGAAAGAAGCCACGCCACGCGTCTCGGCCGGTCCGATCAAGTCCCTGTCAATTTTCCCCGCATCTTATTTTTTTTCTTTTTCCTGAATTTCTTGGGTTAAGATGTTTGAACTTTTGTGCAAGCAGCAAGCCTAGGCCTAGCCAGTCCTGCTGGTTCCATTCTCGGGCCAAAGATGTTTGGAATTCTTACTGTAGAACCTTCCTGAACTCTGAACCTACTACTTACCATGTCACTCAGCTTGCTAACAGCCAACACCTAAAATGCCAAAGAGGACAGTTCTTACAGTTAGTATATCCTGCACATGTTCTTACAGTATGATAACTTTTCTGAACTCTGAACTTACTTACCATGCCACTCAGCTACCTGCTATGCCAACGCAATCAAAAACTACATCCTCTGCACCTAACCAAGTGCGCAAATCTTTTTTAGAAGTACTCTCTTTCTTAATAACCTGATGATGATCAGATGATTCAGATGATCATGCATCACATGGATCGACATGCCTGCGTGGCGCAGTATCCTGCACACCATTGCAAGCATGCACTATACTACACCAGATCGATGACCACCAGCCAAGATTAATCGCCGCCACATACGACGGGCAATCCGAATCCAGCCAAGGCGCCGGCCGGCAGCGGAGCGGAGTGGAGCATCGCATGTGGCTTCGTAGCCTGCGTGTCATCGAGAGGAGAGGCTTAGCTCGAGAATAATGCAGATTCCGAGGCACCAGGACAAAATGAAAGAGCATCGTTCCAGTTTTATGCTGCACACGTTCGTTCGATCGCCTCTGCAGACCACATGCATGTGGCTGTTGAGTTTGGAAGCTAGTAATCGCGTGAGACACGAATCGAGAAGATGCTAATGGGTGATGATGAGTTAGCTGATTAGCGCCTCTAGAGGATCGATGTCGGGTAGCATGCTAAGCTGCTAGCCGTGCATTTGGGACTTTGACATGCGTCTAGTTTGATTCAGTCCGGAAGAATGTTATTATTGTTTTCAGGTTAGTAGTTTTTTCGGTTTCATGCTTGACTAACTGAACCAGGGCACCTGCATCTCGACTAGTACAAGTCTATAACCGAGAAGCCCCTAATCCATATGGAGGTTGTACAATCCTGATGACTCATCACTAGCTAGTGAACCAATTTAATGGTTACTCCTAAGTTTATGGGATTTTGTTATGTCTAAGTCAATTAGCCAGACACTGCGCTAACCTTGTATGTTCAATGTCAGCGAAAAGGGACCACAGATCGTCAAGGAAATTAAAGATTGAAACAGAGCTGAAGCGAGTTGCACATTTCCTACCGAAACATGGCACATTTCCGGAGTGACCTGATCATAATTCTGATTTCTGAACTTGATGAACAAAGAGTTCACTGTCGTTCCATGGAAAACAAAATCTGAAAAGTGCATCTTAAGTTTCATACTTGCACTTATATTTAGAAAAATACAAATTGCGTTTTCACTCAACAATGACCTTTCACTATAAGAGAAGTCTCGTTTGACTTAAATATAGACAAATCCCATGTTTGTAGGGATGAAAACGGTACGGATTATTTTCGACCGACCGACCGACCGGAGGCTTACGGAAGGAAAATACGGATTCGGTCGGATAGTTGTCGGATACGGTCACGGATACAGACAGTACTTCATGGATACGGAAAAGGATATGGTTTTACTAGTATCCGTCCGTATTCGAAGATATACCATATTTCACGAATATATCCGACGACTATCCGATAAATATCCGGGAACTAATACCTCCAACTCCAACCATGGGCCCAGTAACATGTTAAACTAGATATTTCTCTGGTTATGTTATATGTCATTGTGTCAATGATCTCTATATGATATACTTTTCATAATGAGTTATTGGCTTTGTGCATTTAGGTTATAAATGTGTTACATGTAAGTCCTTTCTGTTAAGCGATATCCGAGAAAATATTTATCCGCAACCGAACCTTATCCGTCCCGTATTCGGTCCATATTCGTATCCGGGAGGTTCCGATTCCGTATTCGTATCCGCACACTATCCGCTCCGACTCCGAATCCGAAAAAAATACGGCTACGGATATGGTTTCACTACTATTCGACCGTATCCGCTCCGTTTTCACCCCTACATGTTTGGCTAAGTAGATTTCATTTTCTCAGCAGGGAAAATAGCCTTAATTTTGCATTTATGATTAGCGAGGAAGTACCCTCACCAATCATAATGTCCTTCCTTTTCATGGTTGCTTAGAGCATCTCCAATCAGAGGCCCCAAACCCACCCCAAACATCCGGGTGGACAGCCCGGACGCGTTTTGGCCCAAAAACCGCGACCCAACGACGGCCCCTATAGCCAGCCCAAACGAACGGGCGGTCCGGCACACCCCAAACCCAGCCCATATCTGGGGCGGGTTTGGGGCGGCCCGGACGCGCCCGGACGCCTCCGCCCCATAGTCGCTGACAGGTCGGGCCTACACGTCGGAAAGAAGACTGACCGACGAGGTGCTCTGACCGGAGGCGTCCACGCGTCCACTGGCTCGTCGGCAAAATAAAACCCCACCTCCTCACTCTCTCCGCCTTGATTCAACTTCAATCCCCACTCGAATAGACAATGTCGGAGAGCTCCGGGAGCTTCGACTGGAAGGAGATGGCGGCGGACGCGGAGAGTGCGGCGCTAGCGGTGGAGAAGCCGCACGAGGTCATCGACGACGCCGAGCTTGCCTTGCGCCTCGGCATCCTCCGCTCGCTGGAGGACGTTCGAGGCCCGTGGCCGCCCGCAGCAAGTGGCCAGTGCAGCCGCTGGTCATCTCCGGCGGCCAGAAGATCTGCGCCAAGCCCCCGCCGCGTGTCATCTGTGACGGCCGGCAGATCTGCGCCAGGCCCCAGCCGCCGCACGAGGGTTTTCTCCTCCGCCCCACAGCGCCGGGCCCCGCCGATCCAGGCACCGCCTGGGTGGCGAATTGTACTGGATGGGGCTAGATGGAAGCTTGTGGAGGCTCCATCACCTCCGCCGCAGCGGGCGCCGGAGACGATTGGCCGCGCGTTCCGCGAGGCCAGGCGGGCCGGCAGCACCGTCAGGGAGGTGGCGACCTTTGTTGGGGCCGACGCGGACATCCCACTGGATGTGCTAAAGGTCTCCCTCACTTCCGCCGAGACGGACTGCCGTCGCCGCCGTCGCAAGAACCAAGAATCTCTGGAGGCCGGCATCGAGCTGTCGAATAAGGCGGCGGCGGCCAATGCGAGCCGCCACGCGCAGGAGCAAGCCCGTGCCGTGCGGATCCTCACCGGAAAGGTCGGCGACAACGACGAGGAGGAGGAGGATCTGTACTTCGCCTTCAGCAAGCGCTTCAAGGACGACGCCGCCGGCGGCTCCGGCAAGGGCAAGTCTCCGATGTGAGATTTGTCTATGTTTTATATATTTACTTTTGTAGTATCTATGTCCGTATGAACTTCTATCCGACGAATCGATGAATCCGATGTTCTATCTAAATGCATTGATCTACGTTGCATGCTTGTGCATGGTTTTGGGGGTTTCGTTTGAGGTCCACGGCTGGAGTGACACTCTTTTGGGGGGTGACCGGTGCCTGTCCGCGGACACGCCCGGGCGTAGTTTGGGGGCCAATTTTAGTAACCGTGGTTGGAGATGCTCTTATATTCTTAAGCTCAAAATCCCAATTGACCTACACAGAGAAATTTGCTTATATTCTCTTTGTTATTGTTTGGTGCAGGGCCAGCCTAGCTATACATAACTGAACGACATACACATACTTGTACGATTGTCATGGAGTACACCGATAAAAACAGTATGTCTGTAGCTAAAAGGCAATAAAAGTATAAAACTTAAACTACTTCGGACGTTTTGGACAGTTCCAAGGCCCGAACCCTAATAATAAACCTCAAGCCCCACATGCTGCCTTAACCACCGTTCGAGGCCCCTAAAACCTGAGAATCTGATTAACAAAATACTGCTAGCTATCTACCGGCTTAATAATTCGCACAAATTGCACGTACACACAGTCCCATCTCAATCACCACGCCATCAACCTTTTGCCGTTGTGTGCGTGCTCATCAGACGCGAGACACAAGCCCGAAAAACTTGCGACCAACCGCCATTACAATAATCACGGTAGGTTTGTGTCCTAACCGACCGCCTTAATCATCGGCTTATTGCCATGCAGGCTCATGCGTTTTGCCAACTCCCATGTGCCTGCTTCCAGTTGAAAATGATATATTATATCAATGGCCGCGTGATGCGGCTCCCAAACCATTTCGACCCACTTTAGACGACAAAGCTCCACCGAAGAGAACAAAGTGACTGCTGGGGCCATAGCACAATTAAGCCCAACTAAAGAAAAGGACGGATACAACTCCACCGAGGGTAGAGCTCAGCGGCTAGCTAGGTAGAAATGCGACACGCCGCTCGCGGAAGGTCGTCCAGGATGCCGTCGAGCCGCTCTCTGTCCCGCTGCCTACATAGCGGGTGCCACTGCTGAAGAAAAACCAGGAATTAAAAAAATCGAGTCAGAGGCCCGTCGCAGGAAAATACGCTCAATAACCATCTTATACGTATGGTCCATAAGGTCCAGGTCATTGCGGCAAACACTAGCTAGAAGAGGCGCCTCCTCCTACCAGCACGGTTTGCCTGCACTTCGAGGAGCTCCACCAGGTCGGGGGCTTGCCAATCCGGGCCAAGCGCCTCAGCCATGAAGCTCCAAAGGAAGCGAGCAGCATGACAGGAGAAAACGATATGGGTCCCCGTCTCGGGGACCACACAAAGGGGGCATGTGCCATCACCGGGGCCCAAACGTTTCACCACCTCCATCCCTGAGGGAAGGCGGTTCTGGAGTAATTGCCACACGAAGATCCTGATCTTTAGCAGCATTGGAGCCTTCCACAAGTGGGAGGTCCAAGCGAGAATAGACCCTCTAACCAGGGCACGGTAAGTGGAGCCAACCGTGAATGGTCTCGAGGGCGAACAGAGCGCAAGAGACAGTATCGGGGGAGTCTGTCAGTGAGCGGGGGAGCAAAGCCAATATGCGCCCCCAACTGTGAGGTTCCAATGAAGTAGCTGATCTCTATGTGGTCTCTTCTCCATCGACTTGAGCACAATGAGTTGTTTATAGCTACATGTACGCAGTTGAATCGAACAATCAACGAGGTGTTTACCCTGTTTAGGTGAAGGTGTCTTCTTAGGATTATCCCACCTCCATTTTAAGCTTCTCTAGTTTCGTCGGACATGGTCTTGTACTTGTTTTTCTATTTTGTTGGATTTGTGCATGTACATCTTGTTGTATAGCCACCGAGTATTCCAAATCTTTTTGGGTGTATTGCCTTGATACGACCGAGTTAGTAAATTCACTTTATCGAACATATAAACAATTCAAAAGATGAAAGTTGCATGCATGTTGAACACATATATCTGGTAGTTTTCGTTATAGAAATGGGAGCAAAGCCCCAGCCTCTACATCATGATGATGCACACAACTTTTATATTAAAAAAGAGAGTAGCAAGGCAGTATCATTCAATTATTACAAATAACAGATCTACAGTGGCCACATAGATCCGGTAGCTAACCTTACATAAGAGGTTTGTAGCTCCAGCAATGGGCCGGAGGGGTGGGAACCCCGAATATGCTCTGCATTGTAATTAGGTACTTCAAGATAGAGTTTGGCCAACCGACATGGGCGCTATGATGGCGAGGGAGGTGTTGTGCGGAATAAGAATAAGATTTGTGTTTCTTCTCGTCCACCTCGGTGATGATGATCTCGTCGAACACATTGAGGAGGGCGGCCAGTCGTCTAGTCGATGTTCTTTTGGAATGGTGGATCTAGATCTGTCTTGGTGTTTTGAAGGTAGTCTACATGTCTTTGTATTTTGGTCCCTTTTTCGATATGCGAGGCTCGGCCATTTCCGGCATTGTCGTGGAGTTAGTGAGGTCATGTTTCCCCCGATATGTCTAGCCGATGTAGGGTGGTCGTCTACTCCTTTTCGACACTTCCTTCCCTAAGATGGCGATCTATTACTGACACCGTTCTCGTCGACGTCTCCCCCGAGACCGGAAACTTTCCGACTGCTATGTCAACAATGTTTTTCTGACTCCGACGTGGTTTAGAGGTCCTAAGGCAGCATCAACTTCACTCACGGCATGCCACCGGCGAGGAAGATGGTGTCGTTTCCCCCCAAGAGATCTATGTGTATTTTTTGTTGTTTTATGGTGATCCAAATTCATATGACGATATGGAGTGAGCGGCTAACTTCGGAGCGAAGCGGAGGCCCGTCGCCGGAGGGTACAAGTATACCGGCGGGAACAGACTCAGTACCCTTGATTGTGACGGGTACAAGTATACCGGCGGGAACAGACTCCTGAAGGTATCAAAAGGCTGAAGGGGATCGCAGGCAGAAAACAAAAATTTTCTAACAACGATAACCTTAAAACAGCCAGGATCTATACTATGCAGATATAGTAATATGGAGGAGATCGATATACATACCCTTGTAGACCGAAACGCGGGGATTACGCTCCCGCACAAGCGTTGTCGATGAAGCCGACGAAGACGACCTCGAGGTCGTGTAGAGGAAGAAGACCTCCGAGCACCACTAGCGTGGCACCTCGCAGGGATTCACACACGTACGGTGAAGACGACGACTTCCGGGCTCCGATCCAGTTCCGGGCTCCGATCCAGGGACAAGCAGCAGAAGACTTGGACCGGAAGACCAGCAGCACGGCGGTGTGCGTATGGTGGAGAGAACTTCACCTTGGCGCAGCTCCAATGGAGGAATCACGTTATTCAAGGAGAAGAAGAGAGAGATTGGTTGTCACCTTTAAAGGCCAAGGGGGCACCTCTATATATAGGTGGAGGGGGACTATTCCCACACCAGCCCGCCTCAAGGGGGTGCGCCGGCCTAGGTGCGCCCCATTTGGCCCACCTAGGGCAGCCCCCTCCCTTCATGCGCACCAAGGGGGGAATTCCCCCCTTATGGGCCTTCTCTCCCATGGGAAGGCCCATTTAAGGTGGGCTGCCTTTAAAAATCCGAAAATCATTAAATAAAAATGTACTTAACTATTAATTGCACTAATTAATATTAAACACACATTATCTAATTTATTCCGGCTCCGAAAACTATTTCGTTGCTCTCCGATCTCCATCGGATCTTTCCCGGGACGCTCCCGGTGCTCTCTTCTAATTTCTCTTCCGGTAAACTTGTCGACTCCCCTTAAGTGTGTTACCCTAGCGGTTCGAGATCTCGCCAGACATGATCGAGACACGCTCTCCGATCAATGACTAATTCGTGGACCTTGGATACCCAGAATTAATCCCTGTGAGATAACGAATAACTTTGTCGTTCGAACCTGGACGTCGAGTCTTAAACCTTTTGCCATGGCGATACTTAGTGTGTCCGAGACTCGTTCATAGATATCCCCATACCTAGCTTGATCTCGTTACCGACAACACTATCTTCTACTCGTCCATGATATTACACTAGTAGGAAAAGGCTTATAGCCACCAGGATAGCACTGGCGAGCAAGAAAAAACGACCGCCAGCGCTGTTACCGCTGGCGAATGCATAGCCGTCACAGCCAGCGGTAAAACTGCTATCGCTGGCGGACAACGAAACCTGCTCGCCAGCGCTCTATCTGGGCTGGGCGGGGCTGTCGCCGAAGAACACCGCTGGCGAACGCGGTCCTTGTTCGCCAGCGGTAGATGACATAGCGCTGGCGAACACAGAAATGTGCCCGCCAGAGGCAGTGTGGCGGCTGTATCCTGGCTGGGGCGGCGATAGTGGCCACTACTGCTGGCGAACAAATAGCTGGTTCGCCAGCGGTCCAGATGCGGCGCTGGCGAGCTGCATCCTTGTTCGCCAGCGGTAACCTGGGACCAGAGCATTAAATTGCATCACCCACCTCCTTTCCCCTCCATTAACTCCATTGAATTCTCTCTCTACGACGAGCCAACCCGATATTTTGCTCTTTTCCCCCCTCAAATACTCTCTTTTTAGCCAATAAAAACTATATTTTTTGATAGATCTAGCTAAACCACCCCCAAAAACCACTTTCCACCAAAAAGTTTTATCTCACAATCCCAAAAAATAGTTTCACCTTTTTGAGCCAATCCATAGCCATTTCGTCGGTGTTTCGGCTTGGTTATCTCTTGTCCTACGTGTATTGAATCAAAGGTCGAGCTCTATTTCTATGAATATGTGTGAAATGAACACTATGTATGTAAAATTATGTGAAAATGTCAAATTTTGACATGAAGTGCATGAAAGTGGGATAAATTTGTTAAAATTTGTGATGACGTGTAACACAATATGTGTGAAATAGGAGAGTTCTTCATCGTTTTAACATGCATGATGCAAAGTCTGTTAGTACTCCTATTGCTTCTCATTTTAAGTCGTCATCTGCTCAATGTCCTACTACTGATGATGATTTGGAGTACATGTCTCGAGTTCCATATTCTAGTGCTGTTGGTTCCTTGATGTATGCTATGGTCTGTTCACGTACTGATTTGTCATATGCTATGTCCTTGGTGAGTAGATACATGGCTAATCCTGGTAAAAAACATTGGAAAGCTGTTCAGTGGATTTTCAGTTACCTCCGTGGCACGTCTGATGCTTGCTTGAAGTTTGGCAGAGCTGGTGAGGGACTCGTAGGCTATGTGGATTCAGATTTTGCTGCAGATTTGGATAAGAGGAGGACCCTCACAGGTTATGTGTTCACCATTGGTGGTTGTGCTGTTAGTTGGAAGGCAACACTTCAGCCGGTTGTTGCCCAATCCACCACGGAGGCTGAATACATGGTCATTGCAGAAGCAGTTAAAGAAACTGTTTGGTTGAAAGATTTGTTTGCTGAGCTTTGTGGAGTTGATACTTGCATTAACCTGTTTTGTGATAGTCAGAGTGCCATTTACCTTACTAAGGATCAGATGTTACATGAGAGAACAAAGCACATTGACATCAAATACCATTATGTGCGTGATGTTGTTGCACAAGGTAAGCTGAAGGTATGCAAGATTAGTACTCATGATAATCCGGCTGATATGATGACAAAGCCTGTTCCTGTTACTAAGTTTGAGCTATGCTCAGGCTTAGTTGGTATCACTATCTACCCCAAGAGGCTATTTGGCGCCGAAATTGTTCTCTTTGTTGTTTCAGGGGTGAAGGTTCTCGTTCATGCTACAAGATGGAATTTGTCTAAAGGTGGAGTGTTGTTTTATGGTGATCCAAATTCATATGACGATATGAAGTGAGCGGCTAATTTCGGAGCGGAGCGGAGGCCCGTCGTCGGGAGGCTTGGGCCGTAGCGCAGCGAGTAAGTTAGCCCACCGGGAAACCTGCGCTCGTGGGGGTGCGGGGGCGGCAGCCCTCGCGGTACGGTACGGATCGTGTCCGAGTCGGATCGCAACCGATTTAGGGTTTTGCACACTATAAATACATCTTGTAAGCCGCCGGTTGGGGTAAGCCATACATTGTAAACCCACGGCGTTTGTAACCTCACCCCGATATAGTAAAGTATTGCTGGCTGACGCCCGTGGTTTTTTCCTCTCCTTTGTTTGGAGAGGTTTTCCACGTTAAATCTCGTGTCCCCGTTGGTTCGATCTTTACGCTCTTCATCGTATTCGTGCTATCTTTTGTAACCATTTTCATTTATTTTAAGGTTTGCCGTGTAAGGGTTTGTTGATCTTAAGACCCTTGGTCTCTTCGGAAAAAAATGTTGCCTCATAGTCACTCACCATGGCCGATGTGTCAGGGCCGTTGCTTCATTGAAGCTCTTGATCGGGTTAATAAATACTCCCCGGTCGTATTTGATTGTCGCAGCTTTAGGAACGTGTAGGTAAAAGTTTGTGAAGCCCCGCGACAACCAATTAGGATCAGAGGTAGTATAATACAAGCTCTTACAACTGATTTCCTTTTTTTTCCTGTCGAGAAACTCTTTCACAGGTTGTTTCTCTCCTTTTGTGAGCCTAGCCTAGCCTGGCCTGGCCTGCCGCTTTGGACTATGCGAAGTTCTCCTGTCCCAGTGTCCCCCTCGTTGACGCCTTTGACAAACAGGCGCACGCTTCTAAAGCTTGTCGTGTTCCATGGCCCCCTTTGCCTCTCCTCAGTCGTCTCCTTCCCTATATATACACACCAAGCCCTGTTCCTACATACCCATCATCTCCAGCTCCACTGCCTCAACATCCCATCTGTAAGAACAACCGAGCGAGATTAACTTACTGCCATTTGCGACGATGATCAAGCTGAGGTGCCCCAACCCCAAGAGGCTCTTCAGGAGGAGCTCCTCCAAGGGCAGCAGCACCGGCAGCACTACAAGCAGCGACGACGGCAGCGATCACTACGGGAAACTCAGCCCAGCCCGACGGCTATTTCAACGCCGACGGCAATATGTCGGGGCCGTCGGCGTCACAACGTGAAACCGACGAAACGAAAAAACCGTCGGCGTCGTTTTGCCGTCGGCGTCCTAGTTGTAAGGCCGACGGCCACCGTCGGGCTTACGGTGCCGTCAGCGTCCAGCTAATCACATAGTGAGCCCGACGGCATTACCGTCGGGCTCACTATACTGTTTTTCAGTTTATCTTAAAAAATTAGATTACATTGAAAAAAAAATGAAAAAGTACTAAAAAAAAAGAAACCCTTTGGCATGCAGTCTTTTGACGTGTACTAGTTTTTAGAAAAATGATAAACTTGAGTTTTGGCAACTTTTCAAAACAAAACTTTACAAAAATATCAATCATATACAAACATGCATAAGTTTCAACACATATGTGTGACCATTATCATGTCATAGTTTGTGATAAAGTGCGCATAATCAGAACATATGTGTGTCATGGTATGGAAAACAACGTCGCCGAAGCGATTTTCAAAATTCTTTTTAGAAATATCATTTTCCATTTTTTAAGTGCCAAAAATGACTTTTTTTGTGAAGCAAGTACATAAAATATGGTCCAAAATGACACCCATTTAATTTTCACAAAGAGTAGTACATATTTTATGGATAATACCTGAATATGAGGATTTTCCTTACTTTCTATCTAAATTCGCCTCTTTAATTGACTTTATGTCAATTTTCCGAAAGTAATTCAAATTTGAACTACAACTGTGTGATAGTTTGCTCTGAAATTTTTACAAAAATAATTTTAAGATACACAAGTAGTGGTTACAACATAGAACCGTCAATAGTTTTGAAAAATTCGACCACTTTTGATGAATAGCCATGCTCTCCATTTTGACCGTTTTTTGAAAGAAATGAAAAAATATGAAAAAGTCCTCAAAAAAAGAAACCCTTTGGCATGGAGTCCTTTTACGTGTGCTAGTTTATAGGAAAAATGATAAACTTGAGTTTTGGTAAACTTTTCAAAACAAAACTTCATAAAAATGTCAATCATCTATAAACATGCATAAGTTTCAAGACAAATGACCAATGTATGACCATTATCATGTCATAGTTTGTGATAAAGTGCCCATATTCAGCACATATGTGTGTCATGGTATGGGAAACAACGTCACCGAAGCGATTTTCAAAATTCTTTTTGGAAATATCATTTTCCATTTTTTAAGTGCTAAAAATGACTTTTTTTGTAAAGCAAGTACATAAAATATGGTCCAAAATGACACCCAATTAATTTTCACAAAGAGTAGTACATATTTTATGGATAATACCTGAATATGAGGATTTTCCTTGCTTTCTATCTAAATTCGCCTCTTTAATTGACTTTATGTCAATTTTCCGAAAGTAATTCAAATTTGAACTACAACTGTGTGATAGTTTGCTCTGAAATTTTTACAAAAATAATTTTAAGATACACAAGTAGTGGTTACAACATAGAACCGTCAATAGTTTTGAAAAATTCGACCACTTTTGATGAATAGCCATGCTCTCCATTTTGACCGTTTTTTGAAAGAAATGAAAAAATATGAAAAAGTACTCAAAAAAAGAAACCCTTTGGCATGGAGTCCTTTTACGTGTACTAGTTTATAGGAAAAATGATAAACTTGAGTTTTGGTAAACTTTTCAAAACAAAACTTCATAAAAATGTCAATCATCTATAAACATGCATAAGTTTCAAGACAAATGACCAATGTATGACCATTATCATGTCATAGTTTGTGATAAAGTGCCCATATTCAGCACATATGTGTGTCATGGTATGGGAAACAACGTCACCGAAGCGATTTTCAAAATTCTTTTTGGAAATATCATTTTCCATTTTTTAAGTGCCAAAAATGACTTTTTTTGTGAAGCAAGTACATAAAATATGGTCCAAAATGACACCCATTTAATTTTCACAAAGAGTAGAACATATTTTATGGATAATACCTGAATATGAGGATTTTCCTTGCTTTCTATCTAAATTCGCATCTTTAATTGACTTTATGTCAATTTTCCGAAAGTAATTCAAATTTGAACTACAACTGTGTGATAGTTTGCTCTGAAATTTTTACAAAAATAATTTTAAGATACACAAGTAGTGGTTACAACATAGAACCGTCAATAGTTTTGAAAAATTCGACCACTTTTGATGAATAGCCATGCTCTCCATTTTGACCGTTTTTTGAAAGAAATGAAAAAATATGAAAAAGTACTCAAAAAAAGAAACCCTTTGGCATGGAGTCCTTTTACGTGTACTAGTTTATAGGAAAAATGATAAACTTGAGTTTTGGTAAACTTTTCAAAACAAAACTTCATAAAAATGTCAATCATCTATAAACATGCATAAGTTTCAAGACAAATGACCAATGTATGACCATTATCATGTCATAGTTTGTGATAAAGTGCCCATATTCAGCACATATGTGTGTCATGGTATGGGAAACAACGTCACCGAAGCGATTTTCAAAATTCTTTTTGGAAATATCATTTTCCATTTTTTAAGTGCCAAAAATGACTTTTTTTGTGAAGCAAGTACATAAAATATGGTCCAAAATGACACCCATTTAATTTTCACAAAGAGTAGAACATATTTTATGGATAATACCTGAATATGAGGATTTTCCTTGCTTTCTATCTAAATTCGCATCTTTAATTGACTTTATGCTGATTTATGTTGGTTCTTGTTTGTTTTAAAAGACATTATTCATTATGAAAATGATGGCATGGATGTCATATTTGGATTCCTCTCATTTTTATGATCGATATAGACATTTTATTTATTAAATTCTGATATATCAATATGAAGATATGAATTATTTCTTATTAAAGGAAAAGATAAAACAAAAATAAAATAATTGATTATTATTATTATTATTCAAGTATTATTAAACATAGTTATTTTGTTTATTCAAATCTTATTTTTGAAATTTTAAAGATTAAAAAATATAATATCTGAGATGAGGGTTAATATGATTGCTATCATACTAATAGCAACAAGGTATGACATCTCAACTGGAATCTCATTTGAATAGAACTCAATAGTTAAGCGTGCTTGGCCTGGAGCACTCTAAAGATGGGTGACCGTCTGGGAAGTTTGACTAAGGGTGAATAGTTTGAGCTAAGATTATGATTAAGTGTGTGAGTGGATAGTTTGAGCTAAGATTATGATTAAGTGTGTGATATGAAATTAAATATATGACTAAATTGGAGTTAAAATAATAATAAAAAAGTTGAAAAAAAAAATTTGAAAAAAAAATTGGTAGAGCCATCTATGAGCCCGACGGCATTGCTGACTAAATTTGTAGTTATAAGGCCGACGGTTATACCGTCGGGCTCACTATGAGCCCGACGGTATTTGCGACGCCGACGGCCACGGCGTGAGCCCGATGGATCACAGCCCGACGGCCTTAGGCCGACGGTGGCCGTCGGGCTCACTTAGGCCGAGGGTTTCTGTGATGAGCCCGACGGCAAATGCCGTCGGGCTGGGCTGTTACTCCTGTAGTGGATGCCGCCGGTTCTCTCGTCCGAGGCGGCGGCGGCAGCGGGGAGATCGAGTGGGAGGTGCGGCCGGGGGGCATGCTGGTGCAGAGGAGGGACGGGAGGGGGGACGTCGAGGTGATCACCGTCAGGGTCACCACCGGCTTCTCCTGGCATGAGGTGTCCATCGGAGCTACCTGCACTTTTGGTGAGTAGCAGCTAGAATAAGTTTCTTTTTGCTGCCGTTAATTACTCTCGTTTTTACAAAGCTAAATAAAGCTGGTTAGATTGGTTGAAGAATCTGTGGAGATGATTAGTTTGTGATTGGTAGAGCGTGTTTTTAGAAAGCTGGTTAATCTGGCTTAATCTGGTCATGGTTCCGTTTGGGGCTTCTCTCATAACATTGGAATAAGCACATCTTTTAGTGCAAAGTTGAATGAATATTCCGCGATCCCTTTAAGCACCATAAAGGCTTGAGCCTTGAGGAATGATCGTGGGTGGCAATGGCATGCATGCACACCGACACTCCTTTTGCTTAATTAGTTGTTGTGCACGTTAAACTGAAAATTTTCAGACATGTTCTTGAACAGCAAAGATGCTAGTTTACTTGTACATGTAATAGAGTCCGGACCTGTTCACACAGCCAGATCCACTCGTTTTAATACCATTCCTCCAAATTGAGTAGTTGACCCTTGTGAGCTCCTGAACGCTATCATGGAGATGTGCACGTCCATTATCAATGTCTCTCCTGCTTCAGTAGTATTAAAATGACTGACAAAGCCAGTGTTGTGCCACCCCCTCTCCTTCCTAGTAACAGCTCCACGAGTAGAATATGTAAATCATAGCCTTGTACTTGCAATGCAAAACAATTACATGGATATGTCTGAACAAGTATCTACAGTGCGGCTGGCCTCCTGCAACACTGCCAGCACATATATGAATACAATATGATTCAGAGAGGAACCTGAGTGGAACTTTCAGGGTACCTTACTATATTAATTTGCTAAGCATATGAATAGACTCAATGTGCTTGCAAAACCATTTTAAGTACACCTCTTTGGATCTAGGTCTAACGTACATGAGCTGTGCAAAACTATTTCTGCAGGAGAGCTGAAGGTGATGGTGTCCATGGTGACGGGGCTAGAGCCGAGGGAGCAGAGGCTGCTGTTCAGGGGCAAGGAGAGGGAGGACAGCGACCACCTCCACATGGTCGGGGTGAGGGACAAGGACAAGGTGCTGCTCCTCGAGGACCCTGCCCTCAAGGACATCAAGCTCCGGGCCGCCGCACTCGCGGCCCAGGCCGTGCACAGCCCGTATCGGCCTTTCATCCAGGTGTAGGGCCGGCCTGCCTCGGACGCCACGCTAACTGTTAATCAGTCACACAATCGGCCTGTTCAATCATCAGGTGTCAGAGAAGAAACCTCCTTGCCGATTAATGATGGGCGAAGTACCACTCTCCATGGAATGGAAGGGCAAAAGGCCTCCTCGTGTGAGAGTTAGTGTACTTGCCACCTTTTTAATTAATTGTATGATTGTGCAATTTGTAGCTAGTTGCAAGTTTTATGTTTTCATTTGAAGATGATGGAAGGGGTAGCCTCCCGGAGCTGCAAGTTTTAGAGCGGATGTCGTGTGCTCGTTCGTAAGTTAGATTGGAGAATGCAATCTTAGATGCTGCATGTGCCATTGTCGGTTTACTATTTGTAATTCTGTTCTAGAATAAGATGTATCAATATATCACGAAACCACATTTGTGGTCCTTTTTTCATGAAGATCTTTGTTCTCATGTCGGAGTGTACATGTCTTTTGTTATTACAACAACAAGAGCGCCGAGATGGCGATCTCCGGACTCCGGAAACAATGTGTGTGGCGGTTCTAAGGTACATTTTTGCCTTGGTGTTACAACTAAAACTTGGATGCAAAGAGATTCAAGCTAAGCCTAGTTCCTTTGCAGGAGACCATCTGCTGGAACATGTAACTGAATATGGTAACAAAAGTCCAAATGTAGCATTGAGAAGAACAGTGCCCCTTCAATTTTTCTTTGACTGAATGCAAACAGCGACACCGGAAAATTCATAGTTTATTTTAATAGATGATAAACCTCTTGCTTAAATAAATGATAAACCTCTTGTAGGCACTAGAGCTTACAAGAGGACCGAGGCCCAAGGATTCTTACTTATTGATCTAGAATAAGAATCCTTGGTAACAAAACAATAGCTAAGTATGATCTGTTCGCACGCTAATATAAACATGCAATACCAAGATTTCTACACTGAAGAAATTCGGAGTATGTGACCAGGGCCATGCAACACGTCTAGATGTATATCTATGAAGCCCCCAATGTGGCTAATTGAGAACCATTGATTGAACAAGAATTTCCATTCTCCCTCTCGGCCTTGCTTACACATGATACTGGCACCGGGTGCCAAGAAAGCATGGTGCGCGAGCCGACGGGCCAATGCTCACGTGAGGGATGTGATGGAGGGAGAGAGTAGTTGAGGCCATGGAGTAGAGCGAGAGGCACCATGTCTACATGAAGAAGGTCGTGCATTTTTTTTCAAACCACGAATGAGCATTATATTATATGTATATTAATAGATAGAAGAAACAAGTCAAAGAATGGCAGAAGTCTCTACGGTGAGAAGTGGCCTCAGGCCTAAAGAGAGGACGAAAAACGACATTAAAAAAGACACAAACGAACAACCAGTTACATGTAAACGACGAAGACACATCAACAACCTAGGCGACCAGAAGGCGAAGAAAGACGACAACCTATTCTTAGGAAAAACGACCTGCACTAGCAATAGTCCATTGCTTTACCTCCTGCTTGATAAGTTCAATGATAAATGCGATTGGCTTGGTGATTTTATCGAAGATCCTGTTATTCCTCTCTCGTAAAGTCATCCAAACGACCAGCAAGTGAAGGTTGTAAATTCTGTGATCTCGATAATCCATCCGTATTTCCCGATGCCTCATATGCCCAACCTATCAAATTCATATCCTAGTGTGCAAAACATGCCAAAATAATACACATAATTGGATTGTGTAATTTCAGGGAAGAGGGGCAAAATGAAATGTAAGCTATTCATCCTTTGCTTAGTTGAAGCTGTGCTCTTATAAGACTTGCCTGGTATTTAGGGACATGAAAGCATTGGTTTTCCGGTAGGTCAATAGCTATATATTCTTTTGTTGCGAGCTTCCTTGGTAGCTCAGTAGCTACAAGATCTTTAACAATCCTTAAAACAAATAATAAATTCCTTGGTAGTTCCGAATTGTATTACTCTTCATCATACCAAGATCATCAATAAAGTTCACGAAAATGAAGCCATGTCCGTTATTGCATCCTAGAGAGAAAAAAATAAGCTAAGAAGAGCCAACATCACCCAGTTCCCTTGAACTTGAAAAATTGCAGTACTCCGAGACAACGAGTCTTAAAAGATCTCGTCTCCAAACAAGCCACAGCAGCTGGTTGAACTTTTTGACAATTCCATCAAGAAACTCGAGGCATTTCTTGTCGCCAGTTTGCATTAGAACCCCTATGGTTGAATCCTGGATCCGCCCCTGCTCCTTCTCTCTCGGTCCCCTTGTGTGAATCTTTACATGGCGACTGGAGAGGCGATGCGCCGACGTCGCCTGACGTTGCCCCCGGATGGCCTCGCCATGGGATCCGCTTCTGGCTCTCCGGCGCGAGGTGTGTCGGGATCTCGGTTCTCGAGTCTCGCTGAGGACGAGGATTTGGTGGAGGTGGAGGATGCCTCGTCTGATGGATGTGCCTCCGAGGTGCCCTTCGAGGCGGCCATGGAGATCCTCGACGAGGAACCGCAGCAAGGAGGATGGATGACGGTGTCCAAGAAGGGGCGCCGCACGGATGAAGAAATTGCCCAGGACTTCTGGAGCGAAATCGGATTTCAAACGCCGGCGTCGAGATTTTGGGAGAAGGGGTCGAGTTCTTCACCGCCGGGCTTTTCGAAGCTGCAATCTGCGGGAGGAATGGAGCCCTCTGCTCCGCAGCTGGGGATGCCGGAGGTGCTGTCGCCACCTGCACCAGCTCCGGCCACGAGAGCTATGGCGGTGGCGAAGCCGGTTCGTCTAGGCTAGAGTGGTCCAATTCCGAGACCACGGTTGTCTCCACCGGCGACGCTCGGGATGTTCTTTCCAAGCTCGCCGGCGTCCTCGTCCGCAGTAGCGTCGTCCAACAAGACTACTCCGGCTGCCGATCTTGCCGGCGAGGCCGGGTTCTCGGCTTCCGAGGCGGTTTCTCCGCGGATTCGAAATCCAATCGCAGTCGGACCCACCTCTGACCGATCACAGCTGGAATCGGAAAATCGGGACCGTACCTCTCCGTGGGCTCATCTCCGTCGTCGTTTCGCCCGAGTCTGGAAAGTTTCGACCGAGGCGGCTAGGTTTTCCTCGGCTGCCTGCGCGTTGCGATCTCCACCGACAGCTACGCCTTCCGCTTCGTCGCCTGGTGTCGCTACGCCATCCAAGCTTCTCCACAACACCCCATCGCGCTCCTACGCCCAGGTTGTCGCATCTCCCAAGGCTATGACGGGACAGGCTGCTTCGGGCACCTCGGCTGGCATCGGTGTTCCTGTGGGGCCGTGGCAGCTTCGGCTCTGGCTGTCGCGCAGCAGGTGGCACCTCCGGCGTTGCCTACAACTCGCCCTCCGATGCTTTTCGGCCGACGGGCGGGACCAGGTACCGGGCGTGGCGGCTCGGCGGTTGTGGGAGGATCGAACACGCCAACGGCGGCACCAGCTCCTTTTGCCGCGTCTCAGGTGTCTACGATTCCTTTCGTTTTGGGGACCGGATCTAATGCAGTCAGCAAATACAAGCGTAAGAAGAAGAAACAAACCATCCAAGACGCCCCAGGAAGTGGCGGGGCCTTGCAACCAGTAGCTGCGCCTCATGTGCCGGCGGTAAATGTTGAGGCCACGCCGACGGTGGTTGAACAGGAGCCTTTGGTCGCTTCGGAGGTAACAGTGCCGAAACGGAAAAAGTGTATGCATTGCAAAGTGGATACACGTGAGTCGAAGGACTGCATCGTGGATCGATATGAAGGGGATCGCAGGCAGAAAACAATAAATTTTCTAACAACGATAACCTTAAACTAGCCAGGATCTATACTATGCAGATATAGTAATACGGAAGAGATCGATATACATACCCTTGTAGACCGAAACGCGGGGATTACGCTCCCGCACAAGCGTTGTCGGTGAAGCCGACGAAGACGACCTCGAGGTCGTGTAGAGGAAGAAGACCTCCGAGAACCACTAGCGTGGCACCTCGCAGGGATCCACACACGTACGGTGAAGACGACGACCTTCGGGCTCCGATCCAGGGACGAGCAGCGGAAGACTTGGACCGGAAGACCAGTAGCACGGCGGTGTGCGTATGGTGGAGAGAACTTCACCTTGGCGCAACTCCAATGGAGGAATCACGTTTTCAAGGAGAAGAAGAGAGAGAGATTGGGTTGTTCTTTAAAGGCCAAGGGGGCACCTCTATATATAGGTGGAGGGGGGCTGCCAGCCTTGCTGGCTGGGTGGTGTGGGACTATTCCCACACCAGCCCGCCCCCAAGGGGTGCGCCGGCCCTAGGTGGGCCCCATTTAGCCCACCTAGGGCAGCCCCCTTTCCTCATGCGCACCTAGGGGGGAAATTCCCCCCCTATGGGCCTTCTCTCCCATGGGAAGGCCCATTTACGGTGGGCTGCCTTTTAAATTCCGAAAATCATTAAATAAAAATGTATTTAACTATTAATTACACTAATTAATATTAAACACACATTATCTAATTTATTCCGGCTCCGAAAACTATTTCGTCGCTCTCCGATCTTCATCGGATCTTTCCCGGGACGCTCCCGGTGCTCTCTTCTAATTTCTCTTCCGGTAAACTTGTCGACTCCCCTTAAGTGTGTTACCCTAGCGGTTCGAGATCTCGCCAGACATGATCAAGACGCGCTCTCCGATCAATGACTAATTCGTGGACCTTGGATACCCAGAATTAATCCCTGTGAGATAACGAATAACTTTGTCGTTCGAACCTAGACGTCGAGTCTTAAACCTTTTGCCATGGCGATACTTAGCGTGTCCGAGACTCGTTCATAGATATCGCGATACCTAGCTTGATCTCGTTACCGACAACACTATCTTCTACTCGTCCATGATATTGTGTCCTGGTGACCTAGTCACATGCTTGCAAGCTTATTTGACATAATCTCACCGAGGGGGCCCTAGAGTATCTATCCTGCTATGTGGACTGGCAAATCCCGCTCTTGATCCCTCGTCTCAACATACTCCCTTCCGATACCCGAGAGGGACACCTTTATTGTCATACTATTAAGACATGACGTTTGATGCAATCAAAATATTTTTCAGGAATAGCAATAAGAGTTGATCTCACGGTCAAAGGCGTAATGACTACGTCGTACAAATATTGGGTATGTCCATCACATCGTTCTACCAACGATATGACTCCATTGTCAACTGACACCATGTCACATGATCGGGAAACCTCGGTCATCGATTGCACAATGAACTAGTCACGTAGAGCCTACTAGGGACATGGTTGTCTTACGTATCACACGTGTATTAATGTTTTCGCTTAATAACACAAAAACGTATTATGAACAAATGAGATATGATAAATAAAACACTTTATTAATTGCCTCTAGGGCATATCTCCTTCAGTCTCCCACTTGCACTAGAGTACAATTTATTCTAGATTACAACTTGGTAAAAGCCTAACACCCATAGCATTTTGGTGTTTTACATGCTTGTCAAGTAGAAGAGGCTTCGTCAGAGGATCTGCCACATTCAGATCCGTATGCACTTTGCAAATCTTCACATCGCCTTCCTGTACATACTGTCTTATCACATGCAAGCGTCGGAGAATGTGTTTGGCAGTTGAGTGAGACCTTGGTTCCTTTGCGTTAGCAATAGCACCCGTGTTGTCGCAGTAGAGGGTTACAGGGTCTTGCGCGCTAGGGAACACTCCAAGCTCGATGATGAACTTACTCAGCCACACAGCTTCATTCGCGGCTTCAGAAGAAGCGATGTACTCCGATTCCATTGTAGATTGGGCCACTATGGGTTGCTTCCCACTCCTCCAGCTTACAGCGCCTCTGTTCACCTTGAAAATATATCCTGTTTGTGACTTAGAGTCATCTGGGTCTGTGCAGAAACTTGCATCAACGTAACCTGTTACGCCAAGTTCTTCTTCACAGTCACCATACACAAGAAACATTTCCTTTGTCTTCTTGAGATGCTTAAAAATGTTCTTAACAGCTACCCAATGATCCTTTACAGGATTACTTTGGAACCGGCTCGTCGAGCTAAGAGCCAATGCTACATCAGGTCGAGTACTTAACATGGCATACATGATCGATCATATGGCTGAAGCATAGGGATGTTTAGCCATCTCGGCTCTATCATGTTCCGTTACCGGACACTGAGCCTTGCTCAATGTTTTAATCTTGATAACCGGTAGAGAACCTTTCTTTGCCGTCTCCATACCGAACCGTTTCAGTATTTTATCAAGATAAGTACTCTGACTCAACGCTAATAGACGTCTTGATCTATCACGATAGATTTTAATGCCTAAAACGTATGCAGCATCTCCTAAGTACTTCATTGAAAATTTACTATTTAAATACTTCTTCACGCTATTCAGAAGATCCACATTATCCCCTATTAGTAATATATAATCCACATATAGAACTAGGAACACAACTGAGCTCCCACTCATTTTCTTGTAAATACATGTCTCTTCTATATTTTGGATAAATCCAAAACCTTTGATTACCTCATCAAAGCGAAGATTCCAGCTCCGAGATGCTTGCTTCAGTCCATAAATGGAACGCTGAAGCTTGCATACCTTGCCAGCATTTTCTGGATCGACAAAACCTTCAGGTTGTACCATATACAACTCTTTCTCAATGTTACCATTTAGGAACGCTGTTTTGACATCCATCTGCCATATTTCATAGTCGTAATATGCAGCAAGTGCTAGCAAAACCCGAATAGACTTTAGCATCGCTACCGGTGAAAATGTTTCATCGTAGTCAATTCCATGAACTTGTCGGAAACCCTTTGCGACAAGCCGAGCTTTATAGACGGTCACATTACCATCAGCATCAGTCTTCTTCTTAAAGATCCATTTATTCTCGACGGCCTTGCGCCATTCGGGAATCTCCATCAAAGTCCATACTTTGTTGTCATACATGGATCCTATTTCGAATTTCATGACTTTAAGCCATTTCTCGGACTCAGGGCTTGCCATAGCCTCTTTGTAGTTCGTAGGTTCGTCTTGTTCAATTAACATGACGGTGCAAACCAGGTTGCCGTACCACTCAGGAGCGATACAAGGTCTCCCAGACCTACGAAGTAGAATAGTATTCTCGACATTTTCTCCCACTCCATCTGTGGAGGACGTTTCTGGGACAGTTTCCGTTGCGCCACTCGGAATTTCGAGTTCAGGATCAACGATCTCGTCGAGGTCTATTTTCCTCCCACTTACTCCTTTGGCGAGAAACTCCTTCTCGAGAAAGGTGTCGTTCTTTGCAACAAACGTTTTGCCCTCGGCTTGGTTGTAGAAGGTGTATCCTATGGTTTCCCGCGGATACCCTACAAAGACGACTTTCTCCGATTTCGGTTCGAGTTTGTCGGGCTGTAGTTTCTTAACATACGCCTCACAACCCCAGACCTTCAGAAACGACAACTTAGGTTTCTTGCCATGCCATATCTCATACGGTGTCGTTGCTACAGATTTGGACGGAGCCCTATTTAAAATGAATGCGGCTGTTTCTAACGCATATCCCCAAAAAGATACGGGCAAGTCGGTGAGAGACATCATAGACCGGACGCTATCTAATAGGGTACGATTACGTCGCTCGGACACACCGTTGCGTTGCAGTGTTCTGGCCGGCGTAAGTTGCGGCACGATGCCACAGGCCTTCAGATGTGTGCCAAACTCAAAACTCAAATATTCGCCACCACGATCGGATCGAAGGTGCTTGATTTTCTTGTTGAGTTGATTTTCAACTTCACTTTGAAATTCGTTGAACTTTTCAAATGTTTCAGACTTGTGTTTCATCAAATAGATATACACATATCTACTCAAGTCATCGGTGAAGGTGACAAAATAACGATAACCATTGCGTGTCGACACGCTCATCGGTCCAAACACATCTGTATGTATGACTCCCAGTAAGTCCGACGCCCGTTCCATGAAACCATTGAACGGTGTCTTGGTCATCTTGCCCATGAGGCACGGTTCGCATGTGTCGAGGGATCCAAAATCCAATGAGTCTAAAAGTCCATCGGTATGGAGTTTCTTCATGCGCTTTATACCAATATGACCGAGACGGCAATGCCACATATACATGGCGGTATCGCTACTAAGTTTAATCCTCTTGGCATCAATGTTATGGATGTGAGTACTACGATCGAGATTCAACAAGAATAAACCATTACTCTCGGGAGCATTGACATAAAAGATATCATTTATCGAAATAGTACAACCACTTTGAAAGGACAATGATGTCGCCTAGAGGGGGGGGGGGGTGAATAGGCGGTTTAAAACTTTTCCGGTTTAGGCTTGATAATTGCGGAATAAAACTAGGTGTTTAAATTAACAAGCCGACAATCTAAATAAACTAGGCTCACCTATGTGCACCAACAACTTATGCTAAGCAAGATAAACAACAAGGTGATAGCAATATAGAATACTTCAAGCACGAAGGCTATCACAATGTAAAGTGCATAAGTAAAAGCTCGGGTATAGAAATAACCGAGGCACGCGGAGACGAGGATGTATTCCCGAGTTCCTCCTTGTTAAGGGAGTACGTCTCGTTGGAGAGGTGTGAACCGACACAACGGTTCAACAACCACAAAGGTTTCACCTTCTTCTCCGATGAACCGCACCACAAAGGCTTGGTTCACCTTCCACTATCGGAATTCCTTCGAGGCGGAATCCGGAGCCTTTCAACAACAATCCGGGGCACAACCCACAATGGGATTGGGGGCTCCCGAACGGCCTCCAACAACAATCCGGGGCACAACCCACAATGGGATTGGGGGCTCCCGAACGGCTTCAAGTGACCACACAAGGGTCCAACCACCACAAAGGCGTCTAGGGTCCAAGGACCCAAGAGTAGCAAGCTCACAAACTTTCAACTTCCACGAATCCTCGTGGAGAGCACACCGATGCACCAAATGCAAAAGGCAAGAGCACAAATGCTCAAAATCCTTCACTCTCAAATCCCACCAAAAGCAACTAATGCTTATGGGGGGAGAAGAGAGGAAGAACAAGGAATCCACAAAGGAGTCAAATCCTTCACTCTCAAATCCCACCAAAAGCAACTAATGCTTATGGGGGGAGAGGAGAGGAAGAGCAAAGGAGAAGAACCACAAAGGAACTCCAAGATCTAGATCCACTAGGTTCCCCTCACTTAGAGGAGATATGGATTGGTGGGATTGTAGATCTAGATCTCCTCTCACTTTTCCCTCAAGAATATGGAAGATTCAATGGAGGGATTGAGAGATAGGCAAGCTCAAGAAGGTCAACAATGGAGGAGAAAAACGTGCTCAAGAGCTTTTGTTCAATGGGGAAGAAGACCCCTTTAAATAGGGCCTCCAAAATCCAACCGTTATGCAGTTTTTCTCCGCAGGGTCGGTACTACCGCCCCCCAAAACCCGGTACTACTGCCTGGGCATTTTGTGCACTCAGAAAACGTGAAACCTTCTGGAATGGGCGGTAGTACTGCCTGAAATCGCGGTACTACCGCAGTGTCCAGAAACTGTAGAAATTGGTAAACGAAAACGTCAATATCTTTTCCATCCGGACTCCGTTTTCGATGATTTTTGGCTCGTTGGAATCGTTACAACGAGCTCTACTTGAATGTGCATAGAAACATCACAGTCCATCATGTGAGGATAAAACCAAATGGGGAAAGGTTAAACTTTCCTAAACAATGCAAACCGGTAAAACCTCCTTCATCTAAAACACAACAAGATATTCATACGAGATCTGTTTTTGATAAACTAGAGCTTAGTATGGAGATAAACCAAGCTCTAAATCCTCACATGGATAAAAGGCAACAAGTTTTCCAAAGTAAAACCATTTTCGAAGGACTTGGTCTTGTCATGAAGATCACGACAAGGACCGAAACCCAACACGGAGAAAAACCAAATAAGAACCAAGAAAGATGATATGCCAAGCATGCAAAGGTTTGAGCTCTCCACAAAGATGCGATCAAGTTACTCACTCGAGAGCCCCTCTTGATAGTACGCCTATCTATCCTATAGCCCTATCAAGATCATACCTTTGTCTTGAGCATTCCACTTGAGCTAGATGATGACGATCTTGGTCTCTCCAAGTGGACCACCTTTCTTGATTGCGCTTGCTAGCACATGCTTGATGAAGACTTCTCCAAATACTCTCCCATACGCCATTATGGGAGAGCCTCGCTTAGCTTCGTCTTCATGTCAATCTTGAAGATTCGAGCATAAGATATCTCCGAAATGCTTCTCTTGGTCTTGCACTTCTTAACCTTGATGACGAACACCGCATGACATCATCGTCCATGAGCTCTATGAGATGTTCTTCTTGTTGCAAGCCCATGGGAAGATACCATCCCAAGAGATACATGATCCACTTGGTACATCTTGTAGCTTTGTGTGTTGATCAACATCTTGATCATTCTCGTATCATCCCATCTATCTTCATATAAACCCTTGAATAGAGCAATGGTCATTATGTCATCTTGAAGAGTCCAACACATGAACTCCTATAATTTCTCATGGACAAGATCTATAAGAATATCTCAATGTAAACATTAGTCCATAAGGATTGTCATTAATTACCAAAACCACGCATGGGGGCAACCATGCACTTTCAATCTCCCCCATTTTGGTAATTGATGACAATCCCTTTTACGAGGGTTTATATAATGAATTTAAGCAACCATGCAACACAAAGAGCAAGGATGCAAGAGAACCGCAAGAGAACAAACCCATATTCCCTTAAACCCTCTAAATTTCTCCCCCATTGGCATCGATTGCCGAAATGGGAAGAAAAACTTAGAACGCAAATATAGTGAGAGCTCCCCCATAATGTGTGCATTTCTCATAATATGAGTGAAATCAAATGCACATATCCAATGACGAATAGATGGAGGGAGATCAAACTATATAGAGGATCCAAAGATTGCAAAAGAATATCAAATGGAAAGATACTTCAACGAAAGAAGCAAGCAATCAAAAGGATCCGAAAAATGTTCTAAATATCATGAGGGAACTCCCCAAGGTACGTGCACAAATAGGATTTGTGTTTCAATATAGTGTGCACAACATGGAATCCTCACTCCCTCCTAGATAAATTCGAACACAAGCTCATGCAAGAGAATGTAAATGATAAAGGAGGCAAAACAACTTTCACCTAATAAAATGTTTTGCAACAAGAGCAAGGAGCGGCAAATAAAAGAATGGGTGTGAGATACAAAGACATTTTAGGAGACTAATACAAGGATGAGCCAAAGCATCAACATAGTCTTTCAAAAAGAGTTGCACATAGTGCATATCATGTCTTTCCCATACCCCCACACCAAAAGAGATAAAGCAAATAGCTCCACAAGCTTAGTAAAATGCAAAAAGCATAGCACAAAAAAATGAAGCTTGTGCCTTTTAGAAACCACCAAAGAATCAAAAGCAAAAAGAGGTGGTCACTAAAGAATTGGAATATCAATTAAAGATGTAACTTTTCTTATGTGTATAAGTTTCTAAGTAGACACGAATCACTAAGATATGGGTCTACAAATAAACATGTACACACAAGATAGATACAAGGGTAAAGAATCATGATATCCAAGAGGAAGTCATAAATACACCAATAAGATCTTTGCTTAATAACATAGCACAAAGCCGAATTATATCTTAACGGAATATAAATGAACTTCCAACACATACTCATCATAGCATCAAAAACTATCCACGAGGGATAAAGGTTAACAAATGGATGCTCCGAGTAAGATAACAAGTAACACAAAACGCAAATGATTTTGAAAATTCATCAATGTTGCACATGAGAGACTTTAAGTAGAAAGTGCTAGATTGACATAATTGGGATCGATGAATCATAGAAATGAATATATAGTCCTCTTATATGTAATCATCCCGGCTTACTCACATTTGCAATAAAGACGTTTTGCAAGAATCAAATTAATTGCAACAAAAAGATTCATGCCAAGATACAACCTACACAAGGTTGAAAACTAGAAATGTATGCATGAGGTAGATACTTGTTACCGAGATAGCATTGGTGATGTATAGTATAAGAGTTAACGATCATCCAAACTTGGCTCCAATGAACACATGGTGACACCACCTTCCTTGTAAATGAGACAAGCTTCCAATGCATCTCCACATGTACCTAAAACAAATTCAAGTACAAAATGGTACCCAAACTCATTGGGTCCAAAGTAGTTAGAGCAACTACAATACATAGGACAAACTCCACATAAATATGTGCATATTAATGTGAAATTGAATTTCATGCACATCTTAGCCATATAGGATTTGATGGAGTTTATCCTATATATTGGTTCAACGAAAGTAAGCATGCCAAAGAAATACATGTAGTAAATATGCATGCACAAGACTTTCAAGAACCAAAAGAGATATAATTTGGACAAAACACCAATTAAACCAAGAAAGCACACACAAGTGCGACAAGAAAAAGAATTGTCCAAATTATATCAAAGGCCCAAATCAACACATGATTGAAGAAACCACTTTGAAAAGATACCACATGAAAGCAAGAAACCAATTGAAGAAAATAACATCAAATAATAAACCAAACCCTCTACACTTTTCATGATGGCACAAAGTGACAAAACGAAAAATGTTTGTCTTCCAAAGAGACACGTCATCGGGATCAAATACCAAATGAAGACAACTAATGTTCGAAAGCACATAGGATTGCTCCCCCAAGATGTGTGCATTATTTATGATCTTGCATTTGAATACAAAATGCACACAAATGAGATCATCACTCTCCATATATATATTTATATAGATATTCAAACACTAGTCATATTCAAGAAAGGTAAGAAATTGCAATACCAATTTAAAGAACGATGTTCCACTCAAAGTAGGATAGCTTCCCAAAGAATAGTGCATTATCAAAAAGTATGACTTTTGAATGTCAATGCACAAGAATTGGATCATTGCTTTTCCCAACTCAAGAAAGCACAAAACAAATTTCAAGTAGAGCAATAAAGTATCCAAAAGATACAAGGAAGACAAATAAGAGTTAGATCAAAAGCAAATCCTTGGCAATCAAATAAGGCAATTCAAAGCAAGAGCCAAAGTGAATATGATCAACATATTTACCCCCAAATATGATTATCACTTGTCAAGACAAGTAACGTATGGAGATATTTCTCGGTGGTGGATTGCAAGGATATATTCAAGATCATATTCACAAAACATAAGCATGAGGCAAAGAATAGGAATTAAAAGCCATGCTTAGATAGATATTCTTGATAGATTCACAAATCATGTGATAATGCAAAGCAACTCCAAGGAGTAGCTTGAATCAATTGGCTTCCCAAAAAGATATATGAGAACATATTTAGGGAAAGCCATATCAAGAACATCCTCCACAAACAAGATCCAAAAGAGTGAGAAACAAAGAGCATTTAAGTAAATGGGAACTTGTTTGAGCAACATGCCACATAGGAATAAGATAATTAGCAATATCAATTCTAGGTGGCAAAACCTCACATTTTCACATTTTCTAGGCTTGTAATATGCACATAGCTTATTACTCCCCCATAATGTGATAATCCATTTATTTTAACACAAGAGGCAGACAAAAACAACTAGAGAAATTAATGGACATTATATAATTTGAATTTCTCATGAGCATGACATACCACAAAGAGAATAGATAATATTGATATATCAAAACTAAGTGGTATTCCTCATGTACACACATTTTTAGGATTGTGAAGTGCACGAAGCATATCACTCTCCAAAAATGGATAGTCCATTTATCTCTCAAAGAGAGCCAACAAGATAAGATATGATATAAAAGCAATAAGGCTCAAAACAAGTAGATGGTGTGCAAACCAAAATACACATGCTTGATTTCTCAAGATAAGTAAGTAGAGAGCACAACACATACAAACACTAGCAAGGTACAAAACCTAACACATGCAAGGGTGCAAGCAACTTTCAATGTATATATGATTTAAATAAAAGTTACCGCAAGGAGGAACATTGGATATGAGATAGAACAATATAATCCATATGACTTGACTTGAGAGAATATAATTGATGAAGATCCCTTAATTCTTCATAGTGTAGCCAAGTCTCCAAAGCCCTCCAACAACGCCTATTGATCAAGTTTTAGCTTGTTGGTCCCCAACCAAGTTGGGTCCTAAGAGGTTAGTCACAATAGGTTTGGCAACCCAAATGGTTCTTTTCTTGACACCACTTTGAGTACCAACATATTTGGCAAACACATTGCCAACCTTATCCTTTCGAAGAGAATAAACATCATTAATTATAATGGGGTTGGATAAGGTACCATTTGTGCATGAAGAAGCAAGGTGACCCTTCTCACGACATAGGTAGCAACATCTACTTCCTCCTCTCTTCTTAGTTGGAGTCTTGACTTGAGGAGGGGTAGCTTGATTCTTCTTGGGAAGAGACCGTTCTTCAATTTGAGGAGCTTGAGTTTGAACTTGAGGTTTCTTCCCTTGTTGCTTATCACTAAGAGCCTTCTTCTTCAAAGGGCAAGATCTAACATGGTGCCCTTCAACTTTGCACTTGAAGCAAACAATCTTGGCCGAATCCTTGACTTGTTCTTGGCCCTTGTTCATCTTGTTAACCTTGGACTTGTTCTTGATATTGGAGTTGAATCCAAGTCCACTCTGATCATTGGGGCGTCTTTGAACACTCAACATATTGTCAAGTGTGGACTTCCCAACATGACGCTTTTCCAAGTCTTTCTTCAAAGAAGTGACTTGGGCCTTGAGCTCATTTAATTCCTCTACATGGTTAGTATCAACAAAAACACTAGAGGAAGTAGACGCTTCATTGTTAGAGCAACAAGGTATGGAAAGTAATTCATCACAAGATGTAGAAGCATTGTGAGTGGATGAATCACTCGGACTAGCACATGGCAATAAGGCATTTCTAGAAGAAGTTGTGCCAATATCCACATGAGGCTCACAAGATGTTACCTTTGTAGAGATAGCCTCATGAGCTAACTTTAGCCTAGCATGGGATGCTAGAAGATCATCATTAGAGCTAGAAAGCTTTTCATGACTTTCTTCCAATTTCCCATACTTACTAGATAGCAACTCAAGTTGAGCCCTTAGCTCAATATTCTCCTTCAAAATAGATGCTTCACAAGAAGTGGAGTTAGTAGCACAAGCATCATTAACATTAGAAATGGAAGAAGACAAATTGGTAAGCTTATCATTCTTAGATAGTTGAGTTTGGAGTTGATCATGAGACTTGATGAGGAGAGAGTGTTCACTTTCTAAAGCCTTGAGAGCTTTGTCAAGTTTCTCTATGTCCTCACTTAGTCTAGCATTGCCAACACCAAATTCAACTTTTTCCTTTTTAAGCACTTTATATTTTGCAATAGCATGATCTCTTTCCTTAATGATTTTAGCAATAATAAGATCATTAGACTCATCAAGGGATTCAAGTTTCTCTTCAAGAGAAGACCTAAGCTCTTCTTCTTTTTCAAGAGAAGCGTTCAAGTAAGCTATGGTGATAGAGTCATCTCTCTCAATTTGACACTTCTCATCAAATTGATTTTCCAAATCCTCAATGAATTCCCTACTCTTAATAATATAAGCAATGATTTCACATAGAGGAGGGATAGCTTTACTACCTTTGGGGAGAGCACCACGTACCATCTCACCCATCTTGGTTAAGGATTCAAAGTCAAAACCTTCTTCATGAGAATCCTCATCCACATCATCACAATTTGGATTCGAGGTGGGAGATACCTCGGAATCCTTAGCCATAAGGCAAACATGATTAATGGTTGAGGAGGATGAAGAATTACTTGAAGCACCATTGAGGTCCATGTCTTGTTCCAACAAATGTTGGGATTCCTCTACATTGTTAGTCATGCAAATACTAGAGGATATGGAAGCATTATTTTCATGACAACAAGACATAGAGAGCATATCATCATTATATTTAGTTAAGCAACTATTACTTGATATGCAAGGACCATCAACTCTAGCATGTATGACATTTGGAGTGCTAGAAGAGTTTAAGTCCAAAGATAGAACATTGCAATGTGATAGAGAAGAAGTATAATCAATAGTAAGTTCACCATCACCAAGGCAATTTCTATCACCACTCACCATATCAATACCTTGTGACGAATCACATGTTGGTGAAGTGGAAGAAGTTGTAAACTCATCTCGACCGGAGGTGGAGGGAGAACAATCATCCTCAATAATTTTGGACACTTCATATATATCTTGAAGCTTGGTCCAAAGCTCATGTGCATTTCGAAAAGGCATGATTGAAGCAAGAACTACATCGGTCAAAACACATATAAGACCATTAGTAACTTGAGTCTCGAGATGAGAGTTTATCTCATCCTCTAAAGATAATTCTTGGGAATTCTTTGGAGGAGATAAACTCACATCTACAATCCTCTTCATATAATTTGGACCCATGGCCCTAAAAAGATTAAGCATGCGAATTTTCCAAACATCATAATTTGTGCCATCGAATATGAAAGTGGGATCGTGCACTAATTCTCTAAACGACATCTTTTACTCTCTAGGCGGTTAAGCCCAAAAAGAGAGCCCAGGCTCTGATACCAATTGAAAGGACAATGATGTCGCCTAGAGGGGGGGGGGGGGGGTGAATAGGCGGTTTAAAACTTTTCCGGTTTAGGCTTGATAATTGCGGAATAAAACTAGGTGTTTAAATTAACAAGCCGACAATCTAAATAAACTAGGCTCACCTATGTGCACCAACAACTTATGCTAAGCAAGATAAACAACAAGGTGATAGCAATATAGAATACTTCAAGCACGAAGGCTATCACAATGTAAAGTGCATAAGTAAAAGCTCGGGTATAGAAATAACCGAGGCACGCGGAGACGAGGATGTATTCCCGAGTTCCTCCTTGTTAAGGGAGTACGTCTCGTTGGAGAGGTGTGAACCGACACAACGGTTCAACAACCACAAAGGTTTCACCTTCTTCTCCGATGAACCGCACCACAAAGGCTTGGTTCACCTTCCACTATCGGAATTCCTTCGAGGCGGAATCCGGAGCCTTTCAACAACAATCCGGGGCACAACCCACAATGGGATTGGGGGCTCCCGAACGGCCTCCAACAACAATCCGGGGCACAACCCACAATGGGATTGGGGGCTCCCGAACGGCTTCAAGTGACCACACAAGGGTCCAACCACCACAAAGGCGTCTAGGGTCCAAGGACCCAAGAGTAGCAAGCTCACAAACTTTCAACTTCCACGAATCCTCGTGGAGAGCACACCGATGCACCAAATGCAAAAGGCAAGAGCACAAATGCTCAAAATCCTTCACTCTCAAATCCCACCAAAAGCAACTAATGCTTATGGGGGGAGAAGAGAGGAAGAACAAGGAATCCACAAAGGAGTCAAATCCTTCACTCTCAAATCCCACCAAAAGCAACTAATGCTTATGGGGGGAGAGGAGAGGAAGAGCAAAGGAGAAGAACCACAAAGGAACTCCAAGATCTAGATCCACTAGGTTCCCCTCACTTAGAGGAGATATGGATTGGTGGGATTGTAGATCTAGATCTCCTCTCACTTTTCCCTCAAGAATATGGAAGATTCAATGGAGGGATTGAGAGATAGGCAAGCTCAAGAAGGTCAACAATGGAGGAGAAAAACGTGCTCAAGAGCTTTTGTTCAATGGGGAAGAAGACCCCTTTAAATAGGGCCTCCAAAATCCAACCGTTATGCAGTTTTTCTCCGCAGGGTCGGTACTACCGCCCCCCAAAACCCGGTACTACTGCCTGGGCATTTTGTGCACTCAGAAAACGTGAAACCTTCTGGAATGGGCGGTAGTACTGCCTGAAATCGCGGTACTACCGCAGTGTCCAGAAACTGTAGAAATTGGTAAACGAAAACGTCAATATCTTTTCCATCCGGACTCCGTTTTCGATGATTTTTGGCTCGTTGGAATCGTTACAACGAGCTCTACTTGAATGTGCATAGAAACATCACAGTCCATCATGTGAGGATAAAACCAAATGGGGAAAGGTTAAACTTTCCTAAACAATGCAAACCGGTAAAACCTCCTTCATCTAAAACACAACAAGATATTCATACGAGATCTGTTTTTGATAAACTAGAGCTTAGTATGGAGATAAACCAAGCTCTAAATCCTCACATGGATAAAAGGCAACAAGTTTTCCAAAGTAAAACCATTTTCGAAGGACTTGGTCTTGTCATGAAGATCACGACAAGGACCGAAACCCAACACGGAGAAAAACCAAATAAGAACCAAGAAAGATGATATGCCAAGCATGCAAAGGTTTGAGCTCTCCACAAAGATGCGATCAAGTTACTCACTCGAGAGCCCCTCTTGATAGTACGCCTATCTATCCTATAGCCCTATCAAGATCATACCTTTGTCTTGAGCATTCCACTTGAGCTAGATGATGACGATCTTGGTCTCTCCAAGTGGACCACCTTTCTTGATTGCGCTTGCTAGCACATGCTTGATGAAGACTTCTCCAAATACTCTCCCATACGCCATTATGGGAGAGCCTCGCTTAGCTTCGTCTTCATGTCAATCTTGAAGATTCGAGCATAAGATATCTCCGAAATGCTTCTCTTGGTCTTGCACTTCTTAACCTTGATGACGAACACCGCATGACATCATCGTCCATGAGCTCTATGAGATGTTCTTCTTGTTGCAAGCCCATGGGAAGATACCATCCCAAGAGATACATGATCCACTTGGTACATCTTGTAGCTTTGTGTGTTGATCAACATCTTGATCATTCTCGTATCATCCCATCTATCTTCATATAAACCCTTGAATAGAGCAATGGTCATTATGTCATCTTGAAGAGTCCAACACATGAACTCCTATAATTTCTCATGGACAAGATCTATAAGAATATCTCAATGTAAACATTAGTCCATAAGGATTGTCATTAATTACCAAAACCACGCATGGGGGCAACCATGCACTTTCACACTTGATACTGATTTGAACGAATATCCGTCTTGCAACAAGCAAGAACCACTTATAATGTTTACACTCAAACTTGGTACAAAATAACATTTATTTAAAACCAAAACTAATCCCGATGGTAGATGTAGAGGGAGTGTGCTGACAGCCACCACGTCAACTCTTGATCCGTTGCCGACGCGCATCGTCACCTCATCCTTTGCCAGGCGCCGTTTATTCCGTAACTCCTCCTGAGAGTTACAAATGTGAGCAACAGAACCGGTATCAAATACCCAGGTATTACTACGGGCGCATGTAAGGTACACATCAATAACATGTATATCAAATATACCTTTCTCTTTTCCGACAATCTTGCCGGCCTTCTTATCTTCCAGAT
This sequence comes from Poa annua, assembly GCA_026929855.1. Classification (NCBI taxonomy): domain Eukaryota; kingdom Viridiplantae; phylum Streptophyta; class Magnoliopsida; order Poales; family Poaceae; genus Poa; species Poa annua. The sequence continues at coordinate 72,201,035 of CM049433.1, forward strand.
ACTTGGGGCAGTTGCGCTTCCAGTGACCATCTCCCTTGCAGTAGAAGCATTCCACGCCAGGTTTGGGACCAGGTTTGTTAGTTTTGGATTTGGCAACGTATTTGCCATCCTTCTTAGACTTCCAGTTCTTCCTTCCCTTGCCGCCAGATTTCTTGAAATCGACGGTCTTGTTGACCATCAATAACGTGTGCTCCTTCTTGATTTCCACTTCAGCAGTCTTGAGCATCACGAACACCTCAGACAGGGACTTAGCCATGCCCTGCATGTTATAGTTCATGACGAAGCCTTTGTAGCTAGGAGGCAACGATTGCAGCACTTTATCAATCGCCAGCTCATCAGGAATCTTGCATTCCAGAGCATTCAGCCGTTGAACGTAGCCAGACATTTTGACCACGTGCTCGCTAACACTGCTATGCTCTTCCATCTTGGCTGAGAGAAAAAACTCAGAAGCTTCATATCTCCCAGCCTTAGCCTACGGCGCAAAGACAGCCTTGAGATCAGAAATTATCTCAAAAGCACTCATCTTCTCAAAGCGCTTTTGCAGGTCGGCTTCCATGGCGTAGAGCATGCCACTCTGGACAAAAGAGGAATCGTCCGACTTGGTCTGATAGACCTTCTTCTCATCATCGGAGGCATTGTCTGCAGGAGGGTCACCTAGGGCGGCTTCAATGACGTAAGCCACCCTGTGGGGAGTGAGGAGGATCCTCAGGTTGCGGAACCAGGACATGAAGTTCGACCCATTGGTTTTAAGCTTTTCTTTCTCAAGGAACATGCCTAGGTTAAAGGTGGGACGATACATATACAATGGAATTTGCAAAACATAAGACTTTGTCCATAAAATTTTGAGTTCAAGTTTTAGAAAATATCTATAAGAACTCCCACTCAAAACGAATATCCCTCTAATCGCTTTAGTGATTACACGACCCTAATCCATTGTGCAACCCCTCATCGTCAGAGCCAGCAACACAACTTCAAAGGTAGACATCGAAATGTCAATCACAACAACTCTGTGACTCATGCTCGACCTTTCGGTCACCGTGTTCCGAGGCCATGTCTGTACATGCTAGGCTCGTCATAATAACCTTCAACGTATACGCTTGTGCAAACATGTCTTACACCCACTGTATGCGAACGACGATATGTATGACACACGATCGTCACGGCCTGCCTCATAACGTAGAACTTTCTTGGTGGTGCACGTTGAAGGGAGAACACTAATGGTATTTTTGAGGGATCATCTTATATTACTACCGCCGTGTAACTAATATATAATAATATATATATATATACACAATATAAGATGTACTCAAAACATCAATATGTAATGCGACGTGACATGGTCCTTGCGCCGATGGTCTCCTTCGCGCCCACAGTTTATAAACAATTTAATAAACCTACCTTGACCATATCACATTGCCCCTGCAAAATAAAGTTAGACGCGTTCTACTTTATCTTTTGCATATTTTACGTGGCTTGGGGCTGTCGTAAATAGAACCGCTTCATACCTACGAACCTATGACCACAACAACGATCAAATAATTGCATATTTATTTATCCCTCTTGGGCCCTCCATTGAAAATGCAAAGCCAACTAATGAGAGAGAGAGACAGACACCCGCCAGCCACATATACGGTACAAGCCGTATGTCAGTTGTGGAACCAGTCTCGCGTAAGCGTACGCGTAAAGTCGGTCCGGGCCGCTTCATCAACTCAATGCCGCCGGCAATGCAAGTGCACGCGAGAGGGTAGCAAATAAAAGAACGATGTCCTCGTGATAAACACGGGTTATAAAAGCGTACAGCTATATCTACGCATAGATCGGCTCTGATACCACTGAATGGGATCGCAGGCAGAAAACAATAAATTTTCTAACAACGATAACCTTAAACTAGCCAGGATCTATACTATGCAGATATAGTAATACGGAAGAGATCGATATACATACCCTTGTAGACCGAAACGCGGGGATTACGCTCCCGCACAAGCGTTGTCGGTGAAGCCGACGAAGACGACCTCGAGGTCGTGTAGAGGAAGAAGACCTCCAAGCACCACTAGCGTGGCACCTCGCAGGGATCCACACACGTACGGTGAAGACGACGACCTCCGGGCTCCGATCCAGGGACGAGCAGCGGAAGACTTGGACCGGAATACCAGCAGCACGGCGGTGTGCGTATGGTGGAGAGAACTTCACCTTGGCGCAACTCCAATGGAGGAATCACGTTTTCAAGGAGAATAAGAGAGAGATTGGGTTGTTCTTTAAAGGCCAAGGGGGCACCTCTATATATAGGTGGAGGGGGGCTGCCAGCCTTGCTGGCTGGGTGGTGTGGGACTATTCCCACACCAGACCGCCCCCAAGCGGTGCGCCGGCCCTAGGTGGGCCCCATTTGGCCCACCTAGGGCAGCCCCCTTTCCTCATGCGCACCTAGGGGGAAATTCCCCCCCCCCCCCCTATGGGCCTTCTCTCCCATGGGAAGGCCCATTTAAGGTGGGCTGCCTTTTAAATTCCGAAAATCATTAAATAAAAATGTATTTAACTATTAATTACACTAATTAATATTAAACACACATTATCTAATTTATTCCGGCTCCGAAAACTATTTCGTCGCTCTCCGATCTTCATCGGATCTTTCCCGGGACGCTCCCGGTGCTCTCTTCTAATTTCTCTTCGGTAAACTTGTCGACTCCCCTTAAGTGTGTTACCCTAGCGGTTCGAGATCTCGCCAGACATGATCAAGACGCGCTCTCCGATCAATGACTAATTCGTGGACCTTGGATACCCAGAATTAATCCCTGTGAGATAACGAATAACTTTGTCGTTCGAACCTAGACGTCGAGTCTTAAACCTTTTGCCATGGCGATACTTAGCGTGTCCGAGACTCGTTCATAGATATCGCGATACCTAGCTTGATCTCGTTACCGACAACACTATCTTCTACTCGTCCATGATATTATGTCCTGGTGACCCAGTCACATGCTTGCAATCTTATTTGACATAATCTCACCGAGTGGGCCCTAGAGTATCTATCCTGCTATGCGGACTGGCAAATCCCGCTCTTGATCCCTCGTCTCAACATACTCCCTTCCGATACCCGAGAGGGACACCTTTATTGTCATACTATTAAGACATGACGTTTGATGCAATCAAAGTATCTTTCAGGAATAGCAATAAGAGTTGATCTCACGGTCAAAGGCGTAATGACTACGTCCTACAAATATTGGGTATGTCCATCACATCGTTCTACCAACGATATGACTCCATTGTCAACTGACACCATGTCACATGATCGGGAAACCTCGATCATCGATTGCACAATGAACTAGTCACGTAGAGTCTACTAGGGACCTGGTTGTCTTACGTATCACACGTGTATTAATGTTTCCGCTTAATACAGTTATAGCATGACACAAAAACGTATTATGAACAAATGAGATATGATAAATAAAACACTTTATTAATTGCCTCTAGGGCATATCTCCTTCACGATATTGCTACATATGTGACAGGATCGTTCACCCTACTAAGAGCTGTCCTACACTGCGTCTTCCGAAGCCTTACGCTGGGCTAGGAGGTATTGGGAGTGAGGATACTATGTTCAGTCATCTTCCAGATGGGATCTTCAAGCCACAGCTTGCACCGAGTAATTTGCCGGTGGCTCTGGTGACAGTTGAGGGGGACCCTGTAGCGGCTGATTTTGTGCAGACTTTGGTGGCACATTTTTGTCCAGCTGAGTCCTCATGGTGTTGGGAGGCTATGCCACATAAAGATAATTCGTATTTGGTGAATTTCCCGACGTTTGCTGACTTGGAGAGGATAGATGGTTTCGAGCTTGGGGTCCCGAGGCAAAAGTCCAAGATATCTTTCAGTGTATGGAAGACAGAGGATGTTATGCACACGAGTGAGCTGACTCCCACATGGGTGCATGTCACGGGGGTTCCTAATACGATTCGTCACTTTCTGGGCATTTGGGCTGTGGGTACTCTCATTGGGAAGACTATGGATGTGGACCTCCTTGCTTTGCGAAGGCATAATACTGTGAGAATTTTGGTGGCCATGTCTGCTCCTGAGGTTTGGGATACTAGGATTGTCAAAGCTGATGACTTTGTTCTCCTAAAAGGCTATGTCTTTCACTACACAAGGGAGGCATCAGATTATGTGCCAGAGCCGGATTTTGCTCCTTTTATGTGGAGAAAGAATGAGAAGGATGATGAGGGCAAAGGTTTTGAGGATGTGCAGCGCACAAACCCCGAAACGCAAGGACATGCTAGGGAAACGGATGTTGATACACCTATGCTGCAAGCAAATGCTCCTGGTCCGGGAACGGCGTCTTTGGGGTTGTTGGATCCGTGTGTGCTAAAAGATTTTGCGGTGACACCATTCAACAACAAACCACAGACACCGCGGGGTAAAGAAATTGTGGCTATGCAGCAAAGGAGGGGACCGGTGCAACAAAGGAGCTCTACAAGTCCCATGCCAGCCAGCCAGAACCTTCTGCAGGTGCAGTCGCTGGAGTCCTCGGAGCAGATAGCTGCATGTATCGCGTCGCCGGCCAAGCCCATCTCTCAGCTCCAGGCGGTGGCATGTTATTCAAAGCTGGTGGGCGCTGCGATGGCTGAGGGGAGGCCTGGAGCGCTGGAAGCTGATGCCTCTGCGCCGGCCCAACTGCGTGCGCTGACGCTGCGGGAGCCAGTGGCCGGCTGCGCGCCGCTCGCGAGCATGGAGCTGGCGTTCGCCCAGGCAGCCCAGCCCACGACGCTGCCTCCAAAGTGGGCGGCAACTAGCGCCCTATCGCCGGCGAGCGGCGCTATTCTCACCGAGCGGCCCAACAATGCTTGTTTGGTGCAGGCTAACGATGTAGCTGTGCAGCAGCTTGGTGGGCAGCCAAAGGCCATGATCGAGGTAGCGACAGAGGGTTGTCCTCTAGCTAGTGGAGGATCTAGCGATGGTGGAGCTTCGTCTCTGCACACATCGTCTGGAGTGCTCACTGGTTCGGGCGGAGGAGAAGCGGCCTATGTGGAGCCTGTGCCGCAGAACATGGCGAGCACAGAGGTGGTCACACCCGGGGTAGACTCTTCTTCGCCACCGTTAACCCCGGGGTCGACACCATTGAGGAAGAGCGGGAGACACGCCGTGGCCTCGGACGGATCCTCTCACTTGGACGAGGACTCGATGATGAAGGCTATGCGGCGCAAGGCAGAACAGAACCTCGACAATGCTGGTATGGATAAAACTCATAAGTCTTTTCTTGCATTTTCAAATTCAAATATTACTGCGAAATTGAATAGTGTAGGAGTTTCTTTGGGGTGTGATATAAACAGCATTGCGGTATCGACTAGAGCATTGAGACATTTGGAATATGACCGGTTAACAGTCACTCCAAAAGTCTCGTGTAAGTCATTTACCCCCCATCCGGATGAAGAGGAGCTACACGACACACTTGATGTCCAGCTCCTCGCAAATCTGGTTGGGCAGTTCACGGAGGGGGGCTTGGATGAGGCGATGCAAAGTTCATTATATGATCTTAAAGCATCTGACCGGAAGTCTAAAGCTAACTCCTCCAAGAAGAAGAATAAAACAACGCCACGGAAAAAGGCGAAAATAACCACATCCCCAATTGTTTCCCGATGAATGGCATGTTCGCGAATAGCAGAGGTCTTCGGGACTTGGCTAAACACGCACGCATCGCTGATTCCATCAGGGATCATAGATTGGATTTTGTGGGTATTTCGGAAACTGGTAAACGGGACTTCTCGGTGAGTCTACTTAACCGACTATCTGGTGGTGTAGATTTCACATGGGTATCCCGTCCACCACGTGGCAGATCTGGGGGCTTACTACTCGGTGTTAGAAAGGACACCATGGATGTGTTGGCTAGTTCGGAGGGTGACTTTCATATAAAGCTCCATATCCGTAACAAAGCCGACAATTTCACATGGAGTCTAGTATCCGTGTATGGAGCAGCCCAAGATGAGCAAAAATCTGCTTTTCTTCGTGAATTAGTAAACCTTGCAAAGGATAATCCATACCCTATAATTATAGGTGGTGATTTCAATTTGCTGAGGTTTGCGCATGAGAAGAGCATAGGGAGATTTGACAATAAGTGGCCTCTTTTATTCAACGCAGTCATTGACAGCCTTCATTTACGAGAGGTCACCATGGTTGGGAGACAATTTACTTGGGCAAATAGTCTCCCAGAGCCAACATACGAAAAGTTGGACCGTGTACTTATGGACTCAGATTGGGAAAATAAATTCCCAATGGTCTCGGTACGGGCACTTGAACGTATAAAGGCATTGTCAGATCATGCTCCCATACTTATAACTACTGGGAATCCTAAACCAATATGTAAACAACAATTCAAATTTGAATTAGGGTGGTTACATCGGGAAGGATTCTTTGAGATGGTTAAAAAGTTATGGGAAAGACCAGTCAGCGGTCAAACCCCGATCCAAAGGTGGAATAATAAAATTTACGCATTGCGTAAACACCTACGTGGATGGGCGAGACATATGGTTGGCCAATTAAAAAATGAGAAGCTTCGTTTGTCTACAATTATAGACGAACTGGAGGCTCTAGCGGAAATGCGCCCTCTGTCTCCGCAAGAGATTGACTACAAAAATAAGTCCAATGCGGAGATGGCTGGAATTCTCCGTGAAGAGGAGCTCAAATGGTACCAGAGATCAAAAGCCCAATTCATTTTGGAGGGAGATTCGAATACGAGATACTTTCATAGCCTTGCAAATGGCATGCATAGAAAGAAACTCATTCATTCTCTTAATCAAGACGAGGGCATGATTGAAGGACATGAGCAGCTCAAATCTTATATCACGAGATATTATAAAAATCTGTTCGGTGCACCCGATGAGAGTGATTTCTCAATGGATGAAACACGGACAAATGATATCCCGCAAGTTTCCGAAGAGGAGAACGCCCACCTCACTTCTCAGTACTCTGAGGAAGAGGTGAAAAAGTCTGTTTTCCAAATGGAACACAACAAGGCCCCAGGTCCGGATGGTTTCCCTGCTGAGTTTTATCAGAATTTTTGGGAGATAATCAAGATGGATTTGCTTGAGCTATTCCAAGCGTTACATGCTGGACAACTCGAGATTTTTCGCCTAAATTTTGGTGAGATAATTTTGTTGCCAAAGGTTAATGAAGCAGAAAGGATCCAACAATTTAGGCCTATCTGTCTTCTTAACGTTAGCTTCAAAAAAATTACCAAAGCATCAACTATTAGGCTAAATTCCGTAGCTGATCATGTTGTACGTCCAACTCAGACGGCTTTCATGCAGGGCCGCAATATCCTTGATGGGGTTGTGTTTTACATGAAACAATTCATGAATTGCATCGGAAAAAGCTTAATGGGGTAATACTCAAAATAGACTTTGAAAAGGCTTATGATAAAGTCAAGTGGTCATTTCTTCAGCAAACACTTAAAATGAAAGGGTTTTCTGATGAATGACGTGCTATGATTCATAACTTTGTTTCGGGAGGGAGTGTAGCCATCAAAGTCAATGATGACGTTGGCAAATACTTTCAAACGAAAAAAGGTTTAAGACAAGGCGACCCATTATCACCTATACTATTTAATATAGTTGTTGATATGCTAGCTATTATCATTGAGTGTGCTAAAACAGACGGCCAAATTGAAGGGGTAATCCCACATCTCGTTGATGGGGGGTTATCTATTCTACAATATGCCGATGACATGATTCTTTTTATGGAACATGATATGGAAAAAGCGAAAAACATGAAATTAATATTATCAGCGTTCGAGCAACTTTCCGGTCTTAAAATCAACTTCCATAAAAATGAACTGTTCTGTTTTGGTGAAGCCCAAGACGAGGCCGCCCAGTATGCTGAATTATTTGGCTGTGGGCAAGGCCAGTTTCCAATCAACTATCTAGGCATTCCGATTCATTTCAGAAGGCTTACGATCGCACAATGGAAACACGTCGAGGAAAGGCTTCAGAAAAGACTATCTAGCTGGAAAGGAAAATTATTGTCCCTAGGTGGTAGACTGGTACTTATTAATTCAGTTCTAACCAACATGCTACTTTACATGATTTCCTTTTTCCAATTGCCAAAGGGAGTCTTATATCGACTGGATTACTTTCGATCAAGATTTTTTTGGCAAGGGGACAATGAGAAAAAGAAATATCGACTGGCTAAATGGAGTATAGTATGCCGCCCCAAGGAATTTGACGGTCTAGGGATCCATGATCTTCAGGTCAAAAACCGGGCTCTTGTAGGTAAATGGATGTTTAAGCTATTATCTGAGGAAGGAGAAAGTACATTGGAAGGAATGCGGTTTCCCAGGTTTCCTGGAAATCAGGTGATTCGCCTAATGGCTACGAAGAAATTCGTCTTCCCATATGGTACTTTTTCTATTAAGGATGGGTCGGAGATAAGGTTCTGGGAAGATAGGTGGCTAGGTTCTGCCTCCCTCCGAGAACAATATCCGGCTTTATACAATATAGTCCTAGGACGTCACAAAAGTGATACACTTTCTAAGGTGTTGGAGAATTTCCCACCGAATGTGACGTTCAGAAGAAATTTTATTGGTCCCCGACTAGCATCTTGGAATGAGTTGCTACAACGGTTGGCTTTGGTCAACCTGACACAGGGGACTGACGAGTTTCGGTGGAATTTACACAAATCTGGTAAATTCACAGTGGACTCTATGTATAAAGCTCTAATCCAACCAGACGTGCCAGTGGAGAATAATAAAAGCCTCTGGAAGATGAAGATACCACTAAAAAACAAGGTCTTTGCATGGTATCTACGTCGAGGGGTGATATTAACAAATGATAACCTTGCAAAACGCAATTGGAATGGAAGTAAAAAGTGCGTATATTGTCACAAAGATGAGACAATTAAGCACTTATTCTTCGAGTACAAATTTGCTAATTCTATATGGTCAATCGTCCAGATAGGTTCTACCTTATACCCACCAACAAGCGTCACCAATATTTTTGGTGCATGGCTCAATGGTGTGGACGATAGGTTCAAACAACTTGTTAGGGTGGCATCACTGACCGTAATATGGTCGCTTTGGCTCTGTAGAAATGACAAGGTTTTTGATGATAAAAAATCTTATCTTATGCAGGTTATCTACCGGACTACTGCTACACTCCGTTCGTGGTCTCCGTTGCAACGTGTGGAGCATCGATACCTATCTATGGAGGTGTGTACAAGACTGGAGGATACGGCGAGAGACTTTTTATCCCAACATGGATGTCAGCATAATTTGCGGATTGGCCCTCCTACCATTTAGACGTTTTTACACTTTCTCATCATGATTTGTAATACGTCTAGCGTACCTTTTATTTACTTTGAACTTCGTATATTGCGGCTGTGTGCATCTTCGTTATGCAGAGGCCGGGTGTAATGCTTAAAACTCTTTAAGTAATAAAACTCCCTTTATCGAAAAAAAACAAGCCACAACAGGGATCCGCAACAATAATAGCATACGACCGCTATCTAAGAAATAATCACTTCCAATTACAGAGCTAAGAATTCAGTTTGCCTAAAACATTGTCTTCTAATCAATGAAGTGTAATGCGATGCTTTATGTGCAGTACATGAGTTTGAATTGGTCCGCAACATGTTCTCCGCCGCCCCCCTTGCTTAGCTCCGCCGACGATTCAGCCTCCCTATCGATCGCCGGTACCGCCGCCATACTTATCCCGTGGGCCGTGGCACCTTTCCCACCGGATTTGTGTCGGTCAAAATCTTCATGGCCACCACATTTCACGAGATTTGTGAGTTCTCGCCGCCATCCCGAGCTCTCCCCTCCGATTCCGACCATCCCTCGAACTCTCCGCAGTTGTCGCCCCACCATGATTTTCTGTGACACCAACGAGGACTCGGCTTCCTCCTTCCCTGGCTACAAGAACAACATGTCGTCCGATTCAACCGTGGTATGTTCTAGTAGGGTTGGCTCATACTATGTGTTCATTTTGGAATTTAGCGAATGGACTTGATTGGAGTTGCATATTGTTATCATTTAGGATAAAAAAAAATGTAGTTGCAATGTACGGTGTGTGATTTCCGAGTTGAACGGTTATCTCAAAGGCAAGATGGTCATTTTAAAAGATTTGAACTTCATACTTGAAGAAAAAAGAGGATCAAAGAAACGCTAAAGGCCTCAATGAAACACACTGGAAGATGGACGAGGCAGTGAAGAATGTTGAAAAGAGAAGAAGAGGGTAGAAGTGGAGAAAAATATACTTGAACTAAGTAAGATGGAGTTGGACTTGCGTCTTGCCGATATGGTCAATAATTACAAGATGAAGACGGATACAACTCGGATGAAGATGAAAGAAAATCAAGAAACATACCGTTGAGAATGAGACGCGTTTCCACTATGCATTGGAAGCTATAATTATATTATTTGCAGAAAGTGGCGTTGAAGCACGGGCTCCACAGAGCCCTTTTCTTAATAAAAAATAAATTGATATTTATAGTTTCCAAAAATTCTTAGATAAATACTAGATGTTGACAACGACGTATTCGACTGTTTTGTAAATTTTCACCTCAAAATGTTTTGTATGTCAGTCTACACAAAAATGACAAATCCTGACAAATGTGATTATTTTTTTATCGAATTTTGGACTGTTCACGTCTCAGATCCAAGTATCTGTCATGCTCTGAAATAAAGTTTCCATCCCATGCGTCGTTTGGTCAAGAAGCAAAGACACGTACTGCAGCCAGCATATTCAGAAAAGTGGCAACCTCCAAAATTTTAGCATGCTCCTGCCTGATTGGGCAAAATGAAAAAAAGTCTTAAGAGAGCTCCGGACAGCGTGACTTTACTCAAGTCGATTGTACCATAATCACGTCCGTAGCCATCTGAATGCCCAGTTTATGTATGCAATGCAATGGGAGTGAACATTCTCAGTTTCAGATCGCCTCCTCCTCCGTGCAAGCGAGGCAATAGCATTTCAGAAAGAAGGTCGACGCAAGGCCAACCCACCTGTCAGTCATGTCCACATCATTATTCATGCCATCCACCAACCTTCCCAGGGATCTGGCTAGCTACCTGCCTAGCTTTATCAAGTTCCGTGGCCAACTTTGAAGGATAGATAGATGTGGAATTGTGGATCCACTCACTCAGAATTAGTAGAATCCAACTCCAAGAGTCCAAAGCAGCAGTACTGTCCCCGTGTTGTAGAATGTAGACTGATCTAGTTCGTTTCCTCCGTGATCTCTCATGACTTATTATCAGACTGTCCTGACGGACGGACGGACGTACGTACGCTCGGGCTTTGACCTAAACCAGCTACTTGCTCCCACTCTGCCGCCTCGCGTCGTCGGAAAGAACGGCCGTCAGGTCATCATCCACTCCGATCGAGAACACTCACGTACGTCATGAGAGGGGATGAGACGAACTGAGATGATGCATGAGAGCTAGGGAAAACGCAACACGATCTCCATCTTATCATCGTCGTATAGGAGATGAGATGATGAGCTGGGACGCTGACGCCGCACGACGGCTGTGTCCGTTTGGTTGGCTTCGCAAGGGGCTGCATCGCAGGGGCGGAGGCAGGAAAAAAGATTAAGGGGGGCCATTCATGGTAAATCCTCCATTGGGGGGGCCAACTATGCTAATTTTCTCTAAAAAATTGTTTTAAACATGGATTAAGCATACAATTTTGCTTGACCTGTCATGGCATAGGGGGGCCAAGGCCCCTGGTCCCCCCCTAGCTCCGCCACTGCTGCATCGTGCCCATACCCTTCTTCCTTTTCTTTCTTCCAGGGACGCGTGCGGCTTGGCTTGGCCGGCCGGTGCTTTCTTGCTTTCACCGCAAGGCCGGCGAAGGAGCCTTTCATCCACGGCGGGGCATCGCCATCGCTTCCGGCCGGTCGTTTTTTATCTTTTTACCGACGGTGCCACGATGGAACGTAAGTGAAACCTACTGTATTTCGCAGCAGCACCAGCACGCAACATGGGAAAAACATTGCGAAATCTGGCGATTGGACGCTGTCTTTTCACTTCACCCGCGGCCGGCCGGGTTTGCCAGCCACCGAGATAACGGAAACTCTATGAACTTCTTTTTAAAGAAAGATAACACGGAATAGACACGGCGTACGTGCAGTGCACCGAGGAGGGAAGAAAAGTGGGCAGGAGTGTACGTACACAAAGCCGACAACAGCTCGTTTTCTACACCAAAAAACAACGAAATAATGCGTCCGGCGACGAATGTGACCCTGTGGCCGGATCTAGCGCTTTCCACGGAGAACACCTGGTGCGCACAAGTGTCCCGGCCGGGAGTAGAATCTTGCTCATCTGAACTGCTGCTATACTGATGTTTATTTTATGAAAGAGAATTAGCGTTTTCGCTTGGTTTCTGTTCTTTTTTTGCAGTTACTCCAGATGCATCGAAGCCCTTTTATAACTTTAGCCCCTTCACTCCATCCATTTCAATCCGACAGTTTAGATCTGAGCTTATAATTCAAACTTTTTAGAAAAAATCGAAAACATTCAGCAACAAGTAGTATATGTCTCATCGTATATTCGGAGAAAGTTTGGAGTCATTTGGACAAACCGTTTATCATTAAATAGATTTTCATGTTTTAAACTTAAAAAGCTATTAAGTCATAAACAATAGTCCAAAGGTGACTAAACTTTCTCATAATATATAACAAAACATATAATACGTGGTTAAATTTTCTAAGAGGTTTAAATTTTTAACTCATATTTGGGTCGTTGGATTAAAACCGGATGGAATAAAGTGGTTAAAGTCGTAGCCTAACTTCATGTAGCGAAGTCACTGGATCTCAGTCCAGCACTTCTCCAATCTTCACACATGAAGCTTCCATTAGCTCAAAACATTGCGTTTTTGTCAAAAAAGGAGGGCGTTGAAGAGATCTTCGATTTTCGTCCTATTAGTCTTATCCATGCCGTTGCCAAAATCATCGCCAAGATAATGTCTTCGCGTCTTGCGCCTCTCATGGACACCCTCATCTCCAAGCCTCAAAGTGCTTTCATTAAAGGAAGGAGCATACATGATAATTACATGTACGTGAAAAACTATGTGAGGAGGATGCATCACCCCAACACGCCAACCGTTCTTCTAAAGCTTGACATAAAGAAGGCTTTTGACTCCGTGTGGTGGTCTTTCTTGCTAGACCTTATCCAAAGGCGAGGCTTTCCTGCTAAATACCGGGATTGGGTGGCCGCTCTCCTTGCCACCGCCTCCTCCCGTGTCTAGCTCAATGGTGTCCCGGGTTCGCCAGTCACCCATGGGAGAGGTCTTCGACAAGGAGATCCCTTCTCGCTGCTCCTCTTTCATCGACCCTTTGCAACAACTTCTTGACATAGCCACGGAGAATGGTCTCCTTCACCGGCTGCGTGGGCGTGGCCCTTGTATTCGCACCTCCCTCTATGCCGATGATGTGGCAATTTTCTTGGCTCCGATCAAGGAGGACTTCGCAACGTTGGCCACAATCCTTGAAGGTTTTGGGGAAGTTACGGTGCTGGTTACGAATGTGCATAAGAGCCAAACAATACCAATTCGATGTTCTATTTTGGACCTTGAAGACATCATGGAGCCCTTTCCGGTTCAACCTGCAACTTCCCTATCAAATACTTGGGTCCATCGCTCCCCTATAGACGCCTCAAAGCAATTGATGTGCAACCCCTTGTGGTTAAAGTGGCGACAAAACTTGTTCTGTGGCACAGAAATCACATTGCCACTTACGGGAGAGGCACCCTTGTCAAGTCGAGTTCGTCCACTGCTTTGGATCAAAGTGAATGAGATTCATCTTGCGGAGAACACACCCGATAACATCTTGTGTAAGTTCACGTCTTCCGGAGTGTACACGACGGCTTCCACCTACAAAGCACAATTCGAAGGTTTGATAAATTCCACCATGCCGGGGATTGTTTGGAAGATTTGGGTCCCTCCTAAATGCAAACTTTATTTAATGGGATAAGGTAAATTTGTTGCCTTCATTTAAAAAAACATTTGTGTGTTCTGTTTCTTTCTGTTTTTGAGTGTACTGCCTATTTTTGGCAACTGATTATTAGACAGTAATAAATTCCGCACCGAACAAATGCAAATTCCTACCTAAGAATTGTTAGAGAAGGAAGCCGTGTTGTCCACTGCACGCGGGGACCCAGCAGAGGACCCGAGTCCACACGTCGTCACCAAGAGATGAGAAAAGAGAGAGCTCGCAGCCGCAGCTGTCAGATTTCATCACCACCTGAATACCTGACGCGATCCGTGTCACTGAGGTAAACGGTCGGCGTTGGTCGTCCGTCCATCCCACGACCTCCACCTCCACCTCCACGGCCGTTGCTCCCACTTCCCCCTCCACCTGCGCCGGCGCCGTGCACTGCAAACCGACGCCGGTGGACACCTCGCTCGCTCGCTCCCACCCTCCCAGTAAAGAAAACAAAAGCACACACAGGGCTTCACTTTCACAGCGCAATCCCTCCCGACCTTCTTCTTCCTCCGCCCACCCAGGCCAAAACAAGCAAGAATCCGCGCCCCCACCCCACCACAGCTTCTCCTTTCCCCTCGTGTCCTCGCCTCACTGTTGTAGCCTTCCCTTCGTTCGTAGCATCAGATCCTTGGCCCTCCCGTGGCGGTTTCTCAATCCGCCTAATCGCCCCCATTGCCCCACCACCACCACCAACGGCGGTTCCTCCCTCCCGGCTCCCGCTGCCCATTTTCTGGTGTAACCACCCCGCTGCCCCGGGCCATCTGTCCATCTTCCCTCCCCGCGCTTTTTCCGACGCAAGGCTCTACTCCTCCTCTTCCTGCCAACGACGCAAGGCTCCTGTCGTTTGGCAGTTCCTACTTTCATCATTCCGGGGTAGCCAATCTGCAGTCAGGTTCAGGGTTCTTGATTTTTTTTCTCTCCACCCCTTTCCTGTTGTTTGAATTGAAAACCCGTGGTCGGTCGGTCGGTTGCTGAAACAGTTTCCTCCTCCGAGGAAGGAAATCTAGTAGCCTTGTTGCTGGTGTTTTGGGTTTGGGTTCTTGCTTCAGGACTTGCCAAACTACTGCCAGGTTTGGTTTGGCTGGAGTATTGTCCTTCCTGCGGTTCTGCTCAGGCCTCGGCGGAACAAGTTGCCAATGGAGCCGCCTAGCAGGTTCTGGGCTTCTCTCTGGTACTTCATCAAGTTCCTGCCCTTCTTCGTCGGACTCTTCCTCCTGGGGCTCATTAAAGGTGACGTGATGCTCCACTCTCTCTCTCGGTTCTTTTGGTATGTATAAGTCTGTTAAATTGGAAAGCCCATATGTGCCTGCTTGTGCATATTCTTGCCTTGTGCGGCAGCCTCTCTTGATTTCTCAGATTACTATGTAGATACCTGATTCCTCTCATTTCTTGGAGCATTTAATTGGACTCAGTTCAAAGATTGCTATGTTGTTTCAGGTTTAGTTTATTAGTCATGATATGACCAGATTGCTTTGACCTCCCTTGAACTATTACTGTGTCTCTGTCAAAAAAAAAAAAAAAAACTATTACTATGTCTACCCATGTTTTAAATACCAAAACGAACCGTCTCTGTATATGCACACTCACCCACTAGGCTACAAGGGCTTTTGCATATGCTTTAAACTGAAAAAACTTGTGGTTGATTTGCTCAGAGCTAGCATCAATTTGGAGGCTGTTGGTGTGTGTGTGAATGCATAATAAGCCATAGATTTGTAAACGAATGATAGGATGTCGTGGGATCGATGTATGTACGATATGAAAGTGCAATGCTGTCGTGTGCTTAAACACTTCCGTTTGAGTTGGTACTTCATCATATTTTGAACTTACTTCGTATATCCTCATTTCATATAAATTCGTCTAACAGGTGTGCTGCTATGCCCTTGGGCATGCCTTATTATGGCGATTGGAATATCTGCACTAATTCTCGGGTTATGGCCGATGCATCTGATCTGGACATACTACTGCATTGTCAGGTACAGTGTATCTTCTGCGGTTCCACTCTTAGCAAGCTCATTAATACTCGTCTAAATACTCATATTGTGATTCCTCTCTTTCTCCGAGGCAGAACCAGAATGGTGGGACCTGTAGTAAAGCTTCTACTTCTTGTTGCTGCCACTGTAATCTTGATCTTATGGTTGATAATTGGCATCCCGGGAAGCGCTTTTGCTGGATTGCTCTATGGCTTTCTGGCACCAATAATGGCAACGTTTGATGCAGTTGGAGAAGGCAAAGAAAAGCCATTTGTTCATTGCTTTGTGGTACATTTTATTGTGATGATGTGTGCTATTTTCTGTGTGTTTATGCCATTCTTTCTTTGTCAAACATATTTTACATGCCAATTATTATCTCAAAACTGCAGGATGGGACATGGAGTACTATCACTGGAAGCTGTACTGTTGTCAGGGATTTGAAAGACTTGCTTTTCCACTCCTATTTTTCAGTAATGGATGACCTTCGTTTCCAGGCACCTCCTAATGGGAAGCCATATGAGATAAGGTCTGGTTCATGTTTGTGCCCATTTGTTCTTTACCTTTGTGCCTCAAGATCACAGGACTTTTCTGTTTTGCGATTCCGCTTAGGTCCTTCTAGCATATGTAGCCTTCATCACATATGCAAATTAGAATCGTTTATGCATGACCTCTTAGTTGAGAGAAACGAGCCCTGGATGCAAATGCTCTATCTTTAGGCAGCATATTTCTTAAGTTTCTTTCTTGAAGAATTATGAATTGAAATGCTTAGTGAGTAGAGCTATCTATCCTGCAGATTGCTACATATTCCTGGAGCATTGTTATCTGCTGCTTGTGGACTCATACTGGATGGAATAATGTTCACACTAATTACCATCTACAAGTGCCCTGTGATGCTTTTCAAAGGGTGGCAACGACTGATTCAGGATTTGATTGGGAGAGAAGGACCTTTTCTGGAGACAGCGTGTGTGCCATTCGCAGGTCTTGCTATTCTTCTCTGGCCATTTGCGGTACTGGGAGCTATGCTTGCATCCATCCTATCTAGTATTCCTTTAGGCTTGTATGGTGCAGTTGTAGCTTATCAGGTATGACAGCTAGAACTTCCAAAAGTTATAATCTAGTGACAAATATTAGCTGATATAACCTATTTATTGTTGAAGTCACAATACTTGCTCCTGTTGTTTTTTCAGGAATCCTCTGTTGTCATGGGACTCTCTTATGTCGTTTCATCTGTGTCCATCTTTGATGAATACACGAATGACGTGCTTGACATGGCACCCGGATCTTGCTTTCCAAGGTATAACCGCAAACCATATTTCAAGCTTTTGGATCAGATTTTAGATAATTTATGGTTTCCAGTACTGAAAATCTGAGCTCTCAAGGTTGAAATATCGGAAAACCGAAGATTCTTCACATGGTGGTCGCCTATCTAAGCCAGGCTCATTTGATAAGGAGAAACAGGAAGGAAAGAAACCTCTAGCACGGGTTACATCATTTAAGAACAGCATGGACGAGTTCAATCCATTCAAGGTGATGTTTTCTTGTTAATACATTGGTAAATTGCAACATGGGTGCTTCATTGGTACTGCAATTTCCTGGCATAGCTTCACTTTTGCTCACATCATAGAAATAGCACATGCTGAGAGTAGGCTATTCAATCTTGTAATTTCATTTTGAATTTGTGGAATCTGGGCATATAACTGGTTGGAGCTGTTGTGCAGATGTTAGACCACTTATTTGATGAATGCAAGCGCCAGGGAGAGGTTTTGGTGAATGAAGGAGTGATAACAATGAAAGACATCCAAGAAACAAAGTCAGGCAAAGTTGGCAGGGGTGTTCTTAACGTTGGCTTACCAGCATATGTAATGCTTAACGCACTCCTTCGATCTGCAAAGGCTAATTCTGATGGCCTAATCTTAAGTAAGTTCACATAAAAACAGTTTTCTTTCACCAGAAGGGATGTTATTCAACCTGACCTGATTTGGAATATATACAGGTGATGGGGCTGAGATTACATCTGAAAATAGGCCTAAAAGTACTCTCTTTGATTGGTTCTTCGACCCTCTTATGGTCATCAAAGAACAAATCAAAGCTGAGAATTTTACAGAAGAAGAGGAAGAATACCTCAAAATGCGAGTTCTGATGGTTGGTGAGCCCAGTAATCTCAAGGGCACTCTTCCGCATGTGCCATCATTGAATGAGCGAAAAAGAGCAGAAATTGACGCATTTGCACGAAGGTACTGCCTTTCACTTTTTTTATTGCAGGGGCCTTTCACTCTTTTTTATTTTGATGGATACAATCGTTGAATTTGCTGAACCTTCTGCTCCTACTTTGCGTCAAGATTGCAAGGAATCACAAAGTCGATATCAAGATACCCTACATCCAAGCGCCGGTTTGATGTTCTTGTAAAGGCGCTCATGTTAGAGCTGGAGAGGACTATGGGCGGCAGCCTACCAGCCAATGGATCCCAAGCGCTAAGGTTGAGAGGCGGCATTGCCAGAATGCTTAGCCAGAAATCAATTGGGAAGACTGCAAACATCATGGATGAAGATCCAGAAGCTCAAATAGCAAGGAATGCTCGTACTCCATGAGCACTTTGAATCTTTGATGATGCAGTGTGTAGGTAGCAATCTAGGAGAAGGATTTACCTGTAATTTTCAACTCTGTAAAATTGTGTAGATGAAGCAGCTATTAGTTATGAACGTGCTTCAGCGTAGCTTGATTCGTTTCAGGTTTTGATATGTGGTTTGCGGTAATTGGTTTTCGTAGAGC
This sequence comes from Poa annua, assembly GCA_026929855.1. Classification (NCBI taxonomy): domain Eukaryota; kingdom Viridiplantae; phylum Streptophyta; class Magnoliopsida; order Poales; family Poaceae; genus Poa; species Poa annua. The sequence continues at coordinate 72,219,725 of CM049433.1, forward strand.
ATGGCTCTTGAGTTTTTTTCCAAATTTATGAAATTATGCTAGCTCTGACTAGACTACAACAAGAAACTGGAATTAATCTGAGGACGTGCAACTAATATGTCAAACTTCCATTGATCCATACTCCGCAACAATACAAAACAAACTGTCAAGCGGACACGGTAAATAAGACAAATTCCACAAGTTTTTTAGGACCGTCACCAACCAAAAACACATAGACATGATAGCCGGATTGGTGCAGCTACAACAAAATTCAACCAAAAACACACAGACATGATAGCCAGATTGGTGCAGCTACAACAAAATTCAAAACGCGCAAGCTTTGAGAGTTGCCTGGAGCTCGTGTCATTTAAGCATCAGGTGGCTGGCTATCGGGTACCTCTGTGTCGTCTAACAGCTCGACTGGCTTCAGTCTCGCCTTCTTGTAGCTAGTGGAGCCTCGGAGGACGGAGTTAAGGTCACTCTTCTGTGATCTGAACAAATGGGATGAAGGTCAAATGTTAATGTGCAGTTACTCCTAGTGGGGATAGAAGATGGCTACTACTGTTCTACTGTATATCAGATGTATCTCCAGTTCTGCATTATCCTCTCCTTAATGCATACAACACAACATTTACACCTGATCGCTTACAATGCAAAATGCTAAGCTAGTTTTCTTTCATAGTTTTGAGAACTTACAATGATGCAATGACGTCATCATCAGGCACATCGCTCTCATCCCAGGCGGCAGATGAAATGCCTGTCAGATGTACATCAGTTGGTCAATTTCCATGATTGGACCAGCCTATCATGTGCAAAGTCAGAGAACAGTTCATGAACACACTGGATAACAAACACAAGACAAACTGTAGATTGTGGACCGTCTATCAACCAGCAGGACCCCAAAATCGGACACAATAATATAGTATTACATGGCATTCTAGGATACACTAATACTCTCTAAAAAAAGAATTGCTGAAAGAGGAATTTATCAAAGTAGAATTTCCAAATGAACATAAGAATATAACGTTCTCAGCAGTTGTTGGCTGGTCAGTTTTCTCAAGGAGATACCAAGCCTTCACTACTAATTTGTCGGACAGATAATAAACAAATAAAAGATCAGAATCGCTTGTCTTCTTTGTGAGAAAAAGAAGCAGTTGTTTTCAATTAAAGTACTGTAGATGATGCATAATCAATTGCAAATGCAATCCAGTGTGGATTAGTAGTGAAGGCTTGGTATCTCTTTGAGAAAACTGACCAGCCAACAACTGCTGAGAACGTTATATTCTTACGTTCATTTGGAAATTCTACTTTGATAAATTCCTCTTTCAGCAATTCTTTTTTTAGAGAGAAAGTTGGCCAGCTAATACCTATTCGGCTATTCCATGTGATACTTTACATGTTCCTACCTGAGTCCGCAGATGTGGATGATGAGTTTGCCATGGCCGCCGTTTCACTCATTGTGTTCAATACTTCATCAGAGCTTTCACTCAAGGTGTCACCAAAAATTGCGCCATTGCCTCTCTTAGTAATATCCTTTTTGGGTTTGTCCTTGGGCTGTTCATCTATTTTTGTTGGAACTTTCCGAACTGCTACTCTAAATTGTTTAGCAGCTGGCGTGCGGTAACCGCTTTCATTTGATGCTTGTGTGGTCATCGAAAAGCTCTGAACAAGGTTGCCATTAGGATTTGTACTTGTCCTTCCACCAATAGACCCATCATGTTTACTACTCTTGGCATGAGGCTTTGCCTGAGATGTTGAGTTCCTTTGTTCTTTGCTCATGCGCGCATGGTCCTTCTCGATGGGCAAATTAGTCAGACTATCAACACCAACCATGTTTTGGGGGGGCTTCTTTTCAAGAGTGATATCACGTGTGGCATCTTCTTTCTCCTGTTGCAGCATACTATCATTCTGAATAACTTTACCGTTGCTCTCTTTTGCATTGCCGTGCCCCATTCTTCCCTTCTGCACATCAGAATTCATCAATTCTTGTGCACGATTAACCGTGTCCTCGCTATCACCATTAGGATTTAGAGACTCGGGTTTGATCGAATCCTGTTTTAGTTTGCTCTTCTTTTTCCCCTTGGCTTTTTTCACACTGCCATCTTCTATGTCCATGTTTTTTGCTGAAACAGACTTCACACCCACATTGCCAGTACCAAAATGATCAGCTAAGCTAGTTTTATCAGTATGCACACGAGATTCTTGGAGATCATTTGGTTCAATACTACCAGCATGTTGAGACTGTGAATCTGCTTTTCTTTTGCTTTTCTTTTTGCCCTTTACTTCCTTCAAAGTTTCATCATTGTTTTTTACAGAAACAGATGGGTCATTCGTCGCGCTAGGGCTAAAATGGTCAATGAAACTGATTTTGTCACTATCAGGCTGAACCGGCACATAATCATTTGGTGCAACAGCTTCATCATCTGCTCCCTGTTGAGCCCTGGAGTTGATCAAATCTGCATCAGAACCATGTTCCTGCCTCTGAAGTTCTGCCCTGGCAGATTTCTTCCTTACCTTTCGAGCATTGGGCTTGTCACATGTGACAGTTGTGTCATCTTTATGAGCTACAGATGATTCTGATAGAGCTCCCACTGTATTTTCTTTATTACGGGTCCCACCAATGTCAGTTACATATTTCTCCTGGTTATCTTTCGCAAACTGATTCTCATGTCCATGCGTGGAATGATCAACCTCATCTAGTTTAGAAGCCCGGGCCTTTGAAGACCTTTTGCTTTTCTTCTGTAATATTTGACCTGTAATTGAAGGAGCATCGATTGCAGAAGCTCCTTGAAACAATTCTGCTTTGGTACAATTTTCTCCTTTCAAGTCCTCTGCAGGAACATGTCCGACTTGCTCACCCGGAGACTGAATAGCTTTACCACTATCAGTAGATACATGCTTTAAGGAAACCTTCTTGGTTCTGCTATCAGCTGGCACTACTGTATTCTCAGCCAAAACACCCTCAAGATCATGGAGTTTATCTGAACACCTCAAAGAATCAGATTCTCTTAATTCTGTGTAAGCAGTTTCGTCAGGTACACCAACAGAAGAATGAGAAGGGTCAACTACAGTTGACGGTGTTTTGACTGGTTGTCCTTTAGACTTATGACTAGATGAGCTGATTGGGCGATCAGATTGAATAGATGACGGGGGCAATGCTGCACTAGCACCACCTTTAGTTTGTTCCATCACCGGATCTGCATTCAAAACCTTACTTAAGTTGTCTGTGCATCTTAAATCTGCCAATACCTCATTAATCACATTCGTTGCTGCTCCATCTACAGTTTCATCAACCTTCTTGAAGTCACTAACTGTTGCTTCTCCTAAAGTGCCTGGTGTTGTTTGATCTGCATTTAGGAGATCAGCACTTCTATATTTTACTGAGCTCCCATTAGTAATCAATCCAGATGATTTTGTCACATCTTGAGTAGGATCATCGTTTGAAGACTCCAAGTGGCGACGTTTCTTCTTTTTTCGCTTCCCATCATCAGTTGGATTCTTTATTACATCAGAAGCCACTTGCTGCACATTCCTTGGTTCATTTACACTCACCCCCTGAGTAGAAACAACCGGTTCGGCCACCTTGTCATGCCTGCACTGATCTTGTTCATCACCTGTTTCTTCTCCCATATTGCCTAGTGTTATTTGATTTGCATCTGGACAGCGGGAACTAGTGTTCTGTGTTGAGCTTGCATTCATAACGAATCCAGATGATTTTGCCGCATCTGGAGTAGGATCATCCATTGAAGACTCCGGGTGCTGCCTTCTCTTCTTTTTCCGCTTTACAGCACCATTTGGATTTTCTATCCCTTGTTGCACATTGCTGGTCTGTCGCTTAGAAGGATCATTTACAATCTCCTGCTGAGGATAAATAATATCGGATTTGCCTGCTTTCTCGACGTACCCAGACTGGTCTTTTGCTTCAGCAGCATCCATGGTAGTTAGGCCAACAGAGCTAACCTTCTCTGATAGATTGTATTTTTTCCCTTGAGAAATAGTATCTAGTGTCTCCAAGACATCCCCGCTTTTGCTGCTTTTCTCCATGTTGCTTGCATCAATTGCATTTTCATCATGACCCCTATCATTGCTTCCCTTAGAAGATTTTTCTTCACCAGCTACAACTTTGCATGCGGAAATACTGATGTCTCTAACGATAGGATTTCTATACCATTCATGTACACGATTGATATTACTTTGGTCAGCAGCTAGATCCGTAGCTGCCTGAGTATCAGTCCCCAATTGAACATCCTTGGTCACTTGGCTTCCACTATTCAGTTGTGATGACGAAAGAAGCATGTCAGGTGGTATGACCTTTGCTTTGTCTCTGCTAGTCATTTCGACTTCAGATGCACCATCACCTAGGTTATGGAAAAGGAAAATAATTATCCGGTTCAAAGGCAATCGAAATAGACTTTCCAATTGCATGGCTAGCTAGAGAAACAAGAAACTGGATTTATTGTTCTTAGAATTTCAAGGAAACTTTAAAACACCGACAAATGCATGTATTTCTAATACTCCAGTTTTGCATTTGCCCAGAACATGGACCCAAAGATATAGCTTCAAGTTTCAACACAGAACACATAATTTACAAACTCTAGGAAATTCTTGAAATCATCATGACAAATTCAAGCACAAAGAGGATGCCGCACTCACATGAGCTAAGTTCCAAACAAACACCAGTAGATAAAATAAAATTGTATTGTAAAAGAATCCAGGTGTACTATTACCTTGTAGCCCTTGGTTCTCATAAATCAGATCTTCACCTATGGCTTTTTGTACCTCCACGGCTCCAGTTGATGGTTCTGTCATTTCTGAAGCAGAAACATCTTTGGAGACTAACTGACTCTTTTTCCTTTTCTTATTCTTTCTAGTAAGGATTGGATTTTCTAGTTGGATTGAATCCTCTTCTATGTTTCCATACACTTCCTGCTGAAAAGTGTTTGAGAGCACCTCACGAGAATTGGTGTTAATTTCCAGCGGAAGCTTATCAACCACATATCTGGTTTTAGAATCATTAGTTTCTCTAACAGGATCTACAGATGCCGTGTCAAAAGAACCAGTTACTCTAGCCTTTTTGCAATCCTTTTCCTGCGAGAGATCATCCAATGCATGAAGCTCTCGTAACCTTCCGCTTGATTTCCCTCTGTCCTCATCTCTGCAAAAGTGTGCGTCCGTCTCCGCTGCTGCCATCTTGACATGCAGAAAGTACCCAGCCTTAACTGTGGCAAATGCACTCCTCACTACCATCGAATCAGAGAGGTGATACATTGTACCCTTCCGTAGCACCTGGAGGAAATAATAGCACATTTAGAACGAGTCTCCATATTGCACATGCTAATCATATGGAGTTCTAAAACAGGACGTAATTCAATCCAGAACCATGAGGGGAAAATGAATGCGCTGACCATCAGACTCAAGATAAACATCATTCAATAATCACAGCCCATGTATATTCAATTAAGTTCGTAAATTCTATGACCATCTATCACAACATCAAAGAAATCATGATTGTTTTACACTTTTACTAAACTTAAATCTCCCATTAGGTGTTTCAAGAACCCATATGCGTTGAAACATGTCTTTGAATTTTTTGAAAGAAATCTAATTAAACATTGAAGCCAAGTTAGCGCAAAATCACTTATAAATTTAACTTAACTGCACCGATTGGACTAATTGACACAGCCCATACGACACAATGCCATTCAATACAACATAATTTACACTTGTTGGCAGCAGTGTCGCATTGCACTCAAAGATATTGACATCTCATACATTCCGAAATTTACAAAATAGAGTGGAAATAAAACATCACTGCAGAGAGAAAGACTACATGTTAAAACTTAAAACAACCCAAAATTATAAGTTTGATGGCAAGTTTATGGACCTTTCAGGATTTCGGAGGCGGTATGCGCGCTGCTGACCACGGATCAATTCAATAAAACCTACCCACGGGCTAAACAATCGAACTGTTTTTAACCTAATAAAACGCTGGAGAAAACCTACACTAGAACATCCACACAAAAGAAAAAACTCTTTTTGAAACTATGCTTGAAAACAAAGCGACAATGAGTAGCCTGTTGCATTCAGATGACAAATCCTGTAAGATGTGAAAACGATCAGGGGCCTAAATCAGAACCTGAACGGACTTCACGGCGACGGGGCCGAGGTCGGGGAAGGCGGCAGCGTGCTCCACGATCACCTGCGCTGCGCGGAGGCAAAAAAAAAACGAGCGTCGGATAAAATTCTGTCGGTTTCAAAGGAGGAGACGAGAGGAGAGGGCGTACACTTGAGGTCGCGGATGGTGGAATCCGCGGCGACGTTTAGGGCGAGGTGGGTGTCGAGGTCCGTGTCGAGGAATAGGCATATGTGGGCGCCTGCGCCAATGGAGAGCGCCCTTGACGGCGGCGGCGGCGGCGGCGAGGCGGCCATTGCTGGGGGGTGCAGCCGCCACCAGCAGAGAGGGGAGGGGGGAAAGGGTTTGGGCCTTGCGGGGAGGGGGGCCTTTGAGGGTGCGTTTTTTTATTGGCCAGACAAACTATTACGATTTACTAAAAAATAGCTGAAATGTCAAATAAACATCATTATGTGTTTAGTTATGAAAATTATATTCGTATTATATCTACATAGTTTTAGAATTTTCAATAGTCTTATTAAAGTGTTCACAAAAATTAATATGGATTAACTTTTAGAAAATATACACATAGTTTTGAGAACAGATTCTCTCTCCGTTCCAAATTAGATGACTTCATCTAATTTGAAACGGAGATAGTAGTAAACTCAAATGAACCCATAGAGTCATGTTCTTACAACCATATACATGCAGAAATACACTGATTATAAGGGAAAGTAAACAACCAAAATAAAAATGCTACAAGGTGGGTACATGGAATAAGAAAAACATTGAGTCCTACATGTCCTTCCAACTGATCGTATGCTACAAAGCACTGACATAAACTGCCACAAGAGACCATAAAACCAACCAAACATGGTTATGTGGTCGCCGTTGAAGCCCTCGACTTGCCTCATTCCAGAACATCATCTTGTTGTTTACAACAGACTTTAGACCTCCGACCGCTTTGTTGTTTGCGGTTCGCCCCACCAGGCTACATGCCAACTATGCAGATTTCAACCTGAGTCTACCAGACAACTTCTAGATGACGACGGCCTCTTGGCTCTCATGCCCGAACCTACTGACCCACCTCGCTTCTGGTAGACCGACAGTTTTGCATTACTGGCAGGCCTTGGCCACCACGCCTTCATCTTCACCTCAGGGCCTAGTCGTAATCGCACTGCTATATATCTTGGAAGATTTGGAAGGAAAGGAATGTGCGGGACTAAAAATACTCAATGTTATCCGCTCTTATGCAAAAAGATTAAAGACGAGAGTAAGAACTAGATATTCGCCGGTACGATAAAACCTATGAAAATTATAGGTTGATATATGTTCTTTTTTATGGCCTATGACACTCTCTATTTGCTTCTCCTATATCAACGCAATGATTTTACCATGTTTCAAAAAACAACGCGCCGGGTCATAGCAGCAACAACTAAATTAGGAGACATAAACGAGAAACACAAGGCGAGGCATACGAAGAAAGAGGCGGCACCAATCGAATTCTTTTGCATGTATTATTTTTTTGTATCCAGCTTTGTTATTACGAATATTTCTCTGAAATTCACGTAGGGGGAGAGGCCAGTTCTCCACATAACATTTTGTCAGTCTTTAGAAGGTGGTCCTTTGTATCACGCCCCAAGAGTTTCCTCAATCTAGATCAACCCCAGAGCTGCAAGTTAATGGCGAAGCTCCTGCAGAACTCATCTGCAGACAAAGTAGGCTGATTGACTATTATGGATTAAGTTGCTTGGACGAGGAAGGGGCATCGAATCGTCGTGTGGTGTCGCTGCTGAACGGACTGTATATATCATCCTCTTCCAACCTTTTCTTTCTTTCTAGTACAACAATCCGAGTTTATTCATTACTCAAACAAAATACGCCAGATATCTTATTATTACATTACAATTGGTAACAAGCATAGAGCTTTGTCTGAATCTCTTGTGAAGTTGTGATCTCACCGATCACAGCGCTTTCTTCCTGGCGTCCTTGGCGCGGCCCTTGTCGCGGATGCCGAGGGACATGCCGAGCAGGTACCTGTCGGCGAGCGGCTCAGGGACGGCGGAGAAGAGGAACCAGACGAGGGCGTGCGCCCAGTGCCGCGTGCACCGGGGCTCGTACCCGATGTACCGCACGGCGGCACGGGTGTACGTCTCCGGCGACGGTGCGAACAGGGACGCCTCCTTGATCGACGCCATCTTCGTCGCCACGTACATGGGTGCCTGCGCAGATTTACCAGAGAGGGCATTCAGTCAGTGGGTGACTCACGGCTAAGGGAACATTTCAGAGAATTTTAAACGTGAGGAAACCAATAAAACTGATTTTTAAGATGCCTTCGCCCAAAACAACAAGTTAAGTAGTAAACTGACACGTAAATTAAGGACCCCTACAGTTTCCACATTCATGAATCCAGTATCTTGTTGAAAGTAGCTCATGTGTCATGGTTATCGAACATATTCTGATAGTGGCTGTCAGTGTCTATTTAGTGCAGGATCCAGTACAACTGTACAGATATGTTAACAGACTCATGCATGAGAAAATCATGTTTTATGTTGGGGAGGGTAGTGGAAGGCATTCATTGCCAAGGGGAGTGATTTTTTTAATTTTTTTGCTAAAACCATTCTTTTTTTTTGAATTTTATGGGATTTTAAATAACAAGCATAGAAGAGTTTACAGACTCATTTACAACGCACTGGACAGGGACCTCCACAGGAGGAGGCACGCCTCCCAACAACACACCCTCACACCAAAATCTAACAGCAAACTTAGCAATATCATGAGCAGCCGAATTACCCCTCCTGTTGACTTTCTGACAAGAGAAACCTGGGACAATTTCCAGAAGATACAAAGCTTCTGAGAGGATAACCTTAATTGCAGATTTACAATTAACAGGGCTGCAGAGGCAATGAAACACCGCAGCATTATCACTCTCAATGATAACCGGTTTGTCAACAAAGGGGATCAAAGCTTTTACCCCTTCCAGGACTGCAATTGCTTCAGCAACTTCAGCATTTTGACAGTGAGAAATAGTCCCCCACGCAGAGAAAATAATTTTTCCACTACTATCCCTCAAAATTGCACCCCAAGATCCTTTACTATCCTCCAACAGGAAACTAGCATCAACATTTAGCTTGTACCAACCTTTCTCTGGATTTTTCCATTCAGCCAAAACATCATCTAGTTTGGGGGCCTTTTCAGCTCTTGTTTCAAACACAGGTTTCTTGCCCTTCAGGTCAGTGTCAGTAACCGGGTTGTTCGTCTGAAGAAAAGAAGTCAAATAAGATTCAATGAAGTTAGCTGAATGTTGTACAGAACATTTTCCATCCCCGAAAATCAGATTATTTCGCAAATGCCAAGTCCTCCACCACATGAACAAGAGTCTAGATTTTTGGTCCTCACTACACTGGTTCAGGAGTAAGAGGGCCCAATCCTGACCTGAATCTTTGAACTGAGATTCATCAGGGAGATCCCAGTTTGTTCTCAGGCGCTGCCTGAGGGCCTGCGCCTTTGTGCATTTCACCATCGCATGGTGGCTAGACTCAGGTTCCATGCCACAAATGTTACAGGTTGGGAGCACATCCATGTTTCTTTTACACCGATGAACCTGGACGCCAAGAGTGTTTGTTGCCAACTTCCAGCCAAAAACCTTTACTTTTGGAGGCACCTTGGAATTCCAAATTAGCTTCCAAAGACCTCTTTCACCATCCGGACTAGAGCTAGTAGATTCCTGGTGTTCCTTTTCCTTCAATTGAACACCAAGTCTGTAAGCGCTCCTTACAGAGAAAATGCCATTTTTTTCATGTTCCCAGGCAATGAAGTCATCCCCTGTAATACTTGGGATTCGGATTTTCAGAATTTCATCCACGTCAGGTGGGTGAAATAAGGCCCTAACAGTCGACTCTTTCCAAGAATTTGTTGCAGGGTCAATAAGGTCCGAGACCCATTTTAATCTAGAATTGTTTGCCCTTCCAATGACTTTGTGATTGCCTCTCGGGATCCATTTATCACGCCAAATTCTTATTTTACTTCCCATTCTAACGAAGGAACATTACATACTACACGATTTAAATAGGAAAACTGGCTAACAAACACGAAGGAATATTCAAAACTTCCATTAGTTAGGTTGTACAAAAACATAAACTTGCATAAAAGGGGAAATAGAAAAATAGGTCAAATGTCGTGTTAATCACCAAGAATGTTTTGCTAGTACCTGACATTGCACATCGATGCCTTTGTCCTTGTACTCGACATAAAGGCTTCTTGAGAATTGATCGACATACCTGAGAAAACAAAGATAAAGTAGGCTTAGTGTCATTTCTGGAAAAAGAAGAGTAAAATAAGAAATGTACACATGTTTTTGATAATTTGAGATTTTAAAATGTGGTTTTAGAATATATATATATATATGTTTTTTTAAAAGGCTCGGTGAGCCCGGGCACCAAAGGACTTCTCGTCTTGGAAAGGAGTACTCACGCTTTAGTGGCAGCGTAGACGGTGTAGAGCGGGTCGGATGGCAGGATGGTGGCGGCGCCGGATCCTATGTTCACGACGGCGCCCCGCTTGCGCTGCACCATGCCGGGCAGCACGGCGTGCGTGACCCGCGTGACGGCCTCGACGTTGAGGCGTATGTGGGAGCTAAACCCTGCACTATAACCTCTCGTCAGTAGGTTCAGTTAACTGAAGAAATTCAGTTCGCTGGACAGTTTCAGTCTTAGCAGAATAAAGCGAGCTATGCAGCGTGTGTTTGTACACGACTTGGTCGCCAGTTTATTTCCGTTAACTCTAGAGATAATGTAGTTAGTGGCGGCGATGATCACTTCGTGGGATGGCACGGTCAAAAGGCGATCATCGCGGCACTTCGGACGTGGACGAGTGGAGCTGGGATGGCAGCTCCGCACGACTCGCACACGATCTGTTTTTCTGTTACTTTCAGTTGTAAGTTCAGTATATATTCAGTTAAAACCAGAAAAGCTGCAGTTGTTGCACGCAGCACAAAATTTCCTTGTGTGTTCATCTTCTGTTCTTGCGAGTGCGAGAGACACAGAGAGCTGAGCGAGTTGATTTTCAACGACATTTGGTATCAGAGCAAGCTTTCGATCCACCATGGTTGGAACTCCTCCGAAGCACGCAACACCACCACCACCACCGAGAACCAAGACCCCACCTCCACGACGTCAGCCCTCCCGTGGCCGCAGCGTGACTCGGCGCGGCGAGAGCAGCGCGGGAACGCGCGAGATCATCGTGCGAGAGGTGGTGAGGGAAGGCGGCGGCGGCGGCGGGTCGATGCATCTGCCGATGCTCACCCGCACCAACTACACCGAGTGGGCAATCCTCATGCGGGTGCAGCTCCAGGGAGCTTGCCTCTGGGAGGCGATCGTTCCCGGCACCGGCGACGAGCGGCAGGAGCGACTGGCCCTGGGAGCCATTCTGCGTTCCGTCCCGCCGGAGATGGTGCCTGTACTCGCTGCAAAGGACAACGCGCTGGCGGCGTGGAACGCGATCAAGGTGATGCGCGTTGGAGTGGATCGTGTCCGAGAGGCACGGCGACAAAAGCTGCGTCGCGACTTCGAGAACCTGGCGTTCAAGAACAACGAGGCGATCGAGGACTTCTCGCTTCGTCTGGCTGGGGTCGTGACCGAGCTGCAATCTCTGGGTGACGCGGTGACGGAGCTCGCCGCGGTCCAGAAATTCCTCCGTGTGGTGCCTCCACGGTACGCACAAATGGCTTGCTCAATCGAGACGATGCTGGATCTCGAGGGCATGTCGATCGAGGAACTGAGCGGGCGCCTGTCAGCGTCAGACGGACGCGGCGAGGCCGAAGAAGATACGAGCGGCAAGCTGCTGCTCACGGCGGAGGAGTGGAGCGCCCGACAGCAGCAGCACGGGCAGACATCCTCGCCTGCGCAGAAGGGGGGTGGCAAGCCCAAACCCCAAGGCGGCGACAAGAACACCGGGAACGGCAACACCGGTGGCGCGAACACGCGCAAGCCCGGGAACTGCCGCTACTGTGGCAAACCTGGACACTGGGCAAAGGAATGCCGCAAGGCTCAGCGCGACCGTGAGAAGAAGGGAGAGGCGGCGCACGTCGCGGAGGCGGCGGAGGCCGAACCACCTGCTCTCTTCCTCGGCGTAATGGTTAGCACGATCGATGAGCCCACTGAGTTGGCACCTGTTGCTGATGGCGAGCCGTCTGAACGACATGTCGTCTTCCTCAACGAGGAGCGTGTCGTGCCTGTGCCCGCCGCCACCGGCGTGTGGCACCTGGACACTGGTGCAAGCAGTCACATGACGGGCACGAGAAGCGCCTTCATCACCTTCGACGACAAGATCAAGGGCACCGTGCGCTTTGGCGATGGTTCCGTGGTCGGGATCGAAGGAAAAGGCGATGTGTTATTCCGCTGCCCGGACGGAAGCCAGAGGGTGCTCACCGGCGTGTTCTTCATCCCTAAACTGTGCACGAACATCATCTCGATCGGCCAGCTGGACGAGATTGGATGCAAAGCGGTCGTGGAGGATGGATACATCACGATCCTTGATCAGCAGAGGCGCCTAGTGATGCGAGTCAAACGTTCAGGTAACAGACTGTATTTACTGAATATGAACGCTGTCGCACCTGTGTGTTTGCTGGCGAAGGTGGACGAACCAGCGTGGCTGTGGCATGCTCGCCTCGGCCATCTGCACTTCAGGGCGGTGAATGCCATGTCCAGGCGTGGCATGGTGCGCGGGATGCCGACAGTGAAGCACATCGACGACATCTGCGATGGGTGCAGTATCGGCAAGCAGCACAGGATGGCGTTTCCTCAGTCGAGCGCGTACAGGTCCGAGCGTGGGCTCGACCTCGTCCACACCGATCTGTGTGGGCCGATCAAGCCAGCGACGGCAGGCGGGAACAACTACTTCCTCCTCGTCGTTGATGACTTCAGCAGATACATGTGGATCGAGCTGCTGAAGACGAAGGACGAGGCGTTCGTCAGGTTTCAGAAGATCAAGTTGCAGGCGGAGGCGAAGCAACATTGCCGTCTGCGGGCGTTCCGGTCCGATCGAGGCGGCGAGTTCAACTCGTTGGAGTTCAAGAAGTACTGCGAGAAGAACGGCATCCTCCACTACACCACAGCGCCGTACTCGCCGCAGCAGAACGGCGTGGTGGAACGCCGCAACCAGACCGTGGTGGAGATGGCACGCTGCATGCTCAAGAGCATGTCGATGCCGGCCACGTTCTGGGGAGAAGCTGTCAAATGCGCCGTGTATGTGATCAACCGCGCCCCGACGCGCAGCCTCGACGGCATCACACCATACGAGGCTTGGAACAAGAGGAAGCCGACTGTCGAACACCTGCGCACCTTCGGCTGCGTCGCGCACATGAAGAGGACTGGCCCCGGCGTCACCAAGCTCTCTGATCGTTCTCTGTTGACAGTGTTCACAGGCTACGAGGAGGGATCCAAGGCGTACAGGGTTTACGATCCTGTCGGCGACAAGGTGTATGCCACCCGCGACGTCGTGTTCGAGGAACGCCGGAGCTGGGACTGGTCTGCGCAGGCGACAGATCAAGGCACAACGGCGACATCTCGCTTCACCGTGGTCTACGTCACTGATGACGGCAGCACCGTGGAAGATGATGGGGAGAACATGAACAGCGGTGGCAGTGCACGCTCGCACCCACTGCCCGCACCAGGCACGCCGCCCACGACGTCGCGCTCGGCATCAGCGACAACCCCAGCGACATCCCCAGCGACTCCGCAACGTACCAGCACGGAGCCAGCCGTGTCCAAGGCGCCAGTGGCGCAACCTACGCACAAGATGGTGACCCGAGCCCAGCACGGCATCTTCCGCCCCAACCCGCGCTATGTCAGTCCTCCCGCGCCCGTCGTGGAGGACGAACAGAGCGAGGATGAAGACGAGACTTTGTGTCTCGCCGAGGTCGAGGAGCCCGGGACTGTGGAAGAGGCTCTTTCGTCACCAGCCTGGAAGAAAGCTATGAAGGAGGAGATGGACTGCATCCTCGACAACAAGACATGGGCGCTCAGTGCGCTCCCAGCCGGGCATCGTGCGATCGGACTAAAATGGGTCTTCAAAGTAAAAAAGGATCCAGAGGGGAATGTGGTCAAGTACAAGGCCAGATTGGTCGTGAAAGGATACGACTCAACGTCAGGGGGTGGATTTTGATGAGGTATTCGCGCCTGTCGCTCGCATGGAGACAGTGCGCGTTCTGCTGGCGCTCGCAGCGCATGGTGGCTGGCAAGTCCACCATATGGATGTCAAGTCTGCGTTTCTGAACGGAGAGCTTGCTGAAGAAGTGTATGTCCAGCAGCCGCCAGGATTTGTCGATGAGAAGCAGCCAGGAGCAGTACTGAAGCTGAGCAAGGCGCTGTATGGACTGCGACAGGCGCCGCGTGCTTGGTATGCAAAACTCGACACCTCCCTTGTCAGTCTTGGCTTTGCACGCAGTCCGCTGGAGCACGCCGTGTATCGGCGGGGAGATGATCAAAGCTACTTGCTAGTGGGAGTGTACGTTGATGATCTTATCATCACAGGCACTGACGTCGAGGAGATCAAAGCTTTCAAAGTTGAAATGCATCGCATGTTCAAGATGAGCGATCTCGGCCTACTCTCGTACTATCTTGGCATCGAAGTAAAGCAGGAAAATGGAGAGATCACGCTCTGTCAGAGGGCGTATGCGGAGAAGATCCTCGAGCGAGCCGGCTTGAGCGAGTGCAACGCTTGCCACACGCCGATGGAAGCACGTCTGAAGCTGTTGAAGCAAGACGGTACACAGAAGAAGAAGGACGCCACGGAGTACAGAGGCGTCATCGGATGTCTCCGGTACCTCGTCAATACGCGCCCTGACATAGCTCACGCAGTTGGGGTGGCTAGTCGCTTCATGGAAGAACCAAGCACGGAGCATTGGGCGCTGGTGAAGCAGATACTGAGGTATGTCCGAGGCACAACAGGATATGGGTGCCGATACAAGAAGGGCACCGGACCGCCGGAGCTGATAGGCTACAGCGACAGTGATCATGCTGGGGATGTGAACGATCGCAAGAGCACGACTGGAGTGGTCTTCTTCCTCGGCGGCAGCACGATCACCTGGTCCTCGCAGAAGCAGAAAGTGGTGGCTACATCCTCGTGCGAAGCTGAGTACGTTGCGGGAGCAGCGGCCACTTGTCAAGGGGAATGGCTTAGAAGCTTACTGGCTGATCTGACAGGAGCATCGCCGGAGAAATTCAGACTCTACATCGACAACAAATCCGCGATCGCTCTAAGCAAGAATCCAGTTCATCATGACCGGAGCAAGCACATTGACGTCAAGTTTCATCACATCAGACAGTGCATTGAGGAAGGCAAGGTCATCGTCAACTATGTCAGAACCGATGATCAGTTGGCTGACATCTTGACGAAGGCGCTGGGCAAGACTCGATTCGTGGAGATGAGAGAGCGGCTTGGTGTCATCAAGGTGCAGGTTTAAGGGGGTGAAGTGTGGGAGCTAAACCCTGCACTATAACCTCTCGTCAGTAGGTTCAGTTAACTGAAGAAATTCAGTTCGCTGGACAGTTTCAGTCTTAGCAGAATAAAGCGAGCCATGCAGCGTGTGTTTGTACACGACTTGGTCGCCAGTTTATTTCCGTTAACTCTAGAGATAATGTAGTTAGTGGCGGCGATGATCACTTCGTGGGATGGCACGGTCAAAAGGCGATCATCGCGGCACTTCGGACGTGGACGAGTGGAGCTGGGATGGCAGCTCCGCACGACTCGCACACGATCTGTTTTTCTGTTACTTTCAGTTGTAAGTTCAGTATATATTCAGTTAAAACCAGAAAAGCTGCAGTTGTTGCACGCAGCACATTCCTTGTGTGTTCATCTTCTGTTCTTGCGAGTGCGAGAGACACAGAGAGCTGAGCGAGTTGATTTTCAACGACAGCGTATGAGGTCCCTGGCGAGCGCGTCGTCCACCTCGTGGAAGTAGCGCGCGTACGGGTAGCAGAGGCCGGCGTTGTTGACGAGCACGCCGACGTCGAGGCCCCGGAGGGACTCCGCGAGCGCGGCCACGTTCGCGGCGAGCCCGTCGGCGGCGAAGTCGATGACGAAGGTGCGCGTCTCGGCGCCGGGGCGCCTGGCCATGACCTCGGCAGCTACCGCGGCCGACGAGGACGACGCCAAGGCCCGCGGCGGCGAACTCGAGGGCGAGCGCGCGGCCGATGCCGTCCGTGGCGCCCGTGACGACGGCCCAGGCGGCGTATCGGCGCCGCAGAGGTTTTGCTGGGCGGAGGAACGCCGCGTAGAGCCACAGCGCGAGGCGCACGGCGGAGCGGGACGCGACGAGGAGGCCCACCGCCGCCAGCGCCTTCGCCCACGCGGGCTGCTGCCCGATTGCAGCGGCCATTCGACGGGAGGGAAGGAAGCGAGCGCGCGCGCGGCCGCGGAGGTCAGACGGTTCGGCAGTGGGAAGCTGTAGGTGAAGGAGCTGGAACCGAATGTGATCGGCGGCTGTATATATAGAGCCCCGGCCGGGGACAGGATGGTGGCTGGCTGGCTGGTCGCTGGGGAGTTTCGTGGGGCTGGAGCCTTTGACTTTTCGATGCGAAGAGAAAAATGCTTGGATGCATAGATGAATTTTGTAGGAAAACTTGCATAATTTTCAAAAATCCTCTGAAAAGTAATAGAAACCAATGAATTTATGTACGGATTATGAAAAACTATGATTTGATCAAAACTGATTGCTCATCCAGGTTTGCTGGGACAGTTGTTGACGTGGGCGTTGAAAGTCGAGGAGGCTGGCTGGCTGAAGTACTCTTCGTTCTGAATTATTTGATTCATATTTGTCTAAATGCAGATGTATAAGTCAACTAATTCCGAGACGGAGTGAGTAATAAAAATTTGTAGTCAAAGTCTCCCCCCCCTGCTTTTTGGGCCACACAAATGATGCATCACGCTCTTTGCATGCTGAGGTTCTTCGTGTCTGAACGAAGCTCATGTTACAGGTGGCCACAGTGGGGAAGGTTTACACATCCAAGTAGTAGGTGCGTATTTACCAACCAAACCAGTAGGTAAACATGCCGCCGAAGCCAGCTTACATACGAAGATCTTGCAATGTCACCCACGTAGTCACGTTCGCCATCTCTCCCACAAGCCAAAAGAAACCTGGTTATAAAGAGAGGTCTGATGCCACGAGTTTGTCGTCATCGCAGCCGTAAAACAGCGTGAAAAACACCACTACACGTCTACGCCACACAAGTACATGAGGATGTTCTAACACTAGCATAGCATGTATACAAAATTCCTATGAGAAGGAACCAAAATTGTTATACAGATTAGAAACAGCTTGGAAAACTTGGTACATAAATCATGTTCTACGGACATGCTTGCTTGCCACCACTATCTCTTCTGCTTGCCTTTCTTCGTGTCTTTCTTGGAACTGGTTGACCCGCTGGCTTCTTCCTCTGCCTTCTGTTCAGCCTCCAGCACAGCCAGCTGAAAATGCGCACAAGTTAGTTGATTCACAAGTACCAGATATTATTTTATCCTGGATATTTTGAATTTCCTTTCAAGCCAAGGTACTAGCAGTAGCACAGAAAAATCACCTCGTCCAGTATGGGTTTCAGCTCCTTGAATCGAGTTTCGGCAAGATCAAAACCATCTTTGCGGAGCTCCTGCCATTGGGTGTGCAAGATTAATAAATACAGCATACAACCTACAGCTACAGCGGGATATAAGAGAAGCAACATGAAAGTAACCTTTCCGGTGTGTTCAGTGTGCTCGTAGGCAGCCATTTGCCAGTACATGTTTGTTCTCTTGTAGAAATCTCTCAGTGATTCTCCAGGCTTCAAAATAAACAAATGGAAGTTAACAAAAATAAATTTGGTTTTCCGACACAAACAGTTGACCCCCTAAGATTAATATCCCAAGGATGACCTTTGTTGTCCTTTGAGAATCAACAAAGAACAGCAAAGATAACACAATCCAAATAAGTTACATTGTTACCGTTGGGGTTCTTTGAGAATCTGAAAGACCGAGGATAACCCTGATTTGTTCTATCCGGGCACGCTTCTCTTTTCTGCGCAGTTTCTTACGTTCACCCTTCAGTAGAGACACGGCACCAGACATATCTACATTCTTCTCAGCCTCTTCATCGGACTGCACAGGCATATAAAGGAATCCAATTTATAACCACACAAATGATTGAAAACTACAGTCAGTAAGGAAAAGAAGGATAAATATCAGTATAAATCTAAAAATAAGCCAACGGATTAACCGTGTTAGTCAAAGCATGCCTACTTCTTGTCTAACGTCCAACTAGGTTAATTCATAAAAAACCAGAGCTCTCTGACATTGTCAATGACTTACAATTTCAGGTAACTACTGTACCAACCAAAAGCTACAACAATAATAAAACAATTAAGCTGGCAGCTCAAGTTGACCACTCAGGGAAGCATGCCAAACTACCCGGGGTATCTTCAGTATCCCTAATTGCAGTAACCAATATAACAAAATGAGCCCTTTACCCACAGCCAAACTCAACAGTGTTCATGAGCGAGAAGACATACCAATAAAGTAACATTGGAGCATTCCTAGTTCGAAATATTAAAGCGACAAAGTACTATAGTATCGGCTCTATGGAGAAAACATATGGCTATGGTGCTCATAAGACTTCCGTTAATATTTCTCAAGTGGAAAGTGTTGGTGTACCGTTTTTTTGACTGGCTCATCTATTATGCAGTATTTTAGCCTAACTCCTATACTCAACTTAAATTCTTGATACGAAACAGGGTGAAAATAGCAGGTTATCTGTTTTTTGACAATGATCGTGATAAATATGACCTAAAATCATTTTCCTCGTTTTCCAAACTTTTCCAAACAACATTCTTGAAAAAAAAATCCATGTATCATGAAAGTGTAGAACTAATCAAAATCAGATAAATAAGTCACAACTCACAACCCATGTTAACTTGGCAAAACTTTATATAATATCACTATGACTAGCAGGAAGCAGGGGAAACAAAGTAGGTAATACTGTTCTCCTGAACATATGTGTAGCAACCTTAAGTCCTAGTGCATACCTCTTCATCCTCTTCATCGGTCTGCATAGCATCATCAGCACTATCATTTTCATCGTCCTCATCCTCATCATCCTCGTCCTCATCAGAAATTTCTAACCATTCAGATTCAGATGCCTGCAAAAAAAACGGAGAGCAAGGATGAGCGCCAATTTTTTGGAGAATAATTATGAAATGACTAGCAGATTTTTTGTTGTGTGCTCCAACAAAAAATGAACGATATCAAGACAAATACAATATGGAACTGACCGGTATGATACACTTCCACTCATCTAGTTTACTAAGGTTAAGTGAATATAAATCATCAAGAGTAATTTCTCTATCTTTCACTTCCATCATTCCTCCATATAAGTATAGAATATCTTTCCCTACAGCCATTGATGCATTGATACGGCCAATGGGCTTAATTGCCTGTCAGTAACAAGAAATGAAGTGAGCAACAGAAGTATCAAATGGATGTTAACATAGAAATGGTTTACAAATATTCGTCCAAGATAGCAAATAACCTCTGGGGTTGCTTCTTCTGTTGTTGAATCAGAGATGACATCAGCATTTTCGCTTGAGCCAACTTTTGTCAATGTTAGACTCTTGGTCAAGTGATTAGAAACTCCACAGACTTCAGATTGACCATCAGTAGCCATCTCTGAGTCGTCCATGATATCATCACCTTCATTCCCAATATTAATTTCTGAATCATTGACTGTTTCTTTTCTTTTGGTATCCTTCGTCTATACATGGTAAACAGCGGTGAGCGTAAACTAGTAAGCATTCAGGACAGCTAAGCGTGTGACTTGGTAAGCAAATATTCAAAAAATGTTGAATATTAAGTTAAAAAGGAAAATGTAATCATGTATACATAATAGCTATACTTCAAACCACAAAATTACTTGCATGACTAAACACATTTCTACAGAGTACAGTAGCTTTGTGCCTGAGTTCTAAAGATTATCAACAATAAACAGAGACATGGCTGATCACAATATTACATCAATTTTAGGAATCACCTTATTTTTAGCAGGCTTGTCTTTCCTGAGCTCTAAAGGATACCTGAGACATCCAATGCAAAAACAAAATAATAAAGAACAACCTTTCAAACTGCCAATTACATCCAACATCACTGCATAATTCTTCAAAAGAAAAGCATATGCTTGGGAAATTAAAAGCGGCCCAAGAGTACTAGGAAGTATCTAATTTTCAGAATGTTAAGTTATGTAGAATTTAGATAACCGCAAGAACATTACAATGGGAAGTTCAATCCAAGACAATAATAGTTTACCTATTTCAATTTAATGATATTATAATTTGGCAAAAGTAAAAAATATGATTGCTCGACTGTGCAATGTTGCTAAAACTGTCATATTTTGTTAGATGTAGCAACTGCAGAAGTTTGTTCGACCAAGCTGATGTGTCCAATTTTTAACAAAAATGCTCACAGTAGCCAAAATAGGAACAGACAAATAAGCAGGGCTATAACTAACTTAATTTGAATTTATTCCGCAGTCGTTCTTAAAAATGCCACCGGATGTGGGTGCCTGGTTGGTCGAGTTCTTTTTTGTAATTAACTAGCTTACTTGAAAAATAAATGAAATACAAAAGTTGCAGAAATGATGCTAAAATAGTGCGTACCAGCGGTGATTGTCCAACTGGAATCCATACAGCTCATTCATGAACATGCTCATAAGGACATCAGCTACATCCACAGAAATTTGGAAGAGAATTAGCAGAGGCTTCACAACATATGGAAATGCCCCTTGAGCTTGAAAACTTGGAGCATCTCTTTTGGTTTGTGGATTTGACTATCTCAGTCAACATAAAGAGGAAACAAAGTGCAAATGATATTTCAAATATAAAGCAGAAGAACCTAAGTAATTAAGCATGGAGCAAAGTTCAATTCAAGTAACCTTCAACTTCCATATCTACAACGCCACCGAAAAGGACAGCCCTTTTCTTGTGAACACACATAGAAAACCCAGCTCTGGGGCCAGGTGGCATCCCAGTTTTCTTAACCTATCAAAAATCAAGTCGGAAAGAATTAAATATTGCAAAACATTCAGCTACGATATGCAGATCTTGAAGAAAAACTTAAAAAAATTGTCAAGATGGCTTAAGTACATCATGCACATGGGGTACAGAACTCAGTAGATATAAAATATAAAGAGAAATGCAAGAATTGACCTTATTCCACTCCCAAGTACGAGGATCAAGAGACCACATATCTGCATGAACTGTCCCTTTTTCTGATGCAGTTTTGTCGGAAGAAACTTCTTTAAAATATCCACCATACATATATATCTACAGAAAAACAACCATTATACTTGCATATTATAAATTACTAAAGGACACAGCATAACAGTTTTATGCCATACTTATTGAATATCTATTGACACAAACAATTAAAGATGACAGAACTGGTTGATCAGAGCAGAATTTTGATTATTGTTGAACACATGCTGCATCCAGGTAAAAGAACAGATGCTTGCCTGATCTTGGTAAACAAGAAGTTGAAAGCCACTTCTTGGACTTGGCCACAGGCACCCAGGACGAGGCTTAATTTCTTCCCACTAAAATACCAACATTATCAGTAATGGATTTTTATGTTACCCAGACATACTTGATGTTACTAGCAGTACTGAATGAAAAACATGGTCTTACTCACCTTAAAATTATCCAAATCAAAAACATGCAGATCATTGTAGTACCTGCAAAATCATATGGTTAACAAGCAAGTCCATATCATATTATTAACTATTTAGAACATACTCAACGCAACTAGTTCTTTCTGTGTTTACTTGTGGATGACCAACAGTGAGAATGCTATACTATTACTCAAGTGATGCATAGGTCCTAACTAGGACATAAATTTTACTACTTCTAGAGCAATATCCATAATTAAACATGACTCAAGTAACTTGGTCACAAGGCACAAGCTAAACACAGGTCATACAAGTTGACTGTACTAACCTCACTTCCCTAAGAGTGTCATAAAAGCCGCCAAATAGCACAATCTTGTGCTTGTAAAGGACCTGTAGAAAGGAACACAGACCAGCTTACAAATGACTGACTACCGAGAAAATTATTAATAATAAAATTCATCATATGGGCCAATTATATTTAATTCACTCCCTAGATAGACTAATTAAATGTCTTTTTCTTGTATTCAGACACTAAGTTCTCCAATAGGGTCATCCTACAGAACTACAAAATACGATTGCATCACAAATTCACAATCTTATGTTTCCTACAACTTCTAGTACTACATACTATGCTTTTTTTAAGTAATACAATGTTTTTGCTCATACAAACAAACATAGATGAGTATAAATGGAAAGAAGTATTCTACCCATACAAACAACACAGTTAACAGCAATCAAACAAGAAAAACTAACTTTTTGATAAAAACGATCTAGTCGATTGGAAGGCAAAACACACGAGGTTCTGAAAACACAAAAGACGGTATTGCCATACCACAAATTGGTAGGTCAATACGAAAATGATAGATAGCGTTGCGGTGAAAGAAAATGGTGGTCTCCCTAACTAGTCTATCACTCAACCATGGCATCCTCATCTTCTTCCACTATCTCAATCTCGATTCCCTCCTTGTCAACCGCCATCTTGAGCTCTTTCAACTCCTTCTCTAGAGCGGAGTTCTTCTCCTGCAATTCTATCTTCTCTGCACAAAGTATCTTGATTAAATCGCGGTCAGCCTCAAACTCTACTTCATTACTTTTAAGCTCTATCTTCAGCTCTCTTATCTTCTTGTTCTTCTCTTGGTTCTTGAACTTCTTCTCCCTCACCGCCTCACACTTCTCCTCTTGAGCCTTGGTCTCTTCTTTTTGTGCTTTGACCTGAGGAGAAGGTCAAAGCACAAAAAGAAGAGACCAAGGCTTAAGAGGAGAAGTGCAAGGCGCATGAGAAGAAGTTCAAGAACCAAGAGAAGAGAAACCAAGAAAAGAACAAGAAGATAAGAGAGCTGAACATGGAGCTTGAAAGTAATGAAATAGAGTTTGAGGCTGACCGCGATTTAATCAAGATACTTCGTGCAAAGAAGATAGAACTGCAGGAGAATAACTCCGCTCTGGAAAAGGAGTTGAAGGAGCTCAAGATGGCGCTTGACAAGGAGGGAATCGAGATTGAGATAGTGGAAGAAGATGAGGATGCCATGGTTGAGTGATAGACTAGTTAGTGAGACCACCATTTTCTTTCACCGCAACGCTATCTATCATTTTCGTATTGACCTACCAATTTGTGGTATGGCAATACCGTCTTTTGTGTTTTCAGAACCTCGTGTGTTTTGCCTTCCAATCGACTAGATCGTTTTTATCAAAAAGTTAGTTTTTCTTGTTTGATTGCTGTTAACTGTGTTGTTTGTTTGTATGGGTAGAATAATTCTTTACTTCTTTCCATTTATACTTATCTATACTTTTTTTTGCATCACCAATTTAGAAGAAACTAATAATACAATGTTTGAATAGATAGCACAGCAGCCACCAAACTGGTAAACTACCAACAAAGGAAAAAACATCATATGCTGGCAGCCTAGTGCTCATAATGCAGAAAACTTGGAGGCAGAAGAGACCATAACAGTTAACAATTAATTTCGACATAAAGATATTAACCATTCTGTGTCCTGAACGTGCACTTGGGCATCCCTTAGCAAGAATTTGTTCCCATTGATTTGTTTTGAGATCCAGCGTCCAAAAGTCCTGTAGTAGAAAACAAGCCAAGGGATAAGAGATGTACCATATTTCTGATTGCTGATTTTGGGATGCATAGCAACGGCCAGATATTTATCCAGTGATGTTAGGTAGCATTTCTATTGGTTCAAATTTGAAAAAAAAACTAACTGTAAGTCGTCCTTGAAGGCCAGACCTATTGCCACAGTCTATCATTGCAGAGATGTGAAATGCTTAATGCCAAGATTGCATTCCCAAAACAGCAATAAAAAATTAGACCAACATGATTATTATTCTACCTTGTAATGATGAAAACGTTCTTGGTTCGGTGAAGTAAATTCCCCACCTGAAACAACAGAAAAAATAAATACAGAAGACTGAAAAAGCATCTTTACTCATAAAATGTCTTCATGAGTGTAAAGTTATATTACCAAACATGTATACATTATTCTTCCAGGCAACCGTCTGGTGAGCACTTCTTGGAGGTGGACTGTTAGGACTAGATACCAACTTCCACTCATTTTTTTCTACATCGTAACGATAAAGATCACCGTAAACGAAGGTCTACAGAAACACAGTCAATAGTCAGAGTCAATAGTCAGCACTACTGGATATTTACCTTGAAGAAGGAACTAGTAAAAAAGTCAAAGAAAAAGACTAAGCGACTATCGTGTTACTGTGGAAGTGCAATGAAAGCAAATAAAATAGTGTATAAAAGGAACACCAGAAAAGCTCATGAATGAGCATGGAAAAAACATTGAAATACATTAATTATATCTTCATATCACATGAGATGAACAGTCAAAATCACAGAAGATATGTTCTCCACCTTGCTACCATTGTAGAACTCTCCCCCATACAGAATCAACTCTGAATCTTTCGATGGATTGATCGTAAGCTGCATCGAAAAGGAATCACATCAAATTTTGCAACTTAATCTTCATAAAATTTATTTGCTCAGCGGAAAACTCATGTGCATATCTGCTGTGCAGCATTACAGAAAATATAACACTAATTAATTATCATACTTTATAAATAAAAAACATGTAAGTAGCAATCAATATATAAAGAACATTTATTTGGGCATACCCCATTCCCTAATGGAAAGACCTAAACAGTGCTTGGGGAAAATGGCAGGTTCATTCGGGTAGTTCATTCATGTATTACCCGATGATCATCATTTTTCGTCAAATAACTCCCTAGTCATTTTTAATCAAATAACTCCAGTAAAATTCCCATTAGCACATACAGATTTGCAGATGTTACTCATATACAAGGAGCTGTCTATTTTCTAAGCACCTAAACAACATTCACAGTCATATCAAATTAATGTTACCCGGTTTGTTTCAACGACAAAACTAGCACATATGGAAAGCCAAGCAGTAACCATCAGTTGAATCTGTGCAAGGCCTTACCGAGCCATTGGACCGGGGAGACGGCGCAGGGACATTTTCGTCCACATGGACCTCCTTCTTCTTCGCCTCCTCCTTCTGTATGTTTTTCTGCAGCAAAAATAAAACCCAGTGGGAAAAAAAATAAGCAAAGGAGGATGGACGGCAGTATCCCACCTACATATAACAAACTGAGCAGAACAAATGCGAGATTGATCGCACAGTGGCAGCACGATGAAGTGCAGCAACGCGTATTAGTACTAAAACAAACACTGCGGACTTTCAGTTGACGGACTCCATTAGCAGATGCAGAGCAGCAGCAAGCACCCGAAAGTGAGCTGGTCGAACTAGACGGGATGGAACGAGGTGATACGGAGAGGGGAGGGGAGGGGAGGAGGAGATAGTACTGACAAGTATGGCGTCGATGTCGTCCTCCTCGCCGACCTTGCCGGCCTCGCGGCGGGCGCGCTTCTCCTCCCCCTTGGCCGTCTTCCGCTCCGTCTTCTCCTTGCCCTTCCCCGGCTTCTTCTGCTTCTTCCCCATCTTCGCGGCTTCTCGTGCTCTCCCTCTCCCTCTCTGCGGAGTAGGAGTACTTCACTTCTCTGACGCGGTGGCGGTGGCGGTGGCGGAGGCGGAGCTAAAACCTTGCGGGGAGAAGGGACTAAGGGAGGAGGAGGAAGGAGGACTAGGGTGACGCCGCCACCACAACTACAACTGGGCCTTCGTCTTCGTGGGCTAACTTCCTATTTTCCAAAACTTCCGGCCCCTTTGGCAGTCCATAACGTAGCAAACCTTTTGGGTTGCCTAGGCTCTCGTCGAGAAAAGGAAAGAAAGGTACAGTAACTAGAGAGAACCCAAACCTCGCCGTCGGCGGCTAGCCGGAGATGGAGATGGAGATCGATCCCGTCCACACGAGTGAAGCCAGGGGACGGAAGATGGTCGAGGGGGTGGAGGAGTCCCTCCCCTTCGTTGCCCGGAAGAAGGTGAAACTTCCGGAGAAGATTGATTCCGTTCTGTCCAAGGAGTTGATGGACCTGGAGGAGGCTCTCTCGCTCGCCGACCTTGCCGAGCCTGAGAACTGGAAGCCGATCGAGATCCTCGAGGGAATGGGACCTCTCGATATTGAGGAGGCCATATCGATCCGCCACCGGAAGAAGGTGGAGAAGGGGAAAGCCGTCCAGGAATGGCAACCGGAGGCGGCGGACTTGGAGGAGGCTCTCTCCCGAGCCGTCCGGAGCGGGCTGATGGCTGAGGAGGTGAGGAAATTCCTCCACGTCGCTGTCTTGTCCAACATGACGGACTACGATGTCCACTCTCTCGCCGTCAAGAGCGGGCTCAAGGACGAGGACGCCGTCTCCCTGGCCAACAACTTCCTCACCATGTACAAGATTGTGTTCAGAGATCTACACGCTCGGCTCCTTGGATCCTTCGACAGGCGGCGGTTTGATCGCGAGCTCTCTCAGTGGAAGAGACTCGGTTGCTTTGTCGATGAGAGGAGAAAGAAAGGTCCCGAGGCGATCCCATTTCTTCTCTTCAAGATCAAGGCGTCCGCCAAGAATGCCAAGATCACCTGGTGGCGGAAGGAGTACGCTCACTTCCCCCCCGGAGCGGGCAGGGTACACTGCCGTTCTGCGCGTGGCTCGACTCGTCGTCGGCATAGACGGGTCGTCTCGTCTCGAGGAGGCTGGTGAGGACGGGCAGCCAGGCGCCCTCTCTCGCCGTGAGGACAGGGTCACGTGGTCACTTCCCAGAGAAGAGAGCGTCCTCAAAGACGGCTGGCTCAGCCCGCTCAACGAGGTCGCCATCATCAGAAGGTTGCCCAACAGTGATGGGATTTCTATCATGTCCTATGTGAATAGACTTGGTGTTAAGATTGGCGAATTTGTGTTCGTGTTACACAGGGGCTGGACAGTCGCCTTGAGCTTCACTGAGCGGTCTTTTTACGTCTCCTCCAAGTTCACGGAGGAGACGGAGGAGACGTTGTATGCCGTTCCTGGCGTTGATTTCATAGATACTACGGTTCACATAGAGAATCTGATCAAAAAACTTTACCAGATGTATGAGCAGGAGGAGCGAGGTAGAAATATGATGCTTGATCCTCAAGAGAGCCAGGACATGATGAGCCAGCGAGAGGAGTTGGAGCTCAGATTGGAGGAGGAACAAAGGAGGAAACAGAATCTGGAGATGAGAAAGGAACATAAACTCCAGCGCAAAGCAAACAGGGAGGCAGCTCATAAGATAAAGATGGCCACAAGAAAAACGAACGAACAAAGGCAGAATGAAGAATCTGAGGGAGATTGCTTTTGCGCTCCAATGCGCATGTTTCTCGAAGAATCCGACTGGGTGCAGCCATTGGATGAAGAGATGTGGCAAAGCGAGGAGAAGCCCAACGAACCTCTTGAGGAGATGAAGCCCGTAGAAGAAAAGTAAGTGTGCTAGTCTTATGTCGCATATATGCACCATAATTTTTGCTCGCTTTTTTATCAGTTTTTTATGTGAACATATCCGGATACAACCAAAATATCGTGACCTATGAAATTGCTATTTATTAGCATGAGATCTTTTGATGTACATTATGGCCTCCTTTGTCCTTCATAGGGCCGTGTGGGGAAATACGAAATGCTGATTTGCGGATTTGGATCTCACCAAAATTATAGCCTAACAAGTTATCCCTGAAAGTAAAGAACAATTATAATCCTTACTCTGTCGACGCTTGTGAATTGTCACTGAATAGTTGTTCCCTTGTAAGTACTTTTAGAAAGAAATTCCAGTTTATTGCCTAACAAGAATATAAGATGTTCTCTAGTCTAAACTTCTAACGTAACCTGGGTGCTGATAATTATTGTACTGTATTTGGAAATTTCCCGTTGTGCCTGAGTTGTCCTATGATATTTTGCTTTACCAGGTCTCAATTTTCTGTCATTTAACGCAAGCCAGATTTTTCTATTGATTTGTTTGTTGAATCATCCCTTATTGATAATGTAGGATCATCCATTTCACATAAGGTGTCACAGTTTAATAGTGATCAGTACATAATAATAAATGCATATAGAGAAACCTCTTAAGAACATTGCTAGGTAAAATAGTTGAAACCAATGATTATACTGTACCAAAGTGAATGCATAAGCAATTTGATTGTACACACTACAAGATACAACAAGATCATACCTTGCACATAGGGACACACTTTAATCATCAACACATGCAACAAACAGAGAAATTCTTAAAAGTGAGCCTCAGCTAACGTAGGCACAACAAGTTCATAGAGGTGGTGCAACCGTGCCGAGCATCATGCACAAAACATGTGTACATACTATTCAAAATAGCCCCATGACACAGGTACCATGGTATGTGTTCATCATTCGCCAATTAGTCAAGTAGTTCCTCATGCATTGCATCGTTTTTTTGAAACCTCGGTTACCACCATCTGAGGAAACAGATAATCGAATCTTTGAGCAGAGGGTCAAGGAGCAATCAGAATGACCTTGTAATAGATGCTACCATTCAGATTTTTGTTCAAACCATGTGAACTAACCATCGACCAATAGATGAACTAAGCAAGCAAAAACCCCAACTAATCCGAAAATATAGATAATCCCCATATCGATTCGGAACTAAACCCCTAACCCAGCGAAATCCCCAAAATTAGTTGGGCATTAAATCCTAACCGAATGGCATCCCCATATCAAACTTCTTGCATACCACAGATAGACTAAATCAATGACCACAACCAAATAATCAAATCGATGGACAAATACACATTTACTTGCGGTTCTCTCGATGTGCCGATGGAAGATCTATCATCAACGAAGGGAGGAGAGGAACTCGAGCGAGTGACAGGAAGGGTAGTGAGGGGTGAGTGGACGGTGAGGGGATTTATAGGGTGAGTTCCCAAATAAACGTTGCTTCCGCTACCCCGTGCATGCCAACATGGCCCTCTTTTTGGGGCTGTCTAATTCACATCCAGCTGTTTTTCATTTCGGTCACAGTCACATTTCCGTTCACTAGTGGTCTGCCGCGTGTATGTATTGTATCGTAGAAACATACCCAAAACTCCCTCGCACGTATGTTCTCATTCGGATTTTCTGAGCTTCTGTCCTACTGAAATGGATATGGGTCTAACTCTAGTTTGTCCCGACCCACAAAAAGCCCATTCTTTCTCTACGTATTTCATGTCCAAATCAAAGACAACGGGTGTCCAAAAACATGACAGAAACGCGTCGAAGTACAAAAAACAAGACCTTGGCCCAGTGGCCCTCCCCAGCAGCCTCCACCACTCCACCACTTCAGGTTACTGCCTGAAGCGAGAATCCTCCTTAGCAAACTGCTTACATACCAATAGAGAAAGAATGGTGGCAACGAGATTGTGCTGACACAAGTAGTTCTGGTAGTGGTAATAAGAAGTGCAAAAGGGTATAGACAATAGACACCCAAACGTGAAGCAAAAGGGTTACATAGTTTCGATCCACATATAGCTAGATTCAAGTATGAAAAGAATTTCCCATGTTCAGAACTGCAATCAAAGGGGTTACACACACTAGATTTCCTAGTTCAAACACACAAGTAGATTCCTGACCTTACACATACTAGAGGACACAAAAGAAAATTTCAAAAACTCATTTTAATCCATATGAAACATCACAAGAAAAGAGCCTGACATTTAGACCGAGCTCCTCAATGAACTTCTCCCAACCTGACAAGAACCTGATTCTAATGTCAGCTGACGTGGTGTACTCTGCTTCCTGATAATTGTCGTAATCACCCATCAGAAAAATTGCCTAGTCCTCCCTATAAATATTCAGTGAAGTAACGATCCTCTTGGGAATGCGCTGAAATACATATTAAAATTCATACAATCAGAAGAAAAAATAAAAAGAGAACAGAAGTGCACAATAACATATATAGATCATAAATCTGTGTGGAGAAGGTTGAAAATAGAAATGTACCATGACATTATTCAAGTTGTCTCATTCAATTAGTTTGTGCACCCATGCCGAGACCTCGCACCAGCACACGGTTGTTCATTGTGGTTGTTTGTGCAACAGTGAGCTCGAGTCCGTTTGTGAAAAGAACAACAGATGCTTCATCTTCAAACACATGAGCTTCTGTGTCATCTTCGCAGCACCTTCTGCCTTGAAATGCAAATATTGTGGGGGTGGTTCAGCTCCAACCTTACCCCTATGACCAGTCTTCATATCCTAATTCCTTATGAAGTTCTGATAACCAGGCCCAAAAATATGAGTATTGTACAACCCTTTCTTCAGATGAAAACACATACTCTTCTTGGTCAGGATCTAGTGCGACAAACAGCTTGTCAACCATGCCGTGTTAGCTGCTGCCTTGCAAAACATGGACAAATTGACACAGAAAAAAGGACATGCTATGACACTGATGTGCACGATATAGACACCACACCGCTCCGCCACTCCGACAAACACTCCAAAAAGAAGAACATCAAGCCAACCACTAAGACACCTTATATCTCCCAAGCTCCAAGACACCCTATTCATATCACATAAACAAAAAGGTCCTAGTAAAATACCACTAAGAAAATTCAGTTGTAATTATATTTTGCATATTAAGCTATTATTTATCAATGTCTATCTATTTGTTATGAAACAAAGAGAAAAGGACCCTACAATAACAAAGAGAAATGAAAGAAACATAATCCTCCTCCTTTTCCCGAGCTTGAAACTGGTTGTCCAACTAAGTATGTATTGAGTAAAAAATAGGGCGGGCGGAGTTACCCACAAAAAACCTCCCTCAAAAGAGAAACTAAAGACAAATTAAAATCCTAAGAAAAAATACAAATGAAAGACAAATCAAAATCCAACACTCAAAAAGAAAGACAAAGAGAAAGATGAAAACCCCCTTTCCGAGACAAAAGAAAGACAAAACAAAATCCAGCACTCGAAGACGAAAGACAAAGAGAAAGATGAAAAAAACTTTCCGAGACAGAACGGAAGACAATTAGAAACCCAACACTCGAAGAAGAAATACATAGAGAAAGATGAAAACCCCCCTTTCCGAGACAAATGAAAGAAAAATATACTGCAACACTCGAAGAAGAAAGGCAGAGAGAAAGATTAAAAAACCTTTCCAAGACAAGAGAAAGACAAAACAAAAAGCAACACTCAAAGAAGAAAGACAAAGAGAAAGATGAAAATCACCCTTTTCGAGACAAAAGATCAAAATACAAGACTCGAAGAAGAAAGACAAAGAGAAATGTGAACCCCCAACCCCTCCCCCCTTTCAGAGACAAAAGAAAGACCAATGAAAATACAAGACTCGAAGAAGAAAGACAGGGAAAGATGAAAACACTACAAACTAAAAATAAAGAGAAGTCAGATACAAACTAGCAAGACGAGAGACATAGACATTCAAATAGTCAAAACAATTCAAAATGAAAAGCACATGAACTAGCAATAAAAGAGGCAAAGAAAAGAGAATGACGGAAGGGAGAGACATACAAGACAGACGGTAAATTTAACAAGTACCAAATAAGAACAAGATAAACACTACAAAGAGAAAAATAATAAGAATATAAAGACAACCAAAAACTCAATGAAAAAAGACTGACTGAAATACCAAAGATTGAGCTTAACTAGTAGCAAAAACAAAGCTCTACATAATAATAAAAAAAGCTAGCAAAAACGTTACAAAAGCACAACTAGCATAAATGTATTGTAGCAGCCGGAGCTGTGTGAAAACAACTATATATAGACAGAGACTATCATCCTATCAGAACTCTTAAAAAATTATATTGTTCAGAAATTGAACAAAAGAGAGGGTAGGAACTCCCTTAGCTTCTTATACTCCAAGGTGTGATTGCGAAACACAGCTCCAAGGTGTGACTTGATCTAATCCTGACTCGCGCCGACACTGATCCTACTGATCCAATTCTCCAATTCATAAATACACAAATCCAATTCTCCACCTCAACTTCAATACATAAAACATGAATGAGTTCATAGGGTAGATAAACAACACATACAACAAAAATTCATAGCACATAAGAAACTGATGTACAGAGCACATAAGGTAACATATGAAAACACACACCACTGAATACCATGTCCCCAATCAACACACACATCAGCAAACCTTTACGGAAAGACTGCACAAAAATCCCAGCCACACATATCAGCAAGCAAAGATGCGCCTCAATCGGGATGGTGGGGTTACTGAACCTACCGAGCACTTAACCTGCATCTACCACACATGGGACGCAAGCAAAACCAAAAAATAGACAAAATTGTGGTATGAACTCGAACAAGCAAAACAACACACCATCACGCCTCCGCCTCTGGGACCTCCTGCTCGCATCCAACTAAACACAAACAACGAATCGTACGAACGCAAATCTAGGTGAAGAAAACTGTACACACTCCTGCCCCCACATTAAAATCGAGAAGATACGCGTGAAGACAAGGGGAAGGGGGAGCACGCAAGGGCATACCTCCGTTGCCGGTGAACTCGTTTGCCGCCACCATCTTCGATTCTCGTCATGGGGTGAAGGCGTGAAGCTGGATGGAGACAAGCAGCGAACCCACTCCTATGTTCTTCCGCCATCGCTTTCTATCTTTTGTCTGCACAACGCCTCCCTTCCCTTCAACTTCAGTCCCAACGGCCCAACCACATACATGCGTTGAAGTAATAAAGAGATAAACAAAAAGATGGGCTCAGAGCCTCAGATCAGAAACACCTAATATGGGCTCAGATTGGGCTTCGGGCCCCTGGACAACCCGAAAACCCCAAGACAAAATCAGTCAGTGCGGGGACGGCTCACATCGAGAAAAGACCGTGCGGGAAATCGAGAAAAGACCAAACGAATCTCAAAGTAACATCAAACGGGCAGAAAAACGTGCATGAACGAATTAGAAAACAGCCAGCTGCTGTTTAGCAGAATCCCTCTTTTTTTGCTCCTACGAAGTTAGCTCCACGGAAATAGAAATTCCTCCAGGGCCAAGTTTTGGGCTGCTTTGAGGATCGCGGCTTCGCGCACAAGTGTTGGCCTAGCCAAGTAAAAACCCCGTTTTTGCACGCACATGGCCTGGTTGAAGCATCTGCAAATTACCAAACACGTCCTGAATAATTTGGACAGACAAATAAAAAGGAATGCATTTACTTCTCTTAACTTTGAGAAGATCTCTTCTAGTGGAAGATAAGGGCATCTAGAGTCGATCCTTAAAATCAGTTAAAGGAGTTTAAAACAATTGTGTTACTCCTCTGAATCGTGCCTAGTCGATCCCTTAAGAAGTTCAGAGGACTAAATTATAAGGGACGACCCCAAAAGGAGGCCGAACTCTCTCAAATATACACGACCGATGCCTCCGAGAGAATAACTTTTCTCCCGCCCTGAGTAGCACCACTTCCCGCCACCGCCGCCCAATCTTGACAACGCCGATACTGATTGCCCCGATTCCGGCTGGAATGGAACATAAGCTCTCTTCCTCGACCCCGCTGGTCACTCTCGCTGATGCGATGCTGCCAGGGCCCCACTGCACCAAGAAAGAGGTCCGGGGACAAAAGCATGGTGTGGCCCGATGGTGCACCGCCTACCAAGGCTGGCAAAGGGAAGCCTTGATGATGGCAGGTCGCCCTCCCATTGCGCTGGTCGGCGCTAGAGCGGGCGAGGAAGACGATGGAGGCCATGAAGGCGCTCAAAGAGGCGGAGCCCATGAAGAAGAAAAGGAATGCGGCAACGTTGACACCAATATCTCTTCTCGTCTTGTTGCGCTACCCTGTCTAGGGCCAAACCCACATATCGGTGTGTGATGTGTTTGGGCCGCCCCCAATCAACCATGGCCAAGCAAGTGCTTGACGAAATGACAGAGAGGCACGAATTTGCCTTTTGTTTTTGTCCGATGAATTGGCGATGGCATGCGGTGATGACTTCTTGTTCTTATTGAATGTAGTGCGGCTACAAGAGGTGGCCTATTTATTGGCTCAGTTGGATCATTCATGGCCTCGATGATCTCAACTATGATGCGATGTATACGATGGAGGTGGCCAAGGATGAGGAGGTTGTTGAAGTGGAGGACGAGGAGGAGGAGGAGGAGGTCGATGATCCCGTTGGCATCTATGATACAGAAGGAAGCACCAAAGAGATGTCAAACCCAATATTATTTCGTTAGAGAAGATATTACTTTGTGCCATGCTTGGTTGAATGTTTCACTTGATGCCTTCGGTGGCACATATCAACCAAATGAATTGGCGCTTGAGTTTGTGTAGTTCATTTGGTATGGATTTGGTTCACCACATAAGACATGCTATCTTGTGGTTATTTTGGATCAAACTTGATCGACGTTGGTTGATTTTGCATGAACTCTATGCATGTTTTAGTAGGAAGTGTTCGATCGAATGAACTAATTTATGACTATTATTTAGTTGTTTCGTTTTTTGAATTTGGATCATTAGAATGGTTGATAAAATACGGTGCAATTGTTTAAAATGTGTGTGACAAGGGTTAAAACAATTGGGAAAATATATGGGTTAGGTTAGGAACCGCCACCCTTTAACTTCTCAAATTATAAGAAGTTAAGAATAAGGAGGCAGACAAGGAGCTAAGGTTTAAGGAGATGTCCTAACGAACTCTCTTTGTTGTACTTGATGTCATCTTTTTATCACCTATTTTCAACGTGTTTCAATCATCACATATTCTCATATGTATATGAACATTAATGATAAAAATGATCTATATTATGCAATACTTTCTTGCCTTCTCTAGATCTCGTGGTGGAAACACATAAGGGAAATACATCTTATATATCACCGTATATGCCCTTCCTTGTGATAATAAATTTTTTACATGGTAATATGAGTTTCATTTATATAATAAAGTCGAGTTACAAGACACGTTTACACCGAACTTAAAGAACTGAAAAGATAGGATAAACCTATGCAAAAAGCCAGCGCATATCCCCCTCCTCCGACAGCATCGAAGTGACCACCAAAAGGATGGAAGACAGATCACCTCTTCACCTGAGCTCAACGCGGCTCGATCAGCAGCTTTACGGACCTCCAAAGTAGTTCGCCAGAAGCAAAACCATTACCATTGAAAGAATCAGACCGGGGCAACATGTCCTCGGACACGCTATCGAACTCCAGAACTAACACTCCCGCACGACTACAACGTCGAACGTGAAAGCCAAGACTGTCAGCCTCCAACCACAAACCCAGCACAGAATACACCATCTTCCAGCTGTCACTTGCGCAGACAACACTCTCAACGTACTTCTGGACGACACATCCTCCCTGCTCCACCATGACGTTGCAGACAACGCCGCAGCAACGGGGACAAAGCAGAAGGAGAGATACACACCTAATGGGGTCGCCACAACCGCCTCGCCGACACCATCCATGAATCCTAAAACCACTGATATGAAAGATCGGCAATCACACGATGCCACCAACTCCGAGACGCCACCATGAAGGGGAACGCCGGTGTGGGAGTGGAGTTGAGGCAGATTTATTTGCGCGGGCACCGTTCCCACCACCCAACGATGCACCATGTCAGAACTATCCAAACCCTGGTCACCATGCAAAAACGGAGAAGACGCGGTCCCTCTCTGACGAGGGGTGTCCTCATCAATACCCATAGTCGATAGCCTAGGGTTAGAGTTATGAGGTAGAGAACGTGTAGTACTGGTGAACTCGACGGCTGACAAGCGGGATTTACCCAGGTTCAGGGCCCTTGACTGAGGTAACACCCCTACTTCCTGCTTGTCTGTAATTGCTCTTGTGAATATGTGATGGTTACAAGGGTCCAACGAGAGTTCGTCTCGCTAGGGTTTGGAGGTTCTGATGTGCGTGTCCTTGATCGGTAGCCCTCCCAGCCCTTATATAGGGGGCTGGGTCTCGGGTACGTAACCGACTAGGATTACAAATATGGAAACTACAACCGACTATGAATAACTTGGAAAGCAATCTTCGTCTTGGGCCTTCCTTGATGGGCTTTGCCAGCCTATTGACAATTGGGCTATAGTCATTACGTGCACCAGGTACCCACACGATAGGATACCCGTTCGGTATATCCTCGTCACTAGCCCCCGAGTGCTTGGCTGATTCGGAGAATTAGGCATGGACTCACTTGACAGTGCACGTCACATGTTTGTGTTCGATATCGTACGTCGTGTATTGTCTTTCGACTATGAATTTATGTTTTTGACAAAGGATTATCGACTTAGTAGGCCTGGATTTACTCGACAAGTCGAGACCAGTTAACTGCACATTTGGGCAAAACCTTACTAGCCTTCAATCAAGTTCGAGTCCCCGGGCTCGAACCTGGAACATACTGGACAGATTCGACTCAGGCCGTTGAGGTCTCACTGAGTCGTTCTGCAGTCTTAACTTTGCTACCCAGCGCGTCCGCCGGGATTTTCATCGCATCTGCTGATACAGAAAGAATTAAGGACTTAACACTGCCGGAGTGGTCCTCAGCCCAGCTCGACTGATCGGCGGGTCTTACCTTTGCATTTTATGCATGCAGCATCCGAAGTGTCATCGACTGACGCAACTCGGGAATTTACTTGAGTTTATGCCTTTTTGCTTTTTGAATCTATCGGGTGCGCGACAGCGCTCCCGATGGGAGTAGCCCCCGAGATTGTGCTTTATTACTCGTAATGAAGGATAATCTCAAATCAATGAGCGTGAAGGAAAATGCCAGTCGAAGACATTTTCACCCACTCCCGATGAGATGCGTTTGAAGACACTCGAAGTGTTTGCTTTTAACTTAGTCGATAGACCTTTGAAGGGTTGCGTGACTTTGGCATACGTCAGTCGAAGAATATTTTAACCGCTCCCGATGGGAGTATATTTGGCTGTGCTTGGAGCAGTCGACTATTTGTCGACTATAACTTTTGTATGTGTAGTCGAGAGACTTTCGCATGACTGCATGTCATTGGTTCGGTCGACTTACTTATCGACTATTACTTTTGCATTCACCAACCTGCCAACCGAGTGATGTCATGCATGACCACCATGGCGTGCGCGCAGACCTTTGCCAGGACGTGTCATTGTGGGTCCGCTTGTTTGACCGTGGTGACCGCCGGTTCAGTTCTGTTTTGACCGGACGTGGCGAAATTTCTGCGGACGTGATCATGACTTTCCTCGTTTTTCGTGCGTAGTGGGCGTTGTGGCCTGCGACGGTTTCTCTCCGATAGCGCCACGTGGCTTGGTGATTATGCACGAACGGCTGAGATTGTTTCTTCCACCGTGGTAAATACAGATCTCACCGCCGTAGATTAACTCCCTTTGCCATTTGCTTCCTCTGCCTCCTGCTCCTTGCGCGCGCACCCTTTGCCCCTTGCTCTTTGTTCCTCCTCTGCTTGCCATGGCGCCGAAGAAGAGCACGAGCGCCGCCGTCCCTTCTTCCTCTGCCAATGCTGGCAAGAAGAGGAAGGGTGCTGCGGCCGCTGCGACCTCCACGGGAAATCCCGCCGCTGCTTTGAAGAAGATTCCCGGCGACTGGGTGAAGTCCACCGTCACCGAGAAGAAGCTGGCGGCGTTCCGCCACACAGGCCTTCTCCCGCCGGCCGACAAGCTCGCCGCCCGCGCGCCCTCCAACAGGGAGGTACTCCCTGAGCCCCGCGCCGGCGAGCGCGTTTGCTTTGCTGAATTTTTGCCTCGCGGCTTTGCTCTCCCGCTGCACGATTTTGTGCGCGGGCTTCTTTATGCGTACGGGGTGCAGATCCACGATCTCACCCCCAATAGCATTTTGCATATTGCCTGTTTCATGGCTTTGTGCGAGTGTTTTTTGGGGGTGTCCCCAAGCTGGGCACTCTGGAAGTCCATCTTCCGAGTGCGCCACATGGTCCGTGATGGGCGTGTGTGCCCTCTTGGCGGGGTGGGCATCCAGGTCCGCAGCGACTGCCACTACTTCAACCTCAAGGCAGTCGACTCTGCCCAAGGATGGAGGAACAAGTGGTTCTACGTCCCAATCGACCAGGACGTGCGCCCGGCCTTCTCGATTGGGAGGGCCCCGCTGAAGACGAAGGCGTGGGAGCATTCTCTCTCGACTGAGGAGAAGGAAGAAGCTGCCCCCCTTATGGAAAAGATCAGCAAGCTGCTGGGCACCGTTACTGGTGTCCAGTTGATGAGCACCTTCATCAAGCGTCGAGTGTGGCCCCTGCAGCAACGCTCCCACCCTATGTGGCGATATGAAGGCCCACTCGATGCCACTCGAATGAGCGATGTGGAGCTGTTGCCCAATGAGCTGGACGCGCATGTGAAATACATCACCAGCATCAAGGCCGACGAAGCCATCGACTTCAACTCCTCCGTCGCTCCTTTTGGATTGGAGAACGCCCTCCCTGAGGTAAACATTATCGACTGTGCTTTTTGTTTTCTGGTGTACCTTCCTTTTGAATGTTGTTTTTGTGTTGGCGATCAGGGCCATTCGACTGACGCCTCTCTTCCTCCCCTCCCCGAGTCTGGTCCTGCCGATGAGGCAGCTTTGCTAGATGAGGGGAAGAAGACCGTCACTCCTCCTCCCTCGGCTAACACCTCCGCCACAGAGGAGACGGAAACCGAGGAGGTGGGCCCGGTTCGTATGAGTGGCAACACTGCGACTGAGCCTGCCGCCAAGCGTCGCCGTGTGCCTCGACAGGAGGTCTCGAGTTCTCACTCGGGAAGCGCGGAGCAACGGGACCTGGAGGATTCTGGCTGCTCCTCGCCTGCGAAGGCCGTATCCCCTCTGGCTCGGCGCTCACCATCGCACTCGACTGGCCGCCTGAGCTTCGGAGGCCCCTGCCTCGACGTTGAGCCGGACTCAGATGAGGGCGAGCACAGGTATGTAGTTATGAAGTATTTTTGCTATGTTCGCCTTTCGCTTGCTTTCATACTTTGCCTTGAGCTCGTTGACACTATTGCAGCAGCGCCAGTGACGATCGGGTGCAATCGCCTCCTTTTGTGGAGGGGTCGACTCTGGCCTCCCCTCGTGCTGAAGTGGATGTCACTAAGACCACCCTGGTGGTTGAGGCGACCACCACCGCTTTGACGCCACCCACTACTGCTTCGACTGCACCCCCTTCCACATCTGCGTCTTCCTCCTGGACTGACCACGTGAGTGCTTTCACGTTTTATGTGTTATGCTGAATCCTTAATCTTGCTGACATGTGTTGCAAATCTTTTCGGAGCCTGCCGTCCGCGATCTTGTCGCGGCGGGTAAGGCCTTTGTGCAGTCGGAGGAGGAACGGGTCATTCTTCGCACCCAACTCGATGGTTTAAGCCGTAAGCTTTTCTGATTTTTTCCTGAGATGCGTCGCCTTTTTTCCCCTTGGTGTTTTGCGACTGAGCTTGGAAGTGACTATCTCAGGTGAGAAGGATGCCATCGCGAAGCAGTCGTCTGAGCTAGAGCAGCGACTGAAGGATCTGGAACGACAACTTGTCGACCAGCAGTCGCGTGCGAAGGAGGATCTGGACAATGCACGGAAATCGGCTGCCTCGCGTGAGCAGGAGTATGCGGCTCAGGTGTCTGAGCTTGCGCGTATGATGGAAGGTTAGCAGGTTTTGCTTTCGCCTTACGCGCTTTTATTTGATTGTCCTTGTGTTGACTTTTGCTTCTTGTTTTCTTTTTGAAACTGTGAAGGGCCTACTGCTTCATGGGCCTCCAAAGACGAGGCGAGTGAAGACCTGTCACTTGACCGTGCCCTTGAGAAGTTGAGCGCTGCGCTCCAACACGCCAAGAGCTCTCTGGATACGTCCACTCGCACCCTTGGCGCTGTCTTCAAGGAGGTGCTTCCGTCGAGCGACGTGCCTGTCACCGCGCAAGGATTTGCGGACGTGCTAGGCCCCGGCTCTTCGACTGTGGCGGAGTTTGCGCGCGACTTGACGGTACGCGGCTCGGAATCCACCATCAAGCTTCTTCTTGGTAATGGCGTTGCTGCCGACTATGAGGCTGCTCTGTCTGATTTCCCGAAAAGGTCAGATGGGCAACCTTTGTCCTTGAAGGGTGTGACCGAGGCCGCGACACGACTATCGCGCACTTGTATCGATACCATGGAGCGCAGATCTGTTGCTGTCGCTGCCATGCCGAAGTCGCGTAGGGCTAGGTCCGAGTCCGTGTCTCGCGTTTAAATTTTTGCTTTCATATTGATGTAATGAAGATTCGATGTTCATCATGGGTGTCTCAGTTCCTGCTTTGTTTATGCCCTGGACTCTATAATGCGTTCTTTTCACTATGAATTCAGCGTTTGTTGTTTTGTTTTTATTCGTGCCTTTGCCTGAAATATATGATTATGCGCTTGCCAGTCGGACGATATCATCTCGCCTGAAACTTCCCAGCCGTGGACGGATACTCGAGCAGCCGCCGAAACCCGTAATGACGCCAAGGTTTTGGCTTATGCGAAGAGGCGAGTGGTCACTCTAGAGCAGGAACTAAGAGCCACTCAAACGGAGTTGAAACTTCTTAAGGCAAAACCCGCTCTCGCCACCCAGCGTGAAGAGTATGTGCTTGGCGAAGTCGAACACTCGAACAGGCAGCTCGAAGGTATGTAATAAACGATTGCCTTTGTGGTCTTCTTATGTCTTCTTTATAGCCTGTTGATAGCTGTTCGTCTGCAGTTTTTGTTCATAACTTCCAGGAAGAGGCGGAGCGGGTTAACGAGCGTCTAGACAACGCGACTGATAACCCGGTTTCCGGCCGTCAGCATTTTTGGGTGGACAGGCATCGCGCCCGCGAACTCGCTACCCTTAAGGATCGAGTATTTCGCGGCGCGGTCCTACTCGAGCGTTGCCGGGCGGCGTTTATGCGCATCAACCACTCCTTGTTTCCTGAGGGGCCGCAGCCGCAAGGAATTCATGCGCTGGTTGATCTGTTCCAGTCTGCAACTCCGATCCGGGAAGCTTTGACTCGAAGAGTTGTCCTTGGAGCCAACGCCGTCATGGGATACATCCGCAGCCAACATCCTTCCTTTCGCATCTCTTCACCCGCGGTTGGCGCGCGACTAGAGCAAAAAAAATTGGATAGGACTGCGGTTTCAGCGCAGGTGCTTGTGGACTGTTTTCACGACCAGCTCGTTGACTCAAACTTACCTGTAAAGGATGAGCCTATGTAGTTTGTGTAACTAACCAGCCCCCGAGTCCCTCGAGTGGGGTGTGAGTAGAAAGATGTTTATGTAAGTCTGCATGTATCAGCCCCCGAGCCTTCGGGTGGGGTGTGAAAAGTAGGGCGTTTATGTGAGTTTGTATATGTACAGCGCCCGAGCCTTCGAGTGTAGCTGAGTGTTGCTGTTTATGATTAAGACCCAGCCCCCGAGTCTTCGAGTGTGGCTGAGTTTTGTTGCTTATGACTAAGACCCAGCCCCTGAGTCTTCGAGTGTGGCTGAGTTTTGTTGTTTATGACTAAGACCCAGCCCCCGAGTCTTCGAGTGTGGCTGAGTCGGGAGTGATTTGGCTTATGATAGTAAATTATGCGAAGAAGAAAATCTTTCTTTATTCAAGATATTGACCAGCAGGCCGCCTCATTAAAAACCTTCCAGTCCCCTTAGGTACCCTGGTAAGGAAAAGAGCGCGTCTGAAACCTGCTGGCCTTTCCGACATTTATGCTCTGTTACATTGATCGACTATGACATCTAGGCATAGAAGCGACGCAGGTGCGCCACATTCCATGGGTTATTTGATAATTCCCCCGTCTGGGCGTGCTTGAGTCGATAGGCACCACCGTCGATGACTTCCGTGACGACGAAAGGACCTTCCCATGGTGATGCGAGCTTGTGCACCTTCTTCTGCTTCATCCGGAGTACTAAGTCGCCCACCATGAATGTTCTGGGGCGGAGTCGTCGACTGTGGTAGTTTCGGAGATCCTGCTGATAAACAGCTGTGCGGGCAAGGGCCGTATTGCGCGATTCTTCGAGTAGATCCACCGAGTCTTCGAGTGACTCGTTTGCGTCGTCCTCGTCGTACAGCTCGACTCTTGGTGCGCTGAATTTCACCTCTGGTGGCAGTACTGCTTCTGCGCCGTAGACCATAAAAAACGGCGTAAACTGAGTCGAGGCGTTTGGGGTTGTGCGCAAACTCCATAGTACCGCCGGGAGCTCCTCGACCCAAGCGCCTGCGGCCCTTTTGAGTGGTACCAGCAGTCTTTTCTTAATGCCCGTGCAGACGAGACCATTGGCTTTTTCAACCTGTCCGTTGGACTGTGGGTGCGCGACTGATGCGTAATTAAGCGCGATGTTCCACTCTTTGCAGAAGGAACGAAACTCCTCGGCTGTGAAGTTTGTGCCGTTGTC
Source organism: Poa annua (assembly GCA_026929855.1). Lineage (NCBI taxonomy): Eukaryota > Viridiplantae > Streptophyta > Magnoliopsida > Poales > Poaceae > Poa > Poa annua. Next base: position 72,262,160 of record CM049433.1, read on the forward strand.
CGTGATGATGTTGTTTGGGACGCCAAATCGATAGACGATAAATTTTATGAAATTGACTGCTGTAGCGGCAGTCGAGCTTGTGATTGGGATTGCTTCTATCCATTTCGTGAATTTGTCCACCGCCACCAGTAGGTAAGTATGTCCTCCGGGTGATGACTTTTTGAGTGGTCCGACCATATCAAGCCCCCATTGGGCGAAGGGCCACGCGAGTGGTATGGTTTTGAGTGCTGATGCGGGTGCATGAGGCTTGGTGGCGAATTTCTGGCACCCAATGCACCTTTTGACGATGTCGTCTGCATCCTGGAGCGCTGTAGGCCAGTAAAACCCTGCTCGGAAGGCTTTGGCTACGAGTGATCGACTGCCGGCGTGATGCCCGCAGGTTCCTGCATGGATATCACGAAGTATAGTTTTTCCATCCTCAATTTCCACACACCTTTGGAACATACCTGAGATGCTTCGTTTGTAGAGTTCACCGTTGATGATGGTGTATGCTTTGGAGCGTCGAGTGACTCGTCGGGCATCTGCTGCATCGTCTGGTAGTTCGTCGCGTAGCATGTATGCTAGGAAAGGTTGAGTCCATGCTGGAATTACCTGCTCGCCCTGGCATAGTAGTACTTCGACTGGCGGATCCTCTGAGCTGGGTGTTTTGTCTTTGGATGTAGCAGTCGAGGTTGATGGGGGCCGCTGTTTTTTGATGGACCTGTGCCGAATCCAGGAAGACGCCTGGGGGGACTTGCGCTTTAGTCAAGCCTATGTTGGCTAGTATGTCTGCTTCCTCATTGCTTTCTCGTCCGACATGTCGTAGTTCGCATCCGTCAAAGTCGCCTTCGAGTGTGTTGTAGAGGTCACGATATGCGATCATGTTGTCGGCTATGGCGTCGCAAGCTTTCATTGTCTGCTGTACGACTAGATTTGAGTCGCCGTATATCATCAGTCGAGTACACCCCAGCGCCTTAGCCATTCGCATGCCGTGGATCAGACCTTCGTACTCGGCCTCGTTGTTGGATGGTCGCTTGAAGTCCATCTGCAACACGTACTTGAGTTTGTCGCCTTTGGGTGATATGAGTATGACGCCTGCACCTGCACCTTCGTTCTTCTTAGACCCATCGAAATACATTGTCCATGAGTTGGACACATCCGGGATTCCTGGCAGCTGAGATTCTATCCACTCCGTTGTGAAGTCGGGTAAGACTTGTGCCTTGATAGCATTCGGGTGATCATATGTGATCCCGAGTGGCCCGAGCTCGATGAGCCATTTTGCTACACGCCCCGTTGCATCGGGATTGGTGAGTATGTCCCCGATTGCTGATTTGCTGATCACTGTTATCGGGTGCTCCGTAAAGTAGTGGCGCAACTTTCTGGATGTTATGAAGACAGCGTATGCCAGCTTTTGGAAGTGCGGGTATCTTTGCTTTGACAGGGACAGGACTTCGCTGACGTAGTAGACTGGCCTCTGTATGCTCTGAGTTTTTCCTTCCTCCATGCGTTCGACTACCAAAGCCGTACTTACCACTCTGTTTGTGGCTGCCACGTACAGGTACAAAGGTTCTTTCTCCTTGGGTGCCGCCAGGATGGGGGGATTTGTGAGTATCCGCTTGAGGTCTTTGAAGGCTGCTTCAGCTTCATCTGTCCACTCGAACTTGTCTGCCTTCTTCATCAGTCGATAAAGTGGTAATGCCTTTTCGCCTAGCTTACTGATGAAGCGACTGAGCGCTGCTACTCGACCTGTCAATTGCTGTACCTCGTAGAGCTTTTTAGGTCTTTGCATGGTTAATATGGCCTGTATCTTTTCTGGGTTTGCTTCTATTCCCCGAGCCGATACTAAGTACCCCAAGAGTTCTCCGGCTGGAACACCAAAGGTACACTTGTCTGGGTTGAGTTTGATGTTGTATCGATTGAGATTGTCGAATGTCTCTCGCAAGTCTGCGAGTAATGTGCTTTCTTCTTTCGACTTGATGACGATGTCGTCCACATAGACCTCGACGTTGTTCCCAATTTGCGTCTTCAAACAGTTCTGCATCATACGCTGGTAGGTGGCGCCTGCATTCTTGAGCCCGAAGGGCATTGTGGTATAGCAATATACTCCGAGTGGAGTTGTGAAGGCTGTCTTCTCCTCGTCTTCGACTTTCATCCTTATCTGGTGATACCCTGAGTATGCATCCAGGAAGGATAAACGCTCGCATCCCGCAGTGGAGTCGACGATTTGATCGATACGTGGTAGTGGAAAATGATCTTTTGGGCAACACTTGTTGAGCCCGGTGAAGTCGACACACATTCGGGTTGCTCCTGTCTTCTTTTTCTCGACTAGTACGGGATTGGCTACCCACTCTGATTTTTTGATTTCTCGAATGAAGTTTGCTTTGAGTAACTTGTCCACATGCTTCTCTATGGCCTCTCTTTTGGGTCCGGAGACACGACGTATTGCTTGTTTGACCGGCCTAGTTCCTGGATTAAGCTGGAGGGAGTGCTCGGCGAATTCCCTGGGAATACCTGGCATGTCGGCTGCACACCATGCAAATATATCCCAGTTCTCACGGAGGAATTCGACGAGCGCGCTTTCCTATGCAGGAGATAGGCTTGTGGACACCCTGACTGTCTTGGCTGGATCAGTCGGGTGAACCTGGTGCTTCGTTATGCCGTCCGCGGTGCTAAATGCCTTGTCGACTGCCTGTTTCTTCTGTTCGGGCATGTATGTTGTGTCGTTGGTGAGCGAGAGCTCTTCGAGGGTTTGCTCCATACCGAATGTCTCGGAGATTTTGCTGAAATCGCGGTCGCAAGCATCTGACCTTTGAAAATTTCCGTTGATTGTGATGACTCCTTTCGGGCCTGGCATCTTCAACTTGAGATATGCGTAGTGTGGCACTGCCATGAACCGAGCAAATGCGGGGCGCCCTAGTATGGCATGGTATTGTGACTTCCAGTCGACGACTTCGAATTCAATCGACTCGGTTTTGAAGTGGTTTGCGTCACCGAAGGTGACGTCGAGCTGTATCGTGCCTTCTGGGAGAACAGGTTTTCCTGGAACAATGCCATGAAAAGTGTTTGTGGACTGGGGTAAGTTTTCGACTGACCTATTCATCCGGCGAAGTGTGTCGGCGAAGATGATGTTGATGCCGCTGCCTCCATCCATGAAGACTTTGGTCATGGCGTATCCGCCGATCTGAGCGTCGAGTACCAGGGCTGCGTGGCCTGGTCGGTAGACAGATGGTGGGTGATCTTCTCAATTGAAAGTTATTGCGGTTTCAGATCCCCGCAAGAAGTCTGGTATGGCTGGTGGTGCCATAACCGCCATGTTAACATGTCGAGTGTGAATCTTTTGCTGCCTGTTGGAGGGACGCCCTTTTTGGATCATGAACATCTGTCCTTGGGGCTTTGGGTACTGCTCCTCCGTTGCTTGAGGTATATGATGTATGGCTCCTGCGACTTGGCTTCCCGGGTTGTATGGTGGTGGAGGTGGTAATGCCGCGACTGGCTGTGCTGGTGGTGGGGCGATGTACGCTGGCGGTGCAGTCGAGGGTGTAGCTCTTCTGATTCTTGCCGCGTAATCAGCCACCATCTGTTCGAACTCTCGGCAATTCCCCATGGTGTGGTTGGAGATTAGCCTTCCGTCCTCTCCTTTGAATAAGTGCAGCCTGCAGTCGTCATCCATCTTTTCTTGAAATAATTTTTCTGGTTTTGCATCTGTTCGTTTGCGCCACTCTTGCCTTCGGTATCCACCGCTACGCTGGTCGCGGTCGCGACTGCTTCGTCGGTCATTTGTTCGACTGTCTCGGCGGTCGTTCCCTCGACTGTCTCGGCGGTCGTCTCCTCGACTGTCGCGGCGGCTGTCGTTTCGACTGTCGCGACGATCTTCTTGTCGTCTGTCGTCCTGGACGTGATTGTCCTGCGAAAAACCTGCTGCTACGAATTTTACCTTGTCGTTGTCGCTATACCCACTTTTGCGTCTTCGTCTTCTGTCATCCCTGTCGTGGTGGTCTCGACTGCTGCGTCGATCCTCGCGGTCATGTGGGGAAAGTGGACGCTTGGCCCTTATGGAATCTTCGCCATCCGCCCACTCGGTCGCTATCTTCATGAGTTCTGCCATGGATTTTGGCTTTTGGCGGCCGAGTGCTTCTCTGAAGTCTTCCCTGAGGACTCCCATGGTGAAGGCGTCCATGGCTCTGTCTTCGGAGATTGTGCCGACTGAGTTGCGGATGGCCGTCCATCGCCTGATGTATGCTCGAATTGGCTCGTCCGACCTCTGCTTGCAAGCCCGTAATTCCTCGAATGTTTTGGGCCGCTCGCCCAGAGGATCGAAATATTTGATGAAGTCTTCCCGAAAGTGATCCCAGGAATCGTATGATGCTTCGGGTAACGCTTTGAGCCAGTCGCGAGCTGTACCTTCAAGCATCAGCTGTATGTATTGCAGTGCCGTTGTAGTTGTCCCCCTCTGGCATACGACTGCGAGTTTGTAGTCCTCGAGCCAGCCTGACGGCTCTTGTTTGCAGTTGAACTTTGGCGTTGTTGGTAACCCGAACTTTTTGGGCAACTTTGCCTCGCGGATTCGTCTTGTGAAGCATCGTGCTCCGCAAGGTCCGGTATCGCGACCGTCACTCGAGTCGTTGCTGGCGGATCTCCTGGACCTGCTCCGTGAACGGCGACGACTCGAGTGTCTTCGTGTGCTACTCCTGCGAGGGCTTCGACTGTGGCGATCCCGCGAACGGCTTCTGCTGCGTTCTCTGTGCTTCTCCGACTGGAGTCCTTTTGCCGCGAGTGCGAGCGCCTTTAATTGCTGGAGATGCAGTTCTTCGGCTGGGTCGCCTGCTGGAGGTGCTGTCGCCTTGAGGTATGCCCCCAGTGATATCAGGGCACCTTCAGCTGTTTTGGGTGCTAGTATGCCGTCGGAGTCCAGGGTCATGAACGAATGTTCTAAGTTGCGAGTGACTCCGGATCTCTCGCCCTCTGGGATATTGGCGAATCTCGATCTATGCCTGTGCTCCGTCGCACTTGTGGAGCTAAGGGAAATCTGCCTTCTCCGCATACTTGAGATGCTAGCTTGCCTCCTGCGTTCTTCGAGTGTTGCTCTGTACTCCTTTAGGCGCATTGCTTCTTGCCAATTGAAATAATTGTATGTCATCCACTCCTCTGGAGTCGCATCTGCTGGCATCATTGTGCAGTCCTTTATGATCTTGTCGACTTTTGCTGCCACCTCTGCTGTGATAGTTAGCGTTGTTACGCCATCTGGTAATGTGACCGGGCAAGGAAATTCTGTAGGCCTGCGACTAGCTGCTGCCGCTGAGGTTTCGGCGCTGAATGCAACGTAGACCTGCCGAGGTATGACCGGAGAATATGTGTATGTGCCATTGACGCCGGTTATGGGTTCGGAATCGCCGTCTAAACTCATGTCGGAGTTATTGCTGAACTGGGCGTCAGTGTTGACGTATGCTTCGAGTATCTTTTCGGGATCGTCTTCGTTGCTGGAGAGGGACTCGTGATCCGCTTGGATCTCTGGCCCGGCGAAGTCGGCGAGGTAGATGCTGTCGCCCGTGTCTTTAGTTTGCATGTAGTCAGGCGCAGTGTCGAGTGCCGCGATGTGTTCGACTGTGGTGACTTGATAGTCAGACTGTACCCCATCATCTAGGAACTCCTGAGCCAGGAGTTTATTGAACTCTTGGGTCGTTATGGAGTCGACTAGAGATCTTGACGGCGAGATTGAGTTGACCTTTGACGACGTAGCTCCTGTGCCTGTTGGCGATGTGGCCATGACAGATGGTTCTTCGAGTACGCTTATCTGATGTACAGATTGTGCCTCATCTTCCGGGAACTCTTGTGCCATGATCCTATTGAACTCTTCAGTCGCCATGGATGATGTCGGTGATGGGATCGAATCGATCTGTGATGAGGTACCTTCCTTGTCTGCTGCCAATGCGATCGCAGTCGATGGATCTTCGGGTGTCTTCGTTGCGATCACATCGGTCAAGTCCTGCACACCGAGCTTGTCGACGAAAAAATTGTGCTCCCCAATGATTAGATTGAAACTTGAATCAAGATTAGCAAAAACTTTCTGTGCTTCCGATGAGTACGGCTTGATTCTTCTTGGCGATGCAGCTTGCGATGTTGGCGACTGATCGCCTGATGCTCCAACGCCAGTCGAGACTGTCAGCGCGTGGCTGTTTGCAGATGTAGTCGACGAGTTGCCGTTTGAGGTCGAAACCAGCGAATCCGTAGATCCAGCACTACCTATTCCCACAGACGGCGCCAATTGACGAGGGGTGTCCTCATCAATACCCATAGTCGATAGCCTAGGGTTAGAGTTATGAGGTAGAGAACGTGTAGTACTGGTGAACTCGACGGCTGACAAGCGGGATTTACCCAGGTTCAGGGCCCTCGACTGAGGTAACACCCCTACTTCCTGCTTGTCTGTAATTGCTCTTGTGAATATGTGATGGTTACAAGGGTCCAACGAGAGTTCGTCTCGCTAGGGTTTGGAGGTTCTGATGTGCGTGTCCTTGATCGGTAGCCCTCCCAGCCCTTATATAGGGGGCTGGGTCTCGGGTACGTAACCGACTAGGATTACAAATATGGAAACTACAACCGACTATGAATAACTTGGAAAGCAATCTTCGTCTTGGGCCTTCCTTGATGGGCTTTGCCAGCCTATTGACAATTGGGCTATAGTCATTACGTGCACCAGGTACCCACACGATAGGATACCCGTTCGGTATATCCTCGTCACTCTCCCTCCTGCCACCGAAGCAGCACGGGGAGGGAGAGGAGCCCACCTTGTCCGCCGGTGGAGATTAGGCGGAAAACAATCGCCTCCTGATCCGCCTCTCTGGCGGCGGCTAGGTCAGGAGCGAATCGGTACGCGCGAGTGGAACTACTCAACTTCCGGGCGCTTGTGATTATATTTTGAATCACACAAACCATCAAAATATATGTACTTTAGGATCACATCTTGTATTTTAAGAGTAGGATGATTTTTTTTAGCAGGCACGATGTCGTGGATATGGGACACGGTTACCCACATGGAGGGACCAGGACACCTAACCGACTTATAATATATATAAGATAAGACTAAGTTGTATCCAATTAGGACTCTTATTAGGACTCTCCATGTAAGCCGACCTCTTCCCGGATGATTTTTTCCGGATCCCGAAGCCGTATAAATCTTGTCTTTCATGTGCTAACACATATCGACGATACTCGCACGTACATAGCCTCATGTAATCATCTCCGGATGATACCGTTGATTTACAACCTCAATACACGTTCCAGGACTACTTTCGTTAGATAAAGCTCTCAGGTTATACACAAAAAAAAAAAACAGCTGGCTAACTAGGTTTAGGTTACGTTAATAACACAACACGTATTGTAGTCGATCGAACTGTGGCGTTTGTGCCCTGAATCCGGAGCGTAGTCGGGAAAACAGGCCCAGCTCGATAAATTGGACGGTTGTTCTCCTTTAGCCGCAGTTTCCGGTGGTACTCGTATTTGTTCCGCCGTCTTGCTGAAGGGTTTGTGACCCGAGAGCTGAGAGCATCCATGTCGACGGCGAGTAACATCGGCTGCATCCAGGGAGTCGAGCAGGAAGACAGGCTCAGTAAGCTGCCGGACGACATCCTTCTCTTGGTCCTAGATCATGTCGGCTTAAGTGGAGCCGCAAGAAGCGGCGTCCTAAGCAGGCGTTGGAGGCATCTCCCTGACGCGATCCGGACTATCAGCTTAGACGTCAAGCCCTATTGAGCTTAAAGAAGAAGACGACGACGGTCTCAAGTCGAGTCGATCCGAGAAGAAGGCTCAGACCAATATGGCCGTTGCAGAAGCAGCAAGGAGCCTGCTGGCACGCAGGGGCCAGGAGCAGGGCGTCCGTCGCCTCTACCTGCGGTTCTACCTGAGAGACGAGTCCATAGGCATCGTCCGCGCCGTCGAAGACGCAGTCGCGCGCGGCTGCAGCATCACCACGGCGACGTTCATCATCGTGGCCGAAAAGATCGACTTCAAGTGCACGCCCGAGGACCACGCCGCACACACCGTGCGCTTCCTGTCCTTCTTCGATGCCAGCCCCCTCGCCTTCGCGGCCCTCACCAAGCTGCACCTAGAGAGCGTCAAGCTGCCGCAGTCAGACATCGACAACCTGCTCGCCACCTGCGGCAGGCTCAAGACTCTCTCTCTGCTCAACTGCGACTCCGGCCGCGACCGCGAGAAGGCACTGGTAATCCAGCACCCGCAGATCACCATGCTTGAGCTCGTTTCCTGCTGGTGCGACACAATCGAGCTCAAGTGGCTCCCGAAGCTAGCGAAGGTGATGTGCGAGTGCTGGCATGCTTCGCCAAGTCGGGATCCGCTCTTGTTCGGTCATGTCCCGCTGCTTCGGAAGCTACTCCTCGCGAATAGCTGCACGAGCAACCAAAGAATACTCAGGTTGAGCACAGTACTTGACAATGCTAACATCCGTGAACTAATCATGGACTTCGACGCCGAGAGGGTAATATAAGAATGCTCTTTACATTTATCCTTTTCCATTGGTAAGAGCAAACGTTGTAGTAATCGCTATATATTCATCGTCCTTCTTTGGTTTATCTCTGCAGCTTTGGATTCAGCCGGAGGGCAGGCAACTGATTCCTCGATTAAGCAACTTAAGGATTTTGGATCTCCAAAACATTCCTGAAGAATGTGGCATCACATCGACGAGCTCCCCTCCGTGATCTGGTCCATACGCACAACTTCCTCGAGGCCTACAGGCGAAACGCCGTTCGCCCTGGTCTACGGAACTGAGGCAGTCCTCCCCGCAGAAATCAAGCATGGATCGCCGCGGGTCCTTGCCTTCAACGAGGACACCCAAGAAGGCCTCCACAACGACGACCTGCTGCTCCTCGAGGGATTGCGCCGTCAGGGCGGCGGGGTACCAGCAAGACCTGCGACGCTACCACAGCCGCCATGTGCGCTCACGCACCCTTGAGGCGGGCGACCTCGTTCTCAGGCGAATCCTCTCCAGGGAAGGTCTCCACAAGCTCTCGCCGATGTGGGAAGGCCCCTACAGGGTCTCCCACGTCGCCAGGCCTGGCGCAGTACGCCTCGAGACCGAAGACGGCATCCCCGTCAAGAACCCGTGGAACATCGCGCACCTGCGCAAGTTCTACCCGTGATCACGGTCACGCCAGGCATTTTTTGTCTCTAGAGGGAAGCTCACGGCTTCACCTCCAAGCTTCTCAAAGCTTCTCCCGAGGCCCAGCCCTCCGAGCTCTCCTGCAAATGAGCCCTCGCAGGCCGCAGTGAACCTCTGCCACTAATGGGTGGTCCCCATGCCTCGACATGGAAGGAACGTTAGCTTGGCAAACCCAAGTGTAATGAACCGCTTTTCGTTCCAAGTGAACTTTGCGCTCCGGCGCCATTTTCGTTCCTAAGTGAACTATGCGCTACGGCGCCGCTATGTAATATTTTGGTGGTGAGTTTATTTCAGCATTATTTTCTTTATTGAAAATGGGCACTTATATCTCTCCACATGCGCACCTCGCGAGCGGGGGCTGAGTACGGTGCCAGTGCCTCAAATGACACACCAGCAGCACTGCAAAACCCAGGGATCCGAGCTCTGGCTAGAGGGCAGGCCCTCCCAAGCACGCCATCTCTACAAAGGACCTTGGTACTCTCTCTCCTCACAAGGAACGCCTGAGGAGACCTATAAGCGCGCATTAGTCCATGGTAAAGTGCACAAGCGTTTGGTCCTGCCTCTCTAACATCTATAGGGAACAAGCGTCTCTACAAGCCCGAGGAGGCAGCAGGGAAAAAACCCTTGAAGAGGACCTCCCCGGCAAGCTAAAAAGCCTCTACAGGGCAAAAGCCTATAGAAGCTAAGTCCCGCTCCTGCGACCCGAGAGCCTTTTCTCTCCAAGCGCACGTTTGTCCCTCGAGCGATTTCGTTTTCCCTTATGCTTCATGGACTACTCGCACGTCAAAGGGGAGCACTTGGGCATCGCGACTCAGGGCTCTTACCTCTCCAAGCCTTAAACTCCCCCCGGCCTTGCTGAGTCATTGCTCTAGCATACCGTAGTGGCGGAGTCATAGTGCGAAGAGACGGGTCCTAACGACGCAGAGAAAACATAGACATGAAAGTAAAGCAGAAAAGGCCTCTCGAGGGGCAAACAAGCTAGCATAAATAAGCTTAAAGAGGTATATTACAGGCCCAAAACGTGCAATGTCTGAATACAAAAATTGTCTCAGATACAAGCGCTCAAAGGCGCGACAAGCAAGGCTCAGGCGGAGTCCGCGCCAGCACGCTCCTCCTCAGCGTCTTCCTCCTCGGCAGGGGCGGCCTCCTCCTCGCTGTCCTCCGCAGCCACCTCCGCACGCTTGAAGCGGTTGCAGAAGGCCTCCACTTGCTCGCGGAGGGCGTTGGAGACCTGCAGGGCCTCCCCAGCCGGGCGCGCCTCGGTCACCGTGGAGAGGTCGAAGCTGGGCGAAAGGAGCCGGAGGTTGGTGAAGATGCGGTCGACCACCACCTCCAGAAGCTGGCGGCTCTCGACCTCAATCACCTCGCGGAGATCGCCGGCGGGACCCTCGAGGGCCGTGAAGAGCTGGTCGAAGTAGACCAGGTACATCGCAGCATCACCACGACCGCGAGCCTCGGTGAGCGGCGCTTCTGCGCCGAGCTGGGCCGCGAGCTCATTGCCTCTCGCTACCAGCGCCTGGAACATGCGGTCCCGCTGCTTCGCGAGCACGAGAGCCGCCTGCGCGGTGTCCACGGCCTCCGTCACCTGCTTGGCTGCAGAGCCCGCCTGCCCCTCCACGTCCTTGATGAGGGCGTCCAGCTCCAGGGCAGCAGCCCGGCGGCCCTCCTCAGCCTGGCGGTAGGCGTCCTTGGCGCGTTGGAGGCGGACCTCGAGCTTGGAGTTGACCTTCTCAAGCTCCGCGATCCGCTTGGCGTCAGCAGTGTGCTTGGCCTTGAAGCGGTCCTCTTGCTTCTTGGCCTTGTCGCGGAACTCCTGGGAGATGGTCCGCCTGAAGTCTTTCTCGCGCTCCGCGAGGGCAGCCTCCGCCTCCTTTTTCTTCTCAGCGAACCGCAGCTGGAAGCGCTCCAGGGTTTGCCTCTGGGCGGTGACGTTATCGTCGTGCCGCTGGAGCGCTTGGGCCAGGTCCCCCTCACGCGCCTCGAGCTCTTCCCGCTTGGTGGCCAGCTCACCCTCCGCCTGGAGCCGCTGCTCGTCGCGCTGCTCCACGTCTTTCTCCCTGGAGGCCAGCTGCCGCTCACGTTCGGCTAAGCTCTTGCGGTCCTCCTCCAGGGTCTCCTGCGCGGCCCGGTGGGCGGAGAGGAGCTGGGACTCTAGCTGGGAGACCTCGCGGCGCTTCTGCTCCAGCGAGCCCTCCATAGCCGCGCGCTCGGCCTTCACCTCCGCGAGGAGATCGGCGGCCGCATCGCGCGCGTCCTGGAGGGGGGCAAGGAGCTCGTCTGCGTCGCGGACGGCCCCCTCTCGGACCTCCTTAGCAAAGCGGATGGCCTCCTCACGGGCGGCCTGGAGCGCCTGATCCTCCTGGCGCCGGGCCTCAACCGCGGCATGGAAGCGCCCCCAGGCCTCCGCGAGCTCGTCGCGTTGCTGAGCAAGTTGGGCGTCCTCAAAGGCGAGCTGCGCCTCCAGGCCCTCCAGGGACTCCCTCACCACGCGGAAGGCCACCTCGCGGTGTCCCTTGCTCCAGTCCCAGCGGCTCAGGACCAGGCCGCGTTGCGAGGAGGGCCCGGCCCCGGTGTCGAACCTTGAGGATGAGGCCTCTGGGCGTGCCTGGGGGCTAGGCTGCTCCCGGTCCTTCGCCGCGCCCAGGATGGTCTCGCCGCCCTCGTCGCCTGGTCGCGTCGCCTCTTGCGCCTCGCCCCCCGCTGCGGGGCGTGGCGGAGAAGGAGGAGCTCCCCCTGCAGAGGCGCCCGCGCTTGGTGGGCCCTGGTCTGCCTCGGCCTCTGGTTGCGCGGGAGGCGTAGCCGCACGAGGTGGGGTGGCCTCGCGCGCCGGAGTCGACTCGCGCGGCGGCGTAGCCGCGCGAGGCAGTGTAGGAGCTCGAGGGGGGCTGGCCGACCGCTCTTCCTGCACCTCCACCACCAAGGGCACGGGGGGCGGTGCAGCGGCCTCCGCCTGAGGCGCTGCTGCCTCCGCCAGAAGCTCAGTTGCCTCCGCCTGAGGCGCCTCTTCGGCTGGGCCTGCCGTGGCCGTCTCCCCAGGCCTCGCGACCTCTCCAGCCACGGCCTCTGCCGCGGCTCCCTTCACCTCCGCTGCCTTGCGAAGCCTACGGCGTTTCGCAGGCACTAGGTCGCTGAAAGGAATCGGGGGGCGAGTGTCAGAAATATGAGAAGAAGAGTGCAATAATCAAGCGTTTAGTAATTGAAGGAACTTACCCGGACCGCTTGGCGCCGGTGTCAACCCACGCCAAGCCTGACGAGCGCCAGGAGGGCTTGGGCCTGGCATCTGGCCTCTCCGGAGGCGCCTCGGCTTTCCTCTTAGAGGGGACGTCGGAGGGCCTCGCGCCAGGCCTGTCGCAGGCCGCCTTGGACCGGGGCTCGCGACGCCACAGCAAGGACTCCTCGTCAGAGGCCTCCCCTTCAGACTCCTCCTCCTCCGCGCGACGCGTGGGCGCCCCCGCGAAGGCGCCTTCGTCGTCACCTGACGAGATGTCGCAAATCTCGCCCGCTTGGGGCCTGGCCCTCGAAGAGGCCTCCTCGCCCGCCGCGGCCTCCTCCTCGCCTGCCGCGGCTTCCTCCTCGCCTTGACCGGCTCCTGAGGCAGAGGGCGTCTCTGCCCCCTCCGCATCATGCACCACAGGCACGGGCACCACCTTCCGCGCCGGGCCTGCCGGAGTGTACGGAGGAACCCCCTCCAGAACGGCCAGACGCTCGGTCATGTTGTATTGGTGCAGAGGCCTGAGGGAGATCGGGAGTTCCTCCATGGCGGGCACCGCGGGGTTGATGAAGAGCGCGGACAGGACGTTGTTGACGGCATCCTTGTCGTTGTGCTCGCGATGGAGCCGCATCTTGTCATTGGGGCCGGAGTACATCCACATCGGCATCGCGTGCGCCTGGAGTGGGGCGAGGCGGCGCGTCACGAAGTCCGCCACGACGATTTGCCCCGTGAGGCCTTCCTCCCGGAGGTAGCTCAGGCGGCCCGACAGCATCACGTTCTGCGCGCCGCAGAAGGTGGCCTTGCCCCAGTGCGAGTTCTTCACGGGCGGCGCGTCAGGGACCTTGAGGAAGGCGCTTGGCTGCTCCACGCCAACGAAGAACCACCGCTGGCGGAAGTCGTCCACCTTCTTCGTCACGGAGGTGATGGCCTTGCCCTCGCTCCACGACATGGGGATGTAGACGCTCCCCATGCCGTCCACGATGCGGAAGGAGACGCACCCCGAGCGCTCGTTCTTCGCCGTGCTCCGGAGCGCGTAGAAGCACCGGAAGAGCTCCACCGTGGGCTCCACGCCTAGGTACGCCTCGCAGAGGTAGGCGAAGATGGCGAGGATGAGCACCGAGTTGGGGTGGAGGTGAAGCAGTTGGATTTGGTAGAAGGCCAGCACCGCCTCCAGGAACGGGGAGAAGGGCGGCACCAGGCCCGCCGAGACGCAGTGCTGGAAGATGGGGAAAAACCCTCGCGGGCGTTTCCCGTGCGCCGCAGGCTTGAGCGCGGTGGCGCCGTGCTCGTTGGTCCGGTCCGCCACCAGGAAGCGGACCTTCTCGAGCGCCTTGTCGTTGACGCGCACGCCCAGCAGTGCCGCACCGTGTGCGGCCTCGGCGGGCGCCGCTTGCGATGAAGACCCCGCGGCCGCCTTGCCCTTGTTCTTCGGCGGAGTCATCGTCGGAGGGAAGAAGGGAGCGGCGTGAGGGGAAGTTGGAGAAATCGGAGAAGAGGGCGCCGGAATGCAGGAGCGGAGAGCTTTGTGCGGATGGCGTCTGCGAGAAGAAGTGGGAGTAGTAACGGCTCCCTGCTCCGGCGCCGGGGTTTTTATGTCTCGTCAAGGAGCAGTTACCGGGGCGTGGTGGGACCCCCCACGACGCACGTCCCATATCGTGCGCAACCGTTACTCGCCGAAGTGACGCGTGGCTCGGCCCGGCCTACAGTTTTGGCCCCACGACGCTTCGCCTAGACCCAACGGGCCTCGTCGTGCCCATCGCGGGCCCGGGGGCTACTGTCGGCCCAGTAAGGACCGGGGTATGCACGGCCCACTCCCTACAGGCCTCGCCCGCGTGGACCTTCGGCAGAACGACTAAGGACCAGGCTGCCGCTTGGAGGGGTCCTCAAGAGGGATCCCCTCTCGAGGCCTGAAGAGGACGCCAGGGCCTGAAGAGGACCCTGCGCTTCAAGAGACTCCCCAGGCACAGCCCGCTTGGAGAGGAGTCAGCAGAAAACCCCTCCAAAGGCAACCACGGCCCTGTGGAGACACTTCGCGGCTAAGCAAGCGCTGCGGGACGCACATGGCCCCTGCAGCAGCCGCAGGGTGACGCGAGCATCCCAGTGGCCATTCTGGTGATAAAGGAGTCAACAAAGCCGCGCCGCCTGCGGCCGGACAGCCAGGACTTTCCTCTTTGGTGATAAAGCGGCTGGACGGCGCAACGCTCCAAGAAGATCGTCACCGTGGGCTCCACCACGACCTCTGCCGCGCCTGCGAGCCGCCCTGCACCGCCTGCAACCTGTCGGCCACGGCGCGCTACTTTAGCACGGATGAGCCGCGTCCATGGACGGAGGAGCCGCTGTGGACTCCCTCTCCTTTGCGCCACCGACGTGTGGGAGCCCACCAGCACGAGGGCGGAGCCCGGAGCGCCTATAAAAGGAGCAGGAGCTCCGCCGTAGAAGAGGATCGATGGCCCAATCGCGCAATCGCTCCCTAAACAGATAGGATAGCCAACTGCTGGAGGAGGAAGACGATCATTGTGTCCCTCTCCACGCACCAAACTGCCTCAAGAGAGCCTTCGGCAAGCTCATTGTCCTGTAACCTTCACAGTGCAATACAGACCAGCAGGAGTAGCGGTTTTACCTCCTCCTGAGGGCCGTGAACCTGGGTACGGGCCGGTGTCCATCTCTGGCGTGATAGTTCCTCTCCAGGCCCGGCGAGCACCGTCGTCGAGCCTCTCGAGGGCTGTAGGACCTCCGTGTTCAGTCCCCCCTTTCGAACCTCTCTTCAGGGCGAGACTACCCCTGTTACGTGGGAGTCACTCCTCGACATAGAGGAGCTTCACATCAAGGTTAATAGCATGAAGTAATTTGTTCGTAGAAACTGAAATGTCTTCCCCACCTCGCTGTGCTATATTAATTACTCTATGTGTACCCTATAATCATAATAATTTACCGCGCCTCTCGTTTGTGCAGGTATCAAACCACCAGTGCGTACCCTTGACGGGTGAGACAAGGGAACAATTTGTTTGCAACAAAACCTACATCGAGTGGGAACCATCTGATTTCAAGCGATATAAGTTGGCCCTGCTCACCATCGAGGGTTTCCATCCCGGGGAAATTTTCATTCGGTATATAGAAAGGATCACGGAAGCAGCTGTGAATTTGGAAGAGATCTCTCTTTATGACGAATTCTGCCACAGATGCGGATTTTGTCCATCAACAAGCTATCCCGAGACCAAGATAGCGAGAGACTTGATACTAAAGGCAATCAATGAAGGCAGGCAGTGTCCTATCAAAACTATACAGTTCTATGCACGACCGGCGTCACGAAAGGATGAACCAGTCGAAATTTTTGATTAATCCCGTGCATGATATCCCTACCACTTCTAATCTCTACTATATAATACGAGTAACGGTGTCCACGTAGAAAATCAGAGAATCCTCCTCGAAACAGGCTTTCGCCCCGCTTTATAAATAAAGCAACCACCGTTTGAGACCGCTGCTGGGCCAGACAGCATAACGCCCAAAAGAAACAACAGAGAAAAAGAAAAACAAAAAGAAGAGAAAACAAAGACAACAACCGTGGCTCGACGAAGGGTGACCCGCGACCGCTGCGTCCTCCGGAGCAATCCCACCATGCTCCAAGCGCTCCGAAGCGTCACGTACCATGCAGCACCTCCAAGAAGGGAAGCGACGGCGACGACGCTACTGCCCGGACATGTCCTAGGGTTTCCCCCGGTACGATATGAGAGGTGGGGAGGAGATACACCCGACACCCTTCAAGAAGGTCGATGATACCCACATGCGTCACCGTGACGGTGTCAAAACGACAAGGATTTCTCCCGACCCCTCCAAACCACCCTCCCAGACGCTTCGTATTGCTCCACCATGCTCGCCGCCCACCAGCATACGCCACCACGGTCTTGCAGTCACCCACGTCTCACCGTGACACACGAAGCGAGGCTGGTAAAGAGGAAAGGAAGAGACTTCGACGAGGGTTAGCAAAGCAGGAGCACGCGGGAGGGAACTGCCTCCACCGCCTTCCGGCGATAGCCGACCGGATACAACAGCAGGTCAAACCAGGCCAACCTGGCCCAGCCGTGCCCAAATGGGCTCGTGAAGCCCCGCCGCTGCATTGCAGTAAGGGTGCTACCGTCCGTGCCACCCTGGCACTAGTCCCTACTCCTTCTACCGGAAGATCCACAAAGATCCCCGCCACCAAGTAGTAGCGCCACCGCCCTCGTGTTCACCCGGGCCTGCCGGACCACCGCCGGTCTGAGGAACACCACACCGGTGGGACGTTAGCACACTAGACAAGCACGGGACCAACGGCAAAGACGAGGAACGCAACACGTAGCCATGGACTAGCGAGCAAGACAGCAACGGCACCTCCGTGCTACCTGCCACTCGAGCCCCGCATAACCTAAGCATGCCATCAGATCTGGGCCGACCTGATCTGGCGCCCCGGCCCCGAACGGCGGCCGGAGAGAGCAGTAAGTGACCCGCGGATGCCCGGGGCTGCTCAACCAGCCAGGCCCCCGCGTCGCTCTCGTGAACGTTTCGTCCCAGGACATCGACAACCCCCAGGCAGGCCAAAGCGAGTAGGGACATAGTTGGGCAGCAGCGCTACCACGCAGTAGCGCTGCCACAAGGAGTGGCAACCAGTGCCCCGTCAGAACTAGCTCTCAACGGGGAGCCGCCCAGCAGCCAGCACCTCCGGCCACCGGGCAGCCTCTCAGCACCGGCCACAACCACCTCCAAATCCCCACATCCGTCAACCCCAAGTAGCCCGCCTAGTACCGGCCCACCCTGCCCAGATCGGGCCCGAAAGGGCCCAGATCTGGGCCAACAAGCCCGCATCGCCAGCTGCACCCATCCCGCACCGCCGGCCGCCACCTCCAGCAGTCGCCGCCCACCCACCGACGGCGTGGCTTTGTCTGCCTCCCTCCCGAGAAGCACACCAGCCTCCAACGCCGCCGGCCGGAGCTTCGCCTTTCTGCTGAGAACCCGAGACCCAGAGCACGAAGGAAGGGGAAAAGAAAACCAGAGACCCCGCCGCCGCCGTCAGCCGCACGGCTGCGCCAACGGCGTCCTCCGGCGACGGCGAGGAGGGACAGACTGGGGGAGGCGGCGCGACCTAGCTAGGGTTTCGGTCGCCGCCTGTGTCGCCCTCGCGATAGCGACGCGGGGCCGAAACGTTACGCCCTGAAAAAAAATCAGAGAATCAACCCGTAGTCCTTAGTTTCGCATACCGGTTCAGCTGTTCGGCTCCTCAAGACCTCAACCCGACCGAGGTATGCATACCTCCGTCCGCGAGCACAGGATCCCCGCCGCCGGATTTGCGGTACACAAGTTGAGGACGAATGGCGCAGGTCACCGGCGGAACGGCGTCAGAGATAGATAGATAGATAGATAGATAGATAGATAGATAGATAGATAGGTAGATAGATAGATGTGCTGAACTGCTGATTTCCTCAAGGAATCCCGACAAGCACCCTCCGGCCCTCCCTGACAGCCTGCACTGCACCACTGGAGTAGATGGGGAAACGGCGCATTTGGATGCTGGGCTACGCCTAGCGCGTCTGGCCTCCAGCTTACGCAATTGGAGTAGGAGATGTAGAGTTTGGCGCCGCTGGCCTCACCTCCTAGCACCTCTGCGCCGTGGGGCAATGGATTTTGTTCAAAATGATGCGTAGCTGCAGCTGCGCCATGGGGCAATTAATGCCTGAACACTGCCGAGCCCCACACTCCCTCTTCTTCCTCCTATGCTGCAAGCTGCAAGGTAACTGTTGCGCCCCCGTCGTAGGACTCGATCGAAGTTCCTGTGCGTGTTTCCCTTCTGAGTTCATTACTTCATATCCCTGAGATCATCTTCTGCATCCGATAAAATTACACGACTGATGGTGAGTTTGGTTATTATCAGGAGCCTCGAGATGAAAAGGCAGAGGCAGATTGAGGGAACACACGACCCATAGGACGCGGTCATGTTCACATAATTAGATCAGAAGTAATAAACTTTCGTTTGGCTTATTTGGCTGGCTTTGTTGGGCTACTTTTATAAGCAATATAAAACTTAGGATCAGTTCATATTGATGAAGCTTATATCCTTTGTTCATCAGTTCTGCTCTAGACAAAATAGAAGCTGCCCTATCAAAGTTCAGTAAAGGCCATTCTTCCTTGGCCAACTTAGCCAACTTTGGTTGGTATGCTAATCTACTCAATTATATGTGTTCAACTCAAGTTTCCATAAGAATTATTGTGCTAATAGATACTTCACTTCTATTAACTTGCAGGGTTATTCTCAACGGGTGGATGCAGATGAGGCCAGTTGCTGGTGTGAGGGGAAATAGAATAAGGTCAGTTACTTTTGCATCTTGGAAATAGTGCCAAGGACAAAGAAATAGGTTGATTTAGTTCAAATAACATATTAATACTTAAAATAATCAAATTATGCAAATGACATCAATATCTCGATGCCAAACATATATCTGCAGATTTTGTTCTTCTTTGTTCAAGTGGAAATATGGCATGGATGAGCATACAAAATAACATGCTAAGACAGAGAGGGAACAAGAACAACATGGGACGGCGAGGGCTTGCTCAGTTGATCCTTCACTCCGCGACATCAGAGCATGGAGGGGAGTCGGTGTAGGGGAGGAGGGCGTCGTCGGAGTGGATGAAGGAGAATACGACGGCATGAACCTGTCAGCGACGGCATGATTCCGATCGTGTCGGACTAATTTTATAAAAAATCCCGTAGCAACGCACGAGCATTTTGCTAGTTTTCTATAAATAAGTTATTTTGTAATATGGCTTATTCAGTCCAAAAGATGAAGAGTAGAAAAAAATTCTACTTCCTCCGTCCCTCAAAGTAAGACCTGTAATTTTTCTCAAAAGTAAACACTGTAAAGTTTCGCCAAGTTTTTGAAAAAATAATAATTAATATGTACAATACCAAATCAATACCATTAGATGCATCATAAATGAAGGATGGACATGTTGGACTAGAAATGTAAAATACCTATCATAATTGAAGACAACCAATTTGTAAGATGGCAGATCATGATAATAAGAGGGCGGACCTTGATAAGGAGATGTCAAGACTGTGAGAATCAGATGCTAGGCCCTGAAAATATTGAGACAAATGATCAAGATTGTGATGATGATGGAGAGGATGTTGATATTTCAAATATGTGCAATACGAGGTTGCATGATTTTAAGTTTTTGGTCTTACTAAGAAACTTTGAGATAATCCAAATTGCAAACCAAGGAATTCAAAATTGTCATCAATACTAGAACACTTGAGATAATCAATAATGCTCAAGTTATATGCATATTGACTGAAAGGTTTTGCACACAACCAATATAGTTATTGGTAATTAAATTCCATTGCAACTCCAAGTGTCTGGCGACATTGTAATTGGAGAAAAGTATCTTCTCGGATATTTGAGGTGAAAATAATACAAAGCTAAGGTTCAGAATCTTCTGAATAGGGTTAAAATGAAAAGGGCAACATGCACAATTTTCCCTATCATTACCTTATCCGGGAATTTATGTATGAGATGCATAAAATTTGAACTAAGGGCGTGTTCGGATGTCCTCCAGCTTCCAAGCTTCCCCAAATTCCACCATGGAGCACTGCCGAACAGCCCAACTCCACGGAGCTAGATTCGAGAAGCTGGCTCAAATTTGTGTACAAAACTCAGAGCACCTATTTGGCAAATCCGTGGATCAGCGAAGGACGGAGCAGCGGCAAGGAAGGATGTGATGCATGCGTGTGGGGAATTGACAAGCGGCGCTGGGGAAGACGACCAGGAGCAGTTACCTCGTGGGCTCAATCCATCACAGCCAAACGGCCCCAGAAGCAGGCCGAGACAGCAAAAACGGAGCTGGCCCAACCGAACGAGTGGAGTGGCGCCGAATGTTTTGTGCTCCGGCCGAGACGCTGGAGTGGCACATAGAAGCTGGATCGACGGAGCTCGGAGAAGCTGGAGGACATCCGAACACGCCCTAAGTGTTATAAAAGGATCATGTGAGAAATTTGATGTTATATTCACTTAGTGATAAAGTCATCAAAATTCTAACATTATGATCAATAAATACAAAACATAACAAACTGGAAGGAATACTCATAAATGACGGTAAAAGTCGTAGCGATCCACAATAAGAAGATATACATGTAACTCGAAGGTTTTATCTTGAGAGTAGTTCGGTGTGATGTGAAAACACTGGGCATGAATACTTCATAAACAAGACCATACATGAATATGTAATATTCATAAAACTAGTCTTGATTAAAACTAGATGTATTATTGACTCTAGTGCAAGTGGGAGACTTTGGAGATATGCCATAGAGACAACAACATTAAGTTATTTATCTCCAAGTTCATTATAGGTTTATATCTTTATGCTATAACTGTTCTGGTACTTGAATAATGAGTATTTAAAGGAGAACCTACATGCACGTGCAGAAATGAACAATACAATTGTTCCTAATTTTGTCTTTAACATTAGCTTATCTTGTTGTTACATGATCACGTTTTCCTGATCATGGACTTTGTATAAGTCAAAAAACTCTAAGGGTGTATTATTAGGATAACAATAGTACCGACCCGACCCAAGTATATGGTCTTGATAAGAGATAAGTTGATGTTGATGATTTAACAAAGTGATAATGAAGTTTTTGTTAGCAATGTTCCTATACCATGAGATCATCTAGTGACCGCACACTTGAAAATTATGCTCTTGTGGTCATCTACCGTCTTGCCATAGCAAAGGATTATAACGTGACTTTCGGGTATAACCTTAAGTGTGTAACGTAACCAAGATCATTTAAGAAAGGTACTTACTCCTTAAGGCGATGGAGAAATACATCTTATGGGCCCTCTCGATACTAATGTCAACCAGCCAGACACAATGTCATTTATCAACAGGACATCGGGGATATGAAAGTGAAAACGAGAATGATATCAGTGCGAGCTTTTATATGTGTAGTGATCGAATGGGTTGATCACACAATGCACATTGTCTCACCTTGTGATTTCATTAGTATCATGAAGCTAAGGGATTAGTGTAATGAGAAACATAAAAGGTCTTTTGTTATTCATGGATACACATGAGCCACCATGGGCGTTCATGGTCCCGATGTTGGTTATTCTTCTATAAGCACTCCGAACATGTCTGTGTATTGCCGAACCTTCCGGGTCACAGGCTTAAGCTGTGCTTTATTGAGAGTGCTTTGAAGTTATAGTGGTTATGATAAGTGGTTGGATTTATTATGATGTCAAAGGGACAAGTCTGATGAGAATTGGAGGTGTTCCGAAGAACTTATCATGAGAGGCATATTATGCCGTTGAAAGGTTGAAGCTTTTCAAGAGATTTAGAGGCGGACATGAGATGTCATGGGATGTTAGAAAGTGTTTATAACATCAGCGGATAAATTTGATGATTTTATCAAAAAGGTTTATATGGTTTCGGAAGAGTTTCGGAGGAAAATTGGGAAGGGGGGGGGGGGGGTGTCGGAGGGGCCATGGGTGCCCTAGGGCTGCGCCACACCAGGTGGTGAAGCCGCATGGGCCCCATGGCCCACCTATGCCCGACGCACCACTCCCCCATGCTTTCCTTTATTTGTTCGGTGGCATTTCACTATATCACATAATTGAAGGAAAAGATAAAAGGAAAAATAGGAGTAGTATGGCAGGTTGACTCATAGTTGGACTAGGTGTCCTGCCCGAATTGGGGAGGGTGCGGCCAGCCCATCTAGGGCCAACGGCCCACCAAGGGCTTGGGGAGACCCCCTCCTAAATCCTCCCCCTCTCCCTCCAATATAATCCCACCCCCAAACCCCCAAGTGTTAGATACAACAATTGCTTCCGGTTTTTTAGGTGCTCTGTACCGAAGCTCTCTTTCTCTCCAGATCTCATGTGTTGAGAAAATTCTCTATTATCTCATATAGATTTAATCTAGTGGATTAGATCTACCACTATTACACAAAAATGATGTCTCTCTTTGTTGGTGCTCGAGCAATGGACAACGGAGCACTGATGGGTTGGCTCAAGTGGATATGTGGATACTAGAAGAGGGATTACATAAGTGGTCCTTTGACAAGGGAGTAGGGGACATTCTCACCTCTAGGATTGGATGTGAGAATCTTCTACATGCTTCACCAACAACGTCATCGACAAACGCCATCTTACACATTGGTGTTTGTAAGTACTAGATCTAACCCCTCGGTGTGGATCATATCTTCATAACTAGATCTTGGTCGTTATGTAAAACATAATATTTTTAAAATTCATGCACGTAATGAAGGGAATATGCCCGAGAGGCAAATAAATATGTGGTATTTATCGCATTATTCCATTAAGTTTATAATATGGTTTTGTATCATGCTATAACTGTATTAATCGGAATTGTTAATACACGTGTGATACATAGACAAACCAGAGTCCCTAGTGAGCCTCTATATAAACTAGTTCATTGGGCAACAGTTGATCGAGAATTCCCGGTCATGGACAATTGTGTCGGTTGACAATGAGGTCATCTTATTAGTGGAATAAGGTGATGGACATACCCAAAGTATTGCAATAGGATCGTGTCACGATGTATGCCATTTGCAATAGGAAATATGATAGCTTATTCCTCAGACCGTGAGATCATATTAATTGCTGCTCCGTAGGTTACTCTGAGTGCATCAAACGTCGTATCTTATAAAGTGTGACAATAAAGGTGTACCTCGTGTATCTCGAAAGAGTATGTTGAGGCGTATGGATCAAGAGCGGGATTTGTTCATCCTCGTGATAGGAAGATACTCTGGGCCCACTCGGTGAGATTACATCTATAGAGCTGCGCAGCTAATGACTAGGTCATGGAGATGTAATATCACAGACGAGTAAATAAACCTTTGTCGGTAACGAGATACAACAGGACATCGGATGTTTACGATCATATCTCGGACAAGGTAGTATCGAAGAAACAAAAGGAATAGATATCATGTTTATGGTTCAACGACGATATTCGTAGAATGCACAGGGACCGTCACAGATGTCCAGGTCTCCCTGGCGGTCATTGGCGAGCGAAGGGTCTCGGCCATGTCTGGAGTGTTCTCGAACCGTAGGGTAACACGGTTAAGGTCTTAGCGACACGTGGAGAACATTGGTATGATTTATTATTGGAATAAATATAGATTTAGGAGAAGAGAGAAATTAACCGGAAAAGTTCCGGGGACATCGGAAGGGTTCCGGGAATGACCGAAGGTAGTTCGGGTGGTCCGGAAGTTGTTTCGGAGTCACGGGATATTAAATAATGTATAAATATATTAATTATGAATTATTTATATTTTATATTAATTTAATATCAATTAAATCAATTAAAAAGAAAAGAAAAGGTGGCAGCCCACTTAATGGGCCAACTTGGGCCCATGTGGGGAGGCACACCAAGTGGGGGGGAGCCCACTTGGTTCGGCCAAGGGGGGGGGGGGGGGGGCGGCCGAACCCCCTCCCACCTCCTTTTCTTTGCTTTTCTTTTAGTCCCACATGGAGGAGGCAAGGTGTTTGCACACCCCCTCCCCCCTTTATATAGAAGGGCAGGGCTAATTGATTTAATACATCAAAAATACAATTAAAGTTGTATTCTCTCTCTCTCTCTTCCACAAAGGCTATTTTGTGGCGCCCAGTTGCGCTGCGAGATTCCACCAATTGTTCTACTCCTGCGATCTCGGCTAGACCTGAGTGACCGGGGGTTGTCGTTAAGCTCCGTATGTGTGCGAGTACTCGGAGGCACCACATTTGAGGTGCTCGGGCGACTTCGTCACGCCCAGCCGCCGGCGCCCTGCCGTCGACGCCCAGCCGCCGCCGGCGCCCCGCAGCCGCCGCCGACGCCTAGTCACCGACGCCCGGCGCCCGACGACCGACGCCCGACGCCCGGCGACCGACGCCCGACGCCGTCGACATCGCCGCATCATCGTCTACTTCGTCGCGTCAAGTTCTCCGCGACCTTGAGGTCGGCTACGACGTCTACGTCAGCAACGCTTGTGCGGGAGCGTAATCCCCGCTATTTGGTCTACAAGAGGTATGTGACCAGTTCCGCCCACCGTTACCACATTACTAGATAGATAGATCCTGTCATGTTTGGTATTCGTTAGTTAGAAAAATTATTGTTTTCTGCTACGGAACCCCTTCAGTGGTATCAGAGCCGATCTATGCGTAGTATGCTGGTACGGTTAGAACTCGTGTTGAATACGATGACGTCTTTCTTATATTTGCTACCCTCTCGCGTGCACTTGCACTGTCGGCAGCATTGAGTTGATGAAGCGGCCCGGACCGACTTTACGCGTACGCTTACGCGAGACTGGTTCCACTACTGACATACGGCTGGTACCGTATATGTGGCTGGCGGGTGTCTGTTTCTCTCTCTTTAGTTGGCTTTGCATTTTCAATGGAGGGCCCGAAAGGGATATATAAACATGCAATTATTGGATCGACGTTGTGGCACCATGTTCGTAGGTAGGGAACGGTTCTCTCGCGAAAGCCTATAAAGCCACGTAAAACATGCAGATAAAGGTAGAGGCGTCTAACTTTGTTTTGCAGAGGCATTTAAATATGACATGGTTACGGTAAGTTTTGAATTATTCGTAATGTCGGAGGCAAAGGAGGCACCGTAGACTCGGAGCCATGCCGGGACGCCCGGTCCAAGCGCACGGCGCCAAGGAGGTCCAGGCGCACGACCATGTCATATCGCACTTCATTACATTATTTGAGTGTGTGCTGTTGTGTGTATATCCTATTGAGTGCTATATATATATTAGATATACGACGATAGCTATAATAGGATGATCCCTAATAAATACGAAAATTGTGTTCTCCCTCGTTGTGCACCACCAAGAAAGTTCTACGTTATGAGGCAGGCCGTGATGATCGGGTGTCACACATTTCGTCGTTCGCATAAAGTGGGTGTAAGCCATGTCGCACGCGCAAGAACATCGAGGTTTAATTGGCGAGCCTAGCATGTACAGACATGGCCTCGGAACACGGATGGTCGAAAGATCGAGCATGAGTCACAGAGTTGTTGTGATCGACATTTCGATGTCCACCTTTGAAGCTGTGCTGCCGGCCGTGACGATCGGGGGTGGTACAGTGGATTGGGGTCGTGTAATCACTAAAATTATTGAAGTGATAATAATCTTAGTGGAGTTTGTTTAAATAATTTGATTATAAACTGAAACTCATATTATTATAAACTTAGCCTTATCCTCTTTGCGATTACATCTGTAGATGGTGCTCTACTTCGATCACTTCCTTAGGAGTCGGTCCTTGTTGGCTGATGGGTCAAACTTCATCTACTGGTACAATAAACTAAGAGAAACTCTCATGCACAATAATATACTCTATGTCATAGAAGAGGGATTAGGAGATGAACCAGATGATTCTGCTAGTGAAGAAGAAGATGAGGAGTTTCATCAGCGTCGTGACATTTTCATAGAAGTGCAAAGCATCATGGTCATAAGCTTGGCACCAGAGTTGAAAGTTCAGTTTCAACATGTGGAACCTTATGATATGATAGATTCGATCAAGGCGCATTTCATAGATGAGATTAAGTATGAGCAATACAAACAGCTGAGGAAGTTCCATTCACTCCAGATGGAGGAACATACCTGTTTGGAAACTCATTTGAAGAAAATGTATGACATTTACTTGAAACTCACAAATGTCTACGACTACTGGATGGCGGATTCATGTGCGATAGCTGCTGCGTTGGCATCTTTACCTCCCAGCTATGAGAAACATGTCCGTGGCTATGCTATAAGAAGAGATACGATGACTTTCTTCCAGTTCATAAGCCAGTTCAGATCTGTGAAGGTTGAACCCATCGAAGGAGAAATCTTCGACGCTATAGGTATATTTGATATACAAAGTTGTAAATGTATTCTTCGTGTGATACTTGATGAAAAGCATGTGATGCTTGTTCTGTTTATGAAACAGGACCTGATTGTCACAAGTATGAAAAGATATATGATGTGACAGTGCACAAGTGATGGCAAGCAAAGGAGTTGATGGCCAGTGGTGTTCACGTCCTCAAGTTATCATTAATAGTTTTTGATAAGACCTTTTGTAATAGTGAGAGTGTGATTTTGTTTTATGTCTTGAATGTTACAAGACAAAGTTATTCATATGTGTAATAGAACAAGTCAGTTGTTTTATGCAATGGAACAAGTCAGTTGTTTTATATTATGAGTAAAGCTTTATGCAGTCACATCTCAATTACATTGTTTGAATGATAATGCGATATACATTTATAAAACCAGAATAATAAAATTAGATGTCCAAAGATTAAATGATTTTGTTACAAGAACAAACACCGCCGAATTTGATCACAAAGGCAATGTAAGAAATATAGATACTTCGATCTATCAAGGTTACATGTGCCGAATTGATCAAGTTTCATTAGATATTGAAGTGTCAATATACAAGGAAATTGATTGAAAGTCATATTAGATGATTATTAAATTAATTAATGGTGAATATAATCAATTCGAATTTTCTATGATCCTAAGTGAATAAATGTATTTGCCTAAGGAAACATGAGTCTGAAAACAATTTGATATGGGATCAAAGGAATTTTTCAGAAAAAAAATAGATGGAAGTTGTATCCATATGATTCGATTAAAAGGGGACATTTTTTGAGTTATGGTTTCAACACAAAAGGACTTGTGAAAGTTTGTTCAACAAATTATAATATTAGATATAGTGATATGTGAAATATTATAATCATGCTCTATTTCAGATAAAGTGTGGTCTTTTAGAATCTCTTAATATATTCTGACATTGTAGTCGTCATCCACTTTAGGGATAGGATATTTTTCAACGAAGATTCGTGTGAACGACATTAAGTGTCGTGATTATATGATAATACGGAATATACACGAATAGTTCTTTGTAGAATTCTCATATTTAGATGGGATTTTATTCCAAATACCAACAGAAGCAAAATTTGTATTGCTGTCTGCGTAACTCATGAGAAAATATGATTTCTCGAATTAAGATCAATGGAATAAAAATAGAAGCTTAAAATAAGGTATTGGACCTTGTTTCCATAAGAGTAGAATATTGGAATCTGTTCCGAGAAGAATATCTCTACAAATGGATTTGAAAAATTGATGATAAGAGATCATAGTGTTTTCAAACAAGAAGCTTTTAAATGAGGTGTTGTTTTAAGAATATTTACTGTCAGGTCACAGTTTGATATTCAGTATTTTAGATCATGTTGTCAGAACATGATACACCTTGTGAATACAAAGAAAGTTGAGGAAATATCAGAATACGAATTAAGGCTATGAGTCTTAAAATCCAAATTACATTTAGAAGGATTAAAACAGTAAATGTTACTCTGAATCTTATTAAGAGAATAAGATTATTTAATCATCATATAAAGTGTTATATGAAAGAAGTGTATCTATAAGAAAGACTGGAAGCAAATTTTGTCAAGAAGTGTCTTGGACAAAATCAAAGTTGTTGACTACATGAGTGTAGACATGCTTAAAGTCTGTGGGATAAGTATTGGTAGAATACTGTCAGATCGTATTGTAATTCGAATTGATAAATGATCAATGATTTTGGTTTGACCAAAATATCGAAAGAAATTATGAATTCAAGTGGGAGTCGAATTAAAATTCGAATTGATAAATGATCAATGATTTTGGTTTGACCAAAATATCGAAAGAAATTGTGGATTTGCTAATTTAAGTGGAAGCTTAGAATTAGTTTACTCAAATATGTGAGAGACATATTTTTGAGTGGGAGTTTAAATCCTTTAAGTAGGAGTCGAATTAGTTTGCTCAATTTAATATGTGAGTGACATATTTTGAGTGGGAGCTCCACGTATGTAAATGACATATCATGGATAGTGCCAGTAGAATTAAATAAAAGATGAAGTTATGAAATGACTTAAAAGGTTGTATCTATTTCGAATAGAACATGGTTTTTAAATAGAAGGTCGAGCTGTTTAGATTGGATTCTGAAGTGTCAGAATGGAATAAAGCCAATGGAAACGTCCTTGGAAATCCAGTTAAAACATTAAGTGTAATTGGTACACGATAATAGTGGTTGCTAGATATGTTGGTCTCTTATATCATGATAACAGACATCATATAGAAACCATATTATGTGCTCGATAAAGTATGACTCATGTTCTTGAAAGAAGAACAGTTATTAAGGTAAATTTGGAATTTACTAGAAGTAGAAAAGCGTTAGGCACCACATTGACATTGGAATGTCAAAACTCTACATAGATATGAAAGGTATATAGATATCGCGAGATTGTACATGTTACAGCTGAGTGTGTTTGCAAAGCAATTGTCTGGTTAACGGAATCAGAGTAAGCGCTGGGAAACGAAAGTCTCACTTAGTTACGATGTGTGCATATATGTTATCAGGATAACAGGATGATATCAAACTAGGTGATATCAGTGAATCGCAAAGAACACACAATTATGTATGGTACATATTGTTGTGGTAACACTCTTCCACGAGCAGGCATTATCATAGAACGCCTATTCGATAAGGTGATATGATTGAGTAAAATGCAGCTGGTTTATTTGTACTCTAGTGCAAGTGGGAGACTGAAGGGAATATGCCCTAGAGGCAAATAAATATGTGGTATTTATCGCATTATTCCATTAAGTTTATAATATGTTTTTGTATCATGCTATAACTGTATTAATCGGAATTGTTAATACACGTGTGATACATAGACAAACCAGAGTCCCTAGTGAGCCTCTATATAAACTAGTTCATTGGGCAACAGTTGATCGAGAATTCCCGGTCATGGACAATTGTGTCGGTTGACAATGAGGTCATCTTATTAGTGTAATAAGGTGATGGACATACCCAAAGTATTGCAATAGGATCGTGTCACGATGTATGCCATTTGCAATAGGAAATATGATAGCTTATTCCTCAGACCGTGAGATCATATTAATTGCTGCTCCGTAGGTTACTCTGAGTGCATCAAACGTCGTATCTTATAAAGTGTGACAATAAAGGCGTACCTCGTGTATCTCGAAAGAGTATGTTGAGGCGTATGGATCAAGAGCGGGATTTGTTCATCCTCGTGATATGTAATATCACAGACGAGTAAATAAACCTTTGTCGGTAACGAGATACAACAGGACATCGGATGTTTACGATCATATCTCGGACAAGGTAGTATCGAAGAAACAAAAAGAATAGATATCATGTTTATGGTTCAACGACGATATTCGTAGAATGCACAGGGACCGTCACAGATGTCCAGGTCTCCCTGGCGGTCATTGGCGAGCGAAGGGTCTCGGCCATGTCTGGAGTGTTCTCGAACCGTAGGGTAACACGCTTAAGGTCTTAGCGACACGTGGAGAACATTGGTATGATTTATTATTGGAATAAATATAGATTTAGGAGAAGAGAGAAATTAACCGGAAAAGTTCTGGGGACATCGGAAGGGTTCCGGGAATGACCGAAGGTAGTTCGGGTGGTCCGGAAGTTGTTTCGGAGTCACGGGATATTAAATAATGTATAAATATATTAATTATGAATTATTTATATTTTATATTAATTTAATATCAATTAAATCAATTAAAAAGAAAAGAAAAGGTGGCAGCCCACTTAATGGGCCAACTTGGGCCCATGTGGGGAGGCACACCAAGTGGGGGGGAGCCCACTTGGTTCGGCCAAGGGGGGGGGGGGGGGGGGGCGGCCGAACCCCCCTCCCACCTCCTTTTCTTTGCTTTTCTTTTAGTCCCACATGGGGGAGGCCAGGTGTTTGCACACCCCCTCCCCCCTTTATATAGAAGGGCAGGGCTAATTGATTTAATACATCAAAAATACAATTAAAGTTGTATTCTCTCTCTCTCTTCCACAAAGGCTATTTTGTGGCGCCCAGTTGCGCTGCGAGATTCCACCAATTGTTCTACTCCTGCGATCTCGGCTAGACCTGAGTGACCGGGGGTTGTCGTTAAGCTCCGTATGTGTGCGAGTACTCGGAGGCACCACATTTGAGGTGCTCGGGCGACTTCGTCACGCCCAGCCGCCGACGCCCAGCCGCCGACGCCGCCGACGCCCGGCGCCCGACGCCCGGCGACCGACGCCCGACGCCGTCGACATCGCCGCATCATCGTCTAGTTCGTCGCGCCAAGTTCTCCGCGACCTTGAGGTCGGCTACGACGTCTACGTCAGCAACGCTTGTGCGGGAGCGTAATCCCCGCTATTTGGTCTACAAGAGGTATGTGACCAGTTCCGCCCACCGTTACCGCATTACTAGATAGATAGATCCTGGCATGTTTGGTATTCGTTAGTTAGAAAAATTATTGTTTTCTGCTACGGAACCCCTTCACGTAACCCTACAGTGCTAGTTGTGCCAGCAACGCCGCCATTGTCATCCCTCCAAGCTGATGCAGTTCAGCGGTTGTTTTTCTTGCCCACCTCCCGCTTTCCTAACAAAATGTGTTGGTTTCTCACGTGATTCCGCTAGTATTTGCTGCAATCAAAATCCTTAACTAGTGCATCTAGCATGTGGGGCGTTAGCACGACGATTTCCCAATTGTTTACTACAATAAGGTTTGCTCGACTCCAACGAGGGAGGGAAGATTACAGCGGCGCGGCTTCAGCTTGCAGCATTGCTTTATATCTTAGTCGTCAACTTCTTTTCTCGGAGAAGATACAATGACCTTATCTGAAGAATAAGCATGGGCTAACTGTGTAGTTGTTGCTAGGTGGTCTGCGGAATTGGACTTGATTTTTGTTACTTCTTATGTTCTGTCTACTGTCTTGACTCTTGACAGTTGATGGATAGATTGAAAGTTTTGTTGAAAGAAAAACTAGACCTGGCTGGTTCATAGATTATCAGATAAACATGTTTCCTCGCACCTTACATTGGTGTATTGCACCGTTTCCCTGAAGGCCCTCTTCTATGTTTTACTCCGTATTGTTCTTTTACCAGGGACGCGAGCTGGAGGCGGATGAGATTTTCCGCATGAGGCACGAAACTCGAAAAGTAGTCACACGTGTGAAAAGTAGCTTAGGCAAGTGCTGAGGCACCCCTTCCTTTGTTCCAAAAAAAAAAATTTAGACACGATGTAGGTTTAGGGCTTTCTGTTTACTACTCGAAATAGTGTATAATATGTTGCATCTACCCTTGTATATATAGGTGCCCATAAAGAGCAGTTCGAGTAGGAGCCCAAGTCCAATACTCCAATTCATTGGAAGGCAAAAAAAAATCTATAGGGGGTCCGAATCCTAACACATTTAGATGCCTCATTGCCTGACTCGTCTTCCGTCGTCTCTTGCAATATCTCTTCCGGCGACAGCGTAAGAGGAAGACAAGCTGCGGCAGGTTCTAGCCTGGGCTGGTGGCGCGCTAAGCTATTGGCTAGTTGTCCTCGCGCCCAGACTTCGCCGGCCGCAATGACGAAACCCTATGGTACTGATGAAATCCCTCCTCGCACGGCTTACGAGTCACAGACGACACACGGCACGACGGAGATACGCAACGGGGTGGAGGAGGGCACGCAGGACGACGAAGATTGGCTTAGCAAACTCCCCGATGACATCTTGCACTGTATCTTCACCAAGATGGTGGCCATCCGTGAGATTGTAAAGACAAGCGTCCTCTCGAAACGGTGGCGGTATCTGGCAGCCGTGTGTCCGTCTATTACTATAGATCCCTATGCTTTCCTGCCTCCCGGCGACTTAACCATGGACGATCTGGCACGGAGCAACATGGCCGTCGTCCAAGCGACTAGGAGTATCCTCGCACACAGGAGCCAACACGTCATCGAGTACCTGGGGATCAGTTTCTTCATGCGAGATGAAGCCCTGGACATCATCCGTTCCATCCAAGACGTCGTGGCGAACCGGAAGGTCGTAAGGCTGTTCCTGGCGTTCATGGCTGCAGATGACCTCACGCTAGAATGCACGCAAGAACATAAGGTCGCCTACGGAAGACGATTCATGGCACTCCTCGACGAATGTCCCCGTGCGTTTGCTGCTCTCAAGGGTCTAGATATACAGCGTGTGAGGTTTACCGAATCTGACATCTGTAACGTGCTCAAGACATGCAACAAGCTGGAAGACCTATCCCTAGAGAGGTGTGACTCTGGGGTTCAAACCTTGCTGAAAGTTGAGCACCCACAGCTCATTGCGCTCAAGATTATTCATTGCGACTTTGAGAAGGTCGACCTCAGTTGGCTTCCATGTCTTGAAGAGTTGACTTGCACACGCTGGATGCCGTCGAAAGATGAATACCCGTTGTCATTTGGTTATGTTCCGCAGCTTTGGAAGCTAACCTTAAGTAATCAAGGCTCAACATTGCGCAAAACCTTTGTTCTAAGCGAGCTACTTGGTAATACAACAATCGATGTGCTAATTCTGGATTTCATGTGTCGGAAGGTAAGTGGTATTGTACAATGGGAGATGTTTAGTTGCATACTTCAGACAATGTAAGTACTGGATTTCCTCACATGCATCATCTGCTGCAGGTTTGGATTCAACCCGAAGTCCCACAGCTACTGGCTTCTTCATTCCAGTATCTGAAGGTTGTTCGTCTCCATCGCATTCATGACGACTGCGACCTCACTTGGACAATGTTTTTCTTACAAGCCGCATGCCTGCTAAGGAAAATGTATATAGAGGTATCCTTCAAACTTCCACATACCTAAGATATTTAGATATTTTTACCCGATAAAAATATCTGCATGCTTGTCCATTAGCACATTTTCCTACAGAGGATACTACATCAATATCGAAGATATCAAATACACCTACTCCATTTAGCACATAACATATGTGATGTTCCTCTTCCGTGCAAACTCCTTGAGCCTTCAAACATATGACCTGTTAGCTCTACTCAACTAATGTAACCATTTGGTTTTCTTATGCAGGCGTGGGACCACGTACATGATGATAACGAGGGCGAGCACGCGGCGCTATGGAAAGAAATCTATGAAAAGGGTTCTGATAAGCAGTTATTAAACTGGAACCCGCCTACGGATTTCAAGCATTATCATTTGAGAGCAATTTCAATTAGGGGTTTCCTGGTCGAAGAGAGGTTCATGGGATATATAATGCGTGTCATGGATGCTGCTGTGAATCTAGAGACATTATCATTGCGTGATAGTAATATGCAATGTAAAGGTTGTCAGTTTCGCCCTTCAACAAGCTTTCCCCAAACCAACAAGGAGAGAGACCAGATTCGGGAGCAAATATCTGGCCAAAGGTCCTCACCTGTTAAAATTGAGTTTACCGAATAGATGTACCTATGGAATCATATTGTTCATGTAACTAGCAAGGTGGCCCTCGCAAATGCGAGGGCATCATCTTTAGCTCGCCGAATCTATTCATGAAAAAAAATGATTTCAAAAACGGAAACAATCTTTATCAGTTCTCTTCATCTAATAGCGAATAAGGCAGGTATTATCGAGATATTTACGATGGCATATTTTGTTTGGAGGGGTCACACTCGTAGATCGGGATGGTAGCACACATGAGACGATGATGTATACAGTTTTCTGACTCTAGTGGACAACACTCAGTAAAAACCCTACTAATATTTGTGTGGCGACATGTATTGTATCTCGTATGCTCGACTTTCTCAAGTTAAACCTCAAGATCGCTGATGGTGGATGACGGTGAATGATATTGTGTGAATGAGCGTCCCCCATTCAGTAGCGTCTCAATCCTTTATATAGGACCAGGATTAGAGTTGTAAGGTCTCGAATGGGGTATCGCTAGGGAAGGTCTGTTTCGCGCCCCGCGCGCGACCTGCTGCCGCCACGTGGACACGCAAACCGAGCGAGCGCCTCCGCGGGCCCGCGACGATATCCCAGATCTAGATCTAGATCCAGATCCAGTTCTAGATAAGTTGTACAAACACCACACAACACTATATACAAACACAAACTTTGCCGGTACAACTACACAGACCGGGTTGTATACAACTACACAGATCAGGTTGTACAGATCAGGTCGTACAACTACACAGATCAGGTTGTAAAGATCAGGTTGAACGTACAACTACACACATCAGGTTGTACAGATCAGGTCGTACAACTACACAGATCAGGTTGTACAGATCAGGTTGAACGTACAAGTACATAGATCAGGTTGTACAGATCAGGTTGAACGTACAAGTACACAGATCAGGTTGTACGTACAACTACATTTAAGTTTCAGTTGTACGTACAACTACACATATCAGGTTGTACGAACTATACACATTCCAAAGTACAGAAAAAATCGTCGAAACCTATCAACATGGGATCTAGTTTTGTAGATCTTGACGCGAGGAGTTCAAAAGTGAAAACGGATCGTAATTCGCATAAACCGTTCTCAAGATATTTCATTTTGAAAAAACGAATCTCAAAATAAATGCATCTACAGCCCTCTGCGCACCACAGGCAGCCGCCACTTGTCACGCGCGGAGGAAAGGTGGGGAGCCAAAGCGAACGAAATTTCGACACGTGTCGACAGCGGAGCCCCGCGCGCATGGAACTTCGCGAAGGGAATCCTTTTACTAAGGATTTCGTCTCGAATGGGCCTATTTTGGTGGGAGCAATTAAAAAAAACCTAATTAGATACGCCGGATCCAATTCGGGCTAGTTTGTTGTCGAGTATCGTGGAGAAGACAGTGTTTGGCAATCTTGGCGTGGCTTGTAAGCCAAGATGATGCGCTTGGACATCGACCCTCCATCTACACACTCTGACTTAGCAACCCGCTTTCAAGGCCATGGGCCTACCCAGGTCCATGACCTTGTTAGAGAGTAATTAATTATCTCTCATGTGTAGTTTAGGTTTTATATCTCTCTCTAGCAGTTTAAGCTATGAATAACTTAATCATGGAAGGTCAAACAAAACCACCGAAAAAATAATATCAATGGTGATTGTTTATTTTTGTGCCAACATGTAAAACTACACTCGATCGATTGAAACAACTAAAGTTTATGATTCATATCTCAGTAGATTTATTGATTCAGCTGGATCATCGATTGAAACTAAAGTTTATGATTAATATCTCAGTAAATTTATTGATTCAGCTAGATCATTATGCTTACGCAAGACCATCTTATGATTATTCTCCAATCAATATCAATACCTTTTTTCACTCAGAATTTGTAATCCCTTAAGTACCGATGTAAACGGATAGGGTAATTTTCGGACCGCATCCGTCGCCGAATCCGTTTTAAGGAATCCATATCCAATTTTAAAGAATTCGGCGGATAAGGATATCATATTCCGAGCTGAATACCCGGATACGGTATAGTATATGGTATGTAAAATAGCATCGAATATGAATTATTCGAAAATTAATTAGAATTATCCAATAGTTATAATCTGAATAATATGATTTTCTACCAAAATGAATAAATTAATAGGGTGTAATTCATACTTTGAACAACAACTCACTTATGTGGTATTGTACAAACTATGCAGTACAACTTTGTTAGGTTAT
The DNA here is from genome assembly GCA_026929855.1 of Poa annua. Taxonomy (NCBI): domain Eukaryota; kingdom Viridiplantae; phylum Streptophyta; class Magnoliopsida; order Poales; family Poaceae; genus Poa; species Poa annua. The sequence goes on from CM049433.1 coordinate 72,297,973, forward strand.
CAGATTGTTGAGCAGCTATTTTTGGTTTCGTGGTTTGACGATATACATATGCTATCGATTCGACTAATTTTTTCCACCCTGAATTTGCTCCGTTTTTGTCCCGAATCCGTGATCAGATATATTTGCCACCGAATTCGCAAACGTATCCAATCTGATCTGAATCCAAGAAAAAATATGTTAAAGAATATGACAATGGAAAAATCCGACCCGATCCGTTTACATCTCTACCCTCCGGTTTACCAAAATTTCTAGTTTAGCTTTGAAACGTGTCTAGTTAAACTTCACTTTGAGCATCTAATTAGGTTGGAATATATTTTCAAACATTACATAACTCTACAGATGTACACCCTCGATTAAGGGCATACTATTTGTTTTGATTATTCACTTTCAAGGTTAAATCATAAATTTTTTGTTCAAAGTTTTGTCAATATTTACAGTTAAAACCCAATACAACAAATTATTTTTCTTGTCAAATTTGTATAGTAACAATGAAATACACATCTATTTAATAGTTGAATTTTTTAGGTCCCACATACCATGCACTACATAGATGTATTAGTAAGAAGATTATTAAATGACATAAATATCTATAGACTACATGGTGTGCACGCTACAATGCAAAAAGAATCCATGGAAAAAATAAGATTCACACGTCCATGTGTCTTGCTACAGTCTCCCTTACGTACGTGCACGAAGTATTCTTTCGGTAATATGGCCGGTGGCCTGTTCGCTGATTTTTTTTCACGGGCAAGTACTTAATTATTGGTGCAACAGGCAGCAAGAGTCCTGAACGTATGCGTCTGCTAACTCTGGGATTTTTTTTTCACAATCTTAACCATAACCTAATAACTTATTGGTATAAGGGAGACGATACCAACTCTGTTGTAAAAAAAATAAACGTGTCAAACGGGTTTTCATATTTTAGATCTAACAACCAAAATAAATTAAGATGATGTGGCTTAATGTGGTGTCTCTATTAGACATCCTTATTTTGCTTTTAGTATATAATAGATCTACGTAACTGTCTATTCATGATTATGTGTTTGGTATTGTTAAGAAAGCAGATAAACTAATAGTTCCCTTATTACTAGTAGGTACAACTTATTTATAGTTTTGATATCTTTCTTCCTTTGTGTGTCCATATATTTTTTGGGGTTTTATCTTTTTATGTCCTAACATCCTCCTGTACTAGATTGTTAGGAAAACTAGCTTTCAAAATAGATGATGTCAGCATTTAAATAACATATTTCAAAACTTCAAAATGATTGGTGATGTCAAAACAGTGTCCGAATCAAAATCATGTTTCAATATTGATTTTGTTTTGACGAGATCTTATAAAACTAGATCCCGGGTGGGTATATTTTTGTGAAAATTTATCCATAAGAGAATTTACGTTATTTCTGTGTAGTATTTTTACATTATTCTTAATATTATTACGCTGATATTATGAACAGTGCAGTGTGAGCCAACTATGTTTTACCATGTTCTACATTGGTTTGGACCAAATATACTACGCATGTACAAGTTATTCTCTTTTTTTGGAGGCGGTGTTTTGAGTCATAGGACCATATACTCCTATAAAGGAAAATACAATTTTAATATTGTATAATGTCAAAATAAAATCTAGAGAAAAAGTCGGGTGTACATCTAAACATTGTTTTTGCCATCCTACTCCAGGTCTGGACCATACCCCTGGTGGTTCCTTTGTTTGCTTTGGTAAACCGTCACCAACAGGTACCATGGCTTTCTTCCCTTTGTAGTCACGCTCTAGGTTTGGGTCTTTAACTTGCATAAACGAAGATAAACAAACATAGCCGATTGCTCAACACTACACTTTCCATCGCCAAAGATCGAGTAAATCTCATATGCCAAGCCCGCCACCAGAGGAATAGAAGTTTTGCTTTCATGTCATCGTCATTGGTTAAGGAGAATATGCACCCAATTGGCCTATTCTCTCCTGTGAACCTGGACATTTTCTCAGGTGGTAACGAGTGACGACCAAACTTCTCTTAGACATCGTCTTCGCGCAATTGCTTTTGTACAGGACGCCACTGCATGGTGAGATGATTCAGGCTCCATGGCACACAGTGTACGTATGCGCAGGACGTTCATTTTCCTCCTGCGTCGATGCACTTGAACTGCTAGCGTATTAGAAGCAAACTTCAAGCCAAAAGTTTTATTTTGCGCGGAACATTTGTTTTCCAAATCGTGTTCCATGGAGAGATCTCCCCGTCTGGATTTTTACTAGTTGATGTTTGTCATTCCTTCTGCTGAATTTGCATTCGCACTCTGTAATTTGTATGCACATCTAACTGAAAACATTCAAGTTTTTTCATTAGCCCAAGCAATGAAATCGTCCCTTTGGTTTGAAGCAATATTGATCCGCATTACTTCATGAGCATCCGAGGGATATAGAAACGATCTGACAGTTGTTTCGTTCCATGTTCTTCTAGTAGGATCTATAAGATCACTGACCCATTTTAATCGAAGATTGTTCGATTTTTTCAAAATTTTATGGTTGCCCTAGGAAGCCAGTCACTATGGGAATCACTGGGAGTGCCGACGGCAACCTTCGGCGTATAATCCATCGGCGTAGCTCCGTTACCGTTGGCGTAGTTTTTGCCGTCGGACTCATAACTATGCCGACGGCATTGCCCTCGGCCTAGCTCCGTCGGCATAGCTCTACCAAATAGTTTCCGAAAACAATTTTTCAAAAAAAAAATTGAATTTTTTTTGAATTTTTTTTTCAACTTTTTTCATTACTATTTCAATTCCAATTTAGTCATATATTTAATCTCATATCACACACTTAATCAAAGGTCAAACTTCTCAGACGGTCACCCATCCTCAGATTGCTTCAGGCAAAACACGCTCAACTATTGAGTTCCATTCTAATGATATTCCAAGTAAGATTTCATACATTGTTTCTATTAGTATGATATCAATCATATTAACCCTCATTCATGATATTACACTTTTTAATCTTTAAAATTTCAAAATAAGATTTGAATAAACAAAATAACTATGTTTAATAATACTTGAATAATAATAATAATAATAACAATAATCAATTATTTTACTTTAGTTTTTTCTTTTCCATTACATAAGAAATAATTCATATCTTCATATTTGTATTTCGGAATTTACTAAATAAAATATCTATATCGATCATAAAATTGAGAGGAATCCAAATATGACATCCATGTCATCATTTGCATAATGAATAATATATTTTAAAACAAATAAGAACCAACATAAATCAGCATAAAGTCAATTAAAAAGGGAAATTTAGATAGAAAGTAAGGAAATTCCTCATATTTCGGGATTATCTATCAAATATGTACTACTCTTTATGAAAATCAAATGGGTGTCATTTTGGACCATATTTTATGTACTTGTTTCAAAAAAAAGTCATTTTTAGCACTTAAAAAATGGAAAATGATATTTTTTTAAAAAAAATTGAAAATTGCGTCGGCGACGTTGTTTCCCATACCATGGCACACATCTGTACCAAATATGGACACTTTATCACAAACTATGACACGATAATGGCAATACATTGGTCATCTGGCTTGAAACTTATGCATGTTTGTAGATGATTGACATTTTTGTTAAATACTGTTTTATTTTTTTTCTCAAAACTCAAGTTTATCATTTTTACTAGAAACTAGTACACATAAAAAGACTCTATGCCAAAGGGTTTCTTTTTTTGATTATTTTTTCAATTTTCTTCATTTATTTTAAAAAAGGTCAAAATCGAGAGCATGTCTATTCATCAAAAGTGGTCGAATTTTACAAAACTAACCACTACTTGTGAACCTTAAAGTCATTTTTGTAAAAAATTCAGAGCAAACTATCACACAGTTGTAGTTCAAAATTGAATTACTTTCGGAAAATCGGCTTAAAATCAATTAAAGAGGCGAATTTAGATAGAAATCAAGAAAATTCCTCATATTTAGGGATTATCCATCAAAATATGTACTACTCTTTGTGAAAATTAAATGGGTGTCATTTTGAACCATATTTTATGTACTTGCTTCACAAAAAAAGTCATTTTTAGCACTTAAAAAATGGAAAATGATACTTTTAAAAAGAATTTTGAAAATCGCTTCGGCGACGTTGTTTCCCATACCATGGCACACATACGTGCTGAATATGGGCACTTTATCACAAACTATGACACGATAATGGCCATACATTGGTCATTTGGCTTGAAACTTATGCATGTTTGTATATGATTGACCATTTTGTGAAGTTTTGTTTTGAAAATTTTACCAAAACTCAAGTTTATCATTTTTCGTACAAACTAGTGCACATAAAAGGACTCCATGCCAAAGGGTTTCTTTTTTTGAGTACATTTTCATATATTTTTTTATTTCTTTCAAAAAACGGTCAAAATGGAGAGCATGTCTATTCATCAAAAGTGGTCGAATTTTCCAAAACTATCGACGCTTCTATGTTGTAACCACTACTTGTGTAACTTAAAATTATTTTTGTAAGAATTTCAGAGCAAACTATCACATAGTTGTTGTTTAAATTTGAATTATTTTCGGAAAATTGACATAAAGTCAATTATAGTGGGGAATTTAGATACAAAGCAAGAAATTCCTCATATTTAGCGATTATCCATCAAATATGTACAACTCTTTGTGAAAATTAAATGGGTGTCATTTTGGACCATATTTTATGTACTCACTTCACAAAAAAAGTCATTTTTAGCACTTAAAAAATGGAAAATGATATTTTTAAAAAGAATTTTGAAAATCGCTTCGGCGACGTTGTTTCCCATACCATGACATACATATGTAGCAAATATGAACATTTTATCACAAACTATGATATGATATTGACTATAGATTGGTCATTTGGAAGAAAATGAAATATAAGAGCTATGCTTACGGCTTTTCTACGCCGACGGTAATGCCGTCGGCCTAGCTCTGACAGAACTACGCCGACGGCATATGCCGACGGTTTCTTTTTGGCCGTATGCATACATGCGCTACGCCGACGGCCCCGACATATGGCCGTCGGCGTAGCAAATGCCGTCGGCGTTCTCAGTGATTCCCGTAGTGAGTTGTCACGCCATATTCTGACTTTTGTGCTTGTGCCAATTCTCCAGACGATGCACTGTTTTAGCAACTCATTTACTAGGGGTGTACAATGTGTGTTTGTCTGGGTGGATTATATGTCACGGAAGTAATACTAGTACTATTCGCAAAAAAAGTAATACTAGTGCATTCATATTCGAATGGACCGCACCTTACATGTGCCAATACATGTAGTGATTTTTTTAAAAAGGTTAAAAGCAATCCGAGTCTTTTTGGACATCGAAGATGTTCAAGTGTTGTACTTGTATAAAAAGGTTTGGCCAAAAAATGATTCTCATTGACTCCAGAGCAAAAATGACAAATCTATGATGAATATAGCGTGTATGTAGTGCTTTTTTTACAAATCCTTGACTCCGGGGACAACGTTATATGTAATACATTCCCTGCTAAAACTTTTTATACGAGTATAACATATGATCATGTTTGCTCGGAAAACAGTTTCAGAATCTTCAGATTTTTTTTTGAGTTACTAGTTTTATTTTGCATATAGGGTGCGGTGGTACGATGAGCACTAATTAATATATGTCGGTGACATATATATGTACTTTATTATTCAAATTAGTGTATAAAATAAAACACAAAAAAGAAGGACACCATATGCAATGGGACTGGAGAGGAGAAAAAAATAGGACGTGACTAGGTAGCAGGCGCCTGCTATTTGGCAAATGCATACGCACCTTCGCTTCTTTGCATGCATGAACGAAAAACCAAAAAAGTGATGTCATCCCGATTTAAATGCTAAATTCAAAAATTTAAAAAGTTTTGTAGGCCAAACCGTGTATCTGATTTAGAATCCGTTTTCACCGTTGAGATAGTTGCGACGAGATCTTCGAAACTAGATCACATGTTGACATATTCTGACAACTTTTTTTTTCGTCCCAAAAGTTATCCATCAATAACACAGGAGTTATCGAGACCGTAGTATATAAGTTACCACCATATCAACGATTAGTTTCGGATTTAAATAGCTTGTTATTTTTTTTTTCGAGTTTTGAAGTTAGTACACCTAGTGAGTAGATATCACTTCGGAATGGTGAACAAAAACTATGATTAAGTTGGTAACTATACACAGAAACACCCATATAAATTCATAAGTATTAGGATGATAGCTATCGATTTCATAGTGACTACATCATATGGTATGGGCATTGTATTTGTATCTATTGATTATTAGAGTACATGGTAACTATGTTGATTTCGTGATAGATAACTTCGTAGGTACAGGTGGTAAGTTTGTCAGGTAAATATTACCAAAAGAGTATGGTAACTACATTAGTGGATAACTTTACCGAGTGGTAAGTTCATCAATATTGAGTGAGTAAATATTATCGAAAGAGCATGATAACTATATTGATTTTATGGTAGATAACTTCATACGTACTTTTTTTTTAGATGAACTTCATATGTACTGTGTGGTAAGTTTATCAGTATTGTGTGGGGAAATATTACCGAACGAGTATGGTAACTACATTAATTTCGTGGTGGATAACTTCATACATACCGGGTAGTAAGTTCATCAATATTGAGTGGTTAAATATTATCAAAAGAGTATGAGAAATACATTGATTTCGTCGTAGATAACTTCATACATAATGAGTGTTAAGTTTATCAGTATTACATAGGTAAATATTACCGAAAATGAGTATGGCAACTACATTGATTCTGTGCTGGATAACTTCATAGGTACTGGGTGATAAATTCATCAGTATTGGGTGGGTAAATATTATCGAAAGAGTATTTCATGGTGGATAACTTTATAAGTAACGGGTGGTAAGTTCATCAGTATTCAATATTACCGAAACAGTATGGTAACTATATTGATTTTATGGTGGATAACTTTATAAGTATTGAGTGGTAAATTTATCAGTATTAAGTTGGTAAATATTATACGAAATGTATGGTAACTACATTGATTTTGTGGTGAAATTTATTAGAACCGGGTGGTAAGTTCATCGGTATTGGGTGTGTAAAAATTATCAAAATAGTATGGTAACTAAATATTATGGTACAAATTATAAGAACCGCCTGGTAAGTTACTACACTGTCAGTCCATAGAGAAATAATCAAAACAGACGCGTGGGAGGAAGCTAGCGATCGATCGAATTGATGTCGCGGGCTAAAAAGCAGGAGAAAAAAATAGCGGAGCATCCTAGTTGGATTGGATGGATCGACAAGGAAGGCCGAGGCTCGCGGGCACTGCCGACTATTCCACTGCAGGCGAATCCATGACGACTAAGCGGAGCCTAATGGCAGGCGAGCCGCAGCTGCCGCCGGCGTGTGTGTCCGATGTGCTTGTCGACAACGAGGATCTTCTGACGGAGATCATCGCCCGCGTTGGTTTCCCCAGCAGCCTCGTCCGCGCCGCTGGAGTCTGCGGGCGCCGGTTCCGGCTCGTCTGCGCCGCGGTACAGCTCGCGGAGGACGCCGACGTGGGGCGGCGCGGAAGGCGTCGACGCAGAGCTCGGATGGAGGCCGACGGAGACAAGGGCGGGGGCGGTGGCTCCCGTCTCGCGACACGACGTGCTGCTGGGAGCTGGGCGCAGTCGAATCAATGGAATACCTCTCTGGCCGGGCTGGCGGTGACCGGTGACGTCGACGTCATCTGAGCCGCGGCGGCGGCTGGCCGCGGCGAGGCGCGCCTTGAGCGCCTTGACCTCGACCTTCCTTGAGCTCCATGCGAGCGGGCCAGCTTTGCCACGGCGGCAGCGCGTGCTGCTGGGAGCTGGGCGCAGTTGCTCGGGAAGAAATAGAGAGGAGAGAGAATGTGGATCTGGGGAGTGACTGTGTGACGCGCGTGATCCGTCCATCTTCGATTCAATGGCTGACGGTACTGCGTCGAGTTATGCCCCGTGGCAGGTGCCTGCTAGATAGATTTACCGAAAAAATACTGGGTCTTAAAAAAAGTTGCGCAGTTCTCTCAAGAAAAAAAATACATCACAATAGTTCTCGAATTTTACACTCTGTATTCATGTGTGTGCGCGCGCGCGCGCGCGCGCGACTGGCTAACTGCAGAGATAATGAAACATGCATGTACTGAAGCCTCCAAGGTCGACCGGCGCATTTCCTGCCCTCACGGCTCAGTGCTAATAAAAAAGCACTACGCCGATGAACAACACCACGGCAGTGTGATACTGTGACTACCCCCGGCTCATGTTCAACTCAGTGTCTAACGCCACAACGGCGACGTCCTGGACTGGTGACTTTCCTCAGCGCGAGTTCCGCGGCCAGATATCGAACGCCGGCTTCATATCACCAAGCTATTGGATCGTCCAGCTGCGCGACATTCCGGTCGTTCTTTTGTGTGTGCATCTACGTACCTGATTGTTTGCCTCTGTGCAATCTACTAACAGCAGAGTTCGTTCTGAATCTCCTCGTGATCTGGGGAACAAAACGGCCAAAATCTCACCGTATCTGTATCTCTATCTCAAAAGTTAGCAAACTTCATGAATCAGTATACCATATTCAATCCATAATGGTCATATACTCTCACGCAACTGGCAACATATATAGCAAAAAAAGAGGGTGCATAGTCATGGAACATGTTTAAGCTGCGACGGTAAAGAAGCATAGATCGCACGGTAAGTCGGTAATGACACGCAGTTTGCGCAAACGGATGACAGATGCTAGGTCTTAGAGCGCTAGAAAAACCAGTCGTCACATAGGTTCAGTATCGAATCAGTGCTGAATGTGCGGCATGGAGCCATCCTTGCGGCCGTAGTACCCAAAGGCGTAGCTGGGCCCCGGGCAACACGGGCCATGGCCCGGGGCGTAGGAAAGAGGCAAAGGCTGAATGTGGATTTGTTGCCTGGGGCGCAGCCCACAAAGTCAGCCCATGAACACGAAGTGGGCCTGGAGGGCTCCTCTCCTCACGCACGCACGCGAGCGAGGCCAGCCAAACCTGACGAGCCACGAAGCTGAAGCAGGTCAGCCGCCCGCGTCCGGCGTTCCTCCGCAGCTCCGCCCTCGTCCAGCGCTCCTTCCCCCCTGTCGCGGCGCCGCCCACCCGTCGCCGCAGCCCCGTCGCGCCGGCCGCCGGTCGCGAGCTCGCCACTCGGCTCGGCCATCCCTAGGTGAAAATCCCCAATTTTGCTGCTTTGTTCCACCCTCCCAAATCATCTATTTCTCTTAGATAGACTAGTTTAGACTTGATTTATTCTGTTTATCCAGTATTGAAAGTGGGGCAATTTTTTAGATTATTATTGTCCCTTCATTTTTTGCCCGGGGCGTCAGCCATTCCTGGCTACGCCGTTGGTAGTACCCTCCATGGATGATGGCAGCCTTGTCCCTCTCATCTTTCCCGACAATCTCCGTAGCATGGACATCTAGGTCCTCCTTCTCTTCTTCAGCAGCCTTGCGCGCTTTGCGCTCTGTGAGATCAAAGACAAAGAACAGAATCGAGTACCATGAGCAAATGAATAGTAGTAATGATCCGAGGCAAAGGTCAGAATATAACTAGCTAAGTAGTAGCTCGGTAGTTCCCACGCTGGGTATGTTATACCTTGGGATCGAATGTGCATGGCCCTGTTGTATTCCTCAGCCTTCTGGAGCTTGATCTCGGCTTGGGTGGCGGCCGCCTCCTGCAGTGCCACGCCAAGGTACAAAGAACACGGATCATTATTTACTGGAAGGAAACTCCACAGACAAAACATCCTCACCCAAGAAAACGAAAAGAAGCAAAACGAACCGAAGATGACGGTCTTAGATTTGGAGCAATGAGGACGACGGATTAGAACAAGAAACACATCCCTCTATAAAAAACTGATCCGGAAGGAAGAAGCCTCACCCAAGAAAACGAAAAGAAGCGAAGCGAACCGAAGATGAAGGTCTTAGATTTGGAGCAACAAGGACGACGGATTAGAACAAGAAACACATCTCTCTAAGCAGCCTCACCCAAGAAAACGAAAAGAAGCTAAGCGAACCGAAGATGAAGGTCTTAGATTCGGAGCAACAAGGATGACGGATTAGAACAAGAAACACATCTCTTAAAAAAAAACTGATCCGGAACTAAGCAAAGCAGCCTCACCCAAGAAAACGAAAAGAAGCTGAGCGAACCGAAGATGAACAAGAAACACATCTCTCTAAGAAAAACTGATTCGGAATGAAGCAGACTCACCCAAGAAAACGAAAAGAAAGCAAGCAAGCGAACCGAAGATGGATTAGATTTGGAGCGGATGAGAACAAGAAGCAGCGGAAGGAGGAAAAGGAGGCAGAGAGGCCAACCTCTCTCTCTAGTCTCTTCCGAAACCAAAAGGGGCTCTGTAGGAAAGGAAGAGCTGCAGCGGCTGGGGCGGGGAAGAAGCAGGCGAGCGCAGGAGTGCATATAAAGCAGAAGGGTTGTTCTTCGTCCGTTCGTCGTACTCGCTTCGCCGCAGGCATTCTCCCACCCTTAGATGCGCAGCAGCGCCAGGTGGAGGCAATCCAGCCGGCCAGGCCAGGGCCACCCCATCCAGTTACTGCTCTCCTCCGAAGTCAGAACGGGGATCCTATGGGTCCAACGCTTTTCCGTATGTGGACGCGATGAGTGACTTGTGCGCCACCATTAATGAACAGCAGTTTTTGAATTTGAAATTTGAAAACACGATAACTTTCAAACGAAATTTCCAAATTGCGAAATGTTTTCGTGGTTGACCGCTTCACGTCAATGCTTTTGAAACTAATCCAAATTTGATATGATTTGATGGTTTTTTTTATCTCACTATACTTCCCTCATTAGTGTATGGCTGCTTCACATGTTAGCCTAGGATTAGAAAAACTGATTTTAGCCTAGGGTTAGTACACAAGCTACAATACAGCCCATTATGTTGGCGGACAAGTCCCCCCCGCCATATTTCCCACTTTTAATTTTTGTGAATATAAATTATGGCATAGCTTTCCTCTCTTACCACGGTTTTTTGCGGGTGTTGTTAGAACATTATTTTTATCCACAGTTCCACACCCCCAAACTGGACATACAAGGGTGTTTTGGGTACATTGAAGTCTAAAGCAGATAGCTAAGAGCATCTTCAATAGTTGACCAATGGCGGAGCAATCATTTAAATCTATGTAGTCCATGTGAAACTGTGTAGTCAAATATACATATTTATATTGTTTTTTTTAATAAAAAAAATGCTTGGTACTTACTTGTAATTTCAAACAAAAAAAGTGTTGTCATATGACTACAGAACTCAAGCGTGGCTCCGCCACTACGCTTGACAGCCCTTTTTCTCACTTTTAATTTTCTTAATATAAAATATTGCATAGCTTTCTTTTCTTACAACGGTTTTCGGGGGTGTCGTTAGAACATTGTTTTTATCCACACCCCCAAACAGGACATATGGGGGCGTTTTCGATATATTTAAGTTGTCTAAAACAGATAGCTAAGAGCATCTTCAATAGTTGCCACACACACAAAAACTGGTTAGGGTAACATTTGGAACACCAAAAAGTCCATTTTAGGACATTACAAATGATCATCTCCAACTACAGCCCTAAACAATGATACCAAATAGGACACCGCTACTCATCGAACACCTTATGTGCGAGGAGGAGGAAACCAACCGGCTGCTCTGTAAAGCTTAGATGGTAGCCACACCGCTGCAAAAATGCCAAGTAGGGTCTCCTTGATATCGTGAGGTCGTGTTTGAGAGCCGAAAAAGTGGTGAAGTCGTGTCGTCAGCGATCACCGATGCAGCGGTCGCTCGGCTTGGTCGTAGCCGGTGGCAGACGGGAAACTTCCGGACGGCAGTTTGGGGCTCACCGCGACACAATTTGTTTTGCGGCTCACTCTAGAAAATATTCTCATAGGTATTGTACTTACTCTGTTTTTAAATATAAGATGCTTTAGTATTTGTCCATATTCAAACATATATGAATGTATCTAGGCATATTTTTAATGTGTTTATTCATTATTTACGTATCTAGACAATATGTGAAGCACCTAAAACATTTTATATTTAAATATGGAGGGAGTGGATGCTAATGAAATGGGTTAATGATATACGAACCAAGCAGTCAGGGACTCAGGGTGGACGTTCGGGATTTCCCGAAATTTCGGGACGGGAAATTTGGAAAAAATAAAGTTTGTGATTCACAAACCGACTCCCAATTTTACATGATGAGAAAATTTGATTTTCGATAATTCGGGATCGGGAAATCTCGAAATTTCTGAAGTTCAGACCTCAACGTATATGAGATCCGGCTTGCTGAACGAGTAGGGTGGGGTGTGCACAGGAGACTAGGGTTGTTGCTGCCTTGACTGGGACACCGGCGGAAAAAAACTGGGCCTAGTCACAAATTCACCGGACATAGCGTACATAAGCTTTCACCTGGGCCTTTGGGTTTTTCTTTTCGGAATTCAACACTACATTCCCAAATTAACCGAAATAAATTCGGGATTTCCGAAAAAACTTTTGGGATTGTCGGGTTCGAGAAATTCGAGATGGTTAAGATTCGGGATCCAGCCTGACTAAAAGCAGAAACTGTATACCGATTCGGCACCATACACCGATACACGGGTGCGCAAATAACGTGCACTCGCAAGTCGCAACACACATACAGTAACTAGCTAGGTAGCGTTGGTCGTAGCGCGCGTACGAGAAGCGCCCGGTGCATGCTTTCGCTGACGCCACCCGGTCAATCTCCTGTCCTGCGCCTGCACGTTACTGTGCCGACAGCTCCTACCGCGCGGTCAGCTTTATACAGGTTCGGCAGCGCGCGTTCCGGACGGTGGGATGGTTCTACTCGTACACTACGCATGCCGCGCGCGTGTGTTGCAACCCTGACGATCCTGCTCCTGCTCCTGCTGTGTGGAGACCAAGGCCTTGATCCTTCTTAGCCAAGAAACGATAAGTGTGGCCCGGCCAAGTGGACTTGACGGATGTTAACCGCATCTTAGTTCATGGAAGTGTCAAAGAAAAAACCCCACGCAACCAACTCCATTTCGGCTTCGAGTCAGAGACAAGACGTATAAATTCCATGTTTTCTTGTAGCGATTCTATCGCCGGTGAAGGGAGAAAGAAAGCGTATTACATACGCTTCCTTTGTGCATCTTCCTTTGTGTGCATCACGAAGGCATGCAATCGTCTACCGAAGACGATCGTCGTTTGTTCTACTTCACGAAGTAAGAAAAAGGTTGGATAAATACTTTAAGCAGTTGTGATTTTATTTATTGACTTGCGGAATAGCGAATTTTGGATGCTGAAAGTTGAAGAATTCCAGTAAGATAAAAAAAACGAGCAGCAGATAGATTAATTGTGTCGTCAATTGGTTCGGTCGTTGTTTACTTGTTGGTCGTGACATCACGCAACCCGGTGACATAGCAACTACGAGCCGGTGATCGTTCGAGCGATGGTTCGAATCGAATGGACACTTTGCTCTGCTCCAGCTAATGATAGAAACAATGGTTTGTATGTCATATTTGCATCATCTCTTTACTGCTTACATTATGTCATTTTAAGGCAATAATATGTTTGCTTAAACCTAGAGATGCAAGTATAGAAGCGGTCTCGAATAGTAGTGTTAGTTAAATATGTTTTGGACATGATGCGTATATATGATAATATCATGAATAATCATAATCATAAAAATAAAGATAATTACAATCTAATCGACGTCCAATTGTAAAAAAAAAATCACGCAACAATGCTATGATTATTTGGGGAGATGTCTTTAGTTAAATTATAGCCCCACTCCATCTCTTAATATTGTTTATACTCTTGTTACACTTTCTTATCCAATTTTCATTTGTTTGTTTTTTTGACCAAGTTACCGTAGGGGAAGCCCCTACGGTGCAATTGTGTTTATATGAACGTTAATTAAAAGGTAGTCTTTACATGCCAGAAAAGAAAAGGAAGGGAAAGAGAGTCAAGGAGAAATGACTCAAACCCTAAAGGAAAACAAAAGAGAAGACATAGAGAATTAGGGGAGTAACAAAGAAACCGAGTTTAGAAATTGCTGCACTTGATCAACTTTGATTCTGAATTGATGAACCAGCAGGTCCTTTTTAGTGTGGATTTCCAGCTCCCTAGAGATGGAGGTATGTGCCTGAAAAATCAGGTCATTGCGCTCCTTCCAAATATTCCACACAACATAGGCGAAGAGTTCAGTTAAATGTTTGTTAGAGAAGGTGGTAGCAACCGCCGAGAATCTGTCTCTGATCTCCAGTGATTGGTCCCAAGTTACCCCAAGTGATTGCCAACAGGCTATGGCAAAATCACAGCTGAAGAATAGATGAGTGGAATCTTCAAGGATGGATATCCTGCAAAGTACACAATTTGGTCCTCCTTCAACATGCCAATGTTTTCACAACATCGTGTCTTTAGTATTCAGTCGATCATTGATTAGCAGCCAACAATTTTTTTTGTTATTCATAACTTTCGCTATACATTTAAGTCTTGTAACTAGCAGGATTTGACAACCTTCTTAAAACGTTCGTGATAAAACATTGTTTGTGTTTGCATGGAAATATTGATAACTTTGTTAGCGTATTTGTATCTTAACTGTTTGATGAACCTTGGCTCTCAACTGAGGAAAATTCTTACAACTGGGCTACATCATGCTTCCACTTGGGGACTCGCAACAACTTATGAGGAAGTATAATAGTCCACCCTTAAGACTAATTAAAGGTATGTCCTAATAGTTGTGCTCTATATCTCTCTATCATGATGTAAAGTTACCGATCTTGATTATGATTATGGGCTTTGTTAATGGAGTTGAATTATGTGATGTATCCCTCTACACAACAATGCACTGCAAAGGCGTAGGACGGTCCGCCTGTTCTATTTCACCGCAAAAAAAATCAATTAGTTTCTCCATGCTTGGTTAGCTGGCTTAAGAATACATTATGGCCTTCTTTGATTCACAGGGTAGGAAAACTAAAGTAATATGATTGTGTAGGATTCAGTTGTGTTGTCCAGTGATGTCCTATACACATAGGAACAAGACGTATGATTTTTTCCACGAGGTATGTGTTCATGTTTGTTTTCTTGTAAAAATACACTAGAAAGTTACTATGAAAAAAACTGCAATCCTATGAATCAAAACACATTTAAAAAAAAGTTCCATACGGCGCAAATCCTAGGAGCACCGGGTCGCAACCGAGAGCCAAACAACATCAACAACCACGCGATCTCCCTCCCCCCTCCCCCGTTTCGGTTCTCCCCGCCGCGCCCTTTCCCTTTTTCGACTTTGGAGCTTTCCCGCGCGCTGCGCCTCCTCCTCCCCGTTCCCCACCCCCGCTTCTCTCTCGGCCGGGGCCGTCAGGCGATGCAGCTGGACGACTCCGACGGCGCCCTCGACTCGTGGGCCCGCTTCTGCTCTCTCACCGGGGAACTCGTCGGCGGCGCCGGCGACCTCTCCGTCGGCCCGCGCCTCGCGCCCCTCGTGGCCGACCTCTGCGCCCGCGGCCTCGCCACGCTCGTCCGCGACTACTTCCTCCACAACCTCGAGGTCCGCAGCCCGCGTTTCTCTCCCCGCCCCGCCCCCCTCACACCCCGAACCTCTATTTTCATTGCGCTGCTACTTTGCCCCTCGTGTCGGGAACTTGCGGTACGGATCGCGTTGCCCGCTGGGTGTTTGCGAGAATGCCTGCACCGAATCGCAGAGGGCGTAGCGTGGGAGTACATGGCTCGAGATCAAGGGCCCGCGCGTGTGTTTCTGAAAATGCCCCAGTGAAAATCTGGAGTGTTGTCAAGCGTTGTAATGCCGGATTTATGATTTGTCAGTCTGCATTGGGACCACTAACTTTTTGCCTCCGGTTTTGCTGTCAGTATGAGAACGGCGTTAGCTGCTCTTTGCGTCATAAGTCCATTCCTCAGCGTAATGAAATGTATTTGTAGCGAAAAGAGTTGGGGATGTATTCAACTTGTAGATGAGATCCCAGATATTTGAATTAGAATCAC
The DNA here is from genome assembly GCA_026929855.1 of Poa annua. NCBI lineage: Eukaryota > Viridiplantae > Streptophyta > Magnoliopsida > Poales > Poaceae > Poa > Poa annua. Next base: position 72,313,958 of record CM049433.1, read on the forward strand.
AATTAAACATGAAAGGAAGTTTGCTGAAATGATCAACTCTGTTAAAATTCTCAACCATAACAAGCAATCCAAAACTGTTTCCCAGCTCTATATTGCTAATCTAGGATGGCTTTGAGAACTGTCGGTGTCATTTCCATTATTTTTTGACCCTCGATGTATCATAAGAGGAGTAATTATGTGCACAATTGGACTAGCTGAGTAGCCATGCTGCAGTGCCTGATTTGATATGCAATTTTTTTTCCTTAACCTTTCTGAAGTCATTAGTTTTTCTTCCGTTAGTTGGTAAATGCACATGCACAGGCTCATCTATCCTAATGAGCTATAGTCAGTCAGGCCATAATCTTTGAAGCTTGATCTACACCATATTATACACTAATGCAAGATGGACGGCTACTGAGACCAGCACTTGCTTCCAGTAATATTTGTGAAGACTCGCTGCTCCTTATCTGACTTTCCTTCTGTCGTTTGTCCATCTTCCATCTGTCCATAAGGTGTCTAAAAAGTGAAAGAGATAGCCAAAATACACGTGTCAGGTAGGTTGTATGATAGAATGTCTCTGTAGATTAAGGGTAATTTTGGCAAACTGACCAGGAGATCTTTGTTTAGCTAACTTTTTTCCAGAATCAGTAATAAGAGAATGCAAGATGGATGTGCTACTGTAATGGCATGTTCTGTATTTACCTCTTGTTCCTTCAGTTCTTGTTGACTAGCAGACACCTAATCTTGATATTCCATATTAGTTGATGAATTGATGTTACTCTGTTAGCTTAGCTGAGTTTCCCACCTTGCATGATATGTATTCTTTGATCCAACTTTCCTTGTCAACCTGTGGTATGCAGGAAACATTTAAAAACAATGCAGTCAAGACGTTCTGGCAGAAATTTCATCCTTATAGCAATTCCTCTGCAGTAGAGAGAATTAAATTCTGTGTAAGTTATGGAGAACCTAATTACTTTTGTAAGCATTTGTCTTCAAATGCGAATGATGTTTATCTCATTTTCCTTACAGAATTGGAGTGCTTATCTGTTTCTCATTTTGCTTAATTTCCTTATGTAACCAGGATGTCTTACCTTACATGTGCCAAATCAAGAACGAAGATATATAGGTTATACTTGACGCTTAGTGTGCAAATACTTACCGGACATGTTCAGAAGTGAACATATTTACTACATACTAGTCATAAAATTGATAGGTTATGGAATGGTGTGATTGAAATTTCATGTTTACCTTTTACATCAGATTACATTCTGTAGTTTGAACATGGATAATGTACCAAACCTTGATGTGTGAATATCAATCAAAATATCATCAGTATGCTTAATTTAAGACACCTGGTTTTATTTGGCTAAAGAAACTTCAGACATGATCTCCCAATACTTGGTCTTATTTCTTTAGTATTTTCCAGTAACCTGATCTCTCAAATCATGTATTCCAGGTTCAAGAAAGCTGGCCTGAGGATGTCTTAAGTACAGCATTGGAGGATGTATGCTTGGAAAAGAGTTACCAGGAAAAATGTGTCCTAGTTCTAGTTCACGCTTTACAATCATACGAGGAAAAGACACGGAACAGCAAGCTCAAATCAGTTGAGTCTAGTTCCAGCTTAATGCCTAGGTACCAATTAATGGTATCATCTGTCCTTCTGACTACACTGCCCTTGAGCTTTCCTGGTTAGCATCCTTTCCTTCTTCGTCCTATCAGAAGAAAAGTCTTAGTCTTCTGTTTGACACTGAATCAGTGTTCTGTTGGATACAGTTGTTTCCGTTAATGAACCTTAGGGTGTGGGTTGTTGTTTCTTTTAGTCATGTTTTGCAATGTGAATTAACAGTACACATAGAGTATTGTATTTTCTGTTTGTTGTCAAGGTCTAGTACTGGCACCTTCAATTCCTTTGATGGCAGTATTGTTCTACCTATGTGCTTTTGACCAGCAAAAGTTATGTTCACTATTTTTGACAATTTACAGAGATTCTAAATGTCTATTTCAAGAAGAAATTGGAAGAACTAAATAGCATGATAGATGGATCTGGTGAGAATGACCAACTTGCTAGTCATGAATTTTCTGGAAGGAGCAATGTCTCGGCTTGGGATTCTAAAATGGACATTGATAGTCAAGAAACATGTACTTCAGAAAGTGGTAATTTGGTTAAGAACATTGGAAAAGTTGTTCGCGATCTTAGATGTCTTGGTTTTACATCAATGTCTGAAGATTCATATTCCTCTGCAATAATCTGGCTTTTAAAGGTCCATACGCCCTTCTGGGCCTAACACCTACTCCATCTCATATTTTGGCACAGATGCCCTGAAATTTCTGGCAGTAACCTTATGTTAACTCATTATCATCTGCAGTCTAAAGTTAACGAACTAGCTGGTGATGATTACAGAATCCCTGTCCTTGGGTGTGTCAAGGACTGGATCCAGGTACCGTCCATATCACCATTCTGCAAAGTTTATCTGTTAAATGCACGACTGCTCTTTTGAAATCACTGGCCTTTGTATTATGCCCAGCCCACATAAGTAACTGAGCTTGCTGAGGTTAAATTCATTTTTGCATGCTTAGTCTTCTATGCCCAATCCTCAGACCGGAACAGGAATGCACTGTTTATGTAATATAGCTGTCACTGCAGTGCAGAATGTCCTTCAGAACATATTTGCCAATGTCTTCCAGCTGTTTGATATCTGTTTATATACAAGTTTTTCAGCGTGTTAGATTAGCAGATAAGATCTTATTATTTTCACCATAATTTTTTTGGTCTAATTGTATATGATACTAGCTTATGGTTATATGTTCTCCATAGATGCTGACGCCGGCATATGATACTTATCTCTTCAGTATGTACACATAACCATGTTTGCTAACGGAACTTTTGGGTCTTGTCAGGCTGTTCTGTCTTCAGTTTATATACCCCTCTACTAGACGCTTAGCTCTTCAGTTTGTGCTGACAAACTTTTTGGTCTTGTCAGGCTGTTCCTCTTCAGTTTTTGCATGCTCTTTTGACATATCTGGGGGACTCTGTCGACTATGAAAGTGAATCATCTGGTCTGAAATCACCCTTAGCCTCACGCCCTTCTTCCTTCCCAGGAATTGGTGTTCCTTCAGAAGCCCTTCTGAGGTGGCACATGCGCCTTGAGTATTTTGCTTATGAAACCTTGCAGGACCTGAGAATTGGCAAACTTTTTGAAATTATAGTAGATTACCCTGAGAGGTTAGTCATTTTCCTCTGTATAGCGGTGCTAAACAATAAATAGCATTATGATCTCAATATTGTTGTATATGCTTGAGTACTTCTAGTGCTTCCCCTATATCTCTCTTCTTTCTAATAATTTTTTGGCTTATGCCCTTTAATATGCTTGGTACTTTTCTCACTTGTCACTTATGTAAGTATTCTAGTTTTTGGTTACTTGATCTATCCGACTTTGCAATGTATTCATATCTATCATGGCTATGGCACTGTATTCTTGCAGTCCATCCTAATTTAATTGAAGTGCAATATGGTCAGAGCCTATATATCATGGTTATTGCTTGGCTAGTTATCCACATTAAATCAAGGATCTTAATTTCCTTTTATGTGCCGTACTAGTCTTTTTCTCTCTTTGCTTGCATGCTTAGGTCTTAACCAAGTTTGTTGACACGGTCATCTCAATCATCTGAGCTTTCTTATGAGTTCCTTTCCTGTTACATTGATTCCATGCTCTTGCTACTTTGCATGCTTTCTTAACTTGTGCTATGTTTTAACATCTGGATATTTTTTGTGGTATTGATGAAGTTCTCCTGCTATTGAAGACCTAAAGCAGTGTTTGGAGTACACGGGTCAGCACTCTAAGCTTGTTGACTCATTTATCTCATCACTGAGATATCGCTTGCTTACTGCTGGTGCCTCAACTAATGACATATTGCACCAGTATGTTTCCACTATCAAGGCACTACGGTCGATTGACCCCACTGGTGTATTCTTGGAAGCAGTTGGTGAACCAATTAGGGATTATCTGAGGGGTAGAAAAGACACTATTAAATGCATAGTGACAATGCTAACTGACGGATCTGGAGGGAACACAAGTGGGACAGGAAATGCTGGTGATAATCTTCTTGAAGAATTGAATAGGGATGCTGAAAACCAGGAAAATGCTGACTATGATGATCATACAAACGTTGATGAGAAGCAAGCATGGTTGAATTCTGAAAGGTATGATTTATTCTTTATATTCAACATAATGCCTCTTATTCCCTGAGCCCAAAGGAAAGTTTGCTTCTCTAAGATCAAGAACTATGGTTCCAACTTTTACAGCTGGGAACCTGATCCCGTGGAAGCAGATCCATTGAAAGGCAGCAGGAATAGGAGGAAAATTGATATACTTGGACTGATGGTCAGTATAATTGGCTCAAAAGACCAACTGGTCAATGAATATCGTGTAATGCTGGCAGAAAAGTTGCTCAGCAAATCTGATTTTGATATAGATTCCGATATCCGCACGCTGGAACTTCTTAAGGTTAAGACTAACTTCCGTATTAGCCCATGCTTAGTTATGTTTTTAAGACATCTGATTGGGCTGCACTGATGTGTTATGCCTTCACGGTAGCCTTCATCTTTTTTAAGGTTATGTTGTTTTGGCAGATTCATTTTGGTGAGAGAAGTATGCAGAAATGTGAGATTATGCTTAATGATTTGATTGACTCGAAGAGAACCAACTCAAATATTAAAACATCGTTATCAAGGACATTGGAAACTGGTACCATTGAGATACTGCATATTCCTTCAGAAACCAAAATTTTAACTATTACTGCACCTGCATTTAAACCCTTTTTTTATGGTAGTTGCCGAACAAGAGGAGGCAGAAATGTCTCATGATGTTCTTGATGCTACAATAATTTCTTCCAACTTTTGGCCACCAATTCAGGTATGCTAGTAAACTTTTATCTAAATCATGGCGGTACCCCCTCCCCTCTATTTCATGCTGTGGATGAGTTATTGCTAATGACTCGAGCATTTTAATATAAATAAGGTGGTACATCAATTATGATACAAAGTTGAGCTTGGGAATTGTAAATTGGAAAATGCGGTCTGTGTTGACTTGTACCAAGAGATATGCACCACAACAATAACTAAATATTTGTCAGAACTGCTTATATGATTATATCATCAAATCTTGGTACCAATTTTCTGCCAGTTTTATCTTCAAATCCTTGTTATGCTGTTCATACAAACAATTTATATTCAATTCTATCACAACATTTTTTCAAATGTTTTTAATTGTTAAATGCATAATTTGCAACATCAAAACCTCTCTCCTTTTTGCTATGAGGCAACATAAAGTTTTTGAAGATGGATTCCTTACCATTGTATGCGGTCAGTTCGTAGTTAATATTTTTTGTAGTTGATCATAATAATATGCCTCGTAAGAATCATGGTTTGCATACTGAAGGATCAAACCGTGATTATTCTCTGTTTGGTGTATTCTTTCTTGATTCACTAAACCCCTATATCTGCGACAAATGTAGACAGAAGACCTTGCAGTTCCCGCTTCAGTCGATCAATTGCTGTCTGATTTTGCAAAAAGATTCCATCAGATAAAAACCCCACGGAAGCTATTGTGGAAGAAAAATCTTGGAACGGTCAAGGTTAGATTTCAAACTTGAAGTTCATGGGTATATGTTAGTAGGATTGGAGAAATATCTCTTATGAGTTCTTCTTTTCGTTTCCAGTTGGAACTGCAATTTGAGGACAGAAGTATGCAGTTTACTGTAGTACCTGTTCACGCTGCAATCATAATGCGGTTTCAAGAGAAACCAAGGTAATATCAACTACCTTTCTGCATATCTTTTGTGTACTCATCCAACTAAAATCATCATAACTTTTCAGTTGGACTTCAAAGACACTTGCTACAGAAATCGGCATACCTGTAGATTCTCTCAACAGAAGAATAGGTTTCTGGACAAGCAAGGTCTGGCACAAACGTATACTTTTTGAAATTTTGTGTACCCAATTGTCGATATCAGTATTACATTGTTTTACGTTAAAAACACTAGTAACATTGTGATACTCTGCATTGCTAAAAAAATAGATGAAATGGTACTCTTAATCATTTTACTATGATTTTTGAACGATTACACTTCAGTAAGATAGACTAGATGGTTGATGTATTTGAATCAGAGATCTGCACAGACTATATAGCTCTTGTTTCCTGTATTGGAATAGAACCAATATGATACTCTAAACATGACCTGCGATACATGACTCTACAAGCAAATCAAAAAGCATAAGTTCTTAAATGTGACCTCCTTCAGAAGAAAATCTAAGCACTTCATACTATATATTTCAGGGGGTCTTGACTGAATCAGTGGGGCCTGATGTGGATGATCACATCTTCACAGTTGTTGATAGCATGTCTGATGTCAACAAGAACATCATCGTGAATGAGAGCAGTGAAGCGTTTCAAATGAATGAGGACGAAGGTGAAAGCTCCGTTGCCTCTGTTGAGGAACAACTTAAGAAAGAAATGACGGTCTATGAGGTTTGACTCTTTGAGATTGTTTTTCTTAATATTCGTGACATACCTTTTTCTTCACTCCCCATTAGTTCTCTGCCATTTAACCAACTATTTTACTCATCTGGATGCACTGCAGAAATTCATCATAGGAATGTTAACCAATTTCGGCAATATGACACTGGACAAGATACATAACACTTTAAAGGTAGGCAACGTTTATTATCTCATCCACTTCCCATTCAGCTATTAACACTTCTTCTACTCACTGTTTTTTTTTCTAATATTACTCGTTCCAGATGTTCTGTGCCGAGCCATCATATGATAAATCGCTGCAGCAGCTGCAGAGTTTTCTTTCTGGTCTAATATCAGATGAGAAGCTTGAAATGAGAGATGGATTGTACTTGCTAAAGAAGTAACCGCTATTTAGATTAGCACCTTGTGTAGACAGAGGAGGATAGGTAGTCAAACCAATGTGTAATTGTTTCGTCATAATCATTCTGATCCTAATATATTTGATTATTCTTGCGCCAGAAACTAAAAACTCTCCGATACCATGTTATACTTCGCTGCTGTTCAATAGACTCGTTTCTACTGAGTGTTTGGAGGGTGGCAACTGCCTAAAAAAGACCTGTAATCCAACACACGATAACTTCTCAACAAACTGGACATCAGTTAAATAAAGCGGGTAGAGGGTTTCAGTATTCACCATTTCACTAGCCTGCAAAACACAGGTGCCATCCTTTTGGTCAAATACACAAATAGTTTCGCCCTTAAACGTTTCAGCCGACCAAAAAATTGTCTATTGTTTTTAATGATAAAAATCATCTAAGTGTACATGCTCTTTTGTAACCGCTCAAGACATTCCTGAAGCTTTATGAGTTTTAGTTGGTCAAATATACAACCATTTCGTGTCAATTAATTCGTCTCTTGATTATTGTGACCAACTGAATGTCTAAACAGTGTATATTTCTGTAAACAACTTCATGCATGTTGAACCCTTTTATTCACAGAATTGATCAGTTCTTAAAAAGATTTTAGCAGCAACGGCGCGGGATAACATTATAGTACACCCCAGCATGATACCAACTAAGGTTTCATGAGCATCACCGATAAATTCATAGCCGGTGATCCAATTTCTAGGTCACCTACCAAGTTGATCAATGTTCAGACATGATTCCATTGTGTTACGTACATTTCCAAGCAACTCTCATCTCCCCCACCAAACCACAGCCCTATAAAAACCAAGTAATTAATCACGTTCCTCTTACCCTACCACAGTAGCTAATCACGTTCGATCTCATTGTTCCAGTGCACAAACAAACAAGAACCGAGATCACCTTCTCGCAAGAAATGGCAGCTTCTTCAGCCCATCACTCAACTAGCACTAGCGTGTCTCTGTCCCTCTTCCTACTCGCAACCATCGCCTCCTCGTCCTTGTCTTCCGCCACCGCGCAGTCGTCGTCGTCGTCGTGCGCGAGCCACACCTTCTCCGGCAACGAGCTCTACGCGTCGTGCGCCGCCCTGCCGCGCCTGGGCACCACGCTGCACTACAACTACACGGCCGCCGGCAACACGGTGGCCGTCGCGTTCCGAGCGCCGAGCAAGGGCGGCGCCGGGTGGGTGGCGTGGGGGCTCAACCCCAACGGCACCGGCATGGTCGGCACGCAGGCCGTCGTGGCGTTCCGGCACTCCAACGGCAGCCTCGTCGCGTACCCGACGCTGCTCGACAGCTACGCGCCGTCCATGGCGCCCGCCGACGCCGCGGAGCTGGGGTTCCCGGTGTCGGACGTGGCGGCGGAGTACGTGAAGAAGGGCAAGGAGATGGTGGTGTACGCGACGGTCGCGCTGCCGGCCGGGAAGGGGAGCAAGTTCAACCACGTCTGGCAGCAGGGAAGCTCGGTGGTGAACGACGTGCCGGCGGCGCACCCCACCACCGGGGATAATATCCTCTCTACTGGCACCATCGATTTCAGCAAGTGATACTACCTCATGCACGCACGTAGCTACACTTATTCGTATACGCCCGGTCGATCGAGCTTGTTCCGTATGTGATGCATTGCTTGGTACAGTATGGGCGTGTTTGGTAGCCCGTATGAGCTCAGAAAATCTCTACCCACCCAACTTCCAGTTGTTTGGTAGCCCGGTTTTGTATATTGGGCCATGCCCACCTCATGCGAAAAAGGGCACTCAGCCATGCCCGGTTGGGAAGCTCGATTCGAGCTTCGCTACCCAGCCAGGCCCAACTCATACGAAAATTCATCCCACGTGTGGGTCCCACCGTCGCACAGCGACGTGCGCCCACCAGCCCCGGTCCTCATTCCCCCCTCTCCCCTGGTTCGTCTCCCTCCGCGCTTCGAGCCAGAAACCGCCCGCGCCGCCGCCTGCCGCGGCCGGAGATCTTGTATCGCGGCCGGAGATCATCTGCCGCCGCCGCGCACGTCCATTCCCACCGACTGGCGCCTCCGTCCACGCCCACCGCCGCCGGCCCGACGCGCATCGCCGCCCCCATCGCCCATTGCCGCTGCCAGCGCCCCACGCCGCGGCCAGCGCTTGGATCCACCGCCGCCGAGTGCTGCCGCCTACTCGCCCCCGCCGTGGAGGACCACGAGCGCCATCGCCGGCCACCACCGCGCCGCTTAGCTCCGCCTCGGTCCTCCTTGCATCTGAGTTCTGCCCGGCGCCGCCTAGCTCCGCACGCCGCCGGCTCGGCCTTCCCAGCTAGCGCAAGCCGGCAAGACGGCACCGCGCACTCGTACGCGTCCTCGACCAGGTCTGTGCCGGCGCATGGGCTCCGGCCGCCGAGCTCCCCGGCCAGGTCCGGCCGGCTAGAGGACTTGATTGATTTTTTTAATTTCTGTCAAGGACCTATATGTAATAATTTGGACTGGTTTGTATTTTTTTCTGAGCTCAGCACTGCCCAACGTATGCAGGCCACCAAACAATTTCTCATCCGAACATGTCTCACTCCATGCAATCCACCAAACACATCAACAAATCTCAACTCAACCTGTGTAAGCCCAGCCTGGCTCAGATGAGAAACACACTCTGAGCACATACAAGTTACCAAACACACCCTATATGTACGGAGTATCTGTCATCTTTGTTGTCGCATAGTTGCCCGTGGGTGGTTCGTTTTCTTTTTCTCTCATATGAATCGTTCCATGTACCGATGTACGGAGTGTGTGATTGCTGCTCGGACGATAGTTTTGAATACATATTGTGTGCTGTAAAAAAAATGAATATTTACTGTTTGTAATTTGGGCTCTCGATGCTGAATTAGAAGTGGAGTATATCCTTGTGGACAATGTTGTTCTTAAGAAAACTGTAACCAGCACAGGTGTGTATAGTTAGTTTTCAGTGGATATTTCAAGCGATTGTTTTTCCCGTTAGATAGATGATATACGACCATCCAGAAACTTGCACCTCATGCTGATATCATTAGCATAAATCACTAAATATGTAGTTGTAAAATGTCTCACAAATCGTTAATCTTACTAGCAAGTGTGATCCGTCTCGAGTTTCTTTTGATGTAGACTTTAAAACAAGATCGCATGGTTCAACAAGATCGCCAGGTTTGATATTGGCATTGCCGCATAAGCAACAGACAGTCATCAGGTAGTTTTTCTTTTCTTTCAAAAACATTGTTGTGAGGCACTTTGTGGAACAAAGGTCCTGGCATTTCTTCTAGCCAATTTTTTCTCAGTCCCAATATTTCAGTGGACTCTTATCTCTTTACTTAGTCCTCGGGTATCTTTGCCTCTACTGAGTACCACCAATCTCTGAACAAATCATTGTTGTTACGCACTAGTAGAGCCAAACCTGTCAGCTGGCAAATCCGAACCAAATTTCTCTTGCAAAAAGATATCACCGTGTTTGTTCCAAAGGGTGTTCTATAGGGATATTTTGGTAAAGCAGTTCCAATGCATGGATGACACCATTCAGCTACGATGCGCAATGCACTCTAAAGGGCTATTTAGGTAAAGCAGTCTCATTGCATGGATGACACCATTCAGCTAGGAGGTAGAACGCGCTAGCTGGCATATACTCATCAATACTCTGAAAGGATGGCAAACACAAAAGTTTAAAAGAACTACTATGGTTACAAATACATTACACTGACAGCATGAGCACATTGATTTCTGTAGTTGCAGTACAAGCACAGTTGGATATCCTGAAAATAAAACTATGCCAGACATTTGACCATGTAAGGCCCCTCGAGTTCGTAACCCAGCTTGCGGTAGTAGTGGCGGGTCCCAACTCCTGAGATGACAGCCAGTTTCTTCGACCGATGCTCCTTACGAGCGATTCTTTCTGCTTCTTCCATCAAGAGAGTCCCATACCCCTGAAAATGATCATAAATAAAACAAATGTTAGCCAGCTGAAACAATCTAACAGCAGAAACATCGTAAATATCTGAACAATTAATTGAGGAGGGGTAGGGTAGCCTCATGTTTAGCAACTATTCAGCGACTACACACCACTTGACGGGCCCTGATTTTTACTATTTTTGCGCACATCATACATTCCAAGTATGATCATTTGAAGACAACTACAACAAAACATTATTTGCATAAGAGATTCACCTGGTGTTGCAGTTTCTCCGCATCACGACCATGCACAGGGACTGCCGTTCCGTAGACATGAAGTTCACGGACAATTGAACACCTCCCTACGAGTTCAGGGCATGTAACATTGCGACCACATTTACGCAAACGCAACAAGCCAATGAGGATATCCTGTAGAATTCACAAAAAAGACATTGTGAGTAATGCCACATAAGATTGGACGAATAGGAGACCCAGTGATTAACTCTATGCACTAGTAGCCATCTTATGAGCACATTCACAAGCAAAACAGCTTAGAAAATTGTTGGTATAAGTAAAACATACAAGGCAAAATAACTAAGCGGATAAGTTCAAATGATCCTACCCATGTAAAAAGGCATTGAGCATAAGTAAATTGGAAAAGACATGCCTATTCAGGAAGGCAGCAAAAACCATAACATATCTTCACATCACTGCAGTGAAATGAATTGGCTGCCAGGCTATAAGTACCTGTCGTGTATCCTCATAGGAGAGGAAGGTCTCCCAGCCATCATTTGCCGCATAATCACGCCTGACAAGCTCTACTTCATCAGGTCTGATCTTGTGATGGATGTCCTACATGGAGATGCACAACAATAATGATGACGACACATCCTTGATTAACTATAAGAACAGGGCAGTGACTTCAAGGAACCCTGTATTTACCTGAATTCCAGCCTCACGGGTTCTGACATCTCGGCATTTCAAGCCCAAATCTTCCATTCGAGCCAAAGCCAGCTCACGTAGGTTACCTTTCTCGACACCGGAAGTAACAAGAGGCATAGGGATATCTCTCTGGACCCGATAGATTCGTGTCCATGGTGGTACCATCGACAGAATCCTCGCTACAATATCCACTAGCAGCTCAGGTGGATAGTTTCTATACCTGAAACATAGCAAATGTCACCAGTATATCAGTTCTCAACTCTTAAGTCTAAAACTGAACATAAGATCAAGCCAGAAACAGAGTTTCAAACACTAGATAAATATAGTACCTTCCAGTTTTCCACAGCTCATAAAGACCAGTACCACGAATCACAAGAGTAGGATAGATCTTTAGACCATCTGCTCGGAATGCTGGATTTTCGAAAAATTCTCGGAAACTTTCCATATCTCTTTCAACTCCAACATTAGGTAAATCTGGCATCATGTGCGCAACCACCTACCAAAGGTTAACACATTATGCATTACGATGACTGCACAAATCCTAACTCAAAGCTAGAGGACAGCCTAACGGGAGCTTGCTAAAGCAGGAAGGAAGTAGTGGGCTAGCGAGCAATAACCTTAAAACCAGCATCTTTTGCTAAAGAGAAACAATCAGCAACAGCAGCTACCGTGTGGCCTCTGTTAGTGTCACGTGCAACATCCTCATATGTACTCTGAACACCAATTTCTAAGCGGGTACATCCATAAATTAGCATTTGCCGTAAATGAGGCCCCAGGCAATAATCAGGTCTCCTGAAAGAAAGAGACTAATCAGATGTTTTACGGGAAAATCACAGTGAATTTTCAAATTCAACAAAGAAGCATGAACATATATTGAATGGCCCTTACGTCTCAATTGTCATACCGATACATTTCACAGCACTATGTTCTGAATAACAAACCGCCTCCTCAACATTAGCAGAAGTATGTCCCGATAAAGCATCATGAAGATTTCTGATAAAATAATCACGATAATCGGCCGGTAATGACATGAAAGTTCCACCCATCAAAATGAACTCGACCTGCAGAATAGTATATCTGAATTACTTTGCACTTGTAATGCATCAAACATAAATCGCTCAAATCAAGACAAAATACTTTCTCGGGCTAGGAAGTAGGAACAAACCTTATCCGCACTATGTCCGAGCCTTTTGAGCTGATCTATCCTGCTTCTGGCCTGCACATATGGGTTGTACCTACGATTGCAAATTCAGATGGATTAAATGAGGTGGCACAGGATGAGACTGCCTCTCTGCTGATGAAATTTGTCCAGAGAAACTCAATCTCTGTCAATGAGACGTTGCCTAATCTCAGGTGGATGAGAGGGCTACACCAGTTCTTATGCGTTTGGAATAAAATTCAACAAGTTCATCTTTCAGACTCCCAAGAAAGCATATTCTGGAATCCAACGTCTAATGGGATTCGCTCGGCAAAGACTGCCTATGACCTACACTTGTTGAATTTTGGCCTGCTCGAGCAGGCCAGAGGGGATAGTTGGTGTGTTTTTCTTTAGGGCTGACCGCTGGATCAGAGTAAAAATGATAATAGTACGTGTAAGGCTCTCTGTCTCACAATCACATAATTTTCAGTTGTTATTTTTGCTGGTTCATAATTTCCAATCGTAATACAAACTGAACCATGTCTTCTTTATTTCTAACAATGTACAGTATTAGCAGCATGGGTAGGTAGTAAATCACCTTGCCCGGATGGCTCGCATGCTGGTGGGCTCATATCCAGTGTAGGACTGGGTGCTGTACTCGAAGTCTGAGTCGGGGCCTCCCGGGCAGTAGACGCAGATGTTCCCCGTGGTGGCGATGTGGGGGCACCGGTGCGGCTTGGACATGACGGCGACCACCGCGATCCCCGACGCCGTGCGCACGGGCTTGGCGCGCAGCCTGGGGAGCAGCGCGGCGCGGTCGGCCTCCGGAACCGCGGCAATCATCTCCACCAGCTTGGGCGCGCGGGCGAGGCCGTACCGCCTGCACGCGGCCGACTTGAGCGCGTTGAGGTCCACGTCCTCCCCGCGGCGCGAGAGCTCGCCCATCTCCGACACGATCTCCGCGATGGCCCGCACCCTGGCCTCCTCCTCGGAGAGCCCCGCGGGCAGGACCACGCCCCCGCGCCCCGGCGTCGGCTTCCGCCGGCGCGGCTGGTCGGCCCCGGCGGCGGCTACGGCGGCGGCCATCGGGAAGGGTTTCAGCGGAGGGGGGTTTTGGTCCGTGGAGTCTGGCTCGGTCGGTGTTTGGCCTCGGCCTTCTCTGCCTACGGTTCGGTTCGACGTATCTCAGTCATGTACAGCCATCGGATCGCAGAATGAACGGTCCGGATAGATACACGTGGAATCAGAATGTAGAAGCTAGTGGTTCGAATCTGGAGTATTTTTCCCACCAGTAATTAAATTCCTTACCTCGCGAAAAAAAGCTTTCCTCCTCCTCCTCTGCTCTCCCTCTCCCCATCTCTTGCGGCAGAAGCAAAGCGAGGCGAGCCGGCGAGATGGACGGCGGCGGCGGCGATGAAGGGAAGCAGCACCCGCACCTGGTGCTGGCGCACAAGCTGTTCCTCCTATCGCAGCCGGACGTGGACGACCTCGCCAAGGTCGGCCTCCGCGACGACGTCCTCGCCGCGGTGAAATCCGATGGTAGCGAAACTGCCCTCCCCCAAATCTGTTTCCTCAACTGTGATTTAGGGGGTTTGATTTGACGCGACGTGCTTGTTTCCAGACATGGCGGCGCTGTACGAGTCGCTGGGGGCCGACGGCGTGCTGGAGACGGACCCGGCGGTGCTCGCGGGGATGCGCGGCAGGATCGAGGAGGAGGCCCGAAAGTTCGACGAGAAGTGAGCAGATCTCGCTGGCTTGCCCTTTTCCTGCTCGAATTTTAGGCTAGTGTCTAGGTTTCAGTGATTCGTGGGCATTGGTGCATCTACCTAATATGCTGGCCTGACAGTTCGTAATTTGACCACTCCAGATAAGATTATGCGATAAAATTCGGCCTTGAGAACCCGTAGTCTAGAATCAAATGGTGGAATTCCATTTGTTTTTTCTTGCTCCTGTTGTTTCTGAACATTATTGTCGTAGCTAACTTTTCGAGCTTCTGATAGTACCAAACTCACATTCCTATGCTGTTGATCTTGACCAATACCAATAGATTGCTAAAGTTTGCTTGTTTAAGTTATTGCGTACAACCACCTTGATCAGTAGTGAAACAGTGGCTAATAGTAGTAAGCAGAGAATTGATTTTTTAAAGAGATGACGGTTGAATCACTTATCTCGAGAAAAGGGCTGCAGTTCAAGCAGTCAGATATTTTACTGGAAACATTGTTCATTTCAGTCTAAGTGAAAATTTGTGCCCTTGGTGTCTAGAGTCTCAAGTGTAGTGCTTCTTTTTTTCCTGCCTTACTCTGTGTCATTTGAGTTTCCAATTTGCTGTGGTTGATTCTTAGTTTTTCTTCATTTATTTATGCATAAAGGACCGCTGATGCTGAAGAGAACTTGGGTGAGAGCGAAGTTCGTGAAGCCCATCTAGCTAAGTCCTTGTATTTCATTAGGGTTGGCGAGAAGGTATAATCTACTGTCTTCTGCACCGTGTTAGGTAGTGAATACATGTTTTAAACATTTCAGTCTAACCTAAACAATGAAAATTTCAGGAAAAGGCACTGGAGCAGCTTAAGATTACTGAAGGGAAGACTGTAGCTGTAGGGCAAAAGATGGACCTTGTTTTCTACGCTTTACAGATTGGTCTTTTCCATATGGACTTTGATCTCATGTCAAAGTCCATTGACAAGGCCAAAATGTAAGTATGAAGTCCTGCAATATAGCTATTTGCTATTCTGCTTGTTTTGCATTTTGAGTTACGATGCTGAGCAGCTTATTTTCCTGATTGAAGCTTGTTTGAGGAGGGTGGTGACTGGGAGAGGAAGAACAGATTGAAAGTGTATGAAGGCTTGTACTGCATGGCCACTAGAAATTTCAAGAAGGCTACTAGCTTATTTTTAGATTCAATTTCTACTTTCACGACCTATGAGTTGTTCCCCTATGATACATTCATATTTTACACGGTCCTTGCAAGTGTTATCACATTGGACCGTGTATCTCTAAAACAAAAGGTATTTGTTCATCTTTTCCCCTTCAAGTCTTCTATGTTAACTTGGATGTGAATAGAACTCCCATTTGACAAGGATTTTGACAGGTTGTGGATGCACCTGAGATCTTGGCTGTAATTGGCAAAGTACCTCACCTGACTGAGTTTCTCAATTCCCTCTACAATTGTCAGAACAAGTCATTTTTTGTGGCATTCTGTAAGTGACTAATCACTGTATTCTCTCATATTGTTGCATGTATTCTGATCATCAATACTGCTCGTTTGGCTTTTCTGGTGGGGTCAGCTCCTCGGATTTCTTATATCTGCTTGATATTCGTTTTCAGCTGGCCTGACGGAGCAGATCAAGTTAGACCGTTACTTGCAACCTCATTTCCGCTACTTTATGCGTGAAGTACGCACTGTTGTCTATTCACAATTTCTCGAGTCATACAAGAGCGTGACGATGGAAGCAATGGCCGTCTCATTTGGTGTTACAGTTGATTTCATTGACCAGTAAGAATTTATGTTGATGTTATTCCTGGCAATGTCAAGTCCTGGTGCTAATATCATCCATGACCATTTATGCAGCTAAACCTGTGCCTCCGATGCAGGGAATTGTCACGCTTCATTGCTGCTGGGAAGCTTCACTGCAAGATTGATAAAGTTGCCGGTGTCCTGGAGACGAACCGACCTGATGCACGGAACGCCTTCTACCAGTCAACCATCAAGCAAGGAGATTTCTTGCTGAACCGCATCCAGAAGCTATCACGAGTCATTGACCTGTAGGCTTTCCAGTTTCCACAGGTTTTCTTTATCTTGGAGCATCTCCTTTCCAGAACCCTGCTCAAGCTCCTCTGCAAGACTATTTGCTTTAGCTCCTCGAGAGTACCAGCAATATTGCATCTTGCATTTCAAAGGGGTCACAACTCACTACTCACAAGGGAAGGGGGTTAGCAAAATATTATCTTTTTAGTCTGAGAATTTGACTTGTAACTTGGAAATAGATAGCTGCAGACCATTTCTTGTAGACGGTTGCTTTTATATAATGAATCCATCCATTTATTTCAGTTTGTGACCAGTGTGTTATACTATTCTTTCTTCCCAGAGAACGAGAATAATCTGAGAAAGTACTTTTGCTACTCCCTCTGGACCAAAAATATTGTCACGCGTTTAGCGTTGAAGTCACGCTTAATCTGAACCGGAGGGAGTATCTGTTCTAGAAATGACATTATCTGTGTTTCCAAAAAAAACTGCACCAGCAAAAGTGAAGAACCCAAAATCACACGATGAACAAGACACAATGCTAGCTCATTTAAGGACAACAAAAGGATCATTGTCATTCAAGTAAAACCACCCCAAGAGCATATCCTCAATAAAACCGACGCTGTTTATTGGTCTATATGATAATCCCGATTCATGACACACTACACATATGCCAAACCTCACAGAAATTCTCCTGTATGTTACCTTTTTCGTCCTCAGGAAAACAAATACACCGTACCCACCTAGAACAGGGGGGAGCCAGCTCACCAACCAAAAGAAAAGAAAATTTCCAACACTACAACCACAGCCCAAGTTCCAGAGAATCGCGCATGGTTCAAAGGATTGCACGATTGGGGTTTGCTATGGGTATTCTATTGGCTGGATTTGCCGTTGGGTATACCCCCCATTTCCTCCAGGCGCTTCCAGAGGGCTTCTCGCTTCGAAGTAGATTCCTCCTGCCTGAGCCCATCGTCGTCGAACTTCTGCATGCACTCTCCAAAGAATGCAGAATCGTGATCGGAGAATATCTTGCGTACATTCAATGTCAGGCTCCGAACAGCTTGGTTCCAGTGACCCCGGGCATTTCTCTCGAGCGCGGGAAAGATGATGGGTAGTATCACCTTGTAATTCTGCTTAATCAAGTTCTCGATGTGGTCGTTGTTCCATAGAAACAGTGCCCGCTCTGCCACCTAACAACAGACAAGGAGAAAATGTGGAAAGTCATGTTATATACTTTCGCTGAATATTATTTACACTGTTTCATGTGGAACAGCATAAAAAACAAGTTCAGTTTACAGATACACCAAGTTGCATGTAGCTACAGGGAAAGTTCAGTAAGCTACAAATTACTCCAGTAAACACAATCGTAAAAACCACCCAGATTAACAGGGACAGTTAAAACGTAATATTATTCTGGTGGATGACGGTTAGTGCTATTAGGAACACTGTAGCACACCGCTGAAGAATTCACAGCATTATTAGCAAGCGGAAAGCAAATCCTAAATCCGAACTTACAAACCTGTAAGACCTGTTTCAGACATGGCTTGCAAAAGGATATATAGTAAGCAAATATACAGGTTTTAACTACCCGAAAATGATGAATAGTGTTTTCCATCAAAATAGTAATTTCACAAGACATCATGTTTACCTAAAAGCAGCATGTGAACTTTTTGTAAAGGCGGTGCTTTCGACAAAACTAATAGAAACTGAGAAATCAAACAAAACAAAAAAAACTAAATAAATGAGTTGCACCCTCAAGGTCCGCCCAAATTGGAATGGGTGTCTTGCAATTAACATGTGAATGGATCAACTGAATGACTGCTACATGAAGTGCACACGGAAATAGGCTCATTTTTTTGTAGTAACGGAAATAGGCTCATTTTTTTGTAGTACTAGTCTGATTACCACAGATGTATCAGATATTCAGATCACTTTTATATGAGGGTTTCATGCAAATGCAAGAGAACAAAAATTGCAGTCATGTTAAAACGAAAATGAACCAATTAGTGTGGTGTCCTTTAAGATAAGAAGAGGATAGCATCACCTAACAAAATGTTCTTACTTCCTAGAACCCATAGGCAAATGCTCAAAAGTAGATCTCATAGAAAGATTGTCAGCATTTCTTTGCTATACAGAACTAAAGATTAACCATATGACAAAATAACTGAAAATCCATTGACATGGTAAAAAACATGATGCATAGAAAGGGTGGCAAACAGCAAAGAGTGCAAGTCCGCCAATGTCAATCTTTTTCATACTAAGGGAACAGAACTATAACTACCTTAATCTGTGACAGATTTCATAGTTGGTCCACTGATAAACAATAAGCCAACGAAATAATAAGTAGCTTAAGGCAGGAAAAAGCATACAGAATGAACTACGATGAGAACAAATAAAGATCACATGCATTCAAAACTTGAGTGTATGCCTAGTGGGATTTAACCTGGAAGTGCGAGCTGTTCATGCTATGGGCAATCTGACGGAAGAGCGGAACCATGCATCTCTGGAACTCTGCAAGCTGTGTTGCCTCTAAAACCTCTTCTAGCTCACCCAAAAACATCACCTCCTTTGAACTGTTTGTTATAGGCCAATACTTCAGCAAACCCCTAATGACAGTGTCAGCAAGTTTGCAGTCCTTCTCCACAAACTGTGTGATGCAATATGATAGCTGCTGATGGTACGTTCCTACACACTTTGGCTTATGAAGTGGGATGAGGGCACGAAGAAGGAACAACTTGTGCTCTTCTTTAAGTGGCAGGGCAAAACCATTGATTATACTGCCCAAGATCTCCAGCAACTCCGCAACACCATTATGCTTTTCTGTTTCAAATATAAACCTGTAGAAGATGTTGTTGATTGCTTTCCTGATGAAAGGGCGATGCACCATGAATTTGCCATATATTCGGTGGAGTATTGTCTTCAAGTAGTCCCTTTCCCTAGGGTCTTCCGAGTCAAAAAGATCTAGCAGCTTGAGAATGAAAGAGTGGTCAATGTATCTCTTGGCAAGCTTTGCGTCCGTCTCCTGGGACGCTACAAACCTCAAGAAAACCTCATAAACGATCTGCAAGTGTGACCATGCCGGGTCCATGAGGGGCTCCTCTTCCTCAAGATCAACCCCTTCGATGGCCTTGTTCTCGCGAGGGGTGGGGTTGGAGGTCCGGAACAAGTTAATGGCCACCACCTTGCTGATCTCCAACATGATGACTTCAGAGAACTTGCCATTTGCAGAAGTGACGTAATCAACGAGCTCCATAAGCGTCTGCCGCTTCATCTCTTTCTCCTTGAGGTTCTTTGTCGGATCCGCAAAGTCGTACACGGCACAGCAGAGGGTGGCCTTCCTGACAAACAAGTTCTGCTTCTCCGAGACCGGCACGTCCTTGAACGCTGGCAGCGGCTCATTGGAGTGATACACCACAGTCCCATTCACCGCCGGAATGGAGCCCGAGCCAGCTGACGCCAGGTGTTCCCCATTTCCTGCCCTCTTATTCCCGCCGGGCTCGACGCTTCTGGCAACGCTGTAAGAGTTGGACGGCTCGTTGCCATTGCCCGTAGCAGCCTCGCCGGCCTTGCCTGTCTTCTTCGGCAGCCTGCCGAGGATCTGCTTAATCATCTTGTTCTTGCCACAGCCAAAACCCTAGCAATATATCCCACCTCCGCAAATCAGCAGCAGGAACGAGGAGGGATCTACGCAACTCCTCAGCCCCTGAACTGACCCAGCAGCACTAGATCTCCAACCCGCCGCCAAGCAACAAGCCCTGGCTCTACGGGCCTCGAGCAGGCAAACACGCCCGGATCACTGGGAGAAACCAAGACGGATCAGGCTTTCGTCCAGGAGGCACTCCACCGGCCGGACCTCGACAGATCAGGCGACGGCAGCGACGCCACCATCCCCTCCTTACGCAACACAAATAAAAATCCAATCTTTCCCCGTGCAGCCGAATCTAGGATCCAGGAAGCAGCCTCGCGGGGTGGGAAAATGGCGAGATTGAGGAGGAGGTGGGGGAGAGGGGAAGGTGGAAGGGAAACCTTTTCTTGGGCTGGACGGAGAACTGCCCACCTTTTCCTCTGGATTTGAGAGGCGGCCTGGAGGAGGTCCCCGAAAGCGGGGGGCGGAGGAGTAGGAGTAAAAGTTTGTGCAGCGCCGGGCCGGAGAGCGGCTGCGATAGTCGTAGAACAAAGGGAAGGCAGCCAAGAGAGAGAGGGGGGAGAGTATTTTACCGCATCTGGCACCTCTCGGTGAGTGCAATCAATTGCTCCGGCTTGTTTTTGCTCTCGCCGGGAAGTGGGAACTTTCATGGGTGCTGCTGCCAGAGTAGACCGAATCCCCTGTTTCTTCCTTTTTCTCATCAAAATTTGGTGTTGTTTCTATAATTTTGTATCCTCCGTTTTTTAATATAGCCCTTTTACATATTCACGTGTATCTTATTTAGAGTTGGTTTAACGTCTATGTTCAATCATTTTAATTCGTATCTAAACAACATGTATAATAGGTAAAACATGTTATCTTTAAAAACGGAGGAAGTGTGCATTATTTTAGGTGATATAGATGTAGCACGGAGCACGAGCTACACAAGTCCACTGGACAGGATAAACAAATCACATTACGAGGCGTCCATCAAAAGCTTGTCTCTGATGTGTGTCCGTACCCACCGTGGGCACTTTGCTTAGCGAGAACATGGCATTCCGTCTATCGGGCCGCACATTTTCATATTCTATGGTTATGATTCTATCAGATTTATCTTTTTGATGTTGTCTAAAATCTATTTTATGGTATAGAGTATAGACGCTTATAACCTCCCCCAACTCCTAAACACACCTCAGTAACTAGTCGGCTTATTTTAGGGGAGCTTGCTCATTACTGAGTTTTTTAAAAAATAATACGTTTTTTTAATCGAAATTCGGATTCTAGCGCGCGGAATTTGGAATTTTGAAATCTAGCGCGCCGTCGGCACGAGTGATGCCGATCGGCATGGCTTATGCCGAAAAGTCTCCTTCGGCGGGACCCACACCGACGGCTGCATGCGGCAGACGCTCGTCAGGCGGGCCCGGACCTTTCGGCAGCACTGATGCCGATCGGCATGGGTCATGCCGATCTGGGCCGGAATAAGTGCCGCGCCCGGCTTCCTTCCTTCCCACGCGCCGGCTCCTTTCTTCTTCCTCGCGTCGAACGCCCGAGCTCTCCTCTGTTCTTCCTCCCCCCCCCCCCCCCCCCCACCCACCAAAACAGTGCCAAATCTTGCCCAAAAAATTAGTTTGAGAAGGTTAGATTGCTAGGAAAGAAAAGAGGAGGACTAGGGCATCAAGGATCTTTTCATGGGGTAGATTTTCGTGGATTCGTTTTGAGGACAGGGGGTGGAGGATTGGAAACAATGGAGGCCAACAATGGTGGATAGCAGTGGTGGGAGCTCGTGTTGGAGGAGGAGGTGTGGTGGTGGAGCAGTGGTGGCGGTAGATTGAGGCCGGGAACGGAAGAAACGGGATTTCCACGCGTCAAGGGTAAACCCTAATTAATCACTAGATGAATCTTGTTTAGTGAATTTATTTATTATGTATGTGTTAGTTGTGGAATATTTGTGTCGGTGGATGTGATAGTTGTAGTGTACAATATTTTGTCGGTGGATGTCGGTTATTGTGTTAATATAGTTGTATAAATAATTTTGTCGGAACAATGCGTTAGTTGTAGTATAGATATATGTTAAATGGATGCGTTAATTTTGTCGGTGGATATTTGCCGGATGGATGCGTTAATATAGTTGTTGTATAAATAATTTTGTCGGATGGATGCGTTTGTTGGTGGATGTCGGTTCCTGTGTCGGTCGATATTTGTGGGTGGATGTCGGTTCTGTGTTAATATTTTAGGAATATTAGTAATATTGGTAATATTTCGGGTGGTCGTAATAATATTTATGTAGTATTTTGACGCAATAAATTTGTTTAGGTAATGGAAGTGATTGATTTTATTGTGCACTCCGGCGCCGGTACTGTCCGCGTTACAGAGACTGGGGTTGATCTTAGTGAATTTAATAATATGGTGATGCAGTTGTCAGACCCAGAGAGAGTTAGAATAGCTGCAGTGTAGTAGTATTTCACTGATAATTTTGGGTATGATCCTAATATATTTACGGTTAAGATTCAGTCAGTGTGGTCCAAATCCCGTACAAATATTTTTCGGGAGTTGTTACCGCTGGATCGAACATGTCAGTGGATAACTTGGCTATCATCATGCAAACGTCGAGGTATCCAACCAGAAGTCCTGCTGATATTTTATCCGAAGCAGAACAATGTAGAGCAAGGTGGCGGAGGTTTTCAGCATGGAGAGAGCAGTCAGGGTGCAGATTCACAAAATGTGAATATTCATGATAAGTATGAGCCATGTACTATTCGATAGTATGTACTAGACATATTTCTATGTACGAGACATCTCCGTGTACCGTTCGACAGTACTAGACATATTCCTATGTACGAGACATTTTCGTAACGATTTGATTAGGTAAACATACTCGGTAGTACAAAAACTACAACTTCTAAAAATAAATCGATAAATTGATACGAAAAATAAGATATAACACAGGCCTAGTCCATACTCTCCGCAGAACAGAAGAAATGAAGATAATAAAAATAAGATACAACACAAGGCGAGTCCATACTGATCACACCACACGAGAAATGAAAGAACACAGCTCAATTTAATACTCTACCTATCTCCCATCGATGCACCCTGCACCATCCGCCGATTTAGCTCCCTTGCCCTTGCTCGATGCTTCAGTCTTCTTCTCCTTGCTCTTGCTCGATGCTTCAGCCTTCTTCTCCTTGCCCTTCCTCGATGCTTCAGCCCTCCTTTCCTTTGATGTCGGCATGAAATCGTCGTCATCATCGCTGGAGACTATCCAAAGATAGGACTCACCGTACAAATAGCGGTCATCTTCAGTCCGGAGAAACAGACTTTTGGTAACTTTCCTATCATACTTATCTGCAAGACGCACGATTTCTGCACGGATTTGTTGCGGGGTCCTATACGGAAACCCGTCTCGAATTTGCCTCGCCCCAAGCAAAGCGAGATGTCTCTCACTACCAATAATTTCTTCAAGTGGAACTACCCTACCATCTACCTTCAAATCGGTGGAAATCATAGCGAGATGCTTCGATGCGGCATCGTGAAACCCGGACACACACTTCTCACAGGGAACAATGCACACCATCCTTGCGCTCAAGTGACTCGCATGGCTACCTTAGAGTGGGTTTTATAGGATAACGGGTGGACAAGTGGACGGGAAGCGGTGGCGGGAGAAACAGGCGGGAAACGGTGGCGGGAGAATTCTGGCGGGAAACGGTGGCGGAAATAAATTGTGCGGGAAAGGTTGGCAGAAATCGGTGGCGGGAAACGGTGCCGGGAGAAAAGATGCGGGCGAAAATTGGATGGAATCGCCGACAGCAGAAAATGACAGGTACCGGAAATTTAGGGGGGGTAAAAAGGGGTGCGGGTCACTTTCGGCATTAGCCGTGCCGATCGGCACGGGCCATGCCGAAATGTGATGTCGGCAGGAGTTTCACGCGACGGACCCGCAGGTCATGCAACTGTCGGCACGGCTAATGCCGACCTGGACATTTCGACATAAGCCATGCCGATCCGCATCACTCGTGCCGACGGCGCGCTAGATTCCGAAATTCCAAATTCCGCGCGCTAGAATCCGAATTTCGATTAAAAAAACGTATTATTTTAAAAAAAAAACTCGCTCATTACTGCAGTGAGCACCGATGGATCTACTAGCATTTCTTTTTTAGCAGGAGCGTACGTGCGGCCAGCGTGCGCAACGTGCGCGGGAGCATGCCCGTGTCCGTCGTGCCGCGGCGGCACGGCAGGCGATCGATGCATGGACCCGGCCGGCGGCGCCACCGTGACTGGGTGGGCAGGGCGCAGGGCGTGGACCACGCCACCAGCTCATGGCCGCACAGCATGATCCACAAGCATGATGAGAATCTCTCGCTTGGACAGAAAACCATGATGGGAGATGATCCACCAGCACTGACTGGTACTAGAGTGAGTGAGTGAGTTGTGTTGATTTGTATTCTATATAAATAATAACGTAAAATCTAATCCGTGCCCGCGCACTCTTCCGTCCTTACAGCTCACCGCGCGCGCCGTCCGATTGACATCGCGTGGTTATCCTCCATCCCACGGCGTGTCGCGTTCGGACAAAGAGCACCGACCAGAGGGAACTGGGGACCGAGCCCGTATTCCCCTCCACAGCTTGGACGCCCGCCTGGTTCCCTCCACCTCCCCATCTTCTCCCCGCGGAATCGCCTCCACTCGCCGTCGATTCCCGTCAGCGCTGCCCTCCAGTACCCGCAGGATCTGTGGGCCGAGCATCTCCGACGGGGGTGGTCGTTTTCGATTTGTTTTTGTGAGAGCGGATGAGTGTCTCTCTGTCCCCGTTTCCCTCCATGCTCGCCGTGAAATCCCGCGCCATCACCGGCGATTTCCTCTGGCGCGACCTCTAAATACCGGTGGATTTCCGCCGCGAGCCTCTCCATCGGCTGGGTGCTGTTGTTTATGTGTGTGACAGCGGCACTTTTCCGTGGTCCGATTCAACTATGTTGAGTTCAACTTGGTCGAGGTGGATTCATTTGATTCCACTACGTCGAGTTCGATTCCCTTCGAGCTCGTCCAGGTTAGTGAAGCTTGAAACTTAAGTACTCTCTGGTGGTTATGCGTGCTTTTTGGGGGGATTGTTCCGACTGATTTGTTGACTACTTCTAATCCGTAGTCCCGCCGTTGATTAGGGTTGTAGGTTCTATGTGCAGAAGGACTAGCAAGTTCGAATCGGTGAGCCCTAATCTCCATGTACATCTTCATGTATGTAGTTCTTAGCCTCTTTGATAGATGTAGTTCTTCTTCCGCAAATTTGATGAATAATATTTGTTTGCAGTAGGTTGTTGTAGATACCATTTGTAACGTGTTGGATGCACTTATATAGGCATTTTGAGGTTAATTTTGATTGCTGACTGCAGTTTACATCCATGGTCTGGTATATCAATGCAACTATCTATAGTTTGTAGGCAATGTCTTTTTCGCTGCGTGTTGATTGTATATGCAGTACACACATATGTTTCAGTTCGTGTATATTCCAACTAGAATTTTTTCTGCATGTATTAGATGATTACTGTAGATGTATTTTTTATAAGAAAACTACAATGCAGCTTATTAGTGGTACTTTATTTTGTTTACTAGAATGACTAGTGTTGGGAATGTATTTTCTGCATACATACATTAGATGAATATTTCATTCAGTAGATGTAAATTAGACGTAAAACCTACAATGCAGATTATTAGGGTACTTAATTAGATGTTTATTGAGATGACTAGTTTTGGGAATGCATTGTCTGCATACATTAGATGAATAGTGCACTCAGTAGATGTAAATTAGATATGAAAATTACAATGCAGATACCTTATTATTTGTTTATTGAGACGACTAGTCTGGCCAATGTATTGTCTGCATATAGTAGATCAATACTTCACTCATTAGATGTTAATTATATATGAAAACTGCAATGCAGATTATTAGGGGTACTTTTTTTTTTTGAGATGACTTGTCTGGGGATGCAATTCATGTAGTTCCAACGCGCAGTCGCTCACATCCATGTAATTCCTAGTTTCTTATTGCATACACAGATGTAGCTTTCTTGCATTATTTTTACTTCCTTCTTTGTAGTGCACACAGATGTATTCAGTTCATCAGCTGACATATTTCGGAATGTAGTTTACTTATATGTCAAATGTTTATCTCTAAACTTTATTTTTGTCTGGTCCTTCTAATCGTGCAGTGCAAGTTCTGTTTCATTTTATTTTTTCTAAAGGGGATTTGAGGCTAAAAAAGCCTTCAAGGAAAATGTAGCTTCCCACAATCGTTTACACATTTGTGGAACAGAATTCCTATGGCGTATGTTGAAGAGTCTAGGGGGCCTTTTGTTTCGCAGTGTGTGTTTATAGCTCAACCATAATTTACATAACTCTCCCAACAGATAGGTTCACCTTGTGCAATAGTTTGATGAGTTCACTCTCCTCTTTAGGGATGCCTTTAGGAGATCTTAAGTACCTCTTGAAAGAGAACTTCTGGGTGCAGGGGTGATTGTATTCCTCAATGAATATTGTTGCATGCCTCTTCTGGCCTCTTCTCTTAACTCTTAAGATGCGCCTTGAAGTCACTCTTCTTTGTGATGTTGTGGTTTCGTTGCCTTACGGGCTGTACTTCCGTCTTGTTAAATGTCATAATTTTTACCACTTCTGTTGCAAACAAATAGTCTTATATGCAGTTGTCCTTTTGTTTGTCCAAAGTAGACGTCCTAGAAGTATTGTACTTGATTGAAAAACAACTTGTTTTGCGTATGTGTTTGTAGTTTAGTTTGGCATCCTCCCATGTTTCAAAAATCATATCTGGGTATGTTTTTTCGATGTTAGTTTGACTGCTGGGAGTTGATTGAACATCTTCGTCGCTGCCAGATTGTTCGCTTGAAAGAGTGCCATGTTCCACCCCCTGTATCAGCAGATGGCTATGTGTTGCTCGTGCCTATTCGAAGAATCAACAATCTACTGGTTTACATCATTTAAGACTGGTGCATTAAGGTCAAGACTACCCAGTGGATAGTTCATGTCCAGACCTGCATTATCAAAAAAACAAGTGAATTTTACCAACAAAGATGATCAGAAGTGCTAGCAGTTCATCATGTATCTTTTTGCTTAAATTTGTGCCTTTTTCCTTCAAAATGCTACACAACTGCGCATACTGACATGGCTCCCCTAAATCTTGATTGGTACAGCTAATGCTTCTCTGGATATAAAGCTTGATGATCTTTTGGTAAGCAAAATCCTGAAGTTCTCACTACGACAGACAATGTCGGGGAAAAACTACATTCTAATGTGTTCAGATACCTGCCCTAGACTTCAATTCACCCGAGAAGTTCTTGGACAACAAGAGAAGAATTCAGGCATGTAGTTTCAGGTCAACCAGCTACAAATTCTATGAAAACTGCAGTTTGGGCGCTTGGAAAGAAGTTGTTGGTACACAACTACATGTCTCTGGGGCATCAAGTCCCTGCTTTTGCAGTGTCATCAAGTTACTTCTTTTTAGAACTAGTTAATGGTTTTAGACTGTAGTTTTGCATCAAGTTCCAGTACTTGCGGCTTCGTAAACCAAAGTGGTTTTTTGAACTATCTGCTTTACTCAAAATTTTCTTCGAATTTGAAGTAGTTACTGCTAGTTGTTACATCTGGAATCTTGAAACTTCTGCAATGTTCGTTAGCTGGAGTTTCCCTGGAGCTCTAGATGATGTAAATTCCTTTGCTACTACCCTCCTTCTGGTTGTTACTTGTAATGCTAGCTTGGTTTACTGGAGCTCTGGATGATTTATTTCTTGGTTACTTCCTTCAGATTTTGTTGTTTATTTTGCCAATGGAGCTACTGGGGCGTGGGATGTGGATCTTGTGTTTGATGTGTGCCCTTCAATTTCTAAAGTACTTTTCCTGCTAAAAGCTCCATCGATCTGAGATGAGGTAGAAGAGAAGGAGGCCCGGGATGCTGGGTTGGTGTCTGGGCCAATCCCACCCAGCGTGCGGAGAAAAACGCGTACGAGGCGGTGGTGGTAATTTCCATTTCTGGTAATACGTGGGACCACGTCTCCTTTTTCGGTTGTTGTCTACTGTATAGCGCAAACGGGTGCCCGGGCACTCAGTAGCCGTGTCCAAATAATAAATAATCACCAACTGTAAAAGCATGTTGACTAAAAAAGACCAAGATTTGTTTTTTCCACACACCACAAATCAACGTCTGCTAGTCTGCTTTCACGCATCTGAGGCCCATTTGAGATTTTTCGTAACGAATCATCAATTGTTGGATGCTGGTTTGAACAAACAAACAACGTTAACAACTTTTGCATCACTTGTAGCTAGGGGCGGTAGGCAAACGCTTAGCCACCACCGGCCCCATCTACATCTTCTCCGTCAACCCTACTGTCACTCGATGAACCTGACGGGTAAAGCCCACCTAGATGACGACCCTAGACTACGACATGCTCGGGAGGGGAGCTTGGAATTCAGGACGACGGTCCTGGATCTCTTTGTTGGTGGCATGACCGTGAGCGTAGCGCGTCGTGTGCATCTGAGCAACGGTGATGTCGAGAGTGTTGAATTAAGACGAAGAAACCAACGATGGCAACTCACGCTAGGGCTCTACTAAATTCAAAAAAAAATAAAAAAACGCTAGGGCTCTACCGATGGAGAAGGAAAACATGAACTTGTCGGAGGGCGCTTAATGTGGGATCTAGACGATGCATATCACTCTCGTTAGCAAGCTCCACATGTGACAATTGTTAGAAGGGTGTACATTCAGGTTGAACATGTTCAGAGATGGGTTCATGTTTTTACCAACAAGAGTTTTTCAGGTTTTTTATATGGGTTTTCAGATAACTTTTTTACCTTTTCAGGTAAAATTCGTTGTCTTTTCTATATACCTAATAATAAAGGAAGGATGATTTCTTGCGATACGTTATTAAAATTGCCCGTAGAGTTGCACAGAATTACCCACAATGCCATCGGCAAGTGGAAGAAAACGGTTCAAGACTAATTTTTAATTAAACCTCTCTCTTCAAAGAGACATGCATCATCTTCTTCTCTCCCCGGAGGGTCATGGGCTTAATGTGGGATCTAGACGATGCATGTCACTCTCGTTTGAAAGTTCTGATGGCGTGACATTAATCGAAACTCTCCACGTGTGACAGTTTATAGAAGGTTGTACATTCAGGTTGAACACATTCGGAGATGGGTTCATGTTTTTACCAACAAGAGTTTTTCAGGTTTTTTATATGGGTTTTCGGGTAACTTCTTTACCTTTTCAGGTAAAATTCGTTGTCTCTTCTATATACCTATATATATATATACCTGCATGGAGGCATCGCCTTGGAGGGTCTGCATGTGGCTGCTTGCTCGTGTTTCTCTTGTCGACGGTGGTGGATGTCTGGGCAGCGGCCCCGAGATTGTGTTTGTACGTCGAGGCGGCGGCCTCAAAATCCATAGTGGGTGGTGGCCCTATGAGGTAAGGCTGTGACTTGCCATGGCTTGGGTGGCAATGTTGTGCGCCTGTGCCACTAGTGCGGCGGTTTTGTCGGCTCGGTCGACGCGTCCTAGAGAGGGCGGTTGGACTATGTCGGAGCGGCGGCCCTAGATGAGTTGGTGTGGCGGCCGTGGTCTGCGGCTGGTTTCCCTGAGTAGCTTGGGCTACGGGTTGTCGGTTCATGCGGCATTGCAGCTCGAGAGCGAGCGGCGGCATGTCGGGGTGGCGGCCCCGGAAGGTGGTTGTCTTGGTTGACCGCGATGGGCGCGGTGGAGCAGCGGCAAGTCGGAGCGGCGGCTTCGAGAGTTCAACAACTTTGGGAGTGTTTGACCTTGTGTCGTTTGGGCGATAAGGTCACTCTCAACGTTGGTCGTTGGCACGTCGGTCACTGCTTCTGGCGCTTGGTCTTGTGGATGCTGGCTTCTACACCTTTGTGGAAGCGTCCCGAGTCTGCTCCTCCCATAGCAGGCACGGCTTCTTTTCTTCGGTAGTGGTGTGGGTTCGGCTAGTTGGTGGAGCGGGTCACCGTTGGTTGTGTCTGTGTGGTTGGCGTCCTTTGTGGTCTTCGTTGTGTTGTCGGTGAGTGTGGGCGTGGGCGTGTGGCCCCGTGATGACCCACATGTATAGGGGGTGTATCGTAATACTTTTGATAAATAATAGTGTCGAACCCAACGAGGAGCAGAAGGTGCTGACAAGCGGTTTTGATGAGGATTTCACTGTAAACACTAGCAGACAAGTTTTTAGTAGTTTTTGGTAATACAGATAAATAAAGTGCGAGTAAATAAAGCGCGGCAATTATAATTGCAGCGAGTGGCCCAATCCTTTTTAGAGCAAAGGACAAACCAATTTGTTTACTTATGATGACCAAACGTTCCTGAGGACACACGGGATTTATGTCTAGTGCTTTCGCTTCATATAGATGATTAATCTTTAGTGTTTCGATAAGTGTCGTATGGGTGAACCTATGCTAATGCACCGCCCTTTCTAGAACTAATACATACTTGTGATTATACCCCTAGTAAGCATCCGCAAATACTAGAAAGTAATTAAGATAAATCTAACCACAGCCTTAAACTCTGAGATCCTGACATCCCTCATGCATCGAGATAATAACGGGGGTTTAGGTTTCTATCACTCCGGCAACCCCACAATCAATATTCGAATACACAATGCATTCCCCTATGCCCATAAAGGTTAAGTGTCATGTAGTCGACGTTCACATGACACCACTAGAAGAATAGCACCACAACTTAAATATCAAAACATTAAATATTACTCAACATAGTTCACTACTAACATCTAGACTTCTCCCATGTCCTCAAGAACTAAACGAACTACTCACAACACATTATTTGGAACATGATCAGAGGTGATATAATGATGGGTAACAATCTGAACATAAACCTTAATTCAACGGTTTCACTCAATAGCATCAATAACAATAGTAATCAACACCGGGAGAGTTTCCCCTATCGAACACACAAGATTCAGCCCTAGATGTTACAGCGGGAACGGAGTGGACCGATGGAGATGACGGTGGAGATGGTGGTGATGATGATCCCGATGAAGTGCAGCTCGATGACGGTGACGATGGCGACGATTTCCCCCCTCCGGGAAGGGATTTCCCCGGCAGATTTCTCCCTGCCTGAGAGCTTTTCTCTCTCTGGTGTTTTCCGCCTCGTGGAGGCGGCGGAATATGTCCACGATGGTTCTCAGGGTCTTAGATTTTCGGGGGGCTGAAGTACGCGAAAGGGCGTCGCCAGGAGTGGGCCAGGGTGGCCACACCATCTCCCGGCGCGGCAGAGGGGGGGGGGGGGCGCCTGGGCATGGTGTGGGCCCCCTGGGGCCCACCTGGCTCTCCCCTTTTGAACGGAAGTTGTCCACCTAGAGGGGGGGGGGGGGGTGAATAGGTGGTGACCAAATTTTATAACTTTTTCAGTTTTAAGCTTGCAAAAGTAAATTTACTATATGTGATACTAGATGAAGCAAGGTGCAAGACAAAGAAAAACAAAGCAATAAAGATAAGCAAGTAACACAAGGAGGATAATGGAACGAGACAACCTAGGGAACAAGGAGACGGCGATTTATCCCGAGTTCCACCACATGGGTGTACGTCTCGTTGGAGGGGTGTGAGCCACCACAAAGGTTAGCTCAACGCCACAAAGGCCTCACCCTATTCTCCGATGAATTCGACCACCAAGGTCCGAATCCACTCTTCCACTAAGGACTCCTTTAAGGGCGGAGAAGGTCCCGTACAAATCCGTGAGGCACACACCCACAACTGAATTGGGGCCTCTCACCAAGACCACAACAGGTCAATTCCTCAAAGGATCCACAAAGGAGTAAGAAACAACAAGGTAGAATCTAGCTATCCACAAAGGAAACCCTAGATTCGTGTCCCCTCAAGATAGGGAGGGGGAAAGTGAAATTCCTTCGGTGGCGATGTAGATCGGGGTCTTCTCCTTCGGATCTCCAACTATCATTGGATTTGGTTGGCTAGATAGGGAGATCCATGGAAAATGAGCTCCAGCAGCAATGGGGTGTTTTGGATCTAAGAGAGCTAATGTGCTGGAGGTAGGTGGAGGGGAATTTATACCCCTCCCCGAGATCTGACCGTTTGCAGCCTCCCCGAGATTGGACCGAGATCTAAGAGAGCTAATGTGCTGGAGACTGAAGACCGGAAATTTCCGGACTGACACCCGGAAATTTCCGGGCAACGGAAATCTCCGCGAGGAGTTCAGCTTCTGACTTGGCGATGATCTTGATCGAGCAGCTCGGAAATTTCCGGACCCCCATCGGAAATTTCCGGGCACCTGAAATTTCCGCCTGAAATTCCGACTGCGAGGTTCTGGGAGGCAGTACCGCTTGACAATCTGGACTTGGTGAAAAATCTCCGGTGACTCGGAAATCTCCGGACACTGGCCGGAAATTTCCGGACATCGGAAATTTCCTGATGCATTTCCGACTGAAAAACTCTGAATGCCAGTACTGCTTCAAACAAGGACTTGGTGAAGAATTCTTCAGTGACTCGGAAATTTCCGGGTGAATCCCGGAAATTTCCGGGTACCTGAAATTTCCTGAAGGATTTCCGACTGAATAAATAAGGGTCCAGTACTGAAATATATACCTGTTCTAGAACCTGCATAAAACATCACAAACATTAAATCCACCTTTTGTGTTGTCACTTGTCACCAAAAAACAGGAAGTGCAAAGAATGCACTTTCAATCTCCCCCTTTTTGGTGAATGATGACAACACAAAAGGAGAGCGGATTTGCAAAATATAGACGGGCTCCCCCTAAGTGTGTGCATTATCTTTGGGATGTTCTTGAATACAAAATGCACACAACTTAGGATCACTGCTCCCCCTAGATTTTACAAACCACGCAAGCAACGAAAATATACCCACAAAGACAAAGTAGCATGCATAGTTTACCAAATTTAACTAGCTATTACAATAGGAGTTTAAGAGGTCCTCATGTCTCACAAACATGCAACTAAAGAAGTCTAACAAGGATAAGAATAGGGAGCACTCGAACAAAGCAACCGAGAAAAAAGAAGATGTGCTCCCTCCCAAGCAAATCCCGTGAGTCCTATGAGATACTTCTCCCCCTTTGGCATCAAGATACCAAAAAGGGAAGAAGTAGCTACTAGCGTCCCGAGACTCAAGAGTCGGAATCTGAACTGTGCTCCTCCTCATCATCATCATCAGCTGCTGGATCCACCTCGATATCCTCAGGCACTATGGTGTCCCATGTGAATCCAACTGTGTCTTCAGAATTCCACTCAGCATATGGTACTATGGGCTTCAGTGGTCTCTTTTGAGGTGGCATCTTCAAATGAGCTCGAATTTCTTCCTGCTGCTTGAGAATGCGGTGGTTCTGCTGGTAGATGGCATAGTTCTCACTGTGAATGCAGCAGTTCATGTTCAAAACCTTCTCCATGGCGCGAACAATCCAAGGGCGACTCTTCTTTTCAGCTTTCTTGATGTTGTGGCGGCGTGGTTGGCGAGTGGGACCACCAAACACATCATCCTCATCGATCTCTTGAAGTGTAGCTTGTTTTTGCACCACATGAGCTTTCTATTGAACAAGGTTGGCAGCTGTGTGGGGAATGCATCCAAGAGCACTATCCATATCGCCGCCATCTTCCTCAGATAACTGAAACTTGCGCTTGATGAGAAGCAATACATATGGAGCATAGGGGGGAACTTTCCTCTCAAAGATGGCTTGACTCATTTCTTGAAAAATGAAATCCATGATATCAATCTTGTACTCCTCCTTGTCCAGCTCATACTCACCAACAAATGCTTCATGAGCTTTGGCCATCAAGTTCACGAGACCGCCAGCAATGTTGTCAGCATTGCCTGCAATGGGAGCAATGGTGTTGCGGAACATGCGAATGAGAATATCATAAGTGGGCAGCAAACCATGCTGCGAGCCAATCTCTCCACCAGGCATATATAAATCAGACATGGCGTTCTTGTTGTAGGCCATGCCCTGAAGATGCATCCTTTCACCAGCTGCCACAGAGCTCCCACTGAAGGAACAGCCAAGAATCCTGGCAAACTCTCGGAAAGAGGAGGTCAAGCGCTGTGTGCCAGTCATCCATGTCATGCCAATATCTTCTGAATTGTCAAATACAACTGTCGCATAGAACTGATGAATGATGGACACGTTGTAGCTACACTCAGTCCTCATGAGATGCTCCAAACCCAGCACCCTGCAAACCTGAACAGCTCCCCCAAAGTAATCTGCCTTCTTCATGAGCTTGTCGAAGTTGATCCATCTCATCGGGCAAACTGGCGCTTTACTTGAGAACTTGAGATATACCTCACGATACAGCCACGCCATCTCTGTGCAGAAGAACTTGGGATCATCCTGCTCAGCCCCATAGGAGAGCTCACTGCGCCACTTGCGAAAGCTTGCCTTGTTGAAATCCGAAAGTTGAAGCTCGGGCTTCTTCTTCTTGTTAGCCCCAGTTGATTTTCTGAGCTGTGCAGCAGGAGGGAGCTCACTCTCATCACTGGAAGGATCACTAGATGGCCGAGAGTGAGTCGCTTTCGGACGACTAGCCATTGACTTAAGGCGACCTCCTCGGGTAGAAGAACCTGCAAACAAACAGCATAGAGCAGATAAAAAGCAAAGGGGATAAGCACTCATGTCCAGGAAGGCGTAGGAAAAAGTACACGAGCCGTTAAAAATTCACAGAACTTGTCTGTTTTTCAGAATTTTGGACAGGCCGGAGATTTCCGAGTCAGGTCCGGAAATTTCCGAGGGGTCGGAAATTTCCGAGTCTGAACCGGAAATTTCCGGTCTGCACGAAATTTTTGAAAAACTGAACCAAATCTATGAACGAAAAACAGATCTGTGCACGAGGAAGGTAGATCAAGCCTAGAGGAGCAGTTCTACCAAAGGAAACCAGCAGCAACCTCCTGAATCGGCTAGGTTAAACGAAAATAGATCTCGTCCTAGATTTGAAATAAGAGGAGTTACCGGTAGACATGGTGAAAACCGTGCGGATGAAAGCGATCCCCGCGGCGAGGAGAAGCAGATCCGGCAAAGAACCGGAGAGATCGACGGAGAAACGGCCCGGGGACGGATCGGAGATGAGTTTCTTCTCCGGGTTGGAGAGAGAGAGAAGGGGCACGGGGTGGATGAACTGTTCGGTTCGAACAGCCCACCCGTGCCCTATTTATAGTCGGAGAAGTTTGAGTCGGAAATTTCCGGACTTAGGTTCGGAAATTTCCGGACCCCGGAAATTTCCGGCACTATTTCCGGTTCAAAACACGATATATCCAGTACCGAGTTTGGAAACAGACTTAGTGCGGAAATTGACGGAGTCATCGGAAATTTCCGGACTTGGTTCGGAAATTTCCGGGCCCCGGAAATTTCCGGCTCTATTTCCGGTTCAAATTCAGCATAGTGCAGTGCCGAATTTGAAAAGGACTTAGGCGCCGAGAAATTTCAGGGACCGGATATTTCCGAGTCACACTCGGAAATTTCCGGTCACCGGAAATTTCAGAGACTATTTCCGGTCAAAATCCAGCAAGGTGCAGTGCTGAGTTTTGAAAGGACTTAGTGTCGAAAATTTCTAGTAATCCGGAAATTTCCGAGGGTGGCTCGGAGATTACCGCCCAACAAAACAGCAAAAGGATACAAATGGACATGAGTGAGAATTAAGCAAGTCTTGAGAGGGAGAAAGGCTTGGGATAGAGAAGCAAACTGTCGATGGTACTTCACACTCAAATTGCAAAACCAATAAAACACAAGAACTACCAACTTGAGTGTGTTTTCCACAAGAGCCCAAAAAGCGAATGAAATCCAAGGAAGAAACCAAATGAGATCCAACTCTTCCAAAGGAGGAGGTGGTGGCCGAAGCCACCGTGTATGAGATTATAGCATGGCACCGCGAAGATGTATCTTGGGTCCATAACTACTACTCATCATTTAAGCTCACAAATTATGGATTAATTTGAAGTTTATCAATGATTCATTGCTATATGCATAATAGGGGGAGGAAGAATCCAATGTATTAGGAAAACACTCCCCCTAAGTCCATGCGTACATCTACACCTAATAGAGCATTAAACGTTGATGTGTGTGCACCATTATCAAGCCAAAGTCCGAGAATCCACGATATTTAACTCATTCCTCAAGTAACAAAACCGAGCTTCGTCAAGGGGCTTCGTGAAGATATCCGCCAATTGATCCTTTGTCCCAACATAAGAGAGGTCGATGTCTCCTCTTGCCACGTGATCTCGAATGAAGTGGTGGCGAATCTCAATATGCTTGGTCCTTGAATGTTGCACCGGATTATAGGCGATCTTGATCGCACTCTCATTATCACAGAGGAGCGGCACTTTGTCCAAATGGACCCCGTAATCCTTTAAAGTTTGCCGCATCCAAAGGAGTTGAGTGCACCCACTTGCGGCGGTGACATATTCGGCCTCCGCGGTGGAGAGAGAGATGCAATTTTGCTTCTTCGAGGACCAACTCACCAATGATCTTCCAATGAATTGACAAGTTCCCGAGGTAGACTTCCTATCATCCTTGTCACCCGCCCAATCGGAGTCGGTGTACCCACAAAGAGACAAGGTGCCATCTTTGGGGTACCACAACCCATAGCTTGGAGTATGAATCAAATACCGGAAGATTCTCTTGATAGCCACTTGGTGACTTTCCTTAGGCGCGGCTTGGTAACGTGCACACACTCCAACGCTTAACACTATATCCGGCCTAGATGCACAAAGGTAAAGAAGAGACCCAATCATAGATCGATATACCTTTTGGTCTACCTCTTTACCATTAGGGTTAAGCTCGAGGTGGCACTTGGTTTGCATAGGAGTAGCGGCGCCCTTTAGATCGAGGAGCTTGAATCTTTTGAGCAAATCTTGAATGTACTTGGCTTGGTAAATAAATGTTCCTTCTCTCAATTGCTTGATCTCAAAACCAAGAAAGAACCTAAGTTCACCCATCATGGACATCTCGAACTTGTCGGTCATAAGCTTGGCGAACTCTTCATTAAAAGAGAGATTAGTAGAACCGAAGATAATATCATCAACATATAATTGACAAATGAAGAGTTCCTCATTAACTTTCTTTGTAAAAAGAGTGGGATCGATCACCCCGACTTCGAATCCACGGTCTAACAAGAACTCCCGAAGGTGTTCATACCATGCTCTAGGTGCTTGTTTAAGCCCATAGAGAGCTTTATCCAACACGTAGACGTGGTTCGGGAAGTCGCGGTTCTCGAAACCCAGAGGTTGTTTAACATAGACAAGTTCATTAAGTGGGCCATTTAGGAAAGCACTTTTAACGTCCATTTGTTGTAATTTAAAACCATGATGAGATGCAAAGGCAATGAGAATACGTATCGACTCGAGGCGGGCAACCGGCGCGTAGGTTTCACCAAAGTCGATGCCTTCAACTTGAGAAAAGCCTTGGGCCACCAATCGCGCCTTGTTCCTCACAACGATGCCGTGTTCATCTTGCTTGTTCTTGAAGATCCACTTGGTGCCGATAACATTGCGGCAACTATTTGGCTTCTCTACTAGTCTCCACACCTTGTTGCGCTCGAAGTTGTTGAGCTCTTCGTGCATTGCTTCAAGCCAATCGGGGTCTTCAAGAGCATCGAATACTTTCTTGGGTTCCACCATGGAGATGTGTGCT
Source organism: Poa annua (assembly GCA_026929855.1). Lineage (NCBI taxonomy): Eukaryota > Viridiplantae > Streptophyta > Magnoliopsida > Poales > Poaceae > Poa > Poa annua. The sequence continues at coordinate 72,351,844 of CM049433.1, forward strand.
TGATGCTCACTAAAGTTGGCCAATTGACTCCTTGTGGACACCCTTCTTCTCACATCACCGATGACCTTGTCGAGGGAAAGAGCCCTTAGTTCCAAAGATCTTCCAACTCTTGCTTGGCGGCGAGTTTCGATTGCCTCTCTAGATGTAGAGGGAATCTCTTGATCAACTTGATATTGTGGATCCTCGCCTTGACCATTATGAGTGCCTTGATCACCATGAGTGGTTTCTTCACTTGAGTGTGAGGGGTGATCTTGCACATGAGAGGAACTTGCACTCGAGATACTAGCTTCATTTGACTTGGATGGGGACCCAATATCTTCTTGAGGATGGAGAACTTGTTGGAGCGGTCCTTGCGATGGATTATCTTGTTGAGGAAGAGGTTGTTCTTCTTGTGAATGTGCTTGTGGACGATCTTGAGAGGCTTCATCATTTGCTTCGGGTGAGGTATCAAGAGATTCTTGTGATGGTGTGTGCTCTTCATGTGAAGAGCTTGTTTCGTCTTGATCAACTCCTTGATGTACTTCAATGGGACGATGGAAGCCTATTCCCATTCTCCTTATTGCATCTTGGGGTTGATCATCACCTACATCACTTATTCCAACTTGCTCCACTTGGGAGCCGTCATTCTCATCGAATTCCACACTACAAGATTCTATGACGATCCTTGAGGATTTGTCATAGATCCTATATGTGTGGGATTCAATGCCATAACCAACAAATATGCCTTCAAGAGTTTTAGAGTGAAACTTACCCAACCGGGTGCCCTTTACGAGGTAGTAGCATTTGCAACCGAAGACTCGGAAGTAAGATATATTGGGCTTGTTGCCGGTGAGTACTTCATAAGGTGTCTTCTTGAGGCCTTTGCGGAAAAAGAGGCGATTTGATGAATGACACGCCGTAGCAATGGCCTCCGCCCAAAAGTTGATTGGGGACCTGAACTCGGCCAACATAGATCTTGCCATGTCGGTGAGAGTACGATTCTTCCTCTCCGCAACGCCATTTTGTTGCGGAGTGTATGCAGCGGAATATTGATGACGAATGCCTTCGTCACTTAGGAAGTCGTTGAGCGTGTAGTTCTTGAACTCCGACCCGTTGTCGCTTCGAATCACCAATATGGGAAGGTTGTGTTGGCGTTGAACCTCCTTAGAGAAGTCGATGAAGACTTGTTGAGTCTCATCCTTGGTCTTGAAGAAATATACCCATGTATACCTTGAGTAGTCATCCACGATCACCAAACAATATTTCTTGCCACCAAGACTTATTTCCGGTATTGGACCAAAAAGATCAACATCAAGTAGTTCCAATATCCGGGTGGAGGAGATGATTGTCTTGCTTGGATGATGAATATCATGCATCTTTCCCTCCACACATGCCCTACACACTCGATCTCTGGAAAAAGTAACATGGTCTTTTAGTCCAAGGATGTGGCCCCCTTTGTGGAGACTTTGCAAAGTCCTCATGTTTACGTGGGCTAGTCGGCGATGCCAAAGCCAACCCACGTCGGCCTTTCCGAAGAGGCACATCTCATGAGTAGTGGTGACTCCGGAGAAATCAACCACGTAAAGCTCATGTTCGACATGCCCCACGAAGGCCACTCGAAGGGACTTGCTCCACAAGAGGACCACGATGTCCGGCTCAAAGAAAGTTGAGATACCCAACTTTGCTAAAGCACGAACCGACATCAAATTATAGCCAAGAGAATCAACAAGCATGGCATTGACAAGAGTAATATCGGGGGCAACTACCACTTTGCCAAGCCCGGTTACCTTAGACCTTGACTTGTCACCAAACGAGACGGTTACTTGATCAACATTAGGCCTCATCTCCGTGACAAGCTCCTTGCTCCCGGTCATATGACTTGTACACCCACTATCAATTATCCATTTCGAACCGCCGGGAGCAAGACCCTACAAAAGATTAATTCTTGACTTTAGGTACCCATTGCTTAACAATGGGTGCCTTAAGGTTAGCCACAAGGGTTTTGGGAACCCAAATAGAGTAAGCAATAAAACCATCAAAAGGACCAATATAGCGAGCACAAACATTTCCATAGTAATTCACATAGAGTGCATAGTTTGGGTTAGTGTCTCCCGCAAAGTCATTGCGAGTAGGCTTGCCCCTTGTGGCATTCCCACTTGCAATGTTGTTCACCTTTGCTTGGGCGGGAATGGTCTTCTTGGCACCAACCTTGCCCGGCCTCACATAACCAAGACCTTCCTTCCCTTTGCGAGATTGAGGCTCATAGATGGGAGTCTCAACAACATCCTTACCCTTGAGAAGGATGATCTTAGCGGAGGAGGCCTTGGCAATATCTTCCTTCAACCTAACATTTTCATTCATAATATTTGCATGATCACAAGTGCAAGTAGGAGTGGATGTGCTTGGTTTCTCAAGATTAGTTAACCGAGTTTGTAGTTGATCATGTGACTTCTTAAGAAGTTCATGTTCACTCTCCAATGCCGCATGGACATTGACGAGCTTCTCCATGTCTTCAACAAGACTCACATGGCCAGCCACAAAATCGGCCTTATCCTTTTGTGCCAACTTGTTCTTAGCAAAATAGAGGTCACGTTCTTTAACAAGTTTAGAATGCATAGAGTTATGAGATTCCTCAATGTTCTCAAGTTCTTCTTCTAGACGAACATGAGACTCTTCAATATCTCGGAGAGAGGATTGAAGATGTGCTATGGTGATAGCATCCTCTCTCTCAATCTTACCCTTTTTCTCAATGAGGTGTTCGAGCTCGCCAATGCGACTCATAAGGGCTCCCACATGTTTCTTGCTATCTCCTTGCAAGTTAGCCATAAAAGAGTCAAAAGCAACAAGCTCCTCCTTTATTTGGAGGCTAGCGGCATCATCAAGCTCATTCATATCATTCAAGGAAGTGGAGGATGAAGGTACCTCGGATGCCTTGGCCATAAGGCATCTCACACTCTTGTTGGGGGAGTTCTCGTTGGGTGAGTCAAAGAGTGAGCTTGAAGATGAAGTCACCGTAGCTCTTGGCTTGGAAGTAGTAGCGTTAGGCGACGGGGATGGAGTTCTTGGTGTTGAGGAAGTAGCATGATGGGTCGAGGTAGTAGTTGAAGTAGTGGCAATAGCCGCCACTTCATTCGGAGTTTCTTCTTCTTCCGACTCATCTTCATCTTCGGTGGGATACTCCTCTTGAGTCATCAACACGATCCGAGGTGCCTTCTTCTTGAGGAAAGCCCTCTTATTCTTGACATAGGCCTTCTTGGGAGGCATCTTGGACTTGTCCTTGAGAATGAGTCTTCCACCATTCTCTTCCCTCTTTTCATATGGGCACTCGGCAACGAAGTGATACTTGTCTTGACAATTGTAGCATGTCCTAGCCTTGGAGATGTCCCTCTTTCCAACTTGTGGAGATCCAACAAGGGGATGCCGGTATAATTGAGCTCTTGCCTTTGAAGGATTCTCCCAAAAGCCTTTTGCCGCAAGAGCAAGATGCTCATTGTATGCGAGCTTGAGACCTTCATTGGATAACAAAGAGGAACTCTCAAAGTCATCTTCACTTCCACCTTCAACCGTTGCCTTCAATGCAAGGTTTACTCCCTTTTGCATCCCAATGGCTCTTGCCCTAGCATCTTCGGCATTCTTGGTAGCAACCTTGAAGGATGTCATCTCTTGCATGACTTGATTTGAGGTCATGAGGTCATAGTTGTGTCTTCCTTGCAAAGTCTTCAAGTCCGTGCCCTCAAAAGGCACGAGGGAGCTCACGTACTTCCTCTTGATCCAAGCATCATCAATATAGGTTGCACCGAGGTCACGAAAGCTTGTGGCAATAGAAACCAACCTCCGGTACATCTCTTCATGATCTTCACCATCCAACTTATAGAAACCTTCCGCCTCATTGCTTAAGGCATCGTTGCGATTTCTCTTCATGCTCTCATTTCCAACAAATAAGTCGGAGAGAGCGTCCCATGTCTCCTTGGCGGTGGAGAAGGGTTGGATGAGAGGCATGTCCTTGGCGCCCACGGCATGTTGAATTATGTTGAGGGCGGTGGCGTTGAGTTGAGCATCCACAACCTCTCTCCTTGTCAAGTTGTTCGGGTCATGTGGCTTGAATCCAACTTGAATGATTCTCCATAGTTCGATCGAAGAGCTGCACACATGGGATTTCATTAAGAATTGCCATTGTGAAAAGGAATGATCTTTAATTTTAGGGGGATCATTTCTAATAGTGATATGAGGATGAGGAATGGGAGGATCGGGAGAGTAATGATTGGGTGGTGGCACATTGCCATATTTGTTAGACTCTCCATCCTTAGAGGTGGAAGAGTCTTTAGCTTTAGAAGAGTTATCATTATCACCCTTTCCATCCATGCCCTTAGACATTTCGGGATCCGTACCACTCGATTCACTCGGAGGGGTTGGAGGAGATGAGGGCGATGCATTCTTTGGATTCCTTGAATTCATGAGTGCCTCAAGCATGTCATGAATCTTTTGGAATTGAGCTTCCATGGACGATGTCAACTTTGTTTCCAAAGCGTTGATATCGGCCATGGTAGCTCCTTTGGATTGCATCGCTGCCATCGCCTTTGCGGCCTCTTCGGTGTCAACTTCCTTTGTCATGGTATATCTCAAGCGGTAAAGCTTTTAAGAGATAACCTGGCTCTGATACCAATTGAACGGAAGTTGTCCACCTAGAGGGGGGGGGGGGGGGTGAATAGGTGGTGACCAAATTTTATAACTTTTTCAGTTTTAATCTTGCAAAAGTAAATTTACTATATGTGATACTAGATGAAGCAAGGTGCAAGACAAAGAAAAACAAAGCAATAAAGATAAGCAAGTAACACAAGGAGGATAATGGAACGAGACAACCTAGGGAACAAGGAGACGGCGATTTATCCCGAGTTCCACCACATGGGTGTACGTCTCGTTGGAGGGGTGTGAGCCACCACAAAGGTTAGCTCAACGCCACAAAGGCCTCACCCTATTCTCCGATGAATTCGACCACCAAGGTCCGAATCCACTCTTCCACTAAGGACTCCTTTAAGGGCGGAGAAGGTCCCATACAAATCCGTGAGGCACACACCCACAACTGAATTGGGGGCTCTCACCAAGACCACAACAGGTCAATTCCACAAAGGATCCACAAAGGAGTAAGAAACAACAAGGTAGAATCTAGCTATCCACAAAGGAAACCCTAGATTCGTGTCCCCTCAAGATAGGGAGGTGGAAAGTGAAATTCCTTCGGTGGCGATGTAGATCGGGGTCTTCTCCTTCGGATCTCCAACTATCATTGGATTTGGTTGGCTAGATAGGGAGATCCATGGAAAATGAGCTCCAGCAGCAATGGGGTGTTTTGGATCTAAGAGAGCTAATGTGCTGGAGGTAGGTGGAGGGGTATTTATACCCCTCCCCGAGATCTGACCGTTTGCAGCCGCCAGCTCGGAAATTTCCGGGTCAAGTTCGGAAATTTCCGGACTGAAGACCGGAAATTTCCGGACTGACACCCGGAAATTTCCGGGCAACGGAAATCTCCGCGAGGAGTTCAGCTTCTGACTTGGCGATGATCTTGATCGAGCAGCTCGGAAATTTCCGGACCCCCATCGGAAATTTCCGGGCACCTGAAATTTCCGCCTGAAATTCCGACTGCGAGGTTCTGGGAGGCAGTACCGCTTGACAATCTGGACTTGGTGAAAAATCTCCGGTGACTCGGAAATCTCTGGACACTGGCCGGAAATTTCCGGACATCGGAAATTTCCTGATGCATTTCCGACTGAAAAACTCTGAATGCCAGTACTGCTTCAAACAAGGAATTGGTGAAGAATTCTTCAGTGACTCGGAAATTTCCGGGTGAATCCCGGAAATTTCCGGGTACCTGAAATTTCCTGAAGGATTTCCGACTGAATAAATAAGGGTCCAGTACTGAAATATATACCTGTTCTAGAACCTGCATAAAACATCACAAACATTAAATCCACCTTTTGTGTTGTCACTTGTCACCAAAAAACAGGAAGTGCAAAGAATGCACTTTCACCTTTTGGCTCCCTCCGGCATCTGGAAGAATAGGAACTTCCATCTTTTTATTTTGTTTTTCTGGTCTTTGCAAATATTGTATCTTGACGGTGCTTTTTCCAGCAGAATTCAGACTCCAGTGATCCATCCTCCAATAATCATCAAACATGCAAAATAGATGAAATAACATAAGTATCATATCTAAATATGAAATATTGTAGGAGATATGCCCTAGAGGCAATTAATAAAGTGTTTTATTTATCATATCTCATTTGTTCATAATACGTTTTTGTGTCATGCTATAACTGTATTAAGCGGAAACATTAATACACGTGTGATACCTAAAACAACCAGGTCCCCAGCAACCTCTGTTTGACTGGTTCATTGTGCAATCGATGATCGAGGTTTCCCGATCATGTGACATAGCGTATATTTGACAATGAAGTCATATCGTTGGTAGAACGATGTGATGGACATACTCAATATTTATAGGACGTAGTCATTACGCCTTCGACCGTGAGACCTACTCTTATTGCTATTCCTGGAAGACACTTTGATTGCATCCAACGTCATATCTTACATAGTGTGACAATAAAGGTGTCCCTCTCGGGTGTCGGATAGGAGTATGTTGAGACGGGGGGTCAAGAGCGGGATTTGCCAATCCCATAGCAGGATAGATACTCTAGGGCCCACTCGGTGAGATTATGTCAAACGAGCTTGCAAGCGTGTGACTGGGTCACCAGGACATAAGATCATGGACGAGTAGAAGTTAGCGGTGTCGATAACGAGATCAAGCTAGGTATGGAGATATCTATGAACGAGTCTCGGACACGCTAAGTATCGCATGGCAAAAGGTTTAAGACTCAGACGTCCAGGTTCGATAAGGAAAAGTATTCGTTATCTCGCAGGGATTAATTCTGGGTATCCAGGGTCCACGAATTAGTCATTGATCGGAGAGGAGTCTCGATCATGTTTGGAGAGGTAATCGAACCGCTAGGGTAGCACGCTTAAGGGGAGTCGACATTTTACCGGAAGAGAAAAATAGGAAAAGAGAGACCGGGAACGTCCCGGGAAAGTTCCGATGGAGATCGGACAGCGACGAAATAGTTTTCGGAGCCAGAACAAATTATGTAATATGTATTTAATATTAATTAGTGTAATTAATACTTAAATATATTTTATTTTAATTTTTTCTGAATTTTTAAAGCCAAAAATCCCTTAATGGGCCTCTTTGGGCAAAGAGGCCCATGAGGGGGGGGGGACTTCCCCCCCATGAGGGAAGGGGGAGTTCGGCCGGCCTAGGTGGGCTCCTTTTGGCCCACCTAGGGCCGGCGCATGGGGGCATGGCCGGCTGGGGCTGTGGGTTTAGTCCCACACCCCCAGCCTGGCAAGTTGGGCACCCCCCTTTCTCCTATATATATAGGGGCACCCCCTGGCCTTTGGAACACACAGTTTTCTCTCTCTCTCTCTCTCCGAGGATCACGTGATTCCCAAGTTTGGAGTTGCGCCTCGGAATTGTTTCTCCACCATACGCACACCGTCGTGCTGCTGGTCTCCCGGTCCCAGTCTTCCGCTGCTTCGTCCCTGGATCGGAGCCCGGAGTGCGTCGGCTTCACCGTACGTGTGTGACTCCCTGCGAGGCATCACACTTGTGGTGCTAGAGGTCTGCTTCCTCTACACGGCATCGAAGTCTTCGTCGGCTTCATCGACAACGCTTGTGCGGGAGCGTAATCCCCGTTTTCGGTCTTCAAGAGGTATGTGCGAAGACCCCCCTGCGTATTACTATATCTGCATAGTATAGATTCTGGCTGTTTTTAGGTTATCGCTGTTAGGAAATTTTTTGTTTTCTGCCTGCGATCCCCTTCAGTGGTATCAGAGCCGATCTATGCGTAGATATAGCTATGCGCTAGTTGAACCCGTGTTCTGCACGGGGGCATCGTTCTTATTATTTGCTACCCTCTCGCGTGCACTTGCAATGTCGGCGGCATTGAGTTGATGAAGCGGCCCGGACCGACCTTACGCGTACGCTTACGCGAGACTGGTTCCACTACTGACATACGGCTGGTTCCGTATATGTGGCTGGCGGGTGTCTGTCTCTCTCTCTTTAGTTGGCTTTGCATTTTCAATGGAGGGCCCGAAAGGGATACATAAATATGCAATTATTTGATCGTTGTTGTGGTCATAGGTTCGTAGGTATGAAGCGGTTCTATTTACGACAAGCCCCAAGCCACATAAAATATGCAAAAGATAAAGTAGAAGCGTCTAACTTTATTTTGCAGGGGCTATGTGATATGGTCAAGGTAGGTTTATTAAAATTGTTTATGAACTGCTGGCGCGAAGGAGACCATCGGCGCAAGGGGCCATATCACGTCGCATTACATTTGATGTTTTGAGTGCATCTTATATTGTGTGTATATGTATATAGTATATATTAGTTACACGGCGGTAGTAATATAAGATGATCCCTCCAAAATACCAATTGTGTTCTCCCTTCGACGTGCACCACCAAGAAAGTTCTACGTTATGAGGCAGGCCGTGATGATCGGGTGTCAGACATATCGTCGTTCGCATACAGTGGGTGTAAGCCACGTTGCACGAGCATTTACGTTGAAGGTTATTATGGCGAGCCTAGCATGTACAGACATGGCCTCGGAACAAGGTGACCGAAAGGTCGAGCATGAGTCACAAAGTTGTTGTGATTGACATTCCGATGTCTACCTTTGAAGTTGTGTTGCCGGCTCTGATGATGAGGGGTTGCATAACGGATTAGGGTCGTGTAATCACTCTAGCGATGAGAGGGATATCCGTTTGAGTGGGAGTTCTCATAGTTATTTTCGAAAATACTTGAACTCAAATCTTTTATGAACAAAGTCTTATATTTTGCAAATTCCATTGTAGATGTCTCATCCCACCTTTAACCTAGCCCTGTTCCTTGAGAAAGAGAAGCTTAAGACCAATGGGTCCAACTTCGTATCCTGGTTCCGCAATCTGAAGTCCATTCTGAATGCCCACAAGGTGGCTTACATCCTTGAAGCCCCCTTGGGTGATCAGCCAGCAAACACCGCCTCAGAATTCACTAGGAGTGTCTACGAGTTTAAGGCGGAGATTTCCTCTTTTGTTCGGAGTGGCATGCTCTTTGCCATGGAGGCTGACCTGCAGAACCATTTTGAGAACAAGAGTGTTTATGAGATAATCACTGAACTCATGGTTGTTTTTGCACGACAAGTCAAGGATGAGAGGTTTGAAGCTACCAAGCTTTTCTTCTCAGTCCAGATGGAAGAGCACGGTAACATAAGTGAGCACTTAGCCAATATGTTTGGCAGCGTTCAGCTCCTGAAAGATCTGGGATGTGAGATCCCGGAAGAGCTGGTTATTGATAGGGTGTTGTTGTCGCTACCCCCTACCTATAAAGACGCCATCATGAACTACGACATGATTGGGACATCAAAATCCCTGTCGGAAATTCTTATGATGCTCAACATGGCCGAATTGGAAATCAAGATGGACAAGATGGCGGTGACCGTCAGATCCCTGGAAGCACAACTCCCCAAGTGTCTAGAAGATAAGAAGGCCGACAAGATTGTCGGAAAAGAGAAAGGTATATTTGATATACATGTTATTGATGTGTACCTAACCTGCGCCCGTAGCAATACCTGGGCATTTGATACTGGTTCTGTTGCTCATATATGTAACTCTCAGGAGGAGTTACGGAATAAAAGGCGCCTGGGAAAGGACGAGGTGACGATGCGCGTCGGCAACGGATCAAGAGTTGACGTGGTGGCTGTCGGCACACTCCCTCTACATCTACCATCGGGATTAGTTTTGGTCCTCAATAAATGTTATTTTGTACCGTCCTTGAGTGTAAACATTATCAGTGGGTCTTGCTTGTTGCAAGACGGATATTCGTTCAAATCAGTATCAAGTGGTTGTGCTATTTATATGAATGATATCTTTTATGTTAATGCTCCCGAGAGTAATGGTTTATTCTTGTTGAATCTCGATCGTAGTACTCACATTCATAACATAGATGCCAAGAGAATTAAACTTAGTAGCGATACCGCCATGTATATGTGGCATTGCCGTCTCGGTCATATTGGTATAAGGCGCATGAAGAAACTCCATGCCGATGGACTTCTAGATTCGTTGGATTTTGGATCCCTCGACACATGCGAACCATGCCTCATGGGCAAGATGACCAAGACACCGTTCAATGGTTTCATGGAACGGGCGTCGGACTTGTTGGGAGTCATACATACAGATGTGTGTGGACCAATGAGCGTGTCGACACGCAATGGTTATCGTTATTTTGTCACCTTCACCGATGACTTGAGTAGATATGGGTATATCTATTTGATGAAACACAAGTCTGAAACATTTGAAAAGTTCAAAGAATTGCAAAGTGAAGTTGAAAATCAACTCAACAAGAAAATCAAGCACCTTCGATCTGATCGTGGTGGCGAATATTTGAGTTTTGAGTTTGGCACACATCTGAAGGCCTGTGGCATCGTGCCGCAGCTTACGCCAGCTGGAACACCGCAACGCAACGGTGTGTCTGAGCGGCGTAATCGCACTCTAATAGATAGCGTCCGATCTATGATGTCTCTTACCGACTTGCCTGTGTCTTTTTGGGGGTACGCGTTAGAAACAGCCGCATTTATTTTAAATAGGGCTCCGTCCAAATCCGTAGCAACGACACCGTATGAGGTCTTGTATGGCCAGAAGCCTAAGCTGTCGTTCCTGAAGGTCTGGGGTTGTGAGGCGTATGTTAAGAAACTACAGCCCGACAAACTCGAACCGAAATCGGAGAAAGTCGTCTTTGTAGGGTATCCGCGGGAAACCATAGGATACACCTTCTACAACCAAGCTGAGGGCAAAACGTTTGTCGCGAAGAACGGTACCTTTCTGGAGAAAGAGTTTCTCGCCAAAGGAGTAAGTGGGAGGAAAATAGACCTCGACGAGATCATTGATCCTGAACTCGAAATACAGAGTGGCGCAACGGAAGCTGTTCCGGAACCGTCCTCCACAGATGGAGTGGGAGAAGATGTCGAGGGTGCTATTCTACCTCGTAGGTCAGGGAGATCTCGGGTCGCCCCTGAATGGTATGGCAACATGGTTTGCACCGTCATGTTGATTGAACAAGACGAACCTACGAACTACAAAGAGGCTATGGCTAGTCCTGAGTCCGAGAAATGGCTTGAAGCCATGAAATCCGAAATAGGATCCATGTACGATAACAAAGTATGGACTTTGGTAGAGATTCCCGAAGAGCGCAAGGCCGTCGAGAATAAATGGATTTTTAAGAAGAAGACTGATGCTGATGGTAATGTGACCGTCTATAAAGCTCGGCTTGTCGCAAAAGGTTTCCGACAAGTTCATGGGATTGACTACGATGAAACATTTTCACCGGTAGCGATGCTAAAGTCTATTCGGATTTTGCTAGCAGTTGCCGCATATTATGACTATGAGATATGGCAAATGGATGTCAAAACAGCGTTCCTAAATGGCAACATTGAGGAAGAGTTGTATATGGTACAACCTGAAGGTTTTGTCGATCCAGGAAATGCTGGCAAGGTATGCAAGCTTCAGCGTTCCATCTATGGACTGAAGCAGGCATCTCGGAGCTGGAATCTTCGCTTTGATGAGGTGATCAAAGGTTTTGGATTTGTCCGGAACAGAGAAGATACCTGCATTTACAAGAAAATGAGTGGGAGCTCAGTTGTGTTCCTGGCACTATATGTCGATGATATACTGCTGATAGGAGATAATGTGGAACTGCTGAATAGCGTTAAGGAATATTTAAACAGTAAATTTTCAATGAAGGACTTAGGAGAAGCTGCATACGTTTTAGGCATTAAAATCTATCGTGATAGATCAAGACGCCTATTAGCGTTAAGTCAGAGTACTTATATTGACAAGATATTGAAACGGTTCAATATGGATGGGGCAAAGAAGGGTTTTCTGCCTATTGTCAAGAATAAAGTGTTAAGCAAGGCACAGTGTCCGGTGACGGAACATGATAGAGTCGCGATGACTAAACATCCTTATGCTTCAGCCATAGGATCGATCATGTATGCCATGCTAAGTACTCGACCTGATGTAGCATTGGCTCTTAGTTTGACGAGCCGATTCCAAAGTAATCCTGGAAAGGAACATTGGGTAGCTGTTAAAAGTATTCTTAAGAATCTCAAGCATACAAAGGAAATGTTTCTTGTGTATGGGGACTGTGAGGAAGAACTTGGCGTAACAGGTTACGTTGATGCAAGTTTCTGCTCAGACCCAGATGACTCTAAGTCACAGACAGGATATGTTTTCAAGGTGAACGGAGGCGCTGTGAGCTGGAGGAGTGGGAAGCAACCCATCGTGGCCCAATCTACAATGGAATCGGAGTACATTGCTGCTTCTGAAGCCGCGAATGAAGCTGTGTGGCTGAGGAAGTTCATCATTGAGCTTGGAGTGTTCCCTAGCGCGCAAGACCCCGTGACCCTCTACTGCGACAACATGGGTGCTATTGCTAACGCGAAGGAACCGTGGTCTCACTCGACTGCCAAACACATACTCCGACGCTTCCATGTGATACGACAGTATGTACAAGGAGGTGAAGTGAAGATTTGCAAAATACATACGGATCTGAATGTGGCAGACCCGTTGACTAAGCCTCTCCTGCTAGACAAGCACGTGAAACACCAAGATGCTATGGGTGTCCGGCTTTTACCGGGTTGTAACTAGATTAAATTGTACTCTAGTGCAAGTGGGAGACTGTAGGAGATATGCCCTAGAGGCAATTAATAAAGTGTTTTATTTATCATATCTCATTTGTTCATAATACGTTTTTGTGTCATGCTATAACTGTATTAAGCGGAAACATTAATACACGTGTGATACCTAAAACAACCAGGTCCCCAGCAACCTCTGTTTGACTGGTTCATTGTGCAATCGATGATCGAGGTTTCCCGATCATGTGACATAGCGTCTATTTGACAATGAAGTCATATCGTTGGTAGAACGATGTGATGGACATACCCAATATTTATAGGACGTAGTCATTACGCCTTCGACCGTGAGACCTACTCTTATTGCTATTCCTGGAAGACACTTTGATTGCATCCAACGTCATATCTTACATAGTGTGACAATAAAGGTGTCCCTCTCGGGTGTCGGATAGGAGTATGTTGAGACGGGGGGTCAAGAGCGGGATTTGCCAATCCCATAGCAGGATAGATACTCTAGGGCCCACTCGGTGAGATTATGTCAAACGAGCTTGCAAGCGTGTGACTGGGTCACCAGGACATAAGATCATGGACGAGTAGAAGTTAGCGGTGTCGATAACGAGATCAAGCTAGGTATGGAGATATCTATGAACGAGTCTCGGACACGCTAAGTATCGCATGGCAAAAGGTTTAAGACTCAGACGTCCAGGTTCGATAAGGAAAAGTATTCGTTATCTCGCAGGGATTAATTCTGGGTATCCAGGGTCCACGAATTAGTCATTGATCGGAGAGGAGTCTCGATCATGTCTGGAGAGGTAATCGAACCGCTAGGGTAGCACGCTTAAGGGGAGTCGACATTTTACCGGAAGAGAAAAATAGGAAAAGAGAGACCGGGAACGTCCCGGGAAAGTTCCGATGGAGATCGGACAGCGACGAAATAGTTTTCGGAGCCAGAACAAATTATGTAATATGTATTTAATATTAATTAGTGTGATTAATACTTAAATATATTTTATTTTAATTTTTTCTGAATTTTTAAAGCCAAAAATCCCTTAATGGGCCTCTTTGGGCTAAGAGGCCCATGAGGGGGGGGGGGGGGGGGGACTTCCCCCCCCATGAGGGAAGGGGGAGTTCGGCCGGCCTAGGTGGGCTCCTTTTGGCCCACCTAGGGCCGGCGCATGGGGGCATGGCCGGCTGGGGCTGTGGGTTTAGTCCCACACCCCCAGCCTGGCAAGTTGGGCACCCCCCTTTCTCCTATATATATAGGGGCACCCCCTGGCCTTTGGAACACACAGTTTTCTCTCTCTCTCTCTCTCCGAGGATCACGTGATTCCCAAGTTTGGAGTTGCGCCTCGGAATTGTTTCTCCACCATACGCACACCGTCGTGCTGCTGGTCTCCCGGTCCCAGTCTTCCGCTGCTTCGTCCCTGGATCGGAGCCCGGAGTGCGTCGGCTTCACCGTACGTGTGTGACTCCCTGCGAGGCATCACACTTGTGGTGCTAGAGGTCTGCTTCCTCTACACGGCATCGAAGTCTTCGTCGGCTTCATCGACAACGCTTGTGCGGGAGCGTAATCCCCGTTTTCGGTCTTCAAGAGGTATGTGCGAAGACCCCCCTGCGTATTACTATATCTGCATAGTATAGATTCTGGCTGTTTTTAGGTTATCGCTGTTAGGAAATTTTTTGTTTTCTGCCTGCGATCCCCTTCAAATATATCAATGAATAACAGTAAATTATGATATAAAATAGTGATGCAAAATGGACGTATCAACTCCCCCTAAGCTTAGACCTCGCTTGTCCCCAAGCGAAAGTTGAACTCAGTAAACATGACCACAGGTTTATGGAGTGAAGTGTCGATAAAGAATATACGGACAAGAAGCATCACATCTATTAATACACAAGTCATCTTAGATCACAACTCCATTCATATAATTCAACTTGTAACAAGTGAAGGGAAATCACAATAAGATGCATAGAGACAATGAAATTGGTGTTGGCAAACTTCGTTCTTGGTCATAGAACAATGAACAGATTGAACTTACTCTTCAAAACAGCCCCTCTTACAGTAGTTGCTAACTTTTAAGATTATATCTATGAGATAACGGCATTGTGCTAAACAAGGAAGAAATAAGGACATGATCAATAATACAAATGTGTAGATGGTTGAATCACAACAACACAAATGCTTGCTTATGACAGAAGGAAGTAGGTTTACTGACTCAACATGAAAGTAAAAGATAGGCCCTTCGCAGAGGGAAGCAAAGATACAAACATGTGCTAGAGCTTTGAAGTTTTGAAATCATATAGAGAGTATGAAATAAGTTTTAAGCTATGTATGTCGTTGTCAATGAATGATAGTGAATGAAAACTATATTTACCATGTTATCTAGACTTTCAAGAGCGGCTCCCATTGAAGGACGTTATTTCTACCCAAGGGTAGATCATCCCTCTTCTCTTTTGTTTATACATGCACACTTTTTATAAATTGGTTTGGCACTCCTCCCCACCATTGCTTACACAATCCATGGCTAACCAAATCCTCGGGTGCCTTCCAATCCATCTCAAACCTTGGAGGAGTGCCTATTTTTGAATAACATAACACTTTGGAACTTTCTTTTTATAACTCATTGAAAACCATGTGAAGAGAATTGAACAATTAAACTTGGGACTGGTCACCCCATTTGTCAGCTCATTTGAAAGTCTATCTAACAAGTTAAACATAGAGTAACCCACATACTTCCTCATGAGCTAATAAACAGTGACACAAATAAGTGATAATAATTTTGAATAAAGATAGCACACGAAGTATTTACTTTGAGAGGCGCAAAATACCACATAATAGGTAGTTATGGTGGACACAGATGGCAAAGGTTTTAGCTCATGGTTTGGATGTATGAGAAGCATTCCCTCTCGATACAAGGCTTTGGCTAGCAAGGTTGGGTAGCAAGCATAAAAGTTGATGGATACAAACAAATATACATGTAGTAAGAACAATCATGCAATCTTCCTTGGAAGCACAAACAATTTTAATTTGTGAATAATAAGCTTATGAGCTACAAGTGAGAAAGATCATTGAATAATATATCTATATGTACTTATTTTCTCCACTTAAGTCTCAAAGTATTGTAGCTACTGACCAATGCTAAGTTTGCCAAAACCAAAAGATTTACTATATGCTCCCAGAGTGATACCAATACTAATGACAAGATCAATCATATATAATAGAAGTTGCAAACTAAAATAAGGTGTGCAGAAAGTAAATGATAAACTTCTCATTAATATTCCATATCGGCAACTCACACCAAGGGATACATAGATAACCAACTAAAAGAGAGATACTTCCACATTGCATACTATCCTATAAGATAACTTCTCTACTCATGATATGACTCAACTGAAAAGGTAAAAAGGTAAAAGATATTGGTGTGATACCGCGGCACTCCCCCAAGCTTGGAACAAGCAAAGGGGATGCCAATACCGATGATGAATTACTCCTTCGGTGGTGATGGTGGGACAACTTTGAGTGGGGTCAGGTAACGCTCCAGCATCTTGCGAAGCCTGTTGTTCTCCTCTTGAAGTATGTCCACTTCCATCCTCGGGACTCGATACTGATCGCAAAACTGGTCAGTGATCCGAAGAGCGTCTTCAACATCTGGGAAAGAGCTAAGATCTGGAACAGGTGGTATTACTCCCTGCATGTTATGAGAAAAAGCATGTTGAGTGTTAATGGATCCCACAAAGATGGGCTTGCTACCCCTTGCTCCTGCTCGTTCTCTTTTGGCTGATGACATCTTCTTCACTTCCCCCATGACGCTCTCGTCCATGTCCTTGCGCCTGGCCTTCACTTTTTCCTCATCCGTCCATCCAATGAAAGATCCTTGATCAAGATCTTGAAAGAGTTCGCGTTGGCGGCGCAACGCGTAGTCTTCAGAACAAGAACCCTGGGACGACATCTGGACAGAAACAGCTCGAAACAAAAACACGTCGAAAACACGATATACAGACCTCGGGGGATCTGGGAGATTATATAGCAAAAATTTACGCAACAAAAGGAAGGCAACAGGGCGAAATCGGGTAGGAGACGGACTCTGAGGCGCGCACACCATACGGTGGCGCGGCCAGCATGGGGCCTGCGCCACCACGTGGTGACGGCGCCTCGTGCTCCGTGTCCTGCTCGTTTTCGTCCTGTATTTTTCCATATTTTTGAAAAACTAATATAGTATCTTCCAGAATTTAAAACGCGGACTTTTTCTTATCAAAACTTTACCTTTTCGAATTCAGCTTCTGCAGGCTCAGGAAATTGCTCTTTAATAAAAACTTCTGGAGTAATCACTTGAATAATATCAACATCTTCATTATAAGAATCTCCAGAAATATAATGTTTGAGTCTTTGTCCATTTACCACTTGTGTAGTATCATCCTTGAGTGAAGCAGTTTTAATTGCACCCGAACGATATACCTCTACAATAACATAAGGTCCTTCCCATTTGGAGAGTAGCTTTCCTGAAAAAAATCTAAGACGAGAACGATACAATAGAACTTTCTCACCAACATGAAACTCTCTCTTAATAATCCTCTTATCATGCCATTTCTTAACTTTCTCTTTAAAGAGTCTAGCATTTTCATATGCCTCACTTCTCCATTCATCTAAAGAACTCAAGTCTAGTAACCTCTTCTCACCAGTAAGTTTAAAATCTCTATTAAGTTCTCTCACTACCCAATAAGCTTTGAGTTCTAATTCTAAAGGCAAGTGACAAGCTTTTCCATAAACCATTTTATAAGAGGACATACCCATAGGATTTTTATAAGCAATTCTATAAGCCCATAAAGCATCATTTAATTTGTTAGCCCAATTTTTCCTAGTTTTATTAACAGTCTTTTGCAAGATAGATTTAATTTCTCTATTTGATAGTTCCACTTGCCCACTAGTTTGAGGATGATAGGCTGAAGCAATTCTATGATTAACACCATATTTAGCAAGAACTTTTCTAAAACCACCATGAATAAAATGAGAACCTCCATCAGTCATAAGATATCTAGGTACACCAAACCTAGGGAAAATAATATCTTGAAGCATTTTTAATGAGGTCTCACCATCAGCACTTTTTGTAGGTATAGCTTCTACCCATTTAGTAACATAATCAACAGCAACAAGTATATGAGTATAACCCTTTGAAGGAGGAAAAGGACCCATAAAGTCAAATCCCCAACAATCAAATGGCTCAATAACAAGAGTATAATTCATAGGCATTTCATTACGTATGGAGATATTACCAGTTCTTTGACTCTCATCACAAGATAAAATAAACCTTCTTGCAACTTTAAAGAGAGTAGGCCAATAAAAACCTGACGGAAGAACCTTTTGTGCAGTTCTATCTCCAGCGTGATGTCCTCCATAAGCACTACTATGGCACTTTCTCAATATCTCTTTTTGTTCATGTTCCGGAACACATCTTCGCATAATACCATCCACTCCTTCTTTATATAAGTAAGGGTCATCCCAAAAATAATGCCTCAAGTCATAAAAGAATTTTCTTCTTTGTTGAGCTGAAAAGGTTGGAGGCAAATATTTCGAAATAATAAAGTTAGCATAATCAGCATACCAAGGACTATCTTGTGAACTCACCCTTATCGCAGCCAATTGTTCATTTGGAAAACTATCATTAACATGAATAGGATCATAAGCAATGTTTTCCAATCTAGACAAATTATCAGCAACAGGATTTTCAGCACCTTTCCTATCTACAATATGCAAATCGAATTCTTGCAAAAGCAACACCCATCTAATAAGTCCAGGCTTAGCATCTTTCTTTTCCATAAGATATCTAATAGCAGAATGATCAGTGTGAATAATAATTTTAGAATCAACAATATAAGGTCTAAACTTATCACAAGCAAAGACAACAGCTAGAAATTCTTTTTCAGTTGTAGCATAATTCTTTTGTGCAGAATCAAGAGTCTTACTAGCATAATGAATAACATTCAACTTTTTATCAATTCGCTGTCCATGAACAGCACCAACGGCAAAATCACTAGCATCACACATAATTTCAAATGGTAAATTCCAATCAGATGGTTGAACAATAGGAGCACTTATTAAAGCCTTTTTCAAAGTTTCAAAAGCTTCCTTACAATCATCATAAAAAACAAAACGTACATCTTTTTGTAGAAGATTAGTAAGAGGCTTTGATATTTTAGAGAAATCTTTAATAAACCTTCTATAGAAACCAGCATGACCAAGAATACTACGAATACCTTTAACATCTCGGGGGCAAGGCATTTTCTTAATTGCCTCCACTTTAGCTCTATCTACTTCAATACCTCTTTCAGAAATTTTATGTCCAAGAACAATTCCTTCATTAACCATAAAGTGACATTTCTCCCAATTAAGAATAAGGTTAGTTTCTTCACATCTCTGCAAAACTTTATCAAGGTTGTGCAAGCAATTATCAAAAGAAGTTCCATAGACGGAGAAATCGTCCATGAATACTTCCACAATCTCCTCACAAAAACCGTGAAAAATAGTAGACATGCATCTTTGAAAAGTAGCAGGAGCATTACATAAACCAAAGGGCATACGTCTATAAGCATAAGTACCATAAGGACAAGTAAATGTTGTTTTCTCTTGATCTTGCGCTTTAACAGCAATTTGTGAGAAGCCAGAATAACCATCAAGAAAGCAAAAATGAGTTTTCTTAGCTAATCTCTCTAACATTTGATCAATAAAGGGTAATGGATAATGATCTTTCTTAGTAACTTTATTAACCTTTCGAAAATCAATGCACATCCTATAACCAACAACTACTCTTTGAGGAATAAGTTCATCATTTTCATTAGGCACAACAGTAATTCCTCCTTTCTTAGGGACACAGTGCACAGGACTAACCCATCTACTATCAGTAATAGGATAAATAATACCAGCGTCAAGAAGCTTTAATACCTCATTTCTTACCACTTCCTTCATCTTGGGTATTAAACGGCGTTGATGTTCAACAACTGGCTTTGCATCAGGCTCCATATTAATAGAATGTTGACATATAGTAGGAGAAATCCCTTTTAAATCATCCAGAGTATAACCCATAGCTCCACGGTGTTTCTTCAATACTTCCAATAATCTTTCCTCTTCTTTACCTGAAAGGTTAGCACTAATAATAACAGGATATATTTTCTTATCATCAATATGAGCATACTTAAGATTATCTGGCAAAGGTTTTAAATCAAAGATAGGATCCTCTTTAGGTGGGAGTGTTTTACCCAAGTCTTCCACCTTTAAATTGTGTTTCAAGATGGGTTGACGAAGGAATATTTCATCAAGCTCAGACCTTTCCTCTCTAAAGCCTTCACTTTCATGATCTTCCAAAAATTGCTGCAAAACATTGTTAGGAGCAAGAGCAATAGAGGCAAGTTGTTCAACTTTAAAATCCTCATTAGGCAATTCGGTTTCATAAGGGACTTTAGCAAATTTAGAAAAATTAAATTCATATGAATCACCAGCAAACTTAGTCAAGATTTTCTCTTTCTTACATTCTATAACAGCACCACAAGTGTTCAGAAAAGGTCTACCAAAAATGATAGGACAAGTCTTACTAGCAACTGAACCAAGTACGAGAAAATCAGCAGGATATTTAATCTTACCACATAAAACTTCAACATCTCTAACAATACCAATCGGAGAGATAGTTTCTCTATTAGCAAGTTGAATAACCACATCAATTTCCTCAAGTTCACAAGGACCTATCTCATGCATATATTTTTTGTAAAGCTCATAGGGAATAGCACTAGAACTTGCATCAATATCACATAAACCATAATAGCAATGATCTCCAATTCGAACAGATAACACAGGCACACTAGTTTTCTTTGAACTTTTAGGATGAGAAACAACATTAGAAGCATCCTCACAAAATATAATGTACTCATCTCCAACATTTTTAGTAACAAGATCTTTAACTATAGCCACAGGAGCTTCAATTTTAATTTGTTCATCAGGTTCTGTAGCTTTCTTAGCACTTTTGTTAACAACACTAGCCATAACAGAATGTTCCTTCATATTAACAGGAAAAGGAACTTTTTCAATATAAGGCTCAGGAATAATACGATCAACAATATTAACTTCAATGCTTTTAGTTATAGGAGTAATAGACTTATCTTTATAAGGCTCATGATATTTTTCAAAACCCTCCTTAGGCAAACCGAAATATGCAGCAAAGGATTTATAATAATTTGCAACAACTTGATGAAGGGGATTGCAGACAGAAAACAAAAAAATTCCTAACAGCGATAACCTTAAACTAGCCAAGATCTATACTATGCAGATATAGTAATACGGAGGAGATCGATATACATACCCTTGTAGACCGAAAGCGAGGATTACGCTCCCGCACAAGCGTTGTCGATGAAGCCGACGAAGACGACCTCCAAGGTCGTGTAGAGGAAGCAGACCTCCAGCACCACTAGCGTGGCACCTCGCAGGGCGTTACACACATACGGTGAAGCCGACTGCCTCCGGGCTCCGATCCAGGGACGAAGCAGCGGAAGACTGGGACCGGAAGACCAGCAGCACAGCGGCATGCGTATGGTGGAGAGAACTCTCCTTGGCGCAACTCCGACAGGGGAATCACGTTATTCAAGGAGAAAAGAGAGAGAGAAATTGGTGTCTGCTTTAAAGGCCAGGGGTACCCCTCTATATAAAGGAGGCCAGGGGCTGCCCAGCCTGCCAGCCTGGCGGTGTGGGACTATTCCCACACCCCAGCCGGCCAAGCCAGGTGCGCCGGCCTGGCCCACCTAGGGCCGGCCGAACCAGCCCCCCTTCCCTTGGGGGATCCTTCCCCCCTTCATGGGCCCTAAGGCCCATTTAGGGTATTTTGCCTTTAAAAATCCAGGAAAAATTAAATAAAAATATATTTAACTATTAATTACATTAATTAATATTAAATACATATTACATAATTTATTCCGGCTCCGAAAACTATTTCGTCGCTGCCCGATCTCCATCGGATCCTTCCCGGGACATTCCCGGTGCACTCTCTTTTAATTTCTCTTCCGGTAAACTTGTCGACTCCCCTTAAGTGTGTTACCCTAGCGGTTCGAGATCTCACCAGACATGATCGAGACAACCTCTCCGATCAATGACTAATTCGTGGACCGAGGATACCCAGAATTAATCCCTGCGAGATAACGAATACTTTGTCGTTCGAACCTGGACGTCTGAGTCTTAAACCTTTTGCCATGGCGATACTTAGCGTGTCCAAGACTCGTTCATAGATATCACCATACCTAGCTTGATCTCGTTACCGACACCGTTATCTTCTACTCGTCCATGATATTATGTCCTGGTGACCTAGTCACACGCTTGCAAGCTCATTTGACATAATCTCACCGAGTGGGCCCTAGAGTATCTATCCTGCTATGCGGACTGGCAAATCCCGCTCTTGATCCCTCGTCTCAACATACTCCCTTCCGATACCCGAGAGGGACACCTTTATTGTCACACTGTTAAGATATGACGTTTGATGCAATCAAAGTATCTTTCAGGAATAGCAATAAGAGTTGATCGCACGGTCAAAGGCGTAATGACTACATCCTACAAATATTGGGTATGTCCATCACGTCATTCTCCCAATGACATGACTCCATTGTCAACTGACATTAATGTCACATGATCGGGAAACCTCGATCATCAATTGCCCAATGAACTAGTTAGATAGAGGCTTGTTTATCTACCACACGTGTATTAATGTTTCCGCTTAATATAGTTATAGAATGGTATAAAACATATAATGAACAATTGAGATATGATGAATAAACTATCTTTAGTAAGTGCCTCTAGGGCATATCTCCTTCACTTGAGAGTCAAGACCATAAGCATTATTAATATTACGAAATGCATCAGTATTCATGAAAGTTTTAATGCATTCGAAGTCATATTTTATACCTGACTCCCTACCTTTATCGTTCTCGCATGCTTCAGTATTTTCTTCAATTCGGTCAAGAAGATCCCATTTAAAACCTTCTTTATTACGCGTGAATGATCCAGCACAGGAAGTATCCAATAATGTTTTATCTTCAAAGGAGAGTCTTGCATAGAAGTTATCAACAATAATATTACCAGGAAGCTCATGAATGGGTCATTTGAGCATTAGTGACTTCAATCTCCCCCAAGATTGGGCAATACTTTCTCCTTCATGAGGCCAGAAATTATATATAGAATTCCGATCTTGAAGAATTTCACTTGGAGGATAAAATTTAGAATAAAAGAGAGGTACAATTTCCTCCCATCCAAGAGAATTCCTATTCTTCAGCAATTTATACCAATGAGAAGCTCTTCCACCAAGTGATATAGAGAATAATTTCTTCCTTAGTTTGTCCATTGAAATACCTGCACACTTGAACAACTCGCATAATTCATGTTAAAACAACAAATGATCACCGGGATGGACAGTTTCATCCCCTACATAGCGGTTATTCATAACACGGTCAAAAAAATTCATAGGTATTTTAAATGGCGCTATTTCTTTAGGTGGCGCCTCCTCTTCTACCTCAGCAGTGGTAGAAGCTCTTCCAAACAGGAAGGCAATAGATCCTTTCTCCATAATTAAGCAAATTAGGAGACAGAAATAAAAACAGCACTTACAACTAAAGTTTTCCTTACCTGTTCTACTTACCAATAGCGCTTCACTCCCCGGCAACGGCGCCAGAAAATAATCTTGATGACCCACAAGTATAGGGGGTGTATCGTAGTACTTTCGATAAATAAGAGTGTCGAACCCAACGAGGAGCAAAAGGTGCTGACAAGCGGGTTTGATGAGGATTTCACTGTAAACACTAGCAGACAAGTTTTTAGGAGTTTTTGGTAATACAGATAAATAAAGTGCGAGTAAATAAAGCGCGGCAATTATAACTGCAGCGAGTGCCCCAATCCTTTTTAGAGCAAAGGACAAGCCGGTTTGTTTACTTATGATGACCAAACATTGCTGAGTACACACGGGATTTATGTCTAGTGCTTTCGCTTCATATAGATGATTAATCTTTAGTGTTTCGATAAGTGTCGTGTGGGTGAACTGATACGTCTCCAACGTTATCACATGTTTTATATGCATGCTATATTATACCACGTTATCACATGTGGCATCTATAATTTCTTATGTTCCATGCTATATTATACCAAGTTACCACATGTTTTATATGCATTTTATATAGTTTTATGCATTTTCTGGGACTAACCTATTAACAAGATGCCACAGTGCCAGTTCCCTGTTTTCTGCTGTTTTTGGTTTCAGAAAAGTACTTAAGGAAATATTCTCGGAATTGGACGATTTCTTTTCAGAAGTCAGTTTTTATTTGGGAATGTTCCAGAAAACCGAAGACGAGACGAAGTGGGCGACCGAGGCGCCGTCACCTGGTCCTCGCGCCGCGCGAGCACGTGGTGTGGGCCCCTCGGGGCGCCACCGACTTCGCCCTTTCGCCTACATATACCCCCCAGACCAAAAACCCTAGGACGGTGTTCATTTTTTCCTCCACGGGTCCCGAGCCGCCGCCGTCGTCAACACCAATTCGGGAGAGATCAGAACTCCTCCCCGGCACCCTGCCGGGAGGGGGAATCGTCACCGGAGGCCCCTACGTCGCCATGACTGCCTCCGGACTGATGCGTGAGTAGTCTACCCTTGGACTACGGGTCCATAGCAGTAGCTAGATGGTTGTCTTCTCCTCTTGTGCTATCATGTTTAGATCTTGTGAGCTGCCTATCATGATCAAGATCACCGTTATGTAATACTTCATGTTGTGTTTGCTGGGATCCGATGAATATTGAGTACTAAAGTTATTGCTTCATAATATATCATGTGTGTGCTATTTAATGATCTTGCATGCTCTCCGTTACTTGTGTATGCTCTGGCCAAGTAGATGCTTGTGACTCCAAGAGGGGGTATTTATGCTCGATAGTAGGTTCATGTCTCTATTAAATCTGGGGTGGTGACAGCTAGCTCTAAGGTTGTAGATGTACTGTTGCTACTAGGGATAAAACAGTAGTACTTTGTCTAAGGATGATGTTACTTACTTACTTTACACACAGTGCTTAAGGCGATAATCTGTTGCATGCAACTTAATACTGAAAGGGGTGCGGACGCTAACCGGAAGGTGGATTATTAGTCATAGATGCGGTTGGAACGGTCTATGTATATTGTTGTAATGCCCGAATGAATCTCACACTAGACATCATAACGTTGGTATATGCATTGGTTTGCTCATCATTATTCTATCAATTGCCCAGCTGTAATTTGTTTACCCGCATGAATGTTATTATTATTTATGGAGAGACACCACTAGTGAACTGTGGACCCCGGTCCTTCTCTTTAATCTGATAAACCACAAACTGCAAACCTGTTACTTTCTGCAAACAAACATCTTTCTTCCACACATACGTTTAATCCTTTGTTACAGCAAGCCGGTGAGATTGACAACCTCACCGGTAAATTGGGGCAAAGTATCTTGATTGCGTTGTGTGCAGGTTCCGCGTCACCTACGTCCCAGGAAGCATTCTCTGGCGCCCTTACGTCGCATACTTTTCTGGCGCCGTTGACACCTCGGGGGAATTCATTATTTCCTACTGGTTCGATAACCTTGGTTTCACAACTGAGGGAAACTTGCTGCTGCACTACTTCATACCTTCCTCTTGGGGTCTCCCAACAACACACCCACCGTGTGCATCAAGCAATTTTTCTGGCGCCGTTGCCGGGGAAATAAGAATTCCTTTGAAGACCTTCACACTCCTCCGTCAACTTCGTTGCCGGTGATTTGAAGATTCTTCTACGAGGGGAGTTTTCGCACTTCCAATCTTTTTATTTTGTTATTGTCTTGCTTAGTTTATTTTTATTACTGTCTTGTTTGCTTAATATCAAAAATACAAAAAAAAAATAGTTACTTGCAATTTATTTTATTGTCTTGTTTGCTTAATATCAAAAATACAAAAAAAATAGTTACTTGCATTACTTTGTTTATTTCGGTTTGCTATTTTATTTTCAGTTTTTGTTATTTTTGTTATTTCGGTTTGTTAATTAATTTGCTAAAATGAGTACTGCTGAGAATACTAAGTTGTGTGACTTTACTAGCACCAACAACAATGATTTTATATGCACACCTATTGCTCCACCTGCATCTAAAGCTGAATTCTTTGAAATTAAACCTGCTTTGTTGAACCTTGTTATGAGAGAGCAATTTTCTGGTGTTAGTTCTGATGATGCTGCTGCCCATCTAAATAATTTTGTTGAACTATGTGAAATGCAAAAATATAAGGATATAGATGGTGATATTATAAAACTGAAATTATTTCCTTTCTCCTTGAGAGGAAGAGCTAAATAATGGTTGCTTTCATTGCCTAGGAATAGTATTGATTCATGGATTAAATGTAAAGATGCTTTTATTGGAAAATACTATCCTCCTGCTAAGATTATTTCTCTAAGAAGTAGCATCATGAATTTTAAACAACTTGATAATGAACATGTTGCTCAAGCTTGGGAAAGAATGAAATCTTTGATAAAGAATTGCCCAACCCATGGACTGACTGCTTGGATGATCTTCCAAACCTTTTATGCAGGACTGAATTTTTCTTCAAGAAACTTATTGGATTCGGCTGCTGGAGGTACCTTTATGTCCATCACCTTGGGGGCTGCAACAAAACTCTTGGATAATATGGTGGTGAATTATTCTGAATGGCATACTGAAAGGACACCTCAAGGTAAGAAGGTAAATTCTGTTGAAGAAACCTCCTCCTTGAGTGAAAAGATTGATATTATTATGTCTATGCTTGCAAATGGTAAATCCCATGTTGATCCAAATAATGTTCCCTTAGCTTCTTTAGTTGCACAAGAAGAGCATGTTGATGTGAACTTTATTAAAAACAACAATTTCAACAACAATGCCTATAGAAACAATTATGGTAATAACAACTATAAGCCCTATCCTCCTAATAATGGGAACTCTTATGGTAATTCTTATGGTAATTCTTATAACAATAATAGGACTACCACCTCTGAACTTGAAACCATGTTAAAAGATTTTA
This sequence comes from Poa annua, assembly GCA_026929855.1. Taxonomy (NCBI): domain Eukaryota; kingdom Viridiplantae; phylum Streptophyta; class Magnoliopsida; order Poales; family Poaceae; genus Poa; species Poa annua. Next base: position 72,378,586 of record CM049433.1, read on the forward strand.
TCACTACACAAACTCTGTTTAATAAAACTGTTGAGGAAAAGTTTGGGAAAATTGATATACTTGCCTCTAAAGTTGATAGTCTTGTCCTTGATGTTGATCTTTTAAAATCTAAAATCATGCCTACTGAAACTAAAGAGAGTAATCCCTTTGCTAAAATTAATGCCATCCAAGTTCAAATAGATGAAAATGTTAGGATGATGGCCCAATTACGTGCTAGATGGGAAAGAGAGAAAGAACTAGATAAAGAGGCTAATATTGTTAAAGTTTTTACTGTTACTACCTCTGAAAATAATGGTGTTTCACATGCTAGTAAGCCTCCTATTATCAATGGTAACATAGTTGGTGTTGGAAATGTCTCCTCTACTTCTTCCAAAAATTTAAAATTGCCCAAAACTGCTGAAACTAGTGTTGATAAAAGTGCTGAAATTTTTAAGAACATGGGAGAATGTGGTTCGGTTTGCTTTGATGATAATAATTTTGATTTTGATAATTGTAATATCTCTGAAGTTATTAAGTTCTTGCAAAAGTTGGCCACAAGTCCTAATGCTAGCTCTCTTAATTTGGCTTTTACTACTCATATTACAAATGCTCTCATTAAAGCTAGGGAAGATAAATTAAGACTTGAAGCTTCTATCCCTAAGAAGTTAGAAGATGGTTGGGAGCCCATCATTAAAATGAAAGTAGATAAATTTGATTGCAATGCTTTGTGTGACCTTGGTGCAAGTATTTCTGTTATGCCTAAAAAGCTTTATGATATGTTTGAATTGCCACCATTGGAACATTGCTATTTGGATGTTTTTCTTGCTGATAATGCTTTGAAGAAACCTTTGGGGAGAGTTAATAATGTTCCCATTATGGTTAATAATAACCTGGTCCCCGTTGATTTCATTGTCTTGGATATTGAATGCAATCCATCTTGTCCAATTGTGTTGGGAAGGCCTTTTCTTAGAACTGTGGGTGCTATTATTGATATGAAAGAAGGTACCATCAAGTACCAATTCCCACTCAAGAAAGGTATGGAAAACTTCCCTAGGAAGAGAATGAAGCTACCTTTTGATTTTATTGTTCGTTCAAATTATGGTGTTGATGCTTCATCTCTTGATAATACTTGAGTTTTGCTTTCTGTGCCTAGCTGAAAGGCGTTAAACAAAAGCGCTTATGGGAGACAGCCCACTTTTATTTACTGTTATTTTATTTTGTTTGTGTCAAGGACTTGTCCTACCTCTGTAGCAATTCCTTTGTATCTTTATTTTATTGCATTGTTGTGTCAAGATAAGCCTCTAGTTGAAAGTTCATGCTAAATTTGGATTCCTGCGCAGAAACAGTTCTCTGCTGTCCACCGTTTAATTCATAACTCCTCACAGAAAAATCCAAATAATATGCCCTTTTTTGTGCGTAATCCACAGATATATATGCAACTTTCATTAGTTTTGAGTTTTCTGATCTGAGCAAGTTAAGTGCCTCGAATAAATTCGTCTTTACGGACTGTTCTGTTTTTGACAGATTCTGCCATTTATTTTGCAATGCCTCTTTTGCTATTTTGATTGGATCTTTTTATCCTATGAAGTATCAGTGGCTGTAGCTAATGTCCAGTAACATTGGTAGCAATTGTGTTTCTACATAATATCATAATTTTTCGTGCACTAACCCTCTAATGAAGTTTACTCTAAGTTTGGTGTGGAGGAAGTTTTCAAGGATCAAGAGAGAAGGATGATATGATGTGATCAAGAGGATAGTAAAGCCAAAGCTTGGGATGCCCCGGTTGTTCATCCCCAACATATTTCAAGAAGACTTAAGCGTCAAAGCTTGGGGATGCCCAAGGCACCCCCTTCTTCATTAACAAACTATCAGGTCCTTTCTAGTGAAACTATATTTTAATTCCGCCACTTCTTATGTGCTTTTCTTGAAGCGTCGGTTTGTTTTTGTTTTTGTTTTTGTTATTTTCATTCTCTGAATAAAATGGATCCTAGCATTCCGTTGTGGGAGAGAGACACGCTCCGCTTTTTCTTATGAATACTCGTATTCTTCACTTATATTTGGTGAGTATTCCTCTATGTTACTTCAATGCTTTCTAGCTCTTGTTTTTCATGCATCTCTTGCTAGAGCTGTTAGCTTTATTATGTTATACTCTCATATCTCATTGTTTAATTACTTGGAGAGTTTATCTTTTAAATAAGTTGATTGGTGTTTGGTTGGAAACAGAAAATGCTAAATGTGGTAAATGGTATAATGAAAAAGATATACATGCTCTTATGGATTGTTATCTTGCATGTTGTGGTGCTTGGCAATTGTTTTGAGATCTCAAGTAGATCGTGTTTAAGCTTTTACATCATGTAGTTAAAACCTATTAGTGAGGAACTACCGTAAAACTTGCTGAAATTTGGTTTGCATGTTTGGTATCTCTAAGGTCCAGATATTTTCTAGTTAAAGTGTTTAAACAACAAGGAAGACAATGTAGAGTTTTATAATGCTTGCAATATGTTTTTATATACGTCTTGTTGTCATAGTTTATACTTGTGTTTGTTTCAAACAACCTTGCTAGCCAAAGCCTTGTACTGAGAGGGAATGCTTCTCGTGCATCCATAATCCTTGAGCCAAAACCTATGCCATTTGTGTCCACCATACCTACCTACTACATGGTATTTCCTGCCATTCCAAGCAAATACTTCGTGTGCTACCTTTTATTATTCAAAACATATTATCTCTTATTTGTGTCAATGTTTATTAGCTCATGAGGAAGTATGTGGTGTTACGGATATCAACCTTGTCATTTGCTTTTAGACAGACTTTCACAACCGGACTAGTGGCATATACATCCGCTTATCCATTAACTTTGCAAAAAGAGCTGGCAAATGGGGTGCCCAGTCCCAATTAATTACAACTTTAACCGCTGCAATCTCTTCACATTTTTGCCCTGATCCAATCAGTCAAGCAATGACAACAGTTTTTAACTATATGTGTAAACAAAAAAGATAAGAGGGATGATCTACCTTGCTGGTAGAAATAACGTCCTTCATGGGAGCCGCTCTTGAAAGTCTGGTTGACAAGGGGGGTAGAGTGCCCATTACCATTCGTTGACAACGACAAACACCGCTCAAAACTTACTTTTATGCTCTCCATATGATTTCAAAAACCTATAAAACTAAGAAGCTCTAGCACATGCTTGTATCCCTGCTTCCCTCTGCGAAGGGCCTATCTTTTACTTTATGTCGAGTCAGTTTACCTACTTCTTTCTATCCCCGAAGCAAACACTTGTGTCAACTGTGTGCAACAATTCCTATATGCTTACTTATTGCACTTGTTATATTTCTTTGTGTTGACAACTATCTATATGATATACATGTTCAAAAGTTGAAAGCCAATGCTGAAACTTATATCTTCCTTTGTGTTGCTTCAATGCTCTTTTGCTTAGATAATATTGCTTTATGAGTTAACTCTTATACAAATCTTTTCGATGCTTGTTTGAAAGTACTATTCATGAAAAGTTTTACTTATATGATGTAGTTGTTTACTCCTTGTCTATTTGTTAGCAAACTATAGATCATTGCCTTGAGTCACTTCATTCATAACATGAGCCTTAAGATTATGTTTATGCATGTCACTTCAGAAATTATTCTTCTTTTATCGTTCTTGCCTACTCGGGACGAGTAGAACTAAGCTTGGGGATGTTGATACGTCTCCAACGTATCTATAATTTCTTATGTTCCATGCTATATTATACCAAGTTACCACATGTTTTATATGCATTTTATATAGTTTTATGCATTTTCTGGGACTAACCTATTAACAAGATGCCACAGTGCCAGTTCCCTGTTTTCTGCTGTTTTTGGTTTCAGAAAAGTACTTAAGGAAATATTCTCGAAATTGGACGATTTCTTTTCAGAAGTCAGTTTTTATTTGGGAACGTTCCAGAAAACCGAAGACGAGACGAAGTGGGCGACCGAGGCGCCGTCACCTGGTCCTCGCGCCGCGCGAGCACGTGGTGTGGGCCCCTCGGGGCGCCACCGACTTCGCCCTTTCGCCTACATATACCCCCCAGACCAAAAACCCTAGGACGGTGTTCATTTTTTCCTCCACGGGTCCCGAGCCGCCGCCGTCGTCAACACCAATTCGGGAGAGATCAGAACTCCTCCCCGGCACCCTGCCGGGAGGGGGAATCGTCACCGGAGGCCCCTACGTCGCCATGACTGCCTCCGGACTGATGCGTGAGTAGTCTACCCTTGGACTACGGGTCCATAGCAGTAGCTAGATGGTTGTCTTCTCCTCTTGTGCTATCATGTTTAGATCTTGTGAGCTGCCTATCATGATCAAGATCACCGTTATGTAATACTTCATGTTGTGTTTGCTGGGATCCGATGAATATTGAGTACTAAAGTTATTGCTTCATAATATATCATGTGTGTGCTATTTAATGATCTTGCATGCTCTCCGTTACTTGTGTATGCTCTGGCCAAGTAGATGCTTGTGACTCCAAGAGGGGGTATTTATGCTCGATAGTAGGTTCATGTCTCTATTAAATCTGGGGTGGTGACAGCTAGCTCTAAGGTTGTAGATGTACTGTTGCTACTAGGGATAAAACAGTAGTACTTTGTCTAAGGATGATGTTACTTACTTACTTTACACACAGTGCTTAAGGCGATAATCTGTTGCATGCAACTTAATACTGAAAGGGGTGCGGACGCTAACCGGAAGGTGGATTATTAGTCATAGATGCGGTTGGAACGGTCTATGTATATTGTTGTAATGCCCGAATGAATCTCACACTAGACATCATAACGTTGGTATATGCATTGGTTTGCTCATCATTATTCTATCAATTGCCCAGCTGTAATTTGTTTACCCGCATGAATGTTATTATTATTTATGGAGAGACGCCACTAGTGAATTGTGGACCCCGGTCCTTCTCTTTAATCTGATAAACCACAAACTGCAAACCTGTTACTTTCTGCAAACAAACATCTTTCTTTCACACATACGTTTAATCCTTTGTTACAGCAAGCCGGTGAGATTGACAACCTCACCGTTAAGTTGGGGCAAAGTATCTTGATTGTGTTGTGTGCAGGTTCCACGTCACCTACGTCCCAGGAAGCATTCTCTGGCGCCCTTACGTCGCAGACTTTTCTGGCACCGTTGACACCTCGGGGGAATTCATTATTTCCTACTGGTTCGATAACCTTGGTTTCACAACTGAGGAAAACTTGCTGCTGCACTACTTCATACCTTCCTCTTGGGGTCTCCCAACAACACACCCACCATGTGCATCATGAACCTATGCTAATGCACCGCCCTTCCTAGGACTAATACATACTTGTGATTATACCCCTAGTAAGCATCCGCAAATACTAGAAAGTAATTAAGATAAATCTAACCACAGCCTTAAACTCTGAGATCCTGACATCCCTCATGCATCGAGATACTAACGGGGGTTTAGGTTTCTGTCACTCCGGCAACCCCACAATTAATATTCGAATACACAATGCATTCCCCTAGGCCCATAAAGGTGAAGTGTCATGTAGTCGACGTTCACATGACACCACTAGAAGAATAGCACCACAACTTAAATATCAAAACATTAAATATTACTCAACATAGTTCACTACTAACATCTAGACTTCTCCCATGTCCTTAAGAACTAAACGAACTACTCACAACACATTATTTGGAACATGATCAGAGGTGATATAATGATGGGTAACAATCTGAACATAAACCTTAATTCAACGGTTTCACTCAATAGCATCAATAACAATAGTAATCAACACCGGGAGAGTTTCCCCTATCGAACACACAAGATTCAGCCCTAGATGTTACAGCGGGAACGGAGTGGACCGATGGAGATGACGGTGTTGGCGGTGGAGATGGTGGTGATGATGATCCCGATGAAGTGCAGCTCGATGACGGTGACGATGGCGACGATTTCCCCCCTCCGGGAAGGGATTTCCCCGGCAGATTTCTCCCTGCCGGAGAGCTTTTCTCTCTCTGGTGTTTTCCGCCTCGTGGAGGCGGCGGAATAAGTCCACGATGGTTCTCTGGGTCTTAGGTTTTTTTGGGGATGAAGTACGCGAAAGGGCGTCGCCAGGAGTGGGCATGGTGTGGGCCCCCCTGGGGCCCACCTGGCTCTCCCCTTTTGGCTCCCTCCGGCATCTGGAAGAATAGGAACTTCCATCTTTTTATTTTGTTCTTCTGGTCTTTGCAAATATTGTATCTTGACGGTGCTTTTTCCAGCAGAATTCAGACTCCGGTGATCCATCCTCCAATAATCATCAAACATGCAAAATAGATGAAATAACATAAGTATCATATCTAAATATGAAATATATCAATGAATAACAGTAAATTATGATATAAAATAGTGATGCAAAATGGACGTATCACCCCGTGGTGTTGTTTGAGTGGGCTTGACCCTGTTTGTATCGGTTTTAGCCCAGTTTTCCACTAATTAACTTGGCATCTTCTTCTTAATTAATGGATAAGGCAAAGCTTTTGCCTTCGTTTTAAATTAAAAAAAAATAAAGGAAGGATGATTTCTTACGGTACGTCATTAAACGGTTCAAGACTATTTTTTAATTAAACCTCTCTCTTCGATAGACATGCATCATCTCCTTCTCTCCTCGGAGGTCCATCGCTCGCTGCCCTACGCGTCCGTCTTCCCTGCCCCGGGGACCCACCCTAACGCACTGCCTACCTAAACCCGACGTGTTTTAGTCCACCTGCCAAAACGCTCGACTACCAGATGAGGGTTGAATTGGAGGGTCCTTGTAGATTTCTAAGATATTTTTCCGACTATATTAAAACTTTTCAGAACCTAAAATATTTTAGATTTTTTCATACCTTGATAATTATCTCAAAAAGTCCACATACAAAATTCATAGATTGCATATCTATAGTTAAGAGCATCTCCACCGGGGGCCTCTAAATCGGTGTCCGGCACCCCCAATTGGGCCTCCTTTGGGGGGTGCCGGACATGTGTCTGGTCAACATTTGGAGGCCGCCCACAACGGCACTCCCCAAAGGCCCACCCCCCAAACGCGCGCAAATTTTGAGCGAACTGTCGAACACCTTGCGGGCGCACGAACCGCCGCCGGCAACCGCCGCGTCGCTCCGCATTACGACGCTTCATGTGGATTGCAACCGCCGTCGCGTAGATTCGGGTTGCGTTCGCACCGCTTGGCACCAATATAACAATCCTCGCGGCCGCACATCGATCTCATTCTTTCCGCCCACAACTCGCTCGCCGTGTCGTCGCCTGAGAAGAAGGCGGTGCTGCCCGATCAGGAGGAGAAGAAGGTCAAAGAGACGGCCCCACAATGACACGTCCTGTCAAAATCCTTCGCGCACGCCACGGCTGTCACGTGTGACGACACTTACCTGACATCGTAATAGAATAACACAAAGAAGCAGTCAATTTTCGGGTCGACTGGACTACTACAAACACAGCATACAAAAGTCTCTCGACTGTCGTTAAAACAAAAACTCCAAGACTAGACAAAAATTCAAAAGCTATGACAAAGGTGATCCAGTATACTCCCATCGGGAGCAGGTAAGAATTTCTTTGACTGACCGAAATAATGAAAAAGCAAAATTGAGATTATCCTTCATTACATGCAATAAAGCACAATCTCGGGGGCTACTCCCATCGGGAGCGCTGTCGCGCACCCAATAGATTTCAAAAGCAAAAAGGCAGTCGATAAAGTTGATTTGACTTAGCCAAAAAACTCAAAAGAATTCCCGAATAAAGCGTCAGTCGATGACGTCTCGGATGCTGCATACGTTAAATGCAAAGGTAAGACCCGCCGATCAGTCGAGCTGGACTGAGTACCACTCCGGCAGTGTTTCCTGACAACTTTCCGTGTCAACAGACGTGAAGAAAATCCCGGTGGACGCACTGGGTTTCATAGTTTCGACTGCAGAACGAATCAATAAGACCACGAATGGCCTGAGTCGATTCTGTCCAGTATGTTCCAGATTCGAGCCCGGGGACTTGCATCTGATTGAAGGCTAGTAACGTTTTGCCCGAATGCGCAGTTAACTGGTCTCGATCTTTTCGAGTAAATCCAGGCCTACTCAGTCATAATCCTTTGGCAAAAAACATAAATATCATAGTCGAAAGACAAATATCAAACACATGAGACGTGCACTTACGAGTGAGTCCATGCCCAATTCTCTAAATTAGCCAAGCACTCGGGGGCTAGTGACAAGGTTATACCAAACGGGTACCCTATCGTGTGGGTACCTGGTGCTATGACTATAGCCCAGTTGTCAACAGATCAAAGAAGCCCATCAAGAGAAGCCCAAGACGAAGATTATTTCCTAAATTATGCATAGTCGGTTATAGATTCCATGTATGAAGTCTTAGTCGGTTACGTACCCGGGACCTAGACCCCCCATATAAGGGCTAGGAGGGTAGCCGATAAGGGACAGGCACAATCAGATCCACAAAACCCTAGCGAGACAGACTCTCGCTGGACCTCTGTAATCACCACATATTCACAATCAATAACAGACAAGCAGGAAGTAGGGGTGTTACCTCAGTCGAGGGCCCTGAACCTGGGTAAATCCCGCTTGTCAACCGTCGAATCTACCAACACTACACGTTCTCTACCTCATATCTCTAACCCTAGGCTAATAACCATGGGTATTGATGGGGACATCCCTCGTCAAGGCGGTGCTGCCCAATCAGGAGGAGGGGAGGGAGGCCGTGGTGGTCGACGATCAGCATGCCGTGGTCGCCGCCGAACAACAGCAGGAAGAGGACGCGGCGGAACATGACGGCGAGCCCGCAACTCCATCCCCGACACGCCCTGCTTTCTCTCCCTGGGAACCTTGGTCGCCGTGGCCATCCCGTGCGGCAGTGGCATATGCAGGACCGACCGTTCCCCAGGCCCCAGAACCGGAGTGGTAGCCGGGAACTCCTGACGCGGCGCCGACGGACGAAGTGTCTGGTACACCGCCGCCTAAAGCTGAGTCCGATGACGACGAGTAGTTCTAATTATATGTAATAAGTACGTGCATGCATTAATAAAGTTTGAAAGTAGTAGGTTCTATTACAACACAATTTCATATTCATTTACAAAGTCACTCAACCGGCTGATTCACTTTGATAGCCCATGCGTGTGCCACGAGGTCATTGTGCAGTCGGTTATGCATAGCTTCATCACGGATTTCCCGAATTACGGCAACAAATTCACGATACGCCGTCGGCAAGCCCGGCTGTGTATTAGCCATAGGCCCCTGTAAATCGAACTGTTCGCCGACCTGTTGCCTCCTTGTAGGACGCTCGTCCTCAATGATCATGTTGTGCATGATGATACAAACATTCATGATAACATCCATTTCATCATTTGGTGTTCTCAGATAGTGCTCGCCGAACACCTTCACAACAGCCCTACAGAATCTGTAGGTGGCTTCGACGGCTGTGGACTCAGACATACGGAGATAGTCATTCAGAGCATCCGCGGGTAACCCGTAAGCAAGGCACCGTATGGCCGCCGTGCATTTCTGAATAGACGAGAACCCAATCATGCCGGTGCAGTCTCTCTTCAGGTCAAAGTAGTCATCGTAGTCCCGAACGCCGTGCAAGATCCTACAAAACAAGTTCCTGCTCATCCTAAAGCGCCGGCGAAATTCATGAGGCAAGTTCATCGGTTTCTCGGCAAAGTAGTCCTGGAACAACAGAGCGTGCCCAGTTGCTCTGTTGCGGTTCTTGTTGGGCCGCCGCCCCTTTGATGATCCTCCAAATTTTGGCGCCGCGTCTGCCTCGACTGCGGCATCTAGAAGTGCGGCCATCATCATCTCATTCTCCTCTGCGTCGGCCACAAGAGCGGCATCCTCCGCCATCATTTCAAAAAACATGACCTCGTCGTCGCTGTCCATTACCTGTTTGATGAATCAACGAATTCAGCCTATCAACCAATGGTCGCACAGCTTGCGTGCGGGGCGGGAGGGAAGAGGAGGCGTACCCGGGCTCGAACTAGATGCGCCGGCGCTATACGAGGTCGGAGACCAGCGGCGCGAGACGGTGCCTACCGCTGCGCCAAGGTCCCCTAGGTGCGAATCAAGCGGGCGGCGCCGAGAGTGGCAGCGATGGTGTGAATCACCGGCGAGAGAACTGTGTGGGACAAATGACTTAGGGCACGCAGTGCGTTGTGTGTATGACGGGTGGGACAGCGCTGTCAGGGTCATGGCCGAGGCGATGTCTGGCACCCAGCAGGGCCTCCAAACTTGGAGGCCCTCTTGGGGTGCCGGACACAAAATCGCTCGGGGCGAGACATTGAGGGTGCCGCTGCTGGCGGTTTTTCGTGTCCATGCCCCAGAGTGTCTTTGGTCCTTTAGAGGCCCGGTGGAGGTGCGTACCATAGATTTTCACATTATTTACTAATAAATCGAATCCCTCCGGCCTTTGGGTGGGCCCGCATGCCAGCCTCAAAAACCGCGGTAGCTTCCTTCGTACTCCTACTTGTACGTATACACACGAAACCAGTATAAAAATAGGCTGTACCCCGTACGTCTCACCGACCCAGCAGGCCCACCGTCACCGAAGCTGTTCCTCTCTCTCTCTGACGGTGCCACGAAGCCCGTATCCGTCCCGTTCCCCGGTTCGCGATGGAAGCAGAGTACTCCTACTCCTCCTGGACGCACCAAATAAACCCCAGGCGCCGGAAGAGGGAGGCGGACGACGAAGCGGAAGGCGGAGGGCTCGCGCTGCTGCTCTCCATGGATCTCGACGCCCCGGACTCGCGGCCTGAGCAGCATCAGGCGGTCCCGGTCCCGGTCCCGGTACGTCGCCCTCCCTCTCTCCTCGCGCCTCGAACTGTTTCTTGGGGCCGATTCTGCCGCTCTGTCGCCGGATGCGGCTTTGGTCTCCCCGGCGGCGCGCAATCTTGAGTGGGGGGACGGACGGGGTTTTTGGCGGCGGCGGGATTTGGGGAGTTGGGATCGGGACGGCGCGCTCTTTCCCGGATTCTTTGCGTGGGGGTTGGTTCTTGGAGGTCGCGGGGATGGATGGTGCGCTAGTTCGTTGGCGTTTATGCGGTCTGCAAGAAATTGTCGGTTCTTGATTTGTGTTCTACTTGCCGACCTCGTGTGTGTGGAAGAGTCATTCTTTGCTTGCAGCACCCGCACACATGATCGGGTGATTGGGGAATGAATCCACCTGGCCCAGGCCGCGTGCCTTGCAGAAGAGGAGTTCTTTGACCTAGGTAGGTTTTAGTCCATGGAAATCAGGGCTCCTGTTATATGGACCAGAGAGTTCGTAGCCCCTGCAAATGGAGAGCCTGTTGTTGTCGTTCCTCTGTGTGTCGATTTCTTGCCGTTGGAAGTGAAGGAATTAGCATTTTAGCACCGTATGCTGTAGCCTCCATGGTTTGCATTCGAGAGAAATGCTGTCGGGACCAACTTTGATGGCCATTAGAAGAAGTTTATTAGGTGCCATCGGAAGCTTCGTTTGCACAGAGCGATTTATCACATTACAGCGTCTTGTCACGCTATCCATGCATGGGTATCCGTTGGTTGGCAGAAAAACGGTACTGTATCTTGGGAAGAGTTTGGAGGGAGGCTGCCAGGTGATCCACAAGACAGTGTAATGGCATCCACTTGTTATTAACACCATTAGTGGTCGTTTCTTTGCCATCTCAAAGATGATGGGCTGTTCATGAATCATGATTGTTCTGATTTAAAAAGACGATTTGCTGTGAACTTCAGAAAGACCTTTATGGCATCTTTCTTGCATTGTTTCTTTTTTCCAATGAGAATGAACACACATGATTAGCCTTTTCTGCTCAATCCATTGGTTTAGAATATGTGTCGAAATCATTGATAGGCTCAACAATTATACATATTGAAAATCAGTCATTTACTTGCAACACCCGCACGAATGATCGGGTGATTGGGAAATGAATCCACCTGGCTGCGTGCCTTGCAGAAGAGGAGTTCTTTGACCTAGGTTTTAGTCCATGGAAATCAGGGCTCCTGTTATATGGACCAGAGAGTTCGTAGCGCCTGCAAATGGAGAGCCTGTGTTGTTGTCGTTCCTCTGTGTGTAGATTTCTTGCCGTTGGAAGTGAAGGGTTAGCATTTTAGCACCGCATGCTGTAGCCTCCATGGTTTGCATTCGAGAGAATCCTGTCAGGACCAACTTTGATGGCCATTAGAAGAAGTTTATTAGGTGCCATCGGAAGCTTCGTTTGCACAGAGCGATTTATTACATTACAGCGTCTTGTTCACGCTATCCATGCATGGGTATCCGTTGGTTGGCAGAAAAACGGCACTGTATCGTGGGAAGAGTTTGGACGGAGGCTGCCAGGTGTTCCGCAAAACAGTGTAATGGCATCCACTTGTTATTAACACCATTTCTTTGCCATATCAAAGATGATGAGCTGTTCATGATTGTTCCGATGTTAAATGTGACGATTTGCTGTGAACTTCAGAAAGACCTTTCTTGCTTCTTTCTTGCATTGTTACTTTTTTCCAATGAGCACACATGATTAGCCTTTTCTGCTCAGTCCATTGGTTTAGAATTCGTGTCGAAATCATTGATAGGCTCAACAATTATACATATTGAAAATCAGTCAGTCATAGCATTTTGTAGATGTTTTTCTTTCTTTCTTTCTTTCTTTCTTTCTTTCTTTATTTCTTTATTTATTTATTTATGTGTCCATCAAAGAATGTTCTTTTTTGGACAAATTTTTGTATTACGACTTCCCACAAATAGAAAAATAAACGTAAATGCAGTCTAGTAACTTTGTTTTTTTGTAAATCACAGAACACGCTGAAAGCAGTGGCGCACGAGCTTGGCCATGAGATCCGGATATTTTCAAGCACAACATTTGAGTCAATAACCAGCAATCTGCCCAAGGCAGATCAGGGTACACACATTTATATGCTTTTTCTTTTCTAATTCTGTGTCTTTATGGTAGTTGTGTTTTGACACAAAGGCATGACTCATGCAGAGGAGGAAGACGATGACTTCTATGAGCTCCAGCCTGCTGATTATTATAAGTTGTTTTCAAACAGGATGGCAGGTATGAGCTCTTAATACTGTCTGAGAACATTCACATTTATGATTTATCACTGTAACATCCACCAGGCATTGTTTAAATCATATGTGCTTTATAATTTCTTATCTGTAACCATGTTTAAATGCGACACCTGGCAGAGCAGTCGAAAATTCTGAAGACTCGTAAAATACGGGAAGCAGAACTTGCTGCTCAAAGAGCAAGGCTAACAAAGGTAGGAAAATACGCCATACTACTTACTAATTAGTTATCACAGTACCGGTACGCCTTTTCTCCTTCTAGTTGATTGTTTTTACACTTTTCTTATATCTAGCCTTATATTAACAGTACCTTCAGGTATCTTCTAAGAACAATAGTATTTTTTTAGGAAATTACGAAGTCCCTTTAGTTGCTATTCCTTTAACTGTAGGCTGGTTACTTCCAGAAGTTCCTTTTTTTTGCCTTTTCTTATTATTTTAGTCTAGGAATTCTCAAATGGAGACGTATTATGCTCATTTATTTAGTTTATTTTTCCCATCTCTTTCTGGATCTAGTTTCGGGGCAACGTCCATTCTGTTGCTAATCCCCTTAACTGTGTAGGCAACAATGAGGGTCCGATTCCCTGATGGTTACATTCTTGAGGCTGAGTTTCATCCATCAGCGGCGGTACATAGTCTTGTGGATCTTCTCATGAAAGTAATTGCTAGACCAGATCTGCCATTCTATCTTTGTAAGTTCTGCTGCTCTTTTGAGATGACTGCTTTAGAGTTTGACAAGTAATGGTTACCCTTTCCGTGGTTCCTACTCATCAATTCCTTTTATTTCACCATTGGTAATGTAATGCTGGTTATGATGGGCATAATATTATACTATATGATAAACATTCTACTGTTAACAAGCAAATATGTTGACAACCATCAACAGCAGGGAAACAACATGTACTAAAAAAATTCTATGCTCTTATCCTTACAGCTTGTGAACACAATTTTAGTGTATCATTCTGAGCAAAGGGTTACAACCAATTTTTTACGAGCCAATATGAAGTGCTATAAATTAATTTAAAACAATTTGGTTACAGTACAGTGATTCATGACACTAATTTGACGATTAGCACTTATGTAACACAAATTTGCCTAGTGTTTTCATTGTGTCGTCTTCTCACTAGCTTTGTGCCACCAATGGATCACATGCTTATTTCTCTTGCACTTCATGTGAATATCACCATTGTCCAAATTGATACAGTCTGATTATAGCTATGATGCTGCATATTATAGATGCAATATGTACCGCAGAACCCATATGCCATATATGTTCCTTCGCTTGAACTTGTAGAATTTTGTGGATCTTCTAGTATCATCCGTTGCAATTTTCAGTTAAATGGGATTTCCATAGATCTTCCATAGCTGTGCATTACAGATGTACCGGTTACAACTTCTTAATGTCGGATTCATTGATTTCACAACAGATACAGTTCCTCCAAAGAAGCGAATACTGGACACCTCTCAGGACTTCTACACAATTGGCTTTGTCCCTGGGGCTAATGTCTTCTTTTCTTATGATCTGCCAGTAGGTATGTATTATCTGAAAACTAGTACTGTGTCATTTGAGAAACAAGCAATGTTTGCTTCTTAACTTGAAGGTTTTTCATTTTTTTTTCACGTGCCTTGAAAAAAATCACTTTTCCATGTATGTAAAGTTGTATTTCTGGTGCATATGAAGTTTGAACACATGCACACGAGCACGATTACTGATTCTTTTTCAGCATTTGGCTCTTGTGATATGCATGAGCTTCAGTTGGGCATTCATTGATGTATTGCATTCTTGTCAATGTTAAACCAGTGTTGTTACTGGACATTCAGATATTCACATGTTTTTTTGTTTGTTTTGGGCTTGCAGGGTCGGAGTTAAATACTGAGAGTGTAAAATCAGGACCATATCTCCGTGAAGAAATTCGAGCTTTGGATGGACTGTCACTTATCTCGGAACCTTCTGTTCAGTGTGACGTTTCTAAGAAAAATTCTGATTCAGCTCATCAATCTGATGCACCCCGATCTGATTATGCACCACCACCAAATAAGAAATCAGCCACACCAAAGTGGTTCAAAAGGTATAACTTCTGTTAGTACCTTAATGCAAGGAAAGTGCATTTGAACTTATTCTATGTTTTGTAGAACTATTTTTTACAATTTCCTTCAATTTTCATTCATAACTGATCTGTTTCGTAATTGTTGTTTGCTAAGTTACCTCTTTTGGAGTTCTATATTCAGAATGAGAGAATCCATGTAGACTAAGATAACATTCCAACAGCAGACTATTTGTGATGGTTGTCCAGTAATGTCAAAACCCCTGTTCTAGGGCAAATGAGCAATGAGCCTAATTTTACGAGCTTACTGAATAATCTGCAGAATTACGGTTCTCAAGTGGCCATTTGCTTGCTAATACATGTTAAGTAGCCAAGTTGCAGTTTCATTTTGATGCATGCATTTTCACAAGGCATATGAGTCGACGCAAGATTGTCTGAAAATTATACTTGTATAATACTGTTGCCAGACTGTACTTTCTTGCCTGCTGGAGCATCCGTTCTTTCCAAATGTTTTTGTAACTTGTGCAACATAGTGACAGTTTACATATTCGAACTCTTTGCAGGTGAGACCATCAGAACTTCAAGAGTGCACCACCAGCAGAGTAACATTTGGTTAGGCCTTTCAACACTGACACCCATCATTCATCAATCATCAACTTCCATGGTTCAAGGACTTTTTTGGAAAAAGACTGTGTGCGCTGTGCCGTAGTATGAGAATTCAATCATCTGCGCGTTGCAATTGTCGAACCATCAGAACTAGATCCCATATTTTCCTGGTGGCAGCATGTAAATTTGATGTGTCAAACATGTTGTGGGTTCGTGGTGCTTAACCCACCTTTAGAAATGTGTAAAAGACCCCACAGCCACAGAAACAGAGGATAATGACTTTGCTGCATGGTTGTTTTCATGTACTTGCAACCTGTGCTGCATGTTTTTTTCATGGCCTTGCAACCTGGCATATTGATCAGAAGGTCGACGCTTGAGCTGACCGGAGATTTATTTTTTACCAATAAAGCAAGTTGGCTTCATACTTGTCCTACATGCATTAACCTATTATCATGTTTCTACATGATGATGTTGCTTCATTTTTCCCTTCTGCAGCAATTTCTTATGTTCTCATGAGCAACTAGTAAGTATTATTATTGTTTTTCAGCGATTATAAGTCGCAAAGTGGGATGCATATTCAACAGGTATTGGCCGTGGGCCAGCAAGAATGATCGTGCTGAATACTAGATGCTTTGTTTGGCCAAGAAATTCTCCGTTTGATACTATAAAATCTTCATGATCACAACCTCACACGCTTAGTTTAGACTGAGACTGCCACGGCTCTGCTTATAATTATAACATCTGCATCGGGACGGGGCTGCTAAAAAACTTTCCGTGACCCAGCGGAAGCTGACGTGTGGATGTCTCTACCATTGGATGTTTTTTTAGCAGTTTTATTCTAGCAGTACGGCTATTTCTTATTTGCTCTAGAGTATGGGATATCATCTGCTCATACCTGTAGATGCATCTACTATGCAAAAATAACATTTCAAAATGTCAAAATTTTTAACAAAAACTCAAATATATGTCCGCATATTCTATGTTCACACAAAAAGTTTCATGAGAAAATAACATTGTTTGTGGCACGTGTAAAAAGGACAAATTGTGGGGCTCCAAAATAAAAAAAATACGATTTTTTGTCCTTTTTATCCTGATAATACAAACTGTCATTTTTAACGAAACTTTTTATGCGTATTTAGAATACGCGGGTGCATATTCGAAAATTGGTTGGATTCTGACATTTTTAAAAGTGTTTAAAAATATGTACATAACGAAGGTGTACAACCCGAAATACCGTGTGCTACCGTACTAACGTCGATCATCAATACATTCAAGTACAACTGCCGAAGTCCAAGTGGCATATTGGGATTGGCGTGATCCGATCTGATACGTGGTGTTCTGTGGTGCGTGATCCACAGGTCAGCTAAGATGCTCGAACTGTTTGAACATCCAACCACCAACAGGCTAGCAAGGTAAATTCAGCTTGGAGCACCTCAGAACCACTAGCTGAAGGTAAAAAAGAAACACACGAGGTCTCATGTGTCCACGACATGAGGAGATCAGCCTGAAAGTCCTCGACAGCTGCTGGCATCGTGGAGTTTCACAAAGGCGCCGTGGAAACGAGGTCTGAACCTTGGAATATTGCTGCTACTAGTTTCCATGGCAGCACTGGCTCCACGGTTTCTTGGCTTGTTTCTTCTCAGTTTGCACGAGCAGTTGGTTGGTTCGTGTGGTGGATCTAGTCTAGGATGAAAAGACAAAATATGGATGATAGCAGCCGGCTGGATACTACACTGACCGACCTCCTCGAATTTACACGAATTTACACCTGACGCTGACCACAACGCCTAAAAATTCGATCACCTAGTCAAAGAAAGGATTCCTCCATCCACTTCTTCTACTCCCTCCGTCTAACATCATTTTGATAAAAAATTGGATATATCTATACACTAAGTCATGTATAGATACATCCGACATCTTTTGTTGGACGGAGGGAGTACCACATACCACTATTTTCTACTCCGGGTTCATGTTTTGAACGTCAAAGGGAACAAAGCAGGCAAGTTCTCACTTTCATTTGGAAACCTAATGCTTTGGTCCATGTCCTGAAGATAAAGATAGGTTATACGAAGACGCTCAGGGGCGGAGCTGCATGGCTCAACCCTGATGCACATGCATGAGGGTCAAAAAAAAAATTTAGCCTAAATTACTATAGAAAAAGGATTATTGCATCAGGTTAACCACCAAGTGTGCATTAAGGGCATCAGGATTACTTTTTCTTCAGCTCCACCCCTGAAGACGCTGGTGACGACTTCTGTAACAATGTGCATCAGTGCCGTTAAGTGTATACTAGACCGGTTGTGACTTTCTCGCTAACGGAAAACTTGGTGTGGAATTCAACTTTGTAATGATACGTGTTGTGTGTTGTTAGGGCGTACAACTCTGTTCTTAGCCTCCCTATCATCAATTTTGTAGGTCTAACGAACTGTGGCTAGGTAGGTGACTTTGTTCAGGTTAATCTTTATATTTTTTATAAAATTTAATGAAATAATCTGATGAAAACGGCAAAACTTTTGCCTCGTTTCAATTTTTTTTTTTACTCGTTTAAAAAAAAAAAAAAAAACGGCTCTGCGCATTATTTAAAAGCAGAGTATGTAGTACGTCCTCCATTTTGAAAAAAAATCTAATCAGAAACATGTGTGACCCGTTGCTCATAAACAATGTGAATGAAACAGTGCTGCTCAATCAACCAAACGCCAAAGATAGAAGTATAAAAGGATATTCGGTTCCAGTACACACAGGGCCCCGTACGGACCTTACTATCGCTCCGCATCTTATCTGCCCATCGAGAAAGGAAGAGAGGGTCACAACTTGCAAATCACCATGTCACGATCGGCATCACGATCGTGATGCACATATATGATGGACAAAAATCATCTTCACCCGGTGCGTCGTCCAATAACGCTCTCAGCTGTGCGTTTAATAGCTCAAAATTTATCGGCGTCTCTAATACAACATCCGACAAACACATTCGCGCCTAGAAACAACGGGTGTGTCGATAACCGTGCCAACGCGTGCCACGTCAGAATTTAACGCGCGGAGCCTACACGCCAGTGACCCCAACTTCTTTACTTCCCCAGTGTGTCTCTTGTGGCCTAGATACTTCCCCTGACTACTGAATCGCTGGGGTTCGCCGCCCCCTTATTGACGCTGCTCAACTCACTATCCACCACTCTCGCGTGGTCTCTTCTCATTCCGGTTGTAGTATTAGGCCGCCTCTACGCCGCCGCCTCCTAGGACCTCCCCACCCGCAAGGTGTTTGCCGCATTACAAAATTCGTTGCTTCGTCTTTTTTGCTTAACCTAGCTAATTGAATATAGATGGATAGCAACAACGAGCTCGAGATGGCCGACACATTGCTCACCACCCATGCTGGATGAGCAGTTGACGATCATCACTTGCCTTATTGGTTTGCTTGGCCAGATCAATGCCACTCCTCGGATTGGAGGTTCGAATTCGGGGAGGAGAAAGAACAAAGATTGTAAACGGATGGAGCGTCATATGACACAGTGATAAGACTACTTCGCCAACGGTCCCACACAAGGGGAGAAGGAATTTCGGCGGCGGTTTAGGATGAACAGAGAGCTATTCATGAAAGGACGTACGGGACTATGATAACTCCTTCAAACTCAAGAGAGACTACGTGGGTGGTTGGTTCCTCTTCTATTCAGAAATACACCGTTGCCTTGAGAAATCTTGCATATGGAGTGCCGACAGATAGAAAGAACGACTACCTCCACGTGACTGAGTCCACATGTATCCAGACCATATATAAGTTTTGCAAGATGGTGGTTGCGGTGTTTGGGCCAAATTATTTGAGACAACCAAATTAAGCCGACACTACTAGGCTCATGGCACAAAACACAGATATAGAATTATGCTTGAAAGTATCGACTACAGACATGAAATAATTATCCATTCGTTTGGCAAGAAATTTACAAGGGTCACGTTGGAGAGCGCAATGTCATACTAGGAGCCGTGGCCGACAAGGATTTGTGGATCTAGCAAACTTTTTTTGCATGGCCGAAACTCACAATGACATCAACTGCTGCAACACTCACCGGTTTTTGGCCGACTTGCTGAAGGCCGTGCTCCACCAGGCAACTACGAGACCAATGGTCATGCATATGAAATGAGTACTATCTAACAGATGACATTTATTACATATGGTCTACATTGGTCAAGACCATCTCCAACCCTTTAGGTCAAAACCAATCTCATTTTGCAGCATAATAGGAGGGTGCCAGGAAGGACGTCGAGCCCGCATTTGGTATGCTTCAATCTTACTTTGCTATGGTGAGGTACTCTACTCTAACTTGGTCCAAAGAGCAGATGTGGGAGTAAATGATGACTTGTGTGATCTTGCACACCATGATCATCGAGGGCCATATTCGTCGAAGAACTGTTGTACGACACCACCACCATCGACGGCGAGGATCAGAGGTGGGAGGACCTCTGGACATCGTCCGAGTACACCACCTCGGAGGAGGAGTAGATAGTTAGGGTTTATGTTTAATTTCAATGCATCGTTTACTTTCGTAGTCAACAAACTATGTTTTATTTCCATTCTACTTATCTTCCTCTTATTGATCTTGTTTTGATCTACTGGTCTGTAAAATCATGTTTACGACACGCGATTTTAACGCGCCCGGTAAAGCTGAGACTTCGCGCGGTAAAATTTAGCGCGCCTGAAAAAGTAGTTCACTACCCTGTTTTTAAATCCAATATGTATCTGGACATGTTTAAATGCAAAATTCATTTTAAATCTTGCACTAAAACATATCTATATACATGTGAAACAAAAAAAAGGTAAAACAGAGTAATTGCTAATTGTGGAATAATAAGTAAGTAAATGTGGGGAACAAAACAATCCGGAGAGTGCTTTCCAATCACCGGGTAAAGAATGGCTATTGCGGCTGCTGGATAATACAACGCCAAGGGAGCGAGACAAGGTTATTTTTTTTGCTGTGGAGGGTTTGGCACCACAGGAACAACATTGTGCACGGTGATGGCAAAGCGTCTGTTTCAGCATCTATTCCGTATCTTCGGAACTATGTGGATTCTTTTAGGGCTTGCAAATTTCCGGCTCCAGATGTGAAAGGAAAATCTCCTATGCTACCTAGCACTCACAAGATCCATGCGGGCTGACCAATCTCAAGGTGGGTGGCACCGATGGAGGGTAGCTTAAAAGGAAATGTGGACGCAGGTTGGGATGAGACCAGCAAACAGGCGGGAATTGGAGTTCTCATAAGAAACAGTGGAGGACAAGTGGCGCAATCATTCTGGAAATTTATTCCGAGCTGCAGCAGCGCGGAAGAGGCAGAGGCATTAGCATGTTTAGAAGGATTACATAGTTTAATTTGACTGCACTGCTCATCAGCAGTCCTTGAAAGTGACTGCCTCCGAGTTGTCCAGGTGTTGACTGGAGAAGTCCTTGACCGCTCGCCGTACTGGAGCCTACTGAAGGAGGGATCAGACTTGCTTAATGTTTACCGGCATATTAGCATCGCCAAGGTGGATCGAGCAAGTAATAATGCAGCTCATAGTCTAGCGTAATTGGGCAAGAGAGGTGGGAGCGGTAGTCTTTCTGGTTCGGCCCCAACGAGTGTGTTGGCGACGATTTTGAACGATTGTAATTGCTAAAAGCTGCAAGTTTCTTTACGCACTCTTTTCTTTAACAGGGTACTTAAGGGGACTGGAAGGTTTTTAATGAGACGGCTTGCATGCTTATATTAATGAAATACCTTAAAAAAAATTTGACAACTTTTCACATAAAAGCCCCTGGATTCCTGCCCTTCCCAATTGTTAGATGGATACACGTACGCTCCGCGGTTGGTGGCGCAGCACGGAGCACGCAGCCACACGAAGAGAGAAAGACAGGTAGGTGGCGGACAGGTGAGGCGACGAAAGCGGGCAGGCGGCCGAGCCTCGATGACCGACTGACTCACTCACGCCGTCGCCGTATAAATGGCGGGCCTCCCAATCCCACCATAGAAGGAAGGACCGAAGGAGCCACCTGCCCGCCATTCCCGTCCGCCCCGCCCCGCGCAGCAGCAGCAGCAGCAGCAATCAACGCGGCGGCGCCCTCGCTCGCCGTCGCCGTCGCCCGCGCGCGCGCGAATCTCGATCGCCACTGGTCAGTGATCCATCTCCAGCCCACCCACCCCCGGCTGATTACTGCTGCAGCCACCCACGCGGGTCGAGTCGTTCGTCGAGAGTCGCTCTCGTTTCGCTTCCGCGAGCGGAGGTTTCTCGATCGGCGACTCGTCGCAATCTGCTCTGCTGCTGTCCTACCTGTTCCGGCAAAGTTTTTCCGGGGTTTTTGGTTTCGGTGAGTGAGTCGAGTTCGTTGCGCGCTTTTTTCTTCTTCTAGATAGATTTCCATCCTCGACCGCGCCGTGCTCTGTGCGGCGGCGCGCGAGGCCGCGCGGCACGGATCTCGTGCCGTGTGTGGCTGACGCCGACGCGGGGATGGAGATGTTCTCCCCGCTCCCAGATTCGAGGATCCCTTCCAATTAAATGCCAAGAATTGCGGTTAAGCTTCTCAGTCTAGTAGGATTTTGGGGTTGCACGTTTTTCCCATTCCGGGGAATCCGGTCTCCGCCGGATGTTTCGTCTCGTGCGGCCGCTCTTTTCGGCCCGGGAGGAGCGGTTTCGTTTGTTGATGCGAATTACTACTAGGAATGTTGTTTTGGTCCTTTTGAGTCCTTCACTTTTTTCAGTTCTACTACTGCTACTACTAGAATTGCTCTACTGCTACTTTCACAGTAAGTACGAATTCTCGCAAGGTCAAACTCCGGCCTGAAGTACGGGCTTGTTTTCCTGAAAGGTTGTCCGAATTGCAATTGGGGTGTGTAGACTGTAGTGTTGTAAGTATCTGAAGTCAGAGTTGTCAGGTTGCGAGCAGAGTGATCCTGATGACATGTGTTTGCAAATATTGTTATGTTGATCTCCGGTGTGTATAGTGCTGCTAGTGTTCTTGGCAGTTGGAGAGATCACTTTGTCATAAGAAGAGTGAGGTACACCGAGCAGTGCGATTTTAGATCTAGTCATGTGTCTTTTATTTTTCCAGCTGTCATTCAGGGGAAATAGCAGCATGCCGTGCCTTGTGTATAAAGTGGCAATGCCCTTTCCCTTACTAGTAATGGTGCACGTGCACATGCACGTTTTCCCTATATTTTTGTTAGCATGTACTCTGTAATATTTAATTATAGTCAACTAAATCTAACCTATAGTTTTGGTTATGAAGTGTATTTTATTATGTAGTCCATTAGTCTTGGTTATGGAGTCACATTGGAAACTGGCGTGTGTCCGAAATTCCAATTAAAATTCTTTTGTAAAACAAAATTTGAAAACAACCTTATTAGTTTGAACATGCCACATCAACTGGATTTGATAGTCCAAAGTGCAAGTAGGTAGGCGTGTAATCTGAGGAATTCTGTTGTTCATCGTACATCGCCACTAATAAAAAATGTGACACTTGACATTAGTTCAGCAAAAATAAAATTGTAAGGGGCTTATACGAATAATTTGACAATTGTAACAACCAAAATCATTGCAATATGTAGCTAATGTGTACAACCAAAAAAATGTGTGAATTCACATTTCAAAACAAGCAGTGCGGCGTCATAATATTTTCACAACATCTTTCAGATATTAACAGGAAAATTTAAATGCAAAATAAGAATTGACAATATATACAGAATTCTGAGCCAAGAGAGTCGGGAGATTGTAAATCTAATCAAGCATCCACATACAACATTATAATAATACAAACACAAGAACACTAATTACAATACTAATTCAGGCTAGCAACCAGCAGCATCCACATTCCGGCGGACAAGTGGTACCGGGGAGTAGAGAGGCGGGATCTGCTGCAATCTGTAATTAATAATAAAAAATAATTGAGGAACTAAGACAAGAACGTATTAGTGAAGAAAATATTAAAACTCCGAGTTCTCTATTTGTTTCAGAATGCACGACCCCATGGCACCTAGACAATAATCAGTCAGTATCAGTCAGTTCTGTATTTTTGCAAAACAAGTCAACTCATCAAATAGAAAATTCTTGGTTGTCTCAAACTCTGAATAATACCAAGCAATAGAGCTGACCAACTGACCCGAAGATGATTTTTTAGCATGATAAATGGTCAAATGATCGGCCCTCATTATCTTTGGCACTCCCTTCGGAGTAGCTTCTGCAAGAATATCAAATTAATGTAAATATTTACATGTTCGATAAATGGAGGAAAAAATCACTTCAAACAATACATATGTTCATTGCCACCGAATATATTGACAACATCCACAAAACACTCATGAAGTTCAGGAGTCCATCTCATGCGTGTCTTGGAGGTATTGGAGCTGGCAGAGGGTGAGGGTGCAACAAGCCAACAACTACAGATAGTTGTAGATTAAAATGAAACCATTTGTTCGCTGGCTGATTGGTTAGCTGAAGTTTCTAGTGGCAGAGGCGGTGCAACCTGTTTCCAAACATAGATAAATCAACACTTAGTCATAGTCTTTCTTTCAGCTCCCACATTTGTGTCATTAAACTTGTTTTTCATATCGATATAAGTGATTTTTTCATAATGAGAATGCAAAGGAACTAAAGCAGCAAGAACTCTACATAAGCATGTTAGACTAAGAAAGGTTAACCAGTACACCGGATTCAGATCGACATACTTTCCTGCTGGTCTGGCAACACGTTGGGAGGATGGCAATGCGGAGGCACGCCACGACACACTTGGCAGATGCGGAGAACAGGGCGTCGAGGTGGGGTACTTGGCGGAGAACGGAGAGCCGGTCTGGTAGGTGCAGTGCAGCCGCAAAGGCACAGGTCACGGCGCGGGCGGCTCACATGCAGGGCATGATAATGTAAAACTGAAACGTAATGAAGTAGAGAGGTTCATTAGTGCAGAGTTTGTATCATGATAATTAAAATAGAAGCATAGTAAATTAGAGAGGTCGATTGCACTTTAGTGTTCAAATATAAACTGAATGAAACACATTATCTAAAGCCTACAGTCCGAAAAGGTCATTTTGTATTTCAGTTCATGTGCTCTAATTTTTTATTTATTGAAAGTGTCATATGGCTGCCTAATCAACATGAACAAAGAGATGTTTAGTATGAATAGGACGGAAGTGCAGATATCGCTTGCCCAAAATAGTTCCTCTTTCCTGCCTACAGATTATTCCTGATCAAATTCTGCAAGGCTTTATTTGACACCAATTCCTCATCCAATCATCAAATAGCACGATTCCCTCTGCCAAGTTTAGTGTAGCAGCAGAACACACTTGAGGCGCGATAAATAAAATTAGTTAGTAACAAAGAAGGTAGTTGATTTTCCACAAAAGAACGAAGAGGTGAAGTTTGGTGGATCAACGTGGTCCCAAACAAGTACAGAAATGACCAATACAGTCAAAACTTAAAAATCTGGCTTCTCCAAGTGAGTCAGCCCGAAGAACACATAGATTCATGTAATCCTGTATAATGCGAATATGAAAGTTCTGTTCTAACAACAAAAGGTTATGCACAGGTCTGAAGTCTTGACACCTATTTCCACCATGAAGGCACAGTTATGCCCCATAATCATCACACTTGTGTAACATAAGACATAGACAAAAGGGGAAAGAACAAGCATGTTTCAGATTTGAGCAACTATAAGTAGGAGAAATCTTACATCACAAAAACCAGATATCACCCCTTGCTGCATCAAGTTGTGTAGGTGAGGCCTGGCACAAATTCTGCATGTGCACTCGTATAGGAAAAGCACTAAAATAAGATCTGCTAAAAGATATGGATAATCTTAAATTTCAAGAGGACACAACCTGATCATTCAAACAGAACAGATGGCACAACCTGAAATCTTTCTGCACTTCCATAAGAAACTGAGATATGTACAAGAAGTTGGCTTTTTCATGTTAAAAGTCACAAACAAAATCAGCTGCAAGGAACTGAAAATCACTAAACAATCAACATTCCCTACATATTTACAATTGTTCATCTAAGCTTACGAAGTTGGCATTATTGTCACATCGCTTGTTATGTGCTCCGTACTGCACATAAGAAGGTGCAAAATAAAGCCTTTATAGAAGCCAGAACCAATAACGACATTGCCAGGAAGTTAGCAATTAATTCTCATTCTGAATGACTGCCACACAATATTGGAAGCTAAGCAAGAATATAAAAGAAGGTCATTCTCATTCCTAGTCTTTTCTGTCCCGAAAAATAGCAGTGCGGGCCTGCCATGTCTCGATCATTACAACGATACTAAAGCCTGAAACGCCAGTGAAACATGATGGAATGACTAAATGAACAAGAGTAGTGTTAGCTTTGGCCTTAAGATTACCAAAAATATAATTACAGGATTTCCTTAACGATGGGAGCAACCAGTAGTGAATCTATCAAATGTCAAGTACCTATCAATCAACCAAAAGCGAATCTCTTTCGGGCCTATTTAGCAGCATCTCCTTGCTCTGCAAGAGGATCTATCACAAGTTGACGATAGACAGAATGTCTACTCTATAGTGGAGGATTTTAACTCCTTGAGAGGTGTAGTTGGATACCTTTTGAATCTTTTTCTATCTCCGGAAGATTATCGGTCTTCAAATTATTTCCAAGTGAAACCTATCTCATGTTGCTACTTGAAAAGAGACTTTCCTACATTAGATAGAAAGAAAATAACCATTATCATTAAATTTCCATAGAGTTTCATAATAATAAGAAATCTGAAATTATTTTGCGAACAAGGATCTTTTCTTTTAACAGTTAACTAAAACATCAACTATCAAAGATGTAATTTGAGATGCAACAGAGCAGAGATATAACCATGCTAATCATTGAAATGGATAGAAATTAGGTAACATACCTACTCTGAATAGGAATTTGGGTTGAAGCCATCACCGGAGCCAAAGAGGGAGCATCATTGACGGTTATTGCTCTAGGCACCATCCTTGGCAGCGATGGGCTGTCCAGATCAGGGCAGGGCCGGCGGTTCCTTCTCCCATCACGGCCACAACGACCGTGCCCGCCGGTGGCAGTTTTGGATCGCTGAGGCGTGTGGGTGGGCGGCGGTGCAGGGAATGACGGCTTCGCGTGTGGATTCGGTGGAGCGGGGAAATGCTGCGCGTGGGTGGGCGGCCGGCGGCGATGCGCGGAACGACGGCGTCGCCTGGGTGGGCGGCGATGCGGGGAACGACGGCATCGCCTGGGTGAGCGGCGATGCGGGGACCGACGACGTCCCGTGTGGATGGTGCGGCGAACGGCGCCTCCTGTGGAGGGCTCGAGGCGGTTGTGCAGGCTGGTGGAGTCGTGGGTGCGGGCTGCGTTTGTGTTTTTTTTCGTTAATGATTAAGGTGCACAACATACAACATTGGACAAATCTCAGACGTTGAATCGGGGCTAATGGACGGATCAGATCCTCCGGATCTGACAGTCTGGATCTTTTAATATTAGTGGAGATAAAAAAAAAGTGGCAATGCACGGAACAAAACAAACCAAGCATACTATTCACACGTTCTGCTAGCTAGTTTTGTCTGATATTGGATCTTCCATTTCAACTAGTGGGATGACAATCATAGGCTAAGTTCTGATAATCTTGCCATTTAAATTTTAATCATATCTTGCTCACTTGGTTAGGTGTACTGCTGAAGGAGCAAGAGATTCATCCTATTTGTCATGGCGGGAACTGATTCTTCGGCGTCATCGAGACAGAGCAGTTTTAATTCTTTAGCAAAGGACCTAGAACTTCCTGTAGAGCAAGGATGCCTCTCTATCATTGTACTTGGGGCTTCTGGAGACCTTGCCAAGAAGAAAACCTTCCCAGCACTCTACCACCTTTTTGAGCAGGTAATTGGACATTAACTAGCCGTTTCTTATGAAATTTGCAAAATCTTTAGTTTGAAAGGGAATGTACATTCAGTTGAGGCATTCCAGAGCAAGTAATCCTTATTCATTTTCTTGAAATAACCTTATCACAAGTATAAGTACAAACATCTGTAACCATGTTTCTTCCTGGATTTAAATTAAGGCTTTCGGAGTCAGATCAAAGGACTGGTAGCTTGGCATTAACGTACTATTTACTGGCATGCTATTTCTGTGCAGTGTCGATTATACTATCTTCTATCTGATAAATTTTCTTACTTTATTGCTATGTGTTGCAGGGGTTCATACAATCTGGTGAAGTGCATATATTTGGGTATGCGAGATCAAATATGTCTGATGATGGGCTGAGAGAACGCATCCGTGGGTAAGTCTCTGATGGCTGAAAGAAGTTTTATGGTAGCGTAACACAGAATTTACATTCAGCGTGCAAAGAAACTCCTTGCTTTCCGTACTTAAACATTATTTAGAACAATGCTCTATTATGTTCTTGGAAAAATGACTCTAGGCTCTTCCATCTCGCTGTTGCATTTAGACTCTTGTAGACTCGTATAAGCATGGTTGCATCTCTATCTACCGGGACTCTGCATACTCGGATGGATGTCTGCCAAATTAGACTTCAATCCTTTAAGCATAGACACTGTTGATCTGCGATATGCTATATGGACTGAGATAGTGGTTTACCGAAACTGAAAGAGCATGTGCCTATACTTACTGAACTTCAATCATCAAGTTAGCATGTTTTGATTGTATTGTTGGCTTAATTGTTTTTTACAGATATCTCAAAGGAGCCTCAGAGGAACATCTTTCAGAATTCTTGCAATTGGTAAGTTGTTGTGTATAACTACTCATATTACTTATGTAGCATGCATTTCATCATGGTAAATTTGTATTGCAGATAAAATATGTCAGTGGTTCCTATGACAGCGGAGAAGGATTTGGTAAACTGAATAAGGAAATATCAGAGTATGAGATGTCAAACAACTCGGGAATCTCTCGCAGGCTCTTTTATTTGGCATTGCCTCCATCTGTCTACCCTTCAGTTTGCAAAATGATCCGAACATATTGCATGAATCCAAGTAAGGTTCTTTCCTATAATTTTCAGAAGCCTTCACCAGGACATTTTTTCCTTTACCTTAGTTTATAAGGCAATAAATGCATACATTTTGATTCCTGCACTTCCAGCTGTGCAGTAGTAATTAGACATGATCGTTTGATGATTTTAGTTTCTACCCAATGTTCGCTCCAGTTCAGAAAAGAAAAACCCGGAACTGCACACTACCATAGTAAATTGCATTGTAATATTGTCTAATTTTAGGACAATCATTAATGATGTACATGCAGGTTCTCGCACTGGATGGACTAGAGTAATTGTTGAGAAGCCATTTGGAAAGGACTTGGACTCAGCAGAAGAACTAAGTTCTCAACTTGGGGAGCTATTCGAGGAAGATCAGCTCTACAGGATTGACCATTACTTGGGAAAAGAGTTGGTCCAAAACTTGGTAATATTTTTATAACTTTGTTCAGATGTTTTTTATTCTCCTAACATTGAGCTAATTCCTTTTGAACTAACCACATTTTGCAGCTTGTGCTTCGTTTTGCGAACCGTTTGTTTTTGCCTCTTTGGAATCGTGACAACGTTGATAATATACAGGTATGCTTATTTCTCTTTATTAGTTAGCACTTAGCAGTAGGTAACTTACAGAATTACAAATGTTGATGCAATAAATCCGTAACCTGCAGTCACTACACCATGTAAGAATGTGTTTGTAGGTTATTTCATAAGTTTTGCTACTTATGATTTATTTATATATTTTTTGAGGTGAGCTAAATTGAAGCTAGTACAACTGATTGGCTCCACATAAATAACTTGTGCCCCAGCTACAGAGTAGGAATTTATAATAGCTTTGGTCTGTAATGGATTCAACCCTGCAGATTGTGTTCAGGGAGGACTTCGGAACTGATGGGCGTGGAGGATATTTTGATCAATATGGGTATGTAGAAGCATTACATTTATTAACAAGTTATCTAATATACCCTTATATAGTTCTATTGTAAAATCATGGCCCTAAAAGCAAAGAATATTAATCTTGTAATGCCTCTGGTAAGCAAGGGTAAGGTGTCACATATTTTAGATATGTCTGTGGTCCTCGTTGGTCCTTATTGATCAGTATGTTCATTTTGTATTTGAACGTGTGACATTGTGTATATAGCTCTATTTGCCATGTTTTGGAAATTTCACCATTGAAAAATATTGTAACAACAATTTTAGAGCAACTGAAACACTCAATACTGAATTCTAGTAAAACTCACTGCTTATATTACCCAAAACTATCACCCAAAGTGCCTAACCTCCCTCTTGTAACTGCAGAATCATCCGTGATATCATCCAGAACCATTTATTGCAGGTAAAAATTAATAAGATTTTTAATACTCCATATTGTATTTTGTCTTTTAGCGACTTGACACAGTTAACGCTTGTTTTTATATTAATGTTATCCGTGTAATTTGGAGGGGCACAGTTTTCATGCAGGTTTATATATGACTTACTAATAAATGCTGTAGCTTTTTCTGGATATGAATGTACTTAGAGTTAAACAGTTCAATAATAACATCGCTACCTTGTGCAGGTTTTCTGTTTGGTTGCAATGGAAAAGCCT
Source organism: Poa annua (assembly GCA_026929855.1). Taxonomy (NCBI): domain Eukaryota; kingdom Viridiplantae; phylum Streptophyta; class Magnoliopsida; order Poales; family Poaceae; genus Poa; species Poa annua. The sequence continues at coordinate 72,408,810 of CM049433.1, forward strand.
GTATCTCTTAAGCCTGAGCACATTAGAGATGAGAAAGTCAAGGTTCTTACCTCCCTCTACTCTCCATGTGCTACTACCATAGTGCATCTTTCTTTGTTTGATGTAACTTGATTTCCTCTGTAAAATGTAGGATAGTATGCATCTTTTGTTTGTCCTGTTAGTTTACTGCTAAGCAAAATTAGTTTCCCGCGTTAATGCCAGGTTCTGCAATCTGTGAACCCGATAAAGGACGAAGAGGTAGTCCTTGGACAATATCAGGGCTACAAGGATGATCCTACAGTGCCAGATGACTCCAATACCCCAACGTTTGCATCTATTGTGCTTCGGGTACACAATGAAAGATGGGAAGGTATGTCTAACAGCCAGTATTTATTCTTTTATTTGAGATGGCCTCTCTGGATCATAGCATCTTCATCTTTTCTCTTAACTCCCATATATTCATACCGGACAGGTGTTCCTTTCATTCTTAAAGCTGGTAAAGCATTAAACTCAAGGAAAGCAGAAATTCGTGTGCAGTTCAAGGATGTTCCTGGTGACATTTTCAGATGTATGTGCTCTGAAGTTAATTTTCCCGGTGTAGTCAATTCTGCGTCATACAATGTCACTACTTAATCAAGTGTGTTTATCAGTACCTCTGCTAAAAAATACTAATGAAGTGCCCTTACATTAACAAGGCAGTAGAAAACTAGAAGCACTTTCGTAAGTTTGATACCGTGAGATTTGAGACACGGAAGTATAGGTCAGGTTTCACTGACAGTACACAATGAGCAAAACTATCCATGCACAGAAATCCAGGAAGCGGGAAAACACTTGTCTTATGTTGAATAAAATACACAGAACAAGATAAGGTGAAGAATAAATAGAAAGAATCACCTACAAAGTAAAAAAAACTACATAAAGAATGCAAGATAGTGTCTGCCTTTTCCAGTTTGATTACACCATATATCATATTTTGTAAGCCTGCCTTACCCTATTGTGGCATGTTAGTAGATTTGTCAGGGTGTTAAATTAAGATGAAAATCCCCTCACGTTTGAGCCTAGTTGAATGCCTGTCTTGTTGACATATTTTTGCTACCAGTATTAGTGTGCTATATTTGTTATTCAATTTTACGTGCAAGTCAAAATTTGAGATGTAATGACTCTTCAAACTTTAACATGTTGAAGGTAAGAAGCAAGGAAGAAATGAGTTTGTCATACGCCTCCAGCCATCAGAAGCCATGTACATGAAACTAACTGTAAGTCCAGCTACTTATGTAATGTCTAATGCCTTTTTTCTTCAGCAAAATCTTCTGACATTTGAGCAGAACATAAATGCTGATATAATTTAATTATATTACATAAATTTGTGCAGGTGAAGAAACCTGGATTAGAAATGGCTACTGAACAGAGTGAACTTGATCTGTCATATGGGATGCGGTACCAAAATGTCAAAATTCCGGAGGCATACGAGCGCCTCATTTTGGATACGTACGTATCATCCTTTCTACATTCACACCTCTTCTTGAAAGAGATTTATTCAGTCCTAAAATCAGTAAAATATCCATGCAGTTACACATATTCCTTCTCATGTTATGCTATAACATTATAGTAGTAGTAATTCGCACTGACGGGTATCCATGTTTCAACAGAATAAGAGGAGACCAGCAGCACTTCGTGCGTCGAGATGAGCTGAAGGTTCGGTTCCACCATAGATAATTTCTTTGAAGGGATTCTTGTATTTCTTTTTTTCCTAATCGTACTCTTCTACTTCACATTCTCTCCCTGACATTGTATTGTGTGTTTTCAGGCTGCGTGGCAGATATTCACTCCCTTGTTGCATGACATCGACGCAGGCAAGCTGAAGGCCGTTTCATATGAGCCTGGCAGCCGAGGCCCCAAGGAAGCTGATGAACTGAGCGAGAAGGTTGGGTATATGCAGACCCACGGTTACATATGGATACCGCCCACCCTTGCATAGAGTGACCCCATCAATCATCGTAGGTATCGCTTAGATAGGAAGAGTGAAACTTTCACGGATACAAGTGTTGCGATTTCACTGTGCCGCCGATTGCCTGGCATTGTAATAACAGATCTGCTTGGATAAAATATACCCCACTACGTTGTGAAATAAAAGAAATGCAGTGTTTCAGTCGTTGTTCACTTCACTGCTAAGTGCTAACAGTGATTTCGACACGATGTGGACCACACTTAGTTTGATGTTCTTTTTATCAATCTTACTCAATAGGAAAAAAATATATTCTGAGAAATCATTAGATACAATACACCTTACCATTTCTTGAACCATTTTGGAGCATTTGATGGTAGGCGTTTGTTGAGGTTCACCTTTTGAAGAGAGCAGGAATTAATAGAGGTTTTCTGGTCGTTGGAAATTTTCTATGCCATCCAATAACATGCAATCTAACGGCGAAGATGGCTTGGTACCTTGATCCACACGAAGTCTCTATGGCAGGTAATTTCTTATGTAGAACACAACATGTAGTCAAGAGCATTGGTCACCCAATTAAGATTGATCACCTAGCGAACTGCATTTACAGATCGTTAACTGGGTGCAGTCTGCAGATAATAAGAACTTCAATTCATCTACACTTTTATATGGGACTGAGAAGCACTTGCTTGTTGTGTATAAGTGTGATCTATTCCTGTGGATTGGTCTCTGCTCCACCTGGTTGAGCAATGGCAGATGAGAGCTTCTGCACCATAGGAGCAACAAAAGAACCGCAAGCTTCATCGTCGTTGTTCCCCGAAGGTATGATACAATGGCAAAATATCTGGAAGTTACCATGTGTTCCATGGGTACAACAATTTGTGTGGACACTTGCTCACAATAGCTTACCGGTTAAGAGGAAAATTAAAAGTCGTGGCATTGAGTGTGACACTCTCTGTGTGTGTTGTCGGCGACTTGATGAGGATGGTGCTCACCTTTTCTTGAAATGCAAACAGGCAAGACAACTCTGGAGTAAACTAGGGATGAATGAGATACGTGAAGACATGTGTACAGTACACAATGCACAACAAATGGTACAGAAGATTTTGGAGATGGATGGCAGAAAAGCCATGATGCTCTGCTGTACCCTGTGGCGATGGTGGTTAGGAAGAAATAAATTAAACGCCGAAGGTAAAAATCTGACAGTAGATCAGATATGGAGGCAGGCAAATTATTGGGCATCAGAGTGCACCATGTTTTGTCTGAAAACGAGTGAGACAAAGAGTGCATCTGCTGATGCTCAATCTCCTCGTTGGCTCAAGCCACCAGCTGACACCATTAAGCTGAACGTAGATGGTGCATATGCAGAAAAGGAGAAGTGTGGAGGATGGGGTTTTGTGGTGTGTGATGAGCTGGGTCAAGCACGAGGTGCTGGCGCAGGATACATCGCACACGCGAGTAGTGCAGTTCAGACTGAAGCCATGGCGTGCTACGAGGCCTTGCATGCAGCAGCGGACTGGGGAATGGGACGGGCTGTTGGCTTAAACCCTGTCTCTCTCCCGTGGCTCTGAATAAGTTAGGTTCAGTTAAGTTTTAACACTTTCAGTTTTGTCAGATAAGTTTCAGTTAGCTGTTAGCGTTTTTCCAGCTCAGGTTAGTTGGACCAGGAGCTCGCGAGTTGTGCGGCACTGGCCAAGTCGTAGATCGTTGAGCACGAAGCTCCGATCGTGGGATGGCACGATCGGTAGTGGAGCAAGTGACTTGACTCGTTTGTTTCCCTTCGGTATAAATGGAACATCAGAGAAGCTGCTAAGTTTAGCGCGGCACAAAATACTCTTGTGTTCATCTCGTTCTTGACTCTCTCAAGCTTGAGATCGAAGGCTACATTTGGTATCAACTATCAGAGTGAAGATCCTGCGACCATGGCAGACGGCGACAAGACACCACCACCGGCCTCCGGCGCATCCAAGACTCCGCCGCCCGCGACGCGACGGCGCTCGCTAAGTCGTGGGCGGAGCACAGTACGGGGTGGAGGCGGCGGCGGCGACATCGTCGTGCAGCAGGTGGTGCGCGAGGCTGGCAGCAGCACTGGCGGCACCGCTGCTCTCTCCTTCCCGATGCTGACCTGTGCCAACTACAACAATTGGGCAATGGTCATGGAGGTGAACATGCAGGCGGCGTCCCTGTGGGAAGCGATTGAAGAAGTTCCCGTGACTCGCCGCGAAGACAAGCAGGCACTGGCTGCGCTGCTCCGCTCCACCCCTCCTGAGATGCACTGCATGCTGATCGGAAAGGGCAGCGCCAAGGCGGCGTGGGAGGCGATCCGGATGCAGCACCAGGGCAGCGATCGGGTGCGCGAGACGCACCTCCGTCGACTCCGAGCAGAGTTCGAGACGATCGCGTTCAAGACCGGCGAGAAGATGGACGAGTTCGCGATGCGCATCTCCAACCTCGCTGCGTCCCTGCGCTCGTACGGCGACGTCGTCGACGACGAGAAGGTAGTCAGGAAGTTCCTTTCAGTCGTTCCGGGCCGTTTCGTGCATATCGCGTTCTCGATCGAGACACTACTGAACCCGGCCACACTCACCGTCGAGGAAGTCGTCGGGCATCTGCGCGCCACCGAGGTGCGCATGGATGGTGTCCCGGGAAGCAGCGACGTCGGCGGACAGCTCCTACTCACGGAGCAGCAGTGGGAAACGCGTAGAAGGGAGCCTCGCGGTGGTAATCGCACTGGTGGTGCAGACAAGAGCGGGCAGCCTCGTCAACAGGCCCCGCCACCGCGCGACGCGAACGGCAACATCCTCGACAAGGATAAGTGCAAGTACCGCGGCAAGAAGGGATACTGGTCCCGTGAATGCCGTAAGAGGCAACGCGACCAGGCCGCGGCGGTGACCGGCGCTGCAAATCTGGTGCAGGCAGAGGAAGACGACGTCGACCCTCGCCTGAACATGGTGTGCGTCGTGGACGTACAGGAGCACGTCGCTCCAGCGGTGGCGGTCACCGACGACGTGGAGACCCCGGACCACGCTCCGCCCGTGCCCACGGGTGGTGAGGTCTACCTCAACGAGGAGAGGGCCGTGATCACGCCCACTCGTGACGACGTCGAGCACGACGTCGTATGGTGCCTCGACACGGAGGCCACAAACCACATGACCGGCGCCCTCGACGCGTTCGCCGAGCTGGATCGCTCAGTCAGCGGCAAGGTGCGTTTTGCGGACGGCTCGGTGGTCGACATCCGCGGTCGTGGGACGGTCGTATTCGCCGTCGATGGGGGAGATCACCGGACGTTCTCCGACGTCTACTACATCCCCGCCCTCAAGAGCAGTGTGGTGAGCCTAGGCCAGCTCGACGAGAGCTGGTACGACATCAACATCCGCCGCGGCACGCTCACCATACGCGACCATCGCGGGCGGCTCCTGATAAAGGTAACACGATCGCAAAATCGCCTGTACCGGCTCACATTTCGTCCTGTCATACCAGTATGCCTCGCTGTGGGTCACGTCTCCGACGAGTGGCGGTGGCACGCACAACTTGGACATCTCCACTTCGACGGCATGAAGAAAATGGCGCGCGGCGGGCTCGTGCGTGGACTCCCGCACATCGAGCACGCGGACGAGCTCTGTGATACTTGTCTGGCCGGGAAACAGCGGCGTCTGTCGTTCCCGCAGCAGGCGCAGTACAGGGCACAGGTTCCACTCGCATTGGTTCACGGCGACCTGTGCGGCCCCATCACGCCTGCGACACCGGGAGGGCGCTGCTACATCCTGCTGCTCGTCGACGACCGCAACCGTTACATGTGGGTAGAGCTACTCACCTCCAAGGACGAAGCAGCGTGCGCCATCATCAAGTTCCAAGCGGCTGCGGAGGTGGAGTGCGGACACAAGCTGAAGGTGCTGCGCACCGATCGCGGCGGCGAGTTCACGTCGGCACGTTCTACCAGCACTGCGAAGAGTAAGGAGTACAACGTCATCTCACAGCTCCGTACACGCCACAGCAAAACGGCGTCGTCGAGAGAAGGAACCAGACGGTGCTCGGGATGGCGCGGAGCATGCTAAAGGCAAAGAAGATGCCGAACAAGTTTAGGGGGGAGGCGGTGCTCACGGCCGTCTTCATCCTGAACCGCTCCTTCACGAGGAGCGTCGATGGCATGGCGCCATACGAGGCTTGGCATGGCTCCAAGCCAGACGTGCGCTTTCTCCGCGTCTTCGGCTGTGTCGGGCACGTCAAGGCTGCACGGCCGCAACTCAAGAAGGTCGACGATCGCAGCTCGCCCATGGTCTTCATCGGCTACGAGATCGGCACCAAGGCGTACAGGATGTACGACCCCGTCTCCAAACGCGTACACGTGTCTCATGACGTCATCTTCGATGAGGAGGCACGCTGGAACTGGGAGTCGTCAAGGGAGCCACCGGAGAGCAGCGAGTTCATCGTCGAGTACCCGCTGTACACGCGGGTTCCTGCCGCGAAAGAGAAGAGGAAGGCAAGTACAGCCGCGGCGCACACGCCGGGCGCGGCGAGCTCTCCGGCAGCTGGTAGCTCGAGTGCTAATACCAGCAGTGCCACTCCGCCGTCAGCACGCACTGACGCTGCCAAGATACCACCACAAGCGGAGAATGGAGCCCCTGGTACACCCACGCGGTTCGTGTCGCCGCCACCGGCGTTCGCGGACACCCTGGATGCAGATGATGACGCTGACAAGCCGCACCGATTCAGACTCGTCAGCGACCTTCTGGGGAGCCCAGCTGGGCCACCGAAGCTGGCACAACGACCTCCTGCACCACCCTCTGACGACGAGGACGAACTCCTCCTCGTGGCCGGAGATGAAGAACCAGCAACGTTTGTAGAGGCAGAACGAGATGATTGCTGGCGTCACGCGATGCTGGATGAGCTACAGTCCATCGACGACAACAACACTTGGACTCTCACCTCTCTTCCTGTAGGACATCATGCAATCGGGATAAAATGGGTGTTCAAGGTCAAGCGCGACGAGCACGGCCACATCGTCAAGCACAAGGCACAGCTAGTCGCAAAGGGGTACGTGCAGCGAGCAGGCATAGATTTCGAAGAAGTGTTCGCGCCCGTGGCGAGGCTGGAGTCCGTGCGACTGATCCTCGCGTTGGCGGCGCACCGAGGCTGGGAGGTCCATCACATGGACGTGAAATCGGCGTTCCTCAACGGCGAGCTCGAGGAGGTGGTGTACGTGTCGCAGCCGCCTGGGTTCACCGCCGATGGACATGAACACGGCGTCTACAAGCTCCACAAGGCGTTGTACGGGCTGCGGCAAGCTCCACGAGCCTGGAACGCGAAGCTCGACACAAGCCTGGCGTCGCTCGGCTTCACACGCAGCATCACGGAGCACGACGTGTACTCACGAGGAGTCGGGAACGCGCTGCTCATCGTCGGCGTGTACGTCGACGACCTCGTCATCACTGGAGCTGAGAAGGAAGAAGTCCAGCACTTCAAGGAGGAGATGAAGCACCTTTTCAGCATAAGCGACCTCGGCCTACTCAGGTACTACCTCGGGCTACTAGAGGTGAAACAAGAACGTGGGCAGACCATGATCGTGCAGACGGCGTATGCCCGCAAGCTGCTCGACAGAGCGGAACTGGGGGACTGCAACGCCACAAAGATGAAGGGGATCGCAGGCAGAAAACAAATTTTTTCCTAACAACGATATCCTTAAACTAGCCAGAATCTATACTATGCAGATATAGAAGTACGCAGGAGGTTCGGTGCACATACCCTTGTAGACCGAAAAGCGGGGATTACGCTCCCGCACAAGCGTTGTCGATGAAGCCGACGAAGACTTCGATGCCGTGTAGAGGAAGCAGACATCTAGCACCACTTCCGTGGTGCCTCGCAGGGCGTCACACACGTACGGTGAAGCCGACGAATTCCGGGCTCCGATCCAAAGACGAAGCAGCGGAAGACTGGGACCGGAAGACCAGCAGCGCGGCGGCGTGCGTATGGTGGAGAAAACTTATCCTCGGCGCAACTCCAAACTGGGGAGTCACGGGATCCAAGGAGAGAGAGAGAGAGAGGAATTGGTGTGTCCTTCAAAGGCCAGGGGTACCCCTCTATATAAAGGGGCCAGGGGGGCTGCCCACCTTGCCAGGCTGGCGGTGTGGGACTAATCCCACACCCCAGCCGGCCAAAGTGGTGCGCCGGCCCTAGGTGGGCCCCACTTGGCCCACCTAGGCCGGCCCCTCCCTCATGCGCACCAAGGAGGGGGACTTCCCCCCCCTCATGGGCCTTCTTTCCACCAGAAGGCCCATTTAAGGTATGCAGCCTTTAAAAATTCAGAAAAAATTAAAATAAAATATATTTAACTATTAATTACACTAATTAATATTAAATACATATTACATAATTTATTCCGGCTCCGAAAACTATTTCGTCGCTGCCCTATCTCCATCGGAACTTTCCCGGGACGTTCCCGGTCTCTCTTTTCCTATTTTTTTCTCTTCCGGTAAAATGTCGACTCCCCTTAAGCGTGTTACCCTAGCGGTTCGATTATCTCACCAGACATGATCGAGACTCCTCTCCGATCAATGACTAATTCGTGGACCTTGGATACCCAGAATTAATCCCTGCGAGATAACGAATACTTTTCCTATCGAACCTGGACGTCTGAGTCTTAAACCTTTTGCCATGCGATACTTAGCGTGTCCGAGACTCGTTCATAGATATCTCCATACCTAGCATGATCTCGTTACCGACACCGCTAACTTCTACTCGTCCATGATATTATGTCCTGGTGACCTAGTCACACGCTTGCAAGCTCGTTTGACATAATCTCACCGAGTGGGCCCTAGAATATCTATCCTGCTATGGGACTGGCAAATCCCGCTCTTGACCCCCCGTCTCAACATACTCCTTTCCGACACCCGAGAGGGACACCTTTATTGTCACACTATGTAAGATATGACGTTTGATGCAATCAAAGTGTCTTCCAGGAATAGCAATAAGAGTAGATCTCACGGTCGAAGGCGTAATGACTACGTCCTACAAATATTGGGTATGTCCATCACATCGTTCTACCAACGATATGACTTCATTGTCAAATAGACGCCATGTCACATGATCGGGAAACCTCGATCATCGATTGCACAATGAACCAGTCAAATAGAGGCTACTGGGGACCTGGTTGTTTTACGTATCACACCTGTATTAATGTTTCTGCTTAATACAGTTATAACATGACACAAAAACGTATTATGAACAAATGAGATATGACAAATAAAACTCTTTATGAATTACCTATAGGGCATATCTCCTACAGTCTCGCACTTGCACTAGAGTACAACTTAATCTAGTTTACAACTTGGTAAAAGCCGGACACCCATAGCATCTTGGTGTTTCACGTGCTTGTCAAGCAGGAGAGGCTTCGTCAAAGGATCTGCCACATTCAGATCCGTATGTATTTTGCAAATCTTCACTTCACCTCCTTGTACGTACTGTCGTATCACATGGAAGCGTCGGAGTATGTGTTTGGCAGTCGAGTGAGACCTTGGTTCCTTCGCGTTAGCAATGGCACCCGTATTGTCGCAGTAGAGGGTCACAGGGTCTTGCGCGCTAGGGAACACTCCAAGCTCGATGATGAACTTTCTCAGCCACACAGCTTAATTCGCGGCTTCAGAAGCAGCAATGTACTCCGATTCCATTGTAGATTGGGCCACGATGGGTTGCTTCCCACTCCTCCAGCATACAGCGCCTCCGTTCACCTTGAACACATATCCTGTCTGTGACTTAGAGTCATCTGGGTCTGAGCAGAAACTTGCATCAACGTAACCTGTTACGCCAAGTTCTTCCTCACAGTCCCCATACACAAGGAACATTTCCTTTGTATGCTTGAGATTCTTAAGAATGCTTTTAACCGCTACCCAATGATCCTTTCCAGGATTAGTTTGGAACCGGCTCGTCAAACTAAGAGCCAATGCTACATCAGGTCGAGGACTTAACATGGCATACATGATCGATCCTATGGCTGAAGCATAGGAATGTTTAGTCATCTCGACTTTATCATGTTCCGTCACCGGACACTGAGCCTTGCTTAATACCTTATTCTTGACAACCGGCAGAGAACCCTTCTTCGCCGTCTCCATACCGAACCGTTTCAGTATCTTGTCAATATAAGTACTCTGACTTAACGCTAATAGACGTCTTGATCTATCACGATAGATTTTGATGCCTAGAACGTATGCAGCTTCTCCTAAGTCCTTCATTGAAAATTTACTGTTTAAATAATTCTTAACGCTATTCAGCAGTTCCACATTATCCCCTATTAGTAGTATATCATCAACATATAGTACTAGGAACACAACTGAGCTCCCACTCATTTTCTTGTAAATGCAGGTCTCTTCGCTATTTTGGACAAATCCAAAATATTTGATCACCTCATCAAAGCGAAGATTCCAGCTCCGAGATGCTTGCTTCAGTCCATAAATGGAACGCTGAAGCTTGCATACCTTGCCAGCATTTTCTGGATCGACAAAACCTTCAGGTTGTACCATATACAACTCTTCCTCAATGTTACCATTTAGGAAGGCTGTTTTGACATCCATTTGCCATATCTCATAGTCATAATATGCGGCAACTGCTAACAAAATCCGAATAGACTTTAGCATCGCTACCGGTGAAAACGTTTCATCGTAGTCAATCCCATGAACTTGTCGGAAACCTTTTGCGACAAGCCGAGCTTTATAGATGGTCACATTACCATCAGCATCAGTCTTCTTCTTAAAGATCCATTTATTCTCGACGGCCTTGCGCCCTTCGGGAATCTCCATCAAAGTCCACACTTTGTTATCATACATGGATCCTATTTCGGATTTCATGGCTTCAAGCCATTTCTCGGACTCAGGACTAGCCATAGCCTCTTTGTAGTTCGTAGTTTCGTCTTGTTCAATCAACTTGACGGTGCAAACCATGTTGCCATACCATTCAGGGGCGATCCGAGATCTCCCCGACCTACGAGGTAGAATAGCACCCTCAACACCTTCTCCCACTCCATCTGTGGAGGACGTTTCCGGAACAGCTTCCGTTGCGCCACTCGGAATTTCGAGTTCAGGATCAACGATCTCGTCGAGGTCTATTTTCCTCCCACTTACTCCTTTGGCGAGAAACTCTTTCTCCAGAAAGGTACCGTTCTTCGCGACAAACGTTTTGCCCTCAGCTTGGTTGTAGAAGGTGTATCCTATGGTTTCCCGCGGATACCCTACAAAGACGACTTTCTCCGATTTCGGTTCGAGTTTGTCGGGCTGTAGTTTCCTAACATACGCCTCACAACCCCAGACCTTCAGGAACGATAGCTTAGGTTTCTGGTCATGCCATACCTCATACGATGTCGTTGCTACGGATTTGGACGGAGCCCTATTTAAAATGAATGCGGCTGTTTCTAACGCATACCCCCAAAAAGACACGGGCAAGTCGGTAAGAGACATCATAGATCGGACGCTATCTAATAGGATACGATTACGTCGCTCGGACACACCGTTGCGTTGCGGCGTTCCAGCTGGCGTAAGCTGCGGCACAATGCCACAGGCCTTCAGATGTGTGCCAAACTCAAAACTCAAATATTCGCCACCACGATCGGATCGAAGGTGCTTGATTTTCTTGTTGAGTTGATTTTCAACTTCACTTTGAAATTCTTTGAACTTTTCAAATGTTTCAGACTTGTGTTTCATCAAATAGATATACCCATATCTACTCAAGTCATCGGTGAAGGTGACAAAATAACGATAACCTTTGCGTGTCGACACGCTCATCGGTCCACACACATCTGTATGTATGACTCCCAATAAGTCCGACGCCCGTTCCATGAAACCATTGAACGGTGTCTTGGTCATCTTGCCCATGAGGCATGGTTCGCATGTGTCGAGGGATCCAAAATCCAACGAGTCCAGAAGTCCCTCGGCATGGAGTTTCTTCATGCGCTTTATACCAATATGACCGAGACGGCAATGCCATATATACGTAGCGGTATCGCTACTAAGTTTAATCCTCTTGGCATCTACGCTATGGATGTGAGTACTACGATCGAGATTCAACAAGAATAAACCATTATTCTCGAGAGCATTAACATAGAAGATATCATTCATAGAAATAGCACAACCACTTGATACTGATTTGAACAAATATCCGTCTTGCAACAAGCAAGACCCACTGATAATGTTTACACTCAAGGTCGGTACAAAATAACACTTATTCAGAACCAAAACTAATCCCGACGGTAGATGTAAAGGGAGTGTGCCGACAGCCACCACGTCAACTTTTGATCCGTTGCCGACGCGCATCGTCACCTCGTCCTTTGCCAGGCGCCGCTTATTCCGCAACTCCTCCTGAGAGTTACATATATGAGCAACAGAGCCAGTATCAAATACCCAGGTGTTGCTACGGGCGCAGGTAAGGTACACATCAATAACATGTATATCAAATATACATTTCTCTTTTCCGACAATCTTGCCGGCCTTCTTATCTTCCAGATACTTGGGGTAGTTGCGCTTCCAGTGACCATCTCCCTTGCAGTAGAAGCATTCCACGCCAGCTTTGGGACCAGGTTTGTTAGTCTTAGGCTTGGCAACGTGCTTGCCATCCTTCCTAGACCTCCAGTTTCTCCTGCCCTTGCCGCCAGATTTCTTAAAGTCGACGGTCTTGTTGACCATCAACAGCATGTGCTCCTTCTTGATTTCCACCTCAGCAGTCTTGAGCATCACGAACACCTCACCCAGGGACTTAGCCATGCCCTGCATGTTATAGTTCATGACGAAGCCTTTGTAGCTAGGAGGCAACGATTGCAGCACCCTATCAATCGCCAGCTCATCAGGAATCTTGCATTCCAGAGCATTCAGGCGTTGAACGTAGCCAGACATCTTGACCACATGCTCGCTCACACTGCTGTGCTCTTCCATCTTGGCTGAGAAGAAAAGCTCAGAAGCTTCATATCTCTCAGCCTTAGCCTGTGGCGCAAAGACAGCCTTGAGATCAGAAATTATCTCGAAGGCACTCATCTTCTCAAAGCGCTTCTGCAGGTCGGCTTCCATGGCATAGAGCATGCCACTCTGGACAAAGGAGCAATCATCCGACTTGGTCTGGAAGACCTTCTTCTCATCGTCGGAGGCGTTATCTGCCGGAGGGTCACCCAGGGGGGCTTCAATCATGTAAGCCACCCTGTGGGGAGTGAGGAGGATCCTCAGGTTGCGGAACCAGGCCATGAAGTTTGACCCATTGGTCTTAAGCTTTTCTTTCTCAAGGAACAGGCCTAGGTTAAAGGAGGGGCGAGACATCTACAATGGAATTTCCAAAACAAAAGACTTTGTTCATAATGATTTTGAGTTCAAGTATTTTCGAAAATAACTATAAGAACTCCCACTCAAAACAAGTATCCCTCTCATCGTTTAAGTGATTACACGACCCTAATCCATTGTGCAACCCCTCATCATCAGAGCCGGCAACACAACTTCAAAGGTAGACATCGGAATGTCAATCACAACAACTCTGTGACTCATGCTTGACCTTTCGGTCACCTTGTTCCGAGGCCATGTCTGTACATGCTAGGCTCGCCATAATAACCTTCAACGAAAGTGCCTGTGCAACGTGGCTTACACCCACTGTATGCGAACGACGATATGTCTGACACCCGATCATCACGGCCTGACTCATAACGTAGAACTTTCGTGGTGGTGCACGTTGAAGGGAGAACACACATGGTATTTTGGAGGGATCATCTTATATAACTACCGCCGTGTAACTAATATATACTATATATATATATATATATATATATATATATATATGTATGTATGTATATGGGAAATAGCCTCCTCACATGGTGGCTAGCTGCGCATGGCCTGGTTGCCGTCGGATCACCCTATTGAGATATTGTGAGTATGCACCCATACGGATGACATTTAACAGAAGAATGACGTTGTTCTAAACTTGGCTATATGTCCTATAAGAATCATAACGCCTTTTTGTTTGAATTTGTTGCAGTCTACACTCATTTAGCACTAGAACTATCTGAGCGTGCTTACCCGCCTTAAGATGAGTCCGACCGTACCTGCTATCACGAAGCGAAATCCCCACGATGCTTAAAAACCACACGGGCAGATTTCTTTTGTTTTTTACCTAACCGCTGTATGCATAGGAGAGAACGATCCAGAAAAATCCCCAAATCGCTCAGCCCTCGAGATAAATGTCGCTCGGCAAGGCGACGCGACCCTTCTCGCGGTGGTTTCAGGCGCCTTCGTGTTGGCCGCCGGCCGGAGAGGACCTTGTTGCAGCCCTCGGGTGCCTCCGCGCCGGCCGTTGGTGCGGCGGCCTTTGTCGCTGCCGTCGCTCTCGGCCGGCCGCTGGGTCGCGACCTTCATCATCTCGCTCTCGATCTTGTCCTTCTCCGTGCTGCATGCCTGGATCTCGCCCGTGAAGAGAGGACGCTGGCTCCAGTTTCTCTGGTTGGTGGCTTTCCTTTTCCTTTTCAGTCCCGTCTCTTCTCCCCTCCTTTCGCGGTGCAGCGCTCCTTCCCGACCACAACTCCGGTGCCACGCCGTCGCCCCCCCACCCCCCCCCCCCCCCCCCCCCCCCCCCCTCCCGCGTCGGAGCAGACCGTCCACAAGTTCCAGAGAAGGACGGGGCGGAGAGGAAAAAGAGACGGCATGGGGGCTCCGGATCAGAGCCTCTCCGCCAAGATCTGCTACGGTATGATGCTTCTACGGCCATGGGGGCTCCGGATCCATGGAGGGCAGTCCCCAGTCACCGTCTGCGGCACCGTCGGCCGGGCACCTCCGATCTGGCCGGCGGGGTTAGGAGGGAGGCCGGGCAGCGAGGACAGGAGGGGCCAGGTTTGCTATATCTTCTCCCTCTGTTAATTTTTTGATTTCCCGTTTCTGTTTGGTTTTTCGCAGCACAAGTGTGTGCTAGCAGGGAAAGAAACACATCGTGCATCGTGTTAGAGAGGCTATCCATCTCAAGATCAAGGATTTATAATGATTTTAATTGATCTGATTTTCGACGGAGCCAAGCGCGAGCATCGATCGGAAGGCCATCTTCGGAGCCAAGCGCGAGCATCGACCGGAAGGCCAGCTGCCAGTGCCATGTTCTGCAGTTGACAAGCATGCTGCCATGCTCGTACGAACGGATTGGACCAAGCTTTTTTTCCTTGTAATACTCGCATGAGTGAATGTGTGTATCCTAGAGCATGCGAGTCTACAGTGTGTGTGATGGATCTAGAGATGGCGCATGTGGCGCATGTGTTTTGTTTTGTTTATCAAGGTCTTTTGATCTTTGTTTTTTTTTTCAATTCGTTACGAATCAGAAATTATAACTTGCAAGAAATTGTTACTATTTTCGTTGTCCACCAATTTCTCAAGTTGCAAAGCGGCTTCTTAATTTTTTTCTGATTGCGAGAAAGGTGTCTCTTGTCTTTATTTTATAAAGAGGTAACTGAAGCAATATTGAAATGGTTGAACTTATCAAAATCATGCCAATAATTTGCTTACACTTAGGATTAGCCATATCACAAATGAAGACATAATGTTTTTCACAATCCTGGCCGGACAGGTATAGGCTCTTCACTATAATTAAAGATAAATTGTGGCCGACACCCCCGTATCTACGACTATAATTAAAGATAAATTGTGGCCGACACCCCCGTATCTACGAGGATGTTTTAGTACGCTCCTGTACTATATCTCATTCGCGGAGGTGGGCTATGTACAAAGCCTACAACTAGGTAAAATAGTTGTCCGTCCACAATTCAAAACGTGGATGCAAAATATTTCTCTTTTCTCTATTTTAGATAACAACACTAAGATCTCCGAACCACAGATAGCACAAACACGCATGCAAGCTCTATCCAGCCGCCCAAAATATAGGGAACTAGTACTACCCATATCCAACGGTTTCCAGGGCATGCATAGTTAGCCACCATGTTAGAAAATCCACGTTGATATATATATATATATATACACACACGCAATATAAGATGCACTCAAAACATCAAATGTAATGAGACGTGATATGGTCCTTGCGCCGGTGGTCTCCTTCGCGCCAACAGTTCATAAACAATTTAATAAACTTAACTTGACCATATCACATAGCCCCTGCAAAATAAAGTTAGACGCCTCTACTTTATCTTTTGCATATTTTACGTGGCTTGGTGCTTTCGTAAATAGAACCGCTTCATACCTACGAACCTATGACCACAATAACGATCAAATAATTGCATATTTATTAATCCCTTTCGGGCCCTCCATTGAAAATGCAAAGCCAACTAAATAGAGAGAGACAGACACCCGCCAGCCACATATACGGAACCAGCCGTATGTCAGTTGTGAAACCAGTCTCGCGTAAGCGTACGCGTAAGGTCGGTCCGGGCCGCTTCATCAACTCGATGCTGCCGGCAGTGCAAGTGCACGCGAGAGGGTAGCAAATAATAAGAACGTTGCCCCCGTGAAAAACACGGGTGCAGCTAGCGCACAGCTATATCTACGCATAGATCGGCTCTGATACCACTGAAGGGGATCGCAGGCAGAAAACAAAATTTTTCCTAACAACGATATCCTTAAACTAGCCAGAATCTATACTATGCAGATATAGAAGTACGCAGGAGGTTCGGTGCACATACCCTTGTAGACCGAAAAGCGGGGATTACGCTCCCGCACAAGCGTTGTCGATGAAGCCGACGAAGACTTCGATGCCGTGTAGAGGAAGCAGACCTCTAGCACCACTAGCGTGGTGCCTCGCAGGGCGTCACACACGTACGGTGAAGCCGACGAACTCCGGGCTCCGATCCAAAGACGAAGCAACGGAAGACTGGGACTGGAAGACCAGCAGCGCGGCGGCGTGCGTATGGTGGAGAAAACTTATCCTCGGCGCAACTCCAAACTGGGAAGTCACGGGATCCAAGGAGAGAGAGAGAGGAATTGGTGTGTCCTTCAAAGGCCAGGGGTACCCCTCTATATAAAGGGGCCAGGGGGGCTGCCCACCTTGCCAGGCTGGCGGTGTGGGACTAATCCCACACCCCAGCCGGCCAAAGTGGTGCGCCGTCCCTAGGTGGGCCCCACTTGGCCCACCTAGGCCGGCCCCTCCCTCATGCGCACCAAGGAGGGGGACTTCCCCCCCTCATGGGCCTTCTTTCCACCAGAAGGCCCATTTAAGGTATGCAGCCTTTAAAAATTCAGAAAAAATTAAAATAAAATATATTTAACTATTAATTACACTAATTAATATTAAATACATATTACATAATTTATTCCGGCTCCGAAAACTATTTCGTTGCTGCCCGATCTCCATCGGAACTTTCCCGGGACGTTCCCGGTCTCTCTTTTCCTTTTTTTTCCTCTTCCGGTAAAATGTCGACTCCCCTTAAGCGTGTTACCCTAGCGGTTCGATTATCTCACCAGACATGATCGAGACTCCTCTCCGATCAATGACTAATTCGTGGACCTTGGATACCCAGAATTAATCCCTGCGAGATAACGAATACTTTTCCTATCGAACCTGGACGTCTGAGTCTTAAACCTTTTGCCATGCGATACTTCGCGTGTCCGAGACTCGTTCATAGATATCTCCATACCTAGCTTGATCTCGTTACCGACACCGCTAACTTCTACTCGTCCATGATATTATGTCCTGGTGACCTAGTCACACGCTTGCAAGCTCGTTTGACATAATCTCACCGAGTGGGCCCTAGAGTATCTATCCTGCTATGGGACTGGCAAATCCCGCTCTTGACCCCCCGTCTCAACATACTCCTTTCCGACACCCGAGAGGGACACCTTTATTGTCACACTATGTAAGATATGACGTTTGATGCAATCAAAGTGTCTTCCAGGAATAGCAATAAGAGTAGATCTCACGGTCGAAGGCGTAATGACTACGTCCTACAAATATTGGGTATGTCCATCACATCGTTCTACCAACGACATGACTTCATTGTCAAATAGACGCCATGTCACATGATCGGGAAACCTCGATCATCGATTGCACAATGAACCAGTCAAATAGAGGCTACTGGTGACCTGGTTGTTTTACGTATCACACCTGTATTAATGTTTCCGCTTAATACAGTTATAGCATGACACAAAAACGTATTATGAACAAATGAGATATGACAAATAAAACTCTTTATTAATTGCCTCTAGGGCATATCTCCTACAAAAGACACCGATGGAGGCTCGGTGTCAGCTAAGCAAGGAGAGCAAGGAGGAGCCGGTGGACATCATGTTCTACCGCAGCGTTATCGGCAGCCTGAGGTACTCGGTACACACCCGCCCCGACATCGCGTTGGCCGTGGGTTTTCTGAGCAGGTTCATGGAAGCTCCAGCGGCTGATCACCTCGCGGCGGTCAAGCACCTCCTGCGCTACATCTCGGGCACACTCACACACGGCTGTGTGTATCGTCGTGGTGACCACGAGACACTGATCGGCTTTAGCGACTCAGACCACGCCGGGGACGTGGACACCAGGAAGAGCACCTCCGACATGCTGTTCTTCTTCGGAGGCAGTCCCATCAGCTGGCAATCGCAGAAGCAGAAGGTTGTCGCGACCTCTTCGTGCGAGGCGGAGTACATCGCGGCGGCAACAGCGGCATGCGAAGGTGTTTGGCTTGCTCGTCTACTTGGGGAGCTGCTCAATCAAGACGCTGCTCCTGTGACTCTCTACATCAACAACAAGTCCGCCATTTCGCTTTGCAAGAATCCAGTGCTCCACGACCGCAGCAAGCACATTGATCTGCGCTATCACTTCATTCGTGACTGTGTTGAGAAGGGCACGGTGGTCGTGGAGTTCATCGGCACCATCGAGCAAAAGGCGGACATTCTGACGAAGGCATTGGGCCGTGTTCGCTTCCAGGAGCTGCGCGGCAAGGTGGGAATCATCGACATCAAGGTCGTGAGCCAAGGTTAAGGGGGAGATTGTTGGCTTAAACCCCGTCTCTCTCCCGTGGCTCTGAATAAGTTAGGTTCAGTTAAGTTTTAACACTTTCAGTTTCGTCAGATAAGTTTCAGTTAGCTGTTAGCGTTTTCCCAGCTCAGGTTAGTTGGACCAGGAGCTCGCGAGTTGTGCGGCACTGGCCAAGTCGTAGATTGTTGAGCACGAAGCTCGGAAGGTGGGATGGCACAATCGGTAGTGGAGCAAGTGACTTGACTCGTTTGTTTCCCTTCGGTATAAATGGAACATCAGAAAAGCTGCTAAATTTAGCGTGGCACAAAATACTCTTGCGTTCATCTCGTTCTTGACTCTCTCGAGCTTGAGATCGAAGGCTACACGGGCTCATTGTTGAATCGGACTGTATGAACCTGCTATCGGCGATCCAGAGCAATGAGTTTGATCTGACAACAGAAGGCGTCATCTATCGTGATATTAAGGCGTTTGTTCAACTAAATTTTGTTTCTGTTGATTTTTGCTTCGTTCCTAGAAGTTGTAATAAAATAGCCCATGCCATGGCGGCTATTGGTACTAGGCAGACTGCTCCACAGCTTCGCTGGCTGGAGGATGTGCCGATTGATGTACGCGTGATGGTGGACAGCGAATTAGCTGGGTCAGGTTAATGGTATATTTGTTCTAAGTCGAAAAAAAAAGGTTATTCCTAACACTTAGGACAAACAATTCCGATGGGAGGAAGTAGCAATGGTTTGATGGGACGAGACACCACGTCGGATGGTAGAGATAGAGATACTAGTGCGTGCGTAGCGGCCCGTATCCAGGTAAAGGTCGATCGCGTAAAATACGCATGCCATGATTCCGGTCCGGCCTCAAACTCAGATATGGCCGCCGGTTTCCCTCGAAAAGAAGTTAAAAAAGAACAGAGATATGGCAAGCATATGGGGCTTGTGTGGACGAGGCGAGGACGATGCGCGCATCATCAGCGCATGTATGTCTGGTAATTTATCTGGTATCGTCGTGTACTACTCGTATGTCTCCGGTGGTTTTGAGTACCTCCCGGCCATGTCCCGTGAACGCGTCTTCTCTTCTTCCTCCTCCTCGGCCTCGATCGGCCACTATAGTATAGAGGTGCCCAGGACGCCAAGTCAAACGATGCGAGCTGCTGAGCGCGTTTGTCGCGTTGCTCGTTCGGGGTAGCCTGGCACTTCCAAGTCCGGGAGTCCGGCTGTGCGCCTGTGCCTGCCCTTTCCCATTCGGTGCAACGGCAGTGGGGGGTCTGCCGGACTGAAAGCTGCTTCGTGTTAGTGGGGGTCTATCGGAAACACAAGCCCGGCCTGCACCTGCACCTCAGCTCGTTTGTACTGGTAGATTCTCTGCCCCCCCCTGTCTGTTTGATTCGATCCATGGTCACCATTTGATTACATGCAGCATGCACAAGTGCATTGCCAAGCAGCAGGCAGCAAGCAGCTGCCTCTCCCGTCTCTATGTATAAAGAGAGCAGCTGGCGTGCATGTTGGTCTCTTTAACCAACCGTGGTCACGCTTGTCACCATTGTTTTTCCATTGTCACACGCAATATAATGCATGGTTGGATAGATGAAGAGTTCTTGTTTCGTTGCATGTGCAAACCAATGGTAGCTGTTCATCTTGTTCGCCTTCTTTCTTTGCTTGCGAGGATGGACGGAAGATCTTCTCGTTTCCGTGGCAAGCTCTGCAAGGTCTATTAACTATCCAGTCTGGCGCTTCGCACCAGGCGCTCCCAGGGAAAGGCCAAGGAAAAAGCGATCAAGGTCTCCGCCTCATGCCGGCGACGCCGCCGGTCCGCCCGCCTCAGTGGCCTTAGAGCCATGGTCGCGCGGTGGATCCCGGTCCCTGCCGGCGGGAGGGCTCCATTCTCACAAGTATTTTTGTGTTTTGTTACGTTTTGTGTCTTTCTTAGAGAGATCAGGCGACGGCTGCAATAAGATCCTCCCCACCCAGTCTCCGCTCCGGCGGCGTCTTTGACGTCGTTGGAGGGTGTGTGGAGGTTTGTCTCTGTTGGATCTCGTCAGATCCGGCCAGTGGTTGTCTACGGTGGATCCAGTTGGATCCGATTTTCGTTCGTCTTCGTTCGTGTGTCAAAAAATTAGATGCTTCTGATCTATGCATCTCTTCATCGGCGGCGGTTGCTGTGCTGGTGCGCTGGTCCTCTGGGGCCGTACCACGACGACTTCCCGACTATCTTCTACAACAAGATTCGCTCGGCTCTGATCATGTAGGGGTGATGGCAGCGGTGCGTCTTCGGCTCGCTCTAGTGCCTGTAGTCGTCGCTAGGTGGTCTTCGGATCTAGATGTAATTCTTATTGCTTCTGGTGTTCTTTGTACCGCCTTGACAGTTGATGAATAGATTGAAAGTTTCTTCGCAAAAAAACTATCCAGTCTGGCGTATAAACAAGATGCAAAAGAAAAACACCGTATGCACTGGATGGCTTGGCGGAAGATGTGTATTCCGAAGAAGCTTGGTGGTATGGGGTTTCGAGACTTACATGCATTTAATCTGGCTATGTTGGCAAAGCAGAGTTGGCGACTAATCACGAACCCAGATTCGTTATGTGCTCAAATTCTACGAGCTAAATATTATCCAGACGGCAACCTGTTAAAATCTGGTCCGAAAAAAGGCTCTTCTTATACATGGCAAAGTATAGTTGCAGGCTTAAATGTCTTTAAGCGTGTTTTCATTTGGAGAGTTGGCAATGGGGAGTCGATTAATATTTGGGAGAACCCATGGATTCCTGGTAGCCTGGATAGAATGATCCAAACTCCAAGGGGCCGAGTACTACTAAGGTATGTGAGTGAACTTATTAATCTGGATACAATGTAATGGGATGAAGAGATGGTGAAAGTATTTTCAGTCCGATTGATGCTATGAGAATCCTAAGAATTCCTTTGAGAGAAAATATTTCTGAAGATTTTATTGCATGGCATAGGACAAAGTCTGGTATATTTTCTGTGAGATCGGCATACTATGTGCAATGGAATCATCTTCATGGTCACAGACTGGATCGTGCATCTGAACAGAGCTCTTCCTCTCATAATCCGGTTTGGCAAATTCTATGGAAGCTTAAAGTGTCAAGTAAGGTGAAGATTTATATTTGGAGGGCTCTTCATGGTACTATTACAGGAATGGCTATTTTAGCTAATAAGCATATCCCTGTCTCGGGCAAGTGCCCTGTGTGTGCACAAGCTGCCGAAGACGTGAAACACCTTATGTTTACATGTAAAAGAGCAACCGAGGTTTGGGAATCTCTAGGCCTAAATGAAATTATCCAACAAGCACTGATTGTAGACAGGTCGGGATCGACAGTCATGGAAGAGTTACTACGGAATGATTATCGCAAACCGTCGATCCTCGACACTTTGTACTTGAAGGAGACAATCTCCGTTGCAGCGTGGTATATCTGGTGGCAACGAAGAGAGTATTGTAAGGGAGAGCAAATTGCTACACCATCCAGGACAGCGTTCTCAATCCTGGGTTTGGCTTTGAATTATGCGGGAGGTATGTCTGGAACTGAACCAAGAGTTATTAGATGGCAAAAACCAAATTAAAAAATGTACAAGCTAAATGTTGATGCTACATATTTTCCAAATGGCACTGGAGCTGTGGCTGCGGTCTTGAGGGATCACAAAGGCTGTGCACTTGCAGGTAGGAGTTGGGTTGGAGAAAACCTCTTATGCGCAACGACATCAGAAGCAATCGCTCTTCTAAGAGGGTTACAAATGATAGAAGATCTGGGATGCTCTCCGGTTACTATTGAATCTGATTGTCTGGAAATTGTACAAGCTTTTAATGGTGAAGTTGAGGTGGCGAGTCCTTACACTTCTATTCTCAATGACTGTTATTTGGCGGCGCATCGAATTGGCAGCATTGTGGTGCAACATTGTTCAAGAGAAGCAAATGGAGTTGCGCATACACTACACTAGACAGATTTTCTCATAGTTCTAGTTCTTCTTATGTTTGGGATGGTGATCCCCCTAGTTTTATTATACCTGCTGTAATGAACGATGTATGCTTGTTTTGACTATGGCGGCAAGTTTCAGACGCGCTCTTTTCTTTACCAGGGTACCTACGGGAACTGGAAGGTTTTTAATGAGGCGGCTTGCTGACCTAATATATCCGTGTGTTTAATTTAAAAAAAAAACAAGTCGAACAAATAGATGAGAGGCCTGGTTGTCGACCACGTAATACATGCATCCTCACTAGTAACTCGTTGAAAAAATTTGAACCCAAAGAGCCCAACCCGGTGCATTCGTCCAGGATCAACGGCCACCCTTTTTCTCGACAATTTGAGTAATTAGTCACGATGCGGTCGGCCGCTCGGGCCGCCACCGCAAATCTTCCCTCTTAAGAGCATCCCACTCGCCCCCCCCCCCCCCCCCCAAAAGGCCCCCAATGCCTATGGGGGCGCTGGCGCGAAAAATCCCGCCCAACCGCAACCCCAATTTCAAATTCGCGCCGGCGCGACTCAAATAGAACTTCGGTGCCCCCAGGCCGAACCCAATACACAGTGGGCTAGCGGGGGCGTGATACGTCCATTTTGCATCACTATTTTAGATCATAATTTACTGTTATTCATTGATATATTTCATATTTAGAGATGATACTTATGTTATTTCATCTATTTTGCATGTTTGATGATTATTAGAGAATGGATCACCGGAGCCTGGAATCTGCTGGAAAAAGCACCGTCGGGATGCAATATTTGCGAAGCTCAGAAAACAAAACCAAGAAGATGGAAATTATTATTTTGCCAGATCATCGAGGAGGCCAAAAGGGGAGCCCGAGGTGGGGCCCAGGGGGCCCACACCATGTCGTGGCGCGGCTCCCCTTGCTATCGCGCGGACACATGGTGAGGGGGCCCTGGCCCACCTCTGGCACCACCCCTTCGCGTACTTCATCCCCCCGAAAACCTAAGGTCGGGGGGATCGACCAGAAATAGAGCCGCCGCCTCCACGAGGCAGAAACCACCAGAGAGAGAAAAGCTCTCCGGCATGCTGAAATCTGCCGGGGAAATCCCTTCCCGGAGGGGGGAAATCGTCGCCATCGTCACCGTCATCGAGCTGCACTTCATCGGGATCATCATCACCACCATCTCCACTGCCGACACCGTCATCTCCACCGCTCCACTCCGTTCCCGCTATAACATCTAGGGCTGAATCTTGTCTATATGATAGGGGGGAAACTCTCCCGGTGTTGATTACTATTGTTATTGATGCTATTGGGTGGAACCGTTGAATTAAGGTTTATATTCAGATTGTTATCCATCATTATATCATCTCTGATCATGATCCATATGATGTGTTGTGAGTAGCTCGTTTAGTTCTTAAGGACATGGGAGAAGTCTAGATGTTAGTAGTGAACTATGTTGAGTAATATTTAATGGTTTGATATTTAAGTTGTGGTGCTATTGTTCTAGTGGTGTCATGTGAACGTCGACTACATGACACTTCACCTTTATGTGCCTAGGGGAATGCATTATGTATTCGAATATTAATTGTGGGGTTGCCGGAGTGACAGAAACCTAAACCCCCGTCGGTATCTCGATGCATGAGGGATGGTAGGATCTCAGAGTTTAATGCTCTGGTTAGATTTATCTTAATTACTTTCTTGTATTTGCGGATGCTTGCAAGGGGTATAATCACAAATATGTATTAGTCCTAGGAAGGGCGGTGCATTAGCATAGGTTCACCCACACAACACTTATCGAAACACTAAAGATTAATCATCTATATGAAGCGAAAGCACTAAACATAAATCCCGTGTGTCCTCAAGAACGTTTGGTCATCATAAGTAAACAAACCGGCTTGTCCTTTTCTCTACAAAGGATTGGGCCACTCGCTGCAACTATTATTGTCGCGCTTTATTTACTCGCACTTTATTTATCTGCATTATCAAAAACTACTAAAAACTTGTCTGCTAGTGTTTACAGTGAAATCCTCATCAAAACTGCTTGTCAGCACCTTCTGCTCCTCGTTGTGTTCGACACTCTTATTTATCGAAAGTACTACGATACACCCCCTATACTTGTGGGTCATCAAGACTATTTTCTAGCTCCGTTGCCGGGGAGTGAAGGGCTATTGGTAAGTGGAATTGGTAAGGAAAACTTTAGCTGTAGCTGTTTTTATTGTTGTCTCCTAATTTACTTAATTATGGAGAGAGCATCGATTGACTTCCTGTTTGGAAGAACTACTACCGCTACTGAGGTAGAAGATGAGGCGCCACCTGAAGAAATAGTGCTATTTAAAATACCTATGAAAATTGTTGATCGTGTTATAAATAACCGCTATGAAGGGGATGGAACTGTCCATCCTGGTGATCATTTGCTATATTTACATGAATTATGTGAGTTATTCAAGTGTGCAGGTATTACAATGGACAAAGTAAGGAAGAAATTATTCTCTTTATCATTTACTGGAAGAGCTGTGCATTGGTATAAATTGTTGAAGAACAGGAATTCTCTTGGATGGGAGGAAATTGTACCTCTCTTTTATTCTAAATTCTATCCTCCAAGTGAGATTCACCAAGATCGGAATTCTATATATAATTTCTGGCCTCATGATGGAGAAAGTATTGCCCAAGCGTGGGGGAATTTGAAGGCATTAATGCTCAAATGGCCCATTCATGAGCTTCCTGGTAATATTATTGTTGATAACTTCTATGCAAGACTCTCTTTTGAAGATATAATATTTTTGGATACTGCTTGTTATGAATCATTCACGCGTAATAAAGAAGAGTTTAAATGGGATCTTCTTGATCGTATTGAGGAGAATACTGAAGCATGGGAGAACGACAAAGGTAGGGAGTCAGGTATAAAATATGACTTCGAATGCATTAAATTTTTCATGAATACTGATGCATTTCGAAATATTAGTAAAGCTTATGGTCTTGACTCTCAAGTTGTTGCAAATTATTATAAAGCCTTTGCTGCTCATTTCGGTTTGCCTAAGGAGGGTTTTGAGAAATATCATGAGCCTTATAAAGATAAATCTGTTTCTCCTATAGCTAAAAGCATTGAAGTTAGTATTGTTGATAATGTTATCCCTGAGCCTTATATTGAAAAAATTCCTTTTCCTGTTAAAGTGAAAGAACATTCTATTATGGCTAGTGTGGTTAACAAAAGTGCAAAGAAATCTATAGAACCTGATGAACAAATTAATATTGAACCTTCTGTAGCTATAGTAAAAGATCTTGTTACTGAAAATGTGGAAGATGAGTACATTATATTTTGTGAGGATGCTTCTAATGTTGTTTCTCATCCTAAAAGCTCAAGGAAAACAAGTGTACCTGTGCTTTCTGTTGGAATTGGTGATCATTGTTATTATGGTTTATGTGATATTGGTGCAAGTTCAAGTGCTATTCCTTATGAGCTTTATAAAGAAATTATGCATGCGATTGGTCCTTGTGAACTTGAAGAGATTAATGTGGTTATTCAACTTGCTAATAGAGAAACTATCTCTCCAATTGGTAATGTTAGAGATGTTGAAGTTCTATGTGGTAAGACTAAATATCCTGCTGATTTTCTCGTACTTGGTTCCGTTGCTAGTAATACTTGTCCTATCATTTTTGGTAGACCTTTTCTAAATACTTGTGGTGCTATTATAGATTGTAAGAAAGAGAAAATCTTTACTAAGTTTGCTGGTGATTCGTATGAATTTAATTTTTTGAAATTTGCTAAAGCACCTTATGAAACCGAAATGCCCAATGCAGATTTTAAAATTGAACAACTTGCCTCTATTGCTCTTGCTCCTAACAATGCTTTGCAGCAAAATATGGAAGATCATTAAAGTGAAGTCTTTAGAGAAGAAAGGAATGAACTTGATGAAATATTCCTCCATCAACCTATACTTAAACATAATTTACAAGTGGAAGATTTGGGTAAAACACTTCCACCTAAGGAGGAACCTGTCTTTGATTTAAAACCTTTGCCTGATACTCTTAAATATGCACATATAGATGATAAGAAAACATATCCTGTAGTGCTAACCTTTCAGGTCAAGAAGAAGAAAGATTATTGGAAGTATTGAAGAAACACCGTGGAGCTATTGGTTATACTCTTGATGATTTAAAAGGGATTTCCCCTACTATATGTCAACATTCTATTAATATGGAGCCTGATGCAAAGCCAGTTGTTGAACATCAACGCCGTTTGATACCCAAGATGAAAGAAGTGGTAAGAAATGAGGTATTAAAACTTCTTGACGCTGGCATTTTTCGTCCTATTGCTGATAGTAGATGGGTTAGTCATGTGCATTGTGTCCCTAAGAAAGGTGGAATTACTGTTGTGGCTAATGATAATGATGAGCTTATTCCTCAAAGAGTAGTAGTTGGTTATAGAATGTGCATTGATTTTAGAAAGGTTAATATTACTAAGAAAGATCATTATCCTTTACCCTTTATTGATCAAATGCTAGAGAGATTGTCTAAAAAGACTTATTTTTGCTTTCTAGATGGTTATTCTGTGTTCTCTCAAATTGCTGCTAAAGCTCAAGATCATGAGAAAACCAGTTTTACTTGTCCTTATGGTACTTATGCTTATAGACATATGCCTTTTGGTTTATGTAATGCTCCTGCTACTTTTCAAAGATACATGTCTGCTATTTTTCATGGTTTTTGTGAGGAGATTGTTGATGCTCACGGGTGTGAGGAGTTGGAAAACCCCAAGAGGAAGGTGTGAAGTAGTGCAGCAGCAAATTTCCCTTAGTTGTGAAACCAAGGTTATCGAACCAGTAGGAGATGAAGAACACGTCTGAAGGTCTCCCCTTTGCAATGGCGCCAGGAATTGCTTGGTGAAGGTGGAGCCTGCACAACACAATCAAGAAACTTTGCCCCAACTCAACAGTGAGGTTGTCAATCTCACCGGCTTGCTGTAACAAAAAGATTAACCGTATGGTGTGGAAAATGATATTTGTTTGCAGAGAATGAAAGTAACAGTTTGCAGTTGGTTGTATTATCAGTTTAGAGAAAAGGACCGGGGTCCACAGTTCACTAGTGGTGTCTCTCCATAATAATAATAATAGCATACATGCGGGTAAACAAATTACAGCTGGGCAATTGATAGAATAAAGAGCTGCATAATGATGCATATACTAATGACATGATGTCTAGTGTGAGATTCATTTGGACATTACAACAATATACATAGACCGTTCCAACCGCATCTATGACTAATAATCCACCTTCCGGTTAGCGTCCGCACCCCTTTCAGTATTAAGTTGCAAGCAACAGATTATTGCATTAAGCAAAGTGTGTAATGTAAGTAATAGCATTATCCTTAGACAAAGTACTACTGATTTATCCCTAGTAGCAACAGTACATCTACAATCTTAGAGCTTTCTGTCACTGCCCCAGATTAAATAGAGACATGAACCCACTATCGAGCATAAATACCCCCTCTTGGAGTCACAAGCATTTACTTGGCCAGAGCAACTACTAGCAACGGAGAGCATGCAAGATCATAAACAACACACAACATGATATATTATGAAGCAATGACAAAGTATTCAATATTCATCGGATCCCAGCAAACACAACATGTAGCATTACATAAAGTTGATCTTGATCATGATAGGCAGCTCACAAGATCTAAACATGATGACACAAAAGGAGAAAACAACCATCTAGCTACTGCTATGGACCCGTAGTCCAAGGATGAACTACTCACGCATCAGTCCGGAGGCGCGCATGGTGATGTAGAGCCCTCCGGTGATGATTCCCCTCTCCGGCAGGGTGCCGGAAGCAGGTTCTGAACCCTCCCGAACTAGGGTTGACGACGGCGGCGGCTCCGTGAGGAAAAGTGGAAAAGTGTTTGGGCTGTTTGCCTTAGGTTTTCGGGGGATTAAATAGGCGAAGGGGCGAAGGCGGTGGAGCCCCGAGGGCCCCACCTCAGGTGCCCGCGCGGCCAGAGGGCCTGCCGCGCCACCCTATGAGGTGGGCGCCTCGGTGCCCGTCTCCTTTTCCCCCTCGGACTTCTGGAACGTGTCTGAAATTCTAAAATCTTCGGTATAAAAATTGTCCAATTCCGAGAATATTTTCTTAAGTGGATTTCTGAAACCAAAAACAGCAGAAAACAGGGAACTGCCACTATGGCATCTTGTCAATAGGTTAGTTCCAGAAAAAGCATAAAACAATATAAAATATGTATAAAACATGTAGGCAATTGGTATAATATAAGCATGGAACATAAGAAATTATAGATACGTTTGAGACGTATCAAGCATCCCCAAGCTTAGTTCTACTCGTCCTCGAGTAGGTAAAACGATAACAAATAATTTCTGGAGTGACATGCTTTCACACAATCTTGATCAAATAATAATGTAATGCATGTAAGTTGAGATCAAATGAATAAAAGCTGTAGTTTATATTGATATCAAATGAGTAATGAATAAACAAGTAGGCATAACAAAGCAAAACTTTCAATGAATCAGTAATAGAGAACAATCAACCGGACAAAGTAGATATTAAACATGATTTAAGCTTCAAGCACAACAATATAATCATCTAATGAATCAAACAATCATGACAACTTTGTGAAAAGATCAAGTCAAGTAATAGCAATATGCACATAGAAGATCATTTCTCTATTTGTTCACACAAAAACAAGCAAGTGTTCAGCGTTGGTTCCTGGCACCAGGATGTTGTGGCTAAAAGAAAATAATGGGGGTTTGGAAGGCCAACGGAAGAAAGTCTCACACAGCTGAAAGTGATCATTAGACAAGAGGAAGTCTTATAATCGAAGCTATGCAAGGAGTAGTGATTGCCACACAATGGATGCACATAGAGCTATAAGTGTATGAAAGCTCTCCAATGGAACTAGTGGGGGGTGCATCTATCTTGCTTGCTCATGAAAACCTAGAGCACTTTTGAGGAGGCTCATCATTGGAATATACAAGCCAAAT
Organism: Poa annua; assembly: GCA_026929855.1. Classification (NCBI taxonomy): domain Eukaryota; kingdom Viridiplantae; phylum Streptophyta; class Magnoliopsida; order Poales; family Poaceae; genus Poa; species Poa annua. The sequence continues at coordinate 72,438,549 of CM049433.1, forward strand.
TCTATAGTGTAAAGTTCCCCACATAGTTATGCAAGTAAAACATGAAAACTCTCACATATGGAGTAAATGTGCTAAACATGAACACAAATGATGACTATGAATATTACAGGTGCTATAACATGAGCACAAGTGTGGATAAAGAGTAGTAATGTTGCCCCCTTTTTATTCTTTTTTTTTTCTTTTTTCTATTTTTTCTATTTTTTTGTATTTTTCTGTTTCTCTTTTCGATGGCCTCCATGTCTCTTTTCACTTTTAGGGGCAAACATTCTATCATGACAACACACTTTTGATACAAGGATCTCATAATGAATAAAACATGGTGTATGAAACGGTGCCTCTGCCAGTGTTGCAGGATATGCAATGATCTAGCGTAACATGGGTAAAACCACACATCAGCTGTATAGAATCATGCAAAGCAATATATGTATGAATAATGACAACAAGTCATGTAATGTAAGATGAAAGTTGCATGGCAATATATCTCGGAGCAACTATGTAAATGCTGTAGTAGGTAGGTATGGTGGATGTTTTGAGGAAGATATTTGGCTTATGTGTAGGAGAACATGATGAAGATCTCCCACGAGTATTGGATGTACCCGCGAAGTATGCACCAACTCTCAATGTGAGAAAGGGCAATGCAAAGTACCGAAGAGGATAGCAAATATGGAGCTGGAAGTGCCATGAAAACCGCAGCTTTAGAACTCACAAGAAAAAGGATTCCAAATAGAAATTTGATCTTACAAGGCATAATGAAAATCACTCCACGAGGGACTGTGGCAAATGAACAAGTCACTGTTGGGACCCCGACCGTAGCGCATAACACAAAGTCATTACGGTTGCTTTTAACATTAGGAGTCATATTTCATTATGCTATCAACTGGAAATTTAAGTGTGGCACAGCTTCAAGTTTTCTAGACCAACCATTAATCATTCCACCTTACTAAACCATCATGTTTACCATTAAGCATATTAATATCTCAAAACAACATCAATGATTCAAGTGACACAATTTAATGATTTACAAGATTATGTATCATTTAGTTATACCATCTACCACATTTAACATTTTCTGTTCCTAACCAAACAACAATCAACTTATTTAAAACATAAACGCTCCAAGTATTTAACAATGAAGCAAGAGAGTATAACATATGAGAACTAACAGCTCTGAACAAGAGATGCATGAAAAACAAGAGCTAATAGTATTGCAGTAGCTACAGAAGAATACTCAACAAGTATAAGTGAAAAATAGGAGTATTCAAATGAAAAAGCGGAGCGTGTCTCTCTCCCACACAAGAATGTTAGGATCCATTTTATTCAGAAAACAAAAATAACAAAAGCAAAAACAAAAACAAACAGATGCTCCAAGTAAAGCACATAAGATGTGGCCGAATTAAAATATAGTTTCACTAGAGATAACCTGATAAGTTGTTGATGAAGAAGGGGATGCCCAAGGCATCCCCAAGGTTTGACGCTTGAGTCTTCTTGAAATATGCTTGGGTGACCCACGGGGGCATCCCCAAGCTTAGGCTCTTTCATCTTCTTGATCACATCATATCATCCTCTCTCTTGATCCTTGAAAACTTACTCCACACCAAACTCAAAGTAGATTTCATTAGAGGGTTAGTGCATAATAAAAAATTATCATATTCTGCATGGAGACAATCATTATCATGGTACTGGACATTAGCTACAGCTACTGCAATTTTGTGGAACAAAAAGATCCATCCAAATACAGCAAAAGAACCAATGCAAAATAAATGGCAGAATCTGTCAAAAACAGAACAGTCCGTAAAGACGAATTTTTTCGAGACACTTAACTTGCTCAAATAAGAAAACTCAAAAATAATGAAAGTTGCATATATATCTGTGGATCACGCACAAAAAATGCCAGGTCATTATAATTTTTCTGTGAATTCTTACGAATTTAACGGTGGACAGCAGAAAACTGTTCCGGCGCAGGAATCCAAATCTAACATCAACTTTCTACTAGAGGCTTAACTTGGCACAACAATGCAATAAAATAAAGATACAAAGGAATTTGTACAGAGGTAGGCATGTTCCTTGACTCAATAAAATAAAATAACAGGAATAAAAAATTGGGTTGTCTCCCATAAGCGCTTTTCTTTAACGCCTTTCAGCTAGGCACAGAAAGCAAAACTCAAGTGTTTTCTAGAGAAGAAGCATCCAAATCAATAATTTCATCCAAGACATGGTTTATTGTAATAGGTGCTTTAGGTATCCATGAAGGTGTCATATTACGTAAATCACAACCATCATTTTTAGGCATACTAGGGGGTTTCGGTTTGGGAATATAGATGAACTTTTGCTCCCTCCCCACAAAAGCTTTCTCTTTCTTAGTTTTAATAGAGGAAAAAGTTGAACTTAAAGTTTCCATAGCCTCTTCTAATCCATCAATTCTATGATTATGAGTATCAAGGGTGTTACTAGTTTCTAAAGCAGTGATTCTTTCATTAATATCCTCTATTGATCCATTACTCTTGCTAGCATTATCAAGAAAAAAATTCTCCATAGAATCCAACCTTTTAATAACATCTTCCAGAGTGATCTCAGTTTTAATTTCTTTAGTAGGTGGTGGTGATGCTACCAAACTCTCAATTAAATTGCAGGCCTCCAAAGCAGAAGTACCAAGAAAATTACCCCCCGTGAGAGTGTCAAGAACATACCTATACCAACTAGAAATACCAACATAAAAATTCCTAAGAAGGATCAAAGTGGAATGTTTTTTTAGTGCATTTTTGATGAGCATCATTTATCCTATACCATGCATCTTTCAAACTTTCTCCTCCTTGTTGCCTAGTACTTCAACTTCAGGACTTCCCATTCTAGCAATATTAAGGCAAAACCGAAATAAAAATAACAATGCAAGTAACTAATTTTTTTGTATTTTTGATATTAAGCAAACAAGACAATAATAAAGTAAATAAAATGCAAGACAAAAATAAAGTAAAGAGATTGGGAAGTGAGAGACTCCCCTTGCAGATGTGCTTCAACTCCCCGGCAACAGTGCCAGAAAAGTGCTTGATGCTCACGGGTGTGAGGAGTTGGAAAACCCCAAGAGGAAGGTGTGAAGTAGTGCAGCAGCAAATTTCGCTCAGTTGTGAAACCAAGGTTATCGAACCAGTAGGAGATGAAGAACACGTCTGAAGGTCTCCCCTTTGCAATGGCGCCAGGAATTGCTTGGTGAAGGTGGAGCCTGCACAACACAATCAAGAAACTTTGCCCCAACTCAACAGTGAGGTTGTCAATCTCACCGGCTTGCTGTAACAAAGAGATTAACCGTATGGTGTGGAAAATGATGTTTGTTTGCAGAGAATGAAAGTAATAGTTTGCAGTTGGTTGTATTATCAGTTTAGAGAAAAGGACCGGGGTCCACAGTTCACTAGTGGTGTCTCTCCATAATAATAATAATAGCATACATGCGGGTAAACAAATTATAGCTGGGCAATTGATAGAATAAAGAGCTGCATAATGATGCATATACTAATGACATGATGTCTAGTGTGAGATTCATTTGGGCATTACAACAATATACATAGACCGTTCCAACCGCATCTATGACTAATAATCCACCTTCCGGTTAGCGTCCGCACCCCTTTCAGTATTAAGTTGCAAGCAACAGATTATTGCATTAAGCAAAGTGTGTAATGTAAGTAATAGCATTATCCTTAGACAAAGTACTACTGTTTTATCCCTAGTAGCAACAGTACATCTACAACCTTAGAGCTTTCTGTCACTGCCCCAGATTAAATAGAGACATGAACCCACTATCGAGCATAAATACCCCCTCTTGGAGTCACAAGCATTTACTTGGCCAGAGCAACTACTAGCAACGGAGAGCATGCAAGATCATAAACAACACACAACACGATATATTATGAAGCAATGACAAAGTATTCAATATTCATCGGATCCCAGCAAACACAACATGTAGCATTACATAACGATGATCTTCATCATGATAGGCAGCTCACAAGATCTAAACATGATGACACAAAAGGAGAAGACAACAATCTAGCTACTGCTATGTACCCGTAGTCCAAGGATGAACTACTCACGCATCAGTCCGGAGGCGTGCATGGTGATGTAGAGCCCTCCGGTGATGATTCCCCTCTCCGGCAGGGTGCCGGGAGCAGGTTCTGAACCCTCCCGAACTAGGGTTGATGACGGCGGCGGCTCCGTGAGGAAAAGTGGAAAAGTGTTCGGGCTGTTTGCCTTAGGTTTTCGGGGGGATTAAATAGGCGAAGGGGCGAAGGCGGTGGAGCCCCGAGGGCCCCACCTCAGGTGCCCGCGCGGCCAGAGGGCCTGCCGCGCCACCCTATGAGGTGGGCGCCTCGGTGCCCGTCTCCTTTTCCCCCTCGGACTTCTGGAACGTGTCTGGAATTCTAAAATCTTCGGTATAAAAATTGTCCAATTCCGAGAATATTTCCTTAAGTGGATTTCTGAAACCAAAAACAGCAGAAAACAGGGAACTGGCTGAAGGAGATCGCAGGCAGAAAACAAAAATTTTCCTAGCAGCGATAACCTTAAACTAGCCAGGATCTATACTATGCAGATATAGTAATACGGAGGGGATCGGTATACATGCCTTGTAGACCGAAAAGCGGGGATTACGCTCCCACACAAGCGTTGTCGATGAAGCCAACGAAGACGACCTCGAGGTCGTGTAGAGGAAGTAGATCTCCAGCACCACTAGTGTGGCACCTCGCAGGGCGTTACACACGTACGGTGAAGCCGACTGCCTCCGGGCTCTGATCCAGGGACGAAGCAGCGGAAGACTGGGACCGGAAGACCAGCAGCACGGCGGCGTGCGTATGGTGGAGAAAACTTATCCTTGGCGCAACTCCAAACTAGGGAGTCACGGGATCCAAGGAGAGAGAGAGAGAGAAATTGATGTGTTCAAAAGGCCAGGGGTGCCCCCCTATATAAAGGGGCCTGAGGGCTGCCCACCTTGCCAACCTGGCGGTGTGGGAATATTCCCACACCCCAGCCGGCCAAGCTAGGTGCGCCGGCCTAGGTGGGCCCCATGTGGCCCACCTAGGGCCGGCCGAACCAGCCTCCCTCCCTTTGGGGATCCTTCCCCCCCTCATGGGCCCTCTTTGTCTAAGAAGGCCCATTTAGGGTAAATTGCCTTTAAAAATTCAGAAAAAAATTAAATAAAAATATATTTAACTATTAATTACATTAATTAATATTAAATACATATTACATAATTTATTCTGGCTCCGAAAACTATTTCGTCGCTGCCCGATTTCCATCGGAACTTTCCCCGGGACGCTTCCGGTGCTCTCTATTAATTTCTCTTCCTCTTCCGGTCTATTAAACTTGTCGACTACCCTTAAGTGTGTTACCCTAGCGGTTCGAGATCTCACCAGACATGATCGAGACAATCTCTCCGATCAATGACTAATTCGTGGACCGAGGATACCCAGAATTAATCCCTGCGAGATAACGAATACTTTGTCGTTCGAACCTGGACGTCTGAGTCTTAAACCTTTTGCCATGGCGATACTTAGCGTGTCCGAGACTCGTTCATAGATATCGCCATACCTAGCTTGATCTCGTTACCGACAACGCTATCTTCTACTCGTCCATGATATTATGTCCTGGTGACCTAGTCACATGCTTGCAAGCTCATTTGACATAATCTCACCGAGTGGGCCCTAGAGTATCTGTCCTGCTATGCGGACTGGCAAATCCCGCTCTTGATCCCTCGTCTCAACATACTCATTTCCGATACCCGAGAGGGATACCTTTATTGTCACACTATTAAGATATGACGTTTGATAAAATCAAAGTATCTTTCAGGAATAGCAATAAGAGTTGATCTCACGGTCAAAGGCGTAATGACTACGTCCTACAAATATTGGGTATGTCCATCACGTCATTCTCCCAATGACATGACTCCATTGTCAACTGACATAAATGTCACATGATCGGGAAACCTCGATCATCAATTGCCCAATGAACTAGTTAGATAGAGTCTACTAGGGACCTGGTTGTTTATCTACCACACGTGTATTAATGTTTCCGCTTAATACAGTTATAGCATGGTATAAAACATATAATGAACAATTGAGATATGACGAATAAACTATCTTTATTAAGTGCCTCTAGGGCATATCTCCTTCAGTCTCCCACTTGCACTAGAGTAACACTTAATCTAGTTTACAACTTGGTAAAAGCTCAACACCCATAGCAACTTGGTGCATGCTTGTCTCGTAGAAGAGGAATACAGTCAACAGATCTCACAAATTGAGACCTATATGTGCTTTGCAACACTTCTATGTCACCTTGTTTGACATCATCCCGTATCTTACGATGACGGTGAAATATATCTTAGTCGATGGAGTGAGACTCGAACCTTCGCGTAGCATGGGCCTTAAAAGTCTAAGAGATCTATTAAGGGGAACCACATATGCTCGAAAAACTGCTCAGTCCAATCACACTTGCTACTTCTGAAGTTGCCATATATTTCTATACCTATGTAGATTATGCGACAGTGCATCCATATGCGACTTCGCAAGCTAACCATGTCTTTCTTCAAAATAAAGGACATCTCCTATATGAGATTTCTAGTCTTATGGGTCAGTGTCATAACTTGCATCATCGTAACCGTTTTACGGCAAGTTGTCTTTCCACTCTTACCCTTTACCAGAAAACATATCTTTAGTTCTCACAGACACTAAAGAATATACTTAACGTTTGTTCATTGATACACACAAGGATCACTCCAGAACCCGTTCTTCAACCAAGAACTTGGGTCACACCAAGTCGAGCTTTCAGTCTGATAAAATTTATGTTTGAGGCATAGAGAATGTCGAACATCATTTTCTATCACTGAAAATGCCAAGATAAACTTAATATTTTACCTAGTCATACAAGCAAGAACCTTTTTCTTCGCTTGTTCTATTCTGAAACACTTCAGAATCTTAACCTAGGAAAATATTCCGACCTAATGTTATTAAGCCCCTATTGATCTATACAATTATAGATCGGATGCCTAATACTCCTAACTTCATTCATAGAAAATTTAATCACTTAAATAATCCTTTATACTTTGCTACAGGATCTGTATCATTCTCAATATGTCGTTACATAAAATCATGAATGACACTTAGCTCCCACTTAAATACGCCATCCGTATATAAGACCAGGGAATTTCTTTTAGCTCCCACTCAAATATGCCATTCACATATAAGATCAAGAAAAGCTACTTAGCTCCCACTCACTTCTTTGCAAATGCAAGTTTCTTCAACTATTTTGGACAACTCCAAAATCCTTTGATCACATCATCAAAGTGAAGATTCCAGCTCCGATATGCTTGCTTCAGCCCATGAATGGACAGCTGAAGTTTGCATACATGCTTAGCATCCTCAGGATCACCAAACCATTTCATTGTACTAATTACAACTCTTTCTTAATGATACCATTAAGAAACATGGTTTCCTTATCCATCTATCAATTTCTCAATTTGAAATTATAGTAATTGCTAAACGACCCCGAATAGATTTGGCTTCGCCACTTGGGACAAAATCTCGTTGTGGTCAACTTTTGAATCTGTCGGAACTGTTTCATGACAAATCGATCCTTATCAGCATCTATTCTCTCATAAAATTCCATATTCTATTAACAGCCTAGATGCCATCAAGAAGATCTCCCAAGGCATTACCTGGTAATCGTACATGGATTTTATCTCGGATCATATATGACTCATAGCCATTTCTCAGATTTAGGTCTACCATCTCTTATTCATAATTCGTAGGTCTGTCATATTCCATTAACATGACCTTCATAACAAGATTGTCGTACCACGCAGTGTGGAACATAACCTCTTACGCCTACGTTCTTAGTATGAGCTCAGAGCATCATGATCTTTATCATCAGCTTCTTTCCAGTTGAAGAGCATGACACCGGAAACACTTTCCGTTGCGCCACTCTGATGTCTGGAGAGAAAGTTCATTAATTTCGTCTTGCTCTACTTTCTTTCCCACTTACACCCTTGGACAAGAAACTATTTCTTTTGCAAGGTATATTCCGGCAACGTTTTTGCCTATGTCGTGAGACATGTACCCAACTAATTCTTTAGTTACGGTACACTACAAAGATTTATCCATTTTAGGTTTGATCACATCGAAACACTAAATTGCTGAAACGACAATCTAGGCTAAAAGCCATGCCATCACTCATATGGTATTGTCTCCATGGATTTAAATGGTTTCCCTATTATCTAACGTGAATGTTATGTTTCTATCATATGACTCCAATGATCACAATAATTCGATAAGAGATTTATTTACCACACACTATCCGATAGGGTGCGATTACGACGTCCTAACATACCATAACACTATGGTGTTCCATGCGACGTAATTTGTGGAACTCTTCTCACAAGTCTTCCAATGATATGCCAACATTATAACTCAAATATTTATTTCCTCGATCTGTATCGCAGAAATTTGATTTTCTTGTTAAATTTATTTCCTACTTCATTCTGAACTTGTTTGATCGAATCAAAATTTCCAGACCAACATTTCCTAAGTGGATATCCATATATCTATTCGGAATATTCATGAAGTCTATGAAATAAAGACTTCCACTATACGTTAAAGTACTTCATCGATTCACATACACCCATATGCATGATTCTCAACAAGTTATACTCAAAACGTTCAGTGAAGTTTACGAAATAAAGGTCTCCATTACACGTTAATTACTTCATTGATCCACATACATCTATATGCATGATTATCAATAAGTCATATGACCGCTTTCCAAAAACGGTGTCTTAGTTATCTTGCAAGAGTCAAAAGATCAAATCTAATGACTTATAGATCCATCCGTATGGAGCTTGTTCATTGACTATAACATTGACATGACTTAAACGGTAGTGCCACACGAATGTGGTGTCTTTATTAAGTTTGTATCCTTTGGCATTAATATTATGAATGCGGGAGCTTCTACCATCTAAATTCAAATCGGCTGATGATCATTACTTCATAAATATATGACAACGATTTTGTCACTAACATATATGAACAATTGTCTTGCTGGAGAAGACACACTTATAACGATCATACTAACAGGCGATCATAAAAGAATTTATTCAAATGGTAGATCTAGAGAGAGAGTGTCTATGGCCATCACAACATTTTGTCTGCCATCATCAACACACATTGTCGCCTCATCCTTCCAAGCTACTCAAGCAGTAAATTTGGTTTTCATAAAACATGACTAGTATCAAAAACTTAGTCACTCCTGCGAGTACTTGCTTAGGTAAAACATTCATAACGTGTCTATCATATATAAACCATCATCATTGATGACTTCCCGGCGATCTGTTCCATCTTCTTGATTCTTCCAACGCAGTCAAGAACCATGAAGGTGAACGATTCCCCTTGCATGACATAGTCTATGACAAAACATTTGCATCTGGCAACGTTGTCTGTCATCTAGTGATCGAGCTGAGCGAGGCATCTCAATGTCATCAAGTATGACCAATGTCATCGAGTATGACCAGTGTCATCAAGTATGACCGCCACGTGCTCCTTCAATGCTTGTATTCTCTTCCATCTTGGTTGAGAAAAAAAACAGTCAACGTACTGATAAACTTCATCAACCCAACTTTAGGTGTATCCCGAGTTTAGCGATCATCTCATATGTTCGCGATCTAAAACTCGCACCCACCGTTAATTCTCTATGGCAGAGATCATAGCATACACTGGACTATGATGATATTATCCGCACAAATAATTGATGATCCAAATTATCCTTTTGTTAGCGGAATCTCCGGGTTTATCTCCTAGCGGGTATTGTATCACAAAGAGCTAATGGTTTAAATAAGGAGTATCCTCAAGCTAAAGTATAAAACTATGAAATTTGGACCCAACCTTTTAAGTTTCTCAATCGCAGGATTGCGCCTAATTTTAAAGAAGGCTATTACATCGGTTAATATCTACAAAGGTTTTGCAAAACATAAAGACTTTGTTCATTATAAAATAGGGTTCAAGTTTTAATAAAATAAAACTACTAGAACTCCCACCCAAAACGAATATCCCTCTAATCGTTTTAGTGATTACACGATCCTCATCCATTATGCAACACCTCATCGTCAGAGCCGGCAACATAACGTCAAAGGTAGACATCGACATGTCAATCACAGCAACTTTGTGACTCATGCTTAACCTTTCGGTCACCGTGTTCCGAGGCCATGTCTGTACATGCTAGGCTCGCCATAATAAACTTCAGCGTATACGCTTGTGCAACATGTCTTACACCCACTGTATGCGAACGACGATATGTCTGACACCCGATCGTCACAGCCTGCCTCATAACGTAGAACTTTCTTGGTGGTGCACGTTGAAGGGAGAACACACAGGGTATTTTGGAGGGATCATCTTATATTACTACCGCCGTGTGGCTAATATATACTAATATATATATACACACAATATAAGATGCAAACAACAACATAACATCAAATGTAATGCGATGTGACATGGTCCTTGCGCCGATGGTCTCCTTGGCGCCCGCAGTTTATAAACAATTTAATAAACCTACCTTGACCATATCACATTGCCCCTGCAAAATAAAGTTAGACGCGTTCTGTTTTATCTTTTGCATATTTTACGTGCCTAGGGGCTGTCGTAAATAGAACCGCTTCATACCTACGAACCTATGACCACAACAACGATCAAATAATTGCATATTTATTCATCCCTTTCGGGCCCTCCATTGAAAATGCAAAGCCAACTAAAGAGAGAGAGACAGACACCCGCCAGCCACATATACGGTACCAGCCGTATGTCAGTAGTGGAACCAGTCTCGCGTAAGCGTACGCGTAAAGTCGGTCCGGGCCGCTTCATCAACTCAATGCTGCCGACATTGCAAGTGCACGCGAGAGGGTAGCAAATAAAAGAACGATGTCCCCGTGATAAACACGGGTGCAACTAGCGTAGAACTATATCTACGCATAGATCGGCTCTGATACCACTGAAGGAGATCGCAGGCAGAAAACAAAAAATTTCCTAACAGCGATAACCTTAAACTAGACAGGATCTATACTATGCAGATATAGTAATACGGAAGGGATCGGTATACATACCCTTGTAGACCGAAAAGCGGGGATTACGCTCCCGCACAGGCGTTGTCGATGAAGCCGGCGAAGACGACCTCGAGGTCGTGTAGAGGAAGTAGACCTCCAGCACCACTAGTGTGGCACCTCGCAGGGCGTTACACACGCACGGTGAAGCCGACTGCCTCCGGGCTCCGATCCAGGGACGAAGCAGCGGAAGACTGGGACCGGAAGACCAGCAGCACGGCGGCGTGCGTATGGTGGAGAAAACTTATCCTTGGCGCAACTCCAAACTAGGGAGTCACGGGATCCAAGGAGAGAGAGAGAGAGAGAGAGAGAGAAATTGGTGTGTTCAAAAGGCCAGGGGTGCCCCTCTATATAAAGGGGCCTGAGGGCTGCCCACCTTGCCAGCCTGGCGGTGTGGGACTATTCCCACACCCCAGCCGGCCAAGCTAGGTACTCGAGGGCCCCACACCCCGTGCTCGCGCGGCCAGGGGGGGACCCACGCCGGGAGGGGGTGTGGGCCCCTCGGGGTCCTCCTCCGTGTCCTCTTCGGTGTTCTGGAACCTCCTGGAAAAAATAAGCACTTTGACGTTTCGTTTGTCCAATTCCGAGAATATTTTCTTAACAACTTTTCTGAAACCAAAAACAGCAGAAAACAGGCAACTGGCACTGTGGCATCTTGTTAATAGCTTAGTCCCAGAAAATGCATAAAATGATATAAAAGTGTATATAAAACATGTAGCAAGTGGCATAATATAAGCATGGAACATAAGAAATTATAGATACGTTTGAGATGTATCAAGCATCCCCAAGCTTAGTTCTACTCGTCCCGTGTAGGTAAAATGATAACAAGAATAATTTCTGAAGTGACATGCTTCACACAATCTTGATCATATAATAATGTAAGGCTCATGTTATGAATGAAGTGATTTAAAACAATAGTTTATAGTTTGCTAACATATAGACAAGGAGTAAACAACTACATCATATAAGCAAAAACTTTTCATGGATAGTACTTTCAAAAAAGCATCAAAATGATTCACATGAAAGTTAACTCATAAAGCAATAGTCTCTAAGTAAAAGAGCATTGAAGCAACACAAAGGAAGATATAAGTTTAAGCATTGGCTTTCAACTTGTAACATGTATATCATATAGATAGTTGTCAACACAAAGGAATATAACAAGTGCAATAAGTAAGCATATAAGAATTGTTGCACACAGTTGACACAAGTGTTTGCTTCTAAGACAGAAAGAAGTAGGTAAACTGACTCAACATAAAGTAAAAGAAAAGCCCTTCGCAGAGGGAAGCAGGGATACAAACATGTGTTAGAGCTTTTTAGTTTTTATAAGTTTTTGAAATCATATAGAGAGCATAAAAGTAAGTTTTGAGAGGTGTTTGTTGTTGTCAACGAATGGTAATGGGCACTCTACCCCCCTTGTCAATCAGACTTTCAAGAGCGGCTCCCATGAAGGACGTTATTTCTACCAGCAAGGCAGATCATCCCTCTTATCTCTTTTGTTTACTCATATAGTTAAAAACTGTTGTCATTGCTTGACTGATTAGATCAGGGCAAAAATGTGAAGAGATTGAAGCGGTTAAAGTTGTAATTAACTGGGACTGGGCACCCCATTTGCCAGCTCTTTTTGCAAAGTTAATGGATAAGCGGATGTATATGCCACTAGTACGGTTGTGAAAGTCCGTCTAAAGGCAAATGACAAGGTTGATATCCGTAACACCACATACTTCCTCATGAGCTAATAAACATTAACACAAATAAGAGATAGTAGGTTTCGAATAATAAAAGGTAGCACACGAAGTATTTGCTTGGAATGGCAGGAAATACCATGTAGTAGGTAGGTATGGTGGACACAAATGGCATGGGTTTTGGCTCAAGGTTTTGGATGCACGAGAAGCATTCCCTCTCAGTACAAGGCTTTGGCTACCAAGGTTATTTGAAGCAAACACAAGTATAAACTATGACAACAAGACTTATATAAAAACATATTGCAAGTATTATAAAACTCTACATTGTCTTCCTTGTTGTTCAAACACCTTTACCATAAAATATCTAGACCTTAGAGATACCAAACATGCAAACCAAATTTCAACAAACTTTACGGTAGTTCTTCATTAATAAGTTTTAACTACATGATGTAAAATCTTAAACATGATCTACTTGAGAGCTCAAAACAATTGCCAAGCACCACAACATACAAGATAACAATTCATAAGAGCATGTATATCTTTTTCATTATACCATCTACCACATTTAGCATTTTCTGTTTCCAACCAAACACCAATCAACTTATTTAAAGATAAACTCTCCAAGTATATAACAATGAGATATGAGAGTGTAACATATGAAAAACTAACAGATCCAACAAGAGATGCATGAAAAACAAGAGCTAATAGTATTGAAATAACATAGAAGAATACTCAACAAATATAAGTGAAGAATACGAGTATTCATAAGAAAAAGCGGAGCGTGTCTCTCTCCCACAAAGGAATGCTACGATCCATTTTATTCAGATAATGAAAATAACAAAAACAAAAACAAAAACAAAAAGACGCTTCAAGCAAAGCACATAAGATGTGTCAGAATTAAAATATAGTTTCACTAGAGATGACCTGATAGTTTGTTGATGAAGAAGGGGATGCCCAAGGCATCCCCAAGCTTTGACGCTTGAGTCTTCTTGAAATATGCTTGGGTGACCCACGGGGGCATCCCCAAGCTTTGGCTCTTTCATCTTCTTAATCACATCACATCATCCTTCTCTCTTGATCCTTGAAAACTTCCTCCACGCCAAACTCAAAGTAAATTTCATTAGAGGGTTAGTGCACAATCAAAAATTCTTATATTCTGCATGAACAGAATTGCTACCAATGCTACTGGATATTAGCTACAGACACTGATACTTTATGGAACAAAAAGATCCATTCAAAATAGTAAAAGAGGCATTGCAAAATAAATGGCAGAATATGTCAAAAACAGAACAGTCCCTAAAGACGAATTTTTTCGAGGCACTTAACTTGCTCAAATCAGAAAACTCAAAACTAATGAAAGTTGCATATATATCTGAGGATTACGCACAAAAACTCCCAGGTATATCCGATTTTTCTGTAAAGAGTTATGAATTTAACGGTGGACAGCAGAAAACTGTTTCAGCACAGCAATCCAAATCTAGCATCAACTTTCTACTAGAGGCTTAACTTGACACAAAAATGCGATAAAGTAAAGATACAAAGGAATTGCTACAGAGGTAGACATCTTCCTTGACTCAACAAAATAAAATAACAGAAATAAAAAAGTGGGTTGTCTCCCATAAGCGCTTTTCTTTAACGCCTTTCAGCTAGGCACAGAAAGTGATATTCAAGTATTTCCAAGAGATGAAGCATCAACATCATAATTTGTACGAAAGATAGAATCGAAAGGTAGCTTCATTATTTTTATAGGGAAGTGTTCCATACCTTTCTTGAGTGGGAATTGGTATCTAATATTTCCTTCTTTCATATCAATAATAGCACCCACAGTTCTAAGAAAAGGTCTTCCCAACACAATTGGACAAGATGGGTTGCATTCAATATCCAAGACAATAAAATCAACGGGGACAAGATTATTGTTAACCATAATAAGAACATCATTGACTCCCCCACAGGTTTCTTCATAGCATTATCAACAAGAAAAACATCCAAATAACAATGTTCCAAAGGTGGCAAATCAAACATATCATAAAACTTTTTAGGCATAACAGAGATACTTTGCACCAAGGTCACATAAAGCATTGCAATCAAATTTATCCACTTTTATTTTAATGATGGGCTCCCAACCATCTTCTAACTTCTTAGGGATAGAAGCTTCAAGTTTTAATTTCTCTTCCCTAGCCTTAATGAGAGCATTTGTAATATGACTTGTAAATGCCAAGTTCATGGCACTAGCATTAGGACATGTGGCTAACTTTTGCAAGAACTTAATAACTTCAGTGATATTACAATTATCAAAATCAAAGTTATTATCATCAAAGCAAACCGAACCACCATCTCCTATGTTCTTAAAAATTTCAGCACTTTTATCAATAACAGTTTCAGCAGTTTTAGGCAATTTTAACTTTTTGGAAGAAGTAGAAGAAATATTTCCAACACCAACTATGTTACCATTAATAGTAGGAGGCTTACTAGCATGTGAAGTAACATTATTTTCAGTAATGCTAATAGTAAAAACTTTAACAATATTATCTTCCTTAGCTAGTTCTTTCTCTCTTTCCCATCTAGCATGCAATTGGGCCATCATCCTAACATTTTCATCAATTCTAACTTGGATGGCATTAATTTTAGCAAAGGTCTTACTCTCTTTAGTATCATTAGGCATGACTTTGGATTTTAAAAGATCAACATCAAGGCTAAGACTATCAACTTTAGAGGCAAGAATATCAATTTAACAAGTTTTTCCTCAACAGTTTTATTAAAACCAGTTTGTGTAGTGATAAAATCTTTTAGCATGGTTTAAGTTCAGTGGAGGTATTCCTATTGTTTCTATAAGAATTACCATAAGAATTAACATAACCACCACTATTATTAGAAAGATAGGGCTTATAGTTATTATTACCATAATTGTTCCTATAGGCATTGTTGTTGAAATTGTTATTTTTAATGAAGTTCACATCAACATGCTCTTCTTGTGCAACTAAAGAAGCTAAGGGAACATTATTTGGATCAACATGAGATTTACCATTCACAAGCATAGACATAATAATATCAATCTTTTCACTCAAAGAGGAGGTTTCTTCAACAGAATTTACCTTCTTACCTTGAGGTGTCCTTTCAGTATGCCACTAAGAATAATTCACCATCATATCATCCAAGAGTTTTGTTGCAGCCCCCAAAGTGATGGACATAAAGGTACCTCCAGCAGCCGAATCAAGAAGGTTTCTTGAAAAAATTCAGTCCTGCATAAAAGGTTTGGATGATCATCCAAGTAGTCAGTCCATGGGTAGGACAATTTTTAACCAAAGATTTCATTCTTTCCCAAGCTTGAGCAACATGTTCATTATCAAGTTGTTTAAAATTCATAATGCTACTTCTTAGAGAAATAATCTTAGCAGGAGGATAGTATTTTCCAATAAAAACATCTTTGCATTTAGTCCATGAATCAATACTATTCCTAGGCAATGAAAGCAACCATTCTTTAGCTCTTCCTCTCAAAGAGAAAAGAACTAATTTCAGTTTTATAATATCACCATCTACATCTTTTTGCTTTTGCATTTCACAAAGTTCAACAAAATTATTTAGATGGGCAGCAGCATCATCAGTACTAACACCAGAAAATTGCTCTCTCATAACAAGGTTTAACAAAGCAGGTTTTATTTCAAAGAACTCTGCTTTAGTAGCAGGTGGAGCAATAGGAGTGCATATAAAATCATTATTATTGGTTCTAGTGAAGTCACACAACTTAGTATTCTCAGGAGTACTCATTTTAGCAAATTAAAAGGCAAACCGAAATAAACAAAATAACAAACCGAAATAAAAATAACAATGCAATTAACTATTTTTTTATTTTTGATATTAAGCAAACAAGACAATAATAAAAATAAACTAAGCAAGACAATAACAAAATAAAGAGATTGGATGTGAGAGACTCCCCTCGTAGAAGAATCTAGTTTCCCCGGCAACGGCGCCAGAAAAGAGCTTGATGCATCGGTGAGGTGTTGTTGGGAACGCCAAGAGGAAGGTATGAAGTAGTGCAGCAGCAAATTTCACTCAGTTGTGAAACCAAGGTTATCGAACCAGTAGGAAACTAAGAATCTTCTCAAGGTGACAACGGCGCCAGAAAAGAGCTGGAGTAGTTGACGTGGAACTTGCACATAATTCTAAGTAGGAAACTAAGAATCTTCTTAAACGGTAGTGCCACACGAATGTGGTGTCTTTATTAAGTTTGTATTCTTTGGCATTAATATTATGAATGTGGGAGTTTCTACCATCTAAATTCAAATCGGCTGATGATCATTACTTCATAAATATAGGACAACGATTTTGTCACTAACATATATGAACAATTGTCTTGCTAGAGAAGACACACTTATAACGATCATACTAACAGGCGATCATAAAAGAATTTATTCAAATGGTAGATCTAGAGGGAGAGTGTCTATGGCCATCACAACATTTTGTCTGCCATCATCAACACACATTGTCGCCTCATCCTTCCAAGCTACTCAAGCAGTAAATCTGGTTTTCATAAAACATGACTAGTATCAAAAACTTAGTCACTCCTGCGAGTACTTGCTTAGGTAAAACATTCATAACGTATATATCATATATACTGAAGGAGTTTTGCCCTAGAGGCACTTAATAAAGATAGTTTATTCGTCATATCTCAATTGTTCATTATATGTTTTATACCATGCTATAACTGTATTAAGCGGAAACATTAATACATGTGTGGTAGATAAACAACCAGGTCCCTAGTAGCCTCTATCTAACTAGTTCATTGGGCAATTGATGATCGAGGTTTCCCTATCATTTGACATTTATGTCAGTTGACAATGGAGTCATGTCATTGGGAGAATAACGTGATGGACATACCCAATATTTGTAGGACGTAGTCATTACGCCTTCGACCGTGAGATCTACTCTTATTGCTATTCCTGGAAGACACTTTGATTGCATCAAACGTCATATCTTACATAGTGCGACAATAAAGGTGTCCCTCTCGGGTGTCGGAAAGGAGTATGTTGAGACGGGGGATCAAGAGCGGGATTTGCCAGTCCGCATAGCAGGATAGATACTCTAGGGCCCACTCGGTGAGATTATGTCAAACGAGCTTGCAAGCGTGTGACTAGGTCACCAGGACATAAGATCATGGACGAGTAGAAGTTAGCAGCGTCGGTAACGAGATCAAGCTAGGTATGGAGATATCTATGAACAAGTCTCGGACGCGCTAAGTATCGCATGGCAAAAGGTTTAAGACTCAGACGTCTAGGTTCGATCGGTAAAGTATTCGTTATCTCGCAGGGATTAATTCTGGGAATCCAAGGTCCACGAATTAGTCATTGATCGGAGAGGAGTCTCGATCATGTCTGGTGAGATAATCGAACCGCTAGGGTAACACACTTAAGGGGAGTCGACATTTAGACCGGAAGAGAAAAATAGGAAAAGAGAGACCGGGAACGTCCCGGGAAAGTTCCGATGGAGATCGGGCAGCGACGAAATAGTTTTCGGAGCCGGAATAAATTATGTAATATGTATTTAATATTAGTTAGTGTAATTAATAGTTAAATATATTTTTATTTGATTTTTCCTGAGTTTTTGAAGGCAAAAATCCCTAAATGGGCCTTTTTGGGCAAAAGGGCCCATGAGGGGGGAGGGAGTCCCTCCCAAGGGAGAGGGCTGGTTCGGCCAGCCCCTAGTGGGCCACATGGGGCCCACTAGGGCCGGCGCACCAAGCTAGGTCGGCCAGGGCTGGTGTGGGAATAGTCCCACACCGCCAGGCTGGCAGGCTGGGCACCCCCCTGGCCCCCTTTATATAGAGGGGCACCCCTGGCCTTTAGAACACACCTAATTCTCTCTCTCTCTCTCCTTGGATCCCGTGACTCCCTTGTTTGGAGTTGCGCCGAGGATAAGTTTTCTCCACCATACGCACGCCGCCGTGCCGCTGGTCTTCCGGTCCCTGTCATCCGCTGCTCGTCCCTGGATCGGGCCCGGAGTTCGTCGGCTTCACCGTATGTGTGTAATGCCTGCGAGGTGCCACGCTAGTGGTGCTGGAGGTCTGCTTCCTCTACACGGCCTCGAGGTCGTCGTCGGTTTCATCGACATCGCCGCGTCATCGTCTTTTTCGTCGCGCCAAGTTCTCCGCGACCTTGAGGTCGGCTACGGCGTCTACGTCAGCAACGCTTCTGCGGGAGCGTAATCCCCGCTTTTCGGTCTACAAGGGTATGTATACCGATGTCGTTCGTACTACTATATCTGCATAGTATAGACCTTGGCTTGTTTTTGGTTATCGCTGTTAGGAAATTTTTTGTTTTCTGCCTGCGATCCCCTTCATATACACCATCATCATTGATGACTTCCCGGCGATCTGTTTCATCTTCTTGATTCTTCCAACGCAATCAAGAACCATGAAGGTTAACGATTCCCCTTGCATGACATAGCCTATGACAAAACATTTGCATCTGGCAATGTTGTATGTCATCCAGAGATCGAGCTGAGCGAGGCATCTCAATGTCATCAAGTATGACCAATGTCATCGAGTATGACCACTGTCATCAAGTATGACCGCCACGTGCTCCTTCAATCCTTGTATTCTCTTCCATCTTGGTTGAGAAGAAAAACAGTCAACGTACTGATAAACTTCATCAACCCAACTTTAGGTGTATCCTGAGTTTAGCGATCATCTCATATGTTCGCGATCTAAAACTCGCACCCACCGTTAATTCTCTATGGCAGAGATCATAGCATACACTGGACTATGATGATATTATCCGCACAAAAACTTGATAATCCAAATTATCCTTTTGTTAGCGGAATCTCCGGGTTTATCTCCTAGCGGGTATTGTATCACAAAGAGCTAATGGTTTAAACAAGGAGTATCCTCAAGCTAAAGTATAAAACTATGAAATTTGGACCCAACCTTATAAGTTTCTCAATCGCAGGATTGCGCCTAATTTTAAAGAAGGCTATTACATCGGTTAATATCTACAAAGGTTTTGCAAAACATAAAGACTTTGTTCATTATAAAATAGGGTTCAAGTTTTAATAAAATAAAACTACTAGAACTCCCACTCAAAACGAATATCCCTCTAATCGTTTTAGTGATTACACGATTCTCATCCATTATGCAACCCCTCATCGTCAGATCCGGCAACATAACTTCAAAGGTAGACATCGACATGTCAATCACAAACACTTTGTGACTCATGCTTAACCTTTCGGTCACCGTGTTCCGAGGCCATGTCTGTACATGCTAGGCTCGCCATAATAACCTTCAGCGTATACGCTTGTGTAACATGTCTTACACCCACTGTATGCGAACGACGATATGTCTGACACCCGATCGTCACAGCCTGCCTCATAACGTAGAACTTTCTTAGTGGTGCACGCAGAAGGGAGAACACTAATGGTATTTTGGAGGGATCATCTTATATTACTACCGCCGTGTGGCTAATATATACTAATATATATACACACACAATATAAGATGCAAACAACAACATAACATCAAATGTAATGCGATGTGACATGGTCCTTGCGCCGATGGTCTCCTTGGCGCCCGCAGTTTATAAACAATTTAATAAACCTACCTTGACCATATCACATTGCCCCTGCAAAATAAAGTTAGACGCGTTCTATTTTATCTTTTGCATATTTTACGTGGCTAGGGGCTGTCGTAAATAGAACCGCTTCATACCTACGAACCTATGACCACAACAACGATCAAATAATTGCATATTTATTCATCCCTTTCGGGCCCTCCATTGAAAATGCAAAGCCAACTAAAGAGAGAGAGACAGACACCCGCCAGCCACATATACGGTACTAGCCGTATGTCAGTAGTGGAACCAGTCTCGCGTAACCGTACGCGTAAAGTCGGTCCGGGCCGCTTCATCAACTCAATGCTGCCGACATTGCAAGTGCACGCGAGAGGGTAGCAAATAAAAGAACGATGTCCCGTGATAAACACGGGTGCAACTAGCGTACAACTATATCTACGCATAGATCGGCTCTGATACCACTGAAGGAGATCGCAGGCAGAAAACAAAAAAATTCCTAACAGCGATAACCTTAAACTAGCCAGGATCTATACTATGCAGACATAGTAATACGGAGGGGATCGGTATACATACCCTTGTAGATCGAAAAGCGGGGATTACGCTGCCGCACTGGCGATGTCGATGAAGCCGACGAAGACGACCTCGAGGTCGTGTAGAGGAAGTAGACCTCCAGCACCACTAGTGTGGCACCTCGCAGGGCGTTACACACGTACGGTGAAGCCGACTGCCTCCGTGCTCCGATCCAGGGACGAAGCAGCGGAAGACTGGGACCGGAAGACCAGCAGCACGGCGGCGTGCGTATGGTGGAGAAAACTTATTCTTGGCGCAACTCCAAACTAGGGAGTCACGGGATCCAAGGAGAGAGAGAGAGAGAGAAATTGGTGTGTTCAAAAGGCCAGGGGTGCCCCTCTATATAAAGGGGCCTGAGGGCTGCCCACCTTGCCAGCCTGGCGGTGTGGGACTATTCCCACACCCCAGCCGGCCAAGCTAGGTGCGCCGGCCTAGGTGGGCCCCACAGCCTGGCGGTGTGGGAATATTTCATCTATTTTGCATGTTTCATTGATAGACAAGGAGTAAACAACTACATCATATAAGCAAAAACTTTTCATGGATAGTACTTTTAAACAAGCATCAAAATGATTCACATGAAAGTTAACTCATAAAGCAATAGTCTCTAAGTAAAAGAGCATTGAAGCAACACAAAGGAAGATATAAGTTTAAGCATTGGCTTTCAACTTGTAACATGTATATCATATAGATAGTTGTCAACACAAAGGAATATAACAAGTGCAATAAGTAAGCATATAAGAATTGTTGCACACAGTTGACACAAGTGTTTGCTTCTAAGACAGAAAGAAGTAGGTAAACTGACTCAACATAAAGTAAAAGAAAGGCCCTTCGCAGAGGGAAGCAGGGATACAAACATGTGCTAGAGCTTTTTTAGTTTGTATAGGTTTTTGAAATCATATAGAGAGTATAAAAGTAAGTTTTGAGAGGTGTTTATTGTTGTCAACGAATGGTAATGGGCACTCTACCCCCCTTGTCAACCAGACTTTCAAGAGCGGCTCCCATTCAAGAGCGGCTCCCCGGTGCCAAGATATCTTCATTGTAGGATCACCTAATGAGAGTAGTTGATCTTGAGGGCCTTGATACCCTTGGTGCATCACTCTCAAAGACCTCTCCAAAGGTGTGGTTGTACATTTTCCTTTTCTGCAATTTTTAACCAATGTCATACAAATTGATTTTTAGCCAACTAAATGAAGGGAAACTACTATAGTGACTTGCTAGAGGCTTAAGCATGCATCAAAACTAGTTATTCCAACTTGAAACAAGCATTCAAACTCACTAAACATGGCATCTACGGCAACAAAATACTCAACACATAACCCACTAAGCAAAATTCCATTTGGATGAGCGGAGGAGTCACATACCGGAGAGCAAATGCCCCAAATCTCAGCAACAAAGATGGGCTGAGGAAGGAGATCGAAAATCCGAGGTCAAGAATAGCAAGAACACGATTTTTTCGAATGTAGGAGTGTTTGGTCGGGAGAGAGGAAGGCAGGGGAGGAAGGAGAAGAAGTGGGGGGGCCTGTGGGCCCCACACCATGTGCTGGCGCGGCCAAAGGGCTGCCGCGCCACCATGTGGTGTGGTGGCCCTGTGGGTCCCCCTGGCCACTCTCTGGTCCTCCCAGGAACCTCTCAGAAAAATAGGAATTTTGACATAAATTTTTTTAAATTCTGAGAATTTTTATTTCCGGGCATTTTCTGGATTTAAAGATATTAAATTTAATGCATGAAAATTATTTTTCAAATCATATCCAATTAAAAACTATGCAAACCAAATAGTATTACAGTAGGTAAAGTAAAGAGGAGAAGAAAAATGTTGTTTAGCTCTTCCATGCATTTAAAACATATTTGTTAGCAAGGTTGATCAAGTCTTGCCACCAAATAAATTTTAGATGACATAAAAGGATTCAAACATTGTGAGACACTCATGTTACCTTATATGGTATTGATATGGATCCAATAACAAGAGTTTTGAATTCTTCTTTATAAGGGCAATCAATACTTCCCACTTTGATGGATCTCACATTAGTAATTGTATTGACTCCACGCATTTTATCCATTTTCTTGGGGAAATAAACAGTATGTTCCTTGTCATTCACATTGAAAGTTACTTTTACTTTATTGCAATCAATAACAGCCCCTGCAGTGTTTAGAAAAGGTCTCCCAAGAATAATTGACATATTATCATCTTCAGGCATTTCAAGCACAACAAAGTCAGTCATGATTAAACAAGTATTAGCCACTTGAACAGGAACAACCTCACAAATACCAACAGGGGCAGCAGTAGATTTATCAGCCATTTGCAAAGATATATCAGTAGGTATCAATTTATCAAGGTAAAGTCTCTTGTAAAGAGAGAAAGGCATCACACTAACTCCTGCTCCCAACTCACATAGAGCAGTTCTAACATAATTATTTTTGATAGAGCAAGAAATGGTTGGTATACCTGGATCACCCAACTTCTTTGGAACCTTGCCATTGAAAGAATAATTAGCAAGCATAGTAGATATTTCCTCATTAGGAATTTTCCTTTTGTTAGACACAATATCTTTCATATATTTTGAATAAGGAGGCAATTTGATAGCATCAGTCAAAGGAATTTGTAAGAACAAAGGTTTCATCCATTCACAAAATTTATTATAATGTTCTTGTTCTTTTGTTCTAAGTTTCTTACCAGGGAAAGGCATTTGTTTTTGAACCCAAGACTCTCTTTCACTACCATGTTTTTTAGCAATAAAATCTTCCTTATTGTACTTCTCATTTTTATTAAGCTTTTCAGGTTCCTCTTCTAATTCTTCTTTATCAAAATCATCATTATTATCATTGTTATTAGAACTATCATTATTGTGTTCATTACCACTTTCAGTTTCAGCATCAGAAACAGATATTCTATTAGGATCATTAACAGGTTCAGAGGATTCTACAACAGTTTTATGTTTCTTCTTCTTTTTCTTAGAAGGAGCAATAGGTTCATTAACTCGTTGAGAATCTTGTTCAATTCTTTTAGAATGTCCCTCAGGATATAAAGGATCTTGAGTAGATTTACCACCTCTAGTTGTTATTTTACAAACATGTTTTTCTTTAGCTATAGAGGCATTTACTAACAATTCTTTTTGCACTTTAGTAAGTTGATCAATTTGAGTTTGAACCATATGAAAATGTTTAATGAGTATTTTAACATCATTGGAGGTTCTAGCAACAACATCATGCAAGTTACTAATAGCTCGAGAATTTTCCATTAAATGATTTTCTATTCTCATATTAAAATTATTTTGCTTAGCAATAAAAGTATCAAATTCATCTAAGCACTGAGTAGGAGGTTTAGAGTAAGGAATATCTCTATCATCAAACCTTTGGAGAGAGTGTACCTCAATTAATGGTGTAGGAGGGATTGGCTTACATAAGTCTTCTATAGGAGGTAAGTTCTTCACATCTTCAGCTCTAATACCCTTCTCCTTAAGAGATTTCTTGGTCTCCTTCATCACTTCATCATTTCATTCAATAATACCCCTCTTCTTCGGTGTTGGTGTAGGTTCAGGAATATCCCAATCATCATGATTCTTGCATATTTTAGCTAATAATTCCTCAGCTTCCTCGGGAGTCCTTTTCCTGAAAACACAACTTGCAAAACTATCCAGGTATGTCCTAGATTTGGCAATTAGTCCACTATAAAATATATCAAGTAGATCATTTTTCTCCAAATCATGATTCAGCTGGCTTCTTAATATGGAGCAAAAACGTGTCCAAGACTTAGGCAATTTCTCATCCTCTTCTTGATTAAAATTATAAATTCTTAACAAAGCATCATGTTGAGCACTAGCAGGAAAATATTTCTGAAAGAAAGTATCAAGCAAACCAATGGGACTAGTAATAACCAGGAGATAAATTATTATACCAAGTTTTAGCTTCTCCTTTTAATGAGAAAGGAAATATTTTAGTAACAAAGTAAGTGCGTATTTTTATATCTTCAGAAAACATACCACTTAAATTAGAGAGTTCATTCATATGTTCTACAGCACTTTCATTTTCAATTCCACAGAAAGGTTCTCTTCCAACAATAGCTATGTGAGCTAAATCAAGAGAGAAATCATAATCTTTATCTTTAATATTTATGGGAGATGTAGCAAATTTGGTATCAGGAGATAATTTATATCTAACAGCATGTTTTTCAAAAAGACTTCTCCTAGCACTAGCATATTTAGTAGCATTAATTTCATCAACAAAATCATCATCATCAAGCTCCACATACATTTCATCAGGATCATTAATATTATTTGTAAACTCAGGTGAATTAACAGGTGTTTCGGCATCTTCATTAGGAATTTCAGCATTTTCAAATTGTTTAGATCTAGCAATTATAGCATCTAAAAAGGGACCTAATGAACCAGTATCATCAAGAACAGTAGAAGCATCATCATAAGTAATTTCAGATTCAGTAGGAGTAACAGTGCAAGAAGCTTGAGGTGGTGTAACAAGCTTACTTAAAACAGATGGTGAATCAAGAGCAGCAGCGGAACTCAGAGTTGTACCTTTTCTCATAGTAGATGGTATGATGGGAAATTTCTTATCACCAGGTCTTCCCATGATGAAAGAATTTCATATTATGCATGCAGTGACATCACACCGTTGGCTTAGTCGTGATAAAATCTTCAAAACTAGATCCCATCTTGCCATGTTTTGAGAACTGTTTTTCTTTAATAACTACCAGATTATTATAACTAACTTAGCACATTATAATAACTTGGCTATCAGGTTTCTTTACGCCATTCTACATCAATATAAGACCGAAATGATACTACTTTATGTGAAACGGTATTATTTCTTGGGTCTTTGAAACACTGAAACTCTTACTCACTACCTGTATATATCATTGCAATGTGTAAAAACATCTACAAAATTATATGATAACCATGTATAATTATCATGAAATTATGTGATATAAATCTGGTAAATATAGTGTTTAATCTGGTAACTGATGTGACGGGAAAAGTTTGTCACACCTGATTGTAGATGTGACACAACTGTTGCAAAACATTTAAAAATTAATCTAGACTTATCTTGATAATTGTTTGTATTAATGTGATAGCCATAGCACCGCAATCTGGTAACTGGTGTAGAATTTTTATTTTCATCTAAACATATTAACAATGGATTTAGTTTTGAAGCCCTCGTCGAGGCAAATCTAACGGTACAAACGGATGGTTAATCGGAATAACGGTTTAGAAGATAAATCATTTTAAATTTTCAAATTTGATAATTAATGTGATGATGTTACCCACCCTGCTGCATGCATGCGCTCTCCCTATAGGGGAAAGCTACGCAAATCACCCGCCGCATGCGGAAGGTTGAGGTGCGGCGCCTTATGCTAGCTTTTCCATTTAATCAATCATAGTTACATCGTTCATCGAGAGAGGCAAAATAAAATCAGGGGCAACATCACACCACAAAGTCGATGGATTGTCCCTCCCATACTTAGCTTACTCATCTGCTACAGTATTTGTCTCTCTATTACAAAATTACACCG
This sequence comes from Poa annua, assembly GCA_026929855.1. NCBI lineage: Eukaryota > Viridiplantae > Streptophyta > Magnoliopsida > Poales > Poaceae > Poa > Poa annua. The sequence goes on from CM049433.1 coordinate 72,465,003, forward strand.
ATATTTTTACCAAAGTCTTTCATCAGCAGCTCCCGACACTCATCCATGATGTGAGTAGAAGCACATAAATAGCTAAACGAGTTTAAAGCTTCAACCACGGCCAAGCAATCCGATTGAACTATTACATTATGGCAGGCAAGTTGTTTTGTTGCAAGGAGGCCATCCCGGATTGCATAAACCTCTGCCATCTGAGCATCAAGCACATTAGCCAATGGTTTGAAGAAAGCCCCAATAAAAGAGCCAGAATCATCACGCACAACAGCTTCCACAGCACCAGTACCGTCAGTCGCTTGGAAAGATCATATATTTTAGTATGGGGTCAGCCTTCTTAGAATCATTTTTGCCCCCAGTTGTGAATCGTCCTCAGTTTTGCCCCTAGTTCGTTCGCAGCTACTATGGTTTGCCCTAAACGGTAAGTTTGAAGTCTATTCCGTGTGATGGTGTTACTGACAGTGGGTCCGCAACTTACAGGTGGGACCGCCTGGGTGCAGTGCTTACAGGTGGGACTGCCCAACCGCCTGATCCCCAATCTGTTCGTCCGCGCCTCTCCCGACCGGCGTTCTGTGCTTCGCCGCCACGGCCAATCCACCACCTGCGCTGCCCAATCCACCACCTGCGCCGCCGCGGTCGTCCCACGTCGCCACCAGATCGAGCACCACCAGCAGATCCGCCGCCACCGTCCTGCGACTGCTCGTTCCGCCACTGCGACCGCTCGTTCCGCCACTGCGACCGCTCGTTCCGCCACTGCGGCCGCCACCTGCTCGACCTGCGGTGGGGCTCCTTCCGTGCGCCCGGCCGGAGCGCTGATAGGTGAGGGGCTGGTGCATCCCACCAGGACGTTGGCGGCGAAATGGCGAGCGGCAGCGACCCCGGAGTAGGTGGCGATTCAGGCGTCGGGCGGGAGACCCGCCGCGTCCACGACTGGGCTCCCCAGGGGTAAGGCTTCCAATTTTAAGTTGTTTGTGCATTTGAACAGTCGATCTACATAGGACGCTATTTATTTCTGCAATTGGACATAGATTGCTTGTGCATTAGAGGTTAATTCTGCAATTGTGTCTCTGTTGCTTGTGCTGATTGCGTCTCTGTTTTTCGTGGGTTAGGATGGAGTTCCGGTTTACTTTCTTGGTGAACGTTAGAAGGGACCGCTACATCATGGATGAAGACATCAATAAGAAATTCCAGGGAGGTTTCGATTATCCAGTGCCAATGGATTGCAATTGGAATTTCAGGCAATTTGGGGAGGTTCTTTGCAGCCATATCCTTGGGGTTTGCATGAAGAAGTGGAATTCAAATACTACGATGGGGGATGAATTGGGTCAAAATTAGCAATGATGCAGAACTCGCTACCATGTATGCTAAGCATAAGGAGAAAGATCAATTCAATGTGAGGCTGCAAGTAAATGTGGTTGTGCCGGCAGTTAGGAGTAATGCTAGGGTGACAGGTTCATCTTCTCGGACAGAACCATCTCGTCATAAAGCCAATTCTAGCCAGAATAGTTCAGTTCATCCAAAGCGACGTGGTGGCTCGACAAGCGTGGGCAACGACAGAAGGGTACATGTTGAAGTGGAGGTTGTTGCTGACATATCTGGGGATGATGAAGAGAGGCTATACTCTGATGTCGTTCAGAATTTACGAGGGGCATCTCGTGCTGTTGAAATCCCAGATGAGGCTGACAATGAGCAAGAAGATGAAGGTGAAGATGAGGAGGAAGACCTTCCAGCTGTTGAGTGGGACCCTGAAAACCCTCATATGGCAGAAGGTACAATTTTTGCATCCATGAGTGAGTGTAGAAATGCACTTGTATCGTACTGCATCAAGGCAGAACGTGCGTTCACCATTGACAAGAGAGATAAACGTCGTTACACAGTGCATTGTGTGACTGAGGGTTGTCCATGGAGGACGCACACATCTAAAATGCGGAAAAGCTTGAATATTCAGGTCAAAGTGAACCCTTTTAGCCACACATGCCAAGAATCAACTCTCAGGAAGGAAACAATCAGTAGAGCCAAGTCAAAATGGGTGGCAGAAGCAGTAAAGAAGTGGGTGACAGAAAACCATCAAGTGGGTACAAAGGAATTGCAGAAAAACATCAAAGCCAAGTTCAAGATAGATTTACCATACAAGACGGTCTTCAATGGTAAACAAAAAGCTATGGAATCTACCTATGGTAACTGGCATGAAAGTTTTGAATTGTTGTATTCATTAAAAGCTGAAGTGGAGAGGACAAGCCCAGGTAGTATTGTTGAAATTGATCACCACTCAGTGGAGTACACATTGAAGGGAGTGACAAGGACCAAGGAATGCTTTAGTTTGTGTGCTTTGAGGCTTGTAAACTGGGTTTTTTGGCAGGCTGCAGGACATATTTGGCTATTGATGCTACTTTCCTCACAGGCAGGTTTAAAGGACAGTTAGTAGCAGCTTGTGCAGTAGATGAACACAATTTTGTATTTCCAGTTGCATACGGTGTGCTGGAGACAGAGTCTGAGGAGAGCTGGACTTGGTGTTTGCAGAATCTGCGCCGGGCTATTGCACATCCCAATGGCTTGGTAATTCATACAGATGCCTGCAAAGGTTTAGAAGTGGTTGTGGACAATGTGTTCTCTGGAGTAGAGCATAGGGAGTGCTTTCGTCACCTTGCTGCAAATTTTGTGAAGAAATTCAAAGGAAAGACATATACAAACAATTTATGGCCAGCATCTTTGACTTGCAGTGTGAGGAAGCACAACTACCACATGAGGCAGTTATACACCAATGCCAAAATAAAGGAATACTTGGAAACACACCACTCCAAGTTATGGGCCAGAAGCCAATTTAGTGAACTGCGCAAAGTTGATTATGTGCACAATAATATTGCAGAGTCTTTCAACGCAACCATCCGGAAATTAAAGGATCTTTACTTGGTGGATTTGCTTGACAAGATAAGGATAGAATACGCGCAGAAGTTTCATGTTCGTGATGGAATAGCTGAGGCTAAATTCATGGGCCACATTATTATCCCTTCGGTGATGACTGAACTGAAGCGGAAAACAGAAGGCTTGGTAATGAACATGATTCTATTGTCAGATACCACAGCATAGGTATCAGTAATGGATAAAGAGAAGAGACACTGGAGATATCCAGTGGATATAGAATCTAGAACTTGCAGTTGTAGGCAATGACAGATAACTGGGTTGCCATGCATTCATGCGTTGTTTTTCGTCACTTCTCTCTCAGGTCCAGCAGGGAACATACAACAGTATGTTCATGAGTACTACTCTGTTGCAAGGTTCAGAGCCACATATGCACATGCCTTGCCTGCTTTGAAGGGAAAACAACAGTGGGACATAGTGGACCCTGGATTCAGACTTTGCGCTCCAGTTCTGAAGAGAGTAGCAGGTAGACCGAGGAAGAGTCGGTTCAGGCGTCGCAGCGAAGGAGCTGGACTTGGAGCAAGGCAGCGTAAGTGCAAAAGGTGTGGTGGGACTGGTCATTTCGGTAAGTATTGTGATAATGCTGTAGATCAAGCGTTCGGAGAGAGTTCCGATGAAAATCCTGGTCAGCTGCCGGATGCAACAGAAGATGAAAATGTTGCTCCAAATGATGATTCAGATGATGAAGCTCCAACTAATGATGATTTTGATTATCATGCTGCAAATAATTATTTTGACGATGATGCTCGAAATAATTATTTTGATGATGCTGCAAATGTTGAGCCAAAAGATGCTGAAAATGATGTTGTCCATGATGCTGAAAATGATGCTCCAACTGATGCTGACCAACCTTCTGTGGTTCTGAGTTCTCCTAGGTATGTAAATCTTGCCAATATTGGTATTTTCGAATTTGTTGTACATTTATCACTTTATTTAAACCTTCTGCTCACTTTTTGTACAACTCTGTGGTCTGTTCGAAGAAGACACACAAGAGGAGAAGAGAAGAAGCAGTGAGCATAGTGATCACAAGGAGCAAAATGATAGCAAGTACCACAAGAATCACAAGGAGCAAAGTGGTGCCAAAAAGCACCAAGATTCTATGAAACATTATCAATGATGTTGTATTTTTATGAAACAATCCTTACTATTTGTGTTGTATTTCTGTTGAGTGATGTGGGATGTATGTTAGAACTATTTTTGTTATATTTCTGTTGAATAATGTCAAAATCCGAGACCTTCATGAAAAATGTGCTAGAAAAGAGCTCCGAAGGTAGGGTAAACGGCCTCTTTTGTAAGCAAGATTTTTTCGACCTTATCTAAATCAGCCAAATAACTTACCTAGACATCTATTCTATATATGAATACTATGTGCGCTAGTTTTTCATTTTTTTGATTTTTTTTTAATTTGTTATGAATATTTTAAAATTGGTCAAACCCAAGTTTGACCAACATTTTTAAACAAGTTCAAAACATGAAAATGAAAAATGAAGCCTGCATTCTTCTTATTCAGTCCAATATGAGCTTTGGTGAGTTTTAAAAAAACTATTTTGCAAATGCAAAGCCACTTCTCTTCAAACTTAGATTTCATAGTTTGAGATTTGAGAAATGACACCACATCCATGCATAGATCGTTTGAATGTATCTAGACCGTGTTTATCAACTAGAGTCGTCAGTATATCACATATGAAGACTATGTGCGCTGGTTTTTCATTTTTTTTGATTTTTTTGAATTTGTTATGAATATTTCAAAATTGGTCAAACCCAAGTTTAACCAACCTTTAAACAAGTTCAAAACATGAAAATGAAAAAATAAGTCTGGATCCTTCTTAGTTACTCCAAAATGAAGCTTTGGAGAGTTTGTTCAAAATTTCATGTTTCAAATCCAAAACCACTTGTACTCAAACTTGGACTTCATACTTTGAATCACACTCCATCCTGCATTTTTGAAGTTTGAATGTATGTACACCTTGTCTATAAATTTTATACGTTAGTATATGTCATAAGGGGACTATGTGCACAGGTTTTTCATTTTTTCAATTTTTTTGAATTTTGTATGCTCAGTTCAAACCTTGGTCAAACCTTCTAGAAGGCATCTGCGGGCACCGTTCGATCCCACCTAAGCCCACTGCAGATGTCCGATCCTAACCGCGATCCGGGAGATGCCGCATTGTGCAATCTGATTGGCTGGAATATTTTTTTCGAAAAAAGAGTGGAGACGCTACATGGACCGATGGGCCGTGCACGTCTCAGTGTTTCCAAGCCACGGCGCTCGTCTCAGTGTTTCCAGGCCGGCACTCGTCTCAGTGTTTGCAGGCCAGCGTGTCTGCATGCATGCGCGGGAACCCGCTCTCGTCTCAGCGTGTCTGAATGCCGGCGCTCGTTTGACCACGCAGAAGCTGATGCACCGCTTGATTCAGAGGCATTCAACACCACGCGACGCGTGATTCAGATGCGGCGCTTGATTCATACGCGGCCATGTTTCAGTTACCAATCTTTTCCTCTCCCACCTCTTCGTTGGAAACCCTAAGGCGTTCTAGCCTATATTTAAGCACACACCCCGTCCTTCCTCTCCCACACCCAAGCCACACACGCATCCAAGCGAGCACCCCCACCCTCTTCGAGATCCCCAAGCAGCGCGCCAAGATGCAGTTCAACGGGCCAACGTTCCAGCATCTGCCTACCACGCCGGAGTTGCGCTACCCGCCGGGCGTCCGCGTCGAGAACAAGCTCCGTGTGTGGGCGTAGTCGAGGTGGAGGGGCGCCGAAGGGCTCACCCGAGACTTCCTCGACGCCGGCTTCGCCCACCTCCCACCGGGCTCGCTGAAGATGTACGAGCTCGACGTGCTGCGCGACGCCGTTGTGGTCAAGATGATCACAGTGACCTTCACCAACCCTTTCGACGCCTACCATCTCCTCGACCAAACTTTTTGGTGCGGCTGCGAGGCGATCTTCTTCACCAACTACAACATCTACACCAACTTCGAGAGCATCTTCCCCCACCCAGGTCATATACACTGCCTCCCCTACCCGGAGGACTGAAGTTGAAGACGGTGGTGAAGGTGTTGTTCGTGGTGAAGACGTAGGTGAAGATGGTGTTCGTGATCAGCCAGCCCGGCCGGAATTATCTATTTAGTTTTATCTTGTTCTGTTTATTGTTTCCTCTGTTTATCGTGTCGTGTGGTGTCCCTATGTAAGCGTTGGTGTCCCTGTGGACTTATCTATCTATGTAAGCGTTGGTGTCCCTGTGGACTTATCTATCAAGTTATTATGTGTCAAAAAAAATTGTGCCCTAAGGTTTTCATAGAGCAAGTGGTTAAGCAAAAAAGAAGTTGTTTCGAATAACACATGCCCAAATATCAAACTAAACGTCCCCAAATACCAAATTAATAAAGAAAAAGTTCGTTCAAAAAACAATGTGTGTTGAAAGATTGAACAACACATGTGGTCAAGCAAATGCGTTTTCAAATCCTAAACCAAGTCATGCAAAAGTAGTTAAGCAACGTGACAAATAAATCAGTACAAAAAAATTGCCCAAATATCAAATTTATGTGTGCCCAAAGAAAGAACTTGAAAGATTGAACAACACATGTGGTCAAGCAAATGCGTTTTTAAATCCTAAACCAAGTTATGCAAAAGTAGTTAAGCAACGTGACAAATAAATCAGTAAAAAAAAGTTGCCCAAATATCAAATTTATGTGTGCCCAAAGATAGAACTACACAAGTGGTTAAGCAACGTGACGAAAACAAATTTATGCGTTTCAAATCCTCCAAGTCATGCGGTAACTATAGATAGATTCCTTCCCTCCACTTTTCAATATCTCCTTACTTATCCTACCAGTTACCAGCGCAGCCATTTAGACAAGCAAACCGAGCGGTCGTGGGTTTGAGTCCCAGCCGCACCCTTTTTGTTCATTTTCCACCCTTCTCACCTTTTTTGTTGAGAGAATCCCATTTGGCCACAACGAATGGGCCTAATTGGATGCAGTTGGCCCATTAGTCCATTCTCAATTTTTTTTACGAAATCCCTTTTTGTTTTTTAAGGATTATCAGCATTCAGAGACGCATTTCATTGATAAATGTTCTGAATTTCAAACTTCTCATACAATTTCAAACTTTCAAATTTCTCCCAAATTCATGCCTTTCCATACAATTTCAACATTTCACCTAGTGCGATTAGCACACCTACAAATGCCCAAATGTAACTGCAAAGGGGAATTTGTGCTTGATCTTCGAGCTTCTTAATCTTCTGGTTCTACCTAAGCTCAACAGCTTCAATGCGTGCTCCACCCTCCGTATCTTTCTTCCGGAGCTCGCGCTACGGCTGCTGCCGTCTGTGGCATGATGGGAAACCATTCTTCGTGCTCACCTAGCAGTTCATTCATTAGCGTCTTGGCCAGAGCATCGACCCAAAGAAAGAAGCAACCCATCTGCAACAATGTCAAACAGATCAATTTAGTAAAATTGCTCCGATTCTTACCCCATTCTAGCTGAACTAAATTAGTAAAATTGCTCCGATTCTTACCCCATTCGCCCCGCACACATAGAACGGACGATTTGTGTTCTTCGATGTGCGCGAAATCCTCCGAACAACGTCCGCCCGGCACAGTGGACAGAGGAAGATCGGCATCTCCATGCGCGCCGGAATCTCGATCCGCGACGTGGCGCGGGAGCTAGAAGAAGACATCGACCTCAATTCGCGACCGCCCGGGGCCGAAGGGGATCTCAGAGCCTACACACACGGCCCCACTAGCTGTAGCAGACGGCCGCGCCCTCCACGACAATCTTCCCGTCGACGGCGCTCCCCGTCGACGCCGCCCAATCGGTCGTCCGCGCCCGCCTGCTTACTACCAAGACGTGTCGCCGCCAACCTCAGTGCGTTCCCGCCTCCAACCCCGTCTCCCGCTGGCTGATTTGTGCTCACAGCTGCGAGCTCCGGGGACGCGCTCCGCCACTTTTTACAGCACGCGCCGCCGCCAGCGCACGGTCAACAACTGGGTCCCACAAACGCGCCAACGGTTGTCTTCTGGGTCCCACAAACCGCGGCCAACGGTTGTCTTCTGGGTCCCACATGCCAGGAAGGCTAACGGAGACGGCAGGAGTCACGGAATGAATCCTTGTGCACAGAGTAGGGGCAAAACTGAGCACGATTTGAGACTGAGGGCAAAACTGAGGTCTATGACACAACTGAGGGCAGCATGATATAGTATTTGCCCGTCTTTCTAAAAATTGGCAACGAAAAAACAAGCATGCACAGGAAACGTGAGAGAAGCGCGGAATGGATGACACGCATGATGGCCGCACGGATGGGCGCACGGCTTCCAGACCGAGGACACTGGGCCGATCCGTGCACGCCGGGTAGCCTTCTACTTGCGGGTGTCCTGGCCTCCAGCGGCGCATTTGGTAGCCTGCGCACCCCTTGACTCATATGACGCGTAAAAAACTGTCTGTTTAAATGTTCGTTCTTCTCTATATTCTTATATAGCACCTGTCTTAAAGCACTTCTGAGACAGGCCCGGGAGGAACGCTTGATTTGACTATTTTTCCAGGGACAGGTCTGGCCACAATGAAAATCTACAACGGCGTTTATGCGAGAGCTCTGCCGCGGCATGGCGGGAGGAAGCAAAATCCGATCGCTGTTGCGCGGCAAAGGTAAGGGTAATCTCCCTCTTCGGTTACCCCCTCCATTAGCCCCCTTCCAAAAATTCCTTTTTCTCATTTTTGACCCGGTGTCAGCGGCGGCGGCAACCTAGATGTGCACTCCCGCATCTGACCCTGGCCGGGTTGTGCACATATTCTCCGACTGTCGGCCTTCTCCTTCATCTGCTACGGAAGAGGTAAGGGAAAACAACTCTACTGTACTCTAGTGTTCGATTCATGTATATAGAATTAGTTGGATTCGAGAAGACCGTTCATAATGCTTAGAACTTTTTTGAGTAGACTGGTCAGCTAAAGCTTGTGCATCAGGGCTCAACAATTACCGTTGTCATTTAAGTCTGGATCTTGTCTGTGCACAAGAGAGCAGTCAGACGTGCTGCTTTTCCTATTGTCACCTACGGTCCTATGATACAGCGAGATCAAGAGAGGATTGCTAATTTGAAATACATCTACAACTGCAGCGATGTAAAGGCTATCCAAATGCTTTGGATGAGAAGAGCCCCTTTCTTTACACTTGTGAAATCATTCAGGGAGAGAAGTGTTAGTTGATAGCATCCACACATCTGTGGAAAACAAGTCGTAACGTTTCTTCATATCGTGGGTCATAAACAGAGGTTCAGAGTGATCCATAACACACAAGCGATTCACGAGACTATCTCTCGGTTCTACGAGCAGATGTTGTATGCAGTTGGGGGAGCTCATAGGTGAAATGATCAAGGAACCATCAAATAACGCACCACCCAAGGTGGTTGGGTGGGTACAAAATCATTTCCGTTCTACTTATCAGATGTGTGGTATTGTCAGAAACATGACTGTGTATTCATTGTTTGACAAGATTGCATTGGTGCTATTGATGGTACTCATGTGACTGCAAAGGTACTCGCAGGAATGTGTCCAACATTTCGTGGGAGGAAGCACTACACCAGTCAGAACATGCTTGCAGCTGTGGGTTTTGATCTAAGATTCACACACGTGCTTGCTGTTTGGGAGGGTTCAGCTCATGATGCAAACATCCTTTCAATCAAGGTCTGATGGTTTGCAAATCCCTTATGGTAAGTTGTACCTAGGAGATGTTGGACATGCATGTCGACCTAGTATTCTACCTCCCTTCAGAAAACAAGTTACCACCTCAACTAGTTTTCTCATACGAACCGATCTCAGAATACAAAAGAGTTGTTCAATCTAAGACACCCAAGTCTTAGAGTCACCATTAAGAGGGTGTTCCTTGCGTTGAAGAATAGGTTTATGGTCCTTGACCAGAAATCGCTCCACACTTTTGAGACTCAAGTGAACCTGGTCCTTGCCTGCTGCATTCTTCACAACTAAATTTTAGGTTCAGTCGAGAATGGCTACTTTCAAGTTGTTGTGAACCTTGATGAAATTGAGACTGACCATGACGTAGAGGCTGGCGACACTGAAGCCTGGAAGGAGAAGAGCCTTGAGTGGGCAAACACGATGTGGGAGCCATTCATGCTAGCTAGAGATAAATTCAGAAATTGTTAGATTCGTAAGTGTGCAACTATGACCATTCATAATAGTTCGAGACAGATTTATGAACTGCTATTTTCATAAGTGTGCAACTCTGATGAATTATTATGTGTGTGTAACTATGGTAAGTTCAACCGTGTAGAGAAGATGTGACCTTTACGCTGGGCTGGATGGTACCAAACATGTGTCATTTTATCTCCATCTATATTTTAGATATTTTAGATGTATGCAGACAAACAAACATAAAGACCTTTTTGAACCAAACCACGCAACCTAAACAACCAAATAACAGGTCAATTTTGACCCGTGACTCATTCCAAACGCATATTAGTGCTCGCAGCACTGCGACAACTGCGACAATAAATCCAAAAGGCAGCCCAGCCTACCAAACACGCTTGAAATGGCTTACTTCTCCTCAACGTCTCAAACTCAAGTTCAACTGTTTTTTTCTAAAGATACCAGATAATTCTCAATTACTGAAATATGTGATTCATCGATTTTCCGAATCACCCAAGCTCACGAGTGGCAAAGTTGAGAATCCGAATCGTTCTGTTGCGCCAGACGTGATCAATTGCTAATCTATATCTATACTACTACTCCCTCCGTTCTGAATTAATTGACTCAGCTTTAGTATAACTTACACTAAATCTGAGTCAATTAATTTAGAACGGAGAGAGTATTAAATAAGTAAACTGTTTTTCTTACGATTACCCGTTTTGTGTACCCAGACTTATTAGCACCCTCAGATTATTGTAATTAATCAGCTCTAACTGTCTAGATTAACCTAATCGGGTGCCCAGGGTACAGTTAGTTCCGCGATCTCTGGTCCACTTAACACCGCTAAACATAATTTCATCCCGTAATTACCTCCCGCAGTGGCACGATAATCCCGTCGTACATTGGCCGTTGCCTCGGGTAATTTCTACACATTTGACCATTATTTAATTTATTTCATAAAATGAACTAAAATCAGAATCATTTCACGATCTAACCCTTTTTCACGGCGCCCGATCTTAGGACGTCGTGCTCTATTGCACGACGCACCGATAAAAGGCGTCATGAACTCTGCCACATCAAGCTAGACGGACCCACATGTCGATAGCACGGCGCCCCGGGTCGTGCGCCATGCCTACCAGCACGACGCCCCAGCCGGGGCGCCATGTTTTTTTTCATTGTTTTCATTTTTTTGAAATATTTTTCACTCATACAACATTATGTACTATTTATACAAAAGATAAAATTTAAATATATCTTTTTTGGGTCATTACAACACATGCATTTGCTAAATTACTGAAGCGGGATTGCAAAAAATAAATAAAGGTAAAATCTGAAATAAACAAAAGTGCTCTATGGATTAATAAAGTACACAAAATTTGCTCTACCATAATGGTTAAACATATTGTGATGTGTTTTCTTTGCTTAGGTCGTGAGTTTGAGTCCTCATGTTTTCCGAATTTTATTTTTTATTTTCAGAATTGTTGTCGTTTTTATTTTTCACCATGCAGCATATGTAGTATGTCATGCAAAAGATAAAATTTAAATATATCTTACAACACTTACATATAGTGGTGCATGGCATTGGCCACAACGGGTGGTGTTGGTACAAAGTCTCCATGCTGCTTTGGCCCGCCGGACACCACTTCAGCAGGATGAGCATTGCGCTCGCGGCGAAGGAGCTCTTGGACAAGGTAGTTGCCGCCTTGTTCGCCACCGCCTTCATGTCGGACTGCGCCAACACTTGCACCCGCGCCATTGCCGAGCTGCCACATCTCGACTAGATGGACTCTTGACGGACTACGAGCACACCCCACTGTCGGTGTTCCTCAGGCCCGAGTTCCTACATCTGCACCTATATCAGTTGAGCCCGGAAGAGGACTACACGATGTTACAGACCTGAAGCGGGTGAGCTCCTACTAAGTGACCGACTAGGAGCAACGGTCGTCGTTCAGTGCAGACCGATACGGTGCAATGAGCAAGGTGTACATGCTCGTCAAGCAGCCAAATGGAGTGTACCAAAGGTAGATGATCACCAACATTCCGGTGGCGGTGGTTAGGGAGATAGAAGATGCCAGGGCGATGCTCTAGGCGGCAGGGGAGTTAGCCCACCACCTTGCCGACATCATCATCGATCCGCTGAAGTCTGAACCTCCATCGAATCGCTGGATGTGAGTCTGTCTACGTCATATATATCCAAGTCGACGTTTAAGTCTCATCCACTTAGAAAAAGATTCTAGCTAATGAAGTAACGTGCAGATTTTATCGTGTCACGAAGATGCAATTTCAGCTTGGTGTAGTAAACTTAGCAAGTGCTATTTAGTTTTAATTTATTTTACAATCCTACTTCAGCAATTTAGCAAATCCATATATATTGTAATGGCCCAAAAAATATGATATTTTATATTTTGTATGAATAGTACATATGTTGCATGAGTGAAAAATAAAAGAAGATTCGAAAAACCAAAAATAATGAAAAAAATGCACGGCGCCCCGGCAATAGAGCACGGCGCCTAGGGCCGGGCACACATAGACGCTGCCGACCGCCTCGACCACTGGCCAATCACCCGCACCGTCGCGCTCGCCGCCGGCCGCGCGAACGCGCAACGCCGCTCCCCGGTGACGCTGGACTCCCCACGCGCGGCGCCGGCGCACGGCGCACGATTCCCCCATGTGAGACCTACTGTGACGAGGACTCCCTCACTGCCGCCGGTGGAGGCGTCGTCCTACTTATGCGAGCCTGAGCCACCTCCTCTTTTTTCTCCACTTTCCCCGTGCAAGGCCCATGTCTTCTCCTAAATATCTCACTGAAGACGCCCCCGGTGCAACGATCTGATCAGTACAAAAAAACCGCTTGTCTAACGCTTGCAAGGTGCTCGATTCCATAAACAAGTGCTACTGAATGTGACATTCTTCTAACTACATTCCACACATTGTACTGCACCATAAACTGGACTTGGAAAACGTCATTCACCTCCCTTCTAAGTTTGCAGATCACTCTACACTAACCCATGATCAGTACAACGATATATGATGCATGTGCGATAAGAACCCACATCAGCCTTGAAAATGAAACACAACCTCAATCATTGGTTTTTTGATTACAATGTTTCTCTGTACTTTGCATGGCGAATTTAGAATGTTTTATTACGACTTCAACTGAAGGTTTAAGGTATCAAGTGCATAACTGAAGGTTTTCCTCAACGAGGGAATCAACATGGAGTTGATCAAGGGCTTCATAGGGACCGCTGATTCGAAACTTGGTCGCAGAGTGCACAAAGATCAAAATGGTCCCGCTGAATTATGTGCAGTTCATATTGTTTTTCAAGTCAGTTCTTAAGTAGCATTCTGCTCACCGCATATAATTATACATACCACTGAACTGCTGCAGCAAAGTGAGAAATTTCAGATCCAGACTAAGGAAACAAGTTGCCGAACAAATTTTAGTACATTGATTTAGAACCACTTTTTTTGAAAGGAAAGTGATGGGGGAAGCCCCCACATCGAGTTTTTTTTTTAAATAATAAGAACCCAAATTCGCGTCCGTGAGGACTTGAACCTAGGTGGCTGGGTTGTACAAGCCAAGTGAGCTGGACCCACTTCTTAATTTTAGAACCACTTTAGAGATCCACGGTATTCCTGATGGATAATAAGAAAAGTGTATATGACAATTTTGATATATTTTCTTATTTATCGAAATGATATGTATTCTCATGTGAAAGAAATATCATCAACAGGAATTCACTCATTTTTCTTCTCAAATATTGTTAGATCCTTAAAATATTACAAATAGGTATTTGTATTTTACATTGTCAAAAGACGAACCGCTGATAACTTCATATTATGAATGTTCATTTACACACAGATTAGGATCATTTTATCACATCGTGGTTGCATGTTGCACCATCTGGGAACAACGGTTCGCGTATTGATCATCAACAAGTGATTTTATAGATCAAAGAATCTAAAGATTTTCATGACACTTGAAAATTGAACCTAATAGTCAGTCATGTTTATGTAAGAATCTTTTGCATATGTTGCAACAAAGAAGAATATTTGAAGGAAGTGGTCCGGCCAACCATTGGGGGTTATTAAGCATACTCCCTCCGATCCATAAAAAGTGTCGCCCATTTTATACTAAGTTAGTATAAACTTTGTATTAGATGAGTGATTTTTATGGATTGGAGGGAGTATGTTTTTGGAGGTTTCCTATTCGGTGTTCAACATGTATTGCACATGCCTGAATGGGCGCACTGCTTGAATTAGGGGTGAGCTTGAGCAGGAGAAAGAAATAAATAATATATGTGACAATGTAGATTTAGGAAAATTGTGGGCTAGCTATATGTTGTATCAACTTGTACTAAGAAGAGAGATTTGCGTGCATGAATCAAAACCGGCCAATGAACACAGGCACGCAAGCTCGTAGGATCCAATCTACTCCGCCGCGCTCGTCCGTGGTAGCCTGCGCGTCACCAGTTTGCCTTGGCTGCCGAGCCGCGTAGCACTCGGTTTCGACATGACGCCCTTCCCGCTGGCCTGCCTGCCTGCCCGTGTACATGTGTGACGCCGACCAAGGAGAACAGGCGAGCAGCTGATGCGTGATCTCAAACATGTCAAATCGGAGGTTCTCTCATGGCGCACGGAGACCAAGGAAAATAATCCTGCAACCTGGCAAAGGGCCATACTTCATGGCGGTATGGCCCATGGATAGCTAGCCTTGGATTTTTTACAAATACGACTTCGTGCCCATTTTTGTTACTCCCTCTGTCTTTATATACAATGTCATTTCATTTCTCGTGTCAAATTTTGATTTTTAATTTTAATTAACAAAATATGAATTATATCTCACAAAAAACATATCATTAAATTTTCTTTGAAATGTGCATCTAATGACATACTTTTTGTGGTACGTAACTCACATCTTCTTGATAAAATTAATGATTAAAGTGGGTCTTAAAAGTAAAATGATATTGTATTTACAGTAAGGATGGCAATTTTATCCATGGAGCCAGGTATCCATGGATATCCGACCCGATGGACAAAGGTTTGGAGGGCTCTTTCTGCCCATGGATTTCATGCGGCGAATATCCGCTAACTCATGGGTGGGCACGGATAAAAGTTTTACCCCACGAATATCCAGTGGATACCCGGCTGACATGCGGATCCACTTATCAGTGAGACATATTATTTCTAGTCCCATCTATTCCTATTCCTATTCCAAGATTCAGGACAACAATCCTACTTTTTTTTTACTATATCTCATTATCTTTTCAATGTATGAATTGTTGTGTTGGAAACTTGTAATAAGAATTATTGGCTACGTCTCGTGAGATTGAGATGAGACAATTATGTTATTTTGTCGTGTGATTGTGTGAGATTCTACATATTTTTAAGTACTTCACGATTAAATTATTGTTTATTAATACTCATATGCATTACCGTTGGATATCCATGGATACCGGATATCCGACGGGTTTGGATATGGGGCGACATCCGTGCACATGGATATTTTCATGGGCAGGTCATAGTGACGTTGATGGATTTGGATTTGGATCTGGTTTTGGTATATCCGTCCAGACCCACTCCATTGCCATCCTTAATTTAAAGACAGAGGGAGTATTAAAAGTAACGTAACCCATTCTGATCTTTTTGTCAAATCTAACTCTGGCGGGAAGACACAGAAGCGACACGTATCATTCATATGGGGAAAGATGACCTCCAGACATACCAAGGGGCATGAAGTCCCTTGCTCAGCCGAGCCGGCCGTTGTCAAGTCGTGTCGGCCCCACCATTCAGGTTAGACGCGAGCCAGCTCTGTCCAGGCTCCGATCGAGCCTAAAGCTCGTCGCTTTCGAGCCGAGCCAAGGCTCGGCTCGTCACTTCAACAAGCTAGGAATGGAGGCTTGGCCCTATCTATTGATCAGCTCGGTGCGGCTCAGCGAGTCATCGACAGCTGGGTCTGGTGTTGTCAGGCTGAGCTCGCAGATGGTGTTGTGTGGGCGCCCGTGCCGGTGGACGACGTCCACCTGCCAAATGGCTGGCATTTGAATGAATGGCGTGTGCCAGTCCCGCCTGTGCCTGCCGGCGGCAAGGAGTGCTTCTGCGAGATCCAGCGCCGCCGCGGCCTTCTGCCCGCCAACCTCCGGGATGACAATCGGTTCCACCCGGACTCCCGCTAGTGGGATCGTCCGGGCTTCGAACGCGACGCGAGGAGGCGTTCCGGCCTCCTCGAGGACAGCGACTTCGACTACAGCACCGTTGCCGTCTGGGTGCCGCCACCGCCGCCGGAGCGGGAGCCGGAGGAGGAGGAACCAGAGGTGGAGTAGGCCGCGCCCGTCTCTATGGAAGAAGACGAGCTCCCTGTGGTGGAGTTCCAGCCGCCCGGGCTCACGGAGGAGGAGGCCCTCCAACTCGCCATCGACGAGAGCAACATGGAGGAGATCGGCCGCTGGGACGGCCTCAACACAATGCTGAGGGCCTCCGCCTACGAGACCGGCGTCGCGTCCAGCAGCAGCGGGCCGCCGCGCACTCCCGTGCAATGGGCGCCATGGCCCGAGGCGTCCTCCTCCTCCCATGCACCACTCCACCGCCCCCTCCCGCTCCGGTGCTGGCAGTGGCATGGTCCTTCCCCTTGGACCCGTCGCCATTCTGCGACATCACCGACGACAACGACGAGGAGTAGACGCCGGCAGCGAGCCCTAGTGGATAGGGCCTCTTTATATTTTCTGGTTTTAAATTGCTGTCTTTATTTTCGTGTCCTAAATATAATATATATCTATTAATATAAGAAGTTTGAAAAAATATGCGTCCGGGCCGCTAGGCTGGGGCGCGACCAAAATGGACAAGAGGGACGGACATGTCCTATGTTCTGTCCGTGACCCGACGCAAACGGATCAAATCGAATATGCGTCGGGCTCGTCGGGCTGTTGGAGATGGCCTAAAACACTCATCGAGTCAAACACTTTTTATTTGTGTTCCGGTTCGAGCGGGCCTGGATAAAAAATTGTGAGCAATCAACATACCGCACCTTCAGAAAAGTACAAGATTGTGTCATGAAGAAAGAAAGGGATTGAAGATCTAATAGATTTACTCGTTTCTTTTAGTTTTGTTTTTTTAATCAGGTACTCGTTGGTTTAATATATATGTGGAAAATTCAAAAAACATACCGCACAACATGGATCAGGTCATTTTTTTTTAAGCCAATGCCCAGCTAGAAATGGTGCGGGTAACCAAACACGCACTGTCTCCAGCGTTATGCAGAAGCTGTCAGGTCTCCAAAAATAAGACCTCTCCCTCCCTTCCCCGTTCCGCATTTCGAAAAAGAAGACCTTTCCCCCTTCTCCATTCCTCCCCCGGCCACTCAAGCCCTCCCGGTGCCTAAGATGGCGTCTTCCAGCGGCGAGAAGGGGGAGGTGGAGGTGGAGAAGCTCGACGAATCGGACGAAGTGCTGAAGGTAAAAGCCCAACGTATGGATGACGCACTCAAGGAGCTCCGCTTCTCGGACGGTGGGAAGAAATACGGCCTCAAGCTGCGCGCTATCCGCCACGAGCTCGACCGCCGCCGGGTGAAGAGGCTCGCCGAGGACAAGCTTCGCGACAAACCAGTCCATGTGCTTATGGAGATGGCACAACGTATGCAGACTTCACCGAGTACTCTCCGCTTGGCCGTCTTGGCGGACAAAGGAGAGAAGTACATACTCTTGAGCCGCGCCGTCCTCCACGAGATCGCTCGCCGCCAAGCTGCTCCGGCCGCGGACTCTCGCCGGAAAGCTCTTCTTCCGCATCCTCGCCTCCCTCCTCGCCACCAACCAGGCCAAGCTGCTCGCGAAGATGCGGACTCTCCCCAGCCGGGCGGCCAATCCGCTCGCTCGGCCTCTCGTTCTGTCCGCCACGAGGTCGATCTCCGCCAGGTGGAGAGCCTGGCCGCCAACATGATCAACGAACCGGTCCATGATCTGCAGGAGAAGGCCCGAGTTATGCAGATCGACCTACCCAAAGCTCGCCGTTGGGCGGACAAAGGAGTGAAGCACGAGCTTATGCTCCGCGCCATCCTCTACGAGCTCGCTCGCCGCAAAGCTGCTCCGGCCGCGGACCCTCCCCAGGAATCTCCCGAGCTGGGCTGCCAATCTGCTCGCTCGGCCTCTCCCCAGCCTCCACCGCGTCGGCAGGTCCAGCCAGTAAGAAATTTCCCAACTTTGTTGCTGTTAATTGTAGTGGGTGCTTACTTGGTTGTGATGGTCCGACCCAATCGGGATTATCGAGTGTTAACAGATAAAATCGGCGTTGATCATGCTGTATATCTCTATATAGTTTCTTAGGACACATAATAGAGTATCTAACAAGATTCGTAGTCTGTTATGGCTTGATAAGGGGTTTTATTAATTAAACTGTTCGAGGGCGTTTCCTGCTATTTTCTGATGATGGGTTTGACTGCTAATCTCTTAACGTGTAATGTAATGCAATGAACTTTTTGGTAGGTTTTTTGTGTGCCGATGGTAGATTAGTAACTATATATATTTGCGTAGTAGAGAACCCCGTTGCTGATATCACTTGTCAGTTGTTAGCTTTCTTAAATCTTAAGTATTTCACCTAGATTCCAGGGAAGGATCAATAATAACATCATGATAGTCACTTTCTTTCGCAATAAATAAACAAGAGCTCATGGTTCATTTCAGCTTGCTAATGGAAATAATTCAACTTAACCCTTATTTCCAAAGTTCTTGATTATAAGGTCTTTTTCTGTCATGTTGTGGGTGTGTGATCGGGAAGTTGGAAATCAAGATTATTGTTGACAACTCATAAGTGTAATGCGCCGCTAGTATAAGAAATGGCTGATCCACTCTAACATATGAATTCCTAATTTCTTTACTTTGCAGTCATACACGAAGGAGGAGTATCTTAAGGTGTATAATGATGCATCCTCTTCCGTGGTCACGGTGTTCATTAAACTCAACATCGGCAAGCCCAAAGAGCTAAGGGTGGTACATATTCGGGAGGTAACGGGATTCATTGTTCGCCTTGATAAGTATCATTCGGACTTCCGGACCATCGTCGCAGTACATTCTGGTTGCTTTGCCGATAGTATGACGCGTTCTGAGGTAGTGGAGGTTCAGTTCTCTGATGGAACAATTTGTAGATGTGTTCTGTTGTTTCCAGAGGTAGAAAATTTTGAGTTCAGGCTTGTTGAGGTCCTAGAAGATACTAGTCATGAGCATCGCAAGTGTGTTGAGTTTAGTGTGGAAGGAGTCACCATGAATGAGCAGGAAGTATTTTCAATCATCTCACTCAAGCGGCAGCTGTGCATGTTCAAGAGCCCCATCATGTGCGTATTTGTTTCCTTTATCTGATGTGTTTTGTCTTCACATTTTTATTTTTATACTTTTTACTCACTGTTATATCCACGTATTTCAGTCAAGCAAACTGTGCAGCAGTTGCTCTGCAGGACTCTACCTGTTTTGTGGAAGGAAGTCAATATTTGTTCGCCTTCAGATGTCCTGTATCAGCTGTCTTGACGCTTGTAACAGATGATGATTTGAAAAAAAGAGAAATAGTCTTCAGAAGGATTATGGGTGCACCGATATTTAACATGATAGGGAAAGTTGTTGGCACAGTTCACTCGTGTGGTTCGTCTTATGATCTTAAATTCGGTATACAGGGAAAGTGTGTTAATGATTCACTCTCTCGTTTGCTGATACAAAGTCATTGGTTGAGGAAAGGCCAGTCTCTTGTGGAAAAGGAAGGTACCATCTTGATAATTCTTCTTATCCGAGTTCTTCTCAGATCAATCTACTTAAGTAGTCTTCACTGTTAGTTCTTCAGTTACAAAATAGCAATACAGATTGTTAACACATAAAAAAGATTAGATTATTAGCTCGATTTTGAATCAGCAAACCACATCTGGTTCATACCATTATGGTTGTATTGCAATTTATCCTACATACACCACTATTATTAGCATATACTGTATCGTGTTTCCGTTTTTAATAATGAACACTAGTTACCAACTTAACATGCTGCGTTTCTTTTTCAAGTATTCTTCAATGTTTAGTTTTTGAGTTAGAAAATAGCTATAGAGAATGTTAACACATAAAAAAGATCAGATTATTAGCTCGATTTTGCATCAGCCAACCACATGTGGTTCTTATCAGTATGGTTATGCTACAATTCATCCTGTATACACCATTATTATTAGCATATACTACCGTGTTTCTGTTTCTTAAAAATGAACACTAGTTAGTAACTTAACATGTTGCATTTCTTTCTTTTGTTTCGGCAGTCCGTGAAAGAAAGAGGAGAAAGACCTAATGGTGTTGACTGCTGGATCACTCTTTTGCCTTGATGATCAGCAAAACTTGTCTCGGTTCATTTTTTAGTACTTCTCTAGTTAGCAAACAGTGCTGTGTCCGATACAGCATCCTTCATATCTTCTAACTTATTAGATCATTTACGCCTGCCCCGCCTCCCAAATGTGCAAGAGGTCTCGCATTACAGCAATAAGGCGGAGGGGGAGACCTCTCAGGTCAATTCCTATATTACCTCTTGGCTTCAGAATTTGCTTGTTTGGAGGAAGAAATTTGTAGTGGACTTCTCTGGTGTGTAACAGACTGAGGACGAGGAACAAACGAACAGTTAATATTCGATTGCCCTTTGATGTTGAAAAGAAATTGATGGTTCATGAGAAGCAAATATTCAGGCCAATTTAAATGCTTGTGAAACTAATTTCAGGAATATCATCTGAGAGGATTCTCACATTATGATTTCACACAGGACATGTGTTCTTACCGAGGCTAGTCATTTCTACCCTAACCAAAGAGAAACTGTATTTGTGTTCAGTGGGGCTATGAAGCATCATTGATTAGTTACTGATTTTCTAGGGTGAAGAGAGCTCTACTAATCAGCAAATAGGGGATTACACTCCTGGTCAGCAGTGTCGAAGATCGGTGGAGGGCTTCGAAGAATCGTATCGATACCAGTTTAGCTAGTTCATGTACCGCCTTGAATCCAGTATAACACTTTGTAGATTGGTTTCTTCATGGTATATTATTTTGTTCATATTTGGCAAGTGAACAACAAGCCTCTCAACAAATGGTTCCTGACCGTGAATATCAAAAGCAAACATACGCCCGCAAGCCTCGCGAGCACAACCTGCATGAGTAGAAATGGAAGATTTAAATACAGAATTTGACAGGACAAAACACATACTCCCTCCGTCGGAGGGAGTAGTTTATAAGAAAACATAAACAAAACCAATCGTTGGACGTATCCTCTCCAAGCGGACAGTGAATATCAAACATAATCACATCTAATACAGAACTTGTAATGGCAACGTAAATAAGAACACCCCACTTAGAATAAAGAGTGGAAGCACGAGACCACACATACCTACATTTCACGTACTTGTCAATCTCGTCCATACCTCCCACAGCCGCCTCTGTACCCAAATGAGATGCGTAAAACCCAACACGTGCTCTATCGTGTTCTTTAGTGAGATATTTATATAGATATTTCAACAAGCTGGATTTATTACACCACTCCACGTTCAAATGCCCTTGAAATTTCTTCAGTAAAGCCAGATTGTAAGGAACAACCCATCTGTTATCCATCCGCACACCGCTCTTGACAACATAGCGGTTGTCTCGACGATGAAGATAAATAGGAAAACCGAGGCTATATACAATTGTCTCATCATTGTAATCTTTTGGATAATGCTTCGAGCGTGTGTTATTCTTTTTTTTTTTGAATGGTAAAAGCAGCTTTA
Organism: Poa annua; assembly: GCA_026929855.1. NCBI lineage: Eukaryota > Viridiplantae > Streptophyta > Magnoliopsida > Poales > Poaceae > Poa > Poa annua. The sequence goes on from CM049433.1 coordinate 72,486,808, forward strand.
TTAATCAAATCACAATTACATCGTCAATCAGACATTGAATAATAAAGTTTGGTGGTTCATCAACCCAGACATTCGGTTGATCCATAGCCTCTCTAGCTAAAAAGTGAGCAGCTGTATTCGACTCTCTAGGACAATACAAATAAGAAATCTTATCAAAGGAAGTAGCCTGGATTGTAATATCTTGATAAATCGGAGCTGCTGCCGTCGATGAAAAACCACCATCATTCATTTTATCAACAACTTCTTGGCAATCGGACTGCATGACAAGCCTGTTGCACCCCATCTGGTTTGCCAATTCGATACCATCTCTTAGTGCCAGAGCTTCTGAAGTTGCAGGATCCAAAGCATGCTCAATTTTCCTGTTCCTGGCCGGAATGAATTTTCCACAATGATCACGTACCACAACTCCTGTTGCACCCCTTCTGGTATCATAGTTGAAAGCTGCATCAACATTGACTGATACGAAGTTTTCCGGGGGTTTCACCCAGCTACTCTTCTTTGTCTGTGTATTTTTCTTCAACGGTCTCATAAAATTTGCTGCAAGCACTCTGATTGACATAGCAGCATCAGTTGGCCTCTGATCCTTCTCTCCATTTACAGAATTTCTTCTCATCCACCATATATACCAAGCAGCTACTAAAATAAGTTCACGAGGATTTTGTTCGTCAATCTGTAATCCTCCGAAATTCCTGTAGCATATCAAAAATTCCAATACTGCACTTCCTGCTCTGTCCGTTTCAATGGCTTCCAATATTAACTTCTCCAGGCCGAGATGAACACATACTTCTCTAGCTCTTGGACATTTAAATAATACATGCATGATGTCCTCACAATGTAAGCTGCAGATTGGGCATTGGGCCGAGGTGGGGATATGCCTGTTAGCTAGCACTCCCAAACACGGCAGAATACCATGAAGCGTCTTCCATGAGAAGATTTTTACCTTCGCTGGAACTGCACTTTTCCATAAAGTGTCCCAAACAACGGGTAATCGAGAGCATCCGTTTTCATTTTCTCTCATAGTCTTCTTGCCAAATTGATAATCCTATTCCATATGGTAAGCTGATCGAACAGTGAAGAAACCATTTTTAGTATGTTTCCATGCAACAAAATCTTCGGCTCCATATAGGCTTAGAGGTATGGATAGAATGTTTTCAACATCAATTGGCTAGAATATTGATCTAACAATATCTTCATCCCATAATCCTGTGATTGGATCAATCAAGTCTTGAACTTTTGTGTATATATTTGTACCCCTCGGCGTAAAAACTTTTCCTGTTGGACTCATAGGGATCCATTGATCACTCCATATATCTATTTGGCCGCCATCCCCCACTCTCCAAATAGCGCCTCTTTTAAAGCATTGCAAGCCCGCGACAATACTTTGCCATGTACAAGAGGATCCATTTTTTATTTCAGCATTGAGGATCTTACCATCAGGATAGTACCTCGCACGAAGCACTCTTGCACACAATGATTCCGTATTAGAGATCAACCTCCATATTTGCTTCGATAGCATGGCCAAGTTGAAACAATGAGGATCATGAAATCCTAAACCACCTTGCTTCTTTGGTATACATAATTTCCACCAAGCAAACCAATGCATCTTCTTGCTGTTAACATCATCTCCCCACCAGAATTGCGCTATCACATCAGTAATCCCTTTGCAAAGTTTTTTGGGGATTTTAAAGACAGACATTGCAAAAACAGATGATGTCTTAAGCCACAGCCTTCAGAAGCACCTCCTTGCCTCCCATGGACAATATTTTCTCTTTCCATCCTTGTAATATTTCACACACTCTATCGACAAGGTATTGGAAGCAATCACTTCGTTCAGCTCCAACCAAAAGTGGCAGCCCCAAATACTTATCAGATAGTGCTTCAGTCAAGATGTTTAATTTTGTACACACTTCTACTCTTCGTTCAACAAGTGTATTTGGGCTGAAGAAAATACTCGATTTTGCATCACTAATGAGTTGCCCAGAAGAAGCACAATAAGAGTCCAAAATATTCTTCAAGCATGTCGCATTCTTTTCGTCCGCTTGCATAAGAATGAGTCCAAAATAGGCGAAAGGGCGATGTCGGTGGAGGACCGTGGGCCCCACACCACGTGGAGGCGCGGCAGAGGGGGGAGTCGCGCCGCCATATGGTGTCGCTGCTTTGTGGCTCCCCTCCGTCTCCTCTTCGATGTTCTAGATCCTACCGAGAAAAATAGGAGTTTTGGCTTTTGTTTCGTACAATTCTGAGAATATTTCCTTAATAACTTTTCTGAAACAAAAAACAGCAGAAAACAGAGAACTGACACTGTGACATCTTGTTAATAGGTAAGTCCCAGAAAATGCATAAAAACCATATAAACTGTATATAAAACATGTAGCAATTGGTATAATATAAGCGTGGAACATAAGAAATTATAGATACGTTTGAGAAGTATCACTAACCCATATTCTTTTGACTTTTTGACGCATCTGCTTGGTGCTCAGCAAGATATTTTCTGGCGCCATCATCATCGTCAAGGGTCACCAGTGGGCCCAGGTCCCGTGGAGGCTCCACAAATGAATTTCCCCCCTCGTTCCGGCTTAGGGTGGGCATTCGGGATTTCCCGAAATGTCGGGACGGGACATTCGTTAAAAACAAAGTTCGGGATGTAAAACCGACTCTCGATTTTACATGAGAAAATTTGATTCCCGTCAAATCGGGATTCGGGAAATTCGGGATCGGGATCGGGAAATCCCGAATTTCCCGAAGTTCGGACCTTAATGCACATGGCTTTCGGCTTGTTGGTCGAGTAGGGTGGGGTGTGCACGGGAGACTAGGGTTGTTGCTGAATTGGCTTGGCCACTAGCGGGAAAAGACCGGGGCTAGTCACAAATTCACCGGACATCACATACATGGGCTTTGGTTGGGCTGAAAAAGACTCGCGTTTCACATAGGTATTTGGGCTTTTTTATTTTTCGAGATAAACGGGATTTTTCAGGATTCAACACTACATTCCCTAATTACCCGAAATAAATTTGGGATTTCAGAACTGCTTCCTGAAAAAACGTTCAGAATTGTCGAGTTCGAGAAATTCGGGGGAAAATTTGGGATTCGGGTTCGGAAAATATGCCCAGACTGAGTTCCGACTACCGGGTGTCTGCTCCGCCCCCGTCCGCGATTCCTTGGGCCTTGTTTGGCAGAGGAGTTTTCTAGGGTATATTACCTAGTGTTTTGGGTGAAAACACTCCTCACACCCAAAACACCCCAACCCCTCCCAATCCCTTTTCCACCAAAGCCCCCCACCAGATCAAGTCGTTGCAGACAAGTATTCGACAGCAATTAAAAAAGTGATCTTTTTAGAGCACATAAAAACTGATCTATTTTCACAGGATTTGAACACACACAAAACTGATCTTTTTAAATATCACATGAGCTCTCGTCACCTTGAGCGATCCCTTGACACGGTCCTTTGAGATCGCCGATGGATCATCAGGATGCTCAATTCGTATTCTGCGAACCTCCTCCATTGATTGATAAACTAGTATGAGACCGAGAGCAGAGAAAGTGGATGAAAATTTAGCCTGAATTAATCTTGTTGCTGCGAGCCAATTAATCACCTCCGACATCGAAGTGCTATGATCCGATGTAAGCTGCACGGCCGACAAGCACGGCGAGAGGAGACCGTCGAAAGAACCCTCGCTGACCTGCTCGAGATCCACGCTGTCCATGGTCGCCAAGACGGGCGCAGCTGTCGCTGACGCCCATGACGTACATGTCCTCCCCTTTCATGAGCTTGGAGAGGACGCAGGAGCCCATGAGCACGAGCTCGAAGAACTGGGCGACCATCCTGTCGGCGACGCACAGGTAGTCATCTCGGTCTTGCGGAGCGCACGCGCGAGCGCCTTGAGCACGACGACGTGGTCGTGGTCGCCGTCGCCGCCGATGCGGGGCGGGTGCTGCTGCGTGGGCGGTTTGAGGCTGGAGCAGTCGCGTTGGTCGTCCCACTCGCACCTCCACCGCCGCCGCTGCTCGTCGTAGTCGGCACTGCTGACGCCGTGCGGGGGCTTAGAGCGGCGCTGCGCTGCATCGCGTCGCGAGAGGCACGCCAAAATGCGAGGGAGGGCTCGCGTCTCAATTCCACTCCAACCCGACGGGTTTCCACAGGTTTGGACGGGCTCAGCACAACCAAAACCGGCCTGCCACAATGTTGGGGTGTTTTCTGGTGTCTTCAGATTGGGTCGGGAATTTACACCGGAAAACACTCCAATACTCCTGTGCCGAACGAGGCCTTGCGGATAATTCCGCGGTATTAACAACTCTCCGCGCACCCTCTGTGGCGGATGGCCTGGCCCATTTACAATAAGATGCGGTGGAATCTCTTTTTTTCTGCTTGCTTTTCTTTTTTCCTTTTTCGTTACTTTTTTCTTCTTAGTTTCTTTTTATTTTTCCATTTTTCTTTTTGGCGGATATTTTTAAAATGTTTAAAAAATAAATTTGTTCAAAACTAAAACTGTTCAGTTTTTGAAAATATTTTCCAAAATTTAGTAATGTTTTTATATTTTAAAAAATGTTCAACTTTCTTATATTTAAAAATGTTCAAAAAATAAATTTGTTCAAAACTGAAAATTGTTCAGTCTTCGAAAATATTTTCAAAATTTAGTAATGTCTTTATATTTTGAAAAATGTTCAACTTTCTTAAATTTAAAATGTTCACGTAGAAATTTGTTCAAAACTAGTTTCCGTTCAAATACTCTTTTTATTCAAATTTAAAAAATGTTTAACAATAATTTTTCGTTCATAGACTTTTTTCTATGCACTTTTTATAAATTTTTCAAAAATAATTTTCGTTAAATACTATTTTTATTCACTTTTTAAAATTCTTAGCATATTTGTAAAAACGAAAACAGAAAAAAAAACAGCATACTCCAGCATATGGGCCGGCGGGGGGAGAAGGGTGCGCACCGCGGAGACCCACGGGGAAAACCAGGTTTTAGTACCCACCAATCTGTTCAGTTCTGGCTCATCTGGAAACCGCACCCGGCCACCACCACCACCCGGTCACCCGACGCCGCCAAACCCTAGTCCCCCCGGCCGGCGATATCCGCTGAGCTAAGGCCGCCCCAGCAGCTGCGTTGCTCAAAGGTTTATTCCTTTATACATAGTTCTTCTCCTCTCCTCTGGACCTAACTTAGATTGATTTCTCTTGTCTGCTCAGGTACGATTTGATTCGATTAGATTGTTCCAAGAGTTTTTCGATTGATTAGTTCCTCGTTTTCGATTTTTGTCTTCCCATAAATGCTGGCCCGTGTACACTAAATCTGAACCCGTTGCCCTGCTAATTACGAATATCCTTTTCAATTTTGGTTTCGACAAGTAAGAGCTAGCTAGCTAGATAGGTCAATTACGTACAATCATGCTCTCTCTACTACACTTGTGAATCATCACTACTCGGTATTGAGATACTCGATTTTTTCCGGCAGGAGTAGTAGGTCTGTTACGATGCCAAGACCTAGTACCAAGCGCAAGAAGCATAGTACCAAGGGCAAGAAGCCTAGCTTGAACGAAAAGCAAGATGCCACGCAGAGTAACGATCCCACATCCCATGGCACTCACTCCCCCCACCACCCCACCACCCCCGAATTTAATGTCATTTTTCTTTAAATTAACTTGGACCCTTGCCTTGGAAGTGGTATGTGGCAGGTGCGGTGGATCTAGTCAAGTCGGCCTGAGCAAACTGAGTCACCAACTTTCTTCCAAATTGTCTGCAAGTCTTGTCTCTGTTGCTTCATTCGATGGTGACTATAATGTTCTATGCACATTTTTTTTGCTTTGAATTGTCACTAGTTCATAATTAATCAATGCTTGGGTTGAAACTGTCATATATTCTTTCTTGTAGGAGGCAAGGTTTTGCATGAATGCACAGGCATATTTATCAAAACCTTAAGTGCCAATACGATAAGTGTTATGACTTCATTCTCTTTGGCTTCATATAATGATGGTGGTGGTTTTAAGATAAAATACCATGATGTTTCCAGGGTTGGTGCTGCCCTCATCCCCCCCCCCCCCCCCCTTGTCCTGCTTATTCAATAATCATGCCATATCCATATCTGTCTTTGCAGATTGAAGTGAAACTTCCAAATGGTGAAGTTGTCAATGGGAAACTAGCGCATTCTCATGAGTGTTATGATATTGCCATTGTCGACATCGACAACATCCCACCTGGTTTTCAGCCACAATACCTCAGTCTGGATCATGGTGTGCAATTCAAGCCTTATATGGAGGTAGTAGCTGCATGGCGCTCTCGTCATACAGGAGAATTTAAGACCACAAGGGGGACACTGGATGACATCCCTGGAGGCAATTCACCTTTTTGGTCGAGCACATGTAAAATCATGACGGTGAGTTGTTAAGTTCTCTCTGGTTTCTACTTGGTTGAAATAAATAATGAACATCATTCTATATTTTTGATTGCTGAATATCATATTCTTTGAGGCATTACAGGTTGCATTTATCCTATCTAACTTTCTTGATTGTCACTTCAATGTGTGCTAGGCTGGGGTTGGAGGTGTGCTTATTGATTACAATGGTAAATTTATTGGAATGAACGTGTTTGATGCCAACATTGCTAAAGGCATCACTTACTGCGTACCACTGCATGGAGTCCTTAAGTGCCTGCGGTATTTTGAGTTGCTGCCTCAGTATGTATTTTGAGCCTTTCTGTATTTACGATTACGATCCACAACTTCTCATTTGGATTTCCTCATATGGTGTTGTGTCCCACATCCCTATTCTATTGCAGTTTGGGAGGCAAAACATTTTGAAAATATGATGTTAGTCAATTTTTTTTGTTCGAACAGCAATTTTTCTTTGGATGTACAACCAATTGACTTAAATTTTGTGTTAGGTTAATGTGCTGAATTAGCGATTAAGTTACACGATCAAAGGAAAAACAGAACTTAATCAATGACCAAAAAAATGCAAAAACATGACTCCGGCCCACCATGTGCACAGACAAAGAAAGCACTAAACCTAAGGCGAAAGTTAAATTGGGTTTTTTGGAGTTATATGACCTCCACTTATCGCATTAAAAAATTCCAATGAACTGTTCTCAAGGCAATGAAAAGAAGTTCTACACAGTAAAAATAATACAATAATTATACTCTTGGCTTCTTCAAAAGGACAGATGTTTCAGAATGGAGCTTCCTGGTTGGGTTACATATTGAAACAGAGGGAATTATCTAGTTCAGGAAAAGCTGCTTGTCCTTGAGCCCGCACGTAGCTTCAAGCAGCAAGGGACTGTTACATCCGAGTTTGGAGTAATATTTCTTCATTATGTTATTTTGCCATTAAATATCTTTAGCCAACTGGATCCGATTCCTCCTTGTTTAATACCTCAGTTCATGTACTGTCTTTGGTTCATGGATTTACCGTTGATAGTTTTCTGGATTGCGATGCAGTACTGGACCTGAGCCAAAGGGTGGTTATGGTACAAGAAATAGTAGCACAACGGAGGCACAAAGATATTCTACATCTGACTTACATGTGCTGGAGTACGTGGGATGTGAAGGTGAGCATAACACACAATCTGGTTAGGACTGTTATTACCACACTAAATATGTGGTTTGTGCTAATCATTTCATGATGTGATGGATGCACTATATGTTTGTATCAAATCTACTATTCATGCTAACATATGGCCGGTAATTGCTTCACCTTGTTGCAACAGTGTACGTTGATGATTTATATGAATTGGCGACGTCCTGGGGTTATCCGTTACCAGACCCGCATGAAATATGTGGTGAGTCACTGCCGTCCTTTTTTCTGTTGTTTGACCACTTATGCTGCACATTCTGACAGCTTTATACATGCATTTTGAAACGTGTGTGTCATGCTTGATTGAACAGATGGCATGTATCTGAATTATACTTTTGAAGATCAATTTGGAGTAGACGTCTGGAGTATTCTAAGCAAAAGAGTTGCTTCAAAAGTGTCTCAGAGTGTTGTCTCACTTGCTTCGTTCAATGGTGATTGTACTGCTACATGGTCATATGTTCACCTATACCTTTTCAGTTGGTACTAATAATTGAAATTGTGATATATGTAGGAAAGACAAGGTTTTTTGCTTGCACAGGAGTATTTATAGGCTGCGGTGCACACTCGGCAAGAATTCTGACTTCAGCAAGCTTGGTTAGAGATTCTGGTGATGATATTCAGAAGATTAATTATAACATGAGGGTTGTTACTGTTATCACTTTTTTATCCTTTTGTTTTTTTTAAGAATCGGCTAACCATAGCCTTTTCATTGCAGATTGAAGTGCGGCTTCCAAATAATCGTCGTGTCAAAGGGATATTGAAATATTGTAATCTATGTTATAATATTGCTATTGTTGACATCATGGAGTCTCGAAGTAATCATGGAATACAACTCCAGGGGCATAAGCCTGTCAGGAATGGAACAAATATAGTGGCCATAGGTTGTCTCTCCCACGAGCGCAAATTAATGGCCACAAAGGGCAGTTTGATGGATAAAAACACTGATTGGCAACACCAGCACAGTTGCACAGAACTTGGCTTCTCCACATGTAAAATCACTAAGGTATTTTTGTTTGTCAACTTACTAGATGTGTCGCAGCACTATCTCTGCACATTATTACAAATATCTTGATTCATGAAACCATTTTCTTGTGTCACCCTTTTGTTTGCTAGGCTGGAATCGGGGGCCCTCTTATTGACATGCGTGGGAACATTGTTGGTATGAACTTCTATCATGAGGAATGTACTCCGTTCCTACCGAGTAGTATCATTCTGGATGTCCTCAAGTATGATTTCTCGAAGGATATTTGTGCGAAATGGTACGCTGGTTTTATGTATGTTGTTTCTCTTATATTGCATGCAAGTGCTTTTATGCTTCATGGCATCATAACATTCAGGCTTTACGGCAGTACTATTACCTACTCGTACTTGTCTGGACATTTTTCTTTTCTAATTAATCTTTGGGGCTCCGTCACATTCTGTACTACTTATGTTTGAGCTAGTTTAACATCATACAACTTCGTCTTGTTTGGACATATGACAGTGATGACAATTTGTGTAAGTAATTAAGTATACAATGCACTGATGTTGTATGAATGTGATCATCTTCTTCCGTGTTTGGACATATGACAGTGATAGCAATGTGTAAAGGAAGTGTACATGCATGCACTGATATTGTATGACTGTGATCTTCTTCCGTGTTTAGCCTAGCTGTAGTTTAAGGGTTGACAGATGCGCCGATTTTATGAAGCAACACCATGCACACAAAGAAGGGTTATTTAGCTTTGTCCATGAACTACAATTTCTGATGGTAGACTTGTGTTAAATTGGTTGATTGGGCTAACTCAGTGTTTTAAATTTTTGTAGTCTAAAGGATGGGCCTGTTGTTATTGGTGGTACAAACAGGTATTTCTTGTTTTACACATGTTATTGCTATTCATATTCATTGCTTCTGTTAAAACTTGCATTACTATTTAAATTGCACTTGCTCAACAACAGATGGCCTGTGACCAAGCCATGTTGGGTTTATCCATCATCTGCGCTAGATGAAGCGCTGAGCGCCTGTGTTGATCTTGAAGCTGCTTGAAAAGAAACCTTATGACTAAAAGGTGGAAGAGAATACTGTTGGTTTACCGGTGTGTAAATTTGAGTTGTTCTGATGCATCCAGAGTCGATTGTAGCAATGGAAGAATCCAAGCCTTCTTCGTATTGTAGCAGTGTACGAACTAGACCTGTCTGCGTACTGAAGTAGCTGTCTTGTATTGTTGACGAAGGTCAGCCTCTCAGATCATCCTTTCAAAGGATTGGCCCTGTTAGCTTCCTTGGATTTATTCCGTGCTTTTCAATGTTATTTTTTTCGTGGTAGGTCACGTGACTATGAGGCAGTATGTTGGTACATGAGTCAATTCCACTTTCTATCCTCTCTTTTTTAATTGTGGTAGTGCATATACCATTTCAAACTTAAGTGAAAGATACTCACAATACATGAACTTAGCACTCTGAAAGTGGGGAGCATTTGCTGCGCAATCTCCTATCTGGTGCAATCATGCAATCAGATCAACTCGGGACGTCTGATCCTGAAGCTGCGGCCAGATCCAAACAGCCCCCATCTCCACCTCCGCTAAGTTGCAAGTTCGCGAAAACGGTCCAACAAAATATTCCACGGTTCTCATCTGTCTAGTCGGAACTACTAAGGTCTCTAGGGCATAATGAAAACCTTATCTCTGAACTGTCGGGGCCTAGGTAATGACCCGGCAGTTCGAGCAGTGCTGGATATTCAGCGCAAACATGATCCTGATATTATATTTCTTTCGGAAACACATTTAGATAATTATCCTGCAGAATGCCTTTGAAGACGGATGAAGATGGACATGAAGCTTGTGTGTCCAAGCGATGGAAGGAAGGGTGGTTTACTTCTATTCTGGAAAAGGGAGATACAAATTGATCTCCTTGAGTTACACCCCATGTTTATAGATGTGAAGGTTAAAACTGGCGATATTTTGTGGAGGCTCACTGGTATGTATGGAGAGTTCCGGTGGGAAGATAAATTTAAAACATGGGATAGAATGCGGCGGCTGCACCAAAACCATTCTCTCCCTTGGCTGTTGATTGGGGATTTAAATGAAATTCAATTTTTACATGAGAAAGAAGGTGGCAATCCTAGACCGCAGCAATATATGCAGGAGTTTCAGCATGCGATGGATGATTGTAGTCTGAGAGATATGGGGTTTATTGGTGATCCTTTCACGTGACGAAGGGGGAGAATTAGGGAACGATTGGATAGAGGGCTTATTAATGATGATTGGTCTCATCTTTTTCCATCCGCTGCTCTGGAACACCTACACTTCGCTAGGTCTGATCACCGACCGTTATTGGTGAATACGGAGTATTATGCAAATATCATTATAGCTGGAGCGGGGGATCCACCCTTGCGTTTTGAGGCTCGCTGGTTACGAGAGGAGAGTTTTTCAAATACAGTAAAGGATGCTTGGGACCGGGCTTGTGCTCATCATGGTAATTCAAATATTCATGAGAAGCTTTCTATTATGCATAGAGAATTTCATGACTGGGACCAACGTGTGCTAAAAAAACCGAAAAAAAGACTAAGGAAGGCACAACGTGATTTAGAGAAGGTGATGACGGGCCCTATGACAGATGAGAATGATGAAAAGAGGAAGGAGCTTTCTGAGTTGATTGAATATTTGCTGGAACTTGAGGAGATACAATGGATGCAGAGATCACGTGCAAATTGGCTGAAGAGTGGAGATAAGAATACTTCTTTTTTCCATGCTTACGCATCTGCGAGAAGAAAGAAAAATTTCATTAAAAATCTAAAAGATGAAAACGGTGCTGTGTTGGAAGGTACGGATGCACTTAATACCCATGTTCATGATTACTTTGCTAACCTCTTTTCATCTGAAGTGTTACAAACAGATCCGAATGTACTCAATAAGGTGGAAACGAAGGTAACAAGTGTTATGAACGATATGCTGCTAGCCCCTTATGATGCTGATGAGGTGAAAAAAGCTGTATTTAGTATAGGGGATCTCAAAGCTCCCGGGCCTGATGGTCTCCATGCCATCTTTTTTAAGAAGTATTGGGATATTCTTGGTTATGAGATTACAGAAGAAGTCTTGTATGCAATTAATTCAAGACAAATACCGGCTGATTGGAATGATACAACTATTGTCATGATTCCTAAAATTGATTCGCCGGAGCTGGTTACTCAATTCCGGCCTATAAGTTTATGCAATGTCCTGTATAAAATTATTTCAAAGATGCTAGCTGCTAGGCTGAAGACTATTCTTCCTGATATTATTTCTCCCACGCAGAGTGCCTTTGTTCCAGGGAGGTTGATTTCTGACAACATTCTGATTGCTTATGAATGTATACACAAGATTAAAAATAAAAGAGTTGGCCAATATGGTTTGTGTGCGGTGAAGCTTGATATGCACAAGGCCTACGATCGAGTTGAATGGGTATTCTTGAGGGATATGATGATGAAACTTGGATTTCATACTCAATGGATTGATATGATAATGGCATGTGTGAGCTCAGTTAAATATAAGGTCCGGTTTAATTCGCAGGAGAAAGAGGAGTTCATCCCTACTCGAGGTATAAGACAGGGAGACCCTCTTTCTCCATATCTGTTCTTATTATGTGCAGAAGGTCTTTCTAGCATGTTGCAGTTTGAAGAAGAAGCTGGTGGCATTGAGGGAATAAGAGTGTGCAGAAATGCACCATCAGTCTCACACCTTTTATTTGCTGACGATTCTCTAATTCTCATGAGAGCGGATGTGTTGAATGCAGCTTCCTTACGGCAAGTGTTGGAGTCCTATTGTGCAAGTTCTGGACAGATGGTGAGTTTGGCGAAATCAAGCATTTTCTTTAGTCCTAACACAAATGTCAATACGAGAGTAGAGATATGTCAGGAGTTACATATTGATACAGAAGCATTATCAGATAAATATTTGGGGTTGCCGGCAATGGTTGGTGCGGATCGGAGTGACTGTTTTAAACATTTTGTGGAGAGAATTAAACAACGGCTTATAGGATGGATGGAGAAACAACTATCACTTGGTGGTAAAGAAATTTTGTTAAAGGCGGTAGCTCAAGCAATTCCAGTGTTTGCTATGTCTGTTTTTAATCTTCCAAAAGGGATCTGTAAGGAGATAACTGATCTTATTGCACAATTTTGGTGGGGAGATGATGAGGATGATAAAAAGATGCATTGGTACACTTGGTGGAAGCTTTGTTATCCGAAAAGTGAGGGTGGTATGGGATTTAGAGATCTTCACTCTTTTAATTTGGCGATGCTTGCAAAACAAATTTGAAGGATCATCACGTGCCCGGAATCTCTATGTGCTCGAATTTTGAAGGCTAAATACTTTCCAAATGGACCTATTCTCCAAGCGGGGCCTAAAAGTGGGTCTTCTTTTACATGGCAGAGCATTGTTCCTGCAATCCCCACTTTCAAAAGGGGGTATATTTGGAGAATTGGCACGGGAGAAGATATCAACATATGGAGTGATCCTTGGATTCCTTCTAGCTCAGATCGGAAGGTGATTTCCCCCGTGGTCTTTCTATTCTATCAAAAGTTAGTGAGCTTATTTGCCCAATTACTGGTGCGTGGGATGAACAGACCCTAAATGATAATTTTATCTCAGTTGTTGTTAACCGGATATTAAGAATCCCCCTCCATACAAATTCATTTGATGACTTTATTGGATGGCATCTTAGTCCGACGGGTGTTTTTTCAGTTCGGACAGCGTACCATGCCGAGTGGGTTCATACTTTCCGAGGCCATGCAAACTCTTCTGTTACTCCTTCTTCGTCGGAATTACAACCAGTATGGAAGGCACTTTGGAAGTTACAAATTCCACGTAAAATTCAGATTTTTGGTTAGCGAGCGCTCCATGGAATCATCCCGCTAAAGTGTGTTCTAGCTAATCGGCATATTGGGTTATCTGGTGAGTGTCCTATTTGTCACAGTGCAGCGGAGGATGTGAAGCATCTACTCTTCCAATGCCAGCCGGCGATCTCTCTCTGGACGAAGCTGGGAATGTTGGACAAAATATTGGAGAAGTCCCAAAATAATAGGTCCGGTTCTGTGGTTTTGGAGGAGCTGATTACTCAAGCTGATAGTGCTTTACCGATCATGCCTCAAGTGGGATTTAAGGAGATGCTCCTCACGGGCTGTTGGTATTTATGGTGCCTGAGAAGACAAGTTACTCACAACAATTCGATCCCACCGGTTTGGCGATGGCCGATGTCTATATTGGCAATTGCTGGCAACTACAAGAAATCTTGTGCGAAAATAATGACAGAGCCGGGTGAAAAGTGGTCAAAACCTGGGCCTAGATTTATTAAGCTAAATGTTGATGCTGCATTTCATGTGAATTTCGGATCTGGTGCAACGGCAGCTGTGCTTCGAGATAGCCGGGGCAATTTTATTGCAGCGCAATGCTTATTTATTGAGCAAGGGTTAGATGCTGCAACTATGGAGGCTTTAGCAATGAGAGATGGATTGAGCCTGGCACATGCGTTGGGGTTCCATAATATTGAGGCAGAATCAGACTCTACACATGTTATTGATTTATGCACAGGTCAAGCTCAATGGTGGGATGCAGCGGCAACCATATTTGCGGAATGTGAGGACTTGGCTACCTCTATTGGGAGAGTTAAATTTAGGCATATCCCTCGTAAAGCTAATAGTGTAGCGCATGAGATTGCTAGTTATAGCTTCTGTAATCAAAATTCTGTTAGCTGGATTAACGAACCTCCGGGTTGGTTAATGGGGACACTGATAAACGATGTAATGGTTGGTATTGGTTAAGGCGGCAAGTTCCAGACGCACTCTTTTCCTTGCCAGGGTACCGGAAGGGACTGGTAAGGTTTTTAATGAGGCGGCTTGCTGACCTAATATATGTGAAAAGTTTCAAAAAAAAAAAATGGTCTCTAGGTCTCGAGCAGCGCAGGTAAAAAAAAGTCGTCTCCAGTGGCGCGAGCAGTCAAAGAAGAGACAGACGGCCGATGCCCTAGAGCCCGTAAGAAGGTTGTGGCCTTGTGGGGGCAAGCGAGACGACGGCCGATGCCCTAGAGCCCGTAAGAAGGTTGTGGCCTTGTGGGGGCAAGCGAAACGACGGCCGACGCCCTAGAGCCCTAGAGCCCGTAAGAAGGTTGTGGCCTTGTGGGGGTAAGTGACCGCAAGTCTCGCCATACTGGACGCCGGCATCAAGGGGTCAGTTCCCCGACGAAAAAGGCTTAGAGGGAACGGAGAACCCGGAGGCAGAGAGACGACGACGGCGGGCAAGGACGCAAGTCTCGGCATACTGGACGCCGACATCGAGGGCTCAGTTCCCCGGCGAAAAAGGCTGGGAGGGAACGGACAATGGAGAACCCGGTGGCAGAGAGAGAGCTGGAGAGAGAGACGACGATGTAACCAACCGAGGAGGGTGACTGTTAGGGACACACAAGCGAGCTTGTGGCGTCCTGGCCGGAGAGGCTCACGGCGAGGTCGCCGTGCCGCGGGGAGCGCGTCTCTACTTGGGAAGTCCGGCTCGTGCTTGTCAAAGCTGTTCCTTTAAGAATAAAGTTGCTCTCACTTTCTCGGGAAATAAAATTACATGTATTGCATGAGTTAAACTTAGAGAATGTTGCTTCCGTACCCGCGACGAAAGCGGCAATGGCTCATTTGCCATTAAACAAACGATGAGTGCTTATATACCGATCACAACCAATTTTCAGTGCTCATATGAAATCGTTGTTAGTTCGATGTCAAAACGTCCCTGTTTTCCTGTCAGTTTTTCCAAAATTTCCATTCTTATACCCTCAGTGTGTGGAATAGGAAAAAAACAACTCGAGTTGACCAAATTCACCGAACACACGCACGCATCACATTTTTTCCATTAATTTCTAGATAAGGCACATACTATTTTTTTCATTATTTCTCTGTATTTCCGCTCAAAGTTTGTTCGCTATACATGTTGCCCAAACTTCACTCATCATTTGCTTGATTTGCCACTAAGGACAAGACGGTCATTTTGGCCACTTACCGGAATGAGGTAACTCTGGAATAATGGCCGGTGGCAAATAAGCTATAGAATATGTTTGTGTTTGGTATATGAGAACTGGAGCTTTGTTGGATGATAAATGAGCCATTGTTGAGTTTGTCAGTGGTATAGAAGCCATTAGCTCAAATTAGGATGAACACAACCATTGATAAAGCAAGGGGAACATAAGGAGTAGAGTGAACAGGTTGGTCCATATAGTTTGAGAACAAACACTGTCAGCTATTTTTAACCTTTCTTACACACAAAGAAGAGCCGTTCATGGCGAAGTGAGCCTAGCTCAACTGGTTTGGTTCCTTGTGGTGGAACCAACCCACCGAGATTCAAGTCACAGACTTGGCATGGATGTTCGAATTTTCTGGATTATTTCAGGATTTTATCGGCGCTATGCTTTTAGTAGTAAGTGACGTGCCCGCCAACAGCGAGGTGTCCGTGGTGACTTCGTCAACCTTAAGATATGCCGGACCAGTCTCTCGGAGGTGCTCATAGAGGTAGGGTTTGCATGTGTGTGTTTTTAGGGGTGTACGTGGGTGTTTCTTTGCATCTGTGTCTAATGTGTTTTTTTAAAAAAGAGTCGTTCAAGTAAATTAATATAAGTGTAATTGAGTATCATTATAGTGACAAGAAATCAGCATGATGACACCAAGAGGTTCCAAAGTTGTAAACCATCACAAATAAGGCTACAACATGCTAGTAACCGGTGATAAGGAATTATGTTGAGTTGCCACCTCTTGCAATCCCAGGTTCTAGCCTTCATGTATACATAATAGTCTTTCTCAAGTTCATGACTGCTTACAACATATGTGTAGTTTCCTGCAGGTGCAACATCGCAATTGTTGCTCCATTCCAGGTACTTGTCCAACTTCTTTGTAATTTCTGGACAACTTCTGCCTGGCCACTTCTCCTACTCCCTCTGTTTGGTTTCAATTATTTGTAGAATTTTGTAGAATATTGTCTCAAGCATAAACGGTGACTCTGGCTTCTAGAATTAGCTGTTGTCATATCGAAAAATTGTGTTAAAACATTAATTGGACCAGAATAATATAGGAAAAATAGTAGTTCTTGTAAAAAAATTGCAATGTTCCTGTTGAACACCTGTGAATGATTGTTCAATAGCTCATCACACTTAGGAAATTCATTGAAGAAAGCCTTAATCCAAGTGTTATGCACTAGCTATGAAATCCATTGATATGCATTTTGACTGTCAGCCTGCATCTTGTCCAAGCTTCTTTGCCACTTTGGCACATAGGTTGATTTGTCAATAGCCCACAGGTTGTTCTTCAGTGCTTCTCCTCTATGCCCTGCTCTCTGAAAATTCTGGAGTAAATGCCTGACACAAAATAAGCTTTTGCACTGCATTTATGAGCCCCTTTAGAAATGTAGGCATCAGTGGTTAAAAATTACAGATAAGTGGTAACCGTCGAGAATTATCGACAATTCTCAACGATTACGTTACCATATGGATATAAATGTAGAGATAGCTGGTAACGTTGAGAATTGTCGACAATTCTCGACGGTTACCATATGGCTGTAAATGTAGACATAAGCCACATGAGTAAATGACCAAATAAAAACCCTAGGACCATACCTTCTACTTGTCAGTGACGGGGAGATGTGTTGGTTATATTCAAGTCATCTTTCAAATTGGTGAGAAACCAATCCCAGGAACTAGTGCATTCCACTTGAACCAACCCAAATGCAGCAGGAAAAATGCAATCATTGGGGTCAATTCCCACTACTGTCAACAAGACACCTTTATATCTTGTTTTGATGTGGCAACCATCTAGGAAAATAACAGGTCTACAACCAACAAGAAAACCCTTTTTACACGCATCATAACTCAATTAAAGAGTGGCCAAATGCTTCTTATGTTCTGGGTTGTTTGGATCATTTACTGAATTGGTGGTTAAGAAAAACCTAGAGCCAGGGTTCCTCCTCCTCAACTCTTCTCCATATTCCATAAGCAGCCTGAATTGTGGTTCTTCATCACCATGTATATATAGAAGTGTTGCTCTCCTTGCTCTACTTAGCTTCCATCTGGGTGGGCACATTTTAAATTTCCTATTCACCTTTGCAGCAAAGCTTGCCACATCTAGCTTCTAATTGTCCTTGAACTCATGCATGAACTTATTAGTTAAAATTTTGGTGGTAATTTCTTTCTCCAGGGGCGGAGCTGAAGCAAAAGTACTCCAGATGTCCTTGATGCACACTTGGTGGCCTAACCTGATGCAAAAATCCCTTTTCTACTGTAAGTTAGGCTAAAAAAATCTTGGACCCTGATGCACGACCCATCCAGCTACACCCCTGGCTTTCACTGGCCATCTTGCTTCACAAGTATGAGTAGGTTCGTATTTTGTAATTACAAAGCCACTTTTTTTTTTCTTTGATCATTAGAAGATTTAAGCATCCAAGAGCATCCATGAGCACACATCCACCCTTCTCTTGTCATTCTTGATTTTCTTGATTTTCACTATGTTTCTTATAGCATAATTTCTCAATGCCTTTCTAACCTCCTCAACACAACTGAGAACCATTCCTACTTTGAATGAAGGATTATCGTTACTATTAAATGGGAGTTGGTCTGCCAGGATGTGGTCTGCCATATGTGGTCTTATAGCTGGCCATCGGGCCGGCACGGCCCGCTTCAAAAAAAGCACGGCACGTTTAGGGCACGGCCCGTTAGGCACGGTAGGCAATCGGGCCGTGCCCGGGCCGGCACGCGTGCCACAGCTCGACTTTAGGCACGGCACGGACGGCACGGATAGGGCCCGCCGGCATGGTAGGCACGGCCCGTTAGGCGAGTTTCGTCTGTTTTTTTTTATTTTTATCCTATAAAATAAGTAAAAGTAGGTAATAAAAAAATAAAAAAATGCTAATCGTGCCGTGCCGGCCCGCATGCATCAAATCGAGGAGCGACCCGGGCCCGTGCCGTGCCGCGGCCCGTTTAGTTTCGTGCCGTGCCAAAAAAGCCGTGCTTCGGGCCGGCCCATTTGGCCAGCTATATGTGGTCTGCCGGATATTGTGCCACTCGCTTCTTCATATCTTTCACACCGTTCGATCTAGACATAGAAGTGACTGAGTACAACTCGAGCACGGCTCTTCCCGGCGACTGCCGCAATGGCGATTTCGGCAACATGCCGGTGAGGCGTTCATGCCGTTCTCCTCCCTCCAGATTTCTCTTTCAATCCTCAGGTCAGCTCATCCCATCGCTCCCCTAATCGATTTCCTGGTCAGCTCTCACCACTTCTTCAAATTCCCCACCCTCAAGGAAACCCTAGCTTGACATCCACCACTGAATTCATCCCCTGCGCTCTCCACGATGTTCCCCTCCCCCATCCTCTTATCCTCCCATCTCGGGATTGTCCCAATTCAAACCTCCGTGCCTTTCCCTAATTCCTCTTGAAGCACGCCTTCTAGGCACTTCTGCCATCAGTGTGCTGGTTGTCCTGGCACGGGGCCTGTGGGCGATACTTAAGTGACCGGGGGGGGGGGGGGGGGGGGGGGGGGTTATCGTAGATTATCCCGTCCTGGCACAGCAGCTACTGCATACTGCCTCGTCACCACTTCCTCTCCATTCTTGCTCAAGTTTTAAGACGGGTGATACCTATGCTCCCTCCCAGAAGCTGATTTTTGCAGCTCCCCCTCCAAGAGTATCCATGAGTGCGACTTTGAGGGTAATTCCCAGGTGTACCTCTCAAATTAATGTGGCTGCTTCAAATCTCTCGACTACAGGAGCAGGACTCAATCCTGCTGTAAGCGACACACGCACGGTGGCACCTCCCACTGCGGCCTTGAAGTTCATCGGTTGGAACTGCAGGGGTAAGGGTAGGAGCCTTCGCAACTCCAGAAAAATGGAGTATCTGGCGAGATTGATGTATTCCACCGGTACCCAGGTAACTTTCGTTTCGGAAACTAGATCATCTAAAGTTACCGCTTCTCAGTTGAAAGATCATTTTAATACAACTGATAGCTTTGTAGTACCTTCACAAGGTCTCTCTGGGGGCCTCTGGTTGTTATGGATGGATGAAGTTAGTCTCTCGATCAAGTTCTCAAATAGATATCTTATCCTAGCTCTTGTCCAACATAGATCTACTAATATTGAGTTTGGACTCGCTTGTGTCTATGGAGACCCTCACCATCGGTTTACTACAATAATCTGGGACCATATTTCTAATTTTGTTAATGATACTTTCAACAGGCCAGTTGTTTGCTTAGGTGACTTAAATGACATCATGAGTAATATGGACACCACCTCTATCAATGTTAATACGAATCACATGCAAACTCTTAATACTCTTGTCAAGCAGTGTGGTCTTTTTGATTTAGGTTATAGTGGCCCGGCCTATACTTGGACGAACAAGAGGTTTTCTTCTACTCCTATATTTGAAAGACTAGATCGCTGTCTTGGAAATGCAGAATGGTGTGCTCTGTATCCGAATACAAATGTTTTCAATTTACCTATCATGCTCAACGATCATGCCCCTATTCTTGTGTCTACTGAATCAAAATTCAACAAACCTAGACTTACATTCAAGTTTGAAAATTGGTGGACTTTTCAAGATGACTTTCAAAGTGTAGCGAAAAATGCTTGGTCTTCTACGGTGAATAAATCCTTCCATGCCAGATCGACTAACCTTGCAGGTACTTTGAAAAAATAGTGTAAGAAGAAGAAGCCAATCCAGCAACAACTTGATTGTTTACAAAGCCAGATCAATGGCATTCAAATGGAACCGGTGCATCAACAGGATCACAACCTTGGAGATAAATTGGTGTCTCAATATGAGGTAACTCTAACCAAGCTTACTGAATATTATCGGCAGCGTGCGAAAAAACATTGGGCAACCCATGGTGACAGAAACACAGCTTACTTTCATAATGCAGTACAAAAACGTAAGCGAAGGAATCGTATTGTTTCTATCCGAGACACAAGTGGGAACGACTTGTTTGATCCAAATGATATTGCAAATGAATTTGTTCACTACTTTCGGTCCATCTTTACTTCCACATCTACTAACAATGTTATATATATCCCGAATATGAATACACAAAATCATGCAGATGCCTTCACGAGCTCTGTGCCGGACAAGCAGGAAATATTTGGAATACTCATCTGGTGCATGCGCGTCTTATTTTATTATTCTCTCTGGAAGCAATTAGCCAATACATCTGTATTTTCCATTCGGTTGGTAGTTCATGATGTCATGTTCTGTACGCTCTGAACATGGATGGAAACGATTATGCATTGCTTTATTATCCCATTTAGCACCTCACTTCGGGTGGTTTCATTGCTATGCGGTTGCCATTAGCGTGAGAAGGCATGTTTGAAGAGATAGGAGTCTTTTATAAGCAGTACAATGCCCCACTTCTTTGGTACACAAACAGAATTTGTAGATTAGAGATCTGGCTGCAGCATAGTTTTTCTCCTTCTAAATAGTAAATACATGTGCATCTGATCTGCTACTGGGGTGAGCAGGCATCAAATTATCGTACGGCTTTGCTAATGACCATGCTAACAACCGTGCTATCATAACAACACGCTGGACACAGTTTGTCCTAAATGGCACTTTAAGAAAATAGTTGTTGTGTTCGTAAACATTTTCATGAGCATTATGATGGTACTGCTGAGCTTCTAGGCATATATATTGGGCCACGGTAATTTAAAACACCCAATCACTCTATCCATCCACAGCTGCAAGTATCGTCAGAGAGTAGTCTGTTTTGTAGAAATGGCACCTGCTTAATCACCGTTGCTGATATTCAGAGTTACCCATGTTAGACTCGCAATATTATTTGTAGGCTTACTCAGCAAATTTGGTACATGCAAATTTGGTGCTTCTTATTAAACACTTGATTTCTTAATACACATTTTGTTGCGGACCTGCAGGAATTACATGAGTCCTTTGTCCTGTTTGTTAGGTGCCTGCCTCTTTGATCTCTGTTTAATGTGCAGACCATGAGCATGTCAACTTCCCTTATTATTGAACTTCTTTCTTCCTGTTGTTTAGTGGTGTTGAAAATTGCCTCCTCTATTTAGTTGGGTAGAGAAGCGAGGCAAAACTGATATTTGTCTGATGTTCACCTATTTATTTGAAAGAAGATAACTTGAGTTATTGTTTGTTCTTTCTGTTAGTACTGACATTCTAGGTGATAATCAGTTCGTAGGTTTAAATGCTAATATAAGTTCTGAGGAACAACAATGATAGTATTGCCTTTCCTATTTTCCACGTGTGCTTTCAATGAACCAATGAACAAGGCCAGGAAGATGCATTTCTTGGTTGGATACACAGAGCATTTTTTTCATATTAGATACACTGCCCTCAGTTTTGCGATTTGTAAATTGGTCACTAAACACCATACAAATTAATAACACTGAGATATATGCATCCGCTGGTTTCACTACTTTGGTTTGGTCATATCTTAGATGTCATCTATTTTTGTGGAGTTCATTTTCATATTCAATACACTGCCAACGGTTTTGAGATTTGTAAACCAGCCAGGTTATATTATTTGTTCTTTTTTCTGGTGGGTGTTCATGGTCAGTTGGGGAAACAATCCATTTATGCCTGCTGATCAAAGTCCTTTAAAGTTATTTCCTTTCTTCGATTTTCTCCTTGGCTAGGTCCAGGTTAACATGACATGTTGTGGCTTTCTAACAAAACATTTTGTTGTGCTTCTAGGTTTGTTAGGTGCAGAATCTGCTGCTTATAGGATTTATTGGTGAGATCGTGGACGACGCCGACCAGCGGCACCGGCACGGCTCCTTGCCCTACTACGTCTCTTCTCCCATGGTTACCGAATTTTTTAATAAGGTTCATCTGTTTATTATCTTCGTCCCATCTTGCAAAGTTAGTTGCATCTCCTCCTAGAGTAATCTGTGGGGAATATGCACAAAATATATATTTGAAAATCATGTATGAATCTGCTGTGAGCAAAGGGAGCATGTTGATGCTTCTTATACCAACTATTAAACCATTTCCATTAGCTTGCTTTAAAATTTTGAGTTACTTCATACATACGGACGAAGCAGACTATAAAACCTGCAAGGACCTTCAGATTTTAAACACCCATCCTACTTGCCTATATGTAGGTCATGTACATGTATATTTGTTGTTTCTGGTTATTTTTATTGGAATATTTTTCTTTTCTTATAAACAGTTTTGGGACTTTGATAAGATTTAGACACTTATATTGATTCTTGGTCGATGTTATCTTTTATTGTTGGTACGGTTCATCTTGTCCATGTGTAGAGATAGAGTCGGCTGTCAGGTTCTTTAGCTTGTGCAATCAGCATTGATCAGATTGCTAGGTCTCCTGTAATTGGTGTTTTACTTGCTGATTTAAAAAAAATTCTATACATTATATCGGTTTTATTCTTTTTCGGTCATTGCTGCAGTCTTTGGCTGTCTCTGTTGCGGGATGCTTGCTATCCATGAGGAGAGATACATCATGGGATGGATTGCTAGGTCTTAAGTAATTAATACTTGATGCTTTGCTTACCTTGGCTGTGTGTTTTGTTTAGCTGATTAGAACCCTTTCCTAGGTCTTAAGTAATTAATTGTTGATGCTTTGTTTACCTTTGGTTGTGTTTTTTTTAGTTGATTTGAACAGTTAAATTTTGTGCTGGTGATTGGTATAGTATTGGTACTGGCCTGCTTTTCTAATTGATCTTGGTGTTGGCCTTCTTTTCTGTGCAGTTGCCGCTGTGAGTTGCTCCTATATTGGATCTGGTGCTCAATTGGAAGTGTTGGTTTCAAGTGCATGCAAGAAATCTTTTTTGCTTTGCTATCAGTTGGCTATGTATAGAGATGGTTGCAGTTTCTAAATTCTTTGGGCTGTCCAGTTAGAATTCTTTTTTGTTTTCCTATTGGTTGGCTATGTATAGAGATGGATGTAGTGTCGAGGTTCTTTGGGTTGTCCAATTTATTTATAGCAGTGATGCTTGCTGTCCTCCATCTCCTTCCTACCTTGGTTCTTTGTTCCTCACCCCAACCTCCATGAAGTAATATCAGTACTATCTAGAAATTCTTCGTAATAATCTAGCTATTTGTCATTTTAATTACCCGATGCTCTTCCATTTTGTAGAAGTGTACAGATTTATCAAAGTGCCTTGAGTAAAAAGTTTACAAGGTTTTGATTTATCCCAATATCTAGACCTGATATCCCTCTACTGAAGTCATTCAATTCCATGCCTCAAACTGCATTAGAGACATGGCGCGTACAAGACATATTTTCTTTTGGTTTTGCTTAGTCTAGGAGTAATTGTATTGAGCAGGGGCCCTAGAAGCTGAGCAAGATGTTAAATAAAAAAGCATGTTTGATCTGCTAATGTAACTTTAAATACAAGTACCTTCAACGCTTCTCATCTTTGATGGTGCAGACGGATTATTATATGTGCCTACAAGCTTTTCGAAAGAAATCTGGAGTTTTCGGCCCGTATGTGCCACTTCCCACTTGAATGACTTCCTACAGTCTGTTGTTGATAGTCTGACATGTATCGACAAAAATCGTATATATTACGTGCTTAAAAACCAGCACCAGCTGAGGGCTGACCACCTACATGGCTTAATTGATGTTGTTGGACAGGGTTTTGTTGACGGTGCTGATGTCGGGAAAATGACTATACTGCCTTCGAGCCATACGGGAGGTCGTCACTACTTCGTGGAGAATTTTCAACATGGTCTAGCTGGTGCTCCTGACATTTTCTCTACCTTTCACCTGTAACCCAAAATGACCTGAAATAATTGAGTCTTTGTTGCTTGAGCCTGGTCAGAGACCCGCGGATCGGGCCGACATTATTGTTAGGGTGTATAAGATGAAACTCAACGAGTACATAGATGACATTAAGTCTGGCCGTGCTTATGGACCTGTCAAAGCTGGTACTACATCTTATTATATTTTTTGTCTTATTTTTTACATGCTTGCAGCCTGTGGCCATTCGATGCTTATTTGTTTTAGTTATTTTCTTTTACAGTACTATACACGGTAGAGTTTCAGAAGATGGGTCTTCCGCATGCTCATATTCTTATCTTGTTGAAAGGGAATGAGTGTGAGGTCAAACCAGATCCTGTTGATGTAAGTTGGCTTATATTCTTTTACTTACCATATGTGGTTTTGCATCTCTTTTTCTCTCCAATTTTCTATCTCGCGGCGTTCTATAAAGATTTTGATACCTCCATATTTTTAATTCTAACAACTTTCTTACTCTTATTACTAGGCTGGATGTACCTTGTCATGTCTCACGAGTCACGACACCACCTTCGGCTAACAAGACAATTGCTCTAAACTGGTACTGACCAACTACAGTCTATATTGGCATTCTTTCGTACATAAAGATGAGAATATTAACTCACTTAGGCCTTTACTATTTTTTTTTGCAGGACAAGAAGAGTGTCACTTGATTCCAAGGTCCGTAAGCCACTGTTCCAAAACATCACTGTTCCAAAACAGCGGAGATCGATGCAAGGCAACTGAGCCAGGAGATGAACTGCTACATACTACTAGGGACCTCTGTGAAACCGATAAGGTACTAGGTACCGTGTTATCCCGCTGGATTACAACATATACAGAGATATTTTGACTACTGTTTTTACTCATACTTACTGAATATACATCTATTATTATGATTTTTGTTGCATCATTTTTCTTACAATCTAATTTCCAGGTTGTGA
Organism: Poa annua; assembly: GCA_026929855.1. NCBI lineage: Eukaryota > Viridiplantae > Streptophyta > Magnoliopsida > Poales > Poaceae > Poa > Poa annua. Next base: position 72,512,054 of record CM049433.1, read on the forward strand.
AGGATCCAATAACTGATTTGGAACCAACTGCCGGTCTAGCGCTGGTGCCAAACAAAGACGAGCCTTAGACTGTACGTGTGTGTGGCGCTAGATCCACATTATTCATGTTAGGTATGAATGTCGTTTTATGTGTTAGTATACATAGGTAACTACAGAATATTGTTTCATTTAGCTTGCTGTATTTTACCCCTGTTTGTTAAATGTTTTGCATTCTGTGATTGGTGATTATATGGATTTTTAGCTTATTATGTCCTTAGGTTAATGTATGTCATTAAATGTAATGTCTTGCAGGATTTATTTTGCTCGCCGGTGAATATAACCCATCGGTGATGCTTACCTGATGGTGATGATCAATGCGCTTTTCAATGTTCATGCTGCTTGAAGTCGGTGGTATCTATCTATTTCGGCCACGGCTGATAAACCCCATCTCATGTTTGACTCTTTAGATGAAACGTTTTTGGCTGCAAGAGCCGGTTGATCTTTTTGTAATAGACTAAGACGTGAACCTTAATTATCTACCTTCTATCTCTTGCACACTATTTCTACCTGTTTGTCCATGTTACCATATATATCTATTCGGTTGGTCTTTAAGACTTTTTATTTAGATGTTGTCAATGTTACAATAACAAATAAATCCTACAACTAATAATATTTGCTTCCCCTTTTAACATTGCCACTACGGTATCCATGCACTAAACGATTAAAAAAGCGTTATCCCTGGGATAATAATTATTTTAAAAACAGGTGGCACGTGGCAAGCTGCGCCCCCAAATCTAGTAATTGCACATAGGAAAAGCAAAAACAATCGAATTTCCTATCACAAGTTGATTCCAACAGGCCGCCGACCCATCGACTCCGCCCGTGTCCATTCTTATCAGTTTGCGGCGAAAGTACGGTCCAACGCGAGACATAAATTTCGCGTGTGTCCGTTTTGGTGGTCTGCCGCGCATCCGGCTCGGCCCATTCCTGGCCCAAATTTGGGTCAGGTTTGCGTCCGCACAGACAGCAACAAATCCTATGCGTGTCGGGCCATGTTCTTCCACTGGCCCACTCGACAGTGGCAGTGCGCCGGTCCGCCTCCCTCACATGGTCTTATTCAATGCTAGTGGGCTTGGAGAAAGGGACCACACTGTCATTCCCCACTTCGGCGTGCGCGGAAACCCTAGCCACCGCCCACGCTCGCCACCCACCTCGAGCTCTCATGTCGCTCCAATGGCCATTCACCGGTAAGGCGAGGCACGATCACGAGGCGGGGTCCCCGTCAGGCCGCCGCCGCCGCGCACGCTCCCCGTCGCCACCGTTGGGTGCACTCGCCAACAGTGGGCGGACATAGGTCGTCTGTCTGCCCGACGCAAACAGACCAAACGCGAACAAATGACATGTCCGTTTGCGTCGACCCGTTGGAGGCATCCTAAGTATTTGCGCTAATTAACTTTAGCATTACCTCTCGAATCCAGTTGCATAAGAAAAAGACCTCTTCAAGTCGCTCTCGAGGCGACGTCTGGGGCCAAGCCTAGCGCCGCCAAAATCCCCGCAACACTGGTCCACTCACGTTTCTTCAAGTCGCTCTCGAGGCAACACTCGCGCACGCTCCCCGTCACCACCGTTGGGTGCACTCGCCAACAGTGGGTGGACATAGGTCGTCTGTCCGATCGGCGACGCAAACAGACCAAACGCAAACAAATGGTATGTCCGTTTGCGTCGACCTGTTGGAGGCATCCTAAGTATTTGCACTAATTAACTTTAGCATTACCTCTCAAATCTAGTTGCATAAGAAAAAGACCTCTTCAAGTCGCTCTCGAGGCGACGTCTGGGGCCAAACCCTAGCGCCGCCAAAATCTCCGCAACACTGGTAAAACCCTAACGTCTGCTAGGCCTAGCAGTGGGACGGGTTGCAACCAGCCATGGAAGAGACGATTGCTGTTTTGAGCACATCTCGGGATTTTGACGATTCCTGTACAGCTTAGGTTGATTTGATTTGTTTACATTCCTAAATTTACCGGCCTCTTCCACTTATATTGTTCATTGTTTGATCTTTAATGAACACTGCCTGCCTGTGATAGGAATGAGTCCGATTATTTGGTCTTGAAGTTGACAGACGCTTCACTCTATGGAGGATCCTATTGCATATTTTCCCATGCCTGTTTTCCCATACCTCTAGCAGTTTTGGATTAAGCGAGCACATATGCTGATTTCCTGAAAGCCTTGAAAATGCAATATACTTGTACCAACCATGCAGTCAATTTCCAGCTTTTGGATATATGGCCGTATGTTTCAGACTTTCAGTTTAAGTATCTTTGTTCTTTTTTGGATTCTACTACTTTTCAGGTTTCAGTATCTGAATGTTCAAAACAGTAGTCGTTTCACATGAGCGTTGCCGCTAAACCATCCGTCCTTAGCGGGTGACGGGACAACGATGGCAGTGCGCGCATCAGAGAGAACTATGACAAGTACCTGCACGAGAGGATGCCGATGGAAGGTAAAGCGACGGGACAAGCGACGTCGTCGAGGTCTGTAAGGGCCCCAAAACTATGAGTTAACATAACAGCAAGGTATATATTTGAGGTTTCTTGCTTAATACTTTCCTTCCTGTAAATTCCACGCTTTAAAGGTCATTTTTCTTTGAGTGTATGAATATGAGTAACAATCATCATTGAGTTACCTATTATTGACTCCCAAATTGCTGCTCCATGTGATTGCTTTGACCTCATGGATGATGGATCATGCAATCTTGTTTGTGTGAATTGTTTGAAGTCAGTGGAGTTGTCAAGACATTGGATTTTGCAAATTGGGTAGTGTTCTATTGAAATGGGGCAGAGATATGTTGTTGATACTGTACATTAAGGTTACTAGGTAACTTAGCGCGGCCATGCCCGTGAGATAAAGAAAATTCCATCTAGTAAATAAGATTCGAATTAAGTAACTTGAACATTTTGAAGTTATCATTTCGATTATTTTTCATATTTTCTCTGATGGATATATTTGAAGGTATTAATTATCCGTAGCTAACCTTTGTTGATTTTCTCTAAATTGACACCAAATTGAAACTTTAAAATGGTGTTGCTGTGGGCCATAAGTAATTATTTTTCTTGTGATCAATTTGGTCATTTTTCATAATTTTTTGCTGAACATATCTAAAGATATTAATTTTCAATAGTTAACCTTTTGTTGCTGACACCAAATTGAAACTCTAAGATGGTGTTGCAGCGGGCCATAAGTAATTATTTTTCTTGTGGTCAATGTGGTCATTTTTTTTCATATTTTTTTGTTGATCATATTTAAAGATATTAATTTCCAATAATTAACCTTTTGTTGTTTTTTTGTCTAAATTTAGTCCAATTTGAAACTTTTCAAATGTGCTGCATTGTGCCACAAATAGGTAGGTATTTTTGTGTGGTCATTTTGATATTTTTTGCATATTTTTCTGATGCTTATATTTGAAGATATTGAATTAACAAAAATTAATCATTTCCTGGGTTTTTTTCTGTAGGGGAAATAGGAAAACGGAGGCTCACATGCCGGGCGCGCGGTGACGTCGCACTGACGTCACCGGCGGCCGGGATCTGCTGCCGCGGCTGCGGCGGCGCTGAGGACGCCGGCGGCGCATCCCTGCGTTCCGGAGCGCGCGGCCTAGCGTGTTCGACGCGCCTCGACGCCGGCTACCCGAAGGTGGCGGCGCCGCCTCCCCTAGGTCGCCGGAGCGGCGACGGCGGCGGTGAGACGCGGCGGAGTGCAGCGCGCACGGCGGCGCCGATTCCGGCGACGACGCGGCATTCCGGAGGCTGATCTGCGGCAAGGACGAAGAGAACGAGAAGACGGAGTTTGTCCTGCCCTTCAATCGGGCCGGGGAGGCGCGTCGAGGCGGCGGCGGCGGAATTGCGGGAGGAAGGAGAGAGGAGGGGGATTCTGCTGTGGCGTTTTGCAGAAAAGCCATGAAGTTTTCAGATTCGCAATCAGGTCCCCCGTTGTGTTAATTTTGGCCTGCGGGTTGAGGGATCGATTTGCTGGTAACCGGGGCACGTGTCCGCTTCTGATTGGTAGAAAATCAAGAATGAACAGTAACCGCGGGGAGGGAGGGACGTGGTCGAATCTGGGCCGTTGGTTTCGTCGATCGGACGATTGGTAAAATTCGGGCGACATGGAAGCTGGATTGGAGCCCAATCTTGGGAGCTATTATATATTAGATATGAGGGGATCATGAGGTAGGAATTATCAGGTTTATGTCCATGCGAACATTTATAATTTTGATAATTAGCTTATGTGATTAGTTTGTTGAATTGATGTTTAGGATCTTTGTGTAGCACTGCTATTTTGGCTGATTGATCATATTGTATTGTATGTGGTCTTATTGGTCATATATATCCTGATCCATATTGTAGATTCAAAAAAATTGATCGGTCGGTTCTTAATCTAACTTTTTTGCACGCATGGAGCTGAGCATCTCGCTGCAATGGCACAATGGCGGACAGCCCTGGACATCTCCACTTTTACCTTCTTCCTGTAATTCTACCATCACCACATTATAGAAACACTATCGATCACATCTTGTGGTTCTTTAGCAAGTATCACATGCAACAACTCTCATACATTGGTCACAATATTTAAATGGCGTGGCAGGCAGGCCGTTGGCTGGCCGGAGTTAAGGCGTGCTCATCCATTCTCCTCCCCCGACCGCAATATAGGGCGGGTTCCCTTCACCGTCTTCGCCACAACACCACTCTTTCATCACCACCTAGCCATGTCGTCTCCCCCCAACCATGGAGTTCTCTTGACGGCCGAGGAACTTGCCCGTCTCCGGGCGGCGGCGCATGTCCACAAAGCGAGCCGTAGTGAGCACGTGATGTTCAATGTGTTGTGCGAGGCCCGCCTATGCGTTAGGCGGCCGGCGCCGAACGACCACGAGGCGGGCTCATCCGCTCCGTCTCCTCCACCACCGGTGCTCACGAAAGCCGAGGCACGGGAGCTCGTCCGCACCAACACTCCGGTGACGATGCAATGCCGCCTCGCCAAGGGATGGGCGGTTAACCCGATGCAGTGTCAGTCGCTCCTGGGCTAACAGGTAAGGTACGCCTCGACTACATCGAGAGGAGCTAGCAGAACCTGCCGCGGAGCTGATCGACGACCCCCCGTATGCCCTGACTCGACGTACTGGGATGAGCAGGTCGACTGGGATCACACCTACCGCCTCGACTCCTTCGCTCGTGAGCCGCCCGCGAGCTGGTTCGATTTCGACGACGACGTCCCACTGACACCTCCGATGAGGACTTCGTTGCCGGCATGGAGAGGGAGAGGTTCTGCTACGAGGCGTGGAGCGAACGAGAAGAAGGCCGCGTGAAGGCTCCTCTGCCGCAACCTCAACAAGAGGCGGAGGAGGTTAATGGTGATGATAACGGTTCCGAGGACTGGCCGCCGACACTGCTGTGGGACCCATCCAACATGCAGCTCGCCATTGCGGCTGACATAGCCGCCACCGCCGCCGAGCATCCTCCGCCGCCGTCCTCCACCACCACCGGCTACCTCTATTACCTCTGCTCTAGCTGCCGCCGGGTTCCCCTGGCCGACGCCACGCTGACGGGCTACTGCCCGAACTGCCGAGCAAGTGCCACCCTCCCAATTAGGATTTAGTTTAGGTTTCAAAATTTATATACTTTCGTCTTTCCACAAATTATTTGTAGTTTGAATAAAATTTATCTAAAACTTAGCTCCTTTCGTTTATAAATATCAGATTTGAATGGGTGCCACGACTGGGGATAAAACCCGTCCGGACAGGCCATTCGGACGGCGCCGGCCCGTCTGGACGACCAAGTGGAGATGTTTTAAAGGCATTTTTTGACGGTGGGTGTGTATTAGATAGGAGAGTATAATTTATCTTTTGTTGACTAAATTTAAATGCCAAACGATTTCCTAAACTGCGTGCCTTATAATGGGACTAGTTTTCTTTGCTGACAATGTCTGCCGGCTAGACAAACATGTGCAGGGTAAATGTGCCGAGTGTGTTGAATACCAGCAGAATACTGGCCATATCTTTTAAGTTATGTTATAGAAATCAAAACAGAAATACTTCACACAACATTCTTAGATAATTGGACGACACAGTTAGGCATCTTATATAGCCGATCAATACACACCTACTTGAAACAGAAATAGATAAAGCGCAAAAGGTATCATATATAGTATGATCATAGCATTCAAGGCCATCGGATACTTAAGAGACAAACAGCAGCTCGTCAGACTCCCAAAACAACATAGGTCACCATCCAGGCTATAGATACACCACCTTCGACTATAGAACTTTCATGCTTCCAGGCAATACATTCACATTCTTCGACTAGAGAACTCCCATGCTCGCAAGATCCGCAACCATCTACATAATGAGACATGCAAATCAACAGATAGAATGAGCTACATGGTCACAAGCACATTCAAACAAAATTATGGTATCGTCAAGGTAATAAATACCTCTTGTGGAAGATTTTGCTGAAGTACACGTTTTATAGTAGATACACCCATAGCATGACAGATGTCTGGGCGATTGAAAACCATGCCAACAAAGTCCCCCGTCTCATCAAACACAGGTCCTCCAAGCACAGCCGATATATCAGGAGCATTATCAATAATATAGTGATTCATCGCCGTTGACTCACCTTTAGGACTAATTTCAATCAAATGATTAGTTCAATTTTTTTTCATCGAGACAAAAATATCAAAAAAAGAAACATAACATATATATATATATAATTGCTTACTTCACACAGTTACCAGTCATCAAGCCGTGTGTCGTGTAGAGATAAACTTTGTCCAGAAACGAGATAAGATCCGTGGAAAACTTAACCGGAATCACTGAACCATGACTAATTTTGACTACCGCCAGGGGACTCACCCTACAGAAATCAGTACTCTTTGCTGTGAAGCATGAACCATCAGGGAACTCAATCTTACAATTCGATGCAATATCCCGATGCAATAGCAGGTAACAAAATGTTGGTGTTGCCGCAATAATTGTGCCGGGAACACGGAGTGTCTCTCCCATGTGATCTTTTTCGATCGTAACAACTGACTTCATAACGTGCTCGCGAAGACGCATCAACTCTTCACCGGTCACATATTTGGCTCTAGGATATGAAGAACAAAATATTGGAAACTGTAACAGGGAAGGAGGGGGGATAGGGATTCCAAAGAATAACAAACTGTAATACCTCCGTTGGTTGGTCTCACTCGGAACTGCGGCAGCATTCATTTGAACAAGCGAAACCTTGCTGCTGGAGGACAGGAGGAGGAGAGGCCGGGTGGACAGGGGGTGATAAACAGCGGCTGCACCACATGAAAATGTTTCAGAAACGCGGAAAAGAATCTAGCCGGCGGATCTGTAGATCCCCGCACACACGAGCGTGAACCGTTGCACAAATTCAATCTCACGCCGCAAAAGCCAAGCACCGCAGACGGGTTCCTTACCTGGGTCGTGAGCCAACACGGACGCGACGAAGAACGGGGCCGGCGAGACGGCGACGCGCGCGATGGGCTAAGCTACGGGGTCGGGGGCGGCGGTGGCGGCGGCGGCGTTAAGGCACGCTGCGGGAACAATAGATCATCCGCCTCGCTTGCCTTTGGGTCGGGTTGGCTAGGGTACGTTTGTTTTGTGCCCAAGCTGGCCTTACCAAGAAAAATTGGAAAGCCCATAGCCCGCGGCTGTTTGATTGTCTTCCGAATTGAAGAAAATGTGATAAAAACTGCTCCGTTCCAGCGAAATGCTCTGTGCCGCCCTAGCACTACACGAGGCCCATTAAAACGGCCTGCGCTAGCTTTCCGCATGCGCGAGGGATATCAGTGGGTCGATCGGCTTTCCGACCAGGTATTTGCGCGAAATCTATATATCTATTTTTACTATTAAACGGGAGTTCGTACGTTGGTTAGCAGAAATTGTCTGCCTCCCACGATCACCGATCACCCGCATCGCTAAACATGGGCCGGCCCATTAAGGGCATTTCCTTTCTCGAGAGATCGCATAATATAGCCTTCTGCTGGTGGTTTCAACAACTAGTAATCGTGCACGTGCAATGCACGTATATTATCCATTAAAAAGTACACACAAAAATTAGATTACATGTTTCATATTAAATGAAAAATCTTATATAATTTCAAGTTAATGATGATATGTGGACATAATATTGCAGTGTAGCAAAAGCATGCAATGCTTTCAATCTTTCATCTTTTGTATTATATTTATTACTCTACGGGTGTTACTAATTTCAAATGAACTACAATGATTTAAGGCAATTGGAGGAGACGTAAATCATTCAAGCAACTTAAGAACAAGCGGTTTACAGGCTCGGAGGTGGTGTGTCCACTGTAATTAACATACAAACTTGTTTGGTAACATTAACAATGTTGGGTTTCCTTTTCTTTAGCATACAACAGAACATTGCACATTCAGTCATGAAAGAAGTGTCCTCTGCTAGAACTTTGATCTTCCGACGACTACCACAATAGCATGGCGGAATGGAACAGATCGAACAATGAATGATGGAAACGCATGGTTCTGAACATTTATATAGGCTGTATCCTATCTATTTTTAGTGTCGGAGTAGTTCCTAACTCAAAATATATTTCTAGTGTCAGACGAATTGAACTCATATATAGTTATCAGGTCAATAGTGTCTGCATTTTAAGGAAGAACATGACATTGGATTAATTTCAAGCAGCCATTGAAGGAGAGGTAAACAAATATACTGGAGAACAATCTATGTTTGGTCTTCTATAGAACTGACTGTGAACAAAGAAATTTAAAAAGGATCTCTCGATAATGTTGTACAAGCAAACTGCAAACTGAAGTATTTTATTTTGCTTTGGTAACTCATTAGCACAGCTAACTAAACATAAGAAACACCTAAAAGATAAACATAAGAACTATCTGTTAGTTTGGTCCTGTCTGATCTAAGCTGCAAACCAAAAAGAAAAGGTAGCATTTTGCAAGTAAGCGTATAAAGATGTACATGGCGTCTGGCCAAAAGCTGCTAGCAATTATTGGGTAAGAGTTGGCAACTTGGGCATAGAAGCATTTTAACTCATGGTTTCTCTTCCCCTGCTCAATCAAATAAGAAAGAGAACAGCAATGTCAGAATACTCAAGATCTGAAAATACAAACCTTTGGTTGTCACACATTACCGAAGGATGAGAAGCACAGTTTTCTTGTTACCTTATATAAATTCATTCTTGGTCTCCACCTAAACAAAACAAAACAGATAATTTATAACCAATTTCAAATGCCGTAAAAATATCAAAAGCTTGTTAGTGTGCTGAAACTGAAGGGCATGAAACAAAAAAGCAAGAGCATTTCCCGTCTCCACGTGATCCTTTGCCAGCAGCTTGTAGAATCCTTTGTCAGCAGCATGTAGAATCCTTTGCCAGTAGCTGCAGCTTGTCCATGATAAGAATTGGTTAATAGATGTTGGAAGCCACCATATCCTTGAATTTTGGAAGCCACCACCCACCATAATCGGGTGAGGCGGTCAATAATTGGAACGAATTGATGGAATCATAATTAAAAATCAGGGGGGAATCATCCCATCCCTGTAATCTGAGTTCAGTTTGAAAGTTTCTTTTGGACCATTGTCAGAAGTAATGTGAGGATCTAGGATCACGGTAATGAATATAACACAATGCAAGGCAGTGAAAACAATTAATGGACATTAAAATCTATCCGGCCAGACATGAACATAATGGGATGAACAGAAGTATTTGGTGCAAATTTTCTCAATAAAATTCAGTGCCAATCATGCATGTGCCGCTCAACCATCTATCCTCTATGACAACTTGCCAATGTAAACAATTAATCACAACTTGAAAGCAGAAATCCTGACCTTAAATCTTACACCTGCTCGGCTGCTCGACTAATCCGATGTAGCCAAAACAAAAAGTGATAGATGAACCTACAGCCCAAAAGAGTTCAATGAGAAGATCAAGGTATCAATGTCAGTTTCACACCCAATATCTCCTAGTAATAACATATTTGTTTATTTAAATTAATGGAAAAGGGAAATCTATGCTCAAGTACCGTGCGGTACATTCAGTGTGAAGATGGCATGACATAGGTGGATGGCTTGGATAAATGACGCACCTACATGGGGGTCAGATCGTCAGATACAAATGACGCACCTACATGGGGGTCAGATCGTCAGATACAAATTTCCTGTTGGAGCTAATTCTTTCCTACATCAGCAAATAAGATGTCTTAGTTAAATATTTTGATCGCACACATGGTTAAAGGAGAAAACATGAATTTGATCAGATGATTTTAGAGAAGAGTGAGAAAGGTAGCAAAAGATTGCCCTCGTATATAGCTATCCTTTGAACTCCCCAAACTGCATACAAAGAAAAAAAACTTAATTTGTATGTTTAACATCTGGTCTTTGTATGATTGCAAATAAACTAACTTATTAAGTCTGATAATCTTTCACTATATTATTCAGCAATAGACCGGTTAATATATGATCTATATATGAAGCTGAAGTGTTGAACTCCGTAATAGACAATTAGGAAAATCGTAGTATTTGACAATCCGTACTATACTCTGTAGCAGATCAGTCGCAAGCAAGGATTTGGTGGTTTTTTTTTGATGGTCAGATCAGTCGCAAGCAAGGATTTGGTGGTTCCACTTGAGACGATGCAGAATTGCACAGCAAATCGGAATCCCTTCCTCGTCTCAGAACTGATAGAGCTACAAAACAGTTTAATCTGCCTTAGGCCCCGCTTGGATGCTTGGATTTTAACCAATACCTCCGGAATATTTCACGGACCTCTTCACGTCCGGCGGAAAATACGGCCCAAATTGCTGGCGAAGTTTCCGCTCCGTAAATCTGAACGGCGAACCAATCGCGGCCTTAAGCTAATTTTTATACACAACCTTCTTCCGGGAATCAACCACCAAAGGACTGACCAATTCATTGACTAATTGCTCTGAAAATGCAGGGAATTTTAAGACCGGGGAGTAAGGGCTCTGGAGAAACAGTTGCAGTGGGCAGTTGTGCGCACCGTCCTCCATGGACCATTGCTCCCGTGCGCTTGATCTGCTGCTGCTCGGGTCGGCATGGAAAGAGACCACAGCGCGGGTGGGAGTACCTGAGCGGCGCGCAGGTCCATCGGGGTCAGTGGCAGATCCGTTGCCGCGGGGAGCCGTGGCAATGTGACCGGTAGTGCTGATGGGATCGGGAGGAAGGGTTGGTGGTGGACGGAGCTAGGGTCATGGAGGCGGGAGCAAAGTTGTCGTGGGAGGATGGACACGCGGCCTCCTTGGCGGCAGAGGTGGCACACAGAGGGATGGCGGCCGGAGGCCAAGGCACGCACGGCGGCGATGGGAAGTCGGCCTTGCCGGAAAGATGGGCTCCACGTAGGGCAGGCGGCAGGTGGGGATGGAAGTCGGCCGTGGCCGAGAAGCTCCGCCGCGACGGTGGAATCGCAGGATCAAGGCGTCGATCAGGGAGCTCGACGTGGCGAGGGCTGCCGAGGCTGCGGCGACGGAGAAGCTCAGGGAAGTTGTGGAGAGTGCGAGGTGTACACGGACATCCACGGTGTCACAAAGGTCCGGGAATGTGACGATCCCGAGGTTCGAGTATGAGTACCTGACCAGCCGTGCCGAGGTGATACGAGCGGTGGCCGGCAAGAAGGTGACAGCAGCGGAGGTGTGGGTGGAGGCACGGCGGGCCGGTGAGAAGGAGATGATAATACGGGACGAAGGGATCAAGAGGGAGCTCGGAGCGAGAGGCAGCTCAGAGAAGCACACGGTGTTGCCGAGTACGAGGAGGCGGTGGAGCAGGAGAGGAAGAAAGTTACATCAGACTAGACAGTAAGCGCGCTTCGCCGCGCCGCCTGCATGGCGTTGTTACACGTCGTGTGCATCCATGTGCTCGTGTGCATCCATGTGCTTTCATCTGGGAGACGGATAACATCACTTCATACAAAAAAAAAGGCCAACACAGACGATGCCAATCACCATTTGATACTTACTGAAGCATTAGAATTATCGGCCTAGATACCCAGATAAGATAGAATAGACATCCAGATATTGAACCAGAACAAAAATAGTCATCTCATAAACATATACAATATGAAACATAAAAGAAGAGCTGTTCCAAAATCCCCTGCAAAATATTTTGTGCAAGCAAACTGAGCATACAACATATGACTATGAAAGTTCAGACATATTCGTCTCGCAAATGGATAGCCGGATCCAACACTGCAGCAACCGGTGGCCATCAGCTCCACCCATTTCTGACCTACCACACAGTATGCTCTCGGATCCAACCATCGGTTTCCTTGCCTCCAAGCTCCGACTGCCCAGCTCACACAAACGTCTCCTAGCGGCTCTCTCCAGCCTTATGTATAAAGAATATTGTCCAAAAGAGAGAATAAAAAGGAAAAGTAACTGATGTGCAACAATCTGATGACCAATACTTATGTGAGTTTAAGTAGAACAAAAGAATTTGCATTCATATCACCAAACATTTATCAGGATTATGCAATAAGAAATAAAGAAAACGAAGAAACAAAAGAGACATAAGAGTGGTGTTCATCCCTTTATCTTGGTAGGAAACATGACTGAACTGGGGAGATGTGAATTCCTGATCCTGTTGTATGATACGTCAATGTAACTGGACAAACTAATTTCTGATATTGCGCCAATATTTCTCAGTTATGCAAATCAAAGGGTCTAATTAGCTAAGTTAATCAAAGTACTACTTAGTTCTATTTACTAACACTTGCAGATCATAAAGAACTTTTCACAAAAACAATATTATGAGATTTTAAGATGAGCTACCAGTCATATTTTTTTCTTGTAACTGGACAAACTAATTTCTGATATTGCGCCAATATTTCTCAGTTATGCAAATCAAAGGGTATGATTAGCTAACTTAATCAAAGTACTATTTAGTTCTATTTACTAACACTTGCAGATACAGTATGATACAATATCGTCTATTCATCCTACCCAACAGCAATCATTTAACTGGTAAGAGGGCCAAGAGAGAGTTTCAGTTTTCTCATATCAACTTAAACATGAAAGTTAAATGGCAGCACTCTAAAAATGGTATGAAAAAGGGAAGTGATGGTAATAATTGGAGGCATCAAGATTTTCAATGCATGTGTCAGAATGGACCTGTTCCAACAATGTATTGTACACAAAAAACTGAACAATTGACGGTAAAACGATGAGATGAAATGGAATGCAGTTGACACTATACCAATCCGTTGTTGTGAGATAATAGCTGTTGTCAATGATATTTTCAGCAATCAACTGACGGAAGGCAGCTATGGTTGGGAAATATGATGGTACAAAGGTAGGGATACCTTGTCACAGCAAGGGTGTGTAAGCGCAACATAGTCATTGTAGGATATGCATTTGCCAAGGGAAGACAACCTTTCATCGATCCCTGAACCAAAATTTGACCAGGAAGGCAATTCCTCGGAAGTTGAAGCTCTAGTATCCCAAGGAAGACATAAGCATGACAGATATCATAATATCACTCACCTTCACCAATCATGCCTCATAAGACCACACCTCTAAGTAACATCCATATCGAATTCTATTATCACCAACAATCTTTGCCCTGAAAATAGGTGCTCGTGAAAAGCAAGTTCTGTCAGCAACTGAGTTAGATAATAGTTTGTAACTATTACAATTCAAATATAACTTGGCCCAACACGAGGAGACTATTCCGACATGTTTTGCCTGAAACAACTAAAAATTTCAAATTGATTAGAGACCCTATGTTTAACTCCTAAAGAATCCATCCTTTCTCATGAATCCTTCCTTTGCCCACGACAAACTGTAAGCACACTGATTGAACCATTATAGACTGGTCAAACTTTCTTTCTCCGGAAAATATTCAAAATCTGATTGAACTTTCAACAGTTCTCTCAAACTCTTCAACGTTTTCTAAAAATCCCTAAATATCATGTAAACAATCTTCAAAAATATCTCAGCCTAGTCAGTGACTATGGATGATTCCTATGTTTTTAGCTTGATACTTCACTAAAGATCTATATAATCTTCCGTAAATACACAAAGTTCTTTGACCATGCATTGGACCGCCATCGCAGACAGTAACCAGTGCGAGTTAATCTCGAATATTAATTGGGCAACAGTAGCTCCTCGTAAAATCTACTGCCTTCTATAGAAAACCATTAAACTGACGTTGTACCTCACAAAATTACCAGGCAGAAGTAGTGTCTATAATTTCTAAGTAAACGTAATACCTAATCTATAGCTCTGTAACGGATGTTGTATCGGCCCTTTTGAACAGATTCAGAGCTTTTATATTATAGTTATACCTATCCAGGATCTAGAGATTACAACGGTAGCCTACCTAGAGTCCCCTATACAGTATACTATCAATACACTACAGTTTTAATCTCTGTGTGCAGACCGCAAAGACACAATGAAAAATTTGCTTATTACCTTAGCTACTCTAGAATGATGTTGTGACCTGGGTCTCAGCAGATCAAGAGCCTCCTAGGAACACTTGCCGGAAAACAAATATTTCTATGAACTCCACAATGTGACCATAAGGTGAACACCATAGACATAAATTAAGCAACTTCGCTGCTGCACGCCTTCAGGTTTTACCTAGAGCATCAAATTCTAGAATAGCACATTACTAATATATAAAATGAAGAGAAAACCTTTACCTTGTTATTCTCTTGCATGAATAGAACTGCGATTAACATTCCAAGAAATTCTCCTACAAGGCACGGTGAATAAGTTTAAGAAATTGTAGCCACGAATATTGCCACAAGGAACATCATGACCGCAGTCGAGATGCAACCCTGTCAGTGGATAAACAAGTTGGACATTTAGTGTGACCGAAGAAAACATGAGAAATGCATGTTTGATTTATCATCTCTTACCATACATCCCAAGCAAAGAAATAATCATTCTCGATTCTCCTTGGCTCGGCTGTTTTTCTTGATTTTTAGAGATAAGTGTCCATGATAACAGTAGGTTCTGCAACTCCAGCAATCATCGGTGGTCGTTTGTCGTTTGCAACTACAAAATCTGAAACATGAAAAAAGTGGCAAATAAGGATACACATAATGGGTTATGCCTTCCGATAATGTGAAATTCATGGGTGCAGAAAGCTATTAGTATTAATTTTACACATATTAGATTAAGATGTGCTCCGTAGGTATCTAATATATTTCTGTTCATATTTTCACAGGTACCATATGCAACCACATGTACTGATAAATGAAAGAACAGGAAAAAATATAATGAACTTGATAGGAAGAGGAAGCACAACCATCCTGTAGTGTAAGAGTCTACAGTATGCGTACCAGTACCAAAATTCTGGAAGTGGCTTGGATTCAGCAAGTGGAAGGTGGATGCCAGGAAGGAGTTTTTGCTCTAGGGCACTTCGGAAAGGAGAGGGGAGCTACTGGTAGCAGAACCGCACACGACCTGAGAAGGCTCACTGCTAGCCGACATCAAGTTTGGAGTAACATGTACAACCCAGGTAGCAGGATTTGACCAACAAACAAATAATCAATACGCATTAGGACAGAAGTACCAGAAACACCAAGATAAAAATTTATCCTAATACCTTCTCATCAACAATGACAAACTTCATTCGCAGAAACTCCTTATTATTGCGGGCATCCAGGTTCAGGGTGCAAGCGGGAACGGATCGTCCGCGGCGCCGCTATATGGGCCCAGTTAAATCCAGATGCGGACAACCACGGAATTGAAAGAAAAAAAACGGCACGTACCGCTTCGCTCCAGCGCCCGCCCCAGGAAAGCGATCTAGAGGCGTTCGTGGTCTCCGCCTCCTGCCGGCGGCGCCGCCGGGCCGCCCGCCTCCGTGGCCTCAGAGCCATGGTCGCGTGGTGGATCCCGGTCCCTGCCGGCGGGAGGGCTCCATCCTCACAAATTTTTTTGTGTTTTGCTAGGTTTTGTGTCTTTCTTGGAGAGATCAGGCGGCGGCTGCTCTCTGAAGATGGAATAAGGTCCTCCCCACCCAGCCTCCGCTCCGATGACGTCCCTAGCGTTGTTGGAGGGTGTGTGGAGGTTTGTCTCTGGTGGATCTCGTCAGATCTGGCCAGTATGTGTCTTCGGTGGATCCGGTTGGATCCGATCTTCGTTCGTCTTCGTTCGTGTGTCAAAAAATTAGATGATTCTGATCTATGCATCTCTTCATCGGCGGCGGTTGCTGTGCTGGTGCGCTGGTCCTCTGTGGCCGTAGCACGACGACTTCCCGACTGTCTTCTACAACAAGATTCGCCCGGCTCTGATCATGGAGGGGTGATGGCAGCGGCGCGCCTTCGGCTCGCTCTAGTGTCTGTAGTCGTCGCTAGGTGGTCTTCGGACCTAGATGTAATTTTTATTGCTTCTGGTGTTCTTTGTATCGCCTTGATTGTTGATGAATAGATTGGAAGTTTCTTCGCAAAAAAAAAAAAAAAAAAAGAAAGAAAAAAAACGGCGTATGTGGGCCGGCCCACGGTTGCCGCATCTTGCCGCATCGTAGCCACTGAACAAACCAATCAGTAGTCAACCGGAGCCTCGTCTTCTCCTTCCGTTCCGCCGCCAGGGCGCCGGCCGTCACCAGCCGCCATGGCCGGCCTTCCTCCTCCAGCTTCAGATCCAGGGGCCTCTCCCTCTCCCACGATTCCTTGCCTCGAATCAACATCCCTGAAGGCCGGCGACGGGCAGCCGCAGGCTACGCCGGCAGTGGCGGCAAGCAAGCTGGCGTTCCACGGCGGCGACCCACAGCTTGTCACGGACGGCGCGGCGAGGGTGAGCGGCCAAGAGATCGAAGCAGCCGAACCACAGGTACGCACGGGTGGCGCCGAGGATTCCAAGATGCGCACGGATGCGGGCCGTTCGAAGCGACCGCTGACGCCGCAGTGCAAGAACATTGAGCGGAATAAGCGCAAGAAACCCAACGAGAGCTCCCTCGTCCCCACAATCGTCAAGGTTCTTCCTCTCCCTCCCTTCTCCCTTTGGCAAATTGTTTACCCACATACGTATGATGGATTGGTTGGTTCATTGGATATGATGATGTTTTTTGGATGCTACCTGCTGATATCTATTTATTAATCTTGTGAATTTTATTAGTCATACATGTCAAGTGATGGTGTTACTGCAGTTCTCCTTAGCAAGTAGTGCTACTAGAGCTGTGACAAACTCCTCAATTGTTCTGTAACTATTTGAGGCGAAGTGTTTTATGTGACTAGTTTTCCTTTCCCAGCCATATGCTATTGTCATCTTCATCTCCTTGCTTAACAGACATCTCAGATGCAAGTGGGAGAGGGCAAGCTCTCCCACAGGAAGAGGAAGTCAGAGAGTCCAGTATTACGATCTCCAACGCAAGTGACGAGTTCACCGGGGGTTAATTACCTTGTCAAGTCTGCAGCGGTGAAAAGGGAGGCATTGAAAAGAGCAACTATGGCAGGTTCTCAGTTAGATTCCCCTTCCCTTGGAGATCTTTCACCCGAGACAAGAGCAACCAATTTGCACGGTATGGCGAAGTTTTTATTCATGTGATTTGTTGTCTAGCACTCGGTTTGTGAGCCACACGTTTAGCTAACTAAGCCTTTTCCTATTCTTGTAGGATCAAAACGAAAGCGTCGCAAGTTGATATCGGACGTATGGAAAGAAGCTGAACCAATTTATAAGGATGGAAAGCTCGTGGAAGGTAAATGTAATCGTTGCCATCAGATATTTGCTGCTAGTAGAGACACTGGGACCAGCCACATGAAACGGCATTTAAAGTTATGTGAAGCAAAAACTGCAATGAATGACATGGTTGCTCAAATGGGTCGTCCTGATGGGATTGATCCTAATTGGAAATTCAATCCTAAGGTGGCAAGAAGGAAGTTGCTCAAGCTTGTTGTGATAAATGAAATGCCGTTTTCATTAGTTGAATATAGACCGTTTAGAGAGTTCACGGCTTCCCTAAATCCTTGGTTTGAAAACATCTCTAGGACAACTGTAAGGAATGATTGTGTAGATGCATTCAAACATCATGGGAATGAAATGAAAGAGGCTTTCAAAAACTGTGTCTCTCGCATATCTCTCACGGCAGATATGTGGACCTCCAACCAGAAATTGGGATACTTCTGCTTGACTTCTCATTTTGTTACTGATGCTTGGGTCCTTCACAAATATATTATAAGGTTTGCTATGCTAGAGACACCACATAACTCAGTGAACATGTTCAATTTAGTTCTAAACAGCCTTCAAGAATGGAACTTAGAAGACAAGTTGTTTAGCTTTACTTTGGACAATGCATCTGTTAACACTGCTATGGTCAACTCATTGAGGAAGAATTTGAAGATGAAAGGTTTTCTAGTGTTAGAAGGGAAGTTGCTTCATTTTCGCTGTGCTACACATGTGTTCAATTTAATTGTCCAAGATGGTCTTAAAGTGATAAAAAAAGTTATCAATAATATTAGAGAAAGTGTGAAGTATGTAAGAAGCTCACAGTCGAGAGTTGAGAAGTTTGTTGGAATAATCATGCAAGAAGGACTGCCTGCAAAAAGTCCTTGTCCTGATGTGACCAGCCGCTGGAATTCAACATTCTTGATGCTCGAAGCTGCGCTACCCCTTCGGAATGCATTCCTTTCCCTAGAAATTCAAGATAAGGAGTACACGTTTGCTCCTTTGAACTCTGAATGGGCATTGGCTGAAGCTGTATTGAGGGTGTTGGAGGTCTTCTACACAGCAACACAAACTCTGTCTGGCTCAAAGTATCCAACCTCTCATCTTTACTTCTACCAGCTATGGAACATCAAGAAATTGTTGAATAAAGAAGGATCAATTTTGAACAGAAAAATTGAGAAGAAGGAAGCATCAGTTCAAGACATAACAATAGCAAGTATGATTGAACAGATGCAAACCAAGTTCAATGAATATTGGAAGGAGACATACATGTCTGCTTGCATCCCTGTTATTCTTGATCCGAGGTACAAGTATGACCTCCTTGAATATCTATTGAGTGACTTTGGAAGTGAAAAGGAGGCGGAAACATGGATGGCTGAAGTGAAGAAGAACATGCAGGAGCTCTTCAATGATTACACCAAAGAGGTTTCTATAGAGTCACATACAGATAGTGGTACTCGGGAGCTGGAAGATGATAATGACCCACTAGCAGAGTGGGATCATTACGTGAAGTCTAAAAGACAACACTCAAGCACCGAGCTAGATCAATATTTGAAAGAACAGCTGACACCTCGAAAGGAGGAGGTGGACATTCTATATTGGTGGAAAACAAAATCTGAGATATATCCCGTGCTCTCTAGAATTGCCCGTGACGTATTGGCAATCTCTGCTTCAACTGTACCTTCAGAGTCAGCTTTTAGCACCGGAGGACGCGTCGTCAGCGATTATAGGAGCAGCCTCACGCCCACTACCATTGAGGCTTTGATATGTCTACAGGATTGGTTTAAGGCAGCTGGTATGCATTTTTCCCTTAGGTTTTTTCCTTTAGCTCATATAATATTTCTTGTGGCTAACAAATTTACTCTTCCACTTTCAGATGATAGGAATAATGAATGGCTTTGATTTTGAAGAAGCAACTTCCATAGTTCCATGCCCAACTTTCAGGTGACAACTTTGACATACCACCATTTTGAGATTTCGATCTGTTGAAATTTATCTAAATGCTGTGAGCAGTCATTTTACTTATATACCGGAGTGACTACTCAGTTCAGTTTTTTGAAAGTTTTCTAAGTTGATCTGTAGAAAATTTGGTGGCTTATAATTCTATCATTTCTGTTATTCAGGTTGCTGACATCGGAGCTTGTGTATGATCAAACTTCACAAGTCTGAAATCTGGTTACAGTTGACAGAGCGTCTGAATATGTTCAAAGGGAGACTATGAACCGCTGGTCACTGAAGAATCCAAATATAATTCGGTTCAAGGAGGTAATTTGCTGGAGAGGGCAACTTGGTGATTATGGAGTTTGCTGGAGATGGCAATGAACTTGAACAATGTTAAAGTTTTGAGCATTTTATTTATAGACCTCTGCTCGTGTTTGTTTGGAACTGTCGAGCATCCATCCAAATAGGACCGTTCAGAAAAAAGATATCATGTAATGCAACGTACTATTTGAACTTATCGCTCGTATGCATGCTCGTATGGTGAGCAGGTCTGTGGAGTCAAAAGATGTGTGAATGATTAATCTAACTTACATTTCTATTGATTTTGATACTTCGATCAGCCGCGGACGAGCTAGCTAGCGCCAAACGATAGCCTAACGATCAGCCGCGGAGCGAGCGAGCTAGCTAGTACACGGCGCGCGCGGCGCCGAAAAAACGCGGCAGGTAAGCGGCTAATCCGCGGCATACCGCGTATACATAACGGCGTATGCGGCTTAAACGCGGACTACCGCGGTGCGTTCCGCTTGCACCCTGAGGTGCAGTGCATCCTAATCCCGCTCCTCGGCGGCGTGCGCGACCAGGCCGTCGTGGACGAGAACGTTGCCAAGCTGAAGAAGGTGCTGGATCTGTACGAGGCGCGGCTGTCGGCGTCGAGGTACCTCGCCGGGGAAACCGTCAGCCTCGCCGACCTCGGCCACTTCCCGATGATGCGCTACTTCATGGAGACCGAATACAAGGCGCTGGTGGAGGAGCTTGTGTATGCTCAAACTTTACAAGTCTGAAATCTGGTTACAGTTGACAGAGAAAAAGGCTTACGAATTACTGGAGATGGCAACTTAGTGATTAGGAAGTGTGCTGGAGATGACAATACTTGAACAATGTTAAAGTTTTGAGTATTTAAATTATAGAACTCTACTCTTATTTGTTGGGATAAACCTGGATAGGAGCAGAAAACTACAGAGAGCTAGCCTAGCAAGCTACCGAACGATCAGCATACGCAGCTGAGCGAGCTGGCCTAATGATCAGTATGCGGCGCGCGCGGCGCCGCAAAAAACGCGGCACTTACACGGTCAATACGCGGCATACCGCATACCTGTAGCGGCATCTGTGGCATATACGCGGACTTCCGCAGCTTGTCCCGCTTGCACCCTGAATCCAGGTGCTCCAAAAGGCCTGCAATCTGCACACTCACTCGCCTTGATTTTGTGTTGGAACACAACTTAATTGAAACTATTAGTATAAACCCACCAGATCTTAGAGTCGCAAACACAAATGTCACAGCGAAAAGATTTGACAATTTAATAGTTAAAACGAACCGCCAACATCCATCCAACTTCTCCTCATTTAAAATCTAACAACATATGGGAATCTTAAAAAGAATTTGGATACAGAGGCTGGGGTTAAATCCTCCATTTCGAAAAGGAAAAAATGGAATATTAAAAATACCAGAACTAAAAGACAAAACACAAAACCAAAAGAGGAAATAATACATATAATTCATACGCAAAGTATCAGAACATACCGCAATCTAACATAGACAGTATGTAACAAAATAAAAAAACAAATAACTTCATATAAAAGAACATGTCAACAAAAGGCTGTTCCACTGGCAGCTGCGCCAAACGGGCAGCCACATATCTACACACATACCATCCCCAACAGATAGCATAGATGGCAACCAACTGAAAAACAACACAACAACCTAAAAAGGAAAAATAGAGAAAATCAATAGGGACACACCACACCATTTTCTTCCGACGAAATAGCTGAAAACACAAACAAATATTCTAAAGGTTATCTCCTGGCAGTAAGAGAAAAGAAGTAGGTGTGGAAAGAGATCACCCAGTGCACATAAATTATCATCCATACAAATCTTCTTTTGGTGCCAACTAAACAAATTGAAAGGAAAAGCTAATTTGCAGTACATAGATGATGGCAGACAGTCAAGTTCTCCTTACAATACTGAAACACATACAGTTCAGATCAAATCGATGAATATATAGCATATGTTGTGATGAAACAATCTGATTAATGTAAGTAAAGCAAAACTTCTTCTATCCAAATACTCAATTGCAACCATATAGAGCACATACCTAGGTCTGTAGCAAAGGGGGACATGGATCTCCAGCTTCCTTGTGGATTCTAGGGAATTAGGCCGCCACCACCTCCTGGTCGTCGTCCTCCTGTGCACTGCTCTGTCATTGAAGAACAGGAGGAGAGAGAGGGAACCTCGGATCTTGGTCTGTATATTAGCGAGAGGATGATGTGTGCAGGGGCGACCAGGGAGAGGAGGGGAGATGTGGACCACCTCGAGCAGGTCCCGTCGTCCAGGAACTGCCACCCCCATCTCCTCAGCAAACAGCTGTGCACGGAGGCGAGCAGGTCGCGACGACGCCACTGACCTTCACGTCGCCATCGCCGCCGCCTCCATCCGATCTCGCCGCCGCTGCCCCTCCAGGGACCAGGGGGAGAGAAGAGGACACCCTTACTTTTGCCCTCACCTGCGCGTCGCTGCAGCCTCCACCTGATCCTCCGCCGCCGCTGCCGCTGGAAGTGAGAAACAAGCCTTCGGCCCTGCTCGACCGCCCGCAACCGCCGCCATTCCTGACCGACGCGACCCGGCCACCCGCCGCCGCCTTGCTCCGCCGCCTCTCCCAGCCTGGCTGCTGATTTTTTGCTGCCGCCATCTCGTCGTGGGAGGGGATTGGGGAGGGAGCTGTGGGAACGAGGATTGGGGGATGAGGGAGGAGCTGCCAGCCACGTACGGTGCTCCCACAGGCCCACAAGCCAGTCGCAGCGGAAAACGTGGATGGTCTGGGAGGCCTCGCTGGGCACCGGACGTAGAATAATTTCAATGGAGCACATAGTACATCTAATACACCGGCTGCCATATCACCGGGTATGTTCATTCTTGAGACCAGACCATATAATGCACTCATGAATTCTTTATGTCAGGATTACACAGTTCATTCCGCGTCCTCTCCTTCTTCTCCTCCTTCTTTTCTTCGGCAGCAGCTAGTGCACGTTGAGACCCGCTCGATGAAGAGCGGGAGGCCGGCGCCTTCTGCCGCTTCGGGTCGGCCGAGGCGGCGCCAGAGGCGGGACGCTCCCTCCCAACACGGAGGGCGGCATCATCATCCTCATCGTCGTCTCTCTCGTCGCTGCCCCGGGCTGCTGCCGAGTCGGGAGGAAGTGTAGGGTGCGAGCGCCGGCCGGGGCCTTGGCCCTCATCCTCCACGATGAGCCCGTCGCCTCCCTCCATGATAGGAGGCAGGCCCTCCAGCGCTCGGAACTCCTGCGCAAGAAAAAAGATGACGTCAAGGACGAGCCGGGTTAACCCCCGCAGGATGCAGCTCCTCAATGACAAATGACAGAATCAACGCAAGGCTTACCTTGGGAGCAGGGCGACAGTCGCGGTACGGCTTGCGCCCGCTGAGCTCCCACTCGGCGATGTGGGTCGTGAGCCGCTACAGGCGATCCCCAAAATCCTCCAGAGTCGCGTACGGCGTGGGGTCGTGGCGTGACGGGTCTTGAATGTCTGTGTACTCGCAGATTAGCGTGGGCCGCCTCTAGAGTGGAGCAATCTTGTGCTTCACCCAGATTCCCACCAAGTCGAGCCTGTTCAGCCCCTCCGCCTTCAGCTCCTGAAGGCGCGCCATGAGTCGATCCACCATTGGCCGGTCGGCGGCGCTCGGCAGCGCCTGCAACCTTCGCGACTGGCTTGGCGACTTGGAGAAGGGACGGAGACCAACCTCGCCTGCGGAGGGTCGGTCCCTCACGTAGAAGAACATCTTCCTCCACACCACCTTGGAGGGCAGCGCCAAGTCGACGTAGGCCACGTTGGTGCGGACTTGGAAGTTCAACCCGCCGAGGGCAGGCATCTCGTCCTTGCCGGCCAACTTGCCATGGAACAGATGCAGCCACAGCGGAAAGAACGGGGCGCACCCCAAGTATGCCTGGCACAGCGCGACGAAGCCGGAGAGATGAAGAATCGAGTTCGGCGTGAGGTCGTGCAGCCGGACGCGGTAGAAGAGCAAGACACGCTGGAAAAATCCCGACGTAGGGAAGCCGAGGCCGTGCTCGACGAAGGCCGTGAAGGCAACGACCTCGTCGCTGCGAGGATTGGGGCGCGCATACGCACCGGCCGATCGCCTCGCCTCAAGAAGCCCCTCCTTCTCCAAACGTTCAAGCTCGGATGTGGACACGGAGGAGCGCTACCACCCCGCCTTCGTCGGGGCCATCACTAGGCGAGAGATCGCGGAACTGGAGTTCTCGATGGTAGGCTGGTGGCTAAGCTCGGGAGACCGAGGAGCAGTGGCTGGCGACGAAGGAGGAAGACGGGGTGGGTGCGGAGAATATGAGCGATCGCGGTGCCTAGCCATCGTGCGGCTTTTATAGCGGCACAGCGGATCGCCGCTCCGCCTTCACGAGCCCCACTACGCAAGCCTCCCCAAAAATCGCGGAAGGTGGTGCTTCGTCTTCAGCGAGGGGATGCCACGTCAACAAGCCTCTGCGTCACTTCGCCGGATCGATCACCTCCCAGCCGTTGGATCAACCTTCCATGCCGCAAATAATCATCATTACGATCGCCTTGTCCCGAGACGCGCGCAGTCGCGGCACACTGAGTTGTCAAATCAATCGACTCACTGCGGCAGGCGGACGAGCGCAAGGAGACAAGCGGTCAAAGATGCTGTGGCATCATACAAGCGAATACGAAGCGACAAGCCAGACAGGGGCGAGTCAGCGAGATGAAGGCGCCTCTTCAGAGCTCGAATTAATCCGCGTGGGAGCTCGCCGAGATTATTGTTCCTACAACGGCCTGCCGTCCTCTCCTTTTTATTTCAGAGGAGTTCGCCCAGCGACACAGCTCCAGAGGAGTCCAAGATAGAGTCCAACTCGAAGATGCGTCCCTGACGAACTCGGGGGCTAATGATGGGGATACCGTAGGAGATATGCCCTAGAGGCAATTAATAAAGTGTTTTATTTATCATATCTCATTTGTTCATAATACGTTTTTGTGTCATGCTATAACTGTATTAAGCGGAAACATTAATACACGTGTGATACCTAAAACAACCAGGTCCCCAGCAACCTCTGTTTGACTGGTTCATTGTGCAATCGATGATCGAGGTTTCCCGATCATGTGACATAGCGTCTATTTGACAATGAAGTCATATCGTTGGTAGAACGATGTGATGGACATACCCAATATTTATAGGACGTAGTCATTACGCCTTCGACCGTGAGACCTACTCTTATTGCTATTCCTGGAAGACACTTTGATTGCATCCAACGTCATATCTTACATAGTGTGACAATAAAGGTGTCCCTCTCGGGTGTCGGATAGGAGTATGTTGAGACGGGGGGTCAAGAGCGGGATTTGCCAATCCCATAGCAGGATAGATACTCTAGGGCCCACTCGGTGAGATTATGTCAAACGAGCTTGCAAGCGTGTGACTGGGTCACCAGGACATAAGATCATGGACGAGTAGAAGTTAGCGGTGTCGATAACGAGATCAAGCTAGGTATGGAGATATCTATGAACGAGTCTCGGACACACTAAGTATCGCATGGCAAAAGGTTTAAGACTCAGACGTCCAGGTTCGATAAGGAAAAGTATTCGTTATCTCGCAGGGATTAATTCTGGGTATCCAGGGTCCACGAATTAGTCATTGATCGGAGAGGAGTCTCGATCATGTCTAGAGAGGTAATCGAACCGCTAGGGTAGCACGCTTAAGGGGAGTCGACATTTTACCGGAAGAGAAAAATAGGAAAAGAGAGACCAGGAACGTCCCGGGAAAGTTCCGATGGAGATCGGACAGCGACGAAATAGTTTTCGGAGCCAGAACAAATTATGTAATATGTATTTAATATTAATTAGTGTAATTAATACTTAAATATATATTATTTTAATTTTTTCTGAATTTTTAAAGCCAAAAATCTCTTAATGGGCCTCTTTGGGCAAAGAGGCCCGTGAGGGGGGGGACTTCCCCCCCATGAGGGAAGGGGGAGTTCGGCCGGCCTAGGTGGGCTCCTTTTGGCCCACCTAGGGCCGGCGCATGGGGGCATGGCCGGCTGGGGCTGTGGGTTTAGTCCCACACCCCCAGCCTGGCAAGTTGGGCACCCCCCCTTTCTCCTATATATATAGGGGCACCCCCTGGTCTTTGGAACACACAGTTTTCTCTCTCTCTCTCTCCGAGGATCACGTGATTCCCAAGTTTGGAGTTGCGCCTCGGAATTGTTTCTCCACCATACGCACACCGTCGTGCTGCTGGTCTCCCGGTCCCAGTCTTCCGCTGCTTCGTCCCTGGATCGGAGCCCGGAGTGCGTCGGCTTCACCGTACGTGTGTGACTCCCTGCGAGGCATCACACTTGTGGTGCTAGAGGTCTGCTTCCTCTACACGGCATCGAAGTCTTCGTCGGCTTCATCGACAACGCTTGTGCGGGAGCGTAATCCCCGTTTTCGGTCTTCAAGAGGTATGTGCGAAGACCCCCCTGCGTATTACTATATCTGCATAGTATAGATTCTGGCTGTTTTTAGGTTATCGCTGTTAGGAAATTTTTTGTTTTCTGCCTGCGATTCCCTTCAGTGGTATCAGAGCCGATCTATGCGTAGATATAGCTATGCGCTAGTTGAACCCGTGTTCTGCACGGGGGCATCGTTCTTATTATTTGCTACCCTCTCGCGTGCACTTGCAATGTCGGCGGCATTGAGTTGATGAAGCGGCCCGGACCGACCTTACGCGTACGCTTACGCGAGACTGGTTCCACTACTGACATACGGCTGGTTCCGTATATGTGGCTGGCGGGTGTCTGTCTCTCTCTCTTTAGTTGGCTTTGCATTTTCAATGGAGGGCCCGAAAGGGATACATAAATATGCAATTATTTGATCGTTGTTGTGGTCATAGGTTCGTAGGTATGAAGCGGTTATATTTACGACAAGCCCCAAGCCACGTAAAATATGCAAAAGATAAAGTAGAAGCGTCTAACTTTATTTTGCAGGGGCTATGTGATATGGTCAAGGTAGGTTTATTAAAATTGTTTATGAACTGCTGGCGCGAAGGAGACCATCGGCGCAAGGGGCCATATCACGTCGCATTACATTTGATGTTTTGAGTGCATCTTATATTGTGTGTATATGTATATAGTATATATTAGTTACACGGCGGTAGTAATATAAGATGATCCCTCCAAAATACCAATTGTGTTCTCCCTTCGACGTGCACCACCAAGAAAGTTCTACGTTATGAGGCAGGCCGTGATGATCGGGTGTCAGACATATCGTCGTTCGCATACAGTGGGTGTAAGCCACGTTGCACGAGCATTTACGTTGAAGGTTATTATGGCGAGCCTAGCATGTACAGACATGGCCTCGGAACAAGGTGACCGAAAGGTCGAGCATGAGTCACAAAGTTGTTGTGATTGACATTCCGATGTCTACCTTTGAAGTTGTGTTGCCGGCTCTGATGATGAGGGGTTGCATAACGGATTAGGGTCGTGTAATCACTCTAGCGATGAGAGGGATATCCGTTTGAGTGGGAGTTCTCATAGTTATTTTCGAAAATACTTGAACTCAAATCTTTTATGAACAAAGTCTTATATTTTGCAAATTCCATTGTAGATGTCTCATCCCACCTTTAACCTAGCCCTGTTCCTTGAGAAAGAGAAGCTTAAGACCAATGGGTCCAACTTCGTATCCTGGTTCCGCAATCTGAAGTCCATTCTGAATGCCCACAAGGTGGCTTACATCCTTGAAGCCCCCTTGGGTGATCAGCCAGCAAACACCGCCTCAGAATTCACTAGGAGTGTCTACGAGTTTAAGGCGGAGATTTCCTCTTTTGTTCGGAGTGGCATGCTCTTTGCCATGGAGGCTGACCTGCAGAACCATTTTGAGAACAAGAGTGCTTATGAGATAATCACTGAACTCATGGTTGTTTTTGCACGACAAGTCAAGGATGAGAGGTTTGAAGCTACCAAGCTTTTCTTCTCAGGCCAGATGGAAGAGCACGGTAACATAAGTGAGCACTTAGCCAATATGTTTGGCAGCGTTCAGCTCCTGAAAGATCTGGGATGTGAGATCCCGGAAGAGCTGGTTATTGATAGGGTGTTGTTGTCGCTACCCCCTACCTATAAAGACGCCATCATGAACTACGACATGATTGGGACATCAAAATCCCTGTCGGAAATTCTTATGATGCTCAACATGGCCGAATTGGAAATCAAGATGGACAAGATGGCGGTGACCGTCAGATCCCTGGAAGCACAACTCCCCAAGTGTCTAGAAGATAAGAAGGCCGGCAAGATTGTCGGAAAAGAGAAAGGTATATTTGATATACATGTTATTGATGTGTACCTAACCTGCGCCCGTAGCAATACCTGGGCATTTGATACTGGTTCTGTTGCTCATATATGTAACTCTCAGGAGGAGTTACGGAATAAAAGGCGCCTGGGAAAGGACGAGGTGACGATGCGCGTCGGCAACGGATCAAGAGTTGACGTGGTGGCTGTCGGCACACTCCCTCTACATCTACCATCGGGATTAGTTTTGGTCCTCAATAAATGTTATTTTGTACCGTCCTTGAGTGTAAACATTATCAGTGGGTCTTGCTTGTTGCAAGACGGATATTCGTTCAAATCAGTATCAAGTGGTTGTGCTATTTATATGAATGATATCTTTTATGTTAATGCTCCCGAGAGTAATGGTTTATTCTTGTTGAATCTCGATCGTAGTACTCACATTCATAACATAGATGCCAAGAGAATTAAACTTAGTAGCGATACCGCCATGTATATGTGGCATTGCCGTCTCGGTCATATTGGTATAAGGCGCATGAAGAAACTCCATGCCGATGGACTTCTAGATTCGTTGGATTTTGGATCCCTCGACACATGCGAACCATGCCTCATGGGCAAGATGACCAAGACACCGTTCAATGGTTTCATGGAACGGGCGTCGGACTTGTTGGGAGTCATACATACAGATGTGTGTGGACCAATGAGCGTGTCGACACGCAATGGTTATCGTTATTTTGTCACCTTCACCGATGACTTGAGTAGATATGGGTATATCTATTTGATGAAACACAAGTCTGAAACATTTGAAAAGTTCAAAGAATTTCAAAGTGAAGTTGAAAATCAACTCAACAAGAAAATCAAGCACCTTCGATCTGATCGTGGTGGCGAATATTTGAGTTTTGAGTTTGGCACACATCTGAAGGCCTGTGGCATCGTGCCGCAGCTTACGCCAGCTGGAACACCGCAACGCAACGGTGTGTCTGAGCGGCGTAATCGCACTCTACTAGATAGCGTCCGATCTATGATGTCTCTTACCGACTTGCCTGTGTCTTTTTGGGGGTACGCGTTAGAAACAGCCGCATTCATTTTAAATAGGGCTCCGTCCAAATCCGTAGCAACGACACCGTATGAGGTCTGGTATGGCCAGAAGCCTGAGCTGTCGTTCCTGAAGGTCTGGGGTTGTGAGGCGTATGTTAAGAAACTACAGCCCGACAAACTCGAACCGAAATCGGAGAAAGTTGTCTTTGTAGGGTATCCGCGGGAAACCATAGGATACACCTTCTACAACCAAGCTGAGGGCAAAACGTTTGTCGCGAAGAACGGTACCTTTCTGGAGAAAGAGTTTCTCGCCAAAGGAGTAAGTGGGAGGAAAATAGACCTCGACGAGATCATTGATCCTGAACTCGAAATACAGAGTGGCGCAACGGAAGCTGTTCCGGAACCGTCCTCCACAGATGGAGTGGGAGAAGATGTCGGGGGTGCTATTCTACCTCGTAGGTCAGGGAGATCTCGGGTCGCCCCTGAATGGTATGGCAACATGGTTTGCACCGTCATGTTGATTGAACAAGACGAACCTACGAACTACAAAGAGGCTATGGCTAGTCCTGAGTCCGAGAAATGGCTTGAAGCCATGAAATCCGAAATAGGATCCATGTACGATAACAAAGTATGGACTTTGGTAGAGATTCCCGAAGAGCGCAAGGCTGTCGAGAATAAATGGATTTTTAAGAAGACTGATGCTGATGGTAATGTGACCGTCTATAAAGCTCGGCTTGTCGCAAAAGGTTTCCGACAAGTTCATGGGATTGACTACGATGAAACATTTTCACCGGTAGCGATGCTAAAATCTATTCGGATTTTGCTAGCAGTTGCCGCATATTATGACTATGAGATATGGCAAATGGATGTCAAAACAGCGTTCCTAAATGGCAACATTGAGGAAGAGTTGTATATGGTACAACCTGAAGGTTTTGTCGATCCAGGAAATGCTGGCAAGGTATGCAAGCTTCAGCGTTCCATCTATGGACTGAAGCAGGCATCTCGGAGCTGGAATCTTCGCTTTGATGAGGTGATCAAAGGTTTTGGATTTGTCCGGAACAGAGAAGAGACCTGCATTTACAAGAAAATGAGTGGGAGCTCAGTTGTGTTCCTGGCACTATATGTCGATGATATACTGCTGATAGGAGATAATGTGGAACTGCTGAATAGCGTTAAGGAATATTTAAACAGTAAATTTTCAATGAAGGACTTAGGAGAAGCTGCATACGTTTTAGGCATTAAAATCTATCGTGATAGATCAAGACGCCTATTAGCGTTAAGTCAGAGTACTTATATTGACAAGATATTGAAACGGTTCAATATGGATGGGGCAAAGAAGGGTTTTCTGCCTATTGTCAAGAATAAAGTGTTAAGCAAGGCACAGTGTCCGGTGACGGAACATGATAGAGTCGCGATGACTAAACATCCTTATGCTTCAGCCATAGGATCGATCATGTATGCCTTGCTAAGTACTCGACCTGATGTAGCATTGGCTCTTAGTTTGACGAGCCGATTCCAAAGTAATCCTGGAAAGGAACATTGGGTAGCTGTTAAAAGTATTCTTAAGAATCTCAAGCATACAAAGGAAATGTTTCTTGTGTATGGGGACTGTGAGGAAGAAATTGGCGTAACAGGTTACGTTGATGCAAGTTTCTGCTCAGACCCAGATGACTCTAAGTCACAGACAGGATATGTTTTCAAGGTGAACGGAGACGCTGTGAGCTGGAGGAGTGGGAAGCAACCCATCGTGGCCCAATCTACAATGGAATCCGAGTACATTGCTGCTTCTGAAGCCGCGAATGAAGCTGTGTGGCTGAGGAAGTTCATCATTGAGCTTGGAGTGTTCCCTAGCGCGCAAGACCCCGTGACCCTCTACTGCGACAACATGGGTGCTATTGCTAACCCGAAGGAACCGAGGTCTCACTCGACTGCCAAACACATACTCCGACGCTTCCATGTGATATGACAGTACGTACAAGGAGGTGAAGTGAAGATTTGCAAAATACATACGGATCTGAATGTGGCAGACCCGTTGACTAAGCCTCTCCTGCTAGACAAGCACGTGAAACACCAAGATGCTATGGGTGTCCGGCTTTTACCGGGTTGTAACTAGATTAAATTGTACTCTAGTGCAAGTGGGAGACTGTAGGAGATATGCCCTAGAGGCAATTAATAAAGTGTTTTATTTATCATATCTCATTTGTTCATAATACGTTTTTGTGTCATGCTATAACTGTATTAAGCGGAAACATTAATACACGTGTGATACCTAAAACAACCAGGTCCCCAGCAACCTCTGTTTGACTGGTTCATTGTGCAATCGATGATCGAGGTTTCCCGATCATGTGACATAGCGTCTATTTGACAATGAAGTCATATCGTTGGTAGAACGATGTGATGGACATACCCAATATTTATAGGACGTAGTCATTACGCCTTCGACCGTGAGACCTACTCTTATTGCTATTCCTGGAAGACACTTTGATTGCATCCAACGTCATATCTTACATAGTGTGACAATAAAGGTGTCCCTCTCGGGTGTCGGATAGGAGTATGTTGAGACGGGGGGTCAAGAGCGGGATTTGCCAATCCCATAGCAGGATAGATACTCTAGGGCCCACTCGGTGAGATTATGTCAAACGAGCTTGCAAGCGTGTGACTGGGTCACCAGGACATAAGATCATGGACGAGTAGAAGTTAGCGGTGTCGATAACGAGATCAAGCTAGGTATGGAGATATCTATGAACGAGTCTCGGACACGCTAAGTATCGCATGGCAAAAGGTTTAAGACTCAGACGTCCAGGTTCGATAAGGAAAAGTATTCGTTATCTCGCAGGGATTAATTCTGGGTATCCAGGGTCCACGAATTAGTCATTGATCGGAGAGGAGTCTCGATCATGTCTGGAGAGGTAATCGAACCGCTAGGGTAGCACGCTTAAGGGGAGTCGACATTTTACCGGAAGAGAAAAATAGGAAAAGAGAGACCGGGAACGTCCCGGGAAAGTTCCGATGGAGATCGGACAAAGACGAAATAGTTTTCGGAGCCAGAACAAATTATGTAATATGTATTTAATATTAATTAGTGTAATTAATACTTAAATATATTTTATTTTAATTTTTTCTGAATTTTTAAAGCCAAAAATCCCTTAATGGGCCTCTTTGGGCAAAGAGGCCCATGAGGGGGGGGACTTCCCCCCCATGAGGGAAGGGGGAGTTCGGCCGGCCTAGGTGGGCTCCTTTTGGCCCACCTAGGGCCGGCGCATGGGGGCATGGCCGGCTGGGGCTGTGGGTTTAGTCCCACACCCCCAGCCTGGCAAGTTGGGCACCCCCCTTTCTCCTATATATATAGGGGCACCCCCTGGCCTTTGGAACACACAGTTTTCTCTCTCTCTCTCTCTCCGAGGATCACGTGATTCCCAAGTTTGGAGTTGCGCCTCGGAATTGTTTCTCCACCATACGCACACCGTCGTGCTGCTGGTCTCCCGGTCCCAGTCTTCCGCTGCTTCGTCCCTGGATCGGAGCCCGGAGTGCGTCGGCTTCACCGTACGTGTGTGACTCCCTGCGAGGCATCACACTTGTGGTGCTAGAGGTCTGCTTCCTCTACACGGCATCGAAGTCTTCGTCGGCTTCATCGACAATGCTTGTGCGGGAGCGTAATCCCCGTTTTCGGTCTTCAAGAGGTATGTGCGAAGACCCCCCTGCGTATTACTATATCTGCATAGTATAGATTCTGGCTGTTTTTAGGTTATCGCTGTTAGGAATTTTTTTGTTTTCTGCCTGCGATTCCCTTCAGATACGCCAACCGGGTAGGGCCAGAACGACGAGTCGGCCCGCGGGGACCAGGTGGCCAAGGCCCAACTCGGAGGCCCCCTCGGGAGACACCGGGTCCATCACCGACCCGGTACGCCGGCTCGGAGAGGAAGGAGATCCGATATCTACTCGGATCAGGAAGGCTATCCCGAAGATCACTCGTCAAGCCGGATATCTCGTGTATAGTTAATACCGTGTTGCTTATCCGGCCATTCAATGTAAACCCTAGTCGTCCCCCTATATAAGGCGACTAGGAGAAACCCTAGAGGGGGGGTTCCATTCGATACTGATAGCCGCCATAGCTATCGTCTAGCTCTAGGCGCATACACTGTACACCCATACAGATCCAATAATATACAAGCAGGAGTAGGTCTTTACCTCCCAAGTGAGGGGCCGAACCTGGGTAAAACTCGGTGTGTACGAACCCCTTCGTGAATCCTTGATGTCGCCTTGCTCCACTCCAAAGATGAGCCACCCCGTGGCATCTACCGTGACTTCCCCACGACAAAGATGTCAACCCTGACATAGAGAAGATGGAAGAAGAAGACGAGCCACCCCGTGGCATCTGCCGTGAATTCCCCACGACAAAGATGTCAACCCTGACATAGAGAGAATACAATCCCTTCGTCCACCTCGCGTCTGCACCACCTTCACCACCTCCACCTCGCATGAGCACTGCTCCCAAGCATGCTCTCGCAAGCAGAAACGTGGTTTCTACTCTTATTGATAGGGAATTCCAGAAGGCTGCCAAAGACAACTTTCCTGGGGAGTGGGACCGCAAGATCCCGGACACAAAAGTACCAAGCCCGGAGTGGAAGCCTAACAAGGAGTCAAGGGAGAAGAGTCTCATGGAAAAGCTGGGATATGCCACAAACCAGTTTGAGGAAGCCTACAATCTTATGATGAGTGTCATTGGAGAACTTGAAGACAACTATTATGAAGTCAAGAAAGAGGAGAAATAAAGAGTCTCCAAAACCTCAAGCTTGGGGGAGTTCAACCTAGTATTTATCTTTTACTAGTTTATCATATCTATCTAGTCATGGTGTGCTTTGCTTTTAACATTTAGTTATCAATCTCTCTTAGGCTTGTGTGAGCTCATTGAGCATTATCATGTATCCCCTATGGTTTATCAATGAATATTAAAGTATGGTGTCATTCATGGGTCTCTTGTTTTGGAGATTTATGGGTAACACTCATGCAAACGTGCGTGGTATATTTAGAAGTTTCAGTCACATCTTGCCTTGAACTTAGTTAACTTGAGTATGTTTGACACTATAGAATTATCTCATCAATAGAATAAGTGAAAGAATAAGTCAATATGACATGAAGTATAAAAGTTTAAAGTAAAGTTGTGGTCTTGTAGAATAAATATTTAGGAAGCTTAATGAAAAGAAATATGAAATACTCTTGCTAGACTCTAGTATCTTTTGAGAAAATTAATGATCATGGGTGTTTCAATACTTATGCTCTTGAAAAGTGAATGAAAAGGTGGGCATCCGAGGATTCGGTTAGCCATGGAAAGTGTTAGAAAAAAGTTGTTTTGAGTATGAGCACTTGATTGAAACATCCATGATTTAAGTTTGTACTAGCTACTAGAGAGGCAAGGTGATAAGCAATATCATATTTATATTTTCATTCTTCTTCTTCTAACTATTTATCCATGAGAGTTTATCTTGTCTTTAAATTTTAGCAAGGTATAAAAGAGTAAAATGCTCACAAAAAAGAGCAATTGCATTGGTAAAAGGGTATGAATAAGAGTTTAGTTCAATTGTCCAACATACAATGGTTTTCTATGTTCAAAAGTAAGAGGTGATTGCTAGAGCTTCTACTTATATTGCCCTCATGTGTATGGGTTTTAGTTCCATTTATCTCGCTTTACAACTGAACATGATGATGATACTATGCCCGTATTTATTTATCAACCATAAGTCCATTGATGCATGTAATGATCTATGTCCTTACTTACTCGAGGACGAGTAAAGGTTTAAGCTTGGGGGAGTTGATACGTGCATTTTATATCATCATTTATACAACTTATATTATCATATTAGAATGTTATTGGAACTATTATATCAATGTTTTACATGTTTTAGATGATTTTGGGGACTTTCATACAAAGTCCATATTTTTGGTATTTAATATCTGGGAGGCAGAAAGCCTCCTTTTTCTTGTTTTATTGTTTCAGGAGCTACGGGGACCCAAATGGAAAAAGGAAAATTGCACAGTTGGTTTTACACCAGGAGAACACCAGAGGGAAGAAGATCGAAGGAGCAAGAACCACGAGGCCCAAAAGAGGGGGGCCCACGCGGCCAGATTCCTTGGCCGCGTGGGGCCCACCAAGTGGAGCCTCGGGCACTTCCTCGCTCGGAGCTTTTTATCACGGCGTGCGTCTTCCCCGAAAACCTACGCCCTAATTTTCCCAAGACCATCCGAGGACGTGGCGGCGGCGAAACTTCGTATTCCCTCCGAGGGGGGTCAGATCCTGCTGCTCCGGAGCTCCGGAGAAGGGGGAAATCATCGTCACCGTCATCCCCTCTCCTCCTTGGCGTGGGAGGAGGCCTCTACATCATCACCGTCATCAAGACCAGCATCATCTCCATCATCACTTCCCTGATCCACTCCGTCCCCCTCGTAGTTTGAGAGTTGCTATACCCTAGATACTTGTTTTGTGCTACTATTCGTGTTTGTGATTGAGCACTTGTCATTATTTGGAGGTGAAGTTAAATTTTTAGATTGTGTTGTACCACTTATGCCACTGAATATGATCATGTTTGCACGTTGTGAGTAGTTCCCGTATGTTCCTGAGGGCATAGGATGAATTGGCAATGATTTATATATAACATGTCTTGGTATTTTGTCTAGTGTTTATCTTTTTATGTGATTCTATGATGGTGTTGTGCGAACGTTGACTACACAACACTTCACCTATATGGGCTCATAGGAGAACACCGTAGTATAATGAAATGAGAAATACTTGGGAGGACAAGAAACCTAAGAATGAGTCATGAAGTTATTATTATGGGGTAATAATATCGGGGACCTAGAGTGTGATGCACTCACGAGTGTAGTTGGAAACCCCAAGAGGAAGGTATGAAGTAGTGCAGCAGCAAATTTCCCTCACTGATGAAACCAAGGTTATCCAACCAGTAGGAGATGAAGAACACGTCTGAAGGTCTCCCTGGCTATGACGCCAGAAATTCCTTGATGGAAAGGGAGGTGGAGCCTGCACAACACAATCAAACTACTTTGCCCCAACGAAACAGTGGGGTTTTCAATCTCACTGACTTGCTGTAACAAAGGATTAAACGTATGTGTGGAAGATGATGTTTGCAGAGAATGAAAGTAACAGTTTGCAGTTGGTTGTATTATCAGTTTAAAGAAAAGGACCGGGGTCCACAGTTCACTAGTGGTGTCTCTCCATAAATAATAATAATTGCATACATGCGGGTAAACAAATTACAGCTGGGCAATTGACAGAATAAAGAACGGCACAATGATGCATATACTATAGTCATGATGTCTAGTATGAGATTCATTTGGCCATTACAACAACATACATAGACCGTTCCAACCGCATCTATGACTAATGATCCACCTTCCAGTTAGCGTCCGCACCCCTTTTAGGATTAAGTTGCAAGCAACAGATTATTGCATTAGGCAAAGTGTGTAATGTAAGTAATACAATTATCCTTAGACAAAGCACTACTGTTTTATCCCTAATAGCAACAGTACATCTACAATCTTAGAGGTTGCTGTCACTCCCCTAGATTAAATAGAGACATGAACCCACTATCGAGCATAAATACTCCCTCTTGGAGTCACAAGTATCTACTTGGCCAGAGCTTCTACTTGCAACGGAGAGCATGCAAGATCATTAACAACACACAACATGATGTATTATGAAGCAAATGACATAGTATTCAATATTCATCGAATCCCAGCAAACACAACAAGTAGCATTACATAAAGATGATCTTGATCATGACAGGCAGCTCACAAGATCTAAACATGATGGCACAACAGGAGAAGACAACCATCTAGCTACTGCTATGGACTCGTAGTCCAAGGATGAACTACTCACGCATCAGTCCGGAGGCGGGCATGGTGATGTAGAGCCCTCCGGTGATGATTCCCCTCTCCGGCAGGGTGCCGGGAAGAGGTTCTGAACCCTCCCGAACTAGGGTTGACGACGGTGGTGGCTCCGTAAGGTTTTCTGGAAAAGTGTTCGAGTATTAGGTCTTGATCCGTCGGGCGGTATTTGTAGGGGAAAGGGCTAAGGCGGTGGAGGCCCGAGGGCCCCACACCACATGCTCGCGCGACAGAGGGGGGTGCGGCGCCGGCCTATGGTGTGGGCGCCTCGCGGCCCCACTCCGTCTCGTCTTCAGTGTTCTGGAACCTCCCGAGAAAAATAGGGACTTTGGCTTTTGTTTCGTCCAATTCCGAGAATATTTCCTTAACAGGTTTTCTGAAACCAAAAACAGCAGAAAACAGGGAACTGGCACTGTGGCATCTTGTTAATAGGTTAGTCCCGGAAAACGCATAAAACAATACAAAGTGTATATAAAACATGTAGCAATTGGTATAATATAAGCATGGAACATAAAAAATTATAGATACGTTTGAGACGTATCAAGCATCCCCAAGCTTAGTTCTACTCGTCCTCGATTAGGTAAAACGATAACAACAAATGATTTCT
Organism: Poa annua; assembly: GCA_026929855.1. Taxonomy (NCBI): domain Eukaryota; kingdom Viridiplantae; phylum Streptophyta; class Magnoliopsida; order Poales; family Poaceae; genus Poa; species Poa annua. The sequence continues at coordinate 72,549,763 of CM049433.1, forward strand.
GAAGTGACATGCTTTCACACAATCTTGATCATACAATAATGTAATGCGTGTAAACTAAGATCAAATGAATAAAAGTTGTAGTTTATATTGATATCAAATGAATAATGAATAAACAAGTAGGAAGAACAAATAAAAACTTTCAATAAATCAGTACTAGAGAACAATCAACCGTGCAAAGTAGATATTAACGATGATTTAAGCTTCAAGAACAACAATATAATCATCTAATGAATCAAACACTCATGACAACTTTGTGAAAGGATCAAGTCAAGCAATAACAATATGCACGTAGAAAATTATCTCTCTATTTGTTCACTCAAAAACAAGCAAGCGTTCAGCGTTGGTTCTGGCAACAGGATGTTGTGGCTAAGAGAATGTTACGGGCGGGGGGGGGGGGGGGGGGGGGGTGGAAGGCCAACGGAAGAAAGTCTCACAAAGCAGAAAGTGATCATTAGACAAGAGGAAGTCTTATAATCGAAGATATGCAAGGAGTAGTGATTGCCACACAACGGATGCACATAGAGCTATAAGTGTATGAAAGCTCTCCAATGGAACTAGTGGGGGTGCATCTAACTTGCTTGCTCATGAAGACCTAGAGCACTTTTGAGGAGGCTCATCATTGGAATATACAAGCCAAGCTCTGTAGTGTAAAGTTCCCCACATAGTTATGCAAGTAAAACATGAAAACTCTCTCATATGGAGTAAAGGTGCTAAACATGAGCACAAATGATGACTATGAATACTATAGGTGCTATAACATGAGCACAAGTGTGGATAAAGAGTAGTAATGTTGCCCCCTTTTTTTTTCTTTTTTTTCTTCTCTTTTTCTCTTTTTTCTATTTTTTTCTATTTTTCTGTTTCTCTTTTCGATGGCCTCCATGGCTCTTTTCACTTTTAGGGGCAAACATTCTAATATGACAACACACTTTTGGTACAAATATCTCATAATGAATAAAACATAATGTATGAAACGGTGGCACTGCCAGTGTAGCAGCATATGCAATGATCTAGCGTAACATGGGTAAAACCGCACATCAGCTGTATAGAATCATGCAAAGAAATATATAAATGATGAATGACAACAAGTCATGTAACGTATGATGAAAGTTGCATGGCAATATATCTCGGAACAGCTATGAAAATGCTGTAGTAGGTAGGTATGGTGAATGTTTTGAGGAAGATATTTGGCTTATGTGCAGGAGAACATGATGAAGATCTCCCACGAGTTTTGGATGTACCCGCGAAGTATGCACCAACTCTCAATGTGAGAAAGGGTAATGCAAAATACTGAAGAGGCTAGCAAATATGGTGGTGGAAGTGCCATGAAAACCGCAGCTTTAGAACTCACGTACGAGTAAAAGGATTCCAATTAGAAATATAATTTTGCAAGGCATAATGAAAATCACTCCAAGAGGGTCCGTGGCAAATGACAAGTCACTGTTGGCTACCCCGACCGTAGCGCATAACACAAAGTCAATACGGTTGTTTTTAACATTAGAAGTCATATATCATTATGTTATCAACTAGATATTTAAGTGTGGCACAGCTTCAAGTTTTCTAGACCAATCATTAATCATTCCACCTTACTAAACCATCATGTTTACCATTAAGCATATTAATATCTCAAAACAACATCAATGATTCAAGTGACACAATTTAATGATCTACAAGATTATGTATCATTTTGTTATACCATCTACCACATTTAACATTTTCTGTTCTTAACCAAACACCAATCAACTTATTTAAACATAAACTCTCAAAGTATTTACAATGAAGCAAGAGAGTATAATATATGAGAACTAACAGCTCTGAACAAGAGGTGCATGAAAAACAAGAGCTGAAAGTATTGCATTAGCTATAGAAGAATACTCAACAAATATAAGTGAAGAATAGGAGTATTCAAATGAAAAAGCGGAGCGTGTCTCTCACTAGTAGAAAATGGGGCTTCGGTTTCGAGCCCTGAGTCCCTTCAGTCCCGGTCCTGCCTGGAACCTGGACTAAAGATACTATTAGTCCCGGTTCCAACGGCTAGTAAGGCATCTCGAGGTCGAAACCTATCAGTCCCGGTTCCAGGCAAACTTTTAGTCCCGGTTGGATATACGAACCGCGACCAAAGGTTTTAGTCGCGGTTCGTGTAACAAACCGGGACTAAAAGTCCCATTTTGTATATACTTCATCCCTCTCGCCCGAGCCAGCCGTTGCATTTTCTGGTCAGAGCGCGTGTGGAGAGCTGCTCGAGCTGTTCTTCGTGTTCTTCGCGTGGAGCTCGAGTTCATCAGCGTTGCTGTCGATTTGTGAAGATTTGAAGCTTCCTGCCTACTAAAAGGTTAGCCATTGTATCCTATTATCTCTTACTGCTAATTTTTGCTCATTTCATGCTTTAGAAGTATAGAGATTGGTGGATTTAGCTTTAGGAGTAATTTTGTGGCAAGTGTGAGCTCAAATTTTAGCTACCTAGCTAGTTTGCATATGTGTGAAGATACGGTCAACTTAACTCAACATAGCTCAACAATAGCTCAACTTTAGCTCAACTTAGTTATTTATATGTATATAATGATATGTCACATATCCGAGCAACGCAGCCGTATACGATTGTCGACAACAGCGAGGTCCCCTACGGCGTCGTGAACAACTCCTCCTTTTCGGATGAGGTATTATTAGCACATCTAGATGTCATGTCGTCTCTGTAATATAAAAATAATTTTTAATTTAGGGTGAGAATTTCCTAATTTAATTTTTCCAATTATAAATATTAGGAATCAGTATGTGAGTGCGGCATTCGTGATGGATGTGTCCAGTTTCAACATTGTCTACAAGGAAAAGTCATTCTCCTAGAAGAATTAAATTTTACAAGAGAGGAGAAGAGAAAGACCGATGAAAATTTGAGTAGGACCGAAGAGAAGCTAAGGCTAGCTCATGATACAATCCACAAGATGAAGCAAGATTTAAAAACTCTGAACGAAAAAAGAGACATGGTTGTGGAAAAGAAGGGGGAAATAGAGTTGGATTTGGCGGATATCATCGATGGACACATGATCCAGACTCGTGAAACTAGGGAAAGAACGAGGTTGAAGATTAATAAGATGAAAAAGGCAGCTCTCCGAAATGAAATGTTCCTTCATTTCTCATTCGGTGTCATTGTTCTCCTAGTCGCGATTATAATCGCCATGTACGGTTTTTTAAAGTGTGCAAACTAGTGTTGTCGTACTGTGTTGGGACTCAGAATTATTGTTAGCATTGTGTGATTGCGCTTGTATTGTGATGAACACTATATTAATTTGAGCACTTACTCTCTATATATATAATTGTGTGTAGATGAGACGACAATGGATGTACAGTGACCGGCGATCGAATGAGTTCATGCAAGGCGTGCGGGAATTTGTCGAGGTTGCTAAGGCAAACACGCATAATGGTTTTATGTGTTGTTCATGTTGTGTGTGTCGGAACGAGAGGGATTTCCCCGACTCACGGGATATTCACATCCACCTCTATATGTCCGGTTTCATGCCCGGCTATAAATGTTGGACCAAGCATGGATAAATAGGGGTCATGATGGAAGACGACGAAGAAGAAGATAATAATGACGACTATCCTATGTTCCCTGAACAGTGTGAGACAGAAAATGTCGAAAATGAAGAACAACAAGAAGAAGAAGTTGAAGCACCAAATGAGCCTATTGATGATCTTGGTCGGGTCATTGCTGATGCGAAGCGAGACTGCGAAAGTGAAAAGGAGAGGCTGAAGTTCGGGCAGATGTTAGAGGATCACAAAAAATTGTTGTACCCAACTTGCAAAAATGAACAGAAAAAGCTGGATACCACGCTAGAATTGCTGAGATGGAAGGCAGAGAACGGCGTGACCGATAAGGGATTTGAAAAGTTGCTAAAAATTATGAAAAAGAAACTTCTAGAGGATAACGAATTGCCCGTCAGTACCTACGAAGCAAAGAAGGTTGTCTGCCCTCTAGGATTAGAAGTGGAGAAGATACACGCTTGCCCAAATGACTGCATCCTGTACCGCGGTGACTATGAGAATTTGGTTGCTTGCCCGGTATGCACGGCATTGCGGTACAAGATCAGACGAGATGACCCTGAAGGTGTTGAGGGCAAGGGCACCAGGAACAGGGTTCCTGCCAAGGTGATGTAGTATGCTCCTGTAATACCACGGTTGAAACGTTTGTTCAGAAACAAAGAGCAGGCCAAGTTGATGCGATGTCACAAGGAAGACCGTAAGAAAGACGAGATGTTGAGACACCCCGCTGATGGGTCGCAGTGGAGAAAAATTGATAGAACGTTTCCCGACTTTGCAAATGAAGCAAGGAACTTAAGGTTTGGTCTAAGTACAGATGGCTTTAATCCTTTTGGGGAGCAGAGCAGCAGTCATAGCACCTGGCCCGTGACTCTATGTATCTATAACCTTCCACCGTGGTTGTGCATGAAACGAAAGTTCATTATGATGCCATTGCTCATCCAAGGACCGAAGCAACCCGGCAACAACCTTGATGTGTACCTCAGGCCATTAGTTGAGGAATTTTTACAGTTGTGGCAGGAAGAAGGTGTACGTGTATGGGATGAGTACAAACAGGAGGAATTTGACCTACGAGCGTTGCTGTTCGTAACCATCAATGATTGGCCTGCTCTTAGTAACCTTTCAGGACAGACAACCAAGGGATATCATGCATGCACACACTGTTTAGATAAGACTGATAGTGTATATTTGACTAACGGGGGGGGGGGGGGGAGAATGTGTACCCTAGGCATCGTCGTTTTCTTCCACCCAATCATCCCTTAAGAAAAAAAGGCAAGCATTTTGGTGAGGCGGAAAAAGGGAAGAAGCCTACCCTTCGTTCTGGTGCTGATGTATTTGATATGGTTAAGGATTTGAAAGTAATATTTGGAAAGGGTCCTGGCAGCCTAAAAGTTCCGAATGACGCTAACAGACACGCACCCATGTGGAAAAAAAAATCTATATTTTGGGAGCTACCCTATTGGGAAATCCTAGAGGTCCGCTCTTGTATCGACGTGATGCACGTGACGAAGAATCTTTGCTTGAACCTTCTAGCCCACTTGGGTGTGTATGGGAAGAATAAAAAAGATACACCGGGAGCACGAGAGGACCAGCAACGTTTGAGAGAAATGGACGGCATCCATCAAGAGCCGTTTGAAGGTCCTGCCAGCTATACTCTTACGAAAGAAGAGAAGGACATATTTTTGAGTGTCTGAGTAGTATGAAGGTCCCATCCGGATTCTCATCGAACATAAAGCGAATAATAAATATGGCTGAGAAAAAATTCCAAAACCTAAAGTCTCATGACTGCCACGTGCTTATGACCCAATTGCTTCCGGTTGCATTGAGGGGGCTTCTACCGGAAAGTGTTCGACTACCCATTGTGAAGTTATGTGCATTCTTGAATGCAATATCTCAGAAGGTAATCGATCCAGTGAGTCTACATACCTTACAGATTGATGTGGTTCAATGTCTTGTCAGTTTCGAGTTGGTGTTCCCACCATCCTTCTTCGATATTATGACGCACCTGATAGTTCACCTAGTCGAAGAGATTTCCATCCTCGGTCCTGTATTTCTACACAATATGTTCCCCTTTGAGAGATTCATGGGAGTCTTAAAGAAATATGTTCATAACCGTGCTAGGCCTGAAGGAAGCATCTCCAACGGCTTTGGAACAGAGGAGGTCATTGGGTTTTGTGTGGACTTTATTCCTGATTTTAAGCCGATTGGTGTTCCTGAATCGCGGCATGAGGGGAGATTGAGTGGAAAAGGCACTCTCGGAAGGAAAACAATGATCTGTATGGACGGTCTTTCTTTAACTGAAGCACATTACACAGTTCTGCAGAATTCCACCTTTGTGGCTCCTTATATTGAGGAACACATGAATATTGTACGGTCCAAAAACCCGGAGATGGATGACTCCTCGATAACAGAAGCACACAAGGTGAATTTCAGCGGTTGGTTGTAAGCACATCTCATGAATAACAACACTGTTGACATGGAGTTGTTCGACTTGGCCAGCGGACCATCTTCGACCATATCAACTTTCCAAGGGTACGAGATAAATGGGAATACATTTTACACGATGACACAAGATAAAAAGAGCACCAACCAAAACAGCGGTGCCCGCTTTGATGCAACAAACGACGATGGAAGTAAGGACACATATTATGGTTACATAGAGGAGATATGGGAACTTGACTATGGACCTTCTTTTAAGATCCCTTTGTTTCGGTGCAAATGGGTCAAGATGACAGGGGTACATGTAGATACCCAGTACGGAATGACAACGGTGGATCTCCAGAATCTTGGGTACCTAAACGAACCATTCGTCCTAGCCAATGATGTGGCTCAAGTTTTTTATGTGAAGGATATGTCTACTAGACTGAATAAAAGAAAAGAAAAGAAAAGCAAGACAAAACATTATCCGGTGATACCAAGCGCCACATAGTTCTTGCAGGGAAAAGAAATATCGTGGGAGTGGAGGACAAGACAGACATGTTAGAAGATTACAATAAGTTTGATGAAATCCCACCCTTCAAAGTCAACATTGACCCAACTATCAGGTTAAACAATGAAGATTTCCATGGTTACACAGCGCATATAAGAAAGCGAAACACTAGTTGATGTGTAATAATGTTAAACCTTTTATGTAACTCTATGTGTCAGAAGCTGTAATAATGTATTCCGCGCCATCACACCGCCTTATTTCAAGTTATTATTAGTTTAATTATAAAATATAATGCAAAAGATCTGAGTTTACCTCATATTTAATTGAAAATGGCAAAATGGTTATTATTATAAAATTATTTTAAGAATCAGAAAATGATTTTATATTAGTTATTCAAATTGAAACACTATTCATGTTCAAATTTTTGTCAGAATCCAAATTTGTAATCAGAACTTATTCAAATGTATGTTCAACCTCTTTTGAAATCACAAAATGAAAAATAATTGAGATTTGGCGCAAAAACACACGTTTAGTCGCGGTTGGAGCCACGAACCGCGACTAAAGGTGTGGCACCGCGCGCGAAAACTGAGCGGCCGAAAACTCAGCAGGTCGCGGTTCGTGGCTCCAACCCACGAACCGCGACTAAAGGCCTGCTGTATAAATACTCACTCTGCGCAATCCCGATTCAATCCACGAACCGGGACAGCGCTAAGGAACCGCAAGGACGCCGCCAGGCTGCCCAAATCGATCTCGCCGCCGTCCGCTGGCGAGCTCCGCCTCGCCGCCGTCCGCTGCCGCGCGCCGCCGTCCGTCAACGCCGCCGCTGCCGAGCTCGCTGTCACATCCCAAATTTTGAAACTAAGAAGAACTTAGTTTTACCAGACCCAAAATTTAGAACCAACAAAAAACTTTTTGAAATGTCTCACTGATGATTGTGTTTTACTTCCCATTGTTGTGTTTGACATTGTGTGGACTTGATTGTGAGGTTGATCATATTGTGTTTGTTGCTTGTGAGAATAATACCTCAGCTATGCCTAGCACTAAATAAAACACACTGATCACAAATTTGGAATGTGACTTGAATAGAAACAAACTCCTAAAAATATTAAACAATTTGAAGTTAAGATCATAAGTTAAGTAGATGATCTTATCAAATTATTCTCTCTACCTAACTCTCTATTTTCTTCAAACAAATACTTTCTTATGAAAATAAAATCTATTTGAAGCTAATATAATTGTCAAGAAAGTTCCAAGAGCTCAAAACAATATCTCTCACTTGATTTAAAAATATTAAAGGAGTGTCAAATATTATTTACCAAAAATAACATACTTAAACCCTATGAACAAATATGGTTCAAAACATTTTATTTTCCAACACCAATTTTGGTGGAGCTTCTACATGCATATGGGAGGCTACATGAATAATTTCATAATTTTTGAAGTAGTTTATAGGCCTCAATTAAATCACTGAAAAGTTACTGATTTAAAAAGAAACAGAAAAGGGACTTAGTTGTAAATAGAACCAGGAATCCAGGGGGGTTTTCTGTAAATCGCCGTCGTGTTCCTGTAGCCGCAGCACGGCATGGCGCCAGTGCCGCCGTGCTCCCCGCTCCCCCTGCCGCCGCGTCCAGGCCCCCCCCCCCTCTCCCGCTCCTCCTGCCGTGTCGGGTGAACACGACGCCGTGCCGCCCTCGGCCCTGCTCCTCCGTGACCGGGTGCCCTCCCCTCGCTGTCCCCCTGCTCGCCCGACCGTGCGACCGAACACGCCGACGCCGACCGCGGACGTCCCTGTCCTCCAGCTCGCACCGCACCGGACCCCCCCCTCTGCCGCCCTGCTTGAAGGATAAGAGCGCCTCGACGCTCCTCTGCTCTCTCCCTCCCCTCTCATTTCTTCTCGCACCCGAAACCTCGCCGCCATGGTTGAGCTTGCCGCCGTCGATTGAAGCATCCTCGAGCCAAACAAAGACCACCAGGAGCTCCGCCGTGCAGTCCTCTCCCTCCTCATCCAAGGAATCGAGCTGGGACGCCTCCGTGTTCGAGATCGTCTTCATCTTCTTCAACTCCGGCCACCGCACTTCGAGCAAGTTCATCACCGTCTCCGACCTCCTCCGTCCAAGCCGAGCACACGCACGCGTTTAGGGTGAGCTCGCCTCTCTCCTGGACATGCTCGTCCTCCTTCCCCGTCTCTACTTTGTCGCATAGAAGTTGCTCCGCCGTTAGACCGTAGCACGCGCCGCCGTAGCCCGTCGCCGGAGCTGCTCCCGGCGACCATTTGGGTCGTAGCGCCGCCCCTAGCCTCCGCGTACAAGTATGCGTCGATGCCATCCAGTAGAGCGTCCCCGCGCGTCCTCTGCCTTCGATCCCGTGCGCGTCGCCGCCGGTGGTCACCGCGGCACGCGCGACGTCGCGGTGCACGGCCGTCTGTTTATTAGGGCTCGCGCCCTTAGCCTAGCAAGATCCACCGCACCGCCCAGTGGCAACGGCCACGATCGCGCTCGCACGCGTCGCAAGTTCGACTCGCCGCAGCCGCAGAGGCGCACCCCTTTTTCCGCTCGCTGACAGCTGGGCCCCACCGGTCAGTGACCGCGGTGGCCAGCGCAGCCGCATTCAGCCCAGTCAGCACCAGCGTGGCACTCGGGCCCGCAGGGCAGTGGCTGTGGCTAGCCAGCCCTTCGGTGCAAAACGTTCCACTAGGTTTTCTGAGAAATAAAATAAATAGACAGATTCGAATATAAATTTGTAAAATCCATAACTTTTTAAATACTTATCCAAAAATTACAAATAAGATACCAAAATGTTCAGAAAAATAAAACCTGTCTTTTGGTGTAATTCACCTATCCAAATAAATTAGTTTATTTGATGTTTTATTAGAATAAAGAAAATGGCAGAAAAGAAAAGGCTTTTGGAAAATTCATATCTTTAAAAATAAGGATCCCAAAATTGAGTTTGACCTATGAAAATGTTTAGCAAGTGATAACCTTCATATTCCACCTTGTTTCCACACATGGATAGTTATTTTGTAGTGTTGCTTAAAATAAATGAACAAAAAGGGCATATTGAGAAAGGATGTTACAAATTAATCCGTGATAAATTTTGGAATGAATCCAATTGGGTTGTCTTCTATGTGTGTAGGAGAACATATCCCTAGCTTGGTTTGAGTTTAGGAGTCATTGATTGACTTTGGTGCTAATTATAAGGTTTAGGTCTTTTCTGCCTATTTTTATTAGGCCTCTAAGTAATTGTTAGGTTATAACTTTATTGTTACAAATGTGTTCCTAGCATGTGCAGGGTGGTAACCCACTGTTATGACATGTTCCTTTAATTTTACTAGCATGTTAGGAGAGCTAATTGTGAGTCATGTGTTTGTGAGGGTTTTATTCCCTATATAACTTTTCACCTAGTAATTAGGAATTACTATGTTGTTTATTTTGATGTGAGAATATTGTGTATGTATGCCTTGCTGGATAAGGATTGTTGTGGTACTGTTGCGTGCATGTTATTATAGTTTAGCAGATTATAATATGTTAGTACTGTTAGTGGAATTTGTTAGGCAAATTGGTATGAGTAATATATTTGCCTGGCTTGGTGAACTTGATGGACTTGAGTTGAGTGCTAGCTTAAATATCTTGTTAGTGTATCCACCTTAGCTTGGTGAGATGTTTTGAATTACCAAGATTAATTGGTAGTTTAACTTTTGTCTGAAGTATCTCCTGATCAGAGAAAAGTGGTTGTTAATTACCTCTAATCGAGGATGTCCTGGTGCTCTATGTTTTTAGCATGTGTTTGGTGTTATACTCCTGTGAGTATAATGCCCTAGTAAAAATAGATTTAGTTCGTTGCCTGATTAAACTAGTGCTATGTTTGTGGCTTGAGTGATTAGTTTGATACTTGTGGTTTGGTTTGCTTATTGCGTGTTGTTTTATTTTCATGTTGCGACGCTAGTTATAAACGCTACCGGAGTGGTATTTGGAAAGGATTTATCGAAGAAGGATGGGAGTTATTTCTTGATCAGTGAGGAGAAGTCCAAGAACATTATGCTGGAATCAGGCAAGCTATCCCCTGAGCTTGCATCTTTATACATCTATTTTGGTTCACATGTTTTACTTATAAAGAGCATATGTGATTTATGTGGTGGTTGCCACTAAAGCTGTGATTTTGAAAACCCTTTTTCAAAATACAAGTATATTATTTTGACACCCTATATGGAGATATTAGATGGAAATTCTTTTTCAAACTATAGGATGGGAAAAATATTGTTTACTCAAAACTCCTTTGAAAATACTTGTGTGGACATGGAATACCGAGATGTCGGTGTTGAAATGGAGAAATGGTGAATGGTGATGTTTATGAAAATGCACATTGTGTCTTTGTACTTACGTCGACCAGCCGATAACCTGTGCGACCACATCTACCCACATATGGGAAAGGGCGTAGTCATATAGTTTGCTCATATTAGTATGGGATACCTCATCAACGGAGATGACTCCGCTATGCATGAGGGGATGGTTTGACGACCTACCCCTGACCTGGGTCCTCGCTCAAACTCTATGAGTAGATAAGGAGGAGGATAGAAGGATGTCCCCTATACACCGCCAGATAAAACCTATGAGTCCTCACACTTAGATTCCGACGGGCTGGGTTAAGTGTCGATGGAAAGTATCATATGGGCAGGATCCTATACTAGCATGAGCAAAGGACAGACTAGGGTCGGTGACTCAACTTCGAATACACCTGGTATGGCGAGACGTGGCTGACACGATGAGTTATCGAATGGGTGTGGGAAAAGCGTGCTACCTCTGCAGAGGGTAATAAAACTATTCGAATAGCCGAGTCCTCGGATATGGACAGTTGGGAGGCCCTACTCTGACCTATGTGCAAGTTTTGAGAAAAGAATTGAGTTTTAAAAGAAAAGGAAGTGGAGAATGACCCATACACCTATTCCAACGGATCGGTATGAGGTTGTTGGGTACCATGAACCATGACGGGTTATGGTCTGAAAAAGGAGGAGTTTTGGAGAAACAGATAAAATGGTGATTTCCGGGGAAAATGTTTGTAAAAGAAATTTCTTACCTTCTTCAACAAAGATGGATTTTCAGGAAAAAGTTTTATAAGAGAATTCTTACAAAGTTAGATTTATGGGAAAAAGTTCTAAAAAACCTTCTTTTCTTTTCAACAAAGATATAGAGTTGTCTTCTCAAAAATAAAGAGCTTGATTATAATAAAAATGATGCTATTGCATGCTCTTCTCGGGGGTAGTTTGCGAGTACGTAAATGTACTCATGGCTGTGTCCCTGGATATTCCCATGTCCAGAGTTCAAGAAGAGGTATGCTGAAGACCGAGAGACCGAGGACGTCTTTGCGAACTAGGCCGTCTTCCCAGTCAGCTGCCTGTAGGTGTTTTGGCAATTGACTCGGGCCCCACGTTGATTGGTGTTTTCCGCTGCAAGAACTTATTGAAGATTATGGCTTCAATCGAGTAAGTAATTCCTTCGGTATTTATGGATGTTCTTTTGACACCAGTTTGATTGTGCTCAGCGACAGACTGATCACGGGATCGCTGATGTTGTAGGCACAAGGGTATTTCGGACAGCTAGTCCGGGGTGCTCACAGACTTGGTATCAGAGCCATCCTGACTGTAACAGACCTTAGTTAGCATGGACGTTAGTTAGGAAAGAAATATTTTGTTAAAAATATATTGTTACCAAAAACATATTTTTATCTAAGGAAGTCCAAAAATGACTTCCACTCTTCTCACCTTCTCAAATATTTCCGAGTCTCATCCCTCTATTTTTAGATTTTCCAAGGATTTCTCTAATCCCTCTTACCCGTTCAAAATACTTGACGATGAACCCAAGTGAGACCTAATTAGCTAGCACCTACAAGAAGAAGCTTCCATTACAAGTACTCAACATTCCACATCGAGGTGATGGATCCGCCAGTACCAATATTATCGATATCAACAAAGCAAGAGACCTCCGAAGACCTCAACTCAATATCAACAATTGCACTCAGTTACTCCTTCGATAATCTCAATTTCTCCAGCTGAAGACTAAGGCGACAGAGTGAAAACTTCACCCACCATGTCTAACCAAGACCATAGGATAAACCGATAGGAACCCTGATTGTACCACCCGACTACCACGAGTATTAGACGTCCGTTGGTACTAAAGGTACCTTGTGTGTTGTTTATTGGTGTGCTTTACTCTGGTTGTGTGTTGATTGTTGGTGAGTCCCCTGTTTGTGTGTTGTTTTTCTTGTGCGTTCACAATCACGCCTTGATGGCAACACAAAGTAACTCCTTTTCGCCACCCAGCAAAAACTATTTTTGACCTCTTCGCCATAGTTGCACCTTGTCGCGGATGTAAGCCCGCCAGGGAAAATCTTTCTAAAATATTTTTCCCTCTCATCTAAATCATCTCCCGATAAGAACTGACAGTTTCGCAAGACACAAAAGACCCCCGATCTCTAACCAAATAGCCGGAGATTTGTTGCAACTTAACCGGCAAGTCAGACAATGACCTTCATGCACCATCTGGAGCAAGTGCGTCAAGATCTCGAAGAAAACTGCCATTTAACGCCAAACTCGTGAAGACACGAGCATCACCTCACAAAAATAACTTGGGAAATTACAAGAAGACTATACTAACTTATTGTATCTAACTTCAGGTTAACATCTGACATAAGTTCACGATAGTACTAACTATTCTTCTAGGACTGCAAGCCTTGACCAGAGACGAGGACATAAGGAGACCCATTTAGAATCGGTAACTAGGAACTCAAGGAGTGTATACGAGTTGCTATGAAGATTCGAGCTCAGAGACCGCAAGAAGGAAGAACTACGACAAGAAGACATTGAAGAGAGATTTCCTAGGTTGGCAAGGAAGCGATATACCAGACTATCGTGGAGCATCTGGAAACTCTTATATCAGAATCTATTATTAATAATCTCTCTAAAAATAGTGTGATATTTTAATGCTCGTGTATATAGAAGTAGTTTGGTAACAAGCCTCATGAACTTGTTAACAAATCACTTTTATATGCTCAAACAATTGAGTGTCATGTCCAAATTAAATGGAACGTCAGATAATCCAGTACATCTCAGCCTCTGGAATATGAAAAGTAGTTTGATGACAAGACTAGCTACCTTGTTAACAAATTCTTCTTGTATGACTAAGGCAATTCGATGTCATAAAAGACAACCACATTCTTATACAACTAACCAATAGAAAGCCTCGCAGCATAAATTTGTCAAGATCTCACGTGGTGACTTTACTAAAGAAGCAACAACCTCGGAAGTATAACCAGCCTAAAGCCCATGCCCTCGTACTCCCCCGTTACCCCACCTAGCAAATCTCGGGACGAGATTTGTTTTAAGGGGGGAAGAGTTGTCACATCCCAAATTTTGAAACTAAGAAGAACTTAGTTTTACCAGACCCAAAATTTAGAACCAACAAAAAACTTTTTGAAATGTCTCACTGATGATTGTGTTTTACTTCCCATTGCTGTGTTTGACATTGTGTGGACTTGATTGTGAGGTTGATCATATTGTGTTTGTTGCTTGTGAGAATAATACCTCAGCTATGCCTAGCACTAAATAAAACACACTGATCACAAATTTGGAATGTGACTTGAATAGAAACAAACTCCTAAAAATATTAAACAATTTGAAGTTAAGATCATAAGTTAAGTAGATGATCTTATCAAATTATTCTCTCTACCTAACTCTCTATTTTCTTCAAACAAATACTTTCTTATGAAAATAAAATCTATTTGAAGCTAATATAATTGTCAAGAAAGTTCCAAGAGCTCAAAACAATATCTCTCACTTGATTTAAAAATATTAAAGGAGTGTCAAATATTATTTACCAAAAATAACATACTTAAACCCTATGAACAAATATGGTTCAAAACATTTTATTTTCCAACACCAATTTTGGTGGAGCTTCTACATGCATATGGGAGGCTACATGAATAATTTCATAATTTTTGAAGTAGTTTATAGGCCTCAATTAAATCACTGAAAAGTTACTGATTTAAAAAGAAACAGAAAAGGGACTTAGTTGTAAATAGAACCAGGAATCCAGGGGGGTTTTCTGTAAATCGCCGTCGTGTTCCTGTAGCCGCAGCACGGCATGGCGCCAGTGCCGCCGTGCTCCCCGCTCCCCCTGCCGCCGCGTCCAGGCCCCCCCCCTCCCGCTCCTCCTGCCGTGTCGGGTGAACACGACGCCGTGCCGCCCTCGGCCCTGCTCCTCCGTGACCGGGTGCCCTCCCCTCGCTGTCCCCCTGCTCGCCCGACCGTGCGACCGAACACGCCGACGCCGACCGCGGCCGTCCCTGTCCTCCAGCTCGCACCGCACCGGACCCCCCCCCCCTCTGCCGCCCTGCTTGAAGGATAAGAGCGCCTCGACGCTCCTCTGCTCTCTCCCTCCCCTCTCATTTCTTCTCGCACCCGAAACCTCGCCGCCATGGTTGAGCTTGCCGCCGTCGATTGAAGCATCCTCGAGCCAAACAAAGACCACCAGGAGCTCCGCCGTGCAGTCCTCTCCCTCCTCATCCAAGGAATCGAGCTGGGACGCCTCCGTGTTCGAGATCGTCTTCATCTTCTTCAACTCCGGCCGCCGCACTTCGAGCAAGTTCATCACCGTCTCCGACCTCCTCCGTCCAAGCCGAGCACACGCACGCGTTTAGGGTGAGCTCGCCTCTCTCCTGGACATGCTCGTCCTCCTTCCCCGTCTCTACTTTGTCGCATAGAAGTTGCTCCGCCGTTAGACCGTAGCACGCGCCGCCGTAGCCCGTCGCCGGAGCTGCTCCCGGCGACCATTTGGGTCGTAGCGCCGCCCCTAGCCTCCGCGTACAAGTATGCGTCGATGCCATCCAGTAGAGCGTCCCCGCGCGTCCTCTGCCTTCGATCCCGTGCGCGTCGCCGCCGGTGGTCACCGCGGCATGCGCGACGTCGCGGTGCACGGCCGTCTGTTTATTAGGGCTCGCGCCCTTAGCCTAGCAAGATCCACCGCACCGCCCAGTGGCAACGGCCACGATCGCGCTCGCACGCGTCGCAAGTTCGACTCGCCGCAGCCGCAGAGGCGCACCCCTTTTTCCGCTCGCTGACAGCTGGGCCCCACCGGTCAGTGACCGCGGTGGCCAGCGCAGCCGCATTCAGCCCAGTCAGCACCAGCGTGGCACTCGGGCCCGCAGGGCAGTGGCTGTGGCTAGCCAGCCCTTCGGTGCAAAACGTTCCACTAGGTTTTCTGAGAAATAAAATAAATAGACAGATTCGAATATAAATTTGTAAAATCCATAACTTTTTAAATACTTATCCAAAAATTACAAATAAGATACCAAAATGTTCAGAAAAATAAAACCTGTCTTTTGGTGTAATTCACCTATCCAAATAAATTAGTTTATTTGATGTTTTATTAGAATAAAGAAAATGGCAGAAAAGAAAAGGCTTTTGGAAAATTCATATCTTTAAAAATAAGGATCCCAAAATTGAGTTTGACCTATGAAAATGTTTAGCAAGTGATAACCTTCATATTCCACCTTGTTTCCACACATGGATAGTTATTTTGTAGTGTTGCTTAAAATAAATGAACAAAAAGGGCATATTGAGAAAGGATGTTACAAATTAATCCGTGATAAATTTTGGAATGAATCCAATTGGGTTGTCTTCTATGTGTGTAGGAGAACATATCCCTAGCTTGGTTTGAGTTTAGGAGTCATTGATTGACTTTGGTGCTAATTATAAGGTTTAGGTCTTTTCTGCCTATTTTTATTAGGCCTCTAAGTAATTGTTAGGTTATAACTTTATTGTTACAAATGTGTTCCTAGCATGTGCAGGGTGGTAACCCACTGTTATGACATGTTCCTTTAATTTTACTAGCATGTTAGGAGAGCTAATTGTGAGTCATGTGTTTGTGAGGGTTTTATTCCCTATATAACTTTTCACCTAGTAATTAGGAATTACTATGTTGTTTATTTTGATGTGAGAATATTGTGTATGTATGCCTTGCTGGATAAGGATTGTTGTGGTACTGTTGCGTGCATGTTATTATAGTTTAGCAGATTATAATATGTTAGTACTGTTAGTGGAATTTGCTAGGCAAATTGGTATGAGTAATATATTTGCCTGGCTTGGTGAACTTGATGGACTTGAGTTGAGTGCTAGCTTAAATATCTTGTTAGTGTATCCACCTTAGCTTGGTGAGATGTTTTGAATTACCAAGATTAATTGGTAGTTTAACTTTTGTCTGAAGTATCTCCTGATCAGAGAAAAGTGGTTGTTAATTACCTCTAATCGAGGATGTCCTGGTGCTCTATGTTTTTAGCATGTGTTTGGTGTTATACTCCTGTGAGTATAATGCCCTAGTAAAAATAGATTTAGTTCGTTGCCTGATTAAACTAGTGCTATGTTTGTGGCTTGAGTGATTAGTTTGATACTTGTGGTTTGGTTTGCTTATTGCGTGTTGTTTTATTTTCATGTTGCGACGCTAGTTATAAACGCTACCGGAGTGGTATTTGGAAAGGATTTATCGAAGAAGGATGGGAGTTATTTCTTGATCAGTGAGGAGAAGTCCAAGAACATTATGCTGGAATCAGGCAAGCTATCCCCTGAGCTTGCATCTTTATACATCTATTTTGGTTCACATGTTTTACTTATAAAGAGCATATGTGATTTATGTGGTGGTTGCCACTAAAGCTGTGATTTTGAAAACCCTTTTTCAAAATACAAGTATATTATTTTGACACCCTATATGGAGATATTAGATGGAAATTCTTTTTCAAACTATAGGATGGGAAAAATATTGTTTACTCAAAACTCCTTTGAAAATACTTGTGTGGACATGGAATACCGAGATGTCGGTGTTGAAATGGAGAAATGGTGAATGGTGATGTTTATGAAAATGCACATTGTGTCTTTGTACTTACGTCGACCAGCCGATAACCTGTGCGACCACATCTACCCACATATGGGAAAGGGCGTAGTCATATAGTTTGCTCATATTAGTATGGGATACCTCATCAACGGAGATGACTCCGCTATGCATGAGGGGATGGTTTGACGACCTACCCCTGACCTGGGTCCTCGCTCAAACTCTATGAGTAGATAAGGAGGAGGATAGACGGATGTCCCCTATACACCGCCAGATAAAACCTATGAGTCCTCACACTTAGATTCCGACGGGCTGGGTTAAGTGTCGATGGAAAGTATCATATGGGCAGGATCCTATACTAGCATGAGCAAAGGACAGACTAGGGTCGGTGACTCAACTTCGCATACACCTGGTATGGCGAGACGTGGCTGACACGATGAGTTATCGAATGGGTGTGGGAAAAGCGTGCTACCTCTGCAGAGGGTAATAAAACTATTCGAATAGCCGAGTCCTCGGATATGGACAGTTGGGAGGCCCTACTCTGACCTATGTGCAAGTTTTGAGAAAAGAATTGAGTTTTAAAAGAAAAGGAAGTGGAGAATGACCCATACACCTATTCCAACGGATCGGTATGAGGTTGTTGGGTACCATGAACCATGACGGGTTATGGTCTGAAAAAGGAGGAGTTTTGGAGAAACAGATAAAATGGTGATTTCCGGGGAAAATGTTTGTAAAAGAAATTTCTTACCTTCTTCAACAAAGATGGATTTTCATGAAAAAGTTTTATAAGAGAATTCTTACAAAGTTAGATTTATGGGAAAAAGTTCTAAAAAACCTTCTTTTCTTTTCAACAAAGATATAGAGTTGTCTTCTCAAAAATAAAGAGCTTGATTATAATAAAAATGATGCTATTGCATGCTCTTGTCGGGGGTAGTTTGCGAGTACGTAAATGTACTCATGGCTGTGTCCCTGGATATTCCCATGTCCAGAGTTCAAGAAGAGGTATGCTGAAGACCGAGAGACCGAGGACGTCTTTGCGAACTAGGCCGTCTTCCCAGTCAGCTGCCTGTAGGTGTTTTGGCAATTGACTCGGGCCCCACGTTGATTGGTGTTTTCCGCTGCAAGAACTTATTGAAGATTATGGCTTCAATCGAGTAAGTAATTCCTTCGGTATTTATGGATGTTCTTTTGACACCAGTTTGATTGTGCTCAGCGACAGACTAATCACGGGATCGCTGATGTTGTAGGCACAAGGGTATTTCGGACAGCTAGTCCGGGGTGCTCACACTCGCCGTCCCCGCTTCCTCTTCTTCTCCGTCAACGCCGCGCCGCCGAGCTCGTCGTCCCCGTCCCCGCCGAGCTCGTCGTCGTCGTCGCAGCCGGTGAGCATTCCGGCCTCTCCCCTCGATCACTTAGCGTTAGGGCTAGGGTTAGGGTTAGTTGATTTAGTGAAATTGTTTTAGAAATTTAGTTGATTTAGGTATTTAATTAGTGTGTTAGCAAATTGTGTTATAGTATTTTAGTGTCTTCAATTTAGAATTTAGAAATATTGTTTTAGTACTTAGTTGAATTTAGTTGATTGATTTAGGAATTTAGTGTCTTCAATTTAGAATTTAGTAATTTAGAAATATTGTTTTAGTGTCTTAGCAAATTGTTATAGTATTTTAGTGTCTTAGCAAATTGTTGTTTCTTAGCAATAGGAATTTAGTTGATTTAGGTCTTCAATTTAGAATTTAGAATTTAGAATTTAGAACTATTGTTTTAGGACTTAGTAGTTGAATTTAGAATTTAGCAATATGTTGGAATTTAATACAATGTCTTTAGGACTTAGTGATGTATTATGGATGCGATATATATTATTATGACTTGTAACTAATTGATGTTATTGCTACTACTACTTTCAATGTCCCTCTTTGTTGTTATTGCTACTACTTTTAATCCTTATTTAATCCTTTTTCTTTATAGTTAAAGCTATGGACCACAACGGCAACGGTAGAGATCCTCAGGAAGATGCATTGTTAAACATGATAGGGGAAAGCCGACCAGAAGATGTAGAGAACTTTGTAGATGACGGCTCACAATATCTAAATGATGATGGGTATTGCTTGTTGGAAGATTTGTTACAAGGAGACAACCCGCAAACAAGTATTGATGTCGATACTAGGGCTGGGCCCTCAACCTGCAAGTCCTCCGATGTAAATATTTAAGTCTTTGCTCATGATATATATCACTAGTTAGACCTTCACACATTGAGCATATATTAAACGAATGTTTTTTGTAGACCTCCAAATCGAACAAATCCTCCACTCCAAGGGGCCCGACCAAAAAGTGGGACGAGAACATGCACATGAGGATTGATGTAGTCCGTGCCGATGGGATCCCTTTGGAGCCCAAAAAGAGCGTGACAACATTTACAAATCAAGCAGGAGTTCTTGTTAGGGATATGATCCCGATCACCTGTCGAGAATGGAATAAGCCAGCAAGAGCCGACAATATAAGTTTTGTCTCTGACGAATTAAAGAAATCTATCTGGGAGAAGCTGATATCACAATTCACTCTGCCGAAGATGGTCACCCCGGAGCAAACAAAGGCCATGATGGACAAAGTGAAGGCGTGGATCCTTAAGAAGATGACCACACAATTCTGTAACCACAAGAAAAGATTGTGGGCGACTTATGTCAAGAGCGGGAAAATTACTCCGGAGTTCAAGGGAACTCAAGAGAGGTTACGTGCTCAATGGGATGATTTCAAGACGTACAAGGAATCGGAAGAAGCTATAGCACGGTCGAAAAAGAATGCGGATAATGCCGCGCTGAAGATATATCATCATAATCTGGGGACAGGTGGCTACAGGACTGCCAGGCCTAAGTGGGATAAATTTAAGACTGAAATTAAGGCAAAAGGGCTATCTCCAGGTACAGAGAAAGTGCCCGAAAGAGCAGGAAATTTCCTAATGGCGCATGGTATGACGTTGGATATGGAAACAGGGGAGTTGGTTCTTCGTGATCCGACGAAGAAAGCAGTGTTGACTCCCCTCAAGGATCTTGAAACAGCAATAGCCGAGGTGGAGGCAGGAACTTTTGTTCCTGATAGAGATAACGACGAACTGACAAAGGCACTCAAAAATCCTGAGCACGGAGGACGCGTACGAGGCTATGGATGTGTTACTTGGAAGATAGGGTTTCATGAGAACATAAACAGTTATAGAAGCCGAGCGAGAGCACAGAAGAGGAGGGAGCAGCAGGCGGCAGACCGGCTGAAGAATGTGGAAGAAAAGAACGAGCAGCTCTCTGCGCTGTATTCTCAGATGCAGGAGCAAATATCAAGCCGTCCAGAGGGAGAACACATGTACATAGATGCCGCACCCGACTGCCGGAGAAGCAGCATGGCTTCCACGGTGTTGCATGTCAGCGTTGATGATGCACAGGTTGATGTGTCACCGATGGAGCGCTACCCCGTGGACAATATCGAAGAGAAGACTGATTGTGAGCTACACCAGCCATTGAAGAATATATCCATGAAGGTGGCCGTCGGCTTGCTTTGAAAGTTGATCCTGCAGCGCGTTGGCATGGCCGCGAGATTCCAGCTGGGTATGCTCGTGTCGGGGTGGATGAAATTCTACCCGGATGTGAGACATTGGAGATTGACTTCGCTGGCCCTGAAGGGGAGTCGACCCTGGGAGAAGTCTTGCATGGAGTTATTTTATGGAAAAAGAAATACATCATATTTCCAGGCTCGAAGCAAAGGACTAAGGCTCCCTCAGCTCCACGTCGATCATCGCGGCCTGATGCTCCATCACCTCCACCTCGATCATCGCCGCCTAAGGCTCCCTTACCTTCACCTCGATCATCGCCGCCTAAGGCTCCCTCACCTCCACGTCGATCATCGCCGCCTAAGGCTCTGATGTCTACGCACGCTTCTATTCTTGTAGACAGTGTTGGGCCTCCAAGAGCAGAGGTTTGTAGGACAACAGCAAGTTTCCCTTAAGTGAATCACCCAAGGTATATCGAACTCAGGGAGGTAGAGGTCAAAGATATTCCTCTCAAGCAACCCTACAATTAAGATACGAGAAGTCTCTTGTGTCCCCAACACACCCAATACACTTGTCAGATGTATAGGTGCACTAGTTATGCGAAGAGATAGTGAAATACAAGTAATATGGATGATTATAAGTAGTAATTGCAATCTGTAATAAAAATGGCAGCAAGCAAACATGTAGCAGAACTTGTTGGAAACGGTGTTTCAATGCTTAGAAACAAGGCCTAGGGATCCTACTTTCACCAGTGGACATTCTCAACAATGACATCAAAGTTAAATAAATAAACACTACTCTCAAACACTCTCATGTTGGATAACAAACACCATTTATTGTGTGGGGCTACAAGAGCACCCTTGTCGGCCAAGTGGATTCTAGGGTGTGCAGAGCCCACTCTCCACGGCCCTCACACGCGCCGATGCCGACGAAACGACTAAGGACCAAGCAGGCGCCTGAGGAGACCCTCGAGGGGAGAGCACCCTCGCGGGGACTTGAGGAGGCAGCGAAGCGCCTGAAGGGGCTCCCCCTGAGGCCGCCTCCCGGCAAGGCTTTCCTCCCTTGAGGAGAAGTCAACACAACTCCCTCGGCAGGGCCTCCCGAGCCCTGCGGGGATACTTCGCCCCGAAGGAATCGCTGCAGAGCGCACATGGCCTCTGCAGCAGCCGCAGAGTGACGCGCGCGTCTGCGCGCGATGACGACGGCGCCGCAGTTGCCGTTCTGGTGATAAAAGGAGTCAACCAAGCACTGTGTCCCCTGCGCCGCCACCAAGGCCTTCCTCTTTGGTGATAAAGCGGGTGGCCGGCGCAACGCTCCAACGGCGACGTCACCATGGGCGCCCCCACGGCCTCTGCAGCACCAGCTGTCCGCTCTGCAAAGACAAAAGCTGTCCTGCCACGGAGGCAGGCTTTACGACCATGGACCAAGTCCATGGACACCCGAGCTGTGGTGCACCCCGCTCCTCCGCTTCGTCGCCATGTGGGAACCCTTCCGCTGCGCAGGACGCAGGGATGAGGCCCGGGGCGCCTATATAAGGAGCAGGAGCGCCACCGTAGAGAAGGGACGAAGAAACGAACCGCTTACTCGCGTAAAACCCCACCATAGCCTAGCCGAGCTTAGCGAGCTCGAGGAGGAAGAAGAGCTCGTACTTCCCCCTCCAAGCTCCGCATAGCCGTGCGGGAGCCCTCGGCTAGCTCATTGTACTGTCCGTACCGCAGTGCAATACAGACAAGCAGGAGTAGCGGTTTTACCTCCTCCTGAGGGCCGTGAACCTGGGTACGGGCTGGTGTCTATCTCTGGCGTGACAGTTCTTCTCCAGGCCCGCCGAGCACCGTCGTCGTGCCTCTCGAGAGTCGTTAGACCTCCGCGTTCAGTCCCCTTCACGAACTTCTCCCCCGAGAGTGGTTATCCCTGTTCCGTGGGAATCACACCTCGACATTTGGCGCGCCAGGTAGGGGACTGAGGCGCGTCTTCGACCTCCAGCCTCCGCGCCATGATGGACACCCACGCAACGCGCGCCAACCGGCGTACCTCTGAGAGAGCTCACACCGAGCCCGGCACTGCTCCCACCCGTGGCCGCCGTGGTCGCCCCCGCGCGACCGAGCGCGCTGGCACCGGCCCGCGCGTGGAGGAGCCAGAGAGCGAGGAGCGCCGCGGCGGAGACCAGCGCGACGACGAGGACCTCTCCGAGCGCCGTGAGGACGCTGAGTCCTCGCACCCGTCCCGACGCCAGAGCGTGTCCACGCGGGAGCACCGCGGGCCCGCCCCGCATACCGCGCTGCTCATGGCCCAGGAGCTCCTCCGCTACCGGCCAAGTGCCGAGGCACACGACCAGTGGCTGGACCGCCTCCACCACCTCGTCGACATCGCAACCACGCGCCCTGGCCCGTCGCGCTCCATCGTGCCCTCCGGCCCTGCAGGGACGGCCGCACCAGGTGCGCCCCCGCCGCCGCCAGGACCACCTCCGGCCACGGCACAGCGGGCTCCCTCCCATGCTTCATCGCCGCACGACTGCCAAATCGTGCAGCGCAACGCGCCTGACGCGCGCGTGGGCATGGAGCGGCGCCGCAACCTCCAGAACCGCCTCGTCGAGGAGCTCGGCCAAGCGGGGCAGCAAAACCGCCGGGCCCTCCAGGGAGGAACGGCCACCTATGCCTCAGGCTGCATGGCCTTCACGCGCGCCCTGCGTCGTGTGGTCTGGCCGCAGAAGTTCAGGCCAGCGCTCCCCAAGGGCTTCGACGGGTCCACCAACCCTCTCGAGTTCCTGCAGCTCTACACCACCTCCATCCAGGCTGCAGGGGGCGACGACAAGGTCATGGCCAACTGGTTCTCCCACGCCCTCAGGGACTCAGCGCTGTCCTGGCTTCTCAACCTGCCGGAGGACTCCATCGACTCCTGGGAGGAGCTCTGCAGGCAGTTCGTCGCCAACTTCAAGGGCACGTACGAGCGCGCACTCACCCACAACGACTTGTGCGCTGTGGTGCAGAAGAAGGACGAGACTCTTCGCAAGTACATCCAGCGCTTCAGCCAGGTGCGGAACAAGATTCCAAACATCCCCGACACCCAGGTGATCGCTGCCTTCCGCGAGGGCGTCACGAACCGCAGGATGCTCGAGAAGCTCGGCATCCACGACAAGCTCACCTCTGTGGTGAAGCTGTTCGATCTGGCGGATAAGTGCGCCAAGGCTGAAGAGGGACTCCTCTTCGTCAAGATGAGCGCGCGGGGGGACGACCCTGGCGAGGGGTCCAAGAGCCACAAGAAGAAGGAGGAGCCTAAGCGCAAGGCCACCGCGGTCCTCGCGGCAGGGCCTGACGCGAAGGGCTCCCGCAGGGGTTCTCCCGAGCGCGGCGACAAAGAGGTGGACCACCGTCCGTTCTGCGTCTACCACAACAGGCGTGGGCACGCCACAGACGACTGCTTCGACCTCAAGAGGCTGAGCAGGGAACGCGAGCGAGGAGAAGGCAGCGGAAGCCGCGGCAGAGGTCGCGGCTACCGCAGGGACGGCAGGGGCAGGCGCGAAGGCGGCTACCAGAAGCCGTCGGGCACTCAAGCCAACGCCGCCGAGAAGAACAACAACCTCCCCGACGAAGAAGATGGAGGCTACCAGGCCCCGAGAGGCGCCATGGCCTGCATCCTCGGCGGAGCACAAGCGCCCAAGTCAAACAATCAGTTCAAGCAGTTCGCCCGCGAACTCAACGCTGCGCTCCCGAGCACCGAGACCTCCAGACCCCTCAAGTGGTCCCAGTACACCATCGCCTTCGACGCCAAGGACCACCCCAAGTCGACCAAGACTGTCGGAACCCTCCCCCTGGTTTGCTCCCCCACCATCAACAACATCACCGTCTCCAAGACGCTCATCGATGGGGGAGCGGGCCTGAATGTCATCTCTGTCGAGACCTTCGAGACGCTTCAAGTGCCCTACGAGTGGCTTATGCCCTCCAGGCCGTTCACGGGCGTCACCAGTGGTTCTATCGAGTCCCTGGGGCAAGTCCGCCTCGCGGTCACCTTTGGCACGCAGAAGAACTATCGCACGGAGCTGATCGACTTCGATGTCGCCCACATCGGCTTGCCGTACATCGCCATCCTCGGCTACCCCGCCCTCGCAAAGTTCATGGCCGTCACGCATCACGCCTACAACATGGTCAAGATTCCCGGCAGCGCTGGCACCATTGCCATCCATGGCCATATCCTGGACGCCACGCGCGCTGTCGAGAGCGCCTACAAGGCAGCCGCCATGGCTTTCCCGGCTGACGAGGACATGGAGCCTCTCGAGAGGCCCAAGAAGAAGAAGCAAGTGTTCTCTCAGGAGCAAGCTGCCACGAAGAAGGTGTCGCTGGACACCACCAGCTCGGGGGCTGAAGGCGCGGGGGCTAGCGTCACCATAGGCGCTGCCCTGCCTCCCAAATAGGAAAGCGCGCTCGTCGCCTTCCTTCGGGCAAACTGTGACATGTTCGCATGGACTCCGTCAGATATGTCCGGTGTACCAAGGGAGGTGATCGAGCACCACTTAGTCGTGTGTCCAGACGCACGCCCCGTCAAGCGAAAAGCACGTAAGCAAGCCCCCGAGAAGCAAGCTTTCATCATCAAGGAAGTAGAGAAGCTAAAGGCGGCAAACGTCATCCGCGAAGTCGCGCACCCCACTTGGCTCTCCAACGGCGTGGTCGTCCCTAAACCCGCTGGAGGAGGCCGACTCTGCATCGACTACACCGATGTCAACAAGGCCTGCCCCAAGGACCCATACCCCATGCCGAGAATAGACCAGATCGTGGACTCCACCGCTGGCTGTGACCTCCTCTGCTTTCTGGACGCCTTCTCTGGTTATCACCAGATCAAGATGGCTAAAGAGGACGAGGAGAAGACGGCATTCCTCACCCCTTGTGGTGTGTACTGCTACACATGCATGCCCTTCGGCCTGAAGAATGCTGGAGCCACCTTCCAGAGGCTCATGAGGATAGCCTTGGGAGCGAAGATGGGCAGAAACGCCGAGGCCTACGTCGATGATATCGTGGTCAAGTCTCGAGAGGGGGACACCCTCTTGAGGGACCTCGAGGAAACCTTCGCCAGCCTGAGAAAGGTGAACATCAAGCTAAACCCCGCCAAGTGCGTCTTCGGGGTCCCTTCAGGCAAGCTCCTCGGATTCCTCGTGTCCCACCGTGGCATAGAGGCAAATCCTGACAAGATCAAGGCCATAGAGCAAATGCAGCCTCCCCGCCGACTCAAGGATATGCAGCGCTTAGCGGGCTGCATGGCCAGCCTTGGCCGTTTCATCTCTAAGTTTGGCGAGAGAGCCCTGCCATTTTTCAAGATCATGAAGAGATCGGGCACATTCAAGTGGACCCCTGAGGCGGATAAAGCCTTCGAGGACTTAAAGAAGTATCTGGCTAGCCCTCCAGTCTTGGTGGCCCCCAGGGCAGGCGAGCACCTGAAGCTGTACCTCTCAGCCACCCCTCAGACCGCAAGCGCCGTCTTGGTGGTCGAGAGGGAAGAGCCTGTCCTTCCCAAGAAGAGCACCGCCACTCCAAGCCCAGAACCCCCCGACAAAGGCCTCGTCGAAGGAGCAGCGTCCACAGACCCACTGCCAGGCCCACCGCCTCAAGTCGAGTCTGCTCCCCCCACCCCTATCGAGACGCCTCCACAGGCAGATCTCGACAAGGGCCCTGAAGAGCCTCCACAGAGGGCTGACGCTGCGCCACCTCAGGCAACCCTCGTCGAGCACCCCGTTTACTTCGTCAGCACAGTGCTGCGGGACGCTCGCGAGAGATATCCAATGCAGCAGAAGCTCCTTGTCGCGCTCCTCATCGCCTCCAGGAAGCTGAGACACTACTTCCAGGGCCACCCCATCACGGTGGTCACCGCCTTCCCCCTGGAGCAAATCCTGCGCAACCCTAACGCCACAGATCGCGTCGCAGGATGGAACATCGAGCTACAACCATTTAACTTGCGTTTCGACACCACGAGGGTCATAAAAGGAAGAGCGCTGGCTGACTTCGTCGCCGAATGGACCGACCCAAGCCCTGAGGAGCCTTGCGAGGCAGAAGCCGAGCCCTCGGGAGGCACGGTGCCCAGCCACTGGACCATGCATTTCGATGGAGCCTTCGGATGCCGCAATGGCGGAGCAGGCGTCGTCCTAACTTCGCCCAAGGGTGACAAGCTATACTACGCTGTCCAGCTGTGCTTCACGATCGACAAGATCTCCAACAACATCGCCGAATACGAAGGCCTCCTCGCCGGCTTAAGGGCCGCCATCGCTCTAGGCGTCAAGCACCTACTCGTCAAGGGAGACTCTCAGCTGCTCGTCAACTTCTCCAACAAGAGCTACACGCCGAAAGACGACCATATGGCCGCATACCTCGAAGAGGTCCGCAAACTCGAGAAGCACTTCAGGGGCATGGAGCTCATGCACATCCCGAGGAAAGAAAACCAAGAGGCTGACGACATCGCCAAGCGGGCCTCGCGAAGGCAACCCCAGCAGGCCGGTGTCTTTGAAGAAAGGCTCGCCAAGGCATCCATCAAGCAGCCTCGAGAGGCCACAGCCGCAGGCGCAGATGAAGCGCTCCCACCACCTCCGGAGTCTGGGGTGCCTGACTGCGGCCCCAGCACAGGGGAGCGCCTGTTGCTGACGGCAACCCACCAGGCCTCAGGCTGGATTGCTGAGCTCAAGGACTACTTGGTGAAAGGAATCCTCCCTGAAGAAGACGCTGACGCAGAGCGAATCGCTCGACAGGCGAAATCCTACTGCATCCTCGAGGGAAACCTCTACCGCAAGCGCCCAAATGGTATCGCGCTCAAGTGCGTCCCTCCTGAGGAAGGCCGAGAGCTGATCAAGGACATCCACAGCGGGGAGTGCGGCCACCACTCATGTGCGCGCACCCTCGCAGGCAAGGTCTTCAGGAGCGGCTTTTACTGGCCTCAAGTGCTTCAAGATGCGGTCGCCATTGTGCAAACCTGCGACGCCTGCCAATTCCACGCCAAGCAAGTTCATCAGCCGGCGCTGGGGCTTCAAACCATCCCGCTCTCCTGGCCGTTTGCGGTCTGGGGGCTGGACATCTTGGGCCCCTTCCCAAGGTCGCAGGGGGGCTATCGTTTTCTCTTCGTGGCCATCGACAAGTTCACCAAATGGACCGAAGTTGAGCCAGTGCGCACCATACCAGCGGGGGCCGCGGTGAAATTCATCAGGAGCCTGGTCTGCCACTTCGGCGTGCCCAACCGCATCATCACTGACAACGGCTCGCAATTCACCAGCGGCATCTTCCGAGCCTACTGCGACAAGCTTGGCGTCAAGGTCTGCTTCGCCTCGGTGGCTCACCCGCGCAGCAACGGTCAAGCCGAGCGAGCAAATGCAGAGGTCCTCAAGGGCCTCAGGACCAGGAGCTTCAACATCCTCAAGGGCCACGGCAAGGGCTGGATCAACGAGCTCCCTTCGGTGCTCTGGTCCATACGCACAACTTCCTCAAGGCCTACACGCGAGACGCCCTTCGCCCTGGTCTACGGAGCTGAGGCAGTCCTTCCTGCGGAAATCAAGCATGGGTCACCACGGGTCCTTGCCTTCAATGAAGACACCCAAGAGGACCTTCACAACGACGACCTGCTGTTCCTCGAGGGACTGCGCCGTCGGGCCGCCCTCAGGGCGGCGGGATACCAGCAAGACCTGCGACGCTACCACAGCCGCCATGTGCGCTCACGCACCCTTGAGGCGGGCGACCTCGTCCTCAGGCGAATCCTCTCCAGGGAAGGCCTCCACAAGCTCTCGCCGATGTGGGAAGGCCCCTACAGGGTCTCCCACGTCGCCAGGCCGGGCGCAGTGCGTCTCGAGACCGAAGATGGCATCCCTGTCAAGAACCCGTGGAACATCGCGCACCTGCGCAAGTTCTACCCGTGATCATTGTCACGTCAAGACATCAGGCTGAAGAGGCAGCTTACGGCTCCACCTCCAAGCATTTTTTGTCTCTAGAGGTTAAAAGCTCACGGCTTAAACCTCCAAGCCCCAAAGGCTTCTCTCGAGGGTCAGCCCTCCGAGCTCTCCTGCAGATGAGCCCCCGCAGGCCGCAGTGAACCTCTGCCACTAATGGGTGGTCGCCATGCCTCGACATGGAAGGAACGTTAGCTTGGCAAACCCAAGTATAATGAACCGATTTCCGTTCCAAGTGAACTTTGCGCTCAGGCGCCATTTTCGTTCCAAGTGAACTTTGCGCTACGGCGCCGTGTCGTTCCCAAGTGAACTTTGCGCTGAGGCGCCGCTATGTAATATTCCTATGGCAAGCTTTACTTTCATCCTTTACTTTCAAATGTGCGCTTATATTTTTCCTATGCGCACCTCGCGAGCGGGGGCTGAGTACGGTGCCTGTGCCCAAGAGCACCCCAGCAGCACTGCAAAATCCAAGGGATCCTGAGCTCTGGCTAAAGGGCATGCTCCCGGATACACGCCACCTCCCCAAAGGACCTTGGTACTCTCTCTCCTCGCGAGGCACCCATGAGAAAACCTATAAGCGCGCATAAGTCCTTACTACTATGCTCTAGCGTTTTGGTTCGCCTCTCTAACATCCATAGGGAACGAGAGTCTCCCCAGGCCTATGGAGGAAAAGCCCGGCCCCTGAAGGGAAGAACATCGCCAGAGGAATCCCCCGCAGGGCGAAAAGCCTCGCGAAGCTAAGTCCCCTGCTCACAGCAAGAGAATCCTTGCATTTCGCTCACGAGCACTCTGCGTCCCTCGAGTGGTCCTTTCCCTCACTCTCCATGGGCTGCTTGCGCGTCAAAGGGGAGCCCTCAGCATCGCGACTCGAGGGTTCTTACCTCTCTAAGCCTTAAACTCCCCCCGGCCTTGCCGAGTCATTGCTCAAGCATACCGCAGCGGCGGAGTCATAGCGCGAAGAGAAGGGGCCGGCGACGCAGAGCGAAAAAGACATGGAGTGGAAGTAAAGGCTCCTCGAGGGAAGCACACACAGACTTAGCGACACATGCTTAAAATGAGAAGTATATTACAGACTGAACAACAAAAGTCTTTAAGATAAACATCCCTACAGCGCTGCAAGCGCACTAAACTGCAGGAGAGGATCTCAGGAGTAAGTTAGGCAGCGGCCTCGTCGTCGTCTTGGCCGGATCCCTCCTCTTCAAGCTCGCTCCCCTCGTCGTCGTCCTCGTCCTCCGCCGCGGCCCGCTTAAAGCGGCTGCAGAAGTCGTCCACTTGGTCGCGGACGGAGTTGGAGGCTTTCCACCGTTCCTCCCCCTCAAGGGGCTCGGTCACCGTCGCAAGGTCGAACCCGGGCTGGAGGTGCACGAGGTTGGAGAAGATGCGGTCCACCGCCACCGCCAGGAGCTGGCGGCACTCCTCCTCGACCACGTCGCGGAGCTCCGCGGCGGGGCCCTCGAGCGCCGTGAAAAGCTGCTCGAAGTACAGGAGATAGGTGGCGGCGTCGGCGTGGCCTTGAGCCGGGACAGACGGCGCTTCTACTCCCAGCTTCGCAGCGAGCTCGCGGCCCCGGCCCGCCAGGGTCAGGAACATGCGCTCCCGCTGCTGCGACAGCACCTGCGCCGCCTTGGCGCGCTCAGCGGCCTCCACCGCCTTCTCCACGGCAGGACCTACCTGCTGGTTCATCTCCTCCATGTCGGCCACGAGGGAGGCGAGGTCTTGCTCTGTGCGCTTGCGGGCCTCCTCAGCGACGCGGCGGCGATCCGCCTCGCGCTTCACCTTGGAGACGAGAGTGGCGTTCATGTCTTCGAGCTGGTGGATCCGGGCGCCGCTCTCGCCAAGCCTCTTCTTGAAGCGGGTCTCCTGCTTGGTGAATTTGTCGGCGTAGTCCCGAGAGACGGCGGCGCGGTACGCCTTCTCCCGAGCCTGGAACTCCGCCTCGGCCTCCGCCTTCTGCTCGGCGAACCTCTTGTTGAAGCGCTCCACATGCCCCTTGTGGGTAGCCACTTCGCGTTCGTACTTGACGAGAGCCGCGGCCAGGCTCTCCTCGCGGGCCTCGAGGGCAGCACGCTGCCCCGACAGCTCCTGCTCCCGCAGAGCCAGCTGCTCGTCGCGGCGGCGCACATCCTCCTCGCGCTCGCCCAGGCTCCGTCCCCTGGCCTCCAAGCTCGCGCGGATCTCGTCCAGGGCGGACCACACCGTCGCGGAGTCAGCCAGGATCTTCTTCTCGAGCTCGACGAGCTCGCTGCGCTTGGCCGCCAAGGAGTGCTCCACGGCCTCCCGCTCGGCCCTGGCTGCGGCCAGGTCCTCTGCCGCTGCCCGGCGCTCGGCCTTCAAGGACTGCAGGAGCTCCTCGGCGTCCCGCGCAGCGCCCTCGCGGACCTCCTCGGCGAAGCGCACCGCCTCCTCGCGCTCCGCCTGCAGAGCCAGGTCGCTCTGCCTGCGGGCCTCCACAGCCGCGTGGAGAGCGGCCCAGGCCCCCGCAAGCTCGTCCCGCTGCTGGGCGAGCTTCCCGTCCTCGAGAGCGAGGTGGGCCTCCAGGCCCTCCAGCGACTCTCTCACCAGGCGGAAGGCGACATCGCGTCGCCCCCTACTCCAGTCCCAGCCGCTGAGAGATAGGGCCTGGGACGTCTTGCGTGGCGTGGAGGGCCCGGCGCCGGTGTCGAGCTTGGAGGAAGGGGCCTCCGCGTGGGCCTGGGGGCTTGGAGGCAAATCCTCCGCCTCGGCGCCTGTGCCCTGCGCCTCGGTGTCGCCTCGCTCAGGCGGCACCTCCTCAGTTGCTTCCGGGGCAGAGGAGGTCTGCCCCGTCGCCGTAGCCTCCTCCACCCTAGCGGATGGCGGGGATGGCGGAATATCCTCCCCGCTGGCCCCAGGCGCGCTCGGGGCCGACGCAGCGCCAGCCGCTGCTTCAGGTTGCGCCGGAGGGGTTGCCGCGCGGGGCGGAGTTGGTACCCTCTCCGGCTGTTCCTCCATGTGCTCCTCCTCCGGAGGCGGCTCAGGCGCCTCCGCCTGAGGCATGTCCACCTGAGGGCCTGCGGAGGCCTCCTCCTCAGGCCTCGCGGCCTCATCTGCCGCGGCCTCGCCCGCTTCGGCCTTGGGAACGGCTTTCTTCACGTCCGCAGCCTTGCGGAGCCTGCGGCGCTTCGCGGGCGCTGGGTCGCTGGCGTGAGACGAGGAGACCGGTCAGGGGAGGAGACAGACAGAAAACCGAAGGAAAACGACAGAACCCAAGAGCACTTACTTGGACTTCTTCGTGCGGGTGTCGACCCACGCCATACCAGACGTGCGCCATGAGGGCGCGGTCCGGCCTCCTGACCCCCAGGAGCCGCCTCAGCCTTCCTCTTGAGGGAAGCGCTCGGGGGCTCCCCGGTAGGCCTATCATGGGCCGCCTTGGTCCGAGGCTCTCTGCGCCCAGCCTCGGCCTCCTCGCCGTCGCTGGACGAAAGCTCGTAGACCTCCGCGGTGGGTGGCGCGGCTTGAGACGGGCTCGCCCCGCCAGCGGAGGGCACCGCCTCCGCCTCCGCGTCACCGTGCTCCGCGTCGCCGTGCTCCGCCTCTGACGCGTACGGAGACTCGGCAGCGTCCCCGTCCTTCGCCACGGGCATTGGCCCCTCCAGCTCTTCCTCCTCCCCCGCCAGGCCCAGCGCGGTGAATGTGGGCATCTGCGCCAGGGTGGCCCGGCGCTGGTCCGGAACCTGGTACAGAGGCCTTATCGCCACAGGGACCGCCGCGGGCACGTCGGGGTTGACGAAGAGGCCGCCCATGATGGTGGCGACGACGGCGGGGCGGTGGTCGCAGGGGTGAAGCCGCATCGAGTCCGTGAGCCCTGAGTACGCCCACATCGGCTTCTTGTGCGCCTGAAGGGGGGCGATGCGGCGCCTCACGAACTCCTCTGCCACCATTTGGCCGGTAAGGCCGTGTTCCCGGAGCATCCTCAAGTGGCCCACGAGGCCCGCTACCTGAGGGCCCTCGAGAGCCCGCTTGCCCCAGTGGGTTTTCTTCACGGGCGGCGCTTCGGGGACGTCGAGGAGGGAGCTCTGCGACGGGACGCCGATGAGGAACCACTTCTGCCTGAAGTCGTCCACCTTCTTCGACACCGCCGTCACGGGCCTCTCGCCGCTCCAGGACATGGGGATGTAGATATCCCCCATGCCGTCCGCGATGCGAAAAGACACGCAGCCCGTCCGCTCGGCCTTCGCGGTGTTCCGGAGCGCGTAGAAGCTCCTGAAGAGGGCCACCGATGGCCTCACCCCCAAATAAGCCTCACATAGGAAGGCGAAGATGGAGAGGATGAGAATGGAGTTGGGGTGAAGGTGCAGGAGATGGATCTGATAGAACTCTAAAACAGACTCGAAGAAGGGCGAGTACGGAGGCACCAGCCCTGCGAAGAGGGTCTGGAGGAAGATAGGGTAAAAACCCGCTGGGAGACGGCCGAACCTCGCGGCCCGGATGGCTGAGGCGCCGTGCTCGTTGCTCTTTCCGGCGACCAGATGCTGGATCTTGTCCAGCGCGGCCGCATCGACGCGCGTCCCGATCAGGGCGGGGCCGAGCGTCTCCTCCTCCTGCGCATCCTGGCGGGCCGAGGTCATCGCCGCCTTGCCTTTGGTTCCCCCCATTGGTGGAGCAAGACGGAGGCGAAAGAGAGCGAAGGAAAGGGAAATGCGCGCCGGACAGGGAAAGAGTTCGCCGGAGAGAAGGGCTAAGAGCTCGAGAGTTGGAAAATGGAGGCGCAGAGTGGGAAGCAATGACTGCGATTCGGACCGGCGCGCAGCTTTATACAACCGTCGGGCAGTTACCAAGGCGCGGTCGTGGTGATCGTGGTGGGGCCCCCCACTACGCACGTTCCTACCGGAGAAACCGAGTCGCCGCAAGTTCATCTCCAAGTGACGCGTGTCGCGGGCAGGCCGGGCGTTTTGGACCCGCGACGCTTCGTCTGGGCCCGATGGGCCACGCCGTGCCCGTCGCGGGCCCGGGGGCTACTGTCGGCCTAGTGGATTCTAGGGTGTGCAGAGCCCACTCTCCACGGCCCTCACACGCGCCGATGCCGACGAAACGACTAAGGACCAAGCAGGCGCCTGAGGAGACCCTCGAGGGGAGAGCACCCTCCCGGGGACTTGAGGAGGCAGCGAAGCGCCTGAAGGGGCTCCCCCTGAGGCCGCCTCCCGGCAAGGCTTTCCTCCCTTGAGGAGAAGTCAACACAACTCCCTCGGCAGGGCCTCCCGAGCCCTGCGGGGATACTTCGCCCCGAAGGAATCGCTGCAGAGCGCACATGGCCTCTGCAGCAGTCGCAGAGTGATGCGCGCGTCTGCGCGCGATGACGACGGCGCCGCAGTTGCCGTTCTGGTGATAAAAGGAGTCAACAAAGCACTGTGTCCCCTGCGCCGCCACCAAGGCCTTCCTCTTTGGTGATAAAGCGGGTGGCCGGCGCAACGCTCCAACGGCGACATCACCATGGGCGCCCCCACGGCCTCTGCAGCACCAGCTGTCCGCTCT
Source organism: Poa annua (assembly GCA_026929855.1). NCBI lineage: Eukaryota > Viridiplantae > Streptophyta > Magnoliopsida > Poales > Poaceae > Poa > Poa annua. The sequence goes on from CM049433.1 coordinate 72,584,025, forward strand.
GCAAAGACAAAAGCTGTCCTGCCACGGAGGCAGGCTTTACGACCATGGACCAAGTCCATGGACACCCGAGCTGCGGTGCACCCCGCTCCTCCGCTTCGTCGCCATGTGGGAACCCTTCCGCTGCGCAGGACGCAGGGATGAGGCCCGGGGCGCCTATATAAGGAGCAGGAGCGCCACCGTAGAGAAGGGACGAAGAAACGAACCGCTTACTCGCGTAAAATCCCACCATAGCCTAGTCGAGCTTAGCGAGCTCGAGGAGGAAGAAGAGCTCGTCCTTCCCCCTCCAAGCTCCGCATAGCCATGCGGGAGCCCTCGGCTAGCTCATTGTACTGTCCGTACCGCAGTGCAATACAGACAAGCAGGAGTAGCGGTTTTACCTCCTCCTGAGGGCCGTGAACCTGGGTACGGGCTGGTGTCTATCTCTGGCGTGACAGTTCTTCTCCAGGCCCGGCGAGCACCGTCGTCGTGCCTCTCGAGAGTCGTTAGACCTCCGCGTTCAGTCCCCTTCACGAACTTCTCCCCCGAGAGTGGTTATCCCTGTTCCGTGGGAATCACACCTCGACAACCCTCAAAGTCAGAGTAAACTAACACCAACAACGTCATAAAGGAATCACACACGGTGCGCACACTGTCACCTTCACAACCGTGAATAACCCCGGAGTTCATATTAAAGTAACCTCTAGAGTGCATAATAGATAAAGAGTAGCATCACATATTCAACTAGATTACAAAGCTCATGATCATATAAAGATCACATGGGAGAGAGAGATAGACCACATAGCTACCGTAGATCCCGCAGCCCCGGGGGAGAACTACTCACTTCTCATCATAGGAGTCAGCAACGGCGATGGAGATGGTGGTGGAGTCGATGGAGATGGCTCCGGGGGCAATTCCCCGTCCCGGCAGGGTGCCGGAACAGAGACTTCTGTCCCCCGAATCTTGTCTTCGATGGCGGCGGCGCTCTGGACCCGTGGAGGAAATATCGAACACCCTCCCAGTGTTTTTGTTCCGGGGGGTATATGTAGGCGAAAGGGCGAGGTCGGTGGAGGCCCGAGGGCTCCTCACCATGTGCTCGCGCAGCCAGAGGTGGGGCCGCGCCTAGGCATGGTGAGGGCGCCTCGGTCGCCCACTTCGTCTCGTGTTCGGCTTTCTGGAACGTTCCCGATGAAAAACGGATTTCAGAAAAGAAATCGTCCAATTCCGAGAATATTTCCTTAAGTACTTTTCTGAAACCAAAAACAACAGAAAACAGGGAACTGGCACTGTGGCATCTTGTTAATAGGTTAGTCCCAGAAAATGCATAAAACTATGTAAAATGCATATAAAACATGTAATAACTTGGTATAATATAGCATGGAACATAAGAAATTATAGATACGTTGGAGACGTATCAACATCCCCAAGCTTAGTTCTACTCGTCCCGAGTAGGCAAGAACGATAAAAAGAATAATTTCTGAAGTGACATGCTTTCACACAGTCTTGATCATAGTATAATGTAAGGCTCATGTTATGAATGAAGTGACTCAAGGCAATGATCTATAGTTTGCTAACAAATAGACAAGGAGTAAACAACTACATCATATAAGTAAAAACTTTTCATGAATAGTACTTTCAAACAAGCATAAAAAGGATTTGCATAAAAGTTAACTCATAAAGCAATATTATCTAAGTAAAAGAGCATTGAAGCAACACAAAGGAAGATATAAGTTTCAGCATTGGCTTTCAACTTTGAACATGTATATCATATAGATAGTTGTCAACACAAAGGAATATAACAAGTGCAATAAGTAAGCATATAAGAATTGTCGTACACAGTTGACACAAGTGTTTGCTTCGGGGATAGAAAGAAGTAGGTAAACTGACTCAACATAAAGTAAAAGATAGGCCCTTCGCAGAAGGAAGCAGGGATACAAGCATGTGCTAGAGCTTCTTAGTTTTATAGGTTTTTGAAATCATATAGAGAGCATAAAAGTAAGTTTTGAGCGGTGTTTGTCATTGTCAACGAATGGTAATGGGCACTCTACCCCCCTTGTCAACCAGACTTTCTTAAGAGCGGCTCCCATGAAGGACGTTATTTCTACCCAAGGGCAGATCATCCCTCTTTTCTCTTTTGTTTACACATCTAGTTTAGAACTAGTATCATTGCTTGGCTGATTAGATCAGGGCAAAAATGTGAAGAGAATGCAGCGGTTAAAGTTGTAATTAATTGGGACTGGGCACCCCATTTGCCAGCTCTTTTTGCAAAGTTAATGGATAAGCGGTGTATATGCCACTAGTCCGGTTGGTGAAAGTCTGTCGAAAAGCAAATGACAAGGTTGATATCCGTAACACCACATACTTCCTCATGAGCTAATAAACATTGACACGAATAAGGGATAATAAATTTTGAATAAAAGGTAGCACATGAAGTATTTACTTGGAATGGCAGGAAATACCATGTAGTAGGTAGGTATGGTGGACACAAATGGCATAGGTTTTGGCTGAAGGATTATGGATGCACGAGAAGCATTCCCTCTCAGTACAAGACTTTGGCTAGCAAGGTTGTTTGAAGCAAACACAAGTATAAACTATGACAACAAGACGTATATAAAAACATATTGCAAGCATTATAAAACTCTACATGGTCTTCCTTGTTGTTCAAACACTTTAACTAGAAAATATCTGGACCTTAGAGATACCAAACATGCAAACCAAATTTCAGCAAGTTTTACGGTAGTTCCTCACTAATTGGTTTTAACTACATGATGTAAAAGCTTAAACATGATCTACTTGAGAGCTTAAAACAATTGCCAAGCACCACAACATGCAAGATAACAATCCATAAGAGCATGTATATCTTTCTTTATACCATCTACCACATTTAGCATTTTCTGTTCTCAACCAAACATCAATCAACTTATTTAAAAGATAAACTCTCCAAGTAATTAAACAATGAGATATGAGAGTATGATATAATAAAGCTAACAGCTCTAGCAAGAGATGCATGGAAAACAAGAGCTAGAAAGCATTGGAGTAACATAGAAGAATACTCAACAAATATAAGTGAAGAATACGAGTATTCATAAGAAAAAGCGGAGCGTGTCTCTCTCCCACAAAGGAATGCTAGGATCCATTTTATTCAGAGAATGAAAATAACAAAAACAAAAACAAAAACAAACCGACGCTTCAAGAAAAGCACATAAGAAGTGGCGGAATTAAAATATAGTTTCACTAGAAAGGATCTGATAGTTTGTTGATGAAGAAGGGGCAAGGCATCCCCAAGCTTTGACGCTTGAGTCTTCTTGAAATATGTTGGGGATGACCCACCGGGGCATCCCCAAGCTTTGGCTTTACTACCTTCCTGATCACATCATATCATCCTTCTCTCTTGATCCATGAAAACTTCCTCCACACCAAACTTAGAGTAAACTTCATTAGAGGGTTAGTGCACAAAAAATTATGATATTCTGTAGGAACACAATCGCTACCAATGCTACTGTACATTAGCTACAGCCACTGATACTTCATGGAACAAAAAGATCCAATCAAAATAGCAAAAGAGGCATTGCAAAATAAATGGCAGAATCTGTCAAAAACAGAACAGTCCGTAAAGACGAATTTTTTCTAGGCACTTAACTTGCTCAGATCAGAAAACTCAAAACTAATGAAAGTTGCATATATATCTGAGGATTACGCACAAAACATCCCAGGTCCATCCGATTTTTCTGTAAAGAGTTATGAATTTAACGGTGGACAGCAGAAAACAGTTTCAGCACAGCAATCCAAATCTAGCATCAACTTTCTACTAGAGACTTAACTTGGCACAACTATGCAATAAAATAAAGATACAAAGGAGTTGTTACAGAGGTAAGCATGCTCCTTGACTCAAATAAAAGAAAAATAACAGAAATAAAATAGTGGGTTGTCTCCCATAAGCGTTTTTCTTTAAAACCTTTTAGCTAGGCATAGTGATATTTATGATGCTCACATAAAGATTAGAGTTGAAACATAAAAGAGAGCATCAATAAGCATATATAAAAATATTTAAATCTAACACACTTCCTATGCAAAGGAATTTTGTAAGAAAATAAATCAATAAAGCACAAAGTGGCTAACATAGGAAGGCAAAACAAGTGCAACTTCAAAATTTTCAACATAAAGAGAGGAGACCTAATATTATTGTGATATATGAATCCATGTCTCCCTCTCTCATAATAACCGGTGGGTCTTAAAGTACCCAGCAAATAAAAGCAAATCAAGAGAAAGCTCAAAACTTTCATCATAAAGAGAAGAAATTTAGTAACATGAAGATTTCTATAACCATACTTTCCTCTCTCAAAATAATTTTCAGTGGCATCATGAATAAACTCAACAATATAGCTATCACCTAAAGCATTCTTATCATGATCCGTAAGCATAATAATATCATTACTCTCCACATAAGCATAATCAATTTTATTAATAACAGTGGGAGTAAAACTATCACATCCATCATTGTAATCATCATAAATTGGAGGCATGGAATAATCATAATTAGTTTTATCCTCAATAGTAAATGGACTGAAAATATCATATTCATCATTGTAAACATCATATATAGGAGGCATATCATAATCAACATAAACCATATCCTCAATAGTAGGTGGACTAAAAATATTACAATGATTATAATTATCATATATTGGAGGCAAAGTATCATCAAAGAAAATTTTCTCCTCAAAGCTTGGGGGACTAAAAATAACACATTCATCAACAATGACTTCCCCAAGCTTAGCCTTTTCCATAGCATTAGCAATAATGGTGTTCAAAGAATTCATACTAATAACATTGCTACCAGCATGCAAATAAAGTTCCATAGGTTTTTTAATTTTCTCTTCAAACACTTCATGTCCTAACTCAAGATAAATTTCATAGAGCTCTCTAATTTTTTTGTTGTTTTCCATTAAGCCTAACTAGTGAAAATAAAAACAAGAAACAAAAAGTAATAACTGCAGGATCTAAAGGAGATACCTTCCAGCGCTCACCTCCCCGGCAACGGCGCCAGAAAATAGCTTGATGTCTACGCACGCTTCTATTCTTGTAGACAGTGTTGGGCCTCCAAGAGCAGAGGTTTGTAGGACAGCAGCAAGTTTCCCTTAAGTGAATCACCCAAGGTATATCGAACTCAGGGAGGTAGAGGTCAAAGATATTCCTCTCAAGCAACCCTGCAATTAAGATATGAGAAGTCTCTTGTGTCCCCAACACACCCAATACACTTGTCAGATGTATAGGTGCACTAGTTATGCGAAGAGATAGTGAAATACAAGTAATATGGATGATTATAAGTAGTAATTGCAATCTGTAATAAAAATGGCAGCAAGCAAACATGTAGCAGAACTTGTTGGAAACGGTGTTTCAATGCTTAGAAACAAGGCCTAGGGATCCTACTTTCACTAGTGGACATTCTCAACAATGACATCAAAGTTAAATAAATAAACACTACTCTCAAACACTCTCATGTTGGATAACAAACACCATTCATTGTGTAGGGCTACAAGAGCACCCTCAAAGTCAGAGTAAACTAACACCAACAACGTCATAAAGGAATCACACACGGTGCGCACATTGTCACCTTCACAACCGTGAATAACCCCGGAGTTCATATTAAAGTAACCTCTAGAGTGCATAATAGCTAAAGAGTAGCATCACATATTCAACTAGATTACAAAGCTCATGATCATATAAAGATCACATGGGAGAGAGAGATAGACCACATAGCTACCGTAGATCCCGCAGCCCCGGGGGAGAACTACTCACTCCTCATCATAGAAGTCAGCAACGGCGATGGAGATGGTGGTGGAGTCGATGGAGATGGCTCCGGGGGCAATTCCCCGTCCCAGCAGGGTGCCGGAACAGAGACTTCTGTCCCCCGAATCTTGTCTTCGATGGCGGCGGCGCTCTGGACCCGTGGAGGAAATATCGAACACCCTCCTAGGGTTTTTGTTCCGGGGGGTATATGTAGGCGAAAGGGCGAGGTCGGTGGAGGCCCGAGGGCTCCTCACCACGTGCTCGCGCGGCCAGAGGTGGGGCCGCGCCTGGGCATGGTGAGGGCGCCTCGGTCGCCTACTTCGTCTCGTGTTCGGCTTTCTGGAACGTTCCCGATGAAAAACGGAATTCAGAAAAGAAATCGTCCAATTCCGAGAATATTTCCTTAAGTACTTTTCTGAAACCAAAAACAACAGAAAACAGGGAACTGGCACTGTGGCATCTTGTTAATAGGTTAGTCCCAGAAAATGCATAAAACTATGTAAAATGCATATAAAACATGTAATAACTTGGTATAATATAGCATGGAACATAAGAAATTATAGATACGTTGGAGACGTATCAGGCTCCCTCACCTTCACCTCGACCATCGCCGACTAAGGCTCCCTCACCTCCACGTCGATCATCGCCGCCTAAGGCTCCCTCACCTTCACCTCGATCATCGCCACCTAAGGCTCCCTCACCTGCACCTCGACCATCGCCGCCTAAGGCTCCCTCACCTCCACCTCAACCATCGCCGCCTCGATCTGCGCCTAAGGCTCCCTCATCTACGCCTAAGGCTCCCTCATCTACGCTTAAGGCCCCCTCATCTGCGACTAAGGCTTCCTCATCTGCGCCTAAGGCTCCCACATCTTCAACGCTGCATCAGCGGACTCGATCTTCGGCGCCGCCCACTCAGTACATTGGAGTAAAGCGAAAGTGCCCGACTCCGCCTACTAAGGAGAAAGTGTCACCGCTCCCCAAGGGTCGTCCCACGGAGAATAAGAGGCAGCAGAGAGCCGAGGTTGCCCAGCTTGGACAACAGAAAAAACAATCGATCGTTCCGTTGAAGGTGGCATCCCCAATTGTATTACCAGAAAAGTTTGAAGAAATTCCTGGTATGACGATTGGTGAAATGCTAGGCCTAGTTGAAACCGGCATGGCTCCCCTGGCAAGGCAATTTGTCATGGGGAAGGAACTGGTCACAGAGGCGGAGTTGGCACTGCTACCTCTAAGGACGCGAGAATTACATCAGTGGTACATGGAGCGCACAAAAGACGGCCAAACAATGATGTCTCTTACATATAAAGATGAACATTACTTCATCGGAGAACAAACAATCCATATTGATTTTGATGAATTATGGCAGTTATTCAATATGGAAGCCCTCGACAAATGTATCATGAGCTGCTATTGTCTATAAGTGATTAATTTTTATTTATGTTATTAATTAAGTCTCTAGCTAATTAAGTCTCACTACATACATTCGTTCATATGCTATTATGCAGAAAGAAGATTCTCGAATGTAAGAGGATGCCTAATTATCAAGTTGGGTTCGTTCACCCGGATCGAGTTCATGTACATAACCTAGAACAGTTTCCGGAGGAAACGGAGAACAACTTGTTCAATGCATTAAAGCAACAAAATTATAAAGATGTGATTTTGTTTCCTTACAACTTCAGGTGAGAGTGTTCTTACTGTCTTGTACACATTAACTTTTCGCTCTGACTAAATGTTGATGAACGTGTGCAGCTACCACTGGATTCTCTTTAACATTCAAATTGACCGTGGGATAGTTGAGATCGAGGACTCAATAGCGCATACCTTGGAGTATTACGCAAGCATTACTGATATGCTCCAAAAGTAATTTCAATCGTTATTACACTATATCGGCCTTTTTATTTTTCTGTGTTCTAGTTATTAATATCTTCTTTATTCATTTTATTTGTAGGGTATGGAAGCGGTTCACAAGATCTGAGGGTGGTCATTTTAAATCAGAGCTGACTTTTAAACAAATCCCCGTAAGTATAGTACTCATTTTAATTCAAGTTTTAATATCGGATTATCCTGTTTCATTATTATTTGATTCAACTCTATTTTCGTAAAGTGCGAGAAACAGCCACCGGCGGCTAATCTATGTGGATACTTCGTTTGCGAGTACGTGCGCACGTGTGTCAGTGCGCGGACTTCTCCACATGTACGTTCAACATTAATATATATTCAGAGTTTTACTTTTGTTAATGACAATTTATATATTCATATCGACCTTCTATTTGATACAGAACGTGGCTTCACGGTCGCAACTCCCAGGAAAGCAACGCATAAGAGAAATTCAAGAGGAAATTGCTGGTTTTTTGCTTGACGAGGTCATAGCCCCAATAGGAGAATACCATGAAAACCCATAAGTGATATTCATGCAATTCTTGTGTTCGGAAGACACTCGTGTGTATATATGATCGAATGTATATATATGTTTGTACGACTGACTCGTTATATTATATATGCATGTATGCTTAATTTAGACTCGTCATACAATATATGCATCGATGTGTGTAATTGTACCGTACGAATAATAGCTTAAATCATAAATAAAACAGAAAACAAAATAAAAAAAACCTAAAACCTAAAACCTCTCGAACTTTTAGTCCCGGTTTGTAATACAGACCGGGACAAAATGTTATCGCCTGAGCAGCTCGCCTGCGAGCCCACGTGGATGCTATTTGTCCCGGTTGCAGACGAGATCGCGACTAAAGGGGTTGGCCTTTAGTCCCGATTCCGCAGTCCCGGTTTTTAAACCGGGACAAAAGGCCCTTACAAACCGGGACTGTTAGGCTGTTTTCTACTAGTGTCTCTCCCACACAAGAATGCTAGAATCCATTTTATTCAGAAAAAGCAAATAACAATGCAAAAATAAAAACAAACAGACACTCCAAGTAAAGCACATAAGATGTGGTGGAATTAAAATATAGTTTCACTAGAGATAACCTGATAAGTTGTTGATGAAGAAGGGGATGACTTGGGCATCCCCAAGTTTTGACGCTTGAGTCTTCTTGAAATATGCTTGGGTGACCCACAGGGGCATCCCCAAGCTTAGGCTCTTTCATCTTCTTGATCACATCATATCATCATCTCTCTTGATCCTTGAAAACTTTCTCCACACCAAACTCAAAGTAAACTTCATTAGAGGGTTAGTGCCTAATAAAAAATTCTCATATTCTGCATGGAGACAATCATTATCATGGTACTGGACATTAGATACAGCCACTGGAATTTTGTGGAACAAAAATATCCACTCAAAAACAGCAAAAGAACCAATGCAAAATAAATGGCAGAATCTGTCAAAAACAGAACAGAATGTAAAGACGAATTTTTTCGAGGAACTTAACTTGCTCAAATTAGAAAACTCAAAACTAATGAAAGTTGCGTACATATCTGAGGATCACGCTCAGAAAATATCAGGTCATTACGACTTTTCTGTAAAGAGTTATGAATTTAACGGTGCACAGCAGAAAAACTGTTCCTGCGCAGAGATCCAAATCTAGCATCAACTTTCTACTAGAGACTTAACATGGCACAACTTTGCAATAAAATAAAGATACAAAGGAATTGCTACAGAGGTAGGCATGTTCCTTGACTCAATAAAAGAAAATAACAGAAATAAAAAGTGGGTTGTCTCCCATAAACGCTTTTCTTTAACGCCTTTGAGCTAGGCACAGAAAGCAAATCTCAAGTGTTTCCAAGAGAAGAAGCAACATTATAAGTACGAGCGGCTCTATGTTTATTCTTTCTATTCTTACCCTTGGGTTTAGGAAATACCTGACCACATCTTGGAGAGGAAGTGAAATTCATGGTACCTTTTCCAACATCTATCACCGCTCCCAAGAGTTTCAGCAGGGATCTTCCAAGTGTAATTTGTCCTGTCCCTACACATTCAATAACAAGATAATCAGTGGATACCGTTCTTCCCAAGAATGTTGTAAACACTCCTTTAGCTATTCCAATGGGTTGTATAATTGCATTATTCGTAAGAGTTATTCCTTCTCCCCCTTCAGTAAGTCCCCAAAGATTTAAAGATGCATAAATATACTTAGGCATAAGGCAAAACTCAAACATAATATCACAACGAGCATCAAAGGTTTCACTGCTAATAGTAACTTTAATCGTAGGGAGCCACATTGAAGGTTCACGGTTTATAGGAACATAATCAAAGTATTCACGAATCTTAGCATACCCTTCTTTTAAACAAGATATATGTGTTTCAAGAGTGTTTATTCTAGTGTGAATATTCCCAAGGCTTGTATCACATTTATTGATTGATGATGATGTGATTAATTTCTTTATTGAATTAAAAGCTTGATCTCCATAACATTGAAGAAAATCTCGCCCTACTATAGCATCCAAAGCATATCCATAGCAAAGAACAAGTCCAAAATAGAAGCTACTAAGAAACATGCTCAATGTCATTCTTGGTTCGGTTTCACCATAAGATTCAAAAATTCTATACCAAGCTTCTCCAAAAGTTTCCTCACTCCTTTGTTTAAAAGTGAAGATTGATTCCTCAGGTGCCATAGTGACAGGAATAGGGCTAGACATGATGATAGACTGAAAAATAAACTAGAATTTTTTTTTTTGTGTTTTTGATAATAAGAAGCAAACAAGATAATAACAAAGTAAATAAAATGCAAGTAACTATTTTTTTTTGTGTTTTTGATATTTAATAGCAAACAAAACAGGAAGTAAAAATAAACAAAGCAAGACAATAACAAAGTAAAGAGATTGGGAAGTGAGAGACTCCCCTTGCAGATGTGCTTAGCTCCCCGACAACAGTGCCATAAATTCTTTGATGCACTCACGAGTGTAGTTGGAAACCCCAAGAGGAAGGTGTGAAGTAGTGGAGCAGCAAATTTCACTCAGTGATGAAACCAAGGTTATCGAACTAGTAGGAGATGAAGAACACGTCTGAAGGTCTCCCTGGCTATGGCGCCAGAAATTCCTCGATAAAAAGGGAGGTGGAGCCTGCACAACACAATCAAACTATTTTGCCCCAACAAAATAGTGAGGTTGTCAATCTCACTGGCTTGCTGTAACAAAGGATTAAACGTATGTGTGGAAGATGATGTTTGCAGAGAATGAAAGTAACAGTTTGCAGTTGGTTGTATTTTCAGTTTAAAGAAAAGGACCGGGTCCACAGTTCACTAGTGGTGTCTCTCCATAAATAATAATAATAATAATAATAATAATAATAATAATAATAATAATAGCATACATGCGGGTAAACAAATTACAGCTGGGCAATTGACAGAATAAAGAACTGCATAATGATGCATATACTATAGTCATGATGTCTAGTATGAGATTCATTTGGGCATTACAACAATATACATAGACCGTTCCAACCGCATCTATGACTAATAATACACCTTCCGGTTAGCGTCCGCACCCCTTTCAGTATTAAGTTGCAAGTAACAGATTATTGCATTAGGCAAAGTGTGTAATGTAAGTAATACAATTATCCTTAGACAAAGCACTACTGTTTTATCCCTAGTAGCAACAGTACATCTACAATCTTAGAGGTTGTTGTCACTCACCTAGATTAAATAGAGATATGAACCCACTATCGAGCATAAATACTCCCTCTTGGAGTCACAAGTATCTACTTGGCCAGAGCATCTACTAGCAACGGAGAGCATGCAAGATCATAAACAACACACAACATGATATATTATGAAGCAAATGACATAGTATTCAATATTCGTCGGATCCCAGCAAACACAACAAGTAGCATTACATAAAGATGATCTTGATCATGATAGGCCGCTCACAAGATCTAAACATGATGGCACAAGAGGAGAAGACAAGCATCTAGCTACTGCAATGGACCTGTAGTCCAAGGATGAACTACTCACGCATCAGTCCGGAGGCGGGCATGGTGATGTAGAGCCCTCCGGTGATGATTCCCCTCTCCGGCAGGGTGCCGGGAAGAGGTTCTGAACCCTCCCGGACTAGGGTTGACGACGGCGGCGGCTCCGTAAGGTTTTCTGGAAAAGTGTTTGGGGATTAGGTCTTGATCCGTCGGGGGGTATTTGTAGGCGAAAGGGCTAAGGCGGTGGAGGCCCGAGGGCTCCACACCACGTGCTCGCGCGACAGAGGGGGGTGCGGCGCCGGCCTATGGTGTGGGCGCCTCGCGGCCCCACTCCGTCTCGTCTTCAGTGTTCTGGAACCTCCCGAGAAAAATAGGGACTTTGGCTTTTGTTTCGTCCAATTCCGAGAATATTTCCTTAACAGGTTTTCTGAAACCAAAAACCGCAGAAAACAGGGAACTGGCACTGTGGCATCTTGTTAATAGGTTAGTCCCAGAAAATGCATAAAACAATACAAAGTGTATATAAAACATGTAGCAATTGGTATAATATAAGCATGGAACATAATAAATTATAGATACGTTTGAGACGTATCAGAGTGTAATGCTATGGTGGGACTTTATGTCTTAATAACTCTTGTGCAGTCATTTGCTTGGCCACATGATCCATCATAAGAGGGTTTAGTTTATTTGTTTAACTTTACCTAAGTTGTGGCTCCGTCCTAAATAAGATTAAAACTTGACAAGATATTCAACGTGTTGTTTAATAAATCTATATGCCTAGTTACATCCATGCCGCTCTCGGGAACGTTTTCCTAATCTAAGACACACATCACTTGAGCCTATCCTCTTGTCACATAAAGGATTGGGCTTTTCTCTCATTGAGAACTTTCAACTGTTACTGTTTACTTTCTGCACTTTTACTTTTACTGCAACCATACAACCAAAAATCCCAAAAACACTTGCATCTATCATTGTTTTATTTACCATTCTTTCTAACCAATACCTTCAGCTCCTCGTGGGTTCGACAACCTTTTCTATTTGAAAGGTACTACAATTGATCTCCTGCACTTGGGAGTCATCAGCGCCCCTTGATACGTTTCAAACATATCTATAATTTCTTATGTTCCATGCTTATATTATACAATTGCTACATGTTTTATATACACTTTGTATGATTTTATGCATTTTCTGGGACTAACCTATTAACAAGATGCCACAGTGCCAGTTCCCTGTTTTCTGCTGTTTTTGGTTTCAGAAAAACTGTTGAGGAAATATTCTCGGAATTGGACGAAACAAAAGCCAAAGTCCCTATTTTTCTCGGGAGCTTCCAGAACACCGAAGACGAGATGGAGAGGGGCCACGAGGCGCCCACACCATGAGCCGGCGCGGGTCCCACCCCTGCCGCGCAGCCACGTGGTGTGGGGACCTCGGGCCTCCACCGCCTTCGCCCTTTCGCCTACTTATACCCCCCGACGGATCAAGACCTAACACCCGAACAAAAATCCAGAAAACCGTACGGAGCCGCCGCCGCCGTCAACCCTAGTTCGAGAGGGTTCAGAAGCTCTTCCCGGCACCCTGTCGGAGAGGGGAATCATCACCGGAGGGCTCTACATCACCATGCCCGCCTCCGGACTGATGCGTGAGTAGTTCATCCTTGGACTACGGGTCCATAGCAGTAGCTAGATGGTTGTCTTCTCCTCTTGTGCCATCATGTTTAGATCTTATGAGCTGCCTATCATGATCAAGATCATCTTTATGTAATGCTACATGTTGTGTTTGCTGGGATCCGATGGATATTGAATACTATGTCATTTGCTTCATAATATATCATGTGTGCTATTTATGATCTTGCATGCTCTCCGTTGCTAGTAGATGCTCTGGCCAAGTAGATGCTTGTGACTCCAAGAGGGAGTATTTATGCTCGATAGTGGGATCATGTCTCTATTTAATCTGGGGGAGTGACAGCAACCTCTAAGATTGTAGATGTACTGTTGCTACTAGGGATAAAACAGTAGTGCTTCGTCTAAGGATAATTGTATTACTTATATTACACACTTTGCCTAATTCAATAATCTGTTGCTTGCAACTTAATGCTGAAAGCGGTGCGGACGCTAACCAAAAGGTGGATTATTAGTCATAGATGCGGTTGGAACGGTCTATATATATTGTTGTAAGGCCCAAATGAATCTCATACTAGACATCATGACTATAGTATATGCATCATTATGCATTTCTCTATTCTATCAATTGCCCAGCTGTAATTTGTTTACCCGCATGTATGTTATTATTATTTATGGAGAGACACCACTAGTGAACTGTGGACCCCGGTCCTTTTCTTTTAAACTGATACTACAACCAACTGCAAACTGCTTTCTTTCATTCTCTGCAAACATCATTTTCCACACCATACATTTAATCCTTTGTTACAGCAAGCCGGTGAGATTGACAACCTCACTGTTGAGTTGGAGCAAAGTTTCCTGATTGTGTTGTGCAGATTCCACCTCCCTTCCACGCCAAGCACTTTTCTGGCGCCGGGGAAACCTTCGTTGTGTTCTTCATCTCCTACTGGTCCGATAACCTTGGTTTCATAACTGAGGGAAACTTGCTACTACGCTTATCACACCTTCCTCTTGGGTTCTTCCAACTCCTCACACCCGTGAGCATCAAGCACTTTTCTGGCGCCGTTGCCGGGGAGACTGAAGACACTTCTGCAAGGGGAGTCTCTCACTTCCCAATCTCTTTACTTTGTTTTTGTCTTGCTTAGTTTATTTTATTTCCTGTTTTGTTTGCTTCTTATTATCAAAATCACAAATAAATTAGTTACTTGCATTTTATTTACTTTTTTATTATCTTGTTTGCTTCTTATTATCCAAAACACAAAAAAAATTAGTTACTTGCATTAATTTTTGTATTTCGGTTTTGCCTTTAATTTTGCTAAAATGACTACTGCTGAGAATACTAAGTTGTGTGATTTCACTAGCACCAACTATAATGATTTTATATGCACTCCTATTGCTCCACCTGCTTCCAAAGCAGAATTCTTTGAAATTAAACCTGCTTTGTTAAATCTTGTCATGAAAGAGCTAATTTCTGGTGTTAGTTCTGATGATGTTGCTGCCCATCTAAATAATTTTGTTGAACTTTGTGAAATGCAAAAATATATGGATATAGATGGGGACATTATAAAACTGAAATTATTTCCTTTCTCCTTGAGAGGAAGAGCTAAAGAATGGTTGCTTTCATTGCCTAGTAATAATATTGATTCTTGGATTAACTGCAAAGATGCTTTTATTGGAAAATACTATCCTCCTGCTAAGATCATTTCTTTAAGAAGTAGTATTATGAAATTTAAGCAATTTGATAATGAACATGTTGCCCAAGTTTGGGAAATAATGAAATCTTTGGTTAAGAATTGCCCAACCCATGGACTGACTGCTTGGATGATCATCCAAACCTTCTATGCAGGACTGAATTTTTCTTCAAGAAATTTATTGGATTCAGCTGCTGGAGGTACATTTATGTCCATCACTTTGGGGGCTGCAACAAAACTTCTGGACAATATGATGGTTAATTATTCTGAGTGGCATACTGAAAGGACTCCTCAAGGTAAGAAGGTAAATTTTGTTGAAGAAACCTCCTCTTTGAGTGAAAAGATTGATATGATCATGTCTATGCTTGTGAATGGTAAATCTCATATGGATCCTAATAATGTTCCCTTAGCTTCTTTAGTTGCACAAGAAGAGCGTGTTGATGTGAACTTCATTAAAAATAATAATTTCAACAACAATGCCTATAGGAACAATTATGGTAATAGTAACTACACGCCCTCTCCTTCTAATAATAGTGGTGGTTATGGTAATTCCTATGGTAATTATTATAGCAATAATTGGAATACCTCCTCTGAACTTGAAACCATGCTTAAGGATTTTATTACTACACAAACTACCTTTAATAAAAATGTTGAGGAGAAACTTGGGAAAATTGATGTTCTTGCCTCTAAGGTAGATAGTCTTGCGCTTGATGTTGATCTTTTGAAAACTAAAGTCATGGCTAATGATACTAATGAGAGTAAGACCTTTTATAAAATTAATGCCATCCAAGTTAGAATTGATGAAAATGTTAGGATGATGGCTGAATTGCATGCTAGATGGGAAAGATAGAAAGAACTAGCTAAAGATGATGATATTGTTAGAGTTTCCACCATTACTAATTCTGAAAATAATGTTATTCCACATGCTAGTAAGCCTCCTACTATTAATGGTAACATAATCGGTGTTGGCAATTGATGGCACCGGTGAGGTGTTGTTGGGAAACCCCAAGAGGAAGGTATGAAGTAGTGCAGCAGCAAGTTTTCCCTCAGTTGAGAAACCAAGGTTTATCGAACCAGTAGGAAACTAGAGATCTCCCGGAGGTTGTTGGTGGCGCCGTTTACGATAACCAACGTGGAGCCTGCACACAAAACAATCAAAGTATTTTTCCCCAACTTGACAGTGAGGTTGTCAATCTCACTGGCTTGCTGTAACAAAGGATTAAACGTATGTGTGGAGAATGATGTTTGCTTGCAGAGAATAAAAGTAACAGGATTGCAGTAGGATTGTTTATCAGCTTGAGGAAAAAGGACCGGGGTCCATAGTTCACTAGTGGTATCTCTCCATAAATAATAATAGCATACATACGGGTAAACAAATTACAGCTGGGCAATTGATAGAATAAAGAAGTGCATAATGATGCATATACTATAGTTATGATGGCTAGTGTGATATTCATTTGGGCATTACAACAATATACATAGACCGTTCCAACCGCATCTATGACTAATAATCCACCTTCCGGTTAGCGTCCGCACCCCTTTCAGTATTAAGTTGCAAGCAACAGATAATTGCATTAGGCAATGTGTGTAATGTAAGTAATACAAATACCCTTAGATAAAGTACTAATGTTTTATCCCTAGTAGCAACAGTACATCTACAACCTTAGAGCTTGTTGTCACTATCCCAGATTAAATAGAGACATGAACCTACTATCGAGCATAAATACCCCCTCTTGGAGTCACAAGCATCTACTTGGCCAGAGCATCTACTAGCAACAGAGAGCATGCAAGATCATAAACAACGCACTCACAAGATATATTATGAAGCAATAACATAGTACTCAATATTCATCGGATCCCAGCAAACACAACATGTAGCATTACATAAAGATGATCTTGATCATGTTAGACAGCTCACAAGATCTAAACATGGTAGCACAAGAGGAGAAGACAGCCATCTAGCTACTGCTATGGACCCGTAGTCCAAGGATGAACTACTCACGCATCAGTCCGGAGGCGGGCATGGTGATGTAGAGCCCTCCGGTGATGATTCCCCTCTCCGGCAGGGTGCCAGTGTCGAGGTGTGATTCCCACGGAACAGGGATAACCACTCTCGGGGGAGAAGTTCGTGAAGGGGACTGAACACGTAGGTCAACAACCCTCAACCGGCACGGCGACGGTGCTCGTCATGCCTGCAGAGGGACAGCACGACAGAGATGGACTCCGGCCCGTACCCAGGTTCACGGCCCTCAGGGTGAGGTAAAACCGCTACTCCTGCTTGTCTGTATTGCTCTGTAGGGGTTACAGTACAAAGAGCTTGCCGAGGGCCCTCGCGAGGTGGTGCGGAGCTCGGAGTGGGAAGGTCCGGGCCTTCTTCCTCCTCGAGTTCGCAGGGCTTGGCTAAGCTATTGTGGGGTGTCAAAGGACGAATGATCGATCGGTCTCTCGCTACGGAGGTGCTCCCTCTCCTTATAAAGGTGCCCCGGGCCTCATCCCTGCGTCCTGCGCAGTGGAAGGGTTCCCACATGGCGACGAACGGAGGAGCGGGGTGCACCACAGCCGGGTAGCCCATTGACTCGGTCCATGGTCATAAAGCCTGCCTTCGTGGCAGGGGAGCCGCCGTCTTTGCAGAGCGGCCAACTGGTACTGCAGAGATCGTGGGGGTGCCCATGGTGACGTCGTCGTTGGAGCGTAGCGCCGGCCATCTGCTTTATCACCAAAGAGGAAAGCTTCATTGGCGCAGGGGACACAACTTTGTTGACTCCTTTTATCACCAGAACGGCAACTGCGGCGCGCAGACACGCGCGTCACTCTGCGGCTACTGCAGAGGCCATGTTCGGTCTGCAGCGGATGCTTCGTCACGAAGTATCCCCTCAGGGCCCTGGAGGCCTTGAGGGGAGGAGTTGCGTTGAATCCTCTCCAGGGGAGAGGGGCAGCCTCGGGTGGAACCCCTTCAGGCCTTCGCTGCCCCCTCAAGTCCCCTCGAGGGGGCTTTCCCCTCGGGGGTCTCTCCAAGCGTTCTGCTTGGTCCTTAGCCGTTTCGTAGACTCTGGCGCATGCGAGGGCTGTGGGGAGTGGGCTCTGCACACCCCAGATCCCACTGGGCCGACAGTAGCCCCCGGGCCCATGATGGGCACGGCGAAGCCCGCTAGGCGTAGTCGAAGCGTCGTGGGCCCAAAGTGTCCGGCCGGCCCGTGACACGCGTCGATCCGTGCTGAGTTTGCGGCGACTCGGTTTCTACGGACGATCGTGTGTAGTGGGGGGTCCCACCACGTCCACCATGAAGGGGTTCCGGTGCAGAAAACAATAATTTTTCTAGCGTAAGAACACCCTAACTAGCCAGGATCTATCTATCTAGTACATGTGATAACGGTGGCGGAACGGGTCACATTACCTCCATGTAGACCGATAGCGGGGATTACGCTCCCGCACAAGCGTTGCTGATGAAGTCGTGCGTAGCCGACCTCAAGGTCGCGGAGAACTTGGCGCGACGAAGTAGACGATGACGCGGCGGTGTCGACGATGACCTGCGTCGACGGGCGTCGGGCGGAAGGTGGCGTGGCGCCGGCGACTGGGGGGGTGGCGCCGGCGGCAGGGCAGCGGCAGGGCTGCTGGATGGACGAGACGATGTCGCCCAGGCTCCTCAAATGTGGCGCCTCCGAGCAATCGCAAGCATACGGAGCTTACCAACAACCCCCGGTCACTCAGATCCAGCTGAGATCGCAGGGGTAGAACTTTTCTGGAATCCCGCAGGGCAACGGCGCCCGGCGGTATAGCTTTGGTGGAGAGAGGAGGCAAAGCGGGCGGAGAAACAGCTCGGCCGGCCTGCTACAATATTAATTGTATTTTTCTGTTATTAATCCAATTAATATGCCTTGCTATATAAAGGGGGGAGGGGGTGTGCAAACACCTTGCCTCCCCCATGTGGGACTAAAGGAGAGGGAGGGGGGAGCCGGCCGAACCCTCCTAGTCCAATTCGGACTAGGGGCCCAAGCCCCCCCTTTCCTTGCTTGGTGCGGCTCACCTTAGTGGGCCACAATTGGCCCACTTAGGTGGGCTGCCCCCTTTTTCCTTTATTATTTAATAATTAAATTAATATAAAATATAATTAATTCATAATTAATATATTTAAATACTATTTAATATCCCGTGACCCCGAAACATTTTCCGGACCACCCGAACATCTTTCGGACATTCCCGGAACCATTCCAGACCTTCCCGGAACTCCTTCCGGACCACCGGAACTCTTTCCGGATCATTTCTCTCTCTCCAATAAAATCCTATAATATCCCAGAACCTTCTCCAGGTGTCGTTAAGACCTTAAGCTTGTTACGCTACGGTTCGAGAATACTCCAGACATGACCGAGACCCTTCGCTCGTCAATGACCGCCAGGGATACCTGGATGTATATGATGGTCCCTGTGCATTCTACGAATATCGTCATTGAACCGTAAACATGATATTCATTCCCTTTGTCTCTGCGATACTACCTTGTCCGAGATGTGATCGTAGACATCCAATGTCCTGTTGCATCTCGTTACCGACATAGGTTATTAACTCGTCTGTGATATTATATCTCCATGACCTAGTCATAAGCTGCGCAGCTATATAGATGCAATCTCACCGAGTGGGCCCAGAGTATCTTTCCATTACAAGAATGAACAAATCCCGCTCTTGATCCTTACGTCTCAACATACTCTTTCGGGATACCCAAGATGGACACCGTTATTGTCATGCTATATAAGACACAACGTTTGATGCTCTCAAAGTACCCCTACGAAGTAGCAATAAGCACGGTCTCACGGTCTAAGGAATAAGCTATCATATTACTTATCTATTGCAAATGACAAACATCGTAATACGATCTTGTTGCAATACTTTGCGTATGTCCATCACCTTATTCTACTAATAAGATGACCCCATTGTCAACCGACGTCATTGTCCTTGATCGGGAATCTCGATCAACTGTTGCCCAATGGACTAGTTCATATAGAGGCTCACTAGGGACTCTGGTTGTCTATGTATCACACGTGTATTAATAATTCCGATTAATACAGTTATAGCATAATACAAAAACCTATTATAAACTTATGAGATAATGCGATAAATACTACTTATTTATTTGCCTCTAGGGCATATCTCCTTCAGTCTCTCACTTGCACTAGAGTACAAATAAACTAGTTGCATTTTACTTCATCAAAAACCCCTTATCAAATAAGCGTTATATGATAATGCTTGCTTGTGGAAGAGTGTTACTCTGACAATCTGTACAATACATAATTGTGCATTCTTTTGCGATCCATTGATATCAACTTGTTTGATATCAACATGTTATCTAATAACATATATACAAATACCATAACTAAGTGAGACTTTTGTTTCCCAGCGCTTACTCTGATTCTGTTAACCAGATAATTGCCTTGAAAACACACTCAGTCATAGAGAGCTCCTTGTAACAATTACAATCTCGCGATATCTATATATACTTTCACACCTATGTAGAAGACTTGACATACTTATGTCAATCTAAAAACTAATACATTTCTACTTCCAGTAAATTCCAAATTTACTTTCACAACTTTTCTTCTTCTAAGAACATCGGTCATATTTTATCGAGCACATAATATGGCCCCTGTATAACGTCTAATATCACATAATAGACCAACATGTCATACAACCATTATTACCGTGTATCATTACTCTTAATGATTAATTGGATTTTCAAGGACCATTCCTTTGGTTTTAATCTATTCTGACTCTTCAGAACTAATCCAAAACAACTCGACTATCTATTTAAAAATTCCCGTTCTATTCCAAATAGACACTAACTTTTAAATATTCACAACTTCATCTTTCTAATTAATTTTACTGGTACAATTCACAATGTGTCATTTACACAAGATGAATTCGGCTCCCACTCAAATTATGTCTCCACATATTTGAGAACACGAGCTCCCACTCAAAAACATGTCATCTACATATTTGAGGTTCTAAGCTCCCAGTCAAAAAATATGTCCTTTACATATTCTTCCCGAGTGAACTAACTTTGACTCCCACTTAAAATCATAATTTATTTCGACATTTTGGTCAAACCAAAATCATTGATCTCTTATCAATTCGAATTCAATACAAACTACAGTATTACATTAATACAAATCCCACAGACTTCAAGCATGTCTACAATTATGTAGTTAACAAATTTGATCTTGTCCAAGACACTTTTCTTGACAAAACATGCTTCTATGTCTTTCTTATAGTTACATTTCTCATATAACACTTTATATGATGATCAAGAAATCTTATTTCTCCAAAAGGAATTATAGCAACATTTACTGTTTTAATCCTTTCTAAATGTAATTGGATTTTTCAGGCACAAAAGCCTTTGTTCGTATTCTGATATTTTCTCAACTTTCTTTGTATTCATAAGGTGCACCTTGATCTGTCAACAAGATCTGAAACACTTAATATTATGCTGTGACCTGACAGCAATATTAAATATAACAGCACTTTATTTAGAAGCTTCTTTCATGAAAACATTATGATCTTCACGAAGAGGATTGCAAGCAGAAAACAATTTTCTAGTCTCCTTCACTCTTAATCATCAAATTTTCATTTGTAGACATATATCTTTTGGAACACTTTCCAATATTCTACTTTTATGAATATAGGTCTGACACCTTATTTCAAGCTTCTAATTTTATTCCATTAACCATAATTCGAAAAATCATATTTTCCTCGGAATTACATAGACAACAATACAAGTTTTGTTTCTATTGGGTTTTGGAATACACTCTCATCCAATGTGAGTAATCTACAAAGAACTATTCGTGTATATTCTGAATTATCGCATAATCCTCTATATAACGACACTATTGTCGATCTCACGAATTACCGTTGAAAAACATCTATTTTCTAAAGTGGACATCGACTATAATGTTTCGAACATATTAAGAGATTCTAAGACAGATTCTGAAAGACCACACTTTATCTAAAATAGAGTATGATTATAATACTTCACATATCACCATATATGATATTATAATATTGTGAAACGAATTTCCACAAGTCTTTTGTGCTGAAACCATAATTCAAAAATATTGCCCTTTGATCGAATCTTGCGAATACAATATTCACCATTCTTTCTTCTGAAAAACCCCATTTGATCTTTTATCAAATAAATTTCAGACTCATGATTTATTATGCAAATACACTTATTTACCAGTAATCATAGAAGAATTCGGATCAAGTAAAATTCACCATATAATTAATTTAATAATCATCCGATATGACTCTTAATTAATTCCCTTTCGTATTGACACTTCAATACTAATTTCAAACTCAATCAATTCGGCACATGTAATACTTAAATAGATCAAAAGTATCTATTACTTCTTACATTGCCTTTATGATGAAATTCAATGGTGTTTGTTCTAGTAACAAAAACTTTTATTCCTTGGACACATAATTTTATCATTCCCGCTTTTATGAATGTAAATCACGTTATCATACAAGTAATGTAATTGAGATGTGAAAACTTTATTCATAATATAAAACAACTGGTTTGTTCCATATCATAAAACAACTGAACTTGTCTTATTACATATATGAATAACTTTGTCTTGTAACAATCAAGACACTAATCACACTTTCTCACTATTACAAAAAGGTCTTATCAAAAACTATTAATGATAACTATGATAACTTGAGGACGTGAACACCATTGGTCATCAACTTCCTTGATTGCCATCTTCAGTGCCAGGTCACATCATTATTCGCCACAGATAAGTAATAATCAGGGCCTGTTTCATAAACAGAACAAGTATCAGATACTTTATCACATATCAAGAGGTGAATACACTCACAATTCTGTATATCAAATATATACCTGTAGCGTCGAAGATTTCTCCTTCGATGGAATCAACTTCCAATGATTTGAATTCGGACACGAACTTGAAAAAGTTCATATTGTCTGCCTTCAAAACATATTCACGCACATGCTTCTCATAGCTTGGAGGCAGAGATATCAGCACAGTCTGAATAGCCCATGAATCCGCCATCCAGTAATCGTAGACATTTGTCAGCTTGAAGTAGATGTCATACAATCTCTTCAAATGAGTCTTCAGAGAGGTATGCTCCTCCATGTGAATGGTCTGGAACTTTCTAAGCTGCCTGAATTGCTCACGCCTCAATTCATCTTTGAAGTGCGTTTTGATCGCATCAATCATGACATATGGCTCCTTGTGTTGAAACAACTCTTTCAACTCAGGTGCTAGGCATACGGTCATGGTGATCTCCACTTCTATGAATATGTCTCGACCCCTACGGAATTCATCTTCCTCCTCCTCGCTAGCAGAATCATCTGGTCTTTCTCCTAACGCTTCATCGAGGACATATAGGATGTTGTTGTGTTGGAGAATGTTTCTAAAACCAATGTACCAGCTGATGAAGTTGGACCCGTCGGCTTCTAAGGTAGAAACCGGGCTTTTGAGGAAGTAACCGAAGTATAGTTCCGTCGTCTACAGATATGATCGCAAAAGAGGTAAGGTAAAGTTTATAACATATGTGAGTTTTAGTTTTATAATCATATTATCAAACACACTCCACTAAAATTATTATCCCTAAAATAATAATAGTGATTACACGACCCCCATCCACTATACCACCCCCGATCGTCACGGCCGGCGGTACAGCTTCAAAGGTGGACATAAAATGTCGATCACAACAACTATGTGACTCATGCTCGATCTTTCGATCTTCCCGTGTTCCGAGGCCATATCTGCATATGCTAGGCTCGCCAATCAAACCTTGAAGACCCTGCGCGTGCAACATGGCTTACACCCACATTATGCGAACGACGATATGTCTGACACCCGATCGTCACGGCCTGCCTCATAACGTAGAACTTTCTTGGTGGTGCGCAACGAGGGAGAACACACTTTTGGTATTTGTTAGGGATCATCCTATTTGAGATGCTACCGTTGTATATCTAACATATAAGCAATCAACAGGATGCACACACAACAACACAATATCAACATAAAGTAATGAAGTGCGATGTGACATGGTCGATGCGCCTGGACCTCCATGGCGCCATGTGCCTGGCCCCGGGCGCCCCGGCATGGCTCCGAGTCTACGGTGCCCTCCATTGCCTCCGACAGTACGAGTAATATCAAACTTACCGTAACCATGTCACATAAAATAACGCCTCTGCAAAACAAAGTTAGACGCCTCTAGCTTTATTTAGTTTTGCAAGTTTTACGTGGCATATAGGCTTATTCGTAAGAGAACCGTTTCCCTACCTACGAACTTTGTACCACAACGTCGATCGTATAATTGCATGTTTAAGCATCCCTTTCGGGCCCTCCATTGAAAATGCTTTGCCGACTAAAGAGAGAGAAACAGACACCCGCCAGCCACATATACGGTGCAAGCCGTATGTCAGTAGTGAAACCAGTCTCGCGTAAGCGTACGCGTAAAGTCGGTCCGGGCCGCTTCATCAACTCAATACCGAAGGCATCGCAAGTGCACGCTAGAGGGTAGCAAATATAAGAAAGACGTCCTCATTCAACATGAGTTCTAACCGTACCAGCAGTACTACGCATAGATCGGCTCTGATACCACTGAAGGGGTTCCGGTGCAGAAAACAATAATTTTTCTAGCGTAAGAACACCCTAACTAGCCAGGATCTATCTATCTAGTACATGTGATAACGGTGGCGGAACGGGTCACATTACCTCCATGTAGACCGATAGCGGGGATTACGCTCCCGCACAAGCGTTGCTGATGAAGTCGTGCGTAGCCGACCTCAAGGTCGCGGAGAACTTGGCGCGACGAAGTAGACGATGACGCGGCGGTGTCGACGATGACCTGCGTCGACGGGCGTCGGGCGGAAGGTGGCGTGGCGCCGGCGACTTGGGGGTTGGCGCCGGCGGCAGGGCAGCGGCAGGGCTGCTGGATGGGCGAGACGATGTCGCCCAGGCTCCTCAAATGTGGCGCCTCCGAGCAATCGCAAGCATACGGAGCTTAACAACAACCCCCGGTCACTCAGATCCAGCTGAGATCGCAGGGGTAGAACTTTTCTGGAATCCCGCAGGGCAACGGCGCCCGGCGGTATAGCTTTGGTGGAGAGAGGAGGCAAAGCGGGCGGAGAAACAGCTCGGCCGGCCTGCTACAATATTAATTGTATTTTTCTGTTATTAATCCAATTAATATGCCTTGCTATATAAAGGGGGGAGGGGGTGTGCAAACACCTTGCCTCCCCCATGTGGGACTAAAGGAGAGGGAGGGGGGAGCCGGCCGAACCCTCCTAGTCCAATTCGGACTAGGGGCCCAAGCCCCCCCTTTCCTTGCTTGGTGCGGCTCACCTTAGTGGGCCACAATTGGCCCACTTAGGTGGGCTGCCCCCTTTTTCCTTTATTATTTAATAATTAAATTAATATAAAATATAATTAATTCATAATTAATATATTTAAATACTATTTAATATCCCGTGACCCCGAAACATTTTCCGGACCACCCGAACATCTTTCGGACATTCCCGGAACCATTCCAGACCTTCCCGGAACTCCTTCCGGACCACCGGAACTCTTTCCGGATCATTTCTCTCTCTCCAATAAAATCCTATAATATCCCAGAACCTTCTCCAGGTGTCGTTAAGACCTTAAGCTTGTTACGCTACGGTTCGAGAATACTCCAGACATGACCGAGACCCTTCGCTCGTCAATGACCGCCAGGGATACCTGGATGTATATGACGGTCCCTGTGCATTCTACGAATATCGTCGTTGAACCGTAAACATGATATTCATTCCCTTTGTCTCTGCGATACTACCTTGTCCGAGATGTGATCGTAGACATCCAATGTCCTGTTGCATCTCGTTACCGACATAGGTTATTAACTCGTCTGTGATATTACATCTCCATGACCTAGTCATAAGCTGCGCAGCTATATAGATGCAATCTCACCGAGTGGGCCCAGAGTATCTTTCCATTACAAGAATGAACAAATCCCGCTCTTGATCCTTACGTCTCAACATACTCTTTCGGGATACCCAAGATGGACACCGTTATTGTCATGCTATATAAGACACAACGTTTGATGCTCTCAAAGTACCCCTACGAAGTAGCAATAAGCACGGTCTCACGGTCTAAGGAATAAGCTATCATATTACTTATCTATTGCAAATGACAAACATCGTAATACGATCTTGTTGCAATACTTTGCGTATGTCCATCACCTTATTCTACTAATAAGATGACCCCATTGTCAACCGACGTCATTGTCCTTGATCGGGAATCTCGATCAACTGTTGCCCAATGGACTAGTTCATATAGAGGCTCAGTAGGGACTCTGGTTGTCTATGTATCACACGTGTATTAATAATTCCGATTAATACAGTTATAGCATAATACAAAAACCTATTATAAACTTAGGAGATAATGCGATAAATACTACTTATTTATTTGCCTCTAGGGCATATCTCCTTCAGTCTCTCACTTGCACTAGAGTACAAATAAACTAGTTGCATTTTACTTCATCAAAAACCCCTTATCAAATAAGCGTTATATGATAATGCTTGCTTGTGGAAGAGTGTTACTCTGACAATCTGTACAATACATAATTGTGCATTCTTTTGCGATCCATTGATATCAACTTGTTTGATATCAACATGTTATCTAATAACATATATACAAATACCATAACTAAGTGAGACTTTTGTTTCCCAGCGCTTACTCTGATTCTGTTAACCAGATAATTGCCTTGAAAACACACTCAGTCATAGAGAGCTCCTTGTAACAATTACAATCTCGCGATATCTATATATACTTTCACACCTATGTAGAAGACTTGACATACTTATGTCAATCTAAAAACTAATACATTTCTACTTCCAGTAAATTCCAAATTTACTTTCACAACTTTTCTTCTTCTAAGAACATCGGTCATATTTTATCGAGCACATAATATGGCCCCTGTATAACGTCTAATATCACATAATAGACCAACATGTCATACAACCATTATTACCGTGTATCATTACTCTTAATGATTAATTGGATTTTCAAGGACCATTCCTTTGGTTTTAATCTATTCTGACTCTTCAGAACTAATCCAAAACAACTCGACTATCTATTTAAAAATTCCCGTTCTATTCCAAATAGACACTAACTTTTAAATATTCACAACTTCATCTTTCTAATTAATTTTACTGGTACAATTCACAATGTGTCATTTACACAAGATGAATTCGGCTCCCACTCAAATTATGTCTCCACATATTTGAGAACACGAGCTCCCACTCAAAAACATGTCATCTACATATTTGAGGTTCTAAGCTCCCAGTCAAAAAATATGTCCTTTACATATTCTTCCCGAGTGAACTAACTTTGACTCCCACTTAAAATCATAATTTATTTCGACATTTTGGTCAAACCAAAATCATTGATCTCTTATCAATTCGAATTCAATACAAACTACAGTATTACATTAATACAAATCCCACAGACTTCAAGCATGTCTACAATTATGTAGTTAACAAATTTGATCTTGTCCAAGACACTTTTCTTGACAAAACATGCTTCTATGTCTTTCTTATAGTTACATTTCTCATATAACACTTTATATGATGATCAAGAAATCTTATTTCTCCAAAAGGAATTATAGCAACATTTACTGTTTTAATCCTTTCTAAATGTAATTGGATTTTTCAGGCACAAAAGCCTTTGTTCGTATTCTGATATTTTCTCAACTTTCTTTGTATTCATAAGGTGCACCTTGATCTGTCAACAAGATCTGAAACACTTAATATTATGCTGTGACCTGACAGCAATATTAAATATAACAGCACTTTATTTAGAAGCTTCTTTCATGAAAACATTATGATCTTCACGAAGAGGATTGCAAGCAGAAAACAATTTTCTAGTCTCCTTCACTCTTAATCATCAAATTTTCATTTGTAGACATATATCTTTTGGAACACTTTCCAATATTCTACTTTTATGAATATAGGTCTGACACCTTATTTCAAGCTTCTAATTTTATTCCATTAACCATAATTCGAAAAATCATATTTTCCTCGGAATTACATAGACAACAATACAAGTTTTGTTTCTATTGGGTTTTGGAATACACTCTCATCCAATGTGAGTAATCTACAAAGAACTATTCGTGTATATTCTGAATTATCGCATAATCCTCTATATAACGACACTATTGTCGATCTCACGAATTACCGTTGAAAAACATCTATTTTCTAAAGTGGACATCGACTATAATGTTTCGAACATATTAAGAGATTCTAAGACAGATTCTGAAAGACCACACTTTATCTAAAATAGAGTATGATTATAATACTTCACATATCACCATATATGATATTATAATATTGTGAAACGAATTTCCACAAGTCTTTTGTGCTGAAACCATAATTCAAAAATATTGCCCTTTGATCGAATCTTGCGAATACAATATTCGCCATTCTTTCTTCTGAAAAACCCCATTTGATCTTTTATCAAATAAATTTCAGACTCATGATTTATTATGCAAATACACTTATTTACCAGTAATCATAGAAGAATTCGGATCAAGTAAAATTCACCATATAATTAATTTAATAATCATCCGATATGACTCTTAATTAATTCCCTTTCGTATTGACACTTCAATACTAATTTCAAACTCAATCAATTCGGCACATGTAATACTTAAATAGATCAAAAGTATCTATTACTTCTTACATTGCCTTTATGATGAAATTCAATGGTGTTTGTTCTAGTAACAAAAACTTTTATTCCTTGGACACATAATTTTATCATTCCCGCTTTTATGAATGTAAATCACGTTATCATACAAGTAATGTAATTGAGATGTGAAAACTTTATTCATAATATAAAACAACTGGTTTGTTCCATATCATAAAACAACTGAACTTGTCTTATTACATATATGAATAACTTTGTCTTGTAACAATCAAGACACTAATCACACTTTCTCACTATTACAAAAAGGTCTTATCAAAAACTATTAATGATAATTATGATAACTTGAGGACGTGAACACCATTGGTCATCAACTTCCTTGATTGCCATCTTCAGTGTCAGGTCACATCATTATTCGCCACAGATAAGTAATAATCAGGGCCTGTTTCATAAACAGAACAAGTATCAGATACTTCATCACATATCAAGAGGTGAATACACTCACAATTATGTATATCAAATATATACCTGTAGCGTCGAAGATTTCTCCTTCGATGGAATCAACTTCCAATGATTTGAATTCGGACACTAACTTGAAAAAGTTCATATTGTCTGCCTTCAAAACATATTCACGCACATGCTTCTCATAGCTTGGAGGCAGAGATATCAGCACAGTCTGAATAGCCCATGAATCCGCCATCCAGTAATCATAGACATTTGTCAGCTTGAAGTAGATGTCATACAATCTCTTCAAATGAGTCTTCAGACAGGTATGCTCCTCCATGTGAATGGTCTGGAACTTTCTAAGCTGCCTGAATTGCTCACGCCTCAATTCATCTTTGAAGTGCGTTTTGATCGCATCAATCATGACATATGGCTCCTTGTGTTGAAACAACTCTTTCAACTCAGGTGCTAGGCATACGGTCATGGTGATCTCCACTTCTATGAATATGTCTCGACGCCTACGGAATTCATCTTCCTCCTCCTCGCTAGCAGAATCATCTGGTCTTTCTCCTAACGCTTCATCGAGGACATATAGGATGTTGTTGTGTTGGAGAATGTTTCTAAAACCAATGTACCAGCTGATGAAGTTGGACCCGTCGGCTTCTAAGGTAGAAACCGGGCTTTTGAGGAAGTAACCGAAGTATAGTTCCGTCGTCTACAGATATGATCGCAAAAGAGGTAAGGTAAAGTTTATAACATATGTGAGTTTTAGTTTTATAATCATATTATCAAACACACTCCATTAAAATTATTATCCCTAAAATAATAATAGTGATTACACGACCCCCATCCACTATACCACCCCCGATCGTCACGGCCGGCGGTACAGCTTCAAAGGTGGACATAAAATGTCGATCACAACAACTATGTGACTCATGCTCGATCTTTCGATCTTCCCGTGTTCCGAGGCCATATCTGCATATGCTAGGCTCGCCAATCAAACCTTGAAGACCCTGCGCGTGCAACATGGCTTACACCCACTGTATGCGAACGACGATATGTCTGACACCCGATCGTCACGGCCTGCCTCATAACGTAGAACTTTCTTGGTGGTGCGCAACGAGGGAGAACACACTTTTGGTATTTGTTAGGGATCATCCTATTTGAGATGCTACCGTTGTATATCTAACATATAAGCAATCAACAGGATGCACACACAACAACACAATATCAACATAAAGTAATGAAGTGCGATGTGACATGGTCGATGCGCCTGGACCTCCATGGCGCCATGTGCCTGGCCCCGGGCGCCCCGGCATGGCTCCGAGTCTACGGTGCCCTCCATTGCCTCCGACAGTACGAGTAATATCAAACTTACCGTAACCATGTCACATAAATTAACGCCTCTGCAAAACAAAGTTAGACGCCTCTACCTTTATTTAGTTTTGCAAGTTTTACGTGGCATATAGGCTTATTCGTAAGAGAACCGTTTCCCTACCTACGAACTTTGTACCACAACGTCGATCGTATAATTGCATGTTTAAGCATCCCTTTCGGGCCCTCCATTGAAAATGCTTTGCCGACTAAAGAGAGAGAAACAGACACCCGCCAGCCACATATACGGTGCAAGCCGTATGTCAGTAGTGAAACCAGTCTCGCGTAAGCGTACGCGTAAAGTCGGTCCGGGCCGCTTCATCAACTCAATACCGAAGGCATCGGAAGTGCACGCTAGAGGGTAGCAAATATAAGAAAGACGTCCTCATTCAACATGAGTTCTAACCGTACCAGCAGTACTACGCATAGATCGGCTCTGATACCACTGAAGGGGTTCCGGTGCAGAAAACAATAATTTTTCTAGCGTAAGAACACCCTAACTAGCCAGGATCTATCTATCTAGTACATGTGATAACGGTGGTGGAACGGGTCACATTACCTCCATGTAGACCGATAGCGGGGATTACGCTCCCGCACAAGCGTTGCTGATGAAGTCGTGCGTAGCCGACCTCAAGGTCGCGGAGAACTTGGCGCGACGAAGTAGACGATGACGCGGCGGTGTCGACGATGACCTGCGTCGACGGGCGTCGGGCGGAAGGTGGCGTGGCGCCGGCGACTGGGGGGGTGGCGCCGGCGGCAGGGCAGCGGCAGGGCTGCTGGATGGGCGAGACGATGTCGCCCAGGCTCCTCAAATGTGGCGCCTCCGAGCAATCGCAAGCATACGGAGCTTAACAACAACCCCCGGTCACTCAGATCCAGCTGAGATTGCAGGGGTAGAACTTTTCTGGAATCCCGCAGG
Source organism: Poa annua (assembly GCA_026929855.1). NCBI lineage: Eukaryota > Viridiplantae > Streptophyta > Magnoliopsida > Poales > Poaceae > Poa > Poa annua. Next base: position 72,615,395 of record CM049433.1, read on the forward strand.
GCAACGGCGCCCGGCGGTATAGCTTTGGTGGAGAGAGGAGGCAAAGCGGGCGGAGAAACAGCTCGGCCGGCCTGCTACAATATTAATTGTATTTTTCTGTTATTAATCCAATTAATATGCCTTGCTATATAAAGGGGGGAGGGGGTGTGCAAACACCTTGCCTCCCCCATGTGGGACTAAAGGAGAGGGAGGGGGGAGCCGGCCGAACCCTCCTAGTCCAATTCGGACTAGGGGCCCAAGCCCCCCCTTTCCTTGCTTGGTGCGGCTCACCTTAGTGGGCCACAATTGGCCCACTTAGGTGGGCTGCCCCCTTTTTCCTTTATTATTTAATAATTAAATTAATATAAAATATAATTAATTCATAATTAATATATTTAAATACTATTTAATATCCCGTGACCCCGAAACATTTTCCGGACCACCCGAACATCTTTCGGACATTCCCGGAACCATTCCAGACCTTCCCGGAACTCCTTCCGGACCACCGGAACTCTTTCCGGATCATTTCTCTCTCTCCAATAAAATCCTATAATATCCCAGAACCTTCTCCAGGTGTCGTTAAGACCTTAAGCTTGTTACGCTACGGTTCGAGAATACTCCAGACATGACCGAGACCCTTCGCTCGTCAATGACCGCCAGGGATACCTGGATGTATATGACGGTCCCTGTGCATTCTACGAATATCGTCGTTGAACCGTAAACATGATATTCATTCCCTTTGTCTCTGCGATACTACCTTGTCCGAGATGTGATCGTAGACATCCAATGTCCTGTTGCATCTCGTTACCGACATAGGTTATTAACTCGTCTGTGATATTACATCTCCATGACCTAGTCATAAGCTGCGCAGCTATATAGATGCAATCTCACCGAGTGGGCCCAGAGTATCTTTCCATTACAAGAATGAACAAATCCCGCTCTTGATCCTTACGTCTCAACATACTCTTTCGGGATACCCAAGATGGACACCGTTATTGTCATGCTATATAAGACACAACGTTTGATGCTCTCAAAGTACCCCTACGAAGTAGCAATAAGCACGGTCTCACGGTCTAAGGAATAAGCTATCATATTACTTATCTATTGCAAATGACAAACATCGTAATACGATCTTGTTGCAATACTTTGCGTATGTCCATCACCTTATTCTACTAATAAGATGACCCCATTGTCAACCGACGTCATTGTCCTTGATCGGGAATCTCGATCAACTGTTGCCCAATGGACTAGTTCATATAGAGGCTCACTAGGGACTCTGGTTGTCTATGTATCACACGTGTATTAATAATTCCGATTAATACAGTTATAGCATAATACAAAAACCTATTATAAACTTATGAGATAATGCGATAAATACTACTTATTTATTTGCCTCTAGGGCATATCTCCTTCACACCACGCCCGTCTTGGTAACTGCCTCGATGTGGCATAAAGCCTACGCGTCTGTCCGAGCAGAAGTTATTACTCATTTCCGCGCCTTGCCTTTCGCTCTTGCTCCTCCAAACTTCCTACTCCGGCGAACTTTTCCCTTCTCCTTGTTCTTCCTCGAGCTTCCCTTCTTCCGGCGATGGGGGGATCCAAGGGTAAGGCCGCGGTGTCCACGCTCCGCTCGGACGCGCAAGAAGATGAGCCGCTCGTCCCCGCCCTGATCGGGGTGCGCGTCAATGCGGTGGCGCTGGACAAGATCCAGCACCTGGTCGCCGGGAAGACCAACGAGCACGGCGCCAGCGCCATCCAGGCCGCGAAGCACGGTCGCTTCCCGGCGGGGTTTTTCACCATCTTTCTCCACACTCTCTTCGCGGGGTTGGTGCCTCCGTACTCGCCTTTCCTCGAGGCAGTGCTGGAGTTCTACCAGATCCACCTCCTGCACCTTCACCCCAACGCCATCCTCATCCTCTCCATCTTCGCCATCTTGTGCGAGACCTATCTGGGGGTGAAGCCTTCGGTGGCCCTCTTCAGGAGCTTCTACGCGCTCCGGAACACCGCGAAGACCGAGCGGACGGGCTGCATGTCTTTCCGCATCGCGGACGGCATGGGGGACATCTACATCCCCATATCCTGGAGCGGTGAGAGGCCCGTCACGGCGGTGTCGAAGAAGGTGGACGACTTCAGGCAGAAGTGGTTCCTCATCGGCGTCCCGTCGCAGAGCTCCCTCCTCGACGTCCCTGATGCACCGCCCGTGAAGAACACCCACTGGGGAAAGCAGGCCCTCAAGGGCCCGCAGATAGCCGACCTCGTGGGCCGCTTGAGGATGCTCCGGGAGAACGGCCTCACTGGCCAAATGGTGGCGGAGGAGTTCGTGAGGCGCCGCATCGCCCCCTTCAGGCGCACAAGAAGCCGATGTGGGCGTATTCAGGGCTCATGGACCCGATACGGCTCCACCCCTGCGACCATCGCCCCGCCGTCATCGCCACCATCATGGGCGGCCTCTTCGTCAATCCTGACGTGCCAGGGGCGGTTCCCGCGGTGATAAGGCCCCTGTACCATGTCCCGGACCAGCGCCAGGCCATCTTGGAGCGGATACCCACCTTCACCGCGCTGGGCCTGGTGGGGGAAGAGGAAGAAGAGGGGCCCATGCCGGTGGCGAAGGACGCAGATGCTGCTGAGTCCCCGTACGCATCAGACTCGGAGCAAGGCGACGCGGAGGCGGGGGCGATGGCCTCCGCAGGCGCGGGAAGCTCGTCCGGAGCCGTGCCCCCCCGCTGGGGAGGTCTACGAGCTCTCGTCCAGCGACGGCGAGGAAGCTGAGGCTGGGCGCCAAGAGCCACGGACCAAGGCGGCCCACGACAGGCCCGCTGGGGAGCCCCCGAGCGCTCCCCTCAAGAGGAAGGCTGAGACGGCTCCTGAGGGGTCAGGAGCCCGGACCGCGCCCTCGTGGCGTTCGTCAGGCATGGCGTGGGTTGACACCCGCGCCAAGAAGACTAGGTAAGTGCTCTTGACTTTTGTCTTTCTTTTTCAAACTTTGCTTGCCTCCTCCCTTTGACCGATTTTCTCACCTTCTGCCAGCGACCCAACGCCTGCGAAGCGCCGCAGGCTCCGCAAGGCTGCGGATGTGAAGACGGCCGCTCCCGAGGCCGCGCCAGAGGCTGCAGCGGGCGAGGCCGCGGCAGACGAGGCCTGAGGAGAAGGCCCCTGCAGGGCCTCAGGAGGACGTGCCTCAGGCGGGGGCACACGAGCCGCCTACGGAGGAGGAGCGGGTGGAGGAGCAGGTGGAGAGAGTGCCCACTCCGCCTCGCGCGGCAACTCCTCCAGCGCAGCCAGAGCCTGCGGCCGGCGCCACGCCGGTCCCGAGCCCGCCCAAGGCCAGCGGGGAGGATCTTCCCCCATCCCCGCCACACACTACAGCGGAGGAGGAGGCAGCGGCGACGGGGCAGACCTTCTCTGCCCCGGAGGCAAACGAGGAAGTGCCGCCAGAGCGAGGCGACCTCGGGGTGCAGAGTGCAGGCGCCGAGGTGGAGGATTCGCCCCCAAGCCCCCAGGCCCACGCGGAGGCTCCCTCCTCCAAGCTCGACACAGGCGCGGGGCCCTCCGCGCCACGCAGGACCTCCCAGGCTCTTGCCCTCGGCCGCTGGGACTGGAGCAGAGGGCACCACGACGTTGCCTTCTGCCTGGTGCGGGAATCCCTGGAGGGGCTGGAGGCCCACCTCGCTCTGGAGGACCAGGAGCTTGCTCGGCAGCGAGACGAGCTTGCGGGGGCTTGGGCCGCTTTTCACACGGCTGTGGAGGCTCGCCGGCTGAGCGACTTGGCCCTGCAGGAGGAGCGCGAGGAGGCGGTGCGCTTCGCCGAGGAAGTCCGCGAGGGCGCCATGCGCGACGCCGAGGAGCTCCTGCAGCCCTTGAAGTCCGAGCGCCGGGCCGCGGCAGAAGACTTGGCCGCGGCTAGGGCAGAGCGGGAGGCCGTGGAGCGTTCCCTGGTGGCCAAGCACCGTGAGCTTGTCGCGCTCGAGGAGAAGATCCTTGCTGACTCCGAGACTGTGCGGTCCACCCTGGACGAGGTCCGCACGAGCTTGGAAACCAGAGGGCGAGCTCTGAGCGAGCGCGAGGAGGACGTGCGCCGCCGCGACGAGCAGCTGGCGCTGAGGGAGCAGGAGCTGTCTGGGCAGCGCGCTGCCCTCGAGGCCCGCGAGGATAGCCTGGCTGCGGCGCTCAGGAAGCTGGAGCGCGATGTGGCCGCCCACAAGGGAAACGTGGAGCGCGCCAACACGAGGCTCGCTGAGCGGAAGGAGGAGGCCGCGAAGAAGCTCCAGGAGAAGGAGAGGGAGTTCCGCGCCGCCATCTCCCAGGACTACAAGGACAGGTTCTCCAAGCAGGAGGACCGCTTCAAGAAGAGGCGCGACGAGGACTCCACCCGCATCCGCAAGCTGGAGAAGGAGAACACCGCCCTAAGCGCCCGCCTTGGGCGTGAAGTGGATCGCCGCCGCACTGCTGAGGAGGCGCGCGAGCGCACGGCGCAGGACCTCACCTCCCTCATGGCGGACATGGAGGAGATGAACCAACAGGTGGGTCCTGCCGTGGAGAAGGCGGTGGAGGCGGCCGAGAGCGCCAAGGCAGCGCAGGTGCTGTCGCAGCAGCGGGAGCGCATGTTCCTGTCCTTGGTGGGCTGGGGCCGCGAGCTCGCCGCGAAGCTGGGAGCGGATGCGCCGTCCGTCCCCGCTCAGGGCCACTCCGACGCCGCCACCTACCTCCTGTACTTCGAGCAGCTCTTCTCAGCGCTCGAGGGCCCCGCCGCGGAGCTCCGCGACATCGTCGAGGAGGAGTGCCGCCAGCTCCTGGCGGTAGCGGTGGATCGCATCTTTACCAACCTCGAGAGCCTCCAGCCCGGCTTTGATTTCACCACGGTGACCGAGCCTCTCGAGGGGGAGACGGGGTGGAAGATCTCCAACTCCCTCCGCGACCAAGTCGACGACTTCTGCAGCCGCTTCAAGCGGGCCGCGGCAGAGGATGAGGAGGACGGCGATGAGGAGGGCGAGCCCGGGGAAGAAGTGTCCGGGGAGGACGACGACAAGGCCTCTGCCTGACTTCCTGCAATGTAATGCGCTTGTAGCGCTGTAGGGGCATTTGCTTTAAAGACTTTCGTTTTGCAGTCTGTAATATACTTCTTATCTTGTAAACATGTGCTGCTAAGTCTGTGTGTGCCCCCCTCGAGGAGCCTTTGCTTCAATTCCATGTCTTTTTCGCTCTGCGTCGCTGGACCCTTCTCTTCGCGCTATGACTCCGCCGCTGCGGTATGCTCGAGCAATGACTCGGCAAGGCCGGGGGGAGTTTAAGGCTTAGAGAGGTAAGAACCCTCGAGTCGCGATGCTGAGGGCCCCCCTTTGACGCGCAAGCAGCCCATGGGGAGTGAGGGGAAGGACCACTCGAGGGACGCAGAGTGCTCGTGAGAGAGATGCAAGGATTCTCTTGATGTGAGCAGGGAACTTAGCTTCGCGAGGTTTTTCGCCCTGCGTATGACTCCTCAGGCGATGTCTTTCCCTTCAGGGGGCAAGCTTTCCCTCCACGAGCCTGGAGAGATTCTTGTTCCCTGTGGATGTTAGAGAGGCGAACCAGAATGCTAGAGCATAGTAGTAAGGACTCATGCACGCTTATAGGTTTCCTCATGGGTGCCTCGCGAGGAGAGAGAGTACCAAGGTCCTTTGGAGAGGTGGCGTGTATCCGGGAGCATGCCCTTTAGCCAGAGCTCAGGGTCCCTTGGGTTTTGCAGTGCTGCTGGGGTGCTCTTGGGCACAGGCACCGTACTCAGCCCCTGCTCGCGAGGTGCGCATGGGAAGAATATAAGCGCACATGTGAAATTAAATGACGAAAGTAAAACTTGCCATTGAAATATTACACAGCGGCGCCTCAGCGCAAAGTTCACTTGGGAACGACACGGCGCCTTAGCGCAAAGTTCACTTGGAACGAAAATGGCGCCTGAGCGCAAAGTTCACTTGGAACGAAAATGGCGCCTGAGCGCAGAGTTCACTTGGAACGAAAATCGGTTCATTACACTTGGGTTTGCCAAGCTAACGTTCCTTCCATGTCGAGGCATGGGGACCACCCATTAGTGGCAGAGGTTCACTGCGGCCTGCGGTGGCTCATTAGCAGGAGAGCTCGGAGGGCTGACCCTCGGGAGAAGCTTGGAGGTGAAGCCGTGAGCTTCCCTCTAGAGACAAAAAATGCCTGTCGTGACTATGATCACGGGTAGAACTTGCGCAGATGCGCGATGTTCCACGGGTTCTTGACGGGGATGCCGTCTTCAGTCTCGAGGCGTACTGCGCCAGGCCTGGCGATGTGGGAGACCCTGTAGGGGCCTTCCCACATCGGCGAGAGCTTGTGGAGGCCTTCCCTGGAGAGGATTTGCCTGAGGACGAGGTCGCCCGCCTCAAGGGTGCGTGAGCGCACATGGCGGCTGTGGTAGCGTTGCAGATCTTGCTGGTACTTTGCCGCTCTGAGGGCGGCATGGCGGCGCAGTCCCTTGAGGAACAGCAGGTCGTCGTTGTGGAGGCCCTTTTGGATGTCCTCGTTGAAGGCAAGGACCCGTGGGGATCCATGCTTGATTTCTGCGGGGAGGACTGCTTCAGCTCCGTAGACTAGGGCGAACGGCGTTTCGCCTGTAGGCCTTGAGGAAGTTGTGCGCATGGACCAGAGCACAGATGGGAGCTCATCGATCCAGCCCTTGCCGTGGCCCTTGAGGACGTTGAAGCTTCTGGTCTTGAGGCCCTTGAGGACTTCTGCGTTTGCTCGCTCGGCTTGACCGTTGCTGCGTGGATGAGCCACCGAGGCGAAGCAGATCTTGACGCCGAGCCTTTCGCAGTAGGCTCGGAAGATGCCGCTAGTAAATTGCGAGCCATTGTCGGTGATGATGCGGTTGGGCACGCCGAAGCGGCAGACCAAGCTCCTGATGAATTTCACCGCGGCTCCAGCTGGTATGGTGCGCACTAGTTCGACCTCGGCCCACTTGGTGAACTTGTCGACGGCGACGAAGAGGAAGCGATAACCCCCCTGCGACTTTGGGAAGGGGCCCAGGATGTCAAGCCCCCAGACCGCGAACGGCCAGGAGAGGGGGATGGTCTGGAGCCCCAACGCCGGCTGATGAATTTGCTTGGCGTGGTATTGGCAGGCGTCGCAGGTTTGAACGATGGCGCCCGCATCTTGAAGCACTTGGGGCCAGTAGAAGCCGCTCCTGAAGACCTTGCCTGCGAGGGTGCGCGCACACGAGTTCTGGCCGCACTCCCCGCTGTGGATGTCCTTGATCAGCGTTCGGCCTTCCTCAGGAGGGACGCACTTGAGCGCGATGCCGTTTGGGCGCTTGCGGTATAGGTCTCCCTCGAGGATGCAGTAGGATTTCACTTGTCGAGCGATCCGCTCTGCTTCCGCGTCTTCCTCAGGGAGGATCCCCTTCGCCAAGTAGTCTTTGAGCTCGTCAATCCAGCCTGTGTCTTGGTGGGCTGCCGTCAGCAGCAGGCGCTCCCCCGTGTGGGGACCACAATCGGGTGCCCCAGACTCAGGAGGTGGTGGGAGTGCTTCGTCTGTGCTTGCGGCTGTGGCCTCTCGAGGCTGCTTGATGGATGCCTTGGCGAGCCTTTCTTCAAAGACGCCAGCCTGCTGGGCTTGCCTTCGCGGGGTTCTCATGGCGATGTCATCGGCCTCTTGGTTTTCCTTCCTCGGGATGTGCATGAGCTCCATGCCCCTGAAGTGCTTCTCGAGCTTGCGGACCTCCTCAAGGTATGCGGCCATGTGGTCGTCTTTAGGCGTGTAGCTCTTGTTGGAGAAGTTGACGTGCAACTGGGAGTCGCCCTTGACAAGTAGGTGCTTGACGCCTAGAGCGATAGCGGCCCTTAGGCCGGCGAGGAGGCCCTCATACTCGGCGATGTTGTTGGAGATCTTGTCAATCGTGAAGCACAACTGGACAGCGTAGTATAGCTTGTCGCCTTTGGGCGAGGTCAGGACGACGCCTGCCCCGCCATTGCGGCAGGCGAAGGCTCCGTCGAAGTGCATGGTCCAGTGGCTGGGCATTGTGTCTCCAGAGGGCTCGGCCTCTTCCCCGCGAGGCTCCTCAGGGCTTGGGTCAGTCCATTCGGCGACGAAGTCAGCCAGCGCTCTTCCCTTTATGACTCTTGTGGTGTCGAAGCGCAAGTTGAATGGCTGCAGCTCTATGTTCCATCCTGCGACACGATCTGTGGCGTTGGGGTTGCGCAGGATCGGCTCCAGGGGGAAGGAAGTGACCACCGTAATGGGGTGGCCCTGGAAGTAGTGTCGCAGCTTCTTGGAGGCGATGAGGAGCGCGACGAGAAGCTTCTGCTGCATTGGATACCGCTCCTGAGCGTCTCGCAGCACTGTGCTAACGAAGTAGACGGGGTGCTCGACAAGGGTTGTCAGTGGTGGCGCAGCGTCAGCCCTCTGTGGAGGCTCTTCAGGGCCCTTGTCGAGATCTGCCTGTGGAGGCGTCTCGACAAGGGTGTAGGGAGCAGACTCGACTTGAGGCGGTGGGCCTGGCAGTGGGTCTGTGGAGGCTGCTCCTTCGGCGAGATCTTTGTCGGGTGGCTTTGGACTTGGAGTGGCAGTGCTTTTCTTGGGGAGGACTGGCTCTTCCCTTTCGGCCACCAGGACGGCACTTGCGGTCTGAGGAGTGGCTGAGAGGTACAGCTTCAGATGTTCGCCTGTCCTGGGGGCTACCATGACTGGTGGGCTGGCCAAATATTTCTTCAAGTCCTCAAAGGCCTTGTCCGCCTCAGGGGTCCACTTGAACGTGCCGGATCTCTTCATGATCTTGAAAAATGGCAGGGCTCTCTCGCCGAACTTGGAGATGAAGCGGCCAAGGCTGGCCATGCAGCCCGCTAAGCGTTACATGTCCTTGAGTCGGCGAGGAGGCTGCATTCCTTCTATGGCCTTGATCTTGTCAGGGTTTGCTTCTATGCCGCGGTGGGACACCAGGAATCCGAGGAGCTGCCCTGAAGGCACCCCGAAGACGCACTTGGCGGGGTTCAGCTTGATGTTCACCTTGCGCAGGCTGGCGAAGGTTTCCTCGAGATCCTTCAAGAGGGTGTCCCCCTCTCGAGACTTGACCACGATGTCGTTGACGTAGGCCTCTGCGTTTCTGCCCATCTGTGCCCCCAAGGCTATCCTCATGAGCCTCTGAAAAGTGGCGCCGGCGTTCTTCAGGCCGAAAGGCATGCAGGTGTAGCAATACACACCACAAGGGGTGAGGAATGCTGTCTTCTCCTCGTCCTCTTTAGCCATCTTGATCTGGTGGTAACCAGAGAAGGCGTCCAGAAAATAGAGGAGGTCGCAGCCAGCGGTGGAGTCCACGATCTGGTCTATCCTCGGCATGGGGTATGGGTCCTTAGGGCAGGCCTTGTTGACATCGGTGTAGTCGATGCAGAGTCGGCCTCCTCCAGCGGGTTTAGGGACAACCACGCCGTTGGAGAGCCAAGTGGGGTGCGCGACTTCGCGGACGACATTTGCCGCCTTGAGCTTCTCTACTTCCTTGACTATGAATGCTTGCTTCTCGGGGGCTTGCTTGCGTGCTTTTTGCTTGACGGGGCGTGCGTCTGGACACACGGCTAAGTGGTGCTCGATCACCTCCCTTGGTACACCGGACATATCTGACGGAGTCCATGCGAACATGTCAGAGTTTGCTCGAAGGAAGGCGACGAGCGCGCTTTCCTATTTGGGAGGCAGGGCAGCGCCTATGGTGACGCTAGCCCCCGAGCCTTCAGCCCCCGAGCCGCTGGTGCTCAGCGACACCTTCTTCGTGGCAGCTTGCTCCTGGGAGAACACTTGCTTCTTCTTCTTGGGCCTCTCGAGAGGCTCCATGTCCTCGTCAGCCGGAAATGCCATGGCGGCAGCCTTGTAGGCGCTTTCCACAGCGCGCGTGGTGTCCAGGATATGACCATGGATGGCGATGGTGCCAGCGCTGCCGGGGATCTTGACCATGTTGTAGGCGTGGTGCGTGACGGCCATGAACTTCGCGAGGGCGGGGTAGCCGAGGATGGCGTTGTACGGCAGGCCGATGTGGGCGACATCGAAGTCGATCAACTCAGTGCGGTAGTTCTTCTGCGTGCCGAAGGTGACGGCCAGCCGGACTTGCCCCAGAGGTTCGATTGAACCACTGGTGACCCCCGTGAATGGCCTGGAGGGCATAAGCCACTCGTAGGGCACTTGAAGCGTCTCGAAGGTCTCGACAGAGATGACGTTCAGGCCAGCTCCCCCATCAATGAGCATCTTGGAGACGGTAATGTTGTTGATGGTGGGGGAGCAGACCAGGGGGAGGGTCCCAACGGTCTTGGTCGACTTGGGGTGGTCTTTGGCGTCGAAGGCGATGGTGTACTAGGACCACTTGAGGGGCCTGGAGGTCTCGGTGCTCGGGAGCGCGGCGTTGAGCTCGCGGGCGAACTGCTTGAACTGGTTGTTCGACTTGGGCGCCTGAGCCCCGCCGAGGATGCAGGCCATGGCTCCCCTTGGGGCCTGGTAGCCTCCGTCTTCCTCGTCAGGGAGGTTGTTGTTCTTCTCAGCGGCGTTGGCCTGAGTGCCTTGCGGCCTCTGGTAGCCGCCACCGCGTCCGCCTCTGCTGTCGCGGCGGTAGCCGCGGCCTCTGCCGCGGTTCCTGCTGCCTTCTTCGCGCTCGCGCTCCCTGCTCAGCCTCTTGAGGTCGTAGCAGTTGTCGGTGGCGTGGCCGCGCCTATTGTGGTAGACGCAGAACGGGCGGTTGTCCACCTCCTTGTCGCCAGGCTCGGGGGAGCTTCTGCGGGCGCTCTTGGCGGCTGGCTCTGCTGCCAGGACTGCAGTGGTCTTGCGCTTGGTCTCCTCGCGCTTCTTGTGGCTCTTGGAGCCTTCAGCCTGGTCATCCCTGCGCTGGCTCATCTTGACGAAGAGGAGTCCCTCTTCAGCCTTGGCGCACTTGTCAGCGAGGTCGAACAGCTTCACCACAGAGGTGAGCTTGTCGTGGATGCCCAGCTTCTCGAGCATCCTGCGGTTCGTGACGCCCTCTCTGAAGGCGGCGATGACCTGCGTGTCGGGGATGTTCGGAATCTTGTTGCGCACTTGGCTGAAGCGCTGGATGTACTTGCGAAGAGTCTCATCCTTCTTCTGCACCACGGCGCGCAGGTCGTTGTGGGTGAGTGCGCGCACGTACGTGCCCTTGAAGTTGGCGACGAACTGCCTGCAGAGCTCCTCCCAGGAGTCGATGGAATCCTCAGGCAGGTTGAGGAGCCACGACAGTGCGGAGTCCCTGAGCGCGTGAGAGAACCAGTTGGCCATGACCTTGTCGTCTCCCCCTGCAGCTTGGATGGAGGTGGTGTAGAGCTGCAGGAACTCGAGAGGGTTGGTCGACCCGTCGAAGCCCTTGGGAAGGGCTGGCCTGAACTTCTGCGGCCAGACCACGCGACGCAGGGAGCGGGTGAAGGCCATGCAGCCAGAGGCGTAGGTGGCAGTTCCACCCTGGAGGGCCCTGCGATTTTGCTGTCCCGCTTGGCCGAGCTCCTCGACGAGGCGATTCTGGAGGTCCCTGCGGCGCTCCATGCCCACGCGCGCGTCAGGCGCGGTGCGCTGCACGATTTGGCAGTCGCGCGGCGAGGATGCGTGAGAGGGAGCCCTCTGCGCCGCAGCTGGAGGTGGTCCTGGCGGCGGCGGAGGCGCATCTGGTGCAGCCGTTCCCGCGCGGCCAGAGTGATGGACCATGGAGCGCGACGGAGCGGGGCGCGTGGTCGCGATGTCGACGAGGTGGTGGAGGCGGTCCAGCCACTGGTCGTGGGCCTCAGTGCTTGGCCGGTAGCGGAGGAGCTCCTGGGCCATGAGCAGCGCGGTGTGCGGGTTGGGCTCTTGGCGTCCCTGAGAAGACACGCTCTGGCGCCGAGATGGACGCGAGGACTCAGCGTCCTCGTGGTGCTCGGAGAAGTCCTCGTCCTCGCGGCGGTTGCCGCCGTGGTGCTCCTCGCTCTCGGGCTCCTCCACGCGCGGGCCGGTGTTGGCGCGTTCGGCAGCGCGTGGGCGGCCGCGGCGGCCACGGGTGGGAGCGGTGCCGGGCTCGGTGTGAGCCCTCTCAGCAGCGCGCCTGTTGGCGCGCGTCGTGCGGGTGTCCATCATAGCGCGGAGGCCGGCTGGAGGTTGAAGACGCGCCTCAGTCCCCTACCTGGCGCGCCAAATGTCGAGGTGTGATTCCCACGGAACAGAGATAACCACTCTCGGGGGAGAAGTTCGTGAAGGGGACTGAACACGTAGGTCAACAACCCTCAACCGGCACGGCGACGGTGCTCGTCATGCCTGCAGAGGGACAGCACGACAGAGATGGACTCCGGCACGTACCCAGGTTCACGGCCCTCAGGTTGTGGTAAAACCGCTACTCCTGCTTGTCTGTATTGCTCTGTAGAGGTTACAGTACAAAGAGCTTGCCGAGGGCCCTCGCGAGGTGGTGCGGAGCTCCGAGTGGGAAGGTCCGGGCCTTCTTCCTCCTCGAGTTCGCAGGGCTTGGCTAAGCTATTGTGGGGTGTCAAAGGACGAATGATCGATCGGTCTCTCGCTACGGAGGTGCTCCCTCTCCTTATAAAGGCGCCCCGGGCCTCATCCCTGCGTCCTGCGCAGTGGAAGGGTTCCCACGTGGCGACGAACGGAGGAGCGGGGTGCACCACAGCCGGGTAGCCCATGGACTCGGTCCATGGTCATAAAGCCTGCCTTCGTGGCAGGGGAGCCGCCGTCTTTGCAGAGCGGCCAGCTGGTACTGCAGAGATCGTGGGGGTGCCCACGGTGACGTCGTCGTTGGAGCGTAGCGCCGGCCATCTGCTTTATCACCAAAGAGGAAAGCTTCGTTGGCGGCGCAGGGGACACAACTTTGTTGACTCCTTTTATCACCAGAACGGCAACTGCGGCGCGCAGACGCGCGCGTCACTCTGCGGCTGCTGCAGAGGCCATGTGCGCTCTGCAGCGGACGCTTCGTCACGAAGTATCCCCTCAGGGCCCTGGAGGCCTTGAGGGGAGGAGTTGCGTTGACTCCTCTCCAGGGGAGAGGGGCTTGTAGAGGGCCAGCCTCGGGTGGAGCCCCTTCAGGCCTTCGCTGCCCCCTCAAGTCCCCTCGAGAGGGCTTTCCCCTCGGGGGTCTCTCCAAGCGTTCTGCTTGGTTCTTAGCCGTTACGTAGACTCTGGCGCGTGTGAGGGCTGTGGGGAGTGGGCTCTGCACACCCCAGATCCCACTGGGCCGACAGCCGGGAGGAGCTTCTGACCCCTCCCGATCTAGGGTTGACGACGGCGGCGGCTCTGGACTTCGTGGAGGAAAAAGGTGCGTGTGCTAGGTCTTAGATATCCGAGGGGTATAAGTAGGCGAAAGGGCGAAGGCGGCGGGGCCTCGAGGGCCCCACACCCAGTGCCCGCGCGGCCAGGGGGGCTGCCGCGCCACCTGGGGGTGTGGGCCCCTCGGGGTCCTCCTCCGTCTCCTCTTCGGTGTGCTGGAACCTCCCGGGGAAAATAAGCACTTTGACGTTTCGTTTGTCCAATTCCGAGAATATTTCCTTAACAACTTTTCTGAAACAAAAAACAGCAGAAAACAGGCAACTGGCACTATGGCATCTTGTTAATAGGTTAGTCCCAGAAAATGCATAAAATGATATATAAGTGTATATAAAACATGTAGCAATTGGCATAATATAAGCATGGAACATAAGAAATTATAGATACGTTTGAAACGTATCAAGCATCCCCAAGCTTAGTTCTACTCGTCCCGAGTAGGTAAAACGATAACAAGAATAATTTCTGAAGTGACATGCTTTCAAACAATCTTGATCAAATAATAATGTAATGCATGTAGGTTGAGATCAAATGAATAAAAGCTGTAGTTTATATTGATATCAAATGAGTAATGAATAAACAAGTAGGCATAACAAAGCAAAACTTTCAATGAATCAGTAATAGAGAACAATCAACCGTGCAAAGTAGATATTAAAGATGATTTAAGCTTCAAGCACAACAATATAATCATCTAACGAATCAAACAATCATGACAACTTTGTGAAAGGATCAAGTCAAGCGATAGCAATATGCACGTAGAAGATCATTTCTCTATTTGTTCACACAAAAACAAGCAAGTGTTCAGCATTGGTTCCTGGCACCAGGATGTTGTGGCTAAGAGAATAATAATGGGGGTTTGGAAGGCCAACGGAAGAAAGTCTCACACAGCTGAAAGTGATCATTAGACAAGAGGAAGTCTTATAATCGAAGCTATCCAAGGAGTAGTGATTGCCACACAACGGATGCACATAGAGCTATAAGTGTATGAAAGCTCTCCAATGGAACTAGTGGGGGTGCATCTAACTTGCTTGCTCATGAAGACCTAGAGCACTTTTGAGGAGGCTCATCATTGGAATATACAAGCCAAATTCTATAGTGTAAAGTTCCCCACATAGTTATGCAAGTAAAACATGAAAACACTCACATATGGAGTAAAGGTGCTAAACATGAGCACAAATGCTGACTATGAATAATATGAGTGCTATAACAAGAGCACAAGTGTGAATAAAGAGTAGTAATGTTGCCCCCTTTTTTATTCTTTCTTTCTTTTCTCTCTTTTTCTCATTTTCTATTTTCTTTTGTATTTTTCTGTTTCTCTTTTCGATGGCCTCCATGGCTCTTTTCACTTTTAGGGGCAAACATCCTAATACGACAACACACTTTTGGCACAAATATCTCATGATGAATAAAACATGGTGTATGAAAACGGTGCCTCTGCCAGTGTAGCAGGATATGCAATGATCTAGCGTAACATGGGTAAAACCACACATCAGCTATATAGAATCATGCAAAGCAATATATAAATGATAAATGACAACAAGTCATGTAATGTAAGATGAAAGTTGCATGGCAATATATCTCGGAACAGCTATGGAAATGATGTAGTAGGTAGGTATGGTGGATGTTTTGAGGAAGATATTTGGCTTATGTGTAGGAGAACATGATGAAGATCTCCCACGAGTTTTGGATGTATCCGCGAAGTATGCACCAACTCTCAATGCGAGAAAGGGCAATGCAAAGTACCGAAGATGCTAGCAAATATGGAGGGGGAAGTGCCATGAAAACCGCAGCTTTAGAACTCACAAGAAAAAGGATTCCAAATAGAAACATGATCTTACAAGGCATAATGAAAATCACTCCACGAGGGACTGTGGCAAATGAACAAGTCACTGTTGGGACCCCGACCGTAGCGCATAACACAAAGTCATTACGGTTGCTTTTAACATTAGGAGTCATATTTCATTATGCTATCAACTGGAAATTTAAGTGTGGCACAGCTTCAAGTTTTCTAGACCAACCATTAATCATTCCACCTTACTAAACCATCATGTTTACCATTAAGCATATTAATATCTCAAGACAACATCAATGATTCAAGTGACACAATTTAATGATCTACAAGATTATGTATCATTTAGTTATCATCTACCACATTTAACATTTTCTGTTCCTAACCAAACACCAATCAACTTATTTGAAACACAAACTCTCCAAGTATATAACAATGAGATATGAGAGTGTAACATAAAAAAAACTAACAGCTCCAACAAGAGATGCATGAAAAACAAGAGTTGAAAGTATTGCAGTAGCTATAGAAGAATACTCAACAAATATAAGTGAAGAATAGGAGTATTCAAATGAAAAAGCGGAGCGTGTCTCTCTCCCACAAAGGAATGCTAGGATCCATTTTATTCAGAGAATGAAAATAATAAAAGCAAAGACAAAAACAAACAGACGCTTCAAGTAAAGCACATAAGATGTGGCCGAATTAAAATATAGTTTCACTAGAGATGAGCTGATAGTTTGTTGATGAAGAAGGGGATGCCTTGGGCATTGATACGTCTCAAACATATCTATAATTTCTTATGTTCCATGCTTATATTAAGCCAATTGCTACATGTTTTATATACACTTTTATATCATTTTATGCATTTTCTGGGACTAACCTATTAACAAGATGCCACAGTGCCAGTTGCATGTTTTCTGCTGTTTTTGGTTTCAGAAAAGCTGTTAAGGAAATATTCTCGGAATTGGACAAACGAAACGTCAAAGTGCGTATTTTCCCCGGGAGGTTCCAGAACACCGAAGAGGAGACGGAGGTGGATCCCGACGGGCCCACACCCCCTCCCGGCGCGGCTCCCCCCTTGGCCGCGCGAGCACAGGGTGTGGGGCCCTCGAGGCCCCGCCGCCTTCGCCCTTTCGCCTACTTATACCCCTCGGATATCTAAGACCTAAGACGTGCACCTTTTTCCTCCACGAAATCCAGAGCCGCCGCCGTCGTCAACCCTAGATCGGGAGGGTTCAGAAGCTCCTCCCGGCACCCTGCCGGAGAGGGGAATCATCACCGGAGGGCTCTACATCACCATGCCCGCCTCCGGACTGATGCGTGAGTAGTTCATCCTTGGACTACGGGTCCATAGCAGTAGCTAGATGGTCGTCTTCTCCTCTTGTGCTACCATGTTTAGATCTTGTGAGCTGCCTAACATGATCAAGATCATCTTTATGTAATGCTACATGTTGTGTTTGCTGGGATCCGATGAATATTGAGTACTATGTTATTGCTTCATAATATATCTTGGGAGTGCGTTGTTTATGATCTTGCATGCTCTCCGTTGCTAGTAGATGTTCTGGCCAAGTAGATGCTTGTGACTCCAAGAGGGGGTATTTATGCTCGATAGTAGGTTCATGTCTCTATTTAATCTGGGGTAGTGACAGCAAGCTCTAAGGTTGTAGATGTACTGTTGCTACTAGGGGTAAAACAGTAGTGCTTTATCTAAGGGCATTTGTATTACTTACATTACACACATTGCCTAATGCAATTATCTGTTGCTTGCAACTTAATACTGAAAGGGGTGCGGACGCTAACCGGAAGGTGGATTATTAGTCATAGATGCGGTTGGAACGGTCTATGTATATTGTTGTAATGCCCAAATGAATATCACACTATCCATCATAACTATAGTATATGCATCATTATGCACTTCTTTATTCTGTCAATTGCCCAGCTGTAATTTGTTTACCCGCATGTATGCTATTATTATTTATGGAGAGACACCACTAGTGAACTGTGTCCCCCGGTCCTTTTTCCTCAAACTGATAAACAATCCTACTGCAATTCTGTTACTTTTATTCTCTGCAAGCAAGCATCATTCTCCACACATACGTTTAATCCTTTGTTACAGCAAACCAGTGAGATTGACAACCTCACCGTTAAGTTGGGGCAAAATATCTTGGTTGTGTTGTGTGCAGGCTCCACGTTGGTTATCGTAAACGGCGCCACCAACAACCTTCGGGAGATCTCTAATTTCCTACTGGTTTGATAAACCTTGGTTTCACAACTGAGGGAAAACTTGCTGCTGCACTACTTCATACTTTCCTCTTGGGGTTTCCCAACAACACCTCACCGGTGCCATCAAGCAATTTTTCTGGCGCCGTTGCCGGGGAAATAAGAGTTCTTCTGTTCAGCAAAGTTTAGCTTCCCCTTTGACGCCGGCAATTTTTCTGGCGCCGGAAGCTAAGCTCTTCTACGAGGGGAGTCTCTCACATCCAATCTTTTTATTTTGTTATTGTCTTGCTTAATTTATTTTTATTATTGTCTTGTTTGCTTAATATCAAAAATACAAAAAAAATTAGTTACTCGCAATTTATTTACTTTATCTTATTGTCTTGTTTGCTTAATATCAAAAATACAAAAAAAATAGTTACTTGCATTACTATTTTTTATTTCGGTTTAGTTATTATTGTTATTTCGGTTTGCTTTTTAAATTTGCTAAAATGAGTACTGCTGAGAATACTAAGTTGTGTGACTTCACTAGCACCAATAATAATGATTTTATATGCACTCCTATTGCTCCACCTGCTTCTAAAGCAGAATTATTTGAAATAAAACCTGCTTTGTTAAACCTTGTTACGAGAGAGTAATTTTCTGGTGTTAGTACTGATGATGCTGCTGCCCATCTAAATAATTTTGTTGAACTTTGTGAAATGCCTCCTACTATTAATGGTAACATAGTAATGCAAGTAACTATCCAAGTTAGAATTAATGGTGTTAGTACTGATGATGCTGCTGCCCATCTAAATACCATCCAAGTTAGAATTGATGAAAATGTTAGGATGATGGCCCAATTGCATGCTAGATGGAAAAGAGAGAAAGAACTAACTAAGGAAGATAATATTGTTAATGTTTTTACTATTACCACTACTGAAAATAATGTTACTTCACATGCTAGTAAGCCTCCTACTATTAATGGTAACATAGTTGGTGTTGGAAATATTTCTTCTACTTCTTCCAAAAAGTTAAAATTGCCTAAAACTGCTGAAACTGTTATTGATAAAAGTGCTGAAATTTTTAAGAACATAGGAGATGGTGGTTCGGTTTGCTTTGATGATAATAATTTTGATTTTGATAATTGTAATATCGCTGAAGTTATTAAGTTCTTTTAAAAGTTAGCCACATGTCCTAATGCTAGTGCCATGAACTTGGCATTTACAACCCATATTACAAATGCTCTCATAAAGGATAGGGAAGAGAAATTAAAACTTGAAGCTTCTATCCCTAAGAAGTTAGAAGATGGTTGGGAGACCATCATTAAAATAAAAGTGGATAAATTTGATTGCAATGCTTTATGTGACCTTGGTGCAAGTATCTCTGTTATGCCTAAAAAGCTTTATGATATGTTTGATTTGTCACCTTTGAAACATTGTTATTTGGATGTTTTTCTTGTTGATAATGCTATGAAGAAACCTGTGGGGAGAGTCAATGATGTTCTTATTATGGTTAACAATAACCTTGTCCCCGTTGATTTTTATTGTCTTGGATATTGAATGCAACCCATCTTGTCCAATTGTTTTGGGAAGACCTTTCCTTCGCACGGTTGGTGTTATTATTGATATGAAAGAAGGAAGTATAAGGTACCAATTCCCACTTAAGAAAGGTATGGAACACTTCCCTAGGAAGAAAATGAAGTTACCTTTTGATTCTATCATTCGTACAAATTATGATGTTGATGCTTCATCTCTTGGAAACACTTGAGTTTTGCTTTCTGTGCCTAGCTGAAAGGCGTTAAAGAAAAACGCTTATGGGAGACAACCCACTTTTTATTTCTGTTATTTTATTTTATTGAGTCAAGGAATATTTCTACCTCTGTAGCAATTTCTTTGTATCTTTACTTTATTGCATTGTTGTGTCAAGTTAAGCCTCTAGTAGAAAGTTGATGCTAGATTTGGATTGCTGTGCTGAAACTGTTTTCTGCTGTCCACCGTTAAACTCATAACTATTCACAGAAAAATCGGATGGACCTGGGATTTTTTGTGCGTAATACTCAGATATATATGCAACTTTCATTAGTTTTGAGTTTTCTGATTTGAGCAAGTTAAGTGTCTCGAAAAAATTCGTCTTTAGGGACTGTTCTGTTTTTGACAGATTCTGCCATTTATTTTGCAATGCCTCTTTTACTATTTTGAATGGATCTTTTTGTTCCATAAAATATCAGTGGCTGTAGATAATGTCCAGTAGAATTGGTAGCAATTGTGTTCATGCAGAATATAAGAATTTTTTTGTGCACTAACCCTCTAATGAAGTTTACTTTGAGTTTGGTGTGGAGTAAGTTTTCAAGTATCAAGAGAGGAGGATGATATGATGTGATCAAGAAGATGAAAGAGCCAAAGCTTGGGGATGCCCCCAAGGGTCACCCAAGCATATTTCAAGAAGACTCAAGCGTCAAAGCTTGGGGATGCCCGAGGCATCCCTTTCTTCATCAACAAACTATCAGGTCATCTCTAGTGAAACTATATTTTAATTCGGCCACATCTTATGTGCTTTACTTGAAGCGTCTGTTTGTTTTTGTTATTGTTATTTTCATTCTCTGAATAAAATGGATCCTAGCATTCTTTTGAGGGAGAGAGACACGCTCCGCTTTTTCTTATGAATACTCGTATTTTTCACTTATATTTGTTGAGTATTCTCTTATGTTATTTCAATACTTTCAGCTCTTGTTTTTCATGCATCTCTTGTTGGAGCTGTTAGTTTTTCTTATGTTACACTCTCATATCTCATTGTTATATACTTGGAGAGTTTATGTTTAAATAAGTTGATTGGTGTTTGGTTAGGAACAGAAAATGTTAAATGTGGTAGATGGTATAACTAAATGATACATAATCTTGTAGATCATTAAATTGTGTCACTTGAATCATTGATGTTGTTTTGAGATATTAATATGCTTAATGGTAAACATGATGGTTTAGTAAAGTGGAACGATTAATGGTTGGTCTAGAAAACTTGAAGCTGTGCCACACTTAAATTTCCAGTTGATAGCATAATGGTATATGACTCCTAATGTTAAAAGCAACCGTAATGACTTTGTGTTATGCGCTACGGTCGAGGTCCCAACAGTGACTTGTTCATTTGCCACAGTCCCTCGTGGAGTGATTTTCATTATGCCTTGTAAGATCATGTTTCTATTTGGAATCCTCTTTCTTGTGAGTTCTAAAGCTGCGGTTTTCATGGCACTTCCACCTCCATATTTGCTAGCCTCTTCGGTACTTTGCATTGCCCTTTCTCACATTGAGAGTTGGTGCATACTTCGCGGGTACATCCAAAACTCGTGGGAGATCTTCATCATGTTCTCCTACACATAAGCCAAATATCTTCCTCAAAACATCCACCATACCTACCTACTACAGCATTTCCATAGCTGTTCCGAGATATATTGCCATGCAACTTTCATCTTACATTACATGACTTGTTGTCATTTATTATTTATATATTGCTTTGCATGATTCTATATAGCTAATGTGTGGTTTTACCCATGTTACGCTAGAACATTGCATATCCTGCTACACTGGCAGAGGCACCGTTTTCATACACCATGTTTTATTCATCATGAGATATTTGTACCAAAAGTGTGTTGTCATATTATCATATTAGAATGTTTGCCCCTGAAACTGAAAAGAGCCATGGAGGCCATCGAAAAGAGAAACAGAAAAATACAAAAAAATAGAAAAAGGAGAAAAAGAGAAAAAAAAGAAAGAATAAAAAAAGGGGGCAACATTACTACTCTTTATTCACACTTGTGCTCATGTTATAGCACCCATATTATTCATAGTCACCATTTGTGCTCATGTTTAGCACCTATACTCCATATGAGAGAGTTTTCATGTTTTACTTGCATAACTATGTGGGGAACTTTACACTATAGAACTTGGCTTGTATATTCCAATGATGAGCCTCCTCAAAAGTGCTCTAGGTCTTCATGAGCAAGCAAGTTAGATGCACCCCCACTAGTTCCATTGGAGAGCTTTCATACACTTATAGCTCTATGTGCATCCATTGTGTGGCAATCACTACTCCTTGCATAGATTCGATTATAAGACTTCCTCTTGTCTAATGATCACGTTCAGCTGTGTGAGACTTTCTTCCGTTGGCCTTCCAAACCCCCATTATTATTCTCTTAGCCACAACATCCTGGTGCCAGGAACCAACGCTGAACACTTGCTTGTTTTTGTGTGAACAAATAGAGAAATGATCTTCTACGTGCATATTGCTATCGCTTGACTTGATCCTTTCACAAAGTTGTCATGATTGTTTGATTCATTAGAAGATTATATTGTTATGCTTGAAGCTTAAGTCATCTTTAATATCTACTTTGGACGGTTGATTGTTCTCTATTACTGATTCATTGAAAGTTTTGCTTTGTTATGCCTACTTGTTTATTCATTACTCATTTGATATCAATATAAACTACAGCTTTTATTCATTTGATCTCAACCTACATGCATTACATTATTATTTGATCAAGATTGTGTGAAAGCATGTCACTTCAAAAATTATTCTTGTTATCGTTTTACCTACTCGGGACGAGTAGAACTAAGCTTGGGGATGCTTGATACGTCTCAAACGTATTTATAATTTCTTATGTTCCATGCTTATATTATGCCAATTGCTACATGTTTTATATACACTTTTATATCATTTTATGCATTTTCTGGGACTAACCTATTAACAAGATGCCACAGTGCCAGTTGCCTGTTTTCTGCTGTTTTTGGTTTCAGAAAAGCTGTTAAGGAAATATTTTCGGAATTGGACAAACGAAACGTCAAAGTGCTTATTTTCCCCGGGAGGTTTCAGAACACCGAAGAGGAGACGGAGGTGGACCCCGAGGGGCCCACACCCCCTCCCGGCGCGGCTCCCTCCTTGGCCGCGCGAGCACAGGGTGTGGGGCCCTCGAGGCCTGATACGTCTCCAACGTATCTATAATTTCTTATGTTCCATGCTATATTATACCAAGTTATTACATGTTTTATATGCATTTTATATAGTTTTATGCATTTTCTGGGACTAACCTATTAACAAGATGCCACAGTGCCAGTTCCCTGTTTTCTGCTGTTTTTGGTTTCTGAAAAGTTGTTAAGGAAACTTAAGGGAAACTTGCTGCTGTCCTACAAACCTCTGCTCTTGGAGGCCCAACACTGTCTACAAGAATAGAAGCGTGCGTAGACATCAAGCTATTTTCTGGCGCCGTTGCCGGGGAGGTGAGCGCTTGAAGGTATCTCCTTTAGATTCTGCAGTTATTACTTTTTGTTTCTTGTTTTTATTTTCACTAGTTAGGCTAATGGAAAACAACAAAAAAATTAGAGATCTTTATGAAATTTATATTGCATTAAGACATGAGGTGTTTGAAGAGAAAATTAAAAAACCTATGGAACTTTATTTGCATGCTAGTAGCAATGTTATTAGTATGAATTCTTTGGACACTATTATTGCTAAGGCCATGGAAAAGCCTAAGCTTGGGGGAGCTAGTTTAAACAAAAATAATCATTTTTGCTCCTCGGCTTTGGAGGAATTATTTAGCCTTGATAATGCTTTACCTCCAATATGTGATAATTTTAATGATGCTTGCGATATTCTAAAACCACCTGAAGAAATAGTGCCATTTAAAATACCTATGAAAATTATTTATCGTGTTATGGATAACCGCTATGTAGGGGATGGAACTGTCCATCCTGGTGATCGCTTGCTATTTTTACATGAATTATGCGAGTTGTTCAAGTGTGCAGGTATTTCAATGGACAAAGTTAAGAAGAAATTATTTTCTTTATCACTTGGTGGAAGAGCTGCGCATTGGTATAAATTGTTGAAGGATAGGCACTCTCTCGGATGGGAGGAGGTTGTATCTCTCTTTTATTCTAAATTTTATCCTCCAAGTGAGATTCACCGAGATCGTAATTCTATATATAATTTCTGGCCTCTTGAAGGAGAAAGCATTGCTCAAGCCTGGGGAAGGCTGAAAACATTAATACTCAAATGTCCTAACCATGAGTTTCCTGATAAAATAATTGTTAATAATTTTTATGCAAGACTTTCAGGACATTGCAAGGATTATCTAGATTCCTGTTCAGAGGGCTCTTTCACAAGTAAGAAGGTTGAAGCTAGATGGGATCTCCTTGAAACAATTCGAAACAATGCTGAAGACTGGGAGAATGACAAAGGTAAAGAATCAGGTATAAACTATGAATATGATTGCATTAAGTCTTGTGTTGAAACTGCTGGTTTTCAAGAGCTTAGTGCTAAATATGGTCTTGATTCTCATATTATTGTTGATTATTTTAGAACCTTTGCTTCTCATATTAATGTTCTTAAAGAAAATTGGGACGTGTATCATGAACCTTTCAAAGACACTTGCATGGAAAATGAAATTGTTGTTAATGATTGCAATAAACATGCTCAAACTTCTGATAATACTATTTCTTATAAGCATGTTAATTTTTGTGGAATGCATAGACCTTGTGGAATTAATCAAATTGAAGATGAATATTGTATCCATCATAGGAATGAAAATACTAGAGGTTGGTATAAAGTTTTAAGTGATCTTGGTAAAACGATTTGTGCCACCTATCCTTTTATTTGTGAACTTTGCTATGAAAAGGGTCATTTCAAATTTCAATGCTCAGGTTCTCATAAAGATATTGAAAGAGATTTTTGTGATAACATGATCACCCCTAATCAACATGATGAACTTACATTATTTTTGGGGTGTGAAGAGATATCAAGAAAAACTTCTTTGTTAAATATGAGTGATATTGATATGAATGATTTGTTGCATGGATGTTATCTCTATTGTGTTAATAATTGCCATGCTAACACCTACATACAAAATATTATAAAGGATGAGACTTCACCAAAGTATGACAGGACTAATCTGTGTTTTCATCTTATTAATGAAAGAGAGGAATTCTCCCAAGTTTCTTCCATTGTCTCTAATACTAAACCAGGTTATGTGGAGAAGCTTCCTTTCAAGCCTCTCCCTCCTAAAGAGGAAAAGGTGAAGAAAAAAGGAAAGAGGAAGAAGAAGAAGAGGAGTAAAAGGAGAGAGGAAACGGTATCTTCTCCCAAACTTGTTGCTCCTGTTACAATTAATACTTATAATTCTGAATTCGATGATTCTGAACTTGATGATGTACCTATGCCTGTTATTTATATTAGTGATCATGATTGGGAAAAGCACACTTCTTTTGATATTGAAGATCTTTGGGATAATAATTCTAAAAATGATGATGTTAATAATTGTTGCACTATTAATACTATCTATGTTCCTTCCCATGATGATATAGAGAGCTCTGAGCTCGGGGATGAGGTGTTTGAAAATCCTTTTGCTACTAATGATTATATATTTGATACATCTCCTTCTAGTAAAAATGATGACATGTTTTCAAATGAACACACTTTAGAGGATAATTATTCTATTGCTTATGATGATACTATGCCTCCGGTCTTTGATAATTATAAAGAATACTATGACATGGGTTATAATTACAATTATCCTTTTAAAACTTGTCATAATTATAGAGGAATCACTCAAACTAATCCTTTTAATATACAACTTGTCTATCATGTTCAAGTTCTTTATGATGATCCTACTCCCTTTGTTATTAATGAGAAGAACTTTTCTTATGAGGGAAATAATGACACTTTTATGCATATGGATCATGATAAGAATGTTTCGTGTGATGGTTATATTGTGGATTTTATCAATGATGCTACTGAAAGTTATTATGAGAGAGGAAAACACGGTTGTAAAAGTTTTCAAGTTACTAAAACACCTCTCTTTATGTTGGAAGTTTTGAAGTTTCATTTGTTTCATCTTTCTGTGATAGTTGCTTTATGTTTCAATAATTTATTCTATCACAAGACTCCTTTGCATAGGAAGTGGGTTAGACTTAAATTTGTTTGATGTTTACCTCTTGATGCTCTCCTATGTTTTTCAACTCTCATTTTTATGAGAGCATCATACGAATCTCCTTGCCTAGCTAAAAGGCTTTAAAGAAAGCGCTTATGGGAGACAACCCACTATTTTATTTCTGTTATTTTCTTTTATATTGAGTCAAGGAACATGACTACCTCTGTAGCAATTCCTTTGTATCTTTATTTTATCTCATTGTTGTGTCAAGTTAAGCCTCTAATAGTAAGTTGATACTAGATTTGGATCCCTGCGCAGGAACAGTTTTCTGCTGTCCACCGTTAAATTCATAACTCTTTACAAAAAAATCCAAATAATCTGCCCTTTTTTGTGCGTAATCCTCAGATATATATGCAACTTTCATTAGTTTTGAGTTTTCTGATCTGAGCAAGTTAAGTGCCTCGAAAAAATTCGTCTTTACGGACTGTTCTGTTTTTGACAGATTCTGCCATTTATTTTGCAATGCCTCTTTTGCTATTTTGATTGGATCTTTTTATCCTATGAAGTATCAGTGGCTGTAGATAATGTCCAGTAGCATTGGTAGCAATTGTGTTCCTACAGAATATCATAATTTTTCGTGCACTAACCCTCTAATGAAGTTTACTCTAAGTTTGGTGTGGAGGAAGTTTTCAAGGATCAAGAGAGAAGGATGATATGATGTGATCAAGAGGATAGTAAAGCCAAAGCTTGGGGATGCCCCGGTGGTTCATCCCCAACATATTTCAAGAAGACTCAAGCGTCAAATCTTGGGGATGCCCAAGGCATCCCCTTCTTCATCAACAAACTATCAGGTCCTTCCTAGTGAAACTATATTTTAATTCCGCCACTTCTTATGTGCTTTTCTTGAAGCGTCGGTTTGTTTTTGTTTTTGTTTTCGTTATTATCATTCTCTGAATAAAATGGATCCTAGCATTCCTTTGTGGGAGAGAGACACGCTCCGCTTTTTCTTATGAATACTCGTATTCTTCACTTATATTTGTTGAGTATTCTTCTATGTTACTTCAATGCTTTCTAGCTCTTGTTTTTCATGTATCTCTTGCTAGAGCTGTTAGCTTTATTATATCATACTCTCATATCTCATTGTTTAATTACTTGGAGAGTTTATCTTTTAAATAAGTTGATGGCTGTTTGGTTGAGAACAGAAAATGCTAAATGTGGTAGATGGTATAAAGAAAGATATACATGCTCTTATGGATTGTTATCTTGCATGTTGTGGTACTTGGCAATTGTTTTGAGCTCTCAAGTAGATCATGTTTAAGCTTTTACATCATGTAGTTAAAACCTATTAGTGAGGAACTACCGTAAAACTTGCTGAAATTTGGTTTGCACGTTTGGTATCTCTAAGGTCCAGATATTTTCTAGTTAAAGTGTTTGAGCAACAAGGAAGACAATGTAGAGTTTTATAATGCTTGCAATATGTTTTTATATACGTCTTGTTGTCATAGTTTATACTTGTGTTTGCTTCAAACAACCTTGCTAGCCAAAGCTGTCGAGGAGTGACTCCCACGTAACAGGGGTAGTCTCGCCCTGAAGAGAGGTTCGAAAGGGGGGACTGAACACGGAGGTCCTACAGCCCTCGAGAGGCTCGACGACGGTGCTCGCCGGGCCTGGAGAGGAACTATCACGCCAGAGATGGACACCGGCCCGTACCCAGGTTCACGGCCCTCAGGAGGAGGTAAAACCTCTACTCCTGCTTGTCTGTATTGCACTGTGAAGGTTACAGGACAATGAGCTTGCCGAAGGCTCTCTTGAGGCAGTTTGGTGCCTGGAGAGGGACACAATGGTCGTCTTCCTCCTCCAGCAGTTGGCTATCCTGTCTGTTTAGGGAGCGATTGCGCGATTGGGCCCTCGATCTTCCTCTACGGCGGAGCTCCTGCTCCTTTTATAGGCGCTCCGGGCTCCGCCCTCGTGCTGGTGGGCTCCCACACGTCGGTGGCGCAAAGGAGAGGGAGTCCACAGCGGCTCCTCCGTCCATGGACGCGGCTCATCCGTGCTAAAGTAGCGCGCCGTGGCCGACAGGTTGCAGGCGGTGCAGGGCGGCTTGCAGGCGCGGCAGAGGTCGTGGTGGAGCCCACGGTGACGATCTTCTTGGAGCGTTGCGCCGTCCAGCCGCTTTATCACCAAAGAGGAAAGTCCTGGCTGTCCGGCCGCAGGCGGCGCGGCTTTGTTGACTCCTTTATCACCAGAATGGCCACTGGGATGCTCGCGTCACCCTGCGGCTGCTGCAGGGGCCATGTGCGTCCTGCAGCGCTTGCTTAGCCGCTAAGTGTCTCCACAGGGCCGTGGTCGCCTTTGGAGGGGTTTTCTGCTGACTCCTCTCCAGGCGGGCTGTGCCTGGGGAGTCTCTTGAAGCGCAGGGTCCTCTTCAGGCCCTGGCGTCCTCTTCAGGCCTCGAGAGGGGATGCCTCTTGAGGATCCCTCCAAGCGGCAGCCTGGTCCTCAGTCGTTCTGCCGAAGGTCCACGCGGGCGAGGCCTGTAGGGAGTGGGCCGTGCATACCCCGGTCCTTACTGGGCCGACAGTAGCCCCCGGGCCCACGATGGGCACGACGAGGCCCGTTGGGTCTAGGAGAAGCGTCGTGGGGCCAAAACTACAGGCCGGGCCGAGCCACGCGTCACTTCGGCGAGTAACGGTTGCGCACGATATGGGACGTGCGTCGTGGGGGGTCCCACCACGCCCCGGTAACTGCTCCTTGACGAGACATAAAAACCCCGGCGCCGGAGCAGGGAGCCGTTACTACTCCCACTTCTTCTCGCAGACGCCATCCGCACAGAGCTCTCCGCTCCTGCATTCCGGCGCCCTCTTCTCCGATTTCTCCAACTTCCCCTCGCGCCGCTCCCTTCTTCCCTCGGACGATGACTCCGCCGAAGAACAAGGGCAAGGCGGCCGCGGGGTCTTCATCGCAAGCGGCGCCCGCCGAGGCCGCACACGGTGCGGCACTGCTGGGCGTGCGCGTCAACGACAAGGCGCTCGAGAAGGTCCGCTTCCTGGTGGTGGACCGGACCAACGAGCACGGCGCCACCGCGCTCAAGCCTGCGGCGCACGGGAAATGCCCGCGGGGGTTTTTCCCCATCTTCTAGCACTGCGTCTCGGCGGGCCTGGTGCCGCCCTTCTCTCCGTTCCTGGAGGCGGTGCTGGCCTTCTACCAAATCCAACTGCTACACCTCCACCCCAACTCGGTGCTCATCCTCGCCATCTTCGCCTACCTCTGCGAGGCGTACCTAGGCGTGGAGCCCACGGTGGAGCTCTTCCGGTGCTTCTACGCGCTCCGGAGCACGGCGAAGAACGAGCGCTCGGGGTGCGTCTCCTTCCGCATCGTGGACGGCATGGGGAGTGTCTACATCCCCATGTCGTGGAGCGAGGGCAAGGCCATCACCTCCGTGACGAAGAAGGTGGACGACTTCCGCCAGCGGTGGTTCTTCGTTGGCGTGGAGCAGCCAAGCGCCTTCCTCGAGGTCCCTGACGCGCCGCCCGTGAAGAACTCGCACTGGGGCAAGGCCACCTTCTGCGGCGCGCAGAACGTGATGCTGTCGGGCCGCCTGAGCTACCTCCGGGAGGAAGGCCTCACGGGGCAAATCGTCGTGGCGGACTTCGTGACGCGCCGCCTCGCCCCACTCCAGGCGCACGCGATGCCGATGTGGATGTACTCCGGCCCCAATGACAAGATGCGGCTCCATCGCGAGGACAACGACAAGGATGCCGTCGACAACGTCCTGTCCGCGCTCTTCATCAACCCCGCGGTGCCCGCCATGGAGGAACTCCCGATCTCCCTCAGGCCTCTGCACCAATACAACATGACCGAGCGTCTGGCCGTTCTGGAGGGCGTTCCTCCGTACACTCCGGCAGGCCCGGCGCGGAAGGTGGTGCCCGTGCCTGTGGTGCATGATGCGGAGGAGGCAGAGACGCCCTCTGCCTCAGGAGCCGGTCAAGGCGAGGAGGAAGCCGCGGCAGGCGAGGAGGAGGCCGCGGCGGGCGAGGAGGCCTCTTCGAGGGTCAGGCCCCAAGCGGGTGAGATTTGCGACATCTCGTCAGGTGACGACGAAGGCGCCTTCGCGGGGGCGCCCACGCGTCGCGCGGAGGAGGAGGAGTCTGAAGGGGAGGCCTCTGACGAGGAGTCCTTGCTGGGGCGTCGCGAGCCCCGGTCCAAGGCGGCCTGCGACAGGCCTGGCGCGAGGCCCTCCGACGTCCCCTCTAAGAGGAAAGCCGAGGCGCCTCCGGAGAGGCCAGACGCCAAGCCCAAGCCCTCCTGGCGCTCGTCAGGCTTGGCGTGGGTTGACACCGGCGCCAAGCGGTCCGGGTAAGTTCCTTCAATTACTAAACGCTTGATTATTGCACTCTTCTTCTCATATTTCTGACACTCGCCCCCCGATTCCTTTCAGCGACCTAGTGCCTGCGAAACGCCGTAGGCTTCGCAAGGCAGCGGAGGTGAAGGGAGCCGCGGCAGAGGCCGTGGCTGGAGAGGTCGCGAGACCTGGGGAGACGGCCACGGCAGGCCCAGCCGAAGAGGCGTCTCAGGCGGAGGCAACTGAGCTTCTGGCGGAGGCAGCAGCGCCTCAGGCGGAGGCCGCTGCACCGCCCCCCGTGCCCTTGGCGGTGGAGGTGCAGGAAGAGCGGTCGGCCAGCCCCCCTCGAGCTCCTACACTGCCTCGCGCGGCTACGCCGCCGCGCGAGTCGACTCCGGCACGCGAGGCCACCCCACCTCGTGCGGCTACGCCTCCCGCGCAACCAGAGGCCGAGGCAGACCAGGGCCCACCAAGCGCGGGCGCCTCTGCAGGGCGAGCTCCTCCTTCTCCGCCACGCCCCGCAGCGGGGAGCGAGGCGCAAGAGGCGACGCGACCAGTCGACGAGGGCGGCGAGACCATCCTGGGCGCGGCGAAGGACCGGGAGCAGCCTAGCCCCCAGGCACGCCCAGAGGCCTCATCCTCAAGGTTCGACACCGGGGCCGGGCCCTCCGTGCATCGCGGCCTGGTCCTGAGCGGCTGGGACTGGAGCAAGGGACACCGCGAGGTGGCCTTCCGCGTGGTGAGGGAGTCCCTGGAGGGACTGGAGGCGCAGCTCGCCTTTGAGGACGCCCAACTTGCTCAGCAACGCGACGAGCTCGCGGAGGCCTGGGGGCGCTTCCATGCCGCGGTTGAGGCCCGGCGCCAGGAGGATCAGGTGCTCCAGGTCGCCCGCGAGGAGGCCATCCGCTTTGCTAAGGAGGTCCGAGAGGGGGCCATCCGCGACGCAGACGAGCTCCTTGCCCCCCTCCAGGATGCGCGCGATGCGGCCGCCGATCTCCTCGCGGAGGTGAAGGCCGAGCGCGCGGCTATGGAGGGCTCGCTGGAGCAGAAGCGCCGCGAGGTCTCCCAGCTAGAGTCCCAGCTCCTCTCCGCCCACCGGGCCGCGCAGGAGACCCTGGAGGAGGACCGCAAGAGCTTAGCCGAGCGTGAGCGGCAGCTGGCCTCCAGGGAGAAAGACGTGGAGCAGCGCGACGAGCAGCGGCTCCAGGCGGAGGGTGAGCTGGCCACCAAGCGGGAAGAGCTCGAGGCGCATGAGGGGGACCTGGCCCAAGCGCTCCAGCGGCACGACGATAACGTCACCGCCCAGAGGCAAACCCTGGAGCGCTTCCAGCTGCGGTTCGCTGAGAAGAAAAAGGAGGCGGAGGCTGCCCTCGCGGAGCGCGAGAAAGACTTCAGGCGGACCATCTCCCAGGAGTTCCGCGACAAGGCCAAGAAGCAAGAGGACCGCTTCAAGGCCAAGCACACTGCTGACGCCAAGCGGATCGCGGAGCTTGAGAAGGTCAACTCCAAGCTCGAGGTCCGCCTCCAACGCGCCAAGGACGCCTACCGCCAGGCTCAGGAGGGCCGCCGGGCTGCTGCCCTGGAGCTGGACGCCCTCATCAAGGACGTGGAGGGGCAGGCGGGCTCTGCAGCCAAGCAGGTGACGGAGGCCGTGGACACCGCGCAGGCGGCTCTCGTGCTCGCGAAGCAGCGGGACCGCATGTTCCAGGCGCTGGTAGCGAGAGGCAATGAGCTCGCGGCCCAGCTCGGCGCAGAAGCGCCGCTCACCGAGGCTCGCGGTCGTGGTGATGCTGCGATGTACCTGGTCTACTTCGACCAGCTCTTCACGGCCCTCGAGGGTCCCGCCGGCGATCTCCGCGAGGTGATTGAGGTCGAGAGCCGCCAGCTTCTGGAGGTGGTGGTCGACCGCATCTTCACCAACCTCCGGCTCCTTTCGCCCAGCTTTGACCTCTCCACGGTGACCGAGGCGCGCCCGGCTGGGGAGGCCCTGCAGGTCTCCAACGCCCTCCGCGAGCAAGTGGAGGCCTTCTGCAACCGCTTCAAGCGTGCGGAGGTGGCTGCGGAGGACAGCGAGGAGGAGGCCGCCCCTGCCGAGGAGGAAGACGCTGAGGAGGAGCGTGCTGGCGCGGACTCCGCCTGAGCCTTGCTTGTCGCGCCTTTGAGCGCTTGTATCTGAGACAATTTTTTGTATTCAGACATTGCACGTTTTGGGCCTGTAATATACTTCTTTAAGCTTATTTATGCTAGCTTGTTTGCCCCTCGAGAGGCCTTTTCTGCTTTACTTTCATGTCTATGTTTTCTCTGCGTCGTTAGGACCCGTCTCTTCGCACTATGACTCCGCCACTACGGTATGCCAGAGCAATGACTCAGCAAGGCCGGGGGGAGTTTAAGGCTTGGAGAGGTAAGAGCCCTGAGTCGCGATGCCCAAGTGCTCCCCTTTGACGTGCGAGTAGTCCATGAAGCATAAGGGAAAACGAAATCGCTCGAGGGACAAACGTGCGCTTGGAGAGAAAAGGCTCTCGGGTCGCAGGAGCGGGACTTAGCTTCTAGAGGCTTTTGCCCTGTAGAGGCTTTTTAGCTTGCCGGGGAGGTCCTCTTCAAGGGTTTTTTCCCTGCTGCCTCCTCGGGCTTGTCGAGACGCTTGTTCCCTATAGATGTTAGAGAGGCAGGACCAAACGCTTGTGCACTTTACCATGGACTAATGCGCGCTTATAGGTCTCC
The DNA here is from genome assembly GCA_026929855.1 of Poa annua. Taxonomy (NCBI): domain Eukaryota; kingdom Viridiplantae; phylum Streptophyta; class Magnoliopsida; order Poales; family Poaceae; genus Poa; species Poa annua. Next base: position 72,647,603 of record CM049433.1, read on the forward strand.
TCAGGCGTTCCTTGTGAGGAGAGAGAGTACCAAGGTCCTTTGTGGAGATGGCGTGCTTGGGAGGGCCTGCCCTCTAGCCAGAGCTCGGATCCTTGGGTTTTGCAGTGCTGCTGGTGTGTCATTTGAGGCACTGGCACCGTACTCAGCCCCCGCTCGCGAGGTGCGCATGTGGAGAGATATAAGTGCCCATTTTCAATAAAGAAAATAATGCTGAAATAAACTCACCACCAAAATATTACATAGCGGCGCCGTAGCGCATAGTTCACTTAGGAACGAAAATGGCGCCGGAGCGCAAAGTTCACTTGGAACGAAAAGCGGTTCATTACACTTGGGTTTGCCAAGCTAACGTTCCTTCCATGTCGAGGCATGGGGACCACCCATTAGTGGCAGAGGTTCACTGCGGCCTGCGAGGGCTCATTTGCAGGAGAGCTCGGAGGGCTGGGCCTCGGGAGAAGCTTTGAGAAGCTTGGAGGTGAAGCCGTGAGCTTCCCTCTAGAGACAAAAAATGCCTGGCGTGACCGTGATCACGGGTAGAACTTGCGCAGGTGCGCGATGTTCCACGGCTTCTTGACGGGGATGCCGTCTTCGGTCTCGAGGCATACTGCGCCAGGCCTGGCGACGTGGGAGACCCTGTAGGGGCCTTCCCACATCGGCGAGAGCTTGTGGAGACCTTCCCTGGAGAGGATTCGCCTGAGGACGAGGTCGCCCGCCTCAAGGGTGCGTGAGCGCACATGGCGGCTGTGGTAGCGTCGCAGGTCTTGCTGGTACCCCGCCGCCCTGAGGGTGGCCTGACGGCGCAATCCCTCGAGGAGCAGCAGGTCGTCGTTGTGGAGGCCTTCTTGGGTGTCCTCGTTGAAGGCAAGGACCCGCGGCGATCCATGCTTGATTTCTGCGGGGAGGACTGCCTCAGCTCCGTAGACCAGGGCGAACGGCGTTTCGCCTGTAGGCCTCGAGGAAGTTGTGCGTATGGACCAGAGCACGGAGGGGAGCTCGTCGATCCAGCCCTTGCCGTGGCCCTTGAGGATGTTGAAACTCCTGGTCTTGAGGCCCTTGAGGACCTCAGCGTTTGCTCGCTCGGCTTGACCGTTGCTGCGTGGGTGAGCTACCGAGGCGAAGCAGACCTTGACGCCAAGCTTATCGCAGTAGGCTCGGAAGATGCCGCTGGTGAATTGCGAGCCATTGTCGGTGATGATGCGGTTGGGCACGCCGAAGCGGCAAACCAAGCTTCTGATGAATTTCACCGCGGCCCCCGCTGGTATGGTGCGCACTGGCTCAACTTCGGTCCATTTGGTGAACTTGTCGATGGCCACGAAGAGGAAACGGTAGCCCCCCTGCGACCTTGGGAAGGGGCCCAAGATATCCAGCCCCCAGACCGCAAATGGCCAGGAGAGCGGGATGGTTTGAAGCTCCAGTGCCGGCTGATGAATTTGCTTGGCGTGGAATTGGCAGGCGTCGCAGGTTTGCACAATGGCGACCGCATCTTGAAGCACTTGAGGCCAGTAGAAGCCGCTCCTGAAGACCATGCCCGTGAGGGTGCGCGCACATGAGTGGTGGCCGCACTCCCCGCTGTGGATGTCCTTAATCAGCTCTCGGCCTTCCTCAGGAGGGACACACTTGAGCGCGATACCATTTGGGCGCTTGCGGTAGAGGTTTCCCTCGAGGATGCAGTAGGATTTTGCCTGTCGAGCGATTCGCTCTGCATCGGCATCTTCTTCCGGGAGGATTCCCTTCGCCAAGTAGTCCTTGAGCTCATCAATCCAGCCTGAGGCCTGGCGGGTTGCCGTCAGCAACAGGTGCTCCCCTGTGCTGGGGCCGCAATCAGGCGCCCCAGACTCAGGAGGTGGTGGGAGCGCTTCGTCTGCGCTTGCGGCTGTGGCCTCTCGAGGTTGCTTGATGGATGCCTTGGCGAGCCTTTCTTCAAAGACACCGGCCTGCTGGGGCTGCCTTCGCGAGGCCCGCTTGGCGATGTCGTCAGCCTCTTGGTTTTCTTTCCTCGGGATGTGCATGAGCTCCATGCCCCTGAAGTGCTTCTCAAGCTTGCGGACCTCTTCGAGGTATGCGGCCATGTGGTCGTCTTTCGGCGTGTAGCTCTTGTTGGAGAATTTGACGAGCAGCTGAGAGTCTCCCTTGACGAGTAGGTGCTTGACACCTAGCGCGATGGCGGCCCTTAAGCCGGCGAGGAGGCCTTCGTATTCGGCGATGTTGTTGGAGATCTTGTCGATCGTGAAGCACAGCTGGACAGCGTAGTATAGCTTGTCACCCTTGGGCGTAGTTAGGACGACGCCTGCTCCGCCATTGCGACAAGCGAAGGCTCCATCGAAGTGCATGGTCCAGTGGTTGGGCACCGTGTCTCCCGAGGGCTCGGCCTCTGCCTCGCGAGGCTCCTCAGGGCTTCGGTCAGTCCATTCGGCGACGAAGTCAGCCAGCGCTCTTCCTTTTATGACCCTCGTGGTGTCGAAACGCAAGTTGAATGGCTGCAGCTCGATGTTCCATCCTGCGACACGATCTGTGGCGTTGGGATTGCGCAGGATTTGCTCCAGGGGGAAGGCAGTGACCACCGTGATGTGGTGGCCCTGGAAGTAGTGTCTCAACTTCCTGGAGGCGATGAGGAGCGCGACGAGGAGCTTCTGCTGCATCGGATACCTCTCGCGAGCGTCCCGCAGCACTGTGCTGACGAAGTAAACGGGGTGCTCGACAAGGGTTCCCTGAGGTGGCGCAGCGTCAGCCCCCTGTGGAGGCTCTTCAGGGCCCTTGTCGAGATCTGCCTGTGGAGGCGTCCCGACAGGGGTGGAGGGAGCAGACTCGGCTTGAGGCGGTGGGCCTGGCAGTGGGTCTGTGGAGGCTGCTCCTTCGACGGGGCCTTTGTCGGGGGGTTCTGGGCTTGGAGTTGCAGTGCTTTTCTTGGGGAGGACAGGCTCTTCCCTCTCGACCACCAAGACGGCGCTTGCGGTCTGCGGGGTGGCTGAGAGGTACAGCTTCAGGTGCTCGCCTGCCCTGGGGGCCACCAAGACCGGAGGGCTAGCCAGATACTTTTTTAAGTCCTCGAAGGCCTTATCCGCCTCAGGGGTCCACTTGAATGTGCCCGATCTCTTCATGATCTTGAAAAATGGCAGGGCTCTCTCGCCGAATTTGGAGATGAAACGACCAAGGCTGGCCATGCAGCCCGCTAAGCGCTGCATGTCCTTGAGTCGGCGGGGAGGCTGCATTTGCTCTATGGCCTTGATCTTGTCAGGATTGGCCTCTATGCCGCGGTGGGACACGAGGAATCCGAGGAGCTTGCCTGAAGGGACCCCGAAGACGCACTTGGCGGGGTTCAGCTTGATGTTCACCTTTCTCAGGCTGGCGAAGGTTTCCTCGAGGTCCCTTAAGAGGGTGTCCCCCTCTCGAGACTTGACCACGATATCGTCGACGTAGGCCTCGGCGTTTCTGCCCATCTGCGCCCCCAAGGCTATCCTCATGAGCCTCTGGAAGGTGGCTCCAGCGTTTTTTAAGCCGAAGGGCATGCATGTGTAGCAGTACACACCACAAGGGGTGAGGAATGCCGTCTTCTCCTCATCCTCTTTAGCCATCTTGATCTGGTGGTAACCAGAGAAGACGTCCAGAAAGCAGAGGAGGTCACTGTAGGAGATATGCCCTAGAGGCAATTAATAAAGTGTTTTATTTTATCAAATCTCATTTGTTCATAATACGTTTTTGTGTCATGCTATAACTGTATTAAGCGGAAACATTAATACACGTGTGATACCTAAAACAACCAGGTCCCCAGCAACCTCTGTTTGACTGGTTCATTGTGCAATCGATGATCGAGGTTTCCCGATCATGTGACATAGCGTCTATTTGACAATTAAGTCATATCGTTGGTAGAACGATGTGATGGACATACCCAATATTTATAGGACGTAGTCATTACGCCTCCGACCGTGAGACCTACTCTTATTGCTATTCCTGGAAGACACTTTGACTGCATCCAACGTCATATCTTACATAGTGTGACAATAAAGGTGTCCCTCTCGGGTGTCGGATAGGAGTATGTTGAGACGGGGGGTCAAGAGCGGGATTTGCCAATCCCATAGCAGGATAGATACTCTAGGGCCCACTCGGTGAGATTATGTCAAACGAGCTTGCAAGCGTGTGACTGGGTCACCAGGACATAAGATCATGGACGAGTAGAAGTTAGCGGTGTCGATAACGAGATCAAGCCAGGTATGGAGATATCTGTGAACGAGTCTCGGACACGCTAAGTATCGCATGGCAAAAGGTTTAAGACTCAGACGTCCAGGTTCGATAAGGAAAAGTATTCGTTATCTCGCAGGGATTAATTCTGGGTATCCAAGGTCCACGAATTAGTCATTGATCGGAGAGGAGTCTCGATCATGTCTGGTGAGGTAATCGAACCGCTAGGGTAGCACGCTTAAGGGGAGTCGACATTTTACCGGAAGAGAAAGATAGGAAAAGAGAGACCGGGAACGTCCCGGGAAAGTTCCGATGGAGATCGGGCAGCGACGAAATAGTTTTCGGAGCCAGAACAAATTATGTAATATGTATTTAATATTAATTAGTGTAATTAATACTTAAATATATTTTATTTTAATTTTTTCTGAATTTTTAAAGCCAAAAATCCCTTAATGGGCCTCTTTGGGCAAAGAGGCCCATGAGGGGGGGGACTTCCCCCCCATGAGGGAGGGGGCTGGTTCGGCCGGCCCTAGGTGGGCCGAAAGGGGCCCACCTAGGCCGGCGCATGGGGGCTGGCCGGCTGGGGCTGTGGGATTAGTCCCACACCCCCAGCCTGGCAAGTTGGGCACCCCCCTTTGTCCTATATATATAGGGGCACCCCCTGGCCTTTGGAACACACAGTTTTCTCTCTCTCTCTCTCCGAGGATCACGTGATTCCCAAGTTTGGAGTTGCGCCTCGGAATTGTTTCTCCACCATACGCACACCGTTGTGCTGCTGGTCTCCCGGTCCCAGTCTTCCGCTGCTTCGTCCCTGGATCGGAGCCCGGAGTGCGTCGGCTTCACCGTACGTGTGTGACTCCCTGCGAGGCATCACACTTGTGGTGCTAGAGGTCTGCTTCCTCTACACGGCATCGAAGTATTCGTTGGCTTCATCGACAACGCTTGTGCGGGAGCGTAATCCCCGCTTTCGGTCTTCAAGAGGTATGTGCGAAGACCCCCCTGCGTATTACTATATCTGCATAGTATAGATTCTGGCTGTTTTTAGGTTATCGCTGTTAGGAAATTTTTTGTTTTCTGCCTGCGATCCCCTTCAGTCACAGCCAGCGGTGGAGTCCACGATCTGGTCTATCCTCGGCATGGGGTATGGGTCCTTGGGGCAGGCCTTGTTGACATCGGTGTAGTCGATGCAGAGTCGGCCTCCTCCAGCGGGTTTAGGGACAACCATGCCGTTGGAGAGCCAAGTGGGGTGCGCGACTTCGCGGACGACGTTTGCCGCCTTTAGCTTCTCTACTTCCCTGATGATGAAAGCTTGCTTCTCGGGGGCTTGCTTACGTGCTTTTTGCTTGACGGGGCGTGCATCTGGACACACGGCTAAGTGGTGCTCGATCACCTCCCTTGGTACGCCGGACATATCTGACGGAGTCCATGCGAACATGTCAGAGTTTGGCCGAAGTAAGGCGACGAGCGTGCTTTCCTATTTGGGAGGCAGGGCTGCGCCTATGGTGACGCTAGCCCCCGAGCCTTCAGCCCCCGAGCCGGTGGTGTTCAGCGACACCTTCTTCGTGGCGGCTTGCTCCTGAGAGAACACTTGCTTCTTCTTCTTGGGCCTCTCGAGAGGCTCCATGTCCTCGTCAGCCGGGAAAGCCATGGCGGCTGCCTTGTAGGCGCTCTCGACAGCGCGCGTGGCGTCCAGGATATGGCCATGGACGGCAATGGTGCCAGCGCTGCCGGGAATCTTGACCATGTTGTAGGCGTGATGCGTGACGGCCATGAACTTCGCGAGGGCGGGGTAGCCGAGGATGGCGTTGTACGGCAAGCCGATGTGGGCGACGTCGAAGTCGATCAGCTCCGTGCGATAGTTCTTCTGCGTGCCAAAGGTGACCGCGAGGCGGACTTGCCCCAGAGGCTCGATAGAACCACTGGTGACGCCCGTGAACGGCCTGGAGGGCATAAGCCACTCGTAGGGCACTTGAAGCGTCTCGAAGGTTTCGACAGAGATGACATTCAGGCCCGCTCCCCCATCAATGAGCGTCTTGGAGACGGTGATGTTGTTGATGGTGGGGGAGCAGACCAGGGGGAGGGTTCCAACAGTCTTGGTCGACGTGGGGTGGTCCTTGGCGTCGAAGGCGATGGTGTACTGGGACCACTTGAGGGGTCTGGAGGTCTCGGTGCTCGGGAGCGCAGCGTTGAGTTCGCGGGCGAACTGCTTGAACTGATTGTTCGACTTGGGCGCTTGAGCTCCGCCGAGGATGCAGGCCATGGCGCCTCTCGGGGCCTGGTAGCCTCCATCTTCCTCGTCGGGGAGGTTGTTGTTCTTCTCGGCGGCATTGGCTTGAGTACCTGGCGGCTTCTGGTAGCCGCCTTCACGCCTACCCCTGCCGTCTCTGCGGTAGCCGCGACCTCTGCCGCGGCTTCCGCTGCCTTCTCCTCGCTCGCATTCCCTGCTCAGCCTCTTGAGGTCGAAGCAGTCGTCTGTGGCGTGCCCACGCCTGTTGTGGTAGACGCAGAACGGACGGTGGTCCACCTCTTTGTCGCCGCGCTCGGGAGAACCCCTGCGGGAGCCCTTCGCGTCAGGCTCTGCCGCGAGGACCGCGGTGGCCTTGCGCTTGGGCTCTTCCTTCTTCTTGTGGCTCTTGGACCCCTCGCCAGGGTCGTCCCCCCGCGCGCTCATCTTGACGAAGAGGAGTCCCTCTTCAGCCTTGGCGCACTTATCCGCCAGATCGAACAGCTTCACCACAGAGGTGAGCTTGTCGTGGATGCCGAGCTTCTCGAGCATCCTGCGGTTCGTGACGCCCTCGCGGAAGGCAGCGATCACCTGGGTGTCGGGGATGTTTGGAATCTTGTTCCGCACCTGGCTGAAGCGCTGGATGTACTTGCGAAGAGTCTCATCCTTCTTCTGCACCACAGCGCGCAAGTCGTTGTGGGTGAGTGCGCGCTCGTACGTGCCCTTGAAGTTGGCGACGAACTGCCTGCAGAGCTCCTCCCAGGAGTCAATGGAGTCCTCCGGCAGGTTGAGAAGCCAGGACAGCGCTGAGTCCCTGAGGGCGTGGGAGAACCAGTTGGCCATGACCTTGTCGTCGCCCCCTGCAGCCTGGATAGAGGTGGTGTAGAGCTGCAGGAACTCGAGAGGGTTGGTGGACCCGTCGAAGCCCTTGTGGAGCGCTGGCTTGAATTTCTGCGGCCAGACCACACGACGCAGGGCGCGCGTGAAGGCCATGCAGCCGGAGGCATAGGTGGCCGTTCCTCCCTGGAGGGCCCTGCGGTTTTGCTGCCCCGCCTGACCGAGCTCCTCGACGAGGCGGTTCTGGAGGTCTCGGCGTCGCTCCATGCCCACTCTCGCGTCAGGCGCAGTGCGCTGCACGATTTGGCAGTCGTGTGGCGAGGAAGCATGTGAGGGAGCCCGCTGCGCCGCGGCCGGAGGTGGTCCCGGCGGCGGTGGGGGCGCACCTGGCGCGGCCGTCCCTGCAGGGCCGGAAGGCACGATGGAGCGTGACGGAGCAGGGCGCGTGGTTGCGATGTCGACGAGGTGGTGGAGGCGGTCCAGCCACTGGTCGTGTGCCTCGGCACTTGGCCGGTAGCGGAGGAGCTCCTGGGCCATGAGCAGCGCGGTATGCGGGGCAGGCTCGTGGTGTTCCCGCGTCGACACGCTCTGGCGCCGGGACGGGTGCGAAGACTCAGCGTCCTCACGGCGCTCGGAGAGGTCCTCGTCGTCGCGCTGGTCTCCGCCGCGGTGCTCCTCGCTCTCTGGCTCCTCCACGCGCGGGCCGGTGCCAGCGCGCTCAGCCGCGCGAGGGCGACCACGGCGGCCACGGGTGGGAGCAGTGCCGGGCTCGGTGATAGCTCTCTCAGAGGTACGCCGGTTGGCGCGCGTCGCGCGGGTGTCCATCATGGCGCGGAGTTCGGAGGTTGAAGACGCGCCTCAGCCCCCTACCTGGCGCGCCAAATGTCGAGGAGTGACTCCCACGTAACAGGGGTAGTCTCGCCCTGAAGAGAGGTTCGAAAGGGGGGACTGAACACGGAGGTCCTACAGCCCTCGAGAGGCTCGACGACGGTGCTCGCCGGGCCTGGAGAGGAACTATCATGCCAGAGATGGACACCGGCCCGTACCCAGGTTCACGGCCCTCAGGAGGAGGTAAAACCGCTACTCCTGCTTGTCTGTATTGCACTGTGAAGGTTACAGGACAATGAGCTTGCCGAGGGCTCTCTTGAGGCAGTTTGGTGCCTGGAGAGGGACACAATGGTCGTCTTCCTCCTCCAGCAGTTGGCTATCCTGTCTGTTTAGGGAGCGATTGCGCGATTGGGCCCTCGATCTTCCTCTACGGCGGAGCTCCTGCTCCTTTTATAGGCGCTCCGGGCTCCGCCCTCTTGCTGGTGGGCTCTCACACGTCGGTGGCGCAAAGGAGAGGGAGTCCACAGCGGCTCCTCCGTCCATGGACGCGGCTCATCCGTGCTAAAGTAGCGCGCCGTGGCCGACAGGTTGCAGGCGGTGCAGGGCGGCTTGCAGGCGCGGCAGAGGTCGTGGTGGAGCCCACGGTGACAATCTTCTTGGAGCGTTGCGCCGTCCAGCCGCTTTATCACCAAAGAGGAAAGTCCTGGCTGTCCGGCCGCAGGCGGCGCGGCTTTGTTGACTCCTTTATCACCAGAATGGCCACTGGGATGCTCGCGTCACCCTGCGGCTGCTGCAGGGGCCATGTGCGTCCTGCAGCGCTTGCTTAGCCGCTAAGTGTCTCCACAGGGCCGTGGTCGCCTTTGGAGGGGTTTTCTGCTGACTCCTCTCCAGGCGGGCTGTGCCTGGGGAGTCTCTTGAAGCGCAGGGTCCTCTTCAGGCCCTGGCGTCCTCTTCAGGCCTCGAGAGGGGATGCCTCTTGAGGATCCCTCCAAGCGGCAGCCTGGTCCTCAGTCGTTCTGCCGAAGGTCCACGCGGGCGAGGCCTGTAGGGAGTGGGCCGTGCATACCCCGGTCCTTACTGGGCCGACAGTAGCCCCCGGGCCCACGATGGGCACGACGAGGCCCGTTGGGTCTAGGCGAAGCGTCGTGGGGCCAAAACTGCAGGCCGGGCCGAGCCACGCGTCACTTCGGCGAGTAACGGTTGCGCACGATATGGGACGTGCGTCGTGGGGGGTCCCACCACGCCCTGGTAACTGCTCCTTGACGAGACATAAAAACCCCGGCGCCGGAGCAGGGAGCCGTTACTACTCCCACTTCTTCTCGCAGACACCATCCGCACAGAGCTCTCCGCTCCTGCATTCCGGCGCCCTCTTCTCCGATTTCTCCAACTTCCCCTCGCGCCGCTCCCTTCTTCCCTCCGACAATGGCTCGCAATTCACCAGCGGCATCTTCCGAGCCTACTGCGATAAGCTTGGCGTCAAGGTCTGCTTCGCCTCGGTAGCTCACCCACGCAGCAACGGTCAAGCCGAGCGAGCAAACGCTGAGGTCCTCAAGGGCCTCAAGACCAGGAGTTTCAACATCCTCAAGGGCCACGGCAAGGGCTGGATCGACGAGCTCCCCTCCGTGCTCTGGTCCATACGCACAACTTCCTCGAGGCCTACAGGCGAAACGCCGTTCGCCCTGGTCTACGGAGCTGAGGCAGTCCTCCCCGCAGAAATCAAGCATGGATCGCCGCGGGTCCTTGCCTTCAACGAGGACACCCAAGAAGGCCTCCACAACGACGACCTGCTGCTCCACGAGGGATTGCGCCGTCAGGCCACCCTCAGGGCGGCGGGGTACCAGCAAGACCTGCGACGCTACCACAGCCGCCATGTGCGCTCACGCACCCTTGAGGCGGGCGACCTCGTCCTCAGGCGAATCCTCTCTAGGGAAGGTCTCCACAAGCTCTCGCCGATGTGGGAAGGCCCCTACAGGGTCTCCCACGTCGCCAGGCCTGGCGCAGTACGCCTCGAGACCGAAGACGGCATCCCCGTCAAGAACCCGTGGAACATCGCGCACCTGCGCAAGTTCTACCCGTGATCACGGTCACGCCAGGCATTTTTTGTCTCTAGAGGGAAGCTCACGGCTTCACCTCCAAGCTTCTCAAAGCTTCTCCCGAGGCCCAGCCCTCCGAGCTCTCCTGCAAATGAGCCCTCGCAGGCCGCAGTGAACCTCTGCCACTAATGGGTGGTCCCCATGCCTCGACATGGAGGGAACGTTAGCTTGGCAAACCCAAGTGTAATGAACCGCTTTTCGTTCCAAGTGAACTTTGCGCTCCGGCGCCATTTTCGTTCCTAAGTGAACTATGCGCTACGGCGCCGCTATGTAATATTTTGGTGGTGAGTTTATTTCAGCATTATTTTCTTTATTGAAAATGGGCACTTATATCTCTCCACATGCGCACCTCGCGAGCGGGGGCTGAGTACGGTGCCAGTGCCTCAAATGACACACCAGCAGCACTGCAAAACCCAAGGATCCGAGCTCTGGCTAGAGGGCAGGCCCTCCCAAGCACGCCATCTCCACAAAGGAACTTGGTACTCTCTCTCCTCACAAGGAACGCCTGAGGAGACCTATAAGCGCGCATTAGTCCATGGTAAAGTGCACAAGCGTTTGGTCCTGCCTCTCTAACATCTATAGGGAACAAGCGTCTCTACAAGCCCGAGGAGGCAGCAGGGAAAAAAACCTTGAAGAGGACCTCCCCGGCAAGCTAAAAAGCCTCTACAGGGCAAAAGCCTCTAGAAGCTAAGTCCCGCTCCTGCGACCCGAGAGCCTTTTCTCTCCAAGCGCACGTTTGTCCCTCAAGCGATTTCGTTTTCCCTTACGCTTCATGGACTACTCGCACGTCAAAGGGGAGCACTTGGGCATCGCGACTCAGGGCTCTTACCTCTCCAAGCCTTAAACTCCCCCCGGCCTTGCTGAGTCATTGCTCTAGCATACCGTAGTGGCGGAGTCATAGTGCGAAGAGACGGGTCCTAACGACGCAGAGAAAACATAGACATGAAAGTAAAGCAGAAAAGGCCTCTCGAGGGGCAAACAAGCTAGCATAAATAAGCTTAAAGAAGTATATTACAGGCCCAAAACGTGCAATGTCTGAATACAAAAAATTGTCTCAGATACAAGCTTTCAAAGGCGCGACAAGCAAGGCTCAGGCGGAGTCCGCGCCAGCACGCTCCTCCTCAGCGTCTTCCTCCTCGGCAGGGGCGGCCTCCTCCTCGCTGTCCTCCGCAGCCACCTCCGCACGCTTGAAGCGGTTGCAGAAGGCCTCCACTTGCTCGCGGAGGGCGTTGGAGACCTGCAGGGCCTCCCAAGCCGGGCGCGCCTCGGTCACCATGGAGAGGTCGAAGCTGGGCGAAAGGAGCCGGAGGTTGGTGAAGATGCGGTCGACCACCACCTCCAGAAGCTGGCGGCTCTCGACCTCAATCACCTCGCGGAGATCGCCGGCGGGACCCTCGAGGGCCGTGAAGAGCTGGTCGAAGTAGACCAGGTACATCGCAGCATCACCACGACCGCGAGCCTCGGTGAGCGGCGCTTCTGCGCCGAGCTGGGCCGCGAGCTCATTGCCTCTCGCTACCAGCGCCTGGAACATGCGGTCCCGCTGCTTCGCGAGCACGAGAGCCGCCTGCGCGGTGTCCACGGCCTCCGTCACCTGCTTGGCTGCAGAGCCCGCCTGCCCCTCCACGTCCTTGATGAGGGCGTCCAGCTCCAGGGCAGCAGCCCGGCGGCCCTCCTCAGCCTGGCGGTAGGCGTCCTTGGCGCGTTGGAGGCGGACCTCGAGCTTGGAGTTGACCTTCTCAAGCTCCGCGATCCGCTTGGCGTCAGCAGTGTGCTTGGCCTTGAAGCGGTCCTCTTGCTTCTTGGCCTTGTCGCGGAACTCCTGGGAGATGGTCCGCCTGAAGTCTTTCTCGCGCTCCGCGAGGGCAGCCACCGCCTCCTTTTTCTTCTCAGCGAACCGCAGCTGGAAGCGCTCCAGGGTTTGCCTCTCGGCAGTGACGTTATCGTCGTGCCGCTAGAGCGCTTGGGCCAGGTCCCCCTCACGCGCCTCGAGCTCTTCCCGCTTGGTGGCCAGCTCACCCTCCGCCTGGAGCCGCTGCTCGTCGCGCTGCTCCACGTCTTTCTCCCTGGAGGCCAGCTGCCGCTCACGCTCGGCTAAGCTCTTGCGGTCCTCCTCCAGGGTCTCCTGCGTGGCCCGGTGGGCGGAGAGGAGCTGGGACTCTAGCTGGGAGACCTCGCGGCGCTTCTGCTCCAGCGAGCCCTCCATAGCCGCGCGCTCGGCCTTCACCTCCGCGAGGAGATCGGCGGCCGCATCGCGCGCATCCTGGAGGGGGGCAAGGAGCTCGTCTGCGTCGCGGACGGCCCCCTCTCGGACCTCCTTAGCAAAGCGGATGGCCTCCTCGCGGGCGACCTGGAGCGCCTGATCCTCCTGGCGCCGGGCCTCAACCGCGGCATGGAAGCGCCCCCAGGCCTCCGCGAGCTCGTCGCGTTGCTGAGCAAGTTGGGCGTCCTCAAAGGCGAGCTGCGCCTCCAGGCCCTCCAGGGACTCCCTCACCACGCGGAAGGCCACCTCGCGGTGTCCCTTGCTCCAGTCCCAGCCGCTCAGGACCAGGCCGCGATGCGCGGAGGGCCCGGCCCCGGTGTCGAACCTTGAGGATGAGGCCTCTGGGCGTGCCTGGGGGCTAGGCTGCTCCCGGTCCTTCGCCGCGCCCAGGATGGTCTCGCCGCCCTCGTCGACTGGTCGCGTCGCCTCTTGCGCCTCGCCCCCCACTGCGGGGCGTGGCGGAGAAGGAGGAGCTCCCCCTGCAGAGGCGCCCGCGCTTGGTGGGCCCTGGTCTGCCTCGGCCTCTGGTTGCGCGGGCGGCGTAGCCGCACGAGGTGGGGTGGCCTCGCGTGCCGGAGTCGACTCGCGCGGCGGCGTAGCCGCGCGAGGCAGTGTAGGAGCTCGAGGGGGGCTGGCCGACCGCTCTTCCTGCACCTCCACCGCCAAGGGCACGGGGGGCGGTGCAGCGGCCTCCGCCTGAGGCGCTGCTGCCTCCGCCAGAAGCTCAGTTGCCTCCGCCTGAGGCGCCTCTTCGGCTGGGCCTGCCGTGGTCGTCTCCCCAGGTCTCGCGACCTCTCCAGCCACGGCCTCTGCCGCGGCTCCCTTCACCTCCGCTGCCTTGCGAAGCCTACGGCGTTTCGCAGGCACTAGGTCGCTGAAAGGAATCGGGGGGCGAGTGTCAGAAATATGAGAAGAAGAGTGCAATAATCAAGCGTTTAGTAATTGAAGGAACTTACCCGGACCGCTTGGCGCCGGTGTCAACCCACGCCAAGCCTGACGAGCGCCAGGAGGGCTTGGGCCTGGCGTCTGGCCTCTCCGGAGGCGCCTCAGCTTTCCTCTTAGAGGGGACGTAGGTTCGACCCCTACCTGGCGCGCCAAATGTCGAGGAGTGACTCCCACGTAACAGGGGTAGTCTCGCCCTGAAGAGAGGTTCGAAAGGGGGGACTGAACACGGAGGTCCTACAGCCCTCGAGAGGCTCGACGACGGTGCTCGCCGGGCCTGGAGAGGAACTATCACGCCAGAGATGGACACCGGCCCGTACCCAGGTTCACGGCCCTCAGGAGGAGGTAAAACCGCTACTCCTGCTTGTCTGTATTGCACTGTGAAGGTTACAGGACAATGAGCTTGCCGAAGGCTCTCTTGAGGCAGTTTGGTGCCTGGAGAGGGACACAATGGTCGTCTTCCTCCTCCAGCAGTTGGCTATCCTGTCTGTTTAGGGAGCGATTGCACGATTGGGCCCTCGATCTTCCTCTACGGCGGAGCTCCTGCTCCTTTTATAGGCGCTCCGGGCTCCGCCCTCGTGCTGGTGGGCTCCCACACGTCGGTGGCGCAAAGGAGAGGGAGTCCACAGCGGCTCCTCCGTCCATGGACGCGGCTCATCCGTGCTAAAGTAGCGCGCCATGGCCGACAGGTTGCAGGCGGTGCAGGGCGGCTTGCAGGCGCGGCAGAGGTCGTGGTGGAGCCCACGGTGACGATCTTCTTGGAGCGTTGCGCCGTCCAGCCGCTTTATCACCAAAGAGGAATGTCCTGGCTGTCCGGCCGCAGGCGGCGCGGCTTTGTTGACTCCTTTATCACCAGAATGGCCACTGGGATGCTCGCGTCACCCTGCGGCTGCTGCAGGGGCCATGTGCGTCCTGCAGCGCTTGCTTAGCCGCTAAGTGTCTCCACAGGGCCGTGGTCGCCTTTGGAGGGGTTTTCTGCTGACTCCTCTCCAGGCGGGCTGTGCCTGGGGAGTCTCTTGAAGCGCAGGGTCCTCTTCAGGCCCTGGCGTCCTCTTCAGGCCTCGAGAGGGGATGCCTCTTGAGGATCCCTCCAAGCGGCAGCCTGGTCCTCAGTCGTTCTGCCGAAGGTCCACGCGGGCGAGGCCTGTAGGGAGTGGGCCGTGCATACCCCGGTCCTTACTGGGCCGACAAAACCCTTGTACTGATAGGGAATGCTTCTCGTGCATCCATAATCCTTGAGCCAAAACCTATGCCATTTGTGTCCACCATACCTACCTACTACATGGTATTTCCTGCCATTCCAAGTAAATACTTCATGTGCTACCTTTTATTCAAAATTTATTATCCCTTATTTGTGTCAATGTTTATTAGCTCATGAGGAAGTATGTGGTGTTACGGATATCAACCTTGTCATTTGCTTTTAGAAAGACTTTCACAACCGGACTAGTGGCATATACACCGCTTATCCATTAACTTTGCAAAAAGAGCTGGCAAATGGGGTGCCCAGTCCCAATTAATTACAACTTTAACCGCTGCAATCTCTTCACATTTTTGCCCTGATCCAATCAGTCAAGCAATGACAACAGTTTTTAACTATATGTGTAAACAAAAGAGATAAGAGGGATGATCTACCTTGCTGGTAGAAATAACGTCCTTCATGGGAGCCGCTCTTGAAAGTCTGGTTGACAAGGGGGGTAGAGTGCCCATTACCATTCGTTGACAACGACAAACACCGCTCAAAACTTACTTTTATGCTCTCTATATGATTTCAAAAACCTATAAAACTAAGAAACTCTAGCACATGCTTGTATCCCTGCTTCCCTCTGCGAAGGGCCTATCTTTTACTTTATGTTGAGTCAGTTTACCTACTTCTTTCTATCCCCGAAGCAAACACTTGTGTCAACTATGTGCAACAATTCTTATATGCTTACTTATTGCAATTGTTATATTTCTTTGTGTTGACAACTATCTATATGATATACATGTTCAAAAGTTGAAAGCCAATGCCGAAATTTATATCTTCCTTTGTGTTGCTTCAATGCTCTTTTGCTTAGATAATATTGCCTTATGAGTTAACTCTTATGCAAATCTTTTTGATGCTTGTTTGAAAGTACTATTCATGAAAAGTTTTACTTATATGATGTAGTTGTTTACTCCTTGTCTATTTGTTAGCAAACTATAGATCATTGCCTTGAGTCACTTCATTCATAACATGAGCATTACATTATATTATGATCAAGATTGTGTTTAAGCATGTCACTCCAGAAATTATTCTTCTTTTATCGTTCTTGCCTACTCGGGACGAGTAGAACTAAGCTTGGGGATGTTGATACGTCTCCAACGTATCTATAATTTCTTATGTTCCATGCTATATTATACCAAGTTATTACATGTTTTATATGCATTTTATATAGTTTTATGCATTTTCTGGGACTAACCTATTAACAATATGCCACAGTGCCAGTTCCCTGTTTTCTGCTGTTTTTGGTTTCCGAAAAGTACTTAAGGAAATATTCTCGGAATCGGATGATTTCTTTTCCAAAGTGCCTATTTTCGTGGGAACGATCCAGAGCACCGAAGAGGGGGCGAAGACGGAGCCCGAGGGGCCCACACCACCTCCCGGCGCGGCTCCCCCCTCTGCCGTGCGAGCACGTGGTGTGGGGCCCACGGAGCTCCACCGCCTTCGCCCTTTCGCCTACATATACCCCCCGAAACAAAAACCCTAGCACGGTGTTCGATATTTCCTCCACGGGTCCAGAGCGCCGCTGCCATCGAAGACAAGATTCGGGGGACAGAAGTCTCTGTTCCGGCACCCTGCCGGGACGGGGAATTGCCCCCGGAGCCATCTCCATCGACTCCACCGCCATCTCCGTCGCCGTTGCTGACTCCTATGATGAGGAGTGAGTAGTTCTCCCCCGGGGCTGCGGGATCTACGGTAGCCATGTGGTCTATCTCTCTCTCCCATGATGTGATCTTTTATGTGATCATGAGCTTTGTAATCTAGTTGAATATGTGATGCTACTCTTTATCTATTATGCACTCTAGAGGTTACTTTAATATGAACTCCGGAGTTATTCACGGTTGTAACGGCGACAGTGTGTGCACCGTGTGTGATTCCTTTATGACGTTGTTGGTGTTAGTTTACTCTGACTTTGAGGGTGCTCTTGTAGCCCTACACAATGAATGGTGTTTGTTATCCAACATGAGAGTGTTTGAGAGTAGTGTTTATTTATTTAACTTTGATGTCATTGTTGAGAATGTCCACTGGTGAAAGTAGGATCCCTAGGCCTTGTTTCTAAGCATTAAAACACCGTTTCTAACAAGTTCTGCTACATGTTTGCTTGCTGCCATTTTTATTACAGATTGCAATTACTACTTATAATCATCCATATTACTTGTATTTCACTATCTCTTCGCATAACTAGTGCACCTATACATCTGACAAGTGTATTGGGTGTGTTGGGGACACAAGAGACTTCTTGTATCTTAATTGCAGGGTTGCTTGAGAGGAATATCTTTGACCTCTACCTCCCTGAGTTCGATATACCTTGGGTGATTCACTTAAGGGAAACTTGTTGCTGTCCTACAAACCTCTGCTCTTGGAGGCCCAACACTGTCTACAAGAATAGAAGCGTGCGTAGACATCAAGGCCCCGCCGACTTCGCCCTTTCGCCTACTTATACCCCTCGGATATCTAAGACCTAAGACGCGCACCTTTTTCCTCCACGAGGTCCAGAGCCGCCGCCGTCGTCAACCCTAGATCGGGAGGGTTCATAAGCTCCTCCCGGCACCCTGCCGGAGAGGGGAATCATCACCGGAGGGCTCTACAGCACCATGCCCGCCTCCGGACTGATGCGTGAGTAGTTCATCCTTGGACTACGGGTCCATAGCAGTAGCTAGATGGTTGTCTTCTCCTCTTGTGCTACCATGTTTAGATCTTGTGAGCTGCCTAACATGATCAAGATCATCGTTATGTAATGCTACATGTTGTGTTTGCTGGGATCCGATGAATATTGAGTACTATGTTATTGCTTCATAATATATCTTGTGAGTGCGTTGTTTATGATCTTGCATGCTCTCCGTTGCGAGTAGATGCTCTGGCCAAGTAGATGCTTGTGACTCCAAGAGGGGGTATTTATGCTCGATAGTAGGTTCATGTCTCTATTTAATCTGGGGTAGTGACAGCAAGCTCTAAGGTTGTAGATGTACTGTTACTACTAGGGGTAAAACAGTAGTACTTTATCTAAGGGTATTTTGTATTACTTACATTACACACATTGCCTAATGCAATTATCTGTTACTTGCAACTTAATACTGAAAGGGGTGCGGACGCTAACCGGAAGGTGGATTATTAGTCATAGATGCGGTTGGAACGGTCTATGTATATTGTTGTAATGCCCAAATGAATATCACACTAGCCATCATAACTATAGTATATGCATCATTATGCACTTCTTTATTTTGTCAACTGCCCAGCTGTAATTTGTTTACCCGTATGTATGCTATTATTATTTATGGAGAGACACCACTAGTGAACTGTGGACCCCGGTCCTTTTTCCTCAAACTGATAAACAATCCTACAGCAATCCTGTTACTTTTATTCTCTGCAAGCAAACATCATTCTCCACACATACGTCTAATCCTTTGTTACAGCAAGCCAGTGAGATTGACAACCTCACTGTTAAGTTGGGGCAAAGTATCTTTCTTGTGTTGTGTGCAGGATCCACGTTGGTTATCGTAAACGGAGCCACCAACAACCTCCGGGAGATCTCTAATTTCCTACTGGTTCGATAAACCTTGGTTTCACAACTGAGGGAAAACTTGCTGCTGCACTAATTCATACCTTTCTCTTGGGGTTTCCCAACAACACCTCACCGGTGCCATCAGGCATCCCCAAGTTTTGACGCTTGAATCTTCTTGAAATATGCTTGGGTGACCCACGGGGGAATCCCCAAGCTTTGGCTCTTTCATCTTCTTGATCACATCACATCATCCTTCTCTCTTGATCCTTAAAAACTTACTCCATACCAAACTCAAAGTAAACTTCATTAGAGGGTTAGTGCACAAAAAATTCTTATATTCTGCATGAACACAATTGCTACCAATGCAATTGGACATTAGCTACGGCCACTGATAATTTATGGAACAAAAAGATCCATTCAAAATAGTAAAAGAGGCATTGCAAAATAAATGGCAGAATCTGTCAAAAACAGAACAGCCCCTAAAGAAGAATTTTTTCGAGGCACTTAGCTTGCTCAAATCAGAAAACTCAAAACTAATGAAAGTTGCATATATATCTGAGGATTACGCACAACAAATCCCAGATCCATCCGATTTTTCTGTGAATAGTTATGAATTTAACGGTGGACAGCAGAAAATAGTTTCAGCAAAGCAATCCAAATCTAGCATCAACTTTCTACTAGAGGCTTAACTTGACACAACAATGCAATAAAGTAAAGATACAAAGGAATTGCTACAGAGGTAGACATCTTCCTTGACTCAATAAAATAAAATAACAGAAATAAAAAGTGGGTTGTCTCCCATAAGCGCTTTTCTTTAACGCCTTTCAGCTAGGCACAGAAAGTGATATTCAAGTATTTCCAAGAGATGAAGCATCAACATCATAATTTGTACGAATGATAGAATCAAAAGGTAACTTCATTTTATTCCTAGGGAAGTGTTCCATACCTTTCTTAAGTGGGAATTGGTACCTTATATTTCCTTCTTTCATATCAATAATAGCACCAACCGTGCGAAGGAAAGGTCTTCCCAAAACAATTGGACAAGATGGTTTGCATTCAATATCCAAAACAATAAAATCAACGGGGACAAGGTTCTTGTTAAACATAATAAGAACATCATTGACTCTCCCCACAGGTTTCTTCATAGCATTATCAACAAGAAAAACATCCAAATAACAATGTTCCAAAGGTGGCAAATCAAACATATCATAAAGCTTTTTAGGCATAACAGAGATACTTGCACCAAGGTCACATAAAGCATTGCAATCAAATTTATCCACTTTTATTTTAATGATGGTCTCCCAACCATCTTCTAACTTCTTAGGGATAGAAGCTTCAAGTTTTAATTTCTCTTCCCTAGCCTTTATGAGAGCATTTGTAATATGGGTTGTAAATGCCAAGTTCATGGCACTAGCATTAGGACATGTGGCTAACTTTTGCAAGAACTTAATAACTTCAGTGATATTACAATTATCAAAATCAAAATTATTATCATCAAAGCAAACCGAACCACCATCTCCTATGTTCTTAAAAATTTCAGCACTTTTATCAATAACAGTTTCAGCAGTTTTAGGCAATTTTAACTTTTTGGAACAAGTAGAAGAAATATTTCCAACACCAACTATGTTACCATTAATAGTAGGAGGCTTACTAGCTTGTGAAGTAACATTATTTTCAGTAGTGGTAATAGTAAAAACTTTAACAATATTATGTTCCTTAGCTGGTTCTTTCTCTCTTTCCCATCTAGCATGCAATTGGGCCATTATCCTAACATTTTCATCAATTCTAACTTGGATGGCATTAGCAGTAGCAAAAGGATTATCATCAATATTTTCAGGTTTAGCAGCTATTTTATTAATTAAAGAAGGTTGTGCTTCAGACATAGAGGAAATACGAGCTTCAGCACTAGTTATTTTCCCTTGTAGACCCGAAATCTCCCTGTTCAAATTTTCCATTTGATGACTAATATTTCTCAACATAATAGATTGTTCTTGCATAGTCCTAGTGAATACATTATTTTGCTCATATTGGGTTTGCATAAAAAATTTAGTAGCTCTTTCAATTTCCAAAATCCTTTCCTCACTAGGCATTTTTCCATAAGAATTAACATAACCATTACCATTATTAGAAGGATAGGGCTTATAGTTATTATTACCATAATTGTTCCTATAGGCATTGTTGTTGAAATTGTTATTTTTAATGAAGTTCACATCAACATGCTCTTCTTGTGCAACTAAAGAAGCTAAGGGAACATTATTTGGATCAACATGAGATTTACCATTCACAAGCATAGACATAATAATATCAATCTTTTCACTCAAAGAGGGGGTTTCTTCAACAGAATTTACTTTCTTACCTTGAGGTGTCCTTTCAGTATGCCACTCAGAATAATTCACCATCATATCATCCAAGAGTTTTGTTGCACCCCCAAAGTGATGGACATAAAGGTACCTCCCGCAGCCGAATCAAGAAGGTTTCTTGAAGAAAAATTCAGTCATGCATAAAAGGTTTGGATGATCATCCAAGTAGTCAGTCCATGGGTAGGGCAATTTTTAACCAAACATTTCATTCTTTCCCAAGCTTGAGCAACATGTTCATTATCAAGTTGTTTAAAATTCATAATGCTACTTCTTAGAGAAATAATCTTAGCAGGACGATAGTATTTTCCAATAAAAGCATCTTTGCATTTAGTCCATGAATCAATACTATTCCTAGGCAATGAAAGCAACCATTCTTTAGCTCTTCCTCTCAAAGAGAAAGGAAATAATTTCAGTTTTATAATATCACCATCTACATCTTTTTGCTTTTGCATTTCACAAAGTTCAACAAAATTATTTAGATGGGCAGCAACATTATCAGTACTAACACCAGAAAATTGCTCTCTCATAACAAGGTTTAACAAAGCAGGTTTTATTTCAAAGAATTCTACTTTAGAAGCAGGTGGAGCAATAGGAGTGCATATAAAATCATTATTATTGGTGATAGTGAAGTCACACAACTTAGTATTCTCAGCAACACTTATTTTAGCAAATTAAAAAAAAGTAAACCGAAATAATAAAACAAACCGAAATAATAAAAACTAAACCGAAGTAAAAAAATAGTAATGCAAGTAACTAATTTTTTTGTATTTTCGATATTAAGCAAACAAGACAATAATATAAAGTAAATAAATTGCAAGTAACTAATTTTTTTGTATTTTTGATATTAAGCAAACAAGACAATAATAAAAATAAACTAAGCAAGACAATAAAAAAATAAAAAGATTGGATGTGAGAGACTCCCCTCGTAGAAGAGCTTAGCTTCCGATGCCAGAAAAATTGCTGGCGTCGAAGGGGAAGCTAATTTTTGCTGAACTGAAGAACTCTTGTTTCCCCGGCAACGGCGCCAGAAAAATTGCTTGATGGCACCGGTGAGGTGTTGTTGGGAAACCCCAAGAGGAAGGTATGAAGTAGTGCAGCAGCAAGTTTTCCCTCAGTTGTGAAACCAAGGTTTATCGAACCAGTAGGAAACGAGAGATCTCCCGAAGGTTGTTGGTGGCGCCGTTTACGATAACCAACATGGAGCCTGCACACAAAACAATCAAAGTATTTTGCCCCAACTTGACAGTGAGGTTGTCAATCTCACTGGCTTGCTGTAACAAAGGATTAAACGTATGTGTGGAGAATGATGTTTGCTTGCAGAGAATAAAAGTAACAGGATTGCAGTAGGATTGTTTATCAGCTTGAGTAAAAAGGACCGGGGTCCACAGTTCATTAGTGGTGTCTCTCCATAAATAATAATAGCATACATGCGGGTAAACAAATTACAGCTGGGCAATTGACAGAATAAAGAAGTGCATAATGATGCATATACTATAGTTATGATGGCTAGTGTGATATTCATTTGGGCATTACAACAATATACACAGACCGTTCCAACCGCATCTATGACTAATAATCCACCTTCCGGTTAGCGTCCGCACCCCTTTCAGTATTAAGTTGCAAGCAACAGATTATTGCATTAGGCAATGTGTGTAATGTAAGTAATACAAATACCCTTAGATAAAGTACTATTGTTTTATCCCTAGTAGCAACAGTACATCTACAACCTTAGAGCTTGCTGTCACTAGCCCAGATTAAATAGAGACATGAACCTACTATCGAGCATAAATACCCCCTCTTGGAGTCACAAGCGTGTACTTGGCCAGAGCATCTACTAGCAACGGAGCGCATGCAAGATCATAAACAACGCACTCACAAGATATATTTTGAAGCAATAACATAGTACTCAATATTCATCAGATCCCAGCAAACACAACATGTAGCATTACATAAAGATGATCTTGATCATGTTAGGCAGCTCACAAGATCTAAACATGGTAGCACAAGAGGAGAAGACAACCATCTAGCTACTGCTATGGACCCGTAGTCCAAGGATGAACTACTCACGCATCAGTCCGGAGGCAGGCATGGTGATGTAGAGCCCTCCGGTGATGATTCCCCTCTCCGGCAGGGTGCCGGGAGGAGCTTCTGACCCCTCCCGATCTAGGGTTGACGACGGCGGCGGCTCTGGACTTCGTGGAGGAAAAAGGTGCGTGTCCTAGGTCTTAGATATCCGAGGGGTATAAGTAGGCGAAAGGGCGAAGGCGGCGGGGCCTCGAGGGCCCCACACCCTGTGCTCGCGCGGCCAGGGGGGCTGCCGCGCCACCTGGGGGTGTGGGCCCCTCGGGGTCCTCCTCCGTCTCCTCTTCGGTGTTCTGGAACCTCCCGGGGAAAATAAGCACTTTGACGTTTCGTTTGTCCAATTCCGAGAATATTTCCTTAACAACTTTTCTGAAACCAAAAACAGCAGAAAACAGGCAACTGCTACTGTGGCATCTTGTTAATAGGTTAGTCCCAGAAAATGCATAAAATGATATAAAAGTGTATATAAAACATGTAGCAATTGGCATAATATAAGCATGGAACATAAGAAATTATAGATACGTTTGAGACGTATCAGCAATGTTTCTTCTACTACTTCCAAACGTTTAAAATTGCCTAAAACTGCTAAAACTATGCTTGATAAAAGTGCTGAAATTTTTAAGAACATAGGAGATAATGGTCCCATTACTTTTGATGATAATGACTTTGATTACGATAATTGTAATATCTCTGAAGTTATTAAGTTCTTGCAAAAGTTATCTACAAGTCCTAATGCTAGTACTTTAAATATGGCTTTTACTACACATATTACAAATGCTCTCATTAAAGCTAGGGAAGAAAAATTAAAACTTGAAACTTCTATCCCTAAGAAGTTAGAAGATGGTTCGGAGCCCATCATTAAAATAAAAGTGAATGAATTTGATTGCAATGCTTTGTGTGACCTTGGTGCAAGTATTTCTGTTATGCCTAAGAAACTTTATGATATGTTTGACTTGCCACCTTTGGAACATTGCTATTTGGATGTTTTTCTTGCTGATAATGCTTTGAAGAAACTTTTGGGGAGAGTTAATGATGTTCTTATCATGGTTAATAATAACCTTGTCCCCGTTGATTTTATTGTCTTGCATATTGAGTGCAACCCCTCTTGTCCTATTGTTTTGGGAAGACCTTTCCTTCGAACGGTTGGTGCTATTATTGATATGAATAAGGATGACAATGGGTAGGGTATAGGGCGGGTATAGCAATACCATACCCATACCCGTGTAGTCAATGGGTACAAAACTGTACCCATACCCGTACCCACGGGTATGAAACTTTACCCGTACCCTTACCCGACGGGTACCCATACCCGTTGGGTACCCAACGGTCGATCAAATAGTACACATCCTACAGGTAATTTTACATTCATCAAATAAAAGAAAAAAACATTTATCTCAACTCTTTACATATATTTGAGTACATGATAATTATCTCAACTCAAACTGCCAACTTATGACAATTTTACCATAGATTCACAAGCTTACGAGAATAAATATTAGACCTCCACGGGTAAGATATGTAAACGGGTAAGGTATGGGTATACCCATGGGTATGAGTTTATACACGTGCCCTACCCGTGAATTAACGGGTAGGGTACGGTTACTACCCATGGGTATAAAATTGTACCCATATCCTACCCATGCGGGTACGGTACCCGCGGATACCCGTACCCGTGGGTAAAATTGCCATCCTTAGATATGAAGAAGCAAATATAAGGTACCACTTCCCACTTAAGAAAAGTATGGAACACTTACCTAGGAAGAAGATTAAGCTACCTTTTGATTCTATTATTCATACAAACTATAATGTTGATGCTTATTCTCTTGGAAACACTTGAGTTTTGCTTTCTGTGCCTAGCTCAAAGGCGTTAAAGAAAAGCGCTCATGGGAGACAACCCACTTTTTTTATTTCTGTTATTTTCTTTTATTGAGTCAAGGAACATGCCTACCTCTGTAGCAATTCCTTTGTATCTTTATTTTATTACATAGTTGTGCCAAGTAAAGTCTCTAGTAGAAAGTTGATGCTAGATTTGGATCTCTGCGCAGGAACAGTTTTTCTGCTGTCCACCGTTAAATTCATAATTTTTTACAGAAAAGTCGGAATGACCTGATATTTTCTGAGCGTGATCCCCAGATATGTATGCAACTTTCATTAGTTTTGAGTTTTCTGATTTGAGCAAGTTAAGTGACTCGGAAAAATTCGTCTTTACGGACTGTTCTGTTTTTAATAAATTCTGCCATTTATTTTACATTGCTTCTTTTGTTGGTTTTGAGTGGATCTTTGACGAGGTTATACCAAATGGGTACCCAATCGTGTGGGTACCTGGTGCACGTGATGACTACAGCCTA
Source organism: Poa annua (assembly GCA_026929855.1). NCBI lineage: Eukaryota > Viridiplantae > Streptophyta > Magnoliopsida > Poales > Poaceae > Poa > Poa annua. The sequence goes on from CM049433.1 coordinate 72,672,492, forward strand.
ATTGTCGATAGACTGAAGAAGCCCAACAAGCGAAGCCCAAGATGAAGATCTTTTAACATAGATAGACATAGTCGGTTGTACTTTCCATACTTGTAGTCCTAGTCGGTTACGTACCCGAGACCTGTACCCCTATATAAGGGACAGGAGGGTAGTCGATTAGGGACACGCCCAATCAGAACCACCAAACCCTAGCGAGAGCCGCATCTCGCTAGACCATTGTACCCTCCGCATATTCACAATCAATACAGACAGGCAGGAAGTAGGGGTGTTACCTCAGTCGAGAGCCCTGAACCTGGTTAACTCCCGCTTGTCAGCCGACGAATCTACTAACACTACGCGTTCTCTACCTCACAACTCTAACCCTAGGCTATCAGTCATGGGTATTGATGGGGACACCCCTCGTCAATTGGCGCCGTCTGTGGGAACAGGTAGTGTTGGATCTACGGATTTTTCGGTCCCAGCTTCAAACGGCCAGTCGCCGACTTCATCAGAGGGATAAACATCGGCAACTTCAGATCGCATCCAGACCACAGGCAATCACTCGTCAAGATCACCAACAGCTGAGCCAAAAAGGATCAAGCCATATTCACCAGAAGCACAAGAAAACTATTCAAGTCTCGACTCAGGATTCGATCTAATAGTTGGTAAGCATAACTTTTTCGTTGATAAGTTTGTTGTGCAGGACTTGACCGGCCAGATCGCGACTGAAGCACCCAAGGAGAAGTCGACTGCAATCGCATCCTCGACAGACAAGGAGATCACCTCATCACAGATCGATTCGATCCCGTCGCCCAAATCCCCGATCTCCTCCATGTCATCACGAGAATTCAACAAACTCATGACAAAAGAATTCCCTGAAGATGAAGTCTAGTCGACTTACCATAGCAATCCAGTCGAAGCGCCGGCCACCATAATCGCATCAGCAGAAGACGCCAGAACTACTTCATCACAGATCGGTCCGATCTCACCACTAGGATCTCCGACTGACTCCATGACGACAAAGGAATTCGAGGATTACGTGACTCAAAACCAATTAGACGAGGAAGTACAGCCAGGCCTTCAAACCAGCACCGGCGAAAGCATAGATCCACTCGACGAAGCACGCGACCATATGCGGGCAGAGGCTCCAGAAGATAGCATTCATATGACCGATTTTGTTGATCCGGAGTCCCAAGTTCTTCATGACGCCTTCACTGACTACGACGAACCTCCTAAGCAGTCGCTTGAGACACGTGTCAGTATCAACACTCAGATCAGTAAAAACAAAAGATCAGCCACGAACTGGGATGGCGAAATTGAATCAATGACTGGCATTGACAGCACACACACATGCCTCCCGGTCATACCCCGGCAGGTCTACGTCGCGTTTAGTGCAGAAACCTCGGCAGCCGCTGCCAGTCGAAGGCCTACGGAATTTCCCTATGAAGTTACGTTGCCAGATGGTGTGACAAAATTAAACATAACAGCAGAAACGGCGGCAAAAGTAGACAAAATAATCGCGGACTAAAGCAGTACAGGGCAACACTCGAAGAAAGAAGGAGGCAGGCAAGCATCTCAAGTGAACGCAGGCGTCAGCTATCCCTTAGCTCCACCGGAGCGACGGAAGGAGGACGCAAATCCAGATTTGCAAGAATCCCGGAAAGAGAAAGATCAGAAGTCACTCGGAATCTAGAGCACTCGTTCATGACGCTAGACTCGGAGGGCATACTTCTGCCAAAAACAGGCGAGGGCACACTCATGTCAATAGGAGCATACATTCAAGCAAATAAACCTCCACCAGGGGGTCCAGCGGAAGAATTATACCTCCAGCAGATGAAAGCTTTGGCAATTGCGGTAAAAGAGCTCACAGAAGGAAGAAGCCAAGAGCGCAGCCGAAGCCGCTCACGAAATCATCGCAGTCGCAGCCCTCCACGAAGTAGCGCAAGAAGGAACTCCAATCGTCGCCGATCGAGAAGCCGATCGCGAAGCAGATCCAAAAGGTCGAGCAGCAGGGAATCAGGTGATAACCGCAGCATCGGATCATGTGGGGCACAGTGCTTCACTCGAAGAATCCGCGAAGCCAAGCTGCCCAAGAAGTTTGGCCTACCAACCACACCGAAGTTCAATTGCAAACAAGAGCCTTCAGGCTGGCTTGAGGATTACAAGTTGGCAGTCGTATGCCAACGAGGATCAACTACAACAGCTCTACAGTACATACAGCTGATGCTTGAAGGCACAGCCCGCGATTGGCTCAAATCACTACCCGAGGGAACCTACGACTCCTGGGAACACTTCAAAGAAGACTTCATAAAATACTTCGACCCTCTCTGTGAAAGACCCAAAACGTTCGAGGAACTTCGGGCGTGCAAGCAAAAAAGCAGGCGAAATGCTAAGGGCATATATTCGAAGGTGGACCGCCATACGCAATTCATTTGGCACGATCTCAGAAGACAGGGCCATGGACGTCTTCACATTGGGAGTCTACAGAGATGACTTCAGAGAGGCACTCGGCAGACAGAAGCCAAAGTCTATGGCAGAGCTCATGCAAATTGCGACTGAATGTGCAGATGGAGAAGACGCCCTACGGTCCAAGCGAACATCTTCTTCAAACGATCATGACGATCGGCGGGATAGTCATGACCGTCGTGACAGAGACGAAAAGCGACGGAGACGTGGCGGTGACTACGGCAGCAAGGATAAAGTCAAATTCGTGGCAGCCGGATTCGCACATGATAATCACATTCGGGATGATAGGAAACACAATGATCATTACAGCAGTCGAAACGACGACTATCGTGACACACAAGATAACGATCATCGCTACAATCGGTCAGACGATCGCCACGACAACCGGGATCGCGATCGACATAGTAATGAATATAAGAGACAAAAATGGCACAGACGCTTGAATCCAAGGTCAGATGAATCAACTCAAGAACTGACAGAGAATCCATGCAGATTACACCTGTTCAAAGACCCGACAACGGGAAGATTAACATCAAGTCATACTATGGAGAACTGTCGTGAATTCGAACAATTGGCAGCCGAATATATGAAACGGCTCAGAAGGGATACACCAGCACATATGGCACCTACGCCAACACAGCCAGTCGCAGCACTTCCACCTCCTCCATCGCACAATCCTGACAGTCAATTCACAGGAGCGGTATATCAGATACCACAAGATGCAACAGAGCAATATCCAAGACATCAAGAACAAATGCATATGATTCAGAAAGGACGACCCTCTAACAGGCAACAAAAGCTTCACACTCGACATGTAACCATGGCGGTTATGGCACCACCAGCCATACCCGAATTTTTGCGCGGGTCAGAAACAGTGATCACATTCAGTCGAGAAGACCATCCACCATCCGTTTATAGACCAGACCACGCCGCTCTTGTACTTGATGCTCAAATTGGTGGTTACACCATGACCAAAATCTTCATGGATGGAGGGAGCGGCATCAACATCATCTTCGCTGACACGTTACGCCGGATGAACAGGTCAGTCGAAAACTTACCGCCATCCACAAACACCTTCCATGGTATAGTTCCAGGCAAAGCTATCGTACCCAAAGGCACGATACAGCTCGATGTCACATTTGGAGACACGACACATTTCAGAACTGAGTCAATTGAGTTTGAAGTTGTCGACCGGAAGTCGCAATATCATGCCATACTGGGACGACCAGCATTCGCTCGATTCATGGCGGTACCACACTACGCATACCTTCAACTGAAAATGTCAGGTCCAAAAGGAGTGATCACAATCAATGGAAACTTTCAAAGGTCAGACGCTTGCGACCGCGATTTCAATAAAATCTCTGAGATGTTCGGAGCAGAACAAACACTTGAAGAGCTCTTGCTCGCCAGCAACGCAACATATATGCCAGATTATAAGAAACAAGCTGTTGACAAGACATTTAACGCCGCAGATGACACTCGAATGCATCAGATACATCCGACTGATCCCGCAAAGACAGTCAAGGTGTCGTCAAGTCTACCGCCCGCATAGGAAAGCGCGCTCGTCGAATTTCTCCGTGAGAACTGGGATATGTTTGCCTGGTGTGCAGCCGACATGCCAGGCATACCCAGGGAATTCGCCGAGCACTCTCTCCAACTCAGTCCAGGAACTAGACCGGTCAAACAAGCAGTACGTCGTGTGTCAGGACCGAAAAGAGAAGCTATATAGAAACATGTAGATAAACTACTCAAAGCAAACTTCATCCGAGAGATCAAAAAGTCAGAATGGGTAGCTAACCCCGTGATAGTTGAAAAGAAGAAGACAACTGCAACCAGGATGTGCATCGACTTCACAGGGCTCAACAAATGCTGCCCAAAAGATCATTTTCCACTGCCCCGTATCGACCAGATCGTAGACTCCACTGCAGGATGCGCGCGACTGTCATTTCCAGATGCATATTCAGGATATCATTAGATAAAGATGAAAGTCGAAGATGAAGAAAAAACAGCATTCACAACTCCGCTTGGAGTATATTGCTACACCACCATGCCCTTTGGCCTCAAGAACGCAGGCGCCACTTACCAACGCATGATGCAAAATTGCTTGAAAAAACAAATTGGCAAAAATGCTGAAGTTTACGTCGACGACATAGTTATCAAATCAAAAGAAGAACATACACTACTCTCCGACATACAGGAGACATTCGACAACCTCCGAAGGTACAACATAAAATTAAACCCAGACAAGTGTACTTTCGGCGTCCCAGCCGGAGAACTTTTGGGATACTTAGTGTCAGCTCGCGGAATTGAGGCAAATCCAGAAAAGATACAGGCCATATTAACCATGCAAAGGCCTACCAAGCTCTATGAAGTACAGCAGTTGACAGGACGGGTAGCAGCCCTCAGTCGATTCATCAGCAAATTAGGCGAAAAGGCACTACCACTATATCGACTGATGAAGAAATCGGATAAATTCGAGTGGACCAACGAAGCTGAAGCAGCCTTTATCGATCTCAAGCGAATGCTCACCAGACCGCCCATACTAGCAGCGCCAAAAGAAAAGGAACCACTGTACCTATATGTGGCAGCAACAAACAGGGTGGTGAGTACAGTCCTGGTAGTCGAACGTATGGAAGAAGGAAAAATTCAAAGCGCACAAAGGCCAGTTTACTACGTCAGCGAGGTCTTGCCTTTATCCAAACAAAGATATCCACACATCTAGAAGCTGGCTTATGCCGTCTTCGTAACAACAAGGAAGTTAAGACACTACTTCACGGAACACCCAATCACGGTGATCAGCAAATCTGCAATCGGAGATATACTCACAAACCCAGATGCAACTGGACGGGTGACAAAATGGCTTATCGAGCTGGGACCCCTGGGAATCATGTACGATCACCCGAAAGCCATCAAAGCTCAAGTCCTGCCAGATTTCACCACCAAGTGGATAGAATCTCAATTGCCAGGAATACCAGACATATCTAATTCTTGGACAGTGTACTTTGATGGGTCTAAAAAGAATGAAGGCGCAGGTGCAGGTGTTGTGCTCATATCACCCAAGGGCGACAAGTTGAAGTACGTTCTACAAATGGACTTCACAAAACCATCAAACAATGAAGCCGAGTACGAAGGATTGATACATGGCATGCGTATGGCCAAAGTCTTGGGGTGCACTCGACTGATGATATATGGTGACTCAAATCTAGTCGTACAGCAAACAATGAAAATCTGCGACGCCATAGCGGACAACATGATTGCATATCGTGATCTCTATAACAAATTAGAGGGAGAGTTTGATGGATGCGAACTACGACACATCGGACGGGAGAGCAATGAAGAAGCAGGCACATTGGCCAACATCGGCTCGACTAAAGCCCAGGTTCCACCCGGTGTTTTTCTGGAGCGTATCGAGCACATATCCATTCACAAACAGTGATCAGCACCAACCGCGACAGAAGCAACAAAGGACAGTGCACGAAACACGACAGACCCTCCAATCGAAGTACTTCTATGTCAAGGCGATCATGTGACTCCAACGTGGACTGAGCCAATACTGGCATTCTTACTTCGAGAAGAGCTACCAGACGACACAACAGAAGCCAGACGAGTAGCTCGTCGCGCCAAAGCATACACCATCATAAACGGTGAACTTTACAAAAGAAGCATCTCAGGTATATTTCAGAGGTGTATAGAGTTTGAAGACGACAAAACTATACTTCGCGATATTCATGCAGGAACTTGCGGGCATCACGCTGGCAGTCGATCACTCGTAGCCAAAGCATTCAGAGCAGGGTTTTACTGGCCTACTGCACTCAAAGACGCAGAAGATATAGTCAAACGATGCATCGGGTGTCAAAAATTCGCAAACAAACCTCATGCACCGGCATCGGCGCTCAAAACCATACCACTGACATGGCCTTTTGCCCAGTGGGGACTAGATATGGTAGGACCACTCAAAAAATCATCCCCTGGAGGACATACCCACTTACTGGTGGTAGTCGACAAATTCACAAAATGGATTGAAGCAGTCCCAATCACAAATTCAACTGCGACTACGGCGGTCAACTTCATAAAATCCATAGTATACCGTTTTGGTGTCTCAAACAGTATTATCACGGACAACGGCACAAATTTCACAGCCGAAGAGTTCCGAACTTTTTGAAAAGAGTGGGATATCACACTCAATTATGCGTCGGTGGCGCACCCACAATCCAACGGGCAAGTCGAAAAAGCTAACGGCCGTGTGTGCACAGGCATCAAGAAAAGATTACTGCTTCCACTCAAAAGAGCCGTGGGTGCTTGGGTTGATGAACTCCCGGCGGTGCTTTGGAGTTTACGTACAACCCCAAATGCTTCAACCCAGTTTACCCCATTTTTTATGGTTTACGGAGCAGAAGCAGTCCTGCCACCAGAAGTGAAATTCGATGCACCAAGAGTCGAGGCATACATTGAAGGTGAAGCAAACGAGTCACAAGAAAACACAATGGACTTACTCGACGATGCATGTGACACGGCCCTGGCCCGCACAGCTGTTTACCAGCAGGATCTCAGAAATTATCACAGTCGACGCCTTCGTCTCAGAACATTCGTGGTGGGAGACTTAGTACTTCGACTGAAGCAGAAAAAGGTGCATAAGCTAGCATCACCATGGGAAGGTCCGTTTATCATCACCGAAGTCATCGAGGGAGGCGCCTATTGTAACATCCCAAAATTATAATCAGTATTATTATATCAAAAATGTGGGCCAACAAAAACTTTTTATGAATTAATATGTGTTGATTTCATATTGTTGCTTGTGATAATTATTTCTTGTGAATATGTTGGTTGATTAGCTCTAACTAAAAACTTGAAGAAAAGAAAATAAACAAAACAAAACATAAAACAATAAAAACAATGTGACAATTGTCACACTATTTCTCAAAGTGGGAAATTCATTTTGCTTTCAAACCAAATTCAGTGGAGTGATAATATGAACACTCCCATTTTATTCCCACAACTTTTCCCTCTCCAAATATTAATTTCAAAAACCTAAATTTTAATTCTATTTCTTTCTTTATCTTATTCAAATCACAAAATGTGCTATGTTGCACTTGCCCAATAAATAATCAAATAGCACAACAAATCTTGACAAACATGTGTGAAGCAAGTTATGAAAGAAAATTTCAAAAATTAGAATTTATTTTTGGTTCACACATTTCGTCGAACACCTGGTGGCCGTGTCATGTTCTTCCCCAAATCCGAGATCGATTCGAGCGAATTCGGTCGGAGTTCGTCGATTCAATGCCTCCTTGCGCTTGCCCTCACTCCCCTCACCTCACCGCACTCGAAGACGCCGAGGATTAGAGCCGGGAACGAGGAGGAACGCCAGGGGACAGCAGCCCGCGCGCACGTCACCATGGTCGGCACTGTGGCCACGACGGTGACGACGCCGTGCTGGCCGCGCCAGGCCCCCCCTCTCTCCCTCACCTCCCTGCTCCCTCTCAGCGCAGCAGAGCGTCCAGCAGCAGCCCGCACCCGCAGCCCCCGCGACGCGCAGTGCACGTCGTGCGCCGCCCGAACGCTCGCCACGGCCGTCCCCCACCCGAGCGTGCGCAGCTCGCCTCCACGCGCCATCCTTGCCCCTCTGCACCCCGACACCTTCGCCGCACCTCACCGCCCCCTATGGCGAGCCCTAGCCTCCCCTGGACCGCCCCAACACCCCGTCCACCGTGCGCCGGACCTCGGCCTTATAAGCGCCCCCGCACCCCCCCGTTTCTCCACACCACTCCCCCGCCTCTCCCTTGCTCCACCACCCCCTCTCGTGCACCGCCAGGAGGGCGGAGCCATAGCCACGAAGCCTCAGCCGCCCGTGGCCACCCTCGAGCTCGCCGTGCCCGAGGTAGACGACGACCACGGCCGAGCCGTGCTGCCCCCCCTTTCTCTTCTCTCTGGCCCGCACCCTCTTCTCCATTACCGCCTCGCTCACCCGCCCCCTTTTCCCCTCTGCTTCGTACCCAGGAACGACGTAGGAGCCTCGCCGGAGTTGGAGCACGGCCGCGGAGGAGGAGCTGCTCGCCGCCATCGATTGGAGCCGCCCCAGCACGCGCCGTTCGTCCAGCAAGCTTCCCCGAGTCGCCGCCGTCGATCTGCATCACCCGCGCATCTCCCCGAGCCCCCTAGGTGAGCAAACCGTCGACCTCGCCGTCGCCAGAGCCACGACGCCGCCCGTTCTAGGTCGTCGCCGATGCGCTCGCTCCCGGCCGTTAGATCTCAGATCTACGGTAGCGTACCGCTTCGCGTTTTAAGTCACTGACCCGCGGGCCCCGCTGTCAGATTTTTTAACATTTCCCAGCGCGCGCACCGTTTCGGTTGAGTCACTGACGAGTGGACCCCACCCGTCAGGATTCTCAACATTATCCACAGCAGCATTTCTTTTCTAATTTAGTTTCTGAAAATTCTAGTACTGAATCCAAAATTTGAAATTCAATATCTTGAGATTTATAACTCCAAATAAATCAAATCAAAATGTTCTGGAAAGCTTATGAAATTGTCTAACCAACCCAAGTGGTTTCACCTCATTTGGATAAATAATAAAAATATAGCATTAAAAATACCAAAGAAGGTTTAAAATCTAAACTTGTTTGTTTCTGATACTCTGTTAGCCCAAATGAGTTAAGACTAATTTTATTGGGTCACATTTAGTCATGACTAGTTACCCCTAAGAGGATTAATTTTAGGATCAACAGAATTTGATTAATAGCTAAACCTTGATTATTAAGCTTCTGGATTAAAACCATTGTGTAGGGAGTTTGGTAACTCCAATTGACCCAAATCCAATTGTGTTGTCTTCTACACATCAGTAGCTTTCTTTAGAAATTTAGTTTGTATTTTTGTGACCAACAGAACTTGAGATATGTAATTAAACATGTTCAACTAGTTTCTGCCATAATTAAGACCTAATTAAATAATGGTTAATTCAATTAAATTGAAACCAAATTGTGTTGCTTGATGTATGAAGTGGCTATTTAGAGCATTTAAGATTGTATTGTTGTGATATTGATTGAGTAGGTTAGTGATTGTTTGTATTTGTCTGATTGTGCATTAGACGAGACCGTTGTCGGGTTTATCGAGGAAGAAGAGTTCGTGGAACCCGAAGATCAAGACCAATAACACTTTGCCGAGCAAGGCAAGCTACTCTCTGAGCTTGCACCCTAATACATGCATCCATTCTTATAACAGGATTTACTTTTAAGGCAAAGATTTTCTAAAAAGCCCTTTTCAAAAGTATATGGAAATTATTTTGCCACCCTATGTAGAAATATAAGATAAATTATAGGATGGGAAAAATAAAGATTGTTTTATTCAAAACCCCTTTGAAAACCCTGTGTGGCTATGAAGCACCGAGATGTTGGTGTTGAAGTGAAGAAAAGGAGAATGGTGGTTTTGATAAAACGCACATTGTGTCTTTGTACTTACGTCAATCAGCCAATACCATGTGCGACCACATTTACCCACATATGGGAAAGGGCTTGGTCATATAGTTTGCTCATATTAGTATGGGATACCTCATCTACGGAGATGACTCCGTTATGCATGAGGGGATGGTTTGATGAACTACCCCTGACCTGGGTCCTCGCTCAAACTCTATGAAAAGATAAGGAGGAGGATAGAAGGATGTCCCCTATACACCGCCAGACAAAACTATGAGTCCTCACACTTAGATCCCGACGGGCTGGGTTAAGTGTTGATGGAAAGTATCATATGGGCAGGTTCCTATACTAGCATGAGCAAAGGACAGACTAGGATCAGTGTCTCAACTTCGCATACACCTTGTATGGCGAGACGTGGCTGACACGATGAGTTACCGGATGGATGTGGGAAAAGCGTGCTACCTCTGCAGAGTGTAAAACTATTCGAATAGCCGAGTCCTCGGATATGGACAGTTGAGAGACCCTACTTTGACCATGTGCAAGTTTTGGAAAAGAATTGAGTTTTAAAAAGAAAAGGAAGTGGAGAATGATCCATACACCTATACCAACGGATCGGTATGAGGTTGTTGGGGACCATGAACCATGACGGGTTATGGTCAGAAAAAGGAGGAGTTTTGGAGAACAAATAAAATGGGACATTATATTAAGAGTAGTTGCCTATTGTAGGTTTGTTCGGTTTATGGGGGATGGCTCCTCTCTCCCCCACCACCGCTCCCACCCCAACCAGCACCTCCTCACCGGCGTTCTGTTGCCATGGCGTCAAGTTCTAGTCAAGATGGAGGCTCTCCTGCATTGGGACTTTGCCCCCGGCCTGGCGGTCGAGGCTCAGGTGCGTCGCAGATTTGGCTCCTCGGTTCACTTCTCTCCTTCCTCTGGATCTTCGGAATTCTTCCTCGTCGTCTCGTTCTCTTCTGCTTCCTTCTCCCTCACGGAGGAGACAGTTGGACTGGCTCTGCAATCTTGCATTGGTGGAGACAGATTGGGTTTTCATGTGTTCCAGCTTTCGGATCATAGGTTTCGCTTCTCAGTGGCATCTAACCGTGTTGGACATTTCATTTATAGTCTGAGAGATCGTATTTGGCCGGACTTTATTTGCCATTTCTCTTTATTTCATGGGGTTCATCCGTCCATCTCTGGTTTTCGCCATGGTGCTAATTCTTGGCGTGCCACCTCGGAGAATTTGGTGATCTCTCAACGTGCTCCTACTGCTTTTAAACCGAACCTGGAATTCCTTAGACACAGTGCAGCCATTGACACCACCTCCCATGAGGAATTGCTTAAGTTTAATCTCCCCCATATTGCCAAGGATGTTCATGGTGTGCCATCGCCAGACTTGATTCAGTTCGGAGCATTTGCGCCGATTTCCCTGCCTCCCAAAGCTCAGTCTGCTCCGAAATTGATTTTTGGCAGTTTCACCAGTTTGGTATCTCCCGCCTCATCAGGAGCGGTTGTTTCGGGCAGTTTCTGTTTCTGTAGCTCGCGCTATCTAAGGGATCTTTGTGCCTCTCTGTCCCCAGATCAGCTCGAACATTTAGAGGATTTAAGGCAATCCAATTACTCTGATCGTGATATCAGGGATGCACTTAATTTGCCCATTATCCCACCTAAAGATTTGGTGTTTGAATATCTGGGCCGCTGTTCGCGTTGTAGCTCCATCCGTCACCTGCTTATTGACTGCCCTGGGCCCTGTAAACATTGTCTTTTTCTGGGCTTTACCTGTGTTGACTGTGATGTGTCTCAACCCAGTCCGATCCCTTTGGCGTCCGCCACTACTGAAACGCCTGCTGTTGTCCCTGAGATCTCTGTTGATATTGAGCCTCAGCCTCCGCTTTCTCATCCTGGCCCTTTAGGACCTTTTACGGATTCCTCTCTTACGGGACCTCTCAGATGTTGTTTCCGTTGCCTAGAGCTGGGTCACATCAGAGCGAACTGCACTAAGGATATTCGCTGCACTGAATGTTTCGGTTGGAGACATAAGGCCCGTTATTGCCCCATTAAGCTATCCTGCAAATTTTGTCATGAGTTAGGCCACCAGGTCGATTGCTGCCCAAAAATCAGATGCCGTTTATGTCAAGATTCTGGACATCAATCTAATAATTGTCTTACTCGGAAAAGGTGGGTCAAGAAAGGCACTGCCAAGTCCGACAACACATCTGCTGATGCTCATGATGCGTGCAATGATCACATCGAAGAAGTTGAACACACTGCGGAAGGTCTGCTCACTGGCAACAACGAAACTTTACTGCAATGTGTTCGTGCTGGAGGGGAAGAACTGCACGTGGAACTGCCACCTTTTGCTGATTATCTCTCTTTCTTGGGATGGATGATGTGTCAGGTTTACACCCGAGCCATTCTGCCACCAGATGAAACATTCTACTTCTCACATGTTGCCGAGATGATTTCGCTGTTCTTCGAGACTGTCCGTCAGGCCATGCACACCTGGGCCTTCACCTCACTCACAAGAGCTCCGCTTTATCAGTTTCAGTTCCCGCTGCAGCTTACTGATATGATTGCTTATCGATCTCACCTGAACATTGTTTTGGTCATTGAAGAGCTCACTGAACCTGATCTGGAGTTTGTCGCTGCACCTACTGACCTGGAGTTTGTTGCTGCTTCTGATGTTGTCTGTCCTATACCCACTGAAACTGAACCTATTGTTGTTGCTGCTTCAACTGAGCTTCGTGATGTCGCTCTCCTAGACACTGCTGAACTGCTGAGTTTTGGATTGGGTTTTGTATCTGATTCGGCTATCTCGTCTAATCCCTCACAGCCCATGCAGCCCATCGCTGATCCAAGTAGCAGCTCCAGCTCTGATGTTCCTTGTGGACCCATAACTCGGTCCAGGTCTTGCGTACATAAGCCTGCGACTCCCTCTGTTACTTCCCAGGTCCGTAGATGCACACGCAATAATAACAATGGTCATATGCATGTTGCTCTTCCAGATCGCACCCCACGACGGCGTGCCTCGTCTGTCCCACGTGCCACACAGCCTGCAGTAATGCGGATAGCGGAGATGCAGCGGATTGGAGTCGAGGATTGCGGCATTGATCCAGAGGAAATCACCGAAGCTCATTTGCAGCAAGTTCGTCATTCTAGCAATGTATCTTAATAATCTGTTGTCAGTTAATCTGCGGTGTTCAGACCAGGACCTTGTTTGCCCTGTCGATTGTGTCTGTGTCAGACTGCTAGGGTGTTGCTACAGTTTGTGTGAACTGCTTATCCTTTACCAGTTGAATCTCCCTAAATACTTGGTCATCTATTTGTTATTTGCTAATGCATTTGTCAAATCGTTCCTGGAAAATTCTTTGCTGGAATATAAGAGGGCTCAATAGCCCAGACAAATGGTTACATGTTCTCCACAAGGTGGAGGAAAGTGAAGCTTCCATTCTTTGCTTCCAGGAGACCAAAAAATCAGATATTGACATGCATTTCATCCGTAAATTCGTGCCTAAACGTTTTGACCATTTTGAATTTGTTGCTTCTGATGGTGCCTCGGGAGGGCTTCTGATTGTTTGGGTTGGCAATTTGTTTGTGGGACAGTTAACCCAATCTGAATCTTTTGGTCAGATCGTTCAATTCACATCTAAAACTAGTCTTGATCAATTTTCACTAGTAAATGTCTATGGACCGTGTGATGGTATTGAACGACAGAATTTCGTGGCTTGGCTATTTAGCCTGGATTTTGCTGAGGATGCTCATTGGATTTTTGTTGGCGATTTTAACTTCTATCGCTATACCTTTAGCCGCAACAAACCCGGTGCTAACTTGACTGATATTGAAACTTTCAACGAGATCATTAGCTATCTTGGGCTTATTGAGTTACCTATTAAGGGTCGTAATTTTACCTGGAGCAATATGCAGGCTGACCCCTTACTCTCTCAGCTGGATTGGTTCTTTACTACCCCGCACTGGACAACTAAATTCCCCAATACGATGGTTAATCCTTTGGCGAGACCGACCTCGGATCACATCCCATGCGTCATAAACATAGGTACTGCGATACCTAAACCACAGGTTTTCCGCTTTGAAAACTACTGGATTCGTATGCCCGGTTTCATGGATGTTGTGAGAAATATCTGGGCTATTCACTGTCCAGGTGACAGTGCTAAATGCATTTCTTCTAAGCTCAAGCTGCTGCGCAAAGGGCTGCGGAATTGGAGTTCCAGTATTTCAGTTATTAACATACTGATTGAAAACTGCACCAGTACTATCTTTCGACTGGATGAAACTGAAGATATACGCCCCCTTCATCTCACCGAGTGGAATTTCCGGAATATTGTGAAGCTGAAACTTCACCACCTCCTGGCTTGTAAGCATGACTACTGGCAAAAACGATGCACTGCTAAATGGGCGAAATTCGGTAGTGAAAATACCGCTTATTTTCACTCCATGGCCACGATCAGGTACAGAAACAACTCAATTGCCTCTCTGCAGCGTACTGATGGTTCCCTTGTCACTGATCACCATGAGAAGGCTGGTCTTCTGAGACAAGTGTTCAAAGACCGTCTGGGCACAACTGTGCCGATCGACGAAACTTTTGAGTTTTCATCTCTGCTCACAACTCATGCTGGGCTGACCGAGCTATCAACCCACTTTACCATCACTGAAATTGATGATGTGGTTGCTAACCTGCCCACGGACAAGGCCCCGGGACCTGATGGCTTCAACGGCCTTTTTATGAAAGTCTGCTGGCCCATTATCAAGCTGGATTTCTATAAGCTGTTTGATGAATTCTGGAATGGCACGGTCAACCTCCAAAGCATCAATGATGCCTTTATCACTTTAATCCCCAAGATCCATTCTCCGATTAGCCCAAATGATTACCGACCTATTTCTCTTCTTAACAGCAGTTTTAAGTTGATTACTAAGGTCTTGGCCAATAGACTCCAGCAGAAAATTCTTGATGTGGTTCACACTAATCAATATGGTTTTCTTAAATCTCGAACAATTCAAGATTGCGTTGCATGGGCATATGAATATATTCATCAGGTTAAGCAAGCTGGTAAACCAGCGGTGATTCTTAAACTTGATTTCACCAAGGCTTTTGATATGATTGAGCACCGGGCTATTTTACAGATTCTTCGAGGCCATGGTTATGACAGTAAATGGATTAACTGGATTTCTATGATATTTGATACTGGCTCTTCCTCGGTTCTCCTCAACAATGTTCCTGGTAAAAAGTTCCCCTGCAGACGTGGGGTGCGCCAAGGCGACCCTTTGTCTCCGATCCTCTTTGTTGAAGGAGCTGATCTCCTTCAGACCATGATTAACCGTCTTGCTTCAGATGGCCATCTCACTCCTCCACTGAACATTCCGGATATGGATTTCCCTATTGTCCAGTACGCGGACGATACCCTATTGATCATGGAAGCCTGCCCCACCCAGTTGCGAACACTTCGACAACTTCTTCTTCGGTTCACTGCGGCCACGGGTCTCTCGGTTAATTATACCAAGTCATGCATGATGCCACTTGGAGTTGATACCACAACTCTGCAGAATTTGGCCTCGATCTTCGGATGTACCACCGGCACACTCCCCTTCCCTTACTTGGGTCTGCCACTCGGTACCACTAGGCCCACGATTGCTGACCTCTCACCCCTTGCTGATCAGGTTGAGAGACGCATGAATGCTTGCTCTCGCTTTCTGGATTATGGTGGTCGCCTCACCTTTGTACAGTCGGTTCTTTCATCGCTTCCAACACATTATTTGTGCTCGCTGAAACTGCCTAAGGGCTTCATTGCCAAATTTGATCGTGCCAGGAGACACTGTCTATGGGCTAAGGAGGAAGAGTCTAGCTCTAGTCACTCATTGGCGGCGTGGCATTTAGTTTGTCGTCCGAAAAAACATGGTGGATTGGGGATCACCAATTTGGAAGTTCAAAACAAAGCGCTACTCATGAAGCATTTGCATAAATTTTATTCTCATGCTGACATTCCATGGGTGAAGCTTGTGTGGTCATCTTATGGACCAGGACCGCCCCATGCTCAATCCCCTAGGGGCTCTTTCTGGTGGAAGGATATTTGCAGCCTCCTTGATATTTATAGAAGCATCACTATTTCATCTGTCTGCGATGGCCAGTCTACTCTATTTTGGAAAGATTTTTGGTTTGGACCATCATTGCTCTGCGATAACTATCCCCAGCTCTTCTCCTTTGTGCTCAACGAGGACTCTTCTGTGGCTGATCACATGAACAACCCTCAGCTGAATGATTTGTTTGCGCTGCCACTTTCAGTCCAAGCCTTTGACCAATTCTCTCCGATCAACAATGCGTTGCATGCAATGACCTTTGATGAGACAGCTCCTGATACTAGAACATATGTGTGGGGGGGATCTAATTACACTGCGGCTAAGTTCTATAGTTTTGTTTTTGCTCAGGTTAACTGCTGGCCAATTCTCAAGCACGTTTGGGGTTCCAGATGCTTTCCTAAGCTCAAAGTATTTCTCTGGCTTATGACTCATGATCGCCTTAATACTAAGGATCTTATGACCCGTAAACATTGGCAGGTGGAGGGTGGTATCCACTGTATTTTGTGTGATCGCAATTTGCCCGAGACTAGAGACCACCTTTTTTTTGAATGTCCTTTCGCTCTTAGATGCTGGCACACTCTTGGTTTACATTGGACCCCTGGCTCTCACATCTCGGACAGACTCCTCACTATGAAAGGCATTTTTACTGGTCCATGTTTTTTGGAGGTTTTCGCTTGTGCGGCATGGAATATATGGAAGACACGGAATGACTTCATCTTCCAAGGCACTCAACCTTCCTTTAGGCGCTGGAAGATTAAATTTTGCTCCGATATCTATCTTCACCAGCATAGAATTAAGGACTCTTTAGTTCAAACTCTCCTTTTGTGGATTAGTTCTCTCACTTAGACATGTACTCGTCACTCTTTTACAGACCCCTTGATGTACCCCATTTTTTTGATCACCCCATATTAATATGAAAATTTAACCGTAGGGATTCTTCCCTACGGTAATGGTGTTCAAAAAAAAATATTAAGAGTAGTTATAAAATTCTTCTTACCTTCTTCAACAAAGATATAGAGATGTTTTAAATAAATAAAAGTATGAAATTAAAAATGAGACTAGTGCATACTCATGTTGGAGTAGTTTGCGAGTACAATCAAATGTACTCATAATGGTTTCGTCCCTGGCTATTGTCGTAGCCAGACATGGAGGAGCACTACGCCAAGGAGGAGTATGGCGACTTCTATGCGAACTAGGGATCTCCATAAGTCGACTGCCTGTCGGGTCGTTGTTAGAAAATGATGTCTACTACGCCTTAGCTTCCGCTGATTATTTTGGTTTGGCCCATGAAGGCACCTATGTAAGACTTGGTCTAAAGGACCGTTTATGTAAGACTTTAATTCGGTATTGTAATGGATGTAAACTTTGGTATTCAGTTCGGATTATGTGCAACGACAGACTGATCACGGGATCGTTGTGTTAAGCATAATCGGGTATTTCGGACAGCTAGTCCGGGGTCCCCACACCTATCGACTGAAGTATGCCCAGACGGGAGAACTATCGCATAATCCATGGAATATGGCGCACCTGCGTCGCTTCTATGCGTAGGCCTCACAACCAACTAATGTAATAGAGCTCAAATATATCAAAAGGGCCAGCAGATTTCAGACGCGCTCTTTTCCTTACCAGGGTACCTAAGGGGACTGGAAGGTTTTTAATGAGGCGGTCTGCTGGTCAAATATCTTCAATAAAGATAATGCTTCTTCATAAATATTTTCGCATACCTCTCGTCGAATACCGTCAACCCACCCGAATGGCTCGGTATATATATATATATATATATATATATATATATATATATATATATACATATATATATATATATATATATATATATATATATATATATATATATATATATATATATAGGACCCCGCCTGAATGTTCGGGGGTTGAAGATACAAGTTGTTTCTTCATAAACACACATAATGGAAAATTTTCATATAACCCAGCGTCACTCGATAGACTCGGGGGCTGGGTGGCCGAACAAGGATATCATATAAGGACAAAAGAATTGTCCAAAGTCAGGAGTATATCATACAGTTCAAGTATATCAAAATCATGCGCGTCATGCAGACATTATCATATTACAAGGTCATCAAAAGGTCAAGAAACGGCGACTAGTCACGGGGCACAGACGCTAGCTTACCCCTACGTGGCTTATGCATGGCAGAAACTTCAGCTACTCGACGCTCCATGGTACAAATGTTAACCCCAGCAAGACGAGCAGCAGAATCCGATACACCCCTGAAAGCCAAAGGTTTCCCATTTGGTTTCTTAGGGTAGTCGGAAAGGACGGCGTCATAGTCAGCAGTCACATAGTTTGCAAGAAAAAGCTTGAGGGTGGACTCTGAGCCGCGTACTGCCAAGTCGCGTGCCCAATCCTTTATAGTTGTCGAATCAGGACCAGTATATCAAAAAATCCTTGCGCAGTCATTGGAACTTCAGTCCACGGTAAAACCTCCGCGAATACAGCGCCGAGGGTCCGAGTGGAAATATCCAAGGAGCATTTGATATGCTCGAGGGCTCTACCCAGCTCCTCGGTCACATGCTCGAGTGACAAGTCACCCCTCGCGTTATCATCATGGGCACAAGAGGAAGAACCTTTACAAAACACGCAAAGAAGGAGTCTAAGACGATAGAAGGAGAAGGCAAAAAGGAGCATCCGCACAGCATAAACTTACAAACCTGCCACAGCATGCACAAAACCAAGCAGCTGCTTAGTGAGCTCCTCTTCTCGACTGACGACGGAACGACGAACACCCTCCAGTTCCTCTTCCGCACGCAATCGTTGGTCGATAAGCTGATGTTCCAGAGTAGTCAGTCGCTTTTCAATAGCAAGCTTCTCTTCTGAAATAAGCATGTGTTAAAAACATAGGAAGCACAAACGCTTAATATCACGAAGCATCAGGAACAGAAACACCTACGGCTCATTTCTTCCAGCTTAGAGCGAAGGGTGGCTCGTTCCTCCTCCGCTCGCACAAAAGCTTGTCCAGCAGCAACTAGGCCACTTACAGCAGGCTACACAAAAAATATCGACACATGTCAAAACAAACGATCGATTCATACAAGGACATAGCTAGTAAAAAGAGACTTACATGCTCTACCCAAGAGAAGGAAGCAGACGTCGACGGGCCAGCAGTTGAAGCAGCAGCAAGTGGCATCTTGCCAGCAGTCGTCGCAGCGGCCACTGCCATAGCTTCGGCTTCTCCAACTTCAGCATGTGGGGAGGCCATAATCGTTCCTTCCCCGACTAGAGGAGTATGAGCTCGCCCGACAAAGGTCCTGTTCGTACGTCAAAAGCAGTATATATCAGATGAAGTAATAAATAAAGAGTAAGGCAAAAGCTAAAAAGGACAGTCAAAAGCACATACTTATGTGAAGGAGATATGCCCTAGAGGCAATTAATAAAGTGTTTTATTTATCATATCTCATTTGTTCATAATACATTTTTGTGTCATTGCTATAACTGTATTAAGCGGAAACATTAATACACGTGTGATACGTAAAACAACCAGGTCCCTAGTAGCCTCTACGTGACTAGTTCATTGTGCAATCGACGATCGAGGTTTCCCGATCATGTGACATGGTGTCAATTTGACAATGGAGTCATGTCGTTGGTAGAACAATGTGATGGACATACCCAATATTTGTAGTACGTAGTCATTACGCCTTTGACCGTGAGATCAACTCTTATTGCTATTCCTGAAAGATACTTTGATTGCATCAAACGTCATATCTTAATAGTGTGACAATAAAGGTGTCCCTCTCGGGTATCGGAAGGGAGTATGTTGAGACGAGGGATCAAGAGCGGGATTTGCCAGTCCGCATAGCAGGATAGATACTCTGGGGCCCACTCGGTGAGATTATGTCAAATGAGCTTGCAAGCGTGTGACAAGGTCACCAGGACATAATATCATGAACGAGTAGAAGATAGCTTTGTCGGTAACGAGATCAAGCTAGGTATCATGATATCTATGAACGAGTCTCGGACACGCTAAGTATCGCCATGGCAAAAGGTCTAAGACTCAGACGTCTAGGTTCGAACGACAAAGTATTCGTTATCTCGCAGGGATTAATTCTGGGTATCCTCGGTCCACGAATTAGTCATTGATCGGAGAGGATGTCTCGATCATGTCTGGTGAGATCTCGAACCGCTAGGTAACACACTTAAGGGAAGTCGACAAGATTAATAGACCGGAAGAAGAAGAGAAATTAACAGAGAGCACCGGGAGCGTCCCGGGAAAGATCCGATGGAGATCGGGTAGCGACAAAATAGTTTTCGGAGCCGGAATAAATTATGTAATATGTATTTAATATTAATTAATGTAATTAATAGTTAAATATATTTTTATTTAATTTTTCCTGAATTTTTAAAGGCAAAATACCCTAAATGGGCCCTCTCATGCAAAGAGGGCCCATGAGGGGGGGGGGAGGTTCCCCCCAAAGGGGAAGGGGGGTTCGGCCGGCCCTAGGTGGGCCTCATGGGGCCCACCTAGGCCGGCGCACCACCATGGCCGGCCGGGGCTGGTGTGGGATTAGTCCCACACCGCCCGGCTGGTAAGGTTGGCTGCTCCCATCTCCCTTTATATAGAGGTGCACCCCTGGCCTTTGAAAACACCAATTCCTCTCTCTCTTTCTCCTTGATCCCGTGATTCCCTTGTTGGAGTTGCGCCAAGGAGGAGTTCTCTCCACCATACGCACACCGCCGTGCTGCTGGTCTCCCGGTCCCAGTCTTCCGCTGCTTCGTCCCTGGATTGGAGCCCGGAGTTCGTCGGCTTCACCGTATGTGTGTAACGCCCTGCGAGGTGCCACGCTAGTGGTGCTGGAGGTCTGCTTCCTCTACACGACCTCGAGGTCTTCGTCGGCTTCATCGACAACGCTTGTGCGGGAGCGTAATCCCCGCTTTTCAGTCTACAAGGGTATGTATACCGATCTCCTTCGTATTACTATATCTGCATAGTATAGATCCTGGCTAGTTTTTGGTTATCGCTGTTAGGAATTTTTTTGTTTTCTGCCTGCGATCCCCTTCATTATGATCATCTTCAATAATCGGCTCAGTCGCAGCCACTGGCAACTGGCATATCGGAGGCGGAACATCGGTCACAGGTGAAGGAATGGCAAGTTCTTCAAGAACTTCTTCCTCCATGTTCTCCGGCTGAGTATCCGGAGCCTTGGCGCGGCACAAACGACGACGTTTGAAAGCACGCCCAGCTGCAGGCTTTTCAACACCTTCGTCAGCAAAAGTTTCTCCAGTGTTAGAAAGGCCAGCCGCAAGCGGGAAAACATCAGTCGCCTTCAACACGGCCAGTTGACGAGCCTCCTCGGTGTCGCCATGCTCAGGAAGGGGAGGAAGAGTCGAAGAAGTCAAACGCCCCTAATCAAAACCAAGCAAAAAAGCACATCAAACATGTGTACTTACATGAAAAGATTAGCAAAGTAAACTCAAAAAACAAAAGCTGAACAAGTACCTCAGGAAGGGGAGTCCCACGGCTAAAAGGAATAACAAAGAAGTCGAAGGAAGCAACGTCATCAGGCTTGACGCTGGTAATATACTTGACATGATCATGAAACACATGACCCCCCAACTCCACATCGCTCATACGAGTAACGTCAAGTGGACCCTCATAAAGCCACAAGGGGTGGGCACGTTGTTGCAAGGGCCACACTCGACGCTTCACAAAGGTGCTAATCAGCTGAATGCCTGTAACGGTTTTGAGCAATTCTTTCACCTTAACCATAAGAAGAGAGGCCTCCTCCTTTTCTTCAGACGACGGGGAATGCTGCCAGGCTTTCGTCTTCATAATAGATTTCTCAGTCGAAAACAATGGCCTTACTTCCTGGTCGACGGGAATGTAAAACCATTTGTTTCTCCATTTCGGAGCAGGGACGACTGCCATCAGGTCAAAATACGGGCAGTCGTCGCGTACCTCGATACAGAAACCTCCGGTAGGAAAGGTGCGACACTCGCAACGAATAAACTGCACCCGGAAGATGGATTTCCAGAGAGCCCAGCTCGGAGACACCCCCAAAAAGCACTCGCACAAAACCATAAAACAGGCAATGTGCAAAACACCTTGAGGAGTGAGATCGTGAATCTGAACCCCGTATGCATAAAGAAGGTCGCGCACAAAATCATGTAGAGGAAAGCCAAAGCCGCGAGGAAGAAATTCCGCAAAACATACCCGTTCGCCGGGGAGAGGCTCGGGAAATACTTCCCTGTTGGAAGGAGCACGGGCACCAAGCTTGTCTATCGAAGGAAGCTATCCACATTGGCGAAATGCTGCCAACTTTTCTTCGGTTACGACAGATTTAACCCAATCTCCAGTCATCTTCTTTGAAACCGCCGTAGCAGATGCAACAGTCGAAATCTCCCTCCCTTTCTCCCCGGCAGCGACAGAGGAGGATGGCACAACGGCAGCAGAGCTCTTCTTGGGGGCCATGGCACAAAGTGGGCGTAGGAGCGAGAACAGGGCAAGCGCGCGCAAGGAAGAAGAAGAGTTGAGGGCGAAGGAAGCAAATGCCAGGGTAAATTAATTTACGGCGGCGAGATCCATATTTACCACAACACGCGAAATGATCTCAGCCGTCCGCGCACGATACCTTGGCCACGTGTCATAATCAAAGAGCAACCGTCGCTGCCCACGCCGCCCACTACGCACGTAAAATGAGGAGGTTATAATCACGCCCACGGAAATTTCGCCACGGCCAGTCAAATCAGAGCTGAACCGGCGTCACCCGCGGTCAAACAAATGGGCCCACAATGACATGTCTTGTCATAGGCTCTGCACAAACGCCAAACACGTCATGCGTGACGTCACCCGAACTAGCAGAAGCAGCAGAATCATAAGAGTTCAGTTGGCAGTTGGTCGACTGGACAAACATGCGCGAACTTGCAAAAGTCTCTCGACTAGGCATTAAGTTAGAACACTCTTCGAGTGGTCGAGTGTACTCCCATCGGGAGTGAATAAAAAGACTTCGACTGCCACATATACGAAACCAGCCGTATGTCAGTTGTGGAACCAGTCTCGCGTAAGCGTACGCGTAAGGTCGGTCCGGGCCGCTTCATCAACTCGATGCCGCCGGCAGTGCAAGTGCACGCGAGAGGGTAGCAAATAATAAGAACGTTGCCCCCGTGAAAAACACGGGTGCAGCTAGCGCACAGCTATATCTACGCATAGATCGGCTCTGATACCACTGAAGGGGATCGCATGCAGAAAACAAAAAAATTCCTAACATCGATAACCTTAAACTAGCCAGAATCTATACAATGCAGATATAGTATTACGCAGGGGGTTCGGTGCACATACCCTTGTAGACCGAAAAGCGGGGATTACGCTCCCGGACAAGCGTTGTCGATGAAGCCGACGAACACTTCGATGCCGTGTAGAGGAAGCAGACCTCTAGCACCACTAGCGTGGTGCCTCGCAGGGCGTCACACACGTACGGTGAAGCCGACGAACTCCGGGCTCCGATCCAAAGACGAAGCAGCGGAAGAATGGGACCGGGAGACCAGCAGCGCGGCGGCGTGCGTATGGTGGAGAAAACTTATCCTCGGCGCAACTCCAAACTGGGGAGTCACGGGATCCAAGGAGAGAGAGAGAAGAATTGGTGTGTCTTCAAAGGCCAGGGGTACCCCTCTATATAAAGGGGTCCAGGGGGCTGCCCACCTTGCCAGGCTGGCGGTGTGGGACTATTCCCACACCCCAGCCGGCCATGCATGGTGCGCCGGCCTAGGTGGGCCCCATGTGGCCCACC
The DNA here is from genome assembly GCA_026929855.1 of Poa annua. Classification (NCBI taxonomy): domain Eukaryota; kingdom Viridiplantae; phylum Streptophyta; class Magnoliopsida; order Poales; family Poaceae; genus Poa; species Poa annua. Next base: position 72,696,191 of record CM049433.1, read on the forward strand.
TAGGGCCGGCCGAACTGGCCCCTCCCTCATGGGGGGGACTTTCCCCCCCTCATGGGCCTCTTTGCCCAAAGAGGCCCATTAAGAGATTTTTGCCTTTAAAAATTCAGGAAAAAATAAAATAAAATATATTTAACTATTAATTACACTAATTAATATTAAATACATATTACATAATTTATTCCGGCTCCGAAAACTATTTCGTCGCTGCCCGATCTCCATCGGAACTTTCCCGGGACGTTCCCGGTCTCTCTTTTCCTATTTTTCTCTTCCGGTAAAATGTCGACTCCCCTTAAGCGTGTTACCCTAGCGGTTCGATTATCTCACCAGACATGATCGAGACTCCTCTCCGATCAATGACTAATTCGTGGACCTTGGATACCCATAATTAATCCCTGCGAGATAACGAATACTTTTCCTATCGAACCTGGACGTCTGAGTCTTAAACCTTTTGCCATGCGATACTTAGCGTGTCCGAGACTCGTTCATAGATATCTCCATACCTAGCTTGATCTCGTTACTGACACCGCTAACTTCTACTCGTCCATGATCTTATGTCCTGGTGACCTAGTCACACGCTTGCAAGCTCGTTTGACATAATCTCACCGAGTGGGCCCTAGAGTATCTATCCTGCTATGGGACTGGCAAATCCCGCTCTTGACCCCCCGTCTCAACATACTCCTTTCCGACACCCGAGAGGGACACCTTTATTGTCACACTATGTAAGATATGACGTTTGATGCAATCAAAGTGACTTCCAGGAATAGCAATAAGAGTAGGTCTCACGGTCGGAGGCGTAATGACTACGTCCTACAAATATTGGGTATGTCCATCACATCGTTCTACCAACGACATGACTTCATTGTCAAATAGACGCCATGTCACATGATCGGGAAACCTCGACCATCGATTGCACAATGAACCAGTCAAATAGAGGCTACTGGGGACCTGGTTGTTTTACGTATCACACCTGTATTAATGTTTCCGCTTAATACAGTTATAGCATGACACATAAACGTATTATGAACAAATGAGATATGATAAATAAAACTCTTTATTAAGTGCCTCTAGGGCATATCTCCTTCAGTCTCCCACTTGCACTAGAGTACAACTTAATCTAGTTTACAACTTGGTAAAAGCCGGACACCCATAGCATCTTGATGTTTCACGTACTTGTCAAGCAGGAGAGGCTTCGTCAAAGGATCTGCCACATTCAGATCCGTATGTATTTTGCAAATCTTCACTTCACCTCCTTGTACGTACTGTCGTATCACATGAAAGCGTCAGAGTATGTGTTTGGCAGTTGAGTGAGACCTCGGTTCCTTCGCGTTAGCAATGGCGCCCGTATTGTCGCAGTAAAGGGTCACGGGGTCTTGCGCGCTAGGGAACACTCCAAGCTCGATGATGAACTTCCTTAGCCACACAGCTTCATTCGCGGCTTCAAAAGCGGCAATGTACTCCGATTCCATTGTAGATTGGGCCACGATGGGTTGCTTCCCACTCCTCCAGCATACAGCGCCTCCGTTCACCTTGAACACATATCCTGTCTGTGACTTAGAGTCATCTGGGTCTAAGCAGAAACTTGCATCAACGTAACCTGTTACGCCAAGTTCTTCCTCACAGTCCCCATACACAAGGAACATTTCCTTTGTATGCTTGAGATTCTTAAGAATGCTTTTAACAGCTACCCAATGATCCTTTCCAGGATTACTTTGGAACCGGCTCGTCAAACTAAGAGCCAATGCTACATCAGGTCGAGTACTTAACATGGCATACATGATCGATCCTATGGCTGAAGCATAGGGATGTTTAGTCATCTCGACTTTATCATGTTCCGTCACCGGACACTGAGCCTTGCTTAATACCTTATTCTTGACAACCGGCAGAAAACCCTTCTTTACCGTCTCCATACCGAACCGTTTTAGTATCTTGTCAATATAAGTACTCTGACTTAACGCTAACAGACGTCTCGATCTATCACGATAGATTTTGATGCCTAGAACGTATGCAGCTTCTCCTAAGTCCTTCATTGAAAATTTAATGTTTAAATATTTCTTAACGCTATCTAGCAGTTCCACATTATCCCCTATTAGTAGTATATCATCAACATATAGTACTAGGAACACAACTGAGCTCCCACTCATTTTCTTGTAAATGCAGGTCTCTCGCTATTTTGGACAAATCCAAAATCTTTGATCACCTCATCAAAGCGAAGATTCCAGCTCCGAGATGCATGCTTCAGTCCATAAATGGAACGCTGAATCTTGCATACCTTGCCAGCATTTTCTGGATCGACAAAACCTTCAGGTTGTACCATATACAACTCTTCCTCAATGTTACCATTCAGAAACGCTGTTTTGACATCCATTTGCCATATCTCATAGTCATAATATGCGGCAACTGCTAGCAAAATCCGAATAGACTTTAGCATCGCTACCGGTGAAAACGTTTCATCGTAGTCAATCCCATGAACTTGTCGGAAACCCTTTGCGACAAGCCGAGCTTTATAGACGGTCACATTACCATCAGCATCAGTCTTCTTCTTAAAGATCCATTTATTCTCGACGGCCTTGCGCCCTTCGGGAATCTCCATCAAAGTCCACACTTTGTTATCATACATGGATCCTATTTCGGATTTCATGGCTTCAAGCCATTTCTCGGACTCAGGACTAGCCATAGCCACTTTGTAGTTCGTAGGTTCGTCTTGTTCAATCAACATGACGGTGCAAACCAAGTTGCCATACCATTCAGGGGTGATCCGAGATCTCCCTGACCTACGAGGTAGAATAGCACCCTCGACATCTTCTCCCACTCCATCTGTGGAGGACGTTTCCGGAACAGCTTCCGTTGCGCCACTTGGAATTTCGAGTTCAGGGTCAACGATCTCGTCGAGGTCTATTTTCCTCCCACTTACTCCTTTGGCGAGAAACTCTTTCTCCAGAAAGGTACCGTTCTTCGTGACAAACGTTTTGCCCTCAGCTTGGTTGTAGAAGGTGTATCCTATGGTTTCCCGCGGATACCCTACAAAGACGACTTTCTCTGATTTCGGTTCGAGTTTGTCGGGCTGTAGTTTCTTAACATACGCCTCACAACCCCAGACCTTCAGGAACGACAACTTAGGTTTCTGCCCATGCCATATCTCATACGGTGTCGTTGCTACGGATTTGGACGGAGCCCTATTTAAAATGAATGCAGCTGTTTCTAACGCATACCCCCAAAAAGATACGGGCAAGTCGGTAAGAGACATCATAGATCGTACGCTATCTAATAGGGTACGATTACGTCGCTCGGACACACCGTTGCGTTGCGGCGTTCCAGCTGGCGTAAGCTGCGGCACGATGCCACAGGCCTTCAGATGTGTGCCAAACTCAAAACTCAAATATTCGCCACCATGATCGGATCGAAGGTGCTTGATTTTCTTGTTGAGTTGATTTTCAAGTTCACTTTGAAATTCTTTGAACTTTTCAAATGTTTCAGACTTGTGTTTCATCAAATAGATATACCCATATCTACTCAAGTCATCGGTGAAGGTGACAAAATAACGATAACCATTGCGTGTCGACACGCTCATTGGTCCACACACATCTGTATGTATGACTCCCAATAAGTCCGACGCCTGTTCCATGAAACCATTGAACGGTGTCTTGGTCATCTTGCCCATGAGGCATGGTTCGCATGTGTCGAGGGATCCAAAATCCAACGAGTCCAGAAGTCCATCGGCATGGAGTTTCTTCATGCGCTTTATACCAATATGACCGAGACGGCAATGCCATATATACATGGCGGTATCGCTACTAAGTTTAATCCTCTTGGCATCTATGCTATGGATGTGAGTACTACGATCGAGATTCAACAAGAATAAACCATTACTCTCGGGAGCATTAACATAAAAGATATCATTCATAGAAATAGCACAACCACTTGATACTGATTTGAATGAATATCCGTCTTGCAACAAGCAAGACCCACTGATAATGTTTACACTCAAGGTCGGTACAAAATAACACTTATTCAGAACCAAAACTAATCCCGATGGTAGATGTAGAGGGAGTGTGCCGACAGCCACCACGTCAACTTTTGATCCGTTGCCGACGCGCATCGTCACCTCGTCCTTTGCCAGGCGCCGCTTATTCCGCAACTCCTCCTGAGAGTTACATATATGAGCAACAGAGCCAGTATCAAATACCCAGGTGTTGCTACGAGCGCAGGTAAGGTACACATCAATTACATGTATATCAAATATACATTTCTCTTTTCCGACAATCTTGCCGGCCTTCTTATCTTCTAGACACTTGGGCAGTTGCGCTTCCAGGGGTCTGATGGTCACCACCATCTTGTCCATCTTGATTTCCAATTCGGCCATGTTGAGCATCATAAGAATTTCCGACAGGGATTTTGATGTCCCAATCATGTCGTAGTTCATGATGGCGTCCTTATAGCTAGGGGCAGTGACAACAGCACCCTATCAATAACCTGCTCTTCTGGGATCTCATATCCCAGATCTTTCAGGAGCTGAACGCTGCCAAACATATTGGCCAAGTGCTCATTTATGTTGCCGTGCTCTTTCATCTGGGCTGAGAAGAAAAGCTTGGTAGCTTCAAACCTCTCATCCTTGACTTGTCGTGCAAAAATAACCATGAGTTCAGTGATTATCTCATAAGCACTCTTGTTCTCAAAATGGTTCTGCAAGTCAGCCTCCATGGCAAAGAGCATGCCACTCCGGACAAAAGAGGAAATCTCCGCCTTAAACTCGTGGACGATCCTAAGAGTTTCTGAGGCGGTGTTTGCTGGCTGATCACCTAAGGGGGCTTCAAGGATGTAAGCCACCTTGTGGGTATTCAGAATGGACTTCAGATCGCGGAACCAGGATACGAAGTTGGACCCATTGGTCTTAAGCTTCTCTTTCTCAAGGAACAGGGCTAGGTTAAAGGTGGGGTGAGACATCTACAATGGAATTTGCAAAACATAAGACTTTGTTCATAATATTTTGAGTTCAAGTATTTTCGAAAATAACTATAAGAACTCCCACTCAAAACGAGTATCCCTCTCATCGTTTTAGTGATTACACGACCCTAATCCATTGTGCAACCCCTCATCATCAGAGCCGGCAACACAACTTCAAAGGTAGACATCGGAATGTCAATCACAACAACTCTGTGACTCATGCTCGACCTTTCGGTCACCTTGTTCCGAGGCCATGTCTGTACATGCTAGGCTCGCCATAATAACCTTCAACGAAAGTGCTTGTGCAACGTGGCTTACACCCACTGTATGCGAACGACGATATGTCTGACACCCGATCATCACGGCCTGCCTCATAACGTAGAACTTTCTTGGTGGTGCACGTTGAAGGGAGAACACAAATGGTATTTTGGAGGGATCATCTTATATAACTACCGCCGTGTAACTAATATATACTATATATATATATATATACACACAATATAAGATGCACTCAAAACATCAAATGTAATGCGACGTGATATGGTCCTTGCGCCGGTGGTCTCCTTCGCGCCAACAGTTCATAAACAATTTAATAAACCTACCTTGACCATATCACATAGCCCCTGCAAAATAAAGTTAGACGCCTCTACTTTATCTTTTGCATATTTTACGTGGCTTGGGGCTTTCGTAAATAGAACCGCTTCATACCTACGAACCTATGACCACAACAACGATCAAATAATTGCATATTTATTCATCCCTTTCGGGCCCTCCATTGAAAATGCAAAGCCAACTAAAGAGAGAGAGACAGACACCCGCCAGCCACATATACGGAACCAGCCGTATGTCAGTTGTGGAACCAGTCTCGCGTAAGCGTACGCGTAAGGTCGGTCCGGGCCGCTTCATCAACTCGATGCCGCCGGCAGTGCAAGTGCACGCGAGAGGGTAGCAAATAATAAGAACGTTGCCCCCGTGAAAAACACGGGTGCAGCTAGCGCACAGCTATATCTACGCATAGATCGGCTCTGATACCACTGAAGGGGATCGCATGCAGAAAACAAAAAATTTCCTAACATCGATAACCTTAAACTAGCCAGAATCTATACTATGCAGATATAGTATTACGCAGGGGGTTCGGTGCACATACCCTTGTAGACCGAAAAGCGGGGATTACGCTCCCGCACAAGCGTTGTCGATGAAGCCGACGAAGACTTCGATGCCGTGTAGAGGAAGCAGACCTCTAGCACCACTAGCGTGGTGCCTCGCAGGGCGTCACACACGTACGGTGAAGCCGACGAACTCCGGGCTCCGATCCAAAGACGAAGCAGCGGAAGACTGGGACCGGGAGACCAGCAGCGCGGCGGCGTGCGTATGGTGGAGAAAACTTATCCTCGGCGCAACTCCAAACTGGGGAGTCACGGGATCCAAGGAGAGAGAGAGAAGAATTGGTGTGTCTTCAAAGGCCAGGGGTACCCCTCTATATAAAGGGGTCCAGGGGGCTGCCCACCTTGCCAGGCTGGCGGTGTGGGACTATTCCCACACCCCAGCCGGCCATGCATGGTGCGCCGGCCTAGGTGGGCCCCATGTGGCCCACCTAGGGCCGGCCGAACTGGCCCCTTCCTCATGGGGGGGACTTTCCCCCCCTCATGGGCCTCTTTGCCCAAAGAGGCCCATTAAGGGATTTTTGCCTTTAAAAATTCAGGAAAAAATAAAATAAAATATATTTAACTATTAATTACACTAATTAATATTAAATACATATTACATAATTTATTACGGCTCCGAAAACTATTTCGTCGCTGCCCGATCTCCATCGGAACTTTCCCGGGACGTTCCCGGTCTCTCTTTTCCTATTTTTCTCTTCCGGTAAAATGTCGACTCCCCTTAAGCGTGTTACCCTAGCGGTTCGATTATCTCACCAGACATGATCGAGACTCCTCTCCGATCAATGACTAATTCGTGGACCTTGGATACCTAGAATTAATCCCTGCGAGATAACGAATACTTTTCCTATCGAACCTGGACGTCTGAGTCTTAAACCTTTTGCCATGCGATACTTAGCGTGACCGAGACTCGTTCATAGATATCTCCATACCTAGCTTGATCTCGTTACCGACACCGCTAACTTCTACTCGTCCATGATCTTATGTCCTGGTGACCTAGTCACACGCTTGCAAGCTCGTTTCACATAATCTCACCGAGTGGGCCCTAGAGTATCTATCCTGCTATGGGACTGGCAAATCCCGCTCTTGACCCCCCGTCTCAACATAATCCTTTCCGACACCCGAGAGGGACACCTTTATGGTCACACTATGTAAGATATGACGTTTGATGCAATCAAAGTGACTTCCAGGAATAGCAATAAGAGTAGGTCTCACGGTCGGAGGCGTAATGACTACGTCCTACAAATATTGGGTATGTCCATCACATCGTTCTACCAACGACATGACTTCATTGTCAAATAGACGCCATGTCACATGATCGGGAAACCTCGACCATCGATTGCACAATGAACCAGTCAAATAGAGGCTACTGGGGACCTGGTTGTTTTACGTATCACACCTGTATTAATGTTTCCGCTTAATACAGTTATAGCATGACACAAAAACATATTATGAACAAATGAGATATGATAAATAAAACTCTTTATTAAGTGCCTCTAGGGCATATCTCCTTCACACCCCTCGTCAATCTTTTTGTTCCACAAAATTCCAGTTGCTGTAGCTAATGTCCAGTACCATGATAATGATTGTCTCCATACAGAATATGAGAATTTTTGATTATGCACTAACCCTCTAATGAAGTTTACTTTGAGTTTGGTGTGGAGGAAGTTTTCAAGGATCAAGAGAGTGGATGATATGATGTGATCAAGAAGATGAAAGAGCCTAAGCTTGGGGATACCCCCGTGGGTCACCCAAGCATATTTCAAGAAGACTCAAGCGTCAAAGCTTGGGGATGCCCAAGGCATCCCCTTCTTCATCAACAACTTATCAGGTTATCTCTAGTGAAACTTTATTTTAATTCCGCCACATCTTATGTGCTTTACTTGGAGCGTCTGTTTGTTTTTATTTTTGCTTTGTTATTTTCTTTCTCTGAATAAAATGGATCCTAGCATTCTTGTGTGGGAGAGAGACACGCTCCGCTTTTTCATTTGAATACTCCTATTCTTCACTTATATTTGTTGAGTATTCTTCTATAGCTACTGCAATACTTTCAGCTCATATTTTTCATGCACCTCTTGTTCAGAGCTGTTAGTTCTCATATGTTATACTCTCTTGCTTCATTAATAAATACTTGGAGAGTTTATGTTTAAATAAGATGATTGGTGTTTGGTTGGAAACATAAAATGCTAAATGTGGTAAATGGTATAAAGAAAAGAAACATGCTCTTATGAAAAGTTATCTTGCATGTTGTGGTACTTGGCAAATGTTTTGAGCTCTCAAGTAGATCATGTTTAAGATTTTGCATCATGTAGTTAAAACCCATTAATGGAGAACTACCGTAGAGCTTGTTGAAATTTGGTTTACATGTTTAGTATCTCTAAGGTCTAGATATTTTCTAGTAAAGGTGTTTGAACAACAAGGAAGACAATGTAGAGTTTTATAATGCTTGCAATATGTTTTTATATACGTGTTGTTGTCATAGTTTATACTTGTGTTTGCTTCAAACAACCTTGCTAGCCAAAGCCTTGTACTGAGAGGGAATGCTTCTCGTGCATCCAAAATCCTTGAGTCAAAACCCATGCCATTTGTGTCCACCATACCTACCTACTACATGGTATTTTCTGCCATTCCAAGTAAATACTTCATGTGCTACCTTTAATTTAAAACTTATTATCCCTTATTTGTGTCAATGTTTATTCGCTCATGAGGAAGTATGTGGTGTTACAGATATCAACCTTGTCATTTGCTTTTAGACAGACTTTCACCAACCGGACTAGTGGCATATACACCGCTTATCCATTAATTTTGCAAAAAGAGCTGGCAAATGGGGTGCCCAGTCCCAATTAATTACAACTTTAACCGCTGCAATCTCTTCACATGGTTTTTCAAAAATTTATGCTTCAAAGTGTTATACATTTTAATATAGACACTCCTCCATGGTATGTGATTGTTGAAAGGCACCCGAGGATTTGGTTAGCCATGGACTATGTATGCAATGGTGGGGAGGAGTATCAAACCAGTTTTTAAATATACATGTGTATACAAAAGAGATAATAGGGATGATCTACCTTGCTGGTAGAAATAACGTCCTTCAATGGGAGCTGCTCTTAGAAAGTCTGGTCGACAAGGGGGGTAGAGTGCCCATTACCATTCGTTGACAACGACAAACACCACTCAAAAACTTACTTTTATGCTCTCTATATGATTTCAAAAACCTATAAAACCAAGAAGCTCTAGCACATGCTTGTATCCCTGCTTCCCTCTGCGAAGGGACTATCTTTTACTTTATGTTGAGTCAGTTTACCTACTTCTTTTTGTCCCCGAAGCAAACACTTGTGTCAACTGTGTGCAACAACTCTTATATGCTTACTTATTGCACTTGTTATATTCCTTTGTGTTGACAACTATCTATATGATATACATGTTCAAAGTTGAAAGCCAATGCTGAAACTTATATCTTCCTTTGTGTTGCTTCAATGCTCTTTTACTTAGAGAATATTGCTTTATGAGTTAACTCTTATGTAAATCTTTTTGATGCTTGTTTGAAAGTACTATTCATGAAAAGTTTTTACTTATATGATGTAGTTGTTTATTCCTTATCTATTTGTTAGCAAACTATAGATCATTGCCTTGAGTCACTTCATTCATAACATGAGCCTTACAATATTATATGATCAAGATTATGTGAAAGCATGTCACTCCAGAAATTATTTGTTGTTATCGTTTTACCTACTCGAGGACGAGTAGAACTAAGCTTGGGGATGCTTGATACGTCTCAAACGTATCTATAATTTCTTAAGTTCCATGCTTATATTATACCAATTGCTACATGTTTTATATACACTTTGTATGGTTTTATGCATTTTCCGGGACTAACCTGTTAACAAGATGCCACAGTGCCAGTTCCATGTTTTCTGCTGTTTTTGGTTTCAGAAAAACTGTTAAGGAAATATTCTCGGAATTGGACGAAACAAAAGCCAAAGTCCCTATTTTTCTCGGAAGCTTCCAGAACACCGAAGACGAGACGGAGAGGGGCCACGAGGCGCCCACACCATGAGCCGGCGCGGGTCCCACCCCTACCGTGTGGCCACGTGGTGTGGGCCCCTCGTGCCTCCACCGCCTTCGCTCTTTCGCCTACTTATACCCCCCGACGGATCAAGACCTAACACCCGAACAAAAATCCAGGAAACCTTACGGAGCCGCCGCCGCCGTCAAACCTAGTTCGGGAGGGTTCAGAAGCTCTTCCCGGCACCCTGCCGGAGAGGGGAATCATCACCGGAGTGCTCTACATCACCATGCCCGCTTCCGGACTGATGCGTGAGTAGTTCATCCTTGGACTACGGGTCCATAGCAGTAGCTAGATGGTTGTCTTCTCCTCTTGTGCCATCATGTTTAGATCTTGTGAGCTGCCTATCATGATCAAGATCATCTTTATGTAATGCTACATGTTGTGTTTGCTGGGATCCGATTGATATTGAACACTATGTCATTTGCTTCATAATATATCATGTGTGTGCTATTTATGATCTTGCATGCTCTCCGTTGCTAGTAGATGCTCTGGCCAAGTAGATGTTTGTGACTCCAAGAGGGAGTATTTATTCTCGATAGTGGGTTCATGTCTCTATTTAATCTGGGGGAGTGACAACAACCTCTAAGATTGTAGATGTATTGTTGCTACTAGGATAAAACAGTAGTGCTTTGTCTAAGGATAATTGTATTACTTACATTACACACTTTGCCTAATGTAATAATCTGTTGCTTGCAACTTAATACTGAAAGGGGTGCGGACGCTAACCGGAAGGTGGATTATTAGTCATAGATGTGGTTGGAACGGTCTATGTATACTGTTGTAATGCCCAAATGGATATCATACTAGACATCATGACTATAGTATATGCATCATTATGCAGTTCTCTATTCAGTCAATTGCCCAGCTGTAATTTGTTTACCCGCATGTATGTTATTATTATTTATGGAGAGACACCACTAGTGAACTGTGGACCCCGGTCCTTTTCTTTTAAACTGATAATACAACCAACTGCAAACTGCTTTCTTTCATTCTCAGCAAACATCATTTTCCACACCATACGTTTAATCTTTTGTTACAGCAAGCCGGTGAGATTGACAACCTCACTATTGAGTTGGAGCAAAATTTCTTGATTGTGTTGTGCAGATTCCACCTCCCTTCCACGCCAAGCACTTTTCTGGCGCCGGGGAAACCTTCGTTGTGTTCTTCATCTCCTACTGGTTCGATAACCTTGATTTCATAACTGAGGGAAACTTGCTACTACGCTCATCACACCTTCCTCTTGGGGTCTTCCAACTCCTCACACCCGTGAGCATCACCCCTCGACCTCAACATCACGCCAGCCGCGAGCCCGTCAAGCCCCACGACCTCAACGTCAACTTGGTGCATTGTTGGGAGATGATCAAAGGATGCCCCAAGTGGACCGAGCTATACGACTCTTTGAAGAGTGGCTCGAAGAAAAGGGCGAATGAAGGTGATGAAGAGGTTGAGCTCGGCCAAGGCTCCAATGGCCGGGCGGTGCGGCTAAGATGACACAAGTCCACGACCCAAGATGCCAAGCGCGAAGAGGCCGCGGCCAAATTGGAGGCGACGTTGAAGGGGTTGCTCGAAAGCAACCAATCTACCATCGCCGCAAGGTATGTCGAGAAACACAAAGATAAGGAGGAGGCCATGGCATGCTATCTTGCTATGCAAAAGAAGAAGCTTGAGATAGAGGCCGACCGAATCAAGAACGAGGCGGAGCGCACCAAGCTCGCGGTGATGGTGAGGAGAACCGGATCATGATGGCCGAATTGACCATCATGGACCCGGAGACAAGAGCTTGGTTCCTCAAGAAGCAAAAGATCATTCGTGACCGTGGCGATGTTTGATTTGCATCTTGTTTCATTTGCTATCATTTGTATTTTGAACTATGGATAATTTAATTGTTTCGAACATGTCTATGTTATGCTTGTTTGACATATATTGTTATATTATTATTTGAATGTTGTTGTGCTATTGTATTTGTTTCAAATTTGACAATGAGTCTATCTGTTTTTTTCTTCAAAACAGACTGGTTTTGCGGAGGGCCGTTGGAGGCATTCCCTCCCCAAAGAGGACAGATGCCCAAAATTGGTCCGCAGACAGCCCAAAACAGACACAATCGATCCGCTTTGGCTGTCCATATGCGGAGGGCCGGTTGGAGGTGCCCTTACATCCGGACTTTAGTGCCAGAGCGTGGAGCAATTACATTCTATTCCCCCATTCCAAAACCAAACCCAAGCTGGCCAAATGGGCCGGGCCAAACGGGCCAGCACGAGGCAAGCTTTTTTTTTTTTGGCCTGGCCCTAGCACGGCACGGGCACGACTTAAACCGCGCCACGGCACGGACCCGTCAGTGCCTGGGCCTCTCCTCGACTTGAAGCACGCGGACCGGCACGACACGATTAACTATTTTCACCTTTTTAAAAAGATTGTATACCTATTTTTACTTGTTTTATTGAATTTTATAGCTATATTTACCTTTTTTTTGAATTTTACAGAGCTATTTTTATCGTGTCGTGCCGTACCTGTGCCCAGCAAGCCGAATCCCGTGCGCCGTGCCGTGCTAGCCCGTTTGGCCAGCTATAAACCCACCCCAAATTTCTTCCCCTCCTCCCCTCCTTCCTACCCTGCCCACTATCACGCCATCAGCCCACCACAGCGCTTGGCATTAGCCGCCCTCCTCCACGTACGGCCTAGGGAGCCGCATCTACCCTCGATCCCGCCCCCGGCGAGCCTGCTCCGCCTCCGTCTCTGTCTCCAGAGGTAGGACTCGTCTCATTTTCCTTGTTACCTCTCCGTTCCATATCGACCGCATTGTCCAATGTTTCTATGCAAGCCACGGGATCGATCCATCACGTGTGCTTCCCCCGCTAGGGCTACAGATTTCCCCCTTCTTTTGGGCGGACGGACTAAATTTTAGGAGCACCCGTCCTATTTCTGTCTTTCTTTTTATCCAGATTTACGACAAATGCAGCAAATCTGTAGACGCCGGTATTAGAGAGTTAGGGAGGAAGCGGAGGGGACGCCTACGAGACAATCAGAGCAAAGGAGTCGGAGTGGTGGTGACCGGCGTTCGCAGGCAGTAGGGGCTTGAGCTGGGGCGGCTTCTTCTCGGGCGGGAGAAGACGGTTGCTCGAGCAAGTAGTACAGTTTATATGTGTTCGTTTAAGTCTTGCTTCGGCGTCCAGAGGACTTTTATTTTTTATCTTGACATGGACATGGACACATCCTACTTCACCAGACTTAACATTCAAATAACCTTTTGTTAATTAAACAGAGAGTATTGTTGTTAGTGTACGGTTGGTATGGCATGGGAAGGCCATCTGACCATGTTTTGTTGTTAATGTATTAAAACTACAGATCTGGCTATGTATTGTTGTTAGTGTTAAGAAAAACTGCAGCTTTGTAGTACAAACTCTGGAAATGATTTTGTTAAATATTTTGTAGGGAGCACCTATATTTCAGTCTACTAATTCCAGCGTCAGTCACTTTTCACCCTCCGTTCCTGTTACCGGAAAGTGGCCGTGCTGTTGACCCGCCCGTTTGAATTGTGCTAGTCAGTTGTACAAAGGTTGAAATTGTTCTTTGAATTGTGCTATCTAACATTCTTTTCCATTTGACTTTTTATAGAGGATGGAATGCGTGGTTCGCATATATTCTCTTCACGAGGGAGTTGAACGTTTTTGTGGCAGCGGCTTCCTTGTCCACCGCACCAGTGGTGGAAACTTGGTGATGACATGTCACCATTCTGTCGAGCTTATTACTAATGCACTGATCTGTTTCCCTGATGGAAATAGATTTGATGCGAGGCTTAACAATTGGGATGAACACACTGATCTGGCTTTGCTGAGATATGTGGATCATGGTAGTTCACCCAACGCCTTACGGTTTGCACGGTCGCATACATCATATGTGGGGAGAGTCTATCTCATTGCATACTTTTTACTAATGGATGGTTCAATACCTACTCAACCTGGGATATCTTCCAGCGAAATAATGTAATTACCCTTCCAAACGTGGATTATACATTATTACCCACAAATATATGTGCTTAACTGTTTCTTAATGGTTGTCACAGCGGTCCACCAAAATGTTTGTGGGGTACAGGTCCTTGTGAAAATATCTCAGATTATACTAGTCAAGAAGGAACATCAGGTGGACCCCTTATGAATAGTCAGGACGAAGTCATTGGAGTACACAGACGAGCACAATGGGGAATAAAGGCTGCAGTTACTCTTGATACTGTACACCTGACACTAGCGGCCTGGAGTGTAAGATAATTCATTACTATCTTACATGTTTTTTCCTTCAAAATATACACATATCTGTTGACAACTAATGGCTAATTTTTTTATATTTCTTAGAATACAAGGGGGGGAAATCTTGAAATAAGTGAGATGCTAGGCATTATTGCAGCTCAGGACCCATGAGGTAAGTGAATGCCATTTGTATGTTGAGCTGGCTCTTGAAATATTTTTTCACGTCTAGAACAATGAAAAAAATATCATTTGCATGTGTACCATGATTTCCAATGACATTAACCAATAATGATGTAATCTCTTATGAAATTCTATGAACCCACACTCAGCGTCATCTTTGCATATATATAAGAATCTATGCTAGGCAAAATAGTCAAAGTAGGCATAAATTAGTTATTCTTAGCTGATCCACAAGGTTGATCAAAACTAGTGCCACATAGGAAAGCCCCTGGTGAAGTGTTGCACATAAGGGCCTGTGTAATGCGGCGCTTACAAGCTAACGCCAGGAGGGACTGAAATCCTGGCCGAGTTTCATCTAGGCTTGCAATCCCAGTGCACATTTTTGGCATAGTTGCCTAGCGAGTCGTCAAATTTGGCGTTCCCAGAGAGCCACACCTGGATGCGGGGGCTATCCATTTGCTCAGTTGGCCGTTGAAAAAATAACGCCAAGATCTAAACTGCTGCCTTATGTGATTATGTCCATCGCCAGGTTTTCAATTACACACTGAATCGCCCATGTGGAGATAACCACTAATTCTGTTACACACTGAAGCACGGCCTGATCATAGAACAGTCATGTTACAACTTTTAAGATAGAAAGAATTAGCATTATATGGATCAAAACACTTTTAGAAATGCATGATGAGTCGCACATACAATCTTCAGTAACAGTAACTCATAATTTGTGAGAACCACGGCCAGTTACTGATATTTACACACGAAAATTCTACTTTAATTTTCCCCAAAGACCGTTCCTTTGTGGAGCTAATCTGAGGGAGTTGAGAAACATCATCAAGGGTTGAGACCTCTTTATTCTAGTTTCTAAGATAGGTTTTGACTCCGTGTATCATAAGGATTTAGTTGTTCAATGAAAGTTGTTTCAAAATCAAGCCTGCAACACAGAGTCTTATCTTATTGAATTATTAGGACTGCATTGCCAATATACAAAGCACTCTTTGGCTCAGTTCTATAAATTTGTCAGAAAATAGGTTTTCATGCTATTAAAGTGAACAAATGTGATAAACACTTAATAATAATTAAAACACACCTCTTTTTTCGTGTGGAATTAAAACACAGACCCTCTAAGATGAAACCAGCCAATATACTTCGAGAAGAAGCAAGATTGATAATTAATATAACCCCGCATATGAGACAAGTAGCCAGCACTCTAACCATTGATATCGAGTAAATTATGTTCTTTTGAGCAATACCTTACATTTGGAAAGCTTGCATAAATCAGTTGACTACAACATGAGAATTTTCTCTACAAGGCCACCGAAAAAAAAGTAAGAAATAAGCATGTGATTTGCAAAAATGTAGTTAAATTAACAATGGCTGTCAATAAAAAGATACGTTTTAAAAAACTTCATGGCATACCCATCTGGTTATAACCAGGCAGAAGATGGATACACTCACTCCTAGAGAAGAACACCATGTTGCTTATATCTTATTCTGCTTGTAACCAGTTGGAATTAAGAGTGAACCCATGTCACTATTGCTAGGAGAGAATATCAACAAGGCAGCACTTACATCATATTAAAGAAATTTATAATCGAACACTTCAGTCCCTTTCATGAAATAGCTTGTTACAATTAGAAAGATGATGTTCAACAAATTTCCATATCTATAGCGTAAACTTTTTTTTTGAAAATCATAATATATTAAGCTAGCAAGCCGCCTCATTAAAAACCTTCCAGTCCCCATAGGTACCCTAGTAAGGAAAAGAGTGCGTCTGAAACTTGCTGCTACAAAATCAAAGTATGGTTACATCGCTAATGAGCTTGTCTAAAAGGAAGCTATAGCGTAAACTTGAAAGCATGTGATGCAAGCAAGCTTCAACCCTGAATTTCAGTCTGCTATGTTAATTAACAAATAAATGGTCATAAGCTCATTTTGCAAGTAAACTGAAGTAACTCAGTTCAGCTAAACTATTCTGAATTTGCCAAACCAAGCCTGATAGCTTCTTATTCCAGTTAGCCCAACACTGCACTAGCCGTTTTTAATGACAGTAGTAACCTTGAGTGAAGAATCCATCCACCAGTACACATAAGTGAAACACCTGAAGCTGCAAAGCTTTCTTGTTTATGCATCGTTTCACAGGAGCCTATGAGTCGACACCACAACATCAAACAAATTGTGCAAGTCAAGTATGTATCTGTAGTAACTGAAGTAGGACTGGTGTGATGAGTGCATGTTAAAAGAAGACTTTACCATAGACTCTCCTTCACATCGGAAAGACACACTCAGAGTGTCGATGAAATGACTTATGTACATACAATCGGGGTACTCATTTTTCTGCGAGCCAAGACATACAAGTTGAACTTTGAACACATTCAGTCCCCCACCTCCTCTCCTTGGATCTGGAAATGTAAATGCACACCCAAGATTAAATCTTCCTTTGGGCTCCTCGCTACTGCAAAACACAAAGGATGTGTTCATAACGAAACGCTTAAAACTCAATGACAATGGCCTCTGCCGCCTCTGCAATGATGGTTTGTTGGAAACCAGGGACCATCTTTTCTGGAAGCGCAATTTTAGTATACAGTGTTAGCACTCCATCAACATCACACTTGAAGGCAATCTTGAAGTCCCTCAGATGATTGTTACTGCAACAAGCAAATTTAGAAAACCTTTCTTCTTCAAAGCGTTTGCCACTGTCTCTATATGTGGGCAAAGGAATGCTCTCGCATTTTTTATAATGTAACACCTACTGTTAAAGCTTGGTCCTTTTCTTTTAAGAGAAACATTTTAATTTTAATTCTTACTTACAGAGTGAAGGGCGATCTTTTGTACATTCCCCCCCTTCCTTTTCATCTTGTATATTTTTTTTTATCTTCAATACAATTTACTGCCGCAGCCTCCCCTACAGTTTTCAGCTCAAAAAAACTTTTGGGAAGCCATTTTTTAGGGTAAGCAATATATTATTGACGGACGAATTTGCTTGTGTTTCTGCCTTCCGTTCTCCCCCAATACAATCTGTTCCTTCCGTACGTTGAACGTTTTTTCACCTGTGTCCAGTGGCGGAGCTAGAGCATATGGCATCAGGGTTCCTACGGGTGCCAAAACAGAGAAAAACCATCTTGATAGGGGTGCACAGGTGGTGAAAAAACTGCTGTTTTACAAAGAAAAAAGAATTCTACCCCCTAGCTACATGCCACTCGGCCACTGCCTGCGTCTTGTGAGTCTTAGCTCTTTTTTTCTATCAAAAATAGGATAAACCCTGAAATCTACATCGATTGTTGCACACAACAATACATTATTCATTATTCAAAATCTAGCAGCCAGAAAAAGTTGAGCTGGAAAAGAAAATCCGAGGCCATATGCCTCATGACAATAACTCCGCCATGCAATCACTAACCCTATGATAACATACTGAAGCATAAGTGGAGTGAGTGATGCAAAGTTATGTATGCTTATTTAATGAATTCATGTTTTGTATGGAGTGAGATATATTCTTGAATATCATATTTTTGGGCCCCACGGTTGATGCAAGTCCATGGGGGATAGTGACTTTGCATGTCTCTACTCACTCATGTTTCTTATAGTATTTGTCTTTATGTCAGTGATACATTCTTCGATGATGATGACATGTTAATACAAATAGTTCGCTTGACCTTTTTCATATCTACACCAATGAAAACTTATGACACAGACTTCGGTAGGCACATTGAGACCTTCACCGATGAATTGTGACCCACTTTGGATGCTGACAGGTTTCTATACAGGTATACGCAACTAAAGGAGATGATCATATATGCATATAGGATATCCTTAAATGGATGGTGATTGGAGAATGATGCTTGATAAATTTTTAGTGTTTTCATTTTATGTAACGTTTATAATCCTTAGTGTGCTTGCTGAATATTTGTACTCACCCTGGTTGTTTTATGTTTTTAGGTAAACCTTGGAGACGACATGCAGGTGCGATTTGGGAGGAGCACGTCCACCTTCATCACTACACATATCTCACATATATTATCTTATTAGAACCTGACCTTGAGAACTTTAGAGCTTATGCTATCTTGTGTCGTGAACTGTCCTGGAGTACTGGGAGTATACTATTGAGATTGTGTTGGTTATTCACATGTTAGTATGATCTGTCTTGGAATCTTGGAAGTTCATTACTTGTTGGTTATATACTTCCCAGGATTGTCTTATTTGCCTATGGATATCAGCTTGTTATATTGTGGATGTAAGGATTTATGTTTGGTTGAGTATCACGTCTTCGTACGCATGTGATATGAGAACGGGGCAGTCCCAGTGGTTAGGGTGTGGCGGGGCACCCAAATTATCTGAGTTCAGAGTCCGTTCGGAGCTAATTTCTGCTGTTCTCGTAAAGGAGCACTTTTATAAATAAAAATATGCCGTCAAGGGCTAGTCCTAGTTGGTCTCATTTTTTTTCTTATGCATGTGATGTATTCGTGGGCTTATGATTCGTGTTAGCTGCACGCTGTGGATATCCTAAAATTCAAAGGAGACTCCCAACTTTTTCATAAGAAAATTATGTTTAGTTTTCATCTGTAGTGTACTAGCACAAATGTCAGTGCGTTGCTATGGTCTAACAATACAACGCTCATGATGGTTTGAGTTCTTGAAGCTGGACAAAACAAATCTAGATGAGGCTATCACCCAAAACAACAATAACTTTGTCTTCCGACCCGGCTCGTTCCATCCACTCCAAGAAAACCCTAGCGATTCGTTCCCTTTGGTCCTCTGTCTTTCCACCCTCCACCTTTAACCAGAGCATAGCTCTACCCACATTTCTGCCTGCTGCCATTTAGAGCATCTCACCCTCTAAAATTCTATCGGGTCCAAACATCAAAAAACATCGTCAGCGGCACCCCCATAGCTCTTGCTCAAGCCATTTCGTGGAGAGAATTTCTTATTTGACACTACTTAAAGTTTCAATACCTTATTTGGCCCTGAGAAATATTTTCTTCCTTATATGACATGCATCTTCATTTTCTTCCCTATATGCCACTGTCGTTCATTCTGTTAGTCATTGTCGTTACTTCTATTTTGCTCGGACTCACTTACCTCTGCTTCAGTAGATACAAGTACATTGGAAAACAAGTCAAAAGAAAAGTACATTGAAAAAAGGGCAAAACTTCAGTACCGACCCGTCTCTCTCAATGCCCACACCATCCCTCTCCCTCCCAGTCCAGACAAAACAGGAGCAGTGGTGGCGGCTAGCCCTAGTGTTGGGCGGCGGCGGCAGGGCCCTAGCTATTGGAGACCAAATGGTCGCATCAGAGGGCGGCGGGGTTGTGCGATTCGGCCCAGTCATGGCGGTGGACTACACGATTCGGATGGCGACATGGACACGACAGTGGAAGACGTGGCAGCGGAGGGAGAAGCCACGGATGTGGTGCTTCCTTCGGCGAGCGCGACTACATGGTTGGGCACAGATCAGGGCTCTCTCTCGGGCTGGGTCACGACGGTCGTGAGTGCCCGTTCGAGAAGCTCTACGGGACGGCGATGGTAGGAGGGGCAGTGGAGAGTGCCTGCAACAGGAATGCGAGTGAGTTGGCCGGGAACTCGGCGGGGGAGTTGGACGTGAGGGAGGTGTTGTGGCGCCACGGCGGCGGTGAGGCAGGAAGAGGAGCGGTGGGGCAGGTGTTCAAAAAGGAGTAGTGGCAGAGGACGGAAAAAATTAGAGGTATGGCGAACTTTAAAGAAAATGTGAAGAGAGAAATAATGTGAAAACATCCACACCGAATATGTTTTATTATTGTTTGATAAATAGATGTATAAAAGTATTAAATATAATAAAATCTAAAACATGCTAATGTCAAAGCTCTACTTTTTATTTCTATATTTTTCATCGGGACTTTCAAATATCTCATACTCGATTTAGCACATCATCAAGTCGTCAGTATGTTATCGTGAACATATTTTTACACAAATCGGTCTCAATGCTCTTTATTTTGTAGAAGATCCTTTCAGCTACGAAGATAATTCATCTAAACAATGGTCAAAATGGTACTGACATGGTCTATAGCAATATAGAAGACGTCTACACTGTAAAATAATAAACGGTAACATGATGTTTTACCTTCTTAACTACTACACATAGAACATTGTTTAGAGTCGTATTTAGTTAGATTGAGAATTAGCTACTATGACGAGAAAGAGTTGGAGTTCTGGTTTTTTGATTTCAAAATCAGTTTCACTAAAATAAGCATAACTTTCTCATAAATAGTTTGTACGTTCAATCACTCAAAACGTTCAGTACAAACACATGCATATGAATCTGGTTGATAAAATTCAAGGTAGGGTGGATGTCCTACCTTGCCCTAAGGCCCTAAGGAACTCCAGCCGCGCACGCGGATGGGACGAGTGGGGTTAGGGTGGCCGTGGTGGTGGCCGAGCCGGGGCACGGTGCATGGTGTTCGGTCGATTGGGCGCAGGGGATCGCGGGCAGGGCCGCACAGGGATCCAACCCCTGTTTGTCTTCGTCGGAAATCAGGGAGACACGTGTCCACCTCCAGTACCATACAGAAGCAGGACTCTGACACCGCCGCCCTGGGCCCCGTCAGACTAGTCATAGTGGGGACTGGGGAGTATCATATATTGTTATCATGCATATGATACTATTCTATGTTACTATCTTAATAGTGGGTGGTAACATGGGTGTAGTATCATATTTATTAGGCTATAGACTCGTCTTGTCTCGAAATCCGTTATGTTACGGTATCTACTTATGATACTACTATCATCTCTCCTCATTAAATATCTACCACATAATCAGTTTATCGAAAATGCTTTTGTACATGCACTAACGGGTACGCCCTGCTTTGAGATCCGCATAAGATAGTGAGGAGGAAATGTTTTTCATTCGTTTGCTGCATTTTCGTAATTTGAGACCGTACTGTTTGACTGGACGTAAAGGTGGGAGGGCAGCTGCGCTAGATTCCCGCTGGACCTGTAGTGAACTGCAGGCACGTCATGCACTCATGCTCCACGTCCTTTCTCTTCTTTCCCTTCTTCTTTCTGCTCCACGCCTCCACCTAATCTTCATTCACAACCAGCCACACCTCCTCCCACTCCTCCCGTGCTCCGATCCTCTCCTGGCCTGCTCGTCCATTTTTTTGCGGGTATGGCCTCCACGTCCATGATGAGCGGAAGGATGAACCCGGCGAGCAGCGACGACCACCCCTTCGCAGCAATGCAGCAGCAGCCCGCCCTACATCGGCTTCGAGCATGTCGGCATGGTGTTCGGCGACTGAGCCTCGGCTTCCTGCATGTGCGCCTCCTCCAGCTTGGCCATGACCCTTCACAGCACGGCGCTGAGCCTCGGCTTCCTCGACGCTGACGTCCGTCTCCTCATCCTCCACTCTCCGCCGCAGCTCCTCGTAACTCCACGCCGGCACCGCCACGACGTCGTGATGCGCGCTTTCGTCGTCACCTCCAGAGCGTGCGGCGAGCTAGTCGGCGCCCGCGCGACGTCAGCGCGTGGTCTCTGCCGCGATGGCTCACTCTGCCAGCTGCAGAGCGTACGCAGCTTGGCGCCGGTGGCGCCGTGCGCTGCGGCCAGCTCCAACAGGACCCGCCGGAGCTCCTCCCGGCCACTGTCGGCGATCCGCCTCGCCTCATCGACGCGCGGGTGAGCTCCGTACCGACGACGCCTGCGGTGGTCTCTACCTCCGCGCTCCACACCAGAAAAAAGTATTCCAGATCCAGACTCTACACGTTTATGAACTAAATGTTTCACACAACATACGATTCTGAACTTCAGACTCTGAACTAGTAGTAGCAAACTGCACACAAGAATCACATTCCAAACTGCACACGAGTCTGAACTCTGAACTAAATGTTTCGAATCTCCACGGCCTGTTGACATTCCAATGCTTCTCTTATGGATTGTAATAAAGTAAAAAAAGAAATCCATCAGGAATCTGGAACAAAAATAATGGATATGTAGCATAAAAGGCTAGTTAAGCATAAGAACTGATCCCAAATCCCCATTTTATTGCATTAACAGGAACCAATCGGGAACACTTCGGATCAGAACATCAACAAGGAAATCACTCCAACATGAACAAATCACCCTTTGTTCATCAAGAAAAATTGGGACAAAATGAAGAAATTAAGAGAGAGAATCCCGTTGCATCCCTTCTCATCTCCTTCTACTCCATCTCGGCATCTCGCACTGCCGGCATCCACGGGAGCTCTTGCAGCTGTGCTAGGCCTGCTGATGTTGCTCCACTGCTATAAGACGTCAGACACAGCTCTCAAACGAGGCGGAGCTCGGAGCTGCGGTGGCGATAGGCGAAGCTTGGAGCTGCGGTGGCGATAGGCGAAGCTTGGAGAGAACACAACCAGCATGCCCCATGTCTAGAGCAGTAGCAGCAGTGGTCGGATCTCGCACGCCTACCCTCTCCAAGTAACACCGTCCCGCAATTTCTGCACTGGTGGGAGCGGGACAGATCGAAGTGGGCGGTTGGGACTTACGCCAGCGCCGGATGTACCTGGATGCAACGGGAGGAGGCGAGCAGAGGAGAAACTACACGGCGGCGACGCCAGAACGTACAGCTTCTGTCTCAAGCTCGAAAATGGATCGGCTGCGGGAGAGAAGAGCAGGCTCAGCAACCATGGCAAACAGGGTGGGGTTGCTCTGTTTTTTGGACTGGGAACTCATGGGACACGAGTCCCTCTGTCGTCCTCCATGACCCTGCGATAGAGCACCATACCAGGCATGAATGCAACGATTTGCTACGAGTTGGACGGAGGAGAGAAGGTAAGGTCGGGCGGCGGATTCTGGCCGCCGGAACAAAATCGATGGCCTCGCCGGGAGTGGGGAGAGGACAGCGAAGGGAGACGATGCGGCGCGGAGTGGGTGCGTGATGGATAAATTCCTCACGTTTTTTTGACAGGACAATATGGCTCCGTGATGACCATACCGACTGGACTGTTCAGAGCCATGCCCCGTACTGTATACGTACCCGCCGAACAGTAAATTTGCCGGAAAACATGGTAAAGAAATGGGAGAAAGGTACAATGTCGAAATGACAGTTTAAATCCATATAGGAAACTAAAATGTTCCGTGGCACGGATCACGATGAATCAGTCAAGGGACATGATAGCCCCATACCCATGCGTGTGTGTAAAATCCATTCTCTTTTTTTTTTATGTGGCACCACTTATATTACTCCCACCACGACTAGTATCAGGGAGCAGTCGAACGAGCTGCACGTTGGTGCGAGCGATGCTCACAGAGCTGAGGATCGAGTTCTTCTTTTCGTTGCTTTTTTCATACACGGTCGTGACTCGTGAGGAGGCACAGGCGCACGGTGCCTTTTGAGATTTTTTGGTTTGTCAACAGAACGAAGCTGCTGTTTTTGAACGACACGGCAAAATATGTCATAGCACTTGTTTTCTCCACTACTGCTCACTCCGTTCCAAATTAGATGACTTCTATTTGGATAAATGTGGATGTATCTAGATACGCTATATGTCTAGATACATCAACTTTTTGACAAAAAGAAGTCATCTAATATGAAACGGGGGAGTATTAAACAAGCAAACTTTTCTTTGCTACAACCACCTCACAAATGTACACAGATCTACTTCCTCCTAATAATCAGGCCCACTTGAATACATCCAATGGCCCAGATTCGTTCCAACTAATCATGTGTGCATCTAGCAATTACTCTGGTGAAACGTTTTCGAGCGGACAAAACCCCGAAACCTGACACACACCCCAGGAAAAACATAACAGGATCGCACATCATGCACAATTAATGGCCTGCTCTTAGCAAGGAAGGAGACAGAAATTAAGTGTCTGGTCTTACGTGAGGAAGGATGCTGAAATTAGGACGGCAATTAGGGAAACTAATCAATGGCAATACGCGAGGCTCACGTCCAAAATTTTGCATTCGCTCGACTGTAGCTTCCGTTGTTGTTCAACAACACCCTGTCGCTCCCTACCATGCGCCAGCGCCGCTGCACTTCACTTTGCTGCCGCCGCCTCCATTGACGTTGTCTGTCCTACACCGGCGCCGGAACGCGCAACCGGCAATCTCGACGACCATCGCCTCCTCGCCGTCGCCAGGTGCAATATTTTATATATGACCTGTACGATTCTTGCAAGAATTATTTTGCAATCTGAAAATATACAAACTGCAAGCATATGCATGGATTGGTGACACCTGAAAAAAATGCAATCTCTGCCTAACCTATATTCGTGTCTTGCCCTAGAATCTCAAGAGAATAGCAGGTGATGCTTACAATTTTGTTCTACCTACCATATAGTTAGCCACGGGCAGGTGATGCCCCAAATCTGGATACCCTTTCAGGTCTAACCAAACACACAGTGTTGCTGGTGTAGCATGGGGAGATTGAATTCGTACCAGTAATACTGATATCGCTGCCCTCACCTACAACTGAAACAATGCTGCATGATTAGCAAACGATTAGAAGTTTAACTCATGATTCCTAGAGCAACACGGTGAGCTACCTAGAATTTAGTGGGGTTGGAACTCTCTATTGAAAATAGGTCGAAAGCTAGCATCAAGCGCAGGCATAATTAGATGTTCTCGCTGTGTTCCGTTGGCCAGGTCGTCTGAGATGGGAGCTGCATTTCCATCCCCATGGGAGGAATATCAGTTCCAACGTTGTCAGTGTTTATGGTACGCACACAAGGTCATGTTAAGTTTCTCTTAGCTATGTATTAGGGGTATTGTGTACTAAACTAAATCACTGCCGTCTAGACGGCTTGGGAGACGAAAACCTTGGAGCAGCTGAAGACATTGACCAGGATGATGAAGCTAGGCTATTTGCTCAACGAGGTATATCCCCATGTAATCATGGATTCCAGATTGCATTACTGAACTGCAGGGTTAGTTTATACATTATTTTCTTGTATTATTTAAGTGAAACACTATGCAGGACCTATCACACTACCTTCAGGGTTTGAGGAACCCCTACTCAGTACACTACACTAACACTGTTTGTTTGCCCCTAATTAGTCATTGTTTTGTTAATTCATGTACAGAGCCGATTTATGGCGACAGTAAACCTCTGCACAACCAACATAATGAGAGAGAGACCAATGGATTCGCCCCTGTTGTGAACCAAACCTCGTGCAATGGTTAGTAATTAGTCTCACTGCCCCATATTTTGATAAAAAAAGATTTTCGGTTATTCTTTGCTTGTGCAACTAATAATTTTTCATTTATTCGTGCAACAGCTGAAAGGACTAGAAAACTTATTCAAACTTGCATCGCAACACATGGAACTGAAATCTGATAAGTGGATAGACTTCAACGTCACAGGTAGGCCAAGGGAATTGTGTATTAAAAGCAGAATACAGACAAATGGGTACAACTCCTAACTCAACGCAATCTATTTTATGTGTTTTTTGAATGTCCCCTTAATAATCGAATTAAAATGAAACTCCCTGAAAAAGAATTAAGTATGCATATGCACGTACCAACTGAAAACAGATGACCTCAAGCAAAGGTGTTCGTCACAAGAAGATTAATCTTCCCTCATGTTTAACCTACAGCAATAGCAAACCATCACAAATGAACAACATGCTTGCATATAAGATGGAAGCAACAATAGCATTATCATTGCTATGTGCATGTTTATCTGTTGCTTGTGTGAATCAATATAACAACAAAACTATAAGTACTTCGGAACTCACCAAACTACTCAGCATTAAGCAAGAACTGGATAATTGGTGTACAGTAATCCCCATATATAACTGTCACACCAGGATGCTTGGCACAAGGCTTTTCTAGCGCACGATTGACCACTGCATTGTCCCCACTCAGGAATATAAGAGTCATCCAAATCTAACTGCTCCCCCACAAATTTGACGTAAATTCTCTCTCTACCTTGCACCTTAATAGAAAGAGAAGAGAAGCACGGTAAGAAAGTGTTACATATCTGACCAAAATCGCAAATATTTCTAATGAGAAAGTGTTGCATATCTTCAAGAATTACTGCATCTAGGAAATGGCAACATTCCATTTGGAACTTCAACTGCTGAACATAAAGCTTCGTGACTGCCTTCCCAAGGGAGTTGTCCCTGAAATACTAGATAAATCATTTGTAAAAAAATGGGGCTACTCTCCCTAAACAAGACCTAATCAAGAACACACAGTAGTAAGGAGTAGCATTCAGAACCATATAACAGCAAGTTGAGGTTAATAAAGCAAAACTGGAGCTACTCTCCCAACAAAAACTTGATCAAGTTCATTGGCTTACAAAACTGAAGAGGCATTTATTTCTAGGCTGCTCAAATTATTGTACCACTAGAACAACAAACTGTAGGTATATCCATGGTCGGACATGGTATTTGTAGTGTTAGGCGCTTCAAATATAAACTCGAACAACAAAACTGTAGGTATATCCATGGTTAAATTTGACGTGGAATAATTGCGCCACTGTTTAGGTCAATGACAGACTACATGATGGACTTACAGATTTCAGCCGGGAAAGTAAATTAAATTCATGGCATCATAGCCACGTCAGAGATAGACAATCAAATATCCACTGAACTCTCAGATCTTATGACAAGCATTTCTGGTTCAAACAACTTAAAGAAACAACAGATACAGGGTGAAACCACACTTCTTGCATTATCAGACACCAAACTACAAACTCAATCATAATAACTAATGGTAAGAGGT
Source organism: Poa annua (assembly GCA_026929855.1). Taxonomy (NCBI): domain Eukaryota; kingdom Viridiplantae; phylum Streptophyta; class Magnoliopsida; order Poales; family Poaceae; genus Poa; species Poa annua. The sequence goes on from CM049433.1 coordinate 72,723,465, forward strand.
ATTCATCCATCCACTGGGAGAAGCTGTACAAACCCTCTAAGCCTGAACACAACCGAATTCTGTAAGTACACAATGGCGCTTGTCCTAATCAGGCGTTGGCACGTAGGCTTGGGCACCAAAAAGCATATGTATTTCTGAATAAGATCTAAACACACGCCGGGAATACACCTAAACCTAATGTTTAAAGACATAATGGTCCTGACCCATCGCTTCAAGCAAACCTTAGTCGCCCAGCAACTATGATTCCCTTGTCAAGTTAGCAATAAGATCTTGGAGTCTTGAAGAGGTCTCACCTTGCCCAGATCCTTCTCATCCCTTTTCATTGAACGAACCAAGATTTGTCCTTCCGCGAGCATCTTCTATTGTCTGGTATCCGATACCTCCTCGGCCTCTTCGGTGAGAGAAATCCCGACGAGCATGTGCTTGCCGCCGGCGCGAGTAACTGCCCACGGCGGCTGGGAGTGGGAGGTGGTTGAGGTCAGCGGCTGGGAGGACGGTCCGTCGAATCCAGCAGCGGCAAAGCAGGGGCCTGAGTAGATAGGCCTCCGGCGATGGGGGCAAGAGGAAGGACACTGCTGAGCGTCCCCCGCGGGATCCGGGCCAAAAATCCTCCGGTCCCCTGCTTGACACGTGCCCCCTCCCCTTCCCACCAAATCCCATCAAAAATCCCGCTTTTGCTTCCGATGCAGCAAAACGGTTCGACCGAAATAAAAAAATTGTACTATTGAAGCAAAAATTTATTTTCCACCAAAAATCACGTACCAGATCCCGATTTTGCTTCTGACGCAGCAAAACGGTTCGACCGGAATAAATTTTTTGTACTATTGAAGCAAAAAATTATTTTCCACCAAAAATCACGTACCAGATCCCGTTTTTACTTCCGATGCAGAAAAACGGTTCGATCGAAATAAAAAAATTGTACTATTGAAGCAAAAAAATATTTTCCACCAAAAATCACGTAAATGCTTCTATGAAGCAAAAACGGGTTGTTCCTGATAAGAATTTTGTACTATTGTAGCAAAAGTCCAATTTCCTTTTAAAACTCACAAAATGTTTCTATGGAGAAAAAAGTTTATCTGCAGCAAATTTTTTGTGCTGTTCGTAGCAAAATGCTTAAATGGAGAAAAACAAAAGTTTTGTTTGTAGCAAAAAAAAATTAGCAATTTTTTTGTTGTAGCACTTTTTTGCTATTGTAGCAAAAAAGTTCTACGGAGAAAAAAATTTAATAACAATTTTATTTTGCTATTGTAGCATCCCAGGCAGCAAAAAGTTGTGCTATTGTAGCATCTCACGTGGGAAAATTGTGCTGCTGTAGCAAATATACTTCGGAGCACGTAGCAAAAATTGTGCTATTTTTTTCTATTCAAGCCTTCTCAATGGGAAAATTGTGTTGTCGTAGCAATGTTTTTATGTAGCATTTTTTTCTATTGTAGCATCTCAACGTAGCAAAAAAATGTGTTGATGTAGCAATATTAAAATTCGGAGACTTATGTAGCAAACTCATTGCAATATTATAACAACACCACATAAGTATAGTAGCAAAAAAATTGTTATATTGCAGCAAAGTCGCCCTTTTGCGGCAACACCGCCACGTGCTCCCATGAGAGCAAAGTGACGCTTCTCCGGCAGCGCCACTTCCAGTCGCGTCGGCAGCAACGTTGTGCTCCATGAGAGCAAAAGTTGTCCTTCTCCGCCAGCACCACTTCCGGTCGTCCGCAGCAACGTCATGCTCCCATGAGAGCAAAAGTTGCCCTTCTCCGACAGCACCGCTTCCGGTCGTCCGCAGCAACGCCGTGCTTCCATGAGAGCAAAGTCACCCTTCTCCGGCAGCACCACTTCCGGTCGTCGGCAGCAACGCCGTGCTCCCATGAGAGCAAAGTCGCTCTTCTCCGGCAACACCACTTCCGGCCATTGCTCCATTACCCCGGGAACTCCATGCCCACGGAGGATGTGGAGGCGGCGTGCAAGCTCAGAGCGCGGTGCGAGAGGGCCTCGGCGGGCGCGAGCGCAGGCGGCGTCGGCGCAGATGCGGAGCGCGAGGGCGAGCTGCAGCTGGTACATCTCCTCCGCCTGCTGCGCCCAGCTCTTGCAGCAGTCCGACTACTGCTAGATCCTGGAGATGAGGCTCCTGGCGGCGGCGCGCCCGCGGTGGGGGCTCGCATGGCAGGAAGTCCACGGTGGGGACCCGGAGCGGTGGCGGCGCGGGACCTCGCAGGTCGGCGTTGGCCCGGACACCTCCTTGGTGGTCTCCACCGAGCGCGAGCTTGGCGACATGCCGGTCCTCCATCTCCACCCTTCTCCTCCCTCTCCCCTCCTGCAGTAGGCCGCGAACTCGTTCCCCTCCTCCTCCACCTCGTTGCTCGGATCCGACTCCACGGCGGCCACAGCCGCCGCCGCAGCAGCAGCAAACTGCCGCGCCGTCGACCGGCACCATGAGCGGCGCCGGGCGCCGCCCTCTTGAGCACCGAGCTGGCTGGGGCGGAGCCGGACCTCTGGACCGCCCTCGGAGAGGCCTCGTCGCGGATCTGGGCTCGCAGCAGCGCGAACGGCCGGAGCGGCGTGCCGGCCGCGGACGGCGGCGGGACGGGCGACGAGACGGACGCGGAGTCCGGCGAGGCGGAGGCGGCCTTGCAGGAGAGTGAGCGACGTGACGGGGAGAAGACCGGCGAGCTCGGGATGGCTAGCAGCGGTACCTCGATTGGCGACTGGATAAGGAAGGAGAGCGGGCGCGCTGCGGGCCGCACGATGGCGTCAATCGGACGGCGCGCGAAGGGGAGGATGGGAGCCACCGATCCCCCGGTGGATGGGTATCATTTCCCCAAGAGGAATGGTGTTCACGCCTCACGGTCACGGGGAGAGGATATGGGGATTGGATAGGTGGAGTGAGGAGGCAGAGAGAGTGGGGGAGAAGAAACGGTTTTTCCCCCTTGTCCAGCTGGTTTTTATTCACGTGGTGTTGCCCCTTTTAGGATAGTTTGGTATTTTATTATCAAAGATTGTTAAAATTAATAATAAGTTTCTCTGATTATTTTTTACTGGATATACTAACCATTGTAATCCGTAATCGAGCTGTTCATCATGCGGTTTGTGGATGCTAAATTTCATGGAGTTTGGACAAGAGAGTTTTTATCAGATATTCCTTAGCAGGTATCTCGATCTACGTGTTACATATTGTTTTCTTAATTTTTTAAAGCTAACTTGGCTTCTATTTGATTGTTCACCTGAGAAATTTTAGGACTAAATTAGATGTAATATTAGTCGACTCGAAAATGAACGAAGTCGCCGTGAGAAACCGAGTCTTCAAAGTTGAGGAAAGCAATATAGATCCCACATAGTGTGTTATTTTGGATCGTACCCCCAAAAAATTAAAATATAAAACTCATCAAAAGCCTCTTGTCGCAGTCATTTATCATTTCACCACTCTCAATCCAACAAACACCAACTTGACAGAATCATTAGAAGATGAGAATCTGTCGCAGTCATCTGTATTTTTACCATATGTCAAACCAACAAACGACAACTTTTCTTATCAGATCATTTCGTGTTAGACATGTGTCATTGTAGTCACGAGTTTCTCTCTTTCACAGGAATTAATGGGTGGTGAGTTCTAAGCCTTATCGTATTACTTTAAATCTGAGAAAGATAAAAAAATATACTGAAGATTATGAATATATGGGCGCAGATTACTTCAACATGGTTGTGTGCGTACTTGCATTCCATGATATCAACTTTTTATGTGACATTCCAGCTGATCTATTTTTTTGTTAGTTACTATAATTACCTATCAAATTTTATCTCATATATTACTAATGTTGTTATTTTATTTTAGACTATGTTTCACGTTGTGCGAGACTCGGGTGGTCGTGGAAGCCTTGATTTTGAAGAATTAGCACGATTACTTCATAGTTGGCCTAATAGTAGGGAGTATCATTGTGACACGGTAAGAGTTCATTCCTTGGTCATGATAGCGTTTCATTTTGTATCTGTGTGGTTTATTTACTTATAAACTTTGTTGCAGATTTTCTTGCCTTACGATATTCTTGGGCTATTCATATTATTCGTGTTGGATCACAAGAAGAAAATTGCCCATATTTTGAACCCGCTTTCGAGACCGACTTGGGGGTACATATAGAAATTTGAAATGAGTTAAACCTTGCGCTTCGACTGGCAAACCCCAAATAGAATGACGACTTCTCAAAATGGGGACGCAAAGTCCAGTTGTACCGACAAACTCGCACGGGTATGAAGCTTTTCACTTAAATATAACCTTACTTTATTTGGTCAACGCTCAATTTTGACATTTCAATTGCATGCAATGTTTTGTCTTGGTATTTCGGTTTTAACCTAATACACTCATGGTACGATGAAGCGTCATATTTTCCGATACCCATGGTGAATATTTTCAACTATGCTAAAGAAAGTACACTTTCAACATGAACTTCATATGAAATTATTGTATAATGTATATAGGATGGTTTGGCGTTAAGACAACGATTTTTCGTACATATTCTGAAATACAAACATAATAAGGTAATAAACAATATTCATGTCTTCGAATGAGAAATCATTGATCATATAAAGGGATGGATCTTCATGAATTAATAAGTAGTGAATATTGCTAAGTTATCTCGATGAAATAAAATAGACTTTTTGAATTGTAATATTTATGCAAATAAATAACTATTATCTTGTGTTTTCTGGATTATACATGATACAACGTCCGTGGATTGCATGTTGTTCGCACATATTTAGATGGTTTTGCCACAAATTATTGTTGTGGTAACAGAAAACTCACTAAACTAAAAATAAGATTTGTATTTTAAAGACGTGCGTTGCACGTGCACGGCTACTAGTAGTCTACTAAGTACAGACTTTTCGTAGCATAATGCACTAGGGGTAAATATGTCTTTTCAGGTTCTCATTTAACGTCGTTAGTGTTTAAAATGAACTAGAGTGTCATATTGGCAAAAACAATTGCACAAAGTGTCAAATAGGGAAGAAAAAATTTCTCATGACCAAATAGAGAACCCAACTTTCAAGTAGTGTCAAATAAGGAAGTCTGTAGCACCTCGAAAACAATTGATCACTGAACCAACATTTGTAGCACACCAAGAATCCTTGCAACATCTCAGCAAAACGACCACCAGTTTGCAGCATATGAAAACACCCATGCATACAAAAAGTAGGGTTGTGTCGAGCACCGAATTCCCCAGATCTGGCTCGCCAGCGATGAATCCGACGCACCGGAGCCAGATGCGGATATCCCGACCCATTCCTCTCGCCTGGCATCTCGATCTCTAACATAAATCTACACCTTGAGATCAATCAGAACAGCATGTTACATTGCTCGATGACTAAGTACTCCCTCCGTTCCAAATTAATTGACTTCTATTTGCCCACATATGTGTATGTCACGTGGGCAAATGGAAATCAATTAATTTGGAACGGAGGGAGTACACCAGACCGTGGTTTAATCTGATAACGGGAGGTAAACTGCGAGCCAAAAAAGCGTCAATCTTTCTAGCATACATAGCTAGGTTCACACACAAAATTAGCCTAAAATAAAGAGACCTCTAAACGAAAATAAAAATGGGTCAGGAAAGCAATGACCTTACGCTGAGGATTCTGTTTGTGGGCTAATATCTCATAGTTTCTACAAGTAGTAATTTCTCTTTCTTTTTCTTCCAAATTGTAATACCCCGGATATTTATAACTAATTCATTAAAATGCGGGCTAGAAATTTTTATGCTCTGGACATAATTTATATCCTGCTAGGTTAACCAAAACCATTGGTGAGATCACACCGATCAATCCATGGTGACGGCTATAACCATATATGCTTGTGAACTATTATTGTTTGTCATGCATTGCATGCATTACATGCATAAGAAATTTGAACTTAAGTAAAGCCAACAACCATCACACTCTAAAACAAATAAAAAGGAAGTAATGCATGTGGATAAATGTCTCGTTAATAATCACTTTTGTTGCTTGAGTATTGAATATTTGATAATAAGTAACTTGTGGACTCGAAGGGAGAATTATTTGGATGTTGGCGTCGAGAGTGTGCACTCGAGAACATAAAGTTTCGGGAATTCCTATTTGATATTATAATATTGCGAGAATCTATTCTTCGATAAAAGAATCCCGTTGGTATAATTTTGTGAGTCCTAAAAAAATAGTCGTGAGGACAAAGAGATACTGAGCGAGGAACTATTTGGAAGAATCTATGTAAATTATTTATTTTCAACTAAATTATTTTCCACCAATACACATTTTAGATGTGTGTAAACTACTTATATCATCGATGGAAAATCACTAGCAAATTAAATGTCTTGTTGTGTGCACGTACTAATACATTCATGGGTGAAAATATCTGCTATTTACCATGCGTTGTAACAAATAAATGTGTGTATCTTTATCTTTTAACCAAAGCCTATTCCACCGAACCAGCAAAATGACCACATGGGGAGCTGGCAACTAGAAGAGCAGCCACCGTAGCAACATAAGACACCTCACCTTCTCTGTACAAGACCAATGGATCATATCGATCAACTCCCCACCGAGCTAGCTGCTAGGCATATCTTCTTCCTCCCACCTCTGTAACATTTCTCCACCAAAATTGGGCATCTGTACCATGGCCGTAACCTAGGAGACCAAGCACTAGGGAGTAAGGAGGGAAGCAGAGATTTCGATCCTCATCACGGTTTGATGGGAATCATTCCCATCCACTGCAGGCGGCGGTGGAGGCAGGTTACGAAGTGGACGACAGCGGCAACTCGCCGACGAGCGGCAATCAGAGCTGGGACGTGGTGGAGGACTTGAGCACCAAGTGGCGGGTCAGCGGCGCTGCATAGTTGCCATCGTCGCTGGAGTCACTGGAGTATGCTGCGCCCGTCGCCATCTGCAGCTGATACTTATAAGGAAGAGGAGGAATTTCTTGTGAAATCAATTTCTATTTCCCACCAAGAGTGAGGCGTCCCTAAATCCCCAGCTAATCAGGTATAAATCCACACCTTAAGTGCACCAAGAATCACAATTATATGACCTCTAGACCACTCGTGTACTGATCTGATGCATGAACATGAAGGTACAAAGTAGGGATTTGGATAAGGTTAAAAGTAACTGTTTGGTATAATATAAGTCAAGGCGTTAGGCCCCTGTTGCATCAATCAATTATCAGATTTAGATTTGAATCCTACCTATATAGATCTAAATTTATACTTGACCGTTTTGTATGTAAACTCATGCACACACACACACACACTTGTACTTCTGTTATAATCAGCTCACTAGTGGTATGTTTGTGGATATACATACACCAGCTTCTCATGCTAATGGAATCATGTTCAAATCTTACTCATGACATATAGTGCACATGTACTTGTGAGGAATCATTCAAAACTGAAACTCTTAAGAAGCTGAAGTAATATTGAGTGTCCTCGGTATTTTACTAGCATACATACCTATCTAAATTGGAAATACACACACTTGATCATCAGTATAGGCTGAGAGCTAAAACTGAACCATGATATCAGATTCATAGTGTTTTCTCACAACATGTCACGGGCTGGGGGTGGATTGGACCGGAGGTTGTATTCGTGGGAGGCTGGAGGACGAGGGCGAAACTCTCGTCGACCTATGGTTGGGGAAGAGGTGAGGAGGAGGGCGCCGAGGCGCAGGTGCAGGAGGTGAGGAGATAGATTATTTTCTGCTTGCCTCATGGATCGTACAAGGGTGGCTATAAGTAGCAGATTACAAAGACGTAACAGACTCCAACTCTAGTTGGGTGTTGGCAGGGTAACCTTACCCAGACTCTTTAGCCTAAATCTAAAAGGACTCTATAATTAAACAAACTAGGAAAGAACTAAGGTGGCACAGGGCCCTTGCGCCTATAGGTCTGGCCCCACATGACATCTCCCCCTCCATTCTGAAACAGCTCGTCCTCGAGCTGGAAACTTGGATAACGGTCGCGGAAGGCTGTGACATCTTCCCAAGAAGCAGCAGACGCAGGCTGTCCCTCCCATTGAATGAGCACCTGCTGTATACCGCGAGCAATACGAGCACGCAATGCCTGGACGGGAGTTGGATGTACTCGACCCTGAAACAGCGGAGGAAGCATCGGCGGACCTTCAGGAGGAGGACCATGGTATTTCTTCAGTACCCCGACATGGAAGACATTATGAATGCGGGCGCGAGGGGGTAACTCCAGACGGTAAGCGACCGTATCAATTTTAGCGAGGACCTTGAAAGGCCCATAGTATTTGGGTGCCAATTTGCCTTTTGCGCCTGCTCCGAGGAATGCCGCTGGGCGGTGCTGCAGACGGAGCCAAGCCCACTCCCCAACATCAAAGGAAAGAGCCCGATGCTTGTCATCATAGTAATGCTTGTACTGCTGCGCTGCTTGAAGGAGACGCTCGCGTACGTCTATTAAGAACTGGTCGCGGTCGATGATCTGCCGTTCTACTGCCTGATTGCGAATTTCGCCTGGCGTATAGTCCCGGAGAGACGGGGGATCCCGCCCATAGACCACCCTGAAAGGAGTGTCCTTCAACGCTGAATGATATGAAGTGTTGTAGCAGAACTCTGCCCACGGCAACCATTGGAGCCACTGGCGTGGGCGATCCCCAGTGATGCAACGAAGGTACATAGTGATGACGCGATTCACTGCCTCCGATTGACCATCAGACTGCGGATGGAAGGCAGAACTCATATGCAATCGTGTGCCCGCGGCTGCAAACAAAGCCTTCCAAAATCCCGAAGTGAACACCACATCTCTGTCTGAAACGATGGATGTTGGAAAACCATGAAGACGAACGATGTTGGAGAAGAAGGCCTTAGCAACGGACTCAGCAGTGTATGGATGCGCTAGAGGAATAAAATGTGCATACTTGGAGAAACGATCCACCACTGTAAGGATAACACTTTTACCGCCCACCTTTGGTAATGCCTCAATGAAATCCATAGAGATGTCTTCCCAGACACGAGATGGTACTGTCAAAGGCTGTAACAGGCCAGCTGGATGCAGCTGCTCCGTCTTGTTGCGTTGACAAACCATACAAGCACGAATATACTGCTGAAGCGCCGACCGTGCTTGAGGCAGATGGAAATCCCTGCGTAGACGATGCAATGACTTCTGTATGCCTTCATGGCCGTCATCGTGGGCCACAGCCAGGACCTCCGCTACCAGTGGTGACGAGGGCGGCACATAAGCCCGATGCTGAAAGGTAACAATGCCATCTACGAGAGCCCAAGGCTGCCCCAACTTGCCAGATTCCAGCTGTTCCCTGAATGTGACAAGCGCAGGGTCTGTGTGTGCGGCTTGACGGAGGGCGTCAAATAAATTAAAAGAAGTCCCGGTGATGGTGCATGCGGTGCCTGTAGGAACATCACGGCGAGAGAGCGCGTCGGCGACGATGTTTTGGCGGCCTGGCTTGTATTCCACGGTGAAGTCAAAGCCCAAGAGCTTGCCCACCCAATGATGTTGCGGTATTGTGGCAAGGCGTTGGTCCAGCAGAAATTTGAGGCTGTAGTGGTCAGTTTTGACGACGAAGGCGCGCCCCCAGAGGTATGGCCGCCAGTGGCGCACGGCTTGAACAAGACCAATGAGCTCCCGCTCATAAGCGGCTAGAGAGGCATGTCGAGGAGCTATGGTTTTGCTGAAATAGGCAACTGGCCCTCCACCTTGATGCAGTACCGCACCGAAACCAGACCCAGATGCATCACATTCCACAATAAACGGAGCTGCAAAGTCAGGTAATTGGAGCACCGGTGCGGTGGTGAGTGCAGTCTTGAGAGCGTCGAACGCGTTGGCCGCCTCAGAGGTCCAGAGGAACCCACCTTTCTTGAGCAGCGCTGTGAGGGGTGCTGCAATGGTGCCAAAACCACGTATGAACTTCCGGTAGTAGCCTGCAAGACCCAAGAAACCACGCACATCACGGACAGTGCGCGGAACTGGCCAATCAACCACGGCGAGGACCTTATCGCTGTCCATGGCTACTCCTGCTGCAGAGATGACATGTCCGAGGTAAGCCATGGATTCCTCCCCAAATGAGCACTTGGAGCGCTTGAGGAAAAGCTGATGTGTGCGCATAGCCTCCAAGACGAGTTTGACATGACGAAGGTGATCCGACCAGGAAGAGCTGTATATCAAAATATCGTCAAAGAAAACCAGCACAAAGCGACGAAGGAAGGGACTGAGTACTTCGTTCATTAGCGCTTGGAATGTCGCTGGAGCATTGGTTAGACCAAATGCCATCACCACAAATTCGAAGAGACCCTCATGGGTGCGGAACGCCGTCTTGTGGATATCTTCAGGGGCCATCCGAACTTGGTGGTAGCCGGATCGGAGGTCCAGTTTTGTGAAAAAACGGGCGCCTTTCAGCTCATCCAGCAGCTCATCGACGACTGGAATAGGAAACTTGTCCTTGATGGTGACAAGGTTGAGTCCACGGTAGTCGATACAGAAACGCCAAGTACCATCATGCTTTTTTACGAGTAGGACGGGTGACGAAAACGCCGACGAACTACGGCGGATAAGGCCACGAGCCAGCATCTCAGCACATTGTCTCTCCAGTTCATCCTTTTGAATAGCCGGGTAGCGGTAAGGCCGTACGGCAACAGGCTGCGTCCCTGGAATAAGGTGAATATGATGGTCATGGGCGCGTGGCGGCGGCAGTCCCTGGGGCTCGGCGAAGACGTCTGTGAATGCAGCCAGGAGGCTGTCGAGTAAGTCCTTGCCGTCGCACACATGTAATTGGGAAGGCCGTGCTGGTGAGCCGAGTCCTGACCACTCCACGCGGTGATCCGTGTGCCAAAACGACATCCACTGGGAATTGAAATCCCACAGAATCGGCCCTAAGGTTTTGAGGAAGCACGTGCCGAGGACGATGTCAAATCCGCCCAACGGTATGGCGTGCAGATCGACAATGAAGCGCTCCTTGTCAATCGTAATGGCAGCATGCTTGAGGAGTCCACGACAAGTAACCTTATCACCATTAGCGACCGTGACCCCGAGGCGGCGGTCGGAGGAGAAGGGCATGCCCACGACGGTGGCCAGCTCCTCGTGGATGAAGTTATGAGTACTACCGGAATCAAGCAAGGCGACGAGGTCACGATCCCCTACGCGAAGAGCGACCTGCATGGTGTCGCTGGTGGAAATCCCTGTGGCAGCCATAAGCGAGATGGTGGCCTCCTGGAAATCCGCTAATGGCTCTTCTTCTTCGTCATCGGCTGACTGGATGTAGAAAAGACGTTTGCAGCGATGGCCTCGAACGAACTTCTCGTCACAGTTGAAACAAAGCCCTTTTGCGCGTCGGTCGTCCATCTCGGCCGGGGTAAGCCTTTTGAATACGAGCGCTGGCGTTGAGCTGGAGGACTCCGGCGATGCCACACCAGGGCTGGCCATGGGACGAATTTGGCGGCTCGGTCGAGCAGCAGCAGCCGTGGCTCCGGTGACGGTGTTGAGGTGCTCGAACGAAATTGCCAAGTCCATAGCCGCATCTAGAGTCGCAGGTTTCAGCATCTCAACCTGAGTTTTCATGGGTTCGCCTAAATTGTTGGTGAAGATATCACGCTCCTCGGCATCAGCAATTGGGTGCACACGAGAGAGGTTCTCGAGGAAGCGCTTGGAGTACTCCGCCACGGTGCCAGAGCGGCGTGTCGAGATCAGCTCGCCAAAGGGGTTGGCGCGTGACGGCGGTCCGAAGTGGTTAGAGATGAGTGTTTGAAACTCTCCCCAGGACGGCCGCTGGCCCAACTTTGCCTCGAGATGGCCGTACCATAAGGCTGCAACGTCGGTGAGGTGGTAGGAGGCGAGCCACGTCTTATCTGAATCCTGCGTCCGCTGGCCGAGGAAGAAGAGGTTGCAGCGTGTCAACCACGGCCGTGGATCGCTCGCCCCGTCAAAGAGAGGGAAGTCGATTTTGTAGAGTCGCGGAGCACGATCTGACGGATCCGACAGGGCGGCCCTGTCCCCGGCTCTGGATGTAGCCGCAGGTGGCTGCAGGAGCCCGAGGCCGCCAAGTTGAGGCGGGCCCTTCCCTTCAAGCCGGAGGAGGGCCAGATTCTGCGCGCGCTGTTGCTGCGACGTATCGTCGAGTTGGCCCTGGAGCTTTTGGAGCGCCGCGGCGATGGACTTGAGGGTGGCGCTGTCCTCAGCGCGTTCAGCCCTCGCAGTTTGATTTTCATCGGAGAGGCTGGTGAGAGTCGCGATCACGGCGTCATGGTCCTTCTGCTGTTTGGTGGCGAGTTCTTCTAGGGTTTGCGGAAGGGGCGGCGGAGTGGCCATGGCAGCCGCCGGGATCGAAGATGAATCTGATACCAAGTTGTCACGGGCTGGGGGTGGATTGGACCGGAGGTTGTATTCGTGGGAGGCTGGAGGACGAGGGCGAAACTCTCGTCGACCTATGGTTGGGGAAGAGGTGAGGAGGAGGGCGCCGAGGCGCAGGTGCAGGAGGTGAGGAGATAGATTATTTTCTGCTTGCCTCATGGATCGTACAAGGGTGGCTATAAGTAGCAGATTACAAAGACGTAACAGACTCCAACTCTAGTTGGGTGTTGGCAGGGTAACCTTACCCAGACTCTTTAGCCTAAATCTAAAAGGACTCTATAATTAAACAAACTAGGAAAGAACTAAGGTGGCACAGGGCCCTTGCGCCTATAGGTCTGGCCCCACATGACACAACAATGTGTGGCGAAGTTACATCTCTGGAATACAAACTACAATGTTCATTAACAACCTAAATTTATGTGGTATTGCACTGAGTATAATTTCCTAGTTGCATACTGGTCTTAGTAGGGAAGAGAGTAGTGCCATGCCAATGCTAATCTGGGAGGATTGTATTGAAACGGTGTCAGATAGATGACTGATAATTGGAACCTGAAATTAGAGCTACACATGAATTCTATTACATGAGGAGACATTTGTCATCAGTACAAGCGTACAATACTTACACTACATTTTCACACTATAACTTTGGAACAAGGGGAGTCTTCTCCAGAATCAAAGACTTGAATTAACTTGACAATTACTTCAGAATGGTAGCGCCACTACTGTAGCTTATATTCAGTATCGGCAGCAGAGCTGGGTTCCATGAAACCTTCAGGCAACCTCGGTTCAGAGTAGTTCATATAGACGAGAATAAATATCGTGAGTGTCATGAATCTTCGACGAGGCATCAGTAGTATCAGGTCATTCCGTACTTACATTAGTGTTTCCAAGTTCAATTTAGACACATGGTTGTATACACACACGTACACTCCTTTTCTAACTAGATCATTAATGGTAATTGGATTTATTTAACATTGATGTGCATACATCATTGGTATGCTCTAAACTGAAAACTTCTGTAGCTTGCTCTGTACTTGTATGCTGCATATTGGTTTCAAATCTAAACTGAAAGTAAATCTTGCTGTACAATAAATTATAAACTGAATCTTTCCATTGAAAATCATCAGCAAATATGCATATATTTTTAGTTCTCAGATTCAGATAGTAGCTGTACCTCTATACCATATATTTTGTATAACTTTGGTTGCATTGAATCACTAATTAATATCCGGAGAACCTGTAGCATATATTTTATGTCCGGCATCGGAATTACATTTCATAAAATCTTCAGGCTGCCTAACTAATTGAGTCATGTCATGTACTGGTCACTCCAGATTAATAAATTACATCTATTTGCTGTGCAACCTGTAGTTTTGTAGAGACCAACTAGTATTCATGGAAAACCAATCATCACGCATGCTTGAGTTATATACCTAAGTAACCATCAGATTACTTCTTCTATCCAGGAGCATCATTTAGCTGATTAAATTGGTAACCAGACCTTGTCACTCCAGTGCATTTGGTAGATGGAATTGGTACAGTACCTGTACCCCAACGCATGATATTTACTATTCTATTACTTTCTTCTTGCAAAGAGAGATAGTTAGAAGGCTGTAAATGATTTAATCAACTATTTTGCTGAACCCTCTGAATTAAAATATATTCTTGAATTGAAATCAAATTTGAGTGATATAAATACGGGCAATCTGAGATCATTAACAATTGAGTTATGTACCTTACATTTAAATCTGGGAATGAATTATTCTTACTCTTTTACTATGTGTTGCTACAACTTGCTTTAGAATAAATCTGGATGCATGTCTAGTATCTTTAGTAACTTCAACATGGGAGTCCTATCCATTGCTTGATGGAATACACTATCCATGATGAAATAATCAAACAAGAGTTCTCTAAGTTAACCACCCATACTTGAGTGTTAACTGTAACATACATGTGCATTATATATTGTGTTGTGAACCTGTGTGTTAGTGTTGATTGCAATTCATTTCCTGTTCCAGTTTGGATCTTCTTTGGAGTTCTTAAGGATGAATTGAATCTTTATTGTTATGCTAACTCTCGGATAACTCAGGCAAGTTCAGCTCATGTGCGCTTGATTATTTTTATACAAAGTATTTGCAACTTACTATCTGTGATATCACTTGCATGAAAGAAAAATATATGTTATGAATAATATGATATACTATTTGTTGATCGACTGATGGAGCAGCCGGTGAACTGTTATGGTGGGTAGTTCGAACCCTTGTGTGGGGCTGTCAAGCCATTGGAAGTGGGTTCGACTACACGGGATATCACCCTAGGATTAACAACAACGGCCTTCTTGGGTTCAAGCGCCGTAGCGACCGCGTTGACCACAGACCTGTATGGGCGAGGCTGAGCTGGAGTAATACCACCTTATAAGGCATATCTCCCAGGAATGGCAGTTGGGGTGTGACCTCTATTGTAGGCGACCAACTGTCGCAGTTGGGGTGTGACCTCTACTGTAGGCGACCAACTGTCGCAGTTAGTTTGGGGTGTGACCTCTACTGTAGGCGACCAAACTGCTGAAGGGCTCTACTGTAGCCATGTTGTGGTCGGGTAGCTGGTTCAGCCAGCTACGATGCGAGACATGTCAAACAAGGTGGGTGAAACAGCTCTGCGATTCAAAGTCTGGTAGTGAGTGCAGGGCACGGTCACCTGGACTGCGGTCGGCTGTGGGTAAAGTAACGCACCTCTGCAGAGTGTATCAAATTGTGGCATTGTCACTCCCTGTTCCGGGAAGGAGCTGCGAACGTGGCGAGAAAGGAATCCATAGGGGATTCTAACAGCTCGTGAGACAAGAAGACATAGATTTTATAACTAAAACTTGACCTTTTCGAGAAATGTTTTCAAAAATCATTGAACTTCTTGGACCATTGGTCCTAGTAGATAATAGTGCATCAAACACCATATTATTATCTGGACTTGTTGAGTACCTCCGTGTACTCATCCCTTGCCCCTTAAACCCCCTACTTAGGTTGTTGTGAACCGATAGCTGCTGGAGTGGACGTTCAGAAGAAGGGAGCTCGAGGAGCAAGGACCCGCTGGAGCTGAAGGAGTCGTCAACTACTACTTGGACTTCATCGAGCAACCCAATGAGCGTTTATCGGAGAATTGTAGCATCTATGATAGTGTTCTTGTAAATTCTTGTAAGAGTTGAATTGTATTTGAGTTGTAAAAGTTATTCAAATGCTTTGTATCAAATCCAGTACCATGTTTCTGTTATGCTACTCTGATGGGCAAGATGTTGGGTAAAGTAATGCTTTACTCGCGTCATGCCAAAGACGTGCACTTGCCACACAAGTGGTGGCAGATGTGGGTCGTTACAGGTGGTATCAGAGCAATGGTCGGTCTAAAGCTCGTAGGTAGCGAGGGACTGTAGGAACCATAGGTAAGATTCTCTGGATCTTTTCATCCCACTGTATGCTTCTATTCTATTCTGTCTACAATTATTGGTCTTTGCTATTTCTCATCCATCTAATTCTATTGTTACTTATCTACACCTTTGGTCTATCTTAGTATATCTTTGTCCATACTAACTTTTCGCCTAAGTGCGAATTTTAACTTTTGTAGTACTAACACAAGTTATAGGGCGACTAGGTAGTTGACTTTAAAACGCTCCTTGGTCAATAGACCTGTTGTGTTCCACTATGACCATTTGCAAAACTATATTCTTTTAGAAACTATCTTTAAAATAAAACTATAACATTGTTTGGATGACATGATCATGATGCTTGTATTGTCTGCATTTTTGGGTTGATTCTTATTTATCTTCCTTTTGACGGACTTATTGTGATCTGGTTGGATAAAGTAATTTTTGAATGGGGTCAAAAGTAGCAAGTTATGTGAGGATGAAGGTGGAGATAACAACTTGAGTATTGCTTTGAGGAGAAAGGGAGAAGAGCATGCTCTGGAGACGATCAAATGCAAAATCATCGGTTGGAGCAGAAGTGGAAAGGATGTACAAGATATGAATATTTCACATCTTAGTCTAGTATATATACTTATCTACTGCTTTTCGCTCTCATCTGTGATATACAAGAAGGCTTCATAGTGTTATGAGAATACGCCATGCAAAATCTAAGATCTAGAACTTTGTCGCCTAATTTCTATACGTAGAACATGGAAATACTTTCTCTAAACAATATCTATCTTCGGTACCATTTACTTGATCATACCAGTTTTTACAAAATGTCATGCTAAGATAATCTATGAAATCCTTATATCTTTAGAAAGTGGTTTGCATAAAATGAATAAATTATTTGCCATGATAACCAAGTGTTCGGATAGGAGTTAACCTAAACAATGCTAATGGTTTAGTAAGAAAATAAACCATGCTGATACTTTCCTGCCTGATGCTAACTTACAATTATAAACTTGTTTGAGTTCCATTCATTCAAACTAAGATGCATGTCCTAAAGCCAAATGCATGCTTGACTAGAATTAATTTAGTTAACAATCGGAATTCAAGTTCTTTCTGTAATACTTAGGAAAGGTAGATAATTACTATACGTAGGATTAAACAAGCTAAAGACTAACTTGGTCATATGAATAAAATGGGCAATGATACTAGAAGCGAATCATGTTAGCTTATTATTGTGCTTCAAAAATGATTAATCATGTTGTACCATATCCACCTACTGAACATGGTTGAGAATTAACTTAGAGTTTAGTTTAGTTTATAAATATGTATTCAAGATTTAAAGAAGTTGCGTAGATGATTAAGTCTTACCTAGGCTTTGGTTTGCATTTAGTTACAAACATATAATTCAGTAGGTCATATTAATATTTCTTTTTACTCATATGTTGTCAGAACTAGTATTTTATATTCAATGTTTAATTGTAATTTTTCCTTGATTAAACTTGGTCAGAACTAGAATTTATTCCAGAATATGTTAATCAAGTATTTGGATGGCATAATGTTTGACCTTAACTATGAAATTGTACTGGTGATTAAGTAATGCCAACGTTCTAAATAACCTACCGCTTGGTTCTAACTTTTGATTGTTGTATACATCAAGTTGCTTGAGCTTCATCTGTTTAAGCTATGATTCATGACTTAAATCTAGATTCATGCTTAACTAAAATTTATATATACTAGTCCTGCACAATTGAAGTTTAACGTAAAGGTATGCTATTATCCATGCTTAGGATTGATCATATTAAAGATTAATTGATCACTTGGATGAAATAGGTAAAAGAGTACTAGAAGGAAATTGATGATAGCTTATTATTGTAATTTGAAAATGAATAGTCATACTTTGCAATTTCCATGTACTCAAAACATTACGAAATAGCTCCGGAATTTAAGTTCTGGTTTATAAATGTCTATCCATTTATCAAAGAAACTTCTTGGAACATATACGTTAAAACTTCTTAATTAGGCTTCAGCTTCCAACAGTTAAATATTACCGATGTAAGCAACCATTTTATATTCAAATGCTTAAATGTAAATTGCTTCCCAAATAAAACCTGATTATGAATATAATCATTGCCTAGATCATATACAGGGATTAGAGACATGAATTATCATGTTGATCAGTTAATGTTGCGGTATACTGTTCAAATTTATGTTTCTAACAATAGATGAAATCATGTATAGGCAATAGAAGTGATTACATAGTATCTGAGTCAAATATTAATTCGACCCAGTTATATTCTATACTGAAACACAAATTGCGCCATGTTATAGTTTACAAAGATCAAGTTTGCTACTTTTGCTTCAATATTTATACCCCCAGTATTTGCGGTTTCAGTAATCCTTGCATCCTTGCTAGATCAGAACATAGTATGTATTGATTGCCATGTATAGCTCAACTAATAAAATCGCAGGTACATATATGAGGTATGTATTTCCATAGTATACCACCTAGATCGATGAACTTTATTAGTATGGTGAACCATATTGAAAAAAAAACTAGTCACATCTGTTGCGAAATACCAATTTAGCTTGCTATCATTCCGCCTTATTAAACTTAATGACAGATTGGATATGTTAATCTGAGATGATTCTATATACCTTGTGCCAAAAGCTACCTGCTCATATTGATTAGAAGTCTAAAACTTCCAAACAATTATGAGATTCTACCAACAACTTATTTGGGATTCACAACTCAGTAATCTTCCATGAATTATACATTGTCACTCCTTAATTATAGCATACAAGTTAAACTTCCATACATCTCTCTCTTACCTCAAATTTCGAGGACGAAATTTTCTTAAGGGTGGTAGGATGTAATACCCCGGATATTTATAACTAGTTCATTAAAATGCGGGCTAGAAATTTTTATGCTCTGGACATAATTTATATCCTGCTAGGTTAACCAAAACCATTGGTGAGATCACACCGATCAATCCATGGTGATGGCTATAACCATATATGCTTGTGAACTATTATTGTTTGTCATGCATTGCATGCATTACATGCATAAGAAATTTGAACTTAAGTAAAGCCAACAACCATCACACTCTAAAACAAATAAAAAGGAAGTAATGCATGTGGATAAATGTCTCGTTAATAATCACTTTTGTTGCTTGAGTATTGAATATTTGATAATAAGTAACTTGTGGACTCGAAGGGAGAATTACTTGGATGTTGGCGTCGAGAGTGTGCACTCGAGAACATAAAGTTTCGGGAATTCCTATTCGATATTATAATATTGCGAGAATCTATTCTTCGATAAAAGAATCCCGTTGGTATAATTTTGTGAGTCCTAAAAAAATAGTCGTGAGGACAAAGAGATACTGAGCGAGGAACTATTTGGAAGAATCTATGTAAATTATTTATTTTCAACAAAATCTTTCAACTAAATTATTTTCCACCAATACACATTTTAGATGTGTGTAAACTATTTATACCATCGATGGAAGATCACTAGCAAATTAAATGTCTTGTTGTGTGCACGTACTAATACATTCATGGGTGAAAATATCTGCTATTTACCATGCGATTGTAACAAATAAATGTTTGTATCTTTATCTTTTAACCAAAGCCTATTCCACCGAACCAGCAAAATGACCACATGGGGAGCTGGCAACTAGAAGAGCAGCCACCGTAGCAACATAAGACACCTCACCTTCTCTGTACAAGACCAATGGATCATATCGATCAATTCCCCACCGAGCTAGCTGCTAGGCATATCTTCTTCCTCCCACCTCTGTAACATCTCTCCACCAAAATTGGGCATCTGTACCATGGCCGTGACCTAGGAGACCAAGCACTAGGGAGTAAGGAGGGAAGCAGAGATTTCGATCCTCATCACGGTTTGATGGGAATCATTCCCATCCACTGCAGGCGGCGGTGGAGGCAGGTTACGAAGTGGACGACAGCGGCAACTCGCCGACGAGCGGCAATCAGAGCTGGGACGTGGTGGAGGACTTGAGCACCAAGTGGCGGGTCAGCGGCGCTGCATAGTTGCCATCGTCGCTGGAGTCACTGGAGTATGCTGCGCCCGTCGCCATCTGCAGCTGATACTTATAAGGAAGAGGAGGAATTTCTTGTGAAATCAATTTCTATTTCCCACCCAGAGTGAGGCGTCCCTAAATCCCCAGCTAATCAGGTATAAATCCACACCTTAAGTGCACCAAGAATCACAATTATATGACCTCTAGACCACTCGTGTACTGATCTGATGCATGAACATGAAGGTACAAAGTAGGGATTTGGATAAGGTTAAAAGTAACTGTTTGGTATAATATAAGTCAAGGCGTTAGGCCCCTGTTGCATCAATCAATTATCAGATTTAGATTTGAATCCTACCTATATAGATCTAAATTTATACTTGACCGTTTTGTATGTAAACTCATGCACACACACACACACTTGTACTTCTGTTATAATCAGCTCACTAGTGGTATGTTTGTGGATATACATACACCAGCTTCTCATGCTAATGGAATCATGTTCAAATCTTACTCATGACATATAGTGCACATGTACTTGTGAGGAATCATTCAAAACTGAAACTCTTAAGAAGCTGAAGTAATATTGAGTGTCCTCGGTATTTTACTAGCATACATACCTATCTAAATTGGAAATACACACACTTGATCATCAGTATAGGCTGAGAGCTAAAACTGAACCATGATATCAGATTCATAGTGTTTTCTCACAACAATGCGTGGCGAAGTTACATCTCTGAAATACAAACTACAGTGTTCATTAACAACCTAAATTTATGTGGTATTGCACTGAGTATAATTTCCTAGTTGCATACTGGTCTTAGTAGGGAAGAGAGTAGTGCCATGCCAATGCTAATCTGGGAGGATTGTATTGAAACGGTGTCAGATAGATGAATGATAATTGGAACCTGAAATTAGAGCTACACATGAATTCAGATAGTACCTCTGTACCATATATTTTGTATAACTTTGGTTGCATTGAATCACTAATTAATATCCGGAGAACCTGTAGCATATATTTTATGTCCGGCATCGGAATTACATTTCATAAAATCTTCAGGCTGCCTAACTAATTGAGTCATGTCATGTACTGGTCACTCCAGATTAATGAATTACATCCATTTGCTGTGCAACCTGTAGTTTTGTAGAGACCAACTAGTATTCATGGAAAACCAATCATCACGCATGCTTGAGTTATATACCTAAGTAACCATCAGATTACTTCTTCTATCCAGGAGCATCATTTAGCTGATTAAATTGGTACCCAGACCTTGTCACTCCAGTGCATTTGGTAGATGGAATTGGTACAGTACCTGTACCCCAACGCATGATATTTACTATTCTATTACTTTCTTCTTGCAAAGAGAGATAGTTAGAAGGCTGTAAATGATTTAATCAACTATTTTGCTGAACCCTCTGAATTAAAATATATTCTTGAATTGAAATCAAATTTGAGTGATATAAATACGGGCAATCTGAGATCATTAACAATTGAGTTATGTACCTTACATTTAAATCTGGGAATGAATTATTCTTACTCTTTTACTATGTGTTGCTACAACTTGCTTTAGAATAAATCTGGATGCATGTCTAGTATCTTTAGTAACTTCAACATGGGAGTCCTATCCATTGCTTGATGGAATACACTATCCATGATGAAATAATCAAACAAGAGTTCTCTAAGTTAACCACCCATACTTGAGTGTTAACTGTAACATACATGTGCATTATATATTGTGTTGTGAACCTGTGTGTTAGTGTTGATTGCAATTCATTTCCTGTTCCAGTTTGGATCTTCTTTGGAGTTCTTAAGGATGAATTGAATCTTTATTGTTATGCTAACTCTCGGATAACTCAGGCAAGTTCAGCTCATGTGCGCTTGATTATTTTTATACAAAGTATTTGCAACTTACTATCTGTGATATCACTTGCATGAAAGAAAAATATATGTTATGAATAATATGATATACTATTTGTTGATCGACTGATGGAGCAGCCGGTGAACTGTTATGGTGGGTAGTTCGAACCCTTGTGTGGGGCTGTCAAGCCATTGGAAGTGGGTTCGACTACACGGGATATCACCCTAGGATTAACAACAACGGCCTTCTTGGGTTCAAGCGCCGTAGCGACCGCGTTGACCACAGACCTGACCACAGACCTGTATGGGCGAGGCTGAGCTGGAGTAATACCACCTTATAAGGCATATCTCCCAGGCATGGCAGTTGGGGTGTGACCTCTATTGTAGGCGACCAACTGTCGCAGTTGGGGTGTGACCTCTACTGTAGGCGACCAACTGTCGCAGTTAGTTTGGGGTGTGACCTCTACTGTAGGCGACCAAACTGCTGAAGGGCTCTACTGTAGCCATGTTGTGGTCGGGTAGCTGGTTCAGCCAGCTACGATGCGAGACATGTCAAACAAGGTGGGTGAAACAGCTCTGCGATTCAAAGTCTGGTAGTGAGTGCAGGGCACGGTCACCTGGACTGCGGTCGGCTGTGGGTAAAGTAACGCACCTCTGCAGAGTGTATCAAATTGTGGCATTGTCACTCCCTGTTCCGGGAAGGAGCTGCGAACGTGGCGAGAAAGGAATCCATAGAGGATTCTAACAGCTCGTGAGACAAGAAGACATAGATTTTATAACTAAAACTTGACCTTTTCGAGAAATGTTTTCAAAAATCATTGAACTTCTTGGACCATTGGTCCTAGTAGATAATAGTGCATCAAACACCATATTATTATCTGGACTTGTTGAGTACCTCCGTGTACTCATCCCTTACCCCTTAAACCCCCTGCTTAGGTTGTTGTGAACCGATAGCTGCTGGAGTGGACGTTCAGAAGAAGGGAGCTCGAGGAGCAAGGACCCGCTGGAGCTGAAGGAGTCGTCAACTACTACTTGGACTTAATCGAGCAACCCAATGAGCGTTTATCGGAGAATTGTAGCATCTATGATAGTGTTCTTGTAAATTCTTGTAAGAGTTGAATTGTATTTGATTTGTAAAAGTTATTCAAATGCTTTGTATCAAATCCAATACCATGTTTCTGTTATGCTACTCTGATGGACAAGATGTTGGGTAAAGTAATGCTTTACTCGCGTCATGCCAAAGACGTGCACTTGCCACACAAGTGGTGGCAGGTGTGGGTCGTTACACAATTGTAGTAAGACACAATGCAAAATCACACCGAATTTGCACGTGACAACATAACGTTTTCTTTTTTTGAGAATCACAACGTTTTCTGCAAAGCTAAGAGTGCCACAATACACTCTCCGTGTAATAATATATACAGGTGGCGTCATTTTCATGGCTACATGTCAACACTATCTTTAATGTGTCTTGATCAGCTTCTTGATTATGCTTTTAAGAGCTGTGGCACTTGCACTGCACTTCTGATCCGTGAAGCATGATCTCCCCTCCTCAGCCGCCTTGCCCAGCTGCGGATGAGCGGATCCATGGGCACCTTCCCAAGGAAAGGGACCTCCATCTCATGACACATCTTCTCAGCGCCACCTGTGCTGCTATCGAACACCTCGCTGCATGCAAACGAGCGATAGAAGTTCAGGAGCCTTGTCTTTGATGTACTCCAGTGCCCATTCTGTGACATCTGTCTCCCCTGTCGCACTTGGCCTCACAAATTTCATATCTGGAAGTGTCTGCCTCAAGCCACTCATGTTCTCGACAACACCCAGGACAGGAACCTTAACCTTTTTGCAGAAATTTATCTCCTTCCTCACGTCAATAAGAGAAACTTGTTGTGGGGTGGTAACGATGATGGCACCATCGGTTCCTGCAATCTGGAGGTACTGCACAATTGAAATATGTTCATCTGAGGTACCTGGAGGAGCATCCACCACGAGGTAGTCGATCTCACCCCAATCAACATCTTTCAGAAACTGTTTGATGAGCCCATTCTTGCGAGGGCCTCTCCATATGACAGCATCATCTGGGTTGGGCAGCATAAAGCCAATTGACATGACACCAAGGTTGGATTCAACATACACAGGCGACCAACCAATATTACTCTGATGAATATCCTGGCCTTCAAGGCCTAACATTTTTGGGATGCTAGGTCCACATATGTCTATGTCAAGAAGGCCGACCTGACAGTCCATCTCAGCAAGGGCAAATGAGAGTTGTGCTGAAAATGTACTCTTCCCGACACCACCCTTGCCAGACAACATCAGTATCTTATGTTTCACGGTATTCATTCGCTCAATGATGGCAAGCAGGTCTGGAAATAAAATGACTCAATTTGAGTTTTTTTTAATAATACCTTTTTTAAAGCGAAATTCGGATTATAGCGTGCGGAGGGAGGAATTTCAGAATCTAGCGCGCCGTCGGCACGGCTGATGCCGATCGGCACGGCTGATGCCGATCGGCATGGCTGATGCCGAAATGTCCAGGTCGGCATTAGCCGTGCCGACGGCTGCATGACCTTCGCGTGAAACTGCTGCCGACAACACATTTCGGCATTAGCCGTGCCGATCGGCATCAGCCATGCCGAAAGTGGCCCTGCACCCCGTTTTACCCCAATTTCCTGTTGTCGGCGATTCCCTCCAAAAAAAATCGCCCGCCTCTTTTCTCCGGCACCGTTTCCCGCAACCGATTTCTGCCAACCTTTCCCGCATAATTTTTTCCCGCCACCGTTTCCTGCACAATTTGTTCCCGCCACCGTTTCCCGCCAGAATTCTCCCGCCACCGTTTCCCGCCTATTTCTCCCGCCACCGCTTCCCGCCCACTTGTCCACCCGTTATCCTATAAAACCCACTGTAAGGTAGCCATGTGAGTCACTTGAGCGCAAGGATTGTGTGTATCGTTCCCTGTGAGAAGTGTGTCCGGGTTTCACATAGCCGCATCCGAGCATCTGGCTAAGATTTCCGACGATTTGAAGGTAGATGAAAGGATAGTTCCCCTCTCAGAAATTATTGGTAGTGAGAGACATCTCGCTTTGCTTGGGGCGAGGCAAATTCGAGACGGGTTTCCGTATAGGACCCCGCAGCAAATCCGTACAGAAATCGTGCGTCTTGTAGATAAGTATGATAGGAAAGTTACGAAAAGTCCGTTTCTCCGGACTGAAGATGACCGCTACTTTTACGGTGAGTCGTATCTTTGGGTAGTCTCCAGCGATGATGACGACGATTTCATGCCGACATCAAAAGAAAGGAGGGCTGAAGCATCGAGGAAGGGCAAGGAGAAGAAGGCTGAAGCATCGAGCAAGGGTAAGGGAGCTAAATCGGCAGATGGTGCAGGGTGCATCGATGGGAGATAGGTAGAGTCTTAAATTGAGTTGTGTTCTTTCATTTCTCGTGTGGTGTGATCAGTATGAACTCGCCTTGTGTTGTATCTTATTTTTATTATCTTCATTTCTTCTGTTCTGCGGAGAGTATGGACTCGGTTTGTGTTATATCTTATTTTTCGTATCAATTTATTATCTAGTATGTTTATCGATTTATTTTTAGAAGTTGTACTTTTTGTACTACCGAGTATGTTTACCTAATCAAATCGTTATGGAAATGTCTCGTACATAGGAATATGAGATGTCTCGTACATAGAAATATGTCTCATACATAGAAATATGTCTAGTACATAATATCGAATGGCACACAGGTAAAAGCATCACTAGGTCGACGGTACCGCGTCCTCCTACGCCGAGACCCGGAAGGTGACAAACGCGTGGGAGCGTGGTGTTGCCGCATTCCGCGGCCTTGCAACGCCGCATCGTCCTGCTCGTCGTCTGGCTGTGCTGTCTCCGGAGGTGGTGTCTGCTGAGTGGGCATCGGTGGCGAAGCCGCGTATGCCTGAGTGGTGTCCAAGTCGTACTGCGGAGAGTTGTACGCCTGATCTGCACCTGCACAAGATAATATGTTAGTGTTTGCTGTTGGTGAATAAATTTTATATCTACGAGAAATAAAAATTTCTAAACTCCGTACATTAGTTGCTGAGAGTACTGGCCCATAAGATTGGCCATCTGCGGCTGGTGTGATGCTCCAACGAACTGTGGTCCGCCCCCATAACCGTACGAATATGGCATCCCGGTGAACGGTGGTGCATGTGTCTGCCAGGATGAACTAGGCATAAAGAGTGGAGTCTGTGCAGGACCCGACATAAACAATGGCGACTGTGAAGTTGCCGGCATAAACATAGTCGGCTGTGAAGGACCCGACACATACACTGGAATCTGTGAAAGAGGTGGCTGGGATGGATCAGGGTCGATAGCGTCTGGCTGGCGAGAGGTAGACGCAACTATGTCGTCTATGGGGCGTGTGCTAGGACTCTGCTGAGGTGTAAAACGTGGTCGTGGGTCGTGCCGAGGAGTGGTGTCACGTGGTGGTGATACTTGTGCGGCACCTAACAGCCGTGCCGAGGAGTGCCGTGGGGGACGCGGGGGTGCATGGCGTGGAACAACGTCCCCAGCACCTGTGCAGGTCAGCACACCATAAGCACGTCGTAGCTTGCCCTCTAGACGCTTGAACCACGACTGGTGCTGGGCACCAACGACGGGGTAGTACGCAGCGACGTCCGCCTGAATATCTGCTATGATGTCGGCCTATAAAATATAAATAAAATGTCAGATATGTTATTACTATAGTACGTACATTGAGTAGTAGAGTAGTGAAACTGGACCACTTACCGCTGTGTTTCCCCGAGCCCCGATTCCCTGTGTTGGGTACATGGCCGTGATATCAGCCGCAGGAAGCTCGTCAGGGTCGCCAGTCGTAACCAAACGAGTGCGACAGGCGAGCCTGTACGTCCGGAGGTACTCCTCAAAATCAGCAAGCACAAAGAGTGCTTCTGCGGGTCATAAATTTGCCGGATCTGTCGCACTCCCCCATTCTTGTATGTATGGCAGGACCGTCTGCATATAAGATGCGAGCGATCTCTCTCCCTGCCGCCCTTTCCTGCCACATGCACATATAGCATAAGTACATACTACAACACTAGTACCCCAGTTTATAAATACAAGTTCTAGTACTTACTTGTGCACGTGTTGAGGAAGTGTAGCTCTAGTCGGAGGCACCGGCCGCTGGCGAAGTCCAAACTGTCTCATAACACGGTGTTGCGACATCTCCTCCACCAAGACGTCGAACACAATCGGACGTGTAGTCAACCAGTATGCACGATCTCTCGTGCACAAAGAAGAAAGCCCGCCGGGGTATCGTGCCTGTATCCGCGACTCGTGGTATGGCTCCCATATAACCTGGTGGTGTGGGAGTTGATCGAACCACTCAGTGAACATCACGTAGCCGTTTCTCACTTGATCACCCACGAAGCGTCTCTGCACAAATTTGTAATTACTTATGAATAATTCAACATATAAATTTTATAGAACCTAACGTAAAAGTAATGGAGTATCGAATGGGTACCTCTCTATATGCCCACATACTGCCAAATGTGGGAAGATCAACTTCGTTGTGATCTATCAGTCTGTAGTCCCAAGGCCTCGTCGCGTCCACGTCGGGTCTACCGACAGGGAACCTCTCCCGAGACCAGAGCTGCAGAAGTAGAGGACATCCAAGTATCGAAGAGCTATCCGAATTCTTCGTGCAGACGGTGCACAGAGCTCTGTATGTACCCGCTAAGACAGCTGACCCCCAGCTCCGCTGCACTATGTCTTCTTGGTTCTGTGCCGCTGCAATCTCTAGTGCTATAGGTACCCAACGAGCAGTAATAGTGTCGTGATGAGTCTCAGTGAACATCACCTTGCCAAATAGCCACAGTAGATACGCCTCGAGGCTCCGCGTAAGCTGCTCGTGAGTTAGGTGCTGCACCGGGATGCCGTAAGCCCGAACCTGCGAACAGCAAACAGAAGAAGTTAATTATGGAGGATAAACCGATAAAGTTAACTCACTATATAATTCACATTTTACCTGCCACTTGTTAAGCCAAGTCTGCTGTACACCATGCTTGTGCTCAGGCAACATCGGGTTCGCCGGATGCACGCATGCGAACCGTGCCTGCATGACCTCATGCCAATCGGGCGGAGAATCTGAAGGTCCTAGCACTTCGCCAGCCAAAGGGAGTCCCAACAAATATGACACATCCTGAAGAGTCAGTGCCATCTCCCCCCACGGAAAGTGAAAAGTGTGGGTCTCCGGCCTCCAACGGTCCGCTAAGTAGCTGAGCAGTGACCTGTCCATCGCGATCTTACTAGTGGCACTCTGGTGCATTTGCCTCGGCTCACCGTGTACCTCGTCCGAATGAAGCTGAACCCATCCCGCGGGGATGCTCTCAACTAGACGTGCAAGCGGTAAAAGACCTGCCCAAGTCAACCTGCAAATAGTAAAAAAAGTTTGTTAGAACTCCGTTACTAAAACAATTGTAGTTAATTATTACAATTTTGAATTACAACATAATACTAGCCACGATTTGCTCGCCCTCTTCCTCCTCGGGTGCGTCGCCCACGCACTGGTTCGACACCTCTGGTGCCGCGGCCACGTACCGGTTCGCCTCCTTGGGGGAATTTTGGACAATGTTTCTCTTTGTGGCCGAACAAATTGCATAACAAGCACTGACGAGTAGAACCACCTGCTTCACGAGTAGAACCACCTGCTTCAGCCTCGTCCATATCATTCCTGATGCGCCGTGACTGACGTCGTCCTCTACTAGTCCGCATGGTTAATGGATGAGGAATTATTTCTCTTTTTGCCTCGTCAACCTTGTTGAAGTTACCTTCGATTCGGAAACCTCTCATCTCACCGGTCCAGGTTTGCACCACTGCCTCCTTCATGTAGTATGGTGACACAAAACACCCAGCATGCAACCCCATCTGTCCACATACTGCTAACACATGAGAGCAAGGAAGATGAAGAAGCCTCGGTTTGTTGCAGGTACACTCGCATTTTGGCGGATATCCGTCAGTTATGAACACCTCGTGGGTTCTCAGCACGGCAGCACCAAATCTTTCTGTCGGCGGGCGCACCTCATACCGAGCTTCTTCATTACCAACTCTAACGACATTGTGCAACCGAGCCTTCTGTGTTTTCTTCTCCATGTATGTTCTTATCTTGCGACAGTAAGGTGTGTCAGGGTACCAATGGCAGTGATTCACGGCTTCGACACGTCTATCTCTGAAATAATTCATTGTTCCGTGCATAATCCCCTCGACCAGAGCTGTAAGTGGAAGACCCCGGTTCCCTCTGAGGACAAAGTTATATATCTCTGCAAGATTGGTATTCATGATGCCATATCTCGCTCCGTGTGCATCATGCAACAAAGACCACTTCACGGGCGCCTCTTTCTCTATCCACTCTTCGAAATTCCGGATGCGTGCTCCTTTCTTTCTCTTTGTTCCTGGTGGATCAATTCCGGGCAAATCACACAACCCTACTGGTTCTGACTCATCAGTTTGTGCCGCTTGTGCTGCCGCCACCTGAGCAGCTACTGCCGTTGCCTGTGCAGCTCTTCTTTCCTTCACTTGTTTCTGCGTGAATTCAGTGAGCCTTTCCCAGAAAAATTCATACTTTCTTTGCTGATTCACATTGCAGAGTCTTTTGAACAAATTCATAAGACGTTTACTCGTAAAACAAGAGTAAAAGTTAGCAGCCAGATGTCTCATACACCATCGGCTCTGCACATCAGTCCACGGAGTTTGTTCGTCTTCAGCAGGGTGCTCCAGAGTCTTGATTGCCTTCAACAGACCTGCATGCATGTCATGAAGAATACACACGTTCGGCCTATCCTTCACAACCCCCTTTTTCAACTGCCTGAGAAAGAATAACCAGCTTTCATAATTCTCAGTCTCAACAAACGCAAACGCAATAGGGACGATTTGTCTGTTGCCGTCCACTCCTATTGCAGTCAATATCACACCCTTGTACTTGCCGGTGAGAAATGTGACGTCGATGCACAAGACTGGTCGGCAGTATTTAAAAGCTTCAATGCATATGCCGAAGAAGAAGAACAACCGGGCAAACACGAACAACGTAGGATGGTTGTTCCAATCACATACTTGTAATTGAACCTCTGTACCAGGATTTCTCATTTTCAGTGTGTTAACCATGTCAACAACGCTGTCATAAGCATCATAAAATATCGACTATTTGACACATCAGTACGAAAAACCCTTTGCGTTGACAATGCCCACTCAATCACGGTTTCCCTCAGCTCCTGCTTTGTGTTATACTGGGTTCCGATTCGAATATTATTCATTCGATACTCCCATGCCGCAGAATATCCATCGTCCACAGTTGTCATGTTCGACTTGTCCATATCCCAAGAGTGAGGAATCAGCACATCTGCAATACTATCTTCTTCATCATTAGCAATATCATCCTCATTTGCGTCATCTTCATCATCAGAATCAAGATCTTCTTCAACACCATCCTGATCTTCAACCAGCATCTCTTCTTGCACAGTACCTTCGTACTCATCCGCATCAGCCTCTCCGACTGGCGGAGGTCCTTCCGAGTCAACACATAGTGCTGGCTCATACTTATCAGGAATATCCACATTTTGTGAATCAGCACCCTGACTGCTCTCTCCATGCTGAAAACCTCCGCCACCTTGTTCTACATTGTTCTGCTTCGGATAAAATATCAGCAGGATTTCTGGTTGGGTACCTCGACGTTTGCATGATACTAGCCAAGTTATCCACTGACCTGTTCGATCCAGCGGTAACAACTCCCGAAAAATATTTGTACGGGATTTGGACCATACCGACTGAATCTTAACCGTAAATATATTAGGATCGTACCCAAAATTACCAGTGAAATACTCCTGCACTGCAGCTATTCTAGCTCTTGGTCTGGCAACTGCATCACCATATTATTAAATTCACTAAGATCAACCCCAGTCTCTGTAACGCGGACAGTACCGGCGCCGAAGTGCACAATGAAATCAATCACTTCCATTACCTAAACAATTTATTGCGTCAAATACTACATAAACAATTATTACTACCACCCAAAATATTACCAATATTACTAATACTCCTAAAATATTAACACAGAACCGACATCCACCGATAAATATCGACCGACACAGGAACCGACATCCAACGACAAACGCATCCATCCCACAAAATTATTTATACAACAACTATATTAACACATTCATCCCGCAAATATCCACCGACAATATAAACGCATCCATTTAACATATATCTATACTACAACTAACGCATTGTTCGGACAAAATTATTTATACAACTATATTAACACAATAACCAACTAACACATCCACCGACACAAATATTCTACAACTAACACATACATAATAAATAAATTCACTAAACAAGATAAACAAGATTCATCTAGTGATTAATTAGGGTTTACCCTTGACGCGTGGAAATCCCGTTTCTTCCGTTCCCGGCCTCAATCTACCGCCACCACTGCTCCACCACCACACCTCCTCCTCCAACACGAGCTCCCACCACTGCTATCCATCATTGTTGGCCTCCATTGCTTCCAATCCTCCATCACCTCTCCTCAAAACGAATCCGCGAAAATCTACCCCATGAACAGATCCTTGATGTCCTAGTCCTCCTCTCTTCTTTCCTACCAATCTAACCTTCTCAAACTTATTTTTTGGGCAAGATTTGGCACTGTTTTTTGGGGGGGGGGGGGGGGGGGGGGGGACGAAGAACAGAGGAGAAGAAGCTCGGGTCGACGGGAGGAAGAAGAAAGGAAGAAAGGAAGGAGCCGGCGCGGCGCACTTATTTCGGCCCAGATCGGCATGAGTGGTGCCGAAACATGCGGACCCGGCCTGCGCGCGTCTGCCGCATGCAGCCGTCGGTGTGGGTCCCGCCGACGGCAACTTTTCGGCACGACCCGTGCTGATCGGGACACCTGATGCCGACGGCGCCCTAGTTTTCAAAATTTCTAATTCCGCGTGCTAGAATCCGAATTTTGATTAAAAAACGTATTATTTAAAAAAAAACTCCAATTTAGCGTTATCTCCCCAAGGACAGATATAATATAGATCGGAGAACAATAAGATGGTATGTATATGATACGCAAATAATCACATAGGGCATGCCTTTTACAAGAATAATCATGCTAAAGGGTACATATGATAGGATGCTCACTCACGGAAAAAAAGTCATAGGTAATGTGGCTTTATGTGTGCTTGTAGGACCTTAGGTCATAGTTCTTATAGCCAGGTCAAAATAAAGCAGCAGTAATAGCATCCATGAAGGGTAGCACACATACACAAATAACAGAGCCAATGCTTTAGTTTACGTGTAAATGTATGAGAAGCTTAACACAATGGTAGGTTGTTCAATTACTTAATCGTCTAACTTTCCAGTGATCAAACTGTGTGGGCCGGGGTGACTAATCCAAGAATCAACTAAAATTTGGACACATGTTACAAGGACACCGTTATACGGTAATACGAAAAGTACCAGAGAACCAATCAATGAACAAACAGTAGAATCAGGTATCTCATATATTTTCCTAGTGCATACCAGACCATTGTTTCACACTTTATACCACCTTAACTTCTTCAACGTCATGGAGTACATGGTCAGAGATACTAACACAACTTGTACGCACGAAACGAAAGCATGCAAAATCTGCGCACATGTTGAGTTCATGACAGCCAAATTGTAAAATCGTGTGCACAAGAGCTCAAGACAATTGCAAAGCATGCTCACACAAGTGCAGACCATAGGCTATGTACTAATCTCGTACGCTCGTGCACTCAGCTGCAACAAACACCTGAGTAGAACCAGTATCGCCTCAACATGCCAGCAAGCAAACCACACTGACGTCGCACAAATATCAGACTTGGGGAAACGGCCGGTGGCGCGGAGGCAAGGTGCAGTGGGGCAAGGAGGTGTTACCGGGGTCAGGGCCCTTGGGCGCGGCGGTGCAGATCTTCTGGTTGGGGCACCCCGCGCACGACTCCGCCTTGCCCGCCGCCTCCGACTGCGTCCCGGGGCAATCTGCGGCGGCGAAAACCCAGAAATCGATCAGAAACGAATCGTAGAACCCTCTGATAGATACAGTAAAATCTCGCAAGCAAAACTGTTGACATTACGCTCGTTGGCGTTCTCCGGGACGTCGCCGCCGTCCTCCATTGCCTCCGGTCGCTTCGCCCTCGCTGCTGCGGCGGCCGGTCGCGAGTCTGCTGGATAATTTCAATTCTGCCTGACACGCATTTTGATTCGTAATGACGCTTTTGCCCCTGCGCCTGGTCGTGTACTCGTGTTCGAGCCGGACCGAGACCTTTCGCTTGTCCCGTCCCGAACCGAACCCATACGGAACCAGCCCATCCACAAGCGGAGACCTAGCCATGGCAGCCTCTCCGCATGCGGCGGCCGCCGGCCGTCACGCGCTGAGCCGAGGGGCCGCGCCGCCGAGGCCGGGGCTTCGCTCCGGTCGACCGGCCTCGTCGCTCGCCCTCCCGCACCGCGCAGGTGAGCGAGCTACCCGCCCCAGCCGACGACTCTATTGCTTTCGCCTTCACTGTCACTCTCCCAGCCTCGCCCTACTACAGAGCTTGAGAGCATTGTACTGACTGACGCAGCCCGTTTCCAAATGAGAAATTGTTCGAGAAATGCTTGCTGAAGTCCGGGTTTAGTTTGAGATTGTCTCTGGATTGGTCAGTCGTAGCTAGCTTGTATTGTTTCTAATTTGACTGCAATCGGTTCAGTACTGCAAGTTGCACCCGTGGGGAATGTCTGTACAAGGATCAAACCTCCCGATTAGATTAACAAAAACAGGATTGAGGATGTTACTTTCACTTTCAGGCAGCTATTCCGCTGTAGCATACGTTGCTCGCCTGTCAGAATTGTTTGCTTGTCCCAAGCATGCGTGCTTCCTGTTGAAATGTTTACTTGTCCCAAGCATGTGTGCGTCCTGAAACCAAACCAGGCAAGGAATAAGTCCTTGGTAGTTGCTTGCAAAATTCTTCCATGCTTTATTCAAGAAGTGAGGCAATCTCTTCATATAAGAGAAGCATAACGTAAACTCTGTCATGTGTTACACGCACGTTTCAGACGGTTGGCCATTCTTGTGGAGCACTTCCTATGTATGCTATCCCAGCTATTCCGTAATTACTGCAAACTGCATCGACATTTAACATGCTTTCTAACCATTGAGCAGTTTCTTATTTGTTCAGGACACTCCTGCCAATCCCATCGGCATTTTGCTCAACGACTCGTGTGCGTTTAACTCCGTCCGCATCCTTGCCGTCGAGAAGGAACTTTGAAGGCTATATTCCTCGCAGCTGCTCGGGTTCATCTTTGCAGATCTATACACGGTCATCATTGCTATCTCTCTCGCCATCTTCGGCCCTCATGGTGTCCGCCCAGCTTCCCTCTTCAGACGTAACCCAGCGGTCGGAGGAATGGTTTGCTCTCCGCAAGGACAAGCTCACCACAAGCACCTTCAGCACCGCATTGGGTTTCTGGGCCGGCAACAGACGGTCGGAGCTGTGGAGTGAGAAGGTCTTCGGACCAAGCGACGTCAAGTTGGCGGATTCGGCCAAGTCTGCCATGGCCTGGGGGACAAATCATGAAAGCATGGCCGTAGAGCAGTACACGACCATCACAGGACGGTCGGTGGGTTCCCTTGGTTTTGCCGTTCACACCGAGGCCAACTCTGGGTGGCTCGGAGCTTCACCTGATGGCATTCTTGGGTGTGACCCCGACGGCGGGATCCTGGAAGTCAAGTGTCCGTACAACAAGGGTAAGCCTGAGATTGCTCTTCCATGGCGTATCGTGCCCTACTACTACATGCCGCAGGTGCAGGGCCTGATGGAGATTATGGGCAGAAACTGGGTTGACCTCTACTGCTGGACCCCCAATGGAAGCAGCCTCTTCCGGGTGCCTCGGGACCGCGCATACTGGGAGCTCATCCACGAAGTCCTGCGTGAGTTCTGGTGGGGTAATGTGATGCCCGCGCGGGAGCTCCTTTTGCTCGGGAAGGACGCCGAGGCAAGATCATTCGAGCCACAGCCCAAGCACCGGCTCACAAACCTAGTGCTATATAGGAGCAGGAAAATGGCTTCTGAAGCCAAGTTGTTGTGTAGGGATGTTGGTGGCCTTGTAGAATTCTTCCCGTGAGTAATTCTGTCGATGGATGTACACTGTATTCTGATTATTCTTTAAATGAAATCACGAATTACTCACCTTCTTTTTTGTGTGGTTATGATAGTTTAAGCTGGCTCCTATGATGATTCCCATGTTCTTCAGATTTACTTAAACTACTGAAACTGGAAAGCAGGTAGCAGTGGATCAGGTGGGGTTCTGCCAAACAAAAATGCAAAAACAATATGCTTCTTACACATGGAACGTTATAATGGTGAATTTTTTTAAAAAATCTTCTCTCTAGCGTGTGGGTTTCAGTCTTTCACTCTTTTACCAACCAACACGTATGGACTGCTTATTGCAAATTAAAGGGAAAAGAAAGAACTACAGCTTTTTTTACAGTCTGCTGAACCGATTTCAGGGGCTCTATTAATGTCGTAAAAAAACTGAATTTTCTGCTGACATGTACAGTCTAAACATCTAACATATCAAAAGATATCAGCTGCAAATTTGGATCACAGCTCGATAAACAAATTCAGTGAACATGCTGAATTCACAGTCCAAACTGTGCCTATTATCATCGCATAATTGTTGAAATTCGAACTGAAAATTTTGTTACAACGTGGACGTGTTTTCTCCATATCTCGGTTTTTTTTTGTCAAACTTTATCCTGAAACTGTAGACTCAGTCCAGGTGCACCAGATACGTTATTGATAACGTAGATAACTTGCTGATCCGGTTTCATGAACTCTGGTTTCCTAGCAGCAAGGAGCTTCCTTCCTTCACTGGCCGCTTGTCGTTTCCTTGTACGCAACTACGCAAGGTACGAAAGCAAGAAACCCAAGGGGCGACAGGTGCTGCTTGCTTCCGGGATATGGATTCCTGCGGGATGACAAAATGGATAGCTGCTGTCGAAAGTCAGAATCCATCTGCTGCTTGCCGCTTCCCGAATCCTTGCTTAGCCTTGCATGTGGGACAAGCAAGCGCTAGTCTGAGTCGACATGATTCCAAAACCAGCGGAGCTCACATTTGGTGCATGACCTGTCCAGATCAAACACTATTTGACGTGTATCAGTAAGGTCAGTGTCGCTACACTGGCATCATAAGGAAAGAACATGCAACGTTTATTATAGACCATAAGGAAAGAACATGCAACGTTTATTATAGATCATCTGCAACACTGCACGAAGCGGATATTTTGAATAACAGGATATAAATATGACCACATACTTGGATAATTCCATCTAACCACAGCCAAGGGAGCAACCTTAGTTAAGATAGTGATAATCTGGTTAGAAGTCATATGTTAATTTATTTATTTGGAAGTAGTTATCAAGCAACATGACACCACAACTGACTCCGGTAGGCATATTACAGTGTCACTCACGCATATACAGATATAAGTAATACTATAAAGGTCTTATTTTTGGGGAAGCGAAGTTGTAAGTTCATCTTCAATCTTCCTATGAAGCTGCAGCATCAATGCAACCCACTGACGCACCCCTTGTCACACTGTACTTTTTACACTTCAAAACTGCAAGTTCCAGGGAGAAATATCATGTTATCAAAATGAGAGCGCCTGATCAGGAAACGAACCAACCAAAAAAATAAAGCACCACCCACCTAATTGTCGCTGGTGAAGCCACGAACAGAACCATCCTTTCTATTTGCTCGAATTAGTAACTTTTTTTTTTGTTTTCTTGCGAAGTAGCATATGTTAGACGGCCACACCTTCATGGATATATAGCAGACCTGTTTTTTTTTTCTTCCATCAGTAGAAGCTATAGTAAGATAGCAGACTGGTTGGAAATCGACTGTTGCTTCTCTGTGGCCACGGAGAAGGTATTCTTCCACTGGATAAAATGGAGACCAGATCCTTTTCCACAGCGAGAGATGAAGCTGGATCCCCTCTGACACTCCTAGCAAACCCATTTTTTTTTGTATTTTCTTCCTCAGCAGAAGCTATACTAAGATAGCAGACTGGTTGGAAATCGACTGTTGCTCCTCTGTGGCCAAGGAGAAGGTATTCTTCCACTGGATAAATGGAGACCAGATCCTTATCCAAAGCGAGAGATGAAGCTGGATCCCCTCTGACACTTCTAGCAAACCCTTTTTTTTGTATTTTCTTTCTCAGTAGAAGCTATACTAAGATGACTGACTGGCTGGAAATCAACTGTGGCTCCTCTGTGGTCAAGGAGAAGGTATTCTTCCACTGGATAAAATGGAGACCAGATCCTTTTCCACAGCGAGAGATGAAGCTGGATCCCGTCGACACTTCTAGCAAACCTATTTTTTTTTGTATTTTCTTCCATCAGTACAAGCTACACTAAGATGACTAAGTTGGAAATCGACTATTGCTCCTCTGTGGTCAAGGAGAAGGTATTCTTCCACTTGATAAAATGGAGACCAGATCCTTTTCCACAGCAAAAGATGAAGCTGGATCCCCTCGACACTTAAAGCAAAGGTAGACCAGATCAAATTTCTCTTCAAACTTCTCATTGCGTTCTAGACACCTTCCACACTGCCTGCATCTCTTGATGCAAACCTCACATGCTCTGCACTTTCCAGATCTTCTGTCACTGCAATCCTCTTCAGGGCAGTCAAAAACAAGTTTGTGGCTCTGACATATAGGACACATCTCAATATCAAGAGCATATCCGTCTCTGCAACCTGATAAAAAGTGGTTAGCATGACGGAATCGTGGAGCCCGGTTGTGTAACTCCTGCATCTTGTCGATGTTCAACAAGGATACTAACTCCTCATAATCCTCTTTTGGTAAATTGAAGTTCTTATCAATCCTGAGGCTCTTAATGCCAGATTTCTCCTTCAGATTAAATGACTTGAGATTGGCAATAAGGCCATCCAAAGTTAACCGCGGGCATCGTGCAATGCTCAACTGTGTAAGAAAGAAAAAATTAGAACAGATGATAAACCAAAATGTTCAGTCAAAGACTGATAATGTAGAACATAAGCATGTGTATAGAAATAGTTGTCTCTAGAATTGATAGGCCAAGTTATTCTCATGATGTTTCAACTTACAACTATTGCAAGAAATTATGAGCATGTATGATTTTTTGAGAAGTCATCCCAGTCAAAGATTCTGG
Source organism: Poa annua (assembly GCA_026929855.1). NCBI lineage: Eukaryota > Viridiplantae > Streptophyta > Magnoliopsida > Poales > Poaceae > Poa > Poa annua. Next base: position 72,761,304 of record CM049433.1, read on the forward strand.
ATGGTACTCTTTGAAAAATCGTATGGTAAATTAATACTGTGGCAAGAACATTTCATCCACTATTTTTCTTCTTTTGCTACCAAGTATCACAGCTCTCGTAGACCATGCAGTGGTCTGACCTAAGTAATTTCCACTAGACACCGAGATCCAGCAGATAGACAGACAAGTTACTAGCAAAATACAACAGAAACAATGTGAAATCTAAGTTCTTATAGTTAGGGCTATATGTAACCATAGAAACCAGGAAAACACTAAAGCATATAAGCATCAAACCGGATTATCAACATAACCAATAATCCATAGTGAATAATCGTGACAGCAGCAAGAGCTAGCAAAACATATTGTGCTCCATGTAACATTTATGTTGGACTAATGAAAGCATCCTACAGAACTGGCTCTAGCTCAATTGGTCGGTAAACCCCCACCACCTAGGTTGAGTTCTATTCAGCTAGAATGTGAGTGCCTATTGTATTTTTCTATCAGACTATGCTAAGATAGGAAGGTACATTGGTGCAACTACGAGCATATAAAAATAAATTTACTGGCAAATGATTCCAAGCCTTCCAAGGAATTAAATTAATCTTAGACAAAACTGCAAGAGGATTGTGGAAGCACTAACCTTTGTCAACATAGGATTGCTTTCGAGAACAGCATTCAAACCCTTATCGGTGATTTTTATGCAGTCATCGATATTTAGACAGCGCAAAACACCTGGTAACTTGTGTGTGAGCCGTAGAAGATCAGGATCAGATATCTTGCCGCTCAAGACCGGTTCAACATGGATACACTTCCACAACGAGTCATCACTGCGGACAGCAGAATGCAAGGACTTGCACACCATCTCCACTGCTAGGAGGTCGCGAAGTCCAAGATAACGAATAGCAAACACCACTCCATCATGCGGCGCGCTTCCCTGGCCATCAACTGTATCATGGCACACCAATGCAGCATTGCCAGAGGTAGACAGGCCCTCCTGGAGTAAAATTGACTCTGAGCAGGGTGCAAGGGGAGGCAGTCCTTGAGAGCTGCAGGATGCAAGGGGAGGCAATCCTTGAGAGCTGCAGGATGCAAGGGGAGGCAATCCTTGAGAGCAGTCAGCAGGTCCGGCACCAGAAGATAGGCCGCCGCCGCCTCCTCCACGCCCAATCCCAAAGGGGCCCTCAAAATCGCTCCTGCAGCCACCACCAATGAGCGGCGGCTCCCTAGAGAGCGCGAGGGCCTGGTTGAGGTAATAACTGAGGTCGGCACAGACAGCAGCGCCGCCGTCACCGCCGTTTCCAAAACGCCCGGCACCAGACGACATGGCGGTGAAGTCCCCGATGCAGCTGGCGAGCGCGGCGGTGACGGTCTCGAGGTTCATCTCGAAGGGGTCCGTGGGCAGGAGATCCACGGGGTCGAACTCCTCCTCCAGCCCCAGCTCCAGCTCCAGCTCCATGTCGTCCCACCAGTGGGAGCTCACCCCTAGAGAGGACAGCGGCGAGGCCTCCTCGGACCAGCAGCCGCACCCCCGCATCATGGCGGAGCCGCACTCGTCGCTCACCAGGAACGAGCAGGACGGGTAATCCAGCGCCATGTGAGAATTATACAGCCTTCCTTCCTTCCAACAAAATCCCCTCCTCCTCCTCCTAATCCTCCTCTCTTTCTTTTTTTTTGGGTTTTTTCTACGGAATATGCACGACAGAACAGAACGATGGGAGACGACGCAACCCTAGATCTCCCCTCCCCCAACAAGAGAAGAGACGAACCCTCAATTCCTGATCCGGGCGAATCAAAAAAATATCCCTAGGACCAAAAACTTCACGGAGCAATCTCGATCGCGGATCCCGAACCAATAAATCAATCCAGCAGCAGAGGAACCAGCGGCTCGCTCCATATATGAAAGAACAGCCTCAGAATCAATCCCCAGACCGGAGCGCCAGCGGCCCCATGGGAAGGAGGGAATTCACCGTGGCAGGCAGGCAGGCGGGCGGCAGCTGGGAAATCAATCAATCCCCACCGGCACGGCGCCGAGATCCGCAGAGGGCGGCGATGGGTGGTGGGTGATTGATTGGCGGCTCTGCAGCGGAGGACAGAGAGGGGTGGAGAGAGAAGAGACGCCTTGGAATGCGGCGGCGGTGGGGGACTGACTGGGATTGGAGGAGCGGCGATGGGTGGTGGTGGTGGTGAACCCCTCCGGAGGAGGGGGGAGGGAGGAGACGGGTGTGGGGGTTCCGGGAAAATCTGCTTCTCCCGCTTGGCCTTCCGCGGCGCGCGAGGGAACGGGAGGAGGAGAGAAGAGGGGGGGGCGCGTGGCGTGGTGCTGCCCTGCTCCTGCTCTGGGTGGGGGCGGCTCAGCCGATCTGTTTTTCTAGTCTTGTTTTCGTTCGTTTTTTGGTGGGGTTCCGTTCGGTTCGGTTTCACTTCTCCTTCCTTCCCGTACGTGAGCGAGCGGGATCCCTGCTTTTCTTCGCGGGTTTTTCCTTCCCGTACCGGCTGGCCGACTCTACCGGTCATACGAATTTCCCGCCGCATCGACTCCGTCTACGACCGTGTCTCTCTACGAAGTGGGTTTTTCTATGGCTTGTTGCATTTGAAAAGATGGTTTTTTTTCATGGCCCGGAACAAAAAGAAGAAGAAAAAAGGAAGATATTTACCAACTTCCAACCCATATATATACGGAATGACTTGCCTTTTATACAATTAATTTCCATACAAGTGGTTTGTTTAGTCTTTGGGAAGGTGTGCACGTATATATATATAGTAGAAATGAACATCACAGGTAGTAGAAAACTACTTTTACATGTCTGTAATTAGGATCAACTACTATATTTGGATATTCATACGTACAGAGAGGGCAGAATGGTGGACCCAGATTTGGACCAAGACCATGGTTAAGATGATTTAGGATTGTCTATACTTGTTGAAATAAGTCTAGGGTAGCGCCCTCGCCGCCTTAGGCCCGATCCAAAAGCGAAAACCCAAACAAACAGTAATAAATAGGAAAGCGCTGACGAAAAGCGTCGTACCTAGTCTCTACACTAGCGCACGAAAGCAGAAGCGGGTCGGGAGTTGCTTCCCGCAGCTCGGTTTTGAAGTTCGCAACATTTTTAGACAATTTTGATCAAATTCGTCACACTCGGTAAGCCGTTTGAAATTTACTCTCACGGGTAAATCAATTTCACCATTTTACCCAACTTTCGTGTTGTAACTTTTTCGGTTCACTATATTAGTTTGTAAGTATTAATCCTCGTCGCCGTCATTTCTTGCACCATCTTCGACGTTTCTCGACGTCTGCCGTGCAACATCTTCTCCATTGCTCTATTCTCGTCCTTCACCAAATCACGCCATCCTCGAATAGACCGAGCGCACAATAAAACGATCTTGTTCCTATCAATCATCAGCAAGAGGAGCACTTCTAGTCGTCGCCTCGTCGTTTCTTGTCTGTTGCAGTCACCCTAAGCTTCTCTGACGGTTTGGTGCAGATATTACTATACAAAATACACCCAAAAAAATTATTCCAGTAAATAGCTATTTCGTTGCAAATCAATATTTATATAACTCAGCACTCAGGGACATTTCAGACATTTCACTCCCAAATCTACAGCTGCAGCCATGTCTGTCAAAGATCAAATCTCAGTTTTCAACACCTGATTACCACAACTGTTTTTTTCAGCCCACCAGCTACAGCTGCTTCTAAACAGCTGCAGGCCAAACAAACAAATCTTAGTCGTGGTCTTGCCTCTACTACACAACATTTCAAGTGAATGACCTCTATTTATTTTTCCATAGTTTCTCGTCTGTTATGAGAAATGTAAGAAATTACTATGTTAAGCGAAAACCATATAAATTATTACTATCTGAGTTACTCTAGACTAATCCCACGGTGAGAGAACCGTCGTAACAATTGCTCACCTCTCTTTAGACTAGTCATAGTATGTGTAACATAGATAGTAACATAAGTACCACTATATGATACTCTCACTATAACTAGTCTTAGATGTGTTAGTCTGTGTATATAAGGTTGTCGGACCGTCAATAAACAATTGCTTATTGATTTGATTTAATTATCTATCAAAACAGTTTTACTTATTACGAATTACTACTTCCTCAGTTCCATATTAGATTATTACTTTTATACAAACGGAAATCATCTAATATAGAATCGGAGGGAGTATACAGTATTATGGTACACTTTATTTCAAACGGTACGGATATAGAAGAGTTTGAAAGCATTACAATTTTCATGTTAAAAAGCATTTCAGTTTATATAGTAACATAAAAATCTCTAGTTAACTCGATGTGATTGTGTGTGTTTTTGCGCCAACACATATTCCACTTGGTTGGTCACGTGTCCTCTCGAGGTCTACATATCTATCGCACTTCACATCAGTTCAATGACACGTAGGCTGATGTAACCTGATCTGTCCCGTGCACGTTAACGTCCAGAGCCATGGATTTCGTGGCAGTGGCGATTTGCGATCGACGACCGAGACCCGGCGGTAGAGCGAGCATTGATGGACGGACGGATGGAGGTTGTCAGGTCGCTAGCTTAGCTGCTCCTACTGCGTCTACACGTGGTGCTCCTGCGTGACACTGACAGAGCGGCGCCGCTGGACCGGGGCGTGTGCGTACGTAGAGATAGGCGTGCGGCGCTATCGGCTTGGATACGATGACTGTATGGTTGAGCTTCTGATTCGGCGGGACCTACCTACGTCCACAGCTCACCAGACGTTGAGATAAGGTCCATATGCATGCATAAAAAACGGAGGGGTTTGATTTTTTCCTCGCAGAGAAATGCGAGAAAATAATAAAGAGCAAAAGGTAGTAGTACAGTAGGTTGAGATTTGGCGGTTTCAGTTGAGTTTCCAAGCACGAAACTCGTGGTGTGGTATGTGCGTGCGTGCTAATTAACGTAAGTAGTGGTCGTTTGATTCAGTTGTGTGACGCGATGTGATTTGTTGAGCTTTATCGGGAAAAAAACCAATCTGTTGAGCACTTGTAGAACGGGAGATTGTTGGCACGCGGCTTCGGTGTCTCCGGTTTTTTTAACTTAAGAAGAAGGGAAAAAAAGAACACCCTGCTGCGCGGCATGAGTACGACGTTGCCTTTTCCACGGTCCTTGCTCCCGACCTTTCTCCACTTGTATACGTAGCGTAGCGGTAGGCTCCCATTTCAACACGTCTCCGCCCACGGACAGACAGACTCCTTGGCGGCGAAGCACCGGTCGCCCTCCATCGGGTAAACGAATCCCTTTTCACTAGCTACCTAGACGACCGACCTTAGTAGTTCCTGTCAGCGCTTACGTGCGGATCGCTCGGCACGGCACGTTGCGCGTGTCGCGGCTTGGCGGGCACGAAACCTTCCAGTCGAGTACTTGGGTCTTGGGTGCGGTCGTGACCGCAGCCACAGCAGCACATGCGCTGGCTGTATTTTACTCTTTTCGTTCCATACAAATTATGTCTTAAAAAATTGAAGATTAAGATATACTTTCTCTGTTTTTTAATATAAATGTTTTAACTGTCGTACTTCCTCTCTAACAATTTATAAGACGTTCAGCTAGCTGAATTTGTGGACTGCCAACGTCTTATAATATGTTACGGAGGGAGTACATGTTATCTAGATACAATAAAAATGAGTGAATATGAACGCTAAAATATGTCTAGATACAAGTTTGGATATGTTAATGTGAAAAAAGGCTAAAACATCTTTTTTTTTAAGTAGCACAATATATGATGTTGTAGATGTTGTACACGTTGTTTAGATTCGGATGTTCTAGATGTTGTACATGTTTAAATTCGGATACTCGATAATTCTTGTTCACGTTCGGGTTTGACCTGACTGAATAGTATGCACATGTTAGCACAAAAACATTGACAACGTTCACTCAAAACAAGCGGCAACATTTCCACCATAATTTTGACATTTTATACACATATATTGTTATCAACACTCAAGAATAAATGTTTAAACGTATCAAGCAAAAAAATTATCACAACATACTACTCGCAATTTACGCAATTCACATGTCGCAAGGAGTAGGCAAAGTGGTGGGTTTCGTCATTTGTTTAGAAAGAAACGTCTATAGTAGGTTATGTTCTCGATGTGCCACTTTTTGGCACCTTTTGATCTTCGACATTTTTTTTGGAGACAACATGGGCATTTTTTTTTCTTTTAGCAAAACAACATGGGCAATTGGGAATAAGACCTAGGTTGGCAGCAAGTTTTCCTAAAACTGAGTATTCCAATACCAAAGTATTCACGTGTCTGGCATAATAATACTTCAGTTTAAGAAAAAATAGGCGGTGGTTGTTTTTCCAGTACTTAAAAAATAACACGTTATGAGAGATATTGAAGTATTAATACTGTCGTATGTATTCACAGCCAAACGTATCAAAGTATTTGAAACTGCAGTATTTTGAGAAATTGTTGTATTATTGAAATACTTCAAAAATACTTTGACACCAAACTAAGTCTAAGTAACTGCAAAAAAATGGGTTGGACTATCTCACTACGGTCAAATGGCTCATAGCCGGGCGGTTCTGTCCGAACAAAGCTTTCTCAGTTTAGGCCCACGACGGACTGAATGCTTATAAAACATTAGATAGATGGGCCGGCCCGACACAATATGGTTGATGGCAGCACACTTGTTGCATGGGCCTTGTTTCGGCCTTCTAGGTCTTTTAAAAAAAACTAGTTGAGAAATCTAAAAAATTAATGAAAATACAAGAAATATGAAAAAACCGCAAAGTGTCATATGGGATAAAAATTGAGCTCTATTAATTGATGTCTCATTAAAAAATCTTCAAGTAAAACTCCCCTTAAAAACCTCATGAGGAGAACATGTGCAATTTAGAATTAAGTTAGTGCTCTGTCAAATCCTACATAATTGAATTGGCATGGTGATTCTTGTACATATGAGTTGTAAGTGGTGTTACAACAAAGTTTGTTTTGAATTCCAAGTGGGGACGTAAATGATAATCTAGACATAGGTGAAACATGATAATCCCTTATCCTGCATGATGCCCGAAAGCAAGCATTGCAAGATCTATAATCCTCTTTAGCTCACATGTTCCCTCCTTCCACTTGTGCGCCACCCAAAATAGCCACCTTGGAGATCCCACTGATGCTTCTCGCAGCTCTTGGGGTAAAACAATTCTATGTGGATCTCAGCAACAAAAAAAAACTCTGGTTTTTGCGTCGTACTAGACTGGAGCAGATTTGAGATACTTGGAGATCCTACTTGCATCGTAGCCCTTAGCTAAATCATCACTTCTCGAGGGGCTAAACTCATCCATCGTCTGCAGTCTTGCTCCTCATGTCTACAGCAATCACCCAAGTCGTGTGATCCTTGTCGCGGCAGGCATTCTTGGGAAGGAAGTAAGCAACGGCATCGTCTTGCAGGCTCAGTTTGGGCATGGTTATGTGGGGATTGCTGAAATTTTAGTGTACTTGGGTCAGTCCAACTAAAATCCGAAATTCGCATGGCCCATTAATAAGTGGCTGGTTGAGTGTAAGTGGCTGGTTGAGTGAGTACGTGACTAATGTTTAGTCCCATACTGCTAGTGGAGAGTGAGCTGCACCACTTTATATAGTGAGATGTTCTAGTAGTAGTATGAGCTACTGAGAGCATGAGCCTTGTTTCCGATTCCAATGGGGATCGTGTGCGTTACCGACTCAGTCGTGACTTACAGACCACGTCCCACCCGACTCGCAGCATATATACAGCCCGGGGCAAACCCTAGCCGCCACCACGCGATACATGGTCTCATACCGTTCCAGAACCTTGCGCCGCCGTCTTCCAAGTCTTCTCCATCCCGTCTTCCGGCGTGCACCGGTTGAAGGGACAGTAGGCCTCCGGAACCCCGCCTCTTGTAATCCTGTACAGGAGAGGGGCGATCAGGTTTTTGGGTTGCGCACTCGCACGACTACTGGCTTCGAGTTCTTCCCCAACGACGACTTCTTTCCCGACATCGCCAACCTCTTCATCGACGACATGGGCGACACGGCGAACTCCAGCGGTGCGGCTGCCGCTGCACTGTACGTGTTCTTCACCTTCCTATATGATGTTTTGCTAGAGTTCTTATTTGTAGTATGTGCTCTAGATTGAATCAGTTTATCTACTGTTTTCGTAGATCATATGATTAGTTTAATATGTGTTATTCTAGTCATGAATTATTCACTGTTTTCGCGAATTAAATCATATGCTAAATTGTCTAATTATTCAACAATCCAAAAACCTGATTATAGTCAATTAGCACCTGCTGGCTTTATCGCGTATACAAAGCCGTTTCCCTTTAAATGGGTACTGTATAAGCGGTGGCGCATGAGAGCAGTGTTATGGTTTCAGAACATGAACTGCTATGCTGCCACCAAAGGCAAGCCTGATGGCGAGCTTGATCCTGCATATCAGGAGGCTTTTGAGAAGCTCGATACCATGTTTAAGAGTGACCTCTTGAGTATTCTTGATGATTTCATTGTGGATTCGTATATGTCATTTTCTAACGGCAAGGACATGTGGGATACGCTCGAGACCAAGTTTGGGGTCTCGGACGCAGGAAGCGAGTTGTACGTTATGGAGCAATTCTATGACTACAAGATGACTGATGAGGGCCCTGTTGTTCAACAGGCTCATGAGATACAGTCACTCGCTAAGTAACTTGAGCACTTTAAGTGGAACTTACCGGACAAGTTTGTGGCCGGTGGCATTATCGCCAAGCTTCCACCTTCGTGGAGCAACTTTGCTATTTCTCTGAAACACAAGAGACAATAGTTTTCTGTTTCGGATCTCATTGGGTCGCTTGATGTGGAAGAAAAGGCGAGAGCAAAGGATACACGTGCTCGAGTTACCGAGGCTGCTTCTAGTGCCCATGTGGTACAAAAGAATAATTACCAGCCGCCCCACAAGCCCAAATTTAACAAGAATAAATCTGGGGGCAAAGGCAAGTCTGATGGGAAGTTCAATCCATCACAGCCTACCAGCTTCAAGAAGAACAACAACAAACCAAGGAAGGGGTCATGCCATGTTTGCGGTGATCCAAATCACTAGGCACCTCGTTGTCCCAACCGCCATGAGCTGCGCGAACCTGAGAACAACGGCAAGAATGCCAATGTTGTCATTGGCGATACTGAGATGAAGGATTCAGGGTACGATACATTTCCTACCATCATTTCAGTTTGTCATTCTCTTGAATGGTTGATTGACACTGGTGCCAATATACATGTTTGTGCTGATGCCTCGATGTTTTCTTCTTACCAGGTCACAGGGACTTCTCCCGTGCTGATGGGGAACGGGTCACATGCTTTTGTTCGTGGTGTTGGTACGGTCGATCTGAAGTTTACGTCGGGGAAGACTGTGCGTCTGAATAACGTTCATCATGTGCCCGCCATCAATAAAAATCTCGTCAGCGGATCTTTGCTGTGTCGAGATGGTTTTAAGTTGGTTTTCAAGTCCAATAAAGTTGTAATATCTAAGTATGGACAATTTGTTGGAAAAAGCTATGAGTGCGGAGGCTTGTTCCGCCTATCTTTAACGGATATTTGCTCCAAAGTTATTAATCATGTTTGCCACGAAATTGAGTCTAATGTTTGGCATTCACGACTTTGTCATATTAACTTTGGTAGCATGACGCGGCTAGCTAATTTGGATTTAATTTCGAAATTCACTAATGTCAAAGGTTCCAAGTGTCAAGTGTGCGTTCAAGCTAAACAACCCCGCAAGTCACATAAGGCTGCGGAGGCAAGAGACTTGGCACCACTGGAACTTATACATTCAGATCTCTATGAGATGAATGGCGTGTTGACAAAAAGCGGAAAGAAATATTTCATGACGCTTATTGATGACTCCACTAGATATTGTTATGTGTATCTTCTGAAATCAAAAGATGAAGCTTTAAACTTTTTCAAAAACTATAAAGCTGAAGCAGAGAACCAACTTGATCTAAGAATAAAACGGTTAAGGTCTGATCGTGGTGGAGAGTATTTTTCCAATGAGTTTGATTCTTTTTGTGCGGAACATGGTATAATCCATGAGAGGACGCCTCCCTATTCACCTCAGTCAAATGGGGTAGCCGAAAGAAAGAACCGAACTCTAACTGATTTGGTTAACGCCATGTTAGACACTTCGGGTCTCTCCAAGGCATGGTGGGGGAGGCGCTATTGACAGCTTGTCATGTACTAAACCGAGTTCCCACAAAGAACAAAACCGTTTCTCCATTTGAGGAATGGGAAAGGAGAAAGTCGAAACTCTCTTACTTACGTACTTGGGGTTGTTTGGCGAAAGTCAATATTCCAATTCCAAAGAAGCGCAAGCTAGGACCAAAAGCCGTGGATTGTGTTCTTCTGGGCTATGCTTTTCATAGCATTGGTTATAGATTTTTGATAATCAAATCTGAGGTATCCGACATGCGTGTCGGTACGATTATGGAGTCGAATGATGCGACTTTCTTTGAGGACATCTTTCCGATGAAGGATATGCCTGTAATGTACTAATGTCTACGCACGCTTCTATTCTCGTAGACAGTGTTGGGCCTCCAAGAGCAGAGGTTTGTAGAACAGCAGCAAGTTTCCCTTAAGTGAATCACCCAAGGTATATCGAACTCAGGGAGGTAGAGGTCAAAGATATTCCTCTCAAGCAACCCTGCAATTAAGATACAAAAAGTCTCTTGTGTCCCCAACACACCCAATACACTTGTTAGATTTATAGGTGCACTAGTTATGCGAAGAGATAGTGAAATACAAGTAATATGGACGATTATAAGTAGTAATTGCAATCTGTAATAAAAATGGCAGCAAGCAAACATGTAGCATAACTTGTTGGAAACGGTGCTTTAATGCTTAGAAACAAGGCCTAGGGATCCTACTATCACCAGTGGACATTCTCAACAATGACATCAAAGTTAAATAAATAAACACTACTCTCAAACACTCTCATGTTGGATAACAAACACCATTCATTGTGTACGGCTACAAGAGCACCCTCAAAGTCAGAGTAAACTAACACCAACAACGTCATAAAGGAATCACACACGGTGCACACACTGTCACCGTTACAACCGTGAATAACCCCGGAGTTCATATTAAAGTAACCTCTAGAGTGCATAATAGATAAAGAGTAGCATCACATATTCAACTAGATTACAAAGCTCATGATCACATGAAAGATCACATGGGAGAGAGAGATAGACCACATGGCTACCGTAGATCCCGCAGCCCCGGGGGAGAACTACTCACTCCTCATCGTAGGAGTCAGCAACGGCGATGGAGATGGTGGTGGAGTCGATGGAGATGGTTCCGGGGGCAATTCCCCGTCCCGGCAGGGTGCCGGAACAGAGAGTTCTGTCCCCCGAATCTTGTCTTCGATGGCGGCGGCGCTCGGGACCCGTGGAGGAAATATTGCACACCGTGTTAGGGTTTTTAGTCTGGGGGGTATTTGTAGGCGAAAGGGCGAAGTCGGTGGCGCTCCAAGGGGCCCACACCACGTGCTCGCGCGGCTCAGGCTCCTGCCACGCGAGGACCTGATGTGGCCGCCTCGGTCGCCCACTTCGTCTCGTGTTCGGTCTTCTGGAACGTTCCCAATAAAAAACGGACTTCAGAAAAGTAATCGTCCAATTCTGAGAATATTTCCTTAAGTACTTTTCTGAAATAAAAAACAGCAGAAAACAGGGAACTGGCACTGTGGCATCTTGTTAATAGGTTAGTCCCAGAAAATGCATAAAACTATATAAAATGCATATAAAACATGTAATAACTTGGTATAATATAGCATGGAACATAAGAAATTATAGATACGTTGGAGACGTATCAACATCCCCAAGCTTAGTTCTACTCGTCCCGAGTAGGCAAGAACGATAAAAGAAGAATAATTTCTGAAGTGACATGCTTAAACACAATCTTGATCATAATATAATGTAAGGCTCATGTTATGAATGAAGTGACTCAAGGCAATGATCTATAGTTTGCTAACAAATAGACAAGGAGTAAACAACTACATCATATAAGTAAAACTTTTCATTAATAGTACTTTCAAACAAGCATCAAAAAGATTTGCATAAGAGTTAACTCATAAAGCAATATTATCTAAGCAAAAGAGCATTGAAGCAACACAAAGGAAGATATAAGTTTCAGCATTGGCTTTCAACTTTTGAACATGTATATCATATAGATAGTTGTCAACACAAAGAAATATAACAAGTGCAATAAGTAAGCATATAAGAATTGTTGCACACAGTTGACACAAGTGTTTGCTTCGGGGATAGAAAGAAGTAGGTAAACTGACTCAACATAAAGTAAAAGATAGGCCCTTCGCAGAGAGAAGCGGGGATACAAGCATGTGCTAGAGCTTCTTAGTTTTATAGGTTTTTGAAATCATATAGAGAGCATAAAAGTAAGTTTTGAGAGGTGTATGTCGTTGTCAACAAATGGTAATGGGCACTCTACCCCCCTTGTCAACCAGACTTTCAAGAGCGGCTCCCATGAAGGACGTTATTTCTACCAGCAAGGTAGATCATCCCTCTTATCTCTTTTGTTTACACATATAGTTAAAAACTGTTGTCATTGCTTGACTGATTGGATCAGGGCAAAAATGTGAAGAGATTGCAGCGGTTAAAGTTGTAATTAATTGGGACTGGGCACCCCATTTGCCAGCTCTTTTTGCAAAGTTAATGGATAAGCGGTGTATATGCCACTAGTCCGGTTGTGAAAGTCTGTCTAAAAGCAAATGACAAGGTTGATATCCGTAACACCACATACTTCCTCATGAGCTAATAAACATTGACACAAATAAGAGATAATATGTTTTGAATAAAAGGTAGCACATGAAGTATTTACTTGGAATGGCAGGAAATACCATGTAGTAGGTAGGTATGGTGGACACAAATGGCATACGTTTTGGCTCAAGGATTATGGATGCACGAGAAGCATTCCCTCTCAGTACAAGGCTTTGGCTAGCAAGGTTGTTTGAAACAAACACAAGTATAAACTATGACAACAAGACGTATATAAAAACATATTGCAAGCATTATAAAACTCTACATTGTCTTCCTTGTTGTTCAAACACTTTAACTAGAAAATATCTAGACCTTAGAGATACCAAACATGCAAACCAAATTTCAGCAAGTTTTACGGTAGTTCCTCACTAATAAGTTTTAACTACATGATGTAAATGCTTAAACATGATCTACTTGAGAGCTCAAAACAATTGCCAAGCACCACAACATGCAAGATAACAATCCATAAGAGCATGTATATCTTTTTCATTATACCATCTACCACACTTAGCATTTTCTGTTTCCAACCAAACACCAATCAACTTATTTAAAAGATAAACTCTCCAAGTAATTAAACAATGAGATATGAGAGTATGATATAATAAAACTAACAGCTCTAGCAAGAGATGCATGAAAAACAAGAGCTAGAAAGCATTGAAGTAACATAGAAGAATACGACAAATATAAGTGAAGAATACGAGTATTCATAAGAAAAAGAGGAGCGTGTCTCTCTCCCACAAAGGAATGCTAGGATCCCTTTTATTCAGAGAATGAAAATAACAAAAACAAAAACAAAAACAAACCGACGCTTCAAGAAAAGCACATAAGAAGTGGCGGAATTAAAATATAGTTTCACTAGAAAGGACCTGATAGTTTGTTGATAAAGAAGGGGATGCCTTGGGCATCCCAAGCTTTGACGCTTGAGTCTTCTTGAAATATGTTGGGGATGAACCACCGGGGCATCCCCAAGCTTTGGCTTTACTATCCTCTTGATCACATCATATCATCCTTCTCTCTTGATCCTTGAAAACTTCCTCCACACCAAACTTAGAGTAAACTTCATTAGAGGGTTAGTGCACGAAAAATTATGATATTCTGTAGGAACACAATTGCTACCAATGCTACTGGACATTAGCTACAGCCACTGATACTTCATAGGATAAAAAGATCCAATCAAAATAGCAAAAGAGGCATTGCAAAATAAATGGCAGAATCTGTCAAAAACAGAACAGTCCGTAAAGACGAATTTTTTCGAGGCACTTAACTTGCTCAGATCAGAAAACTCAAAACTAATGAAAGTTGCATATATATCTGAGGATTACGCACAAAAAAGGGAAGATTATTTGGATTTTTCTGTGAGGAGTTACGAATTAAACGGTGGACAGCAGAAAACTGTTTCTGCGCAGGAATCCAAATTTAGCATGAACTTTCAACTAGAGGCTTATCTTGACACAACAATGCAATAAAATAAAGATACAAAGGAATTGCTACAGAGGTAGGACAAGTCCTTGACACAAACAAAATAAAATAACAGGAAATAAAATTGTGGGTTGTCTCCCATAAGCGCTTTTCTTTAAAGCCTTTTAGCTAGGCATAGTGATTTTTATGATGCTCTCATAAAAATGAGAGTTGAAAAACCAAAGAGAGCATCAAGAGGCAAATTCAAAACACATTTAAATCTAACCCACTTCCTATGCATAGGAATCTTGTACACAAATAAATTCACAAAGAACAAAGTGACAAGCATAAGAAGATAAAACAAGAGTAACTTCAAAACTGTAAGCATATAGAGAGGTGTTTTAGTATCATGAAAACTTCTATAACCATATTCTCCTCTCTCATAATAATTTTCAGTAGTAGAAATAAATTCAACCATATAACCACAAGAATCATTTAACTTAGATAACATAGGCACATAAAGAGGATCATTAAATTTATTTTGGAATTCATTAGCATGCTTCCCTCTTTCAAAATAGTTATTAAGATCAATATCAAGTTTAAGATCATGGTTGCAACAAAGATTTGGAACTAGAGACAATTGCAAACCACATAAGTATTTCTCAACATAAGCAAATTTCTCCTCCATGGTGTAATTAGGAGAATTCAAGAACAAAGTAGGACTCTCATGAGTAAGAGTACCATCACAAGCAGCAATTATATCATTTTTATCCTCAACTTCTAAACATAGAGGATTATCAATAAGCATAGGACCATCATCTAAAGCATTATCATATAGTATATTTAAGCAACACTCATCATTATCATCTATAAGTTCACAAGTAGCATCATGAATAAAATTTACAACATAACTATCACATAAAACATTCTTATCATGAGCCACGTGCATGAAAGAATTAATACTCTCCACATAAGCATAGTCATTCTTATTAATTGTAGTGGGAGCAAATTCAACAAAATAGCTATCATTATTATTCTCATCACCATAATCATCAAATATAGGAGGCATATTGTAATCAACATAAAATATATCCTCAACAGTAGGTGGACCGAAAATATCACAATGATTATAATTATCATATATTGGAGGCAAAGTATCATCAAAGAAAATTTTCTCCTCCGTGCTTGGGAGACTAAAAATATCATGCTCATCAAAACCAACTCCCCCAAGCTTAGACTTTTCCATAGCATTAGCAATAATGGTGTTCAAAGAATTCATACTAATAACATTGCTACTAGCATGCAAATAAAGTTTCATAGGTTTTTTAATTTTCTCTTCAAACACTTCATGTCCTAACTCAAGATAAATATTATAAAGCTCTCTAATATTTTTGTTGTTTTCCATTAACCTAACTAGTGAAAATAAAAACAAGAAACAAAAAGTAATAACTGCAGAATCTAAAGGAGATACCTTCAAGCGCTCACCTCCCCGGCAACGGCGCCAGAAAATAGCTTGATGTCTACGCACGCTTCTATTCTCGTAGACAGTGTTGGGCCTCCAAGAGCAGAGGTTTGTAGAACAGCAGCAAGTTTCCCTTAAGTGAATCACCCAAGGTATATCGAACTCAGGGAGGTAGAGGTCAAAGATATTCCTCTCAAGCAACCCTGCAATTAAGATACAAAATGTCTCTTGTGTCCCCAACACACCCAATACACTTGTCAGATGTATAGGTGCACTAGTTATGCGAAGAGATAGTGAAATACAAGTAATATGGACGATTATAAGTAGTAATTGCAATCTGTAATAAAAATGGCAGCAAGCAAACATGTAGCAGAACTTGTTGGAAACGGTGTTTTAATGCTTAGAAACAAGGCCTAGGGATCCTACTTTCACCAATGGACATTCTCAACAATGACATCAAAGTTAAATAAATAAACACTACTCTCAAACACTCTCATGTTGGATAACAAACACCATTCATTGTGTAGGGCTACAAGAGCACCCTCAAAGTCAGAGTAAACTAACACCAACAACGTCATAAAGGAATCACACACGGTGCACACACTGTCACCGTTACAACCGTGAATAACCCCAGAGTTCATATTAAAGTAACCTCTAGAGTGCATAATAGATAAAGAGTAGCATCACATATTCAACTAGATTACAAAGCTCATGATCACATGAAAGATCACATGGGAGAGAGAGATAGACCACATGGCTACCGTAGATCCCGCAGCCCCGGGGGAGAACTACTCACTCCTCATCGTAGGAGTCAGCAACGGCGATGGAGATGGTGGCGGAGTCGATGGAGATGGTTCCGGGGACAATTCCCCGTCCCGGCAGGGTGCCGGAACAGAGAGTTCTGTCCCCCGAATCTTGTCTTCGATGGCGGCGGCGCTCGGGACCCGTGGAGGAAATATTGCACACCGTGTTAGGGTTTTTAGTCTGGGGGGTATTTGTAGGCGAAAGGGCGAAGTCGGTGGCGCCCCGAGGGGCCCACACCACGTGCTCGCGCGGCCCAGGCTCCTGCCGCGCGAGGACCTGATGTGGCCGCCTCGGTCGCCCACTTCGTCTCGTGTTCGGTCTTCTGGAACGTTCCCAATTAAAAACGGACTTCAGAAAAGAAATCGTCCAATTCCGAGAATATTTCCTTAAGTACTTTTCTGAAATAAAAAACAGCAGAAAACAGGGAACTGGCACTGTGGCATCTTGTTAATAGGTTAGTCCCAGAAAATGCATAAAACTATATAAAATGCATATAAAACATGTGATAACTTGGTATAATATAGCATGGAACATAAGAAATTATAGATACGTTGGAGACGTATCATGTACCTGCACTTAAAATATGGCAAGGTACCTGTGTATAGTGCAAACCCCTGGATCGTTTCATTTGCACACACAGTTTAAGATGAATATCACAACATTGTATCAATTATTACACGAATGATCCTGACTTGAAAAATAAATGGTTCGATACATCTTTGCATAGCTTAAAGCTAGCTTAAAACAATAAAGCCGCGGAAATAAATCTTCAATGAGTCTCCATCTTCATGATATGCCACAGGCGAAAACATGTTGGTGCAGACTCGAAACCCAAACGTAGTCCTTACTCTTCGTCAGAAACTTCTGCAACAAATAATAATTTGCAACAGAGTGGGTCAGATTCCATTAAAAATGGATCTGGCAAGTGACACTATGTGGACACTTAGTGGAATAACTCTAATAACATATATGCATATTTGGCTGGTGGAGTTCAAGGCTATTTTGCATAAAGCCAATTTTTCCTATCTTTCTATAAAACACTTTTCTTTTGTCAAAACGGGTATGGCATGAAAACCATCCTCTTGTCCACCTTTGTTCAACCATCAAATTTTTAACTTAAGAAATTGGAATGTTGGGATTTCCCATTGGTGTCCTTGATCAGCTTCAATCTTCACTTGGAAATCTTCTCTTTCAGTTCTTCACTTTCTCCACATCCCTTTGTTCCTAGGTGGCCTTCCACAAGTGTACTCTCAGGTGAAAACCCCCACATACCATGATCCTAAGCATAGTGGAAACTACATAAGGTAAAAACCCTCATGGACATGGTCCTGAGTAGCCACTCAACATAAACCAAGCAACCATTCCACCCAGGTGATTCATTAACTTAGTGGGTATGTACTCTTAGGTGAAAACCCCCACATACCATGATCCTAAGTATAGTGGAAACTACCTTAGGTAAAAACCCTCATGGACATGGTCCTAAGTAGCCACTTAACATTTTGTAAAACTTTTCATCAAATGCATAGCATCAATAATTCTACTAAGTTATTTCATAGGTACTTAGACACATAGGAATAGGGAAATTCTAAACATGTCTTGCATAGCAATATTACTAAGTCCTACACATGCTTAAGAAAATAAGCTACTCATGCATATAGAAAATACTTAGGAGATTTATGAGTGTGCCACTTGCCTTGGCAACAGGGAGAACAGGTGTAGCAGTTGCAAAAGTCTTCGTCTCTCTCCGGAATTTCTAACAAGTCAAACAAGCCACAAATAAACATACAAGCATAAATGCAACACTTAGAAAAATTGAAGGAGATATGCCCTAGAGGCACTTAATAAATATAGTTTATTCGTCATATCTCAATTGTTCATTATACGTTTTTATACCATGCTATAACTGTATTAAGCGGAAACATTAATACACGTGTGGTAGATAAACAACCAGGTCCCTAGTAGCCTCTATCTAACTAGTTCATTGGGCAATTGATGATCGAGATTTCCCGGTCATGTGACATTTATGTCAGTTGACAATGGAGTCATGTCATTCGGAGAATCACGTGATGGACATACCCAATATTTGTAGGACGTAGTCATTACGCCTTTGACCGTGAGATCTACTCTTATTGCTATTCCTGGAAGACACTTTGATTGCATCAAACGTCATATCTTACATAGTGTGACAATAAAGGTGTCCCTCTCGGGTGTCGGAAAGGAGTATGTTGAGACGGGGGATCAAGAGCGGGATTTGCCAGTCCGCATAGCAGGATAGATACTCTAGGGCCCACTCGGTGAGATTATGTCAAAAGAGCTTGCAAGCGTGTGACTAGGTCACCAGGACATAAGATCATGGACGAGTAGAAGTTAGCAGTGTCGGTAACGAGATCAAGCTAGGTATGGAGATATCTATGAACGAGTCTCGGACACGCTAAGTATCGCATGGCAAAAGGTTTAAGACTCAGACGTCTAGGTTCGAACGGTAAAGTATTCGTTATCTCGCAGGGATTAATTCTGGGTATCCTCGGTCCACGAATTAGTCATTGATCGGAGAGGAGTCTCGATCATGTCTGGTGACATAATCGAACCGCTAGGGTAACACACTTAAGGGGAGTCGACAAGTTTACCGGAAGAGAAATTAGAAAAGAGAAAGCACCGGAAAAGTTCCGGGAAAGAATCCGAAGTCGTATCGGAGTACCGAAGATAGTTCAGAGAGTTTCGGAAAAGTTCCGGAAGAGAGGAAATTGTTTATATATGTTAAATTAATATTAATTAGTGAATTAATATTATTTTAATGAATTTATAATGATTAAATTCGTATTTAAACATGCAGCCCACTAAATGGGCCCTCCCGGGAGGGAGAAGGCCCATGTAGGGGGCCGAATTTCCCCCAAGGGCCAAACCCACCAAAGGGGGACCGAATGGGCCCTAGGGGCCCATGTGGGGGCCGCCCCCCCCTCCCTATTTGGTGCGGCTGGGTTTAGTCCCACCTTGCCTGGTTAGCAAGGTGGGGTGCCCTCCTTTCCCCTTTATATAGAGGGGAAGAGAGCCCCTCTCAACACAACCTTTCTCTCTCTCTCTCTCTCTCTCTCTCTCTCTCTCTCTCTCTCTCTCTCTCTCTCTCTCTCTCTCTCCTTGGATCACGTGACTCCCAAGTTTGGAGTTGCGCCAAGGATAAGTTTTTCTCCACCATACGCACGCCGCCGCGCTGCTGGTCTTCCGGTCCCAGTCTTCCGCTGCTCGTCCCTGGATCGGGCCCGGAGTTCGTCGGCTTCACCGTATGTGTGTAACGCCCTGCGAGGTGCCACGCTAGTGGTGCTGGAGGTCTGCTTCCTCCACACGGCCTCGAGGTCGTCGTCGGTTTCACCGACATCGCCGCGTCATCGTCTTCTTCGTCGCGCCAAGTTCTCCGCGACCTTGAGGTCGGCTACGGCGTCTTCGTCAGCAACGCTTGTGCGGGAGCGTAATCCCCGCTTTTCGGTCTACAAGAGGTGTGTATACCGAACCCCCTGCGTACTACTATATCTGCATAGTATAGATTCTGGCTAGTTTAAGGTTATCGATGTTAGGAAAAAATTTGTTTTCTGCATGCGATCCCCTTCAAAAATATGACATGCATGAGACAAAGTGCACACACAAAAATTTTAAGTTAAAAGAATACTAAAACAATTTTCTAAAGGGATTAAACACTAAGGACTTAGTCATAATCACAAAGGACTTGGTCTATGTCGAAAGTGGAAGACAAAATTAGGAAGTGGGGAAAAGATAGAAAGAAGAATGTAGTTGGTCTTCCAGGAATCTTCTCCTTGCTTGCTTGTAGCTTTCTCCTTGATGTGATGACTTCATTGCAATTTGTAGACTTGATGGTTCTGAAGACTTGATGGTGTTGACAGCATCCAGGTTGGTCTTGAATATAACTTAGTCACCATGAAGTCTAAGAGAAGAGGAAGAAAAGAGAGAAAGAAAAGAAGGACTTAGAAAATGTAGGTGGTTGGTCTTCATGAACTTCTTCTTGTTTTTCTTCTAAGTACTTTTACTTCTTGGAGATGCTTCTGGAGTCTTGTTTTCTTGGCTAAGTCCTTCATTGGTTTCCACTAATTCTAACTTAGTGGTTTTCGACTAGGAGGGTCAAAAGGGCTAACATGTATCCTAAATTTTTCTAAGGAGGAAGGTCATGTAAGAAGTGCAAAATATTTCTAAGGACTTGATATGCATGCAATGCCATGAAAATTACTCTAAGGAATGCAAGGCAAGTAAGATGTTCCAAAAATAACTAAGGACCAAAGAGGCCAAACAATAAGTCAAAATCATTTCTAAGGAAAAATGTTGTCAAAATATTTATCAAATATTTTCTAAGGAAGAAAATTACCTTACTTGAAGGGGCAAAATATTTCTAAGTACTTTTGTAGCTAAAGTGATCAAAATATGACTAAGTCATTTTATTATTCGAATAAATGCAGAAAAATAATTTTAATTATTAAAATATCACCTAAAAAACATTTAATAAATATTAATTACAAAACCATAGAAAATTATTCTAAAAAATTTAGTTGAGTATTCCTATGGCCAGTACTTAGACATTCAAATTTATAGCAAAAGAGACTGATCAATTTTAAATTTTAAATTTGAAGTTATGCTCAAAATACCATTAATGCCACTTTTGAATTTCAACGAATTTTAATTCGACAAAACATAAAAGTAATGATGCCAAAAGTTTCTACTAGTCATAAGCTTTCCAAAAATATAAAGTTTGCAATTTTTGGCCAAGCCAATAAAAAGTAGTGATAGATCTAATCGCAGGGACTAATATGTGAAGGAAAATAAATAAAGTCTTCGCGCAAAGGTCCCTAGGCGACGTGGCATCTTCTCAGTGGTGCGGAGCGTCTGTTGACCGGTCTTCTGGGCATTGCGGGATAAGCGGGTGCGGATGGGTTGCGGCGCGGGCGGACGGACGCGGCGCGGACGATGCGGGATGTCTGGCGACGTGGCGTTCCTCCATTGGTCGATACTGGTTCGGCACAGAAAACAAAACAGAGCCACTGGATCTCGATCTAACGGTGCAGATCTAATCTACAAAAACCGGCGGCGCTAGGTCATCGGAAAGACTCGCCGGAGACATGCCCGCGGCGGCGACACGCACGGCGCTGAGCATTCCCAGCGATCTATAGGCTACGGGGAGGAACGGAGCATACCGGATCGAAGAGGAGGCCGAGGCGGAGACGATGGCGAAGTGGACGGCGTCGCGGTGCTCTGCTCCTCCCTGGTATGCTCGCCGAAGTTGATGCCGGCGGCGGTTTGCTTCGGGTGAGGACGAAGGCGACGATTCGCTGCGGAATAAACAGCTGGGAAGTGTCACGGGGATGCGTGCGAGAAAAATAAGAAGAAAGAACGAGAGGGAAGAGCTTGAGGTGGTCGGTAACTACCGTAATCGGAAGAACACGGCGGCGACAATGGCGGATGGCGGCGGCGTTTGTGGACAGCCTAGGGGCGACGAGCTAGGGTTTCTGGGGTGAGGGAAACGGCGGCGGGGTTGGGCTTATAAAGGGGTGCACCGGGGTCGAGTTCGTGGAGAGCACGGCTCCGATTGAAACGTATTCGGAGGGATCTCTCCCCCGGAAAAATCGTGGCTGGAGGTTGAAGCCGACTGACATCACAGGTGACGTCAGCGCGGGTCCCGCGCGTCAGCGAGAGTGGAGAGAGCGAGGCCAGGTGGGCTGTTGCTGGGCCTTATCTGATGCACGTGCGCGAGAAGAAAGGTGGGCCGGAGCTGGGCTGGCTCGGCCGAGGTGGATCCCTCTTCTCTTTTTTTTTGTTCTTTATTCCCTTTCTTTTCTTTTCTGAAATGTTTTATATCTTGTATTTTACAACTCCAAAATGATTCAAACTAACTTCTAAAATTTTGTAAAACTTGCCCCACATATTTAATATGACTTGGGAATAGTTTACAATATTTTTATTTAACTCAAAATAGTTTGCACAAGAATTGCAATTTAGGGTTTTGAATTATTTTCTCTAATTTTCACAATTTGAAGTAAACATTATTCAAACAAGGATGCAATGCAAAATGCAATGAAATGATGCATGAATGCAATGCTTTTCAATTTACCAAACGAATTATATAAAGTTTTCCAAAAAGTTTTTGATTTTTCTGAATTTTCAATTTTTTTGAAAAATCCTAGGATATTACAATGCCTAGCTCATCAAATCAGGAGCTACCTAATACATCTCGTCAGGAATTGGTTGCTATTCCTAATCCTACCATTTCGATAGAACACACTGATAATTCTGTAGAGGATGACAATGAAGTTCCTGTTAGGAGCAAGAGACAGAGGACTGCAAAGTCCTTTGGTGATGATTTCATTGTGTACCCTGTGGATGACACCCCCAGGACCATTTCAGAAGCTTATGCATCTCTTGATGCTGACTACTGGAAGGAAGTTGTCCGTAGTGAGATGGATTCCATCTTAGCTAACGGAACCTGGGAAGTTACTGATCGTCCTTATGGGTGCAAACCTGTAGGATGTAAGTGGATGTTCAAGAAAAAGTTTAGGCCTGATGGTACTATTGAGAAGTACAAGGCGCGGCTTGTGGCCAAGGGTTATACCCAGAAAGAAGGAGAAGACTTCTTTGATACTTACTCACCTGTGGCTAGGCTTACCACGATTCGGGTGCTACTTTCGTTGGCTGCCTCGCATCGTCTTCTCGTTCATCAAATGGACGTTAAGACAGCTTTCCTAAATGGAGAGTTATACGGATCAGCCAGATGGTTTTGTAATACCGGGTCAGGAAGCAAAGGTGTGCAAGTTATTGAAGTCTTTATATGGCCTTAAGCAAGCTCCTAAGCAGTGGCATGAGAAGTTTGAAAGAACTTTAACTGCTGCAGGTTTCGTTGTGAACGAATCCGATAAGTGTGTGTACTATCGCCATGGTGGGGGCGAGGGAGTTATTCTCTGTCTATATGTCGCGATGACATACTGATATTTGGAACCAATCTTGATTTAATCAAGGAGGTTAAGGATTTCTTATCTCGCTGTTTTGAGATGAAGGATATTGGAGTAGCTGATGTTATCTTAAACATCAAGTTGCTGAGAGATGGTGATGGTGGGATTACACTGCTTCAATCTCACTATGTGAAAAAGATCTTGAGTCGCTTCGGGTATGACGACTGCAAGCCTTCTCCGACAGCATATGATCCTAGCGTGATGCTTCGAAATAATAATCGCATTGCTAGAGATCAACTGAGATATTCTCAGATCATTGGCTCGCTTATGTATTTGGCATGTGCCACGAGGCCTGACATCTCTTTTGCTGTAAGCAAGTTGAGCCGGTTTGTTTCCAACCCGGGAGATGATCATTGGAATGCGCTTGAGAGAGTTATGCGCTATTTAAAAGGCACTGCGAGCTATGGGATTCACTATTCCGGTTATCCTAGGGTACTGGAAGGCTATAGTGATTCAAACTAGATATCTGCTGCTGATGAGATTAAGGCCACGAGTGGTTATGTGTTTACACTCGGTGGTGGCGCTGTTTCCTGAAAGTCTTGCAATCAGACCATCTTAACGAGGTAAACTATGAAAGCAGAACTCACAACGTTAGATACAGCCACTGTTGAAGCAGAGTGGCTTCGAGAGCTTTTGATGGACTTACATGTGGTTGAAAAACCAATACCCGCTATCCTTATGAACTGTGATAATCAAACTGTGATAGTTAAGATTAAAAGTTCGAAGGACATTTGAAGTCATCAAGGCATGTGAAGAGGAGATTGAAATCAGTCAGGAAATTGAAAAACTCCGGAGTTATTGCGTTGGATTATATCCAAACATCTAAGAACTTGGCAGATCCCTTCACAAAGGGTTTATCACGTAATGTGATAGATAATGCATAGAGGGAGATGGGTTTGAGACCCACGGTATGAGTTGTCCACAGTGGTAACCTACTCTATGTGATCGGAGATCCCGTGAAGTAGAAGTGGGAGACAAGCTGTTGGTCGGCTGAGATCAGAGTATCCTTACATTTTACTATCCCACTCCACAAAGATGCAATACTCTCCTGATCTGCATGGCAGGTTGATATTTATCTTAATGTGTTCCAAGCGGCTTACTTATATAAGCGGAGATGTTGTCCTGCAGAGCATCTCTTGAGAAATACACCTATATGAGTCTGACTGTTAAACGTCGCAGTCTATGAGAGTTGGGTGCTCTTTAATAAACTCATGAAAGGCCTTGGAGTATGATGTATAAGCTCCACCCGCGGGGAAGCTTTGCGGTAGCCTAGTATCGGTCAAGGGCTTGTGTGAAACTAGTTCGCAGCAAACTTGTAGTTCAAGACATAATCCACTATTCAAGTTGCGGCCTAGCGTAGCATAAGTTTCTAAGTAGAAGTTCAACTTAACAGTCACCACTAAGCACCGGTATATAAAACAATGTTTTGGAACAAATGTGGTATAATGTGCCGATGAGACTTTGTGGGGGATTGCTGTAATTTTAGTGTACTTGGGCCAGCCCAACTAAAATCCGAAATTCCCATGGCCCATTAATAAGTGGTTGGTTGAGTGAGTACGTGACTAATGTTTAGTCACATACTGCTAGTGGAGAGTGAGCTGCACCACTTTATATAGTGCGATGTTCTAGTACTAGTATGAGCTAGTGAGAGCATGAGAAGATGAAGAGTGCCACATGCGCGCTCATCCTCCTCGCTCGCCTCGCCACGCCACGCCTCGCCTCGTCACGACACGTCATGACGCGCCGCGGGTTGCGGGAATCTCGCCGAGCCGAGCTTATATTTTTGCAGTCCGGGAAAATTAATGAGTCATTGATTGGTAATTAACGGACGCGTTGATTACTTTGCCGTTTCCGATTCCAATGGGGATCGTGGGCGTTACCGACTCAGTCGTGGCTTACAGCCCACGTCCTACCCGACTCGCACCATATATACAGCCCGGGGCAAACCCTAGCCGCCACCACGCGATACATGGTCTCACACCGTTTCAGAACCTTGCGTCGCCGTCTTCCAAGTCTTCTCCATCCCGTCTTCCGGCGTGCACCGGTTGAAGGGACAGTAGGCCTCCGGAACCCCGCCTCTTGTGATCCTGTACGGGAGAGGGCCGATCAGGTTTTTGGGGAGCGCACTCGCGCGACTACTGGCTTCGAGTTCTTCCCCAACGACGACTTCTTCCCCAACATCGCCAACCTCTTCATCGACGACACGGGCGACACGGCGAACTCCAGCGGTGCGGCTACAGCTGCACTGTACGTGTTCTTCACCTTCCTATATGATGTTTTGCTAGAGTTCTTATTTGTAGTATGTGCTCTAGATTGCATCAGTTTATCTATTGTTTTCGTAGATCATATGATTAGTTTAATATGTGTTATTCTAGTCATGAATTATTCACTGTTTTCGCGAATTAAATCATATGATAAATTGTCTAATTATTCAACAATCCAAAAACCTGATTATAGGCAATTAGCACCTGCTGGATTTATCGGGTCTACAAAACCGTTTCCCTTTAAAGGGGTATTGTATAAGCGGTGGCGCATGAGAGCAGTGTTATGGGTTTCAGAACATGAACTGCTATGCTGCCACCAAAGGCAAGCCTGATGGCGAGCTTGATCCTGCATACCAGGAGGGTTTTGAGAAGCTCGATACCATGTTTAAGAGTGCCCTCTTGAGTATTCTTGATGATTCCATTGTGGATTCGTATATGTCGTTTTCTAACGGCAAGGACATGTGGGATGCGCTCGAGGCCAAGTTTGGGGTCTCGAACGCAGGAAGCGAGTTGTACGTCATGCAGCAATTCTATGACTACAAGATGACTGATGAGCGCCCTGTTGTTCACGAGGCTGATGCACCGGTGAGGTGTTGTTGGGAACCCCAAGAGGAAGGTATGAAGTAGTGCAGCAGCAAGAGATAGTAGGTTTTGAATTATAAAAGGTATCACACGAAGTATTTGCTTGGAATGGCAGGAAATACCATGTAGTAGGTAGGTATGGTGGACACAAATGGCATGGGTTTTGGCTCAAGGTTTTGGATGCACGAGAAGCATTCCCTCTCAGTACAAGGCTTTGGCTAGCAAGGTTATTTGAAGCAAACACAAGTATAAACTATGACAACAAGACGTATATAAAAACATATTGCAAGTATTATAAAACTCTACATTGTATTACTTGTTGTTCAAACACCTTTACTAGAAAATATCTAGACCTTAGAGATACCAAACATGCAAATCAAATTTCAACAACCTTTACGGTAGTTCTTCATTAATAGGTTTTAACTACATGATGTAAAAGCTTAAACATGATCTACTTGAGAGCTCAAAACAATTGCCAAGCACCACAACATACAAGATAACAATCCGTAAGAGCATGTATATCTTTTTCATTATACCATCTACCACATTTAGCATTTTCTGTTTCCAACCAAACACCAATCAACTTATTTAAAAGATAAACTCTCCAAGTATATAATAATGAGATATGAGAGTATAACATATGAAAAACTAACAGCTCCAACAAGAGATGCATGAAAAACAAGAGCTAATAGTATTGAATTAACATAGAAGAATACTCAACAAATATAAGTTAAGAATACGAGTATTCATAAGAAAAAGCGGAGCGTGTCTCTCTCCCACAAAGGAATGCTAGGATCCATTTTATTTAGAGAATGAAAATAACAAAAATAAACAGACGCTTCAAGTAAAGCACATAAAATGTGTCGGGATTAAAATATAGTTTCATTAGAGATGACCTGATAGTTTGTTGATGAAGAAGGGGATGCCTTGGGCATCCCCAAGCTTTGACACTTGAGTCTTCTTGAAATATGCTTGGGTGACCCACGGGGGCATCCCCAAGATTTGGCTCTTTCATCTTCTTGATCACATCACATCATCCTTCTCTCTTGATCCTTGAAAACTTACTCCACACCAAACTCAAAGTAAACTTCATTAAAGGGTTAGTGCATAATCAAAAATTCTTATATTCTGCATGAACACAATTGCTACCAATGCTACTGGACATTAGCTACAGCCACTGATACTTTATGAAACAAAAAGATCCATTAAAAATAGTAAAAGAGGCATTGCAAAATAAATGGCAGAATCTGTCAAAAACATAACAGTCCCTAAATACGAATTTTTTCGAGGCACTTAACTTGTTCAAATCAGAAAACTCAAAACTAATGAAAGTTGCATACATATCTGAGGATTACGCACAGAAAATATCAGATTTTTTCAATTTTTCTGTAAGGAGTTATGAATTTAATGGTGGACAGCAGAAAACAGTTTCAGCACAGCAATCCAAATCTAGCATCACCTTTCTACTAGAGGCTTAACTTGACACAACAATGCAATAAAGTAAAGATACAAAGGAATTGCTACAAAGGTAGACATCTTACTTGACTCAATAAAATAAAATAGCAGAAATAAAAAATGGGTTGTCTCACATAAGCGCTTTTCTTTAACGCCTTTCAGCTAGGCACAGAAAGTGATATTCAATTATTTCCAAGAGATGAAGCATCAACATCAATAATTTCATCCAAGACATTGTTGGTTGCAATAGGTGCTTTAGGTATCCATGAAGGTGTCCTACTACGTAAATCATTACCATCATCTTTAGGCATATTAGGGGGTTTGGGCTTTGGTATATAGATAAACTTTTACTCCCTTCCTACAAAGGCTTTCTCTTTTTTAGTTTTAATAGAGGAAAAATTTGAACTTAAAGTTTCCATAGCCTCTTCTAATTCATATATCATATGATTATGAGAGTCAAGGGTGTTGCTAGTTTCTAAAGCAGTAATTCTTCCATTAATATCCTCTATTGATTCATTACCCTTGCTAGCATTGTCAAGAAAAAATTTCTCCATAGAATCCAACCTTTTAATAACATCTTCTAAAGTGATCTCAGTTTTAGTTTCTTTAATAGGTGGTGGTGATCCTACCAAACTTTCAATTAAATTGCAGGCTTCCAAAGCAGGTGTATCAAGAAAGTTACCCCCTGTAAGAGTGTCAAGAACATACCTATACCAACTAGAAATACCAACATAAAAATTCCTAAGAAGGATTAAAGTGGAATGTTTCTTAGTGCATTTTTTATGAGCATCATTTATCCTATACCATGCATCTTTCAAACTTTCTCCCCCTTGTTGTTTAAACGAACGAACTTCAACTTCAGGACTACCCATTTTCAGCATAAACAAAGACAAACCGAAATAACAATAATAAAAACCGAAATAATAAATAACAAAACGAAATAAAAATAATAATGCAAGTAACTAATTTTTTTGTATTTTTTATATTAAGCAAACAAGACAATAATAAAAATAAACTAAGCAAGACAATAACAAAATAAAAAGATTGGATGTGAGAGACTCCCCTCGTAGAAGAATCTTGTTTCCCCGGCAACGGCGCCAGAAAAATGCTTGATGCACCGGTGAGGTGTTGTTGGGAACCCCAAGAGGAATATATGAACTAGTGCAGTAGCAAGTTTCACTCAGTTGTGAAACCAAGGTTATCGAACCAGTAGGAAACTAGGAATCTTCTCAAGGTGGCAACGGCGCCAGAAAAGTGTTGGTGTTGACGTGGAATCTGCACACAACACAACCAAGATACTTTGCCCCAACTTAACAGTGAGGTTGTCAATCTCACTGGCTTGCTGTAACAAAGGATTAAACGTATGTGTGGAAGATGATGTTTGTTTGCAGAGAATGAAAGTAACAGGATTGCAGTAGGAATATTGTTTATCAGTTTAGAGAAAAAAGGACCGGGGTCCACAGTTCACTAGTGGTGTCTCTCCATAAATAATAATAGCATACATGCGGGTAAACAAATTACAGCTAGGCAATTGACAGAATAAAGAAGTGCATAATGATGCATATACTATAGTTATGATGTCTAGTGTGATATTCATTTGGGCATTACAACAATATAAATAGACCGTTCCAACCGCATCTATGACTAATAATCCACCTTCCGGTTAGCATCCGCACCCCTTTCAGTATTAAGTTGCAAGCAACAGATAATTGCATTAGGCAATGTGTGTAATGTAAGTAATACAAATACCCTTAGATAAAGTACTACTGTTTTATCCCTATTAGCAACAGTACATCTACAATCTTAGAGCTTGCTGTCACTACCCCAGATTAAATAGAGACATGAACCTACTATCGAGCATAAATACCCCCTCTTGGAGTCACAAGCATCTACTTGACCAGAGCATCTACTAGCAACGGAGAGCATGCAAGATCATAAATAACGCACTCACAAGATATATTATGAAGCAATAACATAGTACTCAATATTCATCGGATCCCAGCAAACACAACATGTAGTATTACATAAAGATGATCTTGATCATGTTAGGCAGCTCACAAGATCTAAACTGAAGGAGATATGCCCTAGAGGCACTTAATAAATATAGTTTATTCGTCATATCTCAATTGTTCATTATATGTTTTATACCATGCTATAACTGTATTAAGCGGAAACATTAATACACGTGTGGTAGATAAACAACCAGGTCCCTAGTAGCCTCTACTTGACTAGTTCATTGGGCAATTGATGATCGAGGTTTCCCGATCATGTGACATTTATGTCAGTTGACAATGGAGTCATGTCATTGGGAGAATCACGTGATGGACATACCCAATATTTGTAGGACGTAGTCATTACGCCTTTGACCGTGAGATCTACTCTTATTGCTATTCCTGGAAGACACTTTGATTGCATCAAACGTCATATCTTACATAGTGTGACAATAAAGGTGTCCCTCTCGGGTGTCGGAAAGGAGTATGTTGAGACGGGGGATCAAGAGCGGGATTTGCCAGTCCGCATAGCAGGATAGATACTCTAGGGCCCACTCGGTGAGATTATGTCAAAAGAGCTTGCAAGCGTGTGACTAGGTCACCAGGACATAAGATCATGGACGAGTAGAAGTTAGCAGTGTCGGTAACGAGATCAAGCTAGGTATGGAGATATCTATGAACGAGTCTCGGACACGCTAAGTATCGCATGGCAAAAGGTTTAAGACTCAGACGTCTAGGTTCGAACGGTAAAGTATTCGTTATCTCGCAGGGATTAATTCTGGGTATCCTCGGTCCACGAATTAGTCATTGATCGGAGAGGAGTCTCGATCATGTCTGGTGAGATAATCGAACCGCTAGGGTAACACACTTAAGGGGAGTCGACAAGTTTACCGGAAGAGAAATTAGAAAAGAGAAAGCACCGGAAAAGTTCCGGGAAAGAATCCGAAGTCGTATCGGAGTACCGAAGATAGTTCAGAGAGTTTCGGAAAAGTTCCGGAAGAGAGGAAATTGTTTATATATGTTAAATTAATATTAATTAGTGAATTAATATTATTTTAATGAATTTATAATGATTAAATTCGTATTTAAACATGCAGCCCACTAAATGGGCCCTCCCGGGAGGGAGAAGGCCCATGTAGGGGGCCGAATTTCCCCCAAGGGCCAAACCCACCAAAGGGGGACCGAATGGGCCCTAGGGGCCCATGTGGGGGCCGGCCCCCCCCCTCCCTATTTGGTGCGGCTGGGTTTAGTCCCACCTTGCCTGGTTAGCAAGGTGGGGTGCCCTCCTTTCCCCTTTATATAGAGGGGGAGAGAGCCCCTCTCAACACAACCTTTCTCTCTCTCTCTCTCTCTCTCTCTCTCTCTCTCTCTCTCTCCTTGGATCACGTGACTCCCAAGTTTGCAAGTGTGTGACTAGGTCACCAGGACATAATATCATGGACGAGTAGAAGTTAGCAGTGTCGGTAACGAGATCAAGCTAGGTATGGAGATATCTATGAACGAGTCTCGGACACGCTAAGTATCGCATGGCAAAAGGTTTAAGACTCAGACGTCTAGGTTCGAACGGTAAAGTATTCGTTATCTCGCAGGGATTAATTCTGGGTATCCTCGGTCCACGAATTAGTCATTGATCGGAGAGGAGTCTCGATCATGTCTGGTGAGATAATCAAACCGCTAGGGTATCACACTTAAGGGGAGTCGACATTTTACCGGAAGAGAAAAATAGGAAGAGAGACACCGGGAACGTCCCGGGAAAGTTCCGATGGAGATCGGGCAGCGACGAAATAGTTTTCGGAGCCGGAATAAATTATTTAATATGTATTTAATATTAATTAGTGTAATTAATAGTTAAATATATTTTTATTTATTTTTTCCTGAATTTTTAAGGCAAAAATCCCTAAATGGGCCTTTTTAGGCAAAAGGGCCCATGAGGGGGGGAGGAGTCCCCCCAAGGGAGGGAGGGGTGTGGGATTAGTCCCACACCGCCAGCCTGGCAAGTTGGGCAGCCCCTGGCCTCCTATATATAGAGGGGTACCCCTGGCCTTTGAAGGAGACAACTTTTCTCTCTCTCTCTCTCCTTGGATCACGTGACTCCCAAGTTTGGAGTTGCGCCAAGGATAAGTTTTTCTCCACCATACGCACGCCGCCGTGCTGCTGGTCTTCCGGTCCCAGTCTTCCGCTGCTCGTCCCTGGATCGGGCCCGGAGTTCGTCGGCTTCACCGTATGTGTGTAACGCCCTGCGAGGTGCCACGCTAGTGGTGCTGGAGGTTTGCTTCCTCTACACGGCATCGAGGTCGTCGTCGGTTTCATCGACATCGCCGTGTCATCGTCTTCTTCGTCGCGCCAAGTTCTCCGCGACCTTGAGGTCGGCTACGGCGTCTACGTCAGCAACGCTTGTGCGGGAGCGTAATCCCCGCTTTTCGGTCTACAAGGGTATGTGCACCGACCCCCCTTCGTACTACTATATCTGCATAGTATAGATTCTTGCTAGTTTAAGGTTATCGCTGTTAGGAAAATTTTTGTTTTCTGCCTGCGATCCCCTACAGTGGTATCAGAGCCGATCTATGCGTAGATATAGCTGTGCGCTAGCTGCACCCGTGTTTATCACGGGGACAACGTTCTTATTATTTGCTACCCTCTCGCGTGCACTTGCACTGCCGGCAGCATCGAGTTGATGAAGCGGCCCGGACCGACCTTACGCGTACGCTTACGCGAGACTGGTTCCACAACTGACATACGGCTGGTTCCGTATATGTGGCAGGCGGGTGTCTGTCTCTCTCTCTTTAGTTGGCTTTGCATTTTCAATGGAGGGCCCGAAAGGGATGAATAAATATGCAATTATTTGATCGTTGTTGTGGTCATAGGTTCGTAGGTATGAAGCGGTT
Organism: Poa annua; assembly: GCA_026929855.1. Lineage (NCBI taxonomy): Eukaryota > Viridiplantae > Streptophyta > Magnoliopsida > Poales > Poaceae > Poa > Poa annua. The sequence continues at coordinate 72,793,889 of CM049433.1, forward strand.
CGATTTACGACAGCCCCAAGCCACGTAAAATATGCAAAAGATAAAGTAGAGGCGTCTAACTTTATTTTGCAGGGGCTATGTGATATGGTCAAGGTAGGTTTATTAAATTGTTTATAAACTGTGGGCGCGAAGGAGACCATCGGCGCAAGGACCATATCACGTCGCATTACATTTTGATGTTTTGTGTGCATCTTATATTGTGTGAATATATATAGTATATATTAGTTACACGGCGGTAGTAATATAAGATGATCCCTCCAAAATACCATTTGTGTTCTCCCTTCGACGTGCACCACCAAGAAAGTTCTACGTTATGAGGCAGGCCGTGACGATCGGGTGTCAGACATATCGTCGTTCGCATACAGTGGGTGTAAGCCATGTTGCACGCGCATTTACGTTGAAGGTTATTATGGCGAGCCTAGCATGTACAGACATGGCCTCGGAACAAGGTGACCGAAAGGTTAAGCATGAGTCACAAAGTTGTTGTGATTGACATGTCGATGTCTACCTTTGAAGTTATGTTGCCGGCTCTGATGATGAGGGGTTGCATAATGGATGAGGATCGTGTAATCACTAAAACGATTAGAGTGATACTCGTTTTGAGTGGGAGTTCTGGTAGTTTTATTTTATTAAAACTTGAACCCTATTTTATAATGAACAAAGTCTTTATGTTTTGCAAAACCTTTGTAGATATTAACCAATGTGATAGCCTTCTTTAAAAATTAGGCGCAATCCTGCGATTGAGAAACTTAAAAGGTTGGGTCCAAACTTCATAGTTTTATACTTTAGCTTGAGAATACTCCTTGTTTAAACCATTTTTGCTCTTTGTGATACAATACCCGCTAGGAGATAAACCCGGAGATTCCGCTAACAAAAGGATAATTTGGATTATCAAGTTTTTGTGCGGATAATATCATCATAGTCCAGTGTATGCTATGATCTCTGCCATAGAGAATTTACGGTGGGTACGAGTTGTTAGATCGCGATCATATGAGATGATCGTTGAACTCAGGATACTCCTAAAGTTGGGTTGATGAAGTTTATCAGTACGTTGACTGTTTTACTTCTCAACCAAGATGGAAGAGAACACACGCATTGAAGGAGCACGTGGCAGTCATACTTGATGACACTGGTCATACTCGATGACATTGGTCATACTTGATGACATTGAGAAGCCTCGCTCAGCTCGATCACTGGATGACAGCCAACGTTGCCAGATGCAAATGCTTTGTCATAGACTATGTCATGCAAGGGGAATCATTCACCTTCATGGTTCTTGATTGCGTTGGAAGAATCAAGAAGATGAAACAGATCGCCGGGAAGTCATCAATGATGATGGTGTATATATATGATATACACGTTATGAATGTTTTACCTAAACAAGTACTCGCAGTAGTGACTAAGTTTTTGATACTAGTCATGTTTTATGAAAACCAGATTTACTGCTTGAGTAGCTTGGAAGGATGAGGCGACAATGTGTGCTGATGATGGCAGACAAAATGTTGTGATGGCCATAGACACTCTCCCTCTAGATCTACTATTTGAATAAATTCTTTTATGATCGTCTGTTAGTATGATCGTTATAAGTGTGTTTTCTCTAGCAAGACACTTGTTCATATATGTTAGTGACAAAATCGTTGTCCTATGTTTATGAAGTAATGATCATAAGCCGATTTGAATTTAGATGGTAGAAGCTCCCACATTCATAATATTAATGCCAAAGGATACAAACTTAATAAAGACACCACATTCGTGTGGCACTACCGTTTAAGTCATGTCAATGTTATAGTCAATGAACAAGCTCCATACTGATGGATCTACAAGTCTTTAGATTTGATCTTTTGACACTTGCAAGATAACTAAGACACCGTTTTCGGAAAGCGGTCATATGACTTATTGATAATCATGCATATAGATGTATGTGGATCAATGAAGTAATTAACGTGTAGTGGAGATGTTTATTTCGTAAGCTTCAATGAACGTTTGAGTATAACTTGTTGAGAATCATGCAAGTGGGTGTATGTGAATCAATGAAGTACTTTAACGTATAGTGGAAGTCTTTGTTTCCTAGACTTCATGAATATTCCGAGTAGATATACGGATATCCACTTAGGAAATGTTGATCTGAAAATTTTGATTCGATCAAACAAGTTCAGAATGAAGTAGGAAAATAAATTTAACAAGAAAATCAAATTCCTGCGATACAGATCGAGAAAATAAAGATTTGAGTTATAATGTTGGCATATCATTGGAAGACTTGTGAGAAGAGTTCCACAAATTACGTCGCATGGAACACCATAGTGTTATGGTATGTTAGGACGTCGTAATCACACCCTATCGGATAGTGTGTGGTAAATAAATCTCTTGCCAAATTATTGTGAACATTGGAGTCATTTGGTACAAACATAACATTCACGTTAGATAATAGTGAAACCATTTAAATCCATGGAGACAATACCATATGAGTGATGGCATGGCTTTTAGCCTAGATTGTCGTTTCAGCAATTTAGTGTTTCGATGTGATCAAACCTAAAATGGATAAATCTTTGTAGTGTACCATACCTAAAGAATTATGTGGGTACATGTCTCACGACATAGGCAAAAACGTTGCCGGAATATGCCTTGCAAAAGAAATAGTTTTTTTGTCCAAGGATATTAGTGGGAAAGAAAGTAGAGCAAGACAAAGTTAATGAACTTTCTCTCCAGACATCAGAGTGGCGCAACGGAAAGTGTTTCCGGTGTCATGCTCCTCAACTTGAAAGAAGCTGATGATAAAGATCATGATGCTCTGAGCTCATACTGAGAACGTAGGCGTACGAGGTTGTGTTCCACGCTATGTGGTACGACAATCTTGTTATGAAGGTCATGTTAATGGAATATGACAGACCTACGAACTACGAAGAAGAGATGGTAGACCTAAGTCCGAGAAATGGCTATGAGTCATATATGATCCGAGATAAAATCCATGTACGATTGCCAGGTAATGACTTGGGAGATCTTCTTGATGGCATCTAGGCTGTTAATAGAATATGGAATTTTATGAGAGAATAGACGCTGATAAGGATCGATTTGTCGTAAAACAGTTCCGACAGATTCAAAAGTTGACCACAACGAGACATTGTCTCAAGTGGCGAAGCCTAAATCTATTCGGGGTCGTTTAGCAATTACTATAATTTCAAATTGAGAAATTGATAGATGGATAAGGAAACCATGTTTCTTAATGGTATCATTAAGAAAGAGTTGTAATTAGTACAATGAAATGGTTTGGTGATCCTGAGGATGCTAAACATGTATGCAAACTTCAGCTGTCCATTCATGGGCTGAAGGAAGCATATCGGAGCTGGAATCTTCACTTTGATGATGTGATCAAAGGATTTTGGAGTTGTCCAAAATAGTTGAAGAAACTTGCATTTGCAAAGAAGTGAGTGGGAGCTAAGTAGCTTTCTTGATCTTATATGTGAATGGCATATTTGAGTGGGAGCTAAAAGAAATTCCTTGGTCTTATATACGGATGGCGTATTTAAGTGGGAGCTAAGTGTCATTTCTGATTTTATGTAACGACATATTAAGAATGATACAGATCCTCTAGCAAAGTATAAAGGATTATTTAAGTGATTAAATTTTCTATGAATGAAGTTAGGAGTATTAGGCATCCGATCTATAATTGTATAGATCAAAAGGGGCTTAATAACATTAGGTCGGAATATTTTCCTAGGTTAAGATTCTGAAGTGTTTCAGAATAGAACAAGCGAAGAAAAAGGTTCTTGCTTGTATGACTAGGTATAATATTAAGTTTATCTTGGCGTTTTCAGTGATAGCTGATGAAAGAAAAATGATGTTCGACATCCTCTATGCCTCAGACATAGATTCTATCAGACTGAAAGCTCGACTTGGTGTGACCCACGTTCTTGGTTGAAGAACGGGTTCTAGAGTGATCCTTGTGTGGATCAATGAACAAATGTTAAGTATATTCTTCAGTGTCTGTGAGAACTGAAGATATGTTTTCTGGTAAAGGGTAAGAGTGGAAAGACAACTTGCCGTAAATCGGTTACGATGATGCAAGTTATGACACTGACCCATACGACTAGAAATCTCATATAGGAGATGTCCTTTGTTTTGAAGAAAGACATGGTTAGCTTGCGAAGTCGCATATGAATGCACTGTCGTATAATCTACATAATAGGTATAGAAATATATGGCAACTTCAGAAGTAGCAAGTGTGATTGGACTGAGTCTCACTCCATCGACTAAGATATATTTCGCTGTCATCGTAAGATGCGGGATGATGTCAAACTGGTTGACATAGAAGTGTTGCAAAGCACATACAGACCTCAATGTGTGAGATCTGTTGACTGTATTCCTCTTCCACGAAGCAAGCATGCACCAAGTTGCTATGGGTGTTGAGCTTTTACCAAGTTGTAAACTAGATTAAGTGTTACTCTAGTGCAAGTGGGAGACTGAAGGAGATATGCCCTAGAGGCACTTAATAAATATAGTTTATTCGTCATATCTCAATTGTTCATTATATGTTTTATACCATGCTATAACTGTATTAAGCGGAAACATTAATACACGTGTGGTAGATAAACAACCAGGTCCCTAGTAGCCTCTACTTGACTAGTTCATTGGCAATTGATGATCGAGGTTTCCCGATCATGTGACATTTATGTCAGTTGACAATGGAGTCATGTCATTGGGAGAATGACGTGATGGACATACCCAATATTTGTAGGACGTAGTCATTACGCCTTTGACCGTGAGATCTACTCTTATTGCTATTCCTGGAAGACACTTTGATTGCATCAAACGTCATATCTTACATAGTGTGACAATAAAGGTGTCCCTCTCGGGTGTCGGAAAGGAGTATGTTGAGACGGGGGATCAAGAGCGGGATTTGCCAGTCCGCATAGCAGGATAGATACTCTAGGGCCCACTCGGTGAGATTATGTCAAACGAGCTTGCAAGCGTGTGACTAGGTCACCGGGACATAATATCATGGACAAGTAGAAGTTAGCAGTGTCGGTAACGAGATCAAGCTAGGTATGGAGATATCTATGAACGAGTCTCGGACACGCTAAGTATCGCATGGCAAAAGGTTTAAGACTCAGACGTCTAGATTCGAACGGTAAAGTATTCGTTATCTCGCAGGGATTAATTCTGGGTATCCTCGGTCCACGAATTAGTCATTGATCGGAGAGGAGTCTCGATCATGTCTGGTGAGATAATCGAACCGCTAGGGTATCACACTTAAGGGGAGTCGACATTTTACCGGAAGAGAAAAATAGGAAGAGAGACACCGGGAACGTCCCGGGAAAGTTCCGATGGAGATCGGGCAGCGACGAAATAGTTTTCGGAGCCGGAATAAATTATTTAATATGTATTTAATATTAATTAGTGTAATTAATAGTTAAATATATTTTTATTTAATTTTTCCTGAATTTTTAAGGCAAAAATCCCTAAATGGGCCTTTTTTAGGCAAAAGGGCGCATGAGGGGGGGGAGGAGTCCCCCCAAGGGAGGGAGGCCAATTCGGCCAGCCCTAGGTGGGCCACTTGGGGCCCACCTAGGCCGGCGCACCAGCCCTGGCCGAATTGGGGTGTGGGATTAGTCCCACACCGCCAGCCTGGCAAGTTGGGCAGCCCCTGGCCTCCTATATATAGAGGGGTACCCCTGGCCTTTGAAGGAGACAACTTTTCTCTCTCTCTCTCCTTGGATCACGTGACTCCCAAGTTTGGAGTTGCGCCAAGGATAAGTTTTTCTCCACCATACGCACGCCGCCGTGCTGCTGGTCTTCCGGTCCCAGTCTTCCGCTGCTCGTCCCTGGATCGGGCCCGGAGTTCGTCGGCTTCACCGTATGTGTGTAACGCCCTGCGAGGTGCCACGCTAGTGGTGCTGGAGGTCTGCTTCCTCTACACGGCATCGAGGTCGTCGTCGGTTTCATCGACATCGCCGCGTCATCGTCTTCTTCGTCGCGCCAAGTTCTCCGCGACCTTGAGGTCGGCTACGGCGTCTACGTCAGCAACGCTTGTGCGGGAGCGTAATCCCCGCTTTTCGGTCTACAAGGGTATGTGCACCGACCCCCCTTCGTACTACTATATCTGCATAGTATAGATTCGGGCTAGTTTAAGGTTATCGCTGTTAGGAAATTTTTTGTTTTCTGCCTGCGATCCCCTTCATAAACATGGTAGCACAAGAGGAGAAGATAACCATCTAGCTACTGCTATGGACCCGTAGTCCAAGGATGAACTACTCACGCATCAGTCCGGAGGCGGGCATGGTGATGTAGAGCCCTCCGGTGATGATTCCCCTCTCCGGTAGGGTGCCGGGAAGAGCTTCTGAACCCTCCCGATCTAGGGTTGACGACGGCGGCGGCTCTGGACTTCGTGGAGGAAAAAGGTGCGCGTCCTAGGGCTTGTATTCTCGGGGGGTATAAGTAGGCGAAAGGGCGAATGCGGCGGGGCCTCGAGGGCCCCACACCCTATGCTCGCGCGGCCAGGGGGGCCACGAGGGGGTGTGGGCCCCTCGGGCTCCTCCTCCGTCTCCTCTTCGGTGTTCTGGAACCTCCTGGGAATTTTAAGCACTTTGACGTTTCGTTTGTCCAATTCCGAGAATAGTTCCTTAACAACTTTTCTGAAACCAAAAACAGCAGAAAACAGGCAACTGGCACTGTGGCATCTTGTTAATAGGTTAGTCCCAGAAAATGCATAAAATGATGTAAAAGTGTATATAAAACATGTAGCAATTGGTATAATATAAGCATGGAACATAAGAAATTATAGATACGTTTGAGACGTATCACAGGCTCATAAGATACAGTCACTCGCTAAGGAACTTGAGCACTTTAAGTGTAACTTACCGGACAAGTTTGTGGCCGGTGGCATTATCGCCAAGCTTCCACCTTCGTGGAGCAACTTTGCTACTTCTCTGAAACACAAGAGACAAGAGTTTTCCGTTTCGGATCTCATTGGGTCGCTTGATGTGGAAGAGAATGCGAGAGCAAAGGATACACGTGCTCGAGTTACCGAGGCTGGTTCTAGTGCCCTTGTGGTACAGAAGAAGAATTACCAGCCGCCACACAAGCCCAAATTTAACAAGAATAAATCTGGGGGCAAAGGCAAGTCTGATGGGAAGTTCAAGCCATCATAGCCTACCAATTTCAAGAAGAACAACAACAAACCGAGGAAGGGGTCATGCCATGTTTGCGGTGATCCAAATCACTGGGCACCTCGTTGTCCCAACCGCCATGAGCTGCGCGAATCTGAGAACAACGGCAAGAATGCCAATGTTGTCATTGGCGATACTGAGATGAAGGATTCAGGGTACGGTATATTTCCTACCATCCTTTCAGTTTGTCATTCTCCTGAATGGTTGATTGACACTGGTGCCAATGTACATGTTTATGCTGATGCCTCGATGTTTTCTTCTTACCAGGTCACAGGGACTTCTCCCGTGCTGATGGGAAACGGGTCACATGCTTTTGTTCGTGGTGTTGGTACGGTTGATCTGAAGTTTACTTCGGGGAAGACTGTGCATCCGAAGAACGTTCATCATGTGCCCGCCATCAATAAAAATCTCGTCAGCGGATCTTTGCTGTGTCGAGATGGTTTTAAGTTGGTTTTCGAGTCCAATAAAGTTGTAATACCTAAGTGTGGACAATTTGTTGGAAAAGGCTATGAGTGCGGAGGCTTGTTTCGTCTATCTTTATCGGATATTTGCTCCAAAGTTATTAATCATGTTTGCCACGAAATTGAGTATAATGTTTGGCATTCACGACTTTGTCATATTAATTTTGGTAGCATGACGCGGCTAGCTAATTTGGATTTAATTCCGAAATTCACTAATGTCAAATGTTCCAAGTGTCAAGTGTGCGTTCAAGCTAAACAACCCCGCAAGTCACATAAGGCTGCGGAGGCAAGAGACTTGGCACCACTGGAACTTATACATTCAGATCTCTGTGAGATGAATGGCGTGTTGACAAAAGGCGGAAAGAAATATTTCATGACGCTTATCGATGATTCCACTAGATATTGTTATGTGTATCTCCTGAAATCAAAAGATGAAGCTTTAAACTTTTTCAAAAACTATAAAGCTGAAGCAGAGAACCAACTTGATCTAAGAATAAAACGGTTAAGGTCTGATCGTGGTGGAGAGTATTTTTCCAATGAGTTTGATTCTTTTTGTGCGGAACATGGTATAATCCATGAGACGACGCCTCCCTATTCACCTCAGTCAAATGGGTTAGCCGAAAGAAAGAACCGAACTCTAACTGATTTGGTTAACGCCATGTTAGACACTTCGGGTCTCTCCAAGGCATGGTGGGGGGAGGCGCTATTGACAGCTTGTCATGTCCTAAACCGAGTTCCCACAAAGAACAAAACCGTTTCTCCATTTGAGGAATGGGAAAGGAGAAAGTTAAAACTCTCTTACTTACGTACTTGGGGTTGTTTGGCGAAAGTCAATATTCCAATTCCCAAGAAGCGCAAGCTGGACCAAAAACCGTGGATTGTGTTCTTCTCGGCTATGCTTTTCATAGCATTGGTTATATATTTTTGATAATCAAATCTGAGGTATCTGACATGCGTGTTGGTACGATTATGGAGTCGAATGATGCGACTTTCTTTGTGGACATCTTTCCGATGAAGGATATGCCTAGCTCATCAAATCAGGAGATACCTAATACATCTAGTCAGGAATTGGTTGCTATTCCTGATCCTACCATTTCGATAGAACACACTGATAATTCTGTAGAGGATGACAATGAAGTTCCTGTTAGGAGCAAGTGACAGAGGACTGCAAAGTCCTTTGGTGATGATTTCATTGTGTACCTTGTGGATGACACCCCCAAGACCATTTCAGAAGCTTATGCATCTCTTGATGCTGACTACTGGAAGGAAGTTGTCCGTAGTGAGATGGATTCCATCTTAGCTAACGGAACCTGGGAAGTTACTGATCGTCCTTATGGGTGCAAACCTGTAGGATGTAAGTGGATGTTCAAGAAAAAGCTTAGGCCTGATGGTACTATTAAGAAGTACAAGGCGCGGCTTGTGGCCAATGGTTATACCCAGAAAGAAGGAGAAGACTTCTTTGATACTTACTCACCTGTGGCTAGGCTTACCACGATTCGGGTGCTACTTTCGTTGGCTGCCTCACATCGTCTTCTTGTTCATCAAATGGACGTTAAGACAGCTTTCCTAAATGGAGAGTTATACGAGGAAATTTATATGGATCAGCCAGATGGTTTTATAGTACTGGGTCAGGAAGCAAAGGTGTGCAAGTTATTGAAGCGTTTATATGGCCTTAAGCAAGCTCCTAAGCAGTGGCATGAGAAGTTTGAAAGAATTTTAACTGCTGCAGGTTTCGTTGTGAACGAATCCGATAAGTGTGTGTACTATCGCCATGGTGGGGGCGAGGGAGTTATTCTCTGTCTGTACGTCGATGACATACTGATCTTTGGACCAATCTTGATTTAATCAAGTAGGTTAAGGATTTCTTATCTCGCTGTTTTGAGATGAAGGATCTTAGAGTAGCTGATGTTATCTTAAACATCAAGCTGCTTAGAGATGGTGATGGTGGGATTACACTGCTTCAATCTCACTATGTGGAAAAGATCTTGAGTCGCTTCGGGTATGACGACTACAAGCCTTCTCCGACACCATATGATCCTAGCGTGATGCTTCGAAAGAATAATCGCATTGCTAGAGATCAACTGAGATATTCTCAGATCATTGGCTCGGTTATGTATTTGGCATGTGCCATGAGGCCTGACATCTCTTTTGCTGTAAGCAAGTTGAGCCGGTTTGTTTCCAACCCGGGAGATGATCATTGGAATACACTTGAGAGAGTTATGCGCTATTTAAAAGGCACTGCGAGCTATGGGATTCACTATTCCGGTTATCCTAGGGTACTGGAAGGCTATAGTGATTCAAACTGGATATCTGATGCTGATGAGATTAAGGCCACGAGTGGTTATGTGTTTACACTCGGTGGTGGCGCTGTTTCTTGAAAGTCTTGCAAGCAGACCGTCTTAACGAGGTCAACTATGGAAGCAGAACTCACAACGTTAGATACAGCCACTGTTGAAGCAGAGTGGCTTCGAGAGCTTTTGATGGACTTACCTGTGGTTGAAAAACCAATACCCGCTATCCTTATGAACTGTGATAATCAAACTTTGATAGTTAAAATTAAAAGTTCTAAGGATAATTTGAAATCATCAAGGCATGTGAAGAGGAGATTGAAATCTGTCAGGAAATTGAAAAACTTCGGAGTTATTGCGTTGGATTATATCCAAACATCTAAGAACTTGGCAGATCCATTCACAAAGGGTTTATCACGTAATGTGATAGATAATGCATCGAGTGAGATGGGTTTGAGACCCACGGTATGAGTTGTCCACAGTGGTAACCTACTCTATGTGATCGGATATCCTGTGAAGTAGAAGTGGGAGACAAGCTGTTGGTCGGCTAAGATGAGAGTACCCTTACAATTTACTATCCCACTCCGCAAAGATGCAATACTCTCCTGATCTGCATGGCAGGTTGATATTTATCTTAATGTGTTCCAAGCGGCTTACTTATATAAGCGGAGATGTTGTCCTGCAGAGTATCTCTTGAGAAATACACCTATATGAGTCTGACTGTTAAACGTCGCAGTCTATGAGAGTTGGGTGCTCTTTAATAAACTCATGAAAGGCCTTGGAGTATGACGTATAAGCTCCACCCGCGGGGAAGCTTTGCGGTAGCCTAGTATTGGTCAAGGGCTTGTGTGAAACTAGTTCGCAGCAAACTTGTAGTTCAAGGCATAGTCCACTATTCCAGTTGCGGCCTAGCGTAGCATAAGTTTCTAAGTGGAAGTTCAACTTAACAGTCACCACTAAGCACCGGTATATAAAACAATGTTTTGGAACAAATGTGGTATAATGTGCCGATGAGACTTTGTGTGGGATAGTTGGAATTTTAGTGTATTTGGGCCAGCCCAACTAAAATCCGAAATTCCCAGCCCATTAATAAGTGACTGGTTGAGTGAGTACATGACTAATGTTTAGTCCCATACTGCTAGTGGTGAGTGAGCTGCACCAGTTTATATAGTGGGATGTTCTAATACTAGTATGAGCTAGTGAGAGCATGAGAAGATGAAGAGTGCCACACGCGCGCTCCTCCTCCTCGCTCGCCTCGTCACGACACGTCACGACGCACCGCGGGTTGCGGGAATCTCGCCGAGCCGAGATTATATTTTTGCAGTCTGGGAAAATTAATGAGTCATTGATTGGTAATTAACGGACGCGTTGATTACTTTGCCGTTTCCGATTCCAATGGGGATCGTGGGCGTTACCGACTCAGTCGTGGCTTACAGCCCACGTCCTACCCGACTCGCACCATATATACTGTCCGGGGGAAACCCTAGCCGCCACCACGCGATACATGGTCTCACACCGTTCCAGAACCTTGCGCCGCCGTCTTCCAAGTCTTTTCCATCCCGTCTTCCGGCGTGCACCGGTTGAAGGGACAGTAGGCTTCCGGAACCCCGCCTCTTGTAATACTGTACGGGAGAGGGGCGATCAGGTTTTTGGGTAGCGCACTCGCACGACTACTGTCTTCGAGTTCTTTCCCAACGACGACTTCTTCCCCGACATCGCCAACCTCTTCATCGACGACATGGGCGACACGGCGAACTCCAGCGGTGCTCACCTTACTATATGATGTTTTGCTAGAGTTCTTATTTGTAGTATGTGTTCTAGATTGCATCAGTTTATCTACTGTTTTCGTACATCATATGATTAGTTTAATCTGTGTTATTCTAGTCGCGAATTAAATCATATGCTAAATTGTCTAATTATTTAACAGAGAGTCAAAGGTCGGCTGAGGTGCAATCCGCAGCGGTTCATATACATCATAGGATTCGAGCTCGTAATCCTTGTGCCACCGAGCCTTCCTAGAGGTCTTGATGCTCCATATGGCTCCATTCCAGCTATACTTGATGATGGAGCTGGCGCTGCCCATCTCGCGAGACTCCATCTCGAGGTACTTGACGAAGCCACCAACGAAGGCTACGTCCCGAATACAGCTTGGATCAATGTCAGGCCGGCTGCCGAGGTGCACGCTCTGCCGCGGCAGGGGAACGACACGAAGCTTGGGGCATTCCTCGAGCACGTTGCACAAGAGCATGTTATGCGAGAGATCCACCCAGGCCACCGTGCCTCCATCTCCTCCGATGGTGATCGTCTTGGATGTGACATGGCGATGGGACTGGTATTTCTTCACCACCGCCACCGGTTGCTCGCTCCAGGTGTTGTTGTCAGAGCGGTAGAGGCAGAGTGAAGAGGTACCCTTGTTTCCGAAGGCCCCACGGCGCTGCGGGCCGATGACGTACGTAGTCGCCGCAGTCGTGGTCTCCCTGGCCGCACCTGCTGCCGCAGCTGCGCACGATGGCGAACGAGTGGTCGTTGAACACGAGGTTTTTGCCCGGGTGCGGGAGGTGCCCGAGCGAGTGGCCGCGGGCGTCGTAGACCAAGTACTGTCGTCGCCTGATAGAGACGGACGGTTGCTCTTGCGGAGGACGAGGCGGAAGAGGACGAGGCCGCCGTCGGTCTCTGTGGCGATGATCTGGGGCTCGACGGCGAACTTGGTGTGGTCGAAGGCGGTGGCGTGGACGCAGAGATAGGAGACGAGCGGCGGGCGGGCGGCGCAGAAGGTGACCTTGATGGTGCCCCGGGCACCGAGGCCGCTCGTCTCGCAGCAGGCCGTCGTGGCGTTGGCGCGGTCGGCGAAGTAGGCGTACGGCCCCATGAGGACGGACTCTGGTCTCGGGACGTTGCCGTTGTCGTCATCGGGGTAGCCGTACGGAGGAGGATTTAGGGGTTGGATGATGTCCGCCTCATCGCCGTCGTCGTCCGTCGACCCCCCTTCACTTTGGGATCCATTGCCGCCAAGCTCTTCGTCTTCCTCATCCGCCGATCCATCGCTGCTGTCAGAGCCTGCTTGGTCTCGAAAGAACGGCCGGTCGGCCGGATGCAACGTCAACGTGACCAAGGATCGTATCGGGAGGATGGATGCCGGTAGCCATATGCACCATCTCGGGACAGATGCTAGTACCGCCGGGAGTCATAGAACTGCAAGCAGTGGTCTGCCCAACGATAATCATCTCGGTCCGAATGGCAGCGATATGGACCAGAGTCACTGACTCGGTGGTCTTACTCGTACCCCCGGCGGCGATATGCCCAAGTTGGATCATCACCTCGGGATGGATGGTGGTACCCCCGGTAGCCATGTGCCCCAGGATCATCATCTCGGTGGTCGTACCCCCCACGGCGACGATATGCCCAAGGAAGATCATCACCTCGGTTCAAATAATCGTCGTACCCCCGGTGGCGATTTGCCCAGGAATCATCACGTCGGTGGTCATACCCCCGGTGGCGGTATGCAGAAGGATCTTGTGAGGACGTCCCGTACATCGTCAATGCAAGCTCTTTGTGTTCAATGTGGATCGAGGTAGGGAATGGGAGGTTGGTTAGATCGGGGCGACCCGAGTTGATACGATACTGAGGCGGCGGGATGAAGATGGAACCATGGATACCTGAAAGGGAAGCGCTGAGCGTCCCCCGGGGGATCAAATCCCCCGATCCCCCGGGTGCAGGGCCGTCCGATGCTCGCGGAGGGAGCCGTCAGATCTGAATCTCATCTGTCTTCCAGCGAGAATAACTATCGAACTGGAGCAAAAGCGACCTGCACCAGGAAATCGAAGCACAGCGGAGCGGCGGCGCAGCACCGCATCGCCGGCCGCCGCCGGCCATGGCGCACCTCGCACGCTCCATCCTGTGCTCGCCCGCAGGCCATCCTCACCATCTGCTCCTCCCGCCTGCAACTTCCTCCTCCAGCTCCAATTCTGGACCTCGACGGCGGGAAGGTCCCGAATCGGCGGCGCATGGCGTTGCGCACCATTGCCCTTGGCTTGAAGCTCCGGCCAGCGACCTTGCCGGCCACCGCCGAATTGATTAGAGTCCCGATCTCCGCATTGCTGTCCTTCATGAAGCAAACATTTTCTTCCTATGATGCCAAGCAGAAGAGTATCAGTAGCAATCGTCTCTTTCATATGATACAAAACAAAAGAACATCGATAGCAAATTTCTCGTTATGATGCAGAACAGAAAGAACGTCGGTAGCAATTACCTTGCTATGATGCAAAAATTGGATACCATCGGTAGCAATTTTCTCCTTATGGTGCACAACAAAAGAACATCGGTAGCAAAATGTCCTAGCTATGATGCAAAACATAAGAACATCGCAGCATATGAAAAACAAAAAAATGTAAGCAAAATTCTCCTCCTGTGATTAAAAAACAAATGTCATTCGGAGCTAATATCTATTTCTTATGACGCAAAACAGAAGATGTCATTCGTAGCTAATTCCCCATTGCAGCTCCACCGACAGCAATGCGAAGAAGAGTGGTCTAGCAGCAGCAGGGGCTCGCCGGCCTTCAGATGCAAATCAAAAAGGACGGAACTAATTGGCAGGCGCATGCTGGTTAGCGTATGTGTACGCAAAGAGAAATGTTCCTTTTGCATGCATGCATAAACAGACAAACAAGCTGATATCATCCCGCATTAAATGTGAAAATCCAAAATTCAAAAAGTTTCGTAGAACAAACCGTTTATCCGATTGAGAATCCGTTTTCACCGTTAGACTAGTTACGACGAGATCTTCAAAACTAGATCCCATATTGATATGTTCCGATAACTTTTTTTTTCGCCCAGAAGTTATCACCCTGTAACATATAAGTTATCCAGTCTTGTATACGTAAGTTACCCACCATATTAGTGATTAGTTTTTGGGTAGAAATAGAACCATTTTTCTTGTTCTTTTAGATCTTTACGAGCTTTTAAGTTACCACATTACTTTGAGAGCATAAGTATTAGGACGATAAATGTCAATTTCATAGTGAAACTACACATAAAAAGATGAACATTGTGTTTGTAACTATTATTTTGAGGACATGGTAATTATATCAATTTTGGATAACTACACATGAAAACACATGAGATAACTTTATCACTACTGGGTGATAACTATTATCGAGAGAGTAGGGTAAATATAACGATTTTGCGGTGGATAACTACACATAAAAACACATGGGTAACTTTATTACTAATGGGGGTAACTTTATCAGTATTTGAGTGATAAGTATTGCCGAGAGAGTATGATAACTACATGGGTAACTTTATTAATATCGGGGTAACTTTATCAATATTAGGCGGGTAACTCCATCAGTACTGGGTGGGTAATGTTATCAGTACTAGGTTGGTAACTTTATCAGTAATAGGCGGGTAATTATTACAAATAGAGTCTTTTTTATGGTGTAATTGTCATTATGGAAAATAGAGAATTATCATTCTAATACTTATGAAGTTGAATGAGTGTTTTAGTGTATAGTTATCAACTTATGCATGATACATTTACCATCCTAACGTGATATTCATTTATAAATAACTAGGTGTGGTGACTTCAAAAATAAATAAAAATCAAAAAGAACAATAAAAATGGTTCTATTTCAATCCGAAAACTAATCTTTAATATGGTCGGTAATTTACATAGTACAACCTGGGTAACTTATATGCTACGGGGTGGGTAACTTTTGGGTCCGAAAAAAAAGTTGTCGGAATATGTCAATATGGTATCTAGTTTCGAAGATCTCGTCGCGACTAACTCAGCGGTGAAAACGGATTCTAAATCGGATAAACGGTTTGACCTACAAATCATTTTGAATTTTTGAATTTGCATTTACTGCGGGATGACATAAACAATTTTGGTATTTAGTGCATGCATGCAAAAGAAGCTCATTTCTTTCCTACCCGCTTGCGTGCGGTTATGCCAAATGTAAGGCGCCTGCTAATTAGATTTCCCGATCAAAAAAGCAGATGTAGCAGAATCATCCTTCCAATGATGCAAAACGAAAAACCGGTTGTAGCAAAATTCCCCTTATGATGCAAATCGACACACCGGTCCTAGCAAAAGTCCCCTTCGTAGGAAGCAAATGGAAAGAACAATCGCAGCTGAAATTTTTGTCTAAAAGTGCAAATCGGAAGAGCAGTAGCAGCAAAAATCCCTTCTTATTATGATGCACTCGAAGGGAGAGGGAGGGTAGCAAGCTACCAGATCATGTGTGTGGGGGGGGGGGGGGGGGACCTGGGCTAGCTACAGAAGCAGAAACTCGTCGTGTATTCTGTCGGCGGCGTGCAGGGAGGCGGAGAATATGCATCATGTAATCCAGCAACGCCGCGCCCCACCGTCGTCGCCCACATAGCATCACCGACACCGAGGCATCAACACAGAACGACCTTGCTGCCGACCATGGCGCCTGGTCAAGCTGGTCGCTGAGGGAGTAGGTGCTTCGCCAACGGAGATGGAGGGAGTAGGGGCGGGCGGCGCTTGCTCGCCACCGGCGTCGTGAGGTGGCAACAAGACTAGGGAGCAGAAAACGGCGGGCCGGTGGCTGCCGGCGACTGTGAGAAAGAGGAACTAGCGGGGGGGGGGGGAAAGACATCGCGTCAAAGCGTACGCGTGTCGCGCGATGGAGCCGGAGGACGCGAGCGCGCGATCCTCCGGGTGATATACAGCGTTTTCCTACCTGAAAACTACTGGGCTGGACTAGCTCGCTACGCCATACTAGTCGGGCTGGGCTGGGCCGGGCCGGGCCGAGTTTGGCAAGTTTCCCTCTTCCCGGACACCCCGATAATCCCTCGTCGGAACAGGGGGCCCGGCTGCGCTCTCCAGTGAGTCTCCACTGTTCCCCACCACCGCTCTCCTCTCCCCTGACGCACACAGTCCGTCCTGCTCCCAACCCCCACCGCCCCCTCCGCCGCGGCCGGCCGGCGATGCTGCTCTCGGGGCCACAGCCGCCCACCCCGCCGCTGCTGCTCCCGGAGAGCAGCGGCGAGGACGGCGGCCACGACCACGACCACGACTCCTCCTCGCGCGCCTCCGCCCCCAAGAAGCGCGCCGAGACCTGGGTCCAGGACGAGACGCTCAGCCTCATCGCGCTGCGCCGGGAGATGGACGACCACTTCAACACCTCCAAGTCCAACAAGCACCTCTGGGAGGCCATCTCCGCCAAGATGCGCGAGCAGGGGTTCGACCGCTCCCCGACCATGTGCACAGACAAGTGGCGGAATCTCTTCAAGGAGTTCAAGAAGGCGCGCAGCCACGCACGCAGCACCGCAGCCGCCGGCGGCGGGAACGGCTCCGCCAAGATGGCATACTACAAGGAGATCGACGACATGCTCAAGCGCCGAGTCAAGGCCGCCAAGAGCGCCACACCGCCCACCTCCAAGATCGACTCCTTCCTGCAGTTCGCGGATAAGGGTACGTACCAATCATGCTTCTTCTCCTGCCCTCCTGAGTTGTCCTGATTGTTAACACACGGCTATGCTAGTTTGCTCGATGAAATGAAATACAGGCATCTCAATTCCTCATCTCAGTACTAGTATTTGACAACTTCGGATTTTGGTAATAGAGCACCGAATTAGGCATACGTCACTGTAAATTTTGGGTGAACTATCGTCTGTGCAGCGCCAATGACTAGCAACTTAAGCTGTTTGAAGTACCGTAATCCTGAAATTCAGATATTACACTGTTATTTTCTGTCTAGTTCCTTTTTGTTTCGAAAAGGCCAACCAATCTATTGATCATTAACAACGCTACATAGAATTCTAAAAGTAATAAAAATTACAAATAGGTCTTCGGACCACCTAGCGGCGACTACAAACACTGAAGCGAGCCGAAGGTGCGCCGCTGTCCTCACCCCTCCCTTACCGGAGCCAGGTAAAGTTTGTCGTAGTAGAGCTTGCTGTAGTATACAAACGAGATGTCGTCGTGCTAAGCTTCCGAGAGACCAGCGCACCAGAGCAGTTACCGTCGCCAATGATCAGAACCGTAGATCCCAGGGGATCCGCCGGACACACGCCCTCCGTTAGCGCTAGACACACCACTGGGGCAAGGATAGGACGGGGAGGACCTTATTCTGACTTCAAGAAGTGGCCGCCGCCTCACCATCTTGAAGAAGACGCTGAAAAAACCTAAACAAAGGACGGAAACCCTCCCAAGAGTCCGTCATCCGCCATGCCCCCAAGGCCCTAAGGCCACTGGAGACAGAGCGGACCAGCGGCGTCGCTGGCGAGGGGGACGGAACCCTATATGGGTTTTACGATCGCGTCAACCTCGCGCTCCTGCCTTATGTCTAGTTCATTGACTTTCATTGACTGATAACCGGCACAAAATTGTCTAGCATCAAGTTAGTTCACTTTTTTCTACATGTTGTGATGATACTTAATAGTTAACACAAGTCTATTTGCTAATCTAAGTATTCATTAAAATTGGTTTGGGTCTCCAGCTTGGGTATGTTGTGTGTCGGTGTGTGCATATAAGATGGCACTATTGGACATACGGTTGGGTTATATGTCTGGTGCATCTGCTTACTTAATATATCATGTTGAGTAACCGAACATTTGTATTTTGTGCTTATATTTTGATTTATGATTGGTTAAGTTGCCGTTTGCTTATAAACTCATGTTCATGGCCTTCAATCTAGGTTTTGAAGATGCTAGCATTCCATTTGGCCCTCTTGAAGGTAATAATATATTCGTCATCTGCAATAATTTCAACCTATTTCTTTCTGCTCCTCCTTTTATCAGCATGTTCCATGTTTATATGTATGGTCTTCTACTTGGTTCAATTCTGTCAGAAAAAGTTGTGCCTGCGTACTTGCCTAGAGGTTAACATACCAAGCTTGAGATAATGTCATTTGTGGACCAGTTGTTATTCTCATTTAATGGCTGAACATAAAATAAAGTGCTCTAAAAATAGTGGAGTTTTTTGGTGCCCTTTTTTGATAGCCTTGTTAAACAGTTTTCGGCTTTTCGCTCTTTACTCACTAGTTATATACTTGACTCTAAAAGGGAAATCTGGTTTATAATATTCTTTTAACCTGATGGTAAAGGTTTATAATCTAACTGCTTTAGACTGAAACAAGGAGATTAGAAATTCTAAAAAGGAAAATTGACCATGAAATACAGTGAAACAGATTATTCTGGATTGAAAAGCACATTTATATCAATGTATAATTTGACAAAGAGTAAATTACATCGGAGGTCCTACAGGTATACCCGAGGTGCAACGTCAGTCCTGATAGTATCACACTGCATATCTGACTCCCAGTAGTGCAACAAGTGAGTCACTCCAGGTCCTGATTCAGCGTTTACCGGCATGTGTGGTGGATTGACCACTGCCATGTAGGCTGAGAATCCACGTAGGCTAACTGAAAAGTGTGTGATA
This sequence comes from Poa annua, assembly GCA_026929855.1. Lineage (NCBI taxonomy): Eukaryota > Viridiplantae > Streptophyta > Magnoliopsida > Poales > Poaceae > Poa > Poa annua. The sequence continues at coordinate 72,813,207 of CM049433.1, forward strand.
TTTGGGGGCAATTCGAAAGGCGGAGGCGAGCAATAGGGCTGAACTTCCAGCGAGCGAAGAAGTGACATTCTTTACCAGGGAGGAGGGAGGAGGCTGGGGTTGGAAGGGAGGGGAGAGGGGACCAGAGGTGGAGAGAGAGAGAGAGAGAGCATTTATGATCACAATTTGGCAACTCTTACCTCGCTGGACGTGCCATATGTGCAGGCCTGCCAGGCCAGCGCTGATTTGACTCAGATAGGGCCGAGTAATGCTACACTTAGACTAGCCACAGTGGGGGTAAACACATTAAATGAAAGGAGAGATAAAGACACAAAAGTAAGAAAATCACTAACCTAATAGGGCATCCACTATGTAGTCCATAAGGTTGTCCATAAGCAATGGGTTGTCCACAAGCTTATAGACAACCACAAGGAATAAAATAATATTACTTTTACAACTAGAGTGTACAGAACAATTAAATTTGGCAACTTATGGTGAATTTGACAATATAGTATGCATAACTTTTTCTGATGCGTGGGACCCAGCTTAAGGTGAAGTTTGGCAACATACATAGTAGAGAAATCTATATGCCACAAGTATGTTCAGTGGGACCCATCTTAAGGTGAAGTTGTCCATATACATAGGTGATGCCTAGCCAACTCTATTGTATGACATGGCAGTTTCATATAGCCAACTGCCGCAGCTAAAAAATGGGGGGGGGGGGGGGGGGGGATCGGGACTCGGATACTTGCTTTCATACTAGTATGACTAATTTCACACCCTCCATATGCTAAGACCTGGCATCTAAACCAAATAGCTCAGTAATTAAGGAGAAGGTCATATGGGCCATGCGTAAACCTGATATTTTGACCAGTTTGGTACTAACTATAAACTAAAGTTGCACTTCATCATTTTATTATCGATCTACGTAGTTTGGTAATCCAACTTCCATCATCAATGTTTGCATATAGCAGTTGTGATTTCTGAAAACAAGATCAATGTTTGGTTTGTTTTGCCTGTTTCTGTTTATAGCGAGTGGTAGGCCATTGCTGAGTGTTGACGATCATCTGGAGCCTGACAGGCATCCACTTGCCTTAACGACGGCTGATGCAGTTGCAACAAATGGTGTGAACCCATGGAATTGGAGAGACACCTCAACTAACGGTACGAACCCATACAGAATGCAACCTAGATACATTTCAAGATCTCATGGATTTTCGCCACCAAGAAACTGGACTTGATTGGGAATGCTGCTGTCCAACTGTTTAGTTGATGAATTGAATTTTGTCTCTCACTGGATATTATTGGTTCTGGTTATGTTAATATCCTCTTCCTCTATGGAACCTGAAGACAGGAAAGGATGAAAAACCTCTGAACTTAATGAACTCTTGATAGGTGTAATTTGTCGAATGTGGAAGAATCTGCTGATTATCTTCTTACTCGCTGCTATTGTTTCAATTTATTTCTACTTGATAGATAGCCTACACATTTTATTATATTTTAAGGTGCCTGAACTATCTGTTGGTACAAAAACCCAACTCCTATAGCAACACAATTTACCATCAATTTGTTCAATTACATTCTCAGGTGAACTCAGTTACTTTGGTTCCTTTCCTTAATCTGTTGCATTAATTAAGAAACCTGCATGAACCTCATACAGGTGGAGATAATCAAGGTACTTATGGTGGGAGAGTCATTTTAGTCAAGTGGGGTGACTACACTAAAAGAATAGGGATTGATGGTACCGCTGAAGCAATTAAAGAGGCCATAAAATCTGCATTTGGATTAAGAACAAGACGAGCATTTTGGCTTGAAGATGAGGATGAGGTTGTTCGTTCCTTGGACAGGGATATGCCAGTTGGAATATATGCTCTTCACCTTGATAACGGTAATTATAAGATGAATTCTCTTCCAAGGATAAGATTGGTTACTTTCTTAAAACCGGAAATGTCATTAATATCGTTGTATGGATCATTAATATAATATATTGTTCATTTTCCCTTCCCAATTTGATGAATTTTGCATTTATCTTGCATAATGTTGGTCGTTAATTGGTTTTGTGGTTTACTAAACCTTTAAATTATCCTTTTTTTTTGTGAAAACCTTTGCGGTCATGTTGGAGTCATTTGCTATGCCTGTTCATGGGCATTCATTTTTTTTAATGCTTCCAGTAATGATCATGGTGCCCTTACTTAAATGAACCTATTCTGTGACCGGTATGATCTGTACACATCCTTGTGGAAATTGACTTCATTATTTATAAACCAAAAATTTATTTGTTTCATCATCACTATTGAAGTTCTCAAAAATCCATTGCTTAAGATGTTAGTCCCAGAAGGTCATCGATCCAAGCTCATCCCTGGTGTATATTCATTTCAGGGATAACAGTCAAAATCTGTGCATTCGACGATGCAGAACGCATGACAGTCCGAACAGAAGATAAAACATTCTACACTGAAGATGACTTCAGAGATTTCCTGTCACGGCGTGGTTGGACACTCCTCAGGGAGTATAGTGGGTATAGAGTCGTTGACACTCTGGACGATCTTCGCCCTGGTGTGGTTTATCAGGGGATGCGCTCACTTGCAGATTGATCCTGCATGTGGGTTAATTTTGCATCATTTGCCTGACAAAAGGCATCTAATTTATGTCCACGGTAGAAGTGGACATCACAGTTTAACCTAGTTGAAACCCAAGCAAGCAGCTCTTGGGGGATCCCCAAGACCCCAACTATATATGTAAATGTATTCCTGTATTATATATAGAGGTGGCTGTCGAGGTAAATATAGCCTTGTAAACAAATTCATTCAGCAATCCAATCTGTTTGGGGCTGTTGTTATGTGCTATGCCCGGATTGTTTAGATTCCATTGTTTGCTGCTTTTGTTATAGGAACCGTGACAGTGTGCCAACAGCAATTATCTTGTTTTCCCATTTGGATCCAAAACTGGAACCATGACTGGCTATCGAGGAACCTTGCAAGAAAATTCATTCAGCAACCTGAGCTCCAATTCGCTTGGTGCTGTGACAGGAAAGCTCTGAAGTCCTACTGTTTTAGATTCGATTGCTTGCTGCTTTTTAAATCTCTGAAGTCCTACTGTTTTAGATACGGCTGCTTGCTGCTTTTGTTATTGGAACCATGGCAGCAATTATCTTATTTTCTCAGTTTGATCCGAAAATGGAATTAATTATGCTTGGTGCTGTTGTTATTACAGGAACTATGACCAGGCTGTTTTCTGAAATTCGATTGCTTGCTTCTTTTGTTATCACAGCCAACAATTATCTTGTTTTCCCAGTTCGGTACAAAAAATATATATATAGAATTGTTGTGCTTGGTGATATTGTTGTCACAGGACCAATGACCAGGTTGTTTTTAAGATTCAACTGCTTTTGTTATTGGAACCGTGACGGTGTGCCAACATCAATTATCTTGTTTTCCCATTTGGATGCAAAACTGGAACCATAACTGGCTACCGAGGAACCTTGCAAGCAAATTCATTCACCTACCTGAGTTCCAATTTGCTCGGTGCTGTGACAGGAAATCTCCGAAGTCCTACTGTTTTAGATTTGATCGCTTGCTGCTTTTAAAATCTCTGAATTCTTACTGTTTTAGATACGACTGCTTGCTGCTTTTGTTACTGGTTAACTAAATTATCTTTTCTTTCCAGTTTGATCCGAAAATGGAATTTCTTATGATTGGTGGTGCTGTTGTTACAGGAACTATGACCAGGCTGTTCTGGAAATTTGATTGCTTGCTGCTTTTGTTATCACAGCAACAATTATCTTGTTTTCCCAGTTCGGTACAAAAAAAAATAGAATTGCTAGCTTGGTGGTGGTGTTGTCACAGGAACTATGACCGGGTTGTTTTTGAGATTCAGTTGCTTGCTGCTTTTGTTATCGGAACCGTGACAACGTACTACCAACAATTATCTTGTTTTCCCAATTCGATACAAACATAGAATTACTTATGCTTGGTGCTGCTGTCACAGGAACTGATAATATCACACCTCAAAGCTTGTGAGAGCTGCGAAGCAATTTTACCATCCAATACGTAGATAACTTCAGTACAGGTTTTGGTGAACACAAAATGGAGAATTTCTCCAGCAGTGGGGTTTAACAACAGTAGTACGACGCCCAGACGTGAATGAACGATTCACACAGGTCACTTCACGCAAGCTGGACATGCTATGCCTGGACGCTCAAGGCCACCACAGGTTACTAATCGTCCAGGTCGTCGATCTTGTAGGACACCATCGTGTCCACCTTGTGGATCTGCCGTCCCAAAGAAGAACACACCAAGGTGAGCATTTCATCAAGCACCCACCAATCACCAATGGATCCCCCACGCGGAGGGAACAAACTGTTACCTTGGTGTCGAAGGAGTGCAGCTTCACCATCTGCGGGTTGTCGATGAGCTTGGCGTCGCTCTCGACCCAGGTGAAGGGCACGGTGGTCTCTGTGTCGGTGTAGGCCAGCACGTCGAATATGCCTGCTCAAATCCATGGACCCGAGAGTTAAAACAGTGTGTCAACTGAGCACGAGGGTGGAACAGAGTGTTCTGCTCAGCGATGGTGGCTTTGCTTGTTCTTCTTACATGGCTCTTCGAGGCAGGGGAGGAAGGAGATGCAGGAGTTGACCTGCCGCATGATGGCCTGGATCTCCCTCATGATCTCCTTGTCGCTCTTCTCCTTGATCACCCTGACAACGCACCATCCATCAAAAGAAGTTGAAGTCAGGATCGAACAAAATCATACATACCGGAAGAAGGGAGGGGGAAATCTTATCAGAGCGGCCGGCGTATACACATACCCCTTCTCGACGACCTCGACGTCAGTGACGATGTTGAAGTTCCAGCGCTCGAGCACCTCGCCGGTGGCCTTGCTCATGATGACCAGCACGATCCTCTGCAGCTGCCCCGCCTCCAGCCACTCTGCAGCAACATACAGATCAGCAAAACGGAAACGGCAACTAATCCGCATGTTTGCGAGAGGGGAGTCTGGATTTGGGGAAACCACGGACCGGAGAGCTGGGAGGTGAGGTTGGTGAGGAAGGTCTTGACGGCGGCGTCCTTGGTGAGCAGCATCGGGAGGCCGTACTTCTTCACCCTCTCGAAGCTATCCTCCGGGTACACCGCGCGATTGTACAGGATGCTGCAGCCACACACAAAAAAAAAACCACGAATCAGCCGCCAATTCCGAAATATTTCCGCTTGCCACACAGTCCTTCCCAAACAAATCAGAGCGTCGTCGGTCAAGACGACGCCGCTGCTGTTCCCCGGCCCGTTCGCGCACCTGTTCGCCGCGTAACCTGCCACGGAATCACGTCAATCAGACACGCGCGGGAGAGCGAACTGGAGAGGGGGATGGGATGGATGGGATGGCGGCGCGTGCGTGCGTACCGAAGAACTCGCTGACGATGGCGGCGGAGCCCTTGAGCGTGATGATGTCCTTGGACGCCGTTCTCGACGCCATCTCTGCTGCTGCTCCTCCTCCTCCTCGCGGCGGCGGCGCCTCCTCCTTGCTTTCTCTCTTCTCTCTCTCCGGCTGCGTGCGTGCGGTGGTGCGGCGGGCGAGGAGTTGGCTCTCGGGGAATGGACGGAGATGGGAGAGCAACGGACAGATTGTTCCGTGGGCGGCGGCTTGCGGGGGATTGGGTACGGCGGATCGATGGATGCGCACGATCGATGGTGGTGGCTTTTAAAGTGGACCGGGCCGGCGCTCCCAACGGTCGTCTGTTGGTGGGCCACCGCACCGGGCTAAAGGGTGGCGCGGTTTACTGCTAATCAAATCGGGTATGCATCTTTTTGTGTACCGCCAAAGGAAAATCGGAGACACAAACCGAAGGTACAGGGCGCGGATAAACGTGGTTTTGATTTTCTTTACAAGAACAGGAACAGTTCGTGAACCTTAGCAAAGAACTATGTGGTCCCGTTCATTCGTTGGGATGTTTATTTCATCCGTAATTGAAAAAGAACAATGTGTAGAAGGATCTGGAGGAGTGATTGCTTGTGAGTTTTATCGAAGTTTCTCCGATATTGCGAGATTTTTTGTGTTTATTCTCTTTCTGACGAAGTAAACACGCTACTCTAAACATACTCTACACCATCTACCGTGTGAAGGTTTGTTTGTGGAAAAGATTTTAAAAAAAAGTATGAGAAGGCTCCGGAGAGGGAGAGGGGCGGAGGTGGGTTAAAACGGTCGAGCATACTACGAGTTGCTACATGTTTTATATAAAGAAAATAGTGACACTGCTACTCAAGTCATTATCAATATAATGATGAAGTCCTTGAATTACTCAAGCCATTATCAAAATACAACAGTATTACAGTCACTCTCTTAACACTGTTCAGGGGTCGATTGGTGAAAAGAGAGTGCTCATAATGCTGCATATATTCATCGGAAAACTTCTTGGAGGGCAATAATATGTAAAAAACTATGCTCAAGGAGGTGTATGGTCAAATGGTGGAGGAGTTTTACGCAATGACAACTGACTTTCTTCAGAGCCTCTTTACTCAGCCTGGGCGTTCGGTCTGTTCGGTTCGGTCTATTCGGTCTTCAACAATTTCGGTTATCCAGAAATGCTACCCATATTATGTTCGGTTTTTCCGGTCTTTATATATTCGGTCTTCGGTCTGTTCGGTCCGGTCTTCGGTCATGACCAAATTGACCAAATTATGAAATGACAACGGAAGTATATATATTGGTAGCAAAAACAAATGGCAGCGCAACATCTTTCGGTGGCATCACAAACCTGGATACAATGGTAGAAAACTTTACACAAATACATACAAAATTGATAGCACAACATCATACGGCGGCAACATAAAATGGTAGCCCAACTGCATATAGTAACTCACAGCTCACAGATCTGAGATAACGAACAAGGTATCAACCACTAACTTTTTTTTGTTGAGAAAAGGCATCAACCACTAACGAAGTCAAGGAGCAACGAACAACCAAAAATTAGGTGGAACGCTTGCTAGCATATAAATTCGGTCATTCGGTCTATTCGGGTTATCTAGATGTGCTAACCGAATTTCTAAACTAATTTCGGTCTTTTTTAATATACTACCCAAATTTGTATTGGTCAGTTCGGTTTCGGTCAGTTCGGTTTCGGTCTCGGTTTTTTCGGTTTCGGTTTTTGGTCATCGGTTTTTATGCCCACCCTTACTCTTTACACACAGTGGATAGGTTGACCTCTCTTATGCCTGGTACAACCTAGAGTTGATGAAGGCTCAAACATTATACATGTCCTTATTCTCATCATGGTGCAACATAGTGGGGCTAAAAGATTTCCAGCCGATCACTTTATTGAATGCTCTTTACAAAATAATTTCAGAGTGTCTTGCTAATCTTCGCTAGCCTAATCGATATGATCTCTCCGACTCAAAGTGTGTTTATTCCGGGAAGAAAATAACTTATAATGTTTTCATTGCTTTTGAGTGTTTTCAGGTTATGCATATATTATGACCAAAGATGATTGTGCTAATTTTAAATCCGTAAGTTGGACCTCCTAAAGCATATGATAGGGTGGATCGGTGTGTTCTCAAAGGCATGATATTGTTACTTGTTTAATGGTATGATCGATTATTTTTAATTATGGCATTTATTAATTCTGTCAAATATTCGGTTTGCTTTAGTTACAAACTTTTGTAATCTTTACCCCATCTAGAGGCATTCAACAAGGTGATCCCCTATCTCTGTATTCGTTCTTTTTTGTATTTGAAATTTTGTCGACTGTTGTGCATGACAGAATTGCTCGAGGGTCACTCTAGGAGTTTAAAACATACCGACATGCACCTGGGGTCTCATATCTGCTATTCCCGACTGGTTGCCTTTTGTTTTTAAAGCCTCATTGAATCAAGCTATGGCTGTTGAAGATGTTCTCGCTAGATATGGAAAAGGCATAGTTCAGTTGTTGAGTCCGTCTAGATGCTCTACATTGTTTGGAAATGGTTGTAATATTGAGGATAAAATCATGATTATATATAGTTGATCTCCAGGCGTGGCTGATTGTTTTGATGAATATAGATATTATAGTTTACCGACTCATGAGGTGCCAATTAATGAAGGTAGGGATATTCCGGTGCATCAAAGATAAATTCTAGAAGTGGCTTGCATATTCTATAAGGAAATAGACTTCAGGGGCAAGAAGGTTTTAATAAAATCTGTCATTGGGCGCTTCCTACCTATGTCATGGGGGATTTTCAATTTTTCAATTGGCCTCTTGATGATTTGGAAGGCGACATGAGGAGGAGAGCTTGTGTTATAGAGGAAGAATATCTCATAAATCACTTTGGATCCCGAGATCGAGTGTCCCTTTATTTTTTCAAAAGTTCAAAACCATGTTTACAAATTTATATATATATATTTTTAAAAAAATCGAGGTTTGGTTAGTGATGCAGCCTACAAGAATGAATACAATTTATATGAGCTTCAAAAAAAAAACTTATGTATATTGGAGATTTAAAAGTGTGTATCCACACATATTTCATTTTTATTTAGATTTGAATATAGGTTATTTCAATTTAAGGTTTTACAAACCTGTGTGATACATCATCAACAACATGAAAATATTTGTTTCGATTGGATTCCGATGGGATGAGACATACTACACGATTCGTTTTGTGCTTAATTGGGCCTAACGAGTTCCCGCCCGCTTGTATACCTGGTAACTGACCAGAGTTAATTGGGCTTTCCGATTCTAGGAGTACATGACCAAAATACACGTCAGCGTTTGGCGGGAACGCTAAAAATCTCCCCCCAATTCGTCGTCTCCGTTCTGCCGGACCGACCGCCCCGCACCAGCAATCCGCCACAGCCTCCGCCTCCGCCTCATCCAGCAATGTACTCTTCGCTCCACGCCGCCGACTCCGATTCCGACGGCTCCCTCCTCTCCGACGTGTCCGCCTCCCCGCCTCGCCGCTGCTCGCCACCTCGGCCGCCTCCGCCCAAACACCGTCCCACGCCAGATCCCACTTCAAAACCCAAACGCAAGCCCAAACCCAAGCCCCAGCCCAAGCCAGTACCCGCCTCCGCCTCCGCGCCTCCAATCCGTGCCGCCGCCCTCTCCGACCCGCACGGCCTCACCGCGCGCATCGCTCCCACGGCTTCCGCGCTCACTGGCCACGCCGGCGCTGTCTCTTTCTCGTCATTCCGCCGCCTCGTCCAGTCGCGCAACCTCACCGTCGAACCAGCCGCCGCATTCACCATCCCTGCCCCTGCCCCCGACCCCGCGCCCGAGCCTGAGCCCGAGCCAGCGGAGATACCAAGCGCCGAGCCATGCCCACCCCCGGCAGCCACCTACCCGCCGCCGCCGCTCAGGCCCAAGCGGGTGCATCCCAATTCGGTGTCGGAGGTCCCCACGGCCGCCGCTGCCGAGCAGCCGAAGCGACCGAGAGGGGACTCTGCGGGCAACTTCGTTCGGCTCAACATCAACGGGTACGGCCGGAAGAAATCGTTCAAGTCGCAGGCAAGGCGCCCGACGAAATACCGCTCCTGGAAGCGGCAGCAGCCCGGCGGTGGAAAGCCCCGGGGAGGCGCCGATGAGGAAGGGGACTTCGTGGCAGAGGCGCTGCTCGAGCGGGAGAAGAATGGGGCTGGAGGTGGCGATGGTGTTCTCGAGGCTGTCGAGGTAGCGCGGGAGGAACCTTCCGAGCAGAATCTCGAGAGCTTGCTCAAGAAGGTGTTTGGCTATGATTCGTTCCGCCAGGGTCAGTTTCAGGCGATCCAGAATGTAGTTGCAGGGGAGTCGACGGTGCTTGTGCTGCCTACCGGCGCGGGCAAGTCATTGTGCTATCAGGTGTGCTGCCAAATTTTAGTTCCTGTTTTCTTTAAGGACAGTTCTGACATGATGTCAATGCTAATTTTCAGTTGCCTGCTATGATTTTGCCTGGACTGACACTAGTGGTGAGCCCACTTCTTTCTTTGATGGTGGATCAATTGAGGAAGCTCCCTGCATTTCTCCCAGGAGGCCTTCTTGGGAGCAGTCAGGTTTTTGCAAAATATTATATGCTTCCTGCTAGCCCTATTCAATACTGTTTTATTGACATAGATGTTATATTATTTCATTCATTCAGACGGGCGATGAGTTTCATGAAACATTGCGAAGATTGCGTGCAGGAGAAATAAAGGTACAACTTTCTTAAGCCCTGTTTCTCAACGACCAGCCTAGCATCAACGAGTAACTGCCTTGATTCTGCATTATCTAGAGAATTATCCCTGCATATCTTGCAAATGCTATATCAAAACAATATATCTTCTTGATTTAATAACGAAAAAATGGATTTGAAAAGAACAATTATTCTCAAATTCGTGAAATGAACCCCATGGTGCTTCATATGTTTTGCAGTATGTGATGGCCACAGTTGTTTTGCTACAGTATTCTAACATAGCTTCCATTTTTATCAGGTTCTTTTTGTTTCCCCTGAGAGATTCTTGAATGAAGAATTTCTTCTGATATTCAGGGACACACTGCCGATATCTCTTGTGGTGATTGATGAAGCTCATTGCATTTCTGAATGGTGAGTTTGTGTTTCCTCCTAGTTCAGCTGAGAAAACTAGATACTAGTTTACAGTTGGCACTACCATCTCTTTATGTACTTGGGTACCATGATACACAAGGAAAAACTGAAAGAGAGAAAATATCAGATCTAGGACGGTAACAGTTACCGGTTTTAAACTGTTCAAATAACTGGCCGGTTACCACCTATTAGCTCATTAGCTGTCCGGATACAACTGAACAAGACAAGACAATACCAACTCTACTTTGTATAACCACACAAATATACTTGATGCATCACTTTATAGATAAGAAATACCCAATAAAATTGGAATAACATAATCAGATGGGACAAACGATGTGCTGATAAGAAAAACTATCATCCCATTGGACTTGATTGTTATGCTTTATGTTTGTTATATTAACATTGATAGTTCCATTAGCTTGCATATAAGAAAATGCCAACAGCAATTTATTTCTTCCCTGGCAAAAAAAATTTAAATTTCCTTATGATTTTAAATAAAAAAGATTTTGGTCTACCGTTAGCTCGCATAGCGATTTTTTTCTTACCTGCCACTCTTTTTATCTGTGATTGTGTATTGTATTTTTTGTGATGCAGTTAATTAGTTTCAGTGTTTCACCATTGCTTTGTTTTCCTGCTGTTTTATCTATTTGTCGTGCACTTTATAGTGTTAGACTTTCGGTGTAGCTAAGTTTGTGACCTGATCTTCATTTATTCCCAAATGGACAGGTCTCATAATTTTAGACCTTCATATCTAAGGCTTCGAGCATCACTACTTCGGAGAAAGCTTAATATTCAATGTATTCTTGCAATGACTGCAACTGCAACAACCCAAACCTTGCAGGAGATAGTGAGTACCTTAGAAATACCATCTGATAATCTCATCCAAATTTCTCAAATAAGGGAAAACCTACAGCTATCTATCAGCATGAGTGATAACAGGTAGATCACTCGTCCTCTTACTCTCGATGAAGATACTAGTCCATGTAGTAGTGCACTTATTGGAAAGAAGTCATGACACATTATGTTTTGTGTCACAGGTTGAAGGATTTAATGTTGTTACTAAAGTCTCCCCCTTTTGTCGACATGAGAAGTATTATTGTCTATTGCAAATTCCAGGTTAAACTTTCTCTTTCCTAAGTTAACAATCTGTCCAGCTGTTCTTTTGGTACAATTCAATAGTGCATATGTAACCTCTTTCTTGTATTTTGAACAGACAGAAACAGACTTTGTTTGTAAGCACTTGTGTGATAACAACATTACTGCCAAGGTAGGCATTCATCTTTTGCTTGACATGATTTAGCTGCGCATGCTTATATGACATCTTCTATCTTTTTTAGAGTTACCATAGTGGACTTCCAATGAAAAACAGGAGCCGTGTACAGGATCTTTTTTGCTCTAACAAAATAAGAGTGGTATATCCTTGCTTATGTACTTTGATATTTCCTATTCATTAGTTGCATTATATAGGTCCAGATGTCTAACTTTGTTTCTTCCCCCTTGAGGAAGGTTGTTGCAACTGTGGCATTTGGCATGGGTCTCGATAAGAGTGATGTTGAAGGGGTATGAATATATCCACATAATTATTTTCGATCTACATGAGAGATTGCAATTGTTCTTATTTTTTCAAAAAAACAATTCAATAATCTTTCAAATGTGCAGCTCACTAAAGCAAAATTATATTGCTGCTAACTTGTACTGATTAAAACATTCTTTACTTAAAGGTAATCCACTACAGGTTGCCGGAAAGCATGGAAGAATACATACAGGTAATTTAACTTCATGATGTGGTATATGATTTTACATTCTCCTCTCTCTTCTTGAACGTCTAGATATGCTCTTTCCAGGAAACGGGCCGTGCTGGAAGGGATGGACGCTTATCACACTGTCACCTTCTTTTTGATTCTACAACATTCTATAAGATACACAGTCTTTCGCACAGGTAAAATGTTTTTCTAATTTACTTGCCCTGTTTTCCATATGTTTCCTATGAATTACGAAATGAATCTACAATCTCTTTTGGCAGCGATGGCATTGATGAATATGCAATGAGTAAATTTATTCACCAAATATTCTCTTCTGGCGACACGACAGGGTGCATTTGTTCCTTGGTTAAAGAATCTACTTCACGCAAGTTTGACATTAAAGAAGAGGTTTGTGCATGTTGTATCAGCCCACTACACCTAGTTTGTTCATGCTACCTGTGCTTAGAAAGTCTGCTCACAGCCTCACACTACATTCTATCGAAATAGCTCAACACATATCTGCACTTGTTGCTGTACCATGGAGGTTATTGACTGTTTGATGTGACCTGCAAAAGTCAACTATTTTCATTAAATGATGGTTTCATATCTGTATAGATATGTTATCTAGCATCATATCAGAACATCGTAGACAATTTTCCTTGATCTCCTTCCCAAGAAAATCTTAAGGCTTAATCTAGATTCTAGAGGCTAGGGAAGTTGTTTCGAAGAAAATTGTAACCATGAATATCATTCTAGACCTTTTCTGCGAAGCAAATTCTTTGTGCTCTTTTCTTGTCATTTTGAACATCGGCATGGTTCTCTGGTATGCTTGTTTGACCATTATGTTTTATAACTGTATGCTAGAAGAATCAATGAATCATAAAGAAAATGAGAGAACTACTGTTAACAATTTTCTTGCAATGGATGAATGGTAGTATAATATTTGATAAGTCTACATATATCTGCACATGTTTATAGTCAAATTTTATAATGTTTTTTTCCACATTCTAGAATCACAAGTAAAAACTGGGCATGCTAGTTTCAGATACTCTTTCCTTCTGACTTTTGAACAGTAGTGACAGGATTTATTTGAAAAATATTTTTTCTTAGGAATATTTTCACGTGCTTTGCTCTTAAACCTTCCTGTAAGCATTTGGTTACTTTTGAAACATATGAATTCTTGAATGGTTCAGCTAATATTAAGATAAGAAAATGTCATAATAAGTTCTCACCGCAGGTGCTTTTGACGGTCCTCACACAACTGGAAATTGGTGACGAGCAATATCTCCATTTACTTCCTCAGTTCAGTGTTGCCTGCACATTGTACTTTCACAAGGTACATGCTTATCCAGTTATCTGAGCTTTTCTTTGAACTAAAAGTTTCCTTAGTGTGCTCAGCTGAGGACCATTATATGTGTCCACTGTCCAGTAATCAGCGGTTCACCCTTAATTGTCCAATAGCAGTATAGCACTGTGCATAGGCAATATGATTGCTGTGCATATACCATGTTCATTGTTATTTTTTGATAAGCTATTATACTTCCCTCCTTTTCTTTTCACCTATCTAATTCGCTGAATTATATTGCTGCAGACATCACCACAATTGCTTGCTGACAAGGATATACTAGTTAGATCAATTCTAAATAAGTAAGCACGCTGTCTGCTTTTGTTCTGAAGTGCTTATCAGAACTTGATGTACTGTTTTAAGATCTTGTTTGTGCATTCATGCAAATGCAGGTCAGAGATGAAGGATGGAAGTTATGTCTTCGAAATACCAAGAATAGCTAACGATATGAGGATCACAATGAATGAAGTGTTTGATCGATTGCAAAAGCTAAAGGTTGAGCTGTAACTTCTGTGTTTCCAGTTAACGTGGTGTTTTCTAGGTGTTCATGAATTCATGGTTACCATTTATCAGTCAACTGTCTGTTTAAACTTTAAATATGTGCCCACAATCTAGGTTGAGCTAAGCTTATCAAACAGAGAAATGGGAATTACATTTGAACTTATTTCAGATTTCTTACACTTTTTCACCCTTTTTAATCAAATCACTTGCTATATTTTGTTTGCTGCACACAAGGATTTAATCTCAAATGCTCAATAGGTACCAGCTGGATGCCTGTATCTTTGTACCTCTGTCTTCTGTATCAGCTGCATTTTAGTACCTATCTCCTGTATTTTGTAGCAGACCAACAGCTCACTGTATAGACAGAATGGGCATATTAACCTTTCTACAGCCTAGTTTCTATGTTATTTATACCATGTTTTGTATGATCACACTTTCATGTGCTAGCAAACTTTTTCACTATCACTTGTGCTGTGACAGTTGTTGCTTATTGCTGTTCTAATGTAAGAGTGTAAGATCCTTGATCATGCCATTACAGGCTTATAGCCTGGCATAAATCGAGGCTGGCTTACCAATATTGCACATATTGGACGATTCATCATCTATTCGCTGTTGTTTTTTATCCTGTTGCATCAATTCTATGTTAAACTCCTTATATTTTGTAATATTTACTTATGTGCTCCCTCTGTAAATCAGTTTTCAGGAGAACTATCCTATGAACTGAAAGACCCAGCTTACTGCTATATGATCTTAAAAAGGCCAGAAAACGTCAATGCTCTTTCAGAAAATGTCACAAAATGGCTTTCTGAAGTAGAAAACTCAAAGGTGGTAAACAGTTTCTTAAGCTCTTCTAAATAAGAATCTCTTTGTACGATGTTGTCCTTAAATTTGTATCTGCAGATCTTCAGTATATATATCGTCTCCTTTAGAGGACAGTAAATCGTGTACCAAATAGGCTTTTATTCATGGTAGTGTAGTCTCAGTTGTTTGTATCAGCCGGTTGCTGATGCTTGTTTAAACAGATCAGAAAACTGGATGCTATGTTCGCTCTTGCAAACTATGCCGTCAAAAGTTGCAAAAGGACCAGTGGGTGTTCTGGTTCTCAGCACACTCCGTGCATTCAGAAGAGGATTGTAGACTACTTCGGCAAAAATGAAGGCACGTCAGAAGATGCTAACTGTACTCCGCTCCGCAAGAGCAGGTTTGTGTGCTCTCTTCCCACGGAAATTGTCATAGCATTTGTTTCTTATGCTTTTCCAAGCTAAGTTTTATCCGAAGTAACATTTAATTTTGCTTCTTGCAGCACGTTCTTGCAATCCGATATAAAGGTAAGAACTACTGCTTTGGGTACATCTTCCTTGTGATTTGGTATATGCTGTAGTAGACCTGTCTGATAATGTCTTCACTGCACTTGTAGGTATTCCTCCAGAGCAATTCGTTTGCCAAATTCACCCCAAGGGCCGTCGCGAGGATTATGCACGGCATCTCGAGCCCAGCTTTTCCAGCCGCAACTTGGTCCAAAAACCACTTCTGGTCTCTCTTTTTCTCTGGACGCATTTTTGTACATTTACATATAGCTGCCCTTGGCGTCGTTTTATCTCACAGGCTGAAATGTTGCTGACAGGGGACGTTATATGGAGGTTGAGTTTCCAGTAGTCATAGAAGCTGCCAGAGCTGAACTAGTTAAATTCGTGGGGAAAGGAGAATAGTACTAGAAGCTGGCAACCAGAACCATTTTCTTGCCAGCCAACCATGTGTACATAAGAAGTATGATGAAGCTGAAGCCAGGAATCGGACAAAAATTTAACTACAGAAGGTTAGTGCGCACTCCCCACTCCCCAGCTAGTAGCCCCATGGCTACGCTCCGACAGTTGGTATTCCATATGCTTAACGCTGATCGCCGGTGCTTCCAAATTTGCAGAGAAGGCGCTTGGAGAATGTGTCTAGTAATCCTCCTGCAGAGGAAACACCAGCCTGGTCGGCGTGAATTTGTATCCACTCTCTCCGTTCCGCAATATAAGATGTTTTAGCCTTTTTCACATTTACATGTGTGTACATGTATTTAGACACATTATAGTGTATATGTGTATACTTATTTTAGTGTGAATCTAAACAATATGTATAACACCTACAACATCTCATATTATGAAACGGAGTGAGTATATTTAAGCAGTGATTGCCTTTCATGGCGTTTTTCACCGTGTAAGATGCCGTGGACGAAGGAAACGATGATGCCTTCAGTACAGTAAGGCTGAGTTGGCTGTTTCACAGATCACTGTGCGCAGTTGTTGGAGTTGACTGTCTGATCAGCCGGCAGTTCGTTTGGTCAGCTCGGCTGGACGTTTGAGTATCGGAGGGCAGCTCCACGCCACATGCCATGTCGCCGTCGCATATTGGCATATGCCCCCGGAAGCATGATGCGTTCTACTCTGAGGCTTCTTTTTCGGGTCATGGAAGAAGGCATGGCGCACATCTACATCATTTTTGGCGTGAACCGATCCATTCGTTGGCTACCCATCTGATCAGATCGGGCAGCACGACGAGTCTGAGGCGGCGCGTTTGCAGTTTCTGTCCATCTACTGGGATCCAGCCTCGAAATTATTATTTGTGCGGGTCAGTCCAGAACTGATGGCGTGACGTTGGATCTCGTTACTCGGTGGGTGCGTAAGGGGCGGTTTTGATTGGAACACCGTGTGCCGTGCGTACTTATCACGTCGCTTGCAGAAAGTGGCAAACGTGCATACTACAATCGATTTGCATCTTCCGACACGGCACGATAATGTTTCTTTCCAGGTGATAAATGATACTCTACCGGCTTCTGGATGCACAGAGCTAAACATGCCACGGTCGCCCGGTCGGTGACTGCACAAGTAAATTACCATGACAGCGAACGCCTAGTTAAGCTGGATTCCCCGTTGCACTTTGTGAACACGCGGCTGTCTTTGTTTACCTTACTTCCCGATCCGGTTCCGATCAATATGCGGTTTAGGCGATTTTTATGGTCAAGCATCATACATCGGCCTGGCGGGGAAAAGATTACCCGGGGATCTGGTAAGTATCCCCTCCAACCTTGTATAAACGGTATAATTGGTATTTAGGGTTTCCTCCGCCACCATTCCGGTGGACAATTTCTCGCGACTCCGCCACCAAATAGAGCACGGATTCCACGGTGTTGGCCTCGACTAGGCTGGGCATGATGGTGGCCTACGTCAGGCGGTGTCAGTCTCGGCAATGCGGCGGGGGCGTCGTTGCCGCCATTGGAGGACTCCGACTCCGAAGAGTACCCCGAGGACTCTGACGGCTTGATTTCCTCGTTCATCAAGCTGCGAACGAGCTTGTCGCAATCATGAACAATGACGGGCCGCCGAGGAGCTGACTGTGCGCTACGCCTATCGCGTGGAGGAGCGGCGCCGTTCAGACCATTGGATATAGCATATTTGATGTATTGAATAGTCCCTAGCTAAAGCTAGTTATCTTCTATTTTACATTTTATAGAAAACAGATAGGCGTCATGTTAGTAGCCTTGATGGCTTGGTCCGGGGCACCATGCTATTGAGCTGAAGGTCTGTTAATTCTAACGTGCCAGACGTGGTGCAGTAGTTGAGACACTTATTTTGGTACGGAGTGAGTATCAATTTGGTTAAAATTGCCACACGAAACAGATCACGAAGATATTTCTTCACTGAGTACTGACTGAGTAAGGTCAGCTAATGAGGTTAGGTATCTGTGTTAGTGTGTTATGGCATATTCCCACGGCTCGAATCTAACGATCCGACGCATTTAATTAGCATATTCACGATCCGTCGTGGAGGGACCAGACCAGGCGCCTCTTCGATCGAGCTTCCGGTCTTTGCCGAGCCTCCTGTGCCGTTCCTACAAGGCAAAGCCCCCGTGGCCGTGGTACAGAATCGAAACTGAAAAAGCGACAGAGAAGCACAACAAAATCAAAATTCTCCGTTGCCGTCGGCCGATCTCCGTGGTAAAGCCAGGCCGTGACGTAGACCAGCAGTAGCGAGAGGGGGGAAAAAAGAAAGAGGAGAAACCGACGGCACAAGGAACAGAAGAGAAGCCTCCTCTTCCTCCCTCTCGCTCTCTCTCTCTCTCTTCCCCTTCCTTCCGCTCCCTCGTTGGCTCGTTGCTTCCTCGCGCCCAACTCCATACCAGAGGGCAGGCTCCGCCGGCCGGAGAGGACCCGCGGCCCAGACGCGGCGCCACGCGGGCTGGACAGATGGCCGCCGCCGCAGCAGGCGTGGTGAACTACCCGCTCGTCGCGGGGCTCATCGCGTTCGCGCTCGCGCAGTCCACCAAGTTCTTCACCACCTGGTGAGACTCCTCCTCCCCGCGTTACATTACATTCCTTCCTAGGCGGCGGTTTGGCTCCCTCCGCTCCTCGGGCAGGAGCATTGCTGGAGCTTGAGGAATTTCGATGGGTGGTAGGGGCTCGTAGCTTATGTGTTGTTTAGCACCGAGGACGGACCTAGATTCGATCGGGCCCCGCCTGGAATCGGCGTGCGTTACTGATTTTAGACTACTGCTTTTTTTGTTCGTAATTCGGTGGATCGATTTCGTTGCTGCTAGGCTGTGGATCCTCACCGAGCTAAGCGAGATCTCCCTCCTGTTCCACTCGTTATGCTAGTAAGCAGGTATCATCTGCGCCAACTGCTTCCGTAAACTGATACAGTATTTATCAACTAACTATCCGAAGAATATCTGTGAACGAGGGGCAGCTGAAATGCCCAGATGCCACGTGATGCGAATATTCAGTAGTGGAGGGACACTACTGGATCACAATACTGCTAGCGCTTAGCTATTAATCTGAGAACCTTTAAATATATGTTGTAAGAAATCTGAGAACATGTTAGGTTCATTAGAGCATCTCCACTCGCGGCGGCATCCAAATAGTGTCCGGCAGCTGCGCCGGACAGACGCTATTGGGGCCGTCCGGACGAGCTGCGGCCTGTTGGGGGCGCCCCCAGTAGGTTTTTTTGAAACAAGATTTAAACTCGAAATTTAACGGAATTCATCTAAACATCTAGGAAATTTTACAAGTTTGAATGAAATTTAGGTAAAATATAAACCCAAATCAACCGCTAAAGGAAGGTGCTGTAGTCCTCCCAGCCGGGCCCGGCCTTGACCCGCTCCCTACACCGCCACCCGCTCCCTTTGTCGTCGCCGGTGAGGTCAGAGGTAGGGGCGGTGACGGGACGTCTCTCTGCGTCACATGGGAAACCGTCACCGCATTCACTTGCCGGCGGGCTACCGCATTAAGTAGGTTGACCCCGCTCTCTGTCAATGACATGGCTGGCCCGTGTGTCGGTATTCGACGTGGCGTCGCACGGCTTCGTCCGGCGCGCCCAAACGACTCCCAGCGTGTGGTGGAGGGCCAGATGTAATACTGGGACGCGCCGGACGAAAACGGGCTATTGGCGCTCCGAGTGGGCTAGATTTTTTGTCCGGCGCGCCCAATACGGCTATTGGGAGGACTATTGGCGCCACGAGTGCAGATGCTCTTAGGATGCTTTGATGATGCACTTCGAAGTCCATTTCTTTTCTCATTCTGGTTTTACCGGCAGATAAGGGGCTGTATTCTAGTCCAACTGTGATTGCTGGAACAAACTTCCTACATGCTCAATACCAGAGGCAAACTGGCTGTATAATTTTACCTCTGTATCCTTAGTTTGGTTCTGATGCCACTCAGATGTATAATCAGATTTTTGTGATGACCCTACGCAAAAGAATTATTTACATTGGTTGCAAAGACTGGCTGTTGAGAGCGTAAGTAATGAAAGTAACTCCTGATGTTCCTGATAATTTAAATCAGAATAGTTGGTATGGGGGCTATAGACATGAAGTAAGGCGTGGCCTCATATTACTTATCTCACATGTTATTTGCTTAACGCTCTGCACATTGCCATTTGTTGCCTCATGCAGCATATTATTCAAAGTAAGAACATCAATTATTTGAGTATCATTCGAACAAGAGCATGCACCTGAATTGCGTTTGTGCACAAATTTGAAAACACTCCATTTATAATCCGGCAAGAAATTTGAAAACACTCCATTGGCATCCATGCACCTGAGTAGTAATGTAAGAGGTGGTTTTCCATTACTCCAGCTGTATAACACTACAAGCTGGGATTGGAATTGGGGCAAGGAGTGTCTAGAACATCAGTTAAGTATGTGTTTCATATTGCACTTCTGCCAAACCCTTATATTTTCCACATTTCGTTTATCCACGAAAGTACAGTTAAGCTGGTAACATGTAAGTTGTTACAGGAATGTCTTGAACCTGAGTTAAATGTGTTTTAAATTGCACTTCTGCCAAAGCCTTGTATGGAATTTATCTTATCATATTTACATGGATAAACTACGGTATGCATCTGATGTTCTCTAAATTAATCAATAAAAATATGGTTTCATGTAGGTATAAAGAGAAACGTTGGGATGCCAGGCAATTTATAGCTTCTGGTGGGATGCCATCATCACATTCAGCCACAGTGACAGCACTTGCAGTGTCTGTTGGAATCCAAGAAGGCTTTCGCAGTGCCACATTTGCAACTTCAATGATACTTGCGTGTGTGGTGAGTTCACGCTTGAGATATTTCATATACTCCTATATTATAACCAGTTGATCTTAAGCCTTAGCTACTTCTGTTGCATGAATATGTTAATATAGAGGAAAATATCAGACTATTTGCATTAATTTGTTTGTTTCCATATGTATTTATCTTCTTCTTTCACGTGGTACTTTGCACATTGCTTTTGAGATGTATGTTACAAAACTACTATTTAACAATATTTACCTTAGAGTGTTCATATTTTGCGCCCTCTGAACAGTGATATATAATGAGGATGCACTTTGACGTGAAATACTCGTTCGCCTAAAACCTTTGATTTTGTTTCTAGGTGATGCATGATGCTTTTGGTGTTCGGTTACATGCTGGAAAACAGGCAGAGGTTTGTCAGTCTCATCCTAAAAGATCTTACGCACATATACTTGTAAACATTAGATTGTATTAGGCTTTCTCCTCAGTTGTCTACTCAAATTGAGAACCAATACCTGTATGTATAGCTTACAGCTAAATGGTTATCAGATACTGACTTGCTCTGTTGTTTGCTCCTAGTATTTAGTGTGCAGTAAGTAATGTATGCAGTATGGGGAATATGCACCACCAAGAATTTCCCTGAAATTAGCTATGATTTCTATGCTTGGCTGCATATATTTATCTATGATTACCCTAAACGTTTGATAAGGAGTTGATAAATATGGTTAGACAACAAGTTTGGCCTATACTTGATTAACTATATTTTCACTAATGCGTGAAGATAACGACACCTGTCTGTGACATGATAAGTAGTACCATAGAAGCGTGACCCGTCATTTTCTTGTAAGCGGATAATCCTGTTCTGTTTACCAGCTCCTGTTATCAGTTATGTTGATGTACCGAGTGGGATAAGAGAGTATAGATTCACCATATGGTATTTCCAACTCCTAAGTAACACATGAATAATATGGACACTAATACTTTTTATGCAATCCCTATCAGGTGCTTAATCAAATTGTCTACGAGCTGCCTATAGAGCATCCACTGGCAGAGACAAAGCCATTGCGTGAAATTCTTGGGCACACAGTTCCTCAGGTTAGGTTACATGCTTCAGCTTCTCTATATTGTTCTCTGTGCTCTTGCGAATTAATGAAATGTAATTGTCTATATATGAATCAGAAAAGACTGTCTAAGATTATTTCAGAGTTTTATTTTGTTAGACACTTCAACGTCCTCAGATAAAGCCGCGACTATGGAATAGTTTCATCATACGATATAAAATATACTTCTGAAAATGCAAAATGCCATCTTATAAGTCGAATCAATTCGGATAGATAGTTTGACAGTTGCCTTGCTCCTATGTGTTATGGTCAATATGTATGCCCTAAGTTTTTATTTAATCCTTTCTGATTTTCAACTCCATGCTCATCTCGTAAGATTGGACATCCCTCTTATCGTCGGATATATTATGTTGATAACAATAATTTTCAGATGTACTGAATGTGAAACACACATTTTTGACATTTCAGGTGGTGGCCGGTTGCATCCTTGGCATCCTCACGGCTGTAGTTATGCTCTTAGCTCTGGGTAGTTATTAGCCACATTGCTCTTAGATATTGGCAATACTCAATCATCGAATATCGCATCCACTATGACTTGTAAAGAATGAAAAAGGCACACTCCCATAGTCCTCTTTGACGTGATGTATAAAAGTGGTTTGTGCATGACGAGGCTACAAGTCTAACTGAATTAGATTCGTGCTGTAAGAGGGTAGGTTGTCGCTTCTTCTGGTTCTGTAAATTTGGCATATGTACTGTCCATCAGAACCTCTTGTAGTCACGTTGTTGAATCTTTGTTGTACAACTAGCCGTGATATGGAACTTCAGAACAGCAGACATCACATCAGCTTCAGTTTCTGGGTACGAAATTATTTGTATTTGGATTTGATCCAAGGAGCCGGAAACATGGCACAGAAAACCTGAGGCAGCTTTGAAACAGACTGTTCGAAGTTTACCAAGTTCATTATTGTGTAAGCAACAACAAGGCCAACTTAGGTTTTTGTATATGCATGCCGCTGTGTTCTTGATCAAGATTCTCAGAGCTTGGACGGCGGCGCTCTCGGGTGGTGCACCACGATGAGGCCGTAGGCGTCCAGCGTGAGGAAGTCGTCCAGCTCCGGCGCGACGCACTGCCGGATGAAGATCCTGCCGGCCTCCGCGTAGCGCCCCCGCCGGAACCTGTCCGCGCCGACCTCCGTCCGGACCCTGGCCATCTCCTCCTCCACGACGCGCGCGAGCAGCTCCGGCGTTGCGCGCACCGCCACGCCCCCGGCGTCCAGCGACGCGCCGTGGCGCAGCCACTGCCAGTTCTGCACGCGGCTGATCTCCGCGGTGGCCGCGTCCTCCATGAGGTTGTAGAGCGGCACGGACCCGGACCCGCCCAGCCACGCCGCCAGGTACTGCACACCGACGCGGGTGTTGAGCCGCAGCCCCTCCACCGTGCGCGCGCCGCGAGGAGGCTGGATCAGGTCCTCCTCCGTGATTGCGGCGGCGTTGGCCGGCGCCGCGGCGTCAAGCTGGTTGGGCTTCCCGCGGAGGTGACCCTCGAAGACCTCCCGTATCGCCGGGATGAGCCCCGGGTGCGCCGCCCAGGTGCCGTCGTGCCCCGCGCGCACCTCCCTCAACTTGTCCCCGCGCACCAGCTGCAGCGCCGCCTCGTTCGCCGCCGCGTCGTCCTTGATCGGGATCTGAGCCGCCTGTCGATCAAGCCAACACACACGTACGTGGTTAATTAACTAACTGCATCGATCACTGCAACGCTGTGAGGAGCAAACGATCGAGAGCTTAGTAAGTTACCATGCCGCCCATGGCGTGGACGCGGCGGCGGTGGCAGGTGCGGATGAGGAGGTGGGAGTAGGAGCGCATGAAGTGCTGCGCCATGCCGACGAGGGCGCGGTCGGGGAGGAGGCGGTCCGGGTGGGCGCGGAAGGTTTTGACGTAGCTGAAGATGTAGTCCCAGCGGCCGCAGTTGAGCCCCGCCGAGTGGTCCCGCAGCTCGTGCAGGATCTCGTCCATCTGGAACACCGCCGGCAGCGTCTCCACCAGCACCGTCGCCCGGATGCTCCCCCGCTCGATCCCTGCCACCCTCTCCGCCCTCTCGAACACCCCGTTCCATATCCTCGCCTCCCTGCACGTTCACCGTCACAAACGTGCGCACAGACTACGTCACCGTCACTGTGCCAGCATAGGCCGTCGTTGGTACCTGGAGTGCTCCATCTTGGGGAGGTAGAAGAAGGGGCCGAACCCGGCGCCCTGGCCGGCGCGGAAGGCGGCGTGGCTGTGGAAGAAGTAGAGCCCGAAGTCCACGAGGCAGCCGATGGCGGGCTCGCCGTCGATGAGCACGTGCGCCTCCGGAAGGTGCCAGCCACGCGGCCGGACGAAGAGCTTCGCCGTGCGCTCCTCGAGCTTGTACACCCGGCCGCCGCGCGCCGCGTCGCGGAAGCTTATGGTGCCGGCCACGGCGTCCCGCAGGTTGACCTGCCCGCGCATCAGGTTCTCCCACGTCGGTGCCAGCGCGTCCTCGAAGTCAGCCTGACACGCACGTCCACGTTACGATTTACTCGGGTATATGTACGTATACTCGTTGTTGTTGCACGTTTAACAGTGGTTCAAGTACGTACCATGAAGACCTTGGCCCCGGAGTTGAGCGCGTTGATGACCATCTTCCTCGGGTCCGCGGGCCCGGTGATCTCCACGGTGCGGTCGGCGATGGCCGGCGGCATGGGCGCGCACGTCCAGTCGCCCTCGCGGACGAACCTCGTGGCCGGGTCGAACCGCGGATGGTCGCCAGCGTCGTACCGCCGCTGGGTCTCCCGGCGGCGCTCCATGGCGTGCCGTACGGCGCCCCGGAACTCGCGCTGCAGGCCGGCCACGAAGGCCAGCGCGTCGCGGGTGAGGATGGCGGCGAACTCCGGGTCGTAGCGGCCGCGGATGTCCACGCCCTCCGGCGTGTCGTAGGACGCCATGGTGGCGGTGGGCATACTGGGCATCGTGTTGAGCTAGCTTGATCGAGGTCTGAGCGTGAGCGGGGATGGGAGTGTGCTGTGTGCAGCTCGACCTTGGAGCTAGAGTGCGTCTTCTCCTTGGTGAGCATGGGGCAGATATATAATACGAACGGCCGGGCCGGAGGTGAAGCTGGCATCAATCAAGCATTGCGTATACGTGGATCATGCCGGGTGAGTGACGAAGACTTCGAAGGGGACGCTGCGCGAGGTGGTTACGATAAGGGAAGCTGCTGCGCCGCTTTGTGCATATGCATGAGCGTACATGGCCGTAGTGCACTAGTACGGTAGACGTAGCTTGTTTCTTTGGCGTACCACTAGTGTTGGCCGTTTCTGTTCAGGTTCTTATCCATCTGCAACTCAGTTGAGGTTCAGGCTGGACTCTGGAGAAGAGACATTGGAGAGCCGTGCCGTCAGGGACCAAACTTGCTAGCTAGCTGGAGGAACAAGCGAGTTTTATACATCATTCAGAATCAGAAGGGACGAACAAAACGGGCACGAAATTATAATGGTACTCAACAAATGAACAAAACGAGCACGGAATTATAAAGGTACTCAAACAAAGGAAATACAAAATTCATGTATGCATTTTACGTGCATCATCATTCTCAAGCATAACATATGCTCGTTCTTGAACATGAAGGTGATAAAACTAATATGGACTTTGAATTTTTTGTTGCTAAGTTGAGTATCATAAGTCATGATCATAGCTACAAAAAGTTAAATGGTTCATTCTTTAAGCAATAGCAATAAGCAAATGAATTATAAAGTGATACGTCTGATGAACTTCATTTATACTTAACAATGTATAAAATAAATGAAGTGTGTTTGGGCAAAGGACACCAAAACTGTTTTATAGAGTTTAAAACTATTACTCCCTCCTTTCACTTTTATAAGATATTATATAGATATTTGAATATGGACTACACACATAATATGTCTATCATGTATTTTTGAAAAAATATAATGCCTTATAAAACTGAATAAAGAGAGTATTATACTTGTGTCAAGATTTGGATTCATAAATTTGTCACATGTTGCAAGTATCTCTTGAATATTGAGATCATATGGCATCAACCGATTGTAAGGAGACCATATTATTAGTTTTTAGGTCATCAGTATGTTTCTCATGTTGTTGGTAGTCGTACTTTATGAATTGTTTAAAGTCAATCTTTGCGAAACCATTTATTCATTGAATAAACATGCTTTTGTGTCGTATTTTTTTTATCTCTCATATGTTCGTCAACCCCACACCCCTCCCTCGGATCATCTCAATTCCCGAATCCTGCGCTATATGAGGTGTGAGTACATTCAGGACGTAATCGGTAGTGCTGTCATATATAGACATAATTTATCTTACACGTCATCACTAGTGACACTTGTTTCTGAAATTTATTTCTCATCTACACTATGATGTGCACATTTTATTCTATCTCGATTGGGTGCATCGACATGGAATTCCAAAGTCGATGATACAGATCGAGAGGAGATTGCAAATCACCTTGGTAAAGATGAATTTGCATAAACCACCAACTATTGCAGTCGTTGTTGCGTAGATTACCCATTTTCATGTTCTTTGGCACAAACCACCATCTAGTATTTATGTGATCGGTTTATATAGGTCTAAACCGATATTAACTGATTAGCAACTGTTCTAATGAGTATTTCGATGAAATAGTGATTATTGCACATTGCCTGTCTGGTTAGTAGAAAATTTTCAAATATTTTTTAATTGTTTGAAATGTTAATATATTTTTTTACATAATCTCATATAAATTGGCCAAACATGTTCAATGGTGGGTGTAAAATGTACCAAAATTTCGCAGAGTAGATATTGTAAATTGTTTCAGTTACATGAATATTTCATTTTTTTTCAAAAAAAAATCCAATTCACGGGTCTATTGATCAGATTGAGTGATTGACGATTAGTTGAAGTAATCTATGATTTGGACATGTGTGCAAAGTTTACACAAATAGTTTGTTTCGTGAGGTGAGTGCTTTGTGCAATAAAAACAGCAATAGTTAGCGGCTTGTGCAGTTTTCTCGGTAAATAAACATACTGTACGAAAATCTAGCGCTGAACGAAAATGCCGTCTCCCTGTTTGCGTTTGTGTGCCGTGCATCTGTAAACTAGGAATCGCTCCTCGGCTCGCCACTAATGTCACTGACACGCTCCTCCCGCCGCCGCCACCCCGGTCGCCGCTTTCCGTAGGTTCTAGCGATCCACCGATGGCGAGGCCGGCGGTGAAGGCGCTTCCACCGAAGCATCTGGCGGCGCTCGCCGTCGTCGCCATCCTCGGACTCGTCCTCGTCGCCGATTTCCTGTGGGCCTCCTCCCGCTCCACCCCCTCCTCCATCTGGTCCTCGAGGATCGATCTCTCCACTCGCCCCACGGCGTCGCCGCCTCCCTTGCCGACGAAGGTGAGCCCTCAATCCTAAACCCGATGCTTAAGAATATTGGGCTGCTGTCTCGTCTCGACTGCCATTCTGCGCTACAGCAGTGTCGGGGTGTGCGATAAGTGAGATCTGGTCGGATGTTTGCAATCTGGGTGTGCAATTAGTGAAACTCTACTCTGCTTTTTAAGTGGGAGAGCAGAAGTCAATTTGCTGCCCTGCCTCTACTTCCTTCGAATGCTTGATTCATAACTTTCCCTCGACCCAATGCAGTTTTCATGAGCAGACACACTTGATTGTTAGGTGTAAATTTTGATAACGTATTATGATTGCTTCATGTGGCAATCTTGATACGTCGAGACTGCACCGTGTAACACCAATTTCTGGTTGGTCAAATGGGGAGCAAATAATCATGTTGCTCACCTGCTTGGCTGTAATGGGCATTATTTTCTTACTGAATGTCTTATAGAACGGCTGGTCAAAGGGCAGTGTAGGAACACATCCATTCGTAAGCAATTGTCCATTTATAATTTGTTGGAACCTTTTTCCGAAGCCATTAATTAATTTGTCATTGTAATGACCTACGTCGGGAATACTTTTTACTATGCTCTATAACTTGGATTCCAAGTTGATTTATTTTCTTATCTTCATCATTATGCTACAATGGTTTTATTCAGAACTAGTTATGTTATACTTCTCTTGTACAGCAAGCAAAAGGCAATACATCAACTGGCTCCATGGACATAAGTGCCACTTTTGCGGATTTAGCAGCACCAGAATTGCAATGGGAGGAGATGGCTGAAGCACCTGTACCACGTTTGGATGGTGCTGCTATACAGATTAAGGATCGCTTATTTGTGTTTGCTGGATATGGCACCATTAACTATGTGAGCAATCTTGCCTGATCTTGTATTAATTTTCTATGTTTTCCGAATTTTGTGTCTAAGATCTGATGCTTGATGAAGAACAACATATATCGCATGTTAATACTCGGAAGCAGTGATCCACTCTTAGAACTATAATTTGCCTTTGAATGACTCAAAATAGGCCACCTGTACTGTGTTGACTGAAAGTTGAATTGACAATAATTGCCATAGTTGTAGACGAGGGGAGGGGGGGGGGGGGGGGGGGGGGTGACTGCACTCTATATTGGTATTGATCTAGTATTCTAGTGTGACAAATTATATATGAATGGGCATTGTGAGACTAAAGTTCAAATGTGCTCTTGTTTTAACTGTCCAGTTGAAGGATGGCCTTCCTTACCGGGACTATGTTGAACGACATGTACTATGTAACAACATTGTTACATGACCCTGTTATAAATAGTCATGTTAAATATAGGTGGGGTGTAAATTAATTTAATTAGACCACACTGCAAAAATTTACCAACCCATTCTTGTATTGTACAGGACAGCAAGATCTACCATTTAGTTATTTCCATATGTAAATAAAGTTACCTTTTGTAACTCAATGTTCTCCATTTACAGGTGCATTCTCATGTGGATATTTACAATTTCTCGGATAATAAATGGGGAGGGAAATTCGATATGCCACAGGAAATGGCACATTCACATCTGGGGATGGTTACAGATGGAAGATATATCTATGTAGTAACTGGTCAATATGGCCCACAGTGTAGGGGACCTACAGCTCGAAATTTTGTGTTGGACACTGAGAGAAAAGAATGGCATGATTTGCCTCCATTGCCAGTTCCTAGGTACACGTCTTGTTTAGTTTTTCCCTCCTAAAATTAGGCATTACATTTGCTTTGATTTTTTATTCATACTTGCTTGGTCCTGTGATCCAATTTAAATACTTCGCTTGGAGTTTTATTTGCCAAACCCTTCTTTCAGTTTTTTTCTGTAAATATTTGTAGGTATGCTCCAGCAACACAACTTTGGAGAGGGAGGTTACATGTGATGGGGGGCAGTAAGGAGGACAGACATGAACCTGGACTTGAACATTGGAGTCTCGCAGTGAAGGATGGGAAAGCATTGGAGCAAGAGTGGAGGAGCGAGATACCGATCCCACGTGGGGGTCCACATAGGTCTGCTACTTAGCCTTCACGTGACATTTATTTTTTGTCATTTTCGTAGGAAACAGTATTTGTTAGGTGCCTATATCCTCTTGGACTATTGACATTTCACTGCCTAGTGTCTTTAAAACATATTTGCGCTCGAAGCAATAATGTTTCTGCTCAGCTATTTTGTTAATTGAATACTTCAACTGCAATAAGTTCTGGATTGGAAATTTGGTTGTACAGTATACAATTTTGAAGATGTTTTGTCTGACGCATAGCCTGATTCTTACAGTTTTCGTACTGTTAAGCAGCATAACAACTAGATTATGACTTCCTCTTTTGCATCAGGGCATGTGTTGTTGCTAATGATAAGCTCCTTGTTATTGGTGGTCAAGAAGGAGATTTTATGGCCAAACCTGGATCGCCTATATTTAAATGTGTCAGAAGAAGTGAGGTATGTTGATATGTATCTTAATCAGTACACTTGCAAATCGGTACACATGACAGAGGAAGTCGTACATTTTAAAGATCAATTTAGGTCAGTGTATGGCACCAGTTGCGCATCTTAACCATGTCCTGCATGGCTGTATCAAGTAAATGACATTGAACACCTAGCATGCTTTGTTAGCAGCAAGTCTGATTTCATGGATAAGCAGCAGCACAACCACCTAGTGGACTGTAGTTTTGATACAGAAGACAAGTCTGTTTTATTCTATGAGCGGTTATATGCGCTTAAATACTTCTACAGCCTATCATACATCAGTACTTGCTGTATTTTTTTCTTATATGTTATTTGTCCATCTGTCAAATCATGTGGTATCATATTAGTCTTAATAGCTGATGAATTTGTAGCTGGCACGTCAATCAACTTTAATACTTCTGTGAAATATTTCATTTCTAGTTACATTGTTTTGTTACAGAAGAATTCACATTTCTATTGGTCTTCTGCGTGTGCAGATAGTGTACAGCGATGTATACATGCTTGATGATGAAATGAAGTGGAAGGAACTTCCACCTATGCCGAAACCAGATTCACATATAGAGTTTGCTTGGACAAATGTCAATAATTCTCTAATTATTGCTGGGGGGACCACAGAAAAGCATCCAATAACTAAAAAGATGACCTTGGTTGGTGAAGTATTTCGGTTCAATTTGGAAACACTGGTACATATCATTCCTTCCACCTTTTTCCTAAGAAAATAGTTCATGAAAGAGGGAAGTTGGTAAATATCGGCTTCGGTATTACATATTAACATTCTGTTGTTTGCCATGTGGTTCTTTTTTTCTAATGTTCTGCTCTCAACAAGGGGCAGAAATGCTGTTAAAGCATTCTACCCATCCAAATTGATGTTCAAGAATAACATGCTACTCAGTGTCAAGCAAGTAATTGGTATCGGGAAAGCTATGGAACAAGAATCTTTGAAACGTGCATTCATAAACCATTACTGGCATGGGGGTCTTTAATTTCATTCTACTAAAATTCCATCTGCATACAGGAATGGAGTGTGATCGGGCGGTTGCCTTTCAGAATCAAGACCACTTTGGTAGGATACTGGGATGGCTGGCTGTACTTCACCTCTGGGCAACGGGACAAAGGCCCAAGCAACCCATCTCCTAAAAAGGTTGTCGGTTGCATGTGGAGAACTAAGTTGCAGCTGTGATTTTTCTAACAGAGAACATATACGAGTTCGGCATTCTTTCTGTATTCTTTTGGCACATAACCGTTTCATTCCTCCCTTGGTGGGCGAGTTGTTAATTGTCATACAAATTGGCTGGCTTTGGCGTGCACCACCACGTCATGCCACTAGTCTGCTGTACACATATTTTTGTAGTTATAACATAGAATAGCTCACTTTTTACAAGACTTTGTACAGATGATTGGTTAATTCTGTGTGGTTATCGTAATCTTGTAGACTAACTGATACAGTTCTTGATGTTCTTACTCTTGAGTAGCAGTTTGCCAGAAAAAAATATCTTCTGTAGAAATACTGCTAGTCACATCAGGTTTTGAAGCATTCTTCGCGTTGCTGGTAACAATGTTTTTTTATCGTTGGAAACCATAATTTTCTTTAAAAATAATACAAAAATGCTACTTTCTGGATGTGAATCCATGCTGTATCTGAAACATCAACGTCGTCTTGACCTATTCTTACAGTTGACTTATCGCACTCAACTTGCACGATTACAGCTCTCACATGCTTTCTGTGAATGGCTAGCGTTGTTCTCTGACATCTGGTGCTTTTTACCTGTGTAATGTAATTAGACTTCCATAAAGTGACTGGATGATTTTTTGTCAATATGATGATCACCAAATGTTTTGACAGGTGCACTTAAGCATTATCTTCCTTGTTTCTCTTGTTTTATCACAACTTGTTATGTGTTCTTTCTTTAGGACATGTGCAACTTGTTTTCGTAATGACCACAAAACCAATTCCCAGTCTACACAAGATCATGGCCATAGCAAAGCAGGCCATAGCGGGGGACAGCCAGTTCTGCTCGTGTAGCACTTTGTGGTTTCCTTGCAATAAAATCGCATTGGGTGCCTTTTGTTCTGACGTGTCTAAAGCATTTCAGGATTTATTATGTGAAAATATGTAAGCATTTCAGGCTTTCCGCATCCTGCTTTTGCAAATGATCCACAGACCCAAAATGTAAGCAAAGCAAGCCCCATACCTCCCGATCTTTGCACTTTCACGTCCACACCATAGCATGTTCGTTACAAAGGTTTTGCAAGTAACCCACCGGCCACCGGTCTCTATGAAGCAAACGTCTGATTGTCTCTGAAGATGCCACCGCCACTAGGGAGCAGCAAGCCCGCTGCCGCAGCTCGGGGATACAGGAGGTCCACACAGGCCGGCGTTCCCGGAGAAGGACTCCTTGGGGAATGCCGCGCCGAGCTGGGGCGGGATCTGGCCCTCGAGGCGGTTGTCAGAGACGTCGAGCGACCGGAGGCGGATCAGCCGCGAGAGGGACGGGGGGATCTGGCCGGAGAGGGCGTTGCCGCTGAGCTTGAGCGAGTTGAGGAAGACACAGCTGGCGAGCTCCGAGGGGATCGGGCCGGAGAAGCGGTTGCCGGAGAGGTCGAGGGTGACAAGGTAGGGGAGCCAGTCGCAGAGCGCGGGCGGGATCGTTCCCGAGAGGGAGTTGCCGGAGAGGTCGAGCGTGGCGGTGGACAGGCAGTATCTGAGCGAGGAGGGCACGGCGCCCTGGAGGCCGAAGCCGGAGAGGGAGAGGGAGAGGATGCGCGACTCCTGCGGGTGCCAGCAGGTGACGCCGGAGAAGTCGCAGATGGCGCCCGCCGCCGAGGTGTTCGCGAAGGTCCAGGACGAGAGACGGCCGTTTGGGTCCCTCAGGTCGCGCTTCACGCCGCGGAGGCACCGCACGTCGTCCTCCTTGACTGGTAGCGCCGCCGTGGCGGGTGTCAGTGGGAGGGCTGTGGCCAGGAAGAGGAGGAGGAGCAGCAAGCTCGGAGACATGGCCGGAGCGTGGCTTGGTGTGTCCGTGTGTGTTTTGGCGCGGCGGGGAGAGAGCTGAGGTGGAAAGATTTGAGAGATTTGAAGCTAGGCCAGCTGACTAGTCTCCGTGAGACGGGTCAACAACGTACGTTTGGTTTGGACTTTGGAGGAAACTTGCTTTTCCATTCGCTCATGACCTAGCCGACTGGTTTCCCCTCTCCCTACACCTGCTGCTCCGGCGCAGGAAGGAGTGGATCCGGTTTCTCCGCTCTGTAGTTTGAGTTTAATTTTACACATCGTGGTGTATTGTTAGGTGGTGGGAGCAGCGCACGGATAAATAAGTCCGCCTCAACTCCATTTCTATATCAGCGTCGTCCTTCATGGCGGCGTCTCGGATTTGGTGTCACCGTTTGCTTGTCGATCTTTCAGGTCGGTGGCTTTAGGATTCTTGATGGTGTCGGCGAGGCGGTGGCGGTGACTCCATCTGTTGAGTCTTTCATCCTGCTTCGTCCCTGTTGCTACGCCGTTTTCTCCAACGTCATGGTGGAGCATAAAGGATTTGTCCAGGAGTTCGTGTAGACGGTTGTTTGTGCTGGTGACAGATGACAGATGGTGTACCTTGTGTTGGGTTCGTGGTTGGAGGTTGATGGTTCTGGTTCCCTACTTCGACGTCGTCGTGCGTGCTGAAACTCGATGGCGCATCCGGGGTCGCGATGCCCTGGGCTGATTCTTTTAACGACAATGTTTTGTCCTATGGCAAACTATTTTGGATGTCTAAAAAGCTGCTGATTAGTGATGGATCCACGTCAAACTCGGGTGAAGAGGTGATATGTGTCGCTTTACTTTGATGGCTACTATGGTGGTGTCGAATAAGAGGAATAGGTTTGGTCTGTCACATAAGTTTATCCTATCTTTGCAGATCTGTAAGATCGGTGTGTACATGTTTTGTATCTTGTTAAATTAAATGAGAAACGTATTACCTAAAGAAAATGTACGTACGTTTGGCTCGCTTAATCCATGTCTTCATTGGTCAAAATACTGCAATCTAGTGTGTGTCTGTCCAGCTCCGTGAACCCGTCAATATATACCTTCCCGGCTTGGTCGATCCGCAAACAAATTTAAACCTTGGTTATATATACGTGTTTAAATCTATCTACCGCTCTGTGCGATCACTCAGAGACGCACAAGTCGTTGGATAAAATCTTGTGTGGAACGGGCGATTCGGCTTCACTTGGAAAATCTCGTGTAGCGCTTTGTGCGCCTGTTCTGCAAACATAGTTCCTCATTTCTTCTCATTTTTTATTGCTTGTTTTGATGAATCTGTCTTTTCTTAGATTAATTCTTTAACACAACAATTTATGATTGAAGAATGATCAGTTGACAATATTGTGAGATACTTGAAGGAATTTGAGGGTCCGCCATCCTCTGGTCACGGGTCAAAAACCGAGAAAGAAGCCATGGTCATAAGCGGAATTTCCAGAAAATTAAATGGAATTCCTAGCAACTTTGTTTTGCTATACTCTTGTACATCTCATATAGAGCATCCAAAGATCATATGAAAAATCCTATAGCTAGGATTCAGGAAGTCATGGCATCTCGTTACATTTCTTTCTATCTCTAAGGTTTGATTCCATGCTTCCATATAGTTATTCTGTTTCTTGTTCCTTCAAAAGCGAGTTGCTTTCAAAGATAAAGAAGAATAAATAAGTAAGTTTGCATTGCTCTCGGCCTCTGCATCAACTAGAAATTCACACAATTATAACTACTACAAAATGGTAATTAAGATACAACCATAACAATTAGGCGAAATGTCCAATGCATTATCATGTCTAGGCATTATCAATGGAATCCTTACGTTGAGGACTACCGGAAAATCATCAAACATGAGACTCATAACTGCAAAACAAAGAGAACTGTGATGACACAATTTTCATTGTAGATCATCTAATGGAGAATACGATTCATATCGTTGTCGTGGGGTTCACTACCGTAGATCAAATCTAGGAATTTCACCAAAGACGTGACTACCAATTCTGCATAGTGACACCTTCAAGAAGGGATCTGGTGATGAGAAGTGCACCTTCAAGAAAGAGATAATGAAACTATATGTATGGGTCGCGGAATCCCACCAACTAAGGAAAGTTATCTTCAAGTTGGTGGATGGATAAGAGTTTCGGTCGGAGAGGAATCTCTGCCTCCCAAGGCACTACTCTGACTATATAAGACACTCGATGTCCCAACAGAAGATCAACGTCTCAATTCATTGAGCATATGCCTATCGAAATCCATCGACTCTTGACTAGTTATAGATCCCCTCTAGACTACTCACAACACCCTTGAGATCTCTAGCAAATGTCATTGCATGTTTAGGTTTGTTATCCTGAGGGAGTCACATTCACGTTTAAATCCTTATCATCTTGACAAACTGGTTAGTCATATCTATACGATTGTAAAACAGTGATAACATACTTTGTAGATCATCAAATTAGGTTAAAAAAGGTTAACATTGTAGCATTCACCAGACAGTGGTATATAAGCTCCAAGAAACAACCACAACATACTATGGATCACTTCATATCGACATCTTAGGTATCGTCCTCCCCCAGTTAATTGATGTCGAGGCAGCCACAAAGTACTAGGACACTACACCTACCTTGATCTACCTCGCTAACAAAAACGACAGATCGACTTAGTCACTGCCAAATGTCATGCCCTTACCAGATGAAGGTTTGCGCCTCTATGATAATTACCACAAATTTTTGGACAGAAAGGTAAGGCCTGATGGGTACGCCAATGTTCGCATGGCAGCACAGAAGTAGCGACATGCATGGTTTAACCTTTTCTTTAAGTTTTTTCGTACCTCATAGAGGTCCGAAATATCAAAGAGTATTTTCAAAATTCCAACTCCGTATTCTTTTGAAACATGAAATGAAGTGTGTGAGATCGAACCCAAAACCAAACGTACATGACTACACTAGGTCATTCACTAATGTCAGATTTGTGACAACTACTGGATTTATTTATTTATAGGGGCGACTAATTCTCGACCAGTGGCAACCCACTTGCAACTCACAACTAGCACAAATTAAATGCATATTGAACGTTAAGAAACATTTTTCTCGGTTACAACTCATTTATAACTAGGGAAAATCAGTTGTAATCCACTTATAACTCATATGACGCACAAATCGTGATACATACTTTACGGTCCTGAAGGTGAACGAGCTCTTAGATAATTCTCGATCAACCGAGTATTAGCGAAACCGTATTTTATAACCGTTATGTCTTGAATATTTTCAAATTTGATCAAAATTGTCAGCCAATATTATTGTTTCTCCCCTTACAGAATTGTTGATCTTAGAAAATTTGTTGTTTCCCTAGCATACACACTCACCGGATGCAACACATCATATGTGTTTACGTGTGTGTGTATATGTACGTGAGCGTCCTTAGAAAAAAGCTACAACTTTGTTCCTGACCACATTACCAGTTCGACAATCTCCACAGAGCGATTAGCGAAGGGAGACAAATCTAGCCAGAGGGCGGATGGCCCTACTCGTGGAGCGCGTTTTCCGTTTTCTGCCTTTTGTTTTGACGATCATCCCAAACTTTATGCATCCAACTTGCAATTCTGGCGATACAAGGATTCTCTCTTTCTCTATTCCACGGGTGTTTCCCTCAGAATGGTAAAAGTTTGAGGACCATGACCAATGGGCTGCACGTGCGAGAGTCGACCTTTGACTCGATCGACGGTCACGATCTCCTTTCATGGTGGGCCTAAAGAGAACAGCTATTCCTCAATCACATGAGAGTGTTGAAAAATCACACGTCCGAATTGAAGCTCATCATATTTCACGTGTGGCCTAACTGCTTCGATGTCGTTGTTTCGATGGTGAATTGGTGCTGCTCGCTGGCCCGAATGATCGCGCGCATGCGTGTTCCTCATCAGTCCTTATAAGAGTTTAGACAAACCCTGGAAGATGCATGGCATCTTGGATGTATGTGACTATGTGTGTGCTTGTGTTTGAATTTTCGTAATTTGGACTCTAGGCTAGACTAGAAGTCAGGCGCAGAAGCTTCTTCGGCGGCTAACGGTATAGCCGCTCTGTCCCTCTCTAGAAAAAATATCGGGAGAAGAAGAATCTTTGGTCCGAAAGAAATTCTTCTTAGAGCAGTAGCAAGTAGTAGCATGTAGGCTTTTATTGTTTGTTTGGTAGTCAAAAGTTTAAAGTTCCACGTAGAAGGTTCGTCGCAATAGGCTCGCCGCGGACTCGGCCGCTAGCTAGCTGGTTTAGCAAATGTCTGAATTCTAGCTCCATGAAGCTATCCATATATTGTAATCCAGATTTTATGGTGATTCAGATTTCAGGGAACAAAATGACCAAACAAACTACACTATGTAGTTATGATTTGGCAGCACAAGACCGGCCATATGCATAGGGGTAGCTTAGCACAAGTACTCCATGCGTGCTAGCTTGTGCGGCTGCGCCGAACTTGGCCCAATCCAAAGGTCATACCCGTGATCTGTGTGTTCTATTGCTTTACTATTTATTAGTAAATACTCTCTCCGTTCCAAATTAATTGACTTCTATTTACCCACATGACATACACATATGTGGACAAATAGAAGTCAATTAATTTAGAACGGAGGGAGTACAAGCCAACTTCTTAGTTGAACTCCAAGTCATTTACTTACCTTTTAATCATGATCTTGTACACTAATTTGGTTTCATTTTCACTGAGAATGGAACGGGACGGTTACCATGTGAATCTTTTTTTTTGTTGTTGTCACTGTATGATAAAATCGGAGCAAGTTCCTTAACAAAAAAAAAATCCTGGAAGATGCATGGCATCTTGGATGTATGTGACTATGTGTGTGCTTGTGTTTGAATTTTCGTACACTAGTAGAAAAAGGACTTTACGTCCAAAGATTTAGTCCTGGCTATGTTTGCGGCCGGTACTAATGAGCATCAGTACCGGTCCGAACGGTCAGAGGGGAGGGGGGCAGCGGTACCGGTCCGTAAGGGACCTTTAGTACCGGGCCGTAACACGAGCCGGTACTAAAGGTCTATGGCATGGCAACGGTCGCGCGGGGCTGGGCGAGTGGGCCTTTAGTACCGGTTCGTGTTACGGACCGGTACTAAAGCCCTAACCGTTCGACTCCCGCCCACGATTTTACACGCAATTGGCTACGGGCGAGTGGGCAGTTCTCATTTTCCTCTCCTGTCTTTCTTCCTTCTCCCCAGCGATCCTCTCCTCTCTCTTCTTCCTTCCGGCCGGCGAGCCTGTCCTCTTCTTGCATC
Organism: Poa annua; assembly: GCA_026929855.1. Lineage (NCBI taxonomy): Eukaryota > Viridiplantae > Streptophyta > Magnoliopsida > Poales > Poaceae > Poa > Poa annua. The sequence goes on from CM049433.1 coordinate 72,851,074, forward strand.
CCTCCGGCCACCATGAATCCGGCACCACCAATCACTCGCTACGGGCAGGTGCTTGCACATGGCAACACATATCTCAATGTCGCGTACACGAACGATAGCGCTAAGGTGGCGGGTTTTCTCTCCGATTTCAAGTATTGGCTTGGTGAAGCTCGGGAGCAAGACAAATTCATGGGTCTTGATCTCGAGTACACGGCCGATCAAGGAGATGTTGCGGTCATCCAACTATGTTTCAAGAAACGTGTCATGGTCTTCCAATGGGCAAGGTAATTAATCCAATGTTGGGGCTTATTTTCTTTAATTTGTTGATTCATAGGATAGGAAAATTGCATAGGATAGCAATTTCTCTTTGATTGTAGTGAACATAATTATATATATATTGGCCGAAATGAAAGTTGCATTGCATATTGTTGTTATTCTTATATTATACATGATCTCATCAAATTATATAGTGGCCGAAAATGAAAGTTGCATATTGCTGTTATAAATTCTTATTATATTTGATCTCAAATTATATATTGGCCGAAAATCTTAGTTGCATTGCATATATTGTTGTTATTCTTATTATACATGATCTCAAATTATATATTGGCCGAAATGAAAGTTGCATATTGTTGTTATTCTTATTATACTTGATCTCAAATTATATATTGGCCGAAAATGAAAGTTGCATTGCATATTGTTGTTATTCTTATTATACAAGATCTCAAATTATATAATTGGCCGAGAATGAAAGTTGCATATTGTTGTTATTCTTATTATACTACTTGATCTCAAATTATATATTGGCAGTATTTTTAATGTGTGTTCCATTTGTTGTTGCAGTAGTGACAAGCAATGTCCAATACTCATGGATTTTCTTCGCAGCGGCATTCATTTTGCTAGCGTTGATATAACGAATGACAAGATCAAGATGAGACGCACCTGAGGTCTTGAGATACCATCTGCCTGCCACATTGATCTCCAGGACTTGTTTAGGCTTGACCATGCCAAGACTGGAATGGCTGATATGGCAAGCGCCGTGATCGACGAGGACGCGTACGCTGATATGAAGACAAGATTCGACAAGGAGCAGCACAAACTTTGGGAGAAGTACCCACTTGACGGTTGCAACATTGAGTATGCAGCAATAAATGCGTATGTTGCATACGAGGTGTACCGCAAGATTAGAATCATCAACTATGGGCAGCGTCACCACGTACCGCGACCAGTGCGCCATGAGTCTTCTGCTTCTGGGTATTCAGATTCGGAGGACGATTTGTACTAGTGTTTGTAGTGCTTGAGGGTCTCCTCATGTGGAATACAGTAGTGTTAGTGCAAACACTTTATCTCTCTAATATTTTGTAGTGCTTGAGAGTCTACTCATGTGGAAGTGAGTAGTGTTATTGTTGGAAACAATTTATCTCTAATATTTTGTAGTGCTTGAGAGTCTACTCATGTGGAAGTGAGTAGTGTTATTGTTGCAAACAATTTATCTCTAATATTTTGTAGTGCTTGAGTGTCTCCTCATCTGGAAGTGAGTAGTGTTATTGTTGCAAACAATTTATCTCTAATATTTGAACAGTTGTAGTTCAAATTTGAATTACTTTCGAAAAATAGGCATAAACTCATTTAACTAGGGGAAATTAGGTAGAAATCAAGGAAAAACCTAATACTTGGGCATTATCCATCATATGTGTACTAGTTTCCATGAAAATTAAATGGGTGCCATTTTGCATCATATTTTTGGTACTTTGTTCACAAAAAAAGTCAGTTTTTGCACTTAAAAAATGGAAAATGATACTTATGAAAATAATTTCAAGATTTCCTTTTACATGGTTGTTTCTTATACCAATATGCACCTATTTGTGGAATATGAGATCTTTATCACAAACTATGCCTTGAAAATGGCCATAACTTGATCATTTGGCTTGAAACTTTTAGATGTCTATACATGATAAACCTTTTTGTGAAGACTTTTTTTGCAAATTTTGTCAAAAATAAATTTTATCATTTTTCATAGCAACTAGTACACATATAAGGTCCCCATGCCAAAGGATTTATTTTTTTGAAGTGTTTATCACATTATTTCATTTTTTCATAAAAAAAGTCAAAACGGTCGCGATGACAATTCATCAGAAGATGTAATGTTTTATAGAACTATCAATATTTCTGTGATATAACCACTAGTTGTGTACCTTAAAATGATTTTTCCAAAAATTTCAGACCAAGCTATCAAACAGTTGTAGTTCAAATTTGAATTACTTTCGAAAAATAGGCATAAACTCATTTAACTAGGGGAAATTAGGTACAAATCAAGAAAAAACCTAATACTTGGGCATTATCCATCATATGTGTACTAGTTTCCATGAAAATTAAATGGGTGCCATTTTGCATCATATTTTTGGTACTTTGTTCACAAAAAAAGTCAGTTTTTGCACTTAAAAAATGGAAAATGATATTTATGAAAATAATTTCAAGATTTCCTTTTACATGGTTGTTTCTTATACCAATATGCACCTATTTGTGGAATATGAGATCTTTATCACAAACTATGCCTTGAAAATGACCATAACTTGATCATTTGGCTTGAAACTTTTAGATGTCTATACATGATAGACCTTTTTGTGAAGACTTTTTTTGCAAATTTTGTCAAAACTAAAATTTATCATTTTTTATAGCAACTAGTACACATATAAGGTCCCCATGCCAAAGGATTTCTTTTTTTGAAGTGTTTATCACATTATTTCATTTTTTAAATATTTATTATTATATAATCATTTTTTAAAATAAAGTAATATTTATTTTATCATTATTTATTTCAATATTATTATTATATAATATTTTTGTTTAATCAAGTAAAATTTTATAATATAAGAAATGAAAAAGTGTTTCATCATGACCGAGTGGTTAACATGATTGATAAGACAGAACTATCAGTAAGTTCTCAGTTCTCTCTTAGTATCTAGTTTGAAAGAAACCTAAATGTTAAGCGTGCTAGTGTTATAGCAGTTTCAGGATGGGTGACCGATCGGGAAATTTGACAGTTCCAAAATAGATTAAGTGTGTAGAGATTAAGTGTGTAGGAAGGGGGAAAATTAACTAGATTAAATAGTTAGACTTGAGATTAAGTGTGGGTTAGTTGATAGTTAAGTGATGAATTGTGTGGGTTAGTAGATAGTTAAGTGAGAAATTTCGAAATTCTAAAAAAATAATTTTTTTTCTGAAAATTTCAAAAAGAAATTAATTTTTTTGGAACATCTTCCGAAACCACGCCTGCGGCCCACGTGGATGTCATTTAGTACCGGTCGCAACACGACCGGTACTGATACTCGGGGGGCATCAGTCCCGATTGCGCAGTACCGGTTGCATAACCGGTACTGGATGTCCGTTTTCCACCAGTGGTAATTTGGACTCTAGGCTAGACTAGAAGTCAGGCGTAGAAGCTTCTTCGGCGGCTAACGGTATAGCCGCTCTGTCCCTCTCTAGAAAAAATATCGGGAGAAGAAGAATCTTTGGTCCGAAAGAAATTCTTCTTAGAGCATTAGCAAGTAGTAGCATGTAGGCTTTTATTGTTTGTTTGGTAGTCAAAAGTTTAAAGTTCCACGTAGAAGGTTCGTCGCAATAGGCTCGCCGCGGACTCGGCCGCTAGCTAGCTGGTTTAGCAAATGTCTGAATTCTAGCTCCATGAAGCTATCCATATATTGTAATCCAGATTTTATGGTGATTCAGATTTCAGGGAACAAAATGACCAAACAAACTACACTATGTAGTTATGATTTGGCAGCACAAGACCGGCCATATGCATAGGGGTAGCTTAGCACAAGTACTCCATGCGTGCTAGCTTGTGCGGCTGCGCCGAACTTGGCCCAATCCAAAGGTCATACCCGTGATCTGTGTGTGTTCTATTGCTTTACTATTTATTAGTAAATACAAGCCAACTTCTTAGTTGAACTCCAAGTCATTTACTTACCTTTTAATCATGATCTTGTACACTAATTTGGTTTCATTTTCACTGAGAATGGAACGGGACGGTTACCATGTGAATCTTTTTTTTTGTTGTTGTCACTGTATGATAAAATCGGAGCAAGTTCCTTAACAAAAAAAAAAATCTCGGAGCAAGTTACGGAAACACAGTATCTCGATGTGCTCGTCATATCGCACCCCTTGCCAAAACGCGGGGGCAAACCTAGCTCAAGTCAAAGCTCCAAAGAATGCACGTTCAGTAGGAAGGTGCAATGATGTTAGACATATATTAAGGGAAGGTAAATTGAACCACTTGACAAGCAAAGTCTGAAGCCAAGTTCACAGGGAGCATACATGATTTGTGATAGTTAATTGTCAGCCTAGTTGACTCGCAAAATTCATGCAAACCACTTTATAAAACTCGTAGTTGCTCAACCTCAACTGGAACAATAATTACAGTACCATCAGCATGCTTGAACAATAGGATATTGCAGACTGTAGCAGGTTACCTCCAAAGACAAATAACAAGGGGGCCAATGGATCACCCTGCCTAACCCCTCTGTGACATTTACAGTGGTTACTTGGAACTCCATTTAGGAAAACAAAAGAAGTGTCAGTGCCAGAACTCAAGAACTCGTTAACCCAAGAAAGAAACTTGGGGGAAACCTGTTGCCACTAAGATTTTCTCAATTGCCTCATGCTCAATGGAGTCAAATGCTTTGTAAAAATCCAGTTTCAGAATCACAACAGGTATCTTTGAAGATTTGCACCGATAAATGTACTCAAAAGTCCAAGCTACACAGTCATGAATTGTTCTGCCTTTTATAAAACCATATTTATTTTTATGAATGCATCTCAAGATTACTTCTTGCAATCTCTCTGCCGCTATTATGGAAAGAAACCTTAGACTTCACCTTGATCAAACTTCCTCTTATTCATTCTCTATACCGATCTACTAAAAGCCATAAGGAATTTTTTACTTCACTTCATTGATCCAAGATTTTTTTTTTTGCAAATTTATTGATCCAAGACTTGATCGCCAAGGACTATTATCTCATGACCATTTTTTTTTCACCGTGAAAAATGTGTCCATCACATGATCATCTTTATGCTCCATCACTCTCTATGGAGAGACACGACAGATTGTTCACTTGAATTACTTGCTTCAAAACTTGATCAAGCATGTCCCGTTTACCATGGCCTTATCTTTAATTCTTCTTTTCAACTGTCAAGACAATGGCTCCTACAACTTGATCAACCCAAATATAAAAAAATTGGGATCCACCAATTCATTCTATCTTGGTAATATTTTGTTGCACACAGGAACTTCAAATTTGTCATAATTGGTTTCATTGAACTCAGTCTTGAGGTCCTTTACTTACTTTTTCTCGACAAGAAAGTATTCATCTCTTGAAATATCAATATATATATCTTCATGTTGATAACACTCGTAGCAAACCCAACAACTAAACTCCACGCATTGCGGATGGAGCGTTTCTTCATGTGCATCTCCTTGAAATCATTAGCCGGTATGGTTTGTCATTAATTCCTAACATCACACATGGGGAATGCATATACTTTCAAACTTAGCTTAAACAAGGAAATAGAGATGCTATTATTATTAAAGCACGATAGTAATTAAGAAATATACATTGAGGCTAAGTATTGCCTTTCCATCTTCAGATTTTTGGTATGTTATTACCTCCCTTTGAAAATATTGGATTTAGAATACACATATTCATCGCCTTGGGAAAATCCACTTACTGATTTAACTTGTATATTCTTACCAACAACAAGCTAATAACACATATGAATGCAACACATGATACTTTGGCTTGCATAAAGGTGAGTTTTTGCCACTTTTGTGCTTTCTTTTGACGTCTTGAACCGGTGAAAACACAGTAATTATTCCCCAATTTTGTTATGAATTACCAGGAGGGCATAGAATATATAGCTTGTCAAGGCTATCGTGATACTATTTTAACAAAATAACAAGCTGTGTTTTCATTTCAATAGAATATAGTCTAACATGATTTTTATACTCCCTCCATCCCGATTTATAAGCGACATAGCTAAAATCAAATTTTCTTAAGAATAAGCCACAATTTGGATAATTAATACCCCTTTTAATTATCCCTCCACCAATGTGCATGTGCTGTATTTAAAACTAATTAATTAGACAAATGCATGTGGTAGTCGACATTTGTCATATGTGTAATAAATGTCAGTTTTAGCAATTTTTCTCACCCAATAGACTCATGTCTTAGTTCTAGAGACTTTCTATATGTTGCTTATAAACCGAGTTGGAGCCAGTATGTAATATGAAAATTATTGTAATATAATAGTTGCGCTCTATAAGGATGTGATATTTATTGGTTAGACATTCCATGCATTGTGATTTGTGTGTGTTGGGTGATTGACCGGTTAGATATGAAAAATTCATTAGAAAATTTCCTTCCAAACACATGGGCAATAACATTGCATGGATGAATTTTCCCTTAATCATAAATGACAATTACTGATGTCGGTTTTACATATAGGGATGTAAGGCCTTCCTTAGTGTATTATTAAAGGCAATAGTTAATTCTCAGAGATGACCACCCTAAGACTAGTCACAATGGGGAGTATCATATACTAGTATCATGCATATGATACTAGTTTATGTTACTACTTCACAATGCATAGTAACATATTTGTGATATTATATAATATTACTTTATGAGGTGCTAAACTCATTTTTCATTGGAATCCGTTATGTTACGGTATCTACCTATGCTACCACTACGCATCTCTCTTCATTAATTGCAGTGACACATCAGCTTTCTATCAACATGGCGTGGATGATACCACCTATGATACCCCCACCGTGGTTAGTCCAATGCAGTGTTTGTTAACGTTGTTACATTTAATTATTTCATGCTTATACTTGTATGTGATTTGCTATAAACTTTTTTTCTTATGATCTCATGCAAGAGTTGTATGTTATCTAAGATAAATTCCTATCTCTTTCTTCATTAAATACAATACCACGTGAGCAAATTAGTATGCTATCGTGCTAAGATACAAACATTAGGAAGAATTGGTCTTAAAACAGATCAAAGGAAAAGTATGGAAATAGAAACAAAATATATATTTTATGGGGATAGACTAACATACTGTGACTTGGCATTTCTTAGCACTTATTGATGCATGTTCTTATTTGTGTTGGGCTTAGCGTGTTGTTTTTATATGCTTTGAAGGCATTGATCTCAACCCTCCTTGCGATTCAGTTGTTTTGAACATAGGACCACTGGCACACATGAATATTTTGGTAATTTCCCCGCTTTTTTTGTTGTTGAGATCAACAGGCAACCATTGTTCCAAGCAGATTTGGATGTTAGATTTCATACAAAAAAACGTGGGCCAAGGTTTAGGTAAGGTTAGAACATCTCCAATAGTGTTGCCATATGTGTGTCCAATTGCTAGTTCAGCAATTGTGGCAAAAGAAAAAACTATAAAAGTCTCGCTATTAGCGCCCTCCTCCCAATTTATTTTCGCAAGCCTCCTTTAAGTTGTGGCAACCATCTCATAGTTGCCAATCCAAAACTAACATTCTATTTTTTTTTTTTGGATTGTATACCTTATATTTTCTCTTTCTATAACTGGTTTGATAGCTCAAAATATAGAAAAACTATTGGATATATCTACCAAAGTTGACAACATTTTGAGGGGTTGGCAAGGTAAATTTGGCATCAACCGAGCATGACCGTGCCCAAGTGCGGCCCTAGAAATGAGTGAAAATCCACAAAAATAACCACGAGGTGAAAATTCAAGGGGAAAACCCTAATTCAATTTTCTTTCGAAAACCAACCTTTTTTTTTGTCGCGTGCAACAAGGTGGCGCTACCCTCTATGTTGTAGGACCATGGGCTGAGGCACTACAGTACTGGTCCCGAAGAAGGATATTGATCCCGAAAAGTATGGTATTGGCTAGGGAGTAATGTTTGAAATTTTGTTGGAATTGAAAATTAACATGCCTCAAGGAGTATGCGCTTAAGTATTATCGACCATCCAAAGTGGTTCACTCGGACATCCAGAAGCGTTACACGGTTAAGTGTGAGGACGCGGATAATGTGTGTTCATGATTCTAAAAAAAAAATGTGTCAACTCACATTTGTAGTAGAAAGGATGACGATGACAAGGATGTGAAGGAAGGTCATGGGCAATTGACCTCCGATTTCATCGGTTATAGACTTTCCAATTTGATAAAGGCATTCCCGATGTTTGCGGCGAGAGCTGTCATGGACACGGTGAAAGAAATCTTTGGTGACTCAGTGAAGTATGGGAATGCATGGAAGGCAAAGCAAGCCGCATTCAAGATGTTGTATGGTGATTGGGAGAAAGCATACAACTGACTCCCTAGATTGTTGGGAGCTATGTCTGCTACAGATTCGGGCCATGTAGGCGGTGGTGGAGCCCTTTGGCCAAATGATTAGGAATTAGAATGGTGCAACCGTTCACGTATTTGGCCGTGCATTTTGGGCTTTCGGGCAATGCATAAGGGCATTTACGCACAGTAGGCCGGTTATCTCCATGGATGGCACATTCTTGACGGGCGAGTTCAAGGGCACACATTTGATTGTTGTATCTCATGATGTCAATGACCGTTTGTTGTTGTTGTTGTTGTCTTTTGCTTTGGTGATGACAGAAAACAACGACAACTGGGAGTGGTTTATGAGTCTAGTTAGAACCAATGTATTTGTGTCTCGAAGAGAGGTTTGTGTCATCTCGGACCTCCACCAAAGCATATTCAACGCGGTGGAGATTGATATTTTCTGGCACGCTCCTTTGCACTATCGATGGTGCATGAGCCATTTTGTGTCCAACTTCTACATGGCACGTGGGAATAAGGAGTTGGCCGATGATCTAAAAGATTGTTGTCTCACTTTCACCAAGCGGCATTTTGTGAGATTGTACAACTGACTGCTCAATCTCGCAACATCGTTCCTGCATATGCATAGGTCTCTGAGGCACAATGGGCTAGTGCAACAAGGAAGTGGGAGGATAAGTGAACTACTGTTTCACCTATACTAGCAAAAATCGAGCAAACGTGACGCCTTTTATGGATGAAATTCAGGGGTGAGGAGGAGAATAGCTTGGTGAAGGAGTTGGGAATGAAATGCACGAAGTTCTTCAAATCTAACCTTCTTTTGTGGAGATTTAGGATGAGGGAGAGAGAGAGCGCGCCGCCGTCAATTAGAGAAATGGAGAAAGAAACCGACGGGTTAAACTGGGAAGGAGTTGAGGTCGGGCGGCCGTACAACGCCTATACACGCAAAGTGTAGCGCCCCCGGACCGTCGGTATCTTCCTATGTGTAGCACCGTGGGCCCGCAGCGCAGCGCTTCATCTCGGCTCCGTGGGCCGGGTTGTGCCACGTTGGCACGAGTGTAGGTATCCGGGACACTGCGCGGTACCGCGTAGAGGGTAGCGTCACTATGTTGGGCGCGACAAATAAGGGTTAGTTTCTGAAAAAAATCAAATTAGGTTTTGGGGGGTTAGGTTTATTTGGTGCTGAAGTTTTCTCATGTGGTAATTGTAGTGCACTTTCACTGGTAATGGCCACTCACTTGTCAGAGATGTCCATGGCTCCCAAATCTCGGCAGTCTTTCCTCCTCCCCATCCCCGTCCGTGTCTGTCCTCTTCCTCCCCGCTCCACTTCTCTCCCCATCCACCACCAAAACACAGAACCGCCCCACCAAAACACAAGCACAAGCACACGCGACACAAGCAGCAGAGCAGTACTGCCCATCCACTCCACCCCGCACCCGCACGCAGTCTCCCCACCTGGTCAAACCACTCTCCCCCACCACCACGGCCTCCACCAATCCACCATGCCTCCCTCGCCCCTGCTCCTCCTCCTCCTGCTCGCCCTAGCCCTCACCCTCCCGCCCGCCGCCCCGCAGCCGGCGCCGGAGCCCCAGGAGGACGACACCAAGTGCCTCCGCGGCGTCAAGTCCGGCCTCAAGGACCCCGACGCCCGCCTCGCCTCCTGGACCTTCACCAACACCTCCGCCGGCTCCGTCTGCGAGTACTCGGGCGTCACCTGCTGGAACCCGCAGGAGTCGCGCATCATCACGCTCTCCCTCTCCGGCTTCGCCCTCCAGGGCACCGTCCCCTCCTCGCTCCAGTACTGCCGCTCCGCTACCACCGTCGACCTCTCCTCCAACGCTCTCGAGGGCCCCATCCCGCCCGCCCTCTGCGACTGGATCCCCTTCGTCGTCACCCTCGACCTCTCCGGCAACCGCCTCTCCGGCGCGCTCCCCTCCGAGCTCGCCAACTGCCGTTTCCTCAACTCCCTCAAGCTCAACGACAACGCCTTCGCCGGCCAGATCCCCGCCTCCCTCGCGCGCCTCGACCGCCTCAAGTCGCTCGACCTCTCCGGGAACCGCCTCACCGGCCAGATCCCGGCCCAGCTCGGCTCCGCCTTCTCCAAGGACTCCTTCGCCGGGAACTCCGGCCTCTGCGGCCGCCCCGTCTCCTCGCGCTGCGGCGGCGGGCTCGGGGGCGCCGGCCTCGGCATCGTCATCGCCGCCGGGGTCCTCGGCGCCGCCGCCTCGCTGGTCCTCGCCTTCTTCCTATGGCGGTGCACGGGGAAGAAGAGCAAGGGCCGTAGACGTCGTGGAGGACAGGGCCGCGGAGCCAGCGAGGCGGGGGTTACTGGGGCCGCCGCGGAGGACGGGAGCTGGTGGGCGGAGCGCCTGCGGACCGCACACAACCGCCTATTGCCCGTCTCGCTCTTCCAGCAGCCGATTGTCAAGGTCAAGCTTGCCGACCTGCTGGCGGCCACGCAGGATTTCAGCACAAGCCACATCGTCGTCGCCGGGAGCTCGCGGGCAGGGACGGCGTACCGGGCTGTGCTGCGTGACGGTTCTGCGCTCACGGTGAAGCGCCTGCACTCCTGCCCGCTCTCGGAGAAGGCCTTCAGGTCGGAGATGGGCCGGATTGGGCAGCTGCGCCACCCCAACATCGTGCCGCTGCTGGGGTTCTGTGTGGTCGAGGAGGAGCGGCTGCTGGTGTACAAGCATATGGAGAGTGGGGCGCTTTGCAAAGTGATGAAGGAACCAGGGGAGACGTTGCTCGATTGGGCGACGCGGCTCAGGATTGCCGTCGGGGCCGCGCGTGGTCTTGCGTGGCTGCACCATGGCTTCCAGATGCCACAGGTTCACCAGAACCTGAGCTCAAGTGCGGTGCTTCTCGACGAGGACTATGAGGCTCGGATCACGGATGTTGGGCTCACAAGGCTCGTCAGGATGGCACCAGGTGAGGGTGGAGATACAAGCCCCTTCCTGAACGGTGACTTCGGGGAGTTTGGGTATGTTGCACCAGAGTATGCAAGCAATCCAGTCGGTACCATGAAGGGTGATACATACGCATTTGGGGTCATACTATTTGAGCTCGTCAGCGGGCAGGAGGCTGCCACTTTGTCGAGTGATGTTGTCGGTGAAGGGTTCAAGGGGACATTGGTGGATTGGGTTTATCAGCTCAAGAGCTCAGGTCGAATCGCCGATGCTGTGGATAAATCATTGAGTGGGAAGGGCCATGAGTCAGAGATTAATGAGTTCTTGAAGGTAGCGTTTCAATGTATCGTGGCTCGCCCAAAGGAGAGGGTCTCAATGTACCGGGTTTACCACTCTCTGAAGAACATTGGAACAGGCCGTAATGTTTCGGAGCAGTTCGATGAATTCCCGTTGACCTATAACAAGGACGACTCGGACACCATGTAACTTACGGTGACCCCGTCTTGGATTGTGAAATGCTTGGTCAGGCTTCGTATACTACTTGCATATCCCTGCCACTTGAATTGATTGGGGGCATGCCGAGCCCAACCACAAGCACACCATTACTACTGCGAGATGCTCGGTACGATCATGGCACCGTCTCATGTTGAGATAATCATGTAAGCTGTAAGATTACTCGGTATGGTCCTTTAAAATTATTGCTAGTGCTTGTAGTATCTCTGGAACTGTAATTCTTCTTGTGTCTAAATCCTGATATCATCTTCCTTCTTGGAACAATAGCATGCTCTCTGGTCTTCAAAGAAATTCAGATTGACATTCAAAATTTTGATATTTTACCATTGTATCCTAATTTTACAGGAATATTTCACTCTGTTAATTGTCTTGTACACTCCTCCTACATGGTTACTTTGTAACACCGTTTGTTATCTCCTTTTTTTATAACTTCTGCATGGTCATTTTGTAGAACCCTGTTATTATCTCCTCCTACATGGTTATTTTGTAGTATGGCATCTCATTGATCATTTTCATTCTGTGAATATGTTCAATGATATTCCAAATCCTCTTGTCATACAACTTACCCACTTTGCTATTGTTGGTAGCACACCAATTTGGGCGAAAAAATCTTTGACATCAAATTTCCAAGCTATTTGGTCCGTGCTATACTTTTCAACCTTGGACCGTCTACTTGTGGGTTGTGCTCTGTATTGTGAATGCTAATTGGAATCATTATGACGATGAAACGACATCGGCAACCTGGCTTTTAATTTAGCCTTTTATTTTCTCCTAACTAGGTGGTATCTCAGTCTTATCTAGCTGTCTCAGTCATTGAATTGTATATGCTTTCCTTGATTTGAAAGTCAGCTCTTCTGTGACAAATGACAATAATCCATCCCTGTGCACATGACAGTTTACATAATTGTCACGATCACAGGTTCACATCACAGGCCTGGATTTGACCTTTCATAGGGGTAGCAGAGTGTTGATCGATCTTTGGACTGGTAGAGATAGAATGAATAGATGCAACAACTATATTAATTCTTGGACTAGATGGCCAGAAACTAAGGGAAAAAAATTTCCTGAGCTGTGAAGCAACTGCTGAATAGTTTAGCCGATCTACCCTTGAGAATTACAGAGAGCAGGTGGAGATGAGCAAACAGATGTACGGATTCGTCACTGTGTTTGAATCATGCGCTTAGCTGGCACCTGCAGTTTTTGTACTATACTGGTAGCTGTTGCTCTGTCCAGATTCGCATAGAGAAGAGTAAGACAAAACACGCTGATAAACTAAACTGTTTTGGCCAAAGTTTGACGCGCGCATTCAACTGTATCTGTATGTATTGTATGGGTGATTTTAAAAATATCTGGGCTTACTGCTTGGTAAGTCTGCATAGGTTACCATCCGGCCAATCCTGATTCCTGAGTTGCTCATCCTCACACCTGAGGCATGGCATTGCTGAACCAAGGTGTCCATCACTCTGGAGTCTGGAATGAACACTAGCGTTGCAGGTTTTCTTCTCTTGTTATATGGAGTTCGTACTACTGTAGTGTATTATGACCTGGAAGGCTGGAGTGGTTGACAGCTGGCATCAGCAGATCGTCTGCAATGATGGTCATGCCTTGTCTGTAGGATGCACCAGACCCGGGCCTCCCCTACACATGATCGCAGGGACCTACGAGAATCAGACACACAAGGGTATTGAAGAACCATGGAGGTCTGAGCTGAGTCCTATCTTTGACTGGCTCCTTGAACATGAATGCACCACACCTGGTAGATGGACATGAATGGACAGAGATCCAGTGTCACGCTGCACCTTTACCCCTTTTAGATCCATCTGATCTCCATCCAACGGTACCCCTTTTAGATCCATCTGATCGGACATCAAAAGCGCTCACCAGCAGCACCCCAAATTCTCGTCCCGAGCGATTTTGTGTCCGGCACCCTCAATAGGGCCTCCAAGTTTGGAGACTCTCCTGGGGGTGTCGGACATCGCCTCGGGCATGGCCCTGACAGCGATGGCCCGCCCGTCATTCACACGACCTGCCCCCCGTCATTCTCTGAGTCATTCGTCCCCCATAGCCTAACCTTTTTTCCTCTCGACGGCGATTCGCACCATCGCCGCCACTCTCGGCGCCGCCTGCTTGGTTCGCACCTAGGGGACCTTGGCGCAGCGCTAGGGACCGTCTCGCGCCGCTGGTCTCCGACCTTAGCGTCGACGCATCTAGTTCGAGCCCAGGTACGCCTCCTCTTCCCTCCCGCCCCGCACGCGCAAGCTGTTCGATCATTGATTGATAGGCTGAATTCGTCAAACAGGCAATGGACAGCGACGACGAGGTCATGTTTTTTGAAATGATGCCGCTCTTGTGGCCGACGCAGAGGAGAACGAGATGATGATGGCCGCACTTCTAAATGCCGCAGTCGAGGCAGACAGCGCGCCGAAATTTGGAGGATCATCGAAGGGGCGGCGGCTCAACAAGAACCGCAACAGAGCAACTGGGCACGCTCTGTTGTTCAAGGACTACTTTGCCGAGAAACCGACGAACTTGCCTCATGAATTTCGCTGGCGCTTTAGGATGAGCAGGAAGTTGTTTTGGAGGATCTCGCACGGCGTTCGGGACAATGACGACTACTTTGAGCTGAAGAGAGACCGCACCGACATGATTGGGTTCTCGTCTATTCAGAAATGCACGACGGCCATCCGGTGCCTTGGCGCGGATGCTCTGAATGACTATTTTCGTATGTCTGAGTCCACAGCCGTCGAAGCCACCTACAGATTCTGTAGGGCAGTTGTGAAGGTGTTCGGCGAGCACTATCTGAGAATATCAAAGGAGGAAGACACGGCGCGTATTTTGGCACAAGGAGCAGCAAGAGGATTTCCAGGGATGCTTGGAAGCATAGATTGCATGGAAGAACTGCCCCTACTCGTGGCAAAGGATGTACAAGTCAGGGCATCCCGGAAAGTGCAGTGTTATACTTGAAGCCATGGCAGATCATGAACTTTGGATATGACATGCCTACTTCGGCACCGCCGGTGCCGCCAATGACATCAACGTGCTCTACAATTCCATTGTGTTCAAGAAGAAACTTGTGGATGGCCTAGCTCCACCATGCAACTATGTGATCGGCGGCCATGAGTACAGCAAGCAGCAAGGGGTACTATCTTGCTGACGGTATCTACCCCAGTTCGGCTACATTTGTGAAGACAATCCGCAACCCTGTCGGCGAGGCCGACAGATTGCCATTTTTCAAAGAGACAAGAGGTTGTTCGCAAAGATGTGGAGCGGGCTTTTGGTGTGCTCAGGTCAGATGGGCTGTTGTCCGCTACCCTTGTCTTTCATGGTCCCCAGAAGAAATGGATGCTATCATGAATGCTTATATCATCATGCACAACATGATCATTGAGGACGAGCGTCCTACAAGGAGGCAACAGGTCGGCGAACAGTTCGATTTCCAGAAGCCTATGGCTAATCCACAGCCGGCCTTGCCGACGGCGTATAGTGAATTTGTTGCCGTAATTCGGGAAATTCGTGATGAAGCTACGCATAACCGACTGCACAATGACCCCGTGGCACACGCATGGGCTATCAAAGCAAATCAGCCGGTTGAGTGACTTTGTAAACGAATATGAAATTGTGTTGTAATAGAACCTACTACTTTCAAACTTTACTAATGCATGCACGTACTTATTACATATAATTAGAACTACTCGTCGTCATCGGACTCAGCCTTAGGCGGCGGTGTCCCAGGCACGTCGTCCGCCGGTGCTGCGTCAGGAGTTTCCGGCTGCCACTCCGGTTTTGGGGCCTGGGAACGACCGGTCCTGCATATGCCCCTGCCGCACGGGATGGCCACGGCGACCAAGGTTCCCATGGAGAGAAAGCAGGGCGTGCCGGGGATGGAGTTGCGTGCACGCCGTCCTGTTCCGCCCCGTCCTCTTCCTGCTGTTGTTCGGCGGCGACCACGGCATGCTGATCGTCGACCAGCACGGCCTCCCTCTCCTCCTCCTGATCGGGCAGCACCGCCTCCTTCTTCTCCTCCTGATCGGGCAGCACAGCCTTCTTCTCAGGCGACGACATGGCGAGCGAGTTGTGGGCAGAAAGAATGAGATCGATGTGCGACCGTGAGGATTGTTATATTGGTGTCAAGCGGTGCGAACGCTACCCGAATCTACGCGGCGGTGGTTGCAATCCACACGAAGCGTCGTAAGGCGGAGCGACGCGGCGGTTGCCGCCGGCGGTTCGTGCGCCCGCAAGGTGTTCGGCAGTTCGCCCAAATGTTGCCCGGACACATGTCAGCACCCTCCAAAGGAGACCCAGTTGGGGGTGCCGGACACACATTTAGAGGCCCCCGGTGGAGATGCTCTAATTGAGTTCAAAATTCAAATATTTCAGAGAAGTTCGAAAAAATTCCAGCATGTAGTTTATGTCTCGTTGTTTTTTTTCAGAAAAATTCTTTGGAGTGAATGCTGGGACTTCGGCAAAATAATCGGAGCACAACATGATATGGCCCTCCATCCTCTTTCTCGGCTTGGTCTTGATCCTTCCAGGCACGAACCCTCCTCGTTTAGGTGCGGTATTGGCGGCCTCTAACTCTGTAAAAGACAAGCAAGAATTGCAAAATTCTCGTCTTTCTCGACGGCTTCCTCTTCCATGAAAATATCTCCACGTCGCTATCCATCTATTGAAATCAAAGATAAATAAATCAATCACCCTGTCGCCGGCAGCCGGCGACAATTA
The DNA here is from genome assembly GCA_026929855.1 of Poa annua. Taxonomy (NCBI): domain Eukaryota; kingdom Viridiplantae; phylum Streptophyta; class Magnoliopsida; order Poales; family Poaceae; genus Poa; species Poa annua. Next base: position 72,867,528 of record CM049433.1, read on the forward strand.
ATTTTGATAATGATCGGCCTACCAGGCGATCGACCAAACACCTTCGTGCAAACGGTGCAAGGTGGTAACCGGAGCTCTTTGGCCACGAGAATCAACGAGAGCCGACGCAGAAAGCCTAGGGGCGATGGGAGAGATTAATGTGGCCGGCGAGAATAAACGAGAGCCAGCGCAGAAAGCCTAGGGGTGATGGGGGGAGATTAATGTGGCCGACGAGCTAGCGCCGCGAACCGATGAAGAGGTATGGGGGCGGCGAGGAGGACGGCCACGCCGAGAGAAATGAATGGGGAGAAGGGAAACGAGGGGTATGGTAGGGTTTAAAATGCTCTATGTCGACGACAGCCCCCCCCCCCCCCCCCCCCCCCCGGGTCAGGATCCACGCGCGGTCTCATCCCGCCCAAACAACTCTCGACGGGAATGGCGTGGGCTGGATGCGGGTTGTACCGGACGTAAGACGGTCCTTTGACGTCGCAACTGGAGATGCTCTAATTTTCACTAAAATCGCCCGCAGTAACACACAGAAATGGATCTAATTGCAGTTTTTGAGGATCGAACTATAATACGCTTGCCTAGGAAAAAGAAAAGGGAAAAATGATCCAACCGGAGGCCCTGCTCTCGACATCACACCATGGCCAAGGATGGTTAATCTGTGATCCGTCTGCAGTCCGTCTGCGCCACAGCCGCCACGACAGCCGGAGGCCACGCTGCGATCTGTGAAATATTCTTTCGCCAGCTCACGCGAATACAGAAGAAGAGGATGATGATCGATGGATGTATCGCAGTCATCGCACATTCGGATACGAGCGCATCGGCCGTGCGACTAGTCGCTCCGGCGTGTCGCCGTCGTTGACCGACTTTGCGGCGATCTTTCTCGGTAGCTAAACTGCAAACGAGTCCGCGTCCACGGAGAAGATCCGGCCACTTCTTTGCCGTGCAGGCTCCGCAACTGTGGAAAGGTCAAAAAAGGTACTTTTCATTTTTGCTATATCAAAATCAAACCACCTTTACCAAGTCACGAGACCTTAGCACAAACATTCCTGGTTTAACGGCATGTGGTAAACGTACTCGAGGTTGGCCACTTTGCTGCCATTCTCGTCCGAGTAGAGAGACACACACGAGCAGGTAACCGATACTCCAGACGCACTCAAAATCCATGATCAACAGTCCCAGAAAGGCATATATGCTCAAGCCAACTTGTAAGTGTAGGGGCGCACGACTAACTGAATTGCACAACAGATCAACCATCTCATGTAATCAAAACTGATTTAGCAGCATGAAACACAACACATCTACAACAACCTAAGTCTAGAGCTATCTAACAGCGTCATGATTGAATGGCACACACCAAGGCATCGGTTCCTCAAGAGACCAGGATGTTTCTGCTGCTGATCAGAACTAGCATTGGAGGAAGAGTTTTCAACTGGCACAAAATTTCAAGCCTTGAGCATGTATATCAAGGCTCAGATAACATAGCGGTAGGTCACATACTCTCCAGCAGTCTCACTTTGCCGGGTAATCTTCACGACCTGTCCACGCTTCATGCCATAGTATCTTGCTACCGGATCCGTGATCTGAATCTGAGGGAGCTGCATTGTAAGACAACACAAAACCATCAGACCAGAGTATAAACTTGATGGTAAATATTTGGGTCAAGCTATTTTTAGTAAACTGAGGTGTCAAAACTTGATTAATGTGAAATTTGACCGATTCAAATTTATGCAGCCAAAAGTTTCAAGACAACAAATTGCTCAGATGAACATCACCAATATATCAGAGTTCAGTACACTCGTATCCTTAGCGTTATCCAATAAAATATTTACAACGGTAGAAAAAAAAATCTGTTGCCATAGGCCGCAAGTCACCAACATATCGGAGACATGCTCATATCTAGGAGGCATTAATTATGTATTAACTTTCAAGTATCAATCACTTTCCAAGCAAACTATATAGTACCATTGCTCAGGTTGTAAACTTGTAAGAGCATCTCTAGATGACCCTTTAAAGCTGCGACCTTTTAAACACCACCGAAACACATTTTCCCAGTCCCAAATTTGATCCCACAGAACAGAACCGGTAAAAGGAACTGCAAATGCAAACATGCCACAAAGGGCCCCGCCTGTCGGTGGCCTTTTCTCCTTCTTCCCCACTTTGTGGCCTGTCTCCCTCACCCGACTTGACTCCTCACCGGCTTTTCCCGCCAGATCCCGCTTTTCCGCAATACCTGACCGTCGCCGGCAGCCATGCTGACCGCCGAGTCGTCGCCGACGGACAACTACCACTCCGACGAGCAGCTCGAGACCTTAGCCCTCAATTTCTCATCCCCCGCATTGGCCCCTGCTTCTACCAACCCCCTGCTCCACCCTCCTCCCTCGCCTTCGTCCACCTCCTCCCATCCCACCGCAGCCGCGGACGGCGATGCGTTCATCACTGAGAATGTTGAGGCTGACTTCTTTCCCGTCCTCCCCACCCCCGACGCCCTCGTCATTTTCTGCGAGCCATCAACGGAGTTCTACTAGATCACTCTCTCCGATCTGAGGAAGCACGAGGTGACCCTCACCAGCCGCCGTGCAGCCACACACTGTGGCGAGTCTATGCGAATTTGGGAGAAATTTTGGCTGGCCTCATGCGAGTCTATCGGCAGAAGACGTTGGCGTGAGCTGAAATTTCCCAACCGCTAGCATTGACCAGTATTCAGGGCACTGCCAAAATTGCCTCTGAAATTTCAGATACAAGGGTCTCGGGCGTGTGGTCATGGTGCCCTCTAAGAAACTTTAAGGATTGACGATTTTAACGGATCTGTTCGAGTCCGTTTTTTCGTCTCAAACTGTAAAATCGGTTATCAGAAGATTTTAAGGGGTCTCCTAGAGATGCTCTAACAGGGTTCCTTGGGTGTACATTCTACTAGCTTACCTGCTAACAATTGTGTCTCACGTTCTCATTTCTCACCCTTAAATGAAATTGCCGTGCTACTCTTTCAGCAAAGTCATTCACCCTACGATCCTACATGACACAACAGTCTTCATTCACGCTGCCAACTTAGCAGAGTTATGTGCTGCACAAGGCAGGTAGTCAGCCAGGAGCCCAGGATATCCATCCACATTGGGTATGATCTTATTGTAAAGGAATAGGATAGGATTATTTAGTATCGCTTAGGGGATATGATACTTGTACAAAACAAAGTTAAGTCTCGACAAGTAAGCAAAATCAGCTCTCTAAACCTGGTTAGACCGTTAGAGCGAAAGTGCTCCTGAGGTGATACTTCAAGGGATTGAGTGGGAGGGATTTAAAAACGAACATTTTCAAAATCATTTAAGATTTTCCAAACAAACAATTAGCAATGTCCACGTGCAATTTGATCTACACGGTCAATGATTTAGCGATAATTTTTTCATAGAATCTGCACCTAAACCTTCTCATGGATTGAACATCTTAAACAGGGATGCGCCTTCTTCATGATGTCATGCTTGCAACAAATATGGTATCAGGCCAATGACGGCGAGAAAACAAGAGGAAAATTGATCTGACCTGGGTTTCTTTCGCGGTGTATTTATCCAGGACCTCCTGCTTCTCCTCGTCTGACAGGAGCTCGTGCTTGGGGACGAGATGGTGCTTGGTAATGTTTACAAGAAGCTCCCCTTCCTGCAGGACAGCACACCCCAAAATAAGCTTCGGTCACTGGTTCTGATAACAGTACACGAGGTACGGAGTCAGGGATGGAGAGAGAGAGAGAGAGAGAGAGAGGAGAGAGAGAGAGAGAGGAGGGCAACCTGGAAGACTTCGAGGCTGTACTTCTTGCTCTGCAGGACCTCGGCCCGTGCCTGGCCGCTGAGGGCCTTCTGCACGACGAGGATGCCGCTAGTGACGTTCTCCTGCTTCATCTTGTCGACGCAGGTCTTGACGGCGCCCAGCCCGGCCTTGGACTCGTCCAGGAAGAAGACCTTGACCTGGCAGAAAGAAGGACACCGTCAGTCGCCGTGCAAATCACGGGGAGGCGGCGGCGGCGAAGGAGGATGTTATGAGGGGCGGAAGTACCTGGTCGTCGGGGTCGCCCCTCCTGGCGCGGTGGATGGTGAGGTCGTCGCGGCGGACGGGGTCGCCGTAGCGCTGGACGAACTCCTCTATGGGCAGGTCGATGTCGGCCTTCTTCACCCTGTACCTGCGGTCTTTCAGCATCTCCAGCACCGTGCGCCGCACCCAGGACAGCCGCTTCGTGTCCACGCCGTACTCTGTCTCCTCCGCCGGTTCCTCCGCGCGCGGTTCGTTCGTGTCCTCGTCGGACGCCATCCCCTGCCTCTGCGGGAGTAGGGTGGGGAGAAGCGGCGCCGGCGCGGAGGGCGGGTGGCGATGTCTTATTAGGGTTTTTGGGCCTTTTTAGATTAGAGGAGGAGGGAGGATGGTTTTGTGGGCCTAGCTACGTAAAAAAACTTCGTATCAGCTTGGGCTTTCCCCATTTGGCGGCGAAGGGTGTGCCACCGGTTCCTCGACAGAAGAAAACAAATACTACTCGTACTACTAGCTACAAAATCCTCACTTCATGAATTCAGCTGCTGCGACCCTAGCGGAGAGCTATGGGAGAAAGCGACCAACATTTTGGGGGAGAAAATCACTCATCCAACAACACAAGTGATGCAAGCCAACAGACCCTTGGTTGCTGGCTCCGCCAGAGAACTTATGTATCCCTGTTTCTGTTAATGGCTAAATAAAGTGGGGCGGTCGTTTTCTCAACAAAAAAAAAATCAACCCGAAGGTTCGGAACCTAGAGCTAGAGGGAACGAAGATCAACGCCCCAATTAACCTCAGTAACGTGGTGTACAAACTCGCTCCAAGGTCTTCAGGAACAATTTCAGGTAGACCAAAAGTTAGTGCACTCCTGCTAGGTCAGGTGATCTCACACAAATACTATCATATCATACGAACATACTAACCAGTATGCCTGAAAAGAATTAGACAACCAGTCAACTAGCTGGGTGATGCCACGCCAAATTATGTCAACGAAACTACTCCATCCGTCCTAAAATAAGTGTCTCAACTTTGATAGAAAGTGGATGTATGTAGACATAAAACATGTCTATATAAAACTTTGATAGAAAGTGGGACGGAGGGAGTAGTTAAGAACAAGAAAACCATTGTCATACTTGGCAATGCAAATGCAAGAGCACACAATTCAGGGCATGCATGGTGAGCCAGGAGCGATCTCAAATACGGAAAAACAGAAGAAAAAACTGAGGCAGAAACAAACAACTTCTAATGATGCACGATTGCACGAACCTCATCCTACTACAGGCTTGCTTCGCTTGTCAGACAAACAACGGTTCCCAGAATGCAAACTCATACCATTTGGTTTAAACACAGGGGCACATAAGCAACAGAACCCCACAGAATGCAGAATAGATCGACAACTTCAGATGCAATGCGAAAATTAACATAGCTACAGAAACCTATGACTAGTGATACCTAATAGAGGTTATGTCAAATTGACGAGCAGTTCTAAAGGAAAAGCACCAAGCCATTTCAGAAACCACTTCTGATCCGCAAGAGACAAGAAAGTTTCTACTGCTAAGAAACTAGCATTGGACGAATCATGGTAACTGGCAGTACTCGCAGGAGAGCTCAATCGTTGAGAATGAAGTGGCACTCAGACAACAAAGCGGTATGTCACGTATTTTCCAGCAGTCTCACTGGGCCGGGTGATCTTCACGACCTGTCCACGCTTCATGCCGTAGTATTTTGCTATAGGATCCGCATGTTGAATCCGAGGGAGCTGCATCATAGGATAGCAAAAATTATCATCAGAACAGAGTACCCATTAAAGTAAAAGAGGGAAATATATTGTGTTCTCTGTTAGCTTGGTTTGAGAACTGGGCATCATAACTTGCTGAATGTATGATCCAACCCACCGCAAGTCTTGCACAAAAAACAACTGAAGGGGGTACCCAATACTTGACACTTGTCCAACCGGTTCCTACTACCTTGAGGTCTTTTAAACTCAACAGAGAGTGCAAGCAAAGAGATAAGTACAACAATGTAACTGCGTACAAAGCAGCAAGTTGCCAGGCGAGCATCACCAGTACACCGGGTCAGTATACGGTGTATCCTTAACATTATCCAACATAGCGTGTAGAAAGTAGAAAAGATGCACCATACCAGTCACCAGTGTCAGTCGATCCACCACATATGGAAGACATGATGCTCATATGTATTGTATAGGAATGACTAATTACATATTAACTTCAGAAAGCATCACTTAACAAGCAGGTTATAGAGTATCACTCTTCAAGTTCTAACATAGTTTTTTATGTGCCCATTCTACTAGCTAATCCTGCTACCACCTGCTTCTCACATTTTCACCCTTCATGGCATTTCCTTCTATTTCCTCATCAAAATAGAACCTTAACTTAGGACATATACTATTATACATGGCAAGTATGTCCAAAATCCTGAATCTACATTAAATTATACAGAATTCACATGTTCCAGTATCATGATCAACCATAATCAGGATCAAGATGAGTTAACTTGAACAACCCAACATGACACAACAGACATGGCTCCCGTTGAAAATCAACAGGCTTAAGCGCACGCTATGCTCAAGGCAGGCAGCCAGCCAGGACACCCATCACCATACACATATGGATACAGATATTAATGTTAGGGAGGTGCGGATTATTTACTACTGTTAGTGTTAAGGGATATGATCATATTAGTTTGCCAAGTAGGATAGGTAAGATTATGTCCTTAAGAAGCGGTTGTGAGGAGATATATGATCCTGGTAATGATCCAACTAAACTCTCAGCCGTGGTATCTGCCAATGTGGCACATTAGCATGCAAAACACTGGTATCACCGGGTCAGCAGAATCAACCGTCCAATCTGGATTAGGAGGTTAAGTACTCTGATAGCGATTACAGGAGGGGGATTTTTCCTTAGGAGGCTATAGCTTGAGGAAGTAAACTGAACCCCATTTCAAATCGATAAGATGGTTCATGCTAACACAACACAACCAATTCGTAATGTGGACATGCAGGTCTGCTGGAATACACTGATTACTGGTAATTGTTCACAGATCCTGCACATAAACCTTTTAATGGCTTTTACATAGCTTAAACATGAATGCAGTTTTCGTAATGCCATACATGTATCGATTAGAACATGAGGTGAGCAAAGCGCAGGCACATTTTATCTGACCTGAGTTTCTTTGACGGTGTATTTCTCCAGCAGCGTCTTCTTCTGTTCGGCTGTCAGGAGCACGTGCTCTGGAACCAGTTCGTGATTCTTAATGTTTATGAGAAGCTCTCCTTCCTGCAGGACAATACTTAAATTAAACGCCCGTCACTAGTTGAGACAAATATTAGTAGTCCTATAAAAAAAGTACGAGTAGCGTGACAGGGATGTAGAGCGCGACCTGGAAGACCTCGAGGTGGTTTTTCGAGAAGTCAAGCATGGCGTTGCGGGCGAAGGCGCTGATAGCCTGCTGCACGACGAGTATTCCGCTGGTGACGTTCTCCTGCTTCATCTTCTCGAGGTAGTTCTTGACCGTCTTTATCCCCGGCTTGGCCTCGTTCGGGAAGAACACGTAGACCTGATGGGAGACAGACATGACAGGCACCGCCAATCAATTAGTCGACAGACACCCTAGTACGGAAATCGCGGGGACGCGCCGGGGGAGTGACGAGGGGCGGACCTGTTCGCTGGAGCCGTCCTTCTTGGCGCGGTTGATGACGAGGTCGTCCCGGCGGACGGGGTCGCCGTAGCGGCCGACGAACTCGCCCATGGTCAGGTCGATTTCGGCGTCCAGCACCAGGTACCCGCGGTCCCGCAGCATCTGCATCACCGTGCGGCGGACGCGGAACAGGCGGCTCGTCTCTCCCTCCGACGCCGCCATCCCTCCTCCGACCGCCCGCGGTGGGGTTGCGCCTGCCTTTTGGGGGAGAAGCGGCCGGCGGCAGGTAGGGTTTGGGGTTTTGGGGAGGAAGGCCGGCGGCGAGTAGTGGCGATTGAGGAGGCGTGGGTCGGAGCCGGACCGACCGCCAAGTTCTAGGTGGTTCGGTTCGGACAATCGGACGTCGGTCGCGCATGGGTGTAGATTTGGGCCGGGCAGTTTATCTGGGCTAGGCCTACGACCATGGATCTTTGTACAAAGGACACGCGTCACAGAGGCCACCCTTCTCCCCCCAGCTCACGCTAAATGGGCCGGCCCATTTACTGTGCTTGTACTATTTTTTCTGTTTACGTTTTTACAAATATGCTAAGAATTTGAAAGTTTTTTTAAAAAAGTGAAAAATGGTATTTGAACGAAAATATTTTTGAAAAATTTTTTAAAAAGTGAAAAAATGGTATTTGAACGAAAATATTTTTTAAACATTTTTTAAGTGCATAGAAAAATATCTATGAACAAAAAATTATTGTAAACAATTTTAAAAATTGAACAAAATAGGTATATGAACGGAAACTAGTTTTAAGAAAAAAATTGTTTGAACATTTTAAATAAAAATTGGAACATTTTTCAAAAATATAAAGACATTACTAAATTTTAAAATATTTTGAAAACTGAACAATTTTTAGTTTTGAACAAATTTATGTTTTGAAAAATTAAAAAATATATCCACAAAAAACAAAAAGAAAAATGGAAAAAAGAAAAAGAAACTAAGAAAAAAAGAAACAACCAAAAAAGAAAAAAAGAAACGAAAAAGGAAAAGAAAGGGGAAAAGGAAAAAAAACAAGGAGACGAACCTGGTTGGTCGTGCCTTATTGGGCCGGCCCGTTCCGCCGGGGGGTGTGCGGAGGCGTGGTATCTCCGCGGTACGCGGAGACTAGGATTCCGCCCCTTCCAGTCGTTTGCAGTCACATAGGTCACCTAGGCCCATTTAAAACACAGAAGTAAAAAACGTTGGAAAAAAATAGAAAATAAGTTGTCATGTTACAATGTGACATTCTTATAGAACCAAATTTATAAAAAACAATAATCAAAGTGCTGTTTGGATTAAACGTAGAAAAAATACAGGAATTATAAATATTAAAACACAACGTGAGGCTTCATGTTTGTTTTCTTCCAAAAACTCTTGTGAAATAGCCTATCTCATAGGAATTTCAAAAGAATCCGAGTTTCCTATTCATTTTGAACCCATAGGAATTTATCCTGTAGGATTCCTATGCTCTAAAATTTCTACAATTTTCCTTTGTTCCAATAGGGGCCTAAGGTTTTCCTTTCCTCCTCCCGAGTGCTCGCGCGGGCGACTCTGGAGGCTCCCAAACCCTAGCTCAGCAGCCCTTCCTCCATGCTCCCCTAAGTTGGCAGCGGCACTCGACCGTCAAAGGCGGAGGGCGCACCTCAACCGCTCTCCTAGGCGCGGGTATGCGTCGTCACCCGAGCGCGCGGCGCTGGTGCGACGGAGCAAGGCGAGGTCGGCGCGGTGAAGCTACAAGGTGACGTCGGCATGGAGGAGCTGCGAGGCGACGACATGGCTGCAGCGGGGAAGCGGGCCCGATCTGGGTTCCTAGCACGGATGCGGAGCAGAGGAGACAGGACGGGTGGCGAAGCTTGGCGGGGTTGTGCGTTGTTGCGTTGTCGTGCTGCCTGGCACTCACGTGCGGCTGCACGGGGCCATGAGCTCGATTTGGGCCGCCCGAGCCGTCACCGGAGTGTTGCCCCGTTCTGTTGTGAGGATGCTCTGGTTGGAGGTTGCGGGGGTCGCGCAACGCGCCGCACTCGCAGGGCATGTGCAGCCCCGCTTTATTGACGTCGTGCACACCAGGGCGAAGTGGTGGTGGACGAAGATGAATGGCACCGGTGTTGCTTGGGTTGGCCGGCTGTTGCATCCCCTTATTTGTGGTTTGGCGAGCAAGGCGTTGTTGCATGCATGTTGACATCCGGTGTGCGGAGGAGATGGTGGAGACTAGAGGGATACGAATGGCGCCGCTGCGGCGGTTGCATCCTTCGTCGGAAGATGAATGGCATGCATGTGTTGCATACTCGAGGAGAAGAATGGCGTCGTGCCTGGTTGCATCCTTCTGATGGGAGACGAATAGGATGGAAGCACGTCGAGCTTGCCGGGAGGTGTGGTTGGCCGTGGAGACATGCTAGTGGTTTGGTGTGTTGGCTAGTTGGATCCTCGGTTCGGACTATATATGTTAGAATGCCGGCGAAAGCTATACTGCGGCTATGGCCGGAGTCGTCGATGACATCATCTACAGTCATCGCTCTCTCGTTGGAGACATCGATGTAGTTGTTCATACCTTGCCTTTTCTGACATGCTCCGGGGAAAAAAACTTAACCTAGTCTTCTAAATTGGATTATGATGACGCTTTCCGACATCGTGTTCGCTCTTGTGGACATCGTTTTGGAGGTAAATTCGGTCAAAGAGACGTTAAGCTGTGTGTCGCGTATGCCGAAAGACATCTTCTTCGTCTCTCTATGGTTCTGCGTACGATTTTTCTCATAAACCGGACCAATCATCAATCAATTTAGCAGGCTCCCGCTAACATAAAAAAAACTCCTCCCAAGGCGAACCCTAGATCTAAATTGGCGTTCCCTTCCCTTCCCGGCGTCGTGCGCCATGACCCGTCGCAGCGGGGAACTGCTGCCTCACGCCGCCTCCGACTCTCGCCTGCGCTGGTTGATGCTGGATCCCGTCGTGCACTGCACTGATTTGGACGGGGACGAGCTCATCTGGAACGGCGTAACAGCCGGCGGCACGCTGTCAGAGACATCCGTCACCTGCACCGGCCAAACCCTCGCCGTCTCCCTCAGGGTCGCGTCGCCCCCGGCGGCGTCTCGTCTCTACCTCCACTGGCCAGAAGGGCTCAGGCCGGAGATGAAGGAGCTGGATCCGCCCATCGTCATCGCGGCTCACGGCAACTCCATACTTTTCCAGGCCTACGTCCCCCACGTCGACCAGTGCCGCCCGCCCTATTACCCCGTCGACTACTTCGTCTACACAGCCTCGGGCCGCCGCTCAGACAAGGCCCCGTCGCTCAGGCGTCTACCGCGGTGCTTCGAGGGTGGGCAAGTGGACCAGCAAATGGACCAGCTCTTCCACCCGTACTGGCTCCAGCAGCAGCGGCTGATGTTCACTGAATGCATTGGCCTGTTGTGCCATGGCGATGAGGAGTTCACAGTGGCGGAGCTCTCGTGCGGCGGCGAGCTCTGCCTGCTACACCATGCACCTGGCGTGAGGGAGGAGGCCATGGAATGGGTTGTTAAGAAGCTGCAGTTGCCTTGTTGCAAGGATGCCCCGGACTTGTTTAGCCGTTCCTGGATGACGGACGCCGTCATCCCCTATGGCGATTCCTCCTTGTGCTGGGTCGATTGCTACCTTGGATTGTTCTTTGTCACCGTCCATGGTGATCTTACAAAGAAGCCACACTATGTCCCAATGCCTGCAGCTCTGGATCGTCATCGTCTCTACAATGACCCAGGGTGCCCTGACCCGGCACGCCGTGTGCGTGTCACCGACAGCGCATGATTAAGCTCATTTGTGTCAGCGATCATGCAGGCTGCAGTGTGCATAGCCCTCAACACCCTACTTTCAAAATAACAACATGGAATCTGACCGATAATAAATGGGAACTAGATGCCACCATGGAAGCTAGGGGGCTCTGGGATGCTCTTTCTTTTGACAAGCGCCTTCCACTGCTTCGGCCGGAGTTCCCCATCATGAGCTTGGTTGATCATGATGTCTTCTGCTTCGTGTTGAATGATAGGCACAACATTTACTGGCTGATTGAGGTCAACCTGAAGAAGAAGAAGCTGGTCGCAGTTGCCGTCTATACCAATGAAGAAGAAGAAAAGCAAGCTGCGGAACAAGAACAAGCAAGCACCTTCTTCTTTGGCAACCCCTTCATTTCCAGCCAGTTCACAATGTACTTGGAGAAGCATGCCATCAAAAGGTAATTATGTTACATGTCTATGCCGCACACAATGATTTCCATTCATCTTAAATTTTCCATCTCGTAGCATTTCCTAGCACTGTTTTGTATAATTTTTACTCATTTGTTATTTATGTTGTAAATTTTAGAACTTGACTCCACAGTGCGTGATGGTTAATTTCTATAGAATTAGCTTATGTAAACTTATTTGCTAAATGACTAATCAATCCTGCAAACCATTATCTTTTGTGTTACAGCATATAGCAACACACAATTGTCTAAGTAGCTAGTCAATCTTAAAAATGTTGAACAGTCATTCAATTGTTAAGTTTGGTATTTATACTTTGTACTTCTCATTATTTTAACCATTGAGAAAGGAATCAGATGGGGTATCTGAGATGGTGCATCGACAAAGATCTTATCTGACAATTGGATCCCGGTGTGTATCCAGGCCTGCTGCGACCTCGGGTGCAGATTCCTGACGACTAAACTGTGGATACTTTGATTGTGGAGGACTCTCGCACATGGAACATAGATTTACTTCACACCATCTTTGATGAGGATACAGTGGTAAAGATCTTCTAGGTTCCAGTTAGTTGTCATGGAGGCGAGGATTTCGCTTCATGGCCGCATACTCGCTTCGATACCTACATTGTACATTCTGCATGTAACTTGGCAAGATCCAATCCGTTCCATGTTGAGCGCAGCTGCCCAGGTGGCGGATCATCGTCTGAATCGCTAGATGATGCAAAAGTCTTCTGTGGTCGGCATGTGAGGAGTTTCCATTCCTCGTCCTCGCCCACGCCGTGCTCCCCAATAGCAATATTGCACACCCGTGACTGCAGGAGAATGGCTGGGAATTAACTGAAACCTGTAACAAAAGAGAACATCAGTAAGACAGTAAGCATAGTTTAGGAGCAGCAGCCCAAACTATGGAAGGATGCCCTGCTTCTTCACATAAACTATGGATCCTCATCGAAAATTATAATATCATAAGCAAGAGCACGGCAGGATAAACTTACCAAAAATTAACAAAGAAAACTATGGAAGGATGCCCTGCTTCTTCACATAAACTATGGATCCTCATCGAAAATTATAATATCATAAGCAAGAGCACGGCAGGATAAACTTACCAAAAATTAACAAAGTGCTTGAAGAATATCGCATTAAAGTAACTTATCATAATTGCATCGTTCATTTGTGAAACCCAAGAAGAACTGTCATTTTCATCTTCAGAGACTTGAGAAACGATAGTTGAGTACAATTCCTGTGCCACAAAGGTTCCATGCCTTACCCTAATTAATCCTTGAGTAGAGAAAACGAAAGATACAAAATGGTTCTGGCAGCCTTATATGATCCTTTTATATAGACAGAGGGAGTATCTGTAATGACATTATGGTTATTTGATCAAGCTCACACGTTTCCCTCAAAAAGGAAACAAAACGAAACCTTCCTCCCAAGGCGAACCCTAGATCTGAATTGGCCTTACCTTCCCTGCGTCGTGCGCCATGATACTGGTCGCAGAGGGGGGCCTCGGCGGTGCCTTCCCGGCCCGGACGGGCCACAGCCAGCCGCTTACGACTCTCACCTGCCCTGGTTGATGCTGGATCGCGTCGTCCACTGCACCGAGGTGGGCGGCGACAAGATCGTCAGGGACGGGGTAGCAGCCGGCGGCACGCTGTCGGAGACTTCCAACACCTGCACCGGCCAAACCCTCGCCGTCTCCCTCAGGCTCGCGTCGCCCCCGGCGTCGTCTCGTCTCTACCTCCACTGGCCAGAAGGGCTCATGCCGGAGATGGAAGAGCTGCCTCCGCCCTACGTCATCGCTGCTCACCGTCACTCCATACTCTTCCAGGCCTACGTCCCCCACGTCGACCAGTGCCGTCCCCCCTGTTACCTTGTCGACTACTTTGTCTATACAGCACGCTCGGACAAGGCCCCGTCGCTCAGGCGGCTCCCGCCTTGCTTCCATGGTGGGCAGGTGGACCCGGACATGGACCGGCTCTTCAAACCGTACCGGCTCCAGCAGCAGCGGCTGATGCGCAGGTACGACATCGGCCTGCTTTGCCACGGCGAGGAAGAGTTCACAGTGGCGGAGCTCTCCTACAACGGTGAGCTTTGCCTGCTACACCATGCGCCTGGGGAGGGGGAGGAGGCTATGGAATGGGTTTTACGAATCTGCAGATGCCTTCTTACAAGGATGCCCCAGACCTGTTTAGCGATTCCTGGCAGACAGACGTTGTCATCCCCTATGGTGTTTCATTCTTGTGCTGGGCCGATTGCTACCTTGGATTGTTCTTTGTCACTGTCCATGGTGATCTTACCAAGCAAAGCAGCCGCACTATGTCCCAATGCCTGCAGCTCTGGATCGTCGCCGTCGCTATGTTGTCTCAGGGTGCCCTGACACAACACGCCGTCGCCGTGTTTGTGTCACTGACAGCGGCAAGATTAAACTCATTTGTATCAGCGATCTTGAAGGCTGCAGTGTGCATAGCCATCATCATTCTACTTTCAAAATCACAACATGGAATCTGAATGACAATAAATGGGAAATAGACGCCACGATGGAAGCTAAAGAGCTCTGGGCTTCTTTTGCCTCTGACATGCGCCTTCCACTGCTCCGGCCAGGGTTTCCCACCATGAGCTTGGTTGATCATGATGTTGTCTGCTTTGTATTGAAAGATAGACACTGCATTTCCTGGCTGATTGAGGTTAACTTGAAGGAGAAGCTCCTGGGGGCGGTCACCCTATATATCGACGTAGAAGACGAAAAGCAGGCAGAACAAGCAAGCTGGTCCGATATTGTCTCCAGGACCTTCTATTTTGGCAACTTCTTCATCCCCAGCCAGTTCACCATGTACTTGGAGAAGCATGCCATCAAAAGGTAATTATGTCTCATGTTTATGTGTGCACAGTGATTACCATTGCCATTATCTTAAAATTTCCATCGTTTCCTAGCATTGTTTTTTATCTTTGTTATGTTGTTCTAAATTTTGAAACTTAACTCAACATAGCACAATTTTTATCTTCTACTACTCCCTCCGTCTCAAAATAAGTGAACTTATTTTGAGACGGAGGGAGTATATACAATTAGCTTATGAATTTTTTTTAGCCAGATGACTCTTCAACCCGACAAACTATTTTTTTTGTTGCAGCATAGCAACACACAATTGTCTAAATAGCTAGTCGATCTTTTAAATGTTGAAATAGTTATTTGATTGTTAATTCGGTATTTGTACTTCGTACTTCCTTCTCATTACTCACTCACATTCCCCAGGGGCGACTGGTAGAAATTAACATTTGGTCTTCACAATTGCTGCTGATGTTCTTAAAACATGATTTTAGTACGTTATAGAAGTTTGATCAGGTAATCAAATAAAACAAATGAGTATGCAATGGAACACTCAACCAAATATTTTGAATACTAGATTGTAAAGTGATGTAAAAATATGTGAGTTATGTTACGTAATAATATGTCATGCACAGTTGCTTAAGAGGCGCAAAAATTAAGCAATACTGATACAGTTGGAAGACACTTCGATGAGATAAAGTAATAGCATGTCCATCTTATAGTGGCAAGCATGATCGGATTCCATTAAATATTACATAAATTAAATGGGCTCGATGTTAGCAACTTTATTCGTAGGTAGTCAACCAGTTCTCGGTTTGCACAACATAGATGTAGTATTGTGAACAGAGGGCATGTAAATTATGTGGTGTAAAACATATGCATTGAGGGTGCCAAAAAATACTGTTTTTTTGGTGCTTTGCGTGGTAAGGCCATCTGCTTGGTGGTTTTATTTTTGTACCTGAAATCTCCATAAATATATATCATGGATCTTGTTCAATGTTTTTAATAGTTTGGCATAAGCTTGGTTGATCAACTTGTGGCTGTTCTGTACATTCACTAGCAACAGTACTTAGGTCTGCTAGGTAGCATCTAGTGGTCATCCTGTGGATGCTCAAATCTCAATATATTTTTGTACTTCCGAGACAGTCAGCTACTCCCTCCTGTCCGTTTTAATTGTCCTGGAAAACATACTGCGATGGTACAAAAAAATTGGGCAGCTTCCGACACTCTTTCTGGACCAGTAGTATAACATGTACTTCCGAGTCAAGCAGCTAGTAAACATGTAGACCTAGGAGTTGATAGCTGTAAAGCAAAATTTGTACAGGCTCAAGTAGGTCAAAGCAGACAAAATTAAGTGTCGAGCAACACAAAATCCTTCTAAAGCCCAAACTTCCATTTCTCCTACTTGTTGCCCCAGTTGCTTGGCTCTTCCTCTAATGGGTTGTTGTGTAACAAGTGAGTAGGGCCCATGAATTTTCTCATCAACTTGATGCATTATTTTAAGATATAGGACTTCGCTATTATCTTGCATCAACTATTCTGCTTTTTCGCAGATACTCAGGTTCAAATACCCATGGATTTTTTTGTTTCTTTACTGGCTTCATATAATTCTGAAGACACAAGTTTTCTTGAAACCTCTTGCTCATATCTCTCACCAAAGCATGATGTGCTTAAATAACTGCTGTCCTGTGCTTTGACCAGACTGGTTATATATGTGTCAAGATAGCTTATGCTTGCAACTAACCAGTAATGATTTTGTTTGCTTCTTTTCCTGCAGTCTTAGTTTCATCAAGGGATTGGAGGAGGCAAAACTAAAGCGAGCAATGGAGAAAGGATGGATTAAAGACCCAACGGATGCAGGGGCGGAGCCAGCACTCGGTGACCCCGGGCGGCTACCCGGGCTACTCCAGCGACTCTCCATTAAGGATTAGTGTAATCACAATGCTTAGTGCTGATATTTGCTGGCGCAAACGCAAGCCGCCGCTATGCATAGGCTCTGCCCAGGGGGCTTTTGGGGTTCTAGGGGGACACGTTGGACGCCTGGCACTTTCTACCGCCGCGGTGAAAAGGTGGTCTGGTCTTTGACATCTGTCTTTTTCCAAATTTCTTGGATCAGTTTTGTTTCTTTCTCCGGTGCAGAAGGAGGCCAGGGCGAAAGACGGAAATTTACGTCGACTCCTGAGCACAGATACTCTCCTTATCCCGTCCCTTCATATCGTGGATATTTGTGGTCCACTTTTATGTTCTATTCTGTATATAGTTGTTTCCTGCGCCGTAATTACAGAGCATTGTCATGGTCAGAATGGTTTGATGCACACATATAACTACCAGGAAATCAAAACAGTCTACATAACATTAGCAAGAATTTCTTCAGCCATCCCGGGGCCTGCAAGTTAACTAAGTTTTGATTCTTCTGATATGGGCGGTGTCTTCCTACAATCGTTTTCTATCTACCACGATTTTCTCCGAATCGCCAACTAGTCAATCTTGTAAATATTGAATATTCATTCGATTGTTAATTCGATATTTATATTTTGTACTTTATTTCAGTATATATTTCACTCACTCCATCACGAGCAACAAGTAGAACTTTACATTGGGTCTTCATAATTGATGCTGATCTTCTTAAACATGAACTTAGTATCTTACCAAAGTTTGATCAGGTAATCAAATAAACAAATTATTATGCAGTATAAAACTCAGCCAAGTATGTTTAATATTAACTTGTAGGTAGTGATGTAAAAAAATACTAATTCCCTTTCACAATAATATGTTATATACCCTTGCTTAAGAGGCACAAAATTTAAGCAATAATGACATAATCGAAAGATTCTTACTTTCATCAGATAAAGTAGCAGCATGTGTATGTCCATCTAATAGTGGCAAGTATGATCCGATTCCATCAAATGTTACATAAATTAAAACAAAAATCATGCCTCGGTTTGCACAACAGAGGTGTAGTATTGTGGACAGAGGGCACACAGATTATGTGGTGTAAAACATATGCATCGAGAGTGCCAAAATATATGTTTGTGTTGCACTTTGTGTGATAAGTGATATCTACTTTATAGCTGACACCTCCAGAACTATATATCAGGGATCTTTTTCATTCGTTTCTTCGTGATCTGCTATATAAGCTCGGTTCAACCTGTAGTTGTTGTCTACATTCATAGGTAACACTACTTAAGCCTGTTATATAGCATCTGGCAGTCATCCTGTGAATGCTCAAGTCTCAAAATGTTTTTGCACCTCAGAGTCAATCAGCTAGTTACATGTATTTGGTCCACACAAGCAAATGCTCTGGAGGATCAACCGTTATTGTAGTCCTCAGAGTTGATACATGTAGAGTTTTAGTTTGTAGTTTCGCTCAAGTAGATAAAACAGAGCAAATTATCTGCCATGTGCTTGGATAGAGACTGTCCTGTGCTTTGATCATGGACTGTGGTTATATATTTGTTAAGGCAACTTATAATTGCATCTCACCTGTAAGAATTTTGTTTGTTTGGAGGAATAAGTTGCCATAGCTGCCTTCTGATTTAAGTTTTGCTTCTTTTCATGCAGTCTTAATTTCAGCAAGAAGTTGGAGGAGGCAAAACAAAATCGAGCAATGGAGGAAGGATGGATTAAAGACCCAAAGCAGTTTCTGTTACCATCCTATTTTGAGAATCACAACATGGAATCTGACCAGCAGTAAATGGGAAGAAGATGCCACCATGGAGAGCTAGCAAGCTTTGAGCTGCTCTTGCATCTAGCAAGCTCCCTTCACTGCTCCGAACAGAGTTTCCTACCATGAGCTTGGTTGATCACGATGTGGTCTGCAGTCTGCTCCGTGTTGAACGATCTTTACTGCATTTTCTGATATATTGAGGTGGATCTGAAAAGTGCTGGGAGCGGTCACCCTCTATATCAACAAATAAGAAAATCAATCAGTAGAAGAACAAGCGAACGTATCTGACATTTTCCGCAGGATCTCCTCCTATGGCGGTTCCTTCATCCCCAGCTAGTTCACCTTTTACTTCGATAAGCATGCCAACAAAATGTAAATATGCTTATGTTTATGTCTTGGAACTTGGAAGGACAATGATCGATACCGTCAATTAGTCGACACCATGAATCAGCGTCGTTGGAGGGGGAGGAATTGTGGAATGAACATGTTCTTAGGGACGCGCTTCGGTAAATATAGTTATTCGATAAATACGTTTAACTTTGGTTGAAAAAAGGGTACGAACTGCAAATACCAAACTATTTCAGTACAGTTTCAGTAAATACCATTACAAGCCAGCAGCATAGGTGATGATTTCTGTATTACGCTGTAAGTAAAAGAAACCCTTAGAAACGATAGCAGAAAATTTAAAATGTAAGGAAAAGAAGCGTGACTCAGTTAATTCACGCAAATCAAACAGATGATGCCCCAATTTTAGCATTTGCTACAAGCGTCATCCAAAAATGCAAGTATTTCTGATGCAAAATGCTGACAACAATTGAATTCAGGAGTAAACCAAGTTCAACAAATCATTTGTTTTCAGCATAATAGTTTGGTAGTAATTTGATCCGAAGATGCGTGTGCAGCAGAACTAAGAACACAATCAATTTAAGTATCCGAAAAAGTACATCACTGGTAATTAAGAACTATCCTAGGAAGAAGCCAAGAAATAACAATAACCGAGCATCGGTTGGCTGTTGTCAGTATTGAGACAATACATTCATAGTAATAAAATCCATGAGACAGTGGCATATCTAAGGGTTCGTATGCCAAAGAACAGGAAAGCCAGGGAGATTCAGTACTACGACAACCTAAGAATACTCCACGGGAATCCCAGAAGTTGACCTCTCAGTTCCAAGAAACCAATATAGAAAAGAAATACTCCCCAAGATTCAGGCCGCCTGGCAAAGATATGAACCAAGATCAAGAAAGACAGAAGTCCCCAGATCAGGAAGCATCCTGCTATGGCGGTGGCGACGACAGCGCCTGCTCATGTTCCCTCCGGAGATGGACGAATCTGGACGGCGGCGGCGGCAACAGCACCAGTGCCTCCCGCTCGTCGACCCCATGGACGTCGCGGCTACTGCAGATCGGGCAGCGGGGGAACCGCGGCGGCGGGTGGTGGTGCCAGCTGTGGCCGCAGGGGAGCGTGCAGATCGTCTGGCCGCAGAGGCAGGTCCTGCGGCGGCTGAGCAAAGCTGCCTCCACCCGCCGCCACAGCGCCCCGAGACCGAGGCAGCCGGGCAGGAACCCGCGCCACGAGAGGTGGAAGCAGGACGGCGTGACGCCCTCTCTTCCCTCCGCCATTTCTTGCTCTCCGTCCCCTCCCTTCTTGGCTTCTTCTTGCTCTCCCCTGCCCTCTCTTGCTGGGCTGGATTCAGGAAACGGCGGCTAACAACTACCCGATACGTTTGAACTTTGAAGCGAAAGCCTTTGGCGCGGGAGTTGTTTTGGCTGCAGATCTCGAGGACGAAGGGACGTCCGATATCGATATGTAACTTGTTCCACGGGATTGAAGGCGTATTCAAAAATTTCTTGTGGACTGAAGTAGGCAAAGTATGAGCATAACAATTAAGGAAACAAAACGCTATTCGAACCCGACCACACGAGTAGCCTTTTCTCTCGCGGAAAGCCTCCACAACAACCTTTTCTGACGCGCATACACGTGAAACCCCTTGCGGTACCTTTTCTCGCGCATACACGCGATGTCCCCCGTAGTTGCTTTTATCGTGCCACTTACACGAAGTCCCCCACGCTCGTCTTCTCATGCACATCGCACGTGAAGAATGTATCTAGCGTATGTCCAACGACCGACCGTTACTCCCAACATGTGCTCGTACGTATAAACACACAATACACATTAACAAAATATAAACTACACAAAATCAGGGGGTACAAACACAGGAAAAACAGTGTACACATTATCAGAATTTGGAGTACAAAGTACATAGAGGACGGGTACAAATTTAACAAATGGTAAAAATTAAACACACCACGAATTACAAAAGTACACAAACACTGATAATACAACTACACAGACAATAAATAAAATAGTGTACACAAACTAAGAGTATAGAATATTATAATGTATAAACTAAACAGAACAGAGAATATAAACTATACACAACACGAATAATAAAAAGTACACAGAGAACCACTCACTGACGCGCGAACGAGAATGCTGTACTTGTTAGCACAACACGACACACGTGGTGCAATCACGGGCCCATGGGCCGGTACTCTCTCCAGAATTCCAAGCCCAAACTTGGATCCTTGAATCTCGGCACGTTGCAAATAAACCCCACTGGCAGCCTCTCGGGACACCTCCGGCAGTCGCTGTCCCACCTGTCAGGCACCTGCAAAATCACGCCCACGGATTTCACCAGAGTCCATCCAGAAAGGGAAAGCCTCCGAAGCTCGCTTCCGTCCCCGACTCCCCACGACGCCCGCCCGCCCTTCCGGATTCTCCTCGCCTCTCTCCTCCTCCGCCGCCGCCACAGCCTTGGCACGCTGCGGGCTGGTGGCGACGCCGCCCACGCGGACGCTCGACTCGAGGTCAGATCCACACCCCAGCCCAGGTCCGAACCGCGCCGCAACTTTTTTTCTAGGTTTTAGTACGGATCTAGGGTTTGCCGTGGAATTTCGGGGCGCGCCCTCCGCTCGGGTTCCCTCCGCGGCTCTGATTTCGTGCTCATGGCCGCTGGGCGCCACGGAGGCTACAGGGACTACGAGGCGAGGGAGCGGGAGCTCGAAGCGGAGGCTTCCAGGAGGAGCAGCAAAGAGCAAGACCTCGGCGGCCGCCACCGAGGCGACGCCGACCGCCGCCGTGACGGCCGGGAGTTCTCCAACGGATATGGCCACCGCCGCCCGCAGCCGCCGAAGAGCCGACTTTCGGGGAGGCTGGGTGACCGGGAGCCTGGCGAGGTGCTCAGCGGGAGCGCGTCGGATGACTCCGGCGGGAGGCTGCACAGAGCGGGTGAGAATCTTGTGTCCAGTTCTAGCAGGGATGGTGGGGCGGCAGCGGCCCAATTCCCCAGCAAAAAGAGGAAATTCTCGCCGATAATATGGGACAGGGATAGCCCCAAGCCGCCGTTACACTCTGACACAACAAGTGGCAAGGAAGTGACCGAATCCGTGTCCGCTGCTACAGCAAATGGCAAGAAAAAGGTGGAGTCTTTGCCCGCTGAGCTTCCTCCGCCTCCCCCGCTGATTCCAGAAGGGCACATCCCGGAGAGGTTGGCGGTGGAGAAGTCACCAATGGATGTTGACCTTGCTGTTAAAGCTGAGACCTCCGAGCAGCTGCACGAGACGCAGGAGAGTAAAGTGCTCGAGCTGGAGGAGACTCAAGTGCTTGAGCCAGAGGAGAATAAACTGCTTGAGGAAGAGGAGTACCCAACAATGAGGAACATATCAACTTCAAGGTGGGCGGGTGCTAACGATGATGAGCAGGAAGGGGCATCACTCAGGAAAAAGAAAAGCATAACTCCTGCAGATTTCGCTGACTCAGGGCGCGGTAAGAAGACTCCTAGTCCAGAACTCGGAGAAGTTGTGACCAGTGACATCTCTGGAGGGAGGACCATGTCAAGGTCGACTGATTCAGGGAGGATGGGCAACGATGAGAAGGAAGATTTAGAAGTACATAAAGGTGACTATATGGAAGTTGATAGGGAGGAGGCTAGTGATAATGATTCAGTAGACCTTTTGTCTTCTGGTTCTGAGAACCAAGTATGCAGGTCTGAAACCCCTGAGCCAGTTAAGCCTGTTCACCGATGTATCAACATGCTTCAAGGTTGCAGAAGTGTTGATGTGTTTGAGAGGCTCAACAAGATTAATGAAGGCACTTATGGTGTTGTATATAGAGCAAAGGATAAGAAGACTGCTGAGGTTGTTGCGTTGAAGAAGGTCAAGATGGAAAAGGAGAGAGAAGGTTTCCCGTTGACCTCTCTGAGGGAGATCAATATCCTTTTATCTTTCCATCACCCTTCAATTGTTGATGTTAAGGAAGTAGTAGTTGGCAGTAGTCTAGACAGTATTTTTATGGTGATGGAGTACATGGAGCATGATCTGAAGGGTGTCATGGAGAATATGAAGCAGCCATATACACAAAGTGAGGTCAAATGTTTGGTGCTTCAGCTATTAGAAGGTGTAAAATATCTTCATGACAATTGGGTACTTCATAGGTAATGATTTGTTTCCCTTTTATTTTCTAGTTCAGATAGTACCTCATCTTTTCTGATCTTGGCTATGTACTGATGTGTGTTTCTTTTTGTAGGGACTTGAAGACCTCAAATCTACTGCTGAATAACCGTGGTGAGTTGAAAATTTGTGATTTTGGACTGTCCCGTCAATATGGGAGCCCATTAAAACCTTATACTCAACTGGTTGTGACTTTGTGGTACAGGTATGTCACCGGACAACATCAGATTCCACAGCAGTGTTATGACTACCTAAGATTTCACTGTAAGTTCTTTTGTCAACAAGACTAACCTGTTTTGCTCCTTCTGGCTACAGGGCACCAGAACTATTGCTAGGAGCAAAGGAATACTCTACTGCTATTGATATGTGGTCCGTGGGATGCATAATGGCAGAGCTTCTGGCCAAAGAACCATTGTTCAACGGAAAAACTGAGTTCGAACAGCTAGACAAGGTATTCCATTTGTCTTCTGTGTGCTGTTCACGTGTCTTACAGTGCTATAGATTCTGTGCTGTAGATAGCTTTATCTGTTGATTGTTTTTATTAGATGATATGTCATGGCGAAACTACTTTTCTTGTAGATATTTAGAACACTTGGCACACCTAATGAGAAGATATGGCCTGGTTATGCCAAATTACCAGGCGTCAAAGTAAATTTTGTCAAACAACCGTAAGTTTATTAACACCCACTTTTGTTCTTTCTGTGCTGAGTGTATATATTTGTAGGATGGTTTTTCCATTTTTGAATCTTTTGTCAGAGTTAACAGATTGAGATACTTTTGGATGACAGTTTTCCCATTTTTGAATCTTTTGTCAGGTACAACAGATTAAGGGAGAAGTTTCCAGCTGCTTCTTTCTCGGGCACGCGTCCAAACCTATCTGAAGCTGGTTTTGATCTGTTGAATAAACTCTTGACTTACGACCCTGAGAAGGTAAATGATTGCTCACTATGTGATTTTTGCTTTGTCATTTGTTTTACCATCTAAGTGAACTTGATTCTCTTGTACAGCGTATATCAGCTGATGCCGCTCTGCAGCATCAGTGGTTCCATGAAGTTCCTCTACCTAAGTCAAAGGACTTCATGCCAACATTTCCTGCTTTAAATGAACTGGACAGGTAATTTTTCCAATCACTAATTCCACAATGTCTCATGCGTAAGTAATTTTGGTTCTTTAGTGAATTTATTTCTCATGTTATAAAACACACAGGCGAACCAGACGGTATTTGAAGAGTCCTGATCCTCTAGAGGAGCAGCGGTTGAAAGAACTGCAGGGAAAAGGCAACCGTGGCCTTTTTGGCTGAGCTTAAACCACTTGCTTGGGTTTTGTTGGCTTACTGTTATGCTTCAACCTGAATCAATGAGGTCAGATGCCTTCTGAGGTGAGATGTGCCATGGACATGAAGCACCACATCTTCTTGGTGTCTACAAGCAACTGACAGCGTTCTTTAGCAGGCTTTGTGCTTAAGTGGCCAGTGGCCCATCATAGAAATCTTTTCACAGGATTAACACTTCAACCACATTGATCATGAAAGCAAATCTAATCTGCCTTCATCAAGGTTTGGCCTGTTAGCATTGGTTACCGGTTTCACTTTGGACCTGTATGTAAAATATTCCAGATTGGTACGTTGTAAACAATGGTCAGTGTGTTGGATTTACAATAAGAAAAATCTATCAGTTTTTCTCTATGTTCCTAGTGCCCTTTTCTTTTGATCTTTACATTTTGTTTGCAAGAAATGAAAGTGGCGAAGGGGGAGGATGCCTTTAACTTTTCTCCAGGAAATCATGGACAGTTATACAACTTGAAAGGTATATATTCAAAAGTCATTTACCTCAAGTGATGTATTGCTGATTAAAAATTGATCAACGCACATTCTGGAGGATCATTTATACCTGAAGGCTCTGTTTTATATGATTTAAAAGAAATGCTGTTTAGGATCTTCATGATGTACGTAGTGTAGAGAAAACTACAAATGAAATAAAACATAAAATGATAAAGAGGCAGAATAAAATCTGAAAACAAGACAAAAGATAACGCAACCTCGATTGGTTTATTCTGTTCTCCACCTCAATGGTGTGTTCAAATCTTGCTAATTATTCCCTCTGTTCCTGATTATAAGATGTTTTAGGTGTTTTACATGTTGGCTAGGTGCGGAACCAAATGACTGAACATACACAGTAAAAAGATATATGTGAATCTGGAAAAAAGCTAAAACGTCGTACATTTAGGAACAGAGGGAGTAAGTATCTAAGAAGCATTACATTATTCACCACTAAAACATTCCTGTGTCTGCGCTATTATTTCATTCGTGGGGTCATATGGCAATCAAATTACTGAATTAGGCCACAAGTAAAAAATGCTGTGTTTGCATAGAGTTAGTGTCCTGTAGTAAGCGTGCTAATATGACATGCACATCAGCACCTGTATTTGTCAAGCACATTGGGGAGAATCAAGGGAGCTCTTCGACTTAATTACTCTCGGTAGTCATCCTCTGTTCCCGTGCTCTATGGTGCTGATTTTCTTTTCACGACGAGAAATTCGAGTGATCTTTTCTCATTAAAAGTGGGGTTCACTTGTTACATGCTGTAATTAAGATTGAGACTTAATTAGTCTTGTTTACTTATGCCCAATGTGTTATTTGCTGTTTTGCCCAGTGTATACTGGTTGTTGGAAATATGCTCCAGAGTTATGTTCTTTGCATTTGGTAATAACTGTTTGTATGTTCTGCTTAAGTGGTAGAGAGTTGGTTGAACTTACTTCGACTGCTGTATCTGTGATACGTCTGCAGCTTAAGCTGTGGCTGCTTCAAGAAAGGAAGCTTGATGGCCGCCAGCTTGTTGTACCTAAGTGCGTAAATTTTGTTGAAGGTCTTCAAGTGTGTTCACCTGTTACTTCAGTGAACCTTTGTGGTCACTGGTCAGTCTACTATCCTTTCCTTGTTTTTATTATTGCACCTCATTCATCTAACTGAATTGGGGATTGGTCATCTATTATTTGGTTGATGAATAGCTTCTTGTGTATGTTGAACTGGCAACATTGACTTCCAGAAAGCATTTCTTGTACTACGCGCCTCACGTTGTGTATAGTGTACATTCCTCCATAAACCTGGTTTGTAAGATGAGAGTAGGTCAAATTTAGGCTGAAAGACTTGTGTGCTCTCTATCCCCAATTTACGATCTAGTCCGATTCTTGTAATGAGCTGCAGGTGGAATAGTGTTTGATACGCTTTTTTGGCTTATTGGTCTTGAGCTTCTCTTGATGTTTTTCCTCTGTGTAGTTTCAACTCGCCACACAATTGTGTAGTTGCAACTTGACATTTTTCTCAAAGCAAATAAAGTCATTGTGTCTATTTGGTACTACCTCCAGTTAGCCCAAAACGTTTTATATTTTCTGTAACAGAGGTAATATCTTCATTCCATCTGTTTTGGGTGAAACTTTTTGTTCTCAAAGCAAATGTACTTGGCCTGATATATTATTTGCTCATGAGGCATAGGCATCGGTAAATCGTCATGTTAATGGAGTATAAACGTTCGCATAGTTGCATTGTTGTCTGGTACAAAACAGAAAGATAAAAAGTATCTGCATCGTAGCCCAGCAGGGAAACACACCTAGTCAGCTGTAGTCTTGTGCTGTTCTGTACAATAATCCTACCTTACGTTCTGGTCGAAGAGCAGCATTAGCAACCATCTGAGTTTGACCGTTTGATATTTCTTTCGCATGAATCCTACTGTGCCACCTGATGTTTGGCATCCATTTTTCTCAAAGCAAATGAAATCATTGATATCCACATTATTCCGTCTGGACTACCATTCCTGGTGTTTGTGTCCTTTTCGCTCAGCGACGAAACCATCATGCCTGATCACACCTAGTTCAGTGATCTTATTTCCCCTCCCGCTACTGCACATTATTGTGGCCATGTGTATAGGCTTCACTATTTGCAGGTCGACATTGAGATTAGCTGACGATCTGGATCGGGTAACCAAGGAGGAGGTGCAACCCAAAGCTGGAGATGCAATAAGGATCGCCGAGTGTATGTACCATTGAGGCAAATCAATGCCCTCCACTGCAGAGCCACTTAATACGATTTACATGAAAAAAAATGTAGATACAATAATTAATTATCATTGCAACATCGTTGGTGAAGCACATTCTCGTACGTGTTATTGGGCACCAAGGGGCGTAATGATCTGCTCAGAGCGTTTCTAGCAGACCCCGTGTAAAATCTTGTACCCACTAGTCTTTTCACATTTACTGGGAGACATTTTCAGTTACGAAGCGAGCCTAGGCAGAAAATGTACCTGTACAAATAACCCTTTTTTGTTTTTCTACTTCCTTTTTACTCATCCGTCCCGCCCCCTCCCTTCTCTGCCCGTAGCCTCCCTTGCTTCCTTGCATCGCCTCTGATATGAACGCACTCACGACAGGCCTGGCCGCCCTAACTTGAAGTCTGCTCGATTACTTGGGTTTGCTAGCGGAAAACAGAGTACAAGTACAAAGAAGCGTGGAGTATAGATATACAAAAGCCGGAGAGTATAAAAAGGAAAATTGAGTAAAGTACACTGAAAAGATGGAGTATAAAGTACACACAGTGGATGTACAAGTACATAGAAAAAGATGGAATACATGCTCAAAAAAGGTTAAAGTACAAGTATACAGAATGGGTCTACATATGAACATGGACAACATACAAAATACGAAGTACAAAGTATGTAGACACACAGAGTACAAGTACACATAAATCGGAGTACAAAAGTATCAAACATGGAGTACAAAATATATAGAAGTGGGAGGACAAAGTGAGCGTACATGTTCTCAGGATATTTTGGTATGAAACTTTTATATTCTTATCATGATACTTGACGTATATACAATAACCGTGGACACCGCACGGAGTAGAATGTGACACTTTACAAAGTATTCACTTCTTTTTTTCTCTAGTGATTATAGGCTACCTTGGAGGTGCTCGTATAGACGTATTTTTTTTTGAGAAACACAGTACAGACGCAAACGCTCACACACACGCACGTACAGACACCCATATGACCGCACACACGCAAACCCTACCCCTATGAGCACCTCCGAGAGACTGGTCCGGCATATCTTGAGGTTGACGAAGTCACCACGGGCGACTCGCTGTTGACGGGCACGTCACCTACCGCTGAAAGCATAGCGCCGGTTAAATCCTGAAAAATCCAGACAAATGCGAGCACCCATGACAAGTCTGAGACTTGAACCTGGGTGGGCTGGTTCCAACACAAGGAACCAAACCAGTTGAGCTAGGCTCACTTCGCCGTATAGACGTAATTTGATGCAGCCAGAATTGGAATGGCTCGCCATCTAAATATCCACATATTTCTGGCGTGCCGTTCCAGAATTGGAACGGCTCGCCAGAAATATGTGGATATTTAGATGGAATGTGTGGATATTTAGATGGAATCGGAACTCGGTCCGAATGACAGTTGGGCTGAAGCTTTCTCGTCCCAATTGTTGTATAGCATTTCGGTTCACCCAAAAAAAACACTCCAATCCTGAAAACATAAGGTATTGGAGTCTCGTTTATCAATTTGCTTCTATTCGATTTAGGGGTTGGCAAAAACGGTTTGACTTAGAGCATCTCCCCCGGGGGTCTCTAAATGTGTGTCCGGCACCCCTCAATTCTTTGAGGGGTGCCGGACATGTGTCCGGTCAACATTTAGAGGCCGCTCACAGCGGCACTCCCCAAAGGCCCACCCCCAAACGCGCGCAAACGGTCGAACACCTTGCGGACGCGCGAACCGCCACCGATGAACAACACAAATATGAACAATACAAACATTTCAAACTTACACGATTCAAACGATTGAAATTAAACTAAACGATTCTAATCTAAACCCTAGCCTAAACCCTAGCTTGGTCCTCCAGCCACGCCATGTCATCGCCGTTGCCGTCGTCGTCGTCGTCGACCACGATGTAGGCGGAGGAGGAGCCCGATCCGCCCAGGCTGGTGGACGCGCCGTCATGGCGAGGCGGTGCACGGCTGCAGGAAGCGCCGCCGGAGGAGGACGAGGCCGCCGTTGCCACCGATTCCGCGATGGCGGCGAGGTAGACGGGGCTGTCGCGCTCGATGGTGGTCACCGAGTCCGCGATTGCGGCCAGGAACCCCGGCGCGTCGCCGTCGTGCTCGTTCTGCAGCGGAGACGGCACGTCGTACCCGTACGGGATCGTCTCCACGGGACGTGGAGGCGTCCTGGTGCGGCGCAGGTACAGGCGTCCGCGTGGTGGCGAACGCCGTTGTTCGCCGCGTTCGCGGATGACGATGCCAGTGCCTCGACGACGCGGAGGCGAGCGTGGCTCCTCCTTCACCGGGCGGTGGCTGCGGCGCTGCGGCTGCTGCACCTCCTGGTGCCGTGGCCGCACGGGCAGCAGCCGCAACAGGGTGGCGTTCCCCGTTCTTGCGTGCTGGCGCGCGGCGACGATGGCGGACTCCACCGTGTGGCCTGTGGTGTCCCACCACCGGTGGCGGCCTTCCGCGTTGTGGCGGCCCGGCCTTCTCGGGCCGTCGTAGAACGAGAGCGCCTCCGTCTGCTCGCACCGGAACCGCCGCATCCACGCTCCCCAGTTGGCGTCGTCGTACTCGGGGAGGGTGTGCTCGTGCGGGGTCAGCCTGGACCGGCGATGCGCGATGTCGCGCCGGATCTGGTCCTCCGTCTCCGGCAGCGCCGGCACGGGGAGGCCGCAGAAAGGGGACGTGCGCCACCTTGCGGGCAGACGCGCGTCTGGTGGCACCAGCAGGCCGTAGCGGTACAGGTCCCACGCCTCTTCGGTGGAGACCGTGCGCCCGCTGCGCCTGCTGTTGCTGCCCTCCCAGTTGTTCGCCATGGACGCAGAGGTCGAGGGCGGTGTGGACGACGGAGGGTGCCGGAGAGGTAGAGAACAGAGGGCGGTGTGGGAGAGAGGGCGCCGTGGGGAGGGGATTTAAGGGCGGCAGGGGAGGAGGCGGTGCGCGAGCTTCCGCGCCGGCGTAAATGCGTTGCGTTGCGTGGACTGTCGCGCACGCTGTCGCCGGTGTTAATGCGACGCGTGCCGGCAGGCCTGCCTCCGCCGCCTCGTCGCATCGCCTGCCGTCTAGTCCCATCGCTTGTGAGACTGCCCGGCGACTCGTCGACATTAAACGCGGCGGAACGGCCTCCTGCACGCCTTAATTAAAATGGCCGTGGCGCGTTGTGTGTATGACGGGTGGGCCAGCGCTGTCAGGGCTATGGCCGAGTCGATGTCCGGCACCCCCAGGAGGGCCTCCAAGTATAGAGACCCTATAGGGGGTGCCGGACATAAAATCGCTCGTGGCGAGGCTTTGGGGGTGCCGCTGGTGCACGTTTTTGGTGTCCGACCCAGGGGTCCTTTAGAGGCCCCGGTGGAGATGCTCTTAAACTGGATACTCCGTATATAAAACCAGCTAAGAGCATCTCTAACATAGCGCTCAAACTCTGAACCTCAAAAACATTTTAAGGTTCAGCTTTTTTGAGAATTCTGCCCGGATGAACACACGAGGCATAGCAGAAACCGTAAACAGAACTGCAAATATTATAATTTTGGTGGGAACAAACTAGTGTTCGTCCCCGATTCATCTCACAGATGCGTTCATCACCGATCCAAACTTAATTTACATAATCCAAAAGCTAAACCTAGTGCTAATCGTCGCCGGAGCCGAGCCTACCGTACTACCAAATGTGGCTCACCGGAGCCCAGGCGCGGCGGCGACGATGTCGAGGCGGCGCCGTCGATCTTCACTCGTCGTCGGAGACGAGGTCGACGACCTCCTCCGCGTACGCCGCCCAGTACGCTTTCTTCTCGGTGGCGACGGCGTCTGCCTCGAGCCCCTGGCGGAGGAGGATCTCGTCGATTTCCTCCTCGCGGGCAGCCTGCGCCGCCTTCTCCTCCGCCTCTCGCACTGAACGGAGCAGCACTTGCGCCGTGATGGCATCAAATGCGTCCTCGGGGACGAAGTCCTCCGCCGCGACGACGGACTCGAAGGCGGCGGCATCGTACTCCTCCGCCGGAGGCAGCGCCGCTAGCGCGGTGGAGGTGCCGGTGCTGCCGGTTGAGCTTCCTGCCCCGTCCAGACGCGCGCGGCGGCGACGGGCCTCGTACTCGGCGCGTGCGAGGTCAAACTCCTCGACCTCGCGCCGGAAGAAGGACGGGGGGACCTCGGGCCTTCGTTGCTGTAGGCGCGCGCCGCCCGCTTCCGAGCGCCGTCGCTCGTCACCGCCTGCGCGCGCCGTTTGTCGGAAAAATCCCCGTCGAGGGCTCGCGCTTGGGGCCCATCATGCGGCAGCGGCGGACTCCGGCAGCGACGGATTTCACGTCGGAGAAGACAAGGAGGCGCCGCGGATTTCTCGTCAGCGGCGCGGGTGGATAAGGTCTGTGATCTAGAAATGTGCCCGAGCCCGACATAAATACGGATCGACGCGCCGCCGCTACGGGCGCCCTTATCCCGTTTACGGGCCGGTTCGCATTTACGGGCTCTGCTATGGGTAAAAAAGTGCAAAGCCCGTAAACTCGTCGGAGTTTTACGGTTTTTCGCGCATCTGAGGGCTCTTAAACAGGGCTAGTTCATTTTTCTTCTTCGCATTCTGTATTGTACGGTTCCTCTTTTGCACACCCTTAATTCGATCGAACAAAAAACAACCATTTAACTCTTTTGGTTCCCTGCCTTAATTATCCTATAGCATCGTTGGCGAGCAAATATTCTGGTGCGTGTTATTTGACAATAACACCAGAGAACGTGATGATCCGCCACGAACCTTCATCACAGCACCTCGGCGCACACTCCCCGGAACCACTCTTCGCTCGTCGTCGTCGACAGGGCTCGCTGCTGCCGAGAGAGTAGATGTGGTGGTCACGTGTGTCGTGCACGTGGTAACCACCCAATGGGCCTCGCTGTAAGAGAGAGGGAGTCGGTGAACAAACTCTGATATCGGGTACACGAGTCTGGCTAGTGGGCCCGGAGGCCGTAGAGCACCGATCAGAACCCGAATTTAAATGCTTTTGTACCGGATCACTCTGGTTCTCTCTCGTAGTATCTCCTGCTTGCCTCGGGTTTCTCATCGCTCATCCGAAGTTCATAGTCATCCGCCAAGGTAAAATGACATCTGAGGGCTTCACGGTGCTAATTAATCATCATTAGTTGTTAGAGATGGTAATAAGAGACTCACGACTGATATTTATCGTCTTGTCTAAATGACGTGGAGTGCTACATGCCCTGATATCTGCGATCATCTGATCCATCCATTTAAATGCAGTGCATAAGTTTGTTTTCACTCATGAAGAGCAAGTCCGTGTAATCTTAGAAAATTCCTTAAACACATGAATGACACATAGACCGTCATCTCGAGTACATCCGATGAAGCTTGGGCCTTGATTGTTTCACCCTAGGGTTCGAGACTCGCTACTTGAATAGCAGCATCGGGCTGAAGTCAACTTGTGTTTTCACATTCCCATAGCCATGTTTGCATAAGTTGGCTATCATCTACGAGTACATGTGTTGCCGCACTTGCCAAGCTACACAGATCGCAGACCAACCGATGCGATAAAGGTCACTGTCCCCAACAAAAGCCCACTAAGGGCTCTTCCGGAGGCATCATGTTTGCTAGAGGCAGTCGGCAACGGCTCGTGATCAGCACCACATGGTCAACACGCAGTGTACCTTGGGAGGACATGACCAACTTCGAGATCTCCACCATGGACTCCCATTACACAATTGTAGCACCTCGCTCCGCCATGATCTGGTCCAACTACCAGACGTCAGAGGAACCTATTCCCGAGGAGCCAATACTTCCGACATTAAGACTAGTCATAATGGGGAGTATATATACTAGTATCATGCATATGATACTACATATATGTTACCATGCATTGTGGAGGTAGTAACATGTAGTATCATATATGATTACATTTATTAGGTTGTAGACTCATATTACATTGGAATCCGTTATGTTACGGTATCTACCTATGATACCACTATCACCTCTCTTTCCATTAATTGCAGTGACACGTCATTTTTTTGTCAACATGGCATCTATGATACCACCTATGATACTCCCATTGTGGCTAGTCTAACTATCGTTGCCACCCGCTTGGAGTCCAGTTCACGACCTCAAGCCTTGTTCAACTTGCTGCTACGCCTCATTTCACATTGTCGATGCACACTCCACACCATACCATGGGTGTAGAAGTGACAAACCCACTAGATACCTTGTCATCGCCTTCAACCACATGGGGTTTGTTCGACGATGATGAGCATAATCAGCAGAGAATGTTGAAAAGGATAATTGCTTCCGAGAGACAACATTTGTTTGAGAAAAAAAATCGGCCTTTAAACAAGTTAGTGACTCTACTTTTCAAAAAAAAAGCGTTGGGAAAGGAGTTTTATTATATAGAAACATGATTACAATCCTGCAACCATAAATCGGTCCAGTGCTCATCTCTCGATAAATAAGCTAGATGGTCTGTACTAGTGTCTCTGTTTCTAAATATAAGATGCATTAGACATTTTTTCTAAATTTAAATGTATTTATACATAAATTAGTGTATTTTTACGTATTTTAGTCTGCATCCGATGAACACGTGAAACCATCTTATATTTAAATGCGAAGGACGGAGAAAGTGATATTTACGCTAGTGAATGTAAACTTCGCATCGTGCAAGAGTTGAGAACAGTCACGATCGTCGGATGACCACAAAATAAAACCTGCTCCAGTCGATCCAGTTTCTTTTGAATTTTGAACATATGCTCGATCGGGTCGATCTTGTTTTGCAGAAACTGAACCGCCTCTTGCCATTCACACCGTAAAAAAAAGGAACGATAGTGTGCCCGTTCACAAATTGCCACTACGGCCGGAAAATCCGTCGATCCCCACAGCACACAATTACATTTCCAAAAATCCATCCATCGGCATTAAAACATTTCCATCTGCTGGCTGCTGCTCCGTCGCCAACGTACACCGATAAAGCAGGCAGGCGATGATTCAAAAATTCAAAACATGCATATAAACCGCAACTGCCCGATACAAACGGCAACTTCCCCTTCCCAATACGATTTACCCAACGTCTCGCAACTCGCAGCCAGGGGCTCTCCCGTCTTTTCCCCCTCGCGGCCGTTTCCCTTGCGGAGGTCCGTCTTCTCTTCTTCTCCCCCAGACTCCAGTCCTCCTTCCCCTCGAAGCCAGCCGCTCTGCCGCCGCCTCCTCCTTCCTTTTTCTACACTCCCTTCCGACCCCGACACCAATCCCGCTCCCAAAGAACCCAGGAAACACCGGGCCCCGCCCACGCACGGGTCGGAGCACTTCGCCGTGCGGAGGCGCGAGGGGGATAAGTGCTTGCATTGGGCGTTGCTGGTGCGCTCGCGCTCGACGGGATGTTCTACTCCAAGGTGATGCTGTCCAGGAAGGGACCGCTGGGGACGCTGTGGGTGGCCGGCGTCTGCGGCGTGGCGGCGCTCACCAGGGACCAGGTCCTGCGCACCAACGTCGCCGCCTCCGTCGGTAAGCCGCGTGACGCCTACCACCCCTGTCAAATTGGCCTCCTGCAATGCGAGGAATAAAAATTCTTTCTTTTTCTGAGGTGGTTTCAGGGGTTCTTGGTTCTGGTTAGGGGCTAACAGAGGAGGGAATCTGTCCAATTTGTGGGTTGCGAGTTGGGTTGGGGAAAAGCTCTTGTTTTGGTGGGGTTCTTGGTTCTTTTTTGTTTTGACAGGTTCTTGGTTGGGTTAAGGGCCTCTCTGATTTTTGGGGTGAGTGGAATGGAACAGTCGATTGGGGGTGAGGAAAGGGGTTTACGTGGGGGTTTATGCTATGTTACAGTGAATCATGGGAGATGAATCTCTAGTTCTTCTTCACCCGAAAAATTATAATAAGAGATCCATTCTTTTTCTCTCGTGGCTTCGGTCCCCCTTATACTATGACAATGGCGATCTATTTTTTCATCTCCTTATAGGAGGTATTGATGTGCCCATCTTTTGTTTTTTTGTTGGATTATTAGCACCAGTGTTCACAATTTTCGTTTCAAGTTTGCCCATCTTTTTTTCTTTTATTATGTTTGTGTGGATTATTAGCATCCCTGTTCACAAATTTCGTTGCAAATTTGCGCATCTTTTGTTTTTCTGTTATGTCTGTGTGGATTTTTCCGGATTTTTTGCATAACTCTTTACTAAATTCTTTAAGAATTTCCTTCCCGAGAAAGGAAACTATTGAGCTTTTTTTACGATCAGAATTTTTTGGAATGATAGGCTGTGGACTAAAAGCTTGGACCTGAGTATGTATGGGGGTTTTGGCCAATGGAGGGTTTTGGGTTTTTGGTCAACTGTTTGGGTTTCTTCTTTGGCAGGGGAGGGCTTCTACATCTGGTTTTATTTACATTATTCAAGCTTAGACCTGACCTGAGTTTAAGGCTCGGATACCATCTGGGATATACCAGGTGGACTTGCTTACGTTCAACAAATCTCAGTCCACATTGTTTGAACATCGTTCAAATTGCCATTGATAGGAAATTCTGGTTTTCTATTGTAAACAGCCCTTCTTAAAGTATATTTTCCTAATAATATTATTGTAACACGTTTCCTATCATTTGCAGACAAGATTTTGCCTGATGTAGAGACGACATACCGGATATTAGGTCTGCTTCTGCTTGGTGTTGCTAGGATTTACTCCAAGAAGGTGGATTACCTCTACCAGGAGTGTGATCAACTTCTTGAAGCTAGTGCAAGACGGACGAAAAGAGTTTCAAAGCGAGTGAAGAAAGGTGTTTGTGCAAGAAGATTAGTGGTAGATCAAACAGACCCTGAGAGAGCAAAAAAACCTGCTCGATCTGGAAGAACAAGGGCAGAAAATGGAGTGATGTCACAAACATTAGTTGAAGTCCCAGAAGTGCATGAACTACTTGATCTTCCACCAATCTTCACAATACCCCAAAGATTTGAGCTCGACTCCTTTGATCTGCAGATCCCTGAAAATAGGTAAGAGCAAGCATGGTCCTATACTAGTTTCATTTACTCCCTCTGTCCAACAAAAGATGTCACACTTTCTATCAAATTTGGATGTATCTATACACTAAGTCATGTCTAGATACATTCAATTTTTGATCAAGTTGAGACATCCTTTCTTGGACGGAGGGAGTATTTGTTGCTTGAAATGTGGTTTCTCAGGCACTCCTTCTAAATTCTTTTGTAGAGAGGATGAAGACGATGATCATCACCAGTTGCCACGGCAAGGTAAAAAATGCTGGAATTGATGTCACCGTCATTGCTAAGATTCACTTTATATATGGCATTCATTCTTTTATGTAGATACTTTGCTGGAAGATGAACATCATCGTAGGTCCTATATGCATGAGGTATTCAGCTCCCTTACCTACCATCCACTCATTCAGTCAACACATGTATGCACATACAGACTACAGTGAAATGCTTTTCATGATGTCTGAAACAAAGAAATCGGTGATCTTAAATATATGTTCTGTAGTCTAGGTAAGTCATACTTGACATATGACACCTACCACACTCCCTAAAATTGGCATGAGAGTTGTCATTCTGGCTACCACCTGATGTTGACACACAAGTGTGATGGTTCCAGGGGAGACTAAATTACAGATAAGCGCCACACACCTTCCACAGATTGATCTTGTTCTACCAGAGATGGGGACAGCAGTAGGTTCCACCTGTTACCCTCCACAGATTGATCTTGTTCTACCAGAGATGGGGACCGCAGTAGGTTGCCATGGTCCTGTGGCAGCTGTTTCTTGAATTATCTTGTTAAAGTGTCACTGTCCATTTTATCTGTATGGTCTATAAACAATTTGACACACGAGTGTACCTTAGATAATTCTGTTCCTTTTTCTTTGCATTATCGTCGCCTCTTGTTTTCATGCCTTATTTGTTTGATGAACTAAAGCTTAAATCTATCCAATGGAACAGTCTTATCAGAGGATGCCACATGTTGATCTGGACTCTGCTTGCTTTATGCCAGCATGCATGTAAGTGTGTAGGCTACGTTACCTAATGATGTTAAATGATAACTTGTAGTGAATTTCTGAACTGAACTCTTGATGCAGAACTCTTCCAACTGAAGTGATCAGTGTCATTGATGAAGTCACCGATCTTCTATACTCAAGTAACAAAGAGGATGAACACGAAAATGACAACCAGAATGCTGATCCTGCTTGCTTTACGCCAGTGAAGGAGTAAGTACATGAAGCGTCACTTCCTCTCCTGAGTTATGATAGCATAACAGCAAACCTTTTCCCATATCTATTTGCTAACATGAGACTATGAAACAGTGTTCTTCCACCTGAAGTGATGAATATGATGGCTGAAGTAAGTGACCTTCCAGAGAGCAGAAGGGTGAAGAAACCTAGAAAAGAAGTGAATAGTGATGAGAATGGCGATTCTGCTTGTACTGTCCCTTTGCCAGAGTGAGTATTGCTACTCCTTTTTTTACCAGTAAACTTCTTTTTTTACCAGTAAACTTTACTTACTTCCAAGATTTTTTCTGAAATTTAACCATAGATTTTGACATTATTAAGCATGCATTTATGCAGAAGTCAAGAAATCCAAAAGTCTGTGAACTTTGTGGCAAATGCAACGTGTGCAGATCTTGATGCAAGACGTCCTGTACCTGAAGAGTCAGAAAACGGGTTACTGCTAGGAAAATCGAACACAGAGGCATCTGTAGAAATTCCTGACGTTGAGGAACAAGAGTCACTGGAACCTTCAATCATACTGTCACCTTCCACTCCAGAGCCCTTGCGGGAGGGAGCCTCAGGTTGATTTTGTGAGAAGTTCCTATTCTACTTATGGTACTTATCCTGCTCATCTTTGTGACATTTTCTTCACTTTTATCCAGGGTTGATAGAAAAATTTATGGTTGCAACACCAGCTAAGAATGAGAAGCGCCAAGCTGCGAGAAAAAGAAGAAGGGTATACAGCAAGGATTATATTTGTACCCCAAAAGATAGAAAAGACAAGTGGCAGGTTAAGAGAAGAGGCGCACCGGTCTTGCGTGATGAGGATATTGTCCTACCTAATGAGTAAGTGCAGTATCTAGCTTGTACAAGTTCTTTTATCTGTTGCATGGCCATTCCTGTGCGCTTTTATATGAGCAAGTTTCAATTTCCTTATCAACCTAAACAACTAAACAAGCTTGCCCAGGCTTAAAAGTAGAGTGGTTTCGATAAGCTTATACCTCATTTAAGGTTGTTTGTTTCATTAACCAGATAGCTTTCTGGGCTTACTAGTATTAGTTGGCTCAGTTATTCCGTACCCAATGAAGTCGCTTTAGCAATGTTGCACAAAAATAGTTTCTTGAGCATAATTTAATAAATCCCTCTATTTTTTATTGGGACACAAAATAAGCCTAAGCTAGTTCAATAAGACCTGTGAATTGTTTTCAGTTGAAACTGGTTGGTATACAAAATGAGTCTAAAATAGTTTCTTGAGCATAATTTAGTAAATCTCTCTATTTTTTATTGGCTACAAACCCAATAAAGTGGGACACAAAATAAGCCTAAGCTAGTTCAACAATGCCTGTGAATTCTTTGCAGTTGAAATTGGTTGGTAGACAAAATGAGCCTAAAATATTTTCTTGAGCATAATTTAGTAAATCTCTCTATTTTTTATTGGATACAAACCCAAGAATGTGGTATACAAAATAAGCATAAGCTTTGCAGTTGAAATTGGTTGGTATACAAAATAAGCCTAAGCTTTGCAGTTAAACAAGGTCTGTGAGTTCTTTGCAGTTGAGATTCTTGTTTGAGAATTGGGAGGACCTATATACATGGTGCATTCAAATTGCAATATTGATGCTGTTTTGGGAACTTTCCCCATTTAATACAGCATAATGAAACAAGCAATAGAGGATGCAAATGATCTGGTGTGCAAAAGAAGGAAGGCACCTCACACTTATCTTGATGCTTGGAAGGTGGCAAAAATTGGTTCGCTGCAGGATACTTTCATGGATCCTTTGATTCCATGTAAGTCAATCATTCATTTAGTACCAGGCTTATTGTTGATGAAAACCTTAATCGTCAGCTCAACTGACCATCTTATGTTCACAGATTCAACTTTAGTGGACCTTAATTACTTTACTACAGCGGATGCACCTGAAATTTCATGCGCCGAATCTGTTAAAGCAAAGAAGTGCCTTTCATACGAACCTGCTGATTCCAACAATTTCTGCAAGGAAGCTCCAAATCCTGAAATGGATGATCTGACAAATAGTATCCAGACTCCTTTTGGTGACTGTATTGGTGATACGCCCTATGAAAATCACCCACAAGTTGATGGAGTCGAATCAGGGCTGCCATTAGAGAGACTGTATCAATCAAAAAATAATAGTCCATTGCGGCATGTACCATTGATGGCCGATTTTGATAACATAGATGTGGTAAGGAAACGTCTGCATCTGAACCCACTGGAAAATATTGTATTTATTGCTATGTAATGCAATCAATTCATTTGAGATGATTTCTGCTTGCAGGATATTCCTATGGATGAAGGGAATGCCAGAGATGAAGGTAATGCTTTAAGACCTATACTAGTTTTTGCTTGTGTTGTATAGTAGATGGATGTTTTTGCTATGTCATCCTCTTATACTACTGTTTCTTTTGCAGATTTTCCGCTTTCAACCAGAACTAGGTGAAAACACGTTATCATTGCTTCCTTTGTCTTCTTCTTGCTGTTATCTTTCTGTAACACTGTTAAGTTTACTAATTCAGGGCAGCAGCAAGGTGCCTCCATCAGCTATTCTTGGACCAGAAGTGCCAGCAGCAAGAGAGTATCCCAGTGACGCTTGGTCAAGCCGTCGAAGGCAGCAAGAGGAAAACCACAGCAAGATTCTTCTATGAAACACTGGTAAGCTACTGTAACTTGTTTCATAGTTGATAAGTTTACGAGTTTTTGTCCATCTCGTGAAGGATTGTACAAAAGGCACGTTATCCAAATAAAAAACATGCATTGCTACTCAACCCATATCATTTGACTCTTTAAGCAAGAAATATCATTTCCTGCAATGGAATTACTGTGTGCTCTTTTAGTGGAATGGTTTGCTGTGTCACGGTATGAAATCAACACATTTGTTCTATTGTTATTCATTCTAATAACTATTTGTATCTTGTCTGTTTTGATTACCGTATTCTTAATTCTAATATCCTTACACTATGTTCTTCCCCAAACACAACAATGAAAAATAAGTAATAAGCTCCTACCTCTCTTGTGCAGATCCTCAAGAGCCGCGGGTTGATAGATGTCAATCAAGAGAACCCTTACGAGAGCATCATAATCGCGGCGACTCCACAACTCCAAGCGGTGTTCCAGAATCCAGAGTAGTGCGAAGCAGCAGTGGCCGGTTTAGCTTAGCATGTTCATTCGTTGAGGGTAGATTTAGGACAAGATCTCAAGTCCTTGAGTTTCAGCTTTTGCTATATCCTGTAGCATAACAGCATGGATGTACTGGTGGTATGCCGGATGTATATATGAACCGTGTGCAACGGACGCACATGGGTTAGGATTTAGAGCTTTAGGATCTCGCTTAGGTTAAGTAGCGAGAGGAGTAGAAGGCAGTTTCTTGCTGGCTGCAGGATGTTATAACTAAGGGGAGTTCGTTCTATATTGCAGTTTCTTGGCAGGTGCATGCTGAAGGGTCGCCAGTCAGTAGCTATTATTCCTGTTATATGCAATCCGAATTCAGGCAAAACGGCATGGCCTGACTTTTCATGTGTGGGTTGCGAACATGGTTTCTTCTCCTATTTCCTTCTTTGTGAAAAAGTCCAAAACAAACCCTGAAATGGAAAGTCCAAAACAAACTCTGAACTCGTAGCAAAAGATAAATGGAGCGCTGAACTTTGTATCCCAGAGATTGGCACTTTAAACCTAAACCTATCAATTCTGGTCTATATTGTTTAGAACACTGGGAATAGTACAATCCGACAGGATAACTCGCCGTCGTCCTTGCGCCGAGTCTTGGCCTTGGCTTTGGTTGTGCATCTCCGAGCTCTCTGATGCGTTGTGCCATGGCTCCGGACGCCGGCATGGGCGTGTACGGCGTCCTCCAGGTCGCGTACGTGCAGGCTGCAGTATGGTCATTTCATGGGTTCCCGACATTGCATCGTAGGCGTACACCTCCTTGTGCGTCAAGGAAGTTATTGCTACGATTATCTTCTTCTTCTACTTCCCCGATCTACCATTGCTAATAGTACCAAGAACTCTTCTAATAACCTGCATAGGCTGAAGAAGATAGTGTCCCGATGGGGACAAATCGATGTGATGGTGCAGGGACCAAACACCAGAGGCAGAGTAGTCCTGCATCTTCCAGATCTCCAACATGCTGCTACTGCAAGTTGAGAGGCCTCGGGCCATGCACAGGTGGCCATCAAGCTCCACCAGCAGATGTGCCCCTGTCATCACAAAGGGCGGTGACCGGATCTCCATGACAGACAAGGAGTCAAGGACATGATGGAGATTCCTGGGCAAGTCTTCTGAAACAGAGGAAGGAGAAGCCAAAGCAGGGACCCGTTGGCTAGAACCCGCGTCAGTTTCTCAAAAGCTGCATTGGCAAGGGCAGCTTGAGTAGCTATGTTGAACAACGAGGATGGCCCCCTGCCCCCTCCTCCAGCACCAGCACCCGGCCTCCACTGATCACCACATCCAGTAAGATTGTATATTTCACACTTGGCATGAAGGCTATACATAGCAAGCTGCTCGTCGTAGCACGTCTGAGTGAAGATCCTGATAATCTTGTACTCCCTGGTCCGGGAGTCGTACCCGAGACCGGCGCTGGACCGCGGCACGTCCGGGCAAGGCGGCAGCCGTGTGATTGCTCTAGTGGCCGCGTTTAGGAGATAGTAGGCCGGTGCCACGGCGTCGTACATGAGGGTGAGGCGGCGGCACTGCGCGGCCACCGGACCGACGTAGCCGCCCAGCAGCTCATCAATGGTTATCGTCTATGACGGTGGAGGTTGGTCCCTCCTGCCGTCTCGGTGGTACTGCGAATCCTATTCCCGAATCTTCTTTTTCGGTGTATAGGCCTCACTTCTCTGTGCCGTGGTGCAACCATGTGAACGGCTTCGCGATCGTCTGGCGTTGTGTGGTGGG
Organism: Poa annua; assembly: GCA_026929855.1. Taxonomy (NCBI): domain Eukaryota; kingdom Viridiplantae; phylum Streptophyta; class Magnoliopsida; order Poales; family Poaceae; genus Poa; species Poa annua. The sequence continues at coordinate 72,909,533 of CM049433.1, forward strand.
CGGTATCGTGGAGTGCTCCCGAGTGTCTGGGGTGATTGTGGGGTCGGGAGAAATCCCAAGTCGACTTGCCGACTCCGGCGCCACCACGCCTGCAGGTGCCGCCAGTACTTCCTGAAGTGCGTCGGATGTCCCACCTCCTCTCCCCGTCAAGTACCGGGGGAAATCCTTGACAGCGTCGTCGACGTCGCACCTCTTCCTGAATGTCTTATTTGTACCGGCGCTTCGGAGCATTACGAGCGTGGTGGGAGGTCTTTGGTGGGCATAGCAGTCTTGGAGCTTGTTCACTTTTGTCGATCCGCCGTTGTTAGCATTTTTTTATGTGCTTGTGTTGTTTCCGTCCCAACACGTTTCGTTGGTTGGCTCGGTTGTGGATATATTAATATAGCTGGACGAAAGTCTGTTTCGAGGAGACGGTGGAGCCGTGGAGTCGTATCCCGTGGTTGGCTCGCTGATGCAGTCTCTAGAGCCTTATTTTTGGACTGTTTGGTCAGATCCATTCCGCGTTCTTGACACAAAACTTATAGCAGTGAATTGGGCATTTACAGCAGGCCCACCATCCTATAATGTATTTTGACCACTGTTATCTACACAGAACTTGAAGCAGCATTTCACTGAATCGGGCGTTTGGAGCAAGCCACCGTCCATAATGTATTTTGGACTTTGATTTTGGTGTGCTCACCTCTCTTTAACTATCCACTTAGTGTCTCTATAATCTCTCTAAATATTGCATGTCAACGAGTATATGAAATTTATGCATGTCAACGAGTAGGTTCCATTCCATGCTCGGTTTCGAGTTTCGTCGACTGTAGCTTCTCAAATTTGGACTGATATTTGCCTTTTTAAAACAAATTTTATCAAATTTGTCCTACTCAGTCTACCGTATTTTGAGTTATCCTTTGACGTGTAACTTCATCTCAACATTCTGCACAAATTTTCGTGTTGTAAGATATCCTTTGACGTGTAGCTTCATCTCAACGCTCTGCACAAATTTTCGTGTTATAAGTTTTTATTTTGACGATCGTATACGAGTAGATCTTGTACTGTATTTATGCATGTATTTAGACTGCAGGTAGTGCATATTATGTTCTTCAACCTCGGTCACCGCCGGTCGTCGCCGCAGCTGCTGCTAGGCTGTGCTTGGTGTAGGTGTTCTTCAACCTCTCACCAGTCGTAAACAATGTCACCGCATTGTTGTTCTTCTCGTTGTTGCTCGTAGCCATGATATCCGCCGCCGTAACAGTTACTTGGTTGGCTTGGTGTTAGTGGGTGAACTGACCGCACACCGCTGCCGCCTCGAAGCCGTCGTCCCTATCCGCCGCCGCGCCATGCCGTTGTCCTGCTCGCCACTCTTCATGGTGTTGTGATGATGTGAGGTAAGTCTACCACATAAACATGAGGTAAGAGTACACAAGACAGATGAACACCAAACGTCGGGGATTGAAAACTCGTTTTCTCTTATATGGTGCATGCTAGAAAATTATGGGGAACCAAATCAAGTGTATAAGACTAGTCACAATGGGGGTATCATAGGTGGTATCATGCATGCCATGTTGGCAAAATGATGACGTGTCAGCAATTAATGAAAAAAGAGATGATAGTAGTATCATAGGTAGAAACCGTAACATAACGGATTCCAATACAATATGCCTAATAAATGTAGTGTCATATGATACCACTCATATGTTACTATGCATTGTGAAAGTAGTATCATATACTAGTATCATATGCATGATACTACCATATGATACTCCACATTGTGACTAGTCTAACATGGCTAGTCTAACATGGCTCATGCCACGTTTTTCTAGAGTCAAGCCCAAATGAGCCATGGAGACGGGAGGCCTAAAATCGGTGGTGCGAGTAACCAAACACGGCCCTAGGGCTCAGTGTCGGCGTCAGGCTTGGCCATGTGGAGGGCGCATAACTCGTCCGACAAGAGGGTCGCGACCCAAGAGCGGCAGACGGCGCGTAAGCTGAGCAAGGACCTGACCGGCAGCCACATGAATACCTCCATCATCATCTCGTCCGACAGCGGTGAGCTGCCGGATGCGGCGGTTGTTCTCCTCTTTTCGCTACAAATCGACGAGCAACTCAAGGTCGGGATGTTGGATGTTGTCTTGTCTATACTTATTAAGGACAGAAGGAAATCCAGGTCCAGACGGACTCTCTGGTCTGGAGAAGGACCGCAAACCGTGTCGGCTTCTGACTTGTTTTCCTGTTTGCGTAACGTTTTCGTTTCTCTTATGTTCCTTCCCTATCCTTCTGTTATTCCGGCGCGTGTCTTTTTCGATCAGGCTAGACCACATCATTACTGACGTCCAGAATTAGTTGTGGGACAGATGTATCTAGTTGTGAAATATGTCTAGATACATGAAAATGACAACTAAGTTTCTGAAGGAGGGAGTATTAGATTTACATATAAATGTGATATTTATGAAAATACATGAAAAATAAAAATAAGAAGACAACCTTTGAATTGGCCGTGCCAAATGCGACCCATTAAGAACCACTAGGCATTACAAATTAGAGCAATCTATTATATACTAAAAGTAAAATGAGTTAGTTTTTCGAGGCACCAGGTTATTCCATATCATCTTAATTAATTTTATCAGTTGGATCTAAAATCTATGGTTAGGATTTAATCAGACAGTAGTGGTAACGTAACAATTATATCTGTTGGACACGATCCACATGTTGGAGAAACTTTAAAAAGAAAGCCCAGCCGTTTCTAAAACAAAAAAGATACCGTGGCGTACTACCGTATCGCTACATACATGTGTCAGGCAGCCTTTTAAAAAAGAAAAATATATACATACGCGAACCGGCCGGCCGTTGTCGTACACTAAACCGGCCGATCGTTACTGTAAGTAATCCTGTACATTGATTCTTCTCAGTTTAGACATTGTAAAAATCAATGAGTCAAATTAATGGTGTAGGCAATATCATCAAAAATACTTTGATAGTTAGATCTAATATTAACTGTTAGGAATTTAAATCAAAATAATGAGATCTACGTACTCCCTAATATCACCGATGTAATGCATTTTAGATATTTCAGATTGACTACGCATTAAAATGAGTGAATATGTGTATAAATTATGTCTACATAAGGCTAAAATAACTTACATTAGTGAAGGGTGAAAATAACAAATATGACACGTACACAATTTTGATCCCACAGGTTTTACATAAAAAATCTATGCACCCATATATATGCAGCATGCACGTCTCGCTCACGGAAGTCACCCGAGTTAGATTGTCCAACGTCATGTTCTTTCGATTTTTCCTGTCAAAGAAGCTGCGCCACCTCCGATGCAACATTTATGCCACGCCCTCATGTACTATGCTTTTGATCCAGGCTATCCTCACGTAGCACAGAAAATGTCCAATCTGATTGAAAACTACTTCTCCCTTATCTTATCTGCTGCACAAAATCAATTGTTTAGTTTTAACTGGTACACTTCTTTCAGCAAGTTTGGTCATGTTAGCTCTGATGAGTGAGTATGTGGATACTTCTTCCTCGATATCCATGCCACTAACATATACTACTAGGACACACATATAAATGCTCTCAAGAAAATAATATATAATATATGTAATTTAAATATATCCATTAATAAAAATATATTTTGTCGACAGCGGCAACAATTTCAGACTCCAACATCTCAAAGGGAAATAAAAAATCCCGAACTCCATGGCAAAAGGAAGCAAAACTAATTATTTTTTCCTCGAGACACCAGATAATCAACTGAAAATAGATGACAATCCGAAAGCCAAATCACTTAAGGCATGAGACAAACATGCATCTGTGCATGTGATTCGTCTTAAGAATTATTAATCCAAGCGACCAGCTTAAAAATATTAACCTGATTGGCCAAACAGTTTAACCAATGAAGCAACCTCTACTGAACACGAGCTGAAGACAAAAAAAAAATATGTGATACTACGACCAATGACGGATTTTGCCGTAGCCTGTACGGTGTGGAAGAATAGTAAAATGTAAAATTTTAAACATTATACGCATGCTTTTTCGAAAATGGCGATTTATTATTAAAAAATGATCACACCTGGTATATGCATAATAAATAGAACGCGTTCATAAAATAGTCTACACAAGTGATGAATGCTCAACCTGAGTTAAGAACTATAATCAATGTCCTCACAACCAAAATCAATGGAGGTGCTAAAGCACTCATAAAATTTGATGACTATTTCTTTATGTATAATGCACTAACACAAGATATAGTTAAAAATCATCAATTGATTATTTTGCTAAACAAATCCAATGTATATGTCTACCATGACACATATATTCAAAAAACATGTGTGTTGCGCAGTTGAGTCACAACGCTTATTTCACTAAAATCTTAATATGTCTTGGTGAGGTGTGTACAACACTAACCATGTAATTTGAACTTCGGTGAATCAGACATACAACAACCTCCGCTAACCATCTGACCGGTTGGTCATTTTTAACAATTTGATTCGAGTGCATATTGTTGTGTTATAATAATGTTGCATGGATAGTTAGATATAAATAGTCTGTGTTTCTCTCTTGAAGAAGGACATATGGTGATATGCTGAAGTAGAACATAGATGACGATCGGCACTCATTGGTACAGTTCTTGATAACTATATTTTTTTGGTAGATTGAGAATAATCAAAACTGTATATATAAATTATCAGTATAAAGGCATGCATGCTATCGTGCAATAAGTGTCGGCACATATATGTCGATTGGCATATCGTGTGTGCAAGTGAGTGTATAAAAGGTAGCAGCATAAAATAGTGTTTGTTTGGTCCTTTAAAACGAGTCATGAATTAATAAATGAAATAACATTTAATAAATTAAGAAAGCTTATATAAATGTGTGTAGCATGTCATTCATGAATAATTAAGCACATCAGCTTCTCAAAATATATAATTGGTGAATCTGTAATACAAAATAGTACATACTCTATTTGTTACTTTGGTTCGTGAATTTGTATTTTTATATAAGGAAACTTAAATTATTATAGGTCATGAAAATTTATAGTTACAGATTCTATGTTTTTTGTCTTCGTATGATGCTACAACAAAAGTATCAATACTCATAGATTACATTGAGTGATTAAAAGTGGTACACAAGGATTCAACTTTGGTATCGACAACATGTATCTATTGACTTTATGGTGAAAGTAACTTAAAAAGCATTTTGGAAAATGTTTGATCCTATGCTTTGCTTTCATTGAGAATGTTATTTATATCATTAATGGCCCGAAGAATGGTTCTCTATTGATCACAGAAAAACCGTATTTTTTTGTCATATTTCTAAATATAAGAAAACATTTTTTCTCGGATATGACTTTAAATCATTAACATTATAGTACATTGCCATTAAAGTTTTCTATCTCATATTTGGTCTAAGTTTTCAAATAATTGACCGAATGTATTGGCGCATACAAATGATAGTTACAAGGAGTTAATGAGAAGTTAGGAAGATGAAAAATAGTAGAGATTGAAGCACGTGTAGTAAACCTTTGACTAATTTAAAATTTGTAAATAGTTCTATGACAAGACATGACAAATATTTGAGGGTAGGACTGTATATTAGCTAGATTGGGGGGATACGGAACAATATTAACGGAGTAAAAATAGTTCCAAATAACACACCGTGTGTTACAAACCCGTGTCATGACATTTAAAATAAATCCGTCAATATTCGGTCACAAATTAAATAGGTTCCGATTATTTTCCACACATTCTATTTGACTTACCATCATGGTTCGGTGTCCATAGAACCATGTCACTAATAATTTCATACTTGTAGTTCTCTAAAACCACTAAAGAAAAAGAAAAACATATTCAATACGCTAATGATAATGCCCTCGCATTTGCGAGGGCCACCTTGCTAGTTAGAGATAATAACCAAATGGATTATGTTTGGCCAAAAGTAAATACGCAATTAAAACTTGTCCAAGATACTAACGTTGTTAGGCACGACCGCACGAATACAGCCTGCTATCTTTAATGAATTTAAGAACTAGACGAACCGGTTTTCAGAAACGAATTCAATGGAAATAAAAAGGTTCAAAACTGATGGAAATGAATACAGACCTTTTGTACACCATCCTCAAGTTTATGTTACATATATTCGCACCAATGACAGAGCAGATCGATAATAGCAAACAGTTCCCTGGTTTGTCTCTCCGAAAACACCGAGCTTGGCAATGGCGAATAGCTTCAAGTTGTTCTGTTTCGCCATGGCTCTCGCTGCCACTGCTCTCCTCTTTGCTGCGCCACAAGCTCAAGGTATAATAGGCATTACGGCTCGGCAAACGCACGAGCAAATATATACATGTATTGTCGAGTGGTTCACTTGTTTCAAATTCTAATTCATCAATTCGTGCGATTGGTGTTCATCGCTGATTTTCTCTGCTGCGATTGACATCCAGCGTTGGATACGGACATGGTGCCGGTGTGGCAGCCGGAGCACGTGCTGACGGCGATCCCTCGCGGTCGCGAGGGGACGTTGGCCATGACGTCGGTGTGCCTCCGGTGCTGGTGCTGCTCCAAGTCGAACCGGAGCAACTGCCAGGCCATGGACTGCTGCTCCCACTACGACTGTGACCCGACCGGAAACGATTGCAAGCTCCTAGAAAAGAAGTGCGGCTGCAGCGGCTGCTAGCTGAGATGAATTGGAAGCGTGCCAAAAATAATCTTGGTCGATATCTTCTTTGAGGCAATTCTATGTTCGTTCTATGTTTCTTTGAGGGGTTTCTCATAGAAAGATTTAACTGAAAAACCTTTTGTAAGGCTGGGAATCCATATAAGTTTGTCGAGTTCATCACAATTCGAGTTTTGTTGGACAATAGTAATTTTGCACGATCTTATGAAATTTGCACCGAGTATCATAATTTATTTGTTGTTTGTTAGATCATCCGTATCACACACTTATGAGTTGAATTTCTGTAACTTTTCTTCATCTACATCCTTTTTAGTTCCAAATGCTAAAATTTGGCACTAAAACAACGACTCATCATTCAATCTTGCATATCTCCACTTCGCAACCAAGGATATGAGTTTGGGCTGGATCATCGGCGGCATCAACGATGCGTGGCTGCGTTCAGACTACAGAAGAACATCTTCAATAATGAACCACATAAACCTATAACATGAATATCCAAGAAAATGCGTGGAAAAGTTTGACACTGTTAGTCCTTGACCCGTTGACCGACACAAGCCCTGGGAATTTAAATGGGACATGTCAAGTGTCTTTCAGCATAACCAATTCCAGTTCTCAGTTATTTCATACAAAAGTTTTCCACCCACCCAACAGACACAACTACGCTCTAGGCTCTTTGTCAGATGTGAAACTCTCTTAGGAGGGAAGCTTAAAACCTGCAGTGAGCCAGTGACTTGGTAAATTAAATAACCATCTACTTCCCTCAGCAAACAAAGCCTATGGTAACTTCACGCTGGCCAACTCCCCCATGGACAATTTCACAGTTTCTCCGCGGCCAAATGCTGTAAAATTCGAACAAACTAACGCTGAATTTTGGATAAAATGTTTAGCATCAAAACTCTGTCTGTCAATACACGGACGTAACAAGAAAGAAGTAACATTGTGCGCCTGAACCAGACACAACAACACGAATAAAGGAAATAAAAATGTGAGAGCAGTATAGCATGGTTGAGTACCTGCAGGTGCTGCAACAAGTACATAAAGAACAAATGCACAATCGCCTGGTACATACAGAGATTCAGTTAGAGGTCAACCTTACCATGATGGCAGCCTGCTACCTTCCATCTCCACTTCTTCCTGAATCCGGATGAAGCTACGTAGTTCAAAGACACAGAAAAATAACAACTAAAATTGAAGTCAGTTCACCTGCTTTGGCGAAGAATGAAAGCTGGTCATCCCAAAGTCGAGAACTGAACGAACGGCGACATCCATGGTCGGCGTGCCAGAATGGTATTGGCGCTAGTGGATTTTCTGCGGTGGCTCCAACATATGCAGCATCGGTGTGGAGGCACTGACGTTGTCCTCCATCCGTAGGAAGGCCTCAGAGCATCTTCAGTCGTGCGACGTCCCCAAACTGAGATCCAGTGCTAAAATGGGAGCTATTTCTCACTCTTTGGGGGCGTCGATTTTCAGCCGTCCGTCGACCCCACCTCCTAGCCGATGATTTCGCTCCAAACTCACACAAATATTCATATATTCATAGATTTTTTCACACAATTCATTATATAACTCAATACATAGATAATTTCGCATACAAATTCATACAAATAGTTTAACAAGTTTTGATACATAAATTTCAACACATCAAACTAGGTGAAGACGGGGGAGCACTGCAGAATGTTGATGTCATTTTGAGATATTGGCATGCCAAAAAATGAATGTCAAATCCAGAGATCCTGTCTATCAACTGCCTCAAATACCACACCGCAAGATTTTTTATGGCCTTTGTACATCCCCTGCCAAGAAAATGGATAGTTCTAACATAACCAATGCATGTAGTTGATGCTTCCAAGCATCTTCGGAAATCCTCTTGCTTCATTCATGGCTAGGATTTTGTGATCGTAGGTACTTTGGTCCAAACACTTCCACCATCGCCCCTACAGAACCTGTTCAAAGAATCAATGGCGTTGGACTCAAACATGAATAGATAATCATCATGTGCATCACACGGAGCACCATAAGAAAGCATCCTCATCACCATTGTGCACTTCTGGAGTGGGGTGAATCCAACTGTGCCGATGCAATCCTTCTTGCATTTGAAGTAGGGGTCGAACTCCTGATGGAATGCACAATCTCAAGGGAGAGCCTCCGGTCAATCCTAAAACCACGCTGAAACGCCGCCTCGCCTTGAACTGGACCGTCGACAAAGTAGTCGGCGTAGATCATGTAGTAGGTTTCCATTCGCTGCCTCGGCTTTGCCTTTCGGTGACCTGGCTTCGAGCCACCGCGTCGCGGCTATGCCCCTCGTGCGATGAGGCCGGTGAGAAAGGCGAGCATCATCAAGTGCTCTACATCGTTGATATCGGCGTCAGCTTCCTCCTCCAGCAGATCGGCGAGCATCTCCTGTCACCGGAGTCCATGGCCAAGCAGACAAATCGCCAAACACCTTGCGGGCGAGGTGGGCGTGAAGCAGCGGCGGATCTTGTTTTGCGGTTGGAATCGCGGCGGAGGAGAGAGGGGTGGTGCTAGAGGCGTGGTGGCCTTCCTACAGGTTTGTTTGTGGCGGAGGGAAGAGGGGTGGTGCCGGCGGTGAGATGGCGGCGAGGGGAAGGTATCGCGGGAAGGCGAGCCGGGGTGGGGAAGTGTGAATGATGCGCCGACAATCCTGACCTTCATTCGCTTTTCTCTCCGTCGGAGCCCCCAATCGCCCTCTAACGCGTTGGGTTTGGCCTGGGAGCGCCGGATGAAAAATCGGCCCGGCGCTTTTTGGGCTCTTGGGGCGCGACTGGCGGAAAGCGGCGATATTTTGCCATCCGGAACCAAAAAGGGGTGGGGGGAACGACTGGAGATGCTCTCAGCTGTAGCATCCGGCACGAGGGAGTCATCCGTTGTGTCCTATGGGGAGAAAGGGCTCCGACCTCAGCAACGTTGTCAAGCGGGAGGAGGGTCTTGTGGTGGCGGAGGGACGGTTGATGCGGCAATCCAGACCGATGCAGGGCTCGGCGACGTGACGAGCTCGCGAAGGGACATGCATGGGGGCGCTCGCTACGTGACGCGCTCAACAACGTTCTAGACCGTCTTGTGGCATGGTAGTGGCGGACCAAGACGGAGAAAGCAGCAAAACAGATGTGGGGGTGGAGAGGCAGCAGTGAAGCCCTCGCATTCGGAGGAGAAGGGAAGAAATCGGGGCATGGGTGACGCGATTTGCAGCATGGATTGTGATTAGTGTGCAATTTGCTGATGTGCGATACACGGGGATGGATGCAGGGACGGAGCCAGCCACAGGGATTGGAGGGGGCGAAATAGCGTAGAATCACTAAATGTAAGTGTGATTAGTAGTAGAATTATGAAGAAAATCAAATTCATGGGGGGGGGGGGGGGGCTTAGCCCCTGCTCGTCCCCCCTTCCTCCGTCCCTGGATGGATGAGCATCGGACTGTTGTTTTACCGCAAAATATGGGTGGGATTTGGATCGTTGGATGGTGGTTAGACGGTTCAGATGTGTTGGATCTGCCCCCTCTAGGTCTTTTTATATTGGTATAGATCAATAAGACATTGGAGCGGTTTGTTCCAATGTTAATTTGATAAGAAGCAATACCCAGCCATTTATGAGAAATTGCCGGACTTTTGTTACTTCTATGGCCTAGTTGGATATGTTGTGGATAAGTGTAGAGATGTGATACGTCTCCAACGTCAACGTATCTATAATTTCTTATGTTCCATGCTATATTATACCAAGTTATTACATGTTTTATATGCATTTTATATAGTTTTATGCATTTTCTGGGACTAACCTATTAACAAGATGCCACAGTGCCAGTTCCCTGTTTTCTGCTGTTTTTTGTTTCAGAAAAGTACTTAAGGAAATATTCTCGGAATTGGACGATTTCTTTTCAGAAGTCAGTTTTTATTTGGGAACGTTCCAGAAAACCGAAGACTAGATGAAGTGGGCTACCGAGGCGCCGTCACCAGGTCCTCGCGCGGCAGGCCCCCTGGCCGCGCGAGCACGTGGTGTGGGCCCCTCGGGGCGCCACCGACTTCGCCCTTTCGCCTACATATACCCCCCAGACCAAAAACCCTAGTACGGTGTTCATATTTTCCTCCACGGGTCCCGAGCCGCCGCCGTCGTCAACACCAATTCGGGAGAGATCAGAACTCCTCCCCGGCACCCTGCCGGGAGGGGGAATCGTCACCGGAGGCCTCTACGTCGCCATGACCGCCTCCGGACTGATGCGTGAGTAGTCTACCCTTGGACTACGGGTCCATAGCAGTAGCTAGATGGTTGTCTTCTCCTCTTGTGCTACCATGTTTAGATCTTGTGAGCTGCCTATCATGATCAAGATCACCGTTATGTAATACTTCATGTTGTGTTTGCTGGGATCCGATGAATATTGAGTACTAAAGTTATTGCTTCATAATATATCATGTGTGTGCTATTTAATGATCTTGCATGCTCTCCGTTACTTGTGTATGCTCTGGCCAAGTAGATGCTTGTGACTCCAAGAGGGGGTATTTATGCTCGATAGTAGGTTCATGTCTCTATTAAATCTGGGGTGGTGACAGCTAGCTCTAAGGTTGTAGATGTACTGTTGCTACTAGGGATAAAACAGTAGTACTTTGTCTAAGGATGATGTTACTTACTTACTTTACACACAATGCTTAAGGCGATAATCTGTTGCATGCAACTTAATACTGAAAGGGGTGCGGACGCTAACCGGAAGGTGGATTATTAGTCATAGATGCGGTTGGAACGGTCTATGTATATTGTTGTAATGCCCGAATGAATCTCACACTAGACATCATAACATTGGTATATGCATTGGTTTGCTCATCATTATTCTATCAATTGCCCAGCTATAATTTGTTTACCCGCATGAATGTTATTATTATTTATGGAGAGAAACCACTAGTGAACTGTGGACCCCGGTCCTTCTATTTAATCTGATAAACCACAAACTGCAAACCTGTTACTTTCTGCAAACAAACATCTTTCTTCCACACATACGTTTAATCCTTTGTTACAGCAAGCCGGTGAGATTGACAACCTCACCGTTAAGTTGGGGCAAAGTATCTTGATTGTGTTGTGTGCAGGTTCCACGTCACTTACGTCGCAGACTTTTCTGGCGCCGTTGACACCTCGGGGGAATTCATTATTTCCTACTGGTTCGATAACCTTGGTTTCACAACTGAGGGAAACTTGCTGCTGCACTACTTCATACCTTCCTCTTGGGGTCTCCCAACAACACACCCACCGTGTGCATCAAGATGGAATTCATGATGCAAAGGATTGCGCTGGGGAGATTGGCTCCTGTGGCCTTTTGAACCTATTCCACCATGACTTGGTGGTGGTCGAGGAAGTGCAAGAGGTGGACGTGGAGGTAGAGGAAGAACTTTCGGTGAACCAAAAGATGGAGAGGAGGAGGATATGGATCTTAACCATGATGATATGAATTCAGATGAATATCGGAACCGTTCGGTAAGGAAGTGTCTTATTACAAGCGATGACATAGTAGGTAGAAAATTTAGAGCCCTCAACGAGGAGGAGTGGCTACTAAGGTGCTTATGATTGAAAATGGCGGTATCAGTGGAGTTGAGAAAGAGCTGATGAGTACTCCACAAAAAAAATGATAAGAAAAGGAAGAAGAAAGGAGTCGAGGAAGGAAATGGACAACCCAAATATATGCAAGAACAAGCTTACAGCGAGACACCAAAACTTTGGTAAAAAATTCATTGTAATATAATATAAAAGCAATAAATAATATGTATAGAAAGATTAAGTTGGAAAGGTTCGTAAATTACTATTAAATAGTTCCAACACCCTGTAAATAGTTCACATTATAATTGATCCTGAGATCGGCTGCTGGAAAGTTGGGATGGTTCGTAAGAACTTTGTTACCCCAGAAGCTGATGCTATTCTTAATATTACTCTCAGGCGTGGAGGAGGAGATGACATCTGGGCCTGGAACCATGAGAAGTCAGGTCTTTATTCTGTCAAAACAGCGTACCGTGCTCTAGTGATTCATAACGAGCATCAAGCTCTAGAAGAAGGGATGGTAACAGGAACCTCAACTACAGAAGAACAGATGTGGAAGTCGCTCTGGAAACTGAATGTTGTGCCTAAAGTTCGTGTGTTCTGGTGGAGAGTGCTTCGTGGTATTCTTCCGGTGGAAAGCACTCTTAAGCACAGACATATTGCTCAGCTGGGATGGTGCAAAATCTGTCTGGCTGAAGATGAAGATATTATGCATGCTCTTATCACATGTGCGCATGCTAGGAGTTTCTGGGAGGAGGCGAGGAAATGGCTTGATATTTCGCTACCCAGACTACACCCTATGACTTGGTCTAGAGATATTCTCTGTGATCAGATGTTTGTGGAATCCGATCGAGCAAAAATCATTACTACTATGTGGGCGATCTGGAGTTCAAGAAATAGCTGGACTCATGACCGGGGAGCCTATGATCCGGCTCAATCGTTGCGGATGGCGAAGGAAGCTCTGGCAATTCTGGAACTGCCAAAGAAGCTTACTTCCATTCTTCCTGGACATGGTTGGCGACCACCTGACGATGATATGGTGAAAATAAACACAGATGGTGGTCTGTCGATGGAGGCGCATCAAGGAGGTGGAGGAGGGGTGCTGGGGTTTCGGATCCTCTTATCACTGAAGCTTTGGCGGTGCGAGATGACGTCCTCTTCACGCGTCTACGAGGTTTCTCAAATGTGGTATTGGAGACCGATTGCCTGGAGGTTGTCAACCTCTGGAACACTCGCCATGGTTCTCGTTCGGCCGTGGCATCTATTTTTCTTGAAATAGGAGAGCTAGTGTGTAATTTTACTTATTTTTCCATTGAACATGTACCTCGGGCTGCCAATGTTCCTGCCCATCTTTGTGCTAAGTATGCTTGCACTCTGATGGTGACGGATAGTTGGTTTGGAACCCCTGCAGATTTCCTGACTGTTAGCATTTTGACTGTGCGGGGTCTGCTATTGAATAAAAGCTCTCTGATTTTCTCACAAAAAAAAATAGTTCACATTATAATGGAGTTGATTCATATTACATTTTTTCTTCTACTAGCCTATATACAGGGCGATACGGGTGGATCAACCTGAGTAGTTTAGCTATTTACCGGCCTTTTTGTTCCCTATCTACTACGTAATTACTAAGTAGCACAGTTCCCTATAAGTAGGATGCAAAAAAAATGACCTACTTATTTCACTTATACTCCATTTTATACATGTCTAGTATAGCGGTATTTTTATAAATAATTGATGCCACGTGTCATCAGCAAAATTAGTTGTGACTGTTTTATATCTTATGAACAAGTTGTGGGACCACCTGACCCCATTTTACACGTTATGGACTAACGTACACATCATACACAAGTTGTGAGACCTATAGTGTATTGCTAGGTTTGACTTAAGAAACTTCTTTCTTCATCTAGAAAGGCAGGAGCAAAAAGAGAGCGAGAAAATAGCTAGGAGCACAAATAATTTATCTCGCTTTATTTTAAATTGTCAGAACATATTCAAGTCGGTAGTTTTGAAGAGTTCGTCGTGAGGATCTGGAAAGTGAATAAAAAATAATAGTCCAAGCCATCTTCGGAGTACGTCCAGTCCTACCAACCAATCCGAAATTGAACGCCGGAATTTTAATCCAGTATACGGAGTATACACTTTCTTTGAAATTTCGGAAACCTCCTTTTCACTCCAAAAATGCCGCCCGCCCTCCGCGCCATCCTTGCGTCCCCGACCACTCTCCCGGAGCGCGTGATCCCCGCAGCCCAAGCCCTCCTCCTCACCTCCGGCCTTGCCGACGACGCCGCCGTCCTCGCGCACTTCGCCAGGCACCTCGCCTCCACACGCGCGCCAGCGGACGCCGCGCACGCCCTGCTCCGCCTCCGCCCGCGCCCGCGCTGCGCGCACCCGTTCAACGCTCTCATCTCCCACCTCACCCTCTCCGGCGATCCCTCCGCCGCATTCCGCACCTTCGCGGTCCTCACCGCGGGCGGAGACGCCGGACGGCCCGACGCGTACACGCTCCCCGCCGCGCTCAAGGCGTGCGCGCGGCTCGGTGGCGGCCTCCTCGAGGGCCGACAGGCGCACGCGGTCGCGGCAAAGAACGGGTTCCTGGGGCGCCTTCCAGTCCGGAACGCGCTGGTCACGCTCTACGGCTCGTGCGGGGAGTGCGGCGACGCGAGGAAGGTGTTCGACGAAATCGCGAGACCGGACATCGTGTCCTGGACCGCGCTGGTATCTGCGTTCATCAAGGGAGGGAGGTTCGCTGAGGCTCTCTTGGTATTTGGGAGGATGGACGTTGCACCAAACGAGGCGACATTGGCTAGCGCGCTGGTGGCATGTGGCAGGCTTGGGGTTGTGCGGGCTGGGAAGGCAGTGCACGGGTGGCATCTCAAGCGGGAGCGGGAGATGAAACTCATTGTTGGCAATGCAGTGTTAGATATGTATGTCAAGTGCGAGAAGTTGGATCTTGCAAGGCTGGTGTTTGACAGGCTTCTGGTGAGGGACATTGTTTCTTGGACAGTCATGATAAGCGGTCTGGTGCACTGCAGGCTTCCGAGCGGGGCACTGGAGGTGTTCAATGCGATGCAGACATCGGGGGTGAAGCCAGACAAGGTTGTTCTCTCCACGGTGCTCTCGGCTTGTGGGAGCTTAGGCGCGCTGGAGTCTGGAAAGTGGGTGCATCAATATATAGAACGTAAAGGCATCGACCGGGATGTGCATTTAGGGACGTCATTGGTTGATATGTATGCAAAGTGCGGGTGCTTGGAAACTTCTCTTTCAGTCTTCGATAAAATGCCCCTCAAGAATGTATCCTCTTGGAATGCGTTAATCAATGGGTTCACATTGCATGGTCATGGTAGAAAAGCTCTTGAGTGCTTTGACAGGATGGTGGCTTCAGGCTTGCCCCCCAACGAAGTAACATTTATAATCGTCCTTGGTGCATGTTGTCACACTGGTTTGGTGCAAGAAGGCCTCCTGTTATTTCAGTCGATGAAAAATTCATACAATCTCCCGCCATGGGAAGAGCATTATGGTGTCATGGTTGATCTTCTTGGCAGAGCTGGGCTCATCCAGGAAGCATATGGTTTAATTAAGGTCATGCCTATGGCGCCTGCTGTGTCCACGTGGGGAGCCCTGCTGAGTGCATGCCAAGCTCATGGGCGAGTTGATTTTTCACAGCAGATTCTTAGGTATGTCCATGAGTTGGAGACCTCTGGGAGTGGGGTTTATGTCCTCCTCTCAAATGTATATGCTGGGAATGATAGATGGGCTGACGTGAAGAGGGTGAGAGGGCTGCTAAGTCAAAAGGGCCTGCAGAAAGTGCCAGGATCCAGTGCGATTGAGGTGAACGGTAAGACCAGTGAATTCATAGTTGGACAGAAGAACAATCAAGACATGGATGAGATATGTGCAGTGCTTTCCATACTAATGAAGCAAACTCATTTGGATGGCCTGTAGTTCTTCAAGTAGATTTTCAGTTTTCATTGGAGATTGGATCTTATGCATGCAAAAAATATCTACTTAGTCAGTTGGTCCGAAGGACTAGACATGAACTTTAGGTGGTTATTCCGTACTGCTAGCTCCATCTGGATATGCCTATATCCTTGGATTAATGGTGAGCAAGTCTAACCTTGGCATGGCCACTGCATGTTTATGTTTTGTTGATTGGTACTCCTGTGCTGTGCATATGCATCGGTTTTATGGCATTCAATCTGAAGAACCAAGTCGGTACAAAGTTGTAGTACGGACATGATTAATGGTTAATCAGCCTTTATTGGGTGCTTTTTTTTTTGTAGTATGCAACCTCTCTTCGGTTCTTCAATATGATTGACAGTGAACCTCAGTTATAACTGGTGGATGGAGGAATTCACTCTGATGCCTCAGACCCTTACAAGGCAATGGCATAAACCCAGTCTGAGTTGTAAATTAATCATTTTATAAGGTGGGGAGAAAAGTTTCCAAACTAGCCTTGTATACAGACTGCTGGGGATTGGTCTGTGAAGTTATCTTGAAGCCTAGGAGGCCTGAAGCGTTCTGAAGGAATATGAGAAGGAATATGCGATATCATTAGTTGTTGTGTTCTGCTGTCATGCACTCAACTTGTTAGTTGATGAAGGGCATCTGCTTTCGAATATGACAGGGACTGTTGTTGGATATGTCATAATTTTATATTTCTCAAGAAGAGAAAGTGTTGTTCAAGGTGAGAGTGTAAGTTAAATTCATTCCAAAGGCACACTGTTTAGAACTTGCATGATTGTAAGTAAAATTCATTCTGAAATCACTCTATTTAGTGCATACAAGAGTAAATTTTAATTGAGATACATTGAAAAAGTCCAGCATTCACTATTCTTTGCGACGTGGAACTTCTTTAACTGATTGTGATGTTGACCTTGTTTGTCCTCTCACATTTTAATTAAACTTCCTGCCTGCAGAGGATGGGCAGTAATGCTTCCATATTTATCGAATGTACCTCCTGCCTCCACATCCATTCTCCCTTTGACAATTGAAGAACACTGCTGCCACAGGAGGTCCAAGAGCATAAAGTGCTGAGAAGTCTCTTGTATTGAAATTTGGTCTCCATCCTGGTGCATATATAGTTTGCTGGACAGATTGACGGAAGAGTACAAAAGCAAAGCGATGTATTCCTGCAGTTGGTTTTGGGCTTTCATAACTGACAACTTCATTTCCTGTAACAAAATGGCACTAACATGTTAATGTGAGGTCATTCTGGTATGTAATTTCAAAGAAATTTAGGCCATGAATTGGTGTGAAAGACAGGGCAATGTGCTGCTTACTATCCAGGTATGCTAATTGCGTGCCTTTTCTTTTAACTCTAAGCACTTACTATACTTGTCATCTTCAGTTTTTCTCCCCCAAGGCCCCAAGTAATCACCCATGATGTACTTTTGTTTTAAAATCAAAACAAGTTACACGTGAAAATCATATGGAATTCCGAACTAGCTCAATATACATATATTTTAGAATATTAGGTAACTTTTAACTCATCAAAAAATTCAAATTAGGAAAGTAAAGAGAACTTGAAGAACCCACCGTAACTGGCATTTGTTGACTCAGGGATGTCTGTCACCAACCTGTGAAGAGCCATAAGAATCACTATTAACTCTGAAGTTCTTACACTGTACAAATAAAAAAGTAATAAACTTCAGTAACTCTATTAGTTACAATATGTTTCAGGTCTTACCAATGAAGATATTCTCTTTTTGTTGGGTTGCTTGGACTTGGTGAGTCTGGATCCACCATCACCTAATAGCAAGTTAGGTTGTTAGTTTAGAGAAATTCATGTTCTTAGCCCTAAGAATGTGATTTTGACGGAAGCAAAAAGATGATATTTCTGCAGATAGCCAGATATACACTTCCTGAAATGTACTTTTGCCTTGTATTAAGAAGCAGTGCCCACCAAGCTGCTGGATGCTAGTCCGGAGGCAAACCAGTGCCTAACGCATAATCGCCAATTAGGTGAGCCTAGGCGGCATATTTTGCTAGGCAGGCTAGGTGGGAAGAGGCTACGAAATTTTCCATTAACTTGATGCTTTTCTTACAAAGTTAAATAACACTCTAAAAAGAAAACAAAGTTAAATAACTTTCATGATGTTACTTTGCCAGTTTCAATGATAGCATCGCTACTAGAGCACCTTCATGACGCAAGCCAAATGCGTAGATTCGTATCATAATCGTTTAATGCCGCATGTAGTCATGATGACTAATATTCTTGTACTTCATGGGTGACGTGCATAATTTTTATTTCCAGTCAGCACCGAATGAAAAGATGCAGGTATATGTGCAGATGCTAAGTATAATAATCTATATAGGATTCACATGAAATAAAGAAGCTTAACTGCAGAGGTCTTTTTGAATCCATACCGATAAGGTTGTACAAATTACGAAACCGAGATTCTTTTCTTTCAGTGTATTATACGTACCGATAACAACTTGAGTGCTGGCACTCCAAAAGTTCATGTTATGGATGAGAGACTGTGTACTACTTTTAGCAAGACAATTAGTAAAGTCAAGTTTGACTTGTGACGTTGGAATTTCTGTAATCTACTAATTTAAGCACAGGCTTATTTGGCCAAAACCCAAATATGGCCTGGACCTTAATATTGTTCAATGTAGTAATGACATAGTTATGGACTTACCAGAGTGTAAAGGTTCCTCGCGTCGCGCCCAGCAATTTCAATCCTTGGTTCATTTGCTACTTGTGATGGCTTGAGCTCAGACCCATTGGTTAGTACCTTGCTGTTGTATATAACCTTAAGTGATGCTGCTTTGACAAATGGGTCCAAAATATCTCCAACAACATGTCCTATGGCAAGTGCCTCTGACATGGTTTAGTGAAGATTTAAGAATCTTCAGGAATTGCGTAAGAGTAGGTTGTGGTCTGGACAAGCTAACTTAGTTTGATGTCTGAACTTGGGTGAACTGATGAGTTCTGGTGCATGCCCTATATATACTAACAATCAAAGAGCTGAAGGCATTCATGATATCAGGAGTTATGAGCTCCAGACGCCTTGGAATCTAACTTTAAGGTATAGAGTATGATATTGGTCGCTATCGCGAGAAATATTTAGGCCTGGCCACTCTCTAAGCCTACACAAATGGAAGGAGTGTCCAATGCAATTCCACATCGACGGAATAAAATCTGATGGCCACGCTCACTTATTCCCTATATCTGGAACCGTAGGCATGATACATTCCTAGTGAAAAGTTGATTGCCTTTTGACTTGTCTTTCAGATTGACACCTTACATTCTCAATAGGAACTTTCTCCCCCTCTTCCTCGATAATAGTTGCAGGCAAATGGGATGAGTAAGAATTAACAGGCCCAGTACTTGCCAATGTTATGTTATGCTTCAGTGTACAAGTTAGAGAGAATACTAGAAATGATTGTATTTGAATGGTATTGCAGCACGGATCAACTAAGTAATATGAATGGAGAAGAGGATTTTAGAGCATGATTGGCTAGGAATATTATGATACCACAACAATATAAAGTGGTTACTGGATTTCTATTGACACCTGTTCATTGTCGTCTGCCAACATAATTGTCTTGATAGTGCTGCCATTGAGTAGAGGCTTTTAAAACAAATTAGTGGTACAGGTGTATGGCTTATTTTGATGCATCCCAACATCTAGAATACAGAATCAAGCCTAGTTCATCCTTAAAAAAATTGAATGACAGTTTAGATAATGATGAGGTGGCAGATTGACTTTTTTTAATGTATTCTCTGTTATTATTTTCCAGTACTCTTTCAAGTAAGATCTAGTAGGGGACTCAATGCTCAAGCAGGCATAACTGTAAGTAGGTCTCGCAGTTGAGTTTGAAATGGCAGCTTTTGCACAGCAGTTTTTCTGTTTGAAGAATCAGCCTACTAAATTTGAACAGTAACAATATCTGTTCTAGACTTACAGTGCCTTTAAAACTGAATTTCATTTTTTATTGCTTATTTGTTCAATAGATGAACAAGGGACCGTACACCTGTAATTTCTTTTGCGTTTTGATCCTGAATGTTCATTCTTCCATGCTTCTATAGTTTGATAATGCCATCACTCTTATCATGTGTCCAAATAAATATGAGGTTAGCTGCACACCATAAGGATATTCTTCGACTTAACTAGTAATGTTTATACATTATTAAACTGAAAGCTCCATCAGTCATTTGGGTGGCTATCGTCAGGATACAAAGTTGCACGCCAAACTAATAAAATGATACATGCAAGAGCCAATGATTGTGATGTATAACATACATGTGCTGCTAGTAAATTTTCTATGAAGTTGGTTGTACTCTGTACAACTCCCCCAGCTTTCTTAGTAGAATATGATCTCTAAGGAGTGAGGATATGGCCTTAATGTAGCTTCCTATGAACATACACAAAGATGCATTTTTTGCTCTCTTTGACATGTCCGTCCAGACTGTCCTACCTTTTTTATATTGTGATCTGTAAAATACGGTGTCCTAATATTTCTATCATAACAGGAATATCTCTTCAGAGCTGATACACTTTAGGTAAAGAGAAGGCGGAAAGCATAGATAAGGTCTAATATACATTTGTTCTTGACTAATAGGGGTCCACGGAATCTCAACCTATTCCTGTAATTTGCACCACGTCTTTTATGTCTTCTGATATCGTGTTCCCACTCACAGAGGGCAGGCTCTTCAGCTGTACTCAATAATCCTCTTTGATTTCTCAGGGATTCCAGAAATTTGAGTGATCATCTTTCCTTCATATCATTTGGACCAACTGAAAGGTACTTGCGACAACTACTAATGCTATTAACTACATTTTTTTCACTTGCTCTTACTTGACAAAACACAAAAGCCTTGTGTTCTTGATGCATTGATATAAAACAAGTGGCTGTTCTCTCGAACAAGAACTCATGAGTTTTTCTTCCATCGAGCCCCGCGAGCTACAAGAAATCATGTAATTCTGTTGTCCAACAGGTAGATATGCATGGAACTCTTTAGGAAAAGGCACGGAGCAGGAAAGGCAAAGAACTGAGTTACGTGGAAGAAGCGAACGTCAGGCTTGAGGAAAGAAGAATCCATGGACCTAACAGTAGCTGGCATGATAATCTTGACTGGAGATGGAAGAGAACAATGCGCCATCCCCCTTTCACGTGGCTCAGCATCCCATTCGGCATTCGCCCGCGGCCGATGGGACTCGCCGAAATTAATGGGTCGCCGCCCGACGCCGGACGGCCGGGATTCTAGAAATGGACTACGAAGAATCGCCGGACATGATGGTGAGAGGGCCAAGCTGCCGAAAACGGCAGAAAAGATTGTTCTCCTGCCATTGGCGCTCGTTTGGATCAGAAAACGACACTTGTTCGTACCAAAAATCATTCTCTGGATTGTTCTTCTCCATGCCATTGGCTCGTTGGATCAGAAAACGACACTTGTTCGTACTCAAAATCATTGTCTCTGCTGGGATGCATGGAGATCTGATCGATTGATGGCAAAGAAAACGTACGTACGTGGACAGCAACTGTCCTCTAGCTGAGTTGTGGCCTACAGTGTCACCACCCCAGCTCCAGTCCTTTTTATCAAGTCAAATGCTTATTCTTGTGAATGAAATTAATATGTATTAGACATATTTGATATTGCCTCCATTTCAAAATATAAGACATGAGCGCGCCCACTCCTATCTACTTTTTCTCCATACATAGCCATAAAAACTCAGGAACAAATTTAAGAAATGCACAACTTTCAGGAGTGTTCCAAATTAAGAAAACCGGTTTTCATCGTAGTGTTCCTCCGGGACGATATTTGCGAAAATAGATCTCAATAGAACACGTTCGACAATTATTTTTGAAAAACAACTTTTTCACGTAAAACTAAGTATGTGGAAGAAAAAACATGTTTTTCTAGTACAGTATATAGTTGTTTTTCTTGTATTAAAATGGTGCTTAAAAATCTTCTTCATGTTCGCAAACTGTTTGAGTAAGAAGCAAGTTGCTATACTATAGTTGATTTTCATAGTATTAAAATGGTACTTCAAAACATTGTTTCACAATTTAGAGTGGACAAACTAGTATGTTTGGAAAGAGCAACATCGTGTCACGAAAAATCAAGTTTGTATTGATACATGTTTTTATGTCACAATATTTTGAAGAGAAATGCTCCTGTGATTTCCTAGAATTTCTTTTTCATGAAATTTTAAAGCGTACCGATTAAGGACGGGGATTGGAGATGTTAATCCCATATAATTAGTACTCTTTCATTTTTTAATCCCATGTGAACTATTTTAAATCAACTAACCAAACACACGCACATTGTCCAGTACCAGAGGTCTTATGTGCCCAAGGCACCACCGGTAGTCCAGCAAAGCAATGCGGCACAGGGGAGGACAAAGGATGCGCCATGTGCGTTCCTCTCGTGCAACGCTTGATTCTGTTCCATGACGTGTACTGAACTACTCCCTCCGCTTTTAATTTAAGATGTTTTAATCCTTTTTCAGATTTACATGTATCTAGACATATTTTAGTTTACATGTTCACTCGTTTCAATACGCATCTAGTCAACATGTGATATAACTAAAAGATCTTATATTTAATAGAGGAAGTAGTAAATTGTACTCACTCCGTCCCAAAATAAGTGTCTCAAAGTTGAGACACTTATTTTGGGACGGAGGGAGTACAATAAATAAGGTGTAGAAGAATACCCTTCTTCCCTTACGAAAGGCAGCGGGCTGCGGGCATCCAAATCCTGTGGAGATACTGCCGCAGGTTCCATATCCAATTATGTGTAGGTGTGCTTCATATAACTACACAAATACAACTAAACTACTCCCTCCATCCCGGTTTATAAGTCGTCTACGTATTACTAGGTCGTGAATTTAACTAATATAATATAAATATAACAATATAAAAATTATATCGTTAGAAAATATAAAGTCTAACTTTTCTAATGATATATTTTTTATAATTTATATATCATGTTACGTTGCTCAAATTTACGACCTAGGGATACGTAGATGACTTATAAACCGGGACGGAGAGAGTAAATAGAAATGACCAAACTTCGCGGTCCCCCCTCCACACACACACCCCATGCTTTGGATTAATACTGGCTCATCTCAGTGCTCAACTTCAGATCTAGCAACTTTAGAACCAAATCCATAGAGGATGGCGGTGGCCAGCAAACTTCTCGGGGTCGTAATGCTAATCCTTCTGTCTTCCATTTTCAATGACCTAATACTTGTATCAGTCTGCATCTCATACCCTTAAATAAAGTTAAAATGAAGGGGGGTGTAATACAAAACGCTCAGATATAAGCATAGAACAAACGACCTTCTAGTTGCCGTCATCTTTGGCCAGATATTTGAACGAAGTTTGAGTTCCCACCAAGAAGCTTTAAACACCGGACTAGAAATTTGCCAGCAACGGCGAGGTAAAGGCTTCAACATTCAATCCTATGATATGCAAACGTACGGGAGACAATGAATCAGATCGAAGAAGGCCACAGAAGACGTTCATCTTTTTTTTTTTTTTGAACAGGACAGAAGACGTTCATCATGAGACAGGAGCACATAAACAAGCAAGTTATGAACCAAATCCACGACAGTAGTACACATCCTCACTGGCTCCATAACGGCACCAAACAAGCCGCCACCGGAACGGGGAGGAAACCGGGGAGATTTATTTCCATGCAACGTCTCCGGCACCATGGCGCTGCTGCTAGGACACTAAAAAAACCTGAGAGAACACCAACAATAAATCAGGTCCCCAGGCTGCACCAAAACATCTTTGGAACAAGACGAAGGAGCGAGCGATTCTTGTCTTTAGCACCTGCTGGGCTTCTCTTTTTTCCGTGAAAAAACGAAAAGAATAGACATGTTGGGGGTGTTCGAGAAGAACATCTCTAACAGTGGAGCTTTAAGATATATGTGATGTAGTTTTCAGAATTTACGTGTTGTCAGATGCATTCGACCATAGTTGACTATCCTTTATTCCGCTGAGATCATTTGACGGCTGGTACATTTAGTGAGTGATGGATCTGGATTTGTGACTGCATCTGGAAGACAACCGCATTGGTTAAAAAAAAAAGTGAGTGGAATCAAATCCACCAAATGTTTGGCAGAATTTATCTGTGAAACTTCCGCCAAAGTTCCCAAGTTATACTATACTGCAAGCTGCAATAACATACTGTGCAATATATGCATCAAATCTAGTTTTTCCAAACATACAGATGATATGATCCTGTTCTGAAAAAGTAACATCACCTTTGAGGCATTTTTCTTTCAGTAGATCTTCTTTTTCCCCGACTAAAGGGACCGTTAAAAGCCGCAATTCTGTTGCAGCATTTCTCAAAGATCATGCCACACCTTTGACCGCGGTCCAGTCTATTGCTCGAGAGTAAAGGCATAACAGCATAAACTCGGTTGCTAAAGTTCCCAGCAATGAGTTCTGATGATTCTTCACTAACAGTCTGATAGTAGTGGACATCGCTTCGAAATTCCAGCGTCATTCAGAAAGCTGAGGCTAAGTTCAAGGAGAACAAACAGTCAACACCATCCCACGAAGAGCAAACATTTATAACGTGGCCATAGAGCTGATAAATGAGTCAGTGGCCTATACGAGATCTGGATAGTTTCACAAGTTTACATGCTGCCTAACGGTGGAGCTTTAAGATCTATGAAATGTAGTTTTCAAAAGGTAACATGTTTATCCAATGAGCATTTGGCGGATGGTGACAAGGTTACATGCTTATCCGATGTGACATTTGGCGGATGGTAGATTTATGACAGTGTCAGCAAAACAACCGCATTGGTAAAAAATGCAGTGGAATCAAATCATACATAAATAAATGAATTTGCTGTGACATGTTTGGCAGAATTTATTTGTGAAGCTTCCACCAAATTTACTAGTAAATTAGAAAATGCAAGCTGCAATAACATACTATGCAATATATGCATTTTTTTTTCTCCAACAACATGGATGATATGCTCCAGTCCTGAAAAAAGTACTTGACCTTTGATGCATTTTTTAGATCAAAAGGACCCCTTCAGAGGGAGCCCCAGTTCCATTTCATAAAAATGAAACCAGCATTCGATTACTACACACATCCCAGCAAATCAAACCAAGTTCTACTGCTGCGAAAACGAAAATGCATCTACCGAAAGATGTGAAACAACATCAGTTCTTATTACAGGGGGGAGAAAACCAGCAAAACCCTCTCTGTGAAACGATTTGCTGCAGCATTTTGCATCGCTCCACCTCCAGCAACTTGAGCTTTGTCTGTGCCGGTGGCAGCAGCTCCGAAGTCGCCGGTATCTTTCCCCAGCCGAAGGACCAGAGAGGCGTCACGGTAGATGGCGCAGTTGCTTCAGTGTTACATGTCGGGGTAGCTGGGGCGAAGGCCTGGACTTTCGACAATGGGAGCGAGGCAGCAAGCAAAGAACCTTTGATGCATTTTTCTTCAGTAAATCTTCTTTTCTCCAGACTTAAGAGACAGGTAAATGGCGCAATTATATTACAGCATTTTATCAAAGATCACGGTCACAGATCAGTGCTCAAAGAATGCCGACATTCTTTTGTATTGGTGGCTAAAAATTCCCCACATTGTTCACAGCACTTTTGACCAGTCCAGCCTATTGGTCGAGGTTAAAGGCGTAGTAGCATACGCTCAGTTGCCAAAGTCACTAATGTGTTCGAGATTCTTCACTAACAGCCTGATAGTAGTAGCCATCACTCCGAAATTCCAGCGTCATTCAGAAAGCTAAGGCTAAGTTCAGGGAGAACGAAGGGTCAACACTACCCCACGAACAACAAAGATATATTATGTTGTCCCAATGCATCACGTCATCTCAGGAGTGGATGAGCTGTCTGATGAGTGATAACTGGGACCTTAGTTTTCTAGTGCATCACAATCAACAACTGAGTATGTCATCATCATGGCCCACTCCAAATATTTCACGGATAGCCCTTATTGAAGATCAGTCTGTTTCAGAACCTTCATAAGTTGATAAAAAACATATAAATATGTGAAAATCTGATGCAATACCCACTTGCTACAATTCGTCTCTCTACTTTCCGCAAAAATTTACATCACGAAATAATTTGTTAAGAGCACTACTCCGCGGGAATCACACGGCATATTCCATGGCAAATAATTGCCTTCCTTTCAAATTTTCATTTCCATTCAGTGGCATGTCATGAGCATAAATTCTCTTTTGGCACGGAAAATGATATGATGCTTATTGGAAATTACATGCAACATTAACACTTAAATTATGGGACTACCAAGAGAAACAATAGGAAATGCAGAAAAAATATTCATGCGATTTACCGATTCTCCATACAATCTCAAAAGCGGCACCCTGACTACTCAATACAACGAAGAGCCATGAGTCTTTTTGGTATGTTCCTAGTCTCCCCTGCAAATTTATAGCGTAAATATTAGACGTTTTGTAGAAGCAAGGTATTTTTTCCCAAGAAAATACTATTAACACACCCTCCTATGCTTTTAGATGCAAAGATGGACTATAAAGAACTATGAACCACAAAGTCTATTCAATTCAATATTCAATAGAAGCCGTACAGGTAAACAGCACTTCCATACAAGTGCTTCAGATAATGCAGCTGCATCTAGAAGAAGCATATATTCATATGCATCTATAAGCATACAAATATATTACTTTAGTAAAGAACTTAGATAGAAGCACTTCACATTTGAATTGTAAAACAAATCAGCAGAAACTACGTAGCTTGGCTTGATTTGAGTCATCAACATGATGGTGCTTTCTGACATATAATATATCTGCAGATCTAGCTGCAAGATCTTCATCACACTGGGGTAACATAGCAACCCAGTTGAAAATATGCTAAGTTTCCAGAGTAAAATAACAAGAGAAGACATTGTTTGCGCAGTGGTCTCAACACAACTTGTTGCAAGTGTACCATTTCACATGAAGAATAATGAAACGGGACTGAATGTGTATAACATGCTGAGATCAACATTGACTGAAATGTTACAAAATGCCAGAGCAAAAACAGATATTATAGCTTGATGTTGAAAGAAGAACAGATGAATTGTTCCACTATGATAGATGCCAGTGTATATTTACAGTTAAACCGTATCAAAGCAATACAAAATACAGACTGCTCAGGCCCCGCTTGGATTGTTGGAAATTTAACCAGCTCTGTATTTTCCCACGCCCCTCACCCAGTAAATTATACGGACGTCTGGAGGTCCGTATCTATGCCCGGCCATTTCCGGTCCGGAAACGACGAGCCAAGCGGGGCCTCAGGAACATAAGGCTGAAAGATATTAGAGTATGTTCTTGTGATCACAAAACATATCTGTTGTTCTACCACTAGAGCAAAGTATGAGGGAGCTAGAAGGGTACTAAAGTCCATTATAGTCCCCATATCATATCTCACTGAAATGATGCATACATGGTTATGAAACTTTCAAGTTAACTTCACCACTAGATCTTCTCCGAAACCGTCACCATCTTATATACAAGGACTAATCTTGATAACCAGTGATATTCCTTTGTACATCTGAAGATGAACCAGCCATCCCTAAATTATGCAAAAGGAAGGAGATAGAAGGGTCAGAAATTACTTTGGTTAATGGCAATATAAAACAAAGATGAGATATTTCCATAAAAAGTTGATGCATCGAAATGGGATGGAAACTGCATTATGTGATATCACAGTACTTGAAGCTAAGCCAACAAAAACATAATTAGCTGCCACTATTAATAAATAAAGTTCTGCCACTTCTTACGAAAGGAGGGGTTCTGCTTACATGAGTGCAATTTGATTGCATGCAGCATACTGAAGGTTTTCGATCATCATCATATCAGCACCCATATATGTCATATATGCCGACGTACAGCTTAAGAATCAATCTGATACTGCACAGTGCTACCTCCATATCCTCGGTGCTGATTTTCTTCAGTCATCCATGAGTTGCACATTGAAAGGGGTGCGTGGAAGTTAGCTATTCACGTGCCAGAACCATGACTTTGTTTTGAGATCTTGTGGGTTTCAACTCTAGCCTACCCCAACTTGCTTGAGAATGAAAGGCTTTGATACCACAGTATCCATGAGTTGCACATTATTGTCTGAGGGTAACTGGGTCACAGCACATCATATAGCAAATCATGAGATGTAGAGATGTGATGGCTTATGGGAGAAACGGGGAGTTATAATGCAGTAAGGCACACAGCTCTATCCTCCATCAAAGGATTTGTTACCCTGCCAGTTCACACCCTGGTTCAATACACAATATTAGCAGTCACAAACAAATTACCTAGAGACTAAACTATGCAAGATACTTAGCATTGGATATAACTCATCCTGAAAATAACTTTGGTATCTAACAACAGAAAACTGGAAGGCAGTCTGTGCCCACTTTGGAGTGGGAAATGCAATATGAAACCAGACAGTAGAGAACGTTTACATTGTGCGGCATATTACATGTGTTCTTCTGTTTCAATATTCAATTTGAGGGTGAAATTAAACAAAAATGTGCCCAGGTATGTTCCATTCATGCTACTTCTCCAAGAAAGCTATCTAAGCGGAGGATTATTTGTGGCATATATTATAGGGCTGACAACGGTTCATCTATATCAAAATAAGGGCAGATGATGAAGAAATGTGTTTGAACAGTATATGTGAGAAGCGAACTGACCTCTTGGCATATCCCATAACACAACTGAAGGGCTTCATTCCACTTATTCACTTCAATTAGTCCCTTTATGAGGCAAACAAAGACACTTAAATCTGGCACAATTCCTCTCCTAGTCATTTCAGTATGTAATGCAATTGCTTCTTCAACTTGAGACGATAAACAAAGTGCCCGCATTAGTGAGGTGTACATGCCCTTGCTGGTCATATTTTCAGAGGTTGAGACTTCCATCATCTCTTTGTGCAACTCCAAGGCTGTCTCTAGTCTACCAGCCTTGGAAAAACTATCAATGAGCATGCCATAAACAGGAGCTATCGGTGCTGTGTCATGTGATCCCATCTCCTCCAGCAAACCCAGGGAAGTGAGAAACTTCTTGCTGAAACCCTGAACTGCGCAGCGGTATCCTTGCAGATACTTTGGCCAGTGGGTCTGTTTCATCTCATCGAGCAGCAAATGGGCATCGTCCAAAAGACCAACAGCACAACAATGATTTATCAGTACTCTATATGTAACATAATTGGGAGCACATCCTTTTGTCTTCATTTGCGTAAAAAGCTTGAGACTCAAATCAATTTTTCCAGCTTTCCCTAGTCCGTCTATTAGAGCAGTGTAAGTTACAACATTTGGACTGCACCCTTTCCCTTCCATCAATGACAGCAGGCTTAGAGCCTTTTCTGTTTCACCTATTTTACAGAGCCCATCAACCATAGCTGTGTAAGTAACAACATTAGGATTACAGGAGTCCTTTAGCATTTGAGACAGAACTTTCATCGCAAGATCAAGTCTTCCATCCTTGAACATCCGGTCAATCAAGGACGTGTACGTATGCACACTAGGCAAGTAACCACACTTGGTCATTCTCAGAAATACCTCCTGAGCATTATCGATTTTTCCAAATTTGCAAAAACCATCAATCAGAGCATCATAAACAATGTGGTTGGGGTCACAGCCAGCTGATAGCATAGAATCTAGCAACTCGTGAGCATCAACCACCTTTTGGGCTTTGCACAAACCATCTACCAGTGCGCCATAGGTGACAACATTTGGAGAAGTGGTGTCTGTGCCCTTGCCTTCGAAGTAGAAATCAGTTTCTACACTGTCAGAAGCTCCTATTAACTTGGCGTAGACTTCACAAGCCTTTTGGATTTCGCCTGCCTTACATAGACCATCAATTAGGGCACTATATGTGACGGCATTTGGATAACACGCATCATTGACCATTCTATGGAAAATGTCATTTGCCTGACATAGCTGCTTAGATTTCAGATAAGCATGAAGCAATGCAGTATATGTTACTACATTTGGTGAGCAGCCTGCACTTCTCATTTCATCAAACCAGCTCTGGGCTTGTTCAATGAGACCAGCCTTACAAAAGCCATCAATCAAAATTGTGTATGTGTACACGTCTGGCTTAACACCTACCCTCTTCATCTCTTGAAACAAAAGGAAAGCCTTGTCTACCTTCTTAGCTTGGCACAGAAAAGTGATCACCTTAGAGTACGTGCTTGCATCGGGAACAAAGCCTTTCCTCATCATCTCCTTCACGATCTGAAATGCCTTCTCAAATTTGCCAACACCACAAAGGCATCGAACAAAGTTGGTAGTGTTAACCTTATTAAGAACGCAACTAGCAACCAGCATCTCCTCGTAAACTTTCTCCGCCAAAGCCAACAACTCAGGGTTTGGCAATTCTTCTCGGCCACAGATACTTCCAATAAATATGTTGTATACAACATAACCAGGAGGACAACCACAAGTATTCATCCTATTGAACAGTTTATATGCATATGCATAATCCTCGGCATTGCAGTAACTATGCACAAGTGAGTTGAACAATGAAGGATTTGGATTGCAACCCTCTGTCATCATCATGTTGACGATCCTCTTGCACCAGCCAAGCTCCTTCTTTTTCAGAAATCCTGAGAGCAGTGTCCTATACGTCACCACATTCGGTATACACGAGTTGCACCGCATCCTATGAAGAAATGACATCGCCTCGTTGAAAAGAGAGGCCTCCATCAGTCCACTGATCATCTGGGTGCATAACACTGTGTCGAGCTTGAAATCTTCCCTCGCTATCATGTCGAGTGCATCAGTCCAACGTCCCTCCTTGCACAGCGCCTGTGCAAATGATCCGATTGTGAACCTGTCCATGCAGAACCCTGACGCCAACATCTCCTTCTGCACCCGGAACCCCATTTCCACCTGGCCCGCGCTTGCGAGCACCTGCACCAGCGAATTGTAGGTCACCGCCGACGGCCTGTACCCGAGGTCCTTGAGCCTCCCAAGCTCCTCCAGCGCCTCGTTCCACAGGCCGCGGCGGCAGCATCGCCGCACCAGCACATTGAGCAATCTGCCGAGCACCTCACGATCATCCTCCCCAATCTCCCTAAGCAGCCTCTCAGCGGTCCTGGCGTGGTCTTCGAAACCCAGAACCTCGGCGAGGGCGTCGTAGCAGGCGCCAGTGTGGCTGTAACCCACCTGCCGCTCCGCCCAGAGGAAGAACCTGACGCAGAGCTCCGGGGAGCGCACTGCCCTGAGCACTGCGACCACGACGGAATCAGTCAGGAACTCGCGGTACCGCCGCAGGAACCGCTCCGCCTTTCCGTCGAAGTCGGCGCCGTAGGCTCGGACCGCCTTGGAGATCAGGACGGCCTCCCGGGGCTCGAGGGCGGCGGCGGGGAGCGCAGGGGTGGGGCGTTTAATGAAGGCGAAATCCTCGGGGGAGAGGCGGGGCTCGTGGTGCGGCGCAGGGGCGTCTACGATGCCAAACAGGGGGTCGTCGGAGTCGGCGGCGTGGGAGGAGCATGCGCGGCGCAGGGAGGCGCGTAGGGCTACCGCCGCCGCACGGCGGGTGATCATAGGTCGGCGGGGCCAGGGATAGGGGTGAGGAGCGACGGTGGTTGGGGTGCGGAAATGGAGGAAGATGCGCGGGCGGCGGCGGTGACGGCGGTGGTGGGGATTGGTGGCGCCCCGGCCATGGAGGTTTTGGGGGTGGCGGAGGTAGGGGATAAACCCTAGTGAATGAGGGTATTTCGGTAAAAATATTTCCCCTGTTAAGCTAGCTCTCTGGGCTCTGGCTCTGGGGTCCCACTATCAGTCGGAGAAAGTCTCAGTTACGCAGAGACGAGTCCACCACATCTTCCTCATCTCTCTTCTCTGCTCCCTCCTCTCACTCGCCTCTCTTCTTCGCGTGCTCTCCGATTTTCCTTCTTTTTTAGGTTCCTGGGCTAATCCAGCTCATAAGCCTCAGCTCTGTAACACACCATTTCTTGGGAGCCTGGAGCTCGCGCGCCATCCGTTCGACGCAATTCCCCTACATAATCATCGCTACCATTTGGAGCCACGCAGGTGAGTTTGAACTTCATCCCTGTGCGCAAAATCATGTTATTTGCCCTTCTTATTAAGTACTAGATCTTACTGTTGCGTATAGGCCCTTCACAGGCTTCGGTGTTTGCAAATCCGTTGTTCTCGGCATGGTAGTTCATTTTGCCAGATCTGTTAATTGGGGATGGTGTGGAATATCGGAACTGGCCAAGGCCATCATGCTCTTAGGAAGAGTTCAGTTTAGGATTGCTTTCTGGATGCTGAATGTTCTTCATGCTTAGTTTCTTGAGGCAACATTTCATGAACAACAAGAACTTGGGTTCATTTGGAGAATGGGTAGCATGAACTGAACCGTGGCATAGACTTGTCGAGCAATGCACTATATCTATGTTAACATGATGCTTGGTGTCTGTTAACTGTTATTTTTTTCGAGAATATGCAAAAGCTCTTCGTCTCCATTCATTTATAGAAGAAAAAGTTTTTTAGAAGCCCACGAGGGGTCGACACCCAAAATTATAATATAGCCTTCATAAGTGCTAGACACAGCCTGGAGAAGCGCCTCCCGACCTGCCACCCTTGCACTCACCACTGTCACTCTGTCAGGCCTCGGCCTTTATATTGTCAAGCAGGTTGGTGATGTCGGGCCTCCCGTTTTGAACACAACAGCATTTTGATGCTTCTAAATCCACCACACAGTAATCATAATCACCGAAGACATGCCCTTCTGCGTCACGGTTGGGTGAAGTGGATGGCATGGTGCCACCACCACTCCACAAGGCCCTCTGTGACAACCGCAGGCAAGAGGTCAATCGGATCCACAAATCCCAAAATTACAACACAACCCTCCTAATTGAACCGTTCCAGGTGTTCACCAGTCGTTTGGACTCTGAAACTGATAGCATGCTAATGCATCCCTCATGTGCTAGCATTTTCAGCTGTTGAAATGGCTTGGCATAGTTCACAGAAGGATCTCCATGGACATACCCACATATCTAAGTTAACAGACTTTGCAAGTGACACCAATTGTTATTGGCATATATTTAGTTTCTTGGGATGTCCTTATTCTTTCTTTCTACTATTACTTGTTTGCACCTTCTCTTCCTGCCATGCTTGGTGTCTTTCTTTTTCACTTATTCATACTTGTTTTCTGCTATTGATGCAGCAGCAGCATCTCTAATAAAATTCTTCGTAAGGAGACAGTGCTTCTTATGACGTGTGCTTCAAATTATATTGCCATTGGTCTTCCCAGCTACGGGTTATATGCGGGGACAAGGGCACTCTCACCAATCTACAAGAATTCCCCGTGGAAATCCTCTTACAAGTTCCTCAGGGTCCGTGCCCTGCAAGGAAATGATGGGCGTAGAAGGCTGATTGACATAATCCGGACCATCCCTGAGCTGTCAAGAAACTATTTCAAAACCGGGTCTAGGAGAGCTCTTTTTGGCGGCATCGCGCTGCTGGGTGGCTTTTATGTTGCGCAGACGATTTCACTGTCATTCGGTGCTTTGGCTGTGAATGATGTTATAGCAGCTGTGGTGTGTGTCCTCCTGACCGAGTACGTGACAAAGTTCTACTACAGCCGGCCTAAGGTTACCTTTCCCGTCGCACTCCTTAACAATTTCAAGATGGGTTTCACATATGGCCTTTTCATTGATGCCTTCAAGCTTGCTAGCTGAGTTATATTACCTCATGCCGGTGCTTCGCATATATATATGCTCTTCATCACGGTCAAAGTGGATGAACATAAAGAGAAGACAACACCATGTGATGCCTTACTGTGATCCATGTCTTTCTTTGTGATATGGAATTTCTGTGTGAAGATTGGGTTACTGTTGGTATAGAGTGCGGTGTGGCTTGTAGCCTTCAGCTTACACAGAACTGATATCAAGTGCGCACAAAGGCACACTTCTAGCTATGTAATCTTGAGTAGAGCTTGCTTTTATATTATTGCAGCCCATTCTGCAGGTTGTTTAGCCCATTCTGAAGTCAGGCTTGCAGCTTTCTTCTGATATTCAGACAAATTTCATGGATCAAAGTACCAGCTGCCGGATGGCATGCTACTGTGGCCTATGAAGCAAGCTGTTGCCTCAGGGGTGTTCTCTTGTTGCATACTTGCCGCAATATTTCAAAGTATTGGAGCGATGCATACGAGCAGAATAAATTCGTCACCACCTTAATCTCGCTCGCAAGCCCGCCACTAGCGAGTGCCATTCGTTTTCTTTTCTCTTTACGGGAGACAACGGAAGCTAGTGCGAACTGCGAAAGAAAGAACACGTCCGAAACCGAAATGATTCTGTCTGAGGCCAAATGCGGCAGCGCGATCGTGAAGTGAAAGAGAGAAGATTTGTTCAATCGGAATGTATCGTGAGTCGTGACGTTGATTTGAGCTCCAGTCGCCCGGGCGTCTGTCTCCGTGCCAAAAAAAGAGCCGGCGTCAGGCTATCAGAGTCACATCACGTCAAGTTTTCCTCGCTGATGATGATAATGTTTGTTTCATGCTACGTATATGGGACCCCAGATCCTAACGACGACTCTTGCCGGATGCAGACGCTCAACCGCTCGAGATAATGCGCACCGTATATAATGTTGATTTTGGTCGGCTCCCTCGTTAAATCGTCTGCCATTTATTTCCTACTAGCAGCTGCGGCTGGCGCTATTCCACTATACTTGCTCCATCTAATTTTAGTCAAATACAAAACATCTAATCTGGAACGAAGTGAGTGGTTAGCAGAACATGATTTTACCACCAATATACAACTTGCTCTGCTCATTTAGTTTACTGCTCCCTCCAGTTAGAAATGTTTAGTACTACCTCTGTCTAGGATTATTAGTCATTTCTCTAAAACCAGGTAATCTAGATCGCAATTAGCAATTAATGAGGCATTTTGGTTTTGGAAGCAGGAAAAATTAATTGCCCTTCCTATTTGCTATTGGTTCTCTCTCCTTTCTTTCCAATCGTTAGGATTGTATAATTAATACCTACATTGATTTACAAGAAAATTAGGCACAAAAGCGTTTTTGTTTCCAAAACTACACCCTATAGCGTGATGCCTTGGTAGTAGAGATATTAGAGAAGTGACTTATAAACCTAGACGGAGGGAGCACAGATTTGTCTAAAGAGTTAAATGCACGTACTTGTCCGTCTGATTCGATTTAGTCCATTAGATTAAACTTGCATTTCTGAATCGATTTAGTCTGATTGGGCTTTGTCCAACAATTCGTTGCCTAAGTGGAAAGCTAGGTGGACACGTTACCACCTGTCACACAGTAGCTGGCGCGTAATTTTGCAAATCGACCCTCCTAAGTTTTACATATCTAACATAAGGGCTTGTCTTCTTCTACTTTTGTTTGTCATTGTTCTGTCGGGAACGTCTCGAGAGGAAAAAGGAGGGAGACGGAGAAGCCGAGGGAGGCAGAGGCAGGAGACGGTGACGGAGATCGTGCGGTGGTGATGCAACCGTTGGTAGGTGGAGGGACGACCATGCCGGACGCGCGGAGCTCTCGAAGCAGTGATGGCTCTCGTCCACCGCCCTGAAGGGGAACCACCGTTGTATCGTCTTGCTTCAATTTCAAATCCAGATTCAAAGGAGGCAATACCCCCAATGAACTCCAGATAACCATATCCAGAATTTGCAATTATAACCAGCGCGCTACATCACAGAAGAAACCTAAATTCAGATCAAAATACAAATGCATCGTCAGAAATTGAGAGCAAATCGACATCAAATCAGCCGCAACAAAACTACTAACCTGGTAATTAGCGTGTCTGAAATACTCCATGTCCTCATTCCTCTTGACGTCGGTGATTTTGGTGATCTTTCCACCAGCATCCAGGTGCACCGATTGTGATGGACGATAGGGAGGTGCCTGGTGGGCACGCGGTACCGCTTTGAGATCGAGCTTGAACTGCGAGACCCACAGGCCATGGTGCTTGGGATTGAGCGGGGAGGGCAACGATGGAGAGCACGTGAGGCCCCATGACGAACTAGGGTTAGGGCAGACTCGTTTTGGTGAATTCGGAGACGAAAGAAATGCACATGTGAACTAAAACATGTCTAGATACATGTGTGCACATACGGATGGGAAAAATGGCTAAAACATCTTATATTGTGAAACGAAGTGAGTAGTATAATAACATAAAGGATATTAACATGAAATGCAAAAAATAATACCAGGAATATGGAGGATTTGACGTGCCATAATAGTCGGGAATATAAATTTAATCACGGTGAAATGTTCATAAATTGAACCCTAAATTTTGATTATGTGGAATTTGTACGATTAAAGTAATTAATAATGTGAACAGATTGCATGTATGAAATATATTTTAATTAATAAATATAGAATGACATGGATAAATGAATGGCTCAAATTATGAATGAAGTGGACACGTAGAGATAGACTAGTTTATGCAGTTAGAGGGCTTTTATATCATATAAGAAGTATAGATAGATTTCGCCTTGACCACTCCTGGGTCAAGTTGGGTTTGTAACACTCTATTAAAACTCTTGTCTTAATCAATAAAAATGGCAAGTCTTTTTCTTGTTTCAAAAAAAAACTGCATCGATTATTCATGAATATTCATTGTAAAGTCGGCAATGGAAATTTAGTAGTTAGAGATCGTGCGTACTGGGAACAGTTTATGACTATGGCAGTAGTTGCTTGATGCATGCATTCGTGCATGTGCCACCTTCAACTAGAGTGACCCTCAAGTTGAAGATGAAGGCAATATGGAGCACCACACCGGTTCCACCAACACAATAAAAGCGAGGAAAGGTAGGTTCATGATGTTTACGACCGAAACTATATTAAACCAACGGACGGAGCTTCCAGTAACAACATGTTTTGCAGATGGGAAATGGACCGGATCGGATAAAAAGAGAAAATGAAACACGGAAGCTCAGCCTCCACTGCAAACATGTTTAATCTTCAGCGCGTGATGAAGTCCGAAGGGAGATGATGCACGCCGTGACGCCAGCTCAGTTGCCAATTTGCCATGCACACGCGGGCAGGTCGACAGGCATATGCCACGCTGGACAGCTCGTACTAGAGAGGACGAGTGTCGAGATACGATCAGTAGAGTAGATTATCATTGATCCATTTTGGTCAGCGCTTTCACTTCATTCTAGAAGGAGTAGACAGAGTTTGACAAGCAATATACAGTATTCCATTCCAAGCTAGTCAGGAAATTAAGAGAAATTAGAGTACGTAATGTAATACTGATGGAACGTGTGGCGAGATCTAGGAGGAGTTTGACTTCACCTCCCAGCCGAATCCGCATGGCCTTGGTGACCAAGCAACTAGAGCAGGAGCAGCTTCCTTCTCAATGAAATACTGTATGTTGGTGAGGGCTGGACCGCTGGAGATCGGAAGAAAGTTCCTAGTACTAGTACGTTATAGTGCTATAGTGCATGTAACTTTGCCGCCAAGTTGCTATAGTGCTTCATTATTCTTGGTTACTCTTCCAGTTGCTGAACGGTGCGCTTCATGATAGTTTTGCTTTTGTTGCTTTGTAGAGTCGCGCATGGACCGCAATGAATAAACAGGACCGTTTATTTTTGACAGGTACTGTAGAAATGAGAGTGAGACTGTCCCCCGAAATCAAGAGCAGAAATATATTGGAAGACCACACTGGTTCCACCAACACTAAGGTAATTACAATAGTTAATCAGCTTTACCAGAGACCAGTACTAAGTACGACTGAGCCTGGGTAAACAAGCCAACGGAGCTTCCACTAACGAACGATGCAACGGAACAGAGTGGAGAAAACAGTAACCAATAAAACACATGTTCTGCATACGAAAGAAGTAGTGACCGGATACACGCACAAAACCCAAGTTTGCATACTACGGATTACGGATTATTTTGCATTGTACGGATGGTTACGGAATTAAACTGTTCCCGTATCGCTGAAAGTCTTGTGATGATGCATGCCATGACGTTAGCTCAGGTGTTTTCCCCCATTTGTCTAGTTGCACAGCGAGGCAAAATGACGCTGAAACTCTCCAGCTTAGATTGGTTTTGGTCAGACAGAGATGGATGTCGAGATTTAAATTAAATACTTCAGTTTAGATTTCATTTTGGTCAGCTCTCCCATCGTCTTGGTATTTCCTTCTAGAAGACATAGTTTGACCTGCAATATAATTTATACTCCTGTACGATGGAGTCTACATAATTTATACTGGAATATTCCACCGTACGTCTGGATTGAAAATTGGCAAACTGATCGTACGTGTGGCGTTTTCAGATTTGACTTCCGGAATCCGCATAATGACTTTCAGATTAGCAGCTTGCTTCGCAAGTAAATCTGTGAGGCTGGAGAGTGGAAGGTTCGTGTTTTTTTTTGTGATACTGACATAAAGGTTCGTGCTTATATGTTACTTTGCCGCCAAGTTGCTCATGCCCTCGATTGTTCGCAGTCTCGCAGTTACCCAACGGTTTAAACATGTGATTCCCATGCCGGAACGAAGTTCATGAGAAAGCGGCAGGGAAACTGCAACTTAATTTGATTCTTCCTTTGCACTTTGTTGCTTTCATGCATGTTTTTCTTTTCAGTGACACGTTGATCGTATGATAGCTACTCTCTCCGTTTCACAATATAAGTCTTTTTACCTCGCTAGTTTAGCCTGTTAAAAAGGCTTATATTTCAAAATAAAGGTAGTATATTAACTAATGTCCACACGTACGAGCTGCAAATGATTCATGAGCCGTGACCTCTGACAAAGTACCATAACGATTAATTTCAGCATTGGTCTCGTTAAAGGTTGTCACTGCGAAACTAGAGCTTAATTAATTTTTGGGATTCAATACTTTGAACTAAATGCACCCTATAGAAACAATTCGTACACATTTCTGGAATGAGATTGTAGTGACAAAATGCAATCTATACAATTTTTGTAGGATCCAATCCTTTCAAGCAAATAACCTCTATATAAAAATTCTATTTATTAAATCCTACATATTTGCTTTGAAAATTCTTTGAACAAAAAAAACATTAGGCAGTCGTCAGAAACATGGTGACTTTAGTTCCGTGAATTGATATTTACTCTAAAAGTACTAGAACACATGATTTAGGAGGGGGCGATCAATGCTCGGCCAATTGCAAGGCATTTGCAACTCCGAGCTAATACGAGTCACCGTGTAAATGGTCATGACACCTTTGCTCAGTTGGAACGCACCTGTAGGTTCTAACCTCAGTTACAACTTACTTACAAACTCACCAGCAACACAATTCAAAATGCATGTTAAACAACCATGGAGTCGAGCGAACTCAATTTAATTCAGTGGAGCGAGAATAATCAATTAAAATGTGAAAACACGAGATAACTAGGGTGTCCTGGTATGTTGAATCCCACATGAGTTTGGAGACACATGAGATGGATGATAGAAGTTATTTGGTTACACACACACAAGAAAAACATAATAATTGTTAAGGGAAACGGTGGATGTGGCATTGCTCTCTCAAAAAAAGATACACGATTTTGCAACATGGTTTACTTTGGTGACCCAGCATACCACTGCATGGTGTAGTATGCTATAGTCGTTGACATAGCACCAATGGATCACCTTCCACCGGTGTTACATCATCAGAGTGGTACAACAGAAACATCGCAGGTCCAAGGCATGACTATAGAATTACACACAGAAGATCCAAAACAACAGATCTTTAGAACCTACTCGATACAATGAGGGAAGGCCTTAATAAAAGAAGATCAAATGGAAAATCTCGGAGAACTAACCTATTTTAAGCCTACTGCTAATACTGCTAGGCTTGCGACTGCTGCTGTAGCATCGCCTAAAGAAATAGGTTCTACTGAGTAGGGATCTGTCCTCTGCTGTACTACGCCTTGATTTGTCCTCCACCTCCTCGGAATTGCTTCAACTCGATGTACTTGCCTTCGGTGGTATCTTGAGTTTATCTTCCGTTGGAGTCTTCATAGCCTAGAATGTTGCATTCTTCTGGTTCTTCATATCTAAGCAGGGGGTTTAAGAGGTAAGGGTGAGTAACAGCGTTACCCAGCAAGTTCAGTATATAAGGTGGGAAGTTTGATGCATAAATACAGCCACAGACAATGGATTGTCGTA
The DNA here is from genome assembly GCA_026929855.1 of Poa annua. NCBI lineage: Eukaryota > Viridiplantae > Streptophyta > Magnoliopsida > Poales > Poaceae > Poa > Poa annua. The sequence continues at coordinate 72,949,783 of CM049433.1, forward strand.
GGCTAATGCAAGTTTTCGAAAACATTTCTTCAAAAGGTTGCTTTTATTCTGAAGAACTGTGTCCGTCAGGAGTCACAGGGCTAGGGCTTTGAGGAACCTCCTTTCCTGCTGCGTTCGTCGTTCCTTCCTGAAACGTGGAGTAACATGTCACATTTATACACTCTGAAAGAGCATTTTCCCTCATGTGTGGTTTTGGTAATTGATGACAACCTCTATGGACTAATGTTTGCATTGAGATATCTTTATAGATCGTGTCCATGGGAATGGTGGAGTTCATGTGTTGGACTCTAGAAGCTTATTTGATGACCAATGTCCCATTCAAGGATGTATATGATGGATGGTCATGTGTTGGGTTGAGCATATTGCAAGTATGTCGTGAAGGAGTCAAGACATCATATTAGCAAAGAAAGATTGGAAGATAAAAGGTTGATCAAGTTGTTGATCAACACACAAAGCTACAAGATGTCCCAAGTGGGATCATGTATCTCTTGGGATGGTAATCACTTGTCCATATAGCTTTGTGAACTAACCCATGATATGTGTGTGTGGTATCTTTATGTGGGGTTAGGTATCTTCCCATGGGCTTGCATCAAATGAAGATTTCATATAGCTCGTGGAGGATGACGTCATGTGGTGATCGTCATCAAGGATAAGATGTGCAAGACCAAGAGAAGCTTTTGGAAGAGATCCTATGCTTGGAGCTTGCAATGGATACATGAAGACGGAGCTAAGCGAAACTCTCCCATAATGGAGTATGGGGGAGTATTTGGAGACGTCTTCATCAAGCATGTGCTAGCAAGCGCAATCAAGAAAGGTGATCCACTTGAAGAGATCAAGATAGTCATCATCTAGCTCAAGTGGAATGCTCAAGGCAAAGGTATGATCTTGATAGGGCTATAGGATAGATAGGCGTACTATCAAGAGGGGCCCTCAAGTGAGTAACTTGATCGCATCGTTGTGGAGAGCTCAAACCTTTGCATACTTGGCATATCATATTTCTTGGTTCTTATTTGGGTTTTATGGTGGTGAGGAACTAGAGCTTGGTTCATCTCCATGTCAAGCTCTTGTTCATCGAAAACGGTTTTACTTTGGAAAACTTGTTGGGTTTTCGGTGGCGGAAATATTGCCGGTTCAACCGTGAGGAAAGTCTCACACCTTACCATGTGTGGTGATTTTACTCTATTTATGAGATGCAATATTTCCACTTTTTGTTGGGTGCTTATCGTCGCTATCTTTCCAACAAAATTGGTCTCACCTCATTCGGAGTTCATTTGCAAAAGTTATAGCTGTTTTCGTTTCGGTATTCTGCTGAACCGGATTATTGGGGCCGGATATTTCGCTCTACCGGAATATCCGGTTGCCCAGCTCGTCCAAGAAAACGGCTAAGGAAAGAAGGAAAAGAGGTGCTGGACTCAACCGGAAATTGTGGTCGGATATTTTCATGACCCGGAATTTCCGAGTTGCCCTCAAAGAGCCTCGCGAAAACGGCTAAGGAAAGAATTGTTTTCGGCACTGACTCCAACCGGAAATTCAGCTCGGATATTTTCTTTTACCGGATATTCCGGGTGACCGGAATTTCCGAGTCTCACTTACACCGGAATTTCCGAGTGTCGAAACAGCCAACGGCTATTTTTCGCGGTGGGCTATAAATACCCCTTCCCTTCTTCTTCCTCAGCCCATCCAAGACAGCACGTTTTCCCTCTCTCTCCTACTCCATTGTTGACCTTGGAAAGCTCACTTTCCTCTCAATCCCTCCATAGATTCTTGCATATTCTTTAGGGAAAGTTGAGAGAAGATCTAGATCTACAATCCTACCAATCCATCTCTCCTCTAAGTGAGGAGAACCTAGTGGATCTAGATCTTCGAGTTCCTTTGTGGTTCTTCTCTTTGTTCTTCCTCTCTTCTCCCCCCCATAAGCATTGGTTGCTTTTGGTGGGATTTGGGAGTGAAGGATTTGATTCCTTTGTGGTTCTTCTCTTTGTTCTTCCTCTCTTCTCCCCCCATAAGCATTGGTTGCTTTTGGTGGGATTTGGGAGTGAAGGATTTGATTCCTTTGTGGTTCTTCTCTTTGTTCTTCCTCTCTTCTCCCCCCATAAGCATTGGTTGCTTTTGGTGGGATTTGGGAGTGAAGGATTTGACTCCTTTGTGGTTTCCTTTGTTCTTCCTCTCTTATTCCCCCATAAGCATTTGTTGCTTTGTTGGAATTTGAGAGTGAAGGACTTGAGCACTTCGTGTGCTCTTGCCATTGCATTTGCATCGGTTTGAGCCCTCCACGAGGATTCGTGGTGGTGATTCTTGTGAGCTTGTTACTCTTGGGTCATTGGACCCTAGACGCCTTTTGTGGCCGGCCTTTTGTGGCCAAGACCTTTTGTGGTCAAGACCTTTTGTGGTCACTTGAGAGCCCCCAATTAAGTTGTGGGTGTGTGCCTCAAGACTTGGGAGCCCCCAATTAAGTTGTGGGTGTGTGCCTCAAGATTGTTGTAAGGGATTCGATCTCCGCCCAAAAGGGGATCAATAGTGGAAGGTGAACTCGCAACCTTTTGTGGTTGAGTTCATCAGGAGAAGAAGGTGAGCCTTGGTGGCGTTGCGGCTAACCTGTTGAGGTTGCGCACACCTCTCCAAACGAGACGTACACCCTTTGGGTGGAACTCGGGAATACATCCTCGTCTCCGCGTGCCTCGGTTATTTCTATACCCGAGCTCTTTACTTATGCACTTTACATTGTGATAGCCTTCGTGCTTGAAGTCATATATATATCTTGCTATCACCTTGTTACTTGTATTGCTTAGCATAAGTTGTTGGTGCACATAGGTGAACCTAGTATATTTAGGTTGTATGCTTGCTAAAGTAAAACACTAGTTTTATTCCGCCTTTATCAAGCATACCGGAATTTCCGGTCCATCTTGGCTCGGAAATTCCGGCTCCCCGGAAAAAGTTTTAAATCGCCTATTCACCCCCCCCCCCCCCCCCCCTCTAGGCGACATCTGTCTGTTCACACTCTGCAGAGGTGCGCTGCTTTACCCATAAGAGATCAAAACCTTGTTGCACAACCGGGCGAGTCTTTCCCGTCCACACTCTCTTTGGTGTGGGGCCCAGTCATTGATCCAAGCCATTCACCGTGCTTCTCCACCACCCCGCATGCCCACCCCCTTCATGCATAGCAGGACAACCCGTGATATTCCACCCCGCAAGGTAGAACTACCTAGGCTTCCCCTTGCAGACCATCCTAGACACCAGTGGCCGTGGGCATTAAGGGATCCCACCCATGTGCATGTAGTCCCGCAAGACATACAGCGTACGGAACTGGCTGCCCGTTGACATGCGAACGGAAGAAGATCACAGATGACTTTCCCGGCCCATTCCAAGTCTTATGGTAGCGCGTAATATACGGCGCAAGAATCACTGGCGACATTTGTTGTTAAGTCCTAGAGGATACTTTCCCGCGCAAATGGGACCTCCACCACAACATTCTTACCATGGTCCCATCTGCCAGCCATAGGAGATTACCACCACACTGGTCGGTAACCATAGTCATATTATTATAAAATAAGTTTTCTGACCTTTTTGTAATGCATGTGATAATAGCACACTTTGCAAATAGTTTCATAAGAAATATCTCAAAGCACATGAACAAGGGATGAACTTGCCTTTTTTACTGCAAGATTATGCAGCCAAGGTCTTCGATATAATATAACTTCGAGAAATCTGAAAACAACATCATTGGTCCGGTAAGGACTAATGTTTGAAGAAGCAACATGCTTAATGCATAAGTATGAGATGCATCGCAAAGTACCCCGTAACTAACTCTCGATGGTTGAGGGTTGTTTGAGTTGGGTGATTTCATTTAGAGTTATTTTGTCTTTAAGTTTACTTCATAAGGAAGATAAGTGCTTTAATGTTAACTTAATAACTTCAAACTATGTATAAGAGTAAAGTAGAACAACATCTAAACACTCCATGGTTGTTTTAGGGTTGTGTTCATCTTTTGTTTGTAGTTGACATGAATCAACTTAAATTAACTAAGTTAATGATGTAGTATTATTATTCATGAATACAAAAAGAATAACTTTTGAAGAACATAAGAATGTAACAATCGTTGGTATTATATGAAGTGGTTAAGAGAGGGTTATATGATTATGCTCATTTGTGTGTTTTACCCAAGATTTTGCATTATGGACAATCTGAATTTAACCAAACACTAGCTAACAAATGCTTAGTTTGGTTTCTCAAAAGTGCATGACTTGTTTTTAGAATAGACAAGTTTCATTATTAGCTAATGTTATTATACCTTGGGGTTGTATCCAATTTTACTTAACTAAAATATTAATGGCATGGTTAAGTAACTTATGAAATCAGGAAAACATTTATTCAAATGGAAAGTAATTCAAAGTGTTGTTTTATTTTTATTTATGTTAAATGAGTGCTAAATAATAGTAGAACAACTTTTATGAACTTGTAACTTCATTTTCAAAATTATGAATATAATTCTTAGTATTTATCATTTTAAAATAGAATATCATTTTTAAATAGAATATCATTTTAAAATAGAATATCATTTTAAAATAGATTTATTGAATAGAAATATTTCTTGTTATAATAAAAACACATTTCTAAAGTTAAAGTTATGCATGTGAGACATTTTAAATGAAGTTTGAAATGCATCCAGAATAGCATTTCAAATAACTTCATATTTAAAGGTTTATGTGATTTGTATTTCAAATTTTATCCTGTTTCAATTTTATTCAAACAAAAATTGTAATGATAAAACATTGTAGGTTTTATTTTTCTGGACATTTTGATATAAAGTTTGTATTTTTATGATTTAAAATGATTTAGTTATGAATTTTTCAAGTTTAAATCAATTTAAATGAATTTCTGGAATTTAAAATGCAGGATTTATTATTTGTAGAATTGTTTTTAGAAAAGATTAAATATCTGACAGCGGGTCCCATATGTCATACACCTAAAGAATTTGCATGAATTTAGAAAATGTTTTAAATCGAATTGCTGACGTCACATGACGTCAGCACAGGAGATCGTCTCCAATCGGAACCCAATTCGACGAATTTGTGTAAATTTGGGACATATGGTTTCCTGATTTAGCTAGAGGGCGATGAGTCGAACCAACTGGTGGTGACGGAATGACCATATGATCACCGGAACGTCGCCGGCGGCGAGGTTCGGCGGCGGCCGAGCACTGCTCCCGGTGGTACGGCGAAGCAGCGAGAAGTAGAGAGGGAAAAGGGGTGCGGAAGCACCGTATGCTCACCCTGGAGATGAGGGAAGGGTCGGGGAGGCCAGAAGATGTCGAGGGCGGCCGGAATGGTCTGGACAAGGCGGCGGCCGGAGTTCAAGACGAAGACGCAATACTCCTTCTCCCGGGCTCCGCAGCACGCTCTGCTCGAGGAGGAGGAAGAGGATGACCTAGCTCTTCTCTGCAGCAGATCGTGGCGACGAGGGACGGCCGGAGTCAGCGACAATCGCCGGCGAGGTCCAACGGCCGGAGTTAGGGTTTCGGGTGGAGAGGGACAGAGAGAGGCGAGAGAGAGGAAAAGAGAGAGAGAGCGCGGTGAGAGGTACGGATGCGGACGGCTCCTCCACGGCCTCCTTATCCGCGCGAGAGGGCAAGGCGAAGCAGCACGGCAGCTGCGGGGTGATACGTCTCAAACGTATCTATAATTTCTTATGTTCCATGCTTATATTATACCACTTGCTACATGTTTTATATACACTTTTATATCATTTTATGCATTTTCTGGGACTAACCTATTAACAAGATGCCACAGTGCCAGTTGCCTGTTTTCTGCTGTTTTTGGTTTCAGAAAAGTTGTTAAGCAAATATTCTCGGAATTGGACAAACGAAACGTCAAAGTGCTTATTTTTTCGGGGAGGTTTCAGAACACCGAAGAAGACACGGAGGGGAACCCCGAGGGGCCCACACCCCCTCCCGGCGCGGCCCCCCTTCTGCCGCAAGAGGACAGGGTGTGGGGCCCTCGAGCCTCCACCGCCTTCGCCCTTTCGCCTACTTATACCCCCCAGATTTCTAAGACCTAACACGCGAGCCTTTTCCCGAGAAGAGTTCCGCAGCGCCGCCGCCATCGAAGACAAGTTTCGGGGGTCAGAAGTTCCTGTTCCGGCACCCTGCCGGGACGGGGATTGACCCCCGGAGCCATCTCCATCGACTCCACCGCCTCCACTTCGACTCCATGATGGTTTGTGAGTAGTTCCCCATGGACTACGGGTTCTTGGCTGTAGCTAGTTGGTACTCTCTCCCCCATGTACTTCAATACAATGATCTCATGAGCTGCCTTACATGATTGGGATCCATATGATGTAATCGGTGTTGTGTTTGTTGGCATCCGATAAATTGTTACATTATGATCAGTCTATCTATAAGTTTGTGAAGTTATTGTTGCTGCAATCTTGTTGTGTTTAATGCTTGTCACTAGTGCACGAGTGGCATGATCTTAGATTTAAGCTCTATAATTATTGTTTAGATTGTATCTACAAGTTGTTTGCACATGTCTCTGTCCGGAACCCGAGGCCCCAGAGTGACAGCAACTGGGATAACTGGAGGGGATGGTTTAGATATGAGGATCACATGTTTTCAGTAAGTGCTAATGCTTTGCTCCGGTGCTCTATTAAAAGGAATACCTTAATTACCAGTAGTTTCCCTTGAGGCCCCGCTGCAAACGGGCTGGTAGGACAAAAGATGTTATGCAAGTTTCTCATTGTGAGCACGTATGACTATATATGGAAAACATGCCTACATGATTAATAAACTGGATGTTTTGTCTTAATGTTGTTTCAATCTTGTCAATTGCCCAACTGTAATTTGTTCACCCAACACTTGTTCTTGGAGAGTTACCACTAGTGTAGATAGCTAGGAACCACGGTCCTTCTGTCATCATCATTGCTCTAAAGTCAACTACGCACTTGAATATTTTCTGGTGCCATTGCTTCTGTGTTACTGCTACTGCTGCTGTGTTACTGTTACTATTGCTCTCGTATTACTGCTGCTTTCACATCACCCCTGTTACTAGTGCGTTTCCAGGTGCAGCTGAATTGACAACTCCGCTGTTAAGGCTTATAAGTATTCTTTGTCTCCCCTTGTGTCGAATCAATAAATTTGGGTTTTACTTCCCTCCAAGACTGTTGCGATCCCCTATACTTGTGGATTATCAAGACTATTTTCCGGCGCCGTTGCCGGGGAGGCATAGCTCTTGACGAGGATATACCGAACGGATATCCTGTCGTGTGGGTACCTGGTGCACGTGATGACCATAACCCAATTGTCAATAGGCTGGCAAAGCCCATCAAGGAAGGCCCAAGACGAAGATTGCTTTCCAAGTTATTCATAGTCGGTTGTAGTTTCCATATTTGTAATCCTAGTCGGTTACGTACCCGAGACCCAGCCCCCCATATAAGGGCTGGGAGGGCTACCGATCAAACACACGCACACCGGAACCTCCAAACCCCAACGAGACGAACTCTCGCTGGACCCTTGTAACCATCGCATATTCACAAGAGCAATAACAGACAAGCAGGAAGTAGGGGTGTTACCTCAGTCGAGGGCCCTGAACCTGGGTAAATCCCGCTTGTCAGCCGTCGAGTCCACCAGCACTACGCGTTCTCTACCTCATAACTCTAACCCTAGGCTATCGACTATGGGTATTGATGAGGACACCCCTCGTCAATTGGCGCCGTCTGTGGGAACAGGTAGTGTTGGATCTACGGATTCGCTGGCTTCGTGTTCAAACGGCAACTCGCCGACTACATCTGCAAACAGCCACGCGCTGACAATCTCGACTGGCGTTGAAGCACCAGGCGATCAGTCGCCAGCTTCGCAATCTGCATCGCCAAAAAGAATCAAGCCATACTCATCGGAAGCACAGGAAGTTTTCGCTAATCTCGATTCAGGTTTCGATCTAACCGTTGGAGAGCACAATTTTTTCGTCGATAAACTTGGTGTGCAGGACTTGACCGACGTGATCGCAATGAGGGCACTCGAAGATTCATCGACTGCGATCGCATCACCAGCAGGCAAGAAAGATACCTCATCACAGATCGACTCGATCCCATCGCCGACCTCATCCATGGCGACTGAAGAGTTCAATAGGATCATGGCGCAAGAGTTCCCGGAAGATGAGGCACAGTCTACCCATCAGATAGGCGCAGTCGAGAAACCATCTACTACGGTCACAGCTACCGCAGGCATGGAAGCTACGTCGTCAAAGGTCAACTCGATCTCGCCGTCAAGATCTCTAGTCGACTCCATGACGACCCAAGAGTTCAATAAACTCTTGGCACAAGAGCTCCTAGATGATGAGGTACAGTCTGACTATCAAGTCACCACAGTCGAACGCATCGCGGCACTCGACACTGCACCCGACTACAGGCAAACTGAAGACACGGGCGACAGCATCTACCTCACCGACTTCACCGGGCCAGAGATCCAAGCGGATCACGAGTTCCTCTCCAGCGACGAAGACGATCCTGAAAAAACACCCGAAGCATACGTCAACACCGACGCCCAGATCAGCAACAACTCCGACATGAGTTTGGACGACGACTCCGAACCCATAACCGGCTTCGATAGCACATACACATATCCCCCGGTCATACCTCGGCAGGTCTATGTTGCGTTCAGCGCCGAAACCTCAGCGGCAGCAGCTAGTCGCAGACCTACAGAATTTCCCTGCACAGTCACATTACCAGATGGCGTGACAACACTAACTATCACAGCAGAGATGGCAGCAAAAGTTGACAAAATCATAAAGGACTGCACAATGATGCCAGCAGACGCGACCCCAGAGGAGTGGATGACATACAATTATTTTAATTGGCAAGAAGCGATGCGCTTAAAGGAGTACAGAGCAACACTCGAAGAACGCAGAAAGCAAGCTAGCATCTCGAGTATGCGGAGAAGGCAGTTTTCCCTTAGCTCCACAAGTGCGACGGAGCACAGACATAGATCGAGATTCGCCAATATCCCAAAGGGCGAGAGGTCCGGAGTCACTCGCAACTTAGAACATTCGTTCATGACCCTGGACTCCGAAGGCGTACTAGTACCCAAAACAGCTGAAGGTGCCTTGATATCACTTGGAGCATACCTCAAGGCGACAGCACTTCCAGCAGGCGATCCGGCCGAAGAACTGCATCTCCAGCAATTAAAGGCGCTCGCACTCGCGGCAAAAGGACTCCAGACGGAGAAGCACAGAGAGCGCAGCAGAAGCCGTTCACGAGATCGTCGCAGTCGAAGCCCTCGCAGGAGTGGCACACGAAGGCACTCGAGACGTCGCCGTTCACGGAGCAGGTCTAGGAGATCCGCCAGCAACGATTCGAGTGATGGTCGCGATACAGGACCTTGCGGAGCACGATGCTTCACACGGCGAATCCACGAAGCCAAGTTGCCCAAAAAGTTCGGGTTACCAACAACGCCAAAGTTCAACTGCAAACAAGAGCCGTCAGGCTGGCTCGAGGACTACAAGCTCGCGGTCGTATGCCAAAGGGGGACAACTACAACGGCACTGCAGTACATACAGTTGATGCTTGAAGGCACAGCTCGCGACTGGCTCAAAGCATTACCCGAAGCATCATACGATTCCTGGGATCACTTTCGGGAAGACTTCATCAAATATTTCGATCCTCTGTGCGAGCGACCCAAAACATTCGAGGAATTACGGGCTTGCAAGCAGAGGTCGGACGAGCCAATTCGAGCATACATCAGGCGATGGACTGCCATCCGCAATTCAGTCGGCACAATCTCCGAAGACAGAGCCATGGACGCCTTCACCATGGGGGTCCTCAGAGAAGACTTCAGAGAAGCACTCGGCCGCCAAAAGCCAAAATCCATGGCAGAGCTCATGAAGATAGCGACTGAGTGGGCGGATGGCGAAGATTCCATAAGGACCAAGCGTCCACTTTCCCCACATGACCGTGAGGATCGACGCAGTAGTCGAGACCGCCACGACAGGGATGATAGAAGACGAAGACGCAAAAGTGGTTACAGCGACAACGACAAGGTAAAATTCGTCGCAGCAGGTTTCTCACAGGACAATCACTTCCAGGACGACAGACGACAAGAAGATCGTCGCGACAGTCGAAACGATAGTCGTCGCGACAGTCGAGGAGACGACCGTCGAGACAGTCGAGGGAACGACCGCCGAGACAGTCGAACAGACGACCGACGAAGCAGTCGAGACCGCGATCAGCGTAGCAGCGGATACCGAAGGCAAGAGTGGCGCAAACGAACAGATGCAAAACCAGAAAAAACCTTTCAAGAGAAGATGAATGACGACTGCAGGCTGCACTTATTCAAGGGAGATGATGGGAGGCTAATCTCCAACCACACCATGGGGAATTGCCGAGAGTTCGAACAAATGGTGGCTGATTACGCGGCAAGAATCAGAAGAGCTACACCCTCGACTGCACCACCAGCGTACATCGCGCCACCGCCAACACAGCCAGTCGCGGCATTACCACCTCCACCACCATACAACCCGGGAAGTCAAGTCGCGGGAGCCATACATCACATACCCCAAGCAACGGAGGAGCAATACCCAAAGCCCCAGGGATAGATGTTCATGATTCAAAAAGGACGTCCCTCCAACAGGCAGCAAAAGATCCACACTCGACACGTTAACATGGCGGTTATGGCACCTCCAGCCATACCAGACTTCTTGCGGGGATCTGAAACCGCGATAATCTTCAGTCGAGAGGACCATCCACCATCTGTCTACCGACCAGGCCACGCTGCCCTGGTACTCGACGCCCAGATCGGCGGATACGCCATGACCAAGGTCTTCATGGATGGAGGCAGCGGCATCAACATCATCTTCGCCGATACACTTCGCCGGATGAATAGGTCAGTCGAAAATTTACCCCAGTCCACAAACACTTTTCATGGTATTGTCCCAGGTAAACCTGTTCTCCCAGAAGGCACGATACAACTCGACGTCACCTTCGGCGACGCAAACCACTTCAGAACCGAGTCGATCGAATTCGAAGTCGTCGACTGGAAGTCACAATACCATGCCATATTAGGGCGCCCCGCATTTGCTCGGTTCATGGCGGTGCCACACTACGCATACCTCAAGTTGAAGATGCCAGGCCCGAAAGGAGTCATCACAGTCAACGGAAATTTTCAAAGGTCAGATGCTTGCGACCGCGACTTCAGCAAAATCTCCGAGACGTTCGGTATGGAGCAAACCCTCGAAGAGCTCTCGCTCACCAACGACCCAACATACATGCCCGAGCAAAAGAAGCAGGCAGTCGACAAGGCATTCAGCGCTGCAGATGGCATAAAGAAGCACCAGGTTCACCCGACTGATCCAGCCAAAACAGTCAGGGTGTCCACAAGCCTATCTCCTGCATAGGAAAGCGCGCTCGTCGAATTCCTCCGTGAGAACTGGGATATATTTGCATGGTGTGCAGCCGACATGCCAGGTATTCCCAGGGAATTCGCCGAGCACTCCCTCCAACTTAATCCAGGAACTAGGCCAGTCAAGCAAGCAATACGTCGTGTCTCCGGTCCCAAAAGAGAGGCTATAGAGAAACATGTAGACAAGTTACTCAAAGCAAACTTCATTCGAGAAATCAAAAAATCAGAGTGGGTAGCCAACCCCGTACTAGTCGAGAAAAAGAAGACAGGAGCAACCAGGATGTGTGTCGACTTCACCGGGCTCAACAAGTGTTGCCCAAAAGATCATTTTCCACTGCCGCGTATCGATCAAATCGTCGACTCCACTACGGGATGCGAACGTCTATCCTTCCTGGATGCATACTCAGGGTACCACCAGATAAGGATGAAAGTCGAAGACGAGGAGAAGACAGCCTTCACAACTCCACTCGGAGTATATTGCTACACCACAATGCCCTTCGGGCTCAAGAACGCGGGTGCCACCTACCAGCGTATGATGCAGAACTGTTTGAAGACACAAATTGGAAACAACGTCGAGGTTTACGTGGATGACATCGTCATCAAGTCGAAAGAAGAAAGCACGCTACTCGCAGACTTGCGAGAAACATTCGACAATCTCAACCGGTACAACATCAAACTCAACCCAGACAAGTGTACCTTTGGTGTCCCAGCCGGAGAGCTCTTGGGGTACTTAGTATCGGCTCGGGGAATAGAAGCAAACCCAGAAAAGATACAGGCCATATTAACCATGCAAAGGCCTAAAAAGCTCTACGAGGTACAGCAATTGACAGGTCGAGTAGCAGCGCTCAGTCGCTTCATCAGTAAGCTGGGTGAAAAGGCATTACCACTTTATCGACTGATGAAGAAGGCAGACAAGTTCGAGTGGACAGATGAAGCTGAAGCAGCCTTCAAAGATCTCAAGCGAATACTCACAAATCCCCCCATCCTGGCGGCACCCAAGGAGAAAGAACCTTTGTACCTGTACGTGGCAGCCACAAACAGAGTGGTAAGTACGGCCTTGGTAGTCGAACGCATGGAGGAAGGGAAAACTCAAAGCATACAGAGGCCAGTCTACTACGTCAGCGAAGTCCTGTCCCTGTCAAAGCAAAGATACCCGCACTTCCAAAAGCTGGCATACGCTGTCTTCATAACATCCAGAAAGCTGCGCCACTACTTCACGGAGCACCCAATAACAGTGATCAGCAAATCAGCAATCGGGGATATACTCACCAATCCCGATGCAACGGGGCGTGTAGCAAAATGGCTCATCGAGCTCGGGCCACTCGGGATCACATACGATCACCCGAAGGCCATCATGGCGCAGGTCCTACCCGACTTCACAACGGAGTGGATAGAATCTCAGCTGCCAGGAATCCTTGATGTGTCCAACTCATGGACAATGTATTTCGATGGGTCTAAGAAGAACGAGGGCGCAGGCGCAGGCGTCATACTCATATCACCTAAAGGCGACAAACTCAAGTACGTGCTGCAGATGGACTTCGAGCGACCGTCCAACAACGAGGCCGAGTACGAAGGTCTGATCCACGGCATGCGAATGGCTAAGGCGCTAGGGTGTACTCGACTTATGATATACGGCGACTCAAATCTAGTCGTGCAGCAGACAATGAAAGCTTGCGACGCCATAGCCGACAACATGATCGCATATTGCGACCTCTACAACACATTAGAAGGCGACTTTGACGGATGCGAACTACGACATGTTGGACGAGAAAGCAATGAGGAAGCAGACATACTAGCCAACATCGGCTCGACTAAAGCGCAAGTCCCGCCAGGCGTCTTCCTGGAGCGAATCCAGCACAGGTCCATCAAAAAACAGCGGCCCCCATCAACCTCGACCGCTACATCCAAAGACAAAACTCCCAGCCCAGAAGATCCGCCAGTCGAAGTACTACTATGCCAGGACGATCAGGTAATTCCAGCATGGACTCAACCTTTCCTAGCATACATGCTCCGCGACGAACTACCAGACGATGCAGCAGAGGCTCGACGAGTCACTCGACGCTCCAAAGCATACACCATCATCAACGGTGAACTCTACAAGCGAAGCATCTCAGGTATGTTCCAAAGGTGTGTGGAAATTGAGGATGGAAAAACCATACTTCGCGATATTCATGCAGGAACCTGTGGTCATCATGCCGGCAGTCGATCACTCGTAGCCAAAGCCTTCCGAGCAGGGTTTTACTGGCCTACAGCACTTAAGGACGCAGACGACATCGTCAAAAGGTGCATCGGGTGCCAGAAATTCGCCACCAAGCCTCATGCACCCGCATCAGCACACAAAACCATACCACTGGCTTGGCCCTTCGCCCAATGGGGGCTTGATATGGTCGGACCACTCAAAAAGTCATCACCCGGAGGACATACTCACCTACTGGTGGCGGTGGACAAATTCACAAAATGGATAGAAGCGGTCCCAATCACAAGCTCGACTGCCGCTACAGCAGTCAATTTCATAAAATCTATCGTCTATCGATTTGGCGTCCCGAACAGCATCATCACGGACAACGGCACAAACTTCACAGCCGAGGAGTTTCGTTCCTTCTGCAAGGAGTGGAATATCGCGCTCAATTACGCATCAGTCGCGCACCCACAGTCCAACGGACAGGTTGAAAAAGCCAATGGTCTCGTCTGCACGGGCATTAAGAAAAGACTACTGGTACCGCTCAAAAGGGCCGCAGGCGCTTGGGTCGAGGAGCTCCCGGCGGTACTATGGAGTTTGCGCACAACCCCAAACGCCTCGACTCAGTTTACTCCGTTTTTTATGGTCTACGGCGCAGAAGCAGTACTGCCACCAGAGGTGAAATTCAGCGCACCAAGAGTCGAGATGTACGACGAAGACGACGCAAACGAGTCACTCGAAGACTCGGTGGATCTACTCGAAGAATCGCGCAATACGGCCCTTGCCCGCACAGCTGCTTATCAGCAGGATCTCCGTAACTACCACAGTCGACGACTCCGTCCCAGAACATTCATGGTGGGCGACTTAGTACTCCGGATGAAGCAGAAGAAGGTGCACAAGCTCGCATCACCATGGGAAGGGCCTTTCGTCATCACGGAAGTCATCGACGGTGGTGCCTATCGACTCAAGCACGCCCAGACGGGGGAATTATCAAATAACCCATGGAATGTGGCGCACTTGCGTCGCTTCTATGCGTAGATGTCATAGTCGATCAATGTAACAGAGCATAAATGTCGGAAAGGCCAGCAGGTTTCAGACGCGCTCTTTTCCTTACCAGGGTACCTAAGGGGACTGGAAGGTTTTTAATGAGGCGGCTTGCTGGCCAATATCTGGAATAAAGAAAGATTTTCTTCTTCGCATAATTTACTATCATAAGCCAAATCACTCCCGACGCAGCCACACTCGAGGACTCGGGGGCTGGGTCTTAGCCATAAACAGCAAAACTCAGCCACACTCGAATACTCGGGGGCTGGGTCTTAGTCATAAACAGCAAAACTCAGCTGCACTCGAAGGCTCGGGCGCTGTACATATACAAACTCACATAAACGCCTTACTTTTCACACCCCACCCGAAGGCTCGGGGGCTGGATACATACAGGCTTACATAAACATCTTTCTATTCACACCCCACTCGAGGGACTCGGGGGCTGGTTAGTTACACAAACTACATAGGCTCATCCTTTACAGGCAGGCTAGAGTCGACGAGCTGGTCGTGCAAACAACCCACAAACACCTCCGCCGAAGCCGCAGTCCTGTCCAAAAACTTCTGCTCCAGACGCGAGCCAGATGCAGGCGAAGAGATACGAAAGGTAGGATGCTGGCTGCGAATATATCCCATGACGGCGTTGGCTCCAAGGACAACTCTTCGAGTCAAAGCCTCTCGGATAGGAGTTGCAGATTGGAAGAGATCAACCAACGCATGAATTCCTTGCGGCTGCGGTCCCTCAGGAAACAAGAAGTGGTTGATGCGCATAAACGCCGCCCGGCAACGCTCGAGTAGGACCGCGCCGCGAAACACTCGATCCTTAAGGGTAGCAAGTTCGCGGGCGCGATGCCTGTCAGCCCAAAAATGCTGGTGGCCGGAGACCAGGTTATCAGTCGCGTTATCCAGACGCTCGTTAACCCGTTCCACCTCTTCTTGGAAATTATGAACAAAAACTGCAGACATGCAACTATCATCAAGCTATAAGGAAGACATAAGAAGATCACAAGGGCGATCGTCGGGTACATACCTTCGAGCTGCCTGTTCGAGTGTTCGACTTCACCAAGCACATATTCTTCACGCTGGGTGGCAAGAGCAGGTTTTGCCTTAAGAAGTTTCAACTCTGTTTGAGTGGCTTTTAGTTCCTGTTCTAGAGTAACCACTCGCTTCTTCGCATAAGCCAAAACCTTGGCGTTATTCCTCGCTTCGGCGGCTGCTCGAGTATCCGCGCACGGCTGGGAAGATTCAGTCGAATTGGTATCGTCTGGCTGGCAAACGCATAATCATATATTTCAGACGAGGCTACGAATCAAGACAAGACAACAGAAGCCAAATACATAGCGAAAGATGCATTTTTAGGTGCCATATCATAAACAAAGCAGGCAGTGAAGTGCCCATGCTAGTTGTCAAATCTTCATTACATAAAGTCAAAATCAAAAGTCTAAATGCGAGACACTGACTCAGACCTAGCCCTACGCGACTTCGGCATAGAAGCAACAGCAACAGATCTGCGCTCCATGGTGTCGATACAGGTGCGCGATAGTCGCGTGGCGGCCTCGGTCACACCCTTCAAGGACAAAGGCTGCGCATCCGACCTTTTCGGGAAATCAGACAGGGCAGCCTCATAATCGGCAACAACGCCGTTACCAAGAAGAAGCTTGATGGTAGATTCCGAGCCGCGTACCGTCAAGTCGCGCGCAAACTCCGCCACAGTCGACGAGCCGGGGCCTAGCACGTCCGCAAAACCTTGCGCGGTGGCAGGAACTTCGCTCGACGGAAGCACCTCCTTAAAGACAGCGCCAAGGGTGCGAGTGGACGTATCCAGAGAGCTCTTGGCGTGTTGGATGGCAGCGCTCAGCTTCTCAATGGCACGGTCGAGTGACAGGTCTTCACTCGCCTTGCCCTTGGAGGCGGATGAGGCTGCAGACCCTTCAAAATTTCAAAAGAAAAAAGAGGCAAAAATCAACACAAGGACCAGCAAATAAAAGCGTGAAAGGCAAAAACAAAGCCTGGTAACCTTCCATCACACGCGCGAGTTCGGACACCTGAGCCGCATACTCCTGCTCGCGGGAGGCAGCCGAGCTCAGCGCATCGTCCAGATCCTTCTTCGCACGCGACTGCTGGTCGACCAGTTGTCGTTCCAGATCGTTCAGTCGCTGCTCCAGCTCAGACGACCGCTTCGCAATGGCGTCTCTCTCACCTGAGACAGTTACTTCCAAGCTCAGTCGCAAAACACCAAGGGGAAAAAGCGAAACATCTCAGGAACAAATCAGAAAAGCTTACGGCTTAAACCGTCGAGGTGGGTGCGGAGAACGACCCGTTCCTCCTCCGACTGCACAAAGGCCTTACCCGCCGCGACAAGGTCGCGGACGGCAGGCTTCGAAAAGATTTGCAACACATGTCAGCAAGATTAAGGATTCAGCATAACACATAAAACGTGAAAGCACTCACATGGTCAGTCCAGGAGGAAGACGCTGATGAGGAAGGGGGCGCAGTCGAAGCAATAGTGGGTGGCGTCAAAGCGGTGGTGGTCGCATCAACCACCAGGGTGGTCTTAGCGACATCCACTTCAGCACGAGGGGAGGCCACAGTCGACTCCTCCACAAAAGGAGGCGATTGCACCCGATCGTCACTGGCGCTGCTGCAATAGTGCCAACGAGCTTAAGGCAAAATATGAAAGCAAACGAAAGGCGAATATAGCAAAAATACTTCATAACTACATACCTGTGCTCGCCCTCGTCTGAGTCCGGCTCAACGTCGAGGCAGGGGCCTCCGAAGCTCAGGCGGCCAGTCGAGTGTGATGGTGAGCGCCGAGCCGAAGGGGATGCGTCCTTCGCAGGCGAGGAGCAGCCAGAATCCTCCAGGTCCCGTTGCTCCGCGCTTCCCGAGTGAGAACTCGAGACCTCCTGTCGAGACACACGACGACGCTTGGCGGCAGGCTCAATTGCAGGGTTGCCACCCTTACGAACCTGGTCCACCTCCTCGGTTTCTGTTTCCTCTGTGGCGGAGGTGTTAGCCGAGGGAGGCGGTGTGACGGTCTTCTTCCCCTCATCCAGCAGAGCTGCCTCATCGGCAGGACCAGACTCGGGGAGGGGAGGAAGAGAGGCGGCAGTCGAATGGCCCTGATCGCCAACACAAAAACAACATTCAAAAGGTAGGTACACCAGAAACCAAAGGACGGCACAGTCGATAAATGTTTACCTCAGGGAGGGCGTTCTCCAACCCAAAAGGAGCGACAGAGGAGTTGAAGTCGATGACTTCGTCGGCCTTGATGCTGGTGATGTATTTCACATGCGCGTCCAGCTCATTGGGCGACAGCTCCACATTGCTCATTCTAGTGGCGTCGAGCGGGCCTTCATACCGCCACATTGGGTGGGAGCGTTGCTGCAGGGGCCACACTCGACGCTTGATGAAGGTGCTCATCAACTGGACACCAGTAACGGTGCCCAGCAGCTTGCTGATCTTTTCCATAAGGGGGGCAGCTTCTTCCTTCTCCTCAGTCGAGAGAGAATGCTCCCACGCCTTCGTCTTCAGCGGGGTCCTCCCAATCGAGAAGGCCGGGCGCACGTCCTGGTCGATGGGGACGTAGAACCACTTGTTCCTCCACCCTTGGGCAGAGTCGACTGCCTTGAGGTTGAAGTAGTGGCAGTCGCCGCGGACCTGGATGCCCACCCCGCCAAGAGGGCACACACGCCCATCACGGACCATGTGGCGCACTCGGAAGATGGACTTCCAGAGTGCCCAGCTTGGGGATACCCCCAAAAAACACTCGCACAAAGCCATGAAACAGGCAATATGCAGAATGCTATTGGGGGTGAGATCATGGATCTGCACCCCGTACGCATAAAGAAGCCCGCGCACAAAATCGTGCAGCGGGAGAGCAAAGCCGCGAGGCAAAAATTCAGCGAAGCAAACGCGCTCGCCGGCGCGGGGCTCAGGGAGTACCTCCCTGTTGGAGGGCGCGCGGGCGGCGAGCTTGTCGGCCGGCGGGAGAAGGCCTGTGTGGCGGAACGCCGCCAGCTTCTTCTCGGTGACGGTGGATTTCACCCAGTCACCGGGGATCTTCTTCAAAGCGGCGGCGGGATTTTCTTTGGAGGTCGCAGCGGCCGCAGCACCCTTCCTTTTCTTGCCAGCATTGGCAGAGGAAGAGGGGACGGCGGCGCTCGTGCTCTTCTTCGGCGCCATGGCGAACAGAGGAGGAGCAAGAGCAAGGGCAAAGGAAGCGCGCGCAAGGAGCAGGAGTCAGAGGAGGCAAATGGCAAGGGGAGTTAATCCACCACGGTGAGATCTGTATTTACCACGGTAGAAGAAACAATCTCAGCCGTTCGTGCATAATCACCAGGCTACGTGGCGCTATCGGAGAGAAACCGTCGCAGGCCACAACGCCCACTACGCACGAAAAACGAGGAAAGTCATGACCACGTCCGCGGAAATTTCGCCACGTCCGGTCAAATCAGAACTGAACCGGCGGTCACCACGGTCAAACAAGCGGACCCACAATGACACGTCCTGTCAAAGGTCTGCGCGCACGCCACGGTGGTCATGCATGACATCACTCGGTTGGCAAGCTGGTGAATGCAAAAGTAATAGTCGATAAATAGTCGACTGAACCAATGACATGCAGTCATACGAAAGTCTCTCGACTACAAAAGTTATAGTCGATAAATAATCGACTGATCCAAGCACAGCCAAATATACTCCCATCGGGAGCGGTTGAAATCTTCTTCGACTGACATACGCCAAAGTCACGCAACCCTTCAAAGGTCTATCGACTAAGTTAAAAGCAAACACTTCGAGTGTCTTCAAACGTATCTCATCGGGAGTGGGTGAAAATGTCTTCGATTGACATTTTCTTTTACGCTCAGTGATTTGAGATTATCCTTCATTACGAGTAATAAAGCACAATCTCGGGGGCTACTCCCATCGGGAGCGCTGTCGCGCACCCGATAGATTCAAAAAGCAAAAAGGCATAAACTCAAAGAAATTCCCGAGTTGCGTCAGTCGATGACACTTCGGATGCTGCATGCATAAAATGCAAAGGTAAGACCCGCCGATCAGTCGAGCTGGGCTGAGGACCACTCCGGCAGTGTTAAGTCCTTAATTCTTTTCCGTATCAGCAGATGCGATGAAAATCCCGGCGGACGCGCTGGGTAGCAAAGTTAAGACTGCGGAACGATTCAGTAAGACCTCAAACGGCCTGAGTCGAGTCTGTCCAGTATGTTCCAGGTTCGAGCCCGGGGACTCGAACTTGATTGAAGGCTAGTAAGGTTTTGCCCAAATGTGCAGTTAACTGGTCTCGACTTGTCGAGTAAATCCAGGCCTACTAAGTCAATAATCCTTTGTCAAAAACATAAATTCATAGTCGAAAGACAATACACAACGTACGATATCGAACACAAACATGTGACGTGCACTGTCAAGTGAGTCCATGCCTAATTCTCCGAATCAGCCAAGCACTCGGGGGCTAGTGACGAGGATATACCGAACGGATATCCTGTCGTGTGGGTACCTGGTGCACGTGATGACCATAGCCCAATTGTCAATAGGCTGGCAAAGCCCATCAAGGAAGGCCCAAGACGAAGATTGCTTTCCAAGTTATTCATAGTCGGTTGTAGTTTCCATATTTGTAATCCTAGTCGGTTACGTACCCGAGACCCAGCCCCCCATATAAGGGCTGGGAGGGCTACCGATCAAACACACGCACACCGGAACCTCCAAACCCCAACGAGACGAACTCTCGCTGGACCCTTGTAACCATCGCATATTCACAAGAGCAATAACAGACAAGCAGGAAGTAGGGGTGTTAGCTCAGTCGAGGGCCCTGAACCTGGGTAAATCCCGCTTGTCAGTCGTCGAGTCCACCAGCACTACGCGTTCTCTACCTCATAACTCTAACCCTAGGCTATCGACTATGGGTATTGATGAGGACACCCCTCGTCAGCTCTACTCATAAGTTCACCTGGGGAGTACACTCTACCTCTCTCTCTCTCTCTCTCTCTCTCTCTCTCTCTCTCTCTCTCTCTCTCTGTTTTTATTTTATTTTGTCTTGTCTAGTTTATTTGTGCTTAGTTTATTTCTGTTTAGTTGTATTTAGTTTAGTTTACTTTTATCTAGTTTATTTTTGTCTTGTTTTATTTTCTTATATACCCGAAAATCCATAAAAATTTGAAAAACCGAA
The DNA here is from genome assembly GCA_026929855.1 of Poa annua. Classification (NCBI taxonomy): domain Eukaryota; kingdom Viridiplantae; phylum Streptophyta; class Magnoliopsida; order Poales; family Poaceae; genus Poa; species Poa annua. The sequence continues at coordinate 72,970,564 of CM049433.1, forward strand.
AATATAAAAAAACTGTTATTATGGAAGAACATGCTAGAACCTCTATGGAACTTAATGAATTATTTATGAAGTATAGAGAATCATATAAGGGGAACGTCATGAGAGGCGTGTTAGAAAAGTTGAACACAATTGCTAAAATTTTGCTTAAACGCCATGATATAAATTGTTGCTCTGAACAGGATACTAAACATTTTAAATTCCAATGTGGCTTTAGTAAAGAAGATTTAATTGTGAACTATCATTGGAATAACTATATTCATCTTGGATTTGAAGAAGTAGAACAATTTGTTTTATTTATGGGAGCTTCTGAAATAGAATCCTTCATGTCTAAAAATTATGAAACCTGTGTTGCTTGTAATAACCTTAAAGATTATGTCTCTTCTATCCTTGATTATTGCCTAGAAAATTTCAGCAATAATTGTTATATCATTGATTATAAAGAGAGACTCATTAATGCACAAGAATGTATCCACAATTTGCAGGAACCTGTGGAAGAAGAAATTGTTGAACCTGAAAGCTCATTAGATGAAAAAGAAGAGGAGAGTGATGAACAAAAGGAGGAAGAATGGATTAGCTACCCATGCATACCTTCTAATGAGAGTAACTCTTCATCTCTTACACTATTTGATTGTCCCCCATGCTTACCAAAGGAGGATGAATGTTATGTTCCTGTGGATTGATACGTCTCCAACGTATCTATAATTTCTTATGTTCCATGCTATATTATACCAAGTTATCACATGTTTTATATGCATTTTATATAGTTTTATGCATTTTCTGGGACTAACCTATTAACAAGATGCCACAGTGCCAGTTCCCTGTTTTCTGCTGTTTTTTGTTTCAGAAAAGTACTTAAGGAAATATTCTCGGAATTGGATGATTTCTTTTCTGAAGTCAGTTTTTCATCGGGAACGTTCCAGAAAGCCTAACAAGAGACGAAGTGGGCCACCGAGGCGGTGCCACCACGTGCTCGCGCGGCAGCACCCCTGGCCGCGCGAGGACCAGGTGTGGGCCCCTCGGGGCGCCACCGACTTCGCCCTTTCGCCTACAAATACCCCCCAGACTAAAAACACTAGCACGGTGTTCGATATTTCCTCCACGGGTCCAGAGCGCCGCCGTCATCGAAGACAAGATTCGGGGGACAGAAGTCTCTGTTCCGGCACCCTGCCGGGACAGGGAATTGCCCCCGGAGCCATCTCCATCGCCGTTGCTGACTCCTACGATGAGGAGTGAGTAGTTCTCCCCCGGGGCTGAGGGATCTACGGTATCTATGTGGTCTATCTCTCTCTCCCATGATGTGATCTTTTATGTGATCATGAGCTTTGTAATCTAGTTGAATATGTGATGCTACTCTTTATCTATTATGCACTCTAGAGGTTACTTTAATATGAACTCCGGGGTTATTCACAGTTGTAACGGTGACAGTGTGTGCACCGTGTGTGATTCCTTTATGACGTTGTTGGTGTTAGTTTACTCTGACTTTGAGGGTGCTCTTGTAGCCCTACACAATGAATGGTGTTTGTTATCCAACATGAGAGTGTTTGAGAGTAGTGTTTATTTATTTAACTTTGATGTCATTGTTGAGAATGTCCACTGGTGAAAGTAGGATCCCTAGGCCTTGTTTCTAAGCATTGAAACACCGTTTCCAACAAGTTCTGCTACATGTTTGCTTGCTGCCATTTTTATTACAGATTGCAATTACTACTTATAATCATCCATATTACTTGTATTTCACTATCTCTTCGCATAACTAGTGCACCTATACATCTGACAAGTGTATTGGGTGTGTTGGGGACACAAGAGACTTTTTGTATCTTAACTGCAGGGTTGCTTGAGAGGGTTATCTTTGACCTCTACCTCCCTGAGTTCGATATACCTTGGGTGATTCACTTAAGGGAAACTTGTTGCTGTTCTACAAACCTCTGCTCTTGGAGGCCCAACACTGTCTACGAGAATAGAAGCGTGCGTAGACATCATGGATTCTCTTAAAATATTCCCTATGAGTAAAACTTGTGAGAATAATTATGCTACTGTTATCTATGATAATCCGTGCTATTTTGATAAATCTTATGATAATCCTTTATTTGTGTCTAATTTCGAAATGCATGATACTAAAGAGTTTTGCTTAGAAAATGTTTATGATAAAGCTCTAGATGATGGTCCTATGTTACTTGATAATATTAATTGTACTACTATTGAAAATGGGATTGGAGAGGTCTTGACTTTATCTAGGAGTCCCATATCTCTTGAGAATGATCAATCATCTTGTTATAAAATTGCTAAAAGTGGGTTTGAAAGTTTTAATCATCATTGCTCTAAAGTCAACTACGCACTTGAATATTTTCTGGTGCCATTGCCTCTGTGTTACTGCTACTGCTGCTGTGTTACTGTTACTATTGCTCTCGTATTACTGTTGCTTTCACATCACCCCTGTTACTAGTGCTTTTCCATGTGCAGCTGAATTGACAACTCCGCTGTTAATGCTTATAAGTATTCTTTGTCTCCCCTTGTGTCGAATCAATAAATTTGGGTTTTACTTTCCTCGAAGACTGTTGCGATCCCCTATAATTGTGGGTTATCAGCAGGTTCCACGTCAACTACTCCAGCTCTTTTCTGGCGCCGTTGTCACCTTGAGAAGATTCTTAGTTTCCTACTGGTTCGATAACCTTGGTTTCACAACTGAGAGAAATTTGCTGCTGCACTACTTCATACCTTCCTCTTGGGGTTCCCAACAACACCTCACCGGTGCATCACGGGGCGCGGACACGGCTTCGGCCGTCCTTCTGGCCGGAGAAGGAGAAGAAAACAATTAGAAATGACACTTTGCAGATAACCCCCTGGGTTTCCGGAAAACTACGGAAACAGTTCAAACAGGCCCCTGGTTCCTGTTCTGGACTTATTTTCAAATAAGAAAATTACAGGAAGGTCCTGGAATGTGTAGAATTTAAATGGGATGTTTATTTAAACTTTGAAATTTGGGTACTTTATATATTTTGAATATTTTCATCATATAAAGTGAATTTAGGCTTGTTTTGCTGAATTTCCTTAAGTTAATTGTGGAAATTTGTTATTTCAAACTTTTAAATGATTTTAGGTCTTAACTCTAAGAATGTAGATAGATATAAATGTTCCATTTTGTGTGTTGGTGATTTAAAGATCTCCTAGCAACACCAGATTATGGTCGAGTGGGAACTGCATAATTGCTCATTTTGGTTCCTAAAAAGAGTACACACAATAGAGTACACACAATGCTTTAATTCAAATCCATGCTAAGCATAAGATATTGCCAAATAATTCATGTGAGAACAGGATCATATGTCCTTGGAAGCACAAGGTATAAATATCCTGCCTGAGATCAGGTCTTATGGTGACATAGGAGATAAAATGATGAGAATAGGATCTTGCTTTCCACACATACTGATGAACAAAGGTTTAAGCACTCCTTCTTGAAAGAAATAGATGTCTTGGTGTGTGTGGAACAAATTACTTGGTCCCCTACCATGATCTTGAGATTTAACTCATGAATGTTGTTGTGTTTTTAAGTCCTCACATTACCTCAGGAATATAAGAAGAATTTGTAAACAAGGTAGCTAGTCTTGTCTTCAAACTACTACTTATACTCAAGTGGTTGAGGTATTTGTTATACTGGATTATGTATCCTTCTGTTCCTTCATGTATGACATTACTTTGTTTATGCATACAAAAGTGAGTTGATAACAAGGTTGCAAAGCTTGTTAACAAACTACCTCTATATAACACTAAACTTGGGATGTCACACCATTTCCTGAGAGATTAATAAAGATGGTTGATGATAAAAGAGTTTCCAATTCTTCATGATAGATTGACATAACACTTCTATGTCCATCTAAGGAATACTCCTCTAAAGCCTTCTTGCTGCATTACCTCCTTTCTTGGTATCTTCTCTCATCGATGCCTCCGAGAAGATTGAGAGATAAGAAATTAAGATGTCTAGATAAAGTAAGGAGATCTGGGTTAAGATTTAGGTATCACGGATTTATCTCCATGACTATCATGATTTCTATGTACTAGAGATATTCTAGCACAATTGATAAGAATAGATGCTCAGAGAATAACTAAGAATAGCTAGGTTGATCATTCATTCCTAAGTAATGTTTTTGTGAAACAAGTTTTTATTTCATTTAAGTTTAGCTAAGTATCGTATACCTCTCTACCCAAAAATAAGGTTCAAGCCAAGATCATCTCAAAGTTTATAACGCTCAAGTTGATAATCTGCTTCAATTCCACCAACTCAAGTGAAACTTCAATCACTTAGTGTTTTGAAAATTAAATGCGCGAAAATTATTCGGATTTTCTTATGCATGAATGCAATGCACACTCCTGTGTCCTCTATATTTCTGGACTCTAAATCCTGGGATGTTACATTTACTCTCCGGAATCTTTCCTTCAAAACATCATACAACTTAGATCATAGAAAAAAACATATAGTTTCGAATTTTACAGGCTAAAAAACCCTACATAGACACTACTACAATTATTAAAGAAGAAAATCCTCCAAGATTTCCTTAAAATAATTTGAACCAAAGTTGCTTAGGGCAGCTCCAACGGTCCTCCGCATCCCTGCCTGGCCTGTCCGAATTTGTCCGAACGGACAAAACAGGCCCTCCAACGGGCCGGCGTAAAGGGACACTTGTCCGCGCGGATAGCCAAAGCCAAACTGGACCAAACCTGGCCCAAGTTTGGTCCAAGTTTGGGGAGGCGAGGACACAGCGCGTGTCCTCCCTTGTCCGCCCCTGGCCCACGCGCCAGCGAGACCGGCCGCTTCACCTGGTCGTATTAAATGGGGTGGGTGGCCGTCCATCCCTATCCAGTCCACTCCCACTCCCACTCCCACTCGTCGACCGTCGTGAACCCTAGCCGCCCCAGCGCCACCACCGCCACCGCGATGAAGAAGCCTTTCTAGACCTCGTGGAAGGGCGGTCGGAACAACCACGAGGCCTCGAGCTCTCATGGCCCGCCGCCACGCCGCGATGTCCCCGTGCCTCCACACCGCGCTGTCACCGTGGCCAGAGCACGGCGAGGGCCGGGCGTACGTGCCCCCACCGGCATGGCCACAGGACCCCGTGGCGCCAGCCACGCCTCCACACGCGACACCACCGGCGTGGCTCTACGCCGCGCCTCCATACATCATCCTCAACCCCTCCGACGACGAGGATGAGTAGGACGCCGGCGCAACGCCAATAGGCCGGAGCCGCCGCCGCCCATTTTCCACTCCGACGACGTCCCCGACCTAGAGCCGTAGTGTAGGCTCTTTTTTTTATTATCATTCTGTCTCACTGGACACTGAGCCCTATCGAACTCAATAAATGTAATAGTATATTTTAATTTTTGTTGTCCTTTTTTTTACGCTGGTCCGTTGGGGCACTTCCTACACAAAGCGGACAGAGGCCCAAAATTAATGCGCGGACAGCCAGGCTGTCCGTATGCGGATAATCGTTGGAGATGCCCTCATAGCTGCTACCGCTTCGAAATGAGATTATGGCATCACAAGCAAGTCACATGGAGGCAGTACTCAACTACCCATATCGTTCTACCTAGGTCAACCAGCTACTGTCAACCAGCTACACAAGTAGCTAGCGTAGGGTAAAAGCACGTAAAGACAGCTGCTTCTACCGCCACAGCTAAAGGCTAAAGCCAAAGGCATCGGTCGCGGGACAAAACGGCACGGCACCCGCGGCGTGCATATATCTACCGCCGTTCGGGGCGGCGCCCCTGAACTTTTTGTTCCACGCATAAAAGCAACACAGTTTGTCGCGTATGTATGCACGGCTGCACACCGTCTTGTTGGACCGTCGACACGCCGGACATAACATCGGTCGCCCTACTGTGACTGTGATGTCAGCTTGTCACTTCTTTTGAGCTCCTGCTTCTGCATAAGCAGGTTTGTGCCTTGCGGTGTGGGGAAATCGCTGTGGAGAGAAGCTCCAGAAACTGCCTGCGGAGAGTTCTTTTTGGCTTCTTCAAGCTTGGCAGCCACCACGGACGGAGACGGCCTTCCGAAGCTCGCCGGAGTGGGAGGTCTCACGGACGGAAGCGCTACATAATACTGAGTCGATCTGCGGCAGTGAGAATCCGTATGGTCATCAGAATTCGCGCCGGCGACCACGGGAACGGCGGAGCTCGGCGGCTCACGGTGGTGGCCCGTTACAGAGCATTAGAGGTCGAGGAGGAGGGTCCGTTCGAACCGTGGACTCAACGTTGAGCTCGTGGAGGGTTAGGTGAAGGCGTAGGAGGTCCGACGGCGACGACACGAGTGGAGAATGCGGCGGCCGGAGGCGGTGAAGAAGAGGACGGCAAGCTCGATTTCTGGCGTCCAAGTCCGATTCCTTCCTCCAGGATGGTGGGAACGACGAGGCGGAGACAGGGCAGTGCTCAGACGGGCTCGAGAGGAAGCACAATGGCGGACATAACATCGGTCGCCCTACTGTGACTGTGATGTCAACTTGTCACCCAGTTTGTGAACTCGTCCTAGCACCCACCCATGGAAGTTGTAGTAGTAGACGACGAAGAGGAACATCTCCGTGAACCACGAAGGGACGACGAATCCAAGATGCTCGGTCAAGTACGGTCCGTTTCTTGGGTTTTCTTTAAGAGGAAAGACGTACGGTCCGTTTCTTGGTTTTTTTAAGAGGAAAGACGTACGGTTTGTTTCGGAGCTGGTAGGTACTGTAGATGCGTACAGCAGTTGGTAGAAACAGAAGAGTTGGTAAATAGTTGTACAACAGCAAAACATCAGTGGAGCAGTACCTTGGAGATACGTTGCCATCAAAGGAGTACGTACGACTGTGTGTGTCTTCGCTGTTGCTCTCAAAGAGGCAAAGATTTTGGGTGCGTTCAATATATGAAATACGAAGAGTTTTCCACGCGATGAGCAAAAATGAAGCTAGCAAGAACTGGCCACACACGTCCGGGGTCGAGGAACGACCGAACGACACTGCCCTGCCCCCAGTCTTCTCTCTCACGGAGTCCCTGCATACATAAATCGCCGCGTTTCCCTGACATTTCCAAACGCGAATAGTCGCAGGCAAGGCACGCAGTTAGAGCTACACGAACGCGAATTCGAACGGAACAATATACAGTACGAAGATTCAAGGTGCAACCCAACTGGCGCTCATCATCGCGCGCCTCGCCTGGTCCACATGATAACGTTGCACTTGCATGCACGCACAACGGGTGACTGCAACGGATCATCGGAGCACGGTGACGACGCACGCCGTGGCCTCGTGGGTTCGGTGGAGAATGCAGCTATATGCTGGCGATGGCACATTCCTTCTCCCCGTCGTGGAGGAGGAATAGTTGGTGAACATCGGGACCAGGACGTTGGCGTACCCGATTCCCTCACAAAGAGTTAACCTTCGCGGGTTAACTAGCCTCGTGTGCTCCATAGTCCATAGTGCATTGGAGCATCTCATCTCTAGCAGATTCCGAACAATTGCTCGGTTTTGCAAATTTCCGTCGACATGCGGGTTGAACCGTTTTATCGAACATGTACCCCATATTGGCCGACCCGGATAATTTTGTCCGTTGTTGGGCGGTGTGCCTCCTTCGGACGACGTTGGGCAGGGCTATGCGCCTCCTATGGGCGGCTTCATCGATGTGCTGCCGGAGTGACAATCGTAGTGGAAAACTCCGTCGAGAAAGCATACCCCTCACACTCCACCTCTGAAGAGTTCGCCTCGCTGAAGCCTGTGCGGTCCACTCATCGTGTGGAGAAGGCGACGTCGTTCGGTCGAGAGGTGGGCTGCCATGATTAAAGAAGGCACGCCCAAGCGCGGCATACGTTTGAGCCCTCTAGGTCGCAGCACTGTAGTGGCGGCTGGAGAGGGAGCATCGCTGCCAACAAATCTTCTTGCACGGGAACAATTAGTGCGATGGCGAATGGAAGAAACCCTTTTCTTTGTATATTAGGCTTTAACTTTCTCTAGTTTTTATGTCGTCGGACTATGTTTCGGAGGATGAATGTGATGAAATCCTGCGTGAAATTCATTCTTACGAACTAGAAAATCAGTCCCCTTAACTGCATTGAGAAATTAGCAATGGCCAATGGGCACGGGAGCCAGATTACAACGGTCCCAGTACAAGACCGCATCGATCGCTCCACATGCGTGTGCCTTGTATCGTCCTGTACTGAGAGCTCCTGCTCCCACAACTCTTGTGAAGGTCGGATTACAGTTAATGAAGCCTCTGAACGTATAGCTCTGCATAGCATAGCAAGGATACCCACCACTGTGTGGACACCACGCATCCGCGCCTTCGACAGTCACATGGAGCACCAGTATTTCCTACTGTATAGGATTTTATCTTACATAGGGTTTCCAGTTTCCACCGAAAATTCTACCTAGATCCTTCATCTCCAACCAGATTGTTTCTGCTGATAAATGGGATACGGGGGTTCACCTCCTGCCGCTCCACAAATATGTGACCTCTGATTTGTGGCGCGAGAACAGATGATAATGGTAGTAACTTTTTTAGGAACAGAAGTCCCAAATCACGGAATTTGCATGTATGCTCTTAATGCCGATCAAAGAGTTTGCTCAGCCCAAAATGGAGAACACACACGTCAAGAGAAATTTGCGACCTCATCTGCCGAGCGTACTATTCATTATTCATTATATGTACGATCTTCAATTATCATCACGGGCCAAAGTATCCACCAAAATAGTGGAAGAAAATGAAAATAATATATCTAGACTATTCCGCTAAACACATGAGCACCCAATTATGTACTCTCCCGTCTATTACGAGTTCTCAAAGGCAAGAGAAAAGTAAATAAAAGGGGGAAAATGGAAAATAAACGTGTCAGAAAAACACAGAGAAATCGCCATCTTTGGACGGATCCATCCTCCGTTCACCGTCGCCACCGGTGGCGACACCTCCACCTGCCTCCGGCGAAGGCTTATTCTCCTCCCCCGCCGCCGCCGCTGCCGCCGCGGCGTCGCCTTCCTTGGCCGCGAACGTCTCGTGGACGACCTTCTCGACGTCGAGCACCTCCCAGCCGTCCTCGTCCTGGCACCACGGGTCGGGGATGTATGGCGGGCGCGCGACGCGGAGGATGCGGTCCCAGTCGACGCCGCGGAAGAACGGGTGCGCCTTGATGCCGCGCGCGCCGATGCGCTTGGCGGGGTCCTTCTCCAGGAGGCGTGCGATGAGGTCCCGCAGCGGCGTCTTCTCGCCGACGAGCTCGGGCTGCTTGGTGAGCACCCGGTAGAAGGTCTCCTTGCGGTTCTGGCCCCGGAAGGGCGTGCGGCCGTAGAGCATCTCGTAGAGGACGACGCCCAGGCCCCACCAGTCGACGATGAAGTCGTGGCCGCTGCCGGCGATGATCTCGGGCGCCACGTAGTCCTCGGTGCCCACGAAGGAGTTGGACTTGGCCGGCGTGCGCGCGGCGGCGCAGCCGGAGACCGTGGAGGAGGAGGCGGTGGTGGTAGTGGAGGAGGAGGTGGACGACGTGGAGGCCGTCCGCGAGGTGGACGGCGAGTCCGCCGACGACACGGCCGGCTTTGTAGCGGCGGTGGCGCCGGAGCCGGAACGGAACCGGAAGCACATGGCGGGCCTCTTCTTGTTGTTGGGCTTCCCGCCGCGGTTATTGGGCGTGCTGCTGGGGACGACGGTCGCCGGTTTGGGGGCGGCCGCGGGGGGCTCGGGGTCCGGCGGCGCGACGGGGAGCCTCGTGGAGAGGTCGAAGTCGACGAGCATGATGTGGCCGCTGTCCTGTATCATCACGTTCTCCGGCTTGAGGTCCCGGTACACGATGCCGGTGCTGTGCAGGTACTCCAGGGCCAGCACCAGCTCCGCCGCGTAGAACCTGGTAATGGATTGCAGGTGAGTTTTCGGATCAATTCTGTTTGTTCGTTGGTTCACCAATTCGTTTGTTCTAGGGAAGGGAAGAGTAAAGGGCGTTGGGCGTGAGAAAAAAAAAAAAAAAAAAAAAGAGGAAAGTGTGCGTAGGCGTACCGTATGACGGAATCGGAGAACATCTTCTCGGTCTGGCGTCGGCGGAGGGAGTTGAGGTCGCCGCCGCCGCAGCGGTCGATGGCGAAGCCGACGACGGCGTCGGTGGCGAGGACGCCGCGGAGGGCGGGGAGGAGCGGGTGGCGCAGGGCGAGCAGCACGTCGCGCTCGAACCAGATCCGCCGGTGCCCGTCCCCGCCGCCGCTGCCGGCCTTCTTGTGCCGCGCCGCCTCCCGCGAGACCGCCTTGAGCGCCATGGCGATGCCCTTCTCCTCCTCCGCATCGCCGTCGCAGCCGGTTCCGGGCAGGACGTGGAACACGACGCCCTTGGCGCCGCGGCCGAGCACGGAGACGGCCCGGAGGTCCGCCAGGGTCAGCTGCCGCGGCTCCGGCGGCGTCTGGAGCGCGTCGGCCGTCATGGCCACCGCACGAGGAGGGCGGTGACGAGATTGGAGTGGGCGAGTGAGGGTTGGTGGTGCCGCGCGGGCGAGAGGAGTTGGGGGAGGGGATTGGTTGCGGTGCGATTTCGTTGGGAATTTGTGGAATCGATTCCACCCAGCCCAGGCCTCCTCTGCTCTGCTGTCTGCTCTGCGTGCGTTGGTTTTATGCGGCGGGCGAGGCTCTACAACTACTCTGCCTTTCCCTTGGTGACGAAGCACTCGCGCACCTGCGGGATGATGATTTTCTTCCGCCAAGCGCGAGTGATTTGAAACAGAGGGAGTATTTTAATCCAGGGTTTGAACTCTGCCTGTGCGTGTGGTGAGAGGAGACGGCGAAAAATCAAGGGATTTTGTGGGGTCTCGATAGTCGATTCGGACTGGACTGCGGCGGTTGGGGGCCCTCGTCCTCCTGCGCCGAGCTGCGGAAAAAAAAGACTTATACGACCCCCTCCGGTAGTACGACAAGCCTTGGACATCCATACGTGTGGCTTTCTGGTTAATTGGGAGCGTATATGTCTTAACTGACTGATTATTCTCACCGAGCTTTAGGATTTTAATTGGGAGTGCAGATGTCTCAGCTGACTGATTTTTTTCTTTAATCTCAGTCATTTCAGAAAAAAATAATGATAGTTTAAAGAAATGTGCAATTGCATTTTTCTGTTTAGAAAAGTGTAACTGATGCGGGTGCACTTTTCTGTACCACATTTGTTTAAACTACGATTATAGTGTTCTAAAAAGTGACTGCGACTTAAGAAAAAAATAGACTTAGCAAATCCAATTCTAATTTCGTTCTAGACCCAGGAAGAGTAATTCCTTCAGTCTGTCGGTTAGCTTTGCTCGGAAGTCGATTCAGTAGAAATTATGTTGTTGTAAAATATATATATACATGGACAAAACATTATTTTGTATCTCTATCCAACAGTAAAAGTTTTTACGTAGTTATTCGTTTCGTTTTGTTTCATGAAATTTGATAAATTTAACCCAAACTTTGACATTTAAACATTAAAAAATCGGTTTAAAAAATAATTCATGTTTTGACCCTTTTTCAAGGTAGTCCATCTCGAGTGTCACGGTTTTATTTAACACTGGTAGGACCACGAAGGGTTCCAAAGCTGTATTCATATCAAAGCAGTGGGATTACAGTGTACACAGAGGGCCTCCAGAGGAAATAAAATCACGATGTAGTGCCCTACATTTGTAAAAAGGACCCTACAATTCAAATGCAAAAGGCGATTAAGTTCAGCATGTCGTTCATCACCGACGTTGATGACGAGCTCGACATCATGGCCACCTACACGACACCAGCCCTCTTTGAGAAAATCAAGATAGATATTGGGATGGCTCGAAACAGACCTTGAACATGGTAGTTCCGACGAATTTTAGAGTATCTAACATTGACCAACGGTGCTTAGATGAACCACGCCACTATCCATATTGTCTCAAATGAAAAATGACAAAGAACGAAAATTCTTTGTATTTTTTGGATGCCAACTTTTATTTGGATCATTCCTACCTGGTTTATGATGCAACCTCTATTTTTTAGAAATAAATTAGTTGCGGTGTGAAGGGAAAAAAAAAGAGGCCCAAGTGTGTAGACATGGCTTGTTGAGGCCGCACGACACTTTTAGCGGCGCGTCGTGGTGCTTAGCAAGGCGGCCCAGGCGCAGACACGGTGAAAAGGGGTGAAAATGTAAATTATTTTTGAACCCGGTTCATTTGTGTTGAATTTGTCAAATTCGCTTGGTTCCACGTACTTGATATACATCCATGTTTTTCTTTTGGACAATTTAGTAGCGGGTTTGTATCCTCTACGACGTCACGCTATAAGTTGATTCGCGCATAATTTTTTAGTGAAAGACATAGGCCTTTATCCCTGTCTCCCTTTATCCAGGAGGGAGCGCTTTGCAATTTCAGGATTTCGGAGAAGGCGTAACTTTAAAAGCATACGCTACTCCGTTCAGCAATCAGCACTACCACATGGTCGAGTTTGCGCAAAATAAACATGACTGTCCTTGGGTATTTGGATAGGTAAATGTCGGTAGCAAATAGCAATCGTGTCAGTCGCACGCACCAGGTCCCGTAAGTCGAGTTTCTTGTTCGATTTTCAAAGCCCCTCCGGATGCTCCACCTATGATTTGATTGGAACCGCTGCACCGAACCATGCAAAGCCCTTTCACAGTCGAAGCTATAGCTAGCTTAGCTAGAAGGCGTACGTCCAACCGGCGACGGCGACAGGCCAGGAGGGAGGCGGCGGCTCTTTACTCCGGCCGGTTGGCGTCGCATGCAGATGCAGGGTCCTACATACAATCCATCCCGGCAGGCCAGAGCGTACGCAAGCAACGAGGGACGTCGACGACGCAGCCCCACGGCCACCGTGGAATGGATGGGTGCCGGAGTGGGCGGGCGAGCGCGCGCGCGGTCGCGGTCGGGGCCGTTGGGCGTTGGCCGCACAGAGCAGGCCACGCGCACAGCCGCACAGGACGAGCGAACCAACGAAACGGAGCCATGCATCGGTTCCGTCGATGCCGTCAGGCATTTTACGGCGATCAGATTCAGATCAGATCAGATCAGCCGAGTTTCATCATCTACGTTGAGACGTCGCAGGTAGGCGGCACTTACCAATCAGGGCTAGTAGTAGCTGTTAAAATAGGATCGGATTCGACCTGCTTTCTGTAGCGCCGTCACGATCAATTGAGAAATGTATATACGTGCCGCTGTGGTGCACAGGTACGTATGTAACAGTGACTGGGGATAGGATAAGGCAGATAGCCGGACGGACGGAGGAGGACAAGGCAGATAGAGGAGCCGCGTTGGCGTTGGCGTTGGCGTTGGGACGGACGTGAAGGTGCCCAAGGTGGTGTTGTCACGGTTCACGGACTATGAAGACGATTTGTCGCTGCTGTTGGCGGCTGGCCGGCCGTGACCGAGAGTCACGTTAGATTAGCAGTGTAACGCGTGTTGCGATAGGCCCGTACGTGCAGCTTTGTCCTTTAAAAAAGCTCGAGCTGCCCGTGAGGCTTTTCTCCGTTTCATCGTAAAAGAGTCTTGCTTTGATCACTTATCTCGCAGACGGGGGCGCGCGTGAAAGCAAAAGGGGACGCAGATCGATCGATCCCTAGATTGTGCCCTGATCTGATCACCATCGAGCTTGATTTTCCATAAACGTCGACCACACCACCTGACGACCACCGCACCATCACTCCACACTCCACCTCGGCTGTTGGAGCTGCTACCGAAGCCGGCACTCGTTTCTCTCGTGTCGTTTCGCGGGTGGGTTGTTGCCGGTGTGTGGGCTATCCCGATTTCTATTCTCCTACTATACTGGCTCGAACTTATTCGCTGTAGCCTACAACTACGTGACATGACGAATCGACATGTGTGATGGTCTAAATCGATAGGTGTGATAAAACAACATCATCTTGTTTTCTTTTCCTTTAAAGTTTTGAAAGGCAGGTCTAGTCTAATCTGATGATCGAAAGACTTCTATTTATCAAACCAGTATATATGCTAAATGGTCGGTCCACCCACTGGAGACTGCATGGCGATTGAAGTAATGAACTAACGATGGTCAGCAATTCAAGACGGATTTCTCTCCAGCGTATACTATCCCGTATATAGTGCCAGCATTGGTTCGCCACTCGACCTGTCTCAAGAGAAACGAAAGGAGCAAATTTTAGAGCGAGCTGTTTTGGGTCCTGCATGAGTTCACCGATTTTGGTGGGTTTTTTTAGTGTTTAATAGTTTTTTTAAAAAATTGCTTATGTACATACACACACATGTTATCACATGTCTGTAGAGTCTATGCAATACGTGTATACATACACACACATGACTTCGCAAAATTGTGACTCTAAAACACCAAAAGCTAAATCATGATATTTTATTCTCACGTGAAAATATCCAATGCAAATTTTGTGGTGTCACTATACATGGCACTGATGTTGCGATGGAGATGAAGAACACGTTTGTCGCATCGTGATTTTCATCCCGTATTTCAACACTTCTTGTGTTAGCCTGAGGAACTCATTCTCATTATTTGATGTTGACAAGTTTAGACGCTAGCTTTCACAAATTCATCATACAAATTTCTCTAATGACGATGCTCAACCATAACAGTTTTTTCGTCCATCATATGGAGGAGGGGGGAGTTAAAGGCCTATTCCCTATCCCGCGTCTCAATTACCAGGGCTCCTCCGAGTAATAGATTTGTGGAAGTTTACCACGCGAATTCCAATTCCTCACCCCTGCTGAATTCCCACTCCACCCAACTAATCGGTAGATTAAATATCTTTATGCCTTAAACTCCCATTCCCTATCACCAATCCCTTCAACCAAACACGTTGTAAGAGGCCAACTTAAGACTTACATTCACCATGTGAGAATCTTTTCCTCTTTTTCTACTTGCATAAATCTTAATAGTTTGGTTATCAAATAATCAAAAAAAAAATAGTTTGGCTATCAAGATGGTTAAAATAGAGAAGCGCTTGGTCTTCCCATTGGTATGTAAGGTTATTGAGTTGGCTTCGACATTACTGGTGTCAACGACATCAGCTAAGCGAGTTTCTTTGGCAACGGATATCATCAAGTCCAAATTGCTTAAAAAGCTCAAGAACGAATGGTTCGGTTATTTGTACAACTTGATGGTGGTGTTATTGCTCAACGGTCTGGAGTCATGAAAAATAGGCGGATACATCTACCTCGTAGATCTAAGGATAATTAGCACAACATTGGTACTATTTCAGTATTTTTCATCACCTCACAAATCACGCATGCATATATTTCTGAACGTATGATCATATTACTAATAAGTCTTTTAAAATTTTGTAGAGTATATTTGTGGGTGCATTTGGAGATTTCAAATTTTGTCATCGATCATTGGAGTTTCGTTAGCTCTTGAGAGTTCTTACTAATTACTCTCTCCGTTCCAAATAAGATAATTTTTATTTATTCAAAACTAAATATATCTAGACTTGTAACATGTGTGGATACATCCACTTTTGAATGAATGGAAGTCATGGAGTAATTTGGAACGGAGAAAGTAATTGTTGTCATATCTAGCTAAGGCTCCTTTGATTCACATCTAGACCTTTGATTTTGGACAAATAACGAATTAGCAACGAGCTGGTTCCCCTGCATGACGCCACAACCTGGTTCAGAGGCACACGCGTTTATCCTCGTGTGAACGACGTGCACGTAGACACTCTCGGCTGCATTTTTTGCTTTATGCGTGATGCTTATGCAGTTTTTGGGTGCCTGCACGTGTTTGTGATCAAGATGTACTTGATCAAGTTTGCACAAATGAGACGTGCATGGCTCGCAGCCTGCCGTCCTTTTGGCCATTCCAGTGTCGCCAGACAGAAGCTCCACGTCGTCGAATAACGCCCGTAGTCGGTCGGTCGTTAGTTGTGCCCCACACCATGCATCGATCATCCACGTCCGAGTTTCTTGTCCGATCGATATTGAAACCTCGGTACTCTTATTATGATCTGACCGGAAGCGTTGGAGCGAAGCATGCATTGACGCAGGACCGGCCCTTTTCATATGTAGTACGTTCTCGAAGGCGAAGCAGCTAGCAGGGGTCCTCCTGCCCTAATAATCGGCGACGCTGACGGGCAGGAGCGGCTGTTTAACTCCGGCCGGTTGGCGCTTGAGCCAACAATTCGTGCGTCCATTATGTACGCGTCCAATAGATAGTCAGTCTAATCAATCGTCTTGGCATCCGTACGGCAGATCTTCCATCTGGATGGAAATGGAATTACACGCGCGACGACGCGCGAGGCGGTGGCATCTACTCCCTCCGTTCCATTTTAATTGACTTGCTATTCACTACGTGTGGATGCATCTATACATGTAACATGTCTAGATACATCCATATTTGATGGATAGCAAGTCAATTAAATTAGAACGGAGTGAGTATCTTGGAATCGGAGTGGGCTGCTGGAGAGGTGTTTCGGGCGCACGGTCGCGGTCCGGGCCGTTGGGTGTTGGGAGGACAGGACAGGACGACTCAACCCGGGTATGGTAATGAACAACTCCTTTGCGTTTGCCACGCCCGGAAACACGGGCGAGAAAGCAGAGCAACACAAAGTGCTATACTCCTACTCCGTAGACAGAAAGGGTTTTGGGGTTCACGGACGTACGTACGTGGAAGACGACTCCGCTGATTGTGCATGCATGGGACTCCGAGTTATACGTTAACAGTAGTACTGTGATAACACTGCAACGCGTGTAGCGATGGGGGTGCGTGTGATCGATCGGCAGGAGAAGAACGTACACGCCTTGGAGAAGCTTTCGTTATTACATACGCGTGTGCGTGCGGCTTCTATCTGTTTCGAGTAAACTCTCTCCATCGCTCGCTTATCGTACACGTCCGGAGCAAAAAAAACAGACTGTACAAGGAAACAGGCCCCCGCGTTCGAAAGTGGTTTGGCCCTAACAATTCTTGCGCCAAGTAGTCGATCTACCTTCTTGGTCTTGCTGTCGACGAGTTCCGGTCTTCTCCGTTGGGGGAATGTACATGGATTGCTCATGACGCTCTCGAATGTCTTCTAGATCGATCGGAGAGGATCTAGTCGTGTGCTCCCATCTTATTAGCCGACGTAGGTTTAAACGGTGCGGCGTGAAGTTCCGATTTCTTGTCGATGTCATGAGGCTCGTCTAAGTCTAGATTCACATGGTATTTATAGAGGTAGAGAAAATTGTGGGGCTGTGGTTGGAGGAATTGAAGTTATGGCGGGATTTTTTTCGATAGAGAGAGTTTTATTAGAGTTTTAAACATTACACCCGGTACACTACCCTTGGAAAACAATATTTGTGACGCACCAGATATTGTAATCTGTGGCGCGTGCGACACAACGCTTCATGCCACTGTTTACTTCAGATCTGTGGCGCACCGTCTGGTGCGCCACATTTATCGTCTTATCTGTGGCGCACCTTCTGATACGCCACAGATAAGTCTGTAACTGTGGCGCACCAGATGGTGCATCACAGATATGTAATAGCAGTGGCGCACCAGGACCAGGTGCGCCACAGATATGGTGTGTCACTGAGTACCGTCCTTAGAGCGAACGTCTCACTTCTATGACGTTCAAGGACAATGTTGTATAAAATTGAGTACTGTTCTTGGAGCGAGGTAGGACCGATACACTTATCCTCACAGAACCTTATCTCTGAACCATCTTTGATGGAAAAAGAAGCCACATGGGAAGAAGAATTTCTTCGTTGCCATCAAACCTGCCCAAACGTGGAAATCACCTGATTTCCAAGAAACCTGTGATGCGGCACTTGAGCCAACATACTTTCTCATTAGAAGAGTTTGTCATACCCCGTCTTCGGTAAAAAGTTATGGCATGATACATGCATGCCTGGTGTTTGGGAACTTGCAGCAACAACCTCGCCAAGCGGAGGCGACTTCATTTTCTTTGGTGTTTCTCAAGTACGCATCCTTGAGTTTCGATGTGAAAATCTAATGTTCGTCCTTGTACTTGGCAATGGTCTTGTTGAAGCGATTGTTTTGTAAACTTGGACATGACTTCTTTTATGGTGAAAACATAAGATCTTCGACCGGCGACAACAACCCTTGTGCATTGTTCCCTTATTAAAGACGTTGCTTTTATAGAAACCTCTTTTGTAGTTCAGGTGATGTCTTTGGTGGTGGTTAGAGGGATGCTGCGACTGATTGATCACTATGACAAAGAAAATATTTTTTCTTTTTTTGGTTGTGAGGCTAGATGTAATTGTTACCTTTGTAATATTGATCAATATATTTTCTTTTATTGAAAAATGGCCATTCACCCGGCCATGCGCTCTGGGTTTCTTTTACGAAGCCGGTGGAGGGGCACACGCGCGCACGAGACCAGCACTATACACCAACGTATGCCGAGTGCGATCAGGGATGGATAGCAGCGTGTGCCGATAAAAAGAACTACTCCCTCTGTCTAACAAAAGATGTCACACTTTCTATCAAATTTGGATGTATCTATACAATAAATCATGTCTAGATACATCCAATTTTTGATCAAGTTGAGACATCCTTTATTGGACGGAGGGAGTAGTTGCTCTCTCATCCCTGTCGTTTCTCGCGTGGGTTTGGTGGGCGATGTCCCATGACTGTCGCTCCGATGAGTTTCTCTTTCACAAACTACGCTAGTGCTCTAACCAATCCCCTAGGGACTGAAGACGATTCCACCAATAACCTTTTTTTTCTTCTTTTTCTTTATTTGCCTTCTCTCTGTCTCTTTTGTAAGACAGGTCAATTGTGTGACCCAATGGTCCAAAAACAGTCAGCGATTGGGAGATGCTTTTTCCTCACTGACCTGATATCCGAGAGCGATTGCACTGCACTTGTAATGTCTGTTCTCGTATATAAAAACGAGATGGCATCTTTTAAGCACATCCGAAACACACAAGATCACAAGGTTGGTGACGAACTAATCTTATATTCTTTTCTTTTTTTTCGCCAGTGAAAGTAATCTTATATTCCACATGATTTAGAACTAGTTCGTCTCATCGATCCGGACGGATGCTCTCTTTTCTTTATCCTCGAGTGGGGGATCTCAACTGCTCTAGTTTCTCAATGGTCAACTTATTCGCTCGAGCACTAAGTGTAGTGTACTCGTGTGACTAGTTAAACTAATTAAAGCGGTGATTGATCTATCATCAGTGCAAAGCGGCCAACTTTAGCCACTAGATTGGCAAGCTGATGCATAATGTACCTACATATTGCCCTGGATGGGGGTCAAAACTCTCAAGTCCCACTTGACATCATCTTGCACTCGCACACTCTGCCCTTTTGCTATTGCGCTTGCCTAGGCGGTAGGCATCCGGCGACCGATGCTAGTTGATGCATGCATAATTGTTGGTCCCAACTTTATCCCTCCACCACCCGGAGGATGCGTTTATTGGAGATTCTCTTTAGAGTGAGGTTGATACAACACTTCTCTCGTCTTTCCAGTGGTATATACTCCGTTATTCTAGCGCACTACAAATGCGTAACATTAGAGACCGGAGTGAAGTATGGAGCACTTGCGTCAATCGTGCTGACCATTCTAGTTCCCTGAACTTGTGTGCTTTGTCCTGTTCCTCCGCTACTTCCCATGAACTCCCTTTGCTCCACACATGCTCATAATAGTCTTTTGGTTATGGCACTGGCCTCTGCATCTGTAATGAGAACCTGAGCTCGTCGTTGATAACAGCCAGAACAAGAGGGTTCATAAACTCTCTATCAAGCTAGACACTTCTGTGCGAGCATGTGATCCTAAGCCGGCGCCTTGAGGCCTCGCTGTTAACCTTTTGTGCGCGGGAGCCCGTGAAAACCGATGGAACGCAAAAGTAAAGCGGTGCACACGAGCCGCCGGGAACAAAACAGCGGAGAGGGAGGGAAAGCGACCTATGAGGCTGCAAGTTGCAGGATAAGTAAAGACTGTTGTTGATAGATCATGCTGTGAACTGTGATCCCAGCTCGCTTATTGCCTTCCCTGTACGGGATGATCATATCGATCGATCATGCATATGCATGCAGCAAAAGTGGCAGGCCTGGAGGGGAACGGATGGCGGTTGCTCTCGGGATCCCGTGAAGGCTTGATTCGACGTCTCTGTAGCGTCACACAGCGCGTTGGCGAGGGACAACGTTACAAAATAGAGAGGCGAGCAACTGCCCCGGACGGGAGGTCGGAGAGATGTTGGTCCGCTTCGGGCGACCGATACGCGATCGAAGCGGGACGGCCAGTTGGATCGGATATCCCACGTCCCAACCGTGCCCTGGGTGAGCAGCATCTCCACCCGCTCCCCCCCAACTGCCTCGAAATCCCCCCGAAAGACCCAATGGGTCCGAACGTAAAGATGACGAGGCGATGAGTCGATGACACGTCCCAAGCTTGGAATGAGGCAGTTCCGCACAAATAATGACGAGGCGATGAGTCGACGACACGTCGGCCAGCAAGCTTCGCAATAACGCCGCGCTGGTTCCCTTGACAGGCGCAGACCCAAGCGATGCGACGATCCAAGTTGTCCATTTGTTGACATCACAACGACTCCCCACGGCGACGACTGCAACACGCGTCGTCGACGTCAATGTGTGCCAGGCGAACCGCTGCCCGCCGTTAATGCACGCGCCACCCAATCCCGCTCCTCTGGTCGTCTTTGAAACGTCGCGCGACACGTCTCTCCTCTCCCCTAGAGCCTCCATCTCCTTCTCCCTCTCCCAAAACCCTCTAGCTACATTCCACCACCCAACATGGTGGGCAGCCGTGAGGAGACGGGGGAACGTGAGCTTCGCCTTCACCACGACTTCCTCTCCACGGAACGTGCCTGTCTTCACTACGAGCGTCGCGGTGAGCAACGATGCGAGTAACTGGAGCATCCGCGGTGACGCAACGAGGAGTACCAGATGACCGCGGTTTACCACCACGAGATGTGGCGCGAGGAGGTAGCCAACACGCCTCGACATCTGCTGACCATTGAGGACGTGGCTTCACAACCGCCACAACATCCCGGTGCCAGACAAATTTGCTGGGTGGGTGAAGAACATCATCAAGGTGTCGGCGGGGGCGCGGCTCAGCGGGCAGGAGCACGTCGTCTACATGAACCGACGATGGAGGGAGATGTCGTGTGAACAGCGGGTCGAACCCAAGTACTCAGCCTCGGCGCCGTACCGTGATGACGTGTTGGACGCGGAGTACGAGGCGCGTTGCGGTGCCTTCTTCCTGCCGACCGGAGTGGTTCTCTTCGGATGACGAGCGTGCCCGCTCTGACTACGAGGATGACGAGCAGCCCCAGTAGCGTCACCGGCACCGCAGAAGGGAGCGCGAGATGAAGCCGGAGAGGCTTCCCTTTGCTGAGGCATGTGAGGCAAGATCAAGCCCCATCATGCGCCGACTTTGAAACCAGAAGCCTCAACCAAGGCTACACAGGTTCCTCAAGGCCGCCGACAGCAATGACAGATGACACTTTCGACGCGAGATTCTTAAGGCATGCAAGTTCCTTAATGATATGGCGCTTGGATAGGCATCTTACTCGCGTGTAGAGTCTCGCCAGTGTCGGGATAAGGCATTCTTCTCTCCACCTAGTTTAGTTTAGTTTGTTAAATATTGTTTAGGTTATGAAATGTAAGTCTGTTAAATTCCATTTAAATTCGCCGGATTTGTGTTCGTCTATATCTTAGTCGTCTTTAAAAAAAAATGGTTAACTCGGTTTTGGCCCGGTCGTTTGGGGGCGCAAGGGCCGCACCCCATTCACCCCCATTCGGCCGTGAAGGGGATCGCATGCAGAAAACAAAACAAATCCTAACATCGATAACCTTAAACTAGCCAGAATCTATACTATGCAGATATAGTAGAACGTAGGGGGTTCGGTGCACATACCCTTGTAGACCGAAAAGCGGGGATTACGCTCCCGCACAAGCGTTGCTGACGTAGACGCCGTAGCCGACCTCAAGGTCGCGGAGAACTTGGCGCGACGAAGAAGATGATGACGCGGCGATATCGGTGAAACCGACGACGACCTCGAGGCCATGTGGAGGAAGCAGACCTCCAGCACCACTAGCGTGGCACCTCGCAGGGCGTTACACACATACGGTGAAGCCGACGAACTCCGGGCCCGATCCAGGGACGAGCAGCGGAAGACTGGGACCGGAAGACCAGCAGCACGGCGGCGTGCGTATGGTGGAGAAAACTTATCCTTGGCGCAACTCCAAACTTGGGAGTCACGTGATCCAAGGAGAGAAAGAGAGAGAGAAAGGTTGTGTTGAGAGGGGGTCTCTCCCCCTCTATATAAAGGGGAAAGGGGGGCACCCCACCTTGCTAACCAGGCAAGGTGGGACTAAACCCAGCCGCCGGCCCCCCACATGGGCCCCTAGGGCCCAATTCGGCCTCCCCTTGGTGGGTATGGCCCTTGGGGGGGAATTCGGCCCTATATGGGCCTTTTAGTGGGCTGCATGTTTAAATACGAATTTAATCATTATAAATTTATTAAAATAATATTAATTCACTAATTAATATTAATTTAACATATATAAACAATTTCCTCTCTTCCGGAACTTTTCCGAAACTCTCCGAACTATCTTCGGAGCTGCCCGATCTCCATCGGAATTTTCCCGGGACGTTCCCGGTCTCTCTTTTCCTATTTTTCTCTTCCGGTAAAATGTCGACTCCCCTTAAGTGTGTTACCCTAGCGGTTCGATTATCTCACCAGACATGATCGAGACTCCTCTCCGATCAATGACTAATTCGTGGACCGAGGATACCCAGAATTAATCCCTGCGAGATAACGAATACTTTACCGTTCGAACCTAGACGTCTGAGTCTTAAACCTTTTGCCATGCGATACTTAGCGTGTCCGAGACTCGTTCATAGATATCTCCATACCTAGCTTGATCTCGTTACCGACACTGCTAACTTCTACTCGTCCATGATCTTATGTCCTGGTGACCTAGTCACACGCTTGCAAGCTCTTTTGACATAATCTCACCGAGTGGGCCCTAGAGTATCTATCCTGCTATGCGGACTGGCAAATCCCGCTCTTGATCCCCCGTCTCAACATACTCCTTTCCGACACCCGAGAGGGACACATTTATTGTCACACTATGTAAGATATGACGTTTGATGCAATCAAAGTGTCTTCCAGGAATAGCAATAAGAGTAGATCTCACGGTCAAAGGCGTAATGACTACGTCCTACAAATATTGGGTATGTCCATCACGTCATTCTCCCAATGACATGACTCCATTTTCAACTGACATAAATGTCACATGATCGGGAAACCTCGATCATCAATTGCCCAATGAACTAGTTAGATAGAGGCTACTAGGGACCTGGTTGTTTATCTACCACACGTGTATTAATGTTTCCGCTTAATACAGTTATAGCATGGTATAAAACATATAATGAACAATTAAGATATGACGAATAAACTATATTTATTAAGTGCCTCTAGGTCATATCTCCTTCAGGCCGGACATGTATCTGGCATGTGAAAGAAGGCCCAATTAAGGGGTGTCAGACACGAAAATAGCTAGTGCTTGCAGAGATGCTTTGAGCCTCCACAAAGCAACATTCGGCGACTGATTAGTATCAATTGATTAGCATGCCGATTCAGTTAGCGAACGCACGAAGGCCAAATTAGGCGGCACTCATTCATTGCCATTTCGTTGGGTGCCGCTTCCGGCTTCCCCCCAACTTTGGAGGTGTTAACTGGAATGCCGAGTTGATCCAATTATCCAAGTGCGGTTCGTGTCTGATCATGGAAAGTCATGCAGCTTAACGCAACCATGAATGAATGCTCGCCCACTGTTTGTACCGTGCTGGCAATGCATGCAGCTAGGTAGCTCGATGAATGGTTATGCCGAAGCCTACTCATTCTGATGGTTCCTGCCCGTGCGTGGCTGCGTGCGCTGTCATTTTGGGCTTTTGGCACGGCGCATTTACACGGCGACCGCACGCTGCACGTTGCGAGGTCGGTCGTTCGTTCGACCGAGCGACGCAGAGACAGCTCATTGGTCGGACCACCCTGGACTAACTAACAAACACTGTGTTTACGACTTTATGGGGAAGTACAAGTGCACATGCACGATGATTCTGGAAGTCACAGTAGATGTTTATGGTGCGAGCGAAACAAAAAAGAATGGGTACGATATCAGCGATGGATACTGTACAATCTTTCAGATGGTACCTAAGCAGATCGGAGAGAGAAATGCAGAAGAAGCTCATTGCTTTCCTAGTAGATGAAGCAACTATACCCTCTACCCAAACCCGTAGCGTGTGTTTTCTGTACAGGTGGACCAAAGATGCAACGGAAGCGACTGCTTTACCACTGCTTATGATCTCTCGGTATAAACATTTTGAAGGAATGCATAAGGAATACAAAGAACAACCTGTAGAGGGAACAACGTCCTTATTTCCACTGGGAATAAAGTACCGACAGAGAGTAGTTTGTCATGTCACTAGTATCTCGCTATAAGTAACTGCAAATGCTGACAAAAATGTTGGAACAGAGCAATAAGTTTCATTAACATCTAGATTATGTATTTACACGAGGACTGTCACCTGCTAGTCAGTAACTCTAACTAACTCTGCTCTGTAAATATGTACATCCTGTGACTTGCCATGAATCGAAAAAATAGGTATCAACTAGCTGCTGCAAACTAATGAATTGGAACACTCCGGTATGGGTATGGCTGCACCAACGATCAATGCAGAGGACACTGCCAGGTTAAGTGGATACATAGACACCACAGAATATTGTCGATATTACTGTATAGTTGCGGATGAAGTCATCACATCTCCTTTCAGGCAGACATATGACCGGTTGGTGCCTGCCTAGGCACTATCTCAGTGTCAAAGCTCAGTAGAACGGAGAGCAGAGTCATCGTCGTCACATAGATCTCTTGTATACACAAGTAGCCATAAGTTATACAAACATGTTCGCAGCATGGGACGACTTGCATGCTCCTTCCGTGTCTTAACACATCGGTGGACAATTTCGCCCGGGTTAGACCAAATGTTGTACAGCTGAATCACAAATATTTGAACTCTTTGACGTTTGGCATTCCAGACTTCTCTGCATAGCATACTGACACCTAAAGTTACAAAAGCATAAGATGTTAGTGTAACTGTAGGCGAAGAAATCAGTTTAAATGCAACTGAGGTTGCAATCTTTATATGTAGCTAAAGAAAAAGGTTATGTGTGGTATAAGCAAAGCTGTACACTTCAATTGTCAACAGTTGGTAAACTGATTGCTTCTAGTCTAGAAAGCTCTAATGCCACCTATTGGCTCTTGCAAAAACAATCCGATGAGATAGCTTAGCAATGCCTATATGTGGTACTCAAACGTAGCACACTTGACATGAGAGAGCAATGACTTTATACCCTCCATCTATATTGGCTCAGGGCCAGTCCAGACATCATATACACATGCATAGCATCTCCTCTGGTCTTTTGTCCTTGCTTTGTCAAAAAAAAGTTAAGAGAAATGCTCCGGTGCTTTCTGGGAAAACATGTTGCACGAAAATCAATGGTTGTGATTAGGGGTGGGGATTAAGTGTGCTAATCTCATATGGTTAGTACTCCTCTTAGATCACTTTGTGAATCTAATCATAGCCGTCGATGCGCTTTAAAATTCGTGCAACTTGTTTTTCCAGAAAGCACCAGAGCACTTCTCAAAAAGTTAACCCAGAAGTGCTAGTGGAACTCGCTGTAAGCTGGTAAATTGGTACTTAGGGCTGAGGCAATCATGTTACAGGCACAAACATGAATGTCTAACTGTCATGAATATTTGACACAAAAGAGTAATGGGACCTGACGATTTATTTTATGGCGTTTCTAGATGAATTGTGTCCTGAAAGTAATGTCCATTCTTTGGGTAATAAGTTGTCGATGCAATGTTCTAACATCCTAGTACTAGTTACAAACATGAGTTACTGTAGCAGGTATCACGGTAAGAGGTTAATGGCAATATGACACTACCAAATTTTCATGTATTATAAGTATTAGTTGTAGTTGGTTAAATAATTTGAACATTTACCTCCATGGCAAGTGATCCATGAACATTGAAGGAGTAACGGCGATGTCCCTGAAGTTCTCTCTTTTCGCCAAAACAGCTTTATATGGTGGTTCAGCATCCTGCAAGTTCCAGCATTTCCAAAGAGGGAAGAGGCTTCTTCTGTTCCGCACCACGTGAATAATTAAGCCTGGAAGGAACATCTCCGGAGTGTCCACCAGTATCTCCCTATTAGATGTCTGATGCTCTTCCAAACCAGAATCATGCTCATCAACTGGAATGGGCACATCCTGATCTATCTGTAGGCTTCGATAGCTTCTGTGCTCATCTATGGATGAGCTGGATCCACCGTAGCCACCAAGGCCATTTTGCAAATCTTGGAGATCTGGCTCACCATTGCATAATGTGCCCTGGTGTGACGATTGTCTTTCATTCAGTACTGCCCTCCCTATAACAGGAAAAGGCAAATTCAAAACAACAATTGAAAAAAAGCGGAATGAGCATTGCAAAATCTGTGACAAAACTAAGATTGATTCAAGTGGTCAAACTCTCATATGTGTCATTTTCATGCACTAGCCAACACAACGAAAAGTCCGAACAGGTGAAAAGGGCTAGTGCAATGCACATATACTGTAACAATATGTTCATCCAAAGAAACAAAAGAAAAGGTCAGGTAATTTCCTTCAGATGCGCGGCTAGTTTCTGTCATGCTTTGATTGTTAATATAGTCCTCGCTGATGGCACCAGCAGGAGCATTATCCTGATACTTGTTCACATTCAATATTCTGCGAGCAAGTTTTTGTATCATTGCTGTATCAGCAGGAGAGTTATCTGAAAGAGCATTTATTGCAGCAGATCGTAGCCTGAGGATTGAGTTGATTGAAAGGCGAGAAGAAAACTCGTCATTGTTTATAATGCTGGGAAGGAAGAAAAAAAATCAGTTAAAAAACTGGAAAAGTTAGTAAACCTTGTTAAGAGAACATAACACCAAGAAGGTTTTCCATTGATAAAGTAGGCTTTAAGCAGCTCTCAGTTTATTCTTACGTGGTAACAAAGTGCGAACATGCTTCAGCTATTACCGAGTCCACACAAGGAAGTGGACCATAAGCATACACATGCACATCTGGGTATCTTCCAAAAAGCTGCACAAGAACAGGTTAAGCTTTGACGAGCCATGGGTATTAAGTACTCCTGATAACACTAATCAGCATCCACATGCAGCGATCAAAGTCATGGAGAAAAAGCAGAAAACGACAACTAAGCATCATATGAGCTGATGACAGATTTTTATGCATATAAAGCTCGTGGAATGAATAGCTCATCAGATAATGCATAAATCATGAAGTAAGACCATGGGGGGATAGGGGTGGAAGAGTTGATTCATATGATGCCTGCAGCAGTACACAAACAAGAGTGTAGGTAAACGGGGAAGTTGGAAAAATAATACAGTGAGAGTATATGGTTTACCATCATTCCTAAGACTGTAGCAACAGCGCCTCCTAAAGAATGTCCAACAAGACGAATTTTATATCCATGACACTCACTGCCCTCCTGGACCAGCGTAGAAAGAAAACCAAGTTTTCTGGAGGACGTGCTTTCTGAGATGCCGTTGAGGTAAGAGAGAAGAGGTTAGTAACTATAACTACTAATATTTATCACATAGAAACTGATAAAATATAATCATATATTGCATCTAATCTTCCAATCCCAGGTGATAGTTTACTAGGAAAAATCAAACACCATGAGCAATTGAGCAGTATACTTATGGTGGAAGCCAAATTAAATAACGATGAAGAATTAAAAAAACAGTAAGAGTACTGAATTAGCCCTTGTTAGCACAAAAAGTTTTGCGGAGAAAAGACATCTTATGTGACCTGTGCAAAAAAGGCAAAAAAAAAATGTCTCGTACAAAATCATATTGGAGCGTCAGGATTTTTATTTTTTGCACAGCTCACAAAAAATGTTTTTTCTTCGTGGAACTTTTGTGCTAACATAAAATGTCTTTTAAGTATATCCGAAATTTTATTTTGATTTTTTTTACATTTTAAAATTAGTTTTTTTAGCAGTGGGTGCATCTGCACCCATGATCCGATATGGATTTCCGGTGAAACATGCAGTATACAAAATTATAAGGTATTTATAGAAAGAGGACGTAAGCATAATTAAACCATTTCAGATACAAGACCAGACTATAACAATTTATGTGAAAAAACAAACCTCCTGTGCAGTCATTGAGTTGCATGAAAAGCTCCCGAGCAGCCTCTACAATTCCACCGTGTCCATAGTGTGGAAACGTAGAAATAACTCTCTCCCTCGTAGTTACTGGTAATTGATCACTACTGAAGATAGATGAGCATAGTGTAAGATAGAATGGGTGTTGTACATACCGGTTAGCACAGTCAGGGATAGTCCACTTAAATGGTATCTAACCTCTAAGTTGCCCCCTCAACTCATGGGTTTACACATTGTCACCCCTCTAACAGTTTGACTTCTTAAAAAACATTTGACACTAGGTCTAGTTATCCGATTTTCCTAACCATAAGACAGAGCTTGCAAGCAGCGCTTCTTATGGGTATGGTCTTATGGATAATGTTCGATTAGTACTTTCACATGAGCCTTTTCACCAAAATTTCACTGCTACAATAATATATTTACAACACACACTAATAATCCATTCACCCGAAGCACTAAAATATCCTTTTTAACTGTGCAAAAAAGTAACTATGCAATAGCTGGGAAATTGATAATGATGGTATAAATAAGAAAACTAAGTATAAATTAAATCAAGAATTTTGTATGGGAGGAAAAGGAGTTCAAGGATCAAAATCGATGAAATCAATGCTAAAAATCAACAACAAAATAAAATCCCAGGACCAAACGTGTGCTGTGGGCAAGCAATCTCCAAAGGTGAGTCCACGAACAGTAACTAAATTTTGGCTATGGGACACCGTTATTTTGTGTCAATCGGTCAAATAACTACAAAAGGTTAATTTGCCCAATACCATTCCAAAAAACAGGTAATTTGCCAGAACAGATGGCTATCACTGAAACAGTATTTCTCGAGCTAAGAGGGGAGAGCTCATGTGAAAAACTTATGTTGCACCTCGGTCCAGGACATGGTCCAACTACTTTTCTTTTGCTGTGTACATGGTTTGACTGGGCCCTTTCTTTCTTTCTGCACCATACACCAAGTATCCAAGTTTAGCCATTTTTAACTCATCTATTTCACATTTTTTAAGGCTATTAAAGCTCAGCGTTACAAGTTCAATGAAGCCACAACCTAACAAGTTCAAACATCAGAAAATAAGGCTATGCAGATTTGTCAACATGGCTAAATGTGGTCAACCGTGCAAAATGAATAAATAAATGAGCCAACAAAGGAGAAATAGGTTGGAACATGTATTTAAGCAAGAGTCAACGTAGATCTTTCACACGTTTTATGCGTACTTCCCCACCCAAACCCAAGGAAGATATATTAATGATGGCGCTGGTGTGTTCTTGCAAGTCACCTGGGTTTTGTAATTGTATTGGTCAAAGCCAAATTGATATTTTGCAGTGAGTCCACACAACTTGCACAAACTAACGGTGTCCCACAGCCAATATAGCAAACATTAATGTTCAAGTATTAGAAAAGGGCTCACAGAAGGTCGTCCAAGTGTAAACGAGTTAATTTGAACAATATTAAGTAGCAAGAATTAGGGAAGAACAGAAGATGTGGCTATTAAGATGGGCTTACTTTACTAATCCATCCAAATCTTCCTTAGTGAAAGCACATTCTCTGCATAACCCATCGGTTATGAGATCCTCTGGTGTCTCTGTCCCACGCAACCCAATAAGAACAGTCTTTTTGTCGTGGAGGACCACGACAAAGTAAGCAGCTTCACGCTTGCTCTGCATAGTTGTATGAAAGAGATCATCAGATTCTTTTGAAGTTATCAACATGTTATTTCTCTATCACATTTTTAACTTGTCACGACGCGTTCTTGCAAGTTAATGCATGTACAGTACTACGAGACATTCAGCACATAATGGCACACACAATGGATTGTCCAAATAAATTTCATGTTCTCAGCAACTAGATGATTCATATTAGACTAGTGCGCTCTAAGAGGATGAGAGTTCCTTAACCAACCTACCAATAACTTCTCCAAAAAAATCACTAGGTACAAGCAGAATACTAAAACTGGGATCTGAGGGTCAGCTAGCCTAAATGAGCATAAGGTGAGAGGTGTCAACAAAGAAACTTAAAACATGTACAACTGCCACTTACAATGCTATCCGTAAATGGTCGAAATAATTACATCTTCCCAGTTTTGTGGACATTAATCAATTTAAGTGTTAACAAAAATATGGCATTACCTGACAAACGCGACCTCGAACAAGTGCAGTGGGTGCTATATTGACAAATCTAAGGAAAGCTGCAGCATGACCTCGCCACCAATTATCGCCATCAAGTGCAGGGCGCCTAAAACAAAAAATGGTGTGCAGTCACTGTTATGTAAGTAAAGAACAGCATAAACTATTCTCCATTTCCAATGGAAAAAGGGGCAATACAAAGATCAACAATCATGAAGATGTGCATTCAAAATGGTTTTAGATTGAAAGCATAAGTGTAACAAGATTTTTTTTACTTCAGACTGGTGAAGATCAAAGAGAATAATGCACAAATTTAGCTTAATTCACTTAGCCGTTTTTTCCTTCAAAACAAGGCCTCCAGCTGAAGTGGCCTAAATAAGATCACAAAGTAATAACAGAAAACAGGGGAGGTTTGAGACTGAATAGACAACTGAGAAGACATGGTTACCTTCTGCGTGTCCATGGAGTTAAAACGCCTTGTCTATACACCCACGCACATGGAAACAAAATGGGGTTTCTTCCAACATCAAGTAGTGGCCCCTGCAATAAAACATTGTCCCATGTAATCATACAAGGCAGGCAGTCAGATGTAAGAAATATTCCCAATTCGATATGTCTAACCGTATAACACGCTTCAGCAAATGGATGGAGAACAACAGCTTCTTGCATAAGGTTATGAGGTGCCTCCACAAGGTCAGTTTCCAAATCCGGCAAATTCCCATGCTTCTGCAATAGAGCAAGCCCTATAATACATACCATATAAGAGATCTTCATTATGTTGTTAATGCTCATGTAATAATGGAGCACAGAATATTGTACTAAGGGTAAATCCATGTCCTTCTGGAATTCACCATCTATGAATAAAATAGCAAGGGAGCAGCCCAGCCTAACTAATGTAAGAGATCAACTACTTGAATTAGAAAGCAAGAGAGAAAAGGGTGACCATGAAATCTTATGGGTTTACATTTTCTATCAAGTAAATTGCACCAAGCCACCTGCATTCTGTGTAGAAAACAAACTGCAGATGAATTTAAATATCTGCAATCACTATGTATCATTTGTTTATTCTAAATTTGTGCAGACAACTCACCAACATCTGAAATACAAAAGTTCCAGTCTTAAATTTTATTAGCTGAGCAAGCTCAGCCACTTATAAGAAATATTTCCCCTACGGGTTTCTGTGGCAAAGGATAGAAAATAGAAACATATAAGTTATCGGTTTTAAAGTACATTATGTGTCAAAGCAGGTTGATGTGGACACTGGACATATTGCAAATAAAATAAAGAACATTCAGCAAACAAGCGATTACTAAAATGTGAAGTATATGTTGGAGTATGGTTATGGTACCTAGTAGATCTTATTCATTCTTTATTGTATACAAAGTAGCTATGCACATATTTGGGCAGGCTACGTTGAAGTGTAAATGATCAGAACATCCAGAAACATTTCGTATGAAACAACTGACATAAAAGCCAACCTGCTAACAGTTCCAAATGACCAGTCCCAGAAGCACGATATGCGACCAAATCACCGAGAAGTCTTGCCACAGAATAGACCTCATCTTCTTCCAATACGGTTCTAAATAAGTACATACGACAAACTAGAGTAAATAGATATTAACATTGAAACCTCACACTGTAAAATGACTGGAGGACTTACAGATATTTTGCACGTCCTAGGCAGCACAGAGCCTCACGAATACCATGATCAAACACTTCCCTGTAGTGAGCTTTCCATGCCATATCATGTGTCGCATAGAATGATCGCCATCTCAGCACATCAGAACCAGTGAAGCATTGAACGATGACTACAATCCAGGACAGGATAAGAAACAGAGCAATTAGTGCTCGCCTGGAGACCTGGCCAGCATCATCCTGTCCTAGATTACAAGCAAGGCAAGCAAATTATTTGAGCACGAGATAGACATATGGAAATTATAGGGCAGCAAAGAAAAGTTAGGCGAATAGACTCTGGATAAAATATGGGTTCTCCTGAAAACGTATAATTCTCTATCGGTTCAGTATAGTCACAACGACTATTTGCCAAAGTAGCATTTTCTTTGTACTCTTTAATCGGATTTTTCATATAAAAATCCAAAAACAAATCAGCAAGTATGAGTAGTTGACTTAGCAGTGAGCTTCCCCCAAACGAAGGTCTTGAAAAAGTTAATTTCAAAACTAGAATATACAACTGGTAAGTGATATCAACCAACTCAAACATACCAAAGAAACAGGAAGTGGGCCTTCTTTCATTAGGAAGATCTCTCACAATGACAAACATGAGATAAATTGCCCCAACCAGCTGCAATGCACCAATGGCCATACCAAATCTAGTCCACCACAACCAGCGTTTATACCTCATCTGTTCAGAAAAATGGAAGTAGCAACAACATGATAAATCCGCAGGCAGTATACTCTTCTCAAACCTAACTTAAGTTAAACTGCTGCCTTTTAACAAATATTTATATCTCATCATTAACACTGTTTACTTATTTTCTTAATTCCTTTAGATCTCCTTCATGTCCCTTCATATTTTCCGTATTATCTATGGCAGATTGAAAATATGAATAACAGATTATAAATTTCACTGATGGGTCTGAACAGTGAATGGTCAATATGTTAGCATTGCACTGGAAGAGTTTGGATGGAAACATGTTCACAATGCAACTGCGACTGAATTAAAATCCATAAGGTATAAAAAATGAGGTTACTATAGAGTGCATGAAACAAATACCGGTTGCCCTAATTACTAACCCTAGTTACCACGATGACTACCTCCCAAAAATTGGTTCGGCCTGATATACAGGACAATTGAATCTACATAACCTTGTGCCCTTGTGTTCTACTACAAAGTTGGGAACCATAATCCTCACCGATACCTTCTCACTCATCACAAAATTTCCAGATTGCCAGTGCTATTAAACTTGTGCATCAGATTAAGCTCTGAACTTAACATATCTACAGAACCCAATCATTGTTCTTTTATCACTAGACTAGAGGAGGACCAGACTGTATGGTCAACTAAGGCAGCACCATTACAGCATCCTTGTCAGTTGATATCTTCCATCAATTACAGCGCAATCGCATCAAAACCACCTTCCAAGCATGCCAATTCATAATGATCGCAACAACTCGAGTCCAGCTCATCATATCCTGAATCTTAACCCTTCTCAGATGCATAAAAAACTCGGAGTAACCCAGACTCTAACGCACCCACCAGAAAGGATCTACCTAACCTAACCAGAAAGCAGCAACCGTGAGGTGGAGTCTCTCTCACCCTGATCTCGTGGCGTGCCGCGGCGTCCTCGGCGACGGAGGCGGCGCCCTCGTGGAGGTGGCGGCGAGCGATGGCATCCGCGGTGGCGTGCTGGGCCCGCGCGGTGCCCAGCATGGCGAGCACCCGGACCCCGGCCATGACGGGCGCGGAGGCGACGGCGAGCCCCCCGCCGCAGGGCTGCGGGAGCACGGCGTCGATGAGGTACACCCCGAGCAGCATGACCGCGCAATTGAGGCCGCCGACGAGGAACGAGACGACCCGCACCATGCCGACCCGGAAGGAGGTGGCCCCGCCGGCCGACACCGCCGCCGCCGCGGGGGCCGCGGGCTGGCCGGCGCCGGCCATAGCGGGCCTCCGGCGGTCGAGCGGCGACGGCGGCGGAGAGGAGCGGCGGCGGGGGAGGGGGAGGGGGAGGAGGCGGCGGAATGGGAGGAGGAGCTGGGCTGGAGGGGCGGTGGAGGGCCCGCGGCAGGGGAGGAGGGGCTTTCTAGACATCATCCGGCCGCGGCGGCCATGGAAAGCGGGGGGCGCGGCGCGGGTGGTGCGGGACGGGGACGGAAATAGAGAGGGAGGACTCTGCCTCCGCCTGCTGATCTGTCTTTGTTTACGGGACGTTTCCGAGGTACTACTGCAGTAGGGCATGTACAGTGAATTCCACGTCTGATTTTTGGTGACGGGATGAGAGAGAACTAGGAGAGAGAAGGAGGGCGTCTGTAATTCAGCAGACGGGAGATACCCCAAAAATAGCTAGCTATCGACGACCTTTTCCCATTGTAGGCTGGGCGTCTGTAATTTTTGTGTCCCTGTCCAACCGCCATACGCAGTGCTCCGCCGGATTGGAGCTGGACGAGATCGGCTGCTGCGTCAACTGGTCGTCGTCGATGGATCATCCTTGTTCTTTTGGACGCACTCGGTTTACTCCGGTGAGACCTCCATGGCTAAGGCGGCCCCGCTGTTTGGATGGACGCCAAGCCCCTGCGAGTCAGCCGAGCATTACCTGCGCCAAACCGCACCAATATATGGAGCTTGTGGCACCAAGCCACCAATATATGGAGGACGCTACAGCTAGCCTAGCATCCAGGAAGACGATGCAGCTAGCAACACCAATCCATCATCCATATCCACATCGGGTTGATGCTTCAGCCTGAAGTTGCCGTAAGATGGACTGATGCATAGTGTTAATAACAGGAATCTACCAGTGTTATTTGCAAGATCGAACAGATACATTTTGAGGAGAGATAAACCGGATGATGAAGAATAGCAGTTTTTTGTTAATCATTGGATTATTTAATGGTGTATGCAGTTCGTGGGTTCTATAGACACCCAAACGGACGACCTATTGTACGGGGTGTATGTAGTGCCGTCTACAGTTGACGTGGACAGATAGTGCAGACAGCTGCTGTCTAAACGAATGTACATGCCCGTAGAGATGAGCTTGATGATGATTGCTGACTCACCGGCAGTTGCTTGAAGTTTTCCTTTCTGTGTCTGTGTTTATAGCTGACGTTTGGAATTGGAATTTGGTATCGCAAAGCACTTGGGGGATTTTTCCTGCAAAGTCTATTTTTCGATGCGCCGTCTGAAGATATTGATATTTCCTTGTTTACTCTTTTTATTTCCTAGACGATGTAGCAGAAAATGTTGTGTTGCCTGGCATTTACTCCCTCTGGTCTGAAAAGATTGACGTGGAGGGTGAGCTACGGCAGTGCAAGTTTGTATTGGGCTCGCGACAATTAATTGCCATCGGTGGAAGGACAAAACTAGAATCATGATGTCATCTCAATTCAGTATCGGAATGCACTCAACATAACTTGTTCAACTCGCAAAGTCTGATGATCAAATTGTAAGTATGATCCTACATCTTGAGGATGATGGATTATCCATTTTTCAATACGTTGATGATATATTATATTTATGGAACATGACATAAAAAACTCGAAACCTAAAGTTAATACTGACAGCGTTCGAACAATTATCGGTTCTTAAGATAAATTTTCATAAAAGTGAATTGTTTTGCTTTGATGGCGCTCATGAAAGTGCCTCGTTGTATGTTGACTTATTTGGTTGTGGCCAAGGTCAGCTTCTTATTAAGTATTTGGGTATTCCGATTCATTATCGGATGCTTACAAATGTTGAATGAAAATTGGTGAAGAAAATATTGTAAATTCGGTTAAATAGTTGGAAAGCCAAACGATTATTCTTGGGAGGAAGAGATTGGTTCTCATAAATCAGTACTAACAAACATGGTACTTTATATGATTTCCTTTTTCCAACTTCCAAAAGGAGTCTTTTTTTAAAAAGGTTGGATTATTTTCGGCCGAAATTCTTCTGCCAAGGTGATGGTGAAAAAAGGAAATATTGGTTGTCTAAGTGGCGCGTGGTTTGCCGCCCAAAAAGGTACGCCTCCCTTTTATTCATTTTATTGGCATTTGTTCTATTCATATTATCAGGTAAAACCACCATTCAGTGATCGGGAATTCCACCTCCGATCTACTCCATCCATTGATCATCTGACGTCCCAAATCGGTAGTTTTTAGGCTTTCACTGATGGTGGTTTTCACATGATACTTCGTCTTATAGAAATAATAGTGAAAGTGTGTAGACTCCAAAAAAACGTCTTTTTCTCCACTGCTTTCCTGTATTAATAGAATCTTCGTTTCACCTCACCATACACGTGACTATATTGCCATTTCGATTGGTGTAACTTTTGTACCAGATTTGTCATGAAGCATTCCTAGAGAGGCCTTTTATAGTACCCTCAAATGAACCACAGCCATTAATTTTTGTTGATCCAAAGGTTAAAAATGTTTCATACTAGTGCTAAAAGTATGACTAGTAGTTTTCGTACCAGTGGCAAATCACCTCGTCGCGCAGACGGGCATTGGCCCAATACGGTAGAACGGTACTAGCCCAGGTAAAACATGTTGCCGTTTTTCTTACTCCAAGCCGATAGATTGATGCCGGGCCGCGAAATTAGGAATCCTAGTCTCCTTGCTCGCTAATGCTAATAGTTACTACTGTATGTAGTACATCACCTCGTGTATTTACCAGATTTTGTTCTTTCAAAGGTCCTGTAACGAGGTCAGTTCATGATTATAATGACAATTATCATTTTGAAAAATTTACGTGCTGAGTTTAACATATAACTTGTAGCGAAAGTCAAGCAACAATGCAAAAGTTGCTAGCATAAGTCTGGATGTTGCTTCTGCAGCTCTGCTTGTAGCGAGACCAACAAAAAAGAAATCGGAAAACACACACCTGCCCAATGCCCACTCAAGCAGAGGTGGCAACTTCATTATGAACTACATAGCTAGTAGCTAGACCTAACACCTATTTCAACATTATAATCGAAAAACACAAATCAGACGTGAGACTACAAGCCGGTTACAACTCTGCACGCAGCCCCACTTTCTGCTTCTGCAGATAAATGCATATGTCTAAAACCGTTCCCGATAATGCACAAGAAAGGAACTCCTTTGCTTTCAATGCCAGTCTGACTTCTTTGGTTTCTTGTCCTTGGGATCATCAAGTCTTCTCTTGAAGATATCTGAATTGCGAAGCTTTTCTCTAGACTCATTGCTGAAGGTATTCTTGAGGTACCCCCTAACAGATGCAGACCACTTAAGTTTAAGTGAACAAAAATATCAAGGATTTGTGATATACACTTGCTTGAACCATACCGTTCCGAGAGATTCTCTGATCTTTCCATGTTGAGCATCATTTTCTTTTAAATTGGTAGGAAAGAGAAGCTTTTGTACCTTTTCGATGAATTTGAAGAATCTCTCAATATCACCACTCCTGATGCTTGCTTCTAGCTGCAATGGAAGATAGCATCTCACCAAATGAATCCAACTACCTTAAAATGAAACCGCTCGCTCGCTGAACTGAACATGAAAAATGCAGATCAAGATGCTAGCAATAGGCAAATGAATCCTGCTCTCGTCTAGGGACAGGGACAAGTTCGTTCCAAAAAATAGCAGTGAGCAGGCACCTGAAGTATAATTTCTAATGCACCAAGACAATATATAGTACGAACAAGAGCGATACACAATCATGGTACAACACATGTCTATAAAAACCAATTGAATTGATGCATCATGCATGGTACAACTACAGGCTGATCTATACAGATAATATGGTGGTTCACAGATGTAAACTTGTTCTGCACATGTTCATACATATAGCCTATATGTATGAGCAGGCATATGCAGCTTGCGTGAGTATTAGTGAATGTGTATGAAATAACTGAGAACAAGTTAAATTAGGTGCTTTGAACCCATATCATAAGTGTAAATTAGTTCGGTACTAACCTGAAGAAAACCTATCATTGTCAACACATGCCCAATTCCTAAACTATCCAGAGGATTATTTACACCGACCAAGAACTCGATGCCCAAATATGCTGACATTTCATGAAGAATACAGGCTATACCTACTTTTGAATTACATGGCCCTGTCAGTTTACCTGGTCTGACGGAAATAAGGAGTAGTAGCAAACAGCAGACACGGCCAGGGCCGTGCTCTGTCAATTCCGGCCAAGTTCAATAAGTAGGTTGCAGGCGGCGTCGGCGTCCACACGAAGAAGGAATTTCCGGGTTCACCGGTCAGGGGGAGTGGGCGTCGGCGTAGCAGGAAACATGCCATGTGCGGCTGAGGGGTCGTTGGCGCGGCGTGGTGCGACGGGCCTAGTCGGATGCGGCCTTCCGTGCGGAAGTGGCAGCAGCACACTCGCTCGTCGTCCACTTTCGCTGTAAATGGGGACGGGGCGTCGACGGATGCGACCCAGCCACTGTCGAGGAGGCGGCGTGCACGCAGAACTGGAGAGGGAGCAGAGGGTGGATGTTGCGCGAGTTGGGAGGTGGCCGCGGCGCGAGTTTGGGGTGTGGATGCAGTCGGCGGACGGTTCGGCGGCAGCGCCCTCACGTGGAAAGCGGGCTGGAGGGTGGCGGCGGCGGGATCCCGGCGGCGAAGTGCAGGTTCGAGACGGGTGGAGTCAACAGGCGCAAGTGCAGGGTCGAGACGGGATCTCGATGGTTGACTGGCGCACGTAATTATTATTTTCAGAAATTGCAACTAGTTGGGCCTGCTGGGCCTAATTAATCTCAGCCGTCAGATGAAACTATACTAGTCATATTTTTAGACTAGTAAAAGGTACTAAGTCGCCTGAGAACTCACGAGTTCTCAGTCGCGTCCAGCACCGTTCGATCATGCGCCAAGATGCATGCGTTTTTCTCTTTTTTTCCATTTTGCGCTTTTTCCAGTTACATGCGACTTGTAACCGAGATTTTTCTAATTGTAATCGGGTTGCAACTGAATTTTTTCCAGTTGCAAGTTGGTCGTAACTGAATTTTTTTATTTTTTTTTTGAGTTACAAGTGGGTTGTAAGTGGCTCCCAAGTGAGCTTTTTTCAGTTACAAGTGGGTTGCAAGTGCTTACGTCAGCCGACTGAGAACTCGTGAGTTCTCAGTCGACTGAGCTCTAGCCACGCCTTCCTAGAACACAGGGTGGATACAATTCAAAGTAGAGAATGGAGGGTGTTGTTGTTATTTTCGTCAATGGACTTGATGAGATCGGAGACATTTCTCCTAGCAAACCCGCCGCATCCAGGTCTCTGCTCGCCCTCTTCCTTGTCCACGCACCCAATCCTTTGCACAAACTCCAATAGTAAGGTTGGCCTGCATCATAGTATAATTTATATCATATCATACCATAATGAGACGACGTGTGATCTTGTTAGATTTGACGTTGGATTGGAGTGGGACGTTGACGAATTAACCAAGAGTAACGTTACCTGTCTCCCACCGGCTTGGTGAAAGTTTGGAGCACAACTCCATTGTCATGCCCTCTATCCACCCGCACGCCCAGCTCTTGGCACTCCTTCATCTGTGCTTCTGACAGCACGTCTCCGACATGCTGCATTGCACCCTCATAGTAGCTCGCCGGCGGCGGCGGCAGGAGCTCAAACCCGCCCATGGAGGACCGCTCCCGGATATTCCTCAGCGTGCCCAAGATGTCGTTGCTCATTACGGCCAGGTGCTGAATGCCTGGGCCACCGTGGTGGTCCAGGAACGTCTCTACGTGGCTCTGCAGCTTGGTGCCGTACACCGGCTCCACGAGACTGATCAGCACCGTCGCCGAGTTGTTGGCGAGCACCGCGAAGTTCACCCCGCTCTCCGCCGTGCGCGTCTCATCTCCGGTGGTTTTCCACTCATAGAATTTGTGGAACCCGGTGAAGCCGAAGATACTGGCGGCCACCGGTGCCAGCTCCGGGATGTTAACGTCTACGTGGTCAAGCCGCGTGAGTCCAAAGTCCGGAGCCCCGGAGCTGACCACGTCCTGGAACCCCGGCAAGAAGGACACGTCCGTGTCGTCTGGGTAGCTCACGAAGCGGAGAACGGTGTCCCCGGAGAGCTCCACCTCCGCGAACCCGAACCCGTGGCCAAGGTTAGCGGGGGCGAATGCAGGCCGCGCTCCAGCGTCGACGCTCGCTCGGAAGGCCTCGGCCGCGTCGGCGACGCGGACTGCGACAGCGCGCACCGCTAGGCCGTGATCGCCGGCGAAGCGGCGCGCCGGGCCGGCGGAGAAGGATGGCACGGACGCGGTAGAGGCGTCCGTGCCGGCGGCGACGTAGGGT
This sequence comes from Poa annua, assembly GCA_026929855.1. NCBI lineage: Eukaryota > Viridiplantae > Streptophyta > Magnoliopsida > Poales > Poaceae > Poa > Poa annua. The sequence goes on from CM049433.1 coordinate 73,010,754, forward strand.
GCGGTGAAGAGGAGCGTCAGAGAGCCTGATCGTGAGCGGAGTGCGCGGGAGGCGTGCGCGGTGTTTCCCGTGGAGAGGTCCGACTGCGCCGCGAGCGGCACGCCGAGCCCGAAGGAGAACCGTGCGGCGGCCGAGGCGGCGTCGGCGCACCAAAACTCGACGTGGTGGAAATCCATCACGTGGAAGCGATCGGTGGCTTTCTCCATGCCACCAATGGCGGCGGCAGCAGCAGTGGGAGCCGTTGTGTACGACATTGTGGTCAGTCTCTGGCGAGCTGGGAGGGGTCGACGACGTACCGGTACCGCAACTGCAAGTGGTGGACGTCCTGATCGGATGTTGGAGTTGGGCAGATGGGCATGGAAAGCCGAGGAGCCCTGTAGCTGCGCTTGGCCCTGGGCATTCATCATGCTTGCTGGCTTGCTTGGTGGAGGTTTTTTTTTTGTCACAACTTCTTCTACTTGCTTGGCTGTGTCATGGCTCAGCTGCATGCAATGGTGCTTATAAAGGCCAACCCTCTGCTTCCTGCTGGCTGCTGCAGTGGTCTTTTCTACCTATTCAGGATCAGAGGAGCCAAGGTACTGTATTAGTTTCACCACTAGCAAATGGGATCCATATCGTACATAATCTTTTATGCCTACCCTTTTCTCCCCCTCTTGTTCTCCAACTATGGGCCAGCGGCTCCTTCACCCGTAGAGCGGCGCGTAGGTTCAAGAGAGTTTTAGATCTCATGCGCTTTGGCAAGACCTATTGCATCGAGTCTTAGATCTCATGTGTTTTATAATGCATTTTGTTGTTTTCTGTCTCAGTGTCTCTGTGTTAGATCATTGACATACTTTGTTTAAGAGACCTATTGCATCTAGTCTTGGATCTCATGCGTTTTGTTGAAGACCTAGTGCTTCTAGTCTTAGATCTCATCTTGTCTTAGATCGTTCATCGTTGGCAAATAATTATATATATTATAAAATTAACAAATACATGACATACAAATGACTTGTGGTGACGACTCTTTTGCAGGTGAATAATAAAACTGGATCCAGTGAAGTGCCTGTTAGAGCACTCGTTCTTGCATAATGGGCATGTCATTTCCTGTTATCTACATCTCCATCTCCATCTCCATCTCCACTACTTATAAAAGACAGAACTTAATCTTTTCTACGTCCACCAAAACAATCCTACACAGAACAATCAGCGCGCTTGGATCTTGCCCACTCAATGAAATCGAACGATACAGCCAGGTTTAATCATGACACGCGCGGACAGACGGCCAAGATCAATACTGTCGACCGGCAGACTATGTTCTGCCGAGGCTTGTTTTACAGTACCTTTTACTGGCCATGGCGAGGGAGCAGTATGATTTCGTTTAATGGCTGAGATGAGCGCTTCGATAATTAGGCCCAATAGGGCCCAGTCTTAATTATTGACGAACAGAACAAATTGACCCGCAGGCCGCACTGCCGCAGCCGCCGCTCCACCCCGCACGCGTTTCGCTAGCGTCTCCACCTGACCCGCCACGGCCGCCTCCACCCCGCCGGCGTCTCTACCCGGCCCGTTGCGGCCATCTCCACCCGCACGCACATCCATCGACGCCGCCTCTCGACCCTCCAGTTCACCCTACACGTCGACGGTGGCGGCCGCCGCCGTAGACTCCGACACGCAGACCTCCTCCGCCAAATCCACCCTTCACACGGACGCTGCACGACACACCGTGGAGATGGCCGCAACGGGCCGGGTAGAGACGCCGGCGGGGCGGAGGCGGCCGTGGCGGGTCAGGTGGAGACGCTAGCGAAACGCGTGCGGGGTGGAGCGGCGGCTGCGGCAGTGCGGCCTGCGGGTCAATTTGTTCAGTTCGTCAATAATTAAGACTGGGCCCTATTGGGCCTAATTATCGAAGTGCTCATCTCAGCCGTTAAACGAAATCATACTGCTCCCTCGCCATGGCCAGTAAAAGGTACTGTAAAACAAGCCTATATATACAATTGCTCAGTGTCTTTCCTTCCATAAGCTCTTAATTTTTTTTGTGTAAGTACTTCAGCTTCTCTAATTCTGATGAGTAATCCATGTTACATGCCTACTTGCGTTTGTAAACTTTTCATTAGATGAGTTGGCTGCGTACACTTTTTTTGGGTTCAAATTGGTCGCCTTTGCACCCTGTGGCAGTACAGAATCATTTGCAGCAAAGAATATAAATTATACACATAAGTGACAGGAAAATTCGTAGCAGTAAAAGTGTTAAGATCATACTGTTTCAGTCAAAAGTTAAGATCATACTGTTCTGGAATATAATGTAACTGCTATTAACCTATTATTACTGCATAGGTCATATATATATAGGTTTTCTGCTAGCTGTTAATATAGATTTTGTCGTGCTTAGTGGTGATCTGTTTTTTTTTTTTTTGGAATGTCTATGATAGTTGGAGTATAAGTAAAATAATGCATGTTTCACTTGATCCTCTTGGCTACGGGAATGGCTACATATTCTGACAATATATTAGTCTCTTACAGGAATAACTATAAATTCTAAACAATATATATTTCCTATGGTCAATATACGATTTACCTAGCTTTCGAAGGATTGGTGGGTTGGACGCAAATGGTTCTTTTGCTTAACCGTGCTGCATCCAATGGTGGCGTGCAACGCCTGGTAAAGCATCAGCCGGACTTTTCTGCAGCTGGGCATGGTGGTGTACGTAGCAGTAGGCGGTGCTACGAGTGGGGATGAGGCAAATGGCAAGGTACCCGTGGCCAAATTCGATGCCCAGCCCACCTCCATCGGCACCATCCTCACATCCTCACCCAGCGACTTCTGTCGGCCTCACCATCGCTTTGGCTCCAGAGCAAGCAGAATGTGGTGTGGTATACTAAAGCATATGATGCATCGAGGTGCAGAGCGATTTCATGCGGAAGCCGGTTGCTGCGCGGAAATGAAGTGGCCATTCAAGCAGGTCATCTACTCAGTCTCACTTTTTCATATTCAATCATTTCGTTGGTTAATTATTTGCCAGTGTTTGTTATATTTGTTTCCCGAAAGTCTGTCTACTATATCACGCCTTACAAAAAAGGCGTTTAAGAGGTTAGATACGTGGTCCTTCTCATCATTTTCGTTTTATAAATTGATCAATGCATGGTTTATTTGATTATGTGTTACTTATATCACGGTAGATTTGTAATCAAGAAGAATAGCAAGCATGGTGACATCTTGCTTTATTATCTGCCGTCAGAAAACCAAAGAACAAAATGTTTATTTGTGTCCTCAATGCGTATTGTAAGTGTTCGCTGTTCGCAGTTTTTTCTGGATGATTAGTTCTAAAACTCATCATAATAGCGTGGATATGTGATCTTTCATGTAGTTAATTGATCCAGGAGGATGTAAAATTGCAACAAATATACTGCTAATTGAACACGATATTAAAGCCCGTGCTTTTGCTATGACAAGTTACCACAAATGTACGTACACAATAATTGTTCCCACTTCTAGGTTGAACAACATCATCGAATTTCAGGCTTTGTGTATTCTTCCATGGACCTGTAGTCTCTGCTAATATTACCGGGTGGTATCATGTCTGTTGCATTGATCAAAATAATGATCTATTTAACCCCTATGCAGAAGAATGTTGAAAAGATCCAGATGGCAGGTGTCGTGCGCAATGTCTTTATTTATAAATCGGGAAGATGAATCCCATAACAACATCTTCTATTTGACAAAAGTAATAACAAATGGATTCAGTTGTACAAACTAAAATGTCTTTACCTTGATCATACTGCACATATTATGATGTTCTGAACTTGATGAGATGGTTTATTATTAATTATTTTAGGAACCATTTTTGTTTGATAAGATTTATCTGGTGCACTAATTTAGGCATTTAGTTTCTTCGAATAACCTAATAATCTCAGCAAACAAGATAAAGTATTAAACGGGCAAGTTATATGCATATACGGTAGATGTTACACGCTATATATTGTTAAAAACAGATAACAGTTCAGTTCTTGTTTTTTATCTATGGTTGTGTCTAACATGTTAGATTATTAATGAGAAAAATATTATATTGATTACTTGACTGGAACAATATGCATTTATTGAAAATGGCTTCAAATTAAACACACACGGATAGAGATTATATTGGCAATCATAAATTCCTACTAGCCGATTGGACTTGACTAGAAAATCCAGAATAATTTTCATGTTTTTCAAGGTGTGGAAATGTTTTCGCCATTGTCTTGAAATTAGTTCAAGATAACAAGCTTACACACATATATTTTGTTGTATTTTGTTGAGACGTGCGTGCACGTGCATGCTAACTAGTAATTACATAAACATGTGCATCACGAATTCCTATATATAACATGACGGTATTTCAACAATATAGTGTAAAATATGAGTACACTTCTGATTTTTTTTCAAGGAACTTGTTTTGAGATATCTTAGATATAGTACATGAACATACTCAAACTGATAAAGTATTAAAAATATTTCTCCTATGGGTGGTATATATAAGACGTGGGTATACACCCAGAGTAGGAACCATTTAACCTATATATAGAACCATTTTCTTATATATATAAGGCGTGAGTGCAGTTTTTCTTTACTAGCTAACTAATAGGGATCCTAAATTCTTTTTTTTAAACGAAGACAAAAGTTTTGCCTTATTCATTAATTAATAAGAAGGTGCCCGGTTTATTAATGAAAGAAACCGGGCGAAAACCATACAACAAACACCCCGGGACGGAGCCCGCACAACCTCGAAAACACCTAGGGTCAAACCGAACCCACAACTCCGCAACCGGACGACCGACCCTCCACCCTTGCCAAAGAGAAGAATCCATAAGTGCTATGGGAGGAGCAGATACGCGACACTCCAACGAAGATAAAAGCGACCAACCCACCGGGAGCCTCGACGACGATCAACACCGTGAGCAACCTTGTCGCCCACACGACACAAGACAAAACACTCTCGATGTTGGCGCAGAAACCTCGGAGCCGCCGCCCCGACATCCAACACTCGATCACGCCCTGCGCAATTCACCGTAACCACCTTCCGGGGCCGCCGCCCCGACATGCCACCGCTCGCACCCGAGCTGCAACGCCGCACGACCTAGCTGCCCGCAACCCAAACTGCACATGGCCAGCTACCCGCGGACCCCGGCCGCCACAGCACATCCGAGGCCGCTGCCTCAAAATACTGAAGATCGGCCCACTCTGGGACGCATCGACCGAGTCGACAAACTCGCCACCCTAGTGGCACAAAGTCGCCACTCCCACCGTCGAGCCGCAACCCCGCCTCATAGGGTCACCGCCGCACAGCAATCCGGGGCCGCCGCCTAGACATGCAAGAACAAGCTCGAAGCCGCCGCCTCGACGTCCACGCACCCGTCGCTGAGACGAGCTAGCCAGGCAACTGAAGGCATGGGTACCGAGACTCCATGACGACGCCTCCAAGGAGGAAAACGACGAAAACATCGCCATTGCTGCAAGGTTTTCACCCGGAGATACTCGGGGAATTGGTTGGACCAAACGGTGGTTGGCGCTCCACACCGACGGTTCCAAGGAGGGAAACGACGTCCAAAGACGCCGATGCTGCCGACACTGACCGAGATCAGTGCTAGGCTTTCACCTGGAGCAAACCAACCGCACAGTCGCCGCCGCCAACCTGCCACCCACGAGGCCAGGTCGACGAGCCGCTCCCCACCAGCCCCGGAGCCGCCACCCCGGCGTGCCTGCGCCGACGGGCCGCCATCGCCGTCCCAGGCGGGTCCGACGACCTTCGACGCTGAACGAGAGGAACCACCCCCGCCAGCCAAATGTTTGGCAGTGGGGAGGCTGCCGCCACCGCGGCACGGAGGCCAGCGGCAGCAGCGGCGAGGGGGGCAGAGGAGGAGGAGGGGGCTGGCGGTGGCGCGGTGCTTTTCCTCTGGTGCCGCCTAGGAGCGACATGGGAGGCTAGGAGAGAGATTCACACCGGATGAGAGAGTATTTTTTCCCATCTATATGATGATGCACGATCCCAAATTCTTAACACACATATAGGTTAATAATACATAGGAAAACAATATATATAATAAGAGCTAGTAAAGAAAAACTAATTGAGAACTAACTAAAACTAATTGAAAAGAGCTCATTTTGATTTAGCTAAGGGTCATTTCGAACATGAAGCAAATCAAGGAGCTCCATGGAGCCAAGGTGGTGCGGGGTGGGCCTGCGCGGAGGGCGTCCGACACCGGCATGGAGGGGCACGTACGATAGAGGGAGGCGGAGCATCGAGGGACGACGGCGGGGCGTCGCAACGACGGGGGACAGCGACAGGGTGTCTCGGTGACAGGAAACGGCGGTGGGGAGGCGCAACGACGGGGAACATCAGCGAGGAGGTCCAAGTGAGTGAGCGCACGGCGAGGGCTTGGTAGGTGGTAGGGATTTCGATTTGTGGCGTTACGACAAAAGTGGAAAATCCCCCTTTCCCGTTATTGATTTGGAGCCTAAATTTTTCACTCTACCACCAATTATTCACAACTCGTACCGTCTGGATATGTTTGTTCCCTCCGAGATTCACCATAATCCAACAAATTACAAATTATTCAAACAAAAGGGAAGACAAATATTCAAGGAAAAAACCCGTAATCAATCCACATCATGAATCATATATCTAGTACTAGTGAAAATGATTTTTGTTTCAAACATAAATCTCCTCAACGACTAAAAAGCGCATGCTGTGCTGTACATAACTACTGAACTACATGTAGCCTTCTCTAAAAAAACTACTACATGTAGCCGGCGGATAACAAAGCACCACGAGATATTCAACCAACCAGATAGACGGCGAAGATAAGAATGGCCTGGGCACATCTGTCGAGTTGAGCGTGAAGAGGATCGATCGGTTGACCATCAGGCGTGACGATTCTGCAAAACAAGAAGGTATATAGCAACGCCGCCATGCACAGCAGCCAGATAGCCTTGCCAATGCGGCACTGCGACATCCTGTATCGCAGCTGTCCGTGTAACGCCTGTTTCATCACATTGTAGAGATTAGAGAAAAAAAAAACCCGGTTGTTGCATCTTCGAACTTGCCTCTTCCTCCTTGATCTGCATCTCCTCTTTCAAGTCCTCTTTTTGCATCTCTGACGGGAGGACGGCGACCTCTGCGAGCTCCTTGACGAGTTTCTGATATTTCGATCTCGCCTTGCGTCGAGACTTTTCGATCGTGATCTACGTGTTGAGGCTCTCGCTTCCTACAAGCTGCGGTATTTATCTGCCGATGGATAGATACACGGGGGTGGTGTGGCCTCATTGCTCATTACCGGAGCCGAACCGGTGAGGGCAAAAGGCTACCACTCGGACTCCAGTCAGAGTTGGCTTCCGAGTTCCGATGGAAAAGCTACTAGAGAAAGAAAAAAAACTGCTTGTGAGAAATTAACTGTGAAAAGCAAAATTGGTCAAAATTGCTGGCTGTGGGGTTCGAACCCACGCGCACTTATGTGCAGAAGATCTTAAGTCTTCCCCCTTAACCACTCGGGCAAACCAGCTTCACGTGCCAATTCTGCTGCTCAGAACTGTTTTATTTTGATATGATCACTGTTCTTCCGTTCTTAACATCTGATAGCCGTTCGCCCGTTCACCTCACCAGCCGCCGCGTGCTGCTGCCGGACCTGGCATGCCATCTGTTTCGCCGCCCAGCGCCTCCGCCTCGCACGATCCGGCAAGGCGAAGCATCCCATCCCATCCCAGGGGGCCGCCGAGTCGCGCCATCCTACTCCCACCCGGCCGCGCCATGCATTGCCCCAGCCCCCAAGTTCCCAAGCTGGCCGGCCGGCCAGCATCCGCGCTCGCGCTTCCCCCACCCACCCAACCGCCGGATCCCCGCTACCACTACCAGCTGCTCTCGTGCCGCCATGGTCCATGGCACCAACCGTGCGCGCTCAGCTTCCGCCCCGGCCCCGCAGTCGACGGCGGTGCCTCACGAACAAGCGCCGACCGCACCACGGCCGCGTCGCTTCCATGCGTAAACGGCGCAGCCTTTTCTAGGCAACCAAACCAAACGCCCTCTGCTAGTTCGGCGAGAGGGAATGGGAACCCCCTCCTAAATTTATCCTCGGGGGGGACGAGGTTTCCGGTGCCGGGTGCCCAGCGAGGATGGCAGCCTCCCCCGTCTACCCGGGGCGCTGCTATTCGCGGTTCAAACGCCAACGCCATTTCTCGTCTCGCCTTGTTCTCCTCCTCCCATCTCCCCGTGTCTCGCACCACCAAGTTGGGCGCCTCTCGAACACGAGGAGGGTTGGTGTGGCCGTGTGGGGGAAAAGCCTGGAGGAGAGCAATCGATGAAGTTGCTCTGCAATGTGGAGATTCAGGGATTGCTCCTTCGTCACCCTGTATCCGTCAGGTATGGGTGATTTCGTTAGCCAGCGTTGAACTTATGTATGGTGATGCCAATTTGGTGGAGCGTCATTGCTTATAATTATGAAAATGGAATTCATGTGGCTGAAATTTCTTCGGTGTGGACATGTTGGACTAATATGGTTGTTGCAATTTGGAGGAGGGGAAATTTAGCCTACTTTGCAATCTGTGTGAATTCGTTGCGTATGCGAAAATGGAGTTCCTGATGCTTAAAATTTCACCATCTTATTTCTTCAGTGTGGACATGTTGGTTTGCTTCGGCGATCGAAATTAATTGTTTGATGCAGTTGTGACGTGTTGTACCAATGTCTGGAGTTTCCATGTGACCATCCAGAATCTAGCCTGTATCTGCATACTACTTGTGGTGCACAAACAACTTGCATCCAAGTTTAGCTATTTGGTCCATGATATATGCAGCCACTGCTCCAAATTTAGCTGTCCGAACAGGCAAACTCCCCTTTTAGACAAAACGTGTTCTGTCTGTCTTATATTGAAATCTGTACCTATAACAAGTTGCCGAAGTTTCCGTCTTACAACTTCGATGGAATAACCATGGTAGCTAGGCATCCCGTTTTTCCTTTTTATGCGGCTAAATTGGTTTGATTTATTTTCTAGTTTTGTGCCAATTGCGTGAATCAGAAGATTATTTGTTGCTTCTTTTGTAAAAACACCTTGTCCTCACAAACCATGAACATTTTGCTCTCTTCCCTTTCTGGTGCTATAATTTCGTATTGTTAGGTTACATACTGCACACCTAATTGATGAGATGCTTTCTTCTCAAGTATGTGATCGATGCCATTTCTATAAGAGATAGACATCTTCATTTTCATCATGTGTACTTTTAATATAAGCTGATATTTATTTTGAGTTTTGTTGTTATATATTGGCCAGTGCAATTACTTTGCAAACATTGATTACACTTCCGTTGATTACCTATCACATGCATGTGCGGAGGACTAACAACAATATCATATTCAATACATTGCTATTTTTGCAGATGAAATTTGACTAAGAAGGCACCATGGAGAGGGTTGAGGTTGATGCGGACTTTAGTATTGCTGGCAATTGGAAGGTAATCCAATTTATCTCCTCATTCCACCAAAACCTGTTAATTTAGCGATGGATAGTGCTATTCTTTGTGGCTGTCTTTAGATGTAGGATGACACTTAAACAAGGTTCGAGTAAACGCTAGGTGCTGATTGACATGTTGCCTGCGCTTTTCTATTTTCTGAAGGATTAAAGTCCGCGTCAACCTCGTGTTAGAAATAATACTGCATCCAGTAAATACTCATCACTAGTTTTTATTATACTATATGATAAGACTCTCTTTGTGAGAACATTCAGATGTCACCAAACGGTAAGTTAGCAAACTGTGCTGTAACACTGCAGTTTTTCTCTCTCGTTTCCTGTATTTTACTTCCATCATAATCCCTAACTTTGCTTACTCTGTAATACGGCATATTAAATTGTAGATTTATCTGTTCTAGAAACATTGTAGATTCATTTGGATTGAATTTGCCTATTTGTGCAGCTGCATGGAGAACTATGCAAGAAACTTTACACTGTAGTTCATGAAGTTTCGAATGCCATCCCTGCTCTTGAGGCTACACGACCTGGAAGTAGCTCTGGACTTTTGGCATTGAGTTCCTTGCGCATAGCTGTTGATAAGGCCAAGAATCTACTTCAGTATTGCTCAGAATGTAGCAAGCTTTACTTGGTATGTATTTTATCAATTTTCGTATGTGTGAATATGCTTGCAGTTTCCAAGTTTGAGAAGTGAAAGCTTAGCATACCATATACACCGACTTTTCTTGGTACTACACTACTACAGTATCCTATTATTGATGGTAGTTGGATAATCTCGGTCATCAAACTTGCTGTCTGTGTTTGATGTTAGAGAGCAAGTATTCTGATATTGTCACATTCTGCTTTTTGTTACAGCAACACAATGTTTGTACTCAACATGGTTACTGTATTGCAGGCTCTAACAGCAGAAAGTGTTCTTACAAAATTTGAGAAAGCAAGATACGCTCTTTTAGAAAGTCTTCACCAGTTAGAAGAAACACTTCCAGAAGCATTCAATTCTCAGGTTTTCACTGGTCATGTACAAACATATTTCCAGAATGTCTTCTACAGAATATAATGTATCCTCATGGGTAGATTTACCATAAGCAAGGGACTATAATATTTGTTTATCATACAATCAATTCTTCTTCACTACCTTGACGTAGTCATATGATGGATGATTTTGCCGCCCTGCAACCTTTAGCCACTAACTGTCTTCTCATGATTTATTTTATTTTTCTTTGCAAGCCTTTATTCCTGGGATAATTATTTTCTCAAGAAACCCTCATATAATTATCTGTTGTTGGAAACTTTCAGATCCCAGAGATTGCACATGAGCTGGAGAACTCAATTTTTGCTTTAAATCAGGCTGAAAAACAAGCTGGCGATGAAGTGAAACAGATAATTCAGAATGAGAAAAAATCCAATGGATTCCTTGATGACAATGAACTTGAATTCTTTCGGCGAACTGTTTTGAGAGTTGGCATCACATCATCATCCGCAGCTCTTACTGAGAGAAGAGAGCTTAGAAGGCTTCTTGAGAGAGCCCATGCAGAAGAAGACACAAAGAAAGAATCAATAGCAGCATATCTACTGCATCTCATGAGGAAATACTCGAGTCATTTTAGGAGCGAAACAATGGATTCCATCAACTCTCAGTGCTCAAGTCCTTCATGCTCCTTCAGTTCAATATCTAGCTCAGTTGATCTCCATGGAAATGTCCCTACTCTTGAGAAGCTCTTACCTAGGTCTGGCTCCTTTAACTTCAAACAGATTAAAGGGTTATCAGGGAGCATGCCATTGCCCCCTGAGGAACTAAGGTGTCCAATCTCCCTGCAGCTCATGTATGACCCTGTTGTCATTGCATCTGGTCAGACATACGAGCGAGCTTGCATTGAGAAATGGTTTAACAGTGGCAACACAAGCTGCCCAAAAACTCGGAAACAGCTGTCCCAGCTTACCATGACACCTAATTACTGCATCAAGGGGCTGATAGCATCCTGGTGTGAAAAAAACGGGGTTCTAGTTCCATCCGCCCCGCCAGAGTCTCCAAAGCTCAAATATTTGCGGATAACATCTCTAAAAAGTAGCAAATGCCTGGTGACAAATGGTGTTAGCACGATTTTGTTCGAAGAAACAGGCGCAAAAGACGACAAGTGCAACAACACTGATGCTGCTTTGGAGAAGTGCTCTAGACAGAACTCCACCGAGGCGATATCTGAGGCATGCGAAGAAGAAGAGGAGGAGGTCTCTGTGGAGAAGTGCTCTTATGAGAATAACCACGAAGAGGCTGCACCAGAGAGATGCGAACGTTGGCTGCGTGTGCTGAACAAGAGTGGCGAGTGTATCGATGAGCAGCGTGAGGTGGTCGAGCAGATCAGGTTCATGTTGAAGGATGATGATGAACTCAGGGACTATGTGGGCGCTAATGGTATAACCGAGCCACTCACCTACTTCCTGGCGATGGCTGTCCGCAAAGAGGACGTGCAATCTCAGGAGGTTGGAACAATGGCTCTTTTCAATCTCGCTGTCAGCAATAACAGGTAAAATATGGATCATGCCTTCTTTTCTCTCCTCTAACCATAGTGTGGTAGAAAGAGCTCCCTACCCTCATAATTACAGGAGCATGAATATGGAGTAGATGATTTTAGCAGAGTTGGCCTGATCATTTCACCTCTGTGGCTCTGTGCCTGCCTTCCAGGAACAAGAAACAGCTGCTGTCAGCTGGAGTTATCCCCCTGATGGAGCAGATGATACAGAATCCGGACACCTGTGAGGCTGCCGTGGCGATGTACCTCAACCTGTCTTGCCTGGAGGAGGCGCAGGCGATCATCGGTTCAAGCGAAGCCATCCCTTTCCTGCTCAGTAGCCTGCGAGAAGAAGGCTCCCGGAGCAGCACCTGCCGCCTGGACGCGCTCCTGACGCTGTACAACCTGTCCCTGCACGCGCCCAACATCCCGCCCCTGCTCTCCTCGGGCGTCATCCACAGCATCCACGCCGTGCTGACGCCGTCGTCCTCCTGGACGGACAAGGCCCTGACCGTGCTGATCAACCTGGCCATGACCTGGGCCGGGAAGAAGGAGATCGCTGCGAACCAGGCCATCGTGGGCGACATCGTGCTCATCCTCGACAACGGGGAGGCGGCGGAGCAGGAGAAGGCGGTGTCGTGCCTGTGGATCATCTGCAACGGCGACGAGGGGTGCAGCCAGACGGTGCTCCAGGAAGGCGTGATCCCGGCGCTGGTGTCCCTGACGGCGAACGGCACGGGCAGGGCCAAGGACAAGGCGCAGAAGCTGCTGCGGCTGTTCCGGGAGCAGCGGCAGCGCGAGCTGGAGCAGCAGCAGCCGCGGGTGCAGCTGCACGAGGTGGCCAGCCAGGCGGTGGCGCAGCAGGAGCAGGAGCAGCTGCAGCTGCAAGAGGAGCAGGAGGAGGAGGAGGCTGCTGCGGCGGCGGAAATGGCCGCTGCCGCGACGACGGAGGCGGCCGAGCAGCAGGGCGGCGAGAGCAGGAGGCCGGCGCGGCTGAGCAGGTCGAGGTCCAAGCGGTTCGCCAGGGCATTCACCTGCCTTCTCAAGAAGTGGACGATGACAGGCGGCGGCGACAGGTGTAAACTGTAACACCGGCGGCTCGCCGTCATGCCGTGTTGTGCTATCGTGCACATTCACGAATGTGTGTGCCGTTAAGCTCTGTGACTAATTACCCCCACTAGCGGCATCGTAAACTTTTACTACCATTTACTAGTACTAACCAAGAGCTTGCCTCGGCTGAGTTAAAAAGGTTAAGATAGTTCACTAGCATCGTGAAGACGATGACATCAAGTTTTCGACGCCGCCTCCGGTTTTCGACGCCATCGGTTTCGGCCCTGAAGACTAGTCTGCCCCCCACTAGCTCCGGGACTCCGATCGGCGGCAGCAACGGAGGGAGAAAAGTGACGAACAACTCCCTCTCGGCCTCTCCCCATCCAAATCCCAAATCAAATGCTCACTTCCGCCACCACCCCCTCCTCCTCCTCCTCCGCTTCGTCGCGCGCGTGTGCCCGCTTCGCCTCCTCGGCCCGTCCTCACCACACCGCCTCCGCGCGCGGGCGCCGGCTCCGCCCCGTGCTCGCCATGGCCGCCTCCGACCAACCACGCGCCAGGTCGGTCGCCGTTGTCGGCGCCGGCGTCAGGTGAGCGACGCGAAATTGCCCCCCCCCCCCCCCCCCCCCCCCCGAACTCTGAATTGTTCCGTGCTCGTGCGCGTGAGGTGTTTGATGGAATGGCGGTGCTCGGTTCTGCCGGTCTGTGCAGTGGCCTCGTGGCGGCGTACAGGCTGAGGAAGAGCGGCGTGCGGGTCACGGTGTTCGAGGCGGACGACCGGGCCGGAGGGAAGATACGGACCAACTCCGACAGCGGATTCCTCTGGGACGAAGGGGCCAACACCATGGTGAGCCCATTTTTGGTCGCAAACTTAGGATCGTGGCACTAGTGTGCCTGGCTGCTTCTGTGTTGCTTAGGATCGTGGCACTAGTCAAAGGCTCGAGCGAACAGAGCAGCGTGTGTGCAATTGTCGTGCTGTGCTCGATGTCACCGTTGCTAAGGAGCCTATGTTTATGCGTGATACTGTTCTCTTGGTAGTTGGTACTTGGTAGGGCATGGAGCAGACTCCTCTACTTGTTCGAATTGGAAATGGAACCAGAGGGGACAGAAGATCAGTTGATGACATAACTTGATTCTTTTATGTGCAGACAGAAAGTGCACTGGAGGCGAGTAGACTAATCGACGATCTTGGTCTGGAGGACAGGCTGCAGTATGTACGTGCCAATGATATCTTGGTTCCCATTAATCAGTTATGTTTGCATGATGTTGTATTGTTATCTGACAATTTCTCACATTTGTAACTTGATGAGTTCTATGTCTGTTTCAGCCTAACTCCCAGCACAAGCGGTACACTGTTAAAGATGGAGTGCCAGCACTGGTAAATAAATAGGTTTCTTACGCAGTCATGCATCTCTTACTATTTTCTTCTTATGGTACCTCACTTTCTGAATATTTTCCTTTTCGTTTCTTAAGATCCCCTCAGATCCCATTGCGCTGATGAAAAGCAGCCTTCTTTCTACGAAATCAAAGGTGTGTTCTGCTATTCAATAACTCTTATCTACATCCTACAGCCAATGCCACACAATGAATAACTAACCGTTTCGAGTTGAGTGTTTATTGTCAGTGTAACTGGTAGATTGACATGCACAGCATAACAAATTAGAAACACTTTATCAAATGCTTATGTTGATGCCCATCACCATGGCCTGAATTAGTTAGCTTCAGTTAACTACTTGACACATTTGTACATTCGCCAGAACTCTGTCCCTTTTTAAAAGTTGTTCTTCAAATTTGATTACCTGCATCATGTCATATTTATTTTCATCTTATTATTTCCTACACTTGCAGTTCAAGTTATTTTTGGAACCATTTCTCTACGAGAAGTCTAGAACAAAGAACTCCAAGAAAGTGTCTGATGAGCATATACGTGAGAGGTGAACCTTCATACTTGGTGTTTTGCATCGGTGTACGTGTCAAGTGCTAACCATATATTAAACTAGTCTTTTGTAAAAAATATTGAGAACTTGAGAGGTTCTTTAGTGCTTCCGGAATATTAGCTGCCTGCTAGTTTGTGTGGGTAAAAGGCAGATATGCATAGTGCACCATACTTGTTTGCATTCTGCAATATTTTTTTGGTGGAGATAAGATAATTGAATTTCCCTGTTTGTACTACTTTTCAGTGTTGGGAGCTTCTTTGAACGCCACTTTGGAAAAGAAGTGAGTTTTTCCTTGAGAATTTTTGAATAACTACTCCTGTATAATCAAAAGCTCCGCAGTTCACATCATAACCAGGCATGGCTTAGAATTTCGATATTGATTACAGGTTGTTGACTATCTTATTGATCCATTTGTAGCTGGAACCAGTGCAGGAGATCCCGAGTCATTATCTGTAAGTTATTATTGTGTCACGTCCAACTATTTGCATTGGTTATATATCTTGCCTTTTGGTCTACATATTTTATATTATGTTACTAGTATACACAGCGTCTGCGCTTGAGTCTGAGGTAATATCACCTTGTTAATGCAACTGTACTAGCTTTGAGTAACAGGTGTCTTTTGCAGATCCGTCATGCATTTCCAGGGTTATGGAATTTAGAAAAGAAGTAAGTTTGTACTTTTTTTGTTGCATTCTATGTCTGCTTCTACGTTTTCATTAGTTTTCCTACCCACATTCTTGCTTTTGCTATCTGCTGTTCATTTTGTATGTAACTCTATGTATTCACATTTACTGCATAGTACCATAATGCACTGTATCAATTTAAGCAGTGTCAATTCTACAAGTCTATATCTTTTTTTCTTGCATCACTTTCATGGGTGCTGCTGTTATCCTGTTAATGCACCGTCTTTTTTTTCCTTCTTCCGTCTCGTGAATTCGCATTGAAAGAATGTCACCCTATAATACTGGTTATGTATGCACTATCTATTGTCTTCATTTTAATCCATTATTTTATATTCAGGCGAGTTTCTCTCAAAATTATTACTTTCTATTCCTCTTCGTCCAACTGGGTCTAATTAATTGGCTTCGCGGTAGAACTGACTTTTTGAAGAAATATTTCTTAATTAGTCCAATCATATAAATCTTCTTGAAGTTATATCTATAGTAATGTTCATTTTCTACTGATGATGCTATGAATATCATCTTGCCATACAAAGTGCCAACCTAAATTATTTATGGCACCATTATTCAGCAAAATGCTTGTGGCCAATAAGCGTCAGAACCTATCAACTTGCTGGAGCTTATTGGGATCTTCTTCTTAAGCTACTATAGGATTTATGGTACTTATTTATACTTCGTTATCATCTGTTGATGTTTTAAAAGGCATTTAAAGTGGCGCAGTGGTACTTCCAGCCATTTAGGTCATTTAAAGAGGTGCAGTGGTAGACCACTGGAACTACTTTGGTCAAAAGTTCGTTATCTGCATGGGTCATGAAAATAAACTTTGGACGCATCTTGTCCAAATAAGCCTAATTATTTTGCACTTTTATTTACACTGCAGCATATTGCTATTATAAATGAGGCTAGCAACTTTATTTGTTCCCAGTTCTATTTATCTCTTTTTCCCTTCTGAATCTGTTGTTCATGCTCCTTCAATGCTCTCAGGTATGGTTCTATCATTGTTGGTGCCATCTTGTCTAAACTAACAGCTAAAGGTGATAAGAAAGGAAGCTCTGTATCAGGAAAAGGAAGGAATAAGCGGGCATCATTTTCATTTCATGGTGGTATGCAGGTATACCGTCGATGTCATCCGGTCATTTTTTGTTACTTGTTAGTGTCAAATATTATAAGGGCAAACCCTATTAACTTTTTATGTGACATTTAAAATTGATATATTCTAACTTTATAACTAATGAATAGTTATTTCCGTGCCACTCAAGGATGTATATTCAGTCACTGAACTAGCATCATGGCTTTGAGGCCTCTCACAAGTCAGCAAACTGCAGTGATTTGTATCAACTGTCCAGTTTAACAATCACCTGTCATCATCTATTTTGAATTCTTATTGACTTACCACAAGTTTATTAGCTTGAGGATATTGAGTTTTGGCAATGTTAAATAACAGACCAATTTTTTTGAACAATAATAACAGACCAATCATGTATCCAAGTGTATCTCTTGATTATTTTTAACATCATAGCAGTCAATCTGACATAAGGAATGGGCCAAAGGCAGCTACAATAAAATAAACTGTTAAATATTTCCAAATAGTTGCATTGTAGTAATGATCAATCACACTTCACTCATAGTCAATCGGATGTGATACTCATCTTCCTTTAAGCAACCTTGTGATGCCTGCCCCACTGCATGGGGACATGCTGCATCCTGCATTTCTTTTACTATTTAACATCTTGTTTGTTAAAGTTCTATGTTCACTGATTTTCAGACTCTAGTAGATGCACTTCACAGAGAAGTTGGAGATGGTAATGTGAAACTTGGAACACAAGTGTTGTCATTGGCATGTAGCTGTGATGGACTCTCTGCATCAGATGGGTGGTCAATTTTTGTTGATTCAAAAGCTGCTGGTAACAAGGAACTAACAAAGAACCAACCCTTTGACGCTGTTATTATGACAGTAAGATACAGTCATCTGCCCTGGCCTTAAGTTCATTTTATGTGCAATCTGGCAAATTTGCTTCCGGCTGACTGTAACATGCTATTATGTCCGTTGAACATATGTCACAAACTATTTACCCCTTGCATATTCTCCTCTTCAGGCTCCACTGTCTAATGTCCAGAGGATGAAGTTCACAAAAGGTGGAGCTCCCTTTGTACTAGACTTTCTTCCTAAGGTCAGGTTAGGAACTCGCGGTATTGATTGACAAATGCAATAGTTTATATTAGTTGCTCTCGTAAACAAATTGGTGCTAGGTGAAACTCCTCTTATTGGCTTTGATGGCATTCTTGTTTTCTTGACCCACAATTCAGGACTGGTTTTGTTTTCTATATACATTTCAATCACGACACACTCAGTTTTATTGAGCTATCTAAGTAGTAGTTAATTAGTGATGTGGTTGTTTCAAAAGGCAGCAAGATTTGTTTGTTCTTTGGATTTTGGATGTGGTGTTTCATAATGCATGTTATGGTGCTTGCACTTTAAGTAACTTCCCGTGCACAGACAAAATGAGTAACATATATGTATATACCATACTTTATTTTACTGACATGGGTAAGAATTGGAGTGAATATAGTTGTACGCTTCTCCATTTCAAAAGAGGCCCTTGTTTGTTGAATTTTATGTAAATTGATTCCCGTGATGGAATCTTAACTTCTTAAGATGCTTTGTTGTACTAATTTCCCTTCTATTTCATATTTTGCATAACATATATCAAATATGTTCATTTAGAGAATACTTTAAATCATAGCAACATACTACTCCCTCCGTATCAAAATGTAAGATGTTGTGGCCACTTTTGATCATTATGTATCTAGACACGTTTAAATACAAGGTTCATTTGAACTTTGCACTAAAACATGTCTAGATACATAATGATCAAAAGTGGCCACAACATCTTACATTTTGATACGGAGGGAGTAGTATTGTTTCTTGTTAGAGCCTACAAGCTATTGTATCACAAGTTTGCAGCTATGACCTATGAGATGCGTGACTCTGATTTTGTGTCACAAAATACATGGATATGTTCTCAACTCTGCATGTCTAGCAGAAACTTCTCCTTAATTGAGATTTATTATGCAGGTGGATTACCTGCCGTTGTCCCTCATGGTAACAGCTTTTAAGAAGGAAGATGTCAAAAGACCTCTGGAAGGATTTGGGGTGTTGATACCCTATAAGGAACAGCAAAAACATGGTCTGAAAACCCTTGGTAGGTTAGCTCAGCTTTATGTTTGAGCTATTAATCGCCATATACTCATTTTGGTGCACAAAGGGACCTTGCTATATTAGTTTACTTTTACTCATGTTTTTGTTAAATCTGATTTATAGGGTTTACCTCCACATCTTTTTCCGAGAACATAGCCTTGACATTGTTACACATGTGACTGTTTCTTGTGTAGGAACTCTCTTCTCCTCTATGATGTTTCCAGATCGAGCTCCTGATGACCAACACTTATTTACAACATTTGTTGGGGGAAGCCACAATAGGGATCTCGCTGGAGCTCCAACGTACGGAATTATTATCTGTTGTATGTTATGCTTCTTTTTCAGGTTTGTCATTCTTATTTTATACTTCTGCAGGGCTATCTTGAAACAACTTGTGACCTCTGACCTTAGAAAGCTCCTGGGTGTAGATGGGCAGCCAACTTTTGTGAAGTAAGTATTCAAACGTACTATCTTTGTAGCAGTAATTGCTATATGTCCCTTTTGTGCTTGTGTTGTGGTTTGCTATCTTTATAGAGAGTTCTGGAACTTGCACAAAAACATTACCCCCACATGCTCATGTAATTTAACACGGTCATTCTTCTGTTACTCAGACATATACATTGGAGAAATGCTTTTCCTTTGTATGGTCATGATTATGATTCGGCATTGGAAGCTATAGGAAAGATGGAAAGTGATCTTCCAGGGTTCTTCTATGCAGGCAAGTCAATAAAGGCACCACACTGTTAATTTGTTATTATTTTCCCATGAAAATGTATGGTACTCCTTGGTCTGCCAAAAATGATGATCTAATAAAAGAAAACCTGCATAACATTTTATTAAACAGTCTTGTCGGGTTTATCTAGAGCAAACCAGAAATAGTAATCCCACCAAGTAACACTTCAATCTGATGCTTAATTAAACTTTGGTTATGTCTTATAGGAAATAACAAGGATGGGTTGGCTGTTGGAAATGTTATAGCTTCAGGAAGTAAGACAGCTGATCTGGTGATCTCATATCTTGAGTCAGGCATCAAGCAAGATAATTAACATCCAAGGTATCTAATATGTCTTGTAGCATTGAGAGACTATGTTGCTCACTTTCTGTAGATTAACATCCAAGGTATCTGATATGGACTCCTTGCACATCTTTACACAAGTAGGGGAGTGCATATCAGAATTTATTATGCACTCCTTGCCCATCTTTACACAAGTAGGGGAGTGCATATCAGAATTTATTATGCACTCCTTGCCCATCTTTACACAAGTAGGGGAGTGCATATCATGTGGCTGGAGATGTTCTCATGTTTTTGGAACAGTTATCCTTGACGTTTCAGGGTGTAAATGGGATTGCCCGAGGGAGGTGCACTTACGCTCGCATAGATTAAGTGGGCATCCATGGCCGCCCGCTAAACCAACATATTGATTACGCGGGCTTCTGCTTGCCCGCATATGCCCACATAACAGGGTGTACACATGTGAGCCCCGCCCCCGTGCGCGTGTCGACGTGGGCGTAGTCTGTCGTCGCCAGCCTGGAGAGCACATAGTCGACCGGTATGGTGCCCTTGCTGCCGGCCAAGGCGAAGTAGGGTAGGCGTCGACAAAGTAGAAGTTGGTTGCCTAGACGAACCGGAGCAGCGAGTGCAGGACATACTAGGTCTTTTCGGGCCGAAAAGCGTCGGGGGGTGAGCATGGAATATGCCCCCACCAGTGCGTCCATAGTGGGCTTGGTCCTGACCGTGAGGCAGCTGACGCGGCGCATGACGCCGGGATCTTGCCCCGTGTGCGTTGCCATGTGCGTACGTATGGGCTCCTGCTGCCATCCGCTGCTGCAAGAGGAAAGACACAGACACCTACGAGCCGTCACTAACTAGTTGCGGGTGGCTGCTTTGACGTGGGGTGTGCTATTTTGGTGTGGCTTCTTAAGGGATAAGGGAGTGTGCACTACTAGCAGGAGCGTGCTAAGTGGGATTATGTGGGCTAATTATGGGCTTGCTGGACAGCCGACATATCCCACAAATCTGAGATAGTCACCCGTGGATGGAATTATGTGGGCTAAATTTTGCAGCGCCGTGGACAGCCCGCTCCTCCTTGAAGCTTGATTGACGTGTACCTGTTTTGACAACATAACTTACTATCTTAAAATGTTGTCTTTTCGAGAATACAGAACATGTATAAATTGACAAGTTTATATTTTAGCAATAAAACCTCCAAAATTGCATGGAACTCATGATTTTTCTTGGCGCTCACATGTTTCATATCTGTTGCACCATGGTGCATCGGACATCAGTTTACATTATTTTGGCATTTGAAAAAAAAAACTGAAAAGATAGTGTCCACAGAGGCAACATGTATGCACCACTATTAAATTTCATGTCCAAGTTCAAAACACAGCTGGAGAAACAAAATTAACAAATCCAATATCAACAATGCTAATGGGGTGAATTCTTAGCCAAATTTTGACTATACTATTCACAGAGATATGTGTCTTTGTTGTTTCTAGAGTCTTGCAACAATCATTATCAACTTGAAATTTTGCAGCATGGTAGCTACATGTTGTGTATGTGCTGACCTTTTTCCATTTGTTCGATAATTCTTAAACGAGTGTACCAAGTTTGGGCCACTGACCCTCGGGTCTGAACAATAATGATCCGTGTGTTGCATAATTATTTCCTGCTATTTTATGTGTTATTTGTGGAGTAAAACATACACCTTCTACCTCTGATAGACATCAATAACCATTTTTTATAGACACACTTCGGTGTGTCTGGTCAATCACTCAATCATCTGAGAGTAGTCTTCTCTAAAAAAAAGTCATTCTCGATATGCAAGAGATGTCCTTCTAGTGAGGCATCTTCAGTACTTAGAGACACGGTTTAACATTCCAAGTGACCAAAGGTAGTTAGACCAGGTCAGGTTGAAGCCAAACTGAAAGTCTTGTGAGAATGACTTAGCAAAGATATGCTTGTACGGTATGCGTGCTCCACTTCCGATGTGCATAATTATGTTCCTGTCTTTACCTTTGGCCCCCCTTTTGACGTCTAGGGTACTCCGTAATTACCATGATCCTAAGATTATGTATGACGCTTGAAGCTTAGGTTTGGTTCGTACATATATCTATGCACTACTGATACATCATTATTCTCATTTTAAAAGGTATCTCTATAGACCTGCAAGACGAGGTTGTGAAGTAGTGCAACTACCTAAGGTTGAGGAGACATCAGTGCATCATACTAGAAGATAGAGACGAGTGGGAAAAGAAGGATACATTTGGACCAAGAATTTGCTTCCTCTGAGATCGATGATATTTGATTGTGCTTGGTTAAGAGAAAAAAAAAATGGCGGTTGCTTCCTTTGGAACTTTTAGGGCACATGCAAACAACATGAGTGGGGCACTCCCTGGAGACTTTATGTCCGTCATTACACTTTTCTTTTTGGGCACATCCTCCCGTATTGTATGAGCATGGCGGCCACTGACCACAAAGGAGATATTAATATATACAAAATAAAGTAGTAAAGGTTAGGCATGCCCTTAATTTTCTCCATGTCTGAGGAATGGATAGCTTGACCACCTTATCCATGAAGCTTGCCTCTGGTGCTTTATGTTGCTTGTCTAAAATTGAGGTAGTGCATTTTAGTTTGATATGCACATGCATACGTCTTAATTTAATTGGCACCTTTCAGTGACATGGTTTTCCTGCTCGTGAGATGAAGATACTGATGAGTTCAAGCACTTTTTTCTTCCTTTTCTAAGCCGTATACTCAGCTCTCAACCAATGCTGTCCACAGCCTGAATTTTCGTCGGGTGCCAAATGGTTTCTTTTGGCTAATTAATACTCCATATTGTAAGCAAAAGCTGGAAGCGTCATCATCTTGCCAAGGTTTTATTTAATCCAAACCTTTGATTTGTTCAATGCATGCCATGGACCAAGACTCCGATAGCCGCTTAAGCCAAAGGCTAGGGCCATCAACCAAAAGGATCTTGACAGGAGTTGAGCTTGTTAGCTCGGTTACGACCATGGCAAGTGATAGAGGACAGACGCTCGATTAGCCATGTACTTTATATAATAGCAATGCGCATCGATTGGTTTTCGGATGTGTGATTGTGTTGGTGGACGCATGGAACCGTGGATATGTATATCCTCCTTGGCCACATGGCTATGAGCAATCTAGCCCCCCAAAATGCACAAAATCCTAGCTGAAAGCCTACCAAAGTACCAAGCGCCGATCTTTATGTTAGAGCCTAGAATAGCTAGCTCACGACAAGAGGATAATGCCCATGAACTGTTCCTAACACATATTTTTTGCTATGTGCTCGAGGACTAACAGTTCCGGTTTGTTACATGCACGCGAGCCATTTGTTCGTACATGCATGGCCCGGTAGTTCTTGGACGGAAGCATTCTCGTACAGATTTTCCTATCTTCTCATCTACTAGCTCTTGTCTCGTGCGCCAAATTATGGACATGTATGCAGCAGCTCTGCAGCTGGTTGCATATGTGCTGCATATCATTTCTGGACAAATCCTTTTTCACGGGATATCTGACCAAGTCTAATACAGTAGACTGAAAACACATCATTATCATACATGAAGTGGAGAGGAACAGGTGACTGGCGAAGCATTTGTGCACCTGATACTTGCGTGGAGTATATATTTTAAATGCTTTTGATGCCTCAGACTGATGTGTAGGTTTCTTATTAAGTTCTTTTGTGACATCTCAAGTTTCTATTGGGTCTCATAGGGTAACAGAGGAACTAGTGGTCAACGGAACTACGGAAGGATATGTTTGTGGATAATGCTCATATCCAAAGAATATTCTTTGTTTGTGAACGGATTGAGTATTTGAAAGGAAGGTCAAAATCTCCGAGTCGTTTCTAATGTTTCAATTATTTTGATCTTCTGTAACAGTTGCTTAATTATTAAAGTTATCTCTTGGTGTAAAAAAAACTACCCATCATGATGTTTCCAAATAGCGGGGAAAAAGGAGTGAAGTCCAATTTTTACACGACAATTGTGTATTTGTGACACATATCACCCCATTTAGGAACTGTACCGAAATATCCCATCTAGGAACTTTTTAACACAATTTTACCCATTTTACTATTTGGCATGTT
The DNA here is from genome assembly GCA_026929855.1 of Poa annua. Classification (NCBI taxonomy): domain Eukaryota; kingdom Viridiplantae; phylum Streptophyta; class Magnoliopsida; order Poales; family Poaceae; genus Poa; species Poa annua. The sequence continues at coordinate 73,034,705 of CM049433.1, forward strand.
TTTTAAGATGAGATTGGTATGTTAGATCGATGAGGCACGTCAAAATGTGTTAAGATTCGAGGGCGTCATCGACGACCATGTCTAGTTTTATGTTGTCCATCTATTCGATTGCTAGTGTCTTCGTGATATATTTAGGCTCAATCATCACCATACACCTTGCCTAACGAACATACATCATAAAATAGGGTACACGGTTTTAAAAATGGGTAATCTAGAAGAATTTTTGCGAGATGGGATAAGTAGTGTCACATATAAATAATTATGGGATAAAAAGTGGAATTCACTCCGAGAAAAAACTTTAGGAAGGAGGACAAGATATGGCTAAGGAATTGTGACGTAGGAGCCACAATGTAGGTATGTGCGTACGTTTACGCGGTGTAAACATTTACGTTATATCACAAAAAAAAACTGAACATGGCAAGCGATAGATTAGATAAAGATTTCTTTAAACATTGTCCCCATAAGAAGAGGAGGAATAAAGTAAGCAAGCATTGTGGTGGAAGTAGTAGTAGTACAGAATCTTGTCAGCATAAATGGTGGATCTCACGATACTTCATCCCCTGTTTTTTAACTCTATTTTGACATTTTTTAGAAACACATTACAGACGTAGACGCTCACAAACACACACGTATAAACATTTTTATGACTGTACACACGCAAATCTTACCCCTATGAGCAATTCCGAGAGACTGATCCGGCATATCTTGAGATTGACGAAGTCACCACGGACGTCTCGCTGTTGACGGGCACGTCACGTACCACTGAAAGCATAGCGCCGGTTAAAACCTAAAAAATCGAGAAAAATACGAACACCCATGCCAAGTATAGAACTTGAATCTAGGTGGGCTGGTTACACCACGAGGAACCAAACCAGTTGAGCTACATGTGATCGCGTCATCATGGCAGGTTAAGCTAGCTAACTCCAAAGCATGCATGGACGTAGGGCGGGTATACGTGTTGCCTCACGTTTGAGCCTATACCCAGCTAGTGCTAGCTTAGGCCGGTCGAAAGGAGCACGTAGTTAAAAGCTAAACTAGTACCTAAGCCTGTGATCGAGTTGACCTCACGTGCCTGTTGTTAATCACCTCGACAGACAGCAGAATCAAAGCGGATCTAAAACCGATCCATGCGTCTCCCAGCAAGAGTTGACTCCTGCCGGTTCTCTGAGACCACCAAACACAGCTCCCGCCACTTCCCTGCACTGCACCGCAGAGATCACGATCATTTCTGTTACGTCGTCAGTTATCTGTTCTTCCTCTTTTTCTTTCACTTTCTACGACTGACCGGACGCCCGTGCATGCTTACTCGATTAGTTTTGCGTGAGTACGTAGGTTACCAGCCAACGGGGGTGGCGAGCGAGTGACCAGCTTTACTTATTCCTCTCACATCAGTATATCAGTACAGCAGCAAAACGAAACGAAAGACAGACAGACGTTTTGTCAGGTGTGCTGCCAAGACAGTACAGATTTTCTTTTCCTTTCCCCATTTTGGTTTCTCCTTTGGTGCGTAGATACACCTGCGTGCGGATCTGATCGTATCCACGCGAATGTCTGCGAGGGAAACAAATACATTGTGCAGCTGCAGCGGAGGCTTTGTCTCCTGGACCTGGAGTAGTACAGTTATACTAGCTCGCACGTTCCTGAGATTGCTAGCTCAGGTTCCGGCAAAAAAAAAAAAAAAAAAAACTAGCTGAGGTACTCACGTAGAGCGCTCAGCAAGTGGCTCATCGCGCTTGATTGAGCTAGCTTAATCAACAAACGCATGCATGATGCATGTACTTATAAATCTATAAAACTCCAAGTTGTATAGTGATATACCGGGGACCCCGTCGGCCGTCGTAACACTACAAGTTTTATTTCGCCTCCCGCGGGCAGGCATGTGGGCGATGTGTCCAAGGTTTCTTTGGCCGCCTCCGAATCTTGGCGTCGCGCTCGTTGGTGTATATACATATGCTCTGCAGCTAGCAGAGAGGGCGAGGACGCTACACCTACACTGGGGAGCGTATACGTACGTACGTACGTGACAAGCTGACAAGTGCATGCCATGCCACGTACAGGACGCAAGTAAGTCTCCGTAGTTTTCCTTCCGTGGAAAGGACGGGGCGAGCGTACGTACGTACGTCGTCCTCCAAAGCTCCGCATGATACCAGTACGTATTGATACCGTCTAGTGGATCGTGGGCTATACTGTACACATCAAGTACTCCGTCGCAAAAGACAACAGGATGCGTCTCACGTGATCGAGCGATCAAAGAGCCAAAAAAAAAATCTTATACTGTACAAGAAAAAAAAAAACGGAACGAGAGGCCTGCAAGATGTGGTGTGCTCCCTGCCCGGATCAACATCACCGTATCTTTGCTTGCCGATTGCAGTGCAGGCGATCCATTTCTGTTTCCGGAATAAGGTTGACATTTCTTGTACTGTAACTTCTCCAGCGTGGACCACCAGCGCCAGGAGTCCACAGGTAACGTGCAGATCGACTGCAGTGTGAGCAGCGCAAGTTTACACAGACAGCGTCAGCTGCCACGTCGCCCTGCAACTGCGAACCAAGGAGGTCATGTACGAGTAGCGAGCTGATGAACTGATGATGCAGGCAGCAGCCCATCGTAAACTGGTAGTAGTACTAGACAAATAATCTGAAGAAAGTAGAATAGACATAGACATAATGTTTCCTCTCATGAAAAAAGAACGAAAGAAAGCAATGTGGTTTGCCTGTGTGTGCGCCAGCTTTTGCCTCTACCAAAAAATTGTTTAGCCGGCAATGCAGGAGCAGCAGCGGGCAGTGCGGGGAAAGAAGAGGGAAGCGCCGGCAGCGGCTTTATCGGGGGCAACCACACAGCGTACACGCGGCGGCCACGCCACAACAACAACCCGTCTCGTGGCTCCGCTACTGTCGGCTCGCGGCTGGCTCGACCTAGAACCTAACCCAGCCGAGCCGCGGGTTTTAGCCAAACACCAGTACTCGCTTCCTCTGTCTGGACTGGAGTACTTCTCTGCGTACAAAAGCGCCGTCCAAGTTTTACCCAAACCAGACGTAATATTTAGTACTTGCCAGCTAGTTACACGGTACACTCCATATATATAATTTGTTGCTTTGCAAATAAATTAGTTTGGCCCAATTCGGAGCCAGAATCATTGGCGTGTGCGTGTGTGACTGTGAGGTAATAAGCGTGTTTGAGGCCCTACGTATTTGTTTGTTTGTTTGTTGTTGCTGGTGCTGGTCACCAAAGTGGAGAGCCATTACCGGAACATATAATAATAGCTGAGCTAAGCCAGGAAACTCGCAGACCAGGTCGTTGACCTATCCACAACAAAAGATCCGTCGCGAGAAAGGCGAGAAACCTTTCTGGTTCCACTTCCACCAACCAGGAGTAGTAGCTAGCTAACATGACGACCATGCATATTCCTGCCTATAAGCTACATCATGAAAGAAAATTGTGCAACACACCGGCCGAATATACACAGTCGTCCATGCATGTATATATCACCGTGATATCAAAGCTATAACCTTGAAGCTAATTTGTTTCATCCTGCTGCGTGCGTACGTACGTACGTATTGGACGCTGTCGACTACGTACAGATAAGAGTCATAAGACTGATCACGGGTCATCCATCCTTCCATCGAGTACATACGTACGTACGAACGCATGATACGGAACACGTTCTTTACGGTTGGATTGCAGACTAGTCGAATTACTTTACTCGTCACCGAAGATCAGTTTCTCTCTGAACGTACATACACGGTACACCCTAGTTACGGCCCCCACTAGCCGGCTATACAGCCCTTTTTCTGCTCGTCGTATACTTGTGTACAATATACTGGATCAGATCGAGCTACTCCGTAGCCGTAGGAGGGCCTGCGCCTATTCCAATGGTTCAATCGGAATTGGACCTCACGCGCGCACATCACTGCTGCAGTAAAACAGACTATCACTAGCTGAAACTAGCAGTACTATAGACGTACGAGTGTACGAGACCTTGTCCGACTTGGTTTTCAGCCCTCTTTGCTGACACCTCTCCTTTGATCTGTCATCAAGAGAAGGTCGTCACCATTTTCATGTTGGTGTGTGTATATATGTGGATGATCACCACATATATCTTTTGTGATAAATAAAATCTGCCAATATCTATCTAAACCCACGGATCGAAGCTGTGAAAAGAATTTTAAGACATGTGAAGGGTACCCTGACCACTGGCTTGAGTATTTGTTTATCCAAGTCTACGCTCCTCACTATCTTCAAGAATGCATACTAGGTTGGTTCTGCTGATGATCATCGATCCATGGTGGCATGGCCCATTTTTCTCTAATCTTATACTCCCTCTGTAACTAAATATAAGATGTTTTGGTAGTTCAATTTGAACTACCAAAACGTCTTATATTAATATACGGAGGGAGTATCATGGAGTGCCCCAAACAACCCACAATTTCTAGGTCAAGCGGAGATAGGAAATTGCAGATTCCACCACCCTCATGCCATTTCGTTGTAGAAATCACCAGATTTACAAATGTGTTGCACTCTTCACCAGGATTACGTCTAATCCGTTACAACCTAGTCTAAACAGACTATTGATATTAAAATTTGACACTAACCACTAATCAACATGAGTATACTATATACTACATCACACTTTTGGTATGACAATTTGTTTGACACGTGTAAAATGACAACTGTGAAGACGATATTATTTTAAAACGAGACAAAAGATTTATCATTTTCATTAATTAAAAATAAAAAACGTTGACTGATTAATTAGGCGGAAGCCGGTCAAAAGCCGGAAGAAACACTCTCATCCACAATCATGAAGTACGATTGTTGTGAGGGCACACGCAGCCACCTACTCTTAGTTCTGGTGACCCATGCATGTGGCCCAGTTCACTTGCCCGCGTCCGCACCCTCCCCCAGGTTTATGTAGCTTATACTCATATTGATGGGTGGTTAGTATCAAATTTTGATGTCAATAGTATGTTTAGACTAGGTTACGACAGATTAGCCATAAACCTGGTGGAGAATGTAATTTTTTTGTAAACCTAGTGGTTTCCGTAACGGAATGACATGAGCGTGGTGGAATCTGCAATTTCCTCCAAGCAAAGAGGCAGAATATAAAGCTCTCCCTCTACGGGTACAATCATTGTCGAGAGAATATTGTGGTACGATAACTTAGAAGCTACCTATCTCGCTGCTAATCCAATATTCCATGCATGTAGTAAACATATTGATATAGATTTTCAATTTGTGTGAGAATTTTTTGCCGGGAAAGTATTAGATGTTTGTATCATCAACAAACCAGATTGATGATGCTTTCACTAAACAGGCTACCAAGCATATGTTGCAGCTAACCTTGTATTATCTGGTTGAGATTGGGGGAGGGGGATGTCAGATATTGTAGATATGAGATCAACACTACGTAGTACTCCCTCTGTATCAAAATATAAGATGTTTTAACTTTTCTTTGGTCCAAACATATCTACCCATGTTTAGTATAAGGTTCACATCTTACTAGAGTATTAGTTGATAAGTTTGCATTATAATTTGTTGATTTTAGAATCTCCGGTTGAAATTTTGTCTTCCAACTTATTGCTACCTATCCATAATAACTGTTGCAAAAACTTTTAAAAAAATGTGTCGCAATTTTAAAATAAACCCAGTTCAATATCACGCGACTCTTATTTTACATCGAAGGGAGTAATATAAATAGAGGAATCTCCAGAGGATCCTCGCGGCAAATATTGCGCTTGATTCCCATATGTACACCTAGTTACGGTTGCCCTAGCCCGTTTTCTGCGTGCACTGCTGGCCGTATTTCCGGACGGCTCGTCGTATATATACAACGAAGCAGGGTACTTGGGTACCATTATATATACCGAATCAGAGCTAGATGACGGTACTGCGTAGGAGGGCCTGCACCTACGCTAGCTGTGGTAATGTTCCAATGGTTCAATCGGAGCTGGAATGGACCTCACGCCGATCACTGCTGCAGCAGAACAGACTAGCACTAGCTAACAGTAGTACGTAGTACAGTACTAGAGGCGTACCAGACCTAGTCCGACTTGTCTCACGACTCTGTAACATGTACAAGGACAGATCGAGCCAGCGTCTCCTGGTATGGGCCGGCACCGTCCACTAAGTACTGTGTACGCAACAGTGTACCGTGTACTGCAACCTCTTTTGGACTATAGGCTACGTGCTAGTATTGTGAGTTAATTACAAAAAAACCACCACAATTGTGGCTACGGTTTCGTAAAACCACCGGAATACACAAAAATTTCACGAAACCACCGGTCCAGCGCTAATGATTTTCACACAACCACCACTCGTGGTCTAACCGGGCACGACGCTCAGTTAAAACTGATTATGACAAGGGGGGCCCAGTTTCAGGGGACACGTGGCAAGTTTAACACTGCCCCGTGAACGGATGATTAATTCTGGACTTTTGTGCAAATTTCCAAAAATTTAATATGCCAAAAAAATAAAAATAAAATAGGGGAACCGTCACCCCGCTGCCTGGGCAGCCCACCCGGCCGCCCGCCGCCGCCGCCGCTCCCCGCCCGCTGCTCGCCCTCGCCCTCGTCGCGCCGAGCCGCGCGGCCTGCTCACCGTTGCCGGCTCACTCGCGCTGCTCCGGCCGTCGTCCCCGTGCCGGTCGTCCCCACCGCCGGCTCGCCCTCGCCGCGCCGCGCTGCTGCAGCTGAGCCCCGACGCGTCCGGCGAGCCCACCCACCGCGCGGAGGAGGCGGAGCTCCATGGCGGCGCTGGCCGGGCAGCATAACCTTGGCCGTGGTCCACAACGCCATCAGCTCCCAATTTCTCGACGAATCAACAAGTTCCACGAAAAAGATTGACGATGAGGAAGGGGAGGCTCGGGGAGCACGAGGCAGGGGAAGACGATGGCCGGGCAGGGGAGGCTCGGGGTGGCGCTGGCTGGACAGAGGAGGCTCGGGGCGGCTGAAAGAGCATCTTCTAGTTGACCCTTGTTTTGGTGCTAATGACAACACAATATGTGTTCTAACATGGCTATTAAAGTTTGCAGGATGTATCTAAGATCTTAGCAAAAAGGAAACGATCGAAACGGGCGCTGCAAAAGCTTTTCAGCAAGCCTTGCTCCAGGCAGCGGTAGTACCGCTGGCATCAACGGTAGTACCGCTGCACTGGACTGAGCCTTGCTCGGAGCCCTGGCTGCCGCTGGCGGTACCGCCCGAGCTACCGCCGTTTTCGGCGCTCTGTTGCGCGGTGCGGTACCCCCAGCGGTACCAAAGCGGTACTACCGCTGTCCAGCGGTACTACCGGTCCTCACAGCGGTAGTACCGCTGTGTTATTTTCTGCAGGTTCGAAGGCCAGCTCGATGCCGAGGTACCGCTGGCGGTACCGCCGGAGGTACCGCCGTTTTCTCCCTTCTGTTTCTCTTAGCGGTACCTCCAGCGGTACCGGAGCGGTACTACCGCCTCCCAGCGGTACTACCGGCCTCTCCAGCGGTAGTACCGCTGCGTGAAGTTTGGACTAACAGTGAAGTGCGTGAAGCGGGCAACGGCTGGATTCAAAGGTCCAGCGGTACTACCGGCCTCTCCAGCGGTAGTACCGCTGCGTAAGTTTCAGCTCCAAACGGCCAGTTTTTGAAGAGCTATAAAAGGACCCCTTCACCTACCTTTGAAGACTGGAGCTTCTACACTCTCTCACCTCCATTGATGCAAAGCTAAGAGCTCCAAGTTCTCCCAATCCTCCCACCCAAACTCGTTGACCTTTGGAGGATTGAAGGAGAAGGCCCCGATCTACATCTTCACCGAGCCGTTTTTCATTTCCCCCCTCATTCATTTGAGGAAACACTTGCTAGGGTTTCCACTAGGAAAACCTAGCCCATTGTTGTACTTACCTATTGTCTTTGTGACAGATTGTAGCTGTTCGGGAGCCCCCAAGCCCTTTGTGGGTCGTGCCCCGAATCGTTGTTGTAAAGGCTCCGGATTCCGCCTCGAAGGATTCCGATAGTGGAAAGTGAACCAAACCTTTGTGGTGCGGTTCACCGGAGATTTGGGTGAGGCCTTTGTGGCCGTTGAACCATTGTGTTGGTTCACACCTCTCCAACGAGACGTACTCCCATTGAAGGGAGGAACTCGGGAATACATCCTTGTCGTCTCGTGCTTTCACTTCGGTTACCTCTATCCTTGTTTACCGCCTTTACCTTGTATCTTGCGTAGTTAATAGCTTGTCATATAGGTAAATTCACCGTAGTTGCATATCTAGAGAATTTACCTTTCGTGTCAAGCCTTAAAGTGAAAAAGAACTAAAAATTGAATTAGCACCTATTCACCCCCCCCCCCCCTCTAGGTGTCATACCGATCTTTTCAATTGGTATCAGAGCTAAGGCTCTCTTGTTGGGTTTAACCGCCTAAGAGAAGTATGACACATAGTGAGGATGAGGCCGAGACTCTTGCCAAGGCTAATGAGGCCCTTGAAAAGGCCAAAGTCACCATGGCATCCATGGCCGATATCAAAGCTTTGGAAACAACTTTGACATCGACCATGAATGCCAAATTTGATGAGTTTCGTGACATGTTCATGAAATTTGCAAATGGCAAGCGCTCGGAAATCATCCCACTAGAGGAAGCCTCTAACTCCGAAGAGGGTGATTCCAAGGAGGATAAAGAGAAAAAGAAAAAGGGGGTTGAAACCGATACTAGACCTAAAACTTCTCCTACTTTGCATGAGGAGAAGGAAGGGTATCATGCCGTTCCGGGATGGTACTCTCCCGATCCAATTATTACAACCCGCATAAACCCTCTAGGTCCTCCACCTAAGCTTAATGCATTAGCTTTTGCAAGTTGGCAACGCTCAATGAAATCTCATGTTAACAGTGCCTCCATCGAGCTTTGGAGGATCATTGAAGATGGATATCATGTTGAGGATCCAAGCAACATGACGAAAAGAGAGTTCGCCGAAAAGCAACTCAATGCTTCCGCCCTCCACATGATCGAGCTCGCCTTGGGCGACAATGACAAACATCATGTTCTTCATGTCACCACCGCCAAAGAAGCTTGGGATTGTCTTGAAGTTGCTTTCCTTGGAAATGATAGCATGAAGAGGAATAGATATGAATCTTTGAGCAATGCCGCCGAAGGTTTCTACATGCTTGACAATGAGAATCATGAAGAGATGTATGGAAGACTCAAGACTCTTGCCAAAGCCTTCTATGATGTGGGGGCAACATATGTGGATGATGCTTGGGTCAAAAGGAAGTATGTGAATGCTCTCTTGCCTTCGGAGCCTATGGAGTTGAAGTCAATTCAAGGGAGATACAACTATCAACAAATGTCTTCACATGAAGTTATGCAAGAGGTTCAAGCCTCCAAAGTTGCCTCCAAGAATGCCGAAGATAACCGTGCTAGGGCCATGGGAATGAGACAAGGCCCCTCACTTGCCTTGAAGGCCAAGGTGACTAGTATGGATGAGAACGATGAGGTTGAAACTTGCCCAAGCAACATTGCTCCACATGATCTTGAGCAAGCCCTCAATAGTCACATTGCTCTTGCCACAAGGGTGTTTTGGAATGACCCGGCAAGTGCTAAAGCTCGTGTTGATCGTGAGAACAACTCAAGTGGCAAGAAAGAGCTTGCCTCAAGGACAAAGACTTGCTACAATTGTCATGACAAGAATCACTACATAAGAGAGTGTCCATATGAGAACCGTGAGCAAAATGGTGGGAAGCTTATCCCAAAGGATCACTCCAAGTTGATTCAAAAGAAGCCCGCAAGACCAAGGAAGCCCTTCTTCAAGAAGGCACCGAGAATTGTGTTGGTGGCACAAGAGGAATATGCCACAAGTGATTCCGAAGATGAAGATGCACCTAACAAAGAGGTAGCCGCATTGGCTATTGTCTCCACTTCATCATCATCTCTCTTTGAATCCCCCAATGAGAACCTCTCCACCAACACCGCTCGTTGCCTCATGGCTCATCTCACCGAGGTATCATCCCCTTCTCCTAAGACTACGCATGATCAATCTAGTCTTGAGATTAAGAAGGAACTAGTTGCCTTCGATACTTTTGTGACTAACTTGCAAGGTGAGGCCAAAGAACATGTTGAGTCTCTCATGAGACAACTATGTGCGGCCGAAGAACTTCTTCAAGAAAAGAGTAAGATTGAGAGAGAGGATTCTCTCACCATTGCTTCTTTGAATGCTTCCATAGCATCATTAAATAGCTCTCTTGATGAAGAAAGTGAATATAGAACCACTCTTGAGGAAAGACTTGAGTCTCTTGATGCTAAAAATGATGAAATCATTGATAAAATCATTAAGGATAGAGATCATGTCTTTACTAAATATAAAGTGATTAAAAAGGAGAAAGTTGAACTTGGAGTTGTGAATGCTAGACTTCTTGAGGATATGGAGAAGCTTGAAAAAGCTCACAAGGTCTTGGAATCGACCCACTCCCTTCTAGTCAAGTCTCATGAACAACTTCAAGCTCAACTTTCTAAAACTCGTTCAACTAGTATATCCATTCTTCCTCGTATTCATGAAGATGTTAGTGAAGATGATGCTAGGTTGAAGGTGGATCTTGCTAAGGCCACTAGTGCTAAGACCTCTAGTCTCAAAGGTAAAGATAAGGGCATTGCTTAATTGTTTGAGCAAAAACCACACAAAGGGAAGGAGGGTCTTGGTTATGTGGCCGAAGCAAAGAAGAAAGTGAGCAACATCAAGAAGAACAAGACCAAGCCCGCACAAGCAAAGACTTCCATTGCGGGTAGCAATGCCACTAGGGGCAAGACTACTCGTAGTGACTTCGCGGGGCATAACAATCCCAATTATATTCTTTATGTTGACTATTATGGTGATGTTTATGCAAAATATGTTGGTCCTTATGATGGTTACATTGATTACTCTATTTGGGTTCCTAAGACCCTTGTTGCTAACCGAAAAGGACCCATTGAGAAATGGGTACCTAAATCCAAGATATGATCTCTTGTAGGACTATGCTTCCGGTGGATCTAAATGGGTGATTGATAGTGGATGCACTAGTCATATGACCGGAAGCAAGGAGATCATGACGGAGTTGAGACCAAATCTAAATCACTCAACCGTCTCTTATGGGGACAAGTCTAAAACCGAGGTAAAGAGTCTCGGCAAGGTGGTAGTTGCAAGGGATATCACCCTTGTAAATGTCATGCTTGTTGAGTCTCTAGGTTACAATCTTATGTCCGTTCGTGCTCTTAATAAGATGAACTTTGATGTCCATTTCACTCTTGATATGGTGGTACTCTTGAGGAGCAAGACTCTAAAGGTCATGTTCGTTGGGTATGTTGAAAATGAGTTGTTTGTGGTTGACTTTTCGGGGTCAACCAACACTCAAGCAATATGCTTATTCGGAAAGGCCGACGTGGGGTGGTTGTGGCATCGCCGCTTATCCCATGTCAATATGAGAACTTTGCAAAGTCTTCACAAGGGTGGCCACATTCTTGGACTAAATGAGAATGTTTCTTTTTCTAGAGATCGTCTTTGTAGGGCTTGTGTTGAAGGAAAGATGCATGATTCTCCCCACCCAAGCAAGACCATCATCTCATCAACGAGGATTTTGGAACTTCTTCATGTTGACCTCTTTGGTGCCGTACCGCAACCAAGTCTTGGTGGGAAGAAGTATTGCATGGTGATTGTTGATGACTATTCAAGATTCACTTGGGTTTTCTTCTTCAAGACGAAGGATGAAACTCAACAAACCGTCATCGACTTCTCCAATGAAGTTCAACGTCAACACAATGTTCCCATATTGGCCATTAGAAGTGACAATGGCTCCGAGTTCAAGAACTACACCCTAAATGAGTTTCTTAGTGATGAGGGAATTCGTCATCAATATTCCGCTGCGTATACCCCTCAACAAAATGGTGTAGCCGAGAGAAAGAACCGGACTCTTATGGATATGGCTATGTCCATGTTGGCGGAGTTTAAGTCTCCACTCTTCTTGTGGGCCGAAGCTATCTCCACGGCGTGTCACTCCTCCAACCGGTTATTCTTTCGCAAAGGGAAGAAGGAAACTCCTTATGAAATGCTTACCGGCAACAAGCCCAACATCTCCTACTATCGAGTATTTGGTTGTAAGTGTTTCTACAAAATCAAAGGTGTTCATTTATCTAAATTTGAAGTTAAAGCTTTAGAAGGTGTTCTTGTTGGGTACGGTGCGAACTCTCACACTTATAGAGTCTATGACAAATCCTTAGGGAGAGTTGTGGAATCTTGTAGTGTGAAGTTCGATGAGAATGACGGCTCCCAAGTGGCGCAATTTCATGTTTGTGATGTAGATAATGAGGAACCTCAAGATGCCATAAGAAGAATGGGGGTTGGTTTCCATCGCCGCATTGAAATCCATCATGAGCCTCCTCAAGCAAGTACAAGCTCCACTCAAGTGGAGACTCCATCATCACAAGTTGAAGCGGCACCTACTATGGAAGCAAATGAGACACCTATCCAAGAAGAACAAGAACAAGTTCCTTCTCAAGTTGACAATGAGGCCACACAAGAATCAAGTTCTCCTATTGTCAACTCTTTTCAAGATCAAGAGCAACCATCTACTCCCATTATTGAAGATGTACAACAAGATGGTCAAGCTCATCATACCGGTCAAGACGGGGACTCAAATGATCAAGATGATCAATCCGAAATCCCTCGTAACAATGGGGATATCGAAACCCGTCGTCAAGCAAGAGTCAAGAGAAACTTGGAAATCAAGTGTCACAAGCTTGAAGCCATCATTGGTGATGTTTCTCGCAAGGTGTCCACAAGAGGTCAATTGGCAAGTTTTAGTGAACATCAAGCTCATATCTCCATGGTGGAACCAAAGAAAGTCTTTGAAGCTCTTGAAGATCCGGATTGGTTGCAAGCCATGCATGAAGAACTCAACAACTTCAAGCGCAACAAAGTGTGGAATCTAGTGGAGAAGCCAAAAGATTGCAAAAATGTTATAGGCACCAAGTGGATATTCAAGAATAAGCAAGATGAACATGGAATGGTTGTAAGGAACAAGGCAAGATTGGTAGCTCAAGGGTACTCTCAAGTTGAAGGCATTGATTTTGGAGAGACCTATGCTCCCGTGGCTCGCCTTGAGTCCATCCGTATCCTTCTTGCATATGCATCTCATCACAACTTTAAGTTGCAACAAATGGATGTGAAAAGTGCCTTTCTTAATGGTCCTTTAAAGGAGTTGGTATATGTTAAGCAACCACCGGGATTCGAGGATCCACACTTCCCAAACCATGTCTACAAACTTGATAAGGCTCTCTATGGTCTCAAACAAGCACCTCGTGCTTGGTATGAGCACCTAAGAGAGCTACTACTAGACCGTGGCTTTGAAGTGGGGCAAATCGATCCCACTCTCTTTACCAAGAGAGTAAAAGGGGAGCTTTTCATATGCCAACTTTATGTTGATGATATTATCTTTGGCTCATCTAACAAAGCTTTTAATGATGAATTTTCAAAGCTTATGACCGATAGGTTCGAGATGTCCATGATGGGAGAGTTGAAGTTCTTCCTTGGTTTTGAAATCAAGCAATTGAGTGGAGGGACCTTCATCTCACAAGCCAAATATATTCAAGACATGCTCAAGAGGTTCAAGATGCAAGATGCAAAAGAGAAGAGGTTTCCTATGGACACCAAATGCCATCTTGAACTTAGTCCAAAGGGTAAAGATGTCGATCAAAAACTCTATCGCTCTATGATTGGTTCTTTGCTTTATCTTTGTGCATCTAGACCCGATATTGTGTTAAGTGTAGGAGTGTGTGCAAGGTACCAAGCGGCTCCTAAAGAAAGTCACTTGATAGCGGTGAATCGAATCTTCCGATATTTGGTTTATACCCCAAGGTTTGGTTTGTGGTATCCTAGGGGGTCCAACTTCTCTCTTGCCGGTTACACGGATTCGGATTGGGCCGGTTGCAAGGATGATAGGAAGTCAACCTCCGGTGCATGTCAATTCCTTGGGAAGTCATTGGTAAGTTGGTCCTCCAAGAAGCAAAATTGCATATCACTATCCACCACCGAAGCCGAGTATGTGGCGGCCGCTAGTGCTTGCACTCAATTGTTATGGATGAGGCAAACTTTAAAGGAATACGGTGTCCATTGTGACAAAGTGCCTCTTTTATGTGACAATGAAAGTGCCATCAAGATTGGTCACAACCCGGTGGAGCACTCAAGAACGAAGCATATTGAGATTCGCTATCATTTTATTCGTGATCACATCAACCGGGGTGACATTGAGCTTGGCTATATTCCCACGAAGATTCAACTTGCCGACATGTTCACGAAGCCACTTGATGAAGCAAGGTTCACGTTTTTGAGGCATGAGCTAAACATCGTGGATTCGAGGAGCGTTGGTTGACTACCTTGCATGCACACCTCTATCTTAACTATATATTTGATCTAGGTGTAGGCATGGACATAGGGGGAGTGCGGTCCTAAACCATTGGACTATCCCTCCCCCATTATGCCGATAGCAAGTGTCATTTTTCTCTATATTCATTCTTATGTCTAAATGAGCTAAAATGACGAGTATTGGTTATGTACCCAAGATATATCTTCGCGGTGACATGCCATACGCTCCAACATGGTGGCCTCGGCCACCGCCCTCTTCTCCTTGTAAGAAGAGTTGGATTTCATGACATTTTCGTGGATTTCTTTTGCTTCGTCTTGGTTTTATGGGAAACACACTCATTTTGGTCTTCTTGAGTTTCATGCGTTTTGCAAAGTGAGTGTGAAGTACCACTCTCGGTTTGAGGTTCTATCCTAAGCCCCATCTCACTTCCCTAAAGCCTTTCTCTCTCTAAATGCCTTGTTTCATGATCTTGGTTGAGTGGGTGGTCGGAACCAGCGTGAAAAACGCGTTGTGGGCATCATTTTGAGCCACAACCCATTTTTCCCCAGGCGCCGGTACTACCGGTCACCCTAGCGGTACTACCGCTGCATCGCACAACGCGGTACTACCGCTGTCCCCAGCGGTACTACCGTGCGCAGCGGCAGTTTCGCTCGGGCGCCCGACAGAACCGGGGCGGTACTACCGCTGGACCGAGCGGTACTACCGCCGCGGGAATCTGGACGATAAGGGCACGGGGCTGGGCGGTTTGAGAGGGCACTCCCTCACTTTCCCCCAACCCCATCTCCTTCTCCTCCACGTCCCCGCCGCCGCCGGCCACTCCACCGCCGGGAAGAGCCTTCCCCGGCCTAGGACCTCGTGCTCCTTGCTCCGGGAGGACTCTAGCTTCTCTCCTCCTCCTCGATCCTTCACCATGAGCTCCGGTAAGCCAAATCCCTCTCTCTCATCTAGTTGATGGATAGAGATGACATTAGCGCTTTTCTCTTCGGATGTGTGGTTGAATGAGTTGGTAGAGATGCTTCTTTATGGATTCAGAACCTTGTGTAGAAATTTCATGGAAAGTTATAGGCTAGATTTAAAGTTCCCCTCTTAGATTTGTTGGAGCAACCCTAGATAGGTCTAATGCTTGTCTTAAGCTTTACATCTACTCATTGGTGCACCTTCAAACCCAAATGTGGTACTTTACCTCTAGATTTACTCTTCCTAGAATTTTGTACACTCGTGTTCTTCGTTCATAATTCATGAAATTTGTGCATTCTCATCTATATGCTTTCCACCTCATGCTATTCACAGGTAGGGGTCGTACCAAGTCCGTTGCGGGTAGGAAGAAGCAAAAGACCGCTCCCACGGATGAAGTCCAAGATGCCCTTGACGGATTGCAACGCCGGAGGTTCCCGGCTTCATCAAAATCCATTCCCAAGCGCCCGAAGACAGCTAGTCAACTCAGTGAGCCCGAGTTTGTGGCAAAAAGAGCTGTGGATTACTATGTGATTGATCGTATGGATCAAATGCCCTCCGTTCGCGGCAATAATCCCTATTTTCACAACTCCTTCCAAGAAGAGTGCTACCGGGAAATCCTCTTAAAGAAACCAAAGGACAACACCGTGATCCAACACCACATCAACATCGAGTTCATGAGGTCCAAGCCCAACTATTTCGGTGAAGCTTTGGAAATCTGTGAGGAGTTTGACCTTTTTCACATCATGGAGCTAGAGCAAGACTATGATGAGGATATTGTGGCTCAGTTCTTAGCCACCGTGCACATAGGCAATGAGACCAAAAGAAGAATCAAGTGGATGACCAAAGAGAAGGTGTTTGAAGCCACTTGGGAAGATATTGCCGAGTCCCTCAACTATCAAGAGTTTGGCCCTTTTCCTCCGGAAGAGTTTGATGAGACTCACTTCCGTGTTCACTTCCAAGGTGGAAGTGCCTATGGTGTTGAGAAGCTTGCTCCCCTCTACAACCCGGATAGTGCGGATAAGTGGAAGTATGGAGATTCCAAAGGCCTATACCCCACTTGGGACATCATGCACCGCATCTACCGTGAGACAATCAATCCAAAAGTGGGCAACTTTGATGAAATTCATGGCTACTTGAAGAACTTGATGGTCCTCACCATGCAAATGAAGGGACAAGGCAAGAAACTTGATGTGATGGACTTCATTTGGCATGAGCTATGGCATGTGATTAGCAAGAAGAAGAACATCTCCTTTGCTCCGTTGATCATGAGGATCGTGGTGTGGAAGTGGCTTGAGCACAATGACATTGATGATCTCGGTGACACCGAGAAGTGGGCCCCTCACAAGAGCAAGAGGCTCCTTATCAAGCCCCACAAGCTCAAACCTAGGAAGGAAGTGGTGGATGAAGCCGGGCCCTCCAATGCCTCCAAAGGTGGTTCTTTTGCTTGGATGGCTCGTGCTATGAAGAAGATCTTCCAAGTGTCCAAGAAAGTTGAGAGGCATCAATATGATGTCCATGAGGAGAAGATGAAGGCTCGCCAAGTTGAGGTTGCTCGCCGCCGTGCCGAGGGGGAAGATGTGCCTTCCGGGTCCGAGCAACACATCCCCACGTGGGATGAATGGCAAGCCAAGAATGACGAGGGCGAGATCATCGCGTGGTCGAGCCCGGAACATGATGATGCTTCTTCCTCTCACCCGGATTGGGACCCTTGGGGCGTGTAGGTCCGATCTTTTCCCTTTTTGGTGCTTTGGTGCCAAAGGGGGAGAGATAACTATTAGGTTGCTCTCGGGAATTTGCATGGGTGGGTGTCACGAGCTCGTTTTCACGTATTTCGACCTTTTTTAGCTTGTGATCACCTAAATTTATTGTTACTTGTGGAACTCCTTTATGTATGCATGGTGTAAGACATGTGAAACTCGTTTTCTTTCTATGTGTTGCTTATTTGTCTTTTGGTTAGTATTGCATTTGTGATTGCTATCATTGTGGCTTGGCTTGTAAAATTTAGGGGGAGTGTTGATTCTAGATGTTGTGTATTTGTGTATTCAAAGCACTCTAAGAATATGCACACATCTAGGGGGAGCTCCGTCGAAATTTTATGAACCCTCGCTTTATATGTTGTGTTGTCATCAAACACCAAAAAGGGGGAGATTGAAAGAGCATCTTCTAGTTGACCCTTGTTTTGGTGCTAATGACAACACAATATGTGTTCTAACATGGCTATTAAAGTTTGCAGGATGTATCTAAGATCTTAGCAAAAAGGAAACGATCGAAACGGGCGCTGCAAAAGCTTTTCAGCAAGCCTTGCTCCAGGCAGCGGTAGTACCGCTGGCATCAGCGGTAGTACCGCTGCACTGGACTGAGCCTTGCTCGGAGCCCTGGCTGCCGCTGGCGGTACCGCCCGAGCTACCGCCGTTTTCGGCGCTCTGTTGCGCGGTGCGGTACCCCCAGCGGTACCAAAGCGGTACTACCGCTGTCCAGCGGTACTACCGGTCCTCACAGCGGTAGTACCGCTGTGTTATTTTCTGCAGGTTCGAAGGCCAGCTCGATGCCGAGGTACCGCTGGCGGTACCGCCGGAGGTACCGCCGTTTTCTCCCTTCTGTTTCTCTTAGCGGTACCTCCAGCGGTACCGGAGCGGTACTACCGCCTCCCAGCGGTACTACCGGCCTCTCCAGCGGTAGTACCGCTGCGTGAAGTTTGGACTAACAGTGAAGTGCGTGAAGCGGGCAACGGCTGGATTCAAAGGTCCAGCGGTACTACCGGCCTCTCCAGCGGTAGTACCGCTGCGTAAGTTTCAGCTCCAAACGGCCAGTTTTTGAAGAGCTATAAAAGGACCCCTTCACCTACCTTTGAAGACTGGAGCTTCTACACTCTCTCACCTCCATTGATGCAAAGCTAAGAGCTCCAAGTTCTCCCAATCCTCCCACCCAAACTCGTTGACCTTTGGAGGATTGAAGGAGAAGGCCCCGATCTACATCTTCACCGAGCCGTTTTTCATTTCCCCCCTCATTCATTTGAGGAAACACTTGCTAGGGTTTCCACTAGGAAAACCTAGCCCATTGTTGTACTTACCTATTGTCTTTGTGACAGATTGTAGCTGTTCGGGAGCCCCCAAGCCCTTTGTGGGTCGTGCCCCGAATCGTTGTTGTAAAGGCTCCGGATTCCGCCTCGAAGGATTCCGATAGTGGAAAGTGAACCAAACCTTTGTGGTGCGGTTCACCGGAGATTTGGGTGAGGCCTTTGTGGCCGTTGAACCATTGTGTTGGTTCACACCTCTCCAACGAGACGTACTCCCATTGAAGGGAGGAACTCGGGAATACATCCTTGTCGTCTCGTGCTTTCACTTCGATTACCTCTATTCTTGTTTACCGCCTTTACCTTGTATCTTGCGTAGTTAATAGCTTGTCATATAGGTAAATTCACCGTAGTTGCATATCTAGAGAATTTACCTTTCGTGTCAAGCCTTAAAGTGAAAAAGAACTAAAAATTGAATTAGCACCTATTCACCCCCCCCTCTAGGTGTCATACCGATCTTTTCAGCGGCGCTGGCCGGGCAGGGGAGGCTCGGGGGTGCCGGCGCTGCTCGCGCGGCTCGCGGGCGCGGCGACGCGCGCGGCGGGCGGGCGGGCGTCGAGCGCCGGCGAGCGCCGGCGGGCTGCCTGCCCAGGCGGCGGGGTCGAGAGGGTCGGGAGGACAATGATGTCCTGTTCCCTTTTTTTTGGATATTAAATTTTTGGAAGATTGCAGAAAAGTCCAGAATTAATCGGCAGTGTTAAACTTGCCACGTGTCCCCTGAAACTGGGCCCCCCTTGTCATAATCAGTTTTAACTGAGCGTCGTGCCCGGTTAGACCACGAGTGGTGGTTGTCTGAAAATCATTAGCGCTGGACCGGTGGCTTCGTGAAATTTTCATGTATCCCGGTGGTTTTACGAAACCCTAGCCGCAATTGTGGTGGTTTTTTGTAATTAACTCTAGTATTGTACATGTATGTACTACCTACCGCGTCTAATACACGAAGAGGAACAGAAATATCTCAGTTCTTTATTTATTATTTGCAACTCGAAATTTAGTGATTTTCGCCAAAAGACAAAACGATCAACACTTCCATGAAAAAAAGTTGCTTGAAAAAAAATGGTCTTGTTGTTTGACATTTCTTCCGGCCTAGAATAGCTCGGTGTGGGTTAAGGACCGTGTCATCGGCTCGTCCTCCCCCTCGGCGCACTTGTCGCTTGTTTTCTACCCAACTTTCTCGTTGGAATGCTCGTCGCAGCTACCTCCAACCCCTTTTTTACACTCGGGAGAGGTGAGGACATCGAGGACGCCTCCACACGCCTCTGCTGTTGTGTTCGAAGAAAGAAAGGAAGGGGAGAGGACCGTTGATTGTGGTGCATGGGAACTGGGAGGAGCGGCAATAGAGAAGGAGGTGATGGTCCGAGCTAGTGCTAGTGTATGGAGAGGACGCAAAGCTAGTAGTAGTGCAAGGAGAGGGGATGGATAGTGACAGAGATGGGGTTGAACGGAGATGTACGTGGTAGATGGGGTCGAGGGAGGAGTCCAGATGGAAGAAGGATACACGGATGGGTGGAAGAAATCAAGGAGACTAGTGAGGAGGGAGCAATTCCCCAAGGTTTGATTTGACAAGAGACCAAGAGAGACGAAAGGAGAGAGAGAGTGTATAAGGGTTTCTCAATGAAAACGTATTATCAAAACTAATACTACTAGTTAGCATTTCCTCTGTTGTACGAATTGTTGGCATTTCCTGTATGTGGAGTATTGTGTCGTCGGTAAATTATAACTTACCAACATCTAACAAACTAAGTTGGTGCAAAGTTTTCATGTAGAGCTCGCCAAACACAACATCAGTCGACCTTGTCCGAGTCGACCAATATCTCGCCGTTTACTGTATGAAACTAGACAAGGCAAGTCATTTGTCGGTGCAGTCGTAGTGGGGAAATTGTTGATCACATGGATTAATTGTTGTCATCCCAAAGATGTCGTAATGAGCACCGAATCTTCATTTATGAAAATAAGAAGGGCCTTCTTAAGTCATAAGAGCTGGAATCCTTAAGAACTTTTTTGATTGTTGGATTATTTTTTGCCAGTTGTTTCATTTTGCCCCTAAATTTTTCATATGTACACCATACTGTATAGAAAGAATTGGCATCCACCAAAACATCTTGATTTTTCTGTGATGCAATCAGGCGAATCAAATAAATATCATAATATTATGTGAATATGCGTTTCGAAAAAGAATCGCGCCACGGCAAGCGGCTGTTGGGGGGCCTGAGCCGAAGCCGCAGTCGAGCCTGCGGCTGCTGGGGCCTGAACCGAAGCCGTAGTCACCCGCTTATTTATTCTTACACGTAGACCCCACAAGCCAGTTCACCGCGCTGTTACTTTAACCCCCATTCACCGCCCGTGTCCAGAGCCCCGCTATATATGCCGCGTCGCCGAGTTCCCGGCGCGCCCTCCCCTTTCAAGTCTCCACCACCACCACCCCCACAACACAGCAGACACACGGAGAGACCGAAGAGAAGAGGAGCTGAGCTCGATACGCCGTCGCTAAGAGGGGACCGAGCTTGTTAGGTAGAATGGCGGTGCTGCTGCGCCCGACGGCGATCGCCGGCGGCCGGCAGGTGTGGCCGGTGGCGGAGGAGCAGGCAGCCGACGAGGCGGCGTCGCAGCGGCTCGTGGAGGCGGTGGCGCGCGGCGACGCGCGGGAGGCCGGGGAGCTGCTCGCGTCCGGGCGCGCGGACGTGAACTACGCCGGGGTGGTGTGGCTGGACGCGCGGCGGGTGGCCGAGGCGGCGCTCCGGGAGGGCGCTGCCGCCGAGCTGCGCGCCTCGCGCGAGGAGATCCGCGCCGACGTCTCCCCGCTCTTCCTCGCCGCCGGCAACGGGGACGTCGCGCTCGTGCGCGCGCTGCTGGTGAGTTGCTCGCTCCACTGCTCGTCCTCCTTCTCCTTGCTCTGTTCCTGTTCGTATAGCTTTTCTGCACTTGCTCTGTTCCGTTTGGAATGAATGACCGCCCGATGCTCTCGTTCGCTGTGTGGTTTGGAAAAACATGATAACCGTGCTGCTTTGCGCCGAGTTTTGGTTCGCTTTTAGCCAGGAATTGGAGCTCAGATTTATAGCCTTAGTCGTCCACGATTTTTATCCATTCGGGGGGCTAGGCTAGAGGCAGAGCCCATGTTTTTCTCACGTTTATTTTCTCGTTCTAGTGCGCGAGAGGAAACATTCGAGAGCTGGTGCCGCTCGAAATTTGAAGCGCAATGCTATGGGTCGTAGGCTGGCCGTGGCTCCATAGCTAGCCTTCGCTTTACCTTTACCGAATTGGTGAAGATTTTCCACGACATTTTCGAATTTTCTCAGCGGGCGCTGCCAACTCCGAAAGTACCACACGTCCGTATCTCATGTCTGGTACTGGTAGAGTGGTAGATAAGAAGATGGCCATCTCTTGCGTGATGAAAAGTATCACGGTTCCTGGTACCTCTTCAACTTTAACAATAATCTTTGTACCCATCATAGTCCCCAGGGTACTGTATAAACGCACGCGGTGGCCAAGTATCGTCAATATTTGGATATGCTAAAAGGGAGAATGCATGCCAGCCTCCCATCTAAACACTCACTTGGCCGGCCGGCCCCTCCGGTGTGCTAATCACTCTCCTCTCCTGCATGATAATACGATTAGACGTAAGCGACGGCCATCATGCGATATTTTCCGTCCAGTTCCAGACCCAATCATGTGTTCCCCTCACCAGGCCTTTCACTCCAGGAACACCCATTTCCTCGCAAATTGGTTTCTGCAAAGAGAGGAGGGGGGCTACCAAGACGCATGATCGGGGACCATGCGTTTGCAGTTCCTCTTTAATGCGTGTACGTACGGATATATTTTTGTTCTCTAGCCATGCATGATGGTAATTGTGTGGTAGGGCATGGAGCTTACGTGGGGAAGCTTCTTGGGCACGCCTTCCTTCACTGTCCTAGATATACGTGTAAGCATCAATCGAGGTCTGTGTACGCGTAGTGTACATCTTCTTGTACATACGTACAGTAAAAGCATGGTACAAGAAGACGTACGTTGCGCCACCAAGGGGCATTTGGTAGTACAGAACTACAGTAGAAAAATGTTTTGTTGATGGCGGTAGTTTCTCAGTTCCTGTCTGATGAGTGATGACCCATCAAGGCCTTGTGTAGGAGTAGCAGCTCACAGTACTGCGTAGGACTGGTGATTGCGTATTTAGGGAGGGGGTTTAAGGGGACATGGGTAGATGGGTTTGACTTTACCCTGACACAGCCCTGAATTTGTTTACTGCTGCCCATAATGTAATGGGTTTGCTAGAAAGCGCCAGCAGTAATTACGTTGTACTCTACTCCTGCCGAGTTCTACTCAGCTCAACGCTTTGGTAGAAACCAATATATTCGCCCTCGTGAGCGCGGTCGGGGTGGGATCACGTGACCTCCAAAACCCAGGGTCCCGTCCCCTGGAATCTCATCTCCCAGACAATGAGTCGACTCCATCACGTCCGTGTTTCTGTCTTGTGTAGTGTACACTCAAGTAATCCCCAGATTTGGTGGATCCTATGGTACTTTTGCCACGCCATTTGGTTGCCACCTAGGCCTAATCACGTGCCCGTCTTCTCCGATGTAAACCGCGCTCAGGGCACCTCCAACGGGATGGCGCATACGGACCAGCCCAGTCCTCTTTTGTCCGAACGGACATGAGAGAGGCTCCAACGGCGTGGCGCAAAATGCCGAGTGTCCGCCCGCACAGGCCAAATCGACCCAAACTCAGCCTATTTTTGGGCCAGCTTTGGGGAGACGCGGACACGCGCCGTGTCCTCTCGGTGTCCGCCCCTGGCCCACGTGGCAGCGACCTCTCCGACTGGCGGTACTTCTTAAATGGGGACACCTACCCCCACCGTCCCCATCTATCCACACTCCCCACTCACCGCTTCCTCTCTCAAACCCTAGCCACCACCGACCGCCGCCGGCATCAATGAAGGGAGGGTTCGGCCGCAACAACGCCGAGGCCTCCAGCTCACGCGGACCTCCGCCGTCCGACGCGGCCCGCCGTGCGGCCGAACGACGGCAGCAGCTGAGGGCGGCTCGCAACGCCCGCCGCCGGGCTGCGCGCGCCCGCGTCTCCAAGGAGGTCGCGGCCATGTACTAGGAGCTTAAGGCCCCGTTGCCGTGGGGAGATGTCCATCCCCCGACGGCTGGCATCTCGGGCCGCAGCGTGTGCCCGTGCCCGCCGTGCCTCGCGACGGCAGGGCGTGGACGGATGTGATCCTCCGGCGGCGCAGCTTCCTGCCATCGGAGCTCGTCAACGACCCCGCCTACGCCATCCAGTCCGCGCTGTGGGACCGGTGGTTCGAGGTCGAGCATGACGCCCGCCGCCGGCAGGGCTTCGCCGGCTACGCGCCTGAGGTGTTCCAGCCGGAGCCGGAGCCCGTCGACGACCACGGCTACGGCTCCTCCGACGACGACGACGACTGGAGCGGCGACGAGATGGACCTGCCGGAGGTCCCGCCGCCGATGGAGGCCGACGATGGCGGCGAGGCCCTGCAGGCCGGCATCGAAGCCTCCGAGCTGCACGAGCTGGGCCAGTGGCCTGACCTGGCGGCGGCGCTCCGTGAGTCGGCCGAGGCGGCGGCGGAGCAGGAGTGGCAGCGGCAGCAGCGGGAGGCCGAGGGGTGGGCGCTCTACGAGGAGGCGGAGGCCTGGCGTCGTCAAGACGAGGCGGACGCCTACAACCGCCGGCAGCAGGAGGAGGCGGCGGCGCACGGGTTCGGCCAGGCGCCGTGGTCACCGTGGTGTCGCCAACATGAGTGGCGCCCGGCTCAGGCGTGGCCGCAAGAGTCCGAGGCGCCGCCTACGCCTCCGGCAGCGCCTGCAGGGCCACCTGCTCACCTCTACGAGGTGCCTGCCTACGTCGTCCTCTCGGACGACGAGGACTAGAAGGCCACGGCGGGCCCCTGGCCGCGGCGGCGCGCCAGCCCCTCCCCCAAACCCTTTAATAGGGTTTTATGTGTTTTTTTAGTGTTTGTGTCACTGGCCCGTGGGGTCCTGCTACCGGACTTAATATTATGTATATATTTTTTTATTTTTTTTCGTCGTGTCCGTTTTTGTTTGCGCCACATCGTTGGGGGCACCTCCACCCCAAATGAAAAACAGGTCCGCGGTCCGCCTCTAAACGGATCAAAAGGGACACATTGGGCGTCCGTTTGCACCAGCCCGTTGGAGGTGCCCTCATGGCGATGTGAGATCCATCTCGCTCTCTGCCGTCGGTGGCGTGGTGTCCTGGTGATCCGCCGGTGTCATGGGGCGGCCGATGCGCCATGCCATTGAATGGCACTGGCAATGGCAGGGGAGGGGAGTAGGCCGAGCCCGAGCATTGCATTGCCTTGCAGGCAAAGCGCACGGCGCACGTACCCGGCACTTTCCCTCATCTCTGCCAACAAGGCCAATTAATGTCCATCGCAAGGTACCCATGGCCGTGGCCCTTGTCCCAGAACGCATGCTTTTGCTGCCGGCATCTCCGTTGTTTGGAGCTCTTCGTTTGGCTCTTGCTAGCATGGAACGGGATACCGGCCGTGCATCATGTACCTTTCGTTTAGCCAGCCTGATGAAATCGACCCCGCCCCAAACAAGGAAGCTAGTCACAGCAGAATCGCCCATCCGGGCAATGGCGACAGTAGCCGATTCCATGATCGCAGAGCATGGCCTGAGGGTGGTGGTAGGTATTTGGCGCATTGCTCGGCAGATCCATATGATCCGCACAGCACACGAGCGCGCGCAGGTCTCAGTGATGAAGCCAGTGGCCCTACATGTGCATTTCATCACGCCATGAAACTGCCTCAAGGAGCCGGCGGGCAAGTAGGCCGGCCTAGTAGACGATCCTTCGCCATGGAAGGAAACGCCAAGGACCTGGACCTCCATACCAACGCCAAGGAAACCGTCCCAGTGCAATGCATCACATGTCACGCGCGATCGCATCGACCGACCTGAGCCGTAGCCGTAGCGAGGAGGTACTGCCGGTACGGAGCTCACCCACGTATCTTGTCGTCTTCTTTGTCTTGTAGCCACGACCTGTCCCCTATGCCACCGGCCAGCTGTACCCCTTCCCTCTCACTCATGCTCCAGCTCCAGTAGCTTGGCTATCCAGCTAGGCGCTCCCGGCGCCCATGCACAGCCGGCTGCGGGCACGTCCTTCCCCGACCTGCCGCGCGCTCGGCGTCTGCCTCTCCTCGTGTTCCCTGGTGTGGCCGCCTCCCTCCACTGTGCGCCATTGATGGTGACATGGGGAGGCCGTGTACTGTTTAGAACATCACCTCGACTCAGTGGAGCAGTGTTACCGTACTTACTGCGTGATGCGATGCCAATGCTGGACTCTGGATGGAACATATAGGTTTTATTGCGAGTTCCTGGTTAACAGTTGTGGATCTTGTTGTTACAGTGTGAAGGGATGGTTAAACCGGAGAGCATAGGATCTGATCATCGTCTGATGTGACTTTGATGGTTAGCATCGATTATTGCTGCTCGGGAGAATTGTTCATGCGTCCCTTTTGTTTTCTTTGCATAATAAAGAACGCGATATCTGGCCAGCACTGTTCGTCTGTGATTGAGAACGGAGCAAATGTTGAAAATCTTTTTAGGAAGTAAAAAAAAGGAAATTTATGGCATTTTTCAGTAGTTGTGGCCATCTTTAAAGCCACTGCTATAAGTATGCAGCAACGTTGAGCTGACACTGAGGTGTAAGCCAGATACACAAAAAGATTTCGTAATCCCGATGGATAGCGATGGCATCACCTGCAGAATTTTGACCAGATTCCTTCTTCCTGGAACAGTGCCACCGCCACAGTACCTGCGCAGGCTCACCGGCCAGGACAGGCCAATCCATCGGTCACCGGCATCGATCACCGACGCGATCAGACATGGTAGTAACAGCGACATTTCCAACTCGGCCAGCTGTGGTTCCGAGTCCCCATGGTCATTGCCCTTGCCTTGTTCTGAATCTGCAGGCCTAGGTCCATCTTACCTTCTGTGCAGTGAAAGCGAAATTAAGAAACTTTTCTCTGCAAGGAGTTATGCACATTAAAATGCCTTTAAGGGCATTCTTGTTTGATCTACGTACTGACAAGACATTAAGACAGCAAACTCTTCATCAAGAAATTTGGCTCAACACTGTCTCAGTTTGTTTTGCACGGCTTGATTGATGGTTCATCTGTTGCACGTGTGTGCAGGCGAAGGGGGCGGACGTGAACGGCAAGGTGTTCCGCGGGTACCCGACGACGGCCGCGGCACGGGAAGGTTGTGCAGAGGTGGCGGAGCTGCTGGTGCGCGCGGGGGCGTCGCAGCCGGCATGCGAGGAGGCCATCGTGGAGGCGGCGCTGCAGGGTCAGGCAGCCCTGGCGGCCATCTTCATGCGCTCCGACCTCGTCCGCCCACGGGTCGCCGTGCACGCGCTCGTCTCCTCTGCCGCTCGCGGCTTCGTCGATGTGCTCGACACGCTCGTCAAGGTATGTCAATGTTTACATTCTTTAATCGGTTTCTTGCTCTGTTTTCTGAACTGTTACTTGGGTTCTTCTGTGGCTTCATTGTTGATAATCCTCGTGTCTGTCGTTGCGTGCCTTCATCTGGGCACCTGTGGCTGTTAGATCTAAAAACATCTAGGAACAACTAGATGAATATTGACAGCAATCTAGAACACAAAAAACAAAATAACAGAGAGGGTTTTGAGGATCATTACAAGCTCCAGCTATTGAAGACATCGTCGCCTGCTCGGTGCAGGCGAGGTTGAGAGATGACGTAGTGGAAGAAGATGTAGGAGAGGTCGTCGTAGATGCGAACGTCCGGATCCCCTCCGGTCTCCAGCGGCACTGCCCTGGCACGGCACGGCGAGGTTCCAGCCTTCCCGTTGCTGTGCGCAGGCCACGATCGGAGTGGAAAGGAATTTAGGGGAGCTGCAGGCTGGAAAACTAACGAGAGCAGAAAACCAGCTGCCGGACTCCCCCCTTATATTGTGCGCATGCAAACGGGGGGCCAGAACCATTAGTTGGTTAGGGTGCCCCCGATCAGGGCGTTTCAGTTAGATACGAGAGAGAGGAAAACTTTGTTTCGGTGGCCCTCCCCCTTATCTATTCGTTTTTCTGTTATTGACTTGGTTTAAGCCGTAACAGATCAACCAACATTCTCCCCCTTGATCATTCGGTTTAAACTTCTTACACCCATTCTCCATAGGAATAATATATCAAAGTGAGGCATTACAACAACCAATGAAATGTCGTTGAACCCCAACACTTATAGTATACAGCCTATTTCGAAATGGAAAACATTCTTCTTAATGGGAGTGGTTCTTTATTGTGGTCCTCTTATTCCAGAATCATAAGGCTCCCAGTAAACCCATGCCGGCAACATGCTTTTGGAAAATACTGGGTGGTAAGCCTTTCGTCAGCGGATCCGCAAGCATACGTGTCGTACTTATATGATTTACCTCAATTGTTTGATCCTGGATTCTATCTTTCACAACACTGAACTTAATGTCAATGTGCTTGGCAACAGCACTTGACTTGTTGTTACTCGTATAGAAAACTGCGGGTTCATTATCGCAGTATAGTAAAAGCGGTTTCGAAATGCTGTCAACCACTTTTAACCCGGGAATGAAATTCTTTAGCCATACAGCCTGCCCAGTAGCCTCAAAACATGCTATAAATTTTGCCTGCATCGTAGACGAAGTAGTTATCGTTTGTTTGGAGCTTTTCCACGATATAGCTCCTCCGGCCAGTGTGAATATGTAACCTGATGTGGATTTCCTACTATCCACACAGCCAGCATAATCAGCATCTGAATAACCTACAACTTCGAGGTTATCAGACCTTCTATACGTAAGCATGTAATCTTTCGTACCTTGCATATAACGCAAAACTTTCTTTGCGGCATTCCAGTGGTCTTTTCCTGGATTTGATTGGAATCTGCCAAGCATTCCCGTTACAAAAGCTAAGTCAGGGCGTGTACACACTTGTGCATACATGATACTTCCGACAGCTGAAGCATAAGGAACCGACTTCATCTGATCAGTTTCTATTTGGTTCCTCGGACATTGAAATGTCCCAAACTTATCGCCCTTAACTATAGGAGCAGGTGTGGGAGAGCACTTATGCAAATTGTATTTCTTCAGTACTCTCTCACAGTATGACTTTTGGGATAGTCCTAACACCCCCTTAGACCTATCTCGATGAATCTCAATGCCAAGGACATATGAGGCTTCACCGAGATCCTTCATATCAAAATTGGAAGACAGAAAATTCTTGGTCTCATGCAGCATATCCTTATCGCTGCTGGCCAACAATATGTCATCCACATATAGGACTAAGATTGTGAACCTACTGCCTTTAAATTTAACATAAATGCAGTTGTCCTTCACATTCTCTTCAAAACCAAAAGTTCGAATAATTTTATCAAACTTGAGGTACCACTGTCTTGAAGCTTGCTTCAAGCCATAGATGGATTTGTTCAACCGACACGCTAAATGTTCCTTTCCTTCCACGACAAAACCTTCCGGCTGAGTCATGTAAACATTTTCATTAAGGTCACCATTTAGAAATGCCGTTTTAACGTCCATTTGGTGTAACTCTAGATCGAAATGAGCCACTAGAGCCATGACGATCCTAAAAGAATCTTTACTTGACACAGGAGAAAAGGTCTCATTATAATCGATTCCTTCTCTCTGCGTGAAGCCTTTTGCCACAAGTCTTGCTTTGAACCTTTCGATATTCCCTTTGGAATCGAAATTGGTTTTGTAGACCCATTTGCAGCCTACTCTTTTAGCACCTTTGGGAATTTCTACTAAGTCCCAAACATTATTTGAGCCCATAGATTTTAACTCGTCTTCCATGGCAACTTGCCACTTGGACGAATTCTCACTTTTAATGGCTTCTTTATATGAGGTTGGATCCTCCACCCTTCCTACGTCATTTATATCCTCACTCATGTAAGTGACATAGTCGTCTGAAATGGCTTTCTTTTTGTCTCGCTGTGATCTTCTCACAGGAGGCGGAGGAACATCATTATTTTGATGACCCCCTTCATTCTCTGTATGGTGATCCTCTTCACTTTCTGGATTTTCATTATTATTTTCAGGATCAACATTGGGCTCGGGATCTGAACCAAAAGATTCAGAACCGAAACTACGAGTCACCTTTCTTCGTGTTGGCAGAACGAGCTCAATCGGAGTTGGGAATGAAACACACACCCGTTTTTCCTCAAGGTCGATCTTTCTTAATTCGGTGACTTCATTGTCCTCAAAAAATATCGCTTGCCTAGTCTCCACAAACTTGGTGGTATGATTCGGACAATAAAAGCGATATCCCTTTCCCCTATGAGGGTATCCAATAAAGAAACAGCTTACTGTTTTTGGATCTAATTTCTTAAGTTGTGGATTGAATATTCTAGCTTCAGCACGACAACCCCATACACGCAAATAATTCAAGCTCGGTTTTCTTCCCGTCCACATCTCGTAAGGTGTGCTCGGTGCTGACTTAGTAGGAGCAAGATTTATAATATGTGCGGCTGTCTTTAATGCCTCCATCCATAGGCTTACTGGCAAACTTGCATGACTAAGCATACTTCGCACCATGTCCATAAGTGTGCGATTTCGACGCTCAGCCACGCCATTTTGCTGAGGTTCGCCAGGCATTGAATATTGGGCAACAATTCCATTCTCAGCTAGGAACTTGGCAAAAGGTCCTGGAATTTGCCCATAAGGAGCATGTCTACCATAATACTCTCCCCCGCGATCAGATCGTACAACTTTTATTTTAACATTCAGTTGGTTCTCAACTTCGGCTTTGAATATTTTGAATTTTTCCAAAGCTTCCGAACGATCACGTATCGGGTAAATATACCCGTATCGGGAATAGTCGTCTGTAAAGGTGATGAATGAATCAAAACCATCTATAGACTTAACGTTAAGGGGTCCACAAATGTCAGTATGAATAAGTTCTAGGACACCCGTAGATCTTACTGCTCCTTTCTTAATCGTTTTTGCGTATTTCCCTTTGATGCAGTCAATACATTTGTCTGCATCAGAGAAGTCTAATGGAAGAAGTACGTCATTTTTAATGAGTCTTTCTATTCTCCCCCTCGAAATGTGACCCAAACGACAGTGCCACAATTTCGAAGAAGTACTAGTACCCTTCCATTTCTTCTCAACTTTAGGAACATCACTCACATGCAGAATTGAATCAATCATTGATAACATATATAATTTGCCTCGTCTGACACCGAGACCAACATTCTTATTACAAAAATTTAACTCAAATTGTTTGTTGCCAAACTTGCACTCAAACATGTTATCATCTAGGCAAGAAACTGAAATCAAATTCCTACTTAAAGTAGGTACATAAAGAACATTATTCAAATGAAGCCGGAAGCCGGTGTGGAGTTCCAAGGTGAGTGACCCTACAGCTTCGACATCGACTTCAACTCCATTCACGACTTTAAGTCTTCTTGCCCCCTCTCTTATAGTTTGGATCATATTTAATCCCTGCATGGAATTAGCAACATGAGCAGTTGCACCTGAATCAATCCACCATTCGGTACTAGAGAAATTAACATAAAAACTTTCATCAACAAATGTAATTTCATCTGTACCTTTCTTATTGAGCCATCTCAGAAAGTCTGGGCAGTCCTTCTTAAAATGCCCTTCTTTTGAACAGAAGAGACACTTGTTGTCGAAAGACTCATCAGGAACCTTGTCCTTTCCCTTAACTGACTTTGGTGCGTTGTTCTTGAAAGGCTTCTTTGCAGGCTTGGAGGAACTTGGTCCATCATGTTTTCTCTTGGCAGATCCAACATGAAAGACTTGATCCTTGTTTTGCCTCTTAATCCTCTCTTCTTCCTCAACGAGTCGTGGGGATAACTCAGTGAGTGACCATTTTTCTTTTAGAGAGTTGTAGTTTATCTTAAACTGCTCAAACTCTGAAGGGAGGGACTCTAGTATCATAATCAGAAGGAGGTTATCACTAAGCTCACACTGTAAAGCTTTCAGTTTGTTGGAAGCATTCACCATCCTCAGAATATGAGACCTAACATCTCCATCATTATTATATTTTACAAGGAGCTTATGAAACAGCTCTTGGGCATAAACTTTTTCGGAGCCCTTGAACTGCTCCTCCAAAGCTGCCATGAACTCCTTGGCATTGTCCTTCTTGGGGAGAGCCCCAATGATATCTGGAGATATCGACGACTTCATCACGAGCATTGCAACGTGATTTGTCTTTTCCCATTTTTCCAGTTTGGAATCATAGGCTTTCTTTAATTCATCATACCCCGTGGCACCGACAGGTGGTGCCACAGGTTTGTCCTCCCGCAAGGCGTAATCAAATTCATTGAAAGCCAGGCAGAGTTCCATAGCATTCTTCCAACGAGGGAAGTTACTTCCTGTCAAATGTTCGACAGTATCTGGTCTAAACGGAGCGGAAGCTGAAATTTAAATGGACGCTCATAAGGATGGCATGAATATAAAATTTACGTTGGTAAAAAGAATAAATATGCCATGATTTCTAAAAATTCCAATTCTATGTCAAAACACCGTTGGGCAGTAATGTCATAAAATTAGAAAACATTTTAGTGAAATGACTTGTAAAATTAAAACAACGTTGGTCAGATTTAATTTTACTGTCATAAATCTTCTCAAATTAAACATCAAATTTAAACTTTAAAAGGATAAAACTTCATATGATGTCTAATTTGATAATTCATCATTTAAACATGCTAAATATTCTAAACAAAAATTCTCGTTGGTTTATTTTCATTCAGAATACTAACATATTTCAATTCATATTTTAGGCAATATTTTTCTGTATTTAAAACAGTGCATAAAACTAAACAATAAAACTTATAATGCACTGAAATTTAAATAACAGAAAACTGAAAAGAAAATTCGGACGGACATTTCAGCCCAGAATAAGAAAACTGAGCCGCAGCCCATCTCGGATTCGGCCCAATAAGGCGCCCGAGCCCATATACTGCCCGGAGCCGTCTGCACCGTCCGATCGGAACGGACGGCGGAGATGAGCCCCGATCGGACTAAAGCGGACTCGGGTCAAAAACCCTAACCCTAATCCCTTTTCAGTCTCACTCTTTCTCTCCCCGATTCTACTGCTCGCGAGAGGCGGCGCCAAAGCGACCGCGCTGCTGTGCAGCTTCTCCGGCGGCCGGAGCCGCCTGTGTGAGAGAGCGAGGCGGCGACGCCCTCCCCCTTATCCATCCCGACGCGCTAGCTGTGCTCAGCGTAGGAGCGTGTGCTGGGCGAAAGCCCGCGCGCTCGTCCGTTGAGCATGGCTGCCGGCGTCGTGTTCGTACGGGGAGGCAAGCAAGTGCTGCGCGCCGGCGAGGGACGTCCGTTCGTCGACGATGGCGGAGCGGCGAGACTCCTTCCATCGTCCCTTCCGCGCAAGGCGTCATTCCGCGCGTCCTCCTCCGATGGGAGAGGAACGGCGTCGCGGGGCCAGCGCCCTCGTGCAGCTGTGATGCTGCACGGACCCGAAGGCGGAGGCGGCGGTCCGGCGTCGATCTCGGTGAGTTGCTCTCCCGACTTTTGGACATCGATTTTGGGGATTTTCCTTAGGGTTTGGGTGTTCGGCCAGAGGGGAAAACGACTTTTAATTGCCACAATTTGCATTAATCCCCTCCTTCTAATTGCTTCATGACTAACAGAAGATCAAAAAATTAATTAACCGAAACTTAATCAACGATTTAATTGCCTAAAACATGAACATAATTAACTCAAATTTGATCACAGATCATGTTTAGGGTTCTAGTGCTATCAAATTTGGCGTCTGATACCAATGTTAGATCTAAAAACATCTAGGAACAACTAGATGAATATTGACAGCAATCTAGAACACAAAAAACAAAATAACAGAGAGGGTTTTGAGGATCATTACAAGCTCCAGCTATTGAAGACATCGTCGCCTGCTCGGTGCAGGCGAGGTTGAGAGATGACGTAGTGGAAGAAGATGTAGGAGAGGTCGTCGTAGATGCGAACGTCCGGATCCCCTTCGGTCTCCAGCGGCACTGCCCTGGCACGGCACGGCGAGGTTCCAGCCTTCCCGTTGCTGTGCGCAGGCCACGATCGGAGTGGAAAGGAATTTAGGGGAGCTGCAGGCTGGAAAACTAACGAGAGCAGAAAACCAGCTGCCGGACTCCCCCCTTATATTGTGCGCATGCAAACGGGGGGCCAGAACCATTAGTTGGTTAGGGTGCCCCCGATCAGGGCGTTTCAGTTAGATACGAGAGAGAGGAAAACTTTGTTTCGGTGGCCCTCCCCCTTATCTATTCGTTTTTCTGTTATTGACTTGGTTTAAGCCGTAACAGATCAACCAACAGTGGCTTCATTGTTTCCTTGAGACAACTTGCAACTTGCTGTAGTAGCTTTGTACAAGTGTAGTTGGACGATTCAAGACTCTGTATTGTTGACGCTGATTAGATGGGCCGAAAGATTACATGGGCTTTGTGCCACACTGTTTAGCACAATCCTCAGTGGACCATATATGGGCCTGGGTGAGACTGTTGGCAAAGTCTGGACTATGGTGTTCTGCTCGGCTGAGACGCGTGAGTCGGAGCCGTAGGAGAGAGCGTCTTTAGTCCCACCTCGCTACTTTGCTGGGGGCGCGGCCTGTTTATAAGCACAGAGAGCATCTCCCCTGACAGGGACGGGAATGGTCTTCGGACTTTCCTCTAGCACACTGCCGTTTCGGTGGATCTAACCCAATTTTTTTATAATTTGTTTTTGTTTTACAAATTGTTATGGCAGTGGACTTATGACAGAACATTCTCGGGTTACATGGTGTGTAGTTGGGGCATATTGTTTTTGCATTACGAATTTGCACATACCGTTGCCCAGCTAGCAGCTAATTTCATCTGATTTTCTCCATTCAAGTGTGGGGCTGACCCAAACGCGACCTCCCGGGTGCTTCTGCGGTCTCTGAAGCCATCTCTGCACCTCAATGTCGACTGCACAGCGCTCTTCGCCGCGATCGTCAGCCGGCAGGTCGCCGTTGTTCGTCAGCTTCTTCAGGTATGCAACGTTACACACAAGCATACGCACTCTCCTTTGTCAATGGACGCTTTCTTTTGACACCCATTTGTGCCTCCTGTCTAGATTGGCGTGAAGAGGGACACCAAGGTGAGGCTAGGAGCTTGGTCTTGGGACGCGGCGACCGGGGAGGAACTGCGAGTCGGCGCCGGCCTCGCGGAGCCCTACGACGCGGCCTGGTGCGCCGTGGAGTACTATGAAACCACCGGCTCCATCCTCCGCATGCTCCTGCAGCACGGGTACGCGTGCGGCGCCACGCACCTTGGCCGGACGCTGCTCCACCACGCCATCCTCTGCGGCAGCGTCGGCGCCGTCGAGACGCTGCTGGCGTCTGGTGCGGACTGCGAAGCCCCGGTGAAGACGTCCCGGAGCGCAAGGTTCAGGCCGGTTCACATGGCGGCGCGCCTCGGGCAGCCGGAGATCTTACAGACGATGTTGGACAGGGGCTGCGACATCAACGCAAGGGCAGAGGTTGGCGATGTCGCTGTCATCCTGGCCGCGCGCCACAAGCGCGAGGATTGCCTCAGAGTTCTCGTGTCCAACGGAGCGGACGTAGCGCTGCTGAACTTGGCTGGCGAGTCCGCGCCCTCCGTCGCATCTTCTGGTGGCTGGAAGGCGGGCTTTGAACGCGCGGTCCTTGGCGCGATTCGGTCAGGGACTATTCCTCTGTCTAGCGACCGGAACGTGTTCTCGCTGATGATGTTCGCTGCGCGCTGCGGCGATGCCGCTGCGTTGGAGGTGCTGCTCGCTCAGCCGGACGTGGACTTGGAGGAGCAGGATGCGGACGGGTGCTCGCCCATAATGGCCGCCGCCAAGGAGGGTAATGTTGACGCCTTCCGCATCCTTGTCTTCGCTGGCGCCAACGTGAGGCTGTGCAACAATCGTGGCGAGACGGCCATCGGGCTCGCGCAGCAGAGCAAGAAGAGGGACATGTTCGAGCAGGTCATGCTCGATTTCGCGCTGGAGAAAGGCATGCCGGCCGGTGGGTTCTACGCCCTGCACTGCGCATCCAGGCGTGGCGACACCGCGGCTGTGCATCATCTTGCCAGCACGGGCTACGACGTCAACATCCCGGACGGCGACGGGTACACCCCGCTCATGCTGGCCGCCAGGGAAGGCCACGCGGCCGTGTGCGAGCTGCTGATCTCTCACGGCGCCCGGTGCGACATCGTGACCCCACGGGGCGAGACGGCGCTTTCGCTCGCGCGGTCGGCGCTTGCCACGGCGGCGTTCAACAAGGCCGAGGACGTGATCATGGACGAGCTGGGACGGCAGCTCGTCCTCCAGGGCGCGCACGTGACGAAGCACACCAAGGGCGGGCGCGGGAGGCCGCACGGCAAGACGCTACGGATGGTCGCCGCCGCGGGCGTGCTCCGGTGGGGCGGGTCGAGCCGGCGCAACGTGATGTGCATGGAGGCGGAGGTCGGGGGCAGCTCGGCGTTCCAGCGGCACCGTCAGAGGAAGGGCCGTCGAGGCGATGACTCGTACGCGCCGGGCCTGTTCCGCGTGGTGACGGCGACGGGGAAGGAGGTGCACTTCGTGTGCCAGGGCGGGGAGGAGGCGGCGGAGCTGTGGGTGCGGGGCATCAGGGCGCTTACCAGGGCGGTGTTCCGTAAGCAGGGCACTAACTAGCTAGTGTGATGGGCTTTGCTCTGTGTAGGCTTGGGGGTAGTTTGCAGCAAGCGTGCATGTAAAGAGTAGGGACTGTAGTAGATCAGTGATGCGTGGAGTTGGCGTCTGGTCTTCAGCTTGAAGACTTTGCCAAGTTTTTTTCTTCTTTCGTTTGAGATGGATGGCTTTGCCAAGTTGCCATGATGTTTTTGGTTCAGGGCCTGGAGTTTGTACAGCTTTGGTGGATGGTTTTGGCTAAGTTGCTTTAGCTATGCTTGTAGTGGCTGCTTTTACTCTCGATCCACAGTGTATTTGAGAAGCTCGCCACTTCAACTCTTTCATTTGTTCAAAGTCTCAATTTTTCTCCTTTGTTTTGGCAAAAGAAATTACAGGAGGGGTTTCTTAGGTAGGTAACCATTCTCAACCGAGAATAGCTTGGAAGTTCAGAAAATTGTAGTAAGAAAATCGATCTACTCATCAGATTATGCGGGTAATAACAAACACCAGATTGACTCATGGCCATGGACATAATGGCTAGGAAAAAAACATGGTTACTAAATAATGGTAGCACACAATGGCCATAGTAGAATAGAAGGAATTAAATGGACAACGAAAACTTTCATTCTCACAGCACCATTTCGTGACTCCCCGAATGAAACTTACACCAGGATCGAAATACCAGCACCCGCCAGTTTGCCCTGGCTAACGAAATGTCCTGAATTGCTAACAGTATAGCTACAATGAAACGAGGAAAAACTTCTTATCATCGACATAACTTCAGAACCCCAGTAACTCAACA
This sequence comes from Poa annua, assembly GCA_026929855.1. Classification (NCBI taxonomy): domain Eukaryota; kingdom Viridiplantae; phylum Streptophyta; class Magnoliopsida; order Poales; family Poaceae; genus Poa; species Poa annua. The sequence continues at coordinate 73,071,513 of CM049433.1, forward strand.
TCACTGCAATCTAAGTTGTTAAAGGTAAAAAGGCATCAGCTAGATGGACAAGTTCAGCTTCCTGAGATTTCCTTCTCCTTAGCTTTGCACATATCCTCTGCCGACTTAATGAACTTCTTGGTCATTTCTTCGACCTGGAGGAAATATAATATGTAAATATCTACTACTGTGCAAAACATTTCCTTTCAGAACATCGTTCAGTTACTCACTTCCTTCTCAAGTCGCTTTATATCATCCTTTGGCATGCTAGATGAAGATTTCTTTATCGTATCAAGTGCCTAGAAACACAAGAAAAATGCATTGAGATACGAAGGAACAAGAAAAGAATAAGCTGAACGTGATGTAATAGGAAGAACGACCATAAGAGACAATTCAAATTGAATGCTAGTACTTCAGGCGTACAAACATTCACTCTACATTAGTCCAAGGTTTTATAAACATAAGTAGTGCTGGGATTCAGATGGCAAATGCTGTATATTGCACACGAGGGAAACATAGATCCTCCACTAATAGAGCAAAAATTCCGTATACTTAGTAGACTTCAGCACCGTTATCTGATAACTGAACCACGGTACAATGAAATGAAGGTCTGTCAAAACACCGTCAGTTTTCTAAGTCGTGGGAGAGAAGTCATAGTCAAATATTTTGGTTTACTAATAGACCAGATGGTAAAACATCAAGCTTGGAGTAAGTGCATTTCTCTTTGAACAGATGACAAAACGCTACTGACTTGCAGAGAAGTCATAGACAAATATTGTACCAGAAATGCCACATCAGAAATTCTTAGTTTTTCTAAGTGAAAGTTCCAAAAGAAAACATATACTCAGTGACAATTGACTGATTGGAATACTCCTAGTGTCAAACTAAGGCTTCACAACATAAATCATCTTAAATTCTTAACGAAGAAATTAAGTGCAAAATACCTTTTGGCGTGCTCTTCTAATACTTTGCTTGAAATCCTCAGCAGATTTAGTAACAACCTTACACAGAGCCTATATTCAGGCAGCAGAAAATTGTTAGTCTTTTCAAAATAAAAATGAGATTAAAGACTAGTTAATGTTACCTGCATAGTCTCTTTCGTCAATCTGCACATGCACAAAATTAAATTAGAAGATGAAAATAAACTGAAGACTGCAAAGCGCAGATAGTAAAAAGATGAAACATCCGAATGCAATCTATCGCAAGTTTGTGGACAGTAGTTGACCTACAAAGTAACTACTAAATCACTTACGCATAAGTATAAATCTATGATAAATATAGGGGCACGCAAGCAATGATATTAACACTTACGGAGGGATAGGTGCAATAATCCTATTGCCGTCAGGTGTTGGATTGATGCCCAATGGAGATGATGCAATTGCATTCTCAATAGATTTCATTGTCTGTACAACAATTAATTTTAATCAGTCACATAAAGTTTAAGTGGTCTACAGCATGGTACCAAATGGCAATTGTAATGCCTGCATCATGACCTAGCGGATTGGAACGTATAAGCTGCTATATCGCCACAATATTCCATCTCTATTACAGCAAAACCAACAAATTGTCTTTTCGTAACTTGCACATCCAAGTAAATCTCATCTGCTATTGGTGTTTACTTGAATGTGCGAGCTATAGCGGCTTATTACAAAACTTGCAGTATTGGTAATAGCATCTGCTATCCGCTATCCGCTATTAGAATTGGTTCTGCAAAAATGCAGAACGTAACATACATGCCCCAAATATTAGAATAATAGTCAAACATCTCTTTTTGTTGTTGCCAAATATGCACGGATGCACGCATACTTGAGCATATGTCCATTTCTGCTTCGAAGTTATAATTGATTCAGCTGTCTTACATGTTGTACTGCATATGTCCATACTAGTAACTAGTGATAGATACAGGATTACACAAAGTTGCCAGTGCTATTAGAAATGCAGTATTGGTAAATTACAGTACGACCCTACTATCGGCTATCTAGTAATTTGGTCGACAGTGTGTTATAAATAAATCATTAAAGCTCGACAGTGTGTTATAAATAAATCATAAAGCTAGGGCCAAACAAAGTATACATTTTTTTTCTCGAACACCAAAGCATGCACATTTACATGAAACTATGACATGGAGGGCTCCTATATGGAAAGCACCAATAGTGATATCAAAATGTCGGGTAGAAGGGAATAAAGTTCTTACACTAGGATCATAGGGCATCACTGAAAGGGTATGCGAATCTAAAACAGAAACAACAGCGAGGCGATTTAATCCAATTTTAACATCCGCAGTTTCCACCATGATGTGGTCAAGCATGCCTGTAGAATACTTTGGTTGCATCATCTGTGCGAAATGGACCGGTATAAACAATATCACTAGAAAAATGCACATCATAACTATACCGGGGGAAGCCCTTCCTGTCCGCAGTTTACTCAGCTCTCGCGATAGCGCAACGACGGCAGTCTCCATTTGTGCGGTCGTGGCCGATTTGACAGTCGGTCCAATATCAGGAGCGGCGGCTTCAACCGTATCACCTCGACTATCATTCTCTAGAAAATCCCCAACACAAAAGGAAAACATCAAGTCTTCGATTACACTGCTATCATGATCAATCCCACAAAATAATTGAGTACCCTAATTTAGGAATTGCTCGATAAAAATTACAGCATCTAATAAGGGACCAGCTAACGAGAGTGGCATCTCCGGGTCCAGGGAACCAACAGCAGCCAAGGGGCGAGGTGAGTCGAGGAGGGCGGGTGCCGGGAACGTGCCGGGTGCGGCAACTTACTCGATTTCTTCCCCTTCGCGAAGCCCCTCCGGGTCTCGAGTAAGAAAAACTGGGTGCGGGGGAGGAGCTCTCTTGCGGAGCCAAGGGATCCGGCGGACGGTAGGCGGTGAACGGAGGTGGAAGCTGAGGAGGCGGCGGCGGCGCGCAGGGAGCGGGAAAAGACTGCGGCGCCTCGCCGCAGAAGGAGAGCCATGCGGAGGGGGTGGGATTCTGAAGAGAAGGGCCTGTAGAGGTTTCGGGGTTCTACGGGCTTCGCCGGTGAGGGGCGGCGGCGGCGGCGGCGAGAGGAGGGTTTTGTCTTTCCGACGGGTTTTTACTGCTTTTCGGGGGAAACAGAGACTGCTGCTCTCGTTGTTGGACCGTCTCAAAGAAGCCCGTTCGTCTTAGTAAAGTGTGCTAGTGTATGTGTCAACTGGGCCATACGTTTACTCACCACTAACTCCAGGCCTTTTTGTTTAGGCTGATTGTGGCTGACTGTACTATTCTAGGGAAAAGTTGATGTTCTAAATTCACTTTTAAAAAGTTGATGTTCTGAATTTTACTGTTTGATAAATTAGTTGGTTGTGTAAATTAGGATGTTTGAAAAAAAAACCTCAGAGTGGTGAGAATGTGTATTTTTTGATGATTTACATGTAAAATGGGTACATTCTAAAGATTAGATATCACATCTACAAGTATGACAACCAATATGTGATATCACACTTAATAAAAAAATATCAAATATTAAATCTAGTAAAAAAATTATCAAAGATACCGTGACTCGGCCAACTCTTTAGAATTATAGGTGACCGCACACAAGGGTGCTAGATACCGATCGATGCGGGTCATCCAGTAAACATCAATTTTCTCCCACGAGGAGAAAATTTCAAAATAATCACGAGAACCCAGGTGTAGGATTGTAAATTAACCGTTTTAAAAAATAGATAAAAATAGAGATACTTGTTCGAGGTGTAAATTCACATAAGTAGTTGAAAATTGGGTTAGAAAATCCACAAACTTATTTTCGCAAAAAAAGGTCCACTTATCATGTGGTGTGAAATCGGTCCAAACTGCTTTGGTGCGGACAAGTGGTGCTGCTTTTTAACCAACACCTTCTTACTTTATTTTTTTCTCTTGCCGTTAACAAGGGAGAAGCTACATAGTTCTTGCAAGGTGCACAATTTTTAAAAATATCAAATAGGTCTAAATTTTGCTATATGTACACCAGGTAAACCCAATAGCAGTCCACCAAGGCTCACTAACAATTATAATATGACGTCCCATTTCACTGAGTGGAGGTTTTTGGCTCTCGGGCTCCTGCCATTTAGATAATTCGAAATTTATATTTACGAGTTTCAGAAAAATCCAGAATGTAGTCAACGGTGTATCCCAAATACATGTAAAAATAAACTTGAAATACTCTGTATTTAAGATGTAGATATGTGCATGCATAGTTTTATATCTCTATAGTTTCACATATTTTATCATTTTTATGTAGATAACAATACAAAGTATTTGGAGTTAATATTTAACACATTTGTGGGATACACCAGTACCTAAATCCAGATGTTTAATATTTTTTTTGAAACTCGAAAAATACGATTTTCAAATTCTTTTAAGTGGCAGGATCGCTGGTGCCCAGGTGCAAAAGAGACTGTCCGCATTTCACCTTGCTAATTGAGGTCGTGTATCGGGCAGAAAGAACTCCTAGCTCCACCTCTACCCGTTATGATTTTGATCTCTTTACATGAACCATCTTGTCATACAAAACTCTCTGTTGGGGCTGAAGATGAACTATTGTGCTGCAAGATCATCGAACATGGCCGTCACGACGTCCATGCCCAACTACCCGGCAACATGATTTTTGTGCGCACAACCTATTAGAGCATCATGGTCTACGAGTGTAGAAGAAATACTAAGTATTTCAAAATAGAAACAGAACAACTGAAGCTCGGGAATACAGACTATTCTTATGAAAACCGACCAGGACTACCCCTTAGTGAAGTTGATATTGTAGAAATCTACATTTGGTGAGATTTCCACAATTCTGCCCTCGAGAGGGTCGAAATAGAGACTAGTATTTAGATTCTTGTCCTGTGACTGCGACACGACTTTGCCAATGAAAATTGTGGAGCTATGCTCTTTTCATCGGAAATAAAGCCGATCATGTTTCATCGTGCAGAATTTTGCTAGTAGGTAATTTGAGGAACGACAAAAGATCCAAACTGCAAAGTATACGTATACAGCATTTGCAAATTGTAACTATCTGGAAACCTTGTAGATATTAAATACAGTGACACCATTAGTTTCCAATTTTGATGAAATTTAAACTGTTCAAATTTTAAATGAGGAATATGGGTATTTTATCATATCTTTAATTTAGATCATTTAAAATTGAATATTTTGCAAACACGAAAGATCATATCTTTCTGTTAGTACCAATCAAATGTACTTTCACCAATGTTCAAAAGTAATTTGGTTAAACTTTGTATCAATCATAGCCCATAATGGATTTATAAACTAGTACACCTCCGTTCCTTGATATAAAGTGTAAGGTTTTGGCACGGATATTAAGACACCAGTATTTTGCATGCGGTGGACTAATTTTCTACCAAAAAATGAGTGAAAGGAGTCCTTGCATGCGGTGGACTAATTTTACATACTAAAACAATCCATAAAATTCCTCTGTTCCAGATTGTGGGTAGAATTGTTCATAAATCACAATACACCTTTTTTGAAAGTTCTCTTAAAAACGTACAACTTATATCAAGAAATAGAGGGAGTATGATTTTTCCATTATTCTTAAGTGTTGGAAATATTTTTTCTAAGTACTAAATATTTTTCCTACATTGCACATCTCTCTCTCTCTCTCTCTCTCTCTCACTTACCGGTGTGGTATATAAAGGCATGTACGATGCAAAGTGCTTATAGAAATGCTTAGCAAAATAAACCGATTTTTGATTAAGCATAGGTGCTTATTTACATAAGAGAAATGCTTAACTAGGCATCTCTCCTATAGAAATTAGCATTGGTGCTTAGAAATGCTTGGTTTATTTTTGTAAGAACCTCACTAAACACCTTGCATTGTATATGGCCTAAGGCCAGATGTATGCACTGAATTTCACTCTTCCTTTTGTGTCTGTCAGGTGTAGCTTTGTTTTCAGGCTTGCTGCTTCGTTAGCTCCGACATGGTATGACCTCCGGATCTCCTATCTTCTACACGTGACCTTGTTGCCACCGCTCTCGGTCCTCGCTGTTCGCTGGCAAGATCGGCGCTCCACGGCCCGGAGCGAGAGAGCAGGCGGCCCTCTCCGGCAATGGCTTGGTGTGTCCGGTGCAACATAGTCTGATGGTTTTATCGGGAAGAAGTGTGGTTAGTACATGCTCGGTAGTTGAGGTTGGCTCCTGCTAGGTGTAGCTTCTTCGGTTTCTTGCTCGACTTGGAGTTGGGAGGCCCTCGCTCTCTTCTCGTTTGTCGTTTCTTTTGACTTGCTTTGTAAGAGGATTTTCTCACCACCTTGTATCAGTTCGGAAAAGCCGGACAAAATCCTGTTTCATGGGTAATTTGGCAAGTCTAACTCAACGAGTAGTAGCAACTTTCCGCAAGTGTGACAGATTACACATGATGCACTACTTTACATAGTTACATCATTACATGCATATGATGAATTGCATCGCGTGGTGTCGGCAATCTGATTTTGGGCAAAACACAGATGCTGCGAACGACCGCCGGGCGCCGTAACGCAACAACCGTCGGTACGTGCTAGCTGGCCGGGAGGCGATGACGCCGTGCCCGTGCCGCCCGCGGCAGAGCGACACTCCGTACGTACGTTGTTCATGCTCTCGAGACTCCGTACCTCAAGGACGACTGTGCTACAGAGTAGCAGCTGAGCTACGTCCGTCCCCGGCTGGAGCGTCTCCGGCCGACCGGTGCAGCCGTCCCGCGATCCCAACCTCACGCAACAGCGACCCAACGAAGATGTTATTCCCCCAGCAAGGACGCTACGCGTCATGTTACTCGCAAGCTCGTCAAATTCAGATGAACAGAAAAGACCAGCTACAGCGACGCCGGCAGCTCTGCTACCTCACCGTGCGCCAACTCCGGCCCGGTCAGCAGAGATCGGTGGACGAACTCGTGAACGGCATGATCGATCGACTCATGGAGATGGATCCCGGGCAACCGTACCGGCCGGAGACTCGGTCCGTCCAACGGCCCGTTCTCCTACGTAACTCGATCCCTGCATGGGTCCCGTTCTCCTACGCGAGCGAGGAAGTCCGCGGCGAGATGTCACCACTGGTCTCGCTCCAAGTCTCGGCCCTTTGTCCGCTAGTACTCCCCATGCCTGTCGCCGTAAGCTTCCCTGCAGCGATATCGTCCACAATAAAAGTAGCCAGGAAGATTTCAGCAACTTCCATCGGTGCCGATCGATAGATTCCTTGGGATATATACGACATCCAGTCAGTCTCATCTAAGCCATTCTCCGTTCCTTCCTTCCTTCCTTCAAACCTGTAGAAGCAAGCTAGCTAGGCCGAGAGCCCCAGTGCTCTGTTTCGTTTGTGCCGCCGGCGATCGAGATGAGGTGGTGGGAGAGCGTGAAGACCTTCTTCGCCGACGGCGGCAGCCTCGGCTGCTTGCCCCGGTTCCGGAGGAACGGGGGCGAGGATCTTTACTCCTACCCGCTCGAGCCGGCCGGTGAGTGAAGAGTCAGAGCACGCTGATTTCCATTTCCTTGCATGCAGTCAGCTCGCTAGTCGCAACCAATTAATTAATTTTGCTTCAATTAATTCCTCGTCGTGTCCAGAGCCGCTCACCGTGGAGGTGCCGACGGTGGCGCTGGGGGAGATCAACGAGATAACGGACTCCTTCTCCGGCGAGAGGCTGGTCGGGCAGGGGTCCTACGCCACGGTGTACAAGGTCACGCTGCGGAGCGCGAGGCAGGCCGTGGTGAAGCGGCTCGAGAAGCCGTCCAAGCACGCCTCCAACGACGTCTTCATCCGGCAGCTCTCCGTGGCGTCCAGGCTGCGGCACGAGTGCTTCGTGCGCCTGCTCGGCTACACCGTCAACGGCGACCTCCGCGTGCTCGTCTACGAGTTCGCAACCATGGGCACCCTCCACGACGCGCTGCACGGTATGCGTGGGATCCGGCTGCAGCTACCCGCCATTGATCTGAGCGACTTTCTGAGTAACTATACAGCACTGACACCGTCGTGGATGTCGACGGCATGCAGGGCCGAAGGAAGGCATCGCGGCGGCGGCGCGGGGGGAGGAGGACGCGAGGCCGGTGCTGAGCTGGTCGCACAGGGTGCAGATCGCCCTGGACGCCGCGAGGGGGCTGGAGTACCTGCACGAGAAGGCGGTGCCGGCGGTGACGCACAAGGACGTGCGCTCCACCAACGTGCTGCTCTTCGACGGCATGAGGGCCAAGATCGCCGACTACAACATGTTCAGCCAGGCCGCCGACATGGCGCGCCTCAACCGCTCCGAGCACACGCTCGGCTCCTTCGGCTACCAGGCGCCCGAGTAAGTATTGACGTCCCTCCCTGCACTGATGCCGCCGCCGGCATGCATCCTTCTTAGTTACTTACTCTCTTGTTCGAGTTCGATGAGCATATTATCAATTGCTTAATTTGCTTCGTTCCTGAACTGAATGCTTATTCGAATGGGCAGGTATGCCATGACGGGTCAGATGACCGCCAAGAGCGACGTGTACAGCTTCGGCATCGTTCTTCTAGAGCTCCTCACGGGTAGGAAGCCGTTGGACCGGACGTTGCCGCAGGGGCAGCGAAGCCTGGTCAACTGGGTGAGCAATGCCATATGTTTTTCTTTTCTTTTCTAGATAGACAGGTTAGGCATTTCTAGTTTGTTAGGTGCTACCATGCTGCCATTCCAAAATAAATTCAGTTTTAGATGTTTAAATATTTTTAGAAAAAAGTGTGAATGTTCATAAGCAATATGTTTATAACCTCACAAAAAATCCAGGTCCAAAATCGAAAAACGCGTTAAAAAACAAAAAAGACAAATAAATGTGTCAATAGTGTCAATTTGCTTTTGTCCTTTTGTGGCACTATTTCATGCTAAATTTTTCCTTTTTAGTTCTCAATGTTTATTTCGATTTCCGAACTGAAATTTTTGCAGGTTGTACACACTCTCCTTGTGAATAGTCCAACGTTTTCCTAAAAAAATTAAAATTTTGAAATGTAGCATGGCAACACCAAACACACTGGTAGCACTAGATATCCTTTTATCACTATTCACTCGCCCGCAAAGGACATACATATACTGATCATATAAAGGCTAACCAATGTCAGTTGAATTCAGTTTGCCAACATAACAAACTGGTCTTCTTTTTTTTACTTCTAAGCAAACTGTAATTTCTTCAGTTCAATGCCAAGTCAGGTAGCAACTCTTTTCTTCCTTTTCTTCCGTAGCTTAATTCTGGGACACTACAACGGCCACATTTTGCTTAAATTATGAAAATTCTCAGACAATTCAGCTAGATTTCAAATAAGACAGAAATAAGTTAACGTGCAAACAGATTTGCATTTACCACTCTCTCCAAAACAAAGGTTAATATGTCTCCTGCTTCCATCGACACCAGGCATCTCCTCTGCTGACTGAAGACAGAGCTCAGGAATGCATCGACCCCAGGCTCGGCGACCGGTATCCTCCTACCGGAGCTCTCAAGGTTCCTCTTCCCCCCCTTCATACGGTTTACATCTCAGGATTTGCTACACCTGAGTCCACCTCCATTTTTAGCCTAATCTAACCCTTCAAAGATTGTAGTCGTCGCTAGGTGGTCTACTGATCTGGATGTAATTTTTGTTATTTCTTGTGTTGTTTGTACCACCTTTAACAGTTGATGAATAGATTGAAAGTTTTCTATAAGAAAAAAATCTAACACTGAAAAATTTGGTGCGTTGATCCGTTGCAGCTTGGGAGAATCGCGGTGCAGTGCCTCCAGTACGACCCCACCTACCGGCCATCCATGGGCACCATCGCCCGCGTGATCAACTACGCCGTCGTGCGGGACCAGCAGGGCGTCGTCTGATGATCGTTTGAGGACAAGTTTTTGCCGTTGCCCGCCCTGTTGTCTGTGACTTGCTACGCTTCCAAGCCGTGCCTGAGCAGCACTTCCTGCCACACACCTAACAAAGACGCCTGGAGTTTTTGGTTGAATGTAAGCTGTTGCATGTGGACAGGAACTATGTAGAACAATTTCTTCATGCACGTTTCTGAAGCACAAGCACATGTGTAGATGACAATGATAAAACGACCGTATTTAGGTTTTTCTTTCTTCTTCTTTTTTCTTTTTGCGTGGAGAACTTTCATGGGCAAAGGCAGTGAGCTTGTCATGAAAACCAGTTGTGTAGCTATTTAATGGTACAAATGGTCAGCACATATTCTGCTGACTAAATATTCAGTACATCAGTTCTGCCAAATGAAAAGGAGAACTATTGTATAATATCAGTGTATTTCTATGGAATGACTGACATGTGCAAGCCCTTTTTGTACCCCCAAGAAAGTTGGGGTGAAAAAAGAACGAAAGAAAGAAAGAATAGAATGGCCTCTCACATATAAATATATTTCCTTTGATTTTACAGTTTACAAGAGCCGTATGGTTCAATCTACCATGCTACATAAAATGTGTGGTTCGCGGCAAAAAGATTTTTTCTTCTATACCTACCTGCAGAACAAAAAGGAAGCAAGTTCATCAAAAATCTTGAGAATGAGATGCCTTATGATTAAAGATTATTAGTGACATGTGTTGAATACAACACAAATTGATAGAACCAACAAAAAGTTTTCTTTCTGTTGACAGAAAAACAATACAGATCATTGGGTTGATGTAACCCAATAGGTTGTTTGGTACCAACAGAATCATGAAAGTGTTTTCATTTTGTTGACAAACAAACAATATGGAATATTAGGTTGCTGTAAACCAGTAGGACCACACTTGGTTGCGTTTGGTCCAATTAGTATGTACTTAATGTTCTAAGGTCAAGCTTGTGGCTGACCAAGTGGCAACGACCCAACAACAGCTAAAGTCTGTCATGAAGGGGACACCTGTTTTTGTCAATCTTCGTCCTCAACAACATATAATAGAGTTGTGAGCTCTCACTAAAATGGTTAAAATCCAGATGCAGCAAAAAATGGTTGTTCATTCGACATTCAGATTTACTGTTTTGCCACCATACTGAACAGTTCCAAACTATTGTGTTCAAGGTTCACAACATAATATTCCCTCCGTATCAAAATATAAGATGTTTTGGTAGCTTAAATTTGGCTACCAAAACATCTTACATTTAGTTACAGAGGAAGTAGTTGTTAAATGCATGATTTACACTGTAAACCAGTCAGTCCTCTCATAAGAGATAAAGAGGGGAACTGGACATCGCTCTGTTGGCTAGAGGCGGACGTGCTTACCCAGCCTACTTTGATTCGAGGCTTGGCTTCTGCGGTATCTTCTACACCATCCCTTCACTTTTATAAGGCATTCTACATATTTCAATGTGGACTCGATACGGAACAAAATGAGTGAATCTACACACTAAATATGTCTAGATACGTGTATTTTCGAAAAAGAAAGTTAGAATGGCTTACAAAAGTGAACAGAGGGAGGGAGTAAGTAAAATGATTCAGGTGCTACGCCTATAGGTCGAGTTTTTCTACGAGAAATATCAGAAGTACGAGACTCACCTCAAGTATAATGTTAAGTTGGCAACAATGGTTTTCTATCATCATCAGTTGGGCCAAGGTGGCTTGCCTGAAATAATGGCCAGCACAAAAAATAAGTCAATGCAACAGAAGGTTACTCTAAATTTATTTAATAAAAAAATGTGGCACTTACATCATCAGCACTAGCAGTCATATTTACAAAAGAAGAATCGGACAACCTGCCAAAAAGAATTTTTTTTATCAGACTATATTCAGAAATATTTGCATACATCACAAATTCATGCTAACACCAGTTACTATGCACATAGCTACCCTGGAGAACCAATTAAACAGTTAATTAATGTATGACTTTAGCACCATGACGAAGAAACCAGACAAGAAATTCAACTATAACTCCGACTCGAAGAAATTAGGAATTTTATAACGCTGTTTCTTTGATACTTCACTTCATATGGCATTAACATAAAGTAGAAAAAACAAGGCAAAAGGGAATATTTACTTATGTTTCTCCAACTCTAAAGTTCCAGATGGTTGGTCATCTTTGACTTTGGCTAGTGGGGAGAAAAACTGCACAGAAATATCGCTTATATAAGTACAGTTGAGAGTAAGAATCAACTCGACACAAACAATCTAAAGAATAAAAACAATAATCACCTGGTGCATTGAAATAAAGACTATTGATATGCCTAGGAGAAAGTTAATAGTTAAAGTATGTCCCAAAAATGCAGCAGATGCTAGACCAGTAAAAATTGTGGCCACTGTTGATGAGTACTTCTTCAAAATCGTATCTGCAATATGATCTCAATTAATAATTCGGATATACGATATTATGAAAGCATATAAAGAAGTGTGTCTACAGAAGTGAGATCATGAAAACAGAGCTATGATCGGGTAAAGCTAATATTATATAAAAGAGTTCTATGTGTATATCATCCTTTACCTGCATACTTAAAGAAGAATGACGAGAGTATTCCTTGAGCAGCATTGTTACAGATGAGAAAAACTGTGGCTCTTGAATGCCCTCGAAGGATATCAAAACTTTCTGGCCCTGCAAACACATGGGGCAAAGTTATATCGTACATAGCTTATGCTGCAATAGACAATAGTTACCAGAAAACATAAGACATTCATGAAATGATTCATTGATGTTAAAACATATAGCAAAAGTAGTTTGCAAGAGCACATGGCTTAAGTTATCGAGTTTCTAACTTATGATATATCTCTAGGATCTACGATGCTCAAACCGTAGTTCACAGCACGACATGTTGATCAAGATATCAAGCAATAAACATCCATCTAATTTCATGTGCTCTATAGCCTCAAAGGAAAAAAAACTGAAAACTACTGGAAAAAAGCATACAGAATCCTATTTTCACAGCCACACCAATATTGAGCTTCAAGTACAATAGTCATAATGCATGAAAACCTTATTTGTTGCCAAGGAAAGTAAGTTTTCACGTAAAATGCTTACCTTGAAATATGACAGTCCCTAGGATGCCAAGGAAGTTAAAAATTGCACCATATCCATACAAAAACACATTCTGAAAATTATGTAAAAGAGTTGATGTGAATTAAGGAAGAAAAATGACGGAGGAAAAAGAAATAGAGAAGTGCATATCTGATATAGTTTCGAACTGGTAAGCTCATGGTAAGGAACCAGTTACCAACTTATTGTTTCCAGACAGAGAACAAATTATGGCATTATGCACATGGACTATCATTATTTGAAATTACCTGTAGATAGATGCTTGTGTCGAACTGGCTTTTCAAGGCATATTCATTGTAGACGGAGGCAAACGACGGGACAGTAACCTACAATTCCACATAAATACATTTTAAATGCATGAACGTTACACCTGATAATGGTTCAGTCATCCGAAGCAAAACAAATACAGATAAGTATAACGAGCAAACAGTTCAGTAGAAAGTAGAAACTTACAAATATTAGTGTGTATATGTATGCAATTGCGGTAACTGGAAGACCGAAAGTTTTGGCACCCTCAGGCATTGAGCGTAGTTGATTCACACTGATTCCAATAAGCAACAGAGCAAGAGCTTCCCACTGGTATCCATCAGATAAGAAAGCGGTGATTTATCAATATCATAAACAGCGTATGAGTGACTGTGTTTTGCAGAACACATACTTGCGTGCACTACTTCTTGATATATCTCATTTTTAACAAATTCAGCATCGCAGCTAAAATATCAACTATAATTGGTAGCAACTGATTTAGATTTAGGACTACACGGGTCATGTAAAATATAGTCAGCAAATTGGGAGGATAAAACAGACAAAAAATGCAACTTGCCTAATGATTTGGAACTTCTAGCAGACTAAAAGATGTAGAATAAATCAAATTTATTCTCCATAAAAAGTCATGAATAATTTTTCTTTGAAAAAAACCCTAAATGGGATAAATCCTCAGGCGCACACAGCCACACTGAGTATAAAAACTGTAATAATTATCCTTAACGAAGCTATATAAATAGTTGCAATGCTGAAGTAGTGCTCACCTGAATTATAGAGAATTTTCTTCTCATTATAAATTTTAGGAGGACAGCTATGACAAGGACCTGGATTGTATATCAATAAGTATGATATTAATAATATTGCATTTGCCAAACACAGGCAAGCACACATCCTCAGACATCACATGGTTAAGCATGAGAACATGGAAATGCACGAAAAATGAGTACCTTCAGGTTGCCTAGCATCTTCACAGTCGAGGGATTGAAGTATAACTGCATGGCAAGTATAACAGGATTTTGATTAGACGGTGGAAGAACCATGTCTGGCCTCTGCATCTAGGGATGCACACAACCAACGGAAGTATGATACTTCTAACTAAGACCAATGTGGTATTAAAATACCAAAATCTATGGTAAAAATTATTTGCATGAGTGTGCGTGGATTTAACATAGAATAATATAAATCACACGAAAGGTAGGGAAGACTCGTGTGCGAACTTTAAAAAAAATCCAACAAAAAAGGTAATGCATTCAGCTGCACTTCTAATATAATGCCTTTAGTTTCCTCCTTTGCACAATTCCTTTTTTCCTCTTGTATGCCAAGAAAAAGAAAGAAAGGCGTCACTAAAAGACCTATCAGAAAATCATGTAAAGACAAGAGTTCGGGTAAAATGGTAGCCGAAAAAATTCCTGCTATCTGGCGCTACCTGTTAGCAATAAACTTGATTTGAATCCGGCTGGTTGACATTCAATTAGATTTTAAATGCCCCAATTCATTAAGAAAAGCACAATGTTTAATCGTCTCAGAGGAAGGTGGACAAAGGTGACAACTGATACTCAACTTGTTCTTAGAGACTTGCCAGATAAACTGTAGGCTTCATTAATATCAAAATACCAAAATATTTACTGAAGAAAATTCGAAAATACAAGTACACTGAACAAAAAAAGGGAATTTCAGCTAGTTCGATGAACTTTTACCTGCATGGTAAACTTTAGGTAGTTGTTGATCGCATATAGTAGAGCAGGAACAGCTAATAGTACATTGTTACGGGCTGCCTATACACAGGAAATGGATTGGCGAACGAAATGGTTAGTTGTAATGACTAAAGTTATAGGCATATAATAAATAAATAGGATAAAGAAAACTGAGTGCAAGTCAGTTGGGCATAAATACAACAAAAGAGATGAGTATCACTTAAACAAATAGAAACATCCAACATGTTGTTTAACATTAGCAGCATAAGTAACATATCTCAATTTTTTGTGCATGTTGAGCACCGTCAAGGCGTCAACAAAAGAGTGCATGATGTTCTATCTTCCAAAAGGCAAATCACCTGTACAAAGGTCGAAAGTGACAGAAGTGGCTTCTCCCCAACCTTCTGTTTTCTAGACTGTCAAATAAAAGAGCAATAACATTAGTGGGTACCACTTCAAGACAACAGGCCAGAACTTATTATGTGTAAATCCATTACCGCTTTGCTGTCATGTTTGTCTAATGAAGATGAAATTCTAGTTGCTACGATACTTCGATTGTGTCAAGAATGCATTAAAAATGATAGTCTATTGCAGAGCTGTATACATTCACAAGGGTTGAAACAAAAAAAAAAAGTAACTGGTGAAAGCATGGGTCAGCAAGAACTAACCTGGATTATGAGCATTATGATAGCAAATAAAACTTTTGCAACTTCGGTCAAAAAGTTGACGCTGATGGGACTGAACTTAAACTTCCCATCAACCTTGCACATAAAGACTAGGATAGGCTGCAGAGAAAAGTAAATAATCAGCACTTTAGCAACATGCAAATTGTCTGCAATTAGACAGATGGTACATTTTTGCTATGTGTTGTCCAGAACTCGATAATAAAAATGTACAGACAGTCATAAATCTATTTAGCATTTACTTCAGTTAGAAGGTTATCAGATCTGCCAATAAACCTTTTGAAACAAGTTGACCATGTATTTTCAAGGGAAAGAATCGTTGAATCTGATGGCAACGCTAGTGAATGAAATCAACAGATGTCTGCCATGTTTAGTAAATTTGATAAAATGTTCTGCGCCAAATTGGGCACAAGTAAACCTAAAGTATTGCATGTATCTTCTTTTAACCCATTATCTACCAGACGAAAACTGTACTGTATCAGAACAAGCACAGAACATGAATATCGATACCTATTATTGTGTTGCATTTTTTAGTAAAATTATGTTAAATTCAATCCCATCCAAAGAGGCATTGTTTGGACATGAGGTTACACATCTGCGTCGAGATTGAAATACCTGGAGGCCAACCAAGACGCAGTCCCCGGACACAAGAAGGAAGGTGAGCACACGCTGTTTGGACGATATTTTGTTCTTGTGCTTATCATATGCCCTTGATATGCTCCTGGGGCTGGGCGCCACCACCTTGGAGCGGCAGACGCTGCATTCCAGTGCTCCATTCCTCTGCATCTTCTCAAACCAAACAGGCCCAGCAGCACCACGAACAGAACCGGCAAGATATATTTATTACTCTATAGCCGTGACATGTAATTGATTTCCTGCACACACCTGTGTCCAGGCACCTAATTTAAAACGAGCAAACAAATAAACAAACTCGATTATAACAAGTTGAAACAACTAGCATTCCCATCAAATAAAACATTCCGCGGATTCATGCATAGCAGTGCAGAAAATAAAATTTAACAAAAGTAGCATTGATGTGAACATAAGAAAAATATGAACTCTCGAAGTCCTATGCAATCCCCCGTCAGCAGCTAGCTAATCCATGACAGATCACAAAACCCCTAAATATCACTTAACACAGCTAAGTCACTATTACCCGCGAAAAAAAAAGTCAATATGAAATGCAGAGCAGCCGGCCAGCCGCGTGCTGCTACAACCGGATCACAGGACCAGGCTACCCGAAACAGCTTCGAGAGTCGCAGAAATGAGTCGAACGACGAAGAGACTCAACGAACGCGTGCTCGCGACTGTACCTCGGGGGAGGCGGGATCTCGCGGATCTATCCCCGGCCGACTGATCGCCGGGCACGGGGCGAATCTGGCACTGCCGGCTCGGCGCGGTCGGGTTGCTTCGGCTCCTGTCCGGCACACGCGCGACGAGCGTCCCGTGGATCGGGAGCCGGGTGGCGCTGCGAGATCTCGGGTCTGGGCGGGGCTGGAGGGAACGGGGAAGGGAGGTGTGAGCGCGGAGGTGGAGCCGTGGACGGTGAGGGTGGTGGTGATGGCAGGGGAGCGAGCGAAGTGAAGGCGGGCGCGCGGCGGATTCGCGTTCTGACTTCTGCATTGGAGGAAATGCTAAAAAGTCCCCGGATTTTACATCTTTCTTACACTCTCCCTCCATTCTGATTTATAAGATATTTTCTACTGATGTCTTGTAGCAGTAAATTATAGATGTATTCCATCATTGTATATACTAGATAACACCCCGCGCGTTGCTGCGAAATTTCATAGTGATATATGCTCGAAAACTTTCTATTGTACGAAATACGAATTGAGTTGTTCCATTTCTTTGTTCAAAGATTAACTCATAGGCTGAAGGTAAGTGTGAATGACTTAATGAGTGGACCAATTAGAGACTTGATGATGTGGCATGCTTGCATGTTGAGAGAAATCAAGTAGTGGGGTGCTCCTATTTAGATAGACAAGATAAGATCCACACTTGCAAAGTTAGGTAAAAATATTAGCATTTGTCTCATGTGAAAAAACCATAATACACAATTTTGTCATTCTCGCTTATGACACATATGGTCATATTTTATGACCGACTCTTACAAGCATAGTTGTTATTATAGCATAATATCTGTTCCTAATTTTGAACTCTAATTATAGCATGACATACTTTCTGATGGAGAAAACATTATGTATAGCGCCGAATGTACCTAGTAGCGACCCACTACTACCTAAACCAATTCAACTCGTATTGTGCATTCTCTTACATATTAACCAGCTTCCCTATATGAAAAAATAAATCTGAAAAAGGTAAAAAGGATTATCAAATGGTTTTATGTTGCCACCCAATATGAGCTTTACCTATCATCTCCCCATTTCATTGGGTGTTTACAAATAATTCACTTACATCTCACCCTTTTCGTTTCAGGTCCAATCATTTTGAACACAGATAAGATCAAAAGAAGAGATTGTGCTAGATGAAGACAACTCCACACAAAATGTGTGGTAAATCTAGGAAACAATTTGGTTTGTGGCAAACTCCAATCATCACACGTGCTAAACACATATATACGAAGTATGGTCAGGAACCGAGTAAATCATTGATGTCTTAAATAAGAATCATACACACCACTCAAATATCGATGGGCTACACCTGGGTAGATGAAAGTAAAAAAACGAAAGAGATCGATGCAGAGTTCAACTCTATTTCATTTTTTGCACCATACTCCACGTGTAACACAATTAGGGTTTGTGTTAGGTCGTGGGATTGAGAAACGGAGGAATAGGAAAACATTAAAAAAACAAAGAGGTTTTATCGTGCATAGTAAACAAAGAGAAACTACATGAAAAGTGTCTCGGGTGCTATACGATTTGAGTGTTCAAAAGTTGGAGTGGTCATATATTTTTCTGTGAAATTTATTCATATAAATCCAATCCCTGGAAATTTGTACCACTGTTCTCTAGCCAAATGCGTTACATAATCGGTTAAAATCCTACAAAACCCAAAAAATTCTGATATTAGGCATGAGTATGCATGTTACTGCAAATACGAAGTATCCAAGGGAGGACGGTGCAAAAGAGAACCACGCACATTCGCAACGTGCGTTGTCCGAACACGGACGTCTCCCTGGCTCGAGGCGAGTCGGGTACCCTGTCACCTTTTGGTGTCAGGTTCCACAGAGAAGTGAAGCTGCACGCTTCTTCTCTGACTTCTTTCCATCTCCTACTCTCCTTTTGCAGCACGTTGCCAACAAATGTTTTTCCTAAGATTTTCCATGAATGTTAGGTCCAAGACCATGCGCACGCATACTAATAATTTTGATATCTTCTAAGTAGTTTTACGTAGGATATTCTAAAGTATATTCTCGTTCCTATTTATGTTCCTTTAGGCCCGTTTAAAACATATGAAGTAAATACATAGGAATAGGAAAAACGCAGCAATTGAGATATCATGTTTTTTAGCTTTCTACAGGAACTAAAACCACAGGAAATTTTCCCAAGTATTGTTTGGTTGTCATGCAGAAAAAGTACAGGAATTGTAGATACGGGAAGATGAAAACATGAGGTCTCACCTCATGTTTATTTTCCTCCAAAATTCTTATGGAATAGCCTATGTCATAGGAATTTCGAAGGAATATGAGATTCCTATTCCTTTGTTCCAAACAGTGTCATAGGAAAGTTTTCTGTAGAAATCATATTCTTATAAATTTTCTTTGTTCCAATCGGGGCCTTAAGAAACTAGCACATACTTCCTCGTTTCACAATAGAAGATGTTTTAGTCATTTTCTACATTTATATGTATGCACATGTATTTAGATATGTTTTAGTATACATGTGTGCTTATTTTAATCCGAATCTAAACAACATGTTTTACACTTAGAACGGAGAGAGTACACACTACCAAACGACATTTTCTAATTTTGATCGACATCTCATCTCATCCACTTCGTCGTCTGGATTTGATTTTCTTAGAGGTTTAGTAGAGATTTTGTATCAAAATATACTTTTTTCAACAAATGCTATACATGGGTATAAAAAGGATATCAAGTATAGCCAATCTACAACACCTTAATATCACGAGCACACAACCAAATTATTAAAAGAAAAATAAAAACAAAGATCTAAAGCACATCGTAACCAACAACTGCATCAACCACTACTCGACAACACATGGGACACAAGAAGGTTATTCAAAGCAATGCCTTTAATAAGGTAACAATACACAAGTGTTGTTGTCGAATACCAAATCATGAGTTTACACAATAGAGGGCATGAATAAGAAATTATCATGCAATGCCTTCATCATTGCCAAGTCTGGACGACAAATGCTAGACCAAGTGTTTTTACCCTCGAGCTCCACATGCAAAGCCAACCATAATGTTTCTAGCATCCACTTGACCGTTGACTTCATTATTTGCAGTCTTGACATTCCCAAACACATACATATACCCATACTCGTATACAAGACATGCCCTAGAGGCCTAGACGTTCGCAACGAGCATAGACAACCTCGTAAAATGATTGATATGTTGTTTAGAGGGGGTTGAATGTGCTTTCAAAAAATACGAGTTTTGCTTGAAACAATGCAAAAATAAATTACCTTTTTAGCCATCAAACTCAAATCGTATAATACCATGCTCGATTAAGTGGACCAACAATAACTTAAGCTAAACAAGTTGAGAAAAGATATAACGCAAGTGATACGCAACATATAAGAAGATATATAACTTTAAGAACGATGGCTATCACAAGGAACTAAACTCGGGTTAAACGTAGTCAAGAGTATGTTGATGTTCACTTACTCGTAAGAAAGCAAATCAACATTGAAGAGGTGAGGGTTATCACGAAGGACCGATGAACATTACGCAAGCCCACAATATTCTCTGAACCACCTAGACAAAGTTAGGGATTCCGTTAACTTTTGCAACATCCCGAAGTAGGAAAACCTCAACCTTACAATCAGTCACCAAGGGAAATCATGAGGCACAATTTTCACCAAAAGGTCACCGCGTTACCAACCGCCAAGCCTACTAGGGGAACCCTCCAAAAGTAACAAGCTCATGGATTCTCACTCGAACTAATCAAGGTGGATAGCTGATACGTCTCAAACGTATCTATAATTTTTTATGTTCCATGCTTATATTATACCAATTGTTACATGTTTTATATACACTTTGTGTTGTTTTATGCATTTTCTGGGACTAACCTATTAACAAGATGCCACAGTGCCAGTTCCTGTTTTCTGCTGTTTTTGGTTTCAGAAAACCACTTAAGGAAATATTCTCGGAATTGGATGATTTTTATGCCAAAGTCCCTATTTTTCCCGATAAGTTCCAGAAGTCCGAAGAGGAAACGAAGAAGGGCACCGAGGCGCCGCCATCAGGTGGGCGCGCGGCTCCCCCCTGCCGCGCCAGCACCTGATGACGTGGCCTCGGGCCTCCACCGCCTTCGCCCTTTCGCCTACAAATACCCCCCGACAATACAAGACCTACGACCCGAACACTTTTCCACGAAACATTACGGAGCCGCCGCCGTCGTCAACCCTAGTTCGGGAGGGTTCAGAAGCTCTTCCCGGCACCCTGACGGAGAGGGGAATCATCACCGGAGGGCTCTACATCATCATGCCCGCCTCCGGACTGATGCGTGAGTAGTTCATCCTTGGACTACGGGTCCATAGCAGTAGCTAGATGGTTGTCTTCTCCTGTTGTGCCATCATGTTTAGATCTTGTGAGCTGCCTATCATGATCAAGATCATCTTTATGTAATGCTACATGTTGTGTTTGCTGGGATCCGATGGATATTGAATACTATGTCATTTGCTTCATAATATATCATGTTGTGTGTTGTTTATGATCTTGCATGCTCTCCGTTGCTAGTAGATGCTCTGGCCAAGTAGATGCTTATGACTCCAAGAGGGGGTATTTATGCTCGATAGTGGGTTCATGTCTCTATTTAATCTGGGGGAGTGACAGCAACCTCTAAGATTGTATATGCACTGTTGCTATTAGGGATAAAACAGTAGTACTTTGTCTAAGGATAATGTTATTACTTACATTACACACTTTGCCTAATGCAATAATCTGTTGCTTGCAACTTAATACTGAAAGGGGTGCGGACGCTAACCGGAAGGTGGATTATTAGTCATAGATGCGGTTTGAACGGTCTATGTATATTGTTGTAATGCCCAAATGAATCTCACACTAGACATCATGACATTAGTATATGCATCATTATGCAGCTCTTTATTCTGTCAATTACCCAACTGTAATTTGTTTACCCACATATATGCTATTATTATTATTTATGGAGAGACACCACTAGTGAACTGTGGACCCCGGTCCTTTTCTTTAAACTGATAATACAACCAACTGCAAATTGTTACTTTCATTCTCTGCAAACATCATCCTCCACACATACGTTTAATCCTTTGTTACAGCAAGCCAGTGAGATTGACAACCTCACTGTTTCGTTGGGGCAAAGCAGTTTGATTGTGCTGTGCAGGTTCCACCTCCCTTTCCAACAAGCTGTTTTCTGGCGTCATTGCCAGGGAGACCTTCATACGTGTTCTTCATCTCCTACTGGTTCGATAACCTTGGTTTCATAACTGAGGGAAGACTTGCCGCTGCACTCATCATACCTTCCTCTTGGGGTTTTCCAACAACACCACAGAGTGCATCAAGAAGTTTTCTGGCGCCGTTGCCGGGGAGCTGAAGCACATCTGCAAGGGGAGTCTCTCACTTCCCAATCTCTTTACTTTGTTTTTGTCTTGCTTAGTTTATTTTATTTCCTATTTTGTTTGCTATTAAATATCAAAAACACAAAAAAAATAGTTACTTGCATTTCATTTACTTTCTTATTATCTTGTTTGCTTCTTATTATAAAAAACACAAAAAATTAGTTACTTGCATTAATATTTATATTTCGGTTTGCTTTTAAATTTTGCTAAAATGACTACTGCTGAGAATACTAAGTTGTGTGACTTTACTAGCACCAACAATAATGATTTTATATGCACACCTATTGCTCCGCCTGCTTCCAAAGCAGAATTCTTTGAAATTAAAACTGCTCTATTAAATCTTGTCATGAAAGAGCAATTTTCTGGTGTTAGTTCTGATGATGCTGCTGCCCATCTAAATAATTTTGTTGAACTTTGTGAAATGCAAAAATATAAGGATATAGATGGTGACATTATAAAACTGAAATTATTCCCTTTCTACTTGAGAGGAAGAGCTAAAAAATGGTTACTTTCATTGCCTAGGAATAGTATTGATTCTTGGATTAAATGCAAAGATGTTTTTATTGGAAAATACTATCCTCCTGCTAAGATCATTTCCCTAAGGAGTAGTATTATGAACTTTAAGCAATTTGATAATGAACATGTTGCTCAAGCTTGGGAAAGAATGAAATCTCTGGCTAAGAATTGCCCAACCCATGGACTGACTGCTTGGATGATCATCCAAACCTTCTATGCAGGACTAAATTTTTATTCAAGAAATTTATTGGATTCGGCTGCTGGAGGAACTTTTATGTCCATCACTTTGGGGGCTGCATTAAAAATAATAATTTCAACAACAATACCTATAGGAACAATTATGGTAATAACAACTATAAGCCCTATCCTCCTAATAATGGTAATTCTTATGGTAATTCTTATAGTAATAATAGGAATACCTTCTCTGAACTTGAAACCATGTTAAAAGATTTTATCACTAAACAAACTTCCTTTAATAAAACTGTTGAGGAAAAGCTTGGGAAAATTGATATTCTTGCCTCTAAAGTTGATAGTCTTGTTATTGATGTTGATCTTTTAAAATCTAAAGTCATGCCTAATGATACTAATGAGAGTAAGACCCTTGCTAAAATTAATGTTGTCCAAGTTCGAATTGATGAAAACGTTAGGATGATGGCTCAATTGCGTGCTAGATGGGAAAGAGAGGAAGAATTAGCTAAAGATGATGATATTGTTAGAGTTTGCACCATTACTACTACTGAAAATAATGTTACTTCACATGCTAGTAAGCCTCCTACTATTAATGGTAACATAATTGGTGTTGGCAATGTTTTCTCTACTTCTTCCAAAAAATTAAAATTGCCTAAAACTGTTGAAACTGTTCTTGATAAAAGTGCTGAAATTTTTAAGAACATAGTAGATAATGGTTCGGTTTGCTTTGATGATAATGATTTTGATTTTGATAATTGTAATATCTCTGAAATTATTAAGTTCTTGCAAAAGTTAGCCAAAAGTCCTAATGCTAGTGCCATGAACATGGCATTTACTACACATATTACAAATGCTCTCATTAAAACTAGGGAAGAAAAATTAAAACTTGAACCTTCTATCCCTTAGAAGTTAGAAGATGGTTGGGAGCCCATCATTAAGATAAAAGTGAATGAATTTGATTGCAATGCTTTGTGTGATCTTGGTGCAAGTATTTCTGTTATGCCTAAAAAACTTTATGATAAGTTTGACTTGCCACTTTTGGAACATTGCTATTTGGATGTTTTTCTTGCTGATAATGCTTTGAAGAAACCTTTGCGGAGAGTTAATGATGTTCATGTCATGGTTAATAATAACCTTGTCCCCGTTGATTTTATTGTCTTGGATATTGAGTGCAACCCCTCTTGTCCTATTGTTTTGGGAAGACCTTTCCTCCTCACGGTTGGTGCTATTATTGATATGAAAGAAGAAAATATAAGGTCCCAATTCCCATTTAAGAAAGGTATGGAACACTTCACTAGGAAGAAGATGAAGCTACATTTTGATTCTATTATTCGTACAAACTATAATGTTGATGCTTCTTCTCTTGGAAATACTTGAGTTTTGCTTTCTGTGCCTAGCTCAAAGGCGTTAAAGAAAAGCGCTTATGGGAGACAACCCATTTTTTTCCTGTTATTTTATTTTATTGAGTCAAGGAACATGCCTACATCTGTGGCAATTCCTTTGTATCTTTATTTTATTGCATAGTTGTGGCAAGTTAAGTCTCTAGTAGAAAGTTGATGCTAGAATTGGATCTCTGCGCAGGAACAATTTTTCTGCTGTTCACCGTTAAATTCATAACTCTTTACAGAAACGTCGGAATGACCTGATATTTTTTGAGCGTGATCCTCATATATGTACGCAACTTTAATTAGTTTTGAGTTTTCTGATTTGAGCAAGTTAAGCGCCTCGAAAAAATTCGTTTTTACAGACTGTTCTGTTTTTGACAGATTCTGCCATCTATTTTGCATTGGTTCTTTTGCTGTTTTTGAATGGATCTTTTTGTTCCATAAAATTCCAGTGGCTGCAGCTAATGTCCAGTACCATGATAATGATTGTCTCCATGCAGAATATGAGAATTTTTGATTATGCACTAACCCTCTAATGAATTTTACTTTGAGTTTGGTGTGGAGAAAGTTTTTAAGGATCAAGAGAGAAGATGATATGATGTGATCAATAAGATGAAAGAGCCTAATCTTGGGGATGCCCCCGTGGGTCACCCAACCATATTTCAAGAAGACTCAAGCGTCAAAGCTTGGGGATGCCTTGGGCATCCCCTTCTTCATCAACAACTTATCAGGTCATCTCTAGTGAAACTATATTTTAATTCCGTCACATCTTATGTGTTTTACTTGGAGCGTCTGTTTGTTTTTATTTTTACTTTTGTTATTTTTATTTTCTGAATAAAATGGATCCAAGCATTCTTGTGTGGGAGAGAGACACGCTCCGCTTTTTCATTTGAATACTCCTATTTTTCACTTATACTTGTTGAGTATTCTTCTATAGCTACTGTAATACTTTCAGCTCTTATTTTTCATGCACCTCTTGTTCAGAGCTGTTAGTTCTCATATGTTATACTCTCTTACTTTATTGTTAAATACTTGGAGAGTTTATGTTTTAAATAAGTTGATTGGTGTTTGGTTAAGAATAAAAAATGTTAAGTGTAGTAGATGGTATAACTAAATGATACATAATCTTGTAGATCATTAAATTGTGTCACTTGAATCATTGATTTTATTTTGAGATATTAATATGCTTAATGGTAAAACATGATGGTTTAGTAAAGTGGAATGATTAATGGTTGGTCTAGAAAATTTGAATCTGTGCCACACTTAAATATCCAGTTGATAGCATAATGATATATGGCTTCTGATGTTAAAAACAACCGTAATGACTTTGTGTTATGCGCTACGGTCGGGGTCCCAACAGTGACTTGTTCATTTGCCACAGTCCCTCATGGAGTGATTTTCATTATGCCTTGTAAGATCATATTTCTAGTTGAAATCTTTTTGCTTGCGAGTTCTAAAACTGCGGTTTTCATGGCACTTCCACCACCATATTTGCTAGCCTCTTCGGTACTTTGCATTGCGCTTTCTCACATTGAGAGTTGGTGCATAATTCGCGGGTACATCCAAAACTCGTGGGAAATCTTCATCATGTTCTCCTACACATAAGCCAAATATCTTCCTCAAAACATCCACCATACCTACCTAATACAACATTTTCATAGCTGTTCCGAGATATATTGCCATGCAACTTACATCTTACATTACATGACTTGTTGTCATTTATCATTTATATATTGCTTTGCATGATTCTATATAGCTGATGTGTGGTTTTACCCATATTACGCTAGATCATTGCATATCCTACTACACTGGCAGAGGCACCGTTTCATACACCATGTTTTATCCATTACGAGATCCTTGTATCAAAAGTGTGTTGTCATATTAGAATGTTTGCCCCTAAAAGTGAAAAGAACCATGGAGGCCATCGAAAAGAGAAACAGAAAAATACAAAAAAAAAGGAAAAATAGAAAAAAGAAAAAAAAGAAAGAAAGAATAAAAAGGGGGCAACATTACTACTCTTTATACACACTTGTGCTCATGTTATAGCACCTGTAATATTCATAGTCTTCATTTGTGCTCATGTTTAGCACCTTTACTCCATATGTGAGAGTTTTTATGTTTTACTTCCATAACCATGTGGAAAACTTTACAATATAAAACTTGGCTTGTATATTTCAACGATGTGCCTCCTCAAAGTGCTCTATGTCTTCGTGATCAAGTGAACTAAGTCCACCGACCGATAGGCGACCGTGGCAGAAGGAGAGTCTAGAAAGGGTCAGAAACGAAAGCTCGTATACCAGAAAACCGAAGGAAAGAAAAAGAAAGGAGTTTCCGTAAGAAATCCTAGGGCAGGTCGTCACGCGCACGCCACCCAATTCCCCCGCAGCCCTGCGCTTTCGTCCGCCGCCCCATCTCAGCCACCGCCGCCGCTGCCGGCGAGCTGTGGCGGGCCAGAATCGGCCAAGGCGCTTTCCGTTCCGCCGCCAAATCAGGCTCCGAGGGGGAAGAAGAAGAATAATAAGAAGGAGAAGGGGCGAGTCACCCGTCCCAATTTGATCGGAAGCGCCGGCGGAGCAACCCGCTGATGCGGCGCCCATGGCCTCGGCGCTGCTGTCCTACGTCCAAAGCCTGTGGCCGCTCTCCTCCCTCCTGAAGGAGGACGACCTGACCGCGTCCGCGCGGCTGGTGCGGACGCTCGCCGTGCCGGAGGAGACGAAGCAGTTCGTCCTCGCGCTCCGGGAGCCCGAGTCGCAGGGCCTGATCTACATCCTCGCGGCGCAGAACCTGTCCGAGCAGTCCGCCTCGGACGCCGGCCATCTGGTCAGGGCGGTGCGCCCCAGGACCGTCATCACCCAGGTGGCGCACACGGAGGTCGACGACGTCTGGATCGAGGAGGAGTGCCTGGCCGATGGCGGAGCGGGCGGCGTGCCGGCCTCGCCGTTCCAGGTGATCAAGAGGTGCGTCACGGAGAAGAGGAGCAAAGAACACTATGTCAAATCTGCCGCTTGCCAGGTCCTGCAGGAGATCTTCGGCGTTGGCTTCTACGGCCACCTCTTGGCTGCCAAGAGGGCCGCGGAGGAGACGGAGTCACATTTTCTCTTGCTCGGCTCTCCCTATGAGAAGAACTGCAATGGGGGTGAATCGAGCAACGAAAACAGTACTACGGACGATGGCTCGGCTCAGGACTCCAAGACTAGCTGCTCGCTCCCTCATGCTGCCATGGATGATAACTCTGGACTGCAATCACAGGCCAGCTGCTTGCTCCCTCAGCGTGCAACTTCAGCGGCGAGCTCCCATGTTAGGAAGATATGCCTTGTTGACGATAATGGAAGACAGATCCTGAAGTCGCTAGCTCCAACTGCTAACTTGTTATTGTCCCAAGCTATCTCTTCCAATGCTGTTTCGGAGTGCGCACTGTCAGAATGTAAGCCAGCCGACGGATACGAGCCTCCACTTTTTGCGCAGACTGTCTACCCTTTGCTCGCTGATCTTTATGCTATATTTAGCGACATTCCATCAATTGGGAAGGCTATGGCTTCTGTACAGATGTTGCTCACTCAAGTTCACAAGGGGAAGCCGGTTTGCAGTGAAATGTTATCTGATGTCTATGCATTTGGAGTTGCAATAGAGGCTCTCAGAATATGTTTAAACAATGCAGGAAGATGCCGCATTGATACCAGAGGTAATCATGGTTCTGAAAAGTTGGATTTTGCAGAGCTCCCTTCTGAAGAGAAGTGCCACATTCTTCTTGTCCAAGCACTCAGAAGTCAACTAAGGGAGTTCGGTTCTGTGGTAGCTGTAGTTGATGCCAGCTGCTTAGCTGGAATAAGGAGACACTGGAACACTCCTGTTCCTGTAGAGATCAAACAATTAGCTGGCAATTGCTTCAGTCATTATGGCAACAAAACTGGCAGCAATGACAATGAGCTGCCGTTGGACAGCAGTGATAAAAAGAGTTGGATTGCTGAGAAACCCGTGGTCGCAGTTGGTGCAGGAGGAACAGCAATTCTTGGTTTTTCGTCTTTGTCAAAAACATTTCAGGCTTCTGCTGTTTTTAAGTTGGTTCCCTATAAAACTCCAGCGGTTTTAAAGTATGGCTTAATGCAGCTGCAAAGACATGCCTGCATTGTATTCAGCAAGCTCCTCTCTCATGGGGTTGTTGGTGCTAGTTCGAAGTCATCTGCTTTAAAGTTCACGGCTTCATCAGAGAAGATTCGAGCTGTGACACACACTGTAATAGCATCAGCAGAGGGAACTAGCTTGTTGGCGATGCGGACTTCGTTCTATGAAATAATGCAAAAGAGGCACAGCCGGCCTTTCAGAATAACTCCTTGGGCAACATTTTGTTTTAGCATGGCTGGATGTGCTGGCCTCGTGATGCACGGCGATGGGATTGAATGCGCCGCCGCCGCTGCACCTTCTGTTCCCATGATTGTGTCCCTGGGCCGTGGTCTTGAGAGCTTGCGTGTCACATCACAAGAAGCGAGGCAATCAAAGGGCCAAAATGTGAAGGAAGCTTTGCTAACATTCTTGAGCAGCTTAAAGAAATCAGTAAAATAAAGGCATAATAATGTACAACTGACACTGTATAGATTTCATCATGCAATTTTGTCATTAGGCTGAGCTTTTCTTACCATCTGTACAGGTGCACTCTTCTTGCTTGTACTTTTTACTGATATAATGAAATTCTCATTGTATGCTATTGTGCGCACTTCTTGGTTGAGCTTCGAGAGTGGCAACCGGAGTGGATAATTTGGGTTTGACATTCTGTACATTAAAGTACAGAACATACACATAGTTTGCTGTTCTGTGTTTTAGTAATTTACTGAATCCCAGTAGCAGGATGCCATCTTTCAAACGGAATACGGTTGCTTGGTACATGGTATTGTTAGAGCCTTAGAGGTAACATATGAACAGTAGTACTGCTCTTCTGGAATATTTTTTGTCAATAGCAACATAAGAGTCGGTGAAGTTACTTATTCTTTTAATCATTCCCCACTTCTGAGATCATATTTGCCATTTCTATTTGCCTCTTTCTTATTCCCTTGGTGTACATTTTGAGCTTAACCAGGCATATTTGATTGCCATAGCTCTTCTGTTATATTCATTGTTAATCTTGAGTGAAGGAAAATCAGATAGCAGTATCCACTTCATATGCATTTAATGATGTGCATCGTTGCATATAAATATCTCGTCTCACGATTACAAATCAACGTGAAAAACAAAACCATCCTTGTGATCTCTTAGTTGCTATACAAAAGTAAGGGGTCTTCCCCAGCTAAAACAGTCCGTTCACATTTCATACTGCTGCTGCTTTGAGTGTGAGAAAATCAGAAATTTGATTTGTGTAGAAATCTGGCTGGATCGTGTTGTCAGGGCTCTGAAGCGTCTCCACAGAAGTCACACCTGTAGAAGGCAAGCAATTAATCTTAGTGCCGATGCAAAATGAGCAGGGCAAGTACTGTGAGTTCAAGGGGAATATTATGGTCAAAGATACCTGAGAGAACCAGAAGAGTTTTGCAGCCTCCGTTTTGCCCAAAGAGAACGTCGGTATCCAAACGGTCACCGACCATGCATATCTGAGATGTTGTGATTCCAAACCTGCCATCAAAGAAATATAAAAAGGTAAAACATCTCAAAACTACTCTTAGCCATTAGCTGTATGATCCACACATTCTCCCTTGCAGATTTCTGGAAAAGGAGATATGGCACTGGACTCGCTGCTGGGACAGTTAGTCTCTCACTTCTTTGCCAGGTAGTCCATCATGAATGTTGACGGCTTCCCGACGACGAGTGGTTCTTGTTTGGTTGAACCAAGAACAGCACCGACCATCGACCCGCCACCTGAGCAAGGCAAATGTTTGATTTAAGCAAGGGACGATGGTATGTCTCTCTCCACAGTATCTAGAAAGCATAGGCCAGCCTGACTAACCTGCCCACTCTTGGGCATCAGTGAGATGGGTGACAGCGTCCCTGTTTGTTGCAATGAAAAGGCACCCAGGATTCTCACGTATGCAAAGTGTCCCGTACCTTATAAGTAAATAAGTGACAAGTTTACATTTGTGAAATGGACAATACCAAACTTTTGTAGATTACGAGGAGTTAACATGCTGTCTTGCTATTGCATGTATTGAATAAAATGAGTGAATAATTGAACATGTAACCATATAGTATTCCGGATTTCCACAATCCTATCTATGTCTTAACTGAACCATTTACACTGAACCATATGCATATTTTTTTCTGAGTTGGTTACGCCCCAGGCAAAATGATAGAAACGATAAGGTACTTACTGAACTTTGTAGTAGTTAAAGTAACGATCAAAACCAACTACAACTGCTCCAACCTGTGACAAACCCAAATATTGTTACTGCGTGATCACATATTATTTTTACTGTAAACCAGAAGAGGGACAATGATCCTGACATCTTTGTCGTGCTCCATGTAGAAGCCAGGCTTCAGCTCTATCTTCTTGTCACCGTCTGTCTGCAGAAACATGACCATAAATCTAATAAGTTTCCAAAGTCTCACTCACTCAAGTCATGGATGCTGATTTACATACAACATTGGCGAAACATAACAAGGTACTAGCATGCTAACAGGATTTTGTATATGTTAATTAATCATGGATATCGGAGAAAGAAATACTCTTTGCTACATACAGGACCACCGAGGTGCTTAAATCCAGCCAGCTCCAGCTCTATGAGAATCCCTTCCTCTCCAATCACATAAACCTGAACCACAGAAAATTTCAACTTTGTGCCTGTGTTTCTGTGCTAAACCGTGTGCACCAAAGCAATGAAGCCACATATTCTGAGGATGCATGGTGACCGATGCATTTTTACCTTCTTATCTTTGGGGAAATCGATAGACTCCAGGTAGGCCGCAGCTGCGAAGGACGAAGCAAATATCTCCTCCTGCCCATTGATCACCAGCCCATGCCTCGTCAAATCATTAGCAGGACAGGAACTTGACCAATGCAGAACAACAGGCGATGACAGGAATAAATAATACCTCATTGACACTCAGCCCGAGCGTCTCGAACTTCTTCCCGTACTGCTTCCTGGACTTGGTGGAATTGTTGGTCACGAACACCAGCCTCTTGCCCTGTGGTAGGAGATTAAGTCAGCAAAGAATCCATTGGTAGTTTGATAAGATAGTCCAATGTGTTAATCTATGAGAGTCATCATTACAGTTCAACAGCAGACCTTTGATCTGAGCATGTCGAGCGTCTCCGGCACGCCGTCGATCAACTTGTCACCCTTCCAAATCACGCCTACGCGCCACAACATCAACAAGAACTAATTCACGAAAGCTCAAGCAGGCTTGTAATTTTCGTTTTTTTTATCGAAGGGGATCGAGCCCCAGCTTCATTATATAACGAAGCTTAAATTTGTCAACATGGTTTTTCGTGCGCAATGTTAAGGCCAAATACTTCAGACCTGTAAATTTCTGAGCGATCGATCAATCAATCTCTTACCGTCGCAGTCGAATATGAAGGTCTCGACGGAGTCGATGAGCGCCTCGGCGTCCTCCAGCTTCGCGGCCGGGACTGTCGCTCCCGCCGCCGCCATCGCGGGCCTCCGGACGGCGCAGTGCGAGGAACCCGCGGTTAGGCTGCTGCCGCCGGCGATGCGCTGTGTCCGACCGAAGGACGCGGACGGCGGCAGCGTCTGCGCCGACGGGGTTGGGGAGGAGGATGAGGTGGAAGGGAGGAAGCTGGGGGAGGCGCGAGCCAGGAGCATCTCTGCTACTGCTGGTGCTGGGACGCTCTGTATTTTTTTCAGAGATCGGGTGGCGTTTGGTTGGTGTGGTTTCAGTTTCAGCAGCAGTGTAACGGTAATGCGTATGCGATGGATGTGTAGTGTTTGCCGCGTCCATGGTTCGTGGATTTGTGGCTGGGAAGGCGGAGGCGAGGGATTGGGGATGTGGGCTAGTGTTGCTGTGGTTGTAGTTCAAGATAGGAAAAATCTGTCATGGACTCATGAGAGGCTTCTCAGAGCATCATAAAACGAATTTTGAAGGAGAGGATGATCCATCCTTTATCAGAAAAAAAGTTTATCATGACTCAGAAGACATGGCGCGTGCTCGCCTAATATAGCCGCTTTTCACACTATCCAGCTGATCCAGCATTCCTCTCCGCTCATTTGCCTCTCTTTTTTTCCAAACAAAAAATTCTATGATTCATTTTCTAAAATGAAGAGAAATATGGTGCGAAATTAAGAAGTAAAATCTCGAGCTTATGGGCCTACTCTTTTAACAGAACTTTGCAGGGCTCAAAGTCCGCTGATTAAGAAGTAGAGCTGTCCAGTTAATTTACGTAAAATTCGAAGAAAAAAACGATACAAACATAGCTAAATGAACTACTCACAAAGTAAGGAAACCCCACGCCGGGCAGCCCAACAACCTCTCCCAACATAAAAAAAAATCGCAACTCCGACACTTTAACAACACAAGCCTCGACAAGAACACCTACCAAACGTCCCCAAGATCTTCTCAAATTTCATGGTGAACCGTTGCATCCCTATTTTATCGCAAATTGTATCAAGAAAAAAGAGAGTACTCATACAAAAGCGGTGCATCACAATTACTTCCTCTATGTCCACAAAATGGACATATCCAAGTCTTTTGACTCGATTAACTGGACCTATCTCAAGGTGGTACAACACCTTGGCTTCGAACAAAGATGGAAAAACTAGTTTCCATGTCCCACTTGCTTCGACTTTGTCTCGTGATTCCCTTCACGGAATCCCAATGTTCTTTTCATACATTATTTTTCTCTTGGATGTTTATCCACTTCAAAAGATCCTTCAAGCCACCTTGGAGGAGAGGAGCCGCTTACACCGGTAGATCAAGATCGACAAAGTGTCAGAAATCCATGTTCGTCGATGACCCTGTAATGTTTATGAACCCTGATAAAGATGAATCTTAAGGTGTTTAGGGGATGTTGCTGCTTTTTCACCAGTATATTTGAAACCGAGGTTCATTAACGCATGGGGCATGGACAATGGGATGATGTTAGCATTCTTATTGAGTTGTCACGTTGTATTCTTGCATAGTGGACGAGCTTGAATGAAGAAAGATAAGGTTGCACACGTGAAGAAATATAAGGTTTCATGATTTTTTAGAAATTAAGAGTAGGCTCCGTGATATGTCTTCGCTTAACACAATTTTCCACTAAGACTTAATTAATACTACTTCATCAGTTTTTAAATATAAGATGTTTGAGGTGTTACATATATTGTCTAGTTGCATACAAACTAAGGGAACACACACATTAAAATATATCTAGATACATTAGTATACATGAAAATTTGGATAAAGACTAAAATATCTTATATTTAAAAACGAAGGGAGTAATACTCAACAATAATAATGACAAATAATGCATTGCATGACTTATATTTATTACCGTCTTTAGACGACGTGGAGAGATAAAGAAAATCATCTTTTCTACCACGACGTGGAGGGATAAAGAGAGATCGACTTCTCTACCATTGTATACATATACATATTCTAAGAAATAGAAGACGAGCGATGCTGAGGATACTAGAATTTTATGCGAATTTATTTATATGCTTTCCTCAACGAATTCTGTCCAGAAAAGCTTATTCTTTATTCGTACTGGTACTGGATAAAATAATTGCATGTGTGTCAGCTTAAACGGGTACGTTCGGTCAATCCGTCACCAATCCTGTGACCCCTAGAGTGATCATCTTACTTGAGAAAATACGTAGCTGATCCTGATCTGTTGCGTGGCGGGCGCCGCACAGCAGATGTTGGACGGAGGACAGACACCGGCGTCGAGGACGGCACCGCCCTGTCCGCTTTGTGCGATCATCTGCCGGGACGTCGTCGTTTGGCCGCGTTGTGGACAGGCCGATCTGGACCTTCGTTCGTACTCCCTGTCCCTGGATGACAGAAGGAAAGCCATGATCCATAATCAAAATGGCCAGCTCCTGGATTGGTGTTTCAGTTTCAGGTGCACCCCATAGCTTCAAGATTGGGAGCCGTGTCTCTTTCCTCTGGCTTACCTGGAAACACACGGCCGCGCGAGCGATGTCGTCCTTCACCTGGAAACACAAGTCCCGGCACCTGTCAGCAATTCATACCCTCCATTCCTCCAAGGGCGAATTCTGGCACAAGAAATGCTACCAAAGGCAACGTGTTTTGACATGCAATTTCCCATCGCCCTTGGTTGTTGCCTTGTATGTTTCAGAGTAGCTGTTGGCCGCCTCTTCACGATGGCGTCTCTTCACAGGCCTAGAAATCAAATGAGAATGAGTAATCTGTGGACTTCTAACGTGGCAAAAATGTAACTAGAGATTAGATTCGAGTAAAGAGTATGATACGTCAAATCATAGTAAGAAACCAATCAGAGAAGTCAACCGTTCGTTCAGGAATCAGGATGATCTTTAGTTCTTTACTTATTTTTGTAGAGACGACTTCTTTACAAGGGCAGAGAGCTTTGTGTAGGACATGTCCCCACGCGATCCGATTTTGCGATGTGCTGGAGAAAGTACCTAACTGCACACTAGTTTACTAGCAAGTGTCTAAACAACTGGAAATAATGCCCCTATCCGCTCTCCTTTAAGCGATGGCCGCTCGCTAATTATGCTCAAGCTCCACCGCTGCTTCTGCAGATGCTTTGACGGCAAAAGCAAAACCGAAATGATTCACGGAATTTGTACCGCAAGTTGTTCGATCTCTAATCTCTTAGTGCCCGCTGCAACAGTAGAGTCAAAATAGCACGCACGAGAGCGAAAGAAGAGAATGATACACTAATAACCAACGATGGACCACTTAAGAATAGAGTCAGAATATCGATCATCCAGGCTCACGGCATCATCACTGCGAGAGTAGAGTGTTTTGTTCATGTAGCATCACATCACAGCGACTGACGGATTGTGAGTGTCCACTTCACAGATGCAGTGGCCGCCAGCACCCAGAACGGTGTGTGACATGGCCGGACACTAGGCACAGTTCAGGTGAAATATGGTTGCTGTTTGCAGCAACTAATGAGATGGGAGTATCTTTCCTACAGGGTTAAGATGCAATGCAGATTGTCACTTCGAATTGATCACGCTTATTGGATGGTGCAGGTGTGTGCTATTCTAGTTTTTGACTCCTTTTTTGGTCTCCTGGAACAAGAGCCCTCAGAACTGAAGCTGACATGATTTTTTGAAACAGATGTAAAAGATTTGCCTCATCTCATTAATTAAGAAGGAGAGTAACCAGAGTTAAAAGACAACAAATAAACGAGGGGACTACTCTGCACGTACAATAGCACTCAAATGGTTCGCACCGGCTAGAACCCAACTTTTAGCCTCAACTTTGATCTTTGCCATGACTGAACTAGGGCTCACAAATTCATTCCCGAACACTCTAGTTGCGCTCGGTCCAAATGGTCAAGAGGTGAGCACGATGAGGCAACCCGGGGAGCACCGCTGGGAAGCTTTGGAGGATGTTTGCAAGATCAAGGGCTTCAATTCTTATAGGCATGACAATGCTTTTCTCCATGTTGGTAACAAGACTGGTAAATCACCAAATTTCTGGAGGGTGTTGGCGAAGACAAAAACGACGAGGAGGACCAAAGAGCGGTAAGCCAATCCCGGAACCTAGTGGGAAACCATATGTTGGAGGAGATCGATCATGTAATCCCAACGAACCGAATCGAACGTATCTTTTATGTCAAGTTTGGATAAGACGGTGGGAGTTTTAGTGCGGTGAAGGCGTCTCGCGAGGCCCCTAACAAACATGAAGTTGTCATGAAGGCTTCTTATTTTGATGAAGCCGGACGCGGGAGGTGAGGGTGTTCATAAAAGGTGCAAGACGGTGGTGACCATTTATGAACGAATGCCAAAACAAACCATAACTCCTCATTTACGCAAGTCTTTCTATACAAACAAACGAAACATAATTAGCATGTCTCCAAGGAGGCAGAAAAGGGAGAAAGTTTTTTTGGAGGACCAAGCTTTGATACTCCCACACAAACTAGTATTTACATGAGAGCGGTGTTCACACAACTGTCGTCTTGGTAAAAGACAAGATTGATTTGCTTATCTCCTGGTACAAACGCAGGAAAGCTATATGTCACTCTTCCTATCTATAACACGTCACAGATATCTGCAGTGACACACATTATTAAGTCACAGATGTCATGGGCTATTGACAATGGATGTTCTTGTCATCCAATTTGACCAAAATTGACAAGCATTCCACGTTAGAGAGGCCAACGCAGCACTAGCTGACGGACCCCCAAATGGGAAGATCGAGTCAGACCAAATCCAAAATCATGAGTGGCAGATCTTGTGAAGATCATCCACGAAAACAGGGGACATAAACGTGGTAAATAGTTTTTCAAACCCCGTTGAACCAGCTGTTAGAGCTAATTAAGCCCGACGCAAAAATGCTGGGACTTTAGTGCTTTCCTTTCTTTCTATTTTGGATAACGCTGAGAATGCCTTCCTTGTTTGGCCAAATCTTCTTGCTTTCACACAAAGGAGGCTATTGATGGTCTGTTATTAGGGATACAAACGTTGATTGCTTACCACAATAGTAGCATTTGAACACGAGCTATGTTTGGTCACTACAGGGGAAGCTGGTGCTAGCTCAACACCTTTGCATCTTTCAAACATTTGGGAGAACCACTTTCTACCAAGTTGTGTCCAAATGTGATCGACTTTTGTGGTGTTATGTTAGGTTATAGAAAGCGGTTCAAAAAGGAAATTTCGGCATGCATGTTTATCCGGAGGGCAATTAGTAAGGACTACCACCAACTCCAGGCATGGAGTGATAACTTCCTATAATTATCCTATTTTGT
Organism: Poa annua; assembly: GCA_026929855.1. Lineage (NCBI taxonomy): Eukaryota > Viridiplantae > Streptophyta > Magnoliopsida > Poales > Poaceae > Poa > Poa annua. The sequence goes on from CM049433.1 coordinate 73,108,712, forward strand.
CCATTGTTTTTATATATGTGCATACATATCCGGTTTCCCACAATTAATCATGCACTTTTCTTAATTAATAATGGATCGGTCAAATCTTTTGCAGGCGTTTTAAAAAACAGAAGATATTTACACTATAAATTCCTACAGATTTCCCCTAAAACCAAAATTTAAGCCATATATATAAGTTGAACTTGCTTAGATTCTACATAATTTGTTTAGCCGAAACTCTGTCGCACTTACGGTGGACAAGCACCCCCCGATGAGACCCGATGATGGTCGTTTGATTGCCTCACATTCTGCACGAACGTTCGCGCTTGAGTAGCGTCTCTTTCGTAGTACTGTGAGTAGCATGGTCAAGAAAAGTGGCGGTTGGTAAAAAGTAAAAGACACTCAACCGTTGGATGTAGATCTAACGTCCCAGAAACCCAAACTCACTTTCAAGAGTGAAAAACAAGCAGTCGTCAGTGGGTAGGTGATTCCCTTTACACTCAGCATTGACTGTCCGGAGAATTCAAAAGGCAAAAAAAAAAGACCGTCTGTGGAAACATGTTTCTGTTTTGATTGCTTCGTCGTCATCGTACACACATTACATTGAAATGCTTGTCAGGTTTTGGTGACAACTAGGAGCACCTGTTGTTTAGTGGCAGTAATTTATTGCGCCAGAATTCGATTCTGCACAATGCCACTATATTCGACGACGATATATAGTATGCAAGTAAATTGGTACCAGGCCAGCAGCACCGGTTCTCTTTAAATCTCGAATCAATCCTGCCTTCTATTTAAAATCCACATCGTTTCATTTCGTACCGATCCCTCCTCTCTCTTCTATCATCCCCCACATCGATCTCTATCCCGACCGCCAGCCATGTCCATGGCCATGGAGCTGCCGAAGCAGCGCCTCGACGGCGACGACATCGACGACGACGGCCGGCCGCGGCGCACGGGCACGGCGTGGACGGCCAGCGCGCACATCATCACCACCGTGCTGGGCTCCGGCGTGCTGTCGCTGGCGTACGCGGTGGCGCAGCTGGGCTGGGTGGGCGGGCCCGGCGTGATGACGCTCTTCGCCGCCGTCATCTACTACACCTCCACGCTCCTGGCCGACTGCTACCGCTCCGGCGACCCCGTGTCAGGGCCGCGCAACCGCACCTACATGGCCGCCGTCCGCGCCACCCTCGGAGGCTCCAAGGTGAAGCTCTGCGGCGCCATCCAGTTCGCAAACCTCTTCGGCATCGGCATCGGCATCACCATCGCCGCCTCCGTCAGCATGCTGTACGTCCTCTTCCTTCCCTTGACTAATAAATCGCACTCCACGAATAAAGCCTTACGATTGTTTTTGCACCGTTTCTTGTGTTGCCTGCAGCGCCATCAAGAGGTCGGATTGCTACCACGAGGAAGGGCACAAGAGCGCCTGCCATAGCTCCATCAACCCCTACATTGCCATCTACGGCATCATGGAGATCGCCTTCTCGCAGATCCCCGGCCTGGACAGCATGTGGTGGCTCTCCACCCTCGCCACCGTCATGTCGTTCACCTACTCCACCATCGGAATCTCCCTCGGCGTCGTGCAGATTATAGGTACTTGCACGTTTTACAATCAGACGCGTACTACGTAGATAGACATGTAGTACTTGATCAATTTCTTGACATTTGCAACAAAATGAAATTGCAGCCAACGGGGGAATCCTGGGCGGCCTGACCGGCGTCCCCGTCGGCGTCAGCGCCGCCGGCACTGTCACCGCGATGCAGAAACTCTGGCGCAGCCTTCAGGCCTTCGGGAACATGGCTTTCGCGTACGGCTTCTCGATCGTCCTCCTCGAGATCCAGGCAAGTCGCTGTCTTTGCACCTCGCGATCTGTTTAATTTAAGTACTCCGGTCTTTTGTTAGTTTGCTTAGTACTGTTGTCGGTACGTGTGTTGTTGTGTTTGATGATGATCTGTTGCTTCTATTACAGGACACGCTAAAGGCGGCGGCGCCGTCCGAGGCGAAGGTGATGAAGAAGGCGACGGCGGTGAGCGTGGCGGCGACGACGATAATCTACCTCCTCTGCGGGTGCGTCGGGTACGCGGCGTTCGGCGACGGTGCTCCCGACAACCTCCTCACGGGCTTCGGCTTCTACGAGCCCTTCTGGCTGCTGGACGTGGCCAACGCCGCCGTCGCCGTCCACCTCGTCGGCACGTACCAGGTCATCTCCCAGCCCATCTTCGCCTACGTCGAGCTGTGCGCCGCCGCGGCCTGGCCCGACAGCGCGTTCGTCGCCACCAGGGAGGTCCGGCTGTGGCCCACGCCGCTCCGCGTCTCCGTGTGCCCGCTCCGGCTCACATGGCGCACGGCGTACGTGTGCGTCACCACCGCCGTGTCCATGCTGCTGCCCTACTTCGGCTCCGTGGTGGGGCTCATCGGCGCCATCTCCTTCTGGCCGCTCACCGTCTACTTCCCCGTGGAGATGTACATGGCGCAGCACCGGGTGCCGCGGGGCAGCACGCGCTGGCTTTTCCTCCAGGCGCTCAGCGGCGTGTGCCTCCTCGTGTCCATCGCCGCCGCGGCGGGCTCCGTCGCCGACGTCATCGCCGAGTTCAAGGCGCACAACCCGTTCCACTGACGGTGACGGAAAGGAATTCCTTCGGACAGTAGTGCGTGCCTGCTTCATTTTACTGAACCAAAGTTTGCAAGCAAGCAAGCAGAAAACCTCCTCTTACAGTATTACTATGATCAGATATTCAGATGCAGTGTCGAGTGCATCTTGCCATCTTGTAATGTATGGTCAGAAAGCTGTTGAGCTGTACACACAAAGGCGGCTTGTAGCAGAATAGTCGCGGGCTTGTGGGGTGATTCATTTTACATGTGTTCTGTGTCCAGTGACCTGACACTTACAGTGTTCTTCTGCCTACATGTGTTGGGTTTCAGTGATATTTTAGATAACTGGATATTGGGTCGATTGAGTGGCTAATTATTCAGTGCTAGGAAATGCAAATGCATAGGTGACGTTCTCTAGTTAAAATTTAAAACATTTGGTCAAATTGAAAAGCATATTTATTTGTAAAATAATAACTGAAAAGCATATTTCCGCTATTGTTCCCACCGTGCTCGGTCCTCCTCTTGAGATGCCCAAGCTAGGATCTTGGGTTCTGCTTACGAATTCAGACATGTAAATACGCCGAATTTCAGAGATCGGTTGCTGGCAATACAGTCTATTAGAGAGAGGAGTTTTCACAAGCTCGAATAGAGGCGGATAAGGTTTAACCCAGATACAAGAATAATAGATATTTCTATGGCGATCTCTCCTCGTATAGTTGGTAGGTAGGAGAAGTTATTGCGCCTAAAGCAACCCCTCAAGAATTCAAAACATAAGCTGTTGACTAGAGCTTGACTTCGTTCAACCGCAGATGGACTGAGGAGAAAACGTTGAAACAAATGCGCCTCTTATAGCCTGCTTGTCAAATAGGAGTAGAAGTCAAAGGAATGTGTGCGAAAATGTGATATGGTCGGAAGTTTAATTTCACCTTACCAATTTGGAGATGACAAGACTACTTCTGTCGTCTTGGATCACATGTAGCTCTTTGTTTGAACATTCAAAAAACGTATTTCAGATAATTATAAAATTTTGGAAAAAATATGTACATATATGTAAGGATGTATATTTTAGGTGTGCAAAGTTTCAATCAGAAATGCGTTGTATTTTAACTACATAAAAAGAAAAAAAAAACAAGACAAGATTTTAAGGAGTACCGCTCACATACCTAGATCTATAAATTTAACTTATTGTGCTGCCAATAACACAACCTTTTCATATTGGGACTCTGTAAACTTGAAAGATACATCATTGCCTGTATGTACATTTTTTTTTCATTATTTTTTGGATTTTGATATGCCATCTATAACTTAAAAAGTTCTGTGTAAACCGACTTCCAAATGCTTTTTTGTGGAGAAACGAGCGGCATGGCATGATGTATTGGGTCGTAGGTCTAGACGTACCCCTTATGTAAAATATTTTTAAATATCAAAAATCACAAATAAAATTTGGAAGGCACCATCATATTCTATGTTCGCACAAAAAGTTTTGTTAAAAATGACATATGTGCGGTCTAGGTAAAAAAGACAAAGAAATGTTTCCTGAAAATTTATTTTGGAGCAAACAGATTTGTGTTCTTACACATGCCACAACAAAAAAAAAATCACTGAACATTTTGTATACAGACATAAAGTATGCGGGCATATATCCAAATATTTTGTTTAGAATTTTCGACATTTTAAAATAACATTTTAAATCCGACTGATTTTCCGAAACGAGCTATGCATCAAAATAAAAACTTCTTATAAATATACTCCCTCTAATCTACACTAAAAGAGTCGTGGGAAATGAACTTGTGTGATACAATCCCATAGCGGTACTATAGAGGCAATGGGCCTGGTGGCGTGAAATAGGTCCAGTACGATTATACGAAATGGGCCGTTGCTCTTTTTTCCGAGATTGTGGGGGTCCAGTACTACTGTAGCATGACTACCTGACGAGGCAAATCCAATCCTTCTCTCCCCACTCCGCCTCCCCTCCGTCGTCCCCCGCTCTCCGCCGGCCCGGGAGCTCGTCGCAGCGCGGCGGAGCCAAGCTCTACTCCTCTTCCCGTGCCCATTCTTTCATCTCCCTCTTACCCGATTCCTGACCTACCAACGCGGCTCTAAATCTCTCCTGTAGTCTAGCATCATGCCCTACAGCTGCGGCCTTGCCGTTCCTTAGCGTCACCGCCGACGCCTCGATCCCCTCCTCTCACGCCGGAATCTCTGTTCCTGGTATTCCTCGCCGCGTCTTTGGAGGTACGAGGTTGTTTTCATCCAGCTATTAGTCAAATCCCACGAGCTTCACAATTTCTGCACACCATCGAGAACTGCCCTTGGCTATGAGCCCGTGAGCTGCACGAAACTGCTAAGTTTTGCTTTGTCCGTGACATGATTTTCTGCTTGTTGGGTACATTCTAATTTTACTAGGGTTTCTTTTAAAGATATGGGAATATATGGGAAAATTACTGTATTTCAGCCTGCATTAGTGTTTCAAGTGTGGCCTCGTATAGGTTGTATGTTGTATTTTCGTTACTTGTGGCAGGTTGAAATCCCTATTTACATTTCAGGTGGACTCCATAATCCTCTCGGAGAGTTTTGCTCTATCTGATAATAGAAATTCTTTCTTTTCTCTCAAATCGTTGCATACACTCTTAGTTCATTGGGTGGACATAAATTCTTGAGGACATACACGCCTAAATTAGTACATAGTATTAGGGGATTGCGCTTGTGAGTCATCTTGTGCGCTGACTACATTGTTATGCAAAAACGGTGAAATTTGTTATTTCTTTTGAAACGAAGGCAAAAGCTTTGCCTTATATTTATTAAGAAGAAGGTGCCCGGTTTATTAGTGGAAAAAACCGGGCGAAAACCATACAACGAACATCAACACCATGTACCCACACAAACACAACGACCAACACCTATGGCAACATACAGAAGCAACCCGACCGCTCACAAACTCGCACAACATATCCCAACCACGAACCGACTACCTGACTAGCTCAAAAGGTCTCAACAATCAAGTAGAAACGAGACCTTTCCTTGGAACCCAACAAATACAACCCATGACCGAGTAGCATCCATTAAACAGCCGTAGACACCTTGCCAATGGCGCCACTCTTCTTGCCTATGCTCCTAAGAGCCGTCTTCACCTTCTTGATCTTGCCAGTAGGAGCCTCCTCTGCTAGGAGGCAAACAATCGCCTTGCCAGACCCAGGGCTAGCTGCCTCCAAGGAAGTGAGCAAACCACCAAGTTTTTTCACGAAGACCGCCTCATCAATACGTGCCAATATACCATCACAATCAAAGAAGGGTGACCGGATGGACTTCAACGCCTCAGAATTAGGTGCCAAAGCACCTACCTCATCAACCTCGTCCTCCATAGACGCCACCTGGCCAACAACCATGGGTGAGGGAGCAACACCCACACAGGGCGTCGAGGCCATCGTCAAATCCTCCACCGAGCTGAACTCCGTAGGAGACATAATAGATGAATCCTCACACGACTCCTGAAGCTGGAGCCAAGATCTCGCCTATGTCCTCGCCCTCAGGGGTGAATGTGGCAACAAGCTGCGGCGACGGGCAAGGACTACCACGAGGAGAGAAACAACCAAAGTGAAGTGCTTCCTCAACCATAGACGACTGCATAGTGGAGTAAAGTGTAACCGAAGCCTGCACAAGGGCGAGCCCTAGGCCACCAGAGGTACATGTCTCCATCGGCTGCAAAGAATCACCATCGCGTGCCAACAACAGTGTGAGAGTTTCAATCTCTTCACGAAGGGGGCGAGACGCGTCTTCAACACGGTCAGCTACCAGCTGACGAAGCTCCATACGCAGCAAGGCAAAGTGCGACTGAAAAACAGAGTCATCGAACTCCTCGCAACACCTAGGAGAGGGCCTTGGCTCCACCGGAGCACGTCGCAGGCAAGGAGCACGAGTGTCCGGTGAACGAGCCCGAGCATCCGGAGAGCGAGAACGAGCAGCGGGAGAACGGCTTCTCGGGCATGGAGCACCAACGTCAGGTGAACGAGTCCGAGCATCTGGAGAGCGAGAACGAGTATCAGGAGAGCGTGTGCGACAGAAACGCTCCCGATGACCAGGACGACGACATCGGATGCATCTGAAGGGCCCACGACAAGTGCCGACCTGGTGGCCACGCTCGAGGCACCGAAAACACCTCCCTCGAGCCCAACACTTGAAGGCAAGGCTACGATCGAAACCCTCCTTCTGAAGCAAAGACGACGGCGACGGCGTGCGACAGGGACGACCACCCCGACCCACCTTCACCCAACCTTCCTCATGTCCAAGAGCAGTAGCAGCAGCAGAGAGGCCGCCACAGTGCTCCGATGGCGCCTCCTCAACACGACGCACATCAGCAATGTCGTGAACCAACCCAGAATCCACGCCTTCGGAGGAGGTCATCGGTGTCTGCGGAGCCAACTCTTCATCATCATCATCCTCGACAGAGCTCAAGGAAGCATCTGAGAGCAGGCTCGGAAACAGGACCTCTGGGCCGCCCGAGGACGGCGACAGCGACAAGTACCCGAGTCCCTCAACAATCACGGCAGAATCGGACCCAAGCTCCCCGTTCGACAGGCCAGGGGCACACACCTGCCCGGCTGGAGGGTTTACTGGCAGTTGAGAGACGGAAACCACGGGAGTAGGCTTGAGGAAGCGACGTCGGCGACACATCCGACCGCCAACAGAAGGATCCGCCCTGCGGAGAGCCAGGACGGCTGCAGCGAGCACGTCAACAGACACCAGTGTTGGGGCCGCCGTAACCTCCAGTGCGGCGCCAGAGACCAGCACAGCGGATGGGACTGCCGAGGACGGACGCAGCCTACCGACAAGAACACTGGGCGACCGGTGGCAGGATGACGGAGCCGAGCACATCTTCCACGCCTACATACCTGCGGCGAGGCAGGGGACGAGAGCAGCTGGTGGGGGCCTTACGCGAGTGAGCTGGGCTCGTGGCCGGTGGCGAACGGGGACAACGCCAGAAACTGCAAACCTGCGGCGGCGGCGGCGCTGGACTTCCGAATGGTTGGAGTCGTGGAGAGAGGGCGCCGAGGAAGTCACTGATCTGCACTCGACACTTGAGGAGGTGGACAGAGCTAGCAGATCGAGCGCCGGCGGCGGAGCTCTCTACGCGAGCACGAGCTGCCCTTTTTCCATGTCTTACCGATGAGCTTCTGAGTGAGCTAGAGGCGAGAAGCTGGGTAATCAAGCAGACACTGCACCAGCGGGAGGAGGCGACGGACTGACGGCGTCGGTGCAGTGTCGAGCTTGGTCGGGGATGGACGACGTGACCGGCGGGATGCGGCTTGAGGAGCAGCGCCAGGATGAATCTGAGCTCTGTGGAGAGAGGACGCGGAGCCGATGCCGGATCTGCAGGCGGTGGTGGAAGCGGAGATCCGTGGGAGGAGATCAGGCTGCCGGCGGCGGCCGCTCACCTAGCGTCGCCATGGTCCCTGCAGCTCACTCTCCTGAAGCGGCAATTTGTTATTTTGAAACAAATCAGTTCAGTTGATACTTGAACCTGTTCTGATAGATGAAATTATTCTTCCTAATTTGGTATGTGCTCATTCATTATTTAACCTACAGGTTTGACTCTAGTTAATTCTAGATTTCAGAAAGCAGGAAACATGAGCTACTGCCAAGCTACAACATACACGCCTTATGCTGGGCTCACTTTGGACAGGCCATTAGGTCTTGGGAGAACGTCCAAATTACTTCCTTTACATTCTGTATCGCAACGTTCATCTAGATCTTGCAAGCTGCAAGAGAAAGTATATCCAAGGCTTGTCGTTGCTGCTTACCATAAAAGACTTGGTCCTGTATATGCCTCAAGCGGGAAGGGAAACCTTGATTCTGTCAATGATGTAAGTAGCTCAGCTTTCGTATGATTGACCATTTCTTTTATTTTTGTCGGGGGTTGTATTGGGAACTTGTGATTTCTTTACAGCTTAGCAGATTTGTCAAGTTCAAGTTGGTTCGGTACTATGGAACTTTACTTTCAGGGGATCCTCTACAGAAAATAGGGATATAGTGTAAAATGGAGCGTTGCTAACTCTTAAGCCTGTTTTTTTGGCTAGAATCTATGAATCAGAGTAGCAGACGATTGATATGACACACAACAATCTGCTCAACTTATTGTTGCTTTCTTTTCAGCCATTCTCTATGGAATCTTTGAACAGAGCAATGGATGGAGCTAAAAAGCAATGGACCATCCAAGGCTTTCTGATGGAGCAAATGGGTAAGATTACAGGACAAGGGTCTGGTGGAAATGGTGGAAATAAGAACCGTTATGGAGGCAGCGGTGGTGGTTCTGATGGCCCAGAGGACGAATCTTTCACGGAGTCATTGTATGAAATGGTCCAAATATTGTTAGCGACCGTCGCCTTTGTACTCACGGTAATTGCAATGCTTCAATCTTCCTTGTGATTGTCCTTCATTCTAATACACTTTATTTTCATAATGATAGTTCTCTGCGGACTTCTCATCTCTTGTAATGCCTAAATATACTAAGTTATTTTAAGTATTAGTATTGGTCTAGGAGTCCGTATTAGACTAGATTTACTTATCTTATATCCCAAGTCATGTGTACTATATATTTGTCTGTTGGGCTATCAATGTATACAAGTTGCATATTCATAACATGGTATCATGAGCTAGGTTTTTTATCCGTCTCCTGGACGCGCAACTCGTCCTTCTTTCCTCGGTCCTGTGTCAATCGATTGCATCTGCTGCTGCCTCCCGAGCTCCTCTCTGCTCAGGTGCCGGCGAGCATCTCCTCTCGTGTCTGTGGTCCTGCTTCTACTGCCTGGGAGCGGCCGCTTCTTAAAGATCCCGGCCGCCGCCCTTGTCCCTCTGTTCTGCTGTTCAAGATCAGGCCGGCCGCCACCCTCGTCCCTCTACTCCGCTGCTCCAGACCGTTCCGGCGGCCGGCATGCAGTGCTCTAGATCGTCCGCTACTCTTGCGCACGAGCTGGTGTTGACTTCCGCTTTATCTGATTCCATCAACTGCGTGTGTTGCTCATGTTGCCCATCATCTGCATGCATTGAAGTTTCCCTGATCGGGTGTGCTGCTTCCTCCATCGCTGGGCTGCTGTTGTTGCCCGCGGTTTCGAGTCTGCTTCTCAGATTCGTTGCTGAGTTGTGAGTAAAAAAAAAGATTACTATGTCTTCCTCGTCTGCCTACGTTGCCATCCCTCGTTGCCTGGTGCTTCTTTATGGTGCTAACTACAGCGAGTTCGCCGGCTTTATGCGTATTCACATGCGCGGTCTTCGTCTCTGGGGCGTTTTATCCGGCGAGATCTCCTGTCCGCCGTGCCCGGTTCCTCCTGTGTCTCCTACCTCGTCGACGCCACCAGTTCTTGTTGCGGATGCTTCTCAGACTGATAAGGATGTACCTAAGAGTGCTAATGATGCCGCGCTTGCTGATTATGAAAAGAAGGTCTCGGATTACTTGGATGTCATTTCCACTTATCGTGATGATCTGACTGCTTACACTCAGTGGTGTGATGATGATGCTCGTGCTGCGGCTGTTCTCACTTCCAGTGTTCTACGTCAGTTTGCCTCTGAGTTTATGGGTCTCAGTATTGTCTTTGGGATGTGGACCCACCTTCGCCAGCTATATCAGCCCTCTGGTGATGCGCTTTACCTATCCGTGTGGTCCGTCAAGGAGCATGCTCTTCAGCAGGGTGACTTCACTGTTGATGAGTTCTACACATAGAGTTCTGCTATTTGGCGCCAGCTCGACTCTCTTCACACTTTTGTTTGTGGTACATGCTCGTGTTGCTGGACGGTGATGTCAGACTTGGTTTTAGCGCGTCTACGAGTTCTTGCAAGTTTTTTGCGAAAACGCAAAAAGCATTGCGTTTCATTGCATTGATAGAAATAGAGTTATTTACATGCCTACAAGGAGGCCACCCCACACCAACAACTTGACCCAAGAAAACTAGGGAATAACTAGTGCGAGACCTCGGGCCCCGCGCTCACCCATAGTCGAGCCTCCGTCTTGATGGTTTCCATCAAAGCGCCAACAGAGGGTCGTGCGTTGTCGAAGACGATTGCGTTTCGTTGCTTCCAAATCCACCACGCGGTAAGCATGATCACCGAAGAGGTGCCCTTGCGAAGCATCTTAGGGGTGGAGTTCTTGCAAGTTAAGCGAGCTCTTTGGTTATTTCATATGCAAACTTTTTACTGTTTATTAGTAGCCATAGGTGATGGTTTTAATTCATGAAGATAACATTATATGTTATGATTTTGAGCACTTCTTTCTCCTTGTGAGTGGATTCAGAACTCAGAAGGGATAAAGTGAATAGTTGAAGTACAGAATGAGATCAGTGAGAATTCATTCTCAATTAGTGAGAAACGAGCTAATTGGTTCTCGTTTTTGTCAAAGATCTCTCATCATTTCCTCTTGGCAGCTGTTTTTGTACTTGTACTATGCGTACTAAACTTTGGACTGCTTATATAAGTAAAAAGATGAAAGTACCCTTCCTACCAGAGAAGTTTACCAGGGATGTTGATTGCTCGGTGTATAATTAGTAACATGTGCTCTATTGTTTTGTGGTCGTCTTCATTAATAGAGCTGATCTAAATATATGGGAAACTAAACTTGCATCTGCCAATGACTGCTACACAGGTCCTTTTCCACCATAGCACCCATAACATGAGTGTGTTCATAGTCTTGCTGGCTGTGAACTAAGGATCCCCAACACATGCTTTCTAACTCATATTTGCTTTGTTATGCAGTATATCCATATAATCCGGGGAGAGGAGTTGTACCGCCTTGCTAGGGACTACACCAAGTATCTCGTAACTGGTAAGAGAACATCCCGGCTGAAGCGTGCCATGCTCAACTGGCATGATTTCTCAGATAGCATCACAAAGAAGGACAGCACACAAGATTATGGAAGCCCAGTTGCTTCTGAATCCATGTGGTGGCAACAGCCCCAGAAGCTGGTTCATCAACTGGGGGAGCTTTTCAGAAGCAACTTGCGTCCACAGGCCCATGAATCATCTTAATCCTGGCATTCCACTGCCGTGATCGAACTTTCGACTCAGAAACTTCTTGCTTTAATTATGTGTATTCCGCTGGTTAGTGCATCGACGCAAGTAAACAGCCAGCTGTTGTTTCTTGAGGATGGTGATTCTCGCCTAGTGTAGCGCAATCCATATGATGTCTATCATCTGTATTGACTACGGAACAGTAGGGAAATGAGTTGTTCTGGTCAGTTTTGTACGTCATGTAACACAGGCCGCCATGATTGTCTGCTCGTCAATGGTGCGCAGGTGTCCTCTTGAATGCTGAATTTGACGAATCAGAACTGCAGTAGGTCCAAGTACTACTAGTAAATCAATGCAGCAAACAAGCGTACTGCTATTTATAAAGCATTTCGTGTTATCAATGTAAGCACTGTGAGCTATGTTCCTTTGTTTTGCTCTCCCATCATCCCATGGGCCATGATCATTCAGTTCTTCTAGCTTGGTTTGCCTGTTTGAATGAACTGCGGTGACTTGCAAGATAATCTTTTCCCAGCTGGATAGAAAAGGATGGTGTTCGGGTCCATTATTCATGTTGCAGTTGCCATGAACAAGTCAAATTAACTACCTGATAAACTTGATTAGATTACATATTTATACATTTGGTGCTCTGATTAAATGAAGGCATGATTAACCAGTAGTTCACGTTATTTGATAATGAACACTAAAGACATGTCCATTAATTATATCTTAGCGTTGACTTGTAAGCTGATTGCTGAGTTGGAGGAGAGAGAACTGAAAATAAGACTCTTGTCTTTTCTTAGCTAAGAGATGATTTAGCATAATATGTCTAACCATAATTTTAGGAGATATGATAATTAAAGATAAGACAAAAATAACCATTATATATCATGTTTTGTTGTTATATCTACCTTACGTGGCAAGACGGTCTTATTAACCATTGTACATGTCCTAATAAGTTGGAGACAGAAAAGAACAAGCTGCACTTTGGCTTGTGTCAATCTTTTTTTTTTTTTTTGAACAAGCTTGTGTCAATCAAACTGCTAAAAAATAGCAGACTAGTGGTCTTAACACCGCGATTTCCGGGGCAATGATGCTGCCGAAAGCCAGGACGATGAGATTAGCACATGGCAGGGAGCCCCAAACGAGTCAAACAAATCACACCATTTGCGACTCACTTGATTGCACAGCGACACGATTGGCGACTCAGGCGCCGAAATTACTTAGTAGTGAGCTGATCGTGTCTCATGTTTATATATGTCTGGGTCTGGCCGTAGGTCCTTGATCAGCATCTTCTATTCCCTCATTTCAGGCAGCTGATCTGGGATTAGTAGTTAGTTCGTCAAGGCTTCTCCAAACACTTGTCCAGCTCAGAAGACCGTTTCAGTTAAGACCGCGAGCGCCGATTCAGCAAAGTAAACAATGAAGATCGGTTCTTGCCTCGTCGTGTCGATCATACTAATTCATTCATTCATACCCGCACACGCAAGCTAACTGAAGCAACGTAATCACGATATATAAACCCAGTCAATGAAAGGGCGCCTAAAACAAGCGTGAAATATCGCCCAAAAGGAGGAGATGGGGAGAGGATCAGAAATTCAGAATACAGAGTCACAGAAGAAGAACACCTCCTCTCGTTGTCACCCACAGTAAGAAAAAGCTCGATGGAGCGGCGGTGGAATGGAAGCGCGTGGACCCCGTCCCGCGCGCGAAACCGTCGCCCCGTCTGGACTCATGCATGGCGATAAACGATTCCCGTCGCCCTCGGACCGTGACCGGCGCGACAGCGGCCGGCGGCGGCTACCCGATCGGGAATTCCTGCTGCTGTAGACGAGCTAGCGGTACAGACCAAAAGCACCATCATCTGCGTATCTGTGGATGACGGGGAGCGGAGAGCCTAGCATCCACATATGGCAGCAGCTGGCATCGGAAAGCAAAGGCAATGCAACATCGCAGTTGGGGCGCTGTTGCAGCATGTGCGGTGAACCGCAACAACGACCGCGCAGGTTAGAGCAAGCAGGCAAACGCTATCGACGACCAGTGTATCGGAATCGGATAGCGGGCAGACCAAACATGAACGTTCTGTCAGGCTCGAATTAAGTAAATTGAATCCGGTGGGCGTAGCTGATCTCTTTCACAGTGCGTGTCGTGTGTAGATCAAGGCTGTCAGCCTGTCACATGGTGTTGAAATATTAGATTAACTAGTTTTTGAGTAAGTTTAATTCAAGACGCACTGTTGATTTTTTTTTTGTAAGGAAAGAGCCCACCTTATAGCGTCTCTAGCATATGCCGGAAAAAATCCAAACCTTAAAACCAGTTTGACGTACTCCGACTGTTTTGTGATACCGCAAAACATTGATTTCAACAACAATGATATATAGTAGACGCAGCACACCGAATAAATACGCACATATCTTACAATATACTACTAATAACTCTGTCAATAGTCCCTAGTTTTGGCTTCCGTCCCATGCCGACATCGAATGCATCAAGTAGATAGTTCATCTCCAACATATTCAATTATGAAGTAGGAACCAAATGCAAACTGAGGTTACACAATTTGAAGGTCGAGACACCGAGTAATCTGATCCAATTCGGCATACATTCGGTGAAAGGGGCAAAATTTACCTCTCCGGTGGTTCCCCGTACACGTTGGGGGCGCATGTGAGTATGTGACGTTGGTGGTAGCGTGCATGGGGCTGGAATAGAGGGTGGAGGAAGCGTTCGTCCTCGAGTCATCGACACCTTCGCCTTCTTCTGGCCGGTGGAGCGAGCCGGGTCGCCTTGTACGGGCCACCGGCACCATATATACCTCTTCTAAGCCGTCGGTTAGGACAAGTCGTAGGTTGTAAATCTCCGACGTTTATAATCTCCTACAAGGCGTTGTCAAGAGCGGCACGCAACGCCTGCTACACGCACCCTATCTAGAGAGAATGAATTCACGTCTGACAGACACGACCACACACATCGCTGTACTGTACTGTACTGTACTGTACTGCATCGCATACTCCAGCCCTGTACGAGTACGATACAGTAGCTGGTATGGTATTCTCTTCTCCCTGGACTGACGGACGTGGACAAGTCGTCGACACATCATCCCGGACATGCAGATGCAGTGGAGAGACTACCGGGGCGGGGCCGGTCTCTTTCGGCGCATGCAGTGCAGGTGCAGGTGCAGGTGCAGGCTGCAGCCCTGCACACACAAATGTCACCCGCTCCGCTCCCCGCCGCTTCGTGCACGGCCGCACGGCGCGGTACCGCGAAGCAAATGCAAAGCGGCCATGGCGGAAGCAGACGCAGACAGACCCGTTTGTCCCCGTCCCTCTCTGCGGGCATATGGCGTCACCTCCTGAGCTAGCTAGCTAGCCCTGTCCTCTCTCCACCCTCTGGATATGAGCTGTCATGGAAAGTGAAACCACACTCAGAACTGCTACACGCACACGCAAATACTCCACGTCACCCCTCCGCGGCCTTTTTTGCTTGCCTGGTGCGTTTTGGGACGTACGTGCTGCCGAGGCCAAGCAGCGTTTTCTCGCATTTTTCTCCCCCGTCCGTCCGTCCGTCGTCGGCTCGTCGCGCTCTATCGGACAGATAAAGAAGAGTACCGCTGTTCAAAGGCAGCAGCACTAGTCTAGTATAGTATCCCGGCCGTTTCCTTGTCTTAGAAAAAGAGAAATCTATCTGTCTGTCTATCTGCGGCGCTGTGTACGCGGCCACCACCAGCTCTAGCTCCTCTGTCTGCGTGTATATATAAATGCCCAGGGCCTCCCGGCCTGATCCCCCAAATGTCTGTCCCCGGCCCCTGATACATCCTTAAACCTCCCATAAGCCTTCGTCTTCTTCCTCCTTCCCCCCCTCTCCTCCTCTTCCAGGCCTCTCCGGCTCCAGGAGACCCAGGCGCGCCTCTGCCATCGGAGTCGGACCTCGAATCCTCGATCCAAGCAGGAGACAACCCCGCCATCTCTATTGCTCAAGCTTAATTTTCCGGGTAAGAGATCGATCACTTCCCATGTATTTCTCCCCTTCTCCGACCACCTCACTATCACTATGCATGCATGCTACTCCGTATTATATATGCCAGTAGAGTACTCCCTAGTTGGCTGCCTAGCTTCTTCTCTGCTACCATCCGCTGATCACTAATATTTCCCTCAAACTCCAAGCACTAGTAAACTCAACGCTAGCTTTGCTCAAGCTAACCATGTATAGCGACACCTCCTTTCTTTTGCTCAACTTGGCCATGGCGCCGGCCGGCCGCCGGCGTACATATACCCAGCGACCATGGACATCTTCTTCCCCGCCTCTTTAGAGAGAGAAAGCTATGAGGAGGAAGAGGAGGTGGCGTGTGTATGGCGCGAGCTACAGACGCGTATACGTATGTGCTCCGTACGTGTCAGCTCGGTTGGCGCGCGCGCCTCGACAGCTGGCTCCTGGCTGGACATCTAGCTAGCTAGCTAGCTACGTCGGCGACCGGATTAATTAGTCGGGCAAGGCATGACCTAACCATAACCAGACTTGCGTGCTTAATTAAGCGCCTCAATGCTTAGCTTAATCGATCCGTGGTTGCGTCGCGACGAGGGTACTTGATCTTTCGTGTGCATGTATTAACTTGAGGGGAATCAGTGAATAACTGAGACAAAATGACTCTTAATTTTACACACAGTAACAAACGGTTGGAAGCCACCTAGGGCGAGTGCGAGTGCGAGTGCATGCTACTAGTTGACAAATTCGTCAATCATGGTTTCTGTTACCAACATCGCATCATCATCGACGGGACAAAGCCTCCCCTGTCTTTTTCTCATTTCCCTAGCTGCCTCCTTCCACACCCTACCTGAACCTTTTCTTCTCAGGTAGTAAAGATAAACAAAACTGCGTCTACAAGCGTTTTTTTTAATTTAGCAAAGTGTATGTGCACAAAAGTACGGAGAACCATGCCCTATGCATGCCCCAGGTGGGTGAGGTGAAGTCACGCATGCATGCATATGATCCCTCCCCGGATTTCTTTCCCACCGAAAAGTGAAACAAAAGCACCTAACCGACAGAGAAATTAATAGAAGTGAATTCAAGTGCAAACAACACGGTAAAGAGAGTAGAGTTTCTTTTACCATCATAAGGGTCACTTTTGATTGAAGGATTAAGAATATTAGAGGATTTCATTCCATAGGATTTTTTCTTAATGAGTTCATTTGGGACACCTTCAAAATTACTATGGATTAAATTACTATGCTCCAATCCCATAGGAATTTTAATATCCACTTTAACCTCTTTTTTACACTCATTCACATATGATGACACTTTTCCTGTATTTTCCTACATTCCATCCAAATAACCATTCATGTAGTTTTTCTCTGTTTTTTATACACTTGCAATCCTATCAGATTTATGTGTTTTCTATTCCTGCAATCCAAAGAAACTCTAAAAGTACAGAGTTGCCTTTCTCTTCCAAATGGAGTCATTAGCAAAGTGCGCCGGCTAGTAATGAGAGTTAACTCCTTGTAGGGTCCAAATAAAGCTCTTTCTGCAAACCAACATGTAGTTGGATGGTTAGCAGGGTGGTTGTACCCTACCAGAGTTTAAACCCCAGGTTTGACGTCTGTGTGTTGCATTTAGGCGGAATATTCTTTCAGTGGGAGGCGACGTTCCCGTCGACAGCGAGACGCCCGTGGTGACTTCGTCAATCTCAAGACTCGATCCGTCGGCTCAGTATTTCGAAGGTGCTCATAGGGGTAGGGTGTGCGTGTGTGCGTTCATAGGGGTGAGTGTGCGCGCGTATATGTGAGCGTCCGCGTTTGTACTGTGTTTCTAAAAAATTCCTCTTTCTTACTGTACTTAGTCAATGGCCCTGTAGATCGATTGATAGAATCCCCAGAATGGTGCACAAATGGAAGAAAAGCAGCCGCAGGTACGCCAATGTCACTGCACGCTCCTGAACAATAGTAGCTGGCACCTTGTTGTCTTCCCAACAAAATGATGGGAGAAATTAATAGAAGTGAATTCAAGTGCAAACAACACTGTAAAGAGAGTAGAGTTTTTTTAAAACCATTATAAGGGTCTTTTTGGATTGAAGGATTTTCATAAGAATATTGAACGATTCCATTTAATAGGATTTTTTTCTTAATGATTTCATTTTGGACACCTTTAAAATTCCAATGGATTAAATTCCTATGCTCCAACATCCACTTTAATCTCTTTTTTACACTCATTAATGTAGGATCGAGACGCTTTTCCTGTATTTTCCCGTGTTCCATCCGAATGACCATTCATATAATTTTTCTCTGTTTTTTATGCACTTACGATCCTATTAGATTTCTGTGTTTTCTATTCCTACAAGCCAAAGAAACTCTAAAAGTACAGAGTTGCCTTGCTCCCTTTCCAAATGGAGTCATTAGCAAAGTGTGCCTGCCGGCCTAGCAATGAGAATTAACTCTGATAGAATCCAAATAAAGCTCTTTTCTCACTGTACTTAGAGCATCTCTAGCAGACACCGCATATCTGGCGGAACTGCATTTTTCCAGCGAGAATGCGGGCCGGGCCCAGTTCGGTGCGCAAAGTAGAACCCGCAAACGCGGCCCGGCCTGCATTTCGTTTTCAGGTCACCGCAAATCGGACAGCCGCGGCGGTATTTATGCCGATCCGGAAACGATTTGCGGGGCCGAGCCCGTTCCCTTCCGCCGCCAAACTCTAGCGATTTCTCGCCGCCGGCCACACCCTCCGCTTCCTCCAGTCGCCAATCGACAATCGCCGCCGCCATGAACCGCCTCCCGCCGCACCTGCAGGCTGAGCGGCGTCGCTGCGTCGCCTCCGACGCCGCGCGGAAGCGGTCGGCGCGGAAATGGATCAACCGCAATATGCGGGTGCCGCTGTCGCTGTGGCGGCGGGAAGTGGAGGAGTTCGACCTCCTCCACGGCCTCCACGGCTACCACGCCCTCCCGCCGCCGCCAGCTCCACTCGCGGCGCCCGCGCCGGCCACACCCTCCGCCAGCTGGACGCTGTCGTCCTCCTCCGGCAGCTGGATATCCGCGCCGTCGTCGACGTCGACGGCTTCGAGCTCTATGACCTGGCCGCATTCGAGGGCTCGGTCACCCGCGAGGATTTCGTCCCCGACGACTTCCTCGAGAGGGTGACCGGCGCGGTGCAGGCGCGGTCCGAGGACGAGCAAGACCGCCTCCGCCAGGGCCATCGCCGCGCGCGACAAGGGCAAGGCCGTCGTCATCTACATCGACGACGACGACTCGGAGTGAACACACTCCGGCGACTGCGCGGCAGCGCCCTACGAGCTCCCCGGTGAGCTAATTTTGGCCTCCGTTGGGTTTGCGGCGAGCTAGTCTAGGTTTCGGCGCGATGCGGCGAAGTATATCCCCTATGTATGAATCCGGTAAAAATTCCGATGAAGACTTCGTCTGCTAAATTTCCCGCGGACTTTTAATTTTAAATTTACAGTTTCTTTTACCGTATCTGATCTACGCGCGACTAAACTCGAACTGCAAACTTGTTTCTCACAAACTGCATAAGGTGTTTGCGGATTCCTAAAATGCGGGGTCTGATAGAGATTGGCCCTCTAAATCGATTGATGGAATCCCCGGAATGATGCACAAATGGAAGAAAACCTGCTGTTACGCCAATGTCATTGCACGCTCCTGAACAATAATAGCTGGCACCTTGTTGTCTTGCCAACAAAATGATGGGACCCTTCTAACTGTGACAATTGACAAAGTGTACTCCTATCCTATGTCATGGTCCTAGATGATCATCACAAGCCACGGGGCCACGGTACACACGCACAAGGACATGGAGTTCGCCTGTACAAGTTACGATCGATGTAGATTGGTCCACAGTTTGTTGTATACCCTCTGTTGAGGCGTATACACTTTGTCAAATGTTAGCGTATAATAACTTTGATCACTTAAATATAGATAAAAATATATAATACAAAATCAATATAGATTTTTTTTTTGCGAAACACGATACAAACCCAGACGGTCACATACACGCGCGCACGCTCATCCCTATGAACGTATACACGCACATCCTACCCCTATGAGCACCTCCGAAATACTGAGCCGGCGGATCGAGTCTTGAAATTGACGAAGTCACCACGGGCGCCTCGCTGTCGACAGGAACATTGCCTCCCACTGAAAGAATATTCCGCCTAAATACAACACACAGACATCAAACATGAGTTTAAACTCTGGTGGGCTGAGGGTACAACCACCCTGCTAACCATCCAACCACAAGTTGGTTTACACAAAATCAATATAGATAGTCTCATCATACAATATATTTTCATACTTCGTCACTAATCTTGTAAATGTTCACATTCTTTGCGGTCAAAATTACACTGCGTTGATTTTATACTAAAGGAAACAAAGGTAAAGCCGTTGTGCCAAAATACTAATGCTATATCATACACACGACTCTATTTTAGGATGTTTACACGGAAAGAAAGCGAGAATCACATGGTTAGGTTCAGTACAGATAACGGCTCCCGTGAATTTTAGAACATGATGGAGTCAATTGTTTTTGTACTTACACGTCACCGAGAATATGTCCATATGCTTAAATGTCAGTGAAAAAATCCAGTTGATTCGCCCCGGTACAAACTAAGCACCACCGAGTTGACACACACCCCCTTGGTCTACCGGGTCAGAAGAAAGACCAAAAATTAATATTTTTGGGTATATGTTTTTGAAATTTATATTTTAGGGTAACCCCTACATGTTTTGAAATTTGTTCCCAAATATGCCACGCTATCCCGAATAATGGGATTTATGCTGCTGAAATGTTATTTTATTTTCATGCCAGGAAAATTGTATATTTTTCATGCAAGATTGTAGTGGGATATTACTACGCTGGAAATTTTGAATAGTATATGTTGCATGTATACAAGTTCTTTGTTGCATTGATGGAAACATAATTTCCTCTTGTTTCTTAGAGCTATCCTAGTAAAGCCGCTTAGGACGACAAATGGCTCTTAGGCCTTGCCCGATAATTTCAATAGTTTAAAAACTATATTGACATGTTTAAAAAAATCTA
The DNA here is from genome assembly GCA_026929855.1 of Poa annua. Lineage (NCBI taxonomy): Eukaryota > Viridiplantae > Streptophyta > Magnoliopsida > Poales > Poaceae > Poa > Poa annua. Next base: position 73,129,302 of record CM049433.1, read on the forward strand.
AAAAAAGATGCAGCTGATGTATCATAGAAGCATGCAAAATATCAATGTGGTATTCTTTGTATTTAAGCCTACACAATACAAAATCTGACACATTTTAGAGTTTTTGAAAATGTCCATATAATAAAATTATATCTGTTTTTTCATTTTTGTGTAGATTAGAATACAAAGCATTTCGCATCGAGATTTTGAATACCTTGTTGATCACACCCATGCATTATATTTTTCTGATTTTATAGAATAAAGAGCTCTTTGAACTCATGCTCCATTTGGAGTTTCCAGGGCTTTCTGAGATTTATGAGAGGTACTGTGCAAAGTTTCTCGTCAAAGTACTGTACATGAGTACTTATGCGAAACCTGAAACGGCTCATGGTGTCCTTGCAAGTGTTTGGAACCCACACGTTCCTATTGCTGACAGATAAGGATTACTAGCTTATTAATTGGCTTTGACCCAATCTGCTCTTCACACTGTACGCAAACATTTCTTGGCTCAAAAAATGGGACGACAGGTCTCGTAAACCTTGGGATAAGGTCTAGACTACTTGGAGTACTATTTTTCTTTGCAACGCATAGATCTTTGCCCTACCCTATATGACTCGATTCGATGGCGTCTAACAAATTATTCTATCTCGAAAAACAAACAGACGAAGTTGTCAATTTATAAAAGATTGCACGCGGCTGCATGGGAGGAAAAAAAAAAGTTGCAGCCAAAGAATAGTAGCACAACACTTGAGAGCAAAATTCGGAGACGGCTGCTGTTCTGATTAATTCCCTAGAAACAAAACACTTTCTACTTTTCCAAAAGGAAGGGTTCTCGGTGGCTCGGTGGCTCGGTGCTCACGATACCTTTGACCATGTCTTGCCATAACCGTTCCATTATTGGTACTCCGTAGCAGTTGAGTAGGAGCTCACAAAACTACTCCATAGATGTTTGTTTGTCCGAGACCAGCCTTCTGAATAGAATAGACGAGAGTGATTTTCCATGAAACCGACTTCTGAACCAACGACCGCAGCTGTAAAAAGTCAGCTTTCACCCGGGACCGACGGCAGCTCATTCCTGATTTTCAGCAGGAAAAGACGGGCAAGGGGATTGTGAGCAGTGGTAGCAGAAGAAGAGGAGGAAGATGATGATGACCGAAGTGGCCAACCACAGCAAGAGGAACCACACCGACAGCTACTTCAGCGGGAAGCAGGCCGTCGCCACCAGCAGCGGCTTGGAGGAGTTCGGGGGCATGGGATCCAAGAAGCCCAGGAACACGAGCCCCAGGGGCGGCGCTCCCATATCGCCAAAGGTATGCACTGTGTCTGTGTTCGGTTTGCTTTGCACATCGAGCTAGCTGCTGCTTGCCTTCTATGCTGAAGTGGCTTTGTTATGGCTGAGCAGGAGAAGAAGGACAAGGTCGGGGAGAGAGTGGCGGCGCTGCAGCAGCTGGTGTCACCATATGGGAAGGTAGGTACTTACTTATTTGGTTCTGCAATGTCTTGCAAGTTCTTCATTCCGCGAAGCAGCTTATTTTGGAATGAACAAGATTGAGGATTTTTGGTTGCGTGAGAAGTACTGTGTTCCTGACCTTGGCATGTTTGGCAGACGGACACGGCATCTGTTCTTCAGGAGGCGTCGGGATACATCAAGTTCTTGCACCAGCAACTCGAGGTTTCTTGCTCTCCCTCGCCGCGCGCACTAATGAGCTGTGTGATCTCGCCCCTCTGTCAAGTTGATCGGAATGCCTAAATTCTTAGCTGTCTTTGCAGGTTCTTAGCTCGCCGTACATGCGCGCCCCGCCGGCGCCCGGCACTGAGCCTGAGGTGAGCTTATCATCCCTGAAAATTCCGACAGAAATATACTCTAGAACACAAATGCATACACCAAGAAATGCATCGTGTAACCGGTTCAATGCAGGACCCCGAGCACTACAGCCTGCGGAACCGCGGGCTCTGCCTGGTGCCGGTGGAAGAGACGCTGCAGCTGACCCAGAGCAACGGCGCCGACCTCTGGGCGCCGGCACACACCACCAGGCGCAGGTGAAGCGACCAAGATCAGGTGTCTGAACGAATTCAATCTGCTAACACAAATCGTTTCTCGCTCTTCTCTGCACCAATTCAATCTGCAATGTAGTATGTGTAATGGTACATAGCGCAAGATCGATCGATCGATCGACCGACCTCTCTATGTGTGTAACTATAGTATGTGGTTTAACATGGTAGCGACCTGTTGCTGTCGCCGACTAATCAACAGCAGCAGTTCGAGCTGTCCGCGTCTCTCCGTCTGTCGGTGTAAATCTTCAGGTGCGCTGAAAACTGAGAACATGCACAGCCTTTAGGTAGCCTACCTGTGTCTTGTGTCGGCGGACTGTTGGTTTCTGAATCTATGGCACAGGTAGAATCACCAAACGGAGCCGAATTCCAAATATACCCAGACACCGCGGGTTTCTACCTTCTTGGGGATAGAGATATCAAGATATGCAAGCTCTATGCCACATGGGTCCCAGACCATACCATGAATCGTACTGCTGAAATATCGTGCAGATATTGAGTGGGCCTTTGTTCCATTTAGCAATTACAGAAAAATCCCTAAAACCCATGATGCTGTCATGGCAAGTGGTGGGACTTTAGTCCCATACTGCTAGTTTAGTAAGATGTGCATCAGCTTATATACTGAGCCATTCTACTACTAGTATGAGTTGGTATGAGGTATGAGGAGAATGATTGTGTACCACACGCGCGCTCCTCCGCCGCCGCCCGCCTCGTCACAACGCGACGCGCCGCGGGTTGCGGGAATCTCGCCGAGCCGATGTGTTATTTTTATCACGCAAGAATAAAATCTCAACGGCCCGAAACGTTTTGTGTTAATGAGATTGATTGCTAGCTGAAACGTTTCAGTCTTAATGGCAATTCATTACGAGCGTTTCGGCTGATCGTTTGTCTCCTGGATCTGTGCCTATGTTAACGAGAGGTCGCTCCTCTCTGACAACACACAGAACATAAACAGAACCATCGCCCACAGTCGCCGCCATCGTTCCTACTCACCGTTGCTGCCATCGCTGATCCCATCCCGTCCGCCGCGTACACGGTCGATGGGAGAGCAGGCCTCCGAAACCCCGCCTCTCCGTTTCCTGTACGGGAGAGGGACGATTAGGTTTTTGGGGAGCGTCTACTACGCGACTGCTCGCCAATCTTTTTCCACTACTTCGTCTACTTCCTCTATGTCCGTGTCGCCTTCGTCTTCGTCATGGGAACCGACCGCCTCGCCGCCTCGACGCTATCCTACATAGCGATCTTTGGAGGAATACACCTATATGAACCTGACTGCTGGTCACAGTCTATGAAATTAGGGTGATCTCTAATAAGTTCATGAACAGGTCAGGAGTGACTAATATGCTCCACCCGAAGGGTCAGCCTTCGGCTGCCTTGTATTGGTAAGACATTTGGTGAAACTACTTTACGCCAACCTAACAATTCAAGTCCTATTCCATTGTCAGTTGTGAAGGAGTGTAGCTGATTGCTCTAGGTAGAGTTCAACCTTAACAGGTCTCTACTGAAAATACTGTTATATCAAAACAGTGTTTGGAACAAGTGATAACATCATGGGACTTTGGGATCTGGTGGAAGATTGATGAAATATTGCCCAGATATTGAGTGGGCCTATGGCCCATTTAGCAATTCCAGAAAAATCCCTAAAACTCATGATGCTGTCATGGCAAGTGGTGGGACTTTAGTCCCATACTGCTAGTTTAGTAAGGTGTGCATCAGCTTATATACTGAGCCATTCTACTACTAGTATGAGTTGGTATGAGATATGAGGAGAATGGTTGTGTACCACACGCGCGCTCCTCCTCCTCCGCCGCCCGCCTCGCCACGCCTCGCCTCGCCTCGTCACGACGTGCCGCGGGTTGCGGGAATCTCGCCGAGCCGATGTGTTCTTTTTGTCACGCGGGAATAAAATGTCAACGGCCCGAAACGTTTTGTGTTAATAAGATTGATTGCTAGCTGAAACGTTTCAGTCTTAATGGCAATTCATTACGAGCGTTTCGGCTGATCGTTTGTCTCCTACGTCTGTGCCTATGTTAACGAGAGGTCGCTCCTCTCAGACAACACACAAAACAGAAACAGAAGCATCTGCCCACAGCCGCCGCCATCGTTCCTACTCACCGTTGCTTCCATCGCTGATCCCATCCCGTCCGCCGCGTACACGGTCGACGGGAAAGCAGGCCTCCGAAATCCCGCCTCTCCGTTTACTCTACGGGAGAGGGGCGATTAGGTTTTTGGGGAGCGTCTCCTACGCGACTGCTCGCTAATCTTCTTCCACTACTTCGTCTACTTCCTCTACGTCCGCGTCGCCTTCGTCTTCGTCATGAGAACCGACGCCGACCGCCTCGCCGCTGAGAAGGCTGCCGCTGACAAGAGGATCGCCGATGAAGCTTCCGCTTCTGCTTCGGCCAATTGGCCAACTACCGGGTATGATATGTTCATCCCTCTACTATTTATTTTCATGCTTGTCGTACTAGTAAACTGTGTGTTTCTACTATCCTGCTAGTACATGGTTACGTCACTAAGTTTCAGTATATCATTAGCATAATATTCGTCATGATTTTAGTTAATATTTGGATTAATATAATCGGAAAATTTCTTATATATTCAACACGTACTGCTCCGTTCCATTTCAAAATGTATGCCTTTTTAGCAAGTTAAACAAGTTAGCTAAAAAGACTTACAGTACCAAATTAAGAGGCACAATTCACAAACCATGCAGACAACCAAATAAAGTGCACGGTATGTCTTAGACCAGACTCCACAGGAAAGGCTACGCGAGAGACTCAAATCAATGCAGCCTACCAATCACCCCTAGAAAGTATCTGCTTCTTAGAACATCGGGGGAAAATAAAAACACCAACATATTTTGTCACTTTGGAAAAGAAAAGGCAACCCATCACTTTTGGGCTCATTGTCCAAAAATGAGCCCACGGAGCCCAAGATCGTAACTGAGCTTCTGATAGGAAAAATGAATGTGCTTCACGTCGAGTGTCCATACCAGTTTTTTTTTTTTCTGTGCTAGTATTTTGTTGAATCAAATCAAACCAACTTAATCGGCACACAGTCTGCATTGCTGTGTAGGAGTTGGCCCGGAAAAAGAAGATTGTTATGTATGAAGGTTGAGTTCAACCACTAACATATGAAATATTTTTGGAAACGAGGCAAAAGTTTTGCTTTTATATCAATATAGGAGGAGCAAATAATGGGGGCCGAGGCAAAAAAAAAAGCTATTCAGGCCATAAAAATGAAACTAAGATACAATTTCCGCGAGATGTCTAGCGCATGTTAGGGTCCATTCCTTATTCTCGTCTTTGATCTTCTGGAATAGGGTGAACGAAGCAGTAAATTAAATGTTGAAAACTCTTACATTACGCTCCTTCCAAATCTCCACGTGAGTAACACAATGGCTAACATTAAGCCTTTGGGGTGCGCCGATGGAGTTTTCGCGACCGCCTGCCAATACTCGATGGCCGAGAGCCGTCCCGAATCAACATTCTACAACAGCAGGTCGGGGCAAGAGAGCCAAGAAGTGGTTGCCTGCCAGTTGCTCTTAAAGAGCCGACATTCGAACATGATGTGTCTAGCCGTCTCCGACTGACACTGGCAGAGTTGACCTGTGGGCTATGTGGCCACTAGCCAACCTCTAATGGCTAGGTGATCCGAGGTCCAAAGGCTGATCTGAACGGCAAGCCAAGCGAAGAAGCGACATTTTGGAGTTGCCCAACATTTCCAAACAATCTTTTCGAAATAGCATGGGCAAAGCCCGAAAAGTGCGACTTGTATGCATAATTCGGTGAATAGCATGCAGTTGCCGAAAAGGACCATGAGATTAAATCATCTGTGGTGGGGTCCAAAGTAATTCCCAAGAGATGCTCCCAAACGTTGACGAACTGCGCATAGTGATTAAGTGTGAAGTTTTGGATAACAATGTCCCGAATCCAATTGAGGTTGTGGAGAGCACCATGGACGCATTTCCTCCTTTTCTTGGACACCTCAAAGATGATAGGTGCGACAGATTTAGGCGCAAGCCCATTTAGCCAGGAGGAGGATCAGAAAGAAGCCTTCTTGTCAGTTCCGATGTCGACCTTAGTTGTTGTGTAGAAAAGATTTCTATCTTGCTGATCATTCGGGCTTTCGAGGCCAACGTAAACCATTATTTATCAGGCGCCACCCGCTCGTACCACAACCACGTTAGGCACAGAACCCTTGCAATTTTTTCGAGGTCAAGAATCCCCAGTTCCCCATAGTTCATTGGTCGGTAGACCTTCGTCCAGGAAACCTTGCATTTGCGACCACTAGCTGAGGCGTTGCCTTCCCAAAGCATGTTGAAGGCCTTAATAGTAGTCTTATCAACCTTGATAGCAATGAGGAGAAAAATTGGCATAGAGGAAAGCATGGATTTGATCATCTCGGCGCATTCGGCTTGATTAAGGAACTTGGCTTTCCATGGGGTGAGTTTTGATGCGGGTCTGCGGAGCCTCAGTAAGGAGAGTGGGAGACCGATGACCCACAAGTATAGGGGATTTATCGTAGTACTTTCGATAAATAAGAGTGTCGAACCCAACGAGTAGAAGAAGTTACCGATAAGTGGTTTTAGCAAGGTGTCACCGTAAATACTAAAAGACAAGTTTTTATGTATTTTTGTGATATGAGATAAATGAAATGCAAGTAATATAAAGCAAGAGCAAACAAGTGCAGGAAGTGGCTCAATCCTAATTAGCATAAAGGACAAGCCGGTGATGTTACTTATAATGACTAAAACGTTCATGAGGACTAATGCACCCAAAATGCATCTACTTTTCATAGTACTTTGCTTCATAATTTGCTCCGGAATCTTCTCATATTTGAATAAAACTGCAGACTGACGCTGTTCTTAGCAAAGTCTCGTTTCTGGTAGTTTTTGTGGGAAATAAAACCGGGAAAAAATTGGATGGACACGAGGAGGTGTCCGAGGCTCAAGTGAGCAGGGCCCACGCGGCCTGGAAGGGTGGCCGCGTGGGCCATGCCCGTTCAGCCCTCGGACGTCACCCTCCCTTCGTCATTCACGTACCCCCTCATATATACCAAAAACTGGCTGATCTAGGAGCACGGAGCTTTTCACGAAACAGAGCGCCGCGAGAGCCACAATCTTTGATTTCGGGGTCAGATTGATCCAGGATTTCTCCCCCGGGGGAGGGATTCGGAGGCCGTCTTCACCGTCATCTGCACCGTCTTCATCCCCATCAACCATGAGCTCCATCTCCTTCACCATGGGTGAGCAGTTCGTTGTAGGCATATGAGGTGGATGGGGATTGGATGAGATTGATCATGTAATTGTACTCATTGTCCGAGATTTGAGGGGTTTGTCTTGAGGATATTCTTGTACTATGTTGATGCACTTTAGCTATGTTTAATGCTTGATACTAGGGTCCGAGTGGCATGATTTCAATACTGAACTTATTTTCCCTATCATATAATTGAGTTTGGTATCTATTTGCAAAGTGTATTACCTGTTATTATGTTGAACCTGCGAATCCTAAAAGTTACATATAGGGAAAATAAGGGGGAAATGTTTTAGTTTGAGGATTTTATTTGTTCATGAAGTGTTAATGCGTTGTTCCGGGCTATTCGAGGGTAGATCTTAATTACCTGTAGTTCCAAGTTGGCCCCGATGAAATGGGCAGGTAGGACAATATATATTGTGTAAATTCTCCTGATTAGTGCGCACAACTATTTTTGGAGCACATACCTGCACACATCGGAGTTAGAGAAAAATCTCATTGCTATTTGTATTTTTATTGTATGATCAATCTTATTCATGCAGCACCCTACTATCACCTCATGCCAACGTTTTAGTCTGTGAAGTTACAAGTTAACTATTTTCAGTGAAAACTGGAAAACCGTTACGACTGCTACTGTTTTATTTTCTTGCTTGAATTAAACCATTACCATCACCGTTTCCTTGTTGAGTTTATTGATATACATGTGTGGTTGAGAGTGACGCCTCAATTGCTAAAATATTATTGGTATTCTTGTATTCCCTTGAGTCGAAATATAAATTTGGGTAATACTTCTAATCGAAGATTTCAGCGATCCCCTATACTTATGGGTATCAAGGACATACGGCAATATCGTCAAGTTACTTTCATTGCATATAGTTGATTAATAGTTATTTTTTAGATGAGTGCCATGTGGATGAACCTATACTAATACACCGTCTTATTTGGACCAGTACATACTTACGATTAACCCTTTTGCAAGCACCATCAATTACAAAATGAGAATTGAGATAAATCTAACCATAGTCTTAAACTCTGAGATTCTGCACATAAATACATAATGTATTCCCATAGTCCCATAAAGGTAATCAAGCGCAGTTTAAAAGTAATCAAGCTCCTTTTAAAATAGCACTACCTCCGTTTAAAAGTAACCAAGCTTATAGAACGTGTGATATGGAATTTTTTAAAAGTATTAGAACACCTACTTCCATAAATTCAAAGATCGCATGTGTGTGATTTTCTCTTCAATAATTTTCGATTGTCATTTGATTCTCTTATTTAGATTTCCGTACTATCTATATATGAACATATTCATTACGTCGAAGTCGCATTTGCGAGAGCCACCTGGTCATTGTGCGGAATATCGAGATGCCGTTGAATGTGATGCATTCGGAAGACCCAGCAAATTCAGCGGAAACTTGTCAATGCTGAGCTACTGATCCATCATTAAACGTAGCGAAAAGTCTTGTAGAAAAGACGAACTAACGAAAAGTAGTGATAACACCAGCCGCAGCGGCAGTGTTGTGAAATAGCGATTCCATGCACGGAATCGTTTTTTCTTCGAATCGTCGACAGGACGAGAGTGTTGATGGTCTAACGAAAAATAGCTGGTCTGCCATTTGGCAGCTCCGGCAGCACAAGAAACCTCCAGTGGCGAAGGCGCTTCCACTCTTTTCCTCCTCTGCTCTGTACGTACTTTTCTTCTTCCCGTCCAGCTACACTCTACAAAACGATGGAGCTGAGCTCAAATATTAACCCCAAATTGCCTGACACGCTGCTAGAACCAAGCTAGCGACAATGCCGATGGCAGCCTTCCTGCTGCTACTACCGCTCTTCTTCCTCGGTGCAGTCTTGGTCCTTCGTGCCCGGAGACTCGACAACAACAAGGTGGCGGCGCAGCACACGCCGGGCCTGCGGCCGTACCCGCTGCTCGGCCACCTGCCGCAGTTCGTGGCGAACCGGCACCGCATAATGGACTGGATGACCGAGGTGCTCGCGCGCCAGCCCACGGGCACACTCGTGTTCCGCCGCCCCGGCGGCGTGCCGGGCGTCCTCACCGCCAACCCGGCGAACGTGGAGCACATCCTCCGCGCCGGCTTCCACAACTACCCCAAGGGCCCACGCTTCGCGTCCATGCTCCACGACTTGCTCGGCCGGGGCATCTTGAACGCCGACGGCGACGCCTGGCGCGCACAGCGGAAGGCGGCCAGCTACGAGTTCAACACGCGGTCGCTGCGCGTCTTCGTGGCGCAAAGCGTGCACGGCGAGCTCCACGGCAGGCTCCTTCCGCTGCTGCGCCGTGCGGCGAGCTCCGGCCAGCCAATCGACCTCCAGGACACGCTCGAGCGGTACGCCTTCGATAATATCTGCCGCGTGGCCTTCGACCACGACCCACGCCAGCTCCCTGACGATGTTGCTAACGGCGCTTGCCTGGAGGCGGAGACCACCGGTGCGACTGCGAGCGGCAGGTTCGCCGACGCGTTCCGCGACGCGGCGAATCTCAGCGCGGGCAGGTTCCGGTACACCGTCCGAGGATTCTGGAAGGTGAAAAAGGCGCTTAACCTGGGCTCCGAGAGGCGGCTCCGCGAGTCCGTCGCCATGGTGCACGCCTACGCCGACCGCATCATCCGGTCGCGACGGGAGGAGATGAGCATGGGCGGCGAGAAGAAGGACCTCCTGTCGCGGTTCATGGCGAGCCAGGGGGACAACGCCGATGACACGGTCCTCCGCGACATGGTGATCAGCTTCCTGCTCGCCGGGCGAGAGACGACGTCCTCCGCGCTCACATGGTTCTTCTGGCTGCTTTCGTCGCACCCAGACGTGGAGCGGCGCATCCGCGACGAGGTCGCCGCGGTGCGCGCCCGCCGTGCGCAGGGCGATCTGGACAATGCCGGCTTCGATCTAGACGAGCTGAGGGAGATGCACTACGTCCACGCGGCCATCACGGAGTCGATGCGGCTGTACACGCCGGTGCCGGTGAACACGGTGCACGCGCACGCCGCCGACGTGCTGCCGGACGGCACGGCCGTGGGAGCGGGGTGGTTCGTGACGTACAACTCGTACGCCATGGGACGGATGGAGTCCGTGTGGGGCGAGGACGCGCGGGCTTACCGGCCGGAACGGTGGCTGGACCCGACGGAGGGGACATTCCGGCCGGAGAGCCCGTTCCGATTCTCGGTGTTCCATGCGGGGCCGAGAATTTGCCTCGGGAAGGAGATGGCGTACATCCAGATGAAGTCCATCGTGGCGTGCGTGCTAGAGGAGTTTGAGCTGGAGGTGAACGTCGATTACCGCCCGCGGCAGGTGGCGTCGCTGACGCTACGGATGGCGGACGGACTCCCCGTGAGGGTGAAGGCTAGAGGGAATTGATAAACCAGGGCGGCAATATCATATACCAAATGAGTCTTTATCTAAAAAAATATACACAATGAGTAATTTGTCCAATAATAAAAAAAATCATCCATCATAATTCCTGATATTACTTGCGTTTTGCTTCAACGGTGTAATTATGAAGGTGGAAAAGTCTTTGAGGAGGCTAAGAAAGAAGTTTGGTGTCGTAAGGAAAGCTTCTGCATTTTACTTGATTGTTGAGCCCATTTCAGGTTGTCGCGTATGTCAGTTCATGGGTGTAATAGATATGACAAGTTTATTCACAGGACACGGGCGGGTGGTTGTTTGTTTTAGGGTTGTTCACTTGTCGTTGTGTTTTTATTGTACTCACTCCATACCGCTTTATAGGATGCAATTCCAAAACCAGATTTTCCCAAAGTATAGGATGCAATTTAGCAATTAATACCCACTTTAATTACGCATGTTGCTTCCCGCCACCAATCATCATGTGTTTTATTTAAAACTCCAATTAATTAGGCTAATGCATGTGCTAGTCATTGGTCATTTGTACAATAAATATTGTATTTAAGAATTTTTCTCACCCAATAGACTCATGCCTTGGTTATAGAGAATTGCTAATTGCATCTTATAAACCGGTATGGAAGGAGTATTGGTTTTCGTCTGGTTTTCGGTTAATTAATCAGACAACTCCCTTCTTCTTAATAAATAGATTGGACGAAGCTTTTGCCCCCGTTAAAAAAAAATCCTAATATTGTAACTTACTGCAATATGGAAATACAAATTTTATAGTATACCTTCTACCTTTGGGTTAAACAACATAAAACTACTTATACATTGTTTGTCTCATATGTAATGCAACTGGAATTGATGAATTGGAAGTGGATTCACATTTTTTGGTGTTTCGTTGGTCTTATAATCATAAACTATGATATCACCAAAATTCCAACTCATAGGTTCACAAGAAGTTCCAATTCTTTCTACAGGTTATTCATGTGGAATCTCATGGCTCATTTTGACTATGGTGGCCATTTTGATCATTTTTCTAGAAAACTCAAAGAAATGAAAACATACTTAAAAATAAGAAATTCTTTGGCATGGAGTTTTTCTATGTGTACTAGTTGTTAGAAAAAAAATGATAAACTCGAGTTTTGACAGACTAAAAAAACAATTTTACAAAAGGTCTATGACTTATAACATGTGTAAGTTTCAAGCCAAATGACCAAGATATGGCCATTCTCGTTCCATAGTTTGTGATAAAATGCCCATATTTGACATATAGGTGTCTTTTGGTATGGAAAACAATTGTGCCAAATTTATATTTCAAATTATTTTTAGAAACATCATTTTTCATTGTCTAAGTGTCGAAAATGACATTTGAAGCAAGTACAAAATATTTGGTGCAAAATGGCACCAATCCATTTTTCACGAAAAGTAGTTCATATTTAATTGATAATCCCTAAATATTAGAAATTCTCTTGCTTTACCTAATTTTGCCTGTTTGAATGACTTTATGCCGATTTTCCGAAAGTAATTCAAATTTAAACTACAAGTGTGTGATAGTTTTGTATGAATTATTTTTAAAAATCATTTTAAGTTAAACAACTAGGCTTATATGATAGAGTTGTCGGTATACATTCGAAAAATTTGACCTTTCAGTGAATAGCCATACTGGTCATTTTAACCTTTATTTCAAAAACTCAAACGAAATGAAGTAAGAAAACATAGGAAATAAGAAACAAAAATGTGAACACTCTTTGTTTTGTGCCAATTCTTCGCACGACAAAGAATCATAGTCTTCTGATTGGCTGAGACCATTTTCAAACTTATCACTGTCCTGGCAGGGGCGGAACCGGACAAAATTATGAGAGGGGGCATACTGTGTGACAGGGGCATTTCTTGTATAAACTATTTGAAAAAATATATTTTTCTTTAAAATGAACATTTGCAATTAGAGTTTCAAAATTTGAGTCGGGGCCACTAGCTTGAACTTGGGTCTGCCCCTGCGTCCTAGACCATCGATCCAGCAGGATCCTACGGCCCAATCTTCCATATGTTATCTAATTGGTTGGGCTAAAGGAAACACGGATTGATGACATGCATACTTCTTGTTTTCTCTGTCCTCTCCTTTTTATTTCTTTTCTATTACCCTGTAACCTCCTCTTGTTTTTGAAAGCCATCACAACACTCTTTATTGATTAGGATAATAGTTACGTCGTCTGTAATTACAGCTCGAATACAAATAGGAGGTTTACCATGCCACACACCATGGTTTACCTCATTAAAATTACCTAGTTCATGAGCTGCCATATTGACTTCCTACAATGAGAAAAACTACCACGACAAAGAAAGGTGCACTCCTCATATATAGCTGTTGCCGCTCTCAGAGAGTTCCCTCATTTTGCATGATCTCCACAACCTCCAAACAATTAGATTCGACAATCAACTTGTTGTATCCAATCTCGCCAGCAAGTAGGGGACCGTCGTACAACGCACATGCTTCAGCTGTTGTAGCGTCCCCTACAAAGTGTAGACTCCATCTTCCAGGTAAAACAAAAGAACCAAAGTGGTCTCGGATGATGACGCCAGTCCCACCCGCACCTGAGTTGGTGTGGAAAGCCACATCAGCATTAAGCTTAAAGAAATCCTCAACGGCTTCTCCCAGCCGCACCTGAGACGAGCACCTATTTTCTTGAGTCTCTTATAATTGAGAGCTAAAGCCATGATGATTTGGGATGAATGGCAAAGGCTCTTGAAGATAGTCGCCATGTGTGGCTTTTGTGTTGGCATAGAACGCCTCTTCTCCCGTTTGTACCCCATATATCCAATGTCTGAATTCATTTAGCAATATTGCTTTGGTATCATATTCCCTCCGAGAGACTGAGCCGGTGGATCAGGTCTTGAGATTGACGAAGTCGTCACAGACGCCTCGCTATCGACGGGAACGTCGCCTCCATCTAAATGAGAAATATCAACGTTAAATCTAGGGTTTGAAATATGTTGGGCTGGTAGTACAAGCACTCTTGACCCTCCTAACCATCTTTTCACATGCAAATTCTCATGTATATGTCAATGTAGACAAAGATGAAACATCAACAGAGAGAGTATAAATCTGTTCGATCCTATTCGTACGTAGCACATCACATCACACCAACAACTCGAATGTCGATCATTAAGCTGGCCCACGAGCACGCAATTCCGATAACCTAATCACCTGCATAATTTTTTTTACACCGGTGCATGATGTGCGACGTGACGTTAGCCCGCGTCTCCTCCCCGTTCGTAGGTACTGTACAGTCTGTACTAGCCAAAAGATCAGGCTTCACAGGTAGCCATCCGCAGCGTGACAAGTCGGCGCCTCGTCTTCAATTTCCCGCCAAGATCTTCTCGTCTCCGGTGGCCCCCGTCCACCCAAAATCAAATGAAAGTTCTTGGACGCCGCCAGCTCACTCCGCCGGCTCACCGCAAAGCTTCTCTCGTCCACAGGAACTGCCGCGCGCTCGCCCGTACACGTCGCCGCGATTATATACGCCGCTAGTTTTCGTCCATGGTCTCAGCCCTCATTTCTCAACCACCAACCGGCGACCGTACGTTTCAGCGTGAGACTCTGAGCTGAGCTAGGAGCGAGCTACCTACCACTCCACCAGCCGAGCGCGGGAAGAGCGAGCTAGCATGAAGATCCAGTGCGACGCGTGCGAGGGCGCGGCGGCGACGGTGGTGTGCTGCGCGGACGAGGCGGCGCTGTGCGCGCGCTGCGACGTGCAAATCCACGCGGCCAACAAGCTCGCCGGCAAGCACCAGCGCCTGCCGCTCGACGCGGCAGCCGGCGGCGCCACCAAGCAGCTGCCGCGCTGCGACGTCTGCCAGGACAAGGCCGCCTTCGTCTTCTGCGTCGAGGACAGGGCGCTCTTCTGCGGCGACTGCGACGACTCCATCCACCTCCAAGGCACGCTCTCCGCCAACCACCAGCGCTACCTCGCCACCGGCATCCGCGTCGGCTTCAGCTCCGTCTGCAGCGCCCACGCCGACACCCACCCGCCGGCACCGCCCTCCAAGAACTCCAAGCCACCGGCCGCCGTCGTCCCAAGGGCGGCGCCGGTCCAGGCCGCAGCGGCGCAGGAGGTGCCGTCCTCGCCGTTCTCGAGCTGGGCTGTCGAGGACCTCCTGCAGTTCTCCGACTACGAATCCAGCGGCAAGGCAAGTGACTTTCTTTCTCGTACGTGCTAACTGCTAACTAACAAAGTACGTAGTAGTGTCGACCCCTTGAAATCTCCACGGTTCTCAATCTCACGGTCACCCTGGGTTTTACGTTTGATGTTGCAGAAGGGTTCTACCTCCCCTCTCGGGTTCAAGGAGATGGAGTGGTTCGCCGACATCGACCTGTTCCACCACGACCAGGCACCAACCGCCAAGAGGGGCAGAACCATGGCGGAGGTCCCCGAGCTCTTCGCCACCTCGCCGCAGCCGGCGAGCAACGCGGGCTTCTACAACACAGCCGGTGCGCGCAAGAGCAAGAGGGCACGGGTAGAGCTGCCTGACGACGACGAGGACTACCTCATCGTTCCCGATCTTGGATGATATATCGAGCTAAACAGTTCGTAACTTCGTATGTGTGATGTAGTAGCATAAAGGAAAGGGTGTTCTGCCATCTTTTGCAGATCGCTTGCTTACCGTGGAACATATGAAACTACTACGCCAGGCATGCGAAGAGTTTGCATTTGCATAGTGTGTGTTATATTCACAGATTATCGTTCTGGCAGAACCTTGTGAATGATGTAATATGAAGATCACCAAGAGTACGTCTTAAGAAAATGTATTTTGATGTTAAGTCTTCCAGGCTTTTACTATGATTTGTAATGAACAGCGTGTAAACAGGTTACAGGTATGCCTGTCATGACAAGACTAGAATCATTGGTAAGGCTCCGACTGTAGTGGTGAAGATCATCCGTACACAGAAAGCTTGAATTACCTTTCGCAAACAAAAAAAAGGAAAGAAAAAAAAAGAAGAAAGCTTGAACTACAACCATATCGTACTACTGTAACCGTGCACTCAAAACAGCCACGGATGATGACAGTTCGCCAGCAATGCTTCAACAGACAATCAACAAGTACATAAGACGGCTACAGCTTAACATCGACTGTGGAGCAACATGCCGTTAAACAAACAAAAGTATGCAAGCGCAGTAGCGCACACCATAAGGTTATCAATTACGCAACTTCAAATGAGCTGACCAGATTAGAGTAACATGATGAAGCCGCGAAAATCTTGGCTGGTCTTCAGCAAGATTTATGAGTCAGTCCAGTATTTGA
Source organism: Poa annua (assembly GCA_026929855.1). Taxonomy (NCBI): domain Eukaryota; kingdom Viridiplantae; phylum Streptophyta; class Magnoliopsida; order Poales; family Poaceae; genus Poa; species Poa annua. The sequence goes on from CM049433.1 coordinate 73,145,246, forward strand.
CAGTCTGATCAAGTACCAGTATACCTCAACTTCTTTTCGGAGATCCCAGTAAACTGCACGTAAATGCTTCGCTAATAAAACTCAAGCACATTGTATACAAATACCAAATCAACTGTCACCTTTTCTTCAGCAAAGAACTAGCTCTTAGGAATATTTTATCGATCTCATCAAGCTCGGAGACTTTCAGTTCCTTTGCAGGTGAATCTGCCTTGTCAGAAAGTGAAGCAATCTTCCGCAGATGCTCCTCAAAATCGTCTGGTTCATTATCATTGTTTTCTGGAGGAAACTTGTCCAGCCTATCCAGATAGAGAGGATGCTCCTTGCTATCTTCTACCTGCTCCTCTGTATCTGTCTCAAACATGTCAGAGAGATCCTCAGATTCTGAGTATATGATAGACTCTGAAGCTGAATCATCATCAACCTCAGAATCTTCATCCTCCTGCCTCTCAGACCTTTCTGTAGTTTCTGATAGGAGTTCAGCTACACTTCTCTTGTGAATTAAGCAAGAAGAATCTTTTTTTACAGAGCTGTGTGTAGAATCTGAAATTAAAGCAACGCCTTTCTCTGCACTTTGTCCTATATGCCCTCCAGCTAACTTCATCTGTGCGTGAAGATCTTCAAGCTCCTGCTCAAGCCTGGGAATGTACCGCCGAAGAGCTCGGAGGTGATCTCTATATTTTGATTTATCCAGTGCCTGATTAGAAATGTTGAATTTAGAGACAGCAAGGCATCAACAGTAAAAGGCACAAGAGGACAAATGTTTTAGTCATGTTTTTTTTCTTCTCATTCTGCATATTTTTCTATATTGGAGTATATTCTATTTGACACTCTGACTAGAGCACTGAACTCCCTGCCAACTGAAAATAACTGGCTGGCCCTTTGTTATTTTGCCCGAAACTCAAAGTGTTGGAACTGATATTTCATTGAGGCCTCTGCACAAATTAGGAGGATCTTACTGAGCAGGCCTAGCTTGGATATCTTGGAATCGTACTGTTATTAGTTTATGTGTGAGTGTTTCTGACCTCGCTTAACAATTCATACATATGCTCCGTAGCACCGATACTCCAAACCTCAACGTGTCCCCGACTCCCCGTACCGTACCTATCCGATACTCGTATCCGGCCGGTACTCCCCAATACTCCAAACCTCCGCTCTAGCAGATTTCACGCGCCGCCGTGCCTAGAATCGCTCCGCCGTAGTTGGAATCACGCCGCGTCCACCCGGAATCGTGTTGTCGCCGCCCAGATTTGACTCTCCCTGCTCGGATTTGCACATCTCCACCACCTGGAGTCGCCTCCACACGTGTCCATCGCCTACTCCTCTCTCGTCCTTCTTGTTGTGCTCTGCTAGATCGTCGCTGCGCTGCCTCTGCTTGATGGTGTGGTTGCTTGGCTGCTAATGGCCTGGTGTTGCTGCTGTGTTTTGCTAGGATTTTATTATTCATATATATACCCGCCGTATCGCCGTATTGTTGTTTTCTGAAACTGTCGTATCCCGTATCGTCGAATCCGTATCGTCGTGTCCGCCTCGCCGTATCGGTGCTACGTAATGCTACAAGACATCGATATTTAATCTTGGACCATGATAGCAGAGAGAAAACATACCTTCTTTCTAGGAAGTGCAATCTTTGGAGACATTATCTCGGGTGGTGGTTGTGCATAGTTTTTTCCTCTGTACATAATAATTGTATTTCCTTCTTCAATACTGAGCACAATACCACCACTTAGAATGGCTAACTCTGAGGCAATTTCCTTAACCTCCTCGGGTGTGAATGTCTTCACAATTACCTGTAGGGTTTGATGTTTCTTCCAGTGCAAATGCATGTTCAAGATAACTCCCTGATAAATCCCACGCCTTCCAACAGGCACATAGTTTTTACTTTTATGTCCCATCTTGAGGAAGTAGAAGTGTTCTTCGGGTGTAAGAACCTCTGGATCATGTGTAGGTTCTGATGGCTCATTTGGTTCAATTTTCTTCAAAGCTGCAAGAATTCGTTCTTCCTTCTTTCGAGCCTGTAAGGGAAACCCGAAAAAGAATGCAAAATATAAAGAATAAATCATCCAGTACAACACATCTAAGGAGGTTAAGTAAAAAATTCACAACAGGGTGCATACAAAGAAACACCTAGATTCGTTGTAAATGTAATACGTGAGCAGTGAAAGAATGGGTACGGGTACTTCGTTGCAATGCATGCAACACATAAAAGACATTTAAAAATCTTAGACAAAGATCCCACCTGTCAGCACTCCAACTATTAAAATGATTCTATGCTTGAACACATGAAGCGTGATAACTAGCGCAAGCTACGTGAAATGACAATATGGACTAGCAGTATTAGAAAATCAAGCTACATCAAGTGAAATCAGAGAAACTTCATTCTTATATGATTTAATAAATATTTACAAATTAAGAAATAAGAATTAAAAATTGAAGTCCATAATAACTTACTAGCTTCAGTTTGTACAAAATCTTCTCCTCGGTAGTCATTTTCTGAAACTCCCTTTTCTTTTTCCATCTCAATGATTTCAAAAACCTTGTTACGGCCCTCTTTCCTTTAAGTTTTTTCCTCTTCTCTTTTGGTTTGCCAGAATCATCAACCGGTGCCACGGCTCCAGGATTTTGTTGACCCATAGTCATATCTTGATTTTGGTTATCAAGAGGTTGGCTCGTATGGACACATCGGAATGTTTGAAGGTTATAACTTCGCGACCAACTGAAGAACCCATCATCTTGGTAAGAAACCTTGTGGAAAGTATAACTACAACAGCATCAGAACTCGAACTTAACAAATATGTAAACTACTGTATTTACCTCATGAAAACCACCCCAAGAAGCTGAGCGGGCAGACATAAACATACTAAACAGCGCTATCTTTACTCAAACCCACGAATACAAAACATAGTATGACTGAAAGCAGTGAGTTGTGCAGAGAGTTGTGTCTGTGGCATTTCATCGAACACTTGAAACTCACTATTGTTTGGGAGCAAAACCTAGTGCATCAATAATGCAAAGCACAAGCCCAAATCACAAAATCCTCCCTACATGCGCTCACCAGTCACTACGCCACTTAGATTAAAAATCAGCCAGGAAGAAATGACCGACAGGTTTTTTTCTTACGACTGTGAGCTCGGTGAATGTAGTGCGCGTAGCTCCAGCATTTCGAGGGAAGGTGACGTAGCACTCGAGGGGAAAGGCCACGGAGGTGGTGCAGGCTGCAGGAGCCACCTCCTTGTAGACCGCCGGAGCAAGAGGAGACGGCTGGCCATGGCCAAGCCGTGCGGTGCAGCGAGAGTATGAGAGAGCCCGTGCGCGCGTGCGTGTCTATGCTTGGGTGCGCGGTTCTGTAGTGGCGCACGGCCGGCTCAGGTGGAGAGCCGACGAGGCAGCCGGCGTGGCGCGCGCGATAGCTTAGGCGCCGCCGTGCCGGCACAGGAAGAAGGTGGGCGTGCGGCTACTGCGGGGACGGCGCCACGATTGCGTGGGCCGCCGAAGAACTGCGGTTGCAGCGTCGGCAAGATGGAGTGGAGATACGATGTGGGCTGGCTAATCGATGCCACTGGGCTGGGCAAATAACGTGGGCTGGTTCATAGGGAGCTTGAGAGGCCTTGTAGGCAGGTGTGCTGGGCTGGAGGCGCAGAGCACCAACTCGTGTACAATGTAAAGTCTTAGTAAGGCGTTTGAAAAATAAGCTAAACCCGCTAAAAAAAACTTTTTATAGACACCAATGTTTATTTCTATATGAAAGAAGACTGAATAATCACTTTCATTCTATAAATAAGCACTAGTTATTAAGTAAACACTGGTTTGCGTTTTAATCATCTCCCTAAACACTTTGCATTGTACATACCTTCTTATAGAAAACAAGAGTTGTCCCTACAAAAAAGGCACTGGGATTTTTTCAAAAGAAATGCTAACTAATGAGTATGATTTTTAGTGGATGGTATGAGCGTGCTCTCCTGTCGACATGTGTGCAGTGGAGGTCTCATTGTGTATGATGAAAAGCCTGTGGTTATTTATCCACTCTTTCTATGTCATAGAAACCGTAATGTTTCTTCTCTTTTATCGCCTCAAGCTAGTTGCCTTTCCATTCCTCATCCGTTTCCATACTCCACAGTTCACTAGCACGAATCACATTCAAGATCATATTGGCAATGAGGCGCTCACACAAGTATTGCTAGAGACGAAGCTAGTGATCATCGACCGGGACAACAGTAGCCACGACAAGGAAACGAGTGGAGCACAAATAGAGGTGTCGGCCGTATAACAATGTGAACATGAAGGATACATGTGGTGAAGATCAAGAACACAACATAGAACTTGGGCAAGTGTGCTTTAGCTCCTACTCTCTCTGTTTTTAAATATAAGATGTTTTAACTATTTCACATGTTGTCTAGATTCAGACTAAAATGAGTAAACCTACACTAAAACATGTCTAGATTTATATAGATATATTTGAAAAGGCTAAAATATGTCATATTTAAAAACGGAGGGAGTACTAGTTAAGAAAGTCTTCAAACGGTGTGTTGTTTTCTTTTGAATTGGGATGTGAGGCGGCGGTGCATCTTCTCTTTAGAACGACGGACATAGCATCATTTTTCAGTACAATCAGGGACGATACATATGTCTCGTAGACAAAGAAAAATATTGAATTTGTCACGCGTTTGGCACGTACTCCCTCCGTTCCAAATTAATTGACTTCTATTTGCCCACATGACATACACATATGTGAGCAAATAGAAGTCAATTAATTTAGAACGGAGGGAGTAATATTTTAGTGTTATGTTGTTGACACGCTATAGAGCAGGATAGATTTTGACATTTTGCGGCCAATCATGTACTGGGTGTAACTTGTTGGCCACCCTGCAATGCATTTCCTGGCGTGTACTCTTACCGTGGCGAGTGATTGCCGGAGCGACGTTGAACTAAACAACCGGCCGGCGGCGGCCGGACGACCAAGCAAAGCCGTCTCTGGATGCATGACTGCATCTCTGTGACAGAGACTGAGAGACTGTCGTCGTAATTCGTAAGCTCGCGTAACGCGTGTCTGCAATTGTTTTGGCGTTGACGACCAACACAAGGAAGAAAGGTGCTGACTGTTAAGTGGAATTTGACCTTGAACAGGCAAATCCCAATAGGTTCAAACTAGATTGTCAAACAGAGATAGGTGGGTTGAAATCTATTCGATCCTTCAAAGATCAGGTCATTCACTGAATTAATCTTTACTGGACTCCATTCACAAGCGTTGGCTTTGTACCCGTCGCGAGCTCATGCTAAGAGCGTCTATAGTGGATCATCCAAATTTAGACATCTATATCTTTATATAAAAGATCATCTAAACATATTTCGTTTCAGATGTTCTTAGTTTTTCAGTGAAACACATTTAGGACAATTATATTATCTCTCCTATATTTTAGTAGTACATTCAACAGTTTTTTTTTCTAACGGCTCTATGTTAACATGGAAATTTTAAACAAATATATTTATCAAGTCCATCTTGATCGGTAGATCGGCCTAAACCACTCCGGCATGCGGCGCGCTCAGCCGCGAGTGCGTGCTGGTACTCCGCCTCATCCTCCTCCAGACGGTGTAGCTGCTCTTCTTCCCGTCGGCATGCCTCCTCTTTCTCCTGCTCCCGCTGGCGCGCCGCGTCGGCAGACTCCCTGAGGGCCGGCCCGAGGCCTGTCCACCGGTCAAGCTCATTCGTCTCAACGGTGAGTTTGGACTCCTCCATTACGGCTTTCGGGTCGGGGTTGTCGTCAAAGTCGTAGGTGGCCTCCATGTCCTCCTCCCTAAACCACGCGCCGGCGATGCCACTCTAGCCACCCTGAGGTGGGGCAGGGAGACAAACGGAATGTGGGTGGCACCGGAGCCGCGTGAACAGCGGGGCATAGGTCGTTCTCGTCATTGAACCACAACACCCAGAATGGGAATGTGGGGCGAACGTCGGGTCGTTGAGGTACCTCGGCGGGAGGCGGCTCTAGCGGCGTGTTATTTCTTGTTCCCACGCGTGATTGTTCGCCGGAAGGGCCGGCACTGGAATCCGCTGGGGATTCAGCTGCCAGTCGCCTGACAACTTGTCGTCGCTCCATGTTACAGGAGACACATGTTCTCAGTACCATTGGCAGTTCTTCAGCTACACATAACCCGGCGACGCAATGGAGAAAGACGCAGGAGGGGACGGTGCGAGGAGCGGTGACGGGGACAGTGAGCGTTGGCGGAGACGGCGGCCCGACGAGGACTCCGCCTCGTGGTCGTTCTTCACCGTCCCGAATCCATGCCACTTGAGCGGCATTGTGGGGAGCTGGAGGTGGGCGGCGAGCTTTGGGCAGTGGCTAGTGTTTCCGCGCGCTGACCAGTGTGTATATAACAGTGACGTCTCTATCCCCACATCTACTGACATTTAATATGACCGTGTTGGGAGGGCAACCGGTGCCCTGCCGCTGTTGGGTGGGCTAATGGGAGGACAAGGGGTGGACACGCGGAGGCTCCGTCCCTGTCCGCCACGACGCAAATCTGACCCAAATTTGGACCAGAAATAGATCGAGCCGGACATGCGGCAGACCCAAATCAAACCCAAAACAAACCCAGAAATAGATCGAATCGGAACGACCGGCCAATCCTTCCGGCATCCGGCGCATGCACCGCCACCACGAGACGCCCACGCCAGCGGCGCCTCCAACGGCCGTATCCTTCCTCGTGCACGCAGCGTGGCGTGGGCGGTGATCGTGGGAGGGATGGCTGACCTCTAGCTGTCTCTTTCGCTCGCACGCCGGGCCTCGGGATCCCAGTTCCAGTCCGAATTATTTTTACAACAGTCCCAGTCCGATTGGTGCCTCTTGTCAACGTGGCCGTGAGCGCACGATCGGCGACGTGGCCGCCGTCCAGTCGGCACGCACGGCTTGCTGCACGTCCGAGGCCGGATCCGCGTCGCAGTCGCATCCATGGACATATCTCTCTCTTTGGACCAACAAAGCTCAGTAACGCCATGTCGTGTATACAGACCAGAACAGAGCTACCTCCACCGCCATCGTCTCTCTTTTCTAGGGGATCGACCAAGGACAGGCACGGAATTCGGTTGAACTCAAGAGTCGACATAGTACTCATCTGACGTGAAGAGCTTTTAGCAATTCTTCCCAAGCAATACAACAAGATTTAATCGGCAAGCCCATCAATCTTAGCATACGAACGAACCAACAAACCAAAGAACAAGAGAAACATTTCGGCAGCGGTGGTTACATGCACGGATTCTTCCTCCCCCCGAGCCAGAATATATCTACACCTCCTACAAGAACCAAGCGCACATCAATCATCATCTCATACACCGACCCACGATCGATCAGGCCAGCGCGGCGAGCCCGCCGCCGCGCATCATCTGGCGGAACTCCTGGAAATCCACGCGCCCGTCGCCGTCGCGGTCGACCTGCCCGATCATGCGGCGGCACTCCTCGGCGGTGCGGCCCTGCTTCAGCCCCAGCGACGACAGCACCACGCCGAGCTCATCCACCGTGATGTACCCGTCGCCGTTGGCGTCGAACACCCGGAACGCCTCCCGCATGTCCTCGTCGTCCTCCTCCTCCGCCCCCGCCCGTGCTTCGGTGCCGCTCGACGTGATGGCGCGGTACAGCTCCCCGAACTCCTCCACGTCCACGCACCCGTCGCCGTCGGCGTCGATGCGCGCGATCATGGCGGCCAGCTCCTCGGCCGCCACGGCCATACCCAGCTTTCCCAGCGAGTCCGCCAGCTCCTCCCGCGTGATGCGCCCGTCGCCGTTCCGGTCGAACAGCTCGAACACGCGCGCCAGCTCCGCCCGGTCCGCCTGCTTCTGTCCCGACAACGACGACATCTCGCGGCTCGGGGACGACGCTACCGGAGTTGGTGGCGAAGGCGAAGGCGAAGGCGAGGGGGGCACGTCTACCGGGGATGAGGCCACGTCGCGGCCGCGCACAGGGAGGATGGAGGAGAGGCTGGTGGGGATGTAGGAGAGGAGGCCGGAGGGTGGCATGGAGATGGAGGGTGCTAGCGATTGACAACGCATTCGACGATTTCTTGGGCTGAGTTGTGTTTGTGCTGGTGGTGCAGATGGACCATATGGTTCTATTTATATCTCCATTTTCCCCCGTCTTTCTTGTGAAAAGGAGAAAAAGGTTGTACTTGTACGTCAAAAGAGTTCACTTGATGGAGAATTGGAGAGGATCTTTTTTATTCTTTCTACATCTGGAATTGACTTTCGAAGAATAAAGTTGATTCTTGTCTTGTTTATTTACGCATTTTTTAGATTGGTGGTGTATTTCTTTTATCTCAAGAAAATCATTGTGCAAATATGGTTTATATTGAACTGTGGCTGTATGCACGTACTCACTCCTTCCATAAAAGGATGTTTCAGCTTTGTATAAATTTGTATGTATCTGTAGACTAAAATATATCTAGATACATACAAATTTAGATAAAATTAAGACATCCTTTCATGTACCTAGGGAGTATTTGCAACCCCTCTCAAGGGAACAAAACAAATAGAAAAAACATTGTTTTTCATGAAGAGGCAAAGTTACTATGAATTCTTTCAGGTATTGATAAGTTAGTACTTAAAGTAGGGATCATGTTTTGCCATGAAAGCATATATGGTTATTTTATTAAGTGTCATTTTATTCTTCAATCTTTAGTTGTGCTTCTGTCTCAGACTTGTCGCCACGTTGATATCCATGGAACCAAACACTCAAAATTAATAATAGGATATGAAGAAAACAAATACCTATTTGACTTCAGTTTCCAAAATAATATCTGATCAGGCTGTGTATCATACTACTAAAAGACTTGCCGTCACGTACTTCATATACATCTACGCAAAGAAGCGAAGAGAGAAACACTGAGAATATGTGGACGAACTACTTTCCCTTTTCTCGTTAATGCACTGGCAGTCTGGCACATATCAATATATACGATCATAATATGAACATCATTCATGCCGCGTCTGAACCTAAAAATTAACAGGATATCCTGCCGCTGATAGAGTATCTTGACGCCCGGAGGCAAGAGACGCCTTTTAAAAGTAGGTGAGAAGTGAGAGCCACCAAGAGAGATACCGACGAAAACGCTGGCCGGCCATTATCATGTCTCTCATGCAAACGCGTTTTGGCGGGTAGTTGGTCTGCACTCACTTCCTCTTTAAATGTTTAAGTTAAGCTTCAGACAGATAGAGGACGGAGAAGAAAAAGGCAAAGAAAACAATAGGTCAACCGAAACCGCGTGGAGCAGAGCATTCATCGGCAATTACAACGTCCACGGGGCCAGGCCAGCCACGGCACGGCGCCGGCCGTCGGACGCGGATCTCGGTCGTCGACCGTCGCCGGCGAGCTCGCCGTCGGATCGGACATCGACGGCGCCCGGCGGGGACAGGTGTGCGTGTGGGCGCACGTGCCGACAGGCCGATACTTGTAGTACTGAACACATACATATTGCCATACTGCAGAACATCACTGGATTGCAGCTCATCTTCGGCACTGTGTGATGGGGCCTGAATTGAAAAGGGTGGCACTCAACTGGAACTGGCCTGTGATTCGCGATGCGCGTGCACTGTATTTGATAGATTAATCCCCGTGCTAAGAATCGTTTGGACACTGGGTTTAGCTTAATAGTAACAGGAGGAGACTTGACAGCTTGCTCCATGTGCACCTCGCGGTTAGGACATGGCGTGAATTTACAACGGGCAGGCGAGCGGTGCTCATCTACTAGTGCGAATAAAGAAGGGCTATAGAATGGTCCGGGCAGGACAGTAGCCTTATCAAATCAGTGTGGTGTTGAGTTTGACAAAAGAGCGACAGGGCAAAGAGCAACATCACGACACAGGCCTCTCGTGCTCGGTTGGCACTTGGTACAGTAACGAAAACACTGCGAGAGGAAAAAATGCAAGCAAGTGATGTTCGTCCTCTCAGTTCATTGAATTGATGTGCGCAGTTTGACAAATTGTTCAAACAGAAGTGGCAGCTGGCAAGCAGCAACATCACGACATCGGCTTCTCGATTGGCACATGGTACAGCAAGTAAAACACCGCGGGAGGAAAAATGCAAGCAAATAATGTTCTTGTGCACAGCGAACACTTCGAGGAAACAAGGAGGGCAATGCATCCTAGTACTATTTTGACAATGATATGTAGCAAAATTACACCGGCCTGTTTTCTCTTTCTCATGTAGTTGCATTGAGCATTTCCTATGGAGAATTCAAAATAGTACTCCCTCCATCCCAAAATAAGTGTCTCAACCAACTTTGATAGAAAGTGGATATATGTAGACATAAAATTGATGCAGAGGCTGGGGTGCCCTTTTCTATAAATAAATAAAAAAACTGTCTACATACATCCACTTTGTGACACTTATTTTGGGACGGAGGGAGTACTTACAAGAAATGGCCTGTACAAGATTGTAAACTATCCGAACTATGCACAAGACTGTCCTGTGAAAATCTGAAGCAAAAAAAGGGCAAAATTGGGTGAACCAGTTGCTTTGCAGTTCCGCTGTCAACTGCTGTCAATGAGAAAAATGTGCAGCCTACAATGAGAAAAATCTGCATGATCGCATTGCAGCAGCAACTCTCTACATGTACGCAATCGCAAGCCTACAAATGACAGCCAAGATTGTATTACAGCAGCCGCCCATCAACTTGCATCAATGCCACCATGTAATATACTGCACCATATGAGGACAATCAGGATGTTAATCCAATCACCCTGCTGTCTTAGATTGAGGCCACCCTGCATAATCTTGGCCCATGGAAGGCCTAACAACATTGCACAAAGCCACCAATAAACTTGCTGCTTGTACTGTACCAATCATGAATGCGTTGGATGTCATGAGATGCTCCAACAGGCAACATATGTTTTCACCTGCAAGTTAAAAGATAAGAATATCATTAACCACAAAATAACAGAAATTAACACCCCGGTAGGATAGGTAGAAAAAAAGACTGACAACAAGATGTTGCATCCTCCGGCAGAACAAACCTGGAGAAAATGTCACCAAGGAGCAGTTGCCAATCAGCTCCAGATTGTAGGATTTTTGAATTGCGACGATATTGCCTCAGATAGGAACTTTACAACGTCTTCTCTTTTAACATCTTTCTCCCTTTTTGCATCAAGATGTCGAACCTGAATCAAAGATTAACGCATACAATTCAGATGAAAGCGGGAGGGGTACTGTGGCATTACTTCCGCCGGAGCCTAGCTAGGGTGTGGCATTGTAATTCGGGTGTGGTCCTTCTTAATACTTGTACACAACTCTCTTTTTCTATCAATGCACTGAGATGGAAAGCTTTTTGCGTTTTCTCTAATTATTTGCTTGAAAAATCATAAATTCTTGAAGTGGATAAAACACTCTCAGGGCGCGGATGCACCTGGGTGGAGATAACGTTAGAATGAAAGGACGCAGAAAAAATTGATGTGATACATTTTATAAGAAGGAACCAGCAACCAAATCATTATCCATACAAAGAAAATAAATCCAGTACTGAAAAGGTGTTGAAGTTATTCTTATAAATTCAGGACACTTGAGATGTCTTCCTAGCAGAAAAGTACGTTAAGAAACAGGCAGTGCACCTGTAAAACCAGATTTGAGATTCTCTCGATGATCTGTATTCACAATGGAAGCACATGCTCTCAGTGTGAATCAATGCACAACCCTACTTTTTCTTTTGTGAGGATGATACGATACCACTTTAAAAGTGTATGAACAGAGCAAGATAACACAACGTCAACATATTTACCTTCACAAGATCTGTTTGAGAAAGTCCGTCAGTGATAAATACAAGGCATTTGATGTCATGATCACTGGCGTACTCATATTGTTCTTGAAGACTTGGATCTTCCTGAGGAACAAACTGGGCCTGGTGATGGTAAATCAATCAGTACTGTCGGATAAAGAATCACACTGCCCACTAACCTTGTCGGAAAGACTTATGTATAACCAACCTTTATGTTAGCTTCCCAAAGTTCTGCAACAAGTTCCATGCGCTCGTTTAAGAGTCCACCGCCGCCCTTTGAACAGACAAGTACACTGATGCTATGTTCAATCCTGAAGTCCAAAAAATATCTTAGTTTGTCCAAAAAAATCCCATCGACCAATTAGAAGGGGAAGTGAAATACAGTATAGAAAGTGTATGATGAATTGTGTAACCTTGGTAATCCAATGTCAGATGAAGGATTATTAGGAAGGAATTTCTCAAGTGCAATGCTCACACCAACAGCACCTGGGGGTTTGGTTTTCTGTGACATTATCAATTGAACACTGACTCAGTTTACAGTCTTTCATTTCAATCATCTGAAAAAATCATCCGCGAGAGAAAATATAGTGGTAACAACACACTAACAATAAATAGCTGCCTGGTTCTCCGATTGTCAAAAATCGCAGCCACTGAAAGGGCACAAAAAATGCACAAAATACATAATATGTATCCTAGTAACTTTAGTTCTAAAACCAGAAAAAATCCATTTCATTGCATTTTATTTGGTCACAGGTACGAAGCCCTAATGCTAAGGTACAGTGTCTATTCTCTTATTACTTCGTCGGTCAAAAGGAAGAAACAAAAAAGATATAAGCCTTTCATGACATTGCTGGTGAAAGGGCTAAAAATAGAGCAGCTGGTGCAGTGGTAACTGGTAGGCACTCTTCTGTTTAATGCATCCCTCTGCTTGCAAATCACTTTCTATGGGCATTATGCCATTACGTAATAAACAGTGTTTGAATGAGTTAAAAGGTCCTTGTAGTTACCAGGCAAAGATTTTGTGTAATCTATTTGTAGTTGTTACTGCAAACCTTTCATACTTTCAAGGTCCCCTCAAGCATATACATACAGTAGCAAGAAGTAAAACTTACATATGTTTTATCCCAAGCTTGTTCCATCAACATATCATATCGTCCTCCAACAGCCATCAACTTTTCATGGGAACTTGTCACAGGATTACCTTCTTTTGAGTAGACCTATGATGGATGATGAATGATTAATTGCATGTACCACAGTAATGAGATATATGTTATTTGCAGTGAAGGTACCAAGACATTAACATTAAAGCATGCTTTGCACGTATACATACCATCTTTTGAATCATATGACTGAACTTGAGACTGAGAAGAATGCAGGTGCTTACCTTTTGTCATGTCTACCATATTAAATGTAGCATGACAACGATATATAGCCTATACTGAACTAGATGAATAAAATAGATTCTCTCCAAAGAAAGAAAGGACTGTTCATCAATAATTTAGAATTTCTGAAAAGAAAGGGTATTTAAGGTTCCCCACCTGAAAAAACAGATCTGTGTAGTAATAGTCTGAAGGAGGCATGAGTACGTCAATAGTAATATGTTCTTCAACTGACCATACCCTCAAACATTTGAGGAAATTGGAGAGATCATCAAGAGCCTTGCACGCAGATTTATCTACAACAAGAAACACACAATGATGACATCATGGATATTCCTAGATGTTAGCAACTATGGCAAAAGGTAAGAGCCACTACCATCAAACAGGGTCCCTCTTAATCTAGCAAGTACAAGATCTGCAGGTCCACAAAACCGCTGATCTGCTTTATGCAGCTTCTCAACAACCTCTTCAGAAAGACGAAGATCCTGGTTCACTCATAAATTAGCTCAAACGTTGAAAACTATTTGCCGAAGGATATATATTTTATGACGATCACCTGTGTAACTATAAGTTTCACAAGTAGTAGCATGTTGAATTGAGAACATAATTTACAGAAGAGAATCTAAAATACATTTGATGAAAGTGTGTGATGCATAAACATACTTAAGACTTCCTACTTGTAGAGCATACATCTAGTTGTTAGTGCTGGTTATACCTGTAACAGTTGCCCTCGAATCAAACTCCATTGCGACTTACGGTCTGCCTTATTTGGACAATACTGAACTAGTGTAGAAGATAGAAACTGAACAGGAGAAAAGATAAGTATTAGATAAACACAAATTACAGAAACTGTGAAGGCAAAGTATCACACCTCAGCAACATTCTGTCTTCTTTCCTGAGGAACTCCCGCCCAGGAACAAACTGCTTCAGCAAGTTTGCCGTGATTGAGACGAATAACTATTGCCTTCGAATCATAGAAACGTCTTACAAGGTACAGAGACACCTATTGTTGCATCGAAGTAAATTTCTATGTCACGACACAGAAGTACATCTTTAATGTTAAAAGAACCTTTGGTAATAGTTAACTGTGCCTACTTAAATGAATTATTTGCATGATCTCCGCAAAATAGAGTCATGAAAACAATAGAGGACACCACATGAAAAGATATACCTTAATAACTTCGGCCTCGGTTATTGGTGAAGAACCTCCAATAATGTCAAAATCACCCTGAAAAGAAGATAAGAACACAACCTTTAGAGGTGGATTCCAGAAATAATTTCAAGAGAAACAATAGACAAAAAAGAATACATACTATTATCCTGTTTGCAGTAAATGACAATTCAATACATTTACCTGAAGAAAACGATAAGGAGTTGAATGGCCAACTGCTCTTCTATGAACCCATGATACTTCATAGCGTTTAAATGATGATATCTGTAGGTGAACAGTATTAGTAAGCATTAGCATCTCATCATCTTACTCATCGGCAATTTTAGGTAAATGAAAGAGTGAAACCATTAATAGAACAAAAGGTTTTCATGTACTTCAAGAAAATCCCGAAACATCGGTACATTGAATGTCCACTTGACTTACACTAGATGAATATTACCAGGACGCATAAAAAATATCAAACCATTAGGAGGAAACCTAGCAAATGAGTTGTATATTCAATTTTACCACACTATAGTCCGGAATAGATCATAAAGATCAACATGCCATAATGTAAGATTCCATCCTGGACACGCTTGGTTCACTATTACACTTTGCCAAACTATCGTTTGTATAAGTGCCACACAGAAAAATGTCTACATGAGGACTAGCCTACTACTGCAGTTGACACCAAGACAGAAAATGGTTGAGAATCATTCCTTAGAAAAATCTTTAATCTAGAAACTATACTACTCTTCAAAGAAATGGAAATGTATAAATTGATCTAAAAGTTGGGAGAAATGTGATGTAAAAATAAATAAATAATCAAGGCATACAAATTCACAGAAGCAGAAAAGAGCTGTTATAAACATAAAAAAAAGAAAATCAACAAATACATCAACTTGTTACGAACCTGGTTAGCAGCAATGGACATAACAAATGGTGTCCGCTGCTCATAGGAAAGTTCTAGCATCTCACCTCCTTGAGTTAAGATCTTCACTGTCTTTCCACTAGAAGTTTGCAAATGATAACATAAATTTCAGTACAGAGTATCTGTCACAGGAATAGTTATCTGTTTCCCTTTTTGTACATTAATTCATCAGCTAAGTGGACTAAATTTCAAACGCACCTATTTTCAGTAAATTTCCCATCCAATGAATGCAACGGTGATATTTGGAACCTTTTAGCACAATGCCGTTTAAAAACCTCTTTGCTGACCTCAATGATGGAGTCCAGAAGTTCACTGTTATCATTTTTACAAATGGATTTTTTACTACTTTCATGCTGACATTGCATCTTGGCAACCAGATGATCCTGATTGAATATTGTAGATATAACTCGATCATAAACGTAAGTGTCTTCTGGTGTCTGTATCATTCTAAGAACATCTGCATCAAGTGCACACAAGCAGTGAAAGAAAATAAGTCAAACAGATCAAACTGCCCCTTACATAGTATTTATGTCAAGGTAGTTAAATGGATTTTTAAGCACACAAGCAGTTAAATCGATTTTTAAGGTAGCTGCAATTTTTATGCCAAAAGATAAGGCTCAGAAAAATTGCCTTAGGCCCAAGATGATAAGAGGCACATACACCAATGTTCAATAAATAAATATGAAGCCCACAAAGCGAGCAGCATAGTCCATAGAGCAGACAAAGAGTCTTTACTTGTGCTGAAAAACTTCAGTCAGGAAAATCATACAGCAAAGTACAATGCACAGACAAGATCACATAAAGGTATAAAACATTCAAATTGTACAGACTTCAATTTCAACTATTAAAAAATAGCAGTCATCACAATGTTAACACACAGAAGGCAAAATCTTACCATTTAACCACTCGTCTTCCATCCGAGGGGGTAGTTCATTTTGCAGAAGGTCAACAGCAGATGGACGTTCAGAGGGACTTGGACATAGTAAGCGTCTTAATAGAATTGACTGACCAGGAAATTGAGTTGCCCATGATACTGGAGGATCTCCCTTCTGTTTAAGATCAGTGAGAACAAGATGTCTTTCCATTGCTGTTGAAAACGGATGCCACAGCTCAAAGAATATAACTCCGGCACTGTACATGTCAACCTGAAAATGAGAAAAAAGAAACAAATAAGCTCAGAAACTACTATAGTTGGTATCAAGTTGTTAGCATGAGAAAGTAATAACTCTATGTCAACACACATATAATTCTAGTTGTAATTTTAGTAAACTACAGTAATCAGAACTATATATTCTGACCTTTTCATTTATTTGTGGCCACTTCTGCTCTACCTCAGGTGCAGTATAAAAATATGTACCAACTTGACCTGTTCCATCAATTGAAACGCCTGTTGCTTCAGTAGGAAGATATAGGTCATGATCCAACTGCTCCAGCTTTAGAAATTTGGCTGTGAATAATGAAAACATGTTTTCAGTTTAACTTTTCCTCGATCACTTAGAGTTAAACTTCACACAGAATGTGGCAATCAACTAAACAGAAAATCCCAGTAATTCAGGATATGTGAACTAGATAAGTGGGTTCATTCGATATTCAAGTGTCAACATACTTGAGAGAAAAGATTGAAATGGTAAACTCATATGGTATTTAACACTATGGTAATATGAAATTTCCCAAGCTATAAAAAATCCAGCTGTAAAAAAGAGAGAATAAAAGTAGGAATACTGCTTGGTAGAGAATAACAGATAACTCGCGGCATCAAACTCCGGGAAGAAGTACAAGATAAACAACAATTACATTTTCTACGAACCTTAAGAATTGTTGCTTTAACAAGTAAATACGGATGTAAATTGTAAATAAAATCAACCAACTGCAAAGCAATGTCACTTCTGGATATAATCAGGAAGTGCACCTACCAAGACCGAAATCCCCAATTTTGATATCATTGCGCACATCAAAAAATATGTTGCTAGGTGTCAAGTCCCTGTGTATGATTCCTTGACTATGAACATGTGCTAGGCCTTCCACAATTTGTCGAAATAGATGCCATGCACGGTCAACATCAAAAGATGAACTATATGTCTCAAAGTCCTGTCGCAGGGTCCTGCAAACAACACTCAAAGTAAAAACAATTTAAATAAAGGGCAACCATCAAACATAGAAGCAGAATGATTCAGCAATCCAGTCCTAACAATCAGAACTCTCAGACCAAAGATCATCCCCATGACCCAGCTTAGATGTTAACGATTGATCCCTTATAGCTATATATCTAATATTTTCATTTATTCTCAAATTATCAACATCTATTAATTCTAAAACGAGTATGTCAAATGAAACTACTATGCTAGCAGCTGTCAGGTCAGCAATCAAGCTTACAGGTGAAGCCTTAGCCAGGGCCAACCATGAAAGGCCTACCTGCCTGAGCTCCTGACAACACTCAACCTACAACTTAGTCTGCTATCACATGGTCCTTTTTTTCATAATCCTATCACATATTCACATGGTCTAGAAGTAGGCATACACAACATCACTCCTCATATACATGTACTCGTTTTTTTAGAAATCACAAATGGCAGGAAAATCAGATCATGATTTCCTCATATACATGTACTCATTTATTGAAAGTTATTTCGTAGGCACTGAGTCTGAGAGATGCAGTACTTTCATGTTGCTCACGTCTGATGTTTTCCTGTTTCTTTCAATTGTCGTACACCAAATAGCACCGTAGTTTCACTATAAAAAGTGGGCTCGGGTTTAGACACTATGTTCCTATGAGTCTTTCCCTGGTGCACAATCTATTAAAGCATACCTTGGACAATACTCCATTTGGATGTACAAGTATGTGCATTCCTGCTTATTACCAGCACCGGCATCTGATGAGCTGATATCGTCGAAGCTATACAAAGAGCTCTCAGCAGTGCGTGACGCCCCAGTATTCAGAACATGATGATGACCATATTCAGTTTCAACCCATGCCTGACATGTCAAAGACACAGGTGAGATAGAAAGATAGTTAGATAGAACTGTATGATCTCTTAAACTTGAACATTATAGCTTCCGAGTAAAAGAACATATGTGCATAAATGATCACCTGGTAGTAGCGAACAATATGCTGATGTTGCAGTCGTGAAAGCGTGGCAACCTCTCTGAGCACCTCGCCCAAATATTCATTGCATAATTAGGAAAGATATCAGGAATACTGGAGAAAACCTTAAATACAAACACCAAAAAGAAGAATTCTTAAAATACAAGTATACAGAGTAGTACTCTATCTGATTTCAAACATAGATCATTGTATAATTGTGTCAACATTTACCATCAATGTAGAAAAAATATCAGCATCACCAAGATAAAATTGACACTACGAGATTCATCATCAAATATATTTTCATAAAATATAGTCATTTATTGGGTGAAGCAACATATTTCACATAAATTGATGGTCAAAGTGTCATCTTGGAGCCGCACCAATGTCCAAAACAGACTTTCACTGGGATCGGAGGGAGGCACGAATGACTTAGGGTACTTAAAAATAAAAAATTGAGAGTTATTCCGGCTCACTGAATATAATTTGGGAATGATAACAGTCATCCCATTATTTTTTGTGCAAGAAGACAAACCTACACTTGTTAACAAAATAAATAAATAGATTTTCACTTTGAAGTTTGCAATCCTTTCTTTTTCTAAGGGAGGCTCAGGTGCAACAATTGATGCACCAAGTAGCATTGTAGCAAACAAAGTAACGATTTGTTCTTATATACCATAAAGAAAAAAAATGTACATGAAAGGATAGGACAATAGCATGAGGAGACATCACATTTCATCTAAAAGAGTAAGATTAGAGATATAAAAACCTTAGGATCTTTTCATTCACTTGAGGACTTCTATCCTTGAGACGTATCTTTTTTACAGCATACTGGCGCCCATCGAGCTTGTTTTTACACAGGGCAACACGACCAAAGCCTCCCTGACCTGCCACACATGATGTCTCAGAAGTTATGTTAGTCTATAAAAATACTCCCTCCGTTTGGATTTAGATGACTCGCCTATAGTTAGAAATGGATGCATCTAACACTAAAAACGTGTCTAGATGCATCCGCTTCTACCTATAGCCCTATAGGCGAGTCATCTAAATCGGAACGGAGGGAGTACATTAAAAAAGTTACAATACATCACCATAAATTCAACGGTAACGTGCAGACTTTCAACATATAAGCTGAACTAGTCTAAAATGAGTAACATTTGAAGAATTATGACGGCATCAACACATAACATGTACAATTATGAACTTAATAACATAACAATTTTACTTGCCATATCAAATGAAAAATCAAATTGTCTTAACATAACAATTTTATTTACCATAAAACCGAAAATGAAAATTAATTGAACATAAAGTTATTACTCACTATATCAAATGAGATATTAAGTACTTCCTCCGTTCCGAATTATAAGATGCTCTAGATTTTTTTCTGAATTTGATGTATATACAATGTAGACATGTTTCAGTGTATCGTTCACTCATTTCAGTCCGTGTGTAGTCCACATTGAAATATCTAAAACATTTTATAATTTGGAATGGAGGGAGTATAGAACATGCCTCGGCACTGTGTTAGCCACTTACTAACCCAGCTAGACCTACTGCCAGAGGGCCTATGATAACCCGGCTCAGTTAGCGTCAGGAATTTTCATGAACTCCATTCCTTTTGGTCTGGATCATGTTTGACTTTTCAAAATGTATAATGTACTAGAACTTCATTACATGATATAGAAGGCACTAACTGAACAAATTCCAACATCAAATTCTTCATAAACAATAACTGATAGGTCCGTCCAGATAGTACACAAAACAACGCCAAGTGAGACACTCACCAAGTGAGCGGAGCTCTTCAAAATCATTCAAATAACGGGAATTTGGCCTAGACGATGAACTGTCAGCCCTCCAAAATACAGAACACTCCGAAGAGATCTATTTTAAGCCAGCAGAGAGCCAACTAACAATTAGAGATGAACAAAACTACATCCGTATTGGTAGAGTTAAACCACGAGTGAGCAGAGTATTATCAGGCGTGCATACCAGTTGTTTCCCAAAAGCATGATCAAAAGTTTCCCCAAAAACAGCAGGCGATTCAGAAATTAATTCCTTAGCCCATTCAGAAAGTATCTGGTTAACAAAAACATATGAAGATCAATCAATTGGAATAGTGATATAGAAAAATCCACGAGGAAACATAATAACAATACTAGATGTACACACCCCTATGTTGCATAACTCGGATGATATTTCTGGCAAAGCAGCTGAAAGAGAATCTTTTGATGCACAGGCTAGCCGAAGCAGGTGTACCTAATGAAGATACCAAATATGATCACTAATTAAGGATAAACTCTAGCTTAAACAGAAGAGAGGAGAAAATATCATTTGAACAAACATGGATGAAAAAAGAATACCAGAATTAAATCCCTTTTCCTATTCCGTGAAGCATCATCGAGCACATCTGAAGCATAAGATAGTGCATTTGAAGAGCCAGAGTCTGAACCACCATCTTCACCATTCCAAGCATCATCTCCAAGGTCAGAGTCCTACAAGGATTGACAAATATGTGGTCAGATTAAGCATTCTGGAAGAGGGCACTTAATTAAATCAGTGTAGAAGTGACTGTTCAAAAGCAAGCAGGAACATAACATATGCAGTAAAGTGGGAGTAGAAGTTTCAGTTACATGGTGTAGTCTGCACAGACTAATAGGTCACAGTGTGATTAACAAGGCAGTATGCCAAGTCACTAGTACAACAAGAATATTATACATCTGGTACAATGGCGGATTTACCACAACACATAACGATCTACTCCTAGCAAACCATCAAATTTCACAAAAAAGAAAGCAAACCATCAAACAAACATGTATCTTTTGGTAACAAAAGATGACACCTGATGGACAATGTATGGAAATCCAACCTATCAACCCAATAGAAAAGTATAATACTCCCTCTGTCCAACAAAAGATGTCTCACTTTTGATCACATTTGGATGTATCTATACACTAAGTCATGTCTAGATACATCCAATTTTCTATCAAGTTGAGACATCCTTTATTGGACGGTGGGAGTATGCTGAAAAAAGGAAATAGATGGAAAGCAACACATAAAATATTTGCCAAAATAATTATAACTACGCATCATAACAATGCCTAATAGAACATTGTAATAATGAATCCAAAGCCATGAAAACAGTAAGATGTCAAACAACAGTTGAAACAGCAATGTAAATAATCCTTTAAAATCTTGTATTATTATATATTTTTCATCATCTCCATAATGGCATCCCTTCGTTCCTTGAAAAAGAATGTCCTTTAAGAACCTGTGACCTTAGGTTATCTCCTTTTCGTTGCAAATATGCAAATGACAAGTCATCATGTATTCAAGAGATCTCGTAAAGCACTGAAACCTACAGCAGTGCTGTTTTATTACCTCAGGTTCATGTACACTGCTTGAACTCCTCTCTGGAGTATCTGACATACCTCCTCCATTGCTTGTGGACAAAGTTTTGCTGTCATTATCAGTCTCCTCTGCAACAACATGTAAACTTGGAACTGCCTCTCGTATAATACCATGCTTTATGATATGTTGTTCAGCACTATCCCGAGATGAACTTTTTGGAGCATTAATCTTATCAGCTGAAAAACGAGATTTCTCATCGACCGTTTTCCTCTTGCTTCTAACATTTGATTGGACTTGAGATCCAATAGTTTTCCTGGCACTATCAGTTGTCGGATCGAAACCTTGCCTTTGCCAACTATTATCATCATATAATTGACTAAACAGATCGAATGAGTTATAAATGTAAGAGATTCCAGGGTAAAGACCACTATCAAGGCTAACTTTAGCATCTGCATCAGTTGTTTGTTGTATTGTGTTTGAATCCAAGTGAGGAGCCTGCACCATAGGATAATAAGCCCCTCAGATATGTTCTTTAGGCGAAAGCTTGAGAACAGAACAAGAATAACTGTATCCACCAATGACAGAGAAAAACAAGTAAATTTCACGCATACATTGAATCCTGGGACCAGTTATTCCAAGCTGCAATGTGGTGCAGAAGTGAAGTACTACCTCTGTTTTTTAATACGTATAAGACGTTATAGCCATTTTCCACATTCACATGTGCAAACTTGTACCTAGACATGTTTTAGTGTCCATATTCACTCATTTTTTGTGTATCTAGACAACATGTGCAATAGCTAAAACATCTTATATTAAAAAACGGAGGGAGTACCTTAGTAGAGCTAGGCCATTGCATGTGTGAAACAGAGCATTACCACAATAGTAACCAGTTCATGATATACTCATCAACATGGTGTGCCAACTACCAAGAAACATCTGAGGTAACTATGGCGTAATTAGCTGAGCAAATGAATCAAAAGTAGTGGTGCAAGAAAACAAGAATTTGCAGTATATCAACCTTTGAATTTGCGTATAGCATATAATCCCAAGTTAAAAGCAACTTTAGCTAACCAGGCGGAAATAAACAAGAAAAGGTATTTGGTCTATACTATCAACATCAATGAGAAATAGGACAAGGATAGGATGTCCAAGAAACCTTAAGGGTGTGTTTGGTTTTGGAATTAGGTGGAACGGAATGGAACCATTCCATTCCAGCAGAATGGAACCATTCCATTCTATTCCATTCTTATGTTTGGTTTGGACAAGAAAATTGTCGTGGAACGGTTGGTTGTAAGAATGGAACTCATGGGATGGAATAAAGAAGACACATGCAATCTGTCAATGATTTCATCAAGTAACATATAAATATATTGCTAAGAAATTATTCCAGAAATATATTAGCAACAACACCGTACATCAGCATATTGCTAAGAAATATCCAAAAATAATGATTTTTTATGTTGAAGGAGCCACAGGATAGCAAAACAGGAACGAATCGAATCAATATCCTGCCTTCGTGCTGCTAGCTCCGGCCCTTTTTGCGGAAGATGGCGGCGTACGCTCGCTCTGCTGCCCCCGCACCGTCCGCTCGCTCGGCCGCCGCGCCGCTAGCTCCGGCTCTGCTTGCTCCGCCGCCGCGCCATCCGCTCGCTCTGCCGCCGCGCCATCCGCTCGCTCCGCCGCCGTGCCGTCCGCCCGCTCGGCCGCCGCGCCGTCTGCTCGCTCCGCCGGTGCGCGCATCATGGTGGCGGCGCAAGGTGAGAGAGAGGCACGGCGCGTGAATGACCAAGGGATAGGATTTGGGCTAATTAGCACTTAGCAGCACCGGTTCCACGGCGTCCGGCCGATTCGGCCGGATGGGTGCATTCCGCATCTATTGCGAATATTCGTTTTCGAGGAACGACTTCGTTCCATTCTATCTACTCAACCAAACGCTCGAATCATCCCCAAGTGCGGAACGGTTCCATTCCGTTCCACCTAATTCCAGAACCAAACACACCCTAAGTCGACGAGAAATAGCCAGGTCAAACGATGAATCTTGATTGTTAATTCATTGAACCAAAATAATTTATTCACACTGCATTCGTAATTCGTCTAAGCAAGTAAGCATATACAAATGAAAAGGGCCACAAGTCACATGTTATGTATTTCTATTGCTTGCCATGAATAGATTGACTTACAGTGCTCGTTGACTCATTAGCTGGAGCAATTTCTGACAGGAATTCTTGGGCAGCCTCTACCAAATCAAAAATCATAACACGCCCTTCTCGGGAATAAATGTTTGCCTAATAAAAAACACAACAGATGAGTCAAAGGTGATTAGTCCATGAACACCTAAGCATACCAAGGAAGCCAATTATCACATTGCACATTGCTGACACAAAACTTAAACTTGAATTTAATAAGATACTACTCCCTCCATTTTAAAATGTAAGACGTTTTAGGTGTTTCACGTGTTGTCTAGATACATATAAAAATGATTGAACATACATTAAAATGTGTCTAGATACATTTGTATACATGTAAATGTGGATAAAGGCTAAACCATCTTATATTAAGAAACGGAGGGAGTATACAATTTCTTGGTAATCTTTCATAATCAAAATTTGAACAAATACTTTATATTGATTTCTTGACTGGAACACAAACTGGAGAGTACTCGGCTTTTGGATGCTGCTCTACATACTTGCCAAACCTGCTTTACCATTTGAACGCAAAGAACTCATAAACGAATGCACATGCAGAGCCTGCACTGCTCTTATAATTGTGCAGCATGACAGTTACAGGACTAACAACGGTCCAATCAAAACTACATTTACAGGCAAACCATGTAGCAATATGACCTGAAGTCCGCAAGGCCCAAACTTGAATGAGGTTTCTTATGTTTACTGTTAAGGTTCATATTGCTATTATAATCTCTGGTTTTTACTATTAAGTGTCATAGTGTTAGTATGGGTTGTGCCCCTTCCCCTCCATATTTGATCCCCCGCACTTGCTGCTGAATTCCTGTAGCTATTTGCCTCTCCTTTTAATGAAAAAACGTGCAAACGCTTTCTTTACAAAATATATTGAATGAGTGGTGTGTTCTTCCACCTTCACCAAAGAAACTACACAAAAAATGAGAAAACATCTAGATAACATCCCCTAAAATGAGAACCAAGTGCTGGCCTGGTGGCTGAGGCTCCTAGTGAGGAACCAGCCGGTCCGGATTCGAGTCCCAGCTGCGCCTAGTGGCTGTGCTGAGGCATACTTGAATAAACCAGGCATCTCACCTACCTAACAACGTATAACCAAGGGAGGGATCATTCCCCCGTTGGCAACATTTTTTAAAATCCCCTAAACAATCCTAAGCAACTGAGAGCATACGTTATCTCCATCTAACTTACTTTAAAACAAGATTTTATATCTCTTGAACTCCTCCTTCTCACCATAAAACTAATTCCGACCTTTACATCAGCCATAATATCTTATCGATCTGTTGCAAGTTGCAAATCGTGGGCGCCCAACTACCCTCCTTGAAAAGGATTCAGCAAACAGTGATAGGTAATAAAGTCAGATAAATTCAAATATACCTGATCAACAAGAAGGGAAAGTAGACGATCACCGTCTTCCTTAGACAAGTTTTTCTCAGGTATGATCCGCAACTTTGGGCACTTGTGGGGGTAACCAGCAAAGCAACTATATTATAATCAAAAGATGGATGTCATCTAGTGCAAACAGACAACACATCTGCTTAAACAAGAAGACTTACATTGCGTCCAGAATAGCCGAAATGTTTGAATCTCCAAAACCCATGCCGTCCGAGTAAGGCCTATTTATGTTATACATTGATACCAAACTTGTGTTACTAAAATGTATAGTGATACATTTATAAGTGTGTTTGGGCTCACGCAAGAAAATACCTGATACATATGCTAAATCGGGTGTTAGGGGATTCTGATGTTACTTTGAAGTCCTCCAGGAAAATTGCGGCCCTAATTGGTGTATCAAAAGGTACAATTAAGATCACACGACGAAGGCAAGGAAAATACAGGGAGAAACTTTTGAGCGCTTTTTTTGAAACTTCGCAGAGTAAGTCGATTAAGAAGTTATCAACAAGTATTTAGTCCGGCCTGGAATTCAAAATAGACCCACCACCTGTTTACTTTGATCAATAATGATGTATCAAACAGACACATTGGATAATAATCCACACTGCATAATCAAATTAAGCAACCACAAAGCGACAGAAGAACAATAAGCGCAGGAACAAGTATCACAAGTAAGCAACAACTAGCTAGCAGAGATGACAAGTTGAAAAAATGTTGGTCACCAGCAGATTTTGCACCATCCACCATGGACTCGTCAGGAACGGAGCAATAAAAGTATAAAACCATAATTACAGTCTAATTGGCACCTAACAACATATACAGTGAGCAAAAAACTCTACACGAACGAACCTCAACCTCTGTAATCACCAAAACGGAGGGTTCAAACACTGACTTATCAGACAACGTAAGGTCATCTGAGAGGGTGACCAACCTAGGACAGACAGTACGGAATCGGGCTCCACAAATCAAAAGGTGATGAAGGAGTACATATTCATCAGAATCTTATACGTAGCGGCTAGCTATGGCCTATGGGTCGGAGATACTATCACTGCCGCGGATTAAATCGACGTGTGCGCCACACACCACCAAACCACTCCAGTAGCGACGACCGAACAACATCGGGTTCGCCGGAATTTGAAAAAAAAAAAAACAGGTAACAGCGTCGCGACTCGAGACCCGCCAAGCAAGGATATATAATAACTAGTGCAATGGGGGCTTACAGCGCGGTGAGCTCGTCGTTGAGCGCGGTCTGGTCGCCGTCGAGCTGCGCGGCGTGGTCCTTGCCCGCCTTGCGACCGGCGCCGCCCCGCTTCTTCTTCTTCCTCGCGCTGTGCCCCATCGGAGCGGAGCGCGCGCGGCCGCGGCGGCAGCAGCGAACCTGAGGGGCGCGACGGCGGCGGCGGTGGTGAATTGGTCAGCAAAGGGGAGACGATTCCGGTCGGATTGGATATTCCGGGTGCGGGAGGCAGGAGAGATGGTGTGACGAGGAGGGGAGGGGATCTGTGTTGGGTTTGCGCCGGGCGAGGAAGGAGGTTTTGACGTGGAATGGAGCTCGACTAGGGTCCAGATCAGACTTGGGCGTCGAGTAAGCGCAGAGGCGGCGAGACCTTTGTGACCAACTTCGGATGAGCACGTCCAACTATGCCACAACCGGCGGCTATCCCTACAGATTGTACTATCCTTTGCCGAACTTCTCGCCTATGCCATTCCCTTCATCTTTTTAAACTATAGGTGATCATAACCTGGTAGGCCCATGAAGAGTGAAGCATTGTCGGGTTTCAACGATAAGCCGGAGAGCTTGTCGGTAACCCGGTCTAACTAAAGAAGGATCTAGAAGACCCGGAGGCAATATGCATCACGGAGTTCAAAACTTAGAGTATACGAAAGACAAGACGAGTTAGAGTAGAACTCCTGTAGTTTTATCATGTAAATCAGGAGACCCGGATGTCTATATAAGCGGGCTCCTAGATAGGTCGAATAAGTTAAGAGCCATAAGTCAGAAGCCAAGTAAGATAGACAAAAATAGAGAGAGCTCCCACGCCGGGGTCATCCAAACCCGGCGATCGCTATTGGCGCACCATGTAACATATTATCATATCAGTGACTTATAGCAAGACGTAGGGATCCTCCACCGAGGGGACCCGAACTTGGGTAAAAAACACCTTCTCCCCGTAGTGCTAAACAATCTCCTGAACACCAGAGTCACGTTGCCCCTCATCTCAAAGTTTCCACCCGGAAACATCTGCCGTGACAATACCACGACAGTTGGCGCCCACCGTGAGGCCTGCGGCCAAGTATGTGCTCATCAAAGGAGAAGCGCTGCAAGGAAGGAGAGAATCGTCAAGATAATCAACAATCAGCAAAAAGATCGTATCATTCAGGTTCTGGCTATGAGCCGGAAATAGATTCGTTCAAAAAAGAGATCAAGAGCCAACAAGGAGCCGGCCGTGGGTTTAATTTTCAACACCATCAAGGGAGAATCTCGGCAAGGGGAAAATTATCTCGTCATCGACAAGCTGAAGTATGACTCCGTTTTGAGATCCGTTCATACGAAGCCAGTGCTAGAAGAAAAGGTACCGGACATGTCTAAGCCGGACTTGAAGTGTTCATAGAGTAACCGGCCACGGATAGCAGACGTGAGAGGGTACAAGAAAAGCCGGAACGTGAAAAGAAGAGTCGGCCATAGAGGAAAGCCGGACCTAGAAGAATCAGTGAATCGGCAACGTCGTACATCTCCAGCCGCCGGAACAGCAAGATCAAATCTTTAAGATGCGAGCAAAGAGAAACAAGCACTCACGTGCATGGATCATGTATATGTGCAGAGTAGTTTCCAGCAATCGATTGGTGCCATACACTTCACATTCACGATCGCGTCAGTAGAGGAAAGAGAAGCGGGTCATTGCTATGCCGGATCTTCAATGTGTCGAATCCGTTAGCATGGCGGCAAAAGCTACGGATCAAGTTAGATCAAGGCCGGATTAGTATTTCTCGTTGTGCCGGTCAACCCGGCAAAACTGTTCGACGGATGTACCAGTCAAAGTTATACCCCTCGTGAGCTGTGGAAAGAAAAGTGGCAAAGGAAATCAATCCCCAATTTACGATCACATGGATCGATCGCTGGATTGAGTACTAGAGGGAAAAAAAAACCTGCCAGATTACGGAGAGAAATAAATCGATGGGAGAGTTACCTTCACAGCGCAAAGTGCTACTCAGAAACGTCGGCTCCCTTTTTTGGAAAGAGAAAATATAAGAAGTAAAAGAAGTACCAGGTTAATTCCATATATGGATGACCCGGGCAGATTCCAGACGATCAAAGACATGTATGACCCGGCCAGCCGCGCACGCATCAAAGGATAAGCCGGTCTGGCCGGGATTGCAAAATATCATGATCATCAAGGACCCTGCGGCGCGTCCGGCTTCAACGAGCACGACCCGACTGCAAGTGACCGGGTTTTTGTTTTTGCCGCGATCGTCATCAATAATGCCAAGAGTGCTACGCAATTTCGGTTAGCAATGCTCAGTAGTGCTTTGCAATGAAAAATAGTGTTGCCCAAGAGTGCTACGCAACTTCGGTTAGCGATGCCCAGGAGTGCTTCACAGCCAAATATTAGCTTCGCCCAAGAGTGCTACGCAACTTCGGTTAGCGATGCCCGAGAGTGATTCGTAATATGGCAAATTTGAGGTCTTGGGGGCTGATCGCCGGAATAGCGCAGTTACAAACTCAAGACCCGGCAAAAAAAAACCACATTGGTCATGGGGGCTGATTACTTAAAAGAAAGGTACAGCTACAATCTCATGATCCGGCAAGTATCAGAGCCACCGTATTCTTGGTTTCCTAGCTTAAGCTCGATGTGACTCGCGCTTATATGGCCTGATTGCTCACATGTAAATTCAATCAGCCTGATTCCCATTGGGACTTGTCTGACCCTGTTTTTATCAGAGAAGAGGCAACAGGAAAAATCCATGCGAAAGCCGGCTTATAGTTCAATGAAACCAAAAGGGTCATCTAAACCAAAGGATTTGCAGAACGACAGATAACGTTCACTAAAAAAAGCAAATTCTCAGGGTACACCATCAGAGTATGAAACTTAGAGAGCTCCGAGTAGCTGCAGGCAGCAGACCCGGCGCTTGGGGGCTACTCATCAGAAAAGTCAGATATGCTCAAATTGCTATAAGTCCCAGGTTGCCGCATGCTAGAACCCGGCACTTGGGGGCTACTCAGTTTGAAGCTCAAAAGCTATTAAAGTAAGAAATTTGAAGTCCCAGGTTGCTGCGAGCAACAACCCGGCACTTGGGGGCTAGAGTCGGGAAGTAATATTCCCCGAGGTGAAGCATCAAAATCAATTTCGGATCTCAAGAATAAGCTGGAGATTTTCGTGCGGGGTCTTCAAAACCGGGTCTTAAATGACAGCCTCCGTGTGAGTAGGCTGCATCAATCCCGGGTTATAGATACCTAGAGCATCCTTCAGCACGGCCTCCATATGAGTAGGTCTTATCAGTTCCGGATCATAAATATCTGGAGCATCATTCAGCATAGCCTCCGCATGAGCAGGCTTGATCAAGTCCGGGTCAGATGAACCCGGGTTGAAGAAAACATGTTTATCTGAGGAGGGACGCCAAGAAGAGTCGGCCCCCGTGATTTAATTAACTTGAACTTCCAGTCCAAAGTATTTATCTTATTTCAGGAGATTAACCCGGATGATTGAGCTGACGGCTCCATCCGGAACATGATGATCAAGATCAAGGTCACGAAGGAGAGCAAACCAAGCTCATATCCAAAGTCATAGAGATGAAAGTCGCAAAGCGATGGCCGGGTTAGGAACGGGCCGCCAGCAAGAGCCGGCCAAACTGATACCCGAGAGCCTGCTTGCTTGATGATCGTTATAGTTTTTTCAGATAATAACCCGGACAAAAGAAGTGACGGCTTCCCCGAGACTATGCCCAAGAGTGCAAGGTGAAGCAAGCCAAGTCTGATGTCCAAGTTATCCCGGGGGCTACTGTTGGGGGGATCATAACCCGGTAGGCCCATGAAGAGTGAAGCATGGTCGGGTTTCAGCGATAGGCCGGAGAGCTTGTCGGCAACCCGGCCTAACTAAAGAAGGACCTAGAAGACCCGGAGGCAATATGCATCACGGAGTCCAAGACTTAGAGGATACGAAAGACAAGACGAGTTAGAGTAGAACTCCTATAGTCTTACCATGTAAACCAGGAGACCCGGATGTCTATATAAGCGGGCTCCTAGGTCATAGAGAGATAGGTCGAATAAGTTAAGAGCCATAAGCCAGAAGCCAAGTAATATAGACAAAAATAGAGAGAGCTCCCAAGAGAGAGCTCCCACGCCGGGGTCATCCAAACCCGGCGATCGCCATTGGCGCACCATGTAACATATTATCATATCAGTGACTTATAGCAAGACGTAGGGATCCTCCACCGAGGGGACCCGAACTTGGGTAAAAAACACCTTCTCCCCGTAGTGCTAGACAATCTCCTGAACACCAGAGTCGCGTTGCCCCTCATCTCAAAGTTTCCACCCGGAAACATCTGCCGTGACAATCCCACGACAATAGGCTATGTATCAACTTTGTCCAAATTTACATATATTGAGATATGTTTTTTTAGTTATATTGAGATATGTTTTAATACGTAGATACATAAAAATTTGGATATAGGTGAGACATCTTTTGTGAATGGAGGGAGTAGTTCATTTGATTCATTGTCGTCGCTACTTAAAACATCTGAAACGGCACCCCAAAACACATCCACCAAGACCAACACATAATTGGGGAATTGCTTGGGGCGTTGTACAATGCCCAGATAAGCTCTCCAACAAGTGGGGCCTCGATGTCAGATTCTTCCTCTCTTCCACATAGGCGTCCAGTCTATCAAATCTCAAATTCTTCACATTGTCATCACGGTCGCACGCCTCTCCTTCCTCGACCACTCGAATGCACCCCGCCCCCCTCTCATATCGCGGCCTCGCAAGGCACCAACGTCGAGCGAGGAGTTGTCGATGAAGGCGATGACCATAAATGGAGGAAGAGGTGACATCGGAGCAGGTGAAGGCGAATCACACAGTGAACTCCACCAATCGAGGTTGCCGACGCAAACGCGCGGCAAGCGACGACAAGTCATCAGCGTGGACCTCTCCGTCGCCGAAATGCTCACCGATTTGAGCCATGGGAACACAATGCCCATGTAACATCCCAGCGTTTAGGAAACCACGGAGGGTAGAAATAGAATTTGTGCATCTGCATTCATGCATCTGAAAACCTGAATAAATTTTTCGCAACTCAAAACCCGGAAGTGATCAAAGTTTCGTTCATCTTATTGAGTTAGGGTTTAGCTCAATCGAGGTGATCGCTATAAATTTTGACATGACCTTTAGGTACTTTGTTTGTTTGAGAGAATTTGAGCAAATTCAAATATTCAAATAATTTGAATTTGAAATAACACAAAACAAATGATAAGTAATTATTTAATAAATGTGCAACTCACAAATTAAATAATTACAAATACAAGTTACAAATAATGAATTACAAACATGAGACATAAATAATGATATACAAAAAGTAATTACATTATAAATATGTACATTACAAAACAAAGAGTTACAAATTAAGTAAACACATATCTACAATTTAAGAATACAAATGAAAGTGATTTAGACAAAAGAATCACTTTATTACATAAATCACAATATTACTATGTTATTACAAATAATATTCAGAAAAGGAAAATTACAATATAAATTACATCTTAAACCTAAACCCTAGCTACTCCAAGTCTTCCACATCCAGATCATCTACATCTTGATCATCTCAACCTTCACCATCTTTATCTTGTACCATTTTCATCTTTCCTGTAAGTCCAAAAGGAAAAGAAAACACAAATAAAAGAATACAAAGCAAATACAAGAAATAAAGGAAGTTGAATAATAAATTACTCTCAGTTTGGCAGTGAAATGCACTGCTAAGCACATCATCGAGTTTTAAACCATAATCAGGTTTAGTATCTGTTCTTATGGTCTAATCAAACCTCAGTGCAACATCATTGGTTAGGCAACATATTACACTTGGCATCACAAAATAAACCCAACATGGATAATACCAAAGCTAGCCGAATGGATCGGGTCTACTAATAGATCTGAAGGAGGCATGCATGCAGGCAGCTTACAAGCAGCTCACTGCATGGAGCAACTGTTGATACGTCTCAAACGTATCTATAATTTCTTATGTTCCATGCTTATATTATGCCAATTGCTACATGTTTTATATACACTTTTATATCATTTTATGCATTTTCTGGGACTAACCTATTAACAAGATGCCACAATGCCAGTTGCCAGTTTTCTGCTGTTTTTGGTTTCAGAAAAGTTGTTAAGGAAATATTCTCGGAATTGGACAAACAAAACGTCAAAGTGCTTATTTTTCCCGGGAGGTTCCAGAACACCGAAGACGACACGGAGGGGGACCCCGAGGGGCCCACACCCCCAGGTGGCGCGGCAGCCTCCCTGGCCGCGCGAGCACAGGGTGTGGGGCCCTCGAGGCCCCGCCGCCTTCGCCCTTTCGACTACTTATACCCCCCAGAATTACAAGACCTAGGACGCGCACCTTTTTCCTCCACGAAGTCCAGAGCCGCCGCCGTCGTCAACCCTAGATCGGGAGGGTTCAGAAGCTCCTCCCGGCACCCTGCCGGAGAGGGGAATCATCACCGGAGGGCTCTACATCACCATGCCCGCCTCCGGACTGATGCGTGAGTAGTTCATCCTTGGACTACGGGTCCATAGCAGTAGCTAGATGGTTGTCTTCTCCTCTTGTGCTACCATGTTTAGATCTTGTGAGCTGCCTAACATGATCAAGATCATCTTTATGTAATGCTACATGTTGTGTTTGCTGGGATCCGATGAATATTGAGTACTATGTTATTGCTTCATAATATATCTTGTGAGTGCATTGTTTATGATCTTGCATGCTCTCCGTTGCTAGTAGATGCTCTGGCCAAGTAGATGCTTGTGACTCCAAGAGGGGGTATTTATGCTCGATAGTAGGTTCATGTCTCTATTTAATATGGGGTAGTGACAGCAAGCTCTAAGATTGTAGATGTACTGTTGCTACTAGGGATAAAACAGTAGTACTTTATCTAAGGGTATTTGTATTACTTACATTACTCACATTGCCTAATGCAATTATCTGTTGCTTGCAACTTAATACTGAAAGGGGTGCAGACGCTAATCGGAAGGTGGATTATTAGTCATAGATGCGGTTGGAACGGTCTATGTATATTGTTGTAATGCCCAAATGAATATCACACTAGCCATCATAACTATAGTATATGCATCATTATGCACTTCTTTATTCTGTCAATTGCCCAGCTGTAATTTTTTTACCCACATGTATGCTATTATTATTTATGGAGAGACACCACTAGTGAACTGTGGACCCCGGTCCTTTTTCCTCAAACTGATAAACAATCCTACTGCAATCCTGTTACTTTCATTCTCTGCAAACAAACATCATTTTCCCCCACATACGTTTAATCCTTTGTTACAGCAAGCCAGTGATATTGACAACCTCACTGTTAAGTTGGGGCAAAGTATCTTGATTGTGTTGTGTGCAGGTTCCACGTCAACTTCGACGCAAGATCTTTTCTGGCGCCGTTGCCACCTTGAGAAGATTCTTAGTTTCCTACTGGTTCGATGACCTTGGTTTCACAACTAAGTGAAATTTGCTGCTGCACTACTTCATACCTTCCTCTTGGGGTTTCCCAACAACACCTCACCGGTGCATCAAGCTCTTTTCTGGCGCCGTTGCCGGGGAAGCTAGATTCTTCTATGAGGGGAGTCTCTCACATCCAATCTTTTTATTTTGTTATTGTCTTGCTTAGTTTATTTTTATTATTTTCTTGTTTGCTTAATATCAAAAATACAAAAAAATTAGTTACTTGCATTGTTATTTTTATTTCGGTTTGCATATTTATTATTTCGGTTTAGTCAATTTTTATTTTAGTTTTTATTATTGTTTATTTCGGTTTGCTATTATGCCTAGTATATTCCCTGTTACTGTGTCACCTGAGGAGTTGATCTTTACTTTTAAACAAGAGAGTGAGGAAACTTTTGGAGAAGCTTGGTCTAGAATTTTTGAATCTTATGGTAAAACCGAACCAAAAATGACTCTAAGTGTGTTTCTTAGTAGCTTCTATTTTGGACTTGTTCTTTCCTATAGGTATGCTCGAGATGCTGTAGTGGGAGGAGATTTCCTTCAATGTGATGGAGATCAAGCTTTTAATGCAATAAAGAAATTAATTATGTCCTCTTCTTCAGCTAATAAATGTGATACAAGCATTGGTAATATTCATACTAGATTAAATACCCTTGAGACACGCATATCTTGCTTGAAGGATGGGTATAATAAAATTCTTGAGTATTTTGATTATGTTCCCATAAATTCTGAACCTTCTATGTGGCTCCCTACCATGAGAATTACTATTGGTAATGAAATCTTTGATGCACGTTGTGATATTATGTCTGAATTTTGTCTCATGCCTAAGTATACTCATGCATCTTTAAATCTTTGGGGACTTGTTGAAGGGGGAGAAGAAATAACCCTTAAAGATAATACTATTATACAACCCATTGGAGTAGCTGAAGGAGTGTTCACAACATTCTTAGGAAGAACCGTATCCACTGATTATCTTGTTATTGAATGTGTAGGGACAGGACAAATCACGCTTGCAAGATCTTTGCTAAAACTCTTGGGAGCAGTAATTGATGTGGGAAAAGGTACTATGAGCTTCACTTCCTCTCCAGGACGCGGGCAAACATTCCCTACGAGCAAAGGTAAGAAAAATGGTAAGAGAAATAAACGTAGGGGAACTCGTACAAATTATGATGTTGATGCTTCATCTCTTGGAAATACTTGAATATCACTTTCTGTGCCTAGCTGAAAGGCGTTAAAGAAAAGCGCTTATGGGAGACAACCCACTTTTTATTTCTGTTATTTTATTTTATTAAGTCAAGGAAGATGTCTACCTCTGTAGCAATTCCTTTGTATCTTTACTTTATTGCATTGTTGTGTCAAGTTAAGCCTCTAGTAGAAAATTGATGCTAGATTTGGATTGCTGTGCTGAAACTGTTTTCTGTTGTCCACCGTTAAATTCACAACTCTTTACAGAAAAATCGGATGGACCTGGGACTTTTTGTGCGTAATCCTCAGATATATATATGCAACTTTCATTAGTTTTGAGTTTTCTGATTTGAGCAAGTGCCTCGAAAAAATTCGTCTTTAGGGACTGTTCTGTTTTTGACAGATTCTACCATTTATTTTGCAATGCCTCTTTTACTAATTTGAATGGATCTTTTTGTTCCATAAAGTATCAGTGGCTGTAGATAATATCCAGTAGCATTGGTAGCAATTGTGTTCATGCAGAATATAAGAATTTTGTGTACACTAACCCTCTAATGAAGTTTACTTTGAGTTTGGTGTGGAGAAAGTTTTCAAGGATCAAGAAAGAAGGATGATGTGATGTGATCAAGAAGATGAAAGAGCCAAAGCTTGGGGATGCCCCCGTGGGTCACCCAAGCATATTTCAAGAAGACTCAAGCGTCAAAACTTGGGGATGCCCAAGGCATCCCCTTCTTCATCAACAAACTATCAGGTCATCTCTAGTGAAACTATATTTTAATTCCGACACATCTTATGTGCTTTACTTGAAGCGTCTGTTTGTTTTTGTTTTTGTTATTTTCATTTTCTGAATAAAATGGATCCTAGCATTCCTTTGTGGGAGAGAGACACGCTCCGCTTTTTCTTGTGAATACTCGTATTCTTCACTTATATTTGTTGAGTATTCTTCTATAGCTACTGCAATACTATTAGCTCTTGTTTTTCATGCATCTCTTGTTGGAGCTGTTAGTTTTTCTTATGTTATACTCTCATATCTCATTGTTATATACTTGGAGAGTTTATTTTTAAATAAGTTGATCGGTGCTTGGTTGGAAACAGAAAATGCTAAAAGTGGTAGATGGTATAATGAAAAAGATATACATGCTCTTATGGATTGTTATCTTGTATGTTGTGGTGCTTG
Source organism: Poa annua (assembly GCA_026929855.1). Taxonomy (NCBI): domain Eukaryota; kingdom Viridiplantae; phylum Streptophyta; class Magnoliopsida; order Poales; family Poaceae; genus Poa; species Poa annua. Next base: position 73,181,556 of record CM049433.1, read on the forward strand.
GCAATTGTTTTGAGCTCTCAAGTAGATCATGTTTAAGCTTTTACATCATATAGTTAAAACCTATTAATGAAGAACTACCGTAAAGCTTGTTGAAATTTGGTTTGCATATTTGGTATCTCTAAGGTCTATATATTTTGTAGTAAAGGTGTTTGAACAACAAGAAAGACAATGTAGAGTTTTATAATGCTTGCAATATGTTTTTATATACGTCTTGTTGTCATAGTTTATACTTGTGTTTGCTTCAAATAACCTTACTAGCCAAAGCCTTGTACTGAGAGGGAATGCTTCTCGTGCATCCAAAACCTTGAGCCAAAACCCATGCCATATGTGTCCACCATACCTACCTACTACATGGTATTTCCTACCATTCCAAGCAAATACTTCGTGTGCTACCTTTTATTATTCAAAACATATTATCTCTTATTTGTGTCAATGTTTATTAGCTCATGAGGAAGTATGTGGTGTTACAGATATCAACCTTGTCATTTGCTTTTAGACAGACTTTCACAACCGGACTAGTGGCATATATATCCGCTTATCCATTAACTTTGCAAAAAGAGCTGGCAAATGGGGTGCCCAGTCCCAATTAATTACAACTTTAACCGCTTCAATCTCTTCACATTTTTGCCATGATCTAATCAGTCAAGCAATGACAACAGTTTTTAACTATATGTGTAAACAAAAGAGATAAGAGGGACGATCTACCTTGCTGGTAGAAATAACGTCCTTCATGGGCGCCGCTCTTGAAAGTCTGGTTGACAAGGGGGGTAGAGTGCCCATTACCATTCGTTGACAACAACAAACACCTCTCAAAACTTACTTTTATGCTCTCTATATGATTTCAAAAACCAATAAAACTAAAAAGCTCTAGCACATGTTTGTATCCCTGCTTCCCTCTGCGAAGGGCCTTTATTTTATTTTATGTTGAGTCAGTTTACCTACTTCTTTCTGTCTTAGAAGCAAACACTTGTGTCAACTGTGTGCAACAATTCTTATATGCTTACTTATTGCACTTGTTATATTCCTTTGTGTTGACAACTATCTATATGATATACATGTTACAAGTTGAAAGCAATTCTTAAACTTATATCTTCCTTTGTGTTGCTTCAATGCTCTTTTACTTAGAGAATATTGCTTTATGAGCTAACTTTCATGTGAATCATTTTGATGCTTGTTTGAAAGTACTATCCATGAAAAAAAATTGCTTATATGATGTAGTTGTTTACTCCTTGTCTATTTGTTAGCAAACTATAAACCATTGCTTTGAATCACTTCATTCATAACATGAGCCTTACATTATTATATGATCAAGATTGTGTGAAGCATGTCACTTCAGAAATTATTCTTGTTATCGTTTTACCTACTCGGGACGAGTAGAACTAAGCTTGGGGATTCTTGATAAGTCTCAAACGTATCTATAATTTCTTATGTTCCATGCTTATATTATGCCAATTGCTACATGTTTTATATACACTTTTATATCATTTTATGCATTTTCTGGGAGTAACCTATTAACAAGATGCCACAGTGCCAGTTGGCTGTTTTTGGTTTCAGAAAAGTTGTTAAGGAAATATTCTCGGAATTGGACAAACGAAACGTCAAAGTGCTTATTTTCCCCGGGAGGTTCCAGAACACCGAAGACGACACGGGTCCCACACCCCCAGGTGGCGCGGCAGCCTCCCTGACCGCGCGAGCACAGGGTGTGGGGCCCTCGAGGCCCCGCCGCCTTCGCCCTTTCGCCTACTTATACCCCCCAGAATTAAAAGACCTAGGACGCGCACCTTTTTCCTCCACGAAGTCCAGAGCCGCCGCCGTCGTCAACCCTAGATCGGGAGGGTTCAGAAGCTCCTCCCGGCACCCTGCCGGAGAGGGGAATCATCACCGGAGGGCTCTACATCACCATGCCCGCCTCCGGACTGATGCGTGAGTAGTTCATCCTTGGACTACGGGTCCATAGCAGTAGCTAGATGGTTGTCTTCTCCTCTTGTGCTACCATGTTTAGATCTTGTGAGCTGCCTAACATGATCAAGATCATCTTTATGTAATGCTACATGTTGTGTTTGCTGGGATCCGATGAATATTGAGTACTATGTTATTGCTTCATAATATATCTTGTGAGTGCGTTGTTTATGATCTTGCATGCTCTCTGTTGCTAGTAGATGCTCTGGCCAAGTAGATGCTTGTGACTCCAAGAGGGGGTATTTATGCTCGATAGTAGGTTCATGTGTCTATTTAATCTGGGGTAGTGACAGCAAGCTCTAAGATTGTAGATGTACTGTTGCTAATAGGGATAAAACAGTAGTACTTTATCTAAGGGTATTTGTATTACTTACATTACACACATTGCCTAATGCAATTATGTGTTGCTTGCAACTTAATACTGAAAGGGGTGCCGACGCTAACCGGAAGGTGGATTATTAGTCATAGATGCGGTTGGAACGGTCTATGTATATTGTTGTAATGCCCAACTGAATATCACACTAGCCATCATAACTATAGTATATGCATCATTATGCACTTCTTTATTCTGTCAATTGCCCAGCTGTAATTTGTTTACCCGCATGTATGCTATTATTATTTATGGAGAGACACCACTAGTGAACTGTGGACCCCGGTCCTTTTTCCTCAAACTGATAAACAATCCTACTGCAGTCCTGTTACTTTCATTCTCTGCAAACAAACATCATTTTCCCCACATACGTTTAATCCTTTGTTATAGCAAGCCAGTGAGATTGACAACCTCACTGTTAAGTTGGGGCAAAGTATCTTGGTTGTGTTGTGTGCAGGTTCCACGTCAACTTCGACGCAAGATCTTTTCTGGCGCCGTTGCCACCTTGAGAAGATTCTTAGTTTCCTACTGGTTCGATAACCTTGGTTTCACAACTGAGGGAAATTTGCTGCTGCACTACTTCATACCTTCCTCTTGGGGTTTCCCAACAACACCTCACCGGTGCATCAGCTGTCCACGCAGGGTTATTCCCAAAAGCAAATAAGAGCAGCTGCCGAATGAACCAGGAAGGCCATAAGCATTTGCTCACCTCAGCTCACACACTGCACCACACCTCCATCTCATCTGTTCATCACACCGCACTTCACACTCCAGATCAAATTCCCCAAATCATCCACCCAGCACCACCAGACCCTATCTCATCTTTGCCAAAAGCAAAGCAAGAAGATGGCCAGCAGCACCAAGGAGGAGAAGGGCTGAGCAAGACCAAGGAGGAGAAGGGCTGAGCAAGAACAAGGAGGAGAAGGGCTGAGCTAGAACAAAGAGGAGAAGGATATCAACTGATCAAGAACTGCACAACCACAAGAGATCCAGGACCTCCACATCAACCAAAACCACACCACAACTTGCCAGGAGGTTGATCCTCAACTTATTTAGCAAGTGGATACATCATTTGATGCATAGGTGGTTTAGTCAGGTGTTAAAACCCTCAGAGATGCATACAAATGGTATGCATAACTCATCATTGGGGATATACAAAAAGCACACAAGCATCTGTTCTTATCAATGATCAAAAGCCTCAGCCTGTGCATCATAGGCTGTGTGCAACAAATAAATTAAGCCAAAGCATAGTAATTGTTCTTATCAAGTGAAAGCCTCAGCCTGAGCATCACTGGCTGAGGCAACTTAATCAAATTCAACTCAAATCCTTTAGCCATAAGTTGCAAATATATACACAAACACAAAGCATCTGATCCTATTTCCTAACAGCCTCAGACCAACATCATAGGCTTATGGAAATCATTTATTCATGCAAAATAAATTGCATCTGCACATATCTCTGAAAGGCCTCAGCTATAGCATCATTGGCTGAGGCAACACAAGCAAAATCTTTTGCTTAAGCACTTAGGAATCAAATGCAAACACATACAACCAGCAACCAGATCTAGCACGTGGATTGCTGGGCACTAATCCCAGGGGAATTAGCACCTCAATCACAAACCACACACCCACATCTTATCATCTGTGCTCAGGAATTAATATATCTTATTAAATCACCTTCTTGGAATTAAAACTCCAGGAATCATTTATAAAAGAATACAACAAAGTTTCTCTTAGTCAACTGAACATTTTGGGTTCAGTTAAACAGATTGTGACACACCTCTGAACCTATGGTTCAGAAATAGCACAACTATACACAATCCAGAGGCAGCAATTGAATTGAATCAATAACAAATCCACCCGAGTATAATCACAACAACCGAGTCATAGCACTGGAAAGCATCCAGCACAGCTCACAGTAGCCACACGAGCAACCATCTAAGCAATACCACATGAAACACACACCGGATTGTGCTAAACCTAGCACACCAAAAATCAGCTAATCACTTGACAGAGAGACAATAGCACAAGGCTCGGCCTCGGGCCCAAATGGTGAGAGAGAGAGAGAGAGATGAGAGAGGGGAGGATAAGTGCTTATCAGCGCCCGAGCGCAACCACGATGGCGTGGTGGGGCAGTGCCCACGCGGCTGTCGCGACGCAACTCAGGGAAGCCTTTCCCAAGACCCTGCACCACCGCATGGTCGCCGGAGAAGGGAATCAACCGGAGGCAGAAACCCTAGCCTCGGATCATGGAGGGCGCGGCCAGCCGTAGACGTGCACGGAAAAAGGAGATGGCCGGGGAGGAAGAACGCGTCGCGGCGCGACGTTTGCGCGTGGAGGCGACGGCGGAGCTCGCCGGAGCAAGGCGGCGGAGGCGCCGGCGATTTTCCAATCGCCGGAGCAAAAGGGGATCGGGGAGAGCGAGGCACTGGCTCGGGCCTGGTCAACGTGGCCGACTCGGCCGGTTCGGGCTGGTCTAACCAGACCCCCTCGCTGGCCCATTAGTCAGTGGGCTTTTTAAATAAAAGGGCCCAAACAAAAATCCCTACAAATAAAAAGGAAATAAAGAATTTCAAAGAAATTCAAATCATCTACCAAATAAATAAATAAATAATCAAATAATAATATAATTAAGTATCTATATTTGTTCTAGTTTTTAAAAGTGAATTTTAATAGAATTTCGATGATCTTACCTCCCGGTAAAAATTAGAGTGATTTCCAAGATAAGGAAATTAGATTTCTAATTGAAATAATATTTTGTAATCAAATAAGCATTAAAAAAAATGGATAAGGTTTTAACATCCATTAAGTTACTAACAAGATACTCACTATGAAAAATTATAATGACATGATAGTTTTAGAATTCAAACAAGTATCCAAAATATTTTCCTAAAATAAAATATATTATTATAAGTCTTTTCTTTAAGGAATATTCCAGATTATTCTAGGTAGTAAAATAAAATTCTTGATACAATAAAGTCCTCAATCATTCCAATACTCTTAACTATTATTATTTGAATAAGTTATATACTTGAATTAATCCATTTTACTTAAGTATTATTTCTAATATGATAATACTTCACAACTTAATAAAAGTGAACAACAAATAAGTTTGGAAGTTATAACAATTCAAAATAATGTAACCGAAGAATAAATTATGATCTTAATTATCCTTATAACCTTTAGAGACTGCTTAACTTAGTATAGGAAATATTTCTTCTTCAAAAGTTATTCTTTTTGCCACTTCACACAAAAACCCCATATTATTTATTTTAAGTCTTAACAACTTAAGCATGACTTTCATTAGAGATGAAACCAATCAACATCAAGCATTTACTATAACTATGCTTTACTAATATGGCTTGTAAGTTTACTTTTAGCATCTTAGAATATACCCTTGGTTGCGAATTAAACATGAAGATTAACCAAATCACCCAAACTTAACTCACACACAACATCGGGAAATACTTCGGGGTTTTACAAAATGCATCTCATACTTATGCATCAAAGCATCCATTGCTTCTTTAAACATTGTCTTATGAGACAATGATGCTTTCTTTCAGAACACGAGGTCCCGGGTCAGTTCGAAGCTTCACGTTACACTACCTCTCAGTTACCAGGCAAGTTCATCACTTGCTCATGTCCGTTGAAATATTTTTTAGCAAATTATTTGCCAAATGCTATATCTTATCACCTATGCATTGAAAAACCAAAACCTTATTTTCATAATTGATATGACTATTTGGTTGCTAGCCCAGGGTGGCTGATTAACCTATTATGGTGGGCAGTGGAACCATGGTAAGACTGTGGTTGGTGGAGGTTCCACTGCATAAGCAAAGTAATAACCCTAGGAACTAATCACAAATGTCGTCAGTGATTCTTGCGCCGTATATAACGCGCAACCATAAGATCTGGAATGGGACGGAGAAGTCAGTTGTACCCTTTTCCTCTCGTACACCAACGGATGACTAGGACAAGCCAGGCGGTGGTAATCCGCTCATGAGCTTGAGGTGGCTCGGATAATAACCTCACCTTCGGGTTGTGGCTTCTAGTATCTATGAAGGGTGGCTTCGGGACTAGCTTGGGACGGTGCCCACTGGTCAGCAAGTTTTAGCATGGGACGGTGCCCACTAGCTTGCAACCGGAGTAATGGGGGGTGTGCGGGGTTGTTGGAAAGGCGTAGTGATTGGCTTGGATCACCGACTGGGCCACACACCAAGGAAGTGTGGACGGGAAAGATTCGCCCGGTTGTGCAACAAGGCGTTGATCTCTTATGGGTAAAGCAGCGCACCTCTGCAGAGTGTATAAATGTGACATGTTACTCCACGTTCCAGGATGGAACGACGAACACAGCAGGAAAGGAGGCTCCTCAAAGCCCTAGCACCTGTGACTCCTGGCGGACATAGTTCTTCATAATAAAAGCAATCTTTCAAGAAATGTTTACGAAAACTTGCATTAGCCTACGACAATCCATTGTATGTGGCTGTAGTTAGTGCATCAAACTTCCCTCTATACATTAATGAACTTGTTGAGTAACGCTGTTACTCATCCTTGACTTGAACCCCTTTCTTAGACTTTGAGGTCACACAGGACGATGGTGGACACGACATCTACAATCAAGACGACCTGGTCTACGACGAGCCAGACCTGACGGGCGGTGTCGAAGGCGTCGACTACCTCATCTCTTACGGCTGCGAGGAGGAGTCAGAGTAATAATAGGATAGTGCCCTAGTGTAGATAGTGAGCCGAGCAACGTAGAACTTTACTAAATAAGTTGCTGAGCTCTATGGTTCTGAGTTTGTTAATCCCACTAGTTTGTAAACTCATTAGTTTCCAACTGGAACTTAGTAGTGCGGATCCTCGTTGGACCGAAGAGGGTCTTACTGAATTTGTACACTTTTGGCTTGTAATAATATGTGTATGACCGTTGGACCCATGCAATGTTTCTGTTGTGCCACTCTGATGGTGTGAAATTTGCGGAACGGTGTTCCGTGAGTTTTACATCGATGCCCTGCGTGCTGCAATCATGCGGTAGCATGGCGGGTCATCACAACCCATCCCTTCTAAAAGTTCCTCGTAGTTTTTCCCGAACTATTTCAACGACCTCCCGCGTCGACACAAATGCAAACACATTTCTCCTCCTCACCTGAGGTGGGGCAATAACGACAGCGTCAGCCCGAAAGCAGTCTTCTCGCTGGTTGTGCCCGTCTATCGAGGCATTGACCTCAATCAGGAGGTCGCCTACAGCGAGTCGCCAACGCTACGTCGACTCGCGAGACGGTCTCCATCAAGGGTTGCATGGCAACAATTGTTCGGTGATGGTTAATGAATATGTCGTCACCATGCATCTATGCTTTGAATGAGGTTGGCATGTGTGTATTTGTAGATTACTCATGTCGAGGCCATGGATTCGCTTATACATGGTGGTATCTATCCTAAGGCCAGTCGAGGAGGCAGGCAGGCCGACCAGAAGGAGGCTGTCAAAGAGGAAGAAGAGGTCCACAATTTTGAAACTAGTAAGAAAACCAAGAGGCCAGCAGTGCTAAGTGAAAAGTCGTGGATCGCCAAGAAGAATGAGTTGTTGTGTGATAGATAGATGAACAACCCAAAACCCTATTACCGGCGCACAACAAAGTCTTGAATCATGTTGGAAGGATTTACCAAGATTTCAAGAAAAGAAAGGAATAATATCCAAGCCGACAAAAGAAAGATGCTAAAACTCCCATGTATTTGGCATGCTCTCAAAACTAATTATATTTGACATGTGCCCTTTTATCTAGTTGCGCGATGCTCTAGCATGTACGTCGGTATGTACAATAAGTTGGCCTTCAATTTGATGCATTTGTTGGACCATAATTTAAAATTTTCAAAAGTGAAAAAAATATTCGACTATCTTCGAAGTGAGCAGAGGGTGGACACATCAATCCCTTGGATTGGAAGAGATCAAGTCGTGTATCGACGCGCAAGTTCTACACCAACCGCGCTTGATTCGACGCCCACGTGCACAAGAGCACCTTTGAAGGGGACGAGCACAAGGGCGAAGGTTGGGGATGAGTAGGGGGTCGGTCAGGGATGATCAAAGGTGGTGGTCGACCTTAATCTGTCGGCTCGAACCTGTGGGTGGCGGAGGAGACAAACTGGCCTCTACTAAGGAAACGAGACAAAACGGTTCGGGTCGGGAGGTTGGGCACACATGTGATGGGGATTTGAGGTTCCACTCGATTCGGCCCAAAGTGGCAGATTACTTGTAACCAATGAAGGAAATGGGAAAATGGCATGTACCGGTTCGGGTGCTTGATAGAAAGCTCGAAAAGCTGTTAAAAACACCCCAACCGTGCTTTTCAGAGTGTAAAGGAATGAACATGTTTTCGTAAAAGTCAAATGCACAACCAACTTGTTTGTTTTGTTTGATCAACTTTTTTTCGTGAAAAGCAACTAAAAATCCGAGCCCTTTTATGGTACCCTTAAATGAACCACAGCCATTAATTTGCGTCCATCCAAAGGCTAAAAACGTTTCATATACTATTGCTTAAAGGGTGACTAGTACGAACCATACTAGTGCAAAAATCGGAGCCTCCTCAGATGGGCCTTGGCCCAAAACGTTAGAAGGCTGCTGGCCCATTACAAAATTCAGTTATACTCAGTCCAAATCCAGTGCGGCCACGATTTTCTTCTGAAAAAAGGATCAAAACACAGCCACGATTCATCACAGAAATCCCCAATTTCCACGAACTGAACCCTAGATTGCCCAGGCCTCCGACGATGAGCGCAGCATCATGCCGAACACCCACCTTTGGTTCTCACCGGCGACTTATCTTACAGCCACGAAATCGATGATCACCACGAGGAGGAGGCACGGCAGGCCGACCTATGCGGCGATGGCGGCGAGCTCCACGCGGACAGGTGTCTCAGCTATGATTGGAGACCACGAACGGTGGCCAATCCAGTTAACTCATTCTTCTTACGCGACTTCCTTCCTTCCCATCATTTTTTGCCCTATTTCCATTGGAGAAGGGTTTGTGTGTTGCAACGATGACAGGGCTGCACTAGATTTGTGATGGAATTTGTGGTATTGGGTTCATAGTCATGTACGTCTCGACTGAATTTATGGAATCCAGTAGTATTGCATACATATAGGAATTATGTGCGATCTGATAAATGAAAGCATTAGGTGAGTTTTCAGAAATTCAGATAGAAGCAGAGTTAAAACATGAGATGCTCGATGTGTGTGAGCAAGCCTAGAGCATATGCATTATACATGTACATATTCATGAATTATTTTTGTGTTTAAGAAGGTGTTGCATTGGAATTGCCGGTACTTGAAATGTGAGCACGAATCGATTTTCACCCTGCATTAACCATCAAAGCACAAACGAGACGTCAACAATACCAGATCCAACTCTGTGAACAACAAAGCTAATTGCGATAGTTTAAGGATCATGGTCGAATACACGAGATTATATTATTGGCATGCACTCTGTAATTTCTTGTGTATTGAAACAGAAAAAAACACGGAAAAATTCATATATGTGAGGAACAAGTTTCCAGAGAGGTTATTGAGCAAGAGATATTTTCAACTCTATTAGGACACCAAAAAGAATTACAATCACACTTCCTCCTAGTCTTCATGACAGCCCCGGATTATTACGAGGTAATCCTGCTACACGCTTTCATATGCACAAATTCATGAAAAAAATCTATCTTCTAACCTGATGTTTAAATTGTAGGAGACTTGCTATGGCCATGGCTGGAGATGGTACATTACAGACACCGTTAACAATTACTGCATTTCAGTTTTGATGCGCCATCAAGTTCAAGAAAAAAATAACTCCAAATAGGAGGAAACAGTGATTTTATTGTGTTGAGACTGTTTACAATTCTAAGATGGATGTGCTGGCTTTTTTTAATTTGTTGAATGATATGCACACATTAGTTATTACTTTGACTGATTTGTACTTAGAATTATCTGAACTCAACATATTGTTGGTGATGAGTTGGTGATCTTCGTGTGATGTACGATGTCAATTCCATGTAATCCAATAGATTCTGTGATATAAAGATGGATGTTGTCAAAATTTACAATGTAGATTGATGTATGTAGCGGCTGTAAAACAGAACCAACAGGATGAAGTTTGGCTATATGCCTTTTCTCATTGCAATATGTGAACCTGAGGAGCTGCTTGATTAATTTCTTGATAACTTGAGGCAAACAATAATTACCTCTACTGCAATATTTATGTTTGACATTCTCTTCCTATAATTATCTATACAAAGATAGAAAATTGACAATGCAAATTGGTTCATTTTTGTCTGAACATGGCTCACTTTACATGACATTATTATTCCTGATAGAGGTAGTGCGCATGCAGGCTTCTGCAGCACATTACAGGCCATCATATTCAGACTGGGCATCTAAATGGAGCTCGTTACAGTCGTTTCTTATAAGTTTTCTGAAATTCAACGGAATGTCGTTTCCCAGAATACAATCTCCCCTAATACAAGCTAATTTAGCTAATGCATCAGCGACGCTATTCCCCTCTTCTCGCCCAGAACTGCATCATGATTCGACAGTGCTGACAGCTGAGCAATCAGTTTCGATGATCACCTTCGACGGACGGAAATCGATATACTTCAGGCTATATCACACGGCACTGGCTTCAGCTTCTTCAGGTTTAGTGCAGACCTGTAGTTTCACCTCCTGGAGACCTGCACTGTCTCGCCGACATCCCGAGGCTCGAGGAAATTTTGCCGTTCTTGGTTGCAAACCTAGCTATGTGCAAGCTGGAATGACAGAACAAGAATATATTCACTGCGATGGAGCATCAGACGTGATATGACTATCTCATGATTGATCAACAAGTACAAAAATGTCATCATGCAGAACAAGCAAAGAGCAAAAAGCTTTGATTTCACAAGATTAAATGGAGAAAAAGGAGCGTAACAAATAAGACTGAAAATTGTGGTTAAGTAATATCAAGTTATGCCAAGGAAAAACTTAGGAGTTCTGACATATTTACCAGAGCATCCTAAATATTTCACATGAAAAAACATATAAAAGCTGGCTTGGGATGTAAGCTGAAGGTTTGAAAAATCACGGCCACGTCAAATCAGACCATACATTAGTCAAGAAGAGAAATTTAGAAGGATAAAAGGAAGAAGAGTAATGAATGTATGCTCATATTAAGAAATTCAATCATTATCCTTCATTGTGTTTTAAGGATTTATCAAAAGCCCATGTAGAAGACCTAATTCCTCACATCAATCCAACACAATTTTTTTCATAAAAAAGGTAGAGAAGAGATTATATGTGCATGCACCACTGAGTCACAAGAAATGTAATGATCTTTGACATGAATGGGGCAGTGGATCTAGCACATGCATAGGTGCTTCTTCCCAGGAAACTAATTAGATAAGCCCAGGTTGAGCGCCATGCAGACACCAATATGAAGATGAAACGAAACAAAGTGAAGATACTGTACATAACTATCCGTCTCAAGTTGATGCTTGGTCACAACGACAGATATTAATCAACAAAAAACATTGCAACATCTGGATTAAAGACTGACTGCGGTCGGTTGGTCATTATGACGAGCAGTACAAGATGCAAATGCTAATTGATCAAAAGGATACTTCCGTTGGTTTGTTACGGCCAAATGATACAAGACTGAAATAAAGAGGATTTGAGCAGGGAGGTCATGTACCAGCTCCACGCCCTATACCGGGGACGTGCCGCGCGTCACGCCCCTGCTGATCCTGGTGCCGCTCGCCCGGCGATGTATTACGCGTTGTCCGACGTGACCGGCCAGTCCCAGATTGGAGAACAGAGAGAGGGGTCGTCTTGTCGTGGCTGTAGAATTGAGAGCGGAGAGGGGTCGTGGTTGCGTGCGGGCGGGCTAGAGGCGAGGCCGTAGAGATCGGAGAAGGGGGTTGGCTGGCGGCGATATGTTTCTCGTTTTTTTTTTTTGAGAATAATGTTTCTCGTTTCTGAAAGAAATTGTCTCGTTCTTTGAACCGTCCGGCTAAGAGCTCGTTAGTCCTTTTTTCGACCGAATTAGCACTGATGGGCCTTCTGGGCCGAATCTCTCTCAGCCGTCAGATTAAACCATACTAGTCATATTTCAGGACTAGTAAAAGGTACTATAAAAGTTGCCAAAAATCCAACAAACACGTGGTCAGCACTAGGTCAAAAGCATAGCACTACACAAAAAATGGATGAGAAGTTTATGCGATATACTCCCTAGGTATCAAAATGTTTTACTACCTCCGGTCAGGAAAGATTGATCTTGAGAATTGTACTACGCCAGTACTAAATTGTACACTGGTTGCGACAATCAAATCTTCTTCTTTTTTTGAATTTTCCGTATATATTAATTTTCTGCTTGCGACAATCAAATTTGACCGGAGGGAGTAGCTTTTTTACCGTACTTATAGAAATATATTTTAGTATAAGATATATGAATCTTATCTTCAAATATGTGTAGAACATGCGGATGAAAAAGTTCAAAACATCTTGATACGCAGGAGTATTTCTGGAAAATGTGTGATGCACAGCTCAGCGATTCAGCACCCACACGTGTCACTGTGCCACTGACCTACTGTGTTTAAAAATTCAACTCTCTACAGGGTTAAAGAGCCACTGCCGCTACATCCCTACAGATAAACACTCTGCTACACGCATACACGATGGATCTTGGAGCACTGCCGTTGCTCGGCTTCTTTGTCTCCATTACCCTCTTGCTCGTCAAGCTCATCTACAACTCCTCACCGCCTGCGCGGGGCAAGCGGCTACCACCGGGGCCATGGCAGCTGCCGCTGGTCGGCAGCCTCCACCACCTACTCCTGTCTCGCCACCGCGCTATGCCGCACCGGGCCCTGCGAGAGCTCTCCGGCAGGCACGGCCCGCTCATGCTGCTCCGCTTCGGCGCCGTGCCCACGCTGGTCGTCTCCTCCGCCGAGGCCGCCCGCGAGGTCCTGAAGACGCACGACGAGGCCTTCGCCAGCCGCCACATGACGCCGACGCTGGCCATCTTCAGCCGCGGCGGTGAGGACATCCTCTTCTCCCCCTACAACGACCTGTGGCGCCAGCTCCGAAGGATCTGCGTGATCGAGCTCGTCAGCGCGCGCCGCGTCCAGTCCTTCCGCCACATCCGGGAGGACGAGGCTGCCAACCTGCTCCGCTCCGTCGCCGACGAGTGCGCTCGCGGCGGCGGCGCCGCCGTGGTCGAAATCGGCGAGCGGATTTCCGTCATGGTGACCGACATCGTGGTGCGGTCGGCCGTCGGCAGTCGCTGCCCGCGGCGGGACGAGTTCCTGCAGGAGCTGGACACGGCGGGCAAGCTCGCCGGCGGCTTCAACCTGGCCGACCTGTACCCGTCATCGGCGCTAGCGCGCTGGCTCAGCGGTGCAATTCGGGAGACCGAGCGATGCAACCGCAAAGTTCGCGAGATCATGGCAGGTATCATCCTCGGGCGCGCCGACGGCGGCGAGGGCGAGGGCGAGAGCGAGGAGGAGGACCTGCTCGGCGTGCTGCTGAGGCTGCAGAAGCAGAAGGAGGGCGGCGTGCAGTGCCCCCTCACCACCGACATCATCACCACCTTCGTCCAGGAAATCTTCGCAGCCGGGAGCGAGACCTCGTCGACGACACTGGAATGGACCATGTCGGAGCTCATGAGAAACCCGCGCGTCCTCCGCAAGGCCCAGGCGGAGGTGCGAGATGCATTCGACGGGCGGCGCAAGCTGACCGAGGACGATATGGGCAGGCTGAGCTACCTGCACCTGGTGATCAGGGAGGCGCTGCGGCTGCACGTGCCGCTGCCGTTCCTGGTGCCGCGGCAGTGCCGGGAGCCGTGCGAGGTGATGGGCTACGACATCCCCGTGGGGACCAGGGTGCTGGTGAACGCCTGGGCTCTGGGCAGGGACGGCGCCTACTGGGAGGACGCCGAGGCGTTCAAGCCGGAGAGGTTCGCCGAGGACACCGTGCAGGACTTCAAGGGCGGCGACTTCGAGTTCATCCCCTTCGGCGCCGGCAGGAGGATATGCCCCGGTATGGCGCTCGGGCTGGCCAACATGGAGCTGGTGCTAGCAAGCCTCCTCTACCACTTCGACTGGGAGCTCCCCGGCGACGGGACGCCGGAGGGGCTCGACATGTCAGAGGAGTTCGGCATCACCGTACGGAAGAAGCTCAAGCTCGTGCTGCGAGCTGTCCAACGTATTCCATTCGCAAACTGATCAGCCCAGCCATGGCCGCACCCGCTATACGGATTAAAAATGTTGTCTGCAGATCAGGGCATGTGTATGGTGTATCTTTCGGTGGTGTAATTCGCAGGATAGAGATAACATTAACAAGAGTGTCTGCAGACTGCAGCTGACGATAAGCATTTTGGCTCTCAGAGATTCACTGATCCCACTGTTTTCTAAAAGTCAATAAAATATATTTAAAAGTGTAAAAAAAACTTAAGTTCCCGTTCAGACAAAATTAGACACGGCCCGTCCTTTGCGGAGGGCTGTTGGAGGTGCCCTAATCATGCACATGTTGTGAAATGTATGGAATAATTAAGTTCAAAGCTTTTTGGGTGTTATTTTTTTATGACGAGTTCAAATTGCATCAAATACTTCACATTTATTTTTAAAATTTTCACATATTTAGACTTCATTTAAAGAAATGGAGTGCAGACCAACTGAAAGACTTCAAATAGCTCACCTCCTCCCCGAATATGAACTTTTTTATCCCCATTAAGAAGGACCAACTTATAACATGGTAACCACTCCAGAGGCATACAATGATACAACGCGGTCCATGATACACACGGTACAATTAAAGACCCACAAGCAAGCTGAGTAACAATTTGTACATATTGCTGCTATCATGCTGCGACTAGAAGGCCAGCACCCTTGACTCGGTACACAGAAGGTCAACACAGTTTGACTTCTGTAGTACTTAACAGGTACGACAGGAGATCTACAAAAGTGTTAAAATGCCAACTCATTTGCAAGTTTAACAACTGAGGCACATATTTTGAACCTATTACCAAAGAATGAATGGAACTAAGCGTCGCGGTATATACAGCGCTGCGAGAGTAGACTTCAAAAAATTGTGTGTACGAGGCCATGACTCATCGTTTTGAGTTCCTGGATTTGCTTGTTTACTTGAAAAAGAACTTCCAGATCTCCCTGTCAGATAGCTCAGTTAAGAAGTGGCCACCAAGGACACCTTCCTCCTCCATCAAAGCTCTAAGCTGCCTTGCGCTGCTGTTGGAACCAACCATGGTCTTCTTTGAGGCCACATACAGGACTCCATAAGGTGGGCGTAGGCACTGCAGGAATAGGAAATAACATTCACAGTTAAACACTGGCTACATCCATGAGGAAATATAACACGTGAGAAGGCGAAAAGAAGTGAAGATCTGACCTTTGTGATAAGGGCATAGATCTTCTTTAGGGAATTCACAGCATTTGGGATCTCGGAAATCAAAATTACGTCGTACCCTCCATCTGCTGGGTCAGTCTCGGTGGCCCTCTCCCATGCGCGGCTGCCAGAAAGCTTTCTGGATCTCCTGGGGTCCTGACCAACTATACTACTGCTTCCATCATAGCTACTGGAGCCATCCATAAAATCATCCTCAGAGAAGCTAAGGTTTGTTGGTAGTGCAGGCGTGTGCACAACTGAGAGAATTGTAGGGAGCTCTTCCCACTCCCCTGCATAGAAATGGACAATGGGCGCTAACAGTTGTCGAGACGGTGTAACAGGGCTCTCCGACGGTCTGTTCTGCCTGTCCCGAGCCTGCTCAAGATTTGCAAGCACATTCGGCATTGTTCTGCATCTTATTGTTTCTGCATTTGTGTCCTGAAAGTGAACTGTAGACGCACCCTGTAGCGGAATTTAAGCAAGAAATTAATTCACGGTTACGTATGACAAGAAAAGGCAAAGACACAGTCTTCAAAATTAAAGATAACTGTAAACAAATTTTGAAATAGGAAGTATTCAATAATTAGATGAACACCATGAGCAGTAGAGAGATGGTGAACACACCTTCAAGCAGGCGAAAATCCCAGCTAGGCCGGATCCACATCCAAGCTGCATCAATTGAAAACAAAATTAATGATTCATATGAAGACATTGAAAATAAAGAATATGCTGTGAGCCATAAGGCTGAATTTTTTGAAGAACTGTATGAAACTATATGACTGCTAGAGCAGTAGGAATAGCCGTAAAGAAATTTAGCAGCTACACTAGTGACGTGCAGAAATCCAAACAGGGTGGCACACATCTATGGAAGCAGGAGCAGGGCCATACACCTAGCATGAAGGTACAGAGCACCATTCAAAGAAAATTTATAAGATGTCACGTTACCTCCAGAACTCGCTTGCCCCTGAAGCTCAACTGCCCGTCTCGGATCTCATTTTTTATAATGTTCACAAGAGTAATGGAACTCTCCCAGTATTTGAGACTCCCTGAGAAAACAAAAACAACAATGAGTAAGTTTTTCCAAGTACAATCATAGAGGAAATCAATGTTGCATATGAGTGTACTAACTTACCATCATGCTTTGATGATGCTACTTCGGAAGGGGAAAATGCTATCATATCCGCTACACTGACCTTCCCCTGAAGCACAACAAAGAAAATCATGCATTGCAATTTAGAATTAATAACACTTGAATATTTGAGCAATTGCTAGCAGAACAACACAAAATTTAGTGCTAGAGAATACTAGTAAAACTGCATGAGCTGTACACCTTGAAAACATCAAGCCCTTGGACATCGACCTTCTCCCCAGCATATTTATACGGATGAGCACTCTGAAAAAGATTCAAGACATACTTTATTTCTTTATCCGTAAGCATAATAATCTATAGTTCAGAAGACCGTGTGTGTACAAGTAGTATAGCTGGTTATCCACGTATGAAGGATCAAACAAGTATTACCTTTGATGGGATTATTTCAACAGCTGGTGATGGTAGATGCAGATCCCTCTCCGAGACAACCGGCACACAACTAGTGGTCTTGCTTGGAACCAAGCCAGGGAAACACCGAACAAGTAGCGATGGTGCTTTCATTGCGCTACCAGTTAGCTTCAATAGATAAGAAAGCTGAAGAGGTAAATTGAAATTAAGTTTTGCTTTGACAGGAGAATAGAAAATTGGCTACATAAGAATGAAAATCCAAGCCACAACTCTTCAAACATAAAAAAAATATGTATTTCTATAGAAAAAGAGAGGTGCATCTCACAAGGTTTTAAAAAGTACAGAAGTGCTAACATTCTGATTTCCAAAGGCAACTTATGTATCAGCATTCAAAAACAGTAAAACAACACACCATTACGAGTGACCAGGCACTAGCGGACCAGAAGACATTTAAGAACATTACACACCATGCTAAAATCAACCAGTTGCAAGCGAGACATTGAACAATACCGCAACTAGAAAGAGGAAGAACCATGCACGCACTGTACTAACTAATTGATCAGTCCAACGGAGATCTTTCGGGACCCAAACTATTCAAGGAGTATCAGTATCGCTACTCTCTAATGAGAATAGGTAAGCCGCAAGCCAACAAATGGAATTTTCTCTATTCTGCAACCTAGTATGACACTTCTATTGGGAAATTCAATGCTAAGGCCTGAAGCGTGCAACATCCAAACACACAGAGTGGCCCTTGAAAATAGTTCAGTGTGGACAGAGCACTTCCATTATTTTTTCTAGAAATATATAGAGACATGAAGACTGCATGCTTTCTGTGCAGATCTGTCAACTTCACGGAACTGAATGTGAACGATGACGGAACTAAAACGAACTCCCACAATCACAAAGGTGGATTGCATGTACGAAATCGATAGCACCGAATTTTACCAAATCCGCAGTTCGATCTATGATTTCGCATTAACGGCCGTTGATTTGATAAGATCCTTCCATTCAGTAGCACCTTAGGATGTGATGGCAACAGAGAAACCCAATTTCGAATCCTCTGCACCACTTCTCGGTCCAGAATTGAGAAACTGAACTACAGCAACACCAAAGCTAAATCTATCCGGATTCAGCTTCCCGGGACGACTAGATTACCAGTGCCCCAGAGCTCAGGCACGGCCCTGATCTCTAAACCCCTGAAGCTGAGATGACAGATGCAACCTGCAGAAATGCTTTGGCTACCCAAGGTGCTGAGGATTTGTTGTTTATGGGTAGCCAAAGTGCACAATCAGAGAGATCGTATCATCCAACCCAACAAGGGGGGCAGAGTACTCTGCAACGAGCCAACAATCACCCAATCCCCGTCAGATCACGCACGCACGGCGCGGGAGATACCGGAATCCGCACGGGTCCTCCGGTGCCGGTCCCCAAATCAAGACGGAGCAACAGGAGGGAGGGAGGGAGGGAGGGAGCGAGCAGCGGCGGTTACCTCCTCGATCGGAGACACAAGGGCGGGATGAAACTCCGACGACGGGGCGCCCTCCTCTGAAGTCCCCTACGCAAATCGAACGCGCTTCCTTCGTCTCCTCTCCTCTCCAGTCTCCAGAGGAATCGCGAGGAATCTGCTTCTCCTGCTCCTTGAGAGGAAAATTCCACCAACAGAGGGAGGCGACGCTTTCTTTCGGGTTCCCGATTCAGAAAGTCAAAGCGCCAGGTCTGGACTGGAGAAGAGCGCAGGGCGGGCTGGGTCTCGGGAAGGAGGCGCGTGTGGGCGGGGAGTATATATAGGCGGAGACCGGCGGGCGTTGGGGGAGAAGCTTCGCTCCTGCTTCGGCCATGGCTGCGGCCCGTGTACTGGCGACTGGCTAAATTACCGGGCTGCCCCTCTCTCTCGGATGGTGGAGTGGTCCGTAGTAGAGTAGAGTACGCCGCGCCGTGCGGATGCCGAGGGTTCGCTTTCCCTGTTAAAAAAAAAAGGGTTCGCTTTAAATTCAAAAAAAAAAAAAAGGATTCGCTTTAAGAAAAGTGGCCAAACTTTTTATCTGCGGTGGCATATCTGCCAAAAGCCGGCCAGGGCACCGGTGGCTCGGGTCAACTGCCGTGCCTCGCTGTGAGAAGGTTAACAAATTTCACCCGAATTTCATTTTTGAGCACCAAATAAACTTGAATATGAAAAAAATCATTCTAGACTGTACGTACCTCGATCAAGGGCATGCCACGACGGCCTAGTCGAGCCCACACCGTGTAAGTACGGCGCCACATTCAGGAAGTCATACTTACTAGTAGTAGTTACTACGGAGTATCATGTTGTTGTTCGTCTCGTTATTCTTCAACCAAAACAAAACATATATCACATGTTTTCTCATGTCTTTTGTTAAACATCTCTCATGTCTTCTCAAATCTTTTGTTACCATTGTAACAGGGGTTGTTCGGGAGCTTGTTTAATCAACCCCCCCAGACAGTAAATTCCCACCCTCGCTTTCTCAGTACACAACTAATTTACAGTGAAAATGATGTGATGATCTGTGACTTTATACCTGGTTCAGACTAATAAACTATCAACCAAGCGGGCTATCAGCCTCTCAAGCTATTCTCCTCCCCTTTCACTCTTTTTCTCGGTGGAAACCTTTGCATTTGATGGTATATAACACCTATAAATATAAATAGATTAATTGTTGGTTAAACTTTTATCTTCATGGAACCTAATACGCACTACATAATATATTGGAGAGAGTAACTCGTAAATAATTTCCCGTGTCTATACCTCTATACCATGCATTATTACCTATTTTTAGTGTTGCCCGTGGCCAGCACAGCAGGGATGGTGTGTACAAAGATATATAATTCGCAATAGATTATTCAAAGTCAGAGACTTATCGTCGATCAAGATCAGTTCAAATCATGCTAAAGGGAAAGTCAGGTTATTTCCATGACCTATCGACTTCGCCTTTGCATCCGGATGACCGGATCTGGTCGTCTCCGTTCATGCATGCGTATTGCGTTGGTTAATTGTTTTTTGTTGCACGATCGATGATTTTGAACCCCAACCACTAGAATAACTAATCTTTAGTTGACATCCACTGCCTTGCTGCTCTTGTTTAATTTAGTACTACATCAGCTGTTCCTGTTGGGGTACGTAAACAAAAGGCAACCCACACGAACGGTAAGGATAAAGTAGAATCGTGAGGTGCTTGCACCAGCAGTTTACACATGGCTCCGCTGGCTTATTCGGTGTCGGGAAGGACCTGCAGCTGAGGTCGAGCCCATGTCATGCTTAGAGGAAGAAAATTGTCGATCATTTGTGTGGTTCACAAAAAATGCATGTCGAATCGATGTTGTTAGATCTGTCACGAAAAAATTGGTGAAACATATATTTATGCTAGAATTATTTTGATTTTAAGTGTTCATATTTTTCCAAATCAAAACGAATCACAAGGAAAATTCAACGACTACGGACGTGAGTTTTAGCTCTAACTTAATTTCCAGTTGAATCTGAAATAGCAAAATTATAAAGATATATGGTATGTTGTCTTGATAACCTTCACACAAACAAATTGTTGTCATGATTATATTTCTGAGAGAACGTCTATGCAGTAGTAGGTGTCTTCTCTCTAGGATTAATTCTTTACAAACAAGATCAGTTTACAAAGGTAGCATTCTCGTGGTTGGAGAAAGTGGTGAAGGGTATATTTACGCATTATATATAGTCCCCTGATAAGCCCTCCATCTCCACGGGCATTTTTTCACAGTCCTAAATGACTTTGTAATTTGTCTTTCTCCCTGTCTACCTTTTTTATCGGCTATATGCATCCTAGTTGTAGATTGGTGTCAACTCTTTATTTGAATTGTCTTGATGCGAAATTTAAGTTCAACAAAGTGCTCTTTATATAAAAAAAGGACTGCTTGTGCGATGGCACCCCTTGAGATGCAACCTATTATAGAGTGTAGTAGCAATATTAGTCAGGTGTCGAATGTACGCATATTAGTTTGATGTAGCAATGGTGTCCATTTTTTTACTTAATGATTTCTTACAAACTTTTTTTGGCCACTATTAAGCTGCATTGTATTCTTAGCCGTGTAAGAAACAACAAAACATTCAAAATCAAATATGTATGTTATCCTCATGTAGTACTACGTTTTCTTTTTGTTGGTGAAGTTTGGTCCCAGTAAAAAAAAAATCTCCCCTCGCCTTCACTAAAATTCCTTCTCGGTGCCATGTTTCCTTTTGATAAAATCATTTATTAACATAAATAAATGATGGAAAGGAAAAAAAATGCACGCGCCATAAAATGCACATAACCTTAGGGCATGTTTGATTCGCAGGATTCTAATAAAACGTACAAACAGAAAATCGAATGATTGCAATGACATGTCCACTCTAATCATACAAGATTTTATATGATTTAAAGTTTGTTTGATTGCATCATGTAAAAATAAATGATTATTAAAAAGAGATTCAAGTGGATGTTAGATTTCGCGTGAAATCTAGTGCAAATGACTTCTTAGGAAAAAAAATTATCAGATCAAAACTTACAAAAAAAATCAAACAATGACTGTAAAAGAGATTCTAAAGATTTAAATCCTCCACAATTACTACGTGAATCCCTCGAGATATGTGGACATTTATTTTCCCTCTTTCCATTTCGTGCCGGGCAGAAGACAAGACAAACGCTTCCTCACTGATCTCGTCGGTGGACGTACGTCCATTGACAAACAGAAACGAATCCAAACACGCATGGACGCGCCGAACTCCATTCCCCGATTTCGATGTGAAAGGGGCTAGGAGCTAGCGTTTGGTGACTAAAAAAAGGGCAGTGACTGTGACATATACCTTTGCCGCCGTCCATGGAGTTCCGATCGCGATCCCTTGTCTGCCAAGAAAAGAGCGACCTTGAAGAAGCCAAGCGAGTGGGAGCTACAGGGAGTAGGTGAGCTCGGAATAGTAGGGATCGATCGATGCAACGATAAGCTTCCCACGACTCCATCGTGATTCGTGGAGTAAGTCCAACAAAAAGCTTCTAGATGCATACGCTCGATGCTTTCCTTTTCTCTTCTTAATCCCTCCACCCAGATGGACCTGCTGTTTTTTGTTGCTCCAGGACAGCAGAGTCTTGTGGCTGACGGAAGCTTAAACAACAACGGTGAAAGTGCAAAAGATAGCCAACTACTCCCTTGTTTATAGAGTGGTCAACTTCCATATATAGCCTGATAGGAACATCCCATATGTCATATGTGTAGAGATTTTGATGAATTTGCAGGGTCACTAGTGTAGCATACGCCCAAGATGAAATAATTTTCTTCTAAATAGGGGCAAAAGTTTTGATCTAGTCTATTAATTAAGAAGAGAAGAATTGCCAGTTAATTGGCCGAAAACCGGCTGGACTAAACTGCCACCACAGGTTTATCAGATATTCAGATTATTCTCGTTAGATCCAGACCATATGAAGCGCTAAAGAGATCTTCTGAAGTTTTGCCGGATCTGCAGCGGCGAAGACACTCCTCTCCTCCACCAACACCTCCTCTGCCAACAGGAGTTCAGATATCACTATCACGGGACTTGTATTTTAACCCTCCATCTGCTTAAGATATCATTGATGCTCTGCAGTCTAGAGTCAAGATTAACGTCCTTGATGCTCTGACCAGGGTGAAGTTCTCGGGATTATTACAAGCTATAAGAATGAAAAGCACACTGTACCGATTCATTTGACAAAGAGTTCTCTGCTGCTGCTTGCTCCTCCGGTGAGGTCGGCTCGATGGTGGTGGTCTGCCGGCTAGGGTGTGAACATTGCAGCCGCCGGCGAAAGCTTGGCCCGACCTTGGTCGGCCGACGACGGTGACGCCCGTGGGCGCCATCACCTTCTTGAAGGCGTCGTTGAGGGCGGTCTTGTGTTCCATCTCGAGTGATCCAGGGGAAACCTTGATCCGGTTCTGCCGGGTCCGGCGATGGCGGCACTCTTGTGTCGTGCTCCCTCTTGAAGGCATCGTTGTGGAGCCGGACTTGGCTGGATGTGTGGCTTCGCTGGTGGTTTGTTCTCCTCTTGTTGTTCTCTCTGTGGCCATGTTGCACGTGCTTCTACGGAGGGGCTAGAGTCTCTCCTCGGATGCCGGTTAACGGCCGGGCTAGTGCCAGTGAAGTTTCCCGGGTGTCGACTCGGCTGCGTGATGCCCTTCGATTACGCTGTTAGCTGTTGTGTGAAGCCTCGGCGACACAAGGCCCTTCGTCCGGAGTGGACTCGGCATTGTGCTGCCCTTCGGCTACTCCAACACTATCGTGGCTGATCTCGGCGGATTGAAGCTTTTCGTCTACGGCGGTGAAGTTTCTGGTGCACTGGCGTCCAACGGTAACCGGAAGATGAAGAGAGTTGAAAGCCTTCCCCGCGGGGTTGTTGCTTAGTGCCATGTCGTTCTTCTTCCTTTGTTGTATCTAGCTCTTGCTTTTCTTTCCCATTTCTGTGAGTAACTCCCTGTAATCCAAACCGGCATTTGTCCCGGATTCCTCTTAATATAATGAAACCGCGCTCGCGGGTTTCCGTCAAAAAAAATAGTGATATCTGAACAATAATGTACCTTGTATGCATCCTCCCGAAAACGTTGTATATACGTGAGTCATTTTTGGTGTCCCCTGAATTTCATCCATGGTTCTACAGGAAGATTCACCTGAATTTCATCCATGGTTCTACCGAAAATTCATCAATAATGGACCTTATAGCTTGAATTCCAAGTATTTGGTTCACTTCGTTGATGTAATTAAATTTTAGAGTGGACTAGAGTTGCGGCAGCAGTGCCGCAAGGTAGGAAGAAGGAGATCAACGGACTCATCATCCTAACCACGAGATCCATCTGGTTGGAGCGGAATAGTAGAGTGTTTGATCATTTCTCTTCCTCCACGGAAGTAGTCATTAGGCGAATCAAACAAGAGTTCGCGCTGTGGAAAGTGGCGGGCATCTGTGGAGAGAAGCGAGGAAGAGAGTAGAGGGGTTTTGGGTTGGCTGCGACCTGCCGCTTGTGACTGAGTCGCAAACTGAAATCTGTAAATTTGCTTCACCTTTCTATCTTAATATAAAGACACGCGATGCTCGCGCGTGTTCTTGAAAATGTAATTAAATTTGTTTCGATAGCATCACCCTTTTTCTCGAAATTGGTAGTTCAACGTAATTTCACGAATTTGGTTCACCTCGTGTGTGATTAAATTGGTTTCGATAGCATCACCCTTTTTTCGAAATGTTCGGGTAGTTCAATGCAATTGTTCACGAATTAAAAAAATGTTAACTTGTTAGGCAACAAAAAAAATCATATATTCTTAAAAAATTAATAGAAAAATAGAAACGAAACAGGAAAAGAAAAAGTCTTTACAGGGCCGGCCCAGGAC
This sequence comes from Poa annua, assembly GCA_026929855.1. Lineage (NCBI taxonomy): Eukaryota > Viridiplantae > Streptophyta > Magnoliopsida > Poales > Poaceae > Poa > Poa annua. The sequence continues at coordinate 73,206,157 of CM049433.1, forward strand.
CTTAACCGTGGGCCGCAGGCGGGGGATGTAAAGCTTTGTTGAACCCGCCAACTAATCTGTTCTGGCCCATCTGGACCTCCCCTCTTCAACCTTTGCATCCCACGAGAGAATATCCATCCTCTGAACCAGTCAGTCACCCGACGCCGCCAAACCAATTCTTCTAGATTTTGGTTTCGACAACACGTACTAGGTATATTCGTACAAGCACACTCTAGCTCTACTTGTGAATCATCATTGCTCGGTATCTAGACAACTCGATTTCCCCAGGAGCAATATGCCAAGACGTATTAAGAAGTGCAAGCAGCGTAGCTTGAACGAAGAAGAGGAAGATGCAACTCAGAGTAAGGATCGCACATCCCATATCACTTCTTCGTCCTCTTTTTTCTTCTGCTTCTTTTTTCCCCACATTCTCGATATGCCGCGCTGTTCTGAGCCGCCACCGCATTGCACTTCTGTCAAACGCAGGAAGCATGATCCTGTCTGTTATATCATACAATAACGCTTAAGAAAAGGAAATTAGGTGTTACTGAAGCTAAATTGCATTCCAACTAAGGCAACCCGAGGAAGCTGAGATGGAGCAGAGATGTGCGAGAAAGAAACACATGCAGAAGTGCGTATTGTGTCCCTGGGTGTCAGTTTTGAGTCTCTCATCCATAACGGACAGACGATTGCTGCCGCTGCACCATATCCATAAATATGATAAATCGACCAACTGCGTCGGTCGATCTGCACGTTCGATCGAAGCTAGACGGACTTTTGATTGGGACAATTGAAATGAGCATGCTCGGTGTCGCCCTTGAGCCTGTCACGATTGCTCAAGTCAGTTCGGCATCAGTTGTTTCTCTCAGTGTTAGCTGCTGGCTGTGGCTTGCTTGGAAACAGAATCAGTTGATTTTCTTGGTAAGATGAGCAGAACCTTTTTTTTCTTCTGAAACAAGCCACAGCCACGGGTGAAACGGCGGCAGAGGTGAATCTAGCTGGGCAAACGCTTTGAACCAACAACAGCAGCAGAAGAAGAATGCATGGACAACTGTTTTCATAAAATGTATTTCGAGATGCACGATGGCGAGTCAGATAAAAAGCGTATTGTACTCCATGGAAAACGAAGCATGGAACTCATCGATAAAACTTGTAGGAATGGTAGTTGTCTACAACCACGGATGAACACATTATTATTACAAAAATGGTAGTGACGATCGACTAAAGAAGCAACACAACAGCAGACACTGCGACCGCACCGAGCAGACCGACTCCGGCGAGGCGGGAAGACGAACTTGCCGGACCAGGCGCAGGGGCAGGCGCGTTGTAGTAGGGGCTAAATACTGGTGATGACGCAGGCGCCGAAGCGTGATGATGGTGGTGGCCATGGTGGTGATGGTGATGGTGCGGGCTAGGAGCATTGTCAATCTCCTGGGTGTGGATCGACGACGACGGCGCGGGTTGATCGTCGGCGACCGGTGCCGGCGCGGGGGCTGGGTGGACATGATGGTGGTGGCCGTGAGCGGGAGCAGGCGCCGAAGCCGGACCGTGATGGCCATGGTGGTGGTGATTATGAGAGCTCGGTGCCGGAGCGTGATGATGATGGCCGTGATGGTGACTAGGGCTCTGCGCCGGAGCATGATGATGACCATGATGGTGGCTGGGAGTCGGGGATTCGGCGGGGGAGGCTGCCGGCGCGTGTGCCGAGGACAGCGCAACCAGCGAGGCCAGCAGAAGTGCCATCACCGCGGCCATCGGCGAGATCGGCGTCGCCATGGCAGGAAGGTTTAGAAGTGTTGGTGGTGGTGATGGTGTTGTGATAGACTGATAGTGGGGAGGCGGCGTCTATATATAGCCGCGAAGGAAAATAGAGCAAGGATTGAGGAACATGGAACACTGTGTGTATTCGGAAGGGAGGATGGCTTGTCGTCTTAACCATGGCAAGTATTCAATCCCATACATTAACACTTACCATAAAATTGCAATTTTGATTGATTTCGTTCCTGATCTCGACGAGCACGCAAGGTAGTAAATCAATGCTATTCAACCGTACGCAATCAGAATAACCCTGTGAAGATACAGGGATATACAGCTATGAGCAAGGAGTATATAGGAGATCTATATTGATATGGTGCTGTCCACGGAAAATAAATCAGTGCCATTCAGTCTATTATCACAAGCACATTTATTTTGTGGCCGTATCTATAGGAAATATTAATGGTCCTGCCTACAGAATATCTCGGCTATTTATTAGAAGATCGTAATTACATCCTCATGAATACATTAGTACATAATGAAAATATTAAAATTGCCAGATTTACCTCAGAATCTCAGATCGCAAAAGCAAGTCACTTTTCTTTCAAAACCTAGAAGCAATATGACAAAGTCACAGTCGATTTTTAAAAATACATGCTGATCCAACAGGAATTCGTCACCAAACCCAATGGACGAACCGTTTAATATCCGCGCGGATAGAGGGCACGACACAAGGAGCCAACCCAAACGGGCAGGTGTCCGTGGACATGTCCATTTCACCCCAAACCTGACCCAAATTTAGTCTAGGTTTTGGGCAATACGGATAATGTTTGCGTCTCGCTTGTGTCCTCTTTTGTTCTCCCCGGATTGTGAACTCTTTTCCGGCCAGATGGTCGGCAGGCTGAAGAGCCAACTGTCAGGTCAAGGGTTCGAGTCACACTTCTACCATAACAAGATGACTAGCTTAACTAAGAAGCCGACGAGATCTTTTCCCCCACGTCAATGGTAGTGTTGAAAGATTATGTTTGTCCATGCATGGTTATTCATATCTTGCTTCGTCAGATTGATTTTGGATTTTTTTTCCTCATGGTTATCATGAGGAGAATTATCCTCGCAATATGTGTCCTGGTTACTACCTTCTCTTCTCTTCTATCGGCTCTCAATGATGTTGACCAAGTTCGGTTGTTTTTCATTAGAATATGAACGTCAATTGATTAATTTAATGGTTGTGTATGTGCACAAAGCTACTGGTATGTCATTCCCTCCTTTTCTGAATGTAGGGTGTATAGTTTTCTATACGAATGTTAAGACATTGTATTTTTCACATAGTAGACTCATTTTTCTCTGAAAAAATGGCAAGAGATAAGTTCATAATAGATATAAAATGAATACAATCCGTTAGATCTCTCTTTCGAGACTAGATCTCATTTTTTGATCAGTCAAATTATTCATAAATAGCAAATACACCTTATATTATGGATTTTTTTTAAAAAATACACACTTTACATTAAGTTACGGAGGGAGTATAATATTATGTCATGAAAGAAGAACGAGATTGAAGATCGTTAAGATTTGCTCATCTCTTTTAGACTTTATTTTATAATCGCTGTAATCAGCTCATATATCTCCATCTCTACTCTACCATGTACTTGTTGATTGTAAAAAAAAAAAACAGGACATATAAAGGAGTGACACCGAGACGCGTGACCACAGTACGCACACACAGAAAAACGTCCATATTTGGTTGCAGACCTGGAGCATTTTGGCCTGGCGCCGTTAACCATCTCGCCCAGATCCGCTTCACCAGAGACCCCTATTCTTTGACCAGTTGCAGTTGAACTCCACCTCTATTTCTACAGGCAACTAGGCAACTTCGACATAGTCATACCACTTGGCCTTTCAAGCCAAGAAGTACTTCTTTAAAACTGTCAATACATTATTGCAAACTAAAACAGGAAAAACTTAGTCCACTAGTGGAGCACACCACCCTACATCGACGAAATAAAACAGTTACAGATATAATCTATGTACACGAGGAACTGGATGCTGCCGCGAGGCCAGGCCAGGGTGCAGTCAGTTGGCAAACAATTGGGATACACGAAAATCTCGTCCTCTGAGTGCAGCCCTCCTCTACTAATGCCTCCTCACCCTAGTAGCCCCAGAATCCTCGACAACTTTAATTTTGCATATGTTGGGTCCATGGGTGTACGATTGGATGAGGGTTCTCAATCGATGGAGCTGAGATCTAAAGAGGGCCAGACTAACGCTATCGATGATGGTGGTCACAAGCCTGGCAAGCTTTGGCAGATCTGGGGTTTACATATGTACACTGATCACAAGTCCAAATGTTGCTATCATCCACACCACGGCTGGAGCTGCCTGATTTGGCACTGGCACCCGATGCCTTGTTCTTGCCAGTTTTACTCTTACCACCCAGGTTCTTAGACGTGGTACTCTTGATGCCCGTGCTTTGGCTAGTAGAAGGTCCAACGTCATTTAATCCAGTCTCCAAAGCCCGGACAAGATTCTCAAAATAATTGCGAGTTACACTGTAAGATATCCCAAAAAAATGTCAAATGGAAACACAGTAGCAAAGGGTAGAAGATATGAAAGAAGTGATCCAGTTACCTCGTTAATCCAGCCAACTTTGTACGGAAGTCATTGAAATCTTTTGAGGGGGAGTCTGCTTCAAGGAATATTTGAAGTTCTTTCTCTGCACATTGATGCAGCCGCTCCAAACCTGATTCCGCCTCACCTAGACACATACACAGCCAGCAGATATCAGATGAGTGATATGCTTATATGTTACTCCCTCCGTTCCATAATATAAGATGTTTTAGATGTAACACATGTTGTCTAGATTCACACTAAAATAAGTGTATATGTACAGTAAAACATGTCTAGATACATGTGTGTACATATGAATGTGGAAATTTGCTAAAACACCTTATATTGTGGAACAGAGGGAGTATTAATGATGGTAAAGTACATACCTTGAAGATATTCAAAGAACTGTCTCTTGGCATGTTCCTGCTCTGGGAGGTAATAACCATAGGCATATGTCCACTTCAATACCCTCCTACATTCGACAATCTACATTTCAAATTAAACAGTCATGAGAAAGCAAGAAGACTGATAACTAAACTTGGGGGTTATAACAGTCATGAAGTGATACCTGCAGCCATGCCTCTATAATGAACTTGAGCTGTGACTCAGGTTGGCTTTGTATATCACTTAACTTTTCAAGCTGAGAAACATTTGTAAAAGTCACCATCTTATGATTTCTGGACAGGCTAACATAGGCTATGGTAAAGGGAGTGAAATGAACAGTAAGCATTATATATTCATATACCTTATCATTCTGCAGGCTTTGAAGGTCTCCTAATGCCTTATGCCTTGACTACATCATGAAGAAAAATAATTGTCAAAGAAACCAGAGTTACCAGATCACATGTTCTAACAGGTAACGATGTAACAGGATATTCATGTCACCCTGCCCACATGAAACAGCACCTATATACTGGACCAGCATTGAGTTGAAACATAGGATTTCATCAACAACTAAAAGCAAGCAGCAAATTCCTTTCTACAAGAAACATGATTATTGTCAGCATTGCTACAACCGATCATAAATCCTTACAAGTTCAGTTATAGGACAAATAATTGTAATCAAGAAGAGCACTACAGCACAATGCCACTACCAAGATATTTGGTGAGAAACAAGATTGCTATCTCCTTTTTTTCTTAACTTGGATTGATACACAACGAATGATGGCACAGTACCAAACCAAAAGGAAAAAATGACCACACCTAGCTAAGAATAAAATTGTCCCCTTTGAAAAGTACAATTTGTCAGTCTGGGTCCTAGTAATGTTATGTCCATGCTACTTTTTCACAACGAATAACTTACTGACTGATTGGCTGCCCATCGTTCATAATAATGTGTATATCTCTCAAGGGAGTTCTTCGCCATTTCTCTTCTCCTTTCAGATTCATCATACTGTACCACAACACAAATGACAGAACATGAGATCATATATTTTAATATTTAGTCAATGAAGTAAAATTCTTGAATCAAAATAACTACCGCTCCTTCTTGTCTTGCTGCCTCATAACGATTACAAGCATAAAACCCACCAGTCCTCTCTCCATGCTCCGACCATGATCCAAGACAAAGCCTACAATGTAATAGCACAAATATCATATCAGCTATGTGAGATTCCAAGTGATAAAACATAGAAAATATCCAAAGAAGAACGATTGCATACCAGCAAAACTCAAATTTACATGGAGGTGTGCATGTAATGTGCATGCATCCCTGGTTTTTCTCAATAGGACGCTTGCACTTTGGGCAAGGCTTTGAATTAGCTAGTATCCTGAAACCATAACCAGCAGTTAGGAAGACAACAACACAGTTCAGACCTGATGAAACCAAGACTAAAAACATATACTTTTCCGCATACTGACTGGTCAAATACTTTGTTATGTTTACAGAAGATCACGACACTAATAAAACAGTGACAGCCAAACTAAGAAGTTTTCCTCAACCCTATCTCTCTATTGAACTACCCTGGTCGGCTAGCATGATCATCACAGCAGGCTGCAGTGCGTCCCACCAGGAGATCAAGGACGATTGTCCAACCACCATAAGAATCAAAATCAATGTTATCTACCTAGAGCTTGTAACATCCACCCCACCTCGTAACAATAATCATGATAAGATCATGTATGTACATGCACGGAATTTGAATTGATCAAATGGATGCAAGGTATTGAACTGTTAAAGGGGATAGACTTTATCATTGATTCACATGCCACGTGTTCAAAATAATATTCTAGCTACAGATCTACAATAAGCAAAGAAATCATTAAAGCAGTAAAGAGGGACATCCTACTGTACCAGTTCATATTCTCGGACTCTGCGCTGTTCTTGAGGATCCACTTCGAAACAGTGGCACAGTCTACTGGACGATGAGCTTCCTCAGTGCACTGCAGAATTTATTTCACATAATTTATACTCTGCCTATTATGAGATAACCAAATTAATGTCAAATGCTCACATTCCAACAGAACCCATACGAACAGTTGCAATTAACATCGTAACTGCCACTGCCCACAATGAATTCTACCGCATATTCACATCCAGGAGCAGGGCACCACTTTGTCTGTTCCACGTAAAAATGACTTTAATCAACAGGGTAGTAAGATACAATATTAACTAATAATTGAAGTGTTAGCTAAACATGGCACTTATCATTGTGTTGTGTCGTTCACCACAACTACAAATTTACAACAGCGTTCAAAAAGGTGAAATCATTGCATATAAGAAGACTAATTGTTGATACATATATAAACATTACAAAAGTTTAGCATTCACATTCTCAAGTAAATAAATATCTTTGATCGAAAAGGTAAATCTGAATATCAGCTCCACAGTGCTTCATTGTTAGTGCTATTACAATACCTCTATATCAAGCTTGAAGCTATAGCAACCTACCTTTCTGTTATCTTCGATGTAAGATCTGCGAAGATATCTCCCATACTTTTCTGTATCCTCTTCATTAGCCAGTGAATTAATCATATCTTGTCCAACTGCAGCAGCACAGGACGGATCAGGACATCTCAACATCAGACATCCTGGACCATCATTTATAGCAGTGCTAATGTAACCTGTCAATGTGTACGAAACTTTAAGCAGTGACATCATAGAATCATATAGAGCATCTATACATGTAATACATTGCCCATGATACCTTGGGATAACATCAGAATGCAAATGCTAAAACGGCCAACAAAGAACAGAGAAACAACACCATCTATCACAGTAAAACTTGCTTATCGGAAGAGTCTATAGTCTAAGTAATCAGTTTCTCCATTTAAGACTAATTGTTACATCCATGAAGCAATGTGGATTTTCCCCCCGGAAAAGTATGACAAATCTCACAACGAGATGCATGCCATTTACAGTATAAGTGCATAACAAAGATGTAATTGATGCTAATCACTTCAAAGATCTTTTGCATAGTGAGCATTTTGTTTAAGCGAGCTTGTTGGGTAACTATGACATTAGTGAAAAGAACATTTGAGAAACAGAGTGCAGAAAAGAGAATGCCAGCAAGAGAAGTGGTTGCAGAAGAAAATATATAATTACGAAATACTGTATCATTGACTATCACGGTGTATCACCAACTCAGTTTATGGTTAGAGAGAGTGCAGTCCATGGTTTGTTACAATATGAGCTATGAAACAGAAAGCGTGATTCCACAGAACAAAGAATTTAAGGCCCATATACAGAAGAGTATTTAAAGTACAGATTGACCAACCTCTCCAGCATGCACTACAGAAAGGATGTCCACATGCAGCAGCACTCATTGAAGCGCGAGGACAACTTTCGAAACAAATTCCACATGTCAGCTGTTATGAAGTGGAAGAAATGTATAAGCACTGAATATTTAAGAGCTATGCTGTAGATGAGACTTTGTACTTTTGTAGAAGCCATTATAAACAGGCAAGAGAGATGGAAGAAAGATGGCACATGCACATGCTGGCATGCTGCTCAGAATGCATAGCAAGTGAAATAAAAGCATGCTACCAACACCTTTCCCAAACAATCTGAGCTGGTAGTAATGCACATTGACACGACTAGGTGCTAAAAATACTGGCATGTGACAAATATGAAAGCCTGTACAAATAATTGACTGGCAATGGTAAGTTTGGTCGTATTTTATGTGCTTTACGTACACTTTTCAAACATTCACTACTCATCCTACAAATGGGATGGGGGAGTGGAAAAACTGAGACCTCTTTGTAGCTCAGAAATGATTGACCACAGTCATTTCCAACAACTACTACTCCTATATGATTCAAGGAAATGAATATGCTTAGTCAAGTGAAAGAAAAGGTTGAGGTAATTGAGGTAGTATTGTACTTCTCCGTCGTTTGGCATTTCAATGCGCTTCTCTGGAAAACCAACAACCTTACGAACACGTTCTTCATCAGCGAACCATTCATCATGCACCTTACTAACACTCCTGTGGGGAAAAGAATTAAATGAAATGGAATTAACAGTCTAGATAGATTGCAGATAACCACCCAGTGATCTGCATCCAGATGGCAAGAACAAATGAAGTGTGAATATATGGACAAGTAGCATTTGACTTCACGGATGAACTTTGCAAAGATAGCTCAATTTGGATAATGACATAGTTTTCAAAGTACCAATGTTTTTTATCATCCTATGCTGCCCTAAATCACAGACCTAATTTTTTTTTACCTGATCACATACTTACATATGATGGAATATATTTGTGAGATGAATCTAATTATGGGGTTAATCCAGAATTTTTTTATATATAGTGGTCAAACTAAGTGTTGACAATCACAGATGCCAGGACATCTTATATTTGCAACATGAGTAAGATAGTGATATAGCCCAATAAACCTAGCTTGCAACACTTTTGCACATTACGTTAGTAACCACTTGCATGCATATACCTTTTATATTTAATCTGGCAAACATAATTATAAAAATACAGAATGTAACTTGAGTCACAAGTACGAGAATCTAAAAGCCATCATAGTATCAAATACCCCCCAAAAAAGTATCAGATTACTAGAAGGCGTGGTGAAAATAAGTGGGCGATGAATATTACCAATTATAGCTGCGAAGGAGAGCACATGCTTCCGACTTCAAAATGGAAAGAACAGTTGCAACCCTACTTATGTCATCCTCTTGGCGTAGCGTTATACCAGCTTCACTCAATATGCAGTAACTTTGCTGGGGCACAAAAAGGCGAATGACAATAAGAACAGGGCAGGAAGGTCGAATAAGTAATAAAATTGAGCTGAAAGCAACTAATTTCACACATCAATGCAAATAGTATCACATGCAACCTCTTAAGCAACAAATTATGATTACTACACAAATCAAAACTATGTTATGGCCAGAAAAATCTAAGACATTATTTGAAGGTAGAACATTGCTATTTGACTTGGGAAACCTACTTGTCTGATGTGCTGCCTAAAGAGCTTCTGTGAACTTTGAATATTGTTGGGTAGGTTTGGCCCAGATGTAGCTTCTCTAAGAAATCATTTATTATAGTTTACATGCTTATGTTGTGCAATTCAGTATTTCTGAGAAAGCCAAAAGCTGTTTACTCGGGAGTTTGGCTTTCAGAGTACACATATTCTTAAGTATATTTTCATGTTTGGGAGCCTGAAACATAAAGCAACAGTAAACTTAAGGGGAAAAATTACAATATCAGCTTATCCTGCCATAAAATACTCCTTATGCCCCCCAACACATGTACCAATCAAAGCAGAGACCGATACCCAAAGACAATTGAAATTTCTACAAAATAAACTGGTTGAGTGGGCAAGGCAGGGTGGGTCGGACGGCCTAATGACAGGAAAAGTTGATAGACGGGCAGTCAATGGATGAGCAGACGGCAATGCCCTTCTTCTACGCACACAGGTAGAGTAAAGACAGCAGGTCCCAGCAAGTAGTGGTGAAAATGGTCAGGGATCGAAATGGATTACCCCAATGGCTGGAAGCTTGGAAAGGAGACAGATAAAGGATTCAGCGGAGGCGATGATAACAACCAACAAACGATGAGAAGATCAGTGTTGCCAGGTAAATAAGGAAAGGTAGTGGGATGGAGGGAAGTCCGAAAACAAAAGAAACCACGTAAGTTACTCGAGTTTGCTAGATAATGAAGCTACCAAGTTGGGAAGTTTGCCCATTCAAACAAGAGGATAACTAACCATCCTAATCCACACTATTGCATCATCTAATCGTTTACCGATCGAGTACTTCGTTGTCTTTTTTTTGCGACTTAGAGTACTTCGTTGTCGGATAAAGTATCAGCAGCCTAGTGGTCAAGTTGTATATTATTCTTCAACAATGTTGCCTGCATTATCCATAATCCTTGATCCGCAGCTGCTCGCATATAAGAAATGCATATGTTCCGGGACGGCCCTAGCTTGCACCAACACATTTATTAAGTATGACACCCTATGCAAGGGCATTGGCCTGAGGCGCAGCCGCGCAGCCAACGAATGCTATAAGGGTAGCATAGGAGCACCAATCTCGTCGATCGTCTAGATTCACTACCCTGCAGTTCCCGCATTCCCGCATCAAAAAGGCATGAAAGCACAAGCTTCGTCACTGCGCCACTCCAAGCATACACACACACACACCTCATCCCGGGCCGGGAACCGAGGTCATGTACCTGCTGCCGGTGAGAGAGGAACTCGGCGGAGTCGTCCGAGTCGTGGTCCGCGAAGTCGTAGTCGGCGTCGCCGTCGTCGCTGGCGGCGAGCCCAGCCTCCCCGCCGCTGTAGAAGTCGTCGTCCTCCGCGGAGTCGTTGGCGTCGTGCATGTCATCCTCGGAGTCCATCGCCGCCCCGCCGCCGCCGCCGAACTCCGCGCGCCGGAGCCTCAGGAGCAGCGCGGATCGGGCGGATCGGAGCGGCGCCCACCACGATGAGGGAGCAATCGGGCCCGGGGGCGCGCGGGGCGCCCGCGCGGACTCGAGCGCAGAGGAGGAGGATGCGGCGGCGGTGCTCGCCGGGAGGATGGGGGAGAGCACGGCCGGAATGGTGGGTCGGGCGGATTCGCTTCGCTTCGGTCGCTCGGCGCTACTGCCTACAGAGGAAACGAAATGGCTATGAACGCAAGAGCTTCTCCCCTCGTTTTCTTGCACCTTTCTCCCCCCGCTTTGCTTTCAGTTGTTTATTCCTTCTCGCTCGTGTTTGTGCGCGTACTGTGCCATTTTCTTACGGTTCTTTCTCTCTCTCCGTCTCCATGGTTTTTAGCTCTCCATTGGATTTGGATTTGTATTGACTTCCAAGGTGTCCCAGGGGTAGTGCTCGATCGAGCTCATTGGATCTTGGCAGACGACATCTGTGTAGATAATGAAAGCGAAAGTTCAACGAGCCTTTGCATTTTAGGTCGTTTATGGATTGTAGTACAGTTTTTTTTTTTTTGGAAATGCTCCGGTATTTAGTTCGAATTTGAATTGGCCTTAGCGGTAACGATGAATTAGAGAATGCATTATGTTCCAACTCTCGGTTGAGGCAGCAGAGTATGAGTATCTTCCTACCACGTTCAAGGCGATGTCCTGACACAACCCCGAGAATCACCTATTGTTCCTCCGAAAATATTCCATTCTTCATGAGTTGATCCGAGATATATCAAACACTATATAAGTATATAACTATGTTGTTGCATATAGTGTTTAATAGACCCATATCCGAGTGATTGATTATTGGTTACGGGGATTTCTCCCCATCCTCCTCGCGTCGCTCCTCCAGGCGACCGGGGAGGCCAAACCCTAGCCGCCAGCCGCCACCCCCTCCCCCCATCCTCCCTCCCTCGCCGTCCCCGGAAGCGTGCGCCGGACAAACGCCGCGCGCCGCCGGTGAAGGGGGCGGCGGGGATCTGGAGCCCGCGGCCCGGTGCTTCCGATTTTGGAGGAAATCGCGGCGCCGGTCTCCCCCAACCTTGCGTGGTGTCGGCGGTCCTCGTCGGCGGTCCTCGCCGGCGTCCCCTCTCTCCGCGCCTTCCCCGGGCGTCGCCGCCGCTGCCGCTACGGACGTGGCTGGGCTGCTGCCGGTGCGGGCGTCCTGCAGTCCCCGAGCTGGGCCTCTGATGGGCCGGGCGGGCCGCCCCGTCGCGCGTCCTGACGCCTCCCTCGGCTGCTGGCCCCCTCTTCTCTTCTTCGTGCTCTTCCCCGAGCTCCTCGGTCGATGCTGCTCTTGCTGCAGGCGCGGCCGACGAGCCGACGCGCCCTCTCGCTCGCCCACGTGGTTCCTCTCGCCGTCTCCTTCATCGTCTTCTCTTGCTCGGCCCCGGCTGCCCTCCAGTCCCGAGCTTCGTTTGCCCAGGCGCGGCGGCGGAGCTGTGAGCCTGTGCTGCTCCATCTCCTGCAGCGCCGGGGTGTCGGGCCCGATCTGGGCCGCTCGGGCCCCTGCGTTGTGTGCTCCTGGCTTCGCTGCTCGGCTCCCCGGAGGTTCGGCCGTCGATCCCGGTCTCGGGGGTGCCGCCGTTCCGTGGTGGTTTGGTGTGGACAGCCGTCCTCGGGGTCGGATCGGCGCGGCCGCCGGCGAGCATGGCCCCGGCCTTGGTCGACCGATGACGGTGACGCTCGTGGGCGTCATCACCTTGTTGAAGGCGTCATCGACGGCGGTCACGCACTCCGTCCCGAATGCTCCAGGGGAAACCCTCAACCCGGTTCCTCCGGGTCTGGCGATGGCGACACTCTGTGTCGTGCTCCCTCTTGAGGGCGTCGCTTTGGAGCTGGATTCGGCTGGAGGGACGTGTGGTTCGGGGGGCTGGATTCCCTCCTCTGACGACGGTTAACGGCCGGGACAGGGTCGGTGAAGCTTCCTGGGCGTCGACTAGGCTCCGTGACGCCCTTCGATTATGCTGTTGGCTGTTGTGTTTAGTCTCGGCGATGTATTGCCCTTCGTCCTATGGTGAGGACTCGGCGATGTGCTGCCCTTCGGCTGCTCCGGCACCATCGTGGCTGGTCTCGGCGGATTGAGGCCTTGCGTCTACGGCGGTGAAGTTTCCTGTGCACTGGCGTCCAACGGTAACTAGAAGACGATGAGGGGTGAATGCTCTCTGTGTCTCCGAGATCTCTCGGAGTAGCCACTCTCTTTGTGTGTTGGTGGTGTGTGTTTTTCCCCTTATTTCTCTTCGCTTGTACCCCTGTAAACTCTGGTTCATTTGAACCTATCTTGTAGAGGCTGCAAAGCCTCATAGGCAACTTCGACTGATATAAAGTTCAGGCTGACAAATGCCCGCCGTAGTTACAGTAAAAAAAAAAGACCCATATCCGATTGATTCACAACTCAGGTCTTACGAGGTTCTCCCATGACTAGTGAAACCGGGTCATCTATCGAGTCAAAGTTAAGCGTCCTCCTAGTCAAAGTTAAGCGTCCTCCGAGAACACGGTGTCCACGGTCACTCGTGTATGCAGAGGAGAGCAAACTGTTAGAATTGGAGCCCATTTGTGGGCAGCCCAATAAGCAATTCTGAAATCTCAAAACCCATGGAAAAATGGCAGCTCACATGTGAGTGGTGTGGGAGCTAAAGTTTAGTCTCACATTGCTAGTTTGAGAGGAGTGGCAACACCTTATATTGTGGAGTGTTGTGCTACTTGGTAAGTTTGTGAGAACATGAGGCTCTCTCACGCGCTACTCCGCCGCCCGGGAATCTCGCCGAGGTTAGGTTTTCCTCCGAGCTACGCTATATAATGCCCTGCGCTGCAAACACCCGAACCAGGAACCGCTCGCCTTTGTGATCCTCATCACGGCTCGACTTCCTGGACGATCTCCGGGTCCGCGGGCGACTCGTCTCCAACGTCGTCTTCTTCGAGCTGCTACCGTCGTTGCTACAACAACTACTTCATCTACAATCGTTCGCCACGTTCCGATGTGCTGTTTTATTATGGTTGTGTTCGTAGATGTCATGCTGTTGTTCATGTTAATTAATACGTCTAGTATTTTCGAGGTTAACATGTTAGTAGCGTTTGCGATCATGCTTTATATACTGGAATTAATCATGGAAATTGTGCCTAATAATCCAACAATCCAAAAACTTTATATGTGTTGTAGGCAATTTTCTGAATTAAACATGGGAAATCTATCTGATGCGCTGAGGCCGGACAAGTTTACCGGTGCGGATTTTAAGAGATGGCGGATCAAGACCACGTTGTGGTTGCGATTTCTGAAAGTGTTCGAGTCCAGTGAGGGTTTGACTGAAGGAACTATATCTGACGAGGATCAGAACAAGTTCAAGGAAACCAATACTGCCTTTGTGGGACTCGTTCTGAGTGCTCTTAGCAACAAGTTGTTTGATGTGCACATGCACATTACAGATGCTAAAGAGCTCTGGGAGGCACTGAACGCTAAGTTCGGTGTAGCAGATGCTGGCAGTGAACTGTACATCATGGAGAGCTTTCATGACTTCACAATGGCTAACAACCATTCTGTAGTCGAACAGGCTCATGAGATACAGTGCATTGCTAAGGAGCTTGAGCACGCTAAGTGTGCCTTACCTGACAAGTTTGTTGCTGGGTGCATTATTGCAAAGTTGCCCTCTTCATTGAGTAACTTCACCACAACGCTCAAACACAAGAGACAGGAGATATCGGTTGAAAACCTGATAGCGTCTCTTGATGTTGAGTAGAAGGCTCGGGCTAAGGACACTGCTGAGAGAGGTGGTGAAGGTCAGTCTAGCGCCAACATAGTGCAGAAGAATCATAACCACGGCAAGAACAAAGGAAAGAACAAGTCTGCGTTCAATGTACCTGTCAAGACTAATTCTTTCAAGAAGAAGAAGAAGAAGGTGAATAAATCTGAGCTAGGTTGCTATACCAGTGGAAAGCTCGGCCACTTCTCTGTGGACTGCCCAGATCGTGCAGACAAGAAGAAGGCCAACAATGTCAACGTCGTGACCGCTAGTAATACTGATGGGTATGGTAATTTACCATTTGTGCTTTCAGTATTTCATTCTCCATGTTGGTGGATTGATACGGGTGCTAACGTTCATGTGTGCGCTGACATCTCTTTGTTCACTTCTTATCAGGTCGCTCGGGATTCTTCCGTCCTAATTGGGAATGGATCACATGCTACTGTTCGTGGTGTTGGCATGGTAGATCTGAAGTTTACTTCGGGGAAATCGTGCAGCTGAGCAACGTGCAGCATGTCCCTACTATGAACAAGAATCTCGTTAGCGGTTCCCTTCTATGCAGAGATGGGTTTAAGTTAGTCTTGTAGTCAAATAAAGTAGTTGTGTCAAAGTTTGGACAATTTATTGGTAAAGGTTATGAGTGTGGAGGCTTGTTCTGTTTTTCACTTTCAGATTTCTGTAATAAATCAGTAAACCATATTTGTGGCGGTGTTTCCGATGATACCAGTGTTTGGCATTCTCGTTTATGTCACATTAATTTTGGTTTGATGTCTCAGTTGTCTAGTATGAGTTTAATTCCGAATTTCACTATTGCCAAAGGTTCAAAGTGCCATAGTTGTGTGCAATCAAAACAAACTCGAAAGCCTCACAAGGCAGCCGAGGAGAGACACTTGCCACCGCTGGAACTCGTACATTCCGATCTATGTGAGATGAATTGCGTGTTGACAAAAGGTGGAAAGAAATATTTCATGACTTTAATTGATGATGCTACTAGGTTCTGTTATATATATTTGTTGCAAACTAAAGATGAAGCTTTAGACTACTTTAAAATTTACAAAGCCGAAGTAGAAAATCAACTAGAGAGAAAGATCAAACGTCTCAGGTCGGATCGTGGTGGCGAGTATTTCTCTAAAATATTTGATGTATTCTGTGAGGAACACGGTATTATTCATGAGAGGACGCCTCCCTATTCTCCCCAATCAAACGGGATTGCCGAGAGGAAAAACCGCAAGCTGACCGACTTGGTGAACGCCATGTTGGACACTGCTGGTTTATCTAAGGCATGGTGGGGGAGGCTTTATTGACTTCGTGTCATGTTCTGAATAGAGTTCCCAACAAGAATAAAGAGAAGACCCCTTACGAGGAGTGGTCTGGGAGAAAACCATCACTTTCTTATTTGCGCAATTGGGGGTGCTTGGCGAAATTCAATGTTCCAATACCTAAGAAACGTAAACTTGGACCAAAGACAGTGGATTGCGTCTTTCTTGGTTATGCTCAGCGAAGCATCGGCTATAGATTTCTAGTGGTTAAATCTGAGGTACCTGATATGCATGTTGATACTATTATGGAATCTCGTGATGCAACATTTTTTGAGAATATGTTTCCTATGAAGGATATGCATAGCACTGCTAGAATTTCTTCTGAGATATTTACTGAATCTAGTACATCTGTTGAACATTCTGAACAACCACGTGTGGAGTAAGTCCTTGAGAAGGATGACAATGAAGCTCCCAAGAGGAGCAAGAGACAGAGGATTAAAAAATCCTTTGGTGATGATTTCATTGTGTACCTTGTGGACAATACTCTTACGTCCATTGCAGATGCATTTGCATCTCCTGATGTGGATGACCGGAAAGAAGCTGTCCATAATGAGATGTACTCAATTATTTCTAATGGAACTTGGGAATTATCTGAACGACCCTACGGTTGTAAACCTGTGGGTTGTAAGTGGGTGTTCAAGAAAAAGCTAAGGCCTGATGGTACTATTGAAAAGTACAAGGCACGGCTTGTGGCCAAGGGCTACACCCAGCGTGAAGGTGAAGATTAGTTTGACACCTATTCACCTGTTGCTAGACTGACCACCATTCGTGTACTACTTTCCCTGACTGCCTCCTATGGTCTGATCGTTCATCAAATGGACGTAAAGACAGCTTTCCTTAACGGAGAGTTGGAAGAGGAAATCTATATGGATCAGTGACGTGGGCATACCCTCCGGGCACCCCACTATTGGTATACCTGGTTCAGCCCAGACAAAGGCCCACCGGGTGACCCAATGAAGACCAAGAAGCTGTTAAGGAAATAACTTGAAGGACAAGACAAGGACTCCTATTCGTAGTCTACTAGGACTCTTGTAAACCCTCTCTGGCTCCCTATATAAAGCCAGGGAGGGGCACCCCCATAGACAGATCGCAACATTATAGCCACAACATAGACACAATTAGATATAGCATGGAGAGATCGCGTCTCATCATATCGCCCTTGCGGCCACCATGTACCTCATATATCATCATAATCAGACAAGCAGGAGTAGGTTTTTACCTCACGATGAGGGGCCGAACCTGGGTAAATCCTTGCTTGTCAGCCGTCTGGAACTACCAGCACGCACATCTTCTCCCTCAAAATATACCTAGGGTACTCGACTCGAGGATTGCCGAGGACATCCCTCGTCAATTGGCGCCGTCTGTGGGAAGAACGCGTGCTGGATCGCGGTTTTGGCGGCTCGATCGTCTTCATCAACAAATCTTCATACGCAAAAGCGACCAGATCGCATCTAGCGGCGGCGTTCCGTGCATAGCAGATCTCATCTACATCACATCGCAGGCGACGCGACCGAATCCATCATCAACAAAACAGTCGACAACTTCGTCGGGTGACGGCGGCGGCGACTTTCCATGCTGACCGCGACTGATCCAATCTTCATTGACCACAATGGCGACTCGCCGTATCAAGATCAGCGCACGGGGGCTCGACGACGACGCTGTCCTCGTGTATGGCTGAGCCGATCCTATCTACAAGAACAATGACTCCAAATCTATATCAACAAAGGCGCCGACCGTCACCACGGATCAGCGCTCAAATCACAGCTCATATGCACAGATCGATGCAGTCTTGGCTGCTGCATCCTCGTCACCGGCCGGCTTCCACGGTTCATAAATTCACCCGGAGATCTAAGAGACAACCCGCACAGCAATCAGGAGGACTGAGAAGATCCGTCGACCTGACGAGATTTGTTACGCAAACTTAGTCTGGAAGACGAATTGGATTAGCAGTCCAATGCAGCTCGGGTCACGATCCGTTTACAGATTGAAAAATAAAAAGGCAGGTCACGTACTAAAAAAGAAAGAAGCCCAAACCGAGTGCTACTCTGCTAGCACTCACGTGGATAAAAATAGTCCATAGGGTGATTCAATACTACTGTACTCGTATATGGATGGAAGAAAGGCAACTCTCCAGTCGCACACCTCGCAGGCTCCAGCCTCGCCAGTCGCCACCGCTTGCGGCCGTGGCCCCCTCGAGTATCAGGTGCTTTCCTTCCTGTTTATTTACTTCATATATGGTTATACAAATTAAATTTTATGATACGCAAACCTTTTGTATTTGGCCTGCACTATTTTTGCATATCAATTTTGCAAGATCAAAATTTGCCTTGCCCGCCTCGGCGAAACGGCGCATCAGTTTCAACTGCATGTACTCGACGGACTGGCGACTGACGGTGGCGGCACATGGTGTGGCGACACTACGCATTTTCGACGGGCGTCCAAAAAACCGCCATCAACGCGAAAAAAGGCGTACCTCACGCTCGGGGCTGTCGATCAAATCATCAACAACAAGAGCGCGACAGCCCGCTTCAACCTCGACCACCTTCGACTCGCGACCATCGCAGCCGCATCAGTATCGACTACAAACTCACTCGGAAAATTTCGACGCCCGCGCCTCGACAACAACTTCATCGAATATCACAACAACGATCGCGCCTGCGGTATCGACACAAATAGCCTGCCCCCTAGAAGAGCGTATATGCACTCGGGGGCTGGCGCTTCGTCATCAACGGCAAACAACAAAACTTCATCGCAGCACTCGACATGGAGACTCTCGTGCCCTCTTCGACTCCGCAACATCGACTCCGCATCGCCCACTCGACAAAAAGGACTCGGGGGCTGGACGTTCGGCCGCCGCATCGACTTCCTCTTCAATAACAAAATCTCTACATCAGCTCCGACTGCGCATACTTGACATATCGTCGACTCGGGAAGAAGATGGCATAAGCACACGTGTGCCTAAGCTCGGGAGCTGGCGATTCAACGTCAACAACAACAACAGCAACAAGTTCATCGACTCGGGAGCAAGGCGATACCCGCGGATTCCTCAACACCACCACAAACCCTCAGGGCTAGCGCTTCGACACAAAGAACAAAAATCAACTTCACCGCTGCACCCGATAGGTGATTTGAGTGCCTTCTTCAACTCTACTCCGCCGCGTCGACAACTTCGCCGCACAACTCCGCCGCGTCGACTCCGGTCCGCCGCGTCGAACTCTTCGCAGCACATTACGCCGTGTCGACTCCGGTCCGCCGCGTCGAACTCCTCGCCGCACAACTCCGCCGCGTCGACTCCGGTCCGCTGCGTCGAACTCTTCGCCGCACAACTCCGCCGCGTCGACTCCGGTCCGCTGCGTCGAACTCTTCGCCGCACATTACGCCGCGTCGACTCCGGTCCGCCGCGTCGACCTCTTCGCCGCACAACTCCGCCGCGTCGACTCCGGTACGCCGCGTCGACCTCTTCGCCGCACAAACTCCGCCGCGTCGACTCCGGTCCGCCACGTCGACTCCGGTCCGCCGCGTCGACTTCTTCACCATACACTACGCCGCGTCGACTCCGGTCCGCCGCGTCGACTTCATCGCCGCACATTACGCCGCGTCGACTCCGGTCCGCCTCGTTGACTTCATCGCCGCACATTACGCCGCGTTGACTCCGGTCCGCCGCGTCTACTTCTTCCGACTGAAGACTGCAAGACGTGGCCGCCCCAGATGCTCGGGGGCTGCGCCGCATGAGTTGTGACAAACTCACTTCGGCCGCTCCCGAACACTCGGGGGCTGCGCCACACAGGCTAAGAAAATTACACAAAACATCGGCTGCACCCGAAGACTCGGGGGCTGCGTTATGCAGGTTGGCTACTCGAAAAAGTCTCAAACTCACTCGACAATAAGGAGGACACTCGCCATCGGCTCGAGTGCTACGCACCCGGCAAATATCTATGTCAGAAGATGCAAAGAGTGGAACACTCACAAAAATACTCGACAGACAGATAGCAAGATAAAGTCAAATTGAGCCTATGCCCAACTATAAATAGTTGCACATAGCCTCGGGGGCTACTCCCATCGGGAGCGCTGTCACGGACCCGATAGATTCTAAAAGCAAAAAAGGCAGTCGATTAAGAGACTCGCCTCAGTCAAAGCAAAACTCAAAAGAATTCCCGAGTAACGTCAGTCGATGACGTTTCGGATGCTACATGCGTAAAATGCAAAGGTAAGACCCGCCGATAAGTCGAGCTGGGCTGAGGACCACTCCGGCAGTGCTAAGTCCTTAAAATTTTCCGTGTCAGCAGACGCGATGAAAATCCCGGCGGACGCGCTGGGTAGCAAAGTTGAAACTGTAGAACGATTCAGTAAGATCTCAACGGCCTGAGTCGAGTCTGTCCAGTATGTTCCAGGTTCGAGTCCGGGGACTCGAACTTGATTGAAGGCTAGCAAGGTTTCGCCCAAATGTGCGGTTAACTGGTCTCGACTCGTCGAGTAAAACCAGGCCTACTAAGTCATACTCCTTAGACAAAATAAAGAAAGCATTAGTCGACGTGTTTCCGACTCAACATGCATAATCGAGGCATTCTCGACTCAAAAGTACATAGCAAAGTTCATGCAAAATATCAGTCGACGACTTACCGACTCGGCAAAGCACAATCGAGACAATCTTATACACATAGCCAAATGAGCAAAGAGTCAGATGGTGAAATACAACTGCAAATGAGTTCCTGCCCGATTCTTCGAATCGACCAGGCACTCGGGGGCTACTCCCATCGGGAGCGCTGAGCGCGCACCCGATGAACTACTAGACAACACAGCAACAAATAACATGAAAGCTGCGCACCTTCTTGGACAGTGCAAAATTCATCGACTAACTCCCATCGGGAGGGTACTCGCCATCGGCTCGAGTCACACAACGGATTTATCAAAGTCGGGTTCTCTATAGCCCGCACGGATTTTTTAAAGTCGGGTTTTCTAATAACCCGCACGGATTTTTAAAGTCGGGTTTTCTAATAACCCGCATGGATTTATCAAAGTCGGGTTCTCTATAGCTCGCACGGATTTATCAAAGTCGGGTTCTCTATAGCTCGCACGGATTTATCAAAGTCGGGTTCTCTATAGCCCACACCGGATTTATTATTATTATTGGATTTCATACACATATACAGGATTTCTCATAAATGATTTAAGCTCACGAAGAATGAATAATTCAGTCATCATATGGTCATTGATTACGCCTACTCGGCATACTGTTTTGAGTCTCTGCCCGATACTTCGAATCGACCAGACACTCGGGGGCTAATGACGTGGGCATACCCTCCGGGCACCCCACTATTGGTATACCTGGTTCAGCCCAGACAAAGGCCCACCGGGTGACCCAATGAAGACCAAGAAGCTGTTAAGGAAATAACTTGAAGGACAAGACAAGGACTCCTATTCGTAGTCTACTAGGACTCTTGTAAACCCTCCCTGGCTCCCTATATAAAGCCAGGGAGGGGCACCCCCATAGACAGATCGCAACATTATAGCCACAACATAGACACAATTAGATATAGCATAGAGAGATCGCCTCTCATCATATCGCCCTTGCGGCCACCATGTACCTCATATATCATCATAATCAGACAAGCAGGAGTAGGTTTTTACCTCACGATGAGGGGCCGAACCTGGGTAAATCCTTGCTTGTCAGCCGTCTGGAACTACCAGCACGCACATCTTCTCCCTCAAAATATACCTAGGGTACTCGACTCTAGGATTGCCGAGGACATCCCTCGTCAATCAGCCTGATGGGTTTGTAGTAAAAGGTGAAGAAAGAAATGTGTGCAAATTGTTAAAATCTTTGTATGGGCTGAAGCAAGCACCTAAGCAATGGCATGAGAAGTTTGACAGAACTTTAACGTCTGCAGGCTTTGCCATTAATGAGGCTGATAGGTGTGTTTATTATCGCCATGGTGGGGGCGATAGTGTCATATTATGCTTGTATGTTGACGACATACTAATTTTCGGTACAAGCATGATAGTGATAAATGAGGTCAAGTCTTTCCTGTCAAAGAGCTTTGATATGAAAGATCTGGGACAAGCTGATGTGATTCTGAACATTAAGCTGATTAGGAATTAGAGTGGGATTACGTTAACGCAATCACATTATGTTGAGAAGGTCTTGAGCCGATTCGGCTTTACAGACAGCAAGCCTTCTCCAACACCCTATGATCCCAGTGTGACACTCAGAAAGAACAAGAAACAGACGAGATATCAATTAAGATACTCTCAAGTGATCAGTTCACTCATGTACCTTGCGAGCGCGACGAGACCTGATATCTCTTTTACTGTGAGCAAATTGAGCAGGTTCATGTCTAACCCGGGTACTGATCATTGGCATGTACTTGAAAGGGTCATGCGCTATCTGAACGGTACAATGAACTATGGGATTCACTATTCAGGGCACCCTGCTGTGCTTGAGGGATATTGTGATTCGAACTGGATCTCAGATGTTGATGAGCTCTACGCCACCAGTGGATATGCGTTTATTCTTAGAGGTGGCGCAATATCATGGAGGTCTTGCAAACAGACCATATTGACGAGGTCAACCATGGAAGTAGAACTTATTGCTTTAGATACAGATTCTGTAGAGGCAGTATGGCTGCGTGAGCTCTTGATGGACTTGCCGGTGGTTGAGCAACCATTACCGGCCATCCTTATGAATTGTGACAACCAAACGGTTATTGTCAAAGTGAACAGCGCTAAGGATAACACGAAGTCATCAAGACACGTTAAAACACGTTTGAAGTCTGTCAGGAAATTGAGAAAATCCGGAGTAATATCTGTTTCGTATATTCAAACAGACAAAAACCTGGCATATCCCTTTACGAAGGGACTATCACGTAATGTGATAGAAAGTGCATCGAGGGAGATGGGGTTGAGACCCATAAGCGTTACTCCATAGTGGTAATCCAACCTATGTGATCGGAGATCCCGTGAATTAGGACCTGGGAAGAACAAGCTAGTGGTGTGACAGAGGAGAGTTATTACCTAACCCTCTCTATGATGCAAAACTCTCAAAATCTGTAAGGCAGGTTGGCAGCATGCCTTAATGTGTTTCTGCTGGCTATTCATAGCAAAGATGCTGTTCCAGAGAGCATTCTTGAAAGAACACACCTATATGAGTCAGATTGTTAAACGTCGCAATTTATGAGATTTGGGTGATCTCTAGTAAACTCATGAAGAGACCAGGTAGTATAACGCATATGCTACACCCGCGGGGTAGGCTACTGGCAGCCAAGTACCAGTTACGATTTTGTGTGAAATCTATAAGCACCAAACTTGCAATTCAAGGTTCGCCCATTGTTCAAGTTGCCGATAGACGTAGCTCAAGATTCTAGGCGGAAGTTCAACTTAACAGTCTCTGCTGAAACACTGGTATATAAACAAGACTCGAGGTCTGGCAAATATCTCTAAATGGGGATTTGAGATCTGGTGCGGGATTGTTACAATTGGAGCCCATTTGTGGGCAGCCCAATAAGCAGTTCTGAAATCTCAAAGCCCCTGAAAAAATGGCAGCTCACATGTGAGTGGTGTGGGAGCTAAAGTTTAGTCCCACATTGCTAGTTTGAGAGGAGTGGCACCACCTTATATAGTGGAGTGTTGTGCTACTTGGTAAGCTTGTGAGAACATGAGACTCTCTCACGCGCTCCTCCTCCTCCGCCGCCGCCGCTCGCACGCACCACCCGCCTGACGAGGGTGTAACTCGGCAAATCCCAGGGTTGTGCACCCCGGGTTGATTGAGGGGGAGAGAGATGAGCGTTGGTGATCACGACGGCTGACAAGCAAGGCGTTTACCCAGGTTCAGGCTCCCGGAGGATAACACCCTACTTCCTGCTTGTCTGGTATTGACGGCGAGTGGCTTACAATGGCGAGATGGCGATCTCGCTAGGGTTTACGGTGGCGGCTATGAGCGTGCGTATGTGTGTCCTCTTGGACGAGCAACCCTCCTAGCCTTTATATGATAGGCTAGGTCCCGGGTGAACGATGCCGATGGCATTTACAGATATGGTAAGAGTCGTATGACCTAATTGACTAGTCTTGGGCCATACGCTATCTCTACTGGGCCTTCCTTGGGCCTTTGCAGTCTTGGCGTGACCCAGGTATCCTCACCGTGGGATAGTCGAAGGGTAGCCCCACGTCAGTAGCCCCCGAGTGCTTGGTCGAATCGCAGAGTCGGGCAAAGGACTCCTTTCTCCTGGGCACGCCGCCGGGTTGCTTGTAGTTGAGGTTGAACTCGTTTTCCTTCAGTCGAAGAGCCTGCTCCCGATGGGAGTAAGAATTGTAATCGACTCACTGAAGTCGTGTCTTTGACTTGTTTCTGTTCAGCCTGCTGGCTTACTGTCAGTTAATTCAGCTTGTGAAGCTTACTGAGTCTTCTTGTCACCCGTTTGCATGGTTCGAGTTCTTGCATCAGCGCTGTGGCTTACTTAGGCGATTTCAGCTGTGAAGCTTACTGGGTTTACCTGTCACTCGAATTATGCGTTCGAGTTCTTTACCTGGCGTAGAAATTCAGCTATCAAGCTTACGTGCATGTTCAGGGACATCCGAATGATTCATTCGAGTTCTTTCTCAGCGCTGTGGCTAACTTCATGCACTTGTGTTGCTGACGTCAGCGCTGACGCTTCGTAGCACGCCTCTGCGTCCGATAGGACGTGACGGAAGTGGCCCCACTGTCAGTGTTTACTGCAGACAGCATTGACCGCTTGTTTCTGTCTTGGGCGCGAAAATTTCGCGGCGTGATGATAGTGCCTCGATCCTCGTGCGTAGTGGACGGAGTGGGAGGCGACGGTTTGTCTCTCCGCGCGACACGTGGGCGGCTGGATGGAGCCGTGGAGAGCAGTTTCTTCGGGAACGGCTGGGATGGACTGCGCGTGCGGTATAAAACTGTACCGCGACGGGGAACAGGTCTTCTTCTCCATTTGCCATCGCCTTTCTCCTGCGCCGCTCTTGCCTCTTTCTGAGCTCTTGCTTTTTCCTCTCTCCACCTTCCGTGAGCGCCAGAGATGATGAGGAAGACAAAGGCTGCGTCCAGCACCGCCGCCGCCGCAGAGGCGGGTGCGATGAAGAAACCCGACGGCGACTGGCAGAAGTCGTCGGTGAAGAAGACGGAGTTGGAGGTCCTGCGCGCGCAGGGCCTGCTGCCGCCGGCGGACCAGGCGACGGTGCGCGCGCCTGGGAAGGAGGTATACCCTGCCCCTCGCGAGGGGGAGCGCGTTTGCTTCGTGGACTTCCTTCCACGGGGCTTCGGGTTCTCTCTCCACGATTTTGTTCGTGGTCTCCTGTACGCCTATGGGGTTCAGATCCATGATCTGACCCCCAATGGCGTCTTGAGCATCGCGAGCTTTATCGTGCTCTGCGAGTGCTTCATGGGGATCGCCCCCCATTGGGCCTTGTGGAAGTCGCTCTTCCTCGTTAGGAAGAACGTGGGGAAGAGCGGGTCGGCGTACCCGGTTGGCGGCTTCGGCATCCAGGTGCGAGGTGACACCTCGTACTTCCAGATGAAGAAGTCGGACTCCGTCCAAGGCTGGCGGAAGAGGTGGTTTTACGTCAGGTGTGACCAAGCGGGGTTGCCTGACTTCAACGGCGAGCGCGAGTTGCGGAAGACGCGCGCGTGGGCGCACCCGCTCGCGAAGGAGGAGAAGGAGGCCGTCAAGCCGCTGCTGAGCCTTCTGCGCCACCTGCTGAAGACCTTGGGGCGCGAGTCGGGTGGCGTCCACCTCATCGGCACCTTCTTCAGGCTCCGAGTGCAGCCGCTCCGTGCTCGCCCCCACCCGATGTGGGCGCACGAGGGCGTTGGCGACCCGCAGCTCGACGACGAGGAGGTGGAGTTGAAGGTGAGGAGCATCACAAGCCTCCGAGCCGCAGACCCCTGCAACCTCAAGTGCCCAGTCGCAGCTTACGGATCGACGAACCCTCTTCCTGAGGTAAGCTTCTGTCTTTTCCCTTGTTTGCTTTCTCGATGCTCTTTTTCTTGATTCGACTGTCGTTTTGTTTGCAGGGTCGTTCATTCCTTGTCAGCCTTCCTCCGCTCATGGAGAACGGACCTCACGACGAGGCGACGCTCCTTGAAGAGGAAGGTGACGAAGAGGACATTCCTTCCGCCATCTCCCCGAGTGAAGAGGTGGAGGAGGATGAGGATGACGAGGAGCCGGCGCGGAAGAAACAGAAGCGGCGAAGCGGCGCCTCTGCTACTGCTTCATCCCCTGCAAGGGATGCGGCTGCAGAATTGGAGGAGGATGGCTCGTCGTCTTCGGGTGCCAAGAACCTGGGTGACTGGAATGAGCCCCTGGCTGCGCCTCCTGTCAGCTCTGCGCCGCCGCCCGTATTCGCCAGGATGCCCTCCGTTTCCTTGGGAAGTGACGATGGCGTCGAAGTCACCAGGTTAATCATGCTGGTTCTTTTTGTGTCGAGTTTGCTTTCTGATTGGCGAGTTCTCTGGGTTGAACTTTTCTTGCATCTTTTGCCAGCCGTCATTCTGGTGGCACCAGTTCCCCTCCACGCGAAGTGGAGCACACGGCCGCCCCTTCAGTCGAGCGGACTGTGCAGGTGGCCGGGGAGCATGCGCGGACTGGTGGCTCCCTGGCGCCAAATGATGCTGCCACGGCGACTTCGTCGGATGCTGATCTGGTGGACCATGTAAGTACTCCTCGACTAGTTCTTCCGTAGTTGCATCGGGTGCGCGAACAGCGCTCCCGATGGGAGTAGCCCCCGAAGGTGTGGGTGACTAGGATAGTCGGGCACAACTTTATATATGCTTGTTTGTCTGCAGCCATACTACCGCCAGCAGCTTGAAGGAGCCGCCGCCTTCGTTCGCCTGGAGAAGGAGAGGGATCAGTTGCGCACCTCCCTGGACCAGGCCACGAGGCGAGCCGCGGAGTTGGAGCAGAAACTTCAGGCTCAGGCGGAGCTGGAGAAGGCGCTGCACGAGTCGCAAGAGCGCGAGCGTGCTCGGGACGACTGGGAGAAGACCCAGGTCGACCGCCTGCTCGCACTCGCCAATGTCCTCGGACGTAAGTTTTTCGGCTTGACGCCTACTTGTCTACTTGTTGAATTTGCATTGAGTTTGACTCCTTTCCCTTGTTCAGAGAAATGCGGAGGCGCTCCCCCGGAAGGCACGTCTAGCGACGATGTCGACCTGGCGAATGTTGTTGGGTTCCTCGACCGCGTCTGCGCGTATGCCTCGGCAGCGCTGCAGCAGTCGACGACGGCGCTGCAGAAGTCGACCGGGGCGCTGGCGACTGTGCACCGGAGCATCTTCCCCAGCAGGTCGCCACCAGCTGCCGTGGACGCACTCGCGGCGCCTTTTGAAGGCGATGCGACCACCATCGCGGACTTCACCCGGGCGCAGACGGTACGCGGCTCCGAGCTTACTTTCCAGCTTCTTCTTGGTCATCAAGTTGCTGGCGACTTTGAGAGGGTTGTCAGCGACTTCCCTCGAAAGCCTGACGGCAAGACCGCGTCCCTTAGCGGGGTGAAGGCGCAGGCGAGTCAGCTGGCCGCGAAGCTTGTCGCAACCTTCGAGAGGAGGATTGCCAAGGTAGCCGAGGCGGCTGCTGCTAGGAAGAGTCGCTCCCAGTCGGAGTCTGTAGTGTAGAAGTCTTGTAGTTAGGATTTTGTAGTCTGCTTTTGAGTCTGCAGTCTGTAATGAATTGTATTTTGCGGGTCTTCTGGCCTTGAATCATATTTAATGCTGAAGTGTGAATGCTTTCCTTCGAGTCTGGCTTGAATGAGAAACGATCCTTATTTTTCTGTTTTGACACTGTCAATTCTTGGCAGCCTGAAATGGGCGAGGCCACTCCGGTTGCTGCAGCGACTGGCGCGGGTGATGAAGAGGGCACTCCTTTGGCTGAGCCTGCTGTTCACCATCGTCAAGCGACTTCGGCTCCTGCGCGAAGTGCGAACGACCAACGGTTGATCACCTATATGAGGAACAAGGTGGTTGAGCTCGAGGCGAAGCTGAAGTGTGCTGAGTTGGAGCTGGAGCGGTCTAGGTCGCGTCCTGTTGCAGAGTTCTCTCAGCGTGAGGAATTCCTGCTTGGCGAGATTGATTTGATCAGTCGACAACTGCAAGGTTGGTCTTCTTAGCGCTGAGTTTTGACTTCCTCTTCCTTGCAATGTGTTGATCGCAATGTCTTGATGCAGACGTGAACCCTGACTGGCAGGCTGAGCAGACTCGGGTTGATGAGCGGGTCGCCAGAGAAGCCGCTGGTGACGCACCCGAGGCGCGCCATTTTTGGTCGAATAGATCTAAGGGGCGGATCCTTGCGTGTATGCTGGACCGCACCTGGCGAGCTGCTCTTCTCCTGGAGGGGTGCAGGAAGACTCTCTGGCAGATCCACCGGGTGTTCTTTCCACACAATGGGCAGCCCAACGAGCTGGCCACGTTGTTGGAGAGGTTCCGCGAAGGTGGTGCGCTGAAGGAGATTGTCAACGCCCAACTCGTTGCCGGGGCGAACGTGGCGTTGGCGTACGTCCGACTGCATCGGCCGAACCTTCCTCTTTCAAGGTTGCTAGGTGGCTTGCCTGAAGAAGACGATTACGCCGAGACTCTGTCGCCTGCTCGTCAGATGATTCAGCAGGTCCAGAGGCTGAGTGAGCGTCTCGTAGGGCCGCTTGATGCGCCGAAGGATGAGCCTGCAGAGTAGGAGTGGTAGGCTTCCGTTGTATAGCATTAGTTCGAAATGGCAGATTTGTCAAGTGTAGATATCAATGTATGTAAACTGGGGTGGGTGCAGCCCCCGAGTGCGTCGGGTGGCGGCCTAGGATTAACTTACACCTGTATGGCGCAGCCCCCGAGTGCGTCGGGTGGCGACCTAGGTTTTCGAATGATACCTGTATGGCGCAGCCCCCGAGTGCATCGGGTGATGGCCTAGGGTTTTGACATGGGCCTGTGTGGCGCAGCCCCCGAGTGCTTCGAGTGGCGGCCTAGGTTTTCAAGTGATACTTGTAAGGCGCAGCCCCCGAGTGCGTTGGGGGCGGCCTAGGATTTTGACTTGACCTGTATGGCGCAGCCCCCGAGTGGTTCGAGTGGCGGCCTAGGATTTTGATTTGACCTGTATGGCGCAGCCCCCGAGTGGTTCGAGTGGCGGCCTAGGCTTTTCAAGTGATACCTGTAAGGCGCAGCCCCCGAGTGCGTCGGGTGACGGCCTAGGATTTGGACTTGACCTGTATGGCGCAGCCCCCGAGTGGTTCGAGTGGCGGCCTAGGCTTTTGATTTGACCTGTATGGCGCAGCCCCCGAGTGGTTCGAGTGGCGGCCTAGGTTTGAAGTTGCTTTTTGACTGAAAAAGTAAAGGGGAGAGCTTGTTCTGCAAATCACTGTATTGATTTTTGCGAGCAGGCCGCCTCGTTAAAACCCTTCCAGTCCCCTTAGGTACCCTGGTAAGGGAAAGAGTGCGTCTGAAACCTGCCGCCTTGACATGCTGGTTTTGGTACAACGAGGGAGTCGACTAGGCGTAGAAACGACGAAGCTGCGCGACGTTCCATGGGTTGCTGCAGACTTCTCCTGTCTTCGAGTCCTTCAGGCGGTAAGCTCCGCCGCCGATTGCTTCTGTCACAATGTACGGGCCCTCCCATGGGGAGGCGAGCTTGTGCACCTTCTTCTGTTTGAGGCGAAGGACTAGGTCGCCTGCGACGAATGCTCTTGGCCGCAGCCTCCGTCCGTGGTAGTTGCGCAGGTCTTGCTGGTACACGGCTGTCCGTGCAAGGGCGATGTCGCGGGCTTCGTCCAGGACGTCCATGTCGTCTTCGAGTGCTTCTTCTGCGTCGGACTCGTCGTAGGCCACCACCCGTGGTGCGTCAAACTTGATGTCGCAGGGCATGACCGCCTCGGCGCCATACACCATGAAGAACGGTGTGTATTGGGTGGATCTGTTTGGCGTGGTTCGCAGGCTCCAAAGTACTGATGGCAGTTCTTCGACCCAGGCGCCCGCGGCGCGTCTCAGCGGCACTCGCAGGCGCTTCTTGATGCCGTTGCAGACTAGGCCGTTGGCCTTTTCGACTTGCCCGTTGGACTGTGGGTGCGAGACAGATGCATAGTTGAGTTTGATGCCTTGCTCAGAGCAGAAGTCCTTGAATTCTTCGGCTGTGAAGTTCGAGCCGTTGTCGGTGATGATGCCGTTTGGTACTCCGAACCTGAAGATGATGGACCTGATGAAGTTAACTGCTGATGATGCAGTCGAACTTGTGATAGGCACGGCTTCGATCCACTTGGTGAATTTGTCAACTGCTACCAGGAGATGGGTATGTCCTCCTGGTGAAGACTTCTTGAGCGGGCCTACCATGTCGAGTCCCCATTGAGCGAAGGGCCAGGCTAGTGGTATGGTCTTCAGTGCGGATGCCGGCGCGTGTGGCTTGTTGGCGAACTCCTGGCAGCCAAGGCACTTCCTTACTAGGTCTTCGGCGTCTTGCATAGCTGTGGGCCAGTAAAATCCGGCTCGCAGTGCTTTGGCCACCAAGGCACGACTGCTAGCGTGATGCCCGCAGATGCCAGCATGAATATCGAGTAGGATGGCTTGACCGTCGACTGGATCTACGCACCTTTGTAGAACTCCTGAGATACTTCTCTTGTAGAGCTCGCCCTTGATGATGGTGAAACTTTTGGAGCGCCGAATGATGCGCTTGGCTTCGACTGGATTGACTGGCAGCCTCTGATGCAGCATGTAAGCTAGATATGGGCCTGTCCATGTGGCTTCGACCAGCATTACCTCCATGGGCTCCTTCTCCTTGCTTGGCGGGTCGGCGGTGCTCGTTGAAGGTGCGGAGGAACCTGGTGCGGGTCGAAGCTTGATGGATCGCTGTGTGATGCGCTCGAGGAAGACGCCGGGTGGCACTGGCACCTTGTCTGACCCCATGTTGGCGAGGACGTCGGCTTCTTCGTTGCTTTCGCGGCCAATGTGCCGCAACTCGCAGCCGTCGAAGGTGCCCTCCAGCTGGTTGTATAGGTCTCTATAGGCGATCATGTTGTCAGCGATGGCGTCGCAAGCCTTCATAGTTTGCTGTACGACGAGGTAGGAGTCGCCGTAAATCATGAGGTGAGTGGCGCCGCAGTTTTTGGCCATCCGCATGCCATGGATTAAGGCCTCGTACTCTGCCTCGTTGTTGGAGGGTGTTGGGAAGTCCATCTGTAGAACGTACTTCAACTTATCGCCTTTGGGGGAGATGAGGATGACTCCTGCCCCTGCTGATCTGAACTTCTTGGAGCCGTCGAAGTACATTGTCCATGCGTTGGACAAGTCGGGAATGTCTGGCAGCTGAGCTTCTATCCACTCGGTGGTGAATTCTGGCAGGACTTGGGCTTTGATTGACTTCGGGTGAGCGTATTTCAGCCCCCAGGGTCCTAGTTCGACAACCCATTTGGCGACTCGCCCTGTCGCACGTTGGTTTGTGAGGATGTCTGAGAGCCCGGAGGAGCTTACCACCGTGATCGGGTGCTCGGAGAAGTAATGGACGACCTTCCTTGAAGTCATGAAGACCCCGTAGGCCAGCTTCTGGTAGTGCGGGTAGTTTTGCTTGGACAGGGTTAGGACCTCGCTGAGGTAGTAGACTGGTCTCTGGACAGGATGGCTGTGCCCTTCTTCTTCGCGTTCTACCACGAGTACCGTGCTCACCACCCTGTTGGTGGCTGAGACGTAGAGGTAGAGCGGCTCGTTCTCCAGCGGTGCCACCAGCACTGGGGAAGTCGTCAGGGTCTTTTTGAGTTGGTCGAATGCGTCCTGCGCTTCCTCTGTCCACTCGAATTTGTCCGTCTTCTTCATCAGTTGGTAGAAGGGCAGAGCCTTCTCACCCAACTTACTAATGAACCGGCTGAGAGCTGCGACTCGGCCGGCTAGGCGTTGCACCTCGCGGAGCTTGGTCGGTGCTGGCATTGTGAGTATGTTTTGCACCTTCTCGGGGTTTGCTTCGATTCCTCTTGCGGAGACAAGGTACCCTAGCAGTTCTCCGGCTGGCACGCCGAAGACACACTTATCTGGGTTCAGCTTGATCTGGTACTCGTCGAGTGCGGCGAAGACCTTGCGGAGGTCGGCGACGAGGGTGTCTTCCTTGCGGGTGGTGACGACGATGTCGTCGACGTATACCTGGACAATCTGTCCGATGAGCCCTTTGAGGCATGCTTGCATTGTACGCTGGTATGTGGCACCAGCGTTCTTCAACCCGAAGGGCATTGTCTGGTAGCAGAAGACGCCGTCGGGTGTGATGAATGCTGTCTTTTCCTCGTCGTCGACGTTCAGTCTGATCTGTTGGTAACCTGAGTAGGCGTCCAGGAAAGACAGGCGCTCGCAGCCTGCTGTCGAGTCGATGATCTGGTCTATCCGCGGGAGCGGGAAGTGGTCCTTGGGGCAGCATTTGTTGATGGCGGTGAAGTCGACGCACATGCGTAGTTTCTTCGTCTTCTTCTTCTCCACCAGGACGGGGTTGGCGACCTAGTCTGAGTCCTTGATCTCTCGGATGAACTTGGCGTGGAGCAATCGGTCGATTTCCTTACTGATCGCGTCCCGTTTGGGTCCGGAAAAGCGTCGCATGGCTTGTTTGACGGGTCTGGCGTCCTTGTGGACTTTTAAGGAGTGCTCGGCGAGATTCCTGGGTATCCCTGGCATGTCAGAGGGTTGCCATGCAAAGATTTTCCAGTTCTCCCGTAGAAACTCGACGAGCGCGCTTTCCTATGCGGGAGTTAGACTTGACGATACTTTGACCGTCTTGCTGGCGTCAGTCGGATGGACTTGACGGGTTGCTGTGTCGTCATTCGTGTTGAAGGCGGCGTCCTTGGCTGGCTTCTTGCGGGTCGGGAAGATGGTCCTGTCGTTGTCGGCTGCCATTGCCTCGAAGTGCTCTGCGACCCCGAAGAACTCGGAGATCTTGCTGAACTCGCGGTCGCAGCTGTTGGAGCGATCGAAGTCACCATGCACCGTGATTACGCCTTTGGGTCCAGGCAGTTTGAGCATCAGGTAGGCGTAATGAGGTACTGCCATGAACCTGGCAAAGGTTGGGCGCCCAAGTATCGCATGGTACTGCGACTTCCAGTCGACGACCTCTGACGAGGATATACCGAACGGATATCCTATCGTGTGGGTACCTGGTGCACGTAATGACTATAGCCCAATTGTCAATAGGCTGGCAAAGCCCATCAAGAAAGGCCCAAGACGAAGATTACTTTCCAAGTTATCCATAGTCGGTTGTAATTTCCATACTTGTAGTCCTAGTCGGTTACGTACCCGAGACCCAGCCCCCTATATAAGGGCTGGGAGGGTCGCCGATAAGGAGGACACGCACATCAGAACCTCCAAACCCTAGCGAGACGAACTCTCGCTGGACCCTTGTAACCATCACATATTCACAAGAGCAATAACAGACAAGCAGGAAGTAGGGGTGTTACCTCAGTCGAGGGCCCTGAACCTGGGTAAATCCCGCTTGTCAGCCGTCGAGTTCACCAGCACTACACGTTCTCTACCTCATAACTCTAACCCTAGGCTATCGACTATGGGTATTGATGAGGACACCCCTCGTCAATTGGCGCCGTCTGTGGGAAAAGGTAGTGCTGGATCTACGGATTCGCTGGTTTCGACCTCAAACGGCAACTCGCCGACTACATCTGCAAACAGCCACGCGCTGACAGTCTCGACTGGCGTTGGAGCATCAGGCGATCAGTCGCCAACATCGCAAGCTGCATCGCCAAGAAGAGTCAAGCCGTACTCAGCGGAAGCACAGGAAGTTTTTGCTAATCTTGATTCAAGTTTCAATCTAACCGTTGGGGAGCACAATTTTTTCGTCGACAAGCTCGGTGTGCAGGACTTGACCGACGTGATCGCAACGAGGACACCCGAAGATCCATCGACTGCGATCGCATCGCCAGCAGACAAGGAAGGTACCTCATCACAGATCGATTCGATCCCATCGCCGACATCATCCATGGCGACTGAAGAGTTCAATAAGATCATGGCGCAAGAGTTCCCGGAAGATGAGGCACAATCTGTCCATCAGATAAGCGTACTCGAAGAACCATCTATCATGGCCACATCGCCAGCAGGCACAGGAGCCACGTCGTCAAAGGTCCACTCAATCTCGCCGTCAAGATCTCTAGTCGACTCCATAACGACCCAAGAGTTCAATAAACTCCTGGCTCAAGAGCTCCTAGATGATGGGGTACAGTCTGACTATCAAGTCACCACAGTCGAACACATCGCGGCACTCGACACTGCACCTGACTACATGCAAACTGAAGACACGGGCGACAGCATCTACCTCGCCGACTTCGCCGGGCCAGAGATCCAAGCGGATCACGAGTTCCTCTCCAGCAACGAAGACGATCCCGAAAAGATACTCGAAGCATACGTCAACACCGACGCCCAGTTCAGCAATAACTCCGACATGAGTTTGGACGACGACTCCGAACCCATAACCGGCGTCAATGGCACATACACATATCCCCCGGTCATACCTCAGCAGGTCTACGTTGCATTCAGCGCTGAAACCTCAGCGGCAGCAGCTAGTCGCAGGCCTACAGAATTTCCTTGCCCAGTCACATTACCAGATGGCGTAACAACGCTAACTATCACAGCAGAGGTGGCAGCAAAAGTCGATAAAATCATAAAGGACTGCACAATGATGCCAGCAGATGCGACCCCAGAGGAGTGGATGACATACAATTATTTCAATTGGCAAGAAGCAATGCGCCTAAAGGAGTACAGAGCAACACTCGAAGAACGCAGGAGGCAAGCTAGCATCTCAAGTATGCGGAGAAGGCAGATTTCCCTTAGCTCCACAAGTGCGACGGAGCACAGGCATAGATCGAGATTCGCCAATATCCCAGAGGGCGAGAGATCCGGAGTCACTCGCAACTTAGAACATTCGTTCATGACCCTGGACTCCGACGGCATACTAGCACCCAAAACAGCTGAAGGTGCCCTGATATCACTGGGAGCATACCTCAAGGCGACAGCACCTCCAGCAGGCGACCCAGCCGAAGAACTGCATCTCCAGCAATTAAAGGCGCTCGCACTCGCGGCAAAAGGACTCCAGTCGGAGAAGCACAGAGAGCGCAGCAGAAGCCGTTCGCGGGATCGCCACAGTCGAAGCCCTCGCAGGAGTAGCACACGAAGACACTCGAGTCGTCGCCGTTCACGGAGCAGGTCCAGGAGATCCGCCAGCAACGACTCAAGTGACGGTCGCGATACCGGACCTTGCGGAGCACGATGCTTCACAAGACGAATCCGCGAGGCAAAGTTGCCCAAAAAGTTCGGGTTACCAACAACGCCAAAGTTCAACTGCAAACAAGAGCCGTCAGGCTGGCTCGAGGACTACAAACTCGCAGTCGTATGCCAGAGGGGGACAACTACAACGGCACTGCAATACATACAGCTGATGCTTGAAGGCACAGCTCGCGACTGGCTCAAAGCATTACCCGAAGCATCATACGATTCCTGGGATCACTTTCGGGAAGACTTCATCAAATATTTCGATCCTCTGTGCGAGCGGCCCAAAACATTCGAGGAATTACGGGCTTGCAAGCAGAGGTCGGACGAGCCAATTCGAGCATACATCAGGCGATGGACGGCCATCCGCAACTCAGTCGGCACAATCTCCGAAGACAGAGCCATGGACGCCTTCACCATGGGAGTCCTCAGGGAAGACTTCAGAGAAGCACTCGGCCGCCAAAAGCCAAAATCCATGGCAGAACTCATGAAGATAGCGACCGAGTGGGCGGATGGCGAAGATTCCATAAGGGCCAAGCGTCCACTTTCCCCACATGACCGCGAGGATCGACGCAGCAGTCGAGACCACCACGACAGGGATGACAGAAGACGAAGACGCAAAAGTGGGTATAGCGACAACGACAAGGTAAAATTCGTAGCAGCAGGTTTTTCGCAGGACAATCACGTCCAGGACGACAGACGACAAGAAGATCGCCGCGACAGTCGAAACGACAGCCGCCGCGACAGTCGAGGAGACGACCGCCGAGACAGTCGAGGGAACGACCGCCGAGACAGTCGAACAAATGACCGACGAAGCAGTCGCGACCGCGACCAGCGTAGCGGTGGATACCGAAGGCAAGAGTGGCGCAAACGAACAGATGCAAAACCAGAAAAAACATTTCAAGAAAAGATGGATGACGACTGCAGGCTGCACTTATTCAAAGGAGAGGACGGAAGGCTAATCTCCAACCACACCATGGGGAATTGCCGAGAGTTCGAACAAATGGTGGCTGATTACGCGGCAAGAATCAGAAGAGCTACACCCTCGACTGCACCGCCAGCGTACATCGCCCCACCACCAGCACAGCCAGTCGCGGCATTACCACCTCCACCACCATACAACCCGGGAAGCCAAGTCGCGGGAGCCATACATCATATACCTCAAGCAACGGAGGAGCAGTACCCAAAGCCCCAAGGACAGATGTTCATGATCCAAAAAGGGCGTCCCTCCAACAGGCAGCAAAAGATTCACACTCGACATGTTAACATGGCGGTTATGGCACCCCCAGCCATACCAGACTTCTTGCGGGTATCTGAAACCGCAATAACTTTCAATCGAGAAGATCACCCACCATCTGTCTACCGACCAGGCCACGCGGCCCTGGTACTCGACGCTCAGATTGGTGGATACGCCATGACCAAGGTCTTCATGGATGGAGGCAGCGGCATCAACATCATCTTCGCCGACACACTTCGCCGGATGAATAGGTCAGTCGAAAACTTACCCCAGTCCACAAACACTTTTCATGGCATTGTTCCAGGAAAACCTGTTCTCCCAGAAGGCACGATACAGCTCGACGTCACCTTCGGTGACGCAAACCACTTCAAAACCGAGTCGATTGAATTCGAAGTCGTCGACTGGAAGTCACAATACCATGCCATACTAGGGCGCCCCGCATTTGCTCGGTTCATGGCAGTGCCACACTACGCATATCTCAAGTTGAAGATGCCAGGCCCGAAAGGAGTCATCACAATCAACGGAAATTTTCAAAGGTCAGATGCTTGCGACCGCGATTTCAGCAAAATCTCCGAGACATTCGGTATGGAGCAAACCCGCGAAGAGCTCTCGCTCACCAACGACACAACATACATGCCCGAACAGAAGAAACAGGCAGTCGACAAGGCGTTTAGCACCACGGACGGCATAACGAAGCACCAGGTTCACCCGACTGATCCAGCCAAGACAGTCAGGGTGTCCACAAGCCTATCTCCTGCATAGGAAAGCGCGCTCGTCGAATTCCTCCGTGAGAACTGGGATATATTTGCATGGTGTGCAGCCGACATGCCAGGTATTCCCAGGGAATTCGCCGAGCACTCCCTCCAGCTTAATCCAGGAACCAGGCCGGTCAAACAAGCAATACGTCGTGTCTCCGGACCCAAAAGAGAGGCCATAGAGAAGCATGTAGACAAGTTACTCAAAGCAAGCTTCATTCGAGAAATCAAAAAATCAGAGTGGGTAGCCAATCCCGTACTAGTCGAGAAAAAGAAGACAGGAGCAACCAGAATGTGTGTCGACTTCACCGGTCTCAACAAGTGTTGCCCAAAAGATCATTTTCCACTGCCGCGTATCGATCAAATCGTCGACTCCACTGCGGGATGCGAGCGTTTATCCTTCCTGGATGCATACTCAGGGTATCACCAGATAAGGATGAAAGTCGAAGACGAGGAGAAGACAGCCTTCACAACTCCACTCGGAGTATATTGCTATACCACAATGCCCTTCGGGCTCAAGAACGCAGGCGCCACCTACCAGCGTATGACGCAGAACTGTTTGAAGACGCAAATTGGGAACAACGTCGAGGTCTATGTGGACGACATCGTCATCAAGTCGAAAGAAGAAAGCACATTACTCGCAGACTTGCGAGAAACATTCGACAATCTCAATCGGTACAACATCAAACTCAACCCAGACAAGTGTACCTTTGGTGTTCCAGCCGGAGAACTCTTGGGGTACTTAGTATCGGCTCGGGGAATAGAAGCAAACCCAGAAAAGATACAGGCCATATTAACCATGCAAAGACCTAAAAAGCTCTACGAGGTACAGCAATTGACAGGTCGAGTAGCAGCGCTCAGTCGCTTCATCAGTAAGCTAGGCGAAAAGGCATTACCACTTTATCGACTGATGAAGAAGGCAGACAAGTTCGAGTGGACAGATGAAGCTGAAGCAGCCTTCAAAGACCTCAAGCGGATACTCACAAATCCCCCCATCCTGGCGGCACCCAAGGAGAAAGAACCTTTGTACCTGTACGTGGCAGCCACAAACAGAGTGGTAAGTACGGCTTTGGTAGTCGAAC
Source organism: Poa annua (assembly GCA_026929855.1). Classification (NCBI taxonomy): domain Eukaryota; kingdom Viridiplantae; phylum Streptophyta; class Magnoliopsida; order Poales; family Poaceae; genus Poa; species Poa annua. The sequence continues at coordinate 73,244,692 of CM049433.1, forward strand.
GCATGGAGGAAGGAAAAACTCAGAGCATACAGAGGCCAGTCTACTACGTCAGCGAAGTCCTGTCCCTGTCAAAGCAAAGATACCCGCACTTCCAAAAGCTGGCATACGCTGTCTTCATAACATCCAGAAAGTTGCGCCACTATTTTACGGAGCACCCGATAACAGTGATCAGCAAATCAGCAATCGGGGACATACTCACCAATCCCGATGCAACGGGGCGTGTAGCAAAATGGCTCATCGAGCTCGGGCCACTCGGGATCACATATGATCACCCGAAGGCTATCAAGGCACAAGTCTTACCCGACTTCACAACAGAGTGGATAGAATCTCAGCTGCCAGGAATCCCGGATGTGTCCAACTCATGGACAATGTATTTCGATGGGTCTAAGAAGAACGAAGGCGCAGGCGCAGGCGTCATACTCATATCACCCAAAGGCGACAAACTCAAGTACGTGTTGCAGATGGACTTCAAGCGACCATCCAACAACGAGGCCGAGTACGAAGGTCTGATCCACGGCATGCGAATGGCTAAGGCGCTGGGGTGTACTCGACTGATGATATACGGCGACTCAAATCTAGTCGTACAGCAGACAATGAAAGCTTGCGACGCCATAGCCGACAACATGATCGCATATCGTGACCTCTACAACACACTCGAAGACTCGGGGGCTGGGTCTTAATCATAAACAGCAAAACTCAGCTACACTCGAAGGCTCGGGCGCTGTACATATACAAACTCACATAAACGCCTTACTTTTCACACCCCACCCGAAGGCTCGGGGGCTGATACATGCAGGCTTACATAAACATCTTTCTATTCACACCCCACTCGAGGGACTCGGGGGCTGGTTAGTTACACAAACTACATAGGCTCATCCTTTACAGGTAAGTTTGAGTCAACGAGCTGGTCGTGAAAACAGTCCACAAGCACCTGCGCTGAAACCGCAGTCCTATCCAAAAATTTCTGCTCTAGTCGCGCGCCAGCCGCGGGTGAAGAGATGCGAAAGGAAGGATGTTGGCTGCGGATATATCCCATGACGGCGTTGGCTCCAAGGACAACTCTTCGAGTCAAAGCTTCCCGGATTGGAGTTGCAGACTGGAACAGATCAACCAGCGCATGAATTCCTTGCGGCTGCGGCCCCTCAGGAAACAAGAAGTGGTTGATGCGCATAAATGCCGCCCGGCAACGCTCGAGTAGGACCGCGCCGCGAAATACTCGATCCTTAAGGGTAGCGAGTTCGCGGGCGCGATGCCTGTCCACCCAAAAATGCTGATGGCCGGAAACCGGGTTATCAGTCGCGTTGTCTAGACGCTCGTTAACCCGCTCCACCTCTTCCTGGAAGTTATGAACAAAAACTGCAGACGAACAGCTATCAACAGGCTATAAAGAAGACATAAGAAGATCACAAAGGCAATCGTTTATTACATACCTTCGAGCTGCCTGTTCGAGTGTTCGACTTCGCCAAGCACATACTCTTCACGCTGGGTGGCGAGAGCAGGTTTTGCCTTAAGAAGTTTCAACTCCGTTTGAGTGGCTCTTAGTTCCTGCTCTAGAGTGACCACTCGCCTCTTCGCATAAGCCAAAACCTTGGCGTCATTACGGGCTTCGGCGGCTGCTCGAGTATCCGTCCACGGCTGGGAAGTTTCAGGCGAGATGATATCGTCCGACTGGCAAGCGCATAATCATATATTTCAGGCAAAGGCACGAATCAAGACAAAACAGCAAACGCTGAATTCATAGTGAAAAGGACGCATTATAGAGTCCAGGGCATAAACAAAGCAGGAACTGAGACACCCATGCTGGACATCGAATCTTCATTACATAAATATGAAAGCAAAAATCTAAACGCGAGACACGGACTCGGACCTAGCCCTACGCGACTTCGGCATGGCAGCAACAGCAACAGATCTGCGCTCCATGGTATCGATACAAGTGCGCGATAGTCGCGTCGCGGCCTCGGTCACACCCTTCAAGGACAAAGGTTGCCCATCTGACCTTTTCGGGAAATCAGACAGAGCAGCCTCATAGTCGGCAACAACGCCATTACCAAGAAGAAGCTTGATGGTGGATTCCGAGCCGCGTACCGTCAAGTCGCGCGCAAACTCCGCCACAGTCGAAGAGCCGGGGCCTAGCACGTCCGCAAATCCTTGCGCGGTGGCAGGCACGTCGCTCGACGGAAGCACCTCCTTGAAGACAGCGCCAAGGGTGCGAGTGGACGTATCCAGAGAGCTCTTGGCGTGTTGGAGCGCAGCGCTCAAATTCTCAAGGGCACGGTCGAGTGACAGGTCTTCACTCGCCTCGTCTTTGGAGGCCCATGAAGCAGTAGGCCCTTCACAGTTTCAAAAGAGAACAAGAGGCAAAAATCAACACAAGGACAATCAAATAAAAGCGCGCAAGGCAAAAGCAAAACCTGCTAACCTTCCATCATACGCGCAAGCTCAGACACCTGAGCCGCATACTCCTGCTCACGCGAGGCAGCCGAGTTCCGCGCATCGTCCAGATCCTCCTTCGCACGCGACTGCTGGTCGACAAGTTGTCGTTCCAGATCCTTCAGTCGCTGCCCCAGCTCAGACGACTGCTTCGCGAGGGCGTCCTTCTCACCTGAGATAGTTGACTCCAAGCTCAGTCGCAAAACACCAAGTAGAAAATCTCAGGACAAAGTCAGAAAAGCTTACGGCTTAAATCGTCGAGGTGGGAGCGAAGAGCAACCCGTTCCTCCTCCGACTGCACAAAGGCTTTACCAGCCGCGACAAGGTCACGGACGGCAGGCTTCGAAAAGATTTGAAAAGGATGTCAGCAAGATTAAAGATGCAACATAACACATAAAACGTGAAAGCACTCACATGGTCAGTCCAGGAGGAAGACGCAGATGCGGAAGGGCGCGCAGTCGAAGTGGTAGCGGGTGGCGTCAAAGAGGTGGTAGTCGCCTCAACCACCAGGGTGGTCTTAGCGGCGTCCACTCCAGCACGAGGGGAGGCCACGGTCGACTCCTCCACAAAAGGAGGCGATTGCACCCGATCATCACTGGCGCTGCTGCAATAGTGCCAACGAGTTTAAGGCAAAATATGAAAGCAAGCGAAAAGTGAATATAGCAAAAATACTTCATAACTACATACCTGTGCTCGCCCTCATCTGAGTCCGGCTCAACGTCGAGGCAGGGGCCTCCGAAGCTCAGGCGGCCAGTCGAGTGTGATGGTGAGCGCCGTGCCAGAGGGGATACGGCCTTCGCAGGTGAGGAGCAGCCAGAATCCTCCAGGTCCCGTTGCTCCGCGCTTCCCGAGTGAGAACTCGAGACCTCCTGTCGAGGCACACGGCGACGCTTGGCGGCAGGCTCAGTCGCAGGGTGGTCACCCTTACGAACCTGGCCCACTTCCTCGGCTTCCGTTTCCTCTGTGGCGGAGGTGTTAGCTGAGGGAGGAGGAGTGACGGTTTTCTTCCCCTCATCTAGCGGAGCCGCCTCATCGGCAGGACCAAACTCGGGAAGGAGAGGAAGAGAGGCGACAGTCGAATGGCCCTGATCGCCAGCATAAAAACAACATTCAAAAGGAAGGAACACCAGAAATCAAAGGACAGCAAAAAATAGTACAGTCGATAATGCTTACCTCAGGAAGGGCGTTCTCCAACCCAAAAGGAGCGATGGAGGAGTTGAAGTCGATGACTTCGTCGGCCTTGATGCTGGTGATGTATTTCACGTGCGCGTCCAGCTCATTGGGCGACAGCTCCACATTGCTCATTCGAGTGGCGTCGAGTGGGCCTTCATATCGCCACATCGGGTGGGCACGTTGCTGCAGAGGCCACACTCGACGTTTGATGAAGGTACTCATCAGCTGGACACCAGTAACGGTGCCCAGCAGCTTCCTGATCTTCTCCATAAGGGGGGGTAGCTTCTTCCTTCTCCTCAGTCGAGAGAGAATGCTCCCACGCCTTCGTCTTCACCGGGGTCCTCCCAGTCGAGAATGCCGGGCGCACGTCCTGGTCGATGGGGACATAGAACCACTTGTTCCTCCATCCTTGGGCAGAGTCGACTGCTTTGAGGTTGAAGTAGTGGCAGTCGCCGCGGACCTGGATGCCCACCCCGCCAAGAGGGCACACACGCCCATCACGGACCATGTGGCGCACTCGGAAGATGGACTTCCAGAGTGCCCAGCTTGGGGACACCCCCAAAAAACATTCGCACAAAGCCATGAAGCAGGCGATATGCAGAATGCTATTGGGGGTGAGATCATGGATCTGCACCCCGTACGCGTAAAGAAGCCCGCGCACAAAATCGTGCAGCGGGAGAGCAAAGCCGCGAGGCAAAAATTCGGCAAAGCAAACGCGCTCGCCGGCGCGGGGCTCAGGGAGTACCTCCCTGTTGGAGGGCGCGCGGGCGGCGAGCTTGTCGGCCGGTGGGAGAAGGCCTGTGTGGCGGAACGCCGCCAGCTTCTTCTCGGTGATGGCAGATTTCACCCAGTCACCGGGGATCTTCTTCAAAGCGGCGGCGGGATTTCCCGCGGAGGTCGCGGCGGTCGCAGCACCTTTCCTCTTCTTGCCAGCATTGGCAGAGGAAGAGGGGACGGCGGCGCCCGTGTTCTTCTTCGGCGCCATGACAAACAGAGGAGGAGCAGGAGCAAGGGCAAAGGAAGCGCGCGCAAGGAGCAGGAGACAGAGGAAGAAAATGGCAAGGGAAGTTAATCCACGGCGGTGAGATCTGTATTTACCACGGTGGAAGAAATAATCTCAGCCGTTTGCGCATAATCACCAGGCCACGTGGCGCTATCGGAGAGAAACCGTCGCACGCCACAATGCCCATGACGCACGAAAAACGAGGAAAGCCATGATCACGTCCGCGGAAATTTCGCCACGTACGGTCAAATCAAAACTGAACCGGCGGTCACCACGGTCAAACAAGTGGACCCACAATGACAAGTCCTGTCAAAGGTCTGCGCACACGCCACGGTGGTCATGCATGACATCACTCGGTTGGCAAGTTGATGGAATGCAAAGGTAGTAGTCGATATACCAGTCGACTGAACCAATGGCATGCAGTCATACAAAAGTATCTCGAGTACACATACAAAGGCTATAGTCGATAGCTAGTCGACTAAACCAAGCAAAGCCAAATATACTCCCATCGGGAGGGGATGAAAACTTCTTTGACTGGCGTAGGACAAAGTCGTGAATCCTTCAAAGGTCTATCGACTAAGTTAAAAAGCATACACTTCGAGTGTCTTCAAACGCATCTCATCTGGAGGGGGTGAAAATGTCTTCGACTGACATTTTCTTTAACGCTCATTGATTTGAGATTATCCTTCACTACGAGTAATAAAGCACAATCTCGGGGGCTACTCCCATCGGGAGCGCTGTCGCGCACCCGATAGATTCAAAAAGCAAAAAAAGGCATAAACTCAAAGAAATTCCCGAGTTGTGTCAGTCGATGACACTTCGGATGCTGCATGCATAAAATGCAAAGGTAAGACCCGCCGATCGGTCGAGCTGGGCTAAGGACCACTCCGGCAGTGTTAAGTCCTTAATTCTTTTCCGTATCAGCAGATGCGATGAAAATCCCGGCGGACGCGCTGGGTAGCAAAGTTAAGACTGCAGAACGATTCAGTAAGACCTCAACGGCCTGAGTCGAGTCTGTCCAGTGTGTTCCAGGTTCGAGCCCGGGGACTCGAACTTGATTGAAGGCTAGTAAGGTTTTGCCCGAATGTGCAGTTAACTGGTCTCGACCTACCGAGTAAATCCAGGCCTACTAAGTCGATAATCCTTTGTCAAAAACATGAGCTCATAGTCGAAAGACAATACAAAGCATACGATATTGAACACAAACATGTGACGTGCACTGTCGAGTGAGTCCATGCCTAATTCTCTGAATCAGCCAAGCACTCGGGGGCTAGTGACGAGGATATACCGAATGGATATCCTATCGTGTGGGTACCTGGTGCACGTAATGACTATAGCCCAATTGTCAATAGGCTGGCAAAGCCCATCAAGAAAGGCCCAAGACGAAGATTACTTTCCAAGTTATCCATAGTCGGTTGTAATTTCCATACTTGTAGTCCTAGTCGGTTACGTACCCGAGACCCAGCCCCCTATATAAGGGCTGGGAGGGTCGCCGATAAGGAGGACACGCACATCAGAACCTCCAAACCCTAGCGAGACGAACTCTCGCTGGACCCTTGTAACCATCACATATTCACAAGAGCAATAACAGACAAGCAGGAAGTAGGGGTGTTACCTCAGTCGAGGGCCCTGAACCTGGGTAAATCCCGCTTGTCAGCCGTCGAGTTCACCAGCACTACACGTTCTCTACCTCATAACTCTAACCCTAGGCTATCGACTATGGGTATTGATGAGGACACCCCTCGTCAACCTCGAAGTCGATCGACTCCCTCCTGAAATGCTCGGGTGTTCCGAGGATAACATCGAGTGTGATTGTTCCCATGGGCGTGATTGCTTGCCCTGGTACTATGCCGTGGAAGGTGGTCTCAGACTCCGGCAACTTCTCTGTTGACTTGTTCATCCTTCTGAGAGTGTCAGCGAAGATGATGTTAATGCCGCTGCCTCCATCCATGAATACCTTCTTCAGATTGTAATCTCCGATTAGAGCTTCGACTACCAGGGCAGCGTGCCCGGGTCGAGGTACTGCCGGCGGGTGGTCTGCCTTTGAGAACGTGATCGGTGTCTCCGACCCTCTCAGGTAGTCTGGTACTTCGCACGGGCAGGTGGTGGCTTGGAGGACTTGGCGGGTGATGAGCTTCTGGACCCTGTTTGAGGGGCGCCCCTTCTGTATCATGTTGAGCTGTCCGCGTGCGGCTGGGTACGCGTCGTGTGCCGCCGGCTGGGCTTCGTGCTGCTGCTGCTGCTGCTGCTGCTGCTGTTGGGGAAAGGCTCCCGCCGCATGTCCTGGGGTAGCGTTTGCGGGTGCGGGTGCTGCCTGGATGGTGAGCTGCGCGGCTGGCTGCAGTGCGAGTGCAGGAGTGATGATATGCTGCATGGCCTCATAGATCTTGCGCGCTTTGCGACAATCCTTCAACAAGTGGTTGGCGCCCCATTTGCCCGTTTCCGGGTTGCGGAACATGTGGTGCTTGCAAGGTTGCGCCAGCTCTTCTGCTGGGGTCAGTGCGCGTCTCCACTCGCGTTTTGGGCCTCCGTCGCTGCGGTTGATGCTGCTGCCGCTTCGGTTGTATTGTCCTTGGTCGAACTGGCGACCTTGGTTGCCGCTGCGGCTGTACTGGTGACCTTGATCGTACTGGCGATTGCTGTCGCGTGCCTCATCACGGGGGGTTTGATATCCCGCCGCTACTAACTCGATCGAGTCGAGGTTGTTGAAACGTGGCTTCTTCTTGTGGCGTCCTTCTCGCCAGTTACTTGGTCCGGCTTCGTTCTTCGGGGAGTTGTCGCGGACGTAGTCCTCTCCTTCTGCCCACTGGTTGGCTATCTTCATGAGCTCAATCATGGTTTTCGGCTGGAGCCTACCGAACTCTTCGCGGAGGTCGCGGCGGGAGACGCCGTGCATGAAGGCGTCCATCACCCGATCTTCTGAGACGGCTTCCATAGTGTTGCGGAGGAGTGTCCATCGTTGGATGTATGATCGGAGCGACTCGTCTCGCCCCTGCTTGCAGGCCTGCAACTCGATGTAGGTTGTTGGCCTCGCGTATGTCCCAAGGAAACTTTTGATGAAGGTATCCTGGAATTCCTCCTAGGTACTGAAGGAGTCCTTAGGCTGGCTAGTGAGCCACCTGCGTGCTGAATCCGTGAGCATGAGCTGGATGTACTGCATCGCCGTGGTCGAAGTTCCGCCTTGACAGGTGCAGGCGATGAGGTAGTCTTCGAGCCAAAGGCGTGGGTCTTGTTTCCCGTCGTACTTGGGTGTCCCAGCTGCGAGCTTGAAGCCCTTGGGCATGCGAGTGTCGCGGATGTTGAAGCTGAAGCACGCGGCGCCACACGGCTCGAAGTCGCGGTCGGCTCGATCGTCCAGGTTCGTCGCGCTGGTCGTACGCTGGGTGCGGTTGCGGTCCACCGTCCTTTGCGCGATGACATTGCGGAGGTCTTCGCCTGGTTGCGGCTGTCGTAGTGGCCTGGCTGCTAGACCAGCGAGTGTTGCAGGCTCGCGGGCGTGGCGGCCTCGCTCCTCTCGTGCCCGTTCGTTTGGCGCCTTGTCCGCCAAGGCGTCCTCGATTGCCCTCATGGACATGATTTGTTGCTTGTGGAGAAGGGCGCGCGCGTCACCCTCCGGTGGCTGCGTGAGTCGCAGGTAAGTTTCGACTGCCATGAGCGCGGCGTCGGCTGTCTTGGGAACGGGTATCCCGTTCTCGTCCTCAGTTACGAAGGACGAGTCGAGGTTGCGGGTGACCCTGGCTCGATCGGCTTCTGTCATAAGGGGCACTCGAGCCCTATGGCGTCGCGCTCCTTGGTTGACTTCCGTGGAGGAGGTAAACGAGTAGGCGGCCCTCCTGGCGCTTGACGCATCAGCCTCCCTCTTGCGTCGAAGGAGTTCAGCTTTTTCCGCGCGAAGTCGTTCGCCTTCCTTGCGTAGCAAGTACTGGACTGCTAGCTGATCCTCCCGGGGTGCGTCCGGTGGGGGGAACGTGCCGTCGTCGACGTGCTTCATAGCTCTGATTGCTATGTCGCGCGTGATGGTGAGCTGCGTCACCTGGTCGGGCATGATCACCTCCAGCGGATACGCGGGTTCGTCGTCGTTCTCGGGCGGCACCGTGCCAGCCATGAAGACTTGCGCGGGGTAGACCTGGGTAGGGGTGTGGACGCTACCGCTGCTGCTTCCGTCGTCCGAGCCTTGCTCAGGATCGAAGATCGCTGCAACGTGGTAGGTACCACAGTTGCCGCCGCGTCTCCTTTCCTGAAATTCCGCGATTTTTGCCGCGGACGTGAAGAGCGACTTCGCAAGCGAAGGCGCGAGTGCGGTTGGCTCGGGGAAGACTTGGTGGGTCGGTGGAGATGCGTGCGGCGCGGGTGATGGTAGCGCGACCTTGGCCGCTCGCGAGGGTGCGGTCGGCGCAGTCGAAGTTGATGCAGATCTTGGTTTTGCCAGCCGCACGATCGAGATGGTCGGAGTAGACTCGATCTGCATGACGGTCGCTGAGGTGGTTGACGTGGTCGACGCAGATGCGGGTTCAGCAGTCGAAGATGCGATCTCCGCAGTCGCGGTGGGTGCGATCTCCGCGGCAGGTGACGGCGCGGACAGCATGGTGGTAGCAGATGCGGGTGTCGCCGCAGCGCGTGGCGCGGTCGCCATGGACCTGAATACTCCACGACTGTCTACGAAGTAGTGTATGGTACCGAAGGTGAGGCACATACCTACGTGCAGATCGGCGTACACCGAACGGTGGGCCGGCGGGTGGAAGGTGTACTCGAAGGAGCCGAAGCAGATTGGCTCCTGGGTGATGCAGACGTCGATCTTCTTCGCTGATGGAGCCGGTGCGACCATGATTCCAACGCTCGTTCCTTCCCACAGACGACGCCAATTGACGAGGGTGTAACTCGGCAAATCCCAGGGTTGTGCACCCCGGGTTGATTGAGGGGGAGAGAGATGAGCGTTGGTGATCACGACGGCTGACAAGCAAGGCGTTTACCCAGGTTCAGGCTCCCGGAGGATAACACCCTACTTCCTGCTTGTCTGGTATTGACGGCGAGTGGCTTACAATGGCGAGATGGCGATCTCGCTAGGGTTTACGGTGGCGGCTATGAGCGTGCGTATGTGTGTCCTCTTGGACGAGCAACCCTCCTAGCCTTTATATGATAGGCTAGGTCCCGGGTGAACGATGCCGATGGCGTTTACAGATATGGTAAGAGTCGTATGACCTAATTGACTAGTCTTGGGCCATACGCTATCTCTACTGGGCCTTCCTTGGGCCTTTGCAGTCTTGGCGTGACCCAGGTATCCTCACCGTGGGATAGTCGAAGGGTAGCCCCACGTCACCGCCCGCCCGCCCGCCCGTCTCGTCACGACGTTGCTCCAACTACGACTACAATTACTTCATCTATAATCGTTCGCCACGTTCCGATGTGCTGTTTTATTATGGCTGTGTGATGTCATGCTGTTGTTCATGTTAATTAATACGTCTAGTATTTTCAAGATTAACATGTTAGGAGCGTTTGCGATCGTGCCTAATAATCCAACACAAACAAAGGCTAGGTTATAGTATAGGGTTTGACTAATTCTCAGTTAAACGAGAATTAGCTTAATTCTTAATCAGATGATGTCATTATACCTAGCTCAATTGTAAACCATGTTAAACTCATGTCTAGCATGAATCATGAAAAAAAATCCAACAATCCCGTTACAACCTTATTTACAATTGAAAATTTCTCAGTTGCAACTAAATTATAAATCAAATCCTCCCAGTTAGTTTTCGGCTGACTGAGAACCAACGAAACAAACATTTTATCATATTAGAGCATCTCCACGGGTACCCCAAAGGCCCAATGGGGTCCCGACGGAAAAATGCTCACATCGGCACCCCACAACCACAAGTGTCTAGGTCAAGCCGTTTCTCTGCCCGGCACCACCGAGAGGCCCGCTAAACTTGGGGCCTCTTTGGAGTGTCGGACATTGACCGGACATGCCCTCCGACAGTTGTGGACCACTTGTCATACACACAACGTCGCGCTTCGTGTTAATAAGGGCGTGCAGGAGGCCGCTCCGCCAGAGTAAGGGCACACACTCGTCGGGATGGTTTCCCAGGACGGAAGGCGAGGCGACGAGACGATGACACGCATGCCAGCAAGTGTCGCAAATAACGGCAGCGTCAGCGTACAGGGTAGTCCATATGTCGGCATTGCGGCGTTCCCACACAATGCATTTACACTGGCACACATGCGCACACACCGCTCCCCTCCCCTCACTGCACCTTACCACGCCGCACCCACCTTCGTCCAATCTCATCGTCATTTCCAACCTCGCCTCCGCTTGCAATGGCAAACAACTTTGAGTCAGGCAACTCTAGCCATGACGACCGCATGATCTCCACAAAAGAGGTGTGGGAGCTTTACCGGTATGGGCTTCTCGTCCCGTCGGATTCCTGCCTGCGCAAGGGGTGGAGCACTTCCTTCAACGGCAGGCTCCCCGTGCCGGTGTTGCGAGAAACGCCGAAACAAATCCGACGCGCCATCACCCTACGACGGAGCTGGATCTCACGGGAGCAGAGAGTCTTGCTGGAGGCCATCGCCTCCTAGGAGCAAATGGCGGCGGCGCCTCCACCAACCGTGTGCCGCGTCAAGACTGCGCCTCCAGCAGCCGTGTCGCCTCCTCCTCCAACCTGTGTTGCTCGACGACGAGAACGACGGTGGTGATTGGGATGACGTCGAGTAGGCCTAGGGTCAGGTCTAGGAGCCACAACTCAAATTTCTTTCAAATATTTTGTAGTATATAATCAAATATGAATAAAATTTATTTATTTTATTCAATTTGTATTTGTTAAGTTTTCTATTTGTTTGAGTCATTGAGTGGCACAGCTGTTGGCTACACCTCCAATGTGGCGGAAACATGTCTGACAACCAAGAGGGCTCAACTGGAGGTACTGGTCACAAATTGGAGATGCTCTTAGAAGAATGGCCAAAGGAAGATGACATTCGAAAACCCTACCAGATTCTACCAAATTCGTGAACAAACTCAACACAATTTAAACACAACTTTTGAAGGGCAGATGTAAACGCACCTTCACATAATCGTCATGCTCAACCGTCGGATGAAAAAAAAAGATAAGGGGCATTCCCCAATCCCTCTCATCTCTCCAGGCTCCAGCAAACATCCCCCACCCCCACCTACCCCCCGCACCCGCGTCGCTCGTCGGCCTCCCTCTCCGGCACGCCGCCGTCGATACATCCGCTCGAGGTCTCTCTCTCTTCGCCCCCCCTCCACTCTCTCTGTCTATCCAGGCGGGCGGGTCTTCTCACGTAGATCCGATGATCAGATCCCGCCGTCCCGTTGAAATTTCCACCCCGTACCGTATCCCCTGCTGCTGCTGCTGCTGCTGAAATCGATTTTGGTACTGATGCGATCTGCTGTTTACATGGGCAGGCATGGCGACGGCGTTCAAGGCGTTCGTGAACAGTCCCGTCGGCCCCAAGACCACCCACTTCTGGGGCCCCGTTGCGAACTGGGGCTTCGTCCTCGCGGTAAGCAATCCATGGATCGTGTATATGGTTGTTTCCCCAAAACCTGTGCAATTTGGCCGATCGCGACGACTAGTAGTATGTTATAACTGCACTTATGCGGTCTTGATTACAGTTGTAGTTTTGTCTAGGCGAGCGAACAAGTTGCAATCTGTTGAGAGACTAGGATTCTACTTGAGGAACATCTGACATATGCTACAAGCGGAAACTGTTAAAAGAGGCGGCTCTTTCTTAGGGCTTAGATAAATATTCTGTCGGTGTCATATGCAAATAAATCTTCCCAGCCCCCCTTTGGAGCCGGTTGGGTGGTTTTGAACTTAATTCACCGACATTTTCCCACTTTGTTTGAGTGCAATACTGTAATAGTAATAACTGTACTCATAGATATTAGCCGTTCCATGATGTATCCTGCATATGGTATCTTCCATAAACCTGTGCAATTTGGTCGTTTGCAATGCAATACTGTAATAGTAATAACTGTACTCATATATGTTAGTCGTTCCATGATATATCTTGCATATGGGTTCTTCCATAAACCCGTGCAATTTGGTCGATTGCGACGACTAGTGCGTTATAACTGTATTTATACTAGTTTTATCAAGGCCAATGTGGTGCTATCTGTTGAGAGTGTGAGCCATGGCCACTTTCTGGGGTTTCGTATAATTTGATTCGATTCGGGATCATATAAATGGAAGCTGTTAAAGAGGAAATTTTATGTTTTGGCTTACTTCACAGTCCGTCAATGTCATAAAGTTATGCACAAAATAGACAAATGGAATGTCCTTGTCACCTTGGAAGCAGGTTGGGAAGGCTTATTTCAGTGTAAAAATTAGCTAAACTTTAGGCACTTTTGAGAGTCATCAGTAACTATCCATACATGCCGTTAGCAGGTACATGATATATCTTGATTTATGAGCCTTTCAAGGTGCTTGACAACTGCTTATAGACCTAAACTTGTCAGATGAGCAAGTTGTTGGGGTTTAGTTTTCAACTTAAATTAACCAACCTTTTGCCCCTTTAATGTAATAGTAATACTCATCCTGTACTCATAGATTTTAGTTGTTGCATGATGGAGTATATCCTGATATAGTAGCCTTTCAGGGTGCTTGATAATTGTGTATGAAGCTAAACTTGTCAGATGAGCTGCACATAATTGTTAGACAATGAAGTTGATTTTCTTGCATTGATATATCTGTTCTTCGTGTTAATAGTGCATTAGAGTATCCAACCGCACACATATGATCCCATATTAACGTGTGAGTTTATATCTCACAGATTGCTGTGCAGAAGATAAAATCGCCAGATCTTGCGCAAGCTTATCGTACTGAGCTATTTAACAACAATAAAATATATTTGTGGGGCTTAACATGCACCAGTGTGAATGAACTAATACATTTTCTTACACTTCACATAAACTACCTCGGATCTCTTCATCATTCACATAAATAAGTGTAACACATTTGCTTAAGTGATATAAGATGTCGGAGTATGTTCTGGAAGTATGATATAGGCTTGCATATTTGTATAACTGAATAGCCGCTTTAGGTTCTACCTTGATTTTAACATTTATCGTCTATACACTGTATAAGTGAACAATCCATTTTCTGGTTCCAGGGCTTGGTTGACTTGAACAAGCCTCCTGAAATGATATCTGGCAATATGACAGCAGGTAGGTGGAATACTAGGGGATCTGTTCTCACAAGTCACAATTCTCAAGTTAATCAATGATGGCTGTTGTTTTATGTAGCCATGTGTGTGTATTCTGGTCTCTTTATGAGATTCGCATGGATGGTGCAACCCCGAAACTACTTGCTGCTGGCGTGCCATGCCTCCAACGAAACCGTTCAGCTCTATCATTTATCTCGCTGCGCTAAGGCTCAGGGGTAAGTCTTCAGCAGTGAATCTGTTCCTGCTTTCTACCATAGTGGCACATCACCAAATATTTATTTTGCCAGATGCATGGCTTTATTCCTGTCGTAGTGATGAAACTCCTACCTCCCGTAACATGATGATGATACTGAAATACTATGCAATAGTAAAAGAGATATTGATGCCTGAGTTTGGATTTGACAGGTATCTGGACAAGAAAGAGCCGGAGGCCCAAAAGTAGAGAGAAGCTGGAGCCGTGTTACTCCACACTCAGTCTTTCAATCCAATAATTAAAAGAGGAAATTTGTTTCTGAAGCATTGGCAATGCTCATCCTGTACCGTGCTGATTTTATGTGTTCACTGGATGAGGAAATAGCCTTTGAAATGGAATTGTGGATTGGAAACCTCTATCTGGCTGCGATACTCCTGCATGTGATGTAGCCTTGCAGCTCCATGTTCCTGAAACCTGATTTATTACATTTTTTTTCCAATGCTCATAGCCGGAGTGCTGGATCCTCCTCCAAGTTATCTGAGCCCATAGTGGCTGCTTGCTTTTTTCCTTTTGGTTTGATCTCGTTCGCTGCATCTTTCCCCTCCGAAAGTCTGCAGCTTTGGAGGACTCCATCCGTTCTGTTTCCGAATCCAACAGCTGCAACAAAGTAAAGCTGGCCTGACAACCAACGAGAGGCTTGATGTCCCAGGCTCCCAGTCAAAGGCGGCCCCGCTCAGCGGATGTATGTCTATTGTCCAATGGAACTTGAATTATCCACGATTGCAACAGCGGTGATTGGGACGGAGGGGGGACCCGGTCGGGTCGACGACACCTCGCCGTGGCGTTCTCATCCAGTGATCCTAACAAACGCTGATGCGTGCTTGAATTATGATGTGAAACAAACCACTTCGCTTCTTCACCCTCAGGAGCCAGCGAATCCTACCCCGATCTTTACCGGCCTGATGTTTAGGTCTGTGATCTGTCTGTTGTGGTGCGTTGGGTGGTCGGAGCGGCGTCCGGATAAATAAATCTAACTCTACTCTACTCTCATACCAGTGGCGATCTTCACGACGGCGTCTCGGAGTTGGTGGCAATGTGTGCTGCCGGCAAGATCAGTTTCTTGGTATTTGTTGACTTTCGTGGTTATCCACGACGACGCTAGCGTCCGGGGCGAGGTGGTTCTTCTAAAGCAAGGATGTTGGTCCGAAGGTGGTGGATCTGTCGTTCTTCTCCGACTTCATCAAGGGCATGCTACAGATCTTGGTAAAAGACATCACATGATCGTCCCCGGTCGATGTGCCACATCGACATGTGCCTCGCTGCATGCAACATGTCTATTCATCGACTCACGGAGCCTCGTTGGCAACATTGCTTTCTTGGATCTTGTAATGGTGGAAACTCGACGTCTCCTCCGGCGCCCGTCTCAGCGGCGCCGGAGTTGGGTAGCAGCCGCTAGCTACGGTGGTTGCATGAAACCATAGGAATCGTTTTGTATTTCTCAATCTTTTAGGATTTTATCTGCAAATTTAGTATAATCAGTATTGATAATTAGTAATATAGAGAGGATGCCACACATGGGAAGGTGTGAAACCATTCTCAAGAACGGACTTGTAATATTTCCAACACCAAAAATATAAGAAGTTTCTCATACGAAATCCGTTTCCGAAGAACTTGGCTTTTCATGAAGATCACGATAAGCATCAAAACCTAACAAGCAGAAAAAGCCAAATAAGAATAAAAAAAAGATGATGATGTAAAGGTTTTAGCTCTCTTTGACCGATACGCTTAAAGCTCAATTGAGAGCCACTCTTGACGTTACGGTATCTACCCAATAAATCGGTATCTACCTATCAAGATCATACCTTTGCCTTACGCATTCCACTTGAGCTAGATGATGAAAATCTTGATCTCTTCAAGGGACCACCTTTCTTGATTGGTTTTTGCTGGGTGAAGACTTATGTATTGCTCCCCAATACTCCGCTATGGGAGTGTCTCCTCTAGTCACATCTTCACATGTCTATTTTCTCCAAATGGGTGGCAAGATTCAAGCATAAGATTTCTTCAAGATGCTTATCTTGAATTTGCACTTCAATCCTCGATGACGATCACCACTTGACGTCATCCTCCATGGGCTATATGGAATCTTTATTTGATGCAAAACCATAAAAAAGATACCTAACTCCACATAGACATACCACACACATAGATCATGGTCTAGTTCACAAACTTACATTGACACTTGCTTACCATACCACGGGATCAGTGATCTCACTAGACACAACTTTTAGCTTTATGTATCGATCAATATCTTGATCAAGTTTGTATCTTTTCTTCTTTCTTCATTAGATGATGTTTTAAAGATAACTATAAATGATCACGTAATCCTTTTTCTCAAAGATATATTTTCAATATGCTGAACTATCATATGACCAATTATCATATAACTCCTCGAACAATTACTTGGTCATCACATACTCTTCTTCTTGATCATATAATCATACAAGTCGATTATCTTGATGTCAAATACTCTATTATATCAATATCTTTGTGACATCAACCTTGAATCCAACATATGGAGTTCAACCATGGGCGGACAAACACTACAATTACAACTCAATGCAACCATTAGTCCGTAGAGATTGTCGTTAATTTCCAAAACCACACAGGACAACCCTTTCATTAGATGAATAAGGGACAAAAGACCGTGATGAAGACAATTTTATTTGGAATAGTAATAAACGTCATCATTAAATTTAGGAAGAGTTTATTTGGCACTCGGCTATTTTTCAATTCGCCATGAGTCAAAATTTTCACTCATAAGATGACACGTGGAATTCGATTGTTTACTATTTCATCCAAATTTGATTTTTTACATGTAATTTGTAATGTATATACAATAATTATACATTTAATTTACAGTGTATGTACATGTATACAAGTGTTCACAATGTATGTACATGCAATTTACATTGTTAGTGGCTCTTAATTTACTAATTACATGTAAATACTAGTGTGAACGGCTGTAATTTGTGCCACGCAAGAATTTGACACAATCGATTACCATGCATGCAATGAAAGAAAAAACCGAGTGTTGACAAATGAAAAACACTCAGCTTTCAAATCACATAAGTGTAAATCTAATGACAACACTACCTCGGGAGAAAAATCTTTTCACACTCCGAGCTTGCTAAAGATAGAGGACTTTTGAGAACTTGCCTGTGGCAAGATGGTTAGGAGGGTGGTTGTACCCCCAACCCACCAGAGTTCAAATCCCAGATTTGACGCTGGTGTTTCTCATTTAGGCGGAATATTCTTCAGTGGGAGGCGACGTTCCCGTCGACAGCGAGGCGCCTGTGGTGACTTCGTCAATCTCAAGACCTGATCCGCCGGCTCAGTCTCTCGGAGGTGCTCATAGGGGTAGGGTGTGCGTGCGTGCGTTCATAGGGGTGAGTGTGTGCGCGTGTATATGAGCGCTTGCGTTGTACTGTGTTTCTCAAAAAAAAAAAAAATAGAGGACTTTTACGGTATCCTGAAAAGGCCAAGAAAAGAGATAAGAGAGACCAGACTTTCGCTTATCATATTTATTTATCAGCTCATTTGCATTCTAAACTCTACACCTGTGGTAAAATAAAACGTTCTTAATATCAGCCACCCAAGGAAGGAGGATGGGGAAGAAAGAAGCCGTAGTCGCCAAAAAAGATGGGGTATTGGCGTGGACTCACGTTCTATATGTAGCACGGGGAGAAGACGCATAACAAAATCTTTGACGACGAGCCTCCCCGCCTTGTCCTCCTCCTCCCGATTCCTGCGGAGCCACCATTTTTCTTTCCGTTTTCGTGGTGACTTCAGCAACCGATCCAGACCCAACCTCTCCTCCGACCATTTGCCCCCGCAACCGCAAGAACGAGAACCCCTTTCCTATTTCGGTCGTGGCTCGCTGGCCGGCCGGCTTCGAATGCCGGTCCTCCCTCGCTCCATCGTTGCCTGAGCAATTTCCCCTGCTCAGGACCGGTTCCTTCCTCAAATCTCTCCCGCTTTCTAGAATTCTCCAGCCCCGACGCCGCGTCGAGGTTGGATTCTGGAGTCCAAGCTCGCATCTTGGCAGATAAGGATTGGATTTTTCTGAGCAAAATCGCTCGACTTGCTGGCTAACCCACCGGCTGAGCTTGAGGGGCCGATTCGGGGAGGCGTTCCGGTGAGGAGAGCATAGCATGACGATCGATCTGTCCACCATGCCCGGGAGCTCTTGCCATCTCCTGGACTCCTCCGCGGGGAGGAGGGACATGAACTTCTTCAGAAACCGCTACGTGCTCGGCCTCACTGGCGTCGCAGGAATCGGCGGCTTCCTCTTTGGCTACGACACAGGTATGGATGAATGGATCCGTCGTCGTTTCTTTTGCAGTTTTCTTTTTCATGCTGTACAGCGGTTGTTGCAAGAACTATTCCCCTTGTGGCCTTGTCGGACTGTCGGAGGCGACTGTTTTCTGGTTGCTTTGCGGCTAGTTAATTCTGAAACATTCGCATGAAATCTGGTTCAATTTCATATTGTGGATAATATGCTTAACTAAGATATTTCTACTGCCAGGTGTCATATCTGGAGCCCTACTGTACATTCGGGATGAATTCCCTGCCGTGAAAGACAATTTGTTCTTGCAGGTTCCATCTGACAAGCCAATTAATGGTCATTAACATATCGAATGCCTTCCATACCTACTGAGTTTGGTTTCTTCCTCAGGAGACAATTGTTAGCATGGCATTACTTGGAGCCATGATTGGAGCAGCTGGGGGTGGTTGGATAAATGATGCGTATGGTCGCAAGAAGTCGACTCTTCTTGCTGACATGATGTTTGCACTTGGCTCACTAGTTATGTGTGCCGCTGGCGGTCCTTACGTTCTCATTCTTGGAAGGCTCTTCGTTGGTTTGGGTGTGGGGATAGCATCAGTCACCGCCCCAGTTTACATCGCCGAAGCTGCTCCTTCAGAAATTAGGGGAGGTTTGGTGTCGACTAATGTCCTCATGATTACTGGTGGCCAATTCTTCTCCTACCTGGTCAATCTTGGCTTTACTGGGGTAATAATCAGACTCCTATTAATCAGCATCGCCTCTTTTTTTTGTTCCTTGCTTGAAATGGCTTTCAGCTACAGTTCGTTAACTTGAAACTGAACCATTTCAGTCTAGATGATAGTAGAAGTGTTAATCGCTGGGTTCACTTAAACCCATGCTAAACAGGCAGCACCACACGAGTACAAGTTTCCTCGTTGCCTATAGGCACCCACAATGTGCAAATAATCTTTTCGTGAAGCCTACATGCCAATCCTTGTGGTCGACCTTATACATTGTGAGAAAAACAAAGTTTTCCTTAAGCTTAGAGTTGACCTCAAGCTTGTCGGCTGACCACAAGGAATAGGAAATATTTTCTCTCTCACTCTCCTCTCTCGCATCTAGCTATATGAACAAGTGATGAGTCTTACCTTATAGCAAAGATGACCATTGTCTATTCTAGGTATTTCCAACAGCTAGGTGGGTTCCAGCTTGTAGCAAATGGTGACCTTATACACTAAGAATGACCTAACTAAGCACCACCCTGTAGTTCAAAATTTGAAATAGGACTTTCTACGGTTTGGGTGAAACCGTTTTTGAACGCCCCTAAATGATATTGCCGACTACAGTTGAGTTTATGTCGCGCGCACAATTCTGATGGTAAAGTATATAGTCTAACTATATTTATAACACTGCATCTTATTGAAAAGCAGCTTTTTGTTTTGTTTCAGACTTTCAGTTGCTTTGTATTCTGTCTATCTTGCTCAACTTGAGTAGATCAAATATAATGCCCACGACTTTAGATGGTACCAACAAGATATTTTACCAACCTGAACTGATATTTGGTTGTGTTTCTCCTGCACAAGAACCATGTCAAAAGTTCAATTTGTTATGCTATCTTCAAGATGAATTCTCCTGAGAAAGTTTTTCAGTACGGTGACAAGTTCATCCTAACTTTCACCTTTTTATGCATATGTATCTTTTGTGCATTAACATTCTTGTTGGTTCTAGTTAATTTCATAACACTCTGTACTATCAATGAACGAGAGTCGGCTTCCCCCATCAGCAGCAATGGATTTTTCACCTACAAGGTGCTGTTTGGTGCGTAGCAACTTTGGTGTTGGTGAAATGCTGTCTTTCTGCTTTGGGAGTACTTTATAGTAGTGGCGTCATGGTTATATATATATCTGCAAATTTGGCATTTAGTGATTTACTATAATTTTGTGGCCTATCTACTGTTTCCTCTTGTAAATAATAATATGTTTGCTCACAAGTAAAAATAAATAATACATTGAGACATAAGTCTGGTATGTAAATAAACAGGGAACAGGAGATATGATCATATTGCGCCATCTTTGTTAAAATTTAGAGAGTTCAGTGGAGTTACCGAGAAGCTGTAAGCTATTTTTGTCAGTATTTTGTTGCAATAATATGCATGCCACATGTCATAGGTTCCTGGAACATGGCGCTGGATGCTTGGAGTTGCTGCTGTGCCAGCAGTCATTCAGTTTGTGCTGATGCTTTTTCTTCCAGAATCTCCCCGTTGGCTTTACCGAAAGGTTGCTGGTGTTTGTTTCAGTTATGTCTTATCTCTTTGATTGCTATCTTTTCCTTATTTTAATTTTCCTGTACAGGATGAAAAGGCAAAAGCTATTGCTGTCCTGGAGCAGATATATGACTCAGGTCGTCTAGAAGAAGAGATCGATCTGCTTGCTTCGTCCTCCATGCATGAATTCCAGTCTAACTGTACTGGGAGCTATTTGGACATATTCAGGTCGAAGGAACTAAGGCTAGCCTTTTGTGCTGGAGCTGGTCTTCAGGTATGTCTGGCCTCTGCCTTCTTCATGATTCTTGTTGCTAAGATACTCATTTGGCCCTGTAAACTGGAAATGCACCTTTTACGTGATCAGCATGCTCTGAGAAGTGGACGCTAACATGGTTTTGATTCTAGCACTGTCCGTTAGAGCACCTAGACATTTTGCTGTTACTGAATCGTTTTGAGATTACCCAAGGTCAATCAAACTGTGCTTACATGCAAGTGTCAGTTATCAGTTACGCAGATAGTCTACCTTGCTATAAGTCCTGAATGCATGCATGATACAGTAAGACAGCCAAGTAGGCAAATGATGTCATTTGATTCTAACATGTCTGAATCTTGCAGGCCTTCCAGCAATTTACTGGAATCAACACCGTGATGTACTACAGCCCCACGATTGTTCAGATGGCTGGATTCACTTCCAACAGGTCGGCCTTGCTCCTCTCCCTCGTCATCGCTGGCATGAATGCAAGTGGAACCATTGTTGGAATCTACCTCATCGACCGCTGTGGCCGCCGCCGCCTGGCCCTTACAAGCTTAGCCGGGGTTGTGCTTTCTCTCGTCATCCTCGCAATGGCCTTCATACTGCAGTCATCATCCAGCCTCTGTGGGAGCTTATTCAGCAATTCCTGCCAAGGCGCGCTGGGATGGTTCGCAGTTGGAGGGCTCGCTCTATACATCGCCTTCTTTTCTCCAGGCATGGGTCCAGTCCCATGGGCGGTGAACTCCGAGATCTACCCCGAGGCCTACCGCGGAATGTGCGGTGGCATGTCGGCCACTGTCAACTGGATTTCCAACCTGATCGTGGCGCAGACGTTCCTCTCGATTGTGGGGTGGGTTGGCACCGGCCCTACATTCCTGATCATCGCCGGAATTGCTGTGATGGCCTTCATCTTTGTGGCTCTGTACGTGCCGGAGACGAAGGGCCTGAGCTTCGAGCAGGTCGAGCTCCTGTGGAAGGAGAGAGCTTGGGGAAACCAGGGCAGCCACGAGAGGCTCTTGGGTGCGGCACCGTAGAGCTTCCACCAGCTCTGGTCCTGCAGCGCGGTGCCCCTTTTAACATGGCGCCGCGCCGCATCTGGCTAGCCCGCGCCAAGTCGCTGGCCTCTAGCTAGGATGATCTTGAAAAGAACAGGATGGATGCAGATACAAGCTGTGTCTCGGCGGTGGTGTTTATGTTGCCTGATTGTATGTATTCTGGTCGTGTGTTCAAGTCTAAAAGACCGTATGGCCAAGATTGGTTTCCTGCATTGGTGGCACGAGTGATACTATCAACAGAATCAGTGAGCTACGCTGGCAGGGAGATGTAGATAAACAGAACTGATGTCTTTAGCGGTTTATGTTTTTATTTGGGTTCTGTGTTTGTAATCTGAAAACTGGCTCCCACCGGCCCAGGGAATGTATATATATATTGATCAGAAAAGTTTGATGCCTTCAGCATCAACTGCAACGTTTATATAGCTCTAAGAGATAAACACCTGGCCAATTGGCGGTATGGTAGTCTCCCAAAATAAGAAAAGCAAGCTCGTGAATAGCATTCTGTGATCTATGTATCCTTGGTCCAAGAATGATGGGCATCAATAGCGCTCTGTTCCTTGGCAATTCTGCAAATGCTAAAATCACTTGTTCCGTCAAGAAGCGCCGTTCTTTGGGCCATCCTCGACGTATTCTGTGATCTATCCTTGGTTCCAGAACGGATTACATGTACCGCCTTTGCCGCAGTGAGATTCAGGATGATGGACTTGGACACCATCACACCACTCACTCCTTCCTCGCAAAACGCCATGGCGACACACCCCTGCTGACCAGGCAGCAGCATGCCAGCATCAGCCCATCCACGTTAAGGACAGCAGAAGCTGAACAGCATAGCACTTTTTATACCCCCAGCTGCTGGCTTACCTGCAACTTAGGTAGCTGTGGACGTTGGAGCTGTTATTAGTTTGCATGGTAGAGGTGTACTGTACTTCCGTTTCAACAGACAATCGCCTCATATCTTCACCTTATTTTGGTCTAGACCGATTCGACCGATCGATAGGTAGGCGCTGCAAGACGACGCCGGCTTCCCTTATCCGGGATTCTGTTGCGCAGCTCAGCTGCTCCCGTGAGCAGCGCAAGCTAACACGGACTATCGCGCACGGTCGTCATTTTCGTCGTGATCTGAAGCGATCACCCCTCGCCGGCCGTTGCAAATTAAGAATGGGCACGCCCGTAGACAACGCACACGGCGGCGCGCCGCCAGTCAGGTGGCTTCCCAGCTCCTCGAAAGGGCGCCTGCTGCCAAGCTCTGAACGCACACCCATCCACGCGGGAGACACGGGGTCCGGTAGAAGCTATGCTAGGCAGCCACGCGCGCCATGGAACGGGCGGCGGCCGTATGTGCGCGCGCCGAAAGACATACGCCCGCGCCCGGAGGCCGGAGTGTCGCGCGAGAGCTGACGCGCTTCACGCCAAGCGCGCGTGGGCGCGGCGGAGTTTGCGATGGCGTACGTGCACGCCGAACGCAATAATCTGTGCCGTACGGCCGCTGCCTCTCGTTTCTGCTGACATGCACAAAGACTAGTCACGGTAGGAAGTATATAGGGGACTGTTTGTTACCGGGTGATTTTTAGGTCTCACGTCTCCGTGACCCAACTCAGCCTGATCCTGAAAAAACATGGCCTGATCTATATATATTGTGCTGTCCGTTTGATTGTTAACAATGTACTGGCCTGGTGTAAGATTTTAGACACCACGTGTTTGGTGGCCTGTGTGTTCAGTTTAGATGCAAATTATTTTGTTTACTCTCTGCACGCTGGTACGGTCACCACTTCTCAAAGTGGTGAGCTTACCAGCATATGCAGACCACTACCAAAAGCATATTTCGGGTGTAACAAGGAAAAACTAACATCAAAACTTTAACAAAGTAGCAAACACGGTTCAACAACAAGTAACAAGCATGGTTCAGCAACAACAATCTAACATGAAAATTTAAACAAGACAAGATAGAGATTATGACTCTTCATGATTCTGAGAGGGGGGGGGGGGGGGGGGGGGGGGTCCGACTGCAACATCAAATTCATCGGATGGTCATCACACCTCTTGACGACCTCGACGACATCGGTGCTGAAGATGATGAGCATCTTGAAGGTCAAGAAGTGGCCTTTGGCCAGTTTGTGGCACATGGCAAATGCTGCCCATCCGTTGTCGATCGCAGCTGAGCCCTTGTGGTCGACGACGCTGACCCTCCACCAGTTGCATCCAGTGTTCATCATGAGGACGATCTCTGAGAGAAGTCTCCTAGATGTTTCCAGAACGCTGGAGGAATTGGCATCAACTCCAAGCTAGGTTCCAAGATGATCTTGTAGAAGTGTATGGGAGACACTTCATCGGAAGTGCATGAGCTTGACCTTCCTCCTCTTCAAAGCACTGGACATAGGCTCCTTACCCTTAAATGAGTGCAAAGAAAAGATGTCACAACATGGGCTATGTGAAGAACAAAGAGTCAAAGTTGAACAATAGCCTCATAAACAAGCGCACACGCGTAGGTACGAAGAAAATATGATACTACTAAACCAGGTAAAAGAACATCCATTGTATTGGCGACTATTGCCTGGTTCAGTACAATCACCTCTTCTAATAATGTGCATCATATTTTCATCATCGTCCATAAGACAGAAAATTGAAGTCTCAGATATGTTGACAAATGACAAGGCCTACACAACTACGCACCACCAGAACAACCAACAAAACTAAGTACAACACACATGAACTTGTGCAAGGTTCTTGATTTTGGTGGCGATCTAGTGGTGACACTGTATGTA
Organism: Poa annua; assembly: GCA_026929855.1. Classification (NCBI taxonomy): domain Eukaryota; kingdom Viridiplantae; phylum Streptophyta; class Magnoliopsida; order Poales; family Poaceae; genus Poa; species Poa annua. The sequence goes on from CM049433.1 coordinate 73,269,328, forward strand.
GTGCGTCAGTAGTCGAGCTGATTATCGACAAGCATAAAATCATGTACTCACAGAGAAGCCTCAATAAGATTAACAAGTGAGAGGGCTTAAATTACCATACAAGACATGACAACCAAAAAAACCAAGTGAAAGACACAACTTCTTGTGCAAGGTTCTTAATTTTAGTGGCTGTCATGTGGTGACAGTGCCACATTTGCTATCACACTTCATCATCGGTAGTACTTCAAAAGCATCACTCAAAAGATGATCTCTTAGTATTTACTATCATACACAAGTAGTTCTAATTATGGAACGCAACAGGTACTAAAAGACACCTCTCAGATGCATGCTATAAAATTGTAGCCTCATATATCACGGCCAGCAACGGGAAAAAAGTACGTATAAGAACGAAGTGCAAATGCAAGCATGGACACTGCATTGTAGCACTTGGTTGTGTACGCACTTTTCTTCCAACTATCTTGGCCTAGTTTAATCATCGACCCGAATCAAGACAACAATAGATCAAAAGCACCTCTCGAATGCATTGTAGTCTCATATGTTACAGAAAACAATGGGACAAAGTGCGTCCATGAACGAAGTGGAAATGCAAGCATGATCCTACATCTTACCACTCTGTTATGTACGCACTTTTCTTCCAACTATCCTGATCTAGTTTAATCATCGGCCAGAATCAAGAAACCAGTTGATATATAAGATGTAATACATGCCTCAGTTACCAAAAGCAAGCATAGTTCATAGGGGTCGGAGCACCGTGCCAAAGCCAGGGTAGACACGTCGTTTACCTTTGATTCGGAATGGTGCCCATGATCCCTAAGACACAACTGCTACCATGCAGTGTTCATCATCGGCCCGCATAAAAAATCTCTACGAACTGGTGCTAATATTTGCAGATCGAACCAAAAAACGACATTGAAACCTAAATGTAGACAAATCTACTGTGCATGTAACCCTACGCCGTTAAATCTACCATGATCTAAAGTAGTACGACATGAACTAGCTAAGAAGGGGTGTAGACGGTACTTACCGCCATGGATGAAGCAGCAGAGCTATGGATGGTGGGGTGGGACTTGCCGCGGAAGATCTGGCAGGTCGTGGACGATCTATGGACGACCTGCATGCCTTCCTCTCCCACCAAAGATCCGGGCGGCGGAGCTATGGACGGCGGTAGTGGTGGCGGAGGTAGAGGAACCGCTGAGGAGGAGATGAGAGAGGAGGTGAGTGAGTGGAGTGAGTGGAGTGAGTGGGGGTGATGGGCGGTGAAGGGATTTATGACGCATGCTCGGGCCATCGGATGACACTGGTCTACTTATGATGCAAAGACTGAGCTTCAAGCTCTCGCTGCTACTACTGCTACTCTCTATCCTTCTAGATTGTTACTAACAAAAATTCTATCCCACTCTTCCTCGTCGAAGCTAGTAAAATGAAAACTCAATAGTGCGGGATCAAGACGAAAGGAAAACAACTTAACCTAGATTGCCTTTTCTGCCGATGGAAAAGGAAATGTGGATTTCTCCATCCATTTGATCCTAGTTCAGGATTGATGGGTCGAGAACCCGCAGCTTCCACCTTGACAGGGAGACGTTCTAACGATTTAATCAAATTAATTGCTCTTTCTCGGAGAAGGTGGTCCGTGACAGATATCCGCTTTCAAAGTTAGTTTCCTTTTATGCAGTACCCGGTATTCCGCAGTGTGTGGCCTAGTCTCGGCTGGTTTTGTAAAGGAAAGACATTTCTTGTATTTGAAAGATAGAACTCATGTTGGTTACTCAAAAGAAGATATAGATTTGGCATATTCACTTTGAGTAATCGTGCATACCTTGTATTGCCCAGTTGAGATGATCTTCTGAATGTGATACACAACACAATCATTAATTATTGCTGTTCTAAACAGAATGAAGTGGCAATCTATTTTAGAACAATTTAGTATACTAGCGCACATCACAAATAGCATAGTTAAATGGAGGATCGATCCTGCGCCAGGTGTGGGAGTTCTCTAAGCAGAAGATGGTCAAATGCCATGTGCCTAATCCCTTGTGTCAAAAACAACTTTATACTATATAATACCTACATACAGCTGTAAAAAGATACACACCCTGCAATGCATTAAGTGCACATCAATATTTAACAATCTCTTCAACATGTAACTTCAAAAGACCTTTCGAAAGAAGAGGAAAGATGCATCTGCAACAAGCAAGCATGCTATCTATAATATACACATTTGTACTTGCATTTTGATTTGCACAATATCTTGATACAAACAGCGTATCATACAATTAATGTCATAGGCAAATTCCAACCTAAACAGGATCCGATCAAAATGGCAGCGACAGACCATGGCTGCAAGCTGGCTCCCCATCTTAACTGGAACAAGGGGACAATCTACAGAGTAAACGCTTTGACGGGATACCGATCTCGATCATCTGCGTGCGGCCCATGATGATAAAACAATCCACGTCGCCGCCGCGCGCGCGGTCTGTACGCGGCGTCACCTCGAGAGACGGGAGACACATTTAAGCGGGCACGACTGCGTGGGAGAGCTAGATTAAGCTAGTTGCCACACACATATCAGTGCTGGACTCCCGGAGTGCTAGCTGGTCTTCTCTCTAGTTCTGTGTGTGCCCCCAAGAAACACTGTTCATGGGTTTCTAACTTCACGTGTATATAAAGGATCGACCTTGCCAGGAGTCCCTGTTGTATTGTGTTTGTGCCATCCATGAAGTGATCGAGTCCCTGCCATTGCCTGCATGAGAGACAGAGAGACCTGATAAATTTGCGGGCTATTACTTATGGAGCTTGAAGCTGGGTATGTAGATTGGAGAGGAAATGCTGTGGATGGAAGGAAGCATGGTGGCATCAGGGCGACACTCTTCATCTACGGTGAGCATGCTGTTAGTTCTTAATCATCTAGGATTAACTAGATTAATTGTGACAGCCATCTAGAACACACAAAAAGGATCAATACAGAGGGGTTTAGAGATAATTACAGGCTCCAGCAATTGTAGCCATCGGCGCCTGCTCGATGCAGGCGTGATTGAGAGTAGATGTAGAAGTTGCCGTAGTCGAGGAAGAGGCCGTGGACGCCGACAGCACGCCTTGGAGGTGGCTCCGGTGGTCGTCGGTCTTCTGATCCCTTCAGCACCCTTATCGGATCGGACGTTAGGAGTAGTGGGCTACTATGTATCGTACCCCTGAAAGGGATCGCTTCCTCCTCTTTATATTAGTGGTGCTGTGGGACCAGGGACCTGAACCGGTTGGTTTTAGGTGTGCCCCGATCAGGCACGTACGTGAAAAAGGGAGACTTTGTCTTCCCCGTTTATCTCTCGTTTGTTGGACGAGATCAAACCCAACATTCTCCCCCTTGATCGTAAGTTTAACAAACATCATAAGTCCATCCTCAATAGAAAGAACATACCAAGGTAAGGTGTTACAGTAACAAAAGAAAAGTCACTGAACCTCAATACCTATAGTATATCATTCTATATTGAAATGGAAAACATAATACTTTAGGGAGTTGGTTTATGAGATGGTCCTTATTTCTAGAATCAAAAGACTTTCCAGCAACCCATGCTAGCAACATAATCTTAAAATTGGGTGGTAAGCCTTTAATAACGGATCCGTAAAACATACAAAACTTATCTATATGCTTAACATCATAAGTTTGATTCTAGATTCTATCTTTCACAACACGAAACATATTGTCAATGGCTTTGGCAACACCAATTGACTTGTTGTTACTCGCATAGAAAAACTGCGTGTTCATATTGCAGTAGGTGGTTTGAAAATGCTGTCTACCACCATAATTTTGGGATTTAAACTTCTTGACATACAACCTGCTCTTTAGCCTCTTTAACATGCCACATGACAAATTGCATCATTACTAATGCACTTAAAATCATTCCGGAGCTTTCCACAATATAGCTCCATGTGCGAGGGTGAGGATGTAACTTAACGTGGAAACTTTAATATCCACACATCTCGCATAAACAATGTCCAGATAACCCACAATATCGAGGTTATTAGACTTCTTATTAGTGAGCATGTAAACTCTATTGCCTTGCATATTTGCAAGACTTTTGGCGGCCTTTCCAGTGGTCAAATTCTGGACTTTCTTTTATATTTGCCAACTATCCCGATCAAAAATATAGGGCACATTCTTACTTGAATACTCATATTGTTTCTGACAGCCGAAACATAAGGAACCGACATTATCTGATCAGCTCATAATGGTTCCTTGGACACTAAAATGTCCACCCTTATTGCCCTTGATTTCATTAGCAGATGCGATAGAGTACTTGTACATAATATTTTCTTTCGTACTCTATCGTCGTATGTCGTCATAATAGGACTTATACTCCTTTTGGACCAACATCTTGGCGAAACTCAGTACAAACAAAGTATGAGGCATCACCAATATCCTTTATGTTTTAAAGAAGATAAATATTTCTTGGCTAACCAAAAATATATCGTCTTCATAAGGTAGTGAACTTACTCCCCCTCATCTTATGGTATGAGTGTCGTAACGCTCATGTTATTTCATAATTGAAAATTACTTAGGCAACATACCTTATGTTAACTTCAACTATATGACAAAACTTTACGTTTGAGTCATACATTCATTCTTAACTTAGTCGTCAACATAACATCATGTTATAATAACATAAGAGTCATAACATCTCACCGAGGAAACTCTATTGAGTCCTATAGATCATTAGAACAAGAAGCCTCTAAGATGATCAAAACACACATTAACAATCATAAGGAAATTGCTGATTATCAACAAGAGGTGTTGCATTAGATATTTCTTCTCAACTTACCCGATGTATATGAACAAAGATCTAATGGAGTTATCCTTAAGATTCATGTTCATACACTTCAGATTCCAAGATGATCACTTTATTTAGAAGATGGAAATGTATCCAAAATCTTGATGACATTCAATTTAGTTCAAAACCACAACACGGTTGGGCAGAAGATGGAAAAGAACTTTCTGAACTGTGACACATGATCATAAAACGACGTTGGTCAGAATTATAACCATGAGCCACATGATACTGACAAACTTGCCACTTGAGTTAAATATGTGACAAATGATTATAAACGACGTTGGTCAGAAGTATAACCATGAGCCACATCAACATTAGCTTAGCAAGGTTGTCACTTTAACATTCATGTGTGCTTCATAATACTCATAAGGGGTGTAAATCCATATTAACTCGATAAAAGGAGTCACAACATTCATGTGATTTTTCATTCACTATAATCAATCATTCTTCAAAGTAAGACTTCTCGTTGGTTCCGTCATACTCAGAGAATTAAAACGTTCACGAATTCTCATATTCAATGAGACAATATACTCAGTCATTCTCCAGAGTAAGACTTCTCGTTGGTTCCATCATACTCGGAGAATTAAAAAACATTCAGGAACTCCCATGTTCAATGAGACAATTCCATTCTCCTCCTCGAAATGTGGTAAACATGACCACAATTTCGACGAGGTCTCATTATTTATTTATATATTAAGAGCGCAATGACACATATCAATACATAATTCATTCGTCGAGGACATAATATTCTCACCACATGGTAAGACAACAACAAAGAGTTTCATTACAAAGAACAAATGGTTCATATAAATGAACAAATGTCTTTAAATGCTTCATTCTTTACTGCCCTCTTAGCAAAACCCATTAAACCCCATTTTAAATGGGTAATCCTTAAAATATTCCTCAATAGAGGCCAAATATTCTTTGGCATATATTGAGTCAGGAATTGCATTCTTTATCTCAGAGGATTTGGTATGCTTTATTTTGTGTTTCATTGCTGAAACAAGAATAACATCTTTATGAGCATCAATAATCAACATCAAACTTGAATTGATCTAAAAACTAGACAAGCTAATCGTGTTCTAATCCGTATCACCGTTGGGTTGAAAACGGAAAAGAGCACTTTTCATACAGAAATGGGACATGACAATAGTCAACGTTGGTCAGAATATTGTCATATACCATAATAACTTATGCTCATAAATGAATACTCAAGTCAAAACGAGACTTCGCAAACTCATTTGCTAAATTAATAGCCATCACTAACATAGGCACCAATATATATGAATATATGATGCAATCCAATATGTTATTAGACACATGGATTCATAATTTATCGATGATCATTTCCATCAAACTTTGACACCATAATTTGAATAACTTAAATAGAACATGTCAAAGCTTATCATTAAAAAATTCAATGACATGATAACAAAATATCATTCATTTCAAACATTCTCATCATGACATCTCACTTAGTAGACATTAGATTTACATCCTCAGTGGAAACAATGTTATAAACATTCTCCAAATAAAATTTGGATATTACATCACAATCCCCTTAATAATTAACTTTAATAGTCAATAAATGACAACTGATGACCATGATATCACATTAAAATACTCTGAACATCTTTGTTCAGAGAACTTCATGATGAGCCTCCATCACCTTCTGTCAGTGCATGTCAAAAGACATAATTGCATCCGACATAATACTTTAGCATTATGGCTCACAATATTAGGTTGCATAGTTCGCTGCGGAAAACCGAACCACACAACCATTTACAGTTTCCTTAAGGTGGCCTTAGCCCATTAGAGATGATCACATCATTAATAAACGCCATAAACATGGCAACAACTTAACTTCATCTTACAAAATTCATAACTCAACATTAAAATGCTATAAAAAGATATGACTTATATTAATCTTACAACATTATATCCCCTTAAAATGCATGTATACTTCATCATTCTCATAATAAATATCAATTTACAACTTATTTCTCAACATTCATTGATATTTAAAATGATACTCAACATAGAAAACACATTTTAGGGAAATGACTTGCAAAATTAAAACAATGTTGGTCAGAATTAATTTTACTGTCATAAACATTCTCAAATTAAACATCAAAAACTTTTAAAAAAGAGAGGAGACTTTAACTTGATAATTCAACATTTAAACATGCTAAACATTTTTTTTTAGAATAATGACATATTTCAACTCATATTTTAGGCAACATTTTTTCTGCATTTAAAACAGTGCATAAAACTGAATAATAAAACTTTAAAATGCACCGAAATAAAAAACAGAGACTACAGCCCTTGATTAAAAAACAAACTGGATCGCAGCCCATCCTGGATTTTGGCCCAGATTGGACTCGGAGGCCCAACAACAGCCAGCGGCGCTGTGGACCGTCGGATTGAATCGTACGGTCGCGATCTGCCCCGGTTGGATCAAAACTGAGAGAGAGTCAACGACCTAACCCTAATCCCCTTACTTCTCTCTTTTCCTTCCCGATTCACTCGCTCCAGCTCGCGAAAAAAGCGACGGCCCTTTCGGCGACCTCGTTCCGGCGCGGTGGCGGTAGCTCGCCCGTGAGAGAGAGAGAGAGAGACGACGGCAACGCGGCTCGTCGCCCTCCCCGTTTCATTCCGACTCGGCGGCTGTGCTCAGCGGAGGAGCGTGCGCTGGGCGAGAGCCCGCGCGCTCTCCCGTTGAACATGGCGGCCGGAGTCGTTTCCATTAAGGGCGGCGAGGAGGTGGTGAGCAGGCTAGTCAGGGCGACGACGACGACCGGCGCGGTGACCAGCGACGCGTGCGCCCCTTCCGCGACAAGCGCGTCTTCCGCGCGTTCTCTCCGATGGGAGGGAACGGCGTCGCGGCGACGTCGCCCTCGTGCTTCCATGGGCACGGCTCGGTCCCGAAGAAGAGAGGCGACGACGCGGCGTCCATCTCGGTATGTACCGATCTCATTTTTGTGCCAAAATTGCATCTTTTTGCTTAAGATTGGGGTTAGGGTTTCGGGCAGGAGGGGATTTCTGATTTATTGCCAAAATTTCTTACTCCCCTCCTTCTAATTGCTTCATCACGACTAACAACAGATCAATTGATTAACAGAAACTTATTTTGTTAATTACAGTTGACCATTAACCTTAACAGTTCATGAGTAGATAGCAATTAGGCTAAACCGAATCATAATTATTAACTTAATAGCCTAAAACATGACTTAATTAAACCCAAATTTGATCTACTGATCCTATTTAGGTTTCTAGAGCTATCACAGTGGCTCTGATACCAATGTTAGTTCTTAATCATCTAGGATTAACTAGATTAATTGTGACAGCCATCTAGAACACACAAAAAGGATCAATACAGAGGGGTTTAGAGATAATTACAGGCTCCAGCAATTGTAGCCATCGGCGCCTGCTCGATGCAGGCGTGATTGAGAGTAGATGTAGAAGTTGCCGTAGTCGAGGAAGAGGCCGTGGACGCCGACAGCACGCCTTGGAGGTGGCTCCGGTGGTCGTCGGTCTTCTGATCCCTTCAGCACCCTTATCGGATCGGACGTTAGGAGTAGTGGGCTACTATGTATCGTACCCCTGAAAGGGATCGCTTCCTCCTCTTTATATTAGTGGTGCTGTGGGACCAGGGACCTGAACCGGTTGGTTTTAGGTGTGCCCCGATCAGGCACATACGTGAAAAAGGGAGACTTTGTCTTCCCCGTTTATCTCTCGTTTGTTGGACGAGATCAAACCCAACACATGCAGCTAAACTAGCTAAGCTAGCCCCATTCTGGCATGTATCTATGCCATGTAAAATGCTTCCTTGTGGTGCACTGGGAAGCTTTTCTTTTTGCTCTGCCTATTTGGTTTGATTGTCTCGTGTTCCATATACGCCACACTGCTTGAGATATGCCCGTGTTATTTGTTAGATCTACGTTCTTATGAACCCTATGTATTGAACTTTTTATGCTTCTTGTTCTACGTCTCTACCTCTATTTTGTCCTTATCACCTCCATTGGTTTATATTTTACTCAAGTAGTTGTAGATAAAACAGAGTGTTCATGGCCATGTAGTTGCTCTATTTATGTATTCTTTGCCAATTATATGTGTCTTCTTTAGTATATACCTAAGCAGCAAGCGTGAATCTTACGTTATAATCGCAACACAACAGAAATGTAAGGCCTATTTTGAGTTAATACATGGCTTTCACTACTCATTCCAGACAGAGTAGAATTTCTTCCCATATAGGACAAAAAGAATAAGGGGCAAACTTTGTATAACTTAACTTTGCGTTTTATTAATGCGCCAGTGCTTCACAGGTGCTTATGCACATAACTGTCTCTTACGAAACTAAAATAATATAACAATCTAAACACTTACAAAGATGCGTGACCATTTAAAATCTTCTGTTTGACGCCTTCGCTACAGATAACTGAATTGAGCTACTAAGAAACTGGGTCGCAACAGCAGCTTACAAATAATTCTGGTTCACAAAATATTTACATGGCTTAGCCTAACCTGATAAATACGAATTGCTCCTCTCTGGCTGATCCTAGAATAACAGAGTCGCGTGTTTGTTGAACCAGAATCAATTTTTTTTTCTTTTCGGAACTGACTTATATGTTCATTTGCAGTTCTGGTTATTCTGCGAAGTTGCCCTAGCAGCGCAAACTTCAGTCTTGTGGCATATTTCCATGGGACACTGCATCTGGATATTGTAACCTCGTCAACTCTGATTACCTATCTGGTTGGTGCCATGTCATTCTTTGCTGCCTTGATGAACTTTATCTCCAGTGCATATATCCGGCGAACCACTGCTATATTTGTATTTGGCCCCTTTGTGGTCCTGGTAGGTCTTCTTTCCCATTGAATTCCTGTTGAGATAAATGTCAATTAGGCTTAATGACGAAGTTGCATTTTTTGTAAGCTCTTCACAATCATGTTGCTATCAAATAGGCTGCAATTTTTTATATTTCTCTCTGTCTTGCCAAGTTTCTATTTCGGTTGCCAGGTTATATAGAACTTTAGTGAAGCATATCATCATGTAATAAGTTATAAGTTCGCTTATGATTGTACAATATTACCATAAATTTTGTAGCATGCTCCAACAATAAAAACAAGAGCACGCACCATAGGCTTTGGTAATCGTTCGTTTCAGTAACTGATAAATTTTAAGAGAGCGATGGCCCTTTTATTGAGCAATCTGCTAACAAGCTGGAGAATTTGGGTTCATGTGTATCACTAGTAACTGCTATACGAATTATTTATGCTTTTGAGATTGGGGACGAAGATGCCAAAATCAGAATTCTAAACATTTTCTGTTCAAACAATGCAGGGTTATATGTTGCTAGCATTGCAGGCACACTTGCCTTCACTACATCCTCTAGATTGTGAGATAAACAAAGAACCAAACAACTGTGAACCAGCTGAAGGCTGGAATTTAGCACTGCTCTACTTGAGCTTATTAGTGTTTGCCGTTGGAGAAGGCTGTATGCGCTCCTGCCTACCATTCCTTGGTGGAGATCAGTTCAGCAATGATGATCCGAAAGAAAACCAGCTTAAGGGTATGTTCTTGAGTTGGCTTAAGTTTGCAAACTCCCTTGGAGCGCTCATTGGATTGGTATTCTTAGTCTGGATCGAAAACAATTTGGGCTGGGCCATTGGCTTTATGGTATCTGCACTTCTTGTATTTATAGGGCTGTTTGTGGCAGCCAGTGGGCTGCCTTTCTACAGAACACACAAACCCAAGGGAAGTCAGCTGATTAGAATATTGCAGGTAAAGGTTCACATGAAGGTAGTTTTGTCAATATAATCCAGTATGCATGTTAATTACAAATTTAATTTGTTGAACACAATTCTAGACTAGTAGGTTACTTCTGTCCAAGGGTGCGTGCATTTTTACAGTGCATTGCATTGATTGTTCTTCGATACTTCATCCTGAAAGTCACTATATCATATCCTTATAAAGTTCAACAAAATGATTATTATTCGCCATGCAAGGAAGGAATCATTTTTTTCCACATATATGAAACTCAAAATATAAACAAGCTCATGTGATATTTCGACCAAGATAAAAAAAAACATGAAAAATCTCAAGTCATGGCTGGTTCTCCAGGGTATTGTGACTCCATCAAAGAAGAGGCAAGCTGCCATTGTGGATGATATTGAGCTGCAAGAAACCAGAACAGCAGATTGTATTGATGTGGAAGATAAATCTGACAGCAAGATAATTGGGTAAGTTCCCGATACTTACCATTCAGAAAATTGCTACTACATTTATATTTCTGAAAAGAGCAAGGGAGAGTTGCATTTCAGGAAAAGGAAATATAAAAAAATGGTTCCTTTTTTGTCAGATATATCAATATCATGATGCATGATAGTATATCAACTATGAGTTCTTACACATTCTTGAGTACATGTGACAGAGATAACAATCGGTGTTCATTCTGCAGCACCAATCAACTTGAAGAGGAGACACATGTCATCATCCAAATGCTTCCAATCTTCATCAGTTGCTTACTCATCTACCTGCCTTTCACGCTGCTAATGACCCTAACCATACAAGTCGGCAGCGTGATGGACGGAAGGATAGGCGCGATCAAGATATCCTCCGCCTCTCTCATTGCAATCCCAACAGCATTTCACATGCTTATGCAACCATGCTACCAGTGGATATTGACGCCACTGCTAAAAAGATTGACAGGCTACACGCACGGAAGCACACCACTGCAGCGTATCGGTGCTGGCTCCGCATGCGGGATAGCAGCAGCATGTGTTGCCACATTAGTAGAAACAAGAAGATTGACAGTCGCAGAACAACATGGGATAACATCGACAGGAGCAGCTGTCCCGATGTCTGTTTTCTGGCTGGTGATGCAATTCTTCCTGCTAAGCATCATGGATGTAGCATCCTTCAGTGGACTGATCGAATTCATAAAGAGTAATTCATCTCCACAAGCGGAGATGATAGCACCGGCAACACAATCCATTATTGCTGGAATAGCAGCCTGGTTGGCATGTGCCTTCATACAGCTAGTAAACAGAGCAACAAAGCATGGAGACGACATAAGAGGATGGCTAGATGGAGCAGACTTCAACAGGACGCGCCTCGATCGTTTCTTCTTGGTACTGGCAGCCTTCGAGCTGGTGGCAGCGATCAACTATGCTTTCTGGGCGAGGAGATATGCCAACAAGCAACATAGCAGTACATAGGTGATAGGATAATTCATACCGACCAAAGAATTTTGACGAATTTACTTTAGTTAGTTTACCTATGCTATGCAGATTGTAACAGCGGATCTTATAATATCCATCGATCAAAAGTAGCTAGAAAGTAAACAGAGCGGCAAGGCATGGGACATCGAAAGACGTTGGCTGGATGGAAGTCTGAACAAACTTCAGACAGCCATTGAGCTGGTAACATGGATCAACTATGATTTTTAAGATTATTTTCCAACAGGCAACAAAGTGTTAGATTTTCCAAGTTTTTTTGGAGAGTTTGTTAGATTTTTAAGTAATCAAAACAACTAGAGAGTTTGTTTCACTCACGATGTCAATAAGTGCACATGATAGAATATAAATAAACTAGGGCAAGAAACATACACACACGAATGTCTGATCATAACTAAATAATAATCAATGCTGATATGGAGTACCATGCTATAGATAATGGGTTCCCAGTGTGAAGACATTACCTTTGTGCCAACTTTGGTGCATCAGTGGTTTGTCAAAGCATGATCTGACAATGTTAACCATTAAATCATGAGAGAATGCTAGATTTTAAGTGACCAAATATCTAATATGCTAAAAGCCCGCGATTAAGCAAAAGCTGGCACATTAATTAACATGGGATTAAGCCTAATTAATTTTGATTAGCTAAGAGCCCGTGATTGGGTTGCATAGTTTGCTAATATGGTTGATCCCACGGTCAAAGGAACCGCAATATTTATAAGGGGCAGACCTAGCTATGTGCAATATTTCTGTAGTAGTTTGGGTCGTAGTCAGGAGGTCGGGGAGGGCCTGCCTTGCGATTTGTCCAGCTATGTGGATTGCTGGAGCTTTTTAATTTTCTGCCGTTGTTTTCTCTTTTGTAAGAACTCCTATTTGGTTTCTGTTAATAGAAATCGGGCGAACCCTTATATCAAAAAAAAAAAAGGGGCAGACCTAGCCCGAGATGGCATGATGATGATTGATGAGCATTAGCTAAGAAAAACTGTTGATCTATCTACTTTAAGTAGTGTTTGATCTCTCTTAATAATCCCTATTTTTCAATCACTTAGAACCCTGAATTAGTGTTATGAAATTTTTGGAGAAAGGGGACTACAGTACTACACTATAATCAGCAGCTAAATTAATATTCTAGACAACATATGTGTGGCAAACACCAGCATTACGAAGTTGTCCTACAGAATAAGATATGTGTACTTATCATCATAGCTCCATGGAAACAACAGATGTAAACTCGGATGAAATACAGAAGCACATCCAACACAAAACAACAAGCAGGTTTAGCAAGGGATAGTGAAGACTGTCAGAATAAACTTTCGGGACAGCTCATATATGCTCAGCCAATCAGTAAAAAAAACAGAGAAGGAAAAATAAACCTGTGTCTGTTCTGGCATTTGTGCAAACGCCTTGTGGTCATTCATGCCGGCTGCTGCCGGGCGGCAAAAGACGACTTCCGTGGCGACGCGGCAAGGTGAGGGACGAGGTCTGATCTGCACTGCAGGTGTCCCTGGAAGCCATTGCCCGAAGCCAGGAACCTCCCCGCTGTCTGCAGCCAAGGAGCAGCCCATCCGTCCCTCTTCCTCCATCGGCGACGCCTCCTCGGCTCCTCCAACCCCATTGTTTATTGTGCTGGGTGTGGGTGGGACTTGCAAGTGGATCCACCCTGTTTCAGGTAGTCAACCATCACCTTCAACCGCGATTCTCCACTCTCCAGCGCCGTATCCTGGACCCTCGGCGTTGCAATTTTCAGGGCTGGCAGGACACCGGCAGAAGCTGCGTCTGAGGGCCACGAGATGAAGGTGTTCGGACTCCGCGGAATGCGGCCGCCGCCCCCATCGGCTAACGCGGGCCCTGGGCGCCCGCCCTCGGAGGCTCCTACATTGTTTGGGATTGTTTTGAGTTGCTCGTGAGGGAGCAGGGACTGCTTGCTGCGTACCGGAAGAGGAGATCCAACTGGTAACCAGCACCGCAGTAGTGGCACTGGCTACAGCACATGTCCGGCGGGCAGTTGTAGTTCATCATGACATTTGACTCCCCAGTTCAAGCCCTGACAAAAAGATCTAATAATGCGTGGGTTGTGTTACACAATATTGATACTATTGATTGGTATTCTAAAACATCTTCTTATGATTGTGGTTTGTCACTATTTGCAGGAGTACAAGAAATTTACAGGCAATGTTCCATCTTGGACAGTCAAATTATGTTTGAGCGAGCACGCTTTTCATCTTATGGACCTCTGTGTTCAGGGCTGGTTGCTATACTTCTGACTTTTGTATACCCAGATATCATGTTGCTTTCAGATGAGCTTTGCAGTTCACAAGTTAGGGTGCACTACTTTGAAAGAAGTTAGCTTGTCAAATGGACTTGTGCTTGGCATAGTCAACAAATATGACCTAAGTTGCAAAATGTCGCTGTCAGTATGATGGCTCACTGATAGCAATATCTTCTTGGTACTTGTGGTTGTGGACTTTTATAATCTCATTTTACATGTATCTTTTACATATTTTCTACTTTAACATTACTGAGTGTCTTTTGACCTCTAATTTACACCCCACAGTAACTTCACTGGCTGCAGCACAAGTCTGGTGGGCAATTACAATTCTGCGCGACCGCAGGTTCAGCGGAGCAAAGGAGGAGCACCGCTAGCCCAAATTCCAGCAATGTCATCGCTAGCGGCATTTCTAGCTTTGCCATCTGTGGCTAATCAGTGGCCAGGTATTAAGGTCCTATTCTATACTTGAGAGTTGAAATGGAGGAAGTTCAGCATAGAAAGGAGGGTTTATATCTTTTGAGCATATTCGTATTGATTTTTGGTTTTGATATTATCTGTTGAACACCATGTACTCAAGAAAATCTTGTAGATTGTATGGATCTTCAAATTTTGGTGGCCTCACCTAAGATGTGACATTAGTCTGTCCATGACTATCTGAGGAGTTCATTAGCAAGTGGAACCTACGTTTGTCTCTTCTGCTGGATGTTCTCTGCACATGAAGTCCAACTACTTGAACTACTTATATTGAGCTATAGGAACATGGGATGAGCACCCGCATGCCTAGTTGAAACTGATGAATGATCTGGTTTCTGAAAATGGCAGTGGTGGTTGCAGTATATACTGCACTGTAGCGAGAGAAATATGATTAAAAACCACAAAACTATTAGCCTTCAGTTCTCATATATTGTTTGCGGTGGTATGGCTTCTCAATTCTTTTATGGTTGATTTTGAACTATATTTTCACATTTCTTATGTACCTTTTTTTTTACGTGCTTATGTACCTTTCTATCTATGTGATAATAGCTTTAGTTCATGACTAACAATTATTTTGAATTTTTCCTCACGCATCTAAATTCCCCCCATTTGTATTAGAAGAGATCAAGAGATAGCCGAGGCGGTGTAAAGTACAGCGATCAAAGCAAAGCGAAAAGAAAAGAACAAACAGAGAAACAGCAAAAGAACTGTACAGCTATAGTGTGAATTATTTCGTCCTACAAGACAATATAAGTAGTTAAGGTGCTTTCAGACCTGAGCATGTTTTGTTCATGTTGAACCGGCCCAGGGCCCAGCCCACTTCGGGTGACCTAGAAGATAACAGAGCAGGAGGAGAGGAGATAATCGACACACACAACACAGCCATGCGAGCCGCCAGTTCCCGGCAACTCCACCACCGTGAGGTTCGCTCTCCTTAGTCCTCTACATGGTATCAGAGCACGGGTTGCCGGCGGAGGCGGCGGCGCACGGGTTGCCGGCGGTGGCGGCAGCGGTGGTATAGTCGCCGGCGAGGCGGCGGGGCCCTGCAGCCGGGGCTGTGTGCGCGTGCGGAGGAGCGTCATCAGGTGGAGGCGGAGCGGCGATTTGCGGCCGGCAGCGAGCGCCGCTGGGGACTGCGGCCGGCGGCTACTCAGGCGGAGAAGAAGCAGGACGCGGCGGCCTCGGAGAAGAAGTCTGCAGCAGAGGCGGAGAAGGAAACAGAGTCTGAGAAGAAGACTGAGAAAGAGGAGGCGAAACCGAGCTGGTTGTTGCTGCCTTGTGTGAAGGGCAGCTGTTGGCAAGCGTACTGAGAGTGCAGCTGACTTCCGGAGGAGAAGAGGAATTTGCTGTTAAGTACAGCTAGTTTGGGACTGAATCAAAAATTCGTGTGCTGCTTATCTTCAAGCAGCGCAGATGGGTGAGCAGAAAATTCTAGCTGAGGCTCTCGAGAAGCTCACGATGTTCCTCACCTCCCAGACGGATGGCTCAAGCTCGGGGGCTATGGTTCCTCGGCAGGAAGTTGTCCAGAAGATCGATTTGCTGCCCACCGAAATTAAGTTAGAGGGTGCTACCAACTATCTGAGTTGGTCTCGGAGGGCAATGCTAGCTGTGGAGCAGAAATATCTTGATGGATACTTGGTTGGTATCGTTGAAGAACCGGGAGACAAGACTAGTGCGGAGGGGAAGAAGTGGAAGGCCATCAATTCTCTGCTTGTTGGATGGTTGTTGAACTCGGTGGTGCCCTCCATTGCTCGCTCAGTGGAGGGGCTAACCACAGCCTCGGAGATGTGGAAAACTCTGTCTACGCAGTACTCCGGAAAGGGCAATGTCATGCTTATTGCTCAGATTGATGGGAAGATACATCGTCTTCGCCAAGGTGAAATGTCAGTAATGGCATATGTGGCAGAGCTGCAGGCTTTGTGGGCGGATCAGGATAATTGTGACCCTCTCGAACTCTATGATGCAGCCAGCATCGAGTCAGCGCATAAGTGGATTGCGCGAAGGCGTGTGCTGAAACTTTTAGATGGCCTCGACCGTCGCTTTGATGGTATGAAGGCTTCCCTGATGCACCAAACTTCACTGCCTACTATTGAAGAGGCTATTGCAGCAATGAATCAAGAGGAAGTGCGCCTATCTCTTGAGAAAGCAGATGAGAAGGTTGTGTCGACTCCGACGTTTGCAGTTACTGAGCGCAGGGAGTGGAAGGACACCAGAGACTGTTTTACCTGCGGGGAGAAAGGTCACTTGAAGTGGAACTGTCCAACTCGTGGCAGAGGCAGGGGATACTACAGAGGGGGAGGAAGCAGGACTTCTTGGGTAGGAGGAAGCAGGACTTCTTGGGGCAGAGGTGGATACTCAGGGGGTCAGAATGCTAGAGGCAGAGGTGGATATTCGGGATACTCAGGGGGGCAGAAGGCACACATGGCAGTTGAAGAGGAAAATGGGACGTCAAAGGACACAAAAGTAGATAATGCTACCTATGGAGACTTTGCTCACTGGGCATCCAATGAAGGTAATTCTGAAAGGGCATCTCTTGCTGCTAATGAAATTGATACAGAATGGGTTCTAGACTCTGGTGCTTCTAAGCATGTTGCGGGTAAATTCTCTGTGTTCGAGTCTTACAATAAACACCCTCCTACTCACAAGGGTACCATTCAAACAGCTGATGGTACAAAACAACCTGTTGCCGGGGTTGGCACAGTAAAGTGCACTCCCAACATCTCTTTGTCCTCAGTTTTGCATGTGCCAGCGTTTCCTGTCAATTTGGCTTCTTTAAGTGCACTGATTGATCAAATTGACTATAGTGTGACTTTTGACAAGTTTGGTTGCTTGATTCAGGAGCGACAGACGAGGCAGATGGTTGGGACTGGCACCAGGCGTAGGGGCCTTTGGTACATGGACAAGGGCGTGCAACCAGATTTGGTGTATGCTGCCACCATGGAGGACAAAGAGAAGCGTGCGATGATCCATCACTGTAGGATGGGGCATGTATCTTTCGACAAGATGAGTAGAATATTTCCTGATGTTATGTGTGGAATAAGTAAGGACAAGTTGTCATGTGATGCTTGCGAGTATGCTAAACACACAAGAGCCTCGTATGTGAGTAAGGGGCTGAGGAGTATATCTCCTTTTATGCTTATTCATTCGGATGTATGGACATGTCCAGTGGTGTCAGTTAATGGAATGAAGTATTTTGTTACCTTCATCGACTGCTATTCTCGTATGACGTGGGTTTACTTGATGCGTCATAAGGATGAGGTGTTTAACTGTTTTCAGAATTTTCATGCATATGTGAAGAATCAGTTTCAGGTGCAGGTGAAAATAATCAGGAGTGACAATGGCACAGAGTATGTGAACACCACCTTTGGGGCCTTCTTGTCTGCCCAGGGAATTCTTCATCAAACATCCTGCCCAGATACTCCTCCCCAAAACGGTGTGGCGGAGCGAAAGAACCGCCATGTTTTGGAGGTAGCTCGCTCGTTGATGTATACGATGAATGTTCCAAAATTCTTGTGGAGTGAAGCAGTCATGACAGCCACATACTTGATCAACCGCACTCCTTCCAGGATACTAGGTATGAAATCCCCATGTGAGCTGTTGTTTGGAGAAAATAAGTTTGTCGTCCCTCCGAAGTTATTTGGAAGTACTTGTTTTGTTCGGGATCATAGGCCATCTATTGGAAAGTTAGACCCACGGGCACTGAAATGTGTGTTTATGGGTTATTCATCGAGTCAGCAAGGGTATAAGTGTTGGAGCCCCTCTGCAAAACGCATGTTTATGAGTATGGATGTCACCTTCAGGGAATCTGAGCCATTCTATGGTGAACCGACTGATCTGAGTCTATTATTTGCAGAACTTGACCACCTACACTCTGTGCAAGATGGTCATGAGGGGGAGAAGGTTGTACCATGTACTCAGGGTGATTCCGTGAGTACTAACACCGATGATGATGTACAGGTTCAGTCAACAGTGGGCACAATTCAATTTGGTTCTCTCCAGATTCCTGTTCCTGTTCGAGATCGTTGGCCGCAGAATCTCCGAGTGTACTCTAGACGGCAGACACAAGTGCAGGGGGAGCAACAAGACACTGATATGAGCTCATCTAACACTGCGGGACAGCAGACACATGTGCAGGGGGAGCAGCAATGTAGTGATGCTAGCTCATGTGACACTGTGGACCTTCCTATTGCCTTGAGGAAAGAACCACGAGCTAAGGCAGGAAAGCCTCCTGAAAAATACAGGGATGAGCAGGATACTATAGTGGCAAAGAAGGCACTACAAAATATTCAGGATGACCATGATATTGGAAATTTTGTGTCTTATGAGGCTTTGTCTCCTTCCTACAGAGCCTTTGTTGCCTCTCTCCAATGTGTGTCAGTCCCAAAAGATTGGAAGAGTGCAAAGCAAGATCCAAAGTGGCGTGATGCAATGATAGAGGAGTTGGAAGCACTAAAGAAAAACAAGACGTGGGTGCTAACCACATTGCCGGCAGGAAAGAAAGCCGTGAGCTGCAAATGGATTTATACCGTGAAGCAAAATCCAGAAGGGAAGGTAGAACGGTACAAAGCTAGATTGGTCGCTAGAGGGTTTAGTCAAACTTATGGAATTGACTATGATGAGACATTTGCGCCAGTGGCAAAGATGAACACAGTTAGGATATTGGTTTCCTGTGCTGCTAACTTTGGGTGGAAGCTACATCAACTAGATGTCAAGAATGCTTTTTTGCATGGTGACCTGAAGGAAGAAGTGTATATGGAGATACCACCAGGCTTTGGTACCTCGGAGACCACAGGGAAAGTATGTAGGCTGAAGAAGTCCTTGTATGGATTGAAACAATCACCGAGGGCATGGTTTGATAGGTTCAGACGTGCCATTTGTGGTATGGGATATGGTCAATGTAATGGTGACCACACGGTGTTCTTCAAACACTCTGACCATAGAATCACAATTCTTGCCGTATATGTGGATGACATCATCATTACGGGAGATGATCAAGAAGAAATCAAGAGATTAAAGGAGTGCCTGAGTAAGGAGTTTGAGGTAAAAGATTTGGGCAACCTAAAATACTTTCTTGGCATAGAAGTGGCCCGGACAGAGAAGGGAATCTCTTTGTGCCAACGAAAATACACCTTAGATCTCTTGAGTGACATGGGCATGATGGGATGTCGTGCAGCTCCCAACCCGATTGAACAAAATCATCAAGTGACAGCACAATCAGGTGAGCTAGTGAACAAGGAAGATTATCAAAAACTGGTTGGGAGGTTATTATATTTGTGTCACACTAGGCCTGACATTACATACGCCGTGAGCGTAGTGAGCAGATACATGCATGAACCAAGAAGTGGGCACCTTGATATAGTGCACAGAATCTTGAGGTACCTGAAGGGGACTCCGGGAAAGGGGTTGTGGTTTGCAAAGAGTGGACATCTTGAAGTGGATGGTTATAGTGACTCAAGCTGGGCTGATTGTCAAGATGATAGAAGATCAACAGCAGGCTATTGTGTGTTTGTGGGAGGAAATTTAGTGTCCTGGAGAAGCAAGAAACAGCCAGTTGTGTCTAGATCAACAGCAGAAGCTGAGTATAGAGCCCTTTCCCAAGGGTTGAGTGAGATGCTCTGGGTGAAGCACCTTCTGGGTGAATTGAAGCTTCTGAGGAAGGGGCCTCTGAGAGTGTGGTGTGATAATCAGTCGGCTATCAGCATTGCAAATAACCCAGTTCAACATGATAGGACAAAACATGTGGAGATTGATCGCTTCTTTATAAAGGAGAAACTTGATGCTGGGATCATCAGTCTCACTCATGTTAGCACTGAACAACAGTTTGCTGATTGTTTAACAAAGGGATTAGGAACAAAGGATTGTAACTTAGCATGTGACAAGATGGGGTTGATAGATATCTACCATCCATCTTGAGGGGGAGTGTTGAACCGGCCCAGGGCCCAGCCCACTTCGGGTGACCTAGAAGATAACAGAGCAGGAGGAGAGGAGATAATCGACACACACAACACAGCCATGCGAGCCGCCAGTTCCCGGCAACTCCACCACCGTGAGGTTCGCTCTCCTTAGTCCTCTACAGTTCATAAGTTAAGGTGCCCTATTTCTGAGGAACTTATCTTATCAAAAGACTGTTGCACAAAATATTATTAAGAGCTAACCCACGAAATATTTCTCATCAAGTCAGAATGATGCATGCTGATGGCAATACTTGCTATTTTGTTGGTACTTGAAGACTTTTATACTCGTTCATTGTACTTATCCATGTTTCTATTTTTGTTAGACCATGTTTTCATTTCTTTAATATAGAGCACCTGTTGTACTGTCCAGAATTCAGTCCTTTGTAAGTAGCAACCACTGCGGTTGGTACTACTGGTGCTTGCAATAATATAATAGCATAAAATAGGCAACAGTCTCTGATCTTCTTGTTGCGTGGGGAAGTCTTTGATTGATCAAGTTGCTGTCATCACTCCGTTGAATGTGAACTGTCCACCTGCTTATTTATGCCCCTCATTATTTGGGATGCAACGGGCAGACAGTAACCAAGAGGAAGAAGAAGCACCATGACAGTTGGGAGCTTTGTGACCTGGAGGGGAAATCCCATCAACAGAGAGGTGCATGGAGGAGTCAGAGCAGCATGGTTTTTGTATGGTAAGTTCCTATGCGCCGAGTCCCTGCTCTGCAGATATATATGCAATATCTCAGGTTCCCTGTTTTTTCAAGCTGTTGTTCTAAGTTCAAAATATTAGAGCATTTATGTGCCTTGTTTCGCCTTGCAGTTGTGACTGTGTTAATGAACACGGTTATTGTCCCAAACCTGCTGAATCTGGTTACCTATATCCATGGAACGATGCATATGGGGGTCTCAGGCTCTGCAACTACTGTCACTAATCTTGTTGGTGCCACATGCGGGTTTGCGTTGATCGGAGCTTTCATCTCGGACTCTTACATCATGCGCTCGACAACCATACTCCTCTTTGGTCCATTGATGTTTCTGGTAATATGCCTGCTTATCTGTCAATTATCTATAGGATTCCTATCATGATACAACGAAAATATTCTTTTGTTATCTACATATTCTCATGCTGTTTACTAAGATGAGAACCTGCCAACAGTAGAGAAAGGATGTAGGTGATAACACCTTTGCTGCTTTATCAATTAAGTTTGAAACATACACAGCTCAATCAAAATGAAGAAGTGAATCAGAAAACTTAGTATCTTCAGGTCACTGCTAAAAAATGTGAATATGGAAATCACTGCTGTTTTTCATAAGTTTGATTTTCTCCTATTGTGTTTCCTAATTGTGATGTGATTTCACCATAGAAAACGGCTGAAAGTTTGTGTCGCGGAAGTAAAACTTAAATTCAGTTGTTATTATACATATAAAATAATTGTGGGTTTACATGAAAAGAGGGAGCATGGCTATTAAGGATGGACTTCAAACACACCTATCTAGGACAACGATATTAATTTATTGCAAATGGAGACGTCTAACTTTGAATTATAGCTTCTCATGTCTTAATACAAATTGGTACCTGAAAAGGATAGGATAGCTACTCTTGCATATACTTTGACCATAAAATCCACTTAATTTTCGATATGAAAGAACATGACTGCTCTAAAAAAAGCTAGTAATATATCCATCTCCTTCTTGTCTTGTCCCGCTAAGACTTAAATTAACATCCTTCACAATGTTTTTTTTAACTGCATCCTTCACAATGTTTTCCTGTAGGAAATGGTAACTGGTTTGGGATGTAAATAATGCTACTCAATTTCCTTGCCATCAGCCTCTACAATCCCTTAAAATATTGTCACTGATTTCAAACAAAGTTTAAGTTGTAAAGCAAAAGCGGCGTTTAGTCGAATGTCCACTAGCTGATTTTCTAGGAAACTGTTTATGATAGTATGATCAAACGTTCATCTGTGCAGGGCTATGGATTGCTCGCACTACAAGCACACTTACCCTCACTTCATCCTGCACCTTGCAATGTTGAAGCAGACCTAAGCAACTGCGAAGAGGTCCACGGCTGGAATGCTACCTTACTGTACGCAGCCTTGTATATCAATGGATTTGGCGATGGTTTTGTACGCTCATGCTTGTCATCCCTCGGAGCAGACCAATTTGACCATAGAGTTCCTGCCGAGGCCCGCCAGAAGTCCAGCTTCTTTAACTGGTATACCTTCGGGATCTCCCTTGGAGGTTTTATAGGGTTAATTTTCATAGTGTGGCTCGAGAACTACAAGGGGTGGGACATCGGACTTGGGGTGTGTGCCATCCTAATTCTGTTTGGATTGCTCATTGTTGCTGCTGGTCTGCCTTTCTACCGCAACCAAGTGCCAGAAGGAAGCCCTCTAACTCGAATACTGCAGGTTTTGTGCTCTTTCTTGCCTTAAACCTTGAAACATAGAATACATGAAAGCCTCAACATATGCGTTCTGAATATTAAACTACAATCTTCCCAGGTTCTTGTGGTTGCATGCAAGAACTGGAATCTTGAACTTCCTGAGAAACTGGAAGAAGCACAAGAGAGCATTACTGGGACCGGGACTGGGACTGGAACTAGGACAGGGTCTGTTGAAGTACTCTCTCAAACAAAAAGTCTAAAGTAAGATTCGGTGAAAAATTCCATTTTGTGAGCGGGATACTAGTCAGAGTAGAGACTAGAGAGTGTTTAGTTGTTTGCCTATTACAAACTCTTTTATGCTTCTCGGCAGATTCCTCAACAAAGCCTGCATCAACCGTGGCAAGGATGGAGATTGGGAAGTTTGCACCGCAGCGAAGGTGGAGGAGACAAAGATCGTGCTCCGTGTGCTTCCTCTCTTCTTCAGCTCCATAATCGCATATGTATCGAACACCATCGTTTTCCTGTTCACTGTGCAGCAAGGTGGCCTGACCAACACAAGGCTGGGCAAGGTCCATGTTTCCCCCGCGACTCTCTTCATCATCCCTACCACATTCCAGATGATAATGCTTCCCGTCTATGATCGGTTCATTGTGCCATTCTTGCGTAAACGCACGGGCTATGTCGGTGGCATCACTCATCTGCAGCGCATAGCCATAGGCTTCGCCTCCATGATACTTGCCTCGGTCATCGCTGCGGTTGTTGAGAAGAAAAGAAAGGAGTCTGTAGTG
This sequence comes from Poa annua, assembly GCA_026929855.1. Classification (NCBI taxonomy): domain Eukaryota; kingdom Viridiplantae; phylum Streptophyta; class Magnoliopsida; order Poales; family Poaceae; genus Poa; species Poa annua. The sequence continues at coordinate 73,293,257 of CM049433.1, forward strand.
CAGATGTCCCTGTTCTGGCTTACACCTCAGTTCTTCCTGCTTGGCGTGTCGGACGTGACATCATTCACCGGACTCCTCGAGTTCTTTAACAGTGAGGCGCCACGGGGCATGAAGTCAATTGCCACGGCACTGTTCTGGTGTGAGATAGGGCTTGCGTCATTGATGGCCACTTTCCTGGTGGATGTTGTGAACAGCGCCACGAGACACGGGCACCAGGGAGGTTGGCTCGAGGGTAAAAGTTTGAACAACAGTCATCTTGATCGGTTCTACTGGGTTGTGGCTGTCGTCGGGTTGCTTGGCTTCTTGAACTACCTCTACTGGGCCAAGAAGTATGTATACCAGCACAATCCACGCATGGTTGAGCAATCCGTTGATCAGGATTCTCCTTGAAATATCAGATTTGCAAATGTGCATGTTTTGTTTTTTTTGCTTCAGAGAAATGAAATTCCTGATTGGCCATAAGGGTTTGCAAAGCAATGTACAAACATGTACTGGTGTTCTGCTGTCGTCTGTTGCTTGTGTTCAGCTAATTGGTTAGATTCATCCTTCACACTCCATTTATGTAATAGCCAAAAGAAATAGGTGTAGCATCGATGCTCTAGGGCGATCTAGGGTTCCCCTCTCTCCGCCCTGCTGGTGGCCACTCCGGTACCAGTGTCCACATCCCTTGTTCTCCCCATGGAGGCCCTCTTGCATTGGGATATTTACCAGGAGCGGGGGTGGAAGATCGTAGAAGGTTCGGTTCTATGGTGCATTTCTCCCCTTCCCCTCCCTGTGTGTAAAGGAATTCTTCTCCTCAGTTTCGTTCCCTCTTTACGAAGATTCAGTGGGTTTAGCGCCATGTATTGAAGATGATCATCTTGGTTTTGGAGTTTTCAAGTTAAGTGATTGCCCTTTCGCTTTTCGATGGCCTATGCCTCTTGTAAGCTCGGTCATTTATTTATGGCTTGAGAGAAAAAAACGAATTTGGCTGGATTTCATCTCTCACTTCACACATTTTAGGGAGAAATGCCCTCTACTCCAGATCTCTCTCGAAACAGGCTTTCGCCTCGCTTTATAAGTAAAGTTAATCGGCCTAACGGATATAAAATGATGAGAGAACCCTCTTATAAGCAAATTAAGGATAAAAAGAAAAATACATGATAACCAAACTTACCACCGCTGACACTACAATGAACGGAACCGGAACTCTACTTCGGGTCTGATTAATAATTATTCTCCCGGTTGGCATTCTTCGGAGCAAGTTCTTGAAATTGTGCATAGGATCTCTTCATGTTTAAGGTCAAATTTAAGTTTCCTTCGATCTAGTGTTGCACAGGACATTGATCACCGGCTTTGATCTCTTTAGGTTCATTTCCTCCAACGCCGGTGAGCGCTCTAACTCTAATCACGGCAAACGTGTAATTTTCGAGAAAAAAAAAGGAAAGTTGCAGAAATTTTCTTAAAATTAAAGAAGTGTTCAAAATGAAGAAGAAAACTGAAGAGGGGAAATCAAAATTACCCAGAAAACAACTCCACAAGCCGGGCAAGGAACCGTCGTCTCCTTCCTCTTCGGACCTCATCCCTCTGCCGGACTGGACCATGGCTCATCGCCAGCCTCGGGCCCTCGGCGCCCGTCGGGATCCCGGCGCTCAGGCTCGCGTGCGAAGGCCCCGACGATTCTGCATTCGAGCCCAAGTCGAGGTGAAGATACGCGCAAGAGGCGGAGCGAACACTTGCCCCAGATGAGTGCAGGGGTATCTTCATGATATTTTAGTTAACCTAGATTAGGATTCTTCAGCTAACGTTTAGCAAGAACGGCAGCTGTTTATCTTTTTTAGGGAAAACGGCAGTGACCCTTTTGGTGCTAGTTGTTTGGAGGGTTGGGTGATTTTTTCCCTTTCTGCTGTATGCAGTTTAAATCGATGCATCTAACTTATCTCTCAATGTTTATTTACACTCCCTTTGACTTTTTTTCTTTTTCCAAATGTGCTTATTACAGCTTGAGCAATTTGGGGATTATGTCTGAAACATTGGTGGACTATTGCAGTGCACAAATTACAAGTTTTGTCAATAGTTGGAGAATTAGGTAATTTCTCTACTCCTTGCGTACTGTAGGAGCCATACAGTGACATCTTTCTGTACCTGGATTTTCAGATTTCAAGTACTAGGAGAATGAAGGGAGGGAGTATTAATTTTAATTCTTAGTCGCTTGCACCGTAACACAAGTTAGCTGATAGCAGAGTATTCTGCAGATGTTATGAATCCTCCTATGCTATACGATTGCCTATGGTCTATCTCCGTTCTTGGCATCTCGTCGTTCACCAAAAGGATATGTAGCTCGTATAAACAAATGCACATGCTGTGCGAGTATTGTCTACTCCTGCAGTGAATGCTGCTAGCATCTTCATACGATTTGCGTGGAAGATACCACTAGCTAGTTTTGCCGTTTCAGTTGGAATTCATTTACATGGAAGGTGACACTATCTTTTTCTGTTGTTCAGTGGGAGTTTGGTTCACCTTCAACATGTCAGCTTCTGTATGTGTCCATGTCCGCCCCTGTTGGGAATTTGATAGTGTGGTATAGTGTGCTTACTACAGGAAGGACTAAGAATATCTGGTTTAATCTATTATTTTTGGAATTATTCTGGTGGATGGTAGCTATGGATTCGTCAACTTAAAATCTGGAGTATGTGGTTGTGGTTTCGCCATACAAATCGTCACGGGTCAGTCCATGACTACGTACGTAAGAGGTTTTGAAGGGAGCAAATGGAACCGACTAATGTCTCCTGTAGATCAACTAATTATTTTCGGAAGTAGTACCTCTCCTCTGTTGGAGACTGTCCGCGCTTGGAGCCTATATGGAGTTACACGATCATCGACACATCTGGTTCTCCAAAACGATTGTACACAGGGTTCGTGAAAATGCTGAGATAGTTGCGGTATCTTGAAACCGTAAGCCTGTATTTTAACCTTTAATTTTCACATGTCACAAGCAAATACATTCTAGTAGTACGCATGAAATCACTGTGGTGTGCAAATATGAATCCGCTGAACTGAGGACATCAGCAATACACCATAAGCTCACAGGAGAGCTGGACACTTGGCTAAGAATGGAAACCATACGGGAATGGGGACACGAAGTTCCTTTACTCCATGTATCCGCTTGAACGAGGCAGATTTAATCAGAAGCCAACCAGTGAGTAACTAATATTGATTGCAGTTCATCCACTTCTCAGTCAGACCCGCTACAGTGTTAGCTGTTCGTGCTGCTGTCGGATACGATATACACCGTTGATCTGGAGATTGAAGGTCAAGATGAAGTCTTACCGGTTTGCGCCTTCGTCCTTCAAGTTCGACCGTCGAAACTTCATCCTACGGCTTACATTCCGCCGACGATCGCTGTAGCGTTCACGCCTTTTCTAGCTTCCAACTCTGTTGTCGCTTAGCTTGGAGCTACTACTTAGTTGTAGATCGGAGAAGAGAACAACATCTTTATTGTAACTGGGTTAAACCCTAACCACCTCTGTTGAGGTTCGGCGAAGAACTCTCCTGTAATCTTCGATTCCGCTTATGAATCCATCTAAGAAAGCGATGATCTAGCCGATGAGTTCGTGTTTGTTTGGTTCTTAGCCTGAAATCCTAGTTTCAGGCCTGTCAATTGGTATCAGAGCCCTACGATCTTCGGAGGCGACGAGATTTGGAACAAGGTGAGGTTTGGATCTCCTGTAAAATCCCTTTCCCAAGTTCTCAAATCACGGCGGCGGTGCGGAGCTCTTCCTTTAGTAGAGCTGGGTGGCGGCTTGGCGGCGGCGGCACAGTTCGGTTGCAGGTCAGGTGAAGGAAGTGGTTTCCGAAGATCCCCTCTTCGGTTTTAAATCCCACCACCCTCCCAGATCCGTGTAACTTCGGTGGCGGGCGGCGCAGGCGGCGGCTGTTGGCGGCGGTAGAACATCACAGTAAGTTTTCCTTGGCTCCTTGCCTGGAAGTGAAATTCTTGCTGTGCTTCATGACGAGGACTAGTGATTCAGGCGACACGGACACACTCGAGGTCCGATCTTTGCAGCTAGATGTGAAGAACTTGCAGATGCATAGAGAGTCAGATCACAAGGAATTCGTCGACTTTACACTCACCGTGCAGTCCAATTTCGCTAACATTCAGGAAAACTTCAGTTCTTTGCAGAAGAGTTTTGACAAGTTCTTTGCTTCAGCTCAGGCTGATGTGCGTGATGCTTCCACTCCTAACCCAGAAGAAGCACACAAGCAAGCAAGCACAGGGACAGATGATCGGTTCTCCTGGTCAGGGCAGTGTTTTCATGGTTACACCGCAAGGTCCAGTTTTCATGGGGTTGCCACACGACAAGGAGACTCGTGGACACCTGCAGCCTCAGGTTCAGAACCAACAACCAGCAACAATGGGTACGGCAACTCTGCATGATCCACAAGGAAGGGAATTGAATCTGGATGGAACTTATAAACAAACATACAGACATCCCCATTATGGTCAGCAACGAAACCAAGGGCATCAGCAACAGCTGAGAATGGAGCAAGCAGTTCAAGAGTGAAAGAGCATTTTCCCTCATGTGTGGTTTTGGTAATTATATGACAATCTCTATGGACTAATGCTTGCATTGAGATATCTTATAGATCGTGTCCATGAGAATAGTGGAGTTCATGTGTTGGACTCTTGAAGCTTATTTGATGACCAAGGTTCCATTCCATGATGTATATGGTGGATGGTCATGTGTTGAAGTTGAGATGTGCAAGACCAAGAGAAGACTCTTGAAGATATCCTATGCTTGGTGCTTGCGATGGATACATGAAGACGGAGCTTAGCGAGACTCTCCCATTATGTGTATGGGGGAGTATTTGGAGAAGTCTTCATCAAGCATGTGCTTGGACGCGCAATCAAGAAAGAAGATCCACTTGAAGAGATCAAGATAGTCATCATCTAGCTCAAGTGGAATGCTCAAGGCAAAGGTATGATCTTGATAGGTTTTCTTTTCTACCGGTCTCATGTAGTTTGTGGAGACCGGGTTATAGGATAGATAGGCGTACTATCAAGAGGGGCTCTCGAGTGAGTAACTTGATCGCATATTTGTGGAGAGCTCAAACCTTTGCATACTTGGCATATCATATTTCTTGGTTCTTATTTGGCTTTTATCCATGTGAGGAATTAGAGCTTGGTTCGTCTTCATGCCAAGCTCTAGATCATCCAAATCGGGATTTCATTCGTTCATCTTGTTGTATTTTGGATGTTGGGTTTTGGTGCTTGTCGTGTTCCTCATGACAAGCCCAAGTGCTTCGAAAACGGTTTTACTTTGGCAAACTTCTTGCGTTTTCGGTGGCGGAAATATTGCCGGTTCGACCATGAGGAAAGTCCCACACCTTGCCATGTGTGGTGACTTTGCTCTATTTATGGGATGCAATATTTCCACTTTTTGTAGCCCTGTGCTCGTCGCTATCTTTCCAACAAAGTTGGTTTCACCTCATTCGGAGTTCATTTGCAAAAGTTATAGCGGTTTTAGTTTGGCTGTTCTGAACCGGATTATTGGGGCCGGATATTTCGTTCCACCGGAATTTCCGGTTCCCCAACTCGTCCAAGAAATCGGCTAAGGAAAGAAGGAAAAGAGGTGCTGGACTCAACCGGAAATTGTGGTCGGATATTTTGATGACCCGGAATTTCCGAGTTGCCCTCAAAGAGCCTCGCGAAAACGGCTAAGGAAAGTTTGGTTTTGGTTCTGACTCCAGCCGGAATTTCAGCTCGGAAATTTCATGGACTCGGAATTTCCGGTTGACCGGAATTTCCGAGTCTCACTTATACCGGAATTTCCGAGTTTCGAAACAGCCAACGGCTATATTTCCTGGAGAGGTATAAATACCCCTCCCCTTCTTCTTCCTCAGCTAATCCAAGGCAGCAGGTTTTCCCTCTCTCTCCTACTCCATTGTTGACCTTGGAAAGCTCACTTCCCTCTCAATCCCTCCATAGATTCTTGCATATTCTTTAGGGAAAGTTGAGAGGAGATCTAGATCTACAATCCTACCAATCCATCTCTCCTCTAAGTGAAGGGAACCTAGTGGATCTAGATCTTGGAGTTCCTTTGTGGTTCTTCTCTTTGTTCTTCCTCTCTTCTCCCCCCATAAGCATTAGTTGCTTTTGGTGGGATTTGAGAGTGAAGGATTTGACTCCTTTGTGGTTTTCTTTGTTCTTCCTCTCTTATTCCCCCATAAGCATTTGTTGCTTTGTTGGAATTTGAGAGTGAAGGACTTGAGCACTTCGTGTGCTCTTGCCATTGCATTTGCATCGGTTTGAGCCCTCCACGAGGATTCGTGGTGGTGTTACTTGTGAGCTTGTTACTCTTGGGTCATTGGACCCTAGACGCCTTTTGTGGCCGGCCTTTTGTGGCCAAGACCTTTTGTGGTCAAGACCTTTTGTGGTCACTTGAGAGCCCCCAATTAAGTTGTGGGTGTGTGCCTCAAGACTTGGGAGCCCCCAATTAAGTTGTGGGTGTGTGCCTCAAGATTGTTGTAAGGGATTCGATCTCCGCCCAAAAGGGGATCAATAGTGGAAGGTGAACTCGCAACCTTTTGTGGTTGAGTTCATCAGGAGAATAAGGTGAGCCTTTTGTGGCGTTGCGGCTAACCTGTTGTGGTTGCGCACACCTCTCCAAACGAGACGTACACCCTTTGGGTGGAACTCGGGAATACATCCTCGTCTCCGCGTGCCTCGGTTATTTCTATACCCGAGCTCTTTACTTATGCACTTTACATTGTGATAGCCTTCGTGCTTGAAGTTATATATCTTGCTATCACCTTGATACTTGTATTGCTTAGCATAAGTTGTTGGTGCACATAGGTGAACCTAGTATATTTAGGTTGTATGCTTGTTAAAGTAAAACACTAGTTTTATTCCGCCTTTATCAAGCATACCGGAATTTCCGGTCCATCTAGGCTCGGAAATTCCGGCTCCCCGGAATTTCCGGTCCATCTAGGCTCGGAAATTCCGGCTCCCCGGAAAAAGTTTTAAATCGCCTATTCACCCCCCCCCCCCCCCCCTCTAGGCGACGTCTATCCGTTCAAAGAGAGACAGCTAGCTACACAGAATCGGGATGCTCGAGAAGAGGAGATCTCTGAACATGATGGGCACAGAGGGTTTCAGAAACAGCAGTTTAATCAGGAGGCCAGAAGGATGCAACCAATGATTAAACCAGCTAAACTGAATATATCTGAGTTTGATGGAGACGACGCAGATGCTTGGATACAAGTCATTGAAGAATACTTTAATGCACCACAGACTCCATTAGAGCAGCGCACACAAATTGCAGTAACATACTTAACTGGACCTGCTCGCCAGTGGTGGAGAAGTACTGGTTTTGCTACAGGAAATATCCAATGGCACTGGTTCTGCAGATATTTGACAGACAGGTTCTCAGTCACTTCTGTGTGTGACAATGTCAAGCAATTTCATTCATTGACTCAAACTTCAACAGTAGCTGATTATATCGCTAGATTTGAAAAAGCAATGAATTTGCTCCGAAGAGATAATCCTGCTGTGCCTGATGACTACTATGTCAGTAGCTTCATATCAGGATTGCAATCTTATATTCAAACACACCTTCAATGTCTCAAGCCAAAGGATATGCAGGAAGCAATGTGGTTTGCTAGGAGAATGGAGCAAGCAGTTCCACCAGTACCTGCAAACAATAGGCAGTACTCTTATACTAGCAGAAGACAAGGAGCATTTGAGCAGAATAAGTACTCAACACCGGCAAACCCTGGAAATGCTACAGTACATCCAGTCAATAATACTGCAGCTGCTATTCAACAAGCCAAAGAACTTAAGCTCTGTTTTAAGTGTAAAGAGAATTGGTTTCCTGGTCATAAGAAGGTGTGTAAAATGGCTAACAGTGCTCAGATAAATGCCTTACAAGCAAAAGCAACTGAAAAGCCATAGATCATTTATATCCATGAATATGATGAGGATTCAGATGAGTAAGAGGAAAGTGCTGAAGAGATCACTCTGCACATTTCAGTGCATGCTCTACAAGGCCACAAAGCATCAAGAAACACATTTACCCTGTACTTAACAATGGGGAAAGAGAAAGCACTGGCCTTGGTGGATACTGGTAGTACCACAACATTCATCAGTCCTGAATTTGCTACAAGAGCACAATTGCAGTTAACTCCCACACAAAAACATAAGGTCAAGGTAGCTAATGGGGAGATAATTTGGACTGAGTTTAACTGCAGTGAAGCAGAATACAAAATTCAAGATGTCTCTTTTGTCTCACAATTTAAAGTGCTTCAGTTACAAGGCTATGATGTTATATTGGGTGCAGACTGGATATATGAGCATAGTCCAGTAGAGTTAAATCTCAAAACATTAACATTGAAGGTACATCATGCTTCTGGTCCAGTGACATTCTTGGATGCTAGCTTACCATCTTCAGCTGAGATACCACACAGTGTGAACATTCACAAATTACTGGACAACTCAATCTGTGGGGCCTTCATAATGATTAAAGCAACACCTACACATACAGAAGTACTAGTGGAAGATATACCAACTGCAATTCAACAACTTCTTCAAGAGTTCCAGGATATATTTCAAGAACCAAGGGAGCTACCTCCAAAAAGAAATTGTGACCATGCAATACCCTTGGAGAAAGATGCAAAGGTGGTCAATCAAAGATGCTACCGCATACCTCATCACCAGAAAAATATACTTGAAAAGTTGGTAGCTGATTTACTCCAAAACAACTTCATCAGACCCAGTAATAGCCCTTACTCCTCTCCAACATTGGTAATACAAAAAAAGGATTTTGATTGGAGATTGTGTATTGACTTTAGAAAAGTCAATGCAATGACCATTAAGAACAAATTTCCAATGCCAGTTATTGAAGATTTATTAGATGAGTTATATGGAGCAAAGATATTCTCCAAAATAGATCTCAGAAGTGGGTATCACCAAATAAGAATGGATGAAAAGGACATTGACAAAACTGCTTTCAGCACTCATCAAGGGCATTATGAATACATGGTGATGCCTTTTGGCTTAACAAATGCATCAGCCACCTTTCAGCAGTTAATGAATTCAGTATTGGAAAAGTACCTCAGGAAGTTTGCCCTGGTATTCTTTGATGATATACTTATCTACAGCTCATCCCAAGCACAGCATGTACAACACCTCAAACTGGTATTCCAATGTCTTAGAGAAAATAAATTATTTGCCATGAGGAAAAAGTGTGCCTTTGCCCAGTCTAAGGTGGAATACCTTGGTCACATTATCACTGGGGAAGGAGTAGCCACTGATCCGACAAAAATACAGGCAATTATCAATTGGCCCACCCCAACTAATGTCACTGAATTAAGAAGCTTCTTGGGCATGGCTGGCTATTATAGAAGATTTGTGGAAAAATATGGTATAATATGCAGACCACTGTTCAGTGCTTTAAAGAAAGAAGGGTTCATTTGGAAGGAAGATCAGGAGCAAGCATTCAAGACAATCAAGCAAAGAATGAGCACCACCCCTGTCTTGGCAATGCCTGATTTCACTAAACCTTTTGTCCCGGAGACAGATGCTAGTGGATATGGATTAGGAGCTGTGTTAATGCAACAAGGCAAACCTATAGCATTCCTCAGCAAAGCTATTGGTCAGAAAGCTGCTGGGCTATCAACATATGATAAAGAAGCTCTAGCAATTATTGAGGCACTTAAGAAATGGAAACATTACTTTGCAGCCAGTTCTGTGGTGATTAGAACTGATCAACAGAGTCTCAAGCACATACAAGAGCAAAAGTTAATGGAAGGAATGCAACACAAATTGTTGATCAAGCTTCTAGGCATTAAATATATTGTAGAATACAAGAAAGGCAGGGAAAACAAAGTGGCAGATGCTCTGTCCAGAGTTAAGTATCAGCTGCAGCAAATCTTTGCTAGTGTAGCAATACCAACTTGGATTTCTGAGGTAGCAAATGGTTACAAGGATGATGCAAAATGTCAGGAGATAATAGCAAAACTGATAATAGACATAAATGCTGTGCCAAATTATACATTAACAAGTGGGGTACTGAAATATAAACACAAGATCTACATTGGCTCAGGGAATAACTTAAGGACAAAAATATTACAAGCCTTACACAGTTCAGAGCTGGGAGGTCATTCTGGGGAGAAGGCTACTTATCAAAGAGTCAAATTACTTTTTGCTTGGCCTGGACTCAAACAAGCAGTGGTTTCATTTGTGAAAGCTTGTCCAATATGCCAAATCAATAAGGCAGAACACACTACATATCCTGGGTTGCTCCAACCCTTACCTATTCCAGATTTTGCTTGGACTCATATAAGCATGGATTTTGTGGAAGGGTTACCACTGTCTGAAAATAAAGATATGATACTAGTGGTGGTAGGCAGATTCACTAAATATGCTCACTTCATATCCATGAAACATCCAATTTCAGTCAGATCTGTGGCTCAAGCCTTCTCAGATAAGGTGTTTAAATATCATGTGTTACCTGCAGTCATTGTTACAGACAGAGACAGGATATTTACCAGTAGCTTGTGGCAGAGTCTGTTTAACAATTTGGGAGTTAAGCTACACTTCAGTACTTCCTATCATCCTCAAACAGATGGCCAAACTGAAAGGGTCAATCAATGTTTGGAGAATTACTTGAGGAATATGGCTTTCATTCAACCCAAGAAATGGCATTCATGGCTTACTATGGCAGAATGGTGGTATAATACCAGCTTTCACACTTCTCTGAAAATGACACCCTTCCAAGCTTTGTATGGCAGACCACCTCCCCTGTCAGAGGAAGCAACCGATACTTTTACAGTGGATGAAGCAAGAACTCAAATTGCCAACCAGATCAAGGACAGTCTCACTAAAGCCCAAGAAAGAATGAAGCACTTTGCTGACAAGCATAGGTGTGACAGGGTTTTTGAAATTGGAGATATGGTGTATCTTAAGCTGCAACCTTACAGACACACATCCCTGAATCTTCACAGATGCCTTAAGTTACATTCAAAGTATTATGGTCCATTTCGGGTGCTAGCTAAAATTGGGAACACTTCTTACAAGATCCTGTTACCAGAGGGGTGCAAATTGCATCACACATTCCATGTGAGCCAGCTAAAGAAGCACCTTGGTCCAAAGGCGGTACCTAACCCGCAGTTACCACTCCTGGATGAAGAGGGCAATGTACTGGTAGCTCCTGAAGCAGTGCTAGAACGCAAACTGATTCCGAGAGTGCAAGGAGATATCAGCATTCCGGTGGTGCGTTGGCTAATCAAATGGATCAACCTGCCACCTGAAGCAGCCACGTGGGAAGATGCAGCATTTATCCAGAAGGTTTTTTCTTTATTCCAGCCTTGAGGTCAAGTCTGATCTTCAGAACGGGGGTATTGTCAGACCCGCTACAGTGTTAGCTGTTCGTGCTGCTGTCGGATACGATATACACCGTTGATCTGGAGATTGAAGGTCAAGATGAAGTCTTACCGGTTCGCGCCTTCGTCCTTCAAGTTCGACCGTCGAAACTTCATCCTACGGCTTACATTCCGCCGACGATCGCTGTAGCGTTCACGCCTTTTCTAGCTTCCAACTCTGTTGTCGCTTAGCTTGGAGCTACTACTTAGCTGTAGATCGGAGAAGAGAACAACATCTTTATTGTAACTGGGTTAAACCCTAGCCACCTCTATTGAGGTTCGGCGAAGAACTCTCCTGTAATCTTCGATTCCGCTTATGAATCCATCTAAGAAAGCGATGATCTAGCCGATGAGTTCATGTTTGTTTGGTTCTTAGCCTGAAATCCTAGTTTCAGGCCTGTCATTCTCTAATCTGGTACGGTCGTGATGTTTGAATTTAGACTTTATATCAAATCACCTTAGTTTGCCTTTCTAGAAAATGTATTAAATACAGCTGCTCGTGATTAGTACAAAAAATCACTCTCTTTGTTTGGAAATACTGGGCATAATTTGACTAACAAGGTCGAGCTTTTGACCAACAATTAATCCAATAATAATTTCGGATGTTGCAAACAACTTATACCATTGAACTCAGGTTCGGAGGTACTTTTTGATTTTCACTTAGCCGGTTAGTTAATTTTTGTTTCTTTGTTCTCCTTTTCTTTTTTGCTTGTTGATTTTGTTCTGTTTGCTATAGCTTCCCGTTGTTTGGACCTGCTGCTTCTAGTACAAAATGGCACACATTTTGATGCATGTCAATTCAAACTACTTTCACTGATTATGATTTTGCTAGTATGAATAGAATAGTGTGCCAGTAATTTATGTTTAAAAGTTCAAACTTAGACAGCCAAACTATCCCCTAAAATTTTCAAACTGAGGAGTTATGGATTTTGTCTTATGAACAAATGTGCTGAGCACTGGTAGGTCGGTAATTCAATTCCGAGGCGGCGTCCACCACATTCACGGACGCTATATTCTTAGCCTAGCTTGTTTGTTGTTCTTCTGTTTTGACTTTGTTTTAGTTTTGGATTTGATTTCTGTTTATTGGTCTACTAGTTAGCCGCCTAGGTTTTTTGTTTTTTTGGTCTCTGCCTGCAGTTTTGTTTGTTTCCTCTGTCCTTATTATCTTGGCACCTTCTCGGCATTCTTCTAATACGATCTGGTATGTGAGGATTTTTTTTTGTACTTATGAGTTTTGATATACGTTGGCATCATGTTTTTGGAAGTGAGTTAGCTCATAAAAAAGACCCGCACTTGGAAAAATTAATGGATTATGAGCGAACTTAATTACAAAATGATGCTCTCAGGATGATGGCACACTGATAGCAATATGTGCTAGTTTTTAGTACGTATGGACTTGTAGTCTCATGTGCCCCTTTTTCTACATTGATGTTAGTGAATGCCTTTTGTAGTGTCCAAATTTGAGTCAGTAGGAAGTAGCATAAAATAGGCAAGAATCTTTGATTGATCCTGCTGATGCTATCACTCCTTTGAATATGAATACCCCCCTGTTAAAAAAAAAAAGAATACCCCCCTGCTTATTTATACCCCTCTTACTGTGAGGCATGCCACAGACAGGCAGACTAGCAGTAAGCAGGAGGAAAAAGAAGAAGCACCATGGCACTTGGAGTCTTTGTGGATTGGAGGGGAAACACCATCAATAGAGAGGTGCATGGTGGAGTCCGAGCAGCTTGGTTTTTGTATGGTAATTAAGTCACTACACCGAGTCCTTATTTGCATGTGTTGTTACATATGTGCGGGCATGCAATATCTCACTGCAAGCTTTGGAGTTTAAAACATTGAAGCATTTTTGCATGCTGTTTCCCCTTGCAGTTCTGACTGTGCTAACAAACGTGGTTATAATCCCGAACGTGCTGAATATGGTTACTTACCTCCATGGAACAATGCATATGGGGGTTTCGGGCTCTGTTACTACAGCCGCTAATTTTTTCGGTGCAACATCCGGGTTTGCAATGATCGGAGCTTTCCTGTCAGACTCCTATATTACTCGCTCTCGAACTATGCTCCTCTTTGGTCCATTTATGTTTCTGGTAATGTGCACCTTTGTCTGTTCAGTTATGTACACAGTTTCTAATTTTCTTATGATCCAAAGGAGTTATTTTTTCATACCTACATCTTCTCCTGTTTATTTTTAAGCAGAACCTGCTAATAATAGAGACGGAAATAATACCTGTGTGTATTTATCAATTATTTTTTAAAACACAAGCGGCTATATCATTTTAAAAAGTGCATATGAAATCTCAATATCGTGAAAGATACCCTTAGATAAATGCTAACGATGACTAACCATAGTATCAGAGATTTGACTTTATTTGTTGTAATTATTGTGTTGTGATCTCACCAACTTTAAAGAAACTTTTGCCTGTCTTTATGAAGTACAGTTCAAAAGAAACTATAAACCTTAAAAATACCCTTAAATACTGGATTTTGTTAACAAAATCAGACACTACAATTGTTTGAAAAATAAAATATGAAATGTCATCGGACCATTAATCCTGGCATCTAACAGACACCATAAGAAACAACCTTTTTTTTGGAGGTGTGCAAAACTTATAAGGGACGTGGTGAGGTGACAATGGGCTCTAAATATACCTAGCTAAAACAGCGATGTGCCTCTAAGTCATGTCCAATGCCAGGTGCTTAGCTAGGTGCTTACAAAAATAAACCAAGACTTTTTATAAGCACCAATGCTTATTTCTATAGGAGGGATGCAAGCATTTGTCTAGTACAAATAAGCACCGGGGTTTAATCAAAAACCGGTTAATTTTTCTAAACACCTTACATTGTATATGCCCTAACATACTGACCCGATGCCAAAACTTAGAACTGTCTTATAACTTGTCATGTTTTCTTTGAGGAACGATATAATTTGTCGTTGTTTTCATACATCTCAAATCATGACAAAGATAGAATAACTACTCTGGCATATCCTTGACAATTAAACCCACTTATTAACGTTGATATGAAGGGGCATCTGTTTTCTTAGTAGTTGGAAAACCTGAACCTGAGCGCTGCGGTACTCTGTTTAATCTATTATATACTAAAAGTAAAATGAGTTTGTTGAATAGAGATACCACGTTAAGCCACATAGGTTAAAAATATATTATCCATTGATTCTAAATATAACGGTTGAGATTAACATTTAGAAGTGTTACGTACAACATAAATTGTATGCAAATAAGTTCACGGTTAACACGTCCGTGAAAAAAAAAACAAATCTCGGTCGGCCGGCCGTTCCAAACAAGCTAGCCTAATCGATCAGTTAACACATACGTACATGAAAAAGAAAAAAGCAAATCTCCGAACGGCCTGAAACAGCTAGCTTAATCGATCGGTTAACATGTACGTGAAAATAAAAAGCAAATCTCCGGCCGGCCGGCTGTTCCGATTTCCCAATAAGCTAACCTAATCAATCACGTGACGAAAAGGGCATAGTAGATGTGGAGGACTACACTAATCGTAATGGACCTATGAGCGCATCCTCCGGAGTTATATGTCGAAGCGGTCGCGCCGCACACACGACGTCACAGCTAAATTAGAGTGCCACATCCTCATTTGACACTGGACATAAGAGACCTACCTCACGGAAAAAGATGTTGTTTTGGTCTCATAGAAGAACCAGTCGGTTTTGCTGGTGGGCGCATACCCGTCGTTAAGCTGCAGGATTTTCGACTAGAATCTACAGCCACAACAAGAGAGAAGGTGTCCTTCTTGCTTCCGTGACCGAGCGGGCGGTCATCCTCCCGAGTAAGAGATACCGACAAACGATCCTTGGTAGCAATTCCGACCATTAGAGAATGGGCGTACTGCTTGGAACTACGAACGCAATGTTATCTTTTCGGGTTTGCACTTTACCAATTTAAGTAGTACTCAAATTCACATATTGTACATTGTTAGTTGCATGCTGTAAACTAAGATTCACAGCACCAAAGCGTGTTTTGAGTTGTCATTGTCGTGTTTTGATCAAGCTGTGAGCAAATTAAAAAGCCTCTGATCGAGCATTGGACCTTGGTAAATTTTTAGCTTACATGCAATCGTACAATCAAGTGACGTCAACACTAAGTTATTCTATGCTATTTGTGCTAATTTTGCCAAGCTTTATATCAGCAATATTGCAGTTTAGCTAAGTTTACAACAAAAATAATAAATTGATATGTCTCTGAATCGCGCATGTTACATTTTAAAGAGGTGAAGTTTGGCGAACCTAGGAATTATGATTATTTCGCAAAAAATAAGGTACATGACTAATGTAAAACTATCGTCCTGATTATTTAAAGCGGAATCAATATGAGAAGAGATACAACAACACTAGATTTCTATTTCATTGCGAGTATAAATTTTTCATTAGATGGAAGAAATAATTTGATCATAAAAAAAATAAAAAAAATGTGGATGTGGATTCCAAGCCACTCAAATAACGAAATTAGCCACCGATTGTTACTTAGTCTCTACTTTTTTGACAAATAAATCATATTATGTTACTTAACTTATTGATTAAAGTTTTACTCAAACCTTTGTATTTGTAGCGCCTGTGTTACTCAAACCTTGAGGGGCCTACCGAACAAATGTAGTAGCTTATAGAGGAGCAAGTGTGCCAACAAAAAGTTTGGGAAATGAAAGACAAACAAATAAAATAAATTTATGTCTTGTATGTGATTGGCTTCTCCATGTTTCTTTTGGTCACATATTTCATCTGACTTAACTTGCTAAAACCAGAGCCAGACTTATGCCTTACAAAAAAATAGCTTAAATGATCGTAGTACTCGAGCATAGCCTATTAGCTAGACATCATAGAAGAAATAGGCACATAGACGAGTAAGGACGTGATGAATAAAATGGCAAAACAAATAGACCAAGAGAACAAATGTGGGGAAGGTGAGGTCATGTCAAGTAGTGGGCAGATGGGAATTCTAATGTTTTGTTTCCTTTGTCATGATTTTATATCTATTTATGAACATTAAATTATAAATATCAAAACAAAATAAGGGTACACAATTTCTCAGCTCTCAAACTTTATTTCGATACATTGCATCTCTGCGCACAACATTTATCAAAGAATATACCCCCTCCTATTTAAAATGCGAGACAACCTCGATCTTCGCTTGTCAAGAACTTCAAAGTTTCATATAAAGTGTACTTATCATTTTCCAAAAAAATAGTATATAGATATATAAAATGATACAATTTTGCAAATAAATATACAACGATAACATTCATACATTCTAAGGTCCATATAATTTTATTTATATTAGTGGTGCAAATAATGCATCTAAGAAAGTTTTATATTAAATTGCGCCTTACAGTTTGGACGAGGAAGTACTTTATTAAAACTAATAAAACTCATTCCATAAAAAAAATTGGAGTTCATGAATTCAGTATGACATTATTTAGATCTTAAAAATAATTGAGCTAAATTTGTTTGTGATGTTTTTGCATCTTCACAGCCCATGGTATAAATAAACCGGACACCATTGAACAATGAATCTATTGTCGATGTAATGTTTTAATAAAAAAAATCAAGTTTTCAGTTTTCTTCGTAACATAATTATATATTCATATATACAATTAAATCTTCTAGGAATAAAACAAATAATTATTTTTATATGCTAAAGGTGATGCCCTCCCATTTGCGAGGGCCCTGTGCTAGTTTTCTTAAAAAGGGGCATCTATATCCCCTGTGTCCTATCCTATAATTGTTATGTTATTGTCCTTCACAATGTCTACATGCAAAAGATCCTAACAACTTAGGATGTAAGTTCTGACACTGCTCTCACACCTTCTGTAGGAAACTAAATTAGTAACTTTATTGTAGAGTCTAATCAAACATGCATTTGTGTAGGGATACGGATTGCTAGCACTACAAGCCTACTTGCCCTCCCTTCACCCACCACCGTGTAATATTGAAGCAGAGCTAAACAACTGCAAAGAAGTCCATGGCCGGAACGCTGCCTTATTGTACATAGGCCTGTATATGAGTGCATTTGGTGATGGTTGTATACGTTCTTGCTTGTCATCCCTTGGAGCAGACCAATTTTTTTTTTTTTTTTTTTGAAACGAAGGCAAAAGCTTTGCCTTATTCATTAATTAAGAAGAAGGTGCCCGGTTTATTAGCGGAAGAAACCGGGCGAAAACCATACAACGAACACCACGGGCAAAGTCCACACAACCTCAACAAAACATGGAGCCAAGCTCAACCCAACACTCCGTAGACGACCGGCCAGCCCTCCACCTATGTCGGAGAGAAGAAGCCGTAACTGCTATGTGAGGAGCAGATACGAGACACTCCACAAACACACAATAAACACAACCCCTGACCCTTAAAACAACAAAATAGAGCCACTGATGGAACACCGCTGCACACCTCCAAAGTCATAGAACGAGTTTCTCAGAAGATCATCCATCAAGCAACCGCGAGCTTCTTTCTAATGGCGCCACCCTTCTTGCATTTGCTTGCCTTCTTATTTTTTCCCTTGATTGTTGATCCTGTTAGAAGGCAAGCAATGGCTATTCCAGATCCAGGCATGGCAGCCTCCACACTGCTAAGCAGGCTGCAAAGCTCTTTTGCAAAGAGAACATCGGCATCATGTGTCAATGGAGGTGGAGTGGGTGTGAAAACTACCTCCGATCGTTCAGGCGAGCTCAAAGTCGCCAACGAGTCCACATTCATCTGCTCCACCGACAGAGGCACAACAGAGCTCACACAATGCTCCTGAAGCTCGGGCGTACTCTGCAGTATCGGAGCCACGGTCACGGCAATGGCCACACTCTCACCCTCAACGGCAGATGGAATAGAGGGCAAGGCGGACAACACTGATGAACCCCCAACACGAGGAGAGTAACAACCAAAGAGCTCCCCTCCCATATCCTCCGCGGAGCCAGCACCAAAGTCACCAAGAGGACACGATGAAGGAATGGCCTTCAACATAACCGGCACAAGAGAGAGCTTGCACAAAGCAATCTCCGCCCGCTCCAGAAAACTCTCAACCCGTGACAGGCACACCCGCAGCTGCTCGGCCAGGCCTGCCGGAGTGGACTGCGACACCACATCGGACGACGGTGTCGAGCCATCGGGAGCAGAACGCAATTGACACTTAGCTGTTGGAGCATGAGGACGCTCCACGCCATGGTGAGGCCTTGGCGGTGCGGCGAGGCATGCCATGGAGCTGAGAGGACGCCACTGATTGCGACAGTCACGCGCACGGTGGTCGTTCCCCAAGCAGTGCGAGCACCGAAAGGGGTCCCTACAAACAGCTGCGCGGTGTCCATGTGCGAGGCATCTGCAACATCTACCATGGAGCCACGCCGGGATGGGACGACGGGGCCAAGTCTTGGATGGCGACACCAAACTATTCGGACCACGCCGATGCAACACCTTTTGCCATGCCCCGCTTGTTTCTGCCTCGCAAGTCACACCAGACTGACCTAGCTGAGCAGCCGGAGGTGAGCTTTTCATAGACGAAGGCGTAATTGGGGCTAGCTCCTCCTCATCGCTGCTGTCGACCTCGCCGGCGAGGGTGTACCACCGCTCCCCTGGGAACTGCAGCTGGTCTGCAGGGACCGACGGTGACGGTGGCAGGGTGAGCGACAAGGAGCCGGAGCTGGGAGCAGGGACGAGCACGTCCGGAGCCACGACGGAAGAGCTTGGTTGTGGGGTCTTGTCCAGAGCCAGCAGCGGCGACGGGGAGGAGGAGAGCGGCGCCGGGACGCAGCCGAGGGGAGCCGTCGCAGCCTTGGGCACCATCATCCGGCCCCGAATGGCCGGGCCCGACCTGCGGGAGGCGAGGACGGCCGCAGCTAGCGCGGCGGCGTTGGGCGGCGTGGCTTGGCGCGCCGCGGGAGCGTGGGGCATCCCGAAGCCCCAATCCCTGGGCATCCCGAAACCCCAGTCCATGGGGCTCGCCGCGGAGGCCGCCGGCGCGGGAGGCACGGAGACGAGGACCGGAGCCGGAGAGCTCGTGGTCGCGGCCTCGAGAATGCCGGCAGCAGGCAGCACGTCGGCGGACAGAGCTTCCGTAGGCGGTGGCACCATGCCGACCAGAGCACAGGGCGTCGGAATGGCGGACGGAGCTTCCGCAGGCAGTGGCGCCATGCCGACCAGAGCACAGGGTGCCGGAAAGGCGGACGAGGTCGACGGCGCGGGGTCACATCTCCCGGCCAGCTAACCTGCAGGAGGGGAGGAGGGAGCAGAGGTCCTTCCGGATCTAAACGCTGCGGGTGCTGGGGTGGCCGGAGCAAGGAGATCCGGCCGGCGGCGGCGGCGCGCTCACGCGGCGACGGGCGCGGACGCGAGAGACATATGGATCCCTGAGAGGCTTGCAATTTTATGCTCTGCTTTTTAAACCTCGAGACTGAATTTTGGTGCAGTGTTCGAGCAGACCAATTTGACCATGAAGATCCCACTGAGTCTCGTCAGCAGTCCAGCTTCTTTAACTGGTATACCTTTGGAATCTCCTTTGGAGGCTTTGTAGGGCTGATTCTTATAGTGTGGCTCCAGAAATACAAAGGGTGGGATATTGGATTTGGCTTGTGTGCCGTCCTAATTCTTCTTGGATTGCTCATAGTTGTTGCTGGTCTCCCTTTCTACCGCAACCAAATACCAGAAGGAAGTCCGCTAACTCGAATACTGCAGGTTGTGCTACTTCCTGACTCAAAACATATGTGTCATCCCAATTCTCAACAAATATGGTAGAATTATTAATTGAATTCAATATTGCCTCTCCCAGGTTCTTGTGGTTGCATTCAGGAACATGAAGCTTGAAGCTCCTGAGAAACTGGAAGAAGCACAAAATAGCAATTCTGAGACGTTGGCAGGTTCTATTGATGCATTCTCCCAAACAAACAGTTTGAAGTAAGACTTGGTGAAATGAAATTTTTTTTTTGAGGAACCTTTTTGTTTCTTCTGTGGACTAATCAAGTTGGCATAGAGAGTACACTATTGAGTCTTAATTTTGTTCCATATTATAAACTCTTTTATGCATCTTTCCAGATTTCTCGACAAAGCTTGCATCAACCATGGTAAAAATGGAGCCTGGTCAGTTTGCAGTGCGACCAAGGTGGAGGAGACAAAGATTGTGCTCCGTTTTCTTCCTGTATTCATCAGCTCCATGATTGGATATACATCGAACGTTATCCTCTTCACATTCACTGTGCAGCAAGGTGGCATGACGGACACAAGGCTGGGAAAGATCCACGTTGAACCAGCAACACTCTTTGTTGTCCCCGTAATATTCCAGATGCTAATGCTTGCCATCTATGATCAATTCATTGTGCGATTCTTGCGAAGGCGCACAGGCTACATTAGTGGCATCACCCATTTGCAGCGAATTGGTATAGGTTTCGCCTCCATGATACTTGCCTTGGTCATCGCAGCGGTTGTTGAGAAAAAGCGAAAGGAAGCTGTAGTGCAGATGTCCCTTTTCTGGCTTGCACCTCAGTTCTTGCTGCTTGGTGTGTCAGATGTTACATCATTCACTGGGCTCCTTGAGTTCTTCAACAGTGAAGCGCCACGGGGCATGAAGTCAATTGCCACGGCATTGTTCTGGTGCGATCTCGGGCTAGCGGCATTGATGGCCACATTCCTGGTAAATGCTGTGAACCGGGCGACAAGGCATGGTCACCGGGGAGGCTGGCTGGAGGGTACAAGCTTGAACAACAGCCATCTTGACCTGTTCTACTGGGTTGTGGCTGTGGTCGGATTGCTTGGCTTCTTAAACTACCTATACTGGGCAAAGAAGTATGTGTACCGGCACAATCAACGCATCACTGAGCCAACGGCATCCGTTGGGCCAACGGCTGATCAGGATTCGCCTTGAAATATCACACATGCACAGTATATTACTTCGGGAAAAGAGAAGGAAGTGTGATTCACCATGTCATGGACTAGTCAAGTTTGCTAAGTAATGTACAAGTCTGCGCCAGTATTCTGCTGTCACGTGCTGGTAGGTTGAATTCATCCTTGCTACTCAACTGCTAGCTATCGCCAAGTCGCCATAGTATGCAGCGTGTTTCATGGATACTTCTTCGTGGTGAAGTAATGCACAAGCTTGCACCAGTATTCTGCTGTCGTCATGTGCTGCTTGGTGGAATTCAGCCTTTCTGCTCATTTTGCCATAAGAAATGGCTCTTGTCGTAGTATGCAGTGTGTTCTATGGATACTTCGTCGTGGCGAAGTAACATCCAGGGACTAATATATATGTTACATATGTGAACAGTGATTTATCGTCCTGATGAGATTTTCATCATTGGTTGCTTGTGTAGAAACTAAATATCGCTCGCATTCAGTTCATATTTACCAGATTACTAAAATTTTCCAAATAGTTTTGTATTATGTACTGGACTATTGGCTGTATCCATCAATTTGGGATGTTGTTTTCCTTTTCTTTTGCCATATGGATTTTGTAGGAAAGAGAACTTTCGCTGAAACAGGACGTGATTTGTTGCAGATAATTCTGGTACTTTGCATATTAAGTACAGGCAGCGAGGAAACCCCTTTTTCCTGGCACGAGATGATTCCTTCTCGATGATACTGCTCTGATCATCGAGAGGGTAGCCGTGTTTTTTTAATAAACGGTAGCTAAATTGCTCTACTCCCGGTACTTATCTTATTCTAGAAAACTCAGATTAAGGATGGCATGGGTAGGGTAGATTTTAGACCGATATAATATTCATAACCGTATAGTAAAATTTCTAGGGTAGGATTTTGTTCTCCATAATTTTACGAGATAAGGGGATTACGTTTGAGGCCGTTTGAGGCCGTAACTACGGTCTACGGGAGTAGCTTCATATGCTTTGACTGTGGGCTACTGGACTCCATATGTTGGAGCTTCACGGGTAATGTTCACATGTCGGGAGGGTATATTAATGGGTAGAACCCTGTACCTGTATCCTACCCGTTAACTTAACATGTAGGGTATGGATATTACCCAATGATATATAATTGTGCCCATACCTTATCCATACGGAGACCCGTATCCATGGATAACATTGTCATTTTAAATCTTAAATTAGATCATAATCACATCAGGATTGGGAATACAGCCGCACCATATGTGCACATCATCTAGGGAGTGTTGTTGCTCTTGCTCAGCCTTACCCGCGACAGTGCTAGGACTCATTGTCAACGTGTATCGCCCGGACTGACACCTTGAAACAGATTTTGCCCCACTTATAAATAAAGTAATGACCATCATACATCTACGCATAGAAACACAACACCACACATGCCAGGCAACAACAACACAATGTCCAAAGGAAAAAAATGAAGGACATGGCGAATCGACATAGCAACAATGACCCGCAAACGTTGCGCCCTCCGATTTTGTCCCGCCATGCTCCCAGCATCCCGATGTGTCCAATGCCATGAACCCCCTCCAAGAGGAGCATCGTCGACGCGACATTGCTGCCCGGACCAGCGCACAAGTCCTAGGATTTCCCCGGCACTCGGGTTAAAGTGAACTGGGGCTACCCACGATGCCCTCAAAGAAGGAGTGGCGCCACCCAAAGGAGGCACCGTGTCGGTGTTAGACGAGCCGACAAATATTTCTCCCAACCCCAGACACAAGAACAGCTGGGCACAATCCGAACACCACCACCCTTTCTCCATCCACCAGCATGCGCCACCATGATCTTGCCGCCATCGTCGTCGTCTCTTCATGAACACTAGCCTTGGCCTGCAAGACGAAGCATACGACATCGCCGAAACAAGGGACCGTAGCATCGCAGACCCACGGGAGGGAACAACCTCCACCACTGAGAGGCGGTAATCGACCGAACAAAGCCATCGGAATAAACCAGACCCGCACTAGCCCAGCCAGGCCCGTGAAGTTTCACAGCTCTGTTGCAACAGGCAGGCGCAACGCCACCGTCACCTACCTCAGCAGTGTCGTCAATGTCATCCCCAGGCAGCATCGCATGCGCCTTGGCCCTCCCAATTCGAGATGGGGCCCGACGGGACTAGTCTGGGTCGAGATGTAGGACACCGCCACTGCGTCGCCCCGCCGCACCACTACCGGCGCCGCGACACCAGCTCCACTTGAGTGCTCAGAACCATGGCCTCCCTATGCACACGGCCAATGGAGGCTCGCCACCCCGCGTGACCTCCTCCGTGCGCGGGAAATGGAGGGCCGCCGCCACCGGCACTGCTCGAGCCTCGCTCAGCGGCGGGAGGGGAGAGGCGAGATGGGGGGCGAGGAAGGAGCACGGAGGAGCCGCCCTCTAAAAAAAAGTAAAAATTGCAGTACTCTCAAAGGCAGTTCCGCAGGAGCATGTGCGTACATCACTTCATCTACTTGGCCCAGGTTCACCTCACGTACGTGGCAGATATCCGTAAAAAAAAGATAGTGGATCTTGTTGTATTTTACTGCGGTATGACCACAATGCACAGCCTCGTATCACTCGTATGTCCTTTATTTCTTGCTTATACAGCTAAATAAGACGCGTGCATTATGCACACGTTTAACATTAGTTATGCCGTATGCGTGATGCATATGAGTGTGTGTTAGACAATTGGCTAGAGTTTTCTTAGACAAGGATTTGTGCTGCGTAAAGCATGCAGCTTTTCTGTTGCGTTCTGTTATTTATAACTGAAGATAACAAACGATCCTATAATCTAGCGTATGACTGAGCACACGATCGTGCCATCCCACGACCACTCAGATCACAGCTGATACTACGGTGCATGCCTACTGTCGTGCCATCACACGACGCACACACGAACTACTTAGTCATCTGAGATGACCGTTATTTCGAGCTTAACTGAAAAACTCTAAAACTGTCCGACAGTGGACGCTAGCTGAAACTGAACCTACAGTTCGTCAGACTTAAGTGTCAACAGTGTGCATGTCCGACTCCGAAAGTCAGAAGCACCTAGCAAGTGAGGCTGCTCCCGGGGTCGACGCCGAACTGCTTGCAGTAGTCCCTGTAGTAGCGCGCCCGAGCTTTCACCGCGTCCGAGTTCCCGCCGCCGCACTCCCCGCCGTTGATGGCTCTGGTGGTCGCGCCGAAACCCCGCGGCAGGACCTGGTGCACGTTCTTCATCCAGAACCAGAGCGCCGCCTTGAACGCCACCACCGGGTCCTGCGCCACCTTCTCCGGGTTCCGCAGCCCGTCGAAGCCGACGCTCCTCCCCGCCGGCCCGTAGTTGTAGTTCCAGGTCAGCTGCAGCGGCCCGCGGCCGTAGTACCGCTTCCCCGCGGAGCACGGCCACTGCGTGTTCTTCTCGTCGCAGTAGTGCTTGCTCGCACCGTTGATCTCCTCGATGTAGCAGAAATCTGTATAAAGAAGGCGCTTTAGTTATGCAGTTCTGTGTTCCATTCATCCATGGTAGGTTGGTTGAACTTACGTCCGGTCTCGTGCGTGACGTGGGCGAAGAAGGCGGCTAACTCCCTCTTGGAGTCGTCGTTGGAGCGGCCTTTCCCGAAGCCGGAGTTGGCCCGGGCGGCGGTCAGGAACGACTGGCGCGTGTAGAAGCTCTTGCCGGCGCAGCCGCTGCCGGCCCGCGACTTGATCCCGTTGAAGAAGGCCGCGGTGACGAGGCTCTTCACGGGAACGCCGGTCCCGCCGCCGCTCCCCGAGCACGGGCCCGACCGGCACCCGTCTCCACAGTAAGCGCTAGTGGTGCCGCAGTAACCGTACTGGCTGCAGCACTCGTTCGAACGGCAGCCGCAGTTCTGCGCCGCCGCCGGGCCTGCGGCGGAGAGGACTAGCGCCGCCGCTAGGCCGAGAGCCAAGAACGTGAACGACATCCCCATGCCGAATCACTGATAAGGTTTATTTTACTGCAGCTCTGCTAGCTTACTGTAGTAGGTGGCTGTGCATGTCAAGGTGGTGGCAACCGGCGGTTTATATAGACAATTGACGCTGATCTTGACGACGACTTGGCGTCAACGATCGACAAAATCAGAACCCCAAAGCATTGATTGGTCAAAAAATCACGCGGCTCACCTATCACGACTTTTCTTGCACTTGCTGTCGGGCTTGCATTTGGCCACGCAAGTCTCCTTTCTATCTCGCACGGACGGTACCCTGCACGTCCTTGCACTTGCTGTCCCCGGCATGCTGGTACGTGTATATAGTGCCAAGTAGGCCCGGAATTTGAGCCGAGCCAGCTCGATGAATAAACAAGTCAGCTCGGCTCGACTCATTTAACAAATGAGTTTAAAATAAAACTTGACTACTCGTTTAGCTCGGTAAAACTCTTAGCATGAAATATAATAAATTTCATATATAATTATGTCTAATTATTTGGGCAGGTGTGATGCATTTATCACAATAATCAATGACAATCGACTCGGATTCCCACTTGGTTTCACTGGTTCTTAATCCTTCAAAGGAAATCAAACTCCATCATCTAAGCTCATCTATTGTGACGCGTTTTGTGGAAACATTCTAATGATGGAAAAAGCAATCACTGAGGCTCAAGTGGGGAGGATGTGAAGATATGTTCAATCACATCTAGAACTGAAAGATACTGGACTCGTTAATGTTGTTCTTGGCGTTAATGAGGTCAAATTAGAAAGTACCGTGTCGGATGGCGGTCATGTAAGTCCACACTACTGTATCGTTTTGTGTTGCGGAGTGGGGGGGGGGGGGGGGGGGGGCTATTCAAGAAGATGAGAACGTACGGAATCTTTTACGTGATCCATACTAACCTATCATTTTTAGTGCATTTTGTGGGATATCTTCTCTATCTAAATAGGAGCACCCTACTACTTGATTTCTCTCAACATGCAAGCATGCCACATCAACAAGTCTCTGATTGGTCCACCTCATTAAGCAATCCACATTTATCTTTAGCCTATGAGTTAATTCTTAAACAAAGAAATAAAACAATTCAACTCATATTCTTTAGAATAGAAGATTTTCTAATATCTATCACTATGAAATTCCGCAGCAACGCTCAGATTGTTATCTAGTTGAAAAAAAGGTTGTGTATGAAGGCCCTTAGACTTTCCGGTGATTGGTGTTTGTTGACAATTTCGTATTCAGATGCATGATGTTTGGCCTCATATGCACGAGATCCTAGATTTCTACTGAAAGATGGAGGTGGTCCATGAACTTACTCGTTGAATTATGAGAGCAAAGAGGTCTTTATGAACCCAAAACCTTTCTCTTAGTAGAACCATGCATGCTCGATTAGGGTAGAAGCTGAGGTTGCTAAAGCAGCAATCTGCATTGTTTCTCTTTAGATGACAAGTGTGGGCAGGAATAGCCTTATGGTAAAGTATGAGAAGACCGCTAAGGTCTGTAAGCAATGCGGCTTTCTAGGCCATGATCAAGCTCAGAGTGTTATCTAGTTGGAAAAAAGTTTGTGTCGAAGGCCCTTAGACTTTCCGGTGATTGGTGTTTGTTGACAATTTCGTATTTAGATGCATGATGTTTGGCCTCATATCCACTTCTACTGAAAGATGGAGGTGGTCCATGAACTTACTCGTTGAATTATGAGAGCAAAGAGGTCTTTATGAACCCAAAACCTTTCTCTTAGTGGAACCATGCATGCTCGATTAGAGTAGAAACTGAGGTTGCTAAAGCAGCAATCTGCATTGTTTCTCTTTAGATGACAAGTGTGGGCAGGAATAGTCTTATGGTAAAGTATGAGAAGACCGCTAAGGTCTGTAAGCAATGCGACTTTCTAGGCCATGATCACGAGGAGTGCCGCGACACAGTTTAGGATATAAGAAAATCCATTATGGAAACTGGATACTCGACAAATGATGCATGCATGGGTCTCGCAGCTGGCTCCTGAGCCCCTGTGTATGTTGTCACCCGCATTGGCCCGTGCTGGTTGGTCAAGCTGAGGTGGATGAAAACGTTGAAGTTTCACAAACACTCTTTGTCTGTAGATTGATAATACGGTTGTGAGCACTATGAAATAAAGGCTCAAATGAGATGATTGAGGATATGATATTGATAAATAGGATAAATATTCTACCCAACTGACTTAGCATACACAAAAGTAAAAGTTGTAAAATATCAGTGCTTTACCAAAAACAGAATATTAATGGATTGATATTTATTAATTAAGCATTTTATAAATCATGGTACAACACGTATAATAAAGGTAAGCTTTCTGATACCTTATAAGAGGAGTACTCTAATGTTGACAATCTGCTTTAAAACCACACATACTCTATAAAACAAAGTTGTTTACCCCCTAAGATTGAACTACCTTGACAATTCACAACTCTTCCCTAGCAATGAACTCAGACAATTCTACTAAGGACTTACGTCCGGTGCCTAATGAGGCCTCCCAGGCATCCACGTTTTGCGCTGCGACTGGCTTGTGGCCCTGTGGGAGCACCGCACGTGGCTGGCCACGCGTTGGCTCGCCTCGCCCGCTCATACCTTCTAGAGTCCGCCTAGCCAATCCCGCTCCTCTCTCCTCCCCCAATCCTTGTTCCCGGCTCCCTCCCCTGGAGCACGCCGCCGCACCAGATCGGGCGAGGAGGAGAGGAGGAAGGCGGAGGGGTCGAGGGTGGAGACCGGGTGGAGGCGCGTGAGTGCGAGGAGCTCGGCCTCGCGGCTTCGCCGCTCGACCGCGCGCTCCATGGAGGAGAGCACCTCCTCAGCCTGCCGCGCGACCACCGTGAGGGGTGGCTGCGCCGCCAGGACCTTCTGCCCTCCCCATCGTCTGGAACCAGTACGGCGAGATTTCAGAGCCATAGGCCGCGCCAGTCGTCGCCGCCTGACACCCTGCCTATGGTACGGTGAGGAGGGACGACTGGCCGCCTGACACCCTAACGTCCTGCACGTCGGTTGCCGCCATCCTCCGACCTCCTGCGTGTCGCCTCCCACCTCTTACGTGTTGCCGGCGATCCCCTTCGCCGCAACCCAAACTCCCGCGTTGGCGGCAGGGATCAGCGGGAGGCGGCTCTCCTCCATCGCTTTTCCCTTCCCTCTCTGTAACTAGCGATGTGGAATGGGCAGAGATTGTGGCACGAATCAGTGAGAGGCGGCGGTGGGGAACAACGAGCGAGCTACCTCCCCTCCTCTCTCTCCCCTGGTTCATCTCTCTCAAATCGAATTTGAGAAAAATGATGGCACGTGGATAAGAGAGGCATGTAAGAATTAATTTCCCTTTAATCTTTCAACCATTTTGCTTCCGATTTTTAAGCTGTAGATCGGATTTAATGTACTGCTCACCGTAGGGTGCGGTGGAGTAAGAAGAAGGCGATGTAGCAGGTGAGCGTGGGGATAAGGTCGTCGATAAAGGCAGACTGCAAGGCCTGGGGGCATGGGTTGGTGCTTGGGCTGTCTTTGTGTTTCGCTCGCATCGCCGTGCTTACCCGCTGTCCATGGGGAACACAGCATTTGCGCTGCTACAACAGGACGAGAAGTAGCAGCGGCAGATTTGGGGTGCGTTGTGGGCCTGTGGCTGCATCTGACTTTCTTGGATCGTTTCTTGCTGCATTGACCGATGGTGCTTGGTCATTTTGGAGAAAGTGGCGCTTTCCTGCAATCAACCGAAGACTACATGACTGCCTGGTTGGAGCTGATTGTTTTCTTCAGACTACATGGTTGCCTAGCTGTTTTGAGTACATCTGAAAGAGTCTACTTGAGGTATTTTTTGTCAAGAGAAGTGATGATTACAGGTGATATGAGCTGATAGTTAAATAAGGATGTTTTTAATTGTTGATTTCCATAAATATAGTTTGTATGAATTCCAAGCTTTTTGTTCCTCTTTAGGCTTTTCTTTCTTGCATATTCTCTTGATCCTCATGTTTGATATTGTTCCTGTGGTCTTCGTTTTGATTAGTTTTTGTTAGAAATCAACTACTAATTTTTCTGATTAGTTGAAAAGGAAAGGCTAAGCAGAACCATTTGTATGTAATATCCTAATAGAGCATAAAAGGTTGATGATTGTGTACTGGTATGCTCAGTTATATTTCCTTCTGGTTAACTATAGGATGCCATAGCCTTATGTGCATAGGTCACCATTGTAATGTGTGTTCCTTGTCCTATTTTGCAAGAATGCAGTTAAAAGAGAGATGGTCATGCACCAAGAAGAAGTCTCTCTTTCTTCCAGAAAGTAGAAAGCACCCAGATTGATTGTACAATTCGAATTGATTTCTTATGTTTTATTAAATTTAGTTTAGCTTTGTAGAATAAGCCTTCTGATTTATTCTTTTTTTATATGCATAGGCTTCTTAGTTGGTATGCCACAATGTAAGAAATTCGAACAAGATGACTCTTTTCAGTTTAACGTGTAGACCACAGAGTAGTGTGTGTGCTTGATGCTTCTTTTAGTGTCTATCACTGGTCGTTGAGACAATGTGTTTCCATCAATTACAGAGCTAGAACCACTTAAAAAATGGCATGATATCCTTTGTAAAGTTGATTAGAGAAATATGCGGAGAAGATGGAAAAGGTGATATCCGATGTATGATTAATTTATGGCAGTCAGTAGTCTAGATCATTAGTTAAATGACCACCAGCTTCTTAGTCTATGCCATGTTTTTAATAAAGAATAGTGGTTATTGAGTTGTCATTATATGTTGGTGGACTGTTTTTGTGAAAGTGGGCTTTGAATCATTTCCTGCAGCTTAATATCCAGTACAACGAAAGCCCTCATGGTATGGCATGTGAAGGGGATCGCATGCAGAAAACAAAAAATTTCCTAACACGGATAACCTTAAACTAGCCAGAATCTATACTATGCAGATATAGAAGTACGCAGGGGGTTCGGTGCACATACCCTTGTAGACTGAAAAGCGGGGATTACGCTCCCGCACAAGCGTTGTCGATGAAGCCGACGAAGACTTCGATGCCGTGTAGAGGAAGCAGACCTCTAGCACCACTAGCGTGGTGCCTCGCAGGGCGTCACACACGTACGGTGAAGCCGACGAACTCCGGGCTCCGATCCAAAGACGAAGTAGCAGAAGACTGGGACCGGAAGACCAGCAGCGCGGCGGCGTGCGTATGGTGGAGAAAACTTATCCTTGGCGCAACTCCAAACTGGGGAGTCACGGGATCCAAGGAGAGAGAGAGAGAGAGAAATTGGTGTCTATTTAAAGTCCAGGGGTACCCATCTATATATAGGAGCCCGGGGGGCTGCCCAACCTGCCAGGCTGGCGGTGTGGGACTAATCCCACACCCCAGCCGGCCAAGGTGGTGCGCCGGCCCTAGGTGGGCCCCACTTGGCCCACCTAGGCCGGCCCCTCCCCCATGCGCACCAAGGAGGGGGACTTCCCCCCCCCCCCCTCATGGGCCTTCTTTCCACCAGAAGGCCAATTTAAGGTATGCAGCCTTTAAAAAATTCAGAAAAAATTAAAATAAAATATATTTAACTATTAATTATACTAATTAATATTAAATACATATTACATAATTTATTCTGGCTCCGAAAACTATTTCGTCGCTGCCCGATCTCCATCGAAACTTTCCCGGGACGTTCCCGGTGCTCTCTTTTCCTATTTTTCTCTTCCGGTAAAATGTCGACTCCCCTTAAGCGTGTTACCCTAGCGGTTCGATTATCTCACCAGACATGATCGAGACTCCTCTCCGATCAATGACTAATTCGTGGACCTTGGATACCCAGAATTAATCCCTGCGAGATAACGAATACTTTTCCTATCGAACCTGGACGTCCGAGTCTTTAACCTTTTGCCATGCGATACTTAGCGTGTCCGAGACTCGTTCATAGATATCTCCATACCCAGCTTGATCTCGTTACCGACACCGCTAACTTCTACTCGTCCATGATCTTATGTCCTGGTGACCTAGTCACACGCTTGCAAGCTCTTTCGACATAATCTCACCGAGTGGGCCCTAGAGTATCTATCCTGCTATGGGACTGGCAAATCCCGCTCTTGACCCCCCGTCTCAACATACTCCTTTTCGACACCCGAGAGGGACACCTTTATTGTCACACTATGTAAGATATGACGTTTGATGCAATCAAAGTGTCTTCCACGAATAGCAATAAGAGTAGGTCTCACGGTCAAATGCGTAATGACTACGTCCTACAAATATCGGGTATGTACATCACGTCATTCTCCCAATGACATGACTCCATTGTCAACTGACATAAATGTCACATGATCGGGAAACCTCGATCATCAATTGCCCAATGAACTAGTCAAGTAGAGGCTACTAGGGACCTGGTTGTTTATCTACCACACGTGTATTAATGTTTCCGTTTAATACAGTTATAGCATGGTATAAAACATATAATGAACAATTGAGATATGACGAATAAACTATATTTATTAAGTGCCTCTAGGGCATATCTCCTTCAGTCTCCCACTTGCACTAGAGTAACACTTAATCTAGTTTACAACTTGGTAAAAGCTCAACACCCATAGCAACTTGGTGCATGCTTGCTTCGTGGAAGAGGAATACAGTCAACAGATCTCACACATTGAGATCTGTATGCGCTTTGCAACACTTCTATGTCAACCAGTTTGACATCATCCCGCATCTTACGATGACGGTGAAATATATCTTAGTCGATGGAGTGAGACTCAGTCCAATCACACTTGCTACTTCTGAAGTTGCCATATATTTCTATACCTATCATGTAGATTATGCGACAGTGCATTCATATGCTACTTCGCAAGCTAACCATGTCTTTCTTCAAAACAAAGGCCATCTCCTATATGAGATTTCTAGTCGTATGGGTCGTTCTCACAGACACTGAAGAATATACTTAACGTTTGTTCATTGATCCACACAAGGATCACTCTAGAACCCGTTCTTCAACCAAGAACGTGGGTCACACCAAGTCGAGCTTTCAGTCTGATAGAATCTATGTCTGAGGCATAGAGGATGTCCAACATCATTTTTCTTTCATCAGCTATCACTGAAAATGCCAAGATAAACTTAATATTTTACCTAGTCATACAAGCAAGAACCTCTTTCTTCGCTTGTTCTATTCTGAAACACTTCAGAATCTTAACCTAGGAAAATATTTCGACCTAATGTTATTAAGCCCCTTTTGATCTATACAATTATAGATCGAATGCCTAATACTCATAACTTCATTCATAGGAAATTTAATCACTTAAATAATCCTTTATACTTTGCTAGAGGATCTGTATCATTCTCAATATGTCGTTACATAAGATCAGGAATGACACTTAGCTCCCACTTAAATACGCCATCCGTATATAAGACCAAGGAATTTCGTTTAGCTCCCACTCAAATATGCCATTCACATATAAGATCAAGAAAGCTACTTAGCTCCCACTCACTTCTTTGCAAATGCAAGTTTCTTCAACTATTTTGGACAACTCCAAAATCCTTTGATCACATCATCAAAGTGAAGATTCCAGCTCCGATATGCTTGCTTCAGCCCATGAATGGACAGCTGAAGTTTGCATACATGTTTAGCATCCTCAGGATCACCAAACCATTTCATTGTACTAATTACAACTCTTTCTTAATCATATCATTAAGAAACATGGTTTCCTTATCCATCTATCAATTTCTCAATTTGAAATTATAGTAATTGCTAAACGACCCCGAATAGATTTAGGCTTCGCCACTTGAGACAAAATCTCGTTGTGGTCAACTTTTGAATCTGTCGGAACCGTTTCATGACAAATCGATCCTTATCAGTGTCTACTCTCTCATAAAATTCCATATTCTATTAACAGCCTAGATGCCATCAAGAAGATCTCCCAAGTCATTACCTGGTAATCGTACATGGATTTTATCTCGGATCATATACGACTCATAGCCATTTCTCGGACTTAGGTCTACCATCTCTTCTTCGTAGTTCGTAGGTCTGTCATATTCCATTAATATGACCTTCATAACAAGATTGTCGTACCACACAGTGTGGAACACAATCTCGTACGCCTACGTTCTTAGTATGAGCTCAGAGCATCATGATCTTTATCATCAGCTTCTTTCAAGTTGAGGAGCATGACACCGGAAACACTTTCCGTTGCGCCACTCTGATGTCTGGAGAGGAAGTTCATTAACTTCGTCTTGCTCTACTTCCTTTCCCACTAATACCCTTGGATAAGAAACTATTTCTTTTGCAAGGCATATTCCGGCAACGTTTTTGCCTATGTCGTGAGACATGTACCCAACTAATTCTTTAGGTACGGTACACTACAAAGATTTATCCATTTTAGGTTTGATCACATCGAAACACTAAATTGCTGAAACGACAATCTAGGCTAAAAGCCATGCCATCACTCATATGGTATTGTCTCCATGGATTTAAATGGTTTCCCTATTATCTAACGTGAATGTTATGTTTCTACCATACGACTCCAACGATCACAATAATTCGGTAAGAGATTTATTTACCACACACTATCCGATAGGGTGCGATTACGACGTCCTAACATACCATAACACTATGGTGTTCCATGCGACGTAATTTGTGGAACTCTTCTCACAAGTCTTCCAATGATATGCCAACATTATAACTCAAATCTTTATTTCCTCGATCTGTATCGCAGGAATTTGATTTTCTTGTTAAATTTATTTTTCTACTTCACTCTGAACTTGTTTGATCGAATCAAAATCTTCAGACCAACATTTCCTAAGTGGATATCCGTATATCTACTCGGAATATTTATGAAGTCTATGAAACAAAGACTTCCACTATACGTTAAAGTACTTCATTGATTCACATACACCCACATGCATGATTCTCAACAAGTTATACTCAAACGTTCATTGAAGCTTACGAAATAAAGATCTCCACTACACGTTTAATTACTTCATTGATCCACATACATCAAAATGCATGATTATCAATAAGTTATATGCCCGCTTTCCGAAAACGGTGTCTTAGTTATCTTGCAAGTGTCAAAAGATCAAATCTAATGACTTGTAGATCCATCCGTATGGAGCTTGTTCATTGACTATAACATTGACATGACTTAAACGGTAGTGCCACACGAATGTGGTGTCTTTATTAAGTTTGTATCCTTTGGCATTAATATTATGAATGTGGGAGCTTCTACCATCTAAATTCAAATCGGCTTATGATCATTACTTCATAAATATAGGACAACGATTTTGTCACTAACATATATGAATAATCGTCTCGCTAGAGGAGACACATTTATAACGATCATACTAACAGGCGATCAAAGAATTTATTCAAATGGTAGATCTAGAGGGAGAGTGTCCATGGCCATCACAACATTTTGTCTGCCATCATCAACACACATTGTCGCCTCATCCTTCTAAGCTACTCAAGCAGTGAATCTGGTTTTCATAAAACATGACTAGTATCAAAACTTAGTCACTACTGCGAGTACTTGCTTAGGTAAAACATTCATAACGTGTATATCATATATGCACCATCATCATTGATGACTTCCCGGCGATCTGTTTCATCTTCTTGATTCTTCCAACGCAATCAAGAACCATCAAGGTGAACGATTCCCCTTGTATGACATAGTCTATGACAAAGCATTTGCACCTGGCAACGTCGTCTGTCATCCAGTGATCGAGCTGAGCGAGGCGTCTCAATGTCATCAAATATGACCAATGTCATCGAGTATGACCAGTGTCATCAATTATGACTGCCACGTGCTACTTCAATGCGTGTATTCTCTTCCATCTTGGTTGAGAAGAAAAACAGTCAACATACTGTTAAATTTCATCAACCCAACTTTAGGTGTATCCCGAGTTTAGCGATCATCTCATATGTTCGCGATCTAACAACTCGTACCCACCGTAAATACTCTATGGCAGAGATCACAACATACACTGGACTATGATGATATTATCCGCACAAAAACTTGATAATCCAAATTATCCTTTTGTTAGCGGAATCTCCGGGTTTATCTCCTAGCGGGTATTGTATCAAAAAGAGCTAATGGTTTAAACAAGGAGTATCCTCAAGCTAAAGCATAAAACTATGAAGTTTGGACCCAACCTTTTAAGTTTCTCAATCGCAGGATTGCGCCTAATTTTCAAAGAAGGCTATTACACTGGTTAATATCTACAAAGGTTTTGCAAAACATAAAGACTTTGTTCATTATAAAATAGGGTTCAAGTTTTAATAAAATAATCTAACAGAACTCCCACTCAAAACGAGTATCCCTCTAATCGTTTTAGTGATTACACGATCCTCATCCATTATGCAACCCCTCATCGTCAGAGCCGGCAACATAACTTCAAAGGTAGACATCGACATGTCAATCACAACAACTTTGTGACTCATGCTTAACCTTTCGGTCACCTTGTTCCGAGGCCATGTCTGTACATGCTAGGCTCGCCATAATAACCTTTAACGAAAGTGCTTGTGCAACGTGGCTTACACCCACTGTATGCGAACGACGATATGTCTGACACCCGATCGTCACGGCCTGCCTCATAACGTAGAACTTTCTTGGTGGTGCACGTTGAAGGGAGAACACAGATGGTATTTTGGAGGGATCATCTTATGTAACTACCGCCGTGTAAGTAATATATACTATATATATATACACACAATATAAGATGCACTCAAAACATCAAATATAATGCGACGTGATATGGTCCTTGCGCCGGTGGTCTCCTTCGCGCCAACAGTTTATAAACAATTTAATAAACCTACCTTGACCATATCACATAGCCCCTGCAAAATAAAGTTAGACGCCTCTACTTTATCTTTTGCATATTTTACGTGGCTTGGGGCTGTCGTAAATAGAACCGCTTCGTACCTACGAACCTATGACCACAACAACGATCAAATAATTGCATATTTATTCATCCCTTTCGGGCCCTCCATTGAAAATGCAAAGCCAACTAAAGAGAGAGAGACAGACACGCGCCAGCCACATATACGGAACCAGCCGTATGTCAGTTGTGGAACCAGTCTCGCGTAAGCGTACGCGTAAGGTCGGTCCGGGCCGCTTCATCAACTCGATGCTGCCGGCAGTGCAAGTGCACGCGAGAGGGTAGCAAATAATAAGATCGATGTCCCCGTGATAAACACGGGTGCAGCTAGCGTACAGCTATATCTACGCATAGATCGGCTCTGATACCACTGAAGGGGATCGCATGCAGAAAACAAGATTTTTCCTAACACGGATAACCTTAAACTAGCCAGAATCTATACTATGCAGATATAGTAGTACGCAGGGGGTTCGGTGCACATACCCTTGTAGACCGAAAAGCGGGGATTACGCTCCCGCACAAGCGTTGTCGATGAAGCCGACGAAGACTTCGATGCCGTGTAGAGGAAGCAGACCTCTAGCACCACTAGCGTGGTGCCTCGCAGGGCGTCACACACGTACGGTGAAGCCGACGAACTCCGGGCTCCGATCCAAAGACGAAGTAGCGGAAGACTGGGACCGGAAGACCAGCAGCGCGGCGGCGTGCGTATGGTGGAGAAAACTTATCCTTGGCGCAACTCCAAACTGGGGAGTCACGGGATCCAAGGAGAGAGAGAGAGATTGGTGTGTCTTTTCAAAGGCCAGGGGTACCCATCTATATATAGGAGCCCGGGGGGATGCCCAACCTGCCAGGCTGGCGGTGTGGGATTAATCCCACACCCCAGCCGGCCAAGGTGGTGCGCCGGCCCTAGGTGGGCCCCACTTGGCCCACCTAGGCCGGCCCCTCCCCCATGCGCACCAAGGAGGGGGGCTTCCCCCCCTCATGGGCCTTCTTTCCACCAGAAGGCCCATTTAAGGTATGCAGCCTTTAAAAATTCAGGAAAAATTAAAATAAAATATATTTAACTATTAATTACACTAA
The DNA here is from genome assembly GCA_026929855.1 of Poa annua. NCBI lineage: Eukaryota > Viridiplantae > Streptophyta > Magnoliopsida > Poales > Poaceae > Poa > Poa annua. The sequence goes on from CM049433.1 coordinate 73,330,367, forward strand.
TTAATATTAAATACATATTACATAATTTGTTCTGGCTCCGAAAACTATTTCGTCGCTGCCCGATCTCCATCGGAACTTTCCCGGGACGTTCCCGGTCTCTCTTTTCCTATTTTTCTCTTCCGGTAAAATGTCGACTCCCCTTAAGCGTGTTACCCTAGCGGTTCGATTATCTCACCAGACATGATCGAGACTCCTCTCCGATCAATGACTAATTCGTGGACCTTGGATACCCAGAATTAATCCCTGCGAGATAACGAATACTTTTCCTATCGAACCTGGACGTCCGAGTCTTAAACCTTTTTCCATGCGATACTTAGCGTGTCCGAGACTCGTTTATAGATATCTCCATACCCAGCTTGATCTCGTTACCGACACCGCTAACTTCTACTCGTCCATGATCTTATGTCCTGGTGACCTAGTCACACGCTTGCAAGCTCTTTCGACATAATCTCACCGAGTGGGCCCTAGAGTATCTATCCTGCTATGGGACTGGCAAATCCCGCTCTTGACCCCCCGTCTCAACATACTCCTTTCTGACACCCGAGAGGGACACCTTTATTGTCACACTATGTAAGATATGACGTTTGATGCAATCAAAGTGTCTTCCACGAATAGCAATAAGAGTAGGTCTCACGGTTAAAGGCGTAATGACTACGTCCTACAAATATCGGGTATGTCCATCACGTCATTCTCCCAATGACATGGCTCCATTGTCAACTGACATAAATGTCACATGATCGGGAAACCTCGATCATGAATTGCCCAATGAACTAGTCAAGTAGAGGCTACTAGGGACCTGGTTGTTTATCTACCACACGTGTATTAATATTTCCGCTTAATACAGTTATAGCATGGTATAAAACATATAATGAACAATTGAGATATGACGAATAAACTATATTTATTAAGTGCCTCTATGGCATATCTCCTTCAGTTATAAGATATGGGGGGTCATACAGGGGCGGTGCGACGCGAAGCGGACAGTTCCTACTGTGGTTTGAGCCGCCTAGCGCGTAGACGCAAACTAATGAGTCCGCTATTGAGGTATCGGCCGGACTCTTGACGCGGGTGACAACTCATATGGGTGGCTCCCTGGACTTGTTTGTAGTGAAGGAAAAACGTCGTGTCGCCACATCCTGCCGGCACATCGACGGAAGTGTGTTCATGGCATTAAGGGTTGAACGTGCGTGTGGGTACAGTAGTGCATCCCTGCAGGGTACAGTCTTATCGATGAGCCGCGTCCGCGGTTATGGACAACTTGGTGACGATGCTGGCTAACAAGATCATAGACAACTTACATCTAATCATTGTTAATTAACTTGACTAGTAATATAGAAATACTTCCACAATAAATGGTAACTAAAACTGTTCAACGTGTGAGTTTCCCGAATTGCTTCCTCATACTTGGTTGAGGGGGTTGATTCGAGAATGGGTTATGTTTGGTGTTAGTAGTAGTTGGTTACTTATACGCTCTCTTATCCCTCTCTAATTAGACGGAAGTTGTAGCGTGTCTCTATTAGGTTGCTAGTGCTGCTGCCGCTAAGTCCACCTACCCTATATTTTGGGGGATCTTGTAGAAAGTAAACAGGTTGATTTTGCTTGCCAGGGAGTGCCCTGACCCATCTTTGGGCTGTGCTTTTATGTGAAGTCAACAGGTTCGAAGTCTGACGACGTTAGCTTGGGAATCCCTCCGGCTTGGGCTGGGCAGGGATATGGCGCCATCGTTTATCTTCAGGACTCTTAGTCCAATTTGCATCTTATCCGTAGCCGGATACTATTTCGCTTCCGCTCCGCTTTGTATCTTTGTAATGTATCTTTGTATTCTTGACTCGTTGGAGTCGTGTTATATATGTATCTTTTGTTGTTGTGGATCTTTCTGAACTGTTGTAATGTTATCACAATTCCACCCACATAACTCGCATGTTTCGGCGTGTACGTTATGTCTGGTGGGCGACCTAAAATCGTTATTATGCGGATTTCGGCGGGATCGCTTAAATCTACATATTACCGATTTTGGGGCGTCACAGCACGGCTCCTACGCCGTGGAGTTGGTGGCCGGCGGGGAGGCCGCGCTGATCCAGGAGGTGGACACGGTGCCCGGGAGTTCGTGCAGGCTGGAGTTCTCGGTCGGGGACGCGGGCAACGGGTGCGTGGCCAAGGAACAGCCCATGCGCGTCCAGGCATCCACGGCGGACGGGAGCACAACCGTGGTGTACAGATCCGAGGATAAGGGCGGGAGCATGCGCGCGTCGCTCGACTTTACCCCGACCGGAAGCCGGACGCTGGTGGCGTTCTGCAGCTCGGCCTACCACACCAAGTCTGACAACAGTGGCACCCGCTGCGGGCCGGTGGTCGACGACATCTCGCTCGTCTGTGTTTCGCAGCCGCCTGCTCGCCGGTTGCTGCGTTAATTAGTTAGAGAGGTATTGTAGAAAGTGGTAGTGTTCATCTTGGCTGCGGCCTGCGCACCCTGCGGTTTTTTACCCAACTGGGCTACTCCCCATCTCACTATAGGAACGCCGACAGCCAGTTCCTACATCAACGGCTTTTTATCGGAACGGTCGGTATAGGGGCTGAATTGGACCGCCAAACAAATTGGCAGTCGGTTCAGATTAGCCGTCAGCGTAGCTCTATTTTTTTCAACATTGATGTTTTTATTTTCTATGAATTAGTTATGTTTGTATTTGATTTTTTTCTTACATAATACTTTTAAACAAAGTGTCCATATTTGGCATATAGGTGTGTCATGTTATGAGAAACAACGTTGGCGAACCGAGTTTCAACATTATTTTAAAATAACATTTTCTATTTTTTAAGTGTTAAAAATGAATTTTTTTTGTGAAGCGGTACAAAAAATATGAGAAAAAACGACACCAATCTAATTTTCACAAAAAATAATTCATATTTCATAGACAGTATAGAAATATTAGAAAATTTCTTGCTTACAATCTATATTTGCCTATTTAAATTGTTAGAATATGAATACGTGTACAACTAGGAGTTAGAGATAGACTAGTATTAGACTTATTGTACTCCAAGTTTACCTCCCTCCTTATACCACTATATATACCCCTTGAGGGTTATGAAAATACAACAACAAAGATTAGGGATTCTATAATTTCAACATAAATGACTTTATGGAGATTTTTTGAAAGCAATTCAAATTTAAACTACAAGTGTGTGATAGTTTGCTCTGGAATTTAAAAAATACATTTTAAGATACACAAGTAGTGGTTGTATCACAGAACTATCGCGTTTTGAAATTTTTGACCCCTTTCGATTAATAGGCATGGTGGCCATTTTGACTGTTTTTGTAAATTAAATAAAGTGAAAAATACTCAAAAAAAGAAATCCTTTAGCACGGACTACTTTTGTGGGTACTAGTTTTTAGGAAAAATTATGAACTTGAGTTTTCAAAAAGTTACGAAAAAAATCCTCTATACACATATATAAATTTCAAGTCAAATGACCAATGTATGATCATTATCGTGTCATAGTTTATGATAAAGTGCTCATATTTGGCACATAGGAGAGTCAAGATATGGTAGACAACTTCGTCGAACTGAGTTTCCAAATTATTTTTAGAAATATCATTTTCCATTTGTAAGTGCCAAAAAAGACTTTTTTATGAAGCAAAAACATGGTGAAATATGGCACCATCTAATTTTTACATAAAGTAGTCCGTATTTGATGAACAATACAAAATATAAGGAATTTTATTGCTTTCTATTTAAATGACTTTATGCCAAATTTTCAAAAGTAATTCAAGTTTGAACTATAAGTGTGTGATAGTTTGCAAAGAAATTAAAAAAAACGTTTTAAAATACATAAGTAGTGGTTTTATTACAAAACCGTCGATAGCTTTGAAAAATTTGACCCCTTTCGATGAATATCATGGTTGTCATTTTGATAGTGTTTTCAGAAAAAACAAATAAAGTGGAAAAAAATACTCAAAAAAGAAATCCATTGGCATGGAGTGCGTTGATGTGTACTAGTTTTTAGGAAATTTGATAAACTCTAGTTTTGAATTTTTTTAAAAAAATCTTCATAAAATGGTCAATTGTCTTATGAACATGTTTAAGTTTCAACCCAAATGGTCAATGTATGGCCATTATCATGTCATAGTTTGTGATAAAGTGCTCATATTTGGCACATATGTGTGTCATGGTATAATAAACAATATTGTCGAACTGAGTTTCCAAATTATTTTTAGAAATTTCAATTTTCATTTTTGAAGTGTCAAAAATAACTTTTTTAAGCAGGTACAAAACAATTTGGTGAAAGATGGCATCCATCTAGTTTTCACATAAATTTGTTCATAATTTATGCAAAATACATAAATATTAGGAATTTTTCTTACTTCCTAATAGAATTAGACATTTTATTTGTCAAATTCTAATTTACGGATTTAAAGATAGCAATTATTCCATACTAAATGGGAAAAGGCAAAAATAAAGTAAAATTTATTTCATTGCTATTTAATTAAATATTATTACTACATAGGCAACAGGTACTCTGCATGGAGGTAACATGGATAAGTGCAGCGTGCAGATGATGCCGCCCCGAGGCGGTCACCGAGAATAAGGTTCAAAAAAGTGTAAGATCATGACCTAGGGGTTAATATGATTAATAGGATACTAATAAGTTATAACTTTTCAGTTGAAAGCTAATTCGGAAGGAACTAATTTTGAAGATGTGTTACCGAATAAAAAGTTTGATCAAATGTGAGTAATTTGACATAATATTAAGCGTATAATCTAATATTAAGTGTGTGACTAGCTGAGAAATTTCAAAATAAAAAAGGATAATTTGTTTGGAAAAAACATGCAGACGGCTTTACCGTCGGTGTAGCCTACGCCGACATCATTTAGTATACTGACGGCAATTTGGCTTACACAGATGCCTTATTACTCCGAAGGCGATATGCCGACGGCGACCGTCGGCGTGGCCCTTTGCCGACGGCAATCTAAGCGGCCGTCGGCATATTGCCTATTTCCTGTAGTGTCTATCTATTTCTTTCTATTCTATCTATCTTCTATCTCTCTATTCTATCTATCTTCTATCTTTATATTCTATTTCTATCAAAATACGGAGATTTTATTTAAAGACACCACGATCTAAATCATCCAAATTATTTTAACTGTCAGATGAATAACATGTGGCTATGATTTAATGAGACTTAGAGTCATAATTAGTTACGTAAACATATTAAACGTGGCTGGTCAGATCAACCGTTCTGTGTCAACATGATGATAAGGCATGTAATTAACTTACGAGAAAGGAAGTTGTCAAAAAAAACTTAGGCAGGAAACAACTTACAAGAGATAGGTCCGTATGTAAAATATACATGAGAAAAACCGAAACGGTAGGCAAACCTCGTTGCAAGTGGGTGGCTAGGTATTTTCTGTTTGGTTCATGGTATTGTTTGTGTGGTAGGCAAATTTTAGACATATTTTCTCAAAAAAGTGGTTGAGTTCAACCACCACTTTTAAGACATGGGCGAGTCCCGTCCGTCACCTCAGAATTATTTTGTGGCATGTTCATCGTACTCACAAAATAAAAAATACCCATTTTATTTTTTTAGAAAAAATCTTTTTAAAATATATTAAGACATTTTATCCTTTTATATATTTGGAAAAACTTCCCCTAATTATATATTAAGAAAATTTGACAATTTTCCCTATATTAAACAAATTTTTACCTTTTAAATAATTGAACAATTTTTCCTTTTTATATATTAAAAATATTTGAATAAACATTTTTCCTTTAACTTTCCCTTTTAATTATTTGAACAAAATACACTTTTAAATATTTGACCAACTTTTCCTTTTATATATTTGAACAAAGTTATGTCATAGCATAAGAAATCTAGTGTACCATCTAGTGTACAAGCATCTTCTCCAAAGAAATCTACCTTTTCCTTTCAAATATTTGAACAAAGTTGTGTTAAAGATATTTTACCAACATTAAGAAATTTCTCTCTCCAAATTATAGCATAGATATTTAAGCAAGCTTTTCCCTTTTATAAACTTGTTATGGGTTTTTTCACCATCTTAAAAATAATTGACCATATCACTCTAAGCATTTCTACTCCCTCAAAATAAAAGTATATATATGGCTACGCCTAACCACTTTTTAACCCTTTAACCAAGTATAATATTTGGCTAACCAACACAAACAACTAAACATGAAAAACGGTTACTACCAACCACGTGGTTGGGGGTGCCATAACCACTTTTTATATCCAATGAACCAAACACATCCTAAATTTATCGATATTAGGCATCTAGCTATGACCTATGAGAAGCTAGTTGCAAGTCTGCAAGCAAATGTGTCGACAATTTTTCCTTGTGAAACTACAGTATTGATTTATTGATTAGATCCATCTTGCTACAGCACCCGCTGGTACAGCCGGTGATTTATATCGGCTACCAGCTTAACAAAATAAATTGGTCCATAATTGATCAGCTAGCTTATGATTGCTGTCAGTTCGATCTGTTGTTTACGCATCGCGGGGGATTGATTTCACCAATCCTACGTTGCTGTTTTTTTCGCTGTGAAAGTTTGGACATAAAACTTTTTTTTAGATTACGTTGATTCTTATCATATAGCTAGCTAAATAATGCAACAATACATAAGCCACCACGCCAATTCCAGAAGTAAAAACAGTCAACCTATCCGAGGTACACTCTGTACAAGCATCTTCTCCACGTCAACCTATATCGCCACCAACATTCTAGCTAGTGCAGAAGCTTAGGGCATCTCCAACAGCTTATCTAAATACATATCTAAAGCAAATATAGATAACTCAGGGTAGAAAAGCGTCCCCAGCATCTCATCTACAATGTCATCTATCCATAGATGATCCCCAACCCTTGTACGCACTATCTACACGTTGAGGACGCTTGGAGGATCATCTAAACAAAACTGCTCGCTCTCGTTGGCCGGATTTAAATAGGTGGAAAGAAAAGTGTTGAATAATAGTTATAAGATAGTACTAAAATATATGAGAGAGAATATATAGATGATCTTCGATATGCAGATATAGATGACCAAATTTAGATGAGTGCTGGAGATTCTCTTAGAATTCAAATTCTAAAGTCGTCCATGCAGATGGCTTGGTCGTTCGTGCCTCTGAAGACGACGGGTGCCAGTTTCTGGTCCAACTCGTGTATCTACTTCTTCAGCTTGTCTCTGCGGTCGGGTAGCCCCTACACCACCAGCAAATCGGTCAATCAACTTATATTTAAAGAGAAACAGAAGTTCAAAAAAATCAACTTCAAATGTGCAAAGCAATAAATTTCACAAACACAAGGAGATTGCTTTTTGGTATCAGTCACTAGGAGCTTGTTGTGAGACGCCACTAAGTTCAAAGAACATATTTTGCAAACCGGACAAGATTTCTAGACCTGGAGGACACTATGGCGGGAGCTTCTATAAGACGCTTGTTGAATCATTTTTGTTAGGTGATAAGTTGAGTCTCCAAAATATTAGGATAACGACGAGCAATTAAACATACGGTGAAGAGAACGTTATATATTATTATTATCGTTAGACTCATCCTATCTTTACATATTTTGCCGCACCACATGATATTAGATATGCCGGTAGGCTAAAAGAAAGAAATGTCGGCCTATTCTAGCGAAACATGGAGAATGCCAAAATAGAGTCTATTTTAATATACGGTGCAAAATCGATTTGTTTCACTAAATAGGGTAATAAGTGCGACAACAACGCAAGTGTGATAAAAAGAGAAATCCACTCTTAAATAAAAACTTAAAAATGGAGTTGAAAAAAATAAAGATAACGAAGTTTTTCTTGGGCCGGCCCACATGCGTCCCCGCGAGTGAACGTTGCCATGCTGATGGGCGCGAGCCGAGGAAGCGTCAAATAGGAAATACCCCACTATCAAGCAGGAATGATCTCCAACTCAAAAAAAAAAATCAAGCAGGAATGATCAAAAGAAAATATAGGGAATGATCAAGGCCAACTTCTTGGGGGCATCGGCATGAACAACCCTTAGGCCGTTAGGCGAGAGGCAAATCTACTAAAAAAGGCGAGAGGCAAACCAGGGCACAACGGCCATTGCACGCCATTTGCTCCTCCTGTCTAGCTCAGGCGAGATGCTTGGCTCTGCCACTCTGCCAGCCTTGCCTGTCGTGCGAACTCAAGTCGGCTGGTCCGCCGTCCCCAGTCGCCACCCGCTCGATCCCCGCCGTGGAGAGCGCCGCCCGACCGTGCGAACAGAGGAACCTTCCATGCCTTGGGTTCCATCCGCAATCCATGGAAACGCAGCCCAAGTACACGTGACCGCACGCAGGGGCTGTTCTGTTGAGCACGCGACTGCGGCTGGCCGCTGGCGACGCCTCCGACTCTCCGCTTATAAATGTGGCGCCGGATGGCACCTTCCCAGTCCAGTGACTCCGTGCCGGTGCTCAAAGAAGAAAAAATAACTCCATTGCTCCATGGCTCCATGCTAGGTAGAAGAAGCTAGAGAGCACTGTTCTATATATCCAGTCCCGATCAGGACGAGATAAGCAAGCAAGTTCAGGAGGGGGGCCGCCGGAGATGGTGCTCAATGGTGCGCTCTTCTTGCTTGTCTGCGCGGCTGCTCGAGCTGCTGCGTCGGGCGAACACGGTCAGAGCCTCTCGATTGCTCATTGCATTGTTGATTACTTCCTATTCCGTCGGTCTGACAGACATCACTAGTTGACACTGCGCGGGGAGCAATCCCATCGAGCTCATCCCCATTTTTTCCTGATGTTCTGACAGATCTTTGATAAGTAGTGCTGGTGCTGTTTAGATGCAGTGTACCATTTCCTAGCATTCGCTCCTTCAGTGCCACGCAATTCAGAGTGCGTGCGTTCAGTTGAGAGATGCAGCGTAATAACGGTTCTCGAAATGCATGCATGCATGCGTTGACTTGCTAGTTCCATGATCAGCTGCCGCAGCAATTCAGATCGGGGCTCTGCTCACGTGAGATAATTAAGTTCACTCCCTGTTCTGTCTGTCCCTGCAGAATCTAATCACGTGAAATGAAATGACTGAATCGAACCACCTCTGATTCCCCCTGGTTCAGTAAAACTATGTTGGTCGTTTAACAGGATTACGTCGTGAAATGACTGAATAATAACATCTTGATGCACAGTGCTGAACGGGAACTTCGAGATCCCGCCGATTCGGTCCCAGATGAACGGCACGAGGGTGCTGGCCGCGCACGCGATCCCGCACTGGAAGGTCACCGGCTTCGTGGAGCACATCAACTCCGGGGACAAGCAGGGCGGCATGGTGCTGGCGGTGCCGGAGGGGAGGCACGCCCTGCGGCTGGGCACCGAGTCATCCGTCAGTCAGCAGCTCAGCGTGACGGAAGGCCAGTACTACTGCATCACCTTCAGCGCCGCGCGCACCTGCGCCCAGTCCGAGACGCTCAACGTGTCCATCGTCCCCGGCGACCCCACCGGCGAGCTCCCGATCCAGACCGTGTACAGCAGCAGCGGCTGGGACTCCTACGCCTGGGCCTTCAAGGCCAAGCAGCGTGACCTGACGTTCATCATCCACCATGGGGACGACATGGTTGACGACCCCGCCTGTGGCCCCATCATTGACGGCGTCGCCATCAAGACACTCAGCCCTCCTCACGCCATCCACACCAAGACGAAACACCCACAAGCTCGTAAGTCTTTGTCATGAAATCTCTTTCCCTGCTTGCATGAATCACGCAGCTAGCGTGATATATAGTTTATGAATTTACGTGAACTGAGCAGATAACTTGCTGAAGAATGGGGACTTCGAGGAGGGGCCGGCCATGACCCCGGGCTCGCCGTGGGGGGTCCTGGTGCCGCCGATGGACGAGGACGACGTCTCGCCGCTGCCGGGGTGGATGGTCATGTCCTACTCCAAGGTCGTCAAGTACATCGACTCGGCCAACTTCCGGGTGCCGCACGGCTCCCACGCCGTGGAGCTAGTGGCCGGCCTCGAGGTCGCGCTCGTCCAGGAGGTGGACACCGTGCCCCGGAGCTCCTGCAGGCTGGAGTTCTCCATCGGGGACGCCAACGACCGGTGCAAGGCGTCCCCCATGCGCGTGCAGGTGGCGACGGCGGCCGGGAGCAAGACCGTGGCGTACGACTCGGCGGGCACGGGCGGGTACGCGCGCGACGCGCTCGACTTCACCGCGGAACACAACCGCACGCGGGTGGTGTTCTACAGTACGGGATACCACACCACGTCCGACGGCACCGGCACCCTCTGCGGGCCCGTCATCGACGACGTCTCGCTCTTCTGCGTTCCGCCGTATCATGCTCGACGGTTACGCCGCTAACACATTGCCGGTGACCCAAAGAAACACATTGGAGGGATGCATCGTGCGTTTTCTTTCTTGTTTTTGTTTGCGAGAGAGCTTGAGAGTGGAGAATGACCGCCGAGCAGGGTGTTTAGAATTTCGATAAATTCCATCATAATTTTGGTGGAACTGAATTAAAATTTTCGTCTCACAATTTAGACTAGATTCAAATTTGGCCAAATTTATCTAAAAGCTGGCTCTACTAAACACATTATTGTTAAAATTTTGAACCACTATCACGGAGGTAGGCATGGACATTCGGTTTTAATCGGTATCCAGTTTGATTTTTTCGGGTTTCAAGCCGACGGAGAAGACTCTAGGTGGGCGGCTCTCCGCTCCGCGCGTCCCAAGTTGTCGCCGCTACGGTCGTCATCGCCATCCGACCGAAGGAGTAATCGGACAAGGGGTACCAATTGGAGACGGTGCCCCTATTACCGAAAACGAAGTCGCGTACGCGCGCAGCTCCAATCCTGAGCATGTGAATCTAGTTTCGCTTACATATTTAACTTCCTTGCAAAATACTCTTCGAAATAAGTCGAATATTAATTATATCTGAAAAAAATCTTCAATATTTAATATTGGGTCTAAAATGCTACTTAATATTTTCAGATTGGATCTAAAAAGTGTGGCCGAGCTAGATAAGAAGCTCTTCAATATTTTCAGATGGGATGTGAAAAGTACTTCTATGGTTTCAGATTCGGTCCCAAAAGTGCGGTCGAGTTGAATAAAAAGTTTCTCAATGTTTTCAGATTAAATAGAAAGCATATCAATTTATACACATGTCAGTTGTAGATTCCCTTCTTAGACCAAAGAGGGACTCCTATGCAAAATCTGTGTCCATGACTCCTATGACGGTTCATTGGACTAACTCTTAGGAAGTCCGGTTCCACATTGTTAAGTGCCTTCTCAGATGCCGACTGGGTGTAAATGATCGTCGATTAACCAGAGGTTTTACCGTGTTGTTTGGACCAAACCTCATTTCTTGGAGTGCTAAGAAGCAAGCCACAGTCTCCATGTCTGCACCGAAGCAGAGTTCAAGTCCGTGGCAAATGCCACCGCTGAAATAATCTAGGTACAGTCATTGCTTGATGAACTTGCAGTCAAATTATCTCAACCATCATGCTTATGGTTTGACAATATGAGAGATACATATTTGTTAGCAAATCCCGTGTTTCATGCATGAGCCAAATACATTAAGATAAAATTTTATTTTGTTAGAGAGAGAGTTCTCAACCGACAACTTGAAATTTGCGTTGCTCCTCGATGGATCAAGTAGCTATTGGTTTCGCCAAGACACTTTTCACTCAGAATTTTGAGGAGTTTAAACATAATTTCAACTTGATCAATTCGTGATTAAGGGAGGGTGTTAGAAATACGATAGGTTCACGTATACGTTTCCTTACTTGTATCGATTACTTCTGTAGTAGGATTATATTTGTGTGAATGTCATGTTTTTCTAAATCAGATGCCTTTACATTGTAGGCTCGTAGGTAACGGATCAAGGTTGGTTTATTTATAAAACGGGGCAAAATCCTGTTTGGAGGAGGTAACGGATCGAAATTTTCAGAATCTGGGACTTTTTATAGTCTCATAGGGGATGATAGACCGGTTAATTACACCCGATCGACGAGAGAACAGCTAGCTAGCCCGGCCATCCCGACGATCCCGTACGTGTCACTCCATCGTCGTACCTCACTATCTCGGGAGTCGGGACTACGCTTTGCTATCGTTGTCTCGATCATGCCGACCCGGCGCGTTTCACTGATCACCCTCCTGAAGACAACGCAGTGGTCAACTTGGAAATAACTGCCGCCTCGAGGCCATTAATCAAGCGAGTACGATATACAGTATCTCCTCTATAAGTGGAGCTGGTATCGCATACATTTCAGGAAAAAACTCAAAGTGCATCACTCCTTGCGCCGTAAGATCGCATATGAGAAGGGATACAGAGATGGTGCAAGCAGGTTTCATCGCTTTGTTCCTGCTCGTGTGCATGACTGCACGATCGGCATCGGCTATCACGGATGGTGAGAGCTTGCAAATCTTCTTGTTTTATGAAGCGCACTAGAGCTAGCTTACAAAGTTGCAAACTGTATTATACTATCTTTCATTTCTAGTGCAATCGATGTACGGTATGACAAGCTGAATTACCATGTCGATCGTGTGAAAGTAGTTCTGACGATACGTCATGGTTGCATGCTCAGGCCTCCTGCCGAACGGCAACTTCGAGCAGCAGCCGGACAGGTCGCAGATGATCGGGGCGAGGGTGACGGGTCGCTACGCGATACCGAGCTGGGAGATCTCTGGGCCCGTTGAGTACATCAGGTCGGGCCAAAAGCAGGGGGACATGGTCCTGCCGGTCCCGGAGGGCGCCTACGCCGTGCGGCTCGGCACCGAGGCCTCCGTCCAGCGGCAGCTCAGCGTGACGCCGGGAACGCACTACTCCATCACCTTCAGCGCGGCGCGCACCTGCGCTCTGCAGGCCGAGAAGCTGAACGTGACTGTCGGTCCAGATTCCGACGAGCTTCCGATCCAGACGGTGTACACCAGCAGCGGCTCGGACTCCTACGCCTGGGCGTTCGAGGCGAAGGACACCGTGGTGTCGCTCATCGTCCATAACCCCGGTGTCACTGAAGACGCGGCATGCGGACCCCTCGTCGACGCATTTGCCATCAAGACTCTCCAGCCACCTCAACGCACAACGGGTACGTAGAATCCTTGCTCCATGTTTAGCCTTGGATATATACATTTCTAATTAAACATAACACTGTTCTGGACCTAACTAAAACCCGAGCAGACAACATGCTGGTTAATGGGGACTTCGAGGAGGGGCCGTACATCTTCCCCAACATGTCGTGGGGTGTGCTGGTGCCGCCCATGGAAGAGGACAGCTACTCCCCTCTGTATCCGTGGATGGTTCTGTCGACGACCAAGTCCGTCAAGTACGTGGACGCGGCGCACTACGCCGTGCCGCAAGGCGCCCGTGCAGTGGAGCTGGTGGCCGGCGGGGAGAGCGCTCTCGTGCAGGAAGTGGGCACCGTGCCGGGGCGGACGTACAGGATGGAGTTCTCGGTCGGCGACGGAGCCGACGGCTGCGAGGGGTCACTGGCCGTCGAGGCGTACACGGCGAGCGGCAGCGTGAAGGTCCCGTACGAATCCAAGGGCACGGGCGGGTACAAGCGCGGTGTGCTCGTCTTCACGGCGACGGAGGACATGACCAGGCTGGTGTTTGTCAGTGCTTACTACAACAGGAAGCCTGACGGCACCCTGTGTGGGCCAGTCGTCGACGACGCCTCGCTCGTCCTTGTGCAGAGCAGCCATGTTCGCCGGTTGCTTTTGTTAATTACAGTATGATAGTAGTAGAGTATGTTTGCTAACTTCAAACACATTATGTGAGATATAATATTTTGTAAGACTTGATTTTGTTATTTCGAGAATAGAGCTCACTCAATAAATGTCATCAAGAAATTGTTCGAAAGGTCAATATCCATTATTTCTCAATTTATTTTTCACTAGGCTCATTTGTTTTTGAAGCGCATGACCGTAAGGGAAGCCCCTACGGTAGATTTCACTAGGCTCATTACGAAAAAGAATCTTTCAAGGCTCGCCGTAAAAAAATGATAATATCTATACAAACTTGAGAAATAAATACACTAAGTCATAAAGGACATGTTGTTTTTCATTACGACAAGCGTAAAAGAGAGCTCCCCTAGTTCAATCTAGGGAAAAGCTAGCATAAGGCGCCGCACCCCAAGCTTCCGCATGCGGCAGGTGATTCCGTAGCTTTTCCCCTATAGGGAGAGCACATGCATGCATGCACTAGTGTGAGTGACATCATCACATTAATTACCAAATTCGAAAATTCAAAATGATTTATCTTCTAAACCGTTATTCCGATTAACCATCCGTTTGTACCGTTAGATTTGTCTCGGCGAGAGCTTCAAAACTAAATCCATTGTTAATATGTTTAGATAAAAATAAAATTTCTGCACCAGTTACCAGATTGCGATGCTATAGCTATCACATTAATACAAACAATTATCAAGATAAGTCTAGATGAATTTTTAAATGTTTTGTAACACTTGTTACACATCTACAAGCAGATGTGACGAACTTTTTCCGTCACATCAGTTACCAGATTAAACACTATATTTATCAGATTTATATCGCATAGTTATCATGATAATTATACATGGTTATTATATAATTTTGTAAATGTTTTACACATTGCAATGATGTATACCGCTAGTGAGTAAGAGTTTCAGTGTTTCCAAAACCTAAGAAATAATACCGTTTCACATAAATCAGTATCATTTCGGTCTTATATAGATGTAGAATGGCGTACAGAAACCTGATAGCCAGGTTATTATAATGTGGTAAGTTAGTTATAATAATCTAGTAGTTACTGAAGAAAAAAAAGTTCTCAAAACATGGCAACATGGGATCTAATTTTAAAGATTTTATCACGACTAAGCCAACGGCGAAAACGGATTTTGAATCAGATTAATTATTTGAAAGATAAATCATTTTCAATCAAAAAATAAAGAGAATCTAAGCGATGTCATGTGTGACGTCACTGCATGGATGCATGGAAAGGAGCCGCCGCAGAAAGGAGAAGAAATGCGGCGCCGCCGTGTAGTCCCGTCCATCTTCAATCTATCATATTTTCTTATATCATCAATAAAGGTATCAAGTTAGAATTCAAACCTTAACAAATATGCGGTTGAAATGTCCTTTAGAAATTTGGCGAGTCTAATTACCTTGCGTGGATCATGATAAGCAAATGGATTGATAGGGTTCAAAGATGACATGCAAACAAACAACCCTATATTAACCTCATCATATCGATTGTTAACCTCTTGGATAATCTAATCAACGACACGAAGATAGACTTGTCTCATAACCGAATGCTCCATTATTTGCCTCATAACTCACTCGTATTAACTGACGATAAGGTCATGCAACCCACTAGTGTGGCTTGAGAGATTTTCTAAAATTAATTATAAAATGGGTGAAAAAACAACAATCTCTGACACACCATGTCCGTATTGTCGATTGTAAAAATCATCTGAGAGTGTAGCATAATTGCAGCTCACCTTCATGGAGCCTTTCTTTAAAAAATGGAAAAGGTCAACCGTTTAAAAAGACTAGAACAAAATGCTAGATGTGCGTAAAAGTTAACAAAAATAATATATGTTCTAGCCTCATAAAAATGACAAAAGTGTGGATCTTGATGTGGTGAACAAAGTTTGGCCGGTTTGATTTTTTTACTTCAGAATACAAATTATTTTGTTCTGATGTTTTTTGGATGATGATGGAGTTCAATCTACATCTAGAATGTTATGAAACTTTGAAACGGATTTTCTGAATTTTCAAAAATATCAGGCTCCATGCAGCCAAAGCTCTATTTATACTTTTCGCTAGACGCGGGCTCTTCTAAAAATGATATTTGGAAGTTTGCAAATACACTATGCTGGACTGCCGACGGCGGCAAACAACGGCTAGCACACTAATGTTTTCCAGAGAGACGCGTCATCGTGGGCCAGATTTTTTGGGACGGGATCCAGGCCGAGATATGAAGCTATGAGCTCCGCAAAATTAAACACTCTGAGATCTTATAGGCCTGTGGCCGCTTCCCAACGAGTCCAGCGCTTGGTCCGGCCCATCCAGCCTGCCACTTTCCCAGCCCCTAGGAATGCAACGTGGGGGCGGCAGAGCGGAAACTGAAGCTTCCGTAGAGCTAACAAAATTGAATGGGGATCTGCGGAATTATTTCGTTCTCGTGCCCTGGAAGTCTGGAACCCGGCGTGCATATCCATTGTAAGCGGATCCACGTTGCCGCTTTGCTCCTCATTGCCCCATCTCGATTCATCCCCATTTTAAGCTGCATGCATACTTCAGAGTTCACCACCAGCCGAGAGCTCCCGGGGCAGGGAAAGCGAGCTGCTCAGCTGTTCTCATGGCGAAGGGGACGCAATGCATAATTGCATACTCACGGGTCACGGCATGGCTACCCGAGCCGTTTCGATCGTCACGGACAGTGAGGTCTCACAAACTGTTCTTCTTTGTCTTGGTAGTTTCTGTACTCACGTTTCACACGGACGGGGAATATATATGTTGGTTTTTACAGCCTGCTGTCAAAACTTTGACCGCTACTAGTACTTATTTGTTTTTTGAAATAACTTTGACTACTGATAGTATTTAGCAAAAGTATCTAGCTAGATTGGCCATAAGAATACAATACTGGCAGTATTAACTTACTCAATGCGCAGGCCAACCTTTAAGACAACAAACTTGTAAGCTGAAGGAGATGTGAAAAATCTCTTGCAGTTTCAGTTATACATCCGAGTGGAAATGTGTCGAAGAAATACTGCAAAAACGTTTAAGTAGTTGGAAAGAAAAATTACTGTCCCTGGGCGGAAGATTGATACTCATTAACTCGGTACTCATCAATATGGTACTATATATGATATCTTTCTTCCTATTATCAAAAGGTGTGCTTCATAGACTAGACTATTATAGGTCTAGATTCTTTTGGTAAGGGGATAGTGAAAAGAAGAAATATCGACTGGTTAAATGGAGCGTGGTTTGTACACCGAAAGATCAAGGAGGGTTAGAAATTCATGACCTTGAGGTCAAGAATACAGCTCTTCTAGATAAATAGTTGTTTAAATTGATGACCGAAAACGGACAGTGGCAAACCCTACTACAACGAAAATATGTTGGCTCAAAATCGTTATCACAAGTTTCTTGTAAACAGAGTGATTCGCATTTTTGGGCGGGTCTGATGTCTACAAAATCAAAGTTCTTCAAATTCGAACATTTTTCGATTAAAGATGATTCTCAGATAAGGTTCTGGGAGGACCGTTGGCTAGGCAATGCCACACTCCGAGAACAATATATGACGTTATATAATATTGTTCGTTACAAAAGTGATATCATTCAGAAAGTAATGGCTACCTCACCTCTAGATGTAACGTTCAGGAGGAATTTGATTGGTCAAAGGCTAGTTGCATCGCATGCCCTTCTTCAAAGGTTGGCCACTGTACAACTTTCGCCTGAGCCAGACGAATTTCGATGGAACCTGCACAAGAATGGCAAATTCTCTGTGTACTCCATGTATAATGCATTATCCCATCTTCATATACCGGTTGATAGTAACAATTTGCTTTGGAAAATGAAGATGCCATTAAAAACCAAAGTGTTTGGATGGTACCTCCGTCGTGGAGTTATTCTAACCAAAAACAATGTTGCAAAACGGAACAGGCATGGAAGTAAGAGCTGTTTTTCTATCATCAGGATGAAACAATTAAACATCACTTTTTTCAATGTCGGTTCGTGAGGTCTATATGGTCAATCATCCAAATAGCACATGATCTTTATCCCCAATGCAGCGTGGCCAATATCTTTGGAAATTGGCTGCACAATATAGATAATCGGTTTAGAAATCTTATTAAGGTGTGAGCGCTTGCCATCATCTGATCGCTATAGCTATGTAGAAATGATAAAGTGTTTAACAATAAAATGTCTTCTCCTTTGCAGGTCATCTACCGGTGTACCGGTACACTCCGTTTGTGGTCGTCTCTTCAGCGGGTGGAGCACCGAGACCTATTTACGGAGGTCTGTGCACGGTTGGAGACCACAGTGAGTGATACTTTTTCCTGTCATGGATGGCAGCATAATTTTTGGATCGAGCCACCACCCCCTCAGGCGTAGTTGCATTTGCTCACTTCGATATGTAATACACTTTATTCGTTTTGAATTGTTTACTGTGAGACAGTTGCATACATCTTTATTATGCAGAGTCTGGGTGTAATCGATTAAACCTTTTAAGTAATAAAATGCGCTTTATCGGAAAAAAGTTATACATCCGAAGCTACCCGCAGAGAGGCTGCAAAAGACAGCACCCCACCACACCGGCTAGCTGCGGCTGGCCCGTGCAGAGATTGGATCACTGGCAAATCAACCTGTGGTTGTATGGTTAGCAGGGTAGTTGTACCCTCAGCACAACAGAGTTCAAACCCCAGGTTTAACACTGTGTGTTGCATTTAGGCGGAATATTCTTTCAGTGGGAGGCGACGTTCCCGTCGACAGCGAGGCGACCGTGGTGACTTCGTCAATTTCAAGACTCGATCCGTCAGCTCAGTATTTCGGAGGTGCTCATAGGGGTAGGGGTGTGCGTGTGTGCGTTCTTAGTGGTGAGTGTTCGCGCGTGTATGTAAGCGTCTGTGTTTGTACTGTGTTTCTAAAAAAAAAGAGATTGGATCACTGGAAGCCGAATCTTCTTACGCATCGGACGATTCAGAAAGGCACGTGATAACACGCGAGAACAGGGTGTGCCTGCAGCGGGCAAGACGCGCGGCCGGCTATGTGCATCGCCTCAGGAAACGAGAGATGCCCGCTGCTCCTTCCCGCTCGTGCCCGCCCGGCGTATCTCGCGGCGCTCCGCCAGGCCGGTGGGCGGTGCGGTGGCCTGACCTGCCCTTGCCTGCGTCTCGTTGACCAGCTCCGGGCACTACTGCTTATAAGTTATAAGCCACACGGCCCGCACCGCGGCAGATTCGTTCGTTCCTCCTCTCCCCAATCCAACTCGACAGAAGTGGGATCATGGCGAACAGCTCGCGTTGTATGGCGCTGTTCTTGCTCGTTGGCGTGGCTGCTCGAGCGGTTTTGGCCGTCACCGATGGTAAGAATTCCGAAACTGATATGTCCGGATACAGTATGAAAGTATGAGAATTCCTTTCCCATTTCAAATAGTATGTACAATCGTATGTCCCCTGGAGTTTGGTCTAAGATCACTCTTCAGTTAGATCGAATGTCTAACAGGAGTTTGCTTCCGCATTGTTGTGGGAATGTGGAACCCGCTTTACTCTAAACCACTCTTTAATCAGACTGTGCAACTAACTGGAGTTCTCTTTCTTGAGTCTTGACGAAAGCTAATACCTCCTACGTCGGTGAATAATTGTCTTTCTAGATTTCGTACTAAGTTTAAGTTTCATTTTTCTTACCAACTTCATACAAAAGGATTAGTAAAATATATGATATCGGTATTACGAAAAAACACTTCAAAACTAATCTAGTGATGTTCATTTGGTGTAATAAATATACGCTGCTACGTCTATTTCTAAAGTTGGTCAAAATATTAAAATTTTGACATAAAACAAAACCTAGATGTATGAGTTTATTTTGACTTGTCATATTATGAAGTACTCCCTCGTTTCACAATATAAGATGTTTTAGCCTTTTTCACATTCAAATGTATCTAGACACATTTTAGTGTATGTGTACACTTATTTTAGTTTGAATCTAGACAATACGTAGAACATCTTATATTGTGGAATGGAGGGAGTATGAGTCTATCAAGATAGCTCTTCATGTAATCTCATCTCATGGAAAAGTTACCTTGTTGCCCTCTCGAAAAAGTTAACAATACATAGATCGTATGTTGAACAATTTCAGATGAAGTGAGCGATCATGTGTGTGCAATCTCTTAAAGTAAGAGATGCAGTAAAGTTGCATCATTATGCTGAATGCAAAACGCTTTCCTGGAGATCAGTGGAGTGGATTTTTCTTTCCCACAAACCGATTATTATTGTTTTTTATTTTGGTCAAATTTCCTTCATTTTCCTCTGCGGCTAATTGGTTCTTTATTGGAGAAATCCGTTGTTTATATTTCCTCTCCAGTTGCACTTTTAAAATAGAGAGAGATTACACATTTGAAAAAGGTGCAACCAATGTATCTGAAATGTGCATTTTACTTCCAACTTTTTTTAAGTGCCAGTTACACCGCACTATTAAAATGAATAATCAAAATATATTTTAGTAGCATAAATTTGGTACAAACTACAAATACACTTGTTGTCTTTTTTAAATGTGCAACTAGTGCAATGCAATTAGTTTTAATACTTTATTTTGGTTGGTTGCACTTCATATATATACAATAGTTGCAGCTCTTGTGTTTTTGTAATTTGTTATTTTTGTTACTCAGAATTTTGTTTCCACTTCTTTTTCTTGTCTTGTTTCCACTTAATAAATTTTGGTCAGCTGGAAACGTGTGCTTTTATTGTGCAGCTGAAACTGCGTTTTCAGTGTGCTTGTGTTTGTGTTTCTTGGCTTGAATGTAAGAAACCCTCAAGTCGACTCTCAGGCACTCATTGTATTTTTGTACATTTTATTTCAGTAAACAAAGCAATATACTCCCTCCGTCCCAAAATAAGTGTCTCAAGTTGAGACTGAGACACTTATTTTGGGGCGGAGGGAGTATCTTATTTTCTAATATCAACCGTCTTTCCGTACCCATCTTCTTCATTGCGATAAAACATTCTACCTTACTTCTAACATATCTGAATTGCTTGTTTCAAAAAACATGCCTGAATCCTGAAGATTATTCTTCTTTTTGCTGGCAACAAATATTCTGACAATTTGATGATGTTTGTGCGCACATATAGGGCTACTGCCCAACGGGAACTTCGCCCAGGCGCCGGACAGGTCCCAGATGAAGGGCGTGGTGGTGACAGGACGCCACGCGATACCGTGCTGGGAGGTTTCTGGGTTCGTGGAGTACATCGAGCCCGGGCACAAGGAGGGAGACATGATCCTGGCGCTGCCGGAGGGCGCCTCCGCTGTACGGCTGGGCAACGACGCCACCATCCAGCAGCGGATTAACGTCATCCGTAAAATGTTCTACTCCATCAGCTTCATGGCGGCGCGGTCATGCGCCCAGGCCGAGAAGCTGAACGTGTCCGTCGACCCGGAGTTCGGCGTGCTTCCGATCCAGACCGTCTACACCAGCACCGGCTGGGACTCCTACTCCTGGGCCTTCAAGGCCAGGCACAGCAGCGTGTCGTTGCGCATCCACAATACCGGCGTCGAGGAGGACCCGGCGTGCGGCCCCCTCATCATCGCCGTCGCCATCAAGGCCCTTGCTCCTCCCCATCATCCCAAGGGTACGTTCTCCTTCTCCAGATTATCGATGTTGTTCCAAGTTCCAACAAACACTGTGCATGCATGATATGTTTGGAAATCTCAATTTGATCAGGAAACATGTTGAGGAATGGGGACTTCGAGCTGGGGCCGCACATCTTCCCCGACACGCCGTGGGGCGTGCTGGTGCCGCCGATCCTCGAGGATGTGAACTCGCCGCTGTCGGGGTGGATGGTCATGTCGGACACCAAGGTGGTCAAGTACGTGGACTCACCGCACCACAAGGTGCCGCAGGGCGCGCGCGCCGTGGAGCTGGTGGCCGGCAGGGAATGCGCGCTGCTGCAGGAGGTGGCCACCGTGCCCGGGTCGTCGTATAGGCTGTCGTTCTCCGTCGGAGACGCGGCCAACGGGTGCAGCGGTTCCCTTCAGGTGGAGGCCTACGCGGCGGACCAGAGCTTGAAGGTGCCGTACGAGTCCCATGGCACGGGCGGGTTCAAATCGGCCGCCCTCGAGTTCACGGCGATCGCGAACACGACGCGCGTGGTATTCCAGAGCTCGTACCATCTCACGAAATCCGACGGCACGCTGTGTGGGCCAGTCCTTGATGATGTCTTGCTCGTCGGAGTGCGCAAGCGCAAGCCCGCTGCCCGCCGACTGCGTTTGTAGAATATGTATTTTTTTGTACACCGGTTTTGGACTCCATTAGTCTGCGTCGTTGGTGTTTCCGCACGAAATTTGGAATGCGCCTGCAGATGTCAACATAGTTTTTCCACGATAGGAGGATCTCTCCCGTTTACCATAGCTGTCGATTTTGCATCCAAGAACGATACTATTCATACTAATCGTTATATTAATTAATGCGTGTGTTTTTTGTTAATGCGTGTATAGAAATTTATTTTTGTACATGAATCGAAAATATAAATTACATAAATCCAGATAGAGATGACAGTAGCGAAAATCTAAAATATAAATTACATGAATCTAAAATATTAGTAGCGAGCGACGATGAAACATACTATTTTCCGTGTCACACGGAGGGCAATGTGCTCTTAGAGCAGGTCTAGCAGGTACCGTATTTGACGAACTGAAAACACGAAAGTTCAGTTTACCAAAACTGAACGCGTGGACAGAGCAGCTACTGTATCAAAGTCTGAACTATTTAGATTTACGCGATCGAAACATTTCCGGGGAAATTCATATAGAACACAACGACAGATTTAGAACAAACACGACATACGATAGTAGCATACACGATAGATTCAGAACACAACGACATCGAGCACGACAACCTCGGGCTCCGCCCCTTGCTGACACCGGAGACATTGCACTGCTTCCTCCTCCGCCTTCTGGTGGTCGATGAGGCAGAGGACGTCCTCCAGCTCGGTTGTCCTTGGCGACCTCGCGGAAGCGAACACGCTCGGAGCGTGCTTCATCCATGCTCCTCGGCCTCGTCGGTCTCAACGAAATCCCGCGCGACAACCCTATCGCCGTCGCTGTCGTCGAAGCTGTCGGTGTGCTCTGACGACATGTAGTCGCGATAGCCCGACGAATCGCTCCCCGCACCCAGCAGGGTGGGAGGGCGGCGGCGGCGGCTGCTCCCCGCACCGGCGTACGGCGCGAGGGAGGAAGCCACTGGCTTCATCCAGTTGGTGTACATCCTCGTGGCCTGCTTCTTGGATCACACCGAGCGACTCGCGGCGAGCTCGGCGCTCAAGAGGAGGCGCTGGTCGCGGGAGCCGTAGCGCGGCGGGGAGGACAGTGGTCTGTTGCGCATCTCGACGCGACGGAGCGATTGACGGTGACGACAAAGTGGATTTGTCGGAGGTTGGGCTGGATTTGGTGGCTGGAGGTTGGCTGACGAAGATCAAGAGCGCACGCGGCTGAGAGGATAGGGTTTCTGCTCGGGTCCGACGGGGGGAGCGGAATATGTACCGTACATTGCGGGCTTTTCTCGGACCATCGAACTACGTTTACGGGCTGACACCGCTTTATGGGCTCTACACGACCCGTAAAACCGAGCGCGTCCCGTATGTCGCAGGAGTTTTTCAGTTTTTGCCTGTTTACGGTAGCTGCTAGAACTGCTCTTAGGTAAGTAGCCTTGTTGGGTCGGGCCCAATACTTCCGTTACTACTAGCTCTATGCACGTTGGGTTTTTAGTTTTTCACGAGTTCTTTTCGTTTTTCTGTTTTCAGTCCTCTTGGACGTGTTTTCATTTATACTTTTATGATATTTTATTTATTATTTTTGTAGTTATTGTTTTAGTTTACTATTATTTTCAATTTCTCTTTTTATTGTATGTTTTGTTTATCTAGAATTTTTCCATTTTATTCAAAAATAAATGTTTTATGATGTACTATAAATATTATTAATTTAATGTTTCAAAAAATTATATAGATGTGATACTGAAAAATCATTGAAATAACATAGATATTCATATTTCTAAAAATTGTTTAATAATATAAAGGTTTTTATGGAAAACTGATTCATATAATATAAATATTCATATTGAAAAACCTTTAAATAGAATAATTGAAATTTTCTAAAAAAATCATTCGAATAACATTCATATTTGGAAATTTGTTCAAATAACATAAATATTCATATTTTAAAAATCTCAAATAAGAAAAATATATATTACTTTTTTAGAACGAATAATTCTGTTATTCTTTTTTTTACAAATCTGAACACATTAGTTACTTTAAAAACATAAAAGAAAAAGAGAAACAATACAAGTTATTGGGTTGCATTTGGAGCGGCCCATCAAGTAACACATCAAATAGGGACTGGTAACTGGCTTCAGGCTTGTCACGCCGTAACTGGACTCTCTCATCCGCCCTTCCTTCTCCATCCAACGCTCCAGACCAAATCAAGGCAAAAGAACACAGCCAACGCTCCAGGCTCCAGGCTTAGACTGTTGTTTAGGCTGTTTTAAAATGCAGTTTTCACAATCTAAAGCAAATACAAAATCTGAAGCCAAAAACAGACTGTTGTAAAATGCAGTCTTTTCACAATCTGAAGCAAATACAAAATGAAGCTACAAACTGTAGCACTGAAGCTACAAACTGAAGCGACGAACACCGAATCCTCCATATTAATAATTAAAAGAGGTGACAGTTACAAGTCTGTAGCAACAAGTGCTATCACTGAGCAATAATTCTACATAGATAAAGATAAGGCCATTTCACGTGTACAATTTTGGCCTAAAAAGACTATAGTTAGTCTCCAAAATACTCCCAAATTACAAAGTTAGCTCCAAAATCCTATGTCACCACATTCTAGATACTAGAATAGATTTCTATCATAGAGAATGTTATCATCACACGTAGGAGCTGAGTAAAATTTCCAATGACATTGTATTCTTCATTGACCACATTTGCTCCTCCATTCTTTCCATCATTCTCCACTTCTCCAGGTTGTACACCACATTTCTTCTTGTATTGCTGCCAAGGAAAAAACATATATAATAGTGCAAGATGACTGATAAGATCACATATGAAATTCTAGACTGCAACATACCTTTGCTCCTTTTGTTGTTGATGTGGCGGATTTGGTGGGTTTGCGCTTTTCTTTGCGCAACTTATCAATCCAAGTTTTGGCTCTCTTCGAGTTTTTTGATTGAACCTCCTTTTTCTTCAGCCGTGCGGCATTTAGAAAGTCATTTGTTTGTTGCACATTCGGGTCAACATTTTCTTGTTCATTGCTTGGTTCTTTCAAATGGTTCTTCAATGCATTGTTGAAGCTCTCAATGCATTGTTGAAGCTCTCACTTAGTTGCATACTTCTTACTCCCAAACTGAATACATCTCTCATATAGCATTCAGCCCATTCGTCTTTCAACTTGAAGATACTATCTAACCAAGTTTGCTTATGCACTTTGCATCTCATATTATCAAATGTTTTTTGAAATGCTGTCTTGTCCTCAAAGCCATACATACAAACACTAAAATCTTTGAGGATATGTGATTTTTCATCTTCGCCTTCATCTTCGCCTTCAACTTCGCCTTCATCTTTCTCTTCACCCTTCACAGGAGATAAATGCTTCACAACATTCTGCATTATGTGAAAAGTGCAAAATCCATGGTATGATCGTGTGAATACTTTCTCAGTTGCCTTTCCCATTGCTGCATCTTGATCGGTGTAAATGGTTTTTGGTTGTTTTCCACTATGTGCATCTAGAAAGGTCTCAAACAGCCATATGAATGAGTCTTTTGTTTCATCAAACAAAAGTGCAACACCAAATATAGTGGTTTCTCTAAACTGATTGAGCCCAAGAAAAACACCAAATGGCCTACACTCTTTATTTGTGCCAAAAGTGGTGTCAAATGTCACAACATCACCAAAGTGTGCATAGTCAATGATCATTTTAGCATCAAGCCAGAATATGTTGGTTATCTGATCCTCACAATCGTACTGCAGCTCATAGTGGAACGATGGGTTCTAAACAATTTTGTCGTGAAAATAGTTCAACATACTACCGGCTTGTCCAAATTTTCCTTTGTGATGCCATCAAGTGGATTATGTTCTAGCTTAACTTTGATGACTTCATAATCTCCAACCAACCGATCCAATGAAACAATGATGTGAGCATCATAATTAGTCCTTGTTTCAGCTCTAAAAAGCATCGGCACGTGATCAGTTTGCCCTTTTCTTCGAAGACACTCGTTGGAACAAACAAATTTGCATTGAGTTGCTTTACCATCGATTTTGCTCAAAGTAGTGTTTCTTTTCCTTACATCAAAGCCTGCTCGGCCCCCTTATTCTAGCCAAAACTGCCAAGCATCATCTGTAGTTTTGAATCTCAAACCCACTTTGGGAATCCACCTTTCTGCCATCTCTTCCCACTCAAACAGCACAACACTCAAATTCAGTCAAATTGGACAACACAAACAGCACCCAATTGCATAGCTCATCACCCAAGTTCTGCCAAGTTTCAGATCAACACAAAAAAATCTACAGACTGCACAACAATCACAGATATACATCACTATCAGATTGCACATAGCAAAAAAATCAAAGGTTGGAGGAGGAGGATTCGTACCTCGTAGGACGCCTCCGTGCTGAAGACCAACGGGACGGCCGCGGCGGCCATCCCCGCCGGTCCTCCGCCTACTCCTCAGCGGCGGCGCTCTGCCCGGCGCGTCTCTGCAGCAGCGCGACTTTCTCCGCTTCTCTGCAGCAGCGCGGCCGCCCTGAGCTCGCGGGCGGACTAGGATGGCGCCGTCGGCAGGCTCCTTCCTTCCTGCAGCCTCCCCCTTCTCTCCTTTGCAGCGGACGGCGGGAACGAGCACAAGAACGCCCGCCAAATCGCGAATTCCTGCCGCCCTCAATGCGTTCCGTTCTGTTTTTTTGGCCGCTGTGTGTCTGGCCGGAACTCCTCTTCTGATTTTCCTTGATTTGGTCTGGAGCGTTGGATGGAGAAGGAAGGGCGGATGAGAGAATCCAGTTACGGCGTGACAAGCCTGAAGCCAGTTACTGAATCCCAGTCTATCAAATAGGCACTCCCTTGAACGACGAGGAGGGAGCTGTGGGATCAGACGATGCAGTGGACCTAAGGTTCCCGGCGTATCTATCCCAGAAGTAGAGGACAAATATGCAATGTATACATGATAAAAATATTGTGGCTCAATCTGAACAAAATATTTTGGCCCACTAAAATATTAGGTTAGATGACGTTTGATTGTGTTTTATGGCCCACTAAAAAAATCCCTACCTCATCGAATCTGACTCTAAGTCACTCCGAGCATGCTGCATTTGTTTTCGACAAGGTCGGTACCCATAACAAAGTTGTGACACATATATTAATTGGCAAGGTTATGATGGGGCGGCGGCCCCAGATTTAGCGTTACGTTTGAGGTCTACGGGCAGTTGTTTGGGTAGCTAGGGTTGTGAGACGGTTGTGACATGCGGTGTTGTGCCTCGTGTGCGGCTTTGGTGTCAAGCGGTGTAAGTCGGTTGGGCCACCCCGTATCCGGAGGGTTTGTTGGACTAGGGTCATGTGGGCGAAGGGTCTCCTCATTTGTGCGGGTTTTGGTCAGGTTTTCCTCATAAACATGGCCATAATTTATGGTATTTTAGATCTGGTCTTTCATATAAACTAAGTCAACTCTCTTCTTCTAGTATTCAAATTGCAAGAGCATTTCCTTCCTCAGGAGGTTACTCGAAAAAAGGATAAGAAAGTTTGTAGAGAAAAGATAGCCATAAAAAAAGGGAAAAATAACTTTGTTACTAGAAAAGATATCATAGTTCACCACAATGCCAAACGCAACAACGTCATATCCTTACAAGATCATCATAGTGACATTGTCGTCGGCCGTCGGGTAGAGGTGTCGAAGGCTGAAGCCTCCGCATTATTGTTCGTGCACATGTATCGATCAAAACAGTAACATATAGTAGGAAAGTTAGGAACAACGCATACTTGATGATGCGTGGAAAGAGTACAAAATCAAGCATAAGATACGCTCTCGGCCGCCTTTGTTTCTACTGCTAACTCCGATCGGAAAAGATGGCGTGGGAGGGTGTGCTATACCGGTACTAACTTGTACACACTCCTTGCGACATTCAAAGCTGACCGGAGGGAGTAGAATTCTAGTGGCCGGGACCCCTAGGGCTGGGCCCTGCAGTGAGCTGCGCCATCCACGTCGTGATCAGCGACCTCGCCCTCTCATGCAGGAGAGTCGATGCGTGGGCGGTGGCTCTGTAGTAATGCTCCTCCGGCGGCAGCCTCCTCGCCGCGTCGACGGCAGTCAGGACAGTGCTGGACGACATAGCCACCACGAGCAAGAACCCGATGAGGATCCCTCTCGGCGACATGTAGTTTGGTAGTGGGAGGCCGAGGTTGACGAAGCTCACGGCTACGACGAGCGTAGCGTAGTAGTGTAGTACTAGCTACCACCGACCAATTCGTGCTAGGCAGTGTGTAGTTTCAGGTTGGTAGTGGGAGTTTAGGTTGCTGGCCGGGTTAGCTCTATATATAAGCTCTTGCACCGGCCTTGCAGCATTGGATGTAGAATTAGTTTGTCTGTTATAGATGTGTGAGGTCAAAAAAGGAGATCTCCCTACTGCTCCGTGGCGTGCTTGCTTGCATGCAACGAATCTTTGAGGAACTGTTAGTGCCCTTAATTGCGGCGAAGAGAACTACGAGGCAGATCGCTCGACTTTTCATGTGGGGGGACAGTATGCATCACTAGCTAGGTTTAGCTAGTTAAGTTCGTTGTAGATAGGTAGTACGTGCGGCCGGCCGTTATGTAGGACAAACTTCATGTGGCAGATGCACGTTAAAGTTAAGGGATTTTTGAACTTCATAAAACAGACATGTCAAAGATTTAGTACAAAGTCAGTTAGGCTATAGGCATATACGTACCAACATATACTATTAGCTGAAAGACAAACCAACTGTTAAAATGCAGAAGAGTTTAGTGTTAGTGAAGTGATACTATCAAACTACCATATAGTAAGGAAAAAATACTATACGACCCAAGCTCGAGCGACCCATTTGCTGGACCATATGCAGAAACGTACACGTCAATCTCAATTAGCTCGGGAGCCTAATTCAGTTAGCTGGATAGATGTGGTTTGCCGCGTGTTGCTTGCTAGGTGTGGTCCACCGGTGGGTCGTACGAGCCTGGCTCATATAAGATCTTTTTCCATGCAGTAATGTCTTTTATTGTGCTACTTATTCAGTAAGGTAGTGACTGTGCACACAAACTTTGGTAACTCCAACTTGTGCCGCATTTTAAATTCTGTCAAGTACGTCTTTTGATCTTGCAAGTCCATATAATATTTTCTTCCGAATTCATCTTCTTTCCGTATTTATTGAGCGAGAAAATGTGCAGGAGAATGTATCGACGCTACTCCAGCTTCTCTTCAGTGTCTTAAATTTAAACAAGCAATATTCCATAGCTAAACTAGCTCGAGTGAAGCTAGGCATAAGCTCAGATTGTCCCCAGAAAAAGAACTTGCACAAGTCACTAGTGGAAAAAGGATACTTGTGGCGCACCATTAAGCCTTTCTGTGGCGCACCCAGAAAAATGGGGGGTGCGCCACAGAATTCTCGCCACTAAATTGTAATTCTGTGGCGCACCCGCCCGGTGCGTCACAGAAAGTCCCACATTTCTGTGGCGCACCGATTCAAGTGCGCCACAGAAATTTATCAGTGGCGCATTCCTAATCCGTGCGCCACAGAACTGCATGCGCCACATAAACAAATTCCATGCGCCACAGAAAGGTTTAGAAAAGTTTACAGAAATTTTCGATTTACTTTTCCTGCTGTACAAATATAGGTATATATATATACAGATATATTAACGAAAATACAAATAAGTCTTTTTACTACAATTAGTAGAGAAGTCTTAATATTACAATTAGTAGAGAAGTATTATTATTACAATTAGTAGAGAAGTCTTATTATTACAAAGTAGCTAGAACCTAAACAAGATAGAAGCTAAGCTAGAAAACAAGTCACACGAATAAACTACTCGTCGTCGGAGCTGGTGTTATATAAGAAGTCGGACCACCTGTTATCATCGGTGTCCCAGTGTTCCTCGCTCTCCCTCTGGGCGGCCTCCCGACGGCGGCGCCGGTCTGCCCTCTTTTGCTCCCTTCGGTTCCTGAAGAATGCCTCCTCGTTGGCGACGTCGCCCGGGAACTCCTCTCTCCACCGACACATCAGCTCCTCGTCGTGCTCGGCGGTGGCGATCCGGCGCTGCACCTAGCGGTGGCGGTGACGATATTCGTCGGTGAGTAGGGGTGGCCGTGGCACGAGGAACTCCGCCTCCATGATGTCCGGGCAGTCCGGGAAGTTTAGCTCGCTCCGCGGGCGCCGGAAACGCCACGCGACCGCGTCGTACGCGCGCGCTGCCTCCTCCGGCGTGGGGTACGTCCCGAGCGTCTGCCGAAATCCGCCCACGCGGATTTCGGCATAGTACGTGCCGTTGGGCCGCTCCCGAACACCGCGGAAGCCGGACGACCCGCGGCGGCGCGGCGGCATCGTCTACATGCATAAGAGGAGGTTAAGCGGTTAGTACAGCAAATCAAACTTGCTTAATGGTGACATGTAAATAAAAATTGCAATTGAAAACTTATAGACAACAAGATTCAAAAAATAATGTCAACACAAACGCATGCCTCATATATTGGACACAAATTTAGAAGTGACACATGCTTCAGGGATGGAGCCAGTGAGCCAGGTAGGATGCACGAGATCTGTGCACTCATGCATATCACAAGGCTCACTAGCCCCACCCCTGGAACCTGTGGCGCACCATTAAGCCTTTCTGTGTCACAACATTTTAATCATCGACATATCAAAAGATGGTAAATAGTACAGAAAGTAAAATGCAAATTAATAATCACTCAACAAAAACAAGCAAGGCCTCATATGGAATTGATCACTCACACATGAACTTCAGAGACGGTGTCAGCGAACAAAGTGGAATGAACACTGTATATATGTTCAGACAACATGGTTCACTAACACCTCCCTGAAGATGCAACGCGCAACCATCTGTTTAATCACCGGCCAAAAGTAAACAACCATACTAACAATTAATAACCAAAGAGGACAAGAAAACTATTAACAGGACAAGAAAGTATTGCACACATATGGGCATAAAACCAATAACATCAATGCTTTTTTACCACAAATACAATTTTAACATATTTCTACTGCATATTAACATATTAACATGGATGAGACGGGGAATTTGCATGGATGAGACGGGGAATATTGTTAGGTAGTAGCCCACATCAGTAGCATACGACTCACAAAATTGTTAGGTAGTAGCCCAAACTAGCTCCACCTTTGTGTGCAGCAAGTAGCATACGACTCACAAAAACTGAAAACATGTAGCATACGACTCACAAAAACATGTAGCAAGCAGCAAGTAGCATATTGATTTGATAAGCACATCTACATAACCAACTGTATGAGCAGTTGAGCACATCTACATAGCTAGGATTCAACCAAACCTAGCTAGGGTTTCCAAATCCACCTTATAGCATACAGAATCACGATATACCTAAAAAATTCCTACCCAACATGGTATTCTGGAGATTCCTACTCGGGTCAAGACTATACCGTTCAAAGATTCCTATGAGACAGCACAATCTGCAGAAGCTAACAGATGACGAAGAATCACGGGGGGGTGGGGGAAGGGACTCCTCACCTGTCTCGTGGAACGCGCGGCCTCGTCGGACGCCGCAACGGCGCCCGTAGCGGGCTCGGCACCGACGCGCGGCGGGAGCAGGCGAGGGAGGCGGCGCACGGCCGACGCGGCTCCCGGGCGGACGAAGGCGGGGGCAGGCGAGGGAGGCGGCGCACGGCCGGCGCGGCTCCCGGGCGGACAAAGGCGGGGGCGCGAGGGCCGGGGACGGGGACGCGCGTCCGCGGCGGCGGCGGCGGTGGGAGGAGGGCTAGCGCGCGGGAGGAGCGGCGAGCAGCGCTGCGAGCGGCGGCGGCGCGCTGGAGGAGGCGCGCGCGAGAGAGGATAAGGTCGTGCGGGATAGGGGTAGGCGGGGGTTTTGTTGGGAGTCCTTTCTATGGCGCATGGGCTGGCTGCGCCACAGAAAGAAGCAGCATGCGTCACAAAAATCCATGCGCCACAGAAAAAAGGATGCATGCGCCACAGAAAAACCTGGGGTGCGCCAAAAAAATCTAGCCTATAAAAAAACCCTGTTGAATCGCATATATCTTGAATTGAATTCTTCTACATAAATTGAATCTTCATTGTGCTAAACTTCAAATAAGTTGGTACTGAATAATATACAACTCAAACCAACATCACATATAACACACGACAAATTAAAGATACAACAGAGCTGAAATAAAAATACAACACAACTCAAATGACGATACAACATTGCTGAAATGAAGATACACAACACAACTCAAATTCGCCGAACTTAATAAATTCACCTCCCATCAACGCAGCCTGCTGCATCCGTTGATGCAGCGCGCTTGCCCTTTGACGATGATACACTCTTCTTCTTGGACGACGATTCAACCTTCTTTCCCTTCCACTTCGACGCTCCTTCAGACTTCAGGGCCTTGGACGACGGCATGAAGTTATCAGAATCATCGCTCTCATCTACCCAACGGTAAGACTCAGCGTATGAATCAAGATCCCATTGAGTCTTGAAGAGCTTGCCATTCTTAACTTTCTTCTCAAACCTGGCTCGAATCCTAATCAATTCACGACGAATTTGTTTAGGGGTCTGATATGTATACCCAGCGCTGCATAGCTTGGCTCCCAGCAAAGCGAGATGGCTCTCGTGATATACTTTCCTACCCTCAACATGCAAATTATGGGAAATACGCGCGAGATACTCGGCGGCGGGACTGTGGAACCCGCCAGACGCACACTTATTGCAAGGACCAACACAAACCATGCTTGCCCGCCTAGACTGAAAATCTATAATACCAAAACTCAGACCGGAGGGGGGGTTTTATAGAAAGAGGAGAGCAGAAAAATGGCGAGAAAGGGTGGCGGGAGAAAAGGCGGGAAAGGGCGTGACAGGAAAAAAGGCGGGAAAAGCTGGTTCTGTGGCGTATCAGGCCCATGCGCCACAGAATGTTGGATTTCTGTGGCGCACCCCCCACAATGCGCCACAGAATGTCCACTTTTTATGGCGCATGGGACAGGGTGCGCCACAGAATGTCTACTTTCTGTGGCGCATGGGCTTCGTGCGCCACAGAAAGATCACCGGATTTCGAAATTCGACCTGCCTGGCGGGGACCACCCTCTTTCTGTGGCGCATACTCCACGGTGCGTCACGAAAAACCAAATTTCAGTGCCGCATTTTTATTTTGTGCGCCACAGATGTTTGTGGCACACTAGTTTGATGCGCCACTAAATGTTTTTTTTGTGACGCATGGGTTAAGGGTGCGTCACAGACGGGCATCCCACGTATAAGCCTTTTTATACCGGTGAGTAGTCAAGTAGCACGGGTACCACCCGTTGGCCCTTGCATAGCTCTCGGAAAGTTAGGAGGAGATGGAAGTTTCGACCGGACGCTATCAGCAGTCTGACTTGTTTACCTTCCCAACATCCACCGTCGTGGGCGTTCATGGTTTTCAGGCCATGCATGAAGGATGCAGCGCCCGGCCGGCACCAAGCACAAGAGGCCGCCATCTCGCGCCTCCTGCCGCTACAACGCCATGGCGTACCGGAATTAACTGACCTATGATGGTACTGTATCACATGCATAGATCTCCTTGATCACGAACACCCTGTTGACCCTATGCAGTTCTATAGGAGCTACTACATCTCGGTCGGTCATGTGATGCATTGAACGATTCCGCCGTAGCCCTGCTTTATAATAAAGCCATAAGGGTCAAACCGATACAAAGTGATGAGTTGATCCTCTTACAAATCAAATAAAAAGTAAACAAAAAAAGAATCAGAAAACCAAACTTGCCACCGATGACAACGAAACTAAATCGTAACTCAATGACAATGCTCCCAAGAAGGAAACGACGGCTTACACCGTCATTGTCGAGACCATAGTCTAGCCTTTTCACCTGGAGCCCTGACGAGGCGAAGACAACATAACTGCGCCCCCAAGAGGGTTAGAACACACAAATGCATCGCCGCCGTTGGCGCTGAAGTGTTGGGATTTCCCCCGAAAAACCTTCACCACACACGGTGTTTTTCTCCGGTCATCAATTCAGGCTCCCAAACGCGATCTGAGAGCTGCTGAAGCCGAAGCTGACAGCACCAGGATCCCGCCGTCCGCTCCCCGCTAGCCACCTAGTCCAGGAAAGGGACCACCACCACCGCCACGTCGCTCGCCGTAGAACTTCCGCGCAGTCTACCTTCCGGAGCTGCCGCCCCGGCATCCAAGACCTCACAGCCCTTGAGTTTAGGCATGGAACAACATGGCCACCGCAATAGCCGCCCGCCGCGCCCCTGGTCCAACACGGCGCCCAAACTGGACATCTCACCCCGTGCGAAGACATTCAAGCGAGGGAGAAGGAAGAGCCCCGCCGCCACCAGGGCGTGGCCTTCGGCCGGTGACGCCGTCCGGCGGCGGCGGGGGAGGGAGGAGACGGGGGAGAGGCTGGAAACGGGGGTGGCCAGGGTTTCCCTCCCGTCGCTCACGGGAGCGACGCGGAGGGACGAAGGGGTCTTAACACCCTTCTTTAGCTCCCTGCAAATAAATAAACCAAACATCTAGTCTAAGTAGTAGTTCATAAAGTTGTAGAGAGTACAATGGATTAGTCCATAAACTTGGCTGTTGGGTTCCACTAGTTCAGAATAGCATTGCCAGTGACCACCCAGAACACTGAAAGGCTTTAGGACACCCATATGTTATGACTAATGTCTAATGACCTCAATGGCGATGATGGTATTTTTAGTTTGAAAAAACTATCACTAACAACGCATGGTCAGCAGTGTTGTCGGGTTGGAGTGAAATATACCCACTGATGGGCCAGTCAGTATTGTCATAACATCGGTATTATTACTGACCGGCTCTTACTTCTGTCAGTCCTTAGTAACTCATAGTACTCGCCGGCGCTAGTAAATTCCGGTGTCAGTAGAGACCACTGCTCATTCAATAATTTGAATCTCTATGTCGACTCGTTTTTTGGACGTTGCCTTCGGGCCAGCGTGGTGTGTTGTGTTCTATGGTTTTCGGCCGGTTTCGCTTATAAACTTACCAACTCTTTTTTATTTCATCAATCAAAAGCATTGCCGAGGTTCGAAAAATTGCCTCGGTGAGACGCACAAACTTCTATGTTGTGATTTCTTTATTTTATATCATCTTCGTGACCCTTTTCTCCACATTGTATTTTGTAAGTGAAAAGGGATTTTTTAATAATCTAATTGCAAAAAAAGCTGTAATTACAAACACTATACCATTAATAATTTCTGTTAGGAGTTTCAAAAAAATCAGCAACTTTACTAATTTAAATTGCTTAATGAAATTCTGCCCACTTATTGAATGTATTTATTGTTTGCATTAAATATGTGTGGTACAAATGTCGGTAATATAAAGGAAAATGAAAAACTAGAATGTTTGCCATGAAAAGTTGTGGCTAGTATTCTCATGTCATTATGAATAACTAAATTAATATGTAAACATTGACCTAAAAATACAAGAATTGGCATGAAGCCACATGATGGTAAGAAAGTATTGCATAAGAATTGCACCTGATTTAACAAAGTGGGATCATAAAGTTGGAAGTTTTAAGGAATTCAAGTATTCAACTATAGGGACCAAGTTTGTTTTTTGAGGAAAAACTATAGGGACCAAGTTTCTGTCTATTGAACATCAATATTCATAATTTTGACTTAAAATTTGGTCCATACCTTCCTTTCACCATTGTAAGTACTAATATGAATTAACATTGCTACTTGATGTGGAATAATATTATAAAATGGAAAATGTGACTTTGTGATGAAATTTATGCTATAGTTATACCTATTTATGGCATACACTATACATATTTCAAAGTTTATTTATTAGTTTCTAAAATTGTATTATTATAACTATTGCTTAAATGAATTTTAGCACACTAATTGATACCAAGTATGTGAATAAGGTTCAAAAATCGTAAAAATTGCACTCCCTTTGTTCCTTGTTATAAGGTGCATAGTTTTTCCTGAAAAGTCAAATTTGACTATCTTCAACCAGGATTTTAAAAAAACTACCAATATTTGAAATACTAAGAAAATAAATATGAAAATATATTTGATGATGAATCTAATAGCACTATTTGATATTGTAATTGCTGATAATATTTTCTACAATCTTTGTTAAAGATTGTCAATTTTGACTTTTTAGGAGAAACTATACACCTTATAATAAGGAAAGGAGGGAGCATTTAAGTACTTACTTCAAATATACGAGTATCGGGAATGATGACTTTTTAAAATGTTTTCTATGAAAAGTTCTGACTGGTATTTGTATAATATTTTTTAATAAATTAAGGTAATATGTAAAAATGGTCCTAATATCTGATACTTGGTACGGAGTCATATGATGGTTCCAAAGTACAGCTATTAAAATTGCAGATGATTTGTACAAAGTTTGACAATACATGCTTACAAAAATGGGATCTACAAGTACGAAGTTGTATGGAATAATTAGAATGACCAAGTTTATGTCCATAGAACATTGATATTCATACTTATGACTTAAATTTGGTCCATACCTTCCATTTATCCTTCTAATGTACTAATTATAATTAACATTTTGCGCACTTATTGAAAGCGATTCCAATTTCTGCTACATGTATATGAAATAAGGTTCAAAAATCATAAAAATGTAATTATGTACCTATGTACAAATATAGGGAAGATCTGTAAGGAAGATGTAAAATTCAAACATTTCATATGGAAACTTGTGACTAGTATTTGCATGTCATTTTTAATAAATAAAATAATATGTGAAAGTTTTCTACAAATCTGAGAAAGTATATATAGACCCAATAATATTTGAATGCTAGGATACTTATATTATATTACTTGAATGAGTAGAAAAGCTACGAATAATTTAAATACACGTGTATACGACCCTCGTTAATCTTCATACTTTTTAATATACTTTCTCTAGTCGGATTTCTAACCAGTGAACTGAATAGTTGGGATCATTTCGAGGAAGAAAGAGAGAAACAGAGGGGGGGGGGGGCACATTTCAAGTAATTACTGCATGAATTTGGGAACAGGGCAAACCGCATTACTTGTTCACTACCATTAAGATATACTCCCTCTGCTCCATAATATAAGATATTGTAGGTGTTTCACGTTTTGTCTAGATTCGGACTAAAATGAGTGGACATATACACTGAAATATCTAGTCTAGATATATGTGTATACATTTAAATGTGGAAAAATGATAAACATCTTATATTGTGGAACATAGGAGTATTTAGAAGATAAACATTAGAAACTATCCGAAACGGGAAGGTCCTAACAAACACTAACGAAGGGAGTAAGTCACATCCCATCGGACCAAATGTAAGGGGAATTGAACTTTTCGTCTATACAATACACAACTTTGACTATGTTTTTACTTGTAGTATGTGTGTAAAATTAGTATAATTAAGTCCATACCAAATAAAAAGAATTTCAGAAGAAAATACAACGGGTGAGGACAACCACAATGAGCGATCACGAAATATGTTGACATATATTAAGACATCTCTAAAAGGAAAATACATGTTTTGAGCCACTATGGTGTAGAATAATGATGTATTAATGTGTTTCTCGGTTGATCCTCAATTGTTCCCGGGAAGATTTAGTAGGTTTACCTGGATGTATGTATTAGCCATTTGTTCTTATATTCGATTAATGTGTTTTTTTTAAACGAGAACCTGAATGTGATGACCACACTGAATGGGGAATCCTATTTTGACGACCAGGTCGTGCGCTATTAGCGCACGACCACCCCCTCCGGGGCGAGTGGGCCAGCCCAATAGCGCACGCCCTGTTTTTTTTTTGTTTTTTCTGTTTCTTTTTCTTTTTTCTGTTTATATTTTCTTTTTTCGTTTTATTCAAATTAAAAAGGTTTTAGATTTGAAAATTGTTCAAATTCAAAAATTGTTCACATTTAAAAATTATTCAAATTTAAAAGTTTTAGATTTGAAAAATTGTTCAAATTCGAAAATTGTTCACATTTAAAAATTATTCAAGTTAAAAAGTTTTAGATTTGAAAAGGTGTTCAAATTTAAAAATTGTTTAAATTCGAAAATTGTTCATATTTCAAAATTGTTCAAATTAAAAAAAAATTAGATTTGAAAAATTGTTCAAATTCAAATTTGGTTCAAATTCGAATTTTTCTTCATACACAAATATCTTCCAAATTTAAAAATTATTCAAAAATAAAAAAAATCGTTCAGAGAACATGGCAAACCCGTGAAGCATAATGGGCCGGCCCAACTAACTCCGCAGTGGCACGGGGGTGGGCGGACCGGAATACCGCATGAGCAGGTCGGCAATTA
Organism: Poa annua; assembly: GCA_026929855.1. Lineage (NCBI taxonomy): Eukaryota > Viridiplantae > Streptophyta > Magnoliopsida > Poales > Poaceae > Poa > Poa annua. Next base: position 73,368,570 of record CM049433.1, read on the forward strand.
GGAGCTATGGTTTCCGCCCCCGGCAGTTTACACGCATAAAGATCTCAAAAGAGAGGAAATACGTTTTCACACGTAAAAGGGTAGGATTTCACGATCAGAACCTGTGGGCCTACGGCCCAGACTCTGTCAGGTAAATGATCCTACAGCCCAGCCCAGATCATACCAAAACTACCACTACTCGAGAATATCCCTAAGGAATCACTCCAACACTTCAAAAAGGAAAAGGAATCACCGGCGAAAATAAAAATTCACAGCTGGCGTGCAATGCTGGGAGCGATTCCATGCTTTGGTGTTTTGGCAAATCGCCATCTTCCTGTTTCCAGCCAATGTCCCCTGTGTTCTGTACACTGTGAGAGTATAACGCATGCCTTTTTCAAATGCGCCAGAGTAAAGGAAATATGGGCTGGTCTGGGTATGCTTCAGGTTATTGATGATGCTTCGGTTCTTGAGTTAAATGGCTCACCAATTCTGGAGTCTCTTTTACTTGACTCTACGGCTAGCACACTTCTTACTGAGATTCGTCGGTGTGCAGTGGCGATCTGGTACATCTGGTGGGAGCGCCGTAAGCATCCCTAGCAGTACCCTCAAATCCTCAAATCCTTATAAATAACCGTTTTTTTACAGTTTGCGAGAAAAAAAACGCATAGACTAGAACCCCGAAACCCTCAAACCCTTAAGAAAATTCCCGGGCCGAACCCTCAAACCCACTGCGAGCCTGTAGAAGTGGGGGTTGGGGAGCATTTCCCAGGCCGACCCGCACTCGCTCTCGTCGCCCGCACAGGAGTGAAATTTCACCGCCCCCAACCTACGTCTCCCGCGCCAACCCTAGCCGCCCGCCGCCGCCGCAGCCTTCGCCCCCCGCCGCATCCCCCCCGCCTCCCGCTCGCGCCCCGCCGCCCCCCAGCCTGCTCCTCGCCCCGCCGCCCGCCCGCGCCCCGCCGCGACCCACATCGGCGCCAAGCGGCGGCGTGCTGGCCAGCACGTCGTCCCACCGCCGCCGTCCCTCGCCCCGGCCACCGCCTCCTCCCTCGCCCCGGTCGTCGCTTGGGCCGCGAGGTGCTCCCACCTTTCTTCCTCCTCCCGATCTCCACCATGACCAGAACATGGAGCTTCACCGAGCCATCACCATGGTCTCCTTCGGCCCCTCCCGAGGCCGGGAATGGAGCCGCCACACCGACCTCTTCCTCCGCGCTGGAGCCTCGAAGCTGAAGCCGCCGGGAGCGCCTCCACCGAGCACGTCTTCCTCCGCAGGTCATCGCCGTCGTCGTCAGATTACTGCCAAGTCTGAACTTTTGTTTCGATTTCAGTTAACGCGTCGTAGATGCTTCCTCTCGTATGGAATATTCCGTTATAAGGGTTGGGTTTGAGGGTTCTAATCTTTGCCCCTGTTTTTCAACCCTTAAAAGTGCCAAAAAAATGCCAATTCTCAACCCTTAAAACTGCTATGAGGGTTTGAGGGTACTGCTAGTGATGCTCTAAGGCCACTCATGGCGAGACGGTGCAGTAGCGGCTCAATCCATCATGACTTTGGCACTTAATTACAAAAGAATTAAGAAGTCTGGTACTCGACCCATTGTTAGGCATGGATGGAAAAAACAGTGGGGGACTTTGTTAAGTTAAACGTCGACGCCTCTTTCGACATTAATACCGGTGCAGGTGGCACGGGCGTTATCATCCGAGATTATTTGGGCTCTTTTATTTCCGGTGGAAGACGGAGTCTTCAATTTGTCGAGGACGCCGCTACTGCTGAAGCTTGTGCGTTACGGGACGGCCTACTGCTTGCAGGTGAGGTTGGTTGCAATAAAATGGTGGTCGAATCTGATTGCATGGAGGTGGTGGAGGTCATGCAAAACGGAGGGAATTCCCTGGGGCCGGCAGCAGCTATTTATGAGAAATGCGCTTTTCTTTGTCGTAGTTTCGCTTGTGTTAGTTTTGCTCATTGTCCTAGGGAAGCTAATAGGGCAGCTTATGAATTAGCCAGGTTTGGTGAGGTTAGGCATGGTGATCCTCCTATTTGTATTCGAGCTGTAATTGCAAACGATGTAACAATTGTGGATGCTTAGAGCAGCAAGTTTTTACGCACTCTTTTCCTTATCAGAGTATCTAAGGGAACTGGAAGATTTTTAATGAGGCGGCTTGCTTGCTTAATATATATACTCACTCCGTCCTAAAATAAGTGTATCAAATTTGATACAGGGCCGGCCCTGTGGGGGTCAGGGTGTGCGGCCGCCCCGGGCCCCCAAAATTTAGGGGCCCCCATGTGTGTATACGTTTTATTCAGCCCAGTAAGAAAATAAATAAAAAGACTTTGGGCTAAGGAGCTATGTGGTGCGTGACCAGGAAGGTAAAGACGCAAACGCGCTTCGATGCTTCCACCAACGGCCGATCTATCGATCCAATCACTGAACTGCCCACGGGAATTCAAGAGTCATGGTGCTGCCGGCGGCCGGCCGCCGTCCTAGCGATCATCCCATGGCCTGAAGAGTGATGACCAGGCCTGCTGACAACGCGAGGTTCTGAATACTGAACTCAGCGCTTTGCCGCTCTCATGTCCCATGTCCATGTTTCAATACGCCTCCACCGCCATGTCCATATTTATCTGATTTTCTAGATTCTCCTCCGCGCTTGCCGCTCTCAATCATCCATTCGTCCCGACTTTTGAATTGCAGGATTAGGGGAAGTAAAAGGGTGGTTTGATTGTTCAAGGTTCAGTTTTCATCGCGACCCTTTGATTTGGGTCTTTTCTTTTCCTTCTTCACTTGCGCACATATTTTTGATCATGTTATTTGCTATCCTAATATCTCCATTGTTTATCGCATCTTATTTACCGTGTCTGTGATTGTCGCTTCAGCTGAAAGAAGCTTTCTAAGTCAAAATTATTGAAGAACTATTTGAGATCCACAATGACTCAAGAGAGGTTAAATGGTTTGACGACATTATGCATCGAGAAGCAATTGTTAAACGACATTGACATCGATCCTATTATAAGTGAATTTGCATCGAGAAATGTTATAAGAAAATTATAACGTAATATATAAGTTATTTGATACACGCACGTGTTCATAGATGCATTTGCAAGATATTGTCAACGCATTTTTTACACGTATATTCATTATTATTGTTACGATGGCGGGCCGCAAATTTTAGTTTCGCCCCGGGTCTTCGAAATCTCAGGACCGGCCCTGCTTTGATAGAAATTGGAGGTATGTAAACATCACACATGTCTATATACATCCGATTTCTATCAAAGTTGAGACACTTATTTTTGGAACGGAGGGAGTATATTCTTATTTTTTTTTTAAAGGAAAAGGCATCACTCCAAAGCCCACACTCTCATCTCGCCACCCAATCCGATCCATCAAGATGGGCCTCAGCCCCTCGAAGCGCGTGGACGCCGCGCTCCGGCGGGCGCCGGAATTCGCCGCCGCCTGCGACGCCTCCTTCGACCGCTGCCTCGCCGACGCCCAGCGCGCCTTTGCCGGCGTCCGCCCCTACCAGCTCGCCGACGCCTCCGAGCACCTCCACTCGGCGCTCCGGGTCTCCCTCCCGCTCGTCCGCCGCTGGGTGCCCTCGGCGCCGCCACGCGTCCGCGTCGACTCCGCGGTGCGCGCCGCCGGGCTGGAAGGCGCTGGCGAGCTCTCGCGGGATCAATTCGGGGAATTTGCCGTCGGGCTGTTCAGGGAGGCCGTGCTCGCCGGCGCGGCCGAGGCGGCGCTCGTCCGCGCCCCGGCCGGCGCCGCCGGGATCGTCGGGGTGGGCCTCGTTTCCCGCGCCGGCGCCGGGGCGGTAGGTAGGTTGGTCGCCATCTACGCCACCGGCGTGGCCGCTGCTGTTTACCTCAGCTTGGGCTAGGCTTTGTTAAGCTGTGAATCTGTAGAATAAACTACTCCGATGAGTGTTGCGGAGCTGTATCATGGAGGCCGTTTCTTTACTAGCTTTTCCTTTTTATAAAGCTAAACTTTCCACCAATCTTTACTGTTGGTTGAGTAACCTTTTGCGGAGGGTCAATAGAGCTGAGATGGTAGTAGATGGCTTGAGAATCGTAGTAACTAACACTACCTTTGTCTTTCCGTGACAGGCGGGCCCAAGACCAAAGGTCCAAGTCAAGTCATCGGTGATGCGCAGTTGATCGCCATCCTTCCCAAATCAGTCACTCCCATCGTTCTCGCCTGCCCCTCTCCCTTCGGCAGCGACGGCTCCTCCTTGAACCTTAAACCCCGGTTGAATCCCGTCCTCGTCGCTCCACGCTCCGCTGCCGGGAGCAAAGATCGCTTCGGTTCGGCGATAGTCCGCCCCGGAGCAGCCGACCCCTTCGCGTCCCAGCCGCCACTGCCTCGTCCGCCATGGCTACGGTGAGTGTCCATTCCCTTCAGCTTTCACCCCCCTTGGAACCAAGAACTAGGGTGCCACAGATTACGGTTGCCCTATGGCTCTTATTATTTCACAAGTGGTATGGTGAAATCCGGATGAACTAACGGGAGAACTGCCGATCCCCTTCACCACTACTGTTCACCCGCCTGCATAATCCAAGATTCCAAGTTCCCGCCTGTAGATCCTCCGTGAAACCTTCGGACCGTCCACCATGGCGTCATCTGCGGACTGGTCCACGCTCCCGTCCGACCTCGTCAACCGTGTGGCCGACCGCCTCCTGGCCACCAACGACGTCGACTACTACACCGACCTCCGCGCCGTCTGCGCCAGCTGGCGCTCCGCCACCGCCGACGCCAAGAACAGCCCCGACAAACGCTTCCACCCGACCCGGTGGATCGTCATCGACGAGGTCAGCTACTCCCTGGACGCCAAGGACCGCACGCGCCTGCTGGTGAACACTGCCACTGGCCGTGTCCTCCGCAAGGACCTGCCTATGCTCCGCAGGTACCGCGTCGTCACCGCCACTGCCGGTGGCTTCTTCATCCTCGCGGACAGGGAGCCGCCGCATGCTGCGTGCGTCCTCAACCCATTCACCGGCTATCTGATTCGGTTCATGGCGCCCATGGTCACCGAGGAGGTGGACGCTGCTGCTGTCTATGGTCCGGCGGCTGCGCCCACCCTCATGCTGTTCTGTGACTCCTCCCGTAAGCTGTACACGGCGAAGCCTGACGGCGGATGTTTCGGTGTGTACGAGGAGGACAAGAACACTTATCCTTTCATCAGGCTGCATGTCCTAGGTACCATCTACACCGGTGACGATGTGAGCAGCAAGATCTTCGACCTGATGTTGCCATACGCTGTTGATCCTTCTCAGATGTTGGCTGTCTATCCTTCTTCTGAAATAGGGGAATCTAATCGTTGCTTCCTCATGGAATCTGCCGGTGAAATGCTGATAATCATGAAGCAGCAGCATGGCATGGAGGTCTTCAGGATGAACACCAACAGAGGTGTGTTTGAGCCCGTGAAGAGCATCGGCAACCAGGCCATCTTCCTCGGTTATCGTACGTGCGTGTCTGTCGATGCCGATAATTTCCCGTCCGTCGACGCTAACTGCATCTACTACCTCAAAAGTATGGATTATCCCTGTGACATATACATGTATGACCTCAACGATGAGAAGGAAGAAAGGGTCTCTGGAGCCATAAACACAATAAACTGTGTCTTCCTGATTGATGCTCAACCTCCTTTCACCATCATCCAGCTCCTCTCCAGCTACACCATCAATGCCTGGGAGTCTGAACTACATGGTCAAGAAATCTTTGAAGGGCTCCCTGATGTTATGCCGGACTTGGAGGATTTTGGGCTTTCTTCTTACCTTGAGGATCTTGAATTCGATGACTGAACCACGGTGCTTTGTATTTCTACTTACCTTCAGAATCACGGTGCGTCATGCGTGTACTGGAACAGAGCGGAGCAGAAATTGCTCATACTACTATGCTTAGTAATTGTTCAGAATCACGTTGGGTGTATTGAAAGTTCGAAACAGAGCAGACTATCGCTCATACTATGCTTTGTAGTTGTACTTAACTTCTCTGTGGCGGTAAGAACCCTTATCGCGTCATTTATTTCGCAATGCAGTGTGGTGCCTTTTTGGCATGAGAAAAATGTGGGATCACAATCTTCTATTCACTTACTAATGTTGTTCTGTTACTGTATATAGGATTATTGATCCATTTTGCCTTTTCATAAGCATGAAATCATGTTGAACACTTGAACATACGAGATCACCTGCTGCATGGACTGTATTAAAGCAGGAATATGTGATCAGTCGGATGCTTGTTGACGACTAGATCGGGCATGGCAATGGCAGAGTGGGTACTTTGGTTAGCTTGATTCCAGTCGAAACAAGAACTTATTAATTGAGATGTTGTTTTAAAGCATATATTTTTAGATTTCTGGAACGACAATCTGAAATCTGTATTTGTGAAGGAACAAAAAGTGTGAACAACACTTGTAGCACACGAGCTCCAACGATCCCGTTAAAAAAATCATTAAAAAAAAGCATACATGTGCATATACATGTCTGCAAGTGCACATACATGTCTACTATGTATGAACATATTTGCAGCAGAATATCTTTTCATACGTGATCTAAAAAAAGCAAATATAGTTAAAATTAGTTCCTTTCATAGCAAGGAATTCATGATTTTTGTGTAGCCTTTGATATAACATATTACTGAGCAAAAAACTTTGCAGATATGTGGATACCATGTATATGTATCCATGTAGAGTTTGGAATTTTTCAAAATACCATTTCTTACTTTTATAAAATGTCAAACCACTGGAGCTATAGAGCAAAAAAATCCACTCTCCAAAAAGTGTTGCATCTGTAATCTCGGATTAGTTATAGCGGTTTGAAATGTATTTTAAGAGATTTGAGGACTATCTCGGATCCCAAAAATCCCCAATAGCCCATTTACCACGCTGGTTTTTTATGGGATTAATCCAAGATATCCCCACAAAACACCTCATTTTTGTCTAGATTGAAAACACTACACCATGTTAGTGTATTGGGGTGGAAAGTTATTTGTGGGAATTGGGTGAAAGGAAGAATTTCACCAAATCCTTTCCCATCACCAATCCGTTTAGCATGAAACTGCACCCATAGTGGATAAGACCTCAGTGAACGAATCAAGTTAGCACATGTCATTCGCTGTGGGTTTGCTTGCTTTGTGTCACAGGCAATCTTCGTGATGTGTTTGATCCTTGAACTTGTGTCACATGCTTTGCTTCCTGATGGGTTTGCTTTGTGTCACAGGCAATATGTCCTAGAAGCTAAAAGTTGTCCCATCTATCCTTGAACTCTTCTCCAAACTCGATAGTTGATGTGTTCGAAATTGAAAGCCCCATACCTCGATCGCGCCTATCAACGATTCATTTGACACTTCTAGCAATGATTTTATTTCTCCTTGAGGAGGCTGTAAACAGCCTTTTCCAAAATAAATTGAGAAATTAATCAAGTTCACCTTCTGAGGAAATTTCAAGCTATTATCAGCAAACAATAAGTTGTTGGTCACTGGTGCAGTTGGTGCTACATTAACTCCTGTAACCTCCGGATCAGCACCACAAGATTTGGGAAGACAAGAGAGACCCTTTGCTGCAATCAAGAATAAGTATGGGGAAATTGGATAGCCCTGTCTAATTTCCTCGGGTTAGTTTAAACTCCTCTGTTTTTACCTCCATTGAACATATAATTGAGAAAGAGACCATCCTCACACAGCTCACCATCCGAAGTTCTGAACTTCCTACACTGCTGCTCAAGCTAATTACTCCAGCATTATTAGTTCGTTACACATTGCTGGTCCAATTACACCTGACAGCTTCATCATTGATCCGCTATATTCCAGTTTGATCTGACCTAGTAGTAACATATCTTAGTGACAAGAATTTAGAGTGGTCGGGGATATTTCTTTTGAGTAATCTAATACTAGGAGATTAAGATTTCGTACAAGACATATGAAGTGTCCGCGACAGTTCTTGTTATAAACGACAGGCAATAACGAAGATCAAATTAGCAACAGAAAGTAAATGGGACACAAATTTTACGTGGAAAACCCTTGCGGGAAAAACCACAGGCGCCAGCCAGCAAGAACTTCACAAATGCAACCTTAACCGATGCAGATAACAAGTAGTTTGCATAGTTTAAGACAAAGTATGAAACTTACCAAATTCTAGGAACTAGGTGTATAGCTCATCTACGGTCGGCTACATTGGGCCGATGATTCTTTGTTGTGACATTGTGTAACCTCTGTGGATTTAAGCGGAGTTTGCCGACATGTCTTGGTGGGACTTGGGAGGGACTCGAGGGACACAAGGAATGCATCAATCAGTGATGTTCATTAGTGTTTGACATAAAACACACATCTTATCAAATATAAACACACAGAAATTGGATATGAACCTAATACACATGCCCTTGTCCATAGAGAATATGTACACAATTATCTCAACATTACTTTCTGGTAAAACAAGCACCAGTTTTCCTTTCTAGAAAACCATATGGGGCTATAAACCCCGGAATATATGAAACAACCTTCCAAATGAAATGATTAAAATGACACAAGCAATGATGTCATTCAGATCAGAGGATGAATAAAAACATAACTGCAAAACATAGTGTAACTTTAGTTACTTTCTAGAAGTTCACTTTGAGTACCGAGCTCATACGTTACTGCCGAAATAAAAAACTGAAGCAATTAGTAAAACATTTTTAAATTGAAAAAATCAGTGAAAATATATTAAAAAATTATACATTTGTTTCAAATTTCTTGGTGCAATGACATTTTTAGTGGTATGCGCAAAAAAGCAAATCAGTGGTCAAATAAGAGTTAGAAAATATAAAGCACTAGTTTTATTTTTTTCACATAGAGCGACACGCATGTCATTTCATCACGAAACTTGGCACGTACGTAAAATACTTCTATATATTCGTCACCAATTTTGTCAGAAAGTTTTAAAATGTTTTACTATTGTTTTTGTTTTTTGAATCAACTAGCGGCATATGAGCTCAGGAGCCAAAACGGTCCTCTCGTTTATACTACACCTACATTGCATTAGGCAGTACATACAAATAGGGAAAAAACTCGTTCTTGCATATATCTTATTGTCAACGCCAATCTTCGTTTTTCACGACTCCTAGCTGTGGCCATGCAAATTTGTCATTTGTCAATACTCTGGACAAAAACCATAGTACTCTGGAGTCTGGACCTCGTTTAGAGCCACCATCTCTAGAAAAAGCCCCTGAGTACAACTTCAAATTAGTACCATCACACTTACCCCAAACCTACCTCAGAAAGTTCAAAGGCTGAACCCTCATTTCGTTATGTAAGGAGGTATAAACTGAGGTGATGGGCATGCAACTCATCAATCAAGCTATTATGAATTGTGTATAGAATATAGGCATTGCAAATATATATGTATTGCAGGTTGCAGCATGAAAAATGGCACCGAGCACAACTCGGCACTTTTTTTTAAAGATAAGTGAAGGAGCGAGCCAAGGGCAAGTGGTCTGAACCGCAGTAAACTCAGTTAAAATCAATGTCGACGCTAGCTTCTCTGATGCAGATCAAGGAGCTTCCGGAGCTGGGATCCGTGATCATATGGAGAAGCTAATCCAGTCTCAGGTGCAGGTACGGAAGAGCAGCTACTCCCCTGATAGTGGAAGCTATTGCAGGCAGGGATGGAGTCAGATACTAGCTAGGGACATGGGGCTGGGCAAGGTGTTCCTCGAGACATATGCCTTGGCCGTGGTGCAATTATGGTATTCCAAGCAATGGGAGAGATCAAAAAGAGCCACCATCCTTCAGGAGATCTTATACCTGAGTGGAAACTTTGAGACTTTTTGTTTTAAATTTGTAAGGACATCTTTGGATTGTAGGAATGTCAATGAGTTTTCATAGAATTCCAATCATTAGGTTTTTTTTCTATGGATTGTTTTTGGTTCAACAGAATGGTGCTACCAAACCCTATGGACTGGATTACTATACCTTAATTTCTTAAGAATTTAAACATCCACTACAATCTATTTTTTAGACTCAAATGCGTAGGATCTAGACACTTTTTATGCGTTCTATCCAAACGACAATTCCGGTATTTTTTTTTGTGTGTTTTACAATTATGTGTTTTGCATTTATAAACCTGTGAAATTCCCGTGTTTTTTTATATTCCTATATTTTCAACCCTACGATCCAAAGATGTCCTAAAACGTGAAGCTGATGTTGTAGCTCACCTCTCTGATACGCAGGTAAGTGAGACTAGGCGTAGGTGTCGCGGTTCTCTATACACTGATGACGGAGATCAACTCGGATGGGGGGCGGCAGAGCCAGCGGTGTGTCTTCTGCAGCGCGACGGTGGGAGCTTCACGGCCCTCTCGAGGCTGAGAGGCCCGGCCGGGCTTGTGAGCCCACGGGCCTGGTGTGTTCCTGCTGTGGCGTCCGGTCGGTTACCGTCTATGACGGTGGAGGTCGTTCCCTCCCGCACGTCGGCGGCGTTGTGGCTCCTAGTCCCGGCTCTTCCTTGTCGGTGTGTAGGCTTCTCTTCTCTGGACCGTGGTGAGACATTGTGAGCGGCTTCGGGATCGTCTGGCGCTGGGTGGTGGGCGGTATGGTGGAGTGCTCCGATGCGCCTAGGGTGATGGGGGGTCGGGAGAAATCCTAGTCGGCTTGTCCGACGTCGGCGCGGTGACGCCTGCGGGTGCCACCATCCTTCCTGAACGGCGTCGGGGTTCCCCTCTTCTCCCTGTTGCGTACCGGGGAAACCCTTGGTAGCAGCAACATCATCGTCGCATCCCTTCCTGAAGGTGTTGTTTGGTACCGGCGCTTCGGAGCACTAGGAGCTTGGTGGGAGGCCTCCAGTGGGCGCAACGTTCTTGGAGTTTGCTCTCTGTTGTCGATCCACCGTTGTCGGCATTTTTCTTTTGCGATTTCTCCTTTCTTCTCTTTTGTGTGTGCTTTTGCTCTTTCCGCCCCAGCAACTGTCGTTGTTGTATCGGTTGTTATTGGTTGCTTTATTTATAAAGCGGGACGGAAGCCTGTTTCGAGGTGTGTTTGGGTTAATTTGATTCCCAAATTTCGTAAGGAATGCCTGAACACATACTGTAATCCGGTCATTTGAATAATGAAGCAGTTTGAGTCCTGAAAAGAAAAGAGTGTGTGTGCACATACAGGTGCATTTCTTACCGTCTTGGTACATCTAGCTCACGAAGCACCCAGAGCTTAATGCCGGCTAAGGCTAACTAACCGTGACAGCGAGAAGAGAGACCCGATCGAGTCAAGAGCTGTATCCAAGCAGAAGCGAACAGCAACCTTCTTTCAGAGAAAAAAAGGTAAACTTTTTGGCCACATCTTCGAGATGAGAAACCTGTCATTCATGTCATAATCCGGAGCTTGGAAGAGGTGTCATTGGTAGACGATGATATGGGACTCAAAAGAGGTATCAAAGCATGCAGCACACCTGTCACTACACTGTCTATCATATCGTCTGCTTGTATGCAAGGCACCGGCACAGGCAGGCCGGGCCGAGCTAGAGGAATATATCAGCTGTTTTCCAGCTAATCCCGCTGTACCGTAGTGGTTAGTTGGTGCAGTGGAGTGTGCGCTTCACATCACATGGGCACTTGCGTCGCCGATAGCTTCTCGGTCTCGCTTCTTGGTCACCGCCACATGCTTCGCTCTGTAACCATCTTTCTGTTTCTGACTGTCTCTAGGCCCTCTCCATAATTAATCAGCCAGCCTCGACAGATACGCTAACAATTTGCATGGAACTAGATGCTTCGTCCTCGTATTGCTGGACGATCCACGGGAGCCTGCACCAAAATGGAATATGTAGGCCTAGTTGTGCGCTATCATTTGGTGATTCTCTTTGTCTCCTCCCGGATCCTCCTGTACATTTCGGTAAGTAAATGGAGTAGCACTTGACTGGGGGCGTGTGGCGTGCACGAGCTTAACTAATTTTGCACCACATTTTTAGGGGTATCGCTAATGATAATCGACGGGCGTTAGTTGTTTTCGAAGTAATCCTTCCATTACGTACGTGTGATCAGCGATGTGAGCCTAATGACTCAACTCAATCACGTGACCAATTGACTCAACCGTCACCGCTAACTTCTCTAAAAGTAGCAACATGCATGACATACTAACATGCATTCTCATTGTCGCATACTAACATGCATTGAAATCGAAGTTAAATCGATTTCCCCAAAAAAAACACCATCGGAAGTGGGGGCGTGTGGCCTCCACGAGCTTACCGAATTCTTCACAACCTTTCTTACGTTAACAACGGTTTCATTAATGCGAATCAACGGCCGTATTTTGTTTTAGAAGAAAATCTTCCTTGTGTTCTCAGCGACGAGCCATTCATGTGTGATCCTCTCCACTATGTATATTGAGGAGCAGACTACTGGGGGGCGTGTGGCGTCCACGAGCTAAACTATTTTTGCTCCGCTTTTTTAGGTAAACAACGGTTTCGTTAATGGAAATCGACGGGCGCTCGTTGTTTCAGAAGAAAACCTTCCATTAGGTGTGATCAGCGATGAGCCTAAATGACTTAATCATGTGACCAGTTGACTCAACCGCCATCGCTAACTTCTCTAAAAGTAGCAACATATGCATCACATAACATTTTATTAATCCAAAGATTGAACTCAAAGTTAAATCGATTCCCCAAAGAAAACACTACCGGAAGTGGGGGCGCGTGGCCTCCACGAGCTTAACAAATTCTTCGCAACCATTCTTACGTTAACAGCAACGGTTTCATGAATGGAAATCAGCGGCTGCATGTTGTTTCAGAAGTAAACTTTCCTTGTGTTCTCAGCGACGACCCATTCATGTGACCTATTGACTCGACTACACCAAAATGGAATATGTCACCTAGTTGTGCGCTATCATTTGGTGATTCTCTGTGTCTCCTCCCGATCCTCATGTAGAAGTACTTCAGTAACTAAATGGGGTAGCACTTGACTGGGGCGTGTGGCGTCCACGAGCTCAACTAATTTTGCACCGCATTTTTAGGTTAACAGCGGTTTCATTCACGGAAATCGATGGGCGCTCGTTGTTTCAGAAGAAAACCTTCCATTACGTGTGATCAGCAATGACTCAATCATGTGACCAATTGACTCAACGGTCGTCACTAACTTCTCTAAAAGTAGCAACATGCATGACATAACATTTTATTAGTCGAGAGATTGAACTCAAAGTTAATTTGATTTCCCAAAAAAAACACCACTAGACATGGGGCGTGTGGCCTCCACGAGCTTAACAAATTCTTCACAACATTTCTTACGTTAACTACAACGGTTTCATTAAGTGAAATCAGCGGCCGCATGTTGTTTCAGAAGAAAACCTCCCCTGTGTTCTAGCCACGAGCCATTCATGTGACCTATTGACTCAACTGCAATCACTAACTTCTCTAGAAGTAGCAACATGCATGCGATAATAGTTGATTAATCTAGAAATCAAACTCAAAGTTAAATTGATTTCCATAAAAGATACCACTGGACGAAAGGCGTGTGGCCTCCACGAGCTTAACAAATTATCCACATCCATAATTACGTTAACATTGGTTTTATTAATGGAAATAACATGACGGTGTTTCAGAAGAAAATTTCCTCTGCGTTCTTAGCGAGGAGCCATTCATGTGACCTATTGACCCAACAACAATCACCAATTAATCTAAAAAAAACAACAATCACCAATTTCTCTAAAAGTAACAACATGCATGAGATAACATGCAGTTGATTAATTCAGAGATCAAACTCAAAGTTAAATTGATTTTTCATAAAAGATACTACTAGATGAGCGGCGTGTGGTCCTCACAAGCTTAAAATAATTCTTCATGACATTTCTTACGTTAAAATCAGTTTTATTAATGGAAATCCACGGCGACATGTTGTTTCGGAAGAAAACCTTCCTTGCGCTCTCAGCAATGAGCCATTTATGTGACCTAATTACTCGACTGTAATCACTAACTTTTCTAAAAGTAGCAACGAGCATAAGATAACAGTTGATGAATCCAGAGATCAAACTCAAAGCTAAAACTGATTTTCGATAAAAGATACACCGGATGAGTGGCGTGTGGCCTCCATGAGATTGGGATTTCTTTAGATTGTGGGATTTAAAATAAGCGTAGGAATAGGAAAAGCGCAAGATTGAGATGTCACGGGAGGTGGATTTCTACCCACCCATTCTGTAAAACTTAGCAAAAAACATATTTCTAGGTTTTGTTAATCTCTATAAAGATTAGACATACATACAAATTTACTTATTTAACCATGTGAATTCTCATTAAATAGTATGCCTAAATTTCATGAAAATAAAATATTAGCATGCTACAGTTTAAATTCAAAACTTATGTTGTAGTACTCTCATATTTTAAGTTTTTCTTGTGTAGCTTTAACAAGTGGGTTACATTGTACTTAGCTTCTAAAATATACATAAATTCTCTCTAGTGATTGCCTTAACAAAAACCAGCGACAACTCGTTGTTTCAAAAGAAACTTCCTTGGTTTATCAGCGGATTCGTCAATGAAAATCGACCGGAGCATGTTGCCCATGCGAATTCTTGAAAATAATATGGCTAATTTTCATGAAAACAAAAATATTAGCATATAAAAAATTAAATTCCAACTTATCTTGTAGTACTCTCATTTCTCTAAGTTTTTTTGGGTAAGTTTAACATGTGGCTTTCACTGTACTTAGCTTCTAAAACTCTGCTCGCCCAGATTGTGACGTGGTCCGGTAGCTGAGATCGTAAAAGTATGCATTAACGGCTAGGTTCCATAAATTCTCTCTAGCGGGTTTCCTTAATAGAAATCGACGGCAGCCTGTTGATTTTTTTTAAAAACTTCCTTAGTTTATCAGCGGATTCGTCAATGGAAATCGACCGACGTTGTTTCAGAAAAAAAAATCTTCCTTACAGTATCAGCAATGACTCAATCATTTGGACCAATTGGCTAGCCTAGCTTCACTGCCTTCTCTAAAAGAAGTAACATGTTGAACCAACAAGATTAGATATATTAAGCCAGATTCCAAACCCGGCCGAAAGTTCGTTTTAACCATGCAACACCAGTACACCTACCAGCTCATATGAATAATAGTATAACAATGCAAGCAAGGCGAGTTAAGCAGGAGAAACATAACAAAACAGTAAATCGAATATTAAAAGCTAAGAGTCGAGTGTTGGTTGTATGTGACGCAAGGTGCAATGCTCGCAACTTCTGATTTTTTTTTGCTTTACGACTTCATGTTCAACTTATTGTCATGACCTGCTCGTGATCGTATGAACTGAACACTTCACACCATGATGGCTCGTGATGGTAGCTATCGATGGAGAGGACATGCGCGGGAAAGTGGAAGAAAAATTAACAGTTTATGAATCCAAAAATAGAACTCAAAGCCGTATTGGCTTCCAAAAAAAGTACTCAAAGTTGTAAAATATGAAGATAGTTTTTGAAAGGACAATGTACTGACCACCAACATATTTAAGCGAGTGAAACCGGCTTAGAGGTTAGATGCACGACAGGTAGGTGGCACATCACAATTAGCTTTTGGAAAACGCGGCCAGCTGATATTACTATAAGTAGGTGCACGATCAAATCCGCGCCAATTAACATATTAAATTAGCAGGGCTACTGCAAAGTTAAGATACATACACGTAGTAAGATATCACTGCCAGGCTGATTTTATTTGAAAGCGTTTTTCAAGTTGCGGTTACAGGCTTAGTGGTGATCGATATGTCTCTCTTTACCTGTCTCTGGCTCCGTCAGAGGCCCTCTCTAATTAATTAGCCAGCCTCGACAGATAAGCTTAACACTTGTAAAGTTTATTGGAATGTATATGTTTCGTCTTCGCATTGATTGATGTTCCACGAGCCTGCACTAAAATTGATTTTGTTACCTTCCGCATGCTGTGTAGTGGCATCATTTGATAATTCTCTCTCTATCTCCTCGCGGCCTCTGTAAACTTCAGCTTGACTGCGGCTGTTGCCTGTTGGACATGCAAAATGTCCTATTTTCGATGTCCACTGTGAGCTAGATTCTTTGCAATTGTAATAGCTCTGTACTGGGGCGTGTGGCCTAATCTGCACGGTTGGAAGTGGTAAGAATCTTAGGAAACCTACGAGTGAGGAAACCCAAATGAGGCAGTGTGAAAACTGAAAAGGCTCCGCGCTTGGCTTCTCTTTTCAGCTTCGATGATCCCCTTTTGCTCACCTTGCTTGCTCGATCAGAACAATCGTGTCTTTCTGCGGGCTTTCTAATCAGTCATCCACTCAGGATTCGGGAGATATGAACCTGGAGACCTTTCACTTTGTGCCTATATACGGCATAGTTGTGATTTCTGCAGTTTTGGGAAGAAAAACCTGTTGACATGGTTATCTATGCAGATTTCTCTCTTCTTATGGCGATCTCCATATCCTTTCAGTATCTAATCTCCCTCCCTACAAATAGAGCTCCCTGATTGCTCCATGTGGCAACGTTCTATTGGTTACATCAGATTGAGCTAGACTTTCCTGGTGGCTCAACGTGCAACTCGAAAATAATATTATTTGTCCGTTTAGTTAAATACAAAACTTACTTTTGTTTCTACTGCACATGAATTTATGGTGCCGCCTCTCTCTTAGAGTATCTTCAATAGCTGCCATATTTAAGGGCATAAATCTTTTTAACTCATTTCAGGCAAAAAAAATCTCCAATAGCTGCCCGCAATGTAAATTTTGCCAATTTTTTGTCAAACAAAAAAAAACATAGTGCTGCAAATATAAGAATACTTGGGTTGCTCATCTATCTATCTATACTTTTTATAAAGCAAAACCCCGCATTAATTATTTTCTATCTCAACATGCAAACTATCCACATCACCCACTATTTTAGCCAATTAATTGTCCATATTATCTCCACTAACAATAATTAGCAATAGTAGATCTTTCATGCAGCCTATCCATGTCATCTTTTTTAGCCATATAATTTTCTACATCACTACTATTTAGTACCAAAACATTCAGCGGTTTCACACGAATTAAATTTAGTGTCTCGATTATTGTGATCAACTGGATATTCAAAATTTAATATTTCATACATCTTATACCAATTTTATTTACACAATATATTTGTAAGGAGTTTTCCGCTGCAACGCGTGAGGTATTCTTCTAATATAACAGAAAGGGCAATACGCGCATGCTAACTGTCAATCTGAAAATTCATGTCGCTCTCACGCCTCTCCTCCGGTGACGGCCACTGCCACTTCTCCCATCGATTTGGTCTCGAATCTCGCACTCGATTTGAAAATTGGAGAAATGGAAGAATTAACTGTTTGATGCAATGAGTTGCCGTCGGCAGCTGGGAAGAATAAAGTTGCCTCCTCCTTTCTCCGGTCCGGCGGTGTGCCCGTCGATGAGGAGGAGGTCTTGATGTACTCCGTGCAGGTGGCCGGCAAGATGACGACGCTGGCTGCGTGCCGTGGAGTTTCCGTCCCGCGAGTCGGTCGTCTCCATGCCGTCTTCTTCCCGAGAGGCGGTGGTGAGCTCGTGTGGTGCTGTGATGGGGTGGCGGATCGGCGGCTCGGCGTTCGTCGGCGGCGGATCCGGTGGGTGGAAAACTTGAAAAAGATGAAGGTTGCGGTGATTTGGAGCATGGCGATGAAGACGGCGGCGCTGGGTGCAGGTCCTACTGGGCCAGTGTCCGGCGACTTCCCGGCTGCCAGGAAGCGGCGTCCTATCCAAGTTTCGAGCGGAGCAGCGGCGGATCCGGCGCGCCACCGGCTCGTCCTCGCCGGCGTTGACATCGAGTTGCAGGAGGACTTATGTGTAATTTCTTTTTCTGGGGTGTCTGTTCTGGAATTGTGCTCTGAATATCACTGTGTCTTTCCTCGCAAAAAAAAAAACTGTTTGATGCAATGAGACCGTTCATCCTACTACAGCAGAGAGGTTACCAGGACGCTTTGTCATAACTCTGACCGATTTGGCCGCAAATCCACCACCACTTCTCATGGGCAGCAAAAATCGGGAGGGATTCGTCCCCGAGTGATGTCGTCGTTGTCCTCACGTGCACGGCCACAAATGACTCCGGTTTGTAGCTCCAGCTGACGAGCCACACGAACGGCCCTCCTCCTTTCCCATTCCTCACTGTGCCTCCTCCTTTCCTGCAAGCACGAGCATGAGCGACACACGAAAGTGATGACCCACAATTCGGTGATCTATCGCAGTACTTTCGATAAATAAGAGTGTCTAACCCAACGAGGAGTAGAATGTATTGATGAGCAGTTTTAAGCAAGGTGTCACCGCAAATACTAAAAGACAAGTTTTTATGGGTTTTTGTAATAAGTAATAAATAAAGTGCAAGTAATGTAAAGCAAGAGCAAATAGTTACAGTAAGTGGCACAATTCGCTTTTGTATAACGGACAAGATGGTGGTGTTACTTATAATGGCTAAAACGTTCCTGAGAAAACACGGGAATATCGTCAAGTTGCTTTCATTGCATATAGTTTATTAATAGTTATTGTTGAGATAAATGTCTTATGGTGTGCCATTTGACGGCTATTCGGGGATCATTTTGTGACTCCACGACGCTCCAACGGAGATTAGCTTCCATTGGGAAGTGAACTTCGGGCTAAATCTATGCGGCATTGTATGGTTATCTCTTTACCTTCCTCTGCTTGTTTAGCTAGCTTATCTTGTTGATTGTAGCTTGTATATTGCTCATCATATTGGATTGTTCACCTCGTTACATATCTAGAGAACTTTTATTTGAGCAATCCCTTAACTTGACAAAAGAAAAGGAAAATTTGTAGTTGTCTATTCACATACTCAGTTATTACAGTTGTTATATTTGATAATAAATCTTCCTATTGAGTCTATTTTATACATCGTGATGCATCAAACATTTTTCTTTTGGCTCTAGATGGTATGGACACACCAAAGAGTCGCTCTACCTATGGGGATACTCTATATTACTAAGGACGTTTTGTTATGGTTTTCATAGGAATTTGGAGCATCTGATCCTTATAAAATGTTCCTACAAAAACCCTTTGGTTTGAAGCATTGATGTAGACATTTTTCTAAGAGATGCATTCCTATACCCCACAATTATATGGGGATCTCGATACGATACCCCATATTATTTTTACATACGAACTCATATGTGTTTTCTCTATGTTACTGTATACTCTCTCTCTCTCTCTCTTTGTTCCTACAAAACTCATATGTTTATTTGTTGTGCACCATTCAAAGGCCTCGCTTGCAAAAATAAATAAAAAATCAAACTTGAATTATTATTCGTATTATTTAAAAAAACGAGACCTAAGGGCACTAGCACACAGGGCTTACTTTTATAGAAGAAAGGAGCTGCAAGCAGTACATCACCCTCGTAATTATTCGTATTATTACGAGCGTGATGTACGGGCGTTTATTTACGGAAAGAAAGAAACCTAGGCGATGACGTGCCCACGTAACTATTGCCGGTGAGTGCAGCATCCCTGATAAATCACCTGATTTTGATGGCAAAGACAACCGGAGCATTAAAAACATGCAAAACAAGGCCGAAAGAGTGAGTGAATGGCACGAAGATCCCGCCGACGGTTGGAGCAGGAAGATTCAGGTCATGCTCTCGACTACGGCACTACCGCCACGACGGAGGAGTAGGAGTAGCAACGTACTAGCAAGGCACTCGGCTGGTCGTCGTTCGAGACCGACGGATCGGCGCGCCGCAAACTGGCAAAGAGTCCAGCCATGTGCGCCCACCCGGCATCTTTTTTTAACCCGAATCCGTGCAGCTGCAGCTGCTGCTGCTGAGAGAGAGAGCATAGGCCGTGAGCTGTTCCCGTTGCGCCATTAATCATTGGACCCCTTTCCTCCGTCCCGGCCCGTGCTTTGCTCACCGCCACCGACCGCCGCGGTGGCGGGGCCCCATCCCCGGTGGTCGGACCGGACGGATCGATCTCGCTGAGCAAGCTCAGCACTGGCTAGCTAGCGGGCTCACTGATTGTTGTTGGATACAATACACGTACGCCGTGGCGTCGCCCTCTCGGTTTGTCTCTGCTCGTCGTCTCTACAGGACAACCCACCACGCTGGCATTATGGCAGGCGTGTGCAGTAACAAGCAACGGCTTCCAACCTAGTCCTTCATCTCGAGGGTGGTTGGTACGGTAGGTGTACGATTTACTACCATCAGGTCAGGGCACTACTGTGTGGAGCATGGGGCAAGTTGACCACACAACGTACCATGGAGACGTGGCAGCTCCGACGGTGCAACCCATCGCGTCCCGCACGTCCGTTTCTATCCACCATGGAGAGGGCCAACGAGATCCAGAAGCGGGGCGGCGCTCGGAGGAAGGAGAAACCGCTGCCAAGGCCGCCGCCGCCAACCAAGAACAGGTCGATGACACAAACGACAGGCCGCCACCGCCTGCGTACGGCTACCTTCCCGGAAGTATGCCGTCAGGGATTCAACACCGACCGCTCCCCGTGGTGCCTCCCATTGATCTCAACGTCGTGCATCTGATGAGTAATCGGTGTCGCAGACGAAGGCCGCGCGTACATCGAACCCGCTAGTTGACACCCAAAACCGAATCATGTTCGCCCTATTGGCAAGGTCGTCGTCGGGGACGAAAGGTCGGAGCCGGAAGGGGAGGTGTTCATCCATGACATGATCAGGGACAATAGACAGGAAGAGATTACGCCCAGGAGGATTATGGCGTTGTGGACGATGAAAGTTTTCCCGATCGGCCCTTATGTGATCAACATCAACGTCGAGCCAGTTTTTCTCGAGGAGCGTGAGAGCCAAGCCCGGGCACAAAAGAGGAATATTAGCCAAAGGGGCACTGAATTCACCCAGAAGAAGGACGGTCTCATTTGCGAGGCATGGATCGAGGTTGGAATGGATCAAATCGCCGGGATCGAGCAAAAAGGGAGCACCTATTTGTTGAGGTTCTGCAAACATTACAATGAAAGGAAGATGATTCCTTCCTATGAAATGGTGAGTGGCCAGACCGAACTATCAATCCAAAAGAGTTGTGGGTTTATCTCGACGGAGGTGAGCTAATTTTGTGGCTCCAGCCCATAAGTGGCATTGGTGTCAAGGAATTGGTACGTTTTCTTCCCTACTTCACAAAGCCTCCTATGCATATGAATGTATTGTGCTGCAATAGGTATTGCAAGTAATGGAAACGTTTAAGACTCAGTATGGGAAGGCCTCTACCTTGATCCATTGCTACAAAGTGTTAGAGTATATTACGACAAGTACATATTTAGTAATTAATGATTGTAATCTAAACCTACCTGTAGTAGTGAAAGGGCATGTGCCCTCTTATCTGGTTTTGGTAATTGATGACAATCCATATGGACTAATGTGTGTGTTGAGCATATTGCAAGTGTGTCTTGAAGATGTCAAGACATCACCTATATGAAGATAGATGGGATGATACGAGATTGATCAAGATGTTGATCAACACACGAAGCTACAAGATGTACCAAGTGGATCATATATCCCTTGGATGGTATGCCATTGTCCATATAGCTTTGTGAACTAACCCAAGTGTGTGTGGTATCTATATGTGGAGTTAGGTATCTTCCCATGGGCTTGCAACAAGAAGAACATCTCATAGAGCTCATGGAGAATGATGTCATGCGGTATTCGTCATCAAGGTTAAGAAGTGCAAGACCAAGAGAAGCATTTCGGAGATATCTTATGCTTGTAGCTTGGAGGTCGAAATGAAGACATGAAGACGAAGCTAATGGAGCTTGGAGATTGACATGAAGACGAAGCTAAGCGAGGCTCTCCCATAATGGCGTATGGGGGAGTATTTGGAGAAGTCTTCACCAAGCATGTGCTAGCAAGCGCAATCAAGAAAGGTGGTCCACTTGGAGAGATCAAGACCGTCTTCGTCTAGCTCAAGTGGAATGCTCAAGGCTCAAGTGGATTGCTCAAGGCAAATGTTTGTTTTTGATAGGGCTATAGGATAGACAGGCGTACTATCAAGAGGGGCTCTCGAGTGAGTAACTTGATCGCATCTTTGTGGAGAGCTCAAACCTTTGTGAACTTGGCATATCATCTTTCTTGTTTCTTATTTGGTTTTTCTCGTTGTGAGGTTTCGGAGCTTGTTGTGATCTTCATAACAAGCTCAAGTTCATCAAAAACAAAGTTCGTATGAAAAGCTTCTTGGTTTTTGATGTTGGAGGTTTTACCGGTTGTTCCTTTTTCGAGAGGTTTCATGTTTCCCCATTTGGTTTTAACCTCCCATCTTGGACTATGATGTTTCTCTGCATTATCTTGTAGAGTTCTTCGTTGTGATTCCAACGAGCCAAAAATCATCGAAAACGGAGTTCGGATGGTCAAGATATTGTCGTTTTCGTGTTGGTATTTCTGCAGTTTTTTGGAGCTCGGAAATTTCCGAACCTGGGCCGGAAATTTCCGAACCGCGCGAATTTCAGTACTGTTTTCGTCCAGAAAACTTCGGAGATCTTTCCGGAAATCTCCGGGGGTCGGAAATTTCCGGCCCTAGGCCGGAAATCTCCGGTCTAAGCTGCTGTAACGGCTAGAATTGTGGAAGGGGTATAAATACCCCTCCCCTTCTTCTTCCTTGAGCTAGCACGACTTTCCCCTCTCTCTCCCACCATTGTTGACCTTGGAAAGCTTGCCCCCTCTCAATTTCCTCCCATGATTCTTGCATATCTTTGAGGGATTTGAGAGAGGAGATCTAGATCTACATTTCCACCAATCCATCTCTCCTCTAAGTGAGGGGAACCTAGTAGATCTTGATCTTGGAGTTCTTGGTGCATCTCCTCTTTGTTCTTCCTCTCTTATTCCCCCATAAGCATTTGTTGCTTTGTTGGAATTCGAGAGTGAAGGATTTGAGCACTTGTGCTCTTGCCTTTTGCATTTGGTGCATCGGTGTGCTCTCCACGAGGATTCGTGGAAGTTGAAAGCTTGTGAACTTGTTACTCTTGGGTCCTTGGACCCTAGACGCCTTTGTGGTGGTTGGACCCTTGTGTGGTCACTTGAAGCCGTTCGGGAGCCCCCAATCCCATTGTGGGTTGTGCCCCGGATTGTTGTTGGAGGCCGTTCGGGAGCCCCCAATTCCATTGTGGGTTGTGCCCCGGATTGTTGTTGAAAGGCTCCGGATTCCGCCTCGAAGGAATTCCGATAGTGGAAGGTGAACCAAGCCTTTGTGGTGCGGTTCATCGGAGAAGAAGGTGAAACCTTTGTGGTTGTTGAACCGTTGTGTCGGTTCACACCTCTCCAACGAGACGTACTCCCTTAACAAGGAGGAACTCGGGAATACATCCTCGTCTCCGCGTGCCTCGGTTATTTCTATACCCGAGCTTTTACTTATGCACTTTACATTGTGATAGCCTTCGTGCTTGAAGTATTCTATTCCTATCACCTTATTGTTTATCTTGCTTAGCATAAGTTGTTGGTGCACATAGGTGAGCCTAGTTTATTTAGGTTGTCGGCTTGTTAATTTAAACACCTAGTTTTATTCCGCAATTATCAAGCCTAAACCGGAAAAGTTTTAAACCGCCTATTCACCCCCCCCCCCCCCCCCCCCCTCTAGGCGACATCATTGTCCTTTCAAGTAGGATTCTTAGCCCCCAAGTGGTGTACAATATATAAACAGCTCAAGAGGCTCTACCAATAATCAATCAATATTTCACAACATATTATTGTCTATCATAGTATCAGAGTTGAAACGCGACACATCAACAATGGCATTGCAAGAGACATTGAATGGGTTCCTAACCCAAATAAACAAATCATGTGAGAAAAAGGAGGAAAGGAAAGAGATGGCACACCAGAGAGAGAGAGGAGGCGTCCAACCAATTCTTCGAATTGCAAAAGAAGAGGCTCGAGATCGAGCAGGAAAACACCCCGATAAGAGTCAAGGAAGCTGAGGTGAAGGAAAAATGCATTGAGCTCGCCCTACGCCCGGAGGAGGCCTGGATCATGGACATGGCTCTCTCCACATTGGCACCTACAAAGAAGGCGTACTCTATCAACAAGCAAAGGTAATTGTGGACCCTGTCCCATCCGGCTTAACCCGAGGGGCGGGGGGCGGTGGGGGTGAAGGTTCCCAACCTAGAGAACAACTTTGAGTTCATACAGGGTGACTGATTCCTTCTTATTGGAGATAGGTGGGTCCTGGTCCAACGTCACATCTCGGTCGTTTTAACAATATTGTATGTCGGCATTGAACTATGGTCGAGATGGTCGAAACTATGTTCGCATGATAATATTATTTTGGTTTAATGTGATGTGTTTGATTCACTGCTAATCATATTTGCTATATTTGTTTGGTTGGATTTTTTAAATGATCAAAAGTAATAAAAAAATATTAAAAACATGGCTGGGCGGACCAAATGGGTCGTCCCCTTAGATTCAGTGGCTTCAGAAGGACGGACATGGCCGAAGGTTTGTCCGTTTGACGATCCAAGCGGACAAAACGCGGGCAAAATTTGTCTCCATTGGGGTCGCCCGGCCTAAGACTTTTGAGAGGAGAGTATGTACGTAAACTTTGGTAAACCTCGTAGGACATGTTGTGTATTTTCTTCTTAAAACCAGTGGGAATCATCTGGAAATTGCGGGTAGTACAAGTACAATCCAGGATTGCTGCCAATCTGCCATGCATGTGCGCCATTTGACCGTAAGCATACCTTAACCACCAGCTAATGACATCGACACGGTATATATGTACACAGGGAGGAGACTGCAACTTGAGGAGCGTATATATGTACATGCGCATACTGGGACAGCGGTAGGATTTCCATTGGAGGGCAGCAACAGCATCCTCCGACCTGCCAAACTGCCCCCAGCAGCAGCAGCTGAGCGGAGCTTGGCCATTTCCTTCCTTCCAGGCACCGCAATCTTGTCCGACCTCTGTCTGTAGCTGTACCCACCGCCGTTCCAAATCCATCCACACAGGTGGTGGCCGTGGCGCAGGGGAGGCGGCTCATCCGGAAGAAGAAGAGCTGAGCTGAGCAGACTGACGCGCCACTAATGGGGGCTTCCTCTCCTTCCGTGCATCTGCTGCTGCTCTGCCTGCTCGGCTTCTGCTTCGCGGTGAGCCACCAGAAGTCCGACTCCTGCGCCGGCGACGTCCCCGTCGCGCATCTCGTCCCCTTCGACTCCTCCGCCTTCCGCTGCATCACCCTCTGGAAGCAGGAGGACTTCATCCTCAGGGTAACCAACAACAGATTCTTTCTCTTAATAAAAGTTACAGTAAAATGTGATATAGACTCTGATCTGATCCAAACCGCGCCACCCGCAGTACAAGAACACGGCGACGAACCAATGGAGCTTCGTGCTGTCGGCGCCGGACAAGGGCTCCTGGGTGGCGGTCGGCTTCTCGGGCAAGGGGGGCATGGTGGGGAGCACCGCCATGGTCGCCTGGAGGCCCTCCTCGGGCGGCAAGGGCGTCGCTAAGGAGTACTACCTCCAGGGCCGCAGCCCCGAGGCGGTGACCCCGGACGACGGCCGCCTCACGCTCGTCCGGAACAGGACCGCCACCGTGTCCAGCTCCGGCAGGCTCTACCTCGCCTTCGAGCTCAGCACCGACCACCCGCAGCCGTACCTCATCTACGCCGTCGGATACGAGGGCAGCCTCCCGTCCTCCGACTCCGACTTCCAGCTGCAGATGCACCGGGACATGGGCTCCCGCGCCTTCAACTACGCCTCCGGTAACTAAAATTACACATCTTTTGTTTGTTCGTGCTAGCGAGCAAGGAAAAAATTACACATTTTGTTTACCGATCTGTTTCGTGTTTTGTTCAGCGTCGCTCTCTGGCGGCGGCGGCGGATCCGGCGACGCGGGTTTCCCGATGAAGAGGTGGCACGGCCTGCTGTCCATGATGGGCTGGGGCGTGCTGCTGCCCATGGGCATGATGCTGGCGCGCTACTTCCGGCGCCAGGAGCCATACTGGTTCTACGCCCACATGGCCGTCCAGGGGACCGGCTTCCTCGTCGGCATCGCCGCCGTCGTCATCGGCTTCCGGCTCGACGACGACGGGCTCAAGAACATCGACGTGCACAAGGCCATCGGCATCTCCATCCTCGCCATGGCATCGCTCCAGGTATGCCCGGATCGGTCTGAATCTCGTTACATTTTAGCTTAATTTCTGCATTATGTTAAGGGATTTCTGTAACATGGGGCAGAGATTTGCGTAGAAATTGCTGTCCGACTTGATTGAATCCAATTTCGATTCCTTGGCTGGCAGCTGGCTGTATGGTCCGTATCCTACATGTGCGCTCCTCATCATTTGGGTTGGCAGAATGGCATGTGCTGTGAGCGCAAGCCTGGAACAACAATACGATTTAGTACTTGCAGGTTTTATTATTTTTAGTATATATACTCCGTACTTGTATAGTTGACTGTGAGTCAAGGAAATACTCCGTTAACTGCACTATTTGTTGCCGGTGGTTAAGTTTTCTCTAATTCGTTGACTCTACCGACATGACTTGCTGATAGTACTAGACAATGCATACTGTCACTGCCATGTTCTTGGTAACCGACACCCCCCCAAGAACAACGGGACGTGCTCACCGACTCACCGTGCTGTCGTTGCTTTGGATCCGCAGGTGACGGCGGTGCTGGCGCGGCCGAACAAGACCTCCAAGGTGCGGCGGTTCTGGAACTGGTACCACCACAACATCGGCCGGGTGGCCATCCTGCTGGCCATCGTCAACGTCTTCCTCGGCCTCACCATCGCCAAGGAGGTCAGCGCCTACATCGTCTCCTACGGCGTCTTCGTCGCCGTCTGGGTCATGGCCGTCGTCGCCTTCGAGTTCAAGCGCTACTACGAGGACGAAGACTGACTCATCCGTCCATCCATCCATCCAGTAGACAAGAGCCGATCGATCCTTCTGAACTATTAATTGGGCACACACGACAGGCGCCCAGCTACGGCGTGAGACACCAAACACTGCTTGCTGCTGGTTGCACAGCGAATTGTTGTAAAATTCTTTTGGGGTATAGGATACGGGATCAAGAGGAGCTGGAGTGACTGCTGCTGCTGGCTTCTGAGCTTAATTTAGCTGGACGCTCTGATTCATATTTGTACATTGATACATTTTGTTTCTTGTTCTTCTTATTACCGCGTGTTGTACCCTTCTTTCGATTGGTTGGTAGATTGCTCAAGTTTTCATTGTCCATCCGTAGATCAGTGATACTTTTGCTGATTCATCACACAGCTGCTTCTTTAACGGCATACATTATGTCTTCAGCCTCACATCGATCTTGACAAAAAAAAAATCACTGAGGACAGGCAACATGTCCTGGAAACTCGAAAATGTGGGTCATCAATCCTTCGACCTTGCAGCGCCGCCCCATAGGACATCACATGACATGAGCGCAGCAAAATTTAAGTCTATTCTTTTCAGCAAACGGAAAGGCTTCATCCCAGAACAGGAAACTTATTTCCATCAAAAAACTATTTGTTTGGCTAGCACATGCGATGTGCCCAAGCCACTACGGTTCAGCTTGATCTAGGCAAACCAACATTCAGTTTAGGGGACTCGTCAGTGTTTCTGACCACTATGACAGTCGCGCTATCAGCATGTCATTTCACCATATCCATCAAAGGTTTCGGACATAAACTTATGGTTAGTTCCAGATGGCACACGCGGCCTGGAAGTGAAAGTTCTCATCATCAGTTCTGCAACAACTTGCGACTGAATATGGGGTCTACATTCTAGAGGAGGCTGCAGACATCTTAGGCACCTACCTAACACTGCACTAGCCTACGCATGACGCTACAAATTATTACTCCTCACAACTGACATTGTACCTGCGCCAGTTCTCACGGTTCGTTCCTTGATGCGTGGCCATCAAACGCGCCTGTGTTCTGCACATGGGATGTCATGGCAATTCCTTTCATCTTCAGGTCTCCCGGAAATGGCAATGCGTCCTGACGTAGCTGGTGCTGATGCTGATGCTGACGGGCATTGCCAAGGTGTTGCTGCTGCAAATGCATCTGAGCTTGCTGCTGGTGCTGGGACTGGATCTGAAGTTGCTGAAGCTGCTGAGCAGCCAGGAGAGATTGCATGTTATGGCTGCGCTGGTAGCTTTGCGAATCCACCCCGTACGAGGACGGGCCGAATTTTCCCATTTTCCCACTGTTGGCATTATTAACCTGTCCTGTTGCAATCTTCAGCTGCTGAACCTCGTCCCTCAGCCTGTCGTTCAGTGCTACATGTAGACAAGGAAAAAAAGTTAGCATAGCCAAAAGGCTAAGCCAAGTTAACTCTGGCATTGGGATTAGGAGGAGACTGACAATATCTGCTGAATCTCTAGACGATTAAGAAAAACCAGGACAAAATCCAAAGACAAAGTTTTCTGTGTGACAGGAGGTAGAATTTAGAACATCATTAAGTAATTTCCAGCTATGGCAAAACATGATATCAAATGAGCGTCATATGAAGTAAATATCATTTTGTTAACTTCGATAATTTTATGGAAAGAAAACCTTACCATCTTGCAGCCTGACCTGCTGCTCCATTGTTTGCACCCGCAGCTTCAAATCACCATTCTCATTTGTTAAACCACTGGTATCTCTCTGTATCATACAAAATAGACTCATCACTCATGGAAAACCTAGAAGGATTAATTGAAAAACTACAAATATGCAGTATATTAATAATATGTATATGTAGGATATCAATAGTGTGCCATGTCTCTTTGCAACTGGTAATAATATGTCAAATGTAAACAACATGCAGAAGTAACATAGATGATGACCGCTCAAATAAACAAATTATAAAAATACAACCTATCAATATTGTTCAGAATAGGGGGAGCATCATATAAAATCTCACAAGTCACACACTCCCATCACGTGCCAGGGGGATTGGGTCCGTTGTACAAATGGCCTACTCCAAGGCGGCCTTCTCTCCCTATTTGTTCATTTTAGTTGAGGATGTGCTCAAACAGCTCATCAAGCATTCATGCCCTACCGCGTTCCTCCATTATTCCATCATCGCAAACATCCTCTGCCCTGTGCTCTGATGGCGAACAAAATCAAAACCACTGTCACACACCCGCTCACCCTCGTAGCCATCTGCTCCTTGTTCGGTGCTTCCCTCCAGGCTCCGTCCTTCAGTGACCTCAGCAAACGACCTCGTCGCGAACAGTCAAGACTGTACTTCTGACGAAGTCCTGCAACAGGCGGTAGCCGATCTTGATATTTTTGAGCCACATGCTGTCAGCATCCACATGTTGGGTGTCCAAACATATATTGTAATGCCCACTAACCCACAAATGTAGTAACCATATGTGGTAAAGGTATTTTACAAGATAAATTTGGCAAAACATTCAGCAACTGAACAAACAGACAATGACAACACTTGTAGGTTCTAATTGAACGCTTAAAATATCATTGGGATGCATTGAAATGCCTAAACATTTACTATTTGTATGGACCCTTGAAGAGACTGAGTAGCAATGGTCAGCAAACAAACTTAAAACCCAGATTTCATCTAACACATATCATAGTGCAAGAATTTAAGTTAATAGTAAATCCCAATAACAAACCTGCAACATGGACAACTGAGCTGATAGTGTAGTTGCTTCTGTCTGGAGACACTGTACTTTTCTCTCGAGCTCCGCGATGTAGCGCATCTTTCTTTCTTTTGACCTAGCGGCTGACTGGCGGTTGGCCATAATCCTAAAATATTTTGACAAAATAAAAGGTAAGAGAAATTAACCAAGGTAGCAAGCACAAACCCAAAAGGCACACACAATCAATAACACTCCACATAACTGGAACAAAATAATTTGAATCGTATCAAATTACCCAACGAAGATGCACCTAACACTGCATAGTTGTTCTCAATTTCTCATAAGATGATCAGACTAACTTGCATACAGTAACAATGTTTGTACTAAATCACCACCGGAGGAAAAGGCTATTACTAAATTATAGTCGTAAAAACTGTGCTCTTATGTGGCCTCCCTCCAACAAAGGTAACGCAAAAGGTTTAAATATGAAATCTCTACTGAAAATGAATCATATGTAACATATCCATGTATAGAGAGGGAAAATACATAGCTGAACATTGGGGGATCTGCCCCGTTTTCGAAAAGCACATTTCTAATTGTAATAAAATTCCGGAAAAAATTGCACGTGTACATCTCCACGTTCTATCTGTGCACATAAAGTTTCACGGAAAAAATATGTTTTTTTGGAATGCGAATGCGTAAACAGACAAAAAACAATGTCTTCTGAAAACTTTTTTTTGCAGCACCAAAATTTGTCTTTTTAGGGAGGCAAAAATAAAAATTTATTTTTGTCACGAAACTTTGTGCCATGCATATATATTGCGGAGATGTACGCATACAATTTTGTTTGCACATTTTTTTAAACGGGTGTAGATGCCCCTAGGGTCAAATGGTCCACTCACCACTCTCGACTTTTAAGTTTTAATTAACCAGTGAACCAATTATAAGGACTAGTTAGTTCTTTTTGGCGGAAAATGAAGTGCTCGCATCACCAATTCACCATCAAGACGGCAGTATGTATTACACCCTAGAGCCTAGTGGTAATATTAAGAAAAACACGAAGGACAAATACTTTTTTTCGTTCACACCCTATAAGTTCAGTACTACTTGTATTAAGCAATTATAGATCTTTACCGAAAAGGTTAAGCAATTATGTATAGATAGCTGTACTCTTAACTATATAGATAGCCTCTTAAGACTTAGTACATTTTTCTCTCTAAAATTATACATTTGTCGTATTTACTATTTAGTACTACCTCCGATCGGTATTTGATTGTCGTGGACATGTAACTAGTTTAGCACAAACCTTACATACAACTTGCGACAACTAATACCGACTGGAGGGAGTATCAATCATGCCTAAAAGAACAGTAAATCTCAAACGATGACTGCTGGGCTAAAAACATACTATGATAAAAACTTTCTTACATTTTTCTCTCTACAAAAATAAAAAAATTATACTATATTTTTGTTTTTAGTATCAACCGGGCCTAAATAAAACTAAAAGAGCAATAAAGATATCATACGATTACTGCTGGATACGATTCCAGATTCCACAACTTTCTCCCCTTTCACACCTGTACCCGTGACACCTTGTGGAAGAAGAAACTTTGCTTGAAATTAGCCCTGTAAGCTGTCCCTGTCAACCGCCGCAATCTATGTCCTACTATTGGGCAACCCTAACGAGACCGAGAATAGCAAGCAGAGCAGAAGAATAAAAGAGATCGCTTTGCTTGTGCTCTAAGGCTAAGAAGTGGCACCCACCTCTTGGCGCGCTTGGGGTCAACGAGAGCGAGCTCGGCGAGCTTGGCGTCGGAGATGGCCTTCTTGGCGTCGGCGCCGGCTCGCCCGCCCATCCCTGCCGAGGCCGAGGCGGCGGCGGCGGACGCGAAGGACGTGGAGCCGTCCATGGACATGCTGTGCTGGTGGCGCGGGCGCGCGGGCAGCGGAGGGGGCGGCGGGTACGGCGCGGGCTCGGCGAGCCTGCCGCCGGCCTCGAGGAACATCTGGAACATCCGGCTGCCGCCCCCGCCGCCCTCCTCGTAGTCCTCGTACTCGTCCTCGTCCTCCTCGTCGCCGGCGCCGGCCTCCCCGACGACGCCGAGGTCGGCGGCGTCGAAGGCGAGGTCGTCGGGGAGGGAGGAGGAGGCGCCCAGGAGGATCTCCGACTGCGCGCGCCTGTGCCCCGGCGCGCGGCGCGGCGGGGAGTCCTCCGGCGTCGCGGCGGCGGCGTCCGATCCCGAGGCGGAGGCGGAGGCGGGTGGGGCGTCCATGATGGCACGGAGGGGGATCTGCGGCGTGGGAAGAGGAGAATGCGGGGTACGTGCCGTGCGTGCGCCGGCGTGGGGAGGGAAGAGGGCTAGTGGCGGAGACAGGAGGAGCAGGCGAGGCTGCGGCCTAGGAGGGGCAGGAGGAAGACATGCTCGCTCGGAGCTTTGACCCAGGCATTGACTCTGCAGAGGGAGAAAAGGAAAGAATAGGAGACGACGAGGTGGGCCACCGGCGCCCAATGCGGCGGCGTGCCGCATTCCATCGGCTGGACTGAAACCCTGGTGGGCTCAGGCCGGCCTCGGGACCTCCGGTGGTACCCTTGTTCTAACATTCTTTCGAGCAGCGATCAAAGGAGTGCGATCTAAAAGGTCGCAATTCCTTTGTGCGGCCCAACATTTGGCTTTAGTCGCTGGCTCAAACCTCACTCGTCTCCGCCTTGGGTACCATCACCTTTTCTTTATCGTGCCAGGCCAAAATGCGTCAACCAAAGCGATTATACACTGCTTTACAACCACTCAAGCAGTCAAACTAAGGTTAACTCCCATTTCCATCATACATCAGGGTAACAGAGAATGCCAGTAGTGAAAGCCCATGACTGCAGTAGAAGCAAACCTTGTACATGTTCCAACACCCTAATTTTCAGTTACAGTTGGAAGAACAACATCTACACGGAACATGTAAACAAAAAAAGGACAACGAGAGAAGAGACCTAACATGAACGAACTAGAACCAAGGACTGCCACATTTTTTTTCTTATTGTTTTAGCTGACTATATCTAAGGGGCTCTTGAGCCTACAGAAGATATGTTCCATTCGCTATCACGCTACTACTGCATAGGTACAGTCGGCCTGGGGAGTATCGAGTTCACGAGCTCCTCGTTTATCTTCACAGGTAGCGGTGGCATCTGCTTCATGATCTCTGGAGCGTCGTTCATCCTGCAAGCATTTCGCACGAGAATTACAACTCAGTTTCTCTGTGCGTGCGTGCAACTCAGCTCTCGTGCATATTCTCGAAAGAAAACAAGAACAATGAATTGATTTTTACAACCGTTAAACGAAAGGTAGATTAGATAGGATAAAAGTATTGGCCTCTGGAAAGGTCCAAGCATTCAGTCACTTTTTGACAATGAAGAGCAGACAAGAATGGATTTGGTTAACCAGATGGATTCTTGAATTCCTCATTGAACCTTGGAAGTGCGCACTAGCAATAGTAGTTCATCTACTTTTAAGGTCCAAGCATTCAGTCACAAGGACCTGACCTAATATGTTTAAGTTTCTTCTACCAATAGTAGTTTTCTTACACTACTAGCAATAGTAGTTCATCTACTGTTAAACTTCAAATTTTCCAGAAAATAAAAAAGCATGCCCACATATGATGTTCAAATGGAATGGCAGAAGAAATGACAGGCCCTGCATGCAACATGTTTATTTTCCTTATATGAAGCAAATTTCTCTGTGTCTACTGATAAAAGGGTCTAAAAAGGATATTAATTATAAATTCGTAACAAAAATGCTTAAATTAATTTCGTGGATTCACCACTTTTTTTTTCAGAATTCAACAAATGGCAAGGGACTTGAAGCATACTCTTTCAACACCCTGAGTATGTTATCTCGAGTTTGGCACAGCAGAGAGATGTTATCCTGTATCTGAGATCACAGAAACAAGAACCAAGTAAATAAAAACAATATAACAATATAGATGTAACAACAGCTAATGAGGGGAAATTACAAAAAGAACATAAGGAACAAGTAAAAAAGGTACAGTGCAATCATCACCAAAAGATTATCTTAATTTTATAGGTAGATACCTGCATGGTGCCAAGATTTGTTGATATTTGACTCAAAACCTGGGCATTATTTTCAAGGAGCTCTCCTGTTGGACCTCCAATTGCTGCATAAAGGAAATAACAGTGAGGAACTCAGCAACTCCCTGATAGTCACGATACTGGGAACCTCGAGATTAATTGCTCTTGAAAAGAAAAATGCATAATATAAAAACTGTTCACGAGGATATTGGGAACAATGAAGCCTACTTAGCTCTATTCCTAAAATAATTTTTATTACCCATTTGGAAGCATATATTCAAAAAATTGTGTTTATTCTCCTAACGCCCGCTACCAAGACGAACAAATCAGCAAAAATAAGCTTGACATAATGCATAGTGGTGGAACTGGGTCTGGAAACAAAAGTCTAGTATTCCATCCGACCAATTCAAATTCCAGGCATCCAGACCACAGAAGAATCATTTTTAGGAGCTGCACAAGTACACGTGTGCAATCACACTTTTACTCTTCAATGAGCTGATCTGTCTCAAATGGTGTTTGAGACATCAGCAAGAGACCGATATCTGACATGGAATATTAGATAGCAAAGGCAAAGGAAACATCACTTTTCTTGATCAGTAGTCGTCTCCACATCTGAATTAGAGTAGTGTTACCGGTATAGTATAACCATGATATCTGTATTCTAATGATTTTCTTACAGATATGAGCATGTCATTTTGATGGCTAATGTGATGCTGTCATGCTGAATTATAATCAACGACGTGAAAACATTTCCTACAGATGAGCAGGTTATCACTTTGACTTCATGCAAATACACACATATACGGTCCTACGATGGAGCAATAAAAAATGTAGACCAAACTCAAGAGTTCAATAAAACATATGTAACCAACTGAGAAATAATTAAGTGAACACCAATATTAGTTACCTTTAGACGAAATTTCGTCGTCATCCATGGGAAGTGCTGGAAGAGAGTATGGAGGAACCGCAGGCCTTCCAGCTATATGAACAGGTGGTTTAGATGAAGAATCTGCAACCTTCTCCTGCACCAGTGAGTGGCTGTCAGTTTAAGCTTAGGTACAGAATCCATCCAATTGAGAAAATATACTGCCGGCAATGCCACAGGCCCACATCGCTCACTAGTCCAGAACCTAAGGAATAGCTACTGTTCTCATGCACGGTTCCCCTAATGAGTTTAGGTGAAAACAAACGACCATAACAAAGTGGAGCAGAAAGATCAGTGTTACAAAACAAGAATCTGAATCTAATTTTTATGAGCTGTCACCAATAAAAGAAGTCAAACACGAGTATCTGCCTAGTCTATTTTGAACAAACATTATTATAAGGAAAATAAATAGCAGACCATGGTTCCAGAGAAACACAAATTCGCCACACACACACACACACACATTTGTATCTCTTAAAAATACTAAAATACCAAATGCAGATGTTACTATGAAGTAATAATTTCTTTACAACTTAAGAATTAACATGCCTTATTCTCGGATATTGGGCTGAAAAATCAATAAAGCAATAGCCATGCTGCACTTACAGATAAAAGTAGTCCCTTAAAATATGGTTGTCTTGCACATTAATCTTCAAGCATGAATTGTAGCCTAAAAAGCTTAAATCTCAACAATGATCTGCCTCCTAGTGCACATTATTGCGTTTATGATATGGGTAAATATAACCATGTAAAGTTGACATATGCAACTGCCATGCATGGTCATTGATGAGGTTTTAGAAGACAATTTTCCACAGATTTACTGAATATCAATAGTATATCTTATATGCTGAGTTTAGAACATACTATCTTGACTGCATCCTTTGGGAAATGGTCAGTGAAAAAGTTAGTCGATTTGGAGAAACCATTCAATGACTTGCCAGATTAACGAGACAAGAGGGAAAGAAACCCTCGGCTTAGTTTTATAGAAGAGCTCGTGAGTACAACCTGAATTGCGAGCACGGAGGCTCGAACCCAGGCGGACAAGAATGCATCAGCCCATGCCTACCATCCGGGCTATGCCACGGTTCTCGACTTGCCAGATTATATGCAACTAGATGCTTATATTTCCCAACTTGCTTCGGCATCGATTTTCCAACTGCATTATAACAGCCATGGAAATGGAAGGATAAGAGGGGAATTGTTGCAAAACCTTTTTATCCTTGCTTTTCTTCGACGAGCTGTGGTCCTCTTTCTTTCTTTTACCGCTCTCTTTTTTCTGCAGGTTGCATGCATAACATCAAATCATTTTTCAAACTCAATAAAGAGGCTGGGTGGAAATGACAAAGGCGCATCCCAAGTCTAAATAACTCACATTCATCCATCTACACCGCAGGGCCACATCTCGAACTGTCTTCTCTGGCAACTTCATTGCTATTTTGGCATACCGGATAACAGGTGCATCGGACGCATACCTGAGAGCAAAAACCGAGGTACATCAATGGAACTGAATGGTGATTCCTAGAGCAGTAGATCCCCTCCACCATGTTGTTGAAACAATACATGCAACTTGCAGCCCCAGATGAAATCTTTAATTCTGGTGTCATTTTTTGTGACAACAAGGCGTCTCGGTGCCTTTTGCGTAGGTGCTTTACCACATTATACAGGAGGATTGACGTTATATACAAGTGTGGCGGAACAGAGCAAATCTAAATGGGCAGAGAATAATAAAGGGTGGGAAATATAGATACTGAGAAAACTACTAGCTTCTCCAAGAAGAAGCATTCAACATGTGAACCTGAGGGGGGGAATATTGATTAATCTGAACCCAACAAGAGGCAGTGGCAACTTCTGGTCTCCACTAACATACCAATCTTGCTAAATTACTCAGAATTATCAACAGATTATGGCCACAGATGCAAACCCTCCAGCCACCACATCCGAACCGCCGACAGCCTAAGACCCGCGTATATTAAATTAGAGATGCTCACTTGACGAGCAGCTCGTCGAGGGTCGCCTGCTCCTCCGGCGACCACTCCCGCGACAGGCCCGGGTCGTGCCGGAGCGCCGCCGCCGTGCCGCCGGAGCTAGGGTTTCCTCCCCCTCCCCCACCGCCGCCGCTGGAGCGGGACCCGTTCTGCGCGGCGGCGCTCGCGGGCGGCGGATGGCCGTTAGCACCCATGCCTCCCAATTGGCGCGAATGATTCTGCTCACTTCAAGAAGCTGCTTCCTCTGAGCTGGTGCTGGTCTCTCTTCTTCCTTCCCGCTACGAGCCGGCGAGTGTGGATGTGGGGAATAAAGGAAGTGTTTTCCTTTTTTTTTTCTCGGGATCTTTTCGATCGGTTTGGGGATTATGGCGTGGTTGTTCCTCCGTTCCAAATTAATTGATTTCTATTTGCCCACATGACACTCACTCATGTGGGCAAATAGAAATCAATTAATTTGGAACGGAGGGAGTACTTGTTAGCAACGCGCTAGGCTTTTTTTCTTTTTCTTTCGCTCTTTGACGACGGATTTCACGGGAATTTCGGAGGAGCCCAGTGCAACAGGGTGCGTTTGGCAGCCCAACATTTTCAAAGCTCTCTCATAATACTATCTCTAAAAGTACTATAATACATTAATACTCCCTCCGAGTATTCAAAATGTTTTCACGAGCTTGCCTCTAACAAATATTGCAGCTCTGAAAATCAAAATATATGTAAAACTGTGGGTTTTATAAGTCTGGTCCTCTTTTTTTCTAAATATGAGAAAATTAAGAAAATTGTGTGCTATTTTTTTTGCCATAATTTGGTTTTGATTATTATGAGCTACCAAATATAGCTTCATATTGTATATCTTTGCTCTCTCAAATCCTTTGAAATTTGTGTGTTTGCTTCTCTCGAATATTTATTTATGGGTTATAGAATCATATATGAATTCACCATATGTGGCATCTTAATCATATGTTATCTTATTGCTATCTTTCTAAATTTCTACAGTACAAGAAGGCCATAAGGATTCCTCAAGTGTCAAGAGTTTCATGCTAATGGCTTATGTCTTACTACTTCGCCTAACACCTCCTCGTTCCCCTTGTTATCCTCTCCTTGTATCGATATTTCTCTTTACCTTTACTAGTGCTTTTGTCGTCACATTAGTTATGGGTATTCACATCATAAACCATTTTTTCTTTGTTGCACGTAAAGCGTCATATTTTACTTCTCATGACTATGGTTAAATCTGCCGACACTAGGTGTGATACGATCTATGATGGGAGGTGAT
Organism: Poa annua; assembly: GCA_026929855.1. Lineage (NCBI taxonomy): Eukaryota > Viridiplantae > Streptophyta > Magnoliopsida > Poales > Poaceae > Poa > Poa annua. Next base: position 73,406,230 of record CM049433.1, read on the forward strand.
GTTTTGTCTCATATGATCCTATTACAAAAATATGGTTCTAAAAATATGTAAATAAAAGTTTTGACACAAAATTTGGTCGTACGCCAGGACATTTTATGTTCACGCATAAAGTTCTGGTTAAAAAGGACATATTTGTGGCTTGTACAAAAGAGACCATTTTTTGTGCTCCAAAATGACTTTTCACAAGACATTTTTTGTATTTTTCACACATGACACACAAAATGCTGTTTCATGAAATTCTATGTGTGAACATAGAATGCCCAAATGGACATAGGGATTCTATAAAAAAAAGACATTTTTAAACGTGTTCTTGGTCAGCGTGAGCGTATACTTCTATGATCGGATTTCTGTTTATGATGTATCTAACAAGTGTTATAACCTCCAATAAATAGCTATTGTGCACGGCCATTGTATTTTTATTATGTATAAACTCTTATGTGTGCTCTGATATAGTCCCATTAGATATGAATTAACCTCACGGGTTGCCCATATCTCCATTTTTTGCTCTATGGAGCAGGAAATGTGTATTTTTTTCGAGACGGCTGACTTTGGTCATCACTAGATATTAGATAATACCCCATGTGTTGCAACGAGAATCTATTTATAAAAATATTTGATCACAATAGTCAAGACACTCAATTTAATTCATATGAAAGTGTTGAATATTTGAGGACTAAATAGTAGTGACATGGACAATTCAATAGTTGAAAAAAATGACATGGAGAGGTTACATGAAATAAATACTATTATTAATTATTATTAGTGGGGATGACATGGACAATTGATTGCCTAACGAAGTGGTTGATGCGGACAGCTTGCATGTTGAGATAGAAAATAATTAATGCATCTTAGTTGGGTTTTGCTTTATAAGAGGTATATATTATTCATAATAATCTATCGAGATATAAAAAATATCTTCACTTGAGTATCTGCTTAGAGACTTTGCCAACCATGGATTAACTGGTGAGCCTACCATGACCTTCTCTATTTTTTTTCTTGTATTCGTTGTCTCGGAATTTCGGTCCTTTTGACTCATAAGCCCAATCATGACCACACTTGAATTCCTCCAACGACCTCTATCTTAATCATTTCTCTATCTTTGTATGAATGTCGTGTTGACTGAATTAGGTTTACTTTAAACACAATATTTATGTATTGAGGTTCTCTTCACTCTCATATTTTTAATCATAACATATTCATCTATTCAAATCAATTGTCTTGATGCCTATTTTGACTTTGTGGCATTCAATATCTAATCATCCAAATAGTCTTCTATATCTCACGTGGAACAATTCTTCATATATATTTGACGAAATCATTGATCCATGCATTCATCGCCAAAACTCAATGCATTTCAATATCATCAGATCAATCATCCTTGAGTCCAATAAATAGTATTAATACATTGCCTATAAAAATCTCTTGATACATAATCTCTATGAAATCAATAGTTTATAGGGATTGACACTAATTAATTATCAAAACCACACGTGAGCCTTTATGCACTTTGAAGTCGCTAAACATAATCGGTGACTTATAAATAACTATCTTAATGCGGACATGGAAAACCATCTTGTATAAAAACTAAGATACATGCAAGCTCAAAGTTTTTTTTCATATCCTTTTAAATATTGATATAGACGACAAACTTGCAAAAACCACCTACTATTATTGTCATGGTTGCGCAAAGTACCCACTTTACCTATTTATACATATACCACCAAGTATTCATGTAATAGGTTGCACACAGGTCCAAATCTCTAATTAAGCTCATTAAGAGTGGTTTTTCGTTAGATCTGATGTTAATGAGCTTATAATTAGAAGATTTAGACGTATGTGTATGTAAGTATGTAACCTACTACATGGATAGTCGGTGGCATATGAAAAACGGAATTGCTTTGCTGTCCGATAGTTGTCCGATACGACCATCTGACGGACCAGCCTGATTAGCGTAAAGAAATCAAAGGGCCATGGGAAACTATCGGACAAGCGTTGGACGAAAATCGTCGGACGCCTAGCAGCGTTGAATGAAAAACATGTAAAAGTGAGTATTTTGTGCAACAATGACGATAATCGATGGGCATGAAGAGCTCAGCCCAACAACAAAAAAAAGAGTTGCACACCAACAAAAGAGGGAGTTTACAGATTCTCAGGGCCGTACGAACACGTTGCCTCCATGCATGCACTTGGTCGGATGCTCTGAACCAACATATGGAGTACCTGCTACTCCATATGCATACTTGACTGAACACACTGCGTACGTGATATTCAGCCAAGGCTTGAAATTGGCAATTTCCGAGGACCTGCCGCGTCGCTGCATCAGAGCACCAAGCCAAACCTGGAGTTTCTTGAGCCGGTTTCGTTGAAGTAGATTGATTGCCGCAATGCCGCCGCTACTAAGCAGATCTCTGTCTTCATCTATCTTTTTCCGGCCTGCATCTCAAAGCAATCAGAGAAACATGCGCTGGTGTCGACTGTTGGTGCGTGAAGCGGAAGATCTCAGCTTCTCGAGGCACCCGATCAAGCATGGGCAGCACGATCCTGAAGAGAGGACTGCACGTCCAAAATCGAAAACAAATGCTACTACCTTCAGCTGCAACTGCAAGATGCATGAGCTCGAAACAGGAAGAAGATGCGCCCTGGCCTTTTTGCCCGTACGTGGACGTGGACGCCTCCAGCTTTTTGGGAGCTAGCTGGCGAGAAGATCTTGGCGGAATCTAGGCGCTCTTTGTCGTGTCCAAAGCATCGTCTCTTGGTCCTGGATCTATGATGCGACGTGAGGCCTGTGCTGTGCCGTCCGCGGGGTTCAAGGGGAGACAAACTGAGCATCTCTATTAATCTCTATTAGGATGACCGCAACGGGGCGAGCTAAACAGATATGTCATTTGGCCCGTTTTGTCCGTTTGGGTTGGTCGTGTCCGCGTCGGTCCATCGTGTGAGCGAGTGAGACCAACACGCACGACGAATTGCATAACTGATTTTTTTCGTTTTTCCTAAACATGTTTTTCATTGATTAGGGGAGATGGACACAAACGGTCATTTTACATATAATAAACTAAAAAGAAAAAATGACCTAAAAGGGGGGAGGCGGGCTTTCCACACCTCGTCAGAGGAGGAGAGGACAACATACAGCGGCGCCTGCCACAGGTGCGCCGGTGAGGTTGCGGTTGCTCCTGCTCCTCTAGAGGCGTTGCCGATGTCGGTGGCGTGAGCGGCCGCGCCACCAGGTCCGCCACCAGGTCCAGGTTCCAACTCGAGCTCATGTCCACGAGCCCCTCAGGGAGTGGAGAGCATGGAGGGGTATAGGTCCTTGAGGTCCTCGTCCATGTACTCATACTATGGACGCTCTACGAGTTGAGCGTCCATGGCGGCCTGGAGCTGGCGTGCCGCGTGGGCGTGTTGTTGCGTGGCCTCGTCCTGTCACGCCACCTCGGCGAGGATGAGTTCCCAGCGCCTACGCTCATCCTCCGCCACGGTCTCCTTCGAGGCCTCCAGGGCGAGCTTGAGGTCCTTGTCCATGTCGTCGGTGGCCTCGGGCTCCGGCTCAGGTTTGACGTGGCGCGGTGGAGATGGTAGGAGGATGCCATGACCCCGCATGTGCAGTGGCGGTGACCGCCTCCCGCTTGTCCATGTCATCGGTGGCCTCGGGCTCCGGCGGCGCAATGCGAAACGGGAGCGATGCCCGGGCTCGGGAAGGTTCGAGGAAGAACGGCATGGGGGAGAGGGGCCGCATCCGACGGCGGCGGCCCGTGGCATCGCAGCGAGGTGGGCGGCGCAGTGCATCGCCTAGGGTTCGGGGCGGAAGAGAGGGCGGCGCGCGACTGAAGCGGGGGGAGTGGGGACTGGTGTGGGGTGGGTGGGAGAGGGACCGGTGGCATTTAAAATGACTGCCACCGGGGAGGCTAACCGACGCGTGTCAGTGGCATGTGGGCCAGGTGAGGACACCACGCGGTCACGTGGTCAGTCTGCCTTGTATCCGCGCAGACGCAAAGCTGGCCCAAATTTGGGTCAGAAATAGGTCGAGCCGGACACGCGACAGATCAAAAGAGGAAGACCCTTGGATTTGCGTCTGCGCGTTGGGCCTGTTTTTTTACGCAAATGGAGCCGCGCGGACCAGGACAGACTCGATGGGTCGCCCTCTTCAAGTTATCATTACAAAATGACTCTTTTCTAATCGTGGCAATTCAAACAACTTTCAGCATCAAGAAGTCATAGGAATAGACGTAATTTCATAGCCTCCGGAAAATGCCATACACTTAGACTTATTCCGAGCAAGGGAAACACAAGTTTTTTTAAGTCATTTCAAATAAGCCACGATAGAAAACGCCATATCAAATGGTTTATCCCAAAATAACTTAGAATTTTTATGTGTTACCAAACTAGGATAAGACAAAGTATATGGTGTTTTCTAAGATTTTTACAGACTATCAGATTTCAAAATGCCTAAGCTCATGGCGACTTAGGGAAGGGCAATATGAGACTGAATTTTTTTCCAAGGGACACAATTAGCTAAAGTCTAGAAAAGGGCCATTTAGTAAAAAAAAACGGGAAACTGAGTGCGAGCCTAGGCAGCACCGCAGCAGTCGAGGAAAGAAAACACGCTACAAGCTAGCCTACAATCGACTTGGCTGCAGATGCGAGCGACAGCGTCTCGTCGGAGGATGCAATCTAATTTTGGCAATGGACGCAATGTTTTCCGAGTAGCGGGTCGGAGGAATTTGTATCCGGACTGGATCCTTGCATATGTTGGGCGGAGGTAGCTCGGCGACACAGGCGTCTTAAGCAACTCTAACAGATATTGCAAAAGTGCCATGTCGCAAAATAGGTTTGCGTCACTTTAATTTGCTAGAGTTCGGCTATCTTTGTTTGTCTTCGGTGGTGTGTGCAGCTTGCGTTGGTAGCTAGGGTAGCGGTGTGTATTCGTGTGACGGTCGTGTTTGATGACGGTCGATGAAGGTGTTTGTTCAGGTTTTTTCTCAGTTTCCTACAAATTAACCAATCAACTATTTTCTTATTAATCAATGAAATTGCAAGTATTTTGTATGGTTTTAATTTATTTTGCTCGAGCATATACAAATATATGTGCCCGCTTCCTGCACAATCATCGTCCTCTTCTACGCGGCATCAGTGGAGTGTCGAGTCACAGCTCTCCGAGGAAGCGGGAGTGGAGCCGGTGACCCACAAGGTTCCCGCCTCCGCATCATGGCGGGGAGGTGGCGGTGCGCAAGCTCCTGTAGCCAAGCTACGCGGTGACTGAGTGGTGAGAACGGTAGCCGCGTGCACGCGAGGCATCGTAGGTAAAACTCCTAGCAACGAGCGGAGTAGGATTTCGCCCACGACGCAACGACCATGAGTTCACTGGCCACATTTTGGTTGGTGCAGAGACAGAGGAGAACGAGGAAATGGAGAGATGAATCTTAAAATATCACAGAAACCCTATATATGCATGACGAGGATGCAAGGACTGGGCCCTTTTGCCTTCTAGTTAGGGCAAAAATTTGGTCGAAAACCATATATCATCCCAACTTTGCACTGCAGGCTGCTATCTGCGAATGATGTTTAAACGGGTCGGTTAAAGTAAATTTCTTTTCACCATATTTTTTCGAATGGTGGTTGCACCACAATCTGTCCCATGTTAACAAAACAAACGAGCATTGTGCAGCTTTTTTCCCGACTAAAACTACGACGGGACGGGGCCATTCAGAACTTTTTATAAATGCCAACCGGGAGCATTACGTGCTAGGTTACAAGGAAGGGGGGGGGGGGGGGGGGGGGAGCGTGCGGGAGAGGGAAGAGAGAATACAATAGGTGTTCAGGGGGATCAACACTATTACACCAATATAACAGAAAAGTCCTTGGTTTGGGGGTTGCGACAACGGTGCGTCCAAAGCCGCACGTCTTCGATGCACTTCCCAGCAGTGACGACAGGCGGCACATTTGTACCGTTGAACACGAGGGAGTTGTGCCGCATCCAGATGTTCCATAGGATAGCCGTGAGTACAGTGAGGCGGCCTTTGTCGGGAGCCATGACTTCCTCTCAATGGTGGAGGGCATAGGAGTAGGAGCGAGAGGGGGGAGTGTGTCCCAAACCTCTCTGGCGCGGTGGCAATGGAGCAACAGATGGTTAACGCCTTCATCTTCCGCGCAGGAGGGGCAGGTTGGGGAGCATTGTGCATCTCTCCCGACATTATTGTAATGCAGAGCACTAGAGCAAGATTCTCACGCTAATTAATTCTATGATATAATTTCCAACCGAAGATGTTCTCTTGAGCATCGGCGTCATTGGCTGACTACTGCAACGAAGGTTAGATATGCTCTACGTACCTCAAAGTACTTTCCCGGATGTGAGAGTATCGATCAGCGTCTTGAGAGCGATTTGTAGGCTAGTTGAGCCCTCTTTTTTATAAAGAAGTCAAGTGGCAAGAGCCAAGAGGAGAGGATGGATCGTGGGAGTTTTATACGGCTGTCTCTGATTCCGATTGGTCAAACTTGGCATTAGGTGGCGGTGCATTGCACTTGCACCTGCACACAACTCTTACTTTTCGTAGTATCCTCGAAACAGGATCTCGCCCCGCTTTATAAATAAAGCCACACCGTTTGAAACCGCTGCTGGGCCAGACAGCACAACGCCCAAAAGTAACTGCTGGGGCGGAAACAGCACAAGCACGCCCAAAAGGAAAGAGAAGAGAAAAATAAGAAGAAAAAATGCCGACAACTACTTTTCGTAGTATCAAAATAAATAAAGAAGGAAAACGAGACAGGAGCAAATTTCGAATGACCTAGTAGCAATATTTTGTGGGCAGTTTGCATAGAACTTTTCGTAGTTCCATACTAGTGTTCATCTTTTTCCTGACAAAACATACCATTATTCATCATACCAGAGAGAAGATACCGAATACTTTCATGATGTATGAGTGGTTGATCTTCTTCAGCTGAAATATTTTTATGGATTATAATCCTAGAAACAATATCTTCTACATCTGAATCTTTTTAATATTACCTTTGATTTTTTCATAAAAGCTTTATATATCATAGATGACCTCAATCTGAGCACGTTAAACGATTGACTGGAACTGAGCTGACTTTTATGAAATTTGTGCTATATACAGAATTTTTTATGTCCAGATCGACTCGATGTCAACTTAACATGTTTTCATCTCTTTTTTTTTAACTTAGACTACACTACATTAGTAGTGTTTGAGTTGTTCTTTTCTGCTACAAGCTATGTGCATCATAGTTATTCATTGGCCACTTGTGATTTTGTTGTCGCATTGACATGGTACTTTGATTGAGTTCTTTTTTGAAACAAGGCAGAAACTTCCCTTCTATATTGATGTAGGAAACATGGAGCAGTGATGCAAAAAGGCTAAGCATTAAGAGATAAATTTCTGGTAAATGCTTAACACCCGCCAAATCCAGTTCTTACTTTCAAACTTGATCCTCTGCATGAGTGCCGGCGGTACTGAGGCCGACACTAACATTTTGTTTTTAAAGACCATCATATTTTTTCTCTTCCAGATTTTCCAAGTTATCAAAGTGATGGCAGGTTTTATCCCTTTATATGGGTCACTGACGTCTTTACGATAGCATGTCAACATTGGAGAACAGTTAGTCTTTTAGAGCCCAAATTTTATGGAAGAGTTCGGCATTAGAAGAGTTGAGCATTAGAGTAAGGAGTCCGCCTGCTGACATCTCATATTAAGAGTATCAGACACTCAATAAGATTTGTCTGGAGGCACTTTTATTGAGTTGATAAAAAAGTAACTTTTATCGAAAATTTGGATCTTATAAATAACGAGACACCCAATAAGTCATAACTAAGAGCAATTCCAACTGAACGGTGAAATTCGAAGAAATAAGATCTTTCAGTGAAATAAGCATCTACTAATCTAACTAGCGAACCAATATGTCTATCATTTTTGGGTTCTTACCTTGACTGTTCTAAATAAATCTATCTTGCAACGTTCATTCAATTTTGGATCATGTCAACGAGCATTCGCCTCAGCTATGGTACCAAATCAGCCCGCAGGTGCAGACAGGTTCGTCGGGGGCAAGCTTCAGAGGTGGGGGTATCTGATTCGGGAGGAAACACATATATGGGAAGCTCGAAGAAAGGTTTATAGGAAGCTCAAGGAGAGATCTTTATTCGGAGCAAGGGATCCTTGTTCGAAGCAGGCGCATGAGGGCCCGACATTTGATCCTCAAATGAGCAGCAAACCCTGGGTGTCATCTCGGCGTCTGTGTTTCTGGCTTCCGTCGATCCAGGTGATATACACAATCATACAATTGGTGCTTTGGAAAGTGAGTGCCAGAGGCTAGTCACTGGCTAGGCTGTCCTAGGGCAGGGCAAGAAGGGCGATTGTCCTGGAACCAAATGTGTAAGCGTCCTAACACAGGATTTCTGTAATACTAAACGCATAAGGCAAAATTGACCCAGGTAAAATGGTCCCGTCTATTCACTTGCCCCGAGGCTCTAAGAATCTCAGAAACGGCCCATTGTCCGGACAGAAAATAGGGCAAAATAGTTACCTAACCAATTTCTATTTTGTTTTCATTGTCCAAACTGTCTAGCACTCCCCAAACTCACCCCATATATGGGATGAGTATGAGAGCGTCGGGGCATTGTCTGTCTTACCCACTCTGGATCACCTTTTCACGTGTGTTTCTTACATTCTTCCTCTACTTCTCCACTAATCATATGTAAGTGACTAGACAAATTTGAGGGAAACACACATTTTTTAGGGTGCAAACAGATAAATTAGGACACTCCGCGGATAATTTAGGGGTCAAATTTGCCCACTTTGACTGGAAATGGTCTAAACCCGAGAGGCCGAGTGGCGAGCTATAATTTTTAAATAAATATTTTAATAATTTTTTTAAAAATAATACACATTTTTTAGAATTTCTACAAATAATACACCCTCGACCACTAATCAATCAGCCACGCTGTGGCCGATAAGCCCGGTCGGCCATACCGTGGTCGTGAGTGTATTATTTTTTAATTTTTTTAAAACGTATATTATTTTTTAAATTTATACCAAAATTTGTATTTTAAAAAAAATAGCGAGCGGCGAAGAGGCCCGTCGTGCCAAGTTTGCTGTAGCTGTTGTTTCGTATCAACTTCTGCTACCATTCGCTCTCCCAAAACAGAGGAAGGGAAACCAAGGCCAGAAAAAACCAATCAGAATAAGGTCACCATTTTAATAGGGCGGCCGTGAGCTTAAACAAGACGCTCCGAGCCGGGAAGAATCCGCTGCGGGGAGTAGAATAACAGCCGCAAAGCCAGCAACAGGGCTTTGAGAATTTCCATCTTCCAATCCACCCTCTCTCCCTGTTGGTCTCTCTCACAGCGACTAGCCTTCGATTCTCCCCTCCCACCGCTTCCTCAGATCTGCGCCACCGCCCGTCATCCTTATCCCCGCCGCCGACCAAGGAGAGGCGGCGGCCGCTTGGCGTCTTCCGTCCAAGGCTGGCGCTTTCGTCGGCGGAGGCCGTTGGCTGCTACTTTCGGACCAGTAAATGGTTCTTGGGGGCCTCCGGTTAGTCTCGTGATTGACGCGGGCTTATTGGAGGTGATTGGCCCTGTGCAGTTCTTGCCGGCTCGGATTGCAGGTTCTGAGTTCTGACCGTAATAAGGACTGATTTTCGTTTGGTTGAAGAGCTGATTTGGTGAAGATGTTTCGGACTGAGTGTGGAGAATATCTTTCCGAATTCGCCTCTTTCTGATTACCCTGGCGCTTATAATTTCAGATCATAGAAGTCTTTTGGATGAAGACGATGGATTTTTCGAGCATCAGCGAGTCGCCTCTAGCCCATAATCCTGCTTGGTTGTAGCTTCCGTCTTGTGTGCTCCATCCTCCGTCAAAAGTCAGGACTTTCCCCGCTGCTTTAGGCTGTTACCTTCGCTCAACTTTCCCTCCCAAAGCTTGACCTTTTGAGTTCCGCTGCTGGTGGATGAACTGGTGAGCTACGAGTCTTGGAGTGTGCCTAGCGCTCTATCAACAGTACAATTCTGTGGAAGAAAGGCAGTCTCCTGTGCAGATACTGCAGTCCTTGTGCTATACTACGAAGATTCTGCTTTGACAGAATACAGTGCTTCCCTTTATCTCCTGCCCAACAAAGTGCACAGAAGTCTTTTATTTGTCATTATAGGAGTGGAGAAGTATCTGGAACCAGTTTAGGGGGAGAAAAGCCATGGACGTGCCTGCGCCGTCCAACCGCGCTGGATGCAGTGGAAGCATCGGCAGCCCTTCGGATGATCCGTATGGTGCCGCGACCATGATGAACTTTGATGTGTACTCAGAGCTCTGCAGCAGCCCTTCGCTAACTGATCAGCTCTTCTCCTTACTTAATGATTCGTCTGCACACCAGATGTTCGCTATCTGGCCATCCTTGGGATCGTCGCCTCGTCAATCTGGTATCACTGAAGATATGCAGCTGGATGCCTATTCCAATGGACCTGGGCTTCAAAAGACTGATCTTGTATCTTTGACGAATCCAGCTGAAACTGGAAGAGTACACAAGAGTTCAGGCGAGCTTGGGTCAGATAGTGATCCGCAGCAAGGAAGTACTAGCTTGGTTCCAAGGCCTGTTAGTGCCAATTTACTCGCTGACAGGATGCTCATGGCACTGCATTTGTTCAGGGAGTCACTTGGCGGAGGTGTTCTTGCCCAGGTATGGATGCCCGTTGAGCAGCAGGGACAAGTCGTGCTGAGTACATGTGAGCAGCCGTTTCTGCTTGACCAGGCTCTTGCAGGGTACCGAGAAGTATCCAGGAATTTCGTATTCTCGGCGAAGGAGGAGACTGGCCTGCACCCAGGTGTTCCAGGGAGGGTCTTCATCTCTGGCGTGCCAGAATGGACCTCAAACGTGCTGTACTACAGCAAGCCAGAGTACTTGAGGATGGAGTATGCGGTACGCCATGAAGTACGAGGATCACTTGCAATGCCGATTTATGACCCCAGCAAGGGCAATTGCTGCGCGGTGCTTGAGCTTATCACAAGAAACGAGAAGCCTGATTTTGATGCAGAGATGGATAATCTTCGGCAAGCATTGCAGGCAAGTTCTCTTCCTCTATTTGGTTATGTTTAGGTGAGGGGCATCGCTTTCTTAAATTCAATGCGTAACAGTGAATTTACGGAGCATTTAAACTACCAGCTGCTATTTCTATTATCTCATTGGTAGTATTAGTTAGTACTTTCTATTAATGTTATAAGGGAACATGAACTGATATGTAGATGGATTCTTGCACCCAGCGGTACCATTTATGGAGGCCATAAATAAATGTGTATACAAATTTTAAATGTAAGGACACCAACGACCTAAGTTTGTCTAGTTGATACATGATACCTTTTTAACCAGACATGCTCAAGAGGTCAAGAGCAGTTATGATTGGAACAGCACATTCCATAGCATCAAATCCGTCGAAATAATTTGCTCATTGCCCAAATATTCCATTCTATATAATGTTCACTCTAGGTTTATGTTTTTTCGTCATTTGCTAAAATATCTTCTGATCTTGTCAACTAAAATAAGCCTACACCTCCCTCCTTTAGTACTTTAACTTAGCTTTAATTAACTGAGCTGAGAATCCGTGAAGTTGCGAGTCTTAGCAGTTAGCAGTTAAATGTAATTCATTGAGCTGAATCTGGGAAGTGCCGAGTTTTTTCCCTGTGCAAAGACAATGGTGGCTATTATAATCCACATTTTACTTAGGACTCACATCTAATACTTGCCCCATTGCTCTCCTATAGGCTGTGAACTTGAAGACAACGAAGGATTGCAGTAGTGAGAAGGTGACATTCTTCACTTTTAACATAGTCTATGCTACATTTCTGCTATCATGGGCACTGGATGCTAGTTCCTGATTTAGCTTTTGTTTCCTTACTGGTATTTAATGTAAGTGGTGTCTCCTCATTTGCAGTTTTATTCAGAAAATCAGAAAGCTGCCTTCACTGAGATATTGGATGTACTAAGAGCTATTTGCCATGCACACATGCTTCCCTTAGCCCTGACATGGGTTCCTACATCAACTGGCAGTCGTGATGGTCGTGTTGTTGGACAAGAGAGTGTCTTTGATTCACAATCAGGAAAAGCGTTGCTCTCCATCCACAAATCAGCTTGTTATGTTAATGATGCAAAGATGCAAAGCTTTTATCATGCATGTGCTGAAAGTCATCTTGAGAAAGGGCAAGGTATCGTCGGACGAGCACTCAAGTCCAATCTCCCGTTCTTCTCGCCTAATATAAGAGAGTACAGTATTAAGGATTACCCACTCGCACATCATGCTCGTAAGTTTGGTCTGCATGCTGCTGTAGCAATTCGGCTAAGGAGCACATATACTGGTGATGCCGACTACATACTAGAATTATTTCTCCCTGTCAACTGCACAGGCAGTGAAGAACAGCAGATGTTATTGAATAACCTGTCGAGTACAATGCAAAGAATATGCAGAAGTTTGCGAACAGTTTCTGAAGCAGAGGTTGGTAAAGTTGATCCTTGTACCGGTGGAAGTTGCTTGCCTAGTGGCCACTCTGAAAGTTCTTGTGATCAACCAGTCACAGAAAAGGCATTCCAGGATCTATCTTTGGTTGATAAGCAAGGGGACATGGCTGAGCAGGTGCACTCGTACTATATGTTTTACTCAACATCACATTCATTGCACTTATCTTGGTCCTGATTTATAAATAATTATGATTAGCATGACTTAAGCATCCTCTGTCTGGGACTTGCTGCATGACCATCTTGATTCGATTCACTGAAGAAGCATAATGAGCTTGACTTTACCTGAATCTTCTTACAAAAATTTCCTTCAAATGCATAGCTTTTGCAGTCAGAATATTTGTGTTTTAGAGGAGGAAATATTCATGGTTGGTTAGTACTCAGCTTTCTTGACATGCCATAAGAAGTATCCACCATACTTTGTGTTCTCGTGATTGGTTAATACTTAGTTTTGCTGCTTGTTTAGTCATTGGGTTAAATCTCCAGAACCTAGACCATCAGCACTGATATATGCATTTAATTTTCAATTAAGACAACCTGGGTTATTGATATCCATTTGACAAAAAGCTTCTTCTGCATTGCATGTACAGTCTAGTTCAGTGAGACTTGCGGAGAAAAAGCGCAGTACGGCAGAGAAGAATATTGGTATGGATGTTCTTCGTAAATACTTCTCTGGGAGTCTAAAGGATGCTGCGAAGAGCCTTGGTGGTGAGCCCCCCTAGTGTGCCAATTTGTTAATTGATGCTTTTTACAGTGTTTAGTATCTTGGTCATGTAAGGATTTCCTCCGCCCCATAATATAGGATGTTATTACAACCAATATACTCCTATAATGGTTGTAATAACATCTTATAATGCGGGGCAGAGGGCGTAGTATAGATGAAAGGGATTACTTAAACAACATTTTGCCTTAATACTCTTGCAGTTTGTCCAACAACTTTGAAACGGATATGCCGGCAACATGGAATTACGCGATGGCCATCTCGCAAGATAAACAAGGTCAACCGTTCATTAAAGAAGATCCAAACTGTTATTAACTCTGTTCATGGGGTTGACAGCTCTTTGCAGTACGACCCTGCTACTGGATCTCTTGTTCCAGCAGAGACTCTGTCAGAAAAGACACCGTTCCCTTCCCTTGATGCTTTGTCTAGTCCATCCATTGGAAAATCTGCAGATGAAAAATCTGGGCCAAAATCTGAGCCAGGGTATTCGTCGCCTGATGGATGGGAAAGAGAAAGTTGCCAATTGCAGCTCCCTGATGCACAGAAAGCGAACAGTGATGAATTTCACATGCAGACAAGTAATTACAGTGGCAATGGTAATATTGCTTCTTACGGTGCGAATGCCACAGATAATTATAATACTGAAAGCACACAAGGACCGCTATATCCCACGAGTGCTGTTGGTTCTTTGCATCACAATGAACCAGGTTGCATCAGTCCTTCTGTCTTTGTTTGCCCAAGCAAGGAGGCCACCAAAGAACAACTAGTGGGAAGGAACTCGCTGTCCGTACAAGAAGCAGACATTGATATGTTTGGTGATCACGAAGGCAGGGAGCATACTCATCCTTCTACCTCTGGTATGACAGACTCTTCTAGCGGCAGTGCATCAAGCCACCCTACTTTCAAGAAGAACCCAGCACATCCACCTAAAGACAAGAGCAGCCCCGCGCTTACAGTTAAGGCCACGTACAACGGGGACACGGTGCGGTTCAAGTTCATGCCATCGCTGGGCTGGCACCACCTCCTAGAAGAGATAGCCAAGAGGTTCAAGCTGTCGACCGAGGTTTTCCAGGTGAAGTACAGGGATGACGAGGACGAGTGGGTCATCATGGCGAACGAGTCCGATCTCCAGGAGTGCGTGGATGTGATGGACTCGATGGACACGAGCAATGTGAAGCTACAGGTGCGGGATCTCCCTTGCCTTATCAGCAGCTCAGGTAGCAGCAGTTGTTTGCAGCTGGAAGGGCACAACTCATGACATGGGTGAGGAAGTATTTTACTTTTGTGGATCTTTATACCCTCAACTGTACCATGTCGTAGTAGGCGTAGTCTACGTTTTAGCAGTAGGGGTTTGGTATATTTTGTACGCTTGTAGCATGTAATGTAGCGGCAATGTGTGGGGAAGTCTTGAACAGGAAGTGTAGCGATCGTTGCACAGACCCTGTCCCTGGGCCGAAACAATGTTGTAAAGGGTCATGGCAATAATGTGTTGCCTTGACTATCTACACTCCTTGGCTGGTACTATGAATCAAAAACTCCCTGCCTGTGTTATGCATATGCTGGAGGAAAGCCAGTGTTTCTGAATTCCAAACAACCTATGGATCATAATCTCTTTTTTTTTAATGCGTGAAGTTTCCAGATCGGTTGCTCGGGACACATGTACCAACCAGCTTAAACTGGATAGTTTTTTTTTTCTCCTTTGACGATCACAAGGGATTTCGGCTTAGTTTTTGAGTTCGAAAGTTCCTGATTTTTATTCTGAAAAGGAGGTTCAAACCTCCAGCCTGTGCTAAAATTTATTTATTATTATTCAACAAAGGCTTACAAAATAATACATCAACCAGTCCGAAGCCACATTTCTTGTGACATCAATCCAGCTCACCGTGGATAATCAATCTTTCGAGGTGCAGCTGCTTCTCTCGGCCGGCCACGGAAATTTTCGTTCCTCAGTTGCACATGTGGATGCGAAGCGATTCACAATCTCTTGCTCTTATACCCAAATCTGCCAACAGCGACGAGTCGACAGCATGTCGTTTTGGACTTTTGGGCTTGCCGGTAAGAGATGCAAGTTGATAGCTCCAAGTTTCCTTCACGTACAGCAGTAGCAGCAGCAACCGGTTATGCTGTGGAGTTGTTTGATTATGGGAAAGCTACCGTTTGTACCGGACTGATCTCTCAAAGTCCAACTGGGAGAGCAACACAACAGGCGATCCATCGGCGTCTAGGGAATCAAGTGGCAGGCATGGATGATGGCTGCGACATTGCGACGTACTCTCGCGTCTCTGAGGCTTGAGTCAGTGGTTGCGTTGTCAATTCTCATGAAAGCGATTCGGCCAGCCGCGGTTGAGATTTCTTGTTCGTGTCGTCGTTACTGTTTGTGAAAGTGAAACCAGCCTGCACGAATCGAGGTAAACTAACACCTATATATATGTTGTGAAGCTCAAGGAACAAGGGCAACTCTAACAGCAGACCCAAACGAATATAAAATATTTTTGCTTTTAATCCGTTTGGGCGGCCACGGCGAATGTGCCGGTGCACCCAATATGGACAAAACATTTGAATTTTTTTCTTTTTCAATTCAAATAATATATATCAACACGGATTTTTCTACCATGGAGGATAACATGGAGCACCGGTGGTAGGTCAAGCCATAGTGCGAGCTCCTCGTCATCGGCCTTCTGGTCATGCTCATCATCGAACCAAGTGTACCAGTGAGGGGAGTCTTTGGCGAAGATCAGGTCGTTGAGCAGGTCCTCCGGAAGCAGGCGCCGATTGCGGTAGATCTCCAACACCCATGCACGATTAGAGGTCCGAAAGGCTGGCACGTGAACCCTTTCCGGATTCAGATGCGAGTCGTTGGGCATGTGGACTAGGGTCAGGGCATTGGGATGACCGCATCCGAGTACCTCGAAGTTGTCTCGACGGAGACATACGTGCAATCCCGCTACGGTGGAGCCTTGGCGGCGTCAAGCTGAACGGGGTGGGGCGGCGCCGCCCCTACGAGGGGCTGGAGTGCACGCTAGGCCAGAGACATTTCCTCGGCATTTCATCGGCGGTGGCTAGGGTTTGTGTGTCAGCGGCAGAGCTGGTCAGTGGGTGGCTGACGTGTGGGCCCTAGGAAGACATAGGGCGGATGCACGGACTATCGTTTTATCGAGACGTAAGCTTAACACAAATTTGGCGAAGTATCGAGTGAAAACTGGAATTCGGTGCAAACTTGAAAACTTGCTTTGTGGACTCTTTGATGGTGAATACACGGCATAGATCGAAGGTGGGATTACCAACCGGCCACTTAATCTCGTTTTGCGCATAACCCCCTTCTTTTCCCCACGAGCATAAGGTTCATGAGGTTTGAGGCCCTTCTTCATCTTCGATCTGGCGGCGCGCGCCACCGGCCGAGAGCACGTCCCTCGCCCTCTCTAGAATAGTAGGGCGCGCGATGGAAACTGTCCCTCCAGACCATGTGTCATCACGGTCCTTGTATTCGACGTCTTGCAGCTCCATCCTCTCCCATGCCTCTGCTGCTCCATCCCCTCCCATGCCTCTGCCCTTCCACGCAGCCCAGCAATGTCGGGCACTGAAAATCCTTCTTTGTTCATTGGTTTTTTTCCTCGTTTGATACAATATGATCAGGCCAACCTCATAATAGATTTACACCTATCAGTTGTTGTATTATAGAGGGAGCCTGACGGTGCCCTCTGATTTGGCCGTGTGTTCCGAGGACTATCTACCTGTCTGTTTTGTCAAGCTGAGACTCAAATGCCCAAATTGCCGTCATTTGTCTTTGCTAGATGATACTAAGCTTCTTGTTTTGTGTCAAGATTAAAAAGCTCACTTGCGCAGACTTATGTATCTGATTCACACCACCGGCTCAAAACAAACAGAATAATAATTCACATTGATAAGATAAGTGGTAGCATTTCACAACATCATATATCTCAGATTGCCTACACGAGATCATGTACAGCAAGAAGACTGCAGCCTTCAAGTTCAGGTACAACTTAGAGAGGAAGCGGTCCATTCCGCTCGAAATCACGCAAAAGTGCGCCAGTCGCCATGGCGCCAGGAGCAGCGCAAGTCGGGGTAGCAGAATCGCCGTGGCGCAAGGGGCAGCGCAGGGCTGCCTAGTTGCTGTCGAACCAGCTAGGAGCGCCGTCCGCTGCCGCCGAGTCGCCATAGCACGACTGCAACGCCGCCGTTCGTTGTTGAGTTGCCGCATGGTTCACCGAAGTAGCGGCATGATCTTCATGCAGATGCAGATGGTCTAGGTTAGCAGATGTGATGGCGCTAAATTGGAATGAGGGACAAACTAAGTTAATCCCACAAACAGTTACTGGGAGAAGGGGGTTATGTGAAAAATATGATTAAGTGGCCGGTTGGTAATCCACCTCAGATCTATACCGTGTATTTTTTTTGAGAAACACAGTACAAACGCAGACGCTCACATACACGCGCACACACTCACCCCTATGAACGCACGCACGCACACCCTACCCCTATGAGCACCTCCGAAATACCGAGCCAGCGGATTGAGTCTTGAGATTGACGAAGTCACCACGGGCGCCTCGCTGTCGACGGGAACGTCGTCTCCCACTGAAAGAATATTCCGCCTAAATGCAACACACAGACGTCAACCTAGGGTTTGAACTCTGATGAGCTGAGGGTACCACCCTGCTAACCATCCAACCACAGGTTGGTTTGCAATACCGTGTATTCACCATCAGAGGGTTCACGAATCAAGTTTTCAAGTTTGCACCGAACTCTAGTTTTCACTGATACTTCGCCCACAAATTTAGTCCATGAATGGATCTGCATGGACACGAAAGCGGACAAAGAAGAAGATGCGGGGCAGACAGAATGCCTCCCCCGTTATTGATTTGCCTAAGAGCAAGTCCAGCAGTTCCCCTATATTTTCTCCCCTATATGTGCATGTAGGGGACTCCCCTAAAAAGATACCTCCCCTATATTTTTGTCATCTCCAGCAGTTCCCCTATATCATTTCCCCTATATCACATTCACCTATATTTTAACAATATTTTGCAACTAACTTTGTAACGGTTTTTTTTTGTAACCGTCATATTTTGAATGGCTGTATCTCCAACGGATAGTTTTCAACAGCATTATTTGTAACGGCTATTTTTTTAACACTATTGTTTCTAACGGCTAGTTTCCTGATCTATATATATAGCTTCACCTCGCACATCTCCCTCACAGCTCCATCTCTCATATTTCTCTAAATCTTTTTGAATCCCCTCGCACATTAAAATGAGTCGCCGTCGTAGCAAGGCCGTTCGAATGTGCATGGAGGAGTCGTCGTAGCAGTGGAAAATTGAATACAGTAGGCTTTTAACAAGGATTTAATTACAGGAAATTGAATTAAAGAGGCTTTTAACAAGAAGTACCAAAACTGAATACAGGAGGGAGGAGGCTGAGCTCAGGGGCGTGTGCGCACCCGCACCATCGCGTCCATGGCGACGCCCCATCCCGGTCCCCTCCTCTCCTCCCAGGTGCTACCCCCTCCTCTCCTCTCCCTACCACGACGTGCCCCCCTCCCCTCCCCTCCTCTCCTCTCCCTCGCCTGCTTTCCCGACCGCTGCCATGGCAGTCCCCGTCCAGCTCGGCCCATCGCGTCCACGGCGACGCCCCGTCCCGGTCCGCTCCTCTCCTCCCAGGTGCTACCCCCTCCTCTCCTCTCCCTACCCAGCTCGACTGCTCTCCTCCCCTCCCCTCCTCTCCTCTCCCTCGCCTGCTTTCCCGACCGCTGCCATGGCAGTCCCCGCCCAGCTCGGCCCCAGCTCGCGCGCCCGCCCAGCTCGGTCGCTATTCCGAGCTCGACTGCTGGACTTCCTCTCCCATCCCACCATGGCTGCCTCCCAACCTTCCCATCCCCTGTCCTCTTCTTCCTCTACCAAGATCTCGACCGGTGTTGAAGCCGAGCTCGATTTGGGATGGATTCAAGCGAAATCGAAGAGAAAAAAGAGAGGGGATGAACCTGGTCGACGCGCGTGGTGGCGGGAGGGACGCTTCCGAGAGCGAGCAGTTGCTCGGGGCGACGGATCGGGGACGCCTCCACCGCCCCGATGGGTAGGGGAGAGAGGGGGTCTGGGTCGGGGACGCCGATAGTAGGGGAGGTCGATCGGGGAACTGCTGGAGCGTTTTTTTCCTTCTCTCTCCCCTACTTTTCCTATCGGGGAGCTTATCGGGGCACTGCTGGACTTGCTCTAAGGCTAGGCTTTGAGTTGCGAACGCACGGATGGCCCACGTATGAGCCAGCCCAAGCGAGCCGAGAATCATGGCCCGTCAACTGAGCTACGTTCCTTTCCCTCAAAAAAAAGAAAAAAAAACGACCTACGCGTCTACACGGAACAATCGCTGGTGTTGCGTGCACTCCACAGGCAAAGCGTCAGCACGCATGCAGGACCCATGGTGGCGTCGCGTTTGCGTCCCTGGGACTGCCGGCGACATGGCAAGCACGTCCTCATCCTCATCCTATGAATGGCAAACAGCAAGCTAGGGAGGGAGGGAGGACGTACGGCGAACTCGATTGCTTCGGACCTACGGCCGGCTGGGGATTGTTGCTGCATGCTGTCCCCTCCATGGACGAGAGGAGGCCCATGTCGACGATGTGCCGGCAAATTAAGCTCCAGCGATGTACGCCTTCGGTGGCCAGGCTTTTGACCAGGAGACCGGCTTCCATGCCTGCAGCCGGCTGCCGGCCAAAGGTCTTTCTCCCACTGCTGAGGAGGCTCAGAGACTCGGGCTTTTTCTTGCATTCCGAGAACAGGTTGAGATGCAGAAGATGCCCCCTGCGCCGCCGACGCCACCGGGGACCTCATGCCGCCTTCTTCGTACGGTGGCGCGGCGATCTGGCTAGCGCCAGAGCTTTGCACAACTCATGGAGCTGCAAGGCGGCTTGCGCTGTTGCACAGAACGTGAGAGACTAGAGCTAGAAGGTTTGTGCTGAAACGAATCAGTTTACACGCAGGTTAACTGATACCATGAGATGAACAGAGACCAAGATGAAAGCACCATCTTATTAGTCTACACTCTACAGCTACAGTGCCTCTTTTCAAGATCACACACTCCACTTGCAATCCGCAATGTCAAAACTGACGAATTGAAGAGAGATTCTAGCACGCACCACCGGCGGACGAGAATATTGCCGATCGATCGAGGTTCGTTATTATGCACTTACCGGTGGTGGTCAGTTAGGGCCTGATCGATCTGCTTTTGAGACAGGGGCAGCAAGCCTGGTCTAAAGCTAAAGCGCGATCGATGGAATGAAACCGTATGATGGATGTGATCCTGCTCGATCTTTAGCGGCGAGAGACCGGCCAGCGAGCCAGCCAGCCAAAGAGATCGAGGTCTAAGCGATCATGGCCCCTTTCCTCCCCTCACCTTTCTCATGGCCTATGGCTTTTGCTCCCTTCCCCGGCCCGGCCGGCCCTCTTTTACACCTCTGATCCAACACGGATTTCATCATGGCTCCCCCGCGTCGATCCATCCACTGGCCATAAAACTAATCCGATCGATTGCATATGATATGACACCGTTCAAAAGGTTGATTAGTTCTAAATTCGATAATTTGCTTCATGTAGCATGCATGTGTGGTATGTATGTATGTATGTATGTATGTATGTATGTATACTTGGATGTACATGTACGTACTCATTAATAAAGGCCGTATGCATCAAATCGATGCAGAGGCTGGGACTTCCCTTTTTCTAGAAAAAACATGTACGTACTCCACGTAGGGAACAGTTGTGGCCTCTGGCCGGCCTTTCTATCCTCTCTATGTTCTTGTTCCCCTCTCGTCGTCGGTAAGGGCTCGCTGTTGCTGATGCAGAGTCTTTCGCCGCCACTAACTTCAGTACAATCTGCTCAATTAGACACTAGCGTCTAGAGCCTAGCTAAACTCTGAACACATCGAGCATGTACGTAGTAATCAGCTTTTCCACGCCTCAAAGTTAGTTGATCAAAGGAAAAACAGGAGGAAACCCTGATCCACTCATCGGCGTTGCACACTCAACCATTTTCAGTTTCGAATCAGTACAAATTTGTGTTTGAATTCTCTGAAAACTTGTATCTCCGTTAAGAAATTAATGAAAAGAAGGTTAGGCCGGTTGGAAAACTCAGTACACATTCAGTGTGAAGTTAAAGGAGTACACAAGATTGAACATCGAAACGGCATAATCAAACCCCTATTGACTCTTGCATGCACCAGCAGCGTAAAACGATAGTACCCCTCTATTCCATATTAGATGACTTCCATTTTTATATAAAAGTGGATGTATCTATATTTGTAACATGTCTAAATACAACCACTTTTGTATAAATAAAAGTCATCTATTTTAGAACGAAGGGAATAGTAGCTAGGATGTGTATAGTTATGTAAGGAGGACCGGCCGGATAAAATCTTGCAGAGATGCAGGATATAAATGCAAAGACATGTACAAATACTGTAGCGGTGTAGTCGATTTGATTTGGCCGACACGAGAGATTACAATAGGGCCTAATAAAGCGATGGGGCCTTAACTTAACTGCCTCCTATATGTGCATGGTTTAGCTAGCTAGCCCGGTAGGCATGTACTTTAGTGGCCGTTGGTCGTTTGCTAGACTTGGTACCAGCAGTGTATATGATACTAGCATCATGTCAGTCGATGCAAAAAAAGCTAGCGTCGCAGTGTTGCTTTGGCCCAACGATCGCCGTTGGGGTTTAAAATTCAGCAGCTCCGCCCGGCCATCGTCGCTTGAGAGGAATCATGCATAGCTAGCTAAAGGGAAAGGCAGCTAACATGCATGCAACAAAGGAAAGGAAGACAGCAGTGTGGAGCAAGCTTGTAGTAAAAGGCTAGGGGCTGCCTGAAATATATATCTTTGAGTTGTTGTAGCGGCGCTGGAATTCCGGTGTGTGTTTTGGTTTGGTCTCTCCCGAAATCATGGATGCACGATAATATATACTTTTGGATACCACTGTACTTGATAGTTAGAAGATTGACTGTATCGATCATAAGGCAGATAAATTTTGTAAGGGTAGTTCTACAAGTCATATGAGTGAAACTGTAAATTCTAAACATCAGTAACTGCATTTGCATCATCGAAACGTTATTACCCTTTGCTTGGACCAAGCTAAGCACTCGGTGCTCACAGGTCACAGCTAGCTAGAGAGCACGTCGATCGTCGAATCTCGACGGGTGAGTACATCAAATGCGTTTTGGGCATTGACATACACTTTATTCAGTTGGATGCTATGCTACCATCATAAAATCTTAGAGCATCTTCACCGGCATCCTCTAAATTCGTGTCCGACACCTCTAAATGAGACTTAATTGGAGTGTGTCGGACATATTTTCCGGACCAAATGGGGGTGCAGCCCACAGCAAAACACTCCAAACCAACACCCCAATTTTCTTTGTGTTTTCTACTACTACAACGATAACTAAGGGAAACATTTAAAATATACAAAAATGCAAAGTAACTACTACTAGCTGCTGCTACTAAAACTACAACTTGTAGTTTTTGATGAATACACGCTCTTGTTGTCGTTGTACACGACGGCCTCCCTCCGGCATAAAGTACCATCGAAGATCTTGATGAAGCACTCGTCATCACGTCGAACTCGATGCACAACAAGAACCCCCGCTCAAGATTCTACGCATTGGCGAAAGCCTTCTATCCCTTGGCGAGGTAGAACCCCCCCCCCCCCCCCCCCGGGCTACGGACGACCGTCTTCACCGTCCAGCTGGCATTCTCGTAGTACTCCATCCTCAATTGCATTGTACTTGGCACAATGTCATCGAGCTTCTCCGCAAACGCCGCTGGAAGCCTCAAGCTCCCCTCGATGCCCTTGTACAGGGCAACCATGAACTCAAAGCCACACAACTTCAGAAACAGGTCTTCAGTGGACGGTGGCGACATCGACAATGAGGCATTGCCGTTGCACCCCCTACCATGACCGTTGCGTCCTCGTCCACGGCCGCGCTCTCTCTCCTTGGAAATAGACGGAGCGGATATGAAGATGTACTCTCCTTTCTATCTTAATAAAGATCGTCCAATGGCCCTTCGAAAAAGAGAGGAGAGCGACGGTGGTGTGGTGTAGTGTGTTGGCTGCCCGGTGGGGGTGCTTATTATAGTTGGACCAAGCGAGGGTCGACGCGGGAAATAGAGGCGGGAAGCGGTCGCGCTGGGAGGGAAACGGCGGGGTGGGTGAGCACGCATCCCGTCGGATTTTATGGCGGCGACAGGTCTCTGCCGTGCAGGCGCTTGGGAAGACGGGGAAAAGGCTGGAGCCCATGTGCGACAGACACACCGCCACCCCGTCCCTTCATCGTCTGCGGAAACGTATCGTCAATTTACACCGACCGAATGGCCTCCTGTACGACGCTATTAACCGCTTCTGCGTGGTTTCTATGTATGACGGAGGGCATGTCAAACTCATGTCCATCACTCCGACATTTGGGGGTTCTTTCGGGGGTGCGGACACAAAATGCTTCGGGGCAGAGTTTCGAGAATGTCGTTGTGTACGTTTTTTGCGCCAGGGAACCATTAGGTTTTTGGAGGGTGCCGATGGAGATGGTCTCTACCCCCACCATCTTCTCCGTTCGGTATTCATGTCAGTTTTGTAAGGGTCCCTTAAAAAAAACTTATTCGTTCCCTCTAGAGAGAGAGAACAACTTTGACATGCTATGCTCTGGTTTGCAAAGTACAATCCCAAACCAACATGACTGAACTGCCCCCGGCATCAAGGCCTTAACTTAACCAACTCTCCCGGCCGGTACGCACCTACCTCTCCACGCCATGGATGCTCATTCGCATGAAGGAATGTGACAAGCTGATGTGACATCAGTTCCCTTTGACCCCTCGCTCGCCCAGATGTTTCTCCACTCCCTCTTGCTGCAAAACATGGCCAAGAACCCACAGCAACCCAGGTACGTAATAAGCACGGTCATCCTTCTGCAGTCGATCCTCTCTGACGAGGCAATTGGCCGGGGAGTTCTTGCTGACTGACGTGATGATGCCGTTCGTGCATGCAGATCAAAGGACGGCGGCGCGGCCAGACCGAGAGGCCTGTCGAAGAAGTCCCCGTGGTACCAGCGCGCGGTGGAGCTGCTGCTCCTCATCTGGAAGCAGCCCGCGGCGCCGACGACGTCGAAGGCGGCCGCGGCGGCGGGGGTGTCGTCGCCCGCTGCCGCCACCGGCAACAGGGCGGGGCCGGGGAGGCTGCGCAAGTCGTCGTCGCTGAACGTGGCGGCGTCCTTCACGCGCGTGTGCCTGTGCGCGCCCATCTCCTCGTACAACGAGCAGTCGCTCTACTTCCAGGCGGGGGACGCGGCGGCGCCGCGCCGGAGCTACAGCTACCCGCGGGCGTCGTCGGCGTCGGCGTCCGGAGGGTGCGGCAACGGCAACGTGAACCCGCTGGTGGCCCCGCCGCCGCGCGCCGAGCCGCCGGTGAGGGGGCCTGGGGGTCTGGAGCGGCGGCCGGTGTTCCGGGGCAAGTCGCTGACGGACGACCACCTGATGCGGCGGTTCGTGGTGGACGAGGGCGCCACGCGGCGGCGGAACGAGATGGAGGTCATCCGGCGCCGGCACGCCGTGGCGTCGAAGCGCCGGCGGCTTGGACCCAGCCCGCTCCGGCGGATGGTCCTGGCCGAGTCGTCGGAGGAGGACGAGGTCGACGACGCGGTGACGCAACGGGAAAGGAGACGCACGACGGAGCAGGCCTCGATCAGTCGGTCCAGCAGCTTAGCAAGGATTGTGTGAAGCTTCTTTCTTGCCACGTTTGCTTTCCGTTCACCCGCCGCCATTGGATGATCTGTCGTTCTCTTTTCTTCTTCTGATCCCCGTGCGGCCGTGCCGTCGATCGTTGTTGGTGTGACGCGTGAACAAATCTGGAGACGTACGTACGTACAGGTTCTGCTTCGGCTGCATTGACATGCGTCGCTGCTCTGCCACTGCCCTGTTCTGTTGGGCATTTTGCACGGCCGGCGAGCAAAGTTGGGTGACGAACGGACGCAACGGCTAGCGCCGGCGGTGGAGCCAGAGCCTGCTGGCCCTCATCTCACCGGGCAAGCATTTAATCGGCGAGGTTCAGTCGATGGTGGTAAATGCGCGTCCGTGTGGTGTGATCGGCATCAAAGCATGAACCGATTCGATTCGAACCCTTCGTACCGTTGGGTACTACTGTACGTACCACTGCAGAGGTGTTCCCGGCAGCCCAATTAAGCACCAACGTGCAGAACCAGCCAAGTGTCTGCCGTCGCCGGCGACGACGACGACGCGTCAGGCGTGTTCGATCGTGGTGTGACATCAAACGGACATCCTCAGCTCATCAGCCAAGTTTCTGCCGCCGCGCGTACGTGTTCGATGCCGGTGAGCCTCGCGTGTTCGACATCCATCCAACGGACATGTCTCGGCTCATGCACCTCGCGCACCGCCGTCGCCACCGCGTCGTGCACACCTTGCCAACCGAGAGCTCGCACGCCAACCGAGAGGAGATCGATCTTTGTCACGGTTAGGTGGAAAGAAGTGCGTGAGTATCGTGTTCTTGCCGTGCCGGCCAGCCGAGCTGCTACGTCTAACCACTGCTCCTGCTGTACATTCGAAAGGTTCGGCCATCTCAATCACCACGTACGAAATGGACAAAGCTATAGAAGTTCATGTGGTTCGACAGACGGCGGGTAGGTTAGAATATTGGCGTGCGGTGCAGACGGATGGCCCTGCGGGAAAGCAAGAACTACATACTCTACTAGCATAATGTGATCTAATCTGTCACCTCCCTAAACTACACTAAACTAAACTACACTAAACTAGAGGTTTGTAGTACGAGTAGGCGTGCATGATTGCTTTTCGTAGCCTGGAAAAGCAAACGACGCTACTACTGGCATCGTCTCTGAGTCGTGATTAGTGGTACTGGTACGCACATCACTGCTAAGTACTAGCCTTTGACGGGCCCACCTGCTTCGGCCTACACTAGACCGGGCCTTGAGTTGGCTGAAATACTAGAGTAGATTTTAAGCGTGGGCTCGCGGGAATCGGGGCTCACTGCGGCCGCTGCAGGATATCTCCTTTGTTTGGCGTCTTCCACACGGGCTAAATCCAGGTTGCCACTTGGTAGGCCGCGGGCTAGGGCATATCCAACGGTGCCCCTTCGAGAATCCTAGTTCAGGCTGTATGTGGGCACGCTCACGGCGGCCCACCAGCTACCCATCCCTGCTCGTTTAATCTGATTGGAAGTTCGCTTAGTGTCCATTTGTAACGCACGTGATAGGTGGGCTACCATTAGTTCCAATTAAACCCACCTGGAAAGCCGTCTCCATCATGCGCGAGCAGTCTGCGGCGGTCGGCGGAGCTGTCCCCGAGCTGGCGGAGCACGCGGTGGAGCTCCCGCGCGTGAGGCCCTTCTGGTCGGCGTCTTACAACGAGAAGGCCTCCTTGAGCTCCTCCTAGGACGCGGCCTCCTCTTGCTCCTTGCTCAAGCTTCGCCAATGGCATGCCCAGCTTGATTCAGATCTCCGCCATTGACATGCCCAGTCCGGTTCCCGACAGCGGCGTTGCAGAAGTGGTGCACGCCGGCGACACGGCGGTAACCGGAGACCAGCGCCGAGACGCCGCTGTGGAGCACCTTCAAGGGTCGGCAGCAGCGCTGGGTGGCGGGGAGCCGGCCGGTGAGCGGCGTGGGGGATCACGTAAGGAGCTTCCAAGAAGCGGTGGCAGCAGATTAGCTCGCCGAAGGCCAGTGGAACTTGGAGCTCCGTTGTCCGGCGACACATGTGAAGCGCAGGCTGGAAAACCGCATCCGCACGATCGGAATTTGTGTGTCGACGATGGCGACATGGCTACGATGGATCTCGGAATTGGTCAAACGACCTGACGGTTGGGCACGAGCTGCACCTATGCGGCTCATACCGGGTCGGAGGCGCCACGCTCCTATGTGCATGACCTTGTCGAAGCCGTCGACGGCGTCGATTTCGAGCTGCTCGAGCGAAGGCAAAGCGTCTCCGACCCGGTATGAGCCGCAGCGCCATGGAGGTCTGCTCCTCCTCACAGATCTTGTCGGGTTGAGATGGGTAGTAGAGGGGAAGGGATGGAGCGGCCGCGTTGAGGGGATGCCTCCGGCCAAAGGCCCACGCCCTACGCCATGGGGGCGGGCGTTGATGCAGCTCGGTGGCGGCGGGGCGGCGGTAGCGGGCGGCCCGTGACTGCCCGTCAAAAGTTCTTGGGTGCTCGTGGGTGTCCACTTACTTGTTCAAGTGGGGCGGCCTGACGGCGCCGTGGACAGCCCGTGTCCACTTACAGGCCTAATCCTAGTATATATCGCTCAACGGCGGCGCGGCTCAGCGCGGCCTGAAGAAGCCACCTAATGGGCTGGCCCATTCAGGATATTTTTCCTCTATGTTTTGTTTCTAAAACTATTCAGATTCTAATGGAAAAAAATCATATTTGGAAATGTTAGAATTTTAAAGTGTTTAGAAATTAAAAATGTTCATATTAAATAAACGTTTAAATTTAAAATCTGTTCAAATTTGAACAACCTTCAGAATTTGAAAGCATTCAGAGTAAAAAACGTTTATATTCTAGTAATGTTTTGGATTTTATTCAGATTCAAAATAATGTTTATATTTTAAAAACGGTACAAATTTTAAAATTGTTCAAATATAAGAAACAGTCTGATTACGAAAAATGTTCTCATTTTAAATATTTTCAGACTTTCTAAAAATATTTAGATGAAAAAATTAGGTACTCCCTCCATCCCGGTTTATAAGCACCATACCCAAAATCAGATATTACCAACAATAAGCCACAATTTAACTAATTAAAGACTAATTAGGAGAGAGCAAACGACGGCTGCCCACCATGCAATTAATTCTGGTAGAGGAGAAACCGATTTTGCTCCACTACATGCGCACCAGCCCAAGAGGCAACCACTGAATGCAAATCCCATGCAAACCGAACTAAACCTTCGCTTTGTTTGAGCGAATATGACGTCCAGTAGTTAGCCACCTAGGCCGCAGAGATTTGCAATATGTTGCTTACAAATCGGGATGGAGGGAGTACAAATAATATTTTCCGTTTGGACAGCTTATAAAAGAGGCCCATTAAAACAAACTCACTTAAATTAGCTAGACTGGACCAGGTAACTTGCACAATTGCTTTGACTTATTTATACTAAATATTTTTATTTATTTAATGCTATTTTTCTGGGCACGTGATGTGAACTAAAACATTTTTTTAAGAGTAGAACAATAAGTTGTTAAATGTTAGACATCACTCTACTATACATTATATGTCGTTTTAGCATCTCCCAATATTTCACTAGTTGGATTTACACATTTCTGTTGAAATTTTAACTATTGTGTTACATTTTTCATATTCATCATTCTCATAAGAAAAAATCCTAATTAACTATTCTTGTTAATGGATGCATTTCTTTGGGAGTGGTAGGGGGTAGTTTAAACTCTTTGTGAGAAAAATGAGAGTTAACTAGATGCAATTTTGGCAGCCCACAACCACTATTAGTTTATTGGTCCAACTCTTAAAAGGCATTCATTCCGAAGTAGAAGAAGATATAATTTGTGTTAGAACATTCCAAATGAGTACTAAATTGAGGTTGTATATTTCCAAACGGCTTCTATTTTTAATATGAAATTTTGTTGCTCATATCTGGAAATGGCAAAGCTTAAAATAGATAAATTATAATTCTCCAAGATTGTCTAGTGTCGTTTAGTTTAGTTATATATAGAGCATTTCACTTGTTTCCAAACGGTTCTAGTATTTTTTTTTAAGTACTATGTGTATAACAAATATCTTGAAGATGTTTCGAAATTGTAGTATTACTACTATCGCATGTGCAAATAAGAATACAAACATCTAACTTTAAGCTCTTGGGACCTGCTATTTCCATGAATTTTGCTAAATAACTAGACCCTAGAGAGCTAACGATTACTTGCATATGCTCTCTTCCCTTGGGACCTACTTTTTCCCTAATTTTTTTCCCTTGAGCCTTGGCTATTGGTGGGAATTATGCCCGCAACGATTCGGAGAAACCCCCAACTTCACCCAACCTCATCAACTCCCCATCTATCCCTAGTCCACTCTATTGGGTATTCAAAAAATATACTAGTTTGGATAATCCTGAGGAAAACAGGGGATAAAACTTGCCAAATACTGTAAAAATAAACATGATTTTGGATATAGATGAGAATTGAGGGTTAGGGTAGGATAATCCCTACCAATTTCTAAAAATACACTAGTATCAAACAAGACCTTATTGATACATACACCGATGGTTGGAAAGGATCTGCCTGTTGGAAATATGCCCTAAGAAGATGGAGACCACGCCGGCAGCGCCCCACCGTAGTTTTTCCCCTCCAATCTACAGCTCCCTCCGTTTTGTGGGTTTTTCTTTCTGCGGCGCTCCCTTTTGAAAGCCGTCGGGGGACTATTTTATAGTCGTTTTTAGGTCAAGTGGAAGGCACGGAGATGAAGATCGACGACATCGGAGCCACGAGGGCCAAAAGAGGGGGGCCCGCACGGCCAAGGAATCTGGCCTTTGTGGTCCCTCCTTATTTGCTCCTCGGATTTCCTTTTGTGCGCTTCCTTTGCTCCTACTCCTTCTTCCTTCCAAAAAAATGATCCCCGCAAAATATTAGGTCATTTGGACGTCGTTTGAGTCCCTTAAACATCAAAATATAGAAAAATAAGGTTTCTGACAATGCAGAGTTAATTCCAGAAAAATAAGAAAACTGTGAAATATTCCCATAAATCAATATAAACATTAATATAACCCTTATATGATGCAAATATGATGGAATAACAAGTAATACTATGCAAAGTTCATCTATGTATTTTACATACATCACTAGGTCACAAAGGGATGGAATATCGCGGGAACGAGTAAAGAGCAATATCGGTAACGAGATAGAACTAAGTATAGAGATACCGACGATCAGATCTCAGATATTGTGTGTATCAAAAAACAGAGGGAAATGTCTTACTGTTTACAGTTCAACGAGTTCTTTTAGGGAAATGATATTTCGTGGAATGCACAAGGGTCACTATGGCTTCCCAGAGCCCCCAGGTGATCATTGATCATAGTGTTTCTCGATCATGTCTGAAGTATTCCCCGACCCGTGGGTAACACACTTAAGAGTGCGATGACACTTGAAGATGTTTTCATAATCATCTTGATCAGCAGAGTATAGAAGAGAAAGCACCGAAAGGTTTCAGGCAGTATCTGAAAAGTTTCATGTGATAACGGAAAGGTTCGGGAGGTACCAAATAGGTTTCGGGATAGCCGGACACCTCCCCCCAAACCCTAGCCGCCACCCCTCCTCCTTCCCACACAATTCCCTTGAGAGTTCTCTCTCAAAAGTTTGGACGGAGCTCTCCTCTTTTTCTCTCCTCTCCTCTCTCCAATTGTTCCGCAATTGCGAATTGACCTAGGGATTGGTTTGGAGAGTTCTCCACTATACGCACACCATTGTGCTGCTGGATCCGGTCCAGAACATCTACTTCTGCAACTCTGCTGGGCCGGAGGAATCGAAAGTTGTTATCGTACACCGTATGTGTGCGACTCCCTCAGAGGAGTTGTACGTTCGGCCTTCGGACTCACGTCCGGACTCGTGTGTAGCTTAACAAGACCTTTGGGTCGGCTGCGTGCAACGTCCAAGGGAGGAGTCCCTTGGAGCTTCGCCAAGATCGTCGCGACCTTGAGGTCGGTTACGAACATCTACATCTCGTCCCGTTTGTGCGGGAACGTTATCCTACGTTCGGTCTACGAGGGTATGTTTCCGTATTCTTTCTGTTACCCGTAGTGAGCGTATCATATCATGTATGCCATATTGTCAACAAAAAACTAATGTGTCACTACAGTTAATGATGAGAGAGATGACAATGATAATCGCAATTTTTTAAAATAAAACATTCTATTAAAGATATCTAAAAATAATACGCTTTTTGAGTAATTTTTAAAAATAATACAGCTTCAGGCACGCCAAAGCCGACCAGCTGGTCAGCCGAGGGTCAGGGGTAGCGTCGACGAGTAGGTTTCATTCCCGTGATCATTTTCGAGTTTCCTCGACTCAAATTTCTTGATTTTGATCATAATTCACTCAATTTTTGGATAGTTTTATCAAATTCTTCACGTTTGAAATTTTAAATTTCTTTTCATGAGTAGATTTTTTTTAAAAAATTGGTCTTGATCCCCGGCCTCTGCATCAAATTGATGCACATAACCATCCGCGTTTTCACGAGTAGATAGATCTCTTTGTTCCGTTCCCCAAAAAAATTATGTTGTTACTTTTTTGTTTTTACGGGCTGGTCGGCTTTGGGGTAGCCTAGGGTGTATTATTTTAGAAATCTTCAAAAAATATCTAATGTATTATTTAAAATATCAGTATTATATGACATATGTTAGTGACCATTACTATGAAAGTAGTAGCATAGATTATTAATGATCCTTCTCCCCTCGACCGGCACCCATTGTTGTGCGGCCGCACACACATCATCAGGCATGAACTTTGTCGTATGTCTATGTCAGAAAAACCTAAAAATGCAGAGTTCTCCTGCTTCAGACATTGAAATGCAGAAGCCGCGGCCTACGGCAAGGTAATCCAATCGGCCTTCGGCAGAGTCGAAACATTCATCCGAAACTTGCAAGCATTCTTCCTAGGAGTTGACGCTAGAGATGAGTTGATTGGAAAACTAATTGCTGGTACTCCTATATTCTTGGTAAACCCGACATCCTGTACGTACGTAGGCTAGGTAGGAGCAGCAAGCTAGGGGCAACAATGGTGGATGGCTAAACCAAGACAAAATATGTACTCCATGTCTCCATCACGGACGAGACGACACACACGGATTCTAATTGCATCGCTCACACGGCAGAAGAGGCTGACATACATCGCAACGAAACCGAATCGAGTCTCAGAGCTTGGAGTAGAGCTGCGGCGTGCTCCACTTGAAGAAGGTGCCGGTGGGGAGCTTGTCGGGCGGGAGCAGCGCGAGGCTGGCCCCGAGGTCGGCCACCTCCTCGGCGGTGCGCTTGCCCCACCCTTTCGTCATGTCCGTCTTCGTGAACCCGGGGCAGAAGCAGTTGACGCTGACGCGCTCGCCGCCGGACTGCAGCCGCCGCGCCAGGATGCGCGTGTAGGCGTTGAGGGCCAGCTTGGAGACGGCGTAGTCCGTCCACACCTTGGGCCACCCGTATCCCTCCCATGTCCCGTCCTTCACCTGCGCCAAGAACTGCGACACCATGCCCTCGATCTTGGCCTCCGTCAGGGTCTCCTCCTCCTGGAGCAGCCGAACCAGCGACGGGCTGCGCACCTTCTGAAGAATCAAACACGACAGACACCACACATGTCAACAACTCAAGGTACACGAGCATACTTCACAATTGCACACTAGAAATGTCCAGAATTCCGGCGTGCGTGTGCGTCCATAAGTTTTAGTAAGGAAATGAGTGCAGCTGTGCATGTATAGAAACATCTGTCTCTGCAAAATTAGGAATTGCCTTCTATGTTTGGTGAGCTTACGAGCATGCAGTGGGCCACTAGCGCCTGTCTCTGCAAAATTAGTGTCGGGTAGAGAAGTTGCGGCAAAGTCCCGCCTTGTTTCAGCTGTCTCACACATTGTCCTCCACTAAGCTTGATTATATCCTATTGTAATAACTTTTTGGCTCCCCAAATCGGACATAAACAACCTCATAAGTTTCCACCTTTACGTTCTAAAATGGAAAAGTGAATGAGCCCGCTTCGAAAAAACAACACTTAAAAGACCTCACTCTCTTCACTTCTAAATGTGTAGCCCGGTCACTTTCAGGTTCCTTGTCCCAAGCCTACCCAATCGATTTTGGCTTTTAATTAACCTGTCACCTGTCTAGATGCTTATATGTTCATGTTCCTGACAGAATATAACGTCCCTTTTAATAATATATGTTCCCAACTGCCATGTGATCATGCTGCAAATATTTTTATCAAATTTATGAAAAATTAGGCAGAAAAACAGAGGGTGGTCCCTTTTGATTCGTTTATTTACTCTGGAAATATAACTAGTGGGCAGGAAGATTGACACCTACCGCTCTCTACTATATGTCGAACTGGAGTTTCAAGGAAATGATGAATTTGAAGTTTTGAGGGAAGAAAGTCTTGTGGCTTCCCCCCTTTTGCTCTGTCAACGATAAGAAAAGAAAAGAC
This sequence comes from Poa annua, assembly GCA_026929855.1. Lineage (NCBI taxonomy): Eukaryota > Viridiplantae > Streptophyta > Magnoliopsida > Poales > Poaceae > Poa > Poa annua. Next base: position 73,439,644 of record CM049433.1, read on the forward strand.
TTCTTGAATTTCAAATGGCTTGATTTGGACATAGATGCATGAGTGGACAGTGTATTATGTAGCGCTATGCTGATGTGCTATGATTCTTCAAGATATACTTGAAAACTATTTTACTTGTCTGTATATATGGCAAGCCTCGTGCATTCACACTTCATTGTCCAGTGCGCACATGTTATTGACTAAGCAAGTCTTCAATGGTTAACATGCAAAACTACCTCATCTTAAAGAACATGGAGCATCATATGGGCACTTACGTTAAGAAGGCCAAGCTGTGAGCTGATGTTCAGGATCCGGCTGGTGGCCGGCGATCGCCGAAAAAGAGGAAGGAGTGCTTCGGTCAGCAACTTAGTGCCGTAGAAGTTCGTCAAAAGGACGGTCTCGGCGTGCTCCACCGAGTTGGTGTCGATCTCATTGAACGACACGGCAGCATTGTTGACCTACACCAACAAGAGTGCAACAATTAATTCCAGCATCTGAGGAAGGACATGTCCTCTTACTTCATGAATCAGCTTCAGTTGGCTAGGACTAGTAAGAGCTTCTTTTTCTTGAAGCCATTATTGTCAGAGCTAGAAATGGAGAAAAATCACTAAGGGCTGCTGAGTGGTGTTTGTGGTGCGCCGATGCCTGTCACCTCTCGAGGTCTCAAGTATAGTCTAAAAAAGTTTGCTAAATCAGATGATGACTTGACGGCATAGATGGGCCAACAGGCATGGGGAGATCCATTAGATTAGTGCATGATTAGGCGACATGGAAGTCCTAACTCAGCTTGAGTGGGGCAGTGGGCTATGTTATCATTGAATACATTCTGTTAGGGTTATGGACCACTTGGGTTATTATCCATTAGGACCATTACAGTCTGCTTCTTCTGTTCTTCATACAGCATAGACAACAAAGCGCAGAACAGTATCCTTCGCAGATTCAGAACAGGGCATCCGTTTGCCGCAGGTACTGTGGAAGACTGTATAATCGATGTTAGCTGATTAACTTCCTTCATTCATGTGCTTTTCCAAAATTCCATCGATAACAAAATGCAAGCATGAAATTGATCTGAACAGTTCAAAGTAAAGATAAAGATGTCTGAAATTCTGAATGTTCAATCCGGTAGAATCTTAGTGCAAGATACCCTGCAAAAGTAAAGCACAAGCTCCGGCAAATGGTCGATCGCACACGTAATTACAGTACTTAGTCAAAGAGGCGTAAGTACTTGGTAGTAAAGCAAAATCTTGTCAGTGATTCGACTAGTCAACATCTCACTAGCCATGTAGAGTGGTCGGGTTGGTCTCCGGAGCAAACCAACTAGGTGTGCAGGTCAGCAGGTGTGTACTGTGCCGACCATTCTATGTACTGTATATATTCTAAGACACATCACATCGTCGTCACGAAACAGAGCTTCTTGGACCGGGTTGCCCGGCCGGCCGTCGCCGTCCGGCGGCGCAGACGCCATAACTGCGTGCGCACGCCGTGCTCGACCCGCCGCCGCTTCCTCCGGCTGCGGCCACGGCTTTGGCTTCTGTGAGAGTTACTCCACATGACATGACGTTTTTATTCGGTTGGTCGCTGCGGTGGCAAGCCGTGGCCTGTTGCGTGTCCGAGAGCGCGCAATAATGCAGTGTGAAACTAAATAAACTGGTCCCGATCGAGTATCCTGATCCGATGCACTAGAGCTGATCGATCTCCTAGCGCTACGGATGAGGGATGCGCACATCTCGGTGCGCGGGATCGTCGTCCGTGGATATCCACGTCTGATCTATGGCGAAAGCCGGAATCAAGCCGTAGCAAAGATTGACTTTTGACTTTGTTTGTGAAAGATGCAGATACCGAAGAGGGAGGAGGAGGAGGAGGAGTTTGTGTGGTACCAGGATGTCGAGGCCGCCGAGGGTGTCGCGGACCCAGGCGGCGAAGGCGGCGACGGAGGCGGGGTCGGAGACGTCGAGGCGGCGGTACACGACGGGGAGTCCTCTCTCGCGGAGCGGCGCGGCGGCGGCCTCCCCGCGCTCGTCGTCCCGCGCGGTGAGCACCACGGTGAGGCCGTGCTCCGCGAGCCGCGCCGCCAGCGCGTGCCCGATGCCGCGGTTCGCGCCCGTCACCACGGCCACCGTCTCCTTGGACCACCACGCCCTGCACGCGTCACAACACATGCCGTCAGACATGCATGTTCGGCGCCGCCGGCGTAACCAAAGAATGCGCGCGCGCACGCAAGAGAAGAGGAGAGAGGAAGCGCCGGGAAGGATCGATTGAGTGGTTACCGCGTGGGAGAGAGCTCCTTGGAGCTGGAGCCCGTGTAGTCCATGCGACGAACGGCGTTCGGCGGATCAACTGCTCGGACGGTACTGCAGGGAAGAAGGGGGTGGCGTCAGGCTCGAGTCACCGGTGATCGACAGGGGAGCGACTGGCCGACCAGGAGGAAGCTGGGAAGCGGCGAGAGATATTTATACACGACACTCGCGAGTGGTAGCTATCTGCTTATGCTCACCACTCTTCAGCTCAGCTGCCTGTAAAGCTGCTGCTGCTGCTGCTGCCCTCATGGGTAGGGTAGGCCTGCTCGTCTCGGTGGAACTGGTCAACGGTACGCGCTAGTAACAGATAGGAATAGAGGATTATTCAAAACATATGAATAGAAGATTATTCAAAACATAGTATTGCAAAACATTGGAAAATTACAGAAAATAGTTGTTTCAATGGAAAGAGAAAAAGTGTCTTGATCATACGATAACTGAGTTTGAAAAAGATATCGGACTGGATATTTATTTTTAAATTCCCAAGGAAGCAAAGATGAAGATGTATATACTTTTAGCTATTATTCGTTTGCCATGTCCCGGGTTTCTAAAACCCTATCTTCTTTGTTCGAATAAAAAATCCCGTCAGAAACCAGGTTTGATTTTCCCCTTAGCCCGGTATGTATCATTTCAAGTGAACAATCCTGGGTGAGCAACAATGTGTTGCGTTTGTATTGACAAAAAAATAATCCAATCTTGATGACACAGAAAACGGTCGTATGTCCTTTTCATTTTATGATGGAGGAATTGACCTTTGACGAATTCACAATTAGTCAAGTGCAAGATAGACTCTCCCTACGGTAGACTCTTTCATGTTAAAATTCAAAATAGTTGAATGTGTCTGCGTCATCTTATAACCTTTTTTTTTTACTTTTGACGAATTCAAAATCAGTATGTGCCAATAGACTCTTCCAGGTTAAAAGACCAAATCATTCGGTGTATCCTCGAATGCACACAAAATTATTTTGTCGAGCCAAACATATCAGCATACAAAATAAAAAGATAAAAACACGGCCCTCTCCTTTAGATCGGCTTTATCACAACAATGCTCTCTACTCAGACCATGCACCAGATGTCTATAACGCATGCCACGTAAGATTTTTACCTAGGTGGAGGAAAGAGAACAATGCGAAAGCTGGTCCGTCTACAGAATTAAATACCACCTAATGTAAAAAAAAATGGTAAGTCTGCTCTCCCATTCTACAATGGCATATATAACTGACTGGTTTATTTTCTTTCAAGATAAGTCTAGGTTGACGTCTGAATTAAATTGTGGTGACTCTTAGCTTCTCTCCACCGAATTTAGTGCTTATACGAATAGGAAAATTACAGAAATCACTTTGCCTCTGCAAAGCAGAACATCGTACAAATAAATGAAAGTGCAGAAATAATCGATGGATGGAGCATAGGAACACACATAAAAATTGCCTGGATTCTATACATTTAAGTCGAGTGGATATTCAAAATATTATGAAACTGGGTCATAGGAATCCAATGCATAGGAATTAGTTAGCACTATTCTTTTAACTCAAACACAATTCATAGGAAAAAAATCCTAAGCATTGATGAATTCATAAGAAAAACAATCTTATGAAACCAAAAAGATCCTAATTAAACATGCCCTTACTTGGATCTTATTGTGAGTAACCATTTCCACCGGCAGAGATATTTCAAGGCAAAGTCAACGTCCACATGAAGGAATGGGTGCTCGTATGTCCATGTTGCTTGGTCCAACCGAACTACCGTATTAGGCTAGCACCTCCAATAAGAACGCAACACACGTGTGTCAACCCTGACCGATGCAAAAACGATGGGTCAGATCGACCATGAATTACATGTGCGAACTATGCGAGAAAAATAGTTTGATGAGTTTTCTTGGCAGTTTATGTCAGATAAACAAACTCGTCCATGCGGCAAAAGCCACTCTGGTTCACATGTTGACAGGCCTCATGGCTACCGGCTAATTTCATAGGCTGCAGCGAGTTGCCGTTTACTTAACAAACGTATTGCCGTCGGAGGAGCATCTCTAGCATATAAAATGGTGAAATCCGTGTATTTGAAGTGTTGGTCGAAAAAGACACACCGAACACATCCTGTAAAACGAGATAAACACAAATATTTTCTAAATCCCGGATATCATCATCCACATTCGCCATAGAACCTGTTTTGGAGTCGATATTGTAGGTGAACAGGAAACGAGTCGATGTTCTCGCTGTTGGCGGCGTCGACAACTGCCGAGCTTGATTCCACAGTGAGAAGGCACTATTATAGTGTCAATCCTTGATTCTCGGCGACGAGATACAATGTCGACCTATTTCCTGTGAAATCGTGGCCTGTTCGAGTAACTCCTTGGACAAGCTCCCCCATGGGAGCATCTCCATGAGAGGAGGCGGGTCGAGACAATGAAGCTAGCACTACGAGGGCTAGGCGAGGGCTTGGGCCGAGTGGGGTTGGCCGTGCTTACAACCCCGTGGGAGCACTTCCATAGGAGGAGACTGATTGAGACCAGCGCCAGACGAGTGAGGCGAGGGCCTATACTAAAAGATAAACTCGTTTGAATTTTTTTAAAAAACTTTACAGAATGGTTCTGCGAGATTTATTACGACGGATATTCGAGATGCCGTAAAATCGTTTTTGCGGAACTGGAAACATATTTTTGGGATATCTGCTAGAATCCCTCAGTTGCCATCTGTCTGGCCAGACTATTTTCAAAGCAACATTGAGTTTTCAGTTTTCCTCCCATCGGCACCAACACAATCACGTCTTGCTGAACCAAGTTATGGCCGGTAATCAATCTGGTGATTGCTCAAGGTTAATCAACAGCGCACGCTAACCACTACAGATCGACCCACATATCTAGTGTATCACCAAGTGGAATCCACTGTCACTAATCACCGGCGCATTACAGCATTAGGTAGGGGCCGGGAGCGGTTGATTGCCCACTCTTATATATTCTTCCCAAAGAAATGAAACCGCTGGCCGTCCATTCTGGACGGAGATGCCATACTTTAGTGTCGCACATCAGACAAAACACCGACCGTGTGTTTGGTCACACTCTACTACTGTTCGTGTTCAATTAGTTTTATAGGATAACTAGCGCATCACATACGGAAGCTGGGAACAAATGGATGAGATGATGGGAATGTCGTGAGCGATGTGTGGCGGGTTTAAAGGCTTGATGGCGCTACGCATTCACGCCCCAGTGCACCAGTCCAAGTCGGGTCGATGTTGATCATCTCAGCTCGGGTGCCGGACGGATTAAGCATCGTGGTCACATCGAGTAATTAAGCATGTGGGGGCGTACTGGTGCCATGCGACGTACGTAACGGAGAGTAGTGATACGAAAAGATGGATTAGAATTAGCTGATTTTCCCATGTCGATCGAATCTCTGGTCAGCTCCGGCGATTAATCTTGTCGGCATTCCAAAGCAACATTGGCTAACACTCCTGTTCCCGGTTTTCATCTGCAGAAACCCACTTTGTCAAACCGAGAACCTGCCTCCTTGCTACGGCAGCTGCCAAGTTGTAATATGGAATAGCTCTGGCACAAACAAGAGTTTTTTCTTCTTTTTTCGAAATAATAAACCAATTTATTAATAATCATCAACAACAATACAAAGAACCAAAAAATGGTAAAAAAAATTATAAATATGTTCTTAGAGACGACTATGAGTAATACAGCAATCCGAAGACGCGCCTTCCTCACCACTCACTCACTGGAGTCACCTTGTCCTAATAGAGATTGTTGTAGTAAACAACAATAAGTCATCGTGCAAAGGCCCCGAAGGCTATTGAAGCAGTAATCATCATGAAAGATGTAAACTGGAATTGGAGGAGTCTGACATGCAACCACACCAACGAATACGAAAACCAACCAGATCTCATGAGATCCGTCGCACACACAACTCCACACATCCTGCGCTAGCGCCTAATTTATTGATATAGGAGGAACAAGCAAGAGGCTTAAGCCATATGGAACCGATGTAAATACACTACATACCCCGATAATCTCCGTAATGTATTTAGCGCTGGTAGTAATCCAGATCCTCCCTTTGTTTTTTATTCCCTGCATAAGAATAGGTACCATCAATGATATGTTGGTGAAAGTTCGAGCACTATTCCAAAGAGATAAGCATGTTGACAATCTTAAACTCTTCGGCCAAGAAGTAGACGTTCCCGTAAGACCGTGCCAATAATACAACCTTGTGGGTGGTTAGGACCCAAGGTTTAGCTGAAGGCGCGGGGCCGGAGGGGGGTGGTAGGGGGTTGCGAGTGAGGAATACATGGATATGCAAAATTCTCTTGTTGTAATGGCATTCAAAGAGAATGTGACTACAATTGCAAAGCTAGCAAGTGGGTTGATGACCCGTTGCCAGACGATTATAAGCTTAAAGACTAATTGGAACAACAAGCCAATCGAAGAAGCAACATTTGCGATGGGCCCAAGACTTCCACACAACAAAGGTGCAAGATGAGGAACCCATAACTTGTGCCTTGTAAGCTGAGTACCGACCACTTCCCACAAAGGTCCAAATGATGGACTTATGCACACCAGATGAAAGCTAAATGACCAAAAAGAGATCACATGGGTGAACAAATGCTCAATATGCTCCATAATAAACATGCCGACCGCGATGTCCAAGATCAACTTGAGAACATTCAGGATGTTATGCACCAATTTTTTTTTTCATTTAGTAGTTTCAAAAAAATTGGGAGCGATCGAATGAGCTGAAGAGCTGTTAAGCCATGAACTCATGAAGATGACCAGAAGTATACACACATGTCGTCTCCGATGGTGACCATTGACAATGTATCTAATGCCATCTATGTAGCTTTTGGATGATTAATGACAAATGGTTAAGGGACTAAATTATTACTTGTGTAGTATACACATGGGAAATTGGTCTTGATCACAAGGAAGTGGGCATGTCCAAATAAGTAAAGATAGCATGAATGGAAAAATGAAAAGTCGGGAGCAAAAGAGACGAAAACTCAATGGTACATCATGTTTCCATTAGCACTTCACACAAAAAAGTTACAGAGCCAACCGCTCAAAAGTGAAGCATGAGAAGGTACATGATCAAACATGAGGACCTCCTGGCTCCGAGGCCGGCCCCGTCGCCCTCTTGGGACGGCATGCTGCCGCCACCTCTGTCAGCCGAGCTGTCCGTTGGGGGCACGCTCGAGGCCACGACCACGACCTCTCCACCTCCAATGCCCGGCCGCTGCCCTGCTTGCTGTGGCCTCTCTAGCTCTCCGCAGGAGGGACCCGACCATTGGTGCTCGGTTGTGTCGCACTCGCCGCTTCTACAACCTGGCCAAAAGTGTTTTTTCCGAGGGAGAGGCTCAAGGTGTTGTTTCTAACCATGTGTGCAATGTGAAGAATGCATCAGAGAAGATGGGGGTTTGTCTGCTTGGTCCATCTTCAGCGTCAATTTGCGGCGGTCTCTCTGTTGCAGCCACCACTCTTCATGCCGAGGACGGATGGGGCATATGGGTCAGGGGCGACGCTACAACTGGGGTGCTCCCCCAAGCAGTCAAAGGAAGGTTTCGAGCGTAGCCTTGCCTTCAATCGTTGGGCTCGAGGAAGGTGATTTCGTTGCCTCGAGCATGGCACAAGGTTAGAGCATGTAGTGAGCCATTCATATGCATTTTCTGTCGTGATTGCTCTCTGGTTGCTTAGTATGTGGTAGAGTTAGTTGTCCTTTTATTTTAAACACGGTTTTCAGTAAAAGTAACAAATTAATTGGGTTTGTTTTTTAAAATAATTATAGTGAGGGAACACCTCATACTACTGGCATGTTGATGTTCTCAAAAGTAGCTCAAATTTTGTTGTTGCTATATTCAATATTTGGATAATGCTATGTCGAATAATGTTTGTAAGGTGGCTATATTCATATTCTATCTGCTTCGTATCATCTCGCATCCAGATAAGTAGAAGTCTGGGTCAAAACATAAAGTTCTCGTATGGTGGCATTGTATGCCAATGCTTTCAAAGATGCAAAATAGCTTACATCATCTAGATTATACTAGTTATACTAAAGACACGTCTAGCTCTACCACATGTTCAATTCAATTGTTCACTTTTTCATCATAGTGACCTCATCCCGAGTAGAGTCGGTTCGTGGCGAGGAGATTAGCATCCACACACACTCACCTATTTATATTAAAAATTTACACTTATTTATAACTAAGTTTTTTTTAGTGCCTCTAGATACAAGATAACATTTTTTGCCAAACTAAAAATGTACAAGCACAATTGTCCTAAACTTAAACCATGTCGTGCCAAAATTTATGGTCATTTTGAGAGTTAATTCAGAATTTTGAAATACTTTTGTGAATCAAAATTTGAGAGGTAAAAGTAGTGAAGCAAAAAATTTATTCCCAGCCATTACTTTCTTTCATTATTATAGTGTGTGTTTATATGTGTTGATACACTGTAGCATATATTTAATATCTTGCTATATGGTTATCAAAGATAGAATCTTAGAAATATCTTGAGTTATGTTTATAATATATGATTTCAAGTAAAGTGGAAGAGAGACCAGTGTTTCTAGTCACGGTATTGTCAATCTACAAGTTTCTACAAAGATGATCATGTATCGTGTGAGCTGGAAGGTCGGTCGCTTGTTGGTTTGGCAGTGGAGTGTGATTTTATTAAGCCGGATAATGTGCTTTATTGGAGCTGCATGATGGTAATGCCCGTGCAGCAGTGTAGATTGTAGAGGTCATGAAAAATATACTCCAAGGAAACTGTTCAGTGGGTCAGTACTGCAAATCTCGAGAACTCTTTTTTTTTTTGCATAATGTTCGCGACTCGTGAACTGCAATTCACGTCGGTCGAATTAAGCGGGGCCTGCACCCACCCGTTGCTCTACTCGAGGGACCAGTCATCTCGTATTGCGCCGCCGGATGCAACCACGAGTTCCCATGCGACGGAGCGCTAATTAACCTTCCCGCGCTTCGTCTTCCCAGATGCATCGGAATTCATTCCATCAGCCCATCTCCAGACTCCAGCTCAATATAAATCAAGCACCAGAGCATTTCCCAAACACTTGCTGGTCTGACCGCTTTCGCATTCTCTCCCTCAACGCAAGTTCACAGAGTGACGAACAATGGGTGGCGTGATGGGCAAGGCTGCTCTTGTGGCGGCGGGGGACGCTGATCGGGGCGACAGCCGTCGAGTTTGGGCAGAAGCTTGCACGTGAGGCAGCTGAGGCTGTTTTCGAGGCCATCACCGAGGCGGCGGGGATCGCGTTCCACTACATGTCAGCACTGCGTCGCGCGGTCAATTCGGCCGCCGCCGAGGCCTACGAGGAGGTCGTGCGCGTCGTCGCCAAGGCCTGCGATGCGGTCAAACGCGCTGCCGCCGGCGTCGTCAACAGCATCTGCCGGCTTATCGACCACGTGCACGGCTTCATGGCGGCCAATTTTGCCGAGATGAAGCTGGAGAGCCTGAATGGACTCGTCGACGCGGGTGATGTTGCTTCTCTCGTCTTTACGATCGTGGATGGCATCAAGCGGTCTTCTTTGCCTATTTTTCCGGAGCAGCCATTTGGACTTTTCTCGCCGGCAGAATCACCGAAGGGGAGGCGCGCGGCAGCAAGCACCGCACAGATAATGAAGCTCCTCGCTCAGTTGTCCGCCGCCGTAGGGGAGATGTTTGGTTTAAAGGTTCCGACGGCCGCCAAGGTTGCCATTAGCGTGATTGGAGTCGTTGCGCAGTTGGTCTTCACCCTTTTGGGCCTTTTCTAGACTAGCGGCACTGAAGTATCCGTTGCATTCTGATGGAGTAATTTGTTTGCTGCTAGTATGTACTCACTTCTCTGATCTTAGCACCGGTCCTCTGTTATTCGAATGTTAGCTGTTCGTGTTACTGTTTCGTCTCTGAACTACTGAATCCTCTGAATACATGACGATTGTTGAATACACTGTCATGAAGGTTGAGCTCGCGTATGAAACAAAAAACTTGAAAGAGATTTGTATGAGCTCTTCGTGTCTTCGACCAATCTACCATGCTCATTCTTCGGACACCCATGCTGGGTAGTCTTTACTGTTGAATGCAATTTCAGATAAGACTGCTGATGCATCACGACGTTTTTTTTTTCGCTGCAATTTTGCATCCTAAATTGTAAAACCGTAAATTTGTCAGACATGATAAATTACATGTTGATAATGGAGTATTATAAAATGGTAATTCTAACACTTCACACTCTGTTATTTCTACAGTTAGCTGTTTTCGTCCTAACTGCACCCATCTTGACGTTAGCTACCTGCTAAGAAGCCATAAGTAACCTATCTATTTCTATTATATACTAAAAACACAATACGGGGGTCTAAAATAGAGACACCACGTTAATCCACATCACTAGAATTATTTTAGATCTACAATTTACGGTTAGGATGAAAAGATATAAGGTGTTACGTAAAATATTAAATGTGTACACATAATAGGAAAAAGTCCAAATTAAACCTTGAACTCATAAACAAAAGATAAATCGAACCCTGAACTCCTAATCCCTGAAATCGGCACTCTAAATTTAGCAATCCCGGTCTATTTTAAACCTTGTACATGTTTTTCACTGGAAAAAGTCAACCCGGCTGGGATAATTATCTACTCTCGCTGACAGGGTGGGTCCACATGTCATATCTTTCTTCCCCGATCTATTATTCCTCCCTTCAGTAGTGTGGCCGTGTGGGCTCATGGGCAGAATGGAGAATCCTAGCGAGGTCGACGTGCTGCTCTGCTATGCTCGGCTGCTCTACTCTGCTTGGCCATGCTCGTTTCGCATCCAGTTTCCCAACGTCCGTGCTAGTTCAGGTTGTTGCGCGCAAGTTCAGAGCATGAACGGAGCATGAGCGATTGACAATACATGAAAAGTAGACGGCGCGCGGGCTCGTCGGCACAGCAGCTGTTGTGGAAATCGACGATGGCCGCACGATGCTGGATCTGGTCGTCACACACCGGTACTGGAAATCAATGCTGGATCAAGTCGACGCCGCCATGATGCTCTGATCTGGTCGCCGCGCGCCCATACTGGCCCTCGACCTCTCTGCCTACGCCATCACGGGCGAAGTCGCCGCCTCGGCACTCGCCGGCGTCCCCTCAACCTTGCTGGAAACCTGCACTCGGGGCAGCTACCGGTCGCCGCGCTGGCGGGGCTCACCAAGGTGAGCACCCTCAACCTCTACGGCACCGGAATTAGGACACACAAATCAGTGGAGCCTTCGTCGGAATTAGGAATCAGTGGAGATCTCGCCGGAATTAGGACATAGAAAAGTTATGGGATTTAGATAAAAATAAATACTTTTATTATTATTATGACATGTGGGTTCCACTATCAGTGACACTAGATTGCAATCCTGGTCGGGATTATTACTTTCCCGTGCGCCAAATATCGCCAAATATGTATAGGGTTTAAAATAGACCGGGATTGCAGAGTTTAGAGTGTCAATTTCGGGGATTGCAAGTTTAGGGTTTGATTTAGCTTTTGATTACAAATTCAAGGTTCATTTTGGACTTTTCCCACATAATATCTGTCACGTAACTACCAACCGAAACTCATTGTGTGTAGACACGTATCTTTCCCCTAAAAAATGTCGTGTATTCCTAGGATTAGTTCGGTCTAATCTTAAAAAATAATAGTTTAATCTACCAATGTGTTGCAACGTCCATTTATGAACCTCACGATTACTATAAATAGAGATCGATCCCACACGTCCAACAAGTTCGGTCTGATTGTTTATAATTTATTGAAAGAGTGTTCAGGTTCAAAACGTGACGTGTCTCACCTTCCTAATTAATATCAAGGCACATATTTTTTTGACACAAACCTGTCACGTTAGTCCCTATAAAAAGAAAATTGTCACGTTAGTTACAACTAGAAAGTGAAAAAAACGCATCCAAAAAGAAAAATAAAGCCTACGCCAAGACAGATCGGAAAAAATTGGTTGATCTGATCGTGGCCAAAAAATAGACCCGTCAAATCCATGTCATCGAGATGGCCGGTGCAGCATACCTATTGTGGTAGACGGTAGTTTGAAACTTGCAACACGCGGTAATAGTTTGAATGTTCAGGTACGCATGCACGTACGTACTGCAATCTCAAAATATTGATTGTTTCTTTTTTTTAGAATCAACATATATATAAATAAATAAGTCAGCCAGCCGCCTTATTAAAAACCTTACAGCCCCCGTAGGTACCCTGATAAGGAAAAGAGTGCGTCAAAAACTTGCTGCTTTCAGTCTGGTTTACAATCCTTCTTGATACATGCATCAAGTAAGGTAGGAATATAATTTATCCAGAGACATCTCCTTCTAACAGGGCTACACTGTTTAGCACACAGATGTGCCAGTTCATTTGCTTCTTTGGGTGCACTTACGATGATTCTTGGTCTGAGTTTAGCTTGCTGCACAAGCAGATTCATTTTAAAGTCCGTAACCGGAATGTTATCCTCAGAATATCATGTAAAAATATATGTATGGTATTAACATGGTGTTTCCAAACGTGGAATAATCATCATGCCTACAAATTAAAAATGATTGAATATGATGTCGGTGATGTTCTATTCAGCATTGAATATGATGTCGGTGATGTTCTATTCACACTTAGATAGAAAACTGTAATATTTTGTATCGCATAATAGACATATACATGACCTCAAACTAATTTGTCAATCTAATTCTTCACACGAAAGATGACTCTCTCTCATTTGCGAGGGTGAACCTGCGTTTTTCCTTCCTTTCCACGCTTGGAGAAAATCAAAAAAAAAAATAGTTTTAGAAAAAACTGAAAAAAAGCATGTGTGTTCTCAATAATACAGCCTATAAGCGTACAAAATCTCAATGAAAAATATAATACATTTTGAGATACACAAAAAATACAGAAGTTAGAAATTTGAAACTACATATTGTTCACTATACTCATATATGTATATTTATCATTTTTGTAACGTATGGATGGATTTATACCCTTATAGCATATATTGTCGAGAAAACACATGTTTTTCAGATTTTTTAAAACTTTTAAACATATATTTTGATTTATTTTTTATATAGTGAGATCACCGGATCTTGGGAGCACCAAAGTCCACTCAGGAAAAAATATAAGGACGAACTGTATTACTTTCTCGACTAAAAATAGTGAATCATATTGAGAGTTTTCAAAACAAAATTCTAAATCGCTCTCTTCGAGTGTTATGTACCTCTTATCTATTATATATTAAATGTAAATAACGGGCTACCACACAAAAGAACGACCTTCTAAAAATACCACAAAAAAGTAAAACATCCGATAGTTTATTAGAGATCATATTAATTTGCACCAAACATGGATCCTGCAAGGAGCTATAGTTCTCAGCATGCTAGAGTTTGATCATACACATATTTTGTAACAATGGTATGTCACATAAAGCTATTTGTTATCGAAATCCATGTATTTCGTTACAAGATAAAATAAATTTGTCTGTGAGAGTACAATGAAGAATCTGGTATGATGTGGAGAGGGTCAAATATAAATTAAAATAGCACCACCTATGGTTAAAACTAAACATCCATCTATAATATGTTACATTGTGTGTTTTTTTTGGAAATGTCACATTCTCCCAAAAGTAAAGGTTCAAAATTTGTGATGTAGTATCTACAAAACTATCTGTGACAGTTATAAAATGGTACTCCCTCCATTCATAAATCTAAGGTGTATAATTTCCTGCACGAATATGAAGATACGTGTATTTGGCATATATTGGACTCAATTACTTCCAGCAAAAATCAGAAAATATGAGTCCCCGGTAGATATGTATTGAAAATAATACCCTCCATTACAGAATGGAATTTTGTGGATGGGCAAAATTGTGCATAAATCACACTAAACCTTAGATGTTGGAACGGAGGGAGTATGATTTATCGTCTTGTATTTCCAGTATCTTTGAAGGAAAAATTTAGTTCATAAACATATTCGGTACGCTAAAGACGATGCACTCACATTTGCGAGGGCAACCTTACTAGTTGAACTCCTAATTTAGATGTCTTGGCCGACTCACAAACATAATTTCTTTACAAAGGCTGGGATGTCCTGAAGTAAAGCTTAGTGCCAAGCGATCAAATATTCAGAGTGGACCAGGTCACTTTCACTGAGATCAACCCAAAACCAGTCTTTATCTCTCGAGTAGCACAACCATGGTTATCCGCTTTGAAGGAACAATAATATTCAGCCGAACTGGATGACTCTCCGCCCCCTACCTTGAACTTCAAATCCATCAAAGAATCCTCCACTGCAGCAACCACAGACCTTTTTAAGCCACGCGGCTCACCAATGCCGCCATCAAAGAGTCGGAGGTCCTCACCCAGCCCACGGATATAGACACAAATTGAAACAGTTATGCACTTCTTTTTTTTGAAACGAGGGGAGAACTTCTACAGACGCCTCAACTGCTTGTTCAAGACACGATGCAGTTAGGTCAATTGCGGCATAATCACCATGGATGCGATTTGTGAATGTGCAACGATCCCATAATGGCACGCTGTCTATGTCTGATGCACCATCGATCAGTTGCAGATCATCCTTCTCTTGTTCGCCTGTCTTGATCCTCATGTCATATTCGATTAGAGTAGTGCCACACAAGTATATCCTTCGCTTAGGGCCAGCCATGCATGTTGATCAGAGAACCCTACACAATGACTATTTAGCAGTTCTTCATATAAACAAAGAAACGTGTAAAGTTAAATACTTCTCATGCTGTTTTCACTTCTACAATATTAAGTACAGATTTTTTTACAATTGATGGCCAATATCTTTGTCAGTATCAAATAGAATGGTTGCAAAAGTGCAGGACGATGTTTTTTTTTAGAAAATGGGAGTCCCAGCCTCTGCATCAAAGTGATGCATATGGCCTCTTTATTAACTTATTACAGCACATGTTTAGAACTTATTACAATTCAAGGATTACTCAAAATCAAAACATGCATCGACCATCTAAAACAGGACAAAGACATGAAAGGCCTATGCTCTAACATGTTAAGTGGTAATTAAGCTGCCAGCCAAATTGGTTGAAAAGCTCCCATGCAACCAATTCCAAACGGTTGCATCCAAACTCCATGACCGGACAACGCTCCAACGGCTGAAGATAAGACCACAAACGAATCCAATGTGTGGCCAACGGAATAATCTGAAATTTTGTTTTGAGTCCTAAATATTTAAATACATAAGTATGTGAAATAAAAGAGAAAAAATGACTTTCTAGTGACAGACCATTTATGCTATGCATCTTCATATGTGCCTATAAAAAAAGAACATCAACTTCTTGTGGTGTGCAAACTTACATATAAGTATGGATGTGCACCTGCTCGGCGACGATGGGATCATACCTGCTAGCATTGACAAATATAATTAAGCAATGTATCCAAAACATCTCGTGCTGCTATGTATCCATACAACTCCACCGAGCCACCATCTTAAATAAACTTTAGCCAAGTTTAATGAGAAAATCTGCAACATACAACAAGGTGGATGCATCGTGCAAATTCCATCACGAATGTCGCAATTTGTGGCATCTGATAACATTGTTGCCTCGAAAACGAGCTTTAGAAAAATATATGTTATAATGTAATTTGGATAGTACGGTAAGCAAATGCCATACAAAAAGTAAAACATGCGAAGGATTCCATGGCCGTATTTGAAATTTCCTTTTTCATCTAAGGAAACTATCTAAGTTTCATTTCACTAGGATTTTTCCTGCCTAAAAATTTCATTTAGAATAAGGACAGTAATTTTAATCACCCCAGAAAATACAAAATATCATGTCCTCTCGAAATGTTCCATAAATCCATAACTATTTATTGGTTCACTTTACACCAAGAATTACCCTTTATAAAAAAATATTTTGTTTCTCTGATTATAAGTTCTCTTATATATGGATTTATTTTCTGGTGGTAGATAACATCATACCCTACTTATAAAATATTTTAATAGCATTACATGACTATTTGCATAAGTTGGGAGCACCTAGACCTATTTAAGACACACGATACAAAACTATGTGAACAAATCAATTAAAGATAACATATATTACAAGCATAGGGCATAATGCCACCTATGACAACACAAATTGGCTACATAAATGGATCGGATAGGATTGGATTTCCTCTCTCACATCCTTTACCATATTTTTCCATCAGATTAATTTGGAGCGGAGTGGGTAATGATCGAATGCGGATTCGAAGGAAGATATATGCTTGGCCCTCTACAATTCTGTCGAAAACTGTAGATCGCTGCAGCACGTTGAGGTCATTGTGAGATCCAGCCATGCCAAAAAAGGCATGCCAAATCCACAAGTTCTGATCAGTCACGGTTTCTTGGATCACACTGCATTCTCCAATATGATCCTTGTACATGCCTTGCTAACCAAACGGGCAATTCTTCCTCCCAATGCATGCAGTCGATGCTCTCGTGATCTCGGGAAATCCTCTAGCTGTGTTCTTTGCCAGCATACAAGTCGTTTCTTTATCATTTGGTGCCCTCAGATATGTTGGCCCAAATCTGCCCACAGCACGGCAAAACCTGTAGACTGCACAGATAGTCGCTTGCGTATCCGGTGAAACACCATACGCAATACATCGAAGGGCAGCCGTGCACTTCTGAATAGAGGTGAAACCAAACAGACCGGTACAATACCTCTTGCAAATGAAATACGGATGAAACTCTCGCACTCCATAAACAATCTTCAAGAACAACCCCTTGTTCATCCTGAGTTGGCGGCGAAAAATAGCCGGGTCATGACCCCATTCATGGAAATAATCCATATGTAACAAGAGTGCACCGGACATCCTTTGACAGTCTCGGTTCTTTTTCTTCCCCTTCCATGATCCTCCCCGGCAAGGACGCCGGTTCGATCATGTCGCCGATGAGCATGATGTTCTCGGCCTCTTAAGCCCGGGCGTCGGTCTCCTCTTCAAGGAGTCGTGCCATCATAAACTCATCCTCGCTATCCATTTGCGCATACACGCGCCGATTTTCAATGGACCGAATCAAAGCAAACAAAGATTTTCACCGGCGACCAAAGTTGATTACCTTGGCAAAACGTCGAACATGTTGTGTGCACGGTGAGGATAAATAGTTCGCGGCGAGTTGACGTCGCCGCCTATCTCGCGAGTGCTCACGAGGACAACCCGTCGTAGTGCCGGATCGAAGGCGGGCGGGCATGCGCCAGCCAGGGATTCTGTTGCGCCCATGCTGGCCTCATCTCGGTCCTTTGGCCCCCCTACCCGGCCCTCATCCTCTCGTTCAACACATGTAATATAATATAGATGACTCTTCTATAGATGTTCCTAACACTGAAACACTTCTATATACATCCATTTTTAAATTATGACGTATAGGTGAGTCATCTAATATGGAACTGAGGACTGAAACACTTCTATATACATTCATTTTTACATTATAACATATAGGTGCGTCATCTAATATGGAACTGAGGGAGTATTATGCATCCGTACCTCCTTCCGCACGTACCTGGCATATCCTCCTTTGCTCGCAGACGCGTGATCTAGGCGAGGAGGAGGGCGCTCTTGAATCATGTCCGGGACATGCTCCTCTGTAGAGGGGCGAGAGCGAGATCACGAACAAGTGCCACCACCACACTACCAAATGAGGAGAATAGGGGAGAGGGGGAGATTTTTTCTAGGGATAATGGTGCAACATATAACACCGTTAGACAACGGTTGATCTGGTCCACAATTGACACAGTCGGTAGTATACATTTCCGTGGCTGCTGTGTAAATGCCCGGCCAATTCGCTCTTGAGTATTTAAATGTGCGGAAGGCTCCAACTACTCCCATAGAAGACAGAGACAAGCGGGAAAACAAAGCACTACTCCACTAAATGAGAGGCAGGTCATCAGCAATGTCGTCGATGGCATTCATCTTCCTGTCCACGCTGCTGTTGCCATTAGCCACCGCCTCTAACCCCTTGGCGAAGCCTGACTGCCAGCCGCGATGCGGCGGCGTCGACATCCCCTATCCGTTCGGCATCGGCCCCGGCTGCTTCCGACCTGGCTTCGAGATCGACTGTCGCAACACGACCGGCGGCGACCCTGGGCCATTTCTGCCGGACGCCACCGTCCAGCTGGGCACTGCGCCATCGCAGTCCCAGCCCGTACGCGTGCTGAACCTGACGGTGACGCCGCGCGCGCAGGTCCGCGTGGAGGTTCAAGTGGCGTACCAGTGCTTCAACTCCGCCGGCAACGTGACCAGCCGCTTCGACGGCAGGATGAAAGTCAACCCGGTGGGCGTGTACCGCATCTCCAGCACCGGGAACGAGCTCTTCGTCCTGGGCTGCAGCACCTTCATCTACGCCGGCAGGGGGACGCCGGGGCGGAGGGACAACGGATCGTTGGCGTACTTCAGCGGCTGCGTGGCGTACTGCAACAGCGCCCAGAGCGCGCGGGACGGCCAGTGCGCCGGCACCGGCTGCTGCCGCGTCGACATCCCCAAGGCCCTCACCAATACCTGGATGAGGTTCGGCAAATGGCCGCACGCCGGCATCGACTTCAGCCCCTGCAACTACGCCTTCATCGTGGAGAAGAACCACTACACCTTCCAGGCTGCCGACCTGAGGAGGACGCCGGACTCGCCCTGGAAGATGCCGCTTTGGCTCGACTGGGCTATCCGCAACGGCAACAACTCCTTGTCTTGCCCCCAAGCGAAAATGACCCCGGGATACACCTGCGTGAGCAAGCAAAGCAGGTGCGCGAATTCCACCAACGGGATGGGGTATATCTGCAAGTGCTGCCCAGGCTACGAGGGCAACCCATATCTTGACGACGGATGTACAGGTAAGGGTTATCAGGCGATCATTTGGTAAATTGACAAGCTGTGTGGAGGGACATGATCATGAAGCCTTTAGTCATGCATGCATGTTAGCTTAATTTTCATCCAGGCAAAACTATAGATTAGGGTGGTTGACTTGGCTTAATGCTTTCTTGTTGTTCGTAGATATCGATGAGTGCAAGCACACAGAAACATATCCATGCTTTGGCATATGTACCAATACGAAAGGATCTTTCGACTGCAGATGCCCGTCAGGATCTAAAGGCAACGCGACCTTACCGAATGGCTGTGTCAGGTCCATAAACACAGGTAAGCAACATTTCCCATAGTATTTTCTTACTTCGACAAGCATCATAATGTATATATATGAACTGTTCAGCACAACACTTCTGGAAAAAAAACTAGATCAAAAAAATATTGTTCCTATTCAACCAATTTACAGTCTCCTTCGTGTCGTCTTAAATCAGTACTCCCACATGCATTAGCTCATGAACCTTGCGAAATAGGGTATGTTGCCCTACCATGTATGACTTTTTTTCTTTTTGGCCTCGGCCGTGTCATGTTTGCTTCTCCTATACCAATATAAAAGGCAAACCATTTTGCCTCGTTTCAAAAATAAGAAATAGGGTATGTTGCATCAACGGAATCTAATAATCACTTAAGTTAGTGCACTAGTTAAGATTACGATTGGTAAGAAATTAAGTCAGACGATTGTAAAAAATAATTATTGCAAATTGAATAAATTCCTAAACAAAACATTATCTTTTCCGGTAGCAAGTCTTTGAGCCCTGTATATGTCTCCCTTCACCAATTTGAATTGTGTCATCCAATACCCTAATTCTCTCACATACCAATCTTTTTTTGACAGGTTTAATTATTGGTCTATCAGTTTCTAGTGGCCCAGCTATTCTACTTTTGTTTTTGGGTTCAAAAGTAATAATCCGGAAGCTTAGACATGAGAAGGCTAAAAAGTTGAAACAAAGATTCTTCAATCAAAATCGTGGGAAACTGTTGCAGCAGCTGGTATCTCATAAGTCAGACATTGCAGAGAGAATGATTATTCCTTTAAAGGAACTAGAAAAGGCCACAAACAACTTCCATCAAACCCGTAAGCTTGGTGGCGGCGGGCATGGTACGGTATACAAAGGAATTTTGTCTGATTTGCATGTTGTGGCCATCAAGAAGTCGAATATTGTGGTCAAGAGAGAAATTAATGAGTTTATAAATGAAGTTGCCATACTCTCACAGATCAATCATAGGAATATTGTAAAGCTTGTTGGATGTTGTCTCGAGACAGAAGTCCCTTTATTGGCTTATGAGTTCATTTCGAATGGAACCCTATGTGATTATCTTCATAAGGAACCAACAAGATCAATATCATGGGAAGGCAGATTAAGGATCGCTTCAGAAATTGGCAAAGCTCTTGCTTACCTTCACTCGGCTATTTCTGTCCCTGTAATACATAGAGATATCAAGTCTGCCAATATACTTCTTGATGATGCCTTGACTTCGAAGGTGTCTGACTTTGGAGCTTCGAGGTACATTCTTAGGGATCAAACAGATATAGCTACACTGGTGCAAGGAACTTTAGGATATATGGATCCTGCATACTATTATAGTGGTCGGCTAAATGAAAAAAGTGACGTTTATAGCTTTGGAGTAATTCTTATTGAATTGCTTACAAGGAAGATGCCAATTGCATATAGATCCTCCGATGGTGATGGGCTTGTTGCGAAGTTCCTTCAACTACTTGCCGATTGTAAATTGGTTGAAATACTAGATCCACAGGTCATGGATGAGGGAGGCAGCCAAGTTGAAGAAGTAGCTGCTCTAGCCGTGCTGTGCATAAAACTGAGAGCAGAAGAGCGACCTACCATGAGGCAAGTGGAGATGACTCTTGAAGGATTCCAGGCACGCAGGGAGCATATTTTGGATGAGTTGCCAGCAAAAAGAACTGTGCGGAATCATTTGGCAAGGAGATATTCATCAACTACAGAAAACACAATCTCGGTGGATGTGAGCAGGCAATATAGTCAAGAAGAAGAGTTCATGTTGTCCTCAAGATTTCCGCGATAGTGACTTCGTCTGGGCTGTTGTTTGTTACGTTAGCACGTGTTTAGTTCAGACAGAAACGAAATAGTTACTGATTGCACAAGTCCAGGGTTTAAAAATCCCCCTTTTCACAGAATTTGAGTAGAAAACTGTGCAGATTGGATGTGATAATGGTTTTTCAGAGCAATTTCGCAATGTTTGTATTCCCAGAAGTTCAGGTAGTGTTTTAGCTGTAAAACCTGCTCCTTGTTCATAAGAAAGCTGGACAGAGTTGTGACAATGGATTTTCAGAGCAATTTTGCATTATGTTTACTGATTGCAGAAGTCCACGGTTTAGAAATCCATTTTTTACAGAATTTGAGTTCAGATGGGATGTGACAATGGATTTTCAGAGCAATTTTACAATGTTCGTATTCCCAGATGTTCAGGTAGGTTTTAGCTGTAATACTGATGTTCCTAAAAGTTCTTGGTCAGATCTGATAGAATTTCAGATTCAAGAAACACTTGTCGCCGTCAGTCTTAGTTGTCCAAGGCAGTGTCAGCATTTGTTAGCGAGATGACCAAAAGGGAGTCGATCGAACTGGAATTTCAAATAATAATTGATATATAGAGAGGCACAACAGTTGCATTACAACATAATCATACACCACCACCACCACATAGTAGTACAACCCAATGAACGAATAATATCACCAAACACTAGCTTTTCTCCCAAGAAGTCAAGAACTATGGGTTCTTCTCGCCTTGAAACTAACACCATAAACTGCTTGCCGCATCGATTCGATCCTTGAAGGCAAGCGGATGATGAGATCAGACCTGGAACGGCCACGGCCAGGTGCCGGCGCCGTCCTCGCCGCCGACCTTGGCGCTGCGGCGCATGGGGTTGCCGCCGCACTCCCTGTCGACGTAGGCGTAGTACCTGAGGACGAATGCGAGGGCGAGGGCGACCCACTCGAGGCAGAAGATGGCGATTCCGAGCCCTCCCACCATGCGCAGGATGACGGCGCCGTCCTCCTCGCGGACGTAGGACCTGAGCCCGTCGGCGAGGAACTCGGCGGTGCGGGAGAAGGCGAGCACGGCGGCGGCGCCCTGGAGGATGGAGACGACGACGGTGCCGGACATGTGGGCGGTGTAGACGCGTCCGCGCGGCGGGTCGGGCGCCGCGATGACGGCGCAGCCGGCCACGGCGGCCGCCACGGTGAGCGCGTGGAGGAGGATGAGGAGGAAGCCGTCGACGGAGGGCACCAGGCGGAGGGAGAGCGTGAGGAAGCCGCACCCGGAGGCGGCGCCGAGGATCATGTAGTTGGAGACGAGGAAGGCGCGGCGCGCGCGGCGGTGCGCCGGGGACGCCGAGTCGCCCGCCGGCGGCGCGATCACGGAGAGGCCGCCCATTTTGGTGTGGTGGTGCTGCCGCGGCGACTGACTGATTGAGTGAGCAAAGAGAGGGAGGAAGGAAGGTGCTTGCGCTTGGGAGTGAGTTGCTGTGGGGATTGGGGGAGGAGGCGGGGAGGTTAAATGGGGGGAGAGGAATCCGACCGTTTGGAGAAGACGAAGAGAACAGGGAGCGGAGCTTCAACGGCTAGTTTGAAAAAGGCGAAGGAGGAAGGGGACAGACAGAGCCAGAGGTGGCCGGCCGGCCGTTGGAGAAGCGCGCGGCCGGCTGGAAGTGGAGTTGGAGGGAGCTCGTGGAGCCCGCGTGTCGGCAGTAGAACCAGGAAGCTCGCTCGTGGCAAAGCATCTTCTTTCATCCCGTGGACATTTTATTCCAAAAAAAACCTAACTCATTACTCATACAAGGTCCAGAGAAATAATTGCTGCTATGTAACAGTATTCGTGTACTCTAAAGAAACAAGCATTCACGAAATTTATTCCCTGAAAAACGAAACTATGAATTTTCTACCCTACGAAAAATGTGTTCATCGGTGTTCCTAGTTAGTTCCCTAAAATAAAACGAATAAAATCTACTTTGTGTCGGATACACCAAAAACTAATCCCAGGAAACTTCATTACTGTGGGGCACTTCTCCATGCATGCCGATCGGAGATGATGTCATTTCCAAATTAGTGATACCTTAATTTTCCTACAGATTGGGTAGCACGAAAGTTGGTGAAAGTTTCAACCAAAACCCGCGCGTTGATACGAACGACAAACCTTAAGCCGCGCTTCGCTATACCTCCCAGCCCATTTGGATGACACGAGTCTACACCTTAACCAGATGTGTGCCTGCCGATTGATGTGTACCTCGCATCGCAGGTTTGCCGAGCCTCCTACCCCACACGGACGACACAAATATCTATGTTGACCCGAGCTCCCTTGGATGACGTTGCCTTGCCAGAGTTGCGCTTGCCGAGCGACGCTAAAGAGTACCGGTGACACAACGTTTATGTCATATACCATTGTATTCATGGAGTTATTCTTGATGGTCAAATGCTTTTCTGCGAAACAAACCATGCCTTACTTTTACGAAGGGGAGTATTTGGTTTTGATATACTTTGTTGTTAGTATAGTTAGTTAACATGCCCTTGTTATATAAAACTCCTTTAGTTTTAACATTTCAATATTTTATTGCTAGTGCACCTAGTCATCAACATGTTAGTATGGTTAATTTATACTGTATATGCCACATCTTACCTATATATATAGTAAAAGACAACCCTTTTAGCCCTCCTCCCGTGAGCGTGCCCACGTCACCCGCGAACGACGGTCGTCCGATCGGAGAAACGGACGGACCAGATTGACCCACGTCACGCCTTGTACTGTAGATGTGCACTTGCGCGCATCTACTGTGCGTGCAAGCCTCCGCGCCGTCGATTCTTAATCCGACGGTCCACCCGATGGTTTTGCGCAAAGGTCCTTGCGTTCTGCATAAATTATGAGTCGACCCACATATATAATAGGTCAAGCGCCAACCCTAAATCCCCAATCCCCTCATTTTTTCCCACCAGCCTCTCTTCCCCGTCGCTCTCCACCTCGACGCCGTCGCCGATCTGAGCTCTCCTGCCGCGCGCTCCCCGCCGTCGCCTCATCCTTCCCAATCCAGCGCGGGGGGGGGGGGGGGGGGGGGGGGGGAGCTGCAAACAACCGTCGCTCCATCCGTCCGAGGCGGCTCGGAATCCCCGGTGCACGGCTAGGCCGTGCAGGAGGTGGCCGGCTGCGCGCTCGCAATGCAAGAGGCCAGCCGGCTGCTAGCCGTGGCCGCGCTGGAGTCCGGGTCGGCTGATCGCCGTGGCCGCGCTGGAGTCCGGGCTGCTGGCCGCGCTCGCGATGCAGGAGGCCTATCGGCAGCTCACCGTGGCCGCGCTGGATATGGGCACTGGCGCTGCAGGCCGGGCAGCTCGCCGCGCTCGCGATGCAGGAGGCCGGCCGGCTGCTCTTCCTGGCCGCGCTGGATGCCGTGCGGCTCCTCTCCTGTATCCGTCTTCTCCCAGTGTACTGATGTCTCTGGAAGTCTCGCCTGCACCTCTCTCCCTTCCAATCTCCCTCACGTCTCATCGGATTGCCTCCTTCCCACGCCAGTGAAAACCCACGACGTTGCAAATACGTATTTTGTTTATATACATGTTGTCTTGCGTCCACTTCTTTTGCTGTTCGAGCTGATAAAAATTTACCATGCAGTTTAGATGGGAAAGACTTGAGTTGAACAACCTCAATGCTATCTGCTATTGGATCAACATCATCAACGAGATGCAACGCGAGGCGATTGTTGCCGCTCCGTGCTGTTGAGTTCTTTGCGATGTCCACAAATTGTTGGTTACAAAAGATTTTTTCAGCAACATACCGTTGACTGCCGCCACAAGAGAAGGTGAGTACTACTACATATTATCGACTTTGGATTGATTATTAGGTATGTTTGATTTTCTTTCCCTGTAGTATCATATGATCTGTTGAGTAAAAGTTTTCTTGCGACATTGGAATATATTTACCCAGGGCCAGTTGTTTCAGCACGTGACATTTACTCACTTCAGCAGCATGAAGAATGATATCCACTTCCTAGAGTGCTGCTTTCTTTCATTAAGAAAAAAACACATGTGGAGGAACCTTTTTCTCTTCATTATGATTTGTCAGCGCAGCACTGCGGGTTTAAATCTCCCTTGGTACTTTAGTTAGGTACGTAGGGCTACAAGGTGATTAATTATTACTTCAAGTTATGAAGCAGTGTGCATATACTACATATACTACAGAAAGATGTATATCTATACAAGATAAGAGAGTTTTTCATTTTGAAACTGGTTCTTAATTTAAGCTGTGGGACTATCTAGGGATTGTACATCCTTTTAGATTAATTAAATTGATGTCAACTTGCTGTTTTTTTGCTCCACCTCTTCCATTAATACATGACTTCAGAAGATTACAATAACACTTGCTATTTTTCGCTTTGTCACTCCCATTAGTATCCGACTTCACGAGATAAAATTATGTTTTCCCTGACAATTGAACGAAAATATTGTTTCACGTAGTAAATTTTAAAGAAAACTGACCATAGAAGTATATCAAATATAAGAGAAGTGCTCCGGTGCTTTCCAGAAAAACAAGTTGCACGAATTTTAAAGCACATCGACGGCTATGATTAGGTTCACAAGGTGATCTAAGAGTAGTACTAACTACGTGGGATTAGCATCCTTAATCCCCACCTCTAATCACAGCCATCGCTTTGCTTTAAAATTCGTGCAACATGTTTTCTCGGAAAGCACCGGAGCATTTCTCCAAATATAATCATAAGATCTGTTATGGTAATTTAATCGATAAGTATTCATGCGTAAGCTCATTCAAAAACACCGTGCTTCTGTTAAAAGAGGTCTACTCCCCATCTCTTATCTCTCTCTATGTGTAGTGATTTTCTCTGTTCTTCGCCGAATTGTCATGGTTTTGGTTTGTTTGCCGGAGTTTCCCGATTGTCAATTGCCTTTGTTTCGAAACCGGTGAATTTGTTGAAATGTTAGTAAATATTTATCGTTTGTTCATTCATGTATTTGCTTTTAGGAATACTGATCTTTTTCGAGCTTCTTTGTTTCAGCTGAGACACCTTTTTATGTGAATGGGTTTACAAATAGCGGCAGATTTACTTGATCAATAATGGTGATATATGGCAGAGGATATATCTATGCAGATTGGATTATCATTATATAATATATGCCAAGTGATATCCCCTGAATGTTGTATGTAATCTGTTGATCTATTTGTTTCCAATATTAGGTGATAGATGGCAAGTTTTTATATTGGGAATGGCCCATGTGTTCTTAAATTTGCGGGGTGGTTGCTCAGAAAATTCACTCCGCTTCCTCTGGACGGTAATCATACTCCCAAGTATGCTGAGCTGCATGTTTATTATACAGATAATGAGTTGGATCATAGAATGAATATATTTGGTTGTCATGATGATAAAGAAGAGGAGGATTTTTTTCTTACATTAAAGGAAGAGGAGGCTGCCGACATGAATGGCCAGTCGTTTCCTTCAAGTCACCCTCGGCGGCGACAGAGAGAGGAGCCGGATACTCTTGAATTGGACGGCGAGCAGCACAGGGAGGAACCAGATCCTGTAATAGTAAAATCTTGAATTGGACGGCGAGCAGCACAGGGAGGAACCAGATCCTGCAATAGTAAAATCTCTGACCAGAATTCTTAATGATTGTAATCCTCTTGTGCAAAAATTCCGTTTGGCTTAGCAAAAGATATTTTCTCCTCACACGCCAGAGGCAGCAATTCGATTGTATATGGCCATGAAGGTATTCGTTGCAATCTACTGTATGCTCATTGCTACCCATATATTCAATATTATATATGCAGCATACATTCAATCAATTAATATCGTTTCATGGTTCTTTATTTTCACACTAGTAGAAAAAGGCTCATAGGTGGAGACCTTTTTGTGGCGCACCAAATTGCATGCGCCACAGAAAAGCATTTTTGTGGCGCATCCTTTTGCATGCGCCACAGAAAGTCATATTTCTGTGGCGCATGGGTTCGGGTGCGCCACAGAAATATGACTTTCTGTGACGCATGGGCTCGGGTGCGTCACAAAAATTCGACATTTTGTGGCGCATCAGGTGGGCTGCGCCACATAAATTGGATATTCTGTGTCGCATCAGGTGGGGTGCGGCACAAAATGTCTGCACTTTCTGTGGCGTATGGGGTCCCATGCGCCACAGAATATCTGCACACAGATCCCACCACCCCCCCCCCCCCCCGCCCCCCGATCGCCTTTTCAATCTTGCGGCAAAAACAAGAAAATGAAAAAATGTTCAAAAAATTACATCCTTTGAAATATGGTTAGGTATTAGTGTCTACTTCGTGTAGCATATTTGAAATATGAGTTTTGACCTTTTATGCAAAATCACTGTAAAGAAAGTCGAAAAGGCCATAACTTTTGCATACGACGGCGAAAAAATGCGTTTAATACCTTAAAAAAAACTAGAGAAAATTAGAAAATTGCCCACACCCGGGCTTGCCCGGTTAGGCCTTTTCAGATTCCCCAAATTTCAAAAGGAAAAAAAGTTATTTAAAAAAGATTGTTTTTTCCAGTAAAATCAAAAAAAAAAAGAAAAAAATCTGTGGCGTCCCCTTATCCTCTCCCCTTCTCAACTTATCCTCTCATTTCCTTCTGCTTTCCTCCACTTCTCCTTCTCCTCTCCTCCACTTCTCCTCTCCCCTTCTCCTCTCCTCCACTTCCCTTCTCCTCCACTTCCCCTCCACTCCCCTTCTCCTCCACTCCACCAACTTCGGCGAAGAGATACGACTTCGACCTCCTCCTCCTACTCCGGCGACCACCTCCGGCAACTTCGACGGCGACCTCCTCCTCCTCCTCCGGCGACCACCTCCTCCTCCTCCGGTGACCTCCTCCTCCTCCGGCGACCTCCTCCTACTCCGGTGACCTCCTCCGGCAAGCTCCTCCTCCTCCTCCACCCACCTCCGGCGACCACCTCCTCCTCCGGCGACCTCCTCCTCCTGCGGTGACCTCCTCCGGCAAGCTCCTCCTCCTCCACCCACCTCCGGCGACCCCCTCCTACACCCACTTACGACGACCTCCTCCTCCTCCGACCACGGGCTCTGACGAAATTCCGGCGAAAAACGGGCGGCGCCAGATCCAGATTTGGATCTGGCCGCCATTTTTTTAAAATTCAAAAAAAAAATTTAGTGGCGCACCTAAGTGGGGGTGCGCCACAGACATGTTTCTGTGACGCATGGTGGTGGGGTGCGCCACAGAAATGTTTTTGTGGCCCACCGGGCGGGTGCGCCACAGAATTCCGACCATGCCCAATTGGTGCGCCACAGAATTCAAAAAAGTGCGCCACTGATAAGGTTTTTTCTACTAGTGTCAGGATGCATTTCGTGCCAACAAAATTTCAGTGCTCTAGGTCATCTTTTTGCTATGTATGTGGATTACAATCATTAACGCATTGACACGCTGCGCCAAATCTTCCTAGTACCTTATAAGCGCGGCTGAGTAAATCTTAGTTGATAAGATAATATATATTTGGCTTCTTCCAATGCATAAATACAGTTTGATCGTAATGCATTTCAAGCGAACTCGGGTCTAAATATTTTAAATGCATTTCACGTGCATTATGTTTACATGCGTATGCAAAGAAAAAATTAATCCGTCGTGGCAACACATGGGCACTCTGCTAGCTGAACATAACATGCATGCTTGGACGGTTGGTGTCTACATCTGGCCTGCAATTCTTTTCAGTTCGGATTCGGCAAAACTTCATGAAGTGTGCATTTTAAGGGCATCTCCAACCGCCCCCCCCCCCCCCCCCCCAAGAAGCCCCCTGGGACACCTTTTTCAGCTCTGGATTAAAAAAGTGTCAAATTTCGCCTGGTCGTGCGCCCCAAGCCCCCTGCCCCAAGACCTCAAATTAGCTCCGGACCTAGGCCAAACCCGACGCGTTGGGGGCTGTTGGGGCGCCGGATGAAGCAACGCCGAATCATGCCTCCCCACGTGTCCTTTTTTCAGACCCACACCAAATGTCTAATGAAGTGATTTTTACTTGGAATTGGGGTATGGCTCGGAAGATGACCTCCTCATGACTCAAAATAGTTTCGGCAAAAACATTTTTCCCTTTTTTTCATCCGCTCATGGGAGTTTTAACGAGTGGAGATGCCCTAAACGGCGTAAATGGACGGACTACACAGCCCCTCCGGCTACTCGACGATGCAGTTCCAGAACAACGAAGACACCATCGATCCTCTATGAAAACATAAACGCCAAGTCTTGCACACGTACGCGGCTCAGTATAAAAATGGCCATCATCACTAAAACAGGTTATGGTCTAACATGCATGCATCACTCTCTTAAATGAAAACAACAATTTCGTGTAGTTTTTTTCTTCCTATAAGAAACGATCAACTAGAAGATCAACAACCAATATACAAGATACACTAGGGATCATCAACTATAGCTGTGTGGATCTTTTTTTTGCGGGGAAAATCAACCAGAATATCAACACCCAATATAGAATATAAACAAGTACTAATATCTACTTTTTTAGATAAAAAAAACTACTATTCCAAAATAATCTAAGATTGCTGAAGTTGTTGGACATACCACCATAAATGATGCAAGCGGGCGCTAGCGAAATGCCATGCATTGTGGCAAGAAGCTGACCAAGAAAGCAGAGTGTACTCCGGTCGAGTCAATGAGTAGATGGAAGCGAGCGCGGCTGACGGAACCGTCCGGATCGTGTCCCGGCGCACCGTCCGGCCGTCGCACGGTGCCATGCCGATGCCGTCGGAGGACATCCAGCTCACGCCGTGGGACCTCTACGGCATCGGCGTTAGGTACATCTACATGGGGATACTCCTTCCCAAGCCTCCCGCCGGAGGTGAGATGCTCGTCGACACCCTCGCTTCCTCTCTTGCGCGCGCCCTGGGCCGGTACTACCACTTCGCCGGCCGTCTCGCCGTCGAGGAGCACGGCGACGACACAGTCACGATCTCGCTGCGCTGCAGCGGCGAAGGCGCCGAGCTCGTCCACGTGGCTGCCCCCGGCGTGGCCGTCGCAGACATCATCGGTTCCGTGTACACCCCGTACACGAAACAAGATTTCGTCCCGCTTTATAAATAAAGCCACAACGGCCGAACGATACAATGTAGTGAGGCAACCCTCTTACAAAGAAGATCGTAAGAAAACCGAGCAGCCACATCGAAAACGCTGAAAGCGAAACAACACGACTACGCAGCCGGACAAACAAACCAGCTCCACGCTAAACCCTAACTCGCCTGAGCTCCACGACGACGCCCCCAAGAGGGTGACGGCGCAAAAAGCGTCGCCGCCGCCGAGTCCAAAAGGAATTGGGTTTTCACCCGGAACCCTGACACGAGGGAGATCACCTAGACGGCGTCCTCAAGAGGAGAGCGGCACCCGCGGGCGTCGCCGTCGTCAGTGCCAAAGCACAGAGCTTTCGCTCGGTCACTCCCCCGTGACACAAAGAGGGTCGCAGGATGCAAGCGTAAGGCACTCCAGATCCAGGCACCACCGAACGTGCCCGAGCCACCCACCGCTGCCCCCTTCGCTGTCCACACGGCCAAACGATGCAGCCACCACCGTCACCATGGTGCTCGCCGGAGAGCAACCCATGTGACCCGCCACCCAGGGCCGCCGCCCCGGCATCCGCGCACTCCACCCTAGGACAGGGACAAACACACCGCAGGATCGACGGATCTGAGAGGGAAACCTAGCGCGCGTTAGCCCACTGGAGGGACCTCCCTCCACCGGAGCCGACTGGACATGGTAGCTGGATCAGCTCAGACCCGCCTGGCCCGTACCAATCCCGCCACCATGCTGCAGCCCGTAGGCCGTCGCCGCCGCATAGTCTCCACCACGCCACCACCACTCGCCACGTGAGCACGCCGCCGGCCACGGAGAGAAGCACGCCAGACCCGGACCGATGAAGAGGCTACGGGGGGAGGACGCCCGAAGGGTCGCGGTCCCAGCCGCAGCCGCGCACCATCCACCACCACCAGCCAACCTGCTAAGCACAAGAATGGGACAACACGACTACCGGATCGGACCGAAGAAGTTAAGGTCAGCCAATCAGCTCTGAGACCACGGGATATGACGAGCAGGCGCCTCCCGCAAGTCACTTCCAGGTCCCAAAACTAGATTGATAGGCGGTCGCCGGATCTAGGCCCGTGGCCCGAATCTAGCACCCCAGCCACACAGGGCCAGGGGATGGGTTCGGAACGAACCCCTGAAACCACTTGGACAGCAGGGCCTGCCCTACCCAGATCGGGCCCAAATGGGCCTAGATCTGGGCCGAGGCGCCGCCGTCGGTGGCCAGCACCACCCACCGGAGGAGCCGCGCCGTCCTGCCCTTCACCATCACCGGCTCCGGCCTGCCGTGTCGTCCGCGCTCCCTGCTCCCGAGGATGGCCGCCGCCGCGCCGCCAGAGGGCAACCGCCGCCGCCAGGACGTCGTCGCCGCCACTGGCTCGCCCCACCACCTGGAGGTCTCCACGGCGCCGCCGAAACAGCCGCGCCCCTCGACCAGCACGGCGCCCAAGCCGGAGACCTCGGCCCGCGCCAAGCCCCCGAGCGAGAGAGAGAAGGGAGAGCCTCGCCGCCGCCAGCGCCCAGCCTTCGGCTGGAGACGCCGTCCGGCGTCGGCGAGGAGGGGAAAGGGACGGGGAGGGAACTGAGGAGGAGGGCGGCTAGGGTTTCCCCTCCTGTCGCCCACGGGAGCGACGAGGGAGGAAGAGAGGAGTCAAAAACGGGTCAGTTGCCTCTTCCGTGTACACCCCGTCATGCCTGGTCTCTGCCTTGTTCCCGTCGGGCCTGAACGGGGCGCGTGGCGCCGACGCGGCCATCGACCCTTCGATCCCGGTGCTGTCGGCGCAGGTCACCGAACTGGCCGACGGCGTCTTCATCGGCATGTCGATGAACCACACCGTCGGCGACGGCACCGCTTGCTGGGAGCTTCTTAACGCATGGTCGGCCATCAACCGAGGCGGCCATCAACCGGTACTGCACCAGAGGTGGTTCGCCGACACGAGCCCCGTCCCGATCCCCCTGCCGTCCAGCACGCTGCAGCAGGTCGTCCAGCGGTTCGAGCTCCCGCCGACGCGAGAAGGCTTCTTCACATTCTCCGCGGCGAGCGTTCAGAAGCTCAAGGTGAAGGCTCATAGCGGACCAAGACTTCATCATGGACGCGACACCATGACCGAGACGTGCGCCAAGCATAACCCGGAAGATGTTGTTTATTTTTCCCTGCTGCTCCCTACCCGTGTAGTAGTTTTTACCATTGATTCAGAGTTTCAGATTTCATAGTTATCAGACAAATACCTCCAAACAGCACCAACAGACCATTGTGAAAATCTTTTCAACGCCAAAAGAAACTACCTCCATGCTCTAGAGTAGTTCTTCTCATATGATTGATGCACTAGTGACTAGCCAATTATTCCAAAATTCCAAGCTGATGGATAGGATCGTGCATTATAATTTTATCTATATCTCAACGCTACCCACCATCAACCTCCATAATTTCTTAGATGTATTCTGAATTTGTGATCAGGGTGGCCAAGTAGAGGAACCGAAGATGGTGGAACTCTTGCTACATGTTCCAAGTATCCGCTCCTGTCCTCAAGATGTCTTGCTCCGCAGAAGCATGAAGACTTGCCCAATACTAGGTCAACCGTTGAATTTATAAGATTTTTTTGAGAACGAGCTCGATTACTCAATTTCCAGATAACCCAACAAATGGCCGCCGGCCTAAGTAATTTGAATGCTCTTTCTCACAAGGACATAACGAGGAATCCAACAGAAAAACAAGGAAAAAGATCGAGGTCTAGTTGTTATAATTTTTATGGCATATAACCTTGTATTCATTGAGCACCTGATGGTCAAATACTTGCAGTAAGAAACAAAATACAACTTAATTTTAAGAACGCGGGGTAGTTAAAACGAGCGTATGTTGCCTTTACTTTTGATATTTCTTGTTTACCAAGGTAGAGTCTTCCCATTTGTCAAACTATTTTCAGCTAGAAGTAGATCTTCCTTCTCTATGCTAAATTGGAATATTATTTTCAAAACAAAAGCCTATTTCGATCACATTGTATAAGACGCTTGCTCTAGTGTAGAGCTTAGTCGAAAGTTTGTAGAGGATTTTCTCCGGGAGCAATTTAAGACATTGGAGCCGGTTTTGCCAACCTCGTGAGCTACTGAGTTGTAGACCGTAGCATCACAAAAGAAAGATGACGATATTGGTAGATTGCGAGCATGGACAAAAGGTCCCCGCTTTAAGGGAGAAACAATAAATGGCCCTTTCTTTGCAAGTTATAGTTTTGAACTTTGTGACCAAGATAATGTTGAATAGTTGAAGATTTTAACCTAATTGTCGGCATCAATCTGCAGTTCTCTACGGTGAAATAGAGGTTGGCGTGGAGCCTCCAGAATACTATTACACCCGGATATTGGACCAATGTTCATAGTCACTTTGCAGCCGGGAGACTCCATTAGCTATTGGACTTAGTCGTCAAGTAGCCAGAGAGTCCGGGTTTACGTCGAAACTACTACTCCCTCCATTCCTAAGCAGTGTACTTGGAACAAAACTAGAGATACACTTATGTACTGATTGATGGAGTACCTAGTACTCCCTCCGTTCCCTAATATAAGTATAAGGTGTTTTTTTTAAGGGATAAGTATAAGGTGTTTAAGTGTTTGAGAAAGATTTCAAAATATAAGGTGTATTGTGATTTATAGACAATTTTACTCATAAAAAACGAGTCACGATCTGGAACGGAGGGATTTGAGCTATTATTTTCAATTTATGACTATTATGGATTCCTCTCTCTCGAATTTTATCAATAGAAAATGAGTCCACCACATGCA
Source organism: Poa annua (assembly GCA_026929855.1). Taxonomy (NCBI): domain Eukaryota; kingdom Viridiplantae; phylum Streptophyta; class Magnoliopsida; order Poales; family Poaceae; genus Poa; species Poa annua. The sequence goes on from CM049433.1 coordinate 73,473,623, forward strand.
AAATACTAGCACTTTAATATCCGTGTCAAAATCTTAGGCTATATAAGTAATGAAGGGAGTAGATAATAAAAGGGACTGGCTTATCCTGTCGTCCGTCAATGACCGGAGGGTCATTTTGACCAACACGTTCTCCCAAGCGAAAAACACAGAGGTTTAGCGTGTGTCACCGACATTGTATTTTGTATTGGTGCATTTTATTACCCAGATACCATGCAGAAAACACCACGAGATTTTGAATACGTCCTTGTCGCAAAAAAAGGCAACAAATTTCCATCGGCCGCGCCATGTTGCTCAGAAAAAACATCAGACATTTCAAGCAGAGAAGACAAAGTTTGCAATAACACGACGCAAGTTTGTAAGTATGAGCGCAATATTGCAGGAAATTACAGCGTCGGCAACTTTTTCATGTGTGTTTGCAACAAACAATAAATTTTGGCTTCCGTTGCTGCTTGGGCCGACCCAGGAAACCCATTGGGTCAACAGGTACCGGCCTCCCTGACCCAATTTTGATTTGAGGCCGACCCATTGGCCCCGTTCTTTCGGGTCGGGTCAGTTACCCGCTGGGTCGACCAGTCTGGAAACCCCCAAATCCTTCCCCCTTTCTCCGGCGGTCGCCTGACGAAAACAATTCCGTGCCGCCGCCGGCGACGAGACCGGGCAGCCTCCACCACTCCTTGCGCGCGGGCGCCCATGGATAGCGCTGCCCAGGCGGGCTGGTACGTGCTCGGCCCGAGCCAGGAGCACGTCGGCCCCTACTCTCTCTCCGAGCTGCGAGGTACCCGACCTCTTCCCCCTTTCGCCACCCAGTCTGTTCACTTCGCTGTGTCGATTAGCGCGAATGCGGACGCAGATAGGTCATAGGCTCGGCTTAAATCCTCGCGTAACCGAAACTTCGCATGCGCGGCCATGCTGCAATCCACGAGGCTCCCTAGTCCCTAGTTCATCTTTCCTGTGTGCATCAGTCCATATGTTTTGGGGGCTGTGTTGGTGGTGACGCTAATCCCAGGACCAGGCCATGTTATGTCGTTTCATCTGGGCAGGCGTGTTACCCGTAAGCTGGGATTTTATTTTTCTTTGGCAAGAACCAGTAAATTGATGCTTCAAAATGGATTTCGAACTAGTGCTAGTAGTAGCTGACGGTTAACAGTTTGAATTTGGATCGTGAGGTTAGCTTAGAGGTTATTTTACATGTTATGTTGGGCAGTCAATTCACGCAGTGAAGTTGCTTGCTTGTTCTGTGGTCATGTATTGTTTCAGATTTACCGTTAGCATCCTTACTCTCTGAAAGATCTACGTGTCCTGTTTTCGATGTTGCTAAACTTGGGTCCCTTTACAGAACATTTTGCTAATGGGTACCTCAACGAGAGCACGATGCTCTGGGCGGAGGGGAGGAGTGAATGGATGCCCCTGTCTTCTATTCCGGAGGTGCATTCTGGGGTCACAAAGAAGGATCAACCTGAACAAGGTTAATGCTTGTACATTCTATTTAAGGAATATTCAATATGGTTCACTCCAAGTGGTCTCCTGATATTCTTTCAAACGGCCTTTTGCTCCAGAAACTGAAGATGATTTTGAGAAATTCCAGAAGGAGCTTATAGAAGCTGCGTCAGAGGTGGGAGCATCGAAAGACAATGCTGCAGATGGTGAATTAAACAAAGAGAATGGCTTTGATGACCCAGATGAGCGACCAGCATCCCCACCAGATGGTGTGGAAGAGTTTACTGACGACGACGGCACCATCTACAAGTGGGATCGCACTCTGAGGGCAATGGTTCCTCAAGTAAGTGCTTCCTTTCCATCGCTAGGCTCACGGCCTGTTGGTCAGATTCAAAATCCTGTTGGTCTTCTTTATTCAGGGTTTTACGTCACTTACCCGTAATCCCATAATGAAACAAGTACTGACCATCTCGGCTACATGATTTATTAACTTTATAGGGCTTATTAGCTTGGGAAATTTAACGCATGGAATTTGGCAATATAGTCTCTGCAGTCGAAGTAAAGTTGCTGATGGATTGTGCCATGTAAAAATTTACTCTGGCCAACAAAGTTGATGCGGGTTTTTTCTTTCTTTTTTTTACGGGGTTTTCTTTTTCTGAAACAGCCTTCCAGCAAGAATATGTACAATTTGTACACAACTATAATTAAGGGAAACAACTGCAGTTGGTTTATCTATGAAAAATCCTAGAGAAAATGTTCTTGTAGGGTTGCTTTTATGGTGGAACGGTGGTAAGAAACACCAGTGTTGAATCAGGATCAGCTAATCAGAAACACTACCAAGTTGTACTCTCACAAACCAACTCCAGGGAATCAAATTGTACGTTTGAATCAGTGTGATCCTTCACAGCTTGATGAGCAACAGCTACCAAATAGCGCATTAGGGCCCTACTTTGTCTCTCCAATAGCCCTCAATACAAGATTACTCAAGAGATCTCTTCTAGTGGTGGTGGCTCCCCAAATATAATTTACATTATCCTAATATCAGTAAGATTTACCCCCAAATTATGTGGATTAGAAACACAAATCAATATCATGTGCTTCACCGGTCTATATCAGTTTTAAAATTTCCATAGAATCTACCCTTCCATGGACAACTTTATGGAAACCAGAGTTTTATCAAGCTCATGGCGCACTTTCTCTCGATGTATCATCATAATCCCTTTCAATACACGTATTTTTCACAGCCAGCTGTTCGGAAATTAGTTTAGTGTTGCCTGGAAGTTTTATTCCCAATAAACTTAATATATTTTGTATCTAATATATTACTCTGAATGGTGGTCAGCTGATTAATTTAGGTTCCCTTAGTTATTACGTGTGTTAACTGTTGTCAATGCCTTATCCTGTTGGCCCAGGCGATATTTTGTATGATCGCATTGTATAATGCACCAGCTGTTCTTCATTTCAGGAGAAGTTCATTCCTTATTCCTCTTGTTGAACGTTCCTAATATCAGTGTTTATCAGCTAACGTCTTTTTCCGTGTACCTTCTACAGAATGATGTATCGTGTAAAGTGGAAGGCTCTGAAGTGAATGCAGTATCAGGTAAAAATGATGACTATGGACTTGAAGAAATGACTTTTGCAGTTGAGGAAGAAGTACTTCAACCACCAGATATTCCAATTTCTACCACATTAGATGAAATCAATGCTTTCACTGATAAACAAAACAAAGAACCAGAGAAGGTAGAAAAGAGACAGCAAAAGAAGCGCAAGTCCACTGAGAAGCCAGCCGAAAAGAAGGTACATATCTCAAGTTACTTTCAAGGGAGATATTATAAGTTGCGCGAAAGCTAATTCTCTCAAACATTGTTTTTGTGTAGGAAGCTGACAAACCTCCAGAAGCTTGGTTTGAGCTCAAAGTTAACACAAATGTCTATGTTACTGGTTTGCCTGACGACGTCACAACCGAGGAGGTAATTTGTTTATAACTCCAAAAGCTGAGGATACTCTTCATTTTTCCTCTTAGAAAGACCATTTTCAGCAGAAACTGTTTTGACACGTTTATAATAATAGAAAAAGCACTGTTCTAAAAATGGATTTGTTTTGCAGATTGTAGAGGTATTTTCCAAGTGTGGAATTGTAAAGGAGGTATGCATTACTTTTCTGTCTTGAGACAATTTAAACTTTATGCAGACTATTTTATTCAGTATTTAACCTTGATGATACTTGTATTCTTCCCTATGGAAAAACTTGGTTTTATCATTATTACTCAGTACCTTGAAAGATTTATGGTTTCAATTTGTCATGTAACTACCGTGGCACAATTTGACTCGTTCATGTTGATGGGTTCACGTTAGAGCTGCTCATTTTTTGTGTTAGGCAAGCATAACTATAAAATCAAGCGAGTTCCAGCTGTCTGCGTTTGCAGTAGGTTAGGTATTGATGGCTGGTAGATATTGCCATATGGAGACTTTAACCATAGATTATCTTTGGATGATCCTATTAATCAGAACAGGAGGTCAGTTTCTAAATGAAACTGAACATAATTATGGTACCTGTTCACTGTTATATTTAGATAGCTATGACTCTCTGTCTTATTCATAATCGATATTCTTTTCCTGAACTTCAGAGAACTGATGCACTTTTAAATATTTGATGATGTAGGATCCAGAGACGAGAAATCCCCGGGTGAAAATCTATACTGACAAGGAAACAGGCAGAAAAAAGGGTGATGCGCTAGTGACCTATCTCAAGGTATTGCCTTATAAAACTTATCAGACTGACTGGTCTTACTAGTTACTATGGAAGATATGCATGTTTATTTGTTTTATTTAATTATTTTATTGTGGACGTGTTTTTTCTTTCGATTCAGGAGCCTTCTGTACCTTTAGCAGTTCAACTACTGGATGGGACATCATTCCGTCCTGGTGGTAAGACCCTAATGTCCGTAAGTGTGGCCCAGTTTCAGCAGAGAGGTAAGTTCCACGTTTATTAAAACCACACAACAAAACTAGAAAATTCTATCACTAATATCTTCGCATCTGCATCAGGTGAAGTTTTCTTGGCCAAGAAGGCAGATAATAAGCAAAAGAAAAAGAAAGGCAAGAAGGTTGAAGATAAGATGTTGGGATGGGGTAATTTCTATCTTTGTTTGCAAGTTTTTTATCATGATTGATTCAAATGTGTGGTGTATTTCTTAGAAATTTACTCAGCCATGAGTTTCATTTGCTCCAGTGGGGTGCATATTTCATGTTCACCACTGTAGGTCATATTCAAGCTTTGCATGTTTCATGCTAGTTAGGTGAAGCTATATGTTATGAGAACGATGGATACATTGGCACACACTTTAGAAACACATATTTTCCTGGTTTTCCTACTAGCAAAGTATCTGTGAAATCATTAAGTTGCACAAACTATTCTTGTACATGGGCTGTTTGTTAATCATAATGACATTTGTTGATGAGCATTTTACTATTCATTATTATCTGTAGTCTCATGAAGAACAGCTGTCTGAAGATTAAGACTTCAACTACTTATTCTCGTGACCATGTTTCTGTTTTTAGGTGGACATGATGATAAAAAGGTGATGATTCCTACTCAAGTGATTTTGCGGAATATGTTCACTCCTCTTGAGTTGAGAGTAAGTGGCAGAAGTATGCTTGACATATGCAAAAATATTGTTCTCTTTTCATATGAAACAATAGTACACTGCTAGTTTCTTGGGTTGAGTTGTGTGCGGGGTGGCCTTCTCGTAGGCTTGTAATTAACTCTCTTTTCTATCAATGCAATGAAACGCAATGTTTTTTGCGTTTTCGCAACAACAAAAAAGTACACTGTTTCAGATTACTCCGCTTCGGTTCATAATTTATAGCAGTTTTCTTGCTAATGTCTGTTGTATTAATGAAGAAGTTTCTGATCATTACAGGAGAATGAAGCTCTTCTTCCCGAACTTGAGTTAGATGTTAGAGAGGAATGCGTGAAGTTTGGCCCGGTTGACAATGTCAAGGTAATTATTAATTTCACTCACATATCTTTGCTTGCCATCATTGGAAAATCGCAACCCGTAGATTAGGTGAGTACATGTCCATGAATCAGTGTGGACGAATGATTGATGGCTCTTCTGTAGTTCAAAACTTACCGGACTGTCTTTTAGTTGTATTTCTTCATAATCATGTAGAGTCTTGATATGATCCAAAACCATATGGAGTACAAAAGTTCCTGGCTGTGAGCCTGTTACCTCTTAGATGTGCTGACCACTTTTTGAGTTTAGCCTGCCTAAGCAAACTGTGACTAATGGACATACCGGTGAACTACATTTGCATCCTATACTATATTGCTGGTTCTTGTTTATTGCTATGAGAAAAGCTGGTCATACATATTCTCTCCTGCGAAAAGGTGTTTTAATTAGGCTGGAAAAGGAAAACAGACTAGTGAGCAAAGTGTGCTGAGCAACCACGGTCTTCAATCTACTTCAGTAAGGGCCGGTGTTTTACAATTTTATAGGATTCCATGGCAGCAAGTTTAAACTGTAGCCAACAAACTGAATATCCACATGCACACAGAATTTTATAACCAGTTACGGCTGCTCTATGGCTACCAGTTTCGGTTTCTTCTTCCTATCTTTTGCGTCTCTGTAGCCTTTTTTCTCGCGGCCATAAGTTTAGCCTGCTCCTGTAGGGCTTTCTCGCTGTGATTATGTTATAATCTGCTCTTTTTAAAATTAGCCACAAAATAGGCAAAAGCGGGTCAAACAAAGACTAAAATAGCGAGGAAACTCGTCCTAACCACTAGGGCTTCTTGTTTATTTTTCTCTTTTATAGCTTACCACTTTTCGTTTATATGTTGTCGTCGCAGGTCTGTGAAAATCATCCACAAGGAGTTATATTGGTAAAATTCAAAGACCGGAAAGATGGCCTCAAATGCATAGAGACCATGAACGGAAGATGGTAGGTTTTCACATCAATCCCTGTGCCCTTGGTTTCTGATGTGGTGTCTTAAGCATAGTAAAATAAAGTTAAAGTTTACTATGCATCTTGAGTTTGTCAAATCCCTCGGCGAGATTAATTGCAACTATTTTTTTAAAAATGTTAGAAGACCGTTTGGAGAAGGTGAAAGGGGGTTTCATGGAGTATATATCTTACCGTGCAGGTTCGGTGGGAGGACGGTACACGCGAGCGAAGATGACGGTACCATCAAGCATGCTCTGATACGTGACTATGACGGTGAGGTGTCAAGGCTGGAGCGCTTTGGAGAAGAGCTAGAAGAATCCACCTAGGGATCTTGAACATCCTGCAGTTTAGGACTGTTTTGTAGTTGATAGCGTGAAACTACAACAACGGTAATCTTACTAGGGCTGCTTCCGGGTTGGCTTTAAGCAGCAGAGCCAAAAAGTTGTTACCAGTGGTCAGCTAAACGTTGTCTTATTGTACATTACAGAGTTTGGGCCTTTTTGCCATACTAACATGTACAACTTGCCAACTTGGTACTCTCATTGGCATGCAACCAAACCGCTGATATGATACTTTTTTACATGACAGTTGTTACTTAATCCTGGTTATGATATCATTGCTGCCATAATACTATTTCTCCTTTTTTTGAGGGAGAAGTATTAATTTTTTTTCCGATAAAGAGAATATATTAACATCAAGAGGAGAAGTTAGTTGTTCTTGATGCCTGGACGAACGGTATATGTCTGGGTCACGTGTCTTACTCGGTCACCTGAACAAAAATTCCAAGGTACTTCTTCTTTCCCTAAATATAAAACGTCCAAAGAATTCCATTTTACGGAACTCACGGGATTTGATAGGATGACCGATGTAAGCAGGTGAAGGGACGTTGTGGTACCGTCGAGTATATACAACAAAAACAAGAGAAAAACAACATGCACAAAAAAGGTTTCGAAGACAAGAATTAAGAGAAACAACACGCACGAAAAAAGATATGTCTGAGCCCAGGTTCGAACTGGGGACCTTTAGTGTGTGAGACTAACGTGATAACCAACTACACCACCCAGACGATTGTGATGTTGATAGACATATTCAACTTTTGGAGATCTTTGTACATACACGAAGCTAGATTTTGTACATCTGCAAATCCAGGTTGCATTGTTTGGCAGGCCCCGCCAGATACTCGTGCCAATCGTAAGGTGCCAAAACTGGATATATGACTGCGTTTTGGAGATCTTTGTTGCCTTGTGCTGTAATTGGGCTTGTGTGTACCGTCCTGTTACATTTTGAATTTAGCTTCTTTTGCTTCTCTAAAGGAGCCACTTGTGAGTTTTTGTTACGAAGTCAAGTAATGGCAACTCTTTCCCGTAGCCTATCGTGGATCAAACCAACAGAACGATGACTTGGTTACATTCCATTTACCTCCTTAACAGTTCACACCTTTCAGAGCAGCCAACAAGACGAATTTCTGAATAGAAACACGGCAGTTCAAATCGAATAACTGTCACTATCTCTGGAGTACAACAATGAGGTGATATTTCTTACAAGTTGCAGGGTACCATATAGTGATTCAACACCTAACCATCAAATTACCAAATATTCTCTTGATAAACATAAATGAAACTGGTTCCCATGGCCTTCAGACAGTAATCTGAATAGGAATACAATCAACACCCACCAATCGATTGCTTATAATGATAACCAAGACTTCAGGAGCAAGCCAATTGGTTTCAGGTGATCTGATGTAGCATCTAATTCTTTGCATTTCCAAAGAATTTCGAGAGACGAACAGGGCCTTCCTCCTCGCTATCACTGCCGGCAGCATGCTTGGATCTTGACCTGTGCTTCTTATCCTTCTTATTTCTCTTTGATCTTGACCGGGATCTGGACTTTCTTGAACTCCTGTCCTCGTCATCACTGCTTGATGATTCAGATGATGAGTCGGAACTTTCCGATGAACTTCTGTGCTGTTATGAATGAATAAGTAAGCATACAGGATATACAATCACAAAACTCATCTACATAACAGATTTTTTTGTATTTTCTATCCATTAATCCATATATTTTAGGAAGTAACAGCAACCACTCAAGCTAGAGCTCAATTCATGTTATCTTCAAGCTAAAACTTATGAGCCTACAATATGTGCTAACTATTATATTCTTAATTGGAGAGTATACCTTCCTCCTCTTTTTAGTCCGTTTCTTTCCATCCTTATCCTTCTTTTCTGTATCCAAATTCCTTGTTAGAAGACTCGACATAGGCTATAGACTTAAGAAATAGCTAACCAATGAGATCTAAATGCCTGAAATCATTCGGAAGGCTATTAAGTATTAAGTTATTTTACCTTTCTTGGATGATGATTTTGACTTTACAACCTCTCTTCCACGACCTAGCTTTTGGGCCCTTTCAGCATCCAGTTGAGCTCTATACTCTCTCATCATTTTATCTTTGTCAGCCTCCACCTCACCTCTTTTTAGCTCCTCATCCTAATAGAGAACAAGAGCCACATCAGTTACTGTGCAACTACTGATAATACACAACAGAAGCTTCAAAGTGATCTTATAAGTACAAAAGGCTTAGTCTGATGTGCAGAAAGCCAGTAACCATGTGGGGTCAATGCAAAAACAATAAACTGATTGCAAAGTAAATCGCACCGCGACAAATGTTGACTTAGGTCGATTTGTTTGGAATAAGCATACACATACTCTGTCTAAGATTGCAATTCGATACCATTATCCAAGAGAACAAGACAAACGAAGGAATTAAAACTAAGTAAGATGGCATCATGGGACCGCTTGAGGTGGGTAGAATAATGTGAAAGGGTGCAACAAGTGTTCTGCTGACTGATAAAATGCTTGAACTCTTCTATTTTTTATGATAGCACATAGAGCATCTTCAATAGGTGATGTAAAATAGCTTGTAACTATTTTTTACATCACCTGGGGCAAAAAAAACAGGTCTCCAACAGCTGCCTGTGATGTATATTTTGGCCAAAAAAAATTACATCGCGATGTACAATTTGCCTCTCCTGATGCAAATATACATCACCTGAGGTGTGATGTAAAACGCATGCAGCGGGGCGCGCATGTAACCGCCAACTGAAACTTGCAAATCCCTTCACCCCGCCGGTGATCCGCCGCCCACCCTCCCCGCTGCTGCCGCGCCCGTCTCCAGCCCTATTCCCGCCGTCGGCACAACCCCTCCCACCGGCGCCCCCGCCTCCAGTGGCCGTGGAAGAGAAAGTGGATTTGCGCCTACACGGCAATCCACCTCGGCTGGGGCAGGGCAAGAAGAAGGCCACCTCCCGCCGGCCATGGAAGAGGAGCCGTCGATATCGAGATCAACGAAGAAGATGTTTGAGCGATTAATAAACATCACCTACTGGGAACCTCATGCCCTAAAATACATCACCTGTTGGAGTTGGATACTTGGTCACGTTTTTGGTGATGTATATTTTACATCAAGCAGTTTTTCGGATGCTATTTTACATCACCAATTAAAGATGCTCTTAGCACAAGTCACAGTTGGAAACTCAAAGGTCCGCGGACCAGGCAAAAATTGAAATGTACAAGAGATAGGGCAGGGCTGAGCTTTCGTTGCAAAATTCCAGACTGCTAATTTCCCTCCAATGCTATAGGCACTAAAGGGTATCACCATCCTTGCCAGGTTCAGCAAATTTGAGCATCACACACGAGAAAACAGTATGCCATACGTTTAGCAATTCTGAAGCGATAACATAGCAGCATGGATAAAATCATTGTTGGGGAAAATAAATAAAATGACAGAATGACTAGAAACTAAATCCACAAGCAAAGCTAGCAGATAGGCACACATACCTTCTGCTTCTTCTTGAACTCCTCCCAGGTGAGGGTGTGGGTCTTGTTGAGGCTGGCCAAGCGCGCCGCGTGCCACTCTGGAGAATGAAATGAACCGTCCGTCTGTGACGGCCCTCGTTAGTAAAAGTCTCCCTTTTCCAAAGAGGAAAACACCACAAAACAGCACGGTAATTAGGTCATGAACGGATGTTGTCTACGCTTAGGGCAGATCTCGGATTCTAGATAGGGTTCGGGGGCGAGACGATCATCAAAATACGAGCTTGGGACTACGGGTAGCGCGTAGGGATCTGTAAGGGGAGGGGAGGGAGAGGGTAGGAAGGGGACCGACCATGCCGTCTTCCTCCCCTTCGCCGGGGGCGCCGGAGGAGGACCCCAGCCGCGACCTCTGCATCGCCTTGTACGCCTGATTCTTCCCCATCTCGCCGATTCCTCGGGCCGAGAACCGGATTGGAGGCCGCGAGGGGAAGGGGAGGCGGAGTGGAGTGGAGATCCCTTTTCCTCCGCCGCGAGTTGTGACTGGTGGTGACGATAACGCCGATAAGGAGACAGGGAAAAGGATGGGGATAACGGAAGGCCTGATTGAGTACGGTAACGTAAAACAGGGGGGGCTACGTGAATTTTATTTTATTTACAAAATTTCAAAACTGTTATCCGGAAATTATAATTTCCAGTAGTAACTTTTGAAATTAGTTTTTAGGGTTAATACTTGTTCTTTTAAAACAGTAATATTTTAATATAATTTCAGTTGGAGGATTCTAATTCATAGAAAATTCTCTTGTAGGGCTGACTTGAGGTCACCAAAATGCTATTGCATCTCAACATGAGGGCAAATCTTATTTTAGGGCTTGTCTGGATCACAGGATTAAAGAAACACAAGAATTAGAAAAACACATGATTTTGATAAGATTTTAGGTGCAAAATAGAGGATTACAAAGCAGATTTTTTTTACGAATTATCATTTGGATAGAATATATGAAAAACCAGGAAAAGTGTCTCGATCCTACGGAAATGTGTGTAAAAAAGAGTTTAGAGTGGATGTTGCAATTGCTATGGGATTCTAGTGCACGAATGTTCTAAGAATTTTGGAGGTGTCATTCTTTTAATCCAAAGGGAATTCTTATAAGAAAAAACTACAGATTGGAATCCTCCAATATTCTTATGAAAATCCTACAATCTTAGGACCTCTTTGGATTGTATGATTTTTTTAAACGTAGGAATAGGAAAAATAAAGGATTGAGATGTCATACACTTCAATTCCTAGGGATTTCAAGACATAGGAATTTTATAAATGACGTCTTTGGATGGTGCACATGGAACAAATACAGGCAGGAATGAGGAGAGATAGAGTGTGAGCGCATTGGACTTTGCAAAGGCAAAATAAAACAAGGTTTGAGCTCATAGAAATTTGGTGGGCTCAATCCTATTATCCAAAGACATTCCATAGGGAAAATTCCTATAGATTGAAATCCTCCAAATTTCATATAAACTTCCTTGAATCCAAAGAGGCCCAAGAGGTCCTTATTTTTTCTTCAAAAGTTAACTGCACTTTACAAACTCTTTCTCTCCTTAGTCATGTGAAATTCATGTGTTTATTCCTGTGCACCGTCCAAAGATATATCACAAATAATTAATGTGGTTTGAAATTATGTGGCAATTCATAATATGTGACATATCAATCATGTGTCTTTCCAATTTCTCGGTTTCTAAATTCCCGCAGCCGAAAGTCAGCTATGAAGATGCTTAAAAAACTGTAAATCACATGAGAAACACTAGAAAAAGGCATCCTCACATGATTTTTGAGTCACTCCCTACGAGTGGTGAGCGTTGTGGAGGATTTTCTTACCCACAAGTTAATCACAATGCACCATTTTGTCACGTTGCGGATAATCAACATGTTGGAGTGGAGAGTACAATGATAGTTTTGATACTTTTATTCTTCAAATACGAAAAATAAAATATCTTTTACATTGTGGGTCCAAATCACGATCCGTTTTCACGATTATGCTAGCCGTGTCAACAAAATTAGATCATCAAAATATTTAAAATTAGATCATATGCATGATTTCATGATTTTGTTGTCGTGCTAGGGTCGCATTGATGAAACTATGCCAAGGGGTCATGCAAATTACAAGATTTTATCTTCGGAGAAACGCTATATCACAACTTCTACAATAGATATTCAGACTTTTTTTTTGAAACTTTAGATATTCAGACTTTAGAACAGTAAAGTGCATTATACAAACATACCCCTAGGGCTCTGTTTGGATGTCCATATTGGAGCATAGAATTGGGAATTGGAATTGTGTTTCTCGAATTCTGCTGTTTGGTTGTGTTTGGAATTGGAAACTAGAATTGATAGCTGAATTCCATGGAATTGAAATACAACTAAAAGATGCCCTCTCCAATTCAGAGTCCCACCCCTCTGAATTGGATGGAATTGGCACTTTCTCATGTGGATGACCAAATTCAACGTATAAACATCCAAACAGAGAATTGGAATTGGATGCTCTTTTTGATTCCATCTATCAATATCTTGCTCAACCAAACAAAATTTGGAATTAAAGACTCATTTCAATACACCCACCGATTTGGAATTGGACTCAATTAAATTCCAAGCCCTCCAATATGAACATCCAAACATAGCATCATATAAATTCAATTCCACACTTGACCATCCAAACAACATATGGAATTGGTGCCTCACTGGAATTCCATGGAGCCAATTCAGTGAACAACCAAACAAGATAGTTTGAATTTAGTCAAGATTCAGATTCTTTGCTGATTTGGAAATCTAGCACATTTCAATTCCAAACTTCCCAATTTCGACATCCAAACAGAGCCTAAGACTTCAAGGAAATGAACCATAATGAAGAGAGCCAAGCCCACTCCACCAGTCCACTTGAGGCATCCACCATATTGTAACATCCGAGCATTTTTCAAATTTTGAAAAATCAGAAAAATTTAAAACTTTTGAAAACTATTTTGTATTTTGCTTTGAAAAGAAAATTCATGCATGCATTCATCATCATATACCTTTGTTTGCATTTGTATGTTTCAAAAGTTGGAATATTATTTCCACTTGAAAACCTATGTATGAAAAATATATATTAAAAAGACTAACTGTTATTTTGAAGTATTGTGGTGTACTTCTTTGAGTTAAATGTTTATTTGTAAATTGCTGTATGTTTTGGAAGTTATTCTATTACTTTCCTATTCTCTCTTTTCAATTTCTATAGTTTTGTTTTAGAATGAAAATATTTATTAGGATTTTAAATTTGAGTTTTGAATTCATTTTGAATTATCAAACTCTTTATAAACAAAATGATTTTTGTGCAAAATTATTTTATTGAGTGATATGTAATCTTATTACTCATATTTTGTTATGGATTTTAAATTTAAGTTCAAAAGAATTTTTATAAAATCATATTTATAAAATTTAGCATAAAGGTCTAATTAAACCTTTATGCAATATTTGAATTTCAAAATTTGAAAAGTTTGGAAAATTGTTTTTGAAAATTTTAATGGAAAGGTTTTGATTTTACAAAACTATAGAAACTGGTTTGAATCCATTTGGATTCATATTTTAAAAGTTATTTGAAAAAGCAGAAAAACAGAAAAGAAAAACGGAAAAAAAAAAGGAGAGAACCATTTCGGCCGGGCCAGCCCAACTACGTCCCAACCCTTCTCTCGCGCGCGCAGCACGCTACGGCCCAGAACCAGCCCACCCGGCCTCGCTCCCTCTTCTCTCACTGCCACGCGGGACCCGCATGACGTCAGCGATGACGCACGTCTTCAACCTCCAATATGTTCGAGATTTTTTCGCCCGGAGTTCGTTCCGAATACGTTTCAAGAATCCGAGCCTTTCACTCCACGAAATCCGCCCCCGAGCACCCCTCTATATATACCCCAGCCGCCGCCACATCTTTCCCCTCTCAAACCCTAGCTCGAGCGCCCCCAGGCTACTCGGAATCCAGCCCGCACCACCGCCATTGCCGCCGCCGTCGTCTTCAGATTCCGGCGAGTACAGGACACTTTGGGCCATCTCTCCACTTTGTTTCTCCTTCTTTTATCCTTGCGCACCCTTTTGACACTGTCCCGTAAATTTTCGTGCGCCAGATCGACGCGTCCGTGCAGACCCGCAGCAAGCCGCCGCCTGCAGCAACTCCGGCGAGCGATTCGAGAAGGAGAAGCACACGCCGGAGCTCTCAGTCGCGCCAACACCTCCGCCTCGTCCTCCTCTTCAACACGGTATGATCCGTTTGTCCCAGAACCACCTAGATCGCATAGAACGCGTGTGACCGGCGCGTCGCCGCCGCGGATACGTCTCCGGCGAGGTCTCCGGTGACCTAGCGCCGCTGGAATTTGGTCTTTTAATTCTGGACCGTTAGATCTCCCGTGTACGGCTAGATTAGATCTGTATTAAATTCGAACCGGTACGCTGACTTGGCGCACAGTCAGCAGACACGTCAGATCCACGTCACTCAGGATTTTCTGCGAATTTTCCTTTTTATTTTTAATTGGCTGTTTTGCTGAAAAGCCCCAGCAACTTAGTTTATCATTACTTTTTCCCTGTTTAGCCAATTTCAAATATTTTTATATATTTGAAATCCTTAGAACTTGTAGAATCTTTTGGTACGGTTGGAATTCAATTTTTACTCGTTTAAATATATTCAAATTTTGAATTAAGTGTTAGAGCAAATTTGACTTAGATTTATATCCATAAGTCCAAAATTTGTAAATAAAATTGTTTTAGAAACCTTAGAATATTTGCAATATGATGCCTCTGTTAGAAAATGTTTTTGAGGATTATTTCAATGATTTAAAATCATAGGTTTAATTTGAGTATTTTGAACATAACTTCAAATTAAAAATTGATAATATATCAAACTCTTTTGCTATAAATTTTTAAATGTCTAAGTATTAGCTGTAGGAATAATTTTGTAAAATAATTTTATATGATTTTTGTAATTAATATTGAGTAAATGCTTTTGGTGTTATTTTAATGATTAAAATTGATTAAAAAAATAATTAAAATTGATTTTCATCATTTATTCGAATAACCAATGACTTAGTCATATTATGACCACTTTAGTTACAAAAAGTACTTAGAAATATTTTGCCTTCTCAAACAAAGTAATTTTCTTACTTAGAAAATATTTGATAATTATTCGACAACACTTTTCCTTAGAAAATTTCAACATCTTAAAAATGCTAAGTTCTTTCCTTAGAAAAATTTATCATATAGAAAACTTAGTTGTTTTATTTTGATAAGTTTTGTCCTTAGAAATAATTTGCATGGCATGCATAGCATATTTTATACTCCTCATAGGAAAATTTCTTCCTTATTCTTCTCTAAGTTAAGTATAGTTTCGACATAGTGTTTTGGTAAGGTGCTATGCACTTACACACTTGGGTTTCTCAACATGAAGACTAGAAGGCCAATGAAGACTTAGCCAAGAAAACAAACTCCGGAGGCATCTCCAAGAAGTAAAAGTACTTAGAAGAAAATCAAGAGAAACTTCAAGAAGACCAACCCCCTTTATTTCTCTAAGTCTTTCTCTCTTCTTTTCTTCTCTCTTAGACTTCGTGGTGGCTAAGTTATATTCAAGACCAGCCCTGGTGATACTAAAACCATCAAGTCAGAAGAATCATCAAGTCCGAAGAACAATCAAGTCTGGAGAACCAAAGTCTGAAGAACCATCAAGTCTACAAAATCTCAATGAAGACACCACACCAAGGAGAAGATACAAGGAAGCTTGGAAGACCAACCACATCTTTTTCCTTTATCCTTTCTGTCTTCCTATTCTTTCACTTTGGACATAAACCAAGTCCTTAGTGATTATGACTAAGCCCTTAGTGTTTAATCCCTTTAGGGAATTGTTTTAGTATTCTTTTAACTTAGAATTTTTGTGTGTGTTTTGTTGCATCTCATGCATGTCATATTTTCTAAGTGTTGCATTTATGCTTGTATTGTATGTTTATTTGTGGCTTGCTTGACTTGTTAGAAATTCCGGAGAGAAACGAAGGCTGTTGCAACTGCTACACCTGCTCTCTCTGTTGCCAAGGCAAGTGGCACACCTCATAAATTCCTAAGTATTTTTATATGCATGAGTAGAATTATTTTTCCTAAGCATGTGTAGGACTTAGTAGTATTGCTATGCAAGACATGTTTAGAATTCCCTATTCCATTGTGTCTAGGTACCTATGAAATGACTTGGTAGAATTATTGATGCTATGCAATTGATGAAAGATTTTACAAAATGTTAATTGTGGCTACTCAGGACCATGTCTATGAGGGTTTTCACCTAAGATAGTTCTACTATACTTAGGATCATAGTATGTGGGGGTTTTCACCTGAGAGTACACATCCACTAAGTTAATGAATCTTCTGGGTGGAATGGTTGTTTGGTTTATGTTGAGTGGCTACTCAGGACCAGGTGCATGAGGGTTTTTACCTAAGATAGTTTCTACTATACTTAGGATCATGGACGTGGGGGTTTTCACCTGAGAGTACACTTGTGGAAGGCCACCCAGGAACAAAGGGATGTGAGGAACAAAGGGATGTGAGGAATAAAGGGAGAAGAAAGTGAAGAACTCAAGGAGAAGATTTCCAAGTGAAGACTGCAGCTGATCAAGGGCAACGGAGGAATCCCAACATTCTAATTTCTTAATAAAATTTTGATAAGTGAACAACAGTGAACTACTCAGGACCATGTTCATGGGGGTTTTCACCTAAGATAGTTTCTACTATACTTAGGACCATTGAATGTGGGGGTTTTCACCTGAGGGTGCACCTAAGGACGGGATATCTTTTGGCTCACTTGGGCTTACCAGTGTTGCCAATTATGATGTTGATTTTGTTTTACAAAGAGTTAGACAAAACTGGCTTTATGCAAAATAGCCTTGAACTCCACCAGCCAAATATGCATATAGGCTATAGAGTTATTCCATTAAGTGTCCACCATAGCGTCACTTGCCAGATCCATTTTTAATGGAATCTGACCCACTCTGTTGCAAATTATTATTTGTTGCAGAAATTTCTGACGAAGAGTAAGGACTACGTTTTGGGTTTCGAGTCTGCACCAACATGGTTTTCGCATGTGGCGCATCATGAAGATGGAGGCTCATCGAAGATTATTTCCGCTGCTTTATTGTTTTAAGCTAGCTTTAAGCTATGCAAAGATGTATCGAACCATTTATTTTTCCAAGTCTGGATCATTCGTGTAATATTTGATACAATGTTGTGATATTCATCTTAAACTGTGTGTGCAAATGAAACGATTCAGGGGTTTGCACTATACACAGGTAACTTGCCATATTTTAAGTGCAGGTACGCTACACATATCCATGTGCAACTAGATTGAGGTTCAAGAATATGGATGGCAGATATCACCCGTCCCTTTGGTGTGGGTAGAGTTTAACCAAATCTGTACGCACCTCCTCGTACCTTAGCCGCACCCAGCCACACCTGGATACATATTTTGTCCCGTACCCGCATCCGACTGCGTATAAAAACCCACAAGTACGAAAAACTCAATGACACAATGTAACAACACGACACATGAGAAATACAACGACCTGCAGGATCATGCATTCACTGATTCGGCAAAATAGCACACATATATAAAAAGAAACAACAAAGCAACATAATGCATATGAAAATAAACAAGAAAACAACACATCGTACATGAAAAATAACACTAAAGACATGAAAATAGTAGCATGACATATATGAAAAATAACGGAGGTGTCTAAAGGAAAGTTGACGTGGCGGTCGGGTGGCAGCCGTGGACCATTAGGTAAAATACCCGCTGGGTAAGCAGGTAATGGGTACCCATCCGTAGTTGAAGGTCTTCTCGAAGATCTTGTGGTGTCAGAGTGGCCCCGGGGTTATCATTGTGAGGGCCTTTTTAGATTTGTACCATCACTAAGAACTCAGAATTGCTTATATTTGAGCTCATTCGAATAGCTTAAACCAAGCCAGACTCAAAACATCTATACCTTTATTCACATTATTCTGATTAGGCATGAGTTTATTGTCCCATCCGGCCAATCACCAGATACATTTGAACGACAACTGGTTAAATCTTCAGTTGCCATTCAGCCGACTAAAGATCGGAATCGCCGGGGAAGCCATGCTCAACGTCGCCACAGCAATTTATGACTAAAGGTCGCACAAAATTAATGACAGTCCTGCCTCGAGACGAGACCCACACGCTTGCAGCTTGCGCTGCACGAACTAAAACTAGGAAAATAATGGATTTACTAAGGCAGTGAGGCACAAGATGGTGGCTGTTCTTTCGCCTATCTTCGTGCCGTCTCTTCCTGTTTATTGCTTTTTTCCGTTTGCGACGCCAGCTTCTTGATGTCTTCCACAAGGATGTTCCCCTCTGTTAGGTGTAGACACAGAGAAAATCTTAGAAACATAGGAGGGGAGATGTACTGTGATCAGTTGGTACAGTAGGTAGAGTTGGCAGGGCTGAACCTCTATCTTTGGAAAGATTGCTGATAAGCTCTTGGACACCTTCATCCTTCCCAATGGTGTCTTTGAGATAGTCCGCAGCTGCTGCTACCTCTTCAGGAGTTACTTTGCCATCACGGTCCCTGCAAACGGATCAACTTACTATAGGAGCAAGAAAAAAATAAAACATATCTGCGGTACAATCCAGTTCCTTTTGTAGTGTAATATATTATATCCAAAAGATCCAATCGTGCATAACTTTCTGCCACAAAAGCATGGCATGAATCAGAGATCTACTAGCTAAGTAGACATCTGAAGCTCTGAACTCGATTATGATAGACCTGACCTAAGCTGCTAAGGTATGTCCTAACTTGTATTCTTTTAGGCTCTTTGCCGGGCAATTCTACTGTTTTTTAACACTAACTGCTGTTATTCCTAAGAAACCAAGACATGTCTCTAGAAATTCGCCGGCAAGTAGAAACGGAACATGCTATTAAGTGAGCCATGGCAGGCTTATGCACATGCAAAGCATTTACCTATCAAGCAACTGCCATCGGTTGCCTATTCGTGCATCAACATCATCTATCTCCTTTTCTAATTTCTGAAGCATAGCATCAACCTGAAAATGCAGCAAACAAGAATGTCAACAGTAGACCCTGAGCGATCGACGATAAAGAAGTGACAACAGAGACGCACAAGTATAACAACAGAGGCTTCAAAGATTAGAGCCCCGAAAGGCCAAAACACATGGTTCGTGCCTTGGTTTGTCTAGTACTTTGTTTTAGCATCTCGGTTAGTTTTCTTGTCTTTTGTTCTCTTTGTATCATATTATTAGTTTATCTATATTGAACCCATCTTCAGTAGGGCTCTGTTTCCACCAACAAAGAAAAGGAAACACTTCGTACTTTTCAAGAAAAAAAATGAAATTAGTAAATACGGAACAAAGACATACAGTGCAAGTGAATACTGCAGAGTGCATACCCGCATTAAAAGAGACAGAAGCTAGGAACTAGTCAATGCAGAGTTACAGTATACAAACCAACACAGAATAACCCAACTGAATATACTTATCGTGATATCAAGCTGAAACAGAAAGAAAGGGTTCGTATGATCTGAGTAACTGATTCAAGAATCAACTAAGATACTAATGCGGCTATGTATAGCCAACAAAATATGCTTCGTCAAAATTAACAGTTCCTGGCCATTCGGTGAGAGGCCAGAATGTGCAAACAATAAAGTTGAAGGTATCAAATATTTAGCCCTTACGCTGACAAAGCAAGAGAACGAAGTCCAGCCATGTATGCTTCTTTTTTATCCTTTAGTTTTCTGGTAATATGGTTTGTGATTGCCAACAACTACTTGCTCACAGCAAGAGGATCATTTATTATCTTTGTTATCTCAGTCTAGTATAAAACATAAATGACTAATTTTGAGAATCAAGACAAATTTCTTAGAATATGGACGTAATATTAAAAAAAGAACTATTCAACTATTACACTTTACAAGCGATTGATTAGCTAAGCTCATCGAAACTAGGCGGTGGCCTAGTGGCAAGGGTTGCAGTGGCACACCCTGCGCCCAGAGTTCAAATCCCGTCGGGAGCAAATTTCTGGTGCCTCACCCGGGTGGGATTCTACTATATCAAAAAATTCATGGGTGCTATTGACTATGAAATTTCATTAGCTAAGCTCATCTAGGTGATCACAAATCCTGTCACTTGTAACATCCTGTAAGCCAGTCAACAGTTCTTGTACTTTCGCTTCTCAGGACTAAGTTATATGTTTAAGCTACCAACACACATTTATATCGAAATTCTAATATAATAGATGTTTCTGAGTAGATGTAGACAAGTTAAGGGATTGAGATTTTAGACACAGAAAAAGTATTCCTTACCTTCTCTATTAATGCCGAAGAAACCTTTTCTCCTGCAACTACCTCTGCGGCATGGTCTGATTCCGCCCTGGCCACCCTATATGCTCTCCTAGCCTCTTCTTCATCCTCTGTGCCCTCCTTTTCCAGCATGGTGTTATATAGTTCTATCTGCATTTGGCAAGAGGCGTTCCAATATTACCTAATGCAAACTGACAGCTCATACAAATTTTCTGTCCACCTGCAGCTCATACCTCCTTGTTGACGAGACTAAGAAACTCTTGACGCTCCTTGGTAACAGACTGCAAGGTAAGACGCAAATTAAACAAGAGCAACTGAGTAATCATGCAAGTTTTCTGGAAATGCAGGATAGAAGTTTTAACACACAAAAAATTAGGACCATACAGAAGCAGAAGCAAGCACAGCCAATGCTTGACTGATATCACAAAGGTGGTCCTTCTTCTCATGTTCTTTCGATTTCTTTAGCTCCTCTTCTTCCCTAGCAGTAGGTTCAGTCATTTCCTTCAAAGCCAAATCTTCTTCAGAAGCCTGTGTTTCGTCTAGCTTTGCCTTTTCTTCTTTGTCTTGCATTTTCTCCTCCTCCTGATAAGCAGAACATTCACATTAATAACAATTTATCAGTGCCACATAGTTGAAACATAAATCAGTGGCACTGAGAAACACATATATAAAACCGCTATTTCTTCAGAGGGATAATCCACAGAGCTGCATAGATAAACATGTTAAAATTGTGTAACCAAGGAAATAGAAAGCCACCTAGGAATATTGCTTCTTCAAGTTAACCAAGTAATTACATGAAGAATCAATTTCTATTGCATTATCTTGCGAACCAATAAAAATAAGGATTTATGTAAAATGTCATCTCAACGTTTTTTTGAGTATTTCATTAGTACCTTCGCACTAATGTTTAAAAACAACTATAATTTACTAATCTTCAGTTTCAGTACATGTAAGTTGAGACAAAAGTTCAAGCAAACAAACTAGCTAGGAAGACCAAAATATGATCCTTGAAAGATGGGGTCATCATCCTGAAATTTTATTCAACTCCCCATATCTAACTTGAGAAGAACTTCCAAACTAAGAATATGGCATATATTTATTGAAGCTGGGTTATTGGTGATGCAGCCCAAGAGTCTGAAAAGGAGATCCACGTCTAGAAGACCTACACAGAAGACAGCCAAACACTTGTTTATAAATTATAATACATCAGTGTACCTTGATAAGTTCTTCCTGCAGCTCAATGAACTCCAGTTTTCTCTTCCTTTCAGATACAGAATCTTCAGAAGGTAATACTGTTCCAACTGTATCCACAACTTCATCAGGCAGAGAAGACAACGTTGCTACAACAGCCTCCTCGGGCTTCATGGTCCCAGACACAGTAAAAGCTCTGACAGAATTTTTAACGCAGGTTAAATTTGAACATAGGCAACAAGTCAACATGTCAATTATCACCAGAATTACCTTGATAGAATCAGAAGGGATGATGGTACAGACCGATTAAGTGATAAATCCAACCAGTCTTTGAGCTGAACAAGAAATAATGTTTAAACTCTCACAATGGTTTGATATTTGCAAATTTTATGCTAGCACACTGTAAATATCTGCCATAATCCACGCACAACGCCAAAATAGTAAAAAGTAGCAGGTCATATGGTATGGATGGCAAATATTAACTAATAGTCTCCATACAAGAACATATACACCTCCAACAATAAGCACCTGATGTGCCTTTTATGCCATGAGCCCATGACCAAGGTAACACAACATGTAAGTCGTGTCATCAACATTTTTCAAACAAACAAACCTGATGGCGCATCTCTTCTATTGACAATAAATCAAGGTGGCCCCGTTCCCGACAAGCGTGTCGGAGTTCTTCGTCAGAAAGAGACTCCACTCCCTCAGCCTGGATCATCGTATCATCATTCTTAATGCTGTGCATATACACATAAAGATTGTATTACAGTTAATTACCGAAATTGTATATTAGAACAATTCGGATGAGCAATCCAAGAAAGGACAATATCAAGTTATCTTGAAAGTTGCACCGTCAGAGGAGTTTGGAGCTCGTGCAACAACAATATCATTATGTTCTGCACATATTTTGTGAATCTCTTATGAAGTCACGAGAAGCCGAGAACGGTTAAAATCACTAGAATTTTCTGGAGTATTTATTTGTCAGGCTTTCTGGTAAATAACTCAAGTCGAGTTTGAGCAATTAGCTAATCACTAAAAGTGTAACAGTTATGTTTCTGGGTCTATTATTCTGAGTTTCTGACGGGTTATTTGCATTCTGGTAGACATCCTGAAAACATTTTAACTTAAATTGATATTCAAATATGTAAGAGGCCCGCGTTTGTAGTGATTAACTCTAATATGAAAGTATGCTTAAATGTTAAAAACTACAATTTTGCATGCAAGATATGTTCTACATCATCCATTGTATCCTTTTTCTTACGTTAGTATCTACATTCAGAAGCAATTTAAGGACATACTCTTGTAATTTCTTCCGAAGCATGAATCTCAAGTAGTGATCTGTACCGAAAGGCTGGATCCCCATATATTTACACATGTTTACTAACCGCGATCTGCATAAAAATGTTAATGCAAAAATTGTGAACTGGTAAAATCAAGGATTAAGTAAATAGTCAATGAAACGCCAACCTGTTCATGTTATCCAGAGTCAGCTCATCATTAAACAGCTTTGCAAAGTTCAAAATTTCTTCATTGGAGACATTTCCACCTTTCCTGACCTAGTTGCACATTTAAGAGGTACAGCACCAAAAACCATTAGTACAACACACCTATTGATCTATGCTTTCGAGTTGAGAAAAAAAAATACTGAGAGCAAATACCTTGTTCAAGAAATCATCCAGGTCTTCAGCTGTCTGTTTCATTTCCCCACTACGCGATATTTGAACTTCTTTTGCCATTTCCTTTGCTGTATCTTGCAAGAATTTTGCATATTCCATCCTTGCTTTCAGTTTCCTTTTTAATGCCTCCTGTACGTAGAAAAATGAAATGCAGTCTTGAGTATATATGTTAAGATTTAATAATTTTACTGGGAGGACAGTGAGGGATAGGTTATTACCTCTGCTTTCATCTTGTCCTGGAAAGTGGATGGCAACATGTTTGGAAACAGCTTGAGGAACACTGGCAGTAAGAACTCCATAAACGGAATGATGATAAACACAGCGAAAGGTACCAGCCTGAACATGTCTGCTGTTGTGCGTGTAAGCTGTTTCCTCTCTCTCCTTGTAAGGTTCTTTCCACCAGCAAGTTTCACCAACAATCTTGATGAAATTCTAACATCTGCCCACAGTAGCTTAATGCCCAACCAATAATGCTGCAGTGTAGAGACGAATTCTTCCTTCCAATGCTTCAACTTCACAGCCCAGTCAGCTCTTAAAACCACAAAACAAAATATAAACTAAAACGTCGAGACAAGCAGCCATCCATGAAAAAGAGCAAGACAGCAGAAATACTTCAATTCAAAGAAGGGAACCAAGACCTGCTCATTGAAGCAACAACACGCAGAGCAGGACCAATACCCAGAAGCCTTGCCCAGAATTTCTGTATGATTGATTGATCAGTCTTTTGAACTTCTTGTACCTGCTTTGCTTTAGCCTTTGCTTTTGCAGCGCTTAAGCCTTCGACTGCCTGATCACACTCTTCTGGTGATGCCTCCTTTTTTGGCTGCGTCTGGTCCTCACTCTGCTCATTCAGAACACCAGATTCAGGCTGCCCAGCTGTTTTTGATGCATTGCGAACTGACTGCAGGAAATACCTGGCTCCCAAGGGGAATTCAACATTCGGCGATTTAGATTTATATGAGGCAAGAGAAATGCCAAGAGTTGGGCGCCACAGGAATCCATTACTAAGGCCCAAAAGGTCTCTCTTCCTTAAGGCACATAACACCTTCTCACGGTTAGAATCTCCCTTGTTCTGCTCCGACAAATTGTATACAGTGCTGTGCTGAACAACACATCCAAATGTTCCTTGCCCAAAAATGGAATTAGATGAATGTAATAAAACAGGTGCATTAGTATGCTCCAGAATATACTTCCGTCTCCTAACGATGGCCCTCGAGGCCATTCTTGATTGCTTCTTCCTTTACTCAAGAGAATGCCAGTGTCATGCCTCTCCAGGTAGAACCCTGGAACATAGCAAGCTCTAGTTATGGGCATCGCCACATCTTAAGTATACAAAGTACAAACACGTGCAGGAGAAACAAACTAAAATATAGTTTGTCATAATGTTTACATAACAGGGTGATAGTTCCAGAATTCCTAAAACAAATATGGTCAGCAATTTCATGACCAAGTTATGTCCAAAACCAGCATTGTCAAACTACCACAGGAGTAAACAGCCATAATTAGCTTACAAACAATAGTGAAACCAGAAAATGCACTACTTATATAACAACCCATAAAGGCATAAATTTATCCGATTTAATTTTCTTTTATTTTTTGTGATGAAAGAGGCATAAGTTTACATTCTTCAGAAACTAGGGCCACAACAGAGTCATGCTCATGTAACTGGACCATTTCCCCCTTTGTTGATCAATTGTCCTGCGATGGCAAGCTACACTTGGAACACGTGGCCTCAGAGGCCTTCCTTCAATCATTTGACTCGCTGACAATTGTAAGAACAGCGGCTTTATCAATGGATATCCTTGAACGCTCATGAACATCCATCCATGACCAATAAATCGACAGTCTGACTGAAACTAAAAAAACAGCTAGATGAGTTTGATCAGTGCGACGGCCCACTTGAGCCATCTGATTCATATTATAAATTCGGAGCAGTATTATTTTCCAGAGAATACTCCCGTTATCACTGGTGCCGAGAGCCAAGTGATCGTGTATTCGTGTCCATCAATGCCAGTGATTAGATTCGAAATATCCGCCAGGGACATGACACTAATCGCATCACACTCATGTCTCATCGATCAAACCGCTACGCGCATCAGTCACTGAGCATCAGGGCTGCCGCACATCCTGCCCGTGAGAAAGCTGGTGGGCGATCTATTTCCGCCAAATCAACCAAATCAATGGTCGAAATGGTGGAGCGCGCGCGGCGGTCAAACAAAACAACCAGGCCACTCCGGGAGCTAGCTAGCTAGCTGGGAGGGAGTGAGAGAGGGGCGGACGGGGGCTCTCACCTCACCGGGGTTGTGGCGGCCGATCGGCTGGGCGGCGGACTCCGTCGCGCGACGCTCGAATCGGATCCGAGAGGACCGGAGGAGAGGGGGAGCGGGGCCGAGGTGGTCAGCACTGAGGAAGCGTGGGAAACGAAGGAAGGAATCGGAGAAGGAAGGAAGGGAAACGGGTATCCGCATCTCGGGTGGGAAGCAGTGAAGTGGAGCCGGGGAGGGAGGAGCGGTCGCCGCTCGTGGCCGTGGGCTCGCGACCCATGCTTCCGGCAACTAGGCCGACGGCCGCGCGGCAGTAGCGGGGAAGCAGATCAACTCGATCGTCGACACCTTTCTGAACAGTACACCCTGACTATGCATGTAAAAATCGTTTCATTTCATTTGCATTTGCTCATCCTCCATAAGTCCAAATAACGCCGTTTCAGCATTTTTTGCGCCGGCGCACCCGGCGAAACCCAGCCCACTGGGTTCGGCCTGGGGGGGGGGGCAAATGGCGGGAAAAAAGACGTGGGCCAGCGCTGTCAGCGACGCGGGAGAAAATGGCGTGGAACAGAAACACACGTGAGCGGCGCGCACTCATCCTCTCGGCTCCCGCCGGTCAAAGGCTGCCGGAGTAATGGCGTGCCGAGCGGCCAGTGAACGCGCCCAGTCAAAGGCTGCCGGAGTAATGGTGTGGCCGGCGAGCGTCGCTTCGGCGTCCAATCGAGGGACACGCGGTGCAGTAATGGCCAGCGACCACCGCCCCTTCGCCTGGCCGCGCCGCGCGATATAATCTCCACCGTGCCCTCGTCGTCCTCCCCCACACTCGCCTCTCCTCTCTCCCGCCTCCCTCTGCCTCCTCTTCTCGCCAGCACCGCCGCGCCATGGACTACGACGCCGCCGCCGCCAACGGGTTTGGCCGCCGCCACCTTCGGAAGCAAGAAGCCTGGGCGTTGTACAGCGCCGGGTACCCGTGCCCGCCCGACATGCGCGTCCCCAGCGCCTCCGGCGGCCAGGGAGCGTGGCAGCTAAGCGTCGGCGGCGTACCCGTGCCCCCCGTCCCTGCCGAAGGCGAGCGCTCCTACGCCATCGCCGAGGTCCGCGCAGGCCTGACGCCGGAGCAGGCCGCGGACCCGTGCTGGAGGCCAGAAGGCAACGAGGCCTTCTGGAACGCCTACTTCCAGCGCCGCCACGACGACGAGGTCGCTGACCGCGGCAACAATGGCCCGATGGAGGGCCGCTGCAACGCCATGGGGCGCAGGCGGTGGTGGGGCGGCGAAGGCCGCACCCTCGCCTGGGTCCTGGACTACATCGCCGCCGGCAACGAGCCTCGACTCACCATGCCGCCGCGGAGAGTCGCGGTGTGGAACCCGCGGCGGATGGGAGCCGGGAGCGGCTCCTCCTCCGGCACGCACTCGGCGCCACCAGGTACGCGTGCCGCGCCCGTCTCCATGACCCCCCCCCCCCCCCCCCACCTTCAACTCCGGGCGCCCTGCCCCAACGTGCAGCGGCGCCCTCCGCATCGGCGCGCCGCGTTCCTCCCAACGGCGCGCGGCCTCTCCCCCTCGCTCCCTGTTTCGGCGTCTCGCCAAGCCGAAGCACGAGCCGAAGCACGAGCCGGAGGAGGAGCAGGAGGAGGAGTGGCCCGGCCTGAAGGAGGCAGAGAAGGCCTCCTTCAACACCGTCCAGCCGGCGCCGGACGGATTCGCCGAGGAATGGAGCCTCGGCGAGTTCACGGCAAAGGAGCTCGAAGTCCAGCGCCAGCTCCTCGACAAGGCGAAGCACAAGCAAGAGGAGGAGCGCCAGCAAGCCGCCGCCAATGCGGCCCGCCGCCACGTTCCTCCTCCTCCGGTGGCGCGGGAGATCGAGTACTATGTACTCGACTCCGACACAACGACGACGGCGAGCTCAAGCGGACCTTGCTCATGAGCAAGTGGAACGCCCCCGGTGACGGCGAAGGCACGAGCAAGGCGCCCAGCGGCGATGACGGCTCCGACGACGACGACGGCGACGAGGACTAGAGGCAGGCGATCCGCAATAGCCTGGGCATCTAGGCCTGTAGATCGCTGATGCACGCAGTGGTGTGTTGTTGGGAGACCCCAAGAGGAAGGTGTGAAGTAGTGCAGCAGCAAATTTCTCTCAGTTATATGAAACCAAGGTTATCGAACCAGTAGGAAATAAGAATTCCCTTGAGGTGTCAACGGCGCCAGAAATTGCTTGGTGGCGTGTAGTTGACGTGGAACCTGCACACAACACAATCAAACTATTTTGCCCCAACTTGACAGTGAGGTTGTCAATCTCACTGGCTTGCTGTAACAAAGGATTAAACGTATGTGTGGAGAATGATATTTGTTTGCAGAGAATGAAAGTAACAGGTTTGCAGTAGGTGGTTTATCAGATTAAAGAGAAGGACCGGGGTCCACAGTTCACTGGTGGCGTCTCTCCATAAATAATAATAACATTCATGCGGGTAAACAAATTACAGCTGGGCAATTGATAGAATAATGAAGTGCATAACAATGCATATACCAATGTCATGATGTCTAGTGTGAGATTCATTTGGGCATTACAACAATATACATAGACCGTTCCAACCGCATCTATGACTAATAATCCACCTTCCGGTTAGCGTCCGCACCCCTTTCAGTATTAAGTTGCAAGCAACAGATTATCGCCTTAAGCACTGCGTGTAAAGTAAGTAAGTAACATCATCCTTAGACAAAGTACTACTGTTTTATCCCTAGTAGCAACAGTACATCTACAACCTTAGAGCTTGCTGTCACTACCCCAGATTAAATAGAGACATGAACCTACTATCGAGCATAAATACCCCCTCTTGGAGTCACAAGTATCTACTTGGCCAGAGCATCTACTAGCAACGGAGAGCATGCAAGATCATAAATAGCACACACATGATATATTATGAAGCAAATGACTTAGTACTCAATATTCATCGGATCCCAACAAACACAACATGAAGTATTACATAACGCTGATCTTGATCATGATAGGCAGCTCACAAGATCTAAACATGATAGCACAAGAGGAGAAGACAACCATCTAGCTACTGCTATGTACTCGTAGTCCAAGTGTGAACTACTCACGCATCAGTCCGGAGGCGGGCATGGTGACGTAGAGCCCTCCGGTGTCGATTCCCCCTCCCGGCAGGGTGCCGGGGAGAAGTTCTGATCTCTCCCGAATTGGTGATGATGACGGCGGCGGCTCGGGACCCGTGGAGGAAATATTGCGCACCGTATAGGTCTTAGATTTTCGAGGGGTATATGTAGGCGAAAGGGCGAAGGCGGTGGAGCTCCGTGGGCCCCACACCACGTGCCCGCGCGGTAGGAGGGCTGGCCGCGCCTGGGGGTGGTGTGGGCCCCCCGGGCTCCGTCTTCGCCTCCTCTTCGGTGCTCTGGAAGGTTCCCAGGAAAATAGGAGCTTTGGAAAAGAAATCGTCTGATTCCGAGAATATTTCCTTAAGTACTTTTCTGAAACCAAAAACAGCAGAAAACAGGGAACTGGCACTGTGGCATCTTGATAATAGGTTAGTCCCAGAAAATGCATAAAACAATATAAAATGCATATAAAACATGTAACAACTTGGTATAATATAGCATGGAACATAAGAAATTATAGATACGTTGGAGACGTATCAATCGTCGTTTTTAATTTTAGTTTAAATTTCAACTATGTAAAACTCGGCGAGTTTGCGCCCTATCTGAATGAAATCGCCTTCGTCTTACAGTTTGTCTTGCTGTTTGTCTGCCCCGCCGTTTTTTTGAATTTTATGGGCCGAGACTTGGGCTGGGCAACAACTGAAAAACGCACCCCCCAGGTTCCTGAATAGCGCCGTTTGGCGCCGCCACGGCTCCAAAATAGCGGCATTTTGGGCCCTGGGGGCCGAACGACTGGAGATGCCCTTACCACATTCGACTTCCCTGCACACGGTTGGGAAGTGTAGAAGTGTAGAAAACGGGGTTCCGGGTTAACTCCCCGCTCCTTTCACCGTCCAACTCCAATCTTCTCAACTTCTCCGCCGCACTGCATCTTCACGAAGGAGATGTCGAAGCAGGAGCAGAGGCGGCTCTTCCACACACTCCCTTCCCTGTCTTCCACCCACGAGGCCACGACCATCGTCGACAACGCCTACAATGGCCGCATCGATGGCCGGGACATCAAGGGGTGATCCCGCGGCTCCAGCTATGCGGGCGGTGACGCCAATTGGCCGTGTCGATACGCGTGCCACCGTTGGGGGGTTTGCATCCACAGTTCGTTCTTAATCCCGAGGCCGCCTCCACCGCATGCACCGGCCACGGTAAGAACATTATACTCTCTCTGTCCAACAAAATATGTCACACTTTTGATCAAATTTAGATGTATCTATACACTAAGTCATGTCTAGATACATCCAATTTTTGATCAAGTTGAGACATGCTTTATTGGACGGAGGGAGTATCACCGATTTGGTTAGGATTTGATCCGCGAGCACATTCTATCCCCCGGTTATGAAGCTCATGCGTAGAATCAATCTAGCAAATAGCATATCTAGTAGATACTCTGATCTGTAGGCTTGCTTCGGATTTTTTTTTGCCCCAAATGCACATGTGCTTGATTCCGGATTTTTCTGCACTGCCTCTGCATAAATTGCTTGTGTAGTGCAGCACATGTGCATAGATTTCTTGTGCACTGGGTTTCTTGATGTTCCAAATCCACGGGTACTTGTGCAGCGTTTAATTTGGGATGTTTTATCCCAAATCCTGTTTTGCTTCTGCATTCATCGGCATAGTCTGCTAATTAACGTCATTTGGTACCCAAGGCCGAGCAAGATATCTCCAAAGGACATACAGATATTGATCTGCATATGAGAACTTTATCACAAACTATGTTGTGGGAATGGTCATAAATTAGTCATTTGGCTTGAAATTTATAAAGGTTTATAAGTGATAGACCATTTTCTGAAAATTCTTTTTGAACAATTTGTCAAAAAACAAAATTAACATTTTCAATAGCAGTTAGTACACATAAAAAGACTCCATACTATATACTATATTTTTAAGTTCTATTACTTTCCTTGATTTTTTTTTAAAAAAAACTATCAAAATGGTCACCATGGCTATTCATCGAAAGGGGTAGGATTTTCTAAAATAACGATGTTTCTGTGATATAACCAATAGTGGTGTACCTTAAAAGGATATTTATAAAAATAATTTGCCAAATTTCTTTGGAACCATTGTTTCCTATACCAAGATACACCGATTTTAGAATATGAGAACTTTATAAAAAACTATGCCGTGAGAATGGCCATAACTTGGTGATTTGGCTTGAAACTTATAGATGTTTATACATGATAGGCCTTTATGTGACGATTTTTTTCAAAAGTTTGTCCAAAATCAAGTTTATCATTTTTCATAGCAACTAGTACACATAAAATGACCCCATGCCAAAGGATATCGTTTTTTGAGGTTTTTCTTCACTTTCTTTGATTCTTTTGAAAAAGGTCAAAATAGTCACCATGGCTATTTATCGAAAGGGTCAAATATTATGAAACTATAGATGTTTTTGTGATGCAAAACATGATATGGATGTCATCTTTAGATTTCTCTCATTTTTCTAATCGATTTAGACATTTTATTTGTTAAATTACGGTTTACGAATTTAAAGATATGAATTATGCCATATTAAATAAAAAAGGCAAAAATAAATTAAAATTAATTATATTGTTATTTATCTAAATATTATTATTACATAATCCTTGTTGTTTATTTAAATATATTTTTAGAATTCAAATAATAAAAAAGTGTAACATCATGACCCAGCGGTTAATACCATTGACAGGGTACTAATATCGACAAGGTATAACTTCTTATTTTTGGAACCTCATTCGGAAGGAACTCAAAAATTAACCGTAAGAGTGAGTACTTTTGGGGGGATTGTTTTTAGAAAAACAATAAAATAAAATTGATTTTTTCTTTTGCCGTCGCCGGCGTAGTAGTGATTGCTTGAGACTACAAAGATGTTGTGAACATATTCACTGAATTCTCTTTTGGGAATCAACACGTATATCCATTAATTGTCCATGCCCAGTTCAGTTGTGCACAAGAAACATCTACATTACATGGAGAGTACAGGCCATGCGTGAGGCATGCCACCGTCGTATCGCGTGCCACGGTTAACGTGTGTAATATAATACATACAAAAGAATTTTACATGATCACCAGAAAATTGCATCACCAACCGAACCCGATCGGAGAAAACCCCTTTGATCGATCTGCTCAACCTCGATCGGCGTAAAACTCGGTGGACCAGATCTCTAGATCCCTCTCACGGCTTCCACGATGCCGGCGGTGGCGGGGCGGTTGGGAACATGGGCGGCACGGCGGAGAACATGGTGTTCTTGTCGACGGCGCCGACGCCCGTGCCGCGTCCGCTCTGCGTGATGGCCACCAGCGCGGCCACGAGCCCGGCGTTGCCCACCAGCGTGGGCTCGTTCTGCGCGTAGCCGACCCGCACGTCCTTGAACTTGTCGTTCTTGTCCGGCCCGCCGACCATGGCGCCCGTGAGCACGTGCGGGTTGGCGCTCTTGGCGTCGCGCCACTTGATCCCGCCGGTGCAAGAGTACTTGATGCCGTTCTTGGGCGTCGACGCCCCGCGATGGTGCACCTTCTTCGGGTACTTCTTGCCGTACCCCACCACGTAGCTCATCTTCATCGGGTTATCCCCAAGAATGTAGTCGAGCTGCATGCGATCGAAACACAAAGAAATCAATATGCATTCTTTGATCGATCAGCAAATGCAAATGATCGTGAATGAGATCACGGCACCTGAGACTTGGCAAATGAGCGGAGGTCGTCGACGGTCATGAAGTTGGGGCCGCAGTACCACCCGGGGACGTTGACGGACTCCATGTAGTCGGCGTAGAGCGCGGCGAGGAAGGAGTTGGCCACGGCGTACTGCAGCACCTGGCCCTTGCCGTGGTTGAACTGGGCGAGGCCGCCCTTGGTGAAGTTGAAGGCGGCGAACTTGGGGAAGTACATGCACATGTTCATGTTGGTGACGTTGTGGTACCCCATGAGCGACTCCTCGTAGGGGTACCCCGGGTTGAGGAACATGCGCAGCCTGGAGAGCAGCAGCGTGGCGCCGGGGAGCTTGTTGTCCCAGCTGAAGACGGAGTAGTCGAGGATGCCGAAGAAGGCCTTGGCGTTCTTGGGCAGCCGAGGGTCGGTGGCGAAGCTGATGTAGCTGCTGTTCCCGGTGGCGTAGTACATCCACGAGGCGCTCCACATGAACTCGTCCCAGTAACCCGTGGAGTTGTAGAAGTACTCGATGTTGAGGTTGCCGCGGGAGTAGGGCGTGCGCTTGCCGGAGGCGCGCGCGAACTTGTACACCGTGGCGGCGCCGTGGACGAGCTTCTTGGAGTAGGCGGGGTTGTCACGGAACACGATGGAGGCCGCCGCAAGCGCCGCCGCCATCTCGCCGCCCAGGTCGGGGCCCGAGGTGGCCGTCTGGACGGGGCGAGCGTACGACATGTCCTCCGGCCGGTTCCAGCAGAAGTGGTCGTCCGGCGTGCTGGTGTTGATCTTCGCCGTACCAACCTGCAGACGGAAGCAAGTGTCAGATATGACCCTTCATACATTTTAAATGTTTTTGCTTTTGCTTTATGATTGATTCTGACGAAATGTGAATAAAAGGTGGAAAACATCTTCAGATCAGATCCTGACAGTCGAAATGAACAGCTAATGTGCCTGTGGCATTTGACAGTACACTAAGTAAACTATAGTATTTGCTTGCAGAAGAGTTGGAGTAACATGGGATGTCCAGTTAAGCACATGTACACGATTGGGTTTTGAACCTCAGTCAATAATTTGAGCTGTGGTGTGATAAGAGTCAAAGGTTGTTAGCTGTGCCGCGTGCAAGTCACCATTTTTGGGGAAGGAAAAAGAAGGCTGTTCGGTGCATGTTCAGAGTTCAGTAGAACACGCTAGTCTTCATTATTGCACATCAAGGTTCTTTTCCCCTTTTTCTTTACCCTTTTCAATCCATGCAATGCAAAAGCACCACTTAAAGTAAGGCTCTGCATTGTCCATTTTAACTGAAAATCTTTCTCACGGTGCAATTTCCAACGATTGAGACCGGCTGACTGATCGAGAGAGCTCACCTGACTGTAGACGTGGTTGATGGTGTTTGCAGAGGAGTTGAAGGTGAGAAGCAGGTAGTCGGTGCCCCACTTGATGAGCTCCCTCACATGGTCATACTCCCCGATGGCCTTGTACCGGTCGCTGTACTCCACCACCGACCAGCTCAGCATCGTCATGGAGAAGGCCAAGGGGAAGTGGAACTTGATGTTGTCGCCGGCGTCGTAGTAGCCGCCGACGAGGCCGCCCTTCACGTCCGACAGGGTGGAGCCGTCGTTCATGGCGGAGTTGCCGCGCCACGGGATGCCGTTGTTCTTCGGGAGCTTGCCGGCTGCAGTCACAACAAATTAAGAGAGGCGCAAAGTGCCTGTGAGATCGATGAACGGACAATAGGCAAGCCTATTTTTTTTTGGCTGTAATTCTCTGTTCTAAATGGTTAGTTTGTTATGAACAAAGTGGATGAAACAGTGCTGTCTATCTCTGGGGAGATCAAGATCTACAGCTGCAGGTAGTACTTTATACCTGGCATTGGCAAGATCCAGAAACAGATCATAGGCAATATCTACAGCTACATCCATGTGCTGGGCTAAGCTAAGGAATAATGGATCAATTGGCTGGCCTACATGTGCGTGAACGTGCCTAGATTCGTGATCCCAAGTTGGGAGATATCTCTTGTCTGAATACAAGCTTGTCCGTCACTTTCTGCGCATTATGGTGTATAGGGACAGTGAACACGGCAAAACATTCCAATTGTGGGGTTGGGCGTTGCAGTCGTACCCAGCTCCTGATCACAGATCGCTATGCAGAGTTCAGACAGATTGTATGCCCATCAATGAGATCTCTTTGCCCTTTTTGCTTGGCAGATCAAGGTACAATTGTCAACAAAACTAGTAAATTTAATGGAACATATATATATATATAGTAGTTCTAGTGTTATGTTCCGATCCCTAGCAAATTCTCAGGTTCAGAGGGATTTCAGACCAAAAGGCAGATCTAAAAGCTTTGTGCCGATCAGAGGATTGATCATGATTAAGAAGCAAACAGAAATGAGGCAGCTTTTCATGCTCTGTCGACCAGAAGAAGAAGACGAAGAAGCACTTACATTTCTGGGCGTTGAAGAAGAGGAGTGCCTTGTGTAGCGCGTCGGTGTACTTGTCGGGGGGCGGCGCGTGCGGCTTCTTCTTTGGGATGGACTTGGCGATGATGATGGGTACGCCGATGAGGACGAAGGCGCCCAGGACGGCCCAGAGCATCCACCAGAGGAGCTTGCGCTTGACGACGACGCATCCGAGGTCGAGGTACTTGTCCTTCTTCTTGGCCTCCGGCGGGCCGAGCAGCCAGCTCTGCTGCGTCTCGTCCAGCTGGTGGTGCTGCTGGTGCTGCAGCGCGCCGCGGTCGATGTCCATGTTGCGGCTGTGGTCGTCCTCGGCGCCGTCGATCTCGAACGACCCGCCCCAGTGGTTCTGGGAGTGCATCGTGTCTAGCTGCCGGCCGCCGGCGCTTGTTTGCTGGGTGGGCTCGCGCGCGCGCGATCGATCAGTGCATGAACGGAGCTAGCTGGACAGCCGCTGGGGAAGGAGTGCCGGTGACTGGCGGTGAGGTGTGGAACCCGGAGGGAGGGAGGGAGGGAGGTTGTGGAGCTAGCGATGTCTGGAGTGGGGAGTTTTGAAGAGGAGGGGAGCGGTTGACCTTGGGAGCTGGTGATGGAGGTGTGCCACCGTCGGCGTTGCGCCGTGTGGGGACTGGGGAAGGGAGGGAGCTTCCCGCTTACCTTTTGCCCTCCGATGTACAGTTTGTGGTACACTGCTACGGCCACCAAAAAAATAACGTAGCCCATGTTTTCTTGTTCGCTGGTCCATGTCCATGGTGAGATATTTTTTATCTCTTCGTTTGTTTTGGTCTGGGGTAAGGTCTGATTTCTCCAACACTCTGGATTGGTGGTAGGGAATTGGGTGCGTTTGCAGGTGACTCGGTCTTTTGCTGCTTGTCAGTGCATTTTTCAAGCTCCGACAACTGTCAAACAATCGGGGGAGGAAGACGCCCAATATGAGTTTTATTTTATGTCATTTGTTTTTCTTGATAAACATCAGATATAAGATAACTTTTGGGTGTCTTTTCTCAAAAGAAAAAAGGTTCCTCCGATTGATAGTCTGATCAATGCAACCTCTACTTTCTTTTTTAGAATACAACATCTTGAACATGTGCTTGAAGAAAAATACTGTATGCACCAAATCACATTAGTTTGGAGCAAAGGTAAATGCGTATCATTGTTTGCAACAAAACAAATAAACAAATCCAATACACGTGCCCAACGAATCTAAAATTACAGAGATATACGAAGAGGAGGGTCATCAAGAGGATTAAATCATTTCCTTATAAATATTATTGACCTAAAAAGCAGAAATAAAGAATAACTTTGTTTTCATTTAGATGAAAGATGATATTTTCAAGTGACGGATAAAAAAAATCACCGAGTAATACGAGTTGGTTTCTTGTCATCACATTTTACATTAAATGTAGTTTTAAATTATCACAAATTTAAATATGCATGCGAGAATTAATTGCAAAAGATATGTATAACATGTATTCCGTGTCCTATCTCGACGACGTGCAATGCATAACATAATATTGTCTTATCAACCAATGTATAAATGACAATTTTTCAGGGGTCTAGTCTAGACTAGACAAGGATCTCCATATGTTGTTTTCAAAAATCTTATAGATATCCACCAGTCCACTTCCTGAATGTATCGTTCCCACAATGTGTATACGTAGTAGAATTAAAGGGCACTAGTGAACTCTTCGAAATTCTTGAGTTACGTTGAAAAACTTCTCGGGGAACCTAGTAATATGGCGGAAACCTTGGAAGAGACTCGAAAATTTATCTGTTGTCCATTATTTTGTCGATGAGCTCCCATAAGTATTCCAATCTTAGATACCTGTAAGTTTATAATCTTAGAGATATACTCCATCTATTGTGTTTCTTCAGATCTAGAAGTACATAGGAAAGTATTTTTCATGTCGACGGATGATTCCTACTAGATGCTGGCTAAGAAGACGACTAATGAAAAGATCAACCAAAGGGGCTTGGAGCTATGCGATGGAGAGGAAAAGGCAAGGAGGGCAATGAAGTCGAGAAAGAACAGGAATAATAATTAAGTACTCAACTAATTAATCTGAAATGTGGAACGAGAGTCAAAATAGTACTCTAGATAAAAATCATTATGTAAGTGTACCTGAACAGGAACAATAGTATCTGGCTTGGATTTTTTTTTTTTTGACCTAACCTGTGATAATGAGTAGACAAAGCATATACAATTTGGTTGATTTGGAATGTAAAAGATTATGTAAGTGTTTTACACTATATTCGGTTCTGGTCCACCTGTAAAATATCACCTTCTGGCCTATTCATTTCTATTTTGTAGCCCATTGTTTGATTATATTTGTGGAATCAACATATAGATTGTTCAGTTTTTTTTATTGTTATACAAGGAGCTGGTTTTTTGGTATGCGTCTTATTAATTTCTTTAACCGGAAACTATACTATTTCCATTAACATGCTGCCTTCATTATTACTACTGTAGATCATTATGCCTAAATCTTGTCTATGTCAGTTCAAAATCGGCAGTGCACCCACATTCATAGGAGTGCACGGCAGCATGAATCGTATGTCTGGGAGGGAAGATCCATTCATGCTCGAACGTCGACGCAGCAACCACTTTTCCTTTCCGTTCGCACACGAGTTACGCGTGCACGCTGTGTACCCGTTGCAACGATGCCCTCCCCTTGCCGTCATTGGGATCTGTCCGGTAGAGACTGGAGAGACCGATCTGGTGGGCAGTAAGGTACAGCCGACGACAGGTTGCTTGACACCGAGAGGCTCCGTAGCGCGAGCCAGGTGAAGAAACTTTGACCGGACAGAGAGAAAACAATTTGCTTCCCATGTGTTCTGTTTGGTGGAGGCATATTCTGTTCCAGACACTGCATGTATATACATGCAGAGAGGGAAACGAAAATATGACGAAATATGGTAATCATGAATATGGGACGGGGCAAACGAAAGAACAAATCGCTTTTGCTGTTTATTTATGGGCGCGATCGGTCGAGGAAGCACCCTCCCATGCATCTGATTGTGCTGTGCCCCACCCATGATTTTTTTTTTGAGAAACACAATACAAACGCAGACGCTCACAACACGCGCGCACACTCACCCTTATGAACGCACACACGCACACCCTACCCCTATGAGCACCTCCGAAATACTGAGCCGGCGGATTGAGTCTTGAGATTGACGAAGTCACACCACGGGCGCCTCGCTGTCGACGGGAACGTCGCCTCCCACTGAAAGAATATTCCGCCTAAATGCAACACACAGACGTCAAACCTGGGGTTTGAACTCTGGTGGGATGAGGGTACAACCACCCTGCTAGCCATCCAACCACAGGTTGGTTTGCCCCACCCATGATTTTTTGACACCAATCAATCAATCAATCCAGTTGGGTATGTTTGTGTTGTGAGTGCTAGCGTACGTGTAATATCCAAGTTATTTCTTTACAAAAAAAATTATCATGGTTTGTTATGTCTGTTCTCCAAATAAAGGATTTGGCTATTTTGACACCCCCACCATATGTCCGCATATGTACGTCTGGACGACGTGTCCATGGATAAACCTTGCGACCCCTTAAATATCCCCTTACGTGACGACACCTTCCGCTTTTAAACCTTAAAATCCATACGAATTACATGACAGTTTAAAACGTACTGTTTAGCTTGTTCCGGGAGGCGCATATGTCCTTAGGGAACCTCAAAATTGTGTTTAGCCTGCCCCTTGCAAAACAATTCATCACCTCCCACAATGTTTCTGAATTCCACATCATTAATTGCAGATCCACGAACATTACAAAAATTTATAACTTCAGGGATTACACATAATCTTCACAAATTCCATCCATTGATGATAGATACCATCTTGATGATAGATACCATCGGTGAGGTACGTACTATCACATATTGCACTCATGCTCGCTGACGGTAAAGTTGCACGTCGAAGCTTCCCCTTCTCATTAGAAAAAATCTAGAAAAATGGAGAGTGCTGAAGCACATCAATGTCGTTGTCAGAATCCAGCATTCGAAAAAAAAATTCAAATCCCCAAGTCCTTCGATGTCACCAATTCTTCTAGTAGGATTGCGGCCTCTTTGGTGCAACCTTGATACCGCTGAGGTAAACCTAGTAGTTAATCCGCTGCCAATGCGTGCAATCGACAAAACCGATCATATTAAGAAACCACTTTATGCTCCAATAGCCAGTAAATTTCGTCCAAACACCTTCACCATGGTGTATCCAAATTTCTCCATGACCTCGGTGCATGTGCTCTCCCCCATTCTGACGTACTCGTCAACAACATCTGTGGCTTTACCATACACACGCATCCTCTGAACAAACTTTTTTTCTATATAGGAGATAACAAACAATCGACCACACCAATCTTTTGTCAGGGCGAAGTGGGAATAATACGTCTTCGTATTTTCAACCATGCACCGGATCATGCATATAAGAGCTAATATGAAGCGACGACCAAACCCCCCCCCCCCCCCCCCCCCTTAACGAATACCGGATCGGGTTTGAAGTAGTCATCCATAAAATCCCATGCTCACGTGATCCTATCATAGTGAACAACTATCTTGCCCTTTATTGAACCTAAGTTGAGAACATGCGCATGTTTGTTCTCTAGTTCTTTAAGCATGGTCATCTCATAACCATCATATTGACATCGTCGTCATCACTGATTTCACAATCTGAGTCATCATCGATGTACTCCTGGAATATGAACTCTTCAACCTCCATGTAATCAAACTCCTCATTCGACAAATATGAATCAATCTTTTCCATAAAAATGAGTAAAAAGATTAAAAAAACAACTCCGACATTTTATCGAACACATTGCGGGTGAGGTGTATGTTGGACAAAGTGCGAGGTGGTGACCATGTGCGGAAGGGGTTTGGCGCTGGTGGTGGCGGCGTTGCGGTTTCAGCGTGGCGTGAAGTTAGAAAAGAAACTGCAGTGGGACTAGATAAGGGACAACGTGGATGAGGCAGAAGAGAGAAAGATGGTAGGTCACGTGAGGGTTGGGATGATTTGGAGAGGTTTGGGGTGGTTTGACTTGTTGGATGCAACGTGGTGAACACGTTTGGTGGTGACCGTGAAACCCTAAA
The DNA here is from genome assembly GCA_026929855.1 of Poa annua. Classification (NCBI taxonomy): domain Eukaryota; kingdom Viridiplantae; phylum Streptophyta; class Magnoliopsida; order Poales; family Poaceae; genus Poa; species Poa annua. The sequence continues at coordinate 73,513,667 of CM049433.1, forward strand.
TCAACCCCACCTATGGGCTGGATAGGAGAGCTGGCGGATAGTCCGAACTTTGGGATGGATAATTAGTTTGCTTTTTTTTTTGTATTGGTCGTGTTTTGACTATCCGACCGGCGTATAGCAGGGAAACGGGGCCGGGGCCGGTTGGAGCTGCTCTACCTCGTGAAGAAGTGACCTAGTGGCAGGGGCGGTGTCATAGGGGGTCGAGGAGGGTCAGCCGACCCGGCTCAATTCGGGCGAAAAAATAATCAGGTGCCAGCAAAAAAAGAAAAAGTCACCCCAATCCCCACCCCGAGTCCCCTCTGTCGAGCAAACAGGAGCAAACGAACGACCCCGGCCTATTCCCCTCTACCAAGCGAGCGTCTCGATCTCCCCGCGCCGCCGCCCCCTATTTAACAAACCAAAGGGATATTTGCAACAACAAAAAATGATGACAAGAAGATTATGTTACGTTTTCACCTCTACAATAATAGTAGAGGTCATCTTCCTCAACAGTTTTGTCTTGCCAATATGGATTCAACTTAATGGTATGATATTATCTTATCAAAATGTAGCACTATTTTGTATGTAGTTTTCTTGTTCTTTGTAGTCAGTTTGTAGTAGTGCTTGATGAAATATGAAAATGAATCTGTTTGAATCTTTCTTTTGTTAAATGCACTTATTTTCTTTTAGTGTTTATTTATTCGACCCGACTCGGTTCAATTTCTTACTCCGCCACTGCCTAGTGGTAAGTGTTACGTTTGACATGGAACCTATATGGGTTAACTAACGGAGAATTCGTCTGAAAAATAATAGCGGAGAATTCAGTTTCAGTAGATAGCAGAAAATTGCAATCTCAACAACCATGTGTGAGGAGTGTCGGTCGCTCCCGGCTCCAGTCAAAGACGAGAGACACATGGAACTAGCTAGCGGTGGTTTCTTCCTACCTCATCACCGGTCCGGCTTGTTTATTCCAAATTGTACGCATGCTCAGCCTGGCAAGGGGTTGGCATCAATCATGTAGGAATCGCTGGAGACTTTATGATTAAGTGGTGTAGATCCTTGATGTGTGTGCGTATCCTTGGCTCGCTCGTAGGCCGTAGGTCTCGATCGATCGCCAAGTGACGGCTCTTGTACAGCGATCTTTCACCGGAGATGTTGAGGTAACAGGCCGGCAGAGAAAACAACTGTTCAAGCAGTAGATTCTGAACCTGAATCGAAGGGGAGCTGGAGCTGGAAGACTGGCGACGTGTGTGTGTGGGCTTGCAATATTCATAAGCCGCCTCATTTGTTAAGCAACAGATGAATGTTTTGCATGAAGAAGTAAGCAAGCACATTTCTGTGGGGGTAAGAGCATCTTCACCGGGGGCCTCTAAAGGACCCAAAGCATCTTTGGGGGTGGGGGGGGGGGGGGGGGGGGGCGGACACCAAAAACGCCTACCAGCGGCACCCCAAAGTCTCGTCCCGAGCGATTTTGTGTCCGGGTGCCGGACATCGCCTCGGCCATGGCCCTGACAGCGCTGGCCCACCCATCATACACACGACGCGCCAGTCCCGTGTTAACGAATGCTGTGCAGGAGGCCGTTGCGCCGCGTTTAATGTCGAGGCGACTAGACGGTACCACGCGTCGCAATAACGCCGCGCTCGTTCCCCCTGGCGGGTGCAAACCGAATCGACGCGTCGCAATAACGTCGCGTCGCTTCCGTAGACGGAAGCGACGCGTGCTGGAGTCGCAGCGCCTGCCGCGGCGGCGCCCTGCAGACGCTTCGTCGGCGTCAATGCGCGGTCAGGCGAAGCGGTGGCCGCGTTAATGTAGGTCACCCAACCCCGCTCCTCCAGGCGCCGTTAATGCGGGCAGGACCGCGTCGAGTTCGTCAACCGCAAGTGGATGAAAATGTCGTACGAGCAAAAGCTCGACCCCAAGTACTCCATCTCGACGTCCTACTGGCACGCCGTGTTGAACAAGTAGTACGAGGCGCGTCGTAGCGGTCGACGAGAGCCAACGCCGGAGTTGTCCTCAACGGACGACGACCGTGACGGCGAGGACGGCGACGCCAACGACGACGACCCCGAGCTGCCCGATCTGTCTCTACAACCGGCTGCATCTTGGTCAGCAGCGTCGCTGTCACCGAAGAAAGGGGCGGCGCAAGCCGAAGAGGCTTCCCATCAAACGCCCCGCCGCATGTCACGGCGGTGAATCGACAACGACGCGCCGACAAAGCCAGAAACCTCTAGGGCTCAGCCGAGGTTATGGGACCGATTCTAAAGGCTGCAGGATGGGAACGGTGATGAGCGATGGCCAGAAGTGAAGTGTCGTTACTTCTGGCTTAGTTCGCATCTTCTTCCCCTTGCTGGCCATGAAGCGGCATCTCTTCTCCTCGCCGGTGCGTGTAGTGGTTGGCGAGAAGCTGCATAGGCCTTCTCTCTCGCCCCTAGCCTAGGTTTAGTTTGTTAAATCTCGTTTAAATTCGAAATTGTAAGTTTGTTAAATCTCGTTTAAATTCGAAATTGTAAGTTTGTTAAATCTCATTTAGATGAAGTTTGAATAAATGGGGGCGACCACGGCATGCCCCTTTTGTGTTGTTCATCGGCGGCGCCGTCCTGTTCCTCATTTGTGTTATTCATCGGCGGCGGTTCGTGCGTCCGCAAGGTGTTTAACAGTTTGCTCAAAATTTGGCCACGTTTGGGGGTGGCCCTTTGTGGAGTGCCGCTGTGGGCGGCATCCAAATGTTATCTGAAGGCATGTCCGTCACCCCAAAGTAGACCCAATTGAGGGTGCCGGACACCGATTTACGGTGGAGATGCTCTAACTAGTGGTAGTGGTAGTTTGCTAGAGAGCTGCGAGTGTAAAGTTTCAGAGCTCTAATCAATGTTTAGGGACTAAGTGAGCTGACGGTGTTGGTTAGTGTGAATAAACAAATTCCCGTTGATTAATTAATGGGTGTCATGGAAGAAGTGGGAGAAAGGGACATGCCACTGGCCAGGGGCTAATTATAAGATAATAATCCTGTCGAGCTGTTAGACGCATAAGAAATTCAGACACCGACAAAACCGCAAGATGGGCAAGCATATGTTGCATGAAGAGAAGTTTTTTCCGTCACCGACAGTGCCGGAACTGGCGTGAGCCGACGCCCTCCCTGGAATCCCTTCTTATCATAGAGTGTTGATTATTTATAATAGTGTAGATTACGGAACTATTAGGCACTGAAACTTCTCACCATCCAAACTTTATCGGTGATTTTGAGTCGATGTGCACCCGTCTCCGTCATGAAACTCAGTTCCTTCTTTTTTTTTTGGCGGGGATGAAACTCACAGTTACTTAAGCGAGTCTTTACGGACTCTTTAGAAATTCTGGCAGAAAAACTTATTGAACTCTTAAGTAAACTGTGAAGTCGATTTTTAAGCACATCCAAGTTTTGTTTTTCCATACTAGTCAGGACGAGACACACGGAGAAGAAACCAGGACGGCCACATTTTTTTGTTTTTTTTATTTACTCCCTCCGATATATAAAAAGTGTCACTCATATAGTACAAAGTTTGTACTAGGTTAGTATAAAATGAGTGACACTTTTTATGGATCGGAGGGAGTAGAAATAAAAGGAATGGCAACCTAGCTCGGCCCCTTGGGTGCCCAAGGCCCAACAACTGTTTACTGGGCCTTTCTGGTAAACATCGTTAGGCTGGGCTAGAAACTGAAACAAGCCTAATGGTCGTGCGAAAGACAAACTACACAGGTCGGCGGGCTGCTCCTCCGGCAACTCGCTGTGTAAAAATGGGATTAGTGGGATGGTACAATTTTAATGGTCTCTCACCTAATTTTTAGTACCCCCACTTGTCCCGCCGTCCAGGATCGCATCCAGCTATTGGAGGCCGCGGTGCGAAATGCAATATGGGTCCTGAATTTTTCATTATAAATTAGTCATTACCAAAAATTCGGGGTGCATTTCTTGGATTAAATTCACATTGCAAATTATTCATTAACGGACCCTGCTAATTCGAGGTCGGCCTCGTTTTAAAGAAAAACGAGATCACTTTAGATAACCCATAAAAATTTCTATTTATGGAATAGAAAAAGCAAATGAGTTTCAGCTTTATTCCAAAACGGGAATACACTACTCCAGCCGTACCGCACCCACTCCATCCCACGCATTTAATTACGAAATCCGAAATTCAAAATACTTTGTAGTTCAAACCGTTTATCCGACTTAAGATCCGTTTTCGCCGTTGGATTAGTCGCGACGAAATCTTCGAAACTACATCCCATATTGATATGTTTTGACGACTTTTTTGGAGGATGTAAATTTTGATTGGATGTAATTTTCACAAAAAGTTTATATTCAAGTTATCAGAAAGTTACATCCAGCAAGAAGTTACATCTAAGTTAGCAGAAAAAGTTACATCATCCAGTAAAAAGTTACATCCAGGTAGCAGAGAAAGTTACATCCAGCAAAAATTTACATCATAAAAAAAGTCGTCGTAACATATCAACATGGGATCTAGTTTCGAAGATCACGTCGAGACTAGTCCAACGGTGAAAACGGAATCTAATTTGAATAAACGGTTTAAGTTAGAAAACATTTTAAATTTTTGAAATTCGTAATTAAATGCATAAGTGGAAACATGCAGTGGGACACCATGTGAGCTCGCGTTTCCTCGGAACGAGGCCGAACTAGAGTAAGAATTGGCGTTCATTAACCTAGGCAGGAACTCTATGTACAGATTAAATTCAGAAGTCATCCGAAATACTGATATTAGACAACCGAAGTTTAGTCCTCGTGGAATGGAGTCATGATAATTCTTGAAGATTAATTATGCTACTATAGTCTATAGTGCCGCACTTTGCCAGCAAATGGCTAGTCAATCTAAAGGAACACTCGCTATTTTTTGTTAGCTAGCTAGACAATCGACCGACAAAAGCAAGAAATCATGTCTTAATCTAGTATCACATTTACAAGTTAAATCTGGTGGTGGCGCTGGAGGAATGTGAAGGGGGTCTTCAAACAGAAGGAAAGAAAATGATGGTGATGCCTTCCGCGCTTGGATTGGCAAATATTAAGCAAAACGATCGGAAAAACGGACGGAACTACCGAGGCCCTGTAGAAAATCCAGTTCAGCCCCGAAAATTTTTCCGGTACGGTATCCTGGCCCGACAATCCAAGCGAGGCTAAGAGCATCTCTAACAGCTGCCCTATTTTAGTCTCCGTGCCCTAAAAACCGTTTTTTAGGGCACGTGAGGGCAAAAAAACGAACTCCAACAGCTGCCCTATCACGTGCCCTATTTTGGGGCAGCCCTATATTTTGGTCATCTCTGCCCCATATATGGGGCACGGAGGGCCGCGCGGAGGCGTGCCCTATCCTTTACTTTTCAACGCGCGCGACTCCAACTGCTACGCTGAAACTTCCTTTCCTCTCTCGATTTGAACGCTGCCGGCCACCTCCGCCCCATCTGCGCTCCGATTCGCACCCACCCTTCTCAGATTGGAGCTGGCCTGGCCTGGCCTGGCCGATTTCGCACCCGCCCGACAAAATCCGGCGGAGATCGAGAGCTCCGGCGCGGCTCCGGGCCTCACGGCATCGCTGACGGAATTTGTGATGTTCCCGACGAACGCGGCCCTCCCTGCAGCGGGGAGACCCAAGCGCGGTGGTGGCGGCGCTCCCCATCGAGGGCTTGGCGCAGGAGATGGCTGGCCGTCGAGGCCATCTCGCTGTAGCGCTCCGTCGAGGCCATCTCGCTGTAGCGCGGGCGGCACAGAAGAGCGGCGGCGCGGGAGATGGCTGGCAGCCGGGCCAGGAGCAGGGCGGCGGCGCGGGAGATGGCTGGCAGCCGGCCAGGAGCAGCGCGGCGGCGCGTCGCATCAGGAGAAGAAAGGGGATCGATAGAGACTGGTTGTGCTGGGCTCGTCTCGTGCGTGTGTGTGATTTTTTTTTGAGACTTCGTGTGTGTGATTTTAATAAATATGAATACTGAATTGATGTCTATTCTTATATAGATGGACAATTCGACCAATCGTGCGCGAATTCTTCGAATTCGTGTTCAAATTATGCTTCATAGTTTAAATTATGTTTGAATGTTTATGGAATTTGTCTAAAATAGGGCATATGATAGGGCAATTGTTGGAGAAGTAGTGCCCTAAAATAGGGCAGCTAGAAAAGTGGAAAACTACTCCGTGCCCTATATGTGCTAAAATAGGTGCCATATATGTGCTACAACACCATATAGGACAGGGCATCGCCTAGGAGATGAACAAACATCAACGGATTGGTGAAGCACCAATTATACTTGGGATTTGGGGGGCCCACAATGTGGGGACCCTGTGCAGGCGCACAACTCGCACATGCCTCTCAACGGCCCTGCCACCATCCCACTTTGCACATCCCTACGCCACAGTGAGGCCCTTCAACTTTAGCCCCAATGCCTAGTTGAGAGGCATCGCCAAGCTCACCGTTAGAGAGGCATTAGAGGCATCGCCAAGTCTCATGTATGTTGCAGGAGCAAAAATCGTTAGCCCCAATGCCTAGTTGAGAGGCATCGCCAAGCTCACCGGTCGTAGCGGCCGCGTAGCCCGGCCGCAGCCCCACCGCCTGCCTCCTTCTCGTCGCCTGCTCGTCTCGACGGCCTCTAGCACCTGGCCGTAGCGCTGCCCAGCTGCGTCTCACTGCCATTAACCTGTTCGCCTCGTAGTGTCATGCCGCGGAACGTCGTCCGCCTGGATTCTTAGACTGTAACACGTATACATTTAGAGCGTCTCACTGACATAAGAATTGTTTTGTGCCCATCTCATTATGTCTCATGCCTCTCAACTAGGCATTGGGGCTAACGATTTTTGCTCCTGCAACATATGGAGCAGCTCTAATGACGGAATAAATCAGTCATGGCAGGTTAAGAGGACGCGTCCCCTAATTTCCGCGGCCTCCCAGTTTTGCATATTTAGACGACAGAATCATACTTTATGGGCCTATTGGACCAAATCTATCTCAACCGTTGGATGAAACCATACTAGTCCCTTCATAGGACTAGTAAAAGGTATTGTAAAACTAGCCTAAGTGAGACATCCTCGGTGCACCCATGTAGATTTTTAACTCCTATAGCAAGTTCCTTGCTATTGCCTCACTCTAAATGATAGACATGCATCTCAATATATAGATATGGCGATATAAAGGATCACGCATTAGAATTATTGGGCCAACCACATTAATCTTTAAGCAATAAATTCTAGTGAAAAGCATATGAACCCACTTTAATTTGCGGGCGGGACTAGTCTTATATACATTGCAAGTTGCAAGTTTAGTTTAAGTTAGGCCTCTTTATAATGGGCTCTTCTCACACTTGTACGAGCATGAAAAAAGGACGCATACACCCATGTGGTCTTTCTTAAATGCTCACCTCGTCATGACGCCCTACGTGTGCACATCGCCGTGCACACATCATGTTCCGTAAATGAGACGAGAGAAGTTAGGATTTATGCCACAACAACACACAAAATTGCCACCAAGTTCTATTGAATTAGCTAGAACCTATGCCACAACAACGCGTGAGAATGTCACCCGATTCTAGAGCTATGTGATGTTGTCACGTCTTCTCATCTTGTTTTCCGACGTGCACCGAGGGAAAAGACAGTAGATTTCGAAACTCCACCACCTCTTATGATCTTCTATGGGAGAGACGTGGCGAGTCTTCATCCAATGCAGAATATGTGTTATTATATCATATGTTAAAGATCGTGTTTGAATCATTACTAATAGCATATATGTTTAAACTTGTTATTCACAAATTATCTAGAGGTTTTTTTTGACGGTTAACGGGCAGGAGCTCTGCCATTTCATTATAGAGGGAAAGAATTACAACAAAATGTAAGGATTGTGAGCATAGCCGATCAGGATAGATCAGCACGAAGAAACTAGTTGCATAACTAGTTTATCTTTCCCAAGGTCATGTTTTACCTACTATTTTTATGGCTTAAACTATGTGAAAATTGTTCATATGTTCAACATCACCTTGGTTAATTAGTAGCTGGATTTGAGAAGAGTTCTAGCAACTGTCCATTAAAGCGGACACACTCCATAATCCATTTCTCCCAAATTGTCGAAACCCAAAGTGAAAAGCATTCATTTGAGAATATCGAGTCCAGTCAAATTATATGCCTTAGCTATATCAAGCTTACACACACACAAATTTGCATGGTCATCTTTTGTCGTATGCAAAACATCATTCGAAAGCAGTGTGAGCATTATTTGTAGCCGTTCTATGAGGGATAAAATAACGTTTGGACAGGAGATATCATGCGACATAGGATCACTCGAATCCAATTAACCAAACACTTCACAAGAATCCAAAGGTGGGACTAGGACTTCTTTGTTTCATAGGTGTGCCTAATAAAATGTGCGTAGAAAAGAGCGAAGCAATTTATTTCTTTGCGTGGACACAAGGCAAAATGGATCAGCAGATTCTTAGCAGGAAACACAAACTTATATGCTTCCATTCGATAAGTTGGGGAAACGAAGAAGGGACCTCGATCACCTGCATTCGCACCATGCGGTTTACCTACCTATCACTCCTCGATAGTGGACACCCGGCAATCATCCATGATTACATGACAAAATCACTGCCGCAGAGAAATATATATGACAAAATCAGGACGCATGTTACATGAACATGTTTGCTGATGGTCATCTAACCATCAGCGATCTGATGTAATCAAGTCACAGACACCAACTAGATCCATGCTCCAAAGCATGGATCGGCTGATGGTTAGATGACAACCAATAAAACAAGTTCAGAACTGCACTACTGGGCATATATCTCACTAGAACTGCGGCCTACGGAGATTATAATCATGGGTTAGGAGAGAGAGATGAGACGGGGCGAAACACCTGCCTAGGCTAGCCAGAGCTGGAAGACGGAGAAGACTACTGCAAGGTATATTCTTGGAATGATGCCAGATGCGAAAACAAAATAGGGGTATATTCGCGAGAATAAACCATTTGAGCACGCTGCGAAAAGTCAAGGGCAAACATGAGACCGTAAGGGCACGTATAACGGTTATATCTTAGCGTTGACATGCAGATGATTGCTGAGTAAAGAAAGAAAACTGGAAAAAGGAATTTATTGCATTTTAACTAAGAGATGATCTCTTAGCACAACATGTCTCACTATAATTTTAAAAGATCTGATGATTAAAGATAAGATTAAAAATAATCCATTAGTATTATATTTTATTACCATCTAAATTACGTTACAAGATTAAGATAAAACAGTATTATCGACCATTATACATGCCCGAATTAAAAATTACAGCATCACCAGAAAATGCCCAAAAATAGGTTAGCCGCCCAAAAACTGTTTTTGTTTCTAGAGCTTTTTAGATAAAAAACATAGTTCACTCATATACCCTGTCTCTATATGCTGCTACAACAACAAAAACAAAAAGGCTAAATTTTGGATTTTTTTAATAGTTCCCTTATATACCCCAAGTGCGATTCAAGCCACCACCGCCAGATCCACGTCTGCACCATGCCAAGTAGCATTATTAAGAATCATGTAGTAACCATTGTTACCTCTCGGGTAATAAGCATCCACTTTGATTCACATGATACTTGAAGTGACCGAGAAAGAGGTTCAGTTTAATCTCATCTATAGTTAGTAGCTGCACACCTAGTAGAAGTTGGCTATCAAAACGGAGAATAAGTGAAGTAGATAGTAAAGAATGTTCTGAGATATGTATACCAGCCCGGTGATCTTGAAAGTATAGCACCAGAACATTGTAAGAAAATCTATAGATAATATGGAAATCATAAACATGAACAATACTATCACATAGTCAATTACCAAGAAAAAACAAAAAGGATCGATTACTGCATCAATAGCCAGAAGCAGCTAAGCACCAACTCCTCTAGTTCTTAGAGACGGCAAGAAGGCAGTGACCAAGCCGGTAAACCAACAAATACTTGCAAAACATATTTTGCAGTGATACTTTTAAGCAAAGATGAAGGCCTTTTGTCCCAGTTGCAGCATAACAGGGGTAATACGTAGGAAGATTCTGGTACTTCAAATCAACTCATCATGTCTAGAGCCTAGACTGTGTGATTCTTGTTAGTTTTAAACTATCACAAATTATCACAGAAACATCACATTACTGCACCAGAGTAAAGATGAATCCGTGGATCTACAAAAAAAACTTTGCAGTTACTCAGATTTTTACACAAAATCTTATTAAGAAGAAACCTTTATGGCGAAATTATTTTTACCAGGTTATACAACTTTGACAATTGTTCACACAGTAATTTATTCCCTAACCAAGTACCTTCGCAAACACAAGTATGAGTACAATCTCCAACTTTAGTTTCACAACACAAACCAAAAACACAAGACATATCTCGGATCTCGGATCTCTATTAACAGGGAACAAAAGGGAGATTCCCGATCTTACCACTCCATAGAGAAAGTGTGTTAGAATAAAGGCATCGCTTACGAAATACGTCTGCACACACAAACTTCAGATGACGGAAATGTTTATGGTCAAATTGAATTTGTGCCTGAAAGAGGACAGCTCTATAGAGCAAGGGGGTGGCCTCAGCTTAAATAGTTTAAACCATTACATAGTCATTACAAAAGACAGCCATTATTAGCAATGGAAGCCTACATTCGAGTTAAGCTGCTAGAGAGGAGCTGAATAATTGTGTAAGGAGGAGAACCAAACGATCTGTCTTCAGAGATTCTTTTTTCTCTCCGGCTCAACAGGTTGTACAGGTGGATGTCCTTGTACATTAGGTCACCATACATGTCGAAGCTATCAGTCAAATGTGCGCCTTTTATGTAATAGATGCAGTTGGCGTCAACTGATGGGAACATATCTGCATTCACAAATATGCACCTACAGTATCCACCTAGGAAGATGGCACGGTTGCCAATGTCCTTCACATGCTTTAGTTTACATCTGTCCGAGTCGATCTTGTATATCTCCATGCCTTCTTTCAGCCTGATGATGATCAATATTTCTCCAGCAGATTCTAGCAGGAAACAACGGTTCTCATATCCTATCCACAAATTCCATGCAGCTTCGTCTTCGGACATCATGGTATCTTGATCATCAGACATCTCAAGATCGACATGGAAATACCTCATCAGATTAAAGATACCTTTGGCCACATCCAGTGGAAATAGTGACACCGATCCCGACTCACCATCAGTGTAGATACCTCTGGCAGCCATCCTGATCCGAGGGCAAGCACACTTGTCCTCGTACACGACAAAGCTTTCGCTGCTAGGATCACCCATGTACACCTTACGAGATGTGTCACGTACTGAGCCATCAGGATCATGCTCGTTATACATCTTGTTGCAAAACAGCATGACAAGTGTGGGTGATGAACCGGAGAGAAGAGTAGCAGACTCCACAAACTCGTCAGGCACAGGCGCAGTGAAACGAATCAAGTATCCTGTGAAAGGATTGAAGACGCTCACAGTGCTATAGGTCTCTCTGTCCATCAAAATGAGGAGACCATCCCGGGTGGAAACGGAGACGTGGTATTCGCGGACCAGCGGGAGATCCTTGCGGAGGAAGCGGCCAGTGGTGGTGTTTGCAAAGCTGTGTGTCTTGCTTGCATAGACCTCGTCGACGATGACCCAATGGCGAGGGCGGAAGCGAGGGTCAGAGGTATTCTTGGGGTCGTCGGTGGCGGAGCGCCAGCTTTGGCAGACGGCACGGAAGTCCATGTAGTAGTCGATGTCACTGGTGGCCAGGAAGCAGTCTGCGATGCGGTTGATGAGGTCGGCCGGGAGCGAGGACCAGTCGGCAAACTTCATGGCGGCAGCGGTGGTAGGAAGGAACACGGATGGTGCCTAGTTCATGAGAGTTCACAGCGCGTTAGAACATCGGCAGGACGGACAGCCAACTCCATCTAAAATGAATCTAAAAAAAAACTCCATCTAAAATGGGCACTTCTGAAGCAGGGAAGGATGAACTCACGGTGGTCAAGGCAGCGGCAGGAGAGGAAGCCGGGTGTGGTGGTGCCGACGCCGTAGCCGAGGACATGGTGCTGGGCGATGGCCGCGGCCGCTGCCAGATCTGCCGAAAACCGGCGGGGGAGTAGGGAGAGCGCCGGAGAGGGGGAGGGAAGGGGATTCCACTAGGGTTTATAGGGTTCAAGGAGGAGATGTCGCTGCCGAAGCATGTTTCGGCCCGTTTGTGAGGCTGGCCGTGCCGTGCCAGCCGACGGGCCTCGCCTCAAGACCCAAGCACGGCACAGCAATTAAAAAGGCTGACCCGGGCACGTTTTGCCATTACGGGCCAAATTTGGCATGCGTGCCTGTTTTGCCCTTTTTCTGCATTTGGCCAAAATATTAGGAAAATATCTGAAAATTTCAGAATAAATTCTAGAAAAATGAAGATAAAAGCGAGATTCAGAAAAAAATAGATGTATTAGTAGCTGCCTCACTAATACATTCTATCTCTAGGAAGGAAAACAGTACAATTTTACTCTAAAAGTCTAAATGATAAGTGGTTGATTCCACCTTCTTGTGTGCTTTCTTTTACGTGAACGTCGAAATGCCTCCGCAAGTGGCCGACTCCTGCTCCTCTTTTCAAGAACGGAAGCATTGTCCATCCAGGTCATTTGCACTTTGCTTTGACCGCCTGGACACCATTCACATCGTCAAATGCGTCATTGAAGTGCTCCCACACCTTGGAGGGTTTCCAAGGAAATATAGGAACTTGATTGGGTTCTGCTTCACCTATGTTTGTGTGTGAGAAATGAGCGGGGTGGGAAGCCCTATTTATAGTGAAATAATCACATTTTTTGGTTAAACTAGTCCCTAGCGGTTAAAAATACGAAATCAAAAGGGGGCTTGAAACGCCCCTAAACCTGCTAAACGGCCTCACAACCCTAGTTCGGCCTCCAACAGACGGTCGGCTGCGCTCCCCATCCCCACGCCACCAACACCATTTCTGTGATCCATCAGAGCGGAACCGTTCTATTCTTGTGTTCAGTTTGGACAAAAAAATGTCACGGAACAGTTCCATTCCTATGTTTAGTTTTGGAATTGGATGGGAATGGAATGGAATAGGTGAGAATAGAATCATTACTAAATTTGATTAATTATTGCTAAACTTGATTATTTTTTTCTAAACTTGATTGATTTTTCCTAATCTTGATTAATTATTCTAAACTTGATTAATTATTGCTAAACTTGATTCTAAACTGAATGATTAGCCGGCCGTTCCACCTTGTCCGGCCGAATTGGCCGGACCGGTGTATTCCGGATATAGGGGGAATATTTCATTTTGAGGAACCACTCACTTACATTCCATTATGCAACTGAACGCAAGAACAGTCTAAAGGTGCGGAACCGTTCCATTCCACCTCGTTCTGAGACTGAACACACCCTAAGTCATCAAAATGCTCCACACCTTTGGGTGTTTTCTAAGGAATACATGAACTTGGTTGGTTCTGGTTCAGCTTTTTTTAGTAGAGATATTGTGACTCCCGGCTCCGGTGCTCTCCTCTGTTAAAAAAATGATGTATCCAAGAATGTGTAAAACTCGCCCATTTTCGTATAGCTTAGGATATGAAGTACTCCCTCTCTTTAAATACAAGGGCACTTCATATTTTTAGGACACATTTTAATCATTAATTTTACCAACAAGATCTGAGTTATGTATCACAAAAAATATGCCATTAGATGTAAATTTCAAAGAACTTTTCAGTGATATATTTTTTATGAAATATAACTCATATTTTGTTGACTAAAATTAAAATTCAAAGTTAGACACAAAAAACAAAGTGGCCTTTGTATACAAAGACGGAGGGAGTATTTTGAATTCAGATTTTGTAGGTTTGTGGGATATCATTTAATAATAAGCATGAATTTTTCAGATTTTATAAGCTTATAAAGACGATTTTTTAATCTAATTTTTAAAATAGAGAGAGCACTGAAACTCAGGAGCCAAAATGACTTTCTGTGATCCATCTGGGTACCCGACGATGGGCCCATCTGTCAGTCTAAGAGGACAAGTTATAATTTTGGCTGCTATATTACTCACGCTCAAAATCCCTCTACACTTTTGTGAGGTTTTCCTGCTAGCAATTGGTCGGTTCTATAATCGACAGAAACTGAAAACAATCTATGAATCCTACTACAATGCCCTTGTTCTCCTGGGAGGCCAAATGACATCAATCGGGTCACCAACTGCCAGAAATAAACTGTGAAGAGGAAACTAAGAAGCCCAAAGCTTCGAATTCAGAGGAGTCCTTGAGAACTCCAAGATAGAATTTGAATGGGGTGCACAAATTATTCTGCAGCACTTATGCCAAGGATAAGAACATCAATGGGTACAATAGTGGAGCATTTCAACTAACTCATACCTGAGCTGTGCTTCCAGGGATGCTTCCAATAAGACCAACTCAGCAAATTTGGACAAGCAGAAAACTAATGATCAATTAAGATGAAATACAGCATGCTAAAACTCCCACTAGGAATTTACACATTACATAACGTTGAAATTGTCAAGCCTGACCAATAAGAGAAATGTTTGAACCTGTACAAAGAGGTGGGCGATCCCCAGTTCGCCATAATTGTCACGGGCACAGCCACTTGACAGTAATACATACTGAATATGGGTGAATCTATGAACTGCAGTAAAGTTTAAGCGGGATTTTCAATCCTACTGCCTGGCCAACCACAGATAACCATGCTGACAAGTATTGCAGAGATCGATCTTTATCTCCCAATTTATCAAGAAGTAACTTCATCCACTCACTAGTTCCACAGGGATGCAAGGTGAACCATGGCCAACTTAGGTGGGGATGCTCCTGCAGGGTGCAAGAGCAGTCAATAATTTTGAGTGAGTATAAGCTTACCAATAATCAGTGAACCAGAAAACATAAGTAAATTTTACACATCATTATCAAAGAATCATGCATTAACCATTCTTACCTCTCGAGTAATAAACGTCCACTTTGATTCACTTAATACTTGAAGTGAGTGAGAAGGAAGGTCCTTTTTTATCTCATCTATAGTTAGTAGCTGCCCATCTAAGGACAAGTTGCAGACATTGGCTATCAAAAAAAAGGAGAATAAGAAGTAAACACTCAGTAATGTTCTGATGCATACCAGCCTGATGACCTTGAAAATATAGAATTGGAACCTTGTAAGAAAAGCTGTAAACTATATGGAAATCATAAACATGAACATTATCATCAGAAGAGCTCTGGACCTGCAAAGAAAAAGAAATGTCGCATATGTGAATTAAGAACTTATGATTTATTACTTTTTTCAAGACTTCTTATAATTTTATTGTGGAATACGAATCATAGTCGCCTATGTTTTTGTCGAAAAAACAGATAATTAGTATGAAGAGTACAGTAGCTAGTGTACGATGTGAAACCAAGGTGGTCCTTTAAAGCTCACGCTTTATAACCCACAACCATAGAGACACAAATGAAAGAACTAAATCTGGAACTCCATGAATGTCCATAACTATCGCTTGCTATATCTAGATTTCCGATAGTCGGTCTGTCCCTCCGATACAAGTCACTGAGTTTCTAGGGTGCAATCAATTCAAACTATTGCCTAGCACAAGCTATTCGACCAAACTGTTATATTTTTATTTGGAAAATCACTATGAGCATTCAGAGCAAGGTTGTGTACCAATATGCAGGCAGTAGAAACATGTAATTAAGAATACCCGCTAAAAAACTTACCCAAGTGTCATACTCTACGATTTCTTCATCATCAGGGCCCTTGCTCTCATCAATCTGTCCCGGGAAGGAAACTTTCAGCAAATCAGTAATCAGTAAATTACTAGTAGCAGACAAGCAAAGAAATAAACCACCTGGTACACTCCTTCGAGAGCTAGATACCCCTCCGTCTGCACACAAGGAAAAAGCAGCCAACTCATCGGTTGTCAGAAATTCACAATCTAGCGAGGAAGTAAAGCATAACAGCACAGAGAGAGGAAGTCAAGTGAACCTCAGATGGCACGCCCATTTTGCAGCAAGGTCTCCAGGCCCAGTCGGGGAGGGAGTCGTCGACGTCGTCGATCTCCGCCCACTTGGTGACCAGAGCCTTCGCTGAGGCGCTGAACTCGTCGGGAGACAGAGTCCCGTCCCAGACGGATGATTTCCCCATCGCAAAGACGCACGGTATCGACAATCGACAGGGCAAAAAACAGTTCCTCTGGCTCTATCTTGGATGGGGATCTCTGGATGGACGAGGTGTACTGATTAGAATCCACTCGGTCGAACAATCGAGGTGCCGTTGCCGATCCGGAGTCCCTCCAAGGGGTTGCGGTGTTGTGCTCGGAAACAGCCTGATCCTTTTTGGAATCGGGGTAGTGGTCGTGGGCTGCGTTGGCGAGGCGAGGCGAGAGGCGCGGCCGCGTTTGCTCGCCGGCGACGTGACTCCGACGGGGGAGACTACGGAGGTCTTGATTTGTTGCACATATCTGAAAGAGACCCTATCAGATTAGATACTACCGGAATAGGGGTGTGCAGATTTACGAAGCAACCCTTTAAAACCAAACTGCTTTATTTCAAGTGATGCGAGTCCCTCCCCCTCTTCCCCACGCCAACCCGAAGTCCTCCCTCTCTTCCCCGTGCGCCCACCCGTGGTGGACAAGATGTCGGTAGGGCTAGAGCGAGGCGGCAGCCGAGCAATGGACTCAACGGTGGGAAAGTGTGAGGTGTGACACAGAGTCCGATACTAAGGGCGTGGTTGGTAGCCCTACTCACCTCATACAGAAAACCTCATGCGTGGACCCCACCCAAGCTCTGCGACACCCACCCCCGACATCCTTCTACTCCCTCCGTTCCAAATTAGATGACTTCTATTTGAATAAAAATGGATGTATCTAGATATGCTATAAGTCTAGATACATCCAATTTTTGACAAAAACAAGTCATCTAATGTGAAACGGAGGGAGTACTTTTCTTCCCGAGCTCTCCTCGCCCAGACGCTCAGCGCCGCCCGGCCACGCTGCCTCTCAGCCCAACCTCAACGTGTGTGGGAGTTAAGAGGGATTGTTGGGACGGTGGCTGAGCCCACAATTTGGGAGGACAAGGCGGCCACATGCAGTGGTGGCTATCGAGGAAAACGACTGAGGCGGTCAAAGAATAGCATCGCCCCCCTTCAAGTACCTCATGTTACATTCTCCTCGGACAGGATGTGCATGGCAAAATGACACACGACACTGGGCACTCCGCTACAATGCCACCACGAGTGCTAAACCACGTGTAACATGTGACGCGGGCATCAGCCGTTGCGTGGCACGGCCAGAGGCGAAACAAATGCCTTGATTACTCATCCATGAAAATGTACATGATGAACTTATTCATTGATGACCATGTGTTTATTCATCCTCTAGACTTCCAAATCTCTTGACAAGCAATCAGATTATCAGAATACATACATACAGACCCAAATAATTTTGAACATAGATCAGACACTAGCCTGCAGCAATAAAAATAAAAGTTTGAAACATTTGCAACAAAAAAGAACTCTGATAGCCGTGGATGGGAGAACCAAAATCTTGCTGGCTCGAGGAGCGGTGTCAGCCTAAGTGATGCCGAAACAGCGAGGCCATCTCAATCTACAGGAGACAAAGGAGTTTGTCAGGTGAAACTGTAAAAGTTGATCCTGGTTTGTTTCACCTGCCAAGCTAATGGTACTTACAGCAGTTATAGCGGTTTCAGCGCCCTTGTTCCCAGCCTTGCCACCAGCACGATTTAGCGCCTGCAAGGATGATGGGACTGGTTAAGCAAGGATTGAAGCAAACGATCACATTATAAAGCATGTATGACGCTTCACGCTTCTGCATCGCTCCTGTAGACGAACGCAAACTGCAACCAGGTTGAGATTACTCTATGAAACGAATATCAACAGAATTGCTCCACTTAGCAACATGTGCAAGTGAAGAGGTGTCTTCAATTTGAGTTGGCATATGGCTCAGGAACATGAACAATAACATTGAAGTTGTATCCTCTAAATTGCTATTCTTCTGATGGTACTTATGATTCGTGGAACCGAATAACTAACTAACCTAAATAAATGGGTGAAAACAATACTCCAAACAGGATACAAAAGTATGTTATTGAATGATGATGAATTACCTGGTCCATGTCATCACAGGTCAAAACACCAAATACGCAGGGGATACCTGTGGTAACATTTTTTTAATGAATAGGCATTCTGAAATTGACAAAAGGAAAATAACAGGAGCAATTTTCATTGGATATCATAATTTCAAACACAAATTTTTTTACTCTCACTCTAGTCATTGCGAATATAATTATGTAAGCTATATGAGACGTGCATGGATATCAGGCCCAGGGCGACGGAAGTGCAACCTGTGCGGCCGCCCACAATTTTTGGGGGCCCAGAATTTTGACTCGCCTTGTATAGTTTTTGCAGTAGGCAGAAAGGCCCGAATACTTGCTATCGGACCAGCTTCACTTTGACGCGTTGACAAGCGAGGCCCATGCCTGTCGTTCGTGCGTTATGTTCGACAGAGGCGAGACCCGTTCGTGATTTCAGCGAGCCGTTCATCTCGTTTTCTTCTATCGCCGGTGACTCGCCACCGTGGTGGCACGCCGGCGCCCGTCGTCTCTCCACGCCGGCTCGTCGCTACCGTGGCGGCGCCCGTTGTCCAACTATACTATCCCTTTCTTTCCTTCAGCTTTCTCTCCCTGATTCCCTCAATCATTAGCCGGCTAACGCTAGGCGGGAGGTGCGACAGCGGCATGCACCTGACGCCCACACCGGTGTCCCAGTGCCCGGAGGTACTCCGTTTCGCCCATAGCGGCAGGGCGCATCAGCCAAACTGAAGCTGGCATCTTATTTGCTAAGGTATAAGACCAAGCTCTGATTCTCAAATTTGCATACTGATAAATTGCATGTAGAATTGATTATAGATAGATTGAAATTTCGTTATATAATTGACTGATTGTTGAAGAACCAAGAGCAAATTCAGAAATAAGACAGGTGACAGTTTGTTGGATGAATATCAGATTTCTTTTGTATTACAATACTTAGTCAGACCGGTTATTGTCAAATTACATAGGGCCCAATTTTGGAGTTTGGCACAGGGCCCTGGATTTTGCCGGCCCGGCCCTGATGGATATCTCTAACTGGCTAACTGCTTACCGTTGCATGTTCATTAAGCATCAATGATTATCCAAAAGTTTCCTATCTAGTTATGCCTATGAAAAGATAGAAAATTAAATATGAACCCATGCCCATATGCACCCTCAGAACCTTCTAAATAAGAAATACACCAAGTGAAACAGAAATGAATAAGAGAGTAAGTTCTCTACAACCCAACTGGCTTGATACTAAAGATAAAGCAACATACCTGCAGATAATCCAGCAGAGAGTACACCTGACGCAGCAGAGTTTGCAACAGCATCATAGTGGGTTGTGTCACCTCTAATCTGCAAATCACAAAAAAAAAATCAAAATCAAATGGCATCAACTTGATAACTATGGATTTGCAAAGCATAGGTTTTAGCAGGTATTGCAGCAACAAAAGCAGCATGATCACCAGGATTATACCAACCTTGGCATAAGCTAGCCTTACACTGTATAATAGATAACTTTCCACGAAGTTACAGAATCAAGGTTAAGATTGTTAAAAAACAACAATGATATATGTGAAATTGTCCACTCCTAAAGATTAAACATGCTGTCAGCAGCATATAGCTTACCCAGATTCTTATTGAGATTTTCAGACTTCTAAATTGCAGATAGATGTGATAGGGTCTACCTCATTGACAGTGGAAGAAGAAAAGGGCATAGAGCTTATTGCTTTAGCACATTATAAAAAATATGCAGGTCTTGTAAACTTTTGAGAATTACCCAAGTGACAAAGTTCACCGGGCTGCATGGTATCAAACATTCGAACTAGATGGCCTAGGCCATACCTAATGTGGAAGAAGAAAAGGGCATAGAGCTTATTGCTTTAGCACATTATAAAAAATATGCAGGTCTTGTAAACTTTTGAGAATTACCCAAGTGACAAAGTTCACCGGGCTGCATGGTATCAAACATTCGAACTAGATGGCCTAGGCCATACCTAATGTGTCATATCTGGAGAAAAACCTTAGGGTAAAGGTAAACATTATCTTGGGAGCATGCAGAAGCTACATTAGTACTAGAAGCAAAAGGAATATAGAAAGTGGTTAACATACCACAGCCCCAATGCACAAAATTGCATCATATTTTCCAGACTTGCCAAGCTTCTGTGCTGCAACAGGAATTTCAAAGCTGCCAGGAACACTAACAACCTGAAATAAAAAATTTGAATTAGAGTGAGAGTGACGCATGGGAAGTTGGTTCCAAAATTACTTAGGAGTACTGTTGTTTTTAACACTGTGCAGACGAAGTGTCATGTACTATGTATGATATGGTGTAGATTCATTTACATCTAAATTTTGTACGAAAGGTTTTACATGGAAAGTATTCCTTTATAAATACATATAACAACAAAGATTATGTTATAGTGACAGTATATCAGTGACCCTATACAGTTATACAGCCCGTATCAAAACTTCATCAAAATAGTGCAGAAACACATAAGGCCCTGTTTGGAATGGGGGTTAAATTAGTGTTTCCACCAGTTTTTAGTTCAACTTTGAGCAAAATACCGGTGGCCACTCTGATTTTACGTCCATTCCAAACAGCCCCTAAGCCATAAATCATATATGTTTATGTTGTCAAAAGAACAAGAAACTAAGTACCAGGTATAGCCAACATATTAACCCAGCCAAGTAGTTAGGTCATCCAACAGGAGTGTTTGCATGAAGAATTAGTCTTTCATGGGCAGTAGTTCATGAAACAAGTGTTTTGGCCCCTCATCAGTTAGGAAGGCAACGAAATGATGTTCTTCCAAAGGAAATAAGGCACATTAGTTATCATAGTGGTTGTAAGCAATGGCCTTCATTTTTATTCCCTTTTTCTTCTCAAAATTGACCATGATCTTTGGTAAATACTTGAGATGGAGGCAAAGCACTCGGTGAATCCTAGGAGTTGAATTCGTTTGGGACAGGGGACAGAGTCACCATTTCAACAACCGGCCACAGGACGGATTCTTAACGAGGTTCAAGATTAGTTAGTGAGAATTTTTTCTTCATTATAACATGGACCGGAATAGCTTCGATTTAGTAAGATGAAATAAAGATACGCACTGTTATATTTTCTCCTTTGATGGAGTATCTCTCGAATGCCTCTAGAGCCCCCTGCAGAAGCAAGTTGGTCACTATCTCGTTAAACCGTGCCACCACCTGCAGGTTGATAAGGAACCACGGAGTTAGACAAATGAAAGCTACTCTCCTGTTTCTCCATTATTAAGCACAACGATACAAAGGGCAGGAAGTAGGGGCGAAAGGAGCAGCGACGCACGATGCCGAATCTGAGCCCCTCGGTGTTGGTCAGCGACCCCATCAGCCGCTGGTGCCCTGGAGCGGCGGCGGCGGCCAGGACGGGGAGCCGAGAAGCCCGAGCATCCGCGACCAGCGCGGCCGGACGAGCTGCACGAATCGAAGGGCAGAGATTAGAAGCAGCAACGGCCGCCGAACGAGCCCGAGCCCGAGCCGCGGTTGAGATGGTGGTGACGGGCGGGCGCGTACCGGAGTGGGTCGAAGGGAACGAGAGGGCGGCGGCGGCGGCTCTCGGCGCACGCAGGGGCGCGTTGGATAGGCGTGCGTGGGAGGCGGGTCTCGAGACCGCGGATGATGTCGCTGGTGAAGCCGCCATCGCCGTCGCCGTCGGTGGGTGGGTGAAGATCTGTGTGCTGCTGCTGCTACTCGAGGGCGGTCGTGTGGATGTCAAAAGATGTGTTCTTTTAACCTGTGCAGATTGCATGTGCGTACGAGTAGTGCATTGGGTCTGTGTCCCCAAGCAGCCAGACTTTTGTGATGATTGACGAATGCTTGGATTTGATATACTTCACCCAAATCATATTCTGGGAGTCGATGTTTTAAACACTGCGATACAAATTTGAATATCTAATTTCTTAGAAGAAGAAAAAATGTGATTAAAAATTCTAAACAGCCACTTTCTATCTAAATTGAGACACTTAATTTGGGACGGAGGGAGTACATAAACCAGATAGCCAGAATATTTTCCCTTTTTTAGAAAGATCTTAAAAATGCAAGAGCAGAGTTTCTGAAATTGGCACGCCTATTTCCATCTTACTCTTGTACCAAAGTTTGTTTGATTTCACAAAAAAAAAAAATCACACTAAGAGTGGATGTTAGATTTCCCGTGGTACATAGTGCAAATAATTTCTTAATAATTCTTTTTTATGGATTCAATTCTACAAATCAAACAACCACTGTAGAAAAAATTCCAAAGGATTCCAAAAAGGCCTACAAATACTCCGCACGGCACAACCCTCTCACACAACATCCATCACAAATTGCGTAGCAAACACATAATCACAGGATCACCGTTGTGATAGTCCATCACGTCCAATGCAACTGGTTGAGACCAAGCTCTAGCCGCATAAAGATTTCCTTCTTTTACTCTCATTGTCAACATGGCTTACGAATACATCGTTCAAACTCTCAACAGGATGAATCATATTAAAACAGAGACAGAAAAGCCGATTACAAACTCTCAACTGGACATATATCATAGCATATGCCTTTCTATTCCTCAAAGACCACCTTCTGAGCTTTGTTAGGCCTTTCGTGGGAGTCAGAGTGCCGACCCCCTCGCTTCCCACCACCGAAGTGCCTTCCACCACCACCTCTGTTATTCTTCCAGTCCCTGGAAAGTCCACACAGAGACAACAACAGCGTTATCGAACAGGTTATAGTAAAGAAAAAACACGGTATAAGGTGTCCTACCACTAGATTTGTGCTGCAACACAAGCATGCAAGGCTTGAGGTTGAGTCTTGAGTGTATACAAGAAAAAAATAGTGCACTGTACCAAAGAATTTTATACGTGCAAATTTAGAGCTAAATTTTCATGGTACGTAAAAATAATGCAGTAGCTTCAGTACAACATAAAAATAATGCAGTAGCTTCAGTACAACATTATTCTAGACAGAACTATAGTTCCTTCCTTGCATCAGGCTTTCTACTTCTAAAAATTTCAAAAGCTATGATTAATCTATGTGCTTCAGTTTTCAGATGCCAATCAGAACTCAAACAGGTAGAGACATATTTGTAAACAGCATCAACAATCAAATGTAACAATATAATATTACCTTCCACCCCTGTTACTTCTGTTGTCTTTTTGATATTTCCCTTGGCCGCCCTTTATTTCACTCCAGTAATCCTTCTCAGCTTGTCCTGTGTTGGAATAGTAGCTTCATGAGACTAGGGATTAACCATAACGACCAAATCTGCTAACTTATGCTGCCATTTCTACCAAAGAAAATTATTTCTGACATCAAAGCTCACATTTGGATGGAAAACAATTACTCCCTACGTCTCAAAATATAAGGCGGGCTATTTTTGTGCTGGTCTTTGATTCTCAACTTTGACCACTAATTTATTTGGAATGAGAACGTATAAATGGTACTGCTGAATTTGTCTTGCACAATTCTTTCATTTCGTATATTATTATACGGACATACTATAAATACAAATCATGGTCAAACACTCAAACATGTATGTTGTTGGCAAGCGGAATTTAAGGGCGCCTTATATTTTGGGATGGAGGGAGTACTATATGTAACAGGAATTATATTTATATTGTCACACATAATCTACAGAACCAACAAGTACTATAGGAAGGCATCAACTTGCACGGTGAGTTAGTAACTTTATTTAACATTCAACAAAAAACCCAAAACAAAACTGATCGAAACTGAAGTTTTTACCAGACACAGGTTCCAAAGTGACAAGATGGCCCTTCATAATCAAACCGCCTTCATCCGAAAGAGCTGCCAATGCGCGGGCCTTTTCTGCTGCATTCGATTCCTCAAACCTAAGATATCCTGAATCATCCCCCTTACTGAAGTCCACGTACTTCAAGAAGGGAAAAATAAGATAAATGTTACAGTTTGGTTTATGCCATGTGATAGCGAATTATGTTTAAGATAGACACCATAAGAAACACAAATCGAAGATAAGAATTCCCGAAATCATGTGTAACAGCCTATTTCAAGGGATGCGTAACATACTCAAAAGATTAATGAATCGCCTTTAAATTGCTAAACATGGTTCGACATTACTCTTGGAATTGCCCAGATAACATATAGGTTAACATCTAGCGAATAATGGGTTGAACTTTTCATATACATTTGCAACCCTCAAAATCACAACAGTAACATAAATAGAAAATTGAATGGTTGGCAATTAGAAGAATTGGTTATGTATAACAACATTTTGTGATATATAAAAATGCATGATTCTACAACTTAATATTCTAAAACTCAGCTTCTGTTTTCTAGTAAGTCCACAATCCAAGTTCTGAATTCAATTACTAAGAAAATCAGAGGTGCATGTGAACTTAATATCAGGATAGTGACATTAGAACTTTATGTTTTATCTGTTTTTTCCAGCAAACTTGTGAACTAAAATTTTCTTTACTAAAAAATGTAACAGTGGATGTACATATGGATCAAATACCACAGCAGTTAAGTAAAAGCTTCTAATTTCATTGCTTATTATTTCATTAAGCTTGAGAGTTGAATTTGCAACTGCCTCACAGGAAATAGGGTATCTAATAGGTTATATACTATCCTAGTACTGATATATAAATGAATATTACTAGTGATGGTATGAGAACAATATTGTAAGCAAAAAGAAGTCGTCAGAAATAAAATTACCCGCACTGTGCCGAATTTTGCAAAATATTCTTTGAAGTCCTCCCTTGTAATTAGTTCCTTGTCATTTGCTGGAGGGCTTTTACCATCGTTGTTCACAGATTGTGCATCTGCTGCTTTTGACTCCTCAACATCATCTGACTTCTCTTCCCTGACATCAGCGTTCTCAGGGACCTTCTCTTCATGAGCTATCGCCGATTCCTCGGCAGAATTGGAAGACTCTTCCTTCTTGGCAGTTTCAGTCTCATCGACTTTGTTCGCACCGTTTTGCTCTGTGTTGCCATCAGCTAGAATTTTCTTTAGCTTGAAAGCCAGAATTAGACCCTTTGTATATCTATCACCAAATAATGATGATTCACCGAGTCAGGTCAAAATCTAGGAATAAAAACAGAAGGTTTCAAAACTGCCCGTAAAGAAAGTTTACCCTTCGTCCTTCTCGACACCATTCTTCTTATTAAGGTTTGATTTTTCATAAGCTTCTTTCTTAGCCTCTCTTTCAGCATCAAATTCCTTCCTGTATTATGTCATCATTTGATTACATGTCAGTATTGATATAGAGTTATGAATGTGAAAACTATGAGCCCCTCGACTACTGATTCTGAAATTAAGGGAAAGTGACTTAAAAGTATCAATCTTTGTGCACAAACAGTATTAAACCTTGCATATAAGCAAACTTCAATCATCAACTGATAAATAGAGAGCATGGAAACGAAAGCATTGAGAATAAGCCCAGAGAATGAAAACAAAAATTCTATCGCTGGTACAAGGTAAGCATGAAAAAAGAAGCTTGAATCAGCACTTAGCTTACTTTGGTTTTATTTCAAGATCCGCTCCTGCAAAACTAAGTTTCTTCGCCATAACAGCATTTGCTTCCTCTTCTTCTGAAAATTCGACTAAAGCTGTGCCGCAGAAGTGCCTCCCAGAAACAAGTTTCGGTAGCCTTACGCTGTTCACCTGTGATGCACTCGGGTCAGAAACAACATACCACAACCAGAAATTACATTGCAGGATTCATGTATGCATAATTTTGTTACTTTAACTTGCTAGTCTGTCAATTATCATATCCATTCAATCTGACATGTATCTTGGATCTGATAGAGTTTCCAAATCAAAGTAACTAGCATATGCATATGTGTTACTGAACCTTGAGATGACAAGCATTGTGCATTCTAGCCTATACTTTCAAGTATGGTATTCAAGGATCAGACAACATACCTTGCCATGCTGATCAAAGAAAGATTGAACACCTTCCAGCTTGACATTGTGAGGAAGTGGAGATGCGGCAATTGACCTAGAGTCAACTTGCTCTATAATCTCATCTGGCTTCGCAAGCTCATTAGCTCTACCAACTTTCTTCCCTGCATATAAACAAAAAATGGAACAACGGTTACCGGCCCATGTCACTGGCATATACTTCTATAAGAGCAATTCAAGCAAGACATGCTCACTTTGGCCTAATTTACAAAACATCCACCGTCCAATTTTCTCGGGGGCAATTTAGCTAGCTTATAATGTGGATTTGATATAATCATTAAGAAAGAGTCGTGATTTAAATAATCAACTTTACTATGAAGTGCCCAAATTCAGCCTGTCAGTCTCTACTTACTAAAACTGAAAAATGGGATGTTGTCCTTTCACTCGGAATTTATGTTTGTTAGCCACCAAAAACAGGAATACCACGTCACCGGACAGGACTCTAAGAGTGAGGGAAAAAAAGTTTACCGTTCTCAGAGACGCGTAGGGCTGCGGAGCACCGCAGCACCTTGGCGACGGCCTGCACCGTCTTGTAAGGCACGCTGTCCTCCTTGACGGCAGCATCTAGGCCGAGGTGCGACCTCATCTTCGCGAAGGAGCAGATGAGAGCCAAGCTGACCACTGCCCAGCCCCAACCCCAACAAACAAAACAAAAAGAAATCAGTACAGAGTCTAGCACCAGAACCACGGAAAGCAAGCAAGGCAGCATGGGTCATCGAAGAGGAAGAGGGAGAGGAATCCGTACATCCATCCTCGCTCTCCTCGACGGTCTTCCGCAGGAAGTTGTCCCGGGGGAGGTTGCTGTCGCTGAAGTAGAACTCGACCTGCGGCACACACACAAAGAGAGGAGAGGGGGATAAATTAGCAACCGAAAATTCAGGGGGCGGGGCGGGCGAAAGGGCTGGTGGGGTCGGGGACGGGGTACCTGGCGGAGGACAAGCTTCGCCTTGGCTTCGTCGAGGGAAACGGCGGCGGCGGCGGCGGGTGTGGTCGCCATGGCTAGTGTGTTCGGGCCGGCAGCGGGGGCGGAGGCGCTAGGGTTTTAGGGTGGATGGCGGGTTCTGTTCGGGTTTAGTGCTGTTTTAATTGCGATGAAATAGAAGAGTGGATCCCAGAACCCGGATCCGTCTGTGAGAAGGAGACGTGGGGAAACCGGTCTTTTCACGGATTTGGGCTCTTTCTTGGTAGGACTTGAGTTGGACCAGAAACCGGTGGGTTACAGGCCCGTTGTTCTGCGTAACTTTTGCACATGACTTGAGGGTCCATCTTTGGTAAATACGGCCCCAGATGGAAATTTTGGCACCGGCCATCCTCTATGTAGAGGTAATTGCACCCGTCGTACACAAACTTGTCGGGTGGGTGCATTTTCATACAACAACTTGCAAAGCGTGATAAACCGGTACATAAACTTGTCTAATCCGTGCAAATTCATACAAAGCCAATCAAAACGTGACACGTGGCGTTATTTTCCACGCTGGCATGATGGGGCATTTTTGCAGAAAGAACCTTGAAGAAACGCAAGCATCACAAACAGGTCCGAGGCGGAGTAAAGAAACGTGCTTCCGTTCCCGTTGACTTTACCCATCCAAATCGAGCGCAGATTAGGGGAGCTCGCACCGGCGCTCGCTGCTCCCCTCCTCCTCCTCCCGTCGCCGCCCGCTGCTCCCTCCTCCCATCGCCGGCATAGCTCCCTCCTCCTCCCATCGCCGGCGCAGCTCCCCTCCTCCTCCCATCGCCGCCACAGCTCCACTCCCCATCCTCCAATCGGCAGCTGACCTCCCATCGCCGCCCGAAGCTCCCTCCTACTCCCATCGCCGGCGCAGCTCCCTTCCTCCTCCCATCGCTGCCGCAGCTCCCCTCCCATCCTCCCATCGCCGCCGCAGCTCCACTCCTCATCCTCCCGTCGCCCGCAGCTCTGATTCGTAGCCACCTATGGAGGGAGGAACGGAGGTGGAGACCGTGTTCTACCTACAGCCTGCGACGCCGGAAGCACGGGAGGAGGAGGAGGAGGCGGCGGCGGCTTAGCTTGATTTGGCGGGTGTGCCCGTCGAAGGCTTGAAGCAGGCACAGTCGGCAGGTGATCTCCTCGAAATGGGGACTCAGTTAAGGCGCAGGGGCAGCGAGCTCATCATTCGGAGGGACGCCGAGATCAGGGTGGTTCACATGCTGGCGCTGCAGTCCCCATTCCTCGATAGTTTCAGAGCTCGCGCGACAGCGACAACGACCTCCTCCGAGCCAATGTCGGAGGTGTTTCAGAGGCTAGGATGACATTTCAGTTTGTTTCCAAGCAGGAATTGATGAATTTGCGGCAACAATTTGAGCAGTACAGTGGTCCTTTTAGCGGTATGCCACTGTCATGGACTCCAGGAGTTGCAGGGCTTCACATTGCAGGCTGCAGTTGCCACAAGGAGAAGGTGGGATGGTTTGTTGATCTAGCAATTGCCCACAAATTATTCTTCAAAGTTTCTCCTTTGTGTTTTTTGTGAAAATTTTGGTACAAATGCCGAACACAATGCCTGTGCTCTGCATCTGGCCACACTTTCTTTACTGCATTGATCAGTCCCTGCATAAGTTATAATTCAGACCAGTGTTTGTATGCCAGGGCAAGAAAAATCAACAAAATGCAAATAATTGTGTATTACCTTCTGTTTGTCGCTCATAATTGTGAATGGAGAAGTGTTTGTAACCTTTAGGTCATCTCTTAACGTGGACAAAAACCATTCCCAGGAGCTGGTGCTCTCCACCTCAACTAGACCCATTGCAATAGGATATATGCAGTCATTTGGATCGATACCAACTACAACAAGCAAATTTCCCTTGTATCTGGTCTTAATGTGACACCCATCTATGCAAATCAAGGGTCTGCATCCTTCGAGAAATCCCCTCTTACATGCATCATATGACCAGTACAAAGTTGCCAAATGCTCCTTTGGAACAGGATCAGAGTGCTCCTTTATTTGATTTGTGGTGAGGAAAAATGTAGACCCAGGATTTGATCTCATCAACTCCTGACCATAGTGGCGCAACAATGAGAACTGCTCTGCTTCATCACCATGGATGATACTCAGTGCTGCTTTTCTTGCTCTTCCCAACTTAAATCTGTCTGGTTCCATGTTGAATTTCCTTCGGACTTTCGCTGCAAATGCCTTCAAGTCCATTTTCTGGTTATCTCGGAATTCATCAATAAAACATTGAGTCAGAAATGGGGTTGTCAGTGCCTTCACATCCCACTCCCTCTCACATGTGTGCTCATTGCAATATTGTCTAACTATAATTGCCTCTGTCCTGCTGTCCTTCGACACCTTAATCATCCAGGTGCAACCTTCCTCACAAAATGCATCTAGCCTACTAGCTTCATTTCTTGTTTTTCTCACCTTAACTCTTTCTTGGACACTGTACGCATTAAGAGCCTTTCTGAATTCGGGCATGCAAGAGAAAACCATGCCAACTCTAAACATTGGAGCTTCCATGTCAATTTCTGGGTTGAATTCTTTGAATTTATACTGCAGCTCCAAATGTTGTTCCTTTGTCAGATTTAAGTCATCATGATCTAATCCAGCATCATCCTCTACTTCCACTATTTCTGATAGCTCATTGTTATCACCTACATCCTTGTCAGTATTGGCTAAAAACAGATCATCATCACCATCCTCCACATCATAATCACTGTCATAAAAATCAGAATCAGTGTCACCATCTTCATCTCCATTATCAATATCTTCAATCACTGTCTCTGATGCAACAAGGGATGTATACTTGCTAGGAATTTGCACAGGCACATCAACTCTAAGTGTCTTGAAGAAATTTGTATGGTCCACCATCAGGCACAAAAGTTTCTCCTCACACACAGCTCTCATCATTGCACGGATGTCAGAATCAGTAGCAATCAGACATAGACCATCCGCAATGCTTTTCCCAGGAATTAACCAATAGATGCTTGTTCTATCTGTTATGTCATTTCCTCCTTCCTTGATGAACTCCTCAATCCACAAACGCGAGAATGTATCTGTTCTGCAGTTGTCCCAATAATCCTCGCTACCACTGACATATTCAAGATTGTCTCGGAGCCCACAAAAAAACCCATTATGATCCAAATGTATAGTGAATTTTTCAGCATCATTTGCATTTCAAAACATATAGTTAGTGCAGTAAACTAAATTCAGTTAGTACAGTACAAAATATTCAGTTAATCCAGTACACAAAATTCAGTTAGTACAGTACATTGAAAACAAAATATTGGTAATCAAATTAGTTGCTGGTATGGACAATAGACTCACACAAAATTCTGGAAACACTAAACTCAAACAAAATTCAGATAATCCGTTATTCAGTTAACTACAGTACACTGAATTTTCCAGGAACTACATTCAGACTGCGAAACTGAATATTCAGTGTTCAGTTAACCACAGTACCGAACAGAATTTAGTGTTCAGTTAACCAATGTACTGTACTAACTGAATTTAACCAATGTACTGTATGATGGGCACCAATGCCCGTAATTGTACCACAGTACCGAACAGAATATTCACTAGAAGACATCAAGACGGGCACCCTGACAAGGAAATCGGAAACTCAACCCATGAAAATCGAAACTTTCTGCATCGATTCGCACCAGCTGCTCGATATAAACATTGCCTAACATCCCCTGAACCTAACAAACATCAAAAGCTACAAGATTTCATCTCAATTTGAAGAATTCGACACGCAATGAATCTGAAACAGGACAACCACGAAAACTGAAATTGAGCCACGATTTTGGGTGGAAACGATTCCTACACAATCCTAACTCAGACACGAACTCATTTTACACCAACTTAGAACGATTCAACCCTAGCTACGACCAGCCCGCACCACGGCAACGATGGCAGCGGGCGCACCGGCGGAGACGGAGAGTTCGGCCGAGACAAGGACTCACAATATGTCGGAGGATCTTCGCCCCAATTCCTTCGCCGCGGTTCATCTCCCATCCTGCACGATCGCCTCCGTCCGTCTTCGCAATCGCCTCCTTCCTCTTCGAATATCCGCTAAGCAGCGACGAACAAGGAAAGAAGGGAACAGTCTGACCGTAATTCCAGGTACCTACCCGTCCGTGAGAGAAGATATGCAAAAACTGACTAAACCGACTCCCTCCCTGTGTGTGATGCTTGCGTTTCTTCAAGGTCCTTTCTGCAAAAATGCCCCGACCATGCCAGCGTGGAAACTTACGCCACGTGTCACGTTTTGATTGGCTTTGTATGAATTTGCACGGATTAGACAAGTTTATGTACCGGTTTAGCACGCTTTGCAAGTTGTTGTATGAAAATGCACCCACCGAACAAGTTTGTGTATGACGGGTGCAATTACCTCCTCTATGTACTACCCCCTTGTCCCTTCCATTCCATAAAAAGTGTCCGGAACCTTGAAGTTGAAGCTGTGCTGAGCTGGTTGTTTTGTGTGACAAGTGACAATTATACTGGATCGAAGGAAGTACTACTCCTTCTCCGATGATAAAGATTGTGTCGCGGATAAAGAGCTTTGTATGTCATTTCAGCTACCAAAAATGTTTTAGATACATAGGAAGTATATAAGTTTCTAAATTGCTCACGAACATTTAATGGGATCAGAGGGGTAGTATTACTCAACGAAGATATATAAGATAGAAACGCTCGTGTTAAAAAAAACGAGTTGGATGCAAAAAAAAAGTGAGCCGACTATAAGTGGTTCGTACGTCGTCAACATGGTCCGGCAGATGGCTTACCTTTTCGATCGCACTCCGTCGCGGCATTTTCCTACAAAACTCCCTAAACAATCTAGAAATAAACCCACAGTTCGTAAAAGCTCTATTCGTTCCCGAGTCAATCCCTCGAACCAATACAGAGCTCGCTCCACCGTGATTCCGCGTTGGGCACCGCCGCTGGTAACAGCTCCCGTCTCGCGGTCCTCCTCCTCCTCCTCCAGCTATGCAAGAGGCTAGAACTCCCAAGTAGGGCATGGTCGCCTCCTCGAGGTAGCCGTTGACGCTCCCCGCGCTCATGTGTCTGCCTCCGACAAGCTCCTTGCCTACGGCCTCTGAAATCGTCATCGATTTGCCCACGCTCATCTCCGTTCTCCGACGCGCCACCCGTCCATTAGCAAGACGTCGTCGTGAGGTCGCGTGCATCTTCTCTAGCCTCAATCCACCTTTAGCGCCGCCGTGGGGCCCTCTGCTTTGTCAGCGCGACAACCTCTGCCTCGACTGTGTGGCTGCCATACCCCAAACCATCAGACGTCGGTCAACACATCCTCTTGAGCCCCTCCCTTGACCTCTCGAAACGACTCCGCCCCACGAGTCCACCGCGCCGCCCTAGGAGTCTACTCCCCGCCTAGCCTCCTGAATGGCGACCCTAGGGACGAATTAGTCAGGAGAGGTAGCTCGAACGGCCACCCTGTCTGTCAGCAGATGAGTAGTCGTCAGCGCAGGGCCACGACTCCCCATTGCTGCCATGGGGAGTTCAATCTTTTCCCGTAGGGTCTTCCAAATTCTCACACACCTTCTCTAGACTTCAGTGCTGACATATACGCGTCTCCGAAACAATGCTCTCATGCGTCCGTCGATCTTTCGGCCGGTTCAGCGCTCAACTGCCGCATCACACTAGCGATCAACAAAATTTGTCCTGGTGTGATTTTCTTATTCTTAATTTGTATTCCTGTTACTCCAAATTTGTGTGTAAATTCAGTACAGAAGTATTTAGTTCATAAATACTGCTTGTGAGTGAATTTACAAAGAATTATATGGTGCATATCCAAACACCGTGTTACTGCTACCTACAGTGTCTTACAAAGTGACAAGCATCACAAGTTTAAGATCATGTCATGGCTTGTCTTGTGTCAAACCTGCGGATGGGCATCAGCATCACGAAAGCCACTGGTGTGGGTTGTTCCCTTTGAAGTTGTAGTTGTCTTGTGTCAAACCTGCGGATGGGCATCAGCATCACGAAAGCCACTGGTGTGGGTTGTTCCCTTTGAAGTTGTAGGTAAACTATTTTTTGTGAGTACTTGCCAGAGTGTTTAGTTGCAACCTGTTGAATACTGACTAGTGGAGTTGGCGCGGCCATGCCGCACCCGTGTATAAATTAATCTTAAGTTTAGTATTTTGAACATTTGTATTTTTTTGGATATTTACAAATTTCATATGTGTAGTAAATTAAGCATAAGTTTGAGATATGTTGGTCAATTTAAATGAAGGTGAGATGTGTAATGCAACATGTGCAAAGGGTTAATTTTTGTGCAAATCTTGATATATTGTTTGGATTGTCCTGAATTGCATGTCAAAAGATATAAATTTGGTGATGACATTCACAGAAAATTTCATATTTGACATTCTAATTAAACAGGAATTGCAAATTGATTAACCACGTGGGGAATGCAATAGTTGGAAAGGGTTTTTTTTCTGCAAATTTTGATATATTGTTTGCATTTTTCTGAATTACAGATGGAAAGTTATTATTTTTTGAATTTTGGAATTTGCTGGAAATAGAAAAAATCTGGCGGGGGCCCACTGGCCAGCCACAGCGGGGCTGGGCTGACGTCAGCTCTTGACGTCACGCCGGACGGCGGACGCGGCGGCGCTGTCGAGCTCGCGCCGGAGCTGCGAGCACGCGCGCGGGCCTGCGACCGCGTCGATCGTCAAGAGGACGTATAGGCGAGTCGAGGAGGCGGCGCGGCGGACCAAAAGGTCGCCGGAATCGGCGCCGGCGACCGAATCCGCGGCGGCGGACGCGGAGGAGACGGCAGCGACAAACCGTCGCGATTGCGGACCTCCCAGGACGCCGTCGGCAGCGCGGAGGTGGAGTCGAAGACGGCGGAGCTCGCCGTGGGCTCCAATCGGAGCGAGGAGGCGTGGAGCGGCTGTGCCGCGTGGCGGCGCCGCCGGCGACCTCGCGGATCGCGCGAGAGAGGAAAGGTCGGGGGGAAATGCGTTGGCGGTTTTGCAGAAAAGCCTGTGAGGTTTCTAGAATTTGCGGATAGGTCCCTCCACGTAGTGAGCTGTGGACTGCGGAGCACGGAGCCATTGTTCGAGGGGCTTTCCTGTAAAAAGGATGACGTGGCGCGCTCCCATTGGAAGAAAATAGGGATGAACAGTGCGCGGGCGCTGAGATCGCGCGGATTGTTCGCGCCTTTATATATAGTACAATGTGTTTATACTATTCCACACTACCCACATGAGGAAAGGATTGGAGTGTAGTCAATGTCAAGCGGGAACTAATGAAGAGAAGAAGCAAAAGCATGTCACATACTCACTCCGTTCTAAATTAATTGACTCAGATTTAGTATAAGTTGTACTAAATCTGAGTCAATTAATTCAGAACAGAGGGAGTACATGCTCTGATATGGTCGGGTGACCCGACATCTACACTGCAAGCAACTATTGGACGTGAGCACATCAATAATAGCGGGAGCTTGGGAAACCGATCAGAAGGTGAGTTACAAACATGTTCAAGGCCAATGTCAACACTCTGCAGAGAAGAGAAGCGACAATGTTAATTTTAATTGAAAGAAGTTCATGTGATTAGACCATGGTGCTATGCACTGGAAGTTATGATAGGTTAGCAGTTGTTAATACTGAACTGTCTATTGTAAAAATTTCACTAAAGAAAACAGAAATGAAAAAGAGTTGTGATGCTCCGCTTGTAGCTAGACATTTGCAAGTTTAGGACAATGGTGGAATGTATCTCAGATGCTTTAGTGAGAGGTGTCTCTCTCACTATAAGATTTTTTTTTGAAATATTGAATATGGTGCCATAACTACATAATGCACTATTGTTTTACCAAGAAAAGGATGTCCCTTGCTTATTTGATGTATATGGTACCAAACCTAGAGGCACTTTACTGTTGTTTTGAAGTATAAAGGACGAATCTTTCTTGTGATGTTTTGCTAACAGTATAAAATGTTATTGTATTTTTAAACAACTTTATTTTTGTGCTGTTAGTTAATAGGTGCATGCCTAGTAGTCATTTCCTTGGTTTGATGTGGACAACTATGCTTAATTTGTGTACTGAAAAAGGTTGTAGCAACCGCACGGTAATTCAACTATCTCATACTACTACATAACACTTGTGTGAACAATGAATCAGACAAGGTTGATGTAATATACATTCACACTTTATCATCGTGTCCATCGTCATCTAACTTGGTGCCCCACATTGTGTGCCCTCGTGACATAGATTTGTTATTTCCCGTTGTTGCAACGCACGGCATTTAGCTAGTAGTAATTCTTAAATCTCAGTGTATGTCGTGTCAATCTAACTTTAAGATCAATGTAACAATTTATATTTTGTTTTAAAATTTGAGAATAAATATTACTTTTCTTACATTATAAACAAATTATTACTCTCTCTGTTTTAAATTATAAGATGCTTTAGATATTTCAAAATTTTAATATGAACTACATACGGAATGAAATGAGTGAATTTAGGCAGTAAAACACGCGAGCTACATCCGAAAAAAAGTTAAACATTTTATAGTATTTCAAAAAGGAGATAGTATATCACTACAAAATATATTTAGATGTATGTGAACGAATTTGAAATAGCGTTTGATCTTGAATTGCACACAAAGACCATTTGCCCTCATTTACTACATATACACACAAACATTTGACAGATTGACATCCTCTAAGTTAATAATTGATTAAATAGTATCAATCGAACAAACTAAACGTCACTTGAAATAGGTGGAGTTTTGAGAGATTAGGCCGATATAGTTTTCAGTGCACATGTTCAATTACTTCCTAGAAAGTTGTCCTGCTTAAATTCTATGACATGTCCGCAACAAATATCAGCTGAAAAGAAAAGAACGTGTTGCATCAGATATAAATATGGATCTGTTCCCAATTATTTCATACGTTTCTAAACATCAACTTGAACTATTTGTACACACTCATTTGATCTCGTATTTGGATAATGACCAACTCGACGAACATGGTCAAGGGTGACTTGCAATTTCTTTTTGGTGGATCTACATTAATTAAAGAGTTACTTTTTATTACAATCCATTGGCAAAATAGTGTGCTCCCTCAATTTCCAATTATAATATGGTCTTGAAATATCAATGTGCACTAGGTAAATACTGAACTGAGTGCAAAAACATGTCTATATACATGTGATTTAAAAAATAGAATAATTTATAATTCGGAAAAGGATGGCTTCCATTTTAGGTATTTGATTGTCCAAGAAAGGGAATAAATTTCTTGTATTCCAACATCTTTGTGATAGTTACAAGCCACAATCATACAGAAAGAGCATGATTTATCCAACATATTCGATTTTATGTGTCATGATTATATCATTTTCAATTTAGGTAGTCAACACAGACCTTAGGGTCTCTTTAGTTTGTAGGATTCTCAAAAGCAGAAGTAGGAAAGACATTAATAATAGATGGTCAGGTATAGTTGAATCTACATGATTTGGAAAATAAAGAAATTTCATGAATGCGATTGTTTGAATCATAGAAAAAACAAAGAAATTATAACACGAGACATGGATGGAATTTTTCCTACTCACTCTGTCCAACAAAATATGTCACACTTTTGATCAAATTTGGATATATCTATACATTAAGTCATGTCTAGATAAATCCAATTTTTGATCAAGTTGAGACATCCTTTATTAGACGGAGGGAGTACAAACAATAATGCAGTACAATCCTCCGCAGTACACCTATGAGTCGACCTGCTCTATAATTTCATCTGGCTTCACAAGCTAATTAGCTCTACCAACTTTCTTCCCTGTATAAACAAAAAATGGAACAACGGTTACCGACCCATGTCACTTGGATACTTCTATAAGAGCAAATTCAAGTACGGAGTAAGACATGCTCACTTTGGCCTAATTTACAAAACATCCACAGTCATTTTTGCTGGGCAATTTAGCTAGTTTATAATGCGGATTCGATATAATCGTTAAGGAAGAGTCGTGAACTCGTGATTTAAATCAACTACTGCGACATCCACCCTGTCAGTTAAAACTAAAAAAAATGGGATATTGCCCTTTCACTTAGAATTTATGTTTGTTAGCCGCCAAAACAAGAACACCATGTCACATGACAGGACTTTAAGATAGAAACTGCTTACCGTTCTCAGAGACGCGTAGGGCAGAGGAGCACCGGAGCACCTTAGGCGACCGCCTGCACGGTCACGCTGTCCTCCTCCACGGCAGCGTCTAGGCCAAGGAGACGCATCATCCTCGCGAAGGAGCAGATGAGAGCCAAGCTGACCACTGCCCAGCCCCAACCCCACAAAACAAAACAAAAAATATCAGTACACAATCTAGCACCAGAAACCAATGAAAGCAAGCAAAGCACAATCTTCGAAGAGGAAGAGGAATTCGTACGTCCATCCTCGCTCTCCTCCATGATCTTCTGCCGGTATCTGTCGTGGCGGAGGTTGCTGTCGCTGAAGTAGAACTCCACCTGCCGCAAGAAGGAAGAGAAGGGAATAAATTAGCAACCACGAATGGAGAAGTTTCAGGGGGCGGGGCGTGCGACGGCTGGGGTCGGGGACGGTGTGGGAGCTGCGTACGTGGCGGAGGACAATCTCTGCCTTGGCTTCGTCGAGGGAAACGGCGGCAGCGGCGGCGGGTGCGGTCGACATGGCTAGCGTGTTTGGGCCGGGAGCGGGGCAGGGGCGGGGGCGGAGGCGCTAGGGTTTTAGGGGTGTGCCTCGTTCTGTTCGGGTTTAGGGCTGTTTTAATTGCGACGAAATAGAAAAGCGGATCCGTCTGTGAGAAGGAGACGTGGGAATTTGACGTGGCTCGTCTTGCACGGATTTCGGCTCTTTTCTGGTAGGATTTGAGGGGAGCGTCTAATCTCCAATTTGAGGGGAAGAATTTTTAAATCTAAATATATATTTTAATTAAACTTTTTCAATCTGAACATTTACCTCATTTTAAACGGTTTTGCAACGTGAAAAGAAAACAGTGTTAAACAAAAAACTATTTTTTAACGATTTAAAGTGAACAAAAATGATGTTGAATAGAAACATTTTTTTTAACTAATATAAAAGTGAACATAAAAGGCCAGTGTTTTTATTTATTTTTTAACGATTTTATAACTCAACAAAAATCTAAACTATTTTTAAACGATTATAAAAATTAACGAAAACAGTCTATGAACAAAAAATATTTTAAAACGATTTTAAAAAGTGAACAAAATAGGTATTTGAATGGAAACTATTTTTAACAATTTTTTAAAAAGAGCACAAAAAGTCTATGAACGAAAAAAAAGTAGAAGAGAAAATAAGTAAAAAACAAAAAAATTAAAAATTAAACAAAAATATGAAATATTTAAAAAGAATACCAGAAAACAAGATTGAAAAAAGAGCCAAAAAATAAAAACGAAAAAGAAATAGAAACTGAAAGAGAAAGAGAAAAAAAACGAAAATAGAAAAAATCGAAGTCAAAGTTGTTGGGCCGACCCACATCGTCATGGTGGGGTGTGCGGGAGGGAATAGCCTCCGGACCTGGTTGTGAAATAGTGTTTGACAGATTTGAGTTGGACCATAAACCGGTGGGTTACAAACTCGTTGTTCAACTTGCAGATGATTTGAGGGTCCATCTTTGGCAAATACGACCCAAAATAGAAATTTTGAGACAGTTGAAATTGTGCGACAATTATGATCGAATGAAGTACTACTCCCTTCGATGATAAGATGATAATAAAGATGTGTTGCAGATAAAGAGCTTCGTACGCATAAGTTTCTAAACTGCTCATGACATTTTTTTGGGAGATCTACTCATGACATATAATGGGATCAAAGGGAGTAGTATTATTTAGCGAAGATATAAAATTGAAAGACTTGTGCTAAAAGAATACCGAGTTGGATATAAAACTGTTTTGTGAGCCGAGTAAGATAATTCTAAAATATCAGTGTATACAATGTTGATCTAACTTTAAGATCCATGAATTTTTGTAAATTTTCCTTTACATTGGGAGATTACATTATAAACAAAGTATTACTCTCACCGTTCTGAATTATGAGATGATTTAGGTATTTCAAAGTTTCAATAAAATATATACGGAATGAAATGAGTAAATCTATACACTAAAACATGTCTAGATACAACTGAATCAGAAAGGTTAATACATTTTGTAGTGTTTCCAAAAGGAGATAGTACATCACTACAAACATAAATTTAGATGTATTTGAACGAATTTGAAATAACGTTCGATCTTCAATTATACACAAATGGACCATTTGCGCTCATTTAGTAAATACACCCACAAACATTTTTAACTTGACGTCGTATCAATCGTAATTGATTAAATAGTATCGATCAAACAAACAAAATTTCACTTGAAATAGGTGGTGATTTGAGAGATTAGGCTGATCTAGTTTCTATAGGGCATGGTTCAATTACTTCCTAGAAATTGTCCTGCATAGTTTCTATGGCATGTCGACAAAAAAAAGATCTGCTTGAAAGAAAAGAATGTTTCGCATCACAAATAAATAACATATAAAATATTGATCGTATCCCAATTATTTCATATATTCCTAAACGTCAACTTGAACTATTTTGAACACTCATTGCACCTCGCATTTGGATAATGACCAACTCGATGATATGTGGTCAAGGGTGACTTGCAGTTTTCTTTTTGGTGTGTCTACTTTAATTAAAGGATTAGTTTGGGTACAATCCATTAGCAAAATCGTATGCTCCCTCGGTTTCCAATTATAATATGGTATGGAAATATTAATGTGCACTAGGTACAAACTTAAATGAGTGAAGTAACATGTCCATATACATGTGATTCAAAAAATAGAATATTTATATTTTGCAAAAGGATGGCTTTCATTTTGGGTTGCATGGCGTACTTTGATTGTCCAAGTACGGGATTAAATTTATTGTACTCCATCATCTTGGTGATAGTTACAAGCCACAATCTTACAAAAAAAAGAGCAAGACTTATCCAACATATTTGATTTTATGTAGCATGATTCGTCATTGCCGATCTCATTTTGAATTTAGGTAGTCAAAACAGACCTTAGGGCCTCTTTAATTTGCAGGATTCTCAAATGCAGTAGTAGGAAAGACATGAATAATAGATGGTTATGTACAACGAATCCTACATGATTTGGGCAATAAAGTAATTTCATCAATGACTCTTTGAATCATAGGAAAAGAAGAGAAACCGTAACACAAGACATGAGTGGATGGAAATTTCCCTACAAAGCATAATGCAATACGATCCTATGAGTATAATCATTTCATTATAATATTACGAATCAACGCGAATAGAAAATTCGTAAGCTCAAATCCTACAAAAGAAAATGATGGGATTCCTTCTAATCAAAGAAGCCCTACAGAGTGAGTAGTAGCAAGAAAATCCCCTTTGAACAAGGTCATTTAGCATTTGATGCACATATCAAGTCTAAGCCCCGTTCCGAACACATGAAGTAAAAGGAATAGGAAGAACACATGAATTGAGGCGTCATGTTTCCTAAATTCCTATAAAAAATTAGAACTGTTAAAAAAATCAAGTGTCGTTTGGATGTCACGCAGGAAAACACTTTAATTCTAGGCACGTGAAGATTAAAAAAAAAAGGTGAACCCAAAATTCATATGGAATTAATTTTTGCTTTCCTCCAAAATTCTTATGAAAAGATTATTCCAGAGGAATTCCAAAGAAATCTAAGATGGTTATTTCTTTGCTCCAAAAGATACCATAGAAATTTTCCCTATAGAAATTCTATCCTCCAAATCGTTTCCAATTTTCTAAACGGGACAATTTCTCTAGTGGATTTTCCTCTGTTTTTTACTTCGATTTCGAAAAACAAACCTGTAAGTATTCTCGAAAAAACATTGTAGTTTCCCTATACTACTACATCTGTTCCAAATTAGATGATATAGATAAAAGTCATCTAATTTATCTAATTTGGATTGGATGGAGTAGTACCTTATTTTCTGTCCCGGGTGGTATTTTTCCAAGCGTGCTTGGTGCTTGCACGACCTGGATCGTTATTCCCTCCTGAAGAATCAAGTCCCTGTTTCCACCACGGGTCGCCCGACATGCCCACTCAGAGCATCACTAGCAGAGCCCTTAAAAGGCCTACCCTTAAAAGCGGAATAAGGGTTGAGAAATGACAATTTTAAGGGTTGGAAACTGAGGGCGTAGATCAGTACCCTCAAACCCAACCCTTATAACAGAATATTCCGTTTTAAGGGTTGGGTTTGAGGGCACTGCTAGACGCCGCAACCCCGACCCTTAAAACTGCCATATATGTTTCCTCTCAATTTTCATAGAACAATAATAGTTTGAACAAAACAATAATCATTCTAGTTATTATTACAACACCAAATAGTAGTTTCAAACACATAATAATCATTCAAGTTATTACAACAAGGGTTTTTCGAAATTACAACAATTGTTCGAATCAAATAGAACATGGAAAAGTAACACGATGGTAGATCAATGGCGACGCCCATCTAGCTGCCAGTGATGCTCGATAAGATCCTTCTGTAGCTGGCAATAAGTGTTGGCACTCTCAATCTCTCGATGTGTTTGCAGAAAAGCTTTTAGGCGATTTGGGTTTCTTTCCGGTTGCACTCGGGTTCCAACATTGTCATAGAAACAAGGCAAATTCAAACCCCTATCATCCTCAAGGATCATGTTGTGTAGAATCACACAACATTTCATAATGTTCACAAGGGTTTTTTTGTCCCAAAAACGAGCTGGACCCCGAACTATGGCAAACCTTGCTTGCAAAACACCGAAAGCTCACTCACTGTCCTTGCGGGCTGACTCTTGTGCCTTGGTAAAATTAGCCTCTTTTCTGGTTAACGCCACTCCATTTTTCTCCTTAATGGACTTCACTAGAGTTGCCCACTCAGGATAAATGCCATCAGTGAGGTAGTATCCCATGGAGTACTCATTGTCCATGACTTTGAAGTTGCAAGGTGGAGCATCTCCAGAAACTATTCTAGAAAATAAAGGGGATCTTGCTAGCACATTGATGTCATTGAGTGTTCCCGGTAAACCAAAAAATGCATGCCAAATCCACAAGTCCTCCGATGCTACGGCCTCAAGCACAATGGTAGGATCATAGCTTTTACCACAATACATACCATGCCATTCTCTTGGACAATTTTTCCATGTCCAATGCATGCAATCAAGACTACCAAGCATGCCCGGCCATCCCCTTTTTTCATTCATCTCCATCAACCTCTTGGTATCTTGCTCGTTCGGTGCTCGGAGATACCAATCACCATACAAACGGATGATCATTTTGGCAACCCTACGGACGGACTCCGTGGTTGTATCTTGGCCAATGCGAAGATACTCATCCGTATAGTCCGCGGGCACGCCATAGGCGATTGATACGTCCAAAACGTATCTACTTTCCCGAACACTTTTGCTATTGTTTTGCCTCTAACTTGTGTGTTTTGAATGCAACTAACACGGACTTGACGCTGTTTTCAGCAGAATTAACCTGGTGTCTTATTTTTATGCAGAAATTCGACTTTATGGAAAAACACCAGGAATAATGCAAAAGTCCTTATTTTGCCCGAATACTCACGGAGCCAGAAGCCCTGACAGAGGGGGGCCAGGGGGCCTCCACCTCAGGTGGTGGCGCGGCAAGGGCCTGGCCGCGCCAGCACATGAGGGGGGCGAGTCCCTCTCCTCCTCGGGCTCCCCTCGCGGATATAACCCCCCTCTGACCTAAAAACGCGAGGAAGTTAGACACTTTTCCAGAAAACAGACCCGAGCGCCGCCGCCATCTCGAAACTCAATTCGGGGACCAGAAGTCTCTGTTCCGGCACTCCGTCGGGACGGGGAATCGAAGGGGATCATCGCCATCGTCATCACCAACGCCTCTCCATCAACATATAAGCAATCAACAGGATGCACACACAACAACACAATATCAACATAAAGTAATGAAGTGCGATGTGACATGGTCGATGCGCCTGGACCTCCATGGCGCCATGTGCCTGGCCCCCGGGTGCCCTGGCATGGCTCCGAGTCTACGGTGCCCTCCATTGCCTCCGACAGTACGAGTAATATCAAACTTACCGTAACCATGTCACATAAAATAACGCCTCTGCAAAACAAAGTTAGACGCCTCTACCTTTATTTAGTTTTGCAAGTTTTACGTGGCATATAGGCTTATTCGTAAGAGAACCGTTTCCCTACCTACGAACTTTGTACCACAACGTCGATCGTATAATTGCATGTTTAAGCATCCCTTTCGGGCCCTCCATTGAAAATGCTTTGCCGACTAAAGAGAGAGAAACAGACACCCGCCAGCCACAGATACGGTGCAAGCCGTATGTCAGTAGTGGAACCAGTCTCGCGTAAGCGTACGCGTAAAGTCGGTCCGGGCCGCTTCATCAACTCAATACCGAAGGCATCGCAAGTGCACGCTAGAGGGTAGCAAATATAAGAAAGACGTCCTCATTCAACATGAGTTCTAACCGTACCAGCAGTACTACGCATAGATCGACTCTGATACCACTGAAGGGGTTCCGGTGCAGAAAACAATAATTTTTCTAGCGTAAGAACGCCCTAACTAGCCAGGATCTATCTATCTAGTACATGTGATAACGGTGGCGGAACGGGTCACATTACCTCCATGTAGACCGATAGCGGGGATTACGCTCCCGCACAAGCGTTGCCGATGAAGTCGTACGTGGCCGACCTCAAGGTCGCGGAGAACTTGGCGCGACGAAGTAGATGATGACGCGGCGGTGTCGACGATGACCTGCGTCGACGGGCGTCGGGCGGAAGGTGGCGTGGCGCCGGCGGCTGAGGGGGGGTGGCGCCGGCGGCAGGGCAGCGGCAGGGCTGCTGGGTGGGCGAGACGACGTCGCCCAGGCTCCTCAAATGTGGTGCCTCCGAGCAATCGCAAGCATACGGAGCTTAACAACAACCCCCGGTCACTCAGATCCAGCTGAGATCGCAGGGGTAGAACTTTTCTGGAATCCCGCAGGGCAACGGCGCCCGGCGGTATAGCTTTGGTGGAGAGAGGAGGCAAAACGGGCGGAGAAACAGCTCGGCCGGCCTGCTACAAAATTAATTGTATTTTTTCTGTTATTAATCCAATTAATATGCCTTGCTATATAAAGGGGGGAGGGGGTGTGCAAACACCTTGCCTCCCCCATGTGGGACTAAAGGGAGGAGGAGGGGGGTTCGGCCGGCCAACCCTTGGCCGGTTCGGACTGGCCCCCCCCCCCCCCCCCCCCCACTCCTTGTTTGGTACGGTCCCCCCCCCATGGGCCTTTCTAGGCCCATTTAGGTGGGATGCCCCTTTTTTTTCCTTTTTAAGTAAAATTAAATTAATATAAAATATAATTAATTCATAATTAATATATTTAAATACTATTTAATACCCCGTGACTCCGAAACATTTTCGAAACCACCC
Organism: Poa annua; assembly: GCA_026929855.1. Lineage (NCBI taxonomy): Eukaryota > Viridiplantae > Streptophyta > Magnoliopsida > Poales > Poaceae > Poa > Poa annua. The sequence continues at coordinate 73,558,045 of CM049433.1, forward strand.
GAACATCTTTCGGACACTCCCGGAACCATTCCAGACCTTCCCGGAACTCCTTCCGGACCACCGGAACTCTTTCCGGATCATTTCTCTCTCTCCAATAAAATCCTATAATATCCCAGAACCTTCTCCAGGTGTCGTTAAGACCTTAAGCTTGTTACGCTACGGTTCGAGAACACTCCAGACATGGCCGAGACCCTTCGCTCGTCAATGACCGCCAGGGATACCTGGATGTATATGACGGTCCCTGTGCATTCTACGAATATCGTCGTCGAACCATAAACATGATATTCATTCCCTTTGTCTCTGCGATACTACCTTGTCCGAGATGTGATCGTAGACATCCAATGTCCTGTTGCATCTCGTTACCGACATAGGTTATTAACTCGTCTGTGATATTACATCTCCATGACCTAGTCATAAGCTGCGCAGCTATATAGATGCAATCTCACCGAGTGGGCCCAGAGTATCTTTCCATTACAAGAATGAACAAATCCCGCTCTTGATCCTTACGTCTCAACATACTCTTTCGGGATACCCAAGATGGACACCGTTATTGTCATGCTATATAAGACACAACGTTTGATGCTCTCAAAGTACCCCTACGAAGTAGCAATAAGCACGGTCTCACGGTTTAAGGAATAAGCTATCATATTACTTATCTGTTGCAAATGACAAACATCGTAATACGATCTTGTTGCAATACTTTGCGTATGTCCATCACCTTATTCTACTAATAAGATGACCCCATTGTCAACCGACGTCATTGTCCTTGATCGGGAATCTCGATCAACTGTTGCCCAATGGAATAGTTTATATAGAGGCTCAGTAGGGACTCTGGTTGTCTATGTATCACACGTGTATTAATAATTCCGATTAATACAGTTATAGCACAATAAAAAAAACTATTATAAACTTATGAGATAATGCGATAAATACTACATATTTATTTGCCTCTAGGCCATATCTCCTTCAAATAAATACTTGGATGCTTTATCTTATTTATCTGCAAATGCCTATGTCTTGATATTACATGAATTATCTTATCCATGCAACGCCCGTACATCTGTCCCTATGCCTACAGTATTTTAATCCTGCTGTCTACTATAATCACTGCTGCTGTCTTTATTTCACTGTCGCCGTTATTTCACTACTGTCACTACTATAAAACTGTTGCTACTGATAATCTGTCTCGAGCAAGTCTATTCACATGTGCAGCTGAATTGACAATTCATCTGTTAAGGCTTATAAATATTATTTGGCTCCCCTTGTGTCGAATCAATAAATTTGGGTTTTACTTCCCTCGAAGACTGTTGCGATCCCCTATACTTGTGGGTCATCAACGATCACCCGCATTGCAGCCGATATCTTTTGGTATGCACTAAACCCCATGGTGCCGGCGGCGTTTCTACGCCGCTTGAAATACTCGGAGTTGGCCTCACAATCCATGACAATTTTCACAAACAAACTACGGCGCATTCGGTACCTTCTCCGGAAGAGGCGAGGTGGGTATGTCGGTACCTCCACGAAGTAGTCTTGCATAAGTTGGTCGTGCCCGAGACCGCGGTTCCTGTGGATGCAAATGCGACCCATCTGAGACCCCCTTCTCTGATCGAGCAGCGTCGCTCGGTCCTCTAGCTCTTGCACGGCGAGGACGACGACCATCATCTCCTCATCGTCGTCTTGAAGCAAATCATTGATGTCCGAATCGTCGGACGACGACCAACCGGAGCCATCGGTGATGGAATCATCGGTGTCCATCTACAACATACAAAATATAGTCAATATTTGAGTACCTACAAATTAAAACAAGCAAACAACTCGCAAACAAGCAAACAGGAAAGAAAGCATACCTGTGCGCGTCGGCGTCGGGCGGCGAGGTCGTCTCGGCGACGGAACCGAGCTCCAGCAGCAGCTCGCGGGCGGCGGCGGCAGGATCCGGCCGAGGCGGGGTCGGGCGCGCGAGCTCGAGGCCGGGGGCGAGCCAATCGAGGCCGGAGGCGAGCTCGAGGCCGGAGGCGGAGGCGGGGTCGGGGGCACGAGCAGCCAGGCGTGGCGGCGAGCTCGAGCGGCCAGGCGTGGGCGGCGGCTGGATCCGGTCGAGGCGGGGTCGCGCGAGGCCGGGCGGCGGCGCCGCGCCGAATCGCGTGGCCGCGGGGCGGCACAGGAGGAGCGCGCGCGGTCGCGGGGCGGCACGGGAGGGGTGCGGCGGGGGAGGACGGAGGCGGCGCGAGTGCGGGCGGCGCAGCGGCGGGCGGCCGGAGGCGGCGTGCCGCGGCGGGGGCCGGCAACGCGAGCTGAAATTTCAGCCCGCGCGCAAGCGACGGGACCCTCACTTGTACAGGTTCGGAGGGGAAAGTAAGGGTCGACCCTCAATTTTTTTTACGGTTTTAAGGATTCTCCTAGTTTGTGTTTTGCCTTCTGAACCCGTAAAAAACAGTATTTTTAAGGGTCGGCGGTGATGCTCTCAGTCGCTCACTCAGCCAGGATCGAGAAGAGAGCAAGCATCCATCTCCACGAGATAAGGGCGCGATCGCGCGGGCCAACCAGCGCGCGCCATTTGTTTCCCGACCCCGGCGCCGTCGCATCCCCCAACTCTCCGCGTAACGACGGCGGCCTAATTTTTCCGACGACAAGGACGAGCACGTTAAACAGCTCCCCCTTTTTTCTTCACCGGAGCTTTCACCGCGCGCGCACGTCCGCGTCGGGGAAGACGGGGCCTCCGTCCACGGCGCGGGCAGATAAGACTGCACGCCGCCGTGGCACTGGCGGACAAACATGGCCCCGGCCCCCCAGCCCGCCGGGACAGCGACCTCCGTGGCTAGGAGGGCGTCCACGTCGCGCGCTCGCCTCAAAAGCCCGCGCACCCCGGCCCTCAGTCCCCCTGCACCCCACGAACCTCATCGGAAGGAGATCAAAGCCTGCCGCAGCCGGCTGCCTAGAGAAAAAAGCTTGGCTGAGAGTCGCCTCTTCTCACGGCGGTGGTGCGCCGGCCGGTGTGCTAGCCGTGAGTGTGAGTGAGCAGTGAGCGCGCGCGTGCCCATGGAGGTGGAGGAGAAGTCGGCGGTGGGCGGGGCGTACTGGGGCGTGGGCGCGCGCGCGTGCGACTCGTGCGCCGCCGAGGCGGCCAGGCTCTTCTGCCGCGCCGACGCCGCCTTCCTCTGCGCGGGCTGCGACGCGCGCACGCACGGGCCCGGGTCTCGCCACGCCCGGGTCTGGCTCTGCGAGGTCTGCGAGCACGCGCCCGCCGTCGTCACCTGCAAGGCCGACGCCGCCGCGCTCTGCGTGTCCTGCGACACCGACATCCACGCCGCCAACCCGCTGGCGCGCCGCCACGAGCGCGTCCCCGTCGCGCCCTTCTTCGGCGCGCTCGCCGACGCGCCCAAGACCTTCGCGGCGTCAGGAGGAGCCCAGCAGGGCGGCTCGGCGGCGGCGGACGATGACGGGAGCAACGACGCCGAGGCCGCGTCGTGGCTGCTCCCCGAGCCAGACCAGAAAGACGGCTCTATCATCGGTGCCACAGGCGCCGCCGACGCGTTCTTCGCGGACTCCGACCATTACCTCGACCTGGACTTCGCGCGTTCCATGGACGACATCAAGGCCATCAGCGTCCAGCTCAACGGCCAGCCCGAGATCGACCTCAACGACGGCAACAAGATCTTCTACTCCGACCACTCCATGAACCACAGCGTAAGGATGTCATTATATCCTGTCCTACCAGTACGCAGCACTCGCAGCTCAGACTGTGACTTAACGCATGCAGGTGTCGTCGTCGGAGGCGGCGGTGGTTCCGGACGCGGCGGCGGCCGTGCCGGTGGTGTGCAGGGGCCGGGAGCGGGAGGCGCGGCTGATGCGGTACAGGGAGAAGCGCAAGATCCGGCGGTTCGAAAAGACCATCCGCTACGCGTCCCGCAAGGCCTACGCCGAGACGCGCCCGCGCGTCAAGGGCCGGTTCGCCAAGCGCACAGGCACGGCCGGAGAGGAGCACGAGGAGGAGATGTACTCCTCGGCCGCAGCCGCCGTCGCCGCGCTCATGGCGCCCGGAGGCTCCGACCACGACTACGGCGTCGACGGCGTCGTGCCGACCTTGGTCTGATCTGATCGCCCCTAACCCCTTGATTGGGCTGTAATTTTTGTTGCACGCACGCACGCAAAGCTTCGATCGTGTAGCATTCTTAATTAATCAACTGTATGTATGATTACGCGGGAAGCGATCCGGACTTCCAATCCAAGCCCCATCCTTAATTTTGCCTGATCCATGTATTTTACATGTATATTATCACCGCGAGCTAGCTAATCTCTGCAAACTATACATGCTTCACTAATTACCTTTTTGACAGATAGTGTACTTCACTTACTGCTGCATCGTTCGCATTACTGTTGTCAAGTGCTGAGTCTTATTCCGATTAACTTGCCTGTCACTCTGCGATCTGAGGTGACATAACGAGAAAGGAGAGATCAAGTGGTCTTTTTTAATGCGGAAAGTGGTCTTTCTTTAGTGCGGTATATCTTTCTCCATTCCTACACTGGATGGATAGGCTCTCGGATCTCGAATGAGAAATGTCCGGTCGCTCATGTGCCTTTTTTTCTCGACGAATCTCTTGAGTAGGATGGGCTGTTTGTGCAACGAAAAGTCCAAGTATAGCTCGGGATACATGTAGCCTATTTTTTACAAAATTGAAATGTCATTTATAGTTAAAAAAAATTCTGAAAAAAGTCTAGATGATGATTTTGATGTATTCTTCCAGCATGCAATATCAATTTAAAAATTTCAAAAAATGGCTACATATAGCTTGGGCTACAAAACACCACACTCGTTTGTGTGTCCTTTAGAAGTAGAGGCGTGGCTCATATTTTGAGTAAAATTGGGACCAAAACCTTTTTTACCAAGTCGGTACTTGGAGCAAATCCGACACCTTCTATAGTGATCTAGGAACCATCTTTGGAGTGGTGAGATTCGTGCTTTATTTTAGGATTTATGAATTCACGGGTTAAGATTTTTTATTAGAACACAATATTTTTTTGTCAAGGTAGGTGTTAACGGAGGATATCACTGAGTTACGGTTTAAGATCATGTTGTCGTTATATATTGATGGGTTAAGAGGAAACGTTTCGACCAAGCGGTATCAGAATCACCGCAATAGGGAAATATAAGGTCAAGTTTTCGAAACTGGTTAGGGACTTAGGGTTGAGGTCAGTGGTGGATCAACGCCCTACTGCCGGGGTAGTTTCCCAGGCTTCTGACCAACGCAGTATATTTTCATGATTGTTGGATAAAAAATAGCACCCTAAACTTTGAATTAGCAATTTGTCCGGGCTTTAAAATATTCTTGGATCTGATACTGGTAGGTGTACGACCACGACCACACACTCAAAGCTTGTGAATCAAATGAATATGTAGAAATAATTTAATGAATCAAATTCTCCAAATCTTCTATGAGAATGTTTGGAATAACTAGGTATGCCGTATGCCTTATTCCTCCATTCAACTGGTAGGTTCTCCAAGTCTAAGTCGACGCCTTAGACTTCAGTATAAGCAACAAAAAAAAAATCATGTTCTTGTCAACAAAAGACTACATACTCATATAAGCATTTCTCACTTCGCAACTACATCCAATACACCACCGGCGGATCCACCTTGACCTAGCCGGTTGCACAGGACACCGGGAGGAGAAAAAATCCTTTGTAAATTAGCATTTTTTTCACCACATATGCACCCCCAAAAAATGTTTTAAATGTGTTGTGTGCACCCCGGTTCCAGATGTTTTAGCTCCGCCATTGCAATACACGACAACGATATAGCAAGGGAGAAGTTGACGTCTTAGACTTCAGTGTAAGCAACTAAGCATTACCAAACCAGAATGTTTATCCGAGAGCGAAAAGTAGAGACTGCTGCGGACATGGGGTTTGAACGTAGGATTGGCGGATGGTCTCCACATGTGGCCGGGTCTCGCGAGGCCCTGTTCTTCCTTCTCATGCGTTCATCTTCGCTGCCAAGACTTTGTTGTTGTGTTTTAGCTGGTTCTTGTTCTGCTTCGTAAGAGGTTCTCCTTAAGACGTTGTATCTGTTTGGCCGTGCTGGTTTTATTAATTCAAAGTCATAGCATTTTATCTTTTTTTATAGAAAAAAGTCATAGCATTTTATCTAAAAAAATAAAACGTCCTTTCTATGCGGGAACTTTTTATGGGCCGATACGGATAGCTGGTTGAAGCTTTTACTCGTCATGGGGGCCCAACTATCCATTCTACAATCGGACAGACAGACAGTAAAGAAGAGGCAAGGAAAATCTGCAATCCCGAACAGTTGCAAAACCCAAAGCCCCAGCCATCCAGCCATGCCGACCGGCGTGCCCACGCTCCCCTACCCGCAATCCCCTCGCCTCCTCCACCGCCGCCGCCACTGCTCCGGCCACCGCCTCCTCCTCGCCACCTCCTCCGCCTTCCGCCCAGATTCCCCACCTCTATCCTGCTCTAGGCGCAAGCCCAGCTCCTCCGCCACCACCATCCACGCCTCCTCCTCCTCCGACCCCGCCCCCTCCCCCTGTTCCTTCCCCTCCTCCCCGACCCCGCCTCCGCGCCCGCCCCCTCCGGAACCCCACTCCACCGTCGCCCACGCGGGCCGCAGCAAGAAGAAGCCCGCCGGCGGCCGCATCGAGGGCGGCGGCGACGTGCGGCGCGAGGCCAAATCCAACGCCAAGCGCCGCAGCCGCCGCCTCTCGGAGAACGCCTTCTACCGCCGCAAGCGCCGCGCTGCCTCGGGGCAGGCCGACGCCTTCACCGACGAGGAGCTGGAGATGATTGGCCTCGGCTACGACCGCTCCGTCCGCTTCATGGACGGGCCCGACGACCCGCGCCTCCGCCACCGGCACGACTGGTACAGGTTCGGCGCCTACGGGCCCTACTCCTGGCGCGGCATCGTCGTCGGCCCGCCCATCCGCGGCCGCTTCTCCGACGACCGCGTCTCCCTCATGTCCGAGGTCGCCGACCACGACGACTGGGACCGCAACCTCCAGTTCGACATGTCCAACCAGTTCTCCAACCGCCTCAACGACCTCGACGCCGCCGTCGGCTTCCGTTACTACTGGATCTTCGTGCGGCACCCTAGGTGGCGCCCCGACCAGACGCCCTGGGAGCAGTGGACGCTCTCGGCCGAGGTCGCCGTCCAGGCCAGCAAGGACCAGCGGCTGGATAAGTGGAGCCTCATGGGCCGGTTCGGCAACTCCACGCGCGAGTTCATCACGCGCTGCGCGGCCTGGACGCGCCCGGACATCCTGTATGTCAAGCGGCCGTTGTACCAGTCGAGGTTCGAGCCACAGGAGGGCTTCTTCAGCCGGCTCCGTCCGTTGGTTGATCCCGCGACAGAGAACCAGTTCCTCTTCGACCTTGAGCATGATGGAAGGCTCATCCAAACGACCTACTTTGGTGGTCTCTGCAGGATAGTGAAGGCGAGCCCCAAGTCCTATGTGGATGATGTTGTCAATGCCTACTCGAAGCTGAGCGAGGCAGACAAGTCGCGCTGTTTGGAGTTCCTGCTGACAAACCATCCAATGGAGCTCCTACATCCGTACACCAAGGAGTGGAAAGTGAAGCTAGAAGAGATGGAGCTTGGCTGTGATGCGCCTGATGAGAGCGATGATGAGCGCGTTGATGAGACTGAAACCGAGGTCATCGATTGGATTGAGGATGATGGGGTTGATATGATTGATGATACTGAGGATGACACAGACAAAGATTATGAGGATGAGGAAGTGATCGATGTCACCGAAGAGGTGGAAGCAGATGAAATAGTAGAAAGCAGCGAGGAGAGTGAGGAGTATTGGGATGAGCAATGGAAGGAGGCCATGAAAAGTTCTGATAAAATGGAGAAGCTGGTCAAGAATAGGATCGAGAAATCAAGAGAGTATAATAAGCGGCAAATGCAACAGCAGAAAGAGATGGAATTGGAAATGGACGCTTCAAACAAAATGGTTATGGAGCAGAAGCAGGCTGAGGAGGATGAGGTGCAGCTGGTCCGGCAGGATAGTGTCAGGGGCAGAAGTGCCAAGGACAGAATCAAGCGCGAGCGACCTCCAGGGCAATTCCTGAGGGCCGCCGTTAGGCCATTCACTTACAGGAATCTTATCAAGGAAATTGTCCTGATGAGACACCACATTATTGATGGAGAGATAAAATAGTCTCAAAATGTTAGCAACTGGAGAAATGCAGAGACTGCACAAACAACGTTACTGAAGAATCCTCTTCCTTGGTTATGTACAATATTTACTCATATGAGGGGTACTGATTTTCTTGCAGTTAAGATCGTAGGGAATACTCATATAATGTAGTTCCGCACCTGCAGAGGTTTTGATGAATCTGATTTGTCAATCGAGGCTATGATGTTTCTTGCAGATTGGATTCATCAATGAAGTTGGGATTTGGTTTAATTCTTGTGTGAGATTATTTTTTATTGGGCTGGTTATGCTAACAATGTTTCTTGCAGATTGGATTCATCAATGAAGTTGGGATTTGGTTTAATTCTCGTGTGAGATTATTTTTTATTGGGCTGGTTATAATAACAACTGGTACTATTGAATGTGATGAGTATTGGGTGATTTCCATGCCACCTGCTTATCTGCATAATAACAGCTGAGACTAGCACTCAGACAACTGGGTCACAACAATACCAGTGTTCAATCAAGACTCAGAAGAATGAACTCCCACAAAGGTCTACAGCGAGCTGGGCATCAAGGCGATGCTTGTAAATCAAAGGTAGCTGCACCAGCCACTAGGTAAGTTACTTGCCCATAAAAAAGTCTGGAAATTACCGTACAATTCAGTGTTTAACTGAGCAAATCTCTTAGTGTGCACATAATTTAATCAGCTATCTAGTGCTCACCATATTGCTGGCAAGAGATACAGGGTATACTATTAGGACGAAGTTTCTCATCGAACTACAAAGCTTAAATACTGAAGTTTTAGCCATCAAAGTTTACCTGGAGATATCCTGAAAATTTGAAGCATCACATGGCTTCAAAGTAGTCCAGCAACCGTAGTGCAGACTTGTCATCCGATTCCCCCTTTTCCACAGAGCTACTAAAAAGCCATGACATGAGCTCCATGCCGACAAATCAACATAATTTCAGCTCTCCCCTGAAAATTTTCAGCCAGAGCCTTCAAGGATCTGCAGCGCCAGCTTTACATTTCGAGAAGAGCTGTAAAGCTCAGCGATCGAACTCCCATCCCATGATAAAAAGGGCCCTTGCAGTGAGATATAAAAACCCTTCTCAAGTTTGTCAAAAGGTGAATGATCAGCAGACAGGATTAGAAGGCCTACACATGCTACTAGAATAAACAAGTGTACAAGAGGCTTCAGCTGGAATGCTCTTTCGGCTTTAGTAAACGCAGCAATAAGTGAAAAAGGTTTAACCTGATGCATGCACCAAAGATATGCTTGAGGCCACCGAATTTGCTTTGCATTTTGATTATCATCACCAACCAGCGATGAGTCACTGATGTCCCTCACTGGAATCTGCTCTGGAAGAAGCAATGCTGGGAGTTGCTCAACTATTCCTCACCATTGGCAGCAGGATTTGGATAACCTGTAATCACTATTCCTGCTTCAAACCATTCTGCAACTTCTTATGAGGGCTAATGATTCAGCAATTAGTGAAACTCTTTCCTGCTATGTGCCAAAACTCATTATTCCAAAATGGGAAAGGCTATGCTACTGTAGCTACAGGCAAGTGACTGAAGCCAGCACCTTCTCTGCTGGATATGGCGATTTTCTGTAAGAACATAGAACCAACACAGAATCAGTTTTAATCTTTTCAACACTCAGTTACTTCAAACCAAAACTGTCATGGAAGTGTGACCATACTGCAGTATCAGAACTGAAGAAACTCAAGCGACATCTGAACAATGTGAATTTAGCTGAGAAATTCTTCTTTCTGAACTTATTTAATGTTCAGAACAGTATATCATATGGTCTCAACTAGCCATCTTATCTTCATGTCATGAACATGGACAGCGTCTGTTGCATGAGAAATGGGACCCCTCAGCAATATCATTCTACACTACAGTACCATAGACTGAACCCCAGTTCACTGAACACCCACTAGATTCTTGCGCTTTGCCGCTATGGTACACTCCATTGCCGCTGTACGATCCAGTACCCATGAAATGTACGTCTTTGCTCCAACAATGCAGTACTGCACGCATGGCAATGATGCTAGGAAAGTTCTGCAGCATCGTATGGATGGCACCCTCATCCTCTTGCCTTTTCCCAATTTTCTTATACAGCAGTGGCAACCCAATCTCCAAACATCGCATGTTCTCCCACAGAAGCCTCTGCCTTTCATTCGATTTGATTATCAGTATTGAATTGATGGGGCCATTGCACCAATAAAACCTTAGTTACCTTCTCTTTGCAACACTGTTTCTTTATGTGGTTCAAGTAGAAAATCCAGCACTGAAAGTGCATGCTGAGACTTCTCAAATGTTGTAAGGACGGCTATGATTTTGTATGGCAAAGGCTCCGAGGTCCCCATTTTGATTCCATCCTCTTTGTGTGAGGCTAAAGCATAATGGTTGAAGCTAATGATCCACTCCACCCTTATTCCCCCCAAAAACCCACTGAGACACTTGTTTAATCAGTATTTGGGGCATCAATCTCACTGCCTCTCTGTGACACCTGTCTTGTTTAACAATTTTTACAGCTAAAAGTTGGACTAAAGTGGTTGGAGATATCCTAGTGATCTGATGGAGGATCTGGTTCCTGCAATGCCAAGACATTCTGTTCTGCTGCAGGTGGGTCTCAGAAAGGGAAGGTGCCCCTGCACAACCACCAGAGATCAAAGCGCCACTCTGTATAAATCTCTGATCTGTCGCTTAAACTTCTGGTCATACTAGCTTCAGCCATGGAGCCAGACAGAGGCCCGGTTGCGCGTGAAGAGCCTTCACCTTCTGAGCTGACGGACCTGCTCTCGAGCGCGTGGTGCAGCTCGGCGATGCAAGTTCTTCAGACAGGGCCGAAGGAGGACTGCTCGTTGGCGCTGGTGGAGCACCCAGTCATGGCGCTTGAGGATGACAGCAGAGACCTGTCGCAGTTGCAGGTAAGTGTGAGTGACTTCAGTGTACTGTAGCAAATAATGTTTTGTCAGGAGATCACACTCAAGATGTAAATTGGGGCGCATGACAAACGGTCCATGTCCTGGTGTTTTTGTAGAGGAGTGATCGTAGTTTGGTCGTCGATAGCAGCGGTTTCGGCGCGCCGCAGACGCAATGGAAATACGACGATCTGAAGGTACAGTCCATGCAGATGATCATGGTTTCTACTGTAAATGCGCTTCGTACGTTTTAGCGTGATGTTGATTGTGTTCCTTTCTTCTGGTGTTCTCTTCCTGTTGTTTTCAGTCATGGATATGGCTGCAGAAGGCAATTCATCCGGAGCTGGACTACGACAACAAGAAGAAATGGGTGAGTGGAAGAATTTAGTAGCCGGTAGGTTTTAATTAGCATGATCAGAAACATACTGTAATCGTGACGCAAATCGAACGAATCGTGCAATTGAAGAAGCCACTTGGCATTCCAAAATAATTTTCCTTTATGTTCGGTGATTGATTTTGAACTTCCAATTAACGCGCGGATCGAGGAAATTAAATGGCGCGATATGCCTCCATGTTTTTCTTAGAGAAATGCTTCCATATGTTTGTGCTGGAACCCTCGAGATTAAACATTTGAAACCTTGTGTTGTGTGGACGGACACAGCTCCCGCGCAAGATGGCGGCACCTTGGAGCGGCATCTCGCTCAAGAAGTGGGTCAAGGAGCGGAAGCAGAAGCGCAAGGAGGAGGCGCGGCTACAGAGGGCGGAGGTCCACGCCGCGGTGTCCGTCGCCGGCGTGGCCGCCGTGCTCGCGGCCATCGCCGCGGAGAACTCGGCGCCGACGGCGCGTGGCTCGGCGTCAATGAGGGAGACGTCGGTGGCGGACGCAGCCGCGCTCGTGGCGGCGCAGTGCGCGAAGGTGGCGGAGGCCGCGGGCGCCACGCGGGACCAGGTCTCCGCGGCCGTCCGCGCCGCCGTGGCCGCCACGGACGCCAGCAACGTGATCACGCTCACCGCGGCCGCCGCCACCTGTAAGCCCCTTCTCGACCGGCCGGAGAAATTATTTTGAGACACGAAGATAGATGGCCCTGGGAATTCATTCGGACCTCGATCGATCGAAATCATTTTTCTCTGACCGGGTTTTTGGCAGCGTTGCGTGGCGCGGCGGCGCTGCGGGGGAGGCGCGGCGGCAGCGGGCGGCATGGGCAGAGCGAGAGGGGCGACCAGGCGGGGTCGGCGCCGTGGCAGGACGACCTGGACTTCGACTTCAACTACGCGCGGTCCAAGGCGGCGCTGGCCAAGGGCGACGAGATGTTCGTGGCGATGCCGGACGGCAAGTGGAAGCTCCACACGGTGTCGGCCGCGTCGGACAGGAACGGCAAGCTCGTCCTCCGGATCAAGAAGATGAGCCTCGTCATGCAGGCCTTCTCCAACGCCAGAGAATGTGAGGGATCTCCTCCGTCGATCGATCAAACACTCTGTTTTCTTACTAGTCTTCACCTGCGCTGACCAACATCTGCATGCAGGTATCGTCCATGACGTGAGCCCGTGCGCGCCGGAGAAGGCGAGCCGGGAGGAGGACGCGACGTACCCGATCGAGGTGGCGACGAGCAGGGGCAAGGTGGAGCTCCGCGCCGACGACTACGCCGTGTACAAGAGGTGGGTCACCACCGTGACGCACATGATCACTTCCTCGACCGCCATCACCATGCGCAACTGACAATCTCCGGCCCGTCGACCTAAAGCCATTAACGTACTGGCCCGGCGGCCGGAATTAAGAAAAAGCAATATACGTTGTTACAATACCCAGCCACGTACCTCCGTGTATGTTATCAGCCGTGTGCTTCGGTTTCATTCAGAGCTTCCCGCAGGCTGTAACCAAGTTTAGCCGGTCAATGCTGGGTCTCGTAGGAATATTGTGTCATGAATGTTTTTTCTACCTTTTTAACAAGTGCTAATGATGACTCTAACGGCCCGACCCAAACAGACATGTTTTTGTCTGTTTTTTATCCGTTTGGGTCGCCAAACGGATAGCGGTCCGGCTCATGTCTGCCCCTTTCTTAATTCTTACCACTGCGTCCAACATGCGGATGCATCGAGTTCGTCTGACCAGGGTTTAGCCATTTTTATCATTTTTACCCGATTAGGGTTTTGGCCATTTTGACCTCATACATTCAAATACACAATACAAACAACATGATTCAAATAGTTAGTTCAAACAAATAGTAGTAGTTCGACCAAATAGTTATTATTGCAATCATATAGTTATTATTACAATCCAAACAATTTAGCAGTAGATGATAATATCAAAGATAATGAAATGTATTAAAGGAAACATACAATATTGTATCAAATATAAAAGAGTAGCACTGAGTCTCACACGGTGTCCAGGCCTCATAGTTCATGCAAATCACATAAATAAATATAAGATGATCCATCACACATCTCGAACGATAAACAACTTTTACGTCTTTTGAAACCAATCCCTTTTTGTTGGAGACACGGTGCTAAAGTTGGTCACCATGATTCAGACCTACTCGGCGACTAGCGAGAGCTCTACCTCCTTAGCTCTTGAACCGACATTAGTCTCATTGACCTCCACTTTCTTGGCTCTCGAGAGGGCATTGGTCTCATCGATCTCGAGCTACCCCTTTGTATTTGTAAGAAGTTCTTCGATGTATCCTCTCTTCCCTCTTGTCACTTGACTTGTGCTTTTGGATTATGAACCCTTTCCGTATTTTTTGCAAGGTGGTCTCTTATCACTTGGGGTGCCGACCTCAAGGTCGATGACCCACCTCTTGTCCATGATCCGACGAGGTCTTTCCACTTTTGACATTCTTTGATTGATATCCAACAATGAGTCAAGATAAATGCCTTGTCCCCATGTTGGGTGTTGAGGGTTTCAAAAGCATGGACCACCTATTTGAGATATGAAACTAAAAGGATAGTTCATATGTATAGTGCGACTCGAATGGGCGGAAGAAGTGAACGAAAAATATACCAAGTTCTTGACGCCAATGTCACACACGGGCCTCCCAACAACATGATCCTAGGATCCACAAATTTTGTTGCACTCCGTTTGGATAAGACTCCACCACTTTTGAAGTGACCATTCACTCTGGTCGTTCTCAAATTTGTTGAGCTCAAACTTTTTTTGTTCATGGAAGAATTCATGGATTCTCTTACAATATGCTTGGACTTTTTGCTCACTCTCCCCTAATAATTTGCTCTTGTCTAATTTCCATCCATGCCTCTCAAAGCATCTTGTGTATGCTTCGGTTCTAACGCTTTGCCGCCTCTTTTGTGATCGGGCCTATTGAGTTGCTCGTCACGGAACAATGGCTCATCTTCGAAGTGGTCACCCTCTTAGCCTTGGGTCTACTGGCCGTCATGAAGCTCAGCCCCTTGGCCACCCTCATTGTTCATGATTGTCAAGAAACACTTTCCATCACCGACCTTGTAGTACCTTGGGTCCTCGAATGTCGGCCCCAACATTTGACCGAACAGGTTGTGCGCGGCGGGAAGGTTGGCCAGAGGGATGACCCATGCCGACTTCCTTCACTTCCGGTTCATCGGCCATACATCCGACAGTGAGATCAAGGGGAGGCACGGCGTGGACGACGATCGGTACAGAGTAACCGATTTTCGACAACTGCCCGAAATCGAGGTAACGAAGCGGGACCCTCCTACCGGGAGTGTCCGGGCATGTTGCCACAACGATGAGACAAGGCGGGCAACTCCGAATCCCTGTGCGGGCCGGCCATCGAAGAGACTGTCGGGGGGCTACCCCCGGGTAGGGTTAAGGCAAGGGGTCCCAGCCAGACCAAGTTGTATGTTTGGCCGACTTAGTCTTATGTCGGAGGTAGCCGACATGTTCTAACCGACATAACCATGTCCGAGATCTCTATCTATATGTGTTGTGCAGGAAGGAGGATCCGACATACATGTTCGAGCCGGGTGAGGTATGTCGGAGGTCCGGGCCCGGCATAACCAGGCCGGCGCACGGAGAGAAGCCCGATATACTTATGCCGGGATAGGAGGATGTGTCCGACATATCGCATGTCGGGCAACAAGTCAAGGGCAAGTACAAGTGCAGGGCAAGTACAGGAGCAGGACACTGACCTGTCTGACACGGAGGAAAGGTCACCTCCCGTCTGACACGGGTGCGGGACAAAGGGCACAAGACAAGGGCGACGTGACTATACCTCTGCACTGGCAACGGACTGACAGGAGACAAGGCATGGAGAAGGCACGTCCTGTCTCTGGCAGGGGAAGCGTCATCATCTAGGACGGCGGCGGCTGTAGCAAGAGGCATCATGGCCTACCCCGGCCTATGTCGGATAGCCCGGCGGCTAGGTCGTGGTAGAGGTGTCGACATTACCGTTGGACGGGTGCTGTTGTCTGGGGGGCCCGGAGGAATTAGGGTTCCCGGACAACCCGGCAGGAACTCTATATATAGCGCCATAACTCTTCCTGTGAAAAAGAGGACGAGGAAGAGGGCCAGAGCTATAGTCTCATTCACTGCTAGAGCATTTACTCCTCCTTCCTGAGTAATTCACCCTTGTTCTTGAGTTCATCCTAGAGAGAGAGGCAAAACAGCTCAAGGAGCACCTTTGTAGATCTTGAGTGACACATATAGAGAGAAGCAAGGCAGGAGTAGGGGTGTTACCTCCTCACGAGGGCCCCGAACCTGGGTACATCGTGTGTGTTTGTGATTGCTTGTGGTTTAGAGTGTGTTCTTCGTGTGTTCCTGCGGTTTCATTCTCCCCCTAGTCGGTTTGGGTGTTTCCGTGTCGTCCTTCGTGTGAGCTCCTTAGCTCGCTAGCCCTCCCCGGATCCACCAGCGTCCATCGGCCCCACACTTTTAGCCATCCTATGGCATCTGCCGTGATACCACCACGACAGTTGGCGCCCACCGTGGGGCGGGTAGAGGCGCTGGCTGGTGTACTCATCCGGACGGGCCCCGTGCGAGTCCTCTCCGGACTCGTCGTCAAGTTCGGCGACATGGAGTTCGTCAGCGACAACGCCGGCTGCTTTCGTGGCAGGCCATTTCCGGCCAACGGCTGCGTCATCGAGTTCGGCAACTTCGCCACCTATGTCGCCACCGAGCTCGTCTGCGAGTACCCGGCGAAGGTGCTCGTGGCCGAGGATCCCCCAGCTGTCTGTGCGGCTCGCGGCCGGCGTACCACTCGCCCCGAGAGCTGCGCGGTCATGATGGCCGGGGTGACGGCTCCTCCGACAGAGGACCCTGTCTTGGAGCCCGAGGCAAGGTCGACCCGGAGGGCCAAGCAGGCACTGGAGAGGCAGGGCCATGGTGGCGCCGAGTCATCTCGTGTCCCGGTAAGAACGGAACCTCTTAGAGAGGCAGTAGAGAGGTTGACTATGCCGGGGGCAGTGGAGTTAGAGGCAGAACGGCTGAGCTTGCTGGAGGAGGCAGAGAAGTTAGCAGAAGTCCGAAGGGACTTCGACCGAGTTCAGCGTGAGTATGACGCGGCTCATGGTTTCTCGCCGGTAGGAGGTCGGCCGAACCGTGAGGCCGAGGTGCGCAGAAGAGGCAAGGGCCTCAATGCCGAGATAGATAGGGATGGCAGAGCTACATCCAATGTGACTCCGAGCGTAATGTCGGTGGCTAGGCCGAATTACAGCTCTCCGGCCAAGACCCTCAGGGCTGCCGAGGCAGCAAGGGCTGAGTTATCCGGTCTAACCGGAGAGGCTCGCCGTAAGCAACAGGACCGAGTCAATGAGCTGGTAGAAGTGGCAACCCGGCAGAATGAGGCTGTCAAGAAGGCCGGGGGTGGATCTCAGGTTGTCCACTCAACCCGGGCTCCCAGTGGCATGTCCAGAGGACAGGCTTCTTCCCCGCATGTCGGTGGAAACCAGAGTCGGAGTAGGAATCCCGGAGGGGGTCAGCAGCTCCAGATGCTGACATATGACCCGGCATATGCCGGGAAGCAGATCGCAGGCCAGGGCAACGTTGGGCAAGCCCAGAGCAGAAGCCGACAAGCTCCGAGTAATCGGCACGCCAAAAATGCCAACTCGGTCGGTCGGGGGTACCCACCCCGATATCCGGCGCCTAACCAGGCCCCGAGGCAGCAAGTTGTTGGAGCACTGCAGACCCGGCAAGCGGGCGGGCAAGACCTGAACTGGTACGATGACGGCAACTCGGCATTGGCCAAGGCCGGGTATCATGTGTATGAGAGTGCTCTGGGGTCTCGACTGGGGACTCGCCAGTTGGATCCAAATGATGCTCGGTACAAGCTGGATCGGTTGTACAGATCCGAGCAAATGGAAGAGCAAGGTCCACCAGGTCCTGCTTGCTTCGGGCCCCGAATCATGTCGGAGCAGCCTGTCCCCCACTTTCAGTTGAACAGGGGAGCCAAGACCTATGACGGCAGCTCCAAGCCAGAGGACTGGCTGACTGACTATGTGACAGCAGTGCACATTGCCGGAGGAAATCGCTGATGGGCGGTACGGTATATCCCGCAGATGCTTGAGGGACCGGCCCGAATCTGGCTGAACAATTTGAGGGAGGGAAGTGTTAACAGCTGGCTGGACTTCGAGGAAGCCTTTGTCAGCAACTTCTCCAGTACCTACAAGAGACCAAACCGACCTCAGCAGCTTGCAATGTGCAGGCAGAGGGACAATGAGACTGACCGAGAATACTTGACTCGGTGGAGCACCATTCGCAATTCCTGCGAAGGAGTTGTGGAGGCCCAAGCCATCTCATGGTTTGCGCAGGGATGCCGACATGGATCCATGCTTTGGCAGAAGCTTCAGAGGGAAATGCCGGCCACTTTGGCCGAGACGATGAGAATTGCCGACAGCTATGCCCTCGGAGATCCAATGCAACCACAGCTGGACTCGGGAGAACCGAGTAGGAGGAACTCGGGAAACCACAGGTCCGGGCAGGGCAGAAACAGTGACCGGCATGATTTTGGCCAAAAAAGAAGGGAGCCCGACTTTCGCTATGCCTCGCAGCAGGTAGCGGCGGTAACCGGTGAACGAGGCAATACCGGTAACAACCAGCGGCAGAAGACTGATGGTCAGGGTTGGGCAGAAGTCAAGAAAACTTGGGCCGAGCAGAGGAAGCCCTTGACGTATGAGGAGATGCTGGACAAGCCCTGCTGCTATCATACTTTCGAGCCCAACCGACCGGCCAACCACACAACTCGGCAATGCAGCTGGTATCAGCGCATGCGGCAAGAAGGTGCTCCGGGGGGATCTCTGGTAACTGCCCCCGAAAAACCCGCAGCGCCAAGACCGCCGGCACCTGTGAGTGGGGCCAATGCTGTCCGGGTTAACCCGCCAGTCCAGAGGAGACCGCCGGCAAGGCCAGTAAACGTGGTGAACGTCCGGGGCAACAACCGCGTCGATCCCAGCAACCAGGGCAGGTACCCCCAGGGTGACTATCAGGAGGCTCATCAGAGTTACGTGGTCTTCGTAACCGAGCCCACTGACAAGAAAAGCCAGCGCCAGCGCGCTCTGGAGGTGAATGCCGTCATGCCAGCGGTAACCAAGTTCATGCACTGGTCCGAGATGGAAATCACCTGGGGTCGGAAGGATCACCCCCGGGTTATGCCTAAGCCGGGAGGCTACGCCTTGGTGGTGGACCCGACATTCATCGGGCCGAGTATCAACGTCCGGTTCAGCAGAGTTCTGGTTGACAATGGCAGTGCCATTAACATCATGTATAAGGACACGATGCTGAAGTTGGGAGTGTCCCTGAACACGCTGTTGCCGACCCACACGACTTTCCATGGCATTGTGCCAGGGGTTTCTTGTTCGCCTATGGGCAAGATCTGGATAGATGTGTTGTTCGGGACCCGGGAGAACTGCCGGACCGAGAGTCTTGAGTTCGAGGTGGTGGACTTGGAGAGTCCATATCACGCCCTGATTGGCCGACCTGCTCTGGCCAAGTTCATGATCTCCACTCACATGGGCTATCTGAAAATGAAAATGCCAGGTCCGAATGGCATAATCACCATCGCGGGGGACTACAAGCGCTCGATCGAGTGTGCTACTGCCGGCTCGTGCTTGGCCGAGTCGTTGGTCATAGCCGAGGAGAAGAAGAGAATCCAGCAAGTGGTAACGCTGGCCCAAGCCTCACAACTCGGTGTGCCCGGGATAACAAACCCGGAGCAGCATGCTTCCTTCCAGCCACCAAAGGAGACCAAGAAGGTCGTAGTGGACCCGGCTAACTCAGAGCACCGGGTGATTATCGGCACCTGCCTGGACAGTAAATAGGAAGGCGAGCTCACTGACTTCCTCCGTGAGAATCGGGATGTCTTTGCTTGGTCGAATGACGACCTTCAAGGAGTTCCGAGGGAGTTGGCTGAGCACTCATTATTCGTGAGGCCGGATGCAAAGCCGGTGAAGCAACCGACAAGACGTCTCTCGGACGAGAGAAGAGCTGCAATCATGGAACATCTAGCCGTACTACTTGCGGCTGGATTTGTGATGGAAGTACTGCACCCGGACTGGTTATCTAACCCGGTCCTGGTAGAGAAGAAGAAGGATGACCCTCTCCTGGTCAAGGTGTGGCGCATGTGCATCGACTTCACCAACCTCAACAAAGCATGCCCGAAAGATCCTTTCCCGCTCCCCCGGATAGATCAAGTGATCGACTCCACTGCCGGGTGTGAGCTTTTGTCTTTTGTAGATGCGTATTCTGGTTTTCACCAGATACCTTTGAACCCGGCTGATCAATTAAAAACTGCTTTTATTACCCCGTACGGGGCTTATTGCTATCGTGTTATGACCTTCGGGTTGAGAAATGCCGGGGCCACCTATCAAAGGTGCATGCAGAAGTGCTTGCATGACCAAATAGGTCGGAATGCAGAGGTGTATGTCGACGACATAGTCATAAAAACAAAAGAGAAATCCACTCTGATCGAGGATCTGAGAGAAACATTCGCTAACTTGAGGAAATTCCGGATGAAACTTAACCCGGATAAGTGCACCTTCGGTGTGCCGGCCGGAAAATTACTCGGTTTCTTGGTGTCTAGCCGGGGTATAGAGGTTAACCCGGGCAAGATCCGAGCTATTGAAAGCATGAAATTACCAACTCGCCTTAAGGATGTACAAAAATTCACCGGATGTCTGGCATCCCTGAGTAGGTTCGTAAGTCGGTTAGGGGAGAAAGTGAAAGTGCATGGTTGTCCCCATGCATGGTTTTGGTAATTAATGACAATCCTTATGGCCTAATGTTTGCTTTGAGATATACTTGTAGATCTTGTCCATAGGAAAAGATTGGAGTTCATGTGTTGGACTCTAGTAGTTTACATGATGATCAATGCTCTACTCAAGGGTTTATATGAAGAATGGTCATGTGAAGAGTTGAGCTTATTGCAAGTATGGCTTGGAAAAGAAGATTGAGTGATCAATCATGTTTTACCCCAAGCCATCATACATATCAAGAGAAGAAGATGAAGCGCAAGATCAATATGATGCATCTCGAAGATATCATTTGATTGAAGCTTGCAAAGGAGTCATGAAGACGATGCTTAGCGAGGCCCTCCCATAATGGAGTATGGGGGAGCATTTGGAGAAGTCTTCATCAAGCATGTGCTAGCAAGCACAATCAAGAAAGGTGTTTCAACTTGAGAGAGTCAAGATCGTCATCATCGAGCTCAAGTGGAATGCGCAAGGCAAAGGTATGATCTTGATAGGTTTTCTATTTTACCGGTCTCATGGTGTTAGTGGGAGACCGGGTTTTAGGATAGACGGCGTACTATCAAGAGGGGCTCTCAAGTGAGTAACTTGATCGCATCGTTGTGGAGAGCTCAAACCTTTGCATACTTGGCATATCATATTTCTTGGTTCTTATTTGGCTTTTATGGTGGTGAGGAATTAGAGCTTGGTTCATCTCCATGTCAAGCTCTAGTTCATCGAAAACGGTTTTACCTTGGAAAACTAGTTGCGTTTTCGGTGGCGGAAATATTGCCGGTTCAACCGTGAGGAAAGTCCCACACCTTGCCATGTGTGGTGATTTTACTCTATTTATGGGATGCAATATTTTCACTTTTTGTAGCCTTCTCCTTGTCGGTACCTTTCCAACGGAGTTGGTCTCACCTCATTCGGAGTTCATTTGCAAAAGTTATAGCTGTGTTTTTGGTGTTCGGACAGGCCCGGTAGTACCGGAGAGTTTTGTTCCGGTAGTACCGCAGTCAGCCGGTAGTACCGGGCTCGCTGCGGTAGTACCGGGCTTTCTGCGGTACTACTCTCTGAAGTTGGTTTTTCGGACGTTTTGGCACGGATGGCCCCGGTAGTACCGGGGTTGGAGCCCAGCACTTGGGCCCGGTAGTACCGGGGTATTTTTCCCCGGTAGTACCGCGCGCTCGGTTTTCTGTGTTGACGAAGCTACCGCAGGGCCGGTACTACCGGGCTTGAGTCCGGTACTACCGCACTTGCGGAACAAGAAGCTGCTGCAACGGCTGGATTTTTGGGATGAGCTATTTAAGGGGCCTTCTTCCCCATTGGTTTGCTAAGCTCTAGAGCAAGTCTTTCTCCTCTCTCTCCTCCATTGTTGCCCTTTGTAAAGCTTGCTCTTCCTCTCAATCCCTCCCATGGTTCTTGCTAATATTTGAGGGAAAGTGAGAGGTGATCTTGATCTACGTTTCCACCGATCGATTTCTCCTCTATGTGAGGGAAACCTTGTAGATCTTGATCTTGGAGTTCTTGGTGCATCTCCTCTTTGTTCTTCCTCTCTTATTCCCCCATAAGCATTTGTTGCTTTGTTGGAATTTGAGAGTGAAGGATTTGAGCACTTGTGCTCTTGCCTTTTGCATTTGGTGCATCGGTGTGCTCTCCACGAGGATTCGTGGAAGTTGAAAACTTGTGAACTTGTTACTCTTGGGTCCTTGGACCCTAGACGCCTTTGTGGTGGTTGGACCCTTGTGTGGTCACTTGAAGCCGTTCGGGAGCCCCCAATCCCATTGTGGGTTGTGCCCCGGATTGTTGTTGGAGGCCGTTCGGGAGCCCCCAATCCCATTGTGGGTTGTGCCCCGGATTGTTGTTGAAAGGCTCCGGATTCCGCCTCGAAGGAATTCCGATAGTGGAAGGTGAACCAAGCCTTTGTGGTGCGGTTCATCGGAGAAGAAGGTGAAACCTTTGTGGTTGTTGAACCGTTGTGTCGGTTCACACCTCTCCAACGAGACGTACTCCCTTAACAAGGAGGAACTCGGAAATACATCCTCGTCTCCGCGTGCTTCGGTTATTTCTATACCCGAGCTTTTACTTATGCACTTTACATTGTGATAGCCTTCGTGCTTGAAGTATTCTATATTGCTATCACCTTGTTGTTTGTCTTGCTTAGCATAAGTTGTTGGTGCACATAGGTGAGCCTAGTTTATTTAGGTTGTCGGCTTGTTAATTTAAACATCTAGTTTTATTCCGCAATTATCAAGCCTAAACCGGAAAAGTTTTAAACCGCCTATTCACCCCCCCCTCTAGGCGACATCATTGTCCTTTCAGAAAGCCTTGCCTTTATATCAACTCATGAAAAAGAGTAAAACCTTTATATGGACGCCGCAGGCAGATGCAGCTTTTAATGACTTAAAAAAGACACTCTCAAGTA
This sequence comes from Poa annua, assembly GCA_026929855.1. Taxonomy (NCBI): domain Eukaryota; kingdom Viridiplantae; phylum Streptophyta; class Magnoliopsida; order Poales; family Poaceae; genus Poa; species Poa annua. The sequence goes on from CM049433.1 coordinate 73,580,695, forward strand.
CACCAGTGTTGGCATCCCCGTTACCCAAGGAGCCGATGTTGCTCTATATCGCGGCTACCAACCGGGTTGTAAGTGTGGTAATGGTGGTGGAAAGAGAAGAAGGTGAAAAGGTGGTACAGAGGCCCGTGTATTACCTGAGTGAGGTACTCTCCCTCTCCAAGCAGAATTACCCGCACTACCAGAAGATGGCCTATGGTGTATACCTGGCGGTCACCAAGTTGAAGCACTACTTTCAAGAGCATCCGGTTACAGTGGTGAGCGAGGCTCCCTTGTCCGAGATTATAGGGTGCAAAGATGCCAGCGGCCGAGTTGCCAAGTGGGCCATCCAGCTGTCCCCCTACGCCCCGACTTACGAAAGAAGGGACGCCATTAAGTCGCAGGCGCTGCCGGACTTCTTGGTGGATTGGGCCGAGATGCAATATGAGCCTCCCCCGCCCGACTTCAATTTCTGGAAGATGCATTTTGACGGGTCCAAGGCAAAGATCGGATTGGGTGCCGGAGTGGTACTCACCTCCCCGAAGCAGGATGTACTGAAATACGTACTCCAAATTCATTTCTCGGCATCCAACAATGTGGCCGAGTATGGAGCACTCGTGCACGGCCTCAATGTTGCTAGGGAAATTGGCATACGGCGGGTAGAATGTTATGGTGACTCGGATTTGGTGGTCCAGCAGGTGTCGGGAAATTGGGACGCCTTGGATGCCAACATGGCGTCATACCGGTTCCATGTGCAGAAAATCTCCGGGTTTTTTGAAGGATGCGAGTTCAAGCATATACCCCGGGGAGAGAATGAGGCTGCGGATGTATTGTCCAAGCTGGGGTCTTCGCGGGACGTGATCCCACCCGGCATAGCATTGGAGCACTTGAAGAAACCGTCTATCAAGCCATCACCCGAGTCGGAGTCCATATTTATCCCGAAGAGCTCGGAGACAGAAGCCGTGCCCATGGAGATTGATGTCGGGAGCATTTGGATAAACTCGGGGACTGTACCAGGTATGTCGGCAGAGGTGATGTCGGCCGATCCTATGGAAATAGATGCCCCAGTCTTCCCGGTGAGGCAGGTACCGGAATGGGCGCAGCCCATCATGGCATATATGGTGTATGGAACCCTGCCGGAGAATGAAGTGGAAGCTCGGCAGGTGATAAGGAGGGCCAAGGCTTACACGGTAATCAATCAAGAGCTGTATAAGAGAAGTGTCACTGAAGTGCTGCAGCGTTGCGTTGACCCGGACGAGGGGCAAGAAATGCTGCTCGAGATACATCAAGGTGAATGCGGTCACCATGCTTCCTCAAGGGCACTGGTGGCAAAGGTCTTCCGACATGGGTTCTATTGGCCTTCGGCTCTGCAACAGGCAGAAGATATTGTCCGAAAATGTGGAGGTTGCCAGAGATTTGCACACAGAATACATATGCCGGCGGCAGCACTGAAAACTATCCCCATCACATGGCCGTTTGCGGTATGGTGCTTGGATATGGTGGGTCCATTCAAGCCGGCGCGGGGCAACATGACTCATATACTAGTCATGGTGGACAAGTTCACCAAGTGGATCGAGGTAAAGCCAATTAGGAAATGTGATGGAGCTACAGCCGTCTCATTTTTGAAGGATATCATACTGAGATATGGTTACCCGCACAGCATTATCACGGACAATGGCACCAATTTTGCAGTAGGGGAGTTTGCTCGGTTCTGTGCAGATAAGAGAATCCGACTTGATGTAGCCTCGGTGGCGCACCCGGAGGCAAATGGACAGCTTGAGAGGGCCAACGCGTTGGTGCTGGCCGGCATAAAGGCCCGGTTGATAGAACCTCTTCTGCGGACTCCGGGGTGTTGGATAGAGGAAATACCGGCGGTGCTGTGGGGTCTCCGGACCACGCCCAACAGATCCACCGGGTACACCCCATTCTTTATGGTGTATGGTGCTGAGGCAGTGTTGCCAACCGACATACAGTATGACTCGCCCAGGGTGGCAATGTTTACAGAGACCGAGGCAAGAGAAGCTCGAGAGAATGATGTCGATTTGCTTGAGGAAGCAAGAGAGTTGGCCCTATCTCGGTCAGCGATATACCAGCAGAGCCTCCGACGCTATCATAGCCGGAAGGTGCACCCCCGGGTGTTTAGAGAAGGAGAGTTGGTACTGAGACTGATACAGCGAACGGCCGGCATGCACAAGTTATCCCCTCCGTGGGAAGGACCTTTTGTGGTGAGCAAAGCCCTGCACAATGACTCATATTATCTTGTAGATGCGCAGGAAGCTAGGAAAGGTGTGATGGATAGAGCCGGCGAGGAAACCAAACGACCATGGAATGTAGCCTTACTTCGTCCCTTTTTTGCATAAAAGGCACAGTGTATGTATCTCCGTTCCTTATGAATGAAATGCCGGCACCCCAGAATGAATCTCGGGGACTGCCTTATCCGTATGATGGTTCTTTTTCTTATGTTTTTTGCATGTCGGCACTCCGGGGTAAACTCGGGGACTGCCAGACCTTTTATCTATGTTTGTATCTCGGTTAGACCCTCGTTACCTGCATGCCGGCGACTCGAGGTGAAACTCGGGGACTGCCGTGCTTATTTCGTACCTGTTGTCCACGTGCCGAATGAACTTTCAACCTCGTTTCAAAGTTAAGTAATGTATGCTATGTGAAATGATCTTGTGACTCGACTGACGAATGCCCAAAGTGGTAGTCAAGAGCAAAGATAGTGGAAGGTGGTAAACACGAAAACGAACTCGGGGACTCGGTGTAAAAGCAATTCGGCACGTGTTGTGTGTTAACCCCGTCTTTCAATTATTCTTCCGTTATGTCGAATACTTTTGAACCTTAACTCGGGTATTCTCTAGTACCGTATGCTATAGTCGTGATTTTGTGACTCGACTGTCGAACGCCTGTATGGTAGACAAGAGCAAAAATCACTAAGTATAGTAAACGAGAAAGTAAACTCGGGGACTCGGTGTAAAATGATCCGACATAACTATGTACATGCTCGATTCAATAAGGCAAACAGCAAAGTATTCTACTTAAAATTGTATATGTTACATATGAACCCGGCATTCCGGGGATTTGATAGATTTGTTCTCTAGAGTTTTACACAGGAGACTGGGCAGCAGGAATATCGTTAGTCGCGGTGGTGTCGGCAGCTCCCAGCTCGACGGTGGCCTCAACGGCGATTCTCGGCTGGTCAGTCGAGGCCGACTTGGTGATGTCGGCGGCGGCGTCCTGGCTGGCTACATCGGCGGTCCCCGAAGTGGAAGCCTTCCCGGATGACTGGGCTTTGCCGGAGGTTTTGGAGGTGTCGGGGAGGTTGCCTTGGGCTTCTTCTTCATCGTCCTTCTCCTCGTCCTCAACGTCGTCGGCGTAATCTTCGTCATCCGAGTAGACTTCGCCCTCGATGTATAGATGGGGCTGTGAGTAGCCGGCGAAGTAGTGCGCCGCGTCTCGCCGAAGCTGGATCTTGGCCGAATCGGTTGTCCACGCCGAGTTCTCGCGCTGCGCCCGCACCCTCTGAAGGTCGATCCCCTCATACCAGGATAGTATGAAGGAGAGGGTTTGGTCCGCACCGGCACGGGCGGCGGAAGACCGCCATTCTCGGAGGCGCCTTTCCGTCTTCATCAGCTCCTGGGCCAGGTCGGACACATTGTCCGGAGGCGTGGCGCCAGGCCAGAGCTTCCGGTAGACGTGAATGCCGGCGTCGAGAAGCTCCGTCCCGATACTCTTAAGCGGCGCGAGGCGCGCATTAAGTGCTACGAGATGGTCTTCTACGTCCCACTCTCCAGAGATGGGGCCGGCTTCAGCTCTCTTCGCACGCGCCCGATTGATGGCCTTCACAGCGACGGCGTGCGTGTGGGAGAAGTGCTCTGCGGAGAAGAAAGCTGTTGATGAGTTAGAAGGCGGGCCAGTATAATGTGAATGTCGGCAAGAGAGTCAGGCAAGAAGAAGTAAGAGTTTGGAGGAACTCACTGTCCATCTGGGCATTAATCTTCTTAAGTTCGGCCAGCCAGAGGTCACACTGGGATTTGAGGGCGTTGAGCTTTTTCTCGGCCAAGGTGGCGCGAGACTCAGTTTGCTCGAGCACTTCACCCTGAGTCCGTACGGCGTCCGCCAGGGTCTTCTCCAACTCGGCCTTCTCAATCTTGGCCTGCTCCAGTTCTTGTTGAAGCCGAGTTGAATTGGCCCGCTCCTTCTCCAACTCGAGCTGGTGCTCGGCGGCAACTCGGGCGGCGGTGTCGGCTGAAAAAGGCGACAAGTCGGTGGTAAATGTAAAGGCAAACTAGAGAAAGGAAAGATGTTTCAGAAACAAGGAAGTGTACCATGGTCCTGGTGCGCAGCCTGGAGCTCTTTGAACCGCCTCCGGAGGGACCCATGCTCGACCAACAGCCTTTGGAACACCCGGGTGCGTTCTTTGCTGCATGACTGCAATAAAAAGCGAGGTGTTAGAGCAAGTTGGTTGTTGAAGTTTTTCGCCGAATGGTCTTAACTCGGTCGAGTCTTAACCATTCGACCAAAACCTCGGGGACTGGAGATAGTGGATGTGGAAGAGCTTACCTCTGCGGCTGTTGTCAGGTGAAGGACTGCAGACTGAAGTGCATGCAGAGACTGAGCGACTTTCCCGGGCCCAGCCGGGTGGTCGATACTCGGGTCGGAAGAGGTAGCCTCGCTGATGTCGGCGGCATTCCAATCCATATTATACTGCTCCATCGAACCTGAAGAGTCAGCACTAGGTGTGAGGAACCCTGAGCTCTCCAAGTCGGCAGCGCTAGCAACCCGGTCGACAGTGGCCTCCAGCATGCGCAGGGCCGCCGTCTTAACGGCAATGCGGGGAGGATGCACCACTTTGAGTTTACCCGGAGGAAGCTGACCTTTCTTGGCCGCCAACTGATCCGGGGTCGGGGCAGTTTTCTTCTTGGCGGCCTTAGTTGGGGCCCGGCACTGTTGTTGTGCAGATGGCTGCTTACTTGCAGCGAAGGATTGTGGCTCCGGCGGCGTTGGTTGCTGCGGGGGTGCGTCCGGCATCGCCGTGGTCTCGGTTTGTGCAGCGGCAGAGCGCGATTGGTTACCGCCAGCCCCGACATCTCGGTCCGGGCTGGCTCGGCTCGCTTCCGCTGCCGTCTTAAGTGTCGACGGGGAGGTGTCGGACCCAGCTAAGTCGGCAGCCGCAGGTGTCGCCCGGGAGGGGCTGCCAACTCCGACGTTTGTCGGGGCCGCCGGCTCGTTCTGGTCGAGCTCAAGCGGGGCTCTGAACATGAAGTAAAAGGTTGGAAGGAATAAAGCAAAGAGGTCGGAAGGCGAAAGAAAGGAGGCTTACCCGGCAGCGGTCGGAATCTTCTTGCGGGAGAGTTTCTTGGTGGTTTTGGCCTTCTTGGCCCCCGGGGGATCCGCGGCAGAGGTGCCGGCTCCCGCGCGCTTACGCGTGGCTGCTTGGGTGCTCGGCCCGGCTGATGGTGAAGGCAGAGGGTCAGCACAGGCCAAGGGAGTGGCGTGTGTGATCTCTAGCATCACACAGTCGTCGTCGTCAGAATCGTCTTGGGGACGGGACCGAGTTCGAGGCTTACCCGGGCCGGAAGTGCGGGGTACCGGGATCGACAAGTGGTCCTCGTCGTCCGGGTCTTCAGTGAGCGGAGTTGCCGGCACGGCAGTGTCCGCGCGCCAACTTCCATTCGCCCACCTTTGGTCCTCCCGGACTTGACGGTCAAACCGCTGCAAAAGAAGAATAGCAAGAAATGTCTAAGGAAACAAGAAAGGCAAGAATGTAGTTTAACCGCTATGTCGGGTGCTCGAAGATATGTCGGAGATGAGTGGCTAGAGCTTACCTGGGGCGGAGGATTGGCGCGGCTGTACGGTTCAAGCCCCCATTCCCAGTCATCTCCCATGGAGGTTTGGGCGATGGCTCGGACACGTCGGCGGACTGCCGGCTTGTCCAACTCGAACGGGCTGATCCGAGTTGGGTCTCGGGGCCCGCTCATGTGGCAGATCTTGTGCACCCGGTTCTGCAGGGGGCTTATCCGGCGGGCGACGAAGGTCCTCAGGAGGTCGTCCGCCGTCAGCTCGTCCTTGATGGAGAGCAGGTGTTCATGGATGGCCTGGGACTCTGCGTCGCAGCCCGACGGATCCCAGCCCCAATTCGCCTGAGAGTTAGGCGGGTCAAGTCGGAACTCCGGGAGGTTGAGGAAGTCGTACCCCTTGGCGTTGTCGGAGGGGTCCGGATTCTTCACGTAGAAGAAGCTACGCTGCCATTTACGGCAGGACTCCAACCCGGAGACCTTGGGGAAGTCGGAAAGCTTGCGGGCGGTGATAGTGGCGGCCCCGCACGCCGTCATCTCCTTGGTCTTCACACCCTTGTTCGGGATGCTCTGCTTCCGGAGCACGAAGTACCTCGCCCAGAGGCCGACCAGAGGCCACAGGCCGAGGTATCCCTCGGAGAAGGCGACGAAGGCCGAGAGGGAGGTAATGGAATTTGCCGGCAAGTGGTGCGGCTGTAGCTCGAACTTGTCAAGGAAGGCTCGGAAGAACCTGCTTGTCGGAAGGGCGAAGCCGCGCTCGAAGTGCGCGACAAACACCACGCGCTCTCCTTCCTGGGGCGCGGGTTCCACTTCCTCGCCAGGAATCCGGCATATGATGGGCGCCGGGACGCGACGCGTGCGACGTAGCCAGTCAAGGTCGTCTTGCACGACGTCCGAGCCTTCCCATCCCCCACGGATTCCTTCGGTGGATATGTCGGATTGCTCGGAGGTATGGCTTGAAGACATGTCGGCGGATCTGCAAAACAGATACCGGGCAATAGCCCGAGGTAGGGGGTAAGTCGGATAACAGTCGGCGAATCCCGGCAATAAACTGAAATCCACGCCCGAGTAGCATGGAAGAAGATCTACCGAGACCATTTAAAAGGAAGTTAAATGGTTCTAGCAAGGAAGAACCGCTAGCAGTACAATGGTGAATCGCTATTGAAGAGGTATGGCGAGATCTGGTGAAGAGAAACCTATAGCGGTGTTGTGATGACGGAAACAATGATCTGCGGAGAGATTAACACTGGTTCTAACCTGTTCTACCGAAGAAGGGGGATGAACTAGGTTCGGCCGAGCCGCGGTTCAATCTGTTCAAGCCTCGGGAGGAACCTTACCGTGGAGATTGGTGCCGTAGAGCGAGAGGATCTCGTCCCGATGGCAGCGAGGCGAACTTCGGTCGCCGGCGTCGAGCTCCCCGGCGTGCGGTGCGTAGGCGGCGTGCGTCGCGGCGGCGATTCGCTCGGGAGCAGAAGGGGAGCAAAGGAGAAGAGAATGCGGAAGAAGAAGGAGAGGAACCCCGCCGCCGTATTTAAGAGGGAAGGAGAAGAGGCAGTTGCTAGGTTTTCCCGCCCGTTGGTTTCGAGCCGATCGTGGGATCGTGCGTGCGGCGGTTGGCGCGAGTGGAGCGGTGGTGGCCACACGATCGGCCGCACCGTGGGTTACAGAATGGCAACCGTCGGCTGCGGATCGGGTGCGGTCGCCAGCCCAGGAATCGAGGAGGCGCCTCGGGTGCTCAAACTACTCGAGTACCTGTTAGATATGACGGCTGGTGGGACCAGCACGGTGTTTTCGGGACAGCGTGTCAGACCGCGTGGCGCGTTTCTCGGAATGGGGCAGCGTATGTGTGACACGTCTCGGCGAAGATCTGAGACAAAGATTCAGTGATATCGAGGGTACCGGAGCAATAAGCCGGGATGGCTAAGAACTCGGTGACGAACCGAGATGGCCATGTCAGATGTTTTTTTTACAGTAAGTCGGGACAGGCATGCCGGAGTTTTCTCATCAGGCCGACATCGTGGTGTCGCAGGGCCTTGACTGACCGACTTGGGCAAGTCGGAGCAATCAAGTTGCTAGGCATAGTTATGCCGGCTTTTGGTTCAAGGCAGTGGTCAGGTTAAAGCTGATGCAGCCCTTCATCCAAGGCTGTAGGACTACACCAGCTTCGGGGACTAGTGTCGGGGGGCTACCCCCGGGTAGGGTTAAGGCAAGGGGTCCCAGCCAGACCAAGTTGTATGTTTGGCCGACTTAGTCTTATGTCGGAGGTAGCCGACATGTTCTAACCGACATAACCATGTCCGAGATCTCTATCTATATGTGTTGTGCAGGAAGGAGGATCCGACATACATGTTCGAGCCGGGTGAGGTATGTCGGAGGTCCGGGCCCGGCATAACCAGGCCGGCGCACGGAGAGAAGCCCGATATACTTATGCCGGGATAGGAGGATGTGTCCGACATATCGCATGTCGGGCAACAAGTCAAGGGCAAGTACAAGTGCAGGGCAAGTACAGGAGCAGGACACTGACCTGTCTGACACGGAGGAAAGGTCACCTCCCGTCTGACACGGGTGCGGGACAAAGGGCACAAGACAAGGGCGACGTGACTATACCTCTGCACTGGCAACGGACTGACAGGAGACAAGGCATGGAGAAGGCACGTCCTGTCTCTGGCAGGGGAAGCGTCATCATCTAGGACGGCGGCGGCTGTAGCAAGAGGCATCATGGCCTACCCCGGCCTATGTCGGATAGCCCGGCGGCTATGTCGTGGTAGAGGTGTCGACATTACCGTTGGACGGGTGCTGTTGTCTGGGGGGCCCGGAGGAATTAGGGTTCCCGGACAACCCGGCAGGAACTCTATATATAGCGCCATAACTCTTCCTGTGAAAAAGAGGACGAGGAAGAGGGCCAGAGCTATAGTCTCATTCACTGCTAGAGCATTTACTCCTCCTTCCTGAGTAATTCACCCTTGTTCTTGAGTTCATCCTAGAGAGAGAGGCAAAACAGCTCAAGGAGCACCTTTGTAGATCTTGAGTGACACATATAGAGAGAAGCAAGGCAGGAGTAGGGGTGTTACCTCCTCACGAGGGCCCCGAACCTGGGTACATCGTGTGTGTTTGTGATTGCTTGTGGTTTAGAGTGTGTTCTTCGTGTGTTCCTGCGGTTTCATTCTCCCCCTAGTCGGTTTGGGTGTTTCCGTGTCGTCCTTCGTGTGAGCTCCTTAGCTCGCTAGCCCTCCCCGGATCCACCAGCGTCCATCGGCCCCACACTTTTAGCCATCCTATGGCATCTGCCGTGATACCACCACGACAGAGACCGAGTGGCCGCCGTGATGGTAGTCAGGACTAGTGTGGTCTCATGAACGATCCGTAAAATGAGTTGGGTTTCCTAGGACTTTTGGCGGCATGGCATTGGTGTACACATTGGTAGCTTGTGCCTAAGCGCGGTGGTGGGGTCTTCTTCGCTCTTGCCTTCCTCATCGGTTCACCCTCTTCACTGTCTCAGCATCTCTCTGTTCTTGGGTGAGCTCTTTTTTGGCTTCACAGTGGCCACGGGGACGGCCACCGGCGGGGAGTGGTGCAACATCATCGACGGATGCGGCTTCGAGTCATGCGTGGGCCGTGAATTTTCTTCTAGAGCAGACGCCAGATAGAAAAGAGTGGAGTGGGAATTGTGTGTCAGTGTTGGGCGGGCTAGGGAAGAACAAGGGGAGGACACCGCGGACTCCCACGTTTAAGCATACACAAATCCTGCTCAAATTTAGACCGAAAATCGATCCGTTTGTGTCGACGCGGTATGCTGTGATTTTTCACCCGCGTGGACAGAAATGCGTCCCGCGTTGGAGTTGCCTTTGGGAAAAAGTCCATTTTAAACCCTGAACTTGTAGAGGTCGGGCGGATCAAACCCTAAACTTCAAATCCCGGTTGTTCGAACCCTAAACTTAGCAATCCCGGTCTAAAATTAACCCTATAGTTGTTTGGCACACCGGGAAACAGAAAATTCCGACCGGGAATATCGACCGTCTCACTGACAGGATGGGCCCACATGTCATATTCATCTCTATCCCCAACTCATCTCCAATCTCTAAAATCCATGGAAGGAAATGACCACGGGCGAGCGTGGGAGATGGAGGGGGCGCGGGAGATGGAGCGGCCCGGCTAGCTCGTGCGTCCGTCTGTTTGCTCGCCGGCCGGCGTGTGCTGCTTGCCGCGCGCTTTGCCTGTGCGCTCGTCGGCCGGCGTGGGTTGTGCGGGCGTGCGTGTGCTGCTTGCCGGCTTGCCGCGTGTGCCCGTCGCCGGCCGTGCTTGCTCGCTGGGCATGCTTGCGTGCTTGCCGGCCAGGCATGCTCGCCGGCCGCGTGTGCCTGTTGGCCGAGCTCACCGGCCTCACGTGCTTGCGCGCCGTGCGTGCGTGGTTTGTGCATCCGTCCGTCCGACGTGGAAGGAAGGCCGGATCCGCGGCACGGTGGTGCTGGTGAAGCCCGGCGTGCTGGACGTCTCGGCGACTTCTACGCCTCCGTCCTCGACGGCGCCCACAAGATCCTCGGCAAGGACGACGCGTCGCCCTCCACCTCGTCAGCGCCACCGCGCCCGACCCCAGTAAGCATCCAGCTTCCTCCTCCCGAGCTATGGCCTACCGATTTGGAGGACACGGTGGAGTCTGGTCGACACTCGTGAACGTTTTTATCTCAGAGGTTGAAGATGCATATGACATGTGGGCCATTTTTGTCGGTGAAACTAGAAAATTATTCAGTTTGACTTTATTATTTTTTATGGGCCGGAATCCTGGTTCAGGGTTCAAAATAGACCGGGATTCGCAAGTTTAGGGTCCAAACGACAGGGATTTGAAGTTCAGGGTTCAAATCGCCGAACCTCTACGAATTCAGGGTTTAGAATAGACTTTTTCCTTGCCTTTGCACTGGGACGGTGAACACTGCATTCCCGTGTACCGCGCTCTAGAGTAGATACCGTGCCATGCATAGTTTACATTTTGTTCGAGTTGCTGCACTGAAAGCCCGAGCATCCATGCGCGGCTCCCGAGGCCGAACCACAGCGTGACTATTCTGCATAGTTTCAGTTACACCGAAGCGGGACAATTAGTACGTACTGCATCCCTCACAACTCACAAGCAAACGAAAATGGAGTCTCGGAGCATGCGGACGATCGAGTTAAATGCGTAGAGAGAGGGGGAGGTGGGTGGAGCTCGTCTACGCCCATGCCGCCGGCTTAACGTCGGCCATGCATTCATTGAAGGTCATGGCACCGCCTCGACGATCTTCTTCGCTGAATTTAAAGTTGCAAGCCCCGAGTTGGTGTAACTCGGCGAGTGCGTGCAAGTGCAAGTCCAGGACGAAGACGAGACCACACCGCTTTTCCCGATCGATCTTCCCTTTTGCCATCAAATGGCTCCATCACACCTCATACTTGAAGGTGCCTGTGCCTGGCGTCAGCATGCAACCAAGAGATCCGATGCGGGGCGGTGCTCTCGTCTCTCTCTCTCTCTGGTTTTCTGAGCTCTGCTGGTGTTCTGATGCATGGCCATGGCTGTCTGCACTGCACATATTGATGACCAAACATACATGCGCAAGCGTCACAGCGACGATGCAAATAACCGGCCGGCACATGCAAGTCAGCAAAATAACCTCTCCGCTGCAGCATCCATAAAGGCGTGTTTCATCGTTTCAGGGATCGGTCGCCGTCCTCTCCGCGCCGCGCCTTACCGCCATTTTGCTTGCACGCGCCGGCCATTTTATGTCGATCGATCGTGTACGGTGTACCCCTCCATCTTCACTTTCACTCTATCCTTCCTGAGTTTGTTCAGCTACATAAGGAGGCTCCTCCAGCTCTCCTTCCCAGCAAAGTGCAAACTCACCAGTAGCCGGTAACCACACCAACTCACCATGCCAAAAACCACAGCGCTTCCCTTTGGGCGCCCAGAGAGCCTTCGCTTCTCCGATCTCCATGCCAGCCCAGGCTTCTCCCTGGCCTGTCCCCGCCTGCTGCTCTCCGCCGTGATCAGCTGGGAGCTTCTTCTCCGCCGGTTCGAGAAAGGAACGACGTCCAAGAGCTGGAGCTGCCCCGCGCCGCCGCCGCCGCCGTCGCGCTGATCGACCACCGGCCCTATCCTCCCTGAGCTTCATCTCCACGGCAGCCCTCTTTCTTCCATTCCATCAGCCAACCCCGCTGCATAGTCTGCTGTCCAGCCACCCTCGGCTCTCTCTCCAGCCCAGCCTTCTCCTTCTGCCTCCACACGCATCTTCTCTCAAGGAGTCGTTGCAAGGACAGTCCAAGAAGGTTGTGTTCTTGACCTTGCAAGACTTTGCGTCGACAGACGCTCTTCTACGGCTTGTTCTTCGTCCACTCGTCCATGCCCCCCCTCCCATCTTCCTTCCATCCGTCTATCCCTCTTGAGCTTTCGTAACTTCAGCAGGTAGCTTGTACTTGTCTAGTTCGTGTGTGACGATGCTGTCTTCGCCCCAGGATAAGAGTTTGTTGAATCCCGTGCCACCACTTCAGTCATCTACTTAGAACTGTATCGTACATTTGTACTGCTGTTATTTCCGGTCAGTCACTGGTTGCTGTAAGCCGAAGTTGTACTCTCTTGTCTAATTAGCAAGATATGCTAGGTAAGATTTCTATTTTTGCAAGCCTAATGTTGTAATGCATGTGTAACTGCATACACAAATTGTCCGGTTAGAGCTTGTGAGAAAGAAGGCGCAGCTATATTGTAACTTGGCACAAAGTGCAGGTACAACAATGAGCATATTTTGCATGGGCACTGTATGTGCAGCAGGGTTCTTAATTAATATGTTGTGTGTACTATCAGACTGGACGCAGGCACACTGCTGCAATGAAGTGTTCACCCAACATTTTTATGGCCAAAAGGCCCCCACAAAAATTTCCTTTAGAGCATGCAGAAAGAATACTAGTCCGCGCGCCTCAGGCCATTCAGAGGTCAGAACTCACATTAACGAGCAAACAGTCCTACTTCTCAGTCTCGCATCGCATACTGATCATATGACCCACAGAAAACCAAGTCCTGATCGACTTGCTTGATCACATGCAATGCAACCCGCTCGGCAATATGGATATTCGCTGCGTGTTGATATTAAAACGAAATAGTTTCTTAGATTGCTGACGATCAATGATACCTTATTTCTGAATATACTTCGATTAGAACAAGTGAAAAAGCATGTCTGAATAATAGTACTAATAATCATGCTCAATTATTAGCGAAATATAAATAAAACCAACACTTTCTGTTCAGCGGCGATTGATAGTACAAGATAGAAGCATAAATTCCAAGCACAAGATGGAGTAGTAGCACTGACGAAAGCGGTTCACTGGTCTGGGAAGACTCTCAAACAGAAGATTTACAGAGGGGCTGCAAATGTTTTGTTCTCCCTCTGCTCATATTCCACATTTCCACTTGTCAACCTGATTCAGTGAGACACAAAACGCTGATGATAATGAAGAAAATGAAATAATAGCGCTCCTATTAAAAGTATAAGTTCCACGAATTTGCAAGGGAGAGCCTTTTGATCCAAAGAGAAGAGATATGGTCCAGCACGTTAACGAATCATTTCAGGAGAAGAAGCATATGCATAGACGAGCAGCTCAGCATCGAAGTGTAAAATTTAGCATTGAATTTGAACCCTCAAAAGGCCTATTTTATATGATGGTCATCGGTTCAGAACAAAATAACTACTCTAACAGATATAGTAAATATATATCTACCATACAAGATAACAAGGTGCATCATTGTTGTAGCTTTATGATAATCCGTTCATTGTTGTTTCCCAAATAGAAATACGCGCTCATGCGCCTTTTTTCTAAGGTTTACAAACTATACTCATGTCATCAGGTCAGGCGTACAGTTGCCAAATCCTAAATAGGGAATATTATTGTTAATAAAGTCAGCACATAACCTGAAATTTTTAATAAAAATTCAAATAAAGAGACAGTCATGTCCTACTTTCTACCCTGACTGGGTCATACACAGACACTGAAACAGTAAATTTCATTAACATGGACTCGTATATCCAGAGAAATATTCTTGTTAGATGTAACATATTTCTTCCAGTCTGGCAACTATTGAAACGCAAAAAAAAAAAGTATATTTAATACAATTTGTTAAAATCTACCGAAAACTGAGAGCACACTGGTTAAATCAAACCTCAAAGTATAATGCATTTGCAGTTGAAAGTAATGATAATGATTGCAATTAACAATTATACAGTATAGCCACATGGAGCAAAGCCACTTCCCCAGACAGCTGGGCACAGAGATCGGTAGTATACTTGGCAAATTTCTCAGCAGTGTCATCCCCTTTCGCAAAAAATTAACTCTTTCAAATATGCCAGATTTTGTTATTTTGCGTAGCACAAAATATTAATTATTTTGATTTGAAAATTTCCAAGTTAGTAGAACACAACATTATTGTACAAATCCAGGATTATTTTTTAGTTTTTAAACTTCAAAATGGGTTCAAAAAAATTCAGAATAAAGGGCACCATCTAGCCCTGGCTCCATTTGTGGTTTCCGGACCTCAAAAATCCATATATAGCTTGTGTTTTCCGGCTTTAATCCCCTCACCAGCTGCAACGAATTTTAGTCGGTCGCAGAGTGGCCTGAAGGCTTCTCTCTTTTGTCAAGCGCTAACTCTCTGGGTGAACATTTCACGATCGAATTCGAATCCGGCACCGAATATCAGTATCCAGACAGAGCATGCGCGCTGGAACTGGATTAATACATTCATGTAGTTCCACATGCATCACTGTTACATATATATCAGGCTTGGAAAATAAAATCTTGCCTAGTTAATTTAACGGAGACTGCGCAACAGAAAAAACAGTTCTAACTAGATGACTGAAGGTGTGACAGAGGATGCAACAGAAAATTAAACTCTTATACCGCGGCAAAGATAGCATCGTAATGCACGAACTCTACTACTGTACAAGCTAACTGCTAAAGTTACCAAAGCTCAAGAGGGATAGACGGGGGGACAGGAGATGAGAGGGGTGGTAGGGATGAGTGCCAGAGACACAGTACGTAGAAGAGTGTCTCTCGACGCAAAGTCTTGCAAGGTCAAGAACACAATGTTCTTGGACAGTTCTTGCAACGACTCCTCGAGAGGACATGCGCGTCGAGGCAGAAGGAGAAGGCTGGACTGGAGAAATAGCGGAAGGTGGCTGAACAGCAGAGTATGCATGGGGTGTGGCTGATGGAAGAAGAGAGGGCTGGCGTGGAGTGGAGATGAAGCTCAGGGAGGATAGAGCCGGTCGTCCATCAGCGTGGCGCCGGCGGTGTGCGGCAGCTCCAGCTCTTCGACGTCGTCCCTGCCTCGAACCTTCCGAGAAGAAGCCTGAACACGGAGGAGAGCACCAGGCGGGGACATGCCATTGCCAAGCATGCTGGGCTGGCATGGAGATCAGAGGAGCGAAGGCTCGCTGGGCGCCTGCAGGGTGTCATGGCAAGGGCAAGGCGCCCAAAGGGAAGAGCTGTGTTTTTTTTCATGGTGAGTCGGTGACTATACTAGCTACACTGGTGAGTTCGCTGGGGGAGAAGCCCGGCCTTATGTAGCCAAACGAGCGAGCTCAAGGAAGTATAGAGTGAAGATGGACGGGGTACACGGACGATCGACATAAATGGCGGTAAGGCGGAGCTGTGGAGGACGACGATCGATCGATCACCGAAACGATGAAACACGCCTTTATGGTCGCTGCCGCTTAGAGGTTAATTTGCTGACTTGCAGTTGCATGTGCCGGGCCGGCCGATCATCCGTCGATGGCTGTGGCGCGCCTGCTCATGTATGTTTGGTCATTAATATGTGCAGCGCAGCCATGGCGCCCATGCATTAGAGCAAGGGCAATAAGAGAGCCCGCTGCCGGCTGTATAGCCTTACCATGTCACCGTATAGCCCGATTCATACAATAAGTTGGCTTTTAAGCTAGCTCTTAGATTGGATTTAATAAAGATTCGTTATTAGCTAGGACGCAATTGATTGGAAGTGGTGAGCTAAGCGCCGGCATAAAGCTAGCTGCATGGCTGTAAGCTAGCTGCATGTCCTCGTAAACTGCCCAACAGCCCGGCGATAGTTCAAGCGCCCGCTCCACTCTCTTTCTTGATTTCTCACTCTTCCACGTAGGAGTTTGCTGACATGTCAAACCTTATAGCCTGCTGACTCACCCTTATTATACTTGCTCTTAGAGATTAGACCAACAGAGCTCGGAAAACCAGAGAGATCTAGCACCGCCCGGCCGGCATCGGATCTCTTGGCTCCATGCTCACGCC
The DNA here is from genome assembly GCA_026929855.1 of Poa annua. Lineage (NCBI taxonomy): Eukaryota > Viridiplantae > Streptophyta > Magnoliopsida > Poales > Poaceae > Poa > Poa annua. The sequence goes on from CM049433.1 coordinate 73,596,756, forward strand.
AGCGGGTGAGCGTACGTGATGATGGCAAAGGAAGATCGAAAGGGAAAGCCTTGTGGTCTCATCTGCGTCCTGGACATGCACTCGCATGAGGGCGGATGCACCAACTCGGCGATGGGTTTGGGCTCCTTCAATGCCCTCGCGTTAAGCCAACTCTAGAGCGGCGTGGCGGCCAGGGTTGGAGGTGTCAGCACTCCTCCCGGCGAGGTGCTCGGAGGTGCCATCCGTTTTTGTCTCGGTGCCTCCGCGCGGTGCGGAGCTCCGGGTGCAAGATCGATGGTTTTGTCGCCTCCGACTCTGGAGGTCGGTGGGAGTGATGCGGCAGGCTGTCTGCATCTCCGGCTGTTCAAAGCCGGACGAGAGGATGTCGGGGCGGCGGCCCCGGAACTTGGTTTGCGCGGCGACTACCGTGGCGTGAGGTGACGCGGTGGTTGCGGCTTGCGGCGTTGGTGGACTGGCCGGTCCTCGAGGGACGGTTGTAGGGTTTGCGATACATCATCGGGTGAAAGCCCTGCCCTGGCTGTCGGCCAGAGCCGACGATGGCGACGCCCTCGGGTGCCGCGTCCTTCTTAAAGGCGTTGTCGAGCTGGTGTTGTTGCTTCTTCGTGCCGGGTTTTCCGGGGGAAACCCTAGATCCCTCGCGGGATCTGGCGAGGGCGGCGATACTGCGTCGCTTGCCTCTTGGGGCCTCGTTTTGGATGTTCCCTCGGTCAGGGGACTAGTGGAGGCTGTTGGTGGTCGGCGGCGGCGAGCTTTCATCTTCGGCTAGGTGGTGCGCGGCTCTGGCGCCGGCGTGGAAGTCGGAGCGGCGGCTCCGGATATCGTCTTGCGTTGAGGTCGCCTCCGCCGTGTTGGTGTCGGTTATGGTTGCTTGGACAACATGGTCGTCGACTCGTTTTGGGGGCGTGGCCTTGGGGCCGGCGTGGATGTCGGAGCGGCGGCTCCGGGTTTCTTCTCCTTGCGTTGAGGCCGTCTCCGCCGTGTTAGTGTCGGTCATGGTTGATAGGGTAACATGATCGTCGACTAGATTTTGGAGCGTGGCCTTGTGGCCGGCGTGGTGTGTTGTGTTGTATGGTATTCGGACGGTTTCCCTTATAAACCGTCCAACTTGTTCTTCTTCTTCTTTATCAATATAAAGGCAAAGCTTTTGCCTCGTTTAAACAAAAACTTCTCAACCTGATTCAGTGAGACAGAAAACGCTGATGATACTGAAGGAAACAAGGTAATAATCCTCCTGATAAAGTTAGAAGTTCCACGAATTTGCATGAGCGTTGCTTTTGATCAGAGAGAGGCGACATGGGCACGTTAAGACATCACTGAACGATAGAGGCATAGACGAACAGCTCAATACGAATGGCTTCATCGCATGCCTGTTTAGGTGCGTGGTGTGAGCATGGAGCCAAGAGATCCGATGCCGGCCGGTTCTCTCCCTGGTTTTCTGAGCTCTGATGGTCTGATCCATGGGGCGCCATTGCTTCACATATTGATGCGCATGCGCCACAACGATGCAAATGACCGGCACATGCAAGTCAGCAAATTAACCTCTCCACTGCACCGTCCATAAGGCCTGTTTCATCATTTCGGGGATCGATCGATCGCCGCTCGGACCACCCGCAGAGCGCCGCGCCTTACCACCATTTTGCACTCAGCCGGACGGCCATTTATGTCGATCTTGTACCCCTCCATCTTCACTCTCTCCGGTGCACGCCACGCTCCTGTCTACCTATCTTAACTCCTCTGGGCTACATAAGGGTCTCCTCCATACCACTCCCCCAGCTAGCCTCCTCCTTCCCAGCAAACTCACCAGTGTGTCTAGTCGCCATGCAAATTTCCTCTGGGCACCTTGCCATGGTGCCCTACCCAGAGATCCTTCGCTGCTCTGGCCTCCATGCCATCCCAGGCTTCTTCCTGGCCTGTCGCTGGCTGATGCTCTCCTCCGTGATCAGGGAGCTTCTTCTCCGCCGTTTCGGGAAAGGGACGGCGTCCAAGAATTTGAGCTGCCGTTTGCCGCCGACACGCTGATCAACGACCGGCTCTATCCTCCCTGAGCTTCATCTCCACCCCCACCCATCTTCTTCCTTCACACCCCATGCATGGTCTGTCGTCCATCCCCCTTGAGCTATGTCTCCTGTCCAGCCTTTTCGTTACTCCTCCATACGCAAGTTATCTCGAGGAGTCGTCGCAAGGATCATCCAAGAAGACATTGTTCTTGAGTTCTTGACCTTGCAAGACTTTGTGTCGAGAGGCGCTATTCTACTTGATGTTCCTCCAATGCTCATCCCTACCACCCCTCTCATCTCCCGTCCTCCCGTCTATCCCTCTTGAGCTTTTGTAACAACCTGAACAATTAGCTAGTAGTAGTTGATTTCGTGTGTGACGGTGCTATCTTTGCCCTGGTATATTAGTTTAAATTTCTGAGAATCCTGTTCCACAACTTCCATCATTTAGTTAGAACTGCATTGTTCTGCTCTTCTTTCCCGTCAGTTACTGTTTGCTGTTTTCTCAAAAAAAAAAAAAAATACTGTTTGCTGTCTTTCCCAGTTGTATTCTATTGTCTCAGTTAGATAAGCTACGCAATGTATTTTGTAAGCCTAGTGTAATATTGAATGCATGTGGAAATACATAAATGTATTTTAATACAGTTCCAGCTTGTGAGAAAGGAACCGTGCACGTGAATTATAGCACAGAGTGCAGCATGAGCAACATATGTTGGGCATATTTTGCATGCGTGCTGTGCTCTTCTTTCCAGTCAGTCGCTGCTAATTGGCTCTCTAAGCAAGATATGCTAGGCAAGATTTCTATTTGCAAGGATAATGTCGTAATGCATGTGGAACTGCATACACAAATTGTCCGGTTGCAGCTTGTGAGAAATAGTGCAGGTTACTTGGCCCAAGCTGCACAATAACATCTGAGCATATTTTGCATGTTCACTGTATGTGCAGCAGCGTTCTTAATATGCTGTGTACCATCAGACTGGATTGCAATGAAGTGTTCACCGAACATTTCAAGGTCCCCCACACACCCGTGCAGAAAGAACACTAGTCCGCCTCAGGGCATTGAGGTCAGAACTCACAAACAGACCTGCTTCTCAGTCTTGCGTCAGCTACTGATCACATGACCCAGTATAAAACATAACCCACAGAAAACCAAGTCCTGGCTTGAACATATGCAATGCAACCCACTCGGCATTTAGGAATATGGATATTCGCTGCGTATCCACATAAATGGACAGCCCCCACAAGAAACAGAAGTAGTTTCCTATATTGCTGGTGTAACCAACCCATGGCAAACTACGCCCTCCGACCCAAAATAAGTGTCTTCGATTTGTCCAAATATGAATGTATCAATACATTCATATTTGGACAAATCGAAGACACTTATTTTGGGACGGAGGGAGAATATATTAAGGCAATGATCAATCACACATCATTTCAGGAAATACTTTTGTTTAACAAGTGAAAAAACATGTCTGAGTAATAGTAATATTCATGCTCAATTATTAGTGCGACATAAAGAAAACCAACACTTGCTGTTCTGCAGCGATTGCTCGAGTACAAGACACAAGCATAAATTCCAAGCACAAGATGGAGCAGTAGCACTGACGAAGGCGGTAGACTGGTCTGGGGAGACTCTCAAACAGAAGATTTAGAGGGGCCCTGCAAATGTCCCATTCTCCCTCTGCTCATTCCACTTCTCAACCTGATTCAGTGAGACAGAAAATACTGATGATACTGAAGAAAACAAGGTAATAATGATCCTGATAAAAGGTAGAAGTTCCATGAATTTGCAAGGCTGTGGCTTTTGATCCAAATAGAAGTGATATGGTCCAGCACGTTAACAAATCACTGTAACAGCTCAGCACGAAGTGTAAAATCAACACTGAATTTGAACCCTCAAAAGGCCTAATGGTCGAACGTTTGAGAACAAAATAATTACTCCTAAAAGCTATAGTTAATCATATATATATACCCTTCAAGATAACAAGGCGCAGCATTGTTATAGCTAAGGATTATATGTTAACAGTTTTTCCCCCAGTGCAACCACAAACACAGTCTGGTAATCGCTGCTCAAGAGGGGAATGTTATTCCTAAAGTCACATGTGCCTTGAAATTTTTAAAAGAAATTTAAATAAAGAGAAACTCATGAGCTACTTAATTCCTACCCCGACTGGGTTATACACAGATCCTGACAGAAACAGTTAATTTCATTCATATGGATTCCATCCAGAGCAATAATCTTTATTTAGATTTAGTAATGTTTTTTATATATTTCTTACATTCTAGCCACTATTGCAGTGGAAACAAAGACCATTTAATACAATTTGCAAAAATCTACTGAAAACTGAGAGCACACTGCTTAAAATGAAACTTCAAAAATAATGCCTTTGCAGTTGAAAGTAACGATAATGATGGCAGTAAACACTTATACAGTACATACACATGGAGCAAAGTCACTCACCCATTCACCCGGGCAGAGAGATCGGTAGTACTGGGCAAATTTCTCGCAGTCAGCAGTGTCATCCCCTTTGGCACTGACGCACCTGGTTTCATGAATTTGAAATATTTAGGAAAGGTAAAAAAGGCTTTGTGCAAGTATATTGTCGACTTATTCCATCATATATACCTGTGGTACTCAACATAGCGAGTAAAACAGTGCCTGGATTGGTTTGTTGTAGGAAAGCGGAAGTCAGCTGGTGCTGTCTTAATCTCAATCTGGTACATGAGCAAAATAAGAACCAGTAAAACACAGCGTATAGAGAGCAGAAATAAAGCTAACTGCAACAGGACTAAATTTTGAGAGAAGGTTAAAAGGTTCAAAATAACTAATTTGGAATAGGATTTCAGTCAAATTTCCCAACAGACAGTGACCATGACGGTCAAGTTCTCTATCGAAAAACACAGCTAAATTTTGAGAAGATATATCTTGCAGTTCACAGTTTATGGTGACATGAATGTAAATGGTACATACGGATCCAGTGCATGCTGTGGTGCTATTCCTAAACTTCGCAACTGATGTAAGACAGAGACACTCTAACCAGAGCAGTCCAAAGAATCTCGCAAATATCAAGCCCAATGGCCATCATATTAAGCACTATGCGCCTACCTTTAAAACAGTATACAGCTGAAACGCCACCAACGCAGGTGATTCTGAGTCTATAATCCCTAATTCAACACTGACGTGACGATGCACAAGGATTACATTGTAGAACCAGCCAGTCTTAATAATTCCCCTCATAGTTAAAAGATGTCATAATACACAATCCCTTCTGATTCAGTACGATCTACCAAAAAATATATAAATAAATTCAAGTTTCCCATAACAGCAAGACCCTAATCGCACGAAAAGAAGTGGAACAAGAAACCAACCAATCTACCACGCGGCCAATAGGACACAAAACAGAAGAACCTAGGGTTCGGGACAAACACAGATATCGCAGCCCATATGGCCATCTCACGCGCAGATAGACTCCCCACGGATCAGATCCACGAGACGGGGAACAACCACTAACCGCGGCGCGATCGGCGAACCAACGAATGCATCATCCGGTATGTTCCGGAAACAACCTACGGAAGATTGGATCGGGAGAGAGAGGGGGAGATTACGGAAAGTTCGCTCACCTCGGCCATCTCGTAGGCTGGAGATCGGAGGCGAGGTAGGAATCACGGCGTCGCTCGGCGGACGGACGGGGACTCGATGGGAATGGAGAGGAAGGGGAAGAAGAATGACGTAGGGCCAGGTCAAGGCGGAGCTTAGTATTAGGATCTGGCCCGTGATAGCTATGGGCTGTAATATGCAAAGCCTATTCAGGCCCAAAGGTCCATCAATAGGTCCAACTGCGGGGAAAATGGTGGCTAGCTGCAATCCTATTACCCTACTGGCCCGTAGCGTAGGGCCAGTAGGTACCTTCGTTTTCTTTGCATGTCCGTTTTTTATTTCTTCTACAATTTTTTGCTAAGGTTTTGGTTTTCTCTACTTCCTCCGATCCGTTAAATTTATCATGAAAAAACTACGTAACCAGTACAACTCGAAAGTATAACATGTGGTTTTTTTTTAGGTCTGAATATTCTTTATGTAAAAAGAAGGTTTCAATATTCTTTCATTGTCGAGCAACATCAATTTCAACAGTGAGTCTGCTATGATTACTTCCTCTCCGCACCAGCAAACTTTGTTTGAGTGCACGCATGTGGTGATGCTACACATGCATGTGTGTTTGCATTGTATCTGTGACTCTGTGTGCTCGTCACAAGTTATTTTTCAAGTTCTATAGGTTAGCTCAAGATTCTCGATCTCATTTGGTTTTTCGTCTATCGCTTGCAATTGCTTCTCGCATTTATCTTTTGTTTGCATGTTTTTCAGTTGACAAGACATTTGGGGCCTCATTGGTAAGTACGACCTGAATTGCCCCCCTATGATACTCAATTTGTGTTCTTTAGCCATCTTTAACATAATGGAATGTGTGAAAATTCCTCAAGCACTCATCCGGTGATCCGATCAGGCTCGAACCTTGGTGACAGGAGAGGACCGCGGTGAACTTTTTGCCTTCTTGTTGGGGTGGGGGGGGGGGGGGGGGCGATGAACTTTGTTAGTGTTTGCCCCATGCTCCTCATTGTAAAAAAAAACTACTAGGCCCAACCCACAAGACGTGAACACAAGTCATTCACACGCTACCTTTTGGAAGTCTAGTTCGTGAACTGTGGATAGTTATTTGGACTCTTGAGCTACAATGATGTTTGTTTTAAGAAAATTCAAAAACATATTAAAAGTTTTAATAGATCTAGAAAAAATCGTTCATTCTTGCTAATGATGTATCCCACAAACGTGTAAATTCTCGATTTGAAATATTTTATGTTCTGAGGTACACACAAATGAGAAAACCTTATACATTTAAGTGATTCAAAGTGTATGCATTTAAATCCACACATTGTCATTTTCTCATAGCTTAAAAGAAAGTATTTCAAGAAAAGTTGAGAATTTAGATATTCGTGGGATACATCATTGACAACATACACAATTGTTTTTCAGATTTTTCTAAAACTTATATTTTATTTTTTTAAAATTTACTAAAGGGGGGAGTCGAGCCCGAGAGGCAGAAATCTCTAATTCAACAACTAGTCCTATTTTGCTAGATAGTTGGCGTTACGACAGACAGACTAGCTATTGTTACACTGCTGGCTGAACGTCATTAGCTTATAAACGAGGTCTATGATTTTTTATCACGCACATTAATCCTTCCTCGGAACAATTCTCTGTAATCGATGGTGATAAAAAAGGCGATTGCTAACTGTTTGATATTGTACTTCTCGTCAAGGTGAATTATTCTTTGGCACCACGAGATATATATACATACCGATAACTAAATATTACGGTGAATTTGCTCATTTTAGTCTTGATGTTTCACAACTCTTAACTTTTTTGGCAACGTTGCCGGTGGTGTGTTGTGCAAGTGCGCGTCAAGACATATTCGACGTTTTTGTTTTCTCAGAAGAATGACCTGGCAACAAAAATAGGCGCTACCTTTCAAGAAGGAACAAATAATATCATCAGAGCACAGAACATATTCTCCTTTGCTTGTCACCCGTTCAAACGGAGAAGTGGATGCCGAGCTAGGTCCGGTTGTCATAGCTAGGGGTCGTCGTCGTTGCCGCCGCCTAAACATGTCACGCCGGCTAGGCCAGTTAAACTACTAACGCGCAGTGATCACCCTGTCTGCCATGTTCTGCTAATCCTTCAGTACTTTAACCATATCTGATTGACTCACTCGATCGGAAATTCAGAAAGGCAGGGAGGTAGTGCCCCTCCCCGAAGCGAAATGCAGGAAGAGCCAATATGTGGCCTCTCGCTTCTGGACGAGGCACGTCCGGCGGGCTAGCTCTTCCTAACGCTACATGATAACAACTCACAAGAAGAAGAAAAAACTAACAAGACGCACCGACGGGCGACGGTGGATCCGAGCTCTGAAGGGCCATTTTGAGCTCCGGACCCTCATCTGTTCCTCGACGACCCCAGCTGCCAGGCAGCCAGCGTGACCTGTGTGCCGATTAACGTCAGTCCGGCCGGTTCCACAATTAATCTTGTTCTGACCACCTATCTGATACAGTGATTATTGGCATCTGTGCCTCTCTCTTTAGCACTAATTCATAACCTATTCACGGCGTCTGAACCTTTTGTTGTGACGACAGTATTTTTCGCAAGCCATCAATCAACATCACCACACTCGATCATCAGCTTGGGGGTTACTTCACTTCACCTGGACGGACACGGACGACATGCTAATCCAAGTTGCGTACTTATGCATGCAGTTTGATTGACTTGTTTCGTTTCTTCTGAAAGCGATAAGAACTAACCTAGCTAGCACTACCACAGCTTGGGGGTTACTTTACCTGGACGGAGGACATGCTAATGCAAGTTGCTTAATTAATTCTTCTGCAGATCGTTCTTCTTATCTTAATTATACTGAAAGCGATAAGAACTAATTAAGCTAGCAGTACCACATCATCACAGTTCCCAGGAAAGCATATGCTGGTGTAAATATACGTACCAGTCAAAGAAATACACGCACGCATGCCAGCACGAGAAATACTCGCACACGTACGCGCGCGTGCGTGCGCCATTCTATAGTTCAGAGAAATCGGTGTATGTATGCGTACGTGTGTGCGTGCTGCCGTATCCGCCAGGAAAACAGATTGACTAGCCGGTCCACACTGGAGTAGCTCGACACAAAACGGTTGACGACGAACCAAGAAAAAAAAAACTCCAGCAATACGGCGAGAAAAACCCGGTTCGGCAGGATCGGCGAGCGCACAGGTCAGGGGTCAGCCGGGTAGTCTACGTGAAACTCGGAGTATATCTCGGCCGTCAAAGTTGCACCTACCCCGTGCTGCCGTGCAGCAATTTCCATGCATGGCCGCTTCCAGCACAAAATGAATAGATTCCGCGGCCGCTTGCATCGTCCTCTCCTTTGTCCGATCTATTGCGTCCAGACCATGGAAATTGCACCGGCCGCCGGTGCAGTGCCACGGGGAGGAAGAAGAAAATAGCGGAGGATGACGACAAGCGTATCTATCTATCTATCTATTTACGAGAAGCTGCGCGGCGCGGAGGAGAAATTAAAGAGAGAAGAGACGACATCGATCAAGTGGCGAAAAGGAATCACGCACGCGGATCACTGTCACGCATCGAACGTTAACAATAAGTACTGGAGCAAGACATCGAGCGGCATGCTTGATGAGCAATCACAGGATATATAGTACATTGTCTGTCAGCACCTTTATATCTATCCATCTACCAGCACCACACGCGAATCGGAAATCGGAATCGATCTCTTGGTCCCGTGCTGCTACCTGGTCCTGTTCTCCGAATTCTCTCGGCCAGGGAAAAAGATTCGCGTTTATTGTGTGTGTGTGGATGTGGATTCATCCAGGCGACGCGAGACGGTGTCTTCTTCGCCTCCTCACGTACTCCCTGCGGTGGCCTGGCCACGAGCAATGGTTTCTCTGGTTCTCCTTAGCCCGTTTGATTTGTTTTATTTTGTTTGTTTGTTTACGTGTGGCAACCGGCGTAAAGGGCCAAGATATCAGGGGAGGAAATGCCCGTTCCCGGCGTCCTTTTGGCTGCGAGGAGAATTCGGATTGACTGACTTTTGATTATCTTTTGTTTTTCAGCTTTGTGATTGATTTGACGACATCGGGACGGCGCGGCGCCATGCATGCTCGCCACTTTGCAAGGAGCGGACGTGGTGGTCTCCATCGGTTCAGCGTCGTCATCACCTTTCTCTCCCGTATTTTCTTAGACCCCGACACGTACCCACGCAAAAGTGACACGTCTCGTAGTGCAAAGTTTTGTTTTTAAATTTCTGCTTCGGTTGAAATTAATAAGGAGAATGTCATCGCCCTTTCCATTGTGCTACTAATTCTCTAAACCTCCTTTCTCTAATGTGTGCACGCACTCCCTCTAGCTCACGCTGGTGTATGCCAAAGAGGTAGCAATAGCTCAAAATGTAAGTAGAAGATGGCGTTGTACAACTTCGTACTCCCTCCGTATCAAAATATAAGATGTTGTGGCCACTTTTAATCATTATATATCTAGACATGTTTTAGCAATCTTACATTTTATACGAAGGGAGTACTTTGAAAGGGTCATGCCTGTTTGACTCATATTTAAGAAGACATGCTTCCATCCAAAAACTCCGTTTTAAATATATTTCGCAAAACATGGAAAAGAAAGGAAAACATGTATGTTCGTCGACCACCCGCCACACATCGCACGGCGGTTTGACGAGTTAGAAACATTGTACGCTAAAATTGTAAAGTAGATATCATTAGCGCTCAATCTTCAAGAATAATGATAATTCTCGGGTCTTCCCACATCAAGATTGACGTCGCTCGGCTGCTCCGAGAGGTCCACGAACTGGACAATTGCTTCGGTTGGAACCTACAAAAAAATACCAAATCATAGAGAGCCAAGACAGATTTCGTAGAGCTTCCACAACCACCATGGAGCACCAGGCTGACCTATGAGGTTAGTGGCAATATGGTCGACCATGCGTCTATGAATTAACCGATTAGCGCTAGAATCGTGGTTGTCATCCATCCCCTATCTCACATTTTTTGTGCCGCAAGGGAAAGTTGATCAGTTAAACATGGTCGGAAAATGCAACTCCACTACTACGAGAATTTTCTCCGCTTATCATGACCTTCAATTTGCTTTATGATCTATGCATAAATTATCAATGAATTTTTATTACCAATTCATTATCAATAATTCCTAGATTTATGTAATTTATTTCACGTACTAATAAGAATTTTCTATACATGCACTATTTTCCAAAATCACCCATTAACTTATGTTTTTGTTTTATCAATACATAATTAGTAAAAATAATATCATTCATTGGATGCAAAATCGTCGGTGATGATAAACTGAGGAGATCCTCATAGTTGTGAAAAGTTGCGTTGAACATGACATCGCTTTTTATTTGGGAGAGGCAAACATTTAAGAAATTGACTAACCTTTAGAATTACAAGTGGCATGAATTTCGTGAGTTAGCGTACTGTTTTTTTTATCTCTTGCGGGTGCAACCTTTCATATTCAACATCTGATACGTTCTCTTGTACCAGTGTTATGCGATAAATCATGTCCGTGGGACCGTGTGCATACATTCACCCATCGACACAAGGTGCGATGTATTATGGAGTACAAATATGCTTCATCTCACTTTAATTAGTTGAGGAATATACTTAATTCTACTAACTGTACATATGAAACCACAAAAATATCGGGACATGTTTACGCGAGTTTGGAAGAAATCTTGATATCACATTTTTTTGTAAATTTTATACTATCACAATACATAATACTAGGCAACTTTTCGCGGCGACACGTCACACCCTTCCCGTTAACCCTCTGTTGTGGTTAAAAATCATCAGCTAGAAATTACCGTCGAGAACTCACGTAGAATTTAACATGGAAAGATGTCAAAACATTCCCCTAGTTGTAAATGTAGTCTATAATTTTACAAATTGCAAACCAAATATTGTGGGAAGATTCTTAATAATAGTAGAATTTAGGTATAATATTTATGGTACAATTTGGTAATGTAGTTAGTTTGCACGCATGAGCATCTGGAGCATTATGAGAAATAAAGTGGGGAAATGTAGGTATGTTTAAATTTGCTGTGAAATTTTAGCACTTTAAATAAGTAGGAATTTATCTAAATAGCCAATACGTTTCCTGCTTGTAAATGTGCTCCAAGAAATTCCAAAATTCGAACAAAAAATGTCGACATCTTCTTAATAATAATAAAACTACTTAGCTAGCCTAACATTTACGGGTCAATATAGCAATATAGTTAATGTGCACTCACGACCGTCATGTTTAAATTGACTAAGAAATTTCCGCCTTTTAAAAAGTAGAGATTTGTCTAAAATGCTAACAAAAATCACCTATTTGTAATTGTAGTATACAAAAAAATTCCAAAGTTCAAGTTCCAAAGATTTACCGACTCAATTTGTCTACACATACATGAACATACATGATCAGTACATTTTCGACTCAATTTGTCCAGACATACATGAATAATACATTTACCGACTCACGAGGAGTCACGATTTTCGGGCGACGTGGCGGTTGCTGATTAAAAGAAAATCGTTCATAAACAGTACATTAGAAAATTGGGCGACGTGGTTGAATCTGGATGTCTGTCACGTGGATTAGACGGCTGCTGCTCGTTCGCGACGTGGACTGCGTGAAACGTTGAGAATAGTGTAATGTGAAGTTGGACATGAGTCTTGGCGTGGCCTCTATCGTTCAAAAAGTCTGATAAACAGATGGCTTGTTCGTAGAGGAAAACAACTCGCACATTGTCACGAAACCGCAACAATAATGCCAGCCAGCCAGCCAGCCAGCATCCTCGAAGCTTCAAAGCCTACCACACGCCGAGTCACCCAGAACGTGGCCCCGATCCCAACCCTCCGACAGGTGGGACCCCACCCGTCCTCCTCCGGAAGCAGTCGGAAACACAAAGAAGCCCGCGATCCCGATGCGCCTTTCCCTGCACCCAGTCCACCGTGAGCCCCGGCGCACCACAGCCGCGAATCCCACGCGGTCCCCGCTGTCCAAACCCAATTTACTGCGGAAAGCGTTGGAGGGTCAGAGAAGCACGTGACCGCAGCAGCCACCCGCCTGGTCGCGGCGCACCGTGGACGCGCGCCCTCAGCCGCGAATTCGGTATCAAGCGGGTCCCACAACGCGTCCACCGGTGCACCGGCCTCCCCAGCGGGCCGGGTCGGTAACGGACAGCCCGACTCCGATAGCTGGAGCTATAAATACCGGCCCAGATCGAGGGTTCCTCCCTCAGCCGCACGCAACAACTCGTCGCACAGGAATTCCTCCCACCCCCAACCTCTCGCCGCCGCCGCTCGGATAGAGATTATACAGAGAGAGAGAAACTTCGCAGTCTCTGTTGGAGATCTGCGTCGAGAGAGGGGAAGGAAGGGGTTTCTTCAGATCGGAATCGCAACAAGCGGGCGCGCTCGGGATCGGGGTTACCAAACAAATTCTTCCGAAGGAATTGTAAGTTTCTTCCTCGCCTAATCCCCCCTTAATTAGTTAGTTACTCTCGTGCGGCCGCGGTAGCTGTAGAATTTTGACCTCTGTGTTATGCTAGGTAGTAGTTGTGCCTTATTTTCTTGGTTGCTATGTCCGGTAGATTCGGTTGCAGAAATTCCGATCGTCGTGTAGTTTACTTTTAGATCTGGGAAGTTCCGATTTTATCCATGCCTAGATGTACCGATGGGTCGCACGTAGTTGCTTTTCTGCCGCAAGATTATTTGCTCATGTTTCTGTTTAGCATATATTGTATGTTGCTAGTCAAAATCTAGCCGATTATGGTATCACGGTTAGGCTGTTTAATCATCAAACCGTTTATGTAAGATAAAAATGATATAGCTCCAGTTACGAATTTCATTTGGCCCACTTGTTCTTGGTAGAGAACTTCCATGTGTTTCTGGACCTGTTAATTCCTTCTATTCGTGTCAGGTTTCAGTGTATAAATATTCAGAGTTCATGTCTTATTTTACAAGCTTTTAAACCATATCGTTTGTTCACTTTGAACCTTCAAAATTTCCTAGGATCTGATGGCCAACTCTTTGTTTCTCCCTCTGCAGTTTGTGAATGTTCTAATGGAATCAAAAGCTGGGAAAAAGTCTAGCAGTAGTAGTTCCCTGATGTACGAAGCTCCCCTTGGCTACGGCATTGAGGACGTTCGACCAGCTGGAGTCTCCAGGAAGTTTTCTGCTGCATACTCAAACGTAAGGCCCATGCACGATTTTTTTACTGATGTTCAAACCTTGCATCCCTTTCTAGTTTGTGTTGCTAACGATGTGTATTGTTTCTCTCTCTCTTGCAGTGCGCGAAGAAGCCATCCTGATATCGTTTTTGGCTTCCCCTTCCCGTAGTTTAGGATTTTTATGCAATTTTATTCTGACTCTTTTCTTGCACCAATCTCTCTGGCTAGCTGCTTCGCGATAATCGACCAGTTCTCTTTCTTCGTTCCTCTCTGTTCCTTCCCCGCCGTTGTTTTCTGACTCAGCTGCTGCAATGGCTGTCCTTTCTGTTGTTGACCCTCCTCCGGTCTCGGCGATCGGGTTTGAGGGCTATGAGAAGCGCCTCGAGATGACCTTCTCCGAGGCATCCATCTTTGCTGACCCTCATGGTCGTGGCTTGCGCGCCCTCTCCAGGGCCCAGATCAACTCTGTTCTTGATCTCGCACGGTGCACCATTGTGTCTGAGCTCTCCAACAAGGACTTTGACTCCTACGTGCTCTCTGAGTCTAGCCTGTTTATCTACTCTCAGAAGATTGTGATCAAGACCTGTGGGACTACCATGCTCCTGCTCACCATTCCCAGGATTCTTGAGCTTGCTGAAGAGCTGTGCATGCCCATTGCTGCAGTGAAGTACTCTCGTGGGATGTTCATCTTCCCCGGCGCACAGCCTGCTCCCCACAGGAGCTTCTCTGAGGAGGTTGATGTCCTCAACAGCTACTTTGGTGGCATGAAATCTGGTGGCAACGCTTATGTGATTGGAGACCCAGCCAAGCCTGGCCAGAAGTGGCACATCTACTATGCCACCGAGCAACCTGAGCAACCCATGGTCACCCTGGAGATGTGCATGACTGGTCTGGACAAGAAGAAAGCCTCCGTCTTCTTCAAGACTTCTGCTGATGGTCACGTTTCGTGCGCCAAGGAGATGACAAAGCTCTCTGGCATCTCTGACATCATCCCGGAGATGGAGGTCTGCGACTTCGACTTTGAGCCCTGTGGCTACTCCATGAACGCCATCCATGGATCTGCTTTCTCTACCATCCATGTGACCCCTGAAGACGGCTTCAGCTACGCCAGCTACGAGGTCATGGGCATGGACGCTTCTGCTCTGGCCTACGGCGACATTGTCAAGAGGGTCCTCAGGTCCTTTGGCCCTTCGGAGTTCTCCGTTGCCGTCACCATCTTCGGTGGCCGCGGCCATGCAGCGACGTGGGGGAAGAAGCTCCAAGCCGAGGCATACGACTGCAACAACACTGTAGAGCAGGCCCTCCCCTGCGGTGGCGTCCTCATCTACCAGAGCTTCACCGCCAATGAAGAAGTTGCTGTCTCTGCCGGGTCCCCCAGGTCCGTCTTCCACTGCTTCGAGGGCGAGAACACCACTGAGGACCATCCTCTTGTCAAGGAAGGCAAGCTTGCCAACCTGCTCGCATGGCGAGCGGACGAGGATCCTATGGAGGACAGGGTGCTGTGCTGAGCGAGGCGACGTGAACGATTGATCTGCTGTCGCTGTTTCGTCCGTGGAATTTGTTCTGACTTACTATTGTCTCTTGTCGTTTATGGTTTATCATCTGAAGCAGCCGGCCAGGCTATTGTAATAAACTATTGTTAGCTCTAGGTGGTCAGCTGCGTCTACCACAATGAGCGTACTTTCGGGGAAAAGTTGTCACAACCTATAAATAAGCATTTATATTATTATGAAATGTCTCTTTGTCTCTACAGTGTGGGTGATCTGACTTTAGATTTGAAGATTTGGACTGATTAGTCTGCCTGCCTTGTTCATGCCATTGAATTTTAAATGATGTTGGCTACCCTACTGAGTTGGATGAAGTTCAGCTCTAAAACAAGATTTCGTAGTTGGAAGCCCAAACCTGACGTGAACTGCCCCTTAGATTGATCCTTAACCACGTGGTCATTAGTTCTCGTGTATGTTCGATTCTTATTATCTTCTGCGTTTCCGAATCTGTTCGGTTCTTCAAAGCTTATCTTCTGCATTTCTGATGGCCGTGCAAGTGCATCAATAATTCAAGGTGTCAGTTGGACGCCTCAATAATTCATTCAAGCTGCAGATGCTCGGCCGCGCAGTCACCACATGGAAATAACTTTCTTTTTGCCAATGGAAAAAAAGGACTCTTGGAGAGCTCATCTTTGCAAAGAACAAGAAGATGGACCACACGTAATATTCGAATACAAACAAGAGTAAACATATCCAATCTCGGCATAAAACAAGAGGACGAAACCAAGTTGCTGATAATTGTGTGCGCATAGCTGGAGATGCGCGTGAATGACGCGGATATGTGATAGCTCCATCTTCACCAACAGGTTCATGGATGGGTGCGCCTCACCTCGATTCTCCGATCGATCGCCTTGACAACTACGCTTGAGCGGCCCATCCGTCCACGCTTCGATTGTTCGTGCCCGATCTTCCGATCATAACGTTGAAAGCTACTCTACTAGGTTATTTAGCACCAGCCGTCGATCTCTATGACTCTCTGTCGTGGTTTGAGCCTCTTATCGCACGGAGAATGTACTATCTTGCCTTTGCTCACACGACTGTTCCTAAATGTTTCTGTCCAGACTTAATTTTCCTTTTTCGTAGACTTATTTTCCTTCGCATACACGACTGTTCCTCATGGATATCTTACTGAGTACGCGGATGGTTTTGCAATGAATTTCAATTTACAATCAACGATATCACTCCACTTGAAAACTTCAATCGCCAGGAATTCGTTGAAGCTTTTACTTGGCTGCCAATCCAAGATATGCCGCGTCTAGAACTAAAGAGATACGCGCCACATCCCTGGAGGAGAATATGTTCGGGGCGCGTTTTCCACGTCTCTTCCCAGCCGTTGAGAGTGTGCGTTTGAGAGAGAGATTCGAATTTTCCAAGCGCATCAAATTCCTAAATTCATTGACTGCCGCCGAGAAACGCTCCCAAGATATGTTCTTTTCCAAGCCAGCCGCCCCGGCCTGGCCGAAGAAATTACGTGGAATCTCTCGCACCAAGTGAACAGATAGCAGGAACCTTGGATGAGAATGAGATTGCGTGGAGCACTCCAGTGCTTGGTTCACAAGGCGCGCCGATTGCTCGGCCATGCGTCTTCCTCTCGCGATTGACTGGTAGAGTGGTAGTAGAACCCAGCAAGCAGCCCAAGTTCCGTTCGGCAAGTGAATTGAGTTGATATATGGCGTTCTGCTTTAAAAAACAAAACGATCCATCTGTCGCTCCGCACACGCAGTTCACACCGTCGGGCCAAGTCATCAATAAAGATAAATCATCTATATATTATGTTGAGTAAAAACACACCTAGGCAACTGAAACTTGATGTCATGCTAAGTTTAGGCCTAAATTCTGAGGCACATGGCTTGCGGCTGCCAACACACTGTATATTGGAAGAGATAGCTAGAAAGAAGGCTTTTGAATATATTAAGGAGAAAATATGGAAAAGGACCCTTGGATGGAAGGAGCGACTCCTATCTAGTAGTATCTAATGCGGCAAAAGAAACACTTATCAAGGCTATATATATATAGCTCAAGCGATTTTTTTTTTGAAAAAGAGAGTCACCTCCGATTTCTATTAATAGAAACCACATGAGTTCGTGCTTACAACAGAAATTAAACCATCAGCGAAAATAAAGAAAACAACAAACATTAAGCACGGGATTATAAGGCACATACGCCAAGCCCGCCACAGCCACACTCTAGGCCTAAACGTTTTTCAAAATCTATCTACAACCAACAGGAAACCTACGCGGTGACTAAAGGAAACACTCCCAGGCCAAGAACAACAAACAGTTTCATCCTTTTTAAGGTTCAACCAGTAATCCGTCGCACTCCCAGCCTCCATCCTTGCGCCGCATTGTAGATTTCACTTGCCACCTGTTCGATTAGTTTTGCCCCCCACTTCATTTCCTCGCGACTTTCCTGTTTTGGCTACAAAATTGCCCACGCATCAATCCAATGTGCAATTACATGGATGATATTTAAAGGATCAGTTGTTTTCTTATTATCAAAGCACACCGCATTTCTAGTATTCCAAATGGTCCAAATGACCGCAGCTACACCCACCATGGCCATTTTCTTTTTCTCTTTAGTAAATCCATCTAACCACCCTCCAAACAAATCATGTATTGAAGTAGGGGTCTTACCAAAATTGAATACACATCCAATAATATTCCACACCAATCTAGCAACAGAGCAAGATACAAACAAGTGTTCCACCGTCTCAACTCTTCCACATAAATAACAAGAGTTGGTCCCATGCCAACCCCTCCTAAGCAGATTATCTTGAGTTAGTATACTATTCTTCATAGTCAACCACAAGAAGATTTTGATTTTTTGAGGTACCCTGATCTTCCACATAAATTTATGTGGATAGACAGGCACATTAGAAATCAATTTCCTATATAGGGATTTAACAGAAAAAATCCCATTCTTATTCAATGTCCACACCACCTGATCATTACCAGAGATCAAGATTTTTTTATTACAAGCATCTTTAATATGTTCCCAAAGTCTAAAATCATCTCCAATCAAAGTTCTGCGAAAAGAAATTACGAAGAGTCTTTGTGATGAGATTAGGCAAATAATTTGCCGATATTGGTGGTCACGGATGGACAACGAACATAAGGCACACTGAGTTAGCTAGCCGAATATGATGAAACTTAAGGAAGAGGGCAGACTTGGTTTCAGAGAGATCCATGTGTTTGACATGTCTATGCTATCACGACAAGGGCGGTGACTAATCCAAGCATCACAATCTTTGTGTGCTCGTGTGCTTCGGGCTAAGTACTTTCCTGGTGACCTCCATGCAAATCCAGTTGCTGGTATGAGTTATGTTTGGCGTAGTATCCTCAAAGGCGTCGACGTCTTAAAGCTGATTTGGAGAGTTGGGAATGGATCAAATATTAAAATCTAGTAGTACCCTTGGATCCCAACCAACTCAACTCGAGGACCAAGTTACACAAGGGGAAATGCAGCTGTCGACCTTGTGGAGGGAGCTCATCGACCAAGTCTCTGATGAAGTTGTTGTTAGACAAATATTTACGGAGAGGGATGCTAAAGTGATCTTGAAAATTCCCATGAGTGACATGCTTGATGATCATGTGGCTTGGCACCCAGTATTCACAGTGAAGTCAGCCTACAAGTTTATCTGTATGTGAACGATGAGCGTCAGGCGAGGACGAGCAGCCGGAAGTGAATGGATCAGGGAGATACAGTGAGGAGTTTGGAAGCTAGAATGCCCTCCAAAAGTGAAGCATTTCCTTTGGCGTTTTGGACTTGACAGCTTGCCTCTAAGGATGAATATAGAGAAAAAACATATAGAGCTGGACATGAAGTGTGCTGTCCGTAATACTACTCTGTTTGAAAGTGGGAACATAATTTCATTGCTTGTACTGAAGTAGCCAAGGTGTGGGATGCAGTATACTTCTTCCGTTTCAAATTATATGACTTGCTTTTGACTAAAATTGGATGTATCTAGACATGTTACAAGTCTAGATACCTCCACTTTTGGACAAATGAAAGTCATATAGAGCTGGCTTGCAATGTCATATATACAGCTGGCTTGCAATGTCGTCACACTTATTTAGCAACCTTTGCTGGTGTACATTCAGTGTGAACTAGTTTCTTATTTACCTAAGTGAGCTATTTTGACCAGTGAATTAATCAGTGCTTTGATTGTCCAACAGTGAACAGGGGCATGCAGTATGCTAAATAGACTGTGCACTTGAGTGTCATTTATGTCTCCCTTTGCACTAATATTTAGACTTGTGCAATTCCACTGTAATTTTACTCACGGAGTACAAAATAAACTGATGAACAAATACTCATGACAGTGTTCAAAACAGGGAAATGATGAACAAAGTGAGCATGCATCTCAGCAGTAAGCTGCTGATAATCTTTCACATTTTATTCAGGTATTTCTAAACAAGTGTCAAACACACGTGGGAGAACAGGTTAGGATTTTGCTGGGAATAACCTCATTTTCATTGCCTTCAGAAATTTTCCCATTTTTCTGCCTCCAGAAACATTACCTGCACTTCCGGAAGAATTGGAGGCAGTTTCTTGTGGTTCTGAACTTGGGACCTCACCTGACGTAGTGTTTCCTCTGACCTTGTTGAGGTGCACAAAGTCAAAGGCCACCACGACGTACCCGTTCATCGTCTTGATCAGGAACCTCTCCACCAGCACCGAGCGTCCGGCCCCCTTCCCGGCCTCCTCCTCCCCGTCGATCCAACCGCCGTTGTACACTTCCCACAACATCCTCTCCCAAACGGTCGCGCACACCGCCACTGCGGGGCCGCCCGCCACCCTGAAACCCACGAAGCCGCTGGCGGACCGCTCCCGCTCAGCGCCCCTCGATACATATCTGCCTCCCCCGGTGACGATGTTCATGATCATCCTCGTGCTGTACATCCTTGATCCTTCCTGGACTGGCTGCCAGTGCTGCTCCAGCGACACCTCGTAGAACAGGCCACGCACGTCTATCTGCTCCGACAAGGTCCAGCCGTCCTCTTGAATGAGATAGCATGGGCAGTACCATTTCCCGACAACCGTTGACATGGCCGTCGGGAGGCTCGAGTCGGCGAGCTGGCGCGACCGGAGAGCCACGTTGATGCCCGGCGCGTCGCCGAGGTCCAAGTGGTTCTTGGTCTTGGATGCGCACACTCGCCAGTACTTCTTGCGGTAGAGCAAAGGCGGGAAGCGGTCGGCGGCCACGGCCTTGGCCGTGAACTGCCCGCGCTCGTGCTGGACGATCTCGATCTGCTGGTACACGTTAGCCGGCTCAAACCAGCTCAGCTTCACGTCCTCCTCGCTGGAGCCCGTCCCGACGAGACCGCCCCTGCCCTCGCCCGTGGCGACGACGGCATAGTAGCGGTTGGAGGCGATGGGCTGGTCGGGGACGGGCACGAAGAAGACGGAGTCGGTGGAGGTGCTGCTGCTCTGCCCGGGGTGCTCCTGCTCCGTGTAGTGGATCGTGAGCACGCGGTCCTGCGGGAACGGGAGGTCGAGCACGCGCGTCCCGCCACACTGGTCCCAGCAGCACGTCTCGCCGTCGTCCCCGTCCTCGTCGCCCTTGACGATGATGTAGCCTGAGTTCCGACCCTCCGGCGGCGGCAGGGCAGCTGCCTCCGGTTGGCTCTTGAAGAGGGACAGCGGCTTGGTCGTGTACATGACAGACTTGATTCTGATTCCTTCTTCTGTGTATGTCTTTCAGGTTTACTACTCTTGCGCGTTGTTGACGATCAACAGCTGATCCTGTGTACATATATACTGTAGTTGTACTACGGTGCCAGTATTATATGGAGAAGAAAATGTTTCGGATCTTATCTTGTGATTAGTAAAATTTAGACAACGAAGAAAGGCGCGAGTTGTCCAGTAGATCAAGAAACTAAACGCGTCTTTGGTGCGATAAGTCGCAGCTAGCTGATGCACATTACGGTACCGCTTCTTCTCTTATTACTAGTTGAATTTGGCGTGGCGTCACGCCACGCCCTTGAAGATTTTTTTTTGTGCAATATTTTTTTTTGTTCACCAAAATGTTGGCTAAATTGGAGTGTTGAAACATGTTTTTTTTTTGTTATGAATGGGTAGCATTTTTTTGTGTGCATTTCTGATGTATTGTGTAGAATATTCAAAATATTTCGTGGTTTGAAATGCTCAAACATGTTTGTATGTCGACGTCAATATTTAGTTGAAATCAGGGAAATCCATTTGAACTTTATTCCACATTTGAGGGAAGTATGTTCGTATAGTGTCGAAATGGTGGCCAAATTGAAATGTTGAAGTATATATTGTAATTTGCTATAAGTATATTACGGGTGTTTTGTGAATGTTTTCGTTATATTTTTATGGAATATCGGAATATTAGCTTAAATCTTAGCCAAATTGCAGTTTGCAAACATGTTTTAATTTTTGTTATGAATATGTAGTTTTTTTGTTGAGCATTTTTTATATATTTTGTAGAATATTCAAATATTTAGTAGTTTTAAATGGGCAACATATCCTGTGCATCCTGAGATTTCGTGTATCCATGCATCCATTCATCATTAGCCTTCCGATTTAGATCGTACGCATGATATCAACATCCTAACTGTTTTGCATTTACACGCCCGCCTGTAGACTAAGTGGTTATATCTTTACAATAAACTCCCTTGGTGGCGTTTATGTTCCCTTGTAACGCTGCAGCCGCCGGCCGGTGGTGATTGATGGAGAAATTTAGGATGAACCAACTGCGTAACGCGGCGGCGGCCGGCGGCCGGCGGTCGACCATCCAACATGATCGAATACGACAACGATCGGTGACCACAGAACGACACAGCAGATGTATACGATCCGAAGGCGATCGAACGCATCACCACTAATCCATGTTAAATTCTCTCCGCTAATCCGATGCCGGATGATGCGCGTTATGTAGTCACCACCGGTCACATGCATCTTATGGTCACCGTCGCTGCAGAATTCGATGGTCGCCGGCGGGCTAATCGTTCTCCAATCAAGATCTCCAGCTATCCGTCAGGGGAGTTTATTGTAAAGACATAACGACTTAGTTTACAGGCGGGCGTGTAAATGCAAAATAATTAGCATGTTGATGCCGTGCGTACGATTTAAATCGGAGGGCTAATGACGAACGGATGCATGGATACACGAAATCTCGGGATGCACAGGATATGTTGCCTTTTAAATGTTAGAGCATAGTTGTATTTCGTTTTCAATATTTAGTTGTAATTAGGAAAGAATGCATATGAATTACGTCCAAATGGTGACAAAATTTGAATATTCCAATATTCTTTTTAATCGAAAGGATTTTTTAAATGTGACGGTTTGAATTGTTTTTGTAAAAGCTATATAGTTAATATAGAAAGAAAGATTGTTTGTTGTAATCTTTTTTAAAATTTGCATAAACTTGCATGGAGATGTGCTGGTTGGAAAGATATATTTTTTATGCAAATTTTGGTATTTTTTCCGTATTTTTCTGAGTTGTACGTGGAAAGTTATGACCATTTTTAAATTTTGCATTTTTTTGCAGCTGGAAAATAAGCTGACAGCCGGGGCCCGCACGTCAGCAACCACGCGCTGACGTCAGCCCCCGACGTCAGCGAGTGGTGAATCTGGCGGCGGCGCCGGAGTCGGGCGGCGCAGCGACGGCCCTCGCGCGGGGTCGAGACCGCACAGATGTGCGAGAGGAGGAGGAGGAGGCGAGCCGGCCGGACGGCGCCGCAATCCATATGGTCGCCGGAGTCGTCGGGGGGAGCGACTCCGCGGCGGCGTAGACAGATCACGGCGGGGACGAACGGCGGTGTCTCCGGCAATCCCAGCACGCGATCTGCGGCGAGGCTAGGCAGCGCGCAGCGGCAGAGCTTCCCATGCCCTCGTATTCGAGCGGGGATGAGTGTACTGGCGGCGGCACGCCGCGGCGGTTCCGGCGGCGCGGGAGAGAGGAAGGAGAGGGGAATTTTCTGCGTGGCACTTTTGCAGAAAAGTCTACGAATTTTTTTGTTTTCGCGAATCGGTCCTTCCATGCATTAATCTCTGGTTTGCGGGTTCGATTCCTCATTTGTCAGTGACTTTTTTGCAAAACAGCCACGCGGGACGCGCGCGGGCCGTCGAATCGGCAATCGACGACGCGGATACGTTTGCGCACTGTAGCTAACGGGGATGGGTGTATCGTGGAACGGCGCGGAGGGTGCCGGCCACTGTAGCTTCCCAAAGCTACAGTGACCAAATCACGGACAGGCCGGCGATGCCGTGGTCATAGTTAGGAATTATCGTTTTTATCAGTTGCAACTTGCAAGAACTGCTATTCCTCCACACCTCCATCGGGCTGGGATCGTACTGCATTGCAGTTCACTGTGGCTGACATGTGGGCCCGGTCCCACATGTCAGTGACTGTACAGTACTGTACAGTTTTGTAGAGGATCTGTGCCCACCTCCATCTTGTTCTTGTCTGAGCGCATCATGCATATGCAATTCCTTAAGATTGTTTACCAAGTTTAGTTTCATGAAGCAGCACTCAATTTCAGTGTAATTAAGACAGGGGAAAAATTGTGGGCAAAGATCCAGAAGGCAGAGAGGAGATCTAGGGATAGAAATATTGTTGTTTTTTCTGATTTGGTTGGTGTATGTAGCATTGTATATGCTGGTTGTCCCCCGTGTATTAGCTCATATATGTGAAGACTAAGATATCCCGCTTGTACCACTGGCTATAAAAAAATGTTTTTGAAATAAAAAGGCATTTTGAGAAGTAAGATATTCCGACTGTAGTTTTGTGTACATGTTTATTTTGCATTTGGTGAGTTTGATCAACTTCAGCCAGAAGTACATGGGAACCTTCAGGTTTCATTTAGGTTATGTAAAAACAAATTGTAGAGATATATGGGCATCCTATAATCTGTCAAAAATTTCATATATGATACAACTATTGCAAATTCAGCATGCATATAGTTCCCTGATTATCTTCTTGACAATATGAACTAGATGGCTTTTCAGTACAAACAAATTATCTTCTTGACATTATGTACTTGAAGCATTTGGCTAGTTGTTGTACAAAACAAGTTCTTAACAAATCTGAACTAGATGACCTTTCTCGGTACAAACAGAGTAGCTTCTTGACAATATGAACATGCATTCGGCTAGTCCAAGTAAAAAATCACAAGCTTTAAACAAAAGCAGCAAACATTGCTATATTCGGTCATTTTTCATGCAAAATGGAGATTCATCCCAAGCTCAATATACTACCATTGCTTGGACATACTTCTGCATCATAGTATCACAGTGATTTTCCTCAATTGAATTTCAAGCATAATACGGCATAAACCGAAAAGAACCTAAAATACTTGTCATCAGATGTTCAACACTACACAAGCTCCGAAGCTCGGCATCATCCTATGACAATGCAATGCATAAAACTGAAAATCCTCTACTTAGGTAATCGCATCTGACAAATATTTAAATTTGAGTTGTATCAAAATCAAACTCGATCAAAACATTTCCGGCTGCTTGACGGTATTGACCACCATCTCCCAGCAGGGCCGGACCATTGGCTTGGCAAACATGGCGACCTCCCAAAGCCTCAAGAGTGTAGTAGTAGTAGTAATCACCATACCATACTATTATAAATTACATTAAAAATTATTAAATGTTGTAAAAATAAAAGATGTCACGAACAATTTAATTTATGCTCTAGAAGTTTTTTTTCATGTATATAGTTTAACTACACATATATACTAAAACATCTATGAAGATATTTTTAGATCATATGATTAGAGATCTCCACTATAAATAAGCATAATATGTAGTTTGCACAGTTGTAGAAGTAAATTTATGGAGAAAATCATGATATAAAAAAGTTATGAACACATGTGGAACAGTATTTTTCATCAATATACATTACAATCATATAACAAACAACACATTCACTAATATTTGGAAAAATCTACGGTTAACCATGTCAAATAAGTAGTAGAAAATCATACTCAGTAAGACCTTATCATGCGGGAGATGAGTTCGAGGTATAAAATTTAGTGTAAAAAATATTGGCTTGGGCCGGCATATATATCGGGATGGGAATTTCCTCTTCCCGATTGCCTCGCCGACGCCGATGGCGCCGGGGAGCTCATTCATCCTTCTATCCTCCCTTATTGTCGCCTTCCTCCCTTCATCATTTGCTTTTCAACCTCATTAGGTGAAGGGAAACGTAGAAACGATCTACAGCAAAACAACGAGAACAGGAAATCAGGCTCATTCGAACAAGAGCATCGGGAGGAGGAGGACCACCACTAACCCTAAAGCTACTTTACTTGGGGGAAAAGGAAACCTAGGAAAACTAATTATACAAGTCAAAACCTCTCGCCCTCTCACCTCCGACCACTGATGACCCACAATTATAGGGGGTGTATCGTAGTACTTTCGATAAATAAGAGTGTCGAACCCAACGAGGAGCAGAAGGTGCTGACAAGCGGTTTTGATGAGGATTTCACTGTAAACACTAGCAGACAAGTTTTTAGGAGTTTTTGGTAATGCAGATAAATAAAATGCGAGTAAATAAAGCGCAGCAATTATAATTGCAGCGAGTGGCCCAATCCTTTTTAGAGCAAATGACAAGCCGGGTTGTTTACTTATGATGACCAAACGTTCCTGAGTACACACGGGATTTCTGTCTAGTGCTTTCGCTTCATATAGATGATTAATATTTAGTGTTTCGATAAGTATCGTGTGGGCACCGCCCTTCCTAGAACTAATACATACTTGTGATTATACCCCTAGTAAGCATCCGCAAATACTAGAGAGTAATTAAGATAAATCTAACCACAACCTTAAACTGAGATCCTGACATCCCTCATGCATCGAGATACTAACGGGGGTTTAGGTTTCTGTCACTCCGGCAACCCCATAATTAATATTCGAATACACATTCCCCTAGGCCCATAAAGGTGAAGTGTCATGTAGTCGACGTTCACATGACACCACTAGAAGAATAGCACCACAACTTAAATATCAAAACATTAAATATTACTCAACATAGTTCACTACTAACATCTAGACTTCTCCCATGTCCTCAAGAACTAAACGAACTACTCACAACACATCATTTGGAACATGATCAGAGGTGATATAATGATGGGTAACAATCTGAACATAAACCTTAATTCAACGGTTTCACTCAATAGCATCAATAACAAGAGTAATCAACACCGGGAGAGTTTCCCCTATCAAACATACAAGATTCAGCCCTAGATGTTACAGCGGGAACGGAGTGGACCGATGGAGATGACGGTGTCGGCGGTGGAGATGGTGGTGATGATGATCCCGATGAAGTGCAGCTCGATGACGGTGATGATGGCGACGATTTCCCCCCTCCGGGAAGGGATTTCCCCGGCAGATTTCTCCCTGCCGGAGAGCTTTTCTCTCTCTGGTGTTTTCCGCCTCGTGGAGGCGGCGGCTCTGTTTCTGCTCGAACCCCCCCGACCTTAGGTTTTCGGGGGGGGGGGGGGGGGGTGAAGTACGCGAAGGGGTGATACGTCTCAAACGTATCTATAATTTCTTATGTTCCATGCTTATATTATACCATTTGCTACATGTTTTATATACACTTTGTGTTGTTTTATGCATTTTCTGGGACTAACCTATTAACAAGATGCCACAGTGCCAGTTCCCTGTTTTCTGCTGTTTTTGGTTTCAGAAAACCATTTAAGGAAATATTCTCGGAATTGGATAATTTTTATGCCAAAGTCCCTATTTTTCCCGATAGGTTCCAGAAGTCCGAAGAGGAAACGAAGAAGGGCACGCCGCCATCAGGTGGGGGCGCGGCTCCCCCCCTGCCGCGCCAGCACCTGATGACGTGGCCTCGGGCCCCCACCGCCTTCGCCCTTTCGCCTACAAATACCCCCCGACAATACAAGACCTAATACCCGAACACTTTTCCACGAAACATTACGGAGCCACCGCCGTCGTCAACCCTAGTTCGGGAGGGTTCAGAAGCTCTTCCCGGCACCCTGCCGGAGAGGGGAATCATCACCGGAGGGCTCTACATCACCATGCCCACCTCCGGACTGATGCGTGAGTAGTTCATCCTTGGACTACGGGTCCATAGCAGTAGCTAGATGGTCGTCTTCTCCTATTGTGCCATCATGTTTAGATCTTGTGAGCTGCCTATCATGATCAAGATCATCTTTATGTAATGCTACATGTTGTGTTTGCTGGGATCCGATGGATATTGAATACTATGTCATTTGCTTCATAATATATCATGTTGTGTGTTGTTTATGATCTTGCATGCTCTCCGTTGCTAGTAGATGCTCTGGCCAAGTAGATGCTTGTGACTCCAAGAGGGGGTATTTATGCTCGATAGTGGGTTCATGTCTCTATTTAATCTGGGGGAGTGACAGCAACCTCTAAGATTGTAGATGTATTGTTGCTACTAGGGATAAAACTGTAGTACTTTGTCTAATGATAATGTTATTACTTACATTACACACTTTGCCTAATGCAATAATCTGTTACTTGCAACTTAATACTGAAAGGGGTGCGGACGCCAACCGGAAGGTGGATTATTAGTCATAGATGCGGTTGGAACGGTATATGTATATTGTTGTAATGCCCAAATGAATCTCACACTAGACATCGTGACATTAGTATATGCATCATTATGCAGCTCTTTATTCTGTCAATTGCCCAGCTGTAATTTGTTTACCCACATGTATGCTATTATTATTATTTATGGAGAGACACCACTAGTGAACTGTGGACCCCGGTCCTTTTCTTTGAACTAATAATACAACCAACTGCAAACTGTTACTTTCATTCTCTGGAAACATCATCCTCCACACATACGTTTAATCCTTTGTTACAGCAAGCCAGTGAGATTGACAACCTCACTGTTTCGTTGGGGCAAAGTAGTTTGATTGTGTTGTGCAGGTTCCACCTCCCTTTCCAACAAGCTGTTTTCTGGCACGATTGCCAGGGAGACCTTCAGAGGTGTTCTTCATCTCCTACTGGTTCGATAACCTTGGTTTCATAACTGAGGGTAGACTTGCCGCTGCACTCATCATACCTTCCTCTTGGGGTTTCCCAACAACACCACCGAGTGCATCAAGGGGTAGCGCCAGAGGTGGGCCAGGGCCTCCTCACCACCTGCCGGCGCGGCAGCAAGGGTAGCCGCGCCACGGCATGGTGTGGGCCCCCTGGGCCCCACCTCGGGCTCCCCTTTTGGCCTCCCGCCTTATCTGGCAAAATAGGAATTTCCATCTTTTTATTTTGGCTTTCTGAGCTTCGCAAATAATGCATCCTGACGGTGCTTTTTCCAGCAGATTCCAGGCTCCGGTGATTCATTCTCCAATAATCATCAAACATGCAAAATAGATGAAATAACATAAGTATCATCTCTAAATAAGAAATATATCAATGAATAACAGTAAATTATGATATAAAATAGTGATGCAAAATGGACGTATCAACTCCCCCCAAGCTTAGACCTCGCTTGTCCCCAAGCGAAAGCTGAACTCAGTAAACATGACCACAGGTTTATGGAGTGAAGTGCCGATAAACAATATACGGAAAAGAAGCATCACATCTATAAATACACAAGTCATCTTAGATCACAACCCTATTCATATAACTCAACTTGTAACAAGTAAAGGGAAGTCACAATAAGGTGCATAGAGACAATCAAGTTGGTGTTGGCAAACTCCGTTCTTGGTCAGAGAACAATGAACAGATTGAACTTACTCTTCAAAACAGCCCTCTTACAGTAGTTGCTAACTTCCAAGATTATATCTATGAGATAACGACATTGTGCTAAACAAGGAAGAAATAAAGACATGATCAATAATACAAATGTATAGATGGTTGAATCACAACAACTCAAATGCTTGCTTAAGACAGAGGGAAGTAGGTTTACTGACTCAACATGAAAGTAAAAGATAGGCCCTTCGCAGAGGGAAGCAAAGATACAAACATGTGCTAGAGCTTTGAAGTTTTGAAATCATATAGAGAGTATGAAATGAGTTTTACGCTATGTATGTCGCTGTCAACGAATGATAGTGAATGAAAACTATATTTACCATGTTATCTAGACTTTCAAGAGCGGCTCCCATTAAAGGACGTTATTTCTACCCAAGGGTAGATCACCCCCCTTCTCTTTTGTTTACACATGCACACTTTTTATAAATTGGTTTGGCACTCCTCCCCACCATTGCTTACACAATCCATGGCTAACCGAATCCTCGGGTGCCTTCCAATCCATCTCAAACCTTGCAGGAGTGCCTATTTTTGAATAACATAACACTTTGGAACTTTCTTTTTGATAACTCATTGAAAACCATGTGAAGAGAATCGAACAATTAAACTTGGGACTGGGCACCCCATTTGCCAGCTCATTTGAAAGTCTATCTAACAAGTTAAACATAGAGTAACCCACATACTTCCTCGTGAGCTAATAAACAGTGACACAAATAAGGGATAATAGTTTTGAATAAAGATAGCACACGAAGTATTTACTTTGAGTGGCGCAAAATACCACATAATAGGTAGTTATGGTGGACACGGATGCCAAAGGTTTTGGCTCATGGTTTGGATGTATGAGAAGCATTCCCTCTCGATACAAGGCTTTGGCTAGCAAGGTTGAGTAGCAAGCATAAGAGTCGATGTATACAAACAAATATACATGTAGTAAGAACAATCATGCAATCTTCCTTGGAAGCACAAACAATTTTAATTTGTGAATACTAAGCTTATGAGCTACAAGTGAGAAAGATCATTGAATAATATATCTACATGTACTTATTTTCTCCACTTAAGTCTCAAAGTATTGTAGCTACTGACCAATGCTAAGTTTGCCAAAACCAAAAGATTTACTATATGCTCCCAAAGTGATACCAATACTAATGACAAGATCAATCATATATAATAGAAGTTGCAAGCTAAAATAAGGTGTGCGTAAAGTAAATGATAAACTTCTCATTAATATTCCATATCGGCAACTCACACCAAGGGATACATAGATAACCAACTAAGAGAGAGATACTTCCACATTGCATACTATCCTATAAGATAACTTCTCTACTCACGATATGACTCAACTGAAAAGGTAAAAGGTAAAAGATAATGGTGTGATACCGCGGCACTCCCCCAAGCTTGGAACAAGCCAAGGGGATGCCAATACCGATGATGAATTACTCTTGAGGTGGCGTCGGTAGAGAATCCTCTTCATCAAACTTCCAAGGTAGGGGCTCTCCATCAACAAATGATGACTTGGTCTCGAGTATCCTGAAACTTGCAGCAGCACTTATGCGTTTAAACGTGGTTTCATACTCACAGTTTTGATTCTGAACATCGTAGAGTTGCGCCTGAAGATTGTTGGTAGTCTTATGGAGTGAGAAGATGTCCTCCCAGAGCTTTGCGGTCTCCTCCTCATGCTTGGCAATAAGTTCAGCCACGATCCGGTGAACGATATCCACCTCACGTTCCGCCATCTTCTTGTATTTGAAGACCTCTTGCTCCAGACTCTTCATCTTTTCCTCCACGCTCCCTTCTCCTTGAGGCCCCTGAACGTCTTCAACTTGTACCTTCCCTTCCTTGAGCAACAACTCTTTGGGATGCATCTTCAACTCGTTTAAGTACGGGTTGACGACGTTCGCAAAGAAACTGTCCTTGGAGGGCTCGGACGAAGACATGATAGCTCTAGATCCAAGGTTGAAATCTGGCAGAAACAGCTCGAAACAAAAACACGTCGAAAGCACGATATACAGACCTCGGGGTATCCGGGGGATTATATAGGAAAAATTTACGCAACAAAAGGAAGGCAACAGGGCGAAATCGGGTAGGAGACGGACTCCGAGGCGCGCACACCATACGGTGGCGCGGCCAGCATGGGGCCCGCGCCACCATGTGGTGACGACGCCTCGTGCTCCGTGTCCTGCTCGTTTTCGTCTTGTATTTTTTCATCTTTTTGAAAAACTAATATAGTATCTTACAAAATTAAAAACGCGGACTTTTTCTTATCAAAACTTTACCTTTTCGAATTCAGCTTTTGCAGACTCAGGAAATTGCTCTTTAATAAAAACTTCCGGAGTAATCACTTGAATAATATCAACATCTTCATTATAAGAATCTCAAGAAATATAATGTTTGAGTCTTTGTCCATTTACCACTTGTGTAGTATCATCCTTGAGTGAAGCAATTTTAATTCCACCCGAACGATATACCTCTACAATAACATAAGGTCCTTCCCACTTGGAGAGTAGCTTTCCTGCAAAAAATCTAAGACGAGAAGGATACAATAGAACTTTCTCACCAACATGAAACTCTCTCTTAATAATCCTGTTATCATGCTATTTCTTAACTTTCTCTTTAAAGAGTCTAGCATTTTCATATGCCTCACTTCTCTATTCATCTAAAGAACTCAAGTCTAGTAACCTCTTCTCACCAGCAAGTTTAAAATCTCTATTAAGTTCTCTCACGGCCCAATAAGCTTTGTGTTCTAATTCCAAAGGCAAGTGACAAGCTTTTCCATAAACCATTTTATAAGGAGACATACCCATAGGATTTTTATAAGCAGTTCTATAAGCCCATAAAGCATCATTTAATTTGTTAGCCCAATTTTTTCTAGTTCTATTAACAGTCTTTTGCAAGATAGATTTATTTCTCTATTTGATAATTCTACTTGCCCACTAGTTTGAGGATGATAGGCTGAAGCAATTCTATGATTAACACCATATTTAGCAAGAACTTTTCTAAACCACCATGAATAAAATGAGAACCTCCATCAGTCATAAGATATCTAGGCACACCAAACCTAGGGAAAATAATATCTTGAAACATTTTTAATGAGGTCTCACCATCATCACTTTTTGTAGGTATAGCTTCTACCCATTTAGTAACATAATCAACAACAACAAGTATATGAGTATAACCCTTTGAAGGAGGAAAAGGACCCATAAAGTCAAATCCCCAACAATCAAATGGCTCAATAACAAGAGTATAATTCATAGGCATTTCATTACGTCTAGAGATATTACCAGTTCTTTGGCACTCATCACAAGATAAAATAAACCTTCTTGCATCTTTAAAGAGAGTAGGCCAATAAAAACCTGACTCAAGAACCTTTTGTGCAGTTCTATCGCCAGCTTGATGTCCTCCATAAGCACTACTATGACACTTTCTCAATATCTCTTTTTGTTCATGCTCCGGAACACATCTTCGCATAATACCATCCACTCCTTCTTTATATAAGTGTGGGTCATCCCAAAAATAATGCCTCAAGTCATAAAAGAATTTTCTTCTTTGTTGAGCTGAAAAGGTTGGAGGCAAATACTTCGAAACAATAAAGTTAGCATAATCAGCATACCAAGGATTATCTTGTGAATTCACCCTTATTGCAACCAATTGTTCATTTGGAAAACTAGCATTAACAGGAATAGGATCATAAGCAATGTTTTCCAATCTAGATAAATTATCAGCAACAGGATTTTCAGCACCTTTCCTATCTACAATATGCAAATCGAATTCTTGCAAAAGCAACACCCATCTAATAAGTCTAGGCTTAGCATCTTTCTTTTCCATAAGATATCTAATAGCAACATGATCAGTGTGAATAATAATTTTAGAATCAACAATATAAGGTCTAAACTTATCACAAGCAAAGACAACAGCTAGAAATTCTTTTTCAGTTGTAGCATAATTCTTTTGTGCAGAATCAAGAGTCTTACTAGCATAATGAATAACATTCAACTTTTTATTAATTCGCTGTCCAAGAACAGCACCAACGGCAAAATCACTAGCATCACACATAATTTCAAATGGTAAATTCCAATCAGGTGGTTGAACAATAGGAGCACTTATTAAAGCTTTTTCAAAGTTTCAAAAGCTTCCTTACAATCATCATCAAAAACAAAAGGTACATCTTTTTGTTGAAGATTAGTAAGAGGCTTTGATATTTTAGAGAAATCTTTAATAAACCTTCTATAGAAACCAGCATGACCAAGAATACTACGAATACCTTTAACATCTCGGGGGCAAGGCATTTTCTCAATTGCCTCCACTTTAGCTCTATCTACTTCAATACCTCTTTCAGAAATTTTATGTCCAAGAACAATTCCTTCATTAACCATAAAGTGACATTTCTCCCAATTAAGAACAAGGTTAGTTTCTTCACATCTCTGCAAAACTTTATCAAGGTTGTGCAAGCAATTACCAAAAGAAGTTCCATAGACGGAGAAATCGTCCATGAATACTTCCACAATCTCCTCACAAAAACAGTGAAAAATAGGAGACATGCATCTTTGAAAAGTAGCAGGAGCATTACATAAACCAAAGGGCATACGTCTATAAGCATAAGTACCATAAGGACAAGTAAATGTTGTTTTCTCTTGATCTTGCGCTTTAACAGCAATTTGTGAGAAGCCAGAATAACCATCAAGAAAGAAAAAATGAGTTTTCTTAGCTAATCTCTCTAACATTTGATCAATAAAGGGTAATGGATAATGATCTTTCTTATTAACTTTATTAACCTTTCGAAAATCAATGCACATTCTATAACCAACAACTACTCTTTGAGGAATAAGTTCATCATTTTCATTAGGCACAACAGTAATTCCTCCTTTCTTAGGGACACAGTGCACAGGACTAACCCATCTACTATCAGCAATAGGATAAATAATACCAGCGTCAAGAAGCATTAATACCTCATTTCTTACCACTTCCTTCAACAACCGGCTTTGCATCAGGCTCCATATTAATAGAATGTTGACATATAGTAGGAGAAATCCCTTTTAAATCATCCAGAGGATAACCCATAGCTCCACGGTGTTTACTCAATACTTCCAATAATCATTCCTCTTCTTTACCTGAAAGGTTAGCACTAATAATAACAGGATATATATTTTTATCATCAATATGAGCATACTTAAGATTATCTGGCAAAGGTTTTAAATCAAATACAGGATCCTCTTTAGGTGGGAGTGTTTTACCCAAGTCTTCCACCTTTAAATTGTGTTTCAAGATGGGTTGACAAAGGAATATTTCATCAAGTTCATCCCTTTCCTCTCTAAAGGCTTCACTTTCATGATCTTCCAAAAATTGCTGCAAAACATTGTTAGGAGCAAGAGCAATAGAGGCAAGCTGTTCAACTTTAAAATCTTCATTAGGCAATTCGGTTTCATAAGGGACTTTAGCAAATGTAGAAAAATTAAATTCATATGAATCACCAGCAAACTTAGTCAAGATTTTCTATTTCTTACAATCTATAACAGCACCACAAGTGTTCAGAAAAGGTCTACCAAAAATGATAGGACAAGTCTTACTAGCAACTGAACCAAGTACGAGAAAATCAGCAGGATATTTAATCTTACCACATAAAACTTCAACATCTCTAACGATACCAATCGGAGAGATAGTTTCTCTATTAGCAAGTTGAATAACCACATCAATTTCCTCAAGTTCACAAGGACCTATCTAATGCATAATTTCTTTGTAAAGCTCATAGGGAATAGCACTAGAACTTGCACCAATATCACATAAACCATAATAGCAATGATCTCCAATTCGAACAGATAACACAGGCACACTAGTTTTCTTTGAACTTTTAGGATGAGAAACAACATTAGAAGCATCCTCACAAAATATAATGTACTCATCTCCAACATTTTTAGTAACAAGATCTTTAACTATAGCCACAGGAGGTTCAGTTTTAATTTGTTCATCAGGTTCTATAGCTTTCTTAGCACTTTTGTTAACAACACTAGCCATAACAGAATGTTCCTTCATCTTAACAGGAAAAGGAACTTTTTCAATATAAGGTTCAGGAATAATACGATCAACAGTATTAACTTCAATGCTTTTAGTTATAGGAGTAATAGACTTATCGTTATAAGGCTCATGATATTTTTCAAAACCCTCCTTGGGCAAACCAAAATATGTAGCAAATGATTTATAATAATTTGCAACAACTTGAGAGTCAAGACCATAAGAATTATTAATATTACGAAATGCATCAGTATTCATGAAAGTTTTAATGCATTCGAAGACATATTTTATACCTGACTCCCTACCTTTATCGTTCTCCCAAGCTTCAGTATTTTTTTCAATTCGATCAAGAAGATCCCATTTAAAACCTTCTTTATTACGCGTGAATGATCCAGCACAAGAAGTATCCAATAATGTTTTATCTTCAAAGGAGAGTCTTGCATAGAAGTTATCAACAATAATATTACCAGGAAGCTCATGAATGGGGCATTTGAGCATTAGTGACTTCAATCTCCCCCAAGCTTGGGCAATACTTTCTCCTTCATGAGGCCAGAAATTATATATAGAATTCCGATCTTGGTGAATTTCACTTGGAGGATAAAATTTAGAATAAAAGAGAGGTACAATTTCCTCCCATCCAAGAGAATTCCTATTCTTCAGCAATTTATACCAATGAGAAGCCCTTCCACCAAGTGATATAGAGAATAATTTCTTCCTTACTTTGTCCATTGAAATACCTGCACACTTGAACAACTCGCATAATTCATGTAAAAACAACAAATGATCACCGGGATGGACAGTTCCATCTCCTATATAGCGGTTATTCATAACACGATCAATAATTTTCATAGGTATTTTAAATGGCGCTATTTCTTCAGGTGGCGCCTCCTCTTCTACCTCAGCAACGGTAGAAGCTCTTCCAAACAGGAAGGCAATAGATCCTCTCTCCATAATTAAGCAAATTAGGAGACAGAAATAAAAACAGCACTTACAGCTAAAGTTTTCCTTACCAATAGCGCTTCACTCCCCGACAACGGCGCCAGAAAATAGTCTTGATGACCCACAAGTATAGGGGGTGTATCGTAGTACTTTCGATAAATAAGAGTGTCGAACCCAACGAGGAGCAGAAGGTGCCGACAAGCGGTTTTGATGAGGATTTCACTGTAAACACTAGCAGACAAGTTTTTAGGAGTTTTTGGTAATGCAGATAAATAAAATGCGAGTAAATAAAGCGCAACAATTATAATTGCAGCGAGTGGCCCAATCCTTTTTAGAGCAAAGGACAAGCCGGGTAGTTTACTTATGATGACCAAACGTGCCTGAGGACACACGAGATTTCTGTCTAGTGCTTTCGCTTCATATAGATGATTAATCTTTAGTGTTCGATAAGTGTCGTGTGGGTGAACCTATGCTAATGCACCGCCCTTCCTAGAACTAATACATACTTGTGATTATACCCCTAGTAAGCATCCGCAAATACTAGAAAGTAATTAAGATAAATCTAACCACAACCTTAAACTCTGAGATCCTGACATCCCTCATGCATCGAGATACTAACGGGGGTTTAGGTTTCTGTCACTCCGGCAACCCCACAATTAATATTCGAATACACAATGCATTCCCCTAGGCCCATAAAGGTGAAGTGTCATGTAGTCGACGTTCACATGACACCACTAGAAGAATAGCACCACAACTTAAATATCAAAACATTAAATATTACTCAACATAGTTCACTACTAACATCTAGACTTCTCCCATGTCCTCAAGAACTAAACGAACTACTCACAACACATCATTTGGAACATGATCAGAGGTGATATAATGATGGGTAACAATCTGAACATAAACCTTAATTCAACGGTTTCACTCAATAGCATCAATAACAAGAGTAATCAACACCGGGAGAGTTTCCCCTATCAAACATACAAGATTCAGCCCTAGATGTTACAGCGGGAACGGAGTGGACCGATGGAGATGACGGTGTTGGCGGTGGAGATGGTGGTGATGATGATCCCGATGAAGTGCAGCTCGATGACGGTGACGATGGCGACGATTTCCCCCCTCCGGGAAGGGATTTCCCCGGCAGATTTCTCCCTGCCGGAGAGCTTTTCTCTCTCTGGTGTTTTCCGCCTCGTGGAGGCGGCGGCTCTGTTTCTGCTCGAACCCCCCGACCTTAGGGGGGGGGGGGTGAAGTACGCGAAGGGGTAGCGCCAGAGGTGAAGGGGATCGCAGGCAGAAAACAAAAATTTTCCTACGAACGATATCCTTAAACATCCAGAATCTACACTATGCAGATATAGAAGTACGGCGGAGATCGGAATACATACCCTTGTAGACCGAAAAGCGGGGATTACGCTCCCGCACAAGCGTTGACGACGAAGACGACGTAGCCGACCTCTAGGTCGCGAAGAACTCGGCGCGACGAAGACGATGAAGATGACCTCGAGGTCGGGTGGAGGAAGTAGGCCTCCGAGTACCGCTAGCGCAGCACCTCGCAGGGTGTTACACACATACGGTGGAGACGACGGCCTCCGAAGCTCCAGTCCAGGACGAGCAGCGGAAGACTTGGACCGGAACACCAGCAGCGCGGCAGCGGGCTATGGTGGAGAGAGAACTCTCATCCTCCTCGGCGCAACTCCGACAAAGGGAATCACGAGATCGAGGAGAAATCGAGAATTAATTGGTTGATTTAAAAGGCCAGGGGTGCCCCTCTATATAAAGGCTCCCGGGGGGAGCCAACCTTGCCAGCCAGGCAATGTGGGACTATCCCCCATTGCCTGGTTCGGCCAAGACAGCAGCCGGCCACCTGGTGGGCCTCTTTTGGCCCACCTAGGCCGGCCAATACCTCCCCCACCGAATTCCCTAGGGGATTTTCCCCCACATGGGCCTTCTTTCCACCAGAAGGCCCATTTAGAGAAATAAGCCTAAATAAATTCGAAAATAAATATATAAAATCATATTTAAATATTAATTACACTAATTAATATCAAACATATTATATATAATTTATTCTAGCTCCGAAAACTATTTCGTCGCTGCCCGATCTCCATCGGACCATTCCCGGGACGTTCCCGGTGATCTCTTTCCTTTCCGGTTGTCTTGTCGAAACCCCTTAAGTGTGTTACCCTAGCGGTTCGATATAATAACAGACATGATCGAGACTCCTCTCCGATCAATGATTAACTCGTAGGCCTGGACCCCATGAATTAACCCCTGTGATATAACGAATGACTTTCATCTATCAAACCTGGACGTCTAGTCTTAAACCTTTTGTCATATCGATACTTAGCGTGTCCGAGCATCGTTCATAGATATCTCCATACCTAGCATGATCTCGTTACCGACAACACTATCTTCTACTCGTCTATGATATTATGTCAGCTGGTGACCTAGTCACATGTTTGCAAACTCATTTGACATAATCTCACCGAGTGGGCCCTAGAGTATCTATCCGGCTATACGGACTGACAAATCCCGCTCTTGACCCCTCGTCTCAACTACTCCTTTCCGATACCCAAAAGTATCACCGTTATTGTCATACTAATTAAGATACGACGTTTGGTGCAATCAAAGTATCTTCCAGGAATAACAATAAGAGTTGGTCTCACGGTCGAAGGCGTAATAACTACGTCCTACAAATTATGGGTAAGTCCATCACATCGTTCCACCTAACGATATGACTCCATTGCCGACAGACGCCATGTCTCATGATCGGGAAACCTCGATCATCAATCGCGCAATGAAACTAGTCTCAGCAGAGGCAACTAGGGACCTGGTTGTTTATCTACCACACGTGTATTAATGTTTCCGCTTAATACAGTTATAGCATGGTATAAAACATATAATGAACAATTGGAATATAACCAATAAACCATCTTTATTAAGTGCCTCTAGGGCATATTCCCTTCAAGAGGTGGGCCAGGGCCTCCTCACCACCCGCCGGCGCGACAGCAAGGGGAGCCGCGCCACGGCATGGTGTGGGCCCCACCTCGGGCTCCCCTTTTGGTCTCCCCCATTATCTGGCAAAATAGGAATTTCCATCTCTTTTATTTTGGCTTTCTGAGCTTCACAAATAATGCATCCTGACGGTGCTTTTTCCAGCAGATTCTAGGCTCCGGTGATTCATTCTCCAATAATCATCAAACATGCAAAATAGATGAAATAACATAAGTATCATCTCTAAATACGAAATATATCAATGAATACCAGTAAATTATGATATAAAATAGTGATGTAAAATGGACGTATCAACCACCGTGGCCGCCGTCGATGGAGGGGAGGGAGAACAAGTCGCCACGGATGACAAAGCCGCCTCATGGTCAGTCTTCATAAAAAAATGATTTGGGGTGATAGGAGGATATTTTCTCTATGATCAACTATTTGTATGTTGTATCCCTATTTACGAGATGATAATTCTTTGTGATTATTTGTTATGTTTAATTACGAGATATTTGTAGGTGCATATTGTTTTCTCCATCATTTGTTGTTTATCCTGTAAACTATCCCGGTGATAGAAAAATGTAGAATCACTAGTATCTCATTTATTTTATCTTCATCTCCTTTCCTAACTGTAGTACGATTTGTTTTAACAATATGTTGTGTTGAACCGCCCCCTCGCTTTGTCGGAGAAAAATGTGACGCAGAAGAAATGGGGAGCATACGAGCAATACCTGGAAATTAACCCGTATAGGTGCGCACTTCTCTGAAAATTTGAAATGTTGACGCTGACAGGTGAGCCCGGCCTATCTCCACGACTCCCAATAACGCATGGTCCACACGGTTATCGGGTCCAATAAAATCCGCTAAAAAAGGAAATGAGAGGAGGCAAATACAATCGCACTCGTTCGCACTCGTTAGTTGGCTCTCCACGTGGATATCTATGCCCGTAGGATGGAAACAATTTGTAGGGCATGTGCCCTTAGAGCGTCTCTAGCAGATGCCCATCCACCTCGCATCCGCATAATAACCGTCGAATTGCGGCTTTGGTCGCAAACAGTGCGCAGATCAGATCCCGCATCGGAACCCCAAACCCCAAAATTTTTGCAGGACATCCGGTTCCTCTCCTCCGAGACTCCAAATACCAGTTTCGACAGCCCTCCCCACGCGAACCCCATCCCCACCCCTGCGCTGGCGCGAAAGAAGTTTCAGCTCCCTCTCCTCCCGCCTCCCCCACTTCCGCCGCTGCCAATCTCCACGTCCCCACTCTCTCCGGCCTCGGCGCCTCACTGCGGCGAACTCGACACCGCTATGGCCACCCCCACCCCGCCGGAGGTCGTAGACTAGGTCACGCCGTCCCCTCCGACCCCAACCTCCCTTCCGGATCTCAATCCACCACAGCAGCCGCAACCAAGGAGGTCGACGCCTCCCAGCCAAGGAGGTTCACGCTTGGTGGTTGTGTCGTGAGTTGGAGGGCAACGTTACAGTCCGTTGTTGCACAATCTACCACTGAGCAGAATACATGGCTATTGCTGAAGCATGCGAAGAATCGGTTTGGTTGAAAAGTTTGTGTGATGAGCTTTGTGGAGATGATACTTGCATTAACCTGTTTTCTGACAGTCAGAGTGCTATTTACCTTACCAAGGATCAGATGTTCCATGAGAGAACAAAGCACATTGATGTCAAATACCATTATGGGTCTGTTTGTTTGGGCTGCAGCTTTTGAGAAGCAGCTGTAGCTTTTGAGCTGTGGAAAAGCAGCTGTGAGAAGCAGAGATTTGATGTTTGGCAGGCTATTGGTTTTCTGTGTGAAATGTCTGGAATGCCCCTAAGTGCCGAAGAATTCACAAGTTAATAACCACGATCTGATTCATCTATATCGAAATCTAAATTTTCTATATCGAAATCTAAATTTGTGTACCCCACAACACTTCAGTATCTCAACAACATTCAAATATTTGAGAATAATAAAATATCAATACATATTTATCAGTTTAGCTATGCAAAATATCAAATCACAGCAGTAAAAATTTATCTATGCAAAATAATCACATTCCATGTTAATCAAATCACAGCAGTTATCAACTCAAGTGTCCATGTTCATCAAAATCGGCACCGGAGAAGCTTGCTGCAGCCGGGCGAAGGAGGTGGCCGCTCGAACTGCTCAGATGCAGCGCTCGCAGGCGCATACGCCGCACCGGGTGCTGGTGGAGCTTCATCTACCGCTGGTGGAGCTGCATCTGCCGGCGACTGACAGGTACAGGGCCGGCCCGTGGTGCGCGGGGTAGGACGCACAGGCGGAGGAGGCAGAACGGAACGGGGGAGCGTGGGACGGCGAGGAGAACATAGCGCGAGAGCGCGGTGCACGGACGGCGAGCTGAACGGTGGTGATGGCGGCGGGGAAAGGAGGCGGCGGTGAAGACCTAACCCTAGCTTCCCATGGCTATCGGCCAGGAAAGGGGGAAAATGGGTCGAGGGCTCTGTTATGTCGATCGATTGCACAGGACGGTTTGGCCTATATCGGGATGGCAGTAATTTTGTAATTACTTCAAACCATCATGGGTAGTTTGGTCGCATGGAAATCGGGAGGCAAGGAAAAGCTCGGGAAGCGGGGAAAAGCACCTCCGAGCCAGCTTTCCACTTCGCTCGCGCGCGTAGTTCATTTTCCTGCCGCACTTCTCCTGAGCGCTTTTCTATTTGCAGATTTTTGTTTCAGCTTCCGCTTTCTATCTGAAAAGCTGAAGCGGAAGCGGTAACAAACAGCCCCTATGTGTGCGATGTTGTTGCGCAAGGTAAGCTGAAGGTATGCATGATAAGTACTCATGATAATCCTGCTGAAGGTTTAGCCCAAGAGGCTAGGTGACGCCGAAAGTGTTTTCTTTATTATTTCAGGGTGAGAACCTTCTCGTTGATGCTACGTGATGGAATTTGTCTCAAGTTAGAGTGTTGTTTTTGTGGTGATCCAAATTCGTATATACTGATAAAAGCCTGCTTGTGACGTAGGGGAGCGGAGCGTCCCGGAGTCGGACTGCAGCCGACCTAAGGTTATGCCACATTATATACCTCTTGTAAACCGCTGGTTTGGGATAAGCCGCAAGTTGTAAATCTTCGACGTTTATAACCTCATCCGATCATAGTGAAATATTGTTGGCTGACGCCCGTGGTTTTTTCTCCTCCTTTGTTTGGAGGGGTTTTCCACGTTAAAATCTCATGTCCCCGCCAGTTTGGGATAAGCCGCAAGTTGTAAATCTTCGACGTTTATAACCTCACCCGATCATAGTGAAATATTGTTGGCTGACGCTCGTGGTTTTTTCTACTCCTTTGTACTATTTTGTTTGGAGGGTTTTCCACGTTAAAATTTCATGTCCCCGTTGGTTTGATCGTGGTTTTTTCGGTTTTTTCTACTCCTTTGTTTGGAGTTCATGTCCCCGTTGGTTTGATCGTGGTTTTTTCTACTCCTTTGTTTGGAGGGTTTTCCACGTTAAAATCTCATGTCCCCGTTGGTTTAATCTTTCCGCATTCATCGTTTCGTGCTATCTTTCGTGCAGATATTGAAAGGAGTATCATTTCATTGAGTTGATTTGGTATTTGGATTGCAGATAAAACGCATGTCGTGGACATCTTCATGCCTCCTAACCAAATCATCAGCGCTAGAGCAAGAACAAACAAATCGAATCACATTCTCAGCTCGCTAATACGCTTCGACGTCCCTATGTATGTGTTACACATGCCCGTGCATGGCCTGACCACGCACAGCTAGATCGATCAACCGCCGTTGACGCTGGAGCAGAGCCGCCGGATCTCGCCGTCGGCGCCGGTCTTGACGCCGAGGCTGGTGAGCCTGGCGAAGGAGGCGGCCCAGCTGCGGAAGAAGCTGTCCTGGCTCTGCGCGAAGGCCGCCACCGTGGCCCGCGTCGTGGCGTTCTGCACCAGCACCGCGTCCGTGCGCAGCAGGCCCCGCCCGTCCAGCAGGTTGCCGAAGTAGCGGTTGTCGAACGCCGCCGCCGACCCCTCGTCGCAGTCCACCGCCGCCGTCCCCGACGCCGCGCACGTCCGCACCAGCGAGCTGGCGTACTCGCTGTTCATCGTGCTGTCCACGGGCACCATGCTCCCGTTCGCGTCCGGCCGGAACCGCTCCCGGAACGTGCCGCAGTGCGCCGACCCGATCGTGTGCCCGCCTGCATCATGTTTTATGTTAGGCTTGAGATTGACGAAGAGAAGGTACAGAAAAAAGCTAAGCAATGTTCCTTG
Organism: Poa annua; assembly: GCA_026929855.1. Classification (NCBI taxonomy): domain Eukaryota; kingdom Viridiplantae; phylum Streptophyta; class Magnoliopsida; order Poales; family Poaceae; genus Poa; species Poa annua. Next base: position 73,640,001 of record CM049433.1, read on the forward strand.
GACGAGCTTGTGTTGGGTACCTGAGAGGGTGACGAGGTCGTCCAGGGTGAGCCCCTTGGAGGCGAAGCTGGTCGCCATCGCGTCGACGGAGAAGCCCGTGTCGATGATGTTTCTTCTGACGTTGGATGCCAAGGAGACGAGGCTGTCACGTCGCCCAAGGGAGACGGGCACCATCGGTCCTCCGGTCTGGTTTGGGAAAAACACACAAAACTGAAGATCAGTTCATGAATTAGTAGTGTTAGCAGGCAGCTTTCGTTCGCCAGCTAAGTTGCTTCTCTGGAGAAATGGAAGTTTTTCAACTAAGTTGGGATACTGTCTTAGTTGTCAAGAACTAGGATTAACCATGCAGAACCAGCAAAACACAACATATGAGGCTATAGGTGAATTGGTGGATGTTACTGCAACTCTAGTGGTCTGTAATTAGCAAATGCAGATACAACTTTCGAAGCACATCTCTTATAGAGTTTCAGAAACCCAGTTGTGTCCACTTGTACTTTGTCATGATCACCCTTAGGACCATCATCAATCATGTGCCATACTACTCATGAGCATGAAATAGTCAGGTCCCAAACATAAGTTGGGATTAGGTCCAGTTACAGGTAAGCTCATCAGGGTTTCCCTCCCCATTCTATTTAGATGTAGTCATAGGATTAGACGAGTACCTGATCTTGTAGTACTCATTGTCACATACAGGACCATGATAATGACCGACGATTCATCGGAGGCTACAAGATCTAATCCGTGCAGCATTTAGTGCTAAATTTATGATGTCCTATGCTCACCAAGTACAGCTGCTTAGTAGTACTATCTCTTCTCTAACTAGATACAGTTATGGTGCCAAATATTGCAGGAATACAAAGCAGGTATTGCGAGAATTGTATGAAGACAGAGCAAATATTGCAGCAAACTGAATGAGAGCAATGGGTTTGAAGAATTGCACTGCTACTTACAAATGTGACAGCATCTCTCGCTGCGAGAACTACGATGTCACTGCAAGAAACGGTTGCAGGGCACACGGCTTCCAGCAGCCTCTTGGCTTCGTCGATGACATTGAACCCGCCGAGCGAGAGGTTAGCGGGATCGGTCCTCTCCGTGCCGTTGCCTTGGACCAGCACCGACGCGTCGCAACCCTGAGATCAAGCAAATTACAATGTTGAAACTTCGTTGTGAATGCAGGCAAGCTTTCGAAAACCTGATGAGCTGTAGCTATGAAATGTTCTCAGCTTAGGCATGCATGATGTCAGAAGACAGGTGTATTTGACGACCATTCGGCAAGTATGTAGGCTAAGCTGTTGGGTGTGATTGATATCTAGCTTAAATTAGCAAAAGTGATCTAGATCATTCCCTTGAATGAATGTTTTGGAATTCAGACACATATTTACTCCGGACATGTTTTGGGTGTGATTGATGCATCTGTCTAGCTGAAATTAGCAAAAAAAAAAAATAGATATTACTATAGCTCGCAGTAGGTCACACCTAACCATAATCACTTTGGTCACTAATAGCTTGTAGGAGTAGTTTCTTTAGGAAAATATGGGAAGGGGGAAAGCAAATTCTCTTAAAGGGGGCCAAATCCTGGTCATGGCAAATGCCGCAATTACTGAAAATAACAAGAAGTCGAGAACTGACAAGGCAATGCCCCCAGACATGTGAAACACTGAAGGCCATCTTGATTAAAGCCTAGATCTAGCACACGGACATGTGAAACACTGAAACTGAATCAGAAGAAGAACACCTAAAGTGCAGACACCTGCTCTGTTGGCACGCTCAAGAACTCGTCCAATCCATTCTTTGCAAGCCATCAAAACACATTTCCCTAACGCAAGACGAGTAAGTATTCAGTGATCTGTCCATACCTCAACGAAGCAGTCATGGAAGACCATCCTGAGAAGCTTGCCGGGGACGGTGGGGTCCAAGGTGGAGGCCGACCTGACGACGTCGCTCACCGCTAGCTCCACGCTCGGGCAGGAGAGCGCGTAGAAGCTGGGCGATAGAGCCAAGGAAGACGACGGCGGGGAAGAGCTCGCTGGAGGCTGGGCGGAAGCCGGCGGTGGAGCAGACGGTTTTTGTGCTGGTGGTGACGGAGACGGAGTAGGAGCAGACGGTTTCGGAGCTGGTGCTGGGGACGGCTTCTGAGCCGGCGCTGGCGCCGAGGGTGACGGCTTTGGCGCCGCGGCGGGCGGAGACGGTGGCTTTGGAACCGGCGATGCCGCGGGTGGTGGAGTTGATGGTTTTGGCCCCTGCGCCGGTGGAGACGGTGGCTTTGGAGCCGGCAACGCCGCGGGTGGTGGAGTTGATGGTTTTGGCGCCTGCGCTGGCGCACGTGGAGCTGCAGGCGGCCTTGGGACCGGCGACGCCACAGGTGGCGGAGTCGATGGCTTTGGCGCCTGCGCCTGCGCCGGCGCACGTGGCGTCGGCGTCTTTGGGGCAGGCGATGCTGCTGCCGGAGACGGCGACTGCGAGGAGGCGACCGCCAGGAGCGCCGAGAAGAGCAGCACCGCGCCCCATTGCCGGCCCCGACACCGATCCATCACGGAGGAGGACGCCGCGAGTAGGACACGCACACGCAAGCCTCGTGAGGCAGCACTGGGCTCACGAGCAGACGAGTTTATGCGCCGCGCGCAAAGCAAAGCAAAGCAAAGCAGCGTTATTCTCTCTCTACCGCGGCGGGCGGCGGGCGGCGGGCGGCGGGCGAGATAGATCGCGCGCTAGCTACGAACGAAACAATGCTCGCAATTGCTGGTCCGGAGAATCTAATGCGCGTTCACTGTTTTGGCATGGAGGACGGGACGGGGGCGGCGCTGCAGCAGCGGTGCACTCACACTCACTACCGGACGCGTACGTGCTAGCTGCAATACACTCCCTCCATGACTCTGAGCTCATCCATTTATCTACAAATCTTGGCCCGGCCAACGCTCCACGTACGTACGTACACGGGCAAGCTCGCGTGCGACACGGACGCGCATGGTATGGTACTGCACGACCATGTTCTGCTGCCCGCTTAATCCCGTCTCGCCGTACGCCGGCAATTAATCAATCGCTAAACTAATGAAGCCGGATGTTTTCTCTCTCCCCTGCCGATCAATCTAGATGAAGCCGAATGAATGCTCTCACATCACCTACGCGGCCCGGCTCCGGCGTACGCCATCGGTGTCTTCAAGGCGTTTCTGTAGACATTTTTACCGCGTCTTCAAGGCGTTTCTGTAGACATCTCCTTTCTACCCCCCTGCTGCAGAGCGGCATGTGGAGAGCGTGAGCTGGGTGCAACTCGGGATGGAGGGAGCACTGGCACCGCCATTGATGGCGGCATTTACTTGCGTGTCGCCGGTGGTTGGGGAAGAGAGGTCGGCGGTGGTGCGGCTCGGACGCGCGGCCGGGCACTGCAGTGTGCAGATGCTGGGCCCCCGGGCAGAGACTTTGAGCGCGGTTCCATCTCCGATTCCGGGCTTTCAAACTGCGGCCAAGGAACGTGAGTTGTCCAGTGACCGGTAGATGGATAGACAGATGGCCTGGGGTGTGTGTCAGTTGCCGTTCGTTTTTACTCCGCCCCAGCGGCGGAGCTACTTGAAGCTAGCCGGGTGCACATGCACCCGGGTAAAGATTTTTTTAACACTGTAATTAGCCTAAAAACCAGCGTGTGCACTCCTCTAGACACTGATTAGTGCACCCGTGTGGCTTAATTTTGTCTACAAATCTGGGTTAGTCAGGGTAGTGCACCCCGATTCGTTTTGCTCTAACTCTGCCACTGCTCCGCCCGCCGGACAACCACCGCCCCGGTATGTACCCGGTTCTCACGTGTCTGTCTCTGAAACAAACTGGACTGGCTTCACCGCGGCAGCCGAGACTACACGAGTCAGAGCGGTGCGTCAGGATGTAAGTGGCCAGGTCGCTGGACACATCTGGACGCGCCGCACCATCCGCGAAGCCGTATACGGTTTCTGCCGTTATCCGCTTAATTAATATGCTAACAACGTGGCGTTCGTGGCGCCGTTTAAGTTGCGAAATCATCGTGGAGGTATGCAAGCCCAAGGCCCATACCCAGCACCTGCACGACCATCATACTCTACCACTGACATCTCGCCTCGCCTCCATCAGGCTCCCTTGCTCCATGGACAAAGGCACCCATGCTATGAGCAGATTCAGAACAATTCAAACTAGCCGCAAACTCACGGGACACGAAATAGAGGGAGAGGGAAGGAGATGGGGCCAGCTGACCTTGGAGGTCGTGGCGGCAGCTGAGCAGGACCTGGAGGTATTCAGAGGTAGCCGTAGGAAGCTGTTGGGGCTGCGGTGGCGCCGTAGAAGCCGCTGGAACTGGGCGTAGACTTGGATCTGGAGGAGTCACACTGTGGCAGCACCGGCGAGAACATGAGCGCGATGGCCCGGCTCGATGATACTCTGCGCGTTTGTGGGCCTCGCTGTGCCAGTACGGGGCTGGGAAGGAAGACGGATGAGGCGCGCGAGAAGCGCCCACGTGGGTGCGCCGGCGAACGGCGTCGTGCGCGTGCAGGTTGCGCCGCTGGCGCCGGCGGTCTTCGTGGCTTATCCACATACGTCGTATAAAATTTTGCACATGTCCACGTACGCCGTTTAAACGATTTTTCGTGGGCGGCGTATGTGGGATCGCTAAACGCCGCCGCCACTTACATCCCTAGCGGTGCGTTGTCGTGCATTCCGTCGGGTGGCGGGGCAGCTGCAAGCCTTCCGACGCGCGACCGGCAGAATCCGGCTGCAAGCTGCTCCAAGGAACGCATTGGCCGTTTTACTTCCCCAGGTGGATATTTCTGGGCCGGCGGTGATGTACATACATGTGCTCTGCAGATCCAAAGCCAACCTAGATTTTGGAGTTTTGGACTCCTCAAGGCAACTCCAACGCGTGGATATGATTTTCATTTCGCAACTCCTCAAGGCACCAGACCTGTTTGATCCGGCGTGTCCGATTTCTTTCCCAAAGCGATGGAGACGGATTGCATTTCATTTCGCAACAAGATTACATGGAACCATTACATAATTTGTAGCAAACATTCTATCTAAAAGATAAATTTAAACTAATTTTAGGTTAAACAATATATACTTTTACAGTTACGTACGATGGAGATCTCGACAATTTTAACAAAATTGGTCGTGTGTGGCCGGCGCTATCGGCAGTTGTACACCTTTAGGGGTAGTAGTCACAAGTATTGTGTGCTAAATGCTTAATATATACAAGCGTTGGTTGGAGCATGATAGTCGACGACCGTCTCAAATGATGAAAAGTTCGGAGTCGACGTTCCGGAGTTTAACTTGTTATAAATAGGTCCATCCGGCGCGCCGGTGGCGGCTCCGACGGCCAGTAGGGCAAGCGACAGCGAGTAGCCCCGTAGTGCTAGGGCACGCGACGGCGAGTATACGGTCGCCGACGCATTTTTGATAGGTGGGCTAATGATATCAGCTATTGATGAAATTACCTTATTTTCAATTTGTGCGTATGCCATGTGGGGTCGAGACCGCTTAAGGAGGACGCGTGGACAGCGCGGTCAGTCTGCGGTGACGCAAACCGCACCCAAATTTGGATCGCGTTTGCGTCGCCGCGGACAGCGCGGTCTTTTTGCGTCGGGCCGCTAGGATGGGTTTTCCCGAGGCCCGGTCAAAAGCGGACCAAATCGGACGTCCGTGGTCCGTTTGCGTCGGGCCGCTGGAGATGCCCTAACCCTACCTCCGTCCGTCGCCACGGGAGCCGGGGCCGGAGCTGGGCCCTAGGTAACCTGGCCATGCCCCGGGTCGCAAACATTGCTACTTACCATCTAGGAAACTAAACAATTGGCCCGTGCGCAGTCTAGACTTGGCCCATGTCACACGACCATAAGGACACCATATCGAGCAACTCTGGGGGAGCTCCTACTTGACGACCTATGCAGAGCGCATTCCACTCATCACAGGGGAGGGTTATTTGGGCCGGCCCACTAACTCGCTCCTTCCTCCTACCTTTTTCTTTATGTTTTTACAGAAAAAACATAAAAAATTCAATTCGAACATGTACTTTATTTTGAACCGAATAAATTTTGAATTAAGGTGAACAGAAAATAGCGGTGAAAGAATACTATTTTTTGAACGATTGAAAAGTGAACAAAAATGGTGTTGAACGGAAATTATTTTTGAATTAATCTAAAAGTGAACAGAAAAAGTCGGTGAACAAAATTTATTTTTGAACGATTTTAGAAACTAAACAAAAAATCTATAAACGAACACTATTTTAAACGATTATAAAAATGAACATAAAAAGTCTATAAACGAAAATACTTTTCATACGTTTTTTTAAAGTGAACAAAATAGGTATCTGGATGAAAACTATTTTTGAACAATTTTTAGAAAGGAGCATAGAAAAAGTCTATAAACAAAAAAAATTCTGAATGGAAAAAAGTAGAACAGAAAAAAGTAAAAAAATAAATCAAAAACGAAAAATGAAAAGTTAAACAATACTAAGAAAAAAATTAAAATAAAAAAAGAAGAAAAAATGCCAAGAAAATAAAAAAGAATAAGAAATAGAAACAGGAAAAACGAAAAATAAAACTGAAAAAGGAAAAAAACAAACTTAAATGGAAGAAAACAATCCAGGTCGAAGCGGCCCGCCTCGACCCGGTGGGGTGTGCGGAGGCAAGAGCGCACGACCTGGTCTTCAAATAGGTTTGCCCTCGCGCGAGTCACGCATCGACCGAAATCGAGCAGAGGCGCTGAGCAGCGCGCCGCCACGTCCCGTCGCCGTCGCCCAGCTCTGCCCGCGGCGCCGCGCCCCTGCCTTCTGCCGCCGACGCCGGAACGCCGGCTTGCCGCGCCCGTGCGGCCGTGCTCCCTGCCCCTGCCGCACCGCATCTCCCCTCCTCCAGGCCCGTTCTCCACTGATTCTAGTCTGGAGGTGATGGCCGCGGGGAGGAGAGGCGTCGACGGCGGTGGGAATGGAGACGGCGGAGAGCCTGCCGGAGGTTGGCGGGCGGAGGAGGCCGTTGCCGGGAACCGGATGGCACTTCAAGCTCTCCGGGAGCTAGTGGTGTACCCCTTCGTCTACGCCCGCCAGTCCCGCCTGCTCGGCCTCAAGGTACTACCGCCTGCCTGTCCCCTTCTCCTCTCCCCACCAATTTCAGCACCCAGCGCGCCTTCGTCTAACTAATTTTTGCTCGGCGTGCTGTGTGAGCTTGTATTCTGCAGTGGCCCAGAGGATTGCTGCTCTACGGCCCCCCTGGCACCGGAAAGGTAATGCACTCGGAATGGCAACGTTTTGATCGTCTGCAAATATGGGCGAGTGTGTTTATTAAGATTAGTTCTTGCTGTTTTGTCAGACAAGCCTGGTCCAAGCCATCGTTCGGGAATGCAATGCCCACCTGACAATGATCAAGTATGGCTCAACTTGACGGCATTGATACCTGAAATCCTAATCTGCCAAATAGAAGTGCAAATATTGGACATGTGTTAATTGATTTATTGTGCCTGTCTTGACAGCCCTTATTCTGTGCACAAAGCTCATGCTGGAGAGGGTGAGAAGTTCATGCGTGACGCTTTCGCTGAAGCGTACTCTCAGGCATCAAAGGGTAGGCCAGCCATCATTTTCATCGATGAATTGGATGCTATATGCCCACGACGTAACAGTAGGTATGCTTATTATATTATTATGACTTCTTTAGTAATTGCCAAAAATCTGTTATCTCAATGTAGTTTTTGCAGGAGAGAGCAAGAGTCCCGCATTGTTGGTCAGCTGCTAACCCTGATGGATGGAAATAAAAAATCATTGAAGAAGCTCCCTCATGTAGTTGTTGTTGCGTCAACGAACAGGTAGGCAATGCTAGCTGGGGGATTGTAGTTGCTATTTTGACGGCCATGTCTGTGAGCCTCTCAAGTACGACAAGGCTGTAGTCTATGTATCATCTCATGAAAAGCCGTTCTATTGAAACATTTTTCCTTGTCTCATAATGTGCAGGGTGGATGCCATTGATCCAGCATTGAGAAGGCCAGGGCGTTTTGACTCAGAGATAGAGGTCTCTGTTCCTACAGTAGAAGAAAGGCTGCAGATTCTTAAGGTAACAGAAATTTTCTCTTCAGATCAAAATTCATTTCTTGTTGCCTATCCCTTTGATGGCTTGCTTGATATTATGTGCACTGAGTGTGAATATTTGCAACATGCCTCGGAAAACCTGTATTGTCTGAATCCATATACTGATTTACCTAGAGTATAATCTTATAGACTTTACTTCTCTAGCTTTATACCAAGAATCTAAATCTTCATGAAAGTGTCGATCTTCAAATTATTGCTGGATGCTGCAATGGTTATGTTGGAGCTGATTTAGAAGCTCTATGCCGAGAAGCTGCCCGACTTGCTTATCGTAGATTATCAAACGCGTCCGAGGATGAGAAGGTGCTCACACTACTCATGGAAGATTGGGAGTCTGCTAGATCTCTGGTCAAAGCAAGCATGATAAGAGGGGTAACTAAAGAAGCTCCAACTGTTTCATGGGATGATATCGGAGGTTTGAAAGATCTGAAGGTGAGATATGTTTCGTATGTTTCATTTTAGGCTTTCTTAAAATGAAAACCTGTTCTAATGGTGATTCTTTCTATTCTTCAGAAAAAGCTTCAGCAAGCTGTTGAGTGGCCCATCAAACATGCTGCTGCATTTGCTAGACTAGGTATATCGCCAGTCCGTGGTGTGCTTTTGCATGGTCCTCCAGGGTGCTCAAAGACTACCCTTGCCAAGGCTGCAGCACATGCTGCCCAAGCTTCTTTCTTTTCTTTGAGGTTTGTCACAGAATGATTATTGTTTCCACTCTTTGGATTAAATTGCAGCTCACTATTCCACTATGCAAAAGAGTTCAGACATTTTATTTAGTCAAGCTAAGATCAATTAATCCCAGATACAGTGAGAACTGACATACTGGTCAGAGGAAAGAATAAAGATGAACTTCTTTTTCTGGACACAAAACACTTCTTTCTCAATTCATCTGGTATGCAGATGATGTTATGGCTGCTAGGGTTTGAGCGGGAAAGAGAGAGCTGCGAGGGCGCGAGAGAGCCGGCCGTGGGGGTCCTTTCCCACGGCCGGGCAAGAGGGAAGGGTTTTCCTTCTTAATTCTTGCCTGATTAGATTGATACATCTCCTCTCCATATATAGAGAGGTTTACTTGACTCCCAAACAAGGCTTACTTGACCCCTAAGCAAACCCTAAGACTAACGGGACCAGGCCCATCACGTACTCTAACACTACACCCCACCTGGACATGCAGCTCGTCCTCGAGCTGCAACCTAACGACGATTCGACCCCACACAAACCTAACGCCTAAAAAAAACAAGCCTTTTACATCTCGGCCTATTGTATTGACCTGAAATAAGCTAAACCGAATGAGACTCCGACTTTATTTTTTACTCCGAACGATAAGGCGAGAATCCTCCACGCGCCGAACTTGTGCGTTTGCAGCCCCCTGGATCCCAAGGACACCATCGGGACCAAGAGAGCCCTCGCGGCAGCCCGCGGTGGAATGCAGTGGTGCTACGCGGTGCGCTCCTGTCGGTGACACCATGTCTTCTCCCCGCCGGCTGACTGTCGATGTCGCAGACGTGGAGGCCGCTGCCCGCGGGAAAAACAGCATGCCCGCCGCCCGTGGGGGAAACCGCATGCCCAAGATCCCCCACGCCGCGGACGAGATCGTGGTCCGTTGCGGCGCGAAGCGCAACTTGGAGGAGCTGCAGCTGCAAATCACGCATCTCCCGCACATGCCGACGCGCTAGGAGGCCGCGCGCAGCAGCCTGCAGCCTCACCGCCGCCGACACGTGGTGGGTAGCGATCCAAGCCGGAAGCGGTGACGGCGACGGCTGGAACTTGATCTGTTGACCGGCATAAGGACCGGCGAAGCGGGAGGACCCGCCATACTGTTGGGGAGGCGCCGGGGGCGACTGGGTGTGCGGCGGCGCCCAGGCCGTCGTATAGATTGGCCCGGAGATGGACAGCGGCAGCGGTGGCTGCAGCAGCCTGGCGTCGAGTGGCGGCGACGACAGCAGCAGCGTCGGCTGCCGCGGCCTGGCGATCGCGGCGGAGGCCGCCTGGTGCGGCGGCTGCCACGACAGCCGCGCCGGCCCGTAGGCGGCGACTGATGGCGCGGCTGGCGGCGGTCCGTAGGGACCGGCCAGGAAGAGGCAGATCTCTTGGACGGCGGTGGTGAGATCGCGGATTGCTCCGGCGATCTCCTCCGGGGTGAGGGCGACAGGAAGCGGCAGCGACGGGGTGAACATGATCGAGCCTGAGAAATCTGATACCAGATGTTATGTCTGCTAGGGTTTGAGCGGGAAAGAGAGAGCTGCGAGGGCGCGAGAGAGCCGGCCGTGGGGGTCCTTTCCCACGGCCGGGCAAGAGGGAAGGGTTTTCCTTCTTAATTCTTGCCTGATTAGATTGATACATCTCCTCTCTATATATAGAGAGGTTTACTTGACTCCCAAACAAGGCTTACTTGACCCCTAAGCAAACCCTAAGACTAACGGGCCCAGGCCCATCACGTACTCTAACAGATGAAGCCCACATAATAGAAATATTTGTTGAGTTGTTATAGTATCTTGTTGTTTGGATAAGGTTTTTTTAGGGAGTTATTTCGACAAGGTTAAACTAATGGGGATAGGAAAACTCAGCCTAGCCACCTGCTGTTCAATTGCACCCACTTAATGCCATCTAGGTTTTGAAATATATTTTCAATCAGTGGTGCAGAACTATACTCGAAGTATGTTGGGGAAGGTGAAGCTTTGTTGCGAAGAACATTCCAGAGGGCACGTCTATCTGCTCCAAGCATTATATTTTTTGATGAGGCTGATGCAATTGCCCCTAAAAGGTATGCACTGAGATCCTTTTGTCCTAGATACTGAACATAAAAACTTCAAATCTATATTAAGTGATATGGGATATCACCAGTCAGTGGTGTGCTTTTACAACTATCTGATCGAGAAATCTGCATTTTTTATGGTGCACAGCAGTGTAGAAACTTGCCGTGTATTAGAAACCAGGGGTTTCTACTGTTTTCTTAGAAATTGTTAGCTAATTTTATTTGTATCTGGACCAGAACCAGGGTTTATGCAAACTTCAGTTATGTACTTATGAATCTTTTTTCAGTACTGCATACTGTCAGGAATGCTACAACGAATAACTTAGGTTGGCACCTGTATGATCTTGCAGAACTGGTCCTGATGGGGACAGTGGCAATGCCACAGTAGGAGAAAGACTCCTATCAACTTTGTTGACTGAAATGGATGGTTTAGAACTGGCCACGGTACTTCTTAGCTTTCTGATAGTTTTCAACATGATTATTTTGATCATCTACCTTTCTGTTTGTTAAGTGGCTATCTGGCTTTCTATTGTAGGGTATTATTGTGTTGGCTGCTACTAATCGTCCCAAGGCAATCGATGCAGCTCTTCTCCGGCCAGGGCGTTTTGATATGGTATTCCGCTGTCGTGTTTCTCTCTGACATGTTCATCAGCAACAACTGACCATAACTTTCTCTTGACCCGCAGGTGTTGTATGTTCCGCCACCAGATGTGCAAGGTCGTCACGAGATACTACGCATCAAAACACACAAGATGAAGTTAGGGGAGGATGTGGACCTTGCGAAGATTGCAGACCGCACCGAGCTGTTCACCGGTGCTGATCTTGAAGGCCTGTGCAGGGAAGCAGGAATGTTGGCACTGAGAGAAGATCTCACAGCAAGTTCGATACACAAGGCTCACTTTGAGGCTGCAGTAAGGTCGCTAAAGCCATCACTGACAAAAGCAGAAGTTGATGAGTATGCAGCTGCCGCCATACATGGTCCATCAACGAGGAAACACTAGAATCCATTTAGTTTGTTTTAGCTTGTATTCTAGGAGTATATGATTTTTTCCTTGGATAATGTGTTTGCTGGGCAGTTGAATGATAGTCCTGCAGTTCTTTTTATGAGAAAGTCAAGCATGAATGCTTATGATGTTCCAATTATTCTGATTGTGTTTGGCTACTACTATTTTCTTTTCTATTGCTGAATATTATGACCTCAGTTACTGATATCGGTACACCCATAATAGCAAGTGACAACATTTGACTATCTTGACTGGAGAAGATTAGTACTCCCTCCGTTTTTAAATGTAAGCTGTTTTAGTTGTAATACATGTTGTCTACTCCCTCTGTTTCAAATTAGTTCACTTGGATTTGTACAAATGCGGATGTATCACATACATCCGTTTCTAGACAAATGTGTGTCAAGTAATTTGGAACGAAGGGAGTACATGTACACTAAAATAAGTGAACATACACACTAAAACATGTCTAGATATATTTTAAGAAATGTGAATGTGGACAAAGTCTAAAATATCTTATATTTAAAAACGGATGGAGTATATGGTAAGCAGAAGAAATCATGTGATGAAACTAATATCGAGGAGGATCACATAGGCAAAGTGTCATTAGAACCTCTTCTGGTATTTGACCTTGGCACTAGTAAAACAGAATGTGTGCAGTTTATCAGTCGAGTATACAACTTTTGCAACTGTGTCAATTAGTTATCCACATTTGGAGCATCATCTCTTATACATCTCCCTCCCTGTAGACTAAGAATGCACTCGTCTTGCAGTAGCTCGACGCCAGTGACTTCCCAACAGAGGTTGGTGGACTGAAAGCACATTGCGAGATCCCCAATGTGCTGCCTTCGCGGAAGCTCTTCCTGCAGGAGACAAATCGAAGTAGCGACGTCAGGACATGAGAGGAAAGCTCAGAAAACCAGTGATGTAGCGAGACTGTCAGCACTCCTGCAAAAGGTGGTCTTTGTGCAGATTGACACTGTCATGCTATCATGTCTCGTTGTTAAGCAGAGCAGTTCATGCTTGACAGTGATGAGTTCTTAAGGCATGAAAAGGCTACAAGCATCAGAGCAACCAAAATATGGAGGAAAAAAAAAAGGTCTGGAGAACATACCTTGCTGCATCCATTAGCTGCGACCCTATTCCCTTCCTTCTGCGCGATGGCACCACCCAGATGGCCCGAAATCCGCAGACAGCAGGGACAGCTTGTTCTTCGCAGATTATGGCACCAGGGCCCTGGCTCTCTTCTTTGTTCCTGTTGGAAGGATTCTGCCGTTTTAAGACTTCCCTCTTAAAACTTATTTTCCCATACTCTAATGTATGGTGTGCTTGTGCTGATTCAGTTTTCTTGTCCGGCAACTCGCTTCGGTCTTCCGATGAGGAGCTCGGAATAACTTTATGTGCTGCTTTTATCGGTTCAGCAACAAGGCATCCCACTATCCTCCCACCAGATACGAACAGATAAACCTACACACCAAAAACCCATTTATTTTCAGTAAGACAAAACATAATGCATTGATGTTGTTATACCATATATATATAATTGGGAATTGAGACTGCAAGTAACCTTGCAAAGCTTATGAAGGAGCTGGCTTTCACCAAACCCCAGCTCTTTCTGCACCACTCTGATCACCTCCTGAACCTGAGATATGCACATGACATTACATGGTTTGCATCCCAAGTCTGTGACATGTCTGCATCTACATTTCTAATGCCTGATGTGAACTGTTTATGGTGAAGTTTAGGCTACTAGCAGACTAGCAGTAATTAGTCACAAACTCACACGAACTGCAGCTATCAGTAAACTTACAGTCTGCATTTCTTCAGAAAGTTACGCGTCTGGACATAACAAGGTGGGTTTAGCAAACAAAATATACCTTGCTGATCCGCGTGAAAGAATTTTCGCAGGCTGCGAGAATAATCCGTTCACCGCCCTCTGACCTCGCGACCACGGTTTCATCGCGCCAACCCTGCAACTCGTTGGTCAGAAAAACACAAGAAACAAGGACAGTCGCACTGCAATTTCACACAGACTGGGAGCACAGTGGACCTTGAAGGGAACGCCCTCGAAGTAGCTCTTGTGGTAGGCCCTGTGAACCTTCTCGTCCTCGTCGTTCCCGCGGGCGTACATCATGCCGCAGACCGCGCACATATGGAGGAGGAAGTCGGGCTGCCCCAGCTCCAGGTGGAACTGCCCGTAGTTCCTCTTCTTGTTGAGGACCTTGGCATCGCCGCAGCTCTTGGGCTTCTTCGCCTCCGTCGCGCCGCCGCTCCCTTCCCTACGCGCCTCGTCGCCACTGCTCAAAGACCATAGGGCACAGACCACAGATCAGTCGGATTCGCAGAGGGGTGAATCTGGAAGTCACCAATCCGGTGCAGAATGCTGTAAGATTTTGGAAATGGTAAACCCCCCTCTACTTGAAAGAAAATGAGGACGCAATCACAGATCGAAATTGCGAGTTAATTCGGGGGAAATCCTGGATCGATTGTAAGGCTAGGTTCGAATCCAGCAGCAGTGATCAGTTCCAAGAGGGGGGAAAGAGATGAAGAACCTGTTCGAACCCGGTTCCGGGGCCTGGCGCTTGAAGAAGGCGTTGATCTTGGGCTGCATCGCCTCGCCTCGCGTTCTCCCTCCTGTTGGTTCCTGCGGGAGAGGGGGAAGCAGGGGCGACGGCGGCCGGCAAGAGCAGGAAGACGGGGGCGGCGAGCGAGGTAGCGCGGAGGGGATCGGAGGGCCCCGAATCAAGAAGGCCGTCGCGCGGGTATCTGAAATGCAGATGTGGGATTCGGGCGCCAAAACATGGGCCTTTTGACACCTACAGTAGTCCCGTAGTTGAGTGGCAATCGATGATACGGGTTTCGGGTCCTATGTCTACAGTCACCATGTATTTTCTAAAATGTCAAAATATTATAAACAAAATTTTCTTCTTCTATCTAAAATATTAGAAATAAATACATCCTCATTTTAAATCTTTGCAAAAAAAACATTTGTTAAAAATGACATTTTCTTTGGGCTTGGTAAAAATGACAGTCATTTTTTCGTGAAAATTTACTTTGGAGAATGGAATTTGTCTCTTTCACACAGGCCAAAGAATGTAATTTTTTTTTACGAAACCTTTTGTACGAACATAGAATATGATGAAGTATATCCGTATTTTTTGTTTAGAAAATTTTAACATTTTGAAATGTCATTTTTGTACAGTGGTTGCATCTACACTTATGAGTCGAAGATGATTTTCCATTAATACAGACGCAGATTTTTTTATTTTAAAGGAGGCAAAAGTTTTGTGCACAAGTTCCAGTTAATGTTACTTTATTTAAAGAGCTCCCAAGGCAATTGATAATAAGGTCCTTTTCACCAAATTTTTGGCAAGACGGAATTGGTAGGCTTGTTAGATGCCGAAGATCCAACCATATCAAACGGCTAGGTCTGTCCATGAACTTATTGTTTCGCCATTGATATACTCTCATTGTTGCCAGTATACCTTATATAAATGTTCAGCAAAACTGGGTCATCATAGAACACATGAGCTAGTCTAAGAGGGAAGACTAGAGCATTGTTTGTGTTTATTTTTTCACACGATTTTAAGGTTTTCTCTGAATCTCACATTTCAAAACATGCTCACCTGTTGTAAATATAATATGTTTAGTTATTTCAAATTAGACTACGTAAGGACAGTGAATTTACACACTAGAACGCGTCTAGATACGTACCAATATGAAGAAGGCGAAAGTATCTTATATTTCGTAACAGAGGAAGTATTAGTTATAGGCTTATGTCACATAAAATATAATAATAATTCATTATGAAACATATATGACTAATAATAATTATTTTGTATCTAGGGCATTTCTCCATCAGAAAATACTGCCGAAATATTTATGTCGTGTATATCATAAGTGTCGATCCAGCATCAATGTTACACTAACAATTGGTCTTATTATTTCCAGCATCCCCTAACACTTACTATGTCCATGCTTAGGAAAACAATCAATGATATATGAGCTGGTTTAGAGGTCTGACCAGCGATTTGGCTGGTATTTATTATTCCATAGATGCAATTACAGTTTCCTCCTTATCTCATATCCAGGAAATACTGCAAGTTGATTATAGTCTTGAGGACATATTTCCAACAGAATGCCTCAAGTGCTTTTAGCACAGTATTATCCTCTCGACGAATTTATTAAATGCGGAACTGAAGAAAGACATGTCCTACACTTGGTAAATTTTATAGACAGGTATTCAAACTTTTAAAATTGATACATATGGTGGGGATGATATGATATATGGGAAGACTTTGTGGATGTCTGAGCACCCCATACACAAGGATCATCACAGCAAGGGGTAATATTGTCAGACCTAAGGTTCCAGAGCTCATTCTCATTGATCGGGAGATAAGATCGTGGGATGGGGACCTTCTATATTCAATTTGTACTCCAGTATGAATAGAATATTGAAGATTCCATTGGCCATTCGTTATGAAGATGGAGGACTTGTTCTTGTTATAATATAAATTTGGTATCTTTCGTACTACTTCATTTAGTGGGATCATCAACATGGGAGGAAAATGATTAGATCTAATGGAGTGGCGAGTTCAGAGTATCATGTTTGGTTACTTATGCGGAAGCTCAAGGTTGTACACTTGATAATAGGCACATCATCACACGCGGCCTCTGTCCTATTTGCAAGGCACATTTTGAAGACACAAACCATGCTTCTTAATGTCCACTTGGGAAAAGTCTAGGACTATCTTTTGTCATCAACAATGGCGGAAAGAACTACTTTTCAAATAAATTAATTTTATAAGATTTCAGTACATAGAAAAAAAACCTTTGGGAGACAACTTAGATAAAATTTAAAAAATGAAATCGTCAAAGTTCAATGGGGCCGTATGATCCTTAGTAGGAGTTTGGGCGTCTTTCATTTTTCTTTTGCGTATATGATAACTGCAAACAACAGAATAATAGGTACATTATAAAACATTTTACCTGCTAATTATAACATGTTGATATTTCTCATATGTTCAACAAATATTACCATTTTTTGCCCTCTAATCTTAGCCTTGTGATGGCCCGTACCTAAATAGTTGTTTTTACGACAGACAAACTAAATATCGGCATTTCAAGGTGACATATCAAGGTGACAATTGTTAATTGTCACTGCACAGACAAACTAAATATCGGCATTTCAAGGTGACATATCAAGGTGACAATTGTTAATTGTCACTGCACACATAGCCAAAGTGTTTGACCAATTTTATGGTCATCTAAAAATGATTTTATTATTTGCAAAACGTAGGAGAAGAGATTTCGTACACCCGAGCTACACTACTCCTGCTACTTTAAGAAAATAAAAAATAAATAAATAAAGTTTCACAAAAATATAAAAAAACATGCATGTTCTCTATAATGTATCATATAGACTTGCAAAATCACAATACGAAATACTTTGTATTCTGTCTAACAATGTGTAGTTTCAAATCTCCATATTTTTTATGTATACAATAATATAAAGGTTTCTTCATGCTTATAATATATACATCATTAACAACATGCGTATTTTTTTCAGATATGTTAAAAAAATAGATTTTTTTTAAAATAGAGGGATCACTGTTCTAATAACACAAGACACAATGCATGAGTCGGCAAAGCACAATGTGAGATCCTCAGTCCAAGAATGTGGTGACGTCTTTTTTCCTGAAAGCTACACATGTGTTGTCATTTTTTTTCCTGGATCATCTGTGTTGACAGTTGCTGAATGCCTTCAATATCAGCGTCGCTTACTGCTGCTGACAAAACCAAACCAGAAATCATCACGGCATCTTCCTTCTTCTTCAAGATTTCATTCTCCCATGAATCCTGAATTCCTGACAACTGTGTCCGCAGAACACCGGATTTTTCGAGGACATGAGCATTATATTTCTGGTAACTCGAAAAAAAACTGCGAGCTGAAGTCAAACTGGGAGCTCGATCTGGTAAACCCACCGAGAAGACTTCGCCTCGTGCTCAGCTACCCGGCTCACCGACGCGTCTCGTCGGCCTCTTCCCGCAACCAATTGCCGCGCGCAAGCTCGCATTCTTGCTGCCCGCATTCCGGTGGCTTCGCCGCAGACCCTAGGGAAACCCCAAAAGAAACTCTGCTCCACCGCGCTCAGCAACGATATGGATCCCCAAGGGGAGGAGGGGCCACTTCAAGAAGCCGGCGGCGACAGTGACCGGCTGACCCGTGACGGATGCGGCATCGCCTCCCCCTGCCGTTGGCTGCGGCGGCTCTCCCGCGAGCTGCACTGGAGCTTCGTGCTCGCGGTCTTCGCCGTCTACGGGGCCTGCCAGGGCGTGGGCAACGCCGTCGGGATGGTCGCCGCCACGTTCTACTACAAGGACGTGATGCGCGTCCAGCCGGCCGCCGCGCAGTTCTATCAGGGCATCGTCTACGCCCCGTGGATCGTCAAGCCGCTCTGGGGCCTGCTCACAGACGTCGTCCCCGTCGCCGGATACCGCCGCCGCCCCTACTTCCTCATCGCAGGTGAAAAGATTGGCCTCGATCTGTTCTTGAATCTTGATCCCACTGGCCACATAAACATACCATTTAATCTATCAGTATCGTGACTGACGCCTCTCGGTACCGAGATGATAATGCAGGTGTGATTGGCGTGTCGTCCATGCTTATGCTTTCTCTGCAAAACAATTTGGGCCTCGTTGCAGCAATCATAGCACTGACGGCGCAGAACACAGGCGCAGCAATGGCCGACGTGACGCTGGACGCCCTTGTCGCGCAGAACAGCATCACAAACCCGTCGCTGGCATCCGACCTGCAGAGCTTGTGTGGGTTTAGCTCATCCGTCGGGTCATTGATCGGGTTCTCCATCAGCGGCATTCTTGTCCACTTGATGGGTGCTCAGGTTTGTTCAGTCTCCTGTTAGGCTATGGTTTCAATTATTGCATCTCACATGCTGCAACATGTGAATTCTTGTTTAAAGGAGGCTCTTGGCTTGTTGAGTATCCCCTCGGCACTGGTGTTCTCAGCTGGGATTCTTCTGAAGGAGGGCCGCACCACAGATTTCGATTACAAGCAGGTCAGGGGACACTCCCAAACTTTTTGTTGGGTTGAATATCTGAATGCAGTATTGCCATTTAAGGCTTTTGCTAAATCAGGTTCATAAGAAGTTCTACACAGCAATTCAGTCCATGGGGGCAACATTGAAGTGCCCTGAAGTCTGGCGGCCATGTGTGTACCTGTATCTTTCCCTCAATCTAAGCCTAGACATCCAAGGAGGAATGTTCTACTGGTACACTGACCGACTGAATGGACCAGCCTTTTCTGAGGTGTGCACATATCTTAGATATCATCAGTTCATTACAGTTTTCTGTTTCCGAAGACTAGTAAAATAGGCATATTCTGGAACCCTAAGAATTAAATGGTATATGAATATGCAAAATGTAAAGACTATGAGCCTGAAAAACATATACATACTTATAATGGTTAAGCCTGTATAGGCAGGTGGTGCTTCACGAAGATGCCAATCTGGTTATCTGGCCAAAACTGTCAGGCTGAGAGACAGCTACATGCCACTTTGATGCAACATAATTTATTTGTGTAGCTTCTGTAAGTAGATGGACATGACTATCTCATTATAGTTGAAGCAATATAAATCCATATTCGATGAATAAGCTGCTGAAGATGACCTGCCAGGCTGCCAATAAAGATAGCAGTCTCATTCAGATCCTACCCTTTATCATGTAATCTATCGTAAATTTTTGCATAGGTGTTACATTTGGATTTATGATATGCCTTTCTGCACTGTTTATTTCTTCTCAAAGAAACTTATGGAATATTTTCATTGTTACAGGGATTTATTGGTCTGATCTATGCAATCGGTTCAGTGGGTTCTCTACTCGGAGTTTTACTATACCAAAGTGCTCTAAAAGACTGCAATTTCCGCAGCATGCTTTTCTGGGGTCAAGTGCTGTCAAGTCTGGCAGGGATGCTTGATCTAGTGCTAGTGACTCGACTCAACAAAAAGATAGCCACACCAGATTACATTTTTGCGGTGATCGATAACAGTGTCTCTCAAATGGTCGGTACACTCCAATGGCTGCCGCTTCTCGTACTTTGCTCCAAACTTTGTCCTCCGGGCATCGAGGGAACCTTCTACGCGTTGCTCATGTCTATACAAAACGCGGGGCTGCTTATGTCTTCTTGGTGGGGTGGCCTGCTGCTACACACGCTGAATGTGACTCGAACAGAGTTCAGTAACCTTTGGCTCGCTGTCTTGATTAGAAACGTATCAAGGCTGCTCCCACTGATGCTACTATTCCTTGTTCCTCAAAGTGATCAGAACTCGATGCTCCTTCCTGCACACATGCTCCAAGTCAACGAATCTACAGAAGCTTTTAAGGATGAATCAGGCATTGTTCAGTTTTCGGTCCTGGTTGCTGATGATTCTAGTTGTCAGCCTTCCAATGTGGCTACTGAAGATGGTAGAATGAAAGTGCTTGATGATGTAGGAGATGATATAGAGCTAATCCCACTGATGAACAAGACCACAGTAGTTGGGTTGGGTGATCGTCTCGTGGGTAAGAGGGTTTCTTCTACTCTTGGGTAGCTGACTGACAAGATGAAGTTTGCTAGCATGTACTGTACTAGTTTTGAGCGTCTGTTCTATAGGTATTTTCTTCTATAGGTAAAAGCAGGAGAGTAGGAAGTGACACATAATTTTAGTTTTTTTCATATTTTCTTCTGTTAACAAGAGAGAGTGATACAATATCAGTCCATTTAGTTATGTTAGCAATAATCTTTCCTTAATGAGTTGTGGTTAGATTAGTACGTGTTGGAATAAAGGATCATACTTAATTTGCATCAATATCTACTAAAAGTTAGAAGTCCACCGAAGATATTATTCTGCATTGTCAAGTTTAATTATGTAATGGTGACTAAACTTCGAGATCATTGCTATAAATTAAGTGCAAAATGCATGGTTAAAAATAATACTCCCAGATTTGTGAGGTTCTATCGACTACTTCTTTGGGATTTGCAACCTTGTTATCCTGCATGAAGTATACACCATATTCACATCGTTGGTACAAATTATGTTCAACTTGCAGACATCCCTTTCTTACCTCAAATATAGTAGCTCGTGTCCTGAAAATACAGTAGCTCATGTCCTGAAAGTCGAAACTGCTGTAACTTGCTCCGTATGTGTATGCCTTGCTGCTTGCTTGTAAATCTGAACTGAAAGCCAATCTTATTGGATAAATAAATTCTAAACAGAGCCTTTTACATTTGAAATCCATCGGCAAGCAAACAAAGACTTTTATCTCTACACAATTCAGTTTGCACTGGACAACAAATATTCAGAGAATCGGTTTTCGACAACGGAATTGAGCTCCATGAAACCTTCAGGCAACCTAGGTTCAGAATGGTTCCTATATCCTGGAGGACTAAGTTCTGAAAGTGTAATGAGTCTTTGGTGAGGCGAGGCATCGGAAATTGAGCCACCCTGTACTTATATTTGTAGCCCAGGTTATCATTCAGTATCTCAGCAATGTACAATAATTATTGCTGCAGCCCAAGACCATTGGTTTACGACTAACGTACCAGAACATGTTTTTTTTTTTAGAAAAGGGGCAGTCCCGGCCTCTGCATCGATTGATGCATGCGGCCTTTATTTTATTAAAGCAAAAGAGTGTCTCACAAAACGTATTACATCATTTGTCACCCGAAGGTGCGAAAAAGAAATAACCAACTAAAAGATAAAGAAAACATGTAGTGACTCTGCATCAACATGCTATCCTCAAATCAGAACGCCAGCTGCACTGGGAATATAGATCCGACGCGACCAATTCCAGGCGGCTGCACCCAAAATCCATTGCGTCCCGCTTCTCCGTTGACTGCAGGTAAGACCACATACGGATCCAATGAGTAGCCATGGGGATAACCTGCATAAAATATGTTTTCTTTGCTCTGTTAAAAATGTAATCATTCCTTATATTCCAAGGCCCAAAGCAAGGCTCAAACACCCACTCGAATATGAACCTTCTCTACTTTAGAAACTCCCTTCAACCAATTACCAAACAAGCTTGTTATGTTTGGTGGTGGTAGAATGTTAAAGGCCATATGAACAATACGCCAAACCATTTTTGCAAGAGGACAAGAGATAAATAAATGTTGTATTGTTTCCTCTTGGTCATAGAAACAACATTTTTTACAGCCTTCCCATTTCCTTTTAGCCAGGTTATCCTTTGTAAGGATCTCTTTACGATATAGGAACCACATAAAAATCTTAATTTTTAGAGGAACCTTCATTTTCCAGATATATTTTCTTAAAAAGCGTGTGTTATCAGTCATGATATCAAGATACAAAGATTTAACCGTGAAAATCTTGTTGGTTGTTAATCCCCACTTAAAATCATCTTTTTGATATGTAAGATTAGCATGCATTAGGCGGTTTACCAAATGTAACCATCTTGTCCATTTATTTCCCGTCAACGCCCTCCTGAAGCCAATATTCAGGGGAGGCGCCTGGGTCATAACATCTGCCACCGAAACTTGTTTCCGATGAACGATGTTATATAGGGAAGGATATTGGCTGGCTAGAGGCTTGTCCCCAAGCCACTTATCTTCCCAAAAACGAACGCTGTCGCCATTCCCCACAACAAAAGAACCACGCTCAAAGAACTCACCCTTAACCTTCATTAGCCCCTTCCAAAAAGGAGAATCTGTCGCTTTACTTTTAACTTGTGATAATGATTGTGAAGCAAGGTATTTATTATGTATTAACTCGTGCCATACCCCCCCTTCTTCAGATAGTATTTTGAAAAGCCACTTGCTTGACAAACATTTATTTTTAATATCCAGTACCTCGATTCCGAGCCCCACTTGGTTTTTTGGTCTGCACAACATATTCCATTTAGTAAGCCTATATTTTCTCTTATGACCATCGCATTGCCAAAAGAATCTAGACTGAAAGTAGTCCAGTCTTTTCCGTACCCCTATAGGTACTTCGAAGAAGGAAAACATGAACATTGGAAGGCTAGATAACACCGAATTGATCAGAATAAGCCTGTCCCCATAAGATAAAAGTTTACCGGCCCAGCTTGCTAATTTTTTCTCGAATCGATCTTCTATTAGCTTCCATTCCCTATTTTTTAGTTTACGAAAATGAATCGGGATACCTAGGTATCGAAAAGGATATGACCCTGATGCACAACCGAACAACATCTTATACTGATCTTCCACTTCCTTTGCCTTGCCAAAACAAAAGATCTCGCTTTTGTGAAAATTGATCTTGAGGCCGGACAATTGTTCAAATATACAAAGGATTAGCTTCATATACGTACCAGAACATATAATCCGGGTTACCAATTCACATCATTGCTGAAATCTGTGGTATGGGAGCAGCCAACTAGTACCACTACTATGATCTAAATAGCAGCCATGCTTGAGTTATTCACATGAGTTAACCAGCTGGTTATTTCCTATATCTGGCTGTAGCATTTAGGTGACCAATCAAGACCAACTATCAGTCTTGGTCACTCCCCTACACGAGGTAGATGAATTGATTAGCTGGACGAGTAAAGTAGCATGTGCTCTCTGTTATCCAATCATTCTTGAGAGGAAGCTAACTCAAAACCTGAGATCCATCTCTCTGCAATATCGACATAAATCGAAATCTACAATACAAATTAATTTTACTCTGATGGGCGAGATGTTGGTAAAGATTTTACTTTTTTTTTTTTTGAGAAACACAGTACAACGCAAGCGCTCACATACACGCGCATACAGTCACCCCTATGAACGCACGCACGCACACCCTACCCCTATGAGCACCTCCGAGAGACTGAGCCGGCGGATCAGGTCTTGAAATTGACGAAGTCACCATAGGCGCCTCGCTGTCGACGGGAACGTCGCCTCCCACTGAAGAATATTCCGCCTAAATGAGAAACACCAGTGTCAAATCTAGGATTTGAACTCTGATGGGCTGGGGGTACAACCACCCACCTAAACATCTTGCCACAGGCAAGTTCTCTGGTAAAGATTTTACTGTGATGGGTGAGATGTTGGTAAAGCGATGAACCTGGTGAACCTGCACGTGCCACAAGTGGTGGCAGGTGTGGGTCGCTACAAAACCCTCTATCGTATTTAATCCTCTCCACAAGTGCTAACTGTTAGAATATGTATACAACCCTCTATCGTATTTAATCCTCTCCACAAGTGCTAACTGTTAGAATATGTATACGTATACGACTAGGTAGATTAGGAGTCCGTCTTGTATTCTAAGTCTTACACTTCTTGTCCCCCCAAGTTTGTACCACTATATATACCCTATGAGGATCATGACAATACAAAAAATAAAGATTAGCGTTTCAATATTTTCTACATGGTATCAGAGCCAAGAGGTCTCGAGTTCGAGACCTTACTCACGCGGTATTAAAAAAAACCTGACACTCCCGCTGTGACTGTGGAAGGGAAGGGAGGAGAGACCATCAAAGATGCAGTTGATCGCGATGCAGTTGACCGCATGCTCCTCTGATCAATCCATCGACAGCAGCGGCAGCGGCCATGTCACATAAAACATCGGCAGCAAGTCGTCACTGTGGAGCAACGACGACCTGGTTTCCCCGAGAAGCATCCTCCAAGGATGCACGACGACGACGACGATGGAGAGGTGGACGTATAGTATGAACAATGAAGCGTCGGCTTGCCTCCGGAGTGAGCATCAGCATCCGCGACGGCGGGGCAGCTAAACGTCGCGCAACACGAGCTTTGCATGCTGAGGCTCGGACCTTCTCTGTATACCGAGCTGAAGAAGGAGCATGGTGGGCAACCTCGGCGAGCACGACAAGGTTTAACGTGTGCTCCTCCCCGATGGGAAGCTGTTGCTGGCGCAGTGGCGCCGGAGAAGAACCGCATGTAGAGCTTCCTGTCACAGCAAGGGCACGCGGTGAACATGCGCCACCCGAACGTCGCCAGGCTTTTCGGCGCGGGGCTGGAGCCTGGAGGGCGGCAAGCGCATGGACGCATGTTCCTGTTCTAAGAGCATCCCTAGCAGAGCCCTTAAAAAGGCCAACCCTTAAAAACAACTGCTTTTTTACGGTTTCGGGAGGGAAGACGCGGACTAGCAAAGCCCTTAAACCCTTAAAACCGTAAAAAAAATTAAGGGTTGACCCTTGTTTTCTCCTCCCAACCTGTACAAGTGAGGGTTGGAGGGGAAAAAAAGACCCAACCCGCACTCTCATTCCCCTCGCGCGCGGGAGTGAAAATTCCCACCCGTCGCTCCTCCCTCCGCCGCCGCCGCGCCCGCCGCCATGTCGCACCCGCCGGCGACGCCCTCCTCCGCCGCCGCGCCCCCAGCCGGTTCCGCACCTCCTCCGCCGCCGCGCCCCCTGCCGCGGCCGCCCCTTCCGGCCCTCCTACTCCGGCCGCGAGCGACGCGGAGGTGGGAGGTGGCGACGGTGGTCGCGGCCACCCACCTCGGCGCGAAGAGGCGGCGCGCGGGCACGCACCTTGTCGCCCCCATCCCCTCCGCGTCCCCCTCACCCGCCCCAGTTGCCGTGCCCGTCGCCGCCCCGCCTCCCGCGCCCCCCAAGCGCCGTCGTGCCGCCCCGGGGCTCGGGCCGAAGGGTGCTGCCGCCGCGAAGGTCGCCGCGAGGGGGGGGGGGGAGGTGAAGAAGACCACCGCCCGCCCCAAGCCCAAGCCTTCACCCACCGTGCCCGCCGTGCCTCAGGTGGCCGCGGACGAGGTGCTCGATGAAATGGCCGCACCGACCGGTTCATACATGGGGTTGCTCAATGACGCCGAGGTGGACCTCGGGGCTCCTTCCCTTCAACCATTCCGCTTTGGAGAGGAGGAGGGGGGAGGTGATGATTTGGAGGAGGAGCAGGAAGAAGATGACGATGTGACTGAGATAGAGGAGGGACAGTTCGCCGCCGGTGGCAAATCCCGCTCCACAAACTATAGCGATGTTGAAGATGTTCTCTTGGTTCGTGCATGGGGGCTTGTGGGGATGGATGCCGGTGTTGGCACGGATCAAACCGGCAAGCGCTATTGGCAACGCATAGAGGACCAATATTGCAAGATCAAACCGAAGACCGGATCATTGATACATCGTTCATATCGGTCGCTTCAAGGCCGGTGGGAGTTGATGAAACCCCATTGTGCTCGTTGGAGTGCGGCAATGGACCAAGTGAGGGCGGCACCACCTAGTGAAAGCGTTGAGAGTGACTATGTGAGTATATTTCTCATTTACTATGCTATGTTATTTGTGTGTTTACTATGCTATGTTTGTGTTTGTAGGAGTCATATGCCGACTTGAGGTACAAGGAGATGGCCGCTTCCAAAGGCAAGCCATTCCAATATAAGCATGTTTGGGCATTGCTTAAAGATCTTGACAAGTGGAAGCTTTAGGGATGAAGACAGTGCACCAAAGAAAGCGGATATGCTAAAGATGGATGATAGTGATGATGAAGGAAGGAACAATGCAAAACCCGAGGGAAACAAGAAGACAAAGGAGAGGATGAAGTTGGAAGGAGAGGCATCAAGTTTGAGGGAGAAGATGGGGGAGATGATGAAAGCAAAGGAGACATTGACAATGAAGACATTGGAGACAAAGCTCCTTATCACCGAGAAGAAGAAAGAGGTCAAGCTAGCACAAGTTCAAGCAAGGCGGGAAGAAGCCAAGCGCAAGGCCGACTTGGAGGAGAGGATGATCAAGATCAAAGAAGCAAAAGCATGGAAAGAACTCATGGCCGAGGAGAAGGAGCATATGATGATGCCTAAGAAGGACATGGATGAAGACCAATTGGTGTGGTGGAAGGAGACCAAGGAGGACAACGCGGAGAGGAAGAGGCTTCTACGTGCCGCGACCTCTACTCATCGAGGTGAGTCGGTGATGAGTGGTGGTGGCGATGGTGGCGTGGAGGACTCCACCGGTAGAGGTGATTGATGGATGCATATGTGATTTAGGAGATGGCGCTGAGGTGCAACTTTTTGATGATGGTGCCGATGAGTAGGGGGAGATGATGCTTTTGTGATGTAAACTATAAACCATGCATCAATGATTCTCATGGAGAACTTTGTTTCAAGGAAGATTGTATTTTGCTAGTGATAATCCTATGTACATGTGAAATGATAGTTTTAAAGGTTGGGGTCGGGGTTGTGGCATCTAGCAGTGCCCTCAAACCCAACCCTTAAAACGGAATATTCTGTTATAAGGGTTGGGTTTGAGGGTACTGATCTATGCCCTCTGTTTCCAACCCTTAAAACATCCAATTCTCGACCCTTATTCCGGTTTTAAGGGTTGGCTTTTTAAGAGCAACTTTAGCAGACACGCATTTCGCGAACCCGCAAAAGCGAAATGCAGGTCGCGGAAAACGCGTATGGGGGTCAATTTTTTCCTGCGGCAGAACAGACACAGAATATTCTGTTTTGCAGTTCCGCAATGCGGTGTCTGTTCTGCCGCAGCAAAAATCGACCCGCATACGCGGATCCGCAAAAACAAAATGTCACGATTAAACAGAAATTAAACATAGTTCTTCGCCCTTTACACATCAAATAACATTGTTTCAATCATCTAGGCATGATCAACCATCTAGACATGATGAACAATTTGCATCAAAACAGTTTGCACATAACTAGCAAATAGCAAATACCAAAAACCGGCCAAAAGAACCACATCAAGTGGCGACACCGTGATGAACAAGCATCAATCACCTCCACCACCAACACCACCCGCACCCCCTCCTCCTTGATTAGCAGCCATCCTCCTTCGGTCCATGATTCCTTTTCTCATCAAATCATGCCACTCCAAGGTTAGCTCGTCCATCTCATTGCGGTTCATCATCATGATCTTGTTCTCCTCGGCTATGAGTTGGGCAAGAGCTTTGGTCTCCTCGGCTTGGGCTTTTTTCTCCTCAATTGCAGCCTTGCGCATCTTCTCCTCCTTGATTAGCTGCCACTTCTCCTCCTTCTCTTGAGACCTCTTCATCGCCAACTCTTTTTTGGCTTCTATAGACATGGTTACCATCATCTCATTTAACTTCACCATGTGATCTATCTTGTCTCTCAAACATGATGCCTGATAACCCACAAGTATAGGGGATCGCAACAGTCTTCGAGGGAAGTAAAACCCAAATTTATTGATTCGACACAAGGGGAGACAAAGAATACTTATAAGCCTTAACAGCGGAGTTGTCAATTCAGCTGCACCTGGAAAAGCACTAGTAACAGGGGTGATGTGAAAGCAGCAGTAATATGAGAGCAATAGTGATAGTAACATAGTAGCAGTAACAGTAACACAGAGGCAATGGCACCAGAAAATATTCAAGTGCGTAGTTGACTTTAGAGCAATGATGATGACAGAAGGACCGGGGTTCCCAGCTATCTACACTAGTGGTAACTCTCAAAGAACAAATGTTGGGTGAACAAATTACAGTTGGGCAATTGACAGTATTGAAATACATTAAGACAGAACATCCAGTTTATTAATCATGTAGTCATGTTTTCCATATATAGTCATACGTGCTCACAATGAGAAACTTGCATAACATCTTTTGTCCTACCATCCCGTTTGCAGCGGGGCCTCAAGGGAAACTACTGGTAATTAAGCTAGTCCTTTTAATAGAGCACCGGAGCAAAGCATTAGCACTTAGTGAAAACATGTGATCCTCATATCTAAGCCATCCCCTCCAGTTATCCCAGTTGCTGTCACTCTGGGGCCTCGGGTTCCGGACAGAGACATGTGCAAACAACTTGTAGATACAATCTAAGCAATAATTATAGAGCTTAAATCTAAGATCATGCCACTCGTGCACTAGTGACGAACATTAAACACAACAAGATTGCAGCAACAATAACTTCACAAACTTACAGATAGACTGATCATAATGTAACAATTCATCGGATCCCAACAAACACAACACCGATTACATCATATGGATCCCAATCATGTAAGGCAGCTCATGAGATCATTGTATTGAAGTACATGGGAGAGAGAGTACCAACTAGCTACAGCCAAGAACCCGTAGTCCATGGGGGAACTACTCACAAACTATCATGGAGTCGAAGTGGAGGTGGTGGAGTCGATGGAGATGGCTCCGGGGGTCAATCCCCGTCCCGGCAGGGTGCCGGAACAAGAACTTCTGACCCCCGAAACTTGTCTTCGATGGCGGCAGCGCTGCGGAACTCTTCTCGGGAAAAGTCTCGCGTGTTAGGTCTTAGAAATCTGGGGGGGTATAAGTAGGCGAAGGGGCGAAGGCGGTGGAGGCCCGAGGGCCCCACACCCTATCCCCGCGTGGTAGAAGGGGGAGGGGCGTGCCGGGAGGGGGTGTGGGCCCCTCGGGGCTCCCCTCCATGTACTATTCGGTGTTCTGGAACCTCCCGGGAAAAATAGGAACTTTGACGTTTCGTTTGTCCAATTCCGAGAATATTTCCTTAACAACTTTTCTGAAACCAAAAACAGCAGAAACAGGGAACTGGCACTGTGGCATCTTGTTAATAGGTTAGTCCCAGAAAATGCATAAAATGATATAAAAGTGTGTATAAAACATGTAGCAATTGGTATAATATAAGCATGGAACATAAGAAATTATAGATACGTTTGAGACGTATCAAGCATCCCCAAGCTTAGTTCTACTCGTCCCGAGTAGGTAAAACGATAACAACAAATAATTTCTGGAGTGACATGCTTTCACACAATCTTGATCATATAATATTGTAAGGCTCATGTTATGAATGAAGTGACTCAAGGCAATGATCTATAGTTTGCTAACAAATAGACAAGGAGTAAACAACTACATCATATAAGTAAAAACTTTTCATGGATAGTACTTTCAAACAAGCATCAAAATGATTTGCATAAGAGTTAACTCATAAAGCAATAGTTTCTAAGTAAAAGAGCATTGAAGCAACACAAAGGAAGATATAAGTTTCAGCATTGGCTTTCAACTTTGAACATGTATATCATATAGATAGTTGTCAACACAAAGAAATATAACAATTGCAATAAGTAAGCATATAAGAATTGTTGCACACAGTTGACACAAGTGTTTGCTTCGGGGACAGAAAGAAGTAGATAAACTGACTCAACATAAAGTAAAAGATAGGCACTTCGCAGAGGGAAGCAGGGATACAACATGTGCTAGAGCTTCTTAGTTTTTATAGGTTTTTGAAATCATATAGAGAGCATAAAAATAAGTTTTTGAGTGGTGTTTGTCGTTGTCAACGAATGGTAATGGGCACTCTACCCCCCTTGTCAACCAGACTTTCAAGAGCGGCTCCCATGAAGGACGTTATTTCTACCCAAGAGTAGATCATCCCTCTTATTCTCCTTTGTTTACACATGTATATTTTAAAAACTGGTTTGACACTCCTCCCCACCAATGCATACACAATCCATGGCTAACCGAATCCTCGGGTGCCTTCCAACAATCACATACCATGGAGGAGTGTCTATATTAAATTGTATAACACTTTGAAGCATAATAATTTTTTGCAAAACCATGTGAAGAGAATGATGATGAAAATTATAATTAATTGGGACTGGGCACCCCATTTGCCAGCTCTTTTTGCAAAGTTAATGGATAAGCGGATGTATATGCCACTAGTCCGGTTTTGAAAGTCTGTCTAAAAGCAAATGACAAGGTTGATATCCGTAACACCACATACTTCCTCATGAGCTAATAAACATTGACACAAATAAGGGATAATAAGTTTTGAATAAAAGGTAGCACACAAAGTATTTGCTTGGAATGGCAGGAAATACCATGTAGTAGGCACGTATGGTGGACGCAAATTGCATGGGTTTTGGCTCAAGGTTTTAGATGCACGAGAAGCATTCCCTCTCAGTACAAGGCTTTGGCTAGCAAGGTTGTTTGAAGCAAACACAAGTATAAACTATGACAACAAGACGTATATAAAAACATATTGCAAGCATTATAAAACTCTACATTGTCTTCCTTGTTGTTCAAACACTTTAACTAGAAAATATCTAGACCTTAGAGATACCAAACATGCAAACCAAATTTCAACAAGCTCTACGGTACTTCTTCACTAATAGGTTTTAACTACATGATGTAAAAGCTTAAACATGATCTACTTGAGAGCTCAAAACAATTGCCAAGTACCACATCATACAAGATAACAATCCATAAGAGCATGCATATCTTTTCATTATACCATCTACCACATTTAGCATTTTCTGTTTCCAACCAAACACCAATCAACTTATTTAAAACATAAACTCTCCAAGTATTTAACAATGAGACAAGAGAGTATTTCATATGAGAACTAACAGCTCTGAACAAGAGGTGCATGAAAAATAAGAGCTGAAAGCTTTGTAGTAGCTATAGAAGAATACTCAACAAATATAAGTGAAGAGTAGGAGTATTCAAAAGAAAAAGTGGAGCGTGTCTCTCTCCCACAAAGGAAATGCTAGGATCCATTTTATTCAGAGAATGAAAATAACAAAAACAAAAACAAACAGACGCTTCAAGTAAAGCACATAAGATGTGTCGGAATTAAAATATAGTTTCACTAGAGAGGACCTGATAGTTTGTTGATGAAGAAGGGAATGTCTTGGGCATCCCCAAGCTTAGACGCTTGCGTCTTCTTAAAATATGCTTGGTTGACCCACGGGGGCATCCCCAAGCTTAGGCTTTTTCATCTTCTTGATCACATCATATCATCCTCTCTCTTGATCCTTGAAAACTTCCTTCACACCAATCTTCTCATAAACTTCATTAGAGGGGTTAGTACTCAAAAACATTAATCCACTTTGGTTCTGTTGTGACACATTGCAAGAACTCAATAAAACATTAGCTACAGCCCTTTATGAAAGAGAACCTTGCTTAAAGTCCACAAGAGACAATGCAAAAAAACAGAGACAGAATCTGTCAAAACAGAACAGCCAGTAAAGATGAATTTTTTCGAGGCACTTAACTTGCTCAAATCAGAAAACTCAAAACTAATGAAAGTTGCGTACATATCTGAGGATCACGCACAGAAAATATCAGATTTTTTCGATTTTTCTGTAGGGAGTTATGAATTAAATGGTGGACAGAAGAAAACTGTTTCTGCGCAGAAATCCAAATCTAGTATCAACTTACTACTAGAGGCTTAACTTGTCACAACAATGCAATAAAGTAAAGATACAAAGGAGTTGTTACAGAGTTAAGCATGCTCCTTGACTCAAATAAAAGAAAAATTACAGAAATAAAACATGGGTTGTCTCCCAAGAGCGCTTTTCTTTAATGCCTTTTAGCTAGGCTTGATAGTTATAACGATGCTCTCATGAAAATAGAAAATGAAGCAAAAAGGAGCATCAAGAAGCAAATTCAAAATACATTTAAGTCTAACCCACTTCCTATGCATGGGGATCTTGTACACAAATGAATTCACAAAGAACAAAGTGACAAGCATAGGAAGATAAAACAAGAATAATTTCAAAACTTTTAGCATATAGAGAGGTGTTTTAGTACTATGAAAACTTCTACACCCATTTTTTCCTCTCTCATAATAATTTTTAGTAGCATCATGAATAAACTCAACAATATAACTATCACATAAAGCATGCTTTTCATGATCTAGAAGCACATAATTTTTATCAAGCTCCAAAATAGTAGGATTAAAACTTTCAAACCCACTTTTAACAATTTTATAACAAGATGATTGATCAATCTCAAAAGGTATGGGGCTCCAAGATAGAGTCAAGACCTCTCCAATCCCATTTTCAATAGTAGTACAATTAATATTATCAAGTAACATAGGACCAGCATCTAGAGCTTTATCATAAACATTTTCTAAACAAACTTCTTTAGTACCATGCATTTCGAAATTAGGCACAAATAAAGGATTTTCATAAGATTTATCAAAATAGCATGGCTTATCATATATAACAGTAGCATGATTATTCTCACAAGTTTTACTCATAGGGAATATTTCAAGAGAATCCACAGGAACATAACATTCATCCTCCTTTGGTAAGCATGGGGGACAATCAAATAGTGTAAGAGATGAAGGGTTACTCTTATTAGAAGGTACGCATGGGTAGCTAATCCATTCTTCCTCCTTTTGTTCATCACTCTCCTCTTCTTTTTCATCTAATGAGTTTTCAGGTTCAACAATTTCTTCTTCCACAGGTTCCTGCAAATTTTGGATACATTGTGCATTACTGAGTCTCTCTTTATAATCAATGATATAACAATTATTGCTGAAATTTTCTATGCAATAATGAAGTATAGAAGAGACATAATCTTTAAGGTTATTACAAGCAACACAGGTTTCATAATTTTCAGACATGAAGGATTCTATTTCATAAGCTCCCATAAACAAAACAAACTGCTCTACTTCTTCAAATCCAAGATCAATATAGTTATTCCAATGATAGTTCACAATTAAAGCTTCTTTACTAAAGCCACATTTGAATTTAAGATGTTTAGTATCCTGTTCAGAGCAACAATTTATATCATGGCGTTTAGACAAAATTTTAGCAATTGTGTTCAACTTTTCTAACACGCCTCTCATGACTTTCCCTTTATATGATTCTCTATACTCCATAAATAATTCCATAGAGGTTCTATCATGTTCTTCCATAACAACAGTTTTTTAGATTTTCGGTTTTTTAAATTTTTATGGTTTTTCGGGTATATAAGAAAAATAAAACAAGACAAAAATAAACTACACAAAAGTAAACTAAGAAAAATAATACTAGACAAAAGTAAACTAAACAAAACACAACTAAACAGAAATAAACTAAACACAAATAAACTAGACAAGACAAAATAAAATAAAAACAGAGAGAGAGAGCTAGAGTGTACTCCCCAGGTGAACTTATGAGTAGAGCTATGCCTCCCAGGCAACGGCGTCAGAAAATAGTCTTGATAACCCACAAGTATAGGGGATCACAACAGTCTTCGAGGGAAGTAAAACCCAAATTTATTAATTCGACACAAGGGGAGACAAAGAATACTTATAAGCCTTAACAGCGGAGTTATCAATTCAGCTGCACCTGGAAAAGCACTAGTAACAGGGGTGATGTGAAAGCAGCAGTAATATGAGAGCAATAGTGATAGTAACACAGTAGCAGTAACAGTAACACAGAGGCAATGGCACCAGAAAATATTCAAGTGCGTAGTTGACTTTAGAGCAATGATGATGACAGAAGGACCGGGTTCCCAGCTATCTACACTAGTGGTAACTCTCAAATAACAAATGTTGGGTGAACAAATTACAGTTGGGCAATTGACAGTATTGAAATACATTAAGACAGAACATCCAGTTTATTAATCATGTAGGCATGTTTTCCATATATAGTCATACGTGCTCACAATGAGAAACTTGCATAACATATTTTGTCCTA
The DNA here is from genome assembly GCA_026929855.1 of Poa annua. Lineage (NCBI taxonomy): Eukaryota > Viridiplantae > Streptophyta > Magnoliopsida > Poales > Poaceae > Poa > Poa annua. The sequence continues at coordinate 73,674,187 of CM049433.1, forward strand.
CTAGCTCGTTTGCAGCGGGGTCTCAAGGGAAACTACTGGCAATTAAGGTACTCCTTTTAATAGAGCACCGGAGCAAAGAATTAGCACTTAGTGAAAACATGTGATCCTCATATCTAAGCCATCCCCTCCAGTTATCCCAGTTGCTGTCACTCTGGGGCCTCGGGTTCCGGACAGAGACATGTGCAAACAACTTGTAGATACAATCTAAGCAATAATTATAGAGCTTAAATCTAAGATCATGCCACTCGTGCACTAGTGACAAGCATTAAACACAACAAGATTGCAGCAACAATAACTTCACAAACTTATAGATAGACTGATCATAATGTAACAATTCATTTGATCCCAACAAACACAACACCGATTACATCATATGGATCCCAATCATGTAAGGCAGCTCATGAGATCATTGTATTGAAGTACATGGGAGAGAGAGTACCAACTAGCTACAGCCAAGAACCCGTAGTCCATGGGGGAACTACTCACAAACCATCATGGAGTCGAAGTGGAGGTGGTGGAGTCGATGGAGATGGCTCCGGGGGTCAATCCCCGTCCCGGCAGGGTGCCGGAACAGGAACTTCTGACCCCTGAAACTTGTCTTCGATAGCGGCGGCGCTGCGGAACTCTTCTCGGGAAAAAGCTCGCGTGTTAGGTCTTAGAAATCTGGGGGGTATAAGTAGGCGACGGGGCGAAGGCGGTGGAGGCCCGAGGGCCCCACACCCTATCCTCGCGCGGCAGAAGGGGGGCCGCGCCGGGAGGGGGTGTGGGCCCCTCGGGGCTCCCCTCCGTGTACTCTTCGGTGTTCTGGAACCTCCCGGAAAAAATAGGAACTTTAACGTTTCGTTTGTCCAATTCCGAGACTATTTCCTTAACAAATTTTCTGAAACCAAAAACAGCAGAAAACAGGGAACTGGCACTGTGGCATCTTGTTAATAGGTTAGTCCCAGAAAATGCATAAAATGATATAAAAGTGTGTATAAAACATGTAGCAATTGGTATAATATAAGCATGGAACATAAGAAATTATAGATACGTTTGAGACGTATCAATGCCTCCGATGCATTCTTCACATTCTCCTTGGCCCTCTTGGAGCCAACCGGCTTGCCCTTGTTCCTCTCTCCATCATCATCTTCATCATCATCCAACTTGGTGAATGCACCTCTCTTCGGTGGTGCTTCTTTGTCCTTGATCTTCCACTTCTCGCTATTCTTAAGCAATTCCCAACAATGTCCATATGCAAAGGACTTGCCCTTGGAAGCCGGCATGTCTCTATACCTTGCATTTGCAATTTTGTCCTACAAGCAAAGCAAGGCAACCAATGTACATGTCAAAGCACTATCTTTTTTGCAATACAACCAAAGCAACCATAAGGAAGAACACTCACCCAATCGGCTTCATTAGTGCCACTCGGAGGGGCATTGTACACTTGCTCCAAACATCCACACCATCGGCTAACCGCCGGCTTGATCACATCCCAACGACCTTGGAGTGATCTATAGGTGCGTGGTGTCCTCTCCATGTTGGTTGGCATCAATCGGAAGAACTTGTCTTCTATCCTTTGCCAATATCTCTTCCCGGTTTGGTCGGTGCCGTGGATGGAATCGAGGGTCACCGCCTCCCAAGCCTTGATCAACACCGTATCCTCCAATATGGTGTAGCCCCTCGATCTTGCTAAACGCGGCCTCAAAGACCTCTCCTTCAATCTCTTGCACCTCCTCTTCGTCGCCGCCACCGTGTTCCCCACCGTCCATCTCGTTGTACTCGTAGTCCCCGAGCGGTACATCGTCGAGGTTCACCGCATTTTCCTCGAGGAGAGCCGCATACTCAGAGCTGCATACAGCCGCATAGAACTTTGAGCTGAAAAACACGATGGTGGCAATCCAAAAGCGGCGGCGTTGATCGGACTTACGCTGCGGGCATTCCGTCGAGCACCTCAGCGCCGGCGGCGGGCGTCGGAGCAGAAGTCGTCGCGGCCTTGTTTTGAGGAGCCCGTTTCCGTTTCGCCACGACTGTCCTCTGCGTTTGAGGCTTCGCCGGACCGGTTTCTCCTGCGGGTCCCTTGCCGGCGGAGGAAGGGCGAGCTTTAGGTCCAGCGAGTCCCTTGGCGGTGGCGGCGTTGACGCCGGGAGCTCCCGCGCCTCCCTGGACGATGATGTTGCCGAGCCGCTTGCGCGGAACGGTGCTGCCGGAGGCTTCCGCCGCGGAGGCGACATGGCTTGCCCTTGTTTCGGTGCGGAGATCCACCGCGCCGCCGCCCGGTGGCGATTTGGCTAGCCCTACTTCAACACTCACGAGCGCGGGGTCGGAGGTGTCCATGGCACCGGCGGCGAGGGAGCTAGAGGTCCGGACGGAGCTGGAGGTGGAGATCGGCGGCGGCGGCGGAAGGGGAAAGTAGGAACGGTCAGGATGAAATGTCCCTCCAGCCAATTTAATCTAGGTATAGAGGTAGCCGCCGGGTCGACCGCGAAAACGGGATTTTCACAGTTCCGGGGGTGCTGACCCCGGCCGGAAGGTATCGTCGTCCATGGGGGGCGCCCTGCAGCGGCGTCGCCGGAGAACCTGAGACCTGCGTAAGCCTCCTCCTTGCTAATAGCGGCGTCCGCTCGACGTTTTCTTCTCCAATAGAGGAAAAAGTTCCAACTTTTTGGCACGAGGAAGCAACGGGGAATTTCAGTTCTTCGTCATAGAATTATTTTCTCAGTATTTCATAGTTAATTTTGGGAGGAGGCCTCGATCGGGAGAGTTGGTCGCTTCTCTGCTTTTCTTCTATTCATTCATTCAGTCATTCATTCATTCTGGGTACCATAACCATATCCTTCTTTCGTCGCAGCTTGGAGTATTTCCTCGACGGGTGAAAGAAAAAGATTACTCAGTCGACAAGATGCCAATGATGATAATCATGCTGGCAAAATAATAATAGGAGTAAGTTCAATCCCCGGCCTTGCTGTTAAAAGGAAGGGTTTACCCTGTCGAGAAGATGGCATTGATGATTCTCAAACTGGCAAGAAAATAAGAAGCTCTATTCCAGACCTTCCCGAGGTACCGAAACGTTGAACTCTGATAATTGCAACCGTTTATATCACCACGACTGCTCCTGTCAGACCAGCCCTTTGGACAATGCTATGCTAGTTATATTGATTTCTGATCAGGGGAAAAATATCTTTTTGGCCACATCCTACACTCTTGCTGAACTAATAGTAATGAGAAATTCTACAATTTATGCTAACTCTTAATTGTTGTCTCTGACAAAGGCTGGTAACATGTCCAACACATCTCTCCAGAATTTTATGCACAAGTTGGGGCTTTAGTACAATGTCGATAACTTTCCTGTTCATTTTGTAAGGTGCAGGTTGGTTGCCCCAGTTCAGGCTTCAACCAACAATTAGCCCAAATAAAGCACTTGCTAATCATTATGAGTTTGTAACTTGTAACTTGCTAATCACGGATTGGTGGTCGTGAACGCTGCGCGTCACTCCCCGACTGCTACGCAAGGGCACCTCGTCGCTGATCATGTTATCGGCGTGGGGAATCTGGAAGCATCGTAATGCGGCGGTCTTCGACAGCGCGCGCCCGTTTGTCGCTGCCTTACTTGGCACGATCAAGACCGAGGCGTGTGAATGGGCGAGCGCGGGAGCCCGGGATCTTCGCCAAACCCTCCCCGAGTCTAAGTTAGCGGGTGTGTTGTATGGTGGGGTGTGGTCCTTTCTTGGACTTGTACTATAACTCTCTTTTCTATCAATGAATGGTTCGCTATAAAAAAAAACTATTATAGAAAAAATGAATGGTCGAATGTCGATTTTGCACATTCCATCTACGGGCTGTGAAAATGAATGTAAGGAGCATTGCTTAGCACTATGTTGCCAGTGTTTTGCTGTAAACAATATCATGTGGTAAATGATTGGAGTATTCATTCCAGAAGAAATCGAAAAAAAATGTTAATGGTTCCACCTGATCCACAATCCTCTCCAAAGCATTGATTCTGCCATTATGATACGAAATCCATAGAACACTAGATTTTACAGTTGTGCTCTACATGTTATAGGATTGAACTTTTGCTTTTGTGCAATTTCTGCTACCTAAATCCATAACCAATAATGAATTGAGCTATGAGTTTTTCGCCTTTTTGTTTATCTTTATGATCTTCCATATCAAGTATCTCTTTAGTTAACCAGGATCATTTGTACCAACAATGGGACTTCCAAAACTGTCTGATTTTGTTTCATGTGCTTCAATTTGTTAACTTTATAGATATGTTATTTGTGCCCAACACAGATGTTACATATTAATTTTTGCCTACTAATGCAACAAAATTATATTTCGTGTGGTTATTAGTTGTTGTTAGCTGTTAGCAACTGTCTTTTTTTTTCCTCGGAATTTGCCATGTACCGTGGCACACAACGAGGTAAACACTGCCGGAAGATGGTTGTGCGTCTGCTTTGTTTGGGATAGGTTTAGATCATAGGCGGTAGATGATTCTTATTGCTTGAATATCCTGAACATATGATTTATGATCAACATAGCTCTCAAGAAAGCAATCTCTAACTTACGGTAACTAATGTTATCTAATGGAATACTAATCTTCACAAGCCCTAAGGAGATAACTGGTAAATAGATATGGCTGCCTATGCTCCGTGCTATTTCTACCATGTGTGCAGCTGGCCTGCCGTAGTCCTAAGGCCCACACCTCACGAATCTCCAACCATGACACTGCCACTGATAACATTGTTAGGAAAATTTATCTTGCATTACTGAGTTTACCTAGGATGGTTACGTGCCTTTGGACTATGTACTTATGTAATGCAGCGCACCCTATGCAATCATGTGCAGAGCTACCTCGGGGACAATGTTACTTTTTAAATAAAAGGCTCCAGAGCCCAACTTTAAATTAATAAAGCCCACAACCGGCTAGGATACAAGGTACTGATTACACAGGCTCGAACAAGTTTAATAGAAAATAGGCAAAGCGCCGGTAAAACTACAAGGGAAGTTGCAAGCAGGGCTAAAACAACAGCTACAAGTCCATGGGCGATGCGCAACCAGGGCAGGTTTGGGCACTCTGCCCCTAAACTGCTCAACCACCGCCGTGTCCAACGCTGCACCACAGCTGCACCCGAGCTTCACGAAGCGACGCCACAGACGAACTATCTTGAACAAGCCTCGAAGACACAGCCGCATACGGAAGGCAACAGAGCTTCAGAGAAGTAACCAGCAATCACAACACAGAGAGGAGGCTGAGCACCCTAAGGAGACCATGGACAAGCTGGATTGACGCCTCCAAACTCGTTGTTGCCCTGCCCGAACCGCACCAAACTCGGTGACACCGATGCGTCCACTCTGCCTCCCCTCAACCCAAGACGGCGCCTCCAAGGAGAAGAACGACGCCGGAGCGTCGCCGCCGCCCAGCCAAGGCTTAGGCTTTCACCCGGGAAGAGGGAGGGGGATTGGGGGAGGTTACCTCATCAGCCCTTCAGGAAGGAGACCAGCGATGGTCGTTGCCGATGTGGCTGAACGCAGCCAACCAAGGGTTTCCCCCGGGAGCCTCCCCACCGCCTCGCCAGCACCCACCAAGGGAAGGTGGATCTGGTGCAAAGAGGAGGAGCCCAGGTCCACCGAGATCTGAACGCAGAGGGCAGCGGAGCACCTCTGCGCCGCGACGGAGCTTCCACCGACTCCTCACCGTCCTCACGGCCAAGGGGACCGGCCAGCACCGGCGAGCGCCACCCGCCTTCCGGTCGACGCCGCCACGCCACCCGGGGCCGCCGCCCCGGCTTCCAAGGCCCTCCGCGCGGACGGAGCAGCGGGATCCTCACCGCCACCCTCACCGGAGGTCACGCGGACAAGTCCGGCGACCCCCTCAGGCGGCGGCGGGGAGAGGGAGGAGGGGAGGGAGAGCCCGGCGGCTAGGGTTTGAGTCGCCCACGAGTGTATTTTTTGCCAAATCTGACCGTTTTAGCGAACTAATGGCGGATCTGGCCGCTCGCAGAAACTATTTTCAAATCTGGCCTCTTGAGTCGGCGACAATCCCGATGGAGCCGACGTTATACATGTCGGCGCCATCGCACCGAAGCGCCGAAGTTTGATACTAAGACTCTGGAGAATCACACGTGGCATGGTCGGCGCCAGCTCCCTCGGCGCCGAAGCATCTAACTTTTTCTTCCGTTCGTTGAATCCAATCAATTAATATGCATGCATGCAAGACCCAAATTCGTGAGTTCAGACTGGGGGACTTTTCCTCCATTCCATTCTGGTCTACCTAATAAGTATTAATGCATGCATGACTTTATTGAAACATGGGTGATTAGTTTTGATTGTTAGGCAATTTTGATAGATAGCTTCTTGAGCCTCAGCGTGCAAGCTGCATTTTATAGTAGAATTGATTTTGAATTTCAAAACAAAGTCGAGTAGTACCTAATAAATAAATAATGTATATATGAAAAAAACATTTTTCAAGATAGATGCCCCGTCGAGGGTGAGCGTCATCGCGGACGCCATGCGTGTTGTCTCTGAGCGCCTCTACTTCGACAATTTCATCAGCTCTGCACTGACCGGCTCCTCGACACCGGTCATCGCGGATGACATGCGGGGTCGACTCACACATCGGCCTGTCATCATAGGCAATCGGTCGGCCGCTGTGCCTGCCTAGGCAGGCATCCACGACCGTCTCGTTGGCTCTAACTCCTCTTCATCAATCGACTCGTACTCACCAACCACGCAATAAGACCGGATGCATCGTTAAAGGGACGCGTCCACACGTCGCAACCGGCTTCTATCGCCTGCACAACCTTCATCGCCGGTTCGTCTTCGCCATAAGCGATTGGGGCTTCAGTAATACATCCATCATATTCCGTCAATCTCATAATTCTACACTATTCAAGACGATAACTTCTATGTTGTGGCTCTATCGTGGCGTCGCCAGTGCCTCTCTTTTGAACTGGCTAGCTATCTTCCTCCGTTTCATAATTCTACACTACACTATTCTACACTATTTCATCACTTTTGAAGCCAATTCCATGATTAGCAAAAGGATTAGAAAAGATTATTTGGTAAGTTAATTAGGACGGGAGTAACTGGAAATCAACCCACATTAATTTTGGCATGCAGTACTCGTATATGTGGTGGAGTGTTATTATACGTACGATGAATTTCGTCCGACACATGTACGAATGCATTACATGCACCGTCGTTTGAACTGGCTAACTATCTTCCTCCGTTTGATTGGAGTGTCGTACACGCATCGGATATGAACTATCGTACCAGAGCCATTCCGTATGATCATTCCCGGTTCTTTATTTTCTCTCTTCTAAGTTCTAGGAGTACTAGACGTCTAGACGTGAGCATTAATTAGACAATCAGTGATTGATGCAATGGGCTCACGTAGATGTGAACGATCCTACTTTTACTTCCTGGTGAAATAAATTTGCAGTCAATAAACTAGTTCCTGCATGCATGCACTGGACCCAACGATTACAACGAACGGAACAAGAAAATGTTCGGAGAGATTGCATACGTCGGCGCTAGGCCTATTGGCGCCGACCTGTCACATCCGATTTTCAAGGGTCCTAATATCGAACTTCGGCGCTTCGGTGACATGGCGCCGACCTGTACGATGTCGGCTCCATCGGGATTGGCACCGACCCGAGGGGCCAGATTTGACAATAGTTTCTAAGAACGGCCAGATACGTCATTAGTTTGTTAAAACGGCCATATTTGATAAAAAATACCCCACGAGTCGCCCTCGAGAGAGCGACTCGGGGGCCAACGTGCGAAGCCGGGACAATGTTACTCCAAGTGGTTCTAGTGTTTTTCTTTCTCCAATTGAAGTTATGGCTTTACAATCTCAATGTTGATCTTTTTTCTAATGCTTGTGTGTGCAGGACATACTGTTTCGTATACATTCCCTAATGCCTATGCGTGAAGCTGCTCGTGCTGCTTGCCTATCTCACTCTTTTTTACATTTCTAGAGATGTTTTTTTTTAAGGATACGTTCAAGCGGACGTATCAGTTTCAAGAAGGAGAGGCCAAGCGGCCTTACAACGCGTTTAGGCACATACGTCAAAAACGCCAATCCACAAAGAGAAAAAAGGGGATCACTCGCCAATCTCATTTCTGGAGATGTCATTCCAATCTCATTTTTAATAAGGATACAGTTGGCTTGAAGAAAACTTCGGGTGGAGAGAACTTCCACCACAAAATTGACCGCATTCTCATGAACCACGTAGACGTAGGCATTAGCTTGAAAACCTTCAAGCTTGACTATGGTGGTATGTGCGGGTTTGATGGAACTACTTATCTCGACAAATGGCTTCAGATTGCTCTTAAACCAGGGATTGAAGAACTCACCCTCGTGCTTTCTGAAACAAAGAGAATATACAACTTCCCGTGCTCATTCCTATCTGATAGTGCTCGAAACTCACTTCGGTACCTTAAACTTCGTCATTGTATTGTGCCCTCCATCCCACAATTGAACTTGGCCGCTTGAGAAGCCTAACAAGTTTGCATCTATGGTTTGTGAGCATTACAAGAGTGCCTTCTTTACAACGCTCTCGCTTTGGAGCAATTAGATCTTCACCATTGCACGGAGATTAGATGCCTGAAGTGACCTTCCGCCCTCCAGCGGCTCAGCACCCTTATTGTCATAGACTGTTTGAGCCTCAAAGTGATAGTGAGCAAAGCTCCGAATCTCTCGAGTTTTTACGCGAGAGGACTCTGTGTGTACTTCTCGCTTGTAGAATCACTGCAAATGAGGAAACTAGACATGGGGCGACGAAACTTTATCCGGGATGCTCGTGCCCAGCTGCCATCCATTATGCCAAATCTTGAAACTCTTGTCATAGGATCTAGGCGTGAGGTATGTATTCTCTACGAGATAGGGTGTTGTAGGATAAAGATTTATATGAATTATTACACTAATCATACCTGGTGTACAGTGTATCTAATAGATGACTTTTTTGTGCAGGTGGTTGTTGCACCAATGCTGCCTACCAGATTCCTCCACCTTAAGCACCTGAGCATTCATATGGCATCAGGACCCTCTCCGCTACATGACTATTTTTCTCTGGTTTCTTTCCTTGACGCGTTTCCTGCATAGGAGACTTTGATATTAGAAGTAAGGCGCTGGCACTTTTCATTCATTTCATCCTGCAAAGTGCAAAGCAATACTATCTCTCTGGTTCCATTTAATTGAATCATATTATCCTTTTCATTTTCAGACGCTTCAGGTACGCGTGTTGAATGAGTCGAATTTTGTGGATCCACAGATGAGGCAAATGCCTGAACACCGACATGGCTCCCTCAAGAGTGTGAAGATCAGTCATTTAAACAGTGCGAAGAGTCTTGTTGAACTAATATGTTATATTCTCAAAAATGCAGTATCGCTTGAGCATCTTACATTGGACCCCATTTATGGGGATAGGTGTTACCAAGTAAGTATGAAAATTGTGCTCCCATGTCGAAAGAACTTCTCATAGAAGCCCAGAGAGCGCTCTCGGTTATCCGAACATATGTTGAGAAGGAAGTTCCATCTACCGTCAAATTAACTATTCTGGAGCCTTGCAGTCGTTGCCATACTAGACCAAGACTGCTCATACCATCATAGTGCAATTCCATTTCCAGTAAATTTTTAAGCAAACCTTGTTTTGTTTCTTGAACTATGTTATGGCTGTGGCCCAATGGAAAATAAGTTTAATTTACTCTTGGATGGACCGTGCTTAGTTTCTGAACTAAGGAAATGTTTTAAAATTTACCACAGCTGAAAATCCCACTGATAGTGTCATTCCCACAGCTGGAATAGCTACAGATCGAAATCTACTCCAGCTGCAAAAACTGGAATCGTAGTGTGTTTTAGTACAAGTTCATTGACCTGTAACACCATGGCCGGAGCCAGGGAGCCTAATTTGAACACAAAGTGGCCATTTCATATGATTTTCATAGTAATCGCTCTCCCATTCATGGTCACAGGCACAAGGCAAGCCATTCATTCCAGGTTTTAAACCGTGGTGTCAGATCAGAAATGCCAGATATCCAAGCAAATCTATGGTGGATAATCAAAGCAAGTCAATTTCTCCTAGTTTTCCTTCTGGAATTCCAGTCATCAAATCAATGAAACAGGAAAGCAATAATCAAATCATTTTCTCCACCCCTATAATTAGCACATGCGCCCCAATCCTCACACTCCTCGCACCTGCCTGAACCTACAAACAGATGCTTCTGTTAATCAGAACCGATGCTGATCACTCCCTGGCTAGTCCCGCGCCAGGATCTTGAGGTGCTGAAACATCTTCTGTTTTATCCACTGCCTGTCATACGGCAGGAACGCGTGAAGTTGATGATCATACCTGTGAGGGTAGAGCACACACAAAGCTGGTAAGCTTTAGCATGTCGTTGTATGCTCAACCGTTTTGCATTTTTGGAAGTAGTTAAGTTGTACTCACACCAGTGCACTTATGTCAATCAGGCCGTCAATGAAATTGTACAGGTCGGTGATGTCATAAGTGAAGTTCCTGGCCATCGGGTTGATATCCATGATTTTTCTTTCGTAACGGGCGCAGATTCCTGTCATTTAAGAGATGGCACTATTAACTGAACTGAGCTCGAAACTGCGAGTCGCACAAGAGAATACATGCACACAAAATGAACTCGAATACAAGTCACTTGCTCCATATGAAGTGCATGATAAATTGATAATCGCCCGGGAAAAAGTTAAGAGGAGACAGTGCCAGAAATAGAGATACTTTGCTGCTTTTCCAAGACATTCATGGAAAATGCAGGTGCACAATTTGTACAAGAAAATGAACCAGTAAAGTACTATGATTTGTTATCAATTACTCCCAAACCATGTGACAGACTACATATATTAGCGGTCATTTAAACAATTAGCAAACATTTCTGACAAGAGCCATCTTGATTCATTGACTATTCAGTCGTCGTAGCTGTCTGTCTCATCTAAACATCAGATAGGTATCGTGCTAGTTTGCTGAAAATAATTAGTGTACTGTAAAAAGGCCAACCACAAAAGTACCAGTGAAAATTATGTGATTGTAAACAGCATTTTAAATCGAATTCCTGAAAGTTCAGTCCAAAGTTTTAGTAATATCATGATGATGGCTGATGACATATAGTTGAAGCAAGGAATATATGAATTATGCTACTGATGCAAAATAGGAATATATCATCAGGACCCCGTGATATCCTCGTAGCCCATACAAACACATGGACAATAAATTAAAATGTATTCCTAGAATTGTGTTATCATTTCAAGCAACAAGCATGGGAGAAAATACTGACCGTCCAGTGCTTGGTTGACTGAACTGAAGTCCATAAAAGTTCTGGACCCTTTGTTTTGTGATGGTTGCATGAGAATGATGGTGTGCCTTCCAGCCTGCGATAATGTAAGAAATAAGATCTGGGAAGATAAGCTATGCATAAGTTAGTTTTGAAACAGCATGAGCCTAATTATTGTTCAGCATCCAGAACACTTAGTAACAGATGTACGCTGACATCATGCCCATTTACCACTTTGTTATCTATCTCCCACCGGTTCTCAAACTGAAGTTAATTCAGGATTATCATTATAGCAATACTTGGAAAGAGTAGGCCTGAAAGGCACTACCAATTGCTTCCAAGTAACAAACATGCGCCTTCAGGCCTTGCCACCCACAAAACACCCATAATCATCCTAATCAAACTGACAGGAAGTTTCTGAGCACACGAGAATACTAGAAAACCATCTAACAAGGTACCAAACACTCCAGAAAGAAAATAATGAGGAGAATTGGAACTCCCACAAAAAGGAGTGGGCTGAGTTCATCATCCCACATGCACTAGCTATGAGTTAACTGGTAGGCTTGCACAGACGATTTCACTAATTAGGGACTGGATATCATTCATTTTCAGGATCAATTACACATTGCGATTAGACAGAACTTTGAAAGAGTAAACAGTAGATAGCACCGTTGATTACGCCCTAAAGTACATAAACGCACGTTGTTGACGGGTCAATCACAAAACCACCATGAATCTACCCTTGGAAATTAATTAGCTCCCAAAAAATAAGGAGGGAATGGAGAACGAAATCCCCGCAAAATTAAGGTAGTGAGATGCGCCGGGAGCCACACGGAGCATGTATATTGTCAGCAGTAGGGCTAGATCGCAGTACCATGCTCTCAGCACAGTAGCAGAATCAGAGCAACCTCCACCGCAACCCCACGCAGGACCGCCGAACCCTAAAGACCAAGTGTGTGTTAGTGTTGGAGACGAGGCAGAAGGTTAAGGGTGGGTGCCAGGGTGGATCCAAGGAGAGAGACTGGTCCGGGTAGAATGGAATGTGGGGGGACAAGCAGGCGGGTGGAAGAGGCAGAGGCGGCACCGCGTCCGGTGGGTTTGGAAGATGGTACTGTGAACCTGTGACTGAGGAAGGAGGGCTTCCGAACAACGCGGCAGAGACAGAGAGAAGCTGGATCAGAATAGCAGCATAAAATGGGTATAGATCCTTTTAGAAGACAAGAGTTAATTCAATTTTTACCAGGTATTTGTGCATACGATCGAACTTGATGTCAAATTCGGTCAGTACAGTTGGCTCTCACATTTAAATTTGTGGGATTGGCATCATGCCCATTCCTAACTGACTCCACTTTACCGAGGTTAACTCACACGGACGATTTCACTGACTAGGGACTGAACAACAGTGGCTTCCAGGATCAGTTTCACATTCTAACTGCGGCGATCTTGGAAAGAGTAAAATGGAAGCAACGAACAGATTATATTCATTGCAGCACTAGTTGGAAAGAGTAAACCTGAAAGAGTAGTCTCAACTGCTTCCAAGAAACATATATGCGCCTTAAGGCCTTGGCGCCGGCAACACCACTTCCCAATCAAAAGTTGCCGAGCACCACGGTAAGGACGCGGCGAGAATACTAGGTAAACATGAAAGCGAGTGTGCCGCGTTGGCGAGTTTGACATCATGAAGATACTTCCCTGATTAACTTGCACAGACGACTTTACATTCTGGCTGTATTTAGCCCCCAAAATTAAGAAAGCGTGAACGGGAGAACGAAATCCCCACAAAACACAGAGCATGTACTGTGGTAATAGGGTTAGATCGCCGTACCATACTCTCGGTGCAGGAGGAGGAGGAGGAGGAGCAGGAGCAGAGAAGCCTCGGCCGCGCCCCGCGCAGGGCCGACGAACCCTAAACAACACGCGGGCTTTACTGTTGTAGAAGAGACAGAGGTTTAAGGGTGGGTGCCAGGGTGGAGAGGGACCGGTCGCCGGCAGAATGGAATGGGGTGGGGGGCTGGGAAGAGGGGAGAGCGGGTCGAAGAGGAGGCGGCGGCCGCCGCGTCCGGCGGGGTTGGACTTGGGAGATGCTGTGAGCCTGTGAGGAAGAAGGCTTCGAACAGGAGCAAAAATATTGGAGTAATAGAGAAAATATTCCTATCAAAAACTAAATGGCGAGAAATCTTTTTTTTATACTGTATCACAGTGAATTCAAATTTCACAGGTACTATTCACGTCACGTTCTACATACGTGGCTCTCCGTTCAAATCTGTTGTTCAGGCTGGAATGGATACGGTGCTCGTTTCCATCACACAAGTTAAATCAAATTTTCAATTCTCCAGAACATTAAAAACGGTAGTGTAAGAATCGAAAGCACCGATTCAATAATACTGGTAAGATGACCAAAAAAACATGATCCGGGCAAAAACCAGTGTAACTGGGAGTAAATTTGAAAGACCGTCACAATATGGCAACATCCACCATATTGTCATGTGAGCAAACAAGAAATTTGAGCCGGTCACAAGGCAAAATAATCTTTAGATTGAATCCTTAGTCCTACAATGATGGCACGATATACTGTAACCAACAGAATACTCCAAAAACTTTAGATTGAATCCTTAGTCCTACAATGATGGCACGATATATTGTAACCAACAGAATACTCCAAAAACCATAGTACAATGTTACAAAATGTGTAAGAGCAGAAAATACTGAATAATAACATCGAGGAGACACAAAAACATCACGTTTAAAAAAGCCTTGTTCATCACAGGCTGCGGCGAATTAGGCCGCCGTCGACAGAGACCAAAATCCATGGCTTCTTTTCTTTCCCCTTCACTTGTCGAAACAATAATCAACACTCACTGTGACCTCGCAAAAATATACAGCTCAAAACTGGCTGTCGCTCACACCCAGAAGCACCCACAGTTCCTCAGCGGTGAAACACCTAAGCTATAGAGAATACACCCATGCTGTTATGTTTTCACTAGACACAGCACCTGAGAAGTCGAGCTGCCAAGAGCGAGCTATTATTTCGAGAGGCTGTTGCACGCGTCAATGACGGCAGCATGTGAGCTCAAGATAGCCTGACCTTCTGGGCTTGCTTCTAAGGTTTTCGTAACAGAGCTGAATATATCTTTGCGGAAGAAGGTGTCCTCCATCGTCTTTAAGATCCCCTCGACGGCTTCAAATCTCAGGCCACACGACAAAATCAGGCGAGCAACCACTTCACCAAATTGCTTTGGTGCTTTAGGAAGGTCAATACCAATATCTTCCAACAACGACCCATATAGCACGCAACCATTTTCCAGATCTTCAGTCTTGAAAGTCTTCTTGGCGTGCAGATGCTCCAGAAGACTAACAAGAGGATCAACAAAACTGGCACCTTTGTCCAGAGCAAGATTAATAGCTTCTTTAACAATCTCAGGGTAGTATTCAGGACTCTGCAGCTCCTCAATACATTGTTGTGCTTCATCCAAGATACGAATACCAAAATACTCCTCTAGAAGAGAAACTGTCTTCTTCTGAAGACTAGCAGGTATCACCTTGGCAGAACTGGCTGCTTTGTCAGGTACAGGTACAGAAGCTGGAGTTGCACTTAGTGGTTTTGGTGATGCTGTAGTTTGAGCTGGTGAATGAATGGAAGCAGCTGTAAAGCTGGAAGCGCGAGAAGGTGGTCCGCCGGTGCCCAGAAGTGCACTCTTGCCAATTAGTGCTCCAGTGCCCTGAGGAAGAAGCCTGGCGTTGATTGGTGATGGCTTGCTAACAGATGGTACCTTGTTAATCAAGGGACCCTGGTTGCGAAGTGGGTCGCCTCTTGGCATTGATCTAGAACGCTGAACTTCCCAGTTATCATTATCTAACCCAGGCATCCCAGGCATTTTTCTCGATCCAGGCATCCCAGGCATCATACCTCCAGTTCCTGGCCGGTTCACTGGAAAACCTCCAGGCGAGAGAGGACCACCTGGTGCATTACGGCCATTCCTCATGTTTGCTGTGGACCCTACACGTAATCCAAGGTTCTTTTCCGCCTCTGTGTGAATTTCACTGATTGTCTTCGCCTTAATCTGAAATTTAAAAGCGCATAAAACTTCAGACTTACTGGATTTACAAATCCAACTGGACTTCAATGTAATCAAGTGATGCAATAATTTACCAAATGGTCGACTGTAAGTATGTGCATGTTGAGTGTACAAAGCGAAGTGCACGCTTGACTAATTGTTAATAAATGGCAAGTTCACCATGGTCATTTTTTGGTTTGCCGGTCCATGCACGCATGCTTGTTCTTCTAGCATGTTCAACTTTAAGATCTTAAAACCATTCCTTTCTCCCATTAGATGTGACTCTTTGGGTAATACGACACAAACTACTAAAGTGAGATATGCAGTGCCCAGCAATAGTGATTATACTTAAAAGCTAGTATCTATAATAGCAACTGCATGTAGCAGTGCCCAGCAATAGTGGTTATACATAAAAACTAGTGTCTATAAAAGCAACTGCATGTAGTCCATCCAGTTGGCTGGTGTTTTTTTACCTCCGCGCGTCGAGGCACCCAGTTGTTAGAACGGAGATCAATCAAATCCCGGACCATGAATTTGGAACGTGGAGTCAACTGAGGGTTCGATACTAGCTCCTTAATCTGGACGAAGTAGGTATCAGTAATTCGGCGAGACTTTGGGTTCTCGTCCAGCTGTTTACCGATCGTATTGAAGAACTGACAAATGGCTTCAACGTGTTCCTCATCAGGGCAAGCCTTTTTATCAGACCCCAGTAATTCCTGCATAGTGTGCCAAACAAATGGATTAGGCAACTTTTCATGGAATGATGAATGTATTATCGATTTCCTAATGTATACCTTAACAATGTGATGAACTATCTTCTCAGGTACCATCTTTTGCTTCAGGAGCTCACCAATTAGACGAATATTTCCAAGTGTTCTAAGTTTGAAAATCTTTTCTTTGTCCCTTCTCTCCATCTCTTGGTCAGGTGCAGTCAAACTTGCAATCTCGACCCTTAAGCTGTCAGCGCCTTCAAATGCTTCCTGGCAATTGTTCAACAACACACGTTTGAATGTAATCTCTTTACCGCCTTCTTCTTCAGGAGGGAATGACGGGAGGTTGTCATTGAGTTCAGAACAAAGTCGGGCATACATCTGACAGAATGTGGGCTCAAAAACAGCTTTCTCAAATATGAGAGAGATAACATCCTGGGTCAAAAGCAAAAGATAGATGAATTACTGGGAACAATCAAGATGGTATGGAAATAATACACAGCTAGATAAAACCAAACCTTCAAAATATCAGCAGTAGTAATTCCAGAATCCAGTAACTGGCCCTTGAGTAGATCAAATTTCTCTGGCGTCAGTTTGTTTAGTATACTGCACAAGTAAAAGCAGATGAAGAGTATGCAAAGAGAAATACGAACTAGAACATATCTACTTAGTAAACAAGAAAGGAAACAGCCACTGCAACAAGGACAAACAACAAGAAAAACATAATCTTACCCTTTCACTGTTTTCAGGACTCTATCTTTCTCCGAGAGATTGCCTCTTCGGGCTGACCAAGGTACCTCAGCCTTGATAAGAGCAGGAGGAGGGCCAGCCTGATAATTTTGGAAAACAGAGTGATGAAGAATGATGATTAATATACAGATGACAAAACACTATGTACAAGTTCGAAAATGTCTTGGTAGAGAAGAAAAGGTTTAAAAACAACAAAGCAAATTAGCACCAAATATTCCTCACTTCTTTGTATTCAATCCAACAATTACCGCATGTAGTTTCCAATTGAATACTTGTTTCCAGAACAGTATGTTTATAATTACATAGAATGATACTAATTAGGTAAATTTTATAACAATAATAATACAAAAGAAACATGAACAAAGTACACTATTGAGTTGTATCAATTATCCGAAAAATGTACATGATGGCAGGTCTGCAAACCAAACTACTGTACTAAAATGTGATGAATTGGAGTTACATATCATCAGCATTGATAAGTCGATGCAAATCGGTATTGAACCCCAAGAAACAGACACCGAGAAACAAAACAAGTGATTGTTAACAGAAGCTTGTTCAAAATAAAAACATAAAAAAAGATACCCAAAAGGTCAAATGGAGCAAAAGAGTAAGCAACTAATGCTCATTTACCTGAGCTTTCGAAGCAAACTGGGAGCTCGGCTGATCTTGTCTGCTAAACTGCTCTTGCTTCCTACCAGTTGAATTGTACAGTTCTTTAGTCTCACGAATGTTATCCCAAGACTTCTCTTCCTGAACTGATGGTGCTGGAGGCTTCTCTGTGCGTGCACGCCAGTCACGGTTATCAGTCTCGGTAAAGCGATTTTGTGCTTGTCCTTGTGTCTGTGTTTCCGTTTGTGTCTGCAATTGCACCTGCGTAACAAAAGATGAGTTCAATGAGGATTCCATATTCCACACGTGCAAATCAACATAAAGCTGTAATAAATTTAGTAACGTAATGACATGAAGATCATTTGGTAAGGCTGCAAAACATTAAAGTGGTACAGATTGTAAAAACAGTACAAACTAAAATGCACATCGATATGATGATGAACTCACATTTGAATCATTACGAAGCCAGGTCTGCTCTTCACCGTTAAGTTCAACCTCAATTTCTTGCTTAACCCTCAAGATTTGCTCTGGTACATCAGTAATCTGCGAGGATATCAGATCAGTGCATGTAAATAAGGTGTCTGCATTGTCAGGAAGAACTTATTAGATATCTAACTCACGACATAATGTATGTCACGGAAGTTCACAGAAACAAAACAAAAACACTATTATGTCCACAAGAAAACCTAGTGCCTCCCTATCGGGGACCATTTGATACCACATCATGGCTGCCATATTGTTTATCACTTCATATCCACTTTAAGGTGAACCATCCTAATTGTGAAGAAACTTGGCTTCAAACTTAGACCCTTGACCAGTTGACCCTCAGGGTCAAAATTTAACATGCTAAATCAAATTGCTACAGATCAGAGAGTAGTTAAGCAGGCTAGAAGTGTCTGCCTCTTCCAATTGACATCAACAAGTACAGTTCCAGTTCTGTATCGTGAGAGTGCCTCTAAATTTATTTCATCCTTGAGACATGCACCCTCAGTTCATAATGCCGCTTACGAAAATAGCACAGACATCTAAAGGTAATATCCTCCACACTTACAGTCAAATAGAATAAAATGCTAGCGGGCACATTCGAACATACAATACAGAAGTCTTCTACTGGCAATTTTATTGAAACCATTATCATGTGTCCAGTCTACACGATTTATGTTAATAAGTTTGACTTGGACACAACCACAATGGCAAACAGAGGGGGACTTTCACAGCATATGTACTATTTATGAGGTTGCCCAAAGTACCCAAGAATATTCAAACTTGTAGTCCTTCTATGATAAATTTAAACCTGTCAAGCCACGCACTACAGGTATCTTTCAGCAAAACCACGGATACACCAAGAAAAACACATTTTAAGGAAGGTCTTTACAACGAATTAACACATGAAGATCTTCACAGAGAATTTTCCATGTCGAAACAGACATTGTACAAAAGTGTCAAACATCAGTACCTCACGCAGCTCAAGAAGTTGATCTCTTGAATAACGAACGCGCCCCCGCGTCTCAAAATGTAAGTCACCAATCTGCAGCAAGATACCATCAATGTGAGCATAGGAAGAAAATGCCTATTGATCAAATGAAAATATAGAAAAGAACTGGCAATTTATTTATAAAAGCTTGCTTTGTCTGGCTAGGCATGTAACTTGACATGATGTCTAGTATTAAACAAGGCTTATATGCAGGTAGCAACAAAACCCAAGAATCTGCTTCAGTTCACTAGTTATGTATGGGTATGGCACAGGCCATCGTATTCGTATTCCACACAGAAGAGCTCACTAGCTCGGCCCTGAAAGGTGAAACCCAAAATACTGTCACACCCAAATTGTAGCCTACAGAAAAGAAGCATCCAACTTTAATCCGTACGCGCCTAAAACACATCTTTGTTGGGCACTATTGCCACCTAAAACCTCATTAAGCAGTGTATTGACTACCAAATCTCTCCCCACCGATTAACCAGACGGCATCCTGAACCAAAAAACGCTACATCCACACCAGCACAGCCAAAGGAACGAAGATCCGATATTTCCCCGCTGGATCTCCCCCTCCGGCCCACCCGCAAACTAATCGAACCCGCATCGAACAGTAACCCCGACAGATCGGGCGGCGAGAGAGTTCTTCACTCACCCTGGAGACGCCGGAGGCGGGGCCGCCGTGCGGGCGGAGGAAATCGCCGGAGCCGGAGGCGGCGAGCGCGAAGGCGGGGGTGAAGAGGCGGGTGGCGCGGGGTCCACCCCCGCCGCCGCCGCCGGGGCGCAGGCTGATCACTGGCTGGTCGGTCGTCATGGCTGCGGGTTCCGAATCCGGGGCAGCGAGCCGCGACAGCTCGATCGAGGGGAGGGGAAATCGGCGAGCGCCGGCGGTGGAAATCCGGAGCTTTTTCTTCCTCTTCTTGGGGTTGGGTTCCGTCTGCGACCTCTCTCCCTAGTGGAGGCGCGGTGACGGGAGGAGGTAGGGGTTTTATCTCGGGAGCATTAGGGCTGTGGGGCAGATACGTGTAGTTCCTGCCGCTTACCAGGGGTAGTATCGTACTTTACGCTCGTGGTTGTGTCCAGTCGGGGGGTCCGGGGCCCGCGTGTCGGTGAGTCCTGCTGCGCCACGGTGGTGGGCTAATTACGAGTTTGGGCACGGGAGGCTGGATGATTTACGAGCCGTGGTACCCGGGTTCAGCTGGACTGCGATGTTATCTCGTCACTCGCAGCCTGTAATGGACTCACGTCACGACATGGGACTTCGCATGGGTATGCTTTTATTTGTGTTTTCCAATACGTTTAATATTTGATACTACTACATCTTGCTTTTTAATATAAAACGTTTTAGCTTTTTCACATTTACATATCTAATATTCACTCATTTTAATATATATATATATATATAAACAACATGTATAATAGCCAAAGCATCTTATATGAAAAAACGGAGGGAGCAGTACGGAGTAGGAGTTTATATGTCATATTAATAGGAGGCTAGACAACCTGGCGTGGCGACACGCCGCACCCTTTAGATTAATTTATTTGTTAGAAATCATTGTTTAGACATCATTAAAAAGAACATCGTTTTTTGGATCAATTAATCTTCTCAAGATCAGTGATTGAGTGCAGTTGGAAAATATAGCCAACCGGGTTAGCTTATCGGGTGAAGATTAATGTTTAGTTATTATTGTAAAATACCATCCTTCGAGTCAACTAATGTCCCGAAGATTACTGTAAATCACTATTTGAGTAACATTGAGAAATATCGCTTGTTGAGAATCCGCGAAGATATTATTCTGGAAACCACTGTAGAGGAAGATGACAACCCGGCCTCCCAGGAAGATCAATGTTTCAATATTGTCATTCGGATTAACCCGTCGGGTGGATATCACCATTTGGACACCGTTGGAAAATACCGCATCTATATTGGTTATGGGGTGGTGAAATCCATTTTAATTCTTGCAATTTGTAGAAATATGGAAAATAGTCATCTGCACGTAAATTCTGGGAGAGATTTAACCATATTGTCAATTAGAGGGAATATTTTGGTACTTTGAATATGGTTAATAGCCCGTTATCTTTGTTACTCCAAATAATCATAGTTGAAAGTTGTTCGGCCATTCATGATTCGGAGCTAAATAGATAGTATCTTGTTTCTTAATTTTATTACAAAAATAGATGGTTAAAGGTTGTTCAACCATTAATGAATCTGAGATAAATAGGATTTTTTATGGAAATTTTGACGGGCTAAGCAAATGGTGTTAGTAAAAATGGATTAGGTATGAACTTGCCAAGTTCATTTTAAATTATGAAGTTTGTATAAATATGGGAAATGTAAATTTAACCACATTGTCAATTAGGGGAAAACTTAGGTATTTCAAATATGTTTAAGGGTTGGTTAATTTTGTTATTCCAAATGACCATGGTTAATTTTGTTTTGGTCATTCATGAATACGAGATAAATAAATAGTTTCTTTTTGAACAATTTGATATGTTGGGAAAAATTTCCCCACGTAAATGAAGTAGTTCATCTCCATGTCGGGTTCTCCGGGGGAACCCTAGACCCCACGCGGGGTCGGGCGAGGGCGGCGCTTCTGTGTCGCTTGTCTCTTGGGGGCTCGCTTTGCATGTTCCATCGGCTATGGGGACTAGTGGAGGCCCACGTGATCACTAATTGGACCGTGTTTTTTGCAACAACAAAAAAACTGCGACATTCGCACAAATGGATGGAATATTTATTTTTCTACAAATTATATCAAAGATATTTGAGATATTTACACTAATGGATGAACATAACAGAACATTGCAATCATCGAACTCAAAGGAACAGAACATTGCAAACACAAAGATTTATCCCCGAAAGGAACAGAACATTAATAAGAAGAACATAACATACATGTTTCTGCCATGCATACCGAGGAGCTAAATTTACACAAAATAAAAATAAAGATCTAACACATTACTTGCAACTACTACTCATCGTCTCCGGAGCCGGCGAAGGCGTCCTCATCGTCGTCGTTTCGAAAACATCACCGGCACATGGTGTCGTCGTAGATCTTGACGGAAAGTTCGTCCTCGCCGTCGAACTCAAAGGCGAAGGAGCAACCGATTTCCACGGAGTACTCACCGGCAAGTGTCATCCAGCCGCGCCCCAAGAACATGCGCCTGTCGTCTTCAAGATCCCGATTGACGGAGTATTGTTCGTCGTTGTGGCTCGCCTCGCGGAGCGTCAGTGCGTGGGGCGCGTCGCCCCCAGCGCATTCGCAAACCTTGCGAGCAGTCGCACCCTCGTTGTCGGTGGCAAGAACACCAACACAAGGAACTCGAAGCCGGTGAGGTGCAACAGCGGGCCTGAAGGTGATGGCGATCGCGATGAGGACGACGCTGGCGAACTGGTCCTTTGTTCGTGTCCGCCACCTCGCACTCGACCGCGTTCGCGCACGCTTCCACGCACTCTACCACGTCCGCAGCTGCGAGCTCCACCGCGGCCAGAGGCACCACGGCTCGCCCCCGAACTGTCACGGCTGAAAGCCGGCCACGCGGGCGCCCGCGTGCTCTCGACGCCCTCGCCATGAACGCTGCCGCCGATCTAGCGTTTAGAATCGATGGGGAACGAATTGGTGGGGGAATGAATCGGTGGGGATTCGATCTAGGGTTGTATAATGACACCGATTTTTATAAATTAGTTCAGCATATAATATCGCAGAGGTTATGTGGAAAAGTCGCAGTTCCAGCAACGGAAAACGATCTAACATCACTAGTGGAAAACGAGCCTTTGGTTCACCCCTTTAGCCCGGATTTAAAACCGAACCGAGACTAAAGGGGTGATAGCCACGGCGCCGGATTTGCGAGGGACCTTTAGTCCCGGTTCGTGTTACGAACCGGGACTAAACGTCCACCACATGCGGCAGCAGAAGCGGGGCCCAGCGCCAGAGACCTTTAGTCCCGGTTCCTAACACGAACCGGGACTAAAGGTCCACCTATATCAGCTTCTTCCACCCCCGGCCGACTCCATTTCTCTCAGCCGAGCTCGAGCTCAACATTTCCCTCTCCATTTCTCCTCCATTTCCTCTCCCCAAGGCTAAATAATACACAATATTTTACACCATTTGGAAAGATTGAGTACACCCCACGGTTAGCACCTTCATCCTCTTTCCGGCATTGGTTCTTTAGCTCATTTTGCTCATTTCAAATTTTTTGTGCAAGCAAGGTGTTCGATGGAATGCCTAAGTTATGATCTCATTTGTTTGTATGTGCAATTTGTGCTCAAACTAATTTATGATTTATGTGTTTTAGCGTCGTCCCCGTCCTTACCGCCGTCGATCGCCCGCGCCGTCCCGTCACCGGCACCATCTCGGTGAGCCTCGTGTTTTTATTTGATTTTTAAAAACATAGCTTTATTGTTTTAGATGCATAGTTATTACTTCTATAATTTTCTAACTTGTATTATATGTATAGAGTCATGGTTCTGATATCCGTCCCCGTCGGTCCTCGTCCGGTCTATGATTCGGATGTGGTATATTTTCAAAACTATTTATTTCATTTTGTGTTTCTGACAATTATGGCGACCAACTTGACATAGATTTATTTTTATCTAGGAGGTAGTTGAACCGGAAATTGAACCTGACCCTATTGTCGAGTTTTTGGATAAAGAAAACAATGATTTGAAAGCAAAATTGAAAAGAAGTGAAGATCTTTATCTTCAATGTTTAGAAGATAAGATGAAATTAGAGCTCAAACTTGCCGACGTGGTCGATGGTAACGAGATCAAGATGGATGCAATGCGCTTGAAGATAAAAAGGATTAGAAAATATGCCATTAATCGGGAGGCTTGGTATCATTATGCTGTGGGTTCAGTATTTACCTTAGTTGCGATTTTGATCGCATTTGTTGTTGGATTTAAATTCTTTAGATAATTTTTATATTTGTTTCAGTTAATGTATGTTTTATGAGAACTATGTATTACCAGTTGTCACTACTTTACTCTTATTTTAATGGATGACCTTGTATTAATTAATTTGCTCTTACATATTATTCATGACAGTAGTGTAATAATGGGGTTCGATATACTTTTATATAATACAGATGAACCGACAATGGATGTACGGTGACCGATGTTGTCCTGAGTTCATTGATGGCATGCATAATTTTCTCCATGTGGCTGAGGCAAACAAGCCGAAGAATGGTTTTATTCGTTGTCCATGTAGTGCCTGCAAGAATATGAGTGATCACTCTACCTCAAAAGTCATTCACTTCCACCTCTTGCATAATGGTTTTATGCCTGGTTATTATTGTTGGACCAAGCACGGAGAAACAGGGGTTATCATGGAAGAAAATGAAGAAGAGGAGGATAATGACAAGTATCCTTGGTTCAGTGATACTACAATGGGAGAAGACGAAACTGAAGAAGATCCCATTATTGATGAGCCCGACGATGATCTTCGTCGGGCCATTCGTGATGCACAAATGGACTGTGGAAGTGAAAACGAAAGGTTGAAGTTGGAGCGTATGTTAGCTGGTCACGCCAAATTGTTGTACCCAACTTGTCAAAATGACCAGAAAAAGCTGGGTACCACACTTGAATTGCTGCAATGGAAGGCAAAGAATGGTACTTCTGACAAGGGATTTGAAAATTTGTTGAAAATAGTTAAGAAGATGCTTCCAAAGGATAACGAATTGCCCTCTAGTACGTACGAAGCAAAGAAGGTGGTATGCTCTCTAGGATTAGAGGTGCATAAGATACACGCATGCATTAATGACTGCATCCTCTACCGCGGTGAGCACGAAAAATTGAATGCATGTCCTGTATGCGGTGCTTTGCGGTATAAGATCGGGCGAGATGACCCTGGTGATGTTGAGGGCGAGCCGCGCCCCAGGAAGAGGATTCCTGCAAAGGTGATGTGGTATGCTCCTATAATACCACGGTTGAAACGTTTGTTCAGCAACAGAGAGCATGCCAAGTTGTTGCGATGGCACAAAGAAGATCATAAAAAAGACTTGATGTTGAGACACCCCGCGGATGGGTCCCAGTGGAGGAAAATTGACAGAGAGTTCCCGACATTTTCAGATGACGCAAGGAACTTAAGATTTGGTCTAAGTACAGATGGCTTTAATCCTTTTGGAGAGCAGAGCTCCAGTCACAGCACTTGGCCCGTGACTCTATGTATCTATAACCTTCCTCCTTGGTTGTGCATGAAGCGGAAGTACATTATGATGCCAGTGCTCATTCAAGGCCCGAAGCAACCTGGCAACGACATTGATGTGTACCTCAGGCCATTAGTTGAAGAACTTTTGCAGTTGTGGCGTGAAGAAGGTGTACGTGTGTGGGATGAGCACAAACTGGAGGAATTTGATCTATGAGCTTTGCCTTTTGTAACCATCAATGATTGGCCTGCTCTTGGCAACATTTCAGGATAGTCAAACAAGGGATACAATGCATGCACGCACTGTTTAGCTGAGACTGATAGTATACATTTAGGTATCAAGAATGTGTACCTGGGTCATCGTCGGTTTCTTGTACCCAAGCATCCGTTAAGGAAGAAAGGCAAGCATTACAAATGTGAGGCAGATCATCGGCCGAGGCCTACCCGCCCTTCTAGTTCTGTTATACATGATATGGTCAAGGATTTAAATGTAATCTTTGGAAAGGGTCCTGGCGGACTCACTGTTCCGAATGACGCAAACAACCACGTACCCATGTGGAAGAAGAAATCTATATTTTGGGAGCTGCCCTATTGGATAATGCTAGAGATTCACTCTGCAATCGACGTGATGCACGTGACAAAGAACATTTGCTGCAACCTGCTAAACTTCTTGGGCGTGTATGGGAAGTCAAAAGATGGGAAGTCAAAAAAAGGTACACCGAAAGGAAGGCAGGCCCATCAACGTATGAGCGAAGAGATGCATCGAGACGATACTCATTCAGAGAATCAGCCAGGTCCTGCAAGCTACGCTCTTACTAAAGAAGAGAAGAAAATATTTTTTGAGTGCCTTCGCAGTATGAAGGTTCCATCTGGCTTCTCATCAAATATAAAGGGAATAATAAACATGGCAGAGCAAAAATTTCAGAACCTAAAGTCTCATGACTGTCACGTGATTATGACACAATTACTTCCGGTTGCATTGAGAGGGCTTCTACCGGAAAATGTTCGAGAACCCATTGTGAAGCTATGTGCATTTCTCAATGCAATTTCTCAGAAGGTCATCAATCCACTAACTCTAAAAAATTTAGAGAAGGATGTGGTCCAATGTCTTGTCCGCTTCGAGTTGGTGTTCCCACCAACCTTCTTCAATATTATGACGCACCTTGTAGTCCACCTAGTCGAAGAGATTTCTGTTCTCGGTCCTGTATTTCTACACAACATGTTCCCCTTTGAGAGGTTCATGGGAGTCTTAAAAAAATATGTGCATAACCGGGCTAGGCCAGAAGGAAGCATCGTCAAGGGTTATGGAACAGAGGAGGTCATTGAGTTTTGTGTAGATTTTATTCCTGATCTGAAGCCGATCGGTGTTCCTGAATCACGTCATGAGGGGAGACTGCATGGAAAAGGCACCCTAGGAAAGAAAGCAACAATATGTCAAGACGGGGATTCTTTCACTCAAGCACACGACACCGTTCTACATAATTCCAGTTTGGTGGGTCCGTATGTCGAGGAACACAAGAATGTTTTACGCTCCAAATACCCGGAGAAAACTGAAGATTGTATTGATGGAGAACACATGAAGACTTTCAGCAGTTGGTTAAAAAGACGTCTCATTAATGACACCAATGTTGAAGAACAGCTATACTTGTTGGCCACATCACCAGCTTCAACTATATTGACTTTTCAAGGGTACAAGATAAATGGAAATATATTTTACACAGCCAACCAAGATAAAAAGAGCACCAACCAAAACAGTGGAGTCCGCTTTGATGCAACAAACTGCAACGGGACAAAGGACACATATTATGGTTACATAGAGGAGATATGGGAACTTGACTATGGACCTACTTTTAAGGTCCCTTTGTTCAAGTGCAAATGGTTCAACCTACGAGGCGGGGTAGAGGTAGACCCACGATACGGAATGACTACAGTGGATCTCAAGAATCTTTCGTACGAGAACGAACCATTCGTCCTAGCCAGTGAAGTGGCTCAGGTTTTCTATGTGAAGGACATGTCTACCCTACCGAAAAAAAGAAAAGATAAGCAAGCGAGTACATCACACGATGAGCCAAAGCGCCACATAGTTCTTTCAGGGAAAAGAGTCATTGTGGGAGTGGAGGACAAGACAGACATGTCAGAAGATTACGATAAGTTTCATGACATTCCGCCCTTCAAAGTGAACACTGATCCAAGTATCAAGTTAAATGAAGAAGATTGTCCGTGGTTACGGCGCAATCAGAAGAACAAGTAAACACTAGATAGGGATATTATTGTTGATGTGTAATATCCGAATGCTTTGTATCAGAAGAACAAGTGAACTGAAGTATTTTGTAGATGCATGGAACAAAACACACGATTTCACCTGCATACAGCCCAACGGTGGCTCGTGAGTGCCTGCATATCAAATGCACCGTTGGGCGTATGCAGGGAATCCGAATGCTTTGTATTCTGTCGATGAAGTAGAATGAGGAGACAATGACTGCCGAACATGTTCAAGAGGGGGCTATATATAGGGTCATGTGACTCACGAACTGGTCATGATAGTGCCCATCCAACAGCTCAGAATCCCTCAAAAGAAACACATCTTCATCCAACGGCTCACAAGTGCTTTAAAGAAACACACAATCCATGTGCTTCTTTAGTCCCGGTTGGTGTTACCAACCGAGACTACAAATATAGGGTCATGTGACTAACAAAGTGGTCATGATAGTGCTGATCCAACAGCTCTGAAGCCCTCAAAAGAAACACATCTTGATCCAACGGCTCACAAGTGCTTTAAAGAAACACACGATCCATGTGCTTCTTTAGTCCCGGTTTCCAAAAGTTGTGTACCTTAAAATGATTTTTCCAAAAGTTTCAGACCAAACTATCAAACAGTTGTAGTTCAAATTTGAATTACTTTCGATAAATCAACATAAACTCAATTAACTAGGGGAAATTAGTTAGAATTCAAAGAAAAAACTCATACCTGGGGATCATCCATCATATGTGCACCACTCTTAGTGAAAATTAGTTGGGTGCCTTTTGGAGTCATATTTTCTGTACTTTCTTCACAAAAAACCTCATTTTTTCCACTTAAAAAAAGGAAAATGATATTTATGAAAATAATTTGAAGAATCCCTTTGGCAAGATTGTTTAATATACCAATATGCACCTATGTGTGGAGTATGAGATCTTTATCACAAACTATGTCGTCGAAATGACCATAACTTGGTCATTCGGCTCGAAACTTCTAGATGTTCATACATGATAGACCTTTTTGTGAAGACTTTTTTTGCAAAAGTTGTCAAAAATCAAGTTTATCATTTTTCATAGCAACTAGTACACATATAAGGATCCCATGCCAAAGGATTTGATTTTTTGAGGTGTTTATCACTTTATTACATTTTTTCTTAAAAACGATTAAAACGGTCGCTATGACTAATCATCGGAAGAGGTGATATTTTCTAGAACTATCAATGTTTCTGTGATATAACCACTAGTTGTGTACCTTAAAATGATTTTTCCAAAAGTTTCAGACCAAACTATCAAACAGTTGTAGTTCAAATTTGAATTACTTTCGATAAATCAACATAAACTCAATTAACTAGGGGAAATTAGTTAGAATTCAAAGGAAAAACTCATACCTGGGGATCATCCATCATATGTGCACCACTCTTAGTGAAAATTAGTTGGGTGCCATTTGGAGTCATATTTTCTGTACTTCCTTCACAAAAAACCTCATTTTTTCCACT
Source organism: Poa annua (assembly GCA_026929855.1). Classification (NCBI taxonomy): domain Eukaryota; kingdom Viridiplantae; phylum Streptophyta; class Magnoliopsida; order Poales; family Poaceae; genus Poa; species Poa annua. Next base: position 73,702,942 of record CM049433.1, read on the forward strand.
TAAAAAAAGGAAAATGATATTTATGAAAATAATTTGAAGAATCCCTTTGGCAAGATTGTTTAATATACCAATATGCACCTATGTGTGGAGTATGAGATCTTTATCACAAACTATGTCGTCGAAATGACCATAACTTGGTCATTCGGCTTGAAACTTCTAGATGTTCATACATGATAGACCTTTTTGTGAAGACTTTTTTTGCAAAAATTGTCAAAAATCAAGTTTATCATTTTTCATAGCAACTAGTACACATATAAGGATCCCATGCCAAAGGATTTGATTTTTTGAGGTGTTTATCACTTTATTACATTTTTTCTTAAAAACGATCAAAACGGTCGCTATGACTAATCATCGGAAGAGGTGATATTTTCTAGAACTATCAATGTTTCTGTGATATAACCACTAGTTATGTACCTTAAAATGATTTTTCCAAAAGTTTCAGACCAAACTATCAAACAGTTGTAGTTCAAATTTGAATTACTTTCGATAAATCAACATAAACTCAATTAACTAGGGGAAATTAGTTAGAATTCAAAGAAAAAACTCATACCTGGGGATCATCCATCATATGTGCACCACTCTTAGTGAAAATTAGTTGGGTGCCATTTGGAGTCATATTTTCTGTACTTCCTTCACAAAAAACCTCATTTTTTCCACTTAAAAAAAGGAAAATGATATTTATGAAAATAATTTGAAGAATCCCTTTGGCAAGATTGTTTAATATACCAATATGCACCTATGTGTGGAGTATGAGATCTTTATCACAAACTATGTCGTCGAAATGACCATAACTTGGTCATTCGGCTTGAAACTTCTAGATGTTCATACATGATAGACCTTTTTGTGAAGACTTTTTTTGCAAAAATTGTCAAAAATCAAGTTTATCATTTTTCATAGCAACTAGTACACATATAAGGATCCCATGCCAAAGGATTTGATTTTTTGAGGTGTTTATCACTTTATTACATTTTTTCTTAAAAACGATCAAAACGGTCGCTATGACTAATCATCGGAAGAGGTGATATTTTCTAGAACTATCAATGTTTCTGTGATATAACCACTAGTTATGTACCTTAAAATGATTTTTCCAAAAGTTTCAGACCAAACTATCAAACAGTTGTAGTTCAAATTTGAATTACTTTCGATAAATCAACATAAACTCAATTAACTAGGGGAAATTAGTTAGAATTCAAAGAAAAAACTCATACCTGGGGATCATCCATCATATGTGCACCACTCTTAGTGAAAATTAGTTGGGTGCCATTTGGAGTCATATTTTCTGTACTTCCTTCACAAAAAACCTCATTTTTTCCACTTAAAAAAAGGAAAATGATATTTATGAAAATAATTTGAAGAATCCCTTTGGCAAGATTGTTTAATATACCAATATGCACCTATGTGTGGAGTATGAGATCTTTATCACAAACTATGTCGTCGAAATGACCATAACTTGGTCATTCGGCTTGAAACTTCTAGATGTTCATACATGATAGACCTTTTTGTGAAGACTTTTTTTGCAAATGTTGGCAAAAATCAAGTTTATCATTTTTCATAGCAACTAGTACACATATAAGGATCCCATGCCAAAGGATTTGATTTTTTGAGGTGTTTATCACTTTATTACATTTTTTCTTAAAAACGATCAAAACGGTCGCTATGACTAATCATCGGAAGAGGTGATATTTTCTAGAACTATCAATGTTTCTGTGATATAACCACTAGTTGTGTACCTTAAAATGATTTTTCCAAAAGTTTCAGACCAAACTATCAAACAGTTGTAGTTCAAATTTGAATTACTTTCGATAAATCAACATAAACTCAATTAACTAGGGGAAATTAGTTAGAATTCAAAGAAAAAACTCATACCTGGGGATCATCCATCATATCTGCACCACTCTTAGTGAAAATTAGTTGGGTGCCATTTGGAATCATATTTTCTGTACTTCCTTCACAAAAAACCTTAAAACATAGAAAATGATATTTATGATATAATTTGAAGAAATCACCTTGGCATCTTAAAATGTTAGAAAATATAAAACAAAACAGAAAAATAAACTAGAAACCAAAACAATTCAAAAAATAAGTAAACCAAAATAAGAAACAGAAAAGTAAACAATTCAAACAATTTAAAAGAAAACAAAAAAAAAATCAGTAAAAAGAAACAAGGAAAAAAAAGGTATTTGTCTCGGTTGGTAACACCAACCGAGACTAAAGGGCCACTGGCGGCCCAGTCAGACCTTTAGTCCCGGTTGGTGTTACCAACCGCGACTAAAGACCCTTTAGTCTCGGTTCGTAACACGAACCGGGACTAAAGGTCTGTGCCAAGCGTTTAGGTGCTGTTCGCGTCAAAATTTTTCATTCTCCCCCAATTTTCATTCTCCACTGCCGCCTCCGACGCCCCCGACGCCCCCGCGCCGCCGCTGCGCCTCGCCGTCGCCGTCTGCCGCTGCCGCTCCGCCGCCGTCTGCCGCTGCGCCGCCGTCCCCTGCCTCTCCGCACCGACGAGGAGGCCGCTCGCCGCGCCGTCCCCTTCCTCTCCGCACCGTCGAGGAGGCCGCTCCGCCGCCGCGCCGTCCCCTTCCTCTCCGCACCGACGAGGAGGCCGCCCCGCCCACGGCCCCGCCACCCGCTCAACCCCGGTGAGCGTCTCCTCCCCTCCGATCCCTCCCTCTCGGCCTCCTCTTTAGCTAGGGTTAGGGTGTGCCGGATTTGGTCAAGCTAGGGTTAGGGTTGAAGATATGTTGAAGATTCATGTACATTCTAAATCAGTAGCTGGACCTCATACAAAATCAGTAGCTGGATATGTAGTTTTAGACTTCCTTTTGTTTTTCCATGTGGTAAAAGAAATGAATGATCATTCATGTACGTTCTAAATGCCTTAGGTATAGCTTGAGATGACAGAAAGTATAAGTTTTGTTTCCATATGAGCATGATTACGCTGTCAAAAAAATGACTATGCTTGCCTTTAAGTGTTTCTACCATTTAGATCTGCTATATTTTCTAATAAACATCGTGTGCTAATACTTAAACTAGTGATTAGTTTCACATGGCTAAAAATATACACATAGCTTGAGCAAAAGCACATGAGATTGCTCTGGATTGGTAGTTAAATGGAGGTACTTATGCTTGTTGGTGACTCCTTTTTTGTAGTGACTTCCATGCTTATAACATACGCAGAGCATTAGATTTTTTTCTCAGATGTTTGTTGCAGTTTTTATCATGGTTCACAAAATTCTGCAGCTATATAAGGTCATAATCACATGTGATTATATCGGCAGCTAGCATCCACTTCTTATGTTGTTTGCCGCTTCGACCTTCTCTTTCTTGGATGACTGTTGTGCTTTTGATAAGAATAGATACTAATTAGTTCATGCTTGATATCTTAGCCTAGCCGATGATGCAAAGGCTCAGACATGTATTTTGATAAGAATAGATACTAATTAGTTCTTTACTTCTCTGTAATGAGCTATGCATAGAAATTCTATGCACCACTGAGAGATATACTTCTTTTAACTCCAAAATGTGTATAGATGGATATACAGTGAGTATATTTCACCTCTGGCAGGACCTGATGTATTTGCTGTGCCTTATTGCTTGCTGGAATTAATTTTCTAAACTTTCCAATGTGCTTTTTAGTGTATTTATGATGTACAAATACATGTGAAGCCTCCAGAGGAGTGTACACATGTATTGAACATCCTTTTTATGCTTTCTTGTGTTGGAGTTGGTCCTTATTGGACTCATTTGAAATTTCCAGAAACCGACTGTCAAGACGTTTGCAAGACATTCTCTACTGTTTTTTGCTAGAGCTGATATACAATTCATTATACAATTGTTTTGATTGATATACAATTCATTATACAACTTGCAGGAGGTCTTGCTGCTCGGGTGTGTCCACGGCTTGCAGGAGGACTTGCTTCTCGCTGCCAAGACGAACCTTGTATGATGAAATTGCCATTTGTTCTCACTCTTGGCTAGATTGCTTGCTACATTCCTGATGTTTCAGTCCATGTCCAGTGGCTATCTTTGTTTTGTAAATTGAGATGATTGTAAATGTGTTAGATATGAAATTGTAATATATGATCCATATATTATGTTGTGTTAGATATGCAAATTGAGATGATTTTGTGTTAGATATGCAAAATTCTAAAATATGATCCATATATAGTTTTGTGTTAGATATGCAAGATGAGCACACACTGTTTTTCTTCGCTGCCACCTTGTTGTGCTATATGATCTATACTCGTTGCAATTATTGTACTTGTATATGTTTTTCAGATGAATAAATGTAAACTTGATTATAATGCCCGAGCTATGGATTGCAGGTACATTTGAGCTATGGAGCACTTGCGAGACGAGCAGATAGAAGAAGCACAATTTCAACGAGACGAGGAGATGGAAGCCCAAATGGAACAACTTATTTTTAACGATGCCCGAGCTGGAGGAGATGTAGATGATTATGATTTCGAACAATTTTTGAACGACTTTGGTGATGGAATGGAGTCACGAGATGTGGTGATAACAAACTCCGGCGGAGAGGTGTATATGTGTTTATAATAAATATGGCGATATGTTGTTGTTAACTACATGCATTAATTGATTTGTGTTGCATTTATTAACGACTCATTTTTCTTTTAGCCATCCGGATCGAGCAAATCTGCCAAAAAGCAGCCACCATGTGCTCCTCGAGGCAAGGCAAGTCAAGCTGGAGTTATTGTTAGGGACATGATCCCAATCAGCATACGTGAATGGAATAAGCCGGCGGCCGCAGATGTGGAGGACCCATGTTATGTCCACCAAGTTCTTAAGGATTTGGTCTATAACACGCTGTTGTCACATTTCACCCTCCCGCCAGATCTCTCTAAAGTGAAGAAGGACAACCTCAAGAAGTGGACTCTTATTAAGATGGCGGAACAATTCCGGAACTGGAAGAAAAGGTTATGGAATCAATATGAAAAAACAAAAGAAGAGCCAGATTTCAGTGAAGCACAAGGGAAGAAGTTAGAATCTGAATGGGCGGCGTTTAAGGCGTATAGGGAATCGCCTATGGCTGTGGCCCGATCTTCAATAAATAAGTTGAATGCTGGGCTGAAGGTACACCACCATACATTGGGGACAGGTGGCTACAAGAGCGCCATTCCTAAGTGGTTAGCCTATGAAGAAAAACTGGTTCGATCGGGGGTCCGTCCAAAGACACTTGATTGGCCCGAGAGGTCAAAATTCTGGTTGTTCGCGCATGGGGCAGGGTTGGACCCAGTAACCGGAGATATTGTTGGAAAAGGAAAATGGAAGGATCTCGTTGACATAATCAAAGTGAAGCTTGAAGATGCAATTAATGATGTTCGCAATGGTGTGTTCAAACCCGATAGAGAGGATGACGAGCTGACACGGGCCCTGGGGAATCCTGAACATGTTGGACGAGCTCGAGGCTATCCTGGCGGTGCTACGTTTAAGACTGCGTGGCCGGAATCCGCTCACACTTATAGAAGCCGTAGCAGAGGTAAGAAGAAGGAGGCCGACCGGATATCAGAATTGGAACGTGGCCTGAAGGAGACACGGGCGGAACTGAAAGCAATGAAGGAGCAAAGAAAGGAACCTCAGGAGCGGGACCAATTAGATCATGAAGCAGATGCCGCCCCATCTCAGCGTAGAAGCAGCGTTGGTTCCACGCGTCAAGTCGATGGTCCCTACCCAGTGGATGACATCACAGAGCCTACAGGTTGTGAGCTACATATAGCAATGAGAAACATAACTTTGAAGGTGGCGGTGGGGCAAGCTTTAGTAATTCAACCTGGAGAACTCTACCATTGTGGTGAAATTCCAGATGGCTACGCTCGTGTCGGGGTGGACGAAATTATGGCGGGATTTGAAACCTTGGAACTTGAGTTTCCTGGAGGTGACGAGGAGAAGACGTTGGCAGACGTCAAGCATGGCTTCGCCCTATGGCCCAAGAAATACATCGTCCTTTCAGAACAAGCAAAGTCCACTCCACGTTCTAGGAGTCCAGCTCACCAGCAAAGTCCACTCTTCCTCGAGAGGGATCAAAGACGGAGTCCATCTCCACCTCATCAGCAAAGCCCACACCTCCCCGATAGGGACCCCAGCCCGAGTCCATCTCCAGCTCATCAGCAAAGCCAACCGCCCCCCGAGAGGGTCCCCAGCGCGAGGCCATCGCAGTTTGTGCCAGTCCGCCAGAATGTTAAGTCGCTCTCGAGTAGGCGCCAGTCTGGTTCTCCTGTTAGGAAGAAACCTAGAAAGCAGAAAACACCGCCGCCTACTCCAAAGTTACCTTGGGAGAGAACCGTCGAGGAAAACGATATCGCCTGCAAAGAACATACTGATGCCTGGCTTGCTGGCGTGAAACAGAAAGCGTTAGCGAAACAATTGCCTCCTCAAAAATTTACTGCCGGAATTCCTCAGGAGAAAATTGACCGTTGCATCGATGCCCTATACAACCCCCCACCATCGCCGCCAACAGACTATGATCGCAACATTGATAAGTCATATGACGAAGAGATGGATGATCGATCGAAAAAAGGGAAACAAGTTGCCCAACTCGGAGAACAAGACGCACAGTCGGCCCCCCCGCTCAAGGTGCTTGATGACAGAGTTCTCAAAAACATCAATGTGCGGGAGCTGGTATATTCGGGAGATGATATCCCCTTCGCGGATGTTGTTCGTACTTATGTTCACGGGGAGAATTTTGTCGACGGCGACTTACCCACAGGAATGCGTCAATTTCAAGCCTGGTACAAGAATACCGTAAAGGAGACGAATAAAGACGCTCTCATGATGGCAGTTAAGGAAGAGCATTATTTCCAAGAATACTCCGTTGTCCTTTACTTCATCGAAATCTTTCAGTTATACAATCTCCGGGCCCTCGACAAAACTATCATGAGTTCCTATTGTCTGTAAGTGATCTATTCCTGTAATTTAATGCTTTAATTAGCTCTACTCGTTCATTGTCTGTGATAATCCTCTCTATAATATTTTGTGGGCTTTATTACGCAGAATGAAGATGCTCGAATGCAAGAAGCAGAAAATCAACCACATTGGGTTCATTGACCCCTCTATAATGCATGAAGATAACATAATTGATCCAAGACTTAACAAGGATACACCGGGGAATTTGCTAATGTTTTTCAAGCGACAAGCTTACAAAAAATATATATTATGGCCTTACAACTTCAAGTGAGTGTTACTGCTTATTACACATTTTATTTTTCTCACCCGATGTTAAGTTTAATTGATGAGTTATGCATGACTATTTATAAACGTGCGCAGCTACCACTACATTCTTATCGTTATTGACTTGCGGAAAGGAGAAATTGTTGTCCTTGACTCGTTAAGAAGATGCCCTAAACAATACAAGACCTGTTTTGATTTGGTGACAAGGTACTTTCTTTTCTTATCGCCTCTTTCGTTCATTTCCTAATATCAAAGAATTTATGACTCATTCATTCATTTTCTTGTCATGCAGCGTTTGGAAAATGTTCCTCGCGAAACATCCGAACAGTGGATGGCCAGAGAAGCTGCTATGGCGTACTAACCAAGTAAGTAAGTAGTACTATAACTAGGCCCATGCACCATTATCATACTTTAGTATTATTTGATTAAATTCTATTCTTCTATAGACTTGCCTTAAACAGCCAATAGGGACTGATCTATGTGGATTCTACGTTTGCGAGTACATGCACACTGTGGTCAACGAGAGTTTGAAGAGCAGAAAAAGTATTGAAGTACGTAAAGCTCTAGTCTCAAAATTATTTTTGTACCATCAATCGTGATGAGTTTTATTCATTTCATATCTCATGTATTCATCGTGATATCATTTTTTTACAGTTCGCAAGAAAGCGCAACGAGTTACCAATAAAGACCCGCTTCAGGGCAATTGCAGAGGAGTTGGCGGGATTTTACCTCGCCCATGTCATACCGGAGACCGGAGAGTACCACTATTTTACCACTGGTGGTGCGGACATGTAATAGTGATCTCCATGTAACAAAGTACTTCTAAGTATCTGGAACCGGGAAACGTGATCTTCATGTACCACGCGTACTTAATTGTGTATGTGTTATCAACACATGATCTTCATGTAATTGTATATATGCATGATGCAACTTCATCTAGCTTCGTATAATAATTTATACGTGTTTTTCGCGCATCGAAGCCGTAGCATCCGAAACCCCTACCCCAACGCATCGACGTGGTACCATCCGAAACCCCCTACCATCACGCATCGACGTGGTACCATCCGAAACCCCTACCCAGAAAAGAAATGAAAAAAAAAGCAAAACCCTGAAATGTAAAAAAAAAAGCAAAACCCTAGTCCCGGTTCGTAACACGAACCGGGACTAAAGGATTCGCCCCCGCGCGCCCCTGTCCCCTCCACGTGCGGAGCTCTAATTGGTGGGGGGGGGGGGGGGGGGGGGGGTTGCGGTCCCGGTTCGTATTGAACCGAGACCAAAGGGTGGGGGGGCTCTAGTCCCGGCCAGACAGTCCCGGTTGCTACACCGGGACTATAGCCCCTCCGGAACCGGGACTAGTGCCCCTTTTTCCACTAGTGCATGTGAGGATGACCTATGCAGACACGAGTGTTCAGTTGTGAGACCAAATAATTCCGTTATCCAGATGTGTGACTTAAATGTACATAGCGAACGAGTTCAGTGACCACCAGTAGTGCAATTTACTCATGATTTACCATATGATAGCTCCACGCAGAACATCTGGAATAAGTAATATTGGAAGAATCGATGAGTAGAAAACATGTTAGTAGCATATAATTGGGAAGTGTACAAGATTATAATTTGTCTATACCTTTTAAGTGTTATGTATCTTGTCCGGTGTCATATTACCGAAATGTTAAAATTCCTATGATGAATTTCTGCAGTGCATCCAGATGAGTAAAATGATTGGTTAAGAACTGAGAAACAGGGGAGCGAAGAAAAATGTATGTTGCGAATGTTAAGAAAAATAATCTCAAGGAGTCAAACTCATAGGCAGTCATTTCTTTATTAAGTTGTTTCTCAACACAGGCAACAGAGCTTTCGCCTTCGTCCTCATTCATTTGAAACTCTTCACTGCTCTCATTCACTGATTCACGATGCTGTTCTTGATGACATCCGACATGCTATCAACAACTGTGAAGATGTGATCATCCACAATTCCACATCTGGCCGCACTGATTCAGTCATGACTCCCTGAAACATATAGTATGAAATGCTTAGACGAGCTTCCGAAGCATGTCACATTTAAGAATTTTTCTTTAGATTTGCTTCTAGAGTATGTATAGCAGGTCATGTTTAGAGTATCATATTGATTCTATTCCAATAAAGGAAAACAAGAGCTATTTTGTGCAGATCTCTGATTCAAATACGTCAACCATCTAGTCTATTTTTCTGAAGTGTAATCGTTCAAAAATCATAGTAAAGTGATTTAGAGTGTCATTTCATCTTTTTTCAGTAATGCTAAGAATCACAATGTTAATAGTGTTTTTAACGTAAAAAAAATGTTAATACTGATATCGAGAATTGGCTACTCATAAACTTGAAAAGTATACGTTTCTGCCACACCTTGCTTGTCCAGAAACCTATTCTTCTGTTGAGAGAATCTACGGGTATGCCGATTTCTTTAGCAAGTGTCTTTGAAGTCCAACTGAAAAGATATGATGATTTGTGGAATTCTGCACGTAAGTTGCTACTCGCGTTGCTGACTGCTGAAACGCACGTATTGTGGAATTCCATAATACCCCAATCTCGGCCGCATTATGGAATTCTGCACACACACGTATTGTGGTATAACACACGCACGTAAGTTGTTGGGAGTTTCACACGACCAATCGTCCCAACGATCAAAGTTGGAATCTGACTGTACTATATAGTCCTAGGCTTAACAACTTCCCTCAAAAGCGCGAGTATATATTACTGAAGATCACAGATCAGAAGCTCGCAATCCGTGTTAGCAGAAAAAAAAGGCTTAACTAGTTCTGCATCGATTAGCTGGCTCATACATATGGGGACCAAGACTGCTCCCAGTGGCGGCATTCTCAGCATATGATGGAATTCTGCACACGCACGTATTGTTTCTCTCCGCCATGCCGATTCGTGTCTTGCTAGGTCACATGACCAATCCTCCCAACGATCAAAGTCGGACTCCGACTGTAGATACTATATATACTCCTAGGCTTAACTAGTCCCCCTCAAAAGCGCGAGTATACTATCCGTGTTACTACCAGAAAACTAGTTCTGCATTGATTAGCCGGCTCATACATATGGGGACCAAGACGGCCTCCAATGGCGGCAGGTAATTAAGTAGGCACACGTACGAGGGTAGTTTTATTTGCCCTTGTTCAATTCGCAGCTGTATGTCAGTGTATACGCTCTTATATATCTTGCACTACTACTCCAGTGCTAAGTGCTAACTACTGCTGGAGAAATCGTAGGGTGTTAACTTACTGATCATATATATACTACGTACCCAGGACCAAACGCCGACGGAAGAGTCCGCTGAAGACCTTCTTTTTCATCTTGAACCAGAAGGTTGGATCGTCTATGTTTTCCAGGAAAACCGAGGGCATCATCAGATTCAGACCCAAAAAGATGTTCAGACTATGTGCTCGTGACGAGTTCGGCACGAGGACACTGGACAGACGTGCAGCTCTACTTAAATCAACGGCGCTGCATCACGAAGTAGAGCTTCGTGAGGGAAAGTGGAGGCATGCAACGCTGTGTATCATGTACAATGTCTCTTCAACATGCACTGACGATACCGGAACCATTCGAAGACTGTCTTCCAGGATTCAGGATGCGCTTCGAAAGTACAGAGAACGCCGTCTTGAAGCCGGATTGTTTTATCTGGACGGACACGTAAAAGATATGACATACACTGTTAGGAGCCACCTGTACGGTGATAGCGAGTTCTTAATGGATCTGTGGAGAAGGAAAAGGTTGGAGCGCATCACAAGAAAAAATAACCAAGAGCAATGCAATAGTCCTGCAAGTGTTCATGAATCCTCCGTATCCCAAGACACGGGCCTTTCCTCCATAGTAGTCCGGCCATTCCGATTGTGTGGGATGAGACATGTAGTTTCCTTGTTGCTTCTCATCGCATTAGCCTTCTCAATTGTATATCTATGAAAGATCGTTGTATTTTGGTTAACTTGCTGCTACTACGTTTGCCATATGGCGCGGATAATGTTTTTTCCTCGTGCATTTGCTAACAAATGGTCCATAGTCGTTGTGTAGTCTTGTAAACCACTCCACTCTTTGAAAAATGAGCACATGCAAAGTAGCAAGAGCATGGAATATAAATGTAACATGAAAGGATCTCGTAAGAAAAATCAGATGTTTGAGACGGCAGTGTAAATAAGCTTGGTTAACACCTAAGAATGCAAACAAAGAGAGAGAGAAAAGTACGATGCATGAAAGGTAATTAAGGTTCGAGGTGGATAAAACATATCATCAAATACACACTGGTGAAGATAACTAAGTGACCGGCAACATGATATATATGTAAGCTCTGAACATATTGCACTTCAATTAAACGAGGATAGACTGCAAGAATACATTGCAGAAGTGGGATAGATCAAGTAATCAAGAAGTGAGAAAAGTACTCAAAGGGGGGCCATAGCCCTAACTTTAATCAGAAAGAAGAGAAATACAGGGGCAGCACTAAAAGTACTCAAGCATATAAAACATTATTGAGATCACAATGATGTTTATATGTTTAACAATAACATGCCGAGGAAAATGACTTCTTCCAGGGTAAATCTACTATAATTTCAAAAAAATTGCCAATTCTCAGGCCGCCAAGGTTTTGTAAGCAAAGTACTCAAGGTGTGTCTCAGAAGGGCTTCTGAAGGAACACCAATCCCTGGGAAGGAAGAAGGGCATGATGTTAAGGGTGATTTTAGACCAGATGATTCATTTTCATTGTCAACACAGTCCCTCGGATATGTCAAAAGAGCATGCAACAACTGAAGAGAAACAGACTGACAATACCAAAAAGTTGGTCAGCACAAGCACAAGAGCTAAGCATCAGTGTAAGGGTATATAAACTGAAGAAAGAATAGCATGACAAGACCCAAAAGTTCCGTTAGCAAACATGGTTAGTTGGTTACGAATAATAACCAAGAGCATCTCCACCGGCACACTCCAAACGACCCCCCAAAGGCCCATTGGGGGTCCGGATGCCAAAAAACGCCACCAGCGGCACCCCCAATGCCTCGCCCCGAGCAAAAACATGTCCGACACCCCAGAAGAGGCCTCCAAATTTGGAGGCCCTCTCGGGGGTGCCGGATACTGCCCGGACATGCTTCTGACAGAGCTGACTCGCCCGTTATAGAGACAACGCCCGTCTCGCCATGGGTTTAAGGCGCCGTGCAAGAGGCCGTTCCGCCCGCGTCCCGCACGCCTCGCATTTACGGCGGCGGCTGCTGAGCGCCCAACCTTTCCCGGCGTCCCAAGCGGCGCAATGGCGGAGACGTGTCGCTGCCATTAACTCCGACGCGACGCGTGCTCACCCACCCGGCGCTTCCCGCCTCGGTTTCCCGCCGAGACATTGGGCTGGCTATAAAGTGTTGGAAATATGCTCTAGAGGCAAATAATATATTCATTATTGACATATTTCATTAAGTTTATAATAGGGTATATCATGCTATAACTTTGTTAATTAGAATCATTGATACAGGTGTGGTATTTAACCAAACCAATGTCCCTAGTAAGCCTTTATTAATACTAGTTCATTACGCAACTGATGATCTTGATTCAGATCATGGACATTTATGTCAGTTGGTAAATGTGGTCACACCATTAGGTGAATGTTGTGATAGACTTACCCAAAGATTAGCTTTGCAACGAGATCGTGACACGATGTTCAAGTTGCATTGATAGGAAACATTGAAACCTAAATCCTTAGACCGTGAGATGATACTTAATCACTACTCCCGGAGTATGCTTTGATGGCACCTGAAGATGCTTAGTTATGCGGCATTGAGAACGGTCACTGTTGGGCATTCGACGGGGTAGGTTGAGGCGTATGCATCAAGATCGGGATTTGTTCATCCGCGTGAAAGGAATGATACTCTGGGCCCACTCGGTGAGTTTACATCCAACGCTGCGCAGTAAGTGACTAGGTCGTAGGAGGTGTAAAATCACGGGAACGAGTAAAGAAGCATCTGTCGGTAATGAGATTGAACCCCGGTATTGTGATATCGACGATCAGATCTCTGACGGAGTTAGTATCGAATGAACAAAGGAATATGGTATTCATTATCAACGTTTACGGTTCAACGACAAAAGATCTCCGTGAACGCACATGGGTCGGTATGGACATCCAGGTTCCCCTGCTGATCATTCACTGGAGATAGTCTCGGTGATGTCTGGAGTGTTCTCGGACCGTAGGGTAATACACTTAAGTGGTCGATGAATTATAAGATGGTTTTGATGCCCGGAGTTAGTGGAGAATAATTTAGAGATCATCGGAATATGTTCCGGAGAGATCCTGAAGTCGTATCGGAATCCCGAAGGTAGTTCGGAGGGTTTCAAAAGAGTTCCTGAAGAGAGGTGATATTTTATATATGATATAAATATGTTAAATAAGTTAAATAAATGTTAATTGATGTATTAATATTGTTTAAATGATTAAATTCGTATTTAATATAAAGGCCCGCTAAATGGGTCAAAAGGAAAGGAAAGGAGGCCCAAAAAGGAGATCAACTTGCCCCCCAAGGCAAGGGGGGACAAACCGACTTGGATTAGGGTTTAGGGGGGGGGGGGGGTCGACCGAACCCCCTTGGCCCCACCCAAGCCGCCGGCCTCCTCCTCCCCTTCCTTATCTCCTCCTCCCCTCCTCCTATAAAAGGAGGGGCACCCTTCCCCTTTTCCTCGTCCCATAATTCCCTTTGGAATTTGCTCTCTCTCTCTCTCTCTCTCTCTCTCGTGTCTCTCCCTCCCACGTGGTTCCTCGAAGAGCTGCGCCAGGGAGAGATATTCTCCACCATACGCACATCGTCGTGCTGCTCCAGATACGATCTAACAGATCTACTTCCGCGGTTCTGCTGGATCGGAGTTCTGGAAGGTTTTCGTCGTCCACCGTACATGTACAAAACTCGGCGGCGCCACACTTGAGGTGCCGGGTCGTTGCACCAAGTTCTTCCGCGACCTTGAGGTCGGCTACGCACGTCTTCATCGTCAACACCTGTGTGGGGGTGTAATCCCCGCGATCGGTCTTCAAGAGGTATGTGACCGATACCAAGATCGTTACCGCATTACTACTTAGCTAGATTCTTGGGGTAAGGGTGTTACGCTTGTTAGGAATTTTTTTGTATTTCCTCCCGTAATCCAACATAAAGAGGCCCCCACCGTGCAGCCATTTCGCCACACCAGCACCGACGCACCGCCCTGAGCCGTAACCGTAGCCATGGTTCGCCGCCTCGCCACCTCATGGGAGATGCTCACCCAGGCAGCGCGCCGTGCTCACGGCACGACGCAGGAGGACGCCGCCGCCACCGACAAACAGCCGTTCAACTGGGCGGATTTGGACGACGTCGATGTCAACGAACAAGAGGAGCAGGAGCCAGTGCAGGAGTTCCACGAGGTGCCGCCGCAGGAGCTCCCGCCGCCGCTGTGGCCTGACCTGGTGGTTGCTGTCAACTCGTTCAAGAGTTGGCGCAACGAGCAGGCAAGCCGCCAGGTCAGGATTGGCTACGAGGCGGCTGGGGACGCCGTGGAGGCCGCAATCGTGACTGCGGCGCACAACGAGCGTTACCGTGCCTTCGTGGCCGCCGAGCGGGCCGCGTACAAGCAGCTCAACGCCGAGGCGGAGGAGCTGAACCAGATGCAGGCGGAGAGGCAGGCTCGCGCGAGGCAGGAGCAGATATCGGCGATAGCGGAGAGGGATGCTATGCGCCGGGTGATGCACTCACGGGTGTGTAGTTGGAAAACCCCAAGAGGAAGGTGTGAAGTAGTGCAGCAGCAAATTTCCCTCAGTTATGAAACCAATGTTATCGAACCAGTAGGAGATGAAGAACACGTCTGAAGGTCTCCCCCTTGCAATGGCGCCAGCAATTGTTTTGTGGAGGTGGAACCTGCACAACACAATCAAGAAACTTTGCCCCAACTCAACAGTGAGGTTGTCAACCTCACCGGCTTGCTGTAACAAAGAGATTAAACGTATTGTGTGGAAAATGATGTTTGTTTGCAGAGAATGAAAGTAACAGTTTGCAGTTGGTTGTATTATCAGTTTAAAGAAAAGGACCGGGGTCCACAGTTCACTAGTGGTGTCTCTCCATAATAATAATAATAGCATACATGCGGGTAAACAAATTGCAGCTGGGCAATTGATAGAATAAAGAGCTGCATAATGATGCATATACTAATGACATGATGTCTAGTGTGAGATTCATTTGGGCATTACAACAATATACATAGACCGTTCCAATCGCATCTATGACTAATAATCCACCTTCCGGTTAGCGTCCGCACCCCTTTCAGTATTAAGTTGCAAGCAACAGATTATCGCATTAAGCAATGTGTGTATAGTAAGTAAGTAACATCATCTTTAGATAAAGTACTACTTTTTTATCCCTAGTAGCAACAGTACATCTACAACCTTAGAGCTTTCGATCACTACCCTAGATTAAATAGAGACATGAACACACTATCGAGCATAAATACCCCCTCTTGGAGTCACAAGTATCTACTTGGCCAGAGCATCTACTAGCAACGGAGAGCATGCAAGATCATAAACAACACACAACATGATATATTATGAAGCAATGACAAAGTATTCAATATTCATCGGATCCCAGGAAACACAACATGTAGCATTACTTAAAGATGATCTTGATCATGATAGGCAGCTCACAAGATCTAAACATGGTAGCACAATAGGAGAAGACAACCATCTAGCTACTGCTATGGACCCGTAGTCCAAGGATGAACTACTCACGCATCAATCCGGAGGCGGGCATGGTGATGTAGAGCCCTCCGGTGATGATTCCCCTCTCCGGCAGGGTGCCGGGAGGAGCTTCTGATCCCCCCCCCCCCGAACTAGGGTTGACGACGGCGGCGGCTCCGTGAGGAAAAGTGGAAAAGTGTTCGGGTATTATGTCTTAGGGTTTCGGGGGGATTATATAGGCGAAGGGGCGAAGGCGGTGGAGCCCCGAGGGCCCCACCTCAGGTCTAGGCGCGGCCGGGGGGAAGACGCGCCACCCCTTGAGGTGGGCGCCTCGGGCCCGTCTCCTTCTCCCCCTCGGGCTTCTGGAACGTGTCGGCGATTCTAAGACTTTTGGTTTTTGTTTCGTCCAATTCCGAGAATATTTCCTTAAGTGGATTTCTGAAACCAAAAACAGCAGAAAAACAGGGAACTGGCGCTGTGGCATCTTGTTAATAGGTTAGTTCCAGAAAATGCATAAAACTATATAAAATGTGTATAAAACATGTAGGCAATTGGTATAATATAAGCATGGAACATAAGAAATTATCGATACGTTTGAGACGTATCAAGCATCCCCAAGCTTAGTTCTACTCGTCCTCGAGTAGGTAAAACGATAACAAATAATTTCTGGAGTGACATGCTTTCACACAGTCTTGATCAAATAATAATGTAATGCATGTAAGTTGAGATCAAATGAATAAAAACTATTGTTTATATTGATATCAAATGGGTAATGAATAAACAAGTAGGCATAATAAAGCAAAACTTTCAATGAATCAGTACTAGAGAACAATCAACCATGCAAAGTAGATATTTAAAGATGATTTAAGCTTCAGGCACAACAATATAATCATCTAATGAATCAAACACTCATGACAACTTTGTGAAAGGATCAAGTCAAGTGATAGTAATATGCACATAGAAGATCATCTCTCTATTTGTTCACACAAAAACAAGCAAGTGTTCAGCGTTGGTTCCTGGCACCAGGATGTTGTGGCTAGGAGAATAATAATGGGGGTTTGGAAGGCCAATGGGAGAAAGTCTCACAAAGCTGAAAATGATCATTAGACAAGAGGAAGTCTTATAATCGAAGCTATGCAAGGAGTAGTGATTGCCACACAACGGATGCACATAGAGCTATAAGTGTATGAAAGCTCTCCAATAGAACTAGTGGGGGTGCATCTAATTTGCTTGCTCATGAAGAGCTAGAGCACTTTTGAGGAGGCTCATCATTGGAATATACAAGCCAATTTCTATAGTGTAAAGTTCCCCACATAGTTATGCAAGTAAAACATGAAAACTCTCTCATATGGAGTATAGGTGCTAAATATGAGCACAAATGATGACTATGAATAATATGAGTGCTATAACATGAGCACAAGTGTGGATAAAGAGTAGTAATGTTGCCCCCTTTTTTATTCTATTTTTTTCTCTTTTTCTCTTTTTTCTATTTTTTTGTATTTTTCTGTTTCTCTTTTCGATGGCCTCCATGGCTCTTTTCACTTTTAGGGGCAAACATCCTAATATGATAATATGACAACACACTTTTTGGTACAAATATCTCATGATGAGTAAAACATAATGTATGAATATGATGAATGACAACAAGTCATGTAATGTAAGATGAAAGTTGCATGGCAATATATATCGGAACAGCTATGGAAATGTTGTAGTATGTAGGTATGGTGGATGTTTTGAGGAAGATATTTGACTTATGTGTAGGAGAACATGATGAAGATCTCCCACGAGTTTTGGATGTACCCGCGAAGTATGCACCAACTCTCAATGTGAGAAAGGGCAATGCAAAGTACCGAAGAGGCTAGCAAATATGGAGATGGAAGTGCCATGAAAACCGCAGCTTTAGAACTCACAAGAAAAAGGATTCCAAATAGAAATATGATCTTACAAGGCATAATGAAAATCACTCCACGAGGGATTGTGTCAAATGAACAAGTCACTGTTGGGACCCCGACCGTAGCGCATAACACAAAGTCATTACGGTTGCTTTTAACATTAGAAGTCATATTTCATTATGCTATCAACTGGAAATTTAAGTGTGGCACAGCTTCAAGTTTTCTAGACCAACCATTAATCATTCCACCTTACTAAACCATCATGTTTACCATTAAGCATATTAATATCTCAAAACAACATCAATGATTCAAGTGACACAATTTAATGATCTACAAGATTATGTATCATTTAGTTATACCATCTACCACATCTAACATTTTCTGTTCTTAAAAACACCAATCAACTTATTTAAATATAAACTCTCCAAGTATTTAACAATGAAGCAAGAGAGTATAACATATGAGAACTAACAGATCTGAACAAGAGATGCATGAAAAATAAGAGCTGAAAGTATTGCAGTAGCTATAAAAGAATACTCAACAAATATAAGTGAAGAATAAGAGTATTCAAATGAAAAAGCGGAGCATGTCTCTCTCCCACACAAGAATGCTAGGATCCATTTTATTCAGAGAACAAAAATAATAAAAGCAAAAATAAAAACAAACAGACACTCCAAGTAAAGCACATAAGATGTGGCCGAATTAAAATAAAGGTTCACTAGAGATAACCTGATATGTTGTTGATGAAGAAGGGGATGCCCAAGGCATCCCCAAGCTTTGACGCTTGAGTCTTCTTGAAATATGCTTGGGTGACCCACGGGGGCATCCCCAAGCTTAGGCTCTTTCATCTTCTTGATCACATCATATCATCCTCTCTCTTGATCCTTGAAAACTTCCTCCACACCAAACTCAAAGTAGACTTCATTAGAGGGTTAGTGCATAATCAAAAATTCTTATATTCTGCATGAACACAATTGCTACCAATGCTACTAGACATTAGCTACAGCCACTGATACTTTATGGAACAAAAAGATCCATTCAAAATAGTAAAAGAGGCATTGCAAAATAAATGGCAGAATCTGTCAAAAACAGAACAGTCCCTAAAGACGAATTTTTTCGAGGCAGTTAACTTGTTCAAATCAGAAAACTCAAAACTAATGAAAGTTGCACATGTATCTGAGGATTACGCACAAAACATCCCAGGTCCATCCGATTTTCTGTGAATAGTTATGAATTTAACGGTGGACAACAGAAAACAGTTTCAGCACAGCAATCCAAATCTAGCATCAACTTTCTACTAGAGGCTTAACTTGGCACAACAATGCAATAAAATAAAGATACAAAGGAATTGCTACAGAGGTAGGCATGTTCCTTGACTCAATAAAATAAAATAACAGGAATAAAAATTGGGTTGTCTCCCATAAGCGCTTTTCTTTAACGCCTTTCAGCTAGGCACAGAAAGCAAAACTCAAGTGTTCCCAAGAGAAGAAGCATCCAAATCAATGCAAGAAATCCTCTCAACTATGCATTGTATTTTATCTATATGAGTTTCAGAGATCCCTTTTTCATTACTCTTAGGTTTACTACATTCATCAAAGGGATTCGCAGGGACAATCCAATCAAAATTTTCTTCCAAAGCTTCATGCATAGCTACAAGTTTAATAGGTATTGGCACATTCATTACTTCTCCTTTTTTAGATTCGGTTTTGCCCAATTTCTCTAGTGTTTTGATGACCTCTACACATGAGCCTAGCATATTAAAGCGATCAAAAACTTTCCTAGCTTCTTTAGCAACATCACCAAATTCTTTAAGCAGGGTTTCTAGAATAAAATCTTTCTTTTCAGCATTTTCCACATTATGAAGGTTAAGGAACATTTGCTGAATTATGGGATGGAGGTTAACAAACCTAGCTTCTAGCATGTGAACCAAGGAAGCTGCAGCAATTTCATAATTTGGAGCAAGTTCTGCTATGGATCTATCCTCAAAATCATCATGCATACTAACATGGTCAAAGAATTCTTCAATATTATCTTTTCCAATTATAGAACCACTACCCACTGACATGTCTTTCAGGGTGTACTTAGGGAGCAGCATTTTAGCAAATAAAAAGACAAACCGAAATAAACAAAAACACAAACCGAAATATAAAATAACAAAACCGAAATAAAAATGATAATGCAAGTAACTATTTTTTTTTGTATTTTTGATATTAAGCAAACAAGACAATAATAAAGTAAATAAATTGCAAGTAACTAATTTTTTTTTGTTTTTGATAATAAGAAGCAAACAAGATAATAACAAAGTAAAATAAAATGCAAGACAAAAACAAAGTAAAGAGATTGGGAAGTGAGAGACTCCCCTTGCAGATGTGCTTCAGCTCCCCGGCAACGGCGCCAGAAATTAGCGTCGAAGGGGAGCTGAATGTCTTCTGAACAGAGTTGTTCTTATCTCCCCGGCAACGGCGACAGAAATTCTTGATGCAGTCACGGGTGTGTAGTTGGAAAACCCCAAGAGGAAGGTGTGAAGTAGTGCAGCAGCAAATTTCCCTCAGTTATGAAACCAAGGTTATCGAACCAGTAGGAGATGAAGAACACGTCTGAAAGTCTCCCCCTTGCAATGGCGCCAGCAATTGCTTGGTGGAGGTGGAACCTGCACAACACAATCAAGAAACTTTGCCCCAACTCAACAGTGAGGTTGTCAATCTCACCGGCTTGCTGTAACAAAGAGATTAAACGTATTGTGTGGAAAATGATGTTTGTTTGCAGAGAATGAAAGGAACGGTTTGCAGTTGGTTGTATTATCAGTTTAAAGAAAAGGACAGGGGTCCACAGTTCACTAGTGGTGTCTCTCCATAATAATAATAATAGCATACATGCGGGTAAACAAATTACAGCTGGGCAACTGATAGAATAAAGAGCTGCATAATGATGCATATACTAATGACATGATGTCTAGTGTGAGATTCATTTGGGCATTACAACAATATACATAGACCGTTCCAACCGCATCTATGACTAATAATTGATGCACACGGTGGGTGTGTTGTTGGGAGACCCCAAGAGGAAGGTATGAAGTAGTGCAGCAGCAAGTTTCCCTCAGTTGTGAAACCAAGGTTATCGAACCAGTAGGAAATAATGAAATCCCCCGAAGTGTCAACAGCGCCAGAAAATGCTTCCTGGGACGTAGGTGACGTGGAACCTGCACACAACACAATCAAGATACTTTGCCCCAACTTAACGGTGAGGTTGTCAATCTCACCGGCTTGCTGTAACAAAGAATTAAACGTATGTGTGGAAGAAAGATGTTTGTTTGTAGAAAGTAACAGGTTTGCAGTTTGTGGTTTATCAGATTAAAGAGAAGGACCGGGGTCCACAGTTCACTAGTGGTGTCTCTCCATAAATAATAATAATAACATTCATGCGGGTAAACAAATTACAGCTGGGCAATTGATAGAATAATGATGAGCAAACCAATACATATACCAATGTTATGATGTCTAGTGTGAGATTCGTTCGGGCATTACAACAATATACATAGACCGTTCCAACCGCATCTATGACTAATAATCCACCTTCCGGTTAGCGTCCGCACCCCTTTCAGTATTAAGTTGCATGCAACAGATTATCGCCTTAAGCACTGTGTGTAAAGTAAGTAAGTAACATCATCCTTAGACAAAGTACTACTGTTTTATCCCTAGTGGCAACAGTACATCTACAACCTTAGACCTAGCTGTCACCACCCCAGATTTAATAGAGACATGAACCTACTATCGAGCATAAATACCCCCTCTTGGAGTCACAAGCATCTACTTGGCCAGAGCATACACAAGTAACGGAGAGCATGCAAGATCATTAAATAGCACACACATGATATATTATGAAGCAATAACTTTAGTACTCAATATTCATCGGATCCCAGCAAACACAACATGAACTATTACATAACGGTGATCTTGATCATGATAGGCAGCTCACAAGATCTAAACATGATAGCACAAGAGGAGAAGACATCCATCTAGCTACTGCTATGGACCCGTAGTCCAAGTGTAGACTACTCACGCATCAGTCCGGAGGCGGTCATGGCGACGTAGAGGCCTCCGGTGACGATTCCCCCTCCCGGCAGGGTGCCGGGGAGGAGTTCTGATCTCTCCCGAATTGGTGTTGACGACGGCGGCGGCTCGGGACCTGTGGAGGAAAATATGAACACCCTCCTAGGGTTTTTGTTCCGGGGGGTATTTGTAGGCGAAAGAACGTAGTCGGTGGCGCCCCGAGGGGCCCACACCACGTGCTCGCGCGGCCCAGGCTTCTGCCGCGCGAGCACCAGGTGGCGCCGCCTCGGTCGCCCACTTCGTCTCGTGTTCGACTTTCTGGAACGTTCCCGATGAAAAACTGACTTTAGAAAAGAAATTGTCCAATTCCGAGAATATTTCCTTAAGTACTTTTCTGAAACCAAAAACAGCAGAAAACAGAGAACTGGCACTGTGGCATCTTGTTAATAGGTTAGTCCCAGAAAATGCATAAAACTATATAAAATGCATATAAAACATGTAATAACTTGGTATAATATAGCATGGAACATAAGAAATTATAGATACGTTGGAGACGTATCAACATCCCCAAGCTTAGTTCTACTCGTCCCGAGTAGGCAAGAACGATAAAAGAAAAATAATTTCTGGAGTGACATGCTTAAACATCATAATATAATGTAAGGCTCATGTTATGAATGAAGTGACTCAAGGCAATTATCTATAGTTTGCTAACAAATAGACAAGGAGTAAACAACTACATCATATAAGTAAAACTTTTCATGAATAGTACTTTCAAACAAGCATAAAAAAGATTTGCATAAGAGTTAACTCATAAAGCAATATTATCTAAGCAAAAGAGCATTGAAGCAACACAAAGTAAGATACAAGTTTCAGCATTGGCTTTCAACTTTTGAACATGTATATCATATAGATAGTTGTTAACACAAAGAAATATAACAAGTGCAATAAGTAAGCATATAAGAATTGTTGCACACAGTTGACACAAGTGTTTGCTTCGGAGATAGAAAGAAGTAGGTAAACTGACTCAACATAAAGTTAAAGATAGGCCCTTCGCAGAGGGAAGCAGGGATACAAGCATGTGCTAGAGCTTCTTAGTTTTATAGGTTTTTGAAATCATATAGAGAGCATAAAAGTAAGTTTTGAGCGGTGTTTGTCGTTGTCAACGAATGGTAATGGGCACTCTACCCCCTTGTCAACCAGACTTTCAAGAGCGGCTCCCATAAAGGACGTTATTTCTACCAGCAAGGTAGATCATCCCTCTTATCTCTTTTGTTTACACATATAGTTAAAAACTTTTGTCATTGCTTGACTGATTGGATCAGGGCAAAAATGTGAAGAGATTGCAGCGGTTAAAGTTGTAATTAATTGGGACTGGGCACCACGTTTGCCAGCTCTTTTTGCAAAGTTAATGGATAAGCGGTGTATATGCCACTAGTCCGGTTGGTGAAAGTCTGTCTAAAAGCAAATGACAAGGTTGATATCCGTAACACCACATACTTCCTCATGAGCTAATAAACATTGACACAAATAAGGGATAATAAATTTTGAATAAAAGGTAGCACATGAAGTATTTACTTGGAATGGCAGGAAATACCATGTAGTAGGTAGGTATGGTGGACACAAATGGCATAGGTTTTGGCTCAAGGATTATGGATGCACGAGAAGCATTCCCTCTCAGTACAAGGCTTTGGCTAGCAAGGTTGTTTGAAGCAAACACAAGTTTAAACTATGACAACGAGACGTATATAAAAACATATTGCAAGCATTATAAAACTCTACATTGTCTTCCTTGTTGTTCAAACACTTTAACTAGAAAATATCTAGACCTTAGAGATACCAAACATGCAAACCAAATTTCAGCAAGTTTTACGGTAGTTCCTCACTAATAGGTTTTAACTACGTGATGTAAAAGCTTAAACATGATCTACTTGAGAGCTCAAAACAATTGCCAAGCACCACAACATGCAAGATAACAATCCATAAGAGCATGTATATCTTTCTTTATACCATCTACCACATTTAGCATTTTCTGTTTCCAACCAAACACCAATCAACTTATTTAAAAGATAAACTCTCCAAGTAATTAAACAATGAGATATGAGAGTATGATATAATAAAGCTAACAGCTCTAGCAAGAGATGCATGAAAAACAAGAGCTGGAAAGCATTGAAGTGACATAGAAGAATACTCAACAAATATAAGTGAAGAATTCGAGTATTCATAAGAAAAAGCGGAGCGTGTCTCTCTCCCACTAAGGAATGCTAGGATCCATTTTATTCAGAGAATGAAAATAACAAAAACAAAAACAAACCGACGCTTCAAGAAAAGCACATAAGAAGTGGCGGAATTAAAATATATTTTCACTAGAAAGGACCTGATAGTTTGTTGATGAAGAAGGGGATGCCTTGGGCATCCCCAAGCTTTGACGCTTGAGTCTTCTTGAAATATGTTAGGGATGAACCACCGGGGCATCCCCAAGCTTTGGCTCTACTATCCTCTTAATCACATCATATCATCCTTCTCTCTTGATCCTTGAAAATTTCCTCCACGCCAAACTTAGAGTAAACTTCATTAGAGGGTTAGTGCACGAAAAATTATGATATTCTGTAGGAACACAATTGCTACCAATGCTACTGTACATTAGCTACAGCCACTGATACTTCATAGGATAAAAAGATCCAATCAAAATAGCAAAAGAGACATTGCAAAATAAATGGCAGAATCTGTCAAAAACAGAACAGTCCGTAAAGACGATTTTTTTCGAGGCACTTAACTTGCTCAAATCAGAAAACTCAAAACTAATGAAAGTTGCATATATATCTGAGGATTATGCACAAAAAATCCCAGGTCCATCCGATGTTTCTGTAAAGAGTTATGAATTTAACGGTGGACAGCAGAAAACAGTTTCAGCACAGCAATCTAAATTTAGCATGAACTTTCAACTAGAGGCTTAACTTGACACAACAATGCAATAAAATAAAGATACAAATGAATTGCTACAGAGGTAGGACAAGTCCTTGACTAAAGCTGAAAATAAAAGATAATGGGTTGCCTCCCAAAAGCACTTTCTTTAATGCCTTTTAGCTAGGCTTGATAGTTCTAATGATGCTCTCATGAAGATAGAAAATGAAGCAAAAGGAGCATCAAGAAGCAAATTCAAAACACATTTAAGTCTAACCCACTTCCTATGCATAGTAATCTTGTACACAAATAAATTCACAAAGAACAAAGTGACAAGCATAGGAAGATAAAACAAGAGTAACTTCAAAACTTTTAGCATATAGAGAGGTGTTTTAGTACCATGAAAACTTCTACAACCATATTCTCCTCTCTCATAATAATTTTCAGTAGTAGAAATGAATTCAACCATATAACCACAAGAATCATTCAACTTAGATAATATAGGCACATAAAGAGGATCATTAAATTTATTTTGGAATTCATTAGCATGCTTTCCTCTTTCAAAATAGTTACTAAGATCAATATCAAGTTTAAGATCATGGTTGCAACAAAGATTTGGAACTAGAGACAATTGCAAACTACATAAGTATCTCTCAACATAAGCAAATTTCTCCTCCATGGAGTAATTGGGAGAATTCAAGAACAAAGTAGGACTCTCATGAGTAAGAGTACCATCACAAGCAACAATTATATCATTTTTATCCTCACATAAATAAGTAATAACTTCTATACATAGAGGATTATTGATAAGCATAGGACCATCATCTAAAGCATTATCATATATAACATTAGGGACCACATTTTTAATTCTTGTTATTTCCATTTTATTTGAGTCAAGGAACATGCTTTTTTCAAATTTATCAAAAGTAGATATTTCAATAGATTCATGACATTCAACAATATAGCACACTTCCTCCTTAGGCACGCATGGAGGGCAATCAAATAATGTAAGAGTTAAAGAGTTACTATCTTTAGGAGGTAGAACCTCCTTTTGTTCTTCACTCTCCTCCTCTTTTTCATCTAATGAGCTTTCATGTTCAGCAATTTCTTCTTCTACAGGTTCCTGCAAGACAACGGTTTCTTCTATTTGAGGATGTCTTTTCTCAAGAAATTTAGCAATATAAGGATTATCATAATAATACTCAAGGCAATATCCAAGCATAGCAAAAGTATCAGATCTATAAGGAGCATCTCGATTTTTAAGCAAAGCTGTAATTTCATAGGCTCCCATAAATACAAAAAATTCTTCAATTTGCTCAAGTTTATCGAAGTCATAATATCCTCTAGCATGAGAAGCCAAAATTTCATTATCATTATAATCACATTGGAAAGGGAGGTGTTTATGCCTCCTACATCAAAAACATTCATTAAAGCACCATGATTCATCATAAGTAGAGCACAAGTTTATAGCAAAATACTTCAATCTACTTATTTGTTCCCATAAATATTTCCCTTTTTGTGACAAGCGATATTCCTCATAATAATTTTTCTGTTCCTCCGTGAACCCACTTAGACAATAAGATTTTGTTTCAAATAGAGTAGACATTGATAGCAAATAAATAACTAGACATAATAACAAACCTAAATACAAAAATAAATGCAAGTAACTAATTTTTTTTTGTGTTTTTTATAATAAGAAGCAAACAAGATAATAACAAAGTAAATAAAATGCAAGTAACTAAATTTTTTGTGTTTTTTATATTAAGCAAACAAGACAGTAATAAAAATAAACTAAGCAAGACAATAACAAAATAAAAAGATTGGAAGTGTGAAAACTCCCCTCGTAGAAGAATCTTCAAATCACCGGCAACGAAGTTGACGGAGGAGTGTGAAGGTCTTCAAAGGAATTCTTATCTCCCCGGCAACGGCGCCAGAAAAATTGCTTGATGCACACGGTGGGTGTGTTGTTGGGAGACCCCAAGAGGAAGGTATGAAGTAGTGTAGCAGCAAGTTTCCCTTAGTTGTGAAACCAAGGTTATCGAACCAGTAGGAAATAATGAATTCCCCCGAGGTGTCAACAGCGCCAGAAAATGCTTCCTGGGACGTAGGTGACGTGGAACCTGCACACAACACAATCAAGATACTTTACCCCAACTTAACGGTGAGGTTGTCAATCTCACCGGCTTGCTGTAACAAAGGATTAAACGTATGTGTGGAAGAAAGATGTTTGTTTGCAGAAAGTAACAGGTTTGCAGTTTGTGGTTTATCAGATTAAAGAGAAGGACCGGGGTCCACAGTTCACTAGTGGTGTCTCTCCATAAATAATAATAATAGCATTCATGCGGGTAAACAAATTACAGCTGGGCAATTGATAGAATAATGATGAGCAAACCAATGCATATACCAATGTTATGATGTCTAGTGTGAGATTCATTCGGGCATTACAACAATATACATAGACCGTTCCAACCGCATCTATGACTAATAATCCACCTTCCGGTTAGCGTCCGCACCCCTTTCAGTATTAAGTTGCATGCAACAGATTATCGCCTTAAGCACTGTGTGTAAAGTAAGTAAGTAACATCATCCTTAGACAAAGTATTACTGTTTTATCCCTAGTAGCAACAGTACATCTACAACCTTAGAGCTAGCTGTCACCACCCCAGATTTAATAGAGACATGAACCTACTATCGAGCATAAATACCCCCTCTTGGAGTCACAAGCATCTACTTGGCCAGAGCATACACAAGTAACGGAGAGCATGCAAGATCATTAAATAGCACACACATGATATATTATGAAGCAATAACTTTAGTACTCAATATTCATCGGATCCCAGCAAACACAACATGAACTATTACATAACGGTGATCTTGATCATGATAGGCAGCTCACAAGATCTAAACATGATAGCACAAGAGGAGAAGACATCCATCTAGCTACTGCTATGGACCCGTAGTCCAAGTGTAGACTACTCACGCATCAGTCCGGAGGCGGTCATGGCGACGTAGAGGCCTCCGGTGACGATGGAGGAGTTCTGATCTCTACCGAATTAGTGTTGACGACGGCGGCGGCTCGGGACCCGTGGAGGAAAATATGAACACCCTCCTAGGGTTTTTGTTCCGGGGGGTATTTGTAGGCGAAAGGGCGAAGTCGGTGGCGCCCCGAGGGGCCCACACCACGTGCTCGCGCGGCCCAGGCTCCTGCCGCGCGAGCACCAGGTGGCGCCGCCTCGGTCGCCCACTTCGTCTCGTGTTCGACTTTCTGGAACGTTCCCGATGAAAAACTGACTTTAGAAAAGAAATCGTCCAATTCCGAGAATATTTCCTTAAGTACTTTTCTGAAACCAAAAACAGCAGAAAACAGGGAACTGGCACTGTGGCATCTTGTTAATAGGTTAGTCCCAGAAAATGCATAAAACTATATAAAATGCATATAAAACATGTAATAACTTGGTATAATATAGCATGGAACATAAGAAATTATAGATACGTTGGAGACGTATCAATAATCCACCTTCCGGTTAGCGTCCGCACCCCTTTCAGTATTAAGTTGCAAGCAACAGATTATCGCATTAAGCAATGTGTGTAAAGTAAGTAAGTAACATCATCCTTAGATAAAGTACTACTGTTTTATCCTAGTAGCAACAGTACATCTACAACCTTAGAGCTTTCTGTCACTGCCCCAGATTAAATAGAGACATGAACCCACTATCGAGCATAAATACCCCCTCTTGGAGTCACAAGTATCTATTTGGCCAGAGCATCTACTAGCAACGGAGAGCATGCAAGAGCATAAACAACACACAACATGATATATTATGAAGCAATGACAGAGTATTCAATATTCATCGGATCCCAACAAACACAACATGTAGCATTACATAAAGATGATCTTGATCATGATAGGCAGCTCACAAGATCTAAATATGGTAGCACAATAGGAGAAGACAACCATCTAGCTACTGCTATGGACCCGTAGTCCAAGGATGAACTACTCACGCATCAGTCCGGAGGCGGGCATGGTGATGTAGAGCCCTCCGGTGATGATTCCCCTCTCCGGCAGGGTGCCGGGAGGAGCTTCTGATCCCCCCCGAACTAGGGTTGACGACGGCGGCGGCTCCGTGAGGAAAAGTGGAAAAGTGTTCGGGTATTATGTCTTAGGGTTTCGGTGGGATTATATAGGCGAAGGGGCGAAGGCGGTGGAGCCCCGAGGGCCCCACCCAGGCGCGGCCAGGGGGGGAGCCGCACCACCCCTTGAGGTGGGCGCCTCGGGCCCCGTCTCCTTCTCCCCCTTGGACTTCTGGAACGTGTCGGCGATTCTAAGACTTTTGGTTTTTGTTTCGTCCAATTCCGAGAATATTTCCTTAAGTGGATTTCTGAAACCGAAAACAGCAGAAAACAGGGAACTGGCACTGTGGCATCTTGTTAATAGGTTAGTTCCAGAAAATGCATAAAACTATATAAAATGTGTATAAAACATGTAGGCAATTGGTATAATATAAGCATGGAACATAAGAAATTATAGATACGTTTGAAACGTATCACCGGGCGGCGAGTCAGCTCCGGCAGGAGTGACGTGTGCGCTCCCGCTTAACCTAGGCCGCGCACGACGACGAGGCTGGCCCGAGCGGCGGCGTTTAGATTAGGTTTTAGTACTTATGTTTTTAGTTTAAATTTGCAATCGTGTTGGTCTTTGCATATGGGTTAGCCTAAGTTTGCAACTTCTATCGGTTTAATATAAATTTGTATGTTTCAGTTCGAATGCCGCGACCGACACTAGTTTCCGCCCGCAAAGTGTTCAATCATTTGCTCGCGTTTGGGGAGCAGGCTTTTAGGGTGCGCCGCTGTGGGCTGCATCGAAAACATGGGCGGGCACATGTCTGGCACCCCCAATTGGGCCTCGACTGGGGGTGCCGTACACGAATTTGGGGTGCCGGTGGAGATGCTCTAAAGAGGCAAGTAGCCCGTGCTATGGAGAATATATAACCATAAGCTAGTATCATATTATTTAATTAACCAAAAAGTTATGGAAAAATAATAAGATCTATGTCTGCGAATCCAGCACACTGAAAAATTGTTATAAAAACATATATCAAACAACTGCAAGAACATTGTCAAATATGTTCTGAAGGACACTCTGGACGATGACAAGTGCACTGAAGTGACAGCTCTATTGCATAAACAGTGCAGAGTAGCACTCTGAAGATTGGGCATAAAAGACCAACAATACAAAATATTTAACCTCGGCAAGCTCAATTACTTAAGTGGGTTGGGCATAATACAAAGGCTGATTTCAAAAGAGCAGTCATGCATTTTTACATGTAAACTTTGCAGAATGTTAAATTTTGTTTTACAGTACATCATTTGTTGGAGTTGCTTCAACAGAACCTAGCACATTCAAAGAACCACTCATTCAAGAACAGGGGATGACAAGCACCGAGTTATTCAAAGCTCTCCATGATTAATGCCCAAGGTAAACAACATTTGATGATTCATCTTCAGAAACACACTTTTGAGTATCACAGATTTTCTTACTCATCAAAATTCTAATCTTTGATCGCGGTGCAATTACAGACCTATTCAACACCGATGTATACAAAGCAGACCGCTAATTCTTTCTCCTCTTTCTCCTCCCCTGCTCCACCGTGGCCACGCCCTCCCGCTTAGCGTCTTTCGCATCATCGCCGCCGCCGGCGGTGGGCGCCGAGTAGAGAGGCAGCGCGACGCGGCCAGAGAGGCCTGCAGCTGCAGCAGGCAGCGCGGGCGCGGCGGGCGGGCGGTGCGACGGCGGCCAGCGGGGACGTGCGCGCGCGGGTGGGCGGCAATGGCGCGGGCGCGGCGAGCGGCGTACACCAACTGCTCCCCGCCTCACAGCAAAGCTCTTTACGCGGTGCCGCGGTGCCGGATGTCGGAGTCGCTGTGCCGGCTCACGATCTCTGTCAAGAGCCCCTCGGACCCCGCCGCCTCCTCGCCCCTGCGCGTCTCCGGTAAGCAGGCTTTGCTGCGGCACTGTTCTTTTTTCCCATTACATTTGGTTCGCCCCCCCAAATTGTGTGAACTGATGCAGTTTCGGACACTGGAGCTGGGAGCAAGCTGGAGGAGTTCCTGGCGTGCGAGACCCCCGTGGAGAAATGGGGGTATGCGATCACCTGGTTGTGCACATGAGTTTTGTTTCGTGATCATCTGCACGAAAGCTCAGTTTCTGATTTATATTAGAAATGGCCCTAGTGAGATACAGTGTCAGTAAATAATAACCTCCCTGGTCCCATCTTCACTCTATAGTATAGCATGTTAAAGTATACCTGAGAGATATGGAGATGATCAGGTGATCATGTCATCAACATTATCAGAGGGGGAGCTTAGCGCTCTCCTATTCTTCCCGGGGCGGCTGCCGTCGTGCTATTGTGTGGAATTGAAACTAGTTATCAAGCTTACAAATGTTTATAATGCAGAGGAACAAGAACTCGGTTAGGCAATCTTGCCAATGATTGTGGAAAAGAAGATATATGGGCCAATCTCCTGGCATAATATGCGGACTAACTTGTGCATCTATATGTGTGTTTTTCCATCTCATGTTTTTCGTTTGGCTTAGTAAGCACTGAATAATACAGTTTAGTCTCATGTATACATATATCCCCAATATTGCTTGAATCAATGATGTCTACACTTTCAATGATATATCTCACAAATAGAGTTTGTTTCTCTAGCTTTTCTTATGATGACTACACTTAATTTTTCGACACTAAAATCCCTCTATAATTGAAGCATTAAAAAATAGTGGTCACTTTTGCTCCGAGATGAAATTATTCAAATGTATTTTTCATAGGTAATTTACTGGGCGGCTCTGGCCATTTTCAAGATGACATTCTGTAGATATTTTTTCATCTGTGGTCTACAAAAAGAAATGACATGGGGATGCATATGTACGGCTTAGGCATCTGAACGTTTTCAATATGCATCTATTAGCTTTACATACATAATCTGCCCTTATTATGAGGTAATACACCTCATGTAGAACATACCTATATTCTGCATGTTTCATACTTTGCGGCACCACTCACAAGTGGTTTAATATCTTCGTGGTAACCTACTAAGATTATTAGATTAAGCATGCCACTGCGTCTCCAGAGAGCTTCTGGCAGCAGCCTTTGTGGTCAGTTTGAGGAGAAAGCCGTCCAACGACTTTGTGATTTGATTACTTCAGTGTTGAGGTAATCTCTATGATTGGTAGGAGTATAACTTGTGTGCACGGTCTTATAAATGGAGAACTCCAGGTTTTAGTACTTCTAAGTTGTATAATGTTCTCAATTACGGAAATCATCTCACACTTTTTTTTTGGCTTTTATTTGGCGTAAGTATAATACATGAAGTCTGCTCCAACGCAGGAGTTTCTTTTTAGAAGATTATAGATGTTTCTATTGCAATAAACTCCAGACAGAGAAACAATATATTTTATTCTTCAAATGTCAGTTCGTCTGAACAAGCTGGAAATATCTTTGACCAGATTTCACAGCTACAGATTTGTTCATAGTAAGGCTATCCTTTTCCATATGAAAATTACATCACTGGCTCCGAGTGTCTGATGCTGCACAATCAACTTTATATAAAAGTCAACCATTGCCTGAGAATCTTCACAGAGTTGATGCATATGGTCTTAACCCCAAGTTAAAATAAAAGTATCATGACTTAGAGACCTGGATAGAAAGATCTGGGTAGCTCTATGTTTTTCCCTTTGCCCCTTTGTTGCTGCTCTACTCTCTTATGCACTGCTGTTTACCTTCGACGCTATTCTGCAAGTTATTCTCCTAAGCAAGCATCCAATTGATTGTGACCCCAGTATGTTTGTATTTTCTTTTTCGTTGGATGCAAAAATCTTATATGCCCGATTTTTTCATTGGGAAGTACTGTTTTTCTATTATTTGTCGATACCAACCAATTCTTATGCTTCTGTTAACTTATAAAAAAAAATGTAGTTTTTGCATAAATAGATAAACTACCAATGGACCATTTAGTTTGGCGTCCACAATTATGTTAGAGACTCCGCATTATAACTATACTTTCATTTGGATGAAACAGCCCCCTGTCTCTTGCTTTCCCAACCAATTAATGCAATTTGGCATGAACCTGATACATTAGCCTTAGGTGCTTACAAGATGAAGATGCCTTGGATGATTTTAATTGAAATGGATCCATGTAGGACTGTTAGGTTCATAACATAGTGTGTATACAGCACGCCATCACGGCATCACCGATTCCAGTAAGGAGACGTTGTTTGATTGATCGTACTGTGAGTTCTCCCAATCTATTTCTCTACTGGTTTTGGTCGAATGGAATGCATGTGGGTTATAGTAGCATAGCCATGGTGGAAGATCAAGCAAGCACCACGCCTTCACCACCCCGGATCCTCAGTATGAGAAACTCCACTACACCGTGAACCCCCATATACCAACGCATCCCTTCCAACGGTAGCAGCATGCGTTGGAGTACATCAACTCGGCAACTCCCCACCTCTCCACGCCCTTACAAAAAAAAAACCAACGCATAAGTTCAGCAGATAAGATGTCGGCATGTGGCGAAAAAATCTTCCAAACATATCGCCCCATCCCAGGACGCCTCTCCACCCGTCGGCCAACCATGCCGCCGCCGCCGCGTCGGTTAGCACGAGCCTGCGACACTGCCGCTTCTGATCCCCGTGGATGCCGAAAGGAACCTGATGGTGATGCTTCCTCTGCGTCGGTTCAATCCAAGAACAGCTATTAACAGACTTTCCCAGTCTCACGCGGTGGATCTGGTAGTCTCTTCTCGGCTATCGTGATATGTAAAACTTATCTCAAAATTCGTAGATCTTCACCCGTTCTTCTTTTTCTACGGATCAGGTTCGGTGCTCCTTAGTTTTTTTGGATTCTTGTGATGTTGGTCGCTCATCAACTGCCGCCTCTCTCTTCTGCAGGCCCGTCATACATCCACCAGCCGTCTAGCATTCTACGTTTTTCTTAACTGATGTACGTTGTATATGAAAATTCGCCAGTTTTGTATAAATACCATTCGACAAATCTGGAGTAGTATTCTCTTTACTTGTGAAGTACTCCCTCCGTTCCATAATATAAGGTGTCTAAGATTTTGGCACGGATATTAAGACGCATGTATTTTACATAAGGTGCACTCATTTTGTTTAGACAAAAATCGAGAGAGAGGAATTTCTAATAGTTACAAACTGAAAACAATAGGTCAAATCCCTCCGTTCCACATTTTGACTTGCTTTTTGATGGATAAAATTGTCTATAAATCGCAATACACCTTATATTTTGAAATTTTTCTAAAAACCTTAGACACCTTATATCAAGGGACAGAGGGAGTATCTCTTTCTGAATATTGCCTAGTCGATGGATGGGCTTGAAGCAAGCTAGCAACGTAACTTGGAAATGAAGTGGGTTACGTATCTGCAAGTAATTTATTTTGTATACGCACTGCAATATTCTTATTTGCTTATGTCGATTATCCTTTATATGTTTCAGGCTTCGCATATTTTATGTATACTGAATTTTCCATCACAATACATCCAAAGGCAAGAGGTACGATGTAGATTCTGCTTATCATCTAGGTTAATAGTACTTAACTGGCTCAGCTAATAAGCCTATACGGGGATCCCCAGATAGTTCAGTCACTCGTATTGTATGCTCTGCTATTAAACCTCGTGAGTTCCAGTCATTAACAGTTTCTGTATATAGATTTAGTAAATTGCCTGGTGTTCAAGGCAATGATGAATACGTGAGGAACATAGAACTTGAAAACACCATGCTTCAAAAAATATGCTGAATTACCGCATGGGCATAGGATTGGAGTGGAGCCCTTTGTGTAGTTGCTCCTGTAATCATCATTTATATAAGTTGTCACCTTCCGTATGCTAGTTTATTTAATGCCAAGGTGCTTTTAGCGCCGAATGAAGTTAAGAATGATACTAGCTAATTTTCTTTCTCACTAATTGTATGTTACTTACCTGAATTCTTGTTGTAGATTGCCATGATAATGGTTGATGCATATCGGAGATGAGTATTGCAAGGCGGAGATTGGCTACAGTAGATAGTTTAGAATTTCATTTCCACGTGCAATGTATAGAACAATATTATGTATTCTTTGGATCATCTTCCTGTAATACAACTATGTTGATATAATATATGAGATCTCTTTAAAAATATTGTGCCCCCCTCTCTGATGTTGAAATTTACACAACAATTTTTCTTGGTAATGTATAAAATACCATTAATTGTGCATGCAAAATCCATTCGTGCAATATAAATGCCAACGCATAATAAGTGTTGTTAGGCTGATTATATATGTTGCTAGTTTACAACGCTTTTTTGTATCATTTACCAACGCATGTATATGCGTTGTCGTAGAACCTTGCAACGCCACCTACAGCAACGCATACTAAATCCGTTGGTATAGACATTGCCAACGCTTATATGGACATTTGGCAACGCATCAATACGTTGCTATAGAGGGGTGCCTGTTGTAGTGCTCCTTAATATTGCACAGGTACATGGCCTGATTTTTGCAAAGGTTTTCATGCTAATACTGTGCATTCCCTTCATACATAGCAGTACTTTGAATTGTATTGTGATTTTTGTAGCGATTCACTTTTTCTCGGGATTTCTCGGAAGTAATAAGGTGTTGCACTGGTTGTCTGCAAAATTTTAAAAGATCAAGTCTAGTGGTGACACTCCTTCTGTTCAAATTGTAGGGAGCCTTAGAATAGTTTGGCTTCTTAGAGTAGTTAGTGATCTTAAGCTTTCTCGCTACCCCCATGTTCCAACTATGTCCACGGGAACTTGAAATAACCTTTCTTTTCATTTGCACGGTTAATTAATGCTTACCTTTTGTTATCATATATGAGCACATATTCTTTTGTTATGTGATCAATCATACTTCATGACTGTTGTTACTAGAACATGCAAACAGAAGAACATATCCATGGATTTATTTCTAGCCTGAATGTTCGAGATGAATGTGTCTTTCTGTTCTTGTACATGATTTAATTTAATGAAAATTAACTAGGTAGTGTTATGTTGTCCGTATGATTTGCCGCTTTCCTTTGACAGGTTCCACAAATAACTTGGTAGTGTTGTGACGTTGATCCGTCAGTTCTCTTCGATATATTCTTCTTACCTGGTACATATGGTGCAAGACCTGGTTTTTATGCTATGTTCCTCATTCACCTACGAATAGAGTTTTTCATGTTTATTATAACTTGAACTGCAGGGAAAGAACCAAGCTACAGACCAAGACAATAGTAAACTGAAGCATACTTCTGTGAAGTCTGGTTACTGTAGATTTTATTAGGGATGCTAATACATAGTCTTTGCAGGTGATTTATTTGCCCCATGTCTTCCTATGATGCTTCATTATCATCTTATTCTTCAATGACACACCTGTTACTAAATTAGTTTCGTGTGCTCTGTAGACATCATGTTCGTAGCATACTGTATACTTGCAGGTATGAAAAAAGGTTCACTCGAAAGCACCATTTCCAACATTATAAGTTTTACATGACAATGTGTCATTGTGAAGATGGCACTACAATTCATCAAGACGGTTAAATTTGAACCATTCTTTTATGGGTTGAGCAGTCCATAAGGACCTCCAAGTTGTATTTTGGATAGGTAGCTTTCAGAATCCTGAAGGACATATATGTACCTTTTCAAGTTCTAGGTTTTGCCTGCAAAAGGTCTGTATATGTTTGCTGGTATATATAACAGACTAATTCCTCTCGTGCGATAGATTCAATATCTTTGTTGATATATATAACAGAAAAAATGATGCAACCATAGCTCTGATCTATATATAATAAGATTTGTACGATGCGACAAACCACGTATAATGTCCCTGTACACACCCATATGCGCTATCATCGAATCTTTTCGTGCTTCCTCGCAATGCTGACAAGTCGACTTGCACAACATTTGGCATCATATAGTTTTGAAATGACTATTTCTTACAGCAATACCAAAATTTAAATTATATGGTTCGTACAAGATTCTTCTACATAATTATACACTGCTATGATCTGCATGACTATTGGCAGCCCTAATCGACTACCTTAAATTCCGAAAAATCTAAAAAGGACAACACTTCTAGTTAACACGCCTAGTATACTTTATATTTCATGCGATATAGTTCATTGTGAGAGGGCCTTGAGTTGGGAGCATGTGAGATTCCTTTTAGAAAATGAGTTAGGAGATTGTGATTATCATAAAACAATATAAAAGCATTAGAGATTGTTGACAAAAGGAATACATTGATTGCCAAGGAAAGATCTCGTGACTTCATCCATGACTTCTCCATTAGGTAGGTTTTTAACTTCACTGGTGATTTCTCCAATCTCCATTAGGTAGGTTATTCCTGCAGGGAAACAAGTCCGAATGATACAATCTGCCGTGTTATCACCGTGCCTAAATTAATTATGTGATTGGCGAAGGAACTTAGGAGTGGAGCTTAGCTCAACTGGTTGGGGGAGTGGATGTACAAGCTCAACACCCAGGTTCAAGTCCTCAAGGACGCGAATTTAGCTTCCTATTTATACTTGAGGATTAGGCCTTCCTAATACTCATGCAATTTATCCTGAGGAGCAGGCTTGGTTATTAATCAAGATATAAATCCTGGTACTCATGCTTAAAAAGGCTGTGTGCATTCTTAGTTGGTGCAGAGGCCGGGGAAGTGAAATTCTCCCCCCAAAAAATGTCTCAAATCAGTGCTAAACCCACAGACTCTCCTTTTTGGAAAGGAATCATGAGAGTGAAGGATGATTTTTTTGCCCGTGGTTCGTTTGTTGTAGGGAATGGACAGGGAACTCGTTTTTGGGAGGATACCTGGTTAGGGGATACGCCATTGTCTGGACAAATTGGTTGCAATTGGTTCAGAAACTAATGGGGGTTAGCTTAACAAACGAACATGATGTTTTCCGATGGAAATTGACCATCTCGGGTAAATTCAGTGTGAAGTCTATGTATGCTGATTGTATGCATGGCCATACTCCTTTCCTTAAAAAATACCTTTGGAAATTAAAAGTACCTTTGAAGATTAAGATTTTCATGTGGTTCTTGAATAGAAAAGTTATTCTCACTAAGGATCTTAGCTAAAAGAAATTGGACAAGTGACAAACGTTGTGTGTTTTGCCAGTCCGATGAAACTGTTGAACATCTGTTCATTGATTGTCCCTTTGTTAAGGACATATGGCGGTTGATCCACTTCACTTTTAATATCTCGCCACCAACTAGTATTGCTAATATGTTTGGTAATTGGCTTGGTG
Source organism: Poa annua (assembly GCA_026929855.1). NCBI lineage: Eukaryota > Viridiplantae > Streptophyta > Magnoliopsida > Poales > Poaceae > Poa > Poa annua. The sequence goes on from CM049433.1 coordinate 73,740,988, forward strand.
GGATTGATAAGAGAACCAAAGCTCGTATTCGCATTGGCGTATGTGCTTTTATTTGGGCAATATGGAATTGTCGGAACGATGTTGTTTTTAATAAGATAGGAAATGCTCATTTTTTGCAGGTTCCACTTATTGGATCCATATGTGGTTCTTCCTCCTCCCGGCCGATCAGCGGGATCTTATGGACCAGGGCTGCACCCGGTTGATGGCGGTTGTTCGAGCTATCTACCGGTGTGGCTGGCAGCATTCTAGACGCTTCCAGCAGTCTAGACACACTATTTTGTTGGTGTTTTGTTAGCTGGTTCTTTTTGCCATGATGGCTGTCATTTACATTGTAATTCTTACTTTGATACTCGTGTAACTTTTGTCTTCTTTTAATATAAAGGCTGTATGCATCATCACGATGCAGAGGCCGGGACTACCCCTTTTCTAAAAAAAAAGAAAAAAAAAAGAGGGAGCACATTTCAGGTCGTGCATAAAGGGCATGTAGTTTGGGACGGCAATATGGAGATTCCAACGGTAAAAAAGTGGTATTATTAGAGCATCTCCAACGGACGCTGCAAACCGCCACACGCTAAAAGGTTTTTGCAGCGCCTGATTTGGCGCACCAAAATAGGTGTCCACGCTTGCGGCGAAGTCGGTGTGAAAATTTTCAGCATGCGGGGTTCATTTTGGCGCACCAAAATAGCAGAGGGCGCGTTAAAAAAGCGGTTTTATGCACGCACGTAATTTAGTGCGTCCGTTGGAAATGCTCTTAGCGTGAAGGAAACATTAGTCTTTTTTGATAAATAGAGATGATTTCGACGACGAACGTTCAACTTTTTGAAAATCGTGTCGTGTGTTGGGCTACACAAAAATATTGAAATGATAATGTGGCTTCAAATAGGCATCAGTTCGTATTTTAGTCCTCGCATTTGAAATATTCCGTGTATGTCGCATATGAAAATGTAAATCTATAAAAGAACATATGTAGATACTAAAATATACTCCGTATATGACGTAGATACTAAAATATATATGTACCCGTTGGATATGTTTTGGAAATTGTCTAAAACAAATAATAAAGTTTTTAAAATTTTAAAATTGAGCCCAAGCTCCTTTTGAATTTCCCCACGGTATGTAGTACCGTTTCAAGTCCTCACTGCGATAAAATCACTAGTACAGTATAAGACAAACATGAATTCATTCATTTGCCGCTAATTAAGAGCCTAATCATGTGTTTAGACGGCGGTCGTCAGCCTTCACTGTGTCTCTACAGAAAAAAAGGAAACCCAAAATTCCGCACCCACCTTGTGCCGCTGTGCGTCGGATTCCTTGGTGAAGCGTACTACTCCGAGTATGAGGGTTTGGGGGTGGCGAGGGGCAAGCGAGCGGAGGCGACGGCGACGGCAAGCGCGCGGGAATCTTGAGCCAGATGCATCTCCGCCGCCTGCTCGCCGTCGAGAAGAGAGTCCGTGCGGGTTGGATGGTTTCCGCCGGTGCAGACGGCGGACTAGCGGGGCTCGACGGCGGCGGCAGGGAGGAGCCCGAAGCCGCCGTTCGGCCGGCTCTGTCGAATGCGGCTTTCCCCTGGAGCAAGCGGGGGGTGCGTCCCACGCGTGCGGCGGCCGCCGAGCACCGGCGCTCCGGCGGAAGAGGGAGGCATGACGTCGCGTGGAGCCCACACGAGCCGAGCCGAGCCGAAAGGTGGTCCCACCGGGACAGGACTCGCCGCCGTCGGGACCTCCTGACTGTTCGATCTGCCACGTGCATTCGGATCGGACGGCTGAGGACTATCGCTCGTATGGCATCGCTTGCCGTGAGCATTTATATTGCTCCGACCTCGCGCCTGAAGAACTGAACCACCCCTCCTCCCTCCCTGAACACCGCGGCTGCTCCAAGAAGAAGCGCAGACGAAAGGCGAGAGTTGTCTTCTTCCGCAAGCCGCAGGTATCCTCCACTCCCCAATCCCCATCCACAGCTCTTCGCCATGGATTTAACCGTTTGGTGTCTAATGGCGACTCGTGGTTCTGCTCGCAATTACACTAGTTCTTATGTTTTCGTGCTGCATCGACCAAGACGCTGGGTGGATGAACTTTCGTATTTCGGGTGTGTGTGTGTTCCTTGTGTTTCTCCTCCCCGAACCCTCTCTTATGCGTGATTAATCTCTGGATTTCCATCCGTGGTTCTGGTTCTACTCCGAGCCGTCCCGTCACTGCGTTTCTCTTATGCGTGATTAATCTCTGGATTTCCATCCGTGGTTCTGGTTCTACTCCGAGCCGTCCCGTCACTGCGTTGGAAGTTTGGCTGAATTTCGGCGGTTGTTTGTTTCGTTCGGGATGAAATGTTGTGTCATGCTCTAGTACGGTTTCTTTGTTTTCCGCGTCTCGATTTCAGAGCTGTTGGTCTCAGAATCGTAATGCCAGCTCGATCATAGTGTCCGCCTTGGGTATCTGATGAGGGGTGTGGTGTTTCTCGTCCACATCCCCTCTCTTCTGCGTGATCAGTCCTGGTTCTGGTTCTACTCCGAGCCCTCCCGTTACTGCGTTGGAACATGATGTTTGGCTGAATTTCTGCCGTTCTGCGGTTGTTTGTTTCGTTCTGGGAAGGAACGAGGGCGCATCCATCTACTAGACGGCCTCGGCTGCCTGTTTTGTGTCATGTTCCAGTACGGTTTCTTGATTTCCTTGTTTCGATCTCAGAATCTGGTCGTAGTCTGCTAATTAACTACTGGAATCGTATTGCTAGCTCGAATTGTAGTGTTCGCGTTGGGGGTCTGATGTGGGTGTGTGGCGGGGATGCAGAAGACGAACCAACCCGGCCTGCTGTGCCTCTCGGCTCACGGAGAGGCGACAAACGCATGTAGGCAACCGTGACTGAGTGGGATGGCGATTCTCAGTTTGGTTTATGTGGGGTTTAAGAAGGGGACTGCCATTCTGCGCCTTTCATGCTTGATGAGATCTTGCGCTTTTGTACATCTCGATTGTGATTCCTGATGCCTGTAGAACTGTAGTTTGGCATGAGTTAGGATCTTGCGCTTTTGCTCATCCTGTACTGTTTAGCTCTGCAACACTAGGCATCTACTTCACTCACCAGGTTACATTCAGTATCAGTTTTGTAGAATTGCATTGATACATTGCATTTTCACCAACCTTCCTCAGGTTTACATTGATTCACTTTCTTAGGTTCAGCTTGGTCCTCATGAATAACCTGATGGACAAACTTGATGAGATTCTTGCATAACTATTTAGCCACATGTCCACATTGCGAGGTTTGGCTGTGGGCAAAGTCTTGGATGACATGAATGGCTAGCATTTTTTATCTCTGCAAATATCGATTCCTTTTTTTGCACACAGTAACACTGTGCATCTACTTAACTCACCAGGTTTTGTGGCAATAAAATGATCTGTTATACATTCAGCATGAATTTTGTAGAATTGCATTGGTTCAATTTTCGCGTTGAAAAGTACTGTGGTCTCAAACCTGAACTCTGTTTATTTTCAGAGAGCAAGGTTTGGACATTCCTCAATCTGCAAGATCTCGTAGCTGACCCAGTCAAGAAATTAAAAGGGTAATGAAATGCCCATACTTATTCCATTCCTACTGTTTTTTTTGTAAATCTGTTCCTTCAATGCAACCAGTATCAATACATTCAGTGTTTGTGCGGCTTACCTGCATGATATGTTTGCCAGCATCTTTGCTCTACGACCCCCGTTTGAGTATGAGGCTCATTCTCTTCTTTTGATGATATGGTCCATTACTGATTACTTTAGTATGAGCGGTAATTTGACCTTAGTTTATAAGTAGAATCTTAATTCCAACTTTGCTTCATGTTGGAAAGGAAAGTACCTTATTTACCTTAACTATAAACACTTGTATCAGGAGGCTTCTTCGGTTTAAATTCTCTTAGAATTAAACCTAACTCAGACCTATCAGATTTGTCCTCTCTGAAAGAATCCAGGATGTCACAGCAATCAGTTTCAATGATCACACTGCACGCAAAATTTGTTATGGCTAAATCGAGCCAATCTAGAAAGGCTAAGGCTTCTCCCATGTAGCAGAAATGCAGTGCGGGATTGCCACCCAAGCTGAGCGCATAACCTTACCATCATGGTCTCGCAAAACCGCACCCCACGAACCTGAATTGCTTTCTTGTATGAAACTCGCATCCACATTGCATTTTTACCAACCTTCCTCAGCTTTACACCAGTTCACCATTTTCTTAGGTTCAGCTTGGTCCTCATGAATAACCTGGTGTACAAACTCGATTAGATTCTTGCAAAACTATTCAGCCACATGCCCACATTGCAGGGTTTAGCTGTGGGCAAAGTCTTGGATGACAGGAATGTCTAGCATTTTTTATAAGGGTGCCTACTTGATTTGCTGTTCTGGTTTAACGTTCATCTTATTTGGTCGTTATGATTCCAGACTCTCACTCATTCTACCTTCCGTTCATAGTTTTATTTGTACACACAGTAACATATATTTATGGAACTACTTCACTCATCAACTTTTCTGGCATACAACAGTTTGTAATGCAGTCAGTACATTCTACTTTAGAATTATAGTGATCCAGTTTTCACATTGAAAATGACAGTGTGTTTATTTTCAGGAAGCACAGTTTGACTTAAGAGGACTTGTAGCTGACCCTAGTGAAAGCAAAGGTGTGCCCATGCCTGTTGCTACTGTTTCTTTTCTTGTCCAAATTCCTTCCTTCGTTGCTACAGGCTCGCAACAAATCTAGTTGAAATATTACTTGAAACATGAAACGGGATTTGAAACATCATTGCAACTTGAGTGTCTCCAAATTCTGCAAAGGCCCTTTAGTTTTATTGAGGAGAAATGCTGTGATATGTTTAGATGCTGTTAGTAATGCTGTCTGTGCTATTTTACTGTGCTAGGTACTATGGGGAAGCGCAAGAAGGGAAACAAGGCTCTAATCCACTCGATTCGCCTCACCACTGATTACTACCTGGGGGTGCTTCCCATCCAGAGAGCTGCCGCCGTCCCCCGCGGTCAGAAGGCTGCTCTACCGCCGCTGGCGCCTCCTGCCCCCGCCCTCCAGGCGCCTGCTAATCCTGCCGCCGCCCCCCGTGATCAGGAGGCTGCTGTACTGCCGATGGCGCCTCATGCCCCCGCCATCCATCGACGCCCCGGCGGTCCAGCCTCACCATGGTGCTCCGACGAAGACCGGCTGGACCACTGTGGTGCGGGGGATGTGTACGATTCTGTAGGTTGACCGCTTCTCTTCGTACCGCTACGAACCCGCAGCGACTCTCGTGCTAATACCTACGTACTACTCCGTCTATGCGATCGGCGTAAGGACCAGATGTGCTGTGTGCAGGTAGACCATGGCACCTGTTGTGTTTGTGCTCTGGTACGGTAATATGGAATTGGGCACCATAAATCAGATTACGTGAATGAAATGTCCTCACCATCCTAATGAACTCGTGGAGCATTCTAATGATCATATGTTCCTTCATACATATTGATATTGGGTATGTTTCTTAGAAAAAAACTGTTCCTTATTTTTTCCTTCGCAGCTAGTAGTAGAAATGTTTTACTTTACCGATTGTATCAGCAGTAGCAGCAGCGTTACATTAGCGAGCGCAGAAGCGAACCAGTGTTCATGCATCGTTTTTCATCACTGACAACATGAACCGATGCTCTGCAGTGTACTGAACGGATTCAGAGTCCCATAGAATCGCTTTTTCGAGTTCCATTGTTTAAAGATGTTCTCTCTCTCTAGTTCATACACAGTAAGATATTCACATAGTCTTTGGCACAGCGGGGACAAACCTTGTGTTGTTCGACAAATTTCAGAACATTATTACTCCAGGTTTCTGATATGCACGTTCTATGGTTGTACTGCCATTGCCGCCAACATAGCATCGACGTTTTTAACATTCGATCGTTAGTTAAACTAACAAGTAACCGTAGCTCCCCATCGTTACGACCGACTGCGAGGTCACTGTTAGACATGTATAGTCTTGTTTTACCTTTTTCCCGTAGTATAAGGGGCTCCTTGCATATTGCCCACACCTCTACATGTATTGGCCTTTGGCCCCCTATGAAAGTTAGTTGTTCATTCTCCAACATGGTATCAGAGTCCAGGTTAGGGTTTCTCCACGCACGCCGCAACTCCGTGCTCGTCCGCCGCCGTTGTCGTCTCTAGCTCCGGCCGGCCGCTCCTCTCTCTCCTTCTGCTCGAAATCGAGCCTGCCGTCGGCTCCTCCGGCCTGCTCCTCCACTTCCCGCGTTTTCGTCCAGCGAAGCTGCTGGTTGCCTCCAGCCGCCGCCGCCGCATCTGGTCCGCGCGCCTTCGCGCCGTCGCCCGGCTGTACCGGCCGCCTGCCTGCCACTGCTACCTCCGGCCAGCCGTGCTCCCGATCTGGTTGTTCCCTGCCGATCTGCGTTGGGGCGTTCCGGGCTGAGCTCCCGATCTGCTTGCTGCTCCAGATTCCGGCTGCCACCGGCCGTGCTGCTCTCTGTCCCGGCCGCCAACTGCCTTGCTGCTCCTTGTCCCGGTCGCTACCAGCCCTGCTGCTCCTCTTCTGTGATTGGATCGGTCGCTGCTGGCCTTGCTGTCCCTTCTTCACTCAGATTGGAATTGGGGGCTGATCCAGATTAGGTGAGCGTTGACTTCTTTTCAGCATTATGTCGTCCTCCGGCTACGTTGCTGTTCCTCGGTGCTCCGTGATTTTTGATGGCACCAATTATGCGGAGTTTGTTGGCTTTATGCGTATCCACATGCGCGGCCTTCTACTTTGGGGGCGTTCTCTCTGGCGAAGTCCCCTGTCCGCCATGCCCGATTGCTCCTGTGGCTCCCATGCCGCCGGTGCCGCCTGTTCTTCCTGCTGATGCTTCTCAGGCTGATAGGGATGCAGCCAAGACCAGTGAAGATGCTGCGGTTGAGGCTTATGATCAGGAGGTCTCCGCCTATTCTGATGCTCTCTCTGTCTATCGAGATGATCTGTCTACTTATACTCAGTGGCGCAATGATGATGCTCGGGCTGCTGCCGTTCTCACTGCCAGTGTTCAGCCTCAGTTTGCTTCTGAGTTTATGGGACTCGACTCCGCTGCTGCAATGTGGTTATACCTTTGTCAGCGCTATCAGCCCTCTGGTGATGCTCTCTATCTATCTGTGGTCCGCCAGGAGCATGCACTTCAACAAGGTGACTCTTCTGTTGATGAGTTCTATATGCAGTGCTCTACCATCTGGCGTCAGCTTGACTCTCTCCGGACTGTTGTTTGTGGTGCTTGTCGTTGCTGCCAGACTGTGAGATCAGACTTGGAGTTTCAGCGTGTCCATGAGTTCTTGTCACGCCTCCGTACAGAGTTTGAGCCTCGGCGTGCTGCCTTACTTGCTCGTGGGCGTGTTCCTATCTCAGAGGTCCTTGCAGAGCTTCGTGCTGAGGAGACACGCCTCCGTTCTGCTGGATTGCTTGCTGTACCCACTGTGCTCGCGGCTCGCGCTCCTGTTGCATCCGCTGCTCCAGCACTCCTACCCACGCCTTCAGGGGGGGCAGGCCGCCCTCCTTTCACAGGAACGAGTCGGCCTCGCTCCCACACCTTCTGCGGCTACTGCTCCAAGCCAGGCCACCCAGAGTCTGATTGTCACAAGAAGCAGCGAGATCTGAGGCGCTCCTCTCCTAGTGGTGCTCGTGCGTCTTCCTCGACCCTGTCGCTCACTGATCAGGATATTGTGCGGCTCAAGCGTCTGTTGGCTTCCTCTGGCTCTTCCTCGACGGGCACTGCAGCACCTGTGATTGCTGCCACCACCACTCAGCCACCGCCGCCTACACAGTCAGGTACATCTTCGTGGGTTCTGGATTCTGGAGCTTCTTTTCACATGTCTTCTGATTCTTCCGCGTTGTCTTCTATTCGACCTCTTGACTTTCCTATCAATGTTCTCACTGCCGATGGCACACCTCTTCCTGTTGCTAGCCGCGGCACTCTTTCTACTCCATCCTTTTCCGTTCCTAGTGTTTCTCATGTCCCTCGTCTTACCATGAATCTCTTTTCCGCTGCTCAACTTACTGATTCTGGTTGCCGTGTCATTCTTGATGTCGACTCTTGCTCTGTTCAGGTTCGTCGCACCAAGGCTCTGGTTGGGGTTGGCCCTCGGCGCCGTGAGTCTCATGGCCTTTGGGAGATAGACTGGCTTCATGTTCCTTCCGCTGCCACCACTCCCGCCAGTTCGCATGCTCTTGCGGCCCCCTCTTCTGCGTCTTTCCAGCAGTGGCATCATCGCCTTGGTCATATTTGTGGCTCTCGCTTGTCGTCATTAGTGCGTCAAGGAGTTTTGGGGTCTGTATCTGGAGATGTCTCCTTACAGTGTGATGGTTGTAGACTTGGCAAACAAACTCAATTACCTTATCCTATGAGCGAGTCTGTATCTCAGCGTCCTTTTGACTTAGTTCATTCTGATGTATGGGGCCCTGCTCCCTTTGATTCGAAAGGAGGTCATCGCTACTATGTTCTTTTTATTGATGATTTCTCTCGCTACACTTGGCTTTACTTGATGAAATCTCGTGGTGAGCTTCTCTCTATATACAAGCGTTTTGCTGCCATGGTTCACACGCAGTTTTCCACGCCTATTCGTGTCTTTCGTGCCGATTCCGCTGGTGAGTATATCTCCCAGATGTTGCGTGGTTTTCTTGCTGAGCAGGGTACCCTCGCCCAGTTCTCCTGTCCTGGTGCCCATGCTCAGAACGGTGTTGCAGAGCGCAAGCATCGCCACCTCCGCGAGACAACTCGTGCGATGATGATCGCCACCTCCCTTCCACCTCACTTCTGGGCTGAGGCTGTTTTTGCATCCACCTACCTTATCAACATTCAGCCATCGGCTGCCTTGCAGGGTGGTATACCCATGGAGCGTCTCTCTGGTCGTTCTCCTGATTACTCAGCTCTTCGTCTATTTGGGTGCGTGTGCTATGTTCTTCTTGCTCCGTGAGAACGCACCAAACTGACCGCTCAATCTGTTGAGTCTGTGTTTCTTGGCTACAGTGATGAGCACAAGGGTTATCGATGTTGGGACCCCGTTGGTCGTCGGATGCGCATTTCTCGCGATGTCACCTTTGATGAATCACGACCTTTTTACCCGCGTCCTTCCTCCCCGGCTTTCTCGGTGGATGACATATCTTTTCTCTTGTTTCCTGAAGCATCACCCTCTGTGCCTATCGATCCTCCTTCGTGCCATATTCTTGCAGATGCCCCACCGCCTCCCTCCTCCCCACATAGTCCTCCTCCTTCCTCTTCCGACCCTCCACCTGCCCCTACACTCTCTCCTTTTCCTTTCCACTATTCTCGTCGCTCTCACGTTCCGGATGCATCTTCCAATGTTTCTTCCTCTTCTTCTTCTGAAGTGTCTTCTCCCTCTGATGAGCTTACTCCTCCCCTCCCCCCTCGCCATCGTCGCCCACCTGATCGCTACTCTCCTAGTCACTATGGTCTTTCTGTTTCCCTTGAGCCGAATTCTTATCGGGATGCTCAGTGTCATCCTGAATGGCAGCTTGCCATGGCCGAGGAGATTGCTGCGCTTGAGCGCACTGGCACCTGGGATATTGTCTCTCCTCCTCCCGGTGTTCGTCCCATCACATGCAAGTGGGTCTACAAGATTAAGACTCGCTCTGATGGATCTCTTGAGCGCTACAAAGCGCGTCTTGTGGCCCGTGGCTTCCAGCAGGAGCAGGGCCGTGATTATGATGAGACCTTTGCACCTGTGGCTCATATGACCACCGTGCGCACTCTTCTTGCTGTGGCCTCTATTCGCCATTGGTCTGTGTCTCAGTTTGATGTTCAGAACGTATTTCTCAATGGTGAGTTGCGTGAGGAGGTTTACATGCAGCCTCCTCCTGGGTACTCTATCCCTGATGGCATGGTTTGCCGTCTGCGTCGCTCTCTCTATGGCCTAAAACAGGCGCCTCACACCTGGTTTGAGCGCTTCGCCTCTGTGGTGACTGCTGCTGGCTTCTCCCCGAGCGCCCATGATCCCGCGCTGTTTGTCCACACTTCTCCTCGAGGGCGGACCCTTCTCCTCCTCTATGTTGATGATATGATCATTACTGGCGATGATTCTGAGTATATTGCCTTTGTTAAGGCCCGTCTTCGCGAGCAGTTCCTTATGACGGATCTTGGTCCTCTTCGCTACTTTCTTGGGATCGAGGTGTCCTCCACTTCTGATGGATTTTATATCTCCCAGGAAAAGTATATCCAGGATCTCCTTGCTCGTGCTGCTCTTGGTGATGAGCGCACTGTCGCGACTCCTATGGAGCTCAATGTCCAGCTTCGCGCTTCTGATGGTGATCCTCTTTCTGATCCGACACGCTATCGCCATCTCGTTGGAAGCCTTGTCTATCTTGCTGTCACTCGACCAGATATTGCTCATCCTGTCCATATTCTGAGTCAGTTTGTTTCTGCTCCCACCTCGGTTCACTATAGCCATCTTCTTCGTGTTCTTCGCTATCTTCGAGGCACGATCACTCGTCGTCTATTCTTCCCTCGTTCTAGCTCCTTACAGCTCCAGGCCTACTCTGATGCTACGTGGGCTAGTGATCCTTCGGATCGTCGCTCGCTCTCTGCCTACTGTGTGTTTCTTGGTGGCTCTCTCATCGCATGGAAGACAAAGAAACAGACCGCCGTTTCCCGCTCCAGTACAGAGCCTGAGTTGAGAGCTATGGCCAGCTTGACGGCAGAGGTGACTTGGTTACGCTGGTTATTGGAGGATTTTGGTGTGTCTGTCACTACACCGACTCCTCTATTGTCAGACAGTACAGGTGCTATCAGCATTGCGCGAGATCCGGTGAAGCATGAGCTCACCAAACACATAGGTGTTGATGCCTTCTTTGTGCGCACTGCGGTGCAGGATCAGATTCTCGCTCTCCAATATGTGCCTTCTGAGTCTCGCTCTCCAATATGTGCCTTCTGAGTTGCAGCTGGCGGATTTCTTCACGAAGGCCCAGACTAGAGCGCAACATAGTTTCTTTCTCTCCAAACTCAGTGTTGTTGACCCAGCATGAGTTTGAGGGGGGTGTTAGACATATATAGTCTTGTTTTACCTTTTCCCCATAATACAAGGGGCTCCTTGCATATTGCACACACCTCTACATTGGCCTTTGGCCCCTTGTGAAAGTTAGTTGTTCATTCTCCAACAGTCACCTCCTTGCGCCGCGCACGGCCGCGTGGAATCGGCTGCCCCTCGGCTAGCACCACTGCCGGCCAGCCGTCTTCATCTTCGTCCACGTACACGGCGACGTGCCGCTGTGGAGGCCGGCTGGAATGCTGGATCGTGCTCTGCTTCACGTGTTTTTTGATCTCGTCTAGCGGCGTGTCGAGCTTCATCGTGGTGCCGGAGCCCGTGTCGAACAGGTTGTACCACGTGCCCCGCGGGAACACGGCGCTCGCAGACGTCGCGCCCTGCTCGAGGACACGGGGACGTACACCATGACATGACGCCGGCGCCCTGCTCCGAGTCCGGGAACAAGAAGAAGCCCAGGGGTGCCGGTGAGGTGCGCCTGTGAGTTGAGGCATGCTCTACCGCATGCCGAGCGCGTTCCGGTCCGACATGCTCTACTCGATCCACGTACTGGTGGCGGCAAGGGGGACTTCCGGGCGTTGCTGCTCGTGCGGAGCGCTGGACTGCGCCGCGGCTAGTGCATCATGAAGAACGCGCTTCCTTTTGTTTCCTTCCTGGGATGCATCACGAAGAAGAGTTTGACAGGCTCGGTACGGTGTCAACGACCGGAGGCAAAGGAGGAGCACATGCGGCGGCGGGTCGCCGGCCAAAATGCACGAGTGCACTACGACGTGTGGGTTCTGCCACAAGGCCAACATCACCCCGTTCGCCGTTGGCACTGCAAGTGCACCTGTGCTTGCGAAATGCAATGCCACCGCCCCCCCTGACGAATCAGTGCGGCTAAAATCTACTCCGTACTAACTAGTTGGAGATTCGTACTGAACATTTTGCAGAGCGCCAAACTTTTTTTAAGTCCATCTAAGTTTTCCACAATGCCCCTTGTCTTTTTTAGCTTCTTACACGCTTATGTTTGCTTCTCAGATATAAGATATTTTTTCAAGTTTCTTTTTATGTTTCGATTTTTTTCAGGTTTATCTCACCTTGTCAACAACTTTTTATTCGACATTTCAAATACTGGATATTAAAAACATTTTTTCCTCACAATTTCGTATATAAATTTTAAAGATCATATATTCTAAAATAATTCTCGAAGGGAACCAGATCATCATAGATGAGCTCAACATTCTTTTTTCGAGTTTTTCAGTTTGTTCATCATTTTTCAAGTAAAAAAACAAAATAGTATTAAGTTATCAAGATATATAAATATTAACCAGAATCATACAATTTTTTAGGGATAACCATAGAAGATACAAACAAATTCTTGAAAATCTAAGGATTTCATCAACAATTATATTCATCTTCAAATTCGAAGTCAAAGAATATTAATTAAAGATCCGAATGATGAACTTGAAGAATAATACATACAAGATCCACCAAGATTCTTATAAATTTCACAGATACATAAAAATAAATTTCACGGATCCAAGTAAAGTCACCTTTTTAATGAGATATGCACAACATAATATTAAGATTTCGTCAACAATTCAGCTTCAAAAATATTTCCATACAAGTTTATACTAGTTTCTTTTAATATACATAGTTCATATAAATAATTTTGAAGACTTTCAAAACCGCTATGTTTCATTGAATATTGACAGATTCATTTGAAGATTCACACTTTAAAAAAAGAGCACCACATCAAATATCTTTACACAAACTGATCCAAACATAATTCAAACAAATATCACATATTGCACACGAGATTTAATAGATAATCAAACAAACAAATCGGACCTCCCCGTTAACGGCGCCAGCAAAGAGCTTAGCTGATGGGAGGATGTTAGTACCGTTTACCTCACCTCCCTGACAACGGCGCCAGAAAAGAGCTTGTTGTCAGACTTTATTGGACCTCCAAGTGATGAGGTTTGTAGGACATCAGCAAATTTTCATTAAGTGAATGACCAAAGGTTTATCGAACTTCCGTGATTCTGCGCTCAAGTGACAGAAATGTGCAAGAACGAGGATGTGTTGTTGCTACTATGGATAAAATTGTGTTGTTTATGCCGATATGATTATATGCATTGCTACGTATGAAATTTATTGCAATTGTTTCGGTTCTTGGAACTTAATACTTTTGGCTGACATGCTTGATAGTGATGCCAAGGTGTATTATTAGTCATATATACAGTTGGATTACGGTCTACGTACTTGGACGTAATGTCCAATATTGAATATTTCAACTCAATCTCTATCATAACTGAATACATAAAACACTTTCATGAATTTGTCAATTGCCCAGTGATGCATGTAAATAATTACATGAACTTTGTAATTTATTACTTCATAATCTCGCATATTTGCAACTTACATAGGGTTATGTTTATGATTTATGATAATTTTGGAAATTTTCCATATGATCCCCCTTATTTTGGTTATAACCCTGTAGAACAGGAAATAACAGTTTTGTGTATTTTCACTTTCAGGGACCTTAACGACGTCAAATTGACCTAGGATTTTTCGAGATTTTTTTTAAGGAAGAAGGACCATGGGATTTTGCACCTCGGGAGGGGAGCCCCGGCCTCGCTGATGGCGGGTTGATGAGGGAGTTCGATGTTGTACTGTCGTGCTTCCCCTTCAACGGCGCCAGAAAACCTTTTGATGTATGTGCTACACCTCTCGTTGGGACTTAAAGAGCAGAAAAGATATATTTCTCCTCCCTTCTCTTCCAGCAACCTAAAAAACAAAGTATTTTGTCTTGTGCCCCCAACTCCACCATGTGGTTGTTAAGCACAAGATTTAGTATAAAAAAAACTGAAACAATCTGTAACTAGGCAAGGAAAGTAAAGGACAATAAGTAAAGGTATTTTTGGTTTTTTGATAATAAATGCAAGAAGTAAAAGTAATTTTGTATTTTAGGATTTGATAATAGCTGAAAATGAAAAGTGTAATCAAAGTGATGGAAAGTTGTTTCTTATAATAAAATATGGCATCGAGGATCAAATTTGAATGTAGATCTTCCAAAAGAAATAACCAGAGAGAAACCCTTTTCCGGTGATAAAGGGTGAACCGAAGTTGAGACTTCATTCCAAACTTTATCATGGAAAGAAATGTCAGGAGAGAAATCCAAATGGTGCATGATGGAGAAGGGATCAGGATGGAGATCAAGGAGATTAGCCGAGGGATCCGTACCTTGGAGATCAGAGGAGATCTACATTTGGGTGAGATCGCCATTAGAGTCGCCAAGGTGAGTGGGTGGGTGCGGGAGAGCCATTTCCTATAAAATCGATCTTGGATTATGAGATGTATTATGCTACAATGGGTGTTCTCTCCTTGCTACAGAAGAAACCTCGCGGTTTCCTCCTTCTTCCTCCTCTCCGACCACAAAAAAATCTTCAAGGAAACAAAATATTGCACGAATGGGAACAAAATTTAATGACCGTGGGAAAAATATGAGTATATATGGAACACAAATTTTGTACACAGGAAACAAATTTAACTTCCTTCGAACAAAATTGGATATGACGGAACAAAAAGTATTGACCAGGGAAATATTAAGAATACAGGTGGAAGACAAAACTAACACCTGGAGATAATATAGCAAAATTTTAGTTCCGAGGGAACAAAACATTGGAAAAATAGGAATACAGTTTAACCACCGTGGAACAAAATTATTACTACATATGGAACATATATTTATGACATGGAACAAAATTTTAATTCCCAAGGAACAAATTTGAAAATGACGAAACAAAAAATTTGACTGGGGAACAAATTAAGAATACAGGTGGAACACAAATTTAACTCCCAAAGATCATGGAACAAAATTTAGTTGCGAGAGAAACTTTTTTTGGAAAAATAGGAACAAATTTAATGATCGCGGAACAAAATTAAGAGTACATATGGAACACAATTTGAAGACATGGAACAAAACTTTATTTCCCGAGGAACAAAATATGGATACGACTCTACAAAAATAAATATTAAAAAAAAGCAACCAATAGTTATACATCTAGGAACAAAAAAGTGCATTATTGAAAAAAGAAGTAAAAAGGCACTTTAAAAGAAAAGGAAGGTAAAGGAAAAAGTCAAAGAAAAATATGGAAGAAAAAAATTTAGGGAAACTACTTTTGTAGAGTGAGAGGAACACATATTTCTGAACCATTGAAAAAAATATTATACACCAGGGAACAAATAGGAGCATTATTGGGAAACCAAAAATCACCAAACATTTCTTTGTAAAACTAATTTTCTAAAATAAAAGTAACATTTCTTTCTAAGTAAAGAGGAAGATATAGTTGGTATATATGGGAACAAATATAGTTATACATACAGGAAAAAAATAAATTATGAAAAAAAACATAGAAATAAAATAACAATGGGTGAATAAGAAAAACAAAGAAGAAGCATATGTGACAGAGAGAGGAGAATAAGTGAGAAACATATGTGAATAGAAGCGAATGACAAAATCTAGAAGAATACATGAAAGAAAGAGAGGAGAAT
Organism: Poa annua; assembly: GCA_026929855.1. Classification (NCBI taxonomy): domain Eukaryota; kingdom Viridiplantae; phylum Streptophyta; class Magnoliopsida; order Poales; family Poaceae; genus Poa; species Poa annua. The sequence goes on from CM049433.1 coordinate 73,756,541, forward strand.
ATGTGAGAAATGTACGTGAACATAAGTAAAGGAAAACTGCTCCCAGGAATGCATCGCAATCGAAAGCAGCTAATGGGCCGAGCCCACAACCGGAAGATCTTTAGCGAAACGATCCCGGGCGATATGGAGTGAAGACGGGCAATCAGCAACGCGAGTAGCAACGGCCCAATCCGAAACAGACACGACCGTATATTGTTTCTCTCCGCCATGCCGATTCGTGTCTTGCTAGGTCACATGACCAATCCTCCCAACGATCAAAGTTGGACTCCGACTGTAGATACTATATATATACTCCTAGGCTTAACTAGTCCCCCTCAAAAGCGCGAGTATATTACGTATTGAAGATCAGAAGCTCGCAATAATCGGTGTTACCAGAAAACTAGTTCTGCATCGATTAGCCGGCTCATACATATGGGGACCAAGACTGCTTTCGATGGCGGCAGGTAAGTAGGCACAACACGTACGAGGGTAGTTTTATTTTGCCTTGTTCAATTCGCAGTTGTATGTCAGTGTATACGCTCTTAGATATCTTGCACTACTACTCCAGTGCTAACTACTGCTGGAGAAATCGTAGGGTGTTAACTTACTGATCACATACTACCCAGGATCAGACGCCAACGGAAGAGTCCGCTGAAGACCTTCTTTTTTATCTTGAACCAGAAGGTTGGATCGTCTATGTTTTCCAGGAAAACCGAGGGCATCGTCAGATTCAGACCCAAAAAGATGTTCAGACTATGTGCTCGTGACGAGTTCGGCACGAGGACACTAGACAGACGTGCAGCTCTACTTAAATCAACGGCGCTGCATCACGAAGTAGAGCTTCGTGAGGGAAAGTGGAGACATGCAACGCTGTGTATCATGTACAATGTCGCTTCAACATGCACTGACGATACCGGAACCATTCGAAGACTGTCTTCCACGATAGAGGATGCGCTTCGAAAGTACAGAGAACGCCGTCTTGAAGCCGGATTGTTTTATCTGGACGGACACGTAAAAGATATGACATACACTGTTAGGAGCCACCTGTACGGTGATAGCGAGTTCTTAATGGATCTGTGGAGAAGGAAAAGGTTGGAGCGCATCACAAGAAAAAATAGTGAAGAGCAATGCAATAGTTCTGCAAGTGTTCATGAATTCTCCGTATCCCAAGACACGGGGCTTTCCTCCATAGCAGTCCGGCCATTCCGATTGTGTGGGATGAGACATGTAGTTTACTTGTTGCTTCTCATCGCATTAGCCTTCTCAATTGTATATCTATGAAAGATCGTTGTATTTTGGTTAACTTGCTACTACTACGTTTGCCATATGGCGCGGATAATGTTTTTTCCTCGTGCATTTGCTAATAAATGGTCCATAGTCGTTGTGTAGTCTTGTAAACCACTCCACTCTTTGAAAAAAGAGCACATGCAAAGTAGCAAGAGCATGGAATATAAATGTAACATGAAAGGATCTCGTAAGAAAAATCAGATGTTTGAGACGGCAGTGTAAATAAGCTTGGTTAAAACCTAAGAATGCAAACAAAGAGAGAAAGAGAAAAGTCCGATGCATGAAAGGTAATTAAGGTTCGAGGTGGATAAAACATATCATCAAATACACACTGGTGAAGATAACTAAGTGACCGTACATAAGTGAGAAAAGTACTCAAAGGGCCATAGGCCTAACTTTAATCAGAAAGAAGAGAGATATAGGGGCAGCACTAAAAGTACTCAAGCATATAAAACATTATTGAGATCACAATGCTGTTTATATATGTTTACAGTACCATGCTGAGGAAAATGACTTCTTCCAGGGTAAATCTACTATAATTTCAAAAAGTTTGCCAATTCTCAGGCCGGCAAGGTTTTGTAAGCAAAATACTCAAGGTGTGTCTCGGAAGGGCTTCTCAAGGAACACCAATCCCTGGGAAGGAAGAAGGGCATGAGCCGCATGATGTTAAGGGTGATTTCAGACCAGATGATTCATTTTCATAGTCAACAGAGTCCCCCAGATATGTCAAAAGAGCATGCAACAAGTGAAGAGAAACAGACTGACAAGACCAAAAAGTTGGTCAGCACAAGAAGAAGAGCTAAGTATCAGTGTAAGGGTATATAAACTAAAGACAGAACAGCCTGACAAGACCCAAAAGTTCCGTTAGCAAACATGGCTAGTTGGTTACGAGTAATAACTAAAAAGGTATACAAACATATATTAAACAGATATTCTGAAGGACACTCTGGAGTCTGGACCATGACAAGTGCACTGCAATGAAAGCTCTATTGCTTAAACAGTGCAGAGTAGCACTCTGAAGATTTGGCATAAAAGACTAACAATACAAAATATTTAACCTCAGCTGTTGGAAGCTAAATCACTTAGCTCCCTTTCAACACGGTTGTGCTTCACACACACTAACACATATGCATATATGATATACACATATGTGCTCATCTATTTCATAGATATGCTTGAGGCTACATCTTGGCTTACAAGCTTTCCCACTTCCTTCCCATACAAAGGGATACATCTCCTTATATAGCCTAAGTAGGTCGGTTACTGTTCACTGAACAGTAGGTCGGTACCGTGCTCTAGAAGTTACTACAGAACTCATATTAAAAACTGCTTGAACAAAGCTTCAGACTTTTACTTCTACTAGGACTCCTACATACTCTAGATACTTCATGACTAAGCTAGAAAGCTCATGCATAGAGTATGACAAGATTACTTCTAACAATCTCCCCCTTAATCTTGTCATATCAACTAATATCCTCTCATCCAGATCACCTGGACCATGCGCTTCATTTTGTGACGGCCTCGCACCGCCTCATGTGCACCAACGACATCACATCGTGCTTATCAGCTTCACACTGACTCCATATAAGATGGCATCACACCACTAATTCGGTTTCACACCGAGCTTCAATGCGCCTGTGGCATCACACCACAGTCGTCGGCCTCACACCGACTCTTCTACTTGACGATGGCATCACACCAGCGTCGTTGGCTTCACGCCAACCTTTCCATAGACTATGGCTTCACACAATAGTGGTCTGCCTCACACCGAAACTTTCTATGACGATGGTATCACACCACCGTCGTCGCGTGCAGCGGCATCGCGCCACTGCCGCCTCGTAACGGTATCACGCCGTCGTCTTCTCTTGGCAGCATCACGCCACCTTCTCCTCCTAGCAGCATCACGCTACAAGCAGCTAGCGGCATTGCACCGCCAACAGCCTCCATCTCACGTCGTCGTCCTCCGCATCACATGGAGTCCATCACTGCCGCCCTCAGATCTTGAGGCTCTTATACCAATTGTTGTAAATCACTTAGCTCCCTTTCAACACGGTTGTGCTTCACACACACTAACACAGATGCATATGTGATATGCACATATGTGCTCTATATTTCATAGATATGCTTGAAGCTACATCTTGGCTTACAAGTTTTCCCACTTCCTTCTCATACAAAGGGATACATCTCCTTATATAGCCTGACTAGGTCGGTTACTATTCACTGAACAGTAGGTCGGTACCGTGCTCTAGAAGTTACTCCCTCCGTTCTGAATTAATTGACTCAGATTTAGTACAACTTGCACTAAATCTGAGTCAATTAATTCAGAACGGAGTGAGTACTACAGAACTCGTATTAAAAACTGCTTGAACAAAGCTTCAGACTTTTACTTCTACTAGGACTCCTACATACTCTAGATACTTCATGACTAATCTAGAAAGCTCATGCATAGAGTATGAAAAGATTACTTCTAACGTCAGCAAGCTCAATTACTTACATGGTCTGGGCATAATACAAAGGCTGATTTCAAAAGAGCAGTCATGCATTTTTACACGTAAACTTTGCAGAATGGTGATATGAACGATACCTGAATCCAGTTCTTGACACAACCCAAGGACATGGATTCTGTAATCATCACCATCTAGTTCGTTTAATCTAGGATTGCATATGAGAATGAGTTAATAAGGTTACTGCCATAAATCCCAACACATTTATGCCAAAATAAGAGATGGAGTAGGTGTTAGGCAGATAAGGGCATATGGACCTTATACAGAAAATAAGTTGCAATTGGGCTTTGAAGCAAATTACCGGCTGATTTTCTTCTCGTTTTTTCATCTTCTTCTTTTCTTTCTTTCTTTCCTTTGTTTTTGTTTTCTATTTATTCATTTTCCCTTTTCATTGTAATGTATCGTATTCACTGTATTTTATTTCCTTCTTATTCTTAAATGATTTGTGTCGTTGTGCGGTATCTTTTGATATACCATTCCCATTATTTTTTCACTTTCAGACTTTGTACATAAATTTGTTTATGAGCACCTGTTTTCGTGATATGGTGCACATAGGTTTTGATTTTTTCAATAACTTCTTTGGTAAATGCTATTTTAGACACGACTAGATTCAAGCTTATTTTTCCGGTTTTACAAAAATGGAGTTCAACATAAGTTTTCCACATAAACTTGGATGTAATATACATGATGTTTTGGTTTATGGAAAATTCATTTTAAATGTTAAATAATCCTGAAAATATGGGATTTACATCCAGACATATTATGTTTGCACACAAAGTTTCATTTTTTTTAGGGTATGTATAAAAATGACTAATTTCGGTGCTCCAAAATAAATTTCACGAATTATTTTTTATTTTTATGCAGGTAAACAAAATGTATTTTATTCTACAAAACGTTGTGTGCGAAGATAAAAGATATGTATAAATACTATGTTTTCTTTGGATTTTTTCGCACTTTGAATTGTGTTATTCCCAAAATAGGATCATCTAGTCTCGCCGGTAAATTATCTCTATAAAAAACCAACATTATTCTCCCATGAACAAAATATTTATATTCTCAAAACAAGCTATTTTCATGAGTAACATGGAGGGATTAAGTTTGACACATGGGAGAGCATGTGTTCCTGCCATAGTGCCACAGGAAAAAACATTTTTGAAATGTCAAAATAATCGGAACAATTACACATTCATCTCGATATTCTATTTGCGCACACCTTCTTTTGCAAAAAAAAGATACTTTACTCATAAAAAAAAATTTAGCACCATTTTCTTCTTTTTTATATACGGTACAACAAATGTCGGGTTTCCCATGAAACTCCTTTGTGAGCATGTAGAAAGTGTAAATGTACCAGCAAACTTTTTTGTCCAAATTATTTGACATTTCGAAATATGTTTAATTCAGATTTTAAAACAATTAGTACTCCCTCCGTTCCTAAATAACACTTTCAAGCATTTTTGGGTCACATCTAGAAATCTTTTAGTGCAAAATTAACGTGAACTTTACACCAAAATATGTTTAGTTATATGTAAGAAAAACATACTACTCCCTCTGGTCCACTTTAATTGTCGTAGGAAACGTAAACATAGTACAAAATCTTGCTTTCCTTCCGACACTCTTTGTGGACCGGGAGGTAGTAGAAAGTCTTAAATTTAAAAAATGGAAGGAGTAGTACTTAGATTGGATTTAAACACGACATGATGTCAAGATAAGTTAACTGGAGAAAGTCGTGCTTAGCTTGATCGGCCGAAACAAGATATACTGCTCGACTGATCAAATCGGGGTACATAGGCGAATCGCGAACGGACGCCTGGCACCCTGGACGGGCTGGTGTGTGGATGTGATCGTGGCATTCTCTGTTCTTTCGGCGAGACGACGTCCTCGCGGCACAACGCTAGTAGAGCCTTCTTCTCGTCGTCGACGAGATTGATCACATTTAGTTTTTGAGGGAGATTGATCACTTTTTTATGAGCTGACTGGACAGGGAATTGGGAATGGAAAATGCTTCGTCTAGGCGACCTACGCGAGGTAAGCGTAGGTCGCTCGCCTAACTCGAGCGTGCTGGCTTTTTTTTGGGCCGACGGCTCTGTTATGTTAGCCCATTAAGTAACAAACCTGTGAAACAAACGTAATGATCCAGATTAGCTGTATTTCTAGCCCAGTTTTGACCTATGAAATAAACGCAATGACCCAGATTAATTGTACATGTGTTTTGCTAAGATTTTTCATCATTTATTCAAGTGTTGCATAGATATTTAATTTTGTAACAAATCCGCACAATTTTTGTAGTCAAATAGACGTGAGTTGTTGCAAAAACAATTGTGCGTTTCTTACAAGTTGTGTTTTCCTCCAGAGTTTTTGATCATGAGTATGTGCTTCCTGTTTGTAACAAATTCATATGATTTTTTTGTTGTGAAATCACAAAGAATATGTTACAATATTTTATAGGTGATTTGTACAAAATTATTGTGTATATTTTTTTTGGAATGATGTGACTTCAAATGTTGCACACACGTGTATTTTTAGTTATCATCGTTTATGCTTTTTGTTAAAATAGGTGGTGATTTTTCATTGCACATTACTCTGCGGCAAAACATATTTTTTTACCCACTAATTAATTGTTGTCAATACATGATTTTTATTGTAGTAGTTTGTGATTTTTGTTAAAATAGTTGGTGAATTTTGTTGTAAAGCTATTTGCAACAAACTATTCTCCTCCTTTTTAATTGCTATTAATCCATGTGTTTTTGTTGTAGTCGTATGTGATTTTTGTTAAAATCGTTGCAATTTTTGTTGCAAAGTTATTTGCAGTTTTTTTTTTGTTTAACTACTTTTTTGTAACATTATTATTTAAAAAATATCGGCACAATTTGTTGCAATACTATATTTTTTCCACACTATAACTTGTTTTGTTGAAATGCTAATGAATTTGTTACAGTACTAAGCGAAAATCATCACAGTGGCATTTGTGTTGTAAATATCTAAAATGTCGGGCCATCACAATATAGATGTGGAGTGCGGATTGTTTTTTTGAAAGACATATGATGGAAATAGAAAATACACGTTCGCTAATTCTGAACGTGAACATTAAATCACGATCCGATGGCTCCGAAGGAGACATACGCTCTACCTACCCTAGCGTTGGCCATTGGAAATCACCGAATCAGAGCGATGGATGGCCACAAGGCCTCGCCTGATGGCTGATTGATTGGAAGCGACACTGTGCAGTCCGGAGACATGGTACCGCTCGCTGAGTCGCTGGGCTATTGTAGCCTGTCTTGGGTCCAGGATAGATTGCTTTTTTTTTCTTTTTTTTTTGTTGAGAAGAGGGTCCAGGATAGATTGCTTGTGCGGAGGCAAAGGCAATGGGGGCCTCTACATGGGCTTTCAGTTTGGCATTCAACGGGCCTGCCTTCTGGTCACTTGATTTGGGCGTGCGCCGTGTTGATGATCTGCTCGCATCGACAGCTCCCGACCACGTTTACGTCTTGCATTCTGTTGTTCAAAACAAAAAAGTCTACGTCTTGCATGTTGCATCGTGGAGCTGAAACCAGGTTTGTAGGAAGTTTTAACCAAGGAGTTGTTAATCGGGTGCGTCGTTTTGGAGCTCGCTCTCCACGGAGCCCTTATTTGAAAATAATCAAGACCAATCCTAAATGTAGATAATGACGAACTATAACAGTGTGCAAAAATACCTATACGAAATAATTTATATTTTAGGTTAAGCAAAAAATGAAAGAAGTGTCCACCTTGGTGTGAAAAGCCGTGCACGTTTTAAATTTTTGCCAGAATATAATATATTTTGCATGTTTTTTGCACTCCGACTCAGGTGGAGTTTGACATTATCTACATTTAGATTTTTTTGGAAACATTTTTGAAACTCTTAAATGGATATTTTTTTTATTTTTTCCTTTAAAAATCGGACTCCATAGAGCGTGAGCTCCATTTGGACTTTTCACCATTTCTCAACGAATTACGACATCAGTCTTTGGTTGTTGATATTGCACACTCCTAGTAGGTTTAGGAAGGCAGATATTGCTTTTCTTCAGTGTAATACGTACATGATGGAGATCTTGCCAGTTAGATTGGGCTCTTGATATTCTTTACACACGTGTGAGATTGTGTGTGTACACTTCATGGTCTACATGCGCATATACTTTGGAGAGTTTAACTAAGTATTTATATAAAAAATGGGATCGCATGTAATATAAAAATATATTTTATAATGTTTCGATAATATAGATTGATATTGTAGATGTTGATACTTTGTCAATATACTTGATCAAACTTTGTAATGTCCGCTCTCAACTACTCACTCTGTTTCATATTAGAGGACTTTTGTTCTTTTAAAAATGGATGTCGCTAGAGTTATAACATGTCTAAATATATCCATTTTTGTAAAAATAAAAATCATCTAATTTAGAATGGAGGTAGTGAAAAATTGCATGCAACAGGAGGAGTAAGTTGTGGAGAGGACCAATAGTTACTTTTGTACTATTATTATTAGAAGAGCAAATTGCACAAACCAGCAAGTCTCGGGGCATTCGTTGCGCAAACCAGTGACTCAAATTTGTTGTTGCACATACCAGCAACTCTAAGCATAATTCGTTGCAGGGAGGCCTTATGACTATATTAAACTGTCTAACAGCATACTGGAAGCCAGCGTGGATTGGGCCTATGCCTGCATGGTTCCTATTGCCACCAAATATGTGTCACGTGCACATTCATATTATAATCATGGGAGTTATGTGTCTCTGTACAGATATAAACATATAATTTTTTTGCCTCCTCGCACAGGCACCAAAGATTTTTTTGCCTCCTCGCACAACACATAATTTTTTTTGCCTCCTCACACTCGCACAGGCCTATGACTTCAACGAGTCGACCCAAACGGATCTGAAATATGTTTTCGCTTTGTCTATTTAGGTCGTCAAACGGACGGACGTCTGGTACGTTCCCAGTTTCTGGCCACTCCACCAAAACGGGGCGACACATTCTATTCGGCCGATTAGGGTTTTGGTCTTTTCGTCAAGGATTACATTGAAATTGAAAATAGAAACATAATATAAGACCTCCGTCGCGCTGCCATTTGCGGTGCATAGCGCGTGTCGCGGACGCAGCATCGCGACGCCCTTGCTCCATCTCTGCCTCCATGGCCGCGTCTGCACAGACACGTGTTCAGCTCCCCGTGGGAGGACTCCATCTCAGCCTTCCTCATAGGCGTGCAGGCCGTGGATGCCCTCCTCAGACCCGCCCGTGACCCAGGCAACCTAGGCGTCCTGCTCGACGTCATAGGCATCGTTGTAGGCGACCTCTACCGTCCTCTTTGCCTGTTTCGGCAGTCGCGGCCGTGCCGGCTGTGAATTATGCCGGCCTACGCCAGGCTCGTCACCATCCAATCAGAGAAGCTACCGCGACCGACGCAAACTCGACCCAAATTAGACATAGGTCGCGGCGGATATAAAAAAATGATACCGATCTGTTTGTGTTACCGCGTTGGGTCTTGATTATGGCTCGTGCGAGCAGGAACACACACGCAAATTAAATACATCCACACGTTAGAGTCATCCTAATTACGCCTAGCATTACACATCATTCTTCTTGTTGCTGATTCGGAGCATCAAGACCTGGAGTCAAGTAGCTAATTACGCCTAGCACCCAATCGTAACAGGCACACCTAAAGCCACGGTGGAAGCCAGGTTAGCTCATAAGAGAGCCACTTTCATCAGATATATGTTATTAAACCATGTAATCTGTTTATTATAGCTCCTAGCTTGCAATGGATTACATGTAGAATTACTGGTCTGTGCAACAATAAACATGAGTCGGCTGGTTTGTGCAACAACTGCCCCAAAAGTTGTTGGTTTATGCAATTTCCTTTTTTTTTTTTTTTTTTTTTTGGTTTTTGTTGCTCACCACCTATACCATGTGGTATTATGCAATTTCCTCTAGGTCAAGTAGAACGGAAGTTGCTGGTTCTGGAGCAGTTACGTATAGGAGTAGGGACCTGGCTGACACCGGTACTCCGGCCTCCGGGAATCATCAAATGGCAGAACCTGCCGCCTCTGTTCACTACGACAAGAGACAAAAATAGGAACCTGCTCTTTCCGCTCCACCATAGTACATAGGGATCCTTTCCGCAAACCAATGTGTATCGATATTTTGTCGAGCCATCACTAAAGAATGGGTTAATGGGAGCGACCATATAACGTCGACTCGGAATAATGAATTATATCAAGTTTACCAGTTCTCCAGCCGTGGAAAAAAGAGAGAGATCAGTTCTAGATTAAGTCTTGTTCATTAATGCTTCCAGCCCAGGCATTACTTCTTTGATTCAGGAAGGGGAAAGAATGCAGAATTCCTCCTTGCAACTCCGGAGCGATCAGGCAGACGATAGGCCATAGGTATGGAGGATTCATGCCACACTCCACCATGCATCTTGATGGCAACACGAACTGTTGAGTATCCATCTTATGAAACCTTGATGTCGATGACAGTTCGCTGCTTTGCTCCATGTCATTTTCTTGCCACTCTCTCCAATATGCATGGTGAAGGGCTCGGCGGAGCGGCAGGACTCCAGAGCAAAACCAACGACCGGGGGCCGGCGGGGTCGGCGTTGTACTGACGACGGGAGGTGCAACGTAGTTGCTTTGAGGCCAATCTCCATCTTCATGCCGGCAGACAAGATCCTGACAAAAACTTTTTTTTGCCCCTTCGCCCCTGCCGCAGTACGTCAATGCCCTGACGACAAACAGCTAGTATCCTTTCGCAGGACCAGTCCCCACCACATGCATGCAGTCCGGCATTGGCCACACGCATGATTCACTGCCTTTGATAATACTGTATGAATGAAAGAGCATGTGGTAGTCTACGCGTATTTTTAACCTGGAATCCACAATTATATATAACAACAACATCAAGGTTGTTCCCACATACAGAGTACTTTTTAACATCGATCGAGACCTACTGACGTGTCATCGTCTTGCAGGGTACATCATATGTAGTTAATCTTTCAGAATTATGTGGTGTGACACTGTGACTCTTTTTTTCGAGAAAGTCCACCGATCTATCAATAATCATCCACAACGGTAAAATATTAAATATAATTAAAAAAATTACATATAGGTACTTAGATCACATAGAGACGTCTAGGAACACTGGAGCGAGTCAAAGGCGCGCCACTGTCCTCGCCCTCTCTCATAGGTGTCGGGTAAAGCTTGTCATACGAAAGCTTGTTGTAGTAGCCAGACGGGGTGTCGTCGTGCTAAGGCCCTTAAGGACCTACTGATGTGTTAATCGCCTGTGCGCTTCCTTCTCTCATACCGGTTCAATGGAGTGTGGTGTGACTCCTTGAATGGGAGTAAACATCAGTGGGTGATTATTTCTTAATTAATTCATGAGAAAGAAAATGTATTCACCCATTAAAAAAGACAAAGTAGATAGTGCTAATGTAAACTCAAATAAACAGTTATTTACGTGTATACTATCGCCGAAGCTAAGGTAATTATAAGTAGCAAGACAAATGTGTGCCTCATACCACACAATTTTAACATCGCGGCTATAGTGAAGGGAAGGTTTCTACTGGATAGATCATCTTGCTCAACTCTATCAGAACTGTCGCATACCTCGTGGTTTGCTTGTCTCATCTTGCACTCTAATCTCTTCTTTCTCCACAAATCTCTCAAGAATTCATTGTCACCGTAAAATCATGCGTATCCATGATCACGTACATTTGCGCCATGGTCTAGGCATTTTCTTTGAAAACTTCCCATGTACGTATGTTGTGCACGCGATACAGCCATAGAAGCGTTCGCCTCTGCGTACGAAGCTTTATCTCCCGCAGTAGTGAAGTTGATTTCAGTATAACTGCAGGTATAGCCAATGCTTTGGTGCCGTAGTCGTCATGGATGCATAACCTAAATACCTTGTTTGGACCAATGGCCTTGTGCTTACCGGAAAGTTGATACTCAACCTTCCTTTTTGGAAAGAAGCAATAACTTCTTCATAGGATTCTTCTTTGGTTGATGTTCAATCCTGAGTACATAGCATCCTAAAACTAACCCCTTACATGTATGCAAACTTGCTAGAAAAAGTACTTTGAGTGAAGGAAAAAAAGGAGAGGATAAGGCGACAACTAATACTCCATCCGTCGCAAAATAAGTGTCTCAAGTTCATCCACTTTCTATCGAAGTTGAAACACTTATTTTAGGACGGAGGGAGTACTAGGAATATATACGTGGTACGGATGTCACAAGAAAAAACAATAGTGTTACTTTGGGGAAAATAAGAGTACTCGGCTTATAGCATCAGAAAAAAAAAGAGTACTAGTAGTAGTACTGCTTCAACCCAAATAAACGGTTATTTACAAGTATACTATCGCGGAAGCTAAGACAATTACAAGTAGCAAGCCAAATGTGTGCCTCATGCCACACAGTTTCACCGTGGCGATTAGAGTGGAGGGAAGGCTTCTATCAGATAGATCAGATTGCTCAATTCTCTCTGAACTGTTACTCCATATCTTCTGGTTAGTTTGTCTCATCTTACGCTCTAGTTTTTTTTTCTCCACAGATCTCTCAAGAATTCACTGTCACCGTAGAGATGACTGCGAACCGTAAACGTAAAATCATGCATATCCGGGATCACATAAAACAACCCGGTTTGCAGGCGTCGGACGGTGTACTTGTGTATGGCATTGTCCATGGTAAGATGCAGCTGTTCCATGGTGTCGGCATTTTCCTTGAAAGCTGCCCATGTCCGTATGTTGGGCAGGACGTCTTCATAGACCCATAGAAGCTTCCGCCTCTCCATACGAAGCTTTACTTCCCGCCTTAGTGCAGTTGATTTTAGTATAACCGCAGGTTTAGCCAATGCATTGGTGCCATACTCATCATGAATGCATAGCTTCAATGTCTTCTCTGGTCTAGTAGCCTTGTGTTTACGAGAAACTTGCCACCCGACCTTGTATTTCAAAAGAAATAAGAACTTCTTCATGGGATTCTTCGGTTTCCGTTGCCGTTTGGTCCTGGATGCGGGATTCGTCGGTTTTTTAGATATGATGTTTTCACCATTTTACATGTTGTCTAAATGTGCATTAAAATAAGTTTAAATACATGTAAATGCATGTGAATTTGAACAAAGCTAAAAACTAAAAAAGGAGGGAATACTCGGAAGGAAACTAAGCCACAAATCAATGACCTGGAATCTGAGAACGTACCTGCTACTTGAAGTAGTCTTTGCGTCCATGTTCAGGAAACACGAGGAGTAGTAAACGTTCTCCGTGGGGAGAAGGAACTAGTAGATCTCCTGTTGCTATTATTATAGTCGTAGTACGGCGCTCCTGATTTGCTTATATAAAGACTGAAGTGCTCCATCGAAGCTCGTGCAAGTTTGCAACTGGACGCGTGTAGAACTCGGATGCAAGTTTTGCAACCGGATCGAACTCCGTATTTTAATCGCAGTCCGAAATGCTGCGCCGGTTTTCGTCGGCCCAGTGACGTCCCGCGTGGAAACCTGGCTGCTTCGTACTCCGTTTTTTTTTTAAAATATACCCCGTAATATACTATTTTAATCGGAGGACTCCGCACATGAGATTAACGTAACCACCGGTACTTCCGCTAAACAACGACAACCACGTGGCAGCCTCACACACGGCATGTTCTTTCTTGGCTCACAAGGAATCAAACTTGTTGTGCAGTGCAATACTCGAGTGGCCGAGTGTGTCGCGTTTTTCTTTTCACAAACTTTCCCTGCGATGTTTTTTAGAAACACAGTACAACCCAAGCGATCATATATACGCACACACACTCACCCCTATGAACGCACGCACGCACACCCTATCCCTATGAGCACCTCCGGCGTCTCGCTGTCGACGGGAACGTCGCCTCCCATTGAATAATATTCCGCCTAAATAAGAAACACCGGCGTCAAATCTGAGATTTGAACTCTGATGGGCTGGGGGTACAACCACCCTCCTAACCATTTTGCCACAGGCAAGTTCTCTTGTCTCGGATGGATCAGGAGTCTCTAGAAGACCAGAAATGACGACACAACTTACAAACAAGGCCTTGGGAGGAAATAAAAGTTACAACAAGGTACGTCGTGTAGCCAGCTGCCTTAAGGCATGGACGATCAATCCGCCTCTTGCGCACGCGAGAGCGTGCTCGCTCACCTACTTCACATTGAGAAAAAAAAACGGTTGCGAACAACTTCGATCTCGCCTATACATGAATGCACAACTGCTTTGAAGATGCTTGTGAGATGGGAGAGGACATGCATTTAGGCTATGATGAAATCTGCATACAGCGTGAAGAGAGCGAAACTTCGATCTCTCCTATACACTATTCTTGCAGCATGTTTCCTTTTGTAGTCATATTTTCACTGTAATATTTAGTTCTTGGCAATGTTCGGAAAATTTGAGTTTGCTCTCATGTGTGTAAAACTGTACAATATAACTCAAAATCAAGTAGTTCGAACACAAATTCATTTCATGAACATTATATTGTTTTCATCATACAACTCAAACAATGAGCTAGGATGCGGAAGACAAAATGGGGGATGTCGGGGATGTAATCCCCGGTACCCCAAAGTGGTGAGGTAAATATGTTGATGCTAGAGGTAAAAGTGAGTTTGTATAAAGAGAAGATAAAGAAAAGAGATACGAGATAATGAAAAAAGGGAAAAGGCAGCAGAGGGCAACTCGGGCCGACATTTGCTTAAGTCGGCAGCATTATTCTTGTTTTGGGCCGAGATAAGCACGGCCTCGGTGGGCCAAATTGCATCCACCTCGTCACCAACTCCTCCGTCGGCACGATCCCCTCGCTCCAACTACTCCAACTACTCCACCGCGACATCGACCCCGGCTACGCCTCCCCGCCTCCAACCGCATCGCCGGCCAACTCCGGCATCGCCGCGCCCGGCCGCCCGGTCGCCCTCGTCTCGGAGACGCCGGCTTCCGCCCCGCCTCCGACGACTTCCCCGACATCGGCATCTTCCTCGCCCCACCTCCACCCGACCTCGGTGGCCGCCCGACCTCGCCCCCGCAACTCGGCGTCCCGCGCCGCCCCGGCGGACCAGTGCCTCCCCGACCTCGCCATGGTGGTGCCCCGCCTCGGACGGAGTCCTTCCCGGCATCGACGGCGTCTCCTCCGACTTCACCCACGCCGCGTTCCGCCTCGGCAGCCCGCGCCCCGGCCGGCCTCGGCCCCGACTGCTCCGACTCCGCCCACGCCCCTCCGAGACGGCGCCGCCGAGTTCATCCCCGGCCTCGACGTCCGCACCCCCGACACCACCTTCCCCTGTACGCCTCGACCTCGGCCGGGCCGGCCCCGACCTCGCCGCCTTCACCTCCGCCCCGGCCTCCACGATTCGGCAGCACCTCCAACTCCGGCACCCCGCGCATCGGACTGGCTGTCCTCGGCTCCGCCCGACATCGGGCATGCCGGCCTCGGATAAGCCCAGCCTCGGCCGCCCGCGCCTCCGGCGCCTGCGTCTCGGCCGCCCGCACCTCGGGCTCCCCTCTTCACCGACATTGGCGCACCTGACAGCACCTCCGCGACTTCGGCTGCTCCTGGCGTGGTTCTGCTCCAACGTCGCTGTGCACTCGCCATGCCGCCCGCACCTCCCTGGCACAACCTCGCTGGCGCATCCAGAGGATAAGATGAGGCAAGAAGGTAGGAGGACAAACGCTAGCGGACAAGGACAAGGACGGCAGGGACGCGGGCCGCCTGGCTGTTTCCTGTCCAGAACATGATGAGGCTTGGCTACAGTGCCCAGATGTGACTAGAGTACACTCGTATGACGTAGGGAATAGTGTGACAAGACCCCAGTGGTCATGTCCGCTACAGTGCGCACGAACAATGTCGTGAACAGTAACCGTGGGCCAGACTTTGTCCCCTGGGCTCTCCTATATAAGAGCACCAGGGGGAGGCACCAAGGGACAGAGACGGCTCCCCCCGCAGCCCCATTTTCTCCTCTCTCGCTTGCTCTCCAAGACCTCTTAGAGGCATGTCTAGCCGCTCGCGGAGCATTTTATATCGTCCGGACACCCGTGTGAAATATAACAAATAGGCTAGATGCTGCAGTAGGGGTTTTATCTCCTCACGAGAGCCCCGAAGCAGGGTAAATACTCGCGTCCTCGTGTTCATCTATTTATTTGTGTGTGCTACTTAGCGCGCCATCCCTCCCCGAAATCCTCTAGCGTCCATCGGCCCCACACAATTAGCCTACCCGTAGGCATCTGTCTGTTCACCACGACGACAGAGGAAGACAAAATGGGCTGCAGTTTCTAGTGGGCTTATTCCCGTTGTTGTTTCTCTGCGCACTCTAAGCACTTCGGCTTATGCACAAGCCCGAGTAGAAAAGAGCTGAGCCATGTAAGTATATTTTATCTCCTTAGAGTTTATACATGTTCCGCTTTTCACTAAACCAAAGTTACAGATTTTAGAAATATGCAACTTCCCACTTACATAAAGTCCAATGGAGAGTCTTTACATGTTACATGTACTTTTCACTCGCTATGAACATGTTGCATCTTTCACTAAACACAAGACACACAATTTTCCGAATGGTGCATGCAACCGAGTTTGTTACACAGGATCGGCATTGGCACTTGGTAGTTTTGTCCTGCGGTAGGACAAAATCAAAAGCTGAGGAAGCCGAACCATTGCAGCAGGGCCCACCTTTTGCGCTGGGGTGTCCTGCGCTCTGATCACACGCAGCGGTCACACGGATCAATGGTGTAAGTATCTGGATCGTCCATGTAGCATCTTATCCGATCGAACGGCCGTGACTGCTCCCTGAAACACCGGGATACCACGCTGGGATCCCCGGGGCTCCGGCTATATAAAGTACTCCCCGGCAGGCGTTCCCACGAAATGCCAAGCACCACCACCACGCTCTGGCTGTGACGGCACCAGCAGGAAGGAAGCAGGCCTTGATCCTCCTCGATCTCGCTTTTCGTCAGGCGCCGGAAGAGAAAGGTGCGTTTCGATCTTCCTTCTCATCTGTGTCTTCTGTCCTGCTGTGTTCGATCTGCGGTAGTTTTGTCCGCTCGATCTTCCTCCTCATCTTAGTTTTATCCATGCTTGTGTTTATCTGATCGATGAGCGGACTGCTGCTTGCTGGAATGAAGAACACGTCGGTGGCGCTCGCCATGATTTCCCTCGTTCGATTCAGTTGTTCTGTGTGCTTGGGACGAGCCCCCCCCCCCCCCCCCCCCCCTCATGTTTTTTCCAGATCCGACTACGTACTCCTCTCGTGGTAATCGGTTTTTCTCCGCACGCGCCGCAAATTGGCCCTGAGTCGTCTGTAGCTTGACGAGCGGAGGGGAGGGTCGCGAGCGCGGAGGAGGCGAGGAGCGTGCGGTCGAGGCAGGGACTCGCCGCGGGCCGCGGTTACGCTGCCCCTCGCGATGGCCGCGTCGGGCATCACGAAGCCGTCCGCGGCCGTGTGGTGGACGGCGACGCCCCGTCGCACGTGAAGCGCGTCAGCTGGAACGCGCGCGGTCAGGGCACTGGCGCCGGCAACCGCCGCGGAGAGCTCGTCCGACGGGGCCAGGTCGTCGAGCGTGGTGTCTGCAAGCGCGGTGACGAAGAGGACTCCCTCTCGCCACCGCATCGGATCTAGTGGTCGATCACGTACCACACCGTAAGCCTGTCCGGACACTCTGCCGCCACCCGGTCCAGCTCGCCGCGCAGAGAAAGTCGTCCTCCGTCCGGTTCGCGTACACGAGGTCGAGGTGCATCTCCGTCTCGTCCTCGGGCTGGTCGCGCAGTACGGCCTGGATCACCTGGTACATGGGCGTGATATATCCCGCTGACCCCGCAGATCATGGCCAGACAGCGCGCATGCCGCTGCTTGCCGTTGATGACAAAGTTGCCACGGCCGCCGTCCGGTGTTTTTTTTTTTTTGAATTTTTCCGGTGTCCTCAACGTGGCCGAGAGGCCGCCATTGGGGAACTTGGGTGCTCGTTCTTTGTAGTACTCGCAGATCTTGGCGTCTCCGACGGCGTCCTCGCGACCATTCGCGCGACCTCGCGCTCGGACTCGCAGACGACAACGTGTAGCCGATCCAGTTGAACTGCTGTGTGAGCCACTCGGGCGAGGCGTGGCCGTACGTGCGCGCCAGCATGACGGGCGTGGGCACGAAGAAGGACAGGTTCAACTCGTGTTGAGGAGGCCGTGCCTGACGTTGAGCGGCTCATGCTACTGCTGGCTGCTCTCGGCCGTTGCGTGCAGGCTGCTCGTAGGACGCGGCACCATGGACGGCTTGCCGAGGACGCGATCAAGGTTGATGATATATATGAGCTCTGATGGTCTCGGTAGTGGCTGGGTATGACCCAGGGCTCGAGGCCGCCATCGCGCAGAACGCCTGCGAGTGCGAGCTCAGGTTGAGCGGAGACTGCTCGCGCCGCGTGGCCGTGGTCCGTGCCGGGGATGTGTGGCGCTGTGGCGTCCCGGGAACAGCCGCGGCGATGAACATCTGCTTGTATGTTTGATAGGTTAGCTAGCAAATCACCTAGCCAAAGAGATTCGCAAGTCTGATCTGATCCGGAGGAGCTGAGCTATGGTTGGATGGTTGGGAGGAGACCGGCGAAGTCGCTGATGACGCCGGCGTCGGCGACGTCCTGGATGCGCACGGTCCCGTAAGCCAGCCCGGGGATGTATGTAAGTGGCGTGTATGAAATAAGCCAGGACGGTGCGGCGGCCTTGGTAGCCTCACGGATGGGGAGCTGCTTGTCGCACGCCACAGACGATGGGCACATTTCCCAGGAAGAGCGGTTTGCTACAAGCAAGATCGCATTCCCGGTTGAGGTTTTTAAACTACAGTCTCATCATTCATGTTGTCGTTGCCCATTTATACATGTCTTGTCGCCTGGTTCCTTTTCGTTTGTTGTCTTGTTTGAAGTTTGATAAAACAACAAAGATATCTTATCTACCTGGATGTTGATTATTATTTAAAATAGATGTGAAGGCAATCCATACAAGTAATTTTACATACGTTATAATCAAATATTTGTTAAGAAGAGGCTGTTCTGTAATGTTTGGGCATAATTTGTATACAGTTGGATATTGCACATTATTACCGAAGTCATCAATCTGGATTATCATATACTGAAAACAATACGACCATCTCTTGTCCCTTCATTTCTTATAGTATTTTCATAATTTTCCTTGGCAAGTATTTGCTTCATGCATCTACACAATTGACTGTTGACATTGAGTACTGTATGCGTTTGAATCTGAAATTTTGAGTTATATGGGGAAATTTTATGATATACTTCTCCATGTTTATTAGATCATCTCCACCGGGGGCCTCTAAATGTGTGTTCGACACCCCCCAATTGGGCCTCCTTTGAGGGGTGCCGGACATGTGTCCGGTCAACATTTAAAGACTACCCATAGCGGCACTCCCCAAAGGCCCACCCCCAAACGCGCGCAAACGGTCGAACACCTCGCGGGCGTTTAAAATAAATTGCAAACTAATATAAAAAGTTCATATTTCATTCATTTTTGTTATATATTATAATTTTTTTTGAATGAATATGAACCCTAATCTAAACCTAGCATAGCCCTAACCCTAATCTAAACCCCGTCGAGGCCGCCCTGGCCTGCCTCAGCGTCCTGGCCTGCCTCGGCGTCCTATGCAGCTCTGAGGCGCGAGCGGACACGCCTCTCCTGCCGGAGCGTGCTCGCCGCCCGGCGCAGGTTGGCCCTCTCGTCAGCCGCCCTCGCCACGCACGCCCGACGCAGCTCGTCGAGAACCGCCAGCGGGGCGGCCTCCATCGAGGCCAGGTTCGCCTCCCGCTCCGCCGCCACGGCGTTGAGGTTTGCGTACGCCCCGCGCTCGGCGGCCATGAAGGCGTGGCAGCGATCGTCTCGCTCCGCATTCTCGAGAGAGGCCTGGACAACGTGACCCTAGACGGTGTCGGCAAGGGCCTCGTAGCTGGCCCTAAACTGGCCGGCCGCCTGCTCGGCGCGCCAGGTGTTGAAGGAGTTCGCCGCGGCCACCTGATCGGGCCACAGCGGCGGCGGCAGCTCCTGCTCCTGCTCCTGCGGCGGCTCCTCCTCCTGCGCCTCCTCCATGTCGACGTTCGCCCAGTCGAGGGGCAAGTCGACGCCGGTGGAACAAGCGCCAGCTCCGGCGCCTGTTCCGCAGCCTGCTCCGGCTGGTCCTCCTGCCCAGAGGGTGGGCGCGGCGCGCAGCCTGGGTGAGGGTGGCCCAGCTGGTCTGGAGGCGGCGAGGCATGTTGGAGGTCTACGGAGGCGACGGAGGCTGCGGGCTACGGAGGCTGCGGGCACGACGGAGGAGTTGGTGTGGTGAGGCTGCGGGCACGGCGGAGGAGTTATATAGGCGGGGAGGGGCGAGAAAAGGAGGGGCGGGAAGCGGTGGCGCTGGGCGGGAAGCAGCGGGTGGGTGAGCACGCGTCGCGTCGGAGTAATGTGGCGGCGATGCGATTCGGCCACGCCGACGCTTGGGAAGCCGGGAAAGTCTGGGCGCCGGCGTAATTGCGACGCGTGCCGCAGACGCCTCGCCGTCCCGTCGCTTCGCCGCCTACAGAAACGCGTCGCCATTAACGTCGGAACGGCCTCCTGCATGGCGCAAGTTAGAGCAGCTCCTTGCGCCTATGTCTATGACGGGTGGGGCGCACCTGTCGGAGGCCATGTCCGGTCGATGTGCGGCACCCCAGGAGGGCCTCCAAGTATAGAGAACCGATAGGCGGTGCCGGACATAAAATCGCTCGGGGCGAGACTTTGGGGGTGCCGCTGGTGCACGTTTTTGGTGTCCGATCCCCAAAGGGCCTTTGCCCCCAGTGGAGATGCTCTTAGGCTGGTTTGTGTCCTGTAAGGGTTGTAGGAAAAAGCCCATACTTGGAGGAGAACTTCATGGGTCTTGCTGCATCATTACTGAAGGCGAAACACCATGGAGTTTTGATATCTTCAGTCCAGCTCTGCACGGATCTGTGTAAAGACATCAAAGATGCAGTTCAGCTCTGCATAGGTAAGAACATTCTTTTATGTCCCGGAGATCATGTCTTGTAACTGGATTAAGACTATTTTCTCAAAAAAACTGGATTAAGACTCCTGTAGTCATAGCCCACCATGTAATTTTGCTTTCTAGGCGATTAAGGCATAAAATGAACCGTTGGCCTTCTTTAACTATTTATTTGCAGGATCGTGTGTCCAATTATTGGGACAAAATAATCTGACAAGTTATCGAATTCTAGTTTTCTTATAAGTGCATCAGAGTTATCTCATGTCATTAGCAATAATGCTACATTAAATAAAGAACGCATAATATCAACATTTGGTCTTTACATTTGATGAGAAGAGGGGTAGGTGGCTTCATTTCTTTTTTTGAAAAGACCTGGCAGGAGCACTCCCGTTACTGTTAGAAGCATAAAGTTTTACAGAAAGCCAGGCTTTGCATAGCAGGGAGAGCCAAACCAAAAAGGATCAGCCGCCATCATCGCTGACAACCCGCAAGAAGACGATTTTCCTTGCGGTCACAGCTTCTCTAATGCGAAAGAGGTGCGCTTGACGTCGTTGTAGAGGTTCTGGAAGATCCGATCGGTGTAGTAGCTTCATCTACTGCTGATTAGCAGTACAACAGGATGCATGTTGTTATGTGAGATGGGAGATGTCAGGTGTGTGAATTTATGGGTGTGTGATTAACTGATTACATTGCCTATATTTGTTAGATAGGTCAGTTGTTGTTCTGTGTGGTGGTACATATGTGTAACAGAACTAACTTGTTAAATTAATTATTGAGGGTAGGATGGAAAGGACAACTGATTTTCCCTGACCATGGTCCTTACAAAGAAGAGAAATGCTCCTGCGCTTTAAACTATGCGTCTCTTTGGAAGGTGACAATGCCATGACAACTTTTATGAGCACGATTCAGTAGTCGGTACTTCAGTACTCCCTCCGATCGGTTTTGATTGTCGCTAGCCGTATACATGTTCACACTACCGTAGGTCACCTTTTGCGTCAATCATTGCTGACCGGAGGTAGTATTTTTTACCACGTTTGCTCATTGTAGGCGCTTGTTCTTGTCGACGAGAAAGAAATTAAGGAGTACAGTGTCAAACTAGGTGCTGGGGAGGATCTTCACGCACTTCTTGCTGGTGTTCTCACTATGAGGACGTGGAAGAGTGTGATTGACCCATCTGTTCGTCATCTTGTCCTGGGTGGGAATAATACCGCAAGCGTTCTGAAAATCTGATGTTAAGGTGATGTTTGTAACTCATTATTTTTTGTTCCTACTGGTCACCCTAGGCACTGTATATTAACAGCATATGTGCAAATTATCAACATTCAGTAATCCATGAGTCCACACTGGAGAATATTACCATGTCATCATCACACTTTACTAGAAAAAAGTTACTTGCTTGTGATATGACCTAATTATTTCTACAAGTATCACTACTCCAAATCTTTCTTGTGATGTGACTTAATTGTTTCAACAGGTACCAGGACTCCAAATCTTCTTTTATCTCTCCTACGGTAGGAAAATGCTGAATTGGAATTTCTAAACCAGGAATGTTTAAAAATCTTTTTCCCAAGTGTGTGATGCTTTAAAAAACTTATTCCTGATTTCCCTCTTTTTGTTAAAGATGTACTTTTGCTATCATTATATTCATAAGTTCACATTGGATTGGCAATTCTGCCTTCTTTATGGTGAATTTTGACGTACTAACCTATTTTTGGCGTCCCTTGAACTCTACTTATAGTTACAGAGTCGTGTCTGAATGTGGGGCAGGGGCATTTAGAAAAAGAAGAAATTTTGACACTCCCTTGACATACTAACCTAGTACATTCAAAGACTCACTCATCTTAGGAGGGGCGAGGTGGCACTCGGGAGGATTGGAAAATGCTGGAACTGGCGGTTAAGCTGCGCACATTGAAAATTTTGTTTTACATCACCAGTTTGGTGTCCTATATTTACATCACCAAACGTAGAATTTGAGGTCACAATGTAAAAACAGACATCACCAAATAGCTATGAGAACCTCTATATGTTGGATCTTGTTTTTTGGTGTTTGGTAACGTAAAAGTTAGTTAAATTTGTTTTACATCATTTGTTATAGTTGCTTCAACAGAGCCTAGCACATTCAAAGAATCACTCATTCAAGAACAGGAGATGACAAGCACCGAGTTATTCAAAGCTCGCCATGATTAATGCCCAACGTAAACAACATTTGATGATCCATCTTCAGAAACAAACTTTTTAGCATTACAGATCTTCTTACTCATCAAAATTCTAATCGTTTATCGCGGTGCAATGCAATTACAGACCAATTGAACACCGAGATGTACGCAAAGCAGGCCACTAATCCTTTCTCCTCTTTCTCCTCCCCTGCTCCACCGTTGCCACGCCCTCCCACTTAGCGTCTTTCGAATCATCGCCGCCGCCGGCGGTTGGCGCCGAGTAGAGAGGCAGCGCGACGGACTCGGGCGCCTTCAAATGCAGCGCCCGCACGTTCTTCCACTTCCTCGGCACGCACGCGCCGGCCGCCTCCACGGCGGCCATCACGTTCTCCACCACGTCGGCCTGCGCCATGGCGGCGTGCCCCGCCCGCACAGCGCGACACGTACCGGCCTCCACGCGCAGCTCAACGGAGGACGCCGCCTCCCTCGCGGACGCCGCCCACGCCGGGTCCGCGAGGTCGACGGGCACGACCCTGCCGCGGCCCTTGCCGCCGTTGGGGATCTTGAGCCGGCGGTCGACGAGGATCAGCCCGCGGCGCGCGGCCGCGGGGAGGGAGCGGAGGGCGGAGGAGGGGAGCATCTGGATGTCGTCGGGGAGGTCGTCGGGGAGGCGGTTGGCGACGAGGAAGACGGAGGGGAACGGGGTGTGCGGGAGGCGGAGGTGGTGCTCGAACAGGCAGACGGGGGCGCGCTTCAGGGTGACGATGAGGTAGATGGGCTCCGGCGCCGGGGAGGGGTGGTGCTTGAGCCACCGGAGGAGCGCGTCAACCGCGCGGACCACGGCCTCGCGGCCGACGCGGGGCTTGGGCGTGGCGGTGGCGGGGGCTGAAGACATTGCCGGCGGCGTGAGTTTGGGATGCGTAGTGAAAGGTTCAGGCTAGGGTTTTGTTTGTATACTTTGCTCATGGGTTCCGGTCCGGTTGGACCCGAAGTGGGTCGTGGACTCCTGGTGGGCCTGGTTGAGTCGGGCCACGAAGTTGCTGCTCCCCTAAGCCCCTTGTGCCACGGAGGAAAGCCAACCCTGCAGGAAAGCCATGTCCTCGGTACCGATGGCACCCGCACCCGTTGGGTACGGGTACAGCTTAACCAAACCCGTACCCGCGTCCTCGTATATTAACCACACCCATACCCATACCCGCGTCTGGGTATAAATTTTATACCGTACCCGCACCCACGTGGGTATTCAAAACCCGCGGGTAAACCCACCAAAAAATGCAAAATATAAGAACCATCGACATGTATGCTCATTCATCCACTGATTCGGCAAGTGACACTCATACATGAAAAGAAACTATGGGAAAACACAATATATATATGCAAACGAATAACAAAAAAAAACTCATTTATCCATTCAGTGTGCATCGCGAGCGACCATGAGTATGACCGAGCCGACTAATGTATCTAAAGTAGTGTTATCGTAGAGGATGGGATGGCAGACTAGCGGAGGCCGGCAGCTACCGGTTTGGGGAAGGGCAGGGCGGTGATGAGGAGCGGGCAGTAAGATGCCCATATTGATCTAAAGTAGTGGAGACGAGGGAGGAATCGTGACCGTGTGTATGGGAAACAAACGAGAAATACATAGCTAGCTAATATTTTTAGACTCCTCCCCATAATAATTCAATGTACCACGAACTTACATGTCAAAAACAAAAATAGTTGGGTATGCGGGTATACGGGTATGGGTACTAGTTTACCGTACCCGCACCCGCAATACCCATTGGGTACATAATTTTTACCATTTACTTACCCATGGATAAAATTCTTTTACCAAACCCGTACCCTAATGGGTAAATACCCACTGGGTATGCGGGTAATGGGTACCCATTGCCATCGGTAGTCCTCGGTCATGCTTTTTTTTTGAGAGATTAAAAAAAAATCCAAATCTTTAGAGCTGCAATGCGACAACATGAAACATCAATATTCCAAAGTGAACTAACGATCAAAATAGATTTTGATTTGTTTTTCAAAAACTACGAGTCATGAAAAAATACGCATCATCTGTATGGCACTTGATAATTAAAGCACCATCCTACAACCAAAACACTTCTAGGAGCCACACAATGTTGATAGGCTGAGATAGCATGTTTGGCTCCGGTAGGCTCGTACCGAGCATAAATTATGAACGTAAAACATTTCTATGTGTAAAATAGACGAACACTCGCAACTCATGTGAAAACAAGGATGCACTCGAATTATTTTTACAGAACTCTAGTGCGACACCGTCAAAAGATCCATATATAGTGTCTACTCGTTGAGAGGGTCTTCATTCAATAAGAAACTGTCATATCGCCTTCGTGCTTTACTCTCGATCGCCTTGGAAGGATTTCGCTTCCATGATTACTCTCATTACATGGAAGGTGTGGAACAAGCGCAACATCAATTTTTTTCTCACAAGTCAAGCCTTCCGAGCTTGATCATCTCCGACATTACGAGGAGGCCCAACTTGGATTACGACGAGAAGAAGTGTTTGGCGAACTTCATCCCTGGAGAGAAGGAGTTTGTTTTCACTCTTTTTTGTTCCCCTTAACAAGGTTGTTTTGGTGTTTTGTGCAGTGTTGGTTTTTATACACTCTTTCTTCCTTAATCAATGAAAAAGACAAGCCTTCCTTGTTAAAAGAAAAAAGCTACTCCCTCCATTTACAATTATTTTACGTTTTGGGTTTAGTAAAAGTCAAATTTATGAAGTTTGACAATGTATATAGGAAAAAATATAAACATTTACAATAAAATCATAACATTATTAGAATGTTCTTAAGATATATTTTCATATTACATATACTTAATATTGATATGTTGATATTTTTTCGCATATACTTAGTCAAACTTTAAAAGTTTAACTTTGAGAAAACCTAGAAAGTCAAGTAAATAAAAACGGAAGGAGTATATAATTCATCTGTATGTTGTGGAGATCCAATCCAAACTAGACTTGTGATCGAAATGGTTTTCGAAAATTTTGCCGGACTCCTACGATCCCAGCAAAATATATCCTGACCACCTGCAGCGCAGGGCTCCTGCTAATTAAAGCCTCCTCTTACATTAGAAAACTGCTGAGAGCCACACAACGCTAAAATGCTACTAGCCCATTTACATGCCACAAAATCGATCACCACAAGTTTCCTCCTGCCAGGTGTCCTCCTCGCGGAAGAACGAGGTCCACAGAAGCTCAAACCACGTCCTACGTACCACTCATCCATATTCTCTTCAAAAATTCAGGACACGCTATAAGAAGGGCCGGGCAACTCGGCGATGATCATTTCCTACCAGCTATAGCCTTGAACGGCATTTCAATAAATTTACGCAGGTGTTCGTGTTCTTCCTACGAACCAAACACCGCCCCCTATTTGGGTCTTCTAGCCCGGCCGTGCGTGGCAGAGACATGGGTTCCTCCACCGGCGCCGCCGCCGTCCTGCTGTGCCTCGCGCTGTCCGTGGTCGCCGCCGCTTCCGCCGTGCCGGAGAAGAAAGCACACATCATAACAAGTATGTACCGCTAGTTGGGCCGATCGAACGGGAACAATCTATAATATGAATTGGTGCATCCTTTTGTTTTCCTGTTGCCTGCATTTCACTGACCGCTGGATTCATGCCGTCGTCAGTGGCGGCACTTCAAGCCCCAGAGCTATCATCGTCCCGCAAGCTCATCGGCGGCGCCTTTTCCACGGGTAACAATGCAGTAACCACTAATGAACATGATCGATGCTTGAGATTCGGGCGTGCATGGATGCACGGGCAATACTGATAGACATGATATATATATATAACTGTAGGGT
This sequence comes from Poa annua, assembly GCA_026929855.1. Lineage (NCBI taxonomy): Eukaryota > Viridiplantae > Streptophyta > Magnoliopsida > Poales > Poaceae > Poa > Poa annua. Next base: position 73,783,285 of record CM049433.1, read on the forward strand.
TTTGCCCGGTGCGGTTCGACGAGATGCAGCTGCTGGGCAAGATAGATAGCAAGTGCAAGGGACAGGAGATGCCCAACCCGGGGTGCTGCCAGGCGTTCAAGGACCTCGCGTGCCCCTACTCTGACCTGCTTGACGAGCTCACAACCCACTGCAACGTCGAGCTGTTTCTCAAGATCCACACATTCTGCAGCGTGCCTTACGGGTTCTTCTCCATGTGCGGGGATTCAGAAGAAGGGATCACGTGTCCCCCTAAATGATTCATCAACAAACCATAAGCATCCATGCCTCCTAAGCTGTTTTTACTTGCTATATACACATCTCTATCTTATTTGACTCCTGGAATGTGATGTGGTGCAACATGTAGTAGTAGTATCCGACAAATAGAAGCGATGTGCGCGCGTTCATGCTTGATATATACTATGTAATTATTCCTTACTTAATTTCGTCATCGATGTGAGCGATCAAGTGGCTTTCTAGTGAATGTGTGGCAATCTTGTTAGGTGACTTTCACGGTACGCGGGTATTAACACGAACCATCCATTTTCAGAGATCCAAGGGCTTCAAGGGAAAATGTTATATAATTCCTACAATCTCTAATCTCCCTGGAAATGGGATGCTCTGGTTACCCATTGTATGGTACCATCTTCTTTGAGGTAGGCTGTTTTTTTTATTAAGTAGCTAGGCGTCGGCTATATGGTGGCGATGAAAAGGACAAACACGTGGTTTTCCTTTCTCTCCTATTACCCATTGTATGGGATGCTCTGGTTGCAGGTTGCCCATTGTATTGGACACACCTTTAATAGGATAGGTTGTTTTCAGGCGTCAGCTATGGTGGCGCTGAAAAGGATAAACAAGGTTTAAGTTTCTCTCTTATTACTCGTGCAACAATGATGTTCAGATCACAAAACAAAATTAACGCGAAATATTTGTGGGTCGACAAGTAGGTTTCATTCATGTGACCAGTATTGAATTTCATCGATTGTAACTTCCCATAGTTTAACCGAAGTTTGCACCAATTTTTCAATGAATTTTATGAAATTCGTCGCACTTGGACGATGATTTGTATATTTCTTTGACCAGTAAATTTATCTAGTTGTTTCCACAACTTTCGTGTTGTAACATTTAGGTTTCGTCGAACAGATGCAAGTAGATCTTGTACATCATGTATGTGTTCACATTGTGTTTGTTCGTATGTGTATTCGTCAATCTCTTTGTCGTCTTCGCTCAACGGCCGCTGCTCGTTGTCATGAATTACGTCGTCGCATGAGTTGTTTAACCTGGTCCACGATGTAGATATTTGTCGTGGTGGTATCACGGCAGATGCCATAGGATGGCTAATTGTGTGGGGCCGATGGACGCTGGTGGATCCGGGGAGGGCTAGCGAGCTAAGGAGCTCACATGAAAGATGGCAAGGAATCACTAAGACCGACTTAAGCAGGGAAAAAACCGCAAGAACACACGAAGAACACACTCAAAACCACAAGCAACCACAAACACGCACGATGTACCCAGGTTCGGGGCCCTCGTGAGGAGGTAAGACCCCTACTCCTGCCTTGCCTCACTCTATATGTATGTCACAAGATCTACAAAGGTGCTCCTTGAGCTGTTTTGCCTCTCTATCTAGGATGAACTCAAGAACAAGGATGAACTACAAGGAGAAGAGGAGTAAAATGCGCCTATAGCTTTGGCTCTCTCGTTGGTGTCCCTCTCACAGGAGGAGTTATGGCGCTATTTATAGAGGTCCGGCCGAGTTGCCCGGAAACCCTAGCTCCTCCGGGCCCCCCCGGACAACAGCTACAGTCCAACGGTAATGTCGACATCCCTACCACGACCTAGCAGCCGAGCTACCCGACATAGGTCGAGGTAGGTCATGATGCCTCTTGCCGTAGCCGCCGCCGGCCTAGGTGATGATGCTTCCCCTGTCAGAGACAGGACGTGTCTTCTCCATGCCTTGTCTCCTGTCAGTCAGTTGCCAGTACAGTGGAATAGTCACGTCGCCCTTGTCTTGTGCCTTTTGTCCCGCGCCCGTGTCAGGCGGGAGGTGACCTAGCTTCCGTGTCAGACGGGACAATGTCCTTGCCATGTACCTGCCCTTGACTTCCTGCCCGACATAGGATATGTCGGACGGTTTCGCCTATCCCGGCATGGTTATGCCGGGCTCTTCTCCGTGTCCCGGCAGGAGTATGCCGGGCCTGGTCATCCGGTACACCTTCCTGAGTCCCGGCATGGCTATGCCGGAGCCTCTCTCCTGCACACCACAGATACACAGACAACCTCGACAAGGAAATGTCGGTTAGAACATGTCGGCTACTTTCGACATAAGCTTAAGTCGGCCAAGCATACAACTTGGTCTAGCCAGGACCCTGCTCACCAATACTTGTCCCAGGTGTTGCACAAGAGAATGCCCCTAGGCCCAGCCGCTCGAAGATGTCTTAGGCTCGCTCCCAAAGACATCTTCGAGAAGCTGGTTCTTAGGGGAACTCCCTGCTCCTGCCTGAATGAGGATGGGGGGCTGGGGGTCTATTTATAGTACTACCAGGGGAGACAGCCTGGCCCCTGCAACCTCCAAAGGGCACCCCTTGACCCCTCTCAGGAGTCGCCTCTTGCACGTCCCCAAAGGTCGTTACTTCTCTCCCCGAAGGGTCACGCGATCTTTGGAGCTGGACAAAGGACAATTACCACGGTAAGCATGAGTGAGTTAACCATGCCTTTACCCTACCCGGGGGTAGCCCCCCGACACTAGTCCCCGAAGCTGGTGTAGTCCTGCAGACTTGGATGAAGGACTGCATCAGATTTAACAAGACAACTGCCTGGGACCAACCGCCGATATTATCATGTTGGGTTGACCAAATGCTCCGAGTTGCACAAGTCGGTTCTCACACAACCGATCCGACATCACCATGCCGGCCCGAGAAGGAGATTCCGATATGTTTTATCCGACATAGCGCGGAGTCCCCGACCTCAACGAATCTTTTCCCGGATCCTCTTCTGAGACGTGTCATTGACCTGCTGCACCATCCCGCGAATTACGCCACGCGGCCTGACAAACCGTCACAAACGCGCCGCACGGGCCCCACCATCTGTCTCATCCAGCAGGCACTCGAGAGGCTTGACCCCGAGGCGCCTCCTCGATTCCCGGGCTGGCAACCGCACCTGATCCGCCGCCGACGATTCCCATTCCGTAGCCCGATGTGCGGCAGATCGTGCGGCCACAACCGCTCCACCTATGCGAACCGCCGCATACACGATCCCACTACCCGTTCGAAACCAACGGGCGGGAAAAATCGGCAACCGCCTCGTCACCTCCCCTCTTTAATAGTCGCTCGCACGATTCCTTCATCCCTTCGCCTCCATACTCCCCATCTCCTTCCTCCTCTACTCTCCTTCGCCGCCGTTGCGCCCGAACGTCCGCAGCCGCACACCGGCGACCTCGCCGTCGAACGGAAGACGCAGCCCGGAGCCGCCATCCTCACCGTTCCTCCACCGCAAGCCGAGAACTCTGGTGAGTTTCCTCTCCTCCCCGTACTCGACTAGATCCCCTAGGACCTCGCCGGCGTGCTCGTGTCCGATGCTCTTCCACCGCCCTTGCTGTGGGGACCCCGGACTAGCTGTCCGAAATACCCGATTATGCTTAACACAACGATCCCGTGATCAGTCTGTCGTTGCACATAATCCGAACTGAATACCAAAGTTACATCCATTACAATACCGGATTAAGTCTTACATAACAGGTCATATAGACCAAGTCTTACACAGGTGCCTTCTAGGGCCAAATCAACATAAGCAGCGGAACTTAAACGTAGTAGACATCCAAAAGCTAACGATGACCCGACAGGCAGTCGACTTGAGAAGATCCTTAGTTGGCGTAGATGTCGCCATATTCCTCCTGGGCGTAATACTCCTCCAAGTCTGGCTACGACAATAGCCAGAGACAAGCTAGTATGAGTACATTGGAATGTACTCGCAAACTACTCCAACATGAGTGCACTAGTCTCATTTTTAGTTTCACATTTTTATTTATTTAGAACATCCCTGTATCTTTGTTGAAGAAGGTAAGAAGATTATAACTATTCCTAGTGTCTCATGAGTATTAGTTTCTTCAAAACTCCTCCTCTTGCTAACCATGGTCCATCATGGCACCAAGTCTCCAACAACCTCATACCAAATCCGTTGGCATAGGTGTATGAATCATTCCACCAACTTCCTTTCTTTTGAAAACACAATTCTTTTCAAAAACTTGCACATGGTCAAAGTAGGGCCTTCAACTGTCCATATCCGAGGACTCGGCTATTCGAATAGTTTGAACCCTCTGCAGAGGTAGCACGCTTTTCCCACATCCATCCGACAACTCATCGTGTCTGCCACGTCTCGCCATACCAGGGGTATGCGAAGTTGAGTCACCGATCCTAGTCTGTCCTTTGCTCATGCTAGTATAGGATCCTGCCCCTATGATACTTTCCATCGACACTTAACCCAGCCCGTCGGAATCTAAGTGTGAGGACTCATAGGTTTTATCTGGCGGTGTATAGGGGACATCCTTCTATCCTCCTCCTTATCTACTCATAGAGTTTGAGCGAGGACCCAGGTCAGGGGTAGGTCACCAAACCATTCCCTCATGCATAACGGAGTCATCTCCGTTGATGCAGTGTCCCATACTAATAAGAGCAAGCTATATGACTAAGCCCTTTCCCATATGTGGGTAAATGTGGTCGCACAGATTATCGGTTGCTTGACTGAGTACTAGGACCCAATGTGCTTTTCTTAAAACCATCTTTCTCCACTTCTTTATTTCAACACCACATCTTGGTGTTTTGTATCCACACAAGGTTTTCAAAGGAGTTTTGAATAAAACAATGTTGGTTTTCCCATCCTATAGTTTTAGCATATATTTCTATATAGGGTGGCAAAATAACTCAGGTATACTTTTGAAAAAGGATTTTTGTAAACCTTTGCTTTTGAAAAAGGACTTTGTAAATCTAGATGCATAAGTTATGTGCAAGCTCAGAGAGTAGCTTGCCTTGCTCGGCAAAGTGGTCTGGGTCTTGGTCTTCAGGTTCAGCAGTTCCCTCCTCCTCGATATACCCGACAGCGTTCTCGTCTATTACACAATCAATCAAATACAAACAATCACTAGCCTATTCAATCAATCATTATAGCAATACACTCTTAGAGGTCCTAATCAACCATTTCACACATCAAACAACACTATGTGCTTTCAATTTAATTTAATATGTCCTTATTCAAATATATCCTAATTAGGGCAGAAACTTGATGCACATGTTTAATTGCATAGCTTGAGTTCTGTTGATCACAAAAATACAAACTAAAATTCTACAGAAAGCTAATGATGTGTAGAAGATGACACAATTGGATTTGAGTCATTTGGAGTTACCAAACTCCCTACACATTGTTTTGAATTCAGAAGCTAATTAATAAGGTTTTGGCTATTATTTAAATTATATTCATCTAAAAATTAAACCCTTTTGGGATTGACTAACCATGGTTAAATGTGATCTAATAAAATTAGTTTCAACTAATTTGGATTAACAGAGCATCAGAAACAAACAAGTTTAGGATTTAAACATGCTACTGTATTTTGAATATTGTATTTTTATTATATATCCAAATGGAGTGAAACTAGTTTAGTTGGATAGGGAATTTCATAAGCTTTCCAGAACAGTTGGATTTGCTAAATTTGGAGTTGTAAATCTAAAGTTATGGATTTTCTAATTTTGAGTTCAGTACTGATTTTTAAATGAAACTTGAATTCGAATTAATACTCCAGAACGGATAATGTTGAAAAATCTGACAGAGGGGACCCACTGGTCAGCGACCCAGAGAGCGCGCGCGCGGTTCATTTAAACCTGACGCGTGGGACCCGTATGTCAGAGTTTTAATAATTTTTCACGAACCGGTAAGCTAACGTTGGATGGAGATCTAACGGTCTAGAGCGCTCGCGTCGCCGGCGACCAAACCCGAGCGGCGCTGCGACTCCGGCGACGGTGAGGTGGACGGTGCGCTCACCTAGGGGGCTCGGGAGGGCGTGCAGACGGTGCAGAACGACGGCGGCGAGTCGGGGAAGGTCCTGGGGCGAGCGGAGCTTGCTGGCGTGGCTCCGAGCGACGGTGACGAGCAGCTCCTTCTCCGCGGCGGCACTGCAACTCCGGCGAGCGATTGACGACGTTCCTGAGCACGATCCAGAGGGGAAAAAGAGGCGGGTGAGTGCGGGGTGCAAGGGGAAGAGGTTAGGGGCAGAGGGGAGCGACGGGGAGAAACAGCACGGCCTAGCCGTGGTCGTCGCCTACCTCGGGCACGGCGAGCTCGAGGAAGGGCACGGTGGCCTGAGGCCTTGCTGCCTCGGCCTGGGCTGTCAAGCGGCGCACGAGAGAGTGGAGAGGGTGAGAGGAGAGCAGTGGAGTGGTGTGGAGAAATGCCGGACACGGGGGCGGCTTTATAGTGGCCGGGCGGCGCACGGTGGACGCGGTGCAGAGGGCACCCGCGGCCGTGCGTGCTCGCCGTAGGCCGGTGGAGGGGTGCGGCTACGCTGCGGGCTGTCTGGGGAACAAGGTGGGCAAGGAGGGGAGGCGTGGCGCGCTCGGGGGCGTGCGGGCGCTTGGCCCTGCCGTGGACGGGCTTGGGCGGCGCACGGCGTGCGCGGCATGGCGCGGGCGCGGCGTGCTCGGGCTGGTGCTGGGCGTGCTGTGGGTGCGAGAGGGGACCAGGAGGCGAGGGTGAGCGAAGGGGGGGCCTGGCACGGGAGAGCACGGTGCTGCCACCTCCGCTGCCGCGCGACATGGCGACGTGCATGCTGCCGTGGCTGTCGCCGGCGCCTCCACGGCGACTCCGGCCACCGTTTGACTCCCTCCGGCGTGCAGCGAGGTCGTGGTGAAGAGGGGAGTGCAGGGCTGGCTCCAATTTGTCCAATGCACAACCCAAAGCTTGGATTGATCCATGAGTTGCTTCGGTTTGGGAAGAACAGGGTGGGTGATCACAAGGTGTTTGTTGAAATGTTTGAACCAAAACAGTATGCAATTTGCTATTTAATTTTTCATATTTCTCTTAATCCTTTTGGGTTCAAACTTAGGGTCTAGGCTAAGTATATTATTGGTGAGTGTTACAAAGTCTTTTTGAAATATTTTGAAATATCTCAATCATGAATTTCTAATTTGAAATTGGGGCTTTTGAATTTAAATTTTTGAAAGGGAATAGTTTGTGAAAAATTAACTAGGAGTGTTTATAATATTACTCCATTGATTTTGGTGTGAAAATAAATTTATACTTCTTAATTTGGAAAAATAATGTGACATGTGTCACATGGTGTTTTGTTTTTGTGATTTGTTTTATTTGTTTTCTTTTCTTTCTATTTTTCAATTAGAGGTAGAACACAACAATATTGCAAACAATGCAAACAAACAATTCTCAAGAATTAAACATACACAAATTTTTATGAGAAAAGTTTTTGTTGGCCCACATTTTTGCATTAATAAATATATTAACATTCTGGGATGTTACACTTGCCTCTGCTCCGGCCACCGTAGATGCCCTACGCGCACCCACCGGAGGGGAGTGAGAGTTCCTCGCACACACCGGTCTCGCTACCGTTCCCCAGATCTTTCCTTGTTCATCTTAGCAATATTAGGCGCCACCCTCATGGTTCATTTCCCCTAGTTCATAGATAGGTCTTCCTTTATTTCCATTATGCAGATCTCCCGTATGCCTTGTGACCGACATAACTCTGTTTTCTTCCCGGTACTCGACGACTGCTGTCCGACTTACCCTTCACCTTGGTCTATAACCCGGCATCTGTTTTGCAGATAAGCCGACATGTCTTCGAGCCATTCCTCAGAGCAGCCCGACATGTCCGCGGAAGGAATCCGAGGGGGATGGGAAGGTTCCGACGTCGTGCAAGACGACCTCGACTGGCTACGTCGCACGCGCCGCGTCCCGGCACAAGTCATATGCCGGCTTCCTGGTGACGAAGATAAACCCGCGCCCGAGGAAGGAGAACGGGTGGTCTTTGTCGCGCACTTCGAGCGCGGCTTCGCCCTTCCCACAAGCAGATTCTTCCGGGCCTTCCTCGACAAGTTCGAGCTGCAGCCGCACCACTTGCCGGCTAATTCCATCACGGTTCTCTCGGCCTTCGTCGCCTTCTCCGAGGGGTACCTCGGCCTGTGGCCCCTGGTCAGCCTCTGGGCGAAGTACTTCGTGCTCCGGAAGCAAAGCATTCCGAACAAGGGCGTCAAGGACAAAGAGATGACCGCCTGCGGAGCCGCCACCATCGCCGCCCGGAAGCTCTCCGACTTCCCCAAGGTCACCGGGCTGGAGTCCTGCCGTAAGTGGCAGCGCAGCTTCTTCTATGTGAAGAATCCGGACTCCGCCGACAACGCCAAGGGGTTCGACTTCATCAATCTCCCAGAGTTCCGTATCGATCCGCCTTATTCTCAGGCGAATTGGGGCTGGGATCCGTCGGGCAGCGACGCGGAGATCCAGGCTATTCACAACCACCTGATTTCGATCAAGGATGAGTTGATGGCGGACGACCTCTTGAGGACCTTCGTCATTCGCCGGATAAGCCCCCTGCAGAACCGGGCGCACAAGATCTGCCACATGAGTGGGCCCCGCGACCCAACTCGGATCAGCCCGTTTGAGCTGGATAAGCCGGCGGTGCGCAGGCGTGTTCGTGCCATCGCCCAGACCTCCATGGGAGATGACTGGGAATGGGGACGTGAGCCACATAGCCGCGCAAATCCTCCGCCCGAGGTAAATTCTTGTTCCTCCTCTCCGACATAACCTAGTAACCGACATGGCAGCTATATTGTCCTCTTGCCTTTCTTGTTTCCTTAACCAATCTTTGCTTTCTTCCTTCTGCAGAGGTTTGGCCGTCAAACCCGGGAGGACAAGAGGTGGGCCAACGGTGCTTGGCGGGCAGATCTTGCCATGTCGGCAACCCCGCTCACGGAAGACCCGGACGACGAGGATCACCTGTCGATTCCGGTATCCCGCACCTCCGGTCCGGGTAAGTCTCGAACTCGGTCTCGCCCCCAAGACGAATCTGATGACGACGACTGTGTGATGCTAGAGATCACACATGCCACCCCCTTGGCCTGTGCTGACCCTCTGCCTCCACCATCAGCCGCCCCGAGTGCCCAAGGAGCTACGCGCAAGCGCGCGGGAGCCAGCGCCTCTACCGCTGACAACCCGGGGGCCAAGAAGGCCAAAACCACCAAGAAGCCGTCCCGCAAAAAGATCCCCACTGCCGCCGGGTAAGCATTCTTCCTCTCGTCTTTTGACCCCTTTGCCTCATCCAATCTAACCTTTTACTTCATGCGCAGAGCCCCACTCGAGCTCGACCAGAGTGGTTCGGCAGCCCCGACAAACGCCGGAGTCGGCAGCCCACCCGGGGCAACACCTGCGGCCGCCGACACCGTCATGCCCGACGCCTCGCCGCCGACATCCAAGACCGCGGCGGAAGGGAGCCGCGCAAGCCCGGACCGGGATGTCGGGTCTGGCGGCGACCAAGCGCGTCCCGCCGCTGCACAAGCCGAGACCATGGTGGTGCCGGACGCACCCCCGCAGCAACCGGCGCTGCCAGAACCACAATCCTCCCTTGCAACCCAGCAGCCACCCGCACAACAGCAGCGCCAGGCACAAACCGAGGGCCCTACCTCGAAGGCGCTTACCGAGGCCAAGACCGCCAAGAAGAAATCTGCCCCGACCCCGGATCAGTTGGCGGCCAAGAAAGGTCAGACTCCTCCGGGTAAACTCAAAGTGGTGCACCCTCCTCGCATCGCCGTTAAGACGGCGGCAGTGCGCATGTTAGAGGCCACTGTCGACCGGGTTGCCTCTGCTGCAGACTTGGAGAGCTCGGGTTTCCTTATGCCTAGTGCTGACTCTTCAGGTTCAATGGAGCAGTACAACATGGATTGGAATGCCGCCGACATTAACGAGGCTACCTCCTCCGATCCGAGCATTGACCACCCGGCTGGCCCCGGGAAGGTTGCTCAGTCATTGCATGCTCTTCAATCTGCGGTCCTCCAACTGACAACGTCTGCAGAGATAAGTCTCTCCAACATCTACCATCCCCAGTCCCCGAGGTTCTGGTCGAATGGTTAAGACTTGACCGAGTTAAGACCATTCGGTGAGAATCTTCAAAAACACTTCGTATCCAGTCCCCGAGATTCCTGCCAAGTAACAATACTTGCCCGAGTAAAGGTTACCCGGCTGGCATCTCCAACAATCTGTATTAACACTTCGCTTTCTATCTCAGTCGTGCAGCAAGGGGCATACCCGGGTGTTCCAGAGGCTGCTGGTCGAGCATGGGTCCCTCCGGAGACGGTTCAAAGACCTCCAGGCTGCGCACCAGGACCATGGTATACTTCCTTGTTCCCGAGATACCCTTCTTCTTCCTAAGTTCCTTTTACCACCATAACCGATTCGTCGCTTCTTCCAGCCGACACTGCCGCCCGAGTTGCCGCCCAGCACAAGCTTGAGTTGGAGCAGGAGCAGGCCAAATCAATTCGGCTCCAACAAGAACTGGAGCAGGCCAAGACAGAGAAGGCCGAGTTGGAGAAGACTCTGGCGGACGCCGCGCGGATTCAGGGTGAAGTGCTCGAGCAAACTGAGTCTCGCGCCACCTTGGCCGAGGAAAAGCTCAACACCCTCAAGTCCAAGTGCGACATCTGGCTGGCCGAATTGAAGAAGATCAACGACCAGATGGACAGTGAGTTCCTCCTAACTTTTTCCCTTCTTGCTTGACTTTTTTGCCGACACACGCCCTATATCGGCCCGCCCTCTAACTTATCAACAACCTTCTTCTCCTCAGAACACTTCTCCCACATGCACACGGTTGCGGTGAAGGCCATCAACCGGGCGCGTGCGAAGAGGGCTGAAGCCGGCCCCATCTCTGGCGAGTGGGACGTGGAGGACCACCTCGTAGCACTCAACGCGCGCTTCGCGCCACTCAAGAGTATCGGGATGGAGCTCCTTGATGCCGGCGTTCAAGTCTATCGGAAGCTCTGGCCCGGCGCCACGCCTCCGGAAAATGTGTCCGACTTGGCCTAGGAGTTGATGAAGACGGAAAGGCGCCTCCGGGAGTGGAGATCCTCCGCCGCCCGTGCCGGTGCGGACCAAGCACTTTCCTTCATACTATCCTGGTATGAGGGAATTGATCTTCAGAAGGTGCGGGTGCAGCGCGAGTACTCGGCGTGGACAACCGATCCCGTCAAGATCCAGCTCCGACAAGATGCTGCGCATTACTTTGCCAGCTACTCACAGCCCCACCAATATGTCGAGGGCGAGGTCTACTCAGATGACGTAGACTACACCGACGATCTTGAGGACGAGGAGGACGACGACGAGGAAGAAACCGAAGACAGCCTCCGCGACACCTCCAAGACCTCTGGTAAAGCTCAGCCATCCGGGAAGGCTTCCACTTCCGGGACTAACGACACCGCCAGCGAGGATGCCGCCGCCGATATCACCAAGTCTGTCCCGACCGACCAGCCGGGAACCGCTGCTGAGGTCAATGCCGAATCGGGGGCCGCCGTTACCACCGAGTCTGCTTCCGGCGCTGAAACTCCTACTGCCGAGGCCACTGTATAGAACTTTAAGAAAAACAATTCTGTTAATTCCCCGGAATGCCGGGAGCATATGTAATATATACAATTTTAAGTAGAAAACTGTGCTATTCTATCTCGATGAATCGAACAAGCATAGTGTCATGTCGGATTTCTCTACACCGAGTCCCCGGGTTTAGTTTCTCGTTTACTATACTTAGCGATTTTTGCTCTTGTCTACCATACAGGCGTTCGACAGTCGAGTCACAAAATCACGACTATAGCATACGGTACTCGAAAATGCCCGAGTAACGGTTTAAAGGTATTCGACATAACGAAAAAATAACTAAAAACAGGGTTAGCACACAACATGTGCCGAATTGCTTTTATACCGAGTCCCCGAGTTCGTTTTCGTGTCTACCATCTTCCACTATCTTTGCTCTTGACTACCACTCTGGGCATTCGTCAGTCGAGTCACAAGATCACTTCACACGGCATACATTACTTAACTTTGAAGCAGGGTTGAAAGCTTATTCGGCACATGGACAATATATACGAAATATACAAGGCAGTCACCGAGTCTCACCTCGAGACGCCGGCATACGGATAATAAAGAAATAACTGAGATACAATACTAGTAAAGACAGGGCAGTCCCCGAGTTCATCCCGGGGTGCCGACATGCAAAAGACATAAGAAAGAAACAATCATGCGGATAAGGCAGTCCCCGAGTTTCATTTCGGGGTGCCGGCATTTCATTCATAAGATACCGAGATACATACACTGTGCCCTTTATGTGTAAAAGGGACGAAGCAGAGCTACATTACATGGTCGTTTGGTTTTCTCCCCGGCTCTATCCATTACACCCTTTCTAGCTTCCTGCGTATCTACAAGATAATACGAGTCGTTGTGCAGAGCTCTGCTCACAACGAAAGGTCCTTCCCATGGAGGGGATAACTTGTGCATGCCGGCAGTGCGCTGTATTAGCCTCAGCACCAGATCTCCTTCTCTGAACACCCGGGGGTGTACCTTCCGGCTATGATAGCGTCGGAGGTTCTGCTGGTATATTGCTGACCGAGATAGGGCCAATTCTCTTGCCTCTTCGAGCAAGTCGACATCATTCTCTCGGGCTTCTCTTGCCTCGGTTTCTGTAAACATCGCCACTCTGGGCTAGTCATACTGTATGTCGGTTGGCAACACTGCCTCAGCACCATACACCATAAAGAATGGCGTGTACCCGGTGGATCTGTTGGGTGTGGTCCGGAGACCCCATAGCACCGCCGGTATTTCTTCTATCCAGCATCCCGGAGTCCGTAGGAGTGGTTCTATCAACCGGGCTTTTATGCCGGCAAGCACCAAAGCGTTGGCTCTTTCACACCTGCCCATTTGCTTCTGGGTGTGCCACCGAGGCCACATCAAGCCGGATTCTCTTCTCTGCACAGAACCGAGCAAACTCCCCTACTGCAAAGTTGGTGCCATTGTCCGTGATAATGCTGTGGGGATAACCGTATCTTAATATGACATCTTTCAAGAATGAGACGGCAGTTGCTCCGTCACACTTCCGAATTGGCTTCACCTCGATCCACTTGGTGAACTTGTCCACCATGACCAGTATATGAGTCATGTTACCTCGCGCCGGCTTGAATGGACCCACCATATCCAAGCACCAAACAGCAAACGGCCAAGTGATGGGGATAGTCTTCAGTGCTGCCGCCGGCATGTGTATCCTGTGGGCAAACCTCTGGCAACCTCCACACTTCCGGACAATATCTTCTGCTTGCTGCAGAGCCGAAGGCCAATAAAACCCATGCCGGAAGACCTTTGCTACCAGCGCCCTTGAGGAAGCATGATGACCGCATTCTCCTTGATGTATCTCGAGCAGCATTTCTTGCCCTTCTTCTGGGTCAACGCAACGCTGCAGCACCTCAGTGACACTTCTCTTGTACAGCTCTTGCTTGATCACCGTGTAAGCCTTGGATCTTCTCACCACTTGCCGAGCTTCCACTTCATTGTCGGGCAAGGTCCCATCCAGAATATATGCCATGACGGGCTGTGCCCAACTCGGCACCGGCCGCACAGGGAAGATTGGGGCGTCTATGTCCATAGGCTTGACCGACATTACCTCTGCCGACATATCCTGCGCAGTCCCGGGTTGAGCCAAATGCTCCCGACATCGACCTCCATGGGCACAGCCTCTGCTTCCGAGCTCTTCGGGATAAAGATGGACTCTGACTCGGGTGATGGCTTGATTGACGGTTTCCTCAAGTGCTCCAAAGCTATGCCGGGTGGGACCGCGTCCCGTGATGACCCCAACTTGGACAGTACATCCGTAGCCTCATTCTCTCCCCGGGGTATGTGCTTGAACTCACATCCTTCAAAAAACCCGGAAATTTTCTACACATGGAGCCGATATGACGCCATGTTGGCATCCAAAGCGTCCCAATTCCCCGACACTTGCTGCACCACCAAGTCCGAGTCGCCATAACACTCTATCCGACGAATGCCAATTTCCTTAGCGACACTGAGCCCATGCACGAGTGCCTCATACTCGGCCACATTATTGGATGCCGAGAAGTGAATTTGGAGCACATATTTCAGTACATCTTGCTTCGGTGAGGTGAGGACTACACCGGCACCCAATCCGATCTTTGCCTTGGACCCATCGAAGTGCATCTTCCAGAAGTTGAAGTCGGGCAGGGGAGGCTCATACTGCATCTCGGCCCAGTCCACCAAGAAGTCCGGCAGCGCCTGCGACTTTATGGCGTCTCTTCTTTCGTAGGCCGGGGCGTACGGAGATAATTGGATGGCCCACTTGGCAATTCGGCCGCTGGCATCTTTGCACCCGATAATCTCGGACAAGGGAGCCTCGCTCACCACTGTAACCGGATGCTCTTGAAAGTAGTGCTTCAACTTGGTGACCGCCAGGTATACACTGTAAGCCATCTTCTGGTAGTGTGGGTAATTCTGCTTGGAGAGGGAGAGCACCTCACTCAGATAATATACGGGCCTCTGCACTACCTTCTCACCCTCTTCTCGCTCCACCACCATCACCACGCTTACAACTCGGTTTGTAGCCGCGATATAGAGCAACATTGGCTCCTTGGGTAATGGGGACGCCAACACCGGCGCATTTGAGAGTGTCCTTTTCAGGTCATTAAAAGCTGCATCGGCTTGCGGTGTCCATACAAAGGTTTTGCTCTTTTTCATGAGCTGATACAGAGGCAAAACTTTCTCTCCTAACCGGCTCACAAACCGACTTAGGGATGCCAGGCACCCGGTGAATTTTTGTGCATCTTTAAGGCGGGTGGGCAGCTTCATGCTCTCGATAGCACGGATCTTGCCCGGGTTAACCTCAATACCCCGGCTAGACACCAGGAAACCGAGTAACTTTCCGGCCGGCACACCGAAAATACACTTATCCGGGTTAAGTTTCATTCGAAATTTTCTCAAGTTAGCGAACGTTTCTCTTAGATCAACGATCAGAGTGGATTTTTCTTTTGTTTTTATGACTATGTCGTCGACATACACCTCTGCATTCCGACCTATTTGTTCATGCAAGCATTTCTGCATGCATCTTTGATAAGTGGCACCAGCATTTCTCAACCCGAAGGTCATGACACGATAGCAATAAGCCCCGTACGGGGTAATAAAAGCAGTCTTTAATTGATCAGCCGGGTTCAACGGTATCTGGTGAAAACCAGAATACGCATCTACAAAAGACAAAAGCTCACGCCCGGCAGTGGAGTCGATCACTTGATCTATCCGGGGGAGCGGGAAAGGATCTTTCGGGCACACCTTGTTGAGGTTGGTGAAATCAATGCACATGCGCCACACCTTGGCCAGCAGGGGGTCATCCTTCTTCTTCTCTACCAGGACCGGGTTAGACAACCAGTCCGGGTGCAGCACTTCCATCACAAATCCAGCCGCAAGTAGTACGGCTAGATGCTCCATGATCGCAGCTCTTCTCTCATCCGAGAGACGTCTTGTCGGTTGCTTCACCGGCTTTGCATCCGGCCTGACGAATAAAGAGTGCTCAGCCAACTCCCTCGGAACTCCTTGAAGGTCGTCATTCGACCAAGCAAAGACATCCCGATTCTCACGGAGGAAGTCGGTGAGCTCGCCTTCCTATTTGCTGTCCAAGCTGGTGCCAATGATCACCCGGTGCTCTGGGTTAGCCGGGTCCACTACGACCTTCTTGGGCTCCTTTGGCGGCTAGAAGGAAGCATGCTGCTCCGGGTTCGCCATCCCGGGCATGCCGAGTTGGGAGGCTTGGGCCAGCGTCACCACTTGCTGGATTCTCTTCTTTTCCTCGGCGATGACCATGGACTCGGCCAAGCATGAACCGGCAGTAGCACACTCAATAGAGCGCTTGTAGTCCCCCGAGATGGTGATTATGCCATTCGGACCTGGCATCTTCATCTTCAGATAGCCCATGTGAGTGGAGATCATGAACTTGGCCAGAGCAGGTCGGCCAATCAGGGCATGATATGGGCTTTCATGGTCCACCACCTCGAACTCAAGGCCTCAGTCCGGCAGTTCTCCCGGGTTCCGAACAGCACATCTATCCAGATTTTGCCCATAGGCGAACAAGAAACCCCCGGCACAATGCCATGGAAGGTCGTGTTGGTCGGCAGCAGTGTGTTCAGGGACACTCCCAACTTCAGCATGGTGTCCTTGTACATGATGTTGATGGCACTGCCATTGTCGACCAGGACTCTGCTGAACCGGACGTTGATACTTGGCCCAATGAATGTCGGGTCCACTACCAGGACGTAGCCTCCCGGCTTCGGCATGACTCGGGGGTGATCCTTCCGACCCCATGTGATCTCCATCTCGGACCAGTGCATGAACTTGGGCACTGCCGGCATTACTGCGTTCACCTCCAGAGCGCGCTGGCGCAGACTTTTCTTGTCAGTGGGCTCGGTTACAAAGACCACATAGCTCTGATGAGCTTCCTGATAGTCGCCCTGCGGGTACCCGCCCTGGTTGCTGGGACCGGCATTATTGTTACCCCGGATGTTCACCATGTTTACTGGCCTTGCCGGTGGCCGCCTTTGAGCTGGCGGGTTAACCCGGACAGCATTGGCCCCTGTCACCGGTGCCGGTGGCCTTGGAGCCGCGGGCCTCTCCGGGGCAGTCACCAGAGATCCTCCTGGTGCGCCCTCTCGCCGCATGCGCTGATACCAGCTGCACTGCCGAGTTGTGTGATTTGCTGGCCGGTTGGGCTCGATAGTGTGATAGCAGCAGGGCTTGTCCAGCATCTCCTCGTAAGTTAAGGGCTTCCTCTGCTCAGCCCAAGTCTTCTTCACCTCCTGGTTCTGGCCCCAAACCTGGCCGCCGGTTTTCTGACGCTGGTTGCTGCCGGCATCTCCCTGCTCCCGGGTTACCTCCGCCACCTGGTGCGAGGCATAACGAAAGTCGGGCTCCCTCCTTTTCTGGCCAAAATCTTGACGGTCATTGTTCCTGCCCGGCCCGGATATGTTGTTTCCCGGGTTCCTCCTACTCGGTTCGCCCGAGTCCAGCAGAGGCTGCATTGGGTCACCGAGAGCATAACTGTCGGCAATCTTCATAGTCTCGGCCAAGGTGGCCGGCATTTCCCTCTTCAGCTTCTGCCAAAGCATGGAGCCATGTCGGCATCCCTGCGCAAACCATGAAATGGCTTGGGCCTCCACAACCCCTTCGCAGGAGTTGCGGATAGTGCTCCACCGAGTCAAGTACTCTCGGTCTGTCTCATTGTCCCTCTGCCTGCACATCGCAAGCTGCTGAGGTCGGTTGGGCCTTTTGTAGGTGCTGGAGAAGTTGCTGACAAAGGCTACTCGAAGTCTAGCCAGCTGTTGACACTTCCCTCTCTCAGGTTATTGAGCCAGATCCGGGCAGGCCCCTCTAGCATCTGCGGGATATATCTTACCGCCCATCGGCGATTTCCCCCCGCGATGTGCACTGCGGTCACATAGTCGGTCAGCCAGTCCTCCGGCTTGGTGCTGCCGTCATAGGTCTTGGCTCCTCTGTTCAGCTGAAAGTGTCGGACTGGTGGCTCCGACATGATTCTGGGCCCGAAACAAGCAGGACCGGGTGGGCCTTGCTCCTCCATCAGTTCGGACCGGTATATCCGATCTAGCTTGTAACGGGCATCATTCGGATCCAACTGGCGAGTTCCCAGTCGAGATCCCAGAGCACTCTCCAAGGCATGGTACCCAGCCCTGGACATCGCCGAATTGCCGTCATCATACCGGCTGACGTCTTGTCCGCCCATTTGCCGCTGCGGCATTGCTCCAATAGCTCGATTTCCCGGCATCCGATTCTGCGCCGGGTAGCGAGGTGGGTGTCCTCGTCTGGCCGAGTTGGCGTTGCTAACATTCCGATTACTCGGAGCTTGCCTGCTTCTACTCTGGGCCTGCCCCACATCGCCCTGCTCAGCTATCTGTTTCCCGGCATAGGCCGGGTCGTATGTCTGCATCTGGAGCTGCTGATTTCCTCTGGAGTTCCTACTCCGGTCCTGACTTCCCCCGACATGCGGAGAGGAAGCTTGTCCTCTGGACCTGCCGCTGGCCGCTCTGGTTGAGTGAACGACTTGAGATCCACCCACACCCGTATTGGCCCTTTTGAAGGCCTCATTCTGCCGGGTTGCCACCTCCACCAGCTCGTTGACTCGGTCCTGCTGTTTGCGGCAGGCCTCTCCGGTCAGACCGGATAGCTCGGCCCTCGCTGCCTCGGCAGCCCTGAGAGTCTTGGCCGGAGGGCTGTAATTTGGCCTAGCCGCCGACAGTACGCTGGGAGTCACACTGGATGCAGCCCTGCCATCCCTATCTATCTCGGCATTGAGGCCCTTGCCTCTTCTGCGTACCTCAGCCTCCCGGTTCGGCCGGCCTCCTACCGGCGAGAAACCATGGGCCGCGTCGTACTCACGCATGACTCGGTCGAAGTCCCTCCTGACCTCGGCTAACTTCTCGGCCTCCTCCAGCAAGCTCAGCCGCTCTGCCTCTAACTCGGCTGCCCCCGGCACAGTCAGCCTCTCTACTGTCTCTCTAAGAGGTTCAGTCCTTACCGGGACACGAGACGTCTCGGCGCCGTCATGGACCTGCCTCTCCAGTGCTTGCTTGGCTCTCCGGGTCGACCTTGCCTCGGGCGCGATGACAGGTTCCTCTGCCGGCGGAGCCGTCACACCGGCCATCATGACCGCGCAGCTCTCGGGGCGAGTGGTACGCCGGCCGTGAGCCGCACAGACAGTTGGGGGATCCTCGGCCACGAGCACCTGCTCCGGGTACTCGCAGATGAACTCGGTGGCGACATAGGTGGCGAAAGCGCCGAACTCGATGACGCAGCCGTTGGCCGGGAATGGCCTGCCGCGGAAGCAGCCGGCGTTGTCGCTGACGAACTCCATCTCGCCGAACTTGACGACGAGGCCGGAGAGGACCCGCGTGTCGGAGTGGATGACGGAACCCGTCCGGATGAGTACACCAGCCAGCACCTCTACCTGCCCCACGGTGGGCGCCAACTGTCGTGGTGGTATCACGGCAGATGCCATAGGATGGCTAATTGTGTGGGGCCGATGGACGCTTGTGGATCCGGGGAGGGCTAGCGAGCTAAGGAGCTCACACGAAAGATGGCAAGGAATCACCAAGACCGACTTAAGCAGGGAAGAAACCGCAAGAACACACGAAGAACACACTCAAAACCACAAGCAACCACAAACACGCACGATGTACCCAGATTCGGGGCCCTCGTGAGGAGGTAAGACCCCTACTCATGCCTTGCCTCACTCTATATGTATGTCATAAGATCTACAAAGGTGCTCCTTGAGCTGTTTTGCCTCTCTCTCTAGGATGAACTCAAGAACAAGGATGAACTACAAGGAGAAGAGGAGTAAAATGCGCCTATAGCTTTGGCTCTCTCGTTGGTGTCCCTCTCACAGGAGGAGTTATGGCGCTATTTATAGAGGTCCGGCCGAGTTGCCCGGAAACCCTAGCTCCTCCGGGCCCCCCCGGACAACAGCTACAGTCCAACGGTAATGTCGACATCCCTACCACGACCTAGCAGCCGAGCTACCCGACATAGGTCGAGGTAGGTCATGATGCCTCTTGCCGTAGCCGCCGCCGGCCTAGGTGATGATGCTTCCCCTATCAGAGACAGGACGTGTCTTCTCCATGCCTTGTCTCCTGTCAGTCAGTTGCCAGTACAGTGGAATAGTCACGTCGCCCTTGTCTTGTGCCTTTTGTCCCGCGCCCGTGTCAGGCGGGAGGTGACCTAGCTTCCGTGTCAGACGGGACAGTGTCCTTGCCATGTACCTGCCCTTGACTTCCTGCCCGACATAGGATATGTCGGACGGTTTCGCCTATCCCGGCATGGTTATGCCGGGCTCTTCTCCGTGTCCCGGCAGGAGTATGCCGGGCCTGGTCATCCGGTACACCTTCCTGAGTCCCGGCATGGCTATGCCGGAGCCTCTCTCCTGCACACCACAGATACACAGACAATCTCGACAAGGAAATGTCGGTTAGACCGTGTCGGCTACTTCCGACATAAGCTTAAGTCGGCCAAGCATACAACTTGGTCTAGCCAGGACCCTGCTCACCAATACTTGTCCCGGGTGTTGCACAAGAGAATGCCCCTAGGCCCAGCCGCTCGAAGATGTCTTAGGCTCGCTCCCAAAGACATCTTCGAGAAGCTGGTTCTTAGGGGAACTCCCTGCTCCTGCCCGAATGAGGATGGGGGGCTGTGGGTCTATTTATAGTACTAACAGGGGAGACAGCCTGGCCCCTGCAACCCCCAAAGGGCACCCCTTGACCCCTCTCAGGAGTCGCCTCTTGCACGTCCCCAAAGGTCGTTACTTCTCTCCCCGAAGGGTCACGCGATCTTTGTAGCTGGACAAAGGACAATTACCACGGTAAGCATGAGTGAGTTAACCATGCCTTTACCCTACCCGGGGTAGCCCCCCGACAATATTGTAGTGTACATATATGATGATTGTTGAACCCGTGAACATTTTTATGGTAGGCTTACGTGTTTGCTACCACTGGAAACCTTGTCGGAACCGGCACAACTCTTGTCACGACGTTCATCGCACAATCGTTGTTCCGATCGCCGCTCCTCATGGGGATTTAACATACATGAAATTGTTCTAAACGTAGAGGTGTGTGAGATGAAGTGGCTGCGCACATGGTAGACGTTGCAACCAAACACTTGCGTTTGCGTTTCTCCAGAGCAAAGAAAAATCAACGTATGCAATAAGATGGGGATATAGAATATGACTGAGCTCACCTTTCTCCTCCGTCAGATTCTTGAAAGACGCAGATGCAAGGAGGCAGAACGATGCAGGTAACGGAACACGCATGTGTTGTTCACTGTGGATGGATTCATGTTCGACATGGCGACATTTTTGTAAGATTAAATCTTTTATCGGGTTGAAATTTACAAATCCCTAGGTTCTAGAATTTTTACAAACCCCGGTTGATTTCTCAGCTATCAATTTATTGCTAATTCGTATGCACTAATCTGAAAGCGGCAGTGATATAAAGTGGAGGCAATACGGTGGCAACGACAAACTCATAGAGACAAGGGCATATAATATGTTGTAGGGTTTGGGTTAGAGCATCCAGTATAATTAAGTACTGATGTCGGGGTCTCGAGGAAACGTTTCCTCCCCGTCCCCTCCCGTGTCGCTCCCGCGAGCGACCGGGAGGAAACCCTAGCGCCGCCAGAGCACCGCCCGTCCAGCCCTCCCGTCCCCGCGCCGTCGCCGGTGGGCTCTGTCGGGCTAAGCCCGGGGCGTCGGAGGCAGCGCGGTTTTCCTCTCCCCTGTCTTGGTGGTGGTCGTCGCGGGAGGACCGCGCTGGGTCGAGGCGGCGTGCTGGCGAAGGGCGCGACGGCGCGGAGGCGGGCACTGGCGGCGGAGCTCGGTGGTGTCGGCCATGGCACGGAGGGCCTCGCGGCCAGGAGGTGGTGGTCTGGGGTGCGGCGCCTCGATCTGGCTCGGCCCAGATTGGGCGGCCGGTTGCCGGCGCGGTCCGCCTCCGGTCTGTAGGGCGGCGTCCTTGGCGGCTGGACTCGGCTGCGTCGGCGGTGCTCTCCGGTATGGCGTGGGTGTGGCATGGCAGTCTCGGCTGGATCTAGGCCAGGCGGGCCCAGATCTGCCGATGTGTGCTGCGGGCCGGATCTGGGCCAGGTGGGCCCGGATCTGCCGGCGGCTGTGCCACAGTGCCCACCACCCGCGTCGGGTCTGCCCCTACCCATGCGCTGTTGCTCCCTGGTGGGGAGCTCGGCCGCGGTGCTGCTCGGCTTGCGACGGTGCCTTGATCTAGGTCTTGGGGCTGTCCGGGATGGGTAAGGCCGGCCTTAGTGTAGGGGCGCCTCCTCTTGGCGGCACAGCCGTGTCCGTTGTGGTGCTGGACTGACGCGCCGCCCCCGGCCCAGATCTGGGTCTTCAGACCCCATCTAGGTTTTAGGCGGGTCGGACCGAATCTTCGATAGCGCGGTTCTCTATACACTGGTGTTGGAGAGCTGCTCGGATCTGGGGCGGCAGCGCTAACGTTGTGCCTTCTGCAGCGCGACGGCGGGAACTTCATGGGCCTCGAGGGGCTCGGCCGGGCTTGCGGGCCTGGTGTGATCCTGCTGTTGTGTCCGGTCGGTTACCGTTTCTGACGGTGGAGGTTGGTACCTCCCGCACATCGGCGGTGCTGCGGCTCCTAGTCCCGGCTCTTCTTATTCCGTGTGTAGGCCTCTCCTCTATGTGTCGTGGTGAGACATTGTGAACGGCTTCGCGATCGTGCGCTGGGTGGTGGGCGGTATGGTGGAGTGCTCCAGAGCATCTGGGGTGATGGGGGGTCGGGAGAAATCCTAGTCGGCGTGTCTGACTCTGACGCG
Source organism: Poa annua (assembly GCA_026929855.1). Taxonomy (NCBI): domain Eukaryota; kingdom Viridiplantae; phylum Streptophyta; class Magnoliopsida; order Poales; family Poaceae; genus Poa; species Poa annua. The sequence goes on from CM049433.1 coordinate 73,805,695, forward strand.
GTGGCGCTTGCGGGTGCCGCCAGTCCTTCCTGAAGGGCGTCCGGTGGTCCCCTTCCTCTCCCCGTCGTGTACCGGGGGAAACCCTTGGCAACAGCGTCGTGATTATCGCAGCCCTTCCTGAAGGTGTTGATTGGTACCGAAGCTCCGGAGCACTACGAGCTTGGTGGCAGGCCTCCGGTGGGCGCAGCGGTTGTGGAGCTTGCTTACTGTTGTCTTTCCGCCGTTGTCGGCATTTTTCTTTTCCTTTTTTCTCTTTCTTTTCTCTTCGCTTTTCTTTTGGGCGTGCTTGTGCTGTTTCCGCCACAGCACTCTCTTATGGGCGTTGTGCTGTCTGGCCAGCAGCGGTCTCAAACGGTGTGGGTTTATTTATAAAGCGGGGCGAAAGCCTGTTTCAAGAGTACTGATGTCGGTATAAGGAGAGGGTTACTACAGTTGGGCTGCATATGAGGTCGTATCACCAGAAACTAATAACGGCAGAGGTTGAAGAAAATAAACAGATATTAAATGACGATATATAAGGTGAATTACATCTACTCCCTCGGTTTCAATTTAGTTTGCGTTCTGTATTTAGTCAAAGTCAAACTTTGTCAAGTTTGACCAAATATTGTGAAAAAAATAATTAACATTTACAATAAAAAATCATAGTGTTAAAATCATTATAACATATATTTTTATATTGTATGCATATGATTTTATGAATGTTGATATTTTTTTCTATATTTTTGGTCAAACTTAATAAAGTTTGACTTTGACTGAAGCTAGAACGCGAACTAAATTGAAATGGAGGGAGTACATGCAGTTCTTCTTAGTCGAAGATCGGTAAGTACAAAATGAACTTAAAAACGGACATAACAAAGATCATGCGGGCGTGCCAAAGCCAAAGCGTGTTTTACCCTTATAGTTTCGTCCACTTCATGATTATTTATTTAGAAATGCTTACCTTGAAATCTTTCATGTTCTAAAGGCTCCTCAAGTTACATAGTCTTGCATAGTAAGGGTAGTATCCTGGTCTAAAGTATTTTATTAGTTAACATTTTTAACACATTGGATTTTCATAATGTGCAATCCATTGACTGGCTACCGCCAAGATGCCTTAGGGCCTCTATAAATTTAAATGCTTATTGTGAAAATTTCTCGGAATCTGCCATTAGCACAACAAACTGAATCGTGTCGATTGATTATGGGCACCATTAAACCACTTGACATAATACACAAATCCATAAAAGAGACACATACAAAATTATCATAGCTTGAAACCACCTCTTGTGTCCTCAGAGCTGACCAATAGGACAAGCAAAAGGGCGACCGCCTAGGGCCTTAGCAAAGCATGACCAAAAATGGAAAAATATATGATAGTAAATATGCTATTATGCATTACGCCCATAAAAATATTTAATAACCGTTGTACAATAATTAAAGCATAAATGTGTTTTCCTGATCAACATTGCATTTCACTATGATTTCACTTATGGTATTTCTAAAAAAATATTATAAACACACTATGAAGTATCCCACAAGACCAAATGCAAGATCTCATTTGTACAAGCTCAATCTATACACTTCGATATTATTAGTGGTTAAAGACATGAATTATTGATGGTGATAAATCATGCTCGTGTTATATTCTGAGGATGGAGTGAGTTATATCTTTTGAGACAAGTACATCATTGGTTTCTTTGGATGTGAGACTAAACCACACTAACTGGCGACAACAATTCCAGGTAGCATGCTATGCTCTTTCGGATGGAACTCTTGCAAGTTTTTTTTTCAAAAATCTACATAGCTAGATTTTTCATGTTTCATTTCGTGCAACACAGTTTTGTTTCATAGCATACTCTGGGAATTGTGTACACCATATGATACCAAGCAGATTGCATAATAGGCTTTTGTCAAAAAGTAAAATCCAAATATGCAAACATATCAGAATACAAACTATTTTAATTTTATTGGTGATTCCCTAACCGATGTTTTTTTAATACGAAGTTTAGAGCATGCACACTTTCTTAACATTGACTTGCTAGAAATATTGGACCACACAAAAGTAATGGCATTGATGCAATTTATAATTTACATGTTTCTATAAACATGCATACATAATCATAAGCTAGAAACCTCTATTGAAATATTTGTTATATATTACATTTTACATATATATTTACCATAAATAACTATAGATCATATAAGTTATTGATTGTATTAAAAGAGTTCAATAAAATCTTTTGTTACAATATATTCATTAAAAAAATAACGTCACCTAATATTTAGTGTAATATTTTAGTTATGTGATTAAACTATGCAAAAACAAAAAAAATAACTTATTATAATGTATATAATAAAAGTAAAGTTTACAGAAGTCTAAAAGTTTAGTACAAATTATGTATACTTTAGGATTCTTTCTGAAGAACTGCCCGCGTCTCTTCAGTGTTTCCTGGAGCGCCTTGTTGCCTTTTCCAGTGCTACGGACTGCTCGTACCTTCGGGCTGGTCGCAGACACCTCTCCATGCTTTTTTTTTGGCATCTACTGACGAGAAGAAAACATGACAAACAGTGTAAGGACGAACAATGAAGAAAACAAAACACACGACACCAGCCTGTTGCTGCTGATCTCGGCACAACAGAAAGACTCAGGGGTTTAGAATGACCACGATTCACGATTCAGAATCAACTCGGTTCAAACAAGAATAAATCAACATGGTTCACGATTCAGAATCAACTCTCAGACTAGGATAAATCAACTCTCAAACAAGGATAAATCAACTCGGTTCAGAATCAACACGATCAGACTGGATAAATTATGACTCTAAAAGTACTGAGGACAAAACACTCCACTCCCCCCGAGCTTCTCACAGAATGGTGCAGGGGCTGATCTTGGGGGTCTTCGCCACCGGCGGCTCGTCGGGGTCCGCGCCCACCGTTTTGGCGGCATCTCCAGTCGTCTCGCCCCCCCAGGGCCCAAAACGCCGCTGTTTTGGGGGCGCCGCGGAGCCAAACGGCGCTAATCTGAAACCTGGGGGGGCGAGGTTTCCAGTCGTGCCCCAGCCCAAGTTTCGGCCCATGCGGTTCAAAAAATGGCGGGTAGAGAAAAGGCGATTTTTCATTCGCATTTTGGCAAACAACAGTGATTTCATTCCTATTTGACAAACACGCCGATTAAAGTGCAGGAAAAATAAACATAAAACATAAAAAGTCTAGTTGAGCAGGCCGAGGCTGGCGGCGATCGCCTGGCTGTAGTCGGGGTCGCCGCCGTCGTCGTCCGAGCCGTCGTCGTCGCGCCGGTTGCTCGGGCCTGCGCCGGCGTCGCCGCCCCACCCGCTCGGGCCTGTGCCGGCGTCGTCGCGGAACCACCTGCTCTGCTCCAGGGTGCGCTGGAGCGGCTCGTCCTCCTCCTCCTCGCTATCGGCGTCGAGTATGTAATACTCGACCGGCTGCGCCACTGGAGGGGGAGAGACGCGGCGGCGGGCGGCGGCGCGAGCGCGGTTCCGCTCCACGTCGGCGGGCGGCGGCGCGAGCGCGGTTCCGCTCCACGTCGGCGAGGAGTTGGCGCTGGAGCGCCAGCTCCTGCTCCGTGTACTCGCCCCTGCTCCATTCCTCGGTGAACGCTGGGTCCGCCGGCTGCACGGTGTTGAAGGAGGCCTCTTCGGCCTCCTTCAGGCCGGGCCACTCCTCCTCCTGCTCTTCCTCGGGCTCGGGCTTGGGCTCGCGCTTCGGTTTGACGAGGCGGCGGGGGAGATGCCGCGCGACGCTGATGCGGAGGGCGCCGCCGCTGAGGGCGCCCGGAGTTGAGAAGGGGGGGCGTGAGGGACGCCGCGTGCTTACCCAACGGAGGCGCCAACCGTGCCGCGCCGGAGGACGAGGAGGTGGCCGAAGTGGAGCTACCCATCCGGCGCGGCGTCCACGAACGCGGCGGCATCGTCAGCCGGGGCTCGTTGCCGGCGTAGATGTAGTCGAGCACCCACTGGAGAGTGCGGTGCTCGCCGCCCCACCACCGCTTGCGCCCGTTGGAGTTGTAGCGGCCCTCCACGGGGCCGTTGTTGCCGCGGTCGGTGACGTCTTGGTCGTGGCGGCGCTGGAAATACGCCGTCCAGAAGGCGTCGTTGCCTTCTGCCCTCCAGCGGCGCTCCACGGCCTGCTGCGGCGTCAGGCTGGCGTGGATTTCGTCGATCGCCCACCTGAACTGCTCGCCGGCAGGGACAGGGGCAAGGGGACGCCTCCCGCGCTGAGCTGCCACGCCCCCTGGCCGCCGGAGGCGCCGGGGACGCGCATGTCCGGCGGGCACGGATACTCCGCCTGGTGCAGGGCCCATGCCTCGTCCCTGTGGAGGTGGCGGCGGACCCAGCCGTTGGCGGCATTGGCGTCGGCGGGGTTGTAGGCCATATCGTCGTCGGCGGGAGAGAAGAGAGTGGAAGGCAGAGTCGGCGAGGAAGAGGAACGGCGAGGATCCGGGGGATTATATACCGGAGGCAGGCGAAGGGGCCGGTGACTAGGCGTTACTGTGCGCCGCGTGGTCGTCGGATGGACGTCGAGGGGACGCGCGCCGGCCGCGCCATTACTCCGGCAGCCTTTGACTGGCCTCTCTCGCTGACATTTATTCCGGCAGCCTTTGACCGACGCGGCAGCCGAGAAGATGAGGGCGCCGTTCACGGGATTTCTCCCGCGTCGCCTTTCTCCCGCATCGCCTTTCCCGCCATTTCGCCCCCCCAAGGCCGAACCCAGTGGGCTGGGTTTCGCCTGGGGGCGCCGGCGCTAATTTCCGCCGAAACGGCGCTAACTGGCCCTCTGGGGGGCCGAGTGGTAGAAAAACGGCGCTATTTGCTTGCGCTGGCGCCAAAAAGGCCTCCTGGGGGGCGACTGGAGATGCCCTTAGGTTTCTTGTCCTTGGGCTTCTCCTCCTTGGCGAACTTCTCCTTGGCGGACTTCTCCTCCTTCTCCTTGGCGTTCTTCTCGAACTTCTCCTTGGCGTTGTGCACAGAGGACTGCGCCTTCATCTTGTTCAGGGTATCGACCAAATCCTTCGTCTTGTTGCCCTTAGGAGGGTTACGCACGCGGCCGGGCACCTTGCTGATCTTGCCTTCGGGGATGGGGCTGGTCGCTTCTTCGTGCTTCCTCTTCCCCATCTTCTAACGAAGAGAAAACAAGAGGAAAACAAACACTGATTAAGCAAAGAAAGAAGTTTAAGATAATCAGAGGAAAAACGTGGGGTCCTGCTCAGCATAGTCAAATTAAAACAGCAGAGAATGAAGCAGGGTAGGGGAAACAGCAGGGGGGGAAGAAAAACGCGGGGTCCGGCTCATGGCAAGAAATATCCAAACCCCATAGCTCTTCGGGGCTGGCCGTGAAGAAATTAAACGAAAGCAGGGATTAACAGGAAGAAGAAGAACGAACAAGTGAAGAAAACTAAAACAGAGAAAAATTAAAATACATAGGCGTCGAACACAAGGAATTCAACGAAGGAAGAACGGGGGAGAAGAACCCACCTCGACGTGTGGGTTTTGGATTCTAGGGAGCAGGGGCAAAGACGGTTAGAGGAGTACAATCTTGTTTTTTTACCACTACTCCAACGGCGTAACAAACAGCCGATTCATTTTACATTTGCCCATTTTTCTAATCTAACCTTTCCATTTGTAATAAATATTCAATGCCAATACCAATGAGCGAAATATACATAAATCAAGCCCGACCAACAAAATCTCGAGGTCATGCAGCGAGAGAAGTTGTCGCCGCACCGTGTCTGCGCTCGATCTGGTCAAGGAGATTTTACAGCGACGGTTGGAATTCTAGTTGCTACCGTGACATAGGCCTAACAAGTGGTTTCTTGTCGGCGATGTTCGTACACGGGTTAGTTCGGGAATGCATTAGCTTTTTTTGCGATTCGGGGTGGTGTTCGCACCGCTTTGCATCTATATCACCCCTCGTCGCCGACCGCATGTCGCCACCGCCCACAACTCGCTTGCGATGTCGTTGCTTGAGAAGGATTCTATGATGGCCAATCACGAACAGGAGACCAAACACGATCAGGCGACCGTGGTAGCCGAGCCAAATCAGAACGAGGAGGACGCCGCGGCGGGGGACGACAAGCCCGAAACTCCATCACCCGAACGTCCGGCTTCCTCACCATGGATCCTTGGTCCCTGTGAGCGGTCTGTCTGGCTGGTGCACATGCAGCACCGGTCGTCCCCCATCCTATTGCACAAGTACCAGAGTGGCAACCAGGGACTCCGGACGCGGCACCGGCGGACGACGGGAATGGTACTCCGCGACCCAAGGCCTATCCGGATTACGAGGAGTAGTGGTTAGGGTTATAATCGTATGTAAATTTCATGCATGCATTAATAAGTGCACAAATACTTTCGGCCATCACATTGTTTCAGCCATCAAATTCTGGCCCTCAAAATAGTTTCGGCCACGCTGGAGAACAAGTCTCCAATGTCATCCATCAAAAGGGCGCCGCCGGTACAATGATGCATGTCGATGACGCCTCGGTTTCATCTTCCTCTTCCGCGATGGTCACGCCGCCACTGCCCGTGCCGCCCTCTCAGCCTGGATGGGCTTTCGTTCGTCCAAGAAGTAGGCCTTCTGGTTTGGGCTCATGTCATTTCGTGTTGGTGGCCATGATCGAAGGCTCGTCGCCCCTCTCCGTGGCCTTGAGCTTTGTCTTTTGCACTTCGAAAAAGATGTGCCACATGTCTTGGTTGTCGGCGTGGATCTTCAACTTGTCTTTTGCACTTTAAAGAAGATGTGTCACTTGCGTTGAGCTGCTCCTGACTCATAGGTGGCTTGTCGGAGAGTTCATGCGGCTCCCGCTTCATCGTCTTCTTGTTCGGCCGCGTCAGCGACGGCTTGCGTGGAGCCTTCGGATTTGAGAGGCCTTCGGGTTTTGGCAGCATGGTCGCGGAAGCGCGAGGGTTTTGGAAATAGAGGAAGGATGGAGAATTTTGGCGTCTGGTGCGACAATATAGAGGAAGGGAAAACTGGGCGCCAACGATGTGTGTATGACGGACGGGCCACCCCTATTAGAGGGCGTGCTCACCTCATGTTCGTCACTTTCGAGAGGGTCTCTAAACTTGGGGGGGGGGGGGGGGGGCTTCAGGGTGTCGGACACAAATTGACTCGGGGTAGAGTTTTGGGGGTGCCGATGTGGGTGATTTTTGTTCCGTACCTGTAATGGGGCTTTTGGGGGTCGTTTGGAGGTTGTCGGTGGAGATTCTCTAAGGTTTTAATAAATAATATAATTAAAAAAGTTTTGTGCATTATTTTGCAAACGCATGCGGTTTCAACCTTCGTTTCAAAAAATACAATCTTAACCACACAAGTTATATTTAAAAACCAGTCAAAATTACACTATTTTCTACCATATAATGTGGGTATAGTTGGATAATATTAATGAGCACGACCACATTATTATGTGTCATTCATAACCGAACCGATGGTACGAGACGCGAACAAGAAAACGAACTTGTCGATCACGGGAACCACAAAGTTACTCTCGTATATACAAAAATACGTTTGTTGTACATACAAAATAACTTTGGAGTTGTAGTACTAGTAGTCTAGTCCTCAATGACCGACGGGAGAGGTAGAAACTTTGAAAGAAAAAGGTGGTGAAGCTTTGATGGAGAAAAACACAGCTGCGCTGCAGTCTTTTCAGGATCCACAGTACGCTTGACTTTGACTGGAGTCTGGACACCCGGGTTGGTGAAAACAGCAGGGAGACGTTGCATCCTTTGCTGTCTAGTCCCTGCCTGCTCTATGCGCGACCATGGGCTGCCTCGGCCCTTGCGTGATCAACCGCTTGTCTTACTCCTTTTAGGGTGTGTTTGGTTCAGTGGCTATCCTCAAGTGGTTAGGGATAGCCACTTTTTAGGTGGTTGCCCTATGTTTGGTTGAGAGGGTGAGGGAGGCAGGGGTAACCAGATTCCAGGGATATTCCACCGAAACGGTGGCTCCGCTCATCCGGTAAAATCTCGCGGATGGAGCCAACCACTTCTGACTCTCGCGTGGCCTCAGCGCGAAACGTTTTTTGCGCTCGCTCAGACGCTCACCGCCCGCGGAACAAGAACATAAGGAACCCCAACCTTATCCCTTTCTCGCCGCCGCCTAGATGTTGCGTGCTCGCCGCCCTGCTAGCTCGCCGCCTAGCTGCCCGCGTGCTCGCCGCCTAGCTGCCTAGCTCGCATGCTCGCCGCCTAGCTGCCTGCGCGCTCGCTTGCTTGCCTCGTCAGACCGCGGCCGGGCGTCCCGCACTTGGATGCTTAGGCGCTGCAGCAGGGCACGCTGGCCGGAAGAGCACGCCGGCCGCGCGGGCCGGGGCAGCGCACGCCGACCGGAAGAGCACGCCGGCCGCGCGGGCCGGGGCAGCGCACACGAAATAGAGGCCGACGAGGCAGCGGTTCATCGATTTGTGTCCTCCTCTTCTCGTTTGATCTGTGTCCTTCTCTGTTGTTCCATGTGTACACTCTCAGATTGATGTATCTTTGGTTTGCACGGGTGCACGTGGTGATGAGATGATCAGCTACCTAACAACTCAAGTAGCGACTTGTGGATTTTTCGTTTGTGCATGTCAACTAAATTTTGATCTCTGTTGTTGAACTATGACATGTAAATAGTTGTAGCTATGACACAAATTAGTGTATACACATGTGTAATTATGAAGTTGGAATTCAAAAATCAATTATAATTTCTCAGTTGATTTATTTGTTCTTATTGATGAATTCACTATATTGTTTACCACAACACCATATGCACTCCTTGCCCCTCAAACTCAACCACATATCACCCTTTCAACTAAACAAAAAATTGGCTCATCCCACATCCTCAACCAAACAGAAAAATTGGCTATCCCTAACCAGGTGGTTGGGGATGCCCATATCCCCTAAAGGATACCCTCTGAACCAAACACACCCTTACATTGCTACTCGCGGTCTGATCATTACTCATGTAAAAAATGTAAAGATCATTGTTGTTCGCTGGATAAATCTGACACATGTGTAGACACTCACACAGGGTGGATGATTCGTTTTCGTTCTTGATATGATCTGTAGCTGGTACTAAGTTAAAATGTCACATGGGACGAGAAAATCCTGAATGTTAATCTACTCCCTTCCGTCCGTAACAGATTTTTCAGATTTGTCTGAAATTAATGTACGTAGACATGTTTTGGTATATACATCCGAATTTTAATCGACTCAAAACATCTATTTCTGAACGAATGGAGTAATATATTTTGAAGACAAAAAAAGTGACGGTGAACTAATGGGCTGTCAGTATTGTCCCTTCTTTAACCGGCGTGTATGTGGTGATGATGACGTGCGCGGGGCAGTCAAGTTGTGGCGACCTTCGACGATGCGGATCATTCTCATCTCCTTTTCTAAACTCACATTCAAAATCGAAGATGTCGGCATTCTGCGTAAAGAGACATCTATTTAGCATAGGCTGGTATGGGCAACACGAGGCCGTTGCGGCGATGACTTCTTAGGTGGTCATTTTTTTGGGGGGAAGTTGGAATTGCTTTCAATGGAGTGATGATGATGACGTCGGTGGATAACTTCGACGACGACCTTCTTCTTCTTCTTCATCGGTGTGTGGTCTCCTTTAGTAGCCAGGATGGTCGGGTTTGCCCTCGCGACTGTTGTGTTCCATGACGGTCGACGAGGGTGTCTGTACTGGTTTGATTTTCCGCAGTTATCCGTTAATTAACCGACCGCTCTCTTTCTCCTAATTAATGAAAATGTGAAATATTTTACCTTGTTTAAAAAAAGTCAGTATTGTTTATCATATTATTCGTAGGCTAGTGCATTACTATGGAGTGTTTTGTTTTGTTTGAAGGGGTAATCAAATTACATACAGGGTAGTCAAGACCAGGGAAAATCGTTTCGTGGAAATTTCGAGCGAAATTCACGAAATTAGCGGTTTTCACTACGGGGCGAGAAAATGTAATCTCAAACAAAATTTTCGTTTAATAAATAAATCCAATAGAATTCCTACAAGACGAAGTAGATCATGTTTCAAACAACTTACTTGCCTTTACTCTTGTGGTTGGTTGCCTCGGGAGTTTATTCTAATGTTTTGTGTTCGATTCCACGATCCCTTGTTTTATTTTTTGAAATTAATTTAAACGCCAGACTATAAATCTGGACGAATGAAATATTTCATTGAAATTTCGTTAATTACTCGAAATACCGAATCTCTGTGAGGTGTCAAAGAAATTAAAAAAAGAAATGTTAAAATCCTGGTCAAGACACACACTTCTTGTTTGAAGCGCTCCTCGGCCAACCATATGTCCACATTGTATGGAAAAGGGAAGGGAAACGCAAAAAAAACTTGGAAAACAAGCAAATAACTGGACAGACACGATCTTTTTTATGTCATGTTTGTAAAAAACAAACACTTGTGTATAATTTCACTTTCTTCAGTAGTCCATGTAAATTTTCCCACCGGTTAATTGCAGCTCTGGACCCTTCAAGGCCCGTCTTTGTTAAAAAACAAAAAACAATGACATACACGAGAAGAGGGGGAACACGAGTTGGTCGAGCAGTGTCATTTTTTGTCATTTTCTGCTTTCCCTCAATGATTAGTCTTCATAGTCGATGTGCTTACAAAAGCGATTTTACTCATTGAGCTAGAGAAATTGACGGCCTATATATAGCCCTATACTAGTTTTAGAATACCGTAAAGTCCTTGTTAGGAAAGTTGCGAAACCAAAACAATACTTATAAGCCTTAAAAAGTACTTGCACAAGGAAATGTGAAAAGTGCCTTTGCCTCCTAAAGTACAACAAACATATTTATAGGTTTCAAAATATTATGAAAAAAATCTGGAGATAGCCAAAGATATTTCCCTACAAGTATGGAAAATGGCAATGCAGAACTATTTGTACTATTGGCTGCACAAAAATGATAAAATCTGATAAAATTTGAATATTTAAAAACATGCATAGTCAAGTTCACACTTTTGCCATTTTTTCCAAATATGTTCTTGCATGTTTCTAGGCTTTTCTAGGATGCATCATTGGCGCTGTGATTTTTCTAAAAATATATATATAGCATGATCATTGGAGCTCGGTAGTCAGTATGACCATACTATGACCCTATTATCTATTATTGTTGTTTTTGGAGTACGAAACAAATTAAATCCACCCAACACATCTGTTATGTCACAACATTTTTCAGCACAAGCATCTATGAATATTTGTAGTAGAGTTCCTAAGAGCATCCCCACTCGTCCCCCCCCCCCCCCCCCCATATGGCGCCCGACGCCGGCGCGACTCGACCAAATGGGGGGGGGGGGGGGGGGGGCAGCGGCTCCCAGCCATAGCCCCCAAACGACCCCCAATTTGTAGATTCAAATTTTAAATTACCACTTCATGAATCAATAGTTTTGGCGCCCCCAAAAAATGATCAGAAATCCGGGCGATCCCATCGCCCCATATTACAAACCAGGCGATCCCATCGCCGCAAATCATTGTAAATCAATGTCTACCGAGCCAAAAGAAGTGCGCACATGCCGGCATGGCGGCGAGGATCAAGCATCGTCGTCATCGACATCCAGTACCGGCGTAGGAGCCTCCTCCGGTGTCATCCCTGGGCAGTGAGCGGCGCTGCAGGAGTGGCTGGCGGCGTTTCGGAGGCCGTCGTGGTGGACGAAGCCGGTGGTGTAGGGGCGCTATGCGGTGCGGTGCTCTCGGCGAGGATCATGGCGGCGCGGTGAGTCAGGTCTGGTGGGGGGAAATGGCGGGAATGGGCGAGCGGGCAGGAGAGCGCGGGGTATTTGTGAGGCAAAATGGAAGGAATAATAGGAATTGGGGGAACAATTTTAATGCGTCGCCGACACGGGTGGCCCGCCCAAAAATTAATGTGCCGTCGGCGCCCCCGCTAGCCCCCCGCTAGCCCTCGTTTGGATGACTGGCATATTGTTGTTGACGTATCTTTAATTCCTCATCCCTTCGCCACTCTAAGAGCGTCTCCACCGGGGGCCTCTAAAGAACCCTTGGCTCTTTGGGGGGTCGGACACCAAAAACGTGCACCAGCGGCACCCCCAAAGTCTCGCCCCGAGCGATTTTATGTCCGGCACCCCCTATCGGGACTCTATACTTGGAGGCACCCCCAAAGTCTCGCCCCGAGCAATTTTTTGTCCGGCACCCTCTATCGGGACTCTATACTTGGAGGCCCTCCTGGGGGTGCCGGACATCGCTTCGGCCATGGCCCTGACAGCGCTTGCCCGCCCGTCATACACACGTCGCGCCTCGCCTAATTCCCCTTCCTCTACATTGCCGCCCCCGGCGTCAAAATCTTCCCTATCTTCCCTCCATTTTCCAAACCCTCGCCTCGCCCACGCCGCCGCGACCTCCTCGCCTTCCGCCACCATGCCGCCCAAGGGTGCCGGCCTCTCGAAACCCAAGGGTCGCAAGGCACCGCCGGCGTCGCAGCCGAAGAAGAAGCCGATGAAGAGGGAGCCGCATGAGCTTTCGTTCACGGCGCCCTTGAGCCAGGAGCAGCTCCGCCACGCCGCTTCCCATCTTCGGCAAGTACGACGAGTCAGGCGAAGGACAAGTCGGCTGATCTGTCGTCGCCCTTTTGACGGCCGACCTTGGAGACTTGTTCTCCGGCGCGGTCGATCCTTTTTTTGATGGCCGGCGTTGGAGATTGTTCTCCGGCACGGTCGAAACTATGCCAAGTCCTTTTTTGATGACTTGCTCTCCGGCGCGGAAACACTCTTTGATTGCCAGCATCATTTGAGACATTTCTATTCATGCATGCACCGCCATCCTGTTCCTCATTTGTGTTGTTCACCGGCGGCGACCACGGCATGCCCGCAAGGTGTTCGACCATTTGGGCGCGTTTGAGGGGTAGCCCTTTGGGGAGTGCCGCTGTGAGCGGCCTCTAAATTTTGACCGGACACATGTCCGGCACCCCTCAAAGGAGGCCCAATTGGGGGGTGTCGGACACACATTTAGAGGCCCCGGGTGGAGATGCTCTAATGGAGTATAATTCAGTACGGTCTTGGCAAAAGTTTCACGGCTCAATTTCATAAGTTCGCATGAACTCAAAACAAACCATTACCTCTGTCCTAAAAGATTTAAATCCTACCACGAAGTATATAATAATTTCCTATTACATGAATATAAGGTGTATTTTGGCTAGCATGGAATTAGACACATCTTCACTACCTATTACTCTTAAACAGTTCCCACTCCCTATAATCACCTATGTCAGCCTTCTTCTCTGCCGCCATTCGTACGCTCCTCCATTCTCCCCTCTCTCGTCTGACCCCTGTGTCGTCGTCCCTCGAGATGGAGGCGGGGTACCCAAACGCCTTGACACCCCCACGATAGGAGTGTCGTTGTCGCCGACATCGGCCCTAGTGGCGAAGGGCCTTGTTTCTCTAAGGGGGACAAGGACCCACAGGCTACAACACGAGCATCGGAGGATGGACACCGGGGCGCGGCGATGGAAGATAATGATGGTCGGTGCTCGCGTGGATGGCGTGACTGTTGTTTAATCGTTGGCTCATTCGGCTGTGATTGCGGCAACAGAGCCGGTGGAAGGTGGGTAGCTTCACACTTCGGATGGGGTTGTGGCCCGCTAGATCTGGGTGCGGCACTTGCTCCTCCGGCGAGGTCATCTTGAAGGTGTGGGTGACAATTGTGCCTCGGCAGGGGAGTTTGCATGTAAAGCTTGGTGGAGGCTTGTGGTTGACCTATCGGGCAGCCGATGATCGCATCTCTAGGACAACTCCTTGTTATAGTTTTTTCCCGAGACCGACGGTGGTAATACTCGGGGGGAGGGGGGGTGTCATGACGACATCGTCCGGAGTTTTGCTCGTCCTTCTTCCTGGGTTTTTTTATTTCCGTGGGAACCTCCGATCCATGGGATCGGGCGATGGAGGCGCTATTAATGTCTTTATCGTCCTTGTGGGCATCATCTCGGAGCCAACTTCATCTAAGAGAGTGGTGATGGTAGGTTGCTACAGGGCAACTATCCGAGGGTGTCGCGTGCAGTTTGGCAACGATGATGCATCGAGAAAAGTTTGGGCCGTGGCTTGGGCTTCGGTAGTCAATCTTTTTTGCTTGTATGATGGGTTATCCCGTGCTTGACTGTGTTAGGTGGAGTCGAAGCTACGATGGAGTGTGTTCAGGGTGTGACGATGGCGAGCTGCCGGTGGTCTTTTGTGGGGGACTTAGGGTCTGTTTGTTTGGGTTGTAGCTTTTGAAAAGCAGCCGTAACTGTTGGGCTGTTAGAAAGCAGCTGTGAGAAGCAGCTGTTGGAAGCAAACAAGGCCTTAGTCGACGCAAGCCCAAATCGTTGGCGCGTGTGGTTGATTATTGGCATGGCCAACATGGGTTCTCGCATTGTTCAAAGTAGGGCTTTGTCGATGGTGAATTTAGAGTCGCTTGCTCAACGATGACGATGACACATTGACACTTGATAATATCTCAATTCAATGACGCTTGTGTGCTTCGTGTGAATAACAAGGATCAAATATGTCGAAACGTTCTACGGATTCATGTAAAGATAGAACGTTCTACTTCTACGTATAGTGGCGTCCTTCCCAAATACTCTGTTTCAAGTGACGCCGAGACGCGACCAATCGGAGCTCGGCGAGGTGGCTTAGCTCGGACGTTGAACCGGCCTCATGTACGAGTACCCATACAACGATAACATCCCGGCATGCTGGCTGTTGCTCCCAGTTGATCCGCTGCTCCACCGCATCGATGATCGCGTAATCTCACCCTTTGTTAGCTGTGTCTTCGTTCGCTCTTCCCGTCTCCAGTGTGCCGTCCTCGCAGAGGCTCCTCGAGCATCTCGTCTCCGTGGGTACTGTCGTAGCAGGACGATAGCGACCTGCCTCTCACCAGCCGGAGCTAGCTCGCCGGCGTCGGCAAGCTCAAGCCCTTCCCGAACTTGCTCCTGCCTGAGCCCATGGACCGCACCAGGAGCCCGCCACACCGCGACGTTGTCGTCCCGTTCTCGAGGGAACGACAGCATGGCTGCTCTAGCGTCTATGGCCGAGCGACAATGTCGCGGGAGACTTGTTGGGGAGGCGCTCGGGATGATGACCCCACGATCCAAGAACGCGCATGGACGGGGTAACCACGGCCGACACGCCGACGCGGTACTGCTCCCCTGCCGTGGACGAACCGGTCAAGGTTTCCATGGATGGGTAGGTCATGCGCCGGAATCGGAGCGCCGGGAGAGGCGGGACGCCGTCCGTCCATGCTTCCGCAGCTATCGGTGTTCGCGCTAAGATCCTTGCAGGTGAACTCCTGAGGCAATTGTGCCATGGCCGGTGGCGACGTGCGGATCAACGGAGCGCAGACAGCATGCCGGTGGCAGCATGTCTTTTGACGTTTGCTATAGTTCGCGAGAGAGCTAGAGGCCTTTCGCAAAAGAGTGCTACCTTTGGATCTGGGAGGATCACCTATTCACCTTGAAGAATACGTGCAGGTGCAGAGGATGATGACTCACAATATGGATGGACACATTAGTTTGATCCGCCAAGAATCAAATTTGTCTGTAGCAACAAGAGATGAAGAAATCCGTCGCATCTGAGAAGAAATGATTGTTCTTGGTGACAACTTTTTTTTTTTGACAACTTCAACAATGCTCTGGAAGCTGCAGACATGAACAGCCGGGCTTCCCAGATCAAAATCCGCAAGAGGAAAAGGATATTCAGGAAGATGTGACCCAATATGTTTGTGTTTTCGGGCTCATAGTTCAAGTCTAGTTTCACCAGAATATTCCCCATAAGGGATTAGCATGATGAAACTTATTCAGGAAGATGTGACCCAATATATTTCTATCTCGGTTTAGCTGGTAGTCATTTATGACTATTTTGTATTAAGAAGGAATACGTGTACATGTATAATGATGTGATAATACATTTTCCTCACCGCATTATACCCATCAATTGCATCAGTTTTTTAAATTTTTTGTCTTTTCAATCACTGCACAATTTTTTTTTATGAAACACAGTACAACGTAAGCGCTCATATACATGCGCATACACTCATCACTATGAACGCACGCACGCACACCCTACCCCTATGAGCACCTCCAAGAGACTGAGCCGGTGGGTCAGGTCTTGATATTACCGAAGTCACCACAGGCGCCTCGCTGTCGACGGGAACGTCGCCTCGCACTGAAGAATATTTCGTCTAAATGAGAAACATCAGCGTCAAATCTGGGGTTTGAACTCTGGTGGGCTGGGATACAACCACACCCTCCTAACCATCTTGCCAGAGGCAAGTTCTCAGTCACTACACAATTAACAACCTCTGTTTTGCATGCTCCATCACCGAAAAATAGAAACCAGGTATGGAGACATATTTTCCATTTGTAATTTTACCATATCAATGTCGTGTGTATCCAACACAGGAGACAACCATGTCTTTTCTACTAGAGCATGCTCATAGTAGTGCTCCACAAAGCTCATCCCAGAGGCAGCACTAGATCTGGTAGAAAACTCATAGCAACTCTAGCAGAACCCTTAAAGCGTCGGCCTTTAGGAAGTGTATAAGGGTCGACAAAACCATGTTTTTATAGGCCGAAAGGGGTACTTATGAAGTTATCCACTACGAAATTAATTTAGTTATCATACTCTTTCAATAATATTTACCCACCCAATATCGATGAACTTACCACCCGGTATTTATGAAGTTATCCACCACGAATTCAATGTTGTTACCATACTCTTTCGGTAATTTTTACCCACCCAATACTGATGAACTTACCACCCGATACTTATGAAATTATCCACCACGAAATCAATGTAATTACCGTACTCTTTCGGTAATATTTACCCACCCAATACTGATGAACTTACCACCCGGTACTTTTGAAATTATCAACCAGGAAATCAATGTAGTTATCATACTGTTTCGATAATATTTACCCACTCAATATTGATGAATTTACCACCCGGTATCTATGAAGTTATCTATCCATGTGTTCCTGATGTAGTTATCCATACACGAAATCAATATAGTTAACATACTCTCTTGGTAATAGTTACGCACCCAAAACTGATTGATTTACCCACCTAGTTCTTATTAAGTTAACCATGTGTTCATAATGAAGTTATCCACCATAAAATCAATGTAGTTATCATGTACGCTAAATAATAGTTATAAACATAATGCCCATCATATGGTGTAGTAGTCACTATGGAATCGATAGTTATCATCCTAATACTTATTAATTTGTAGGGGTGTTTTCAGTGTATAGTTACCAACTTATTCGCAGTTTTTTGTTCACCATTTCCAAAGTGATGTCCAATTATGAAACATTAGGTGTGATAACTTCAAAACTCGAAAAAAAGAAGAAAAACAACAAGCTATTTGAACTTGAAAACTAACCGTTAATGGTGGTAACTTATATATCACGGTCCCGATAACTCATGTGTTATATACGTATAACTTTTGAAAAAAAAAAATTGTCAGAATATGTCAACATGAGATCTAGTTTCGAAAATCTCGTCACAACTAGCTCAGCGGTGAAAATGGATTCTAAATCAGATACACGGTTTGGTATACAAATGTTTTTAATTTTTCGAATTTAACATTTAATGCGGGGTGCAGAATCATTTCTCTAGCGCACGCGTTGTGAATTTGGAATGACATCATAAATTTTGATTTCTAGTACATGCATGCAAAATGAGTCTGTTTCTTCCCACATGGTGTGCGTACATATTTGCCAAATTGATTTCTTGTGCTTACTGCATAATCCGTTTAGTTTATTCTCACAAGTAGTATTATGGGTGTACCGATATCCGTGACCATGGTATCTACGGAGTCCGAGTCCTAGACGCATCCGTAGATTCACGTACGGAGCCCGAGTCCGAGTCATAATCTTTCTGTAGTATCATAAAATGTGCACGTACGGAACCCGAGTCTAGACGACGCATCCGTTACACGAGTCCTGATCCAACACAACACCAGCTGCCCGTCCCTTCTTAAACTTCAGAAAGGCAATCACGTACGTACGTGCGGCGAAAAGGTTTAATTTGTACACCTCTCCAAGCGCGAAGACAAGGAAAAATAAGCTCCCAAGCGCGATCATGGACATGACTACTTGGAATGTTTTCGCCGGCGGCAGGTAACGAACGCAACTTCAAGTTGATGATTTACTCTTTCTTTTCCTGAAATAATCTATAGTACTTCCTTTTGACATGTATTTTATTTGTAGTACTCCATACTTGTAGATAGCTTGCACATACTATAGGGAGGAGTTAATCAGTTCTTTGATGTTCGTGTCTCTCATACACAGGATCAGACGGCGGCACCCAAAGAATCATATAAGGGTCCTTTTATTTCTTCTCAAAAAGCAGGCTGGATGTCTAATTTCCGGTACTAGACCAATGAAGAAGTTTAGGCTATGCATCCGTGACGAGTTTGGCCTGAGGGCATTGGCTAAGCCTGCGGTTACACTTAGGGTGTGTTCGTTTCTGCAACCAGCTGGAATGGAACGGAACCGTTCCGCATCTGGAGTCCATTCTTGTGTTCGGTTGGGACAAGGAATGGAATTAGGTGGTTCCTCGGAATGAAATATTCCGTGTAGATGCGGAACCAACCCGTCCGGCCAAATCGGCCGGACCGAGTGGAACGGCTCTCTCTCGCGCGCTAATCCCCTTTCTCCCTCAGCATAACCTCTCTCTCCCGTGGCTGCCGTCCTCCTCGAAGGTCAACGCCGGCGCCGCCCTCCTCCCTGCTCGCCCTACTCAACACCGGCGCCGCCCTCCTCCCGCCAGGCACGGCCAGGACGGCGCGGCCCGGCGCAGCTAGGCGCGGCCAGGACGGCGCCGCCCTCCTCCCTGCTCAATGCCCTCCTCCTTGCTCGCCAGGCACGGCCAGGACGTCGCCGCCCTCCTCCCTGCTCGAAGGCGGGAGGCCGAGGTCGCGAGCAGGTCGTCGGGCGCAGGCGGGAGGTCGCCGGCCGCAGATGTCGCTCGCGGGCGGGAGGCGGCGGCCACGGGCGCGAGCGGGAGGCCGCGGGCGTGGGCGGGAGGCCGCGGGCGCGGGCGGGAGGTTGCCGGCCGGGCAGGTCGTCGGGCGCGGGCAGGCAGCTCGCCGGTCACGGGCGGGAGGTCGCGAGCGCGGAGGTCGCCGGGCAGGCGGAGCAAGATCGCCGGACGGGATGGGGATGGGGCAGTTTTTGATTAATTAGACTAATTAATAGTATTTAGATTAATTAGGATCTAATTAATTAATTAGACTCTAATTCCATGTCGTTCCATTCCATTTTTTCCAGACCAACTGAACACAAGTATAAAGTGGAATGGGATGAGGTGGAATGGAATGGAATGGAATGGAATGGTTCCATTCCATTCCACCCTAAATCTACGACACTACGGCGCGAAATAAAGCTTCGTACAGTTCGGCGGAATATCTTATGGATTTATCGCACCTACGAGGTCCGTACATGGACGGAGTACCAGGAAAATATCAAAACAATTGATGCTCTACATCGTCTGATAGACAAAGCAATTCGAAAGTACAAACACCGCCGCAAGCAAGCCGGACTGTTTTATCTGGCAAAAGATTTTGATGACTTTACACACACAGTTCGCAGTCACCTTTACGGTGAAAGGGATAGCCAGTTCTTAAGCGATCTATGGAGAAAGAAGAAACTTGAGCGTAAGATGGGAGAAACCTGCTTCCAGAGAGTATGCAATGTTTCTACAAGTAGTGCTCATGGATCCAATCCATCCAGCACAAGCTTTTGCTCCATTGCCAACAGGACGCTCAAACTTATTGGCATAACACATGTATTTGGCTTGTTGCTTGTGATTTTCTTAGCTTGGGCCATAGTATATCTATAAGGGCCTATTTGATGCATAGGATTGTAATGAGAGCTGCTATACTTGCGATGGTTTTCCATCCGACACTCGTCCGACGATGCATGCATACCATCCGATGCAATCCTTGAGAAGAATCCAATGATGCAGAGCAACCATCGGACAAGTATCGGATAAAAAACGTCGGATGCACAGCCCTTCAAAGGAATAGAAATAGGAAAGGATGTCATGTGTAAAACTTTCCTCGTTCCTTTTGTAAACGATTCAAAGAATGAGCACTCCGTGAATTTTACTTTCCTGTACGTTTTACACTCAAAGTGGAATCCTTAAGAAAGTTTCCCCTACTTTTCGTTTGTACCATTCCGTTGAACCAACTGAGTGAACAGTGACATCTAAGAAAATTTTCCTATTCATGTACATTTACTCTATGTTTCCTCCAAATCAAAGGAGGTCAAAACAAATTTTAATAATTTGAGTCGACTTGTACCCTGCTACCAGGCCCAGGCCCACGAATTTTTGGGGCCCGAAATTTCTATATACATGTATAGCATTTGAAGGCCGGATTTGGGCTGTAGCTGGTCCGTCTCCGCGTGAGAAAGAGTAAGGAAGCAGGCCCCTGCCGCTTCTGTCTCCGTCTCTCGCGTGGGCTTGTGTAGAATACAACAGTGTGAGTTGCCGAGTCGAATCTCCTAACAATACTACGCGAGCTGGGATCGCTGCGCTCTGATTTATTTGGGGCTATGGGCCCGCAAATCAGTCACCCATCGTTTTGTCCTTTTGCGGTCTGCTTCAGCGTTTTCGTTCCGCACCATCCCTTCTCGATCCGACAACAACAAAACCAGCACGGTGAAACCCTATCCTGCTCTCATCTCCTCCGGCCCCCACCGTCGCAGCCCCTCCCAGCTCGTCCGCCGCCGCCGCTCCTTCTCTAGCTCGCCCGCCGCCGCCGCCTCTCCTAGCTCGTCGGGCGGCGCGGCTTCAGCTCCCCAGCGCCAGTCACCCGAATCCCCTCCCAGCTCGTCCGCCGCCGCCCCTCCTCCTCTAGCTCGCCCGCCGCCGCCGCCTCTCCTAGCTCGCCCGCGTTGCTACGCCGGCGGCGCGGCTTCAACTCCCCCAGCGCCAGTCGCCCGAATCTGTACTGCGGTGTCGTCCTCTCCATCTCCGGTAGCCGGGAGCCTCTCTGATCCCCACCTCCTCTGAATCCTCTTCCTCTATTGATTTCTTTTGCCTAAAAGATTTATCTCTTTTGTTCATCTAATTCTGCTTCACGAAATTGCAATACATAAGTTCAGATTTTCTTTGCAGACGCATATCCATCCACATAGGAAACAGTCCAACGGCGCATATCAGGGAAGCCAAGCTTGACCATGCCGCCACCAAATGCAGTGAGTTCCTGCGCGACATCGGCGACAATCAGACCCTCAGCCTCCGCTGCTACGCGAGAACCAAAGATCATGCCTCTCCGCGACCACCTAGGTATGGCTATCAACATGTGCCACATTTATTCGTTCATTGTCATTTGCGAGTGGTTCGGGTGATGTGCGGTTCTGCCATGTGAACGCCACATCAAAAGAGATGCACTAGCTTGCCAGTATCTGAATTCACGTTTGGCCTTCTTTTACTGCCTGGTGTGGCAAGTTTGTTCATAGTTTTACTTTACATTAGCATAAATTCAATATCTCGATAGCTGAAAAGCTAAAGGTTTGGATTTGTAATTTTAGCCTTGTATATATAGGTAGATTTTCTCTCTGTTCTCTGTACAGGTTTCTTTTTGGGTTTTAATAAATTTAGGACGGGTGTTTGCCTCACGGCAAGTGGTAAAAAAATTGCCATTACTTGCTACTCTAGGTTATGGACGGTATATAGATCTTCAAATGCATCTGACGTTTTTGTTGTGTTCTCCTTCAGAAGAAGCTTAGTTGGTTGGTTCTATTAAGATCAGTGTTCGTTAGCCACTTTAGCATTTGAGATTCTAAAAGTTATTTCTGCATTTTTTGTTACCTACAAACACCAGCAAGCTGATTCACATGAATTATGTTAACATCTGGTTGAGCACTTTCGCTGTCCCAGGACCATCCAAGAGTGTGCATTCAGCTTAGTGTGCTACTGTAGACTATTTTCTACTGTATATTGGACTGAAACTGTACGTGAATTTTTTAGGTACCTTCTACTTAAGGAGAATCTTAGTTGGTCTTAAGACTATCAATGTCTATATGTCCTTTTCAGATTGTGAGCATCATATTCGTATGGCTAAGTGTTCTTCAGTTGATGGAGGCAGAAGGAATATTGAGCCGAATCTAATATGCTGAATTTGTTATCAAATGCTTATAGTACTTTTGGAAGGCATTTGGAGGCACTGGTTGTTTTGGAGCATATCAAGGGCAGTGTAAGTACCTTCTCATGTACGAAAATACTGATTTTTATGGATTTGTGTTTGGGTGCCATGGTTTAACTTTCTTTGTAGTATCTCTGGCGAAAGGCTTGTTCTT
The DNA here is from genome assembly GCA_026929855.1 of Poa annua. Classification (NCBI taxonomy): domain Eukaryota; kingdom Viridiplantae; phylum Streptophyta; class Magnoliopsida; order Poales; family Poaceae; genus Poa; species Poa annua. Next base: position 73,827,972 of record CM049433.1, read on the forward strand.
TCTCAGGATATGAGACCAGAAGTTGAAACTTATACTACACTTCTGAAGGTTTTCCTGAGATAAAAAAAGTGCAATGGTTCTCTTGTTGTATTTCTACTCTTGATTACTTCACTAGATCCACGTTTTATGGCAAAGGAAATACTTGTTTGTAAAATTTATGTTTTCTTCTCCTCTTAACCGTAACTGTTAAAAGAGCCGTACAACTCTGCTAGAGATGAAGATCTGACTATCCTGATAAGATGATGCTAATTAAGATTACATAAATATTTGAATTTGTTTATTGAATATATTTTCAATTCAAATTTGGTGGTGAAACCGACGTTCGTTTATGTATATTTAGGTGCAGAAAGGATGTTTCATATGCTACACATGCCATCATGTTAGTCTGGCATCTGGTATACCCTATTGAGGTAGTCTGGTATACCCTATTGAGGGTGTGGTGTCGAATGCCCACAAGCTATCCACATGGTGGCGCCCCAACTCAAAAACTCCGGCGGATGGTAACATGCGCCTGCCCGAACTCTTTCTCGCAGCCACTCCAAGCTTGCGCTGGTACCACCATGGTTGCACACGTTTCGGTTTTTTGGCGTCGGAGCTTTTCACAGGTGGCCTCTCAGGTAAGCAGACCGCAGACCATCCACTGATACTTGATTGTACATTTTTCTCAAGGCTGACATTTTAGGAAAGTAATCATTGCACAATTTTGTTTACTTCTGAAATCAGGTTTATTATAGTATGGAGATAAATTAGTATGAGTGCACCTGCTGGATCCATTCATTTTTGGGTACTTATTCCCTCTTATTGATTCCACGTTTCCAACTTAATCTGTGTACTTCGATGGGGGTATGAAGTATATATTCAGATTTCAGAGGGCTTCAGGGGATGGGAACAACATAAAAAACAACCAATGAAAGAGACAATTATACAGACAAGATCCACCTTCAGTCAGTATTCCAAAAAAAATCCTGCAACACCTTCCAACTTTATTCTTGGTACAAAAAATTGCAGCATGCTAAGCCAAAAGCATTACCAGTAATATTATTTTCTGACTGATGCTTACATGATACTTGTGAGTTATGACTTATATTTATGTAGTGGAGTTTGCCGGCTGGTTCATTTGTATTCAGTAGCTAGCGGACATGGTGGACGATTAAGTTAGTAGCTACACATAGTTCAGGAGTATATATTTGTATATGGAAGTATTATGCATACACAACTGGTGCTGGGTATAGTGGAGTTGTAGCGTAGAAGGACTCTATTTGCATTGTGGCTGTCTGGTAGATGGGTATACGCCTACTGTCAAATTGTAAATGTTACACTGCACCATATGGGTTCGTTATTTAGACGATAACATAGATTATCCAATAGGCTATTTTTTAGATGTCATTTATTAGAACGTTAACAAAATGCACATTTTCCTTGCTTTCATGGTTAGATTAAGCTTTCATAGTATTGGACCCGTAAAATAACCATCTGTAGTATTGTTGGTTTCGGTCTCATCTCAGTCCTATGCCAATTCACACATGATATTTTATATGCAGGAGCCCAAGTCTTATTGCATGACTGTTGCTCGAACAAACATCTCAATACATAGCAAAATAACGAGGTATCCCTGTTTTTTCATAACATCATGGTGATGAGTGTGTCCATGTTTCTATATGGAATTAATCTTTAGTGTTTACATCCATCGTTAAAATTATCATGTATGAAGAATATTTGGTACTATATTATTTGAAATTATCTTTTTAGGCATCAGATGTGGCCTATGAGTGGGTGACAATTGTGATCCACCATTGTTTTTTCTCATAATAACTGATACAAGCAATATGCAGTTTTGTTTATCAACTTCTGACTGTCAGAAGAATTGACTTAAAGAGTTGTTTGGGTCGTTTTTCCTGAATCAAATACTGCAGGTGACAACCGATCTAAATTTATGAATAGGAGTCGTGTTTGCCCTGTTAAGAGTACACTTCAGGTCTGGAGCTCATCCTATTTTCTATATGGTTGTTAGTTGTGGCAGCAAATTAAGTAGTGGAGTTGAGTATACCCACAAAAAAAAGTACCGGAGTTAAGTAGCTTATCTTGCTTTCTAATAATGCAGGGTGTTTTGACAAATCATAACATAGTTTAGTCCCATCATTTTGAGCTTATTATTTTTTAACACATATCGGTCTATTTCTTAGTTGTTTTGCTAATTATCAATCTATGACTTTTTGTTGTTTCAGAGCTTGGTAGCTGTCCATCAAAGCAATTATCTCCACGGTTTAACAACCTCCTCTTCTCACTTTTGGGAATGCCATTCAAATTCATAAAAGTAATAGTCCTTTTATGAATCGGTTTTAGTACATTAACGGCTCAATCACCTGTATGAAACGACATTTTCATGCATAATCATATATGAAGCGACATTTTAGTACATGAACGCTCTTGTGTGCACGCGTATTGTGTACCTGTCACATGGATGATGCTCTTGTGGTGTCATAAGTTTGTTATCAAGCCATCTCTCGCTAAGTAATTTTGCTTAGCTCTAATGTTTTTGTGTAAAATGGATTTTGGTTTGTGTCGACCAAAATATATTTGCCCACCATGAAGTAGAAAATTATGTTTACATATGGTGAGTTGAGTTATTTGCATGCGTGAAGTTATATACATATCGTGAAGTTATATACATATGTAGAACTCCGGACGCGGCCATGCGCGCCGTCTTCTAGTAGGAAACGAATCGAACAATCCGATCGATCTGCTCGTAGGGTCGGAGTGCCCAGCACTGGCTCACGATTCCCACGCGGCCATGCCCCGTCGGCGCACACACGAAGCCACAAACTCATGAACTCGAATCCACAGTTTGACGATCGACACACATCGCCCATAAGTCGTTTGCTGATCGATCAATCGCATCCAGGGGCAAGTGACGAGCGACACCAACACTTATATTTTGCGTTTCAGTAAACCAGTTTTCCCAATACAAATATTGCATATGAAGTGTTGTTCACCATTCCAGTGGCGTCGACGAAAGCTATTGAAATCTTATATGCGTACTACAATGACACAACAAAGACTCAACGATTTGGCCACACTAACACTTGAGAGCAAAGTGTTAGAGAAGATTGATTATGAGGATATCGTTGAATATTTTATTCCAAAAAACACAAAACAAATGATGATGTTCAAATAAATGTTATGCAACTTTGATTTAAATAGGTATTGTTCTTGATATATTTAATTCTTACGTAAAATATCATGTTATATATATTAGAATTATTTATCGTTCAAATTTTCTTGTGAGGTCACATTTTAGATTTCCGCACAAGGTTCCGGATTTTACCCGCCCGACCCTGCATGCTAAATTCTCCGTGTGACATAACTGCATATTTTTTGCATAATGTACACTAGTAGAAATAAGGCCTTTGGTTCGACCTTTTTGGGACCGGTTATAATGGAACCGGTACTAAAGAGGCATTAGCACCGGTTTCAGAGACGATTCGGCCGGCCGGAAACAGCACCGGTTGGTGCGGACCTTTTAGTACCGGTTGTTAACAACAACCGGTACTAAAGGGTTGGGGCATGCGGCTGTAGTGGGGGGCCCCACGGCTAGACCCTTTAGTACCGGTTTGTAATAACAACCGGTACTAAAGGTACCTTTAGTACCGGTTGTTATTACAAACCGGTACTAAAGGTTTGCCCTATATTAACTTCTTCCACGCGAGCACAACTTCATTTTTCGTTTGATATGAAATAATTCATATCTTTAAATTCATAAATTGAAATTTAACAAATAAAATGTCTAAATCGATTAGAAAAATGAGAGGAATCCAAATATGACAACTATATCATCTTTTGCATGATATTTTTTATACTTGGTTCACAAAAAAAAAAATTTGCTATTAAAAGATGGAAAATGATATTTATGAAAATAATTTGAAAAATTCCTTCGGCATTGTTGTTTCCTATACCAAGATGCACCTATATGTGGAATATGATATCTTTATCACAAACTATGCCGTGGGAATGGCTATAACTTAATCATTTGGCTTGAAACTTGTATATGTTTATAGATGATATACCTTTTTGTGAAGATTTTTTTTACAAAAAAATTCAAAAATCAAGTTTATCATTTTTCATAGAATCTAGTACACATATAAGGACTCCATGCCAAAGGATATCCTTTTTTGAGGTGTTTACCATTTTATTTCATTTTTTCGTAAAAACGGTCAAAATATTCACCATGACTATTCATCGAAAGGGTTAATATTTTCTAAAATTATCGATGTTTATGTGACTTAACCACTAGTTGTCTACCTTAAAATGATTTTTACAAAAAATTCAGACCAAACTATCAAACAGTTTTAGTTCAAATTTGAATTACTTTCGGAAAATCGGCATAAACTCATTTAGCTAGACGAAATTAGGTATAAATCAAGAAAATTACTAACATTCAGGGATTATCCATAAAATGAGGACCACTCTTTGTGAAAATTATATGGGGGCCATTTTGCACCATATTTTTTGTACTTGGTTCACAAAAAAGTCATTTTTTGTATTAAAAAAATGGAAAATGATATTTATGAAAATAATTTGAACAATTCCTTCAGTATTGTTGTTTCCTATACCAAGATGCACCTATATGTGGAATATGAGATCTTTATCGCAAACTATGCCGTGGAAATGGCCATAACTTGATCATTTGGCTTAAAACTTCTATATGTTTATAGATGATATACTTTTTTGTGAAGTCTTATTTTGATACTTTTGTAAAAAATCAAGTTTATCATTTTTCATAGCAACTAGTACACATATAAGGAGCCCATGCCAAAGGATTTCATTTTTTGAGATGTTTATCAATTTATTTCATTTTTTCTTAAAAGCGATCAAAACGGTCGCGATGACTATTCGTCGAAAGAGGTAATATTTTCTAGAATTATCAGTGTTTCTGTGATATAACCACTAGTTGTGTACCTCAAAATGATTTTTCCAAAAATTTCAGAACAAACTATCAAACAGTTGTAGTTCAAATTTGAATTACTTTAGATAAATCAACATAAATTCATTAAACTATGGGAAATTAGTTAGAAATCAAGGAAAAACCTAATACTTAGGGATTATCCATCATATGTGTACTAGATTCCATGAAAATTAAATGGGTCCCATTTTGCATCATATTTTTGGTACTTTGTTCACAAAAAAAGTCATTTTTTTCACTTCAAAAATGGAAAATAATACTTATGGAATTAATTTTAAGATTTCCTTTGGCAAGGTTGTTTCTTATACCAAGATACATCTATTTGTGGGATATGAGATATTTATCACAAACTATGCCGTGGAAATGACCATGACTTGGTCATTTGTCTTGAAACTTCTAGATGTTCATACATGATAGACCTTTTTGTGAAGATTTTTTTTGCACATTTTGTCAAAAATCAAGTTTATCATTTTTCATAGCAACTAGTACACATATAAGGAGCCCATGCCAAAGGATTTCATTTTTTGAGATGTTTATCAATTTATTTCATTTTTTCTTAAAAGCGATCAAAACGGTCGCGATGACTATTCGTCGAAAGAGGTAATATTTTCTAGAATTATCAGTGTTTCTGTGATATAACCACTAGTTGTGTACCTCAAAATGATTTTTCCAAAAATGTCAGAACAAACTATCAAACAGTTGTAGTTCAAATTTGAATTACTTTCGATAAATCAACATAAACTCATTAAACTATGGGAAATTAGTTAGAAATCAAGGAAAAACCTAATACTTAGGGATTATCCATCATATGTGTACTAGTTTCCATGAAAATTAAATGGGTCCCATTTTGCATCATATTTTTGGTACTTTGTTCACAAAAAAAGTCATTTTTTTCACTTCAAAAATGGAAAATAATACTTATGGAATTAATTTTAAGATTTCCTTTGGCAAGGTTGTTTCTTATACCAAGATACATCTATTTGTGGGATATGAGATATTTATCACAAACTATGCCGTGAAAATGACCATAACTTGGTCATTTGTCTTGAAACTTCTAGATGTTCATACATGATAGATCTTTTTGTGAAGACTTTTTTTGCACATTTTGTCAAAAATCAAGTTTATCATTTTTCATAGCAACTAGTACACATATAAGGAGCCCATGCCAAAGGATTTCATTTTTTGAGATGTTTATCAATTTATTTCATTTTTTCTTAAAAGCGATCAAAACGGTCGCGATGACTATTCGTCGAAAGAGGTAATATTTTCTAGAATTATCAGTGTTTCTGTGATATAACCACTAGTTGTGTACCTCAAAATGATTTTTCCAAAAATTTCAGAACAAACTATCAAACTAGTACACATATAAGGACCCCATGCCAAAGGATATCCTTTTTTGAGGTGTTTATCCTTTTATTTTATTTTAAAAAAATCTGTCAAAATGGCCACCACGACTATTCATCGAAAGAGGTCGATTTTCTTAAAACTATCGATATTTGTATGATGCAATAGATGATATGGGTGTCATATTTGGATTCCTCTATTTTTTCTATTTGATTTAGAAATTTTATTTGTTAAATTCTGATATCTAGATTTAAAGATATGGATTATTTCATACTAAATGGAAAAGGAAAAAAATTTATTTTATCATTATTTATTTCAATATTATTATTATACAATCTTTGTTGTTTATTCAAATAAATTTTTGTAATTCAAACAATGAAGAAGTGTAACATCATGACCGAGTGGTTAATATGATTGATAGGATATTAATATCAGTAAGTTCTCTGTTCTCACTTGGTATTTAATTTGAAAGGAACTCAATAGTTAAGCGTGCTTGGGTTGTAGCAATTTGAGGATGGGTGACCGAATGGGAAGTTTGACTGGATTGAGTACTTTGACTTGAAATTAAGTGTGTAGTTAGTGTATAAGTGTGTGGGTTAGTGGGTAATTAAGAGTGTGGCTAAGTGTGAGAAATTTCGAAATTCAAAAAAAAAGTTTCAAATTTTTTCAAAAAATACAAAAACTACTATTAGTACCGGTTGGTAATACCAACCGGTACAAAAGGTCCTTCGCCTGCGCGCGCTCAGCCGTGCCCACGTGGAGGCCTTTAGCACCGGTTTCATAGGGTTCCGGTGCTAAAGGGGTACCCCTTTAGTCCCGACCTTTTAGCACCGGTTGCACAACCGGTGCTAAAAGCCCTTTAAAACCGGTGCTATTGCCCCTTTCTCTACTAGTGGTAGGAGGTTCGCCAACCAAACTATAAGGGCCTCTTTAATTCGTAGAATAGAAAAGAAACTCTAATTAGAGTACTTACTGAAGGACCAAAGGCCAGTAAGAAAAAAAGACCCTCGAGTCGCCTCCCATGGGGCGATTGGTCCGGGGAAATCTACCGGCCCAGCCACCGGCCACCACTCCCCTCCCTCCCTTCCCCCTGTTGCCGCCGGAGGAGGATGTCCGACGGCGGTGGGTGCCCCGGCATTTTTGTTGTTTCAATAAACCTTGGCAGTATTATCTGAATCTATCTTCTCCGGCTCCCGGCTCCCAGCATCACAGTCCAGATCCATGCGCACCTACAAAGCCATCCATGGGATTGAGATCCTCTAACTTTGCCAATCCTAACTTTTCCTAATTTTAGGTCATTGACGTGTGAGACCCACCAGAGGCAGGACCTACACGTAAGCGACTCAAAGTCAGGAAAAATCAGGTTGCAAAGTTAGAGGATCCGGCTCCGCCATCCATGCATGTCCATGTGTACCGAGAGTGATCGTCCCAAACAACAACTGGGTCGGTGTGGCAAACCTCAATGTTTTGTAGCAGTCTAAACAAGAGGAGTTGGCAACACAGGGAATGGTGGAGGTGCATATCAATGGCAAAACATTGAGGTGCATATCAGTTGCTCAAGTGAAATATTCAGGATGCATTCAAATAAACTAAAGGTTTTGTTATTTGAGCAAAGGAAGCTAACAAGGATTACTCACCTCCACCATCTGTCTTTTAACCTGCACTTTTTCTTGTACACCTCCAACAAGGCAACAATCACTCTCTGCAAAAAGATAAGCATGTCTCTTGAACACACTCACGGACGTTCACTGCGCATACGAATGATTAAGAGAAAGACTATGATCCTGCAGTTGCATGACCTATCATGACTGTTTGCCAAAAGTATATGAGTCAATAACGCCGTAACCCGTAAGTACAGGAACTTTACTTCTATGAGCAAAATCATACACGATTTTTTTTTTAGAAACACAGTACAAACGCAGACGCTCACATACACGCGCGTACACTCACCCCTATGAACGCACACACGCACACCCTACCCCTATGAGCACCTCCGAGAAACTGAGCCGGCGGATCGAGTCTTGAGATTAACGAAGTCACCGCGGGCGCCTCGCTGTCGACGGGAACGTCGCCTCCCACTGAAAGAATAATTCCACCTAAATGCAACACACAGATATCAAACCTGGGGTTTGAAATCTGGTGGGCCGAGGGTACAACCACCCTGCTAACCATCCAACCACAGGTTGGTTTGCAATCATACACGAACTTTGAAAGTGTGGTGGCGCTGTACACCATCTCTTCATGCGGATTGATTAAAGGTCCATTAGGCCGTGGCGTCGACACATGTAATTGCCAAGTAGGATAAGGCACGCAATACTGTTTTAGATATTTACAGATACCCCTATTTTACAGCTAACATTTTTAAAATAATACTTTTTTTCACAAATTCGAAATATAGTAGACGTTTTTGAAAACTTACAGAAATAATACACCCCTGGTCACGGCATAGCCGACATCACGCCGACGGGGACTAATCGGCCACGCCGTAGCCGACCAGGCGAGTCGGACAAATCTAAGCCGGTGCAAAAACTAGCTTGATTAAATCATTTCTGGGGACTAATCGGCCCCGCTGTGGCTAATTAGTACCTATCGGGCACGCCGTGACTAATTAGTCCTATCGTGGCCGAGGGGTGTATTATTTCTGCAAAAAATTTAGATCGCGTATTACTTTCCGAAATTGTGAAAAAACAAGTATAATTTTTTTAGATCGCGTATTACTTTCCGAATTTGTGAAAAAAAAGTACTCCCTATGTTCCTATATGTAATAGCATCTCTAACAGAGACCTTAAAAAGCCGGAAACCCTTAAAACTCCGGTGAATTTACGGGCCGAGGCCTTTTTTGAGCGAAAACAGACCCCGTAAACGTCGGTCGGCCCGCAAAGGGGATAAGGGTGCCCATAGATTAGGACCGCCGAACCCTATTTATGCCGGGTGATGCACCGGTGAGGTGTTGTTGGGAAACCCCAAGAGGAAGGTATGAACTAGTGCAGCAGCAAATTTCGCTCAGTTGTGAAACCAAGGTTATCAATCCAGTAGGAGTTGAATGTTCTTCTGAAGGTTGTTGGCGGCGGAATATGGCACGGCGCAACACCAGGGATTCCGGCACTGACGTTGAACCTGCACACAACACAATCAAACTATTTTGCCCCAACTTGACAGTGAGATTTTCACTCACTGGCTTACTGTAACAAAGCATTAAACGTATGTGTGGAAAATGATATTTGTTTGCAGAGAATGAAAATAACAGAATTGCAGTAGGTTGTATTATCAGTTTAAAGAAAAGGACCGGGGTCCACAGTTCACTAGTGGTGTCTCTCCATAAATAATAATAACATACATGCGGGTAAACAAATTACAGCTGGGCAATTGACAGAATAAAGAAGTGCATAATGATGCATATATTATAGTTATTATGTCTAGTGTGAGATTCATTTGGGCATTACAACATGATACATAAACCGTTCCAACCGCATCTATAACTAATAATCCACATTCCGGTTAGCGTCCGCACCCCTTTCAGTATTAAGTTACAAGTAACAGATTATCGCATTAAGCAATGTGTGTAATGTAAGTAATACAAATATCTTTAGACAAAATACTATTGTTTTATCCCTAGTAGCAACAGTACATATACAATCTTAGAGGTTGCTGTCACTCCCCAGATTAAATAGAGACATGAACCCACTATCGAGCATAAATATCCCCTCTTGGAGTCACAAGCATCTACTTGGCCAGAGCATCTACTAGTAACGGAGAGCATGCAATATCATAAATAACGCACTCACAAGATATATTATGAAGCAATAACATAGTACTCAATATTCATCGGATCCCAGCAAACACAACATGTAGTATTACATAAAGATGATCTTGATCATGATAGGCAGCTCACAAGATCTAAACATGGTAGCACAAGAGGAGAAGACAACCATCTAGCTACTGCTATGAACCCGTAGTCCAAGTATGAACTACTCACGCATCAGTCCGGAGGCGGGCATGGTGATGTAGAGCCCTCCGGTGATGAATCCCCCCTCCGGCAGGGTGCCGGGAAGAGGTTCTGAACCCTCCCGAACTAAGGTTGACGACGGTGGCGGCTCTGGACTTCGTGGAGGAAAAAGGTTCGCGTCCTAGGTCTTGTAATTTCTAGGGGTATAAGTAGGCGAAATGACGAAGGCGGCGGAGGCTCGAGGGCCCCACACCCCGCGGCCGCGCGGCCAGGGGGGACCCGCGCCGGGACCAGGTATGGGCCCCTCGGGGCTCTCCTCCGTGTCCTCTTCGGTGTTCTGGAACCTCCCGAGAAAAATAGGGACTTTGACGTTTTGTTTGTCCAATTCCGAGAATATTTCCTTAACAATTTTTCTGAAACCAAAAACAGCAGAAAACAGGGAACTGGCACTGTGGCATCTTGTTAATAGGTTAGTCCCAGAAAATGCATAAAATGATATAAAAGTGTGTATAAAACATGTAGCAAGTGGCATAATATAAGCATGGAACATAAGAAATTATAGATACGCTGGAGACGTATCAACATCCCCAAGCTTAGTTCTACTCGTCCCGAGTAGGTAAAACGATAAAAAGAATAATTTCTGAAGTGATATGCTTTCTCACAATCTTGATCATATAATAATGTAAGGATCATGTTATGAATGAAGTGACTCAAAGCAATTGTCTATAGTTTGCTAACAAATAGACAAGGAGTAAACAACTACATCATATAAGAAAAAACTTTTCATGGATAGTACTTTCAAACAAGCATCAAAATGATTCACATAAGAGTTAACTCATAAATCAATAGTCTCTAAGTAAAATAGCATTGAAACAACACAAAGGAAGATATAAGTTTCAGCACTGGCTTTTAACTTGTAACATATATATCATATAGATAGTTGTCAACACAAAGAAATATAACAAGTGCAATAAGTAAACATATAAGAATTGTTGCACACAGTTGACGCAAGTGTTTGCTTCTAAGACAGAAAGAAGTAGGTAAACTGACTCAACATAAAGTAAAAGAAATACCCTTCGCAGAGTGAAGCAGGGATACAAGCATGTGCTAGAGCTTTTTAGTTTTTATAGGTTTTTGAAATCATATAGAGAGCATAAAAGTAACTTTTGAGAGGTGTTTGTTGTCGTCAACGAATGGTAATGGGCACTCTACCCCCCTTGTCAACCAGACTTTCTAAAAGCGGCTCCCATGAAGGACGTTATTTCTACCAGCAAGGCAGATCATCCCTCTTATCTCTTTTGTTTACACATGTAGTTAAAAACTAGTATCATTGCTTGACTGATTAGATCAGGGAAAAAATGTGAAGAGATTTTGCAGCGGTTAAAGTTGTAATTAATTGGGACTGGGTACCCCATTTGCCAGCTCTTTTTGCAAAGTTAATGGATAAGCGGATGTATATGCCAGTAGTCCGGTTGTGAAAGTCTGTCTAAAAGCAAATGACAAGGTTGATATCCGTAACACCACATACTTCCCCATGAGCTAATAAACATTGACACAAATAAGGGATAATAAGTTTTGAATAAAAGGTAGCACACGAAGTATTTGCTTGGAATGGCAGGAAATACCATGTAGTAGGTAGGTATGGTGGACACAAATGGCATGGGTTTTGGCTCAAGGTTTTGGATGCACGAGAAGCATTCCCTCTCAGTACAAGGCTTTGGCTAGCAAGGTTATTTGAAGCAAACACAAGTATAAACTATGACAACAAGACGTATATAAAAACATATTGCAAGTATTATAAAACTCTACATTGTGTTCCTTGTTTTTCAAACACCTTTACTAGAAAATATCTAGACCTTAGAGATACCAAACATGCAAACCAAATTTTAACAAGTTTTACGGTAGTTCTTCACTAATAGGCTTTAACTACATGATGTAACAGCTTAAACATGATCTAATTGAGAGCTCAAAACAATTGCCAAGCACCACAACATACAAGATAACAATCCATAAGAGCATGTATATCTTTTCATTATACCATCTACCACATTTAGCATTTTCTGTTTCCAACCAAACACCAATCAACTTAGTTAAAGATAAACTCTCCAAGTATTTAGCTATGAGATATGAGAATGTAACATAAGAAAACTAACAGCTCTAAACAAGAGATGCATGAAAAACAAGAGCTGAAAGTATTGAAGTAACATAGAAGAATACTCAACAAATATAAGTGAAGAATACGAGTATTCATAAGAAAAAGCGGTGCGTGTTTCTCTCCCACAAAGGAATGCTAGGATCCATTTTATTCAGAGAATTAAAATAACAAAAACAAACAGACGCTTTAAGTAAAGCACATAAGATGTGTCGGAATTAAAATATAGTTTCACTATAGATGACCTGATAGTTTGTTGATGAAGAAGGGGATGCCTTGGGCATCCCCAAGTTTTGTTGCTTGAGTCTTCTTTAAATATGCTTGGGTGACCCACGGGGGCATCCCCAAGCTTTGGCTCTTTCATCTTCTTGATCACATCACATGATTCTTCTCTTTTGATCCTTGAAAACTTCCTCCACACCAAACTCAAATTTGACTTCGTTAGAGGGTTAGTGCATAATCAAAAATTCTTATATCTTATGTTTGGACAAAGAAACAGAGAAATCAAGTGCACAAAGTCTCAAGAACAGAAAAGACAAGAACTGCAAGACGAACAAGAGGGAAGGAGAGGGACTGGCTTTTCTCCATCCTGAACAAGAACATGAAACAAAGAGCAGATGAGAGGCGGAGGGGAGAAAGTTGCTCGTTTTTCTTATGTTTGGACAAAGAAACAGAGAAATCAAGTGCACAAAGTCCCAAGAACAGAAAAGACAAGAACTGCAAGACGAACAAGAGGGAAGGAGAGGGACTGGCTTTTCTCCATCCTGAACAAGAACATGAAACAAAGAGCAGATGAGAGGCGGAGGGGAGAAAGTTGCTCGTTTTTCTTATGTTTGGACAAAGAAACAGAGAAATCAAGTGCACAAAGTCTCAAGAACAGAAAAGACAAGAACTGCAAGACGAACAAGAGGGAAGGAGAGGGACTGGCTTTTCTCCATCCTGAACAAGAACATGAAACAAAGAGCAGATGAGAGGCGGAGGGGAGAAAGTTGCTCGTTTTTCTTATGTTTGGACAAAGAAACAGAGAAATCAAGTGCACAAAGTCTCAAGAACTGCAAGAGGGGAGGAGGGGGAAGCTCGTGCCTTTCCTTTCCTGGAACTGGTTCTGAAGAGGAGGGGGAGGAGGAGAAGGGTGGTGGTCTCTTAAAGATCTGTTCTGAAGCCATGGGCTTGGTTATTTACAGATGCTTACACGGGCCTGGGCGGCCCAAGATAAGTGGCTCCGAATTACGTAGGCCTGGGCCGCCTACTATGTGCACGCCAACAAAATCATGCGTGGTCAAACAAAGTCTGATTTTCAAACCTCGTTGCCTCCCCTAGCCTTTTCGTCATGCGGGACTAGTCAAACGTACGTGGTTTAGTACTCCTGCATAGAGAGAGTGCTACTTCGTTATTGCGCGTTGCGTGTACGTTCAAGTAATTAACCAATAAACAAAATGTATGTGCAAGGTATAGTACGATTTCGAACGGCCAGGTCTATCACATGGCATAGGGGTCGGTCAAAAAAAGCTTGGAGAAAGTAAAAGGCTTGGAATGCTACTTACGTAGGGTGGCTCCGTACGTACAGATCTTTGCTTGCAGATTGAATTACATGTGGTACTTGTATACCTACATACACCATGCACTCATGTATCTTCCTTAGACCATCTGCACCGGCACCCTAAATGGGGTCCGGCAGAGGCGTCAGCAATGGCATTGGGATCGGTGCTTATTTCGTCGGTAGTTTCGGAGCCGCTCCTGTACCGTCAGGCCGCAAACTATGAACTCTCAACGATCACGCCGTGTATCAACGGGCAAAAATATGTAATGATCACATTTTTCAAGCCAAATTAATTTAAATTTATAACAATAAATCAAGAATGTAAATAGTTTCTTATAACACAATGTTCAAATAAATAAATATAAACTCAAGTCGGGGTGGGTTTCGAGGTGCATTCCTCCTCTGAGAGCTCACAACTCCGAGACAGGATCCGTCTGTAGTTGACTGTGTACCGTTTCATCGCGGGTGGATTCATGCATAACCAGGAAAGCACTGAATGCAGCCGACACCTCGTGATCGACCTCAGCTAGAGGATCCATGCCTTCACAGGGCACCAGATCAACCACTGGTGCATCGCACTCACTCTCGATGATAATATTATGCATGATCACGTAAACTAATATCCCCACCCATATCTGCAAGGTAGACCAAGTTAGAACATGGTACCTGACAATAGCTAATCAAGCTTGGAGGACGCCGAAAGTTCGTTCGACATCCTTCCAGCAACCCTCCTGGTACTTTGCAAACCACGCATTTGCAAGAGTACCCGGGTTGGAAATTGTCTTCATAAAGGTGGCCCAACGAGGATAAATACAACTGGTTAGGTAGTAGCCTTTGATGTATTCATGGCAATTGACCACAAAGTTTACCTTCGGGGCATGACCCTCTACAAGTCTGTGAAACACTGCAGATCGCTGCAGCATGTTGAGTTCATTGTAAGATCCAGCCATGCCAGATCCACAAGTCCCTACCAACCACAGCCTCTATGATCACACTGAATTCTTCGGTATGGCCCTTGTACATGCCTTGCCAAGCAAATAGACAACTCTTTCATCCCCAATTCATGCAGTCGATTCTCCCAAATATCTCGGGAAATCCTTTAGCTGCGTTTTTTGCCAGTATACGAGCCGTATCTTCTGCATTTGGTTCCCATAGATATGTTGGCCCAAACTTTCCCACCAAGCACGGTAAAACCTGTCGACACACTTCACAGTTGTGGACTCGGCCGTGCGCAGATAATTGTCTTGAGTATCCGGTGAAACACCATCTGCAAGACATCGGAGGGCAGTTGTGCACTTCTGAAAAGAGGTGAAACCCATCAAATCGGTGCAGTCCCACTTGCAAATGAAATACGGATCAAACTCCCGCACTCCACAAACAATTGTCATGAACAACTCCTTATTCATCCTGAACCGGCGGAAGAAAATGGTCGGGCCATGGCCCCCTTTATCGAAATAATCCATATGCAACATGAGTGCACCGGCCAGCCGTTGACTGTCTCGGTTCAACGTTTTCCCCTTCGTGACCCTCCACGGCACGCGACCAATATCTGACCTACACGATGTCAAGTAAATACCAACCATCATCACTCGAAGCCATGTTTGCTTGTCCCTATGAAGGAGACCGGCTCCTCGTGCAAGTCGTCGCCGCCCCCCTTTGATCAAACCGAAGGCGCCTTGGTTGCCGCCGCCGCGAAGGATAGGCGGCATGACTATCCGAGATTTCGGCCCGGCCAAGGTCAAGGCCAAGCCTTCCTCGCCGGTCTGCGGCAAGAAGCACGCTGCGCCACCACTGTCGGCGCACCAGCACATGACGGAGGAGGAGGAGGTTGACATCCTCTTTCAGCTTGAGCACACCGAGGTCAAGTGGTAGTCGTTTGAGACGGTCTTCTTGGCCCCGAAGGAGTTTGCGGAGCGGTGATCTATAGTGGAAAAAACGCCATCGTCATCATTCGAGACGTTGAAGAGGGGGAGGAGGAGGAGGAAGCGCCACCACGCGGAGGTGATGTTCTAAGAAATCAAACTTGTTGATCACGAGAACCACAAAGTTACTCTTGTATATATACCAAAATTACTACTAGTATTTGTTGTACGTACGGAAAATTATTTTGCAACATGGCTAATGATTTGGAGTAGTACTCCAGTACTCAACGCCGAATGGAAGAGGTAGAGTACTCCAGTTCATTCGTCCATCGTTGTCCCCAAAAAAAACAAGGGTAGAGTACCGGAAAAAGGCGCCTTTGGTGCAGAAAAGACAGCTGCAGTCTTCAGATGGCGCTGCGCTGCAGTGGTTTCAGCTTTCAACGTTGGCTTACTTTTTAGGCTGGACATCTGGGTTGGTGGAAATGGCAGGGAGACGTTGCGTTGTTTCTTCCGCAGTTGTGCTGTCTAGTCCCTGCCTGGCTGTGCGCGACCATCCTTACCCTTATGCGTGATCAGCGCTTCTCTTCTTTCATGGATCTTACAGCGCTGATGTTCTCGATCTCGACCGCTAGTCCGCTACAATCTACACAGAACACGTCTCGACCGCGACAGCATTTGAAGGACGCTGACGGGTTTATTGTAGACGGTACATCATCAGCATCGGCATACGAGCCGAAGGCGATAAGAGCCTTCTCCGCTCCCTGCCGGTTTTAAAACCACGTCTAGGGCGATGGGACGATCTCTTAACTGCACGCTGTCAAGTAAATATATAGGGTTTGGTTTCTTTTGGGCATTAGTTTGCTAAACTCAGTCGAATCTTGATCAGATAATCTCATTAGGCTGCAGCCACAATTGTAATTTGCCCGTCACACTCAGTGAGCTAAGCTTGGAATAATTTGATTTGGTCCCTTCTACGGATAGTAAAATGTTCTCTAGATCGTACTAGCACTAGTAAGTACTGCGAAACAGGACACGGCGGAGGAAGGCCAAAATATCTCCGTTCTGTAGTGGCCGTTTCGTCGTAGGTAGGAGTACTCGACTGCATGGCTGCATTTGTGTCTACGCTGCGCACGACAGCCAGTCAGTCCTCGATCAGCCGCGATTCTCTGCAGCAGCACGCCACAGACTGACAGAGAGTCAGAATCTGTTTCCGACAGCGCGGTGGGGTGGTGCGGACGAGTAGGAGAAGTCATGGTGCCAGCGCCACCAGCCGCGTGACGGATCAAGACGACACGGGAGCATCTCTGTATCAAATTACCGTTTTCACGTAGAAATGCCCGCGCAGATACATTATACTCCGGATCGAGACGACACGGGAGTACTGTAGTACTCCCTCCGTTCCAAACTAGATGACTTTTATTTGGACAAAAATGGATGTATCTAGATATGCTATAAGTCTAGATACATCCACTTTTTGATAAAAGGAAGTCATCTAATATGGAACGGAGGGAGTACGTATCAACATAAGGATCGATGGGAGAGGCATTTTTTATAGAGTTAAATACACTAACAGTCTCTATACTTGTCAGGTTGGCTCGATTTAGTCCTCATACTTGGAATTTGCTGAATATTACCCATGTACTTGTGAATTGGGCTCGATTTAGTCAAATTTGTTGTTTGTCGTCGAATTTGAGCTGCGGATGACACGTGGACTAAAATCTTACAAGAGCACCCTCCCGCAATCTGAGAAAATTGCAAAAAAAAAAACACAGAATTGGGCCTAGGGCTTAAAAATAGGGAACAAACGTAGCACATTACACGACTTGCTTCGTCGGTCGTGTCCCTTATCAAGACAAGCCAACGTGACTTTGCCTTTTGAGTCCACGACTCCGGCACGGTGGACGTCGACAGCGGCGCGTCATTGCTGCTAGCCATCAGCAACGAGGTGCTAGTGCATGCATGTGTTGGGGTGCCCAACACGTTAGAGCCCGTCCCTGAGGGAGTTCCTTGGCAAGGTCGATGCGTCTGCGCTCCCTGGCGGGAGGCGGTGCATAGGCATTACTTTCTAACGGGTCCACCCATTAAAAACATGTTATATCATCCTGACATTGTCCGACCTGTCAGAATAACATTAAAGTGACTAAACTTGTCCTGTGCTATCTGCAACAATTCGAGGTTTTTTTTAATAATAGTTTGAATAGTGGTAGCTTTTTTAAGCCTAGTCCAAATTGTGGTTGTTTTCAAAAAAAAATGTTGGATGCGGGATGGTGTTCTTGCAAGATTAAAGTCCAACTGTCGTCCGCGTCAGCTCAAATTCGACAGCAAACACCGAATTAGACTAAATTGAGCCCAATTCACAAGTACACGGGCAAAATTCAGCAAATTCCGAGTACAAGGACTAAATCGAGCTAGCCCGACAAGTAGAGTGACTTTTAGTGTATTTAACTCTTTTTTATATATATTTCATATTCATAATAGAAGAAAGGTTATTAAGATAGCCGCAACAACGCCAAGAAGGCAAACACGACACCAAACTGCTGACAACACAACCCACAACCAACCAACTGAGAGCTCTTCTTGTAGCGTCTCCCGCCGCGAAGATGGAGAGGCGATACAACGGACTCTCGGACCGCGTCACGCTCGAAGGAGGAGTTCTCGGACACATTTCGGCGCACCCGAGTTGATCTCCTTGCTTCCGAGCCGTCCACTATCCGCACGCATCGTCAGGTAGTCATCATGGGGTTCATACTACCATCGGCCAAAGGTTAATTTTGCCTGATCAGAGTCTTCCTCGTCTCCTGCTAATAGGTCCATTTCTCTTGTCTTTCCGTCTTGGTACAACATTGTGCCTCACTTCTAGTACGACGCTGCGCCTCTTGTCGGGTACGACACCATTCGTATTTTATCGGATGTCCCTGAAGAGGCGCGACACCAACCCTTCCGCCTATATACGAGCTCATAGAAGAATTTTGGAGGTCAAATTCTCCTCTAATGTTCGATTGTGTGGCATTTTTTCTATAAATGTAAAAAAAATTGTCTTATTGTTGTGTTTTTAAATGGGGAAATCTCTAGCCTCTGCATCAAAATGAGCATACGACCGCTGTATTAACGTCTTGTTATTGTGTAGTATGAGGATGTATAGGTTCCTACTGGTATATGAACCGATGATCAAGAACTTCATATAGCAAAAAAATTATGGTTTTGATTTGGAGCAAACATCAGATGTTAGTGGATTGCAGCTCTTAAGAATGAGAATAGATCTCTTCAAATTAGGGAACAAGATTATGTTGTACAATGCAACTTCTTTGAGTGAGCATAGCGTTGGGAAGTTGCAAAAACTCAGCTAGTGGCACGCGTAGTTACCTCTCTCGGGGTGATTGTTAATGGACATATGAGTAACCGCTGCGGTACCAATTGAGTAATGATATTATATTATCAACAAGTTTATAAACTAGTGTGATAGAAGGGATAGATTGCTGTCGAGTGATGTCGATAATTACTACTCCCTCCGTTCTAAATTAATTGACTTCTATTTGCCCACATATGTGTATGTCATGTGGGTAAATAGAAGTCAATTAATTTGGAACGGAGGGAGTAGATTTTAAGGTACGTAACGCTGAGAGCAGATCTCCTAATGAAATATTTTGTTTTGTGATATGAGTTTTTATATATTTTCTATCGGACATGTTTCTACTCCATGTCTTACCCTTAAAATGGGCTTGTGGGTACCTTATAAGAGTTTTAACGTTTGCCCTTCTAAGGATCTACTAAAGTTGCTTTTGTTGCATTTATTATTACATATATGTGTGTGGAGTATGTTCATGTATTAATTGGTGCGAGAAAGATACACAATTCCTTTACCGAAAGCTGCTCAAAAAAAAATATAGATTGGTCAACACTCAATCCACTCCGAAGCAAATGAGGAGTATTCAATTGTTCTTGAGTAACCATTTGCGGGCATCTTGATGTCATGAAAATTAAATAAAATCTTAAAACATTTTTTTTAAATTAAATCTTAAAACACTTTGTTACTCATAAGTAGTTGTTTTAACAGTAAAATGTCCTCAAATACATGTTGACGTATAACTGTCAAAAGTCCCGTAGAAAAACCCATAAAGATATGAACATTAATGAACACATGGAGTATTTTATTTTACGGGTAGGAGTATTTTCATAAAAATGCCATTTCAAAATAAAAAATCTAAATAAAAGTTTCAGATGCACGCCTGCATATTACATGTTCAAAGAAAAAGTTTCACTAAGAAATGACATTTTTTTGTGGCATGTGTTAAAAAGACAATTTTTGGTGCTCAAAAATAAATTTTCATGAAACAATTATTTTTTTGTTTTTTACACGTGCCATAAAATGATATTTTTAGCAAAAACAATTTGTGCGAACATAGATTATGCGAATGTATGTCCGAAATTTTGTTAGAATTTTTGACATTCTATAATGTATTTTAAAATATATTACATAATGGGTTGATCTAGATCTACAACCCGAAATATCTTGTCCTATTTTCTCATGAAATATTTAGTAGAAAAAAGATATATTATTCCTTTGTAAAAATAACGCCAGGAAATCAATTTAGATAGGTCAACACTCAATCAAAAATTGTTCCATTTACGGACATCTCGTGTCTTTAAAATAAAAACAAACCACTTTGATTATTCATAGATAGTCCTCCGACCAACCGAACTAGCAAAACCATTTACCCCCATACGCCAGTGTGTGGCGTGGCGGAAGGTTAAAAGGACACATGTCTTTCAGCTAGCTCAAACCTCAAATGGCGGAAAGTGTTGTGCTGTGCAAAAGAGGATCCATACGAACCACTTTGCTGCGACTGAAAAGCCGACATGTGTATTTCCGCTAGTTGATTTGACACGAGTTCAGGACATCTCTAACGGCCCGACGCAAACGGACGTCCGCGGTCTGTTTCTATTCGCTTTTTAGCGGGGCCGGGCAAAACCCAGCCCAACGGAGCGACGCATTTTGCTCAGACCGTCCGCGGAGACGCAAACGCGGCCCAAATTTGGGCTCGGTTTGCGTCGCCGCAGACGGTCCGCGCTGTCCGTGCCCATTTGACCGGGCCCCGTGCGTCAGCGTCCGCGACGCTGGCTTCGTCTCCCGAGGCCGCGACGACTCGAGGAAAGGCTGCCGCGCCGCCTCCTCAGCGTCTGCGCCGCCATCAATGGCGACGCCTCACTGCCCACCGCCTCCCCCCTCCCGTTGACATTAATGTAGAACGCGTCCTCGGCCGCCGTTAAAAGGGGCACCACGGCCACCTCCCTCGACACAGCACCTCCCACCTCCTACCTCCCCTCCCATCTCCGGCACCATGACGAGGTCGTGGCCATTCAAGAAGCCGAAGAAGGAACCCTCCACCGGCGCGTCCTCGTCGCGCCGGTCGCCGCCACCGAAGAAGCCCAGGGACCGCCCATACGTGGGCGTTGACCTGGCGCACGCGCTCTTCCGCCGCAACCTTCCGGTGCTCGTCGGCGACGTGCACCTCCCCAACGACTGGCACCTCAGCTCGAGGAGGGTGCCGGTCCCGCCGGTGCCAAGGGCCGGTGAGGAGCGGATGATGGAGATCCGCCGTCGCCGCAACCTCCTCCCCGCCGACCTCCGGAACGACGACCAGTTCCACCCCGATTCCCGGTGGTGGGATCGGCCGGGGTTCGAACGCGACGCCAGGAGGCGCGCCGGCCTCCTCGGCGATCGCGACTTCGACTACCACGCCGCCGTCGTCCGGGTGCCTCCGCCACCGCCGGAGTGGGAGCCCGAGGAAGAGGAGCCGGAGGAGGACGCGCCGGCCGCCATGGAGGAGGAGGAGGAGCTTCCACTGGCTGAATTCCAGCCACCGGGGCTCACGGAGGAGGAGGCCCTCCACGCCGCCATGATCGAGAGCGAGCGGGAGGAGCTCGGGCGGTGGCCTAGCCTCAGCACAATGCTGAGGGCCTCCGCGCTCGAGCGCGACGGCGCGTCCAGCAGCCGCGGCCCGCCACTGGTGCCAGTGAAGCAGGAGCGGGGACCGGAGCAGCCACCGGAGCCGTGGTCTCCGTGGCATGCCGCTTCCTCCTCCTCCTCCAGTGCTGCACCGCCGCCTCCACCGCCACCTGCACCAGTGCCCGCGGCGGCGTGGTCCTTCCCCTGGGACCCGCCGGCGTTTTACGACCTCACCGACGAGGACAGCGACGAGGAGTAGTCGCCCCGGTGGCGGTCGAGGAAGCACTAGTTAGGGTTTCTTTTTTAAAATTATGTTTTATATTTCTACACTTATTTGCGCATCCTAAATGTAACGTATCAATATTAATATAAAAGGAAGTTTGAAAATTTTGGGTGGGCCGCTGTGAGGGGTGGCGACCCAAACGGACATTTAAGCGGATAAATCCCATTTTTTTTCCGCGGCCCGACGCAAACGGATCGGACAGGATTTGGTCCCAAAATGCGTCGGGCCGTTGGAGATGCCCTCACTGTCGCTATCCCAGTTGACGGCATAACACGTGTTGTTTTTTAACCTCCTCTCGGTTTACTTTTAACAATATTTTCCAGTAAGGCTTATTTTTAATAATACATTGGATATGAGGTTATATTTTTACTAAGATCGCCAATATATCTGGTACCCGCAAGCTGTCTAGCATGTGTGGCTTCTTTCGACCATATTTTGCTAAATTCAACCGAAATCTTGGTCAGATAAGCTCATTAGGCTGTAGCTACATTTTTAGAGCGCCGTCTTACCCTACTTCTACTTGAAGTAGTTTCCTAGTAGTAGTTTCTTTTCAAGCCTAAAAATCTGATTTGATCGTTTTTATACCCTATTCCGTGCGTGCTGGCCGTTTTGTCGGACTCGCCTGCATGTCTGCCGCTGATGCGCACGGCAGAGACGGTCGGCCATCCTCCTGTTGCATTGCAGCGACCCCAAGACAGATAGAGGTCAGAATCCGTTTCTGACAGCGCGCCCGAGTGTCAGGTGGGAGTTTCTGACAAGCCTCGGCTCCTGCTCGCACACCGCGGGATGGAGCGGGGCATGTGGGGCAGTACCGCCGGCTGCCTGACGGATCGAGTCGAGCCAGGCGAGACGGGAGAATACAACTGTTTTGTTCATCTTGTTGTCACGTAGTATGAGGATGTAGGGGATCCGATTGGTAACCTGATTGTGGAAAAAATGGAGATATATGAGACCCGATGAATAAGAATTTCTTGTGCCAAAAATTATATGTTAATTTGAAGCAAACATTGGTCATCTTTACTGGAAAATTCCGGCGAGTTTACGGTTTCGGAGTAATTTTACGGTTTCGGAGTAATTTGAAGCAAACGGACGTCCGCGGTCCGTTTCTGTCGAAAATGACCGGGGCCGGGAAAAACTCAGCCCAACGGGGTGACGCATTTTGTCCGAGCCGTCCGCCGCGACGCAAACGCGGCCCAAATTTTGGCATGGTTTGCGTCACCGCGGGCAGTCCGCTGTGTCCGCGCGTGTCCTCCCCTTTTTGACCTGGCCCCGCGCGTCAGCGACTCCGCCTCCCAATTCGCTCCCCTCCTCTTTCTCATCCTTCCCGCGCCCTTCCCGCCACTCCACCGCCACCCCCAGACGCCGCCGATTCCATCGCCTGCCCGTCGCCTCCGCCTCGCCATCGCCCTGTCGGTGGCCTCTGCTCCCACGTCTCCGGCCGTGAGGTGTTCGGCCATTTGCGCCGCCCAGTTTTAGGTAAGATCCCGGCCACCTTTGCCATGTTTACAAGCTATGAAGGACGCAAATATTCATTTATCGTGCGGGGTGTCATAGATGGAGCTGAGCAAGCGCATCCGGAAGTTCTACGAGACCTTCCTCGTGCCATCGTCGGACGAGGACTCCGACGATGATACCTAGCTCTTGGTGGCCACGGCAATGGTGATTAACGAGTACACCTACTCGGGGTCGGTGCGGAGGGGCTCGGTGAAGGGCCGCACGCCCAACCTCCTGCGCAACCGAGAGAGGGGACACTACCAGCTGTACCGCGACTACTTCCACCCTACAAATCCAGTCTTTGATTCACAAAGATTCCGGCGCCGCTGCCGGATGTCAAGGCCGATGTTCTTGCGGATTATGAGCGGGGTGAGCGCGCAGGACAACTACTTCGTCGCCAGGCGCGATGCCACCGGTATGCTTGGCTTCACTTCCTATCAAAAATGTTCTGCTGCCATTCGCATGCTTGCATATGGAGTGGCCGGTGATCTCGTCGATGAGTATCTGCGGATGAGCGAGTCCACTTGCCTTGAGTCCATGTACAGATTCTGCAGAGCTGTCATAGATGTTTTTGGCGATTTTTACCTTAGAGAGCCCACAGTTGAGGACACCGCTAGGCTGCTGTCAATCAACGAGCAGAGAGGGTTTCCGGGGATGATAGGAAGTATTGACTGCATGTACTAGGAGTGTAAGAGCTGTCCATTTGCATGGCAAGGCCAGTATAGTGGCCGCCGAGGGTTGCACTGTCATTCTTGAGGCCGTGGCATCACAAGATCTTTGGATCTGGCACTCATTTTTTGGCATGGCCGGCTCCCACAATGACATCAACATGCTCCAGCGATCTCCTGTCTTTGCTAGGCTAGCGGACGGTGATGCTCCCATGTATAACTACGAGATCAATGCCTATGCATATGACAAGTGCTACTACCTGGCTGATGGCATCTATCCTGATTGGTCCACGTTTGTGAAGACAATTCGTGAGCCAATAGAGGAGAAAAACAGGAGTTTTGCCAAGCGTCAGGAAGCATGCAGAAAGGATGTGGAGCGTGCATTTGGTGTGCTCCAATCTAGGTGGGCTATTGTTCGCCACCCTGCGAGGAATTGGAGCACAGAGCTGATGTGCGAGGTCATGACTGCTTGTGTGATCATACATAACATGATCGTCGAGGATGAGCGTGACGATGGCCTCCATGATCAAGGGTGGGAGTTTCAGGGTGAGTTGGTTGCATCACATCCAGGAGCTGCTACATTTGAGGACTTCCTGCATGTGCACGAGGAGATCCGTGATCGTGGTACTCACCAGCAGCTGCAGAGGGATTTGATTGAGCACCAGTGGGCATTGGATGGAATCATCCCCGGAGACGATTAGTTATCTTTTGATTTTTGGATATTTGAACTATATTTGTTGTAATAAACTATGTTTGTTCAAACTATATTTTATCTTCCAATTGTTGAAGCACTCGTATTATTTAAATGTTTGAGTTCATGAATTTTACAATTCTATACTACTTCTCATTCGGTCTGGGAAAAAAAATCAGAGTGGCAAAAAAAATGCGTCGGGCCGCTGGGCTGGGCGCGACCCAAACGGACATTGGGGCGGACATCACCCATTTCCTGTCCGCGGCCCAACGCAAACGGACCAAATCGGACACGATTTGGTCCCAAAATGCATCGGACCGTTGGAGATGCCATGAGGATGTAGAGGATCCGATTGGTAACCTGATTGTGGAAAAAGTGGAGATATATGAGAGCCGATGAATAAAAATTTCTTGTGCCAAAGATTATATGCTAATTTCAAGCAAACATTGGACATCTTTACTGGAAAATTCCGACGAGTTTACGGTTTCGGAGTAATTTCTTGTCCAGAACCATAAAAGTTCACGGAACTGAAAACCGTTTTCGGACGTCTCAAAATCCCGGCGGCCGAACCAAATAAGTAGCGGCCAGGGTGCAATTTTCTGCCTACAACCCGTGTTTCTTCCCTACCGCCGACGTGAAATCTCTCCGCGCTGCTACAATCTCTTACGAGCAATTAGCAACCACCATCACCAGATCCAGCACCGCCATGCCGCCGAAGTAGAACACGCCGGAGCGCGACAGCTCCTCCCGGCCCACCGTCGACCCATCAGATCTCTCCAATGCAGCACAGAACCTCCTCGTTGTCTCCAATGATGCGAACAAGCGAGCGGCGTGGCATTTTATCCACGCCGACATCGAGTTGTCGTCGAAGCTCCGGTGTCGCACCGTCGAGGAGTTCGACCGCCTCCGCGCTGCAGCCAGGCGCGGCGAGGCAACCTCCGATGACACGGGAAGCTCCTCAAGCGCTCGTGCGCTGGCCGCAAGAGGAGCCGGAGGAGGTGCTCGAGGGCTACGACTCGCAACGTTCGGCCAGGCCTTCGCATCGGAGGATTTCGGCCCCGACGAGGCACTCGAGGGCGTCCTCGCCACCCTCTGCAAGCGCTTCATGACAGAGGAGGAGGCGATCGTGGCGAAGCGCCGCCGCGTCAAGCAGCTGGACAAAGTCCTCCTAGAATAGGACGTCACCGCCCAGATGGACAAGGCCGAGGAGTGGCGCCGCTCCACTGTCGAGCAGGACGCCATGTTCGTCGACCTCTCCTCCGACGAGGAGTGAGTGGTGCTCCTCCGTTGTTGTGTCCCCACCACCGCTTAGTTAGGGTTAAGGTTAGT
Organism: Poa annua; assembly: GCA_026929855.1. Lineage (NCBI taxonomy): Eukaryota > Viridiplantae > Streptophyta > Magnoliopsida > Poales > Poaceae > Poa > Poa annua. Next base: position 73,854,188 of record CM049433.1, read on the forward strand.
TTGGTAGCATTTTGGTTCTCTCCAGCGTAACATTTTGGTTAAATCCGTTGATCACCGTTTAGTATTCGGCCATTTGATTGCGTGACTGCAACAAAAAAATATTACATTTCGTATTTTGGTCTATGTTCTGCGCCGAGCGATTTGAACTGAAAAAAGCGCACAACAAGATGCTCTTAGGGGATTAGATCCTTAAGGATTATTACATATACATTTATGGTGTATGTTCATTTTAATTGGTGTAAGAAAGAGACACAATTCCTTTACCGAAAGCTGCTCAACAAAATCGTTCTTGAGTAACCACTTAAGGGCATCCCGATGTCATGAAAATTAAATAAAATATTAAACACTTTGACTCCTCACAAATGGTCGTTTAACAGTAAAATGTCCTGAAATACTTGTTGATCTATAATTATTTGGACGTCCCCTAGAAAAAGCCATAAAGTTATTTTCATCCATGTATTATTTAACGGAAGTCTAAAGGTACGGACATTATTTTGTTTTGCGGCTAGGAGTATTTTCATCTCCTCCCCAAGATGTCTAAGATTTTGACACGCATATTAAGACGTCAGTATTTTACACGCCGTGGACTCATTTTTCTAGAAAAAATAGAGAGAATAATCTGTAATAGTCATAAAGTAAAAAACAATAGGTCCAATCCCTACATTCCAGATTATGACTCGTTTTGTAATGAGTAAATCTATTAATAAATCGCAATACACCTTGTATTTTGATTTTTTTATTCTCAAAATCTTAGACACCAACGGAGGGATAAGGGAAGAAAGATATCACTCAATCCTGTCATATACTTTCACCTTGTAAAAAAAAATCAACGGCTAGGAGAAAGATTTTTTTATTCTCAAATTCCATTGTAAAAAAAAATCATATCAAGAAATCAATATAGATTAGATAGGTCAACACTCAATCAACTCAGAAGCAATATTTCATATACTTCGTACTATACCAACCGAACTAACAAAAGCACTTACGATCCTGTCACCAAATCATGTAGCTTCGTTCCAGACCCGTCACTCAACAGCCGAGGAGTTGTAGTTTGTCGTTTCGGTCTTTTAGTTTTTCTAGCTCTAGCTTATCTTCGAAGCTTAGCAAAACAATTGTTCGTCAAGGATGTGAAACTCGCCACTCGCTGCTGGGTGCCTGGGTCACGAGCTCGCCGGCCGTCGTAGCCCTCGCGTACTGCAGCGGAGCAACGACCATGAGCTCCCCTCGCTAGCGCGCACCAACCCTCTCGCGCTCTCGCCTTGTCCCCTCACTCCAATCTCGTCGGCGAGTTGTTTTTCGTGTTGCACACACGACGTGGCTGACAGCGTGCACGCACAAGTGATTGAAAGGCAGGACCTATCATGGTGATGTTTGTCCATGAGCTCACGTGCCAGGGACACGCCGACCATGCCGTCGTCGTCGAGCTAGTACATACAGTACAGTTGAACCACTCGTCTGTGGCATCCTTGTGCGTGCAGGCTGTTGGCTGTACCCTGAACAGAGCGTCCAAGAACCCGAACATGATAGGTGCAGAACACGCAGTTGGCCAATGCCCAACGGCCACGACCTCACCTGGAAGAACTCCTCCCCATGCTCTCGGCCGCCACGAGCGGGAAGTGCAGCTAAGGCACACCGATGGCTGCAGAAGTGCAGAGTGAGCGCAACCGGGTTGGGCTTGCTCTGGCCACACACACACATCTAGTGCTGCTAGTAGACCACACTAGTCACGAAGATGACATTGCACTCCACTTCCTTGTCGAGGCCCCGCTTCACACAAGTACGTGAACCGCCTCACACCAGCAGCTCTGCGCCAGCATGTCGTCGGCGAGCGCCGAGTGGCGGCGGAATTAATCCAGGCGGCCGGGCGCCGCGAGATTAAGAGAGTACGGACAATATAAGTCTACAAAAGAAAAGAAAAAAAATAGAGGGGGTTTCACAAAATAAACAACATCACGTGTAAGCGTTCGGATGATTTGGACTCGGCCGACTGTGACGCTCTAACATGCTGCATCACTGCCAACCATTTATCATCAAAGGCTAAAAATTATCGAAATTTGAACTCGAAAATCAAATATTTTAGAAACTTTTGGAAAAAAAATCTCGTAAGTTGTATATGGTCCGTTGTGTATTCTGAGAAAGTTTCGCTTCATTTGGATAAGTGGCTTATCATTAAATAGTTTTTCATATTTTGATCTTAAAATGCTATTAACTCATAAATAAATGATTGATCCAAATGCGATGGAACTTTCAAAGAATAAACAATGGACCATATAAAACTTACTGGATTTTTTAAAAGAAATTCTAAAATGTTTCATTCTTTTAGGCTTTCATCCGGGGGAGAAAATGTTTCATTTTTTTGTTTAAAATTTGATCGTCGTTGGCCGTTGGATGATAAGTGAATGGCAGATATGAATGGGCATGTTACAACGTGACATGTCTGACATGTCACTTGATTGGACTAGTTTTTCACCCGCTTTGAAATTTAGGGTGTGTTTGGTAACCCGTATGGGATATCTCACCCCATACAAGATGAGACTAGCTAGGCCGACCAAATATAAATGTATTTCACTGTGTGGTGTTTGGTAGCTTCTATGAGCTCAACAACGATGATTAGAGCCCTTGTTGGGTACCTGTATGTGGTAAGCTGAGCTGAGTTAAAAAGTAAAAGCAATCAGGTCCCTAGATAGAAAATAAAAAACAATTGGGTCCCTAGGTACAAAAATAGAAATCAATTGGATCCTGTGAGATTTGAGATCGAGCTCTAGTAGCTCATCGGCGTCGCGACGAGGCGGGGTGGGCGGGGCGACGCTCGGTGTCGTGGCGAGTCACGCAGCGGTGTGGGGGGAGTCGGGGCAAGACGCGGGGCGACAGTGTGGGGCGGCGCGAGACGGCGACGCAGGGCCGTGCTGGGCGGCGGGGTGCGAGACAGGGGCGGTGCTGCACCCTGGGCGGCGGTTCTGGGCGGTGGGATGGGGTGGGCCAGCACGACGCGGCAAGAATGGCGACAGAGCGGCAGGGTGAAAGGACGGAGAGAAGTAGTCGGGGGCAAATGAGCTCAGTTTCGAGCGAGGGGCTGGGCGACGCATTGGTCCAGTGGGTCCCACGCGTGGGACATTTTCTTCATGAGCTTGGCAGGGCTGAGCAGAGAAGCTCAGCCCCAACTTCTCTTGTGGTCGGGGTTGAGAGGCATTTCGGTGCGAGATCGATGGGAAGTGGTGCAAGCACACGACAGGCTACCAAAAAGGAGTAGCCTGGCTACCAAAACACTCCTTTAGTGAACCAGTTTACTACAATTTGTAAGTTTGTGTATGAGTTTGCAAGCGCTAAACAAGTTTATTTCTATATGTCCAGTGTTATTAACTCTTCCCTTTCATCGCTAGGAAATCTGATTTCCTCATCCAAGGTAAAGCCGCGACACGGAGTGTGTGATTGCCTGAAGCAACGGAAGATGTTCTCGTCCCTTCTACAAATAGTATTAGGGCATGTAGAGTAGTTCCGACAGATACCGTCTGCAACGATGCTCCATGTCATCTATAGATTCTAGTGTAGACGGTGTGTACAATACATTTGCCTTTTGAAGAGTTGATAGAATAACTGTATTCGAGATCGTGGAGCACGGCCTTTCTGGTGGTTAAGCTGCATGCCGCTACGAAATGCAGTCAGCCGAGCGTACAATGGAAGAGAAAGAGTCGATAGGAACCGATATCTACGGAAACAGACCATCCGCAGTGTCGTGGGATTGTCACGGCAGATGTTTCCGGGTGGAAACTTGAGTATGGGGACATAGCGACTTCTGACATCGGGAGCTTGTCTAGCACGGCGTGGGGAAACAAGGATTTACCCAGGTTCGGCCCCTCGTCTCGAGGTAAAGACCTACTTCCTGCTACTGCTTTATTGATATGGGTTTCGAGGACTCGGCGCCTTAGCTTCCGGGTCTCGAGATTACAATGGTGGTACTTGCGATCTAGTAAAGCTTGTCTTTCTAAGGACCAGGAGACCCCCTTATATAGGCGGTGGATCTCGCTAGACATACAGGCGTGACCCGGGTTACAATCGTACCCGGACTCTAAATCCTCTAGGTCTTCGCCTTCTTTATCAGGACTCCGTCTCGTACTTGGTCTCTAGCCCGACTCTTCTTGACGTGCGGGCCAAGACTCACGCAGCGTACCGACTCTCATGAGTCTCGGCCCACACATTCTTGCTTAACCCGGCCCAGGTTCTCACCAAGACCGGCGGGTCTTCCCTGTCGGTGGGCCTACCGGGTTACGATCCCCCCAACAGTAGCCCCCAGGATAACTTGGACATCGGAATTGACTTGCTTCGCCTCACACTCTGGGGTATAATCTTGGGGAAGCCGTCACTTCTTTTGTCCGGGTTATCATCTGAAAAACAATAAACAACTCATTAAGCAAGCGAGCACACAGGTGTCGGTTTGGCCGGCTCTTACTGGCGACCCGTTCCTAACCCGGTCATCGCCTGCCGACTCCCACTTCCAGACTTAGCGATTTTCAGCCTTCTTTATGCTTCCTCGAAGACGTCGGTCAACCCCCAGGGTCAACGACATTTTTAATGCTTATCCCTTCGTGAGAATCGAGGAGTCGCGCGTCCGTCTCGGGAACCCAAGATTCTGTCAGGTACAAAATCTGGCACCACAGATATGGTTCCTCGAGGTCATCATTATCCTTGGATTCTTCCTGTTTTGCCCCTAGGTCAACTCCCACTTGGGATATAAATAAGTGGGGACGGGGAAGAAAGCGACCATTTCCCCCGTGCGTCCCCACTTCTTCTTCTTCCTCCAGCGCCGCCGCTGTCACTCCCAAGCTCGAGCTCTCCAATCTTCGCCGGAGCTAGCTAGCGCCACCGTTCTCTTGCTTCTTCTGCTCAAATCCAGAACCGTGCCGCAGTTATCCCCGCAGCCATCTCCTCGCATCCCACTTTTAGATCTAGATCTCGGCAACTTCTTTCAATGGGGAAAAAAGTTGCAAGCAAGGGCCCCGCCGCCGCCGCCGCGGCCGCCGCGGCTAAGGCCAACCTGAAGAAGGCCAAAGCTGCTGCTGGTGCCTCCGCTTCTGGCGCCGCCGCCGCAGCGCCTACTTCCGGGAACTGGACTGGATCAACCGTCTCTGTCGCCAAGCTGCAGGACTTGGTGGATTCCGGCGATCTTCAGGCCCAAGACATCATCCACTGGCGCGCCCCGGGTAACGAGGTCGTGCCGGCTCCTCGAGATAGTGAGGTAATAATATTTGCCGATCACCTCAATCGCGGCTTCAAACCTCCGGGTTCCCTCTTTTTCCGCACTCTGCTCGCTTACTACGGCCTCAGGCCTCAAGACTTGGCCCCGAATTCGATTCTTTCCCTCTCCAACTTTACCGTTTTATGCGAAGACTATCTTCAAATGGAACCCTCTCTCGACCTCTTTCTTGAATTTTTCTATTGCAACCCACAACGCTCCTCTGCCACTCTTCCTTTGAACATCTGCGGAGGAGTCGCGATTCAACGTCGCCGAGACTCCCTTTTTCCGGCTCTCAAACTTAACAGCCACCCTCGAGCCTGGCAATCAACCTTTTTCTATTGCAAGGACACTTCTCCCAAGGGCCAACCCAGACTACCGGGTTTCCGCGCTGAACCTCTCGTGCTAGGAGAATCAACCAACTCCTACGCCAAAAACCGCGCGGCTTTGGCCCCCATTCTTTCTAGGATCCGAGCTCTCAAGGCCCACGGCCTCAAAGGCACCGACCTGGTCAAATGCTGGGTCGGGTGGTGTATAAAACCACTATCCATCCGACCCAAGCTTATCTGCGACTACACCAACATTCCCTCTGATTGTCTCCGGTTCACATTTGAAGAGCCGGACGATGAAGAAATCATCCGAACTTCTAAGAAACTTTTGTCCGAGTCTATCACTACGATAACTCTAGACGGGCTCCTCCCCTTCAGTTCCGAGAACCCGGCTCCAAAGGTACTTAACTTGCTCCCCTCTAACTCTTATACTTCTTTCTTTTTATCCCTTCTGTATTTCAATAACCCATCATGAGCTCCTCTGTTCCTTCCTCAGGCCACTGAAGACTGGTGGAACGCCGCCGATGAAACGCCCGTCTCCTCCGACCAAGAAGATGAGTCGGATCAAAATTCAGAAGAAGAAGCAGGTGAAGGTGAGCTTGACTCCATGGACCGGCTTTGGAAAAAACTCCTAGAAGCCGATCTTGAAGACGACATTTCTTCTCATACTCCCCGCATTCCAGGTCAAGGTGAACAAGACTCCACCAAGGCTCCGACGCCTCCTTCTCCACCAGCTGGAGCAAAGCGGGCCCGTAACGCGGTACAATTGATACCACGCTCTCGTTTCATCAATCTAGAAGCTGCTTCCGGGTTTCAAACTTGTCTGTCTGCGCAGGACAAGGAAGAGGTGACGCCTAAACGTCCAAGGACTCGCTCGTCCGCATCTTCCGACGAGCTCTCCTCAGGTATCCCAAACAGTCCTTCTCCCCACGGGAGGAACACTCATCAGGCTTCCCCCGATGCACGTTATCCTTTGGCGGGCTGCCTCCGGGTTTCTGAATCCCGGTCTATGTCCTGCTCTTCAGGTTCCGGTTCAGAGGCTCTTCCCTCCGACTTTGTCATCAACAAGGGGTAAGTCTTAATTTTATTTTGCGCCATGTCTTTGCTTTAGCCCACTTACTATTCCTCTCATGTCTTTACACTTTCCCAGAGCCCAAGCCGTCCTTAGTGATGAGGAAACCCCTGATGTCATCACAACCCCTCCAGCTGAGCCTGAAGTTGAAGAGACTCAAGCTGAGAAGCCGTCTGACCCGACTCTCCCTGTTCCAGACTCTTCTTCCCCCCCGAAGTCCGATCTTCCTGTCATTCCGGAAGAACCGGATGTCGCTGTAACGGGCACCGGCTTTCAAGATCCCGCCGCGCCCTCAACTTCCGTGGCGAAGGTCTTTGAGCCGGAACTTAAGGCTGGGGAAGGGCCCGCTACCCGTGCCGCAGGCAAGGAACAAGTCAAGGAAACCGGAGACTCGGACTCTGAAGATGAAACTCCTTACAACACCTTGGAGTTTCCAGAACTTTTTGAGAGAATCCATAAGCGACTCTCCAGGGTGCGAAAGGAGGAATCTCAGCTGCGCAACTATCTGCATTTCCGCTACCAGGTATGTTCCCTCTAGTAGTCCCCAAGTGCTTAGACTTTACTTAGGTAAATGCTTAGTACTTGCATGATAGGGAACCTGTCTCAATAGAAATGTTTCTTTGAAGTAGTCCCCAAGAGTCGGAGCAGTAGCTTGCTGCGCTCCGGGTCCTTCTTACTAACGAACTTTTTGCAATGAGTAGTCCCCAAGAGTCGGAGCAGTAGCTTGCTGCGTTCCGGGTCTTTCTTGCTAGTGAACTTTTTGCAATGAGTAGTCCCCAAGAGTCGGAGCAGTAGCTTGCTGCGCTCCGGGTCTTTCTTGCTAGTGAACTTTTTGCAATGAGTAGTCCCCAAGAGTCGGGGCGGTAGCTTGCTGCGCTCCGGGTCTTCTTTGAGATACCGTTATTGCTTCATAAACTGCTTCCTGATATGTTTGTCTCTGTCTTGATAAATATATGTTCCCTCTGCAGGAGTTTTCGAAAGCCACCGCCGAGAGCAACAGCGAAACACGCCATGAACTTGCGCGCCAAGCCGGCCTTCGTGAGAAGGCTGAGGAACAGCTGAAGCTTCAAGAAGAAGCCCTAAAACGGCTTCAAACTGATAATGAGGCTTTACAGAAGAAAGTGCACGAACAAGAGCTCGCCATACAGGTGAAGGCTCTTGAACTGCAAAGAGTAATCTCCGAGTTGGAGAAAATAAAGAAGCTCGTTCATAACTTGGCCGTTGCTGTCTTCGGTGAGTCTTCTTCTTACCTTTTCTTTCTTGTATTGCTTTGTCATCGTAAGTTTCCTTACCCTCCGTTTGCTCCCTGCAGGTCCGGCTCAGGGGGTGACCATAAAGGGAACACTTGAGAAAATTCAGGCCATATACGGCGTCACCCGCCGACTCTACTTCGGCTGCGCCGAGATGATCAAGGCGTCTACTTCTTCTGGGGAATGTCCTCCGGGTCTTCCGGATTTTCTCGCCGCCACCTCTGTGGTGCCGATGCTGATGGAGCGATGGAAGGCGTCTGCCTGTCGCAAGGGTGCTATCCGTACACTTGCACTGGCGAAGGCATACTACCCCAACCTTGACCCGGCCAAGCTCACAAAGGGCTTCCCTGAATTCCAGCCTGATGGCACTGAGACCTCAAAGATATATGGGAAGCTCACGAAATCCGTTCGGCGTCCGGCTTGTCAGATTACCAATGGGTTGTCCCTAAACGAGTTCCAAGCTGCTTATGACGAAGACAACCATGCCATCAAGGAGGTCCCGCCGGAGCCGATCAACTTATGGAAGCCGGTAGAAGAGGCGCCGCAACTCTTCACGCCCTTCACAACAAGTGCGAACCCCTCAAGCTCAACTCCCGACATTCCAGCTCCCTCTCGTCCCTCCGATCTTGACGGCTTTGAAGCCTTGTCTTCGGTCGTTTTGCAGAGGCCACGAGGCGGAATTACAAAGGATATGAGGGACCCTGGGCAAGGATCTGCGTCGGCTCCTCCGCACCAATAGACCGCCCGGATGTTCCGAACGCCGACTTATGTACCGGCTTACAAACTTTCGACCTGACTTAAATTCTTGTAACTTTATATTGTGCTTCATGGCCTGTAATAGGTTAGATCGACATACTCGCTATACCTTTTGATGCGCCTTCGTGCGCCGCTGCTGTAATGTAACATGTCTATAAATGTCTTACTTCCTTGGTTTCTTTTACCCTTTTGGTTTCTTTAGCTCTCTGCATAGCCGGGTTTCTCGTGACTTCTGTGTCTGAAAAACCCGGAGCAATCAGGGTCTGCTAAGTCCCCATGGGCCTCATAGTCAGATTGAAAGCCGGCGTTTTAGCATCTGGTCATGTATGAGAATACCATCAAACTAGCAGGCAAGAAACCGAGAATAATTGTGGCTTCTTTGCCGAGTTATGAGTTTACAACTTACAACTTTCTTAGTTAGTAAGCCCCCAAGACCCTGATCATATAAAGAATAAGGAACTGAAAACACAATACTCTTTTCTTCTTAGAGGTGCCTTCCTCACTTTATTGATCATATAATATGTACATAGCTAGCAAGCCGCCTCATTAAAAACCTTCCAGTCCCCTTAGGTACCCTGGTAAGGAAAAGAGCGCGTCTGAAACCTGCTGCCTTTAAACGAAAGAGATACAAAAAGGTGGAGCCCGTCTCATCCGGGGGCTCACAAAACCTAAGTGTAGTATGGTCGAAGTTCTGCTATATTCCAAGGCCTGTCGTTCTCTGACAACGGGTTCCTTGTATGGTCTGTATTGTTTCCTGTCCTTGTAGCTTGTTCTCTAGCATCCACCAAGTAATACGACCCGTTGTGCAAGTTCCGGCTTACCACGAAAGGGCCTTCCCATGGGGGAGTTAGCTTGTGGAAGCCGGTCTTGTTCTGTGCTAGCCTTAGGACCAAGTCGCCTTCCTGAAAGGTTCTTGACTTAACCCGGCGGCTGTGATAACGCCTCAGGTCTTGCTGGTATATGGCTGATCTTTCCAAGGCCAGCTCTCTTGCCTCCTCCAGCATATCAACTGAATTTTGCCGGGCTTGCTCGTTCTCAGTTTCAACATAGTTTGCCACTCTCGGGGAATCATGGATGATGTCACTGGGTAACACGGCTTCCGCCCCATAAACCATGAAGAAAGGAGTGAAGTCTGTCGATCTATTTGGGGTTGTGTTTATGCTCCAGACGACTGATGGGAGCTCCTCTTCCCAGCACCCGGCGGCTCTGACTAACGGGACCCGGAGTCTTGGCTTCACGCCTCTTAGCAGCTCCTGGTTTATCCTCTCCACTTGGCCGTTCGACTGAGGGTGTGAAACTGAGGCAAGGTCGAGCCGGATGCCGTTCTCTTTGCAAAATATCTGCATCTCTCCAAGCGAAAAATTTGTCCCGTTATCAGTGATGATGCTGTGAGGATACCCAAAACGGTATATGATTTTCTTCAGGAACTTGACAGCTGTTGCCGCTGTGCAACTGTTGACGGCTTGCACTTCTACCCACTTTGTGAATTTATCCACTGCGACCAGTAGGTGAGTCTTTTTATTGGGTGAAGTCTGGAAAGGTCCCACCATGTCCATGCCCCAAACTGCAAAGGGCCATGTTATTGGGATGGTCTTCAGGTCTTGAGCCGGAATATGAATCTGCCTTGCGTATCGCTGGCATCCATCGCAAACCCGGGCTATATTTTCTGCATCAGCCAGAGCGGTCAGCCAAAAGAATCCATGCCTGAACGCTTTAGCAACCATCGATCTTGTGGACGCGTGATGTCCGCAGTCCCCTGCGTGAATTTCCTGAAGGATTTTCCGGCCTTCCTCTGGTGAGACACATCGTAAGAATACCCCGGACGTGCTCCTCTTGTGTAACTCGCCATTGATGATAACGTAGCCCTTAGCCCGGCGCACAATCTGTCGTGCTAGTACTTCGTCTTGAGGTAATTCTTCCCTCTGCAGGTAAGCTATATACGGCTCAGTCCAGGACGGTGTTTGATGTACGGCTGCGACTAGCTGTGATTCCGGGTCATCAGGGTTTGCCAACTCTTCTTCTGTTGGCAGCTTGACCGAGGGATGATGTAACTCGGCGAGGAACACGTTTGGAGGTACCGGCTCTCTGCTAGAACCGAGTCTTGATAGGGCGTCGGCCGCCTCATTCTTTCGTCTGTCGATATGGTCGACTTGGTAGCCGGAGAAGAAGCCGGCAATACGATCTACTTCTCGCCTGTAAGCCGCCATGTTGGCGTCTTTTCTATCCCAGGTTCCTGAAACTTGCTGAGCCACAAGGTCAGAGTCTCCATAGCACATGATTCTTTTGATGTTCATCTCTCTAGCGACTTTCAAACCGTGTAACAAGGCCTCATACTCTGCCACGTTACTGGTGCATGGTTCGAAATGTATCTGCAGGACGTAACTCAACTTGTCTCCTTTTGGCGAAGTTAGTACAACGCCGGCTCCTGAGCCTTCAAACTGCTTTGACCCGTCGAAGTGCATAGTCCAATGCTTGGCGCTTGGAGGCGGAGGTAAGGGGTCAAACTCTGTCCAATCATTGACGAAATCCACCAAGGCCTGTGACTTGATTGTTGTTCTTGGCTCGTAGTTGATATGATAAGGCCCCATCTCGATGGCCCACTTTGCGATCCTGCCTGTAGCTTCTCTGTTTCCGATGATTTCCGCTAAGGGAGCGGAACTCACCACAGTAATTGGGTGTTCCTGAAAATAGTGAGGCATCTTCCGGCTTGCCATAAACACGCCGTATACCAACTTCTGCCACTGCGGGTACCTCTGCTTGGACTCTGTGAGAGCTTCACTAACATAGTAGACCGGCCTTTGAATTGGGTACTCCTTTCCTTCTTCTTTGCGCTCCACTACGACCACAGCGCTGACGGCTCTGGAATTTGCGGAGACGTACAACAACATCGGCTCCTTGCTCGTGGGGGCCGCTAACACTGGAGCTGTGGACAATGTCTTCTTCAGGTCTTCAAAGGCGTCATCTGCCTCCTGTCCCCAGACAAACTTATCTGACTTCTTCAATAGTTTGTATAGTGGCAGAGCTTTCTCTCCCATCCTTGCAATGAACCGGCTCAGGGCTGTGACACACCCTGTCAGCTTCTGGACATCATTAACACACTCCGGCTTCTTAAGGTTCATGATGGCCTTAATTTTAGCCGGGTTAGCTTCTATCCCTCTCTCTGAGACTATGAAACCCAGTAACATGCCAGCCGGAACTCCAAATACGCACTTGGTCGGGTTTAACTTCATCTGATATTTGCGCAGGTTGTCGAAGGTCTCCTTTAGGTCATCCAGGAGTGACCCGGCTTTCTGTGACTTGATCACGACATCATCGACATAGGCATGCACGTTGCGACCGATTTGGTTTTGGAAACAATTCTGGATGCACCTTTGGTAGGTGGCACCTGCATTCTTGAGGCCAAAGGTCATGTTTTTATAACAGAAAGCACCGAAAGGGGTGATGAACGACGTCTTCTCCTGGTCGTCAACATTGAGCTTGATCTGATGATACCCGGAGTATGCATCCAAGAAACATAACAACTCACTACCGGCTGTGGCATCGATGATCTGATCTATACGCGGCAATGCAAAGGGGTCTTTCGGGCAGACCTTGTTCAAGCTGGTGTAGTCAATGCACATGCGCCACTCTCCGTTTTTCTTCAGAACTAGGACCGGGTTAGCCAGCCACTTGGGATGGTAGACTTCCATGATAAACCCGGCTGCAAGTAAACGAGCTACCTCTTCTCCGACAATCCTTTTCCTCTCTGCGTTGAGACGACGTAATCCTTGTTTTACCGGCTTTGCCTTTGGATCAACATGTAAGCTGTGCTCAGCAAGTTCACTCGGGACACCCGGCATGTCTGAAGGAGACCATGCGAAGATGTCCCGATTCTCACGGATGAACTTGATGAGCTCGCTTTCCTATTTCGGGTCCAAGTGGGTCCCCACTGAGAACTGCTTGGAGGAGTCCCCTTCTTCGAAATCAACCATCTTTGTATCTTGAGCTGATTTGAATTTTTTCTTCTCTTCCTCATGAGCCGGCTTTTCCAGCACACGCTTATCTGTCGGGTCTACTTGAGACTTGTAGAACTTGAGCTCCTCCTCTGAGCAAGCCTGCTCTGCCATGATGGCATCCCCGTTGTCACACTCTGCAGCCATGGTTTTGCTTCCCTCTACTGTGATTATTCCCTGGGGACCTGGCATCTTAAGCTTGTGGTACACATAACAAGGCCGCGCCATGAATTTGGCGTAAGCCGGCCTCCCGAATAGAGCGTGATACGGACTTTTTAAATCAACAACCTCAAACGTCAGGAACTCCGACCTGAATTGCTCTTTGCTCACACCGAACGCCACCTCAAGGCTGATCTGGCCAATCGGATGTGCCGACTTCCCTGGGACTATGCCGTGGAAGATTGTGGATATAGGGGTAAGGCGATCTTGGGTCAGACCCATCCTTCTAAAAGTATCGAGGTATAAGATATTGATGCTGCTGCCTCCATCCATCAGGACTTTATTCAGGGAGAACCCGTCCACTTGTGGTGCCACGACGAGAGCCAGGAGACCCGGATGTTCGACTGCTGGAGGGTGATCCTCTCTACTCCAAGCTATAGTTTGCTCTGACCACTTCAAGAATCTTGGAACGGCTGATGCCACTGCATTGACGGCTCTTGCTTTTAATTTCCTGTCTCTCCGGGACGTACTGGTGGTGAAGACGTGATACTGTCCTTGACTATGAAGTTCTTTCGGGTTTTGCTGGTATCCGGTTGTGACTTGATTCTGTTGTTGACTGGACCCGGCATTATTGTTTGGCGGTCCGTTTGACCCAGCCCCCTGTCCGGGTCCCATCGAGTTGCTGTTGTTTCCATTGAAACCGCTGTTACCTCCGAAGTTCCCCTGACTCCTCTGGCCTTCCTGCTCATGTCTCATCCAAGCTCTGATGTCCGCGCACTGAGCTAGCGAGTGATTGGATGGTCTCCCGTTCTTGCTGTGTTTTGGACATGGCATGCTGTACATCTCGCTGAAGTTCGAGCTTCTCGGAGGTCCTCCTCTAAAGTTACCACCGGGTCTAGGTCCCCTGTAACCCGTCGTCTGGGTTGTGCCCACGAACTCTGAATTTCCGCCCTCATAGGGACGCTTGTTATTTCCGTTCTGATTGCTATTACTCTGGTTCGGGTTTGGGTTACGGCCTCCGCTGATCCGGTTGTTCCTCTGTTGTTCCTCTGTTTCGCCCGGCCTCTTATCCGTGGCTGCATATTTGTTCGCTGTTGTCACCACTTCCCCTATTGAGATGTTGTTGCAGGCCGGGTCTTCCCTCATACGTCCAAGCTTGTGGGTCAACGGCTCGAAGCCGCAGTTTTTCTCCATGTACGATATAGCTGTGTGTGCCGAGATGTTGAGAGATGACTGCAAGATTTCCGTAACCCGGCCCATCCATTGTCTGGCTGACTCGGTTTTCCTCATGACGCATCGATCCAGGTCGGCCTCAGTGTACTGTTTCTTGCAAGTTCCGGCGAAGTTCTTGATGAACGCCGCCTTCAGTTCCTCCCATGAGTTGATACTGCGTGGCGGGAGTCGGTCTAGCCAAATTTTAGGTGCTCCTTCTGCTAACATAAGATACATGTAGCGTGCACACAGATTCGGTGAAGCGTTCTTCATGTCCATGGCCATGCCGTAACTGCTCAGCCATGTTTCTGGATTCATGTTCGGCTCGTAATTGCACACTTTGGTCGGCTCTTTGAATTTTTCTGGAAACGGCTCCGCCCTGATGGCATCTGACAAACACTTTGGTCCCGTCAAGTTTGAAGTTGAGCCCCCTGTGTAACCCGGCGCAGGAGAGGGTGCTGCGGGAGTCACTATTCTGACTCCTGGTGCTCCAGCTGCTCCGGCTCCCGCCGCCGGTGGTGCTGCCGCCGCAGCTGCACGTCTTGCTCTTGAACTATTGACTATTGACTGAGCCGCGGACACGGCCGGCTGTGGCGGCTGGATTACTTGCTGATTTTGTTGTTGGCCTCGTTGGCTTACTGGTCCGAGCCGGTTCTGGATAGATCTTGCTGCTTGTGGTTCTCCGTGCCGGCTTCTGGTACGACTCCTTTGTGGTTCTGAGTTGAATGCTTGTGACCCGCGCGGATTATTGTTCTGTTGGACCACAGCAGTACGCAGCAAATCCACGGCTCTCCGTGCCTCAATACCGGCTGGCGAATTGTCGAACGGGATCTGCTGTAGCGCGTGTGCAACTGCAAAAACGTTGTCAACCGGATTATTATAATGACCCGGGGGAGTAGTGAACCTGGGAGGTGGCGGAGGTAGTTGTTCTGCGGCTGCTTCCCCGGCTCCGGCTCCTCCCGCTGGACTTCCCGCTCCTCGTAACTCGGCCTGTGGTGCGCCGGCTCCCATCATCGGATTAACCGCTGCTATGGGCGCATTGGCTGGCGTCGTTTGATATTCCAAGACTTGAGGCACTATGGTGTTGACTCCAGTCGGCAAGGGTAGCCGGCTTCCGCGCCTTCTGCTCTGCACCGCAGTTAACTCGTCCCTTCTCCTCTGGAGGGCGTTTCTTTCGTCTTGTAGCCTCTGCTCCTGCTGGGCCAAAGATCGTTCCTTCTCCGCTACGCGCCGGGCTTCGTCCGCACGCTCCTGGTTCGCACTAGCCATGGCTCGCCTTAAATCTTCCAACTCCCTCTGTATAGCTGAACTGGTGTTTGTTACTTCTCCCGGGTTCTGAGCCGGGATTCCCGATGCACCGGCTCTCGCCTGATCGTTCACCGCGGTCAGGATCGGGTTTGTGAACGCTGTCTCGGGTGCTGGCGCGTGTGTCTGTACTCCCGCGCCAAAAGTTGGTAAAACGGGTCCGGTGTTGGGGTGTGGTGGGGGGTACGCCGCTGGTGGCATGCCGAGGTTGCTCTGATCCCAAATTTCTCGATCCCGTCTGGCGGTTCTTTCTGCACTTGTTTCACTACTCACGGATGCTTCCACCCCATCAGTTTGCTGAGCCGCCGTCACCACGTGAACTGTCATGTGTCGTGCGGGTCCCGGGGATGTCGGGTGATCTTCTTATTCGAGCCCAAATCCCCACCGGTCTTCAAACAGCGGCAGAATTGACTCGGTATCCGTATCCAGATCGGACACGTTCGTTGGTATTCTGACGGAATCCTGTAGTGCTTGAATTGCCGCCTCTTGCTCGATAGTCATGACTTCGCACTCTGGCGATCCAACAGATTCTTCTCCATCCGACTGAGCCACGGTAGCTGACCCGGATTCTGACTCGAACTCCGGCTCATACTGCTCTGAGCCGGCTCCTGTGGTTTGGATCACGCCGACGAAAACATTGATCTGACCGAAGGCGATCATAGATCCGGTTTCCAACCGATCTGCTTCTTCCTTCCAACCAAAGTCGTCCACGATCCGCTCCCCTCCCGGGAGCGTGTGGATCTGGCCGATAGCTAGGTTTTCCATACCGCGCCGCGCTTCTCCACAAATCATGATGTTCTTGGCCGCATGCCCCACGGTGGGCGCCAACTGTCGTGGGATTGTCACGGCAGATGTTTCCGGGTGGAAACTTGAGTATGTGGACATAGCGACTTCTGACATCGGGAGCTTGTCTAGCACGGCGTGGGGAAACAAGGATTTACCCAGGTTCGGCCCCTCGTCTCGAGGTAAAGACCTACTTCCTGCTACTGCTTTATTGATATGGGTTTCGAGGACTCGGCGCCTTAGCTTCCGGGTCTCGAGATTACAATGGTGGTACTTGCGATCTAGTAAAGCTTGTCTTTCTAAGGATCAGGAGACCCCCTTATATAGGCGGTGGATCTCGCTAGACATACAGGCGTGACCCGGGTTACAATCGTATCCGGACTCTAAATCCTCTAGGTCTTCGCCTTCTTTATCAGGACTCCGTCTCGTACTTGGTCTAGCCCGACTCTTCTTGATGTGCGGGTCAAGACTCACGCAGCGTACCGACTCTCATGAGTCTCGGCCCACACATTCTTGCTTAACCCGGCCCAGGTTCTCACCAAGACCGGCGGGTCTTCCCTGTCGGTGGGCCTACCGGGTTACGATGCCCCCCAACACGCAGAATTGCCGACGCCCTCCTTCTCTCTCCAGTCTCCCCTTTATTATCTCTCCTCCACCTTGGAACAAATCGGTCGTGGCCTCTCTACTAGACAGCTGACTGTACCTGTACATGCCCTTAGTACCATGTTCTCTGAATCGTGCTAGTACTAGCAACAACTCCGTGCGTGATGGCCGTTTCGTCTGCCTAGCGCTGCGCACGACGGCGACGGTAGGCTCATGCTCTGCTGCACCGGTCGCGCACACTACAGAGAGACAGAGGTAAGAAACCGTTTCTGACAGGCCGGGTGTCAGGTGGGGCGGTGCACCGTGCCATCCACCAGTGACCAGCCTCGCCTCTGTGACGGATCGACTTGAGTCAGGCGAGACGAGAGAATCCAACCGTTTTGTTCAATCTTGCTGCAACCTCGCAGCTCCTTCTTTCCCTCATGCGTCCGTGTTGATCCTCATGAGGGTTAGATTTTTGTCAAGTTAAATGAACTATTGTGACAACGTTACTCAGATTACTTCTCTCCTCATTAACTCACCGCCACGTAAGAAAATTTGTTGAGTTGGACACGAAGAAAGTGACTTACACTGTAAGCAGTCTTACCAGCAGAAAATGTCGATAGAGACCATTTACGTTACAACATTCCGTTCCTTTTACGGTACGAGTATGCAATATGTTCATGTATTAATTGGAGTAAGAAAGATACATGATTCCCTTACAGAAATACGGGTCAACAAAATTAATATAGATTGGTTAACACTTAGTCAATTCAAAATCAAAGATCAGAAAAGGAGACAATCGTTCGTGATTATGATGGCTCCAACGACGCGACGCATGTAGCTCGCGCACGTCCATTTAGGTCGACTTGGACCAAACCAGAACCCAACGCGGCGACGGAAAATGGTCCCATGTATGTTTTTGCTCCGTCTTCAGTCCTCCTCGACCCATTCTTGGCTTAAATTTAAGCCAGGTTTGCATCGCCACAGACATAAAAACACGTATATATGTCCATGCTGTGTCCTTCCGGGCCCACCCGGTAGCGGCACAGCGGAAGTGTAAGATAGGGGAAACCACACGTTCTGGTGCCTTGTATTGATCATTATATAGAGGTTACAAGGCAGAGTTCGTTCCGTACAAATACACGGACACCTATACAAGGACTACACATATACAACCGTATATCTATACTAATACAATACGGTTATATATTCTAACACCCTCCCTCAGTCGTAAACGGGCGTGGACGAATGTTAAGACTGTCCCGAAAATCCAAGAAGAGAGGCGATGGCAATCCTTTGGTGAAAATGTCCGCAAACTGGGAAGAACTCGGAACGTGAAGAACTCGGACCTCGCCTGTGGTGACATGGTCTCGTACAAAGTGTAGATCAATCTCCACATGCTTGGTGCGCTGATGATGAACAGGATTCTGTGTCATGTAAACATAGCTCACATTGTCACAAAAAACCACAGTGGCACCAGTCACCGGTCGATGAAGCTCCTGAAGAAGCTGCCGTAACCAACATGTTTCAGCCACCACATTTGCAACTGCCCTGTATTCGGCCTCGGCGCTGGAGCGAGAGACCGTGTGCTGCCGCTTAGCAGACCATGACACCAGGTTAGCGCCGAGGAAAACACAATAGCCAGAGGTAGACCGGCGAGTGTCTGGGCAACCTGCCCAATCAGCGTCAGAATAGGCCGTCAACTTGTGAGAGCTGCGTCGGAACAAGGTGAGGCCATAACTAGTGGTGCCGCGGATGTAGCGAAGAACACGCTTCACAAGTAGCAAATGATTAGCCCGAGGATCATGCATATGAAGACAAATCTGCTGCACAGCATAGGGGATGTCTGGCCGAGTGAATGTAAGGTATTGAAGACCTCCTGCAATACTACGGTACTCGGTGGGATCTGCAACAGGATCACTGGACTTGGCTGAAAGTTTGGAGGCAGTATCAACCGGAGTAGAGATGGATTTGCACTGCAACATACCAGCTCTGTCAAGAAGATCCAATGCATACTTCTCCTGTGAGAGGAACAAACTGTTCTTGCTGCGTGTGACAGAGATGCCCAGAAAGTAATGAAGATCGCCCATATCTGTCATACGAAACTCGGTACGAAGAGAGGCAATCAAATTGTGCAACAGTGTCGAGGAAGACGCAGTCAAGATGATGTCATCCACATAGAGCAGGAGATAGGCCATGTCAGCGCCACGCCGATAGACGAACAACGAGCTGTCGGACTTGGAGCCAATGAAACCAACCGATGCAATAAACGAGGCAAACCGCTGAAACCATGCTCGAGGCGCCTGCTTCAAACCATAGAGTGATTTGTTGAGGCGACATACCTTATCAGGGAAGTTAGGATCAGTAAATCCAGAAGGCTGACGAGCATAAACAGTCTCTATGAGAGTGCCGTTGAGGAACGCATTCTTGACGTCAAGCTGATGAATCGGCCAGTCACTAGAGAGCGCAAGAGAGAGCACCGTGCGAATAGTGGCTGGCTTGACGACCGGGCTGAAAGTTTCATCAAAATCAATACCTTCGCGCTGAGTAAACCCACGGAGCACCCAACGAGCTTTGTATCGTTCCAAAGAACCATCAGACTTCATCTTGTGACGGTAGATCCACTTGCCAGTAACGATGTTGGCATGGCGAGGTGGATCAACGAGGTCCCAAGTGTTGTTGGAGAGAAGAGCACCATACTCCTCAACCATAGCGGAATGCCAATTCGGATCCTTGAGAGCACCACGATAGGTCTTCGGTATTGGAGATAAACCCTCTACATGAAGATCAAAAATCGGCTTCGGCTTCACAATGCCCCGTTTAGCACGAGTGGCCATGGTGTGAGATGGTGGCGGTGGCGGAGCCCGCAATCGGCGGGTCGGAGGCGGGGTCGATGCAGCAGCCGCTGGCGGCGTAGTGGCAGGAGGTGCTGCCGCTGCAGCAGGAGAAGGGCCCTCGACAGGGCGCTCATCAGGGGCTGCCGCGACAGGCGATGGGGGCGCGGCGGGTGATGTTGGCGTCGCGGCAGGTGACGACTGCGACCGTGGTGAGGACGGTGGCGGTGACCGTGGCGGCGTCGATGGTGCCGCGGCAGAGCCCGCGGCCGGTGGTACCGTGCCTGGCACGGTGAACGGTATCGACGACATCGGCTGCTCAATAGTATCCTGCAAAAAGTCATAAGTGTGCAGGGAAGGAGTGGGAGATGACGAAGACGGACTGGAGGCAAACGGAAAACTGGACTCATCGAACACGACATGACGGGAGATGATGATCTTTTGGGTGGAGCGATCAAGGCAGCGATAACCATGATGCTGGGATGGATACCCAAGAAACACACAGGGCACGGAGCGAGGCGCAAGCTTGTGCGGTGCAACGGCGGTGGTGTTGGGGTAGCATAGACATCCGAAAACCCGAAGACCAGCATACGCAGGATCCACGCCAAGTAAGGCACGAAAGGGAACGCGGTCCGAGATTGCCTTGGAAGGTAGCCGATTATGCAACATAACGGCTGTGTGAAGGGCCTCGACCCAGAAACGAGGCGGCATGCTGGCCTGGATGAGGAGCGTGCGAGTAATGTCATTAAGAGTACGAATAATGCGTTCAGCTTTACCATTCTGTTGCGAAGTATATGGACATGAAAAGCGAGTGCAATTCCATGGTGCTGGGCAAACGTATGGAGAAGAGAATTATCGAACTCGCGACCATTATCACACTGAATAGCCTGCAAGCGGGCACTAAACTGGGTGAGCGCTAAAGCATGAAGGGAAGACAAGTGCGAGAAAACTTCTGACTTGGATCGTAAAGGATAGACCCATGCATACTGAGTAAAATCATCGAGACAAACGAGATAATACTTAAAGCCAGAAATACTCTCAACGGGAGATGTCCACAAATCACAGTGAATAATTTGAAACGGAGTAGTGGTTACACGATTGGTAGAGGAAAAAGGAAGACGAACATGACGACCTAACTGACAAGCATGACACAAGCTACTTTTATTCTTTTCCCTAGGAATAATCGAAGAACGAGCTAAGGACTCCATGACGGGCTGTCCAGGATGCCCGAGCCGACGGTGCCAGAGTGCTGGATCGACGACAAGGAAAGCTGATGGCCGGCTTGTGGATGAAGGGCAGATGGAGTAGAGAGCTCCGGAGCTATTGCGTCTGAGAATCTCGGTCCTGGTTAGAAGGTCCTTCACAGAAAAACCAAGAGGGTCAAATTCGACGGAGACACGATTATCAATGGTGAATTGACGAACAGACAAAAGGTTTTTAACTATGTTGGGAGCAACTAAGACATTACGAAGGTAAAGAGGACGAGAAGAAGTGGAAATAGGAAGACACGCATGCCCGGTACCGGTGATTGGAAGAGTGGAACCTTACCGACAACGACAGCACGCCGAGAGGAGGGGGGAGGGGACACGGAGGTGAGCATACCGGGATCGGACGCGAAGTGGGAAGAGGCGCCGGTGTCCATCACCCACTCCCTTGTGGGTGCTTGCAGCCCCATGGTCTGGAACTGGTGCATCAGCGCAGCCTGGTCCCACGAGGCCGTCGACGGTGCCGGTGATGATGGAGCCGGGGCACCGAGTCCGTAGGTGGGCTGCACAGGTGTGTAGCCGTAGCCGTAGGGGACGGGGGCGACGCCATACGGGCTCTGGGCGTAGAACGCCGCCGGCGACGAGGTGTGCCTCGGCACGTAGCTGGGAGGCGGGGCGTAGGCAGGCGGCGGCCGCCCGAGCAGGCCCCCATGGCCATAGGGCCACATCTGGATGGCGCCGTTCCAGGGGTGCTGCGGGGAGGGCCAGGAAGGAGGGGCGGCCGTTGGCGTCACCGGGGGTGCGGGCGCCTGGACGGGTGTGACCTCCTTGGCGGCATCAGCAGCGGCCTTCTTCTTCTTCTTGCCTTTGCCGGGGCCCTTGCCAGGGTTGCCAGCGTTGGTGTAGAGGGCCGTGTCCGTGTTACGGGCGCGGCGATGTTTGCGCTTCATATCCTGGAGCGCGAGCAAGGAGCGACACTGCGTGAAGGAAATCCCGGGCATGAGGGAGATCAGGTCAGCGGCAGACTCGTATTGCTCGGAGAGTCCGTTGAGGCAGTGGATCACCATCTTGGCGTCATCAACAGGGGAGCCAAGGTCAGCAAGCCCACCGGAGAGAGACTTGACCTTCTGAAGATAGTCGGTCATGCTCATCTCGCCCATCTAGGCAGCACCGAGCTCGGCCGTGAGGTGGAGCTGGCGATTGATCTTGTGGTCGTTGAAGAGGCCGTTGATGCTGTTCCAGAGCTCGACGGCGAGAGGATCGTCACCGGGCGTCATGACGGCGTCGAGGATGCTGAGCGAGACAGACCCATAGAGCCAAGAGACGATGGTGGCGTCGAGGAGAGACCACTCCGGTGTCGGCGCAGCAGGGGCGTCGACGTCGAGGTGATCCAGGAGGGCGTATTTGCGGCAGGCGGCACGGAAGAAGGTGCGCCACTGACGATGAACGCCGGTGTCAAGCGCGAGCTCGACGGGGACATGCCCCTTGATGGAGTGCAGGCCGACGGCCTGGGCGTGCAGCGAGGTCAGGGAGAAGGACCCCGCGCTCGACCCGGACCCAGCGGCGGCGGGCGCGAGAGACAGCTTGGCCTTGGCGGCCTCAGCCTCAGCGTCCTGGCGCTCCTTGGCCGCGGCCATCGCCTTGGCCGTCTCGTCGTCGGCAGGGGACGACATGGAGGCAGCGGTGTCGGCGCGGCGGCGGTAGGTGTGGTGGCTTCGGCGGCGGCGGAAGGCGGAGGGCGACGCAGGCTAGGGTTAGGGTTATGCGTCTGATACCATGTAAGATAGGGGAAACCACACGTTCTGGTGCCTTGTATTGATCATTATATAGAGGTTACAAGGCAGAGTTCGTTCCGTACAAATACACGGACACCTATACAAGGACTACACATATACAACCGTATATCTATACTAATACAATACGGTTATATATTCTAACAGGAAGGTCAACCTCCCTGAATGGTCCTATTTAATGTGGACACGGGTGGATAGGGACGACCACAACTTCCCACGTCCTCACTGTGCTCTCATGCCGTCAGCCACAAACCCTAGCCGCCGAAGCGCACCGTCGGCCGTAGCCATGGGTTCGTTCCGGTGGCTCAGGAAGGCAAGCACGACAAGGAGGCGAGCTCCTTTTAAGGCCAACACGACTTTGAATATGATTGCGCTTGTGATAATTTTGAAAATTAACATAAATAAGTATGAAAAAGTATTCCACTAGAAAACAAATGGGAGTTGTGTATTATGGAGGGGATTGTATAAGCTCGTATTAGTGAATTAAGAGGAAAATGAGCGCTCTCAAGAAAATAATAGAGACGCTAGATGTTTGCCACTTAATATATTAGATATTTTAAGTTTTTTCCATATTCACATGTCCAAAATTGTTTGTATTATAGGCTACAAAAAATGATAAAATCTGATAAATTTAGAGATTTGAAAATATGCATACTTAAACCCACATTGTTGTCATTTTTGTGTATCTCAAACTACAAGGTAACTGAAATTGATTATTTTGCAAGTTTGTGGGATATAATAGGCTTATCCGGAATTTTTTAAATTTTGTTTGAAACTCGTAAATACATTTTTTCTTTTCAAATAACACAATCCCTGGATCTCCGCCTCTCCGGGGACGAAATTCTCCTAACAAACAAAGAATCACCCAGCAAATAGAATACGGCGGATGCAGCCATTTAAAAAATCCCAGCAGCACATCGGCACATGCGGCCAGCACGGACTCTGGTCTGGTGCTCCGCACGACGGCGGGTCAGCGCGACATCCTCTGCTGCTCCGGCCCCGCGCTACAGAGGTCAGAGGCCCGAGACGCCGCCGAATGTCAGTCAAGTGGGGCGGTGCAGCGTGTCATCCACCACCAGACAACCTCCAGCTACAGCTCGCCTTCTCCGGTTCTCCCACCCGCCCGTCCCTATCGCCTCCGGTCCCCATCGCCCACCAACCCCTCACCCGTCGCCTCGCCGCCGAGCGGAGTCACGGGAACCACGCCGCCCGCCCGCCCGAGCCTATATAAGCAGCTCCACCCCCCTCTCGCCAACCAGCTGCTCGCTCTCCACCAAGAGCTTGCTGCTTTTTCTCCTGCTGCCAGGTTGCTGCTGTTGCTGTTGCTGTTGCCGAACCACCACGTCTACTTTCCCTCCGCAGATCTGCTCCCACGCCACCAAGGTTGGTCCGCTCTCCTCCCTCCGCCGCTGATTCTGTTTCTGTGCCGGTTTCCATTTCCGCTCACGAGCTGTTTGTGTGAATGCGTCGGGTGTCCGCAGGCAGGCAGATGGCGGCGGCGATTACGGTGAGGCGGTCGACGATGGTGCGCCCGGCGGGGGAGAGGCCGCGGGAGAGGCTCTGGAACTCCAACCTCGACCTCGTCGTGCCGCGCTTCCACACGCCCAGCGTCTACTTCTACCGCCGGCCCGACGCCCGCGCCGGCGCAGAGGCCTCCTTCTTCGACGCCGACCGGATGCGGCGCGCGCTGGCGGAGGCGCTCGTGCCCTTCTACCCGATGGCGGGGCGCCTCGCGCGGGACGAGGACGGCAGGGTGGAGATCGACTGCAGCGGGGAAGGGGTGCTCTTCGTCGAGGCCGAGGCGCCCGACGCCGCCGTCGACGACTACGGCGACTTCGCGCCCACCATGGAGCTCAAGCGCCTCATCCCGGCCGTCGACTACACCGACGACATCTCGTCCTTCCCGCTCCTCGTGCTTCAGGTGAGCCCGATTTCCGGTAACGGTTACCATTAAAAGCCTCATTTCGTCGAAAACGGAAGAGGGCAGTGGTAGCTTTCTGAATGTCACAATGTTTTACGAGCTGCACGATGCTCCGATTTTCGATAAGCTGATACTACCTGAATAAATAATTCAGAGTTAGGACCTTTGTTTGGATGTGTTGGTCTGATCGCCAGTTCATGGCGGGGTGCCTAGAAGCGGACCACCTTATCCTGTTCTAGTTTGATGATCTTTATTAGTAACTGTATGATGTACGACTTTGCATCCGGCCAAACTCTCGGTTGCCCATCCGGAGTGTCAACCATTTGTCTTGGATCTTGACATTAATGGTCATAACTCTGTGCGATGTTGACATGTCTGAATGTTAGGCTTACACTAATTTGTTAGCTTCTGTTCTCCTGTTTGAAAACTGGACCCCTTGCCCTGTTGAACCCTGCAAGGTCTTTGTCCTTCCGGTTGTGCTTGGTACCATTCATTCTGGAATAAAATGCCGCAATTGGCTAGGTTGAATCGTTGCCTTCACTCGAAGTTGACCTTTATAAAAAACATAATGCTGCAAAGTGCCATTTTCCTTTCAGATATATCGGAATATGCAGAGTCGCTTATGATTTATGACCTAAACCTTTATTGACATAATCGAATATCCTTATAACTGATGCGCATGCTAACAAATTTCTTTCACCTTAAGTTGTCCGCACGGAACCTTGCAGAATGTAAAACTGAACTACAATTTACCATGTTATTGAATTCTAGTTTGTGCTGAGCTTGGCAACACACAGTATGCATTATTCTGGATATGTTGGCTTTGAATGTGCACCTCATGCTTGTACGGAAATGATTGCCTAGTTAGAGCATGTTCCTTCCATTTGATCATTTTTGTGTATACCTACTATTGTTTGTGCCTCTAGAAGTTGTATATGCATGATTACTTGATTAGGTGCCAGGCTGACTTCAATCATACTGCACATATGCCAACCAGATGTTTATGCATGTTGGTTATGCATGGGCCGGAAAGGCCTTATGCAGAAACAGCTTCAAGGAAACTGAGATAATTTAATCATGCATATCTTTTAAAGCAGACTATTGTAGAAATGCAGCATTAAGAACAAAACATGACAGAAACTGAGATAAACCAGGCATATCTTTTATAGCAGATTATTCTAGAAATGCAGCATTAAGAGCAAAATAGGTCATGAATGTGTACTACTAAACAATAAGTATGCTACACAACATAAATATCATTTTGAGTACAACAAACTGCAGTAATTCTTTTCTATCAAAACTAAACTGTTTCCGTATTTTAATCTGTTATGACAAAAAATAGTTATATGCAGATCGATGCTTTTACCAGTTTAACTCCTGGAGAAAGCTAGTCCAAATACTAGCCCGGATTTTGTTGTTGAGCTAATAAAAAACTTGTACAAACACCAAGTAGTTATGGTTGGTGCTATTGATTTGCCAACTTCCAACTTACAAGAAAAAAGGTTGTTGGTTCTTACATGATTGCAGATGTCTTATTGAAGTTGCAATAATGTATTGTTATGTGGAAAAAGTTTTGGACCTTGGTTCTTAAATTTATGATTATATGTGTCTTCTTATTGCTTTGATGCACAAGTTGTGGATCCTAGTAAGTTATTCAGAAATTTTGTACTACTGGTTTTATGAGATGGATGCATAATATATTGCTAAAACCTGAGATCCTGTACTCATGCTCAAGGGAGCAAACTTGAGAATGATTAATATATTAATTGTGAGATTTTGATTACACAAAGGGTGTCTAGTAGCGTGTCTCAAACACAAACTAGCTTGGCAATTACTGTGAAGTCTGACATGGGTCTATTTAAGTATGTTTTGGTTCTAACAACCACTCTTCACCCATTTACGTCATGTTCTTACAATGATGTTGCCTAATCTAGTCATATGAGTTGTACTGCTTGCTAGGTGCAGTTGTTTCATTATTGATGACCTCATTGGTTAGCTGGTTATATATTGGACAAACTCATGTTAACTTGTAGTCCTGTGCATGCCTGGTGGCTCAACAGTTCTGTTTCGATATAAGATCCAACGATTTTCAGTCTCACATAACCCTTTTATTTATTTGGTCCATCTTTTAAATAACTGAAACTAGTAGTCTAGTACACTGGATGAAACTTATGCCTATTCAAATCCACATGTTTGCCCACAACAGCCTCTGGTTATGCAAAACATTTTAGGCTAATGAATATGAATCACTACCAAGCGTATAGTGCCGCAGCAGATATTTAGGGATCATGCATGAAATGGCTGAAATTAAGAACATTTGCCAGTTACTTGGTTGCACGTAAGATTTATGATTCTTTGCACAACTGAAGTATGGCTATGACTCAGAAATTAGAAATCATATGTTTTGATAATAGCTTATGTATTACATCTTAAGAATTAAAAATTCAGTAAAGGTTCAAGTTCAGTATGGCATATGATCTCAGTCCAGTTTACTTAATTTCACGTATCCAGGTTAACCTTTCCTATCGGAATCGAAGCAACTGTATGATTCTTTTAGATTCTATTTAATATATTTGTCTTAGTGTCTTCTCAGTCATCCATTAATTAGTAGAACAGTAGCTGAAGCTGGAAATATGCACTCTGTTCTCCTCAGTAAACAAAGCTAAGAAAACGTGTCCAGAGGCTAATTCTTCTCAATTCTGATTTTTATTCCAGGTGACCTACTTCAAGTGTGGAGGCGTCTCCCTTGGTGTTGGCATGCAACACCATGTAGCTGATGGCATGTCTGGATTGCATTTCATTAACTCATGGTCTGACCTCTGCCGTGGAGGTCAAATTGCAGTCATGCCCTTCATCGACCGGACTCTTGTCCGTGCCCGTGATCCACCAACTCCATCTTACACACATGTTGAGTACCAGCCTGCCCCAGCGATGCTGTCGTCGGTGCCCCAGGCTCTCACAGGCAAGCCGACGTTGGCTCCAACTGCAGTTGACATCTTCAAGCTCACCCGCTCAGAGCTTGGCCGCTTGCGCTCACAGCTGCCCACAGGTGAAGGTGCACCACGTTTCAGCACGTATGCAGTGCTAGCTGCGCATGTCTGGCGCTGTGTCTCTCTTGCACGGGGCCTGCCTGCTGAACAGCTCACCAAGCTGTATTGTGCCACTGATGGGCGACAGCGGCTGCAGCCACCGTTGCCAGAAGGTT
The DNA here is from genome assembly GCA_026929855.1 of Poa annua. Taxonomy (NCBI): domain Eukaryota; kingdom Viridiplantae; phylum Streptophyta; class Magnoliopsida; order Poales; family Poaceae; genus Poa; species Poa annua. Next base: position 73,881,819 of record CM049433.1, read on the forward strand.
ATTTCGGAAATGTCATCTTCACCGCCACCCCACTCGCTGAGGCAGGCAAGGTGATTGGTGGTGTTGCAGATGGAGCAGCGGTCATCCAGGGAGCACTGGATAGGATGTCTGATGACTACTGCCGCTCAGCGCTGGACTACCTGGAGACACAACCGGACCTATCAGCACTGGTCCGCGGTGCTCACACTTTCCGGTGCCCTAACCTCGGTCTCACTAGCTGGGTGCGCCTGCCTATCCACGACGCCGATTTTGGTTGGGGACGGCCTGTGTTCATGGGTCCTGGTGGCATTGCCTACGAGGGGCTGGCGTTCGTCCTCCCGAGCGCAAACAAGGACGGCAGCCTGTCCATCGCCATCTCATTGCAGGCCGAGCACATGGAGAAGTTCCGTAAGCTGATCATCGACGTGTAAAAAAAAAGATTGCAATATGTATGCAGTGAAGAAGAAGTTACAGGGTAACAATGAGTTTATTTTTTGGTAGAAGTTCAGGAAGCTGATCGTCCATATTTGTAAACAAAAAGAAACAGACCGCAATATGTATGTTACCACGTATAATCAGGTGTTGAGTATTCAACGATGAGTTGTGTTTTTTTGGAGGAATCAGTAACCCATAATGAGCTCTCATTGCAACCTGAACCTGTTTTTACAACATCTGGAGGTTCAGGAAACCAAACATGTCTATCAATTCCCGGTTCCATGACACCCTCGCGAAATGACAGGGCCAGAACAGGCTAACGTGGGCCCAACAAAAGCATATATCGAGACCGCCACGCAGCAGGGGTCGGTCGCACCAGCCATCCAAGATCATTTCGCGTCGGAGGAGCCGGGCGCCGCTGATCACGGCCGCCGCCGGATTCCCTCTGATCACGGCCGCCGCCGCATTCCCTCTGATCACGGCCGCCACCCATTCCTTCTGATCACGGCCGCCGCTGCCGGCTTTGCCGCACGCCCGCCGGATCATTCGTCAAGGTATTTGCCTAATTCGATCGTTAATGCTAGTGCGATGCATTTGGCAGAACGTGGGAGGGATAGAGATCTACCCCCGATCGATTACCAGCTCAAACAGATGTCAATGCGATCGCGAAACGTAGGTTGCAATGTTTCATTCACGACCATTGCCTCTTGAGCACGGCCTGACTGCATTTGAGCTGTAATTGAATGCTGCGCCTAATCGGTGAAATGTTTTCTCAAGTCCATTGCTAACCTGTGTGTTCCTGATGCATTCCGTGTCAGGCAGGATACATTTGCCTCGGAGAGGCCCGGTCTGCTCCCTTGCTAGAGAGCCTCTCAGGCACCGGCTCTGGCTGCGCACTTGTGCTTGCACTGCAGACCAAGAAGGAAGAACCCGGGCCATCAAGCACCATGAAGAACGTGTGGTGATATTTCATTTTGCATTTTAGTCAATGCTCTCTGGTGTAACTCAGTATCGATCGGTTGACCTTTATTTCTCTTGATACAAGGTTGAGTCATCAATGTTGTAATCTTTCAGGGAACCAAACTTTGCTGTGAGTGCAATCAGCAGAGAGCCCGTTATATCGAAGACTACTCACAGGGGAGAGAATGACAGGCTCGAGTATGCTGTGTCGTCTATGCAAGGTTACCGCGTAAACATGGAAGATGCTGTGAGTAATTAACCATCCTGCTTCCACTGTTCCGTACGTAGGACCAATGTCAAGATAGACGTAGGGCTACAATATACATGGTTTATTACCTGCAATTAACTTTGGTGAAATACTGGAAGCCCGCTTAACTTATTGTTTTCTTATTCTCCAGCATACAACCGTTCGAGATTTGGATGTTTACACCGCCACATCATTCTTCGGTGTTTATGACGGCCATGGAGGTTGGTTTTCAGTCTCATCCTATTATTAACACAAAAAATAATTCAGTTCTATGATACAAACTGAAGTGATATTCAGCTGCTGGCATGCTTATAGTAAATCATTTCAGCACACCCGCTTGTTCTGTCAGTCGGTCCCTTTATTTTTTGGAGCATCAACTACCATGGTAAAAATATAAGGTGCTTTTTTTTTTCTGTTACAGGATCTTCTGTATCAAGGTATTGCGCACAACACCTTCATGTTGAGGTTCGGAACCATCCAGAGTTTAAAGACAATCTGCCTACTGCACTGGCGAGTGCTTTTGTCAGGTTATTTAATAGCTAACTAAGTTATGCATTCTATGTTTTGAGGTTATGAAAGTTCTCACATAATTTATACCAATACTACCATATTATTTTCTTTATTCTGGTTCCTGTCGCACATGTGAAGTATGACATTTGTAATAATTGATGCTACTTTACTGTTGCAGAATGGATCAGATGATGATGACAGAGGAGGGACGGAGGGAGTTATCTGAGAATAGTCCTACTATTAGGAAATTAACTATCAAAGATAAGCTAATGAATTGTGCTTGCTTGAAATTAAAGGTGGTGTCTCCTTTTTTCACAGGAGCATATATAATTATTTCAATTGAGAAAATCTAAACTTACAAAAAAAACTGTTGTTTACCTCTGTTTTTTTTTTCTTTTTCAGAAACACCCTGGGCCAATAGACGTGGGAAGTACCGCATGTGTGGCTATCATTAGAGGCGACCAGATCATTGTTGGGAATGCTGGGGATTGTCGTTGTGTGCTCTCACGGAATGGTCAGGTGCAGTGACTACTATTGTTAATCTCTGGCTGGTACATGATCACCCATTTTCTTATATGTGATTTCTTGTGGCGTCTAATTTTGTTGTGTTGTATTGAAAGGCAATTATTTTGACTACTGATCACAAACCGAGTGTCCCGACTGAAAAACGGAGGATAGAAAACGCAGGACGTTCTGTAACAGTTACTGGAGGTGCCAGTCGTATTGATAATGGAATAGCAGTCTCAAGATCAATTGGTATTGTTAAAGTTATTTTTTTGTGGGACTATACGACTTGCCACGATGTGAAATATTTTTTCTTATATTTCAGGTGATATGAGGTACAAAAACAATAGTCGATTAACCCCTGCACAACAAGCATTGACTTGCTCTCCTGAAATTCGCTTAGTAAGTTACTTACATGTGTTAAAGACGTGTAAGTTTGTCCTACTGAATATGGTGTGATGGAAAATGACCTTTTATTTTCCTGCTAGGAAAATATAACTGATGACACTGAGTTTCTTGTTATGGCATGTGATGGAGTCTGGTAAGTACTCAACTAAAATATATTACAAGCTTTGCTCTATTATGCTTTAGTCCATGTCGATGCATGATTTCAAGCAGAGTATATGTAATCCAGATACCAGGTAGTTAAATTTGCTTTGCTTCAGGTAAACATCATCAGTTGATCACCATCACACCATGTACGCATCATTTTTTGTATGGTTTGGCGAAGTTACATAATAGTGGAGTCTCTGCCAATCCCTTATTGGGTCAGTGCTTAAGAATGTCCAGAAAGTTATTAACGTGATTGCATGAATGTCTTAGACAGTTGGTTGGAACCCATCATGGAATATGTTGGGTTTACTTTTATTAAAACCTACTTGAATATCCTTGATCCGTCTATATTTTTTTAGAAAAGGGCACCCCAGCCTCTGCATCAATAGATGCATGCGGCTTTTATTTTATTGATTCAAAAAGTCTTACAAAAGTTACTTGGTGTGCATATCGTTGGAATTTACGGAAACATGGTTAAGTAGAGATAGGAATTTGTGCCTGCCTGCACATACTCACAGACATAATTGAATTTTTGTCCCAGCAGCTCTTTGCTCGAAAAATTTACACACCTCTTCATTTGTTGTAGGGATGTAGTGTTGAACCAGGGTTTGATTGAAATTATACGCGGGAACATGAAATCTGTGAGTATTTATTCAACAGCATGTTTACGTACCTATATATTTTTGTTAAATCTGATACTTATTCCCTTTAACTTGGCATATGCTGTGACCAACACACACAAACTCAGGGGATGGACCTGGGGAAGAACTGTGAGGCCATCCTAGATATGTGCGTAGAACCGCCTCAGCCGTCAGCTGACAACATGACCATCCTACTGGTCCGGTTCAAGCACGCCGCACAAGAACCTGGCAGGTCCGGCACCGGTGATGACATGCAGGGCAAGAGCAAAGGCAAAGCCGCCATGGAAGTGAACCGCAAGGCTGCCGCTCCTCACCGCAGAAGCTTCTGAATTCAAGACACAAACATATCACAGAGTTGGTTTTTGCTGCAGTTTCTTTGTGACTCAGGTTATCAGCCAAAAGTGGAAAAATTAAACCTGGTTTCGCTTCGTACATACGATATACTAGTGTTGTACCGGGGACGTGGATCTGGTTTGGTAGCCGCTTCGACGCACACGCTATTCTTTTTCTCTTTTTGGCTGGAGGATGATCCTTAATTTTTGTCTCGTATACTCCATTCTTTTTGTAAATACCATCTGCATTCAGATTTTTTTTTGTTCTCTCTCATGCCTGATGTGAATTTGATAAGGAAATTGTGCGTGTGTTGTCATGACGCAAAGGTTATATGTGTTGCCATGCATACTCTGCTGTGGTCATTCAAAGCATTTATAATAGTACAATGATCTCCTTTACATCTGATGTGTGCCACTGTCACCTTACTGCATTCAAAAAACAGTTACGTGATGTGTGTCACCTTACTGAAGTGAGTTGAAACACATCAGATAACTGTCTTATATTCAAAAATGCCTTAGCTGATTGCCAAGTTGCAAAGGTTGTACGCATGGAGATGAGCATGGTTCCTACCAGTCAGACCGTCGTGTTGCAGATGAGCATTGCTTCTACTCTGACAGTGAATACAAGCAGCAGGTTAATTGACCGGCACCCAGGATCTGCATGCATGCAACTCGTTCTGCTAACCAGGCAATTGAACAATGCATAATTTACTGTCTTACTTACCAAATTCAGATACAGAACAATGTGTCGTTCCCAAGTGCGTGCCGAACGTATTGGTTTTCTGAACCTTCTCCTTGGTCGGGATTTCATTCTGCTTGGTGAATAAAACAAGGTGGGGAAACAAGAAAACTCCCTGGTTTTACACCTAAATACCTAATCAGACACTCAATGCAGGACATGGAGATCATCCTATCACAGGAAAACTGATAAACATTTCACAGAACCATACAGCTTCCAGTTTAGAGTCAATTTGACCAATACAAGCAGCACCCGAACTGAAATGGAAACAGAAATATTACTAGTAAATTTGGGGTACTAAACAACTCTTAGAACACTGGAAAGCCCTGGAAGGCAATTTCCTCTAGCAGTAACATGCATGAATCTTTCAGCTCTCTTGTCTACATTTTCATTGGTAATAGCTAATGTTGCAGAAAATTGATGCATTGCCCAAAGAAGATTCTGGAAATGAAATTGCAACCAAACGCTGTTGCAGTAAACAGAAATAGCAAATGTGTTGCAGATCAATGATGTCGTGGACAAACAAGACTGTTCTATGTATCACCATCACATCTCTGCAACTGTAAAATCCATATAGCATTGCCTAACAGAAATGAAGCAAGAATTAGTACTGAGATAGAGGAGGCACTTTTGCTACCCATCGACTACAATAAGATCTTGAGAAGTGACCAAGTCTGACTGCTGTCACAAACAAATTTCTACAGAACTAACTAATTTCAAGAAAAGTGCAACCTGAAGCAAGCATTCTTGAACTGGTATTGCCTTCTTGGAAGACAGAAGATGTTCAGAACAAAAATGGAGATGCGTATGGTACAAATCCTCATATCGGAAAGTTTCGATACCACCCAAGATCTATCCACGTACAGGCAAATCAAAGATTTCTGAAGGATGCTAGTACCGAGCAAACGACGCCAATCGATCGCAGCGAGACACGAACCAATCGATCACACAAGACAGAACCGCGCGCGCTTCCTCCCCGGTTCTTCCTCGATGCGGCAGCCGACGCGCTTGAGGTCCTCGTCGCTGGAGTAGCCGGATTCCTCGCCGCCGGGGTAGCTGGACAGCGGGATCTCCACCTCGCAGGAGCTGCCAGGCGGCGTCGGCGGCGGCCTCGCGAAGACCTTGCGGACCACGCAGTCCATGTTCGCCCTGGGGTGGGCCTGGGCCCGCGCGGCGGCGGCGCGGCAGGCGGCCGCGTCCTTGTTGAGCCGGTACTCCTTCATCAGCCACGGCGTCGGGAGCACGGCCACCCTGCCGTCGTCGCCCCAACAGGTCACGTGGAAGGCGAACCGGCGCCGGAACGCGACCGCCTCCACGGCTTCGCCGCGGCCCTGCACGTACCCCTTCTCGGGCCCGTACCGCGCCCAGCAGCCGCCCGGCACCGCCCGCACGTCGTCGGTGGGGTAGTCCCCGTAGAAGTAGCCCCACGCCTCCCCGCGGTCCGTCCTGCTTCCGGGGTGGAAGGGGAGCGCCGCGGGGCTCTCGGCGGAGAAGACGTCCACGCCCTCGGCGACGAGGCCGGGGACGGTGTCGCCGCGGAGCGCCTTGGGGGCGAGGTACTGCGCGATGATCTGGGGGCCGCTGGGCTTGAACGCGGAGCCCGGCGGAAGGCTCCGCAGGGGCGCGGCCGTGGGCGCCATTGCCGCCGAGATGGAGCTAGAGTAGATTGTAACCGAATGGAGCCGTGGAGGGAGAGAGAGTTTGTTAGGAAAGTTTTGAGTTCTACTTGGAGTTCACGGAAACGATGGAACAGGGTCGTGGACTTATAAATGGGATGGCTTCAGTTCAGGGTGATGTTCCGTTCCAGAGATGGAAAATTAGGGAGATTTCAGGACGGGTCCCTTTCCAAATTTACTCCAGCCACTTGGATACTATTGATTTTTTTAAACGAGCCAAAAACTTTACATTTATAGGATATTTTATTCGCATTTTATTAGAATAAAAAGTTTACACATCTCGACTAAAATTTCGAAAAAGTAAGTGACGCGTGATTATTGCATTTTAAATGAGGTCCTTGCATTCAGATAATTATTGCGAGAATCACAGATACAAAATGCACGCCACAACACATTCGCACTGCATGAAGATTGCTTTGCGACAGATTAAAAAAACACACAGCACAGACACGGACTCACAAACACGCACGTACAAACACCTCTATGAATGTATGTTCGCACACCCTATCCCTATGAACACTTACGAGAGATTGACCAGACAGATTCTGAGGTTGACGAAATCACCACGAGCGGCTCGCTATTGACGGTTGACAAAGTCACCAAGAGCGGGCGGCTCGCTATTGACGGGCACGGTACATGCCGTTGAAAGAATAATGTTGGTTAAATAAATCCTTGATTAATTCAGATAAATGCGAACACCCATGTCAAATCTCGGACTTGAATTTGTATGAGTTGGTTCCACCGCAAGGACCAACCAGCTGAGCTAGCTCAGTTCGCGCGATTTTTTTTTGTGACAATCTAAACTAATTTTAAAGGAGCATTTGCTGTCATCCCTCTATTTTAACTTGTGTTCTAGTAGGGATAAGAATCACATGTCAATTAACAAACCACTAACCGCAGAGTATGGGACAAACGATGAGGAGGTTGAAGAGTATAGGGGATGCGTTTATCGAAGACAATACTAATATGATTCAGAAGAAAATAAGACAAACATCATAACCTAGCTCATTCCCGCCATTGTTACCACACAAGCCCCAATACTAAAGACCGCCTCCTTGAACTGATCCATCCTAGCAATGCTCATCTTCAAAAACAATGTCATCGAGGAGAGAGGCGACACATAGCACCTCCAGCATCTGATACACACATTTAATGTTCCCCACTGAGCTGCTTCGGATGGAGGAAGCAACAATTCACCTCGAGGATGCCTTATGAATGGAAAGACACCCAAGAGCTGCAGAGCTGCTTCGGATGGAGGAAGCAACACTTCACCTCGAGGATGCCTTATGAATGGAAAGACACCCAAGAGGATGGCAGTTGCCGCCTCCAGTCACCTTGCCGGATTTGCGGCGTTTATAGTGGAGGAGGAGGAGCAGGTGGCGCGGGCGACAACTAGGATTCGCCTCAACCACCCCCTCAGGCCTGGTTTAGTAGCAGGGTATTTTAAGAGATTGGTGGATATTATCCCGATCAAACCCCTAAATCTCCACATATCCCAAAACAATGTTTGGTTTTAGTGTATTTGACATGTTTTATCTCCACATTTTTCCACAAATTTTCAAGCTCTAGCGCATTTTTTTCAATACTTAATCCACTACTCCTACCTAGTGTATTGCGGGATTTAAAGGGATAGGGCCTGTTCTTGGGAGCATCAGCCCTGGTCGTCGCCAGCCTGACCGACCCGACCACGTTAGAGGTAGTGTATTACGGGATTTAAAGGGATAGGGCCTGTTCTTGGGAGCATCAGCCCTGGTCGTCGCCACGCCAGCCTGACCAACCCCTAAAAGTAAACGGAGGGAGTACCATTCTCTCTTCCATTTCACTAGCTAAAATGCGCGTGGCAACTCTAAGAAATACATGACATGCATTGATGTTCAGGTCGTACCAACAATAAAAATAACCCAACGGCTACCATCCTCATATCGAAATGGGAATGCAAGAATGTCAGACACACTCTGTTCATCATCCCTGAACCCCAAAACACCCAGTAACCGGTTAACCATTTTCCTGCTTTTGTGGACAGCAGTGAGTCTGGTTCCCGCTATGACTGTGACTGTGAGTATCAACAGCAGGTTGTCTGAGATAATTTCGCAAAAAAAGAAGATTGGTTGAGCTAAACCTACACTATACCCAGGATCTGAATTTTAATCGTTATACTGTAGAGAATTCAACAAAGCATAAAGATTTTATTTCTCAAATTTAGTGATTCTGTATGATTAGAAGCTAAATTTACGTTGGGCTCCTTCAGCTCCAAAAATAACGTGCAATTCTCAAGTGTGTCCAACACATTGTTTAATTAGTAGGGAACTTCTATACCTTCTTGGTCTGCAATTCAGGCTGCTACGTGTTTGCCCATGACAAGAGACTAACAAATAGGCATTTCATACAACTATACAATGGCATGTAACTTCCAGTTCTGAATTTTTTTGAGGCCATAACTAAAAGGGGAACCAATGAATTTTGTCATAACTTTGAGTTTCATACCGCACGAAGATTCTGGAACTGAAAATTGCAACCAGATATATTGTTGCAGTGGACAATACAAGCAAAACAATTAATTAAGGGAATCTTTTGCCGCTTTTACCTTCAAGTTCAACGATGATAAGAACTAAGGGAAACTGTTGCACAAAGCAATCTACAGTACTAGAACAAATTAACTTCCACTACAGAGTGCAATGCCCTGAACCAAGCATTTCCAAAACTGTTCTTGGAAGAACAAGCAAAGATGTTGCAGAACAAACAGAGATGCGTACAGGTACAGTCCAAATTTCTGACATCGAAAAGTTTCTGGACTACGATTTGGTGACTGCAACTGTCCAGGATCCATCCACGTACAGGTAAATCAAACAACACACCTATTGATCGCAGCGAGATATTAGCGGATCGAACGATGGGATCTACCAGGTTCATCCTCGAGGCGGTAGCCGTGCGTGCTTCGCTGCAGGTTCATCCTCGAGGTGGTAGCCGACGCGCTTGATTGAGTAGCAGGATCTGTATTTTAATCGTTCTGCTGTAGAGAATTCGACAAATCATAAACGATCTTATTCCTCTAATTTTGCGATTCTGTATTGGAACCTAGATTTAAGTTGGGCTGCTTCAGCTGCAAAACAACGTGCAATTCCCAAGTGTATGTCAAACGCACTCGTTAATCAGTAGAGAACTTCTAAGCCTTCATGATCAGCATTTCAATCTACCGCATTTTTGCCAATGGCAAGAGACCAACTGACAGACATTTCATACAACCATACAATGGCCCGCAGCTTCCAGTTCAAAGTTGTTGTGCCAGAACGAAAATCGGAACCAACTTATAGAAGTAAATCTTATACAGTACAAACAACTTTGCCATCAACGATGGCGAGAAGGAAGTAAGTCTCCTACAAACAACTTTCTGCTAGAACTGATTAACTTCAGTAAAAAGAGCAACACCCTGAACCAACCTGCAGTTTTCAGTCTGGGTGTCAAGTTGACAAAGACAAGCAGCACCCAAACTAAAAGGCAAACCGATATATTAAGAGTAAATTTGGGGTACTCTTTGAACACTGTAAAGGCCTGGAAGTCGATTCCTCTAGCAATAACATTCATGGACAATAACTAATGTTACATTGATACAGTGGTGAAAGAAGATTCTGGAAACGAACAAAACCTGTTGCAGTAAACAGTTGTGGCTAATGTTGCAGATAAATGATGTACTGGACAAAGAAAACTCCCTGGTTTTACACCTAAATAACTAATCAGACACTCAGTATGCAAGACATGGAGATCATCCTATCACAGGAAAACTGAGAGACATTTCACAGAACCATACAATGACCTGCAGCTTCCAGTTTTAGTGTCAATTTGACCAATACAAGCAGCACCCGAACTGAAATGGAAACAGACATATTACTAGTAAATTTGGGGTACTAAACGACTCTTAGAACAATGCAAAGGCCTGGAAAAATGATGCACTGCCCAAAGAAGATTCTGGAAATGAAATTGCAACCAAACGCTGTTGCAGTAAACAGAAATAGCAAATGTTGCAGATCAATGATGTAGTGGAAAAACAAGACTGTTCTATGTATTACCAACCACGTCTGTGCAACTGTAAAATTAATGTAGCATTGCCTAACAGAAATGGAGCAACAAATTACTGAGATAGAAGCGCTTATTTTGCTATCCATGGACGACGATGACAAGTGAACAAATCTCTCAGAAACAAATTTCTACTGGAAGCAGTAAAAACTGCAAAGCACTGAAGCACATCATTCTTGAACTGTTCTTGCCTTCTTGGAAGACAGAACTAACTAACTAACTTCAAGAAAAGTGGTACCTGAAGAAAGAATTCGTGAACTGTTCTTGCCTTTTTGGAAGACAGAAGATGTTTGTATGGTACAAATCCTCACCTCGGAAAGTTTCGATCTGCACCTACGATTTGGTGCTGACTGCTACGACGACACTATCCAAGATCCATCCACGTACAGGCAAATCAAGAGATTTCTGAAGGATGTGAGTACCGATCAAACGACGCCGCCAATCGATCGCAGCGAGACACGAACCAAACGACCGATCACACAAGACGTGCGCGCTTGGTCCCCGGTTCTTCCTCGGTGCGGGCATCCGGCGGGCTTCTGGTCCTCGACTCCTTGTCGCTGGCGTAGCCGGCTTCCTCGCCGCGGCCGCCCTTGCCGCCGGGGTATCTGGACGCCGGGATCTGCCGCACAGTTGCGCTGCCAAACGGCGGCGGCAGCTTCGCGAAGACCTTGCGGACCACGCAGTCCATGTTCGCCCAGGGATAGGCTTGGGCCCGCGCGGCGTGGAAGCGGTTGGCGGCGGCGTCCTTGTTGAGCCGGTACTCCTTCATCAGCCACGGCGTCGGGTGCAGGACCACTCTGCCGTCGGCGCCCCAACTGCTCGCGTGGAAGGCGAACCTGCGGCGGAACGCGACCGCCTCCACGGCCCCGCCTCCGTGGCCGCACCCGCACAGGTACTCCTTCTCGGGCCCGTACCGCGCCCAGCCGCCGCCCGGCACCGGCCACGGGCGGTTGATGGAGTAGTGACCGTAGAAGTAGCCCCACACCTTCCCGTGGCCCGTCCTGCTGACGGGGTGGAAGAGGGGCTCCGCGGGGCTCGCGGCGAGGAAGACGTCCACGCGCTCCTCGACGAGGCTGGGGTCGATGGTGGGGTGCCCGCCAAACACCTTGGGGGCGAGGTACTGCGCGACGATCAGGCGGCCGCTGGGCTTGAGAACGTAGCGCCGCGGCCGTGGGCACAGGTTCGGCAGGGGCGCGGCCGGGGGCGGGGGCGTCATTGTTGCCAAGATGGAGCTAGCTTGTAACCGAATGGGGCGTGGAGGGAGAGTTTGTTAGGGAAGTTTTGAGGGGAGAGGAAACTTCGAATTCACGGAAACTATTGAACAGGGGTCTGAACTTATAAATGGTCTGGCTTCAGTTCAGGGTGATGTTCCTCATGGCCAGGTTCAGATAGAAGGCCGGGATATCAGGATTCAGGACAGGTGCACTTTCCTTTTGTGCTAAACTTTTCGGGAGATTTCGAAAAAGAATGGATTCGGTCTTAATGTCTTATACATACGCGAGGAAGGTAATAAAAAAGTGCTTATGTCTCATGCGCCTGATTTTTTCTTAAGTCTAAATCAACTCAGAAAAGTGCAACTGATGCATATTTTTGTGGGTGACTGAGACTTAAAAAATTCTTAGGCACATGAGAATTAGCAAAACCGAAACTTTTCTCTCAGGGTGAATTTTGTCGATCCGGATTATTGGTGATTCCGCTCTCGTGTGATATTCTATTAGAGCAATAAATACTGTAAAAAAAACTCATATAGAATATTTTCCTTCACAAGAAGTTAGCACATCTCGACTAAAATCCGGAAATATGTGACACTTGTGCGTGGATATTACATGTCAAGGGCGGTTCTTGCATTCAGAAAATAATCTGACAAAATAGCGGAATGGGACGTGTGTGCTACAACATCCTTCACTTTGCGTGCCGAGTGCTTTGGCAATCCATGTTTTGGTGACAAAACTATACTATAGTTTTGAAAAAACTACTGTTGTCACCCCTCTATTTTAACTTGTTTTCCAATAAAGTTAAGAAACACGTGTTGATTAACAATAGTTAAGGCCTTGTTTACCTCGGAGTTATATTTGGGGTTCGAAGAGGAATATCCCGGATCCCGAAAAATCCCCAGTAATCTGTTTATCTTGGGGGTATTTTTGGGTTCAGAGGGGATAATCTCCAAATATTTCCCACCAACCACCTCATTTTTATCAAAACCTAAAACTATAGTCCATACTAGTGTATTTTAGGGGAAGAGTAATTTGTGGAGATTTTTGGGGATTGGTTGAACACCCAATCCCCTCTCATCCCCACTCTTCCTATCCCCAATAAAACACTTGGAGTAAACAAAGCCTAACTGGGTATTACAAGGATGGGATGAGCGATGATGGGGTTGAAGAGGCTATTCATCGTACTGCCTTGTCAGTATGATCAATGAGTTTTCCTTACCGAAATAAAGACTATTTGTCGTAGTGCCTTGTCATATGATCATCAATGGGTTCTCCTTGAAAGCATATAAATAATTTTAGGCATTTTTTGAGAAAATTATGTTTCAACATTGATATCAAACGCTTACAAGCTTACCTTATTGTGAAAACATGGTTATCTTTTTTTTTCTACTGGAAAGGGAAATACTACTCCTTGCCAAATGTGAGTGCTAGTCATCCAAGATTTTGGCCATAAGGACGGCGGCAAGCAAAAATCAGCTCTTATGGCTAGACACAAATACATTGTCTCACTTGACCTTAACGGAATCTTATTAAGGACAACACATAAGTTTATATATGTGGCTTGGAGAAGACCGGCGCTCCGCCGACTACACCTAAGCCATGGAAGATGATTCCCAGAATAGGGCCACCTGCTTGATTTGGTCGCCAAGAACGACCGACGGAGAATCGAATAGGCAGGGTAAGAGCCGCCTTGTTGTTTGCATACATCATGCAGTCACCTGGATCTAAGTGTACGACTTATGCTAATGTTTCCGAGACAAGAATAGAGGGTGGGGGTAGACATTACTCCCTCTGTCCTCACATAAGTGTACTTGTAAGTTTATTATGAAGCTAATTCTTAAAAAAAAATTGACCAATTTTATAAAAAAAATAGCAACATATATGACATTATATTGGTATATTTTGAAACATCATTTCAAGATGAATCTAGTGAGACAAATTTACTGTCATAAATGTGGGTGCTTTTCCTTATAAAGTTGATCAAAACTTATAACTTTGATTTACTCCAAAAGGTAAAAGTACACTTATTCGTGGAAGAAGGGGGTGTGCGATTTACATCGTGGAGGTTGAGCTTAATGGTAGTCCATAAGCGATAACAATATCGTATGCGAGGGCATCCATAAACTTATATATGGTTGTCCATAAGCGATAACAATATTGTATACGAGGGCATCCCACTTAACTTGAAAATGACCGATAGTGTCAGCCAACTCTATCCAAGCCATGGAAGATGATTGATTCCCATATTAGGGCCACCTCCTTGATTTGGCCGCCTAGAAAGACTGGCGGAGGATCAGATAGGCAAGGTAAGGGCCGCCATAACCCTGTAAACGTAACCGTATGTTACGTACGTACACACGCAAACATGTTCAGCGATAGGCCCCAAACACTCAGTAACCGATTAAAAAAAAACTTCCTGCTATGTAGACGGCAGTGAGCATGGTTCCCAGATAGCATCTTCACTGAGCTACACAGACACTATACCCAGGAGCCAGGATTACAGTTGCAGACAGCAGCTTGATTCATTCTGCTGTAGAAAATTGAACAAAGCATAAACAGTCTTATTTCTCAAATTTTGCGACTCTGTAGGATTAGAAGAAGTTGCGCTCCTTGGTCAGTAATTTTTTGTTTATTTTTTTTTTTGAAATTTTAACGGGGGCAAAAGCTTTGCCCCATTTAATTGAATAAGAAGGAGTTTTACAGCGTACACTAGTTACAAACGGGATTACTCTCCCGGCATTATTTGGCCCAACTTTTTAGCGCCGGCGATAACCCAAAGGCGACACTCACGCTTAATCTTATCTAACAAAACTTGAATCGGGGTATGCTTTTGTCGAAACACGCGGGCATTTCTTTCATTCCAAACTTCCCAAGAGACAAGGAGGGCAAGAGAAGCCCAAGACTTTCTCCGGGAGACTTGTAGCCACCAATCGTGAAGGGTCATCGTTGGCCAATTGTTGATATGAAGATCTTGGAGGCCAAGCCAATGTCGGATGTCCTTGGTCAGTAATTCAGTTGCAAAAGAATCGTGCAATTCCTAGTGTGTGTCAAAACGCACTGTTTAATTAGTAAGGAACTTCTACGCCTTCTTGGTCAGCATTTCAGTCTGCTGCATGTTTGCCCATGGCAAGAGACCAAATATCAGACATTTCATACAACAATACAATGAGTCAATCACCTGCAGCTTCCAGTTCTGAAGTTTTTGATGCCTAAACTAAAAGGGGAACCAATGTATAACCTTCAGTAGTAAATTTGGGGATACTAAAAGACTGTTGGAACAGAAGATTATGGTACTCCCTATGTGATTCCTTGCTAATTCTTGTAGTTTCATACCATACAAAAATTCTGGAACTGAAGTTGCAACGATCGACACAATGTGGCAGTGGACAGTAGGTCAATAGCTAATGTTACAGACAAATGGTGGACAAAGAAGACAGTTCCTGAAACAGTTCGGGATAGCATTGCTGAGATATAGGCGCCTCTACCATCAATGTCTCAATGATTCAATGATGATGAGAAGTAATTAAATCTTCTACAGAAATTAGTCTACTAGTACAACTAACAAACTTCAGTAAAAAGAGCAACACACTGAACCAAACTGTTCTTAGAAGAGCAATGAGAAATCAAGTTGTTGCAGAAGCAGCATATCCAAGATCCATCCATATACAGAAAATCAAAAGGGACGATTTCTGACGAATTTACCAACCTACTCCTGGAACCTGGATTTGTTCTCCTGACCGATCAACCTATCGCAGCGAGGCACGAGCCAATCGACCGATGCAATCGATCAGACAACACAGAACCGTCCGCGCTTCCTCCCCGACTCTTCCTCGACGCGGCAGCCAACGCGCTTCCATTCCTCGTCGCTGGAGTATCCGGCTTCCTCGTCCACGTAGCTGGACGCCGGGATCGCCTCCTCGGGGCTTGCAGGCGGAGGAGGCGGCGACTTGGCGAAGATCTTGCGGACCACGCAGTCCATGTTCGCCTTGGGGCCGGGCCGCTTGGCGACGGCGCGGAAGGCCGCGGCGCGCTTGTTGAGCCGGTACTCCTTCATCAGCCACGGCGTCGGGAGCACGACCACCCCGCCGTCGTCGCCCCAACAGGTCTCGTGGAACACGAAGCTGCGCCGGAACGCGACCGCCTCCATGGCGCCGCCGTGGCCGTGGCCGTACACGTACTCCTTCTTGGGCCCGTAGCGCGCCCAGCATCCGCCCGGCACCGGCCGCACGTCGTCGATGGGGTAGTCGCCGAAGAAGTATCCCCACACCTCCCCGTGGTCCGTCCTGCTGCCGGGGTGGAAGGGGAGCGCGGCGGGGCTCTCGGCGGAGAAGACGTCGACGTCATCCGCGACGAGGTCGTCGGTGGTGGTGTCGCCGCGGAGCGCCTTGGGGGCGAGGTACTGCGCGATGATCTGGTGGCCGCTGGGGCTCAGCAGGGGCGCGGCCGCGGGCGCCATTGCCGCTAAGATGGAGCTCGATTGTAACCGAATTAGCCGTGGAGAAGAGGTTGTTAGGAAAGTGTTGAGGGGAGAGGAAGCTTGGATTCCACGGAAACGAAGCAATAGGGGCCTATATAGATGGGCTGGCTGCCTGGATTCGTGGCGATGTTCCAGATGGTCGTGGACACTTGGTTTTTAGTGATTCGGCCCATATTCTGTTTAGCAATAAATACCGTAAAAATGTAATACTAGAACATTTTCACTCACGAAAAGTTAACACGCCTCAACTAAATCCGGAAACTAAGACACTTGTGCATAAAGATTGCATTTAAATTGATTTGCTTTTGAAAAATTATATGAGAGAATAGTCGATACAAAGTGTGCACTATAACATGTTCACGGTGCGTGGGGCTGCTTTGGTGACCCAGTTTTTTGTGACATCCTAAACTAATTTTGAAGAAAAACTTGTTGCCACCACAATGTTTAACTTGTGTTCCAATAAGGTCTTCTCCAAGCTCATTGTATCGGGGTAGAACCTCTTACACATGTGATGTACTATTACCATATATGTGGATCTTAACTTACAACAATTTTTCGTAAGTTGAGTGGGTCCCATCGTATGGGGAAAGTGTGCTTATTGATTGTGGATACCCTTAGATCGATCTGACATGTCTAAATTCTATTGCACAATGACTATCCTTAGTTCCAAAATTTGATCATCTCGGTCAAAACGTATCTAGTAGTCTCATTATCCTATTAGTATTAAGAAAAAAATAGTCATTCGCGGATGCATAAGTTTATCTTTTCTACTTTGAGACGATGCAAAAAAAACTAGCATTTTTATTACTTAAGAAACACCAAGTAACAGGTGAAAAGCGATGAAAGCTCACAGGCTGACTATCACAGAACATGACAGGCGCAAGGGAAGATACCACTAACCCCGGCTCACAACAGATATACCACGCACACAACTTTGAAAAAAAAGGCTAAAGTCACCCTCAAGCGTCTTTGGTTGGATGAATGAGCGCCGCACCTCTCCCTCAAACAAGGAAAGAACCCTGGGAGCAAAGTTAAATCCTTAGATTAGTTCATCCTCGCAAAACCAAAACATCAGGCATCAGAAGGGCCATCAACATGCCTCCTTGGGACAAAAGCACACATAATAGATCACATCTGCGCCACAACCGCCACCGTCGTTCCTCTACCTGTCGCTGCCATCGTTGATCCCATCCCGTCCACCGCGTACACGACCGACGGGAGAGCAGGCCTCCGAAACCCCGCCTCTTTGCATCTTGTACGGGAGAGGGGCAATTAGGTTTTTTGGGAGCGTCTCATACGCGACTGCATCGTCTGCGTCTACTTCCTCTTCGTCCACTTTATCTTCGTTGACTACGTTTGTGTCGCCTTCATCGTCATCATGTCCTCCGACGGCGAGATCGAGAAGGCTGCCGCGGAGAAAAGGATCGCCGACGAAGCTTCCGCTTCTGCTTCGTCCAACTGGAGGGTACAACACGTTTATCTCTCTCCTGATAATTTCCCTGCTTGCCATGTTACTGCTGTCTGTAGATGTTTCTATCATATTGCTAGTACATGGTTATGTCGTCAAGTTTCAGTATGTCGTTAGCATTGTTTATGTCATGTTCATGATTTATGCTTGGATTAATTTAGTCGAACAATTGCTTATATTACAACACTAATTCCTCTAGCCGTAATTTGAATCTTTTAGATCTTTTTTTTTATAATTTAATGGAGCGTTTGTGATGATTCCTTAATACTACTTTGAGTTCGATACCACACGAAGATTCCGGGACTGAAATTGTAACCAGACATGGCTGCAGAAAAATTATGCAGTGGACAAAGAAGACAGCTTCTGCAACTGGTCGGCATTGCATTGTTGATGAGATAATGACATCTAGGATCCTTTACGACTTCTACCATCAACCATGATGAGAATTAAGTCTCCTACAAACAAAATTCTATAGTAGATAGAACTACTTAACCTCCAGTTAAAAGAGCAGCCCTCAAAAGATTTCTGATGAATCTACCAACCACATGTCGATCTCAGCGATCAGACAACACATAACCGTCCGCGCTTCCTCCCCGGTTCTTCCTCGACGTGACGGCCGACACGCTTCCAATCCTCGTCGCTGGAGTATCCGGCGGCTTCCTCTTCCACGTACCAGGAATCTGGGATCGCCTCCTCGGAGCTCGCAGGCGGAGGAGGCGGCGACTTGGCAAAGATCTTGCGGACCACGCAGTCCATGTTCGCCTTGAAGCCCGGCCGCTTAGCGGCGGCACGGAAGGCTGCGGCGCCCTTGTTGAGCCGGTACTCCTTCATCAGCCACCGCGTCGGGTGCACGTTCACCCCGCCGTCGTCGCCCGAAAGGGTCACGTGGAACGAGAAGCTGCGCCGGAACGCGACCGCCTCCATGGCGCCGCCGCGGCCGCGGTGCACGTACTCCTTCTCGGGCCCGTACTGCGCCCAGCATCCGGCCGGCACCGCCCGCACCTCGTCGGCGGGGTGGTCCCCGTAGAAATAGCCCCACACCTCCCCGTGGTCCATGTCCGTCGTGCTGCTGGGGTGGAAGGGGTGTCGCCGCGGAGCGCCTTGGGGACGAGGCACTGCGTGATGATCTGGTGGCCGCTGGGCTTGAACTCGGAGCTCGGCGGCGGGCCTCGCTCGGGCGCGGCCGTGGGCGCCATGGTCACCGAGATGGAACTAGGTTGTAACCGCACGGCGCACGGAACGTGGAGGAGAGTTGGGAAAGTTTTTATGGGAGAGGAGTTCAACTTGGAGTTTGTTAGGGATTGTGTCTTGGAGTTTGTTACGGAAGTTTTCGTGTTAGGGTACGTGTGGAACCTAGGCATTAATTATGGCCTTGCCAGGCTACCCAGAACGATTTGGGCCTTGCCAGGCTAGAGCGACCTTTTCTCCGCGTGATTGTGGCCATTGTGACCTCCGAGTTCAGACCGCGGTGCGAAGCCCAGCCCGACAGAACATGGGACATTCGAGACCTACAAGCCTTGGTGAGTTGGTGGCATGCGTATATTTTTGTTGAAAAAAAACCCACCCTCATGAGAATTTTCAAAATTCTGCCGTTTAAAAGTGTCGGACTAAGGTTGCTAGGTTTGCCACCGTGACCTAACCACAAGGCTACTACCCGTAAAGAAACAATGCTACACTTACTGACCGGACAACGATTGTGATGGGGCGAGAGCCCAGACAGGACATGATGACCCAACGCGACGACCCCGATGTCGCCTTCTCCTTCATGGCCGGACTGCGTTGCCACGAAGTCATCTACATGAAAGACACCGGGCAGTGCATGCTGGTTGCCGACCTACACGAGTTCAGCATATGACATCTAGTTCTTTGGCTCGTACTCCTCGGAGGGTATCCCATGGAACCTATTTGGAGGGAAGACCGAGGACAAATGCATGTTCTTCATGTGACCCCTTGACCGGCGCCACATATTTACTATGGACATGCTGAAGGCGAGGGGTTGCCTTGCATGCTATGTTGAAACGTCAGGAGACGACGGACTATCTCGCTCTTGGATGCCCTTTCTCGCGGATGGTGTGCCCGCTATTGCCAGGGCCCACAAGATGCCTAGCATCAACCCCCCGACATGATATCGCAATAGGAGGTCACCTTTTCCTCTTGGTGGTCTTGTGCTCGATTGCTCGTGGCGTTGTCGAGAAGAAGGAATAGGCCAAGCTTGATGGTGTGATGGCTTACACCGCTTGGTTCTTATGGAGAGAAAGGAATAGTAGGGTTAATAAAAATCGGTATTGTTCTTATAGTGTTGTTGCTAGTTTGCTACGAAAGTGCCAAGACAACGCGTGCTCTCGCCTTTGTTAGAGTGGTTGACGATGATCTTGGCTGAGATGATATGGCCGTGTGACTTGTAAATAACATTTTTTTTTCTTTTTCTTCTCTTTATATGATTGGGCAGCCCTCTTGACGGTTCGTAAAAAAAGAAAGTGTCTGGGCAATCTATACCTCTTATAAAGCAAACCCCCTCTAAGTGCATTAACTATTTTCTATCTCAACATGCAAAGTATCCACATCACCCACTATTTTAGCCAATCAATTATTCATTTCCACTAATACCAATTAATAATAATATACTTCCTCCGTTCCTGAATGTAAGGCATATAGTTTTTTGCACGAATATTAAGACGGGGGAGTTTTACATACGACGGACTCATTTTCCCATTATTGTTTTTGGAATAGAGGACTCCCTAACAATCATAAATTGAAAACAATCATTTAAATCTCTCTGTTATAGATTGAAACTTATTTTTAGAGGCCTAAAATTGTCCATAAATAGCAATACACCCTATATTTTGGAATTTTTCTCAAAAAACTATACGCCCTACATTACGGAACGGAGGGAGAATCTTTCATGCAACATATCCATGTCATCTAATTAATAATAATAGTATCTTTCATGCGACCTATCCATGTCATCTTTTTTCCGCTCTCAAATATTCAACAATTTCACATGAATTAATTTAGTTTCTCGACTATCATGCTCAAATGAATTTTGACAATTAATTATTCATGCGAGTTATACCCATTTCATTATTAAATTGTATAAAGATACCCGCTCCAACGCGTGGGGTATTCTTCTAGTATTAGAGACATGGGTTCCGTTGTTGTTGCCAAACATAAGGTGGTCGTCGAAGTTAAAGTTAAACTGAAATCGCTGGCTTGCGTAGAAGTCGTTACAATGACACCCATCGACAACCTCAACTATGGTATTTCTTCTCAGTGGCACGCGTAATTCTTATTATGACCAGATTAGTCGGCAGTGTGTAATCGTGTTACATGATGACATTGATGCAGCTACAACAATTTTTTACCAATTCTTCGATAATAAACCGATCAATCTTTTTAAAATAAGGCAAAATTATACTTTTTTGTACGAGAAAGATGTGAGTCAATGGTTGATCTTGTTGCTATACTTACTCGCAGTAGATGGAGCAACTTTCTTAATCCGAGAACACGGAAAGCGCCACGTCGTTCGCAAGCCTCACCAGACCCCATCATGTGATAAGTCATGGGATGTTCTTCTCGACCCGAACAATCATGGAGATTCCGTTCTCTCCACATGCACATTGAACCAGGATATATGCAAAAACGGACCCATTCATTTTAAGAGTCGTTTGACACTCATCATTTTTATGAAATTCATTTCAGATTACATACCAAATGTGTTTGTCTGTCATGAAATTAGGATGTTATTTCAACTGAAATTTTAAAGAATGTCTATGCTATGTTAAGTCAATTTTTGTTTGAGAAATGTTAAGTCAATTCTTGTCCCTAATGCTGACTTTTTTAAAAATTCATTTCATTTTGCCAAATAAAATAAAATGATGAGTATCAAATGAGTCCTCAATATTTCATTTTATAGATGTCTATAGAATCAGAAAATGGAGTAAAAGTGAGGTCCTGTTTTTCATCCTCCTAGGCGACTCTTCCTACCTGCCCGATGCTGCCGCTGATACCGGCCCCACCGCAGATCCCCAACGTCATGGAACAAGACGCCAAGGAGCGCCTCCTCCCACCCCGCGCCGAGGCGAACGGGCCCCACCGCCGCGGCAAGCCCGCAGCGCCAGGCAGCGTCGGCGTCGTCGGCGGCGGAGGCGGAGGCGGAGGAGGGGGCGGAGTGGCCATCGACGTACACGGTCTGAAGAAGCGCGGCGGCGGGCGGCGCTCGTGGGTGCGGGTGGACGCGGCCACGGGCGCGTCCGAGGGGGTGGAGGTCGCCAAGCCGGCGCTCATGCGGCGGCTCGACCTGCCCGCGCGCGACCTCCGCCTCCTCGACCCGCTCTTCGTCTACCCCTCCGCCATCCTCGGCCGCGAGCGCGCCGTCGTCTGCAACCTCGAGCGGATACGGTGCATTATCACTGCCGATGAGGCGCTCGTCCTGCGCGACCCCGACGCCGACGTCGGCGCCGCCGCGGAGGCCGCCGTGCGGATGTACGTCCACGAGTTGCAGCGCCGTCTCATCGACCGCGCCGACGACCTGCCGTTCGAGTTCATCGCCCTGGAGGTTGCGCTCGAAGCCGCCTGCTCCTTCCTCGACGCGCAGGTGCCACATCACGCTCTATCGACCTCGTACTAATGGTGTATAATTGACTTGTGATACTGTCTCAGCTAATGGAGTAAATCAAGTAACCTATTAGCCAACCTACAGTTCTATAGCACGGTGAGCTTGATCAGTCCGACAGTCCGGTCCTTCGGGTGTATATGAGGATTGGACGAATGATGCCTATGAATTGTTATTTTGGTAGATTTTTGTATTGGCTAGCATTACATACTCAAAATATATAGTGTAACGTCGCTTACACTGTCTGATTGGTTGAACAGACATATCTTGTGATGTAGTCCTACTTAACATCCACAATTTCACACTGTTTGGAGAAGTAGAAATGCTTGCAAATTAGACTACCAAATAAGTCAAGCCAACCTCTGGTGATGCCAAACCAACGTATGTGATACCCTCATCATTGTTGTTATATATGTATATATTATTGGCACTTGTGGCAATTTTATCCAAATGTTATTGTCAAATATGGCCATCATCTCACTTGTTTGGTAGAATTCTCACATAAGGGGAGGAGGAGGTGCACGGACCACTCACCAATTGATGTATTTATAGGAGTAAATATATATTTTATAGTAGTAAGAGAACCAAACAACTAATGTTTATTTTGTTTGATGTCCAGAAAATAGAATTAACTATTACAACCATTTGTCCATGAAAATTACGCCACAATCACAAATTTGGCTATCACCCTATTGTGAGCAGTTTTAATTCTCTATTTTCTGTTATGTTTTTAGCATAATGATTTGGCATCTGATTGGAGAAGTAGAAATGCTTGCAAATTTTCTCAGGCTGTTGAATTGGAGGCTGATGCTTATCCGCTGCTAGACGAGTTAACAGCGAAAATCAGTACCCTTGACTTGGAGCGTGCTCGACGTCTGAAGAGCAAGCTTGTTTCATTGACTAGGAGGGTCCAAAAGGTAAATGGACTTCCGTTATAGTTTCCCTGTTTCATTAGACATTTGTCAACTAGGAGGCTTGCTTCGGTACACCCCCCCCCCCCCCCCCCCCCAACCCAAACTCCAGGGCCCGCCGAAACCCATATCCAGCTCTGTATACCCAGGCTATATTGGAATTCATTAGGCCGCGCACATCACCACGTCTGCAGCGCGCTTGCCGCCGGAATCAATATTCCCAGCAGATCACATCTGAAGGCACGAACAAGCAACAAATGGATCGAGAGAAAACTAAATCTAGAAACCAAAGTATTGGAGACACATGCAACCCAGATCATACATGTACGAGGAACAACCAGCATGGCATCATCGCAGATCGTATATGCTGATACGGACTCTCCCCTAGATAATCGTAATCCATCGGATGAATTCAATCTAATATGCTTTCACCATGGCTGGACATATGCGACCCATAAATTGATGAGAGAACTGGCAAGCACTAGCAATCCCACCACAAATGATTCTGCCCACAGTGAACACACGTCGATCTGTTCAACTATCAGATCCAGTTCATCGTCTGAATCAATCCACCGTACGAGGTTATCTCAGCCGTTTTTCTATTTGAGTTTGGGGAGGGGGGGTGTACCGAAGCAGAAGGCTGTCAACTAGATCCATTTTCAGTCTTAAGAATATCCAATTTTCACCATCAAGGTCAGAGACGAGATAGAGCAGCTGATGGACGATGATGGTGATATGGCTGAAATGGACCTCACCGAGAAGAAGAGGAGGATGGAAGCATCATTATTAGACGAGCAGGGCCTTCAAGGAATTGGAAATAATGTGTTCGGTTCATCCTTCTCTGCTCCAGTTTCCCTCTCTGCTCCAGTTTCCCCGGTGTCGTCAGCCCCTGCATCTCGGCGGCTTGAGAATCAATTTAGTTGTGCTAGAAGCAGACACGACAGCTTGAAGAGCTCAGAGAGTAGTCAGTATAACATAGAAGAACTGGAAATGCTATTGGAGGCTTACTTTGTGGTTACTGACTACATTCTCAACAAATTAACTTCGGTATGAAGTTAGCCTCTTGTTCCTGTCTTCTTTCTCATCTAATTAAATATTAGCTGACAATTTTTCTATTTACATTAAAAAAAATCAGCTGAAGGAGTATATTGATGACACAGAGGATTTCATCAACATCCAACTGGTATGGTCGCCATTCCTTTCTATCATTTTAATGTGGCCATTGCACAGAGTTCAGATACTTCAGATAATGGATCCAGTTAAAAATAATAATTCTTCATCGAAATCTGAACTTGCATTTTGTCTGGTCCAGTAGTACTACATCAACGCGAGAAAATGATGTGCCGGGTACCATGTGTTAGTTACATGATTGACAGTTTAATACTTTCACGGGCATTTTAGCCTCCTTCTGAACTCCAGTAGTCCATTTACCGTTTAATTGCTAAATCACACCAAGAAATTCAGTTTGACAGACTAAACATAATAAATGTCTGTCTCCAGTCAAATGGAAATGACGTGGAAATGTTAGAGAACAACATGATTATATAGGAAGGTAGACATATAACAAGTAAACCGTAAATGGTTGATAACTAACACAAGTTAACTAGCCTGAACTAGTTTAGCCTTGTTTTTCTTTGATCACTCTTTTGTTTCTTACTTTTTGACAAACATTAGCTGTTCTCAGATAGTCATTAGTCACTAATAGCCTGGCATGATGAGATACTAGTTATTTAAGAGAGCTACTAGCTTCGGTTGACCAGTTCTTGGATGCTGCAGGGTTATCTTTGCAGAAAAATACATTGTTTGATAAAATGATTTTGGGAAAGAAAAGCAAAATGGCTATATTTTTTTACCACTGTAACAAATGTGGAACCAAGCAACAACTTTCTTTGGGAGCTTGCTAATCTGTGTTTGCCGTATTATGGTAGCTGATGAAGACCGACGGCCAACTTATTAAACACATCATGCCCGTCATATTTCTATGTATGATGCATGAATGGTATTAAGACTATCTACGATGCAGAGGAACATCAAATTGTAGATAGGTTGAGTAAACTAGATGACTGGATTTTCTTCCACGTGTATCATTTTCAGTGATCTGAACCCGAGGAATATGCTGTTCTTCTTGCAGGGTAACGTCCGGAACCAGCTGATCCAGTTTGAGCTGCTGCTGACCACCGCCACATTCATGGTGGCCATTTTCGGCGTCGTCTCGGGAGTCTTCGGCATGAACTTCGAAGGGGTCGGCGTGTTTGAGGTGCCATACGCCTTCGAGTGGACGCTCGTCGTAACGGGTGTGTGCGACGCGGTCATATTTGCGTGTCTCCTGTGGTATTTCAAGAAGAGAAGGTTCCTCCCCTCGTAAAATTGGCTCCCGGAAGCTTCTAGTGCATCGCTCACCAATCAGCATTTTTTCCCCAGTTTTGCTGCTATGCAACTGTACATACACTTCCCCTTGTTTTAGCAGTAGTTCTTTTTTTGAACAGGTTTTAGCAGTAGTGAAGAAATATATCTAGGTTACACTCAGCTAGTAGTACCAATCAAGAAAGTAGGAGTACCCAACATTGCCTCGTATTATACGGCGGTACATGCTGCCAAGTAACAGCACGTCACATGTGAAGATTGAACTGCATACCACATTTTCAACCGTAAACCTGGCACAGGACCAGCGTACAGCGACTGCGACTGAGGAGGTTGCTGTCTGTTTGATTTGCTAGAGTGCATGCGATCCAAGCTTGTGGCGTGGAAGGAATGGGCCCTCGGTCTATGGTTTCCTTCTTGCTCGTGGTGGCGCTGACGAGGACAAGTACGGCGCTGTGATCGTGGCTATTTACAAAGGCCCTCTCTGATCTGTGCAGTTGAGCCACTGTACTGAATCGGATCACGTAATAATCATTGTACAATCTCTGCACAAAGCAATCGATTGATTGTACGCCGGTGTGGGAAAACACACACAGGTTCCTCATGTTCTGGCCGAGTAACCATGCTCTGCCATGTGGAAAAATATCCGGTGAAAACCATTTAAAAAACGAAAAAATATTATTTAATTATTTTAACAAAAAAATCATTTCGTTGAGAAGATAGGGATCTATAGATATGGAAATTTGTATGTATAATTTTATTTAAGTTGTGAAAATGATAAATCCAACTACGAATATAGTAACGTTACTACTTCCTCTGTAATAAAAGAATAACTACTTATTAATAAATCTATTCCCTCCGTTCATAAAATGATGTCACAAGTTTGTCCAAACTTACATGAAATTTACACTCTAAATTATGTCTAGATACATATAGGTTTAGACAAACTTGTGACATCCTTTTATGGGGAGGGAGTACTGTTCATTGTTGAATTTGTCATTTTCATAGCTCCGAGTTCACTTGCAAATTAACATGTCAATTCATTGCCTTTAAAACTTTCTAACATGATTTTTCGTGGTTTTTACACTCACTTTTCTTTTTTAGCTCCGGTGCAGATCGTACAGAAATCGTACACAATTGTTATTTGCAGGGCTTGTTACTATAGAGTCGGGGACTGAGGGTGGGTATTTGTTTGAGCTTGTGCGTAGAATCAACACAAACTGACGGCCAAAACCAAGCACGACCAGGAAGCAAAGGCAAGCAACCTCGCACGATAACACGGGAGCATTGCATTGACCATTGCGCCATCTCTTGGAAGCAAGCAAGGTAGAGACAAGACAAATCAGAGTAAACTTCAAGTTGCTAATTAAAACTTCACGGCAGCATGAGCATCTCTCGAAGCAAGCAATATCTACACCTAGACCCAGTTTTCACTCCTCCTCATCCAAAGTCGAAACACGGCACCAAAACACGCCTCGCTAATCCAAACTTTGGATTCCAAAGAGGATCCACCACTGCTAAACACCAGTCCACGAACCCACCACCCACCAATACCAGCGGCAGTAAATTTCGAGCTGCTGCTCTGCTTCCTGCCTGCTCCGGACACCTCACTCCATCCCCTCCCCCCGCCTCCACCAGCCAGTGCTCTCCCCTTCCTAGGGTTCCCTCCCTCCCGCCCGCTTGCGCGCCGCGTCGCCGTCCGACAAGGGTCGTGCTGTTCTCTTGCTGCTCGGGCGACGCACGAATCGGGCCTCGCGCGCGGGCGCTGGTTCCTCGCCTGCCTGCCGCCGATGTTCGCGAGATTCTGCGGCTGAGCTCTGGTTTCCGTCTCCGGGACCTTCGCCGCGGGGAGGTTCGGGCGTTTCTGGGGCCTAGATCGACGCCTCCGGCCTCGCTGCACGCAATGCCGCTCAGGTTGGGCGTCGATTGCTAGGGTTTTGCTCGCGGATTTGCGGAGGGAGGGAGAGCCGGGGATCGTCTGGAGTGCGGCAGGGTGTCTGCAGCCTGGTGCTTGGTTGGGCCGAGTTTGGTGTTACCCGACCCGAGCAGCGCCTCCTCGATTTGGTTACCTCCTGCTAAGCTTCTAAAGGTGGGGAGGAGGGGTTTTGGCCTTTGGGGGAGAATCTCGCGGATTTGGTCGCAAATGTCCGGGTCTAGCGCGAGGGGGCGGCTGTCGCCGGCGTCCGGCGGCGGGGACTCGGACCCGAGGTCCGCGGGGAGCAGGACGAGGTCCGTGTCTGCCACCCGGGGCCGGAAGGCGTCGCCGAGGCCTGGGAGGGATGCGGCAACGGCAACACCGGAGGAGAAGAAGCCGGCTGCCGTGCCCACATTGCTGCCGTCGCTCAGCGTGCCGGCGGGGATGCGCCGGCAGGAGCTGCTGCTGCGCTCGGGGTTCTCCCTCGACGCGTCCTGCTCGTCGGACGCGTCCACGGACTCCTTCTGCAGCCGGGCGTCCACGGGGCGGATCGGGAGGCCCGTGTTCGGGCCCAGGAGGAAGAAGGCGGTCTCTCACACTGATCATAAGCTTGCTGCCATGCTTGAGAGGGAGGCTGGATCGGCGTCTCCGAGTTACGCCTCTGGTCTCAAGAGGAGGTGCGCCTGGGTCACGGCTAATACTGGTGCGTCTTTCTTCCGTTGCTTGCATTTTCTTGAGCCGCTGCTCCGTTGAACTTATCATTCAACCTACAGTTCGTCTAGCGCAGCCGTTTTTAGTACTGCAGTAGTGGCTTTGTAGTAGGAAGAAATGGCTTCTGGTCAGATCTGAAATTCAGATCAGACGGTCTATTTTTCCTTGAGTTCAGTATGCTAGATCCTAAATGATGCGAACCGGGACCAAAAATTTACTGTTCATTTATGGCTGAAGAATTTTCAGTCCTCTCTGATCTTCAGGCCAAATGTTATGAAGATATGTTATTTCTGTGTGTTAGATACTTCAGCTGCAATTACTAAGATATCCTATGATAAAATAGCTAGCAACCTGCATCACAACAAGGACCTATCATTGGTAAATGTCATCCATTCTTCCTCTAGAAGTTACTCAGAGCATCCGTATTCTTGTTTACTTCAATGTGTCAAATGGGTTTGGTGTGATTTTGTATGCAAAAAATAGGTATTATTTGATGCTACTAGGAAAGTGTTGAATCATGCCATGGCGGTTTTAATTACACCAGAATTTTACTCTGGAAAAGCTTCACAATGGTGATGAATGGTATTTTCTACTTCAACTTGCTGAAACAACATATACGCAGATATTCTGTAAAATCGTGTATCATGAAAGCATGACCATTATCTTACAAATGTGAAACAATGTTTTGTTGAACTAGATTTTTTTTTCGAGAACATGAAGGAGCAATATCTATCATGCTACATATAGACCTACTGCTGATCTTATTGAACACAGTAGGTGAAAATGAAGAATTGGTAGGTATCTTCCTTGCAAGCTAGGGACTTTTTTCGTGTTTGTGTGTGACTATTTGTGTGCCCTATCCAAAGAAGGTTGTAGTTGAATGCCTATGCGTTTTGAGTATAATAGCTAGCATTCTGTTACACATGCTGCACATGGGCTACTTCTGATATCTACCAATAGTGATACACAGAGCCTAATTCAGCAACTGTCACTAACAACAAATATGGATGATAATCATTGAGACCTTCACGAACCTCTAAACTAATTTAAAGAACTTAATATAATCTTACAAATCTGAAAAATTGAAATGTAAGTTCGTGAAATCATTTTTCACATGCTTGCCTGTTCATACACTTGACATTAAAGTAGACAGGACTGGTTCCATTCCTTTCCTGTCTCTTTTTGTTTCAATAATCTTATTTTCATTACTAAGGGCCTGGTAATATGTGATAACTGTTTTATACTGTCATGTGTGGTAGTGCAAAGCTGCAACTGTAATCCAGTGCAGGACCATCCTAAATTTTTGTGGGACATCAACTTATATTCCTGAGCGCTGTGTAGGATTGCATTTGTTAGTACTTTTCACATACCTGGATATCCTTATTTTTCTTATTTTAATTTAAAGTACAAATTAGGTGCATTGAGATCAAAGCTGCTTGTACCCGTAATCTATTTTTATTTTGAGAATCCATCGTATGTAAAAGCTGTCCTATCTTATTGTCAACTGGTGCATCATTGGCTTTGTATATCCATGCTGCATCCTTCCTTCTCGAAATCTTACTGTTATCTTTAGTGTGATCACGATTTAATCATATTCGCTTACAAGTGCAGATCCATGTTATGTTGCATTTCATGATGAAGAATGGGGAGTCCCAGTTCATGATGACAAGTATGCAAACATGAACCTTGCTTAAGCTTACTTGTCTGTATATACATGTGGCACTCTTTGTGAAACGTACTGTTTATGTTTCTGCAAAGAATGTTTTATGAACTGCTATATGTTACTTACAGGAAGTTGTTTGAGTTGCTGGTGCTGTCAGGTTCGTTAGCTGAACTTACGTGGCCAACAATTCTGAACAAGAGATCTATATTTAGGTGGTTCTTTATACTTTTGATGTTCTTGGATCTTTAATGTTGGCATTTGACAACCCTGGTAACATCTTCAATTGTGCTTTACAGGGAGGTTTTCATGGATTTTGACCCAGCGTTGGTTTCTAAACTAAGTGAGAGGAAGATCATTGCACCGGGAAGTCCTAGCAGTTCCTTGTTATCTGAACAGAAACTTCGTGGTGTTATTGAGAATGCGCGGCAAATACTGAAGGTTAGCCAGCCCCTTTAATTGTTATGCCACGCTAAAGTCAATTTGGATTGTTGAATCCAAGAGCTGCTTTTGGATTAGAAAACTGCTTTCGGATTAGAACAAGTGCAGTGTGATATGGCTGTACTTAAGTCTACCATTGTTTTCATAACTATGTATCGAAACAAAACCTTTGCCTTTCATACAGACATTTTGGATTCAGATTCCTGTATCTCTTTTCCTGAAAAAAAAGCTGCACTTGACCTTTGCCCCCAAGATATTCCTAAACTATGTGTTTACTCATCACCATGTTGTTACCATTGCAGGTTATAGATGAGTTTGGGTCATTTGATAAGTACTGTTGGAGCTTTGTGAACCACAGACCTATTTTGAGCACATTCAGGTATCCCCGCCAGGTCCCTGTCAAGACGTCCAAAGCAGACGCGATAAGCAAGGATCTGGTCCGAAGGGGTTTCCGTAGCGTAGGCCCAACAGTGGTGTACACGTTCATGCAAGTCTCTGGCATGACAAATGACCACCTTGTCTCCTGCTACCGGTTTACTGAATGCGCCACGGCTGCAGCTGGTACTAAGCTTACGGAATCGGCCACTGAAGCAGATTCAGGTGTTAGCAATCACGTCACGGAACAAAAGACGAATGGAACCAGCGGACTAGCTGCTGATATCGAGCTGTCCAGAACGATGGATGAACTCAGCATCTCGTAGCAGCGGTTAGGAGGGACACTCGAGCAATGTATAAGTGTGTGTGTATTTTGTGTATCTTAGGGTAGTTTCTCTGTGTGTGAACACGGTTGAACGGCAGCATGCATGTACTGATGTACATTCTCTGTGATGCAAAATGTGTTTGTTTTCCAAATAACTGCTCACTGTCATTGGTTGTTCCATCTGTACAGTCTGAAGCTCGCTTGGGCAGACGCACGAAGCACGTACGGAGGCTTCATTTGGAGCTGTGTGGCAATCAGAGCAGATCGGATGATACCGCCCAGATACAGCTTATGTCGGTGTTTTTCCATGAAAACACACGGTCGTCATGACACCCAAAATGAGCACCTACCCCTGAAAAACACGATCCGTGTAGTTATTTATGAGGTATTAGCGCCAGAAGTACAAGAACTTGTCAACCGGGAGCAAAATCATACAAGAACTTGGAAAATGGGGTGGAGTGATACAAGAAATTGTTCTGTTATTTGAATTTGGTACAAACCCATTCAAGAGACGTCACGTGTGATGGCAGGGTGGAAAAGGGCGTGCACGCGACAGGCCTGGTAAATTTGCAAAAATAAAACCGCAGTATGCGAGTGAGCAACTGAGCATGCATTAGTCCAGTTTGAGTTCCTCTCTTTCTCTGCAAACCCCTAACCCTAGCTGCGACAGATTCAACATGGCACGGTGCACGGCGGCAGCGGTGGATAGTGTGATGTCGTGGTATTCGGGGTTTGTTCCGCTCCTAGTTTAGTTGTTTGTCTACTCTGCTTTTGTTATAAATTACTGCTTAGCAATGATGTGTAATAGTTTAGTTTAGTTGTTTATCAATGCTCATTAGCAACGCTTATTTTCTCTGCTTAACAATGAACATTCCTTATGTATATTGATTGGTGGATGTCTAGTGACGATGCGGCCATCATAAAGACTTAGGAGAGGGCTCTGTATACGGTGCACTGAAGCCGTCGTCTCGAGGAGCAAGACATTTTGTGCAATAGGAGCTGATGTGAAGACATAGTCGGCGATCATTTGACGCCTTCAAGACATAGGAGCAAGGCTCCATCCATGTGCACCGAAGCCAGCGTTATCAGATAATATTTTATAGCAGGATGAACAGGAATACGGTAACGAACGTGCGACTGTCTAGTCGCAGAGAGCGGGGCTCCATCGACTGCGCAACCCGTCTCGCGGCGTTTTTACCTCTAACCCTTATTAGAAACAGTGATTAGTAAGATCTCGTAGCTAATGTGATATCTTTGGGTAACAATCTACTGTATTAACCGTTGCCCATATAAGAGGGCAACGATGAAACACCTCCGTTGTTATTGAGGTCTTCACATCAATATAGAGGCCCAGACAACATAGTATTTCCCTGTCTGATAAGAGTTTTGATATATTTCCATGGTGTCGTTCTGTACTAGTGCCACCAATTTGATAAGTCAATCACGCTTACATGTTCAGTTGAACCGTTAAAGAGGTTTCGAGCAATGTTGACATGCACATCGACATTGGTTGAGACGTCGTCAAGGGCGTCAATAATTGGATAGGCGATTAGAAGGCGACACATGTTCATTTTAGTGACTTCCTGCATCAAGCTAGCACTTTGACACCATACATGAAGGTTAGGAGCTTTGTGCGTGGAATGTAGATAGTTCAGGGCTCGTCAGGTGTCGACTTTGTTGGTCGTGATAGCTTTCCGCAGGTCCCAACCGTGTTGAACATGATATGCCTCTTAGAAAAGTGCCACCTTATTTATTTCTCATATGTTCTCGAAATTTTTCATAACACTAGAACTAAATAATTCTAGGAGGTTCTTCGGATCCTAGAGAAAAGAGATATCAGTGGACGGCCATGCCAATGAAACGTAGACATGCCACTAGATATGATGAGTGCCTTGGAGGCGAAGGACTTCGAAAAGATAACCAATTGCCATGTTGCCACTGTCGATGTCGTCAGGCTTGGCAAGGAGTTGAGAATAATATGCACAGATCGACAAAGTCTAAAGACTAGGAGTGGTTTGGTTCCACGGCCGCAAGGAGAATGAACAAAACATAATCTCTATGGAGCGAACTCTAGTTTTCTTAGGGCTATGACATAAGAGCATTACTCGAGTTGAAGCATTTATGTGGGGGTTAAGCAAGGCCGGTATGTTTTATTAGTAGGCCCGAGGACAACATAAAATAAACAATATTATTCATTTATACTAAACAATTTCAATTTTTTTTGTAGGCTCAACTATATATGAAGATACAATCATTTTAGTACGTAATATTAACTTTCATATTTAAATTGCACTCACTTAATTTTAAACCATATATTGATGTGGAACTAAAGCTATTTGTTTCCTTTTTGACACAATAGTTCATAATTATTTTGTTTTAACTGAATTCTTCTCGATCAAACAAAAATAAAATTGCGTGTCTTCATGAATTAATTAGGCCCGAACTACAATATATGTACGGGTTCATATGTATTTTTATTTAGTTTCCTTAAATATCACGGGATTTGACAACTTTCCACGCTTTATTTTGCAATTTGATCATTTGCCACACCCCGTGTCACCGACATGTGGTGGTCACAGGGCAAATAATCAAATTTCAGAGGAAAAAGTGTGGCAAATGATCAAATATTCCTTAAATATCATGATGCTGACATCTAAAGCTGAAAGATATTTCTCGAATTTATGATTGCTTATTGTATGTGTAATTAATGATATTTTAACAATCAATGTGTAAATAGATATCTTAGAATATACTCCCTCCGTTCCATAATATAAGGTGTCTAAGGTTTTGGCACGGATATTAAGACGCCAGTATTTTACATAGGATGCACTCATTTTGTTTAGACAAAAATCAAGAGAGAGGAATTTCTAATAGTTACAAATTGAAAACAATAGGTCAAATCTCTCCGTTCCACATTTTGACTTGCTTTTTATTGAATAAAATTGTCTATAAATCGCAATACACCTTATATTTTGAATTTTTTCTAAAAACCTTAGACACCTTATATCAAGGAACGGAGGGAGTACGAAATATCTATTTTCCCAATAGTTGTTGATTTTCTCATTTAGTAGTCCTCTAATGGCTTCTCAGGTTAAACAATTAGTTGGCATTGGAGGCTTACATTGCACTTAGTATTCAAATAGTATTATTTGACTCGATTATTTGCCTAGTTCTTTTTAATTTGTGTGTTTGATCCATGCTCTTATGTAAATGATTGCTACAATGAGTTTGATCCACAGTTAATAGATTATGAAATCAGCCACCGAAGAAAAGTCAAGTCTTAGCAATCATGCCACGGAACAGAAGATTAATGGAGCCAACGGCGGACTAGCTGCTGATACCAAGCTGTCCACAACAACGGATGAGCTCACCATCTCGTACCGCCGGTTAATTAGGAGGACGCTCGAGCTATGTGTACGTGTGTATTTTGTGTATCTTAGTGTATAGATTTTTTCCAACCGGGTTTCAACCCCTTTCTATTACGAATAACGGAAATACACCAAGTTCATACAAACACCACCAAGAGATTGGGGGAGGTAGAAGCGAGTTGGACGCAGCAGCAGGAAACCCGCTGTGTACCGCCTCGTCTCGAGACGCACACTACGGGGCGAAAACCTGCTGCCACCACAGTCACGAAACTACTAGTTCAGAATAGATCCACACACCAAAAGACCTATCTTAGTGTATAGATACATGTTCTTTTTGACAAAGTCAAGACATCCTTTGTTGGACGGAAGGAGTACTATCTTAGGGTAGTTTCTCTGCGTTGAAGACGATTGAACGGCAGAATGTACTGATGTATATTGTCTGTGATGCAAAAATACTGTACTTCCAATGTCTAAATATAAGACATTGAGTATTTGTTTTCCAATTCCTTAAGAGGGTCGAGACCACTACATTATTCATGCGATTTGTCTTGTTTGTTTCTCAATCTTACTTTCGAATGTGCTTGTGTCAGAGTTTTTTCATGAAAACACTGCGGTTTCGCGAAGTGATGGGATACACGAAACAGGCTTTCGCCCAGCTATATTAATATAGCAACCGACCGATACAACCACTGCTGGGGCAAATAGCACAATCTAGCCCAAAAGAAACAAAAAAGAAAAGAAAAGAAACAACGCCGACAAAGGCGGTTCGATGAAAGCGAAGACGACTCGCAACCGCTGCGCCCTCTGGAGAATTCCGCCACGCTCCTAGCACTCCGATGCTCCGCGTACCAAGCAGCACCTCCAAGAAGGTGATCGACGATGACGACGGTGCTACCCGAACCGGGACTAGGGTTACCCCTGGTACCCGTCCTAGGGTTTCCCCCGGTACAACAGCAGGGTTGGGAGGAGGTACACCCAACACCCTTCAGGAAGGATGGCGATACCCGTAGGCGTCATCACGTCGGTGTCGAGAGCGACTGGGATTTCTCCCGACCTCCAAAACCACACCCCCGGACGCTCCGAAGTGTTCCACCAAACTCGCCACCCACCAGCACACGCCACTACGGTCTAGCAATCATCAACGCCGTCTCACCGTGAACCATGTTGCAAGGTCGGGAAGACCGAGAAGAAGAGGCACCGGCAA
Source organism: Poa annua (assembly GCA_026929855.1). Classification (NCBI taxonomy): domain Eukaryota; kingdom Viridiplantae; phylum Streptophyta; class Magnoliopsida; order Poales; family Poaceae; genus Poa; species Poa annua. The sequence continues at coordinate 73,917,507 of CM049433.1, forward strand.
GGGATGGCAGTACGGTATCACGCGGGAGGGATCGACCTCCACCGCCACCTGCGGTAGCCGACCGGATGCAGTAGCCGGGACACACCAGGCCCTCCTAGCACGGCCGAGCCCAAAATGGGCCCGCAAAGTCCCGCCGCCGCACTGCAGCAGGCGCGCCACCGTCTCCGTCGTCCCCGGCACCAGCCCCTTCTCTTCTATCCACCCGAGGAGCCGCCACCACGCCCGAGGCGGCCCGCCCAGACCCAGATGGGGCCCAAAGGGCCCAGATCTGGGCCAGGAGGGCGCTGCCGGCCGCGCACCGGCGACCAGCCTGCCGCGCTCAGGCTACCACGGCCCCTGCAGCCAACCAGCTGCACCGCGGCCACCATGGCCACCCGGGCCAAGCCGGACCACCGCCGGACCGAAGAGCACCGCCGTTGGAGGTCGTCGCCCCGCGAGACACCCTCCAAGCACGCGGGTAGGGAAGATCCGCCGCCGCCGGCGCTGTCCGAGCCACGCTCGGCAGCCTGCACCGACGGCGGCGGGAGAGGAGCTGCGGGATGGGGCGGCCCGGGCGAGGGAGGGCGAGGCCGCGACCGGCCGCCGCGGGGGCGGCGCGGCCGCGGGATGGACGGGGGAGGAGGAGGGAATGCGGGGAGGGGGCGGCGCGCGCCGGCCGCCGCTGGGCGCGGGGGAGGGGGCGGCGCGCGCCGGCCGCCGCTGGGCGCGGGCGAGGGCGGCGGCTAGGGTTGGGGTCGGGGAAGGAGCGGGGGAGAAGAACCTGAGGTTTCGTCTCCCGAAGTGATGGGGATGGAGAGGCCCAAGAGGATTGCCACACCAGGAGGCATCACCACCGTCGGCATCAAGACGAAAATATTTCGCTTGTCCCTCCACCCACTGTAGCAGCAAAGGTATGGCACAACTATAGTTGAGAGGCTTTGGCTTGGTGGAGGCCAACAAGTCGTGCAACCATGGCATGGGCTATTGTTATCCAGAGGTTTGGTGAATTAGGTCTGCGGCAATACGAATGATGATGAGTGGCGCCTTGCCGCCTTCAAGTGTCGTTTTCCTCCATGGAGGCATCGCTGTGAAGCACCGACATCTCCCCGTCCTCGGAGTGTTGTCTTTAGGTGAAACACATGATTCAACGTGTCAAAACTACGATGGTGGACATGTCTCCAATATTGCTTCTTCGTTGAAAGCGTCATTTTGGCCACAAGACTTGGTGACGCACACGGTTTTCTATGCCAGCCAGGCGGTGGCGGAGCCACGGCTATTCTATGGATATTTGGGAAAAACTTCATTATAGTGTAAAAATTAATTATACGAAAAAATGCAAAACTGATACAAATACTTGTATTTAATAACATAATTTTAAATTGACATCACAACATTGTAGTCTTGGCTCCGCAACTACATACAGATGCCTGTAGGACATGATATGTTAGATTAATAGGCATAATTTTTATGATTAATTCCAGTAAATAAAGCATGATCGCAAACGCTACTAACATGTTAACCTTAAAAATACTAGACGTATTAATTAACATGAACAACAGCATTGCATCTACGAACACAGCCATAATAAAACAGCACATCGGAACGTGGCGAACGTACCGAACGATCGTAGATGAAGTAGTTGTAGTCATAGTCGTTGTAGTAGTTGTCGGAGCAGCGGCGGCAGCAGCTTGAGCAGCAACGGTAGCAGCTCGAATAAGACGACGTTGAAGACGAGTCGCCCGCGGACCCGGAGATCGTCCAGGAAGTCGAGCCGTGATGAAGACCTTGAGAGCAGTCGCGCGGAGCGCTTCCCAAAAACCTTATTCGCCCTCTCCCGTACAGGATCACAAGGGCGAGCGGTTCCGGAGACCTGCTGTCCCGTTCGCCGGTGCACGCCGGCGCTCGGGATGGAGTAGACTACGGTGGCGGCGGAAGGCACGAGTTTGGCAAAACCTAGATTGGTTAGGGGGGTTTGCAGCGCACGCAGTGCAGGGCATTATATAGCGCAGCTCGGAGGAAAACCCTAACGGGTACGGAGTGGGCCAAGTCCACGTCGCACACGTTTAGGTCGGTTGGTAGCCCACGATCCGGGAGCGACCCGAACCGACTAACCAAGACGCGTCCGTCAAAACCGTTTTCCTGTACTGCAAAAATAAAGCTCGGCTCGGCGAGATTCCCGCAACCCGCAACCCGCGGCGCGGCGCGGCGCGAGCGGCGGAGCGCGTGAGAGAGCCTCATGTTCTCACAAGCTTACCAAGTAGCACAACACTCCACTATATAAGGTGGTGCCACTCCTCTCAAACTAGCAATGTGGGACTAAACTTTAGCTTCCACACCACTCACATGTGAGCTGCCATTTTTCCATGTGTTTTGAGATTTCAGAAATTGCTAATTGGGCTTCCCACTCGTGGGCCCAAATTCCCAAATTCTAACATGATATACGCTCTCGCTAGTACTTCCAAGATGGCGTCTTCCACAAGACTCGCTTGCTGATCCTCTAGGTACTCGAGGTCATTGTCTTGGGTAGCATAGATGAAGTGGCAGTTCAATCTTCAGAGGTGACTTGCGTTGGTCGAGATGCAAACTTGAGGCTCTTGTCGGAAAGGCAAGTCCTTGTATTTGTCGTCGTAGTGAGTGTGCTGGCCAAACTTTAAATAGAAAGGTGTTGTATCTATTCTATTAATTTTGTTTCCTCTTATATTAAGCTATAATTCAAGATGCGCATTTCTCCTGCGGCTCTTGCAAAAAAAATTGGTTTGCACATCTCAAGGTAAACATCCATTGTCCAAGAAAAAGGAGCTAATTGATAAGAGTGATGATCAGTTCTAGTACGTAGTACATGGAAAAAGTTTTGGGCAATAAGTAAAACTTGCATGTCAACAGTGAATGCATGCACATGATTTTTTGATTCTTTTGCAATGAGAAAACATGCAAATCAATAATAATAATAATAATAATACATCTAAATAGGAGCAACCTACTAACCTGTGACCTAAGAAAACCCACCACCTCATCAGCATACAAGATGTCCACCTCATCAAGCATCTCTCAGCAACCTTAACATGTGAGTTAAGAAAACCCGCCACCTAATGGAAGCAAATCAAATAGATTATTCCACTAAAATTCTAATTAATTTGAACTGTTCCTTGGTGGGTTTCTTAACTCTAAGGAGTGCGTTCCCTTCCCCCTCTCCTATATTACAATTTTCACGGTGTTAACATCCTTCACTCCATGCAACCACCATGGGCACCATCCATTACTACTATAAAGGTTGAGAGCCCACCCCCCTCCTCACACCATGTGCCCCTCCTGGCAACTCTCAGCCGTTGGATCGGCTTAGGAACAGTAACTTTCAGTCCCACTTTTCACTGGAGCCGTTGGATGCGGTAGGAATTTTCTTTACTCCGTCTGGCTAATTTGTGCATGACATTGTGGGCCGAGCTGCACGCTGGGCCCGTGAATCAGTGGGCGAGGCGCCATGGTGCGGGTCGCTCTCCTTTTGCCCGCGCCCCGCAACGACGCAAAACCCGCATCCGGGGTGAAACCCTAGCCAACCGCCGCTCCTCTCTCCTTTCTCCTCCTCCTCGCTCCGCTCCTCCCGCGCGCCGCCTCTTCTCGCCTCCTCTCGCACTCGCCGTCGGGGCAGTAGGGAAGGTGCGGTCGTGGAAAGACGCAGCCGGATCCATTCGGCGGAGACGGGGACGCGGGAGGCGAATGGCGGTGGTAGGCGAGGGAGTGGAAGAGCAGCCTCACCGGCTCAGCCCGCGGATTCAGCGCCGCCGGCGGACACGGGTAAGCCCATCCTCTTCCTCTCAATCATCTTTTTCTCTCTGCGGTGCAAACCCTAGCCGCCGGCGCGACAGGACGGCTCATCCTCGTCGATTCCATGTCTCCTTTCTTTTTTCCAGTTCCCTGAGTTCTGGCCGCCATCCACGGTCGACAGGCGTCACGGCTCGGCAGGGAATCGAGCAAGGCAGTTTGCAGGGGTGTCGGCGGAGCCATGGCCTGCTGCCTCCAATCTTATCGAACCACGCCACGGCCGCCGCCGAGCGCCGCGCTCCTGATGGATCTCCAGAGCCGCCCACAGGCCACGGCCCCCACTGGCCGCCGTGTTCGTCGTGGATCTCTCACTCACTCGCTGCTCCCTCACTGGCTTCGACATGGAGCTGGCCATGGCCGCTGCTCCCTCACGCTTCGACATGGAGTTGGCCAACATGGTGGCGGCTGCTCGATTGGTCTACAGCGATGTCCTCTGCTTGATTTCCTGGACAACAGAGCTGGCCTCTGATTGATTTCCCAGCCAACGGAGCTGGCCTGTCCTCACGACCTGCTCCACTGCCGCCTGCCCAATTTCTCAGCCTTCAGTTGCTGGCCGCTTGCATGAAGTTGTCGAACTCACCAATGGTATTCCTATTCTACTCCTCCCCCACGCCTATTCCCCAACTTGTTCTTCATATTTGAGCTTGAGCTTTTCAAATTGTTCTAGAAATTGATGTCTAGCTTGATGCGTTTCTGTAACTAAAATTTATTGTCACATCATACACATTTGAATCTGTGAAATCTACATTATTGATTTGTGAAGTACCCCGTGAATTGCATCATATATAGCATCTTAATAATCATGGAAAGCTTCCATATATGTGTGCTTTGTACTCAAAAATCGAAGTAGAGCCTTTCACTTGATTCTGAACAGAAATATGTAGTATCCTTTATTGATGGATTCTTGAATAGGGAGCAGTCTGTGATCAAGTGGTGCCTAGAAAAAAAGGATTCAGTTTTGTGGTATTTTACATTTGCTTGTGAACGTCGCAGAACTTCATCTCCTTGTGTTGCTATGAGATTTCTATCCAATGTTCAGGTTGCTATTCATCCATCCATTCATTGTGTTTTATATTGTAGGAACCATATCCCTACCTCTAATTGATTAATGATTCCTCAGAATGATGGTATGTTAATTAACAATTTCTTAGCGTCAAGTATGGATACTTATTTCTATCAAGAAAAATAAAACTTCATTGAATCATATTAATTAGAGCGTATGTGTATCTTTTTGGAACGCCCGTGTATCGAAAGACAAAGAAAATTTTGTTAAACCCTTTCTAGAACACTTGAAGGGTATGAGGGTAATGTTTTTTTACTATTGCCTTACATACCTTAGTTGGTAGTCCACCTAAATGACTCCATGTGTCACTGATCTTAATGTGCATGGATACCATTTTTTTAGCCTAACCTCTTCTGCTTTCCAGTAATAATGTTTTTCTAGAACAAATTGAAAACTAAACTGACATCTAAGGGTAATTACTTATACTATTATTGCTTGCAGCTAACCTTTAAGAAAAGGGGAAATTAATATCCATATCACATGTTCAGAAATTTAAGACAAAAAATTGATGACTCAGATCTTACTACATATCACATGTTTGAATCTATTGTTCGTATTCATATCCATATTCACATTTCAACCATAGAAAACGTGAAAAGGGTAAATTAATTCCTGGATGCAAAATACAAGAAAAGAACAAATGAGTCATATTTTCGAAACTGGAAACTCAGAGACGAGTACTAAATAGTTATAATGGGATGTTTTTCTACATGGAAATAATTTTTGTTGCCTCACCCATCTATCAGTTTCTTAATTAATAATGTTGATTAGCGCCACGTGAGAAAAGCTTGGTGGCTGCAGAGCATTTACGCCTCGACGTTTTACTATAATTATGCTTACTAGGGTCATGTTTTGTAGCTGGTCTTTTTATGCACCTAGGTGATCACTATATACTTGACGGGAACTTACAGGCTCTACGTTATCTCGAAATATGATGTTACACGATATAATTGTTTACCTAGGCCTCACTGTTTATTCAGCAAGGATACATGATATGCTTATGCCACCGCTATAGTAGATGTATCGTATTGTCGTATGAAAGTTTGTGTGACCATATATGGAAGACAAGGAGTGGGTAGGAAACAAACACTCCTTCATATACGTCATATCTTTTCTTATGATCTAAAGCCTAGGATCCGTTTGTGTCCATAATCGAGCACTAAGTCCATGTTTGCCTATATCTACTTATTTAGTGCTTCAGTTTGTGGTCTAAAGAGGATTTTAAACAAAACTTGTTTGTTGTTTTGTATTTTGCAGAGTATAAAGTAAAAGATCTTGCTGCAGCTCTACTGGACTCATTCACCATCTTGGTGTGGGGCCCACAGGCCCCCCACTTGCTCTCTTTCCTTCCCCTGCCTTCCTCTTGCCCGAAAAATCACTTTTGGATAGCTCAAACTCGTGTTCTTGCTGCTCATTTCCTGTGATTTCGATCTCCACATTCAGCCAATTTCTGTTGCTGAAATTTTGTGCATCTACTCTCCGGTATGTGACTCCCCCGAATATCCAAGTAGAATTTTGTTTAGTGGTGTATATATGAAGTATTTTGCTGCTATAGATATCTTGTTTAGTGAGTTTGAATGCTTGTTCTAAGTTGAAATAACTAGTTTTGATGCATGCTTAAGCCTCTAGTAAGTCACTATAGTAGTTTCCCTTCATTTAGTTGACTAAAAATCGATTTTTATGATGTTTGTCAAAGATTACAGAACATGGAGTGGAATTCATATGCACTACATCCAAGTGAGATAGTGGTGCAAGGGAAGATGAAAGTTCATAGGGAAGAAGGAGTATTCCCTGCTATCTACCCATGCTCACAGTTCATGGAGGTTGCAGGGATTGCACATTATTTCCATACTCTCTTGTCCAATGCAGGATTGGAACGTTTTGTTGAGGACCAACCTTTTCAATATGATATGTTGTCTATGTCGGTGGTGCAGGATTTCCGCTGCAATTTGAACTCATCTAACCCCACTGTGCATTATAAGATTTTCAACAAATCTGTGGATTTGCCTTTTGGTGTTTTCTGTTCAGTGATGAGAGTTCCACATGGAGGATCCTTAGAGAAGCTGAAAGGGAACCCAAGGCCATTGATGGATTTGTATGAGGAGATTTACTATGGGAGGAGTTTCTCTAAGGAGGACGGTAAAATCAGGAGTATTCATCTTCCTTCCATTCGCTATTTTGCATACTTCATTGCTAAATGTGTTCTAGCTAGAAGGACGGCCAGTAAATTAGGCTTGTCCGATTTAGCCTTTCTAGCTGCTGTTTTGCGTCGTGAGAGGACTTATAACTTGGGTGCTCTGATTACTCACCGTGTTGCTACTAACCGCGAGAGGGGAGGAATTTGTGGAGGACTAGTCGCTTCACGATTAATAGCTTTGCATTGTTTGGAACCCCATCCTTTTGATTTTCAGCTACCTATGGAAAAATTAGATATTGATTCAATGAAGAAACATGAATTTATTGCTGAGGATGGTAATTTGTATTTTCTCCCTTACATTATAACTTTTCCAAGGAGGAAACATTTTACAGTATCTACCATTGATAGGATTGTTATCTTGCCTGCACCTCTGCTTAACCTTGTTGGCAGGGGGAACTTGTCAGTCTCAGAGGCTGAGCTTGACACACTTGAGGAGCAGCCCGGCCCGGATAGTAGGGGCAATGATGAGGAGTATGGGGGTGGTTTCATTCAGCCCCCGGAGACAGCTAGTTTCGTGTACCCGGATCCGGGGTATGCGGGACCTTCGGGATCTTCCTCCACCGCAGCCGATGCGGAGTATGACTACACGGGGCCTAACCCACCGAGTTGGGGCCATTATTCACATTGGGGCTGATCTCCACTTAGGCCAAAAGCCTAAGCTTGGGGGGAGGTATACCGGTAGCACACTCATCTACATATCATTACCATTCGGTACTTTGTATATCCATGTTTCGTTGTAGTTTTCTTTCTTTCTCTCATTTGTTCATGCTTTGTTTGCTTTCCATAAACCCAAAAACACCAAAAAGTTCTTTGTTATCTCTCTTGCTGGTTTGTTTTAGTATCTAGTATTAATATGCCTACTATTTATTTCAGTTCAATATGCAAAAACACAAAAATATTTTGCTTTGTTGTGTGCTGTTTCGCGCAGGGACAAATTTCTGCTGTCCACCGTTTAAATCATAACTCTTCACAGACATATCGGAATTACCTGAAATTTTGTGTGCACGTTCCTCAGATGTGTACGCAACTTTCATTAGTTTTGAGTTTTCTGATCTGGGCATGTTAAGGCCCTCGAAAAAATTCGTCTTTGCTGGCTGTTCTGTTTTTAGTTCCTAAATCCGAAAACCCAAAAATATTTGCTGTTTCTCTTTGGTTTTGTATAGTTTGTTTCAGAGGTCATTACCTTCGGTTACTCCATGGAGCTTGGTTATTATTTCATATATTTCAAGCACACAAGTGATAAGGCAATTATGATGATCTATGACAATTCGAGTTGGGTAAGAGGCTGGTAATGAACTCTATTTGTTTCTCATTTTTGTACATATACTCATTCATGTGAGCATGCTTAGATGGTTCGCATAAGGTATATGTCGATTGGTGGATGCTTAGTAGTTCGTGTTCTCTTATGATCGTTTCCAATTTATTTATGATGGATGTCATGTTTCTATGGATATTTGCTTGCATTGTTTTGCTCATAATAGAATATGACATTGTGGTATCCTCCTCTGAATATTTCATTTGAATTGACTTGGCACATGTTTACACATGTTATGACTGAAAACAAAAAGTCAATTAAGCCTTGATGACATATTTTGCCTCAGAGTTCTAGTATCATTTTTATGCCTCTGTTAATTTTATTTCGTCGCAAGCATGATTATGACGGTTATTGCTCTCTTGAATTGTCGCTTTCCCATCTTTTGCTAGCCTCCACTTGTACTAAGCTGAAAATGCTTGTGCTTCCAAACCCCTGAAAACCAAGTTATTCCAAAGAGTTCACCATAAACACCTATGCATGGCAATTTCGAACCATTCAAGTAAATTTGCATGTGCTATCTTTTAAACCTTCAAACACTTCTCAATTTGTGCCACTGTTTTGAGCTCATGAGGAAGTAGTAGTTGGGCTTGTTATCCTCCATACTAATTAAGTAATTGACTTGCATGCTACATCTGCTCGTCACTAATTTTGCAAAGGGCTGGTTAGACCATTGTAATATCAAAAAGGATTTGAGAAAATAAAAAAAATAGGCACTCCTCCATGGTTTGAGATTGTTTGATGGGCACCCGAGGATTCGGTTAGCCATGGTTATGTTAGCAAGGTTGGGAGGAGTGTCAAGCTATCAAAATGAATGAATATAAAGATGCATATTATAAGTGCCTTGTTTTAAAAATAATTCGGAACCGCTCTCAACTTGCTTAGTATGGAAGATAACAAGAACTCTATTGCCATTCGTTGACCAAACAACCACCACTCAAAAATAATTTTACCTCTGTTTTCAAAATGATAAGAAGCTCTAGCACATGTTAAATCCCTGCTTCCCTCAATGAAAGGCATATCTTTTACTTTATTGTTGAGTCACCATCCTTTTTTTTAGCACCTTCTTGAGAGCATAATTGTCATTCTTAGTGTAATGTGCTTGTCCCTTAATATGTTAACTGCGGTGTAATCTTGATGCTTTTATCTTTGATATCTTTATCTCTAGTCTTCCCTTGAAACTCAGAGGTGCCTGGGCATTTATGTTTTGCTGTTCCATTCGGGCAAGCGAGATACCACTTTATCATACTTTCTTATGAGCCTTGCAATCCTGTGAATTGATATGTTTCATGTTATTTATCATCGGTATAATTGGCATCTTTTCATGGTTTACATAACTATTGGGTGACACCGTTTATATATGTCTTGTTATGAATAGTTTAAGCATTTGTCCTCATAATGAGAATATTTACATCACATGAGCAAATGAGTTCGTGAAAGTTCTTTTATCGCACTCAGTTGTTAACTGAATTGCTTGAGTACAAGCAATAAGCTAAGCTTGGGGGGAGTTGATACGTCCAAAACGTATCTACTTTCCCGAACACTTTTGCTATTGTTTTGCCTCTATTTTGTGTGTTTTGAATGCAACTAACACGGACTAACGCTGTTTTCAGCAGAATTACCCTGGTGTCTCGTTTTTGTGCAGAAATATCAACTTTATGGAAAAACCCCGAAAAACACCTGGGAGTCGTTTTCTCACCCGAAGAGTCCAGGAACCACGAAGATCAAACGGAGGGGAGTGACGAGGCCGCGTCACCCCCTGGCCGCGCGGCAAGGACCTGGCCGCGCGAGGACCAGGTGGGACCGCCTCGGTCGCTTCCTCGCGACCCCCTCTCGGCTATAAGACCCTCCTGACCTAAAAACGCACGGGGGGTATCCACTTTCGCCAGAAACATCTCCGTACATCCGTCCCTATGCCTACAGTATTTTAATCCTGCTGTCTACCGTAATCACAATCGCTGTCTTAATTCTACTACTGCTATTATTTCACTACTGTCTCTGCTATAAAACTGTTGCTACTGATAATCTGTCCCGAGCAAGTCTATTCACAGGTGCAGCTGATCTGACAAATCATCTGTTAAAGCTTATAAATATTTTTTGGCTCCCCTTGCGTCGAATCAATAAATTTGGGGTTTTACTTCCCTCGAAGACTGTTGCGATCCCCTATACTTGTGGGTCATCAAGAACCTCCGAAGATCTAACACTCACCAGCCAAATGTGTCGTTGTTGCCTAGAGGGGAACCCATTCCCCTCTCACCCAGGCTCGAGGGCGCCGACCCGAGGCGAACAAAGGAACAATGCTGGGAGGAAGACAGCCGGCACCCGCCAATCAACACGAGAGGAAGTCGAAGCCAAACAGGACAAGCCGCCACGGCTACCACCAATTCCGCAGAACACGACCGCCACCCCTACAGTCCCCCAGACGACGCCTCCAGGAAGGACAACGACGTTACAGCGCCGCCGTCGTCAGAAGGGGAACGCGGCTTTCGCCCAAAGAAGGGGGGAGAGTTGAGAGGGGCAGATACCTCGACGCATGCCTTCGAGAAGGAGCACAACGCCCACGGTGTTGCCATCGTCGTGGCCTTCACGTGGCCAAGGGTTTCCCCCGGTATCGCACACCACCTCCAACCACCCAGAGCAGCCCCAAAACCGGCGAAAACACCGGAATCTAGCTAACAGGGAGACGTACACGACGGAAAGGTTGGAGCTTCTTCCACAAACTGGAGCCAGGCTGACGGAGCAGCCTGCACCGCGACCTTCACCCGCCAAACCCTCACCGCCCACGCGGCCAAAGGGAGAGGACAGCAACCACCACGGACGCCACTCGCCGCAAAGATGATGCCGCCCACCACGTCCGAGGCCGCCGCCCCTGCATCCGACTCCCCCGTCCCAGCAGCTCAAACCCCGGGCAAAACACAGCAGCCAAATGCCCTGACGCCTGCTGCCCTCGACACCACACCAAGACACACGAGACGCGAGATCCCCTGATCCGGCCGTCCCAGATGTGAAACCAATCCTGAGCAAAGGGGCCAAGCGGTGAGCACAGGGAGAGAATCAACGCACACGGAGCACCCAGCCCGGTGACGAGCCTCCCCACCTCCGGCCTCGACGGGATCGAGGTCACCCTGACCAGATCCGACCTGCCAGAAGACCAATCCTTGCTCGATCTGTGATATGCAGCACCGGGTGTCGTCTCCACTAGCCGGTGACCGGTGGAGGATGGCGTAGCCGCGCCGACCAGCGCCATGGCCGAGCTCTGCCGCCACGCAAGCTTGAGTGAGGGAAACGGGCGCGCTCCCCACGCATCCGCGGGCAGCACACGGAGAACACCTCGCCGCCGCCGTCCTTGAAGGAGACGCGGGCTTGCCCGCCGGCCAACTCGAGCACCGGCGAGGGGGAGGGAGGAGGAGGAGAGGACTGGCGGCTAGGGTTTGGGTCGCCTCCGGTGTCGCCCCAGAGGAGCGACACGGGAGGCAGGGGCGTTGTCTCTTCTTCCCTTTGGCCATGGACGTCGTCGGTTCTTCCTCTACAGCCTCGCGTTCCTCTTTGTTTGCTTCGGCCGCTCGATGGCCATCTTTGTCACAGCCGCGTTCCACTCCATGGTCATCCATACCGTCTATGCGACTCTTGCGGCGCCACTTCCGCCGCTAGTCTGGCCTTGAGCTTCATACCCCTCTTCTGACGGTCATTCCAGAGTGTCTCCCTCGCTTCACATCGACCACCCACTTGACGTTAGACAAGCCCGACGGCCTCAGCTTGGTCACCCTCGAGGGATCGAGGGCCTGTGGATTTCTTTGGCAGCATGGTAGACAGTTCTGGGGCGCGGGAGTGAAATGGTGGGAGCTGCAACGGGAGAGGGGATATGTGGGAAGAAAAAGGAGTGAAATCATCTTGTCTCGCCCGACAAAGCTGGCCCACATGCATTTTCGCTTCTGCCAGCCAGTTCTTCTCAGTGCGCTGGTCTAAGTTTCGGTTCGTCGGATGAAGTTTCGGTCAAATCCGGTGGAAAACATGCATTTTGGGGGGTGGCTTCGAGATTATCGCAACGCCGACACAAAAAAGTGCCGAAGGCTCTTGGGGAGACGACCGGAGATGCTCTAATTAATGTTACAGCCTTCTAGGGAATGTGCTGTCAACTACCAAGCGGTGGATTCAGTCTTTCAGCATTTCGTATTGCCTCCGGGTGGGGCTTCTGAAGTTAGTTGTTATCTTACCGAGCCAGAGCCAGGTTGCCCATCTCAAGAATGTATGCTATGCACATTATCAATCTTTTGATTATTGTGTTAATTAATCTGACCAACTGACCAAACATTTTGTTTATACTATCCACATATCGACTATTTTCACGGCTTCCCATCATGTTTATGATCTTTCTGCCTATTGAGAAATTTGCATGTATTATAATTTTACTCGTCAGAAAAGAGATTCTATAAACCCGGCAACAACATTCGGGGTGTCATCTAGTGTACTACTACATACGTGACACTACTATATACTCCGAATGGCAATAATATAGTAGTGTCACGTATTAAATTTTGTCATGAATTATTGCCCCTTGTAAAGCAGCAGGCAAATCCTTGTGACGTCAACTTCTCTTGTTTCAATATCTACCAGTAAGCCTGTAACAAAACCAAGATTTCCAAGAGGAAAGCGAGTACTAGAAGCTTGTTTTTTGTTCAAAGTAATCCTTGTGACGTCAACTTCTCTTGATTTTTTTTATTATTCTGCTATAAACATGAATCCATTACTTTGAAGTTTGAACACAAAGATCAACAATGACAAAAGGAACAGTTTACCAGTTTTAATACACAACAGTGTAAAAGAACAAGGAGATATTTTCATCGTCTGAGCGGCTGATATCTTCAATTAATCATTCCCATAATCTGCACCAGTACTTATTGCCTCGTGTCTATTTTTATCAACTCTTAGGGCATCTCCAACGGCCCGACGCATTTTGGGACCAAATCGTGTCGATTTGGTCCGTTTGCGTCGGGTCGCGGACACAAAATCACTAGTAGAAAACAGACCTTCGGTTTTGAGCCCCGAGACCATTTAGTCCCGGTAAGGTCTGGAACCGGGACTAATGTCACCTGTAGTCCCGGTTCCAACGTCTAAGATGGCATCTCGAGCTCAAATTCCTTTAGTCCCGGTTCCAGCCAAACTTTTAGTCCCGATTCGTATGTTAAACCGGGACTAAAGGTATTTGTCCCGGTTGGTGATTTAAACCGGGACTAATGTGCATCGTGTGATCGCAAACTGGAATTTGATCGAGCTTTGGTAATTAATCGCCGCGCTAATGGCTTTGGAAGTTGATCGTTCAAGCGTTGATTCACATTGGAAATTAATCGCGGCACTAATACGGAGGAATGCAGAGCACCGCCGCCCGCCGGCCTCCCTGCTCCGGCCGCCGGCCTTCCTATTTGTCCTATAAAAGCTACAGTAATCCATGCTCTAAGCACACACCTAATCTCTCTCTCGATCCCTCTCTTCTATTCCAATGGAGCCACTAGCGCACGCCACTCCGTCTCGGTTGTTCTTTCTCGCCAAAGAAGGCATGGAGTTCAAGATATGGGTCACCCTCCGTGCATCATGCGTGGAGAGGTGGATCCGCTACGTGAAGAAGGAGTTGCTCGATGGCGCACCGATCAAGAGGGTTGGACTCGATTGCGAGTTCAGCGACGCACTTCCGGGTCGCCAGAGGGATCTTCCGCTCGAGGATTGGCAGCGCGCCGCCGTCATTCAACTCTCGGTGGCGTCCGAGACACTTGTTTTCCAGATTTGCAGGGCTGATCGGGTGCCGCAACTCCTGAAGGATTTCTTAGGTGACAAGACCATCAACTTCTTCGGCGTGGCTATCCACAATGACGTGCGGATGCTGCGCTACTACGGAATAACCATTCCGTCCGCGGTCGACCTCCAGGCGGATCTACGGAACCCAACCGGCAATCCAACTCCAAGCCTGTATGCTCTCGCCAATCATATCCTTGGGACAAAACTTGAGAAGAAGAAGAAAAAGAAGAGGAACTGGAGAAATGACGACAACGACGAAGAAGAAGAAGAAAAAGAAGAAGACATGAATTCTGGATGGGGCAAGGTTCCTTTGAGCCACGATAAAATCGTGTATGCCGCTCTGGACGCTCGCCTCGGTTTTGAGATTGCACGGGAGTGGTATTAAACCGTTGTGTGCGGTGTGTGCTCCCGTTTGTGTTCGATCTCATATATTCGAACAATACGGTTTCATGTATTGGAAATGTTTGAATCGGTTACCGGTTTATTAATATAAATATTTCTATTTCTAATTAATTTCGGTTACCGGTTGAAAGATATGAATATTTCCATATTCAGAGATTAATATATGATTTTTCAACCGATTTTATGGATTATATAGAGATTAATACTCCCTCCATTCCGTAATATAAGGTGTGTGTAAGGTTTTGCCACGGATATCAAGTTATTATTAGTTTAATTATTCACACTCTTCATGTTCAAAGTTTTGTCAGAATGCAAATTTGTAGTCAGAACTTATTCAAATGTATGTTCAACCTCTTTTGAAATCACAAAATGAAAAATAATTGAGATTTGGCGCAAAAACACACGTTTAGTCGCGGTTGGAGCCACGAACCGCGACTAAAGGTGTGGCACCGCGCGCGAAAACTGAGCGGCCGAAAACTCAGCAGGTCGCGATTCGTGGCTTCAACCGCGACTAAAGGGGTACCTTTAGTCGCGGTTGGAGCCACGAACCGCGACTAAAGGCCTGCTGTATAAATACTCCCTCTGCGCAATCCCGGTTCAATCCACGAACCGGGATAGCGCTAAGGAACCGCAAGGACGCCGCCAGGCTGCCCAAATCGATCTCGCCGTCGTCCGCTGCCGCGCGCCGCCGTCCGTCAACGCCGCCGCTGCCGAGCTTGCCGTCCCCGCTTCCTCTTCTTCTCCCTCAACGCCGCGCCGCCGAGCTCGTCGTCCCCGTCCCCGCCGAGCTCGTCGTCGTCGTCGCAGCCGGTGAGCATTCCGGCCTCTCCCCTCGATCACTTAGTGTTAGGGCTAGGTTCAAATGCTAGTTAAGTTGCTAGTTTAGGTCTTATTTTTTAGTTACTATATACTGTTTTTGCTACTGTTTTTTAGAATGTTAATTACAATGCAAAGTACTTGTGCAATTTTTAAATTCCAAGTTCAAATGCTAGTTAAGTTGCTAGTTTAGGTCTTATTTTTTAGTTATTACTATATACCATTAGGTCTTATTTGTGCAATGTGTTGATTAATATTTGTGAAATGTGCAAAGGGTAGTGTCTTAGAATTATTGTTAGGAAAATGCTATTGTTCTTTAGTTGCTAGAGTTATGTGCAATGTGTTGATTAATATTTGTCCAATGTGTTGATTAATATTTGTGAAAATGCTATTTGTGACAATGTGTTTTTATGCAATGTGTTGATTAATTTGTGATGCAATGTTAAGTGAATTGCTACTGTTAAGCTCCATTGTCATGCTGACGTCAGCATGACTACTTTTGGCCGATGATTAGATGGTTGCATCTTCAGGGAGGTGTGAGTGAACCATGTTGTCTGAACATATATGCAATGTTCATTCCACGTTGTTCGCTGACACCATCCCTGAAGCAATTCTATATGAGGCCTTGCTGTCTGTTTTGCAATGTTAGGAAGTTTGTAAATTAGTGTTTTAGCAAATTGTTATAGTATTTTAGTGTCTTCAATTTAGAATTTAGAAATATTGTTTTAGTACTTAGTTGAATTTAGTTGATTGATTTAGGAATTTAGTGTCTTCAATTTAGAATTTAGGAATTTAGAAATATTGTTTTAGTGTCTTAGCAAATTGTTATAGTATTTTAGTGTCTTAGCAAATTGTTGTTTCTTAGCAATAGGAATTTAGTTGATTTAGGTCTTCAATTTAGAATTTATAATTTAGAACTATTGTTTTAGGACTTAGTAGTTGAATTTAGAATGTCTTTGAATTTAGAATGTCTTTGAATTTTACAATGTCTTTGAATTTTACAATGTCTTTGAATTTTACAATGTTTTATACAATGTCTTGGATTTTAAGAGTTAATGTAAAGATTCATAGTTTCAAGATGGACGGGACTATGGATGTCCGGGACTGGGCTCCGCCGGGTTGGCACTGGGAGGTGCTACCTTCCGGTGTGCGCACTTCCGGTGTGCGCAGATTGGTGAGGAATGAGGGAACCATCGTCGACCCGGAGCTTCTTTGATGGCGGTCACGTGGGCCCCGACGGGTATAGAGGGTGCCGGCCCCCGAGGAGTCGGTACGTCGTCGTGTCAGGGCGGAGGACGAGCACGTCCGTCGATACATGGTCGCGTCGGATGTCCGTCCGTCCAACACTTGGCAGCATCTTCAGGCATCTCACATTAGTTATGATCCTGTTTGGGTTCCTTCACTTTGGGTTTTCACCGCACGCGGCATGTTTCCGGCGGTTCGACGTCCATTTTGATTAGCGTGATGTATTATGGATGCGATATATATTATTATATATGCATGTATGTTTAATTTAGACTCGTCATACAATATATGCATCGATGTGTGTAATTGTACCGTACGAATAATAGCTTAAATCATAAATAAAACAGAAAACAGAAAACAAAATAAAAAAACCTAAAACCTAAAACCTCTCGAACTTTTAGTCCCGGTTTGTAATACAGACCGGGACAAAAGGTTGTCGCCTGAGCAGCTCGCCTGCGAGCCCACGTGGATGCTATTTGTCCCGGTTGCAGACGAGACCGCGACTAAAGGGGTTGGCCTTTAGTCCCGATTCCGCAGTCCCGGTTTTTAAAACGGGACAAAAGACCCTTACAAACCGGGACTGTTAGGCTGTTTTCTACTAGTGAATGGGCTATGTCCGCCCCAATGTCCGTTTGGGTCGCGCCCCAGCCCAGCGGCCCGACGCATTTTTTTTAGGACGCGGTAATAATAAAATATTTATATTACATATAGGGACTGAAAATAAAGACATAAATTAAAAACATAATTTAAAAACCCTATCTAGGGCTTCCTCGGCCGCCGCCGGCGACTAGTCCTCGTCGCTGTCCTCGCCGGTGAGGTCGTAGAACGCCGGCGGGACCCAGGGGAAGGACCACGCCGCCGCGGGCACTGGGGCTGGAGGCGGCGGTGGAGCAGCACTGGAGGAGGAGGAAGCGGCAGGCCACGGAGACCACGGCTCCGGTGGCTGCTTCGGTCCCTGCTCCTGCTTCACTGGCAGCAGTGGCGGGCCGCGGCTGCTGGACGCGCTGTCGCGCTCGAGCGCGGAGGCCCTCAGCATTGTGCTGAGGCCAGGCCACCGCCCGAGCTCCTCCCGCTCGCTCTCGAGCATGGCTTCGTGGAGGGCCTCCTCCTCCGTGAGCCCCGGTGGCTGGAATTCAGCCAGTGGGAGCTCCTCCTCCTCCTCCATGGCGGCCGGCGCGTCCTCCTCGGGCTCCTCTTCCTCGGGCTCCCACTCCGGCGGCGGCGGAGGCACCCAGATGACGGCGGCGTGGTAGTCGAAGTCGCGATCGCCGAGGAGGCCGGCGCGCCTCCTGGCGTCGCGTTCGAACCCCGGCCGATCCCACCACCGGGAATCGGGGTGGAACTGGTCGTCGTTCCGGAGGTCGGCCGGGTGGAGGTTGCGGCGGCGGCGGATCTCCATCATCCGCTCCTCACCGGCTGTCGTGGTGGTATCACGGCAGATGCCATAGGATGGCTAAATGTGTGGGGCCGATGGACGCTGGTGGATCCGGGGAGGGCTAGCGAGCTAAGAAGCTCACGCAAGAGAAAACAAGAAACAGACACGAGCCGATTCAACTCGGCTCAAGAACAAGCAAGAACAACCAAGAACACAAGCAAACCCACAAGGAACCACAGACATGCACGGTATACCCAGGTTCGGGGCCCTCGTGAGGAGGTAACACCCCTACTCCTGCCTTGCTTCTCTCTATATGTGTCTCACAAGATCTACAAGGTGCTCCTGGAGCTGTTTTGGTAAGAACTAGGATGAACTACAAGTGAGGGAGGAGTAAATGCTCTAGCAGTAAATGAGACTATAGCTTCGGCTCTCTGGTTGGTGTCCCTCTTACAGGAGGAGTTATGGCGCTATTTATAGAGGTCCGGCCGAGTTGCCCGGGAACCCTAATCTCTCCGGGCCCCACCGGACAACAGCTTCAGTCCAACGGTAATGTCGACATCCCTACCACGACCTAGCAGCCGGGCTATCCGACATAGGCCGAGATAGGTCATGATGCCTCTTGCCGTAGCCGCCGCTGACCTAGGTAATGATGCTTCCCCTGTCAGAGATAAGACGTGTCTTCTCCCTGCCAAGTCTCATGTCCGTCAGTTGCCAGTACCTCGGAGTAGTCACTTCACCCTTGTCTTGTGCCTTTGTCTTGTGCCTTTTGTCCCCCGCCCGTGTCAGACGGGAGGTGACCTTACTTCCGTGTCAGACGGGTCAATGTCCTTGCCCTGTACTTGCCCATGACTTGTTGCCCGACATAGGATATGTCGGATGGTTCCACCTAACCCGGCATGACTATGCCGGGCTCCTCACCGTGCTCCGGCTAGAGTATGCCGAGCCTGGATCTCCGGCATACCTCACCTACCCCGGACAAGGCCATGCCAGATCCTCCTTCCTGCAGATCATAGATAAGTAAAGAATACTGACATGGGGATGCCGGTTAGAACATGTCGGCTAACACCGACATCAGCTTAAGTCGGTCAAGCATACAATCTTGGGCTAGCCTTGAGCCGGCACACCAGCCGCTCTACTCTGCGAAGGGTCACGCGATCTTTGCAGCTAGACAAATATCAATTACCGTGTTAACCTGAGCGAGTAGACCATGCCTTTACCCTACCCGGGGGTAGCCCCCCGTCACTAGTCCCCGAAGCTGGTGTAGCCCTGCAGACCTGGATGAAGGGCTGCATCAGATTTAACAAAACCAATACCAAAGATCAACCGCCGACATTGCTATGTCGGGCTGACCAATCACACCGAGCCGCTTAAGTTGGTTGCCACATAGTCGGTCCGACATCATCACGCCGGCCCGACAAGGAGCTTCCGATATGTCCTTACCGACATATCGCGGAGCCCCCGACCTCAACAAATCTTTTCCCGGATCCCCTTCTGAGACGTGGCATTGATCTGCTGCACCGTCCCCGAATCATGCCACGCGGCCTGACCAACCGTCACAACCGCGCCACCCGGGCCCCACCATCTGTCCCTTCCAGCCGGCACTCGAGCGGTTTGACCTCGAGGCACCTCCTCGATTCCCGCGCTGATAACCGCACCAGATCCTCGGCCGACGGTTCCCATTCTGTGGCCCACGGTGTGGCCGATCGTGCGGCCACAACCGCTCCATCCGCGCCAACCGCCGCACGCACGATCCCATTACCCGTTCGAAACGGGCGGGCGGGAAATTCGGTAACCGTGCTTCCCCTTCCCTCATAAATATGGACGTGAGGGGATTTCATTTCCCCTCCCGCATCGTCTTCTTCCTCTCCCCTGCTCCCTGCGCGCTCCCGAACGAATCGCCGCCGCCAAGCACGCTGCGCACGCCGGGGATCTCGACGCCCACGAACGGGAATCGCCACGCCACCATTGGGACGAGAACATCCCGCGCCGCGCCTCCACCTTCTCCGGTGAGTTCTTCCTCGATCTCTGGCTAGATCGTCCGTGGTTCGGCCGCGGTAGTTCCCTCTTCTTCTGTTCTTCCTTAGGACGAACGATGCCGCCGTGCATCTCCCCGTAGATCCTCGTAGTGGTTCTCGTCGAGGCCCTTTTGACCCTTTCTTCTCTTCCTATATCTAGCGGTAGATTCCACTCCACGCTCCCGTAGCATTGCTAGGGTTCTTCCTAATTGAAATCATTTATTTCTCTTTTATTCGGCCCTGGTAGATCTTCATTCTGGCATTTCGGTAACGGATTCGGTTTTCAGTCGGAACGCCCCGACTTACTGCCTGTCTCTTCTCGGTGCCCCCGACTTAACATATTGTTTATGCTGCAGGCCAGCTCCGACATGTCTTCCGAAACCGCCGACATGGGTACCGAGGGAGTCCGGGGAGGATGGGAAGGCTCCGACGCGAGTCAGGATGACATCGACTGGCTGCGCCGAACTCACCGCATCCCGGAGGCGGTCATATGCCGACTTCCCGAGGGAGAGATCGAACCCCAAGTCCAACCCGGGGAGCGGGTAGTCTTCGTCACGCACTTCGAGCGTGGCTTTGCCCTCCCGGCGAGCCCCTTCTTCCGCTCCTTCCTCGACTACTACGGTCTGCAACCCCACCATCTGCCGGCCAACGCCATCACCTTACTCTCTGGCTTCGTGTCCTTCTCGGAGGGATATCTCGGCCTCTGGCCGGTGGTCAAGCTTTGGGCCAAGTACTTCCAACTTCGAAAGCAGAGCATACCCAATAAAGGAGTCAAGGACAAGGAGATGACCGCCTATGGGGCCGCCATTGTGGTTCCTCGGCGGGAGACCGAGTTCCCTCGGATCTCGGGCCTAGAGTCCTGCCGCAAATGGCAACGGATCTTCTTCTATGTGAGGAACCCCGACTCGGCTGAAGGCGACGAGGAGGAGGAGGCCAAGTTCCTCAACCTTCCTGAGTTCAATATAGCCCCTCCGCAGCCCAGCTTCACTGGAGCTCCGACCAGAAGATGTTGGACTCGGAGGTCAATGAGATTCATGAGTATCTCCTGTCGATCAAGGATGAGCTCACGGCTGAAGACCTGCTCTGCACCTTCGTCAGCCGCCGGGTTTGCCCCCTCTAGGCCCGGGTTCACAAGATTTGCCATATGAGTGGCAGGTATGACCCGACCTGAGTCAGCATTTTCACACTCACCCAGGAGCAAGTGTACCGGCGGGTCCAAGCTATTGCCCAGGCCGAGATGGATGCCGACTGGACCTGGGGGCTGAGGCCCTACACGCGCTCTCGTCCTCTGCCACAAGTAAGCTGGTTCACCTCTCCGACAAACTCAAGTCGCAACCATATCTCTACTTATACGCTGCTTCTTCTGTTCTCTCGCAGAGGTTTGCCCGGCAGCTCCTCGAAGATCAGAGCCATGCCGCGGGGGAGTGGCACCCGGACCTTCCCATCCCGGAGGTTCTACCGAACGAGGATCCGGATGACGAGGACCACCTATCCATTCCTCTGGCTCGCACCTCTGCTCCGGGTAAGCCTCGCGCTCCCGTTCCAATCAACGAGTGGTCTGATGACGACGAGGATGAGTGTCGAATCATAGACGTTATTGACGCTACTCCTCTCAACTTCGCGCCCCCAGCGCCTCCGACAACTGCGACCTCTACCAAGCGAGCCGAGACTCGCAAGCGAGCTGGCACTGGTACGTCGGAGACAGGCGGCTCTGAGGCTGGGGCCAAGAGGGCCAAGATCGTCAAGAAGCCGGCAACCAAGCCGCCCAAGAAGAAGAAGGGTTGTCGTGGTGGTATCACGGCAGATGCCATAGGATGGCTAAATGTGTGGGGCCGATGGACGCTGGTGGATCCGGGGAGGGCTAGCGAGCTAAAAAGCTCACGCAAGAGAAAACAAGAAACAGACACGAGCCAACTCAACTCGGCTCAAGACCAAGCAAGCACAACCACGAATACTCAAGAACACAAGCAAACCCACACAGCACCACAAACACACACGATGTACCCAGGTTCGGGGCCCTCGTGAGGAGGTAACACCCCTACTCCTGCCTTGCTTCTCTCTATATGTATCTCACAAGATCTACAAGGTGCTCCTTGAGCTGTTTCGGTAAGAACTAGGATGAGCTACAAGTGAGGGTGGAGTAAATGCTCTAGCAGTGAATGAGACTATAGTTTTGGCTCTCTGGTTGGTGTCTGTCTTCAGTGGAGGAGTTATGGCGCTATTTATAGAGGTCCGGCCGAGTTGCCCGGGAACCCTAATCCTGCCGGGCCCCGCCGGACAACCGCTTCAGTCCAACGGCAATGTCGACATCCCTACGACGACCTAACAGCCGGGCTATCCGACATAGGCCGAGGTAGGTCATGATGCCTCTTGCCGTAGCCGCCGCTGATCTAGGTAATGATGCTTCCCCTGTCAGAGATAAGACGTGTCTTCTCCCTGCCAAGTTTCCTGTCTGTCAGTTGCCAGTACCTCGGAGTAGTCACGTCACCCTTGTCTTGTTCCTTTGTCTTGTGCCTTTTGTCCCGCGCCCGTGCCAGACGGGAGGCGACCTTACGCCCGTGTCAGACGGGTCAGTGTCCTTGCCCCATACTTGCCCTTGACTTGTTGCCCGACATAGGAGATGTCGGACGGTTCCACCTAGCCCGGGCATGGTTAAGCCAGATCCTCCTTCCTGCATATCATGGACAAGTAAAGAATCCCGACATGGGGATGCCGGTTAGAACATGTCGACTCTTTCCGACATAGGCCTAAGTCGGACAAGCACACAACTTGGACTAGCCCTGAGCCGGCACACCAGCCGCTCCACTCCGCGAAGGGTCGCGCGACCTTTGCAGCTGGACCAAGGTCGATTACCGTGTTAACCTGAGCGGATTGACCATGCCTTTACCCTACCCGGGGGTAGCCCCCCGACACTAGTCCCCGAAGCTGGTGTAGTCCTGCAGACTCGGATGAAGGGCTGCACCAGATTTAACAAAAACACTACCAGAGAACAACCGCCGACATCGCTATGTCGGGCAGACCAACTACCTCAAGACGCTTAAGTTGGTTGCCACACAGCCGGTCCGACAAGGAGTTTCCGATATGTCCTTGCCGACATATCGCGGCGCCCCCGACCTCAACGAATCTTTTCCCGGATCCCCTTCTGAGACGTGGCATTGATCTGCTGCACCGTCCCCGAATCATGCCACGCGGCCTGACCAACCGTCACAACCGTGCCGCGTGGGTCCCACCATCTGTCCCTTCCCGCAGGCACTCGAGTGGTTCGCCCCCGAGGCACCTCCTTGATTCCCGTGCTGGTCACCGCACCAGATCCGCGGCCGACGGTTCCCATTCTGTAGCCCCCTGTGCGGCCGATTGCGTGGCCACAACCGCTCCACTTATGCGAACCGCCGCATGCACGATCCCACTACCCGTTCGAAACGGGCGGGCGGGAAAATCGGTAGCCGCGCTTCCCCTTCCCTCATAACCACGGCGGCAGGTGGACTTCTCCTCTTCCCCCGCATTCTCATCTTCTTCTTCCTCGCTCCCTGCACGCTCCCGAGCGAACCGCCGCCGCCAAGCACGCTGCGCACGGCGGAGATCTCGACGGCGACGATCGGGAAACGCCACGCCGCCATCGGGACGAGGACATCCCGCGCCGCATCCCCCTCTTCTCCGGTACGCTTCCTCCTGATCCTCTCTAAATTCATCTCATGCTCGGCCATGTCGACCCCTCTCCCTTGTTCTTCTCGAGGACGAACTACTCTCCACAGTACCTCACCCACGGATCTTCATACTAGTTCTTGCTGCGCTATCTTTGGTTTTCCCTGGCCAGATCTGGTCGTAGAATACACCTTCATATTCCCGTAGCATTGCTAGGGTTCTTCCGAATAGATTTCCTTTATCTCCCCTTTATTCGGCCCTGGTAGATCTTCTTTTCTATACTCCGGTAATAGGTTTTAGTTTTATGCCCGGCATTCGATGTCTGCCATCCGACTTACCCTACACCTTGGGCCATCATCCGGCATCTGTTTTGCAGATAAGCCGACATGTCTTCGAGCCATTCCTCCGAGCAACCTGACACATCCGCGGAAGGAATTCGAGGAGGCTGGGAAGGCTCCGACGTAGTGCAAGACGACCTCGATTGGCTACGTCGCACGCGCCGTGTCCCGGCACCAATCATATGCCGGCTTCCTGGCGACGAAGTTGAGCCCGCGCCCCAGGAAGGAGAACGGGTGGTGTTTGTCGCGCACTTCGAGCGCGGCTTCGCCCTTCCGACAAGCAGGTTCTTTCGGGCCTTCCTCGACAAGTTCGAGCTGCAGCCACATCATTTGCCGGCAAACTCCATCACGGTCCTCTCGGCATTCGTCGCCTTCTCCGAGGGGTACCTCGGCCTGTGGCCTCTGGTCAGCCTCTGGGCGAGGTACTTCGTGCTTCGGAAGCAAAGCATCCCGAACAAGGGCGTGAAGGACAAGGAGATGACGGCGTGCGGGGCCGCCACCATTACCGCTCGGAAGCTCTCCGACTTCCCCAAAGTCTCCGGGTTGGAGTCCTGCCGTAAATGGCAGCGCAGCTTCTTCTACGTGAAGAATCCGGACTCCGCCGACAATGCCAAGGGGTATGACTTCCTCAACCTCCCAGAGTTCCGAATCGACCCGCCTTATTCTCAGGCGAACTGGGGCTGGGATCCGTCGGGCAGCGACGCAGAGACCCAGGCCATTCACGATCACCTGCTCTCCATCAAGGACGAGCTGACGGCGGATGACCTCTTGAGGACCTTTGTCATCCGCCGGATAAGCCCCCTGCAGAACCGGGTGCACAAGATCTGCCACATGAGTGGGCCCCAAGACCCAACTCGGATCAGCCCGTTCGAGTTGGACAAGCCGGCAGTGCGCAGACGTGTTCGAGCCATCGCCCAAACCTCCATGGGAGACGACTGGGAATGGGGACTTGAACCACACAGCCGCGCCAATCCTCCGCCCAAGGTAAGCTCTTGTTCTTCCTGTCCGACATAACCCAGCGACCGACATAGCAGTTATATCACATTCTTGCCTTTCTTGTTTCCTTAGTCATTTCTCGCTATTTTCCTTTTGCAGAGGTTTGACCGTCAAGCCCGGGAGGACAAGAGGTGGGCCAACGGTGGTTGGCGCGCAGACCATGCCATGCCGGCAACTCCGCTCACCGAAGATCCGGATGACGAGGACCACTTGTCGATCCCGGTATCCCGCACTTCCGGCCCGGGTAAGCCTCGAACTCGGTCTCGTCCCCAAGACGATTCTGACGACGACGACTGTGTGATGTTAGAGATCACACACGCCACTCCCTTGGCCTGTGCTGACCCTCTGCCTGTGGTGTCCATATAAAGGTTTTACTCTTTTTCATGAGTTGGTACAAAGGCAAGGCTTTCTCTCCTAACCGACTCACAAACCTACTTAGGGATGCCAGACATCCGGTGAATTTTTGTACATCCTTAAGGCGAGTTGGCAATTTCATGCTCTCGATAGCTCTGATCTTGCCCGGGTTAACCTCTATACCCCGGCTAGACACCAGGAAACCGAGCAATTTTCCGGCCGGCACACCGAAGGTGCATTTATCCGGGTTAAGCTTCATTCGGAACTTTCTTAAGTTAACGAATGTTTCTCTCAGATCATCGATCAGAGTCAGTTTTTCTTTAGTTTTTATGACTATGTCGTCGACATACACCTCTGCATTCCGACCTATTTGCTCATGCAAGCATTTCTGCATGCACCTTTGATAAGTGGCACCGGCATTCCTCAACCCGAAGGTCATGACACGATAGCAATAAGCCCCGTACGGGGTAATAAAAGCAGTCTTTAATTGATCAGCCGGGTTCAAAGGTATCTGGTGAAAACCAGAATACGCATCTACAAAAGACAAAAGCTCACACCCGGCAGTGGAGTCGATCACTTGATCTATCCGGGGGAGCGGGAAAGGATCTTTCGGGCAGGCCTTGTTGAGGTTGGTGAAGTCGATGCACATGCGCCACACCTTGGCCAGGAGAGGGTCATCCTTTTTCTTCTCTACCAGGACCGGGTTAGACAACCAGTCCGGGTGCAGTACTTCCATCACAAATCCAGCCGCAAGCAGTACGGCTAGATGCTCCATGATCGCGGCTCTTCTCTCGTCCGAGAGACGTCTTGTCGGTTGCTTCACCGGCTTTGCATCCGGCCTCACGAATAACGAGTGCTCAGCCAACTCCCTCGGAACTCCTTGAAGGTCGTCATTCGACCAAGCAAAGACATCCCGATTCTCACGGAGGAAGTCGGTGAGCTCGCCTTCCTATTTGCTGTCCAGGCTGGTGCTGATGATCACCCGGTGCTCTGGGTTAGCCGGGTCCACTACGACCTTCTTGGTCTCTTTTGGTGGCTGGAAGGAAGCATGCTGCTCCGGGTTCGTCATCCCGGGCACACCGAGTTGGGAGGCTTGGGCCAGCGTTACCACTTGCTGGATTCTCTTTTTCTCCTCGGCTATGACCAATGACTCGGCCAAGCACGAGCCGGCAGTAGCACACTCGATCGAGCGCTTGTAGTCCCCCGCGATGGTGATTATGCCATTCGGACCTGGCATTTTCATTTTCAGATAGCCCATGTGAGTGGAGATCATGAACTTGGCCAGAGCAGGTCGGCCAATCAGGGCATGATATGGGCTCTCGAGGTCCACCACCTCGAACTCAAGACTTTCGGTCCGGCAGTTCTCCCGGGTTCCGAACAACACATCTATCCAGATTTTGCCCATAGGCGAGCAAGAAACCCCTGGCACAATGCCATGGAAGGTCGTGTGGGTCGGCAACAGCGTGTTCAGGGACACTCCCAACTTCAGCATTGTGTCCTTATACATGATGTTAATGGCACTGCCATTGTCAACCAGAACTCTGCTGAACCGGACGTTGATACTTGGCCCGATGAATGTCGGGTCCACAACCAAGGCGTAGCCTCCCGGCTTAGGCATAACCCGGGGGTGATCCTTCCGACCCCAGGTGATCTCCATCTCGGACCAGTGCATGAACTTGGGTACCGCCGGCATGACGGCGTTCACCTCCAGAGCGCGCTGGCGCTGACTTTTCTTGTCGGTGGGCTCGGTCACAAAGACCACATAGCTCTGATGAGCTTCATGATAGTCACCCTGTGGGTACCTGCCCTGGTTGCTAGGACCGACATTGTTGTTACCCCGGACGTTCACCATGTTTACCGGCCTTGCCGGTGGTCGCCTCTGGACTGGCGGGTTAACCCGGACAGCATTGGCCCCACTTACTGGTGCCGGAGGTCTTGGCGCTGCAGGTCTTTCAGGGGCAGTTACCAGAGATCCCCCTGTAGCACCTTCTTGCCGCATGCGCTGGTACCAGCTGCACTGCCGAGTTGTGTGGTTGGCCGGTCGGTTGGGCTCGAAAGTGTGATAGCAGTAGGGCTTGTCCAGCATCTCCTCATACGTCAAGGGCTTCCTCTGCTCGGCCCAAGTCTTCTTTACCTCCTGACTCTGGTCCCAACCCTGGTCATCAGTTCTCTGCCGCTGGTTGCTACCGGTATTGCCTCGTTCACCGGTTACCGCCGCTACCTGCTGCGAGGCATAGCGAAAGTCGGGCTCCCTTCTTTTCTGGCCAAAATCATGCCGGTCACTGTTTCTGCCCTGCCCGGATCTGTTGTTCCCCGGGTTCCTCCTACTCGGTTCGCCCGAGTCCAGCTGAGGTTGCATTGGATCACCGAGAGCATAGCTGTCGGCAATTCTCATTGTCTCGGCCAAGGTGGCCGGCATCTCCCTCTGCAGTTTCTGCCAAAGCATGGATCCATGTCGGCATCCCTGCGCAAACCATGAAATGGCTTGGGCCTCCACAACTCCTTCGCAGGAATTGCGAATTGTGCTCCACCGAGTCAGGTACTCTCGGTCAGTCTCATTGTCCCTCTGCCTGCACATCGCAAGCTGCTGAGGTCGGTTGGGCCTCTTGTAGGTACTGGAGAAGTTGCTGACAAAGGCTTCCTCGAAGTCCAGCCAGCTGTTGACACTTCCCTCCCTCAAATTGTTCAGCCAGATTCGGGCGGGTCCCTCAAGCATCTGCGGGATGTATCGTACCGCCCACCGGCGGTTTCCCCCGGCAATGTGCACTGCTGTCACATAGTCGGTCAGCCAGTCCTCTGGCTTGGTGCTGCCGTCGTAAGTCTTGGCTCCCCTGTTCAACTGAAAGTGGGGAACAGGCTGCTCCGACATGATTCGGGGCCCGAAGCAAGCAGGACCGGGTGGACCTTGCTCCTCCATCTGCTCGGATCTATACAATCGATCCAGCTTGTACCGAGCATCATTTGGATCTAACTGGCGGGTTCCCAGTCGAGACCCCAGAGCACTCTCATAAACATGGTACCCGGCCTTGGCCATTGCCGAGTTGCCGTCATCATACCGGTTCAGGTCTCGCCCGCCCATTTGCCGGGGCTGCATCGCTCCAACTACTTGATGCCTCGGGGCCTGATTAGGCACCGGATATCGAGGTGGGTGTCCCCGACCAACCGAGTTGGCATTTTCACCACGCCGATTACTCGGAGCCAGTCGGCTTCTGCTCTGGGCCTGCCCAACGTTGCCCTGGCCTGCCATCTGCTTTTCGGCATACGCTGGGTCATATGTCAGCATCTGGAGCTGCTGATTTCCTCCGGGGTTCCTACTCCGGTTCTGGTTCCCACCGACATGCGGAGAGGAAGCCTGTCCTCTGGACACGCCGCTGGGAGCTCTGGTCGAGTGGACAATTTGAGATCCACCTCCGGCCCCATTGGCCCTCTTGACAGCCTTGTTCTGCCGGGTTGCTACTTCCACCAGCTCATTGACTCGGTCCTGTTGCCTACGGCGAGCCTCTCCGGTTAGACCGGATAACTCGGCCCTTGCTGCCTCGGCAGCCCTGAGGGTCTTGGCCGGAGAGCTGTAATTCGGCCTAGCCACCGACATTACGCTAGGAGTCACATTGGATGTAGCTCTGCCATCCCGATCTATCTCGGCATTAAGGCCCTTTCCTCTTCTGCGTACCTCGGCCTCACGGTTCGGCCGACCTCCTATCGGCGAGAAACCATGAGCCGCGTCATACTCACGCTGAACTCGGTCGAAGTCCCTCCGGACCTCCGCTAACTTCTCTGCCTCCTCCAGCAAGCTCAGCCGCTCTGCCTCTAACTCAGCTGCCCCCGGCACAGTCAACCTCTCTACTGTCTCTCTAAGAGGTTCAGTCCTTACCGGGACACGAGATGCCTCGGCGCCGCCATGGCCCTGCCTCTCCAGTGCCTGCTTGGCCCTCCGGGTCGACCTTGCCTCGGGCTCGAAGACAGGGTCCTCTGCCAGAGGAGCCGTTACCCCGGCCATCATGACCGCGCAGCTCTCGGGGCGAGTGGTACGCCGGCCGCGAGCCGCACAGACAGCTGGAGGATCCTCGGCCACGAGCACCTGCGCCGGGTACTCGCAGACGAGCTCGGTGGCGACATAGGTGGCGAAGGTGCCGAACTCGATGACGCAGCCGTTGGCCGGAAACGGCCTGCCGCGAAAGCAGCCGGCGTTGTCGCTGACGAACTCCATGTCGCCGAACTTGACGACGAGTCCGGAGAGGACTCGCACTGGGCCCGTCCGGATGAGTACACCAGCCAGCGCCTCTACCGGCCCCACGGTGGGCGCCAACTGTCGTGGTGGTATCATGGCAGATGCCATAGGATGGCTAAATGTGTGGGTCCGATGGACGCTGGTGGATCCGGGGAGGGCTAGCGAGCTAAAATGCTCACGCAAGAGAAAACAAGAAACAGACACGAGCCAACTCAACTCGGCTCAAGACCAAGCAAGCACAACCACGAATACTCAAGAACACAAGCAAACCCACACAGCACCACAAACACACACGATGTACCCAGGTTCGGGGCCCTCGTGAGGAGGTAACACCCCTACTCCTGCCTTGCTTCTCTCTATATGTATCTCACAAGATCTACAAGGTGCTCCTTGAGCTGTTTCGGTAAGAACTAGGATGAGCTACAAGTGAGGGTGGAGTAAATGCTCTAGCAGTGAATGAGACTATAGTTTTGGCTCTCTGGTTGGTGTCTGTCTTCACAGGAGGAGTTATGGCGCTATTTATAGAGGTCCGGCCGAGTTGCCCGGGAACCCTAATCCTGCCGGGCCCCGCCGGACAACCGCTTCAGTCCAACGGCAATGTCGACATCCCTACGACGACCTAACAGCCGGGCTATCCGACATAGGCCGAGGTAGGTCATGATGCCTCTTGCCGTAGCCGCCGCTGATCTAGGTAATGATGCTTCCCCTGTCAGAGATAAGACGTGTCTTCTCCCTGCCAAGTTTCCTGTCTGTCAGTTGCCAGTACCTCGGAGTAGTCACGTCACCCTTGTCTTGTTCCTTTGTCTTGTGCCTTTTGTCCCGCGCCCGTGCCAGACGGGAGGCGACCTTACGCCCGTGTCAGACGGGTCAGTGTCCTTGCCCCATACTTGCCCTTGACTTGTTGCCCGACATAGGAGATGTCGGACGGTTCCACCTAGCCCGGGCATGGTTAAGCCAGATCCTCCTTCCTGCATATCATGGACAAGTAAAGAATCCCGACATGGGGATGCCGGTTAGAACATGTCGACTCTTTCCGACATAGGCCTAAGTCGGACAAGCACACAACTTGGACTAGCCCTGAGCCGGCACACCAGCCGCTCCACTCCGCGAAGGGTCGCGCGACCTTTGAAGCTGGACCAAGGTCGATTACCGTGTTAACCTGAGCGGATTGACCATGCCTTTACCCTACCCGGGGGTAGCCCCCCGACAAGGGTCCTCCGACTTCCTCCGGGTAAGCCGATCCCCTGAGATTATCTGCTCGGTGCCACTTGAACCTTTCTGATAGCACCTTCCGAGTTAACATACCATTGCCTTGAAACAGCGCCCCACTGAAGTTGAATCCGACCGGGCCCCAAGGTCGGAAAGACACCGAGGAGGCCGGGTCGACCCGCGCAGAAGGCTCCCCGACACGCAGCAGCCGGGCTGCCACACCGCCGCTGAGTGGCAGCGCCGCGACCGGGAGAGACAGAGGGACCTCCGATCGGGATGTCGGATCCGGTGGGGACGTTGCCTCCCCCACATTTGGGCGACCCCAGACCGCGTCACCCCCACCCCACTCGGGAGGGATCCGTCAGCCGCCAACACAGCGCCCTCCGCAGCAGCAACAACCGCAGCAACGGCCACATCAA
The DNA here is from genome assembly GCA_026929855.1 of Poa annua. Taxonomy (NCBI): domain Eukaryota; kingdom Viridiplantae; phylum Streptophyta; class Magnoliopsida; order Poales; family Poaceae; genus Poa; species Poa annua. The sequence goes on from CM049433.1 coordinate 73,948,706, forward strand.
CAGCCGCAGCCACAACAGCAACAACAACCGCAAGGACAGCATCAGCAACCGCAACCGGTCCGGACTCAGCAACAGAGGCGTCCGCCGACCTCGGACGCTACCACCTCCAAGGCGATCACCACACAATCCGGGTCGGCCGCCTCGGGCAAGCGTGACGGGACCACGGGTCAAAAGAGAGGTGAGGTTCCTCCGGGCAAAATCCTAGTGGTGCCTCCTCCTCGCGTAGCAGTCAAGACAGCTGCGTTGCAGACGCTAGAGGCCACTGCTGGCCAAGCTCCTCCTGCTGCCGAGTTGCTCATCCTGGGTGATGACTGTTCAGGTTCGCTGGAGCAGTTCAATTTGGACTGGAACGCTGCTGATACCAGCGAGGTATCCTCCTCGGACCCGAACGTCCGACATCTTGCCGGCCCCGGGAAAATTGCCCAATCTTTGCACACTCTTCAGTGCGCAGTTCTCCGGATGACCCGGGACGCCGAGGTAAGTCTCTTAATTATACATCCCCACTAGTCCCCGAGATTCGTGTGGAGCAATCGAACATCGACCGAGTGAAGATTACTCGGCGGGAATCTTCTCACAACTGAGTTAACGCCTAGCCCCATTTCAGGCTTGCAACAAGGAGCGGAGCAGGCTGTTTCAAAAGCTGCTCGTCAAGCACAGCGGCCTCCGGAAGAAGTACAAGACTCTTGAGGCGGCCCAAGGTACTCTTTCTCCTCTACCGACATACTCTCCCCTTTTCTACTTCTTCTCCTAACATCCCCGACACGCCGACCTCGTCAGCTGAAAAGGAAGCCCAGGTTGCGGCTGCGCACCGGACTGCGCTTGAGAAAGAGCAGGCCGAGGTAGCCCGGCTTCGCCAAGAACTCGCGAAGTCCCAGCACGAACAGGCCGAGATGACAAAGGCCATGAATGAAGTAATGGAGGCGCAGGAGACGGTTGTGACGGATCTCCAATCTCGCGCCAGCCTGGCCGAGAACAAACTGTCCGTCCTTACGGCCAAATGCGACACCTGGCTGGCCGAGTTGCAACGGATCAACGGCCAAATGGGCAGTGAGTCTCCTCCCTTCTTGCTTATTGGGTTTTCAATATTACTCCGTCACTGCCGGCTTGCCTTCTAACTCGACAATAGCTCTTTTTGCTTCAGAATCCTTCTCGCACTCGCAACATGCCGCTGTTCAGGCTGTTAGCAAGGCCCGGGGTAAGAGAGCGCACCTCGGTCCCATCTCGACTGAGTGGGACGTTGAGGACCATCTGATTGCCCTCAATGCGCGTCTTGTCCCTCTGAAAAGCATCGGCCTAGGCCTGCTCGACGCCGGCATTTCGGTCTTCCGGCAACTGTGGCCCGGCATCGAGCCTCCCAAGAACGTTCCCGAGCTGGCCGAAGAGCTGAGGAAAGCCGAGCTAAGACTCCGGGAGTGGAGGTCCTCTGCTGCCCGCGCCGGGGCGGATCAGGCCTTGTCCTTCATACTATCTTGGTATGAAGAGATTGACCTGGATCAAGTCAAGACGCAGCGCGAAAACTCCGTCTCGACCACAGATCCGGCCAAGATCCAGCGCCGCCAAGAGGCTGCCGACTATATGGCCAAATACTCGCGCCCGCATGAGTTTGTTGCCGGCACTGTTTATCCGGACGACGATGAGTCTGACACCGATGTCAGCGAAGCTGAAGATGAGCCGGAGGAGGAGGAGGCCAATCCGGACGAGCACGCCGGCACGGACGCCGAGGCGGGAGTCCCCGAATCCACCGAGCATACCCCTAAGTCTGGGACCGTGGCCACCAACATCGAAGAGCCCACCGCCACCGTGGCCACGTCAACTGCCGCCGACACTGGTCCGGAAGCAACCGCCGTCACCAAGTCGGCCACCACCGACACTGCAACTGTCCCCGCGCAAACTCCTGCTGCTGCCTCTGCATCGACTTCCACTCCTGCTGCAGAGACTGCTTAGGCAAATTCATTAGATCCCCGGAATGCCGGGTGCATATGTAATATATACAATTTTAAGTAAAATACTCTGCTATCTGCCTTATTGAATCGGACAAGTATCTAGTCATGTCGGATCACTTTACACCGAGTCCCCGAGTTTACTTTCTCGTTTACTATACTTAGTGACTTTTGCTCTTGTCTACCATACAGGCGTTCGACAGTCGAGTCACAAAATCACGACTATAGCATACGGTACTAGAAAATGCCCGAGTTAAGGTTCAAAGGTATTCGACATAACGGAAGAATAACTGCGATACGGGGTTAACACACAACACGTGCCGAATTGCTTTTACACCGAGTCCCCGAGTTCGTTTTCGTGTTTACCACCTTCCATTATCTTTGCTCTTGACTACCACTTTGGGCATCCGTCAGTCGAGTCACAAGATCCTTTCACATAGCATACACTACTCAACTTTGAAGCAAGGTTGAAAGCTCATTCGGCACATGGACAATAAATACGAAACATACAAGGCAGTCCCCGAGTTTCACCTCGAGAAGCCGGTACGCAGGCAACGAAGAAATAACTGAGATACAAACATAAATAAAGATCTGGCAGTCCCCGAGTTCACCCCGGGGTGCCGACATGCAAAAGTCATAAGAAAAGAACAATCATGCGGATAAGGCAGTCCCCGAGATTCATTCTGGGGTGCCGACATTTCATTCAAAAGGGACCGAGATACATACACTGTGCCCTTTACGCAAAAAAGGGACGAAGTAGAGCTACATTCCATGGTCGTTTGGTTTCCTCGCCGGCTCTATCCATTACACCTTTTCTAGCTTCCTGCGCATCTACAAGATAATATGAGTCGTTGTGCAGGGCTTTGCTCACAACAAAAGGTCCTTCCCACGGAGGGGATAACTTGTGCAAGCCGGCAGTGCGCTGTATCAGCCTCAGCACCAGATCTCCTTCTCTGAACACCCGGGGGTGTACCTTCCGGCTATGATAGCGTCGGAGGTTCTGCTGGTATATTGCTGACCGAGATAGGGCCAATTCTCTTGCTTCTTCAAGCAAGTCGACATCATTCTCTCGGGCTTCTCTTGCCTCGGTTTCTGTAAACATCGCCACTCTGGGCGAGTCATACTGTATGTCGGTTGGCAATACTGCCTCAGCACCATACACCATAAAGAATGGTGTGTACCCGGTGGATCTGTTGGGTGTGGTCCGGAGACCCCATAGTACTGCCGGTAGTTCTTCTATCCAGCATCCCGGAGTCCGCAGGAGTGGTTCTATCAACCGAGCCTTTATGCCGGCCAGCACCAATGCGTTGGCTCTCTCAACCTGCCCATTTGCTTCTGGGTGTGCCACCGAGGCCACATCAAGCCGGATTCTCTTCTCCGCACAGAACCGAGCAAACTCCCCTACTGCAAAGTTGGTGCCATTGTCCGTGATAATGCTGTGCGGGTAACCATATCTCAGTATGATATCCTTCAGAAATGAGACGGCTGTAGCTCCATCACACTTCTGAATCGGCTTCACCTCGATCCACTTGGTGAACTTGTCCACCATGACTAGTATATGAGTCATGTTACCTCGCGCCGGCTTGAACGTACCCACCATATCCAAGCACCATACAGCAAACGGCCATGTGATGGGGATAGTTTTTAGTGCTGCCGCCGGCATGTGTATTCTGTGTGCAAATCTCTGGCAACCTCCACACTTCCGTACAATATCCTCTGCCTGCTGCAGAGCCGAAGGCCAATAAAACCCGTGCCGGAAGACCTTTGCCACCAGTGCCCTTGAGGAAGCATGATGACCGCATTCACCTTGATGTATCTCGAGCAGCATTTCTTGCCCTTCCTCCGGGTCAACGCAACGCTGCAGCACCTCGGTGACACTTCTCTTATACAGCTCTTGGTTGACCACCGTGTAAGCCTTGGCCCTTCTCACCACCTGCCGAGCTTCCACTTCATCGTCCGGCAGGATCCCATCCATGATATATGCCATGATGGGTAGCGCCCAACTCGGCACCGGCCGCACGGGGAAGATTGGGGCGTCTATCTCCATAGGCTCGGCTGACATCACCTCCGCCGACATACCTTGCGCAGTCCCCGGGCTGAGCCAAATGCTCCCGACATCAACCTCCATGGGCACAGCCTCTGCTACCGAGTTCTTCGGGATGAAGATGGACTCTGACTCGGGTGATGGCTTGATTGACGGTTTGCTTAAGTGCTCCAAAGCTATACCGGGTGGGATCGCGTCCCGTGATGACCCCAACTTGGACAGTACATCCGCGGCCTCATTCTCTCCCCGGGGTATGTGCTTGAACTCACATCCTTCAAAAAACCCGGAGATTTTCTGCACATGGAACCGATATGACGCCATGTTGGCATCCAAGGCGTCCCAATTTCCCGACACCTGCTGCACCACCAAATCCGAGTCACCATAACATTCTACCCGCCGGATGCCAATTTCCTTAGCGACATTGAGGCCATGCACGAGTGCCTCATACTCAGCCACGTTGTTGGATGCCGAGAAATGAATCTGGAGCACATATTTCAGTACATCTTGCTTCGGGGAGGTGAGGACCACTCCGGCACCCAACCCAATTTTTGCCTTGGACCCATCAAAGTGCATCTTCCAGAAATTGAAGTCGGGCGGGGGAGGCTCATACTGCATCTCGGCCCAGTCCACCAAAAATTCCGGCAGCGCCTGCGACTTAATGGCGTCTCTCCTTTCGTAAGTCGGGGCGTACGGAGACAACTGGATGGCCCACTTGGCAACTCGGCCGCTGGCATCTTTGCACCCTATAATCTCGGACAAGGGAGCCTCGCTCACCACTGTAACCGGATGCTCTTGAAAGTAGTGCTTCAACTTGGTGACCGCCAGGTACACGCCATAGGCCATCTTCTGGTAGTGCGGGTAATTCTGCTTGGAGAGGGAGAGCACCTCACTCAGATAATATACGGGCCTCTGCACCACCTTCTCACCCTCTTCTCTTTCCACCACCATTACCACGCTTACAACCCGGTTGGTAGCCGCAATATAGAGCAACATCGGCTCCTTGGGTAACGGGGATGCCAATACCGGTGCATTTGAGAGTGTCTTTTTCAGGTCATTAAAAGCTGCATCGGCCTGCGGTGTCCATACAAAGGTTTTACTCTTTTTCATGAGTTGATACAAAGGCAAAGCTTTCTCTCCTAACCGGCTTACAAACCGACTTAGGGATGCCAGGCACCCGGTGAATTTTTGTACATCTTTAAGGCGAGTGGGCAGTTTCATGCTCTCGATAGCTCGGATCTTGCCCGGGTTAACCTCGATACCCCGGCTAGACGCCAGGAAACCGAGTAACTTTCCGGCCGGCACACCGAAAGTACATTTATCCGGGTTAAGTTTCATTCGAAACTTTCTCAAGTTAGCGAATGTTTCTTTCAGATCATCGATCAGAGTGGATTTTTCTTTAGTTTTTATGACTATGTCGTCGACATACACCTCTGCATTCCGACCTATCTGCTCATGCAAGCATTTCTGCATGCATCTTTGATAGGTGGCACCGGCATTTCTCAACCCGAAGATCATGACACGATAGCAATAAGCCCCGTAGGGGGTAATAAAAGCAGTCTTTAATTGATCAGCCGGGTTCAAAGGTATCTGGTGAAAACCAGAATACGCATCTACAAAAGACAAAAGCTCACACCCGGCAGTGGAGTCGATCACTTGATCTATCCGGGGGAGCGGGAAAGGATCTTTCGGGCAGGCCTTGTTGAGGTTGGTGAAGTCGATGCACATGCGCCACACCTTGGCCAGGAGAGGGTCATCCTTTTTCTTCTCTACCAGGACCGGGTTAGACAACCAGTCCGGGTGCAGTACTTCCATCACAAATCCAGCCGCAAGCAGTACGGCTAGATGCTCCATGATCGCGGCTCTTCTCTCGTCCGAGAGACGTCTTGTCGGTTGCTTCACCGGCTTTGCATCCGGCCTCACGAATAACGAGTGCTCAGCCAACTCCCTCGGAACTCCTTGAAGGTCGTCATTCGACCAAGCAAAGACATCCCGATTCTCACGGAGGAAGTCGGTGAGCTCGCCTTCCTATTTGCTGTCCAGGCTGGTGCCGATGATCACCCGGTGCTCTGGGTTAGCCGGGTCCACTACGACCTTCTTGGTCTCCTTTGGCGGCTGGAAGGAAGCATGCTGCTCCGGGTTCGCCATCCCGGGCACGCCGAGTTGGGAGGCTTGGGCCAGCGTCACCACTTGCTGGATTCTCTTTTTCTCATCGGCTATGACCAATGATTCGGCCAAGCAAGAGCCGGCAGTAGCACACTCGATAGAGCGCTTGTAGTCCCCCGAGATGGTGATTATGCCATTCGGACCTGGCATCTTCATTTTCAGATAGCCCATGTGAGTGGAGATCATGAACTTAGCCAGAGCAGGTCGGCCAATCAGGGCGTGATATGGGCTCTCGAGGTCCACCACCTCGAACTCAAGACTCTCGGTCCGGCAGTTCTCCCGGGTTCCGAACAGCACATCTATCCAGATTTTGCCCATAGGCGAGCAAGAAACCCCTGGCACAATGCCATGGAAGGTCGTGTGGGTCGGCAACAGCGTGTTCAGGGACACTCCCAACTTCAGCATTGTGTCCTTATACATGATGTTAATGGCACTGCCATTGTCGACCAGGACTCTGCTGAACCGGACGTTGATACTTGGCCCGATGAATGTCGGGTCCACCACTAAGGCATAGCCCCCCGGCTTACGCATAACTCGGGGGTGATCCTTCCGACCCCAGGCGATCTCCATCTCGGACCAGTGCATGAACTTGGGTACTGCCGGCATGACGGCGTTCACCTCCAGAGCGTGCTGGCGCTGACTTTTCTTGTCAGTGGGCTCGGTCACAAAGACCACATAGCTCTGATGAGCTTCCTGATAGTCACCCTGTGGGTACCTGCCCTGATTGCTAGGACCGACATTGTTGTTACCCCGGACGTTCACCATGTTTACCGGCCTTGCCGGTGGTCGCCTTTGGACTAGCGGGTTAACCCGGACAGCATTGGCCCCACTCACTGGTGCCGGAGGTCTTGGAGCTGCGGGCCTTTCAGGGGCAGTTACTAGAGATCCCCCTGGAGCACCTTCTCGCCGCATGCGCTGGTACCAGCTGCACTGCCGAGTTGTGTGGTTGGCCGGTCGGTTGGGCTCGAAAGTGTGATAGCAGCAGGGCTTGTCCAGCATCTCCTCATACGTCAAGGGCTTTCTCTGCTCGGCCCAAGTCTTCTTTACTTCCTGACTCTGGCCCCAACCCTGGCCATCAGTCTTCTGCCGCTGGTTGCTACCGGTATTGCCTTGCTCCCCGGTTACCGCCGCCACCTGCTGCGAGGCATAGCGAAAGTCGGGCTCCCTTCTTTTCTGGCCAAAATCATGGCGGTCATTGTTTCTGCCCGGCCCGGACCTGTTGTTCCCCGGGTTCCTCCTACTCGGTTCGCCCGAGTCCAGCTGAGGTTGCATTGGATCACCGAGAGCATAGCTGTCGGCAATTCTCATTGTCTCGGCCAAGGTGGCCGGCATCTCCCTCTGCAGTTTCTGCCAAAGCATGGAGCCATGTCGGCATCCCTGCGCAAACCATGAAATGGCTTGGGCCTCCACAACTCCTTCACAGGAATTGCGAATTGTGCTCCACCGAGTCAAGTACTCTCGGTCAGTCTCATTGTCCCTCTGCCTGCACATCGCAAGCTGCTGAGGTCGGTTTGGTCTCTTGTAGGTACTGGAGAAGTTGCTGACAAAGGCTTCCTCGAAGTCCAGCCAGCTGTTGACACTTCCCTCTCTCAAGTTGTTCAGCCAGATTCGGGCTGGTCCCTCAAGCATCTGCGGGATGTATCGTACCGCCCATCGGCGGTTTCCCCCGGCAATGTGCACTGCTGTCACATAGTCGGTCAACCAGTCCTCTGGCTTGGTGCTGCCGTCGTAAGTCTTGGTTCCCCTGTTCAACTGAAAGTGGGGGACAGGCTGCTCCGACATGATTCTGGGCCCGAAGCAAGCAGGACCGGGTGGACCTTGCTCCTCCATCAGCTCGGACCGATATATTCGATCTAGCTTGTACCGGGCATCATTCGGATCTAACTGGCGAGTTCCCAGTCGAGACCCCAGAGCACTCTCATATGCATGATACCCAGCCCTGGCCAATGCCGAGTTGCCGTCATCATACCGGCTGATGTCTTGTCCGCCCAACTGCCGCTGCGGCATTGCTCCAACAACTTGACGCCTCGGGGCTTGATTCGGCATTGGATACCGAGGTGGGTGTCCTCGACCAACCGAGTTGGCATTTCCGACATTCCGATTACTCGGAGCCTGTCTGCTTCTGCCCTGGGCCTGCCCAACATTGCCCTGTTCCGCGATTTGCTGCCCGGCATAAGCCAGATCGTATGTCAGCATCTGGAGCTGCTGATTTCCGCCGGGGTTCCTGCTCCGGTCCTGGTTTCCCCCGACATGCGGAGAGGAAGCCTGTCCTCTGGACCTACCGCTGGGAGCTCTGGTCGAGTGGACAATTTGAGATCCACCCGCGGCCCCGTTGGCCCTCTTGGCAGCCTCGTTCTGCCGGGTTGCTACTTCCACCAGCTCGTTGACTCGGTCCTGCTGTTTGCGGCGGGCCTCTCCGGTTAGACCGGATAACTCGGCCCTTGCCGCCTCGGCTGCCCTGAGAGTCTTGGCCGGAGAGCTGTAATTCGGCCTGGCCGCCGACATTACGCTAGGCGTCACACTGGATGCAGCCCTGCCATCCCTATCTATCTCGGCATTGAGGCCCTTGCCCCTTCTGCGTACCTCTGCCTCACGGTTCGGCCGGCCTCCCACCGGCGACAAACCATGAGCCGCGTCATACTCACGCATGACCCGGTCGAAGTCCCTCCGGACCTCTGCTAACTTCTCTGCCTCCTCCAGCAAGCTCAGCCGCTCTGCCTCTAACTCAGCTGCACCCGGCACAGTCAACCTCTCTACTATCTCTCTAAGAGGTTCAGTCCTTACCGGGACACGAGATGTCTCGGCGCCGCCATGGCCCTGCCTCTCCAGTGCCTGCTTGGCCCTCCGGGTCGACCTTGCCTCGGGCTCGAAGACAGGGTCTTCTGCCGGAGGAGCCGTCACCCCGACCATCATGACCGCGCAGCTCTCGGGGCGAGTGGTACGCCGGCCGCGAGCCGCACAGACAGCTGGGGGATCCTCGGCCACGAGCACCTGCGCCGGGTACTCGCAGACGAGCTCGGTGGCGACATAGGTGGCGAAGGCGCCGAACTCGATGACGCAGCCGTTGGCCGGAAACGGCCTGCCGCGGAAGCAGCCGGCGTTGTCGCTGACGAACTCCATGTCGCTGAACTTGACGACGAGGCCGGAGAGGACTCGTACGGGGCCCGTCCGGATGAGTACACCAGCCAGCGCCTCTACCTGCCCCACGGTGGGCGCCAACTGTCGTGGTGGTATCACGGCAGATGCCATAGGATGGCTAAATGTGTGGGGCCGATGGACGCTGGTGGATCCGGGGAGGGCTAGCGAGCTAAGAAGCTCACGCAAGAGAAAACAAGAAACAGACACGAGCCGATTCAACTCGGCTCAAGAACAAGCAAGAACAACCAAGAACACCAGCAAACCCACAAGGAACCACAGACATGCACGATATACCCAGGTTCGGGGCCCTCGTGAGGAGGTAACACCCCTACTCCTGCCTTGCTTCTCTCTATATGTGTCTCACAAGATCTACAAGGTGCTCCTGGAGCTGTTTTGGTAAGAACTAGGATGAACTACAAGTGAGGGAGGAGTAAATGCTCTAGCAGTAAATGAGACTATAGCTTCGGCTCTCTGGTTGGTGTCCCTCTTACAGGAGGAGTTATGGCGCTATTTATAGAGGTCCGGCCGAGTTGCCCGGGAACCCTAATCTCTCCGGGCCCCACCGGACAACAGCTTCAGTCCAACGGTAATGTCGACATCCCTACCACGACCTAGCAGCCGGGCTATCCGACATAGGCCGAGATAGGTCATGATGCCTCTTGCCGTAGCCGCCACTGACCTAGGTAATGATGCTTCCCCTGTCAGAGATAAGACGTGTCTTCTCCCTGCCAAGTATCCTGTCCGTCAGTTGCCAGTACCTCGGAGTAGTCACTTCACCCTTGTCTTGTGCCTTTGTCTTGTGCCTTTTGTCCCCCGCCCGTGTCAGACAGGAGGTGACCTTACTTCCGTGTCAGACGGGTCAGTGTCCTTGCCCTGTACTTGCCCATGACTTGTTGCCCGACATAGGATATGTCGGATGGTTCCACCTAACCCGGCATGACTATGCCGGGCTCCTCACCGTGCTCCGGCTAGAGTATGCCGAGCCTGGATCTCCGGCATACCTCACCTACCCCGGACAAGTCCATGCCAGATCCTCCTTCCTGCAGATCATAGATAAGTAAAGAATACTGACATGGGGATGCCGGTTAGAACATGTCGGCTAACACCGACATCAGCTTAAGTCGGTCAAGCATACAATCTTGGGCTAGCCTTGAGCCGGCACACCAGCCGCTCTACTCCGCGAAGGGTCACGCGATCTTTGCAGCTAGACAAATATCAATTACCGTGTTAACCTGAGCGAGTAGACCATGCCTTTACCCTACCCGGGGGTAGCCCCCCGACACCGGCCCTTGGCACCGGCGGGACTGGCACCCTCCTCGAGCTGAGGTGCCAGTCGTTGGGGAGGTGCACGTCGCCGACGGGCACCGGAAGATTGCCCTCGAACAGGGCGTACGCCAGGTCGACGCCCACATATGGGCGGGACCTGGGCTTCTTCGGTGGTGGCGATGGCCGGCGCGACGAGGACGCGCCGCTGGAGGGCTCCTTCTTCACCTTCTTGAATGGCCACGGTCCGGTCATGATGGCTGTGGAGATGGGGAGGTGGGAGGTGGGAGGAGGTCTGCCGTTGTAAGTGGTCGCGGTGCCCTTTTTAACGGCAGCCGAGGACGCGTTCTACGCGCAATAAATGGCGACGGGGGAGGGGAGACGACGGCCAGTTCAGGCGTTGCCATTGATGGCGGCGCAGACGCTGAGGAGGCGGCACGGCAGCCTTTCCTCGAGTCGTCGCGGCCTCGGGAGACGAAGCCAGCGTCGCGGTCGCTGACGCGCGGGTCCCGGTCAAAGGGGCACGGACACGCGCGGACAGCGCGGACCATCCGCGGCGACGCAAACCAAGCCCAAATTTGGGCCGCGTTTGCGTCTCCGCGGACGGTCCGGGCAAAATGCGTCGCCCCGTTGGGCTGGGTTTTTCCCGTCCCCGGTCATTTCCGGACAGAAACGGACCGCGGACGTCCGTTTGCGTCGGGCCGTTGGAGATGCCCTTAGTCATCCCCATTTTCATTTAAATTTTTTTGTATCTACCATTAAAGAATTTGATGTCGAGGTGGTACGTACTACGTAGTTTTGTATCCAGAAAAATATCCATAACATTTTCAAGTTATGCATATAAATATGGAGAACTATTTTTCAGGTTAGGTTTTCTGTGCACTGATGCTAGTGAAGAAAGAAGAACAAGTTAACAAAATTCATCATCAGTAGATAAATTGGTAGGATATAATATTGCAAATAATTTTAATTGACAAAAAGGATACTTTTTCTTGGATAAGTACTTTATGCTGAATTTTAACATGCACCTTATTGCTTTCTTTAACAACCTAGTCGGAAATCTGCCCACCTTCTTCCCCAAAGGTTGATTTCTGATCAGACGATGGAGGATTGACATAGATACAACCATTTCCTAAACAAAAGCAGATGCCAAAATCCCATCTTTGGCCAGAACATCTCACTGTTTCACAAGGAGCTAATTAAGGCTATACACTTACGCATGTATAGCTAGAAGCAAATGCTGAAATTAATCATAGGACACAAACACAAGGAAAAACTATACCATGCATGCATGATACTTGACTACTCCAAATTTACCCCTTTATTAATCCCTTGCACAGATTCATGTGGATTAAACTAGACAATTTAATTAACTGTTTGACAAGCGAATTATATGCGCCCAATTTGGTCCAATATGGTGTGCAGCTATAACTAACCTATTGTACTTGAATACTTGAAAAAAGAAACAGCATGAAAAAGATCCAATATCGGTAGTGTGAGTCAACAGGGCAATATTTCTTACGGTTTTGCTTCAAACTGTAGCTACTAAAAAGAGGATCCGATTGATTCATTTATGTGATCACATGCGTGGGCATATCCAAGACATAGCTTATATGCATCCGTGCATCCAAGAGTACATACTAACGGATAGTGGCTGGTAATACATATTGGAATGCGGATAAAAAATCTGGTAACTAAGCATATTTATTGGAGCCAGAACAACAAAATGAATGTACCGGATTTAGCAGACTCCATAACGAGGGTAGAGTAGCTGCCGTTTGGTAGTAAGTGCCAATGCACAATGATGTGGTAACCCTCAGTCGCCTCAAACCTGCTAAGTGCATGCAGTTCATCTTGCAAGTTGAAGTTGATAGCACACGGTAGAAGTAAACAGACATATAAAATCAGACATTATCATATACTACTACTAATGGGAAAGTTCTGAATTAATGAGGTTAGTTGTGATTGAGCCCTAAACATCCACTAACTTTGTACATAACTTTAGTGGCATTATAGTTGTGATAATAAAATCTTAGAAGAATTGTAAGTCTATTACAACATTATAAAATGTCACACCATTAAAAAAAAATTGAATGAAAAATTGATAGTATTTGGCCCATACAGAAAGGCAAGTGATAGTTAATATATGTAAATATAAATTCATAGACCTTATTTTTTAATCTGCATAGACTTCTTTGTTTCTCCCAAACGGGGCAACTAGCAGAATGGGGTTTTATATGTCAACATAAGTTCAGTACCAGTGTAGGTTCATCGTAGCTTAGAAAATACTGCTAGTTATGGGAAGCAATAAATTGATAAATAAAAATCATTGTGGAAGTTTATCTTAGCCCCTAGTCTATATTCTAGAATCTTGAATGATACATAAACATGGCAATGTTAACTTATTCCGATACAGCTGACAGTGTGATGGACAAGTTCACTTGTTAGGCAGTAGATGCAGCAAATTTTCCGTATTAACATGCTTGCAAACAGAACACACAATTAGAAATAATAGGAGCACACAAATGCTGTGCGTGGAACTTAAAGTTGTATATAAACCAGTACAGCCACTAAAATGCATGCATGCAAGATTCATGCGCCAATGTTAATTTGATGATAACAATAGACGGAGGACAACTTGGACAAGGACCTGAAGAGAATCTCAGGTTTTGCATATGTGATGTGGTCTAGCTATTTTAAAAAAAATCAAGGGCCATATGAATGTACTAAGTGCAACTGAGTATTAATTTACCGCAGAAAAATAACTACAATTTCTACGAGCATGTTTAGGAAAAAAATCACACTAATAGACATGCATGCACGCGGCAGTTAAAATACACCACTTTCTAGCTACATCAAAAAGCATGAAATACTGAAAAATTTATTGGGTACCATACAAAATTTGTCTCTTATTTTTGAAATAAAAAACTAACTAGAAATGAGAGCTACCGGAGAATAAAAACCAGACAATTTGTTGAGCTTTTGTGTATATATCCATGTCTTTGCATGTCTTTGCACAGAAAACCTCTCCAACAAACGACACATCCCATAACCAACTTATGTAACAAATGGAACAATAACATTACATATTTCATCATCTACAACGCCTCTGTGGTGGGATTAGCCATGCATTTAGGACGAAGCTGCGAGTATTAACTGAATTTGCAAGCAGAGACTAATTACTAGAATAATCCCAAAAATTCAGGCTAGCTCTTGAAAACAAAAAATATTCAGAAAACTCGTCAGTTTCGTGTACCTGCAACTCTGCAAGGCATGTACAGTATGATCAATCCACTGGAAACAGTTTCTGTTGAAGTTTCTTTGTCAGCACACAGGAGCCCGGCCGGCCCAGGCCCCAGGAACGAGTCAAAGATGCAAGTGGGGGCGAGTGGCCGTGACGATGGCGCGTACGGGGGCCATGAATGGAACAGTGTATCCTACATTTGTGGAGCCGCAGCTGGGGGACAAGGGATCGTTGCACCATTACTCATACTTTGAATACCCAGCTAGCGTTGCAGTAGTATAACTCTGAAGAAGAGAAAGGACAGGAGACAGCAGAAGATAACTGACCGGATGATGATAATGGAAACCCGGAGCTGCAGATCTGTGTGGCTGCGGCGCGCGTGCTGGCGCTATCAATCCACCACACATCAGAATCAGATTGCCATCAGTCCTGAGCTGCATGTGAGCTCGTCGTCGTCGTCGTACTGTACCCTGGAAGAGGAAGATGGATGTGAGAAGAAGAAGAAGAAGAAGAAGAAGAAGAAGAAGAAGAGGGCCAATAATAAGTGACTCACAGATCTGGTCAAAAGTTTAGCCCTGCATGCGAGGTGTCGCTCCTGCGTGCGTCGATGGATACCCAGCCAGCAGCCACGGCAGGCACGCGTGTTCCGAGATGCGTCCGCCGTCCATGGCGCCATGAATATCCCAAGAAAGGTCAGCATAAAAGGCGGAATAGGGCAGGCTACCTCTCCCTCTTCGGGAAAGATGAACGGCGGGCGACGTACGAGGCGAGGGAGGGAAAACCAGCCAGCTAGTACGGCGCTCTCCTGCCTACAGGGTCTAGTGTCCAGAAATTCCCCATTAGCAATAACCGAATCAAAAAGCGCGTGCCTAAACGACACAGAAAGCACGACGGCCGAGGGGGCCGGGTTGGGCGGCACGGCGGAGGAAGGAGGAGCGCCGGCCGGGCGATCCGAAGATGGCAACCTGGTGACAGATAGAGCAGTGAGCACGCAGCCGCGACGGCACCGCCCGCCGGGTGCCGTCCCGCCCGGCCGTGTGCTCACTCTCTTCTGTCACCGCGCGCGCGCGCCCAGCCGGCGCCCCATCCCGCTCGCCGCGCTTCAACCGACCCACAGCATCACCTCTCCGGCCGGCGCCGCTCAACGACCATGGCCGAAAGGAAACGGATAGCCCACGCGAAGGAAGCGGGTAGGAAAAACATGGAGGAGGAGGAGGAGGTGTGTGTAGTGTACCGGCGGGCCGTACTGATTTATAGCAAAGGGATGGAGGTGGAGGTGGAGGTGGGTGTAGTGCACCAGCTCGCGCGCTCTCTGTTTCTACCGGGAGATCATCGCCATGGCGTCTGCCCTGCTCGATCGATCTGCCCGTACCCCTCCACTAAGTAGAGCTAGGCTGGCCGGTCGCCGGGTTTGGCCCAAAATCGGGGGATCATCAGTGTGGGCAGTGGGGCTAGCTGCAGCGAGAGAGAGTGAGATAACATATTAAACCGGGGAGGGCCAGTAGGGAATTGACACGCAGCACATGTCCTTGGCAGTGAGCTTTTTTGGGCTCGAGAGAGACGGCAGGAGGTTTTAAGGTTGCAGCGATGCATGAGCGCTACAGTACGTACGTGGCCGGATGGTGGCCAGGGAAACCTCATGTGAACTTCTTGTATTTGATGCAGACTTTGATGGGTGGAGCCGCCCCCCGTGAGCAGTGCCGCCCGCCGTCTAGAGGCACTAGCCCCGGCCTATTGCACTGGCACCTCCTCCCCGGTCCGTTTGAGCTCGATGAACAAAACCATAGCCCAATAACGACGTCCTTGAACGGATACAATGTTTTGGATTGCGTCTATTTGGCTGAAGTTTGCCCTAGTTTGCTAACATGCATGTACTTTTAATTTTACAAAAAGAATATGTTTTTTTTTAATTTTACAAAAAGAATATGTTAATATTGAACCTATACCAATTACATCCAGGCTCTGTAAAACTAAAATGCCTTCAACAACATCATTGCTATGCACAACAATTTAAGATCGGACCTTGAATTTTCACCTGATAAGAATATGTAATCCTCCTATGATGACTTTTCAAAAAAAAAAAATCCTCCTATGATGACACCCCTGCTTACCAATGCCGTTGTCACAAGTCACGAATGAAGAACCAAACTCCTCATCTCCTCGAAGACACGGTCCATCATTACTAGACCTCAACCTCAACCGACAACGAAGATTCACATCACTCCATCATGAAGCCTCACAATCTGGGTGCACACGATCTACTCCCATCAGATACAACAATCTCAAGGCATGAGACGTCCAATAGAGCTCGCCAACAGAGCCTTCTGAAACTCATCACACCGACCAGATCAATGAGGGCCGGTAGGAACCCTAGAGCAGACTCCTTTATAAGGCAGAACGACGAGCCCCACGTTGCCCCTCGTCGGCTCCCAATAGCAGGCCGGGGATCTCAACGGGCACCGCCGCCACAACCCGCACCACGCGGAGATGAGGGGCTTAGCCGCGTCAAGTCCCCCGAACCAGGCGCCATGCCGCCCTCGCGGCCAAAGCAGTCACCAAAGTAGTCAAAGATGAAGGCGGTGACCGCACCGGCGTCCGTCTCCGTCGCATGCACCTCATCGTCCAAGATCGCCGATCTCTGCGGTAGTCAGAGATCCCGTCGTGTGGGGATCAAAATCCTGAGCTGTCACCTGTCGTGCGATGAGATGAAGGCCCGCCGCCGTCAGCCCGGCCCGTATGCTTTGCCCGGTGGCTTCTCTGATGGGGGGGGGGGGGGGGGGGATGGAGGAGGTGGCAGCTGGGATCTAGATTGCCCAAGCACCGCCTGGGATGACGCGAGCGAACGTTCCCTTGCTATTTATAAATTTGGGGAGAAATTTCACTTCCTCACATCTGCACCAACTAGGGATGCACACAACCGTATAAGCATGAGCACCATGATTTTTATCTTGATTAATAAACAAACATGGTCCCCAGAATAAATTGCATGAGTATCATGAAGGCCAGATCCTCAAGTATAAATAAGAATATAAATTCGTGCCCGTGAGTATTTGAATTTGAAAGTTGGGTTGTACATCCACTCCCTAACTAGTTGAGTTAGGCTCACTTCCTAAAACATTGGGGGAGAATTTCACTTATCTGCACCAACTAGGAATGCACCATATAAACATGATTATCAGAATTTTTATCTTGACTAATAATCAAGTATGGTCCTCAGGATAAATTGTATGAGTATCAAGAGGTCCTGATCCTCAAGTATAAACAAGAACCTAAATTCGTGGTCATGAGGATTTAAACTTAGATTATGGATTTGTACATCCATTTCCCAAACCAGTTGAGCCAACATTTACCTAAGAGACGGTTAGTCCACCGGGTCATGAACAAAACACCAAAGTATCAAAAGAATTTCAAAGAGGACGGGGTTGTAGCCCAATGTTCTGGGGTTGCAGTGGCAATCCTAGAGACCCGAGTTCGATCCCCGTCGGGGGAAGTTTTCGGGAATTCTCGCCCGGGTGGGGTTTCTACTATATCAAAAATTCTGGGTGCTAGTGCCCAGTGATTTCATTTTTGTAAAGAATTTCAAATGACATATAGGTGTCGTAATGTATGCGTGAACGCGCAAAATACGATATTATGGCATGAGAGACACCACGATCTTGGATCATCTTTTGTCTCTTCTTGAACCAAGCCTTTCTATTCGGGACAAGTCTTCTTGGATTTGTTCTCAACTTTCTTGCCTCTTGAGCAGGCATTGCGCTGATCAATTTTGAACTTCCTTTTTTTACCACACGATATATGATCATTTGTTTATCTTTATCACAGTAATCCCTTCCGTGTATCTTTTTTTTATTGTATTTGACACCTCCTTTTCGATAGCCAACCTCTTCAGTGTCACTTGTAGTGCATCTTTCCTGAAAATTTTGTGGCCCCTTGGCTGAACCGCACGATCTGTCCTGATTGAATCCAATATTTGGAGGTGCTGTGTCTATTAAAGTCAAAGATAACGTTGGTGATTACTTTCAAACAAACAAAGTATCATGGCGAGACGACCCATTATCATTATTGTCCATACTATCTAACATAGTGGTAGATATGTTGGTCGTACTGCTTGAGCGCGCGAAGATAGATGGTCAAATTGACGGGTAGTATCACACGTGACAGATGGTGGGTTGTCTTATGGTGGGTTGTCTATCCCAAATATGCATATGGCACGATTCTGTATCGACAATTCCTTGAAAAGGCTAAGAACCTGGAACTAATATTGTGAATGTTCAAATAGTTGTCGGATCTCAAAATTAATTCCATGAGAGTGAATTTCTCTTGTTAGGGGAAGCCCAAGAGCGTAGTCACTCAATAGTCAATAGGTTGAACTATTTGGCTGTGAGTAGGGACAATTTCCAGTTAGATACTGTGTTATTCCGGCCCATTACGTGAAACTTATAAATACGTGGAGGAGCTCCTCAAGAAACTAGTAAGCATTTCAAAAGGAAATTGCATTATATCAACGGTCGGTTTGTTCTCATTATTTGAGTGCTAATCAATATGATATTGTATACTATTTTATTTTTTCAGCTATCAAGAGGAGTTATGCATATATTGGATAACATTTGATCGAGATTCTTCCAAATATGGGCTAGCTAGAAGGAACGTGGTTTGTCGTCCGAATAATCAACCGTTTGGGTATTCATGATTTGGAGGTTAACAATTCAGCCCTTCTTGGTAAATAGGTTTTGGAACTTCTTAACTAGAATGGGTTTGTCAAACTCTATGTAAAAGAAAGTACATAGGCCCAAACGTGTTTGGCAATAATTCAATTGTAGTGAAGGACTGGCGAATTTCGTCGTAATCTTTATACAATGTTACATTGTTGGTTGATTTTATGTACAAATCATTCTCTTTTTCTCCGGATGTGCTAGCCAATAATATATTTGTTGTAAAATAAAGGTACCGCCAAAAATTAAAATCTTTGCTCACTCGCAGATGGGTAATCCTAACCAAGCATAACCTAGAAAACTAATTTTCATATGAATTTACTACGCAGATTTTGTCACACTGATCAGACGATTAAGTACTTATTTGTTGGTGTAAGTTCACACGTTATACATGATCACTCATAAAAGTGGTTATAACTTATCACCGCCACAATGTTTTTTTTGCAACATTTTCACCACTTTATTACTTAATCAACAAACTCTTACAATCGGCTATCAAACTGGAAACTAAAAAGTCTGGGCAAGACTCCAGCCAACTCTCAGTCCTCGACAGCGTACAAGCACGTTCTAAACATATCTGTCAACTCATTGTGTTGAATTGGACCGTATTTTTTTCTTGTGAAATACAGTATAACTTATACGCTCATATATACTCATACTTATGATCGCACACACACACCGTACCTTATGAGTATCTTCGAAAGACTGAGGCTGCGGATCAGATCTTGAGATTGACGAAGTTATCACAATCGTCTTGCTGTCCACGGGAACGTCGCCTCCCACTAAAAAATATTCCGCCTAAATGAGAAACATCAGCGTTTAATTTGAAATATGAACTCTAGTAGGCTAAGATACAATCACCCCTCCTAACTATCCTACCACATAGATAGGTACACATTTGGCCTTATATATTCCTCAAATTGGCTATGTAGAAAATAATTCGGTCTTTAACGGGTTTGACGGCCGTACATTATGTTTCCATGCAACACATTCGCATAAATAATTGGCGACACAGCCAGTAGTTTGTGTGACGTGGCGTGACGTGACGTGAGAGATATACAATGCACCTACGAAATAGAAGGCCCCGCCGGCTACCACTGATCAAAGCGCACGCCTGCAGCATGCTTTGCCGTTGGCATCCATCCTTGCCCCTGCGCGCGGCGATTTGACGGTACCACGCCATCGATGCGCTCCCTCCCTCCCTCCCCGATCGTCGCATAGAGGAGAAGAACCAACAGCAACAGCACAGCATGCCTCCCCCGTGGGTTCCTGTCCCCATGAGCACTCAAAGGTCAAAAGCCTCACCGGCCGGCCGGCCGGCGGCCTCTCCGTATCAGGTGACGACCAAAATGGCACAGCAGTGGAGCACACGATCGTCGAATCAGTTTTGTACCTGGTCCCGTTTCATTTCTTTGTGGGATGCACCAGCTAGGT
Organism: Poa annua; assembly: GCA_026929855.1. Lineage (NCBI taxonomy): Eukaryota > Viridiplantae > Streptophyta > Magnoliopsida > Poales > Poaceae > Poa > Poa annua. Next base: position 73,968,644 of record CM049433.1, read on the forward strand.
AGCAACCTTTACAAACGTACGGCCGGCCGGACGGGCAAGCACGCCTGCTGCTAGCCCCGTGGTCCACGCATGGATTTCTTTGGGATATGCTCGGGTCGAGTAACGTAGACGATGGTGGAATCGAATGGCAACTCCAACCGGCCGAGACGACGTATCGACTCCATCCGTATCCGTTTCTGTTCGCACGATCGAAAATCAAAATCATAACGCCTTGTCACTAATGGACAGCTATTCGCTCACGATTCATTCCGCGATTCAAATTTGGGTTAGGTTTGAGGCTACGCACACGCGCTAACAACTCCTCCGTCCTCCCTTTATTTCGGATCATGGATATAGATATCTCCACCTTAACCCTACAAAGAAGGTGTACCATGTCAAGGCATTATATGGATCGAGAGTGATCACATCTCAATCGTTTTAACAATGTTGTATGCCGGGATGGTCGAGATGGCTGGAACTATGTGCGATGTTTTTTTTGGTTTGATGTTGTACCTCAACATGACAATATCCTTTCAATGCAAAGTGATGTGTTTCATTCATTGTTATGCATATTTCCTCTCTTTATTTCGTTGAATTTTGTAAGCAGGGGCGATCTAGGGGGGCTAGCAGGGGTCAGACACCCCCCCCCCCCCCCCCCCCCCCCCAACATATTAGTTCATGTATGACTCGTATATAGGCTAAGTATGACAGCTAGTGGCCTTTGATAATTTGTACTTAATTAAGCTTAAATATTGCTGCAATCCATGTAGTACTATGAACGCAGTGAAGCCTAACATAGCCAAAACCCATCTGCCTAATGCTCATGTTTAGTATGCTTTATTTCCTTGTGTACCCTACCCTGTCAATTAGATGGTCGATCTCGATCGTGGCTAGGGCGTTGTTTTTCCATCGCGCCCTAATGGCTTGTACAGACGGCTAGCAGCTAATACGGCACCACGCTGGTCGTTGTTGCTCGCTTGTCATCAGCTGCTGCTGATCATTGTTGCCTACTTGCCTTATCGTGCATCGGCACCACCGTCCCTCAAATTCACCACTGGATTGTTTTTAAGATACAAGACACTTCATATTCTTAATGCATTTTAGTTTTCCTATACCCTGTTAGTTATAAACAAAGAAAATGAACTAATAGATTTTTTTCAAGCCTGTTACTTAGATCTAGAATCTGGTCTTGAAAATTCAGCTGCTAGCCGTCTGTACAAGCCATTAAGGCGCAAGTTACTGGTGGAGCTATATATGAAATCACAAGTTGTACTATTTTTTGTTTTGCTTAAATATCTACTATGTTACTGTTTGAGATAACTTATATTGCCATTTTTATTTTAGACTCGATATTTTCATAAACAATAGTCTGCTTTCGACCATCGTCGCTTTGCCCCCCATGTCTAAATCCCGGCTCTCCGCCCCTATTTGTAAGTGATGAAAAATAATCGAAAACAATTGGCGGGACAGACCAAATGGGTCGCATCGACGGGTGCAGCGGTTTGAAAAGGACAAACATGGACCGAATGCCTATCTTTTTGACAATCTAAAAGGACAAAACAGTGGCAGATTTGTTATATGTTTGCGTCGACCCGTTAGATGGCCTAAACGTGTAAAGAGATTCTGGAGCTTAAAGAGCTTTGCCGTCCGCGCGTGGTCCCTTGACTGCACTCTATTTGACCACACGTTTGTAGTGGACACTTTCCCACAGCATGCGCACGCTGCCTAGGCGTAGTACATTGTGAGGTGGAGTATATAACTATTGATTCACGGAAACAAACTGCAAAAGAAAGAAAGAATGAAAAACTATATAGGAGTACGTAGATTGAACAATTATTGGTGGCCTGGCAGTGGCCGGGTAGAGTGGGTGCCGCTCGCTCACCGGCCACGCGTTGCATGGACCAGTCCAGGTCCAGCAACTTGCAGCTAGCTCCACTGCGCCGTACGTACCTGAGCCAGACTGACGTTTATGCGCGTTTCTATTTGCGGTAGTGTCAAATGACAACCAAATCTGTGTGTGTATGTGTGTCTATCTGCCAACCACCGCCGGGCAGTTGGGGAGTACGTACGTACGTCGCGCACTGCACTGCACTGCACCGGTGGGTACGTACGCCCGTGCTCTGTAGCTCTGTCATGTACGGCTGCCACAGCCTGCGCGCCATATCTCGCTGTCCGGCAATGGACAAAGGTTTTCTCTCGGTTGAGTTCGGAGCCACGGCCTTGTTTGTTGATTCCCGGCCGGGTAGGGTGCGATTCTGAGTTTCAGGCGTACATTACAGGCCTGTTATCGATGGGCTTGCCTTTGTTTTTCAAGGACCATGGGCTCACCTACGAATCTCCATTTGCCTTCGATGAAGAATGTAACTTCCCGCTGGCCCGTACGAAGGCATGATTTCCCACTCCGGCGGCGACGCTATTCTTATGGGAAAAGGCCACCTTCTATTTGTTTTGATTCCCATGATTTTTCACATGTCCGCAAAATATCACTACCAGAATAATAAAAGTGGGGATGAACATGAGAGTGAAAAAGATAAGAGGGAGGTGGGGGTAGTTTTTTTCATTTTATTTTTTAAAACAAAATTTCAAAACGAAATATTCGAAAACCGTTTATCCAAATTACGAACTGTTTTTTACTTTTGACCTCATCACATCGAGATATTTAAAACTAGATATCATGTTGATAAGTTTTGATATTTTTTGTACTCTTGGTTATATATAGCTTGTACTTTCTGTTCCGTGTAGTTGTATAACATGTGTCTGTGTACTTTTATATTTTTTTTGTTCCGTATAGTTTTTCAACCTGTCTATGTAAGTTATACTCCCTATGTTGTGCAGTCTGTACACCCAGCTTTATGTACTTTGTACTTTTTCTATATAGTTCTAAAACATGTGTCTATGTACTTTTATATTTCGTGTTGTGTTTAGTTATACTTTTTGTGCTATGTAGTATGTACTCTTAGTTCTATATATTTTTTACTTTTGTTTTTTAATTATACAACATGTGCATGTGTACTTTTTATATTTCATGTTGTGTTTAGTTACATTCCTATAATCTGTACACATTATTTGTGTGTTTTGTATACGACACTACGGCCAGCCGGTCGTGTGCGTTTTGAGACAGAGCTATACACACGTGAGTGTGCTGCCCGAAGTACTAAAATGGGATGAGACGTACATACGTGGGCAACTTCGGGACGTGAGCGAACTGCTCACGTAAACAAGATCCGGTAACCTCACCACTCTAATGGAAAGGGTTACAGAGCATGCTTATGTCTACAACCAAACAAGGTGTGCGTCGTACCACGAGGGCTGAAAAACTATGTGCATGCATCAACCACAACGGAGGGTGTCTTCCCTCTCCGGTGCAGAAATGACTTCACGGGCAACCAAACGACACGGCTTTTATGGCCCTTGGCTCGTTTGCAACGCACAGGGACTCCCATCTCCCTGTGCAAATCGAGTCCAGACTACCAAACACGCCTCTTCTGTTTCTTTTGCACGCTGATTGATCGATCCTGTGAGTTGTGTTTTTGCTTGCAGCTAGGGGGTCGAACTGGACGGTGCTGCTGGGGCGTTGGGACGCTCTCACGGCGAGCATAGCTGCGGCAGAACAGAACCTGCCGAGCCCTATGCTTCGATTCTCCGAGATCCCATCCTCTTTCAGATCCAAGGGACTCGACGCCCGGGACCTCGCCTGCTCTGTCCGGCGCGCACACCATTAGGATGGCCCGCTGCTCCAGTTCAAACAGTACCTCTACAACGATAAGAACATCAACGCAACTTTCGTAGCCCAGCTGTGCGCAACATTCTGCCCTTTGGCTGGCGACGACGGCAACCTTGCGTCGCTTGAGCTGTAGTGGTTGGAAAGCTTCGACAATGCCTACTTCACTGACCTCATCAGCGGGCGCGAGCTCCTGTGCTCCGATCGAGCTCTTCGGTAGCAACAACACGATGAATGGCCTTGTGTAGACCTACGCCGCCAACTCAGCGCTCGTCGTGGCGGACTTCGCCGTCGCCATGCTCAAGTTGGGCAATCTGCCATTGAGCAGGAACAAAGGGGAGATCCGGCTCAAGTGCCCCCGTACCAATTTAGGAAGTCTATCTCGAGCGGGAACAGAGGGGAGTATTTAGATGAATAAATCAATCGCAAAATGTAAGGATTTATCATCCAGAAGGACCAGTGGGCATCAGTTCCCAACAGAGTAGGAGCTTAGTTGAGTTCGGGGGGGGGGGGGGGGGGGGGGGGGGCTGTTTGAGAAAAATGTATTACCTGATAAATTTTGGTTAAAATATATCTATTTTTGCTCCATTTGCCCCCCAATCTGGCCTAAAAGGCCTTCCTAACCCATTTGCCCCCCAGCAGGTTGGCCGAAGCTCCGCCACAGTTCTCCTGTCCAATAGTTTTACTAAGTTACCAATCGCCCGAAGACGAATTCCATTAAGTTCTTTGTCTCTCAGAACCTATGTGTAATCGGCAATTTATGGGAATCAACCATGCATATCAAGGGAAAAATAATCAACATACTATATATGAACTAGCAATTTGAGAAGGATGTGACATCAGTATCTGCATGTCAAAGGCTCCAACAGACCAAAACGGAAATAGAGAAGGAGTATCTGTGTTTAATCCATGAACTTATGAGCTTGCGGCATTGAACATCAAGAAGAGTGAGGTGTGCAACATAAAAGTGATACATTATGAAGAGATCTACCAAATTTAGGAATTTTATTGGTAACCAATATAGTAGGTACAAGTATGCAAGTTATAAAAAAAGTATGCAAGTTGTATTGTTTTAGATGGGCTAATGCACGTCCTTTGTAATTCAAGCATATCTTCGTCCCTCAAACAAAATTGTACGCACGGGCTAAATATCTGAACTTTTGTTGTACCGTGATGGGTTTAAATTATAACTGCATTACTGAATGTAGTTTCTCATTGTAATTCATAGTGGCAAAGCTCATTAGGTGGGGGAAGAGTACAAGGCTCGACAAAAAAGTATTTTATACCAACTAAGACTAGTCATAGTGGGAGTAACATAACTGGTAGCATGCATACCATGCCATGTATGCAAAAATAGTGACGTGACAAGTAATTATTGAGGAGAGGGGTGATGGTGGTACTCCCTCGGTTTCAATTTAGTTTGCGTTCTGGGTTTAGTCAAAATCAAACTTTGTCAAGTTTGACCAAATATTGTGAAAAAATATCAACATTTACAATAAAAAGTTCATAGTATTAAAATCATTATAACGTATATTTTCATATTGTATGCATTTGATTTTATGAATGTTGATATTTCTTCCTATATTCTTGGTCAAACTTAACAAAGTTTGACTTTGACTAAAGCTAGAACGCAAACTAAATTAAAATGGAGGGAGTATCATAGATAGATACCCTAACATAACGGATTTCGAAATAAAATGAGTCTATACCCTAATAAATACATGGATATGTGATACTACACAACCACCCACTGTTGAGATAGTAACATGGAGTAGTATCATATGCACGATAATGTTTTATGATACTCCACACTATGACTAGTCTAACTGCTTAGGGATCTCGCTTTCTCTCAGGTATTGCATTAAACTATATTTTCTCAGTCTTGTGTAAAGACATGGGTTGTTTTTCTTCACTCTTCGCTCCCATATTTATCATGGTCTCGTGGTTACCTTATTTGGCTCGCTTTAGAATGCTTTTTCCATATCACATAGTCCGGTGCGGCAAATTGTTCTCCGTCTTAGACGCCGTAGGGCCACACATATGGGTTCAAACTTAATTCTTATTCTTATTATATATACTAACAAACTGCATGTGAGTTGCAACGGGTACAAATATTTGTCAGCAACATCAAATTGACCCTTGAAAATATATTGGCCATGTCCATGTTCTCTTACGGTTTCATTATACATTAGGATAGAGCGGCGGGGGCCGGTGGCGATGGACATGAGCTCATCTGCCTCCTCCTGGAATGCGCTGGTTGAAACGGCCACGTACTCCAGTCGGAAACGCTGTGCAACAAAATGAATTCAATAATTGCCATCGTATTACCTTTTCGGTGTAGCACTCCTTACGCCAACTGTTATATACTCAGTCTGTTTCTCGTTTCATAATATAAGATGGTTTAATCTTTATTACATGTACATTTTTAAACTTGTATCTAGACATATATTAATGTATGTGTACACTAATTTTGCTATGAATCTAAACAATATGTACAACACCTACAATACTTATATTGTGAAGCGGAGGGAGTTCTATGCCCGGCAAAGATATGCTTCGACCACACTGCTCCGTCCCTGTCACGTGCTTTCCATTCCAAGTCGAGTAGAGGACGAGAAGCTGGACTGGATACGTGCAAGTGCAGAAGTGCCATAGTGCGTCTCAATTCTCACCATGAACCGCTGCAGCATGCATCTCCCTGATGGATCCTGAAGCAGCATCACACACTCATATTTGCAGCAGCGTTTGAGGTCGCAGATGCCGAGGTGGCGGCCCCGGAAGGTGGACTGCATGGGTGTTTCTGCGGCGAGCGACGTAACGGTGGTGGTGGTCTATATCCTTGGTTGTTTGGATGGCGAGGAGCGGACGGCGGGGGTCCTGGTGTTGCGGGCGCTTTGGCGTGAGCAGCTCCCATATCGTGTTTTAGAGGCCGGGCTCGGAGGCAGTGGACGGGTCCTCTATATTGGGCATGGTGTGAAGGGTCTTTCGGGCGAAAGCTTAGCACTTTGGTGCCCATGGCGGTCGTGCCTGCGGGTATGGTTACCCTCTTGGGGCGCTGTTGTGGGTTCCTTCGACGGGCCAAGGCTGCGGGTGAAAACCCTTGATCGTGGGTCTCGACGACGGCGACATGCCACGTCGTTACCCTCTTGGAGGCGTCGTCGTGGAGCCTGGTAGCATGTGGGTTTGTTTTGGTTGTCTCCGGGGGCAAGTTTGACATTTCTTGTTTTTTATTTCTTATCTTTGATATGCTTTGTAAGAGGTCCACTCATCACTTTGTATCGGTTCGCCCGTTGTGGTTTTATTTATAAAGCGGGGCTACGGCCTATTTTGTGGTGTTGCTGCTACTGCTAACGTCAGGAGGTTCAGAAACTATATATGGCTTATTCTGAAGAACAGAGGTAAGAAACCAGGCAGTTAAAATGGATTTATCTTGAGTTTTTTCTTTTGTATAAAGAACAATGCTCTTTGAAAGAAAGTGAATGCATCCATGGAGCAGCGTGGCCCTGGTTCCAATTGCAAATCAAGCCGACCAGATAAATAGGACATCCAAATCTGTCCTTCATCCACTAATTTAAAAATGCAGGCTCATAGCCGGGTTCAGATGGATATGATTTTTCAGACGCAAAGATGGATATGATAGTATGGGGCCTCCCCATTAGTGAAGTGGAAGATCTCTTTTCGGTGATCATTAGCATTCATTCACAAACATGCTTAGCTAAGAATCAATCCGTGATGATTTGGACAGGATAACGCCTGATGCCAACAAATAATCTGATGTATTCACATGTCGCGGTGTTTCTTTTTTTTTCTGAAAGTAAATGGAGCAAATTCTTTGTCCCGATATATTAATTAAGAGAGAGTAATAAACAAGTTCTCATGCAATACAAGAAAGTAAAAAACGAGGCACAAAAGGCCACTACTCTCTTGGCATGATGTTGCCCAAACCCTTGGCGCCCGCGAGGACCCAAAGTTTAGCTTCGTATTTGATCTTGGCAATTATAGAGGGCGGTGATGTGTATTTGTTGCAGAAGACGTATGCGTTACGTGTGTACTAAATCTCTCAAGAGGTAAGGAGGGTAATGGACGCCAACCCCATATAGTAGGGACAAGATCGTAATGTCATTTGTGTCCGCCACTTGCTAATTAAAAGGTTTGCCCACCCAGAGACATCAAGAGCGTGAAGACCTAGCCAGTTTTTAATCATCTCCCACAACCTAGTGGTGAACTGGCAATGCACAAGGAGGTGGCGAACCGACTCGAGGGCTCGTTTGCAAAGTGGGCAAAGGCCACAATTAGAGTGACCTCGACGAGCAAGTCGGTCCGCCGTCCAAATCCTATTTTGGAAGGTAAGCCACTTGAAAAACTTGATCTTTGGTGGAGTCCAAACTTGCCAAACTAGCTTCTTCATGTCGGTGGTGATGACGCCAAGGAATTGAGCTTGGTAGGCCGACTTTGCCGAGTACGTACTCTCCGTACTCGATATGAAGTCGTCATCCAACTTTATTTTTTGAATCCACGCATTGTTGAACAAGGCATTGTAGATGCTCCAATTCTTCCTAGAGGAGATGTTGGAAATGAGAGGAGCGTTACAGGTCACTGAATCCTTCCCGCTTATGATTTTCTGTAAACAGGATGTCAAGGGCGATTGCTGCAACAGCCGAGGCCTGTGCTGTAGTAAGAAAATCTCTTACTATGCTCAGTTTAGAGCGTAGTTTCTTGTTTTAAATTTGCTGAGCCACATGGGGTTTGTCCTGTGGTTTGAAATTTTTATATGTACCCGGATCCTGTTCGACACCCTTCAGTTTCTTTAATGAAACTTGGAACATGGAACTCCTGTTTAGGGTTCCTTTTCCTCGAAAAAAGAAGATGTCGGGGGCGACGTATGCAATTGCCAGGGCAAAAAAATATCAGCAGAAGGTGCAAATCTTCGTGCAAGAAGATCATGCACCGGCCGTGCAGAGTACAGGCTAGGAATGCACAGGAATGTCTCTTTTCTGGGTTAGAAACCAAAGCTCAGGACCTCAGGTAGTGGTTAAGACTTAAGAGGAAAGCTACAGATGAGTAACCATCAGTAGGTGAGACCAGTTTCATTCTGTTGAGAGAGGAAAGAACAGAAGTACAGTACGACATAAAGCGTACAGACGAAGCCACGGCGCACTGGTCAAAGCAGAGCAGAGCAGAGTGGCGATTAGATGATCGGCGGCGGCGGCGTCTCCCAGACGTCGAACACGTTCTCCTCGTTGTGCAGGGCGAAGAGCCGGTCGCCCCCGATGGAGAAATCGCAGATGGCGCCGCCGTAGCTCCGCCTGAGCGTGGACGTGAGCACGTGCTCGGGGCCGCTGAACACCGAGATGCTGTCGTTCATGGAGGAGAAGAGCTGCCCGCCGTGCGTGGCCAGCTTCGGGTAGCAGCTCTCCTCGCCGGTCGCCTTCCGGTTCATGAGCTTGCTCCGGGAGCTCCACCGCACGCCGCCGCTGCCCGCGGCGCTCCTGAGGTCGAGGAACCCGAGGTCGTCGTACTGGTTGATGACGCAGACGGAGCGCTCGTCGTCCATTGCGATGGCGTGGAGCACGCGCTTGTCCTCGAGCGACGCGGCCGTGCCGGCGTCGGACCAGGACCACGCCACGCTCTTGTCCCGGAAGTCCAGCAGGCCGATGGAGCAGTTGTCCGTCTTGGGGAACAGCGTGGCCACCATGAGCGCGTTGGTGGCGTCGAGCCACTGCAGCCTGTCGGCGTCGCCCAGGGCGACCCCTGGCAGCTCGTAGAAGAAGTCGGCCTGCTCGCCCGTGGCGGCGTCCCAGACGCCGACGCCGTACTCGTTGAGCCTGCCCTTGCAGCTGGCGAAGATCCTGGCGTCCTCCCGGTCGAAGGCCAGCGCGCCGGCGGTGAAGGACTTGGGCTCGCGGTCGTGCTGCACGCGGAAGCGGTGGCGGAGGTCCCCGGAGACGGCGGAGAAGGCGGCCATCCCGCCGTCGCACTTGCCGAGCCGCTCCCGCGCGGCGATGAGGAGCGTGGCGGCGTCGAGGTAGGCGACGTCGTTGACCTGGGAGTGGTCGAGCGAGACCGGGCGGCGCTCGTCGAGCATCCAGTTGTAGACGCGCACGGCGCCCCCGTGCGCGACGCAGCAGCCGCCGTCGGGGGCGGCGCGGACGGCGGTGCCGTCCCCGGGCGCGCGGCCGGGCACGGAGGAGGCGAGGCGGAGGCGGTCGCCGTCGAAGGCGCCCCAGCGCGCGGCGCGGACGTGGTCGAGGAGGCCGTAGTAGAGCGCCTCGCGGTAGAGCAGCTTCTCCGGGAGGTGCGGCGGGACGTGGAGGCTCCCCGTGCGGAGCAGGTCGAGGAGCACCGCGAAGCACGCCGGGTTGCGGTCGATGAAGTACTCGTGAGGCGTTGGTGGTGCTGCTGCGGCTTCCCCGGAGGCGGAGGCGTTCCAGGAGGAGTCGAGCAGCGCGCCGAGCATGGAGTCGCGGCCGGCGTTGGCGAGCGTGGTGGTGGTCGTCTCGAAGGCCTGCCCGCCCACGTTGAAGCGCACGCGGCCGCCGCATCCCGGCCTCGCCGCCATCGAAACGATCTGATCACCGCGCCATTGTTTCTCTCCCCAGTCCGCCGTACTTTGATCGGAATCTCCCTCCTTTGCGGCGATGGAGTAACCTCGGATGGATCGATCCGGTGGGGAGACGGAACAGGACAGGGATCGATCGGCTGGCTCTGAATCGGGTGGGGAACCGTGTCGGGGTTGGGATAGTTATTGTGGAGTATGCAAGCCTTGATTAGCTGCTGTTTCTGTTGACGCTGTCGTGGCGGGGAAGATGGCGCTGTTGCTTTGGCGTCACGACGGCGCCGTCCGAATGGACGGCCGGACGGGAGGCGAGTCTCAGTCTCTCTGAACGTGCTGCTGCCAAATTCCTGTTCGGTGGAAATTGTTGGCGCCTGCCTGGACCTTTTACCCTCTTCGACAGTGAGAATCCAGTGCAACACTCACTTGTTTTTTTTACGGTTTTGAAATTAGCTTAGCGTTCAGTCGACTTATCCAGTGCAACACTCACTTGTTTTTTTTAAATAAAGGCCATTTATATTATGAAAGCAACGGAACTGCGTAATTAGTATGCATACAACCAAAAGCCAAAAAAGCCAAAAAGGACAAAAACAAGCAACATAGTACAGTACAAGATTCAAGACCTCGTCAAACGCCTAAGCAATTGGAGGGCTGATTCGAGAAGATTATACTTGTAATCTGATGTATTCACATGTCACTGTGTTTAGTATGTCTTCAAGGACAGTTGGAGGGCTAATCCGAAGATATACTTGAATCTCGTCACTAGATCAACCGTGTCCGAACGGAATTTTATTATTAAAAAACTTGACATTTCTATATTATTATAGCGAATAAAGGTAAGCAAGCTCTCAATCTACACGTAATTTTGAACTTGTGATCAATATCATGTAGCCAGTTGCTATAAACATTGGCGGGCGTAACACCCACTGGATGTGTCAAATTGAAGTGGCCAAATTTAGAATTTAGCTTCTGGGAGCCGCTCCCTACAATGTAGAGATAGTGCCGAATTAGAAAAGAAGTAAACCGGCACACTAGGAGCCAAATGCCAAATTCATCAACCAAATAAACGATTGTAATCTCACTCTCTTCCAATTGTTTCTCGTCTTCGTGTTTTGACTTGAAGTACTCCTCTGTAAATCGCCGCTGCCAAACTCATCGGTCTTGAAATGCTCCAACATGGAGTTGATAGCATAAAACTACCGAGCATCAATTTCGGTTTGGTACCACTTTTAGTCTGGATCGTAGACAATACAAGATCTTTTGAATCTTTTGCAACAAAACAAAATCCGGCTCTCATGACGAATTGACCAATATTTGAAGGAGATATGCCCTAGAGGCAATTAATAAAGTAATTTATTTATCATATCTCATTTGTTCATAATACGTTTTTGTGTCATGCTATAACCGTATTAAGCGGAAACATTAATACGGGTTTGATGCGTAAACAACCAGGTCCCTAGTAGCCTCTACTAAGACTAGTTTCGTTGCGCGATTGATGATCGAGGTTTCCCGATCACGGGGCATGGCGCCAGTCGGCAATGAAAGTCATATCGTTGGTGGAACGATGTGATGGACATACCCATATTTGTAGGACGTAGTCATTACGCCTTCGACCGTGAGATCAACTCTTATTGTTATTCCTGGAAGATACTTTGATCGCACCAAACGTCGTATCTTATATAGTATGACAATAACGGTGATACTTTTGGGTATCGGAAGGGATTAGTTGAGACGAGGGGTCAAGAGCGGGATTTGCCAATCCGCATAGCAGGATAGATACTCTAGGGCCCACTCGGTGAGATTATGTCTAATGAGCTTGCAAGCATGTGACTAGGTCACGGAGACATGATATCATAGACGAGTAGAAGATAGCGTTGTCGGTAACGAGGTCAGCTAGGTATGGAGATATCTATGAACGATGCTCGGACACGCTAAGTATCGCAATGGCAAAAGGTTTAAGACTTTACGTTCAGGTTTGATAGATGAGAGTCATTCGTTATATCACAGGGATTAATTCATGGGGTCCAGACCTACGAGTTAGTCGTTGATCAGAGAGGAGTCTCGATCATACCTGTTATTATATCGAACCGCTAGGGTAACACACTTAAGGGGTTTCGACAAGACAACCGGAAAGGAAAGAGATCACCGGGAACGTCCCGGGAGAGGTCTGATGGAGATCAGGCAGCGACGAAATAGTTTTCGGAGCTAGAATAAATTATATATAATATGTTTGATATTAATTAGTGTAATTAATGTCTAAATATGATTTTATATATTTATTTTCGAATTTATATAGGCTGATTTTCCTAAATGGGCCTTCTGGTCGAAAGAAGGCCCAAGAGGGGAAATTCCCTATGGGAATTCGGTGGGGGCTTGAGGGGCCGGCCTAGGTGGGCCAAGGGGCCCACCATGGGGCCGACGCACCCAGCCATGCCGCACCAGGCATGTGGGAATTGTCCCACATTGCCTGGCTGGCAAGTTGGCTCCCCCCTGGGAGCCTATATAAGAAGGGGCACACCTGGCCTTTTAATTCAACCAATTAATTCCCAATTCTCTCTCGATTTCGTGATTCCCTTTGTCGGAGTTGGGCCGAGCTGAGAGGGGGATCTCTCCACCATAAGCCCGCTGCCGCGCTGCTGGTGTTCCGGTCCAAGTCTTCCGCTGCTCGTCCTGGAATGGAGCTTCGGAGGCCGTCGTCTCCACCGTACGTGTGTAACGCCCTGCGAGGTGCTGCGCTAGCGGTGCTGGGAGGTCTTCTTCCTCTTCACGACCTTGAGGTTGGCTTCGTCGGTCTTCATCGTCAACGTTCGTGCGGGAACGTAATCCCGCTTTCGGTCTACAAGGGTATGTATTCCGATCTCCGTTGTACTTCTATATCTGGATAGAATAGATCTTGGCATGTTTTAAGGATATCGTTGCTAGGAAATTTTTTGTTTTCTGCATGCGATCCCCTTCAGTGGTATCAGAGCCGATCTATCGTAGATATAGCTGTACGCTGTTAGAACCCGTGTTTTGCACGGGGGCACCGTTCCTGTTATTTGCTACCCTCTAGCGTGCACTTGTGATTCCAGCGGCATCGAGTTGATGAAGCGGCCCGGACCGACTTTACGCGTACGCTTACGCGAGACTGGTTCCACTACTGACATACGGCTTGTACCGTATCTGTGGCTGGCGGGTGTCAGTTTCTCTCTCTTTAGTTGGTCTTGCATTTTCAATGGAGGGCCCGAAAGGGATGCTTAAACATGCAATTAATGGATCGTTGTTGTGGTCATAAGTTCGTAGGTAAGAAGCGGTTCTTTTTACGAAAGCCCCAGCCACGTAAAATATGCAAAAGATAAAGTAGAAGCGTCTAACTTTATTTTGCAGGGGCAATGTGATATGGTCAAGGTAGGTTTATTAAATTGTTTATGAACTGCGGGCGCCAAGAAGACCATGGCGCAATGGACTATATCACATCGCATTACATTTGATGTTTTGTGTGCATCTTATATTGTGTGATTATATATATTAGTATATATTAGTTACGCGGCGGTAGTTGTATATAAGATGATCCCTTCAAAAATACCACTAGTGTTCTTCCTCCAACGAGCACCACCAAGAAAGTTCTACGTTATGAGGCAGGCCGTGACGATCGGGTGTCAGACATATCGTCGTTCGCATACAGTGGGTGTAAGCCATGTTGCACAAGCGTTACGTGGAGGTTATTGTGGCGAGCCTAGCATATGCAGATATGGCCTCGGAACACGGAGGCCGAAAGGTCGAGCATGAGTCACAGAGTTGTTGTGATTGACAATTGTCTACCCTTGAAGTTGTGCTGCCGGCTCTGACGATGAGGAGTTGTGCAATGGATGGGGGTCGTGTAATCACTTAAACGAACAGGAGGGATGTTCGTTTGAGTGGGAGTTATGTTAGTTATTTTCTAAAAAAATACTATAACTCAAAATTATTATGAACAAAGTCTTATGTTGTTGCAAATTCCATTGTAAATGTCTCACCCCACCTTTAACCTAGCCCTGTTCCTTGAGAAAGAGAAGCTTAAGACCAATGGGTCCAACTTCGTATCCTGTTTCCGCGATCTGAAGTCCATTCTGAAAACCCACGAGGTGGCTTACATCCTTGAAGCCCCCTTGGGTGATCAGCCAGCAAACACCGCCTCAGAATTCGTTAGGAGTGTCCACGAGTTAAAGGCAGAGATTTCCTCTTTTGTCCGGAGTGGCATGCTCTTTGTCCGGAGTGGCATGTCCGGAGTGGCATGCTCTTTCCTCTTTCCTCTTTTGACCTGCAGAACCATTTTGAGAACAAGAGTGCTTATGAGATAATCACTGAACTCATGGTTAATTTTGCACGGCAAGTCAAGAATGAGAGGTTTGAAGCTACCAAGCTTTTCTTCTCAGCCCAGATGGAAGAGCACGGCAATATAAGTGAGCACTTGGCCAATATGTATGGCAGCGTTCAGCTCCTGAAAGATCTGGGATATGTGATCCCAGAAGAGCTGGTTATAGATAGGGTGCTGTTGTCGCTGCCCCCTAGCTATAAGGACGCCATTATGAACTACGACATGATTGGGACATCAAAATCCCTGTCGGAAATTCTTATGATGCTCAACATGGCCGAATTGGAAATCAAGATGGACAAGATGGTGGTGACCATCAGATCCCTGGAAACGCAACTGCCCAAGTATCTGGAGGATAAAAAGGCCGGCAAGATAGTCGACAAAGAGTAAGGTATATTTGATATACATGTTATAGATGTGTACCTTACCTGCGCCCGTAGCAACACCTGGGTATTTGATACTGGCTCTGTTGCTCATATATGTAACTCTCAGGAGGAGTTGCGGAATAAGAGGCGCCTGGCAAAGGACGAGGTGACGATGCGCGTCGGCAACGGATCAAGAGTTGACGTGGTGGCTGTCGGCACACTCCCTCTACATCTACCATCGGGATTAGTTTTGGTTTTAAATAAGTGTTATTTTGTACCATACTTGAGTGTAAACATTATCAGTGGGTCTTGCCTGTTACAAGACGGTTATTCATTTAAATCAGTATCAAGCAGTTGTGCTATTTCAATGAATGATATCTTTTATGTTGATGCTCCCGAGAGTAATGGTTTATTCTTGTTGAATCTCGATCGTAGTACTCACATCCATAACATAGATGCCAAAAGGATTAAGTGTAGTGATGATACCGCCATGTATATGTGGCATTGCCGTCTCGGTCATATTGGTGTAAAGCGCATGAAGAAACTCCATGCAGATGGACTTTTGGACTCGTTGGATTTTGGATCCCTCGATACATGCGAACCATGCCTTATGGGCAAAATGACCAAGACAGCGTTCAAAGGTTTCGTTGAACGGGCGTCGGACTTGTTGGGAATCATACATACAGATGTGTGTGGACCAATGAGCGTGTCGACACGCAATGGTTATCGTTACTTCGTCACCTTCACCGATGACTTGAGTAGATACGGTTATATCTATTTGATGAAACACAAGTCTGAAACATTTGAAAAGTTCAAAGAATTTCAAAGTGAAGTTGAAAATCAGCTTAACAAGAGAATCAAGCACCTCCGATCCGATCATGGTGGCGAGTATTTGAGTTTTGAGTTTGGCACACATCTGAAGACATGTGGCATAGTGCCGCAACTTACGCTTGCCGGAACACCGCAACGTAACGGCGTGTCCGAGCGACGTAATCGTACTCTATTGGATAGCGTCCGGTCTATGATGTCTCTTACCGATTTGCCCGTATCCTTCTGGGGTTATGCGTTAGAAACAGCAGCATTCATTTTAAATAGGGCTCCGTCCAAATCCGTGGAAACGACACCGTATGAGTTATGGTATGGCAAGAAGCCTAAGTTATCGTTTCTGAAGGTTTGGGGTTGTGAGGCGTATGTTAAGAAACTACAGCCCGACAAACTCGAACCGAAGTCGGAGAAAGTCGTCTTTGTAGGATATCCGCGGGAAACCAAATGATACACCTTCTACAACCAAGCTGAGGGCAAAACGTTTGTCGCAAAGACCGGTACCTTTCTAGAGAAGGAGTTTCTCGCGAAAGGAGTAAGTGGGAGGAAGGTAGACCTCGATGAGATCGTTGATCCTGAACTCGAAATTCCGAGTGGCGCAACGGAAGCTGTTCCGGAAACGTCCTCCACAGATGGAGTGGGAGAAACTGTCGAGGAAAGTATTCTATCTCGTAGGTCTGGTAGATCTCGTATCGCACCAGAATGGTATGGCAACATGGTTTGCACCGTCATGTTAATTGAACAAGACGAACCTACGAACTACAAGGAGGCAATGGCGAGTCTAGAGTCCGAGAAATGGCTAGAAGCCATGAAATCCGAAATAGGGTCCATGTATGATAACAAAGTATGGACTTTGATGGATATTCCCGAAGGGCGCAAGGCCGTCGAGAATAAATGGATCTTTAAGAAGAAAACTGATGCTGACGGTAATGTAACTGTCTATAAAGCTCGGCTTGTCGCAAAAGGTTTCCGACAAGTTCATGGGATTGACTACGATGAAACGTTTTCACCGGTAGCGATGCTAAAGTCTATTCGGATTTTGTTAGCAGTTGCTGCATATTACGATTACGAAATATGGCAGATGGATGTCAAAACAGCCTTCCTAAATGGTAACATTGAGGAAGAGTTGTATATGGTACAACCGGAAGGTTTTGTCGATCCAGAAAATGCTAGCAAGGTATGCAAGCTTCAGCGCTCCATCTATGGATTGAAGCAAGCATCTCGGAGCTGGAATCTTCGCTTTGATGAGGTGATCAAAGGTTTTGGATTTGTCCAAAATTTGGAAGAGACCTGCATTTACAAGAAAATGAGTGGGAGCTCGGTTGTGTTCTTAGCACTATATGTAGATGACATATTGCTAATTGGGAATGATGTGGAAATTCTGAATAGCGTGAAGAATTATTTAAACAGTAAATTTTCCATGAAGGACTTAGGAGAAGCTGCACACGTTTTAGGCATTAAAATCTATCGTGATAGATCAAGACGCCTATTAGCGTTAAGTCAGAGTACTTATATTGACAAGATACTGAAACGGTTCGGTATGGAGACGGCAAAGAAGGGTTCTCTGCCGGTTGTCAAGAATAAAACATTGCGAAAGG
Organism: Poa annua; assembly: GCA_026929855.1. Lineage (NCBI taxonomy): Eukaryota > Viridiplantae > Streptophyta > Magnoliopsida > Poales > Poaceae > Poa > Poa annua. Next base: position 73,986,015 of record CM049433.1, read on the forward strand.
CACAGTGTCCGGTGACGGAACATGATAAAGTCGAGATAACTAAACATCCCTATGCTTCAGCCATAGGATCGATCATGTATGCCATGTTAAGTACTCGACCTGATGTAGCATTGGCTCTTAGTTTGACGAGCCGGTTCCAAAGTAATCCTGGAAAGGATCATTGGATTGCTGTTAAGAGCATTCTTAAGTATTTCAAGAAGACAAAGGAAACGTTCTTTGTCTATGGTGGCTGTGATGAAGAACTTGGCGTAACAGGTTACGTTGATGCAAGTTTCTGCTCAGACCCCGATGACTCTAAGTCACAGACAGGTTATGTGTTCAAGGTGAATGGAGGCGCCGTGTGCTGGAGAAGTGGGAAGCAACCCATCGTCGCGCAGTCTACAATGGAGTCGGAGTACATTGCTGCTTGCGAAGCCGCGAATGAAGCTGTGTGGCTGAGGAAGTTCATCATTGAACTTGGAGTGTTCCCAAGCGCGCAAGACCCCGTGATCCTCTTTTGCGACAATACGGGTGCCATTGCTAACGCGAAGGAGCCAAGGTCTCACTCCACCGCCAAACACATACTCCGACGATTCCATGTGATACGACAGTACGTACAAGGAGGTGAAGTGAAGATTTGTAAAATACATACGGATCTGAATGTGGCAGATACGTTGACAAAGCCTCTCCTGCTTGGCAAGCACGTGAAACACCAAGATGCTATGGGTGTCCGGCTTTTACCAAGTTGTAATCTAGATTAATTTGTACTCTAGTGCAAGTGGGAGACTGAAGGAGATATGCCCTAGAGGCAATTAATAAAGTGATTTATTTATCATATCTCATTTGTTCATAATACGTTTTTGTGTCGTGCTATAACCGTATTAAGCGGAAACATTAATACGGGTGTGATGCGTAAACAACCAGGTCCCTAGTAGCCTCTACTAAGACTAGTTTCGTTGCGCGATTGATGATCGAGGTTTCCCGATCATGGGGCATGGCGCCAGTCGGCAATGAAAGTCATATCGTTGGTGGAACGATGTGATGGACATACCCATATTTGTAGGACGTAGTCATTACGCCTTCGACCGTGAGATCAACTCTTATTGTTATTCCTAGAAGATACTTTGATCGCACCAAACGTCGTATCTTATATAGTATGACAATAACGGTGATACTTTTGGGTATCGGAAGGGAGTAGTTGAGACGAGGGGTCAAGAGCGGGATTTGCCAATCCGCATAGCAGGATAGATACTCTAGGGCCCACTCGGTGAGATTATGTCTAATGAGCTTGCAAGCATGTGACTAGGTCACGGAGACATGATATCATAGACGAGTAGAAGATAGCGTTGTCGGTAACGAGGTCAGCTAGGTATGGAGATATCTATGAACGATGCTCGGACACGCTAAGTATCACAATGGCAAAAGGTTTAAGACTTTACGTTCAGGTTTGATAGATGAGAGTCATTCGTTATATCACAGGGATTAATTCATGGGGTCCAGGCCTACGAGTTAGTCGTTGATCAGAGAGGAGTCTCGATCATACCTGTTATTATATCGAACCGCTAGGGTAACACACTTAAGGGGTTTCGACAAGACAACCGGAAAGGAAAGAGATCACCGGGAACGTCCCGGGAGAGGTCCGATGGAGATCGGGCAGCGACGAAATAGTTTTCGGAGCTAGAATAAATTATATATAATATGTTTGATATTAATTAGTATAATTAATGTCTAAATATGATTTTATATATTTATTTTCGAATTTATTTAGGCTGATTTCCCTAAATGGGCCTTCTGGTCGAAAGAAGGCCCAAGGGGGGAAAATTCCCTAGGGGAATTCGGTGGGGGCTTGAGGGGCCGGCCTAGGTGGGCCAAGGGGCCCACCATGGGGCCGGCGCACCCAGCCATGCCGCACCAGGCATGTGGGAATTGTCCCACATTGCCTGGCTGGCAAGTTGGCTCCCCCTGGGAGCCTATATAAGAAGGGGCACCCCTGGCATTTTAATTCAACCAATTAATTCCCAATTCTCTCTCGATTTCGTGATTCCCTTTGTCGGAGTTGCGCCGAGCTGAGAGGGGGATCTCTCCACCATAAGCCCGCTACCGCGCTGCTGGTGTTCCGGTCCAAGTCTTCCGCTGCTCGTCCTGGACTGGAGCTTCGGAGGCCGTCGTCTCCACCGTACGTGTGTAACGCCCTGCGAGGTGCTGCGCTAGCGGTGCTGGGAGGTCTTCTTCCTCTTCACGACCTTGAGGTCGGCTTCGTCGGTCTTCATCGTCAACGTTCGTGCGGGAACGTAATCCCGCTTTCGGTCTACAAGGGTATGTATTCCGATCTCCGTTGTACTTCTATATCTGCATAGAATAGATCTTGGCATGTTTTAAGGATATCGTTGCTAGGAAATTTTTTATTTTCTGCATGCGATCCCCTTCAATATTGCCGGTGGGCCCCACTTATCAGTCGAATAAAAAATAAAAAACTAAGAAAGAAATTGTTGGGTGAGGTGGAATGTGGCCCCACTTGTCAGTCAAGTAAAAAGAATCATAATATCTACTCCCTACGTTCCTTGATGTAAAGTGTATAGTTTTTTGAAGAAAAATCCATAATATAAGTTGTATTTGCTATTTATGTATAATTTCACCCATAAAGAGATGAAACCTAGTCTCGAAAGAGGGATTTTATGGATTGTATTCATCTTGTGTCTATTAAGAACTTATCTCTTACAATTATTTCGAGAAAAAAATGAATCCACTATGGTGGCGGACAAAGCCTGGCTTGGCGACATCTTGATGTGGTGGCACGACGTGCCTATCTGGGAGACAGCTAGGTGGGCCCGTTCTGGGCCATCTGGGTTGCGGGCGGAGGAGGCTTGCAGACGGTTCGGAAGCGTCGCGGTCATCTTGCTCGCCATCTCCGACAATAATACGATTATCGCTCCCATCCTAATAATTATTTTAAACTTCTTATCAATCTCATATAACCAGTTGTCAAATACATTTGCAACTGAGTTGGGTTGATACAAGTTAGAAACTATCTGGATAGATGAGCAAATAGAACGTGCAAAGCTACACTCAAAAAATAAGTATTTTCTTGTCTCCTTTTGTGGATAAAGCACACTTTGTACTTCCATGGTAGTTTCGCTTAACAAGGTTATACTACTTTATTAATATGACTCCCTACAAAGATACTAAAGATACTAAGTAAACACTTTCAGTTTTAGTGGATTCGTTTGCCATCTTTCAGTTTTAGTGGAATCTTCGTTTGCCATATTTTCTTCTTATTATCAACGAACATATCGGAATGGACTAACATCATATATATGGAATCTCTTATTATCAACTAACATATCGGAATGGACTAACGTCATATACATGAAATCTACTGAGAATTTTCCAATCCCACATAAATTCCAACGAAACTTATTGGAACTTTGTATTAGTTGAACCAATATCAATCGTGTGAGCAAGGCATCCTGAGACGTGAGTCTCGGCCCAATAAATATCGCCTAAACGTCATATTGGGTGGTGAAGACTGCATAACCGTGACTATAGTATCACTTTTATGACAAACAGTATTACCTAACCATTTATCTTTCGACAATCTTATTTCCGATCTATCCTTAATCTTAAATACTCCAAAGCGACAAAAAAATCTGTGTTGTTATTAGGTCAGCCCAGAAGTAAAAAATCATGTTAATGTACTTTTGTTTACGAACTGCTTGCCAAACACTAAAAGCCACTTAGCGAGGATATCTGGAGAGCAGAGTTCTTGGACGTCGTGAATTATAATGCCCGTAATATTCCAAGTAAAGAGGACAAGTCGTGGCGGTATCGTCGGTTTGACTTTAGACCGGCGCACGTATGGTCGTTTGGACGTACAACACGACCACCACATGCATGCTGGGCACAACCTGAGCACGAGCAGTCAGCAGACGGTAGGCGCAACTGCCCAACTGTTGACAAGTTAGCACCGACCTGGGCTACCGCGCGAGCTCGATCGGGGAGACAAACACGGCCGTTCCTCCGACAATTCTGGTCTGAGTAGAATTCAAAAGGGAGGAGTCCAATCATCGCAGGAAAATCTTCCTTGCCTCTCCTGGTTTTATTTTCGGGTTTGCAGACCCGCTTTCTGTTGGCCTCTACTACCGTTCCTTTGTTAAGGTAGGCTTGTCGACGTCGTGGCAGGAAACCGCAGGGCGAGTCGGCGGCCACGCCGGCCAGTCAGTTAGGAAGCAGTTGAATAAGCAGGGCAGACGAGAATGACGAAAATGAAAGCCACAACACATGGCAGGTTGCCTGGTGCGAACACCTTGAGACCGACGGAGCAGACAGTTGAGGCTGGATCATCTCTCGCAGTGGCGTATCCAGGAAAAAAGTGGGAGGGTGGACACACTCCAAAAAAATCATGACAAGTTATCAAATGGACAAGATAAATAGCATTATACATATATAAGTTTCAAATCTTCGCGATCCAACACAAAATAGCTCAAACACATGAACAAAGTAGCTCAAATCTTCATGAATTGCTTATCAATTCCAAACCCAACCCTATATAATTCTCTTCTCTGTTCTGTTTGACAATCAAAAATATGAAATACACAAACATAACCCTGTACAAATCAACCAGATGGCCGGAATTAAGCTCTACCTGAGGAGGCCGGAGGAGGACCGCGGTTGCCGGTTGGCAGAGGCTCGGCCGCTCGGCGGCGGGCCGCGGTGGCCGGAAATCGGAGATGGCGGCCGCGAGCGCGAGGGCGCGAGCCAGAGGAGAGGGGCGCGGCCGCACGGGGGCGCGGGTTGCGAGCCGGCGAGGGGCGGTTGGGCGCGTAGGTCGGCGAGGTCGCGCGGAGGGGCAGCGGGGAGCGGAGGTCGGCTAGGTCACGGCCATGGCGAGCCGCCAGAGGCCAGAGCGATGTGAGAAGCGAGCAAGGCGTGCGATGGTAGCGAGGCCTAGCTGTTCTCGTCAGTTCGTACGAGCGAGCGAGGCATGTGAGAAGGGTCTAGATCAAGCCCAATATGCGGGTGTTAAAAAATTCGTCAAATTTCTGGGTGTGGGCCACGGCCCAGGCGGCCCACCCGCTAAATACGCCAATGATCTCTCGGACCTACAGTTGTTCGAGTTATTTACCGATGTGGTTGGCAGCATTCTAGACGCCTCCAGCAAGTCTAGACACACTATTTTGTTGGTGTTTTGTTAGCTGGTTCATTTTGCCATGATGACTGTAATTTACGTTGCAGAGGTCAGGACTACCCCTTTTCTAAAAAAAAAAATCAAAGCAACTACAATAGTTGAGGAACCCTATGTACACAGACTTTTTTTTTAGAAACCCGGGGAAAAAGTTTCGCCATATTCATTTAATTAAGAAGGAGTTTACGAGAAATAAAATGTGGTATTACGACTACTCTTTCGGCATTATTTCACTCAACTTCTTCGCACCTGCGAGCACCCACAATCTCGTCTCACTGTTAATATTTTCTGAGATTACAAAAGACGACTCATATTTTCTATAAAAAAAACTCTGAGATTAATGTTTTTTTCGAAGAAACTTTCAATCTATTCATCAACAATCAAGACGATACAAAGAACACCAGAAGCAATAAGAATTACATCTAGATCCGAAGACCACCTAGCGACGACTACAGACACTAGAGCGAGCCGAAGGCGCGCCGCTGCCATCACCCCTCCATGATCAGAGCCGGGCGAATCTTATTGTAGAAGACAGTCGGGAAGTCATCGTGCTTCGGCCCCAGAGGACCAGCGCACCAGCACAGCAACCGCCGCCGATGAAGAGATGCATAGATCAGAAGAATCTAATTTTTGACACACGAACGAAGATCGGATCCAACCAGATCCACCGAAGACACACACACCGGCCAGATTTGACGAGATCCACCAGAGACAAACCTCCACACACCTCCAACAACGCTAGGGACGTCGCCGGAGCGGAGGCTGGGTGGGGAGCACCTTATTACATCTTCAGAGAGCAGCCAAGAAAGACACAAAACCTAGCAAAACATTAAAAAAAAACCTGTGAGGATGGAGCCCTCCCGCCGGCAGGACCGGGATCCACCACGCGACCATGGCTCTGAGGCCACGGAGGCGGACAGCCCGGCGGCACCGCCGGCAGGAGGCGAAGACCTAGCGATCGCCTGTCGCGGGAGCTCTCGTTACGATACGAAGCGGTACGCGCATAGAGAATTTGAGATTAATGTTAACGAGTTAAAATTGTTGTTCAGCTCGGTTTGCTAAGAAAACCAGTCAAGTTACCGAACGCTCGTTAAGCTCGCTGAGTTTTGATCTTTATATCCAGCCCTGATCCAACACTCCTAACAATTATGCCATGTTAAATAGACATCGTTAATTAGGTTTGGAGTGGAAGACTGGTCAAACGTGTCGCACTGACCGGTGAGCCCCACCAAAGCTGAACCGTTGCCCACCCGAATTGGATAGTCTCCTTAAAAAAATTGCAAAATATCTCCCTACTTTCATGACCTACTCTTCAACGTGTCTCACTTTGTTTTTTTGAACAAGGGGAAGAGGTCCGAAGGGCCCAGAAGCTTTCATTAAGCGGTAGGCAGTCTTACAAATAGGTCCCTGGCATATACAGGACATACCACAAGGGCCTAAAAAATTACAAGAAAGACCCTAAAATAAAAAGTGAAAACACAATCAGACCCTTCTTCTTCTCCACCGCATCTGCTCAGGTTGCTCGACCTCAAAGCACGACCACCGTCGACAACACGGGGGACAAAACCACTTGGGTCGCCGTCGACGAGGAACCCGCGCAGTGATCAAAGATCCTCCGATTCGGCCACTGGCTAGGAGGAAGAAATAATTGTGATGTCTTCCACACATCGCAACACCGAGAGGCCTCCATCGGCCACAAATCGCTCCGACAAGCTTGCCCTTCGCGTATCTTCTCCGCAAATGAGCATGCACTTCGATTCCCCAAGCCGCATCATCCAGCTCCGCCTCTGGACTTCCGCCACCATGACGACCCCCCCACAAAGAGGGCCCTTCGAGCTTATTCAAGCACATACCTTCGGAATCCCTCCCCCTTCACACCCACCACCATGGAAGCACGTCAGGAAGGAGCTTCTCCAGTCCATGGCCATCGCTCGAAGACGACCCGACCAGACACCAAGGAAAGGGAGTTGGCAGGACGCCGCACGCCATAAAGGGCCAAACTGCAACAAAACAAACCCTAGATCTACTATCTACAAGGGTGCAAAGAGCTCCTCCCCCATCGCTACTCCGGCCGGCTTCGCCGGTGGAGCTGATCTGGGGTCGGGCCGGGCGACGCTAGGCACAAGCGACACTCGGGGCGTGTCTCACTTTGTTTAATCTCTCATGGTCGATCAAATGATCTATTCGTATATATTGCCCGCGTGTGTACTTGACTGAGAAAGGTACCTGCAGAAAGGTATTTGCAAATCTGATGCGAATTGGGCGCTGGTTATTGTCGGACTGCAGCCGGTGACCTTGATGCGCAAGAACGATTTTTTTTTTTTTTTGAGAATACGCTAGAACGAGTTAAGCTGCCAGAAATATACCGGCACCCTGGGCTCGACCCGGGCTACAGCCTACAGCACATCTGGCCCATCAAGGTCACCGGCTGGGTATGTTCTCTCCGCACATGAGTCGATCTTCTGAGTTCTGACGTACCGAAGCCAAACGAACCCTAGAAAATCAAGTATAGTAGCCAATTGAGAGGGCTAAGCTCCGTCGTAGAAATACATAACATTCGATGGCCGACGTCCATGGGGAGGAGGTGGCGGCGGAACCCGAGGAGTGTAGCAGGTTGGCAATGATGTTCCTTATCGGCTTCACCGCGCGGTCCGCGCTATATTTCTGTAGCGCGCTGTCTCGCTTACCTTCATAGGCTTCTTCCTGATGTTCAACTTCAAGGACGTCGGTGTTCTCATCTCCATCTCTGGCGGGTGCCTTATCTCCCTTTTTCTTCTTATGCTAATTGACCGGTATAACTGGCCTGCTCCAGTGGGATACAGGTTTATTGTAGATAGATTTCGGCTGCTCTAATTCTGGTTAATTATTTACCTCCTGATTATCTATGTAATTTTGCACCAGTTCTATTCTACAAACAGTGTATTGCTTACTGAGAACAATCATCTCTGTAATTATGAATTAAGGCAATCAACAATGATCACAAGCTACACAAAGGTAGTATGGACATCAACAACGTATGTACTGAAATCAAGGTAAAAAATAGCGCGCTACAGAAATATAGCGCGGACCTAAAAAATACGCTATTAGCACGCTATATCGGGCTATAGCGCGCTATAGCGGGCGAATTGATATAGCGTGACCATCCTCAAAACGCTATAGCGTGCTATTAGCGGCGATATAGCGCGCTATTTTTTTCCTTGACTGAAATTAAGGCAAATCTGAGTTGGGAGTTGAGAGTTTAGCTTATAAGGTGCAAAATTACAGTCCTCAATGGCGTGGCGTGAGAAAAACTCATTGCAGCTACTACTGAGTAGTTGTTGAGTTACTAGCCATGTGTGGCGACCATACTCCAGACCAGTTGAATTCGGCGCGGCGACACGCCGCGCCCTTTAAGAGAAAATTTATGTATGAAATGTTTGGTTGTACTGGCATAATATATGTTGCAAGCAGGTTGTGGAGATTGTGATTATCGTGTTACACCTTACTGCTAATTTTAGTTACAGTTCGTATGCTTAGATGTAACAATATGTACACGCTATAATATAGGTGCATAATTACACAAAGATTGCATTAGCTAACAGGGTGCTTGTCCATGCAGAACAGTAGATCTGATAACATAGCTGAACAGTTGCATGTATTCTGTTTATGTATTCTATTTACAAAACAAAAAACAGGAACTTTCAAGAAACATACTGCTGATTCGATTGACATAGTGGATTGATGATTGTCGAAGAGGCAGCGGCTTGATCAATATGGTAGCCGTATCGTCATCATAGAAACTACGACATAGTGGCGTCATTCGTCATGATTGCCTTAGGGACATCGGCTTGATAATATGGTAGCCATGTTGCCGTCACCAAAACTATCACATGGGATTTATATTAGGTTAATCTAAGTTCTGACCTGAAATGTATTTAAATGGAGTGTGTTAGAAGCCATACAGAGTTTGTGTAACAACCGGTATGAAAAATATACATACATGTGTTTGTAGCCTTGGCTGATGTTCCTCAGTCTGATGACAATAATTGTGCAAAAACTTCATTTGTGGTGCCTTCATAGTAAACTGTCGTCGGCAATGCATTATAAGAGTTGGAAACCAATGTAGGAATAAGAGGAATAAGTTTAGGAGCGGATGTATCAGTACATGGGATTTCGTCGATGACGCTGTTGTCAGTGTCGGCGCAAGTGTCAGCGACGACGTTGCTGTCCGTAGCGACAGAATCGTTGTCTTTGATGTCGTAGTCTGCTACAACGACATCGTCAGCGGTGGTGTTGCTATTTGCCGATAGATCTTCATTGATGTGCTCGAGAGGAAGGCACCAACTATTCATGTAACCTTGTAGGTGCAAATAAATCCAGAAAAACAATGCATAATCTTGATCTTCGTCCAACCTGCATTGATACATATTAAGAATAAGTAGTGAGAGCTGCTGGAAAGCAACAATATTACTTTCTATGAGATGACCGGGGAGTAAAATCAAGAATAAAGTTGTAAGTAATATCTATCAATTACATTTGCTGCTATAATAATTCTCCTGTTTATCAAGAAGAACACATACCTACGAAAGCACCAAGTCTAGAACGAAAGTATTCACTTACTTGAGTACAGGAAGAGTGAGATATACGAACTGCTAATACGTTCTGATGTTTAACTTAGATGAAATAATAGCATATTATATTGTTAGACCTAAGCAGAATGGGCCTAAGCATGGAGAACTCGATGCAGAAAAATTCTTCACCTAAAAAGATATACTGCATTGGAAATATAATATATACTATGTTCAATATTTAAATCTCTATGTGTAGGCTATATTTGTGTAGTGCCAAGTCAACTTATAGATAACTTTTTTAAGTCACTACTACTCAGAAGGAGTTGACAACATATCATTTTGTTCCATAAACAACCTCAGATTGATCAGATAAATGAGTTGGCCTAAGCACTTTAACAATAACTATGGAGGTAAAATAATTGCAAGAGAGTATCATAAAAAAGTATCAACTATACAAAGTTTGGCTTACTATAGAAATCCTTATCAAATATAAACTGCCCTTTCAAGATAGCAAATCAATTATAATCTCACATAAGAAATAAAGTGAATGTGCATGCATATTTCTGTTATGTCCTTAGTGACAACTGACAACAACTATCCAGTGAATGTGCATGCATATTTCAATAGAACATCACAGCCCCTGTAGTACAACATGAATGGAGCTTTAAAATGATGATCTCTAAAAGGAGGCACAAAAGCAATAAGCCTATTTGATACAAAAATCTTGTAAAGCTTATGAAACAACCTAATTAAGAAATCTGGCACCAGGCTAAACTGAAACAGAATCCTCTGTTAAGATGACATCTCCACTTTGCCATCAGGCTAAAAGTAAAGCAAATCTGGTCTCGGGGAAGGAAATTACTGGGAAGGAAATTACTGTAACAAAAAGCAGTACTCACTTGGTAGTGTGCATATGTAAATATATGCTAGTAAGGATCTGTTTAACAAAAAAGAAATATGAAAGACTGAAATAAAAATGAGTAGATAGCACGAGCACGGATCCAATATCCAGACTACAACCACCTTGCTTAACCACCTTAAGGATGCTACGTGTGATTAATAGAATTGGTAAAATCCGACCAATGCAGCCTTCAATATGTTGTTAACATGACTTTCCGCCCACACGAGGATGCAAGTTGTACTTAATACATTTCGAAGTGTAACGGATGTATCTGCTGCTGCCTTCAGAAAGAACAATAACGCCTATGGAATGGATTGTAAATTTATCATTTACCCAATCAAGCGATAAATGAGATGCTCGAGTATTAAGGAAACAACTTATTTCTTTCATTATTATCCATAGTCCTGGCATGCAAGGACGCACTTAGTCTTTAACCGTCGGGAACGAATTAAGAACAATGCAAAATATAGAATGTGTGGACACTAATTATTCTTGCAAAATATTACTACATAGTAATATGCGACTGCAGAATATATATCTTTGTGTTGAGAGATGGTGTATCATACACCAACCATATAGACGCAATGATTTTACTGAAAGAACAACTCTTAAACACAGTGAACAAAGATATATATGTCATCACACAAAATTCAGCGTTTCTGATATAAAGATCTCCCTACCCGGAAACAGAAGAAAAAAAATCTTCTGAAGGGTTCGATTGGATGGGTTCCTCGATACAGCACAACTTCCTGTCCAGAATTCCCAGATAATCTGTACTGAACACTTTGTTTACCTGTCGATATTGAGAGGGCTTGATTTAGTTGGGGATTTAGGGTTAGAGGGGATTGGGGTTCATTCTGCTACTCCATTGATGTGAGTTGGGAGAGGCAGGGGCGAAGGGAACCCTGCCATGGGGCGCAGGCAGAGGATTCCGGCCTCCACCGCGCACCAGAGCTGCGACACGGGGCTCGCATCGGAAAGAATTTGGTCAAGCGGGTGGATGGGGTGAGATGTGCTGGCCTGGGCACAGCAAGAACGAAAGAGAGGAGAGACAGGGGCCAGAATGGCCGGAGAAAAGGAAGAGATAGGGTGGAGGATGGCCGGAGTTCGCACCTGGCGATACCACCGCGGAGTTCCTACGTCGCGTCTCCTGTCGAGACCCTCCCTCTTTCTCTCTCTCGGGTAAAAAGCGAAGGATTTGTGAGAACAAGCGGCGGCCCATGGTCTGCCACGGCCGGTTTGCTCCACGTCGGGCACCGAGACGAAGATGCGCCGACGAACCGAGACGGCGACGCGCCCGCGGCCGAGTCGAAGTTGTGGCCGCACGGCGGCGGCTCGGATCACCTCAAGGCCGCGATCCAGTGCGCGTGAGGGAGACGCCAGCTCCAGTTCACGGCCCTCTCCGCGTCGACGACTACTTCGACCTTGCCGCGGGGACTGGAGCGGGCACGGAGGCGAGCTTGACGGTGTCGAGGATGCAGGGGGAAGAGGAGAGAAGGCCGGGGTAGGGAGAGGCGGCGGCGGTCACGACGGGCAGGAGTCGGGGTGGAGAAATGATGGTGCTCAGAATCTAGGGTTAGGAATCGGTCTATTAAATAGGGGGACCGATTCGTGAAATACAGATGATGAAAGGTGTTTTGTGCAAAATAGCCACGGGGACTGTCGGATCGGGCAGCGACGTCGCGGGATGAAGCACTGTAGGTAACTGTTCATATGAACAGTACCCGAGCGCTGGGAGGGCCGTACAATCTCCCTCCTTAATATATAGAGAGGTAATAAGCATATGACCTTATAGGGCCATGAGCTTCCCGACTCGACGTCCTCCGCTTGTGAACAAACTCAACCGAGGCGAAGTCCGATGTTCTCAGTTTGATCCCCTGCAGAACTGCACTAAATCTTCTTTTATAAGAAGCTTCCATGCATGTGATCACCTCAAGACAGTCCGAAGCCACTTGAACTCTTGTCAGACACCTCACGACAGGCTAGCGCTTCGAGTATTGCAGGGTGAGATAAACCCTGGATGACGATCATCGAGCACCATCGGACCTACAAACAGCCGCGACCACGGTAATGGATTGTTGGTTCCAGGGAGTGGTCGGCTCATGGCCTGTCACTGACTATATGTCCTGCCCATATAGAAAATTTGAATAAAAAAGCATATACAAGGTGTTTGGTTTCTATGAGAACATTTTTCTGAATCTGTTGCACGTTATGAACTTCTTGCCTTTAAATTCAACTAATGCCTTTTTTTTAGATAAACAGGAGGTCCATTAATAATAACGAAACCAGGATCCAACAGACCAGAGTACCAAAACCAAAAGCTAAACCGAGCAACAAATCTAAGCTAGAGCAAGGCCACACTCGCAGTGTGCCAAAAAGTTTAAACCACCACGGCAGATCAGCTGCCACAAAAAAACCGCTAGGGACAGGAGTTTCCAAGAGAGAACAGTTTTCGTCGCAGATCATCAGGCACATGCGCCTGGAAACGAACTCGAACAGCTCCAGAATGAGCTATTTTGCTTACGCCACCACTTGTATGCCTCTCCCCTCCGCTGGTGCGTGGAGAGCAGCATGACTGTGACGGGCTTCAGGCTTGTCATCAGTTAGCTAGGAAGCAGTCCACAGAGAACTCAGCTCCCCGACAACTGTAGAGGAGCCCTCAGCTTGGCGAGCAACAAGTCCAGGAACTGCGCTGTCTTCACCTGCTCCAAATCCTTGAAAGGTTTCTGCCAATTCTTCAGGTAGCTCACTATCAGGCGCCAGAACTGCTTCATTTTTACCCAAGAACAGCGATTAAAAACTAAGCTATTTCTATTATTCCAGATGCCCCACAGGACAGCCGAAGAAACTACATTAAAATGCAAAAACCTCTTGTTACAGAACCATTTAGATGCAATCGATTCAAAGTTAGTGACATTAATATCAAAAACTTCAGAAACAAGTTGCCAAAACTGATTAGAGATCAAGCATTCAAACATTCCATAGGCTTAACAACCCCTCTAACCCTCAAGTTGTCTCTAGTCATTATTTTATTTTGAGAAAACAGCCAGAGAAAAACTTGTACTCTAGGAGGGATTTTAAGTTGCCACGCCACAGGAAGGTAAATATGTTTTACACCTCTAAAGTTAACTATAGAGTACATTGGCTTAGAAGAGTAAACCCCTTTCGATTCATACTGCCAGATAAGCTAATCGATCTCCCCAGTAAAAGATATACTCCTAGCAATTGAAAGTAAATCATGCCACTGAGACATCATCTCCTCTGAGAAGGTTTTTCTAAAAGTGCATTTAAGTTTCTTCCCAGTCCACATTTTCTACCGTTTGAGTCTGTTGATTGGTCACAAAACAAATCTCCCAAAATTGAGAAACTAATGGGTATTTCCAAACCAAACATCCTCCCAGAATCTAACAGATTTTCCATCACCTGTTTGCCATTTATAACCTAACTTAACAGCTCTAGCTGTCCACATGACCCCTTTCCAACAACTAATGACTTTCAACATATTTACATGAAACTGTTCCAACTAAAAGAGAGCAAAACAGCGTAGTTACTCATGAATGTGTCTGGAGCGTTGAGTTTCCAGAAGAGATTAGCAATGCGTAAGCAATGCGTTGGCCTTAGACTGTAACACAATGTACCAAGCATTTCTCTTAGCCCTAATTTTTTTTCAAAGTTTTCAGTACAATTTCACGGTTCTCCTCTTCGGAGCCTGGAAAGCAAACTGAACATGACACACTCACTTAGGACAAGTTCACTGTTCTTTTTTCTCTGCATATTGTTTTTACTTGTGAACCTTCCACTCAGTTAGAAACTGTCGCAGCTGTACTGATACCTCCACGCATCCTGTAGGAACTGAAGAAAAAAAAGGGGGAAATGTGTGCGCTTCTGTTAGAGTTTGTGCTGTCTCCAGAGCATCTCCACCGGGGCTTCTAAAGGACCCTAAAAGTCCTTTGGGGGACCGGACACCAAAAACGTCCACCAGCGGCACTCCCCAAACTCTCGTGCTGAGCGATTTTGTGTCCGGCACCCCTAATCGGGTCTCCAAGTTTGGAGTCCCTCCTGAGGGTGCCGGACACTCCTGAGGGTGCCGGACATTGACCGGACATTGCCTCCGACAGGTGCGCCCTACCGTCATAGGTATAGGGCGCGAGAAGGTGCTGTAAATTCCGCCGTGCAGGAGGCCGTTCCGCCGGCGTTAATGGCGACGCGTTTCTGCAGGCGACGAAGCGACGGGACGGCGAGGCGCCCAGGCTTTCCCTGCTTCCCAAGCGTCGGCGTGGCCGAATCGCGTCGCCGCCACATAACTCCGACACGACGCGTGCTCACCCACCCGCCGCTTCCCGCCCCTCTGTTTCCCGCCCCCTCCCCGCCTATATAACACTCCTCCGCCGTGCAATCTAGGCACACACTCCTCCGCCGCGCAGCCTCACCACACCAACACTCGCCGTAGTGTCGCCTCGAGCCAAGCACCATGCCTCGCCGCCTCCAAACCACCTGGTCCACCCTCACCTAGGCAGCGCGCCACGCTCACCCTCTGGGGCAGGAGCAGGAGCCGGAGCAGGCGCTCCAGCCTGTCGTCGACGAGGAGCCCTTCGATTGGGCGAACGTCGACGACATCGACGTGGAGGAGCAGGTGGAGCAGGAGCCGGCCTAGGATCCTTACCCTGGGCAGGAGCCGCCTCCGGAGGAGGAGCCAGCGCAGGAGCCGTCGCCGGACCAGGAGCTGCCGCCGCCGCTGTGGCCCGACCAGGTGGTCGCCGTCAACTCCTTCGACACCTGGCGCGGCTCGGCTACGAGGCGGTTGACGACGCCGTCGAGGCCGCCATCCTGAAGGACTCACTCGAAACCGCGGAGCGAGACGTTCGCTGCCGCGCCTTCATGGCCGCCGAGCGCGCGGCGTACGCGGATCTCAACGCCGTGGCCGCGAAGCGGGAAAATCCGGCCTTGACGGAGGCCGCCCAGCAGACGGTTACGAGGAGCTGAATCGGGCGGCGGCAGCAGCTGAGAGGGAAGCCGCAATTGAATCGGGCGGCGGTTTAGATTTAACTTTGAATCGCTCAAATTTCATGTCGCTCGCAAGGTGTTCGACCATTTGCGCGCGTTTGGGGTGGGTCTTTGAGCAGTGCCACTGTGGACGGTCTCCAAATGTTCCCCGGATACATGTCCGACACCCCAAAAGAGTTCCAGTTGGGGGTTCCGGACACGCATTTAGACCCCGTGGAGATGCTCTCAGGCCTACTAATAAATGGTCGATATTTCGTCTCTAATCCTTGCGGCACCTCGTACGAGCTGCCGAGGACGGAGCAGGCCGGGTGCCCCCATGTAGCAATCCGTCGGCATGTCGGTGAAGCCATGCGTCGCCTCGTCGCCGGGGTGGTTCGTAAGGATTCCTTGTCACACATCGTCAGCGACACTCATCGGTGGCTGCTGTATCCGTAGCGGCGTGCGTGCATTCGGCCGCGCCGCCGTGCCACCGGATGACCTCGAGAAGAAACCATGGAGGGAGGCGAAATCATATTGTATCCGTATGGAAAACCAAACGCTTTGCCGGAAGAAAGATAAGTCGGTAGATTTTTGCAGCAAGTTGACCTCTTCTCGTTTTTTTTTTTTTTGAGGTTACTACCTCTTCCCGTTCTGAGGCTGTACGTATACGTGTTCCTTCGGGACGGTAGAGACAGAGGCGGGCACGGATTATTCGGCCGGGACGGTCGACCGATCGATCCCAACAAATAAATACTTCCCGTACAAAAACCAAACGAACCCTAGAAAATCGAATCAAGTAGTATGAGAAGCTAGCAGGTCGGTCGTCTCGTCGACGTACGTACGTAACATACGATGGCCGACGTCCATGTCCATGGGGAGGAGGTGGCGGCGGAACCCGAGGAGTGTAGCAGGTTGGCAATGATGTTCCTTATCGGCTTCACCGCTATCTCGCTTACCTTCATAGGCTTCTTCCTGATGATCAACTTCAAGGACGTCGGTGTTCTCATCACCATCTCTGGCGGGTGCTTTATCTCCCTTTTTCTTCTTATGCTAATTGACCGGTATAACTGGCCTGCTCCAGTGGGATACAGGTTTATTGTAGATAGATTTCTGCTGTTCTAATTCTGGTTAATTATTTACCTCCTGATTATCTATGTAATTTTGCACCAGTTCTATTCGCTAGAATAATCTGTCCGTATGAAACGCCCACCGTACAAATGGTGTATTGCTTACTGAGAACAATCATCTCTGTAATTATTAAGGCAATCAACAATGATCACAAGCTACACAAAGGTATTATATATATCAGCAACGTATATAAATTAAGACACTTTATCTTAAAAAAAATGTAAATTAAGACAAATCTGGCTTATACTAGCAAGGTATCAGAGAAAGCTAGTACTCTAATTAATAACGTCCCTCCATTTTTTATTTGACTCAAACTCCAATTGTGCTAAACTGCTAATGGAGCTGCGACGGTAGTTGTCTTGGCACTTGTAAGACTCCATCAAAATGATACCCTGGATCAGTAAGAAGTAAAGTTTACTTTGTCTATGCTTCAGCAATGTTGTCAAAATGTTGCTGTAAGAACTGTAACTCTGTAACGAGACATTTTTTTTAATTTCTTCTTTTTATTGTCTTTTGGCTGTGTGCATCCGTAATACCTTCGGTTATTGCGGTGTTGCAGAAGCTGGGTGTAATTGGTATCTCACGATATTAATATATACTCTTTATCTAAAAATATCTGCAAGTATAGCTGATTTCACGTGGTAATATTAATTTCCTAATCTTTAAAATGTGTGCAATTATAGCTGATTTCACGTGGTAATTGAAATTAAATCCTCAACATATCTGCTTATTATGAATGGGCACGATTGGTTATGTCTAGCTCATATAGGAAAACGAAAGCGTAAACGTGATGATGCTAGGCTTCCCAACTGTGCTCATGGTTCAGCAATGTTATCAACATTTGCTTCAAAGGCAACTGCAATATTGTCCTGAATCTTGACTCCTTGAACAGATGGTATCACCTCTTTCCTATTTTTCAGTACAAATGTTGTCCTGAATCTTGACTCCTTGAACAGATGGTATCACCTCTTTCCTATTTTTCAGTACAAATGTTTACTAACACCAACTGTCTATTTCAAAACTGCAACCTCATGGACGACACTCATACGCCAAGTTTGACACACTCGTGGAAATCAGAGTCCGGCCCCAATCTGGTGCTTGTCTTGGACTGAAGCGCGTGCAAAAAACATCATCGACTCCATCGTAATATGTGGATAGTGTCCACTCTTCCGTAATAAGTTATATTTTCTGATTGAACATGAGGAAAAAGCTATAAGACCCAGCGACCATACGGCTGATTTACCATAAGTTTAAAATAAGTTGCTAGGGCAGTGAGTATTGGACATTCAGTATAAAAATTCAGGCCACTGCAACTTGGAAATTCAGAACCAAATCCGCAGTAACAGTCAAACGATGTTGCAAATTAAAACTGAAGCAGTCGCTGGCTGGCTAACTACCTGTACGGATGTACTCCACTTTCCAGCAACAGAGGCGTGCCAGGCGGAGAGGCATCGTGTTTCAGTTTTGGCTGAGAAGACACGACGGGGAGCAGCGCGTAGTGTGGCTCGCGCGAAGGGGAGAGACAGACAGGGCGGAGTGGCCGGCGTGATGTCGAGGCTCTGGCGCACCACGGGCTGCGTGAGGCAGGGGCCGGGATGTGCTAGGGCGCGTTTGGTTGCCTGGGAGGTATTTGGCTCGCATGGAAAAAATCGGTCTGTTTGGTTACCTGGTTTCGGGCGCGTTGTTGCATAGCACAATTCTTAGAACAGCAACGGGTCAGGCCCGGGAGGAATGCCCGGTTCGACCGTTTCCAGCGATGCAATCAAATCTGGCGCCGAGGTGATACAAAAGGCACACGGACGGGGACGCGGTGCCGGAACGGAAAACATGACGTGAGCTCCCTTACGCCCAGGCGAAAAGGGTGGCGGGAAGGATTTCGTCACCTCCCGCCGGCCCCCTCCTCTATTTCTACCCCCCCCCCCCCCCCCCCCCCCCCCACACACACACACTCACCGCTATCTGAAACATTCACTCTCCTCCCAAATTCGAGCTCCACCTCCGGTCGGCAAGCAGGTCGGCGGCGACGGGGCCGGCGACTGAAGCTCGGCTACAGCTCCTGCAGCTCGTCTTCACCGACAGCGATGACCGTAAGGAAACACTCACCCTTGGTTGCTCTTACTCACGTAGCTTGGTCATGGTAGATCTTGGTTCGTGTTAGATCTTGATGCTAGATGGTGCCATTGTAATGTTCTTGCTACGGTTTGCGTCGAACACGTTTGACAGTAGGTCTGTCAATGGTAGATCTTTACTGATGTCATTGTTGTGGTCTGCATTGAACGATTTGTGTAGGACTCCTTCTGTGACGAATTTAGCCAGGCTCTGGTCTACGCCGGGGACTCCAGTCTGATCCCATTGCAGGTTCCAAATTCGCAGCTGGAGGTGAGCACTGACCCTGTCGGTAATGGGGTGCTGGCATAGCTTGTGACTCAGGTGGCGGCCAGGATGGCCATTACCAATAAGAACAAGACCAAGAACCGCACTGACGCGGAGAAAGCCGTGAAGTCTGGGCAGAAAGGGACCATGAAATGGCTCCCCTTCATGCCGAGCTTCGTGTTGGAGAAGATGTGCGCGTGATACGTCCATTTTGCATCATTATTTTATTCATAATTTACTGATATTCATTGATATATTTCATATTTGGAGATGATACTCATGTTATTTTACCTACTTTGCATTTTGATGATTATTGGAGAATTGATCACCGGAGTCAGAATTCTACTGGAAAAAGAACCGTCAAGACACCATATTTGTGAAGATCAAAAATCCGTGAAAAACATCAGAAGTTCCTATTTTACCATATGCCGGAGGGAGCCAAAAGGGGAGAACGAGGAGGGCCACCACGGGCCCACACCATGGGGTGGCGCGGCTCCCTTTGCTGCCGCGTCGCCACGTGGTCTGGCCGCCCTGGCCCACCTCTGTCGGTGCCCTTTCGCGTACTTCATCCCCCTGAAACCCTTAGACACACACGATCGTCGAGGAAATATTTCGCCGCCTCCACGAGGCGGAAAACACCAGAGAGAGAAAAGCTCTCCGGCAGGGAGAAATCTGCCATGGAAATTCCTTCATGGAGGGGGGAAATCGTCGCCATCGTCACTGTCATCGAACTGCACTTCATCGGGATCATCATCACGATCATCTCCACCGCCGACACCGTCATCTCCACCGCTCCACTTCGTTCTCGCTGTAACATCTAGGGTTGAATCTTGTATATTTGATAGAGAAAACTTTTTTTTGAAAGGAAAGCGGTGGGGGAAACCCCCACATCGAGTTTTTTTAAAATAATAAGAACCCAAATTCACACCCGTAAGGACTTGAACCTGGGTGGCTGGGTTCTACATCCACTCCACTAGCCAAGTGAGCAGGGCTCACTTTTTGATAGGGGAAACTTTCCCGGTGTTGATTACTCTTTGTGGTTGATGCTATTGAGTGAAACCGTCAAATTAAGGTTTATGTCCAGGTTGTTATTCATCATTATATCATGTCTCCATATGATGTGTTGTGAGTAGTTCGTTTAGTTCTTGAGAACATGGGAGAAGTCTAGATGTTAGTAGTGAAATATGTTGAGTAATATTTAATGGTTTGATATTTAAGTTGTGGTGCTATTCTTCTAGTGGTGTCATGTGAACGTCGACTACATGACACTTAACCTTTATGGGCCTAGGGAAATGCATTGTGTATTTGAATATTAATCGTGGGGTTGCCGGAGTGATAGAAACCTAAACCCCTGTTGGTATCTCGATGCATGAGGGATAGCAAGATCTCAAAGTTTAAGTTTGTGGTTAGATTTATCTTAATTACTTTCTTGTATTTGCGGATGCTTGCAAGGGGTATAATCACAAGTATGTATTAGTCCTAGTAAGGGCGGTGCATTAGCATAGGTTCACCCACACAACACTTATCAAAACAATAAAGATTAATCATCCATATGAAACGAAAGCACTAGACGAAATTCTCGTGTGTCCTCAAGAACGTTTTGTCATCATAAGTAAACCTACTGGCTTGTACTTTGCTCTAGAAAGGATTGTCCCACTCGCTCCAATTATTATTAATGTCTTTTGTTTACTCGCACTTTATTTATATGCTATATCAAAAACCCCTAAAAACTTGTCTGCTAGTATTTACAGTGAATTCCTAATCAAAACTGCTTGTCAGCACCTTCTGCTCCTCGTTGGGTTCGACACTCTTATTTATCGAACTACGATACACTCCCTATAGTTGTGGGTCATCAGCGCGCTCATCAAGACCGGCGTCCGAACGGACAAGGGCTTCAAGGAGGTACATCTGACTAATGTCACCAAGGCACTCTTTGAGCACTGCGGCGCCGACGTGAGCTCCACTCAGGTGTACAACTACTTGAGGAAGTGGCGCCAGAGGTGGCTCATCATCAACCGCCTCCGTGACCTTAGCGGAGCTCAGTGGTGCGAGGAGAGCAAGTGCATAATCCTCGAGTCCGAGCACTACCACGGCCACGTCGCTGTGAGAATGCTCTGTCTTCGCAGGCGACAATGTCGCATGTAGGTACTAACATTGTGCTTTCGCACTGTAGGATCACCCGAAGGACGTCGAGTTCCTGAACGTGCCCATCGCGAACTACGACGAGATGCATGCCATCTTTTCGTTCGGCCTTGCCACCGGCAAGTTCGCCTTGGGACGCCTCCGACTTCTGCCGAGGATGCCTTGACACACGTGGACAATCTAGGAGGTGAGACAATTGTCAGAACTGTTAATTTTGGCCTCACTTGTAAGGTTGGGAGTCCTACGTGGTGGTGTTACACGCACACGTAGATCTGACAAGTAAGTAAAAATTGACACACATGGACATGCCATCTAGGTGAAGCTGCTGAGTTGGTCGTGGTGTTTCTTTTTCACCATAATATAACCATAACGACATTTAAATTGTTCCTAATCTACTAAATTTAAGGCTCTAATCCAGTGATATACATCTACGACCATTTCGTATTAGAAAATTATGACCATCTTACCAAAATTGGTTGTAATTCTTTAAGTTTTAGACCCTACTAAATGCCCTACGACCAATTGGTTTAAAATGGTCATAGGTCTATGACTAAAAAAACCGTGGTCATTAAGAAAAATTTACTAGTGAGCATACTTCTTGTAGTGATCATTAACATAACTAAAACACATGATAAACCAATTACACGTTTTGCTAGAAATATTTCCATTATGTGTGCACTTATTTCGTGGAGCCCGCCTGTAAGGTCATTGGTGGGTCCCTTCTGCCAGGTCCGCTCTCAGACACGCATGTAAGGAGGTGAGACAATTGTCATGATGTTTAGTTCGTGCCCCACATGTAAGGTTGGGACACCTAGGTGGTGGTGCTACTGGGACACGTAGACCTGACAAGTAAGCAAAATTGACACCCGTGGAGATGACATGTAGGTCAAGTTGTTGAGTTGGTGATTACCCCCAAGAGCAGGGGATCACTATAGTACCTCTCAATGTGGAAGTAGGGTATCGATCCGCAGGAGCAAGAAGAAGAAGTTATCTATTCCCTACAACTAAAGTGTCACAAGTTTTAGTTGATTATGCACTAAACAAGTTTAAAGAACAAGATGATTGTTTTAATGGATGGAAGTTTGATGTAACAAAACAAGAATTTAAAAGTGTCCCAATCCTCTTCAATTCAAGAGGACAAGATAAAAGTTTTCTCTTATAGGAACAATGGACATGTGTTATTGGGTTCACTCAATCCTCTCTCTCATCTATGGTGATTATCATGTTATAGATAAAAGTACACACGATTGTCATGCTTTAATGTTAACTTCTATGACAGTTGCATGTCCTAAAACACGTAGTTGGAAGAAAATAATCATTTGTGTTGCTAGGTCACGCTCGTAAGGCTAGCGTGATTTGTTGTCACTCCCACATCATATTTCTGCCTTTTTACCCCCACATAAAAGATGTTGGGCCGTATTGTGTCACTCAATACATATGCCGTTGTCACATCGGCCATCCCATACCTACATACATCATACTTCTTAATGGACAATATTCTAAACACTAGTGCAATGATTCATATGGTGTGTGCATGACCACATCTCTCTCATCTATCTCCACTTGGTGGTGTCAATCACCTCATGACATGGATAAACAAGGCATTATGCATAAATCAACCCATCATCACATGCATCATAGAATATCTCCAAAGTATGACAAGCCATAAAAGATCCAACACAACGATAAATGCATAACAAATATCATCTCATACCACAATATCCACCATAGGAATTACATAGATAGATCCATACTCATGTCAGACACATCGTAGGGATTTCAACAATGATCATACATAGATAGATTAGATCAAGTTACCACCACAAACCCAAAGTCCAGGGGGTGGACTACTCCTTCTTCATCATGGAGATGGTGGAGAAGTCGTTGGAGAAGATGGAGACCATGCCGGCAGCGCCCCGCTGGAGTTTTCCCCCTCCAATCTGCAGCTCCAAGGTCTCTGTTTCGTGGTTTTGTGTTTTTGCAGCGCGCTCTTCCGAAAGGTGTCGCAAGACTATTTTTATAGTCGTTTTTAGGTCAAGGGCTGAGGACGGAGACGAAGATCGACGGCATCGGAGGCTCGAGGAGGGAGAGAGGGTGCCTCGCGCGGCCAAGGAATCTGGCCGCATGGTCCCACCCCTTTTCTTCCTCGGGTTTCCACTTTTGCTGACCTTTTGGCTCGTACGTTTCCTTCCTTCCAAAAAATCATCCCCGTGAAATCTTAGGTCATTTGGACATCGTTTAAGTCCCTGAAACATCAAAATATAGAGAAATACGGTTTCTGACAGGCAGGGTTAATTCCAGAAAAATAGGGAAACATGTGAAATATTCCCAAAATAAATATAAAACAATGATATAACCCTTATATGATGCAAATATGATTTAAATAACATGTAATACAATGCAAAGTTCATGTATGTATCTTCTCTATCTAAGTGGGAGAACCCCACTAACTATTTCTCTCAACATGCAAGACTTCCACATCACCAAGCATTTTTTAGCAATTATAGCATGCCACGTTGTGCAACTCTAACACATCAGCATTGCATGCATGTCCTATCATTTAGGTGCACTCTACATGCTAAATCATCTTAACTTTTGCTCATGTATGTCTCTAAAAATTCCCGCAGCAAGGCACGGGGAATCATCTAGTTTTACATACATCAGTTGGTCGCAATCTTTCTTTTCATCAAAATTTAACCGTAACGAACATTTAAATTGGTCCTAATCGACTAAATACAAGGCTCTAATCCAGGGTTATGCATCTACGACTATTTCGTATTAGCAAATTATGACCATCTTGACAAAACTGGTCGTAATTCTTCAAAATTAGACCCACCCAAATGTCTTACGATCAATTGGTTTAGAATGCTCATCGATCTACGACTAAAAACCCCGTGGTCGTTAAAAAAAATGTCACTAACGATCATATTTCTTGTAGTGAACATTAACATAACTAAACACATGATAAACCCCTCCAAAAGTATGCATGGTAATTGTTGCTCCGAGTTCACTCTACTATGGATCAAAACAGGATGAGAAAAGTGTAACGCTACAAAAGCATACCTTAAAATTTGTACTCCTCTCTATAGGCGGCCCCACCCTGTCACTATGAGCATCCAAAGATCATACTAACAAACAACACAAACATCTTTTGTATAGTGTTCTCCTAACTATAAGGAAATTGTAATAAACCTCAACATCAAGAAACTTTGTGATTCCATTATTCAACCCAACAATGAAGAACAAACTCATGATAAATATCCCTCTACCTATTATCCATAGAGTCCCCATTTTCACCATGGCCTCCAAAAATTGTACTACATATCATGAAGTGAGCAACATCATATACATTACATAAGGAAAATAGAGGGGGGCATCATATGATTCAACTATAGTAACATAGTTCATGATCATAATCAAGATCACACAATGGGAGAGATAATCCCATAGTTACTAGCTAGTACAAGCCCTTAGCCCTAAGAAGGACTACTTATGTGGCGCCATTACTAGGAGCAACAACTTCGATGAAGATGGCTTCAGAGCTGAATCCCCCTCCCGATAGGGTGCCGGAACAAGACCCTAAAACCTTGAAAAGGATGAAATAGGGTTCGTTGTTTTTGGTCAAAAGGGATTTTATAGGCGAAGACGCGACCCCATGCGGTGCCAGAGGTGGCCACGCGGATGGGCCCTACGGTCTCCCTTTGACACACGCCCACAACCCGCGTGGGCCCCTTGAGCAGCCCCTCGCGATGCCCTTTGGTCTTCTGTCTTCTTTTGTTCGATAAAAAATCTTCATAAATTGGCGTTCAATTCCAACGATAATTCTTTAATAGTTTTTCCGAAACATAAAAGTAACAGGAACCGGTACCTTGCATCTTATTAATAGGTTAGTCTAATAAAACCCACAAAATTATATAAAACCATGGTATAAACATGTAACAATGATATAGAAGGAACATGAAACAATAAAAAATTATTGATTCGTTTTGGACATATCCGTGCGCAAGGACAATGAACTCCATGTGTCGCCGGTCTTGGAAGAAAAAGCCAACTTGAGATATTCTCTCCCAAACGTAGAGGAGGTAGACGCGACATTGATCTCCAGCCACCGCGGATTGTTATCCACTAGAGGAAGAGGACGGGATTATGCTTATGTAACTGACTAGCTGGTACTAAGTTTTGGATCGATATTTTTTTGATTCCAAACAAGATCGATCGGTAGGAGGTTTTGGATTGATTTTCATGAAAAATTGGCGATGCTCTATGCGGGAAAGAAGAGAATGCGCACGAGGGGGGAGAGGGAGAGGATGTGCGTGAAGCGAGAGGGAGGGAGGGAACTGTCCAATGCATGCCTTATTTTTTTGACTCGATTTGCATGCACCAGAAGCGGTTTAATCGGACGTAGGTCGGCGCCATTTGTTCGCATTCTACATGAAAACATGCATCGATCTCTACCAATGTTAGGGACAAAACGATTCCCTTCCTAAGAGCATCTCCAACAGAGCGCTATATATAGCATGCGCGGTTAAATTCGCTTTTCTAGCACGCCAGCGGCCATTTCGGTGCTCCAACGAACGTGCCATAATCTAACACGCGGTGGACAATTCGGCACCGGCCTTGTATTTGCTACGCTGGACAACAAAATGTCGCGTGCGAGTTGACCAACCTTTAGATCTGAAAGCTCCTGGCGTCTCGATTTCCTCCACCTTCTCTGGCCAGCACGTGTGCCACCATTTCCGGCCAACATCTAGCACGCGGTAGATGTTGGCCGGTTAAATTCGCTTTTCTCTGGCCAGAAGCGGTTTAATCGGACGTAGGTCGGCGCCATTTGTTCGCATTCTACAATGAAAACATGCATCGATCTCTACCAATGTTAGGGACAAAACGATTGCCTTCCTAAGAGCATCTCCAACAGAGCGCTATATATAGCATGCGCGGTTAAATTCGCTTTTCTAGCGCGCCAGCGGCCATTTCGGTGCTCCAACGAACGTGCCATAATCTAACACGCGGTAAATTTGAACCCCTGCGATGGACAATTCGGCACCAGCCTTGTATTTGCTACGCTGGACAACAAAATGTCGCGTGCGAGTTGACCAACCTTTAGATCTGAAAGCTCCTGGCGTCTCGATTTCCTCCACCTTCTCTGGCCAGCACGTGTGCCACCATTTCCGGCCAACATCTAGCACGCGGTAGATGTTGGCCGGTTAAATTCGCTTTTCTCTGGCCAGAAGCGGTTTAATCGGACGTAGGTCGGCGCCATTTGTTCGCATTCTACAATGAAAACATGCATCGATCTCTACCAATGTTAGGGACAAAACGATTCCCTTCCTAAGAGCATCTCCAACAAAGCGCTATATATAGCATGCGCGGTTAAATTCGCTTTTCTAGCGCGCCAGCGGCCATTTCGGTGCTCCAACGTCGTGCCATAATCTAGCACGCGGTAAATTTGAACCCCTGCGATAGACAATTCGGCACCAGCCTTGTATTTGCTACGCTGGACAACAAAATGTCGCGTGCGAGTTGACCAACCTTTAGATCTGAAAGCTCCTGGCATCTCGATTTCGGTGCTCCAACGAACGTGCCATAATCTAGCACGCGGTAAATTTGAACCCCTGCGATGGACAATTCGGCATCAGCCTTGTATTTGCTACGCTGGACAACAAAATGTCGCGTGCGAGTTGACCAACCTTTAGATCTGAAAGCTCCTGGCGTCTCGATTTCCTCCACCTTCTCTGACCAGCACGTGTGCCACCATTTCCGGCCAACACGACTTCCCCGCTTCTCCCCAGCGCGCCGTCGCCTCCTATGGTTGTGCGCGAGGTGTTGTAAGGTAAGAAAAAACTTGACTTCTATAATGCTTAATCGGCGACTAGAAAAGATGTGGCGAGAACATTTGGGATTTTGCAAACCTAATTTGTTATTATGAGAGGACTGGCTAGATTTTGGGATCAATACATTCTATGGTATATCATGAACGATTGTGTGATCATGCATAACATGATCATCGAGAATGAGTGTGGTCAAGATCTAGACTACTCTAGCTATGAGTTGATGGGGGTGTCCATGTAAGTGAGGAGGAGGGAGGAGAGGGCGGCGCGCTTTTTGCCTCTTATCATGCTATTTGACAAGCTGATTCGTATGATGAGCTTCAAAAGGTTCTCATCGAAGAGGAGTGGACATGGAGGGGGCAACGAAACTAATTTGATGGTGTATGTATTAGCAATAGGATCGGTTTCCTAATAGTAGGTTTGTTATATGATTGATATATTGTTGTTGTATTATTATTGAACTATTTGTATTATTCATTAACAATATATTGTTTTATTGATGATAAATTATTTGTTTGAGATGTAATAATTATTAAACTATTTATTGTTGATTTATTTTTAATATGGTTGATCTTGAAAGTTGAATGCTTGTGTGGATTGTTGTTTGTGCGTGATGCCCACAAGTATAGGGGATCGCTGAAATCTTCGTTGGGAAGTATTACCCAAATTTATAGTTCGACTCAAGGTGAACACAATAATACCAATACTTTAGCAATTGAGACGTCAATCTCAACCACACATGTATATCAATGAACTTGCAGCAACAATAGTGATAGAAGTGATATGGTTCAAGTAAGTAAAATATAACAGCAGTAGTAACAAAAGGGTTTCCCAGTTTTCACCGGAAAAAGTGAATGTGTAACTCAGAGATTTAAAACGTAGGCATGAGGTGACAGCGGGGTGTTGCATGAATAAGATTGATCATATAATAAGATATAAATAGCAATGAGACTTATCTCTAACTCAGATATATGTAGGTATGTGTTCCATAAATAGTTGTGCATACTAACCAATAGAATTTGCACAACATCTATTGTTCTACCCGCCCATTTCACCGGGGCCAACTTGGAACTACAGGTAATTAAGGTCTACCCTTTCGAATAGACCGGAACAATGCATTAACACTTAATGAACACATAGAATCCTCAAACTAAAACATCTCTCCCTTGTTTTCCCTATATGTCACTTTTAGGGTTCGCAGGTTCAACATAATAGCAGGCAATACACTTTGCAGATAAATACCAAACTCAATTATATGATGGGGCAAAATAAGTTCAGTGTTGAAATCATGCCACTCGGGCCCTAGTAACAAGCATTAAACATAGCATAAGTGCATCAACATAATACAAAAGTATTCTCAAGGTAAACCCCTAAGATCTCGAACAACGGGTATCATTACATGATCAATCTCATCCAATCCCCATACACCTCATATGCCTACAGCGGTCTACTCACACATGGTGATGGTGGAGGAGCTCATGGTCGATGGAGATGAAGGCAGTGAAGATGGCGGTGAAGACGGCCTCCGAATCCCTCCTCCGGGGGAGAAATCCTGGATCAATCTGTCTCCGAAAACGAAGATCGTGGTGGTGGCGGCGCTCTGTTTCGCGAATAGACCTCTCCTTCTAGGTCAAGCAGATTTTCGTATATATGGAGGGGTACGCCAAAGATGAGGCCGAGGGGGCGCTCGAGGCACCAGATAGGTGGGCCCACGCGGCCAAGGAATCTGGCCGCGTGCCCCCCCCCCCCCCCCTTTGGGCCTCGGGCACTCCCTCGTGTCCATCTTCTTCTCAATGTCCTTCTTTTTCCATAAAACTTCGCCTGCTATTTTTCTCCGATTTAATTTCCTGCAAAAACAGACAGAAACAAGACTTTGCTAAAAACAGCATCAGGTTCAACAGTTTTAATCAAGTATGGGAGATTCCGGGACAAATAATGAAGCAAAGTGATTGGAAAAGTAGATGCATTTTAGGTGCATCAGTGCGCCACTGCGCGCTGTGCATTTTAGCACGCCTGTTAGAGCGCTGCTTACGCGCCCTAAAATATAGCGCATTTGGAAAAGCATGACACGGAGAGCAGATTATTTAAAAACCACCAATTCCATAGAAACTAAAATTATAAGGAAAATACGTACTTTAGAAGAATCGTTCAAACCCCTATTGGTTTTTTCTTACAAGTTATGAGGATCTTCAGTAAAACAACCATTCCATTTCTTAAATTTGAGAAATATGCCAAAAATTAAAAGGCAGTGTATTAATTGAAGCCAACCCCCATAAGAACATTTGTACAAAAAATATGAAATTACAGACAAGTTCTTGAAAAGAACTCCTCGATGGCGCCCGGTGACATGAGATGAGATGTATACAGTGAAACACGTTCAAGTATACAGACATGAGATGTATACAGAGAGACACGTTGAAGTGAACTACAAATCTACAATGCCTTACCACATGGCATATGTGGTGAGCACTGAGCAATCATGTTTAAGCAAAAAAATCTACAATGCCTTAGTGAAGAAGAAGAAAACTCCAGAAACGAGTATATATATAGCTCAAGTGCCAAACTAGTGCGGTACAGACAGAAAGAAGTTGCATAATCTACATGGACGACTACAGCTTTGAAGTTTTAGCTCGTTTGGACTGATGTTGGTAGAGAAAGAAAAATATCTGCCGAACGATTTGCAAATGAAAATGTAATTTGTGCCCACAACATTGTATGCAACTTTTTGCGAAGAAACTTCCAATCTATTCATCAACAATCAATGCGGTACAAAGAACGCCAGAAACAATAAGAATTACATCTAAATTCGAACCACCTAGCGACGACTACAGACACTAGAGCGAGCCGAGGCGCGCCACTGTCAACACCCCTGCATGATCAGAGCCGGGTGAATCTTGTTGTAGAAGACAGTCGGGAAGTCGTCGTGATACGGCCCCATGGGACCAGCGCACCAGCACAGCAACCGCCGCCGATGAAGAGATGCATAGATTAGAAGCATCTAATTTTTTGACACATGAACGGAGACGAACGAAGATCGGATCTAACCGGATCCACCGAAGACACACGCTGGCCAGATCTGACGAGATCCACCAGAGACAAACCTCCACACACACTCCAACAACGCTTGAGACGTCGCCGGAGCGGAGGCTGGGTGGGGAGAACCTTATTCCATCTTCAGAGAGCAGCCGCCGCCTGATCTCTCTAAGAAAGACACAGAATTTAACAAAACACAGAAAAAACAGTGAGAATGGAGCCCTCCCACCGGCGGAGGCCGGGATCCACCGCGCGACCATGGCCCTAGGGCCACAGAGACGGGCGGATCAGCGCCGCCGCCGGCAGGAGGCGGAAGTCCTCAGATCGCCTGTCGCCTGTCGCGAGAGCTAGGTTACGAAGCGGTAACCATGAGTTGAGGACATTGTATGCAACTTTGAATCAGTGAAAGCATGTATTTCATCTAGACCAATGAAAAGTTCTCTAGATGACTCTGGCAATGCATCATGGACGGTGTAACCTTGTCTGAAACGAACTTCGAATACTTCCAACTTCTCCAAACCAACCTTTGAGTAGTAGCATTGCTAAATGCTAATGAGTCTCAAAGTGCATCTTTCTATCGCAAACAAAGATAGAGACAAGCCAGTTTATCAACTTCGAAAGGAAACATTCTCGTCAGTAACAGTTCACGCAGACTGAAAGCATGGTTGAGTTTGGGTGTTGGCAAGGGAAGTCCGTTGGCAAGTGCGTGCGACAGACGACCTCGTGCGCAGCGCCGGCGCCTAGTCTTCCGCCTTTGGTGTTGCAGGTGCAGCCGCTGAGGAGGCAGCCTCCTGCACAGAATTCTCGGACGCGCCGTTGTTGCCGTCGTCCGGCTTGGTGTCCAAATCCTCTGCCGCGGCCGCGGAGTTCTCGCCGATCGCCTTGGTGCCTGATACCTTCCCCTCGTTGTCCATCGCCTTGGTGTCTGAAACCTTCCCCTCGGTGCTCGAACCCTCGCCGTGGACAGTCTCCGAACGCTTCAAGTACATGTTGAGTTCGTACGGATCTTTGTCTTCGTTCTTTTCGGCCTCGGAGATCAAACCCTCGGCGTGGACAGTCTCCGAAACCTCCGAGTTCTTGTTGAGGCCGAACGCGTTGTAGTCCTTCTCGGGACTCGAAACCACGCCGCCGACAGAACGGTCCGAGTTCTTGCTGACCACGGAGTCGGTGTCGAACACGTCGTAGTTGTCGTGGAAATCATCGTCGGTGGCGGCGGCGGCGGCGGCAGTGCTTGATTCCTCGCCGCCGACAGTCTTCTTGATGCCCGAACGGTCCGAGTTCTTGCTGACGTTGGACACGTCGTCGTCGTGGTGGTGGTGGACATCGTCGTTGTGGACATCATCTTCGGTGGCGGCGGCGGCAGTGCTTGATTCCTCGCCGCCGGCAGTCTTCTTGATGCCCGAACTGTCCGAGTTCTTGTTTACGTCGGACACGTCGTCGTCGTCGTCGTCGGAGTGGACATCATCGTCGGCGTTAGTGCTTGATTCCTCGCCGCCGGAGAGTCGCCTATATTCACCGGCTTCTTCATCTTCTTCTGTCGTTGGCTGGGGCCAAAAGAACCGGGCTCCCAGAAGCAATGCAGAGAGGATGAATCCAGTGACATTCTGGAGTGCGGATTTACCCCATGCCCGTTGGGCCCAACGGACTATCTTAACCACACGTTTTTTATTGGAGATTCGTCCGGGTCAAATAGTCAAAGCGTCATCTGTTTTGCATTTTGCCCCCCCAAAAAGAGTAGATTCAACCCGCAGTACACCTGGTGGAGGAGATACCCTATTTAAAAACGCCAGGAAAATAAAACCCTAACCCTATCCCATTTCCGCCGCCCCCCGTCCCCGATCCAACTCCTCTCCCACCCCTTTCCGGCGACCTTCGGCAGCGAGAATGGCGACGAGAAGGAGACGCCTCCCACCTCCACTCACCTCGAGCTCCATCCATGGGGAGGCGGATCTGGAGCAGCCAACTCGGGCTTTCTGAGAAATATTTGATCCAGGAAGGGCTTTCTGAGCCAACTCTTCTCATCCCCACCCCACCCCACCGACCGCCGAGGAAGGGCGCTCCGCCGGCGGCTCGCGAGGTAGTCCAGGATCCACCTATGAGCTCGCCGCCCCATGCCGGATTCCGTGCGCCTCCGTCGAGCTCCACCTCCGCACGCAGCCACGTACCGGCGACCTCCGTTCCGTGCGCAGGGGTCGGGCTCCGCTGGCCCAGGCGCCGGGCACAGCCAGATCGGACGGCCAGTGAGCCCATGCCTCGCCTCCTCAGGTACGCACTAGCTGCTGATTGATCCGTGACTTCTTCCTCTTCTTTAATCCCCGCACAGGACTCTTTCTCACGGAGGAGGTTTCTTCGTTTCTTGGTGGTACGTAACAGAGAAGCGGCCGCGCGGGGCATCTTGATGGAGGAGGATTCTTCTAGGATGATCGATGGAAGTGATCCGGCATCAAATGTAGGAAGATTTTCAGTGTGCTGATATGCATTCTGTGTCATTTTCTTCAGTGGACTTAACTGAACATACTTGTTGTCTGCTGTGGAAATTCGGTCAGCTAGGATCCGTGACTTTCGTTTCTGTGATGTGCGCAGCTAGCTCGCACAGATCCATTTCTTGTGGATCGATCTGTTTTCTTGTATATGTGCAGACTCGTTCAAGTGATGTGTGCAGGTAGCTAGCCCAGATTCATTTTCTTGTATCTGATTCGTTTTCTTGTAGATGCTTCAGAAATCACATCCATTTTTATTATAGATCAGTTTGAATCTTGTATGAATCTCTCTGAAATTATGTATGAATCTTGTATGAATCTCTTTGAAATTCTGTATGAATCTCTTGCCGCGGTCTGAAATATTTGGAGAATCTTGTATGAATCTTATGAATACTGTATAAATCTTCTATGAATTTTCTATGGTATTTTCTGAGAATTTTGTATGAATCTCGGTGAAATTTTGTATGAAACATCCTCTTTTATGAAGATATACGATCTCTGAAGCATTATATGAATCTCTCTGAAATTTGTATGAGTCTCTGAAAAATTGTATTGTCTGATTAGAAATATCTTCTGACATATTGTTTGGACAGAAAAAAAATCGCATAACATTGTCACAGAATTTTTTTCGTATAATAAAAATTTTCTGGACAAATTCTAGTCCGGTCAAATATTTTCTGTGAATTGTATTGAATGCATATTTTTTTAAAAAAAATTGTGAATAATTTTTTTTGAAAATTTTATGAATATTGGTGAAACTTTGCTTAATAAAATGTATTTCACAGTAAAAAGTATTGATGAATATTGGTGAAACTTTGTTTAATACAATGTACTTCATAGTAAAAAAGTATTGATGAGTATTGGTGAAACTTTGTTTAATAAAATGTACTACACATAATTATTTTGGAACTTTTTATGAATTTATGAACCGTGTATGGAATATTCACGGAAATTTGCCATTAGAAAAATTGTGATATGAAAAATTCTGAGAAATATTTGATTTTCTGTGAATATCCTTTTTCTAAAAATTCTCCAAATATTTTATTCACAAATATGGTAAATTTCACACTAAAAAAAAGATTCACATAGGACAAAATTGTTTTTGCAAAATGTTGTCCCATTTCAGTCAAGCATGTAGACAAATTTTATTTTCTGTGAATTCTCTAAAAATGTATGATTTGTAATGTGATAAATTTTGACAAAGAAAAAAAATTCAAGTCTGGAGATTTTTTTTGAAAAATCTTGTCCCATTACAGATGCAAAAAACTGACAACTTGAAAATATATGAAATAATAAGGTGGTTTTCGTCAAACTGAAATAGAGTAGTGGAAGGGGTCATCTGCAAAACATTCTGCACGGATCTCCAACAAGTCAACAGAAATGAATGGCCACAGATAGTCCGTTGGGCCCAACGGGCAAGTGGTATGGTATTTCCCTGACATTCTGCACCTGCATAGTACAACAGTTGGGATGAATCCAACGAAAGGATGGGCGCGCTAACTTAGCACAAGTGCAGAGCAGAGTAGGCGATCGAGTTCAATGGGTTGTACGTACGGCCATGTAATAGTTGGCGTTTAGGTATCCACGAAAGAACCATGCGATACCATTGACAGCGGAAATTGAGGACATTATCCAATGAGGCAACATCTCCACGGTCCTGTTCTCGTCCTGCAACAGTCACACACAATATCGATTCAATCAGAACAGGGCAGGGCATGGCATGGCAGAGCAGAGCAGCGCAAGGCAAGCAGAGAAACATGCGTACCAACCAGAAGTTCAGCAATGGCATTGCCGCGGCTAGCATGCCATAGACGGTGCAGAACAGCTTGTGCAGCTCCACGTGAACATGGTTGATTCCCAACGTCAGACACAGGAAAAAAGCGGCAATGCCCACGCTTTTGCGAGCGCCCACCCGCTCGCCGGCCGTGCACAGGGCGACGAACGTGGCGAGGTACACCATCTGAAAGGCGCCGCCATAGAGGTTTAGGCAGTATGCCTCGTCGCTCTTCTCGGTCCAGCCAAAGATGCACCAGGCGGCGTTGCACAAGAGCGCGGCGACGGTCGGGTTCGGACACCGTCCACCTTCGCCGAGCTCCTTGTAGATCCACGACCTGACCGTCGCCGGCCTGCAACATAATTAACGCCATTAGCTAGGACATGGTAATAGTTGCAGTGTAGTGTAGCAATGGATCGATGACCAAACAAAGTAAAACGCCATTAGGACATGGTAGTGGCTGCAGTGCAGCAAAGGATCCATGACCAAACAAGAAGGATACTCACACTGCAAGAAGCGGGACGACCAAAGCGGTGAAATAGCAGAATTTATCCAGCGGCGTCAGCTTCGACAGCCAGCCAGCCGAGCCCGACACGCACACCATGATCGTCGGCGTATCCATCTCCTGCGGAGAATTAACCAGGGATTTGATTGATTCCACGGAGAGGAAAAAAACACAGAAATAAGCAACCCAAGTAATAAGTACTACTAATCCGAACTATCCAAGCATGCATATCATCCTCTCTCTCGGATCGATCTGTTGAGTGTAGAGAAGAAACGACATGCATCAACACACGCTGGAACTGGAACAAAGGGCCATCCGGATTCATTTATCGAACCAAGCGCACTCGAGCAACGCAGGATCTCTCGAAACTCGCGACGGCCGGATTAAACCGAAACTCAGCGCGGACGTACGCGGCGACGAACTGAGAAGAAACGACATGCTCGAACAAAGGGTCATCCAGATCGATTTCGAGAACCAAAACCAAAAGCGACTCGAGCAACGCAGGGATCTCTCGAAACTCGCGCCGGCCGGATTCAATCGAAACTCAGCGCGCGGCGACGAACTGAGAAGAGGCGGATCGAAGCAGAGCACGAACTGCGTGGTTTCTCGCTCGGAAGAAAAGGAGAAGAAACAACATCAAACACACGCTCAAACCAAGCTCCATCCAGAACGATCCCTCGAATCAAGCGCCGTCCCTGCTTGCTTGCTTACGTAGGCTAGCTACTGCGTCGCGCGACGCCGGCGACGAGAGGAGGGATCTGAAGACGTACCGGTACCCCACGCGCGTCGGCGTCGGCGTCCCCCACGCCGCGCTCGCTCTGCCGGCGAGATTTCTCTCCCTGTGGCTGACTGGCTGTGTCAGGCGCCTGGAAGGCTGGCGCTTCATTTATAGGGGAAGGGAGCGAGCGAGGAGATGACGCACGTAAAAGGAGGGTGAGGGTCCCACTTGTCCCAGCAAAAAGACAGCGGCAGAATCTCGTGGGCTCCACCTGCTGTACCACCCTCCCTTGTACTGGTTCTACTTGCTTGCCAAGTTTGCAACAACCACGCAGTCTAACCTGCATGATTAAATCAACACTTGACGTAATTAACCGGCCTGCAGTAACTTCTCTAAAAAATAAGCTAACCGCAGTAACTTAAGTAGTTACATGTTTTATTTCAAAAAATTGTAACCTAAACATTTTGTTTCGTTTTTTTAGAAAATGTGGTGACTTTGGAGGTAGCGGCGGTATCTGATAAATCTCTCCTATCGCCACGCAGCCTGTGCATCATCACTCGAGCCGTATTCTACTAAAAGCAACAGTCCATGCGCAAAGTTTGCCCTTCTCTCCCCACACACCTTTGGATCTGTCAAGCACCTGAAACTGCAGGGCACCTCCATCCCTGATGTCGATCCGCAAGTCGATCCGCAAGTCCATTGTTAACTTGCACACCACGTGCACTCCCCTCTGGTGGCCACCCAACGCCAAGTCCATTGTTAACTTGCACGCCACGTGCGCTCCCCTCTGGTGGCCACCCAACGCCATTGAGATGACTTTCTACAACCCTCATAGTAGCTGCACGTGAACACCCATCTCGCCTCCCGCATCGACCATTGTCATCGTTGCTGTTAGAAGTGGTCGACTTTCCATCCCTAATGTCGCGCCTCAAGTCCATTGTTAATTTGCACACCACTTGCGTTCCCCTCCGGTGGCCAGCCAACGCCATTGACCTGATTTCTTACAACCCTCACAATAGTTGCACGTGAACACCCATGTTGCCTCTCGCATCGGCCGCTACTGTCACCGTTGCTATTAGTAGTGGTCGACTCGATGGTGGTAGTAGCTGCGGTTGAAACCGAGAATGACAAATCGATGGTGAAAGGGGGTGGAAGGATGAGTTATACGCCTTGTTGTTAGATGCCACTTATTACTGATGAAATATGACGTCAGTATTTATCCGTGAACTTTATATATTTGCTTATATCTCACTTTTATTCGGAGAACAAGCCAGATTATGTAAAAAAAAAATGCATGTGTGTATTTTATAGATTGTTGAATGCATAGACTAAAAAACCTATGTTTGACTAAACTCAGTTACAATCATCAGTGTAGAAAAGTCATGACCCCAAGGGTACAATAATAAAATAGCATGTGGTTTGAAGCGTGTGATGAACATGCAAATATATGTTAAAACAAGGGCATTCTTATAATTATTGGTAGTATTCCGCGTGCATCTCGGACTCGGGGCGCCCGTGGTGGAGACGGAGAACTGGAGCACGCACGTAATACATGCCTGTCCGGTCGGCGTGTACCAAGCACGTCGCCATGAACGCATAGCTTACAGATCTAGCTGCAGCCGGCCGGTCGCGTACTACGTACGTCGATTTGTGCACCCGTCGTGCAGTGCGGTCAACGGCAGGCCGGCAACCCTGCAGCTGCAGGCCAGCACCAGCAGATCGATGCCGCTCGTCGTGGCTGGCTCCGCCTCCGTTGATGGGACTTCAGCTTGAACAGAATCGAGCGCCTCCGTTGTGGTCGACGGCGCTCGCAGCCTCGCACACTGCTTGTCGGCCGCGCTCGCTCCGGCGGGCACCCCGCCTGCTCTCGCTTCTGGCTAGCCGGAGTACACGTCTACCTCCAGCCGGAGCCGGGAACTAGCGCACTCGCCAAGGTCACGCCGACAAATAACCACCACGGTCGGCCATCAGTTGTCCACCGTAAACAAGCTGAAGAGGTATACATGCATGCTTTTCATTCATACTGATGGTTGTGAAAGAGTATCATAGGGCTGCCATGAACAATCCTCCCATAGTCCCATGGAGCAACAGTTGTCAGGAATTGGTCGTGTAACAGTTGTCAGGAATTGGTCGTGGATTTACCAGGATCAGCATCTAAGTCACAATGTCACTCGGCATAGAAATGCAGATGATAGTGCCTTTTACACTTTGCACCACCTGTTATCGTGCAGCAGGCAGAGAGAGCACGGAGCAACAGAACTGCTGCGGAGATCGCAACAACTCGGATCAGATATCAAGTTGGGCAACTCTCTTCCATGCCCTCGATTCATACTACTAGTAAAGATGATACTTGCTACACAACTCACTCCTTAAACACGAGTAGCCCAACTACATTACAGTGCGATAGATAAAAAGGCTTGAACCGCAGCAAGCATTAGTATCCATTCTTCCAAGAGGTTTCAAAGCCGACAACAAGCAACAAAAGTAACGCCTAACATTACAGCTACTACTGAGACACTAGCTACAGCAACTGCTAGCTAGCTGGTTCAGGAGAATCAGCCAACACACGGCAGGTTGCCTCATGACACAAACACGACTAGAGACTGACAGCGGTTAAGGGTGGATCACGCCTCAGAGCTGCACGTTCAGAGCAACTAGTCAAGCAAACTTTCTTTTGCGCTTTCCAGTTGATGCTTTAGCAGACTCCGGCTCTTCCTCTTCAGATGACTCCACTTCTTTCTCTTTTAGCTTTCTTTTGGTTGAAACACCATTTGTCTTGGAGCCAGCCTCATCTTTGTTGCCTGCCTTGCCAGTGGATCGAGGCCATCTCCCACCTCCATTTTTAAGGTTGCTGCCAGCTTTAGGTGTTTCTTCAGCATCCTTCTCTGCACTTTTCGCCTTCGATCTGGCTGAAGTCACAGGGCTATCATCATTTGACATACGCACACCCTTTGGACGCCCTCTCTTCTTGGGAAGATCGCTATCCTCAGCGCTGTCCTGTTGGCTACTGTGTAGAAAACAAATTAACTGTTTCACATAAACTGTGGCATGTAAGCTGAATTAAGATGGCACGTCCATAAAATCGCTACCTCTTAGGTGTTTCTATCTTTCCTTCTTTTTTCCTCGGACCCCAATTCCCTCTACCTCTTCCGCCATGAGGCCTAGTTAAAATGGGCAGAAACTGAATATTGAGCATAAATCATCAACAAAAATGGAGTGTCAATCGCCTAATATTAGCGTACTGTGTGGGAGTATCAAGCAATATTGATTCAGAAGTATATCTCTACAAATAAGCAGAAAAAAAAGGCAGCCGCACAAACAAACCAACTTTAGTCTTTCAGATGGAAGTCTCTGCTAAACAAGCAAAATGGTAGAACAAAAACAGGAAACCCCAAAACAACAACTTGTTTGGATGGTCATGCCAGAACATAAAATTGGAGATTAACAAAGAATGGGCGCCATCTAGACAAGCATATCTAAGGGTGTGTTTGGTAGCCAGGGCCAACCCAACTGAGATTTGACTGTTTCGTAGCCCGGTTGTTCCGTGTGGGCACTGCCCAACTCACCCGAAAAAGAGCTCTGCCCGGTAGAGAAGCTCAAATCGAGCTTTGCAACCCGGCAGGGCTGACCTCGCCCGGAAAATCCCACACGCGCACCTCTCGCCGGCCTCCCCCAGCCGCCACTGTCTCCACGGCCAGCCACGACGTGCGTCCTATCGCCGGCCTCCCCCAGCGCCACGCACCTCCTCTCGCCGGCCTCACCCAGTGCCGCAACTGCAGGAGCCACGGCCAGCACCGCCACGGCCGGCCAGGGACCCAATTGTGTTTTTACAAGAACCTGATTTCTTATTATTTCTGTTTACAGGGACCCAATTGGTGTTTATTTTGTATACAGGAACCCGATTGTGTTTCATTTTATATTTGGGGGTTTCTGTGCAAATTTTTTACCTCCCCAGCACCTCTTCCCCATACAACCCACCAAACAACGGACGCATTCAACATGTGTCAACAACACGAGCTGCCAAACATGTGAGAAAATCTGAGGTCAACTTAGATGGGCACAGCTTGTATGATGTAGCTAGCTATTCTCCGGTGGCCTGGGCTAGCAAACACACCCTAAGTATCCACCTAAAGCCTCAACGATAGAAAATATTGGTGTTTTGGACAACCAACCACATGCACGTTGCAGCACCTTATTTTGAATTTACTAACCCAGTTAATTTAAGTAGTTACTCTGGGCATCTTGAGGCACGTCAAGTCTAAGATATGAGATAGCAGAGCAGATTGAACTTTTATAGGATGGATCAAAGCATCGACATAGTTTAAAGTGCTAAAATGATCAAAATTGCAAGCTAAAGGTCAGCTAGAATATTATGCTTACATATCAGATGTTGCATCAGGATCCATGTCTTGCTCCTGCAGGACAGCAGACGAATTAGAAAGAAACAAACGGGGGTAATAGAAGCATCACCGCAGTCTGTATGAGCATACCTCAGCAATGAGTTCCCATTTTTCTTTCTGAAGTTTCAGTCGTTCAACCTCGCCATCATCATACAGAACCTGGATGCCAAAAATAACACAAAAGAAGAAAGGGATCTTGTTAGCAGCTATTCAGACGGCCCAAAAAAAAGTGGAGATGACAAATAATGCCTGTCTACTGAATCTGCACCTTGTGCCTTTTTGAAGACTTGTCGAATGCCTTAATAACACCCTCATAGAACCTGCAGAGCAAGAAACAGCTTCAAAACTGACAAAAACAACAAACTCATGGAGCAAATGACATAATGCATAACTAGCAAAAAGGAATTTAAGAGGACAAATAACTAGTATGTGTATAGCTCCACACTCGAGGGATTTTTTTGGCTTATTCAAAAAAAAAGTAACCACGACCCATTGATATAAACCTTAAAAAAAACATAACTAACATGTTTTTAGCAAAAGCATGTGCGGTCCCTCCTCATCTCTTCAAGGACTTCATTTTAGAAATGCTAATGGCATAAATAATGATGCATTGCAGCCTTTTCTAACAAAAGAATGTGACTTCTTCATCTCATCAAGGAATTCATTTTAGAAATGCTAATAGCATAAATAATTATACACTGGGCTTTTTTGACAAATAAATGTGACATCTCATCAAGGACTTCATCTCAGAAATGCTAATAGCATAAATAATGATGTGCTGCAGCCTTTTCTGACAAAAGAATAAAAGAGGTAAGAACTACTCGTAGTAGCTACTGCTACTCCAGCTAGCTAGTAAATGTGCACTACCGGTGGTCTTGGGACAGAAAGGGACACAATTTCAAACGCCGCAAAGAGAGAAAGAAATCACAATAACAAAGTTATAACCCATACATCCAGGAAGCAAATATTATTAGTCCACATTGAAGCAGTGGCGAACACAGAGTGACTAAAACTGACAACGGTAGGAACAATCCTACACCTAAGAAATATGTAACATTGACGTAGCACTCACTTTTTATCGTCAGGCCACCATACTTTGACTCTTGAGCCCACAAGGTTTTCGTCAAGAACTTTGTTCTTCTTTGACTCTGGAACCTGTCCATGGCATGAAAAAGGCATATAAACTGAAATTAGAATCAGATTGTGGCAGGACTATCCATCATCACTAATAATGAATGAAGTACTATTATAGTACTACTATACCTCTTCAACTTCCTGCACACGTTTCCTTTTTGATACTTCACTGTCTCCTGGTTGGCCTTTGGTTTTTCCCACCTTGGTCAATGATTTAGGAGGCACCGTTTCCTGGATTGTGATAAATAGTAATGGCAGATAATCAAGTTAGACCATTATAACATGATGATAAAAAATACTACTTGTCCGTTAAAATTAATATTGCTAATGCCACTGAACCTTTATAAAGTTTCAATGTAACTAGAGCATACTTGGTGTAAAAATGTCATTAACATTCAGATAAATATTATGTTAAACACAGACAATGGCAAGTCGGCAACAGAACATTACAAGATTACAAAATGTTGCAGGTTATGACATGCTTCCTCTCAACAATCTAGTATAGTAAAATCACATAAGTATGAAACCATAAATAGACAAAGCAAAACACAAACAATACCCACTCATGACTTATGTGCAAAAAGCGAACACCTGAATACGTCTGCTGGTAGTAATAAAATACCTTCAAACTGAGATCTTCATCAGTGTCTTCGTCAGATATAGTGTCTTCTTTCTGCAGATTAGAACTGTCCTTTGGTTGCTTCTTTGAAAATTCTTCTTCACCTGTTTTCCTTGGTGATAATTTGTCATCTTTAGCCAGTCGTCTTGCAGGTCTTCCTCCAGAAGTACTGCCAGAGCGGACTTCTTTAGATTCTAGACCTGATCCTTGGCTTTTACCAACAGGCTTCTTTTCCTGTGACTTTACTGCAGGAGGTCTGCCTCGCTTTGGTTTATCTACAGCAGGGGTAATGTCAACAGGCTTTGATGTGTCATCAGTACCTTTTTTGCAAGTCTCTAGTGTCAGCTTATTATTACCGTCCTTTGTCTCTGGAGATAACTCCCCAGATGCAACAAGGCCCTCACTGTCGCTAACAACCTTAGAATGTTCAGTCACCTTGGACTCAGTGGAAGTGCCATGCTTACGACTCTTCTTTGAACCGACACCAGATAGCTTTTCAGGCTCTGTGGTGACTGGTTCTGGTGCTTCCTTGTCATCAGATATTAATCCGTCAGAAACTTTTGTCTGCTTGGCGTCAGAAGCTTGTTCAGGCTTCTGTTTAGAAGAAGCTGGTCCATTTGGAGGCTTGCCATTATCAACTGAAGCACCACCATTGCTCAACGAAGCTGCAGGGGTACTGTGTGGAGGACTTCCATCTTGTCCAGGGGAATTGACTCCTTTATCTGATCTTGAACACTCCTGAAAATATAACATATGCACAGTTATAATATCTATCTTACTTTATATATCACCAGCAACTAAATAACCAAAGCAGATACCTGAGGGGACTTGTCGGGAACAGCCATCTGAGATAAATTGTTCTCAGCTAGCTGAACAGTTAGAAGAGTTCAATTATCAACACGGCTTAAATACACTGTACATCTATCAATAACCACTCTGACTAATATGATAGACAGTGTGCACTACACATTTGTGGGTCATGTTACAGGCACTACCACGAACCAACCTGTGTGCTACGAACACTATCATAAACACAAAGGTCCCAACTCAGTGCAGAACAAATCTGAATAGCACCAAGAAATGTAGTGCAAATGCATAATCACCAAATTGTTCTACGAAATATGACAGCTAATCCTATTCTAGCAGATACTTGGACTCTAAAGGCAAAAGTGAAAGTTCAATGGTTCAAAATTCGTTTTCGGTCCATGAACCCCGTCCCCAGGAAAAACTGATCTTTTAAACCAAATTATAGTACACCCTAAAAATTGCCATTGAATGCCAGGCAAAACAGTTTATGTCCCTCTCCTACCACTATGAGTACCCAGAGGCAGAAACCTATTATATTACCTCCTGTGGGCAACAAACTGTTCCCAGGTGAAAGGTGCTATAAAGCATTCAAACAACTTTCCACTGACCGATGTTACATTTCTCCTAGATTCCCTTTTAATGTGCACTGAAATAGATTTAGTAGGGGAGGATATACCCTAACGCCCTTTTGACCAATTCATGCAGCTGGGAGTCCTACCCAGACATTTACGGAAACCTGTACAACTACATCGTGCAAGCTGAAGGTATTTAGTGGTAGTGACAAGTACCCGGGTTTTGTGTTGAAAAGAGAAGGAGAATGTGTTGGACAGAGTGCAAACCTTTTCAAGTAAGATCTGTTGTAGTACCAAAACAATTTAACAGAATCCAGAGAAATAAATTACACTGCCCGACCATGCTTGACCATTCTAGTGAAAAGATTATCTATGCAGAGCAGCCTTGCTCATTAAATACCAATATACATAAATGCATGAAGTGCATGTGGCACACACAAAAAACCAACTCTTTGGTCAACAAATTTCCATAATAAAGTCTTCAATATTTGAATATGATTGTGAACTCTTAGAAGTGTAACTGACCGTGTCCTCTCCAACAGCATCAACTCTGTCATCTCTTCCAGTATCTGAAGAATCTTCTACCAACGATGCAACAGTTTTGCTATAATCATTTAAAGGAGTACCCTGCAGTAACTCAATAAATGCAGGCTTTAACTTTTCAGGACATAGACCTACTATCCTCTCTGCAAGCATAAAAGATGCTGGAAGAGAATCCTGGAAAATCAAGTTGAAAGGATTAGTGAAGATGATAACAATTAATGAAACATATAATTAATGCTAACAATGTATTAGAGGCATTACTTTCTTTTCCTTCTTAAGATACCGAAGGAGGCAGGATGCCAGATCTGGATGGACAGGCTCACTCTCTTGAATCACAAACATCATTATTGTTTCCATAGAAGTGATGACGTTTTCTTGATGTGTTGAGCTGAATAGATCAAACAAATGAATGAGACAGAGAACAATAATGCATTTAACAAAAATAAAAGGACTAAACTACATAAAACACAGACATGCCACATATAGAGAGGGAACAAGCACAAGAAAATACACATGCGGACACAAACAATGAGATTATTCAAATAGCAATCTGTTCTGACTTACCAAGTTCCTAATTAAGAAACAATTTCAATTCGTAAAAAATTACTGAGATGTTGTATCAACTTCAACTTGCAGCAATTCAAGTAATCATGTGTACTTTGCACAGTTATTATCTAGAGACTAGAGATACAATGATAACAAGCTCCGAACCAATAAATGGATAGCAACAAAGGAAATAACAAATATTTGATCTGGCTTATCATCTTGTTTATGACGTGGTCTGCAGTGGACCTAAGTTGTGTTCAGAAGCAAAAATAAAAGTGAAATAGGATGAAAATTGGTATATGCTGTAGACTTTTGTTCGAACAAAACAGATTCTTGTTTTACCGAGGAAAACTCACTACGTCTGGGTTCCCCATCCTGAAGTGGATTATATTAGTATATCGTGTTCTGCAGAAAAGTAGTACAGTGTAGACTACATCTATAATCATGTCAGCTAAGTGATGCAGCCATTCCTAGGGATCTCGAGACCAAAACTACGTTATATCCTCTC
Source organism: Poa annua (assembly GCA_026929855.1). Taxonomy (NCBI): domain Eukaryota; kingdom Viridiplantae; phylum Streptophyta; class Magnoliopsida; order Poales; family Poaceae; genus Poa; species Poa annua. The sequence goes on from CM049433.1 coordinate 74,030,720, forward strand.
CCTAATCAATTTGCCAACATCCATACAACTTTCAAAGTAAAGACGACAACTACGTTATATCCCATCCTTATTCAATTGGCATCATCCATATTATTTCAAAGTAAAGAAAACAACTACATTATCTCTTCTCCCTAATCCCTTTGGCATCTCCATACTCAAAATATAGAGAAACTATTGGAGTTGAAATAGAAACAGAGAAATGCACTCCATACCTTACGGTGCTGAAGAAATGTTCAAATGTCTGCAGTATCAGGTCATCGCAATCGAGATCCAACATCAGCACACAAGACCGCACCTTTGCAACGGTTTCGAGCATCGAAACCCTCTTTGCAAACAAGGGGTTCTCCGTCTCATCCAACTTAGCAAAAGACTGCACAACTACTGTAAACACATCCTGGAGCCAGGTAAATAAGAAGGGTAAGTGCATCTAGACAACACTGTTTCATCAAACGAAGAAGAAGCAGAAGAAGACTCACCCTCATCACATCATCACCGTAGGGGGGCTCTGGCGCGGTGATCCTGGTAACCTCAGTTAAGCAACAGGCAACAGCAACCTTAACGCCCTGGGAAGAATGGTTAAGTAGAAGCTTGTTAACCAGAGCATCCATCGTGGGCTTGAGTGCATTGTTCATGCTCTCAGGCGGGGACTGATCCACCCTGGACAACCAGATTTCTGCTTCCTGCAAAAAAAAACAGCAATTCTTAGTTTCTAGCAAGACAAATAGCAACCCCTTACTGTAACCCCAAGGTACATGAGTAATGAGCCAGAGATAGGGTAGACCACAGACAGAGTACATATACAATCTAGTAGTGTTAAACCCTATAGCACGGATCACTCCGAAACTGTAGAATAGGTTTGTGGATGAAGGGGGCGGGAGGAAATAAATCTACACATTTATCTAAGAAAAAATAAATATATACTTGCAAAAGCAAGTGGTAGATTCGAACTATGCAGCGGCCGGGTGGGAAATAAATCTCCCTCTACCATTATCTTAAATAAGCTAGCGGACACGAGAACAATGATAATAACGGCACCAAAAGCAAGTGGTAGATTCGAATTCGCTGGAGCGCGCCGCTCACCTCGACTAAGGAGAGCAGGTCCTTGCTGGTGGCCGGGAGCGAGCCGAGGCGGGCGCCGATGTCGCGCAGCCGCCGCTCGACCTCCACCTGCGCGCCCCCCGTCGCCATTAGGGAGGGCTCGTGCGCCGCCCCAATCGGAGGACGATAGGAGAGCGGCGGAAGCTGGTTAGGGTTTGGGGACGGGGGAGGGGTTAGGAACGAGAGATTTCTACTCGGGCTTTTCCCTCCTCTCCTAATGCGCATCGTGCCGCGGACGGTGTTTCTCTGCCTTCTGGGTTTGGGTTCGACTTGGGTCGGAGGCCGGAACTTAGGATGACTCCAACGGTCCCACCAAACCGGATGGGTCGCCGAACGGGCATGTGTCCGACTCCATGTTTGACCCCTTTTTCGATCACTATCCTTAACGGGCCGACACATTAAATTTATGTGGTTAGAGTTTTGATCATATTAATATTTTTCCGACCCTTTATTATATTTCTAAAGATTTTAACGTTGAGCTCCTCCGTCGACCATCGACGTCGAATTCTCGGCGAGGTTCCTCCTGACTTTTATATTTCTAGTATGACATTAACTACGGAGCTAGGCTGCTCGGCCCGTGAAGATGTAAGGCCAAGGATTCGCGCCGGATACGGCCGTGGGGACGGTAGCTGGTAGCGCTCGTTGTGCCCACGGACTTGCTAACTCTTCCTACCACATGGTCGGGGCATGTGGGCGGACTAGCTGACTCCTCCTCCTCTCTTCTTTCGAAGCTACGAAATATGTGGCGGCGCCAACTTCATGGGAAAACTAGTCGCGCATAGGCTGCGCCACCGACGGGGAGTATGGCATCAATCGAAGCCACTTGCTCCTTTGGCGGCCTCTTTGACCATCTCCATGTCGTGTTGCCATTTGCGCCGAGTTGTGCGCGACCCGGACTCCGCCCTTCTTCGTGCATCGTCTGTCTCGATTTCCATCTCAACGCCGAGTTTTTACTGTTTGGTAGCCAATATGCGTCTCTGGGCCATGCCCACCTCGCCCGGAAAACTGTTCTCAGCCCTGCCCACGAGAGAAGCTCGGATCGAGATTCATAACTCATCTATGCCCGCCTCATACCAAAATCCCACGCGTGGGGGTACCACGACCAAAACTCTCCTCTCATTCCCTCCCTGCACCCCTCTTTCTTCCCCTCGCTCACGTCCCATTCCCGTCGCCCCGCCCCGAGTTGGCTGGCCCCGCCTTCCAGCGACTGGAGCCGCCAAAAAACCGTCAAACGCCCCCTGTCGCCTGGCGCCGCAGAGCAGGACACCGCCAGCGCCCCATCCCTGGAGAAATGTCGCCTCCCAGTGAAGAGGCTCGCGCCGCCGCCCCATCCCTGGAGAAACGTCGTCCGCGAGATGTTCTCGACGACAAGCTCGGATGGGTAGCCCTAGGACCGGATTGCTTTTTTTGTATCTGAGGACCAGATCACATTTTGTTTTATATCCAAGGACCTGACAACTTTGGATAGTTTAGCTTTTTAGCTATGTGGGGGACAACTTTGGATAAATGTGTGAGGTTGTCAGGGGTTGAAAATGCAAACTTTAGTGTCGAGTAGGGTTTGCATGTAAATGTAATGTAATGTGTGGTTGTTAGGGTTAAAAAGTGAATTTAGAGTAATTAAAATGTTGGCGGGGTTGTATATGCAAAAATACATGGTGTCTTGGGGTTTTAATTATGAATTTGGAGTATTTCTGTGGCAGATAAATGTGAATTCCAAATAATTTGAAAATATCCTGATTGTATATGTAAACTTAGTGTCTAGGGTTTGAGGAAATTGCAACTTACACCACATCCGTCTCCATCCGTTGCACAAAACACCACTTCAACTATTTTTTTTCGGCCTCCGCCAGGTCATGGTCTAATTCATTATGTTTCCTAATAATTGGTCATCTAATCAGTTTACTAACTCCATTGCAAGCAAAATTGACTCTTAACCATAGTTTTACATATAAAATATCTATGACGTGACACCATAAGCAAATCACGAAAAATAGTTGTACGTCAATAGATCATGAAATCATGATTTTAGTAGTTTAATAAAAATATTTGAACATTACTTGTCCATCTGAATATTGAACAAAACTCTTGAATAGAATATTTATAAATTCATCTTTATGTCAATTTTCCTATGATCTTTTTAGTGTCTCAAGGGGATTTATTTCAAAATAAGAGTACAAAACGGAAAGTGGTTTTTGCACCCCAAGCTCTAGTGCTCCTGTTACTTTTTAGAAAATTAAAATATATTTAAAGTTACAAAAAATCAGAAAAATATCTATACTACAAGCGTGAAAAATCTTAAAGCAAAATCATCTATATTACAGTATACACAAAAAAGATAAAAATAGGTAAATATGAAACTATGCATTGTTAACCGTGATGAGATCAACACATTTGTCATTTTTGTATAGGTTGAAATATAAAGTATTTCACATTATGATTTTGCATGCCAAAAGGATACATTATCTAGAAAATGCATGATTTGTTTCAGATTTTTTGAAACTTTGAATTTATTTTTCGAGTTTTTAAGCTAGCAGGAACGCTCTAGCTCTGGTGCAAGAAGTTTCTACCCGTACAAAATGTTTTAAAGTAAAAGTTGTTGCTAAGTGCACGAAAATTCATAATTTTTATAAACATTTTCTAAGTTTTTTCTAAAAGAAAATAATTGAAGCATTATCATGCGTGGAAACTGCAACATATTATACCACCACCTGGTGGAAACTGCAAAAAAATCCGTTAAGGTGGTGTTTTGTGCAACATTGGGACAAGGAATTAGTGGAAGATGCAATTTCCTCCTAGGGTTTTAGATGTAGGTCAACGTTAAATTCGTTATCGTCTAGGGGTGTAAACATGGTCTTTGTGCGGTTGTAGGACCTGGCTGGCTTATAAGTGTGAATTTATTAAATTCTAATTCATGAGATGAATAGGGGGAATAAGTTCAAGGTGCTAGGGTCTTCTGCAATAATTTCCATTTATTTGACAGAGCTAGAGCTGTGCGGAAGAGTATTATATTTGGTACAGTTACATGAAACTTTTTTGAAAGCACGTTTCTTTATGAATATTGTCATTTTTGGTGGTTACATAGCCATCATAATTATGGTGTTATCAAACATTAAGACACACATGTGTTGGCTAGTACTTTAGATAGTTTAACTTAGTTAATTCAACTATATATCTTTGGTACAACCTTGTATGGAAGTTCTAAGAACTCGTAGCAGAGGCTTTTTATATGTCATATATCCTCGTCATACAAATCGATAAGTTCTAAAGAACTTAGTCAATTCAATCCATTAATTATTTGATCATGCCCGTTAAGAAATCCTCTCCATCATCGCCTTCGTAATACCTTGGGTTGTCCGACGTCGACCCTGACATTTAACCAAACAGGTTGCGCGCGTAGCGAAGCTTGGCTGGAGGGACAACATGAGCCGACTTCTTCTTCGTCACATCGTAGATCAACAGGAGGCATGGTGGAGACGACCGGCACAAAATCGCCGATTTACGGCGAGCTAACCCTCCTACTTGGGCGTGTCAGGGAATATAGCCATACGGCGGCGACGAGGATGGGGGACTCCGGATTCCTCGACGTGTGGGCTGACGAATAGATCGAGTTGGCCATCAGGACCAGTGCTGACTCGCGGAGGATCTCTTAGCACTGAGTAGGGTAAGTTGTGCTGCTTTGGCGGTGATGGCTTTGGTGTCCAAATCGACACCCCGTGCCTGGGCACAGTGGCTTCTTCTTTTCTCTTCACCTTTCTCGGTTGCCCCGCTTCACCATCTCGGTATCTCTCCTTTGGGGTGAGCTTTTTTTTTGGCTTCACCACGGCCATGGAGGGGGCGGCTTCACCGGTGGCGATGACTTTGGGTGGTATGTCGGTCATTAAATTTTCCATAAGACATGCGCTTGAGAGAAAAGAGTGGAGAGTGGAAAAGAGTGGAGAGTGGAGTGGGAACCGTGTGTCACTAGTGGGTGGGTTTGAGGAGGATAAAGAGACGACATTAGTAAGATCGTCACAGTGTCCATAGAAAACGATAACAAACAAGCATCAATTTATTTGCGTCGCCGCGTTGGACCGTTGTCCCCCTCGGGGGTATATAGGGACATGGGCCGCCCGATGGAGTTGCCCTTGTGCTCGGGCTTGTACCGTTGATTTCAAACAAACGGACGTGATCTGCTCTTTAAACTCAACTCTTCTTCCACACTTGTGCCAGTCGCCACCCGCCACCGTTCCCTGCCTCGCCTCGAAATGGATCCCGCGCCGTCGACCCCTCGCTGGAACCTCGAGCGCCCCTACCTCACCGGACGCTTCCACCAGGTACGGCCTTCCTTCCTAGTAACACACAGCCCGCCCACATTGCTGCCACCCGGCCTCACATCCTTCCCTTGCAGGAGGCGAAGGTGTCTGCGGCGGCACAGGCGCCCGGATCCAAGCCTTTCTCACTCAAATGCTTCAGGTACGTCCTGGTGGATAATTCCGTCTCGTCCAGATGCTTGCCTCGAGGTTTTGCTGTCCCGGTTGGTCTCTGATGCCTCCACTTGGTTTAATACTGCAGCCGCGGCGCTGGCGGCGGCGCCGGGAGTGTCATCGGATCGTATGCTGTCTCTGTTCAGGTAACCAGAATTGGGGTTTTGAAAAACTTCAACCGGCGAAATTGAGCTTGAGTTTACTTGGTTTTGTGTATGAACTGGCTCTAGGGTTTCGGATTCGAATTCGAGCTCAGTGATTTGGTAATCAGAATGGGTTGGGAGTGTTGTTTTGTTCCGCTAGCGCGCGAACTTAAATTCTAAGGTAATTACAATTTGAGATTGTAGTCGCTGTGCTGGGAGTTCTATTGAAGCATGGAACTGTGTTTTTCGAGATTGTCTTGCTTCCTGGAGTTGAGTAATTTATGTGCCCTTTTTTCAATAATGATGCAGTTGTTACTTAGACATTATCGCATTTGTTTTGGGTCGTCTTTCCAATCTTGTCACGCCCCAAAGTCGGGCCTAAATGAAACAACCGCCACATATTTATAAACATCAAGATTATAAACATGTTAGGCTATAAAACTCATATTCATTTTCATATGGCTAGAACGGAAGAACCACTTTATTCATTAGTGAGCATAGATAGTACACACATGCTGCTACACTAGTACGGCTGCATGCATCCATTTTTATTCATAACCTTCCCCGTAGCACTACACCTACTGATTTCCATCCACTCCAACAGTGCTCACCTCTGCAAAACATAGAAAGTAGCAAGAATGAGTATGATGACATACTCAGCAAGCACGCATGGATTGCAAACATATTTGATGACAAGAGATAATCAAGATAAAAATGGGATTAGTGGACAAAAGCTAAGATACGATTTTTGCTAGGGCGAAAATGAAAAGAAAGTAATTGGTATCACATGTGACAGCAAGTTTCCCGACCCGGGAATCACAGGGGTGAATATTCACGCTTATACGCTCTGCAGAGGGGTACTCCGACATCGACAGCCCCGACCAGCACCACACAGGACACCAGTCGAGCAGAGCTCTTTTACCCGCTAAGACACCGGACACCTTGACCTACTCATGTCGGTCGCTCCTACGGATCCATCACCGACACTTTCCCGAACAAGGGCCGCCTCTAGCGGAGAACTCAGACAGACCCATACCCGTGCTGCGACCGGTACGATAAGTTTGCCGTCGTGATACCAGTATTTCAAGAATTTGCAACAAAAGATTAATATCTAAAACAACAAGGAAAGAGAACATAATATTTCTTGAATATCCTCAAAAGTAAATCTCTAGCTATTCCACAAAATATGGTAGAGATATGCATGGACTTTGCCATCGGCACAAGGGTTCAGGAGCTGACATGAAGAGTACTGGAATTAAAGAGAGTGTATGGGCAACAGAGAAAAGACAGCTAGTGTCGCACATGAAATCACAGCAAGCTGGCAAGTGAGATGTGTGCATCTGCTAATCCTTGATCAGGACCTACTCACTTAAATATTGTGCACATCCAGCTAGAGAAGATAGGTACTACTAGATCAAGTGGTAGCAGGATATGTATGAACCAAAGAAATTAAAGGAACGGTGCCCTACTTAATTAATCAGTTGCTAGACATTGAGGATCGGAAGAGCAGATGTGAAAGCAAAAAGGACACAGTGCTCCTACGACATGGCAAATCAAACCTACCTCACATAGACTAGAAAAATGGCAGGAGGTAGTGTGTAAGAATCAACAAGAGGACATGGCGACAGTAGAGCACTGTGCTAGGGAAAAAGAAAGGATTTAGGGTAAGACGCATGCTTGCCTTCGATGCCTCCAGTCGACTCCGCAGCAGAAATTCCTCTGCTCGGTACTGCTCCACGCTTCACTCCGCCGCTGTCTACTTAGATTAGTGTAAAAGAGAAGCGGGTATGATCTAGCTGCTAGGCCTCACCTATATATATAGCACTTACGGACCGCTTAAGCTATGCGGTAGAAATATCTAGCACTGACGCGTAGCCTTTCCAGCCCCAGCGACGCAACACGTCAGCCGTGCATGCAGTTGAGTCAGCTCCTTTTAGCTAAATGCATGGTACACTCGGTATCCTCTCTTCGCTGCCAAATCCGGGTGAGCGTGTGCAGACAACAAACAAAATCTAGAGACAAGGAATATATCCGGGGCCCACTCTCAGTTTGACTAGGTGCATAGGCTGCTACATCCACACCAAAAGCAACCAAATATTTTGCTCTAACTATAAATATTAATCTATATGCGAGACTTATTTAATTGCTTTAATTTTCCTATTAATTCACCTTAATTTCCATGGGTATTACAAATCTGGTGTGGGATTGGAAATAGGTTGACACAGTTTCTATTAGAAATGTGCGGTTTCTGGTCAAATGTAGTTGCAATTTTGCATTTCGACTAGAAGGGTTGGTAGGTTTGTGGTGCTTCATGAAATGGTGCACTCAATACCTCGCGCAGTGCGATAATTTCACTGGACATTTTGTATGCTGATATTTTTGCACCATTTTCGAAAATAGCCATTTTGTGAGGCCTCGATTCAGTCGTTAGAAATGCTAAATCGGTGGAGCTTTCATAGATTAGCTGCAAAGCATAAAAACTTATTCAATGTTATTGCCCCAATTGAAATGCAGGAGCTTTTAGTTATCGATGATTTGCTATCGGCTCTGGTGGGTATTGAGGGAAGATATATTTCAATCAAGAGGGTCCGTGGAAAGGATGGATATGTTATCTTCCAGATTGATTCTTCAATGGACCTTGCACTCCGGGTAAGCCCTGACCATGCGAAAAAAGAGAGATGGTAAATTTGGCGTTTGTATGATCTTGCTCTTGCAGGAGTTGACACGCCGAATTTTCCCCTTATGCGAGGATTTCGTATTAGTGAGCCAGTTTGTGGAATCCAGGTCACATTTCAAAAATGGTTTGGTCAACCATGCTCTAGCAGCAGCTCTAAGGGCATTCCTCCTGGTATAATCCCTATCCTGAGAAAGATCACTTTGATTTTGACATGTGTGCAAGCGTTCTTCTGTTTGCAAAAGCGGGAGAATGAATAATGTGTTGACTCAGTCACGTGTTCATTTATGTATTGTACCGTGGAAAGTATTTCAGAAATAATATTGCTTCTGAGATAATCCCAGTGATACATTGACGTTATTGGATTGGTCCCCCCAGTCCCCATAACTCCCTCTGGGAGTATTGATGCTTCTATGCGAATTTGCTACCACATCATTAAGTCCAGTTTTCTAATAACAGGATCATCAGGCAATGGTTGCTCAACTGGAGCACCAATTCCGTCTTGGAAGGCTCTCTGTTCAAGGATTGTGGTTCTTTTGTCAGGTATATTCTGCATTTAATTTATGATCCGTGAACTTTTCCGAGTTTGGTTACTGTTTTAAGCACTGTAATTCCCGTGTCTCTCTTGCAGCGGATGATGAGTTCATTGAATGCATTGGCTGTTCTAATAGAGAAGGCTATGTCCAATAATACTAGTGGTTATGCGAAAGTTAATCTACTTCAGAGCCAGGTACTTTGAAGGAAGAGGTTATCCCTCATAAACACATTTCCCCCTTCCCCTCCTAAATCTAAGCCAAACAGACCTGGTCTGCTTCTCTTGTTTCTATTGATTGAACAACTTCTTTTTTTTGATGCATTATTGATTGAACAACTTTTATGTAACTAATCTCCTAATATTCAGTTTATTTATAGCTTGTTTAGTCTAGTCCACATGATTATCTCTTTCACCATGTAATTTAATCGCCACATGTCTTTCAACTTAGGCAAAGGCGATGGCTGGTGATAGTGCGGTCCGGTCCTTACTGGAGAAGATGACAGAGTGTGCAAGTGCAGCTTACCTCAGGATGTTAGAGAGGTCTGTGATAGTTCATAACTACCTTTATGGTTCATATTTAGGACTGATTCACTCTCTCAATTGTTTGCTATTCATCAGCTCTAAACATCTGATTTGTAGTGGATAAAAATTCCATGTTTGCTAGTTTGTCTTATTTAGAATTTCGATGTTGAGTGTTGTTAGAAAAAAAAGTTCAGTAAGCTTGTTTGCTGTGCGTCAATAGTTTTAGCTTCTGATTCTCATTTTAGGTGGGTCTATGAGGGTGGCATAGATGACCCTTATGGCGAATTCTTCATTGCTGAAAACAAATATCTTCAGAAGGTACTTATTGACTTGTAGAGTTTTGAACCTACTTAATGTCCACTGCTCTCTGTATTTACCTAAAATGCCGGACATATTTTTCGTCTTAAGTTAACCAGTTGCTCTGCCTTCTTTTCTATTTTGGTAGGAGAGTCTCACTCAAGATTATGATGCCAAATATTGGCAGCAGAGGTACAGCCTGAAAGATGGCATCCCTAGTTTCCTTAATAATGTTGCTGCCACCATCCTGACAACAGGAAAGTATCTTAATGTTATGAGAGAATGTGGGCACAATGTTCAGGTATGCATGATTATTTTGGTGTTCAATTTACATATGCAATGCTGTATGTGTGTTTACAAAATCACACTTATGTTGGAAATTTTATTTAGGTTTCCCTGTCAGAAAATTCTAAGCTGATGAGCTTTGGTTCAAACCACCAATATCTTGAGTGCATCAAATCTGCTTATGATTTTGCAAGTGGTGAACTCTTGACTCTAATGAAAGACAAGGTAACAACTGTCCGTAGTTAAATTACAAATGCATTTCACACTCTTCTATGATCACTTGCTAAAATTCTTGCGTATATTTGCAGTATGATCTCGTAGGTACACTGCGATCCTTGAAGCGCTATCTACTTCTTGACCAAGTATGCAGAACATCTACTCTTCATGATTTCATATTATTACTCACTATGAGTACCTATTGTCTTACATCTGATATACATGTGCACTCGTCTTTTTACGATTTTGCATATATGTGTGGCAAGTCTGTTAAAATACAGAAACCATATAATTTATGTATGCTTTTATATAAATGCCTTAACAATGAGAATGATTTGTGTTGCTCAACGTGACGCTAAAATCCATGTTTATTTATTCCGTACTTGTCATCTAATTGGCTGCCTTTAGTTTTTTTTTTTTTTTTTTTTTTTGAGGACAGGCTGCCTTTAGTTTTGCAGGGTGGTTTTTTGGTTCATTTTATGGATATTGCGCGAGAGGAGCTTAGAAAGAAACCAGAAGAGATATCTGTTGAAAAACTTCAGGTTCCTCTTATGCTATGTTGTCTGTTTGTTTCTTGTCATGGTGAAAACTGATTTTTGTCAGCTCTTGTAATGATAGCCGATGAGCTAACTCTCCTTTGTTTTTGTGTTATTCTATCCGTACACTGCAGTCTCTTGTTGACATTGCTTTGCGAAGTACAACAGCCGCTTCGGATCCAAGTCATGAAGATTTGATTTGTTGTGCTGTAAGTCTATTACCTGGATCTAGTCAAATTTTATTTTATCTGTTGACCATCATATTTCATATATTCCTTTTGAAACAGGAAAAAAGTTCCCTACTTAAAAAGCTGACAACCCTGAAAGACTTGGGCCGTGCTTACTCTTCAGACAAGTTTGCTGCAACTAATGTTGATCAGCCCATGACATTAAGCATGACTGGCTTGGAAACGTTCTGCCTTGGCTACAAGGTTTTATTTGTATTTTTGTTATATATTTCTCACTACATTTTGATAGTGAAATGATGCACCTGATCCGCTGGTCGATATTGCAGATCCCGTGGCCACTATCTCCAGTAATTTCAAGGAAGGCTTTGACTAAATATCAATTGATCTTTCAGCTATTGTTTCATTGCAAACATGTTAGTCGCCAACTGTGTCAAGCATGGCAAATTCAACAAGTACGGCATAAGATTTTTACCCATCAAGTCAGTTTGGTTATTTTGTTTATATATTCACATTGACTGATGTAAAACTCTCAAGCAGGTGTTCCGTTCTGTCAAGATTCTAGGAACACCGATTTTACGGTCATCGATTCTTTGTCGCAGCATGCTCAAGTTTGTAAACAACCTTCTACATTATCTAACTTTTGAGGTAAACCATCCATAGCTGTAACACCACACCAATTTTTACTGCAGGTGAGGAAGTTGCTAACTATTCTTTTGGCCCTCAGGTTCTTGAACCAAACTGACATTCTATGCATGACCAGCTTCAAACGGCAAAGAGCATAGATGATGTTTTAACCATGTTCTTTTGAGTAATTTATCTCCGTTGCTAACAGTACAGATTACAATCCCCTTTGCTGCAATGCTGATTACAGGTCATCCAGATCCACGATTTCTTCCTACAGAAGTGTCTAAAAGAATGCTTGCTGTTGTTACCTGAGCTCCTTGTGGTCTGCCCTTGCTCGTTGTTGTTTTGTTTAAAATAAAAGGAAATTACATTTTAAAAGTAATTTCCATGCATCAATAATTGTAGCCCCTCTGCATGTTAAATTGAAAGACCTTGCTTGTTGTCATGATCTGTGCATGCTCAAACTAAGCTAGCACGAGGCAGGTTAGTCTATTGATCAGCTCATCTGGCTGTTGGATAATAGCAGCGTTGCCCTTCACCTGTAAAGAGTGGAGGCATTGGTGTCCTAATTCTTATTCAACATGTAGCCTATATTGCATCAAGACTCCATTGTTATAACTGTAGTTTTTCGGATGTGACCGAGGTCTGCCGAATTATTAACCTGGGTGTATATTTTCAAACGACAATGTAGCACATGCTTTTAATGTTTTGGGGAAACATAGGTATTCTCTGTTCTCAAAATAACTTTTTGAATCGGGTCACTATTTGTCGTCAAAAAGCAACAACTTACATTGTGCATTTATTTGTTATCCTGCTTGTCAAAAAGCAACAACTTACAATGTGCATTTATTTGTCACGTGCAGAAAGTTGAGAAGCTGAAATATTTATGTCTCCAATACGCCACTTCCATCCAGCTCCTGATACCGTCCATTGAGGTTGCTCCTCCTGAGAAGAAATCAAAATCTGGAATGTCGAAATCGTCGAGGATCAAGAGATCACAAGAGAGGGACCAGCAGCTGAAACTGGCATCAGAGAATGTAGTGATGTCGGAGTCGATCCTGTACGTACCTCATATCTCGTTCCATTTCCACAAACTGTTCAAGACCAACTTTGTGCCGATTAAGAATCGTGTAACACCAAATCTTGGCCCTGTTTGCTGCAGGAAATTCGAAGCTGAATTCAACTCCGAGCTTCAGAGCCTCGTCCCTACGCTGAGCAACAGCTCGCAGGCTGAGCCGTACCTGACCCATCTCGCGCAGTGCATTCTCGGCGTTGGGATCGATCAGTGAGCTGTTTCGTGCGTTCTGTTCTGCCTTGGATGGAGTCGTGTTGGTTGCAGAGTTTGAATGGTGTGGATGTGAGCGTGTGGTTCATTAGAAGCGTGGGTGGTGCGTTATTCCCGTCAGAAGCTGATGTATGTATGTAAGTATGTTCTTGTGGATGAAGTGAAAACTTGTAGTTGTAGAGACACATTCTGCTTCCACGAGATGGATCATAGGTTAGGCTTTAGCTGGTGCTGTAGATTAGTGCAAGTGTTGTGTTAACCGTTTGATTGTGTGTTTATCTGCTCCGGTTCAGCGTTCTCATGCTCTGTATCTCAGAAAACTAGCTTGTGTGGCTCGAGTTGCCGATATGCTGAGCCTGTAGTACTCGAGAGCCCGGCTTGTATCGGCGTGGAAGGTTCAGTTGAGATCTCCGAAGTGACTATTTGGTTTGACCCATCTATGTTTTGTGCGTGCGCCTTTGATTTTGCTTACTGGGGAGTACAGACTGTAAAAAAAGAACCTGGTCGACGTCCCGATGATTGGAACCTGCAAGTCCATGCCCTTGTACAGTACCAGACAGTACATATCGTGGTGTCTGTGGACCGAAAATGCAGCGGGCAGCTGTGTAGGATAGGAGGTACTCCTCCGATCTGAAAAAAGTGACGCAACTGTAGTTACGAGTTGTATACGACGGTCTATTATCTCGAAACAGGCTTTCGCCCCGCTTTATAAATACAGCAACCAACCAACAGACAACCAATCATACAAACGCAACACCACACAAGCTGGACAGCAACACAAACAAAGACAAAGAAAAGAAAAGGGCGGATCGACTAAACTACGGTGACCCGCAACCGCTGCGCCAACCGAAGAACTACCACCACTCTCCTAGCACCAAACCGTCGAGTACCAAGCAACACCTTCAAGAAGGAGCGCATCCGCTGCTGCCCGGACCAGCGCACTGGTCCTAGGGTTTCCCCCGGCACCGAGGGAATCAGACAGAGGGTAGCCACGACGCCCTTCAAGAAGGGAAGATGCCACCCACAGGCGGCACCGCATCGTCACCGCCCGAGCCAACAAGGATTTCTCCCGAAAGCCTCTATCTGCATTTCTGAACGATCCGTAGCATAGGACCCCACGAGAGAAGGCTCGCAACCACCAGACACACCGCCCACCAGCACGCGCCACCACGGACATGAGGCCACCATCGTCGTCTCACCGAAGCCAGCTTCCCGAGGTATGTTCTGGCGAGGAGTAACTTGAGCAGGGTAAGTCGTACCACGACCACGCGGGAGGGAACTACCTCCACCGCCCAAGGCGGTAGTCGACCGGACGCGGCCGCAGAACACACCAATCCCCTTCAGGTCTGGCCGGAGCCAGCCGCCTGCCGGTCCGTAAAGCCACCGCAAGGGCACACCAGTCTTAATGGGGTCCGGCCGGACCCGAATGGGTCCGTAAAGCCTGCCACCACACTGCAACAAGCCGGTCGTCGACACCGTTGAACCCTACTCGATCTACCCAACCATCTACAGACCAGACTGTGCGTCGGACAGGACGACACGCCCGAACCCAGATTGGGCCGAAAGGCGCCGCCAATGCTGCCCCCACTGCAGCCCGCCACCCCGCCGTGTTGTGTCATCCACATCACCACGAGCGCGCCGCCGAGACGCCACCCACCGACTGAAGCCGACCTGCGGTCCCCAGGAAGGTCACAACACCAGTTCTAGGCCCGCCTGGCCAGATCTGGCTCCCCAGCCACAGCGCGGCTAGGGGGTGTGAGCGCCGCCGTACGCCAACCAGAAGAAGTTGGCGAACGTGTGCTCCGAGCTGGGCCCACACAACCCAGATCGGGCCCGAAAGGGCCAGATCTGGGACTGCGATCCCGCGCCAGCAAAGCACCGCTGCCCGCACCACCGCACCGTCCCGAAGCCTGCTGCACCACGACCCCCGCTGTCCGCGCCGCCATGACCGCGTGCTCTGCTGGTTCGGCCCCCGCGGGCAGAGCGTGCTCACCTGGCTCGACCCCCGCTGCCCACGCCAACAGCACCGTTGCAGCCCAGTCGCACCACCACGCCGAGCGACGCACCAGGGCGAGGCGGCGCCGAGACGCGCTGCCGTCGGCAGATCTGGACCCGCCTGGCCCAGATCCAGCCCGCCGCGGGCGCCAGCAGCCCAGCCGCGAGGAAACCTTCCTACGCCGGTCGCCGCGCAGCCCTGCCACCTCCAGCGCACCCACGTCCTCGCGAGGAGCCCCGGCGAGCACGACCGCGCCATGGGCCGCCACGGGCCGCGCCGCGCCGCTGCCGAACCAGAAGGGGGGACCTAATTATTCCGACACTAAATTCGGATCGGAGGTAGTACCTAACATTCACGGGCTTGTCTACGCGGGTAAAAAAATGTGTGATTTTTGTTTTTGTTTTTACCACACTAGTTTTTGTCCATTTTAATTTTGTCACTTTAGAAACGAAATCTTCCAAATAATGTTGGGTTGGGTCCGTCTCCACGAGGACTGGCAAAAAGAGAGCGAAGTCCATGGCACCTTGCCACTCTCACCACCGCACCGACGGCCACCAGTCCCCACATTCAGCTCACTTCCCACTCAGACACACTCCTCTCGTCCTTCCTCACCACCCACCACCAGTCCACCACCACTGCTACGAGTAGGACGCCCCCGCAGCAAGGCGAGAAACCACAGCAAGAACGCGCGCGCGCCCGGCAGAATCCTTGAGCGCGCGCGGACACGTTACATACAACACGGGCGCGCGCGCCGCCGGAGCCGGCGATGGCGGTCGGCGGGCGCCGCGGCGCGGCGGCGGCGTGCGGGCGGTGGTGCCTGGTGATCCTGGCCGTGGCCTCCGCGCTCGGCGTCTCCGGGCCCGCGCTCTACTGGCGCTACAAGAAGGGATTCTCCGCTACCACCACCACCACGCCCGCCGCCGCCGTCTCCTCCCCATCCTGCCCGCCCTGCACGTGCGACTGCCCGCCGCCCCTCTCCCTCAATTCCATCGCGCCCGGTGAGCCCCCTCTCCTCAGACTCAGATCTTGCGGCCGATCTGCGCTTCACCGACGCCTACGCTACGCGGGGCACACTTCTATATGTCTATCTAGATAATAATAATAAGAACATAAATGGTCTGTCTGTTTGTCGGTTGCAACTAGTAGTGTGTTAGACTAGATGAATGCGGTTGCTCATGTCATGCGTGTGCTGAATTGAATTCTCATGAGTGGCTGACACGATTTTGCATTTCCTTCCTTTGCAGGGCTCATGAACTTCTCTATTTCAGGTTTGAGCTCCTCCTTTCACACCCCTTTTCTTTTGACCAAGCTTCAGTATTATTCAGGCTTATTATCATCGTAATTGGTTGAGTATAACGGGCATCTGATGAAGAATGGCTGCACTTGTGAAATTCTCATCAAGATATTTTCTGTACCGAATAATTCCACCCACAACTTTAGATTGTTCTCGAGTGTTATCTCCCCCACAGCACAATTTGGATGTCCGGGGCTTTTTAACTTGCGTTCAATTCTACCGCTGTCATTCTTCACATTTCCGTGACCAAAATGTTTGAATAAATTGCTCCCTGTAAGAGCAAAGTTTCTACATGGTAGCTGAAAACTAAGTAATATTCCACCAAGTTTGTTGCATGTTGTTGGCTGAAAAGTACGTAGTTCATACTTTTATCCCCAGTTCGTTGTATGTTCATACTGATCTTTACGCGTATTGAATGAGCTACTGCAGAATTGCTAAAGCTTCCAAATATAATTGAGAGAAGCGCATGTTCTTTCATTACATTTTCTCAGAATTTTGATGTTTTATGGCATAAACTATACATGAACAATTTACAAGAAGACTAATGCTGATGTAGTTCTTAGCTTATGTTGGAATGCATCTTATGCTCACAATCTCAGGTCCAAACCAGTACCTATGCATATACCACCCATACATTAACTTTTTGCAACCAAACACGGATTACTTCCTGCTATTTCCAGTAAGGGACGATGACCCCCCTGCACCGATTGGCATACCGTGCAACTTACCGAGTGTTAATGAAGTATACCTTTTCTTTTCTCTTGGTATTTGACAACTACTTAAAAAACTAGCACCACGCCTGCACGAAAGGTATACTTCATCAGCACCTACATTACTATCATTATTTCTATGGTACAATTACAAACGCTCTGCACGAGCCGGATAGTGAAACCTTTTCCCACATTTCTGCCCAATTACTTTTCAGCTGGAGGTTTTGTTGTGACTTCCTTTTCTCACATGGCTGCATACTGCTGCCTGTTATCAGGCTATCATGTTGACAGTGAAATTAATACGAAGTAAAATATTGCAGCATGCGGCACAAATGACCCTGAGCGTATCAAGGAGATGGAGAAGCAGTTTGTTGATCTTCTTAACGAAGAACTCAAGCTGCAACAGGTTGTAGCTGAGGAGCACAGCCATCACATGAACGCCACTCTTGTTGAGGCAAAAAGGCAGGCTACCCAGTACCAGCGAGAGGCAGAGAAGTGTAACGCGGCTACAGAAACTTGTGAGGAAGCTAGGGAGAAGTCTGATGGGGTTATGTCAAAGGAGAAGAAACTGACTGCATTGTGGGAACGACGAGCTCGTGAATTGGGCTGGCAGGATACTCGAGCCGCAACCGTATGATAGGGCTGTAGTTTTCTTACACATGTTAAATTGTTTTTGGTAGACATCTTGCTGCTAAACCAAGCAGTGTCAATTGTGCCGGTCAAGGACCACGTGTAATGTCTGCCGATGTATTATGAATTCATGGGTTCTCCCAGGAAGCATAGTTACCCCAGACAATGTACAATCCTTATAAATGTAAGTTGTGTACATTGATTCAATATCCAAACCTTGTGTTAACATATATTGAAGACAGTTGTTGTACAGTTGTGGCTATGGACACTTGGAAGAAGGTTCAGAGGATATTTATACTGTCGAAGTTTGAGCCACAGTATCACCCTTGAGAGTTGAGACTACTTGTGTCAGCAGGCTAATGGAGAGAACTGAGAAGTCTTTTCCTGTCTTTGAGTCATTTTCAGGGTATATCATGAACACAAAAAACTGTGGAATATTATACACCCAACGCTTGGTATTGTGTATCATAATTCGAAATATATGTTTGTTTGGAGGCGTTTTCGACCAGCAGTGTTCAGTGCTTGTAATTGGAAAATAATATTATTTTTGTTAGAGTTTATATTCAACAAATAACAAAATAACTGCTATTCTCCCAAAAAAATTTTGGCCCATACAGTTCTCGAACCTATTTCGTACCATAATTCGAAATATATGTTTGTTTGGAGGCGTTTTCTACCAGCAGTATTCAGCGCTTGTAATTGGAAAATAATATTATTTTTGTTAAGAGTTTATATTCAACAAATAACAAAATAACTGCTATTCTCCCAAAAAAACTGGCCCATACAGGTCTCGAACCTGTGACCTTCGCGTTATTAGCACGACGCTCTAACCAGCTGAGCTAATAGGCCTGCTATGAAGATGCTATAAGTAACATATTTTATAACTAACATATAAATAGTCAATATGTGAAACCGTGAAAAACAAACTGAAATCACATGACTATCGCTAAATTACCCTACACGCTCCTGTGTTCTCCTTATCAAAATAATGTTGAACGTAGTGTAGCTACATTATCCTGCACGCTTCTGTGTTCTCGTCGTCAAAATAATGGAGGTCCCATCGTGCTGGCCGCATGAACTCGTTACCTAGAACCACATCCATGTCCGGCGCCAGATGGCCGTAAGGGGCATGAACAACATCCTCGACCTCCTCCTGGTTTTCTTCCTCGTTCACCTCTGGGGGGTCTGGTACCAGTATCTCCGCATGCTTCCCGGTCTTCTTCTTGATCTTCTTCAGCAACTTGTGGGCTTTGAGATACCCTGTCACCGTGATCTTGTTCTCCTCCCTGTCCACCTCCACCGTCTCGACGCCTATATATACGGGTGATCAGACGTTAGTGGCATCGCATTCATGAGCAAGCTTGGAATTCAGTTGTCTTACCATCGATCTTCTTGATGGTGCGGCGTACTGATCTCTCGCAGGCGTCGCAGTGCATGTATACTCTCACGTCTACCGTGATGAAGCAGGTACACTGTGATTGAATGAACAGAGGAGGATTATGTGCGGTGCGAATATGTCACGCGATCGAAAGAGAATACAACTGAACGTGGATTGCATCCCTGAAAGTTCATTACAATGCTTACATTCGTGGATGCAGCATTCTCTTCCCCCATGGCGCCTACTGAAACTTGGAAAAACGCGATAGGCAAAGCACCCTGAAAAGATCGTTATGGAACATGTAAACTGCACGCTATCCTGAATTGCATTCTTATCAAATAGAACCAGCATCGACCCGGCCTGTTCTCCGGTAGTTTTGGTTTCGAATTGAACCAGGGTTAGGAGAAGCTAATAGCGTTGTTACCAAACCCATGAAAAGGACGATCCCCAATAGCATTGCATTGCATGCAGAGCTTGCTTGTTATGCATGCAGAAGTTGTTCTTACCCGCCTGTTTTGTTCATGTCGATTACGTGCTAGCACGATCCTTCCTGCCTCGTACGGTCTCCAAATTAACCGGACAACGCTGCAGCCTAATCTCGATTCTCAAAGGAACATGAAAGAGGAAGTTTTGACGGATTAACCTAGCTTAGCTAGATCACCTAGGTAGAAACGGCCGGCGAGAAAAGGCAAAGCTGTTCTTGGCCATGAAGCCTATGTAAGGAAGAAGAGGCAGGATAAGCTTAATTTACCCAGTAATAGGTCTTGAAAGGCTCAGGCCGGTCGACATATTTGGGAGACGAAATCGCGTTGACCAATGAGGGTGGCTATAATGGAACGACCTCAGCCTAAATATGTCTCTCTGTTCTGAGCGTCTCTGGCTTGCTTGAGTCAGCAAATGTTTTAGAGAATAGTTATTTTATTGCCCTGCTTATAGGAAAGCAGCCGACCCATACAAACATACAAAAGTAGTCATATGGGAACTAATGAACTAACATACCCCGTCCACGCGTGTGTTGATTTTTTGTACGTGCCATTTGGAACTAAGGAATGGCTGCCAAAAAGGCCGATAATAAATACTCATTTCCACACATCTTGGAGATCAAACATTTGTGCAACCTCTTACAAACAAATTCCTTTTGAGAAGTCCAAGCAATCACTCTCTTACTCCTCTCCCTGTTTCCGCATTCAAAATTGCTGCCTTTTCCCGAGTATTAGCGTAGCTTGTGCAGTGCCTCTCGTTTGGGTGGTCAATCTATAGTTTTCAAGAGTAATTCGACCTCTTTCATAGATTCAAACAATATAGCAGAATGGTGCATCCATGGCTGCTTAGTGCTTATACGGGATATATTTTCTAGATACCAGTGAGTGAATAATTTTTTCCTAGATTCGCTGATTAACAGAAGATAAAATGACTCCCTATTGTTTCCTAGGTTTAGTTACTTTGATTGTTGAGATACATATCAAATAAGAAATTCCCGTTGTACATTAATAAAACATGTATAAATTTTCATTCATGTACATTATTAGCGATACCTTTTTCATAGAAATATATGGTAAATACTAGCCATCATATATCACACATGCCTTGTTCGCTCGATAAATTTATGCATACAAATACGAAATATGTAGTTCACCATAAGAACGAATAAATGAGCAATGGCATAGATGTTAGTACAAATTCTTACGTTACGTAGTACATATACTCTAGAACTTTCTAGTCATAAACTTACACCTAGGGTGGAAGCAAATAGTTATCTACTTACAACCTTGAGATAAGAACCATACATTATAGAAACTGTGTATCTAATTATTTGGTACACGTTAGTTTTAAGCTCACCAGCAAGATGGTTAAGGATTTTATTGTATACAAAAATGCGTCACATAGAGATTAATCATTCAAGTGCTACCATTAATAGTCAAAACATATTCTGGATTTTGTTTCTCATACATAAAATGAACACAATAGAATGAAAAACTTCTTAGGAGACCGTATAAAATAAAATAACTAAAGTAACCAGGGTTTGTATGGTCAATTTTGTTAAGTGTAATAAAATAATATTTTTAACAACGAGCCAAACATACATGTTAACGCTTTTTCATACATCGGTGAGAGAGAGCGGAGGATGTTATCAAATTCAAATTCATTTTTTATCTTTTTGTTACATGTTCGTGTCATAGCTAGTGGTATGTTGAATATTGTTATTAAATAAAGTTGAGCACATTTCCCTCATAAAAAGATGTAGTATAGAGTTTGGGCTGCGTGCGCCTCAATATGGCATGATTGTTTTTAGTGAAATACTGCTACAAACATGGACTTATTGACGGCCGCCTATGCAAACCATGTTCCCATGTCATTTTAGACAAAATAATATATTGGAGTTATCTATTGTTTTTTTTTGCGTGCCTTCATGCAAATACATGCACGTATTTATGGCCATATATATATATATGTTGATGAATATGTGCTTTACCCTAAAATCAAGATAAATACATGTTCTCCAATTTGTGATAGTATTTCGGATAATTTATCAACTAATAGCCTGCCAAATTGCCGAAAACTTAGTAGATCAACTTCCTTCTTCTCAGTGCAACAACTTTGACATAATATCCAGGCCAAAGCACTGGTTAACATCACCGGCCGCCAGGCGCAAGCCAAACTATATATATATTCATGTCTATATATATGGCATCGTTGGTAAAATGGTTCACAAATTTTACTAAGCAAATATAGATAATAAAATGTATCTAAGGGAACTACTGGTTCCTATAGTGATACCACACATTTTGGATCAAATCGTTTTAGATCCGAATATGAGTCGTCTTCTCAAGCATATCACCATGAAATTTGAGGAACCGAGTAAAAATGGAGGGGCCTTGGGGCTCAACCAGCTCGCGCTAAAATTACCATGCTTGCGCAAGATGTCATAAGGCCTCTATGATCATATTGTGCATGATCATATAAGTAGCCATCCCCTCCCACATGATTTTTTTTCCATATTCTAGCAGAGTGCCGAACAATAGCCCATCGTGATTGGGGGGGCACCGAATGCACGCTCCACATTCTTTCTAGCATTTTCTTGTTCCTTAACAAACCTTTTCCTCTTCTTACCAATTAGGTTGGAGATGGTTTTCACAAATATAGTCCTATATATGTCATCGGCTACGTAATATATGGTTTGTTTATATGTGTGACCACAGGTCATCTCAGAAGCATTATGTCGAACTTGTGCATTGTGTTCTCCCCGATCCAACTCGGGGAGGACTAAGTTATTAAAAAACTAAAAAGACTTGGGAGGCTTACGCCGGCCAATCCGACTTGGGGAGGGCTAACTATTAAAAAATAAAAAAATACTTTCTTTTATGGTGAAAAATAAAAAAGACTTGGGGAGGCTTACACCGATCAAAAGAATGACGCAAGGACGCAGGGTCTAGGGGCGAAGATTTTGGCTAGGCCCCTACACCAACCCTAATAGGGTCCGACCGAGCCTAGATCGGACCTGTGAAGCTCGCTGCCACGTTGTAGCAGAACGGCCGCCGTCGCTATCGCCCCTACACCGTCTACCTCGTCGTTCGACCGTTGCTGTTGCCTCTACACCGTTTACCTCACCTTTCACTGCCGAGCACGTTGAGAAACAGGACGATTGCTTTCCTAATAGAAGAAGAATGAGGCCACTAAAAAAAATGACACAAGGGCGGAAATCACTAGAAAAAGGTTTCCCTTTGCAAAGGGAATCCAACAAACTGTGGCGTGATGACAAGCGTCAGTTTCTCCCTTCGTGCGGTCTCCCGTGGTGGTTAAATATGTGACAAGTGGCACTACGAGAGAGTTTTGGTGGGATTTCTGTTTCTCCGCGTGGATGGTTGTACGTGCATTTATTTTAAAATTTGTTTTAAAAAAATGAAATATATTGAGAACCGTCTATCCAAATTACGAACCGTTTTCACTTTTGAGTTCCTTCGCGTCGAGATCTTCAAAACTAGATCCCACGTTAGGTTTCGACGAACATTTTTTTTGTACTTCCGGTTATGTATAGTTGTACAACCTGTTATGTGTAGTTGTACAACCTATGATCTGTACAAATGTGTCAATATAGTTGTACATCCTATGTCTGTACAACATGTGTCTATATAATTGTACAATCTGTGTCTGTACAACCTGTTTCTGTCTAGTTGTACAACATGTGATATGTAGTTATACAACCTATGTACGTGCAGTTGTACAACATGTGTCTACATAATTTGTACATCG
Organism: Poa annua; assembly: GCA_026929855.1. Classification (NCBI taxonomy): domain Eukaryota; kingdom Viridiplantae; phylum Streptophyta; class Magnoliopsida; order Poales; family Poaceae; genus Poa; species Poa annua. The sequence goes on from CM049433.1 coordinate 74,053,845, forward strand.
TGCTATATTTTATTTGTACACTCGTTATTATGTGTTGTGTACTCTAATGTTTGAACTTTTTTTTTGCGGGAATGCTTAAACTTGTACAGGACAGACGATCAGAACGTACGACTGCCATTTCGCGCACGTACGCGCGAGGGATCGCTCGAGCTGGCAAACGGACGTACGCGCGGAGGCAGGGTCCAGGGATGTACGCGGCCAGTGCACACGTACGCGCGCGTGGCACAAGGGTCCAGGGATGTAACAAAGTTTGGTAGCTCTACCTCCTCCTAATGTCACCACGTGTCATCGTATAAGCTCCGGTCGCTAGCGAAAGTTCCCTTCTGAGAGGGAAGCTTTTTTTTTTAGCTACACCCCACGAGGGCGCAGGCAGGTATAGTGCGAAGTTTTAGCTGGGCCAGCAAATTGGCCCAGGGTTCGTTTTAGCTGGGGCAGCAGCCAATCCAACAGTGACTGGCCCAGGATTGCCGGCCCGAATCAGCCCAGAGACGCGACTTAGATCGAAGGATCAAATCTCGCGTATCATTTCTCTCTCTCCACCACCTCCCCGGCACGACCTGCTCCGTCCGTCTGTCAGATCTCGAGCTCTCTCTCTCTCTCTCCTCCTCCTCCTCCTCCTCCCCAATGGAGCCCGGGCTGAGCATCGAGTCCGGGTCGGCCATCCGCGTGGCGGTGCTGCCGGTGGGCGGGGCGATCCCGCCGCAGTGCCTGCGGGACTACGCGGCGCTGGTGTCGCGGCACGCGCGCGTCGACCTCGCCTCGCTGCGGCCCTACTACTCGGAGCACCAGAAGAGCCCCTTCGCGCACCAGCCCTGGGACACGGGCCGCCTCCGCCTCAAGTTCGTGCTCGGAGGGTGCGTGCCCTCCCCCTGGGAGGACTTCCAGTCCTCCCGCAAGGTGCTCGCCGTCGTCGGCATCTGCCACCTCCCGTCGTCCCCGGACCTCGCCAAGGTCTCCGCCGACTTCGTCGACGCGGCGCGCACCTACCCCTCCGCGCTCGCCAGCCGCTGCTTCGCCTTCTGCCCCACCGACGCCCAGGTACTGCCGCGATCGCTCCCCTCTACCGGATGACGTTGTTTGTATCGGCTCGGCGCAACGCAGCTTAGCAGCTGCTTCCCATCTCAGTGATCCAGTACATCGTCGAGTCGTTAGTTGCTCTACTGACCGAGTACTATTATATCGTTGTGGGCTTGCTAGTGCTAGTAGAACTAAACTGACCAGTGTTAGTTGGATGAGATCTCAGTGATTGAACCTAGTGATCATGTAATCCACATTGATGAACTAATATACAGTAATTCTAGCTGGAGGGAGGATAATCAGTTCGGTTACCTAGATTTGATTACTTCACGTCCACTAGCATTTCAAGACCCAAGCCACAAAGGGTGCAAAATTCACCTTGGTAAAAAAAGTATCAAAACACCTGGAACTTTACAAGCCACCCGGGAAATGCGATGGAAGGAATGACGTTTGTGTACTTTAGAAACATCATTTATTTATTAGTGTTGACATGCTGATAGCTAATTTGGAAATCTCAGTTTGTTTAATAAGAATTCATTGGTTGTACCAGTGTTGTGATGATACCCTTGTAGTCTTGCGCTTTTTTTTTTTTGCATCCCTCCATGCTCTACTGCAATTAATATTTTGCATTGTTGTCTTCTGTAGTTGCTCGAGGAAAAGAAGGATGGCATCATTATGTTCCCTCCTTCTGATCAGAAATCGCTGGAACTTCATATGCTTACGATGATCCAAGATCTCTCTGCTTCATTGTTGATGGAGTTTGAGAAATGGGTCTTACGTGCAGAATCCACAGGAACTATTCTAAAGACACCTTTGGACTCACAATCCAGTCTTGGCTCAGAGGAGGTTCATACTTTAGGTGTTCCGAGTATTTTGACCAGTGTATGTTGATGATGTAAACGTCCCGATATTCTATTGCTTATGTAAGCCAATATACTTCTCATTCTTATAGGTGATTAAGGCGAAAAAAAGAAGGCTGGGTCGTGCACAGAAGATAATAGGAGATTATTGCTTATTGGCTGGGTCACCTGCTGATGCTAATGCACATTACACCACAGCAATAGATCTTGCAAGATTGACAGGGGATGTCTTCTGGCATGCTGGAGCTCTCGAAGGTAGTGTCTGCGCATTAGTGGTGAGTATTCATGTCAGTGTATCGAGTTTGTATTTCGGTTATTGCATTTTACCTGTGATTGTCTTTCTTCCAAGTGATGTTCTAAAAGGTGTTATGTCGTGTTTTGGGAGGGAGAGCATTCCAGTTATTTAATATTGTGTCATCTTGATAGTTGGCATTCTGGTTATTGCATTTTACTTGTGATATTGTTGCAATTGGTGTTCTGAAAGGCTATGGAGCTAATCGGGTGTGTGGGTGATGCTTAGCAGCTAGTCAGGTTTAGGCGTCTTGGACTGCTGCTTGCAAGTTGCATCATTCCTATGACTGTTCTAGGTGATGATTTTTTGCTTGTAAGCAGGTTGATAAAATGGGCCAAAGTGATCCTGTTTTGGAAGATGAAGTGAAATATCGTTATTACACCATTATCCAGCTGTACAGAAGAGCAACCTTACAAGATAATGCTCAAAGGTATTGAATTTGACTTGCTATCTGCCTATCTCTTAATATCTATGTATGCCTATCCTGTTTTTAGTTACAAACTTACAATATTCTTAAATATGAGAAGACGATAGTACTTCCATTGGCTCGTATTTTATGAGCTGCTGATATGTGGAACCATGTGCATAATTTATTTTACCGGTTCATTGCAATGTTAAAAAAATCGGTCACAATTATTGTCTGGTTTCGATTATTTCATGATGGATTTAAATGTGTTGCACCCTTTCCTGTTCTTGAGTATGTTTTTCTCTGTTTTCTATGTCCTTATTCTGTTTGCCGATTAATTAGTCATCTTTACTAGAAACTGTCCATACAGTTGCTATATGTTTTCTCTGTTTTATCTGTCCTTCTGTTTGCCGATTAATTAGTCATCTTTACTAGAAACTGTCCAAACAGTTGCTATATTATAATATTAAGCTCTCTTTACGTGGTGAATTTGCTTATGAGTTGATATGCACTAACACTGCATCTGTATGTCTTATTTAGAGTTTCACCTGTGAGTTTTGAGCTTGAAGCTGCATTGAAGTTGGCAAGATATTTGTGCAGGTGAGTTTTATGATTTACCTATGAGTTTCATAGACGGTACTTGTGTTGTGATTTATTTGCAGTTATTTTGAAGCATCCCGGTATCTCTTTTGATACTTGCCAGTGTTTTCAGTAAAGCATAATTAGTTGACTCTAATAAAGTACCAGTAGATATTGCGAGCAATCATTTGAATGAGGTTTTATGTGCTTAGGAATTAGGATGAAGCTCGATTAAAATGTATGCCTTTTCTGTATCAGACGCGAAGTCGCCAAGGAGGTGTCAGATTTGTTAATGGGCGCTGCGGATGGTGCCAAGGCACTGATTGATGCCAGTGACCGACTGATACTATATATTGAAATCGCACGACTTTTTGGTTCTCTTGGGTATAAACGCAAGGCAGCATTTTTTTCTAGACAAGTTGCACAGTTGTACCTTCAGCAAGACAATGCATATGCTGCTATGAGTGCTATGCAGGTTCTAACCATGACTACAAATGCATACCATGTTCAAAGCAGGAAGACTAGCAGACATGATCATGCTTCACTGAAGGTGAGATTGTTACTTACTCATAGTATATTGAGAATTAATTAATTGTTCTTTATTATATTGTGTATTTATATGTTATTTTCAACTTCTTTAACACACTTTCATTTTTTCTTTCTTTACTTCTGCTTTATTTTTTGTTCAAACACTACCAAACTAAAGTTGGCTAAAAGTCAGCTAAGAGCATATTGCAGCGTCTTTCATGTTTTCTTTTTTTCACTTTTTGTCCTCTTTTTCTTTGGTTGAGGTATGATAAATTGGTTCTCGAGAATATTACTCATAACTAGCTTGTCAGGACAAATATGACATTGATAAGAAAAAAAATGCTGGTCGTAAAACTGATGGCAATTCAGGTATCCTTGTCATAGCCACATGTTAAAAGGACTCACCAGTCACCATATTAATATCTTGATCAGTTAATTCTTATTTTACATATATTTGTAATACCATGTACCAAACTGCTGAATTTATTTATGCCTTGTTTGTTCAAGGAACCTGGTGCCAGCAACAGCAATACTGATTCTGGAAAAGCGCACCCTCAGTGTGTTGTGTCATTGTTTGAGTCACAGTGGAGTACCCTTCAAATGGTTGTTCTAAGAGAGATATTGATGTCTTCGATCCGCGCTGCGGATCCCCTCACATCATGGAGCGCCGCAGCTCGTCTTCTTCGATCATTTTACCCGCTCATCACCCCAGCTGGTCAGAGTGGGCTGGCAAGCTCACTTTCAAACTCCGCTGATAGGCTTCCATGGGGCACACGCTGTGCCGACCCGTGTCTTCCTTTTATCAGGCATGCTACATTTTCTTCTATTATCGTGTGGTTGCTGAACTGTTATATGATTATCTTATTTCATAACCTGCCACAGAAATGTAGCCATATAATTCCTAAAAAGAAAGCCATATAAGTAGCAAAACGTTGGTCAAAGAAATGGTATAAATAGGCATACTCTGTTCAAGAAAACATGATTATCACAGTCCACCACATTGCTTTAAAGAGCCTGAGTGATGTAAGAACGACTCCCTCATTTGTAAATAGATGCAGTTTCTAGATGGGCGTGATCTCCAATATGCAGCTTTGTCCGTTACGTTTTGTATCAATATACTAATAAAAATAATAAAAATCCTATACTATGTAATGGGACCATTTCCACCTAACCAGCCTAAATAGTTTCTTTTATATTGGTTTTCAAAGAGAGAATTTTGTACCACACATTCAAAAAATGTCATCTGTTTTTTTCCTGAGAACTCATGTTCACATTCCTTGTTTTTTCAGATTACATTCCTTGCCATTTCACCCTTCACAAAGAGAAATAGTAAAGCGCAATCCGCATAAAAAGGAGTGGTGGATTGGTGCTGGTCCTTCTGGGCCTTTCATATATACACCTTTCACCAAGGGGGGAACATCTGGGAGTAGCAAACAAGAGATAAATTGGATTGTCGGAGAACCTGTCCAAGTTATGATAGAGTTAGCAAACCCCTGCAGCTTTGACTTAGTTGTTGAGAGCATTTACCTCTCTGTCCATTCTGGAAATTTTGATGCCTTTCCAGTTACTGTTAATCTTCCACCAAACACCTCCAAGTTGGTTCTGCTATCTGGAATTCCAACACAAGTCGGACAAGTATCAATTCCTGGGTGCATTGTTCACAGTTTTGGTGTTATTACAGAACACTTGTTCAAAGAGGTTGACAGTTTGCTTCTTGGAGCTGCACAAGGCCTTGTTCTTTCTGATCCTTTCAGATGCTGTGGCTCTAGCAAATTTAAGAGTGTTAACTTCCCCAACATTACTGTTGTTCCTCCCCTGCCTTTACTAGTTGCCAATGTTGTGGGTGGAGATGGTTCTATTCTTCTATATGAAGGGGAAATTCGTGATGTTTTAATAACACTGACTAATGCTGGAACTGTTCCAGTTGAAGAAGCAAATGTTGCATTAGCAGGAAAGAACCAGGATTCTGTTATCTCAATTGCCCATAGCACATGGAAGTCTGCACTTCCTATAAAACCAGGTGGGGAAGTGACATTCAAAGTGACAGTAAGAGCCTGGCATCTTAGCTTGGCAGATTTGGAAGCAGATAGCAGCAGATCTCCTGCAAATCCAAGGAGAGTAGCAAGAGAAGGAATCAATCCTTTCTTGAATATTCACTATGCTGGTAGGTTGTAAAATTCTAACTCTTCTACCCCCTCCGCCCAACAAAGGATGTCTTGGACTTTGTCCAGGATGTATTTAGACATGACTTGGTGTATAGATACATCCAAATTTGGATAAAGTCCAAACATCCTTTGTTGGACGGAGGGAGTATGTTCTCTCATCCTTTGGTATTAGCTTCTCTGATAATATATGACCGTTCACTCAGGTGCATTCATATTACTATCTTCTTGGTATACATCTCCAATTCAAATAGACCATTAAAGCACATATAAGTCATCTTCAATAAATCACTAAGGCATGAAATAAACAAGTAAATCCATGTCACTGTTAATATCCAAGTGGGTGAACAACCTTCATGCAACTTGGTGTAGATGAAAAAAAACCTGGCGACTCTAATATGTGATATATCTGAACCGTCTCTGCTTCCTGGGGTTCCTAACGTGCTCATCTAGTTTGACACCTATTAGACTGTCATGAGCTACTCTTTATTCTTTTGGACCATTATGCATTTTTATGTGTTATTGTATTGTTTATATCTTTGAAATGGTCATTAGTTTTACTATTGACCTACTACGTGGACATACTCTTGCGAACATAAACAAATGGCATGTAGAGAAGATTTGTATTGTGACCTATTGCAGATGTCTTCATAAATTTTGTTGCATGGTTCAAGGACTAAATTTCTACTTTGTGTCACTTCAGGCCCTTTAGCAAACCAAGGTAGTGATGAGGCTTCTCTCCCACCTGGAAGGCGCCTTGTTGTTCCATTGAATATCTGTGTTGTACAGGGCATGCGCCTTGTAAGAGCACGCCTGTTATCCATGGAAATACCAGCCCGGTTCAGTGAAGCACACTTGAGACCTGCCAGTGGTAAAGACAATATAAGCAACGGAAGTGACATGTTGCATAATGACATTAGTTTATTGAAGATTGATCCCTATAAAGGAAGTTGGGGGCTCCGCCTTCTGGAACTAGAACTTTTCAACCCTACGGATGTTGTTTTTGATGTTGATGTTTCTGTCCATTTGGATGGGACAAATGAAAAGAAAATGTTACTTTCAGAAGATAACACTGCCGATGCGGCTTGTCACAAAACCAGAATTGATCGGGACTACTCTGCCAGGGTTCTAATACCGCTTGAGAACTTCAAGTTACCTGTTCTCGACGCTTCCTTCTTCATAAAGGAAAACGGAAGTGATGAGCCAATGGGCTCCCAAGCTGCCACCATAGCAGAAAAGAATGCCAAGGCAGAGTTGAACGCTTCTATCAGCAACTTGATTTCAAAAATAAAAGTGAGGTGGCATTCTGGGAGAAATAGCTCAGGTGAGCTGAATATCAAGGATGCTATTCAGGCAGCATTACAAGCGTCTATATTGGACATATTGTTGCCTGATCCCTTGACATTTAGCTTTAGACTTGCTAAGAATGGGACTATGGCCCAGACTAATATTTCGTCTGCCAAGCCTGGTGATGATTCCAGCCATTCTACTGACCAGAATGTTGGTCTATCTACTGGTGAGAGTGTTCTGAGGTGTAAAGATCCTATATCAGCTCATGAAATGACCCATATGGAAGTTCAAATTCGGAACAACACGAAGGAAATTATTCGGATGAACCTCAGCATTTCATGCAAAGATGTCGCAGGAAATAATTGCTTCGACGAAAACAGTGCAACCGTCCTCTGGGCTGGTAATTCAGTTATTCAAATGTTTTTTTTACAGTTTCCTCTGTTTTGAGTTCTTACATTATTAAGCATATGTTCTACCCTGACAAGTTCTTATTTCTGTGTAGGTGTTCTTAGCGACATACAGCTGGAGGTCCCACCATTGCAGGAGGTGGTACATCCTTTCTCTGTCTACTTCCTAGTACCTGGAGACTACTCGCTGCAATCTTCTTCTGTTATAATTGACGCCACGGATGTTCTTCGTGCTCGGGCAAAGGCAGAGTCAGCGGATGAACCTATTCTATGCTGCGGATCCCCGTTCCAAATCCATGTAGTTGGTACAGAGTAGGATGCGCTGTTGTTTGTTGTAGTTTAGAGGCGGCATTTTGTACGATGTCATGTGCAGTGAAAATCATGTACAAGAGCATTATTCTCCATACGCTTGCGATTTGTTCGGGCCACTTGGGAGGCTTCCTTTGTACTAATACAATTGCGTTTATGTACAGTGTACAAGCATATCGGATATATTGTTTCAAACACTTGTGAATTTTTCCCCTGAGGTTTTTGTGCCTGGCTTTGCATGCCTGTGACCGGATCATATGCCTTTTACTTGCAATTGTCATAATTATCTTACATGTTATTTTCCTTTGGAGAAACCATCAAACATTCTTTTCTTTTCTTGAGAAATACAACGCATTCACTATTTACTTCGAGGCATTCAAATTCATTACTTGCATGAAATTTTTATTATTTGAAATCGACACTTGCTTTTATGTTTTCTATAGTATACACGAGATCCAGTGATAATGGTGATGGCATTGTATGGCGAGATTCGATGCGGTTGAGTTCTGCACCCGAAAGCGAGCGGTGCAGAGTGGGCTTTGGCTCATATGGCCTCTCGTTAATTGATTGGGGAAAGAAGTCCACATACCCCCCCAGGTTTCGGGTTTGGGTCGCTAAGCCCCCCAACTTATAATTGGATCAAATTACCCCCACGACTAATGAAAACCAGACAGAGAGCCCCCCCGGCGGGTTTGCGAGCGGTTTTGGCCACGTCGGACATGACACGTGGGTGCAAATTACCCCCCCGACCTATCCGTGCATATCCTCGGCACCTGACCGGTTCGAACCTTCGTCGATCTCAACTGCCCCCGAGGCAATCCTCTCTCGTGACAGCGGCGCTGAGGTCGCCCTCCTCCTCCTCTTCAGACCAGGTGCGGCGACAAGCTCCCCTCCCTTTCCATCTCTCCACCGCATGCGCGCCGGCTTCGGTGACCTCCAGCTCTGCTTCTCTTCCATTGCAGCGGCGACAGGTGGACGTACGGCGGCGACTAGGAGACCAGTACGTCGTCGGAGGCGTATGATCGGTCGATTCAGCTGGGGATTGTGCTGCTGCATCGACGACAAGGTCAGTTCCGCTAATCTTACACTTAAATTTGTCGATTGAGTTCATGTGTGCCATTGTAGGATGGCCAATTTGGGTGTATTTTTGTGGACGGATCCGAGGTTTAATGTAGGGTTTAGGAGTTGATTTTGTGTAATCTGTAGTCTCTGTAGGTTTTCAGTTTGATTTGACATGAATCTTTGATGAAACTGTCGAAAAAGGCAAACTTTTTAACTGAACTTGGTGCTTGCTGTGAACTGAATGTGGTGTTAACTGAATTTTTGTGTTAACTGAATTTTGTGCTACCTGTTTGCAGAATGGACAGCTTGTGTGTTCGGTTTTATTATCGTGGGAGATTGGAACACCATGGTGGGCACTGGCAGTACATTGGTGGGAGGAGTGCAATGTCCACTGTGAAGGTTGAGGGACTGACACTGAAGGAACTGAAAAAACATTTGCATGATCATATGGCTATCTCTGATGAAGTTATGGAACAGACAAGGTTGAGTTGGAGATTAATTGAAGGAAAGAAAACATTTCTTTGCAGTCTTGATGACGATTACATGGTGAAAAGCATGGCAAGTCATGTTGTGAGAAAAGCTGATGGGTATGTTGAGATTTGTTCAAGATTGCTAGAACATGCCAATGTTTACAGTGATGAAGAATATGAGGCAGTTGGATATGCAGAGCAAGATCAGAGGAGGCACCAACTGGATCAGGACCAAGCTGAAAAAGAGGAGGTACAGGAGGATCAGCAGCAAGGTGAGCACTTAGTGGATCAGAACCAAGCTGAAACAGAGGAGGTACAGGAGGATCAGCAGCAAATTCAGAACATTGCCTTCGAGCAAATTGAGATTGAATGCAAACAGCACTTTGAGCACCAAATGGATCAGCAACTAGAGGGAAATGTTGCAAAAAAACTGCAAGTTGTGAGGGCAGTGCAGTATGAAAAGGGCAAGGAGCTGCAGGTTGTACATCAGCAATTGGAGCAGCACCAAGAGGGACAAGGTGGTGAAGATAGCTCTGACAGTGACTATGATGCTGTCCACATTGCAGACAGTGAGGACAGTTCTGGTGAAGATGATGAGGCAATTTATTACAGAGAACAAGCACTGGAACTGAAGAATAGAGTGAGAAGGAAAATGCTAGGAGAGGAGGAACTGAACACAACCAATGTGCCAGAAGAATTCATTGTTCCAGAAAATATTGATGTAAAGAGTGAGGGAAGTGATTGCTTTGACAGTGAGGATGAACTGTCATATGAAGAAGACAGTGATGGAAATGTGAAAACAATTAAGACAAAGCACAGAGTGTATGATCCAAATGCTGAAGTACAAGAGTTTGAGGTGGGGCAGGCTTTCCATGACAGCAGGGAATTCAAGCAAGCAGTAGTCAATTATGGCTTGAAAAATTTCAAACACATCATTTTCCCCAAGGATGAGAAGAGAAGAGTCTTGGCCAAATGTAGTTGGGTCACTTGCAACTTGAGTATCTATGGATCTCTTGTGCCAAACAGGTCTGAATGGTTCACTGTCAGTAGGTACAATAATGTTCACCAATGTGTGCCAAGGAGGAACAACAAGCTGGTTACTAGTACAGTCATAGCTGACAAGTATTTTAGAGAGATAAAGGATAATCCTGGTTGGAGGATTGACAAGATGCAAGAGGCAGTGCTTAAGGATCTGTGTGCAGATGTTAGTGAATCCAAATGCAAGAGAGCCAAGAAGCTTGTAATGGAGAGGATCATTGATGGAACAACTGGAGAATATGCAAGGGTATATGACTACCATATGGAACTGGTTAGAAGCAACCCTGGAACTACAGTGGCAGTGACCTTGAATCCAGATGTCACTGACAGGCCTGTGTTTGAAAGAATGTATGTGTGCTTAGAGGGTTGCAAAAGAGGTTTTCTTGCTGGTTGTAGAAGAGTTGTGGGGCTGGATGGATGCTTTCTAAAAGGAACAGTGAAGGGACAGATATTATGTGCAATTGGGAGAGATCCCAACAATCAAATGTACCCAATTGCATGGGCTACAGTAGAAGGGGAAAGTCATGACAGTTGGTACTGGTTTTTGTCTCTTCTTCAAAAGGATATACAAATCAATAACCTAGGAGAGGGTTGGGTTATCATTTCAGATCAGCAAAAGGGACTAATCAAGGCTGTAAGTGAGATAATTCCAGAAGCAGAGCACAGAATGTGTGCAAGGCATATTTATGCAAACTGGAGGAAGCTACACAGAGACAAGATTTTCCAGAAACTGTTTTGGGCTTGTGCAAAATCAAGTGACAAAATTCAGTTCAACTACAATAGGGCCAAGCTAGCACAAAAAACACCAGATGGTGCAAGGGATATGATGAAAACTGCCCCATTACATTGGTGTAGAGCTTTCTTTAAGCTTGGTTCCTACTGTGATTCAGTTGAAAATAATTTGTGTGAATCATTTAACAATGCTATTATGAGAGCCAGATTTTATCCAATCATTTCTTCTATGGAAATCATGAGGAGGAAGGTGATGGTAAGAATAGCTGAGAATAAGGCAAAGTCAGCTGGTTGGTCTGGTACAATATGCCCCAACATTTTCAAGAAACTCAAGTTAAATGTGAAGAGATCAAATATTTGCACTGTGCTTTATAATGGAGCTGAAGGGTTTGAGGTTATGGAAGGGCAGCACAGAAGGTTCACTGTCAACCTAGAGACATACACTTGCAGCTGCAGATATTGGGACCTGTCTGGTCTGCCTTGTTGTCATGCCATCAGTGCTATATACACAATTAACAAAGAGCTGGATGATTTCATTGCATCTTGCTACAGGATTGATGTGTATGACCAAGTGTACAGCCATGTGTTGGAACCACTTGAAGGGAAGGAGAATTGGCCAATAGCCCCTAACCCTAGGCCATTTCCACCTCTTGGAAGGAGAAAACAGGGCAGGCCACCAATAGAAAGGAGAAGAGAAGAGCAAGAGAAACCAAAAGGCAATAATTTATCAAGGAAGGGCATCAAAATCAGATGCTCAACATGTGGAGGACAAGGCCATAATAAAAGAAAATGCACATCAAATCCAGATGTTGTTAGGGAACATGCTCAAAGTAAGAAAACAGCCAAAAGAAGTAGGAAAAAACAAGATAAAGCAAATGAGGTAATATTTATTTGTACATATTATCTCCATTTTAGTAGCGCTTGCTACTTGTTTTTACTAATTCAGTGCTACACATCCCAGGAGGCTACCACTGCCCAGCAGCCTAAAGAGAGACATGTGTTGTATGTTGAGAAGAAGAGGAGGCAGCAGCCTAAAGAATCAACCCAGCCTGAACCATGTTCTCAGCCCCAAGCATCTACAGAGCAACAAGGTCCTGTGATGAAGCCATTTGTCCCACCCAAGAAAAAACAAGCATCATCTCAGCCCCAACCAGCAACCCACAAATCATCACAGACAATTCCCATGCCACAAGTAGTCACAGAACCAGTGCCCAAGTTTGGGAGAATGAACTGGTACTTGGGAGAGAAGCAAAAGAAAGCTCCAGATGCTCAAGAAAAGTAAAATGGCTGTGACCATTTTGCAAGCTTTGTTTTTCATTGTTGTTTAGAGAGATTATATGTATTTGAGAGATGATATTGTACTATAGAATTCACCAAAATATTTACATGTTTACCATCATGGGTATGAGAGATGATATTTTACTATAGAATTCACCAAAATATTTACATGTTGGTTTGACAGATGATATTTGCAATTTTCTATACTATCTGTGTTGCCAAATATAATGGTCATAATTGTGGCAACATGTAAAATCTGCAAGGCATTTGAAGGAACTGCACCTTATATTATATAACCAACAACTCCTCTGTCCACCAAAATACAGAGATCACCAACAACTCCTCTGTCCACCAAAATATTCGGTCACTCACTGTCTACTCATTGGTAGTCACCACTACTTTCTCCTAGCTACACCATGTCCAAAAGGGGGCAGAGCACTACACCTACACCTACTGCTAATGCTGCTGCCGACATCAGTCTTGCAACATTGCAAGAACTGAACTACTACTGCACACCTCGAAGCATGGACTCAGGCAAACCAGGACGCAGATGACGAGGATGAGCTGCCTGCTGCTGCATCATCTGCTCCAGATCAACCTGTGCGACGTACCTAACACCAATGCCTGGTCTTCCTCTGTACTTGACGATCCGGAGCACATCCGACATTGCTTCCGAGGAGGAGTGAACCTTTGCAGCCACATCTCGATAGCGAGCAACCACTGCCGCATTGGCCTCCAGCAGCCCCTCCACCTGCCCGAAGGCGTCGAACTTGACGAAGATCTCACCTCCCCTACGCCTGCAAATCCATCACCCCCTAGGCAGCCCCGACAAATCCATCAACGCCGCGGCCGCCTCTTGAATCTCTGCGACATCCTTCCTCGTCGGCTGCAGGTAGAGCTTGAACTCGACCTCCGCTTCCTCCATCTCATCCCTGCAAAGAAACCAGATAAGAGAGCCGCGATAACCTTCGATTCGAAGAGAGGAAGTTCGGAAGAGGAAGCTCCGATCGCGAGCTAGCGCAACCTGTTGCGCCCGCCGAGACCTCCGATTGCGGCGGCGGACTGCATTGTGTGCTCTGATTTGAGGAGGAAGAAGGAGAGGCGCAGACGACAGAGAGAAGGAGAGGGGATATGGGAGTGTCTAGAAGTTGGGGGGGGGGGGGGGGGGGGGGGTTATTTAGACCACGCTGGACAAAACCGGAATCTGACGTGTCCCAAGACAACTCTCGAAACAGCCACCGACGGCGCAGGGCTCTCTGTCTGGGGAGAATTTACAATTTGCCCTGCTTTACTTCAGTCCTTTATAATTTGCCACTTTTTACTTGGTCTTTTACTATTTGCCACATATTACACCGAATCATCTCTAATTTGCCCTATTTCTCCCTTTACAGATTTATTAATTATCTTAACTTGGAAATATATTATAAATACGGTAGAAATACAGTACCGTTTAGATCCAAGCATCAAGCGCGATCTGGGCTATCAGTTATATCTTTCCTTACCTGACGAAACAGAAACAGAGGACGTGAGACAGAGCTATGTCGGCGTCGGCGGCCGGAACGGTTGACGCAACCATGATTAGCGACCACGAGCAGCAGCCACAATCTAGGTAATCCCTTCGTCTCAACTTGAGTCTTTCTCCTTTCTCCATGAATAACTGAAGGTGAACTGAAGCATGCCACTTCCTAATACAGAACTGAAGCTGAATATGCAGCATGACGAATCGGCGCCCGAGCAAGATGCTGCCTTGAGGAGGGCCCTTCCGCCATTGGACTGGTCTGCGTCACCGGCGGGCGGCAGCTCTGCACCTCCTGGGGCGGCGGTGGCGGCGGCGAAGTACACCGACGGACGGAGGTGGCGGCGCTTGGTGTTCCGGGAGGTGGGGCAAGGCCGCTTGGGTGCCCGGAGCAGCAGCACGCGCGCGAGCGGCGCGACCATGCGTGGCGCCGGCGCAACCGGCGAACGAGTGTGTGAGTAACTGAGGAGAAAGTCTTATGCGGCGGTGGTCCGGCCGCCGCTGCCGCTATGTACTCTGCTTCTCCTCCCTTTCTTTCCTACGCTGATCAAAGGGGAACGATTGATCCAAGTGGTACTGTATTTCTACCATATTCGTAATATATTTTTCAGTTAAGATAATTAATAAATCTGTAAAGGGAGAAATAGGGCAAATTAGAGATGATTCGGTGTAATATGTGGCAAATAGTAAAAGACCAAGTAAAAAGTGGCAAATTATAAAGGACTGAAGTAAAGCAGGGCAAATTGTAAATTCTCCCCTCTGTCTGGTTTTCATTAGTCGTGGGGGTAATTTAAACCTGGGGTACGTGGACTTCTTTCATTGATTGGGCCGTAATATTCCGATCTGAGGAGAAAGACATTTTGACCAGTTGGACTCTTGCTGAAGCTTCACACATCCGGAGAGAGAGGGGAGATCGCGCACGCCGCGCAGGAGGATTTGGATTTTGGAGAGAGCATGGCGGAGAGAAAGGGCGTGCCGGCGCTCGGGTGGTGGCTGATGCTGGTCGGCTCGCTCCGCCTCGCCTCCGTCTGGTTCGGCTTCTTCAACATCTGGGCGCTCCGCGTCGCCGTCTTCTCCCAGACTGACAGTGCGCGCCCCTTCCAATTTCATCCCCCCCCCTCTCTCTCTCGCTTGTCTGGATTCGCCGCTGTGCTCTTGGATCTCGCTAGTCTGGGTGCTCCTAGTGCGATACCAGGTCGATTATTGCTGCGAGTTAGAGCTTTGTGCGTTTAGTGCTTGCTCCATGCTGCGGGAATCAGCGATTTGAGTGGGAATTTAGTGATCCGAACGTTGGACTTTGGGTCTGAAGGATCTGCATTTTTGCTTGACTAGGAACCTGGTGATTTGGAGAGAGTAGTACAATAACAGAGTTAAAGTGGACTGATTTATGTCATGCAGATGACCAGGCTCAGAAAACATGTCATGTAGTCATGTACTCATGTAGTACTCCGTACAAGAAGTCGTCTTCATGACGACGCAGATCAGGATATCCATAGGAAATTGCCCAAAATTAGTCCCCTCTTCTTACTTTTTTTAAAGAGAGACAAAATATTTCCCTCTGAAGCAGTATGATTAATATGGCTATCTTTGAGCGTTATGAACCAATATGATTAACAGCCAGTACTCCTATGTAATAGCTTTGTGGTCGCTTTACGACCACCATCGTACTATTATGGATGTGGCTATCTCATGTCATTTGTTGTCAAGAGTTGTTCGTTTGAGATAATGTCTTAATCCTACTGTGACCAACGTTTTCTCTGTGGAGCTAATATAAAAAACGTTGTTCTTTCTTGTACATGCAGTGACTGATATACATGGCCGTACCTTTGGGGTCTGGACACTTCTGACCTGCACGCTGTGCTTTCTGTGCGCGCTAAACCTGGACAACAAGCCTCTGTACATAGCCACCTTCATGTCATTCATCTATGCCCTCGGTCACTTCCTCACGGAGTACTTGGTATATCATACCATGGCTGCGGGAAATCTCAGCACAGTTGGCTTCTTTGCAGGTATTGTACCAGAACTTGAATCTGAGTGTGCCAGTAGTTTCTATTGTCACATCACAGTAGCGTAATTTGCTTTGAGTACTAGCTAGGACTACAATTGTTTCCAACATTTAGGTTGGCAAAACTGCTATCCTAAATATTCATTCAATCTAGCCTTTCGAATTAAGGCTGCTACAAGCCCTGTCTTGTGCAGTCTAATTTTCTGTCTTCTGTCAATGTAGTTTCAAACATTGTAGAGTTGTCCAAATTGGGCTTCATAGTTCGGTAGGCTTATACTGCCTGCGTACCTAATTATAAGACGTCTTGGTAGGAGGAAGTATTTGGTAATCCAACCCGAAACGAAATGACTAACGGGTACGAATAATGATACATCTCTAGATCTGTTTAAACCTTTCTGATCAACTCAATCCTTTTTATTTAGGGACATCAATTGTATGGATGCTGGTCCAGTGGAACTCTCACGGGGATCCGCGTGGTTCTCATGCTGTCAAGCAGTCATGAGTGGCGTATTCGCACCGGGGGAAGGAGGATCCTCGCGGAAGCCCATTTCATTCTGTTACCCCTGTAGTTTTTTGTTTCAGTTTTTCTACTTTTTTTTGCTTGAAATATTTGTTGTAGATTCATCCGCGAAAACTTGAAAATATGAGCTGTAACAAACGAATACATTTTCTTTGGAAGAGATCAATGTGGGCATCGGGAAAATTAGACTCGCCACACTCAGTTTTATAATGATATGTTGTATTTCGAACACATCACAGGCTATCACCTACGGTTGCAGTTTCCTGCTATCAGCATGCGGTTTTCTGCTTGGTGTTGTCCTTCAAATTTTTGCATATCTAATATATAGTGAGGCTTTCAACATTGGCTCTCAACATTTTTCCATCTTGAAAGCCTCAGAATATGCAGTGTACAATGTTTTCCAGAAATGATTGCACGATTAACTTCATCGACGCCTCAATCATTTGTATGTCTAACACGTTCTTCTCACATAAAATCCGCAAAGCAGCTTTCGCCCCATCTTTGTTTGATCCGTATATCTAATAATATATTTTCTTGTAAGAGAACAAATAACAAGCAGCTTTCATAGCTCAGTTGGTTAGAGCACCCGTTTAGTAAGCGGGAGGTCTTGAGTTCAACTCTCAATGAAAGCATTCATTTTTTGCTTTGCTGCGTAATCCTCTTCGTCTTCCCGTCGTCAAAATCACAGCAAACCGAACACATCACAGAGCTCGTCCTCATGGCTGATTACGATGGTTACTCCCTCCTCCTCCCAAGCGGCTCCCTTTTCCTCGGGTTTGATTGTTCCACGCAGTATGTACACCGTTCCATAGTTTCCATCTTCTGACCTGAATTCCAGATTATCGTGCTTCCTCCGGCCACGCTACTTTCAATCTTGCTACGGTCTCTTTGCGCAGATCGCTCAAAGCCACAGTGCTGGACGCCGAACTCGCAATCGTCGCCCACGACGCCGTCCACTTCGACACCGAGCTGCCGCACTACGGCACCGAGGGCGGCGTCCGCCGGGACCCGGCCGAGCCGAGCCGCATCGTGTCGCCGCCTCTGATGTGGGCCGAGGCCCTGGACCTGCTCCTCCAGAGGCTGGATCCCAGGGTGGACTACGGCCGCGTGGCCGCCGTCTCCGGCAGCGCGCAGCAGCACGGCAGCGTCTACTGGAGGCGCGGCGCCGGCGCGGCGGCGCTGGCCTCCCTGGACCCGGCCCAGGGCCTGGCGACGCAGCTCGCGGGCGCGCTCGCCGCGCCGGAGTCGCCCGTGTGGATGGACAGCAGCACGACGGCGCAGTGCCGGGAGGTCGAGGCCGCGCTGGGCGGCGCGCTGGCGCTGGCCGCCATGACGGGGTGCCGGGCGCACGAGAGGTGCACCGGCCCGCAGATAAGGAAGATGTTCCAGACGAGGCGGGGTGTCTATGACGGCACCGAGAGGATCTCGCTCGTCAGCTCGTTTATGGCGTCGCTGCTCATCGGCGGCTACGCCTGCATCGACCAGACTGATGGTGCGGGGATGAACTTGATGGACATCCGGACGCGCCAGCTTCGCGAAGATGCGCTTGAGGTTTGGTTTCTTCTTGAAATGTTCAGAGCTTTTCAACTGCAGTTTGCAGCAATCTTACATTTTGGGGACTGAAAATAGCAGGGCGGCATAGCAGTGGCGGATCTAGGATTTTCTCATTGGGTATGCCGCACCAAAAATATTGACCAATTTGATAAAAATTATTTA
Organism: Poa annua; assembly: GCA_026929855.1. Taxonomy (NCBI): domain Eukaryota; kingdom Viridiplantae; phylum Streptophyta; class Magnoliopsida; order Poales; family Poaceae; genus Poa; species Poa annua. The sequence continues at coordinate 74,072,032 of CM049433.1, forward strand.
CCAATTTAATAAATAGCTGTAAATTTGTATTGTAATATGATATAAAACAATAAATAATGTGTAACTGGAAGTAAGTACGAAAATAGCAGGGCGGCATAGCATCTTTAATTCGGTTTCTCTTTGCCGAGGTTACACCCAGCGACATGGACGCGTGATGTGTTGCTAGATTCAAAGCTGACGAAAGAGCAGGTGCCAATAGCAATTACAGTTCTGTGGTGCATTTGGACAAGTAGGAATAAATTTGTCCATGGGGAGGAGCAGTATCAACCGATTGGTTCTATGCAATTGGTGGAGGAGCAGATTTCGCTGCTAGAGCTTCCGCCTGCGCAACCAAAGGTGAAGAAACCAGTGTGTAGATGGGCAAAACCTCCAGTGGGATGGCACATAATCAACTCCGATGGGGCGATCAACGCTACTACGAGGGAGGCAGGCTCAGGCTACGTCATACGTGATGAGGAGGGAGAGTTTGTCGAAGCGGGCTGTCGCAAATATCGGATGACAGATGACCCTTTCATAAGCGAATTGCTCGCAAGCCGAGATGGGCTAGAGGCAGCCAGGAGGAGGGGTCTGCAGAAGGTGATCTTACAAACCGACTGTAGTATGCTCGTGAAGCTGTGGCATGAAGCTGGTGTTGTGCGCGCGGAAGGAGCGCACATCTTTCAGGAGATGAAGTTTCTAAGTTCTAGTTTCCAGGATTTCAAGTTTCTCTTTTTGGGTCGTGATGCAAATGGTGTAGCGCATAGGTGTGCAAGAGAGGCTTTAAGCGTAGTAGGTTCTGTTCGCTTTGATGTAAAACCTGGATTTCTGACTGATGCGATTCAGTCCGACTGTAACCACTATCCCGTTTGAATAAAGGAGTGAAGTACGATAAAAAAAAAAGGCATAGCATCTTTAATTCAGTTTTTACTTCATACGGAGTATTCCTCTGTTGCTTCCTGACTGTTTCTGATTTTTCATTCCGATTTTACAGCATACAGCTCCAGATTTAGAGGTGAAGATTGGTAAGCTAGCACCTGCACATGAGATAGCAGGAACTTTAGCTCCTTATTTTGTGCAGAGGTATCTCTATGCCGAATTTGTTTCATCTTTTTGTCTCATAATTCTTCAGTAGGATACCTTTTTGAATAAAAATCTAGAAACCCGAGATATATGCACAAACTACCTTCTTATTCACTGATATCAACTCGCCAGATTGTCCTCTTATGTTGTTTGCAATAGGGCTAATGTTGTAGGCCAGTTAACTTTCTAAGTAAACAATTAATATGAACATTGAATTGTACCCCAAATTTCCATTTAGTGACTAGTTATGTGTATGTGATCAACTTGTTAGAATGATTAACAAGGATACTTAACGTTTTCTCAGATTTCAGTTTACAAGCAATTGTCTTGTTGTTCAGTGGTCAGGGGACAACCCAAATAGCCTTGCAGGTACTTGCAGTTTTGCTAACTTTCTGCATATGATCCTCATAAAACACGCCATATGTCTATTTCGCCATGCGAAAGCATTCCCTAAGAAAAAGCATACAAGACCTTTTACATAACGGGAAAATAAAACAATACAGTATTTCATAACCCTAATATATATGGTTATGCAGGCTTGACTTTGAGCAATCCTGGTGATCTAGCAGTCAGCCTTGGAACCAGTGATACAGTAATCATCTATCACCATGCCTACAAATTTTTCTATTTTTTTTTCAAGAGCAATGGGATTATACGAACATGTGTCGTAGCCTTTACATTACTACATTAGAACATCTTTCTAAATTTGGCTCATTATGTGAATCAAACCTATTTTTTCTTCTAATGTGTAACATTTAGTAAAAGGATATGCAAAGAACATATGACTAATTGTGCAACACTGTTCTGTTTCTATCAACACTTAGTGGTGACTGTTACGTTGTGATCCTTCAGGTATTTGGGATAACTGATGTGCCCGAAGCATCCCTGGATGGAAACATCCTTCCTAATCCAGTTGACCCCAAGACCTACATGGTTATGCTTTGCTATAAAAATGGATCTCTTACACGAGAAGGTATCGTTTTCAGTGCCTTCTAGTATACTATTTCCTATAGCTAACTCAGAAAATTTCCTGCCAGATATTCGCGATCGTTATGCCGAGAAATCATGGGATGTGTTCAACAACTACCTTGAGCAAACAGACCCCTTAAATGGTACGCAGTGTATATACTCAAGATTAAAAGCTCCATTTTCTATCCTCTCAACTATTGCTATAGTCTCAGTTTGGTCAACTGTATACCAGATACTTCTGGTCTCTCGATTGTCAAAACCATACAGATTTAGCCAATTGCCCTAGTGAAAGCAGTTTTTGTGGAGGATGTGGTGTAGCAGACCGGTCAGCACAAAAGTTGAAAAAATCAGAAAAAAGAGAGAAGAGACATAGTTTTTCAAGATTTCTTTAGAGAACTGGGCTAATACTAAGAAAAATTAGGAGAACTTTTGAATCTATTGAAACCGATTTTTCGCAGAGTATTTATGAGTCTTATCCTATTTTAAAATCCGTAGAATTTAACTTTCCTGGAACACTTATGTATTTTCTTCTAAATTTCTGTTTTCATGAATTTATATTCTTCAGTTTCGTGATCTATTTTTTATAATAGTCTGATTGGAATGCCCCTTGTGCAAAATTGCGGGCATATGATTGTGCAAACCACTTTTAGTGAGACAACAGGCTGAATCAAAATTGATTTGACACTCAAGGGACTGATATCTGATATTGGTCGAGGGGCCATAAACTAGACTTTTTCCTACTCAAAATGATGATACCCGTGTTCCTACAGAGGGAGTACTTCTTTTCGAACCAAAATGCATATCTCCAAACAAGATTGTTGACCTGGCTCATGAACACAGCCAGATTAATGGTATTTAGACCAGCAGGTAAAGATCATAAATTTGTCAAGTCGACACCTCTGTGGGATTATGATTTGATCCCACTAGGGGTAAAGCAGTTTTTTTTGTTCTATCAGGATAGATGCTTGCATTGACCACATAAAGTAGCTTCTCCGTGAATTATCATGTCTCGTGTTTTTCTTCTTTTGCAGGAGGGAAGCTGGGATTTTACTACAAGGAACATGAGATCCTGCCACCGCTCCCAGGTTATTATGGACCTTGCATATTCTTTCCTATCCCTTCTTTATGTCACAGCTCACACGATGTCTTAATTAATATATTCCTAGTTGGGTTTCACCGTTACCTTGTGGAAACCTTAATCAGTGGATCTTCCGATGAGACTGCACCACATCAAACAGTCGAGTTTGATCCTCCGTCAGAGGTTTGAGTACTTCACAACTCGTCAGTTCCTTCAAACGACTGAATATGCCAAACACTTGGGCAGTTTTCACACAAATTTATTCAGGTTCGTGCGGTAATAGAAGGCCAGTTCCTGTCGATGAGGGGCCATGCTGAGAGATGTGGCCTGCCGGTGCCTCCGAAGCGGATTATAGCAACCGGTGGCGCATCCTCGAACCAGGCTATTCTCAAGATCATGGCTTCCGTTTTCGGCTGTCCAGTTTACACTGTTCAGAGACCAGGTATGTGCAAGACATCTATACCACATGGGGTCCTGGACAGTATACCGATCTGTACACCCCTTGCTATCCATATTGCATTGTCTTAGAAACAAAGCTGAATACTATGCATCTACTCGATGTGCATGGTTGTGATGCTTATCTTTTTGTCGTTCGATGTAGACTCTGCGTCGCTGGGCGCAGCTCTAAGAGCAGCCCATGGCTGGCTCTGCAAGCAGCAAGGCGAGTTCGTGCCCATCTCACACCTGTACTCGGGCAGATTGGAGACAACGTCGCTCAGCATGAAGCTGGCTGTTCCATTTGGGGACTGCGAGGGGGACGCCGAGCTCCTGAACATATACACATCGTTGGCGAAGAAGAGGCTAGAGATAGAGCAGAAGCTTGTGGAGAGGTTTGGTCGGCGTACCTCTGCGACGTAGATTGTGGTCGGCGACATTTTTGTATGGATACAGAACACTTTTCAGTAGCAGTCAGTGGCCAGGATGGTGGAATTTTCGAAAATGCATCCGCAGATAAGGGTAGTTGCTTAATTGGATCAAGTGTATAGAAAAATCAGTCATGTTCTATCACCACTATACCATTGTGTAATAGGATAGGTTTTTGTATTCCATCGAGCATGTTTTATTCAAAATCCAATGCTTTGATAAGTTTGTATTGCTATTGGTTGGGGAACGGTGTGGGGTCTCTGATTTGACTATCAAAATTTTAGCCAATGTTTTTTTGGGGGCAAGAAAATAAAATAGGTGCGAAAATAGGGCATGAGCCAACCATCAAAAGGACCAAACTATTTGTTTGACTGGAAGATTTGTAGTAGGATGGGCTTGGACACCGACAACCAATGAAGGATTTTCTACTGCTATTATGAGTGTCAGAGTGTGTGCTGTCATTTGAATTTGAGTCAACTAGATAAGTTCTGAAAAATTGAGAAGAATTCTTCCAAACTGTTAACTTCTCATAAAATCTGACCTTCACAATAAAACCAATAACCACTGTTCAATGTATCTTCCGATATCTCGATATTCTCAGTGTCTGACCGATAAGATAACTTGGCTGATTTATCAGCCGATCAGTCGATATGCCGATAAACTGGTCGATATGACGATAAATCGGCCGATTTACCCCTTATCTTGGGTCGACCGATAAGTTCCCGATAAGCGATATCCCCAACATTGGCAATAACCCTCAGCATTGTGACAGCGGATTTTCTCTTTGTTGTGTGTTGTGCACAAATGGTCTGTTTTTTTTTTGGATCTAATTTGGCATGTTTGAATGTTATAGCGTGTACTACATCCATGATATTCTTGACGATCTTACAACTTTGATTTTAGAATGATGCACACACACTCTAAAGCAGTGGAGCACGGTGGAACCTACTCCAGATCGAGAACCTTACTGAATCTAAAAGATTCTTTAGCGGAAACAAAAGGTTGTGCAAGATTCGAAGCGTGGGTTTTCGCAATCCCAGGTGCCCTCCACTGATCTAGCTGTTGTACTTTCTTGCCTTCCACTTCCAAAAGTGGAAGACGAAAGTTAGATCGGTCGAGACCCCAAAGCTTGACAGCGAGAAACATGGAGAAAAGTTCGGCCCCGTGCGCGCCGACTGGAACTGGGTGGATCGCCATGGAAAGTTGCTTGGGCACAGGGGAGCAGGGGCGCATAGTTCCTCCGGCAGCATCATGCATGCGCCACCGAAATATACTCTATATATCTTTCTGAAACCACCGGCCTGCCTACGGAATTGCGACGAGACATGCCGACATGGTTTTGGAAAAAAAGAAAACATGCCTCCCGGTCTGTTGCAAAATGCAATTGGTTTGGTAGTTTCAGGAGTTTGGTGGCTAGCTGAAGCGCCGAAATTCAGACGGTGATCTGTTGGCTTCTGCATCAACGTCTTCCTCTTTTCTTCAACGGGAGGCTGGCCCCTGATCGATTCGTTCCAAGAGAAGAAAAGAAAAAAAGGAAAGAGGTCCACGTTCCTGGCTCTGATAGTCTGATGCTCCCTGAACCAGTTACCTCTCGACAAAATGCAAATCGGTTTGGTAGTTTGAGGCTGCTGAAGCGCCGTAATTCAGACGGTAATCTGTTGGCTTCTGCAATCAACTTCTTCCTCTGTTCTTCAACGGAGGCGGCCCCCCGAACGGTTTCGTTGCAAGAACAGAAAAAGAGAAGAGGTCCACGTTCCTGGCTAGGTCCCTCTAAGGCTCTGATAGCCCGATGCTCCCAGAACCAGTTATCTGTGGGAGAATTGATTATAACCCCCCGTTCATGTGCCATGGCAACATAAGCCCTCTTGTTCGTTGCCCTCCCTTCCGACCCCCTGTTCTATCTAATTATTGCTGCTGGCCCCTTTTTAGAGTATTTGTCTCCTGATTTAGGCAGTAATCAAAACTATTAGTCTAATTATCATCTAACATGATAAATCTGCCAAATCCTATCTCTTCAAGTCGCACGAATAGAGAAACTGCTCTCGCTTTTGCCCCGTTCGCGACCTGGCCGCGGAGCTGCGGGGCTCGCCGCCGTTCCCCTGGACGCTCAGCCGCGGGCCTTTGCGCCCTTGCGTCCGTCGCCCCCGTCCGCTTCGTCGCCAGAGCCGCATAAATCACCGGCGGCCGTTGCGTTCGTCGCCTCTGTGTGCAGTTCGTCGCCATCATGTTCATACACCGGCAGATTGATTGCAGGTGCGCCGCCACCGTGTGCTCCGCCCCGAGCCACCGTGTGCTAGGCCCGGCAGCCGAGCGTCTAGGCGCAAGGAGGGTAAGGTCCGGCGGCGAGCGGCCAGGGCGACGGCAAGGTCACGGATCGAGGCGGCGACCTACGGGGAAAACAACGAGTTCCGTCTCCAGGCTCTGCGTGCATGAGCGTGACTAGAAGAAATAGACAGGGGGCAGTCTAGTCATTTTAGATTTTCGTTAACCTCTAATATAGGTTAATTAACTTAATGATGACATAACAAAGCAAAAGAGGGCCATAAGCAATGAATTAGCCGAATTGGGGGCTAGAAGGGAGCAAGACAAATAAGGGGGCTTATTTTACCGTGGCACATGAACGGAGGGGGTCAGAGCATACACCGCAAATCGTCCGGAACTGCATAATTCCGGCGAGTTTGCGGGTCGGGGCTAGTTCGGTGTCCAGAACAGACACCGTTAAATTTCGCGGAACTGTAAACATTTTGTAGGGCCCCGAAATCACGAGTGTCCAAACACTATTTTTGCTGTTTAAAGCGCACTATGCAAGTCACAAACTGGCCGGAATTTGCTGATTTCTCACCGGCGCCGTTGTCCATAACATAGACTCCAACCGTCAATTTCTCGTGACTCCACCAAAATTTTAGACTGTCGTTCGGAGATTTGGACTCGCCGCACCCGAGTCGTGGCTGTACAAGCGAGGCCGGGACGAACAAATGCAGCAAATCCGGCGGCGCAACTAATCTTGTCGCTGTTGGTCGCGATGAGCGCGCCCAGCTTGTCACCGGCGTCCGTGTGCTGGCCGCGCTGAGCGTCTGTGTGCTGGCTGTGCTGGGTGTGACCTTCCAAGCTCGTCCGTATGCTGGCCGCGCTGGGCGTGGCCTGCTCACCGACGTCCGTGTGCTGGCCGCGCTGGGCGTGACCTTCCAAGCTCCTTCCTGGGCGTGGCCACCTTCACTTGGGATTGCTCATGGTGCTCATCAGGACGCTCGGTCCACCTCTTGCAGACGATCGGGAGCACTCTGATTTGGGGATCGAGGAAGATGAGGGTCGGGCCGTCAAGGCGCTAGACGCGCATGTGAATATTCTTTTTTACCGTTCTGCTTAAGGGGTCTTTCCATTTCCAAAATTTTGTTTAGAATTGAACCAAAAAGAAAAGGAAAAAAGGAATTTATAGGAACAGTGTTACCCCCTATATCTGCCGTAGGTAAAAATGGACCCGCAAACCCATTTTTCGTGACCTGCATAACGGTTTTAAGGGCTGACAAAATGCGGTGTCTGCTAGAGATGCTCTTGTAATCAATTCTCCCGTTATCTGTCGACGAAGGAAAGATCGGTACCCACGCACAGCAGTGACCAAACGCAAACGGTGGTCAATTCTGGCATGCAGCAGCGCCAGGAGAGGATATATATCCTGAACAGACCGGACGAAAACGAAAGACGGCGCGACCCCGCTACCACGATCACGGTCACCACGTATCCTCCCTAGCCCTACAGTGTCCTCCGGTGGCCGTGTTGGCTCGGTAACTGTTGCCACATGCGTCGGCGTGCGTGCCAACACGCCTCGCCGCCTGCCATGATCGTTGGCCGGCCACACGTCCCTCTCGCATTCATTCATTGCCCACGTTTCCCTCCCTCTCCGCCAGATACGTACGCATGATTGAGTACGTACTCGACCCCGTGCATACTCTCCAGGCCTGTCGCTGATCTGGATACAGCGGCGAGGAAGCAACTCGAAAACGGCTTTTGAGCCCTCGGCGCCGGAAGGGCCGTTTGATCTGTCTGCTCTCATCCCATCTGATCGCCCGAGATACGATGGACCTGTTCGCGCGGCCGCGTCGCCGTCGCGCGGGATTTGTTCGCGCGCCGCGTATCAGCAAGGAGACGAACCCGCGCCGATCTATTATAGTACAGTACGTGCAATCATCGTCAATCCTCATCGCATGTTGTCTAATCTACTACTGTAGTAGGGAGGTACTACAACTAACTGACATCTCTCTTTGTTTTCTCCTCCGCTGCTGCTGCTTCGGGTTCGCAAAAGCCGAGGAAAGCGATCGGTCTAGCTCGGCGTTTCCATGTCTGCTTCTTGCGCAAGTTTATCCACATCTGTTGGCGCGGGAGACGTACGTCAGTCCGAGATTGTTCTCATCTCAATCTGCGTTCGGAAGAACAGCATACATACAGGGAATGTGGTTGGTTGCCTCCTCTACTTGTTTATTACGAACTAGGATGGCTGTGGCCGAGCTCAGGAGTCGATGATCGAGGACGGGTAGCTCACAATTCTATATGCTACCACCATCTCCACAAGACCACAAGTCAGCATCGTATTAATAACGCAGTCGTTTTTGGAGGCCTTCCCTCAGCTTCATTGATGCACGAGAAGCTGAGCCTGTATTTTTTTTTTTTAGAAAAAGGAGAGTCCCGGCCTCTGAATCGATTGATGCATGCAGCCTTTATTAACTTATTAAAAGTCGATTACAACGAGAGATACATCATGGGTCACTCAAAGTCGATACATGGATTAACCATCTAAAAACCAAAGAAGACATGTAATGATACTGCATCAACATGTTATTCTTTTATCAGAACGCCAGCTGCACTGGTTGTATAAATCCGATGCTACCAACTCCAGGCGGTTGCACACAAAAGCCATGGCGTCGCGCTTCTCCACCGACTGTAGGCAAGACCACGTACGGATCCAGTGCGTTGCTATGGGAATCACCTGCATGAAAGAAGTTTTTTTTGGCTCTGTTAAAGATATAATCATTTCGTATATTCCACATTGCCCAGAGTAAAGCACAAACTCCCACTCGGATTTGAGCTTTCACCCCTTTAGGGACCCCTCTCAACCAATTACCAAACAAGTTATCTATACTAGTCGGTGGTTGAATATTGAAAGACAAATGGACAATCGGCCAAACCATTTTAGCAAAGGGACATGAAAGAAATAGATGATGAACTGTTTCATCTTGATCACAAAAACAGCATTTTTTACATCCTTCCCACTTACGTTTTGTCAAGTTATCTTTAGTGAGTATAACTTTACGGTGTAGAAACCACATAAAAATCCTTATTTTTAGTGGAACCTTAATTTTCCAAAGATATTTGCGAAGATAGGTAGTATGACCACTCATGTAATCTAAATACATGGATTTGACCGTAAATTTCCCATTGTTCGTCAACTTCCAAACAAAAGCGTCTTGCTGATTTGAAAGTTGGATATACATTAAACGAACGACTAGTTGAAGCCAGGATATCCATTTGTCTCCCGTCAAGCTTCTCCTAAAACCTATGTTTAGTGGAGGTGCTTGTCCTAGCACTGTTGCTACCGAAACTTCTTTTCGTTGTGCTATGTTATAAAGAGAGGGATACTGGAAACACAAGGGCTTATTCCCTAACCATGTATCCTCCCAAAACCGAACCTGCTCTCCATTCCCCACCACAAAAGAACCTCTGTCAAAGAACTGATCTTTAACCTTCATTAGGCCCTTCCAGAAGCTGAGCCTGTATACCCACCCTGTTTTGCACTGGATTGCTCTGTATATGTTCATTTCGGTTAAAAAGTTTTTCTATACGCTCCTAATGAAATGCCAAATACGCATTATCACTAACAGCTCAAGTCAGTCAATCAATCCATCAGCATGTGAAAGCTGAAGCAATGATCGATCGATAGAATTCAACGCTTCAGATTGATATTACGAGGTACGCTGAACTTTCCCGTTTTCTCTCCTGGTCGACCAGCAGTACGTCCGTTTCGATGATAATATGTATCCATCAAACTAACGATCTATAATATAGGCAAGTCAATAAGAAATCGCGGCTCCTGATAACCATAAGAGGGCGTCTGGTATTAGTCTAGTCTAGTCTCGAAAATGATGCATGCACGAACGTAGAGGGAGTATCAGCGTCTAAAAGGACCTACTTGCTGTAATGGCGCTTATTAAACCGAAACCCCTGGTATTTTAAGGACAATGTATATGTGTAGCACACTAAACTATTACTAGACCATATGTATGTGACTCTATGTCTGGACATTGTGATGACACTGGACTAGTCTAAACCGGAACGTACTAAATTAAGCTTGCAAGTGGGGCACGCATGAATAATATAGACATGTCCCCATCAGAGAGGAGAAATGAAGACGATGAGTGTAGTACTGTATAATGCTTGTTAAGCAAAATGTTTCGGATTTAACTAAAGCAAAGCATATTCTGCAAAAGGGCAGTGGATCTTCTTGTGCGCCTCCAATTTATGCCTTTGTGTTCCTCTCATATCTGTATGTGGTAGTACCCAGCAGAGGACAAGGACAGGCCATTATGACAACATGATGAAAATACTAAGAATTTTTAATAATATGTGGTTGTGTGCACCAATTGATGCAGAGATTGGGGGTTATCCTCCTCCTTGAAAAAGCTAAGGACTTATTTGATCCAAAAGTGGAGAAATCATGTAGTAATAGGATTTTTTTTCTATGGTGGCACTGTTCACCTATTTGGCTTGAAAGAAGAAGGCAAAGGAAAAACACAACAAAGTTTCCTTTGATCTCAATTTCAAAGGAAAATGCAGGAGTTATACTTCCACTTTGACCTCCTTTCAAATCCTACGCACAAAGAGCATAATAACACGATTAATAGTGCATAATAACAAGCTAATTATACTTTTCAAGTGGTACGACTTTGATTTATCAATGATTATTAGTAATGTATTGCTCATATTCCTGTGAACTATACAACCAAGTTTACAGAGTTATTGCGTATTGCATTCTTCCTTTTACACTTATTTTTAGAATCCTACGAACTAAACATGCCCTAATCTAATTTTAAAGACATATGGGCCCAAATGTGAACCACTAGCTCAATCCCCTCATGCTTATTTGTGGGTCTTTTAGGATATAGTTAGAGCATCTCCAACATGCGCGCAGAAACAAATCACGCGCTAAAATAATTTTACAACACCACTTGTGGTGAAGCGCCCGCCCGCTGCTGCGCCAGAGGAGTCTTCCGCTGGCCTGCTCACCGCCAGTCTACTTTTGGTGCCGCGCCCACCCGCCTCACTCGAGCATCTCCTGGTAGGCCGCCTGGCGGCCGGCACAGACTATGGAGGCGACGACGGCCGTGCAGGTGAAGACGGTAGGGTGGACGTGGGAGGAGGAGGAGGAGGCGGCGACGGATGCGCCGTCGAGGTCCCTGAAGCGGATGGGGGACGCGGTTGTGGATGCTGATGGGGGAGGGGGGCGACAAGAGAGGAGGTGGTCTTTGGGAAGCAGGGTAAATTTCTCCAGCGCTGGACGGCAAGGTGGGAGGAGAGTTCGCACCGAAATTTGAAGCGCCCAGCGGAATTTGGAGGCACCAATGGCCCACTGGAGATGTTCTCAGAGAGAGTTGCACCGGACATAGCAGTGAGAAGACTCGTGTAGCAATTATTGCGTCACTTGACTACATATATAGGGCGTGAAGTGTTTTCCACTTCAGTAGACTCGATGAGGAGACAGGAACATATGTGTACGGCGTCTCCCTATCGTGACGGACAAACAGAGGGAAAACAAAATCGGTATTCTTCCTAATCCACTCAACAAACCTCGTGGCCTTATCTATCCGAGATCCAAAAGAAGAAACATCTTTCCCTAGCGGGACAAGAGAAGCAAATGCATGTAACACGTTCGCTAGCTTCACGGAAAGAAAGGCGGCGGCTAGGGTTTCAACCCTAGTCGTCGCCGCCGGCGTCATCTGCAACTCTATCACCGTCTTCGTCTAAAAATTGACGGGTCCTTACCTCCTCTAGGTGCCGTTCTGACACTTGGAGGGGTGGGTATCTCGGACCTGCGCAGGGCGCTATACAGGGGTCCTTAATGTTAGAGCTTGGTTTTGGTTGTTGTCTTCTTTGTCAATGAAGATGACATCGTTTATAATAAGTGATCTTTCGTGCTTCGGCCATCGGCGAGATCTCCTTCTCGACGTCAATGGTGGCTTTGGAAGATTAAATTTGTCAAGGTATGGTTCTTCAGATCTTGTTTCCCCAGATCAATCTTGGATTGTTTCTCATGGTTGCCGCTAGGAGGTTTGTCCTCGCGTTATCTATCCCGGCTACTACGTCTTCGGCAATGGTGATTCGTTCTCTCGGCTCCCAGCGTCATCGACAAAGTGGCTCAGTTATTTGTCCCTGAAATATCAGTGGTGGTTGATGTCTACGCACGCTTCTATTCTTGTAGACAGTGTTGGGCCTCCAAGAGCAGAGGTTTGTAGGACAGCAGCAAGTTTCCCTTAAGTGAATCACCCAAGGTATATCGAACTCAGGGAGGTAGAGGTCAAAGATAACCCTCTCAAGCAACCCTGCAATTAAGATACAAAAAGTCTCTTGTGTCCCCAACACACCCAATACACTTGTCAGATGTATAGGTGCACTAGTTATGCGAAGAGATAGTGAAATACAAGTAATATGGATGATTATAAGTAGTAATTGCAATCTGTAATAAAAATGGCAGCAAGCAAACATGTAGCAGAACTTGTTGGAAACGGTGTTTCAATGCTTAGAAACAAGGCCTAGGGATCCTACTTTCACCAGTGGACATTCTCAACAATGACATCAAAGTTAAATAAATAAACACTACTCTCAAACACTCTCATGTTGGATAACAAACACCATTCATTGTGTAGGGCTACAAGAGCACACCCCAAAGTCTGAGTAAACAAACACCACAACGTCATAAAGGAATCACACACGGTGCACACACTGTCACCGTTACAACCGTGAATAACTCCGGAGTTCATATTAAAGTAACCTCTAGAGTGCATAATAGATAAAGAGTAGCATCACATATTCAACTAGATTACAAAGCTCATGATCACATAAAAGATCACATCATGGGAGAGAGAGATAGACCACATAGCTACCGTAGATCCCGCAGCCCCGGGGGAGAACTACTCACTCCTCATCATAGGAGTCAGCAACGGCGATGGAGATGGCTCCGGGGGCAATTCCCCGTCCCGGCAGGGTGCCGGAACAGAGACTTCTGTCCCCCGAATCTTGTCTTCGATGGCGGCGGCGCTCTGGACCCGTGGAGGAAATATCGAACACCCTGCTAGGGTTTTTGTTTCGGGGGGCATATGTAGGCGAAAGGGCGAAGGCGGTGGAGCTCCGTGGGCCCCACACCACGTGCTCGCGCGGCAGAGGGGGGACCCGCGCCTGGGGGTGGTGTGGGCCCCTCGGGCTCCGTCTTCGCCTCCTCTTCGGTGCTCTGGAAGGTTCCCAAATAAATATGCACTTTGGAAAAGAAATCATCTGATTCCGAGAATATTTCCTTATGTACTTTTCTGAAACCAAAAACAGCAGAAAACAGGGAACTGGCACTGTGACATCTTGTTAATAGGTTAGTCCCAGAAAATGCATAAAACTTTATAAAATGCATATAGAACATGTAATAACTTGGTATAATATAGCATGGAACATAAGAAATTATAGATACGTTGGAGACGTATCAACATCCCCAAGCTTAGTTCTACTCGTCCCGAGTAGGCAAGAACGATAAAAGAAGAATAATTTCTGAAGTGACATGCTTAAACACAATCTTGATCATAATATAATGTAATGCTCATGTTATGAATGAAGTGACTCAAGGCAATGATCTATAGTTTGCTAACAAATAGACAAGGAGTAAACAACTACATCATATAAGTAAAACTTTTCATGAATAGTACTTTCAAACAAGCATAAAAAAGATTTGCATAAGAGTTAACTCATAAAGCAATATTATCTAACTAAAAGAGCAATGAAGCAACACAAAGGAAGATATAAATTTCAGCATTGGCTTTCAACTTTTGAACATGTATATCATATAGATAGTTGTCAACACAAAGAAATATAACAAGTGCAATAAGTAAGCATATAAGAATTGTTGCACACAGTTGACACAAGTGTTTGCTTCGGGGATAGAAAGAAGTAGGTAAACTGACTCAACATAAAGTAAAAGATAGGCCCTTCGCAGAGGGAAGCAGGGATACAAGCATGTGCTAGAGCTTCTTAGTTTTATAGGTTTTTGAAATCATATAGAGAGCATAAAAGTAAGTTTTGAGCGGTGTTTGTCGTTGTCAACGAATGGTAATGGGCACTCTACCCCCTTGTCAACCAGACTTTCAAGAGCGGCTCCCATGAAGGACGTTATTTCTACCAGCAAGGTAGATCATCCCTCTTATCTCTTTTGTTTACACATATAGTTAAAAACTTTTGTCATTGCTTGACTGATTGGATCAGGGCAAAAATGTGAAGAGATTGCAGTGGTTAAAGTTGTAGTTAATTGGGACTGGGCACCCCATTTGCCAGCTCTTTTTGCAAAGTTAATGGATAAGCGGATGTATATGCCACTAGTCCGGTTGGTGAAAGTCTGTCTAAAAGAAAATGACAAGGTTGATATCCGTAACACCACATACTTCCTCATGAGCTAATAAACATTGACACAAATAAGGGATAATAAATTTTGAATAAAAGGTAGCACATGAAGTATTTACTTGGAATGGCAGGAAATACCATGTAGTAGGTATGTATGGTGGACACAAATGGCATAGGTTTTGGCTCAACGATTATGGATGCACGAGAAGCATTCCCTCTCAGTACAAGGCTTTGGCTAGCAAGGTTGTTTGAAGCAAACACAAGTATAAACTATGACAACGAGACGTATATAAAAACATATTGCAAGCATTATAAAACTCTACATTGTCTTCCTTGTTGTTAAAACACTTTTACTAGAAAATATCTAGACCTTAGAGATACCAAACATGCAAACCAAATTTCAGCAAGTTTTACGGTAGTTCCTCACTAATAGGTTTTAACTACATGATGTAAAAGCTTAAACATGATCTACTTGAGAGCTCAAAACAATTGCCAAGCACCACAACATGCAAGATAACAATCCATAAGAGCATGTATATCTTTCTTTATACCATCTACCACATTTAGCATTTACTGTTCTCAACCAAACACCAATCAACTTATTTAAAAGATAAACTCTCCAAGTAATTAAACAATGAGATATGAGAGTATGATATAATAAAGCTAACAGCTCTAGTAAGAGATGCATGAAAAACAAGAGCTAGAAAGCATTGAAGTAACATAGAAGAATACTCAACAAATATAAGTGAAGAATACGAGTATTCATAAGAAAAAGCGGAGCGTGTCTCTCTCCCACAAAGGAATGCTAGGATCCATTTTATTCAGAGAATGAAAATAACAAAAACAAAAACAAACAAACGCTTCAAGAAAAGCACATAAGATGTGACGGAATTAAAATTTAGTTTCACTAGGAAGGACCTGATAGTTTGTTGATGAAGAAGGGGATGCCCAAGGCATCCCCAAGCTTTGACGCTTGAGTCTTCTTGAAATATGTTGGGGATGAACCACCGGGGCATCCCCAAGCTTTGGCTTAACTATACTCTTGATCACATCATATCATCCTTCTCTCTTGATCCTTGAAAACTTCCTCCACACCAAACTTAGAGTAAACTTCATTAGAGGGTTAGTGCACGAAAAATTAGTAGGAACACAATTGCTACCAATGCTACTGGACATTAGCTACAGCCACTGATACTTCATAGGATAAAAAGATCCAATCAAAATAGCAAAAGAGGCATTGCAAAATAAATGGCAGAATCTGTCAAAAACAGAACAGTCCGTAAAAACGAATTTTTTTGAGGCACTTAACTTGCTCAAATCAGAAAACTCAAAACTAATGAAAGTTGCATATATATCTGAGGATTACGCACAAAAAATCCCAGGTCCATCCGATGTTTCTGTAAAGAGTTATGAATTTAACGGTGTACAGCAGAAAACAGTTTCAGCACAGCAATCCAAATCTAGCATCAACTTTCTACTAGAGGCTTAACTTGACACAACAATACAATAAAATAAATATACAAAGGAATTGCTACAGAGGTAGGACAAGTCCTTGACTCAATATAAAATAAAATAACAGAAATAAAATATTGGGTTGTCTCCCAAAAGCTCTTTCTTTATAGCCATTAAGATAGGCATAGTGATTTTTATGATGCTCTCATAAAATGAGAGTTGAAAACCGAAGAGAGCATCAAGAGGCAAATATCAAACACATTTAAGTCTAACCCTCTTCCTATGAAAAATAATCTTGTAGAGAAACAAGTCATGGAAGCACAAAGCAACAAACATAGGAGAGCAAAACAAGTGCAACTTTAAAATTTTCAACATAAAGAGGGGAAACTTAATATTGTTGAGATACATAAAACCATGTTTCCCTCTCTCATAATAACTTTCAGTAGTAGAAATAAATTTAACCATATAACCACAAGAATCATTCAACTTAGATAACATAGGCACATAAAGAGGATCATTAAATTTATTTTGGAATTCATTAGCATGCTTCCCTCTTTCAAAATAGTTATTAAGATCAATATCAAGTTTAAGATCATGGTTGCAACAAAGATTTGGAACTAGAGACAATTGCAAACCACATAAGTATTTCTCAACATAAGCAAATTTCTCCTCCATGGTGTAATTAGGAGAATTCAAGAACAAAGTAGGACTCTCATGAGTAGGAGTACCATCACAAGCAGCAATTATATCATTTTTATCCTCACATAAATAAGTAACAACTTCTAAACATAGAGGATTATCAATAAGCATAGGACCATCATCTAAAGCATGATCATATAGCATATTTAAGCAACACTCCTCATTATCATTAATAAGTTCACTAGTAGCATCATGAATAAAATTAACAATATAACTATCACATAAAACATTCTTATCATGAGCCACATGCATAAAAGAATTAATACTCTCCACATAAGCATAGTCATTCTTATTAATTATAGTGGGAGCAAATTCAACAAAATAGCTATCATTATTATTCTCATTACCATAATCATCAAATATAGGAGGCATATTGTAATCATAATTAATTTTATCCTCAATAATAGATGGACTGAAAATATCATATTCATCATTGTAAACATCATATATTGGAGGTATAGTATCATCAAAGTAAATTTTCTCCTCCGTGCTTGGGGGACTAAAAATATCATGCTCATCAAAACCAACTCCCCCAAGCTTAGACTTTTCCATAGCATTAGCAATAATGTTGTTCAAAGAATTCATACTAATAACATTGCTACTAGCATGCAAATAAAGTTCCATAGGTTTTTTAATTTTCTCTTCAAACACTTCATGTCCTAACTCAAGATAAATTTCATAAAGATCTCTAATTTTTTTGTTGTTTTCCATTAACCTAACTAGTGAAAATAAAAATAAGAAACAAAAAGTAATAACTGCATAATCTAAAGGAGATACCTTCAAGCGCTCACCTCCCCGGCAATGAAATTGACGGAGGAGTGTGAAGGTCTTCAAAGGAATTCTTATTTCCCCGGCAACGGCGCCAGAAAATAGCTTGATGTCTACGCACGCTTCTATTCTTGTAGACAGTGTTGGGCCTCCAAGAGCAGAGGTTTGTAGGACAGCAGCAAGTTTCCCTTAAGTGAATCACCCAAGGTATATCGAACTCAGGGAGGTAGAGGTCAAAGATAACCCTCTCAAGCAACCATGCAATTAAGATACAAAAAGTCTCTTGTGTCCCCAACACACCCAATACACTTATCAGATGTATAGGTGCACTAGTTATGCGAAGAGATAGTGAGATACAAGTAATATGGATGCTTATAAGTAGTAATTGCAATCTGTAATAAAAATGGCAGCAAGCAAACATGTAGCAGAACTTGTTGGAAACGGTGTTTCAATGGTTAGAAACAAGGCCTAGGGATCCTACTTTCACCAGTGGACATTCTTAACAATGACATCAAAGTTAAATAAATAAACACTACTCTCAAACACTCTCATGTTGGATAACAAACACCATTCATTGTGTAGGGTTACGAGAGCACACCCCAAAGTCTGAGTAAACAAACACCACAACGTCATAAAGGAATCACACACGGTGCACACACTGTCACCGTTACAACCGTGAATAACTCCGGAGTTCATATTAAAGTAACCTCTAGAGTGCATAATAGATAAAGAGTAGCATCACATATTCAACTAGATTACAAAGCTCATGATCACATAAAAGATCACATCATGGGAGAGAGAGATAGACCACATAGCTACCGTAGATCCCGCAGCCCCGGGGGAGAACTACTCACTCCTCATCATAGGAGTTAGCAACGGCGATGGAGATGGCTCCGGGGGCAATTCCCCGTCCCGGCAGGGTGCCGGAACAGAGACTTCTGTCCCCCGAATCTTGTCTTCGATGGCGGCGGCGTTCTGGACCCGTGGAGGAAATATCGAACACCCTGCTAGGGTTTTTGTTTCGGGGGGTATATGTAGGCGAAAGGGCGAAGGCGGTGGAGCTCAGTGGGCCCCACACCACGTGCTCGCGCGGCAGAGGTGGGACCCGCGCCTGGGGGTGGTGTGGGCCCCTCGGGCTTCGTCTTCGCCTCCTCTTCGGTGCTCTGGAAGGTTCCCAAATAAATATGCACTTTGGAAAAGAAATCATCCGATTCCGAGAATATTTTCTTAAGTACTTTTCTGAAACAAAAAACAACAGAAAACAGGGAACTGGCACTGTGGCATCTTGTTAATAGGTTAGTCCCAGAAAATGCATAAAACTTTATAAAATGCATATAGAACATGTAATAACTTGGTATAATATAGCATAGAACATAAGAAATTATAGATACGTTGGAGACGTATCAGTGGTGCTCTTGCTGATGTTGCTTGATTAATTTAATGGCTGCGTGCGTGCACAAAGCCTTGGCATTGCGGCTCAAAATTAAAAAGGGAGAACCTTTGGTGGTATTAACAGGCGTGTGGTTTGATGGTTTTAGCGTTGTTCTATGGCTGCCTTAAGAAAAGTACAAGATTATATCATGGATGAAGAAAGGGCTTGAAGATCTCATAGAATTGCTAGTCTATTTTAGCTTTGTTTTTATAATCTATGTAATCGTGTACTCTTTGTTGGTTAATATATGTGGAAAATTCAAAAAAAAGAAAGAAGCAAATGCATGTATGGTGACAATACCGGAGATGCGTTTTGACTCTCGGTGCATATGCACTATTTATTGGAAACATATTTTAAAAACATTTTGAATGAAAAAAAATTAAATATTTGCATATAGATAACATTCTATATGTTCACATAGTCTTTTTACAAAAACCCGACACTTTTTATGGGCAAACAAAATTTCGTGCTAACATAAGACTTTTTATGAAGTATTTTTTATCCTTTTTACGTAGAACACAAAAACTCTCCTTTTTTATTTTAGTTTTTTTACATGTCAAAATATGTTCTAAAATACTGGGTGTATATGGACAGTGAGCCAAAATGTATTTTACCGGTATAGTTTTATTTTAGAGTATGAATCACATGTTGCCTAATCAAGAGGCGTTTTGAAGCCTGAACTCCATGTAACTCGTTTGTAAAATAACAAAAACAAGATTTACATTTCAAGTTTCAAAAAATTGGGAAAACATTCTTAGATATAGATGGTGATATGATTCACCAGTGTACAAAATTTCAATTCGAAATTCACCATATATGCCAAAAATGATAATTGGTAAATCTAGATCAGTAAACAGTATAAAGTTTCAAATCCTTAAATCTTGCATGGTTTGTCTATTTGAGTATAATAGTGAACAATATGTTAATGATTTATACTTGTATTCAAATATCGCCACATATAAATCACCGACGAACATATTTCCAATGTAAATTCATATTATTAAAAACAAAAATAATATGAATTTACATTGGAAATATGTTCGTCGGTGATTTATATGTGGCGATATTTGAATACAAGTATAAATCATTAACATATTGTTCACTTGTTACTAAACCCAAGACACATTTGTTCATATAAAATTATAATCATGTAACTATTAAATTTATACTCGAGAAGTTTCCATATATTTATTTTCCTGATCATACACTACACACCTCTACTAAGATATATGGTAAGCCATGTGCTTTGTAATCTCTTTAAATTTATTTAAAAATATTAGATAGATAAGGACATTCTCACATTAATATACATCTACAATATATAATTCATTTAGAAATAATAAAGGAGGTGTATGTGTGTTTCTTTTGTGTTAATGAATCGTTGTCGTTTTATCTCGATGACGGAGGGTCGGGATTCAGTGTTCATGCAAACTTCTTGCTTCTATAAGGTTCTATATTTAAGGTAGCTATGTATATTAAGCGCAATATCCCGGATAGGTTTTTTGTTGTTGTTGTGCAACTTAGGTATATTTTTAATAATATACATTGTAACCATATAGCAGAAAGAGAAATAATATATATCAAGACAACTTATTGTATGGTTAACAATGTTAGCTAAGTAATATACAACACATACATTAAAAAGAATATTACGATAAGTATAAGAGTTTAGTATAAATACATATTTAAAATTTCCTAAGCGCAAAATCTAATTGGAATGTGACGAGGGTGTAACTCGACAAATCCCAGGGTTGTGTACCCCGGGTTGATTGAGGGGGAGAGAGATGAGCGTTGGTGATCACGACGGCTGACAAGCAAGGCGTTTTACCCAGGTTCAGGCTCCCGGAGGATAAGACCCTACTTCCTGCTTGTCTGGTATTGATGGCGAGTGGCTTACAATGGCGAGATGCGATCTCGCTAGGGTTTGGTGATGGCGGCTATGCGTGTATTGATCTGTCCGTGTGTGTGTCTTGGACGAGCAACCCTCCTAGCCTTTATATAATAGGCTAGGTCTCGGGTGAACGGCGCCGATGGCGTTTACAGATATGGCAAGTCGTATGACCTAACCGACTATTCTTGGGCCATACGCTATCTCTACTGGGCCTTCCTTGGGCCTTTGCAGTCTTGGCGTGACCCAGGTATCCTCACCGTGGGATAGTCAGAGGGCAGCCCCACGTCAGTAGCCCCCGAGTGCTTGGTCGAATCGCAGAGTCGGGCAAAGGACTCCTTTCTCCTGGGCACGCCGCCGGGTTGCTTGTAGTTGAGGTTGAACTCGTTTTCCTTCAGTCGAAAAGCCGACTCCCGATGGGAGTAAGAATTGTAACCGACTTACTGAAGTCGTGTCTTTGACTTGTTTCTGTTCAGCCTGTTGGCGTTCTGTCAGTTAATTCAGCTTGTGAAGCTTACTGAGTCTTCTTGCAACCCGTTTGCATGGTTCGAGTCCTTGCAGCAGCACTGTGGCTTACTGAGGTGATTTCAGCTGTGAAGCTTACTGGGTTTACCTGTCACTCGAATTATGCGTTCGAGTTCTTTACCTGGCGTAGAAATTCAGCTCTCAAGCTTACGTGCACGTTCAAGGTCACCTGAATGATTTGTTCGAGTTCTTCCTCTGCGCTGCGGCTTACTTCATGCACTTGTGTTGCTGGCGTCAGAGCTGACGCTTCGTAGCACGCCTCTGCGTCCGATTAGACATGACGGAAGTGGCCCCACTGTCAGCGTTTACTGCAGGTAGCATTGACCGCTCTTCTTCTGTCGTGGGCGCGAAAATTTCGCGGCGTGATGATGGTGCCTTGATCCTCGCGCGTAGTGGACGGAGTGGGAGGCGACGGTTTGCCTCTCCGTGCGACACGTGGACGGCTGGATGGAGCTGCGGAGAACAGCTCCTTCGGGAACGGCTGGGATGGACTGCGGCGCGCAGTATAAAACTGTACCGCGACGGGGAAAAGGTCATCTTCTCCATTTGCCATCGTCTTCTCTCCTGCGCCGTTCTTGCCCCTTTCTGAGCTCTTGCCTGTTCCTCTCTCCACCTTCGCCGAGACGATGAAGAAGACGAAGGCCACGACCAGCACCGCCGCCGCCGCCGGGACAATGGCGATGAAGAAACCCGACGGCGACTGGCAGAAGTCGTCGGTGAAGAAGGCGGAGCTGGAGGTCCTTCGCGCGCAGGGCCTGCTGCCGCCGGCGGACCAGGCGGCGGTGCGCGCGCCTGGGAAGGAGGTATACCCTGCCCCTCGGGAGGGGGAGCGCGTTTGCTTCGTGGACTTCCTTCCACGGGGCTTCGGGTTCCCTCTCCACGATTTTGTTCGTGGTCTCCTGTACGCCTATGGGGTTCAGATCCATGATCTGACCCCCAATGGCGTCTTGAGCATCGCGAGCTTTATCGTGCTTTGCGAGTGCTTCATGGGGATCGCCCCCCATTGGGCCCTGTGGAAGTCTCTCTTCCTTGTCAGGAAGAACGTGGGGAAGAGCGGGTTGGCGTACCCGGTTGGCGGCTTCGGCATCCAGGTGCGAGGTGACACCTCGTACTTCCAGATGAAGAAGTCGGACTCCGTCCAAGGCTGGCGGAAGAGGTGGTTTTACGTCAGGTGCGACCAAGCCGGGCTGCCTGACTTCGACGGCGAGCGTGAGTTGCGGAAGACGTGCGCGTGGGCGCACCCGCTCGTGAAGGAGGAGAAGGAAGCCGTCAAGCCGCTGCTGAGCCTTCTGCGCCACCTGCTGAAGACCTTGGGGCGCGAGTCGGGTGGCGTCCACCTCATCGGCACCTTCTTCAGGCTTCGAGTGCAGCCGCTCCGTGCTCGCCCTCACCCGATGTGGGCGCACGAGGTCGTTGGCGACCCGCAACCCGACGACGAGGAGGTGGAGCTGAAGGTGAGGAGCATCACAAGTCTCCGAGCCGCGGACCCCTGCAACGTCAAGTGCCCGGTCGCAGTCTACGGGTCGACGAACCCTGTTCCTGAGGTAGGCTTCTGTCTTTTCCCTTGCTTGCTTTCTTGATTCACTTTTTCTTGATTCGACTGTCACTTTGTTTGCAGGGTCGTTCCTCCCTTGTTAGCCTTCCTCCACTCATGGAGAATGGACCCCATGACGAGGCGACGTTCCTTGAAGAGGAAGGTGATGAGGATGACCTTCCTTCCGCCATCTCCCCGAGTGAGGAAGTGGAGGAGGATGAGGATGACGAGGAGCCGCTGCGGAAGAAACAGAAGCGGCAAAGCGGCGACTCTGCTACTGCTTACTCCCCAGCAAAGGATGCGACTGCAGAATTGGAGGAGGATGATGCGTCGTCTTCGGGTGCCAAGAACCTGGGCGACTGGAGCGCGCCTATGGCCGCGCCTCCTGTCAGTTCTGCGCCGCCGCTCGAGTTCGCCAGGATGGCCTCCGTTTCCTTGGGAAGCGACGATGGCGTCGAAGTCACCAGGTTAGTCATGTTGATTCTTTTGTGTCGAGTTTGCTTTCCGACTGGCGGGTTCTCTTTTTCGAACTTTTCTTGCATCTTTTGCCAGCCGTCATTCTGGTGGCACCGGTTCCCCTCCACATGAAGTGGAGCACACGTCCGCCCCTTCAGTCGAGCGAGCTGTGCAGGTGGCCGGGGAGCACGCGCGGGCTGGTGACTTCATGGCGCCACATGATGCTGCCGCGGCGACTTCGTCGGATGCTGAGCTGGTGGACCATGTAAGTACTTCTCGACTAGTTCTTCCGCAGTTGCATCGGGTGCGCGAACAGCGCTCCCGATGGGAGTAGCCCCCGAAGGTGTGGGCGACTAGGATAGTCGGGCACAACTTTATATATGCTTGTTTGTTTGCAGCCTTATTACCGCCAGCAGCTTGAGGGAGCCGCTGCCTTCGTTCGCCTGGAGAAGGAGAGGGATCAGCTGCGCATCTCCCTGGACCAGGCCACGAGGCGAGCCGCGGAGTTGGAGCAGAAGCTTCAGGCTCAGGCGGAGCTGGAGAAGGCGCTACACGAGTCGCAGGAGCGCGAGCGTGATCGGGACAACCGGGAGAAGACCCAGGTCGACCGCCTGCTCGCACTCGCCAATGTCCTTGGACGTAAGTTTTTCGGCTTGACGCTTACTTGTATAGTTGTTGAATTTGGATTGAGTTGACTCCTTTCCCTTGTTCAGAGAAATGCGGAGGCGCTCCCCCGGAGGGCACGTCTAGCGACGATGTCGACCTGGCGAACGCTGTCGGGTTCCTCGACCGCGTCTGCGCGTATGCTTCGACCGCGCTGCAGCAGTCGACGACGGCGCTGCAGAAGTCGACTGGGGCGCTGGCGACTGTGCACCGGAGCATCTTCCCCAGCAGGTCGCCACCAGCTGCCGTGGACGCACTCGCGGCGCCTTTCGAAGACAATGCGACCACCATCGCGGACTTCACCCGGGCGCAGACGGTACGCGGCTCCGAGCTCACTTTCCAGCTTCTTCTTGGTCATCAAGTTGCTGGCGACTTTGAGAAGGTTGTCAGCGACTTCCCTCAAAAACCTGACGGCAAGACCGCGTCCCTTGGCGGGGTGAAGGCGCAGGCGAGTCAGCTGGCCGCGAAGCTTGTCGCAACCTTCGAGAGGAGGATTGCCAAGGTAGCCGAAGCGGCTGCTGCTAGGAAGAGTCGCTCCCAGTCGGAGTCTGTAGTGTAGTAGTCTTGTAGTCTTCTTTTTGAGTCTGCTGTCTGTAATGAATTTGTATTTTGCGGGTATTCTGGCCTTGAATCATATTAACGCTGAAATGTGAATGCTTTCCTTCGACTTTGGCTTGAATGAGAAGCGATCCTTATCTGTTTTGACACTGTCAATTCCTGGCAGCCTGAAATGGGCGAGGACAATCCAGCTGTTGCGGCGACCGGCGCGGGTGATGAAGAAGGCACTCCTTTGGCTGAGCCTGCTGTTCGCCCTCGTCAAGCGACTTCGGCTCCCGCACGAAGTGCGAACGACCAACGGTTGATCACCTATATGAAGAACAAGGTGGTTGAGCTCGAGGCGAAGCTGAAGCGTGCTGAGTTGGAACTGGAGCGTTCTAGGTCGCGTCCTGTTGCAGAGTTCTCTCAGCGTGAGGAATTCCTGCTTGGAGAAATCGACTTGATCAGTCGACAACTGCAAGGTTGGTCTTCTTAGCGCTGATCTCTGGCTTCCTCTTCCTTGCGATGTGCTGATTGTAGTGTTTTGATGCAGACGTGAACCCTGACTGGCAAGCTGAGCAGACCCGGGTGAACGAGCGGGTCGCCCGAGAAGCCGCGAGTAACACTTTCGAGGCGCGCCATTTTTGGTCGAATGCGTCTAAGGGGCGGATCCTTGCGTGTATGCTGGACCGCACCTGGCGAGCTGCTCTTCTCCTGGAGGGGTGCAGGAAGACTCTATGGCAGATCCACCGGGTGTTCTTTCCGCACAATGGGCAGCCCAACGAGTTAGCCACGTTGTTGGAGAGGTTCCGCGAAGGTGGTGCGCTGAAGGAGATTGTCAACGCCCAACTCGTTGCCGGGGCGAACGTGGCGTTGGCGTACGTCCGACTGCATCGGCCGAACCTCGCTCTGTCAAGGCTGCTAGGTGGCTTGCCTGAGGAAGACGATTACGCCGAGACTCTGTCGCCTGCTCGTCAGATGATTCGGCAGGTCCAGAGGCTGAGTGAGCGTCTTGTAGGGCCACTCGATGCCCCAAAGGATGAGCCTGCAGAGTAGGAGTAACAGATTTCCGTTCTACAGCATTAGTTCGAAAAGGCAGATTTGCCAAGTGTAAATATCAGTGTATGTAAACTGAGATGGGCGCAGCCCCCGAGTGCGTCGGGTAGCATCCTAGTATTAACTTTACACCTGTGGCGCAGCCCCCGAGTGCGTCGGGTGGTGACCTAGGTTTTCGAATGATACCTGTATGGCGCAGCCCCCGAGTGCGTCGGGTGACGGCCTAGGGTTTTTGACATGGACCTGTATGGCGCAGCCCCCGAGTGCGTCGGGTGGCGACCTAGGCTTTTTCAGGTGACACCTGTATGGCGCAGCCCCCGAGTGTTTCGAGTGGCGTCCTAGGATTTGGACTTGACCTGTATGGCGCGGCCCCCGAGTGGTTCGAGTGGCGGCCTAGGATTTGGACTTGACCTGTATGGCGCAGCCCCCGAGTGCGTCGGGTGGCGGTCTAGGCTTTTCAAGTGATACCTGTGTGGCGCAGCCCCCGAGTGGTTCGAGTGGCAGCCTAGGATTTTGGACTTGACCTGTATGGCGCAACCCCCGAGTGGTTCGAGTGGCGGCCCAGGATTTGGACTTGACCTGTATGGCGCAGCCCCCGAGTGCGTCGGGTGGCGGCCTAGGTTTTTCAAGTGATACCTGTATGGCGCAGCCCCCGAGTGGTTCGAGTGGCGGCCTAGGATTTGGACTTGACCTGTATGGCGCAGCCCCCGAGTGGTTCGAGTGGCGGCCTAGGATTTTGGTTTGACCTGTATGGCGCAGCCCCCGAGTGGTTCGAGTGGCGGCCTAGGTTTGAAGTTGCTTTTTGACTGAAAAAGTAAAGTGGAGAGCTTGTCTTGCAAATCACTGTATTGATTTTTGCGAGCAGGCCGCCTCATTAAAACCCTTCCAGTCCCCTTAGGTACCCTGGTAAGGGAAAGAGTGCGTCTGAAACCTGCCGCCTTGACATGCTGATTTTGGTACAACGAGGGAGTCGACTAGGCGTAGAAACGACGAAGCTGTGCGACGTTCCATGGGTTGCTGCAGACTGCTCCTGTCTTCGAGTCTTTCAGGCGGTAAGCTCCGCCGCCGATTGCTTCTGTCACAATGTACGGGCCCTCCCACGGAGAGGCGAGCTTGTGTACCTTCTTCTGTTTGAGGCGAAGGACTAGGTCGCCTGCGACGAATGCTCTTGGCCGCAGCCTCCGTCCGTGGTAGTTGCGCAGGTCTTGCTGGTACACGGCTGTCCGTGCAAGGGCGATGTCGCGGGCTTCGTCCAGGACGTCCATGTCGTCTTCGAGTGCTTCTTCTGCGTCGGACTCGTCGTAGGCCACCACCCGTGGTGCGTCGAACTTGATGTCGCAGGGCATGACCGCCTCTGCGCCATACACCATGAAGAACGGTGTGTACTGGGTGGATCTGTTTGGCGTGGTTCGCAGGCTCCAAAGTACTGATGGCAGTTCTTCGACCCAGGCGCCCGCGGCGCGTCTCAGCGGCACTCGCAGGCGCTTCTTGATGCCGTTGCAGACTAGGCCGTTGGCCTTTTCGACTTGCCCGTTGGACTGCGGGTGCGAGACAGATGCATAGCTGAGTTTGATGCCTTGTTCGGAGCAGAAGTCCTTGAATTCTTCGGCTGTGAAGTTCGAGCCGTTGTCGGTGATGATGCCGTTTGGTACCCCGAACCTGAAGATGATGGACCTGATGAAGTTAACTGCTGATGATGCAGTCGAACTTGTGATAGGCACGGCTTCGATCCACTTGGTGAATTTGTCGACTGCTACCAGGAGATGGGTATGTCCTCCTGGTGAGGACTTCTTGAGCGGGCCTACCATGTCGAGTCCCCATTGAGCGAAGGGCCAGGCTAGTGGTATGGTCTTCAATGCGGATGCCGGCGCATGTGGCCTGTTGGCGAACTCCTGGCAGCCAAGGCACTTCCTTATTAGGTCTTCGGCGTCTTGCATAGCTGTGGGCCAATAAAATCCGGCTCGCAGTGCTTTGGCCACCAAGGCACGACTGCTGGCATGATGCCCGCAGATGCCAGCATGAATATCGAGCAGGATGGCTTGACCGTCGACTGGATCTACGCACCTTTGCAGAACTCCTGAGATACTTCTCTTGTAGAGCTCGCCGTTGATGATGGTGAAACCCTTGGAGCGCCGAATGATGCGTTTGGCTTCGACTGGGTCAACTGGCAGCCTTTGGTGCAGCATGTAAGCTAGATATGGTCCTGTCCATGTGGCTTCGACCAGCATTACCTCCATGGGTTCCTTCTCCTTGCTTGGCGGGTCGGCGGTGCTCGTTGAAGGTGCGGAGGGACCTGGTTGGGGTCGAAGCTTGATGGACCGCTGTGTAATGCGCTCGAGGAAAACGCCGGGTGGCACTGGCACCTTGTCTGATCCCATGTTGGCGAGGACGTCGGCTTCTTCATTGCTTTCGCGGCCAATGTGCCGCAACTCGCAGCCGTCGAAGGTGCCCTCCAGCTGGTTGTACAGGTCTCTATAGGCGATCATGTTGTCAGCGATGGCGTCGCAAGCCTTCATAGTCTGCTGTACGACGAGGTAGGAGTCGCCGTAAATCATGAGGTGAGTGGCGCCGCAGTTTTTGGCCATCCGCATGCCATGGATTAGGGCCTCGTACTCTGCCTCGTTGTTGGAGGGTGTTGGGAAGTCCATCTGCAGAACGTACTTCAACTTGTCGCCTTTGGGGGAGATGAGGATGACTCCTGCCCCGGCTGTTCTGAACTTCTTGGAGCCGTCGAAGTACATTGTCCATGCGTTGGACAAGTCGGGCACGTCTGGCAGCTGAGCTTCTATCCACTCGGTGGTGAATTCTGGCAGGACTTGGGCTTTGATTGACTTCGGATGAGCGTACTTCAGCCCCCAGGGCCCTAGCTCGACAACCCACTTGGCGACTCGCCCTGTCGCACGTTGGTTTGTGAGGATGTCAGAGAGCCCGGAGGAGCTTACCACCGTGATCGGGTGCTCGGAGAAGTAATGGACGACTTTTCTTGAGGTCATGAAGACCCCGTAGGCCAGCTTCTGATAGTTCGGGTAGTTTTGCTTGGACAGGGTCAGAACCTCGCTGAGGTAGTAGACTGGTCTCTGGACAGGATGGCTGTGCCCTTCTTCTTCTCGTTCAACTACGAGTACCGTGCTCACCACCCTTTTGACGTCCTTCTCGCCAGCTACTTGGTCCGGCGTCGTTCTTCGGGGAGGTGTCGCGGACGTAGTCCTCTCCTTCTGCCCACTGGTTGGCCACCTTCATGAGCTCGATCATGGTCTTCGGCTGGAGCCTACCGAATTCTTCGCGGAGGTCGCGGCGGGAGACGCCGTGCATGAAGGCGTCCATCACCCGATCTTCTGAGCAGGCTTCCATAGTGTTGCGGAGGAGTGTCCATCTTTGGATGTATGATCGGAGCGACTCGTCTCGCCCCTGCTTGCAGGCCTGTAGCTCGATGTAGGTTGTTGGCCTCGCGTATGTCCCAAGAAAACTTTTGATGAAGGTATCCTGGAATTCCTCCCAGGTACGGAAGGAGTCCTTAGGCTGGCTGGTGAGCCACCCGCGTGCTGAATCCGTGAGCATGAGCTGGATGTACTGCATCGCCGTGGTTGAAGTTCCGCCTTGACAGGTGCAGGCGATGAGATAGTCTTCGAGCCAAAGGCGCGGGTCTTGTTTCCCGTCGTACTTGGGTGTCCCAGCTGCGAGCTTGAAGCCCTTGGGCATGCGAGTATCGCGGATGTTGAAGCTGAAGCATGCGGCGCCACACGGTTCAAAGTCACGGTCGGCTTGATCGTCCAGGTTCGTCGCGCTGGTCGTACGCTGGGTGCGGTTGCGGTCCACCGTCCTTTGCGCGATGACGTTGCGGAGGTCTTCGCCTGGTTGTGGCTGTCGTAGTTGCCTGGCCGCTGGGCCAGCGGGTGTTGCAGGCTCGTGGGCGCGGCGGCCTCGCTCTTCTCGTGCCTGCTCGTTTGGCGCCTTGCCCGCCAAGGCATCTTCGATTGCCTTCATGGACATGATTTGTTGCTTGTGGAGAAGGGCGCGCGCGTCGCCCTCCGGTGGCTGCGTGAGTCGCAGGTAAGTTTCGACTGCCATGAGCGCGGCGTCGGCTGTCTTGGGAACGGGTATCCCGTTCTCATCCTCAGTTACGAAGGATGAGTCAAGGTTACGGGTGACCCTGCCTCGGTCGGCTTCAGTCATAAGGGGCACGCGAGCTCTACGGCGTCGCGCTCCTTGGTTGACTTCTGTGGAGGAGGTAAACGAGTAGGCGGCCCTCCTGGCGCTTGACACGTCAGCCTCCCTCCTGCGTCGAAGGAGTTCAGCTTTTTCCGCGCGAAGTCGTTCGCCTTCCTTGCGTAGCAAGTACTGGACTGCCAGCTGATCCTCCCGGGGTGCGTCTGGTGGGGGGAAGGTGCCGTCGTCGACATGCTTCATGGCCCTGATTGCCATGTCGCGTGTGATGATGAGCTTCATCACCTGGTCGGGCATGGTCACCTCGAGCGGGTACGCAGGTTCGTCGTCGTTCCCGGGCGGCACCGGGCCAGCCATGAAGACTTGCGCGGGGTAGACTTGGGTCGGGGTGTGGACGCTGCCGCTGCTGCTTCCGTCGTCCGAGTCTGGCTCGGGGTCGAAAATTGCTGCAACGTGGTGAGTACCACGGTCGCTGCCGCGTCTTCCTTTCTGAAATTCCGCGATCTTTGCCGCGGGCATGGAGTGCGACTTCACAGTCCTCGGCGCGAGTGCGAGGGGCTTGGGGAAGACTTGGCGGGTCGATGAAGATGCGCGCAGCGCGGGTGATGGTGGCGCGACCTTGGCCGCTCGCGAGGGTGCGATCGGCGCAGTCGAAGTTGATGCAGATCTTGGTTTTGCCGGCAGCGCGATCGAGATGGTCGGAGTAGACTCGATCTGCGTGACGGCCGTTGAGGCAGTTGACGTGGCCGATGCAGATGCGGGTTCTGCAGTCGAAGATGCGATCTCCGCAGTCGCGGTAGGTGCGATCTCTACGGCAGATGACGGCGCGGACGGCACGGTGGTAGCAGATGCGGGTGTCGTCGCCGCGCGTGGCGCGATCGCCATGGATCTGAATACACCACGACTGTCTACAAGGTAGTGTATGGTACCGAAGGTGAGGCACATACCTACGTGCAGATCGGCGTACACCGAACGGTGGGCCGGCGGGTGGAAGGTGTACTCGAAGGAACCGAAGCGGATTGGCTCCTGGGTGATGCAGACGTCGGTCTTCTTCGTTGACGGAGCCGGTGCGACCATGATTCCAACGCTCGTATCGTTCCCACAGACGGCGCCAGTTGACGAGGGTGTAACTCGACAAATCCCAGGGTTGTGTACCCCGGGTTGATTGAGGGGGAGAGAGATGAGCGTTGGTGATCACGACGGCTGACAAGCAAGGCGTTTTACCCAGGTTCAGGCTCCCGGAGGATAAGACCCTACTTACTGCTTGTCTGGTATTGATGGCGAGTGGCTTACAATGGCGAGATGCGATCTCGCTAGGGTTTGGTGATGGCGGCTATGCGTGTATTGATCTGTCCGTGTGTGTGTCTTGGACGAGCAACCCTACTAGCCTTTATATAATAGGCTAGGTCTCGGGTGAACGGCGCCGATGGCGTTTACAGATATGGCAAGTCGTATGACCTAACCGACTATTCTTGGGCCATACGCTATCTCTACTGGGCCTTCCTTGGGCCTTTGCAGTCTTGGCGTGACCCAGGTATCCTCACCGTGGGATAGTCAGAGGGCAGCCCCACGTCAGAATGACATTGCATGTACTAAAGAGGTGATGCCTGACGTGGAATTCATCAACCTCGTGAAGACGGCGGCAGGAGTGTCATGAAGTTGAAGTTATGAAAGGCGCTGGCGGGGCTGACGTTAAAGAGAAGGAGCGGTTGGCACAACGAGTGACGGGCGGGTGGAGCGCAATATATTGGAGGGGTCATGATAGGGATATGTCTTTGCTTGTCCGGCAAAGGTCTTTCGATGGTGACCATGTTTTGCTGGAAGGGAATCCCGAGTGTCTGCCGCGAGTGATGCCGTTATCATGGAAAATATTACATGGGTATATATATAGCCTTTGATGTGTTCAGTTCATTTTTAGGCACTCAAAATCTTCTCGCAAAATTGATACCTCTATCTTATTCAATTACAAGTTTCTTTCACACAATAGTAGGAATAATGCAGCTTTGCCTCCCAAGATCGCATGCTCTTGTCTGTCTAGAAATTTTTAAAAAAATTTCAAAAATATAAAAATAGTGGCAACAAACACATCCAAATATTCCACATATGTGCAGATTTTCATGATGAAACGGCATTTTTGGTGCCCTGTGCGAAAAACAAAATTAGTGCTCTAAAAATATTTTTAATTTCATGCTTTAAAAATATATTAAATATTGTGGGTGACTTTAGAGTGCTTAGATATAACTTTACAGCCTATCAACATTCGGTTATCTTGTACTCTCTCCGTTCACAGAAGAATGTCTCAACTTTGGATAAAAGTGGATATATGTAAACTTCTAACATGTCTAAATACATCTATTTTTGTTTAAAGTTGAAACATTTTTTAATTAGTTGAGACGTACTTTTATGAACGGAGGAAGTATTTATTTCTTCGTCCTCATGTAACACTTATATTTAATTAATTATAACATTTCATAGAGGTATATACAAGGTTCAAAGACGGTAATGTATATTTTTACTCTAAATGTATCGCAACGTTGTCTACAGATCGATTATCCATCGTCTTAACCATTGCGAGTTTGCGAAGTGAGCCTAACTCAACTGGTTTGGTTACTTGTGGTGGAACCAGCCCACTTAGGTTCAAGTCCCAGACTTGGCATGAATGCTCGCATTTTCCTGGATTTTTCAGGATTTAACCGGTGCTTTACTTTCAGTGGTAAGTGACGTGCCCGTCAACAGCGAGGCGCCCGTGGTGACTTCGTCAACCTCAAGATTTGCCGGACCAGTCTCTCGGAGGTGCTCATAGGGTAGGATGTGCGTGTGTGCGGTCATAGGGATGTCTGTACTTGCGTATTTGTGAGCGTATACGTCTGTACTGTGTTTCTCAAAAAAACCATTGCGAGTTTTTTTTTTGCTTTCGTATTATGTGTCTGTGTCTAGCCTGAGATCGGGTGAGAGGTCTCGTGGATTGTATCAGATTGATACTAACTTTTAAGTCCAATTAATCAGCATTTATGAATCAAAGTTGGTTACTACTCAGCGATAGCACAAAGCTGCATGCATCTTACGGAATTCCGGATCAGACGAGTAGATACTACGTAAATGCTAATTTTCGCCGGAGGGAAATGAAAAAGGCCCCACCGTAAGAGCATGTCTACTTGCGGCGCCTAAATGGCGTCTGGATGCGCGTCCGGACGGGGACGTGTGCTCCTCCGTCTGATGCCCAAATATTTTTTTCAAATCGACATTTAAACACGAAAATACATAGATTTTATTGAAATTCCACTCAAACTAGGCATAAGTTATTATAAAACTAAAACCTAGATCTAATGAGAAGGGCAACATGCCGGTCACCGGCAGTTCGGATAGGACCCCGCCCTGCAGGCATAGGTGCATGGCGGTAGCCGGCGAAGAGGCAGTTGAGGTTATACCTGGCCATGTCTCGGGCCGGGCTGGGCTTCGGGCCGGGCCTGGAAAAGCCCGACACAAAAAACCCAGGCCCGGGCCCGGCCCGGTCAAAAAGCCCGAAAGCCCGACGGGCTTCGGGCCGCGGGCCGGGCTTCTTCCTGATTTGTGCGAAAACCAAAGCCCAGGCCCGGCCCGGCCCGACCGTCGGGCCTAATTTTAAGGCCCAAGCCCGGTATTTTCGGGCCGGGCCGGGCTGCCCATGCCCAGGACTAGTTGAGGTAGAAGTCATCGACGACAGACGGGGCCGCAAGTGTCATAGGCGGGACCGGGGCCAAGGACGCCTTAAAGGCGAACATCATCTTGCCTGCGTCCCACTGTGGCAACGACCAATCCTCGTCATCGTTATCGTCACCCTCAACTCCCTCCGGCTCTTGTTAAGGTTGTGGCGGAGGAGGTGCCACACGCCCCTGTTCATCTCTTGCGCGTCGAGCCGCCTGCGCCACCTCGTACCGCAACCTCTCCTTCTCGATGCCCGCCCAAAACTCCTCGTCAAAACTAGTTCTAAGGAGGTTGTCGTTGGAGTCGAACAACCCCAACCCTGCAGACAGTGAGTCGGTGGACGAGGTGGCGAAGAAGGAATTGAGGCGATAGTTGATCTCCATCTCAATCAGCTCATCCCTGTACACAAAGTTTAGTTCGTACCGAACATCGTCGTACAGTTCCGACGACATGTTTTGCTGGCACATCTCGATGAAGTCGAGGCGTGCCTGACCGTCGAGGCGAGGAACAACGGGGACGTCGACTGGGTTTGTCGCCCACCCTCCGGGGAGGCGGCAGTTCATCGGCAACGGCGTGTTGGTGTAGATGAGCGCCTCCTGAGCAATTCCGCCGATGGTGGTTGCTGAGGAGGACCAAGGTTGGATGAGCCCGCCTCGTGGTCGTTTCGCAACGTCGGACGCCCCGCTCGTCGCGACGGCGAGCGTTGTGCATCCCGATGGTCCTTGCGACACATCGCCGCCTCCCGACGACGAACACGTTCCTCCTCCGTCAGAAGAGTGCTGTTACGCGGTGGAGAGGACATGGCAGAGGTGGTAGAGAAGATGGTGTGATGGACGCGGTGAGGCGATGGGCATGCTCTATATAGCGGTCGGGGATACGAGCAGGTGACGTGCCTCAACTCCGGCCACCCGTCCACCTGCACCCATTTACGACGACGCTTCAAAAGGCGTGCTCATCTACATTGATATAGTTTTGGTGTACATGCTTACTCGCCGTAGAGGTGAAGCGACGACTCGCTGCGTCCGACTGGAAAATTTATCTCTCAGTAACAAGGTTGGTCCAGACGGCTTCGTCCGATGAAGCCCATCGTCTCCTCACTGGGGAGGGCGTGGGCTGGACGAGTGAGACCAAATTTTGATCGTGTCGAATCCTTTATTTTGATGTCGTTGGTAGGCCAGAATATTTATCCGTCGTGTCTCAAATGCCTATGGAGAGCATTTGGCCGTCGAGAATGGAGATCTCTGAGTCCAAGAAGTTGTCGGCTCCATCGCAAAAAATCGAGTGGCGCACCAGTGGACTACCGGTTGGCCATCCTGGGTCCAATGCGTCCGGCCCAGGAAGTCAAGGTTGTCGTCGTCGACCTCGTGCCGCAGCGGCTCGACGTACGCCCAGTTTGGGGGGCCGTCGGCGTGGAGGAGCTCGGCGCGCGCCGCGCGCGCAACTGCCGCGGCGAACCGCCCGACAACGGCTGAGGTGCCATCGTGACGATTCTAGCCCAGGTGTTGTTGGGGTGCTCGGCCATTGTTTTGTGCTGGCTGAGCACCGCCGGCGACGCCTTATAAAGGCCACGGAGTGCGGGAAACGAAAGGGCGGCGCGCGGGAACATCATCCCGCTCTGCGCGCGGGAAGATGTGGATGGGACACGGCAGGCGGAAAGACGGGACGTGGCGGCGCTAATTCTACCGCCGTCATTGACAGCGGCTTAATTGCGTCGAACCGTTGGGCTAACCCGAAAATCGGATAGAGAACAAAAATAGTCGATTTCTGTTTGACGTAAACGAATTAAAACAGACATAATTTAAACTCAAAATGCTGCCCTATAGGAAATAAGTTGTCGGCTCCATCGAAAAAAATGAGCGGCGCACCGGTGCACCACCGCTTGGCCATCCTGGGTTCCAGGAGGCGAGGCGAGATGACAAGGACAAATCGAAGCAGGACAAAGATTATTTAACTGACGCCACCACGTTAGCTAAGCTAGTGCCTACTAATACTGCCAGCCGAGCTTCTTTCCTCAGCCAAAAGCTCTCTGCTCTCCCCCGCAAATCATTCTTCCCTTTTTCCCCGCAAAAAAAGAAAAAAAAAGCTCTCTGCTCTGCTCTCCCCCACACACATCACAACAACACCCCGAGTCCCCGACCACGCGCATCATTCATCACGCACACCCACCATTGATACTCCTCAGCTCCCAGGGTACGACTCGTACTCGCCTAGTGAGCTTCCTAGCAGACTCCCGCTGCTGCCGGTACTGGTACTGCTCCGCGAAGGGGATCGAGGATGCCGGGCGGCGACGGCGGCGGAGGGCTGGGGAAGGTGAAGGCGGGGAGCCGGCCGCCGTGGGTGGGGCTGGCGGCGGCGGTGTGGGTGCAGGTGGCGGCCGGGAGCGCCTACGTCTTCCCGCTCTACTCCCACGCCGTCAAGGAGGCGCTCGGCTACAACCAGAAGTCGCTCACCATGCTCGGCGTCGCCAACGACGTCGGCGAGAACGTCGGCCTCGTCCCCGGGGTGCTCGCCAACCGCCTCCCGCCCTGGCTCATCCTCCTCATCGGCTCCGCCTGCGCTTTCTTCGGCTTCGGCACCGTCTGGCTCGCCGTCACCAAGACCGTCGCCATGCCATACTGGGTGGTACGTACTACGCTCTATCATCCACCCCCTTTCACTTTCAGTTCCCCCCTCCCCTCTCTGTCCCTCTTCTCTGCCCGCATCCACACACTCGCTGCCATGTTTCTGTTGATCATTTTGATGCTGCACGGCTAGATGGTAAAATTAACTGGGGCCTAATAAACTGAAGTGCATGATTGCTCTGCTTCCATTCTCTCTCACTCTCTGTGTGATTGTCATTCTATTTTTTTAGCGGCAATAATTTGTATGATTGCCATTCTAGATTTTTTAGCGGCAATAATTTGTACTGTATGATTGCCATTCTGGTTTGTAGTGGTAATTTATTGAGCATCGTAGTACGCATCTCCGTGTGTTGATTCTCTGGTGGAATTCAGCAAGATACCCTATGCCGGATGCTAGTAGTTTCCTTTCATAGTATAAGTAAATCATTGTGTTCGCATTGTATGATTGGCCTTGCCAGCAGTAGATATTTTCCTTTCAAGCTGGCGTGAAGCTATATGTGGTATACCGGTTGGAAAAAAAAGAGAGCTAAATGTGGCATCCTGACATTTTTTTAATCGGGATATTTTGTTGAACCTGTCGTGATTTGGTTGGTCCACTCTAGGCAAATCAAGGCAAACCACACTGAGTGTCTGACCCTACTATTTTCTCCAAGTGGCGCAAAATCGGTTTGGGTGTTGGACCGCATGGTAAACATGGATTGTTTTTATTGTTTATTTTGAATCAGACAGCTCACACTATTGCACTATTCTCACACCCATTGCCTCTAGCTCCACACGGAAGCAGATCTCCCTACCTGATTCTGGTGTTTGGTTTTATGAAAACTGATTCACTGTGATTGGATAGGTGATCAGTCATTTTCAACGTCAGCTCGTAGTAAAATCTGGTGAAATTGACTTCTATTTTTTTACGAAAAGGTCAATTTGACTTGTTCTGGTTTTACAAGTATCTGCAAATAACGGTAGCACTGTAGTTTTAACAGAATTTTTTGTGTAGTTACGTGTGTCTATGTTGTACTCGGTAAAAAAAAAGAGATTTGCGCTTACCACAGGGATGACCGTAAAAAATCACAGGGATAGGATGTCACTATAGTATTTGTTATCATGTCATAAAGGAAGAGGATTGTGGAAGAAAACTAAAAAGATATAATGTGCATCTGTATATGACCACCCTAAATAAATTTTGACAGTATAGACTAGACACTTCACACCGTGTGTGAAAGTGAGCGCTGATCTCTCATAATCTATTTAAGCTTGTTTCTCTTTCTGCACTATTTAGCGTATTGTTAAAACATCCCCTCATGGCTGATTTACTCATGAGTCATGATAGAGAACAAGAAACCAGATTTGCCACACATTTTACTGAGCTGTGGTGAGCTGGCGGCAGCCGCTTACACACCTGTGTGTGGGGCCTCAAACATCATCGATGAATCAGCACACAATTGAATGTATTGGTCATCGATGGTGGTAAGATAAAGTTGCCAATACAAGTTTGAAGTGGTATTATGATAAGACTGTGTATCTTTTTTTTTTGCGAGAATAAGACTGTGTATCAGAGTCGAATTGTACTCTAAGCACTAAAAAAGAGGGGTCGAGAGTACTAGTTATACACAATTGTTTCCACTTCTCCAAAAAATATATGTTGCCAACAAGATTGAATTGTATTCAAGAAGTGCTATTACAAAGAGCAAATTTTTAAGTTGCAATTTGTTTGCTCAATGATCTGGAAATTGCTGACCAACTTTTCATATCACTGAAGTTGAGTTCACTAAAAAAATTGCCCAAACACCTGCGACTTTGCTATCATTATTTCGGAAATCCACTTTGGCTCATAGGTGTAGATGCACCCACCACTCAAAATAAATATTTCAAAAATGTAAAACATTATGACTTTTTTGGATGTATGTCCGGATATTTTACGTTTGCGCACAAAGTTCCGTGAAAAGTTGTCTTTTTTGTGGCCTGTGGAAAACATTCAATTTTCGGTGCTCCAAATTGACTTTTCACAAGACCTTTTTTTTGTGTTTTTAACACAAGCCACAAAAATATCTTTTTTTTTCGCAAAACTTTGTGTGTCAACACAGAATGTCCGGATGTACACCCCGAAATCTTTTCAATTTTTTTGACATTTTGAAATGCATTTTAAATGTATTTTCCATAACGAATGCCTCTCGACCTGTGAGGCAAAACATTGTGTCCTCAGTATTTCTACATTAGAAGTTATCAGCCAATGAAATGAATTCCTTTGAAAAAGCTGAGCCTTTTTTTGTTTCATGCTCCTCGATTTGGCTTCCTGATTGCGATCAAGTATTTAATGGGATCATGGAGAAATTCATAAATTGGGTATAGTTCCTTCGGCGAAAATGGTGTTACCTGCCAAACAAGCACCACTAAGGTGCTTATATCATATTTAGCTATTATATATTGATACAATAAGTCAATAACCACTGCATGGCATGTTGATATAATTTTGTTTCCCATTGACAAAAATTCTTAAAGACTCATATTTTCTCTTGATATAAGTTTCCTTTTGATTAACTTTTTTTGGTAGCTTGATGAATAATCCGTAAATGGTTCTTCATACATAGTGTATCTATTTTTTACTAGTGTTTTAAACCATGAATATTTTCTCTTTGCCATTGCAGTTGTGTATAGCTCTATGTATTGGCACAAACAGCAGTGCATGGTTGGGCACTGCTGCGCTTGTGACCAACATGAGAAACTTTCCTCTCAGTCGAGGAACTGTTGCTGGTCTCATCAAAGGTTATGTTGCTGTTAGTGCTGCTGTCTACACGGAAACATTTAACGGAATGCTTAACAATTCACCCACGAACCTGTTGCTATTGCTCGCTTTGGGGATCCCGATAGCATGTGTTGTGGTGATGTATTTTGTTAGGCCTTGCACCCCATCGCTCGACGAGGACAATGCAACAGAACACAGCCACTTCGTGTTCACACAAGTTTCTAGTGTGGCTCTCGGTGCATATCTGATGGTAGCTACAGTACTTGGCGATACTTTGAAACTAAGTGCGACTATTACCTATCTTCTGTTTGGTATAATGATACTTCTGCTCCTTTCTCCACTTGCAATACCGATCAAAATGACACTTTATCCAAGCAAACCAAAAGGGGAAAAGTCCAGCACCATCGTTCCATCTTACTCGACTGATAGTTTATCTGGTGCGGATCAAGAGAGTTCAGAACCACTTCTGCGTGGCACTTCAGCAACTTTTATTACAGGCAATAATGATTCTGATGAGGCTACCGATATTGATCTTCTGCTTGCTGAGGGTGAGGGAGCAGTGAATTTGAAAAAGAGAAAAGGGCCAAGAAGAGGGGATGATTTCACATTCCGTGAAGCCTTAGTTAAGGCAGATTTCTGGCTACTCTTCATTGTATACTTTTGTGGCGTTGGCACTGGTGTTACTGCTCTGAATAACCTAGCTCAGATAGGACTCGCTGTTGGTGCTAATGACACAACTGTTTTGTTGTGCCTCTTCGGCTTCTGCAACTTTGTTGGTCGTATCCTTGGTGGATCTGTCTCTGAGTATTTCGTAAGGTCAGCTATCTCTAACTAATTTGCATTAACTTTATTTAAAGATCAAAATGATTACACTTGACGACTTGGGTTATATGTGTATGGTATTGTCTACCGTATCTAAACAATCAATAATTATACTTGATGATTTGGGTTATCTTTATATAGTCTTGTCTCCTGTGGCATTCACAAGGTTTAGGCAGCAGCTAACATCATGTACTCCATTTATGATATTACTCCATATTAAATCACTACTGTTCGTACACTTCTAACTATTGATAGCGATTCAGACATAGTGTTTTTTAAATCTCTTCAGCTTTACATTTTATATCTGTTTGGACACTCATTCATACAAGATTAATTGAATTCGTTGGTCTGTTGAAACATCATGAAACAATCTGAGTTGCTACTTCTGAAAATAGTTGAGTAACAGTGTAACACTTGATATGTTGCAGGACAAGAATGCTTCCTCGTCCTTTCTGGATGATGTGCACACAAATAATCATGGTGATAACCTTCCTCCTTTTCGCCACCGGTCTTCATAGCTTGATATATGTTTCGACTACGCTTCTGGGGATATGTTACGGGGTCCAGTTCGCCGTCATGATACCAACTGTCTCGGAGCTATTTGGACTGAAGGACTTCGGGTTGATGTACAACTTTATGCTCCTAGTGAATCCGATCGGTGCGTTCTTCTTCTCAGCCCTTCTTGCTGGTTATGTCTATGACAAGGAGGCAGTCAGGCAGAACCCGGGTGTGCTGGAACCTTCAAATTGCTACGGGCCTGACTGTTTCAGGCTTACCTTCTACGTTTGTGCCATCGTGTGTTGCTGTGGAACTTTTATCAGCGTGTTTTTCATAGCGAGGATCAAGCCAGTTTATCAGATGCTCTACTCCAGCGGATCGTTCAGACACCCTCGATATCAGCAGCTGTGCTGATGGATTGCAATGGCATCAAGAGGAAAACTCGCAAGTATGTAAAGTAAAAACAAAACAGAGGCAGTTATGAACTGGTTGTCTGCATCACACCGCGGCTGTGTGCATTGCCCATGGTTGCTTGCTTGATTCATCTCTATTGTATTGGTGTGTATAGTTTTCTTGATTTCATTTCT
Organism: Poa annua; assembly: GCA_026929855.1. Classification (NCBI taxonomy): domain Eukaryota; kingdom Viridiplantae; phylum Streptophyta; class Magnoliopsida; order Poales; family Poaceae; genus Poa; species Poa annua. The sequence continues at coordinate 74,112,769 of CM049433.1, forward strand.
TCCTTGTTTTTGAAAAGCGTCGATGCGAGCGTAGGTGCGTATCTACTAGCAGATCTTGTACTGTTATAAATCAGGAGACCGGGGAGGTTTTGAGCACGCTGCGCAATGAGCATGAGCATTATCTTCTGCATTCCCCTTTGTGTTTGTGGTACCAAGTGCCATGAGTTTGTATTCTATCTCAGTATCGTGTGTACACCCTATTGTATTGGTGTGAAGTTTTCTTGATTTCATTTCTCCCTGTTTTTGTAAAGCGTCGATGTGAGCGTAGGTGTGTATCTACGAGCAGATCTTGTGTACTGTTGTAAATCAGGAGACCGGGGAGGTTTTGAGCACGCTGCGCGATGAGCATTATCTTCTGCATTCCCCTTTATGTTTGTGGTACCAAGTGCCATGAATTTGTATTCTATCTCAGTATCGGGTATACATTCTGAACTCTGAAGGGGTGACTTGCACTTGCAAGCAAATATAATACTCTCTCTGTTCCAAAATAAGTGTCTTAGATATGTCCAAATATATATGTATCTAGACATGAAACAAATCTAAATACATCTATATTTAGTTATTTACACAAATCTAAGGCACTTATTTTAGGACGGGGGAGTACTAGCATGGAATACTTGTGAATATTTCCACGCACATCTTTGAACCGATGGATATTTCATCTTTGGTTGTGCTAGTATGGACAGAGAAGCATGAAATATCTGAGTAGATTGTAGTTTGCACCCTGGTACTGTGTCTTTAGTTGAAGCATGCACTGTGTATGTTAACATCATGTACCTAGCACCAGCGTGCTCAATATAATTCTGCACTTCTTCTTCTGAGGAGCCAGACACTTTGCCAATGGTACTGTTCCTGAATGTAGCATGTATAGTTTTCTACATGAATATTAAGACATGATATTTATATAGAGTGGACTCATTTTATTTCTGAAAAAATCATGAGAAATGAGTTTTTAATAGGCACAAACTGAATACAATCCGTTAAATCCCTTTTTTGAGGGTAGGTCTCATTTCTGATGGGTCAAATTATCCATAAATAGCAAATACACCTTATATTATGAACGTTTCTTCAGAAAACTATACACCTTACATCAAGAAATGGATTGAGTGTTTTTTTTTTGAAAAGTAAAATGGCTGCACGGAAGACCTAATGACTATTGACTAGTTGTGGCATTGAGTTTTCAGGAAATGCATTCATTTCCTAATTTAGGGCTCCGAGTTTGGTTCATGGGGTATAGTTTGGGGGTTGAGGGCATCCCATCCACTTGGTTAGACATAGTCACCTTTTGTGTTTGGTTCAAACGGGGAGAGATGGTTAGGGGCACCCGATTTTGTGTTTAGTCGAAAGGATGAAAAATGGAAAGATTGTTATCATGACTTCTACCACGAGGGGGTGAGATTAGTAAGAAAAATCATAAAAGTTTGATTGAAATTCGTCAAATTTACAATTATCGGGAAGGGACGAGAAAATGCCCATGTCGTGCAATGTTCTTGGTCTGTTTTGAATTTTTCGGCCTAGGAAATTTAGGGCGAGGTTGGTTCATGGGGTATAGTTTGGGTGATGAGGGCTTCCCATCCAGTTGATTAGTTATAGCCACCTTTTGTGTTTGGTTCGAACAAGGGGAGATGGTTATGAGCACCCGATTTTGTGTTTGGTTGAAAGGATGAAAAATGGAAAGATTGTTATCACGACCTCTACCATGAGGGGGTGAGATTAGTAAAAACATCAAAATTGTGATCGAAATTCACCAAATTTATGGTTATCGGGAAGGGACGAGAAAATGACCATATCGTGCAATGTTATTGGCCTGGTTTTGAATTTTTTCGCCCGGGATATTCAGCGCGAGGTTGGTTCATGGGGTATAGTTTGGGGGATGAGGACATCCCATCCACTTGGTTAGAGATATCTCCATTTTCTGTTTGGTTCAAACGAGGAGAGCTGGTTAGGGGCACCCCATTTTTTGTTTGGTTGAAAGGATGAAAAATGGAAAGATTGGTATCATGACCTCTACCATGAGGGGGAGTGAAAAAAATCGACTGGAATTCGCCAAATTTAAGGTTATCGGCGAGGGACGAGAAAATGTCCATATCGTGCAATTTTTTTGGTGGCTGATGTGTTGACAAACAATCCTTTAAACATAGAGTTTAGGAGAAACTTAACTCAGAATAAATGGACATCTTGGGTTCGATTAGTAGAGAGATTGATGATGGTCACCTTGTCTACGGAGCAAGACCCATTTAAGTGGAATTTAACAACTAATGGTGTGTTCACAGTCATATCTAAGTTAGGGGTGTAGCGCCTTGACGTAAGGCGCTATCTTGACAGTGTAGCGCCTTGGCGTAAGGCACGACATGTTCCAAATTTTCGAAATAACAAGTAACCTCGGAGATTATTAGTACAATTGCTATCAAAATTCTACATTTCTTGTGGATTTGGCACAAATGGTTCCAATTGAGTACAACAACACAATTCAGTACAACAACACAAGGAATAAAATGCATATAAATAGTCTTGATAGAACACAATAGAGCTAAACAACAACAAGTACTAGGCTGCTACGATCTTCTCTGGACAACGACAATAAGAACTCCAATATTCAACACAGAACGACATGACCACCTGACCCGCGTCTCACTCTCCTCCGGCGGAACCATGGTCGTTGTGCTCACCGAAATAGTGACCACCGTCCAGCACCAGAGTTAGAAGAGTGTTGTCCATACGGCCACCAATGAAAGGAAAGTAATGCTTGTGTGTTGGGTCTTTGTCGGATTGGTACCGCACCGACAATTCAGAGATAACCGCAGTATGATCCGCCACCTCAGATACATGGATCAGCACATTGTGCATTGTTGTCCGCTTCGACGCCGGCACCCTCGGTGATGGAGGACTCGACGGGTCTTCCTTGGACTCATAGTCGATGGACGTAGCCCCGAGCGGTGGGTGCGCCAATAGAATCTTAATAACGTAGCTCTTGGGAATATCACACGGATTCTTCATCCCTGCCTCAACGGAGAGGAACCAGTTGTCCTCGGTTGGCAGCATCTTCCCTAGATGGCCACCCAGCTGGTCCACGAACCGGCCAACCACATCGGGCTCCCACGCCTGCCGCGGGAACCTCTCAAACGTGAGCTTAGTCAGAAATGGAAGCTCCGACTCCTCCGCGCCGACTTCAGCATGCCAACGGGCAAACCTGAGCGGCACACCGGAGATGTACATGTGCCAGGACAGATTGACCACGCGAGAGCAGACCTCGACATGCTTGAAGCGGATGAACAAATTGTTTGGTGGAGCTCTTACATCCACCTTCACGTCGGCCCATGTTGGGGGGATCGTTAACCGGTAGTCCCATGAAGAGGGAACGTAACCGGGAGGCAGGAGGCCAGCACGGGTTTACGGCCCACCACATGGTCTGTATTACCTTTTGGGTCGGAGAGCTCCCTTAAGTAACCCTGCCCAGAATGAGGACATGGAGGACCCGGAGTACCGGTGCAAGAAGGAGATCCCCAGCTTGGAAAGCACGGAAGGACCCTCGAGGACCTAGAGTAGGACATCGGCTTCAAGTAAGCCTCGTGGTATTCATACGAACAGGGGACTCGACGCCCATATAAGCCGCCCCCTAGGTCTTATATCGATAAGATCTCATTGTAACCTCGTAACCCGGAAGCCCTAGCGCCCCTAGTTATCGAGATCATACTTATCAATGCAACAAAGCAGGAGTAGGTATTTACCTCCATCGAGAGGGGCCGAACGTGGGTAAATTTTTGTTTCCCCACCTCGTTCTAAACCAACTCCCAACGCTAGATGTCGTCATGACCCCACAATCAAGTTTCCCTTTGGAAACATCCGTCGTGACAATCCCACGACAGATCGGGTCACTCCGCTTTCTGCAATCAGCGCCTCCACTACGTCCTCCGGCAACACATGAGGCCGGCGACCTCCTACACTGGCCAGCGTCGCCCACCCCCAGCACTTCTGCTCCATTTTAGGCATGTTGGGCGTCGGGGTGAGAACCCAACGAGCCGTCTCAGGGCGTATCTTCGGGTCGCCGGTGCGCCACACCTCCTCCGGGAACTTGCGGCGGCTGTCCATCCCAAAACTGGGACCCATCGGCCATGCGCATGCCATACTGGCAGGATGTGTAGCGCCCTGAAATCAATCGTTAACGTATAGAATGGAGCGCCTGATTGTTGGGCGCTACAAGAAATGGTAATTTCGTGAAATACTTTCTTGAGAATTTATTCTGTGAAATACTATGGATTTGTGGTCATTTTTGTCTAAATCGCCTTGGCATGCTAGCTCTAAAAGGGCAGCGGGGTCTTATACTATTTATATATTAGACGTGTCTACAAAATTCCCTCTTTGCACTCATACACAACATGAACGTTAAGTATTTTTTTCACTGAGCTAAGCCAGTTCGAAATGTAAAATTATACTACTATCTTGCGCGCCGGTCGAGCATATGCTTTGGAGAAAGAATTTCGTGGTTTCACCCAAAACACCTATTTTATGAGCTTGTTGGGCAAAACACCACATATTGTCGTAGTCACTTATAGTTGGATTCAATATAGTGTTTGTGTATGTTGACATGATTTCCCACAGGTGGGTCTCGCTTGTCAATGCACGTGTGGCAAATAAAACCAGCCACATTAGCTGCCCATTTAAAACTTTATTTGAAAACTCTCGAAATGAGTTGATATTTCTTGTATGGGTGCTGGATATATTTAAGGGTTTACTAGAATTCTCACTTCTGTTTTTTAGAAAAATGTTCAACTTTGAGCCAAAATTTGAGTGGAATAACTAAAACATTAAGTATCTACAAAACAATCTCCATGTATTTTGCTTTCCGATAAGTATTGGATACATGTTTGATCTACTGGATCTCTTGCTTTTTTTTTGAAAGTTTGAATCTTGTGTCACAAGTACGAATGGGACATGTATATCGTGGTCTGCACAACAAACCCATAGAGTACATGTTTTATATATGCAAGATCAACACCGATATGTGGTGGTTTGTGCAATCTCCTCGTGATTTGGACGTACTTGATAACTTGACACAGAGTGCAACTAATGACATGATCGAAGCTACTTGCACAGGCGACGCTTACAAGTCGCCGCATGATTATCTTAACACTTCAAAAGCAAATTAAGAGGAAATAAGCCAGCTGCTCCACGTATTTTGTAAGAGCAAGTGTGCGTACTTTACAAAGTGCACGCCGTGTCACGCAGACGCAGGTGCCAAGTTGCGAGACAAGTGGATCTGTAGCAGTTTTTTTATACTCCAAAAACACCAGATTAATTACGCAGCTGAGACCGGGTCTGGACGCTGTAACGGGCATGTGGATGGATCTTCTAGACGCGGAAGCGGTTCGCTAGAGTAGTACGGCCAGTCCGGTGGGCGCCCGTTCGTGCCTCCGGCCGTCCACGCAGCAGAAACCACCGGCGCCACCGTGTCACACCTGGGAAGGTCCGGCGGAAGGAGAACCATCCGGGGTATCGGTGGGCGGCTGACCACCCAGCAGAGAGAGAGAGAAAAAGGCAGGCTAGATTACGTTCACGCTTTTGTTTTCCCCGCCTAAATACAAAAGGTTGCACAACCGACGTTTTTTGTTTTTCATTTCGTGGTTGCTATAGCATTTGCGTATATAGCTAAGTATCACAAAAGCTAATCTACACTTCCCTTTGGAAAAAAGATAATCTACACTACAAATATAAAATTAGTAGAATTAAGAATACTAGAAAGATATCCAACGTTGCCGCGAGAACCTTAAAAGAAGTTATAGCAGTATAAGAGAAATGATATGTGATGTACGAAAGAAAAACAATCCTTGGTAATATGGCGAATTTGATGAGGTATGGTAGTCAAAACTCTAAACTTAATATGTATATGAAATTTCGTATTGTTAACCGCTAAAAGTTGATGGTGTGGAAATTGCATGGCTATTCTTTTAATGTGAATAGATTTGCATGGATGAATGAATATCGTTAATAAAAATGAGATGACATGGATAAATTAATGTCTCGGATAGTGTATGATATGGTGATGACATGAATAAATGAATGGCTTAAACACTGGATAATACATACATCTAGCATATAGAGGTAGAGTCGGGGCGGGCAGACAGGGCCATGGCCCGCGACGCAAAAAAAATTCTGGCCACTTACCAATATGGATTTCAGATTCGCCCCGGAGCTTAGCCTAGGACTAGTCCATCTTTTCTCCGCATGAGACCATCACGACCGAAGAGAGTTCGACCGAGCGGGAACCCTCACTCTGCCCGGCTCCCTCAGATGCGGCGCTGCACATCACCACATGAGCTAGGCAAATTCATCTCCCTCTTTTTAATTGGATCCATTTATGTGAATGCTCAAAATTAAACTGGTTTGTTGATTTAAAAATTAAAGATGTAGAGATTTTATGCACTAATCTCCACACCTAACCCAAACCAATTAGAAAATCCTCGAACCGGAGAAGTTTCTCAAACCGAATAAACTTTTAAAACCAAAGCAAGTATCCAAACTGAATCAACTCCCGAACGTGCACCTTTAAGTTGCACGTTCATTGCTCGATAGATTAATTTAATGTATGTTTGCGAAGTTTCGCTTTATAAAAATAAAAATAATACTGCACGTAAACATAAATAGACTATACTGTACTGTACAGCCTCTTTTGGGTGGTGGACGTAGCAAATCATCCCCGGGAAAGTCAAGCCACCACCGCTGCCGTGCCTCCATAAAACGGACCCCGCAGCGACGACGCGGCCACCATCCGCACCCATTTTCTCCACTCTGCTCTGCTGCTCGGCGCATCTTCGCATCGCCGCCTCCTCCCTCCCCGAGAAGCCAGATTCCACACTCTCTTCCTCGTCATAAGTTCACCACCTGCTTCCTACTTATCTGCACCAACCGCAAGCCCGGGACCCGCTAGCACGACGCCCATCCCATGGCGGCCCTTGTACGATCCGCCGCACGACGCCTGACCACGGCGACGGTCCGCCGAGGCGCCGCCTTCTCCAGCGCCGCCGCGCCGGCGCCGGCGCCGACGTCCGGGCGCGAGGGGGCGATCGCCGCCGCCGCCGTGGCGGTCGCCGGGTCCGGGCTGGGGCTCTGGCTCATGCCGCCGGCGCTCCCAGACTCCGGCGAGGCGTCGGCCGGGCAGACCCCGGCTGCCGCTGCTGGCGACGTGGAGGAGCGGCACGAGAGGAGGAGGAGGTTCCTGCTCGGAGGTGAGTCTTCCCCCGTCCGTCTCCTGTCTCACTGTCACCCGTCGCCGTCGGTGGTTCCCGCTGCCTTTGTCGATGCGGGGCGCGCTGCTCTGGCCGCCGTTGTCGCATGATGCTTGCTGGTTAGGAAATTGGGATGCTCCTTCCGTAAAGATGTGCCCTTTTTGCATTATTTTCCCCACGAAGAGCACTTTCCTTGGTGCTGCTGCTACCTTTTCTCTGTTCATTCATCTCTTCGCACGCCTTCTTTCTGGGGAAGAACAAGAATCGGTAGTGCGTTTGCGACCGGTACGGTCGCTGCCTTGCTGTACTCTACTGATCTGTTTTCCAGATAAGCGATAAGCCAAATGGCCGCCAAACTCCAAACTAGATGACGCGGCGTTGGGTAGAATATATAGCAAAGTCTCGTGACGCTTTCTGTTTTCCGATCGGACGGCATGTAGTAGGCACGAACTGGTTGATAATTACGTGCATTTATCGCTATCATCCAACTGTACTTGTACTCATCTGCTTACGTGCATTTCAATGGTATGATGATCTGATGAAAAAATATCTCTGCTCCTGCTGCAGACTCATACCGCAGAAGGGTGTTCTTTAATTACGAGAAACGGATACGGCTTCGCAGCCCTCCTGAAAAGGTGAAGTATGATGCCCTGCATTGAGTAGAGTTTCCTTTAATTTGATATGTGCATTCTAATTTTGGTTGCTATTATGGACAGATTTTTGAATACTTTGCCTCTGTGCGAAATCCAGACGGGGAAATCTTCATGCTGCCTGCCGACTTGATGAGAGCAGTAGTTCCTGTTTTTCCTCCATCTGAGTCGAATATCGTTCGGGAAGGGAGACTAAGGGGGGAACTCAACCCAGGAGAGTTGCATTGTGCTCCATCCAAGTTCTTCACCCTGTTCGACACAAACACCGACGGTCTCATCTCGTTTGCAGAGTAAGGAACTTTGATTTATCTCAAACACCATATAATAGAATTTGCACATTTGCATAAATATTGCTACGGTACTCTTGCAAGAATTTCAAAATTCATAGATGCAATATAAGATCCATTCAGTTAGCTTGCTTGATTTATTTCTCAATAGTTACCAACGAATCACTGTCTGTATATAACCTATCTCTAATTAGTTTTTCTCAGTTTGTTTGACGATGGTTTATGCTTTTGGTGGCTATCGCAGGTACATCTTTTTTGTTACATTACTCAGCATTCCCGAGTCAACCTTCAGTGCGGCCTTCAAAATGTTTGACATTGACCTCAGTGGGTGAGTTATATTTCTATACAAAATTATAAATTACTTTGTCTTATTAATATGATCGAGCTGCAGAATGATATGTATATATGCCATGTAGTAGTTCTTTGATCAAGAAACCTGTTACATTTCTTTTGCATGTAAAACAAATAGTTAAGCACAATATTTTGGTAGGGGGAGAGAAAAACTTTAGTATGCCGTGTTTTTGTATCAAGCCTAGTGGCTCCAATCCATTTTTCTTTGTTTATCGTGTAGACCTGTTTTGTTTACTGAAGCTGCTAAAGGTATGTTTTCCCTTTTGTTCTCTTGGTTTTATGCATAAACAAGATACATTTGATATTGTCTTGTTTGTGCTACACTATTTTTTACCTGTGATAATTCGCGTGCAGTTAATTTCTCTTGTCGCCCAGAAAAAAGACCTGCTCTTTATGAGCATGTTCAATCATCTGGCTTGTTAGTTGATGGTAAAAGAAGGGTATGAACAAATTTTGGCCAGCTTCTTCTCGGCTATTTTGTGGTCCTTATCTGTCATTTGACATTCCCAGGGAGATAGACAAAGAAGAGTTCAAGAAAGTAATGGCATTGATGCGGTCCTTTAACAGACAAGGAGCTGCCCACAGGGATGGCTTACGCACAGGATTTAAAGTTGGCCAGTCTGTGGAAAATGGTGGGTTGGTTGAGTATTTCTTTGGTAATGATGGGAATGAACCTCTACGCTTTGATAAGTTCACAAGTTTTATGAAGGAATTGCATGAAGAGGTGATTTGCTACTTCCATATTCCCTTTTTTCGACTTCACTCGACGCGGCTTCTCATTAATGCATGCAATATTCGATGACTTGTTCAGAAAGCATGATGCACAATGTTGCTATTTGTGTAATCAAAGAACTCAACCATATTTTATTTCATAATGGAAAGTAAATGTTTCATCTGAAGTTTAAATCTAAAAAAATGTTGCATCTTTTCTATCTGTTATTTTGTTGCTTCTCCGTTTTTTTGGAATATAGTATTTTTGCATTTAAAGTGTGCATTGCTAATCTTATTTGCATCTAATATTTGGAAATTATCTAGTGTTTTTCCCGTTGCGTATCTCCCAGACTCCCTATATTTTCTCCGTTTGTATATCTCAGACTCCGTACATTTTCTCAGTCTCTTGAGTCATTTCTCTGCAGGTTATTCGTCTGGAATTCAATCATTATGATGTCAAGTCAGTGAATACTATTCCAGCGAAGGACTTTGCACTGTCCATGGTTGCTTCTGCTGACATGAATCACATCAGCAAGCTGCTTGATAGAGCTGATATGTTGGGCAATGACCCTTATCTCAAGCACTTACGCATCACCTTTGAGGTTTGACGTATCCCAAGTTGGTATTTTCTTCATATTTATTTTCTCATGTGATTCATATAGATATTTTTCTGGAACATTAGGAGTTTAAGGCTTTTGCTGATTTACGTCGGAGATTGGAACCACTGACGATGGCTATATTTGCTTATGGGCAAGTAAATGGGATGTTGACAAAACAGGATCTACAACGTGCGGCACAGCATGTAAGAATTTTTGCTAATTTGGAGTGCGTGATGCTCAAGCCCTTAGTTAATTGACAAATTGCTAACTGTTATTCCAGCAGTTCAGTCTTATACCTAGTAGTGTAGTCTGTAACACATTTTCTTACTGGTTCCATGCCTTCCCTGGTTTGCGTTATAGGTATGTGGTGTTGAATTAACTGACAGAGTGGTGGACATCATTTTCCATGTGTTCGACACGAACCGTGATGGGCACCTGAGCTCAGAGGAGTTTCTGAGAGCGCTGCAAAGACGAGAAGCCGATGTTCATCAGCCAGCGGCACGGGGTCCCTTGGCCTGGCTGAACCCTGAGAAGAGTTCTTGGCTTCCGCGGATACTGCTCTAGTAGGGTCTTTGATCCTCTCAAGATTCTTCTTCTTTAGCCTTGGATTACGTACCATCACAGTGGCATGTTTGCCACCTCCGGTCCTGTTGTGTATGTAGTTGGGTGGAGGGGATGGAGAGATTTTGCTGTACATATCGCGTAGGTGGCCGAAGGCTTAGCATATACCGTGTAGCTGTTGTAGATAGCGTCTTTGTTGTATTCTCCCGGGACATGTTGTATTATTCTGACTAATATAGAATATATTGATATAAGTTTCCAACCTTGTCCGTACTTTAGCTGTTCCATTTTGTATGTATTCATCCTGACAATTGCATCAAAATTTAGGATGCTACCTGCAAATCTGTTGAAAGGTAAAGCCATGGTTTCTGACACTTGATGCCGCTGTGGGGTTGTGGTCTCAGTTTCTGGATACAACATGGTAGAATCGTTGACGACAGAGCACTTGACACTGAAACCAGATTCAGAAACATCAATTTCCTCTGCATAGTATCCGCTGCGTTCATCCTCAGAGGACAAATGTGCACGGACAATAGGTCAAATGCGAGGCAAGATGTGCTTGACCTGGAGTATCGCCAACAAGCTAGTTCGGGGTAGTCGGTGTAGACAGAGAGTTGATTAATCAGGCTCACCGGATACTCATATGCTGGTGCAAACCAAATCGGCCACTCTGAATAATCAGTTGTCTGCTTTGGCGACACCGCCACCAGTTATTCAACGCAAAAAAAAAAAAGTTGACCCCTGGGGAATGATCCCTCGCGGGCCTATACGTTGTTAGATAGATGAGACCTCTACAACAGCGTGCACACACACGCTCGGATATCAAGCCGTTTAATTCGGTCCCGTGGGGACTCGAACTCGGGTGGGCAGCGTGCACACACACGCTTGCCACTAGGCCAGCCCAGTTATTCAACACACAGTAGTAGTTGACATCGAACTTGATTCATAGCAACATTGCAGCACCACGCAAAGAAACTTGCAATACAACGAGTTATTTACATGTACCATTACATACATACCATTCAAAATGCGGAGGAAACACGACATATTTACAGTTGTTTCTTCGCATCACCTTTGGTGAGTACTACCTAGACGACATAAACCATTTACCAGTCTATCAAATCAGATCATTCACGTAACTCGAAAGACCTATGTACAGACACGCAGGCTCGTTCTGCCTGCTCTAGCATGTGATAGTTATTTACAGGTGGATAGAGGTGGGTGCCAATCACCAGATTACTCTGGCCGCACGCTTATAAGGTTGGGAAGTGCAGCCAATCGAAGCTTCTTGATCTCGCACGTCGTCACCTTGCAGGACTCCAGGTACAGCGACCGCAGGCTCTGCAGCGGCTTCAGGTGGTGGAGGCCCGCGTTGGACACCCGGGAGTTCGACAGGTTCAGCGTGACCAGAGCAGTCAGGCCTGTCACCACAACATAAACCTTGAGATCACGCCGGAGTCACAGGCAAACAGAAGCACGCTGTGAGAACAGCTTTAACCAAGATAGGATGCAAACGACACATGCCTGAGATAATCTCCAAGGTTATGTCTGTGAGGTTGCCATTTTGGGATAGGTTGAGCAGCGTCAGAGCTTTGAGGTCCTTGATATTCTTCACTCCGGCATCTGTAATCAGCCCGCCGCAGAGCTCCAGAGATTGCAGACCCTTGAAGTCTGAAACGGTGGCAATCATGTTAGGTGCTCAGCCCAGTTTGAGTCAGTTCCTCAGGCGGATGTCATAAGCTTTGTTTTCAAACAGCAACTTCAGCAAGCCTAAGAGCTAGCAAATACTATAATGACATAACGAAAACGCCCTTATATTCCTAACGGAAATATTTCATCAAACCAAAGCCAATGCTGCATTAGATGCTCAAAGAGAACTACAATACCAGAGCCAAATGCCCACCAAGAGATGCACCAACTAGGATTCCAACATGCTGTGCTTTTAAGGCTAACAGTGTATGGTTTGAGAAGATAAATCTCAGATAGCATATATTCTATGATTTTTTTTTTGGAGCCATCTAAGTGGACACAGCCCCATGTACACTAAATCTTAGATATAAATCAAATTTTGAATGTGCACACTCACATCTGAGGCAGTTTGTCCCAGAATCAGTTATACGAGCTCCAAATAAATCGAGGTGCGTTAACCCAGTGAGACCTGCATTAACCAAATAAGTGGACTTTAGCCAACATGATGTTATGACCACACACGTCTGAAAGACTACGCACAGAATACTGCACGATTGAAAATTCCATTCATAAAAGCAATTTTCTGAATTGAATTCAAGCCAGCAATTTGGCGATCGGAGAGACATACTTGTAAGAGCTGCTAAGCCATGGTCTGTGATTTGGCGATTATCAAGATTAAGTGACTTAATTGAATTCAAGCCAGCAATTTTCTTCAAACCGATGTCTGTAACCAATGTAAAAGATAGATTCACGCTATGCAAATTCCGAAGACCTGCAAAAATAGAACAGTCGCATAACTTAGTGATGATGTTATGAGCGTTCTTACAGAAAAACAAAAGAAAAATAACAACAGTAACAGTTCAGGCACATACACATAGTAAATAACACTTCAGTACTGTAGTTAAAAAGCATATATGCCTTAACTATCATTTATTGAGTGCACATTAAGCTAAAAATTGTTTGTGGCAGGAAAATAATGGGGAAATTCTCATGAACCATTCAGCTTGGAGTCTTTTGCTAACATATCAATCAGTTTCAGACATGGCAAATAGCGAATAATACCACTGTACATTATCTTTTTTTTTAACACAACTGTACATTATAAAACGCGGCCAAAGGGGGAATGATCCCTCCGTTGACTTATGTTGTTAGGTAGAAAGTGAGATGCCCGGTTTCTGAGAATTCCTCAGCGCAGCCATTTTTGGCGCAGCTGGGACTCGAACCCGGGCCGGCTAGGCGCGCACTCGCAGCCTCTGCCACTGAGCTAGCACTCAGTTCTCACAACTGTACATTATCAGTATTGTTCCCTCTAACACTGCAACCTTGAGTGGTATGTTCGCAAAAATTACTAAAGTATCAAGTTGTGTGAAACTGGTGGTGTATGCCTTAACATAAGACACTTGACCATAAAACAGGTAGGCAGCCCATTTGATGACAAGATAAGCTGAGAACGAGAATGCATGGGCACCAAGATGAAAACATTATTTGTGTAAAACCATTAAGAGAAGTGATCTGCATCTAACAACCAATCATGCAACCCTTTATTTGACCGAGAAGCCAAGGAAACGGAACTACATAAATCGTGGAGTAATGGTGCTCACCTAGCTACATCAGTTACAATAGAAACAAGTTCAGTTCATCACTAATTAGCAACAACAATAATCTACCAAGTTAATACACTGCCTAAAATACTACAACATAGGCAATTAAAGGATAATCGATAGTTGATAGAATTAGGCAGAGTTAAAACAAACCAGAGAGATGACGAAGTCCATTGCTCCCGACTTCAGTGTCTGAAAGTTCCAAACTTCTTATCTGTAGAAGGCCTACAGCACCACAAAATGTATCAATTAGTGCTTTGCAACAAAAAAAACTCAAATAAGATTTTCTACAGACAAAAAAAGTACGCTCAAATTGTCTAGCCACAAAAGCCCTATACGAATTTCTGTAGGAAAACAAGAATGCCCCAGCAGTACTAAACTTGCTATCTGCAGACAAGTCTGGTAAACTATAATCATATGCTATTCCACAACAGTAAGTTACGACTTACTGCATGAGCCAGTTAACTAGCTGGTTCCTCTCTTTGGCATTTTATAAGACAAGAGGTTAAACTGAAATAAAAGGAAACATGCTACTATAGTACAGGAATTTTTAAGACATTAATTAATTCACCTTTCAGGTGCAATAGCCCCTCATCACCAATCTTGCATGAGTCCAAGTTCAAACACTCCAAACTGATCAATTCTGAAAGGAACAAAGAATATCAGAAACAAGCTGTTCCCCACATCCACATTAAGCAATTTGTTTAGTGTTACAATGATGCAGTGGTTCCAATGTACTTCTTGTACGTCTTCTACAAGATTAAATAGAGACATGTGCTCCCACTTGATGCTGCACTTCAATGTAGCAAATCAATAACAAGACATGCGAAAAGTGCAAGATCCCCCCTCCCCCGTATTACTTGGCATGCCTCTACTTCCATATCATCAGCATTTTTGTGCATGGGAAAATTTGAAAGATGGGAACGCTTAGGTGTATGAGCGTCTAGCATTTTGATTCTACAGTCTTGAATGTTAGGTGTTCCCTCTCTGCTCTCTCCTTCTCTCTGTTCTCTCTCTAGCAAATGGAGAAAACAGGGGACTAGCACTACAGAGGAGCACACCAGTTTCAGGCAACAAATGCCTTCCTTTTCTAATAGATTTTGCAGCAACAAATGCTACATGACACAGGCAACGAATGCCTACAAGCTTGGCAACCTATGCACTGAAGCTTCACCACAGCAACAAATGCTGGCAAACCTTAGCAACCTATGCTAGGACCTTGGCTTGCAAATTGCTTCTCTCCATATAGGGCGCCTCTCCTTATATAGAGGGTTCAAGGTCGGTGCTACCGCATTATAAAGCCTTCTACTGCTTTCTACTGCTACCCTACCTTACAACCTAAGAATTACATTATAGATAGTACTCTAGAACATACTAGCACATACTGACTTAACTCGGACAGCTGCAAACACATTGCAGCATGCCTATCTACTCAGGACACAACTCATGTGCCCCAACCAGCGCACAATCTATTTGTGTGTTCACACTATAGCCTGCACACAACCTATGTGTGCAGTTCACACTATGACAAGATTACATCAGGCCAACATTTAAAAGTTGCTATACGAAGAATTAAAGATAAGCAATGAAAGGGTGCTCACCTTTTAGATGAACCAAGCAGGCATCTGTAATGTGGTTGAAACCTAAATTAAGAACCTTCAGTTTGACTAGACCTGCAAGACCACACCAGCCAGCGAGTTAAAAAAAGGTGTAGCCGTGCAAAGCAAAGACACAAGAATGGACAGATTTAGGTCACACAAAGAGTGCAGACATGTATGCATGACACTTGACAGAACAGTAGGTGAGCAAGATTCATTGATCATGCGTAAAAAAAAAACAAGTAAATATGTATCCTATTCTGATTCCATCACAAGAATGTGATCTCTGCAAGTAACAAGGAGTCAGTTCACCAAATGGTCAGAAATCAAAATCACAATCATATTTACCTTCCAAGTTCTCACAGCCTTCATCATATATGCCACACCTATTCAGATTTAACAGGACCAATGAAGCCAATCCTGAAATAGCATGACTATTAGTGATGTTTGGTGAGCTTATTTATAAAATTAACATGACCAACGAAGCCAATCCTAAAATGGTGAGCTCATTTATAAAATTATGCACGAGATGCTAAACAATGTTAAAACATAAATGAGTACAACAAATCAGTAACATTAAATTCCTCCAGCTACTGACAAGTTTCCCTACAAAATGACACAATGAATTCCATACACACGCGTACATGAACACACACTGTCCCTTTAATAGCATAAAAGCATCTAAGGTCAACTAGTATGTTCGCGCTAAACTTCAGTTGCAAAATTCTCAAGACTTTCATGCTCTCTTTCTGCCAGAACACATATAACTAGAGAAGTAGCGTTTATACCAAAGTACTGTATAAGGAAAATATGTAAAACCTGATATAGCCTCCAAACAAGCAGAAGTCACTGCACATCCCTCCAAATTTAAGTGAGATAACTTGGATAGACCTAAAAGATCAAACAAGTAACGTAAGCACGGCTGAATTTCTGATGAACACTCAAGTTACTAAGTAAATATATAACCTTGAGTTAGCAAACAAAAAGCTATTCAAGAGCATGTATGTTAGATGATCAAACCCTCCAGAGTCTAGAGTAATACAAAATCAATCAACCTTCCACTCGAAAAGAAGGAACTTATTTGAGGGTTACCTCTCAGATATGAAACACCAAGATCACTTATTTGGCAGCAAGACAGTTGTAACTCTCTCAAATTCGTAAAATCTACATTAGGAAAAAAAGGATTGCATTGTAGTTAAGTATGTGTAATCAGATATATTAGTTCACACAAATCATGGGAGAGTTATAACCTGATAAATACTTCATATCTGAATCTGTGATGCAGTTACAATACCTCAAGTTCAGTGTTTCCAGTTTTCTCAAGCCTGTAAAAGAATCTTATGTTACAGCACCAGACGTAAGTAATTATTCTGAGTTATTTTCTATTGACTCAACTGTGAATAAATAGGCTGAGTGCCAGTAATATAGTAACTACAAACAAATATGGGTATTGTGTCAAGAAATGGAAATAGAAAGAAGAAAACACCCCAGATGGCCCCGTTGTTGTGGTACCCTATAGTAGCTGGAGCATTTATGTCCTACAAGTTGCTATGCTCTACAAACAATAAATTTAGGGAATAAAAGGACACCTTTTAAATGAACAAGGCCACCATGAATTTTCGGACATCGCTCAAGGTCCAAATTTAGCAAATTTACCAAGTTTGCAAAGGCTTTTGCTCCTTCAGCGGTAACAGCAGCACATTTCTTAAGGCTCAGCGATGTCAAGTTTGAGAGGCCTGCAGAATTAAGACATATTTAAGTCCATGTTCAGATATTTGGTCACAGTAATTCAACCCAGGACGGATACAGATAAATGAAAGCACAGCTATTGGACTGTTGCCATATCACTTACCTGACACTGTTTTAAGTCCATTTTCAGAGATTTGATCACAGTAATTGCATGCCAAACTTTGCATATTTGCGCAATCCTTAAGAAGGTTCAATCCACTATCAGTCACATCAGAGCAAGATATGTCAACAGATAGCAAGGATTTCCCTTGAGAAGCAACTACTTCCATCCAAGCGTCCTTCACTCCAGGGTACTCTTCCAGACAAATATCCTGACACCCAAAATAGAATGTCAATTGGTAGTCACATAGGCTAACTCCTCCCAGAGCGATAGGAACTTTCATGTTTTGTCTTTTCTGGCCAAGCAAACAGGTAGCTTGGCTTGCAACTTATACCTTACGCAGACGGTCTCATCAGACTTAGAATAATATATAGCAGCTGCCTAAGTGATCTTAAATGGTCTATTAATTTGACTTCCTTACGGGATAGAGACTTTTAGTGCTTACAGGATAAATTTTACCATACTTCCTATGACGAATCTCATAAATATTCTACGAGCTTGATAAGAATCAGGCCCTGATAAGAATTGCGTTCAAAATTGCTGAGTGGGCCTTAGAAAGCTGACAAGAAATATCTGAAAAGACGTATGTCTTCACTTTCTGATGAAATACATGAACATCGAGAAGACGAAATACATTATACATATAAAGGCCAAATTGGGAGCTTTAATTATACATGAACTAATTGTCCATGATACACTGGATAAGATAGGGTTCTATTCTTTATTCATCACTTATTTAGCACAAAACATCCACTGTTTATTTCAGTCAAAACTGTGTGCCAAACAAGTAGTACTGAAATTTCACCTGCAAAGCACAATCACGAAAAGCTCTGAGCGACTCCTCAGTGAGGTAGCTACACTGCACCAGTTCATTGAATATCTGCTGGCTAAGATCCCTGGGCAGCACGGAGAAATCTGAATACCTATTTATGTCCTGCAATCACCCCCAATCATGTAAGCCGTACTGCCTCACCAAACCTGAAGCCCTGAACATACAATAGATCACATGACTACCTCACGGACTCTGGCCACGCAAAGTTCCACCAGCGAGGGGCGGCGACCTGGCGTAGGCCCCTGCGCCTTCCGGAGGACATCGGAGCTGCTGCGGGACAGCGTGTGCAGCAACCATTTGAAGCTGCCGCTCTTGGAGAACTTCACGCTGTACAGCTCATCCTCATGAACCACTTGGCCTCTCTTCCTTGAGCAAGCGCTGCCCATGACGATCAAGTTTTCGTATGCTGGACCAAAACCCAGTCACTGCCTCAAGTCTACGGATGGATATACAATTTCAGACCCCAAGATTGAGGCGCCGGCT
Organism: Poa annua; assembly: GCA_026929855.1. Lineage (NCBI taxonomy): Eukaryota > Viridiplantae > Streptophyta > Magnoliopsida > Poales > Poaceae > Poa > Poa annua. Next base: position 74,131,203 of record CM049433.1, read on the forward strand.
GGTTCTTGGTGACGATGTCGTGACTCTTTAGCATCCATTTCGTTGGTGACTACGACGACTTGGCATTGTTTATGCTTTCCTCGCCACCATCCTGCATCATAAAGTTAAAAAAAGTTATGCACTGCATCGAGGAAACTATTAGATTGCGTGCAGACGCAGTCAAAAAACTAAACCCCGAGTAATGATCGATTTAGACGCAAGTGGAGGTCGATTTCAAGTGAAGTGCCGTCGTCCCCCACGCGACGCAACTGAGCTGAGCCCCCGTCGGTCCAATGACTACGAACCGCGAACCAATCCTACACGCAATCGAATCGAGCAACGGATGAAAGCAACGAACCCCTGGCTCCTGCCTGTAGAAGCAGGATCGATGAACACAGAACCCCCAAATAGCTGAACAGTAACGAACGAATGTTCTGGGAATCACGGATGGAGGAACAGCTGCGAAAATGCCCAGAAATCGAAACCGGGAAGGACGAAACCGGAGACTGAACCCCCGGCATCGACGGAGAGGATCAGCCGTTGGGTGAAATCATCAAAACTAACCAGAAAAATCGTAACTAAGTTAGTTATACATGTATCAGTGGAAGGTGAAATTACCCGATCGGGCGCGGAATCCGGCCACCAGAACCCCCGAATCCTGGGTTTAGCCTGGGATTAACAGAGCCCAGCGACTGAAATCATCATCATCGTATGAGGCGTATCCAGTTCCCAAATCCGGTGGGCGAGCGAGAGTGACGACACGAATGTGGGGAGGGAAAACTAGGTGGAGAGGAGAAGAAATGGCTTTTAGCAGCGAGACCCGAGCTCCACGTGTCGTGGAGGAGAGACCTGGTACCCCTGACCACGTGGTCTATACCACTGACATGGGAGGTCAGCGTACCCTCTGCCCGGCCTGTCAGTGGGTGCGCGTGAAGAATGTAGGGTGTGGGAGCATGGGGCCAAAAGGAAGCGGAAGGGATAAGGCAAAGGAGGTGGGGTACCCGACGGCATCCCGGGTTGTGCTGCCGGTCTTGTGGGCCCGCTGCCGTGACTATTGGCTCTTTCGTCAACTGCACACACGTGGGACCCGCGATTTTACTTTACTGCTTCGGTTCGTTCTCCGTTGTTGTTTACCAACCGCGCTGAGGTTGTACGGGCTTACGGATAAACCCCTCACGTTTTCATGCCTTCACGTAAAAAGAAAAGCAAGAATAAGACAAACAACAATAAGTAAAAGAAAATGTGCAAAATAAACAACAAGGACAAGACAAGTGGGTTGAAAATATTCATCATTTTGGCAAGGCAATGGTCTAGCCATTGAGAATGTACTACTCCCTCTGTTTAACAATATAATATGTTTTGGGAGCGACTACACAGTGCCAACCACTATTGCCCCAGAAAAAGTGGTCAGTTCGGACATATAAAAAAAAGGAAAACGACAAAACTGGGGCGACTGTGCGCGTCCTTCCGACCAGCGCGCACAATCAGACAGAAAACACACACAAACTAAAAAGTGTCCCGCGATCCTAGGGTTCGGACCACCGTCTCCTTCTCCCCAGCTTCTATCAACGTTTCCTTCTTCCTACAGCCGCCGCAGTTCCTTTCTGTCATATAATCGGAGATGGAGCCCCGGATTCCTGAACTCTATTCCAAGAACTGTTCGCTTTGAACTCCTGGAGATTCGCTGCTTTGAACTCTTCCAAGTGCTAGCACATCTACTGACAAAGGAACTCTTGGAGATTCAGTGAAATAAGATCTCGTACCTGTTACATGCCCCCCACCCTCCTTCGTTTCTTCATCCCCTTCTTTTCCTTCTGTCAAATCTGCCTGAAACTTGTTCATGGTAGTTTCAGCTTGATGGATCAACTGAAGTAGATGTAAGCTTAGCTGATGTACTACATGAGTTGCATAAATGTTCCTAGAATGAATTAGTACACATCGCTACTTATTAGATATCTGAAAGTTAGTCATTCTTGGAAGCAGTGGCACCTCGTGATAGTAGTTAACAATTTGTCCGTCTTCATAATTTGTATAAGTATTGTGGGGTTATATTTTGAACAGTGTTGTCAAACCAGTGTAGCATTTCAGGATTGAGTTAGAAGTGGTGCTCTGCTGGAATTATGATTAAACTTCTTTGCAAAAATTATGTATGGATGATCCATTTAGGTGTCATTTTATTTTTACAGAACATTTAGAGAGAAGATTTTCTGCATTTTCGTTTATTTTGAAAGAGTTTGCCTTTCAGTCGTCATTATTTATAACTTCATTTTATAGTTTCCTCCATTAGTTATGTAGAAGCATGTGGCTGGCCTGGATGAGTAGCTGCGGTCGTTGGTGTTTTTGCTCAAATATGCTTCTTCGTGTCGGCAAGAAAATGTTAATAAGAAGCCATGTGAATGTTAACTGTTTTGTTGCAGATGGGGATGAAAAAAATTATCACCAATTTTTAGGCCGAACTTTGAGGTTTTTTTTTGTCTACTGTAGCAAGAATATGACGCCTAAGATTTTCCTAATGTTGACATATCAAACTGTAATTGATACATGTAAAATGCATACATGAAATTTGTACTTTATTACTTGTTATTCAACATATTTGCATCATATATGGGTTATATTCATGTTTTATAATGATTTGGGGAATAATTCACAGTTTCCCCATTTGTTTGAAATTAACTCTGCAGAACCAGAAAACCCCTTTGTCTATATTTTTTACTTTCAGGGATCTAAACGAAGTCCAATTGATCTAAGATTTCACGGGGTTCATTTTTTGGAAAGAAGGAAACGTACAAGCCAAGGATCATCAAAAAAGGAAGTCCGAGGAGGAAAAGGGGTGTGCTCACGCGGCCCCACCCCCTGGCCGCGTGAGCCATGCCCCTTTTGCCCTCGAGGCTCCGATGTCGTCTATCTTCATCTCCGTGCCTTCGTTTGGACCTAAAACCGACTATAAAAATAGTCCTCCGACGCCTTTAGGGAGAGAGCGCCGCAGAAACACAAAGCTATAAAACATGAGCTTGGAGCTGCAGATTGGAGGGAGGGCTCCGGCGGAGCATTGCCGGCGTGGTCTCCATCTTCTCCAACGACTCCACCATCGTCACCATGATGAAGAGGGAGTAGTCCATCTCTGGACTATGGGTTTGTGGAAGTAGCTATTGTATCTCTCTCTCAAACTCCATTGTATAGCTGCCTAACATGATTACGGTCATCTTTGTATTACCTATGTGATGCATCTTTATATAAGTTGATATTTGAGATTGCAATTGTTTTCAGTTTTAGTTATATGAGTAGATGCATATTATGCACCCTGTTCTTGTTTACTTGTTTTGATCAAGGATGTTCATTAGGGCGTGTGAGGGGGAACGTGTGCATTAGTTGGAGCAACGGGGAGTGGCTAATGGGAAGGACAGAAAATCTCGTGATCCACTTGGGTGTTTACCTTACTTTGTTGTCTCACTAGGGATAAATAAAATACCATGTTACCAGATACTTGGGTGTGACCATGCCAAGTATCTATGACTAGATCTAGTATGTTCTTATTTTAACTTCATGTCATAGAACTTAAGGCTATACTCTGATTTATTTCTTAATACTAGATTGCTAAGATTTAATTCCCTTTCTAGTGGAGTATGAGTGAGTTGTTAGAAATAACATCTCTATGTTAGAATGTGATGCCCATATGAATATCTTCTTTACATAAACATGTTGCACCAATATTATGTCAACTAAAAAGTCTCGTAGTCCACCACAACCTGTAGAGAGAGTGCATAAGTGAAACCATAAACCCCGGTCCATTTTTAATCATAAGAAAACACTTTCCAACACTTTTAGAGTACTTTTCATTTTCAGCCATTTAAAATCAGAAAATACAAAAACACTTTTAATTCTTGCATTCAAAAACAAAACCCAAAAACACAATCACTACTCATTTTTATTATCATTGCATATTTTTATTTCAGTTTTATTGATATACACCTTGTGCTTGACAACCACTTGGTGAGGTTGAGGGCACAAAGCAATTTATAATTGTTTTGCAGGTTGGTTGAAGAAGGACAAGAAGATAAATCATTTTACACAAAGTTCCCCGAGAGTTCGATATTACCCTCGAGTCACCTCATGGGAAAAAAGCTTCCCGTGCTACTACATTGTACACTTGGAGTCTCAACCGTCAAGAGTTTCGGACGCAGTTGAAGAGGACATGAAGAAACAACACCGCATCAAGTTCTTTCATCAACTCAGCACTCAGCAAGCATTTTTCTGGCACCGTTGCCAGGGAACTAGTAGAAAGATTACTCACAAGAAAGTTCAACTTCATCACCAACTTGTGTAAACACCCAAGTTTGGGGAGGTTGCACCTACGTGACCATCATCTCATCCTGACCGTTGGATCGCCAGATCGGACGGACTACAATTAACGGTGACATGGCGTGCGGAATGTGGGGTGAATCTCTCACGTGTTTATATATAGGTAGTATGCTAGAGGATGATATTGGCATGCCACCCAATGTCCGAGGCCGGATGTACACCCATGCTCCAGAAAATGGCGCGTTCTTGCTCAGGATGGTACCAAACCCGTCAGAGGGTGTCAAGATAATAATTTTTCTGATTCGTTGGAGCGATTTATGCATCATAGCAATCTATGTGGAAGGTACAAATTTGTTTCTTCAATATGATAAATCGACTTTGATCCAGTTTGGCTTTAGCTCACTTGTGTCATTTACTATGTTACTTTGTTTTATGCAAAGCTGTGTGGTATCATTACAAGGATATTGGTATTGAGGATCTTCAGAAACTGCTTCCGCCTCAATCTCAGCTTAGTCACACCCGTATCATCAAGTTATCAATCAGTAGTTCCTACAACGACATTGGTGGATTTAACATTAATGTGGGGAAACCCTCTTTGACCCGGTGTATCCGAGCCCTACGAATACTCGGTGAGCTTGCGCCAACCAGTTGTGGGGGGGGGGGGGGGGGGGGGAGGGGGGGTAAAATAGGGATTTTTAGTCAAAATTTGTCAAATTTTGGAAAATAATACACGGAAATTTCTCAAACGGGCGGGGGGGGGGGGGGGGGGGCGGTGGCCCCCCTGAACAAAACATACCTCCGCCTCTGTGTTAAAATACTAATTCCACTGTCTTGAGCCAACTAGGTAGCTCTATAGTGATGGGTTTTGTGCCAAAGGCACATTCCTCAATTACACATTTACTAAAATCTTCGTCAGGATCACCCTTCACCTTTAGATTGAACTCAAAATATATATAATCACAAACTATTAATCCTCGACATGGACCTGTCAATGTTAACATATCCTCCTGCACAGTAGTTTAGAAAAAAATCACAGTATGTCTATGTAGTTGAATAAGCTATGTAGTAGACATGACAAGAAAAACTAGCTTGGCTAGTCAGATAAATTCAAAAAGTTTGAAATTATGTTGTTGAACTAGCTTGGGGAGTATTGATTACTTCTACATTTCAGTTAACGCACTGCTATAGTCCCAACCGCTACAAACAGCCAGATATCGACGACTTGTATATTTGTGTATTCTTTTATTTCAAGAACTCCACACCATCAATAAATCACATGTTTTTGTTTACTTAGGCTGCAGTGATCCAAGCCTAAGGATGAACCCATCGTCGACCTGGTCATCTCGGAGCCTCGTCAACTCTAAAGAGCTACCAGCGAGCCGCTGGCGTCTACTCCTACTCATGATTAGATCATTTTGTTTAGCTACCAGCTATTAGTCTACCGTAGTGTAAGGTCGAACTCTATTGATCAGTTATGTGTGATATTTGTGCAGTGATCTTCCAAATTGATAGCGTGTTTTATGTGCTACTACCTCTGTTTATAAATATAAGATGTTTTAAATAGTGTGTATGTTGACTAGATGCTCCTATTAGAAAGATGAGATCTCACTCCATCTTTCTCGTCCATGGGTCGATGATTTCGGTGGGCAACGAAAACATCTTATATATTATAAGTGAGATCCAAGGTGACCTATTGAGGACTCGAACAACCCTATCCGCTAATCCAGTATTATAGTGATGTAATAAGGTCATCAATCCTTCCGCACAGTGTAAGTACAAATATGGTGACATTGGATCTCCTTAGCGAATACCAAGAGACAGACAGAAAGGCTCAATAACTCCACTGATCGCTTTAACAGATAATCTGAACGTAGATACACACTTCAGCTGAACTAGCCGAGGAGGGAAAGCTAGCTTCAACATCATTGGTTCAATAAAGGGCTATTCAACACGACCGTAAGATTTCATTGAAGGGGTTCGTAGCAGAAAACAATAATTTTTCTAACTAACGAACCGAAACCAGGCAGGATCTATCTATCTAGTAATGCGGTAACGGGGGCGGAACTGGTCACATACCTCTTGTAGACCGAATAGCGGGGATTACGCTCCCGCACAAGCGTTACCGACGAAGACGATGTAGCCGACCTCAAGGTCGCGAAGAACTTGGCGCGACGATGACGCAGCGATGTTGATGCAGACACGGCGTCGAGGAGGAGGGACGGCGGCGGCGGCTGGGCAGCGGCGGCGGCGAGACCATGTCGCCCTGGCACCTCAAATGTGGCGCCTCCGAGTACTCACACACATACGGAGCTTGACGACAACCCCCGGTCACTCAGATCCAGCTGAGATCGCAGGGGTAGAACTTTGGTGGAATCCCGCAGTGCGACGGCGCACAGCGGTATAGCTTTTGTGGGGGAGAGAGAGAAAAGCTGGCGGAGAAATATCTCAGGCCGGCTATACAATATTAATTGTATTTTTGATTATATTTAAATCAATTAATATGCCCTTCTATATAAAGGGGGAAGTGGGTGTGCAAACACCTTGCCTCCCCCATGTGGGACTAAACAAAGGCAAGGAAAAAGGAGGGGAAAGGGGGGGCCGGCCGGCCTAGCCATGGCTGAGCCAAGTGGGCTCCCCACTTGGTGCGCCTCCCCCCCACATGGGCCTCTCTTGGCCCATTAAGTGGGCTGCCCCCTTTTTTTCTTTCTTTTAATTGATTTAATTAATATTAAATTAATATAAAATATATATAATTCATAATTAATATATTTATACATTATTTAATATCCTGTGACTCCGAAACAATTTCTAAACCACCCGAACTACCTTCGGATATTCCCGGAACCCTTCCGGATCACCCGAACTTCCTTCGGTCATTCCCGGAACCCTTCCGGAACTACCGGAACCTTTCCGGGTTATTTCTCTCTCTCCTATATCTATTATTCCAACGATCTCCATGTGTCAGCAAGACCTTAAGCGTGTTACCCTACGGTTCGAGAATACTCCAGACATGGCCGAGACCCCTCGCTCGCTAATGACCGCCAGGGAGACCTGGATATCTGTAACGGTCCCTGTGCATTCTACGAATATCGTCGTTGAACCGGAAACATGATATTCATTCCTTTTGTTCCTTCGATACTACCTTATCCGAGATATGATCGTAGACATCCGATGTCCTGTTTTATCTCGTTACTGACAAGGGTCAATTAACTCGTCCGCGATATTACATCTCCATGACCTAGTCATATGCTGCGCAGCTTTATAGATGTAATCTCACCGAGTGGGCCCAGAGTATCTTTCCATCACACGGATGAACAAATCCCGCTCTTGATCCATACGTCTCAACGTACTCTTTCGAGATACACAAGATACACCTTTATTGTCACCCATTTATGGACTGACGTTTGATGCACTTAGAGTATCCTACGAAGCAGCAATAAATATGATCTCACGGTCTGAGGAATAAGCTATCATATTACTTTCCTATTGCAAATGATGAACACTGTGATACGATCCTTTTGCAATACTTTGTTGGGTATGTCCATCACCTTATTCCACTAATAAGATGACCTCATTGTCAACCGACGTGACTGTCCATGATCGGGAAATCTCGATCATCAGTTGCCCAATGAACTAGTTTATATAGAGGTTTACTAGGGACCCTGGTTTGTCTATGTATCACACGTGTATTAACAATTCCGATTAATACAGTTATAGCATGATACAAAAACATATTATAAACTTAATGAGATTATGCAATAAATACTATATATTTATTTGTCTCTAGGGCATATCTCCTTTAGTCTCCCACTTGCACTGGAGTACAAATAAACCAGCTGCATTTTACTTTTAATCATACCACCTTATCTAATAAGCGTTCTACGATAATGTCTGCTCGTGGAAGAGTGTTACTTCAACAATCTATACCATATAGAATTGTATGTTCTTTGCGATTCATTGATATCACCTTGTTTGATATCATCTTGTTATCCTAATAACAAATATATATATACCACAACTAAGTGAGACTTTTGTTTCCCAGCGCTTACTCTGATTCTGTTAATCAGACTATTGCATTGTAAACACACTCAGTTATAGAAAACCTTTTGTAACAGTTACAATCTCGTGATATCTATATACGTTTCATATCTATGCAGAGTTTCGACATCTTATTGTCAAACTAGTGCCCAACACTTTTCTACTTCTAGTAAATTCTAAATTTACTTTGGTAATTGTTCTTCTTTTAAGAACATGGGTCACACCCTACCGAGCACATAATATGGTTCCTATATGATGCCTATTATCAATATAAGAGACAAACATATCTTGTAACCACTATTATCATGTAGTAAATACATTTTATGTTTTAATTGGATTTCCAAGGACCTTTCCATTGGTTTTATTCCATTCTGACCTTTCAGAATCTAATCCAAATAAAATAGCTCGTCCTTCTAATTTAAAAATCCCGTTCTATTCGAAATAGACACCACTTTTAAATTGTTTCACAACTTCATCTTACTAATTGACTCTACTGGTACTATCCATGATATGTCATTTACATACGAGGATTTAAGCTCCCACTCAAAAATATGTTACTCACATATTTGAGTAAACTAATTCTAAGCTCCCACTTAAATTAGTAAATCCACAATTTCTTTCGATATTTTGGTCAAACCAAAATCATTGATCATTTATCAATTCGAGTTTTAATTCGACTCCCACTTAAATTCATAATTTCTTTCGATATTTTGGTCAAACCAAAATCATTGATCATTTATCAATTCGAATTATAATACGATCTGACAGTATTCTATTAATACATATCCCACAGACTTTAAGCATGTCTACACTTATGTAGTCAACAATTTTGATTTTGTCCAAGACACTTTTCTTGACAAAATTTGCTTATATGTCTTTCTTATAGTTGCATTTCTTTCATATAACATTTTATATGATGATTAATTAATCTTATTCTCTTAATAAGATTCAGAGTAACATTTACTGTCTTAATCATTTTTAAATGTAATTTGGATTTTAAGACTCATAATCTTAATTCGTATTTTGATATTTTCTCAACTTTCTTTGTACTTTTAAGGTGTATCTTGTTCTGACAACAAGATCTAAAGTTCTGAATATTAAACTGTGACCTGACAGCAAATATTCTAAAATAATACCCCATATAAAAGCTTCCTGATTAAAAACACTATGATCTCTTATCATCAAGTTTTCATTTCCATTTGTAGAGATATTCTTTTCGGAACAAATTCCGATATTCTACTTTCATGGAAAAAGGTCTAATACCTCATCTTAAGCTTCTACTTTTATTCCATTAACCTTAACTCGAAAAATCATATTTTCTTTTGAGTTACATAGACAGAAATACAAATTTTGCTTCTGTTGGTTTTTGGAATACACTCTCATCTTAATAAGAGTATTCTACAAAGAACTATTCGTGTATATTCTGGATTATCGTATAATCATCTAGAGCACGACACTTACTGTCGATTACACGATTCATCGTTGGAAAATTATCTTATTCATTCCTAAAGTGGATGTCGACTATAATGTTTGAACATATTAAGAGATTCCAAGAAGACCACACTTTAATTATAATATTTCATATATCACTATATCTGATATTATAATTTGTGAAACAAATTTTCACAATTCCTTTTGTGTGAAAACCATAATTCAAAAATATTGTCCTGTTTGATCGAATCCTGTGGATATAATTCCATCCACCTTTCTTCTGAAAAATCCTTTGATCTTCTATCAAATTGTTTTCAGACTCATGTTTCCTTAGTTAAATACATTTATTTACTTAGGATCATAGAAAGATTCGAAACAATGATATTCACCACTCATTTGATTTAATAATCATCCAGTATGACTTTCAATCAAATACCTTGTATATTGACATTTCAATATCTAATGTAATCCAATCAATTCGGCACATGTAACTTTGATAGATCGAAGTATCTACCTTTCTTACACTGCTTTTATGATCAAATTCGGTGGTGTTTGTTCATGAAACAAAATCATTTAATCTTTGGACATTTAATTTTATCATTCTTGGTTTTATAAATGTATATCATGTTATCATTCGAACAATGTAATCGAGATGTGATTGCGTGAAAACTTTATTCATAATATGAAACAACTGACTTGTTCCATGACATAAAACAACCGGTTTGTTTTATTACAGATATGAATAACTTTGTCTTGTAACATTCAAGACACAAAGCAAAATCACACTCTCACTATTACAAAAGGTCTTATCAAAAACTATTGATGATAACTATAATGATAACTTGAGGACGTGAACGCTACTGGCCATCAACTCCTTTGATTGCCATCACTTGCGCACTTTCACATCATATATCTTCGCATACTTGTGGTGATCAGGTCCTGTTTCATAAACAGAACAAGTATCAAATACTTTTCATCAAGTATCATGGGAAGAGTACATTTATAACCTTGTATATCAAATATACCTGCGGCGTCGAAGATTTCGTCTTCGATGGGTTCAACCTTTACAGATTTGAACCGGCTTATGAACTCGAAGAAAGTCATCGTATCTCTTCTTATAGCATAGCCACGGACATGTTTCTCATAGCTAGGTGGTAACGACATTAACACAGCAGCTATCGCACATGAATCCGCCATCCAGTAGTCGTAGACATTCGTAAGTTTGAAGCAAATGTCATACATTTTCTTCAAATGAGTTTCCAAACAGGTATGTTCCTCCATCTGGAGTGAATGGAACTTCCTCAGCTGTCTGTATTGCTCATACTTAATTTCATCTATGAAATGCCCCTTGATCGAATCTATCATGTCATAAGGTTTCATTTGTTGAAACTGCTCTTTCAACTCTGGTACCATATTTATGACCATGATGGTTTGCACTTCTATGAAAATGTCACGATGCTGACGAAATTCCTCGTCTTCTTCTTCGCTAGCAGAATCTTCTGGTTCCTCTTCTAATCGTTGTTCTATAACATATAGTATATTATTGTGTTTTATATGAAGTTGGACCCATCAGCCAATAAGGGCCGACTTCTAAGGAAGTATTCGAAGTAGAACTTGTTGCGAGGAAAGAGCACCATCTCTGGATATGATCGCAAAGAAGGTAAGGCTAAGTTTATAATAATATGAGCTCAGTTTATAATCAAATTATAAAACATGCTCCACTAAGATTATTATCCCTACAATAATTTTAGTGATTACACGACCCCAATTCACTGTACCACCCCCGATCGTCACAGCCGGCAGCACAGTTTCAAGGGTGGACATCGAAATGTCGATCACATCAATTATGTGACTCATGCTCGATATTTCGATCTTCCCGTGTTCCGAGGCTATGTCTGTACATACTAGGCTCGCCAATTAAACCTCGATGTTTTTGCGTGTGCAACATGGCTTACACCCACTGTATGCGAACGACGAAATGTGTGACACCCGATCGTCACGGCCTGCCTCATAACGTAGAACTTTCTTGGTGGTGCACAACGAGGGAGAACACAATTTTGGTATTTATTAGGGATCATCCTATTATAGCTACCGTCGTATATCTAATATATAAGCAATCAATAGGATGCACACACAACAACATAAGATCAAATAATGTAATGAAGTGCGATATGACATGGTCGTGCGCCTGGACCTGCATGGCGCCATGTGCCTGGACCGGGCGCCTTGGCATGGCTCCGAGTCTACGGTGCCTCCTTTGCCTTCGACATTACGAACAGTTCAAAACTTACCGTAACCATGTCATATTTAAATGCCTCTGCAAAACAAAGTTAGACGCTTCTACCTTTATCTAGTTTTGCAAGTTTTACGTGGCTTAAGGCTTTCGCGAGAGAACCGTTCTCTACCTACGAACTTTATACCACAACGTCGATCAAACAATTGCATGTTTATGTATCCCTTTCGGGCCCTTCATTGAAAATGCAAAGCCAACTAAAGAGAGAGAAACAGACACCCGCCAGCCACAAATACGGTGCAAGCCGTATGTCAGGTGTGGAACCAGTCTCGCATAAGCGTATGCGTAAAGTCGGTCCGGGCCGCTTCATCAACTCAATGCCGAAGGCAAAGCAAGTGCATGCTAAAGGGTAGCAAATATAAGAAAGACGTCCTCATGTTCAACATGAGTTCTAACCGTACCAGCAAAACTACGCATAGATCGGCTCTGATACCACTGAAGGGGTTCGTAGCAGAAAACAATAATTTTTCTAACTAACGAAAACCGAAACCAGCCAGGATCTATCTATCTAGTAATGCGGTAACGGGGGCGGAACTGGTCACATACCTCTTGTAGACCGAATAGCGGGGATTACGCTCCCGCACAAGCGTTGCCGACGAAGACGATGTAGCCGACCTCAAGGTCGCGAAGAACTTGGCGCGACGATGACGCAGCGATGTTGATGCAGACACGGCGTCGAGGAGGAGGGACGGCGGCGGCGGCGGCTGGGCAGCGGCGGCGGCAGCAGGGCAGCAGCGGCGGCGGCGGCTGGGCAGCGGCGGCGTCAGCAAGGCAGCGGCGGCGGCGAGACGATGTCGCCCTGGCACCTCAAATGTGGCGCCTCCGAGTACTCACACACATACGGAGCTTGACGACAACCCCCGGTCACTCAGATCCAGCTGAGATCGCAGGGGTAGAACTTTGGTGGAATCCCGCAGTGCGACGGCGCACAGCGGTATAGCTTTTGTGGGAGAGAGAGAGAAAAGCTGGCGGAGAAATATCTCGGGCCGGCTATACAATATTAATTGTATTTTTTATTATATTTAAATCAATTAATATGCCCTTCTATATAAAGGGGGAAGGGGGTGTGCAAACACCTTGCCTCCCCCATGTGGGACTAAACAAAGGCAAGGAAAAAGGAGGGGAGGGGGGGGGGGGGGGCGGCCTAGCCATGGCCGAGCCAAGTGGGCTCCCCACTTGGTGCGCCTCCCCCCACATGGGCCTCTCTTGGCCCGTTAAGTGGGCTGCCCCCTTTTTTCTTTCTTTTAATTGATTTAATTAATATAAAATATATATAATTCATAATTAATATATTTATACATTATTTAATATCCTGTGACTCCGAAACAATTTCCGAACCACCCGAACTACCTTCGGATATTCCCGGAACCCTTCCGGATCACCCGAACTTCCTTCGGTCATTCCCGGAACCCTTCCGGAACTACCGGAACCTTTCTGGGTTATTTCTCTCTCTCCTATATCTATTATTCCAACGATCTCCATGTGTCAGCAAGACCTTAAGCGTGTTACCCTACGGTTCGAGAATACTCCAGACATGGCCAAGACCCCTCGCTCGCCAATGACCGCCAGGGAGACCTGGATATCTGTAACGGTCCCTGTGCATTCTACGAATATCGTCGTTGAACCGAAAACATGATATTCATTCCTTTTGTTCCTTCGATACTACCTTATCCGAGATATGATCGTAGACATCCGATGTCCTGTTTTATCTCGTTACTGACAAGGGTCAATTAACTCGTCCGCGATATTACATCTCCATGACCTAGTCATATGCTGCGCAGCTTTATAGATGTAATCTCACCAAGTGGGCCCAGAGTATCTTTCCATCACACGGATGAACAAATCCCGCTCTTGATCCATACGTCTCAACGTACTCTTTCGAGATACACAAGATACACCTTTATTGTCACCCATTTATGGACTGACGTTTGATGCACTTAGAGTATCCTACGGAGCAGCAATAAATATGATCTCACGGTCTGAGGAATAAGCTATCATATTACTTTCCTATTGCAAATGATGAACACTGTGATACGATCTTTTTGCAATACTTTGTTGGGTATGTCCATCACCTTATTCCACTAATAAGATGACCTCATTGTCAACCGACGTGACTGTCCATGATCGGGAAATCTCGATCATCAGTTGCCCAATGAACTAGTTTATATAGAGGTTTACTAGGGACCCTGGTTTGTCTATGTATCACACGTGTATTAACAATTCCGATTAATACAGTTATAGCATGATACAAAAACATATTATAAACTTAATGAGATTATGCAATAAATACTATATATTTATTTGTCTCTAGGGCATATCTCCTTCATTCATCATGTCCAACTTACTACACACCTCACCTAGGGGTCCCCTTCGGTATTAGCGTAATGGGTGTATCGCTTAGAGCTACGGACATAACCCCATCATTCAAAAATACTAGAACCGCGTTACAGAGATCCTAGCCAATGAATCCCGGTGTTGTTGGTATAAAAACCGACAGTATTAAACCCATCTACAACTGGTGCGTTGGACGGAATAGAGCTCGTTTCACCTCCTCTTTCGAAAACATGCCCCCTATGCCACGATAGTAAGCACATCGCCCTAATCTAGGACATCATGCATACAAAGTGTAGGTTGGACTGATGACGCTGACCCAACCATTGTGCTAATGGCGCCCAGGTGCGGGCGCTATAAAAAGGTTTTTAAATTGTAATAAAATATTTTGAAGTGTGATTTATTTTGAATTGAGTTTAAGAAAAACGTCAGTTATATCCCTGCTTCTACCACTACTTCGCCGCCAACCCCCACTCGCAGCGACACATCACACATCCCGCTGACATGTGGACTAGAGCCCGAGCTCCACATGGCAGAAGCAAGTGGCGCCACACAATATTTTTTCTGATCCGTTGGAGCGATTTATACATCATAACAATCTACGTGGAAGGTACAAATTTGTTTCTTCAATATGAAAAGTCAAATCTGATCCGGTCTGGCTTTAGCTCACTTGCGTAATTTACTATGTTACTTTGTTTTATGCATAGTTGTGTGGTATCATTACAAGGATATTGGTATTGAGGATCTTCAGAAATTTCTTCCGCCTCAATCTCAGCTTAGTCACACCCGGTTCATCAAGTTATCAATCAGTAGTTCCTACAATGACATTGGTGGATTTAACATTAATGTGGGGAAACCCTCTTTGACCCGTTGTATCCGAGCCCTAGGAATACTCGGTGAACTTTACAGCAGTCGGCATGGAATTTAGGTGGTTAGGTCCGGACCGCTCTCACTTCCCACGATTGTGATTTGCTTTCAGCTCTGGAGAGAATGGGTCATTAATAATATAGATGGACAAGTAGATGATGCAGTACCTTCATAGCACAATGGTATGTTCAAATATTGGTCAGATATCTCGAGCGTTGTGGCGATAAATTAATCTTGGCATGGACGAGGAGTAGCCCAGTTGTTGATGATAGCAAAGGTCCTCATGAGAAAAAGTGATTCCCAGGTGCATGATTTTCTAGATATTGTTAACATGTTGAAACATTGCCGTATCTTGGGCAAATGGCTAGGCACGAAAATTTCTCAAACTGGGGGGGGGGGGGGTGCCCCTGAACTCAACATAGCTCTGTGATGCTCACGGGTGTGAGGAGTTGGAAAACCCCAAGAGGAAAGTGTGATGAGCGTAGTAGCAAGTTTCCCTCAGTTATGAAACCAAGGTTATCGAAACAGTAGGAGATGAAGAACACAACGAAGGTCTCCCCGGCGCCAGAAAAGTGACGTTGAAGGGAGGTGGAATCTGCACAACACAATTAGGAAACTTTGCTCCAACTCAACAGTGAGGTTGTCAATCTCACCGGCTTGCTGTAACAAAGCATTAAACGTATGGTGTGGAAAAATGACGTTTGCAGAGAATGAAAGAAACAGTTTGCAGCTGGTTGTATTATCAGTTTAAAGAAAATGACCGGGGTCCACAGTTCACTAGTGATGTCTCATTAAATAATAATAGCATACATGCGGGTAAACAAATTACAGCTGGGCAATTGACAGAATGAAGAACTGCATAATGATGCATATACTATAGTCATGATGTCTAGTATGAGATTCATTTGGGCATTACAACAATTTACATAGACCGTTCCAACCGCATCTATGACTAATAATCCACCTTCCGGTTAGCGTCCGCACCCCTTTCAGTATTAAGTTGCAAGCAACAGATTATTGCATTAGGCAAAGTGTGTAATGTAAATAATACAATTATCCTTAGACAAAGCACTACTGTTTATCCCTAGTAGCAACAATACATCTACAATCTTAGAGGTTGCTGTGTAGCATTACATAAAGATGATCTTGATCATGATAGGCAGCTCACAAGATCTAAACATGATGGCACAAAAGGATAAGACAACCATCTAGCTACTGCTATGGACCCGTAGTCCAAGGATGAACTACTCACGCATCAGTCCGGAGGCGGGCATAGTGATGTAGAGCCCTCCGGTGATGATTCCCCTCTCCGGCAGTGTGCCGGGAAGAGGTTCTGAACCCTCCCGAACTAGGGTTGACGGCGGCGGCGGCTCCGTAAGGGTTTCTGGAAAAGTGTTCTCGTTCTTTAGGTTTTCACGTCGGGGGGTATTTGTAGGCGAAAGGGCGAAGACGGTGGAGTCCCGAGGGCCCCACACCACGTGCTCGCGCGGCAAGGGGGGGAACCGCGCCGGCCTATGGTGTGGGCGCCTCGCGGCCCCACACCACGTGCTCGCGTGGCAAGGGGGGAACCTTCCGAGAAAAATAGGCATTTTGGCTTTTGTTTCGTCCAATTCCGAGAATATTTCCTTAACAGGTTTTCTGAAACCAAAAACAGCAGAAAACAGGGAACTGGCACTGTGGCATCTTGTTAATATGTTAGTCCCAGAAAATGCATAAAACCATATAAAATGTATATAAAACATGTAGGCAATTGGTATAATATAAGCATGGAACAAAAGAAATTATAGATACGTTTGAGACGTATCAAGCATCCCCAAGCTTAGTTCTACTCGTCCTCGAGTAGGTAAAACGATAACAACAATAATTTCTGGAGTGAAATGCTTTCACATAATATTGATCATATAATATTGTAAGGCTCATGTCATGAATGAAGTGACTCAAAGCAATGATCTATAGTTTGCTAACAAATAGACAAGGAGTAAACAACTACATCATATAAGTAAAAACTTTTCATGAATAGTACTTTCAAACAAGCATCAAAAAGATTTACATAAGAGTTAACTCATAAAGCAATATTCTCTAAGTAAAAGAGCATTGAAGCAACACAAAGGAAGATATAAGTTTCAGCATTGGCTTTCAACTTTTTGAACATGTATATCATATAGATAGTTGTCAACACAAAGGAATATAACAAGTGCAATAAGTAAGCATATAAGAGTTGTTGCACACAGTTGACACAAGTGTTTGCTTCGGGGACAGAAAGAAGTAGGTAAACTGACTCAACATAAAGTAAAAGATAGGCCCTTCGCAGAGGGAAGCAGGGATACAAGCATGTGCTAGAGCTTCCTGTTTTTATAGGTTTTTGAAATCATATAGAGAGCATAAAAGTAAGTTTTTGAGTGGTGTTTGTCGTTGTCAACGAATGGTAATGTGCACTCTACCCCCCTTGTCAACCAGACTTTCTAAGAGCGGCTCACATGAAGGACGTTATTTCTACCAGCAAGGTAGATCATCCCTCTTATCTCTTTTGCTTACACATGTAGTTAAAAACTAGTATCATTGCTTGGCTGATTAGATCAGGACAAAAATGTGAAGAGATTGCAGCGGTTAAAGTTGTAATTAATTGAGACTGGGCATCCCATTTGCCAGCTCTTTTTGCAAAGTTAATGGATAAGCGGATGTATATGCCACTAGTCCGGTTGTGAAAGTCTGTCTAAAAGCAAATGATAAGGTTGATATCCGTAACACCACATACTTCCTCATGAGCTAATAAACATTGAAACAAATAAGGGATAGTAAGTTTTGAATTAAAGGTAGCACATGAAGTATTTACTTGGAATGGCAGAAAATACCATGTAGTAGGTACGTATGGTGGACACAAATGGCATGGGTTTTGGCTCAAGGATTTTGGATGCACGAGAAGCATTCCCTCTCAGTACAAGGCTTTGGCTAGCAAGGTTGTTTGAAGCAAACACAAGTATAAACTATGACAACAAGACGTATATAAAAACATATTGCAAGTATTATAAAACTCTACATTGTCTTCCTTGTTGCTCAAACACTTTTACTAGAAAATATCTAGACCTTAGAGATACCAAACATTCAAACCAAATTTTAACAAGCTCTACGGTAGTTCTCCATTAATGGGTTTTAACTACATGATGTAAAAGCTTAAACATGATCTACTTGAGAGCTCAAAACAATTGCCAAGTACCACAACATACAAGATAACAATTCATAAGAGCATGTTTCTTTTCTTTATAACATTTACCACATTTAGCATTTTCTGTTTCCAACCAAACACCAATCAACTTATTTAAACATAAACTCTCCAAGTATTTAACAATGAAGCAAGAGAGTATAACATATGAAAACTAACAGCTCTGAACAAGAGGTGCATGAAAAATAAGAGCGGAAAGTATTGCAGTAGCTATAGAAAAATACTCAACAAATTTAAGTGAAGAATAGGAGTATTCAAATGAAAAAGCGGAGCGTGTCTCTCTCCCACACAAGAATGCTAGGATCCATTTTATTCAGAAAACAAAAAAATAACAAAGCAAAAATAAAAACAAACAGACGCTCCAATTAAAGCACATAAGATGCGACGGAATTAAAATATAGTTTCACTAGAGATAACCTGATAAGTTGTTGATGAAGAAGGGGATGCCTTGGGAATCCCCAAGCTTTGATGCTTGAGTCTTCTTAAAATATGATTGGGTGACCCACGGGGGCATCCCCAAGCTTAGGCTCTTTTCATCTTCTTGATCACATCATATCATCCACTCTCTTGATCCTTGAAAACTTCCTCCACACCAAACTCAAAGTAAACTTCATTAGAGGGTTAGTGCATAATCAAAAATTCTCATATTCTGTATGGAAAAAACCATTACACATGCTACTGGACATTAGCTACAGCCACTGGTATTTTATGGAAAAAAAGATCCATTCAAAAACAGCAAAAGGAGCAATGCAAAATAAATGGCAGAATCTGTCAAAAACATAACAGTCCGTAAAGACGAATTTTTTCGAGTCACTTAACTTGCTCAAATAAGAAAACTCAAAACTAATGAAAGTTGCATACATATCGGAGGATCATGCACAAAAAATCCCAGGCCATTTTGATTTTTCTGTGAATTCTTACGAATTAAACGGTTGACATAAGAAAACTGTTCCTGCGCAGGAATCCAAATCTAGCATCAACTTTCTACTAGAGGCTTAACTTGACACAACTTTACAATAAAATAAAGATACAAAGGAATTTCTACAGAGGTAGGCATGTTCCTTGACTCAATAAAAGAAAATAACAGGAATAAAAAGTGGGTTGTCTCCCATAAGCGCTTTTCTTTAACGCCTTTCAGCTAGGCACAGAAAGCAAAACTCAAGTGTTTCCAAGAGAAGAAGCATCAACATTATAGTTTGTACGAAGGGCTCTTCGCCTATTTTTCTTACTCTTATTCTTACTCTTGGTTCTGGGGAATACCTGACCACATCCCGGAGAGGAGGTGAAATTCATAGTACCTTTCCCAACATCTATCACTGCTCCCAAGAGTCTCAGTAAGGACCTTCCAAGTGTAATTTGTCCTGTCCCTACACATTCAATAACAAGATAATCAGTGGATACCGTTCTTCCCAAAAAATGTTGTAAACACTCCTTCAGCTATCCCAATGGGTTGTATAATTGCATTATTCGTAAGAGTTATTGCTTCTCTCCCTTCAGTAAGTCCCCAAAGATTTAAAGATGCATAAATATACTTAGGCATAAGGCAAAACTCAGACATAATATCACAACGAGCATGGAAGGTTTCACCGCAAATAGCAATTTTAATTATAGGGAGCCACGATGAAGGTTCAAAGTTTACAGGAACATAATCATAATATTCGCGAATCTGAGCATACCCTTCTTTTAAACAAGATATATGTGATTCAAGGGTGTTTAACCTAGTATGAATATTCCCAAGGCTTGTATCACATTTGTTGATTGAAGATGATGTGATTAATTTCTTTATTACATTAAAAGCTTGATCTCCATCACATTTAAGAAAATCTCCTCCTACTACAACATCCAAAGCATATCTATAGCAAAGAACAAGTCCAAAATAGAAGCTACTAAGAAACATGCTCAATGTCACTCTTGGTTCGGTTTCACCATAAGTTTCAAAAATTCTATACCAAGCTTCTCCAAAAGTTTATTCACTCTTTTGTTTAAAAGTTAAGATTGATTCCTCAGGTGACATAGTGACAGGAATAGGGCTAGACATGATATAGACTGAAAAATAAACTAGACGTAATCGAAACTAATTTTTTTGTATTTTTTATAATAAGAAGCAAACAAGATAATAACAAAGTAAATAAAATGCAAATAACTAATTTTTTTGTGTTTTTGATATTTGAAAGCAAACAAAACAGGAAATAAAATTTATCTTAAGCAAGACAAAAACAAAGTAAAGAGATTGGGAATTGAGACACTCCCCTTGCAGATGTGCTTCAATCTCCCCGGCAACGGCGCCAGAAAAGTGCTTGATGCTCACGGGTGTGAGGAGTAGGAAAACCCCAAGAGGAAGGTGTGATGAGCGTAGTAGCAAGTTTCCCTCAGTTATGAAACCAAGGTTATCGAACCAGTAGGAGATGAAGAACACAACGAAGGTCTCCCCGGCGCCAGAAAAGTGGCGTTGAAGGGAGGTGGAATCTGCACAACACAATCAGGAAACTTTGCTCCAACTCAATGATACGTCTCAAACGTATCTAAAATTTCTTATGTTCCATGCTTATATTATACCAATTGCTACATGTTTTATATACACTTTATATGGTTTTTATGCATTTTCTGGGACTAACCTATTAACAAGATGCCACAGTGCCGGTTCCCTATTTTCTGCTGTTTTTTGTTTCAGAAAACTTGTTAAGGAAATATTCTCGGAATTGCACGAAACAAAAGCCAAAGTCCCTATTTTTCCCGACACGTTCCAGAAGTCCGAAGAGGAAACGAAGGAGGGGACCGAGGAGGCCACACCACATCGTGGCGCGGCCCCCCCTCTGCCGCACCACCACATGGTGTGGGCCCCTCGGGGCTCCACCGCTTTCACCCTTTCGTCTACATATATCCCCTGACCTGAAAACCCTAAAGGAGTCGTCTTTTTCCAGAGAAGAGTTCCGCTGCGCCGCCGCCATCGAAGACAAGTTTCGGGGGACAGAAGTCTCTGTTCCGGCACCCTGCCGGGACGGGGAATTGCCCCCGGAGCCATCTCCATCAACTCCACCGCCGTCTCCATCGCCGTTGCTGACTCCTACGATGAGGAGTGAGTAGTTCTCCCCCGGGGCTGCGGGCTCTACCGGTAGCTTTGTGGTTTATCTCTCTCTCCCATGGTGTGATCTTTATGTGATCATGAGCTTTGTAATCTAGTTGAATATGTGATGTTACTCTTTATCAATTATGCACTCTAGAGGTTACTTTAATATGAACTCCGGGGTTATTCACGGTTGTGAAGGTGACAGTGAGCGCACCGCGTGTGATTCCTTTATGACGCTGTGGTGTTAGTTTACTCTGACTTTGGGGGTGCTCTTGTAGCCCTACGCAGTGAATGGTGTTTATCATCCAACAAGAGAGTGTTTGAGAGTAGTATTTATTATTCAATTGTGATGTCATTGTTGAGAGTGTCCACTAGTGAAAGTATGATCCCTAGGCCTTGTTTCTAAGCATTCAAACACCGTTTACAACGAGTTTTGCTACATGTTTGCTTGCTGCCATTTTTATTTCAAATTGTAATTACTACTTATAAACATCCATGTTACTTGTATTTCACTATCTCTTCGCCGAACTAGTGCACCTATACATCTGGCAAGTGTATTGGGTGTGTTGGGGACACAAGAGACTTCTTGTATCTTAATTGCAGGGTTGCTTGAGAGGGATATCTTTGACCTCTACCTCCCTGAGTTCGATAAACCTTGGGTGATTCACTTAAGGGAAACTTGCTGCTGTTCTACAAACCTCTGCTCTTAGAGGCCCAACACTGTCTACGAGAATAGAAGCGTGCGTAGATATCAAGCTATTTTCTGGCGCCGTTGCCGGGGAGGTAAGCGTTGGAAGGTATCTCCTTTAGATTCTGCAATTATTTCTTTTTGTTTCTTGTTTTTATTTTCACTAGTTAGGCTTAATGGAAAACAACAAAAATATTAGAGATCTTTATAGTATTTATCTTGAGTTAGGACATGAGGTGTTTGAAGAGAAAATTAAAAAACCTATGGAACTTTATTTGCATGCTAGTAGCAATGTTATTAGTATGAATTCTTTGAACACCATTATTGCTAATGCTATGGAAAATTCTAAGCTTGGGGAAGCTGGTTTTTATGACCATGATATTTTTAGTCCCCCAAGCACGGAGGAGAAAATTTACTTTGATGATACTATACCTCCAATATATGATGATTACAATGATGAATATGATATTTTCAGTCCACCTACTATTGAGGAGAAAATTAATTATGATTACAATATGCCTCCTATATTTGATGATTATGGTGATGAGAATAATAATGATAGCTATTTTGTGAAGGGAATCGCAGGCAGAAAACAAAAAATTTCCTAACAGCGATAACCTTAAACTAGCCAGGATCTATACTATACAGATATAGTAATACGGAGGAGATCGGTATACATACCCTTATAGACCGAAAAGCGGGGATTACGCTCCCGCACAAGCGTTGCTGACGTAGACGCCGTAGCCGACCTCAAGGTCGCGGAGAACTTGGCACGACGAAGAAGACGATGACGCGGCGATGTCGATGAAACCGACGACGACCTCGAGGCCGTGTAGAGGAAGCAGACCTCCAGCACCACTAGCGTGGCACCTCGCAGGGCGTTACACACGTACGGTGAAGCCGACGAACTCCGGGCTCCGATCCAGGGACGAAGCAGCGGAATACTGGGACCGGAAGACCAGCAGCACGGCGGCGTACATATGGTGGAGAAAACTTATCCTCGGAGCAACTCCAAACAAGGGAGTCACGGGATCCAAGGAGGAAAAGAGAGAGAGAAATAGGTGTGTCTTTCAAAGGCCAGGGGTACCCCTCTATATATAGGAGGCCAGGGGCTGCCCACCTTGCCAGGCTGGCGGTGTTGGACTAATCCCACACCCAGCCGGCCATGGCTGGTGCGCCGGCCTAGGTGGGCCCCATGTGGCCCACCTAGGGCCGGCCGAACTAGGCTCCCTCCCTTGGAGGGACTCCCCCCCCCCACCCTTCATGGGCCCTTTTGCCTAAAAAGGCCCATTTAGGGTTTTTTGCCTTTAAAAATCCAGGAAAAATTAAATAAAAATATATTTATCTATTAATTACACTAATTAATATTAAATACATATTACATAATTTATTCCGGCTCCGAAAACTATTTCGTCGCTGCCCGATCTCCATCGGAACTTTCCCGGGACGTTCCCGGTGCTCTCTTTTCCTATTTTCTCTTCCGGTCTAAATGTCGACTCCCCTTAAGTGTGTTACCCTAGCGGTTTGATTATCTCACCAGACATGATCGAGACTCCTCTCCGATCAATGACTAATTCGTGGACCGAGGATATCCAGAATTAATCCCTGCGAGATAACGAATACTTTACCGTTCGAATCTAGACGTCTGAGTCTTAAACCTTTTGCCATGCGATACTTAGCGTGTCCGAGACTCGTTCATGGATATCTCCATACCCAGCTTGATCTCGTTACCGACACTGCTAACTTCTACTCGTCCATGATATTATGTCCTGGTGACCTAGTCACACGCTTGCAAGCTCGTTTGACATAATCTCACCGAGTGGGCCCTAGAGTATCTATCCTGCTATGCGGACTGGCAAATCCCGCTCTTGATCCCCCATCTCAACATACTCCTTTCCGACACCCGAGAGGGACACCTTTATTGTCACACTTTGTAAGATATGACGTTTGATGCAATCAAAGTGTCCTCCAGGAATAGCAATAAGAGTAGATCTCACGGTCAAAGGCGTAATGACTACGTCCTACAAATATTGGGTATGTCCATCACGTCATTCTCCCAATGACATGACTCCATTGTCAACTGACATAAATGTCACATGATCGGGAAACCTCGATCATCAATTGCCCAATGAACTAGTTAGATAGAGGCTACTAGGGACCTGGTTGTTTATCTAGCACACGTGTATTAATGTTTCCGCTTAATACAGTTATAGCATGGTATAAACATATAATAAACAATTGAGATATGACGAATAAACTATCTTTATTAAGTGCCTCTAGGGCATATCTCCTTCAGTCTCCCACTTGCACTAGAGTACCACTTAATCTAGTTTACAACTTGGTAAAAGCTCAACACCCATAGCAACTTGGTGCATGCTTGTCTCGTGGAAGAGGAATACAGTCAACAGATCTCACACATTGAGACCTATATGTGCTTTGCAACACTTCTATGTCACCTAGTTTGACATCATCCCGCATCTTACGATGACGGCGAAATATATCTTAGTCGATGGAGTAAGACTCGAACCTTCGCGTAGCATGGGCCTTAAAAGTCTAAGAGATCTATTAAGGGGAACCACATATGCTCGGAAAACCGCTCAGTCCAATCACACTTGCTACTTCTGAAGTTGCCATATATTTCTATACCTATTATGTAGATTATGCGACGGTGCATTCATATGCGACTTCGCAAGCTAACCATGTCTTTCTTCAAAACAAAGGACATCTCCTATATGAGATTTTTAGTCGTATGGGTCAGTGTCATAACTTGCATCATCGTAACCGTTTTACGGCAAGTTGTCTTTGCACTCTTACCCTTTACCAGAAAACATATCTTCAGTTCTCACAGACACTGAATAATATACTTAACATTTGTTCATTGATCCACACAAGGATCACTCTAGAACCCCGTTCTTCAACCAAGAACGTGGGTCACACCAAGTCGAGCTTTCAGTCTGATAGAATCTATGTCTGAGGCATAGAGAATGTCGAACATCATTTTCTATCACTGAAAATGCCAAGATAAACTTAATATTTTACCTAGTCATAAGCGCAAGAACCTTTTTCTTCGCTTGTTCTATTCTGAAACACTTCAGAATCTTAACCTAGGAAAATATTCCGACCTAATGTTATTAAGCCCCTTTTGATCTATACAATTATAGATCGGATGCCTAATACTCCTAACTTCATTCATAGAAAATTTAATCACTTAAATAATCCTTTATACTTTGCTAGAGAATCTGTATCATTCTCAATATGTCGTTACATAAAATCAGGAATGACACTTAGCTCCCACTTAAATACGCCATCCGTATATAAGACCAGGAATTTCTTTTAGCTCCCACTCAAATATGCCATTCACATATAAGATCAAGAAAAGCTACTTAGCTCCCACTCACTTCTTTGCAAATGCAAGTTTCTTCAACTATTTTGGACAACTCCAAAATCCTTTGATCACATCATCAAAGTGAAGATTCCAGCTCCGATATGCTTGCTTCAGCCCATGAATGGACAGCTGAAGTTTGCATACATGTTTAGCATCCTCGGGATAACCAAACCATTTCATTGTACTAATTACAACTCTTTCTTAATGATACCATTAAGAAACATGGTTTCCTTATCCATCTATAAATTTCTCAATTTGAAATTATAGTAATTGCTAAACGACCCCGAATAGATTTAGGCTTCGCCACTTGAGACAAAATCTCGTTGTGGTCAACTTTTGAATCTGTCGGAACTGTTTCACGACAAATCGATCCTTATCAGTGTCTACTCTCTCATAAAATTCCATATTCTATTAACAGCTTAGATGCCATCAAGAAGATCGCCCAAGTCATTACCTGGTAATCATACATGGATTTTATGTCGGATCATATATGACTCATAGTCATTTCTCGGACTTAGGTCTACCATCTCTTCTTCGTAGTTCGTAGGTCTGTCATATTCCATTAACATGACCTTCATAACAAGATTGTCGTACAAGACAGTGTGGAACACAACCTCGTACGCCTACGTTCTTAGTATGAGCTCAGAGCATCATGATCTTTATCATCAGGTTCTTTCCAGTTGAGTAGCACAACACCGGAAACACTTTCTGATGCGCCACTCTGATGTCTGGAGAGAAAGTTCATTAACTTCGTCTTGCTCTACTTTCTTTCCCACTTATACCCTTATACAAGAAACTATTTCTTTTGCAAGGTATATTCCGGCAACGTTTTTGCCTATGTCGTGAGACATGTACCCAACTAATTCTTTAGGTACGGTACACTACAAAGATTTATCCATTTTAGGTTTGATCACATCGAAACACTAAATTGCTGAAATGACAATCTAGGCTAAAAGCCATGCCATCACTCATATGGTATTGTCTCCATGGATTTAAATGGTTTCCCTATTATCTAACGTGAATGTTATGTTTCTACCATACGACTCCAATGATCACAATAATTCGATAAGAGATTTATTTACCACACACTATCCGATAGGGTGCGATTACGACGTCCTAACATACCATAACACTATGGTGTTCCATGCGACGTAATTTGTGGAACTCTTCTCACAAGTCTTCCAATGATATGCCAACATTATAACTCAAATCTTTATTCCTCGATCTGTATCGTAGAAATTTGATTTTCTTGTTAAATTTATTTCCTACTTCATTCTGAACTTGTTTGATCGAATCAAAATTTCCAGATTAACAATCCCTAAGTGGATATCCATATATCTACTCGGAATATTCATGAAGTCTATGAAATAAAGACTTCCACTATACGTTAAAATACTTCATTGATTCACATACACCCATATGCATGATTCTCAACAAGTTATACTCAAAACGTTCAGTGAAGTTTACGAAATAAAGGTCTCCACTACGCGTTAATTACTTCATTGATCCACATACATCTGTATGCATGATTATCAATAAGTTATATGACCGCTTTCCAAAAACGGTGTCTTAGTTATCTTGCAAGTGTCAAAAGATCAAATCAAAAGACTTGTAGATCCATCCGTATGGAGCTTGTTCATTGACTATAACATTAACATGAATTAAACGGTAGTGCCACACGAATTTGGTGTCTTTATTTGGCATTAATATTATTAATGTGGGAGCTTCTACCATCTAAATTCAAATCGGCTTATGATCATTACTTCATAAATATAGGACAACGATTTTGTCACTAACATATATGAACAATTGTCTTGCTAGAGAAGACACACTTATAACTATCATACTAACAGGCGATCATAAAAGAATTTATTCAAATGGTAGATCTAGAGGGAGAGTGTCTATGGTCATCACAACATTTTGTCTGCCATCATCAACACACATTGTCGCCTCATCCTTCCAAGCTACTCAAACAGTAAATCTGGTTTTCATAAAACATGACTAGTATCAAAAACTTAGTCACTACTGCGAGTACTTGCTTAGGTAAAACATTCATAACGTGTATATCATATATACACCATCATCATCGATGACTTCTCGGCGATCTATTTCATCTTCTTAATTCTTCCAACGCAATCAAGAACCATGAATGTGAACGATTCCCCTTGCATGACATAGTCTATGACAAAGCATTTGCATCTGGCAACGTTGTCTGTCATCCAGTGATCGAGCTGAGCGAGGCGTCTCAATGTCATCAAGTATGACCAATGTCATTAAGTATGACCAATGTCATCGAGTATGACCAGTGTCATCAAGTATGACTGCCACGTGCTCCTTCAACGCGTGTATTCTCTTCCATCTTGGTTGAGAAGAAAAACAGTCAACGTACTGATAAACTTCATCAACCCAACTTTAGGTGTATCCTAAGTTTAGCGATCATCTCATATGTTCGCGATCTAACAACTCGTACCCACCGTAAATTCTCTATGGCAGAGATCATAGCATACACTGGACTATGATGATATTATCCGCACAAAAACTTGATAATCCAAATTATCCTTTTTGTTAGCGGAATCTCCGGGTTTATCTCCTAGCGGGTATTGTATCAGAAAGAGCTAATGGTTTAAACAAGGAGTATCCTCAAGCTAAAGTATAAAACTATGAAGTTTGGATCCAACCTTTTAAGTTTATCAATCGCAGGATTGCGCCTAATTTTTAAAGAAGGCTGTTACATTGGTTAATATCTACAAAGGTTTTGCAAAACATAAAGACTTTGTTCATTATAAAATAGAGTTCAAGTTTTAATAAAATAAAACTACCAGAACTCCCACTCAAAACGAGTATGTTTTAGTGATTACACGATCCTCATCCATTATGCAACCCCTAATCGTCAGAGCCGGCAACATAACTTCAAAGGTAGACATCGACATGTCAATCACAACAACTTTGTGACTCATGCTTAACCTTTCGGTCACCTTGTTCCGAGGCCATGTCTGTACATGCTAGGCTCGCCATAATAACCTTCAACGTATACGCTTGTGCAACATGGCTTACACCCACTGTATGCGAACGACGATATGTCTGACACCCGATCGTCACGGCCTGACTCATAACGTAGAACTTTCTTGGTGGTGCACGTCGAAGGGAGAACACTAATGGTATTTTGGAGGGATCATCTTATATTACTACCGCCGTGTGACTAATATATAACTATATATATATACACACAATATAAGATGCACTCAAAACATCAATATGTAATGCGACGTGATATGGCCCTTGCGCCGATGGTCTCCTTGGCGCCAACAGTTCATAAACAATTTAATAAACCTACCTTGACCATATCACATTGCCCCTGCAAAATAAAGTTAGACGCTTCTATTTTATCTTTTGCATATTTTACGTGGCTTGGGGCTGTCGTAAATAGAACCGCTTCATACCTACGAACCTATGACCACAACAACGATCAAATAATTGCATATTTATTCATCCCTTTCGGGCCCTCCATTGAAAATGCAAAGCTAACTAAAGAGAGAGAGACAGACACCCGCCAGCCACATATACGGAACCAGCCGTATGTCAGTTGTGGAACCAGTCTCACGTAAGCGTACGCGTAAGGTCGGTTCGGGCCGCTTCATCAACTCAATGCTGCCGGCAGTGCAAGTGCACGCGAGAGGGTAGCAAATAAAAGAACGATGTCCCCGTGATAAACACGGGTGCAACTAGCGTATAGCTATATCTACGCATAGATCGGCTCTGATACCACTGAAGGGAATCGCAGGCAGAAAACAAAAAATTTCCTAACAGCGATAACCTTAAACTAGCCAGGATCTATACTATACAGATATAGTAATACGGAGGAGATCGGTATACATACCCTTGTAGACCGAAAAGCGGAGATTACGCTCCCGCACAAGCGTTGCTGACGTAGACGCCGTAGCCGACCTCAAGGTCGCGGAGAACTTGGCGCGACGAAGAAGACAATGACGCGGCGATGTCGATGAAACCGACGACGACCTCGAGGCCGTGTAGAGGAAGCAGACCTCCAGCACCACTAGCGTGGCACCTCGCAGGGCGTTACACACGTACGGTGAAGCCGACGAACTCCGGGCTCCGATCCAGGGACGAAGCAGCGGAAGACTGGGACCGGAAGACCAGCAGCACGGCGGCGTGCATATGGTGGAGAAAACTTATCCTCGGCGCAACTCCAAACAAGGGAGTCACGGGATCCAAGGAGGAAAAGAGAGAGAGAAATAGGTGTGTCTTTCAAAGGCTAGGGGTACCCCTCTATATATAGGAGGCCAGGGGCTGCCCACCTTGCCAGGCTGGCGGTGTGGGACTAATCCCACACCCCAGCCGGCCATGGCTGGTGCGCCGGCCTAGGTGGGCCCCATGTGGCCCACCTAGGGCCGGCCGAACCAGGCTCCCTCCCTTGGAGGGACCCCCCCCCTTCATGGGCCCTTTTGCCTAAAAAGGCCCATTTAGAGTTTTTTGCCTTTAAAAATTCAGGACAAATTAAAAAAAATTAACTATTAATTACACTAATTAATATTAAATACATATTACATAATTTATTCCGGCTCCGAAAACTATTTCGTCGCTGCCCGATCTCCATCGGAACTTTCCCGGGACGTTCCCGGTGCTCTCTTTTCCTATTTTCTCTTCCGGTCTAAATGTCGACTCCCCTTAAGTGTGTTACCCTAGCGGTTCGATTATCTCTCCAGACATGATCGAGACTCCTCTCCGATCAATGACTAATTCGTGGACCGAGGATACCCAGAATTAATCCCTGCGAGATAACGAATACTTTACCGTTCGAACCTAGACGTCTGAGTCTTAAACCTTTTGCCATGCGATACTTAGCGTGTCCGAGACTCGTTCATGGATATCTCCATACCCAGCTTGATCTCGTTACCGACACTGCTAACTTCTACTCGTCCATGATATTATGTCCTGGTGACCTAGTCACACGCTTGCAAGCTCGTTTGACATAATCTCACCGAGTGGGCCCTAGAGTATCTATCCTGCTATGCGGACTGGCAAATCCTGCTCTTGATCCCCCGTCTCAACATACTCCTTTCCGACACCCGAGAGGGACACCTTTATTGTCACACTTTGTAAGATATGACGTTTGATGCAATCAAAGTGTCTTCCAGGAATAGCAATAAGAGTAGATCTCACGGTCAAAGGCGTAATGATTACGTCCTACAAATATTGGGTATGTCCATCACGTCATTCTCCCAATGACATGACTCCATTGTCAACTGACATAAATGTCACATGATCGGGAAACCTCGATCATCAATTGCCCAATGAACTAGTTAGATAGAGGCTACTAGGGACCTGGTTGTTTATCTACCACACGTGTATTAATGTTTCCGCTTAATACAATTATAGCATGGTATAAAACATATAATGAACAATTGAGATATGACGAATAAACTATCTTTATTAAGTGCCTCTATGGCATATCTCCTTCATTTTGTTGAATTTGCTCCCACTACAATTAATAAGAATGACTATGCTTATGTGGAGAGTATTAATTCTTTTATGCATGTGGCTCATGATAAGAATGTTTTATGTGATAGATATGTTGTAAATTTTATTCATGATGCTATAAGTGAACTTATTGATGATAATGATGAGTATCTAAAGATAACATCCTTGCTAGGACCAGGAGGCTCCTTAGAGCTTAGCCATTCTCAGCCGTTTTTTATATTTCGGAGTTGATCCTGGCCGTCCGTTTCCTCCACCCGCTTACACTGCGCGCCCTTTTCTACTCGCCCGTACGCTCCTCGACGTCGCTGACGGTGGTCCCAGAGATTTACGGTACCCGTATGTAAGGGAGCATCACGGGTCGTTCCCCACGTAACTGTCACACGGGGGCGACGGGGCGCGGTGGCACGGCCCGTCGTTTGGACCAAAAACTATGGGCAGAATCGTCTTTACGCGTCTTCGGCATGGCGACGGGACGACGGCCGTACGCGCGTGGCGACCTGCGAGGCGACGGCGGGTACGGGAGCTACAGGCGGCGGACTCCTCCGCCCCTGCCCTCGCTGCCGGCTGCCCCAAGGCCATATGCCCAGCGCCTCCTCGCTCAGAACCCTAGACACTCATTTTTCTCGATCTAGGGTTTCACCAGCTCTCGTGCTGTCCCCGATTGGTTTCGCCGCAAGCTCTCGTGCCGTCCTCGATTTGCTGCCGCCGCGAGGACGGAGACGAGGAGTACGTGTACGTGAGGCACGGCGGCAGCGCGCTCACCGCCGGCTCCCCTCGCTGCATTGAGCACCTGCTGCAGTAGCCCACGCACTCCTCTCTCGCGTACGAGCCTCAGGTGTGTATCTCCGTCCTCCACCTCAGATTTTTTGTCTCTCTGTCTCTCCCATCTCACCTCCTCTCTCTCAGCCGGCGGCGACGGCGCGGAGGCGGCGCACGTGAGGAGCTCGACTTCCACCAGCTCAGCTCCCCATGGAGAAGTTGCCGATGTGAGTACGACCTTCTTCTCTCTGTAGTTGCTGCTGTGACCTGCTCTGCCTACGTCTGATTTATTTTTGCTGAGGCTGCTCGAGGTAGGCTGCGGGAGGACCCTTCCCTTTTCCCCTTTTTTTCTATTTTGTGTTGTTCTTCGATTTGACCGTGACCTTCTTCTCTTAGCAGTTGTTGTAACCTTGTCCTTGGTTGGATCTGGTGCTCTCTTGAAAGCTCGGTTAGAGATTTCTGCCAGTTTGCCAGGTATATAGTGTGAGGATCTATTATCATTAGAAATTAAGATCTCGATGTTACCTGCATGACGGCGCACCAAGTTCTTCATGATATTTTTTCACTTCGGGCTGATGTACCAAAAAATACATTAGTACAAATGTAGGCCAATTTCTCATATATGTTTTATGTGTATAAATGCAGCCTTGGTTCTTTGTTCTGCCTACATTTGTCTTGATATTTAGTAAAAAGAAAACTACTCAGGTGATGTCGGTTGTACAAGTTTGCACCTGTGGTGAACAATAAGTTCAGGTCAGTATACTTAAACAATTAATACAAGCCACTGCCGTTAAAAATACTAGATGATACCCCGCGCGTTGCGGCGGGATCACATATAAGAACGCAAAGTGCAAAACTGTACCGAAACAAATCAGAAGCACACCATATGAAATTGGTTCGGTTATGGAAAGTTTAACAAATCGGTCCATGGGATTAGCTAAGTAAAATCAAATTTGACTAAGCAAAGTACAATTGTCAATTTTTTTAGCAATGTTAATCTGATGATTATTGTAAGTAATGCAAGACACCGGATTTTGCGTGCCTGGTTCAATTCATGCATAAGGAAATATAAACATTGTCAATATAGCTAGATAAAATACCCGTCTTGTAGAAGAAACACCATGGTCGAATGAAAAATGGGAGGAAATTTACCAATTTTAGAATGTATATACACCTCTAAAGTATATCAGCAATAAATGTATATATACCTCTAAACTATATCAGCAATAAGATAATGGGTCGGAGACGTAGAGCATATTGCAAGTTGATCCAAGAAGTGGCAAATTGGATGTTGATCTGAAGCATGTAAAAATGATGTTTAACGGTTTAATTCAGCTCACATCTGAGGAAATGTTCTGTCAACGATGCTACCATGTAAATCTGAACTTTAGATTACTTCTTTGTCAGTTATTTATTATTTCAATAACCTTGTCTTGGTCTGATTCTGATTAATTATTTTGTCGACAAATCCCGCCTTTCCAATGCAGAATGGCTAACCATACACTTTGTTGCTGTAGGATAAAAGTTGATGCTTCAAAGAAATTGGTGAAAACTAATAAGTGAGAGAGAGAACCTGATACATACATGCTTCACCCCTTAGAGAGGATATATGCGATGCTAAGTGATACATGGTTCAGATAAGAATCCCCAAAATTGGATTTTTATCCCTTGTGGTCAACAAACATAATGTATAATCAAATAGAACGTGCACGCCATAAGAGCAGTGTGATGATGATTACATTCCCATAGAGCAAAGAAAGCATCAATCACAAAAATCGAAATAAGTTTGGTGTCTGCCCATCTTCCAGCGACTGAACCATCAGACATGAACCACACCCAAAGACCCTGTGGACGCATCATCCAGAACCCCAACCATCAGGAATAAGCTGAACCCAAGACCCCCGCAGAAGAAGCTAAATATTCAAGCAATATGCATCCTGTCATGCGCCAGATCCAGCATGTGAACAATTAGCTATCCACCCGATCAAAATCCTTTACACCAACCAAAGATTCCTAGATCAAGAATCAGGCTGCGGCTTGGCTTGACACCTGCCTAGATGATATCTCCCAAGCACATGTACGTGAGATTGTCGTCGTCGGCTCGCCACCGCCACGGCAAGCCGATTTCAGATAGCGCCGCCACTATGTTACGTCCACCACGTCCAAATCTGAGAATCTGAATAGGCGCGGCTAATGTTTTTGGTGGGATACCCGTGGATGTGACAATGAGGCGCATCACGGAACTTATAAGGATTCGATACTGACCTTTTGTATGCTTGAGTCAATTTCTAGTGCGGCTGTTTCTCGCGGAAATCACTGGGAAGAGGAAGAGGGAAGGCTGCCGTGGACATTGACTGAGGGAAGGGAAGAGGTGTTGGTCGCTCCAACCAGTTAGAGAAGAATTAGATGGGCCCGTTTTTCAGCCCAATTAGGAAGACCAACAAAAATAACGCAGGGAAGAGCCAGTAAATGCGGCGACCGGAGTCGAGGAGCAGAAGGTTGGCGTGGAAGAATAAAAGGCGACGTGGATAAAAGGATAATGCATCCTTGAAAGAATAAAAGGCGACGTGGATGCACAAAATCGCTGGAAAATCAGGTAGTGGGTCATTGCTATTTAGATATAGAAGATTAGATGAATCCAGTCCAGGCCATTGCTTTTATTTTTTTTAGCTGAGCCCATTCAACTTTCCATAATATATGCTTCTCTGTTGATGGTCGTCATTCTTGATGGTATCCTGATTATAATCTGGATTGTACCATGTTATGTTGTTAAAACTATCACTGCTGCTATGTTAGAAGTGGATTCTGAAGTAGTGGGATAGGAACTACTATGCTATTTCATTGTCCCAAAATAGTATAAGTTATATAAGTTTATGTCAAGAGGTAAGCTTATTATTTTAATTTGATATCTGGACTTCAATTGCATGCTTGATCCCGAGATCATTAGGGTATGGCCTGGTGCTAACTTTTTACCAATATTTATCTGTATTTGTTGTTTTATCTTGCACGGCTTATAATCTTTTTCCCCTTTTCCGGTTGATTGAGCTTGATCGTAGCCTTTTTTCTCTGCAGTTGCCACTGTGAATTGCTCTTAGGTTGGATCTGGTGCTCAAACGGAAACGCTGGTTTGAGGTGCGTGCAAGATTTTTTTTGTTTTGCTATCAGTTGGCTATGCATTGAGATGGATGCAGTTGGTTGTGTGTACAGGTAGATGTAATTTCTAGGTTCTTTAGGTTTCCAATTTATTTATAGCAGCGATGCTTGCTGTACTCCGTCTCCCCCTACCTCGGTTCTTTGTTCCTCAACCCCAACCTCCATGTAAGCAGGTGGTCATGCTAAAGGAGATGTTGCCTTGATCTGAAGCTGGGTTTTGCTTGAATTCTGAAGGTTCGCATGGCATTTCCCATCTTTCTATTTTATTTGGTTTCTTGCAACTTGATTTTTCCTTATTATGATCACCCGGTTGTTTTGTTGATGTCGGCCCAGTCAGGACCGGGGTACACACGGCCCACTCCCTACAGGCCTCGCCCGCGGGTAACTTCGGCAGAACGGCTGAGGACTAGGCTACCGCTTGGAGGGATCCTCAAGAGGCATCCCCTCTCGAGGCCTGAAGAGGACGCCAGGGCCTGAAGAGGACCCTGCGCTTCAAGAGACTCCCCAGGCACAGCCCGCCTGGAGAGGAGTCAGCAGAAAACCCCTCCACAGGCGACCACGGCCCTGTGGAGACACTTCGCGGCTAAGCAAGCGCTGCAGGGCGCACATGGCCCCTGCAGCAGCCGCAGGGTGACGCGAGCACCCCAGTTGCCATTCTGGTGATAAAGGAGTCAACAAAGCCGCGCCGCCTGCGGCAGGACAGCCAGAACTTTCCCCTTTGGTGATAAAGAGGCTGGACGGCGCAACGCTCCAAGAGGATCGTCACCGTGGGCTCCACCACGGCCTCTGCTGCGCCAGCGAGCCGCCCTGCACCGCCTGCAACCTGTCGGCCACGGCGCGCTACTTTAGCACGGATGGACCGCGTCCATGGACGGACGAGCTGCGGTGGACTCCCGCTCCTCCATGCGACTGGCGTGTGGGAGCCCACCAGCACGAGGACGGAGCCCGGGGCGCCTATAAAAGGAGCAGGAGCTCCCCCGTAGAAAGGGACGGAAGGGCCCAATCACGCACGGGCACCCAGAACACATAGGATAGCCAACTGCTGAAGGAGGAAGACGACCATTGTGTCCCTCCCCAGGCACCAAGCTGCCTCAAGAGAACCTTCGGCAAGCTCGTTATCCTGTAACCTTCACAGTGCAATACAGACAAGCAGGAGTAGCGGTTTTACCTCCTCTCGAGGGCCGTGAACCTGGGTACGGGCTGGTGTCCATCTCTGGCGTGATTGTCCTCCTTTAGGCTCGGCGAGCATCGTCGTCGAGCCCCTCGAGTGTTGTTAGACCTCCGTGTTCAGTCCCCTCTTCGAACCTCTCTTCAGGGCGAGACTACCCCTGTTACGTGGGAGTCACTCCTCGACATTTGGCGCGCCAGGTAGGGGACTGAGGCGCGTCTTCGACCTCCAGCCTCCGCGCCATGATGGACACCCGCGCGACGCGCGCCAACCGGCGTACCTCTGAGAGAGCTCACACCGAGCCTGGCACTGCTCCCACCCGCGGCCGCCGTGGCCGCCCCCGCACGACCGAGCGCGCCGGCACCGGCCCGTGCGTGGAGGAGCCGGAGAGCGAAGAGCACCACGCAGGAGACCAGCGCGACGACGCGGACCTCTCCGAGCGCCGCGGTGACGCCGAGTCCCCGCACCCGTCCCGGCGCCAGAGCGTGTCCACGCAGGAGCACCACGAGCCCGCCCCGCACACAGCGCTGCTCATGGCCCAGGAGCTCCTCCGCTACCGGCCAAGTGCCGAGGCACACGACCAGTGGTTGGACCGCCTCCGCCACCTCGTCGACATCGCAACCACACGCCCTGCTCCGTCGCGCTCCATCGTGCCCTCCGGCCCTGCAGGGACGGCAGCGCCAGGTGCGCCTCCACCGCCTCCAGGGCCGCCTCCGGCCGCGGCGCAGCGGGCTCCCTCCCATGCTTCCTCGCCGCACGACTGCCAAATCGTGCAGCGCACAGCGCCTGACGCGCGCGTGGGCATGGAGCGACGTCGGGACCTCCAGAACCGCCTCGTCGAGGAGCTCGGTCAGGCGGGGCAGCAAAACCGCAGGGCCCTCCAAGGAGGAACGGCCACCTACGCCTCTGGCTGCATGGCCTTCACGCGCGCCCTGCGTCGTGTGGTCTGGCCGCAGAAGTTCAGGCCGGCGCTCCCCAAGGGTTTCGACGGGTCCACCAACCCTCTCGAGTTCCTGCAGCTCTACACCACTTCCATCCAGGCTGCAGGGGGCGACGATAAGGTCATGGCCAACTGGTTCTCCCACGCCCTCAGGGACTCCGCGCTGTCCTGGCTACTCAACCTGCCTGAGGACTCCATCGACTCCTGGGAGGAGCTCTGCAGGCAGTTCGTCGCCAACTTCAAGGGCACGTACGAGCGCGCACTCACCCACAACGACTTGCGCGCTGTGGTGCAGAAGAAGGATGAGACTCTTCGCAAGTACATCCAGCGCTTCAGCCAGGTGCGGAACAAGATTCCGAACATCCCCGACACCCAGGTGATCGCTGCCTTCCGCGAGGGCGTCACAAACCGCAGGATGCTCGAGAAGCTCGGCATCCACGACAAGCTCACCTCTGTGGTGAAGCTGTTCGATCTGGCGGACAAGTGCGCCAAGGCTGAAGAGGGACTCCTTTTCGTCAAGATGAGCGCTCGGGGGGACGACCCTGGCGAGGGGTCCAAGAGCCACAAGAAGAAGGAAGAGCCCAAGCGCAAGGCCACCGCGGTCCTCGCGGCAGAGCCTGACGCGAAGGGCTCCCGCAGGGGCTCCCCCGAGCGCGGCGACAAAGAGGTGGACCACCGCCCGTTCTGCGTCTACCACAACAGGCGTGGGCACGCTACAGACGACTGCTTCGACCTCAAGAGGCTGAGCAGGGAACGCGAGCGAGGAGAAGGCAGTGGAAGCCGCGGCAGAGGTCGCGGCTACCGCAGAGACGGCAGGGGTAGGCGTGATGGCGGCTACCAGAAGCCGTCGGGCACTCAAGCCAACGCCGCCGAGAAGAACAACAACCTCCCTGACGAGGAAGATGGAGGCTACCAGGCCCCGAGAGGCGCCATGGCCTGCATCCTCGGCGGGGCTCAAGCGCCCAAGTCGAACAATCAGTTCAAGCAGTTCGCCCGCGAACTCAACGCTGCGCTCCCGAGCACCGAGACCTCCAGACCCCTCAAGTGGTCCCAGTACACCATCGCCTTCGACGCCAAGGACCACCCCAAGTCGACCAAGACTGTTGGAACTCTCCCCCTGGTCTGCTCCCCCACCATCAACAACATCACCGTCTCCAAGACGCTCATCGATGGGGGAGCAGGCCTGAACGTCATCTCTGTCGAGACCTTCGAGACGCTTCAAGTGCCCTACGAGTGGCTTATGCCCTCCAGGCCGTTCACGGGCGTCACCAGTGGCTCTATCGAGCCTCTGGGGCAGGTCCGCCTCGCGGTCACTTTTGGCACGCAGAAGAACTATCGCACGGAGCTGATCGACTTCGATGTCGCCCACATCGGCTTGCCGTACAATGCCATCCTCGGCTACCCCGCCCTCGCAAAGTTCATGGCCGTCACGCATCACGCCTACAACATGGTCAAGATCCCCGGCAGCGCTGGCACCATTGCCATCCATGGTCATATCCTGGACGCTACGCGCGCCGTCGAGAGCGCCTACAAGGCAGCCGCCATGGCTTTCCCGGCTGACGAGGACCTGGAGCCTCTCGAGAGGCCCAAGAAAAAGAAGCAGGTGTTCTCTCAGGAGCAAGCCGCCACGAAGAAGGTGCCGCTAGACACCACCAGCTTGGGGGCTGAAGGCTCGGGGGCTAGCGTCACCATAGGCGCCGCCCTGCCTCCCAAATAGGAAAGCGCGCTCGTCGCCTTCCTTCGGGCAAACTCTGACATGTTCGCGTGGACTCCGTCAGATATGTCCGGTGTACCAAGGGAGGTGATCGAGCACCACTTAGCCGTGTGTCCAGACGCACGCCCCGTCAAGCAAAAAGCACGTAAGCAAGCCCCCGAGAAGCAAGCTTTCATCGTCAAGGAAGTAGAGAAACTCAAGGCGGCGAATGTCGTCCGCGAAGTCGCGCACCCCACTTGGCTCTCCAACGGCGTGGTTGTTCCTAAGCCCGCTGGAGGAGGCCGACTCTGCATCGACTACACAGATGTCAACAAGGCCTGCCCCAAGGACCCATACCCCATGCCAAGGATAGACCAGATCGTGGACTCCACCGCTGGCTGTGACCTCCTCTGTTTTCTGGATGCCTTCTCTGGGTATCACCAGATCAAGATGGCTAAGGAGGACGAGGAGAAGACGGCATTCCTCACCCCTTGTGGTGTGTACTGTTACACATGCATGCCCTTTGGCCTGAAGAACGCTGGAGCCACCTTCCAGAGGCTCATGAGGATAGCCTTGGGGGCTCAGATGGGCAGAAATGCTGAGGCCTATGTCGACGACATCGTGGTCAAGTCTCGAGAGGGGGACACCCTCTTGAGGGATCTCGAGGAAACCTTCGCCAGCCTAAGAAAGGTGAACATCAAGCTCAACCCCGCCAAGTGCGTCTTCGGGGTCCCTTCAGGCAAACTCCTCGGATTCCTCGTGTCCCACCGTGGCATAGAGGCAAATCCTGACAAGATCAAGGCTATAGAGCAAATGCAGCCTCCCCGCCGACTCAAGGATATGCAGCGCTTGGCGGGCTGCATGGCCAGCCTTGGCCGTTTTATCTCCAAATTCGGCGAGAGAGCCCTGCCATTTTTCAAGATCATGAAGAGATCGGGCACGTTCAAGTGGACCCTTGAGGCGGATAAAGCCTTCGAGGACTTAAAGAAGTATCTGGCTAGCCCTCCAGTCTTGGTGGCCCCCAGGGCAGGCGAGCACCTGAAGCTGTACCTCTCAGCCACCCCTCAGACCGCAAGCGCCGTCTTGGTGGTCGAGAGGGAAGAGCCTGTCCTCCCCAAGAGGAGCACTGCAACTCCAAGCCCAGAACCCCCCGACAAAGGCCCCGTCAAGGGAGCAGCCTCCACAGACCCACTGCCAGGCCCACCGCCTCAAGTCGAGTCTGCCCCTCTCACCCCTGTCGAAATGCCTCTACAGGCAGATCTCGACAAGGGCCCTGAAGAGCCTCCGCACGGGGCTGGCGCTGCGCCACCTCAAGTAACCCTCGTCGAGCACCCCGTCTACTTCGTCAGCACAGTACTGCGGGACGCTCGCGAGCGGTATCCAATGCAGCAAAAGCTCCTCGTCGCGCTCCTCATCGCCTCCAGGAAGTTGAGACACTACTTCCAGGGCCACCCCATCACGGTGGTCACTGCTTTCCCCCTGGAGCAGATCCTGCGCAATCCCAACGCCACAGATCGTGTCGCGGGATGGAACATCGAGCTGCAGCCGTTCAACTTGCGCTTCGATACCACGAGGGTCATAAAAGGAAGAGCGTTGGCTGATTTCGTCGCCGAATGGACTGACCCAAGCCCCGAGGAGCCTCGAGAGGCAGAGGCCGAGCCCTCGGGAGACGCGGCGCCCAGCCACTGGACCATGCACTTCGATGGAGCCTTCGCTTGCCGCAATGGCGGAGCAGGCGTCGTCCTGACCTCGCCCAAAGGTGACAAGCTATATTACGCCGTCCAGCTGTGCTTCACTATCGACAAGATCTCCAACAACATCGCCGAATACGAGGGCCTCCTCGCCGGCTTAAGGGCCGCCATCGCTCTAGGCGTCAAGCACCTACTCGTCAAGGGAGACTCACAGCTGCTCGTCAACTTCTCCAACAAGAGCTACACGCCGAAAGACGACCACATGGCCGCATACCTCGAAGAGGTCCGCAAGCTCGAGAAGCACTTCAGGGGCATGGAGCTCATGCACATCCCGAGAAAAGAAAACCAGGAGGCTGACGACATCGCCAAGCGAGCCTCGCGGCGGCAACCCCAGCAGGCCGGTGTCTTCGAAGAAAGGCTCGCCAAGGCATCCATCAAGCAGCCTCGCGAGGCCGCAGCCGCAAGCACAGGCGAAGCGCTCCCACCACCTTCTGAGTCTGGGGCGCCTGATTGCGGTCCCAGCACAGGGGAGCGTCTGCTGCTGACGGCAACCCACCAGGCCTCAGGCTGGATTGACGAGCTCAAGGACTACTTGGTGAAAGGAATCCTCCCTGAAGAAGATGCTGACGCAGAGCGGGTCGCACGACAAGCAAAATCATACTGCATCCTCGAGGAGAACCTCTACCGCAAGCGCCCAAATGGTGTCGCCCTCAAATGCGTCCCTCCTGAAGAAGGCCGAGAGCTGATCG
Organism: Poa annua; assembly: GCA_026929855.1. Taxonomy (NCBI): domain Eukaryota; kingdom Viridiplantae; phylum Streptophyta; class Magnoliopsida; order Poales; family Poaceae; genus Poa; species Poa annua. Next base: position 74,172,453 of record CM049433.1, read on the forward strand.
AGGACATCCACAGCGGGGAATGCGGCCACCACTCATGTGCGCGCACCCTCACAGGCAAGGTCTTCAGGAGCGGCTTCTACTGGCCTCAGGTGCTTCAGGATGCGGTCGCCATCGTGCAAACCTGTGACGCCTGCCAATTCCACGCCAAGCAAATCCATCAGCCGGCCCTGGAGCTCCAGACCATCCCGCTCTCCTGGCCGTTCGCGGTCTGGGGGCTGGACATCCTGGGCCCCTTCCCGAGGTCGCAAGGGGGCTACCGTTTCCTCTTCGTGGCCATCGACAAGTTCACCAAATGGACCGAAGCTGAGCCAGTGCGCACCATACCAGCGGGGGCCGCGGTGAAATTCATCAGAAGCTTGGTCTGCCGCTTCGGCGTGCCCAACCGCATCATCACCGACAACGGCTCGCAATTCACCAGTGGTGTCTTCCGAGCCTACTGCGACAAGCTTGGCATCAAGGTCTGCTTCGCCTCGGTAGCTCACCCACGCAGCAACGGTCAGGCCGAGCGAGCAAACGCAGAAGTCCTCAAGGGCCTCAAGACCAGGAGCTTCAACATCCTCAAGGGCCACGGCAAGGGCTGGATCGACGAGCTCCCCTCCGTGCTCTGGTCCATACGCACAACTTCCTCAAGGCCTACAGGCGAAACGCCATTCGCCCTGGTCTACGGGGCTGAGGCAGTCCTTCCTGCGGAAATCAAGCATGGATCGCCACGGGTCCTTGCCTTCAACGAGGACACCCAAGAGGGCCTCCACAACGATGACCTGCTGTTCCTCGAGGGACTGCGCCGTCAGGCCGCCCTCAGGGCGGCGGGGTACCAGCAAGACTTGCGACGCTACCACAGCCGCCATGTGCGCTCACGCACCCTTGAGGCGGGCGACCTCGTACTCAGGCGAATCCTCTCCAGGGAGGGTCTCCACAAGCTCTCGCCGATGTGGGAAGGCCCCTACAGGGTCTCCCATGTCGCCAGGCCTGGCGCAGTACGCCTCGAGACCGAAGACGGCATCCCCGTCAAGAACCCGTGGAACATCGCGCACCTGCGCAAGTTCTACCCGTGATCACATTCACGCCAGGCAATTTTTGTCTCTAGAGGGAAGCTCACGGCTTCACCTCCAAGCTTCTCAAAGCTTCTCCCGAGGCCCAGTCCTCCGAGCTCTCCTGCAAATGAGCCCCCGCAGGCCGCAGTGAACCTCTGCCACTAATGGGTGGTCCCCATGCCTCGACATGGAAGGAACGTTAGCTTGGCAAACCCAAGTGTAATGAACCCATTTTCGTTCCAAGTGAACTTTGCGCTCAGGCGCCATTTTCGTTCCTAAGTGAACTATGCGCTACGGCGCCGCTATATAATATTTTGGTGGTGAGTTTTATTCCAGCTTTATTTCCTTTGTTGAAAATGGGCACTTATATCTCTCCACATGCGCACCTCGCGAGCGGGGGCTGAGTACGGTGCCAGTGCCTCAAATGACACACCAGCAGCACCGCAAAACCCAAGGCTCCGAGCTCTGGCTGGAGGGCAGGCCCTCACAAACACGCCATCTCTACAAAGGACCTTGGTACTCTCTCTCCTCGCAAGGAACGCCTGAGGGGACCTATAAGCGCGCATTAGTCCCTTGTACCGTGCACAAGCGTTTGGGTTCTCCCCTCTGACATCTACAGAGAACAAGCGTCTCTACAAGCCTGAGGAGGCAGCAGAGAAAAACCCTTGAAGAGGACCTCCTCGCCAGGCTAAAAAGCCTCTACAGGGCAAAAGCCTCGAGAAGCTAAGTCCCGCTTCTGCAACTCGAGAGCCTTTTCTCTCCAAACGAACGTTTGTCCCTCGAGCGATTTCGTTCTCCCTTACGATTCATGGACTACTCGCACGTCAAGGGGGAGCACTTGGGCATCGCGACTCAGGGCTCTTACCTCTCCAAGCCTTAAACTCCCCCCGGCCTTGCTGAGTCATTGCTCTAGCATACCGCAGCGGCGGAGTCATAGTGCGAAGAGACGGGTCCTAGCGACGCAGAGAAAACATAGACATGAAAGTAAAGCAGAAAAGGCCTCTCGAGGGACAAACAAGCTAGCATAAATGAACTTAAAGAGGTATATTACAGGCCCAAAACATGCAAAGTCTGAATATAAGAAATTGTCTCAGATACAAGCGCACAAAGGCGCGACAAGCAAGGCTCAGGCGGAGTCCGCGCCAGCACGCTCCTCTTCAGCGTCTTCCTCCTCGGCAGGGGCGTCCTCCTCCTCGCTGTCCTCCACAGCCACCTCCGCACGCTTGAAGCGGTTGCAGAAGGCCTCCACTTGCTCGCGGAGGGCGTTGGAGACGTGCAGGACCTCTCCGGCCGGGCGCGCCTCGGTCACCGTGGAGAGGTCGAAGCTGGGCGTAAGGAGCTTGAGGTTGGTGAAGATGCGGTCGACCACCACCTCCAGAAGCTGGCGGCTCTCGAGCTCTATCACCTCGCGGAGGTCGCCGGCGGGGCCCTCGAGGGCCGTGAAGAGCTGGTCGAAGTAGACCAGGTACATCGCAGCATCACCGCGACCGCGAGCCTCGGTAAGCGGCGCTTCTGCGCCGAGCTGGGCCGCGAGCTCGTTGCCTCTCGCTACCAGCGCCTGGAACATGCGGTCCCGCTGCTTCGCGAGTACGAGAGCCGCCTGCGCGGTGTCCACGGCCTCCGTCACCTGCTTGGCTGCAGAGCCCGCCTGCCCCTCCACGTCCTTGACGAGGGCGTCCAGCTCCAGGGCAGCAGCCCGGCGGCCCTCTTCAGCCTGGCGGTAGGCATCCTTGGCGCGCTGGAGGCGGACCTCAAGCTTGGAGTTGGCCTTCTCAAGCTCCGCGATCCGCTTGGCGTCAGCAGTGTGCTTGGCCTTGAAGCGGTCCTCTTGCTTCTTGGCCTTGTCGCGGAACTCCTGGGAGATGGTCCGCCTGAAGTCTTTCTCGCGCTCCGCGAGGGCGGCCTCCGCCTCCTTTTTCTTCTCAGCGAACCGCAGCTGGAAGCGCTCCAGGGTTTGCCTCTGGGCGGTGACGTTATCATCGTGCCGCTGGAGCGCTTGGGCCAGGTCCCCCTCACGCGCCTCGAGCTCTACCCGCTTGGTGGCCAGCTCGCCCTCCGCCTGGAGCCGCTGCTCGTCGCGCTGCTCCACGTCTTTCTCCCTGAAGGCCAGCTGCCGCTCTCGCTCGGCTAAGCTCTTGCGGTCCTCCTCCAGGGTCTCCTGCGCAGCCCGGTGGGCGGAGAGGAGCTGTGACTCCAGCTGGGAGACCTCGCGGCGCTTCTGCTCCAGCGAGCCCTCCATAGCCGCGCGCTCAGCCTTCACCTTCGCGAGGAGATCGGCGACCGCATCGCGCGCGTCCTGGAGGGGGGCAAGGAGCTCGTCTGCGTCGCGGGCGGCTCCCTCTCGGACCTCCTTGGCAAAGCGAATGGCCTCCTCGCGGGCGGCCTGGAGCGCCTGATCCTCCTGGCGCCGGGTCTCAACCGCGGCATGGAAGCGCCTCCAGGCCTCCGCGAGCTCGTCGCGTTGCTGAGCAAGTTGGGCGTCCTCAAAGGCGAGCTGCGCCTCCAGGCCCTCCAGAGACTCCCTCACCACGCGGAAGGCCACCGCGCGGTGTCCCTTGCTCCAGTCCCAGCCGCTCAGGACCAGGCCGCGTTGCGAGGAGGGCCCGGCCCCGGCGTCGAACCTTGAGGATGAGGCCTCTGGGCGTGCCTGGGGGCTAGGCTGCTCCCGGTCCTCCGCCGCACCCAGGATGGTCTCGCCGCCCTCGTCGCCTGGTCGCGTCGCCTCTTGCGCCTCGCCCCCCGCTGTGGGGCGTGGCGGAGAAGGGGGAGCTTCCCCTGCGGAGGCGCCCGCGCTTGGCGGGCCCTGATCTGCCTCGGCCTCTGGTTGCGCGGGAGGCGTAGCCGTGCGAGGTGGGGTGGTCACGCGTGCCGGAGTCGGCTCGCGCGGCGGCGTAGCCGCGTGAGGCGGTGCGGGAGCTCGAGGAGGGGTGGCCGACCGCTCTTCCTGCACCTCCACCTCTAAGGGCACGGGGGACGGTGCAGCGGCCTCCGCCTGAGGCGCTGCTGCCTCCGCCAGGAGCTCAGTTGCCTCCGACTGAGGCGCCTCTTCGGCTGGGCCTGCCGTGGCCATCTTCCCAGGCCTCGCGGCCTCTCCAGCCGCGGCCTCAGCCGCGGCTCCCTTCACCTCCGCTGCCTTGCGAAGCCTACGGCGTTTCGCAGGCACTAGGTCGCTGAAAGAACCGGGGGGCGAGTGTCAGAAATATGAGAAGAAGAGTGCAATAATCAAGCGTTTAGTAATTAAAGGAACTTACCTGGACCGCTTGGCCCCGGTGTCAACCCACGCCAAGCCTGGCGAGCGCCAGGAGGGCTTGGGCCTGGCGTCTGGCCTCTCCAGAGGCGCCTCGGCTTTCCTCTTAGAAGGAACGTCGGAGGGCCTCGCTCCAGGCCCGTCGCAGGCCGCCTTGGACCGGGGCTCGCGACGCCCCAGCAAGGACTCCTCGTCAGAGGCCTCCCCTGCAGACTCCTCCTCCTCCGCGCGACGCGTGGGCGCCCCCGCGAAGGCGCCTTCGTCGTCACCCGACGAGATGTCGCAAATCTCGCCCGCGTGGGGCCTGGCCCTCGAAGAGGCCTCCTCGCCCCCCGCGTCCTCCTCCTCGCCCGCCGCGTCCTCCTCCCCGCCAGCCGCGGCTTCCTCCTCGCCTTGTCCGGCTCCTGAGGCGGAGGGCGTCTCTGCCTCCTCCGCATCATGCACCACAGGCACGGGCACCACCTTCCGCGCCGGGCCCGCCGGAGTGTACGGAGGAACCCCCTCCAGAACGGCCAAACGCTCGGTCATGTTGTACTGGTGCAGAGGCCTGAGGGAGATCGGGAGTTCCTCCATGGCGGGCACCGCGGGGTTGATGAAGAGCGCGGACAGGACGTTGTCGACGGCGTCCTTGTCGTTGTCCTCGCGATGAAGCCGCATCTTGTCATTGGGGCCGGAATACATCCACATCGGCATCGCGTGCGCCTGGAGTGGGGCGAGGCGGCGCGTCACGAAGTCCGCCACGACGATTTGCCCCGTGAGGCCTTCCTCCCGGAGGTAGCTCAGGCGGCCCGACAGCATCACGTTCTGCGCGCCGCAGAAGGTGGCCTTGCCCCAGTGCGAGTTCTTCACGGGCGGCGCGTCAGGGACCTCAAGGAAGGCGCTTGGCTGCTCCACGCCAACGAAGAACCACCGCTGGCGGAAGTCGTCCACTTTCTTCGTCACGGAGGTGATGGCCTTGCCCTCGCTCCACGACATGGGGATGTAGACGCTCCCCATGCCGTCCACGATGCGGAAGGAGACGCATCCTGAGCGCTCGTTCTTCGCCGTGCTCCGGAGCGCGTAGAAGCACCGGAAGAGCTCCACCGTGGGCTCCACGCCTAGGTACGCCTCGCAGAGGTAAGCGAAGACGGCGAGGATCAGCACCGAGTTGGGGTGGAGGTGCAGCAGTTGGATCTGGTAGAAGGCCAGCACCGCCTCCAGGAACGGAGAGAAGGGCGGCACCAGGCCCGCCGAGACGCAGTGCTGGAAGACGGGGAAAAACCCTCGCGGGCGTTTCCCGTGCGCCGCAGGCTTGAGTGCGGTGGCGCCGTGCTCGTTGGTCCGGTCCGCCACCAGGAAGCGGACCTTCTCGAGCGCCTTGTCGTTGACGCGCACGCCCAACAGTGCCGCGCCGTACGCGGCCTCAGCGGGCGCTGCTTGCGATGAAGACCCCGCGGCCGCCTTGCCCTTGTTCTTCGGCGGAGTCATCGTCGGAGGGAAGAAGGGAGCGGCGCGAGGGGAAGTTGGAGGAATCGGAGAAAAGGGCGCCGGATTGCAGGAGCGGAGAGCTCTGTGCGGTTGGCGTCTGCGAGAAGGAGTGGGAGTAGTAACGGCTCCCTGCTCCGGCGCCGGGGTTTTTATGTCTCGTCAAGGAGCAGTTACCGGGGCGTGGTGGGACCCCCCACGACGCACGTCCCGTATCGTGCGCAACCGTTGCTCGCCGGCGTGACGCGTGGCTCGGCCCGGCCTGCAGATGTTGCCCCACGACGCTTCGCCTAGACCCAACGGGCCTCGTCGTGCCCATCGTGGGCCTGGGGGCTACTGTCGGCCCAGTCAGGACCGGGGTACACACGGCCCACTCCCTACAGGCCTCGCCCGCGGGTAACTTCGGCAGAACGGCTGAGGACTAGGCTACCGCTTGGAGGGATCCTCAAGAGGCATCCCCTCTCGAGGCCTGAAGAGGACGCCAGGGCCTGAAGAGGACCCTGCGCTTCAAGAGACTCCCCAGGCACAGCCCGCCTGGAGAGGAGTCAGCAGAAAACCCCTCCACAGGCGACCACGGCCCTGTGGAGACACTTCGCGGCTAAGCAAGCGCTGCAGGGCGCACATGGCCCCTGCAGCAGCCGCAGGGTGACGCGAGCACCCCAGTTGCCATTCTGGTGATAAAGGAGTCAACAAAGCCGCGCCGCCTGCGGCAGGACAGCCAGAACTTTCCCCTTTGGTGATAAAGAGGCTGGACGGCGCAACGCTCCAAGAGGATCGTCACCGTGGGCTCCACCACGGCCTCTGCTGCGCCAGCGAGCCGCCCTGCACCGCCTGCAACCTGTCGGCCACGGCGCGCTACTTTAGCACGGATGGACCGCGTCCATGGACGGACGAGCTGCGGTGGACTCCCGCTCCTCCATGCGACTGGCGTGTGGGAGCCCACCAGCACGAGGACGGAGCCCGGGGCGCCTATAAAAGGAGCAGGAGCTCCCCCGTAGAAAGGGACGGAAGGGCCCAATCACGCACGGGCACCCAGAACACATAGGATAGCCAACTGCTGAAGGAGGAAGACGACCATTGTGTCCCTCCCCAGGCACCAAGCTGCCTCAAGAGAACCTTCGGCAAGCTCGTTATCCTGTAACCTTCACAGTGCAATACAGACAAGCAGGAGTAGCGGTTTTACCTCCTCTCGAGGGCCGTGAACCTGGGTACGGGCTGGTGTCCATCTCTGGCGTGATTGTCCTCCTTTAGGCTCGGCGAGCATCGTCGTCGAGCCCCTCGAGTGTTGTTAGACCTCCGTGTTCAGTCCCCTCTTCGAACCTCTCTTCAGGGCGAGACTACCCCTGTTACGTGGGAGTCACTCCTCGACAGTTGAGGACCTGCAGGAGCTACATAAGTCCTTTGCCTTCTTGCACCATTCTTCTATTTATCTCTAACTATTTCCTAATTCTTTTGAGAAGCATGTTATCCTATTGTTATGCTGGCCATGTACTAAACTTGTGCTTCCCGTGGACCAAAAGTATTTAGATTTTGTAATATTTTCTATAAAGCTTTCAGTATAACACATAGGAAGGCATCAATTCCATCAACAAGGCACAAAATATATTCCGTATTTGCCCTTTTTTTGCATTGTCTGTTAGCCTTTAATTAGTCATGTACTCCTCCTGAAGTTAATCAAATAGAGTGTTAAACTTGGTAAATTAATAGTAACTTAGTCTTCTGATAAGTTTGCATTTATTTTCCCCTTTTGGTATAGTTTTCAACTTAATTCCTTTGGTTTTCTCTATAACAACATAATGAGTGGCCTATCATGGCAGCTCCCCTTTTCATTATATGATGATTACAGCTTGAAAATAACTCTCCAGCTGAGATTCTATAGTTATGTCGACCTTACTCCCGTAATCCGTCTTATTAAAAGGATGAAGGAGGTGTTCAAACAATAGTAATGCAGATCACTAATATGTTACTTTGGTGTTGCTTTCCGTTGTGTGTTAGCCCAGTTTTTTTTATTAACCGCAGGAGAGCTGCTATATTTATATTAGCCCACTTGATCTGCTAGGCATCTATCATCCTCTTTCTGACCATGTGTCTTGGTTTGTATTTTAGTTTTGTATGGCCATGTGCTATTTTGACGTGCCTCATTAATGGTATTTCTTCCTTGGTTTATTGCTTTTTGAGTTGGTTGGTTGATTTTTTAATTTGTGAGAGCTGAAGTGTAGTATACCTTATCCCGCTTCAAAGATAGGTATTTTCAAGTTACTTACATGCTCTATTTTCTGCTTCCAAAAAATGCAGAGATGGCGAACTCATTACTATATATTTAGTTTGGTGACTAAATATTCAAAATATCTTCTCACATTTGGGCTCTGCCTTTAGAAGTTTAGATAGTTTGGCTATGCTTATCTTGGCCAGAAAAAGACATGTTCTCTCTTTTCTGCAATACAACTAAAAACTATGTTCACGGAGGGAGGACAGTAGACTGTTATGTTTCCTTTATGGGCTCTATCGTATAGTATATCTCCCATTTGAGATGTTGGTATTTTGAAAGTATCAGCCTATTCGAAAATATAACAGATCTAGCAAACTCGCTATTATAACTTCAGGTTGGTGGCTAAAAATTCAAAATTGTTTCTCTTCTCAGTGCTTTGCCTTCAAAGGTTTGGATACCTGGTTATGTTTTCAGTTCCTTTCCTGGTTTGCACAATTCATTTTCGAAGATAAATATCTATTGATTTAATTCATTATAAACATAAAATAAATATATGACAAGGTGGAGACTTTCACATATCGCTTAAAAATAGCTATTTCAGTATTGTGTTAGCGCTCTTTCTACTGTCTTGAGGAATATCAGATATGGTAAAACTTTTAATATGTTTAATTTGGTTACTAAAAATCAAAGTTGTTTCTCTTTTTCTTTTCTTTGCGTTCCATCTTTCAGATTCTTTCACCCGGGTTCATTACATTTTATTTTGGCAGTGAAAATGTTTTAGTGCTATCTTTTCAAGTAACTGTTATTTCGTTTAGTTTGTGTGAGGAGCTGCATGTACATGATTTAAGGCATTCAGGTTTGCTATGTTTGGTTGGCCTTTCACAGTTTTCCTTTTGTGGTGCACAAAAAAGCAGCATCAAAGCAATTTGGGATTCTGGGTCATTTGAATGCCCAAAAACTATGAGGTGTCATCGGAAACCATTAGGCGTATGTGTGCTTTCTAGACTGTTTTTAAGCATTACATCTTATAATAATTTGTACCTCCAACCTCTAAATTGATCTATAGGTAGTTTTTTTTGCGGTAGCCTACACTATAAGAAGTATATATATTAACCCTTCGTATCCAGAATTAATGGTATGAGAAAGTAGTCCAAGTTGTTCATCGGTTAGCATTGAGAGGGGATGCATCTAGGAAAACTGAATGTACGAACAAGATGATATTATATTACATTGCGCATTCCTGGTCTTTTAGTGTGCTAATAGTAGGTACATATGTTAACATAGGAGCTTCCATTAACCATAGAGAGGTTACCAACTAACTATGGGTTTTCTTGCCCTTGTGCATAATTTAGTGAAGTGTGCAATCAATGCTTAATCTTCAAAATGTGTGAGGGAGCTGATAGGTTTTGACAATGATAATGGTTATTTGATTTTGCTTGAGTTATATTACTGATATGAACTACTATAATTTCGGTTCCATTGCTTGGTAGAGCTTGGTGCTTGGTGCTGTTGCCTGCTTCATGCTTAGCTTTCACAAGAACATTTATTATTTTACTTTCAAAATTTGGTGTCCAGCTTCACATGTTTACCTAAACTGTTGCCTTGACTGCATGTATTGGTAAATTCTGAACTGTTATACTGTCAGCTAATAAGGCGGCCATTTTCTAGCATAGTATTTAGAGCTGTTTTATCACATGGTATAACGGCACATGTTTCTAATATACTATAAGTTCATATAAATTTTGGCTTAATTCTTTTCTCTATCAATGGTTTCTGGGAGTTGCAGAAGTTACATTGTTATTCATTTTTCTTTTGGCGTGTGGACTAAAACACGTGTTCATATTTTTTGAAGATTAATTTGGATGGTGTAATTTGATTTATAGGACTAACGGTACCATTTTATTTGTTAGTAATTCACGACTTTGTTACTCGATTTCTTCTAAGCAATACTTTGGTTTATAACGATCGGTACTCTTTGTTACCAATCATTTTTTCCTACCTCTTTTGAGTTTATTACCATGTTTCCATTCTCCATTTTGGATTTGCTTCTTTGCATATCTCAACTATATCATTCCAGTCTTCGGATTACACGATTAGTTATTTATTCTTGGGACTATTTCATTTCTAAACCAAGCTACTGAATTTATGCTTGAGACCATTTCACTTCAATCGCACTATCTTGCATTTCCTTCTCTTTCGTGTTACATTGTCTTATGCTTAACGTTTTCTTTTGCTAGGAAAGGGTATCAGACGCTTCATTTCCCTGTTGCTTGCTGTTACAGATTGTCTGCAACATGTTGTTACATGTTGGAAAGGGTTCGGTAGATGGTAGGGGTGTTGGTAAGCGAAGTATCTTGCCCTCAAGCCATACCGGCGGCCATCGTTATTTCGTGGAGAGCTTCCAGGATGGTCTTGCCATTTGTCGGGGCCATGGCGCTCCTGATTTGGTATCTACTTTTACATGTAAGCCAAGGTGGCCGGAGATTAGTGAGGCACTCCTGCAAGAGCTTGGCCAACAACCATGTGATAGGGCTGATATCAATGTTAGGGTGTATGGGCTCAGACTTTCCAAATACATAGATGATGTTAGAGCTGGCCGTATCTTTGGTCCTGTAAAATCTGGTACTATTTCTTTTCTGTACATTGTATTTTACCATATACTCATGTCGATTTGGCCCACTTTATATGTTACTTACATGTTTACTATTGTTTGGGGCAGTTGTGTATACTGTCGAGTTTCAGAAGCGAGGTCTGCAGCATGCTCATATCCTTATTTGGCAGGACGTACACAAGGATCGTCAGGTTAGTACAGCATTGATCAGTTCTTTTGTTTCTGTGAAAATTTCAGACCCTATTGACGAGACTTTAGGCTATGCTTTTGTTTCTGAATTTGTGATGCATGGACCATGTTATGAACTAAATGACAAGTGTGTTTGCACGAAAGATGATGAATGTTCAAAACATTATCCAAAATTGGTCTAACCTGAAACAGCTGTTAACAAGATTGGGTTCACCCTCTATAAACGTCGTGATAATGGTCGCTTTATTTATTAAAGTAGATTTTTTACAATAGATAGGTTGTTCCATACATGACTCAACTTGAGAAATATCAGGCCCATATTAATGTAAAATGTTGTATAATTAAGACATGTGTCATGAATCATCTCCTTAAATACGTGATTAAAGGACCAAATTTTTCTAATATTCTGCTTGAGAGGATCTCCGGGTAAAGGGGTTGCTGGGGAAGGTGCTAAACATGTTGTGGTTGTCGATTTTCCAGCCGGTAAGCATATTATTAAAACCCGAGAAAACAAGCCTCTCATCAATGTTCCGCACACTGTTAATTATTTTCAGGTTAAGCAGAAATATGATCCATATGGTCTTCTTCAGAGATAAAAGTATCTGCTCCTTAGATAAACATATTGTAGCTTCTTATAATTTTGACTTCCATGTTTCAGAGTGATGTTCACAAAGAATCTATGTCCACACTCCCAAAAAGATAGCAGTCTAACAATCCAGTCTGATAATGAATTCTTCAGTTAACTAGAATAATATTTAATTATATGGATCATACTAATCCAGTTCTCCCTATATCAGTGTTAAGGTGTGATCTCATCTTCTCTCTTCACTCTCGGCGCGCTGGAAGGTGGAAATAATGGTATGACACAGAAAGACAAGACCTAGGTAGGAAACCCGGCGGGGATGCTACTGCTTAAGATCAGGTCAAACCATGGATACTTTCTTGCGGGCTAGACTTAATTTGCCTGTACATAGTGTCTGTTTGTGACAGCCCCTTAGCATGATATTTTGGTGTCGTCGTCGTCGAGGTTTCGTTGCCCAGATGTCTCATTGTTAATGTTGCTGAGACCATCTAAATATTGCTTTCGGCAACTTTATTGGTTGCGGCCATTTGAGATCATGTATTCCCTATCCAGTTTAGATAGGTGAACCTATCAGATCCTATGTATTTAGATATATTTCCATGTGTGTATTTCCATGTGTGTATTTGTTATGTGTAACTAGATGAGACTCCTATCAAAACATCTTGTGTTATTTGAGGGTGATGTGGATATCTAAATTATTGCCCTCGTGTTTTTTCGCCACCGCTCTGTATACATTTTGTTTGTTTGTTTCTTAAGGTTCTGCTTGTGTGTTTTGGTAATTGTTGCTTTCATGGACAACTTAGATTGGTGAGCTCTGAAATCCGTGCATGTAATTCTTCAGCCTCATGCTGGCTTTTTATTTTAGATTTCTCTGGGTATATAATCTCTAAATATTTACCAGCAAAGAAGAATAGGTTCTATATTTCTTAATATCGCTAAACCCCAGTCCTATGCTGCCCAGTTCTTATCACAACGTGATGGTACCTTAACACTAAATATTGTTTAGCTTATACTTACTGAACTTAGTTTTCTTTAGTTAGGATATTAATCATCTCCTTAATAATTTGTATAAAATGGAAAATCATGGGCAAAAATTTGAAAGAACCAACAAGTGTCGTGGGGCAAGCCGTGTCGTTTGAATCTGATTTGTATGCAGGTGAAGCACACCTCTATAATACTTTCCGGGTGTGCTTCACCTTTGATTTAATCTTTGCTGTCTCTTACGATTTTATTGTATGATGTTCTGATTATTGTTTCCATACGATGTGGAAAATATTCTTACAAATGTCTTTAAATTGTATGGGTATAAATATCTTTTTAGTGATCTTTTTAAATTGTGGCAACCACGGGCAAAAAATTCAAAGAACCAACAAGCGCCGCGCGGCGAGCCGCGCCTTCCGAATCTAGTTGCTTAAATATGCTATATGATAATGCTTTAGATGATGGTCCTATGCTTATCGATAATCCTCTATGTTCAGAAGTTATTACTTATTTATGTGAGGATAAAAATGATATAATTGCTGCTTGTGATGGTACTCTTAGTCATGAGAGTCCTGCTTTGTTCTTGAATTCTCCTAATTACACCATAGAGGAGAAATTTGCTTATGTTGAGAAATACTTATGTAGTTTGCAATTGTCTTTAGTTCCAAATCTTTGTTGCAACCATGATCTTAAACTTGATATTGATCTTAATAACTATTTTGAAAGAGGGGAGCATGCTAATGAATTCCAAAATAAATTTAATTATCCTCTTTATATGCATATGTTATCTAAGTTGAATGATTCTTGTGGTTATATGGTTGAATTTATTTCTACTACTTGCAACTACTATGAGAGAGGAGAATATGGTTGTAGAAGTTTTAATGGTACTAAAACGACTCTCTCTATGTTGAAATTTTTGAAGTTGCACTTGTTTTGCTATCCTATCCTTATTGCTTTGTGGTTTCATAACTTGTTTCTTTACAAGATTCCTTTGCATAGGAAGAGGGTTAGACTTAAAAAGTGTTTGATATTTGCCTCTTGATGCTCTCTTTGGTTTTTCAACTCTCATTTTTACGAGAGCATCATAAAAATCACTATGCCTATGATCTTAATGGCTATAAAGAAAGAGTTTTTGGGAGACAACCCAAAATTCTATTTATGTTATTTTCTTTTATTTGAGTCAAGGAACATGTCTACCTCTGTAGAAATTCCTTTGTATCTTTATTTTATCGCATTGTTGTGTCAAGTTAAGCCTCTAGTAGAAAGTTGATGCTAGATTTGGATTTCTGCGCAGGAACAGTTTTCTGCTGTACACCGTTTAATTCATAACTCCTTAAATAAAATTCTAAAAAATATGATATTTTATGTGCGTGATCCTCAGATATGTACGCAACTTTCATTAGTTTTGAGTTTTCTGATCTGAGCAAGTTAAGTGCCTCAAAGAAATTCATCTTTACGGACTGTTATGTTTTATACAGATTCTGCCATTTATTTTGCATTGCCACTGTTTTTGTTTTTAAGTGAATCTTTTTGTTTCACAAAATACCAGTGGCTGTAGCTGATGTCCAGTAGAATTGGTAATGATTGTGTCCATGCAGAATATTAGAATTTTTTATTATGCACTAACCCTCTAATGAAGTCTACTTTGAGTTTGGTGTGGAGGAAGTTTTCAAGTATCAAGAGAGAAGGATGATATGATGTGATCAAGAAGATGAAATAGGCTAAGCTTGGGGATGCCCCCGCGGGTCACCCAAGCATATTTCAAGAAGACTCAAGCGTCTAAGCTTGGGGATGCCCAAGACATCCCCTTCTTCATCAACAACTTATCAGGTCATCTCTAGTGAAACTATATTTTAATTCCGTCACATCTTATGTGCTTTACTTGAAGCGTCTGTTTGTTTTTGTTTTTGTTATTTTCATTCTCTGAATAAAATGGATCCTAGCATTCCTTTGTGGGAGAGAGACACGCTCCGCTTTTTCTTATGAATACTCGTATTCTTCACTTATATTTGTTGAGTATTCTTCTATGTTATCTCAATACTTTCTAGCTCTTGTTTTTCATGCATCTCTTATTTAGAGCTGTTAGTTCTCTTATGTTATACTCTCTTGTCTTATTGTTAAATACTTGGAGAGTTTATGTTTAAATAAGTTGATTGGTGTTTGGTTGGAAACAGAAAATGCTAAATGTGGTAGATGGTATAATGAAAAAGATATACATGCTCTTATGGATTGTTATCTTGTATGTTGTGGTACTTGGCAATTGTTTTGAGCTCTCAGGTAGATCATGTTTAAGCTTTTACATCATGTAGTTAAAATCCATTAGTGAAGAACTACCGTAAAACTTGTTAAAACTTGGTTTGCATGTTTGGTATCTCTAAGTTCTAGATATTTTCTAGTAAAGGTGTTTGAACAACAAGGGAGACAATGTAGAGTTTTATAATGCATGCAATATGTTTTTATATACGTCTTGTTGTCATAGTTTATACTTGTGTTTGCTTCAAATAACCTTACTAGCCAAAGCCTTGTACTGAGAGGGAATGCTTCTCGTGCATCCAAAATCCTTGAGCCAAATCACATGCCATTTGTGTCCACCATACGTACCTACTACATGGTATTTTCTGCAATTCCAAGTAAATACTTCATGTGCTACCTTTTAATTCAAAACTTACCATCCCTTATTTGTGTCAATGTTTATTAGCTCATGAGGAAGTATGTGGTGTTACGGATATCAACCTTGTCATTTGCTTTTAGATAGACTTTCACAACCGGACTAGTGGCATATACATCCGCTTATCCATTAACTTTGCAAAAAGAGCTGGCAAATGGGGTGCCCAGTCCCAATTAATTACAACTTTAACCGCTGCAATCTCTTCACATTTTTGCCCTGATCTAATCAGCCAAGCAATGATACTAGTTTTTAACTACATGTGTAAACAAAAGAGATAAGAGGGATGATCTACCTTGCTGGTAGAAATAACGTCCTTCATGGGAGCCGCTCTTAGAAAGTCTGGTTGACAAGGGGGGTATAGTGTCCATTACCATTCGTTGACAACGACAAACACCACTTAAAAATTTACTTTTATGCTCTCTATATGATTTCAAAAACCTATAAAAACAAAAAAGCTCTAGCACATGCTTGTATCCCTGCTTCCCTCAGCGAATGGCCTATCTTTTACTTTATGTAGAGTCAGTTTACCTACTTCTTTCTATCTTAGAAGCAAACACTTGTGTCAACTGTGTGCAACAACTCTTATATGATTACTTATTGCACTTGTTATATTTCTTTGTGTTGACAACTATCTATATGATATACATGTTCAAAGTTGAAAGCCAATGCTGAAACTTATATCTTCCTTTGTGTTGCTTCAATGCTCTTTTACTTAGAAACTATTGCTTTATGAGTTAACTCTTATGCAAATCTTTTTGATTCTCGTTTGAAAGTACTATCCATGAAGAGTTTTTACTTATATGATGTAGTTGTTTACTCCTTGTCTATTTGTTAACAAACTATAGACCATTGCCTTGAGTCACTTCCTTCATAACATGAGCTTTACATTATTATATGATCAAGATTGTGTGAAAGCATGTCACTTTAGAAATTATTCTGGTTATCGTTTTACCTACTCGGGACGAGTAGAACTAAGCTTGGGGATGCTTGATACATCTCAAACGTATCTAAAATTTCTTATGTTCCATGCTTATATTATACCAATTGCTACATGTTTTATATACACTTTATATGGTTTTTATGAATTTTCTGGGACTAACCTATTAACAAGATCCCAAAGTGCCGGTTCCCTGTTTTCTGCTGTTTTTGGTTTCAGAAAAGTTGTTAAGCAAATATTCTCGGAATTGCACGAAACAAAAGCCAAAGTCCCTATTTTTCCCGACACGTTCCAGAAGTCCGAAGAGGAAACGAAGGAGGGGACCAAGGAGGCCACACCACATGGTGGCGCGGCTCCCCCCTCTGCCGCGCCACCACATGGTGTGGGCCCCTCGGGGCTCCACCGCCTTCACCCTTTCGCCTACATATACCCCCTGACCTGAAAACCCTAAAGGAGTCGTCGTTTTCCAGAGAAGAGTTCCGCTGCGCCGCCGCCATCGAAGACAAGTTTCGGGGGACAGAAGTCTCTGTTCCGGCACCCTGCCGGGACAAGGAATTGCCCCCGGAGCCATCTCCATCAACTCCACCGCCATCTCCATCGCCATTGCTGACTACTACGATGAGGAGTGAGTAGTTCTCCCCCGGGGCTGCGGGCTCTACCGGAAGCTATGTGGTTTATCTCTCTCTCACATGGTGTGATCTTTATGTGATCACGAGCTTTATAATCTAGTTGAATATGTGATGTTACTCTTTATCTATTATGCACTCTAGAGGTTACTTTAATATGAACTCCGTGGTTATTCACGGTTGTGAAGGTGACAGTGAGCGCACCGTGTGTGATTCCTTTATGACGCTGTGGTGTTAGTTTACTCTAACTTTGGGGGTGCTCTTGTAGCCCTACGCAGTGAATGGTGTTTATCATCCAACAAGAGAGTGTTTGAGAGTAGTATTTATTATTCAATTGTGATGTCATTGTTGAGAGTGTACACTAGTGAAAGTATGATCCCTATGCCTTGTTTCTAAGCATTGAAACACCGTTTACAACAAGTTTTGCTACATGTTTGCTTGCTGCCATTTTTATTTCAGATTGCAATTACTACTTATAATCATCCATATTACTTGTATTTCACTATCTCTTCGCCGAACTAGTGCACCTATACATCTGACAAGTGTATTGGGAGTGTTGGGGACACAAGAGACTTCTTGTATCTTAATTGCAGGGTTGCTTGAGAGGGATATCTTTGACCTCTACCTCCCTGAGTTCGATAAAACTTGGGTGATTCACTTAAGGGAAACTTGCTGCTGTTTTACAAACCTCTGCTCTTGGAGGCCCAACACTGTCTACGAGAATAGAAGCGTGCGTAGATATCAAGCTATTTTCTGGCGCCGTTGCCGGGGAGGTAAGCGTTGGAAGGTATCTCCTTTAGATTCTGCAGTTATTTCTTTTTGTTTCTTGTTTTTATTTTCACTAGTTAGGCTTAATGGAAAACAACAAAAATATTAGAGATCTTTATAGTATTTATCTTGAGTTAGGACATGAGGTGTTTGAAGAGAAAATTAAAAAACCTATGGAACTTTATTTGCATGCTAGTAGCAATGTTATTAGTATGAATTCTTTGAACACCATTATTGCTAATGCTATGGAAAATTCTAAGCTTGGGGAAGTTGGTTTTGATGACCATGATATTTTTAGTCCCCCAAGCACGGAGGAGAAAATTTACTTTGATGATACTATACCTCCAATATATGATGATTACAATGATGAATATGATATTTTCAGTCCACCTACTATTGAGGAGAAAATTAATTATGATTACAATATGCCTCCTATATTTGATGATTATGGTGATGAGAATAATAATGATAGCTATTTTGTTGAATTTGCTCCCACTACAATTAATAAGAATGACAATGCTTATGCGGAGAGTATTAATTCTTTTATGCATGTGGCTCATGATAAGAATGTTTTATGTGATAGTTATGTTGTAAATTTTATTCATGATGCTACAAGTGAACTTATTGATGATAATGATGAGTATTGCTTAAATATGCTATATGATAATGCTTTAGATGATGGTCCTATGCTTATCGATAATCCTCTATGTTCAGAAGTTATTACTTATTTATGTGAGGATAAAAATGATATAATTGATGCTTGTGATGGTACTCTTACTCATGAGAGTCCTGCTTTGTTCTTGAATTCTCCTAATTACACCATGGAGGAGAAATTTGCTTATGTTGAGAAATACTTATGTAGTTTGCAATTGTCTCTAGTTCCAAATCTTTGTTGCAATCATGATCTTAAACTTGATATTGATCTTAATAACTATTTTGAAAGAGGGGAGCATGCTAATGAATTCCAAAATAAATTTAATGATCCTCTTTATATGCCTATATTATCTAAGTTGAATGATTCTTGTGGTTATATGTTTGAATTTATTTCTACTACTTGCAACTACTATGAGAGAGGAGAATATGGTTGTAGAAGTTTTAATGGTACTAAAACACCTCTCTCTATGTTGAAAATTTTGAAGTTGCACTTGTTTTGCTTTCCTATGCTTATTGCTTTGTGCTTTCATAACTTGTTTCTTTACAAGATTCCTTTGCATAGGAAGAGGGTTAGACTTAAAAAGTTTTTGATATTTGCCTCTTGATGCTCTTTTTGGTTTTTCAACTCTCATTTTTATGAGAGCATCATAAAAATCACTATGCCTATCTTAATGGCTATAAAGAAAGAGATTTTGGGAGACAACCCAAAATTCTATTTCAGTTATTTTCTTTTATTTGAGTTAAGGAACATGTCTAACTCTGTAGCAATTCCTTTGTATCTTTATTTTATCGCATTGTTGTGTCAAGTTAAGCCTCTAGTAGAAAGTTGATGCTAGATTTGGATTTCTGCGCAGGAACAGTTTTCTGCTGTCCACCGTTTAATTCATAACTCCTTAAATAAAATTCTAAAAACATGATATTTTATGTGCGTGATCCTCAGATATGTACGCAACTTTCATTAGTTTTGAGTTTTCTGATCTGAGCAAGTTAAGTGCCTCGAAGAAATTCATGTTTACGGACTGTTCTGTTTTTGACAGATTCTGCCATTTATTTTGCATTGCCACTTTTGCCGTTTTTAAGTGAATCTTTTTGTTTCACAAAATACCAGTGGCTGTAGCTAATGTCCAGTAGAATTGGTAATGATTGTGTCCATGCAGAATATGAGAATTTTTTATTATGCACTAACCCTCTAATGAAGTCTACTTTGAGTTTGGTGTGGAGGAAGTTTTCAAGGATCAAGAGAGAAGGATGATATGATGTGATTAAGAAGATGAAAGAGGCTAAGCTTGGGGATGCCCCCGCGGGTCACCCAAGTATATTTCAAGAAGACTCAAGCGTCTAAGCTTGGGGATGCCCAAGGCATCCCCTTCTTCATCAACAACTTATCAGGTCTTCTCTAGTGAAACTATATTTTAATTCCGTCACATCTTATGTGTTTTAATGGAAGCGTCTGTTTGTTTTTGTTTTTGTTTTTGTTTTTTTCATTCTTTGAATAAAATGGATCCTAGCATTCCTTTGTGCGAGAGAGACATGCTCCGCTTTTTTCTTATGAATACTCGTATTCTTCACTTATATTTGTTGAGTATTCTTCTATGTCACCTCAATACTTTCTAGCTCTTGTTTTTCATGCATCTCTTATTTAGAGCTGTTAGTTCTCTTATGTTATACTCTCTTGTCTTATTGTTAAATACTTGGAGAGTTTATGTTTAAATAAGTTGATTGGTGTTTGGTTGGAAACAGAAAATGCTAAATGTGGTAGATGGTATAATGAAAAAGATATACATGCTCTTATGGATTGTTATCTTGTATGTTGTGGTACTTGGCAATGGTTTTGAGCTCTCAGGTAGATCATGTTTAAACTTTTACATCATGTAGTTAAAACCCATTAGCGAAGAACTACCGTGAAACTTGTTGAAACTTGGTTTGCATGTTTGGTATCTCTAAGGTCTAGATATTTTCTAGTAAAGGTGTTTGAACAACAAGGGAGACAATGTAGAGTTTTATAATGCTTGCAATATGTTTTTATATACGTCTTGTTGTAATAGTTTATACTTGTGCTTGCTTCAAATAACCTTGCTAGCCAAAGCCTTGTACCGAGAGGAAATGCTTCTCGTGCATCCAAAATCCTTGAGCCAAAACCCATGCCATTTGTGTCCACCATACCTACCTACTACATGGTATTTTCTGCCATTCCAAGTAAATACTTCATGTGCTACCTTTTAATTCAAAACTTACTATCCCTTGTTTGTGTCAATATTTATTAGCTCATGAGGAAGTATGTGGTGTTACGGATATCAACATTGTCATTTGCTTTTAGACAGACTTTTACAACCGGACTAGTGGCATATACATCCGCTTATCCATTAACTTTGCAAAAAGAGCTGACAAATGGGGTGCCCAGTCCCAATTAATTACAACTTTAACCGCTGCAATCTCTTCACATTTTTGCCCTGATCTAATCAGCCAAGCAATGATACTAGTTTTTAACTACATGTGTAAACAAAATAGATAAGAGGGATGATCTGTTCATAAATATTAGATGTTTTAGATAGTGTGTATGTTGACTAGATGCGAGATCTCACTCCGTCCTTCTCCTCCATGGGTGGATGATTTTGGTGGTCAGCGAAAACATCTTATATATTATAAGTGAGATTCAAGGTGACCTGTTGAAGACTCGAACAACTCTATCCGTAGTATGGTGATGTAATAAGACGGACATAAAGGCTCAAGAAGTCCACCATTCACTTTAACGGATAATCTGAACATAGGTACACACTTCATAATTAGCTGAACTAGCCGAGGAGGGACAGCTTGCTTCAACATCATTGGTTCAAAAAGGGCCATTCGACACAATTGTAAGTTTTCATCATGTCCAATTTAGCTACACACTGCCCCTTTTCCATTCTTCCTCTTCATACAGTAAATACATTCATAAGCCACTAGAGAATTATCTGAAATTAATCTTCCCGGGTACAAAAGCGCTTTGTTCATGCCCAATTATATACTCTAAGATAAGGCTCGTTCTATTTGCAATGGTCTTAGTAGCACTTTTGTAAAGTGAAGAAGTCGGTCTAATACTGCTTCACATTCGCTATCAGCACAGTGGGTTGCATCGCGCCATCGCTTAGAGCTACGGGGATGACCCCACCATTCAAAAATCGCAGAACCGTGTTATAGAGATCATGGCCAATGGAATCCCGAACGTCTTGCATACAAAGTGCAGGTTGGAATGATGCCGTTGACCCAGCCGTTTATACAAAGTGCATAAAAATGTTTTAAAATTGAAAAATATTTTCAAAAGTGCGGTTTATTTTGAATCGAGTTTAAGAAAAACTGCTTCTACTACTTCGCCGCCAACCCCCACCCCCACTCCCAGCGACACATCCCGGAAGCACACCAAAGCTGACATGTGGGCCAGAGCAGGAGCCCACACGGCAGAAGCAAGTGGCGCCACAGAATATCCGCGCGTCGGCGTCGTTTACCAGTCGCCCCCTCCCCGGCGCCAAGTCGTCGGTCCTCCCTCGTCTCGGCGGCCTCGCACACGGTTTCCACCCGCCCCAAGATCCGATCAAACCCAAGACATTAATTTCTTATCCCTCTCCCTCTCTCCACCGCCTCCTTCCTCGCCATTTCCGCGTGAACGCTTCCCCCTGGGGTTGGTGGGTTCTGAGGTGGCGGGGCATTCGGCGCACGGCGGCGGCGGAGACGGCGAGCTCTTTTCCTCCGGTGAGTCCTAGCTTCTTTCCTTGCTTGCATCTCCCGCGCTCTCTCCGGAGGTGTTTCTGCGACCGGTTCTCGAAGCTTTGCTTGCTGGCTGAACCAGGTGCGGGCTGCTTCATCGCAGCGTCGCGCGGTTCTGAAAGCCCCAGTTTTGTTGATATCGGTATGAGGGGATACCACCATGGGTTTGGTGATTGGCACTATGCTTGTTGTTAGCTCACGATCGCGTATCAGCACACAAAATGACTAAAATCTGTCTCGCTTGGCATACTGGTTTGACCTGTCGGCGGCCCGTACAGTTTTGTTTTGCTTGCATTTTTCGTTCAGTAATAAGGTTCCTTCTTACTGTACTAAAAATACGCAGAGGCCCTCCATCCTACTACTATAAATAATTAACTAAATATGGCAGATGCTCTCCCTTGTGTTGTTTTGAGCCAAATCTGCTTTTCCGGAAAAGCTGACAGTTGTGGTTATTGGTTAGGAGGATGATTCGTTCGTATTGTCGACCCTTTGATTTTTTCAATTAATAGGGTAAAAATAACATGAACATTTACAGTTGAACTTTTAAAAGATTATTTGGGAAATTGTTACATTGATGATAAACACATGTTCTATTCATTTTGTTTTGTTGTTTGACTACGCCTGAAACATATGAGGTGTGTCCTCCGAAGTTGCATAACCTCACCGGTTACAATCATATTACCGCTCGTCCTGTTCTTTTAGCCATTCATTCCTAATTACTAAATGATATGACTTGAACCTTTGCTGTTTGCTTTGTACTACCAGAAGAGAAAAGAGGAGCCCCAAAAAAGGAGAAAAGAGGGCACCCTTTGCTCTAAAGTGATATAGGTTTAGGCTTTCGGAAGAACGATTTGGAGAACTCGTGCTCTGAAGTGAGACATATTTTGGACAACTTTGGCTCTTAAGTGAATACATATTTTGGACAATTTGGGCTCTCAAGCAAGATAGGGTCTGGAGGCAAATTATGTATCCAGAAATGTCCTAATATGGGAGATCAAATAAAAATGAGGACATCTGGGTCCTTGATTGGAGGATCAGAGAGATAACGCCATGGTAGCCACTACAACTACAGGAATGTTTCTTGTGTGTTTTGAAGCCGTGTGCCCCTGTTTTGGCTCGAAGAGGAATGATGGAAGTGAAGATCCTGTTCTCCCAAGAGATGTAAATTCCTGTAAGTGGAAATAAGGATTCTTCTTTATTGGTTATGAAGCCTGTTAACATGCTGAAACAATGCCTAACTTGTTTGTCTGGATGAAATTATGTGCTACACCTGCAACCATTTGACATATTGATCCCTACTTTTTCCAGTGAGTTCTTTTGAACTAAGGTCAATTTCTGACAGAATCCCTGGAAGCCCTCTTCGAGTACCTGCAAGTCCATCCAGATTTTCATTGTCTTCACAGCCAAGTAGAAATGATCCACTAAACCTCAGTCTTGAACAAGTTATGAAATTGACGCGCAACTTTTCACCAGCCTTGATGATTGGGGAAAGTTATTTTGGAAAGGCCTACAGAGCGGAGCTGCAAGATGGCCATGTTGTGGCAATTAAAAGGGCAAGAAAGGTACTTACCTTTTTTGGCCAGTACAGAAGAGATCCGCATAAGTACAGTGATTGAATTGTTATCGTATTTTTTTGTTGCTTTAATTTCACACTGTAAATTCTAATTACATGCCTAATTAGAAAAGACCATTCATAATGTTAGTCCTATTTGGGATGGACCTTTTCTAGACTGTTTGCTAAGCTTATCATCTATTATTTGTTCTCTTTTGAGTGGAATCAACAAGAACACCAGATTAGCTGTCGATCCATAGACCGCCAGAAGAATAACAGGGCTATGCATCAATAAAAGACGCACTCACATTGCATTCTTTGTTCCAGTAGTTTTAGAGAACTTATTACATATTTTGTGTAAGCCTGATCATTAGTCGAACTTCTGTTTTTCCTCAGTAATCCTTATACCTGATAAAAATGGGGTATCTTCATTTCTTTACCCCATTTTCAATTATGATTCTGATAGTTTTATTTGTTTCAGGAACATTTCGCTTCTTTACACGTGGAATTCAAAAACGAAATTGCACTACTAAAAAAGATTGAACACAGGAATTTGGTCCAGTTACTTGGTTATATTGACAAAGGGAATGAACGAATTGTCATAACTGAGTTTGTTTCAAATGGCACTCTTAGGGATCATTTGGATGGTACGCGGCAAACCAGATTGCTTCTTTGTTTTATTCCTTCTCAAAATAACAATAACTTATTTTAAATAATCTTTCAGGACATCATGGTATAGTATTGGGCTTTGCTCAGCGGCTTGAAATAGCCATAGATGTTGCCCATGGATTAACTTATCTGCATCTATATGCTGGTACACATTTTTGCCTACATGTTTTCTTTTGTTGAGCATTGAACAGTGTAATGAAACAGTAATAGAAGGTCCTACTTTATATTCTGATGCAAGTAAGTCATGCAATTTAGTAAGTAATTTACCATCGCAGTACCAAAACCCAGGTACATACTAATATTACTGCACTAAAGGTTGACGCTGTTAATCATAATTTCTTTTGTAGTTGTCAGTCATCCTGACTCATAATTTTATTAGGGCCTCTTTGTTTCACAGGATTCACAAAATGCAAGAATAAAAAGAAGGATTGTGATGGCATACCATCTTGATTTCTATAGGAATGAAATGATACTTTATCGCTCATAGCACAATATTTCCAAGAGATTGGAGTCAATGAAAAAATTTCCTATAAAATGTAATGCACATGGATTCTTGGAAAAAAAAGCCAATGAATTTAAATCATTCAAATCAAACTACCCACATGGCCACATTGGAAAAATTCCTAAGAATTACAATCCTCCAAAAAATCCTTTGAATCAAAGAGGCGCTATTTGAGAAATTATTTTGGCCCTTTATTCCTTCAAGATAAATGATATGTACGTGCTTCTATAGTGTTTTTATTAAGTGGGCCCCACTCTTTTTGGGGAACATGCAAATAAGCATTTGCAGATCTTTTCATGTAATAGAAAGCTCAATAGTTGCAATAACTTGAGGCTATGCTCAATAGGGACAACTCTCACACAATCCTAATTTGGACATGTGAACTAAATTTCAAGTTTAGTAAGTCAAGAAAGATCAGCTATATGACTAGATTTACTCTGTGTCCTCCATTTAAGGAAATATCTGAACTAACTGCATGGATAGGCAACAATATTTTTCAATAGAAGTATACATGTATAACACATTGTGTTCTTTAGACTTTAATACACTACTATTGAAATGGTGGGTATCCACAGGTCAACACGGAGATTATAGTTTGATCATTTCTGCTGAAAATGTACATATATATATTCTTAAATTTTATTGTATTGTTATGATTATAGAGAAACCCATAATACACCGGGATGTGAAGTCATCAAACATTCTACTAACCGAAGGCTTCAGGGCGAAAGTATCTGACTTTGGATTTGCAAGAACTGGATCTTCCGAGCAGTCAGAGATACAGACTGATGTGAAAGGAACGGCCGGCTATGTAGATCCAGAGTATCTACGGACAAACTATCTGACAGTCAAGAGTGATGTGTACTCTTACGGTATCTTGCTCCTGGAAATCTTGTCAGGCCGTCGTCCTATTGAGGTGAAAAGAGGTACAAGAGAAAAGATTACAGTGCGATGGGTGCGTATTCTCTCCTATTCTCATGTTCGTATCAGTTCATTCTTTGGCATCTTGTAAAAAATATTATCAGCTACTCTCAGTAGTTTAGCTTTGTTATGAATTGGGTAATACCGGTCAAGGTCTCTCTCTAGTGGTACGCTATGACAGGTAGAGTAAACCCCTTGGAAACAATTTGCATCTACAAGCACAATAAGACAAAAAAAACTAGCCAACATGAACTAGTACCGGTGGCATTTAATCAAGGACAACGGTGTGTACTCCACAGAAGCTAGGCTTCAAACACGGGTTGGTTGGGAGAACACCGGCATCTCTAATAAATGGCAACACCGTTTCAGAAGATAATTTAATAACTAGCTGTTCAATTCTTTATTTGGTTCAATTCATTGCACCCTCATGTATGTGCTTTTGTGCTTTTGTGTGTCCTTTTGTGTCGGCATGTTATGTGCTCATGTGCATGTCTTCCTTTGATATGTGATATTTTGTTACAAGCTGAACCATACAACATTAGAATTGTACTCGAAACGGTTCCATGAAACTGAGAACACACATTACTGATTATCTCATCTGAGTCTCGTAATGCTTTTGATGCAGGCCTTCGAGAAATATAACCGAGGTGATGGTCAGGACATACTGGATCCAATGTTGACCGAATCAGTAAATGAGGACATACTGACTAAGATTTTTGATGTAATGTTCCAATGTGTTGCCCCTACACGTGCTGACAGGCCACAGATGAAGGAAGTTGTTGAGAAGCTCTGGAAGATCCGAAGGGATTACGCAAAAACGCAAAGCAGACCAGAAAATAGCCTTTAAAACCGTCTGGTACTGGGTTACTGGCTGCTGCTTTTCCTTGAGAGAATACGGATGAACTCAGTTCTTGTTTTTCTTTTAACAGCTGGACTCACTTCTTGTTAAGACCGAACATTGCCGCTCATTTTTGAGAATACGGAACAGCTGAAATCTGTACAGGGTTACTACAATTTCGTTGTATATTGTATGTCTAGATATATTCATGTTTAAGTGATCAACTTGATGCACTGGTGTACAGCCCTAGAATTGATGGTTTCTGTGCATGACCATTAGGCAGTTCAAGGAAATGCAATGATGCAGACTACAGTGCAGCTTTTGTAGGCAGTTTTTGAAACCTGCAAGACTTGTTGAGCTGGATAAGATTTGGGCAAGGGGCGTTGCCCACCCTGGAACTTCACAAGATAATGAGAGCATGCACACAAACTGCGACATCAAATGTTTATTTCTTCAAAGAATGGTTAAAATATAACAAGGTTACACCCGAGTAGGAAGGTTCGACTTACTTAAGAAGCTCGTAAGAACCCTCTAATTTGCAGAGAAACCGACCAAAAAATTATATCACATATCACTGTAGTTTTCATTTCTCCCGAGGGCTTCGTCCAGTAGAAAGGCAGCTATGCTCAACGGCCCCTGTTAGCAGCATTTCACATTTTGTAGCAGAGACTGAACACCGGAGCTGGCCTCTTCTAAAACTCATCAATCTAAACTACCACATAAATCTTTGTATTCCCGTCTCATGCTCCCAATGGAATGGTTTCAATAGGAACATTGCCAAAGTAAACAAATCAGCAGCAGCATATGCAGACCCCAAAGCAAGCAATTTGCCATTGCCAATTACTGGGGAATTAAGAACTACTATGACCAATGGGATTGTGTAGTATCTAAATTCAATCAATGGGGCAGGGACGAGTACCAGAGCAACAGCAACAACAAAGGACAACACCCAAACCCTTGTCTGTGATTTCCCTGTGAAGAGAAGTAGAAGTTGCAGTTTATTATACTTTTCAAAACAGCCAGCATCGTCTGAAATTTAATGACAAAGTTTACCTAAAATGTTGATAACTGAAAACCATGAGTACATGTAAAGTGGAATCAGAATGTATTTCATCATCCAATGAGCTTGGATGACCTTCCTCCAGATATAGAAGGTGTAATGTCTATTGTCAGCAAGAAGATACGGATGAGCGATACTGCACCAAAAAATGGGAATATTAGGGTTCCACAAACACATATATTTGACTGCTACTGTAGTTCATCACCTAAAGTGCAAGTGTTATGAACCAAATTTTTATGTGTAACTAAATATAAGACGTTTTGGTAGCTTAAAGATACAGAGGGGGTAGCAAACTAGACGCAGTAGAGGTGTTCAGCTAACATACCTGAAAAAATGTATAGCCACGAAGCTTAAAGCCAGAGCCACCACCATTGCCAAAGAACTACAAGTTTTGTTCTTTGCACACACATGGAATAGGTCTGACACTTGTCTGGGAGTAAAATGCAGGGGTAGGAGGGAAGCAGCTGACACTAGACCAAAGTACAAAAACTGTGCAAAATGTGTTGAAACAACATGAGCTTCCTTAGCACCTGTGTCACTCAAAGAAAGGGCACATGTTTAGCGAACTATAGATTCCTGGATGAATTAACAAATATGAGCAGTTAAACTTAAGAGTTTACCTAGTACTATGCCACCATTCCAGATTATAAATTCTACAAATACCACCAGAACAATTGCAAATGGTGTAAAAGTGACTAAAACTTTACACCTTGAATTCCATAACTTCAAGCTGATATCCAATATTTCCTCTGTAAAACCTGCATATTACTCATAAATTTTTTGTATGGTGTGAAAAAGATTGCAAGAAAAAATGGGGATCACATGATCGTGCTGGAATTTCCACCTTTCAAACAACCATTCATCACATTCAGAATCAAGACCATATGAAAACGATAAAGTTGCATCTAGTGTTCTATTAGGGTAATAAAAATCTATCAACTTATCAAGAATATCATAAAAATAATTATGTCTGATGCCAGCCATCTTGCAAGGAAGTTTTTTTGGTAACCCTGAATTGTCAAACAACATTACGCATGTCATCTAGAATACAAAAGGGGATTGGAAAGATTGCAGTAAATGTTGAAATAAACCCTGAAAAAATCTTAACTAAAACAGCCGTACTTACTGATGTAAAATTTAGTAGATGCAGAAACAACTCTCCTCTTACTTATGGAACTATTACTTCGCCGTCTTCTCAAACCTGGACCACTGACTGTGTTATCCCTGTGGGACACTTCTGTGCTCGACTTGTCTGTTAGTCCACTATTCTCGCGAGAGACATAGTCACTCAGACAAAGATCTTGTACATATGTAATGGCACCATTGGCAGCAACAAATATCATCCATATTACATTGGTCTGCCGGAAAAGTATTGAGATGGCACCAAACTGCAGGCAAAAGGAATCCACGTAATTCATAACGGCGGGACATACATAAAAAATCTCGAAAACAAGATGTGTGGAGGTGTATATACAGTGAGTAGTTACAGCTAAGTGGTCTGGATCAATTAAAATGGATGTGTAGTCTTGAACAATTTTGTTATGAATCAACAACTATGACTATCAAGTATGATATGGACAATATGTACAAATGTGTGACTGACTGAGATTCAACAAGCTAAAAGATTCATTAAAACAAATCAACAATATTGTATATGATCCCACAAATGCAACTTTATTTCAATGAAATCTACGAAGCACTTAGTTCAAATACTCACCATTGCACTAACCCAAAACCGTTTCTTCAGGCAGAAAAGATACATCGCAAGAACTGCGGCTAATGATGCGACATCAGTATAATACAGAAAGGTAAAGAACCAGTGAACAGGATACAGCGCCACAAGAATAGCATACGCAGTTGCCTTTGTATTGCCAATCCCTGGCTTGATACACAGAAGCAGGTCATGGACAAGAATACCGCAGACGATTGCCATTACAACATTAGTCGACCGGAGAAGTGCTGTGGTGCAAAGGGGGGCAAATGCCTCTGCTACCTTAATAGCCCATGCACCGGGGAACAAAGTAGCAAGGTATGCTAGAGAAATGTAGTACCTGCAAAATTGCAGATAACGGTCCATCACAAGGTAAATTTGACAAGGTAAAATTGAGGTTGAAGCAATGAGGAGACTCACAGGCCAGGAGGGGTGGTAATCATGGGATCCCATGTTAAGAATTCTCCACGGCAATAGTGTTGCGCCTGGGGAACATGGAAGATCTCATCCTAAACACATACATTAAGTGGTAGTGAATATGTTAGCATGCTCTATATGGAATCAATTGGTGCTATCAACAATTTCAGAACGAGAATACAGCAAGATTATATAAAGGTAGAAAAGACACTGCCGAATCTCTAGCTGCGCATGACATC
This sequence comes from Poa annua, assembly GCA_026929855.1. NCBI lineage: Eukaryota > Viridiplantae > Streptophyta > Magnoliopsida > Poales > Poaceae > Poa > Poa annua. The sequence continues at coordinate 74,202,074 of CM049433.1, forward strand.
TGGTTGCCAAAATTTCAACTTTTGAACAAGTCCAGTTTCTAGATAGGTACACTCATGACTCCCATGCAATCCGGATACTAATGATATTCACATGAAAATATTCATCAGCAACATCTGAAGCAAGTGACATGACTTAGCTCAAAAGCCTCGCATCACATTTGGCTAGTTCAGAAGTAAAAATAAAATAAAATAAGCATATACAGGGAAGATGGCTCACCATGTAGGGGTCAGGAACGACGGAGTCGACCAAAACGGCTACGGGGATCGCCCATACGGCCACCGCGGCGGCGACTGCCAGCCTCCCCATCCCCTCAAAACGGGGCTCTCAAACTCCGGAATCCCCACCTCAGAGACAGCCACCCCGCTTCAGATCCAGTTCAGCGACCAAGACTCGGGAGCTCGGAGCTCATCACACAAATCCTCTCGAGGTTGTCTGAGACACAATACAGATGGGCAGAACGACGCGGTGTACGGAGTGGGTTCGCCGGCGATACGCTTCTATCCAGTGGCGTATGCAGAAAAAAATTGGAGGGTGGGCACACTCTTAAGAAAATCAATAAGGCTGTGAAGTGAACAAGATAAATAACATTATATATCGATATATAAGTTTTGAATTTGTGTGATTCCAATATAAAATAGTTCAAACACATGAAAAAAGTCTTACATGATGAAATTTAGCTTAAATAAAAAATTACATCAATATCATTTGTGAATTCTACGCCGTGACATTACCATGAAGGCTTCAGCTATGTAATCGATTCTACAATCGCAAAAGAAAAACAAATTTTCCCCTATTCTGTTTTGATTTGAAGACATGTCTTGAAACAAATCTACTTTTCCCTATAGAAAATACATAACTAAAATTATTAATTGAATAAATTTGCTCTTAGACACTATTATTTCGTATACTTTGTTCAAACCCAATTCTTATGTCTTTACTCAGCACCGTTACAATTTCGTGGTCATTTGCCCCGACACACCCCACTAAAAAACAGAAAGTTCAAACTCTCTACTACTCGATTTGACCGTATTAAGTGCTCAATCGAATCACCATTCAACATCTGATTGCAAGAAAATTTGGGGCGATGGATCCATACCGGAAGCTAGCAGGGCAGAGCGAAGAGCCGGGACCAGGCAGCGGGGTGGGGCGGGGAGAAGCTCGCCGGCAGCGCGGCGGGGGCGGTCACAACTCGCTTAACTGGAGCCGGCGACCGGCGTGGCCGAGGGGGCTGGGCCGCTGGGGGCGGGTCGCCGGTCGGCCGAGGGGACGGGAGTGCGGACGGCCGGTAGGCGAGGATGGCTGAGCGGGCAGGTCGGCGACTGCGAGGCAGCTAGTGAGCTAGGTCGCCACGGCGGACGGCGGCGCGTCCGTGCAGCAGCAGCGCCGGCGTGCGTGTTGACGGAGGTGTCGAGCTAGACTGGCGCCAGATTGGCCCAACCCAATCGTCTAGTCGTAATACCGGCCCATTAGTCAGATCCATCCGACCCAGGCCCAGGCCCAATCACCACCTGATGGCTGATGGGTGTCGAGGACTGGAGATCTCGGTGAAAGTCAACCGAGATCTCCTCTGCTTGGGTCTCATCTCTCCCCCGATTCTTGATCACGAACACACCGGCGGGGAGCGCCGCACCGGCCGCCGTCGGCCCCACCTCCTCCGGTCCTCAAGGCAGCTCCCCCTCCCGCCTCGGCTCGGCCACCGCGGCCGCGCAAACCGGAGCAGGAGCAGGCGAGCAGCGCTGCAGCACCGGAGCAGCCAGCCGGTAAACTCATTCACGCCTTCACCTTCATGGTTATTGCCTGCTTGCTTGTTCATGTTGTTCCCAAACAGTACATGCCCCTAAATGGCTAAATCCCAATGCCCAAGTGCTACACTGCTAGTCTGCTACCTGTGTTAATTGTTACAGTAATTTGTTATTGTCTATCCGTATTGAATTGTTTCAAAATGGAGACCAACTTATTTCTATCCTTTGCTTCTGTTTGTTGGAATTGCAGAATTGATAAGACTCTGTTCGTGTTTTTAACCACTTGTATTGGAATAATGCACATTTGAAACATATGTGCTGAACTACAATGTTGTGAGAATCGATTGACTGTTTACATTGTTCATTTGGAAAACAAATTGTCGCACATGGGCTAGCATGATTTTTGTTACTGTGCCCACCCTCCATTTTATTCCCGGGTGCGCCACTGGGTGAAATCAGTCCATAAATCTCAGCAAGGAAGAAGCTAACGACCTGATGAATCATACTCGGCGAGGCCCAAAGGAGCTAGAGGAGGAGCATCTCAGTTATTGATGCCAAAGGAGTTAAGAAAGGGGCAGCGTTGTAGGTGCAAGATCTGCCGAGTCCAATCGAGTGAAAGTATAGAATTTCTTAAATAGTTGAAAACTGTCTTGCACTAGTTTTAGCTAGACCTAGGATCTTTGTCAAAGCCACTGGACCAAGAAGGAATGATTGTAGAAGTGAGGATGGTCGGTTTGTGTTGTTTAAGATAGTTGGTCTTGGATATGATGGTGAACAGCGTATCTTGAAATCCCCCTTGTAATTTTTTTCTTGATTTTTGTTATAGTGCTCGTTACATTCTTATATCACTTGGGGCCTCCATTAGAGAGATCTGATTTTAGCATATATCTCAGATCCAATACAAGCTGGTATTCACCATCTTTCTACTGATTGGCATAACCAGATTTAGTGAGATGCCTAGAATTATTGAAACAGACTTGGTTTAACCATGGCTTCATCATCAGTTACAAACCTCCCGCGCTTGAGGAAGATGGCCATTATAGTTTTATTCTGTTATTCTACTCTCCAAATTGCTGATATGTTAGTAACCGAACTAGATAAAATCTGTGAATGTGAACCTTTCATTTATCATGTTTGCACACTCGCTGCAATCTCTGCCATCTGCGGAAATTGGAGTTAGTTAACTAAACTATGATTTTTAACACAAAAGAACCTGTTTCCGGCCACAATTTTTTCAGAGTTTCTTTTATACATATTTAGTTTGAATAAGAACAGTAATAGAGTCCTAATTAAAATGCATTAGCCATTAGTGAACAGAAATGGGATGAGTTAAGGTTGCAGTTAAAGTAAGTCGGAGTAACAGAAGGCATGCACATAAGTTACTGATAAGACTAACAGTGTGTAGAAGGATATGCCAATAATGTGTAAAACATTGTATGTCTATCTGGCTTGGGCAGGTGTAGATGAATTGTCCATACTTAGTCCTGAATGCATAATGTTATTCTTGGGGAACAATAGTAGTGCTGCAATTTTGCTGATGATTAGTTTCTTTGTCCAACAGCATTACCTCCCAACTATCGAATTTACCTTTCTTTTGCAACATCTTGAAGATTGTGTCAGAGTGAACTAGTCAGTGCTGGTGGAAATGGCAAGTACGGCATGCTTCGTGATTGTAAGTAAGAACGACATCCCAATCTACGAGGCAGAAGTTGGATCCGCACCCAAAGTATGTGACTCACACTCCATTTAGTCTCTATATAATACATTTAGCTACAGTTATAGTATTTCCTTCTTACCACAATCTGAATCATTTGGCTTGTGATGTAATGTAATAAAAAGGTCTTTCAGATATTAAACATGTAAATAGTTAATGGTAAATCATGTTGGATCGTGCTCTAATTTTTTCTCCTACATACGAAAATCTATGTGATAAGAATCTTGGGGTTCTGTGAATTGTTTTCTTTTTTAGTGAAAACAGTGTTGTAGCTTGTGTCTTTGCCTGTTCATATCCATTGGTTTTCTCTCTTCCTCTATGATTGATGACATTTCATGCTTAATTGGTCAAATTTCATTATTCCCAACAGATTTAAGAATTCCTATGTAATAGCATTAATTTACATGCAATTATGCGTCAGTGACGTCTTGACATGCTCTCTGTTATCTGAAGTAGCCTAGGTATACTGAATTATTACTAATTTGCATGTCTAATCTTCTAGCCTTTACCTCCCTTTCAGAAAGAAGATCTGGCTTATCATCATCAGTTCATCCTACATGCTGCACTAGATGTTGTTCAGGACCTAGCATGGAGCACAAATGCAATGTGAGGATCTATCAGATAAACTGTAGGATACACCCAAAAAATGTTGTGTGATTTTTCTGTGGATGCATGCAAAAACACCACAGCCCAAAAATATTCTTATCATATTATTTTTATATTGTTTACTTCAACTAACCCTTCCTATGTTTTTTTTGTTTTGTCAGGTTCCTGAGATCAGTTGATAGATTTAATGACCTTGTGGTGTCTGTTTATGTGACTGCTGGTCATATCCTTTAAACCGTCTATCACAGTGTTCTCATATATTATTTTAAATCTCCATCACTGCAATACTATTGATTTCCTTAACTGCAAGTGTGGCACATACTAGATTCATGTTGCTTCATGATTCACGTAGCGAGGATGGAATAAAAAGTTTTTTTCAAGAGGTTCATGAACTTTACATCAAGGTAAGATGATTCTCGGTCCATCTATTATCTGGAGAACCCTCGAGCTTGTCACATTTAAGATTGCTATAAACACTCGATTAAGTCTACACCCAAACATCAATTCTCAAATCATTTATATCAAATAGTAAAGCCTCTCAGTATCCCTTTTTTTTGCATCAGAATATTATGTTTTGCTGTCATTTTATCAGTATGCTCTGTCAGTGTCAAGGTGATTGGTGGACGATATGGGTCTCAAAATAGAATGTGTTGCTTTTGAGTCCCATAACCTGCGAAGTTGCTTGCTTATGCAGAATTGTTCCCGATTTTCATAATAGTTCATGACAGGCGTCGTTCTAGAAAGAGGATCCTACATGTACCGGTCAGTTTTGATATGGTAAACAGACTCTTACAAATGTTCATCTTGTGCAGATATTCCTCAACCCCCTCTATCTGCCTGGCTCCCGCATCGCGTCTTCTCATTTCGACACCAAGGTCAGGGCACTTGCAAGGAAGTATCTGTAGTGTGCTCGGTCATGGAGCTTCAGTTCATGTTGCAGAAGCTGGCCGGCAGAAACATCCCACTCTGTTTCAGCTCAAGTTTCACTTCAATCCTGTCACATATGCTATGCTGCGGGTGGTGTAAGTGTGAGGGTATCTTTTTTTCTTGTCTTGGAATCTCGACCCTGATGTTAACTGAACCATGAGTTTTGAGAATCTACTCCCAGTTAGCATGTCCTAAAAGTCGGGCGATTCATTCGACTTGAACGTGTTGTGTTTGTGCTGTACCAGAATAACAAATATGTGCAACCTCCGTATTGATGGCGTGTAAGCATCGATCGTGTCCATCTCCTATCTCAGTTCTGTTCCGTGGCCAACTTGATGATGCCTTTTTGGTGTGCATGAGCATGATCTTACCTTCCTCCACCGAGAGCTGTATCGTGTGACCCGTATGCACCACGCAGAAAGGTTCCAGGATACGGTACGCTAAACCCTTGCTGCAGTGTAGATCGAGGTGAGATCTTCACGACAAGTACAGCTCCACTACGCAAAAAGAGGTTCAGTTATGTATGTGGTCACTTCTCCTCACCCTTTCTTGACCACTCCCCCGTCAAGAACGGCAGACACTTTCTTCCACTCCATCGTGTGTGATGAGGGCATCTCGATCGGAGCATGCATCCTATGTGTACGTACAATTCAAGAACAGTAACCCGATAACATCAGGATCGAGTGAGTGAGACAGACAGAGAGACTTGTGGTGTGTGTTGTGTGCATGCACACAGCACACTGGCAATCTTTGTGCCAATCCGCGGCGGATTTGAAGAGGAGATCTTCAGGGGATTCAGATAGAGCACACGGTATCTGACTGACTACGAACTGAATCCATCCGTCCACTTGCTTGCTCCGAGCTTATCAGAAGCCGGCAGCGGTCGTAACAGACCACTGGCGTGCTCGCAACAGTTTTCTAAAGTAAGCTAGGCATCGAAAAGTCTGTAAGAGGATAAGAGGAGCCCATCCGGGGTAGCTTATCACCTGATGTCATCTCAGAGACTTTAATCACTTCCCCGACCCGGGGATTAATTAGTCTAATTGAACTCCAGAGCTAGCTAGACAGACAGGGAGATCCCAGAGTGCTGGCCAACCACGATCTCATTGCCATACCAAGAATAACAAACAAGCTAGTAAGCTAGTAGTAAGTGGAGGCTCGGTGGGCAACGGCCGGCGTCGGTTTCCCGGCACAGTGCAGGCCTCTCGCTTTCTCGAGATCGCCGTCGATCTAGCCCGATGAGTACAGGCAATATCTCTATCTGTATCTAGGAGTAGTAGTATCTATCTTCCTCAGCTAACAGGGACGACCGGATCGATCGGTTATAGCGTCGGGCACGCTACTCCGTCCATCTTTTCGGGAGAGTTTCGTTTTTTTAAGAGGCGATGTGATCTGTGTCTAGCTTCTTCTGCTTCTCGGTCTTTGGTCAATACGAATATACGATGACAGATTGAGAGTCACTTGGAATTAGAACCCCAGAGGCCTCGCTTTCGTGCAGTGAATCATGATGGCTTTTGACATGCGTACTGGATAGTGTAGTTAGTATAGTACGCTTTCATGTGTGGGAGATCTTACCGACCAGGGATCACCGGAAAAAGGGACGGTGCTCAGGCTACTCGTCGTGGAACTGGACCATCCTGCTAATTAGTAAGTGGGAGTTTTTTTTTTAAACAAGGTAACAAAATTAGCATTTTTATTACCCATAAAAAAAATACTAGCATTTTTATTGATTAAGAAGATTTTTGAGGTTTCACAAACCAGGGCCATGGACGTTCATGCCCAAACGAATAGAAGACTACCCTCCATGTATTACATTACTCATATTTGTTGCCCCGGCGAGGCACCAAAGAGTCGTCTCATCTTTGATCGATCTCGGCTAGAAACATGCTTGACGGTAGAGGATTTGTTTTTGGAATACGCGAGCATTTCTCTACATCCAAATCTCCCAAACAACAAGGATAATAAGCGAAGCCAGGGCTCTCCTTTGTCCACTCTTCTTCCGAATCACCTCTGTCCACCAATCTTTGACGGTATGGAAGGCATGCCAATTCTCCCGGAACGGTGTGATGAAGCCCGAGCCAATTGTTAAAGGAAGTCCACATGTGGGAGGTGAAGCGGCTTTCGAAAATAAGGTGGGCATCCCGCTTTTTAAACTTGATTGCAATTATCATGCAAAAAAAAAACTTGATTGCAATTATAAAGCTTACAACCTCCACATTTTACCCATCGACGACGTATGACGGTGCGTGTGTTTTACGTTTTTTAATCGTGTGTATACATGTGGCGTTACTTGTTGAAAAATAGCCCTTCTAGAAAGAAAAATGGAAGCAGCTGGACATGCATGGCTTCGGGAAAAAAAACTTAGTTGGAGTGCTGGACATGACTTTGTACCGAACAAACGAGGAACAAACGAGGACAGGCGCCGCGTTTCTTCTTGTTCCTAACTATATTAAAGAGAACGGAATCGCCGGCCTCACAGCGCTCCGGGCGAAAGGCACAGTAACCGGCCCTCTCCGCGCCATCTGTCCACTTTCACTGTAGCTACGGGAGGTCGCTTCCGCGCCGTCGCTCGCGTATCCGACGGTCCACGCTGCCCCCCACGTGGCTGTTTTACAGAAAAGTATCCGGGGAAACAAGCCCGTGCCCCGCGGTACATAACTTAACACGTTCAGGGACCTGTTCGCTATTCCGCGCAACCTTACGGACTTTTCTGCAAATCCTAACTATATTAAAGAGAACGGAATCGCCGGCCTCACAGCGCTCCGGGCGAAAGGCACAGTAACCGGCCCTCTCCGCGCCGTCGATCGGCGATCGGACGGCGCGTGATGTGCCCATCTGTCCACTTTCACTGTAGCTACGGGAGGTCGCTTCCGCGCCGTCGCTCGCGTATCCGACGGTCCACGCTGCCCCCCCACGTGGCTGTTTTACAGAAAAGTATCCGGGAAAACAAGCCCGTGCCCCGCGGTCCATAACTTAACACGTTCAGGGACCTGTTCGCTATTCCGCGTAACCTTACGGACTTTTCTGCAAAACGACCACCGCACTTCCCCCCTCCCTCCTCTCTCTCTCCCGCGACCTCCATGTCGCCGTCGCTGCCGCCGCGCGCCGCCGCCGCTCCCCGCCTCTCCGGTCAGATCGACGATGACGGGGAGGTGCGCCGCCCCTCCCTCCACATCCTCGCCGGAGATCAGCCTCCGGGACGCTCCGTACGCGCGGGGATCGTCGCCGCCGCGGTCGGCATCGGCGGCCGCGTCCGCGCTCCGGCGACCCCAGACCGGCGGCGCCACCGCTCCGCGGCGCCTCGCGTCTGCGCACGTCCGACGCGCGCCGTCTCGCGTCTTCGCTCGCCGTGATTCGGCGCCGGCGGCCGAATCGCCGCCGCGGGTGGCTCCGCCCACCGCTGACGTCGTCGTGTCGTCATGGTGGGGTCGGCCTGTCAGTGTCTCCTCTGCCAAAAAAATAAATAGAAAATGGGTAAATTTGCAAAATTAATATCTTCCAATTTACACATCCAAAAAATCTGAAAAACATATCAAAATGATCACAAAAAAAAATCCTACTGTTGCCTTACACTACCACCCGCCTTATATAGCGCCAAAAGCAGCATCCCTATCTACAACACCAGATAAGGGTTAGCCCAGCATGCAGTCAGACACGTATGCTAAACAAAAAAAACTACGTGCCTGCAGCTAACACTCATACATACAGCTCAGCAGAAACAACATATCACTTCACTTACACGTCACACATTTGAAACAAAAAAAAAACTAGCCAGAAAACTGTACACAAACATAGTATCCTTATTATAGAAAACATACAAATAAATCCACGCATCAAACAATGCAAAAAAAAACCAAGTACCCTTATAATCAAATAATCGACCCAACGAATCAATACATGCGAAAGTGCGCGGCGTGACCCTAGTTGGTCCTAAAAGTAGGCACTCACAACGGTGCTAGTCCCAAAGGCATTCAACGCAAGACTTCACCGCTTAATTTTAGTCTAACGTACGTACGCACCAAGCGCATGGTTTACGGCTCAAATCGTGTTAGGCCGGGCTACGATACCTTGGGATTTTTGCAAACCTATGTACTGTAGCTCAGTACTACGTACTACCTATGTTTTTTATATCATAATATGTTACATTAGCAGGGCATCTCATTAAAAATCTTGCCATTCTCTTCTGGTACCCTCATAAGAAAAAGAGTACGTCTGAAACCTGCCACCTCACAAATCAACAGATAGTTACGGTCATTTATGATATTGTTCGGCAAGAAACTAGGGGATCATTGTCCTAAATACAAGATAATTTGTTACTAAAGGAAAACCTAGCTAGCTCATGCGCAGATCCATTTGCTTCCCTCGAATAATGTAGAAAGTTTATAGTTTCAATCGAACTCGCCAGATCGACACAGTCTGCATAAAATGCCACATGGGTATGTCCATTTTAATATAAAACGTTTTAGATATTATGCATGTTGACTAGACGCATATTTGATTAGATGAACATAAACACTAAAACATGTTTAGATACATATAGATACATGTGAACCTACCTAGGTAAAAACTAAATCATCTTATATTAAAAAAACGGAGTGACTAGTATTTGTTCACGGCTGCCTTCGATCGATATTTGTACATATGTATCATGTGTGTGCCGGGAGCGAACCTTGGTCGAGAGCGTGTGTACTCTTTGCCAAGTCTCCCATACGTGATACGGCGTGACGGCTGACGCGGACAAGTACATGCATGCACCAGCAGTGTCACCATCTCGTGGGGATGGACACGAGGTCCCTCTCATCTCAGCTGAGTGCCGTACGGAACGCGACGGATCAGTTATCACTGCGCTGGGTTCAGATATTGCAACTCTCGCATCATCTCATCTCGCATAGCAACGCAATCCCACACTTGCACTTTTTCTTTTTTCTATTGTACTAGCGGCCGGGATATCATGCTTGCATTCTACTCCCTCCCTCACAAAATAAGTGTCTCGGTTTTGATAGAAAGTGGATGTATGTAGTATGTCTACATACATCCACTTTCTATCAAAGTTGTGACACTTATTTTTGGACGGAGTGAGTATATGTTTCTATCACTGAACACTGATCCATGCATGATAGGTGTGGTAGTTTTAAACTAACACCGGTTTAAAATTGTGAAACTTATTTTATATCAGAAGGAGTATAATAAATCGGAATTCCCTTATCGCACCGAAACGTCTTCCTTAGATTACAACATTTGAATTGACGGCTTGAAAAAATCTAACTGAGATGACGGCCGTGAAATCAATCCACGCTTATCGGAGTTGTACACATGATTCTTCGATTTAAGGGATTGAGTGTTGTGAAACCGTGGTGGAGTCAGGACTTCAACTATGTGTTGTCATTATAGATTTGTGTAGTCAAATACAACTATTTGTATTGTTTTTAATTTTCTTTTGCATGATTTATGTGTGTACTAGGCAAAAAAAACTGTGTAGTCAGCTGACTACACAGCTCATGCGTGGCCGCCGCTGTTGTGGAACCAAGTAGTGTTTTTCTTTCACCGCTAGATAACCTTAGGGAGTCTCCAAGGGTAGCCCTCATTGCAACTTTTATTTGTCTAAAACTGTATAAAAGTGTCAGCGAAAAGAAAACACCTTTCCAAGGGTCTCTCAAAGCTATCCCATGTATTCGAAACTTTCTAAACCTATCAAAACAATATCAATTTTCTGGATGGCTCGAGAGCCTCTCATTTGTCCATTCGTCCGCCTTGGCTCACCAGCTAGCCTCTCTCGTTTCATTCACCATTCTTGTATCCACATTTTTGAACTATAAGCCCCGTTTCTCCCTCTTGACTCCCTCCCACATGTTGTTGTCGTCGACCACGATGGTTGGGGAAGGAGATGGGGATGGGGAGTGGTGGCGCTGGCGCCGGTGGCCTAGTATGGGCTCAATGTTAGGCACGTTGGTGGTTGGGGGATTTGACGTACGAGAAGGAAGTAAGTAGAAGAATTGAAAAATATAAGAAAAAATATCAAATCTAATAGTGTGAGAGGGAGAGGACCTGACAAATGGACTGCTCCAGAAATTGCAAAAAAACCCAAAAGTTAGATATATCTAACATTATCGTCCCCAACTGTCATGCCACCCTAATCGGCGGAAACTTGTTAACATGCCAAAAAAAGAATGATCCATGCTTGAACTAGCTCAATACGAGTGGGAAATTGAAGAAAAAAACTAGATATCCCGGTGATATATGCATTCCTTAAATGGGCATTATGGTGTATTTTATTAAATAAGTATTTCGATCACTATAAGCTATTTCATGAGTGCTCCTTTCAATCTGATCGATACTCCAATTTTCCGATCCACCTACATAGCAGGAGTGTACCTCCACACGATGAGACGAAAGACGGTTGCAGATGCACGTCAGTGACTCGGAGTTAACCAATTTTTTTATAAAAAAAAACTAGTCCCTCTGTAACAAAATATAAGATGGTTTATCCTTTTTTATCACATTTTTGTAGACCTATTTTAGTGTAAGATACGTATTAAGTATTAAAATACGTTCAGATACGTGCAGTTCAGAAAAGAGTAAAACATCTTATGTTTTTATATGGAAGGAGTATATATAAGGAACAACGACGTCGCAATTTTCATATACCTCTCCTTTTCACTTTTAGCTATCTTAACACTTGTTCTGTAACGACGTGTTCCTCGGGTTGGGTATAACTTGGAGAAAGAATTATCAGCGCGATCTTACCCCTACCTTTCACGATAGAACTGAAATAAAATACTCCCTCCGTCCATAAAAAGATGTTACAATTTTGTTCAAATTTATATGTATCTACACGTTAAAACATGTCTAGATACATGCAAATTTAGATAAAGTTTAGACATATTTTCATAAACAGAGGGAGTAGCAGACACGATCCATGGATCGAGTCATTTATTTTGCCGCCGTCTAATAGGAGTGTAGATTTGTTTATCTAGGATACCGACCGATCCCCTTGTATTTCTGTTTATAGACTCCGAATATTTAAGAGGAGGCCGGAAAGCAGCGGCAAAATCAGCTAGATATGGCAAGCCCAGTGGCGCGGAGGGAGAGTGAGGGAGAGCACTATGCCTAGGCGAGCAGCGCAGGCAGCAGACCCCACCCCAAGATTGTCCGGGATCCCACTGCCGATAGATACGCTCTGCAGACTGACCACAAAATCCTCTCGAGAGTCGAGACTGTAGCTCGAAAGCCTCGCTCTTCCGTCGATCCGCTTGCTAGGTGCGGCCTCCACCCTCTTCCGCCACCTACTGCTGTGCTCCTAGCTAGGGCCACGCGAGCGGGCGGCCGCTGCACGGGCGGATTCCGGTGATGGCACCGGCAGCCGCATACAGTAAAATCATCTCCACTCGATGAAGCTTAAATGGTTGTTTAAAGGCTTTCCGGATTCACGTAATAGGGCCGTCCGGACGGGTAGACAGCAATGGGTGGCGTCGTTTCCCACTCGCGTCGTCCAATTCGGTAATTTTAAAATAGAGAATTCATAAATAACGGCAGCAATTAATAGTTTCAACCACGATCGGTCACAAGTCGACCACAAATTCAGAGTGTCGACCACGATCGGCCTACTCGGCCAAAAAAACGAAGGTTGGGCCATAAAAAAGACCCAAAAACATGCCAAAATAAGCCGGTAGGTGGAGTTACCGGCTGCCGGATGTCGCTATCGCCCTAGATGGCTAGATGTCAGCGGCGGCCAGGTGCACGTAGCCATCGCCGGGCTGTATGAGGTCGGCATCGACCTCGTCGTGGACCTCGGGGTCGTTGTCGTCATCGTGCCCGTGGCCACCCTGGTTGCCGCCGGTCTCGGCAGGCGGGGGGAGCCCGAGTTCTTGCAGGATCGCGCCGTGAAACATAGTGTGTGTCTCCCTTGCCAGCGGGTCCATGATCGAGACATCGACGGTCAAGATCATGAAAATCTTGGCTGCGCTTCTTGACAACAACTTTCTTCTTCTCGAGGTTGATCTTGATGTCGGTCTTGTCCATCAAGACCGACCACCTCACGTTGTTCTTGACGCGTCTCAAACTCGAGTTTGCGAAGACTTCGCCAAGGATCTTGTCGATCGACGATTGCACTCTCTCCGTCTTTGCCGCCGCCACGAGATCCGCCTTTGCCCTCTTGTTCCTGGTAGGCCGCCCCTCCGAGTTTTCCGGATCGATGTCCAGGCTGGTGCGGCCGTTCTTGTTGAGAGTCTTCCGGTGCGACTTTCATTTCTCGCAATTTACTCGGGACGTCCAAACGTCTGCCCAAAAACCTTTGGGACGTGTTGGACAGATTTTCGCTCCTACTCGCGACGCCCAAATTTGTTTTTTGTCCGACGCGGTCAACTTTTAGTCTGACACGCCCAGCCCACGCCCTCCTCCGATGGGCTGTGTCGGACAGAAGGAAGCGTGACGCCACGTTGGCCTCCGATGCGCTGGTCATGCTTGTCATTGAGACGCCACCGTTTCCCGCGATCTCTTCCCGCCACTTCTTCATGTCTCCGTTTCCCGGGTCGACCGTCGCCCGACCCGGCTATATAGCACGCCCGTCGAGCAACAAGCACAACACACCATATCCGCTTCACCCAATTCCATGGCGAGAGGGCGCGGTCGTGGATGGCGCACCAGTGGATGAGGGAGCGGCGGCTATGGTAGGGGGAGCGGCGGCAATGCATCACCGGCGTCTCTCACACCGTCGTCTGATGAAGAACTCTATTCGGATCTGCGCGGCTTCGAGTTCCTGCTTATCCTGTACAATGGCATCGAGTCGCGGCTGAGTCTCCTGACGATGTTTGTGGAGAAACTCGAAAACAGGGCGCCAAAGATGATGCATCTGAGTATGGAGGACTGCGAGAACGGCAGCTGCGGCGCGGTGAAGACGGTTTTCGGCTTCAAGGGTGAGTTGTAACTCGTAAAGTGGTGAAAGAGATTCGCCAAGCATACAAACTTGAGCAGGGGTTCTTCCTCTAATTCGAGTTTCACGATGACAACGGGTTCTTCATCAAGATCTTCGACGACACTTTATGTCAGAAGCCGGCCGCCGTATACAGCGAGGAGGACTGAGAGCGGATCGACGTCAACTATTTAGTAGTAGATGCTCTTTCTCGATACGCAGCTCACGGTGTCTAATGGTCATTTGGACGTCGTGAGTGGATGCTCTTTCGATGCGTAGATCAGGGTGTGTAGCGTCCGTTTGGAAATATATGCATGCATGCTGCAGGTACAGCCACGTCGTCGTCGCGGAGATCGCATGATGAGAAAAGACATTGCGGAATCCGCCGCCCGTACGTGTGCTTGCTAACGCCACTGTTCACTCTCGTACCGCGATCCAGACGGATTTGCTCTCTGTACCCGCGCATCGATCTCCATGTCGATCTCTTCCGTGATCTTCTCCGATCTATACTATTCCCCACTAGCCTAGTAGTGCCGGTAAAAATCGATCGTGTCTCGGATGATGTAGCCAACATCGATAAGAGAGAACAGAGATCTCCCGTCGCTGGAACGGCCACCCACTGAGATCATGAATTGGCCACTGTCGAGCGAGCTCTGTGTGCACAGCTCTGGTGGTCTGGCTGCCGGTTTCCATCCAAGGATAGGGCTCATTTGATTCATAGGAATTTCATAGGATTTGTAAAGGAATTTATCCTATATGATTTTTTCCTACATTGGTCATTTGATTCATAGGAGAAATCATTGAACTACATCCCATAGGAATTCTAACATTCACTTGAACCTTTTTTTTACAATTCCTTTACTCCATCAAACACAACTACTCTTCCTGAAGGATTCAACTAGACATGACGTTCCAATCCTATGGATTTCCTATTCCTACACTTTTCCTATCCTATGAATCAATACGGAAAACTACCTCTCGCTCGCCCGCTCGATGCTACGCCCACCCGGACCCGGCCGGTGGTGCCCTCCCGTTCCGGTCCCGTGTTTATTTATACACGCTCATCTCACCTTTCTCCCTGTGCTAGCCACCACTACTCCCGACGAAGAAGATCAGACCACCAGGAGAAGCAAAGAAGAGTACGTCACACGTACGTACGTACATGGGGGGGCAGGAGAACAGGAGCAGCGAGAGCGAGAGCGACATGGCGCCGGAGCAGGCGGCGGCCAAGGAGAAGGGCCGCGCCGCTGACGCCGACCCGCGCCTCCAGGGCATTTCCGACGCCATCCGCGTCGTCCCCCACTTCCCCAAGCAAGGTCCGTCCGCCCGCCCGCCTCGATGCGAGCGAGCGAGCTAGCTGATCGATCACCCTGCCTGCTTTGCTCTGACGTTGGATCGTTCCTGCAGGGATCATGTTCAACGACATCACGGCGCTGCTGCTGCGGCCCGGCGTGTTCAAGGACGCCGTGGACATGTTCGTCGAGCGCTACGCCGGCATGGGCATCGCCGCCGTCGCAGGTACAGTACGTAAATCTATCACACGGACGGCCGCGTGTGCGCTCCTGTGCCGGCCCGTGCGTATTTCTTTAATAATGCCCATGCCGCCGTTCGCCCGGCGGCGCTACCTCTGCCGCTGCCGCCGCGGTGGTGTTCTGGAAGTGGACGCTGGGGTGCAGTGGTGGCTCTGCTAGTGTGTTGTTTTTCCCCGCGCTCTGGGCCTCTGGTCCTCTGGTCGTTGATCGGGTCATCGATCACCATTCCACATTGCACACCCGTACTATACTACTAGAGGATTAAACAGTTTCTCCAGCAGTAAATTATTAGGGTTTTTTATATATCGTGGAAGCGGCCAGATACGTACTACTCCGTAGTAGTAACAAGTGGTACAGTGGCAGCGGTACTTTTTTTTTTAATGTTAGCAGGAGAGCTGCTAAATTCATACTCCCTCCGTTCCAAATTAATTGACTTCTATTTGCCCACATGACATATGTGGACAAATAGAAGTCAATTAATTTGGAACGGAGGGAGTAGATTAGAAGGAGAGTAGTGGCAGCGGTACTAGGTAGCATGATCCAGGAGTACTGTTGATACGCGCACACGTACACGCACGTTGGTCAGAGCACTTGAATCCAGGGGCCAATGCCAATGCCAGCACGGGGTGGGGGGGAGAAGAGGCGGCAGGTCGTCGATCGAACGCCATGCGCACGCATGTGGCCAGTGGCCTGGCCCCTCCGAGCTCCATCCATGGTCCCTCCCTCCGCGCGCTCGCCTGAGACCGGCCACGGCCCCCCGTCGCGCCACTTGTACGGCCGGCCCGCGCGCGCCGGTGATCGAGCAGGGGCCAGCGGGATCAATGCCCGTAGAGATCACAGGCCGGGCGGTGCATGCACGCACGTAGACCGCTGGCGAGTGGGGAGATGGCCCGCCGGCGCCGGCGGGGACCGGCGCGTACCTGTGGTTGGATCACCTGATCGGACGGCCGCACATGCGGTGTCTGTCGTCTGGCCCGCCCACCCGCCCGGTCCTCGATCCCGTGCTGAACCATGGAACACGAGTAGACAGAGTACAGTCGCCTCCTCTGGTAAACTTCTCTGAATCGCTGTTCGCTCGGTGCACTTGCTCGATGCGTATGTCGCCGCTTAACTGCGTCGTGATGGTGGCCCTACGATCATCGGACGATGGCCGCTGTGTTTCGCTGTCATGTCTGCTGCTTGAATGAATGAAGGCCTTCAACTTTTTTTTAGAAAAGGGCACCCAGCCTCTGCATCAATTGATGAATGAAGGCCTTCAACTTGGTGTTAAAAAACCTAACTGAAATTTCTCTGTATCTCCAACCAGGTATTGAGGCCAGAGGCTTCATCTTCGGCCCGGCGATCGCGCTGGCGATTGGGGCCAAATTCATACCCTTGCGCAAACCCGGGAAACTACCAGGTAATCTATTCTGAACAAAAATCTGGTAATTCCCTCTTGGAGTCGGTCCCTAGCTGGTTTCGTCAAAAACAGAGGCGCAGAGGATTCACTGATTCAGCACGTATTTATATCTACTGCTGTGCGAATAGAGTAATACCGCACGCTGAAACTGTCCTGAATCTATTAACCACCTAAGATGATTGGAGTAGTACATGCCAATCTCTGAAAAGTTTCAGTCGGGTAGATCAGTAAATGCTGATACCTACAACGTCGACCAAACATTAGGGAGAGTGTAAGCAAGCTCTCGTCGATTAGGCTAGCTAGCTGCAGTGTGCGATAGTTTACAATTGTAGCTTCCTTTTGTGGTATTACGTGCTGATTTTATGTCCTACAAAACAATGAAGGTGAGGTGATCTCCGAGAGTTATGTGCTTGAGTATGGAACTGACTGCTTGGAGATGCATCTCGGAGGGATCGACCCCGGCGAACGTGTGGTGGTCGTCGATGATTTGGTTGCGACTGGCGGGACACTTTCTGCAGCTATAAGACTTGTTGGTGAGTACTGAGTAGTATCTGTTTACTTGCTCTTCTCTCTGAAATTGTTTTACACGCAGATGAAATTCCTCTTTTCTTGAATGGGCGACCCAAAGCCCTGTATCGTTTGTTTAAAAAATGACCACATCGACTATCACGTGGCTTAGTCTATTAGTTAGCCATCTCAACGACTTAGTGACAACATGTAGAGTAGAGAGCCATCATGTTTTGTTGACAGCAAGCAAAGTTTGTCCTTGAGAGTGACAAATTCCTGTTTGACAGATAAGTCCTATGGCGGTAGCTACTAGCTAATCACATAAAGCGTGATTTCGATGGGACCGGACGCATAATTAGATCTTTGATATGCTACAAGAGGAAACTTTGTAGATAAGGATCGAGCATTCACGTCACAGATAATCAGAGGGTTTCTGATCACATATATCCTGCTCAATCATATGAATGTATCATGGCCCAAGAACGTGAAAAATGTCTTTTGACTAATCTTCCTATAATTGCTACAATTATTTGCATTCCAGAACGTGCTGGAGGTGATGTTGTTGAGTGTGCTTGCCTAATTGGACTTCCTAAATTTATGGTATGTACACATTCTTAGAGCTTACTTAATTCAACTGAGAGTCATCACCCATAGACTTAGTTCATGCTATGCTAGTACTTGCTTACAAACAGTATATACAAGTTCATGTTGTGCGAATGAAATCAATGAAAGAGGCAGTACTTTTCCGGAAAAAAAGTAATTTGTGAAGTTTTTTTTAGAAAGTTAATGAACATATTAATATGAAGAAGATACCGGTTACACATTTGTCAAGTATTTGGAAGCTAAAAGGCTGACTTTTGATCTATCGACTGTACTTAATATATGGAAAATCCACATCTAAGCGGCATGACCATTGACCGGGCTCCATATTTTTACAGGATTTCTATAAGCTCAATGGAAAACCAGTTTATGTACTGGTGGAATCCCGCAAATAGGAAGGAAAAAGATGATGATTGCTCAGGCAAGTTTACATTGTAGGTAGTATCTTTTTAATATATTATGCAAGATCGCTTGGTTTGCAAATTTATAGGGCAATGATGTTTATATGAATGCACACAGCCCACAAGAGAATACTCCCTCTGTCTAGTAAAAGATGTCACACTTTCTATCAAATTTGGATGTATCTATACACTAAGTCATGTCTTGATACATCCAATTTTTGATCAAGTTGAGACATCCTTTATTGGACGGAGGGAGTATAACATTTTGATCAATTACTACACATGCCATTCATTTTATAAAAGTGTAATATCTTCGGTACCTTTGCATAACTAGAGTAAAAGATTACAACTTCACCAAGCATAAATTATATGCACTTAATTATTTACACTTCGATCACAAGCTCATCTTTACTGGAACTAATTCCGGCCATGTTTCTTCTTCAGAGAACAGCTTCATTCTTTGCAAGCGCATGGTGGATGTGTATTGACAACTCTGTCAAGAAGGGCAGCTACTATGTAAGTGTCGTCGTGGAGAGGCGAGATAGATGGAATTTAGTCTTCCTAGTACTAGTGTAGTTTTTCTGAGACCATGTAGAATTTCCAGTAGTATTGATGAGAGCTTGTAGTCCTTTCTGTCATCACATGGAAAAAGTAAACCATTTTGTCGTTCAGGTTTTTATGGAATTTTCCTTTTCGCTTGCTTATCATGCCATTTTACCATCAGTTTATCTCAATGTCTCTAAATTATCCTACTAGTAAGATTACAGCTGAAGTTGCAGCCATCTTAGTTGGAAAAGAATAATAATTCCATTTGCTAGCTCAAGTTACAGCTTGAGAAAATATATAGCTACACGGCCGGGTAGTTTCCGAACTGAAGATAACAAAAAAAACAAAACTGTCCCCTGGTTCACTTCTTGTGAGCAAAATCTTGCCATGACGCCGATCTTGGAATGCCGGCGGAGCGCAGGAGCTGCTGCTCGGACACCGCCCTCGAGATGCCGGGACCGGGAGGAAGCGTGACCTGCTGCAGCGATGCAGGTTTTGGCATCCGGCCGGAGCAGAGCAGCGGGGAGCTCTGCGAACATGTGTCGCCGAACTGCTGGCAGGAGATCGATCTGGGCATGCTGCCTGCGCGGTGGAGACGGCACCGGAAGGAGCCAGGGTGCTCGGTGGGCGAGCAGATGCAGCGCCGCGCGTCCTCCTTCGTCGTCCTCAGTGGCACCTCCGCCGGCGTGTCGGCGATCTTGGAAGCCATATCTAGTCTAGCTTGAAAGATAAATCTGTAGATGAGTTCTGAACTTTTACTACGACGCGTTTGTTTCAGCTATGCTCCGCGTGGCGTGGGGTATTTATAACGGAATCGCGGACTAGTTCTCGAGTCGGAATCCAGGTTCGTTACGATTCCGACCGGAAATAATATCAGATCGGTTGCAAACCTGAAACCAAGATCGCAAGGAAAAACACAAGGGGGAAAATGGCACCATCAAACTCAGTGCTCTCGAGCAGGAGCATCGCATTACAGATGACATATAACTCACAAATACAAAGGTAGACCGATCGATCTCACGAACTGCTTCTTGTACACAGCACACGCGTGTCGAACTAAATAACCAATCTTGAAGATGAAAGTCGTGGGAGCCGGCGCGATCGATCGATCAGACCATTGGGAGCATCATGTGGAGCAGGGGAGCCGGGCGGGAGCGGCGCTGCCGCGCCTTGAACTTCCTGATGGCCGCCTTGAGCAACCTCCTCCACCCTTCCTGGACACACACAACCCAAACCAACAGAAACCTGGTTAGTGCTGACGCGCATTCAGAGAGCTCCAAAGTTTCTTAAGCATTGGGGCGGTTCATGTGCAGGAAATTAACTACCTTTGCCGGGGAAGGCGACGCCAACGGCGGCGAGAGGTCCATCTTCGGCATGCCCATCTCGTGGAGGTCGAGGAAGGACCCGTCCCGCCGCAGCCGCCGGCGCCGCCACCTCGACCCACCGCAGCCTCCTCCGCCGGCGGTGGCGTCCTTGGCCTTTGGCCGCCTGCTGCCGGCCCTCGCCCGGCGCTTCGACTTCGACCAGGCGATGAGGAAGTCCCTGGAGCCGGCGCCGCCGGAGGCCGGCGACGCGCTGGGGATCTTGTTGACCGGGGACCAGATGCCGCTCTGGGAGTAGTCGAAGTCGAAGGCGGAGGAGTCGGCGAACTTGCCGAGGAGGTTCCGCGACATGGACTGCCCCATGTACTCCACCGTCACCACGCGCTCCACCACCACGACCGTGGCGGCGGGGATGTCGCCGGCGGCGTCTGTGTCGGCCGCGCTCTTCATGTTGGCTGGAGGCTGGAGGAGCGCTTGGAATGGAGGAGGAACAGAGGAAGGGATGTGGAACGCGGTGATGGAAGCGGGGGAGCAGAACAGTGGAAGTAACCGTTGCCGTGTCTGGGCCTCGGCCGGCACTCGACCGTTGGGATCAGGGGCCGGTTTTGACACTGACGAGTGGGGCCAGTTGGCTAAGCCTGGGCATAATTCGGTATCAAACCGTCTAAACCGACAAACCAGCCCGCACCGCACCGCATGAGCGGTCTGTTGCAGTTTCGAGTAAGCAAACCGACCAAAACCGAGGTAAATCAACCATTACGTGGTTTGAGACGGTTTCGACCCGTCGAAACCGACCAAACCGCATCTACATCTCACACAAGGCCACAAGGGCACGGGTCACACGGTGGTCGGCGGAGGCGAGGGGCGAGGGCACGGCGATCCGCGGACCGCACGACGGTTGGCGGTTGGCGGAGGCGAGGGGCGAGGGCACGACGGTCGGCGGAGGCGAGGGACGAGGGCACGGCGGTCGGCGGAGGCTGAGCGCGCCGACGCCAAGGTTGCGGCAGCCATGGAAGACCTCGACGCCGAGAGGTTTCTGGAGGATGGGGGAGCAAACGGCCAGGGCACCGCGGTCCACGACAACGAGGTTGGTGCGGCATGGAAGAATTGTAGCGCACCACTTTCTCGCCGTCCACCAAATTTGAGAAGGCAATTTCGTACGCCTCAGGTTCGTCTCCCCTGCATCCTGACCTATGTAGTTCTTCTGGTAAATGTCTGCGGCAAAGAGGAATGATCCTCACCTGGTAGTGCAGTTCTTGGCGGCGGAGCGCTAATTTAGGATCTGTGTGTTCGTGGTGTGTTCGGTGGGTAATGGTGGATAGGATCTGTGTGGAGGTGGAGTCAGATTGAAGGGAGGTTCAGTGCCTGCTCGTTGTTGTCAGGCATCAGAGTAGGCATCAGACTGATTCTTATCAGGATTGTTTTTCTTCTTACAACATCTTTTTGTTTTGATTAAACAGAGGCTTGGCTTGGTATTTGGTTCTTGCTGGTCCCTGGTGCAGATGGATATAAGAAGTTGGATGTTAAAGAGATGTATGCTGAAGGAAAAGATAGCTGAGAAGGGTCTCTTTTCGCTAGATTGTGATACGAGATGGAATTCAACTTACCTGATGCTCGAGGATACAGTGCCCTTTGAGAAAGCTTTCAAAAGATTAGGTGAAGAATCTAAATACTATCTCTCATACTTCTCTAAAGTAGGTGGTCCTCCCACTGTGGAAGATTGGTTGGAAGCCAAGAAGCTTATTTCTGTCTTCAAGCTTTTCTACAATGTGACAGTAGCTGTTCCCGTTTCAACCGTAGCTTCTGAAGCTAGTTTCAGCACAGGTGGGAGAGTAATCAGTCCACAAAGGAGCTCACTGTCCCCAAAGATGGTTGAAGCATAGATCTGTGGACAGAGTTGGTTAAGGTCATCACCAAACAAAATCGATATACGACAAACCATTGATGACTTACACAAGTATGAGAAACTTGCACGAGGTACAAAACAAGATCCTAGCTCTTAGTAATACCGAATATCCTATTATTTGAATTTGTTAGAGCTTGGGGCATTGGAGTGTGGAGATACATGATGACGGCAACCATATCAACACAAGATAAGCTGGGAGCATTGCCAGTTGATAATCATCTAATCATCGTCGCTCTTGCCGTCGCCTGCCACACCATGCTTGCACTTTCTTTATCAAATATTTGGCGTGCAACTAATCTGAATGTAAATGTAGCGAGATGGTGTAGGATTTATTATTATATATTGTGCTGGATGAAGAAATGCTATCTGGTGAAGTAATTCTGATTTATTATATATTGTGCTGGACAATTTATTATTATATATTATGCTGGACGAGGAAATGCTATCTGGTGAAATAATTCTGTTTTATCATATCTTGTGCTGGACAATTTTTTTAAGTCCCAGTACACGCTCCCTAGCAAGCTAACAGCCAGCGATCAACGATCAACACCTTCTAGGTGTGAACGGTCAACTGCATGCTATGTCCACGGTGTGAAACCGTCCAAGTTGGGAAACCAACCCAGACCGCACCGCCACATCAACTTGCCTGTACCCGGTTTAAACCAAACCGACCCAGCTAACACCGCGGCCACCGGTGCGGTTTGAGAAAATTGATCAAACCGTGTTAAACCGCAGATGCCCAGGCTTACAGTTGGCAACAAGTCCACAACCTTGTACGTACGTTGGTACAGAAAAACTCATTTGGTTATACTGGCAATTTATTAGATCCTTGGCCTTGGCGCTATATTTTCCATTAGTACATGTCCTCCTTAATTTCTATCAAGCCCCTCCTTACGGAAGAACAACTTAAATCGCCGCTCCTTTGGAGCGGTGAAAATCAACTTGAGATCCTCGATAAACCTAGATGGGGAAACTTGTTCAGCCGTAGTAGTCGGCCTCTTTTCCTCCGTAGCCACCCTTCGAGGCATCAATGGTGATATGGGTGGGCAAGGACGCCTTTGGGAAATCGGCTGTGAGAAGCGAGTTTGTCTCTCTTCATTGCATCTGACAAAACATAAAAGCTATTATAAATTTTTGCACAACACTTGTAGCCAAACCGTTTTTCCCACCCCTAAGAAGTTGCGACCCGATCCTTGTCAACCACCACCGTCTTCTTTGGATAAACACTTTCTTAATTTCTACCATCTTGAATGCTTTGTATTTTTCTTTCCTCCCTTCACCTGAGTTCTCGTCCAGGTCACAAAAATTGTTCCAGGACCAATGGGGAGGCGACCGTGATCCGTGTGGCGGCTAATTTCGAGAGGTGTGGGGAGCACGTGTTATACAAAGATGGGGCTCTCCAATCGTCCAAATGTAGGATTTTTTTAATGGAAAGTGAAGTAAAAAAAGAAAGGTTTAGAGGTAACACACTGGTGCAGTTTTGTCCACAACTATTTACATTTGTGTTGCTATTTCTCAGCTAGCCCAGTCAACTCTTACACCAGGTCAAGAAAAAAACTCTTACACCATTAGATTTGCATCGTGCACCTATGAGTCCGAGTTTTGTTGCAACTGAGGAAAAACTGTTGGATTTTCTTTGTGATTCATGTTGGCATTAGTTGCAACATGGGTTGCAACCAAAATTTGATGATGTCACCTGAACGACAACTAACTTAATTCTCATTAGACTAGGATTTTTTTACACAAAATAAAACGTATAAAGTGGAGATAGGGCCTACAACTGGAGCTACTCTGAGATAGGAAGACCCACCAAATTAACCTCGAAGTAACTTTTCAGATTAACCTAGGAATTACTAGCCGGGTGTGCTCCCAACAGAACGTATCCTATGCACCCATGTAATTGCTGCATCCGATGCACGTGGATTCGGTTGACTATCCAAAATATTTTAAAATATCCGAAAACAAGTTTGGATATATATACTACACATATGTGACATGACATAAAATTTCGATGCACAATTCATAACACAGATTAAAAAAGTAAAAATAGGCAAATCCGACGATGAATAGTTTCAAAATGCAAGTTGGGATTTGAATTTGGCTCATTGTCACTATTGATAACATATTTTCCATTTTCTGTCTTGATGTTGCGTTTCAAATTTAGATCTGCTTTTTTAAAGATCTATATTTATGTCATATAAATGTTTACACTTTTTAAAATTACAAATTTTATATGGTTAACCAGAGACGGTTGCACCGGGTGCAACAATTGCTTGGTTGTACCGGATACGGTCTCAAGACGTGTATGTATGGACCCACCCAGTCCAGTATAAAGGTACGACACAATGACCAGTCACCGACAATAAGGCGAGGGAATAGGGCATCATTCAATTCTGGGTGGATTGAATTGCCTAGGAGATTAGAACTCTCACAAACCGAACAGAGCCTAAGGGCATTTGCAATGAGAATGCTTAGAGAGATCTTTAGAAAATAAACCGGTTTTGCTTAAGTATTGGTGCTTATTTATGGAAGAAAGATAATTAATTATACAGAAAAAGTACTAGTGCTGAATAAAAGAATTTGATGTTCATTTTTGTAAACACCTCTCTACTCACTCCCTATTGTATATGGCCTAAGAGGAACGAGGTTAGCGAGTTTTTTTTTTAAATAATACGATTTTTTAATCGAAATTCGGATTATAGCGCGCGGAATCAGAAATTTTGGAAACTAGGGCGCCGTCGGCATCAGGCGTGCCGATCGGCACGGCCCGTGCCGAAAAGTTGCCGTCGGCGGGACCCACACCGACGGCTGCATGCGGCAGACGCGCGCAGGCCGGGCCCGCAAGTTTCGGCAGTACTCATGCCGATCTGGGCCGAAATAAGTGCGCCGCACCGGCTCCTTCCTTTCTTCCTTTCTTCTTCCTCCCGTCGACCCGACCTTCTTCTCCTCTGTTCTTCGTCTCCCCCCCAAAAACAGTGCCAAATCTTGCCCAAAAAATAAGTTTGACAAGGTTAGATTGGTAGGAAAGAAGAGAGGAGGACAGGGCATCAAGGATCTGTTCATGGGGTAGATTTTCGCGGATTCGTTTTGAGAAGAGGTGGTGGAGGATTGGAATCAATGGAGGCCAACAATGGTGGATAGCAGTGCTGCGAGCTCGTGTTGGAGGAGGAGGTGTGGTGGTGGAGCAGTGGTGGCGGTAGATTGAGGCCGGGAACGGAAGAAACGGGATTTCCACGCGTCAAGGGTAAACCCTAATTAATCACTAGATGAATCTTGTTTATCTTGTTTAGTGAATTTATTTATTATGTATGTGTTAGTTGTAGAATATTTGTGTCGGTGGATGTGTTAGTTGGTTATTGTGTTAATATAGTTGTATAAATAATTTTGTCCGAACAATGCGTTAGTTGTAGTATAGATATATGTTAAATGGATGCGTTTATATTGTCGGTGGATATTTGCGGGATGAATGTGTTAATATAGTAGTTGCATAAATAATTTTGTGGGATGGATGCGTTTGTCGGTGGATTTCGGTTCCTGTGTCGGTCGATATTTATCGGTGAATGTCGGTTCTGTGTTAATATTTTAGGAGTATTAGTAATATTGGTAATATTTTGGGTGGTAGTAATAATTGTTTATGTAGTATTTGACGCAATAAATTGTTTAGGTAATGGAAGTGATTGATTTCATTGTGCACTTCGGCGCCGGTACTGTCCGCGTTACAGAGACTGGGGTTGATCTTAGTGAATTTAATAATATGGTGATGCAGTTGCCAGACCCAGAGAGAGCTAGAATAGCTGCAGTGCAGGAGTATTTCACTGGTAATTTTGGGTATGATCCTAATATATTTACGGTTAAGATTCAGTCAGTATGGTCCAAATCCCGTACAAATATTTTTCGGGAGTTGTTACCGCAGGATCGAACAGGTCAGTGGATAACTTGGCTAGCATCATGCAAACGTCGAGGTACCCAACCAGAAATCCTGCTGATATTTTATCCGAAGCAGAACAATGTAGAACAAGGTGGCGGAGGTTTTCAGCACGGAGAGAGCAGTCAGGGTGCTGATTC
Organism: Poa annua; assembly: GCA_026929855.1. Lineage (NCBI taxonomy): Eukaryota > Viridiplantae > Streptophyta > Magnoliopsida > Poales > Poaceae > Poa > Poa annua. The sequence goes on from CM049433.1 coordinate 74,228,250, forward strand.
ACAAAATGTGGATATTCCTGATAGGTATGAGCCAGCACTATGTGTTGACTCGGAAGGACCTCCAGTCGGAGAGGCTGATGCGGATGAGTACGAAGGTACTGTGCAAGAAGAGATGCTGGTTGAAGATCAGGATGGTGTTGATGAAGATCTTGATTCTGATGATGAAGATGACGCAAATGAGGATGATATTGCTAATGATGAAGAAGATAGTATTGCACATGTGCCGATTCCTCACTCCTGGGATATGGACAAGTCGAACATGACAACTGTGGACGATGGATATTCTGCGGCATGGGAGTATCGAATGAATAATATTCGAATCGAAGCCCAGTATAACACAAAGCAGGAGCTCAGGGAAGCCGTGATTGAGTGGGCATTGTCAAAGCAAAGGGTTTTCCGTACTGATGTGTCAAATAGTCGATATTTGACTATGAGCTGCACTAACATCAACTGTCCTGCAAGGGTGCACGCTCACGTACCGAAGTACGACGTGCTGTGGGTGGTGTCTGATTTCGAGCCACACACTTGTGAGATATCTAGTACGGTGACGGACCATCCAAACCTGTCTTCAACTCTCATTGCACGCCTCTTGTTCAGCGAGATAGTGCAGAAGAAAGACATGACCGCGAGAAACATTCAGTTGACAGTTAAGAGTAGATGGAAAACCTGTATTAAGTATGGGAAGGCTTGGAGAGCTAAGCAGAAGGCTCTAGAAGAGAGGTTCGGGACTTTTTATGATACTTATGACAGCGTTGTTGACATGGTTAACACACTGAAAATGAGAAATCCTGGTACAGAGGTTCAAGTACAAGTATGTGATTGGAACAACCATCCTACGTTGTCCGTGTTTGGCCGGTTGTTCTTCTCCTTCGGCATATGCATTGAAGCTTTTAAATACTGCCGACCAGTGTTGTGCATCGACGGCACATTTCTCACCGGCAAGTACAAGGGCATGATATTGACTGCAATAGGAGTGGACGGCAACGGACAAATCGTCCCTATTGCGTTTGCCTTTGTTGAGACTGAGAATTATGAAAGCTGGTTATTCTTTCTCAGGGAGTTGAAAAAGGGGGTTGTCAAGGATAGGCCGGACGTGTGTATTCTTCATGACAGACATGCAGGTCTGTTGAAGGCAATCAAGACTCTGGAACACCCTGCTGAAGACGAAGAAACTCCGTGGACTGATGTGCAGAGCCGATGGTGTATGAGACATCTGGCTGCTAACTTTTACTCTTGTTTTAAGAGTAAACGTCTTATAAATTTGTTCAAAAGACTCTGCAATGTGAATCAGCAAAGAAAGTATGAATTTTTGTGGGAAAGGCTCACTGAATTCACGCAGAAACAAGTGAAGGAAAGAAGAGCTGCACAGGCAACGGCAGTAGCTGCTCAGGTGGCGGCAGCTCAAGCGGCACAAGCGGCACAAAATGATGAGTCTGAACCAGTAGGGTTGTGTGATTTGCCCGGAATTGATCCACCGGGAACCAAGAGAAAGAAAGGAGCACGCATCCGGAATTTTGAAGAGTGGATAGAGAAAGAGCCGCCCGTGAAGTGGTCTTTGTTGCATGATGCACACGGAGCGAGATATGGCATCATGACTACCAACCTTGCAGAGATATATAACTTTGTCCTCAGAGGGAACCGGGGTCTTCCACTTACAGCTCTGGTCGAGGGGATTATGCACGGAACAATGAATTATTTCAGAGATAGACGTGTCGAAGCCGTGAATCACTGCCATTGGTACCCTGACACACCTTACTGTCGCAAGATAAGAACATACATGGAGAAGAAAACACAGAAGGCTTGGTTGCACAATGTCGTCAGAGTGGGTAATGTAGAAGCTCGGTATGAGGTGCGCCTGCCGACAGAAAGATTTGGAGCTGCCGTGTTGAGAACCCACGAGGTGTTCATAACTGACGGATATCCGCCAAAATGTGAGTGTACCTGCAACAAACCGAGGCTTCTTCATCTTCCTTGCTCTCATGTGTTAGCAGTATGTGGACAGATGGGGTTGCATGCTGGGTGTTTTGTGTCACCATACTACATGAAGGAGGCAGTGGTGCAAACCTGGACCGGTGAGATGAGAGGTTTCCGAATCGAAGGTAACTTCAACAAGGTTGACGAGGCAAAAAGAGAAATCATTCCTCATCCATTAACCATGCGGACTAGTAGAAGACGACGTCGGTCACGGCGCATCAGGAATGATATGGACGAGGCTGAAGCAGGTGGTTCTACTCGTCAGTGATTGTTATGCAATTTGTTCGGCCATAAAGAGAAACATTGTCCAAAATTCCCCCAAGGAGGCGAACCGGTACGTGGCCGAGGCACCAGAGGTGGCGAACTAGTCCGTGGGCGACGCACCTGAGGAGGTAGAGGGCGAGCAAATCGTGGCTAGTATTATGTTGTAATTCAAATTTGTAATAATTAAGTACAATTGTTCGAAGTTGTTTGTTCGAGGACTCTGTTTTAATTCGTATTTGTAATAATTAAGTACAATTGTTGTAAGCTGTTTATTAGAACACTATGTTTTAATTGGCATTTTATGTGTATGTTTCCATGTTTTAATGTGTATGTTCTACTTTTTATGTTTTAATTCATGTGGTATAACTTTGCAGATGGCGGGGCGTGCTTTGCTTAGTGCCGATGTTGATTCGAAACATCGCGCTAAGATATGGGAGTCAGGTGGGCAGCCACATCTTCTGCGTACTCGGACATCATCGAGTAACTGGGAGTTGCATCCTGCCTGGATTGATCGGTACGTAGGACTTAATAATATTCTATATTGTTTACATTGTCAACGGTTTTAGTAACGGAGTTCTAACAAACTTTTTTTTACTATTTGCAGGTTGACTTGGGCAGGTCTTTTACCGCTTGCACGTCTAGTTGAGAGCATCCCCGCAGGATGGGTTCAGCTTTAGCCGGACGAGGTACACGGCGAGCCGAGGCAAATGCACTAGAGTGCCACTAGTAAGATCGCGATGGACAGGTCACTGCTCAGCTGCTTAGTGGACCGTTGGAGGCCGGAGACCCACACTTTTCACTTTCCGTGGGGGGAGATGGCACCGACTCTTCAGGATGTGTCATATTTGTTGGGACTCCCTTTGGCTGGCGCAGTGCTAGGACCTTCAGATCCTCCGCCCGATTGGCATGAGGTCATGCAGGCACGGTTCGCAGGCGTGCATCCGGCGAATCCGATGTTGTCTGAGCACAAGCATGGTGTACAGCAGAATTGGCTTAACAAGTGGCAGGTAAATTGTGAATTATGTAGTGAGTTAACTTTATCGGTTTATCCTCCATAATTCACTTCTTCTGTTTGCTGTTTGCAGGTTCGGGCTTACGGCATCCCGGTGCAGCACCTGACTCACGAGCAGCTTACGCGGAGCCTCGAGGCGTATCTACTGTGGCTATTTGGCAAGGTGATGTTCACTGAGACTCATCACGACACTATTACTGCTCGTTGGGTACCTATAGCACTAGAGATTGCAGCGGCACAGAACCAAGAAGACATAGTGCAGCGGAGTTGGGGGTCAGCTATCTTAGCTGGTACATACAGAGCTCTGTGCACCGTCTGCACGAAGAACTCGGATAGCTCTTCGATACTTGGATGTCCTCTACTTCTACAGCTCTGGTCTTGGGAGAGGTTCCCTGTCGGTAGACCCGACGTGGACGCGACGAGGCCCTGGGACTACAGACTGATAGATCACAACGCAGTTGATCTTCCCACATTTGGCAGTATGTGGGCATATAGAGAGGTACCCATTCGATACTCCATTACTTTTACGTTAGGTTCATTAAAATTTATATGTTGAATTATTCATAAGTAATTATAAATTTGTGCAGAGACGCTTCGTGGGTGATCAAGTGAGAAACTGCTACGTGATGTTCACTGAGTGGTTCGATCAACTCCCACACCACCAGGTTATTAGGGAGCCATACCACGAGTCGCGGATACAGGCACGATACCCCGGCGGGCTTTCTTCTTTGTGCACGAGAGATCGTGCATACTGGTTGACTACACGTCGGATTGTGTTCGACGTCTTGGTGGAGGAGATGTCGCAACACCGTGTTATGAGACAGTTTGGACTTCGCCAGTGGCCGGTGCCTCCGACTAGAGCTACACTTCCTCAACACGTGCACAAGTAAGTACTAGAACTTGTATTTATAAACTGGGGTACTAGTGTTGTAGTATGTACTTATGCTATGTGTGCATGTGGCAGGAAAGGACGGCAGGGAGAGAGATCGCTCGCATCTTATATGCAGACGGTCCTCCCATACATACAAGAATGGGGGAGTGCGACGGATCCGGCAAATTTATGGCCCGCAGAAGCACCCTTTGTGCTTGCTGATTTTGAGGAGTACCTCCGGACGTACAGGCTCGCCTGTCGCACTCGTTTGGTTACGACTGCCGACCCTGACGAGCTTCCTGCGGCCGATATCACGGCTATGTACCCAACACAGGGAATCGGGGCTCGGGGAAACACAGCAGTAAGTGGTCTAGTTTCAGTACTTTACTACTCAATGTACGTACTACAGTAATAACATATCTGACATTTTATTTATATTTTACAGGCCGACATCCTAGCAGATATTCAGGCGGACGTCGCTGCGTACTACCCCGTCGTTGGTGCCCAGCACCAGTCGTGGTTCAAGCGTCTAGAGGGCAAGCTACGACGTGCTTATGGTGTGCTGACCTGCACAGGTGCTGGGGACGTTGTTCCACGCCATGCACCCCCGCGTCCCCCACGGCACTCCTCGGCACGGTTGTTAGCTGCCGCATAGGTATCACCACCCCATGACACCACTCCTCGGCACGACCCACGGCCACGTTTTACACCTCAGCAGAGTCCTAGCACACGCCCCATATACGACACAGTTGCGTCTACCTCTCGCCAGCCAGACGCTATCGACCCTGGTCCATCCCAGCCACCTCTTTCACAGATTCCAGTGTATGTGTCGGGTCCTTTACAGCCGACTATGTTTATGCCGGCAACTTCACAGTCGCCATTGTTTATGTCGGGTCCTGCACAGTCTCCACTCTTTATGCCGGGTAGTTCATCCTGGCAGGCACATGCACCACCGTTCACCGGGATGCCATATTCGTACGGTTATGGGGGCGGACCACAGTTCGTTGGAGCATCACACCAGCCGCATATGGCCAATCTTATGGGCAAGTACGCTCAGCAACTAATGCACGGAGGTTAGAAATTTTTATTTCTCGAAGATAGAACATTTATTCACCAACAGCACACACTAACATATTATCTTGTGCAGGTGCAGATCAGGCGTACAACTCTCCACAGTACGACTTGGACACCACTCAGGCATACGCGCCTTCGCCACCGATGCCCACTCAGCAGACACCACCTCCGGAGACAGCACAGCCAGACGACGAGCAGGACGATGCGCCGTTGCAAGGCCGCGGAATGCGGCAACACCACGCTCCCACGCGTTTGTCACCTTCCGGGCCTCGGCGTAGGAGGACGCGGTACCGTCGTCAGGTCGACGAGGAGTGATACTTTTACCTATGTGCTACTCGATATTATGTACTAGACATATTTCTATGTACGAGACATATTTCTATGTACGACACATGTTCCGTTCGACAGTACTAGATATATTCCTATGTACGAGACATTTCCGTAACGATTTGATTAGGTAAACATACTCGGTAGTACAAAAAGTACAACTTCTAAAAATAAACCGATAAACATACTAGATAATAAATTGATACGAAAAATAAGATATAACACAAACCGAGTCCATACTCTCCGCAGAACAGAAGAAATGAAGATAATAAAAATAAGATACAACACAAGGCGAGTCCATACTGATCACACCACACGAGAAATGAAAGAACACAACTCAATTTAAGACTCTACCTATCTCCCATCGATGCACCCTGCACCATCCGCCGATTTTGCTCCCTTACCCTTGCTCGATGCTTCAGCCTTCTTCTCCTTGCCCTTGCTCGATGCTTCAGCCTTCTTCTCCTTGCCCTTCCTCGATGCTTCAGCCCTCCTTTCATTTGATGTCGGCATGAAATCGTCGTCATCATCGCTGGAGACTACCCAAAGATATGACTCACCGTAAAAATAGTGGTCATCTTCAGTCCGGAGATACGGACTTTTCGTAACTTTCCTATCATACTTATCTACAAGACGCATGATTTCTGCACGGATTTGTTGCGGGGTCCTATAAGGAAACCCGTCTCGAATTTGTCTCGCCCCAAGCAAAGCGAGATGTCTCTCACTACCAATTATTTCTGAGAGGGGAACTATCCTTCCATCTACCTTCAAATCATTGGAAATCTTAGCCAGATGCTCGGATGCGGCTATGTGAAACCCGGACACACACTTCTCACAGAGAACGATACACACGATCCTTGCGCCCAAGTGACTCACATGGCTACCTTATAGTGGGTTTTATAGGATAACGGGTGGACAAGTGGGCGGGAAGCGGTGGCGGGAGAAATAGGCGGGAAACGGTGGCGGGAGAATTCTGACAGGAAGAAATTGTGTAGGAAACGGTGGCGGGAAGAAATTGTGCGGGAAAGGTTGGCACAAATCGGTTGCGGGAAACGGTGCCGGGAGAAAAGAGGCGGGCGAAAACAATTGGAGGGATTCGCCGACAGCAGGAAGTGGGGAAAAACGGGCAGGGGCCACTTTCGGCATGGCCCGTGCCGATCGGCACGGCTAATGCCGAAATGTGTCGTCGGCATCAGGTTGACGCGAAGGTCATGCAGCCGCCGGCACGGCTAATGCCGGCGCGCTAGATTCCGAATTCCCTGATTCCGCGCGCTATAATCCGAATTTCGCTTTAAAAAACGTATTATTAAAAAAAAAACTCCAGGCTAGCTAACAGCTGTTCCCAAAGAACTTCAACAAAAGCAACGTCTCGTTAACACCTCGTCATCCCGTCTCGTGCCACAGGGTCGTCTGCAATCTGCACTACGAAGTCGCGATGGCAATTTTTATCCTTAATCATTAATCCTTGCTGTCCTCCATTCTGAACGTAGTCAATGGCCTTTTGTTGGATCTACAGTCAATGGCTTAATCCCGGAGTCCTCTTTGGCAACCATGACGATACATCCAGCCGCGTTATTCTTCCCTTCCAGATGAAGCATCTTGTTTAGTTTCTGTTACAGCTTTCATTTTTGATTACTCAGTTGGTTGTATCAATTTTCGGAACAGCTTGCAGTCTTGCAGAGATGGAAGGCCCTGGCCAGGTGAATGAATCCTCCGTATAGTTTCATACTAGTTCTTTTGTTTTTTGTTATCTGTACATGGTATGCTCATTCGACGTATTTTGATGGGTTGATGATTCTGGAAAGCATGTCCTCTGATCTTTTCAGCCTTACTGATAGATGATCGATATGGATCCACTAAATTCGCTTTGGTTCCTCAACTATATTCTCGATATTTGTCTTGTATAAGCAGATGAATCTATGCGCCATCTGCCTCGGCGACATCGGCGCCGGCGGCGGGAAGGCCATCTTCACGGCGGAGTGCTCACACACGTTTCACTTCCACTGCATCTCTTCCAGCGTCGCGCACGGCCATCTCCTCTGCCCGCTCTGCAACGCGCAATGGCGCGAACTGCCGTTCGTGCGGCCGGCCGCATCGATGCCGCCCACGCAGCAAACACCACAGCCTGTGGATCCGGTCGTCTTCGACGACGACGAGCAGGTTGGCCCGGCCGCTGCCACGCCGCCTGGAGCTTCAGCAGGCAACGGAAAAGTGGTCGTCAAGGTGCACACCGACTACCCGGCCATCGCGAGAGACTCGTCTGACGGCAACTTCGCCGTGCTCGTGCACCTCAAGGCCCCCGGCACCGAAGCAGCGACACGCGCGCCGGTCGACATCGTGACGGTGCTCGATGTCAGCAGCAGCATGCGCGGAAGGAAGCTCGCGCTGTTGAAGCAGGCGATGCGTTTCGTCATCGAAATCCTCGGCCCCGACGACCGTCTCTGCATCGTGTCCTTCTCGTCAAGGGCGCGCCGCGTGACCAGGCTCACGCGCATGTCGGAAGCCGGGAAGGCGCTGTCCGTGCGCGCCGTGGAGTCCCTCACGGCACGTCACGGCACAAACATCGCCGAGGGGCTCCGCACGGCCGCCAAGGTACTCGACGAGCGCCGGTACAGGAACGGCGGCGTCTCTAGCGTCGTGCTCCTCTCCGACGGCCAGGACAACTACACCCCGATGAGGCAGGCGTTCGGCAGGGGATCGGTCAACTACGCAGTGCTCGTCCCGCCGTCCTTCGCGCGCACGGGCACCATCGACGGCGATCGGAGGTCTACGCCGATCCACACGTTTGGCTTCGGCAGCGACCACGACCCGGCTGCGATGCACGTCGTTGCCGAGGCGACGGGCGGCACGTTCTCGTTCATCGAGAATGAGGCGGTGATCCAGGATGCGTTCGCGCAGTGCGTCGGCGGGCTGCTGTCCGTAGTGGTTCAGAACGCACGCGTCGCGATCGCGTGCGTGCATCCCGGCGTCCGCGTCAGTTCGGTCAAGTCAGGGGTTTACGAATGCCGCGTCGACGAGGACGGCCGCGCTGTGTTGATTGTAGTCGGCGAGCTCTACGCCGATGAGGACAGGCGTTTCTTGCTGTTCTTGGTCGTACCAAGAGCTGGGGAAACGGACGCTGATGCCACTAATCTGCTCAAAATTACCTGTACCTACCGAGACGCGGCCGCTGGGGCGGACATCAACGTGACGGCGGACGATACGGTAGTGGCAAGGCCGGGACACGGGGCGGCCACGGCACGGTCGGTGGAGGTGGAGCGCGAGGTCGTCCGTGTCGAGGCCACCGAGGGCATTGCTGCGGCGAGGGCGTCGGCAGAGCGGGGCGCGTACCAGGAGGCGGTGGAGATACTCGAGACCCGACGGCGAGCGGTGGCGCAGTCGGGAGCGGCACGGGACGGCGACGCCATGATCACCGCGCTGGAGATCGAGTTGCAGGACATGCGCAGGCACGTATCGAGCCGGGAGAGCTTCGCATCCTCTGGGCGGGCATCTGTACTCGCCGGCATGAGCGCGCATATGCAGCAACGAGGCAGTTCGTCAGAGCTGCAGCTGCCTTCGGTAATTGGGTTCCACGGTGGAGCGGTCACGACGACGGCAGCGCCACACCGGGTGTCGACGCTGCCGTACGCGACGCCGGCCATGCTCGCCATGCTGTTGCGGTCGCGGAAGGCCCGGGAGGCGGCAGCTGAGAGGGAGCAACGGGGGCATAAGGCCGGTGAAGAAGCGGAAGGCTCCCAATCGAAGGTCCAAAGCAGCTAAACCAGTACCATTGTATACAGTTTTACACCGATTGAAGTTCTGAAATGCTGTTTGTTATTCAAGAGATGATTTCATTTTGGAATTTATTTGGAATTTTCAAGTTCGCTTGTTCTGGTCTGGAAAATTCCCGAATGGTCCGAGTTCTGATTTGTGAACCAAACGAGGTAAAGCATGCTTTGAGAATTCAGGAGATCGAGTTTTTCTTTAGAACGAAGTCATTACGCCAACATAGATCTATAAAGCCCCATATGGACCATTAGAAATAAATACTCACTCCGATTAATAGTAATTGTCGCTAAATCAGATATACGTACTACATATATCCGTTTCAACCATAATTAATATGAATTGGAGATATACTAAAAATTGCATACAAAGAAGTCAATGACCTTCTGTTGGATGTACAATCAATGACTTAATCCCGGTGTCGCTTTGGAGAGAAAGCACTTCATCCGAAGAGAAAAAATACGGAATCAAAATTGCAGACAAACCTAGTTCTACAAAATTTAGTCAGTATATTTTAAGCAGGCACTTGAGCCGCGTCAGCATAAGCGGCAACCATTACCATATAAACTACATGTTGTGTGTTAATCTAATTTTTTGTATGACATAGTCACATTAATATTGCAGAATAATTAAACACTATGATATATTGGCAGCGACATCGTTTCACTTTGAGGACCGTTTTAATCTAAGGCCCTTTTTAGAACAAAGGAAATCATAGGAATTTCGGATGATAGGATTTTTACAGGAAACTTTCCTATCTATGTACCGTTTGGAATAAAAGAATAGGAAACTCATATTCTTTTGAAATTCCTAGGGCATAAGCTATTTCATAAGAATTTTGGAGGAAAACAAATATGACGTCTCACCTCATGTTTTCATATTTCCATGTCTACAATTTCTGTATTTTACTGCGTGACAACCAACCGGCACTTGAGAAAATTTCATGTGGTTTTAGCTTGAATTTAGAAAACATGACAACTCAATTTATACATTTTTCTCATTCCTACGTTTTTACTTCATATGTTCCAAGCGGAGCCTAAAATCCTTACTAAGCGGAAGAACACATGGTACTACAAAGATCTCGAGGCCACTCAACATTTTTTAAAGATCCACGACTCAACTCGGCAATAATCTTGCAGCATAGCAGCTTATCTCACGGAAACTCCCAAAGCTGAGGTACATCTATATGCTAATAGGAAATTAATCTATGTAAGAACTAGCTAGGTGGTGCTATAAACCCATGTGTAACGTTTCGTATCAATGTACTAACAAAATGGTACTCACTGAGCAACCGAGCACATACCAGATCTTCTCATATATGAATTGACAGTTTACCTCGCGGATGATGGCATTGACGTGTCCTTGTCGATTGACCAAGGCATTTCGTTTCTTCTTTAATCTGAGAAAGAGTAAGAAAAACTTAGTTCCCGCCTTTCCCGGTGTCCGCTTTTGAAGAGAAAGGACTTGATCCAAAGAGAAAAAGTACTGAAGGCAGACTTAGTTCGACGAAATTCAGTTAACGCTATGTTTGGATGTAGGAAATCTGGCCTGGATTCATGGAATCTGAAATTAGACTTAAATTCTGCCGAATTTTGCCTTGGAAACTTGATCAATTCCGCACCGAACCCACCATAGCTGTCCGCTCGGGGCAAAACTTTCCGAGGGTCAAGCCCCGGAAGGACTCAGCTTCAGTGACTTTGTCACTCAAAGTCACCGAGCGACTTTGCCCCCATCTCTGCCCTATGTTTCAGATCTAACGGATAAGATTTGCCCAAATTTAAAACTCAAAATAAAAAGTGTTTAGAAAAAATTGAAAAAAATCCAGTAAATCACAAATGCCTCGTTTTATACCCTGGGAAAGTTTCATTCCATTTGGCCCAATATTTTGTGAATAAATAGCATTAGATCTGAAACGAAACATATTAGTCCAAAAACATTACTTACTCACAAAATAGTATTTCCTCCAACGTGCTCCCACATGTTCCACTTCCACTGCATCTCCTCCAACGTCGCACACGGCAACCTGCTCTGCCCGCTCTGCAACCTGCAACGCGCACTACAGCCACCGAACAATACGGTATTGGCAAGGCCAGAACACGCGGCGGCCACGGTACGGTCGGTGGAGGTGGAGCAGCTCGTCCGGGTTGAGACTACCGAGGACATTGCTGCGGCGAGGGTGGCGGCAGGGCCCCAGGCGGTGGATTTGTTGGATCCCGTGTATGAATATTTTCTTTTCTAGCAATGTGAATTTCGATATGATCTTGTATAGGATGTGGGTTACGTGGTTCTTTCAAGGCCAAACAAAATGTTTACTTTCCTTACATGATTCACCAGAAAATTGTCAAATTCTAGTGAGTTTTTTTGATGATTCGTTGATGTTTCAATTTAATTAGATGATTGGATACAAAATTGTTTAGTTCTAGCAAGCTTTTTTAGATGATTCACTCGTAAAATTAGACGACAAGTGTAGTTATAGATTAGGAGTTTCATACCAACTATATCGTCAATTCATGACGACCAAAAAAACTCTAACCGATTTTTTTGGGATAGTCAGTTTTTTTGGTTTAATAAAAATTTCTGATTTTTCATATTAGGTTCGCTAAAAAGTTCAATCAAAGACTCAGTTGGATTTGATGGTTTCCTATATTTTAATTGAGGATTCAAATGAATAATCTTTTCTCTCGTGCAAATAGGTAAAATAGAATTTTGAAACAAGGGAAAAAAATAATTTTCATTACTGATAGATGGTTATTTACTTCCATCAAAACTCAAGAACTTGAAAAGGAACATATAAAAGCCCTTGCTACTTCTAAGCCAAACACAAACCACGAACAACCATTTGTTGGTCCTCATATTGGTGTTTCGTTGTACTTCACTAATATGTTCAATCGAAGACTCAATAAGATTTGATGGTTTCCTAGAGTTTAATTGTGGATTCAAATGAATAATCTTTTTGCTCGTGCAAAAAAGTAAAATAGAATTTTGAAACAAGCAAAAAAATAATTTTCATTGCTGATAGATGGTTATTCATTTCCATCAAAACTCAAGAACACGGATAACCATTTGTTGGGTATCTTTGTGTTTCCTGCTACTTCACTTTGTAGTACAAACCAACCACTCTTGAATACTTTCTTTCTCATACAATCAGTCGATAATTCTAGCCTAATAGCTCAAAGCAGATCTTTAATTTTTTATGACTTTTCGTGAAACCATGGTTTAATTCAGTTGATCGAAGTATATTTTGATGCTGGAAACCTTTAAATGTTTTTGGTGAAAGAAGCTTGATAATAACTTAAGAAGTTTCACATGGATTATTTTCAGATGTTTTACTCCACTTCCCGGATGTTTTGTCGATGTTTCAAAGGGGTTTCATGATTTCCTAGAGTCAACTAGGTACTTAGCGAAGTTCTAGTTATTTGATGGTGGTTTCACTCAAATTTCTGTTTAGTTTCACAATTGTTTTTCAAAATATATGGACCGCTCCGTACGAGCAAGAGAAATAAAAGCATGCCATAGAGTCATCTTCACCACCAAGTCCCGTTGACAATTTTTATCCTAAACCATTAATCCTTACAGTCCTCCATTCTGTAAGAAATCAATGACCTTTTGTTGGATGTACAATTATCGACCTAATCCCGGTATCCGCTTTGGAGAGAAAGTACTTCATCCGAAGAGAAAAAATACGGAATGGAAAATTGCAGACAGACCTAGTTCTACGAAATTCAGTTAGTATTGTTTAAGCAGGCCTTGAGTCGACGTCAGCATAGGTGGCAACTGGCAACCATTACCATATAAAGTACACTAGAAGGAAAAGATGCGCGTTGCCGCATCTGTCCTAATACGAACAACAATAGATTAATACACATTTTTTTTAGCTAAACACATATATAAAATAGTACTAATGATAAAAAATAGTACCATTGGATCACTACATAGAGAAGTAGAGAAGGAAAGCAACTATTTAGTTGTAGTAAAGTTAGGAATACACCATTTAATGGAAAGAGCATGACCCCACTTACAAAAGTTTACACTCAATTAGAGAATCAGGATACAACGATAATTATGAAATGTCATCAAAGTAAAATTTTGTACATGATTCTATAATGATTTGATCAAAAAAATGATAAAAAATCTGACAATCTGTAGACATTGTATGATATGATAAAATTTGCAAATTCAAAGAGATAGATTAGCCAAGGTTTCATTAACCATCAAGCTCCTATAACGAAGGTCATTGATTTTAATATAATAAAATCAGGTAGAATTTTTTGACATAACTTATCCAAAAAATCAATAATAGTTGGTATAATTATGTCTTGGCATATTTATACAAATTGCATCGAATAGGGTCGATACTACATAAAAACAAAAGAACATTCCACAAATAAATACTATATAGTTCACCAAAATATAGAGCAAACTGAGATCTTAAACTGTTTACATGCAATATCAATATGTGAATTCGATCCAGATTGTATAAAATAAAATAAAAAAATTTAACAGGCATGAATACCACCAACAAATATATATCTAATAGCAAGAATGCCCCTCTTCTAACATATAATTTACATGTTCGCCACACGCTTCAACACCACATGGTATTTTATTATTGCACCCTCGGGGTCATGACTTTTCTACACTCTGATGATTGCAACGGAGTCTAGTCAAACATAGATCTTTTTTCTGTATGCATTCAACTATCTACAAAATATACATATGCATTTTCTTACATAATCTGGCTTGTTCTCTCCATACAAGTGAGATGTAAGCAAATATATAAAGTTCACGGACAAATACCCACATCATCTTTCATCAGTAATAGTGGCATCTAACAACAATGCGTATAACTCATCTTTTCACCCCATTCACCGTCGATTTTTCATTCACGGTTTCAACCGTTGTTGCCACCACCATCGAGTCGACCACTACTAACAGCAACAGTGACAACGGCGGCCGATGCGGGAGGCAACATGGGTGTTCACGTGAAGAGGGTGGTAGGAAATCAAGTCAATGTTGTTGGCTGGCCACCATAGGGGAGCGCACGTGGTGTGCAACTTAACAATGGATTTGAGGCGCGGCGTTAGGGATGGACAGTCGACCACTACTAAGAGCAACGGTGACAACGGCCGATGCGGGAGGCGGGAAGGGTGTTCACGTGTAGCTACTATGAGGGTTGTAGGAAGTCAGCTCAATGGCGTTGGGTGGCCATCAGAGGGGAGTGAATGTGGCGTGCAAGTTAACAATGGACTTGGCGTTGGATGGTCACCAGAGGGGAGCGCACGTGATGTGCAAGTTAACAATGGACTTGAGGCTAGGCATCAGGGATGGAGCTGCTCTGTAGTCTCAGTTGCTTGACGGAGCCAGAGGTGTGTGTGGAGAGACATGCAAACTTTGCGCATGGAATGTTGCTTTCGGTAGAATACGGCTCGAAGGAGGCGGAGGGAGAGATTTTGTTTCGCGTGGCACAGGCTGTGCAACGCTACGGTGGAAGCTAGGCAAAGATAAGAGAGATTTATCGGATACAGCCGATAGCTCCAAAGTCACCGCATGTTTTTTAAACGACATGTTCAGGTTTATTTTTTTGAAATAAAACATGTAACTACCGTATTGTACACACTCTAGAAGTTTTTTTAAATTTGGTCTACACAAAAAGAGTAATTTTGAGGAGAATGGAGCTAATTTTTCTTTCTTACAACAACATTTTTCTTTTTATATAGATGAGAATCCCTTTTTATTTCACCAAAAAATTAGTAGATAATTACAAACATATGTGTATATCCAATAAATAGTTTTGAAACTATATTTAAATGTGAACAATAAATAAATATAAAGTAAAATGTGAGTGGGGTCCACCATGATGTGGACATGTGGGAGAAGGAGAAGGCACAAATTCTAGGGAGCTTAGTATGTTGTGTGTCAATCTAGATTCTGTGTATGACAAATATCTTGAGGCAACTCAACATTTTTTAAAGATCTTACGGAAGGTCCCAAAGCTGAGGTACATCTATATACTAATAGGAAATCAATCTATGTAAGAACTAGCTAGATGGTGCTATAAATCCACGTTGAACGTTTCACATCAATGTACCAAAATGGTACTCACCGTGCACGAGCAACCGAGCACATACCAGATCTTCTCATACTCCTTCCGTCTCAAATTTGATAGAAAGTGGATGTATGTAGACATGCATCCATTTTCTATCAAACTTGAGACACTTATTTTGGGACGGAGTGAGTACAGTTTACCTCGCGGATGATGGCATTGACGTGTCCTTGGCGATTGACCAAGGCATTTCCTTTTTTCTTTGATATGAGAAACAATAAGAAAACCATAGTTCCCGGTGCCCGCTTTGGAGAGAAAGGACTTGATCCGAAGAGAATAACTACGGAGGGACAAACTGAAGGTAGACGTAGTTCGACGAAATTCAGCTGATATTGTTTAAGCAGGCACTTGAGTCGGCGTCAGCGGCAACTATGACGATATATCCAGCCGTGTTATTCCTTTCTTTCAGATGAAGCAAGCCTCGGGCTAACTATTTTCCACAGGTCTTCCTGTTGTATCGATTTTGGAAGCAGCTTGCAGAGATGGCAAGTCCCGACCAGGTGAATGAATCCTCCGTATGTTCATAGTTCTTTTTGAAGATTTCATCCGTATATATACATATTTCCCTGTTTTTTGAGATTTCCTGATAGATGATCGATAAATTTGGCTCAGATGAATCCATGCGCCATCTGCCTCGGTGGCATGGGCGCCGGCGGCGGGCAGGCCATCTTCATGGCCGAGTGCTCCCACACGTTCCACTTTCACTGCATCTCCTCCAACGTCGCGCACGGCAACCTACTCTGTCCACTCTGCAAGGCGCACTGGCGTGAACTGCCGTTTCTGGGACCGGCCGCATCCATGCCGCCCACGCAGCAAGCACTACAGCCGCCGCCGCCGCCTCGGCGATCGCCACCCCAGCCCGTGGATCCGGTCGTCTTTGACGACGACGAGCAGGTGGGCCTAGCCGCTGGCACAACTCCTGCAGACGCAGCATACAGCGGGACAGTGGTTGTCAAGACGCACACCAAATACTCGGCCATGGCCAGGGACTCGTGGCACGACAACTTCGCCGTGCTCGTGCACCTCAAAGCTCCCGGCAATGAAGCAGCAGGCGATGCTCCGGTGCGACGCGCGCCGCTCGACCTCGTGACGGTGCTGGATGTCAGCATAAGCATGAGCGGGAGGAAGCTTGCGCTGCTGAAGCAGGCGATGCGGTTCGTCGTCGACATACTGGGCCCCGACGACCGCCTCTGCGTCGTGTCCTTCTCGTCCAGGGCGCGCCGCGTGACCAAGCTCGTGCGCATGTCGGTCGCCGGGAAGGCGCTGTGCGTGCGCGCTGTGGAGTCCCTCACGGCGAGCAGCGGCACCAACATCGCTGACGGGCTACGCACGGCCGCCAAGGTGCTCGACGAGCGCCGGTACAGGAACGGCGGCTTCTCCAGCGTCGTGCTCCTCTCCGACGGCAAGGACAACTACACCCGGATGAGACAGGCGTCCGGCAGGGGATCGCCCAATTACTCAGTGCTAGTTCCGCCGTCCTTTGTGCGCACGGGCAGCGGCACTGGCGATCACACTGCCCCGATCCACACGTTCGGCTTTGGCAGCAGCCATGACGCGGTGGCGATGCACGCCATTGCCGAGGCGACGGGCGGCACCTTCTCGTTTATCGAGAACGAGGCGGTGATCCAGGACGCGTTCGCGCAGTGCCTTGGCGGGCTGCTTTCCATCGTGGTCCAGGACGCGCGCGTCGCAGTCGCGTGCGTGCATCCCGGCGTTCGCGTCGGCTCGGTCAAGTCCGGACTTTACGAGAGCCGCGTCGACGAGGACGGCCGCACCGCGTCGATTGTAGCCGGTGAACTCTACGCCGACGAAGAGAGGCGTTTCTTGCTGTTCTTGGTCGTACCAAGAGCTGGAGAAATGGACGGTGATCTCACTACTCTGCTCAAAGTCACCTGCACTTACCGAGACGCGGTCACCGGGGAGGACATCAACGTGACGGCGGACAATACGGTATTGGCAAGGCCGGAACACGCGGCGGCCGCGGTACGGTCGGTGGAGGTGGAGCGGGAGCTTGTCCGGGTTGAGGCTACCGAGGACATTGCTGCGGCGAGGGCGGCGGCAGAGCGGGGCGCGCACCAGGAGGCGGTGGAGATAGTCGAGAACCGGCGGCGAGCGGTGGCGCAGTCGGGAGCGGCTCGGGACGGCGACGCCATGATCACGGCACTGGATATCGAGCTGCAGGGCATGCACAGGCGCGTGTGGAGCCGGGAGAGCTTCGCGAGCTCGGGGGAGGCGTCTATGCTCGCCGGCATGAGCGCGCACATGCACCAAAGAGGCGGCTCGGCGCAACTGGAGCTGCCTTGGCTAATTGAATTCGATGCTGAAGAGGTGTCGACGACGGCAGCGCCACCGCAGGTGTCGACGCTGCCGTATGCCACGCCGTCCATTGTCGCCATGCTATTGCGGTCGCGGCAGTCCCGGGAGGCGGAAGCCGAGAGGGAAGAACAACGGCACGTGGTCGGCGAACAAGCTTAGGCTCCGAACCGAAGGTCCAAAGCAGCTAAACCAGTACATTTGTATACTGTTTGTTTGTTTTATGCGCTCTCTCGAAGTGTCTTATAGTGTGCGATGTGTGCGTTTGTAGGCATAAGTGTATGCGTGTGTATGCGTTTATATATCGTATTTTATAAAAAGGTAAAAATATATTTGTTTGTTTTATACCGAAAATATTGACATTTTGTTTGTTTTGCAAGAAACTGATTTCATTTTGGAACTTCTTTTGATATTCCGAGTTCATTTTGTTTCTGCTCCGTAAAATCAACTGATGTTCAGACTTCTGATTTGTGATCTGAACGAGATAAACCATGTTCACGGGATTTAGGAGACTTCTTTTTTAGAATGAAGCCATTACGCCAACTTTAAATTAAGAAATCCTCATATGGATGATCAGATACAAAATACTAAAATTTGCATACAAAAACTACAAACCATTACAAGCAAACAATACATAAAGAAACAAGCGTAAAAGTATTGAGTGGAGATTTCTTGCACCGGAGCTCTATTGCTCTTGCCACTTTCAAAATTCAAAAGTATATTTGAAACTTTTAGAAAATGTCAAAAATATCATGCTTGTTCTCGATGATGTATCCTATAGACGTGCAAAAATTATAATATTAATTACTTTATATTTTGATCTACATAAAAAATAACAAATTTACAATGCGATTATAGTTAGCAATGCATGATTTTAAATCTACAAATTTTATCATTTTTTGTGTAGACTATAATATAATATAAAGTTTTTTGTGTTGAGATTTTGCATGCTTCTAGTATGCATCTTTCAGAACACGCATGATTTTTTCAGTGTTGTAAAAAACTTTTAAATATATATTTCGAATTTGTTAAAGTGACGGGAGCACTGGATATCAGGAGCAAAAGCCGCCTTTCAAAAATACTTAAACTATAAGAGTAATCAACCTAGATTGAAAAGAATGCACTACCTACAAGTGGGAATAGCACACAATCAGGAGAAGAGATCTTTGTCTACTTTGAAGAAGACAACACTCATGGCGGTACCATTTGCTCATCATTGAAGGGCCCCATTGCCCCCGTCGCTCTAGCTTGAATGGCGCTGGCCCATCGAAACAACACAAAGCTCACCCTAGCGAACAAAATTGCAACTCGAAACCTGACTGCCAAGGAAGAAGCTCTTAGCCTGCCTATGCCGCGAGCCACACCACGTCATGAGCAACACTGCCATCGTCCAAACAAACACACCAAAGAGGACTAGCTAACGAGAACCATGCATCCTAAGACGATCCCAAATAATTGGCGCCATCCTGCTCGACACAAGGAATAAAGATTTTCACCGAAAGATAAGAGATAGAGGGACACAAACCCACGTCAAAACCACCAAAGACGACAACACCACTCAAGAGCACTGCTTTGACCGACGCCGATATAATTGTGACTGGATTTTGCTCAAGCATTGTCCTCCTACCACAGAAAGTATCCTTGGCTTCCATACCTCACACGCTACCCGATTCGCCCACCGCTACCCAGAAATCCAGTCACAACTCTATCAAAAGTATTTGGGGGCAAGACAATCGGAGCACCAACAAAGCGCTGGTCACTAAACCATGGGTGCATGGAGGAGAGGTCGAAGGGTGTCTAGGTAGATGACACATAGACTCGGATGCGAGGCAGACACAACGACATCACCACGACTAAATTATTTGCAAGCACAGTCTTTGTCCTTGCGGATGAGATAGCACACCAGCACAAGGAACGCCACCATTCTCCCCGGCTCCATCTCGCCCGGGGAGTTTGGTTTGGTTCAGTTTGAAATTTTGATATAGTCCCTCCATCACAAAA
Source organism: Poa annua (assembly GCA_026929855.1). Taxonomy (NCBI): domain Eukaryota; kingdom Viridiplantae; phylum Streptophyta; class Magnoliopsida; order Poales; family Poaceae; genus Poa; species Poa annua. The sequence goes on from CM049433.1 coordinate 74,247,954, forward strand.
CTTTGACAATAATGTTCGTATGAACTTGTTAGTGAGGACATAAAAAACATATTAACTTGACCACTGCTTGTATAAATATATGTTGGTGAAAAGTGGAGAAAATAAAGGTTGATAGAGATTAATCTAATGATTTTTTGGTTGACTTTTCAATTTGTTTTTTTTGAAACGAGCTTTGCCTTTATATTGATATAGAAGGAGCAAACATAACACGGCCGAGGCCAAACGGAAAAAGGTAAGGACTAACAAAGAAACCCCAAGAGGGCCCCCAGGGGGACCCCAAAAAACATCAACCTATTCCATCCACTCTAGCCGAGAGGAAGATAGTCATCACCAAAGGAGAACTAGGGGGTGAAAACAGACACCCGAGCTTGACTTGGTCTTGTGCCGATTAAGCTGTTAAGAGCGCCAAGTGTTTGGCACCGGCCAGAATCCAGTTTCGCCCTTCATCCTTAATTTTTTGGACAAGCACAAAAGGAATGGCGAACTTGTTATTGAAAATTCTGGCGTTTCTTTCCTTCTAGATCTCCCAGGCAATGAGAGTGATGGCCGATTTCAAGCCCATAGGGTGAGCAGTCGGAGCTTTAGACGCCTCAGTCCACTACTGAAGGAAGCACAGAGGGCCGGTCTGATCCAATGCAACTTAAGATGTTGGGGCAGGAAATCCAAGGCGCCAGAGCGGCCCAGATTCGTTTGCTGTATCTGCATTCGAACAGGATGTGTCTAGCCGTCTTAGGGAGACAGTTGCATAGCTGGCATGTCGGCTGGTGTGGCCATCCCCTTACAGCGAGGCGGTCAGAAGTCCACAAACGGTTTTGCACCGCAAGCCAGGCGAAGAAGTGGCACTTTGGAGGTGCCCAAAACTTCCAAACAATCTTTTCAAAAGAGCAAGGCGTAGATCCCAGAAGCTGGGCTTTGTAGGCAGAATTAGCAGAATAAGAGCCATCTGCCATCAGGGTCCAAATGATAGTGTCTTCAGTGCCTGGGGTAAGGATGGTGCCCTCGACCTTGCTCCACAGTTGGATGAACTGAGAAATGTGCTCCAGAGTGAAGGAGTCCAAAGGAATATCAGAGATCCAGCGATAGTCAGCGAGGGCGTCACAAACTTTTCTGTTTTTCCTCTTGGAGGCAGTGAAGAGGAGAGGTGCAAGAGACTTAGGGGTGCCGCCATCAATCCAAGAGGAGTTCCAGAAGGAGGCGCGAGAACTGTCCCCAATCGTGACTCTGGTGGAAGCATTGAAGAGTTGTCGGTCCACGACGTCAATTGGAATTTCCAATCCAATCCATGGCTTCTCCGGGGCAGTCCATTCGAACCAAAGCCAACGAAGGCGGAGGGCTCTGGCAAATTTCTCTAGGTTGAGGATGCCGAGTCCTCCAAAGTTCTTATGCATGGAGACCTTATCCCAGTTAACCTTGCACTGTCCTCCACTCTCAGTTTCCTTACTTGCCCAGAGCATTCCGCGACTGATTTTGTTGAAGGCCTTTAGAGTCCCCCTGTCAGCTTTGATGGCAGTGAGGAGGAAAATTGGCAGGGATTCAATTTGATAGCTATACATTAGAACTGTGATCGAGTAAACAATGTAGCAATAGCGCACAATTCATAAATTTCCTTCAAAAAATATATTAATAGTTTTTCTATTGAAAACACAAATTGAATCTGGTTTGATTTGAGAGAATTAATAAGGATTACTGAGTGTTTTAAGGAGAGCATTACTCTAGGTTTTAATTTTCTTTTTTGTGAAGAATCTTGATATACATTATAAAAGTTCACAAGAACTGAAAATCAGCTGATCAAACACACAAGAACAACGAAATCCTTGGACTACCTAACGACCACTACTGCTGCTAGAGCGAGCTGCCAGTGTCGCCGCTTCGCCAACGGAGATGGCCTAAAGATGTTAATGATAGACGGGAAAAATTGTGAAAAAAGAAAAAGCTTGTATAGTCTAGGCTGTCTAGCACTAGCTACTTCAACGAGGGGAACTCGCTGACGTCCTCTAGGCTCGGTGGCATCGGAGGAGGAGCTTGCACGGCAGCCGGTGGCGCCTTCGGGCCTTCTACTGCAGGGACCTTCTTCACTGCCATGTTGTTACTGGGTTGCTGCTGCAGCCTTGACTCTCCATTGTTGTTCGGCTTCGGGCCACCCGACGTGCCGGCAGGTTGCTGCTTCTGAGATGATCCGACGGTCTTGTTATATCCTCCCCTGTTTGCGCCGCCGTAATTAGCTTGGACGACCTTGTTGGTCTTGGCATCGGCGCCAGAAGCACCCGCCGCGCGTTTAGCACGGTCGGCGGCACGCTTTTTCGCCTTGGCCTTCTTCTCCAGCTGGTTTTGTTTGATTATGTGCTCCCGAGCAGCAGAAGGGTAGTAGCAGGGCGTCGGCCGCCGGAGTAGTCGCCGTCTTCTTGGCTGCCGCGTCGATGTCGCTGAGGCGTTTTTCGCCCGGGTCGCTCCTGTCGAGGAGCGCGAAGAGGTTGACGGAAGGCTTCACTCCCGCCATGTCGATCGTGGGACGATCGGATGAGACGCGGCGACGTACGTGGTCGACGAGATCGATCGATGCTTAATTAGGTCGTTTACTACTTGCGCGCAGCTGTGTTGATGAGATCAGAAGCTGCACCATGGACGTGTATATAAAGGACGCGTGGGGGACAACGAGATCGAGGCGGACTCAATCGGTCATTGGTACACCGACACGAACTAGGTTAGGAGCCGGCCGTGCTCTTTCTGGTTTGGAGAGAACGTGGGTGGGAGGTGGGAGCGCGCCCTTGTGCACACCGCCGCTGCGTGGGAGGGCGTGAAGGGGTCGGAGAGCGCCCCTGTGCGCACAGCGGTTACGGCTCTCCCCGCCGCTGAGCAGCGCCGGTGCAACACCACGAGCCAGGTACTGCTCCTCCCATCGCTGATGACAAGTCTCCTGCTGCTCGCCTGCTCCTTCCTGTTGCTCGCCTGTTCCTTCCTGCCAAGGTACGCAAAGCAGAAGTCTACCTCAATCAAACGCTCCTCTCTGTACCTATCATGCAGCGCAAGCTCGTGTAACCTGTTCAGATTTTAGTTCATGAATCTTTTGGCTGTACACATGCACAGCACCTGTTCGATAAAATGCAAGTGAAAAAAAATAAGTTTTGGTGCATGGTGACGAGCCTGTCCATGCTCAACGCGAGCTCCTCCTTCCTTTTCTCATTGTTATGGTATCATGGTATGTATCATCTCTTGTCCAAGATGGGAAGGCTTCATTGACTGCCCGCACTGGATCTTCTCTCTTAGGTGTAATATAGCTATGTGTTCGGTCTGTGAGTTACATTCCGAGTCTAGGTGGTGCATTTTTGCTAGGTGTTGGTACCTGCTAAATTGGGATATAGCCCTTGTTAGGTGGTGCCATTTTTAGGTACATATGTAACTTGTAGAATATGATTTTTCATGAGCAGGATAGATGTAACTGTTACGATGCGGCTTCTTGGTATGTGATTTTTCATGAGGGGATCAGCATCAGTTTGTGCCATTACTCACACTGGATGTTTAAAATTCAACCTTGAGAGTCATCTGGAAAGGACCCACGGCGTGATGCCTCGCTCTCGGGACGCGCCTGGCGACCCTGGCGACGCCGCAACCCCACCGCCGCTCGCCACTCCGGCGGCGTGCGCCCACCCCCTGCCCGCTAGGACTAGCCTCCCCGCCACCCCAGACGCCGCCGCCCACCCTGCACCCGCGCGGCAGGCTCTGGAGACGCCGCCTGCCGTCCCCAACCCATCCGACTCTGACTTCGCGGAGGGGGATGCCGAGGGCGCCGGCACCATCCTGAGCTTCCCCGGAAACTCTAGAGTTGCTCCGGCCGGCCAATCGCCCGCTCTCGAGTTGTCGGTGCCCCCTTCTCCCCCCACGGCTGCCGGGAGGGGCCCCGCCGTCGACCGTCAAGGATTCCTCTCCGCCGCGAAGCCTTGGGCACTGGACATGAACCCGATGGAGCTGCCCCTTCCCTTCTCCACTCCGGGTGATGCGTTTCTTCAATTCGTGCTGGAAAATTTCCACACAAAGGTTTGCGCCCCTATCGTCCCTGGCTCCCGGTTGTTCGTGCCTACGGCGGTGAACGTCGAGGTCAAATCGGGTTGCCCCTCTCCTCCTCCGTTTTCTTCAGTTTGTAGCATGTTAAAATTTTGGCTTGGATCCCCGTTTGAGACTCTTGCTATCGAGCCGCTAGGTGATTATCAGGTTAAGTTAGTGGTTTCGTCGCTCAAACTTGCCTCCTTCATCGTCTCTCTGGTTGGGATTCGCCATGGCCGCCTCATCGGTATTTTTTCGCTTCCTTCTCTCCTGCCCTCGATAGATTGCATCATTGCTGACCGAGCCGACTTGGGACCCAGCCCGCACGGGTCAGAGTTGACTGTTGCGGTCTCGCACGCTTTGCTGGGCCCCGTGACCCCTTCGGTGTCGTCTTCGGGCACGGACCTTATCTTCCCCTTCGCAAAGCCTGCTTCTGCTCCCTCTGTTCTGCCTCCCTCTCGCTTGCATCGGCGGCCTGCCTGCATCTCCCTCCTCTCTCCCGGAATCCTGCCTCGGCCTGCTGGCCCGTTGCCCTGGCCGGTTCACGAGACTCTGCCCATCGTCTGGGCCCCTTCCCCTGCTGGTTCGGCTCCCCCTCCCATCTCCCCTCCACGCTCTGCCCCCTTTCCTCTTCCGATCCCCCAAGGTCAAATTTCCTTCTCCGGCTGCCTGGACGACCGCGCCGCCGATGGAATGGCTACGCTTTCCTATTTGCAGGTGGCCTCGTCCCCTTCAAAACCCCTCCCCCCCAAGGTTAATCTCACACCGCCTCCTCTCAATCCTCTTGTGCAACGTTGCCACCGGTGCTTGGCCCCCGACCACTTCGTGCGCGGCTGCCGGGATCCTATCCGCTGCAGGCGGTGCAGGCGCTCCGGCCACTTCGAACGTGAGTGTACTCTCCCTCCCCACGGGTCTCAATCTGCTCCTCTTCCTTCACGTGCGTCCTCACTTCTCCTTTTTTGCATCTAGCTCCGCCATGGAAGTGCCGGCCGGTTCCATCGTCGCTGCGGACGCTCTCACTGTGCCCTTCTGTGCCCTCTGCTTCGCCACTGACCACAACCGCGCCGTCTGTCGCCTGGCTTTCCCCGAGGGGCCGGTGATGGACGAGGACGAGGAGGAGGACCCTTTCGAGTGGGTTCCGGCAACCCCGAGCGATGATGGGGGCCTCCCTGGGGCTGCGGGTGGGGCGGCTGTGCCCATGGAGGTGGGCTCGGATGACGACCAATTCTTCCTCCCCATCGTTGACGCTGCTGATTTCCTCCCCGAGCCTGACTTCGAGCCCCTCTCCGACGGCGACTCGGTGCCGGATGCGGAGGATTTGGAGGTTGCGGCGCGCCCCGACTTTGTCAACGTCTACATGCCTTTTGTTCCCCTCCCTCACCTCAATCACCTTGCCTTCGCTTTCGTCAACCCCCCTGTCGCTGCCCCTGCTCCTTTCATCCACGAGGCCGTCGCTTTAGGCTGTGGCCCCCCTCGCGCCATTTTGCTGTCTTCCTCTATTGGGGCCAAGCTTGCCGTTTTCCCTTCTTCTCTGCACCGCGACAATGCCGTCAATAATGGACCCTACATGGACCATGAGACCTCTGTTTTCTTCGTCCGTCATGACGAAACTGATAACAGGTTCCTTTTTTAGCACTCTGTCCTTGCCGCGCTTGCTATTGAAGATTACCCCCTTGAGCACTGGTCTCGCCCTCACATCATCCACTCTTCGGGGCCCTATGCCAACCCCCACGACATTGATCCGATCTGCTTGATGGGCGTCGATTTCTCTGCTGTGCTGATCACTGTGAAGGCCGAAACTCTTGCGGACATCCCCGACACCCTCAACGTCATGAACCACTGCAGCACCGGCACGATTGGCCGCGTCACCATCATCGGTTTCGACGGCATCGCTGGGGACTCCGACTTTGACTCTGACCCCTCCGAGCCTGGCCTCTCCCCCATACCGGAAGCTGGATCCGACCCCGATGATTCCGTTGATCTCGTCGGAGGTGGGGGGTTCGAGGACATGATGCAGCAGCTTGGGGTTCCACCGCCCCCGGTTCCCCATGGCACACCCTTGAGCGCAGCGCCGGCAGCCTCCCTCCTGGACCGTGCCATCGATGCTGCCCCCCCTCTGCCGCTCGCGTTTGGGGACCCGATTTCTGAGAAGCCTCTCAAAGTTCTCTACAAGCTGCACTTGGGGTTCTTTGATGTCCTCGTCCTCGGCAAGAACGGCGAGAAAGCCTTCTTCAGGCTCCCCATGCGCCGGGCTGCGCCGCATGGTGGATGTAAGGGCCTCATGGTGGCCAACCTGGCTTCGGTCTCGGTCGGGCTCGTCAACTCCATCAGCACGGTCGGCCCTCTGCGGCGCCCGACGGTTTCTGCCTCTATCCTCGCCCGCGGCAAGGCTCCTGATGCCAAGATGCTCGTCGACCACTCCTACGCCGAGACCTTGGTCATGAATGAGGCGCCGCAATCGCCGCACTGCCATCTGGTGGCCCCTGTTCCTGAACCGGTCGTTACCGCGCTTGAGCTCTCGGCTCCTGTTCTTGAGCCGGTTGTGGCTGTTCTCGAGCCCGTGGCCCCTGTCCTCGAGCCTGAGGTGCCTGTTCTCGAGCTGGCTGCTCTCCTGCCTATCCTTGGGGACGCGGATGAAGAGGATGGTCTGTCGGACTCTGCTCCCCCGCCGCCTCCTCGCCGCAGCTCTCGCCTGGCTTCCATTAAACCTGGGCTGAAGGAGACCATCGTCGACCGCGCTGTCAAGCGCAAGGTTGCGCGCCTCGAGGGACCTTCAAAGGGACCTCCGGCCCGCCTTGGGGAGCTGCCATCTGACGATCTCCTTGCCATCGCCATTGAGGATGGAAACCCGCTGGGCTTGGAGGACGTCGTTGCTCTGGCCATGGCCTGCGACATTCCCGCCTCCAGGCTGGATCTTGCTCTGCAGGCACAAGAGGAGGCAGTCCTGTCTCCATGATTTGCTGCCCCCCTTCTTGGGCCGGCTGGGCCGCCTTCGTGACCTCGTCCTATCCTTTGACTAGCGCTGCTGCTATCGCTCTTGGGCTCCGTGTTGGGCCGGCCCTTGTTCCGGCCCTGTTGGACTGCTTCGCCCTGCTCGGCCTTTTCATTTACTTTATTTCCTTTCCGTTATTGTTCCTCTGTTGGGCCATGGCCCAGCTATGTAGCCCCTGTAACCTCTGGAGACCTCTTATGAATTTTTATTTCTGTTATTTGTTGCTCTCGGGTGTCAAATGATAGTCAAGCTTCTTTTCTCTGATTGGAATGTTCGTGGGCTGGGCCAACGGCAAAAGCGGATCGACGTTCGTGCCGCGATTGACACAGCGCCCCCAACGGTGCTTTGTTTACAGGAGACCAAGCTCTCGGACATTCCCTTGTTCCTCGCCTCCTCTTTTCTCCCCACCTCGCTACGCACCTTCGTTTTCAAGCCATCCGTTGGCTCCTCCGGAGGCATCCTCACGGCTTGGGACGATCGTGTGTTGGAACTTACTAGCCATTCCATCCAGGACTTCTCCCTCACTACCTCCTTCGCTTTTCGCCTCGACAACCTTAAATTTACCGTCGTCAATGTCTACGGACCCTGCGACCACCCTTCCAAGGCACCTTTCCTCGACTCGCTGACAGACACTGCTAACCTCATTCAGGGCCCTTTCGTGCTCTTGGGGGATTTTAACCTTGTTCGTTTTCCCCACGAGAAATCAAGTGCCAACTTCAATAGGGCCGACGCTGACTTGTTTAACACCTTCATCCACTCTAACGCCCTTATCGAGCTCCCTCTGCTTGACCGTAAATTCACTTGGTCCAATCAGCAGAACCCACCCACCCTCGCCAGACTTGACCGTTTCTTTGTCAACTCCGACTGGAGCCTGGCCCTTCCGGATTCCACTCTTACATCCTCCAGCCGCCCCACCTCCGACCATACCCCGCTCCACCTTGAAGCTTCCTCCAAAGCCCCTCGCAGCACCGTTTTCCGCCTCGAAAACTCCTGGCTGCTGCATGAGGCCTTTTCGGATTTAGCTTCCTCTAACTGGCTAAGCGTGGACCCCCTTCACTCCTCTCTCCCCCTTGTCGGTCAGCTTAATCTGCGCCTTAAGCGCATTCGCTCGGCCGCCCGTGTGTGGGCTCGATCTAGAAGACTCCCTTCTATCCTCCTGGCCAACTGCCGCTCTGTCATTTCACTCTTTGATCGACTTGAGGAGCTTCGCACGATCTCCCCTCTCGAGTCTCGGTTGCGCCATCTCTCTAAAACCTACCTCAGCAAGAACAATGCGGCGCGAGCTTGTTACTGGCGCCAGCGGGCAAAAATTAAGCACTGCATTCTTGGGGATGAAAACTCTCGCTATTTCCACCTCTGCGCTACTGGTCGTCTGCAGAAAAACCAGATTAAAGTCCTCTCTGACGACGACGGCAACCTCCTCTTCGCTCATCAAGCTAAAGCCGGGGCTCTATACTCCTTCTACCGGGATCTCCTAGGGGTTCCTCGAACCACATCGGCCGCCTTAGACCTTACCAACCTGGTTGCTGAGACATCCTTAGATACCTTCCAGTCGCGGACCTTGGCTGCCCCTTTCACCATGGACGAACTCAGGACTGCCGTCCTCTCCATGAAGGATAACTCTAGCCCTGGCCCTGACGGCTTCGGCCCGGCTTTCTTCAAGAAATATTGGGACCTTGTGAAAAATGATCTGCTCGCTGCTCTCCACGACTTCCATTCCCTCCAGGCTGACTTGAGGCCCATCAACAAGGCTTTCATTGTGCTGCTCCCCAAGAAGCCCGGCGCAGTGCGACCTGAGAACTTCCGCCCAATCTCCCTACAAAACTCGTGCCTCAAATTCTTCACTAAATGTCTTACTCTCCGTCTCCGCCCCATGATTCCCAAACTGGTTCACCCGGACCAAACGGGCTTTATCTCGGGTCGCTCAATTGCCGAGAATTTTGTCTATGCTGCTGACCTTGTACAATCCTGCCACAAGCGATCCTTGCCAGCTGCGGTCTTTAAGCTTGACTTCCGCAAGGCTTTTGATTCAATCAGCTGGGATGCTCTCGACCGCATCCTTGCGGCAAAAGGATTCCCGACTGCGTGGCGACTGTGGATCAAAGCCCTTAACGAATCTAGCCAAACCGCTGTTCTCCTTAACGGCATCCCCGGTAAGTGGATCCAGTGTAGGCGTGGACTGCGGCAGGGGGACCCCCTTTCGCCTTTCCTTTTTGACATTGTCGTCGACGTCCTCCAACAACTTCTTCTCCAAGCCTCTCGCTCGGGGCTTCTGCTTCACCCTATTGTTGACGATCTTCCCTGCCCCATCCTTCAATACGCTGATGACACTCTTATCATCATTCGAGCCATCCCGGATCACGTTGCCAACCTTAAGGGGCTCCTTGACGATTTCTCTGCCGCTACTGGTCTTGACATTAATTTTCACAAGAGCACTTTCGTCCCCATCCACACCTCTTCGGATGATGCTGCTGCCATGGCCGCCTCCTTCGGTTGTGCGGTCTCCTCCTTTCCCCAAACCTACCTTGGCCTTCCACTCTCTCTTCAAAAACTGAGGCTTTCTGACCTGTCTCTCATTCTTGACAAGTGTGACTCCCATCTCGCTGGCTGGCGCGGCCGCTCCATGCCAATCGGCGGGCGTCTAATCTTAGTTAACTCCGTCATCACCGCTAAGTTTGCCCATGCGATGAGTGCTGGTCTTCTTCCGGCGGGGGCCATCGAGGCCATTGACAGACGTCGGCGTGCATTCTTCTGGACCGGGGAGGAAGCATGCACGGGCGGGCACTGCAAAGTTGCTTGGGATGAAGTTTGTAAACCTAAAAATCTCGGAGGCCTCGGGGTCCTCTCTATCTCCTTTCATAACTCCGCCCTCCTTAAGAAGTTCCTTACAAAAATCCACTCCCCAATGGTTCCGCCTTGGGCTCTCTGGTTTCGGCGCCAATACGGCTGGTCTACAGGGCGTGACTTGGGGGAGTCTCACTACCTCGACACTCCGATCTGGAAAAGCATTCTGGCTGGCCTCGCGTCGTTTAGGGCTCACTCTTCCGTCCTGGTTGGCAATGGACATTCTACGGCTTTCTGGATCGACACCTGGCTCGGGCCGCTTGCCCTCAGGGATCGCTTCCCGGCTCTCTTTTCTCACACTTCAAAGCCACATGCTTTGCTCTCTGCCGTTATCGACAACGACCCTAACCTCTCTCTCGCTCCGCGCATCTCCTCTCAAGCCGAGGCTGACCTCGCCACCCTCTCGGCCGAGCTCAGTACTGTCCACCCTAACCCTGACGTGGCTGATACCCGACGCTGCAAGCACTCGCTTAAAGAGCTCTCAAACAAGGGATTCTATACCAATAATTTTTATTTGCTGCATACTGACGAATTGGCAGGAAAAGTGTGGACTAGCGCCGCCCCCCTCAAATGCAAGATCTTCAACTGGCTCACCCGACGACAACGCCTACCTACAAACGACCGCATGTTCCGTCACCACTTGGGCACCTCCCCCAACTGTGCCTTCTGCCCCGCGCCGGAAGATGCCGACCACCTTCTTGTCAGATGCCCTAGGGCTCGGGAAGTCTGGGGTCTCTTCTACCCTGCCTTGGATGCTTCTGCGATTGCATCGGTTCCGGATCTTTGGAACGCAAGGTGCTCAAGCCTCGCAGATGCCACAATCTGTACCGCCATCTCCTGGAACATTTGGAAGCGGCGTAATGCAAAGACCTTCGACGACCGAGATGAAGCTCTGGATGATGTCAAGCGCAAGTGTATTGAAGACGTCCGCCTTTGGGCTTACCGATGCAAATCCTCCACCGCATCTGCCTCTCTAAATAATTAGTGCCACCTGTTTGATCCCCCTTAGACACCCTGTTTGTATTTAAGGCCCTTTCCCTGCATTCCTCTCGACCCCCCCCCTTCTCATGTAATTCACGCTCCGAACTTTGGCTGTTATTTCTTTCAATAAAGAGGTTCAGGCTGGCTCTTTCCGAGCCCGCCGTAGTTACAGTCAAAAAAAAAAAATTCATGAGGGAGGTGGATGTAACCATGAGAACCCAGTTTTAAAATAGATGTGACTTCTTGGATGGATTCTTAAGGTACTGCCACATAAGATGTAGCATGTGATGTTTCACTTAGATTTAATTTACTATTTTTTATTCAATGTAGCCTCGTCCAATGTATATGACTATGATTTTTGGATGTGATTTTCTAGTTTAGGATAGGATCTGATGTTGTGGGTGTAATTTTTCAAATAAGAACGACTATGATTTTTTTGGATGTGTTCTTTTTTATTAGGATGTGATTCTGATTAGGATATTTTTTAAATTTAGCATGCGATTTTTCTGGTTTTAGGATGTGATTCTGATTTTGGATCCTATTTTTTCTAAATAGATGAATTTTCTACCTCTATGTAATCTCTTAAATTAAATGTTATAAATAGCAAATGCAATTCCCACTAAAAATGCTAGATGTAATTCTGATTTTGATGTAAGCTATGGCCAGTTTTTTTTATTGAAAATATAGGCGTAGTGTAAATTATACTAGGCTGGAAACTATGGTCATGTTGGTAATAAACAAAATCATGCAAACTATAATGTTTTTTTCGTGTGTATGTGTTTCTCGATGCTACCACTAGTAGGAATATGCTTATAGCCCCCACTCTACCACTGGCGAACACGAAAAACAGCGCGCCAGTAAATATAGCGCTGGCGAACGAGGCGCCGCCACAGCCAGCGGTAAAACTACTACTGCTGGCGTACAACATAAATTGTTCGCCAGCGGTAGCATCATGCTGGGGGCGGCTGTGACCAAAGCATACCGCTAGCGAACGGACTACGCGATCGCCAGTGGTAGCGTCTTTAGCGCTGGCGAACGAGGGAAGATGTGCGCCAGCGGTGTTTAGGCGGCTGCACGTTTCGAAAAGTGTTCGCCAGCGGTATATGTTGACCTAATATTATAACCGCACGCGCCGATCTCTCTCTCCTTATCTCCTCCACTCACCTAACCCCGCACGCGCCCGCGTCTCCTTATCCTACCACCGCCACCACCGCCACCGCCGGCCACCGCCTCCCGTCGCCGCCACCGCCACCGCCGGAGAGCGCTTCGAGGGCCACGGAACTCCCCCACTCCTCGCCCTCTCCGAAGTCACCGACCAACGCGGAGACCAGCCCCCCTCCCCCGTTGACGTCCCCTCACCGCGGTGCCGCACTTGCTGGACGCCGCCGCCGTGGGGGGTGCTCGCCGCGGCGCCGCATTTGCTGGACGCCGCCGCAGTGGGGGGTGCTCGCCGCGGCGCCGCATTTGCTGGCCGCCGCCGCCGTGGGGGGTGCTCGCCGCGGCGCCTCCCGCTTCCGCGCCGACGCGGCCGGCCGGATCCGAGGCCCCCGCCTCCTCCTTCCTCTCCTTCCCCGACCCGCCCGCGGCCAGGAGCACCGTCCCTCCTCCTCGCCTCGAAGCCGGTGACCATCGTGCGCCCGACGACTTCCACCTCGCCTCCACGCCCGCGGCCAGGAGCACCGTCCCTCCTCCTCGCCTCGACGCCGGTGAGCACCAATCCCTTCCTACCTCGTCCCAACCCCACCTATGACCGGCCTTCGAGCCGATGAACTCGTCTAGATTAATTTGTTTAGACTGTGAATTATATTTGGATAAGATAGTTAACTGAAGAATTATTCAGGTTTACTTGTTTAGACTGTGAATTAAATTTGGATAAGATATTTAAATGATTTACTCGTCTAGATTATATTGTGGAATGTTTGTTTAGTTCATAAACATATTGTAGATTAATTCAAATAGGTGAGTTCAAATAGATTCAGTGCTGCACTTATGTTGTGTTATCTGAAGTAAATCTTCAGTGTTGTATATTTTGTTGTCTCTGTTAATTAGTTTCAGAGGTGGATTTATAGGTGTGGTTTCTATGGATCCGGAGAAGATTCAGGGAGATGTGGGCTCGCCGGAGATGGTGAGCGCGGAGGCGCTGCTGGAGCTCTCCAGGAGAGCGCCAATCGCGGGAGAGACGACCAGGATCGGGGTGCTGCACTTCCGCGACATGACAGCAGCCACTCTACGGGCGCTGTCGTGCCCGCGCGACACGAGGAGGGTGGAGGTGATGCGGCTGGTGGCGGAGTGCCAGGGGAGAGGATGGCAGCTAATCCTGCAGCGAGATCGACTGGGGCAAGCGTTCAGGGCTTTCGCGGTGTGCGATTCGACGGCGAACGCCCTCCGGAGAGCTGCCTCGAGAAATCCGCCAACAGAGGAACAACCTGTGATGGTGATGGTACTGAACAAGGCAAATTCACTGCGTTATCTGTCGGCAATGAGCAGAATCCAAGCGGCGAGCCTGCATCAGATCCATCGCATGACAAGCTGGGTCGAGCCGGAGATGATCAAGGTCGATTTCGAGTGGGAGATCGAGGTGGTGAACGAAGATCTAGGGGAGCTACAAGGGATGTGACCTCCGCAGTCGCAACCAAGGTATGGCCGATTCATTGTAATTGATTAAGCATCTATCATTTCAATGTACTTGGTAATTTGATTGGCTGATTATTGTTTCACTATTTCACTATCCGGCCGATGATTAGAACAGATGGTTGCATGTTGCATCTTCAGGGAGGTGTGAGCGAACCATGTTGTCTGAACACATATGGAGTGTTCATTCCACGTTGTTCGCTTACACCGTCCCTGAAATTCATGCATGTGTCATCAATTCCATATGAGGCCTTACTTGTTTTTGTTGTCTATTTCCAGTGCAAGTCATTTCATGCCGATGATTGAAATGTTTATAGTTTTGTATTCGATCTCTAGGGATGCCGATGATTAAAATGCTGTGACACCGTGAGATCTAGAGGTGGAGTAAGTGAGGGCCAGTGGAATGCGACTTGATGTGCACGAATACACATTTTCTGCATCCCACTGGCTCTCACTTACTCCATCTCGGACCATTTGTGTTTCCAGTCTAAGTATGAGGCAAGATTTTCAGTTGATCCGATTCCATTTCTAAAATTTGTTCATTTATCATCTGTTAGTCTGATTTTGTTGGCTTAGTTTAAGATGACTACTTTTGGCCGATGATTAGATGATTGCACGTTGCATCTTCAGGGAGGTGTGAGTGAACCATGTTGTCTGAACACATATGCAGTGTTCATTCCACGTTGTTCGATTACACCGTCCCTGAAGCAATTCCATATGAGGCCTTGCTTGTTTTTGTTGAGTGCTTTTTAACTTGCACACATATAAGTTGTGTGCCTCCTACTTGGTTCGACAAAGCTATCAGTATTATATTGCTTGTGTGTTTCACTATATATATGAGGCATGCTTTTCAGTTCACAATACCTACTTTGTTTATTTCTCGCTTTGTAAGTCAGTTTAATTCTCGCTTTGTAAGTCAATTCAAGTCAAGTATTTCATGTCGATGATTAAAATGTTGTGACACACTGTGATCCAGAGGTGAAGGAGTGGAGCAACGAATGAGGAGCTGGAAGATAGAAGCTTGGAGCGAACCGACTACTTGTTTTGTATTGCAACTGACTACTTGTTTTGTATTGCGATGAACAATATATTTGTAATGTGATGAATCAATATTTGGTCATTGTCAACTATATATATGTTTATGTGATGGTTATGTACACTTTTTACTTTCTGGAATTCTGTATGAAATATACCTGCTATATATATATAATCCTGTAATACAATATTTTAAATTAAAAATTTTAATTCGGAAAATATAGCGCTGGCGAGCAAATTCGTTACCGCTGGCGAACACGCCCCCCCCCCCCCCCCCCCCGCAGAGACCAGCGCTGGCGAGCGGATGTAGCGCGAGCGCGGACCGTTCGCCAGCGCCAATCCCTATTGCCGCTGGCGAACGACTGCGCTGTTCGCCAACGGTAGCGGCGGTTACCGCTGGCGAACTCCTGTTCGCCAGCGCTAAGTGCTACCACTGGCGAAGCACCACTGGCAAGCAGTTGTTCGCCAGCGGTAGGCAAAAAGTGCTCGCCAGCAGTAGCCTTTTCCCTACTAGTGTACTGGATGTCACAAACATGATCAGATGCAAATTATACTAGCCTGCTAGAATGCAAATATTCAGAAACAGGCTTAAATATTTTTGATAGGTGTAATGAATGCTAGAATGTAAAATTCATATTCATTATGAATTTATGATAGATGGTAGAATTAGGTATGCAAAGGATCACTAGATGTAAAATCTAAATAGATGTAGTTCAAATTTGTTTTGATCTCCTGTACATTTTTCTGTTGGTTAATCTTTTTTTCTTTTTCTGTTGGTCAAGTTATCATCAAATTGCTTTTTCCCAATGGAATTTTAAATGTACAGGGAAATACCAAATACAATCCCCGAAATCAATGCTAGATGTAAATCTGAGTTGGATGCAAATTACGCTGCTAGATATGCTATTACATTCCTTTTTCACAGAACCAATTTGTTTTTACATCTAGGATTCATTCTGGTAAATGTTTGTTAGAAAGGTCTGGTGGTATAGTACAAGAAAATTATTGCTTCAATTTTTTACAGATTGGATAGTGTATTAGATGAAAGAGATAATCTATCTTTGTTTTCACACATAGAAAGGTTATGATGTGCCCGGAGTTACATTTGCAAGATCTTTCTCAGGAGCATGAACACGTGTAGTACCACCCACATTCGCATGCCCACTTGTAGAACCACCCAGTTTCCGGAACCCTGAATCATTTTCAGTTTTAAAAGGTTCATTCAGATCAATGCCACCAAACTAGTCCATTGGTTACACCTGTATGAAAAAACACATAAGTTTACCATAATTTTACGTTAAAAAAAGTACCTACTGTCATACATGTAAAATATGAAGTTCAAGTCAGGTACTAGATAGTTGTTAGTTTTCATGTTGGTAATAATCAAAAGAATGAAAAGAATCCTGGTTATTTATATACTAAATGTAATTCTCTAAAAAATGCAACTGGATTTCATTTGTAAGGTTGCTATTTTGCTTACTAAAGGGTATGTTTCTTAGGTTGCTAAAAACGGATGTCAGACCTGATGTAAATTACACTAAAGCTAGTGGATGTCACTAATCCAGCGGCACTGCTTTCCCCATAGTAGTGTGTATTGCATGACAGATCTTGAAATTTTACATCTAACAAAACTTACCGGTACTTGATGCTCTCGCAGCGTTGGGAAACCACAAGAGGAAGGTGTGGAGAGTACAGCAGGAAGTTTTCCCTCAGTTATGAAACCAAGGTTATGAACTAGTAGGAGATGAAGACTCTTCTGAAGGTGCCAGAAAGTCTTGGTGGCGTGGAACCTACATACAACACAATCAAGATACTTTGCCCCAACTTAAAAGTGAGGTTGTCAATCTCACTGGCTTGCTGTAACAAAGGATTAGACGTATAGTGTGGAAAATGATATTTGTTTGCAGAGAATGAAATGAAGCAGTTTGCAGTAGGTTGTATTATCAATGTAAAAGAAAGGACCGGGGTCCACAGTTCACTAGTGGTGTCTCTCCATAAATAAATAATAGCATACATGCGGGTAAACAAATTACAGCTGGGCAATTGACAAAATAAATAACTGCATAATGATGCATGTACATGTCATGGTGTCTAGTGTGAGATTCATTCGGGCATTACAACAATATACATAGACCGTTCCAACCGCATCTATGACTAATAATCCACCTTCCGGTTAACGTCTGTACCCTTTTCAGTATTAAGTTGCAAAATAATCCACCTTCCGGTTAACGTCTGTACCCTTTTCAGTATTAAGTTGCAAGGAACAGATTATTGCATTAGGCAAAGTGTGTAATGTAAGTAGCACAATTATCCTTAGACAAATCAGCACTGTTTTATCCGTAATAGCAACAGTACATTCACAATCTTAGAGGTTGCTGTCACTCCCCCAGATTAAATGAAGACATGAACCCACTATCGAGCATAAATACCCCCTCTTGGAGTCACAAGCATCTACTTGGACAGAGCATCTACTAGCAACGGAGAGCATGCAAGATCATAAATAACGCACTCACATAATATATTATGAAGAAAATGACATAGTACTCAATATTCATCGGATCCCAGCAAACACAACATGTAGTATTACAATAAGATGATCTTGATTATGTTAGGCAGCTCACAAGATCTAAAGATGATAGCACAAGTGGAGGAGACAACCATCTAGATACTGCTATGTACTCATAGTCCAAGGATGAACTACTCACGCATCAGTCCGGAGGCGGACATGGTGATGTAGAGCCCTCCGGCGATGATTCCCCTCTCCGGCATGGTACCGGGAAGAGCTGCAGAACCCTCCCGAATTAGGGTTGACGACGACGGCGGCTACGGGATGTTTCGTGGATTTTTCATCGGGTACCTAGGGTTTATTTGTCGGGGGGTATAAATAGGCGAAAGGGCGGCGTCGGTGGAGGGTCGTGGGCCCCACACCATGCCTTGGCGCGGCAGAGGGGGGACCCACGCCGCCACCAGGTGTGGCTAGCCTGTGGCCCCCCTCTTGCTCCTCTTCGGTGTTCTGGATGCTTCCGGGGAAAATAGGGCTTCTGGCTTTTGTTTCGTGCAATTCCGAGAATATTTACTTAACAGCTTTTCTGAAACCAAAAACAGCAGAAAACATGAAACTAGGACGGTGATATCTTGTTAATAGGTTAGTCCCAGAAAATGCATAAAAGTGATATAAAGTGTATATAAAACATGTAGCAATTGGTATAATATAAGCATGGAACATAATAAATTATAGATATGTTTGAGACGTATCAGTACTTTCCTCCAACTAAAACACACAAACAGTGTACCGTTCAATATTTACATCAAACCATTTCTTCTCAACCCATGATGTCAATTTCTGGAAGTAACTCACCGTGTCAATTTCTCAACTTATTGGTTCTAATTTACATACAGCTCAAAACAATTTTACATCTAAGCAGCCCCATTTACTATTTTACAGGTCATGCTCGGCTTTCTGATGATAGATCAGCAATCATGGAAGAACACAAAGGAGGATGGCTGAAAAAGGAGTACATGGGGATGTGCGTACATGGCGATGGGGCTTCCTGTAGCTTTTTACAGACCTTGTTCTCTGTTGACGAGAAACTTCATCTTTTTGTGCGATGAAGTTCTGACAATTGTTTGCTCATGGAATCCCAAACTAGTCTATACTTCTTTCTGAATATGGATGTAATTTTCGCTAGACCAAGCACTCTCCCATGGCGACCTGTTTGCTGGAGAAGAAAGAAAAGGAGATGGCTTGTACAAGGGTTTGGGGTATGGGGACGGGTGTAGTTCTCGCACGCTTCCCGCGTGGCCCCTACTAATCGTGTCTTTTAGAAAAGGAAAGTGAAATCCATGTTCGCCGACCTTGCTATAAGTCAGATTGAGGCTGACCTCGAATTAGCAGTGTCCTATCTAATATCGCCCTTCTCTAAGACTAAATCCGAAACGGGCCCAATTTGAAAACGGCCCCTACACTCTCGGCATTTCGAGTTTTCGATGTCTGAGACCCTAGTGTCATGCAGCTCTAAGGGCATCTCCAACGACCAACGGGAATCCCAATTGCAGGTTCATGTCCGTGTGGACAGAAGGCACAACCCAACAATGTGACCCAAACAGGCTGAGTGTTGTAGACGTGTCAGTTTCTCCCCATTTACGGCCCAAATTTGGGCTGGTTTTACGCCCAATAGAGAGTGTATGTTCTTGTCTTCCTCAGTCCCTCCCTGTCAGCGACATAGACCCTCCTCTATCAGATCATTCCCGCCCGCTACAACTCTTCCCCAGCCCTAGCGAACGATGGAGGATGCGCCACCGATCGCTACCACGGCCTTATTAGTCGAGCCGAAGAAATAGCTCATGTCGGTTGTTCAATTTCTTCATGGATGCTCTTTCGTCAATGATATGTTATCTGTGTACGGTGGGTCATATCTAGGGGGTCTAACCTAGAAGCAAGACCTTGTGATTCCAAACCTAAATTTATTTTGCTTTGTTTTGAAGATATGTCCGGTTTGAACATTAATTTTGAGAAAAATGAGGGTTGTTCTTGGCCAATCAGCTCAGGTTCAACGAAGGTTCGCGGACATTCCCAATTGCAATTTGCAAATAGGGTCCATTCCCATTTATGTACTTGGCCTTCCTATATCGGACATGAAGTTAACTCCCACAGAGTGGGATATCTAGTTAACAAACTTGTCGTCAAAGTGGAACCATATCAAGGCATATTCCTCTCCTCAGAGGGAGACTATTCAATCTAATTCTTACCTGACAGCATTCCCGATGTATGCAACACGGCTTTTCTGATGCAATATGGAGTCCATGCCAATTTGGCTCCTGCGTGTCTGGTTTCTTCCTGAAGCAGGACCAAAGCACATACTCTCGTGTACTATCCAATGGTTTGTCACTCCAAAAATTGTAGGATCTGGGGATTACCAGCACTAAGAAAATGAACATCGAGTTATGCCGAAGTGGGGGTTGAAATTGTATCAAGGGGACAATACGATAGGGCGTCAATAATAAGAGCAAATTTCCCCTCAACCTCGAACATCTTTACCAGGTCGGCCCAAGGGGGATCTCAATCCTGGCGACTGGCATTGAAATCATAGGATAAAACACCAGTTTAATTTGGGGAGAAACTTGCGATTCGTGACCGCTAGCGTACACTTTTCTGGTCTTGTTTAGTGTTCTTTATCTTTGACTTTGTCTAAGTGTTTTATGCCACATCAGCTTGTATAGCTGTCGGAGGGCCTCTCTAACTCATGTTCGGCACCCCGAGAGGGCCTCAAAATTTGGAGTCCCTTTCAAGAGTACGGGACACGAAATGGCTCGGACAGAGCTTTGGGGGTGCCACTGGGGGCGTTTTTAGCGTCCGGATCCCTAATGAGCCTTTGGAAGGTCCTTTGAAAGCTCTCGGTGGAGATGCTCTAAGGGCCTTTGGAGGGTCCTTCTTGCCTTGTTTAGTGGTCTTGTTATCTTTGACTTTGGCTAAGTTGTATACCGCAACAGTATGTAACTGGTTGAAGCCATGTGCTTTTATCACGACAATTGAATGTCTTTATACATGAAAAAAATAATGCACGATAAATCATATTTGTCTGATCTAAAGGGCGAGCACTGGAGTTCTCACATCTTTTATTTAAACATTTCATTGTCTGCTAAGAAGAAGATTTACAGTATATCTGACAAGTGTACACAAGCTGCTGTGTGATCTAATGCTTTAACATCTGTATCAAAACTATAACTACATATTTTCAAAACTTCTACTATATATATAGCAACCTTTTTACACGACTAATAACGTATAACCTGATCTATATGATGTACATAGGGGTATATTATATCTGACAAAATTACACAACCTGCAATCTGCATCCCAATACTTCAACTCTGCATGGAAAACCAAACCTACAAGTGAGATCAAAGCCTCGGTTTGATCTCAGAAGATCGAAATTGGCCGCATGTGCTTCCCATGGACTATCGGTTCCTCACCACCTAGTGATGGATCTTCCTCCTGTCGTTTGGCACCTACGTCCGCCTCCGGCACAATTATCATCTCCGGTCTGAAGCGTCTCGGCGATATTTTCTTCAGAAAAGGTCGTCTCGGCCGCAACAGTCCTGGGTGGCGCCGCGTCTCCTCCCTAGCTGATGTTTTGCTCTCCCTCCTCCGAACCTTGCACACAACGTAGGCGTTCATCTGTTCCAAGAATCAGCACGAATTTCGTTAGAGATGTGAAAAGTTGCCGAGACGCCCTGTAAATAAGTCTCAGCTCAAAGGCGTAACGTACGTACCCATGGCTGCTCGAGGTTGAGGAGATCGACATGGCACCCGTTGAGCGCGTACTCGAACATGCTCCACGGGGTCCTGCACCCGTGCGGCGGCCGGCCACGGTGGAAGTCCATGACCGTCTTGAAGGCGACGGTGCGGCCGCGGTGCCTGACTAGCCCCGGCCGGCCGCGGATCCTCCAGTACCCATCTGCGGTGCGGTAGTAGCACCCGTTGCTGTAAGTCTCTTTCTTGTGTACGAAGAAGAATCCTAGCCGCTCCTTGTCTCCGTAGTTTCCGTCAACTGCGTGCAGACGTACGTACAAGAGTTAGACTTGGGGAGTAATCAGTATATGGTGTAAGGAAGATTCAATCTGGAAAAAGATAATTTATGCAAGATGCTAGCCTTCAGAGACCATATGACATATCTTGTTCTACCCTAGTTTGTGATGATGTCGTCCGTCAAAAGTTCAAACTATGTCCTATGGGTGTAAAACCTAAAAGTTGTCGAAAAGTCTGAAAAATAATGGACTCGATTAACTTTGAGTGGAAATATTCTTAACTTCAGTACATTAAAAAACGCAACTTGCACCTTTTCATAAGATTGTTATTTGGTGAAATATTTGACGTTGCACTTTTCACTTAGTAGGATGCATGAAGCTGAAAATTTGAGTGCGAATGAACAAACAAAAAGTGTGATTGCACAAATGAAAGGTGCAATTGCACAGAAAAAAGATACAAATACTCTAAAGAATAAAGGAAGTTATAAACAAAAAATATATTAGAAAAATATTGCAGTTTCCAAAAATTACAATTTAAAAAATGTAAACTATGAAAAACAAAAAAGGTAGATAAAGGTAACCAAACCTTCACAAAACCTACTAAAACTTCACATGAGTGATTGCTCACAAAATTGAGTAAAAGACCATTGGAGTAAAATTTTGAAGAAAATCGAAGTGTTTGTGTTTTAGCAATTGTGTCATTAAACCGAAGTTGTATTTTAGTTTGTAAAAAATCTGAAGTTGCATGTTAGTTAAAAAAAGTAAAAAAAAACATAATTCCGTAACATATCATGATTTTTTCAAAACTTACGTGTTATCTCATCCGCGTCGAGAGCATAAACGTTGTGTCCCTCGTCCACCGCGTGATGCACCGGAAGTCTTCGATTCAGGACTTTTCGCTTGAGATAATGTAGCACGATCTCTTTGTCCGTGGGTAAAAATCTAAACCCTGGTACATGCCACCATGACGTACTCCTAGTTCCTTCGCTTCCATTACCCGTCTCACGAGCTTGCTCTTGTGGCATGCAAACCTCCATTTCTTCGTTACTATCTGGTTGCCTCACCAGAAGTTCTTCCGTTGTGATAGAGCTATTCATGCTCTCACAATCATCCATGTCGTCGCAGCTGCTACCCGATCGCTCTGTTGTGGAGATACTGGCGCCGTCGCTGCTGCCGCCAAGCTGCGTTGACGATGAGGCTACCGTGCCTCTGTCTGCTGAAGTCGTCACTGTCCCATGCAGCGTTTCGCTGCAATGCGTGTCAATGTCGGCGTCAGGAGACACACTGTTATGACCAAGACATGAACCGTCGTGGAACTCAGAAACTGCATCGGTGGAATCTATGCACGATTGCTCTTTCCAATCGTGTGAGTCATCGTGTTGCACAGGAATCTCCTCTGAGGAATGTTTCTGCTGCCATCGTCGTCGGCTCCGATGCTCGGAAAATACCTCATTGATGTTGAAATCCACGTCCCCAAAAGTGCACCACAATAATCGCCGATTCCAATCCCATAAGTCAATGTCAGCGATACAAATTATTCTGCAAATCCAATCCGATAAGAAGCCGTGGTCGATAGAAATTCTTTGGGGATAGTCTCGGTCGAGTTCGTGTCGTGCGATGTTCAGGCAGAACCTAAGAAGCGATTGGTACGACGTTGAATATTGCCCGTCACCCGGCAACCGATATCGATCATCTAGGCACGTCGAAGTACGAAGCTCGACGTCGTCGTCTGTCAGCCGTTCAGGCAACGACCGGTGACCGTTCGTGGTTGCTCGTTTTCCGCTAGGAGTGCTCTCCTCTACGTCCGGCAAACTGCAAGCTATGCCGTCAAAATTGTCACCTGAGCCCTCACGTGGGGTCTGTTGGATACCATCACCACCGGCCTCTCGCCGGCACACCCAAGTACAAGGATCGGCGCTACTGGGTGTAGACGTTCGCTGCCGGCCCATGCAAGCCAGTAATCTATGTAACATTGCCGTCAGGGAGTTCCACGAAGCCATGTTTTGGTCGGCGCCGTCTTCCTCCACGTTAAACGTCCTCGGATGAAGACGACAGAGCGCTCTGCTTATTTGGCCGCTGGCGGTGTTGTCTTCCTCCCCCTCCAGTGCCCTGAGAAACATCCGGTGGCAGTTGCACGGCAACTGGCTATGATCGGCGGCGCTGCCGCCGAAGCTATCCTCCCATGGAAATCTTGCGTGCATGCAGCCGCGCGGGTGCGGCCGGCAGACGTACGGGAGGAGCAGCTGCAGCAGGTACAGAAACGCCCACTGCACGGGCAAGGGTCCGGCGGCCGACATGTCGCTGTATACGCGCGCCATGGGGACGTGGGAGGAGGAAGATCGGGGAGGAGGATAATGTCGGGCGGTGCGATCGCCCTTCGTCAGCGTTTTATGGGTGCAAGAACTCGGAGAGCGCGCGCAACGGGACGCGATGTCGGCCAGGACACGGCAAGAACAGGCGTGCTATGGTATGTGTGCTCGAGTGTCCCCTGTACCTACTAACTTGAAAGCAGTTTGGACTTTCTCTCTCGTGAAGAAATCTTGTCGGGTTTACGGACTAATTCCAATTACAGGCGTAGCTCCTGCCATACGGAGTACTTGTGGATCTAGCAAGCTCCTCCTGGTGCTGTTGAACAGAAGCTCTTCTAACTGTATGAATATCCGTTTCCTTCCGTATTATTACTCCGCGCGCGATCGGACACTACGTCCTTCCGTTTAAATTCAGAGGCGGATATATCGTGCGACAACAGAACACGGATCGCCCCCCGCGCCGCCTCCCAGGCGACACGGGCGGCAGAAACCAATCTCGCGGGGGGCGCTACTATGTTGGTGCTTCGGCTGCTCGGAGTATATCGACCCCGCCCGGTGGCAACGCCGTGGACCAGACGGCGCGGCTGCTTCATCCTTCCTCCTGGCGCCGGGTTGGGGAACTTCGGTCGTCGGCCGTCACGGCGGAGTTAGGGTTTGGCTGTGGTGATCTGGGGCTTCTCACGGAGCTGCCGGTGACGCGTTCGTCCGGCGCGAGGTGGTGGAGTTTACAGTTACAGAGCTCGAGTGGAGAGGATAAAAAGTGGTACGGTGGTGTTCCTAGCGGTTTTGTTTCCTTCAATGCGTTGATCTGCCTCTGCCTGCTCGCGATCCTTCTCAATCTGACCATTTGTTGTTTTGACCATTATTGGTTGTACATTTGGCACTTCTCTTTATGAAAACATTGTCTAGAGGTCAATGATGGGCTCCACAGACCATCGTTACCCCCTCCCTCATGTCACCCTTTCGGAGGCGACCGAGGGCGAAACCCTAGCGCCACCCCTCCCCTCACTCGTCTCGTCGCCGCTAGAGGTAGCTGGCGAGCAAACCCGTGCGACCATCAAGGATGGTTGCGGCGGGGCTGTCGCTGCCCATCCCTCTCCCAGGTGGTGGGAGCTTCTAGATCTGAGGCGGAGGCCTTGCGCGGAGATGGCGGTGGTTATTGTGTGTTGGTATTGCAGGCTGCTCCCCTCGGCTACACGGGAGGCGAGGCAGCGGCGAACATTGAATCGTGGCGCGGAGGCTTCCCCGGTGGTCTAATGGCACAATCCGAATGTATTGCCTCCCCTTTTGCCTCTCGCTCCACCCCACCATCCCTAGGCCTGGCGCCTAGTTGTTGGTGGGTGTGGCCAGAGTTGTGGTGCTGGACCGGGGACACCCTTGTTCACCGCTAGTGAACACAATGTCGACGGAGGTTGCGCGCGGCGTTCTCCTTTCTGAAGGCGGAGGTATCTTCCCCTTTGTCCTCCCTCTCTATCACGGGTGGAAGCCCAAATCTTTCAGATCAGACGCTGGTGTCGCTCCTGCGTCGCTCCTTCCTTGGAGGTGGCGTCTTGGGGCAGAGAGGGCAGTGGGCGAGATCAGCGTATGGGTGGTGTGCAGCTGGTGGCGGCTTTCTTCTCGGTGGCGATGGCAGTGGCTGGTCTAGCTTAGTTGCTCCTTTCCTCAGTGAACTTGCTCGCTAGCAGGTTGGCGACCTCGAGTTTGGGCGAGAGTCGAAGGGTCCCCTCTACGACAACATCATTTACCTGGTGGTAGGTTGAGTCGAAGCTTGGTCGTGTTCCATCGTTGTCAGTCATCTTTCTCCGCACCTCTTTGGCGCTTCCGTCCAACAGTTTGTGTGTCCAATGTTGTGTTTTGTGATGCGCGGCAGCGACTCATGTGTTGATATCTGGTGTGGTGGTGCTAATTGTCCTTCTTCTTCGCCTCCTGTCTGCCTATGTTCATGTGTTCTCAGATGAGCTACTCCACCTCTTGGTACGACGCCCCTCGATCCAGGGCGAGAAGGCATGGGCCTTCTTCAAAGGTGGTACTGATGGCTTGGCGGCAGTGATTGACCTCTCGAGGGTGGAGATTGCGTGACCTTCGATGGCGTGATTACTCTGGTGCCGCCTCACGACAGATCACGGAGCTGGACGAGGGATCTAATGTTCTCAAGCTGGGCGGCTTCTTTTTTTTCTTTGCTTGTTGTCTTTGGTGCCTGTATGCTATCTTTCAACACCTGTATTGTAAATTGTTGTTGTGGCTTTATTAATTTAAAGCTAGGAACTTTGTGGCTTTTATCTAAAAAAGCATTTTCTATAGAGTTTGAATCTTCTCTTCGGTGAAAACATACAATGTTAGATTGGGCGATGATGGCGCTTGTGCACTGTTCTCTTTTTCGAGGCGCCGATTTTAAGAACCTATTTTATTGTGCTCGTGTTGTATTGGTAGTTTGGGTCCGAATGTTGTAAGTGATTGATTAGTATGGCGGGGTCGTTTTTTCCTTTCTTCTTTTTCCTTTTTAGTTGTGTGCATGATGCACACGGTGGTGTGTTGTTGGGAAACCCCAAGAGTAAGGTATGATGAGTGCAGCAGCAAGTTTCCCTCAGTTATGAAACCAACGTTATCGAACCAGTAGGAGTTGAGAGTTCTTCTCGAGGTGGCAACTGCGCCAGGAAAGTGCTTGTGTCGAAGGGAGTGTCAAGGTCTTCCTAGCAACGGCGCTAGAAAAATGCTGGCGTGCAGTTGATGTGGAACCTGCACACAACACAATCAAGATACTTTGCCCCAACTTAACAGTGAGGTTGTCAATCTCACTGGCTTGCTGTAACAAAGGATTAAACGTATGTGTGGAAAATGATGTTTGCAGAGAATGAAAGTAACAGTTTGCAGTAGATTGTATTATCAGTTTAAAGAAAATGACCGGTGTCCACAGTTCACTAGTGGTGTCTCTCCATAAATAATAATAACATACATGCGGGTAAACAAATTACAGCTGGGCAATTGACAGAATAAAGAAGTGCATAATGATGCATATACTATAGTTATGATGTCTAGTGTGAGATTCATTTGGGCATTACAACAATATACATAGACCGTTCCAACCGCATCTATGACTAATAATCTACCTTCCGGTTAGCGTCCGCACCCCTTTCAGTATTAAGTTGCAAGCAACAGATTATTGCATTAGGCAATGTGTGTAATGTAAGTAATACAAATATCCATAGACAAAGTACTACTATTTTATCCCTAGTAGCAACAGTACATCTACAATCTTAGAGCTAGCTGTCACCACCCCAGATTAAATAGAGACATGAACCCAATATCGAGCATAAATACCCCCTCTTGGAGTCACAAGCAACGGAGAGCATGCAAGATCATAAATAACGCACTCACAAGATATATTATGAAGCAATAACATACTACTCAATATTCATCGGATCCCAGCAAACACAACATGTAGCATTACATAAAGATGATCTTGATTATGATAGGCAGCTCACAAGATCTAAACATGGTAGCACAAGAGGAGAAGACAACCATCTAGCTACTGCTATGGACCCGTAGTCCAATGATGAACTACTCACGCATCAGTCCGGAGGCGGGCATTGTGATGTAGAGCCCTCCGGTGATTATTCCCCTCTCCGGCAGGGTGCCGGGAAGAGCTTCTGAACCCTCCCGAACTAGGGTTGACGACGGCGGCGGCTCTGGACTTCGTGGAGGAAAAAGGTGCGCGTCTTAGGTCTTAGAAATCTAGGGGGTATTTGTAGGCGAAAGGGCGAAAGCGGTGGAGGCTCGAGGGCCCCACACCCTGTCCCCACGCGGCCAGGGGGGACCCGCGCCGGGAGGTGGTGTGGGCCCCTCGGGGCTCCCCTCCGTGTACTCTTCGGTGTTCTGGAACCTCCTGAGAAAAATAGGCACTTTGACGTTTCGTTTGTCCAATTCCGATAATATTTCCTTAACAACTTTTCTGAAACCAAAAACAGCAGAAAACAGGGAACTGGCACTGTCGCATCTTGTTAATAGGTTAGTCCCAGAAAATGCATAAAATGATATAAAAGTGCATATAAAACATGTAGCAAGTGGCATAATATAAGCATGGAACATAAGAAATTATAGATACGTTGGAGAGGTATCAACATCCGCAAGCTTAGTTCTACTCGTCCCGAGTAGGTAAAACGATAAAAAAAAACTGAAGTGACATGCTTTCTCACAATCTTGATTTAAGGCTCATGTTATGAATGAAGTGATTCAAAGCAATGGTCTATAGTTTGCTAACAAATAGACAAGGAGTAAACAACTACATCATATAAGTAAAAACTTTTCATGGATATTACTTTCAAACAAGCATCAAAATGATTCACATGAGAGTTAACTCATAAAGCACTAGTCTCTAAGTAAAAGAGGATTGAAACAACACAAAGGAAGATATAAGTTTCAGCATTGGCTTTCAACTTTGAACATGTATATCATATAGATAGTTGTCAACACAAAGAAATATAACAAGTGCAATAAGTTAGCATATAAGAATTGTTGCACACAGTTGACAAAAGTGTTTGCTTCTAATACATAAAGAAGTAGGTAAACTGAACGGGTTCCGTAGCAGAAAATAATAATTTTTCTAACTAACGAATACCAAACATGCCAGGATCTATCTATCTAATAATGCGGTAACGGTGGGCGGAACTGGTCACATACCTCTTTTAGACCAAATAGCGGGGATTACGCTCCCGCACAAGCGTTGCTGACGTAGACACCGTAGTCGACCTCAAGGTCGCGAAGAACTTGGCGCGACGAAGTAGACGATGACGCGGCGATGTCGACGGCGTCGGGCGTCGGGTGCTGGGCGCTGGGCGTCGGGCGTCGGTCGTCGGACGTCGGGCGCCGGGCGTCGGTGACTGGGCATCGGCGGCGGCTGCTGGGCGCCGGCGGCGGCTGGGCGTCGGCGGCTGGGCGTGACGATGTCGCCCGGGCACCTCAAATGTGGCGCCTCCGAGTACTCACACACATACGGAACTTAACGACAACCCCCGGTCACTCAGGTCTAGCTGAGATCGCAGGAGTAGAACTTTGGTGGAATCTCGCAGTGCAACTGGGCACCGCAAAATAGCCTTGGTGGGAGAGAGAGAGAAAAGCGGGCGGAGAATTAACTCAGGCCGGCATATACAACATTAATTGTATTTTTGGATGTCTTTAAATCAATTAATATGCCCTTCTATATAAAGGGGGAGGGGGTGTGCAAACACCTTGCCTCCCCCATGTGGGACTAAAGAAAGGCAATGAAAAAGGAGGTGGGAGGGGGGGTTCGGCCGGCCCCCCCCCCCCATGGCCGAACCAAGTGGGCTCCTCCCACTTGGTGTGCCTCCCCACATGGGCCCAACTTGGCCCATTAATTGGGCTGCCCCCTTTTTCTTTTCTTTTAATTGATTTTAATTAATATTAAATCAATATAAAATATATATAATTCATAATTAATATATTTATACATTATTTAATATCCTGTGACTCCGAAACAATTTCCGGACCACCCGAACTA
Organism: Poa annua; assembly: GCA_026929855.1. Taxonomy (NCBI): domain Eukaryota; kingdom Viridiplantae; phylum Streptophyta; class Magnoliopsida; order Poales; family Poaceae; genus Poa; species Poa annua. The sequence goes on from CM049433.1 coordinate 74,276,827, forward strand.
CCTTCGGTCATTCCCGGAACCCTTCCGATGTCGCCGGAACTTTTCCGGTTAATTTCTCTCTCTCCTAAATCCATATTTATTCCAATAATAAATCATTCCAATGATCTCCACGTGTCGCTAAGACCTTAAGCGTGTTACCCTACGGTTCGAGAACACTCCAGACATGGCCGAGACCCTTCGCTCGCCAATGACCGCCAGGGAGACCTGGACATCTGTAACGGTCCCTGTGCATTCTACGAATATCGTCGTTGAACTATAAACATGATATCTATTCCTTTTGTTTCTTCGGTACTACCTTGTCCGAGATATGATCGCAAACATCCGATGTCCTGTTGTATCTCGTTACCGACAAGGCTCAATTAACTCGTATGTTCCTATCACGAGGATGAACAAATCCCGCTCTTGATCCATACGCCTCAACATACTCTTTCGAGATACACGAGGTACACCTTTATTGTCACACTTTATAAGATATGACGTTTGATGCACTCAGAGTAACCTACGGAGCAGCAATTAATACGATCTCACGGTCTGAGGAATAAGCTATCATATTACTTTCCTATTGCAAATGATGAACATTGTGATACGATCCTATTGCAATACTTTGTTGGGTATGTCCATCACCTTATTCCACTAATAAGATGACCTCATTGTCAACCGACGTAATTGTGCATGACCGGGAATTCTCGATCAACTGTTGCCCAATGAACTAGTTTATATAGAGGCTTACTAGGGACTCTGGTTTGTCTATGTATCACACGTGTATTAACAATTCCGATTAATACAGTTATAGCACGATACAAAAACATATTATAAACTTAATGGAATAATGCGATAAATAACATATATTTATTTGCCTCTAGGGCATATTCCCTTCAGTCTCCCACTTGCACTAGAGTACAAATAAACCAGCTGCATTTTATTTAATCATACCACCTTATCCAATAAGCGTTCTATGATAATGCCTGCTCGTGAAAGAGTGTTACTACAACAATCTGTACCATACATAATTGTGTGTTCTTTGCGATTCACTGATATCACCTTGTTTGATATCATCCTGTTATCCTGATAACATATATGCACACATTGTAACTAAGTGAGACTTTCGTTTCCCAGCGCTTACTCTGATTCTGTTAACCAGACAATTGCTTTGCAAACGCACTCAGCTGTAACATGTACAATCTCGCGATATCTATATACCTTTCATATCTATGTAGAGTTTCGACATTCCAATGTCAATCTGGTGCCTAATGCTATTCTACTTGTAGTAAATTCCAAATTTACTTTGATAATTGTTCTTCTTCTAAGAACATGAGTCATACTTTATCGAGCACACAATATGGTTTCTATATGATGTCTGTTATCATGATATAAGAGACCAACATATCCAGTAACCACTATTATCGTGTACCAAATACACTCAACGTTTTAATTGGATTTCCAAGGAACTTTCCATTGGTTTTATTCCATTCTGACACTTCAGAATCCAATCTAAACAGCTCGACCTTCTATTTAAAATTCTTGTTCTATTCGAAATAGACGCTACCTTTTAAATCATTTCATAACTTCATCTTCTATTTAATTCTACTGGTACTATCCATGATATGTCATTTACATACGTGGATTTAAGCTCCCACTCAAAAATATGTCACTCACATATTAAATTGAGCAAACTAATTCGACTCCTACTGAAAGGATTTAAATTCCCACTCAAAAATATGTCACTTACATATTAAATTTGAGTAAACTAATACGACTCCCACTTAAATTTGCAAATTCATAATTTCTTTCGATATTTTGGTCAAACCAAAATCATTGATCATATATCAATTCGAGTTTTAATACGATATTCTATTAATACATATCCACAGACTTTAAGCATGTCTACACTTGTGTAGTCAACAATTTTGATTTTGTCCAAGACACTCTTCTTGACAAAATTTGCTTCCATGTCTTTCTTATAGTTACATTTCTTTCATATAACACTTTATATGATGATTAAATAATCTTATTCTCTTAATAAGATTCAGAGTAACATTTACTGTTTTAATCCTTAATTCGTATTCTGATATTTCCTCAACTTTCTTTGTATTTATAAGGTGTATCTTGTTCTGTTAACAAGATCTAAATTATGAATATTAAACTGTGACCTGACAGCAAATATTTATAAAATAACACCTTATATAAAAGCTTCTTGTTTGAAAACACTATGATCTCTTATCATCAATTTTTCAATTCCATTTGTAGAGATATTCTTCTCGGAACATATTCCAATATTCTACTCTTATGGAAACAAGGTCCAATACCTTATTTTAACCTTCTACTTTTATTCCATTGACCTTAATTCGAGAAATCATATTTTCTCATGAATTACGCAGACAGCAATACAAATTTTTGCTTCTGTTGGTATTTGGAATATAATCCCATCTTAATATGAGAGTTCTACAAAGAACTATTCGCGTATATTCTGTATTATCATATAATCGTCTATATCACGACACTTACTGTCGATCACACGAATCTTCGTTGAAAAATATCCTATTCCTAAAGTGGATGACGACTACAATGTCAGAATATATTAAGAGATTCTAAAAGACCACACTTTATCTGAAATAGAGCATGATTATAATATTTCACATATCACTATATCTGATATTATAATTTGTGGAACAAACTTTCACAAGTCGTTTTATGTTGAAACCATAATTCAAATAATGTCCCATTTAATCGAATCATGTGGATATAATTTCCATCCACCTTTCTTCTGAAAAATTCCTTTGATCTTTTATCAAATTGTTTTCAGACTCATGTTTCCTTAGCAAATACATTTATTTACTTAGAATCATAGAAAAATTCGAATTGATGATATTCACCACTAATTAATTTAATAATCATCTAATATGACTTTCAATCAATTTCTTTGTATATTGACACTTCAATATCTAATGAAACTTAATCAATTCGGCACATGTAACCTTGATAGATCGAAGTATCTATATTTTTTACATTGCCTTTGTGATCAAATTCGGCGGTGTTTGTTCATGTAACAAAATCATTTAATCTTTGGACATTTAATTTGATCATTCCTGGTTTTATAAATGTATATCATGTTATCATTCTAATAATGTAATCGAGATGTGATTGCATGAAAACTTTATTCATAATGTAAAACAACTGACTTGTTTCACGATATAAAACAACCGACTTGTTCTATTACATATATGAATAACTTTGTCTTGTAACATTAAAGACACAAAGCAAAATCACATTCTCACTATTACAAAATGTCTTATCAAAAACTATTAATGATAACTATAATGATAACTTGAGGACGTGAACACCATTGGCCATCAACTCCTTTGCTTTCCATCACTTGCGCACCGTCACATCATATATCTTCTCATACTTGTGACAATCAGATCCTGTTTCATAAACAAAACAAGCATCAAATGCTTTTCATCAAGTATCACGTGAAGAATACATTTATAACTTTGTATATCAAATATACCTATAGCGTCGAAGATTTCTCCTTCGATGGGTTCAACCTTTACAGATCTGAACTGGCTTATGAACTGGAAGAAAGTCATCGTATCTCTTCTTATAGCATAGCCACGGACATGTTTCTCATAGCTGGGAGGTAAAGATGCCAACACAGCAGCTATCGCACATGAATCCGCCATCCAGTAGTCGTAGACATTCGTAAGTCTCAAGTAAATGTCATACATTTTCTTCAAATGAGTTTCCAAACAGGTATGTTCCTCCATCTGGAGTGAATGGAACTTCCTCGGCTGTTTGTATTGCCCATACTTAATTTCATCTATGAAGTGCGCCTTGATCGAATCTATCATATCATAAGGATCCATATGCTGAAACTGCATTTTCAACTCTGGCACCATGCATATGACCATGATCGTTTGCACTTCTATGAAAATGTCACGACGCTGATGAAATTCCTCATCTTCTTCTTCGCTAGCAGAATCTCCTGGTTCCTCTCCTAATCCCTCTTCTATGACATAGATTATATTATTGTGTATGAGAGTTTCTCTTAGTTTCTTGTACCAATAGATGAAGTTTGACCCATCAGCCAACAAGGACCGACTCCTAAGGAGGTGATCGAAGTAGAGCACCATCTACAGATATAATCGCAAAGAGGGTAAGGCTAAGTTTATAATAATATAAGTTTTAGTTTATAATCAAATTATTAAACACACTCCGCTAAGATTATTATCCCTTCAATAATTTCAGCGATTACACGACCCCAATCCACTGCACCACCCCCGATCATCACGGCCGGCAGCACAGCTTCAAAGGTGGACATCGAAATGTCGATCACAACAACTCTGTGACTCATGCTCGATCTTTCGATCTTCCGTGTTCCGAGGCTATGTCTGTACATACTAGGCTCGCCAATTAAATCTCGATGTTCTTGCGCGTGCAACATGGCTTACAACCACTGTATGTGAACGACGAAATGTGTGACACCCGATCGTCACGGCCTGCCTCATAACGTAGAACTTTCTTGGTGGTGCACAACGAGGGAGAACACAATTTTGGTATTTATTAGGGATCATCCTATTATAGCTACTATCGTATATCTAATATATATATATAGCACTCAATAGGATGTACACACAACAGCACACAATCAAATAATGTAATGAAGTGCGATATGACATGGTCGTGCGCCCGGACCTCCTTGGCGCCGTGCGCCTGGACCGGGCGTCCCGGCATGGCTCCGAGTCTACGGTGCCTCCTTTGCCTCCGACATTACGAATAATTCAAAACTTACCGTAACCATGTCATATTCAAATGCCTCTGCAAAATAAAGTTAGACGCCTCGACCTTTATCTAGTTTTGCAAGTTTTACGTGGCTTTATAGGCTTTCGCAAGAGAACCGTTTCCCTACCTACGAACAATGTGCCACAACGTCGATCCAACAATTGCATGTTTATGTATCCCTTTCGGGCCCTCCATTGAAAATGCAAAGCCAACTAAAGAGAGAGAAACAGACACCCGCCAGCCACATATACGGTACCAGCCGTATGTCAGTAGTGGAACCAGTCTCGCGTAAGCGTACGCGTAAAGTCGGTCCGGGCCGCTTCATCAACTCAATGCTGCCGACAGTGCAAGTGCACGCGAGAGGGTAGCAAATATAAGAAAGACGTCCTCATATTCAACACGAGTTCTAACCGTACCAGCAAACTACGCATAGATCGGCTCTGATACCACTTAAGGGGTTCCGTAGCAGAAAACAATAATTTTTCTAACTAACGAATACCAAACATGCCAGGATCTATCTATCTAGTAATGCGGTAACGGTGGGCGGAACTGGTCACATACCTCTTGTAGACCAAATAGCGGGGATTATGTTCCCGCACAAGCGTTGCTGACGTAGACGCCATAGCCGACCTCAAGGTCGCGAAGAACTTGGCGCGACGAAGTAGACGATGATGCGGCGATGTCGACGGCGTCGGGCGTCGGGTGCTGGGCGCTGGGCGTCGGGCGTCGGTCATCGGACGACGGGCGTCGGTGACTGGGCGTCGGCGGCGGCTGCTGGGCGCCGGCGGCGGCTGGGCGTCGGCGGCAGGGCGCCGGCGGCTGGGCGTGACGATGTCGCCCGGGCACCTGAAATGTGGCGCCTCCGAGTACTCACACACATACGGAACTTAACGACAACCCCCGGTCACTCAGGTCTAGCTGAGATCGCAGGAGTAGAACTTTGGTGGAATCTCGCAGTGCAACTGGGCACCGCAAAATAGCCTTGGTGGGAGAGAGAGAGAAAAGCGGGCGGAGAATTAACTCAGGCCGGCATATACAACATTAATTGTATTTTTGGATGTCTTTAAATCAATTAACATGCCCTTCTATATAAAGGGGGGAGGGGGTGTGCAAACACCTTGCCTCCCCCATGTGGGACTAAAGAAAGGCAATGAAAAAGGAGGTGGGAGGGGGGGTTCGGCCGGCCCCCCCCCATGGCCGATCCAAGTGGGCTCCTCCCACTTGGTGTGCCTCCCCACATGGGCCCAACTTGGCCCATTAAGTGGGCTGCCCCCTTTTTCTTTTCTTTTAATTGATTTTAATTAATATTAAATCAATATAAAATATATATAATTCATAATTAATATATTTATACATTATTTAATATCCTGTGACTCCGAAACAATTTCCGGACCACCCGAACTACCTTCGGTCATTCCCGGAACCCTTCCGATGTCGCCGGAACTTTTCCGGTTAATTTCTCTCTCTCCTAAATCCATATTTATTCCAATAATAAATCATTCCAATGATCTCCACGTGTCGCTAAGACCTTAAGCGTGTTACCCTACGGTTCGAGAACACTCCAGACATGGCCGAGACCCTTCGCTCGCCAATGACCGCCAGGGAGACCTGGACATCTGTAACGGTCCCTCTGCATTCTACGAATATCGTCGTTGAACTATAAACATGATATCTATTCCTTTTGTTTCTTCGATACTACCTTGTCCGAGATATGATCGCAAACATCCGATGTCCTGTTGTATCTCGTTACCGACAAGCCTCAATTAACTCGTCTGTGATATTACATCTCCATGACCTAGTCATTAGCTGCGCAGCTCTATAGATGTAATCTCACCGAGTGGGCCCAGAGTATCTTCCTATCACGAGGATGAACAAATCCTGCTCTTGATCCATACGCCTCAACATACTCTTTCAAGATACATGAGGTACACCTTTATTGTCACACTTTATAAGATATGACGTTTGATGCACTCAGAGTAACCTACGGAGCAGCAATTAATACGATCTCACGGTCTGAGGAATAAGCTATCATATTACTTTCCTATTGCAAATGATGAACATTGTGATACGATCCTATTGCAATACTTTGTTGGGTATGTCCATCACCTTATTCCACTAATAAGATGACCTCATTGTCAACCGACGTAATTGTCCATGACCGGGAATTCTCGATCAACTGTTGCCCAATGAACTAGTTTATATAGAGGCTTACTAGGGACTCTGGTTTGTCTATGTATCACACGTGTATTAACAATTCCGATTAATACAGTTATAGCACGATACAAAAACATATTATAAACTTAATGGAATAATGCGATAAATACCATATATTTATTTGCCTCTAGGGCATATTCCCTTCATAAACTGACTCAACATAAAGTAAAAGAAAGGCCCTTCACAGAGGGGAGCAGGGATACAAACATGTGATAGAGCTTTTTAGTTTTTATAGGTTTTCAAATCATATAGAGAGGATAAAAGTAACTTTTCTAGAGGTGTTTGTTGTTGTCAACGAATGGTAATGGGCACTCTACTCCCCTTATCAACCAGACTTTCAAGAGCGGCTCCCATGAAGGACGTTATTTCTACCAGCAAGGCAGATCATCCCTCTTCTCTCTTTTGTTTACACATGTAATTAAAAACTATTGTCATTGTGATGCACCGGTGAGGTGTTGTTGGGAAACCCCAAGAGGAAGGTATGAAGTAGTGCAGCAGCAAGTTTCCCTCAGTTATGAAACCAAGGTTATATACCAGTAGGAAACTAGGATTCTTCTCGAGATGGCAACGGCGCCAGAAAAGTGCTTGCGTGTAGTTGACGTGGAACCTCCACACAACACAATCAAAGTATTTTGCCCAACTTGACAGTGAGGTTGTCAATCTCAGTGGCTTGCTGTAACAAAAGGATTAAACGTATGTGTGGATGATGATGTTTGTTTGCAGAGAATGAAAGTAACAGGTTTGCAGTAGGTTGTTTATCAGTTTAGAGAAAAGGACCGAAGTGCATAGTTCACTAGTGGTGTCTCTCCATAAATAATAATAACATACATGCGGGTAAACAAATTATAGCTGGGCAATTGACAGAATAAAGAAGTGCATAATGATGCATATACTATAGTTATGATGGCTAGTGTGAGATTCATTTGGGCATTACGACAATATACATAGACCGTTCCAACCGCATCTATGACTAATAATCCACCTTCTGGTTAGCGTCCGCACCCCTTTCAGTATTAAGTTGCAAACAACAGATTATTGCATTAGGCAATGTGTGTAATGTAAGTAATACAAATACCCTTAGATAAAGTACTACTATTTTATCCCTAATAGCAACAGTACATCTACAATCTTAGAGCTAGCTGTCACCACCCTAGATTAAATAGAGACATGAACCTACTATCGAGCATAAATACCCCCTCTTGGAGTCACAAGCATCTACTTGGCCAGAGCATCTACTAGCAACGGAGAGCATGCAAGATCATAAATAACGCACTCACAAGATATATTATGAAGCAATAACATAGTACTCAATATTCATCGGATCCCAGCAAACACAACATGTAGCATTACATAAAGATGATCTTGATCATGATAGGCAGCTCACAAGATCTAAACATGGTAGCGCAAGAGGAGAAGACAACCATCTAGCTACTGCTATGGACCCGTAGTCCAAGGATGAACTACTCACGCATCAGTCCGGAGGCGGGCATGGTGATGTAGAGCCCTCCGGTGATGATTCCCCTCTCCGGCAGGGTGCCGGGAAGAGCTTCTGAACCCTCCCGATCTAGGGTTGACGACGGCGGCGGCTCTGGACTTCGTGGAGGAAAAAGTTGCGCGCTCTAGGTTTTAGATATCTGGGGGGCATAAGTAGGCGAAGGGGCGAAGGCGGTGGAGCCACGAGGGCCCCACACCCCGTGCTCGCGCGGCAGAAGGGGGAGCCGCGCCGGGAGGGGGTGTGGGCCCCTCGGGGTTCCCCTCCGTGTCTTCTTCGGTGTTCTGGAACCTCCCGGGGAAAATAAGAGCTTCGACGTTTTGTTTGTCCAATTCCGAGAATATTTCCTTAACAAATTTTCTAAAACCAAAAACAACAGAAAACAGGCAACTGGCACTATGGCATTTTGTTAATAGGTTAGTTCCAGAAAATGCATAAAATGATATAAAAGTGTATATAAAACATGTAGCAAGTGGCATAATATAAGCATGGAACATAAGAAATTATAGATACGTTTGAGACGTATCAAGCTTCCCCAAGCTTAGTTCTACTCGTCCCGAGTAGGTAAAACGATAAAAGAATAATTTCTGAAGTGACATGCTTTCTCACAATCTTGATCATATAATAATGTAAGGCTCATGTTATGAATGAAGTGATTCAAAGCAATGGTCTATAGTTTGCTAACAAATAGACAAGGAGTAAACAACTACATCATATAAGCAAATTTTTTTGATGGATAGTACTTTCAAACAAGCATCAAGATGATTCACATGAGAGTTAACTCATAAAGCAATAGTCTCTAAGTAAAAGAGCATTGAAGCAACACAAAGGAAGATATAAGTTTCAGCATTGGCTTTCAACTTTGAACATGTATATTGTATAGATAGTTGTTAACACAAAGGAATATAACAAGTGCAATAAGTAAGTATATAAGAATTGTTGCACACAGTTGACACAAGTGTTTGCTTCAAAGACAGAAAGAAGTAGGTAAACTGACTCAACATAAAGTAAAAGAAAGGCCCTTCGCAGAGGGAAGCAGGGATACAAACATGTGCTAGAGCTTTTTAGTTTTTTATAGGTTTTTTTGAAATCATATAGAGAGCATAAAAGTAACTTTCGAGAGGTTTTTGTTGTTGTCAACGAATGGTAATGGTCACACTACCCCCCTTGTCAACCAGACTTTCAAGAGCGGCTCCCATGAAGGACGTTATTTCTACCAGCAAGGCAGATCATCCCTCTTATCTCTTTTGTTTACACATATAGTTAAAAATTGTTGTCATTGCTTGACTGATTAGATCAGGGCAAAAATGTAAAGAGATTGCAGCGGTTAAAGTTGTAATTAATTGGGACTGGGCACCCCATTTGCCAGCTCTTTTTGCAAAGTTAATGGATAAGCGGATGTATATGCCACTAGTCCGGTTGTGAAAGTCTGTCTAAAAGCAAATGACAAGGTTGATATCCGTAACACCACATACTTTCTCATGAGCTAATAAACATTGACACAAATAAGAGATAGTAAGTTTTGAATAAAAGGTAGCACACGAAGTATTTGCTTGGAATGGCAGGAAATACCATGTAGTAGGTAGGTATGGTGGACACAAATGGCATGGGTTTTGGCTCAAGGTTTTGGATGCACGAGAAGCATTCCCTCTCAGTACAAGGCTTTGGCTAGCAAGGTTATTTGAAGCAAACACAAGTATAAACTATGACCACAAGACGTATATAAAAACAAATTGCAAGTATTATAAAACTCTACATTGTCTTCCTTGTTGTTCAAACACCTTTACTAGAAAATATCTAGACCTTAGAGATACCAAACATGCAAACCAAATTTCAACAAGCTTTACGGTAGTTCTTCATTAATAGGTTTTAACTACATGATATAAAAGCTTAAACATGATCTACTTGAGAGCTCAAAACAATTGCCAAGCACCACAACATACAAGATAACAATTCATAAGAGCATGTATATCTTTTTCATTATACCATCTACCACATTTAGCATTTTCTGTTTCCAACCAAACACCAATCAACTTATTTAAAGATAAACTCTCCAAGTGTATATCAATGAGACATGAGAGTGTAATATAAGAAAACTAACAGTTCCAACAAGAGATGCATGAAAAACAAGAGCTAATAGTATTGAAATAACATAGAAGAATACTCGACAAATATAAGTGAAGAATACGAGTATTCATAAGAAAAAGCGGAGCGTGTCTCTCTCCCACAAAGGAATGCTATTATCCATTTTATTCAGAGAATGAAAATAACAAAAACAAAAACAAGAACAAACAGACGTTTCAAGTAAAGCACATAAGATGTGTCAGAATTAAAATATAGTTTCACTAGAGATGACCTGATAGTTTGTTGATGAAGAAGGGGATGCCTTGGGCATCCCCAAGCTTTGACGCTTGAGTCTTCTTAAAATATGCTTGGGTGACCCACGGGGGCATCCCCAAGCTTTGGCTCTTTCATCTTCTTGATCACATCACATCATCCTTCTCTCTTGATCCTTGAAAACTTCCTCCACACCAAACTCAAAGTAGACTTCATTAGAGGGTTAGTGCATGAAAAATTCTTATATTCTGCATGAACACAATTGCTACCAATGCTACTGGATATTAGCTACAGCCACTGATACTTTATGGAACAAAAAGATCCATTCAATATAGTAAAAGAGGCATTGCAAAATAAATGGCAGAATCTGTCAAAAACAGAACAGTCCGTAAAGACGAGTTTTTTTGAGGCACTTAATTTGCTCAAATCAGAAAACTCAAAACTAATGAAAGTTGCATACATGTCTGATGATCACGCACAAAAAAGCCCAGGTCATTTTGAATTTTCTGTATTTAGTTATGAATTTAACGATGGACAGGAGAAAACTTTTTCTGCGCAGCAATCCAAATCTAGCATTAACTTTCTACTAGAGGCTTAACTTGACACAACAATGCAATAAAGTAAAGATACAAAGGAATTGCTACAGATGTGAGCATTTTCCTTGACTCAATAAAATAAAATAACAGAAATAAAAAATGGGTTGTCTCCCATAAGCGCTTCTGTTTAACGCCTTTCAGCTAGGCACAGAAAGTGATATTCAAGTATTTCTACGAGATGAAGCATCGACATCATAATTTGTACGAATGATAGAATCAAAAGGTAGCTTCATTCTTTCTCTAGGGAAGTGTTCCATACCTTTCTTGAGTGGGAATTGGTATCTAATATTTCCTTTTTTTCATATCAATAATAGCACCCACAGTTCTAAGAAAAAGTCTTCCCAACACAATTGGACAAGATGGGTTGCATTCAATATCCAAGACAATAAAATCAACGGGGACAAGATTATTGTTAACCATAATAAGAACATCATTGACTCTCCCCACAGGTTTCTTCATAGCATTATCAACAAGAAAAACATCCAAATAGCAATGTTCCAAAGGTGGCAAATCAAACATATCATAGAGATTTTTAGGCATAACAGAGATACTTGCACCAAGGTCACATAAAGCATTGCAATAAAATTTATCCACTCTTATTTTAATGATGGGCTCCCAACCATTTTCTAACTTCTTAGGGATAGAAGTTTCAAGTTTTAATTTCTCTTCCCTAGCCTTAATGAGAGCATTTGTAATATGAGTTGTAAATGCCATGTTCATGGCACTAGCATTAGGACTTGTGGCCAACTTTTGCAAGAACTTAATAATTTCAGTGATATTACAATTATCAAAATCAAAATTATTATCATCAAAGCAAACCGAACTACCTTCTCCTATGTTCTTAAAAATTTCAGCACTTTTATCAAGAACAGTTTCAGCAGTTTTAACTGTTTGGGAGAAGTAGAAGAAATATTTCCAACACCAACTATGTTACCATTAATAGTAGGAGGCTTACTAGCATGTGAAGTAACATTATTTTCAGTAGTGGTAATAGTAAAAACTTTAACAATATTATCTTCCTTAGCTAGTTCTTTCTCTCTTTCCCATCTAGCATGCAATTGGGCCATCATCCTAACATTTTCATCAATTCTAACTTGGATGGCATTAATTTTAGCAAAGGTCTTACTCTCTTTAGTATCATTAGGCAGGACTTTAGATTTTAAAAGATCAACATCAAGGGCAAGACTATCAACTTTAGAGGCAAGAATATCAATTTTACCAAGCTTTTCCTCAACAGTTTTATTAAAAGCAGTTTGTGTAGTGATAAAATCTTTTAGCATGGTTTCAAGTTCAGTGGAGGTATTCCTATTATTGTTATAAGAATTACCATAAGAATTAACATAACCACCACTATTATTAGAAGGATAGAGCTTATAGTTATTATTACCATAATTGTTCCTATAGGCATTGTTGTTGAAATTGTTATTTTTAATGAAGTTCACATCAACATGCTCTTCTTGTGCAACTAAAGAAGCTAAGGGAACATTATTTGGATCAACATGAGATTTACAATTCACAAGCATAGACATAATAATATCAATCTTTTCACTCAAAGAGGAGGTTTTTTCAACAGAATTTACCTTCTTACCTTGAGGTGTCCTTTCAGTATGCCACTCAGAATAATTCACCATCATATCATCTAAGAGTTTTTTTGCAGCCACCAAAGTGATGGACATAAAGGTACCTCCCGCAGCCGAATCAAGAAGGTTTCTTGAAGAAAAATTCAGTCCTGCATAAAAGGTTTGGATGATCATCCAAGCAGTCAGTCCATGGGTAGGGCAATTTTTAACCAAAGATTTCATTCTTTCCCAAGCTTGAGCAACATGTTCATTATCAAGTTGTTTAAAATTCATAATGCTACTTCTTAGAGAAATAATCTTATCAGGAGGATAGTATTTGCCAATAAAAGCATCTTTGCATTTAATCCATGAATCAATACTATTCCTAGGCAATGAAAGCAACCATTCTTTAGCTCTTCCTCTCAAAGAGAAAGGAAATAATTTCAGTTTTATAATATCACCATCTACATCTTTATACTTTTGCATTTTACAAAGTTCAACAAAATTATTTAGATGGGCAGCAGCATCATCAGTACTAACACCAGAAAATTGCTCTCTCATAACAAGGTTTAACAAAGCAGGTTTTATTTCAAAGAATTCTGCTTTAGAAGCGGGTGGAGCAATAGGAATGCATATAAAATCATTATTATTGGTGCTAGTGAAGTCACACAACTTAGTATTCTCAGGAGTACTCATTTTAGCAAATTAAAAGGCAAACCGAAATAAAAATAACAAAACCGAAATAAAAATAACAATGCAAGTAACTATTTTTTTGTATTTTTGATATTAAGCAAACAAGACAATAATAAAAATAAACTAAGCAAGACAATAAAAAATAAAGAGATTGGATGTGAGAGACTCCCCTCGTAGAAGAATCAAGTTTCCCCGGCAACGGCGCCAGAAAAGAGCTTGATGCACCGGTGAGGTGTTGTTGGGAACCCCAAGAGGAAGGTATGAAGTAGTGCAGCAGCAAATTTCCCTCAGTTGTGAAACCAAGGTTATCGAACCAGTAGGAAACTAAGAATCTTCTCAAGGTGACAACGGCGCCAGAAAAGAGCAAACCGAAATAACAATAACAGAAACCGAAATAAGAAGTAACTAAACCGAAATAAAAATAACAATGCAAGTAACTAATTTTTTTGTATTTTTGATATTAAGCGAACAAGACAGTAATAAAAATAAACTAAGCAAGACAATAACAAAATAAAGAGATTGGAAGTGAGAGACTCCACTCGTAGAAGAGCTTCAACTCCCCGGCAACGGCGCCAGAAAAATGCTTGATGCACACGGTGGTGTGTTGTTGGGAAACCCCAAGAGGAAGGTATGATGAGTGCAGCAGCAAGTTTCCCTCAGTTATGAAACCAAGGTTATCGAACCAGTAGGAGTTGAGAGTTCTTCTCGAGGTGGCAACTGCGCCAGAAAAGTGCTTGTGTCGAAGGGAGTGTCAAGGTCTTCCTAGCAACGGCGCTAGAAAAATGCTGGCGTGAAGTTGACGTGGAACCTGCACACAACACAATCAAGATACTTTGCCCCAACTTAACAGTGAGGTTGTCAATCTCACTGGCTTCCTGTAACAAAGGATTAAACGTATGTGTGGAAAATGATGTTTGCACAGAATGAAAGTAACAGTTTGCAGTAGATTGTATTATCAGTATAAAGAAAAGGACCGGGGTCCACAGTTCACTAGTTGGGTCTCTCCATAAATAATAATAACATACATACTGGTAAACAAATTACAGTTGGGTAATTGACAGAATAAAGAAGTGCATAATGATGCATATACTATAGTTATGATGTCTAGTGTGAGATTCATTTGGGCATTACAACAATATACATAGACCGTTCCAACCGCATCTATGACTAATAATCCACCTTCTGGTTAGCGTCCGCACCCCTTTCAGTATTAAGTTGCAAGCAACAGATTATTGCATTAGGCAATGTGTGTAATGTAAGTATTACAAATATCCTTAGACAAAGTACTACTGTTTTATGCCTAGTAGCAACAGTACATCTACAATCTTAGAGCTAGCTGTCACCACCCCAGATTAAATAGAGATATGAACCCACTATCGAGCATAAATACCCCCTCTTGGAGTGATACGTCCAAAACGTATCTACTTTACCAAACACTTTTGTTATTTTTTTACCTCTAATTTGTGTGTTTTGAATGCAACTAACGCGGACTAACGCTGTTTTGAGCAGAATTGCACTGGTGTCTCATTTTTATGCAGGAAATCAACTTTTAGGAAAAATACCAGAAAAATCATAGAAGTCCCTATTTTCCCAGGAAATTCACGGAGCCAGAAGACGAGACGGAGACGGGCCACGTGGGGCCCACACCCCCTGGTGGCGCGGCAGGCCCCTGGCCGCGCGAGCACCAGGTGTGGTGGCCCCAGGCGCCGCCTCGCGCCCCCCTCTCGACTACTTAGCCTCTTGATACGTCCAAAACGTATCTACTTTCCCGAACACTTTTGCTATTGTTTTGCCTCTATTTTGTGTGTTCTGAATGCAACTAATACGGACTAACGCTGTTTTCAGCAGAATTGCCCTGGTGTCTCGTTTTTGTGCAGGAAATCAACTTTATGGAAAAACTCCAGAAATAATGCAAAAAGTCTTAAATTGCCCGAAGACTCCAGGAGCCAGAAGCCCTGACAGAGGGGGGCCAGGGGGCCACCACCTCATGTGGTGGCGCGGCAGAGGGCTGGCCACGCCAGCACCTGAGGGGGGCGAGTCCCTCTCCCCCTCGGACTCCCCTCGCGCATATAACCCCCCTCTAACCTAAAAACGGAGGAGGGCTGAACACTTTTCCCGGAAACATCTCTGCACGCCGCCGCCACCTCGAAACTCAATTCGGGGACCAGAAGTCTCTGTTCCGGCACCCTGCCAGGACGGGGAATCGAAGGGGATCATCACCATCGTCATCACCAACGCCTCTCCATCAACCATCCATGTTTCCCCCATCCATGTGTGAGTAATCCACCGCTGTAGGCTTGAGGGGATGGTAGGGATTGGATGAGATCATTCATGTAATAGCTGTAATATCATTAGGGCATGGTGCCTAGTATCCGTTATCGGTGTTTTACGTCATTGTTGCAACTTGTTATGCTTAATGCTTGACACCAGGGCCCGAGTGCCATGATTTCAGATCTGAACATATTATTGTATCATGAGGATAATTATTGTTTTAGATCATATCTATGAGTTGTATACACATATTATTGTCCGGAACCGAAGGCCCCAAAGTGACAATAATTGGGACAGCCGGAGGGAATGGCTGTGATGTGAGGATCATGTGTGTTCACGAAGTGTTAATGCTTTGCTCCGGTACTTTATTAAAAGGAGTAACTTAATTGCCAGTAGTTTCCCTAGAGCCCCCGCTGCAACGGGCTGGCAGGACAAAAGATGATGTGCAACTTTCTCATTGCGAGCACGCACAACTAAATTGGAACACATGTTTATGATTAGTTAATACTTGGATGCTTTATCTTATTTATCTGCAAATGCCTATGCTTTGATATTACATGAATTATCTTATCCATGCAACGCCCGTACATCCGTCCCTATGCCTACAGTATTTTAATCCTGCTGTCTACTATAATCACAATCGCTGTCTTATTTCTACTGCTGCTGTTATTTCACTACTGTCTCTGCTATAAAACTGTTGCTACTGATAATCTGTCTCGAGCAAGTCTATTCACAGGTGCAGCTGAACTGACAATTCATCTGTTAAGGATTATAAATATTCTTTGGCTCCCCTTGTGTCGAATCAATAAATTTGGGTTTTACTTCCCTCGAAGACTGTTGCGATCCCCTATACTTGTGGGTCATCAAGACTATTTTCTGGCGCCGTTGCCGGGGAGCATAGCTTTATTCATAAGTCCACCTGAGTGTGATATTGTTCTCTGGAATTTATTCATCATGGGAAGACATGCTGATAAGAAGTTTCCCATCGTACCATCCACTACAAGGAAAGGTACAACTCTGAACTCCGCTGCTGCTCTTGATTCTCCGTCTGTGTTGAGTAAGCTACATTTAAGATTTATGATATGCCTGTTACCTTGCCGCTGCGTGCTTTTTGTGATATCATAGGTATAGCGGACAAGGGGTCATCGAAGAAGATTCAGAAGGACCCAAAGGATTTGGGGCAAATCTACCAACAAGTGACGCATGATGACACCCGCTCCGCACAACGTGGCAAGATAAGGAACATTCAGTTCCCAGCTATTAAGTATTTTGCTTACTACATTGCCACTAGTGTGCTTGGTAGGGATAACACTAGTAATGTCTCTAACTATCATCTTGCATTTTTGCTCGCTGCACTTAAGGAGGAATTCCCATTTAACCTTGGTACCTTGATTGCTCGCCGCTTAGCTGCTAAGGGACCCATTTATGGTGGGATTATTGCTTCACGTGTTGCTGCACATTTGGGGATGCCTATTGATCCCAACGATACATTACTTGCTCCTTGCTATCTTGACCTTGCTGCATTGAAGGGGCATCAATTTGTTACTACTAGATCCACTTTGGATAACATTGTATTTAGGCTCATCTTTGCTAACGGTAGCGAAAGGGAGATCCCTTTGCCACGGCCCGGTTTGTTCAGTATTGACAGGAGGACGTGGGCGTACTCGGAGGTTGAGTTGGACGAGCAGCTGAGCGTGCGGGGCTTCCACGAGCAGTACGGCGAGGTGGCACCTGAGGAGGACTACACCGCGCACTACACCGGTGCGTCCTCGAGTTCGTATCATGGCGAAGGTTCCTCATCACGCAACGAGGACTTCACATCTTGGGGGCCGTGGGCTCCATCTTACCCGCCATGGAGCTGATTCCCACTTAGGCCAAAAGCCTAAGCTTGGGGGGAGGTATACCGATAGCACACTCATCTATATATCATTATTATTCGGTACTTTGTATATCCATGTTTCGCTTTAGTTTTCTTTCTTTCAATTGTTCATGCTTTGTTTTGCTTTCCATAAACTCAAAAATACCAAAAAGATTTTTGTTATTTCTCTTGCTGGTTTGTTTTAGTATTTAGTATTAGTATGCTTAGTATTTCATTTAGTTCAATATGCAAAAACACAAAAATATTTCGCCTTGTTATTTGCTGTTTCGCGCAGGGACAGATTTCTGCTGACCACCGTTTAATTCATAACTTCCTGTAGAAAAATCCAAATGACCTGAAATTTCGTGAGAATCATCCTCAGATATGTACGCAACTTTCATTAGTTTTGAGTTTTCTGATCTGGGCATGTTAAGGTCCTCGAAAAAATTCGTCTTTGCTGGCTGTTCTGTTTTAGTTCCTAAATCCGAAAACCCAAAAATATTTGTTGTTTCTTTTTGGTTTTGTATAGTTTGTTTCAGAGCTCAATGCCATCCGTTATTCCGTGGAGATTTGTTTTCATTTCATATTATTCAAGCCACACGAGTAAAAAGAGCAATAATGACGAGATATGACAATTTGAGTTGGGTAAGAGGCTGGTAATGAACTCTATTTGTTTTTCATTTTTGTACATATACTCATTCATGTGAGCATGCTTAGATGGTTCACATAAGGTATATGTTGATTGGTGGATGCTTAGTTGTTTATGTCCTCTTATGATCAATTCCAATTTATTAATAGTAGATGACATGTTTCTATGCATGTTTGCTTGCATTGTTTTGTTCATAAAAGAGTATGACATTGTGGTATCCTCCTCTGAATAAATTCATGTGTATCGACTTGGCACATGCTCACACATGTATATGACTGAAAACAAAGAGTCAATTAAGCCTTGATGATTTATTTTGTCTCAGAGTTCTAGTATCACTTTTACGCCTCCGTTAATTTTATTTTGTCGCAAGCATGATTATGACAGTTATTGCTCTCTCGAATTGTCGCTCCCCTGTCTATTGCTAGCCTCCACTTGTACTAAGCAATGTTGCTTGTGCTTCCAAATCCCTGAAAACCAAGTTATTCCAAAGAGTCCACTATAAATACCTATTCATGGCATTTCAAACCATTCAAGTAAATTTGCATGTGCTATCTTTAAAACATTCAAACACTTCTCAATTTGTGCCACTGTTTCGAGCTCATGAGGAAGTAGTAGTTGGGTTTGTTATCTTCCATACTAATTAAGTAACCGACTTGCATGCTTCATCTGCTTGTCACTAATATTGCAAAGAGCTGGTTAGACCACTATAATATCAAAAGTTCTGAAAAGTGAAAAATAGACACTCCTCCATGGTATGTGATTGCTGGTGGGCACCCGAGGATTCGGTTAGCCATGGTTTGTGAAAAGCAAAGGTTGGGAGGAGTGTCAAAATATCAAAAAGATAAAATATAAGGATGCATATTATAAATGCTTGATTTTAAAATAATTCGGAACCGCTCTCAACTTGCTTAGTATGGAAGATAATAAGAACTCTATTGCCATTCGTTGACGGAACAACCACCACTTAAAAACAATTTTACCTCTGTTTTCAAAACAATGAAAAGCTCTAGCACATGTTAAATCCCTACTTCCCTCAATGAAGGGCATATCTTTTACTTTACTGTTGAGTCACCATCCTTCTTTGAGCACCTTCCTGAGAGCATAATTGTCATTCTTAGTGTAATGTGCTTGTCCCAGAATGCGGTTAACTGCGGTGTAATCTTGATGCTTTTATCTTTGATATCTTTATCTCTAGTCTACTCTTGAATCTCAGAGGTGCCTGGGCATTTATGTTTTGTTGTACACTTTCGGGCAAGCGAGATACCACTTTATCATACTTTCTTATGAGCTTTGCAATCTTGTGAATTGATATGTTTCATGTTATTTACTATTGGTATGATTGGCATCTCTTCATAGTTTACATAATTAATTAGGTAACACCATTTACATATATCCTATCATGAATAGCCTAAGCATTTGCCAGATAGTGAGAATATTTACATCATATGAAGCAAATGTGTTCGTGAAAGTTCTTTTATCGCACTCAGTTGTTAACTGAATTGCTTGAGGACAAGCAATAAGCTAAGCTTGGGGGGAGTTGATACGTCCAAAACGTATCTACTTTCCCGAACACTTTTGCTATTGTTTTGCCTCTATTTTGTGTGTTTTGAATGCAACTAACACGGACTAACGCTGTTTTCAGCAGAATTGCCCTGGTGTCTCGTTTTTGTGCAGGAAATCAACTTTATGGAAAAACTCCAGAAATAATGCAAAAAGCCTTAAATTGCCCGAAGACTCCAGGAGCCAGAAGCCCTGACAGAGGGGGGCCAGGGGGCCACCACCTCATGTGGTGGCGCGGCAGAGGGCTGGCCGCACCAGCACCTGAGGGGGGCGAGTCCCTCTCCCCCTCGGACTCCCCTCGCGCATATAACCCCCCTCTGACCTAAAAACGGAGGAGGGCTGAACACTTTTCCCAGAAACATCTCCGTACGCCGCCGCCACCTCGAAACTCAATTCGGGGACCAGAAGTCTCTGTTCCGGCACCCTGCCGGGACGGGGAATCGAAGGGGATCATCGCCATCGTCATCACCAACGCCTCTCCATCAACCATCCATGTTTCCCCTATCCATGTGTGAGTAATCCACCGCTGTAGGCTTGAGGGGATGGTAGGGATTGGATGAGATCATTCATGTAATAGCTGTAATATCATTAGGGCATGGTGCCTAGTATCCGTTATCGGTGTTTTACGTCATTGTTGCAACTTGTTATGCTTAATGCTTGACACTAGGGCCCGAGTGCCATGATTTCAGATCTGAACATATTATTGTATCATGAGGATAATTATTGTTTTAGATCATATCTATGAGTTGTATAGACATATTATTGTCCGGAACCGAAGGCCCCAAAGTGACAATAATTGGGACAGCCGGAGGGAATGGCTGTGATGTGAGGATCACGTGTGTTCACGAAGTGTTAATGCTTTGCTCCGGTACTTTATTAAAAGGAGTACCTTAATTGCCAGTAGTTTCCCTAGAGGCCCCGCTGCAACGGGCTGGCAGGACAAAAGATGATGTGCAAGTTTCTCATTGCGAGCACGCACAACTAAATTGGAACACATGCTTATGATTAGTTAATACTTGGATGCTTTATCTTATTTATCTGCAAATGCCTATGCTTTGATATTACATGAATTATCTTATCCATGCAACGCCCGTACATCCGTACCTATGCCTACAGTATTTTAATCCTGCTGTCTACTATAATCACTATCGCTGTCTTATTTCTACTGCTGCTGTTATTTCACTACTGTCTCTGCTATAAAACTGTTGCTACTGATAATCTGTCTCGAGCAAGTCTATTCACAGGTGCAGCTGAACTGACAATTCATCTGTTAAGGCTTATAAATATTCTTTGGCTCCCCTTGTGTCGAATCAATAAATTTGGGTTTTACTTCCCTCGAAGACTGTTGCGATCCCCTATACTTGTGGGTCATCACCTCTTCTGACCTAAAAATCAATATCATGGAGAGTTTTTCCAGAGAAACCCATCGGAGCGCCGCCGCTACCTCGAAACTCAATTCGGGGACTAGAAGTTCCTGTTCCGGCACTCCGCCGGGACGGGGAATCGAAGGAGATCATCGCCATCGTCATCGCCACCACTTCTCCATCAACCATCCATGTTTCCCCCATCCATGTGTCAGTAATCCACCGCTGTAGGTTTGAGGGGATGGTAGGGATTGGATGAGATCGTTCATGTAATAGCTGTAATATCATTAGGGCATGGTGCCTAGTATCCGTTATCGGTGTTTTATGTCATTGTTGCAACTTGTTATGCTTAATGCTTGACACTAGGGCCCGAGTGCCATGATTTCAGATCTGAACAAGTTATTGTATCATGAAGATAATTATCGTTTTAAGATCATATCTATGATTTGTATACACATATCGTTGTCCGGAACCCGAGGTCCCAAAGTGACAATAATTGGGACAGCCGAGGGGAATGCCTGTGATGTGAGGATCACATGTGTTCACGGAGTGTTAATGCTTTGCTCCGGTACTTTATTAAAAGGAGTACCTTAATTACCAGTAGTTTCCCTTGAGGCCCCGCTGCAAACAGGCTGGTAGCACAAAAGATGATGTGCAAATTTCTCATTGCGAGCACGCACAACTAAATTGGAACACATGTCTATGGTTAATAAATACTTGGATGTTTTATCTTATTTATCTGCAAATGCCCATGACTTGATTATTATATGAAGTATCTCATCCATGCAACGCCCGTTCATCCGTCCCTTTGCCTACAGTATTTTAATCCTGCTGTCTACTATAATCATCACTGCTGTTTTTATTCTACTGCTGATGTTATATCACCACTGTCACTGCTATAAAACTGTTGCTACTGATAATCTGTCTCGAGCAAGTCTATTCACAGATGCAGCTGAATTGACAACTCCGCTGTTAAGGCTTATAAATATTCTTTGGCTCCCCTTGTGTTGAATCAATAAATTTGGGTTTTACTTCCCTCGAAGACTGTTGCGATCCCCTATACCTGTGGGTCATCATGGAGTCACAAGCATCTACTTGGCCAGAGCATCTACTAGCAACGGAGAGCATGCAAGATCATAAATAACGCACTCACAAGATATATTATGAAGCAATAACATAGTACTCAATATTCATCGGATCCCAGCAAACACAACATGTAGCATTACATAAAGATGATCTTGATCAAGATAGGCAGCTCACAAGATCTAAACATGGTAGCACAAGAGGAGAAGACAACCATCTAGCTACTGCTATGGACCCGTAGTCCAAGGATGAACTACTCATGCATCAGTCCGGAGGCGGGCATGGTGATGTAGAGCCCTCCGGTGATGATTCTCCTCTCCGGCAGGGTGCCGGGAAGAGCTTCTGAACCCTCTCGAACTAGGGTTGACGACGGCGGCGGCTCTGGACTTCGTGGAGGAAAAAGGTGCGCGTCTTAGGTCTTAGAAATCTGGGGGGTATTTGTAGGCGAAAGGGCGAAGGCGGTGGAGGCTCGAGGGCCCCACACCCTGTCCCCACGCGGCCAGGGGGACCCACGCCGGGAGGTGGTGTGGGCCCCTCGGGGCTCCCCTCCCGAGAAAAATAGGCAATTTGACGTTTCGTTTGTCCAATTCCGAGAATATTTCCTTAACAACTTTTCTGAAACCAAAAACAGCAGAAAACAGGAAACTGGCAGTGTGGCATCTTGTTAATAGCTTAGTCCCAGAAAATGCATAAAATGATATAAAAGTGTATATAAAACATGTAGCAAGTGGCATAATATAAGCATGGAACATAAGAAACTATAGATACGTTGGAGACGTATCAGTGCATTATTGATGTCTCGTTTAGTTCTACTCCCTCCATCTCGGTTTATTAGTCACATTTTGGGTTTCACTGCAATCTAGGTCAAAATAATCACTCGGAACTCCATGTATTGGCCTAATTAAATGGAGCATTGGCTAAACCGCATGTAGATTGGGGAGAGGAAGTGAATAAGGGCTTTTCTAGGAGATCATTAATGCATTGCGCCCTATTCTTGAGATTATCTGATTTTTGGAGATGTGACTAATAAACCGAAACGGAGGGAGTAACATTACGTTGGTCCAGTTTTCGGATGTAATTGATATTTTTTATATTACTATATCTCCTTTATAGAAAAAGTTCTTACCGTCATCACATAATTAAGCTAATAAAATATGTGCATCAGCCTTCTAAAAACCTAAGCATGGCCGGTCAAATAATACACGGGTCATGGTGAGGACAACCAGCACAAGCCTATAAATATGTAATATGGAACCATTGTTCAAAATATCGGCCGATATCCCGATTTATCAGCCGATTTATCGCTTATCATTGTCTGACCGATAAGATAAATTGGTCGATAAGTCGGCTGATATACCGATAAATCGGCCGATATGCCGATAAACGACCGATTTAGCCCTTATCATAAGTCGACCGATAAGTTTCCGATAAGCGATATCCCCAACATTGGATGGAACCAACTCCAACCGAGTTCTTAAGAAACACTATCTGAGTGGTCGTGCGATTGCTACGGTGCACATGAATAAAAGGAAAACCACTTAAATTGTAGCCACATGTGTACTCTGAACTGCAATTGTTGTTATATCAATAAGACCTAATCTAAACAGGATTGCAACAAAAACAGAAGAAAAAACAACAATTCATTCAGCTTGTATTGCATTTAGTTTTGTAATTCAGCTGATTTGTGTTGGCAGAGGAACAACAAGGGCCACCAACTCCTTCTGATTCCAATCAAATGACATAAGTTGTACTATCAATTTATACACGATTGATTCTTTTCCTGCACGTTTAAAACATATGAGAGGTAATAACCAAAATACAGATAGCATACCACATTGGCATGAACCAAAGTAGGCCCATTTGGCCAACTTGAACGCAAACGAATGTGCTTTCCTCAGGGCCAGACGGCAATTCCTATTTCACGCGTAACACGCGGTGCACCCCTCTGTGGAATGTTGGCCGGCCCAATAGGTTGCTCTCTCAGGTTTTGTTGTTTTGCGTTTTTTCCTAGGTTTTCTCGGTTTCTGTGATTTTTCTTTCCTTTTTATTATTCTTACTTATTATTTTTTAGTACTTCAAATTTTAATTTTTGTTTCTTTTTTGGTTTATTTTATTTTGTACAAGTAAGATAAATGAATGTATTATTGTTCAAATAACATAAATATTCATACTGGAAATGGTTCAAATAATGCAATATTCATATTGAAAAATTGTCAAAATAACGTAAAAGTTTTTTAAAAACAGTAACTTAACATAAATGTACATATTTCAAAAAAAATCGAATAGGATTAATATTTTGTATTATTTTTTTACATAAGTGAATATTTATTTTGTATGACGAATTTGTTCTCTTCGATTCATCTTTTATTATAAAAACAGAAAAGAAAGATAAGATAAAAAGATAACAGTATCTGTTATTGGATCGCAATCCATCAGGGAGACCCAGGTCGGACCATTTTGGTTAAGCTAGGCCCATCAGTAGTCTTACGTGGACTACTGTTTCCAAATGACCAAAAACAAGATTAATTACGTTTGATCACCTCTCATGGAACAAGATTACTTGTAATCATGTTTGGAATCCACGCCCTAGTGGGCCAATGTATAGATTATATACGCATTGGAAGGATCATTAAAAAGGTAGAAATCGTACTGTAGCTGAACGAGGGATGTGCACGCGCGGTAGTCGGTTTGTCATCGTCACCACATGTGAGACTTTATCCTCGACGCTTGTGCGTCAAAGAGTTTGACCAAACTAAGGGTATCATTTTCCCACCCGGAGAAATACATGTAAATGCCTCTGTGACATTGTGCTGTTAATGTGTTTTGTCGTGGTTTTCTTGGAAAAGGAGGTTAAAAGCGTCGGGCCTATGCATCAATGCGAGGTGGACTTTAAGAAATTTACTGAAGATATTTAAACTAAAACGAAAATATATTCAACATACGTGAATTTTAATTTATCATATAAACTAATACTCCAATCATATTTATTAATGAAAGTCTATCTTTATGCGCTGATTTAGCGATCCAATTATCCATGGCAGCATGTCATCCCACTAATATTTATTAATGATATTTTTTTCCTAATTGCCCACTAATACCCTTGCACTTACACAACATGGTCCCTCCATCCCAAAATACAAGGCACCCTCTAATTTCGATGGTCAACATGTATAACTTTGACGATGAATTGTATGTATAATATGTTCACAAAATTAGTGTAATGATATATGAAATGAAAGAATTTTGTAAGACAGATTGAACGGTAGCATATATACATTCTCAATTTATATAATTTTTAGTATACATTAGTGGTCAAAGTTGAGTCTCAGACTAGCACAAAAATAGCACGCCTTATATTTGAAAACAGAGGGAGTAGTTCTTAAATACATTCCCACAACAATTTGCATGGTATCCTTCAAGTTCTCATACCCGTAAGTTGTCAATGTGTTACGTGCAGTGTGATGCCCAGGATAAAGTATTTTTTATTTAATTTTAACCTTATCTTTCTACTCTTTCATTTTGGTTAGTAGAGGCGCGACGGAATTGACATGGAGGCAAAGAGGAAAAATGAAAGAGTAGAAAGAGAAGGTCCAGATTAAATAAATAGATATTTGACTCAGGATAAGTTCAAACTTTTCTTATAATTATCGGAGGTTACTTCAATGTACTTAGGATCTCAAATGAGAAAAACACACATGGAGGGCTGAAAATATATTATGATATGTTTAATTCCATAACAAAGAATTATGCTCTAAGGGGGATCAGATCTGGTGGGCAATTAACATGATATAGTAACCAAAACACTCATACGTTGGAGAAACTGGACATGATCCTTATTAATTCCAGTGCAAAAATCTTTTCCACTTAACTCATGTTAGAAAAATCCAAGCTAGGTTGATGCCATATCACAATCCCTTGATTTTTGATACTTATAAAGGGTTGGAAAAAATGACATGTATTTTTGTTTTTGTTTTTTATAAGATATTATTGGTAGGTTAAGAGAAAATCCAAGGGAGTCAAACATGGTCTGGAAGAGTTGGAGAGCCTATGTTAGAGGGATGGCGTGAAGAAAAATATATAGTTAATTGTAGAGCTTAAACTCTTAGAGATTTGGGAGGAAGATGACCTGTTGACCGGTGATCTATGTGTTAGGAAAGGATTCAGCCAGGGAAGTCTTATGAAGATCTATGAGGAAGAAGATAAATACTTGCTCATCAGCTCCAGTGAGAGATGGTTGTTAGAAGGGTACTCAACCCTGCCTTTTTCCATAGAGTAGCCAGTGGTAGAAAGAGGCTAAATACTTTGTCTACTCTTCAAGATGTAATGTGCAGATGGAGGAGACTAGGGATTTTCCAGCGCATGCAACTAAGTACTACAAAGTTTCTTTGGTTAGGGAGATGGTAACGTGATGAGTTTTAGTGATATCGTCTGCAGCTCATAATGTGGAGCTGGACAGAAAATTTATTGAACAAGAATTAAGAAATCTTTAAATATGATGGTGAAAATAGGGATTTGGGTCCTAATGGAATTCCTCTTGAGTTCTACCATACTTGTGGGAAAATTATTAAACATGATGTTGTAGCCTTGTTCAATGATTTGTATGTTGGTAAACTCAAGTAGGAAAATGAACTTTGGCAAGATCGTTTTGCTGTAGAAAACTCAGGATGTTGACTGCATCAAAAAGTATACACATGTATGTTTACTATCGTTCATTTACAAGATTATTACAAAGGTGGCTACATTAGAGTGGAAACTGTAATGAGTAAGATAATCTCTGGATGTCAAAATGCATTCATTAAAGGTAAAAACATCATGGAGGGGTTATGTCATTACATGAAATTCTTCATGAATCTTAAAAAAAACAAGGTGGTGTGTTGAAGATCGACTTCGAAAAGACTATGACAAGGTAGAATCGGGTTATCGAAATGTCGCTCGAAAAGGTTTTAGCCATAATGGTGTTAGTGGATTGCTATTATGCCGATGGAAAATTAAATAAAAAACAACGTAATTGTGTTAGGGTCTGGTTTATGTCTCTAATTTGCATCATATCGCATAATTCGGTTAATATATGCAAATCCATACCTTTTTTTAGAAAAGGGGTAGTCCCGGCCTCTGCATCGTGATGATGCGCACAACCTTTATATTAAAAATAAATTCAAAGAAAAAAGAAGATTACAACTCAAATCTCAGCCAAAGCGGCCACATGAACCAGCCAAAGGAACAACGACAGGAAGACGTTTCTAAACATGATGGAGACGTCTAGAATGCTACCAACCACACCGATAAATAGCTCGGACAACCGCCATTAACCGGGTATAGCCCTGATCCATAAGCTCCCGCTAGTGATCCGGGAGTAGGAAGGACCACATATGGATCCAATATGTAGCAGGTGAACAACCTGCAAACAATGAGCATTTCCAACCTTGTTAAAGATAACATCATTTTGACAGTTCCAGATTGCCCAAACAAACGCACACACGCCAATGCGAATACGCGCTTTAGTATCCTTATCTATACCAGCTAGCCAGTTACCAAACATATTAGCAATACTAGTTGGTGGTGAGATATTAAAGGTGAAATGGATTAAACGCCACACATCCTTAGCAAAAG
Organism: Poa annua; assembly: GCA_026929855.1. Lineage (NCBI taxonomy): Eukaryota > Viridiplantae > Streptophyta > Magnoliopsida > Poales > Poaceae > Poa > Poa annua. The sequence continues at coordinate 74,304,892 of CM049433.1, forward strand.
TACAAGAAATAAACAAGTGATCAACAGTTTCATTAGACTGACAAAAGACACAATGCTTATCCCCTGTCCAATTTCTTTTAGCCAGATTATCTTTCGTAAGAATCACTTTGCGGTTCAAAAACCACATGAAGATCTTAATCTTTAGGGGAACTTTAAGTTTCCAAAGATATTTTTCTTAGGTAAGGAGTATGACCAAACATACAATCAGCATACATCGATTTGACAGTAAAGGCACCCGACATGCAAATCCATACCTACATCTTCTGAAGCTGATCTTCCAAATTAATACTCCATCCAATCCGCAAAAGTGTCGCTAGTACAGCTAGGACATTGGGCTTCATACGTTAAATTCCCCCGACACTTAAAACGGACAGGACGCAGTAGTTTCTCTAATAACTTGAAAAACAATTATAGCCCTTATTTTTAGAAACGAAGAGAGTATGAAATAGAGAAGCCACCTCACTTTATTAGGTTTCTTGTGGTGGAACCAGCTCACTCAAGTTTAAGCCCTACACTTAGCATGTGTGTTCGTATTTATCTTGATTTACTCTATAATCTAATCCGTACTATTTAGTGGGAAGCGATGTGTCCGTCAACAGAAAGACACATGTAGTAATTTCGTTAATCTCAAGATTTAACGGATCACTATTTCGGAGTTTCTCAGAGGGCCATACTGTGATGTCTAAGTCATACATGTCGGTGATGGTATGTGTGTGTTTATGAGCGTATGCGCCCGCACTATGTTTATTTTAAGAAATCCATAGGACATACTTTTAATCAAACACTTATATCGAGCACTACATTTCCAAAAAAATATCTTCTATTGATCAAACACAGTTGGCGCCTAGCAGAGTTATAAAGTAAGAAAGAAGATTTTTTAAGAAGGTAGTGATGTAAAGATGCACCACGGATAATTGTGACACTTTGTCTAGAAAAAAGGTGAAATTTACTGCAAAGATAATTGGTTACAAATTACTAATAAATTGATGGAAATTATGAGCGCTGAGGGATGTCTCATACTAGGATGTACTAATACTTGTAGGCTGCAGCGGCAGCCCTATGCATGGTAGTGTGGTCGGTTTAAGAATGGTCAACATAACCCACCACAGCTTTGTTGCTACTGACACAATGGTGTATCTCTCAAATAAAAAAGTACTCCAATATATACAAATCGAATCTAGATGCAAAAGGAAACATACAATAGAATTTGCATGCACACGTTTGAATTCAGAATGTTTTCAATGCACACTGCGCCTGTTGCAGAAGGGGAAAAGCCGGTACACTCTGCACGTTGCATCACTGGGTAACCCTATAGTTCATTAGCTACTGATGCTGGTATAAGTACATGGCCTGCTCCTCCAGCATTTCCCCCCTGTCTGGCCGAGAGATAGGATTATTTCTGCACTTCTTCCCAGCCAGCCACGAGCCACCTCCCCACAAACCAATGCTAGCTTTGACTGCCCTGATCAGAAGAATCTAGCTAGCGACCACCAGTGTCAGCTCTTCCAAATCAAGCACTGATCGACAAAAAAAAATACACGAGCTCGATCAGTCGATCTCCACAATGGCTTCCATGAACAACTGGCTAGGCTTCTCCCTCTCCGGCCAAGGAAACCCGCAGCCTCACCAGAACGGCTCGCCTGCCGCCACGGCCATCGACGTCTCTAGTGGAGGCGACTTCTACGGCCTGCAAGCCCAGACACCGCCGGACGCGCACCTCGTCATGCCGGGCCTCCGGGCCGACGCGAACTATGGCGTCATGGACGGCTTCAACGGAGGCAACCAAGAAACCCAAGGTGAGCTACAAGTATATATGTAGTTATGTACTCATTATGCATAGCGATATACCTTTGTTTACCGTTTGGTATTTTGCGTACGGGGTTGCAGATTGGGCAATGAGGGGTTTGGACTACCACGGCGGCTCCTCCGAGCTCTCGATGCTCGTTGGCTCGAGTGGCGGGAGGATGACGGTGGACGACGGCGAGGCGCCTAAGCTCGAGGATTTTCTGGGCGGGAACTCCTTCTCCGACGTGCAAGACCACGCTGGCGGCTACATGTTCACCTCCGGAGGTGCCGCGATGGGCGGCGCCGCGCCGGCCGGTTCGCACGGCGTCGACGGCGTCCGTGGTAGCAGCAACATCGAGCTGTCTATGATCAAGACGTGGCTCCGGAACGACAATAACCCGGCGCAGGCGCAGCATGACCAGGAGATGAGCGCCGACGCGAGCGCGACCAGCTACGCATGCTCCGAGGCGCTGGGGGCCAACGGCAACGGCGTGGGCGCGGGCGCGGCGAGCTCTCGCGGGCAGCAGGGCCTCGCGCTGTCTATGAGCATGGGATCGAACTCGCACCCGCAGATGCCGGTGGTCACGGCGGTTGCGGGAGCAGAGAGCACGTCGTCGGAGAACAAGCGGGTGGATTCGCCGAGCGCCGGCGCCGGGGACGCCGTCCAGAGGAAATCCATCGACACCTTCGGGCAAAGGACCTCGATCTACCGAGGTGTAACAAGGTTAGCTAGCGACTTAGCGTGGATCTTCTTGGGTATTTGCTAAATACCTAGTAGTGTTCAATTTGCTTCTCTTTGCTCTTTGGCTCCTGATTAGATCCACTGATCCCTCTTATTGCTCATTAGTTTCAGTCAATTGCACCTTAATCTTTATTCTTTTTCGATCTCATTTTGAGGCATCGATCGAATGATCGACCTGTCTAGAACACAAAACATACTGCAGCAGCTAGGAACATAAAATCAAATCAAAGTTATTTACTACATACAGTATGCCACTTCACTGCTGCTACGCAACTTCCCACTTCACTTGGCCTTTAGGTAACACAATGCTTGTGATACAAGGTGATTTCTCACAAGATGTACTCATAGTACTACACTAGTTGACTAGGTAAAGGGGGACACATTTGCACAGAATTCCCATGATTTACGTTGGTTGTTTGGCCAATAGAAGCGTCGCTTATGCTTGAAAATTCATTTACTTTACACACTTTTGATCTGGTTATTAATTCCCCTGCAGGCATAGATGGACTGGCCGATATGAAGCACACCTCTGGGATAATAGCTGCAGAAGAGAAGGGCAAACTCGCAAGGGGAAGCAAGGTATGGATAATGTATCGATCAGTAGCTCAATCACTAGATTTTTACTTCCTTTTAGTACTACATTATTATGAAATATATTGGTGAATAAGTGCTAATCGAGAATTCTGCTTTCTCTTGTGGCAATGCTGAAAAATATTGCCTCTCATGGAATGTGACATCGCAATACTGATCATGGGAACGCAGTTTATCTGGGTAAGAACCATATATATATGAACTTGCTCTAATAATAATATGTATTTCAGGTTTATTCACCTTGGCAAAATTTAGGATACTACTCAGTCAAGTATATCACTTCAATTTCTTCTTGGTGAAAATTTGTGTAGGCGGTTACGATAAAGAAGACAAGGCAGCTAGGGCTTATGATTTGGCAGCTCTAAAATACTGGGGAACAACCACAACAACAAATATCCCAGTAAAGAAGATTCCATAATAGATTTTGTTCTGTTTCCTTCTGCATGGGCAGCTTCAGATAATATTCTGTTTTTTCTTCTACCTGTAAAACTTTTGCAGATAAGTACTTACGAGAAGGAGATAGAGGAAATGAAACATATGACCAGGCAGGAGTACATTGCATATCTTAGGAGGTATGAATTGCTTGACGCATTCCAACTTTTATTTTAGAACATCACATGTGTTCAAAGATTGCATAGCACGTAATTAGGTGAGCACTTGTCTGTTTGCTAACGATCACATGGATGCATATGATCATTCAACTGCAGGAACAGCAGTGGTTTTTCTCGTGGTGCATCAAAATATCGCGGTGTAACCAGGTAAATCTAGTACGACACTTACATTGCGTAGAAAATTCTAGCTAGCCCCTCTACCAGTCTAAATATCTTATGATTTGACAGGCATCATCAGCAAGGGAGATGGCAAGCGAGGATAGGGAGAGTGGCAGGCAACAAGGATCTCTACCTCGGCACCTTCAGTAAGCCGCATAAACTATCACATCAAAGCAAATCTGCTTTCTTACCTATGAGAACGATCCTCTTCCTTGTTAATTGGTACTACTAGTAGTTTAGTACTACTACTGGAGTTGGAGACTTGGAGTACTGCTTGGTTAGCTACTAGCTGTGATGTGCTTTCAGGAACCAAGAGGCCCCTAATTATTTACTAATCGAGCTCTCGAAATCTCTGTCTCGTAGAACGGAAGTGTCCCATTATTTTTTCCGTTCAAATGGCGCTTAAGATAGTGGAGTACGTACACCATTAACTATGTCCCAAATGTTCCTTTCCAAGCTTGTGTCTCGGAGCTGTCTGAGGAAACCGGGGCATGCGGTCAAGAGCTCGATAGAATACCCTAGGGCCTCGCTTGAGCTTCGCGCCGCCACAGCTTGCGCTGCATGCGCCACCGTGCCGGCCGTGCGTGCGTGCGTGCATGCATGCAACGCGATGCACAATTCACATGCGTGCGTGCGTCGGTGAGCTAACCCTAATCATGCGCGTGCCCGCGTTTCGTGGCTCTGTGCTGTGCAGCGACCGAGGAGGAGGCCGCGGAGGCGTACGACATCGCGGCGATCAAGTTCCGGGGGCTCAACGCCGTCACCAACTTCGAGATGAGCCGCTACGACGTGAAGAGCATACTGGAGGGAAGCACGCTGCCGGTGGGCGGCGCCGCGAGGAGGCTGAAGGAGGCTGCGGAGCTCGCCGAGGCCGGCGTCTGGCGCGCGGAGGACGGCAGCCTCGTCTCGCACCTCCAGGCAGCTGACGGAATCGGCATGGGCGGGTACCACCACGGATGGCCCACGTCCATCGCGTTCGGCGGACACCAGCAGCAGCAGTCGGCGGCGCAGCACCTCGTCGCGCACTACCCCCAGTACGCCGGACACGGGTGGTGCAAGACGGAGCAGGACGCGGTGATTGCTTCTGGTCACGGCGCGCAGGATGCCCACCAGGATCTGCACCTGGGCACTCACAACTTCTTCCAGCTTCCAGCGTCGAGAACGGGCGCCGTCTATGGCAACGGTGGCGGTGCCTGGTACCAGGGCCTCGGGGGCAACGCGTTCATGATGCCCGTGGGCGCGGCGGTGGACGCTACCGACCAGGGGCACAGCGGCAGCACGGCGACTACGGAGGATCAGGGGAGGCTCGTCGTGGCCTACGGCGCCGACGGTGGCGTCGATCCGTACGCTGCCATGAGGCGCGCGTACGAGCTCTCCCAGGGCTCGTCGTCGGTCAGCGTCGCCAAGGTGGCGGAAGGGTACTCCAATAACTGGAGCTCGCCGTTCAGCGGCATGGGATGATCGATCAAGCACGTACTGGATAAGAAGTTTCCATTTGTTGTAATGTTCGTACGTTGTGCGAGTAACTAGAAGTTAATCAAGTTTAGTAGTTTGTAGGATAGTCTGGAGCTGTGCATGAGCACGACCGGCGGGTGCCTTCTGAAAGAGGTAGTAATGGCTGGTGATCGGTGAAGTAGGACTGGTTGTAAATCACCATCACTATGCTGTTAATTTTGGGAATTTCAGAAGGAAGAAATCAAGCTAATCTATCAAAGAAACTTCGGTAGCTAGTATTATGATCAGACTCATTAGTATAACTATTTCAGCATATTAATCTGGTTCAATAATTGGCCATTCCGTCAGTTTCAGCAGACATGTATATCATTTTGAACCCTAAACAGTAAAAACTCTAAAACCTAAACTCTAAACACTAAACCGTAAGACGTGATATATAGTCCTTATATGTTCATAATTCTAAGATGTTTTAGTGTTTTTACCTTTTTTTAAATACATGCAATCTAGACTCGTTTACTCTGTAGATTCACTCAATTTAGTTCGTATAAAGTCCAAAAATGAAGTATGTAAACCATCTTAGAATTGTGAATGGAGTGAGTAGCTTTTTTTAGGCAGAATTTTTTATAGATAAATATTCAACATTACATAAAGGTCTGAAAGGTACAAAGAACATACATCGATCATAGACCAATTGTCGATGTAGATATACTTCGATCATGTAAACAAGATTAGACATGTTAGAGTTATATTATAGTGTTGTATACATTTTGTATTTTACTCATTGTATAAGGGTGTTTCTGCATATATCTGCACATGCATGTCTATCGGCCTATGGCCTTATTGGAATACAATTGATATGTCGCTAGCATGGTATCAGAGTTATGTTTATTTTTGCACCACACGGGCAACTCATGCTCGATATCGTTCTCCAATCTCCCTGATCGATTTCTCCTAATCGATGTCTACTCCAATACTCTTATATATTTTCTGTCTTCAATATGTGTGGTCTTGCTTCCTCTTCAAAGAATCGTGTGGCAAACGCCTCCCACGTGCACTACTCCGTTTTGGTGTCAGGCCTCCCACCAGCTGCTCTGCTCCAGGTTGACTTCCATCAGCTTATGTTCTGTATCGGTCATTTGATACGTATCCATGGATATATGGGGGCTCATTCCTATCCTCTCCCTCTTCCTCTCCTTTCACTGTAGCTGAGAGCTCCCCGTGGTTTTTCTAGCCGAACCGAGGCCTCCTTCGCCGGCGTCGCCGGTGGAGGATGGCTGAGGGGAGGTTCTGTATATAGTAGGTGTAGGCGTGTCGGCTGTATGCCGGAGTGGGCCTGCGTGCCCGTTGTTGGGAGTAGAAGTCGAGATCTCGCCGGCTGGATCTCGTCTGTGCTGGTGGTGCTCGCGGTGGCTGCTGTTCTCCGGTGGCAAGGAGGGAAGCAGGCGGCGGCGAGTTATCCAGAGATCTCCGTCATAAAGGCCTGGAGGAGCTCTGCTAGCGGTGTGCTTGCGCGCAGCGCGTCGCAGCTGACGCTAGGAGTGGTTGCCGTGCTTCCTCGGTGGAAGCCGATGGCGACTGCCACCGTGTCAAGCTCCGTCACTAAGCGTGAGCCCTGGCAGTTCTTGGTCTGCGATGCCCTGATCTTCCCCCTGGCCGGCCGTGGTGGCGAGGGGGGAGAGGATCTCGGTGGAGCGATTCTGGGAGCTGGCCAGGGAGAAGGTTTCTGTGGAGCTTCGTTTTCGGGAGTACTCTCGCGGGGGACGCGATGCGGCGGCGACGGCTGCCTTGCCCCCGCCTCTGATAGCCGTGCGGCGGCTCTCCATGGCCTGACAAAGGCCGTTGTGCTTCCTCCTGGCTGTGTGTCGAATAGGAGGTTTTCCCTCGACCACGACGACGGGTTCATCACCGCCTCTGCTCCAAGTGGCTTCGTCCCCGGCAGCAGCGACGGCGCCGACGTCGGGAGGTTGGTTTTCGTCGGTGGAGAAGACCAAGGACTGGATCGCGTTGTTTTCCTTTACCTTGAGGTCTTTTGTGTAAAAGGCATGGCCTTATTTGTGTCTTCCCCTGGGTGTAGGGGCCTGCCTGTAAATGTACCCCACCGCTAGTAATGAAGCTTCCAGGGCCTTGTGCCCTTTTCCTGTTCAAAAAAAAAAGATACGTATCCATGAACTTTATAGTTTATTATACTGTAATCTCACATATTTGCATCACATCATAAATTTATACCACTCCTATTAATGATTTAAGTTTATTATACTGTAATCTCACATATTTGCATCACATCAAAAATTTATACCACTCCTATTAATGATTTAATGAATATCTCAGGAAATCTCATTGTTTTGATATCCAACTCTGAAAAAAAGGAAACTCAATTTTAAAACAGGAAACTCTATTTTTCATATTTTAAACTTTGAAACTCTATTTTTCACATTGTAGGGGTTGGACGCTTCTTGCATTGTAATTTGAGCTTGTTACCTAGTTCTTTGCTTACGAGGTTGTGTCAAATCGGCCCATTTATGATCATTTAGATTGATGTACCACTTATGTCAGCTCTAGTTTGAAATTGCAACATTGGTCTTGATCATCTTGAGGAGTTGTTGTTGTCAAGATCCTTGTGACCACAAGTGAATGATTGGGATCTCCGTCGCAAAAGTGGGTGTCTTGATCTTCGTCACCGTGATGGAGGGTGGAGAGTTGAGTCAACGTGTCATACTCCCCACCAATAGTCCAGAGCTCAAGGCGAAAAAGATAGGACGGGGACACCTCTTACTACGGGGCGTTTACCTAGCCGCCTTCACTCATGGACTCATACTCTCCATCCTCACGAATGACCATAACCTTGTGTCCGAGGTGATCTACTAAAAGTTCTGAGGTGAACAAGATCAAGAAATATCTCCATATCAAAACCCTTAACCGAGAAGAAATACTAAGCAAAAAATCCCAAATCAAAGTTCTATATAGATATATCCCCAAATCGGCCAAGAAACCCTAACAAGACAAAATGATGGGTGGGGCAGTGTAGCCAAATAGACGCTTCCGACCAGATCCTTTTGGAGTAGCGGTACTCAAGGAACTGAAGGGGATCGCAGGCAGAAAACAAAAAATTTCCTAACAGCGATAACCTTAAACTAGCCAGAATCTATACTATGCAGATATAGTAGTACGAAGGGGGGTCGGTGCACATACCTCTTGTAGACCGAAAAGCGGGGATTACGCTCCCGCACAAGCGTTGTCGATGAAGCCGACGAAGACTTCGATGCCGTGTAGAGGAAGCAGACCTCTAGCACCACTAGCGTGGTGCCTCGCAGGGCGTTACACACGTACGGTGAAGCCGACGAACTCCGGGCTCCGATCCAAGGACGAAGCAGCGGAAGACTGGGACCGGGAGACCAGCAGCACGGCGGTGTGCGTATGGTGGAGAAAACTAATCCTCGGCGCAACTCCAAACTGGGGAGTCACGGGATCCAAGGAGAGAGAGAGAGAGAAATTGGTGTGTCTTTAAAGGCCAGGGGTACCCCCATATATATAGATATATATAGGAGGGCAGGGGCTGCCCAACTTGCCAGGCTGGCGGTGTGGGACTAATCCCACACCCCAGCCGGCCTAGCATGGTGCGCCGGCCATGGGTGGGCCCCATGTGGCCCACCTAGGCCAGCCGAACCAGCCCTCCTCCCATGCCCCCCCCCCCCCCCCCCCCTCATGGGCCTCTTTGCCTGGGGAGGCCCATTTAGGGAAAAATGCCTTTAAAAATTCAGAAAAAATTAAAATAAAATATATTTAACTATTAATTACACTAATTAATATTAAATACATATTACATAATTTATTCCGGCTCCGAAAACTATTTCGTTGCTGCCCGATCTCCATCGGAACTTTCCCGGGACGTTCCCGGTCTCTCCTTTCCTATTTTTCTCTTCCGGTAAAATGTCGACTCCCCTTAAGTGTGTTACCCTAGCGGTTCGATTATCTCACCAGACATGATCGAGACTCCTCTCCGATCAATGACTAATTCGTGGACCTTGGATACCCAGAATTAATCCCTGCGAGATAACGAATACTTTACCGATCGAACCTAGACGTCTGAGTCTTAGACCTTTTGCCATGCGATACTTAGCGCGCCCGAGACTCGTTCATAGATATCTCCATATCTAGCTTGATCTCGTTACCGACACTGCTAACTTCTACTCGTCCATGATATTATGTCCTGGTGACCTAGTCACACGCTTGCAAGCTCGTTTGACATAATCTCACCGAGTGGGCCCTAGAGTATCTATCCTGCTATGGGACTGGTAAATCCCGCTCTTGACCCCCCGTCTCAACATACTCCTTTCCGACACCCGAGAGGGACACCTTTATTGTCACACTCTGTAAGATATGACGTTTGATGCAATCAAAGTGTCTTCCAGGAATAGCAATAAGAGTAGATCTCACGGTCGAAGGTGTAATGACTACGTCCTACAAATATTGGGTATGTCCATCACATCGTTCTACCAACGACATGACTTCATTGTCAAATAGACGCCATGTCACATGATCGGGAAACCTCGATCATCGATTGCACAATGAACCAGTCAAATAGAGCCTACTGGGGACCTGGTTGTTTTACGTATCACACGTGTATTAATGTTTCCGCTTAATACAGTTATAGCATGACACAAAAACGTATTATGAACAAATGAGATATGATAAATAAAACTCTTTATTAATTGCCTCTAGGGCATATCTCCTACAGGAACATGTGCCTTCCGGTCTCGGGGTGAGCCCTGCAGAGCTGACAGACAGGTTGGTGGGGCCAACCCCTGATGGCGAGTCGGTCGGATGTCCAAAGTCGATTCTGAACGGCGAGCCAAGCATAGAAGGCGCACTTTTGGGGGGGCGGGGGGGCATCATGATTGTCAGCTCCCTGTCTGGCCTGGTAGTGAAAACTTTAGGAACAAAATGCAGCAAAGTCATATCATGTGTCATTTTGAGTTGCATGGAGCGGCCTACGTTTATAAAGCATGTCGCAAGTCTAACCAAACATATAGACTTGTGACGTCCTTTTATGAACGGAGGGAGAGTAGTCCGAAAATCTACACAAATCACCCGCGCCCCAAACACTGCTGGCAGATTGGGGCCGCCCTCCATTTCTATCCGGTAACCCCTGTCCAGTCTCGGCAACTAGGGGCTGCTTTGAGGCTGCCAGCAACGCGAGCCACGTCGGACAGGCGATCCGCATCTCCTCATGTGCTTTGCCGATTCAGGCGGAAGCGCTGCCGTCGACGCATGACGGCTCGCCTCTCGACGCCGAAGTTAATGGCGGTGGCCGCTCCACCTACACCCACGGTGTACATAAAAGGGGCCGCCCGCCGCTCTCACCGCCGCACAACACACCTTATCGATCCCCTTCTCCCTCCACTTCTCCACCCAACACTCATACGATATGGGCCGCAACGACCACAAAGCCGGCGGCAGAAGGAGCCGCCGCAAGCCGCAGAGGACCGGCACACCCTCAGCATCGACAAAAGGCCGAGGAACCTAAACATCGACGAGGCGGCCATCTTCTGGGAGGCCGAGCTCCTCGTGCCGCCGCGCTACCACCTCCCGACGGGGTGGTTATTGTCGAACGATGGCTACGCCATCCCGCCGATGTTGCAGGGTCGAGCCCTCCGAGACACCATCGCCTCCTGCCGGCAGAACACCGCGAAACCCGCGCTTCCAACATTCGTCGTGGTGGGCGAGCATGTTGTCGCAGAAGCGGTAGGCCGTCGTGCGGTGGCAGGCACGCCCTCCCTCCGGGCCGAACGTCATGGGTGCCCGGTACGCCTACTGGTGCGGCGGCACGTCGATGACGTACTTCGCCGCCACGGCTACGTCCCCCGCCGCGCCGGCGAGCCTCCTCGCCAAACCTACTTCGGCTAGCCGAGGACCGGAGTCCCGCCGGACCCGGAGGAGGTGATCGATGACTACCGTGGCCTCCTCGACTGGGAGGCCCGGCAGGTCGTCGAGCAGCAGGCCGCCGCCAGGAAGCGAGGGCCACCCGCGAGGAGGAGGAGGAGGTCAAGGTCGCCCGGGCTGCAGTCGTCATTCCCTCAGCGAGGAGGAGGCACTCGCCTGGGCGGAGCACGACTCGGTCATGATGGCTAAACTCGCTGAGGATGCCGCCTAGGCGGGAACGGGTGAGGCCTTGGCCGTGTAGTCCTGGGAGGATCAGCAGAGGGAAGCAGCACGAGCGGCGGCGTAGCAGGCGCCTCCGCCTCCGGCGACGGATATGTCGGCTATGTTTTTTAGTTTAAGGACGCGACTACACGTAGAACGTTCTATGGTTAACCAAACTTGTAGAACAATCTGACAAATTGGTCCTAATCGTACCTAACGAGCAATCCCGCAAACACACTGAGAAACCAACAAAGCGAACATCATGCATGTTTGCACAAGTCAGGCTGACGTCATCCCGCCATAAATGTGAAATTCAAAATTTTGAAAAGTATTATAGCTCAAACCGTTTATTTTTTTATGATCCGTTTTCATCGTTGGACAAGTCACGCCGAGATCTTCGAAACTAGATCCCATGTTGACATGTTCTGATGACTTTTTTTTTACCTAAAAGTTACCCACCTCCAACACGTGAGTTATTCAGGTTTTAGTATGTAAATTACCCACCATCTCGACAATTAGTTTTCAGCTTAAAATTAGATCCCACTTTTGGTTGTTCTTTTCAACTTTTCTGAATTCTGAAGTTATGATCTAACTTCATAAGTGAGTTATTTGCTTTGGAGGGTAAATACATTATGAACACATGGATAAGTTTCATAGGACTCTTAGGTGTTAAATCGCCCCCTACGCTTTGAAAAACGACCGCGTTAGGTGCTTAAGCTCCTAAAGCATCCGCATGCGACGTTAAGACGTATCTCCTTAACGCCTTAAAAATTATGGTAAGTTCATCAGTAATGGGTGGTTAACTTTAATAGTATTGGGTGGAAAAATCCATCGGTACTGTGTGGGTAACTATTACCGAGAGAGTATGACAAATACATCGATTTTGAGATGGATAACTGCGTCACAAACACATGGGTAACTTCATCCCTACTATGTGGGTAACTATTATCGAGAGAGCTGGGTAACTATATCAAGTTCGTGGTGGATAACTGTACCATAAACACATGGGTAAGTTTATCAGTACTTTATGGATAACTCTATATGTATTAGGTGGATAACTATTACCGAGAGAGGAGGGTAACGATTATACCGATTTCGTAATGGATAGGCTCATCATGAGCAAATAGGTAACCTCATCAACACTAGGTGGGTAGCTCCACTATTATTGAGTCTCGTAGGGTAACAACACCTACAAATGATAAGTCGGGCAAGCATCATAGCACAACTTGTATGTCGTTGCCTTCCAGTATGCCTGCTGGGGAATTATGTCGAACACCATCCCGCCATGCATACTCTTAGGGTGTGTTCAGTTCCAGAAGGAGGTGGAACGGAATGGAATGGTTCCGCACCTGGAGCCCGTTCTTGCGTTCGGTTGCGGAATGGAATGGAATGGAGTGGTTCCTCAAAATGGAATATTCCCACTCCATTAATCCAGTTTAGGAAATAATTAATCGAGTTTAGAATAATTCCATTCCCACTCCATTCCATTCCATTCTCATCCCATTCCAAAACCGAACACAAGAATGGAATGGTTCCGTGATAATTTTTTGCCCAAACCGAACACAAGAATGGAACGGTTCCATGACAGTGGAATGGAATGGTTCCATTCCACTTCATCCCAGAAACGAACACACCCTTAGAGCTTGTCCAAATAGACGAGGTGTTCCGGCCGGCCGGGGTCCCCACACCTCCTCCGCTGCTGGCATCTCACCACATCATGAAGTTGGCGCTACAAGGGACAACCTCCACCGCTGCTCTTGGCTGCCAGTTCAGCGAGGGGCCGACGGCGGCCTTGATACAACTACGCAGGTGAGGTACCTCGCCGGGGCTGCGGCCGGCGGGAGGGAAAAGGTTTTCCTCGACGGCCTCTCGAGCAGATCCTCACCGGGGCTGCACCGACGGCGGAAGGGATGAGGTTGCCCTCCACCGGCATAGACGGTGTCGACGGCTTCCTTAAGAAGATCTCTCGCGCCGGGGCGACGGCAATCAGAGGTCGCTTGTCTTACGAGTCGGCCTCACAAATGATTCGAGGCTGCGAGATTTAGGCGTGGAGAAGATCGATTGTTGGCTTCGTTAGCCGGTTGTTGGCGTTGTAACCTTAGCCGGTTGTTGGCTTCGTTAATTCAAAAACGGGCTCATTTCGAGCCTTCCGTCTAAAAAAGATCGATAGGATCCAGCGGAGGCGGATCCGTTCTGCGATTATAGCCGCACGACACCGCCCACGCCCGCTTTGATCCGACCCGTGGGCTTTCTTCCGATCGGACGGCAGAGAGGGAACTGCCGCGGTTGGCACGGTGGCGACCGTTCTAAAGATAGATTTCCCCTTAGTTTAAATTAGGTTGTCCAAGTTTAATGAATTAAAAAACATGTATTAGCAGCCCCAAACTGCCAACGTTTTAGGCACCAGCCCCAAAGCTGTTGCCGGCGCCTGACACCCAAGTGCCGGTGGAGATGCTCTAAGATCCCTGCTTTGACAGCTGATTTGGTCCACTCTGCCAAATTTAACAGCCGTAATATGTGTTGAGTACATGAAGAAACTCTGATCAAATTCGACAAAATGGACATCTGATCTTATCATGCACGGTTCATAATGCTACGGCAGATTGGAACCGAGCATAACTCACCCAGAATCCGGCTGGTTCAATTGCATTTACTTCAGGTAAGCAAGAGCTGAAACCAGTTCATACATGCCAAAACGAATTTACATCTAAGTAAGTGGGACCACATAGCCAGCTAAAAGATTCCAGACATAAGTTACTAACAAGGATAACAGCGAGTTGTACTCTACTCTGATACAGGGGCATCACCCTCCCGTGCAGCAGGATGAACACCTGGCTTGTTGCTGCTATCACCTTTTACAGGTGAATCTACTGCAAGCTTCTCCGGAGAAGGTTCAGCCGAAATCCGCATAACATAAACTTGTCTGACGCATTGGCCTCTACTCTCAAGTTCGGTTCCAATACTAATATAAGTCTCGATTGTAGCTGCTGTAGACACAGAATTACTTGGTCCAGCAATTTGTGAAGTTGAAGATGCAGCTCTGGGTGCAACATTATGCTGACCACTTGGTTCCAAGGCCGCCAGGTCTTCAAGCTGAATCCAAAAAAATCAAACATGTTTTTTTGTAAGTTCTTCCACGGTACTACTGTATGAGTAGGTTCATGAGGTAAACCATCTAGGTAACATGAAGAAACAGACTTATTTACCTTCTCAATTACTTCAGTGGATATGCTAAAAAGAACATCTATCTCCTTGTCTAGCGAGGTCATTTCTGAAAAAACTTCAGCAGCAGATGCGCTATCAACTGTAAAAGCCATCAAAGCTCCCCTGGCCTTCATAAGTTTCTGCAGACGAGACTTGTACAATGAATAAGTCTTTGCAGCGTATGAGAGTGCATCTTTAATCTTGGATGCCGACATGAAAGCCAGAAATATCCGGAGGTTTCTAGGAACAAACTAAGGAGATTAACAAAGAATTAGAAATATCCACAATATACCAGTGTTGGCTAGCTGAATTCTTCTTCAACGAAAAGTTCATCCGCGCACATACACTAGCATGTGCATTTATGCAAATGAATATACTCATGAAAGATTTCAATAAGCTCAATCAATTGAAAGCACATGGATAATACAAGAAAAGAACGCCCAAATTTTCAAGTCAACTGAGTAAAATGTACCCGTAAAACCCCAAAGACACATGCTTAGAAGGCGCAGCCACTGTTGTTGGGTTGCGAATATGATGCTTCATACTACTATACAGCACATAATTGATACTGTTATTACCACAAGTAGGATACAGTAAGACAATTCGACGATGGTCAGGCTCAACTAAATGTTCCAAGTTGGCTAAAGCTTTGAACCAAGCACGGAGCGAGTAGTCTATGTCTTCTGCATAAATGTATGGGCCATGAGAAAGTATGGACCATGAGTATCAAGAGTAAATGCAGGAGTAACAAAGATAACTGAAATTACCTCTTTCCACAGAGACTTCAGCAAGAGCACAATAGATTTCAACTGTCGGCATAAAGGGGCCAGGAACTTTCTCAAGTATTGCCCTCGCAATATGTAACAATTTCCAGGCCAGATCCAAATCTAAACAAAATCAGAATCATGTTTGCCCTGAGTTTTCTTTAACTCGTGACGATATTGGTATTTACTATTTACTGTAATTTGAAAAAATGCACATGAAGAAGGTCATCAATTATTGGAGTGTGATGTGGAGCAAACAGTACAGGAGCCCACACCAGGGAGAGGCACCCTCCCTGTCTTGTCCAGTTGGGCCACAATATTAGGACTCCTTTTCATTTCCAAAGTTAGAGATTGTATTTTCTCTGTTGAGGGTGTCACCATCTATATACTACCTCAAGTCCATATTAAGTGTCGTGGAAAGATTGCTAATTTAGCACAAAATGCTGTACAGACTTCCGACAATCTTTCCGGATCGGAGGAATAACATTGTTGCACAATATTTGTAACACATACTTGAACAAAAGATAAGCGATGGTATATTGTACAAACTAGTTCATTCAAGTAAATTGGACAGATAGCAAAGGATACTGGTTCATAGATCAATATGTTCAATCAGGCATTGCAATTCCAAGGTGTACAAGCAAACATGGGAGGGGGAAAAAGCTAATAGCGCCCATATGGTACCAGACCCCACCGATTCAGAGACCAAAATATGACCAACCATGAACATACTTTTTAGGGAGAATTGAGAAATTTTGTATCCGAAATAATCTACTACTCCCTCTGTTCCGAATTAGTTGTACTAAATCTGCGACACTTAATTTGAAACGGAGGGGGTAACTTTTGCACCAGGAGCCCTAGCTTGCACCAATGAAGGAGCAGGCACATGGGAAATCTGAGGGCTCAAACCCAGGAACTGAGGGGTTGACATCTCTTCTTGACCAACCATCCACTGGACGATTCTTGAGATTATTATTATTTTATACTACCTCCGTTCCAAAATTCTTGTCGTGCACGACAAGAATTATGGAACGGAGGGAGTAACTTATATAGCACAATGCTTAGTACTCCAAACACCACTTTGAAGCAGTCTACTACTCCAGACATTTCCTAGCTTCAAACAAGGTTACTAATTTGCACAATAAGTACATTACACAGTAGCATTTTACTATAGACTACTCAGTGTGTAAGAATAGATGCAGATAAAGGATCATAAACTGTATCCACTATAATACTAATCAAATGCATATACAGATAATATAGTATATCTTGTAGTGCATATGATCACATGGAGTAAAGGAGTAGAGGCATATACCTTCCCTGGCGTTGCTAGTAGATGTTACAGTATATGCCTTTGAGCTTCCAGCATCAACTCTGCTGGCTGAACCGTCAACGGCGTCTTGATTTTGTGCAATCTTTGCTTGAGCTTCGGACAGCAAAGCACATCCATATGTGTAATATGTGCTGATACACATTGGAGAAAGCCTCCCATAATAAAACACCCTATGTGAATAAAGGCGTCATGAAAAAATATATCAGTGCATCATTGTTAAGAGTATGACATAAGGCCATGAAAGCTAATGTAACCTGAGATAGAACAACACAACTGAAACTACGAATAATTCTTTCATCAGGTGCTAACGCTTCCGTTGTTCATCACCTTTTGTAACAACCACCAAGAGTTGGTAATCTTAGTTAAGTGCAATTTTTAAGCAGCGTATAAATAAATAACACCGTGATACAACCCCAATAGTTTATTTAAAAAAAAAAACCGGGCAGGAGGCTTGCCTTTTCATTTATATAGAAGAAGTGAATTGACCAGTTTATAAGGAAAACTGGCCGAAAACCGGATACAACAACGCAACACACCACGCCGTCCCCGAGGCCACGCACCACACAAGTTGCATGGGCATTGCCGGATACAACCCAACTATAAAGCCCTAGCTGCCGCATACAACCTCAATTATATAAATAAACTGCACCCCAATACAACCCCAACTATAAATAAACTGCACCGTGATACTACTTGACTAGTTGCATGGCATTGCCGGACACCCTATTGGGAGGACCGGTGGAGATGCTCATAAGAGTTTTGGATCAAAGTTGATGAGTCTTTTGCAAATTGCAACTCTGGTAAGAAAAGTTGACCTAAGTTATATCTACTCGAATAGTTAGAACAGCCAAGACTTCTGAAACATACGTACATCTCACAAATGAGTAAATACCAAACCCTGAAGCAAACGCACATTGATCCAGCAATCAGTCGCAATTCACAGAGCATAACGAAAGAAGGCCAGGTCCAAATTCACAGGTATTGCTGCCTAACAAACAAGGACCTCCTAAACACAATTAAGCTCATCATAGGGACTGTGAAAAGGAGAGACCGACTAAGCACATAAGACAATACCAATACAGATAATTAGGCTAATTGGAACTTGTATCCAATAATCTACCTGTATGCATGCTCCAGCAATGCTTTAAACTAAGAACAGAATTCGGAAGGGAGAAACCCTGACCTTTCCTCGAGGACATCGCGGAAATAGTTCTTGGCTTCGACAAGTCGCCCTTCCTTCATCGCCTTGCACCCCTTATGAAACAGTTCCTGCACAGCTTTCTCCCCCTTCCATTCCCAATCCTCCACCGAGCCCTCCTCAACCCATCCGCCGTTATCCCTTTCACAATCCTTCTCGCCCTTCTCTCCCCATTTCTCCTTCTCATCGCCCACCTCCCCACTTGAGTGCAGCAGCAGATCGTGGTGCTCTTCCCGGGCCATCTCAATGTTCTCTGATGAGGACGCCATGGTTGATGGAGGTGCTATGCCCTTAGATTTATCTGAAAATGTTAATATATATGAGATGAGATTGCAATATATCCAATTTCACAAACTCATTCTTATGTATCATCACCCAAACTTCATGTGGCTAGCAGAAAAAAATACTTAGTTTATACTAAATGATTGGCAAATCATAACATAGAAAACATCAAGGAAAACATAAGCAAGTTTGTACAGGTTTGATTGTGCTAGTACCTGGAGTGTAGAAACTCATGTATGGAATGACTTCATCCCCACTGTTGGATATCTTCTTAACTCGGCCTGACTTAAGCTCAACTGTGAAGATACCAAGATTTGTTCGCACAAAAAATACACCAACTCCCTCAGCGAAGTTAATAATATAACTGGAGCGGGAGGGTAGCCAATTCTCAAGCTCGACAACTGTGCGTAGAACCCACTTCGCAGCTCCCTCTGTGCCAGAGTCCATCGACCATAATTCGAGCCTCGACTCCTGCAAACTAGCACATCCCAGCACACCATCCTCTGTCCTCATAAGGATAGTATTGCCGTGCCCCGGCTTGTATATGGCCGGCGGGGTAATCATTGATAGTTCCTGGGTGAAGAAGTCATACCGCAGGATAGTGCGCAAAATGCACGAGAAGTAGAGAGCATTTCCCACAAGGGCTTTTGACTGCCAGGTAGAGATTTCGAGAAAGGAGTCAGGGTGCTCAGAAGATGTCACGGGGCTCCAGGCACGAGCCTCTGAAGAGTACACGCTAGCGTTCACGACACCTTCTTCTTCTTCGGCGCCAATGTAGACCACGAGGAAGCGGCCGCCATTGCAATCGAGGTGGTCGCAGCCATCGACGGCGCAGAGCACCGCCCAGCTAACTGGGAGGTCTGCGAAATCCGGGTAGGGCAAGTTCCACTGGCGGCGGCCTACGGGGTCCCACACGACAAGGTTGCCCAGGAGTTCGTGGTCCGGGCTGAGAGTATGTAAGAGGACGAGGCCATGGCGGGAGTCGAGAGCGAAGAGATTACGGTGGTCGGGGTGGACAGGGAGGAAGGGGGAGGTGGGGGACAAGGGATCGAACCAGCAGAATACCGTCTCGTCGTTCTCGAAGAATCCCAGCAAGGGCGGCGTCCCGTGGAACTCGCGGTAGAGGCGGGAGAAGGCGGAGCCGGTGAGACGGCTGCGCCAGCCCTTGCAGACGAGGGAAGCACGGAAGAGGCAACCGGGGTCGTCTGGCGGGAGGCGGAGGAGGATCTCCTCGAGGAGCTCGTGCGGCAGTGGCGGCGGCGGCGGCGGCATGGCCGGTGGAGGCGAGGGTTGTGGCCGGAAGTGTGGGGGGATTTCTCTGCCAAGTGGGACCGCTGAGGCAGTGAGAGTGGGAGACTGAGAATATAACGTGCTGAGGCAAAATTCTACTACTGTAGATTTCAAGTAGAGAGACAGAAACAGAGCGGAAATGGCGTGCTACGCCGCACTCCTGCACCAGCCGCCCGCCTCGCTGTCCGCGTGCACCTCAAGCCGCGCCGGCTCCTGCTGCGTCCGGCCTTCCCCGCTCCTCCAGCGCCGAGCCCCTCCCTCGACTGTCAAGGCCCGGATCTCCCTCCGCTGCTCCTACGCCGCTGCCGGAGGGAGCGCCGGCGCCGGAGACTCGCCCGCGGCGGCTCTTCGTCGGGTTCTGGAGACACCGGGCGCCCACCAGGCGCCCGCTTGCTACGATGCGCTGAGCGCCCGCCTCGTCGAACGTGCCGGGTTCAGAGCCTGCTTCACGAGCGGTACGTGTTCGCCCTTTTGCTCCTGCGGGACTCCCTCTCACAGTCTCACTCCCGTCAACAGTAGGATAGTGCATCGTTGTTCCAGTTCTGTGGATTGCATACAACATTACCACGGCTGCTTTGCTGTGTTACCATGATTCTGTTGATTGTGATCCTCTGCTCACAGCCTCACAGATACTCAAATCGCAAATGCTATGCCCCCTCATGCTACGCCCCCACATGTAATAACTCATAAAGATGATGAAAAATAGACTGACGTGAGAATTTACTCTTGCTAGTCCATATTGGTTGCGTCTATGTAGTTTTGTTGAGGCCTTGAGGGCACTCTGATCAAGTGGCATTGTACTGATCAAATCACCAGAAATCTGTGCTTCACTTGTTGTGCAGCCACGGTCAGAACTTGAAAATGGAACCAGAGAATAGTTTTCTTATGGTGCTATGTACGTGGAGGTTTACGATATTTTAACCGTGCAAAATTTAACCTTATGCTGCCTTTCAGGGTTCTCAATATCTGCTGCACGGCTGGGGCTGCCAGATGTTGGTCTAATCTCTTATGGTGAAATGATAGATCAAGGGCGTTTAATCACGGAAGCAGTGTCAATACCTGTGATTGGTGACGCTGATAATGGTTATGGAAACTGTATGAATGTCAAGAGGACAGTGAAAGGATTTATCAATGCTGGCTTTGCTGGGATTATTCTTGAAGATCAGGTATGCATTTTAAGGAATAATCACTGTGACTGACCTGTATTGTGTTTTATTTAATCTGCTTAATATTTTAGCAACAGGTGGCGTATATTATATTCTTTTTATAAACATGATATTTGGGGATTCTATGCTAATGTGTAAAACTTTTTTTTTCATGGGATATGTATATGTGGCAGTTCTCTGTTTTAAAATAGGTGCTTAGTTAAGATCCTTTCTCTTGAAATTAAGGTTATTTTGATTGTCTGCCAATGTTGTGCTGCTGTTTACTGAATTTTACAGCTGTTTTGCTTCTATAACCTATTATATATTTCTATCTGCACGACTATCACATTACTGGACTAGAACTCTGCATCTCTGCACCTGAATGTCAACTTACACCTTTTATAACACCATAGTTGCCCGTTCATATTCATGTTAGCTAAAAAACATTATAACGACCCATGTGACTCCCCTAAGAGAGCTGTTATACGTCCGGTCCTTTGTGTCCGATCACACTGCACATCCAGCCATTCATTAGTAGTGCAAGATTAAATCATGCGGCTGGTTACCCCTTCGTACAGGCATCGGACAGCCAAACATCGTACGCAGAGAGGTTCCGCTTCCCTAAATAAGTGTGGACTCTGGACTCTGGTTTACATCTCGAAGTCTTAGTTTTGTGTAATTAATACTCTTGCAATCAAGGATCATTTATCCTGATTTTGAACTCTGTGTTCAAACTAATCTTTTCATTTCCATTGCGCTATGCAGATTTGAATTGTTTTATATTAAGAATTGGCTGGTATTTTTTGTGATGAATCTTCTTTTCCCTATTCCATAAGTTCCTTTCATAGTGATATGATGTATAGTATTCTGAAGGTGTCACCAAAAGCATGTGGACATACACAAGGAAGGAAAGTTGTCTCAAGAGAGGAAGCAATTCTGCACATAAAAGCTGCTGTAGATGCCAGGAAGGAGAGTGGCTCTGACATTGTTATTGTGGCAAGGACAGATTCTCGTCAAGCTTTGTCTCTTGATGAAGCATTGTGGAGAGCACGTGCTTTTGCTGATGCTGGAGCGGATGTTCTATTTATTGACGCACTTGCTTCAAGGGAAGAGATGAAGGCGTTTTGTGCAGTTTCACCTGGAGTTCCAAAAATGGTAAGATTAGATCTACTATCAGCGGTAATGTTTTTTTGAATTATTTTTAAACGTCCAGAAAGATTCATGTCCTCAATATACTCCATGCTTCTTTTGTAGGCCAACATGTTAGAAGGTGGTGGTAAAACTCCTATACTGAGCCCTATTGAACTTGAAGAAATTGGTTACAAAATCGTGGCCTATCCATTATCTCTAATTGGTGTATCAATGCGGGCAATGGAGGTTTGTTGTTTATACTTCTTATGATTTAAATGCTTGTGTTATATTTCTACACGGACTTAAGAGAGAAGAAATGTCGAAAAAACAACTTATGTGTTGGTTATTTTGTCACTAACAGGAGTAGTTGTATTCTAAGGGTGCACATGGATTTCCCACTAAAACTTTTGGCAAAATGAAAAAATGAGTGCACACTCACATATATAGGCCTATAGAGATAGGCAGATTGTCCTGGGGGTACTATGTTCTGTTATGCAAACTGCTGGGCTTTTTTTGCTTATTAAATTTGGTGGTGCTGGTGCATCAAGTGGGTCCGAACTTCCGTGTAACTGGTAGTAGTTGTGTAGTTTTTCAATTTGGTGCCACATATGTGTGTTATTTCCGCTGTCAATCATTAAGTGTATAAGAAACCATGATCTGCAGGATGCTCTCATTGCTATAAAAGGTGGTCGCATACCTCCTCCAGGTAGTTTGCCATCATTTGAGGAGATCAAGGATACACTAGGGTTTAACCACTATTATGAAGAGGAAAAACGCTACATTGCTACACCAGCTCAATTATCCTACAAGAGTGGTGAGCATATTCTCTCGTAAACAATGTTCAATATGAATGGTTCTTCTTATCCTGCTACATCAAAATTATAGGCTTTTTGGGTTATACAAATGAAGCAAGCAGTTCAGGAGACACCGAGCCAAGGACCGAGAAATCACAAGAACCTATTGTTGACATACTGCCTCAACTCTATGATCCTGGTTTCACAGGAGGCAGAGGTCCTTCAAGCGGGATGTGGTCCCGCACGCTTCGCTTAAAGATTACAGGGAGAGATGGAGTCCAGAAAATTGATGCCAGGATACCTGTAAGAGCCCATTTGCAAGTCCACTTTCATTTCAGTATATAGTAGTTGACTTGAAATCTTGACATTGGCACCTATCTCGAGTGAACATCTTAGATAGGTCTCTGCACTATAGTTGAGTAATTCCATACTGACTAATGGTTTCTTCCTTCTGTTCCTGCTTTCTCTAAAACAGGCTGGATTCTTAGAAGGGATGACGAAAGTTATTCCAGGTTTGTACTACTTCTGTTCTTATGGGAACATGGATATGTAATTAGACTTACATCTTTGAGATAGAAATATAATAATGTATGTGGCATGTGTATGTTTCACACAACATCTCCCGTCTGCACTTGGCAGGCCTGGCTGGAGCTAATATCATGGAAAGGCTTCGGAACGCACCCATGGATTCAGACAACCCCCAAAACGGTCAGATACTGCTGGATTTTGAGGACGGCAGGGGAGATAGGATCCAGGTGTTCATTGCGTGAGGCGTTGTGTTACCCAGACATCCAGTGAGCAAGTAGAATTTCATTGAGCAAGTGCAAATAGAAGCGGGTGATTCCTAGGCCATTCCCGTCCACCTCCCTGTTTGTCGAAACAACGATACTTCGCTTCTTAGTGCAATGTATAGCATTCGGAGCATCAGAGCATTGCGTCCAGGGTTAAGTCTTGATGTGAACCTTGCATGTCTGAGAGGAAGAGAAGCTACAATCAAATAAAACAACTTATGAAGTAAAGTACTAGCATCTCTCTGTTGCATGTTAGCTTCTGTTTGGTATGCTTCACCCAACAGGAACAGGTAAAACAGCAAGTAAATAGAAGGTCAAACAGAACATCCTCCCTCCTCTCCCTGCCTCGATGAATCTGTCCTCTGGAATTCTTTGGTGTCCTCTTGCACAAGGATGCGAAAATGAACTCATTTGTCCCACGTTTCCCTTATTTTGTACATGTCTGATATAAAATTTTGGACCAAGTTTTATACTAGACATGTACAAAATGAAAGAAAAGTGGGATAAATGAGTCCCGTTATGACATCCCTACTCTTCATGACTCTTTTTTTCTAATCAATGAATTTAGCAGCTCTACTACTAACATGAAAAAAATCCCTTAGGTCCACAATTTTGTGTGTTGTTGCCACATCGTATCGAGCCTTCTGTCATGTGGCTAACTCCAGCGCGCTGCATTGCAAAGGCATATATGCTGTTGTTGGCTTGTTGTTGCAACAGCAAACAGCAAGGCAATTTTGATTAAGCAGTATGTCAATGGTTAGTAATTGGAAGCGGGGTATCTTAACTGTTTCTCAAAAATAAATAAAGTGTGAGTTCATAACCTTCTCCACGTGTACCCGAAGAGAGTGCATCCATATGCGATCGATCGGACTGGACATTTTAAGGGGACAAACACTTATGATATTGCTTATCGTTCTCAGAAATAACCATTGATCGCAAACAAACGAAAATTGTAAAGCATCGGTTTACCACAATCATCACTTTGAGATCGATATAAGTCAAAGTCAAGCGTCCTTCAAGGCATCAAGTCATCTGGTTGCGGAAGAATTACAAAACCAGCGTCTTTGACTCCGGTGTCTTCCTTGGGATGTTCCTTGGGATTCGATCTTATGATCGACCCTGCTCAAGTGTCCAACCAGCCTGACTTTGATCTCGCGTGTCAAGTTAGTATTTTCAAGGTTGTTGGCAAGACGAATAATTAGATATGTAAACCTGAAGACCAAATTCAGCAAAGCTGCCAGGATCTCTAAACCTCAAAACATACGATTAATAGTTTTACCAAAAATGGTACTCGTACAAAGTGATGAACCGATGATTATCTTTGCCTCTCTCTCAAGTATTGAGAACTGCATTTAGATATTATTCAAACTATTTCTTGCAAACATTAAAGAAAAAATGTGTATGAAGTAAATACATGTCTATCAGGACCAACAATTAGCCATTGGTGGAAAAGATAACCAACTGTAAATCTTGGACTGTATCGAGAGTAGTTTATTCCAATAGTTCTTTTATACTCCAGATAAATATTCAAGGGTATCACCAAGATGTACTTCTTGCTAAAAATATATGAGCTGGTTCGTGTTCTTTCCATAGCACGCCAACGAATGAGAGAGCCCCGAGAGGCACTGAGAGAGAGAGAGATACACTTCGGTGGTTGGGTACCACCTCGAGAGTGGCCGTAAAACCCAGGTCCGATACAAAAAGTTTTGGACCCGGGACGAGTTAAGCCAATATATTTTATACCAAACTCTTATACTTACTTATAACTTAGTTTTATCGATCTTATAAGTATATCTCCCCATATATAGTTTACACAATTAAACTAAATATAAATTGTTACTAGTATACTTTTTGCACCTTAAGATACATTTAAAAATAATAATTACCTTGTGTTGAATCAAATATGTTTGTAACCAAAACTATATTGGTTTTTGCTCTATACACTTATGATAAAATTGCAAAAAATAAAAATTATACGCCTCCTTTCATACTTGAATTAAGAGATAATTATATAATATTTTCATTGGCATATGTACCGAGTATATGCTAACGGATATCTTAATAGAAGATTTGAGTGTCTCATTACATCAAGAAAATTATAAAAACTTCTATGGTATAAATGGAACTACTATCTTTTGTATTTTTTTTTGTTTAAGTGTGTTTTACAGGTAATATTGTGTTAAATACTAATCGCATGACGTGCGATTCTATGTACTTGATATTGAAATATAAGTAGTTAAACCAATCACTAACAATCATAAAAACTATTGTGAATTTTAAAACTCTGCATTCATACACTTTGATCTGTTATGCCAATCGAAATGTGTTTATGTTTTCTATACACAACTTCTCATATAAGTTTAATCTTAGTTATCATACCTTTCATTTTACAACTAGTAGGGCTCTATCCGGAAAAAGTATCAGTATAATTAAACTTGCGACTACATACCATAGTGTGTTGTTTATGAGAAGACTAAGGTTGGTTTCAGCCTACGAGATACACAATTTGTGGTGAAGACTTCCTCCTAAGTAACAATTATTATTTTTTAGACATTAGTACTTTCTCACATACAAATGTACATGCTTATAAGAATACTTTACTATTTGTCCTCGTACTCTTTAGACCCATGGAGATGCCATTTTGTCTGACCTAAAATCCCTTAAGGTGAAATTGCTGGTGACACGGCTACGTGGGAATGAGCGCAAACCACCGACATATGAGTATGTTATGTCATTTTTTTCTACATCATCCTTTGTCTAGTTATTACCGTCGAGTATTGATATGCTCATCCTATTCATGATGAAGAGCCCGAATTGACATGCTCATCCCATTCATGATGAAGAGCCCGAAGGCCATAGATATGATACTCAGTTTTCCAAGAAATGAAGTGGGTTTTATTTTTATTTATTTTCGCCCCTCTACCCCGGCCGGAGCTGTACGGCCTGCGCTTGAGCAGGCCCAAGCGATGAATGGTTCTATGGATGTTTAAGTTTGATTCTAAATGCAGTCCTACTTCCAGCTTGTGCGGTTGCAAACAGACTTACGCGGACAATGGCACTTCAGTGTGTGGTTATATTAACTACTCCCTCCGTTCCGTCATGTCTAAATACATCCACTTTTAGTCAAACTTGACAGTTATTTTGGAACAGAGAAAGTACTAAAATTTCAATCTTCCATACAGAAGAGCTGAACATCTAAGAAACGTTGGGGCAGCAATTGTAGTTCTCACTCAATTTTTATGGAGTACGTAGCAAAACGTTGGGTAACCGCATAAGAGGTACGCAACCAAGACCTCAATGGTAGTCAAACATGGAAACGCGCACCTGGCCAGTCAGGTAGCAAAAACACCCCAGGCAGAGAGCCTAACATTCAGCGCAAAAACTCAAAACTCACGCAAGTTCAACCATAGGGAGATAAAAGAATAGCATCATTCGATAGCTGCGACTCTAACTAAGCGATAACATTGTCGGCCAATGATAGCCCAGCAAGCTGGCTGGTAGGGGCATTCGGATTCTGCTGCTGAGCCACGTTGCGGAGAACATCCATTGCCTCGGCAACCTTCGACTTCAGAGCATCTGGAGACTCGAGCAGATGTAGAACCTCTGTCTGGTCCATCTCCAGAAGCATGCCAGTGACCTTTGCAGCTTGGTTGCGTTCCAGCATCTCAACAAGTGGATAGAGGCTTTCTCCCAGTATCTGATGAAATAAAAATACATCAGAAAATTGACAGTACAACTGGGCACAACACCAAAAGAGAATCCGGTAAAAAATGGGGCATATAGTGATTGTACATAGCACCAAACAATAACAGTGTACTGTGTGGATCACTGTAACGATCTGCAAAATTGCCTAGTATGGCAATGGATAATAAGAATTTAATACCACATACACTAGGGGATAGCACACTAAGACATACCGTTCTTTGTTGGTCTGGAGTAGCATTTGCAAGGGCAGATGTTAGAGTTCCCATTGGAGCAGCAGGTGACAAGCCAGCATCTCGGCCGGGTAAGCTTCCCATATCATATGGCTGAATCATACCCCCAACACCAACTCCTGGCATTTGTTGAACCTCAGGCATGTTACGCACAAGTCCAGGCGGGTACCGGTAGACACGTCCTCTTGGAACCATCTGTAACAGAACCATGAAAAGTTATATCATTGCACTTTCAGTACTCCATACGGCAAAAGCCTCCCTGGAATCATATTTTTTAAAAAGCCTCCCTGGAATCATATTTAAAAAAAGCCTCCCTGGAATTGCAACATTCCAGCACACGAAGGGATTGGAAAATTAGAAAAGCAGCTCAACATTCTTGGCAAGGGGGTAAGTGGATTTGAGGTTTAGAATAATCTACATGAAACCAACGCAGCTAACTATTTATGTTAACCATTATACGAATATATCACCTAAGAACATCCTAGAATTGGCAAGTGGATTTTGAGATTTAAAATAATCTACATGAAACCAAGGCAGCTAACTATTTATGTTAACCATTATACGAATATATCACCTAAGAGCATCCTAGAATTGGCATAATAATAACAGAGATATTATAGGCATGAAATGCATTGTTACAAACCTGTTGCTGAAATGGCTGAGGAGTTTGCTGTCCCTGGGAAGACCCAGTACCAGAGCGCCTAATACCTGGGCGCGGACCATGCTGACCTTGTTGGACAACTGGAACAAAGTAATTTTGCATATGGGCACCGCCAGGCCTCATGCCTGGAACAAGCTGTTGCTGGAAACCATATCCCGGCTACATTGAAGTACACAGAGGATCAATATTCAGCGGTTATATTTTTTGTTTAGCTTCATCTAGGTAAACTGAACGACGGTAAAAAGCATGTATACAAAATAATGAACATGCATGACTACAATTAGCAAAATGTCAATTGAACAAGACATGCAGCTAAGAGTTCAATGTGAGCATAGAGTTCAGAACTGATGCAATGGTGTTGGCAGATGAAAAGTACTCGTTGCAACATTTAACTGAACTCCAGAGTATCTTACATAGCATTACGAATAAATTGGATACTGAACACTGATATTGTTTCACTCCTATATAAGTGATAAAACATCACTTCCAAAGAACATTTCTACTAATACGCACATAGCATTACTCAAAGCGTATGACATATGATGGAAACTGCGAACAATATTGCTCAAGCTAGTGCTACATTATCATGTCTATTATGGAAATATATTGCACAAGCTAGTGCCACCTTATGTTGCTCTTTTATTATAACAGTTACATGGAGAAAACCTATAGGTGACATGAAGTTCAAAATTAAAGTGAGAATACAGCTCATAGCAGTACCTGAGGGGCCATCATAGCAGGTGGAGCTTGCCCATAGAAGAGTTGCTGCCCGAGAGGAGCCATAGGAGGGTACATTGGAAGCCGAGGAGTCATAGAAGGTGTCATTGGTACAGGGCGCATCTGAGAGAATTGAGCCTGAATGACATGGAATTGTTACCATCAGCCTTTTAATGACGGATGGTCAAAAACAACTAATGCTTATATTATTTATCTACACTGGACCATATTAATATAAGATGGAAATCACGTAAACAAACTCAGGTGGATGGAGGACAATACCTGTAACATCGCTTTTCTGTCTTCTTTACGTTGGGCAAATGCAACATACAATGGCTTTCCAGATATCATTTTGCCATTCATTTCAGTTAGCTGTGTAAACAAAAAACAAGTCAGTCATTTGAGACCTAAAAACACTTTTGCTATCCACATGAAACGAGGAAAGAGAGCCGATACGGCATTCAGGAAAGATACTTACAGCCTGAGATGCTTCCTCACGGGTAGAAAATGACACAAAGCCAGACCCCTTGCTGACACCATTTTGATCACGCATTACCTATAGAATAAATAGGGTCAGATGTGCTCATGGATAAAAGAAAGGACAAAATTATGATTCCAAACATATGAGCACCTTGCATGAGGTAATTTTGCCATAACCAGAGAACATTTCACGTAGCTGATCATCTGAAATGCCATCATCCAAATTCTTCAAGTACAAGTTCTGTCCTTGATACTTATCAGCTGCATCTTTCATGCTTTGCTGAAAACTCCTCTTCAAATCCATCTCTCTTTCAGATTTCTTCTGAGCTCTTCCAACAAACCACTCTTTGTCATTAATTTTCTTTCCATTAAGTTCTTCAACAGCACGAGCAGCAGCATCTGGACTCTCAAAATTGATGAAGCCGAAGCACCTTGATTTACCATCCATGCCAACCATGACAACAGCACTTGTAATATTTCCATATTCACTAAATATTTTGAGTAGATCCTCTTTGGTGGTAGACTCAGATAAATTCTTCACAAAGACATTGCTGAATTTTGCCTTATCAGAAGAATTATCTCTCTCTTGCTTGCGAAGAAAAGGTCCAACATACACAGGCTTGTCATTGATAAGCATACCATTTAGGCTTTTCATTGCAGACTGAGCAGACTCTTCTTTTTCATACTGAACAAAGCCAAAGCCTTTGGATTGGCCAACATCATCCATGGCAACTTTACACGAGAGAATTGCACCAAACGTAGAAAAAGTATCATGAAGAGTTTTGTGGTCAATTGTTTTGTCAAGGTTCTGCAAAAGGAAAGTTGAAAGTGCTTTCATCAGAGTAAACTCCAAAAGATCTGATTATCTTATCTTAAG
The DNA here is from genome assembly GCA_026929855.1 of Poa annua. Classification (NCBI taxonomy): domain Eukaryota; kingdom Viridiplantae; phylum Streptophyta; class Magnoliopsida; order Poales; family Poaceae; genus Poa; species Poa annua. Next base: position 74,334,978 of record CM049433.1, read on the forward strand.
GTGGCAATGAAAATGAAAATATGAGGCTGTACCTTGATAAAAATATTTGCAGATCCACTTCTGCGGCTGCTTGGGTCACGGTTCGAGTACATTACCCGAATGGACTTGTTGTTCAGGGGAGCAAAGTTCAGCACTTCCATTGCTCTTGCAGCTGCCAAATGTAATTAATCAGTTATAAGAGAATAATTGGTTCCACATTTAACTGTAGTATAATGTTCTAGTAGCAGAACTTGAAAAGAACAACAATGCTGACAGATTGATGAGGCTTAACAATTCCTGAACGAATAGCATGTATTCCAAATTTCCTTACCTGTTATCTACAGCATGAACATTTGCACATACCTATAACTAACATGTCGCTACACCTCATATCTATCAATAAGAACACATAATGTGCCCACATCATTTATCATTTACCATGCTAATGTATGAGGGTTGATCAGCCTTTCCATCATATCTACGTATGAGCTAATATAAACAAATAGTTGAGTAACAGCTGAAGGCCAGCTAATACCATAACTTCTAATCAAATTAGTGAGATGCCAATTCTTCCAGCACACAGCACAGTGATGTCCCTACATACCTAAAATACAGATCATCAACCTGGCAATAAAAAGGTATACTAACAATATTATATGCCACCAATGAGACTCAATTAATCACAAAAACTTGCTGACACGCATCATCCTCTCCACCTCTTAAAAATAAGAGCCCCATAAAACATAACAAATTCCTTAACTGTGACAGTTAAACACAATAATCCGAGTTAAAGTGAAAGAAAGGCAACAGATTCGTCAACTGGTTGTCCCAAACTTGGTGCACAATCGCCTGATTATCAAACCCAATCTGAGACGGGAAACCCACAATCCAGGGCCGACTAATTGAACAACCATCGATGCAATTGATGCTAACGGATCTAATTAAAGTGAAAGAAAGGCAACAGATTCATCAACATTATAAGCCACCAATGTGACTCATTTAATCACAAATTCCTCAACTCTGATGTGAAAAACACAAGGGAACAAGATGACAACATATTCAGAATAACCGATTGTACAGGAATTACTTTTTTTCTAGTATAATCGCTTCATTATCCACCCAAACTGAAACTGTCACGGGAAAACCACAAGCCACAACCGACTAATTGAACAACCATCGATGCTATCGGATCTAATTAACCCCAAAACCTATCCCCATCTGATCGTACCACAATTCAAAACCACAAATCGCATGGAGATATAGATATAGATACGTATAAATAAGAGAGAGGGAGGGGGAGGGGGGAGTCGATCGCAGTAATAATACCATCCATGGGGTTGTTGTAGTTGACGTAGGCGTAGCCGAGGGAGCGGCGCGAGTTGACGTCCCTGCAGACGCGCACCGACATGACCTGCCCTGCCTGGCTGAAGAGCTCGTAGAGCTGCGAGTCCGTGACGGACGGCTCGAGGTCGCCGACGTAGAGCGACGTGGTCGGGAGCGGCTGCGCCACGCCGACCGCCGCCGCCGCGGGAACAGCCGCCACCGCCGCCGACCCGCCGTTCGCCACCACCTGCGCTGCCGCCATCGCTAGCGACGACCGAATTTTTTGTCCCCGAAAAATCGACGCGGCGCTAAACCCTATCCGGGAGTAGATCCCGCCGAGGCAGGGGAGGGATTTTTTTGGTTTTGCGAGTTTTTTTGGGGGGTAGTTTTTGGATACAAGGAGAGAGGGGCGACGCCGTGGGCGGAGAAGACGACTCTCTCTGCCGGGGGAGACGCCGCGGGCGGGGGAGAAGGTGGTTATATGGTGGCTGCCGCCCGTGCTCTGCCTTAGGGTTTCTTCGCCCGACTCGGGGTGGGCTCGGTGTTCGTGAGCCACCCGCCTGCCTTTGCCGGAGGTTCTGGGCTGGTGCACCAGGACCGGGTCCGTGTACAGTTGTCCTCGTTGGGGTTTCGCCATCTCATCTCGGTGGCTGTGTTTGGGTGGGCCGGGTCTGACCGGGCTTTAGGTGGAGCCCTGTGGGCTCGAGAACCGTCTGGGGACGTCTCCTTGACCGGTGGATTTCGGATGGGCTGATCGGACCGCCAGGCGCGTTCGTGTCTGCCACGGTGCCACTGCCACCGCCCACCGGGACGTTCCTTGCGTTTTTGAATTATTTTTTGACAGATTCTCAAAAGAATTTTTTTGACAGCGTGACGTTTGTTGTTTCCATCCAGTGTGGAGATTATTAATTCCAACAATCTCTGTGGTTTAATTGCCTTCCATAGAAAGGTTGCCGTGCTTTAATCGACGGGAAGAGAAATTAGATGTGGTTTAATTGACTTTCAAAGTACCGGGATGTGGTTTTGTGGTTTTGGGGTCGGGAGAAATCCTTATCATTTTGACACCGATGCAGTGACGTGTGAGTGTGTCACCCTTCTTTCTTGAAGGGCGTCGGATGCACCTCTCTCCCACTCCTTGGAGCGTGCCGGGGAAACCCTAGGACTTGTCCGGGCAGTAGTGTCGTTGTCGTCGCTTTCCTTCTTGGAGGTGCTGCTTGGTACGCGTGAGATTTGGAGTGCTAGGACCGTGGTGGCTATTTGTAGGAGGGCGCAACGGTTGAGGGGTTTTCGTCGATCCGCTGGTGTCAGCATTTTTTCTTTTCCTTTTCTTTCTTTTTTCTTTTGGGCTTACTCGTGCTGTTTTAGCCCCAGCTGTGGTTTCTCAGTTGTATCCGGTCGTTGCTATATTAATATAGCGGGGCGCAAGCCTGTTTCGTGGAATTGACTTCCAAAGTGGAAAGAGTTGTGTTTTTAGCGTGGCGTTATGGGGATTAATTCCAACAATCTACTATGTCGCAAAGTCTCGATCTAAGTACCTCTTTGATTCGAAGGATTTCATATGACGTCGGTGGATGGATGAAGTACCGGACTCTGTCTCGATGATTGTGGCCATCGATATCGACGAGCTTCTTCAGGAATGGAATGGGGGCTTTCCATGTTAAAGAAAAAATATAAGTCTTAAGTAGGCTTGGATACTAAATAAGAAGTTTCTGCATGTCATTTTATTTTGATGAATGACAACATGTTTTGACACATTTATTTTGCAATCAAACATAGAAATTAACCCCGCACAAAATGGAACGGATAGCATTAAAACAAGCAAATGATTGGATGAAAGAGATCATCGTTCACAGGACAGCATGATAGAAAATGTACAATGGTTTTATAAGATCTCCCAGAAAGATTCCTTCACATCATGTTTCATAGGAATCATAACCTTTTGAAAATTAGCTTTAATTTTTCATGGTGCAACTAAATAAACTTTATACAACAAAATCATGTAGGATTCAAAATAACATGGAAGTACAATTGTGTGTTTCTCCAATTCATATTTTAATTATGTAAATCAAAGAGGTCAAAGATTGAACTTGATTTTTCCTCTTTGCGTCACTTTGACTCGTCTCTAGCTTGTATCATGTGTCCACCATCTTGCTTGCCAACTTTGCACAGTTGAGTGTGTCAAATGGAGAATTTTGTTATAGAACACCCCTTGTTAAATTTTCTTTTATGTAATGCAAACAACAATGATAATATATCAAAAAAGTAGTCATTTCCAAACTAGGCCTTATACTTCACAAATTGCGGGAGAGGGGAGCATCTGAAAGTAGTATATGTGGATCATCGAAAACTATCAACGTCATAATAAAATGCCATAGCCCAACATCATCCTTCACTAGGAACTACAAAAGCAATGTCCAAATTCAACTTGGCGGAGTCTACACATGAAACCTTCGATAACACCCTAGACCAAAATGAGTGTTGAAGATAAAAGGCATCTTGTGTGTGCTTCGAAAAAAGACGATATTTCTTTCATCCTTTTGCATTGGAATAACAAATTTGAACCAAAATAAGGTGATTTAGCCTTGGACCCATTTAAATATAGCAGATTAATAGTGGAGCTCAAAATTTGATGTCCATTCGAGTTGAGGAACTGTTGATAATCATTACTATGCTCGACGCATTGCCAAAAATATCTTTAGAAAGAACTAAACAACAATCAACGAGCCATGGTCTACCGCACCTCTAAAGGGCATCACTCCGGGCAATGGTGGATCAGTGGGCACGCCGACTAAAGAACACCTGGAACATATGTCAGAGGGGATGGACTTTTAAAGTGGAAAAAGGAGACAGCCTTGTCTAAGGCATTTCTATGTTAATCCCTTCAATCTGTAAGCTCCCGGGAAAGAGAGACATGGGGTTTTTTCCTTTTTGCTATCACAAAAATAATACTAATTCATAGACTATCCTTCAAGAATGTTTTACTACTTTGGTTGTTGTATTGTGTATTTTAGATTTCTGCTTCGGATCCTTCTGATTACCTCCCAATCCATTCGCATGTACTAGATTTTTTTCATGTTGAAAAATAATATGCACGACCGCCTGCTGTGATGCCATCTAAGCTAGGTAAGTAGGTAAATAAGACGAGTGATTCATGGAGGCGGCGAGTAGAAGACACAGGTTGCTATAACATTGGTCTTATTATTGGCATGTTGAATCCATAGTTTCATGCAAATGTTAGAATATTCTCCATTTGTTATTTCTTTATTGTAGTATATTGAATTGGTTTTGAAAATTATTGCAGATGAAACTGTCAACATTTCATGATATTGTACTACACCATTTTGGGGCACTCATTGTTCTACTACACTATGACGTATGAGTTTACAATATTATTTTTTATAAACGTTCTACTGAACATGAGACTCGTGACACTCACAAGCTTGTTATAATGAAGAGAAATAACATACTAAAGCGCCTCAGTGAAAGCCACAACAACAACAAAGCAAAAATAAGGAACCACTCTATTAAATGAAAACACCTAAAACGGGTGTACCAAAGGGCACACTTAAATTATAATTTAAAAGGTTAAATCACACAATATTGACTTTAAGTATATTTTTGGCAATTTGTCATGCACCATTGTAGGTCGGCACAACCTTTGACTAGAACTGTCACGAGCTTGCTAGGAATGCTTACAATTCTATTAGTTCTTGTAATTGGGTCGATTAACCCCCTGGATTTATCCTAGGCAAGCTCGTAAACTATGTATTTGTGCTTGGTTGAGGCAGCAGGTAGTTGACGCACTCTTTACCTAACCAGGGCACGGAAAGGGACTGACAGGGTTTTAATGAGCCGGCCTGTTGACCTAATGTATGTGGTAAATTTCAAAAAAAAAAGGTGAGCACCTACCAAACCAAAATGGCCCACACGTCATTCGATAGGCTTGCTTGTGGAGTGGTCGTACTTGAAGAACGGCCAGTGATGGACGAGATGTGGTGGTTCTTGATTTGTTTTCCCTGCAAGGGGATGCTCCAAGTCACTGCTCTTCGTCGGATAGTTTGATTTGTTCCTGATAAACTTCATTCCTAAAAGCTTCTTCTCGCGCGCGCGTTGGTTGGGTGAAGCGAACGGCCGCACTACCCGACAAACGAACTGAGCTGCTCTCCTCGCCTCCAGCGCGTGAGTTGCTCGCGTCCTCCACTCCACCGCTTCGCGCCGCCGGCTGGTTCCCCTCAGCTCCAGCCCGTGAGTTCCTCACGTCCTGCTGCTATGGACGTCGCTGGGTGACCGCGCCACTCGCGCTTCCGCCTCCGCAAGATACTGCTGGCGCCCGGTGTGCTCTTCCTCCGCCGGCGAGGTAACCAGCTTTGGCCAGCCATGGTAGCCGCGACCGCCATCCACAAGAGCAGAACGGCGGAGGCCTTGAGGGCTCGATCCCAATTTGCGGGAAAAGGGACGGCGAGCGCTCGATCCTGTAGTACCAGACGGAGAGAAAGATTGGGAAAATCTTATCTCTTTGACAATTTTGCTTCTCAATTCTTCCATTTCTCGTTATGTACGCACAAACACATGGTGCCCTTGGGCTTATTCTAGACCGGTGTCCTCTTGTGCACGTTGGGAAGAAAGAGATGAGAGGAAAGAAAGGAAAGAGAGATGAAAACAAAAAGGGGAAAATGCGTATATTAGTTGCTCAAATCTACCAAATACTATTGCTCAAATCTACCAATTGTTGCTGAAACAAAACAAAAAGAAAGGAAAGAGAGATGAAAACATAAACCTACATAATTGCTCAAATCTACCAATTTTTGTTGCCTGTGTGCTTATATTAGTTGCTTAATTCCACCGATTTGTTGCCTAAATATTTCAATAATCGTTTTTAAATGTTGTGAAGTTGCTTATCGTTGTTGTGAAATTGTTTCTTCACACTTCAAATTTGCTTACAAGACTGTCGAAAATAAATTAGAATTATTTGTGCAACTATCACATAATTATAGGCAAGAATTGGACACAATTAAGTTTTCAACAATGATCGAAAACAAATTAGAATTTTTTGTGCAACTATTACACATTTATAGGCAATAAATGGCCAATTAAAATTTTCAAAATTGCTTACAGATGGTTGAAAACAATTTAGAATATTTTGTGCAACTATTACACATTTATAGGCAATAAATGGGCACAATTAATGTTCAAATTTGCTTACAAAACGGTAGAAAATAAAGTAGAATAATTTGTACAGCTAGTACACAGTTATAGGCAACAAATGGGCCCAATTAAGGTTTAAAATTGCTTACACGACGGTCAAAAGAAATTAGAATTTTTTCGTGCAACTATGAGGCAACAAATGGGTACAATTAAGATTCAAATTTACTTACATGACAGTCGAAAACAAATTAGAATAATTTATGCAACTAGTACATAATTATAAGCAACAAATGGGCATAATTAAGGTTGAAATTTTTCTTACACGACGGAGAAAACAAATTATAATATTTTTTGTGCAACTAGTACACAACTATAGGCAATAAATGGGCACAATTAAGATTCAAATGGGCATAATTATTAGGCAACAAATTAATATGATTGAACAACTAGTATGTATTGATAGGCAACAATCTCACAGGAATAAACAAGTTCCCTACAAAATAAATAAAAAGCAAAGATCAGTATCCTTGGTACGGTATACGGGTGCGGCTTGGCAAAAAGCTTAGAGCCCAAGTCCTGAGCCAAAAGGGAATTAACTCCCCATCTAGCTCCTACATATCTATGCCTCAATACAGGCAGCGAGCCAGCGAGATTTGTGCGAGGGATGAGGGATCATTGCGCCGGAAGCTAGCTCGGCGCAGCCGGCAGAGGAAGAGGTGTCCACAGGAAGCCAGTTCGGCAGCCTCGGTGCAGCCGTGCGGGGCAGCCGGAGGACGCGAGCTCGATACAGCGGCCGCGCAGGACAGCTGGGGGATCCGACCTTGACGTTCAGAATGGAGGGCGGCGAGTGCGGGTAGCCGGAGTGATGCTCATGGCCAGCAAGGGTTGGCGCTCGTGACCGGAGCACGAAGCAGAGCGTGCAGTGGGGGGCATCCGAGAATGAGGAACGAGGAGAACGGGAGTCGGGAGGTAGGGGATGAGGCGGATGCGGTGGAAGTTTCCTTTCCGGGCAGGCCGTTCGGACGAGCGAACCAACGGCCGGCCGTTCCCTAGACGGGTCCAACTTCATTGCATCACCATTCCCCGCAGGAATGGCGTCAGACTCTGAGTGCAGTGGCGCGGTGGTCGGGCCGGATCTGATCACGTCCATCTCTCAGGGTGTGTTTGGTAGGTTGCATCACCCCGGCATGGGTTTCCCACCTCATACATGCTAACTTGGGCCAGGTTGGGATGAGATTTTGTTGGCTGTTTGGTGTCTCGTATGTGTTGAGATATGCTGGGCCGAGATGTTATTTGTTAGGTTGTATGCCTTGGGCCAGGTTGGGCTAAAACGAAATTACAAATGCGTCCACAATCTTACAGAAAGGTCCCTCGGCAGATAGAAAAAAAAAGCAATCAGGTCCTAGTCAGTCTAGCAGCAAATCCAGGGATAGCAGCTCGTCCCGGCGGCTGGGTGGCCGTCCGTGCTCGCGCGAGAATGAGTAGGCGGTGGCGTCGCGAGGAGGCACTAGGCCGAGGCGACGACGGCGCGAAACAGCTCCGGGCAGCGGCGCTTGGTGGTGGTCCGTGCTCCCGACTCCAGTCAGTGCTGGGCGACTCCGTCGGCCACTCCGCTTTGAATCCGTGGGCGACGGAGGCTCTGGGCGTCGGGGCGGAGCGAATATGAGCTCCGGGCGGCGACGCTTGGTGCTGTGCGCCGGAGCAGCGCTGCGCTATGTCTTGGCGTCGGGAGGAGGGAAGGTAAGTCCAAAGAGGGAGGAAGGTGGGGGAAAATGAGGAGCGGTTTCATGAGGGGGCGGCCGGCGCGACGCCCGAGTGGGTCCCACGCGTGGGAAGTTTGTTGCATGAGCTCGGCCAGGCTCGCTTGTGAAGCTCGATTTGAGCTTCTCAACCCGGCCAGGCTGAGAGCCCTTTTTCGCACCGAGTGGGCATGACCCAGGTGGACAACCCAGGCTACCAAACAACTGAAAACTGGGTGAGCTGAGATTATCTGGGCTCACCCAGGCTACCAAACACACCCTCAATGTCAGATCTCATCTCTGTAAGCCACAGGTCTCCTACTTCTGGTCCTGCCCAAGTGCCGAGTGCCAAGGAGCATATGACACACAACCATAGCAGTATTTACAGCTTACTTCCAATTTCTGATACCAGCTGGCAGGGCACAGTGCTCCCGTCTAATGACTCTGCCTGCCTAGTAAACAAGGCGTAAACAGCGATGGAATTACAAAGTCATAAAACTGAAAACATCTGCCCACGTAAGCTAATATAGGACTATTTCCTTATAAATTTCATTCTCTCTCTTTCTTTTGTGGCCTACACTTCTAACAACTCAATCCGTAGAAACATTCCTCGAAGGAACCGTGTGTACAAGGAGGAAAATTCTCGTGATCCTTTTACTTTAATTTGATACAGTCCAGTTCCGACTGTGATGACGGGAGCCATATAAATAGCTAATGAGGAGAGCTTGGGAGGCTTCCATCTCATACTTTGTCGTCCAGTTCCGACTGGGATGACGACGACTTTTGAGCCTTCTCGCTGGGCACACCCTGCCGCTCCTTGCCTCCAGGTTTCGAAGAGGCGCTGCTGTACCATATCATCCCAACCACGGCGAGGACCATCCCGATGGCGACGTGGAAATTCAGGCCTTCTTTCCCAAAGAAGAGGAATCCCAGGGTTAGCACCAGAATAGTCTTCATGTGGCCGATCACTTGAAACGTGACGGCCGTGAATCTCCCAATGCATATGAACTGGCTGAGATTTGTTCCAACTGCAATCACGCATGACAGCACAATGAAGAACTGAAAAGCGAGTGATGGAAAACGAGTTAGCCAACAAAGAAAACTGTCGTGTCCAAAAGCAAACCATAAGTAGAAGAATTGACACAAAAAACAAAGAATTTATCCAGCAGTCATTCACGTTGTTGAAGATTCAACGTATAATCTTCCAAATACCAAGCAATCTATTATGTTTATTATATACTTACTACCTAACTTTGCAGACAACTGGATACTTCTGAGTGACTGGGTATTAAAGATAGTGATTCATAATAATGCCAAATATCCTTTACAAGCAAACGAATGCAATAAAAAAATTGAGATAGAAGTAATATTTATTTCCTATATGATGTATTTTCCAACCTTAATCATGCAGCATTCCAATTTTAAAAGCAAAAAAAAAGTGAGCTACAGTAGCCTTTATTTTTATATGATATATTTTCTAACCACTGCACAGTAATACAATGACACTGTACTGAATGTTGACAAGTATCATGATGTCATATATTCTCTTCATTTGGTTACGTACCGTCACTGTGGTGGTGTAGTGAAAAGTGTCGATTCTATTCCTGGTCAGCCAAAAGTCAACAAATGGGCCTAATATCAACAGCGAAGCTGCTTGAGCTGGTGCAGTATGACCCAAGAGTTTGAGTGAATTGAGCGAGTATTTCCTTTGAAGGTAATTGACATACTGCAAAATAAAGGATATGAACAATAATTTAATAAACAAAAAAGTAAGACTTCTGACAAACATGCAACTAAACTGGGAGTATAGGACAAAACTTCTGTGGTCACAACTAAAAAAGTGATAAATGAAGTAGAACCTTTTGTTACTTACTAGCTAGTACTTACTACCTTTTTAGGTGGGCAAAAAAATTGTAGGATAAGAAAATGCTATAAAAGAGATACTGGAGAATCATTAAGAGCCTAAGAAGAAATAAAATAATAAATTTTGCACAATAACCTAAGAATTCAAATACAAGCTTTACTTTAGATGTCATACAGACCCAGTCCAGTATCTTGTATTTATCATAACCAGGAATTCTAGCTAAGGCATCAGTGATCAGTCAGTGTTACTAATATTTTTCTTGTCCAAGGACTTAATGAACTAACGCTGCAGTTTAAGAAGAGATCTAGTGATCTACATGAAAGCCTGGACTCAACAAAGACTGAACTATAGGCAGAAATAAACATTCTGTATGGTAGGAACCAGGAATAAGATATTGATATGCTATAAACAGATGCCCACCAACAAAATAACATATAATATACAGCAGCAAACGAAATGAATTCACTCTTATTCTGAATACTTACGTGTTGTTGCAATGCAGTGCCACAAACTGCTATTATGGCTGCTACCAATCCTTGCCCATTCACACTAACATCAGAAACTGTACACACTCCTACACCTACAAGGACAACCACTATACTAAGCTTTGTATCCCTCGAGTAACGGAAATTTTCGAATAGAACCTCCATGATGCATAGAAGTGGAATAATAGATAGCTTCGCAATCTGAAGACAGAAAATGGTGAAAATTTAGCATATAAACTACACTTATAAATTGAACAAAAGAGGAGTGGGATATTACCTGATAGAAGCCGACAGAGTTCCACATCAAGCTAACATTCATCCCAACAATTGATAGGTTTGCGAAGAAGACAAACTTTACTAGTTCCGACAGAGGTAAATGAGATGGCTGAACATATCCTAACCATTTCATTACCAAAGTCATCAAAGTGGTCGTTGCAAAATGCAACCCAGTCAATGTTGTAGCTGTCCAATGAAAAAACAGTAAGAGGTATTAGTTGCCAGAAAAATAAATCATGAATAAAACAATGCACATGCTCCATTTATGGACTTATGGTCATCAGCCCTTATAAAACTAGTAATAATAAATTTCTGCGATGTTATAATTCAAACACACGGGTGCACTAGTGGCTTACAATTTTTTAATGCTCCATAAACTCTATCAATCTCATCATTCATCACTACATCTCCACTACAATTCAAAATAAGTGCCTAATTTATTTGAAATTTGCGGTCTCTCAATTTGTGAATTTGCAAATTCAACCAGTTGTTCCATGGTAAATGTCATGGTATTTCTATTGAAAGAATCAGACCTAAAAATCCAGATAATTTTAGATACAAGGTATATTTATACCACCCTAGTTCAAACAGTTCAATGTTCCATGAGGTCCAAGCTTGCAGATTTGCAAGTTCAACCAGGTCAATGTCCCATGACAAATGTCATCATATATAGAAACATAATTATAATTCCAACAAATTTTAGCTAAGGATATATGTGTGCCGTCCTAGATTGATCTGCGATGCTAGGAAAAGCAGCAAAGGGAAAGGCAAAGTCCACAGAACCATTATATAGTTGGTAGGGAACACAGTTGGGCAGTTTAGTTTGAGATTCATTGAAGCGATACCAGATGTTCTTCAGATACAAGTTACAAAGGTGTGACAAGTCTATTCTTACCAAAGCTAAACCCATGTGTGGCCATTAAGGCCTTGTTAACCATGATGATGCCGACCGAAGTCACAACATTGAACATCCATGCCCCAGCATCTAATGCTGCCTTTTGCTCCGCCTTGCTTCCTGGTGCCATGTTTTCTTATCATGTAGGGTCCGATGCTAGGTTCAATGCACAACACTTCCTGCCTCCAGTTGTGCACCTAACATGAGAAAGTAGTTGCCATGAGTTGAGTACAACAGTTAATACCAGCACAGATAGGTCGGTCGTACCAGACACCGCTAGATTTAGTAGCCAAGTTCGAATACCTATTGTTGAACTTGAAACAAAATCATATCAGAATGCCAATGATACATCAATACATGGGTAAGGTACTAAGGTGAACTGCCAACATCCAGTGATCACAGTTGTCAGTTGGAGATATACTGATAGAGTGAAGAAATGGACTAAGACAGAGCGGCAAACTAAACAACTAGGATCAGTCTGGTACGAGTTATGTATCAGCCACCGTCTATTGACTCAATTCAAGCCACCACACCGAATTCATTCTAGTGTATTCTTAGGAAAGATAAATACATATGCAACTGAGTTCGTGTTACTTGAAGGCTCGAACAGGTTTAGGGTCAGATAATCCCATCCCCGGTGGTGTGGAGGACATGTAGATGGTGGCGCCGAATGTGCACAGGCACGACGAGGTATTGTGGAGATAAGTTTGGGTTTAAGGCTTTTAAGTAATGGCCGGATGACAATAGGAAAACAAAAAACTCATGCCTCTCTCTCAAAACCGATGCCGGGAGCTCAAATTGGACAAGGTAATACACCGTGGAGTGAATCAAACCCTAGCAAATCGCGGCGATTCTCACCCGTGGCTAATCCCTGTGCTACCCCAGATCTCAGGAAAGACGTACTATGAACGAACAGAAAGCAAAGCCCCGTACAGCCACAGGAGATTGGTTAGCGTGGAGATTGAAGGAGGGGGAGAAGGGGTGCTGGGTTGTTCGTACCGAGGGTGCGGCGGGGCGGCGCGGGGTCTTCCTTCCAGTCTCGTCTCCGGGGGGACGGGTCGGTCGGCGCTGCGGCGCTGGAGGAGAGGGGAGGAGGTGGAGGAAGAAGAGAGAGGCGGACTGGAGTGGCCACGCGTGTGCGGATCTGGTTGGGTGGGGGACGATACGGGACGGGATCGACCGCATGGGGCCCACCTGCGCCTGGTAAAGAAAGGAACGGGGAATGGCGTGCACGGCACCGGCCACTAGCGGGCGTGTCCGGTGGTTCTGCATTTCTTTTCTCCGAGTGCTAAATTATTCAGCCGAGGATCTTGGGAACGTTCGAATTTGCCCTTTTTCACGCGCTCTAATCATCGTCTAGGAGAAAAACAAACCAAGATGAGTGGAGAGATCAGAGCTAGATGGCCATCGCACTTAGGGGTGGGAGATCAGTGATGCCTTGCTTTGCTTGAGGCTTGAGTTTTTCAGTGACACGACGATACTTCCGTTAACAAGATCAAGCAAGGAACTATATAATAAAGTAGAGGGACAACCTGATCTTGATGTAAAACCTGCTCCCCCCCCCCCCCCCCCCCCCCGTCCCACGTCCCCCGTTCGTAATCCGTATCGAGAACTATTCTTTTTTCCAAAAAAAAATCAGATGTAAAACCTGCTTCCCCCCATCCCACCCCCCCCCCCCCCCCCCCCCCCGTCCCACGTCCCCCGTTCGTAATCCATATCGAGAACTTTTTTTTTTCAAAAAAAATCAGATTTGAGAACTAGTAATACAATTCAGATGGCCTTTTCGTCCTCCGTTGCTTCCTAAAAAAAAGTAGACCGAGGGACAACCGTATCCACACCAAACGCAATGATCCCCACTTGGAGACTCTCAACCCTACCATTGTTTCCCCTCAACCTGTATCCAATAGCCTCACATCGTCAGGTGTGTTATCGGTCCTAGCCATAGCTAGGTTATGGTTTTTGGTAGCGCAGGCGAGAACGTGGTGTCATCTTCACGTAAAAATGGTCTCCTTGTCCAATGCACCGCCATGGTGCGCCTCAAAGGATACTGCGGTGGAACATGCTCGACGACGATGGCCTTGCAAAGGAGAGAAACCCCGTGAATGCACCATATCGAGCGATAGTGATCTCAACCGACCGTTGTCGGTGCCGGAGGAGGACCTTCCTTGTCGATGGAGAGGCCAAAGCCCGATTAGCCCATGTGCAACCTTCGAAAATGCACCCTAATGCACAACCTGCTCATTCGGTTACATAGGCATGGGAGGGTGGGGGTCGTACGGTTCGGGAAGATGCGTCATATGGGTGTTTCTTTTTCCATCCGTCGCCACTTAGTAAATTTAAGTTGTGTGTATCTTTGAATCCAATGGCCGGACAAAGCCAACTATTTCCTTGTCTAAGGTTGTGTTTGACATAGAGATGGTTGATCATAATTTAGTTTTCCCAACTATATTTGGCCTAGCATTGTTAGGCCTTCATGCATCTTTGGAAATGTAAAAATGCCTTTGGATCAAGATACGGTTTGTTTAATTTCTCACAATGTAATATCCACAAATAATAACATGGAGAGATGAAATTGGGTGGAAAATACCAAATGAAAGTTTTGTAAAGGTAAAGAAACGATCCACCATTTTTTGCTTATATTAACGAGATGGAACTCGGTCGAAAATACCAAATGCCAGCTTTGTGAAGAGGGAGAAACGATCCACCGTCTATTTATTTAATTGTTCATCTACTTAGGTATGAAAAGCAAATGGAGCAAACAATATGTCTGGATCTATCTCCCAATATTTCTGGAGTGGATGCCCCAATACTGGTCAGTCAACAATAATGTGAAGATACGAGGTTGTCTTATATATGATGGGCCATATGAAAATGCACAGTAGAGCTTGCGTTGAGGGAAAACGGATGAAACTTTGTTTAACTAATTTTTTATCTTCTCTACAAAAACTATTTTTTCTATCTACTCTTGTGTTTTCATGCTAGGCCGGGACGCAATACTTTACGCGTTGGAGCTTATACTCCACATACGATGGCAATGTAGGCCTCTACATGCTCGAGCTCCTGATCGTTTAGGTGACCACGGTCATGACGATGTTCATAACATAAAAGATCAGGGCTGCTGGGTTTGCAAGATTTTGAAAATGCAAGAATACAAATGCATAGGATTAAGATGTCATCGCATTTTAAATCATGAAACACATGAATCAACAATGAAATATGTTTGTTTACACCACTGGAAAGCATGAAAATTTCCATGGGTTAGACCCGGTGATTTTTCCTATAGATTTGCGTGCAAAGTTGCCCGTAAGAGAAATTCATATGTCTTTTAATCGTATAATCAAACAATCCCCTTAGAAAACATTACTAAGGAACGTATTTTTTGAAAATATCTATGAGATTCCTTTGTACCAAAGAGGCCCTAGGATTCGGGTAATCCCATATTGAACTCTACTCCTACATAATAGTAATTATTGGTTGCACCACAATCAAATGCAGAAACCTGTGTGGATGAATAATTGCATGACATAGTTATCATTGAAATAAAGGAAATTTTCCATAGGGTTAGACATAACCATATTTTATATGAATTACATGCAAAGTAGCCAACATGAAAAAATCCTATGATTTGTAATCATACAAATCAAGCGAGCTCTGTAGAAAATTTCCACGGGGAATAAAATTCTCCAAATTCATATGAACATCCTTTGAACCCAAGAGGTGTGTTGTTCTAAGTGAGGCTTCCCTAATTTAAGAAGAGGGGAAGGACACCTCCCGACATGCCGATGCGCATTACAAAAAAAATCGTGACTCTAATTTAATTTATTTTCTCATTTGTAGATTTTATCATTTTTTTACGTACCTTATCTATTTTTTAAATTTTAACTTTCAGTTTGTCGTTTCTATTTGTAGTTTTCCCACTCTACCCTTCTATACAAATTTATATGTATTAATTGGTTGTTCATGAATCTTTATATTTTCTTTCTTAAAGAAAATATTTCAATTCTTTTATAAACATGTTCCAATAACTATTTAACTCAAGCATTAAAAAAAGTAAGTACGAGCAAAAGCTTAATGGGTTGCCAGCCCATTTACATTTACATAGGTGGCTTCAATAGAGACTTTACTGTATTTGGACCGACAAAAGAGTCCACCTAAACTTGAACTTGGGCCAAACGGTCCAAACTTCAAAGGCCGTGTACTCCATTCCACTTCCCAAACGAAAGCAACTCTCTCTGCTCCCGCTGAAAAATAAAAATCTTTCCCTTCTCCAAGAGAAAGGTGAAAAGAAAAACGAGAGCACTCCCCCGGTTCTAAAGAAGTGGCATGGAAGAACTGAGAAGGACCTTGTACATGAGCAAGGTGCCGACAGTGGTCATAATAAAGCCCCTAATATTTGCTTGAGACAAGCCGCTTTTCGTCTGGTGATTCCGATCGAGGTCGCCACGAATAACATGTTCTGGTGGTATGAAGAAGAAACGGCGAGCGATCTTGCTGAGTAGGCTCGTTTCCAGAATATGGCATGAAGCAGTTGAGTGATTGACTCCAATGCTTGCCTGCTACTGTCGATCTGCTACTGTTAATCTGCTACTGCTACAGTGCTCCCGGATTGTAATTTACCAGTATATACGTCAACCGGTCAGGTTATTTCCATTCACTATAAGAAGGGACTTTTTTTATTCGAAACGAGGGCAAAAACTTTGTCCCATCTCTTTAATTAAGAAGAAGATTTTAACGGTACAAAGTTTTAGAGCCACCCGAAGAGTCTACTCTCGCAGCATGATACAACTCAAATGCTTAGCACCCGCGACCACCCAAAGGCGAGCCTCTTCTCTAATTTTAATGACAATACTACGGGGCATGGATGCCGTGTTGCGGAAAACACGTGCGTTCCTCTCGTTCCAAATCTCCCAAGCCGTGAGCATGGTGAGGGACGCAATGACCTTCTTTCTATGCCCGTTGGAGAGGCAAAGATGTTCCCACCAATCCTTCACTGTATCAAAAGTATACCAATCTTCAAAAACAAGCTCTTGTAGCCCCATCATCTCCTTGATCTCTTTCCAAATTCTCAAAGAGTATCTACACTTGAAGAGAAGGTGAGGAGCGGTTTCTTGTTCTCTCTTGCAAAGTTGGCAAACCCCACTATTCGGCCAACCTCTTCGAATTAAACGATCATTTGTCCACACCCTATTTTTTGTGACTAGCCAAGCAAAAAATTTGCACTTGGGAGGAGCCCAATTGTTCCATATCATTTTCTTCATGTTGGTTGTGGTGGCCCCTTCGAATTGAAGCTTGTAGGCCGATGATGCGGAGTACTCATGGGAAGGGGTGAGGTTCCAAGTGATGCCATCCGGAGTGGCGTCCACAAGGTGGGTGTCTTGAAGCTGGTCCAAAGGGCACAAAATTGTTGTAGTAGTGGAACGGTGAAACCTTAGGTGGTATCGATGTTACTAACCCAAGCGTTGTCGACTAGCGCCTTGGATACCTTTATCTTCTTGCATTTAGATAGCTCAAAAATTCCGGGAGCGATATCTTTTGGCTTTAGCCCATGTATCCACGGTGATCGCCAAAACTCCGCCATGTTTCCATTACCAATTGAAATGGAAGTGGCCGCATAAAAAAGATCTAAGTCGGTGTCATCACAAGGGGTCCCGAGGCCCACCCACGGTCTCTCCGGTTCCCTCCATTGGAACCAAAGCCATCGCAAACGAAGAGCTCTTGCGAATTTAGCCGTGTCGAGAATACCAAGCCCTCCTAGGTGTGTGATGCTCACGGGTGTGAGGAGTTGGAAAACCCCAAGAGGAAGGTGTAATGAGCGTAGTAGCAAGTTTCTCTCAGTTATGAAACCAAGGTTATCGAACCTGTATGAGATGAAGAACACAACGAAGGTCTCCCCGGCGCCAGAAAAGTGGTGTTGAAGGGAGGTGGAATCTGCACAACACAATTAGGAAACTTTGCTCCAACTCAACAGTGAGGTTGTCAATCTCACCGGCTTGCTGTAACAAATGATTAAACGTATGGTGTGGAAAATGATGTTTGCAGAGAATGAAAGAAACAATTTGCAGTTGGTTGTATTATCAGTTTAAAGAAAAGGAACGGGGTCCACAGTTCACTAGTGGTGTCTCTCCATAATAATAATAGCATACATGCGGGTAAACAAATTACAGCTGGGCAATTGACAGAATGAAGAATTGCATAATGATGCATATACTATAGTCATGATGTCTAGTATGAGATTCATTTGGGCATTACAACAATATACATAGACCGTTCCAACCACATCTATGACTAATAATTCACCTTCCGGTTAGCGTCTGCACCCCTTTCAGTATTAAGTTGCAAGCAACAGATTATTGCATTAGGCAAAGTGTGTAATGTAATTAGCACAAATATCCTTAAATAAAGAACTATTGTTTTATCCCTAGTAGCAACAGTACATCTACAATCTTAGAGGTTGCTGTCACTCCCCCAGATTAAATAGAGACATGAACCCACTATCGAGCATAAATACTCCCTCTTGGAGTCACAAGCATCTACTTGGCCAGAGCATCTACTAGCAACGGAGAGCATGCAAGATCATAAACAACACACAACATGATATATTATGAAGCAAATGACATAGTATTCAATATCCATCGGATCCCAGCAAACACAACATGTAGCATTACATAAAGATGATGTTGATCATGATAGGCAGCTCACAAGATCTAAACATGATGGCACAAAAGGAGAAGACAACCATCTAGCTACTGCTATGGACCCGTAGTCCAAGGATGAACTGCTCACGCATCAGTCCGGAGGCGGGCATGGTGATGTAGAGCCCTCCGGTGATGATTCCCCTCTCCGACAGGGTGCCGGGAATAGGTTCTGAACCCTCCCGAACTAGGGTTGACGATGGCGGCGGCTCCGTAAGGGTTTCTGGAAAAGTGTTCGGGTGCTTTAGGTTTTCACGTCGGGGGGTATTTGTAGGCGAAAGGGCGAAGGCGGTGGAGGCCCGAGGGCTCCACACCTGGTGCTCGCACGGCAGGGGGCCTGGCCGCGCCAGTCTATGGTGTGGGCGCCCCTCGGCCCCACTACTTCCCGTATTCGGTGTTCTGGAAGCTCCCGAGAAAAATAGGCATTTTGGCTTGTGTTTCGTCCAATTCCGAGAATATTTCCTTAAACAGGTTTTCTGAAACCAAAAACAGCAGAAAACAGAGAACTGGCTGATGACCCACAAGTATAGGGGATCGCAACAGTCTTCGAGGGAAGTAAAACCCAAATTTATTGATTTGTCACAAGGGGAGCCAAAGAATATTTATAAACCTTAACAGATGAATTGTCAGTTCAGCTGCACCTGTGAATAGACTTGCTCGAGACAGATTATCAGTAGCAACAGTTTTGTAGTAGTGACAGTAGTGAAATAACAGCAGCAGTGAAATAAAGACAACAGCAGTGATTATAGTAGACAGCAGGATTAAAATACTATAGGCACAGGGACAGATGAACGGGCGTTGCATGGATAAGATAATTCATGTAATATCAAGACATAGGCATTTGCAGATAAATAAGATAAAGTATCTAGGTATTAATTAATCATAAGCATGTGTTCCAATTTAGTTGTGCGTGCTCGCAATGAGAAACTTGCACATCATCTTTTGTCCTACCAGCCCGTTTGCAGCGGGGCCTCAAGGGAATCTACTGGTAATTAAGGTACTCCTTTTAATAAAGTACAAGAGCAAAGCATTAACATTCCGTGAACACACGTGATCCTCACATCACAGCCATCCCCTCCGGTTGTCCCAATTATTGTCACTTTGGGGCCTTCGGTTCCGGACAATAATATGTGTATACAACTCATAGATATGATCTAAAACATTGATTATCCTCATGATACAATAACATGTTCAGATCTGAAATCATGACACTTGGGCCCTAGTGTCAAGCATTAAGCATAACAAGTTGCAACAAGGACGTGAAACACCGATAACGGATACTAGGCACCATGCCCTAATGATGAGGGTGGCTCGAGGCCCCCCTCCGTCTGGTCTTCTGGCTCCCTGGGTCTTCGGGCAAAATAGGGGCTTTGGCATTATTTCTGGTATTTTTCCCTGAAGTTGAATTTCTGCACAAAAATAAGACACCAGGTCAATTCTGCTGAAAACAGCGTTAGTCCGTGTTAGTTGCATTAAAAACACACAAATTAGAGGCAAAACAATAGCAAAAGTGTTCTGGAAAGTAGATACGTTTTGGACGTATCAACTCCCCCCAAGCTTAGCTTATTGCTTGTCCTCAAGCAATTCAGTTAACAACTGAGTGCGATAAAAGAACTTTCACGAACACATTTGCTTCATATGATGTAAATATTCTCATTATCTGGCAAATGCTTAGGCTATTCATAATAAGATATATATAAATGGTGTCACCTAGTTAGTTATGTAAACTATGAAGAGATGCCAATCATACCAATAGTAAATAACATGAAACATATCAATTCACAGGATTGCAAAGCTCATAAGAAAGTATGATAAAGTGGTATCTCGCTTGCCCGAAAGTGTACAGCAAAACATAAATGCCCAGGCACCTCTGAGATTCAAGAGAAGACTAGAGATAAAGATGTCAAAGATAAAAGCATCAAAGTTACACCACAGTTAACAGTATTCTGGGACAAGCACATTACACTAAGAATGAGAACTATGCTCTCAAGAAGGTGCTCAAAGAAGTGATGGTGACTCAACAGTAAAGTAAAAGATATGCCCTTCATTTTGGGAAGCAGGGATTTGACATGTGCTAGAGCTTTTCATTGTTTTGAAAACAGAGGTAAAATTGTTTTTGAGTGGTGGTTGTTTCGTCAACGAATGGCAATAGAGTTCTTGTTATCTTCCATACTAAGCAAGTTGAGAGCGGTTCCGAATTATTTAAAATCAAGCATTTATAATATGCATCTTTATATTTTATATTTTTGATATTTTGACACTCCTCCCAACCTTTGCTTTTCACAAACCATGGCTAACCGAATCCTCGGGTGCCCACCAGCAATCACATACCATGGAGAAGTGTCTATTTTCACTTTTCAAAACTTTTGATATTATAGTGGTCTAACCAGCTCTTTGCAATATTAGTGACAAGCAAATGAAGCATGCAAGTCGATACTTAATTAGTATGGAAGATAACAAACCCAACTACTACTTCCTCATGAGCTTAAAACAGTGGCACAAATTGAGAAGTGTTTGAAGGTTTTAAAGGTAGCACATGCAAATTTACTTGAATGGTTTGAAATGCCATGCATAGGTATTTATAGTGGACTCTTTGGAATAACTTGGTTTTCAGGGATTTGGAAGCACAAGAAATATTGCTTAGTACAAGTAGAGGCTAGTAATAGACAGGGAAGCGATAATTCAAGAGAGCAATAACCGTCATAATCATGCTTGCGACAAAATAAAATTAACGGAGGCATAAAAGTGATACTAGAACTCTGAGGCAAAATAAATCATCAAGGCTTAATTGACTCTTTGTTTTCAGTCATATACATGTGTGAGAATGTGCCAAGTCGATACAAGTGAATTTGTTCAGAGGAGGATACCACAATGTCATACTCTTTCATGAACAAAACAATGCAAGCAAACATCCATAGAAACATGTCATCTACTATTAATAAATTGGAATCTAAAGAATAGAACGGTGGGTGGTCACCGCGCCCTCCCAGCGATTTCGCGCTCCCGGCCGTCGGATCTTCACCGTGGATCCATCTCGACCGTCCGTTTCGCGTTTGACTTTCAACCCAACCCCGTGGGTCCCAGCCGTCGGCGACTTTACGGGTGCGAAATTCGGTGCGAGCAGCTTTATCCTCAGCGATTGGCCACTCCGAACCGTCCGATCTGGGAACTCGGTTCCGCTTCGATCTGGACCGTCCATCGTTGAGACAAAACTCCGCCCAGAAACCCTAGCCGCCCCCAGTCTGCTCCCATTCTCTCCTCCCCAGTCCCCGTTCGTCCTCCTCCAGCTCCCCTCCCACCTCTCCTCCTCCAAATCCTCGCGCCGCCACTACCCTGACTTGGCCCCTCCTCCTCCTCGCCGCTCCTCTCCTCCTAATCCCAACCTCTCCTTCCCGGACCCCCGACGCCTCGCCGCTTCTCCCTCGCACTCGACCGCTTGGTGACGGAGAGCTGATTCCGAGGTCGATCTTCCACGAGGGGCCAGAGATTTGGCGGGGAACGGCCGGTGCCGGTAGGAGTAGCGTCTTCCAAGATGCGCCGTCGTCGGGAGGAGCGGCGGCTGCGCTCCATCTCCCCCTCAGGCGCTCAGGTACTCTCTCTCTCTGGAAGGGGAAAAAAAGAAGCTCTCCCTATTCACTCCGTCTCCACCTCTGCACTGCGTCCCCTAGGGTGTGGGAGCTCGCCTCGCCTTGCTGCTGATGCACCCGCTTCCGCCGGCGAATCGAATGAGATGGTCACATCCATCGTGTCCCAGAGCGGCGGCGGGGCCATGAAGGGCGGCGTTCAGCTCAGCGACTCGGTACGCGCCTCCCCGCCCGACGCTACTACTCCTTTGGTCCGGCTCCCTCCAGGGTTGGGGCCCGGAGCTTTGAGCTCGAGCTGATTTTTCTTCTTCGCAGGCCAAGGTCGCTGATCTGCGGGAGGCCATCCACGCCAAGAGTACGCCCTGGCCATCCATCTCCACTAAAATTCAAGTGTTGAAGGAGATCAGGATACTAAGTAGAGAGATTTCATTTGTTATTATGTTCAACACTTCTGTCCTCTAATTGCAGAGAGGCCACAAAGCAGCGCAGCTCGCCGCCGCACGACATGTTTTCGCCAGGAAGAGTGGCTGGTGGAGTTGTGGCGTGCTTCTGAGGAGCTGTGCGTCTCAGATCCATCATGGCGACGGCCAGAAGCACAACTAGCTGTACCTGGCACCATCCACTTCTTCCACTCCTACGCAACTTGCTTGGGTGAGCCTCTTTTGGCTTGAGTTCTTTTTCTCCCCTATCTCTATTCTGTTTTCCGACATTGATTTGAATATGGGGCCTCAAGGAGCGGGGGTTTGGGGGCAAGGGTTTCTGATCATTGGTAGTGCGGCCATATAAAGCTGGTGCAGGGATTAATTACAAACCTCATCTCTGAACATGTATTGATTAGTTACAAACCTATTTTCTGAACATGTATTTTGGTACGCCTTTTGGGAGCAAACACATCCCCAGTATGTACCACCAAAGCTGTTGTTATATGAATGCATTTCAGTTTCAGGTACAGCTGCTTGGCTGAACCGAAGATCATACTCGGGTTGTCGTCGCCGGCGCGCCGCGAGATCCTGTCCGATATGGGATACGAGTTCACCATCATGGTCGGGTGCCCTGCACTTATCAAGCTTCCATATTCGCCTCATGTAGTAGCGAGCTTCTGATCTGTAATCTCGCTGTCTTGAATTGGCTGTTTGGTTTCTATGCTGCCAGAGTGCTGACATCGACGAGAAGGCCATCAGGAGGGAGAAGCCAGAGGAGCTGGTCAAGGCCCTGGCCGAAGCCAAGGTACGTACAAGCTATGGCTAGATCAGAACAGTGCTTCCTGATTGCCAACTGCGACGACTTTGTGTCTTTGTGGATGCACGATCCTGAATCCTATATATGGGGCTGCACCAAATAATGTGGAGGTCTCTTCAGATTGAGGTTATAAGCATCCCAACCAATTTGAGTTTGCTCCCATAGTCATGTTAACAGATGGTTTGTAAATAAAAAACTATATTGTCTTCCTGGTTGATGTACATGCGTACACTGAACTGGACGAGGCCGCTAGCAGGTTTGTCTCCTCTTTGTGACACAGATTGGTTGTATTTTGATATTGGCTCAGAGAAATGAAAATTTCTATATCCCCTGTTGTTGTTGAAGGAATGCAAGAAGACTTAATGGGTGGTGTTGAAATTATTGTTTCCTCTCATGTGATAATGAATAGATGGTGCTATTTAACTAGGATTTCTCACCAAATCCTAGAAATATATATATAAATATGTATTTTTCAGATAAATATAAATTATTTCCTCTATTTTCTCTTTGTTATCTTTCCTGTATGGGAGATATAGTCTTCATTTTGCCCCTTCTCATATTCTGGAATAATTAGCTTCAATAGATATGATGTGAAGCATTTTCTTCATCTGGTTCAAATATTTATAGGTACTTACTATAACCAATTCTGGCAGGCTCATTAATAGCATCTGATGGATCTGTTCACAACTCTGGAAGACCTCATCCACCCCATTATAAAAGAATATTTAAAGGTCAGTTTTGATGAAGTCTAGCTCTAGAGCTTACTACTCGAATCAGTTTGGCATGGTCATTATTTAAAGGTGGGGATTTTTTTATTTTAGTGCAATAAAATTACTTTAACTACTGCTTTGTTTCTGTATATGTAAAACCGAACCATTTATGATATGTACATGACCATTTAATAGTTGTGTGTGTGTTAGAAATATAATTCGTGATTGAGATTCAATTTTGGATAGTGATTGAGATTCAATTTGCTTTGTTCAGAAACTTGTGCCTTTTTAATTTTGGATAGTGATTCAGATTCAATTAAGGTTGTGCCTTTATTTTCAGTGGTCCTTTTTAAAATATAATTCGTTTCAAGTTATGCTTTAGTGCTTTGTATTCTCCAGGTCAGTAACCTTATATGGTAGTTGCATGTACCTAATTATTTACGCTTGGTGATGCTGCGGGTTGTTAGTACAATTTGATTTCCATATGAGGATATTTGCTATGATTTTATGTTTTATCTGGTCTTGGAAGAGTTAGCACTGGTTTAGAATGCCTGGCCATCAATTCTTTGTTGGGAAGAATTTTGATTTGCATATGAAGATATTTGCTATGCTTTTATGTTTTTTTGTGAGAAATCCTTTAGATGAGCTATCACTGCTGTTGTTCCAGTCCTGGTGTATGAAAGATTTATCTACTATGCCAGACTGCATATGCATCATTGATTGCTTCAGGTTCTCAGCACCATTCTGATTGAATTTCTTTTCCAAATTGCAGGCTTCCTTCAGGCTCTTATTTTATGGTTGCAATATCACATTGGTGGTGATATAAGAAGGGTCATTTGAAGACTGAGTGCATCTACCACTGAATGGTGCTTCCATTGCACTTCCTAGGGCAACTTTTTCTGTAACAGGTAACTGAATAGAAGGTGCAAACTGTTTAGAACCATTTAGGCCCGTGGTGGAGTTCTGCATAACATTCTTGATGAACATTTCTGTTTGTTGAAATCTCAAGATAGTAGTTAGCTCTTTTTACAAACTAGTGTGTTGCAGCATATGCGATGATACTGTCATTATATGCTATATCTATTTTACTTTGGTCTCATAGGTTTACAAAATAGAGTGTATGTACAGAAAAAAGATATATGTACCCTGATTTGATTTTGTTGTTCAGCCTATAAATGAGATGGTTACATAGAGAGTTTCAATTGCTTAGAGTTCAAACTTGAAAGAAATATATGTAGCCACCTCTGTGTCATACCAAATAAAAAAATTAAACTTAGAATATAGGCAAGAATCATTATAATAACGGTCGAACATGCAACATTGAATCGACTTCCTATAAGTTCAGATAAATAAAGCAGATCTGGCCTTAACTAGGCTCAACTTGACTCGATGGATAAATTTGGGTTACTCTAAAATGTTTATGATAATATGTAAAAGAAAATCTACATGACAATTTGTAGTCCATCCTTCGGAGATATATTTTTGTTCATATGAAGTGCCTATCTATATGTAGGCTATTTGTTCGCCAATATGTTTGATCAAAACAAGATCTGATACCCGATAGTTGGCATTTTTACCTTGACAAAATATCTCATATTAGGTCACTGTTATTCCTCTTCCAAACTATGAACTCCTACTATTTTTATTTGTTGGCTGCAAATTCTTTCTCTTTATATGATACAGACACCCTTTATATTTCAGTATGCACCAAGCTCTACCAGCGGCTCCTCTGCCCCGAGCTTTTTGTCGTCTGGCTTGCCGCACGCCACCTGGTTACAATACTCATTATCAAGATGTCGCCGCCGCCGGATGCTCCTCTCCCCCGAGCTTTTTGTCGCATCGCCGGATTAGCCGCCGCCACCCCCCGTGCCAGGTGTGCCTCTCTCCTCCACATCTTCTCTCTCTTTCCCGTCTCACATCCTCACGCTCGATCTGAGACGCCTCTGCCAGCCCGATGAGCCTGATCTGCACCATGGGAGGTGCCAACACTGTGAGCTTTCAGTGGACGTAGGTTTTCTTGCATTAGGTTCAGAAATTTGGTTTTTACTTGTGTCATGCGCACATTTGCATTTGCTCTCTATGCTTGCTAAATGTAGTGTTGATCGCACATTTGGTTATCTGGTTAACTGTAGATCTGGTTATCTGGTTGCTAAATGTAGTGTTGATCTCTATTTTTGCTTGTGTCATGTGCACATTTAGTTATCTGGTTAACTGTAGACCTGGTTTTACTTATGCTTGCTAAATGTAGTGTTGATAGGTCGTCAGTTTTGCTTTCGAGTGTTCATTTTCCGGAAAAAGAACTATACTTTCCCCCTTGACTTATGGCAGAGAAATGATAACGCTTTGAACTGGAAATTTCTTGTGTTCCTTTGGTTGATGTGCATGCCCCCGCTTGGCGTAGATTCAGATTAGATAATGAGTTTCATTATTACGTTTATATTGTAAGACATGTAAATACTAATAATGTTTTATACAGTGCTTTGCTTTACCCATCGCTCAACAATGCAAAACGTTTTACCAAACTATTAAGTGTTGTACTACCATCACCTATTTATAGTAATTGCTGACTGTCGTGTCGTAGTAATAATGTTTGCTATACAGTTATACCAAACGATTTCCACTGTCAAAGTTGGATATCATTTTTTATTGAAAGTAGTGATGTTTTACATAGCATTTTACAAGTTGATCAATAAATGCAAAAGGCATGTGGCATGCGACAAGACCTATCTCTCTTGATATGTGTGTTAAACTTTATATATGAAAGAGCATTGTACTTTGGTCTAAAACAATATAGCGACTACTATGTATGCCTACCATAAAATTTTACCAAAAGAATACCAGTGTCGATGGCGCGACAATTGATCTACTGAAGTTTCGGTCACCACTGAAACTAGCACTGATCAGGTTTCATGTTACAGTGTTAGATTTTCTCTACTGCTGGTTTGGGCTTGTTGTGCTTTGATTTATTCAGATAAAACCTACGTTTGTTTGTTGGTCCTGTAGTTTCTTATTAGTCTTTTTCTTGTATGGGCTTTCTGAGAAAGAAAAGGAGGATAAGACTACTATGAACTTTAGAAATAAGTCCATAGAACTCCAACGTATAAACTTTATATGTGCAGCCCCGAGAAAGAAAAGAAAAGGCGTATGCTAGGCTAACCTCCCCGACTACATGTCAACTGGTAGTGACGGCACCTGGTCCCCATCGCGTCCCATGGCTGAGTGTTCAAGGTCCTCCGGCCGCCATCCTCCAACCAGTCCTTCCTTCCTACCCATCTAAAGCAAGGTGATTTTCCTAGCTTTCTTATGTACTGTTTGCTAATTAATAACTTTGTATAGTTAATCAATAGCATTCAGTACAATGTGGTCAGCAGTAGTGCATCATAACATTAAGTTTGCTAATTAATATCTTTGTATAGTTTTAGTGTATCAAAAGGAAAATCATCTTTATTTGTAAAATGATTGGAGATGAGTTCATTCATGCGTATTGTAAGTAAACACATATTCCATGACTTCTTTCTAAGATGTAGAGTGTTTGGATGTTGTGCTGGTATATTTTTTCTTCTACAGGTAGCTTTCTTGCACGTTTATATAATTCTGAGTTTAAGGGATGCTTGATTTAGTTCAATGGTTATATTCATGCATTATGCTGAGGAAAAAAAAATGTTGTAAAGGTTGTTCCTAGAGAACAATTGATCATACAGATCAATAGTTTCATTTGGCTATTAAATACTTTCAGAGGATTGATTCTATTTTTCTTCAGTATGATTGGCATTCAATTTACTCTAAGATCACTTGCTAATGAAGCACTGGTCTTTCCGCTCCACTTGATCACATAAGTTGCTTTTATTTGGTTTTCCAATAATGGATGGATTTTCTGTAGAAACCTAGATCTGATTCCCTATTATAGATATTTGTTTAGTAGTATAGCATGTTCATTTTTGTGTTTCAGTGGGGAAACAAATTTATGAAATATGACTACCGTTGTTATTTGTGTTTGCAGAAAATACTAGACGGCGATTGGATTGTACGCTATTTGCGAGCAATTACTTTATCCACTTTCATCCTTCATCTTAATTGACTTCATGATTACAAAATTTTGGTTCTATCCTAAATGTATGCTATGATCTGGAGACTGGAGGTAGTACTTTCCCTACTCATCAGTTTGTTTTTTCTTCTCGCACTCAATGTTAATTTCTATGCATGATATCATTATGCTTTAAATGACTACTATTATATTATCTTCATTTGTCTTTGTTATGCTTTTAATGATTGTAATTACATTGATCGTTGATTTCTCTTTGTTATGCTTTTGATAGATGTGACTTATTATTGCTCGGATGGCCGTGACTTCCCTCTAATCACGGTTTCCATATTATGATTTGTATTGCAGCCTAGAGGCATTCAGTTCACTTATTCGAGTATTTATAATTATTTATGTATGGGCCGTATGGCCTCTCCTTCGTCCTCAGCCTAGAGATACTGACAACACATATTTAGTTAAATATGAATGCAGGCCAATTTTGTTTTTTCAAACAAAATTTATTTCCATGAAATGCACCCAAGTAACCTGACTTAACATTTTTATTTTTGTGGCAGAAAGTCTAGCTGGGCATCAGATTGTACCCATTCACCCACAATTATTGTATCCACTTCTTTCATCTTAACCGACTTGATGATTATAGATTATCACATCTATCCTAATTAAAGGTACAATATGATAAGAGTTAGGACTATCTCTACCCTTCTATTTGGTTTGTTTGTGACACTGAGTTTTAATTTCTATGGGTGATGTCATTCAGCTTCCTACTTAATTTTTGTTGAAAGGATAACGAAGTTTCTTTTTGTTATGCTTTCGATGGCTACAATTTGTAGTCTAGAGGAGTTTATCAGGGGAGTTAACTATTATGCTTGAATAGGTCACTTGCGGTGTCAGGTTTTATGCTTATTTTAGAGATTTTGAGGCATTAGGAACTGTAGTGCTAATTCCTTTAATTTGAATATTCCACTCTGCTTATACAATAAGCATGGGGGCAACTTTTTTCTTCAGATATTGTTTTAGTTAATGGAGGAGTGAGGTCTGAAATCATTGAGCTGCATTAGTACCTTCTAAAGATGTCTAGAGAACCTATTCTACATTGCAATTTGATTCTCCCAATTTTTTTTAGCTGTGCTCAGATGCATACAATTATTACCCTCTGCAGTGTCAGCAAAGACCTTAATAATTCAGTTGCGTAGAAGGCTCCAGCATTCCCTACCCCAAACTAAGGCTGCAAAGGTACTTACACTTACTGATGTGCATGTCTTTAGTGCCATGCTCAGGTTATTTATGCATAGTTTAGTGATAATACATATAAGTACAGTCCAAACTATATTTAGATTTTGCTTTGCTCATGTATATAGTAGTAAAATATATGAGGTATGCATGGAGATTTGACCATATGAAAAATGTGCATAACATATGAAAATCATATAAGTGATATGGAAAGCATGAAAGCGGACAAAAGAAAGATAACATATGTTCCTAGCCTTATTATATTAGAGGTCCTCTCTTTTTCAGATTTAGTTCATGGTAGTTGCAACGTTATGCTCCCTGTATCTTCCTTTAATTCCTTGCATTGTTCTTCGGGCTGAGACAATGTCCAAGAAGAAAACCTAATTTATCATCTTCGTTGGTGTTCAAGTCAGGTAACCATCTCAGTTGCACCTTTCTTATTTTGTCAATTGCAGTTTTTTAGGAAACAAACAATCGCCTTTAGGACGCCAATTCGTGGCATATATCCTCAGACTATGTTATTTTTGTCTTTTCATCTAAACCTGCATCTTATTATTTTTGTCGATTCATATGCAATAAATTATTCAAATATATTCTGTATGTCTTATGTGTATGGATGCTACTCTAAGAAATCTTCGAAAGATATTTACATTGACTGTTTACTTCTTTACGTTGCTACTTTTTTCCCCGAGGAAGGTGATATATACATGGAGATTTGACCATATAATTTTTTTATTCAGAACATATGAAAAGCATATGGTAATATGGCAAAGTAGATATAAGAAATATAGGATATGTCCCTAGCCTTATTATTTCAGAGGTCCTCTATTTTACAGATTCAGTTCATAGTTACTTCCAACACTTATTTACTTATCCTTATTTTCATTTAATTCCTTCATTGTTCTTGTGTGCAATACTTATCTTTACTTATACTCGATGTTCCTTTCTTTAATTCCTTGAATTGTTCTTGTGTCAGTTCACTTTGCTTGTCCCTGAAAATCAAGAAGAATCGCCGGCAACATCTTGCAAGACCTCAACAGACAAGAGGTGAGCTCTCTTCTATGGGAGACCAGTTCATGTTGGTCTTACAGGCTATTTCCCAAGTTGATAGTTGATAAGGATATAGTAGTTGATTTGGAATCAATAGTCGGTTCTACACCGCTTCCAAAGAAAGACAAGCTTTAGACCATACGAGGGCATGACACATTAGCTATGAATGTCGTGTTCATGTTCCAGGTGCTACTACAATTATCAGCTTTTTATAGATCCACTGTACTGGTTCTTTCTGAGCTTTGGTGATGGTGATGCCCCAAGTCTAGCCCATTAAATGTATAAGTAACTACAAAATATTACTTGTGTTTGTACCCCTCGTGTTAACAGTGTTAACTGTTTTGCATCTAGCGATTGACAACGTCATGTTCTTAAGGCATGATTGATTCTTTTTGTATTGTCTTAGGGTTAATGTACCTGAGTGGATGTAATGGCTCTGAAGATTGTTATGTTGTGCATGTAAATATAATCCGTTGGTGATACTTCCCCGATGACAATGATCAGATCACTTTTCGATTTTCATGCTGCTTGAAGCTGAGTGGTGTCTACTTGATTGTGCTCAAGCTATTGAACCACATCCATTCGGCCCCTCATGATGAAACATTGTTTGGTGCAAGAGCCCGTTGATCCTTAGACTAGGTTGTTGTAGAATGTGCGTCTGAGTTTCGTCAACTATGTTCTTTAATACAACACAAATTTTACGAAGGCATTAATATAACTTATCTGTCTTTTTCGTTTATATGAATTACTTTTAGCTGTTGGTCCACGTCGCCATGAATATCTATTGGCTTAGGTTTTCAAACTACTTTACTTCGATGATGTCATAATTTACAATGTCAAAGATATATGCTGTTACCATTGATCTTTTGTCGGCTTTCATCAGAAACAAGGTGGCGCGTGGCGAGTGTTCAAGGTCTCACGTCTGTGATATTTACAATGCCTATCCATGTGGTGGAGCTTAAAATCAATTTTGCCCTTTTCTTTATAATTATCTCTTTCATTGTTTTCATGATGTTGTACAAATGTCCCGAACCACCCCCCTCCTCCCTCTTCCTAATCAACATTAGTGTGTCGTGTTCGACTAATAGTCCGCTAACAGGGTGTATCATCCTTTGCCGATTTACTCTTTAAAAACCAGGTGGCGCGCGGCAGGCCGCGCCCCAAATCTAGTTGATCATAAGAGAACATAAACAACTAAGCATCCACCAATCGACATATATCCTATGCGAACCATCTAAGCATGCTTATATGAATGAGTATATTTACAAAAATGAAAAACAAATAGAGTTCATTACCAGCCTCTTACCCAACTCGAATTGTCATATATCGTCATTATTGCTTTTTCACTTGTGTGGATTGAATAATATGAAATGAAAACCAATCTCCATGGAGTAATGGATGGCACTGAGCTCTGAAACAAACTATACAAAATCAAAAGAAACAACAAATATTTTTGGATTTTCGGATTTAGGAACTAAAAACAGAACAGTCTGTGAAGACGAATTTTTTAGAGGACCTTAACATGCTCAGATCAGAAAACTCAAAACTAATGAAAGTTGCGTACATATCTGAGGATCATGCACAAGAAATTTCAGGTCATTTGGATTTTTCTACAGGAAGTTATGATTTAAACGGTGGACAGCAGAAATCTGTCCCTGCGCGAAACAGCAAACAACAAAGCAAAATATTTTTGTGTTTTTGCATATTGAACTGAATTAAATACTAAGCATACTAATACTAGATACTAAAACAAACCAGCAAGAGAAATAATAGAAATATTTTTTGGTATTTTTGAGTTTTGGAAAGCAAAGCAAAACATGAACAAAAAAAAAAAAAAAAACTAAAACAAAACATAGATATACAAAGTACCGAATGATGATATATAGATGAGTGTGCTATCGGTATACCTCCCCCAAGCTTAGGCTTTTGGCCTAAGTGGAGGTCAACCCCAACGTCCCCAGTCCTGGGCTTCATCATGGTATGTCGAAGACCCTTCCCCATAATACGAGCTCGAAGACGCGCCGGCGTAGTGCGCGGTGTAGTCTTACTCGGGTGTCTCCTCCACACCATGCTCCCTGTAGAAGCCTAGTGTGCTCAACCGCTCGTCCAACTCCACCATCGAGAACGACCACGGCCTCCTGTCAATACTGAACAAACCGGGCTGCGGCAAAGGGATTTCCCTTTCACTACCGTTAGAAAACATGAACCTAAATACAAGGTTCTCCAAAGTGGATCCATTAGTAACAAATTGATGACCTTTCATTGCAGCAAGGTCAAGATAACAAGGAGCAATTAATGTATCATTAGGATCAATAGGCAGCCTCAAATGTGCAACAATACGTGAGGCAATAATCCCTCCATAAATGGGTCCCTTAGCAGCTAAGTGGCGAGCAATCAAGGTACCAAGGTTAAATGGGATTTCACCCTTAAGTGCGGTAGCAAGAAATGCAAGATGATAGTTAGAAATATTACTAGTGTTATCCCTACCAAGCACACTAGTGGCTATGTAGTAAGCAAAATACTTAATAGCTGGGAACTGAATGTTCCTTATCTTGCCACGTTGTGCGGAGCGGGTATCATCATTGGTCACCTCCTGGTAGAGTTGCGCCAAATTTCTTGGGTACTTCAGAATCTTCTTTGATGTCCCCGTGTCTGCTGTACCTATCACATCACAAAAAGTATGCAGAGGCAAGGTAATAGGCATATCATAAATCTTGAACGAAACAGAAGAGCCAAATATTTTGTTGTTGAGAGCAAAACTTTCAGCAAAAATCTTGGTAAGCCTAACATATTGGGGACTCTCATCCAACATGTAAGAAGTCAGTCCTACCCTTTCCACAAGGGTTTGGAAATCCTCAAGTAAACCTGCAGCACTAAGAAAGTCATTACATGGGCGGGATGCTGAGTTTGGGTAACCATCATCCCGCTCATCTCCAATGCTTGGTGCTAGGATTTCCTCGTTGTAGGATTGCCTAACGCGAGTAGCAGCTCTTGAGGGCCTTGACCTCCTTTGTGTATCCCTCTCAAACATGTCTCCAAAGCTATGGTTATGCATCTTACTTTTCTGAAATTTTTAGCAAATATCATAAAAATTGATTTTTAGCCAACTAAATGAGGGGAAACCACTATAGTGACTTGCTAGAGGCTTAAGCATTCATCAAAACTAGTTATCCTAACTTAGAACAAGCATTTAAACTCACTAAACATGATATCTACAGCAGCAAAATACTCAATATATAATCCACTAAACAAAATTCTACTTGGATAATCGGAGGAGTCACATATCGGAGAGTGAATACCCCAAATCTCAGCAACAAAGATGGGCTGAGCAAGGAGATCGAAAATCCGAGGGCAAGAGCAGCAAGAACACGAATTTTTTTGATGTGGGAGTGTTTGGTCGGGAGAGAGAAAGAACGGGGAGGAAGGAGAATAAGTGGAGGGGCCAGGTGGGCCCTCATCATGCCCTGGCGCGGCTGGCTTGCTGCCGCGCCACCACCTCATGTGGGGGCATGGTGGGTCCCCCTGGCTACCCCTTGGCACTTTCTGAACCTCCCCAGAAAAATAGGATTTTTGGTGTAAATTTTTTTCAATTCTTAGATTTTTTTTTCAATTCCTGGTATTTTAATGTAATAAATTTAATGCAGAAAAATTGTTTTCTAAAACTAAACTTTGCGAACCAAAGGATATTACAATAGGTAAAACAAGTTTGAGAGAAAGAAATTTGTTTAGCACTTTCATGCATTTAAAATGCACTTGTTAACAAGGTTGCTCAAGTCTTGCCACCAAATGAATTTTATATGACATAAAAGATTTAAACTTCACGGGACACTCATGTTACCTTGTATCGTATTGGTATGGATCCAATCATAAGAGTTTTGTATTCTTCTATATAAGGACAATCAATACTTCCCACTTTAATAGATTTCACATTGGTAATTGTATTAACTCCACGTATTTTATCCAACCTCTTGGGAAAATAAACAGTATGTTATTTGTCATTCACATTGAAAGTTACTTTTCCTTTATTGCAATCAATAACAGCCCCTGCAGTATTTAGAAAAGGTCTCCCAAGAATAATAGACATATTATCATCTTCAGGCATTTCAAGAACAACAAAGTCAGTCATAATCAAGCAATTAGTAGCTACTTGAACAGGAACGTCCTCACAAATGCCAACAGGAATAACAGTAGATTTATCAGCCATTTGCAAAGATATATCAGTAGGTATCAATTTATCAAGGTAAAGTCTCTTGTAAAGAGAGAAAGGCATAACACTAACTCCTGCTACCAAGTCACATAGAGCAGTTCTAACATAATTATTTTTGATAGAGCAAGGAATGGTTGGTATACCTGGATCACCCAACTTCTTTGGAACCTTGCCATTAAAAGAGTAATTAGCAAGCATAGTAGATATTTCCTCATTAGGAATTTTCCTTTTGTTAGAAACAATATCTTTCATATATTTACAATAAGGAGGCAACTTAATAGCATCAGTCAAAGGAATTTGCAAGAACAAAGGTTTTATCCAATCACAAAATTTATTATAACATTCTTCTTGTTTGGTTTTAAGTTTCTTAGCAGGAAAAGGCATTTGTTTTTGGACCCAAGGTTCTCTTTCACTACCATGTTTCTTAGCAATAAAATCTTCCTTAGTGTACTTTTTATTTGTAGTGTGTTGAAAGAGCATTTTCCCTCATGTGTGGTTTTGGTAATTATAAGACAATCCCTATGGACTAATGTTTCCTTTGAGATATCTTTATAGATCGTGTCCATGGGAATGGTGGAGTTCATGTGTTGGACTCTAGAAGCTTATTTGATGACCAATGTCCCATTCAAGGATGTATATGATGGATGGTCATGTGTTGGGTTGAGCATATTGCAAGTATGTCTTGAAGGAGTCAAGACATCATATTAGCAAAGAAAGATTGGAAGATAAAAGGTTGATCAAGTTGTTGATCAACACACAAAGCTACAAGATGTCCCAAGTGGGATCATGTATCTCTTGGGATGGTAATCACTTGTCTATATAGCTTTGTGAAATAACCCATGATATGTGCGTGTGGTATCTTTATGTGGGGTTAGGTATCTTCCCATGGGCTTGCATCAAATGAAGATTTCATATAGCTCGTGGAGGATGACATCATGTGGTGATCGTTATCAAGAATAAGATGTGCAAGACCAAGAGAAGCTTTTGGAAGAGATCCTATGCTTGGAGCTTGCTATGGATACATGAATACGGAGCTTAGCGAGACTCTCCCATTATGGGTATGGGGGAGTATTTGAAAAAGTCTTCATCAAGCATGTGCGTGCTCACGCAATCAAGAAAGATGATCCACTTGAAGAGATCAAGATAGCCATAATCTAACTCAAGTGGAATGCTCAAGGCAAATGTATGATCTTGATAGGGCTATAGGATAGATAGGCGTACTATCAAGAGGGGCTTTCAAGTGAGTAACTTGATCGCATCATTGTGGAGAGCTCAAACCTTTGCATACTTGGCATATCATATTTATTGGTTCTTATTTGGCTTTTATCCATGTGAGGAATTAGAGCTTGGTTCATCTCTATGTCAAGCTCTAGTTCATCGAAAACGGTTTTACTTTGGAAAACTTGTTGCGTTTTTTATGTTGGAGGTTTTACCGGTTTACATGTTATAGGAAAGTTCAACCTTTCCCCATTTGGTTTTATCCTCACATGATGGAGTATGATGTTTCTCTGTATGATCTTATAGAGCTCGTTGTAGCGATTACAACGAGCCGAAAATCATCGAAAACGGAGTCCGGATGAAAAAGTTATTGCAGTTTTCGTTGTGCTGTTTCTGTCAGTTTTCAGGCACTCGGAATTTCCGATTCCGGACTGACCGGAATTTCCGGTTCGCGTAGTTTTTCTCGAAAAAGTGGCACTGGTTGGAACCGGAAATTCAGTTCGGAAATTTTACTTTTGGACGGAATTTACGGTCTAAATTCTGGGCGCAATGGCTATTTTTCCTGGAGGGGTATAAATACCCCTCCCCTTCTTCTTCCTTGCCCCAACCAAGGTAGCACGAATTTCCCCTCTCTGCTACTCCATTGTTGACCTTGGAAAGCTTGATTCCTTTCAATCCCTTCATTGATTCTTCCATATTCTTTAGGGGAAGTTCAGAGGAGATCTAGATCTACAATCCTACCAATCCATCTCTCCTCTAAGTGAGGGGAACATAGTGGATCTAGATCTTGGAGTTCCTTTATGGTTTTTCTCTTTGTTCTTCCTCTCTTCTCCCCCCATAAGCATTAGTTGCTTTTGGTGGGATTTGGGAGTGAAGGATTTGACTTCTTTGTGGTTTCCTTTGTTCTTCCTCTCTTATTCCCCCATAAGCATTTGTTGCTTTGTTGGAATTTGAGAGTGAACGACTTGAACACTTCGTGTGCTCTTGCCATTGCATTTGCATCGGTTTGAGCCCTCCACGAGGATTCGTGGTTGTGATACTTGTGAGCTTGTTACTCTTGGGTCATTGGACCCTAGACGCCTTTTGTGGCCGACCTTTTGTGGTCAACGCCTTTTGTGGCCAAGACCTATTGTGGTCACTTGGGAGCCCCAATTAAGTTGTGGGTGTGTGCCTCAAGACTTGGGAGCCCCCAATTAAGTTGTGGGTGTGTGCCTCAAGATTATTGTACGGGATTCGATCTCCGCCCCAAAGGGGATCAATAGTGGAAGGTGAACTCGCAACATTTTGTGGTTGAGTTCATCAGGAGAAGAAGGTGAGCCTTTGTGGCGTTGCGGCTAACCTGTTGTGGTTGCGCACACCTCTCCAACGAGACGTACACCCTTTGGGTGGAACTTGTGAATACATTCTCGTCTCCGCGTGCCTCGATTATTTCTATACCCGAGCTCTTTATTTATGCACTTTACATTGTGATAGCCTTCGTGCTTGAAGTCATCTATCTTGATATCACCTTGTTACTTGTATTGCTTAGCATAAGTTGTTGGTGCACATAGGTGAACCTAGTATATTTAGGTTGTATGCTTGTTAAAGTAAAACACTAGTTTTATTCCGCCTTTATCAAGCATACCGGAATATCCGGGTCATTCTTGGACCGGATAATCCGGCTGCTCGGAAAAAGTTTTTATTCGCCTATTCACCCCCCCCCCCCTCTAGGTGACGTCTGTCCGTTCAATTGGTATCAGAGCCAGGTTATCTCATTATTAGGCTTAACCGCCTAGAGATAAAGATGTCGTTTAGAGAATTAGTGCACAATCCCACTTATATATTCGATGGCACAAATTATGATGTTTGGAAAATTCGCTTGCTTAATCTCTTTAGGGACATGGGTTCAAATTTAGAGATTATTGTAGATATGGGTTTTTCTCCTCCAAAGGATTCACAAGAATTATCTTTAGAGGATGAGAAAAATTCTTATCTCGATACTCTAGCATCTAATGGTCTCTTATGTGTTTTGAGCGATGTAGTCCTTGCGTCAATCATGCCTTTTCGGAGCGCTCATGAGGTGTCCAACATTTCCAAGGATGATTGTCTTCCTTCCACATCCGGTCGTGATGAGCTCACGTCTTCTTCTACTTCACCTACATGTGGTTTGCCACAAGGTAATGATATGGTGAGTGGTGATAGAAATTGCACTCTTGATGATGAATCCACTATTGACTATACTTCACACCCATCTTATTGCAATGCTCTATCTTTGGACTTAAACACCTCTAGCACTCCAAATGTCATACATGCTAGTGTTGAAAGTACTTGCATATCATGTAGTAGTTGCTTAACTAAATCTCATGATGATATGCTTTCCTTGTCTTGTTGCCATGATCAAAATGTTTCTATTTCCTCTAGTACTTGTTTGGCTAACAATATAGAGCAATCCCAACAATTGTTGGAACAAGACATGGACCTCTATGTTGCTTCAAGTAACTCTTCATCGTTTTCATCCACTACTCACGTTTGCCTTATGGCTAAGTAGTCTAAGGTATCTCCTACCTTGAATTCCAATATATCCCATGATGTTGATGATGATATTAGTCTTGAAATCAAACAAGAAATTATTGCATTTGATGATTTCATGACTAACTTGCGAGGAGTTGGCAAGAAACACTTTGGCTCTCTTATGAGCCGTATAGGTGATCTTGAGGATGATCTTGAACTAAAAGGTGAGATTGAGAGAGAAGATGCCCATGAAAAGGCATCTCTTCAATCATCTCTAGAAGATGAACAAGAAGCTAATGCTCTCCTTCAAGAGCAACTTGAAACTATCATGGAGTCTCATAACTCCGAAATTGCTAAAATCACTAAAAAACATGACCATGCTATTGCTAAATGTAATGTGCTTAGTAAAGAAAATGCTAAGTTAAATAATGAGCTTGTCATGTTGTCTCCTTCCATTTCTAATGTTAATGATGCTTGTGCTACTAACTCCACTTTGTGTGAAGCATCTATTTTGAAGGAGAATGTTGAGCTAAGGGCTCAACTTGATTTGTTAACTAGTAAGTATGGGAATTTGAAAGAAACTCATGAAAAGATTTTTAGCTCTAATGAGGATCTTCTAGCATCCCATGCTAGGCTAAAGTTAGCTCATGAGGCGGTCACTACGAAGGTAACATCTTGTGAGCCTCTTGTGGACACTAGCACAACTTCTACTACTAATGCTTTATTGCAATGTGCTAGTACTAGTAATTCTACATCACATACTATTGCTAAATCTTGTGATGAATTACGTTCCTTGCCTTGTTGCTCTAACAATGTAGCATCTACTTCCTCTAGTATTTGTGTTGAAACTAACCATGTAGAGGAAATCAAAGAGCTCAAGGCACAAGTCACTTATTTGAAGAAAGACTTGAAGAAGTGTCATGAAGGGAAGTCCACCCTCGACAACATGTTGAGAGTGCAACAACTTCCTCATGACAAGAGTGGACTTGGATTCAACTCCAATAACAAGAACAAGTCCAATGTCAAGAAGAAGCACAAGTTCATCAAGAAGAAGGGCCAAGAACAAGTTATTGATTCGGCCAAGATTGTGTGCTTCAAGTGCAAGGTTGAAGGGCACCATGTTAGATCTTGCCCGATGAAGAAGAAGCCTCTTAGTGAGAAGCAACAAGGGAAGCAACCTCAAGTCCAAACTCAATCTTACCAAGTTGAAGAACCTTCCTTTCCCAAAAAGAAAGGTAAAAACCGACTTTGCTACAAATGTTGTGGGAAGGATCACTTTGCTTCTTCATGCACTCACGGTACCTTATCCAACCCCAATACAATTGATAATGTTTATTCTCTTCGGAAGGATAAGGTTGGCAATGTGTTTGCCAAATTTGTTGGTACTCAAAGTGGTGTCAAGAAAAGAACCATTTGGGTTGCCAAACCTATTGTGACTAACCTCTTAGGACCCAACTTGGTTGGGGACCAACAAGCTAAAACTTGATCAATAGGTGTTGGCGGAGGACATTGGAGACTTGACTACATCATGAAGAATTAAGTGATCTTCATCATCTATATTCTCTCAAGTCAAGTCAATTGGATTATATTGTCTTAGCTTATATCCAATGCTCCTCCTTGCGGTAACTTGTATTTAATTCATATGTTTACATTGAAAGTTACTTGCACCCTTGCATGTGTTTGGTTTTGTACCTTACAAGTGTTTATATGTGTTGTGCACTCTACTTACTTATATTGAGTAATCAAGCTTGTGTATGTTGGTTTGCACACCATATATGTTTTGAGCCTCTTGTCTATTTGCTTTCATCTTAATTGGCTCTTGTAGGGATATTAATGGACTATCCCATTTTGGGGGAGTGATGTGCTTTTTGGTAACTCACCACCCTAAAATGTGTATTCATGAGGAATACCACTTAGTGGTGATATATCAATATTATCTACTCTCTTTGTGGTATTTCTTACTCATGTGAAATTCAAATTCTAATGTCCATTAATTATTTCTTGTTGGATTTCTTTTGCCTCTTGTTGAAAAGAATGGATTATCACATTATGGGGGAGTAATACGCGATGTGCATATTACAAGCCTAGAAGCTGTGAACATGTGAGGTAATGCCACTTTAGAATTGATATTGTTAATTATCTTGTTTCTACGTGGTATGTTTCTCAAACAAGTTCCATATTTGCTTAATTGCATTTTGTTCACCCATCTTTTGGTATCTTGTTTCTGAGAGAGTTTCTTGATGCTTAGTATGATCATTGAATATGTGAAGCCATCAAGAATCTCTATATAAGCATGTTTTTCAATTCTTATTTTGCCACATGCTTATGTTTTGTGAATATGATCTTGAACCCATTTATGTCATGTACCACTAAGAAATATCTCCATACACTCATTGTCTTTTACAAATGAGAATAATATTTGTGGTAAATTTATTGATCATGTTTACATTGGCTATTGTTCATAAATTGTCTTATTTTATCGGCAAGTTTTGTTTTGGTCTAACCACCCTTTTGTCATCCTTGCTTCATTTGGATCTTTTGTTGCTCTACTCATAATTTGTGTTGTGCTTTCTTGAGTTAGGAAAAGCAAGGATCCCATTCTTGTGCATTTACATTCAAAGACTTAATTCTAAGTAATGCACCATTCTTGGGGGAGCTATTGTACATTGAGTAGAACATCATCTTTTAAATTGATACTATATCTTCTTGCTCTTCTTGAACATAAATAATGCTTTAATAATATATATGGAGAGTGATGATCTCATTGGTGTGTTTTTTGTATTCATATACAAGATCATAAATAATGCACGAATCTTGGAGGAGCAATCCTATATGCTTTATAACATTAGTTATCTTCAATTGGTATTTGATCCCGATGACTTGTCTCTTTGAAAGACAAACATTTTTCGTCTTGGTACTTTGTGCCATCATGAAAAGTGTAGAGGGCTTGGTTTATTTTTTGGAACCTTAC
Organism: Poa annua; assembly: GCA_026929855.1. Lineage (NCBI taxonomy): Eukaryota > Viridiplantae > Streptophyta > Magnoliopsida > Poales > Poaceae > Poa > Poa annua. The sequence goes on from CM049433.1 coordinate 74,376,117, forward strand.
TATTCTTTGTGGAGTTGGCTATCTCATCCCATGGTTCTTAGTCTACCTTCTTGGATGAGATAAACCTTCGAGCATGTTTGTTTGATTTATTTCTTATGCTCATTAGTTTAGGCTTGACCTTGTTTTCATTTGTTATCTTTTCAAATTGGTTTCTCCAATCATGTGTTGATTTGAGTCTTTGATATAATGTGGACAAATCTTTCTCTTGCCACACTTTTGTGTAGCTTCTTGATTTAATTGGTGTTTTGTCCAAATTGTATCTCATTTGGTTCTTGAAAGTTTTGTGCATGCATATTTACTATATGTATATCTTATGGCATACTTATTTTCGTTGATCCAATATATAGGATAAACTTCATCAAATCCTAAATGGCTAAGATGTGCATGAAATTCTATTTCATATCAATATGCACATATTTATGTGGAGTTTGTGCTATGTATTGTAGTTGGTCTAACTACTTTGGACCCAATTAGTTTGGGCACCATAGTGTACTTGACTTGTTTTAGGTACATGGGAGATGCATTGGAAGCTTGTCACATATTAAAGAAGATGTCTTCACCATGTGCTTATTGAAGCCAAGCTTGGATGAGTGTGAACTCTCATCCTCTACGCCGTCAATGCTATCTCGGTAACAAGTATCTAACTCATGCATATATTTCTAGCTCTCAAACTTGTGTAGGTTGTTCTTTGGCATGAGTATCTCTAAGTTGTATTTGACATGGTTTTTGCAAAGTTCTTTTCAAAACATTTTCATTGCAAATATGAGTAAGCCGGGATGATTACACATCAAGGGGAATATATATAATCATTTTCATGATTCACCAATCCCCAATATGTTAATCTAACAAATCTTTTTCAAAGTCTCTCTTGTAAAATATTGATGAATTCTCAAAATCATTTGCCTTATGTGATATTTGTTATCTTTATCGAAGCATCCCAACTATCACTTATCCTATGTGGGTATTTGTGATGCTTTGAGAATTTGGTGTTGGAAGTTCATCTATGCCCTTTAAGATTATTTTGAGCTATGTGCTTTGCTTTGAAGCAAAAATCTTATCGGTGTATTTATGACTTCCTCTTGGATATCATGTTTTTACCTTATACCTATTTTTGTGTGTGCATGTTTCTTTGTTGACTTAGTGTCTACCTAGAAACTTATACACATGAGAGTAGTTCCATCTTTAATTGGTATTCAAAATCTTTAGTGATCACCTTCTATTACTTTCTTGATTCTTTGGTGATCTCTAAAAGGCACAAGATTTGCTCTTCTTTCGGTATCACTTTGCCTATTAATAAGCTTGTGATCCTATTTGTTATATCTTCTTTGGAGTGTGTGTTTCCGAAATACATAATATGCACTATGTGCCTCATATTTTGAAAGACTATGGTGATGCTTAGGCTCATCCTTGTTTAGTCTCCTAAAATGTATTTCCATGACACATCCATCCTTTCCCGGTTGAGCAAGTCTTCATTTGTCACTTCTTTCTCTTGTTGCTCAACATTTGTTTGTTGCAAGTTGTATTTCTTCTTTCCCCACCTAAACTATCTTGCTCTTATTTGTGTTCAAAATTATCTAGGAGGAAGTGAGGATTCCATGTTGTGCATACTACATTGAAATGCAAATCCTTCATTGTGCACGTACCTTGGGGAGTTCCCTCTTGATTTTTAGAACACTTTGTTGATCTTATCATAAAATCTTCTTGTGTCCAAATTGGTGTTTGGATCCTTTGATTGCTGGCTTCGTTGTGAATGCATCCTTCTTTTGCAATTAGTATCCTTCTAGTGGATTTCAATTGGTATCTTTCTTGTGCAATTGTTGGATCCTCAATATAGTTTTATCCCCTCCATCTATTCGTCATTGGATATGTGCATTTGATTTCACTCATATCATGAGAAATGCATAATGTATGGAGGAGATCTTATTATGTTGTCCTTCTAAAGCTTTTCGCCCATTTCGGCAATCGTTGCCAATGGGGGAGAAGTTTGGAGGGTTGTATGGAATTGGCTTTGTACTTTACTATATTTGCCTTTCTTGCCTTTGCATTCGTTGCTTGGTTTTATATATAGTGGAAACTCCACCATCGGTAATGGTTGACAATATATGCAATGAATTCATGTTCATACACACGTGCATAAATTATGGGGGAGTTTGCTCTATATATGTGGCTGGACTAACATCACATAACTTTGTAGTATTTGATGTTAGTGCAACCATTCTTGTTCGCTAAATTCCATATTATAAACCCTCTCAAAAGAGATTGTCATCAATTACCAAAATGGGGGAGATTGAAAGAACATTTTCCCTCATGTGTGGTTTTGGTAATTATATGACAATCCCTATGGACTAGTGTTTCCTTTGAGATATCTTTATAGATCGTGTCCATGGGAATGGTGGAGTTCATGTGTTGGACTCTAGAAGCTTATTTGATGACCAATGTCCCATTCAAGGATGTATATGATGGATGGTCATGTGTTGGGTTGAGCATATTGCAAGTATGTCTTGAAGGAGTCAAGACATCATATTAGCAAAGAAAGATTGGAGGATAAAAGGTTGATCAAGTTGTTGATCAACACACAAAGCTACAAGATGTCCTAGGTGGATCATGTATCTCTTGGGATGGTAATCACTTGTCTATATAGCTTTGTGAACTAACCCATGATATGTGCGTGTGGTATCTTTATGTGGGGTTAGGTATCTTCCCATGGGCTTGCATCAAATGAAGATTTCATATAGCTCGTGGAGGATGACATCATGTGGTATCTTTATGTGGGGTTAGGTATCTTCCCATGGGCTTGCACCAAGAGAAGCTTTTGGAAGAGTTCCTATGCTTGGAGCTTGCTATGGATACATGAAGACGGAGCTTAGCGAGACTCTCCCATTATGGGTATGGGGGAGTATTTGAAGAAGTCTTCATCAAGCATGTGCGTGCTCACGCAATCAAGAAAGATGATCCACTTGAAGAGATCAAGATAGCCATCATCTAACTCAAGTGGAATGCTCAAGGCAAAGTTATGATCTTGATAGGGCTATAGGATAGATAGGCGTACTATCAAGAGGTGCTCTCAAGTGAGTAACTTGATCGCATCATTGTGGAGAGCTCAAACCTTTGCATACTTGGCATATCATATTTATTGGTTCTTATTTGTCTTTTATCCATGTGAGGAATTAGAGCTTGGTTCATCTCTATGTCAAGCTCTAGATCATCGAAAACGGTTTTACTTTGGAAAACTTGTTCCTTTTTTTATGTTGGAGGTTTTACCGGTTTACATGTTATAGGAAAGTTCAACCTTTCCCCATTTGGTTTTATCCTCACATGATGGAGTATGATGTTTCTCTGTATGATCTTATAGAGCTCGTTGTAGCGATTACAACGAGCCGAAAATCATCGAAAACGGAGTACGGATGAAAAAGTTATTGCAGTTTTCGTTGTGCTGTTTCTGTCAGTTTTCAGGCACTCGGAATTTCCGATTCCGGACTGATCGGAATTTCCGGTTCGCGCAGTTTTTCTCGAAAAAGTGGCACTGGTTGGAACCGGAAATTCAGCTCGGAAATTTCACTTTTGGGCGGAATTTCCGGTCTAAATTCTGGGCGCAACGGCTATTTTTCCTGGAGGGGTATAAATACCCCTCCCCTTCTTCTTCCTTGCCCCAACCAAGGTAGCACGAATTTCCCCTCTCTCCTACTCCATTGTTGACCTTGGAAAGCTTGATTCCTCTCAATCCCTCCATTGATTCTTCCATATTCTTTAGGGGAAGTTGAGAGTAGATCTAGATCTACAATCCTACCAATCCATCTCTCCTCTAAGTGAGGTGAACATAGTGGATCTAGATCTTGGAGTTCCTTTGTGGTTCTTCTCTTTGTTCTTCCTCTCTTCTCCCCCCATAAGCATTAGTTGCTTTTGGTGGGATTTGGGAGTGAAGGATTTGACTCCTTTGTGGTTTCCTTTGTTCTTCCTCTCTTATTCCCCCATAAGCATTTGTTGCTTTGTTGGAATTTGAGAGTGAAGGACTTGAGCACTTCGTGTGCTCTTGCCATTGCATTTGCATCGGTTTGAGCCCTCCACGAGGATTCGTGGTTGTGATACTTGTGAGCTTGTTACTCTTGGGTCATTGGACCCTAGACGCCTTTTGTGGCCGACCTTTTGTGGTCAACGCCTTTTGTGGCCGGCCTTTTGTGGCCAAGACCTTTTGTGGTCAAGACCTTTTGTGGTTACTTGGGAGCCCCCAATTAAGTTGTGGGTGTGTGCCGCAAAACTTGGGAGCCCCCAATTAAGTTGTGGGTGTGTGGCTCAAGATTGTTGTACGGGATTCGATCTCCGCCCCAAAGGGGATCAATAGTGGAAGGTGAACTCGCAACCTTTTGTGGTTGAGTTCATCAGGAGAAGAAGGTGAGCCTTTGTGGCGTTGCGGCTAACCTGTTGTGGTTGCACACACCTCTCCAACGAGACGTACACCCTTTGGGTGGAACTCGGGAATACATCCTCGTCTCCGCGTGCCTCGGTTATTTCTATGGCCGAGCTTTTTATTTATGCACTTTACATTGTGATAGCCTTCGTGCTTGAAGTCATCTATCTTTCTATCACCTTGTTACTTGTATTGCTTAGCATAAGTTGTTGGTGCACATAGGTGAACCTAGTATATTTAGGTTGTATGCTTGTTAAAGTAAAACACTAGTTTTATTCCGCCTTTATCAAGCATACCGGAATATCCGGGTCATTCTTGGACCGGATAATCCGGCTGCTCGGAAAAAGTTTTTATTCGCCTATTCACCCCCCCCCCCCCCCCCCACGACGTCTGTCCGTTCATGTGTTTTCCAGGTTCCTCTTCTATTTCTTCCATATCCGAATTAGCATTTTTATCATTATCATTGGCATTATTATTATCATTGTTAAGTGCATTACCACTTTTGGTTTCAGCATCAGAAACAGATATACTATTAGGATTGTTAACAGGTTCAGAGTATTCTAAAACAGTTTTATGTTTCTTCTTCTTTTTCTTAGAAGGAGCACTAGGTTAATTAATTTGTTGAGAATCTTGTTCAATTCTTTTAGAATGTCCCTCAGGATATAAAGGATCTTGAGTAGATTTACCACCTCTAGTTGTTACTTCACAAACATGTTTTTCTTTATCCATAGAGGCATTCATTAACATTTCTTTTTGCACTTTAGAAATTCGATCAATTTGAGTTTGAACCATATGAAAACGTTTAATAAATATTTTAACATTATTGGAGGTTCTATCAACAATATCATGCAAGTTACTAATAGCGCGAGAGTTTTCTATTAAATGATTCTCAATTCTCATATTAAAATTACCTTGCTTAGCAATAAAAATATCAAATTCATCTAAGCATTGATCAGGAGGTTTAGAGTAAGGAATATCTCTATCATCAAACCTTTGGAGAGAGTGTACCTCAATTATGGGTGAAGGAGGAATTGGCTTACATAATTCACATAATTCTTCTATAGGAGGTAAATTCTTCACATTTTCAGATTTAATACCCCTCTCTTTAAGAGATCTCTTAGTTTCATTCATCACTTTATCACTTAATTCAATAATACCCCTTTTCTTCGGTGTTGGTGTAGGTTCAGGTATGTCCCAATCATCATTATTCTTGCATATTTTAGCTAATAATTACTCAGCTTCTTCGGGAGTCCTTTTCCTGAAAACACAACTAGCAAAAGTATCCAGGTATGTACTAGATTCAACAGTTAGTCCACTATAAAATATATCAAGTAGATCATTTTTCTCCAAATCATGGTTCGGCTGGCCTCTTAATATGGAGCAAAAACGTGTCCAAGCATTAGGCAATTTCTCACCTTCATCTTGATTAAAATTATAACAAAGCATCATGTTGAGCACTAGCAGGAAAATATTTCTGAAAGAAAGTATCAAGCAAACCAATGTGACTAGTAATGTAACCATGAGACAAATTATTATACCAAGTTTTAGCTTCTCTCTTTAATGAGAAAGGAAATAGTTTAATAACAAAGTAAGTGCGTATTTTTATATCTTCAGAAAACATACCACTCAAATTAGATAGTTCATTCATGTGTTCTACAACACTTTCATTTTCGGTTCCACAGAAAGGTTCTCTTTCAACGATAGCTATGTGAGCCAAATCAATAGAGAAATCATAATCTTTATTTTTAATGTTTATGGGAGATGTAGCAAATTTAGCATCAGGAGATAATTTATATCTAACAACATGTTTTTCAAGAAGGCTTTTCATAGCACTAGCATCTTTAGTAGCATTAATCTCATCAACAAAATCATCATCAAGTTCCACATAAGTTTCATTGGGATCATTAGGAAAATACTCTCTAGACTCAGGTGAACTAGCAGAAGTATTAGAATTTTCAGCATTTTCAGTTTGTTTAGATTTATCAATTATAGCATCTAGAAAAGGTCATAAGAAACCATTTTCATCAAGCACAGTAGAAGCACCATCACAATTTTCAGATTCAGCAGAAGTAATAGTACGAGTAGCATGCAGCGGTGAAATAAGCTTACTCATCACAGACGGAGAATCAAGTGCAGCAGCGGAACTCAGAGTTGTACCTTTTCTTGTTGTGGATGGCAGTATGGGAAATTTCTTATCACCAGGCTTTCCCATGATGAATGAATTCCAGAAAGCAATATCAATCTCAGGTGAACTTATAAATAAAGCTATGCTCCCCGGCAACGGCGCTAGAAAATAGTCTTGATGATCCACAAGTATAGGGGATCGCAACAGTCTTCGAGTGAAGTAAAACCCAAATTTATTGATTCGACACAAGGGGAGCCAAAGAATATTTATAAGCCCTAACAGATGAATTGTCAGTTCAGCTGCACCTGTGAATAGACTTGCTCGAGATGGATTATCAGTAGCAACAGTTTTATAGTAGTGACAGTAGTGAAATAACAGCAGCGGTGAAATAAAGACAGCAGTAGTGATTATAGTAGACATCAGGATTAAAATACTGTAGGCACAGGGACGGATGAACGGGCGTTGCATGGATAAGATAATTCATGTAATATCAAGACATAGACATTTGCAGATAAATAAGATAAATTATCTAGGTATTAATTAATCATAAGCATTTGTTCCAATTTAGTATTTAATTGTGCGTGCTCGCAATGAGAAACTTGCACATCATTTTTTGTCCTACCAGCCCATTTGCAGCGGGGCCTCAAGGGAATCTATTGGTAATTAAGGTACTCTTTTTAATAAAGTACCGGAGCAAAGCATTAACATTCCGTAAGCACACGTGATCCTCACATCACAGCCATCCCCTCCGGCTGTCCCAATTATTGTCACTTTGGGGCCTTAGGTTCCGGACAATAATATGTGTATACAACTCATAGATATGATCTAAAACATTGATTATTCTCATGATACAATAACATGTTCAGATCTGAAATCATGGCACTCGGACACTAGTGTCAAGCATTAAGCATAACAAGTTGCAACAATGACGTAAAACACCGATAACGGATACTAGGCACCATGCACTAATGATATTACAACTATTACATGAACGATTTCATCCAATCCCTACCATCCCCTCAAGCCTACAGCGGGGAATTACTCACACATGGATGGGGGAAACGATGATGGTTGATGGAGAGGCGTTGGTGATGACGATGGCGATGATCCCCTTCGATTCCCCGTCCCGACGGAGTGCCGGAACAGGAACTTTTGGTCCCCGAATTGAGTTTCGAGGTGGCGGCGGCGTACGGATGTGTTTCTGGGAAAAGTGTTCAGCCCCCCCCCCCCCCCCCCCGTTTTTAGGTCTGAAGGAGTTTATATCCGAGAGGGGGACTCGAGGAGGTGGTCGAGTCGACCTCCTCATGTGCTGGTACGTGTTAGTTGCATTCAAAACACACAAATTAGAGGCAAAACAATAGCAAAAGTGTTCGGGAAAGTAGATACGTTTTGGACGTATCACTGACACTGTGGCATCTTGTTAATATGTTAGTCCCAGAAAATGCATAAAACCATATAAAATGTATACAAAACATGTAGGCAATTGGTATAATATAAGCATGGAACATAAGAAATTATAGATACGTTTGAGACGTATCAGTGTGTCGGTCTACAAACCATCTCCCAACTAACTTTGCACTTTCCTCCATTGACCTTGTCCGTTCCGGCCCATAGGAACGCTCTCTCATTTTTTCCACCTACGTCAAGAGTCCTTTTGGGAGCACAATTGTGGTGATATGAAACAAAAGTTGTGCCGCAAGCACGGACTTGACCAAAGTCGCACGACCAATAGTGGTGATGTCTCTTCCATGCCAAGAGGGCAACTTCCCGGCGATTTTGTCTTCCAAGTATTGTAGGTCCAAGATAGGGGTAAACCAAGATACCGGATAGGGAACGCGGATCTCGTAGCCGGGAAGCTTTGGAGCACATGGTCTAAATCAACATTGTTGCACCGTATAGGAGCCACGAGGCATTTTTGTAAGTTGGTGACTAGACCGGTCACCTCTCCGAATCCGGTGAGAATGCTAGTGAGGTGATCAATGTCCTCTTTGATGGGGGCCATGAAAACAGCGGCATCGTCCGCATAGAGGGAACATCGGAGCCGCGCAACTCTCCCTCGAAGCCGGTGTAGAAGTCCATGGTCGGTTGCTAAGTTGAGAAGATTTTGTAGTGTGCCGATGGCAAGATCAAAAAGGAGAGGTGAGAGTGGATCTCCTTGTCGGAGGCCTCTCCCATGCCTAAAGAAGGGACATTGTTAGGCGTATGATGTACTCGATCAGTAAAATAATTTTTTGGTCTGAGTACTTGTGAAATTTGTAAAAGGAGTTGATCACTCGAGAAGTATACCGTTGTATATAAGCTGGCAGTTGGCACCCTATTGGATGAACTAATTATGTTTGGCTATTTCTGCGCCGACACTGCTTATCCAGAGACCAGAAATGAATTTTGGTACTGTAGTAGCTGTATAGTAGTACTGTGTAGCATGAATCTGTAGAACAACCTACAGCGAAAGGCACTCATGACTCACCCACCATTAAAAACAAAACAGAAAGGCAATCATCCATGTCGCAGTGTCGCCTTTCGTGACTGAACATCTCGCATTGCAGATTCCAGGGACTCATATTCCCATCCATGTATGTTTTGGGAGGGTACTTTGTGCCACGCTTCAGCTCAACAGCGCCGTTTCATTGCAGCCTGCATGCTGGTTCTGTGGTTCATGCATGTCATTGACTGTGAGAGCTGCATCTCGTGTCGTGGGCGTCGTGGTATATCGAGGCTTCGTGCCGACTGCCGACGAGAGCGCAAGTGACGGGGGTACTCGTCGACAAATCCTACGTAGTCGATCCCGTGTGACGGAGACTGCCTGCATATATTCCGCCCGCCCGCCCGCCCGCTCGCGTCGCGCGCATATGCATGTGTGCTGCTGAACGGACTGCTCACCGGCCGGGAAGAGTCTCCGATCGAGCACAGAGCACTTGTGCACATTCGGCCGGGACAAGACAAGACGAGAGCGCCGCATTATTGTGCTTGCCCGGCCGCGAGTCCGTGACCTCTTTTAAGGCACATTGCGTCGGTTTTGGCTAGACTCCATCCGTACGTGGATTGACGGATGCGTTTTTTGCAATAATAGTAGCATGCCCTGCCGCACCAGGAGAAGCTAGAACCCAAGTGAACAGCCATGCCGCGATAGAGGCGTCGCAACAACCTTACCCTCCGCATGGAAGCTACGTACGTACTACACTACACAGCACGTCAATATATATATATATATACCCCAGATAATTGAGCATACACACCATTCTCGATGCAAGTTGCGACGTTGATTGGCCAGCCGACTTTCACGGGTGCGGAAGTATGGACCTGCGCGCGGTTACGAGACTACGGTGGTACATCGATCGTGTGATGTTCTCGCCGGTTCTTCAATTTGTGGCACCAAATATAATGGCCTAGTCACCACGAAGAGTACTGACACAGTTGAAATAATTACAGATAAATATGCTGCGATCGAAGAGCACATCGATATTAATCAAACGGCTAGGAGCCAAACAACCGTTGGATTCTCCCAAATGGCCTAGTGCCTGCCTCGGCACTTGTCGAAGGCTCGAAAAAAATCGGCGTACCGTTTGCCGAGTGCCACCCTCGGCAACCGACACTCAGCAACAGTATACGCCGAGTGCTTTTCGTAGCAGTCGATCGTCAAAGACTATCACTAGTTTTTAAAAAAAATGACCCGCAGATGGAAGACGATGTGTTCCGCGAGTTTGCCAAGTGGCTTTGCAAAATACGACAAAACCTGATGAGCATGACCAAAAATAAAGAAGATTTAGCGCGTCGTGACCGAGGACGCAATTGTGTGTCGGAGTAGCTCGTCGTGGAGGGAGCCGGTCAAGCATGAAAGAATTCATCGTTGAAGGCCTCGTCAGTCTCGTAGAAGAGCTCACCCTCGAGGGCGGTTGTTCCACTCTTTCTTATACCGTGAGAAAATAGAGTAAAAACGTGTGTGCTCATTCACACGACACACCTCACAACACCAGTTTATCTTTCGTGAATCGAGTTTGACTTCGAGCATGTTTTGATGGTAGATTGGTTTTTTCCCTAAAGCACACCAACTCTTTGCGTACATTTTAATCGTCATGCACATTCTTGACATATTCTCTGTTTCTATAGATTTCTTCCACCGCGTGATGGATGTGTTGTTTATCTCTCCTACAGGCTATATAGAGGAGATAATAGAACAACCCATCTCATTTTCTTTCGCCATTGCCAAGTTCCTTCTACTGAGTTGTTCCGAGGCTTAACCATCTCGGTGACCGCGTGCATGGCCACCGAGTAGAGGAGCCTGTAGATATGCTCCCTCGAGAACTTGCATCGGATGAGGGCCGATAATTTTTTTGGAGAACGTCTCGGGCTTCTGTTCCACTCATGGTTTTGGTTACCAGTCGTGGTAACCGGATATCCCGACCACCCCCAAGAAATGCTCATATAGGTAATAGGGCAAAAAATCCTGATTTCTTTAATTTTTAATGAAAAATTCGAACAATGGCCAAAGCGGGAATACAAAAAAAAATGAATTTCATATTTCAAATTTGTCCGGTAACCAGTCGGGATTTTTTGATAACCGTGGTAACCGGAAAATCCCGACCCCCATCGGGAATTTTTTCCTACCGGTAACCAAAACCTTGGTTCCACTACATCCACGCCGACTCGTAGACTACTTCCACTTCGGTCTAGGGGCATGACTATACCATCTACACTACCATGTGTGACAACTCTAACCTAGTTAAGTTGACTGTAAGAGTGGATGCGATCATGAGACTAGTCATAGTGGGAGTAACGTAGATAGTATCATGCATGCCACATAGAAAAAAGATGACGTGACACTGCAATTAATGATGAAAAGGATTATTGTGGTATCATAGGTAGATATCGTAACATAACGCATTCCGAGACAAGATGAGTCTACAACATAATTAGTACAACATTATATGATACTACGAATATGTTACTGCCCATAATGGAGATATTAGCATAGACTAGTATTCATATATATAATACTAGTATATCATACTCCACAATATGACTAGTCTGAGAAAAGGGAATCGAGTCACAACAGTGATTACAAGCAGGAACAAGGCACCAAAGGTAGATGCTTCAACCAAAGGAAATCAGAAGGGAATGACATATAGACGAAAACCTTGCCAATCATCAGCAAATGAAGATTATTCGCCATGCATTTGCTGGCTGTATGAGAAAGGGAACACAGCTAGACATAGGTACATATGAAAATAAATACAGTATCAACACAAAGTAACCACCGCAACTAGCCAAGAAGCTGCGTCGCGTCGCGTCGGTTCACGAGACGCCCACAGCGCATAATAATATTTTAACTCTTAATTAATTCCTTTCGACACGTGTACGTGTGCGCTCTCCTGCCGGCCGCCGGTGGAGAGCCTCTCGATCGAGCTCATGGTTTGAGGGCCGAGTAGGTCCGGTACTTGTTCTCCTCCGCCTCCGCCTTGGCCTCCTCCGCGGCGGCGTCGACGCCGTAGCCCTTGTGGTAGCACGGCACGTTGGTGCTGACGGGGCACGTCATCTTGGTCCTGTGGAAGAACCCGGCGCACTCGTCGCGCGACCGCTGGTTGGGCGCGTACGGGATGCAGTTGCGGCCGACGTTGAGCTTCCCAGCCTTGAGCAGGTCCCAGCAGCAGGCCCCGAGCCCCGTGAAGTAGTTGCCGGAGAGCGTGAGGTTGGCGAGGTGGCCGTCGTAGGCGAGGCGGCAGAGCGCGTCGGGCACCACGCCGTAGAGGAGGTTGTTGGCCAGGTTGAGCTGCTCCACCTTCCGCAGGCACGCGTAGGAGGCCGGGATGGTGCCCGTGAGCTGGTTGGTGCCGGCGTCGATCACGGTGGCCTTGGCGAGCAGGCCCAGCTCGTAGGGGAGGCAGCCGCTGAGCCTGTTGCCGAGGAAGAGCACCTCCAGGAGCGTGTTGGCGGCGCGGCCGATGGAGCTCGGGATGGGCCCCGTGAACTGGTTGTTGGCGAGGGAGAGGTAGTTGACGGGCGAGTCGCCGAGGTTGGCCGGGAGGTTGCCAGTGAACTGGTTGTTGTTGACGAAGATGGCCTCCACCCGCGGGAAGGAGCAGAAGAGCAGCGCCGGCAGCGAGCCCATGAAGGTGTTGAACCTGATGTCGATGAAGGTGGCGTTGGTGAGCCCCAGCACGTCCGTCGGGAAGGGGCAGGGGGCGAGCTTGTTGTTGCTGACGTCGAGCTCGTAGAAGTACTGCAGCGACCTGAGGTTGGGCACGCTCCCGCTGAAGTTGTTGGAGTTGGCGTGGAAGAGCGCGAGGTCGGGGAGCGCGTCCACGAAGTTCACCAACGTGGGGGCCTGCAGCCTGAAGCCGTTGAAGTCGACGGAGGCGAGGGCCCGGTCCTTGACGTTGGGCGGCCGCTCGCAGAAGAAGCCGTTGTAGTGGGCGGGCTGGCCGCAGATGTCGGTGCCGGTCCAGGTATCGGTGATGCACTGGGGGTCGCTGGTGATCGTCCTCTTGAACCTCTGGATCACGAGGTACGCCCTGTACAGCCGCTCGTTCTCGAAGTCGCACGCCTGCGGCTCGCCGGACGGCGACGATGGCGGCGGCTTCTGCTTCGTCGGCGACCCGCCCCCGCCTCCGCTTCCGCCTCCGCCACCGATACCGATACCGATGCCGATGCCGATGCCCCCGCCGTTGCCGGTGCCGATGCCCCCGCCGTTGCCGGTGCCGATGCCGAGGTCGATGAGCTCCCGCCCGCTGGCGTCAGTGGTGCGCGCCGCCAGCGCAATGCAGGTGGCCAGGAAGCAGAAGAGAGCGAGGCGGCTGCCGCTCGACGGGCCTGCCATTATCTATCTGATAGCCGGAGGTGTCGATGGCAGGAGTGAGAACAATGATTTCGGTCCCGTGCTCGTGCTGTGTTTCAGTAGTTCTCTACAGCGAATTGAGTGGCGCGCACTGTGTATATATAACCTGTGCAGCTGCACGGAGCCATGGCGGCAATTGGCATGTGCGTGCAAACCACAGGTGACAAGGAAACCGGCCAGCGGCAACATGTAAACCTGCAATTTTACCCCGATGCTCTGGACCCGGGTTCCAAATGTTTTCAGACCGATACAGACAAGAAGAGAAGGCGAATGGATGGATACGAGCCCAGGGAAAAACGGCCCAAGAAACCCTCTGAATTGCGGCCCAGCTTATGCATAACGTGGACCGGAATGCGGCCCTCTCAATGTACACAACCTCTCGCCCTCTCGTCAGGGGAACTGCGTACGCCATCGTGGGCGGATGGGCACAGATACGCACAGTGCCTGCACGGCGACCCCGACGACGCCTCCATCCCGGCGTTCCCCAACGCCGACAAGGTCTCCACGCGCCCAGGGAATCGACTCCGCCGAGCACTTCCCGCAGGTTCGGAGATTCCCTTCCTCTCGTCCGTGGATCCGATCCTGAACTTACTTCGGCTGCTGAATTTCGTGCGTGCGTGCAGCGCCGGTGGTCAAGAACCTGCCGCCCTGCCGGCAAAGTCGCTGGACGTGAAGAAGATCGTCAGCTCTACCTGCTGCACTTCGCCGAGGATTAAGCTAAGCTCCCCTCATCTGCATTTCTCCTTGACTAATGGGGGCCGAGAGTTGATAGCATAAAACTACCACTTTACGCGGGTCAATTACGGCATGTTACCCGTGTGTCTTTGAATCGCATAGAACTACCGGATTGACGAATTGACAACGATTCCAACAGTCCGGGCTCACCTGTCAGGCTGACGTGGCCAGCTCAGACATGACAGTGGGACCCACTTGTCAGTCTACTAGAAAAATAAAAAAATCTTGAAAAATAAAAAAGCTGAAAATCTAGAAAAAAGAAAAAAATCTGAATGATTGGCTTGGTCTTCTTCCCCACGTCGCCGCTCGACGAATCCGTCGGGAGTGAGGCGGAAGAGGGCGGGATTGGATTGGATTATGGAGTCGGCAAAGTCGTCGGGGAGGCTGAGGTCGCGGCGGAGGATGCAGATGTTCTCGAGGCGGAGGCGGTGGTACGGGGGTGCGAGGAGGAGGAGCTTGCGGAGGCGGAGGATGGCGGCGGGGCGCAGGAAAGAGATGGCGTCGGCCTCTTGGCGGAGCGCGGCGGCGGCGCGCGGGGCGAGACATGCGGTAGACGGGGTGGAGGAGGGGGTGGAAGGCGTGCGGGTGGCGCAGCATGAACTGTCCGACGTCGAGGGGTGAGAGGCGGAGCTGGCGGCGCGAGAGCGCCCCGAGGCGGGAGAAGAACACAGAGACGGCGCCGCTCCCGACCACGGAGAAGGCGCCCGAGGGCGCGGTGGGGGAGTTGGCGTAGAGGAGCGCGAGGAAGCGGCGAACGCGCTTCTTGACCTCCATGATGTCGTCGAAGGCGTGGTCGCGGACGCGCTGCTGCTTCTGAGGGAGGGAGGTGGACTTTGAGGAGTAGCCGGCGTCGGCCCCGCCCACGGCCACTGGTGCCGCCGCCCGCCGCGTGCGGCGGGCGGAGGGCGGCGATGTGACGGAGCATCGGGGCTTGGGCTCGCTTTGGGCTCGTTTTTGTTTTTCCAGATTTTTTAATTTTTCTAGTAGACTGAGAAGTGGGTCCCACTGTCAATTTATGTGTTAATTTGTCTGAGCTGGCCACGTAAGCCTGACAGGTGGATCCGCTGTCAATTCGTCCGCGGACCGCAATTTGGATTTATTGCGAAAATTAGGTTTCAATCCGGTAGTTCTATGCGATTCAAAGACACACTGGTATCATGCCGTAATTGACCCGCGTAAAGTGGTAGTTTTATGCTATCAACTCTGGGGGCCGACTAGTGGAGCCGCAGTTACGTACATGTGCGGTTCGAAGTGATTGTAAAAAAATTCTTGCTGTTTCTGCAGGCGCCACGTTTGTTTCATCATATTCCAAAAGGATTTATCACACATAAACACACTAGTGAGGACTTGGACTCTTTGCATTATGCCTGGTATCAGATCATTGTTAGTGGTTCTAAAAAAAATGTGCCAGGGTTCCATCACCATATGTTAGCGCCTTAGCGGCATATGCACTTTGTAAGCTCTGTGACTCTTGCTTCCAGAGGGAAACACTATTTTGTAGGAGGTTTGTTTTGTGCAGCCTGCTTCTCATTTCACATTGATGCTCTGCTCGACATTATGCGTATATGAAACCTGCTCCTGTTTTTGCAGGTTGTGGATATTTTCCTCAGTGGCAATTCCTCTGGCATAGTGGGAGCTGCTGCTGCGGTTGCATTTTAGTCAGTGTGTCCAAATGGTTTATCGCTGATGGCAAAGCTTTTATGGAGGCTCTAAGGAACACTCCCTTGTATCTAAGAATGGTGTCAGATACTCGAATTGAGACCCTCTTGGGGTATTTGATAGCTAGACATGAATTGATGAAGGAGTCTTCAATATTTGCTTCAGATTAGTCTTTGAGATCCATGGTGGTAGGGATTGAGTCCCTGTCTATAATATGTCCTGCACCCAAGATGAAACTATTCTTATAATGGGGTTTGTTGCATTATGTCAAGCATCATGCTGTTTCAGCATTACATTGAAGAATATTCAGGACAGTTTGACAGAGAGGACGATAAATTCAGCTTTTCTTCTTGTCACTACTAACACAAACGATGATGTCGCAGTTCTTTTCGAAATGCACATCGCCTTGCAGCAGCAAGTGTTCACTGGATCATGACCCTGAGGAAGTGAAGAGTAGTGTTTGGACCGATTTTATTTACTCTACTCTCTGGCCCTGATGCAACATATGAGGTACTTTCTAGATATTTTTTCCTCGGTTTGTGTCCCGGTTCTGAACTAAGAATAAGTATGGTATGGTATGCTTGAATTATCATTTCTAAGTCCACATAACTAGTGTTAAAATCAACAATGAATATGAATATCATATTGTAGTGAGCTGAATAACAATTTCGTAATGCCTACGTGCTACTCGTAGATGCTCTTTAGTTGTGTTTCTGTGATTGGGTGAACTTAATGTAGAACGCAGACACACATTTGCACTCACAAATGGAGGACGAAGCTAGAAAGCTGAGCATTGGGTTTCTTATGCAGACATGAGAATCGAGTAAGTTTCCTTTGTTTGTGCATTTTTCTAATATAAATTTCTTCTTGAACTGAAAAGTTTGTATTCTTGCAGATGGTTGGCAACATACTAGTTTTAGCCAGGACTGCTCCTTCAGACTCATATCAGACGGGCTTTGAAGCTTGGAGAATGAACACTGGCTGACAAAGTAAAAGGGTCAGTGATTTGTCTTTTCATGATGACGGCATAGACAAGCTCATTTCTGGTGTCAGTAATTCGCTGTACAATCCTCCACTTTTCTTATTTCTTATGTTTTGTTGAGAAGGGCTCTCCTAATTATAATGACGGAGAGGTGACCCTTTTTCAGTTGGGCTTTCAGCTACATAAGATTCCATTTAGTATGATTTATCTAATCCAAACAGTTTGGGCCATGAGATATTTCCCTGGCACATGGTTCAAGATTTTAATTTTGTCGGTCCATTGCTCCAGCAGCACGTAGGGAGAGTTTCCAAACTTGCATTTCCCTCCAGTATTCTAGCCACCATCGCCATAGCAAATACTCCCTCCATACCAAAATGTAAGGCGCACTATTTTTGGACTGGTCTTTGATGCTCAACTGTGACCACCGATATATAATAAAATAGATACACTGAGAATGTATAAAGGGTACTTGTGGGATTCGTCTTGCAAAATTCTTTGGTTTCATATATCTTTGTGATAATTTTGTGGACATATTATAAGTAGAAATCATAATCAAAAGTGTACGTCGTTGACCAGCGAAATTAAAGGGCGCCTTATATTTTTGAACGGAGGGGGTATCAATCATGGGAAAGCATGGTGAGTGAGCTATCAGTTATTAATTTATCTGGACAGAAATTAGTGTCGGGGTGGAGCCACCTCTCGGCCACCCCAGGCAGCTGGCCGGGCTATGCCTGGAACTTCCGCTGAAATCTCGTAGTACAAAATAAAAAATGATATGCAGCTTCTATGCGCAAATGCTCGTCGACCGCATATGTTTTTACTTTTCTCAGGCTCTATGGGTGGGCTAGCTCCGCCACTGGTGGTGATGGGCTTTCTGTTGTTTTTTGTTCATGCAATTCACCCACTTGTAGAGTGTTATTGTGTGGAACGAGTTCACTGTTTCAACTTTGCTGGTCATCCAAGAGTTGTAGCTTAGTAATGGTCAGTCTCTTTTATATACCTTCACTATCTCGATTTCACAAAAAAACCTCTGTATGTATCTGTTGATAGGGAATTGTTATTGTGTTTATGAAGTGCATCTTCCTGCTCAATGCATGGCATGAACCAGACATCTTTTAATTATTAAGTTGGTGATGCAGGTGTTGCCTTATCAGTTTGCATTAAGAAGGTAGATTTATTATGTTCAGTGTTGTATTTATCAGTTTGTTGGACACAAGGGTGGACATAATCCATCTTATAATTTTGAATGGAAATACCCATATACCTACAAACAACGGTTACTATGTTAGTATTATTAGGACAGATGTACAAACTCATGAAGTCTGACCTGCCAAGTTTGAAATTAGTTAGTTTCAGCTAGTGAAGTTCAGATTTGTGTTCTTGCACTAATTTAGTTACATTCAAACTGTCATTGATGTTTAGTCTCACTGATCAATGTATATGCAATTTTAAATGCAGCTCTGGAAGAACCAAGTGAATTAACACCAAAACTTCAGGTAAATGTATTTATTCCCTACTCAAATCTTTTGGTGCATTTTGCACATGGAAAGTTTCACAAGCAGCATTGCATTTTTTGTGTGACCTATTCTTTTTCAGTTGGACCGGTGCTTATTGAAAGGAAAGACGTCGCCTAGAGGTGTGTGTGTGTGTGGGGGGGGGGGGGGGGGGGGGGGGGGGGGGATAAAACTTAGTGTTTAACTTATCAAGAACACAACCTAAAATACAAGGTTCACTTATGTGCACCAACAACTTATGCTAAGCAAGACAAGCAACAAAGTGATAGCAAGGTAGATGACTTCAAGCACGAAGGCTATCACAATGTAAAGTGTAAAAGTAAAGAGCTCGGGTATAGAAATAACCGAGGCACGCGGAGACGAGGATGTATTCCCGAGTTCCACCACAAAGATGTACGTCTCGTTGGAGAGGTGTGAGCAACCACAACAGGTTCGCTCAATGCCATAAAGGCTTCACCTTTTTCTCCGATGAACTCGACCACAAAGGTCCGAGTCCACCTTCCACTATGAACTCCTTTAGGGCGGAGAACAATCCCTTACAACTACCTTGGGGCACACACCCACAACCGAATTGGGGGCTCCCAAATGACCACAAAAGGTCTGATCACAACAGGCCCAACTTGACCACAAAGGTCCCAACTAGCCACAAAGGACTTGACCACAAAAGGTCCTAACCGACCACAAAAGTCTCCGCCACAAAGGTCGGCCACTAAGGCGTCTAGGGTCCAAAGACCCAAGAGTAACAAGCTCACGAATTTCACCACCACGAATCACGTGGAGGGTTCAAACCGATGCAATGGCAAGAACACAAGTTCTTCACTCCCAAATCCCACCAAAGGCAAGTAATGCTTATGGGGGGAGGAGAGAGGAAGAACAAAGGAGAAGAACCACAAAGGAGTCAAATCCCTCACTCCCAAATCCCACCAAAAGCAAATAATGCTTGTGGGGGGAGAAGAGAGGAAGAACAAAGGAGAAGAACCACAAAGGAACTCCTAGATCTAGATCCACTAGGTTCCCCTCACTTAGAGAAGAGATGGATTGGTGGAAACGTAGATCTAGATCTCCTCTCACTTTTCCCTCAAAGATATGCAAGAATCATGGGAGTAATTGAGAGGGGGCAAGCTTTTCCAAGGTCAACAATGGCAGGAGAGAGAGGGGAAAAACGAGCCACACAAGGAAGAAGAAGGGGAGGCGTATTTATAACCCTCCCAGATTTCTAGCCGTTGGGAATCGCCAGCTCGGAAATTTCCGAACTCAGTTCAGAAATTTTCGGACTGACGATCGGAAATCTCCAAACCGAAGTCCGGAAATTTCCGAACCCCGGAAATCTCCGGTGGGAATTTCGACAGAGAGCTGACAGAGTCCAGTGCTGATATCAAATAAGACTTGGCGAAAAACTTCAACTGATATCAAATAAGACTTGGCGAAAAACTTCAACTGGACGTCCAGAAATTTCCGAACCGGGACCGGAAATTTCCAGACCCCGGAAATTTCCTACTGAAATTCCGACTGAGAGCCTGCTGAGAGCAGTGCAGAAAATCTTTAAGACTTGGCGAAAAATTCTCCGGGTCGGAAATCTCCGGTCTGGGGTCCGGAAATTTCCGCCACTCCCAAAACTGCTGAAACACCAGAACTGAAATAACTTTTGCACATGAACTCCGAATGAGGTGAGACCAACTCCGTTGGAAATATTGCAAACCATAAATAGAGCAATGTAACCACACATGTGAAGGTTTGGAACTTTCCTCAAGGTTAAACCGGTAATATTTTCAAAACGAAAACGAAACAAGTTTTTCAAACAAAAACCGTTTTCGAAGGACTTGGTCTTGTCATGAAGATCATGACAAGCACCAAAACCCAACACGGAGAAAAGCCAAATAAGAACCAAGAAAGATGATATGCCAAGCATGCAAATGTTTGAGCTCTCCACAAAGATGCGATCAAGTTACTCACTCGAGAGCCCCTCTTGATAGTACACCTATCTATCCTATAGGCCTATCAAGATCATACCTTTGCATTGAGCATTCCACTTGAGCTAGATGATGACGATCTTGATCTCTCCAAGTGGACCACCTTTCTTGATTGCGCTTGCTAACACATGCTTGATGAAGACTTCTCCAAATACTCCCCCATACGCCATTATGGGAGAGTCTCGCTTAGTTTCGTCTTCATGTCAATCTCCAAGCTCCATTAGATTCGTCTTCATGTCTTCATTTCGATCTCCAAGCTTCAAGCATAAGATATCTCCGAAATGCTCCTCTTGGTCTTGCACTTCTTAACCTTGATGACGAACACCGCATGACATCATCCTCCATGAGCTCTATGAGATGTTCTTCTTGTTGCAAACCCATGGGAAGATACCTAACCCAACATATAGATACCACACAGACACTTGGGTTAGTACACAAAGCTATATGGACAAGAGCTTACCATCCCAAGAGATACATGATCCACTTGGTACATATTTAGCTTTGTGTGTTGATCAACATCTTGATCATTCTCGTATCATCCTATCTATCTTTATATCGGTGATGTCTTGACATATTTAAGACATACTTGCAATATGCTCAACACAAGCATTAGTCCATAGAGATTGTCATTAATTATCAAAATCATACATGAGGGCATATGCCCTTTCACTTATGTACATCCACATCGAGCATGAACATATGTACATGTACTCGGTACGGTGGTACTCCATCCGTTCCAAATTAATTGTCGCAGTTTTAGTATAAAGTTGTATAAACCACAATCAATTTGGAACAGAGGGGGTATAAAAAAAGATATTTGTGCATGAAAATATGTCTAGGATGGGTACCTTCATCATAAAACAGTATTTGTGCATGAAACTAGATCAGACTTAGCCCCCTCAGGCCGGGACGATTAGTCCACTCGGTCACGCTGTCGCGCTCTACATTTATCTGGGCGTTGGCCTTCATTATGCCACCTCACATGCATATGAGCTCTGCAATAACTTGGAAACCCGGGAGTACAGCGACGGTACTCCTACAGCCATCCAACCGTGGAATACCAACTCAGTTCCAGCTTCACTGAAACTAACAGCAACGACAGTAGGTAGTCTCTGCATGCTGTGCACAGTTCAGTTCAATTGTTTATATACACACTGCATGCGTAAGCCAAACTTGCCGGCTTCTGTAGACACACAGTTGAGTTCTCAAGTTCTGCCACCGACACCTTGATCGCGTGACCGGAAAAATGGCAGGTCCGCCGAGCGGCAGCCGCCTCGCTTTCTTCTGCATTGCGCTCGCTGTGAGCACCTCCCACGCCACCGGGCTGGATGTCGGCGTCGACAACCACCCCATCAGGTACGCAGCGCCTCCGCCGCCACCGATGTCGTCCGAGCCACGGGCGTGCGAGTTCGAGAACCTGCGGCTGTACAGAGCGTACCTCGTGATCCAGAAGTTCAGGAAGACGGTGACCCACGACCCCGACGACGTCACCAGCACCTGGACCGGCACCAGCCTCTGCAGCTCCTACAAGGGCTTCTTCTGCGCGAGGCCGCGCAACGTCCGCGACCGGACCGTCGCGTCCGTCGACCTCAACGGCTTCCAGCTGCGGTCCGACTCCCTGCATGGCTTCCTGGACGGCCTCCCCGACCTCGCGCTGTTCCACGCCAACTCCAACAACTTCGGCGGCGCCGTGCCCAACCTCAAGGGGCTGCAGTACTTCTACGAGCTCGACCTCAGCAACAACAAGCTCGCTCCAGCCCCGTTCCCGACCGACGTGCTGGGGCTCACCAACGCCACCTTCATCGACATCAGGTTCAACAGCTTCTTCGGTGACCTGCCGGCGGGTCTCTTCTCGTCATTCCCCGTCGTGGAGGCCATCTTCGTCAACAACAACCAGTTCTCCGGCGACCTCCCGGCCAACCTCGGGGACTCCCCCGTGAACTACCTCTCCCTCGCCAACAACCAGTTCACCGGGCCGATCCCCGCGTCCATCGGCCGCGCCGCCGACACGCTCCTTGAGGTGCTCTTCCTCAACAACAGGCTCAGCGGCTGCATCCCCTACGAGCTCGGGCTGCTCGCCAGAGCCACCGTGATCGACGCCGGCACGAACCAGCTCACAGGATGCATCCCGTCGTCGTACGCGTGTCTGCGGAACGTGGAGCAGCTCAACCTGGCGGACAACCTCCTCTACGGCGTGGTGCCCGACGCGCTCTGCCGCCTCGCCTACGACGGCCGCCTCGCCAACCTCACGCTCTCCGGCAACTACTTCACGTGGCTCGGGTTGAGCTGCTGGGACCTGATCAACGAGGGGAGGCTCAACGTCGACCGCAACTGCATCCCGTGGGCGTCCAACCAGCGGTCGTACGAGGAGTGCGCCGAGTTCCTCCACGAGAGCTGGACCAAGCTGACGTGCCCCGTCAGCTTCCACGTGCCGTGCGACCACCACAAGGGCTACGGCGTCGACGCCGTACTCAGGGAGGAGGCGAAGGCGGCGGAGGAGTACCAGTACCGGACCTACTCGGCGCTCAAACCGTAAGGCCCAGCCCGGCCGGCGAGGGCACACGTACGCACGCACAGGCACAGTTGTTAAAAGGGAGAAAGCACTGTCCATCTCGTGAACGCGACCGGGCGCAGCTGCATGCTACGTCGTTGCGACGGCTGGTTTGGTTGATATTGTTGTGGTGTGTACTTTTCTAGCTGTGTGTTGATCCCTTTCTCATCCACTATTACGGTCGTTCACTTAATTAAGTACTTCACTCAGGTGGTTTGCATGTCATATATATTGCCCGGCATGCATGTCTCGCTAGGTACGTGTGGTCACAAGTCACAACTCTAAGTGACTGATATTCATTTAATGGCTCATAGTGATAATGATAATGCAGATCATGCAAGATAGGTATAACTAGGTGGTTGTGAGTTGTGAGTTGTGAAGAACCTGAGGACGACGTTGTGCTTGTTGTTTTTAAATTATGTTATCTTCCTATTTTGGGTCTTCATAATAAGTGAAATGAATATGTGTGCAATAGAAACAAGATTTTTTTTTTTTTTTTTTTTTGAGAAACACGGTACAGACGCAGACGCTCACACACGCATGTACAGACACCCCTATGACCGCACACACGCAAACCCTACCCCTATGAGCACCTACGAGAGACTGGTCCGACATATCTTGAGGTTGACGAAGTCACCACTGGCGCCTCGCTGTTGACGGGCACGTCACCTACCGCTGAAATCATATCGCCGATTAAATCCTGAGAAACACAGTACAGACGCACACGCTCACACACGCATGTACAGACACCCCTATGACCGCACACACGCAAACCCTACCCCTATGAGCACATCCGAGAGACTAGTCCGGCATATCTTGAGGTTGACGAAGTCACCACTGACGCCTCGCTATTGACGGGCACGTCACCTACCGCTGAAAGCATAGCGCCGATTAAATCCTGAAAGATTTTCTACTAAGGTGTGGCTAATTCTTAGTAGAATGAGAATTAATTTAATTCAACATACTATCTAGCAAAACTATCCAGATATTAATTAATTTAATTCAACATACTATCTAGCAAACTATCTAGATATTTTTTTCATACATGATCTGAACAAAAAAAAAGACTAATGTAGCAATGAGTTATATTTTTTCATCCTTTTTGAGTCATGTTTATGCGATTTTTGTGTAGCCTACAATACAACGTACTATCTAGCAAAACTATACAAATATGTACTAGGTAACATGTGTATAGGTATCCACTTATTTTATTTTTGTAATTTTCTGAAATTCAAAATAACATTTTTGGATTTTCATAATACTAGGATCACTGCAACCCGGGAGCCCAAAATCCTCTCTTCAACCCACTCATTTACATTAACAACTACATAATGTTGGCATGACCTACTGTACAAAATTCTCTCTTTAGCAAGAAAGCATCAAGTAGATACATCCTCTAGGTCAGTACTGTTCAGTGTTCAACTAACGTCATTTGTCTATTCATGAAGAGAGCATAGAGAAGCTCGTTCCAGATGTCAGGGATTCCAGGCAAGCACCAGTGGCTGCAATCCTCCGCTTCATTATCTATCGATGTTTTGTTGAGGAGACCTGAACTTAAAGGACTCATGAACATTGAGGGGTGGCCGTCTTTTCGTTGGGCTGTCATCCGTGTTACGGTCAGTATATCTAACCCAGCCAGCTTAGGCCTGAAGTAAGTCCCTAAAACATCATTCACAGGTTTAAGCATGTCAGCCCATTGCTCCAGCGATTTAAGCGGAGTCATGTCCGGAAGGCTATCCGACTGGCAAGTCCCTCCAGTATTCCAGTCACCACCGCTACAGAACAAGGACGAGTTGCTCTAGTTAGAGAAGAAGCTTAATCAGTTAAAAAAGAGAGTTTAATCAACAGTTGTTCATCATGGTAACATATATTGGTAATATATACATGTATTTAAATAGATGTGTGGAAGGAACTAATCATTTTTCAATTTAATTAAATTCAGTGAACCACCCATTTTGATGACTATTTTTCCTTTGCTGAAACGGATCCATTTATGATGATTACTTCTAGCAGTAGCAAGGTACGGACCTGAAGTGCGTAGGAGAATATGTACGGAAGATGGCATGTGTCTTGCTCGTGTTAACTTCTGTGTGAAGCCAGTCAAAGAGTGTTTGTATTGACCTTAGGTAAGCCTCACTGACAGTCATATCTACCTTCACCTCTTCTCCTTCTTGGAAATAGTTACCGCTGGTACGAGAAATCAAGGTAAGCCCAGTTTCAAATAGATCACGGGGTGCTAATATGAATTCTCTAGATTTTTGTCAGATATGAGGACTGAATTGCGAAGAATGATTTATAATTCAGCACCAAAGCACGTCTAGGCTATATCTCTGTGAAATTACTCTAATTAAGTCTTGACTACACGGGGATAACTATTTCTCTATCAAATTGCTCACAAATAAACGGGAAAAACAACAAATGAAGAACTAGCTGGCAGGGTAAACATCTTCATTCACTACGGGAAAAATAACAAATGAAGAAGGATCAGTTCTACATGAAACACTGCCTTTTTGAAGAAAAGGCAAAATATGTGCATTGATTCATTAGGTATAGGAGATGTTGTACGGTACAAATGGGCTAGAGAGGCCAAACAAAAAACAACAAGACGTACTAGTTCTACATGAAACGGTTGTTAATGAAACAAGAAAAAACTATCAAGTCTGACATACTTAAACATTGTACCATCATGTAACAATATCCAGTCAAAAGCCGAAGATAAAAACAGCTATTTAGATATTGTCTTATAAGTCAGAAATCCAAAACGACAAAAGTAAGACTAACCAAATTAAGACCCCCTTAGGCATCCAATATTATCCTAGCTGGCTTACCTTCTGATTGTTTTCCCGTAGGTCCACCAGTGCCCTGAATTTAAGATCAACATATCAGCATCACTCCACTTGCCCCTGGTAGACTCAGACATCCAGTCCATGACATCCACCCTAATCGTACTATTTAGAACAAGGGGGGTTGCCGCTGGTGCACGACCTTGAGGAACTAGATAAGGAGATCGGTAATACTCCACGGTGCAATTGTAGTCTCCAAACTTGAATATCAAGAAACCCTTGTGCTTTGTGATGGGATTGCCATTAATTTCATAGATGGAGCTTTTATTTGAAACACCGGCAGAGAGCATGCAAAGCAGAGATTCCCATTGGTTCCTTCCAATTGAATCACCAGCGAATACGACTCTTTTGTTCCGTAGCATCTCGAGCATCCTTTTAGCATCAAATCTAAGAAATAGACGGAAAATGTGGTAAACAAAGAAAAACATCATTTTTATTAAAAAGGAAGAAAACATCATTTTTATTTCAAAAATAAGAAACATCTCGCGTGCCATATATGGTTGTCATAGACACGAGGCCAAACCTAAGTGATTTTTTTTAGAATGGCATGAAAAACAATTCTTAAAACAATTCCATATGGTTCAACACCTACGATAGGAAAACAAATCTGACAAATATTATCCTCAAACATATACAAACATATATGTAACTATTTTGAATCAAAGACGAGAAAATGATTTAAAAATTTATCGAATAAAAATCCATGAAAAAATAGTCTATTCAGAGATGGTTTCTAGCAAAGACCACGTATGGCCAGCGAGATGTCTATAGGTTAAATTCTATATATTAGAGATGTTTAATTTATAAATTAGATTTGTTTTAATTTCTAGTCTATTCGTATATTTTAATTTATAGGGTTAGAATCGATGAAGAAAATCCATGAATTAGAGACGTTTTAGTTTCAATAAAATTATAGGTTTTTGGGTATCGACTGGATTTTTAATATTTTTCAGGAGATCAATTTATGAGATAATATTAACTATAGCTAGCAAGCTGATGAGGGTGTCGCATGACATGTAGTTCATTCTTTTTTAAGGTATGGTGTGGTTGTGATTGTGAGAGCACACCATTTTCTTTGTAGCCCTTTTTGCAGTGTACGCCTACGGGCGGGAACTAGCCGCTTAGCTTACCAACATGTGGATTTTTTCTTAATGGTTGCACACCGCGATCTATGGAATGTTAGAAATGTATTGACATTCTATAGATTTTCCTGAATATACACGGTATCTTCTAAGATATTTGTAGCCTTTAGAGTATTTCAAAAGGGAAAAAAGACGGGTGAGACGATGTGCGACTCTATATTCTACTAGCATGTACTCGTATATACTTATGAAAGGAAAGAATCAAACGAAAATTTGCAGTGGCTCCCGAGCACCATTGCACGTGTTATTTCAAAATTTTGAAAACCATACTTCTAGGTTTCAAACAAATCTGTAACTTGGTACAAAAATACAATACATATTATAAAGATCCAACATACTATTTTCACTTTTTTCTGACCAGAATTGTCTTATTTTAATGTAGCTCAGATAACGATTTTTTTACCCAAAATTGGCATATACGAAGAAAACATGTATATGTATCACTTCACAAGAAGAAAATTTAGACATGAGGCATTCAAGTTTTTTTTTCAAACCGAGCACACGCCGGTGCTCGAATGCCACAAATCTGCATTCGCGAACGATGCAGTATACAAGGTGACAATGAATTTGAACCAACCTGGGAAGATCGCAGCGCGACGGCTGCCACCGCCATTTGGTGTAGGACATGTCCGGGCGGCCGTTCTCGGAGCACCGGTACCCGGCGTCCATGAAGGGGCAGTCCTTGGAGTCGTAGAGCGGGTAGCTGTCGTCCCACACCCACTCTCCCTCGAAGATGTCGCACTCGCCGGACGCCGACGCCTCGGGCGCGAGCTCCACGGTGACCCCGGAACCCCAGAGCTTCTGGGACGCCAACAGGGCGGACCCGACGGTCACCGAGCAGCGGGTTGACGCGGGGCAGGCGAGCAGCAACAGCGCGGCGGGGGCGGCCATCATCGCGGCGAGGACCAGCACCGTTCCCGCCTTCCCCAGCGGCGTCGTGATCGCCACCGGCTTCACCGACGGCCCCAACATCGCCGTGCGCCTCCAGCCTCCCCGGGCGGTGCTTGGACAGCTTGTCAATGAGTCGTCGCCGATCGAGCACCACGCGAGCTAGCCTAATTATTGCTAGAGGTTCGTGCTCAGCAGTCAGACACATGATATACAACCAGACTAATTAATTAGTGCTAGAGAGAGTAGAGATGTCCATGTGGCATGTGCTTAGCAAACGCTCGCTGAACTATATTGAAAAGGATACTCGGTCCCATCGGAATTATTGTAATAGGAAACATGCCCCTGCGTTGCAACGGGAGATAAAAATTCTGCATCGCCAAGACACCCAACGGTAAGCAACATCAAATAGAACTATATCTTTCTGAAAAAAGAAGATACAACAAAATCTAGGAAGCTGAAAACGCTCTTCCGTTTGCCACTCTACGACAAAATCTTTATACTAACAAATCGATACACAAATAAGGATTTCTCCCTTCGTGGCTACAAAATGCATATAAAAAGCGATATGAATAGATGCTTCCCAAAATTCAGCAAACACCATGTAGTGCCACAATTGGAGATGAACCGTTACATTTTTTTACAAAATTAGAGATGAACTTATCTCCAGATAACAAACTCACCCTGCCATCTGCCTGAAAGATCAAAACTGAACCAGCCTCTTTCATACCAAGAACTCAGTGCACAAGTAAACTTGGTCTGCAGAAGACGCCAGCATTAACTGTTCTGTGACAGACTTAACTTGTTCAGTGACAGACTTAACTGTAATTAACATGGCCTGGTGGCTGGTATAGTACATAGCAGGTATCAGAGAACAGAAAAATGCTCAAATTAGATAACCTAGCAAATGCTTAGTTCTCATTCTTGATTTGTGGATAGAGTTAACTATTTTCATCATAAGGCGCAGTAATTTGGCCTTTTCCATTGCCCTTTTTGTTGTGACCAGGCCACGCACCCGCACCATGCCAATACTCCCACAAAGGCACAAAACCAATCTCCACTTTCAGCCAAACTAATCGGTGCTGCTCGCTTCTGTCAGACAAACTAATCAAGCAATCCGGACACAAGACACGCGCAGATCTTGTGTTACTCCACTTCGAATCTGCAATTGCAATCGCACCACATCCACGCACGAGCCTAGAGATGGAGTGAGAAGCATTAGGTTGCTTCCGGCGGCGGCCATAGCCATTGCTGGCTGCCATCTTGCCCTGTTCGTCATGCGTACAAGCCATCCCCACATCGCCATCACCTCCCCTCTCAGTCGCACCTGACAACAACCACACTCGCTTTCTTTCCCGCTTGATTCGACGTCCTGGCTGCTGAGGCGTCTCTTGAGTTCCCGATCTGTCGTCGATTTCTCGAAATCCAGTGAAAAAATCCTTTCTTTTCGCTCGGTCTGATTCGCTTCCGGTAATGGGGAACAACAGCAGCACCGGCGGGCGGCGGCAGCAGGCCCCACCGGCCGACGAGCTCTTCGGACTCGGGGCTGCCGCAAGCGGCGGCGGCGGAGGACCTGAGCTCATACGAGGCAACGTGGCACTCCGCACTCCACACCCCTCTCATCAACTCTCGCGTGAGGCGCTGCTCCGAGATCCTGACCGGGCTGAACCGAGCTGCCCACAATCTGGCGAACAATCCGCGCCTGCCTAGCATGCCCTGCTCGCTGGAGAGGCGAGGGAGGCACTACCCTGCGCGCCTGCCCTAGGATCCCTGAGGCGGGCACGAGACCTGGAGCCGTGCCGTCTCGACACTGGCCCTGGGCGTGGAGGTGCGTGGTTGCTTTCACTTGAAACGGTATTTTAACTTAGAGTGGCAACGGTGGGTAAATACCTCAAACTTATACAGGGGTAAAACCGTCCAAAAATATGGCCGACGAAATTTTTGGCAGAAGGCTTAGTGACTTTATTATATATAGGAAGCATGCCCGTGCGTTGCAACGGGAGAGAAAATCCGTATCAGCCAAGACATTTTTTTTTGCATAGACATATTTATATAACATGCACGTAGTTACCAAGAAAATCAATTCAAGTTAAACCATAGTTTTTTGCAAGATTCACATATTCTTTCAAGATTCGTATAACGGCGGGCTTCATCAAATATTATATACACAATTAGTATAGACGATAATTATACACTACAAGGTTCACAGGAAATTCATACAGTATTTACTAAAGCTTATAGGGCAATAGATTAATTGCCGAGGGATCAAGCTAAAATAAGCTAAAGCTAAACCAAGCTAATCATGAAACTTCAATATACACGTGAAGTATTTTATAATGGTCTGAAATAAGCAGCTTTTCATCTAAATTTGAAATCTAGTAAACATACAAAGCTAGAGCTTGTACACTTAAAACTCGTAGGAAATAAAAGCATGTAATCAATCTACAGGACTCCATGTACGTACAGACAGTCATGTACTACACATGAAGAGCTAGCATCTAGTCTGTGATTGTGAATCGTAGTCTGAAGTTCATAACACAGAGCGACCTAAACAACATGCAGTTGATGGATGCTTGGAAGGCTTGAACGATACCCCGGGAGCAAGTCCTCCTGGAACGCCTGTCGAGCGACACCCAGCTCACGCCCACACTCACCAGATCTCGACAACCAGCACCGCAGAGATCTACTCGGCTCTCCCCCGGGTTCCTCCTCTGCATCTACACGGCCGGCTCTTCACCTGTCTAGACGGCCACAACCACGGAGCCACACATAGCACACCCCCTTCAGGACTCAGGCCCAGGGAGCATGAGCTTGAGATCGAGACTCGGTCACAGGTTTGGGTCCTGGCTTGCTTTCAGGACCGCTGTCCTACTTGACTATCTCGGTGATGAATGATCTAACAAACCAATCTGTGTTCCCATCCGTGCTGTGTGTGCACCAAATTCGTCCTCCTGAATCATGCTCGCGGTCAGCTGGTTGTCTGGTTCCGCCAAATTCGACTGCCATTCTCTATCCTAGATTCTCCGGTTGGCATATATAAAACCACCTCGTCAGGATCTCCTCTTCCCCGATTTTCGCATCCTCTCTTGCCTGTAGCGCAGACACCGTGCTCGTCTTCTCCACCTCCGGTTGTCTGTTTCCGTTTCGTCGAGGTCCAACCTTATCCCGGTCCTTCTCCACACGCCGTAGTCGCAATATAAGCTCACGCCGCCGCTACGGCTGGTGCGCTGGGAAACTCCTTCCTTTCATACCTGCGTCTGCGTGAGAAGAAACGAACGCCGCCGCTCCCGAGCCTGCCTGCCTGCGGTCTTCTATGCCGGAGAGCACCAACGTCACCGCAGAGAGCAGCAATCCTGCGGCCAGGGACACCAGCACGCGGAGGCGGCTGTGCGGGAGCAGATGCAGCAGCAGCGCTTCCTCGGCGAGGGCGAGGTGAAGATGATTCCGGGGCAGCGCTCGGGGCAGTTCCCCTGCCCCTGGACCTGGAGCTCGGCAGGTCCCCTGCCTGGACTGCCGCTGGAGCTTGTCTTGTCGACGACCTGGAGCAGGTGTACGCAAGTCCCGCGTCACCCGCGTGCCCTACCGTCCGCAGGCTTGCACGCAACCACGTCGCCGGAATCCGCTGTGCCGCCCATTCAAATCCCCCTGCCGCTGGAGCTCGACAGTGCGTCAGATTGGAGCTCCTAAAGCAGCCAAATCTGCCCGGCGGCCAAGGAGAGGAGAGCCATGGCGTTGACCCCGCTAGAGAGGTGTACGCCGAGGTCGAATGGAGGCCATGGAGGGACAGGCGGCAGACCAGAGCGACATGTTGCGCTTGAAGGAGAGCTGGGCCGGGGCGAATCGACCAGAGGCGAGGCGAGGGACCGCAGGTGAGGAGGCGGACGGGTGCACGGGGGTGGGAGGGCGTCGAACAACAGAAAGACTTGAACCGAACCGTTATCCTTATGGGTGGCAAAGGTGGGTAAATATCATAAACTGGTAGGGGCAAAATCGTCCAAAAAAAAGGGTCGACGAAAATTTGGGCAGAAGCCTTACTGCTTTTATTATTAGGTATAGATATAGATATAGATATAGAGGTATAGATATAGATATAGATTTCCTCTCGAATTTTCAAATACAATTGTATTGGTATACTTTTAGTATTATTCCGCCAAGGGTCAATATATTAATATAAAAAGATATGAGTACATTTTCGAAAAAAAATCAGATCAGTACACCTATAAAACTTAATATGAAGATAAAGTTGAGTCATCAATGATCGAACAACCAAATTATATAAAATGGAAAAAGATCAGATGTACATATAGTAGCCAATGACATCAATCACCATCGTGGCAACAAACAGGCCGAGCGAAAGTTTCTTCAACAGCAACGTTTCACGAGGGTAAAACACACAAGTGTCGCCGTTCTCGAATCGGGCATGACATCAGTTGAGGATTGCCCTGGAATTAGGTTGTCAAAGGCGTATTACGGGACCGTGCGAGGGAGGTTCGGGTAACGTCGGTGACAATGATAAAGAAATACATCACAACTGCAGGCAAGATAACAAATACCTCTTTCCCCAAATATAGCCCATCTTAATATTGGCAGACAGTGGCAGTAGTATAGTACACTATGATAAGAAGAGGACTAAGAGCACAGTCGTGCAGGACAGCTAATTCACGTGAACGCCTATCTGGACACCCATTTGCTCCGACCCCTCAAATCTGATAAGAACATGGTATGATCGATTTCTCACGTGTAGACCCTACTCTCCGATTCCTGCAAACTGATGCCAATGTTACTATAACCTACTACAATTCCCGTAAATCCCCACTTCAGCGACAGATCGCAAGTAGATACATTCCCTACACTCAGTCAGTCAGTATTCAGTCGGTTCTTGAGACAGAAACAGACACATTTTGGTCCAACGCCACCTGTCTTCTCAAGAAGAGGGCGTAGAGAAGCTCATTCCAGGTGTCGGGGACACCAGGCAGGCACCAGTGGCTGCAATCCTCCACTTCTTTGATCTCTGATGACTTGTTGAGAAAGGCTTGCCTTGAGCTCAAAGGATTTCTGAACACCGAGAGGTGGCCGTCTTTTCGTTGGGCCGACATTCGCGTCACATTCAGTATGTCCAACCCAGGCAGCTTGGGCATGTGGTCGTTCCCCAGAGCAAGGTTCACTGGCTTCAGCATGTCGGCCCATTGCTCCATCGATTTTACCGGTCTCCTGTCTGGAAGAGTTTCCGGCTGACAGTGCCCTCCAGCATTCCAGTCACCACCGCTACAGAAAAGGCAGTAGTCGATCATGAGAAAACAGGGCGAGTGAGCTATCAGTTGCGGCACACGTAGCTATGGCTTGATTGGTACAAACCTGAAGTGAGTAGGAGAATATGTACGGAAGATGGCCTGGGTCTTGCTCGCGTTAACTTTCTTGTGAAGCCAGTCGAACAGTGTTTGTATTGATCTTCCGTAAGCATCACTGACACTCATATCTATCTTTACCTCATCCCCTTCTTGGAAATAGGCACCCCTGGTATACAGTATACAAAGTAAGCCTAGTTCTATAATATAGATCACCGCGCAACTATGATGGTAATGTAACTATAAGCAAGAAACAATGAGTTGTACCACATCTTATTTTTCATGACACTCTGAACCATGCAGTTGAACCAAATTTGATAAATAGTTCATGACACTTCGAACCAGTAAAGAAAAATTGTTGCTTCAGTGTGGAAGTAGTATATGCAAACTTGCTTACCACTGAATTGTTTTGTCCTTGGTCCACCAATGCCCAGAGTTGAAAATTAGCAGATCAGCCTCACGCCACTTACCCCTACCAGACATCCAATCCATGGAATCCACCCTGATTGTACTCTTGACAAACTTGGGTGCTCCAGCCGGTCCATGACCCTGAGGGACTAGGAAAGGAGATCTGTAATACTCCACAGTGCAATTGTAGTCTCTGAACTTGAATATCAAGAAACCATCGTGCTTCGTGATGGATCTGCCATTAATCTCATAGATGGAGCTCTTGTCTGAAACACCAGCAGAGAGCATGCAGAGGAGAGACTCCCACTGGTTCCTTCCAATCGAATCACCGACGAATATCACTCTCTTGCTCCGTAGCCTCTCGAGCATACTCTTAGCATCAAACCTAAGATTTCACTTATATGGTTACATCAGAAAATGACATGATTTATGCCAATATACATAGAAGTGTATGGATATTCAGACTGTCCCGAGACACAAAACCACAGGATTCAGATAAGACACGATTGCAGCCTAGCTAATCTGCAAGCCACATAATCTTTGACTTGGACACATGCATGTACTAGAATTAAATGTATGGATGTACATTGGTGGGGACGAAAAGTTTCATAACCCAAGTCAAAGAAGATCTTCTCAGCAAGTAATGACTAGCGCCACAATTGCTTTTAGTGGTTCTAACTTACATACTCCATGAACGATCATATAGCCTTTGAGCTCCAACACAAGCCATTGTTCTTTTGTTTCATCACCCCGCAAAGCTAGCTACATCGTCATAACAAGATTCGATTCCATACGAATTAGGGAGATAACCAATCGACTTTACTTGGCTCGGTGGGCTAAAAATTCTGCAAGCGCGCATCACGCATACGGATGGGTTTCAGGCAAGCAAGCAAGACACGCATGGGACTGTGCGAGAAATACTACTGTAGTAATTAATCGGAGCTAACCTGGGGAGATCGCAGCACGCCGGCTGCCAGCGCCACTTGGTGTAGGCCGCGTCCGGGCGGCCGTTCTCGGAGCACCGGAACCCTTCGTCCATGAACGGGCAGTCCCTGGAGTCGTAGAGCGGGTAGCTGTCGTCCCACACCCACTTCCCCTCGAAGATGTCGCACGCCTCGGAGACCCCGCAACCGGGGAGCTTCCTGGGCGCCGAGCGGGCGGGCCCGACGGCCGCCGAGCAGAGGGTCGACGACGCGGGGCAGGCGAGGAGCAGCAGCGCGACGGCGGAGATGGCCATCGCGGCGAGGAGCAGCGCCGTGATCGCCAGCCGCGCCAACCGCTTCACCGACGGCTCCGCCATCGCCGCTCGCCTGACTGGCGACCGAGCACGGGGCTATAGCCTGCTGCGTGACATAGTGGACATGGAAGCGAGGCCGTGGCCGGCAGCGGCGGCTTCGTTGTGATCGAGACGGGAAGCGATTTCAATTGGAAGAAAAAGGACGCGTGTGCTCCGTGCTCGGCAAGTAGTATCGCCTGGGAAACGTGTCGTGGATTTCTCCTCCATTGTAATATTCGGGACGTGCTGGCTGATGAGTGGCCATCCCTCTTCGGTAATCGGTATCACCGACGAAAGCTTCGTTTTGCGATCACATGTCCGGTCGAATTCGTCTTTATGGCTCTTTTTTGTGTCATGCCAATGTTACCAACATGATATGAATTACTATATAACATGAAAGTTATACCATTTGAAATTATAGCATCTGAAGTTTCGATACAATTTGGAAATATAGCATCTGAAGTTTCTAATTAAATAATTATTTTAAATATATATAGTGTATTACGTGTTGGTCAAATTGGCGACGCCTAGAGGTATGCGCGAGCCTTATAGGCTGGAAAGTATAGGTAGGAGAGGTCAGGGAGTCGATATCGATCTGACGAATGTCGATGATAGTCGAGAGGTGTCGAAAGTACCTAAGACCATATTTTCAAAACCTATAACCCTAGAAAGTTAAAAAGCATCTCTAATGAGATCATCATATCTCAAAT
This sequence comes from Poa annua, assembly GCA_026929855.1. Taxonomy (NCBI): domain Eukaryota; kingdom Viridiplantae; phylum Streptophyta; class Magnoliopsida; order Poales; family Poaceae; genus Poa; species Poa annua. The sequence goes on from CM049433.1 coordinate 74,411,502, forward strand.
TTGAGATCATTTTAAACATTCAAACCTTATTTTCCAATAATTCATATATCTCATCTCAATTCTTAAAATTCATATCTCCAATTCAAAACTTATTTACAATGAATCCATTTCATACAAGTTCCAAGTTTCTAATTTCCAAATCCAAACACAAATAGATAATGAAAATTCTCAAACACTTATATATTTCAAATATTCATTTCCATATTCATACGCAAATTCATACAAGTGGTTTACTCCTACAATTACATTGGAAATCATACAATCACATGAAGTTGTTACAAGGTTTGATCAATTACATAAATAATGAGAACATCCTAAACTAAACCTATCTAAATCTTTTTCTTGAGCATCTTCCTGATCAGTTCATCACATGCAAAATAAACAGAAAAACAAAAGAGGATTGGGGGTGTTACGATTCAAATGTTGCCAACATCACTTGGTGCAGAGAGTTATTTTTTTAATATGGTATTTGCCTAGTTAAGTCTAAGGCTTAATTAAGCTAAGAAAGGCAACCAAATGGGCTCTTGAACCCTTAGAGAAATTCTCTACAAAATCTCCCTGTTATTCATGAAGCACACGACATTTGGGAAGCTTTGTATCTTTCTTTGGCAGCGGGCTGGACGACTGCCCTCAAATGATCAAATCAAGCTGAGACATGGCCCTTCAGACGGTCATTGTTCCATGTGTGGGCCACAAGAGAATGTTTCTCACATTTTTTTTTGGATGTGCCCTGCCCTCCTTTGTGTCGAGTGGGGTGCGGGTAATGCTGCAAGTTCCTTGAAACCCTAGATGTTATGCTCATCCATGGTCAATTGCTCCTTTAGGAGGTAGTGCTTTAGGTTCCTCAAAGACTACTGGGTATATAGATAGCACCTTCTCAACAGAATGAGGCATAACAGTCTTAGTATGTTTGTGTGTGGGTAGTGCAGATTTTAAAAGGGTTTAGTGGAAAGTTCCACACCATGTTTAGGGTGTTTTTTGCGGCGATTTGCTGAGGGCTTTTGTTATTTCGTAATAAGTATTTGATTGAACACAAATTCCCCAGGCAGCCAGCTGACTGTGTTTTCAAAATCTTGACACTTATGCGGCCGTGGAGGACTCTTCTTAAGGACGTGGTCGTACCCTGGACGAGTTGATCAACTTGCTCAGGGTCATCTTCAACGCGGCGAATTGACAGGCTAATCCTCCAGTAGCTAGATCGTTCTCTCTCACAGTTGCATCTATGTATTTGGCTCATGTGGCTTAAGTTACTAAAACCTTAATCCTCTAGCGTGTTCACTGGTAGGTTCTTTTGCCTTGGTGCTGTAATCTTAAAGTGGATCTCTCTGGTGCTGTTACCGTGGCCGTGGGACCGTGGGGCTTTATTAAGTTAAGGGAGTGCTTATGTCCCGTTTGACAGAATTTTTTCTTAAGTCTCAATTGACTCAGAAAAGTGCAACTGAAATTAAAGAAAAGAAAAGTGCAACTACAGTTGGAACGGGTTGCAATTTTCTGGCAGAAAAGTGCAATTGCACGTTTCTATCAGAAAAGTGCAACTGTGCATATTTTTTTGGGTGACTGAGAGTTAAGAAAATCTCAGACACCTGAGCATTAGCAAAACCGTTAAAGCATGGCTTTTAAGCCATTGATTTTTTTTTAAAATAGGCCCCGGCAGTTGGACAAAGAAAATATTTGTGAACGAATATATTCTATATGGATGCTAAGATAGTAGTATGATCCATTGTTTTGCAGTGCCAGATGCTATGAAGTATGTTACTGGATATTTATTCTTCTACAATGCCTGTATGGTGGGAATAGGAAATTGGTACTTCATGGTCCTGTAAGTTTGTTCCTACTAGTATCTAATAATCTGAGGTCCTCAGTCTTTTACCCTTGAGGAAATAACCAATCAAACAAAACTATGGAGTATAATCCAATCCACATATAACTGTAAACATGACATGCATATGCATTCAGAACGTCTCTGAAGTTTGGGGTTTTTACTGACAAAAAACATGCATATGCCTTGTCTTCACCAACAAACTGATGTTAATGGAGTGCACAACAGAACCAAGATAAAAGGATTTGCATACGATTGTGTCCATTATCAACTGATGCCACAATAATATTGATACTGATGCTCCAAGTAACGTTCAGACATGGCAGTACAGTAAAAGCATTGATGCTGGTCACTAGAAGAATTGACACCAAATGGATAGAGCTTCATGTGTGAGCCATGTGATGCGAGCATCCAAAAAAAATCCAAATGCCTTGAATATACAAATTGAAAGATGAATTTGTGATCAAACCCTTTCTTCCAGCCGAAACTCGTACAGTAGTATATTAACAAAGAGGGTGAGGGTGCCACTCAAATTGAGGGAAGAATTCTTTGATCCTTGAGGAAATAACCAATCAATCAAAACTGGAGTATAATCCAATCCACATACGTATATAGGTTTCCGGCGATGTGAATCGAGATGAGAGCTAGGATGGTGGGCGGTAGTAGGAGTATGCGCTGTAGAAGGTCTGCATGGTGGTGAGGAGGAGGAGGAAGACACCGGCGACGACCGAGACGATCGCCCACGGGTTGGTGAAGTAGTTGTGCTGGAGGCTGGCCACCCACGTGCTCCACTTGTAGTCGTAGTACCTGTTCACCTGGTCCGACAGCCCCGAGAGGTAGCTGTCGTTGATGTCGAACACCACCTCCAGGCACAGCCGGTTGAAGAGGTCGGCGACCTCAGCGTCGCTGCCGAGCCAGTGCTCGATGATTCCCCGGTCGTGGAGGTACTTGACGTCGTCGGCCGAGTTGATGAGGTTGTCCATGAAGATGGCGTAGGAGGTGATGTTGTTGCCACCCGGGGTGGCGATGTCCATGTGGCACTGCTCGAAGGCGATGAGGTTGAGGAAGAGCGACTTGGTGCTGTCGTGGATGAGGATGCGCGGGATGTGGAGCACCCCGTTCTCGAACCGGATGTCCCAGAACCGGTCCGTGTTGCGCGGCCGGCACGTGATCCCGGCCTCCCGGAGCTCCGACACGCAGTGCACGAACTGCTGCCGCCGCTTGTCCGCCACGCGCCGGAGCCCGGACCATTTCTTCTTGAGCCACAGCCGAGCCACGGGCGGCGGGGTGGGCTGCAGCCCGGCGCGGAGGAGGCTGCGCCGGAACACGTCGAGGCAGTGGAGCATCGGGCAGGACAAGGGGTCGAACGACGCCGCGGCCGCCGCGTCGGAGTTCACGGAGGACTCCAGCCTGGACCGGTCCTTCCGGTGCAGCGGCGTGTCGGTCGGCATGAGCGGGTCGAAGAACCGCACGGCGAGGCTGGCCACGGCGCCCGTCTGCTCAGGGTGGCCCAGCTCCTGGATGCCGTGCAGGAGGTCCAGCACGAACAGGGGTATCTGGTTCTCCAGCAGGATCATGTCGTTGCGCACGGCGTGCATCGCGCCGCGCATGGCGAACACCGGGTCGTGCCGCGAGTAGCCCAGCTTGTCCGCGAACCCCTTGGCGCTGTCCAGCCCGCCGCGGAACAGCTCGAGCACGAAGGTCCCGTCCAGGACCAGGCACTGCAAGAACTCGTTGCTCGGCATCCAGGCGACGCGGCCGTCGTAGCAGTCGCGCACCCGGTCCTCCATGGGCCGCAGCGCGTCGAGGTAGGCGGTCACGTCGTGGCCCGTGCGCTTGAGGACGTGGTGCAGCGCGCGCCACTTGTGCCGCTCCATCTCCCGCAGCCGCCGCTTGCCGGCGTGGAGCGGGCCGATGGAGACCACCTGCGGCATGTAGGCGCGCTCGTCGCCCTCGCGGAGGGACTTGGGCACGCGGTACACGGACAGACGCGCCCACGGGCACGCCGCCTCCTCCGCGCGCGCCTGCGCCAGCTTCCCGCGGATCGTCACCACCCATTCCGAGTCCTGCGGCTTCGGGCTGTGCGCCGGCGACTGCGCGGGGATCGGGGACAGAGCGCGCCGCGTGAATGGCTCATCTCCTCCTGCCGGCGTAGTGCCGTTCACGAGCCGCAGGTTGTTGCGAAGCGGCTGCCACTGCGGCGACGGGGATTTCTTGAGGTTGGCGTCCACGGTCTCCTTGAGCTTGAGCGTGATGAGGTACCAGCTCAGCACGTCCTTGTTGAAGACGGCCACCATTGGTGCTGCTGGAAGCTTGGATGGCCCGCTGCTGCGTGCAGGGTCTCGTGATCACCAGGTCTCACTGGCAAGGTTATACAGAGATCATCATATGGACATATGGTAGGGCAAGCAACGTGCAGGGTGCCGATTGTTTAGTAGGAAAATGTTAGTCGCTGGTAGTGATCCATGAGTGCAGTTTTTTGTGTTGCTTGTTCGTGTTAAATTGTCTGGAGTTATCCTATATAGAAAAAGAGTTTGCGAATTTTCTCGCGTTGACGGTACTCAAATTTGTCAATACCCAGATGTTTTGCCTTGTGATTCATGATTCACCTCGCCTCAATGTCGACCGAAGAGGCTACCATCGATAAGATCCATCTACTCGGAAAAAATGTTCGGGACTTCAGAAAATCTCTGTTTTGTATCATATATGATGCATCCAAACATCGCTTTTAAGCAATTCATTCACATGGTTTTCGTTGCTGCCAGATTCAGCCAATCATGTGTCATCCTAATCTTTAAGAAACAACATGCCGCCCCAATCCTGCCTGCGCCTATCATATTCCAACTGTTTATGCTCCTACATTTTCAAACAACTGGTAGTTTAATACGCACATTATGTTTGACAAGGTCTTGATGATGAACCTTTCGTTGATCATTTGTTATCCTTTTTCTTTTCGTGTCAACGACGGGATAACGAGATGGTCGGCGTGCTTGACGCCGTCGGCGACATGTTGCTCAGGCGAACTTTCATTCATCTCTGGAACAAAGTTCAGTTTAACAAAAGCTACTTGTCTTATCCTGCACTTGGGTGCAGGGGAGGTTGCACGCACATACTTGATCGTGCAGATTCCTAGCCGTTGGGAGTCGGGAGTGACGGGCTAGTGGAACGCACGCACGGACCCATGTCAAAGCTGAAGAAAGGAGATCACTCCGTCCCCATTACTGCAAGAGAAGGCCTGGCGAGCGTACGGTGTGCTTCGTCAGGGAAGGCCAGGGAGGACGAAGACGGCCAGCCTGGGTCTTTCTCCAGATCGGTGTCACTGGCAATAATAGGCCGCGATTGAGTTGGTTGCATCGTCGACTTCAACAATAAATTGAGCTGCCAAGTTCCATTTCTTTCAGTCATCAATTTTTGTTAGAGATTTTTCATTATTATCCCCACATCCCCGCTCCCCCAAGACCTAAGAGGAGGTGACTTTTCACAGGATTCGGCGACACTAAAATGTTCATAATCCCTCTGTTTCGGTTATTTTGAAACAAAAAGGCATTAACACCGACTTCAAGTTAATAAATGCACAACATAGTGACAAACAATTTTAAAGCGACAAGAAATAGAAGCAAATAAAAGAGGGGCCTATGTCAAAGCCAAACGTCTCGAACAAGGCCATGGACACACATAAAGGAGAAGATTCATCTTTTAGGCCCCGCTTGGCTCGTCGTTTTTGGACCGGAAATGCTCGGGCAGAAAAACGGAGCTGCCCACGTCCATATAATTTACTGGGTTGAGTGGGTGGGAAAATACGGTGCGGTCAAATTTCCAACAATCCAAGCGAGGCCTTACCGATAGGTTGGCGTATGACATGTCATTGGAGCGCTTGACACAATGAAGCCCAGAAAACCCACTGTGTCAGCCAGGGACACTTCACTCTTGTTTTTTCATTGTAACGTTGATGAAAAGGAACCAGGGCGGAAATGATTGAGACGGAAGGATCTCTAACCAAAATTCACTTCAAACTTTCATCCCTGCTACTATCGTCAAGAATGTTGAAGTACCGAACAACAATCATCTCGATATAAGACCATCATAAGCGGGATAGGATAGAATTTAAGAACTATTATTTCGTGCATCATAGTCGTCGATGCGCTTTCAAATTTATGCAAAATATTTTTCTGGAAAGTTGAACGGACAGACGTCGCCTAGAGGGGGGGGGGGGGGGGGGGGTGAATAGGCGATTTAAAACTTTTTCCGAGGAGCCGGATTATCCGGTCCAAGAATGACCCGGATATTCCGGTATGCTTGATAAAGGCGGAATAAAACTAGTGTTTTACTTTAACAAGCATACAACCTAAATATACTACGTTCACCTATGTGCACCAACAACTTATGCTAAGCAATAGAAGTAACAATGTGATAGCAAGATAGATGACTTCAAGCACGAAGGCTATCACAATGTAAAGTGCATAAGTAAAGAGCTCGTGTATAGAAATAACCGAGGCACGCGGAGACGAGGATGTATTCCCGAGTTCCACCCAAAGGGTGTACGTCTCGTTGGAGAGGTGTGCGCAACCACAACAGGTTAGCCGCAACGCCACAAAGACTTGAAGGGGATCGCATGCAGAAAACAAAAAATTTCCTAACATCGATAACTTTAAACTAGCCAGAATCTATATTATGCAGATATAGTAGTACGCAGGGGGTTCGGTATACACACCTCTTGTAGACCGAAAAGCGGGGATTACGCTCCCGCACAAGCGTTGCTGACGAAGACGCCGTAGCCGACCTCAAGGTCGCGGAGAACTTGGCGCGACGAAGAAGACGATGACGCGGCGATGTCGGTGAAACCGACGACGACCTCGAGGCCGTGTGGAGGAAGCAGACCTCCAGCACCACTAGCGTGGCACCTCGCAGGGCGTTACACACATACGATGAAGCCGACGAACTCCGGGCCCGATCCAGGGACGAGCAGCGGAAGACTGGGACCGGAAGACCAGCAGCGCGGCGGCGTGCGTATGGTGGAGAAAACTTTGTCCTTGGCGCAACTCCAAACTTGGGAGTCACGTGATCCAAGGAGAGAGAGAGAGAGAAAAGATTGTGTCCTTCAAAAGCCAGGGGTACCTCTCTATATAAAGGGGTCCAGGGGGCTGCCCACCTTGCCAGGCTGGCGGTGTGGGACTAATCCCACACCCCAGCCGGCCAAGCATGATGCGCCGGCCCTAGGTGGGCCCCAAGTGGCCCACCTAGGCCGGCCGAACCAGCCCCTCCCTCATGGGGGGGACTTTCCCCCCCTCATGGGCCTCTTTGCCCAAAGAGGCCCATTAAGGGATTTTTGCCTTTAAAAATTCAGGAAAAATTAAAATAAAATATATTTAACTATTAATTACACTAATTAATATTAAATACATATTACATAATTTATTCCGGCTCCGAAAACTATTTCGTCGCTGCCCGATCTCCATCGGAATTTTCCCGGGACATTCCCGGTCTCTCTTTTCCTAATTTTCTCTTCCGGTAAAATGTCGACTCCCCTTAAGTGTGATACCCTAGCGGTTCGATTATCTCACCAGACATGATCGAGACTCCTCTCCGATCAATGACTAATTCGTGGACCGAGGATACCCAGAATTAATCCCTGCGAGATAACGAATACTTTACCTTTCGAACCTAGACGTCTGAGTCTTAAACCTTTTGCCATGCGATACTTAGCGTGTCCGAGACTCGTTCATAGATATCTCCATACCTAGCTTGATCTCGTTACCGACACTGCTAACTTCTACTCGTCCATGATCTTATGTCCTGGTGACCTAGTCACACGCTTGCAAGCTCTTTTGACATAATCTCACCGAGTGGGCCCTAGAGTATCTATCCTGCTATGCGGACTGGCAAATCCCGCTCTTGACCCCCCGTCTCAACATACTCCTTTCCGACACCCGAGAGGGACACCTTTATTGTCACACTATGTAAGATATGACGTTTGATGCAATCAAAGTGTCTTCCAGGAATAGCAATAAGAGTAGATCTCACGGTCGAAGGCGTAATGACTACGTCCTACAAATATCGGGTATGTCCATCACGTCATTCTCCCAATGACATGACTCCATTGTCAACTGACATAAATGTCACATGATCGGGAAACCTCGATCATCAATTGCCCAATGAACTAGTCAAGTAGAGGCTACTAGGGACCTGGTTGTTTATCTACCACACGTGTATTAATGTTTCCGCTTAATACAGTTATAGCATGGTATAAAACATATAATGAACAATTGAGATATGACGAATAAACTATATTTATTAAGTGCCTCTAGGGCATATCTCCTTCAAGGCTCACCTTCTTCTCCTGATGAACTCAACCACAAAAGGTTGCGAGTTCACCTTCCACTATTGATCCCCTTTGGGGCGGAGATCGAATCCCGTACAACAATCTTGAGGCACACACCCACAACTTAATTGGGGGCTCCCAAGTGACCACAAAAGGTCTTGACCACAAAAGGTCTTAGCCACAAAAGGCCGGCCACAAAAGGCGTCTAGGGTCCAAAGACCCAAGAGTAACAAGCTCACAAGTATCACCACCACGAATCCTCGTGAAGGGCTCAAACCGATGCAAATGCAATGGCAAGAGCACACGAAGTGCTCAAGTCCTTCACTCTCAAATTCCAACAAAGCAACAAATGCTTATGGGGGAATAAGAGAGGAAGAACAAAGAAAACCACAAAGGAGTCAAATCCCTCACTCCCAAATCCCACCAAAAGCAACTAATGCTTATGGGGGGAGAAGAGAGGAAGAACAAAGGAGAAGAACCACAAAGGAACTCCAAGATCTAGATCCACTAGGTTCCCCTCACTTAGAAGAGAGATGGATTGGTAGGATTGTAGATCTAGATCTCCTCTCAACTTTCCCTAAAGAATATGCAAGAATCAATGGAGGGATTGAGAGGAATCAAGCTTTCCAAGGTCAACAATGGAGTAGGAGAGAGGGGAAATTCGTGCTACCTTGGTTGGGGCAAGGAAGAAGAAGGGGAGGGGTATTTATACCCCTCCAGGAAAAATAGCCGTTGCGCCCAGAATTTAGACCGGAAATTCCGCCCAAAAGTGAAATTTCCGACCTGAATTTCCGGTTCCAACCAGTGCCACTTTTTCGAGAAAAACTGCGCGAACCGGAAATTCCGGTCAGTCCGGAATCGGAAATTCCGAGTGCCTGAAAACTTACAGAAACAGCACAACGAAAACTGCAATAACTTTTTATCCGGACTCCGTTTTCGATGATTTTCGGCTCGTTGGAATCGTTACAACGAGCTCTACTTGAATGTGCATAGAAACATCATAGTCCATCATGTGAGGATAAAACCAAATGGGGAAAGGTTAAACTTTCCTAAAACATGTAAACCGGTAAAACCTCCAATATAAAAAACGCAACAAGTTATTCATATGAAATCCGTTTTTGATGAACTAGAGCTTAGTATGGAAATGAACCAAGCTCTAAATACTCACATGGATAAAACACAACAAGTTTTCCAAAGAAAGACCGTTTCCAAAGAACTAGATTTTGACATGGAGATGAACCAAGCTCTAATTCCTCACAAGCATAAAAGCCAAATAAGAAACAAGAAATATGATATGCCAAGTATGCAAAGATTTGAGCTCCCCACAACGATGCGATAAGGTTACTCACTCGAGAGCCCCTCTTGATAGTACGCCTATCTATCCTATAACCCGGTCTCCCGAAAACAACGCGAGACCGGTAGAAAAGAAAACCTATCAAGATCATACCTTTGCCTTGAGCATTCCACTTGAGCTAGATGATGACTATCTTGATCTCTTCAAGTGGATCATCTTTCTTGATTGCGCGTGCAAGCACATGCTTGATGAAGACTTATTCAAATACTCCCCCATACCCATAATGGGAGAGTCTCGCTAAGCTTCGTCTTCATGTATCCATAGCAAGCTCCAAGCATAGGATCTCTTCGAGAAAGCTTCTCTTGGTCTTGCGCATCTCAACCTTTCTTCACTAATATGATGTCTTGAATCTTCAAGACATACTTGCAATATGCTCCACTCAACACATGACCATCCATCATATACACCTTTAAATGGAACCTTGGTCATCAAATAAGCTTCAAGAGTCCAACACATGAACTCCACTATTTCCATGGACAAGATCTATAATGATATCTCAATGCAAACATTAGTCCACAGACATTGTCATTTAATTACCAAAACCAAACATGAGGGAAAATGCTCTTTCAAAAGTACCGGAGCACTTCTCTTGTGTTGGTTGATATGGGGTTTCCCAATCTCCTCCGTTCCTAAGAACTTACAAAAGACAAGGGAAGCATATTAACACTGGGAGAAATTTGAAAGTTGCCTCAAGTCAGCAATTTTCTAAGCGGTGGAATTATGGGTTAAAGTGAAGTGTTCCTTTGTAGGTGCTCATTCTTTTCGGAGTGAAATGTATCCACGGGTCTCAAAGTTATTGGCCATGTCCAAAACAGTCCCCAAACTCAGAATTTGCCTCGGTACAGTCCTGAAAGTTGCTCTCCATGTCCATCTACGGTCCTAATACGAATGGCTAGTGTATATAGCGGTGATGTGGCAATAGAGCATGCTCACTAATGTCCTCAAAGTTACTGGTAATGTCCATAGCAGTTCTAAATCTCAAAATCTAAATTTAATAAATTAAAAAATATAAATTCTTTAAAATAAAAATTAAGAAATCTAAATATTAAAAAAACGCCGGACCAGGGGGGCCTGGAGCGGCAGCGCCGCGCTGGAGCGCTGGAGCTTGCAGCTTGCCCATCCCCTCCCTCCCTTGCTGTCGGAGCAGCAGCGGCGCGGCAAGAGCAGCATGAGCTCGAGGCGGGGATAGACCAGCGACGGGACTACGGCCAGGAGAGGCTTGGGCGGTGGGGACGAGCGGCTCCGGCGACGCGAGCTCGCGGCAGGAGCACGCGCGGGCAGCTCGGCCGAGCTCACCGTTGACCGCTGTGGCACGGGGAGGTTGGACAGCAACGAAGGCTCGTTCTGCGGCGATGGACCGAGATCGGCGAGATGGGGCAGCAGGTTCAGGGTGGCTCGGGTGCGCACGCGCACCCATCGGCAATGACGAAAAGCGCACGGAAACGACGACACCCACCGGTGTTGACTTGCTGGGAGAAAGAGAAGGGAGAGGAGGGTGTGGTGGAGAGCTGAGTTTTTTTCATACTCAGATTTTTTAATTTTTTATTAGTCTGATAGGCTGGTCCATGTCACTAAGTGGCATTTTGAGATGTAAGACTGTTTTAAATATTATCAGTAACTTTGAGAATCAGAGCCTGCTCTATTACCACGTCAGCGCTATAGACTAGTTATTCATATTTAGAACCGTAGATAGATATGAAGAGTAATTTTTAAAACTATACCGGTGCAAATCCTGAGTTTTGAGACTATTTTAGACATGGCCAACAACTTCGACGAACGGTGGATGCATTTTACTCCTCTTTTCGGCCTGCAACCTCAAGTTTCGTTTCAGGTTTGTGTCTAAGAATTCCATTCGATGGTTTCGTTGAGTTGGGCTGTAGACTATTTTTCCCACTGGGCCATAAGCGACGTGGGTCGGGTTGGATTCACGTGATGGGCTGGGCCTTTCTGTTCTAGGCCTACGACAGAAGATATGACCTTAAACAAGGTTTTTATAGGAAACAGGCATGGCATCTTTGCCTCAAGAAAAACTTCATTTCTTGTCTGCTCTGACCTAATAATTTCACGATCTACTTAGTGAAGCGCCTAGGTACAGCTGGTACGTTCGGTGTCATACAAGACTACAGTACAAGTGATGAGTTGTTCGTAACACACACACACTTGTGTGTAATTGTGTATGATCTCAATCTCTATTCCCATAAAACGTTGGCACTTTTTTTTTGCACAAAACGTGTGCATCTGGACTTGGAGTACTCATTTTGGTGCAAGTAACTTTTGTAGAGAAAAAAAATGATTGTATCTACCGGCCGGAGAAATCACGCAGATCCAACATTTGAGCCCCTAGATCCTAAATAGCTTCAACTTTCTCGGTCTCCGAGACACTGGGATGATGCTCCATGTTGAGCTGTTGTTGCTCTTTTCAAGAGAACCACAAGCGAGCCAGAGCCCAGAGGACGACGAACTCTGCCTGCATCCGGAACAATGCCGCTGCCGCCGGTCCGGATACTGGCGCCGCCCATCATCCATTGGCGTCATAGATCGTTTTGGATGGAGCGTGGCTTCCATTTTCTGGTTCAGCAATCTCAGGCGTGACGTTGTCATGACCACACGGGTAAAATAAACCACCTCCTAACAATATTGTACTGTACCTACCATGTTCGTACCAAACCCATAACCGGGCCTGACCGAGTGAGACGGAAACAGGTATTGGTTGTTGAGAATTCTATGAAAAAGACATCATCATCGCATGATACTTTCTTTTTCTAGAATTACATCATCAAATGATCTAGATAGTGGATAGTGGATACCCAATTTTGTCAGGGTGTACTTGGGCCTACGGTGTACTGGACTTCTGCTACTAGCAACGATGATCCATTTCCACACAATCGCAAATCCGACGCGCTATTTACATGGACCGGACAGGACGGGCAGGGATGTAAAGGTGGTTCCAACCTAATTTATACTAATCCCATTTGTCCCACTTTTTTTAGAAACACAGTACAACGCAAGCGCTCATATACACGCGCACACACTCACTCCTATGAACGCACGCACGCACACCCTACCCCTATGAGCACCTCCGAGAGACTGAGCCAGCGGATCAGGTCTTGAGATTGACGAAGTCACCACAGGCGCCTCGCTGTCGACGGGAACGTCGCCTCCCACTTAAGAATATTCCGCCTAAATAAGAAACACCAGCGTCACATCTTGCAGCAAACAGAATTAGAATTTTTGCCTTCGTTTTAAAAGCTCACGGCGTGTATTCATGGTAGGGCTTGGCAGGTGTCTGGCCGACGGCGCTTCGGAGGCGGAGGTGCTGTTGGTTCGTCCGTTGTCCGCGCAGATCCCCTCCGGCGGTGGCGTTCCCTGGGGCTTCACCGACCTGCGTGCGATTTTCCCTGCACCACGGCCAGATCCAGGTATGCGGTGGATCTGGATGCAGTTCAATAAGAGGATGATACAGAGGTTCTTCGCGGCGGCACCGGGGTTCCCGGCAGTAGTCTCTTTGGAGGCGGTGCTCGGTGACTTCCCGTCTGCGGTATGGTGGGCTCTGGCGATCCAATGTTTGGGGAGCTTCAGCAACGGCGCGCCATCGTCAGCTCCGGCTCGTCGTCGGGATCCAGAGGGCTTCCTTGTAATTTTTTCTTTGTTTCTGGACCTTTCTGTAAGTTCGGAGAATTAATATATCATCCCTTCGCAAAAAAAAAAAGTAGTTCCAACCTAAATTATACTATCCCCAGAGACGGAGTTAGGATGTTAGCTTAAGGGGGCGGAACTAGACTGATTAGTGCTTGTGATGTGTATGAGTGGGGCTAAACATTTATCCCACTTTTACATCTTGCAGCAAACAAATGCCGCTTCGGAGTCGTCATCATGGAAGCACCGGAAGTCGGCACCAACAAATATAGCAGCACTTTTAGGAATAAGATAGCACCACAGGGATCTGAAAGAAAACGACAGGACGTGACAGCATATATGCAACGTTTAAGTAGTTTTACCACAGATAGAATGTCAGGGACTCAGGAATTAAGCTGCTATCGTGAAGCGAGATATTTGTTAGTAGCACACTAGTGTAAGTCAAGTTTAACTTTTGAAATGGACAAATGGCGACGTCTTTAATTGCAGATCAAATGTCCTCTTCGCAGCCACGAAACACCAAGCAGAAAATATCTAAGAGACAGAAAAAAATCTCATCAAGGATGATGAGCACGCGATAAAGAAGGATCAACGAAACAGGGCAAGAAAACAGCTAATTTTTTTAAAATATTAATTTTTTTCACAAATTCAGACAATATTGTGCGATCGGAGGAATTTTACAATAATACGGCCTCGGCTTTGAGGAGGCCGAAAAGGCTGCGTCGGCCCGGAGATATCCGAGCAGGCCTCGTCGGCCAGGAGCAGGCCGACCAGGTCCTGGAGCGTCACGGGGTGAGTGCCGACTGCCTGATCGGCTGACGAGCGGCATGCAGTCGGCCACGTCCAGGCCGATAGGTCCCGTCGGCCCCGTCGAAGCCGACGAGGTGCCGTTAAGGCTTGGGCGCGCGGCCTTCCTCTTCCTCGCGCCGCTCCTATCTCTTTCTCTCTCATGTTCGTAGCAAACCGAGAAAGGAGCACGGTTTTCGCCCCGATTTGTTGCATTTAGCCACGAAAATTTAATCCTAGGGTGTTCCTACTATTGTTGAAATTTCCTCCGTTCGCACAATATTGTCCGAATTTGTGAAAAAAAAATTAATATTTAAAAAAAATTAGCAAGCAAACATCCATATACACTCGCACTGATTTTTAAAAAATAAATAAATAAATAAAATCATATTGGTGTGGGCCGTTCTCTTAGCTCCATAATGCATATCCAGAACTGTAGAAATGGATCGAAAAAATCAAATCACGCAGCCGACATGAAAGCGACTGCTGCGAGAATTCACAAGTTGCGAGCTTTCTGCACTCATGCCCAGGGAGAGTGGGAGACACAGACAAGAGTTGAACGGATGCACGGCCCCGGGTGTGGACAGCGTCAAGGTCGAGGGCATCAAGCATCCTGCCCCAGTTTCCATTCAGAAGAGGAGCATCCAAAGCAGACGGAAGAACCGACAAGCTTCACGTTTTGGATTAATGGCACCAGGCCTGAACGATCAGCAACCCAAGCAGTAGGAGCCGACCAAACGGACCGCGGACGTCCGTTTGTGTCCAAAAATGAACGCCGACGGCTGAATACTCGCCGTCGCGCGCCCTACCATCACAGGGGCTACTCGCAGTCGCTCGCCCTACTGGCCACCGGAACCGCCTGCACCGGACGGCCCAGCGCCGTCGTCGCCCCAGAGCGCGCGCTGGCTCCGGTCGATCAGATGGCGCCGCTGCGTCGGCGTCAGCCCTGGAATGCCGTCCTCGCCCGGTGAGTCGCCTCCGCCCTTGCCTGTCCCTCCTCCAGCCTCCGACGCGCCTGGCCCTCCTCCAGGGCGTTCATCCAGCGCGACCTCTCCGCCGCCACCTCCGCCGCCTCGGCCTCCGCCACCGCCTGCGTTGCCCGCGCACAGGCGGCCACCGCCGTGGCGTCTGCCGCAGCGTCCCTCGCCGCTGCAGCCACCGCAGCGCCTTCCGCCAGGACGATCGACGGTAGGGACGCCGAGCGTTCGTGCTCGCGCCGTTCGTCCGCCCGTGCGCGCGCAGCTCGGTCCTCCTCCAGGGCGGCGAGCTGCCGCCTCTGTTGCTCGAGGCGGTGCGCCCTGAACCCCGTGACGAGGTCCTCTTGGGCGGCGCGCGCCTCGCTCATGAGCTGCCGCCCAGCTCGGTCGCGGCGGTGCGTCTCGAACGAGGCGAGGAGCACCCTCTGCTCGTCGCCTCGATCAAGCTCGTCCGGGTAGCGGTCGAGGAAGTCGAGGTCGGCGTCATCGTCGTCGTCCTTCTCGTCGACCTCGTGTCGCAGCGGCTCGGCGTACGCCCAGCCTGGGCGGCCGTCGGCGTGGATGACCTCCGCGCGAGCCGCCCGCGCAACCGTCATGGCGGACCGCCCGACAGCGGCTGAAGCAGAGGTCGGGGCGGAGCCGTAGGTGGGGGCGGAGACGGTGAAGAAAGCGGGGGCACTGGCGGTCCCCTCGTTCCGCAGCTCGGCGCAGAGCTCTCCGCGGAGCTGGGTTGCTCCACGGGCAGCGGCTAGGGCTGCCTGCTCCTCGGCGATCTCCTCGGCGTCGAAGGTGAACCGAGCGTAGGCCCTGCGCCGCCTGCTCGTCGCCCGGGAAGCGGGCGCGTGCCATCTCGGAGATTCTAGCCCAGGTGTTGTCGGGGTGTTCGGCTATTGTGTTTGGTGCAGGATGAGCACCGCCGACCGACGACGCCTTATAAAGGCCGCGGCGGGGCGGGAAGCCAAAGTCCGGCGCGCGGGAAAGGCTTCCCACCCCGCACGCGGGAACTGGGTGGCGCGAAACGCCGCCGTGGGCGGGAACGCACAAAACGGCGCGGGAAGCCGGCGCGGCGGCGCTAATTCTACGCCGCCATTGACAGCGGCTTTAATTGCGTCGGGCCGTTGGCGCTACCCGACGCAAAACGGACAGCGGACAAATACGAGCCCATTTTCTATCCGCGACCGACGCAAACGGATCAAATCGGACACAATTTGGTCCCAAAATGCGTCGGGCCGTTGGATGCCCTAAGTTCTAACAGTGCCAGCAATCGATCAGACGACATCGCCGTTCCGAACGTCCACGATAAGGGCGCTCGTGTCGACAATTTGGGCAGCATGACCGGCAGATTGTAGATATTTTGTGGACTTTGAGTTCCGAGAACAAGCTTTGCATCACTCCCATGAGTATTTTATGTGTCAGATGATATAGCTAAGCAGTATTAAAAGCAGATGTCCCAGTTTGACCAACTAGCCCGTACATTTGTTTTAGTACTAGAAGATCTTTCTGGCCCCTTCACTCTTCTGCCAGGCTGAATAGATCAAGAGAGTATTGGCAAATATCTGTCCCTAAATATAAGATGTTTTATCAGTTTGATTTGAACTGCTAGAACATCTTATATTTAGGGATGGATTAAGTACCACCTATTACTTACATGTCCGTTTGAATCTATACCCAATCATACACCCGGTTTTACTTCTATGTCACCAAGGAAAACTTGCTGTTAGGATATCTAGCCCTCCATGACAAGACAATGAAGATACCAAAGGTCCGGTATCGATTACTAGAGAAGGTTCATTGCTGAGAAAATGTCCGAGGCCCAAGTCTACAGACCTATAACGTGTATGCAAGACTTAACACATGCACAACATTTGACCAGACACTGAAAGCTACTGGTTATAGTTTTCTTAAGGACTAGACAAAAGCCCAACAAATATCGCGTATTAGAAAGGTGAGGAGCTGAAATGTGACTGCTGCACCTGCGTTTGCATACCCTTCTTTCCTTTCGCCAACAACACATAATTTACCAAAGAAGACAGGTAATAGTTTTCTTAAGAACTAGACAAAAGCTTAACAACTACTGAAACGACAAATGTACATGTGCATTTTAACAAATTGTGTGGCTGTCGTTGTAGTTATATGTTAATCCTCAACATCAACAAAATTGGTATAGGTCATATTACAGCAGCTAACCAAAGGCTCAGAATGTAAACACAAGACCCAAAAAGTATGCACAAGCACAGACTAAATATTATCATTCAAAATAGAAGATCATAGATAATGGCTGACTTTACTTCATTTTTAGAAGAGTTGTTATGAATCGGTCCAGATGGCTTCTAGCCAAACCTATCTAATTGCATGAAAGTACAATACCATTAAGACCTGAAGGGCAAAGATACACGTCTACCACTTACTATATAAAATGAAATCCAGAATTATCACTACCACTGCTAATTAAACTTCCAAGCAACAACTACCATATCGCTATCCAAGACCTTTCTAAATAAACATCAGACAATAAGTTCAATGTATGCATTATATTTGCCTCTTTGGTTATTTACGATACACCATTTCATATGCATACTTTAGGGACGACAAGTTGGACAAACTGAATAATAATTTTCTCTGCAGAAAGAAATATAGTACTAATTTCAACTATGCATGTTCTTATTTCAAACCCAACTCAAGACTATCGTGCATAGTTACTATGCACACCATGTGCCAACAGTGTACTCTGTCATCTAAATATACCTATGTGTTTGGTAGTGAAGCTGATGATTTTTAAGTCCATGACGTTGAAATGCAGACAAAGAATTGCAGCTACATGCAAACAAAGAAAATTATTTTTTCTAGATGTGGAGGGACGTATGCTGATCATCAGCAGAGCTATTCTAGAGCAATTTAAAATCACAACACTGGGAGAAAATACTGGTGCTGCTATCAGCTCAGCAATAGAACACGGAATTACCCATAATGAAGATTTCACACGGACTGGATATGAAATGTAATAAGCTAACGGACATGAATATGAGAGTAGAAACCATAAAACAGCAAAGGAGTACATCGATTTCCATCCCACATCACATTGGTGGAGGATTGCCAAACCTCCTTCTAAGTGCTGACATGACGCTCCGCATCCTACTATTCGCCTGAGCAAAAGATTGTGCACCAGCAGCGTTCGTAGGAAGGTCCATGGCCGCCATCTGTCCAGTTAGCTCAGTAATCTGTGGTTGTCCAGTCTCTTGCACAATATTTTCCCTCACGGCCCCTGCATCATGCTCCAATACAATATCCAAGCTGATCGAGAACGAATCCCCCCTAACAATCTTCAGCCTCTCAACACATTCATACGATACTCCACGGCACCTCTTCAATTTCACCTTGACCAAACTGGGGCAGCCCTGATTCAGCGCTCCCATTCCACGGTCTGAGACTGGGCATCCCTTGATGCAAAGTTTCTTGAGAGCGGCACAGCGCTCAGCAAGGCAAATAATCTCAGGATCCCCGACGGTCTCACACCCGCAGAGCGCGAGACGCTCCAACGCACGGCAGTGGTCACCAAGCATCCGGAGGCTCTGCACGGTGGGGTTGACCCCTATCAAGACAAGCTCCTGAAGGTCGGGGCATCCTCGTGCGACGGCCATGAGGCCCCGATCCCCAATCCTATTTGTGCGCCACCCATCAATATGTAGCTTGCGCAGCTTGTGGCAGTTGTGCGCAACACTGATTATGCCGTCGTCGGTGCACTCAGGGGTCTTGACGAGGAAGAGCACCTCCAGACTGGTACAGGCCGAGACGGCAGCTAGCCCACGGTCCCCGACCTGGAGCTTCTCAAGGTGGATCTCAACGAGGCCAGGAGCATGGTCAGCGATGAGCTCCAACGGCAGGTCCCAGGCACCCGAGCAGCGGAGGATCTTTAGGGAGCGAAGGTTGGGCGAGGACGCGACCAGCGGCACGAAGCTGAGGGCGCTGTAGAGATCCTTGAGGCAGACGGAGCGCAGCGCGGAGGCGGGCGGGAAGAGGATCTGTTCCGTGATGGCGGTCCCGGCGCCGGAGGTGTCCGGGAGGCCGCGGAGGCGCTTGACGGAGAGGTCCTCGAGGAGCGGGCAGGACTGGAGCACGGCGACGAAGGCCTTGGGCCCGAAGGTGCAGGAGGCGACGGAGAGCTTGCGGAGCACGGGGGTCGCGGCGGCTAGGGAGCCGAGCCCGGCGTCAGAGAGCTGCCTGAGGCCCCTGAGCTTGAGCCTGGCGAGGCGGTCGGAGGGCAGCGCGGCGGCGACCGCGGTGGCCCCGCCGTCGCTGAGGCTGTCGGCGCCCGAGCCGCGCGCGGCGCGGAGGGCCAGCTTGGTGACGGCGGTGAAGCGCGCGAAGAGGGCGGGGGCGGCCCGGCCCAGCATGGCGCGCGCGTCGAGGGAGAGGCGGTGGCGCGTGGCGGCGTCGACCTCCTTCCAGCGCGCGCAGGTGAGGGAGCAGGCGTTGCGCTCGGCCGGGGTGAGGGAGGCGAAGACGAGCGTGAGGATCTCGTCGGGGAGGTCCTGCGTGTGGTCGCGCGCGGGCGGCGGCGGCGCGGGGTGCGCGGGCATCGGCGGCGGCGCCATGGAGGAGAGCGAGCCGCGGCGCGGCGGCGGGGAGGAGGATTTGAGGAGGTGGGATGAGGGGGACTGGCCCATGCTAGGAGGGCGCCCCCGGGTGGCGTGGGGAGGCGCTGGCCATGCGGATGGATGGATCTGGGGGCTGCGGTGGGGAGGAGACAAGCTGAGCTGGGTTTGTTCGGAATGGCAGGAGAGAATGGGGAAAGTATATTTGCCCGGAGACTCGGTCGTTGGTGACTGCTTTGCGTTGCGTTGCGTTGCCTAGGTTTTCTTACTCATGTTCATGTTTGTCACCCTTGTATGTCACGATCGTGTAACCAAACCACTGGACTACTAGTACAATCTTGGAAGACCGACATGGATTCATACTAGCGCTTCCTTTGATTTATAAGACTTTTGTAAGATTAATAGTGTACTATAACATCCACTATAAAAACTGTGCACCCTCCCCCCTCTGCGTCTCTCTTATGGCGCGCCCGAGACGTCTCACCATCTCCTCTTGGGTACAGAACGGACATTGCCCGACGTACCAATATGTTCCATCAGAAAATCTTCACTTTACTTGAAACTTTAAGCTTCCACAAGATCTTCCACACTGGATTGGTTGTTGACGAAGAACCTGCACGAGACGACGGTCCACCCCTTGATCCAAATTGATGCGTCGATTTTACAGAAAAAATCTCATCTTCAAATTTTTCCAAACCACGAAATCATCAAAAGCTGGGAAATTTTCATGTTCGAAAATTTCCAAGCCACGAGAAGGGAGATACCGTGTACTCAAATATATGTTGACGAGATTTTCATGCTTAATTTTATGTTTGATCTTTTATTTGATAAATAGGTCATTTGCATACAACAAATGATGTCAAACATTCTAGACGGACATATAAGATAATGAAATCATATTATATGTAAGTAGATTCTTCGTGATTACTAAGATTGGTCTTATTTAAATATGAAGTAGAAAGCTTACATAGATTTTCAACCTTGTAGCAAACAAGAATTACAAGACTCATTTACTGGTTTTAAATTTTATACTCTAGAATTTTATATAAATATGTTTACCTAATCATACACGAGAAACCACTATAAATATATATTTTTATTAGATCATACATTTTAGAAATCCCTACCATATACTAAGGATATTAAAATAGACTTGGCCACATAAGCACAAATACAAATAAATTATGTTATTAGAAAAAACAAGGAGAATCTCTTTAACAACATATGGTTAAAATATCTCACAACACAATGCTTTATCGATATACATTGCCATTGAATAATAAAGAACGATTTAATTACATTAAAAACACCAAAATGTGTTAATTCGGGAAAATAATAAATAAAAAACTAGTCGTTGAGATTATAATATGAATAAATTAAGTCACAAATAAGTATAAAATTTTATTACAAATAAACTAAGTATAAATGTGTTTAGTTTAATTTACGTAGACGCAAAAATTTATCTATTAGATCTATTTATGCGAAGATGGTCCATATCTGGCTTGGTCGTTAGCTTGCTTGTGAATCTTCAGACGACGAGCTAGGCCAAAACATGGTCATCATAGATCATTCAGAAGCGAAGCCTGGACAGGAAATACACGTGGTTGTTTGACCAAGAATTGCAACCAGAAAACTCTCACATAGTCAGCACTTTCAACTAAGCAGTAAAGAACATTAGCAGCAGGAGATCTAACAGACGCCCGGGCATGCCGGGCGGTAGCTCCGCCACGGTTGGGAAGCATCACATGTAATTGTACATGAACAGACTTTTAGATCCCGGCAGAAAGTGATTCAGTTAGTTGTATCGTCTTGGAATGGAAGATGGGTGATAAAGTTTGCATAGGCACCGATCATCCAAATCGAGCCTATTATCAACCAAGAAAATTTTAAAATAATTTTATAAACCACATCGTAAATGCTGATGGGTATGAATTGAGTTATCAACTCTAGTGTATCTACCTTTGAAATGAGAACAATAGTTGTGTTAGCAACACCTCTTGAATAATTTCCTCAATCATATATAAGGTGTCAAAATTTCTTGTAAAAGACCACACCATCTGGCCCCGGAGGTTATCACCGAAACTAAAAAATGTCTTCTTACATCCTCTAGTGTAAAAGGAGCTGTCAACCGTGTATTCATAGCTTCAGTTACCCCTGATTATATATATTCTCTAAATAAAACTGGGTCTGTCTCATTCACCTCCGAATTGAATAGGTTAGAGAAGTAGTAAAAAAATCAACGGATTCAGATCATTACCTTCTACCCATCCTCCATGATTGTTCTTCAGTTTGGAGATATATTTTTTCCACTTTCTTGCATTTGCATAGCTTCGACGCCACCAAATGACCAAAGACGCGTGTAGAAGTTCCAACCACCAAACGTACGTACGCTTCATGCCTTCATTTTTCTTCATGCCTACCATCCATTCCATCAACACAATACTACTACCAACTCTGTACATACCGCGTACGCACGTTGAAATCCTTGCACGCAAAGTCGATCGGCGCATCAGCACCGGACAACGAGCGGGACAAAGGTCGCCGTGGCGCCAACGGCACGGAGCCTCCGGCCGGCCCCGCTGTCTGCCGCCGAGGGGAATAGTCGCCGCCGATCCTCCCGTTTCCGTGGACGGCGAGCTTCGTTCGTTGGTCATGGTGTCTGTCGAACTCTACCGATCGAGATTCAAATAGGTCACTCTCGTAGTATCTTTCTACAGAATTTTCAGTCAACTACAAGACCAAACCTAGGCAAGAGATGTTTTCGTTCAGAGAATTATTCCATTTCCAAGTAGTAGCAGTAGTAACCTTCACCTAACTTCCACAGCTCGGTGGAATACATGTGCGTGATACTCATCAGTCATCAGTTGAGTCGGACGTATCTAGGTAGATCTCTCTTTGCAGTTAAAGTGTTATAAACTACCCTCTCATTGCCGCAACTTTGCCGAAAAGAAGAGCCCTTGATACGTAGCGGGGCGCACTAGTCCCCGGCAAATATCAAAAGCAATTGTATAAGACTACATAAAAAGTACTTATATCAATAGGTCATAATCATATAAGACAAAGGTTGATTAGGACTTGTCGATCACTGTATGGGGTATGGCTGCGCTGCAAAGGGGGCCGTCTGGATAAGAAAAGCAGCCCCCCTGGTTGCTTTAAAAACCTCTAAGCAAGAAACTCAGCTTATCTAACAACCAACTAATGCAGTCTACTCGACTGGAGTAATCATTCACCGGGAACGTTCAAGGAAAAAAAAAGGACTAGCTTTCCGAATCGCAACGCAGGCGTCTGCGAGATCTCGTTAACTAAGAAGATCACCTCCGACCTCATCGCATTCTGAATTAAGAACAGAGGGTGTCGTCATGATACCGGAGTAGCTCTTGCCGGTGCGTGTTGTCTTGCATCTGTTGGATGGGTTCCTGATGCAGAGAGAGCTATCGAGTTGGATACATGGAAGGTGTGTTACGTCTGCATCGCCGAACCAATTCGCACACCTTGCTGCACTTTCGTCACGCGTCGCGCCGAGATGAACACCCCGTGTTAACCGTGTTAGTGCAGCCGGATTATCATATCCCTAGCTAACCTCTGATCCATATCGTGCTACTGTTGGAGATGCGCTAAGTACGCCACCAGCCTCATGGTTCCATCGCTGCAGGCAGGACTTTGCACTCCTGGAATCGGGATTCGGAGAGAACCCGGCCTGCAGCTGCAGGGTGGCGATCGTTCAGGCATAAGCACAGATAAACCACCCGATCGATGATCACTTTTTTCTGTGAGATGAGATGAAACTCAGGGTATGTTGGGTAACTGGTTTAACCATTTACAATACATTCCGGGAAGAGTTTTCTTGTTTTTTGTATATATATAAAAGGTTCCTCAGCTTCATTTTACAGAACTTGTGTGACATATCTACACTGCCGAGTCCGTCGCAGGGAGTGATTCAGAAAAGTTCAGTTACAGAACCATGCTGGCAACTCCGGGAACAGGCACTCGGAGAACAGGGCGCAGCAGGAGATGGCCCTTCCGGCGCGCGGTGAGGCCGAAAGCCTCGGTCATGTCGAACACCGCCGAGCCGCCCGAACCAGGCCGCTCCCAGTCGAAGTGGAAAAGCAGGCTCGCGAGCGCGAGCTCGACGTTGGCGAGGCCGAACGCCATCCCGGGGCACATCCTACGGCCGGCACCGAACGGTAGGAACGCGAAGTCGGTGCCGCCGAAGTCCGCAGCAGCTTCTCCCTCGAACCGCTCCGGCCGGAACTCTTCCGGCGCGCCGGGCCAGTAGCGCTCGTCGCGGCCGAGGGCCCAGGCGTTGATCAGCACCTGCGTGCCCCGCGGCACGTCGTAGCCCAGCACCTGGCAGCGCTCCTGGCACTCTCGCGGGAGCAGCAGCGGCAGCGGCGTGTGCAGCCGGAGCGTCTCCCGGACGACGAGGTGGAGGTAAGGGAGCTCGCTCAGAGCATCCTCGGACACGGTGCCGCCGGCATGGAAGGCTTGCCGCACCTCCGCCGTCGCCTTCTGCATGACCTTCGGGTTCTTGATCAGCTCTGCGATGGCCCACTCTAGCGTCGTCGCTGCCGTTTCGCTGCCGGCGCCGAATATGTCCTGCGCGTGTGCCAAACATTTTGGAGTCAGTGATATCTGAGACTACATACCATGGATTCGGAATTTGTGTTCCATACGTTGGATTCAGAATGTCAGATAAACATAGATCAGTTTTCCCGACAGCTAAGAAAAGAAACACGGAAATCATTAGATCAATTTTCCATACTTTGAAAATAGTGATATACTCCATATGTACATATGTTTTCTTAAAGTTGAAAGGTCAAAACATTCAATGACAAATCTTGACTGTTCAATTGCAAAAACGGAAGGTAAAATATAGCAGTTGTGCGACCTGACGAGTTTTCAGAGGATTGCCAGGGCTCAGCCCGTCCAAGTTCGGCCTGTCAAATAGTCCATGAAGATTTTTTGAGCGTGTACAATTGGCCTGGGAAAATACACTGCAGACCAAGCAAAAACTCCTCCGCCAACCAATGCCTAACCGGTGTTGCAGTAAATCCAACAACACTCAACTACCGTCATCTCAATCTCACGTCAAGTATAACTTATGGAACAAAAATCACACTAACATTTTGCTGATATTGTACACTTTCACTTAGCAGAGTTATAAAATACGCAAGTGCCTCAATTTTGAAAACTATGTGCATTTAAGGAATTGGGTGAATTGTCGATATAAAAACGCAAGTGTCAAAGTTGAGTTTATAGATATAAAAGGCTAAAACTGTACACAACTCCAGAGCTAAAAATAAGAATCAGAGCTGCCTGCTGAAGAGCCATCTGTTTGTCATAGGACGACATGACCTTCTTGACGCTTGTTCCATGATGGTCTCCTAGCGGACGCGGCAATTTGGCTTAAAGAATCTTGGCGGACGCGGCCATTTGGCTTAAATGCCCCACATTGACACACTGCCTAGGTCCTTCAAGGCCTATGTTTTTCGACTACTGGAAAGCCCTGGTGGCCCCTCCGTCCCCTTGTCGCAAGGGGTTTAAGTCATCAATCATCCTAATCACGTGGGAAATTTGAAAGGAGCAGAATGCGAGGATTTTCAACAACAAATTCTCCATGCCGGACGCCATTCTCCAACGCATCAAAAGTGAGGGCAGAAACTGGATTCTCACGGGGGCTAAAAAGTTGGCACAAATAATCGGCTAGTTTTCATGCGGTGCCCCTTGTAACCTTTTTCTTTTTCTCGGGTCTTGACCCAGTCATATTTGCTCCTTCTTTATCAATATAAAAGGTAAACCAAGAAGTGAGCCCAGCTTACTCGCCTAGTGGAGTGGATGTACAACCCAGCCACTCAGGTCAAGTCCTAATGGGCGCGAATTGGGTTCTTATTATTTCGGAAAAAAACTCGCTGTGGGGCTTCCCCAATTCCCCCACCGCTATCCTTTCAAACAAAAATCTAAAAGGTAAATCTTTTGCCTTCGTTTACAAAAATAATGGTCTCATAGGTGGGTTTTTTATGCGGTTGGAGTCGTTGCAGGCCGCAAGTGTACAACTTGATGGTAATGACACGGGGGCAACCTCGACGACGACTCTAATTTTTATAGTGTGTGGAGCCTGTGGGTACTCAGGATGGTTGTCTGTGTCATAGTGGTCGTGTTCCTCGACGATTGTCGAAGGCGCTGTTCCGGTATTAAGCTGGTTTCTCGTTAATTAATGAAAATGATAAGTCTTTTGTCTCAGTAATTATCGGTACGAACCAGGACGGTAAGTTCAGTAATGTTCTTTCCAGATCAGTCTTGAGTCTTGACTGAAAATTGCCGATTTTTTTTTAGAAAAAAATGAACGGGCACTTCTCAATAACTAGGCATAGATATTTGGTCAACAACCCATGCCAAACGTACGAAACAAATATTGCAGAGATAGTAGTTCGTCAAGAAAAACACGCCAGCATAGGGAAAACATGACATGATCGCGAAATCGTGATAGCCCTGCTGATGATGCAAAGATAGACATAGTTACGGAAGTCACTAAAGCCAGTAAGCCAGAAGACTTACGAAGATGACAGATTTGATGGTGTCCATGTCGAGCGGAAACTGGAGCCCGCCCTCCTTCTGTATCCTTAGCAGAACATCAAGCAGGTCGTCGTCGTCGTCGTCGTGCTCTCTGCCGCTGTCCATCCTCGCCAGGTGCTCGTGGATGATGCCGTCCAGGATGCTGTACACGGCATCTCGGCACTCCTTGGCGCGGCGCACGGCGCCGCTGCAGCGCACGGCCAGTCGTGACGAAGGCCACAGGTCGGCCGGGTTGAACCCCGCCGAGAGCTTCAAGGCGCGGTCGAGCTCCCGGAGGAACGCGTCGCGTTCCTTGCACCGGTCGCCCATCACGGCGCGCACCGTGCTGTCCGCCACGAGCGCGGACAGCAGGGCGTGCATCTCAACGGGGCGCCCGGCCGCCGCGGCCTCGCCGACCTCGCGGAGCACGGCGGCGGACCTCCTCCTCGCGGATGCCGCGGAACGAGAGGACGCGGCGCGCGGTGAGGAGCTCCATGACGGCGATCTTCCGTAGCTGGCGCCAGTAGTCCCCGTACGGCGCGAAAATGATGTCTCGGCCGCCGTTTGTGATGACGCGCAAGGTGGCGCTCAGGGGCCGCGTGGCGAAGGTCGTGTCGTGGGTCTTCATCACCTCCCGAGCCCCCTCCCGGGAGGACACCACCAGCGTGGGCACCTCGCCGAGCCGGAGCATCATGGCCGGCCCGTGGCGCCGCGACAGATCACGCATCGCGCGGTGAGGGAGCTGCCACGCGAGGTGGTGCAGGCTGCCGATCACCGGCAGCTGCCATGGCCCCGGCGGCAAACGCAGCCCGTCTCCACCATGCGCCGCCGAGCGCCTTAGGCTGGCAAGCACAACGAACAGTGACACCACAGCTACGCCGAGGTATACGTGGGCGACCTCCATTAGTGCTCTGGGGTTTGAGCGGTGCTTCCAGAGGTGATCTCACGTAAAGAATTTCGCTTGGCGTGTCATGTGGAGTTGTGGACTAAATGTTGAAAGAAAACGGATAAGAAAAACACGTGTCAAACCACTACTCAAACGTCAAAAAGTTCTGAAAAATAATCACGTTGGTAGATTGTCCACGTAGCACATGCAAAAGTTTACAAAAATGTATATTCTATGATTTGCATAAAAAGACAATTGATTGCTCTGAAAAATACTTTTACGTTACATATTTCTCATAGCACCCGCGTATCTTTTATTCAGAAAATGTTGCAGACCCTCAACATCTATGTTTAAAAAACATATTTTCTAAAATGCATAAACATTTTTTGTTCATAGTAGGTGCTCAGACACAAACTTTGAAGAATGATCATATCCATCCACTCGCTCATGTGCGATATTTCGTGTGGACATGCTGAAGTGCGCTTTTGTTTTCCCTTTCTCTGCGCTCTTCGCGGCTGCCCCCGCCCATAGCACAGCAACACACAAAAAACACAATGCCACATCGTTGTTGGTTGTCGCTACTACTTCTCCGCCTTGACTCTATCAGCTCCCGTTCGGCATCAGAAAACATAGCCTCACTAAATGGTTCGAGAGGTTGCCCGATATGACATGCAGAAGAGGCTCCAAACACTACTGCCAGCAAGGTCCGTATGCTGAAATGAGGTGAGTTGTTTGGTGATCTTTGTTGTTCTGTATACTATTTGAAACATTGCATCCTCACATGTTTTCTATTGCAAACACACAAGGGACATGTTGCGGCAATTTTGTGTGTCCACTAAATGTTGCGTTCATGCTATAAGTGTTTTTTTGTCGTGTTGCAAACGTTTGCTTCCACAAGATCATGATGTATATGTGTGCTGAATCTTCTTGTGATTTACTCTGACCAAAAGGGGATTTGTGCATACACAGCTTTTTTTTTCATGGTGTTTTGAAGTCATGGATGTTTCCTTTTTGACACATCGGAAGAAAAAAAGGTATATGGTGATTTTTCTTTTGAGGTCTAGGGCTATAATGATGTTGCAAAAGTACATAAAAAACGTTGCTCATGTGAGGGCATGCTCCAATTTTCAGAAAGGCCATATCTCACAGGACGCCCTGCTGGACTCGTTACCTTGTCATCCTCATCAGCAGGGATGGCCGCACAAGTAGCAGAGCAACAACACGTACCGCCATCTGCCTTGGAGATAGTGCGTCACAGAAGCATGAACCAGCCATGACTCACTCCAGCTGCCAGGCACACCGCACCACTGCCTTCGCGCACCGGAAACCTTTGAAGCAAGTGGTGAAGAATGTTTTGGCCCCACAATGGTGATGGCATAGTCTTCGGATTGATCCAACACCACCTTAAACATAGACGGAGTACATGATATGGTGAACGTGCCAGCATAGCTCGAGGGCCATACGATACGATTGCTCTCTACAGTCCTTTGCAATGCATTTGCCATGTTGCACTTATGTATTTTGCCTTTTTCCCCTCCCATTTTCCATGACTCCTTTCTACCGTGTGACTGTATTCTCCCATTTTCCATGTTGCACATATTATTATCTTATTATGTATCCATTGCAACCTAATACGAATTTCAACTTACGCTCTAGATTTTTCTACATATACTTTATATAACCAATTAACCATACACTACACCATTTACTAAGATGTTTGTTAGGCTGTATAATTTTTAGTCTCTAAAAATATATTTTCTTAAATTAAAATAGAGAAGAACATTTTACAACATAATATACATATATAGTATTATGTAATTCATCAATTGTTAAATATATCAAGAAGGCGTGTGTGTTTTTCCTTTTTATTACAACTAGCATGGTGGCCCTCGCAAATGCGAGGGCGATTCTCTATATTAGTACTAAGTGGCGGGAAAAAACAATATTTTATGGATGTCGTGGAAATTATAGCCACTGAAATGTTGTGCTAAATAAAATATTACATTTATGAAAGGCATTTTAAATTTGTGAATGAATTATTAGTAATAAATCTTTGATTTTTTTTGTTGTTTTAACATGAAGTTGAATCAATTTGCATAATTAAACTTAACAGCGTGAGCTGTTGTTACTTTTCATGTAATCTTGAATCATTGTGGTAGGATTTAGTCATTGACATTAACTATAATGTTACACAATATTTATGTTTTAGTCCAACTAATAATTGTAGGCGAACCTCAAAAGTGTAAAGATGACATTGGGAATACAAACTAATTTATTAAATTTAGCAATTTATCCTTGTAATAGTTAGACCAACTAAACATCAAGAAAGGTACTCCATGTTTGTTTGTCCTCATATTTATGTAGTGGTATCATCTTTTGTCCATGCATACTCCTAACTAACAATCATGCAATCTTCATATTCAGTCACATCTTGGCTCTCTCTATGTCTCTTCTACCCTCCCCTCACTTTGTGTCTCTCACACACATAGTTATGTGCTACCATCTAACAACGACCTAACAATGTAGTACAAACTCAAATTCTTCAAAAACTAATTAATAATTAAGAATATAAAGATCAAATTGTCATTAGTCATCCCTCCGGTGCCACTTCAAGAGTTACATTTTGTGCAACATGTATTTGTTTTTGTTTCTATCTAATAATTAGGATCTACCATACAATAATTTGCTGATGATTGTATGGTTTTGTACACTTATAAAATCTATTAGTTGTGATATGTTGAATCTTGAATTTGGTGAATTCATATACGTAATACTCGTAGGTACAGGTAAGAAGATATATCGTTTGTGACATATGTGTAAATACAATTGTAAAGATGTATCTGATGTGATTTTTGTTAAGTACCAATATGATGTTCTACCTGATGTGCTATGTTAGTTGTGATTTTGATTATTTGTATTTGGTTTTGACCTTTCAAGAAATGAAGATCTATTTATTATGTTCTTTAAAAGTAAAGAGTTTTCGCTATATGAAAGGTCAAATGTTGAACGTTTTTAATTAAGATGTCAGACATGTGTATGTTTTTTCCGGTATTATTGTGCCTGTGAATACATTTGTATGCAATCATTGTTATATACAGATTTCGAGCATTAATGAATAACCGTTATATTATCCAGTATGTGCATACGTGTTTATTTGAAGCCACAAATAGGATTAGAGGTGTCTTTTTTAGCAATATCACCAAGATTTTTTGTTAATAAAGGCTTAAATCTTGGGTAGAGATAACCATAAAGGTTTTCACTGAATCTTGTAAGAAAATAGATCCAACATGGACCACACTGGATAGCTTGTGTGTGTTTCTTATTTGTGTGTTGCATCATGATGTGTTACTATTTGGTGGGTAGAGGCAAAAAAATAATCTAAATTCTACGTTTATCTAGCCATATGTTCATGTTGTGTGAGCATATGTGTATGGATATATGTGTAAGTGGATGTATATTTAGGTATTACTTCATGTTTTCAAAACAAAATATATTTATAATATGTTGTAAAACATATCTTGGACATTGTCGTTCAAAGTTTTACAATATACCATAATTTTTCTAATTTTACTTGAATTTCATCTAAAATTTTGGTTGATATATGTGTGCCTGCAAGAATCGCTCGTCACCCGTTGAATGTTGTTCAAAAAATATGGCAATATGTGTTTGCTCTTCATGTCTTCGCAAACAGACCCGAACAATATCGTTTATAACCGTTTGGTTGCCAATATGGTATGCAGAAGTGGCCATGTAGAACATTTTACAATTCTGATGAAAGTTCTCGTATTACTCAAACATGTGCAATTAATAGTAGTATGTCTGTATTTGGACCTTTTACTTTCTTTTCGTGTATGTAAATGTGTATGCCCAATTTTACATGTTAGACAACCATTTTACTTGTCTGCTTGTTTACTTTGTTCCCAAAATAGCGGATGAGCATTTTGTTATGTTCCATCATGGTGGGCTGGAGTTATTTACATGCATGGTATATTATAGACACGCTGCAATTAGCGATGCAGGCCGGATGTTTAATTAATCAAAGAAGTAACAGATTAAAGATTAGGGAAAACATACTCAGTTCGGCCAACTCCCTTTAATTCTTGGGTCAAATTAAGAGATATCTAATATTTTTCCTATAATATTGAGCATGAACAAATTTGTTTGACTTACTGGAATTGCTTTTTGACTGACTATTGTCTAGAGACTTTGAATTATGTTATTCTTGAAGACATGTATCGATTAGATTATATGTTCAATCAAACGGATCGATCAACCGGCTAGTCATACATAATCCATCAGCTAATTATATGACTGGTAAAAAACGTGAATCATCCGCTATACGTCCGGCCGTAAGGGCTAATCGATCGGATAATATACGTCCGGCCGGAAGCAACTCAGTTTGTCTGGTCAAATCTTCCCTACATGCAAGAGCAGATGCCAAATAACTTCAACTCAGTACCTCTGGTCACCTGATCGTCGGATCTAAAAGAAAACACCAAGCAGAATTCTTTTTTTCTTTTTAAGAAAAAGGGTAGAGACCTAGGAGATGACGACTTATGCCTACCTGCAGTGCATCCATTTTTTGTTTAGTTGTGCGGTTGTGCGGTGCATCTGTTTAAACATGACATGATTTGTTTTATTTTTTTGAAGGAAACGTGACGTGATCTCGACTATTTGTACCAACTAACGATGTACGTAACTACTCCATCTTTTAATCTCAACCATCATAAAACAAATTAACGGACTATATATTTTTAACCTATGTGGCTTAACCTATTGCTTCGAAAAACTAACTCATTTTGCTTTTAGTATATAATAGATAGACTGAAATACTATGGAAATACTTCAAAAATATTTCAAAGAGAATCAAACTACGCCAATTGGCTTTAAATTATACCACTGTCACGGTAACGATATCAAAGCGGACATCTCAAGTTCTCAACGCATCTGAGGAACCGCTCCAAGCTCGTCGCCGACGACCCGCGCCGCCCCTCCCACGCCGCCGCCATCGCACGTGCGATCACCCCCGCATTCCTCATCATCTCGCCGCCCTTCTCCGTGTCCCCCATGACCGTCCGCACCGTCTCGGCCACCGCCGCCCTGTCCACCGGCGAGCTCTCCATGTTCCCCCGCGCTAGCTCCACGCAGACGCCCCATTCCACCACCAGCATCGCGTTGAAGAACTGCTCGGCCCCCAGCGGCCACCCGATCAGCGGCACGCCGTGGCGCAGGCTCTCAAGGATGGAGTTCCACCCGCAGTTGTCGGAGAGTGACTCCCACGGAACAGGGGTAGCCACACCCTGAAGAGAGGTTCGAAGGGGGGGCTGAACGCGGAGGTCAAACAATCCTCGAGAGGCACGACGACGGTGCTCGCCGGGCCTGGAGAAGAACTGTCACGCCAGAGATGGACACCGGCCCGTACCCAGGTTCACGGCCCTCAGGAGGAGGTAAAACCGCTACTCCTGCTTGTCTGTATTGCACTGTGGAGGTTACAGGACAATGAGCTTGCCGAAGGCTCTCTTGAGGCAGTTTGGTGCCTGGAGAGGGACACAATGGTCGTCTTCCTCCTCCAGCCGTTGGCTATCCTACGTGCTTGGCTAGGGCTCCCTGGGGCTAGGAAGCATTCAGCTCGTTGGGGATCAACCGGAGGTGCAATTGCGCGATCCCCTTCTACGGTGGAGCTCCTGCTCCTTTTATAGGCGCCCCGGGCTCCGTCCTCGTGCTGGTGGGCTCCCACATGCCGGTGGCGCGAAGGAGCGGGAGTCCA
Organism: Poa annua; assembly: GCA_026929855.1. Lineage (NCBI taxonomy): Eukaryota > Viridiplantae > Streptophyta > Magnoliopsida > Poales > Poaceae > Poa > Poa annua. The sequence continues at coordinate 74,444,190 of CM049433.1, forward strand.
CCGCGGCTCATCCGTCCATGGACGCGGTCCATCCGTGCTAAAGTTGCGCGCCGTGGCCGACAGGCTGCAGACGGTGCAGAGCGGCTTGCAGGCGCGGCAGAGGTCGTGGTGGAGCCCACGGTGACGATCTTCTTGGAGCGTTGCGCCGTCCAGCCGCTTTATCACCAAAGAGGAAAGTCCTGGCTGTCCTGGCGCAGGCGGCGCGGCTTTGTTGACTCCTTTATCACCGGAACGGCAACTGGGATGCTCGCGTCACCCTGCGGCTGCTGCAGGGGCCATGTGCGCCCCGCAGCGCTTGCTTAGCCGCGAAGTGTCTCCACAGGGCCGTGGTCGCCTGTGGAGGGGTTTCCTGCTGACTTCTCTCCAGGCGGGCTGTGCCTGGGGAGTCTCTTGAAGCGCAGGGTCCTCTTCAGGCCCTGGCGTCCTCTTCAGGCCCTCGAGCGGAGATGTCTCTCGAGGGTCTCTCCAAGCGGTATCTTGGTCCTTAGTCATTCTGCCGAAGATCTTCGCGGGCGAGGCCTGTAGGGAGTGGGCCGTGCATACCCCGGTCCTTACTGGGCCGACAGTAGCCCCCGGGCCCACGATGGGCACGACGAGGCCCGTTGGGTCTAGCCGAAGCGTCGTGGGGCCAATCCTGCGGGCCGGGCCGAGCCACGCGTCACTCCGGCGAGTAACGGTTGCGCACGATGTGGGACGTGCGTCGTGGGGGGTCCCACCACGCCCCGGTAACTGCTCCTTGACGAGACATAAAGTCTCCGCGCCGGAGCAGGGAGCCGTTACTACTCCCACTTCTTCTCGCAGACACCATCCGCACCGAGCTCTCCGCTCCTGCTCTCCGGCGCCCTCTTCTCCAGTTTCTCCAGTTTCTCCTCGCGCCCTACCCTCCTTTCCTCCGACGATGAGTCCGGCGAAGAACAAGGGCAAGGCGGCCGCGGGGTCTTCTTCGCAAGCGGCGCCCGCCGAGGTCGCACACGGCGCGGCATTGCTAGGCGTGCGCGTCAACGACAAGGCCCTCGACAAGGTCCGCTTCCTGGTGGCGGACCGGACCAACGAGCACGGCGCCACCGCGCTCAAGCCCGCGGCGCACGGGAAACGCCCGCGAGGGTTTTTCCCCATTTTCCAGCACTGCGTCTCGGCGGGACTAGTGCCGCCCTTCTCTCCGTTCCTGGAGGCGGTGCTGGCCTTCTACCAAATCCAGCTGCTGCACCTCCACCCCAACTCCGTGCTCATCCTCGCCATCTTCGCCTACCTCTGCGAGGCGTATCTAGGCTTGGAGCACACGGTGGAACTCTTCCGGTGCTTCTACGCGCTCCGGAACACGGCGAAGAATGAGCGCTCTGGATGCGTCTCGTTCCGCATCGTGGACGGCATGGGGAGCGTCTACATCCCCATGTCGTGGAGCGAGGGCAAGGCCATCACCTCGGTGACGAAGAAGGTGGACGACTTCCGCCAGCGGTGGTTCTTCGTTGGGGTGGAGCAGCCCTGCGCCTTCCTCGAGGTCCCCGACGCGCCGCCCGTGAAGAATTCGAACTGGGGCAAGGCTTCCTTCAGCGGCGCGCAGAACGTGATGCTGATGGGCCGCCTGAGCTACCTTCGGGAGGAAGGCCTCACGGGGCAGATCATCGCCGCGGACTTCGTGACGCGCCGCATTGCTCCACTCCAGGCGCACTCGATGCCAATGTGGATGTACTCCGGCCCCCAGGACAAGATGCGGCTCCACCGCGAGGACAACGACAAGGACGCAGTCGACAACGTCCTGTCTGCGCTCTTCATCAACCCAGCGGTGCCCGCCATGGACGAACTCCCGATCACGCTCCGGCCTCTGCACCAGTACAACATGACCGAGCGCCTGGCCATACTGGAGGGGATGCCTCCGTACACCCCGTCAGGCCCTGCGGGGAAGATGGTGCCTGTGCCGGTGGTGCATGAGGCGGAGGGAGTAGAGACGCCCTCTGCCTCAGGAGCTGGGCAAGGCGAGGAGGAGGCCGCGGCGGGGGAAGAGTCCTCTTCGAGGGTCGGGCCCCTCGCTGGCGAGATTTGCGACATCTCGTCAGGCGATGATGAAGACGCCTTCGTGGTGGCGCCCACGCGCCGTGCGGAGGAGGAGGAGGCCGAGGAGGAGGCCTCTGACGAGGAGGCCTCGCTAGGGCATCGCGAGCCCCGGTCCAAGGCGGCCAGCGACAGGCCTGGCGCGAGGCCCTCCGACGTCCCTTCCAAGAGGAAGGCCGAGGCGCCTCCGGAGGGGTCAGGTGCTAAGGCCAAGCCCTCCTGGCGCTCGCCAGGCTTGGCGTGGGTCGACACCGGCGCCAAGGAGTCCGGGTAAGTACCTTTAACTGCTGATTGCTTGATTATTGTACTCTTCTTTTCATACTTCTGATAATCACCCCTTGATTCTTGCCAGCGACCTTGTGCCTGCAAAGCGCCGTAGGCTTCGCAAGGCAGCGGAGGTGAAGGGAACCGCGGCAGAGGCCGTGGCTGAAGAGGCCGCGAGGCCTGTGGAGACGGCCTCCTCAGGCCCAACCGAAGAGGCGCCTCAAGCGGAGGCAGCTGAGCCTCTGGCGGGGGCGGCAGCGCCTTAGGCGGAAGCCGCTGCACCGCCCCCCGAGCCGTTGGTGATGGAGGCGCAGGAGGAGCGGGCGGCCAGCCCTCCTCGAGCTCCTACCCCGCCTCGCGCGGCTACGCCGCCGCGTGAGCCGACTCCGGCTCGCGAGGCTACGCCACCGCGCTCAGCTACGCCTCCCGCGCAGCCAGAGGCCGGGACAGACCAGGGCCCGCCAAGCGCGGGCGCCTCTGCAGGGGGAGCTCCTTCGTCTCCGCCACGCCCCGCAGCGGGGGGCGAGGCGCAAGAGGCGACGCGACAGGGCGACGAGAGCGGCGAGACCAGCCTGGGCGCGGCAAAGGACGGAGAGAAACCTAGCCCCCAGGCACGCCCAGAGGCCTCGTTCTCCAGGTTTGACGCCGGGGCCGGGCCTTCCACGCAACGCGGCCTGGTCCTTACTGGCTGGGACTGGAGCAAGGGGCACCGCGAGGGCGAGGTGGCCTTCCGCGTGGTGAGGGAGTCTCTGGAGGGTCTGGAGGCGCAGCTTGCCTTCGAGGACGCCCAGCTCGCCCAGCAACGCGACGAGCTTGCGGAGGCTTGGAGGCGCTTCCATGCCGCTGTTGAGGCCCGCCGCCAGGAGGATCTGGCCCTCCAGGCTGCACGCGAGGAGGCCATCCGCTTTGCCAAGGAGGTCCGGGAGGGGGCCGTCCGCGACGCAGACGAGCTCCTTGCCCCCCTCCAGGACGCGCGCGACGCGTCCGCCGATCTCCTCGCGGAGGTGAAGGCCGAGCGCGAGGCTATGGAGGGCTCGCTGGCGCAGAAACGCCGCGAGGTGTCCCACCTGGAGTCCCAGCTCCTCTCCGCCCACCGGGCCGCGCAGGAGACTCTGGAGGAGGATCGCAAGAGCCTGGCCGAGCGCGAGCGACAGCTGGCCTCCAGGGAGAAGGACGTGGAGCAGCGAGACGAGCAGCGGCTCCAGGCGGAGGGCGAGCTGGCCACTAAGCGCGAAGAGCTCGAGGCGCGCGAGGGAGACCTGGCTCAGGCGCTCCAGAGGCATGACGAGAACGTCACCGCCCAGAAGCAAACCCTGGAGCGCTTCCAGCAGCGGTTTGCCGAGAAGAAGAAGGAGGCGGAGGCGGCCCTCGCGGAGCGCGAGAAGGAGTTCAGGCGGACCACCTCCAAGGAGTACCGCGACAAGGCCAAGAAGCAGGAGGACCGCTTCAAGGCCAAGCACGCTGCCGATGCCAAGCGGATCGCAGAGCTCGAGAAGGCCAACTCCAAGCTCGAGGCCCGCCTCCAGCGCGCCAAGGATGCCTATCGCCAGGCTGAGGAGGGTCGCAGTGCGGCTGTCCTGGAGCTGGACGCCCTCGTCAAGGACGTGGAGGGGCAGGCGGGCTCAGCGGCCAAGCAGGTGACGGAAACCGTGGACACCGCGCAGGCGGCTCGCGTGCTCACGAAGCAGCGGGAGCGCATGTTCCAGGCGCTGGTGGCCAGAGGCAATGAGATTGCAGCTCAGCTTGGCGCGGAGGCTCCGCTCACTGAGGCTCGCGGTCGTGGCGATGCTGCCATGTACCTGGTCTACTTCGACCAGCTCTTCACGGCCCTCGAGAGCCCCGTCGCCGATCTCCGCGAGGTGATTGAGGTCGAGAGCCGCCAGCTTCTGGAGGTGGTTGTCGACCGCATCTTCACCAACCTCCGGCTCCTCATGCCCGGCTTCGACCTCTCCACGGTGACCGAGGCGCGCACGGCCGGGGAGGCCTTGCGGGTCTCCAACTCCCTCCGCGAGCAAGTCGAGGCCTTCTGCAACCGCTTCAAGCGTGCGGAGGTGGCTGCGGAGGACAGCGAGGAGGAGGCTGCCCCTGCCGAGGAAGAAGACGCTGAGGAGGAGGAGCGTGCTGGCGCGGACTCCGCCTGAGCCTTGATTATCGCGCCTTTGAGCGCCTGTATCTGAGACAGTTTTTATATTCAGACACTGCACATTTTGGGCATGTAATATACTCTTTAAGCTTATTTGTGTCAGCTTGTTTGCCCCTCGAGAGGCCTTTTCTGCCTTATTTTCATGTCTATGTTTTCTCTGCGTCGTTAGGACCCATCTCTTCGCGCTATGACTCCGCCACTGCGGTATGCTAGAGCAATGACTCAGCAAGGCCAGGGGGAGTTTAAGGCTTGGAGAGGTAAGAGCCCTGAGTCGCGATGCTCAAGTGCCCCCCTTTGACGTGCGAGTAGCCCATGAAGCACAAGGGAGAACGAAATCGCTCGAGGGACAAACGTGCGCTTGGGGAGAAAAGGCTCTCGAGTCACAGGTGTGGGACTTAGCTTCTCGAGGCTTTTGCCCTGTAGAGGTTTTTTAGCCTGACGGGGAGGTCCTCTTCAAGGGTTTTTCCCTGCTGCCTCCTCAGGCTTGTAGAGACGCTTGCTCCCTATAGATGTTAGAGAGGCGAACCAAAACGCTAGAGCATAGTAGTAAGGACTTATGCGCGCTTATAGGTTTTCTCATGGGTGCCTCGCGAGGAGAGAGAGTACCAAGGTCCTTTGGGGAGGTGGCGTGTATCCGGGAGCATGCCCTTTAGCCAGAGCTCAGGATCCCTTGGATTTTGCAGTGCTGCTGGGGTGCTCTTGGGCACAGGCACCGTACTCAGCCCCCGCTCGCGAGGTGCGCATAGGAAAAATATAAGCGCACATTTGAAAGTAAAGGATGAAAGTAAAACTTGCCATAGAAATATTACATAGCGGCGCCTCAGCGCAAAGTTCACTTGGGAACGACACGGCGCCGTAGCGCAAAGTTCACTTGGAAAGAAAATGGCGCCGGAGCGCAAAGTTCACTTGGAACGAAAATCGGTTCATTACACTTGGGTTTGCCAAGCTAACGTTCCTTCCATGTCGAGGCATGGGGACCACCCATTAGTGGCAGAGGTTCACTGCGGCCTGCGGGGGCTCATTTCCAGGAGAGCTCGGAGGGCTGGGCCTCGGGAGAAGCTTTGAGAAGCTTGGAGGTGAAGCCGTGAGCTTCCCTCTAGAGACAAAAAATGTCTGGCGTGACTATGATCACGGGTAGAACTTGCGCAGATGCGCGATGTTCCACGGGTTCTTGACGGGGATGCCGTCTTCAGTCTCGAGGCGTACTGTGCCAGGCCTAGCGACGTGGGAGACCCTGTAGGGGCCTTCCCACATCGGCGAGAGCTTGTGGAGGCCTTCCCTGGAGAGGATTCGCCTGAGGACGAGGTCGCCCGCCTCAAGGGTGCGTGAGCGCACATGGCGGCTGTGGTAGCGTCGCAGGTCTTGCTGGTACCCCCGCCGCCCTGAGGGCGGCCTCACGGCGCAGTCCCTCGAGGAACAGCAGGTCGTCGCTGTGGAGGCCCTCTTGGGTGTCCTCATTGAAGGCAAGGACCCGTGGCGATCCATGCTTGATTTCCGCAGGAAGGACTGCCTCAGCTCCGTAGACCAGGGCGAACGGCGTTTCGCCTGTAGGTCTTGAGCAAGTTGTGCGTATGGACCAGAGCACTGAAGGGAGCTCGTCGATCCAACCCTTGCCGTGGCCCTTGAGGATGTTGAAGCTCCTGGTCTTGAGGCCCTTGAGGATCTCTGCATTTGCTCGCTCGGCTTGACCGTTGCTACGTGGGTGAGCCACCGAGGCGAAGCAGACCTTGACGCCAAGCTTATCGTAGTAGGCTCGGAAGATGCCGCTGGTAAATTGCGAGCCATTGTCAGTGATGATGCGGTTGGGCACGCCGAAGCGGCAGACCAAGCTCCTGATGAATTTCACCGCGGCCCCCGCTGGTATGGTGCGCACTGGCTCAACTTCGGGCCACTTGGTGAACTTGTCGATGGCCACGAAGAGGAAACGATAGCCCCCCTGCGACTTTGGGAAGGGGCCCAAGATGTCCAGCCCCCAGACCGCAAACGGCCAGGAGAGCGGGATGGTTTGAAGCCCCAGCGCCGGCTGATGAATTTGCTTGGCGTGGAATTGGCAGGCGTCGCAGGTTTGCACAATGGCGACCGCATCTTGAAGCACTTGAGGCCAGTAGAAGCCGCTCCTGAAGACCTTGCCTGCGAGGGTGCGCGCACACGAGTGGTGGCCGCACTCCCCGCTATGGATGTCCTTGATCAGCTCTCGGCCTTCCTCAGGAGGGACGCACTTGAGCGCGATACCATTTGGGCGCTTGCGGTAGAGGTTTCCCTCAAGGATGCAGTAGGATTTCGCCTGTCGAGCGATTCGCTCTGCGTCAGCATCTTCTTCAGGGAGGATTCCTTTCACCAAGTAGTCCTTGAGCTCGACAATCCAGCCTGAGGCCTGGCGGGTTGCCGTCAGCAACAGGCGCTCCCCTGTGCTGGGGCCGCAATCGGGTGCCCCAGACTCAGGAGGTGGTGGGAGTGCTTCGTCTGCGCTTGCGGCTGTGGCCTCTCGAGGCTGCTTGATGGATGCCTTGGCGAGCCTTTCTTCAAAGACGCCGGCCTGCTGGGGTTGCCTTCGCGAGGCTCGCTTGGCGATGTCGTCAGCCTCTTGGTTTTCCTTCCTCGGGATGTGCATGAGCTCCATGCCCCTGAAGTGTTTCTCGAGCTTGCGGACCTCTTCGAGGTATGCGGCCATGTGGTCGTCTTTCGGCGTGTAGCTCTTGTTGGAGAAGTTGACGAGCAGCTGAGAGTCTCCCTTGACGAGTAGGTGCTTGACGCCTAGAGCGATGGCGGCCCTTAAGCCGGCGAGGAGGCCTTCGTATTCGGCGATGTTGTTGGAGATCTTGTCGATCGTGAACCACAGCTGGACAGCGTAGTATAGCTTGTCACCCTTGGGCGAAGTTAGGACGACGCCTGCTCCGCCATTGCGACAAGCGAAGGCTCCATCGAAGTGCATGGTCCAGTGGCTGGGCACCGTGTCTCCCGGGGGCTCGGCTTCTGCCTCGCGAGGCTCCTCAGGGCTTGGGTCGGTCCATTCGGCGACGAAATCGGCCAGCGCTCTTCCTTTTATGACCCTCGTGGTGTCGAAATGCAAGTTGAATGGTTGCAGCTCGATGTTCCATCCTGCGACGCGATCTGTGGCGTTGGGGTTGCGCAGGATTTGCTCCAAGGGGAAGGCGGTGGCCACCGTGATGGGGTGGCCCTGGAAGTAGTGTCTCAGCTTCCTGGAGGCGATGAGGAGCGCGACGAGGAGCTTCTGCTGCATTGGATATCTCTCGCGAGCGTCCCGCAGCACTGTGCTGACGAAGTAAACGGGGTGCTCGACGAGGGTTGCCTGAGGTGGCGCAGCGTCAGCCCCCTGTGGAGGCTCTTCAGGGCCCTTGTCGAGATCCGCCTGTGGAGGCGTCCCGACAGGGGTGGTGGGAGCAGGCTCGACTTGAGGCGGTGGGCCTGGCAGTGGGTCTGTGGAGGCTGCTCCCTCGAGGGGGCCTTTGTCGGGGGTTCTGGGCTTGGAGTGGCAGTGCTCTTCTTGGGGAGGACAGGCTCTTCCCTCTCGACCACCAAGACGACGCTTGCGGTCTGAGGGGTGGCTGAGAGGTACAGCTTCAGGTGCTCGCCTGCCCTGGGGGCCACTAAGACTGGAGGGCTAGCCAGATACTTCTTTTAAGTCCTCGAAGGCTTTATCCGCCTCAGGGGTCCACTTGAATGTGCCCGATCTCTTCATGATCTTGAAAAATGGCAGGGCTCTCTCGCCGAATTTAGAGATGAAACGACCCAAGCTGGCCATGCAGCCCGCTAAGCGCTGCATATCCTTGAGTCGGCGGGCAGGCTGCATTTGCTCTATGGCCTTGATCTTGTCAGGATTTGCCTCTATGCCGCGGTGGGACACGAGGAATCCGAGGAGCTTGCCTGAAGGGACCCCGAAGACGCACTTGGCGGGGTTCAGCTTGATGTTCACCTTTCTCAGGCTGGCGAAGGTTTCCTCGAGGTCCCTCAAGAGGGTGTCCCCCTCTCGAGACTTGACCACGATATCATCGACGTAGGCCTCGGCGTTTCTGCCCATCTGCGCCCCCAAGGCTATCCTCATGAGCCTCTGGAAGGTGGCTCCAGCGTTCTTCAGGCCGAAGGGCATGCATGTGTAGCAGTACACACCACAAGGGGTGAGGAATGCCGTCTTCTCCTCGTCCTCTTTAGCCATCTTGATCTGGTGATAACCAGAGAAGGCGTCCAGAAAACAGAGGAGGTCACAGCCAGCGGTGGAGTTCACGATCTGGTCTATCCTCGGCATAGGGTATGGGTCCTTGGGGCAGGCCTTGTTGACATCGGTGTAGTCGATGCAGAGTCGGCCTCCTCCAGCGGGTTTAGGAACAACCACGCCGTTGGAGAGCCAAGTGGGGTGCGCGACTTCGCGGACGACATTTGCCGCCTTGAGCTTCTCTACTTCCTTGACGATGAAAGCTTGCTTCTCGGGGGCTTGCTTACGTGCTTTTTGCCTGACGGGGCGTGCGTCTGGACACACAGCTAAGTGGTGCTCGATCACCTCCCTTGGTACACCGGACATATCTGACGGAGTCCAAGCGAACATGTCAGAGTTTGCCCGAAGGAAGGCGACGAGCGCGCTTTCCTATTTGGGAGGCAGTGCAGCGCCTATGGTGACGCTAGCCCCCGAGCCTTCAGCCCCCGAGCTGGTGGTGTCCAGCGACACCTTCTTCGTGGCAGCTTGCTCCTGAGAGAACTCTTGCTTCTTCTTCTTGGGCCTCTCGAGAGGCTCCATGTCCTCGTCAGCCGGGAAAGCCATGGCGGCTGCCTTGTAGGCGCTCTCGACAGCGCGCGTGGCGTCCAGGATATGGCCATGGATGGCAATGGTGCCAGCGCTGCCGCGGATCTTGACCATGTTGTAGGCGTGATGCGTGACGGCCATGAACTTCGCGAGGGCGGGGTAGCCGAGGATGGCGTTGTACGGCAAGCCGATGTGGGCGACATCGAAGTCGATCAGCTCCGTGCGATAGTTCTTCTGCGTGCCAAAGGTGACTGCGAGGCGGACTTGCCCCAGAGGCTCGATTGAACCACTGGTGACGCCCGTGAACGGCCTGGAGGGCATAAGCCACTCGTAGGGCACTTGAAGCGTCTCGAAGGTCTCGACAGAGATGACATTCAGGCCCGCTCCCCCATCGATGAGTGTCTTGGAGACGGTGATGTTGTTGATGGTGGGGGAGCAGACCAGGGGGAGGGTTCCAACAGTCTTGGTCGACTTGGGGTGGTCCTTGGCGTCGAAGGCGATGGTGTACTGGGACCACTTGAGGGGTCTGGAGGTCTCGGTGCTCGGGAACGCGGCGTTGAGTTCGCGGGCGAACTGCTTGAACTGATTGTTCAACTTGGGCGCTTGAGCCCCGCCGAGGATGCAGGCCATGGCGCCTCTCGGGGCCTGGTAGCCTCCATCTTCCTCGTCGGGGAGGTTGTTGTTTCTCTCATCGTCGTTGGCCTGAGTGCCTTGCGGCCTCTGGTAGCCGCCAGCGCGTCCGCCTCTGCTGTCGCGGCGGTTGCCGCGACCTCTGCCGCGGCTTTCGCTGCCTTCTCCTCGCTCGCGTTCCCTGCTCAGCCTCTTGAGGTCGAAGCAGTCGTCTGTGGCGTGCCCACGCCTGTTGTGGTAGACGCAGAACGGACGGTGGTCCACCTCCTTGTCGCCGCGCTCGGGAGAACCCCTGCGGGAGCCCTTCGCGTCAGGCTCTGCCGCGAGGACCGCGGTGGCCTTGCGCTTGGGCTCTTCCTTCTTTTTGTGGCTCTTGGACCCCTCGCCAGGGTCGTCCCCCCGCGTGCTAATCTTGACGAAGAGGAGTCCCTCTTCAGCCTTGGCGCACTTGTCCGCCAGATCGAACAGCTTCACCACAGAGGTGAGCTTGTCGTGGATGCCGAGCTTCTCGAGCATCCTGCGGTTCGTGACGCCCTCGCGGAAGGCAGCGATGACCTGGGTGTCGGGGATGTTCGGAATCTTGTTCCGCACCTAGCTGAAGCGCTGGATGTACTTGCGAAGAGTCTCATCTTTCTTCTGCACCACAGCGCGCAAGTCGTTGTGGGTGAGTGCGCGCTCGTACGTGCCCTTGAAGTTGGCGACGAACTGCCTGCAGAGCTCCTCCCAGGAGTCGATGGAGTCCTCCGGCAGGTTGAGGAGCCAGGACAGCGCTGAGTCCCTGAGGGCGTGGGAGAACCAGTTGGCCATGACCTTGTCGTCTCCCCCCGCAGCCTGGATGGAGGTGGTGTAGAGCTGCAGGGACTCGAGAGGGTTGGTGGACCCGTCGAAGCTCTTGGGGAGCGCTGGCCTGAACTTCTGCGGCCAGACCACGCGACGCAGAGCGCGCGTGAAGGCCATGCAGCCTGAGGCATAGGTAGCCGTTCCTCCCTGGAGGGCCCTGCGGTTTTGCTGCCCCGCCTGACCGAGCTCCTCGACGAGGCGGTTCTGGAGGTCGCGGCGTCGCTCCATGCCCACGCGCGCGTCAGGCGCGGTGCGCTGCACGATTTGGCAGTCGTGCGGCGATGAAGCATGGGAGGGAGCCCGCTGTGCCGCGGCCGGAGGTGGTCCTGGCGGCGGTGGGGGCGCGCCTGGTGCGGCCGTTCCTGCAGGGCCGGAGGGTACGATGGAGCGCGACGGAGCAGGGCGCGTGGTTGCGATGTCGACGAGGTGGTGGAGGCGGTCCAACCACTGGTCGTGTGCCTCGGCACTTGGCCGGTAGCGGAGGAGCTCCTGAGCCATATGTTCATGTTGTGTGAGCATATGTGTATGGATATATGTGTAAGTGGATGTATATTTAGGTATTACTTCATGTTTTCAAAACAAAATATATTTATAATATGTTGTAAAACATATCTTGGACATTGTCGTTCAAAGTTTTACAATATACCATAATTTTTCTAATTTTACTTGAATTTCATCTAAAATTTTGGTTGATATATGTGTGCCTGCAAGAATCGCTCGTCACCCGTTGAATGTTGTTCAAAAAAATATGACAATATGTGTTTGCTCTTCATGTCTTCGCAAACAGACCCGAACAATATCGTTTATAACCGTTTGGTTACCAATATGGTATGCAGAAGTGGCCATGTAGAACATTTTACAATTCTGATGAAAGTTCTCGTATTACTCAAACATGTGCAATTAATAGTAGTATGTCTGTATTTGGACCTTTTACTTTCTTTTCGTGTATGTAAATGTGTATGCCCAATTTTACATGTTAGACAACCATTTTACTTGTCTGCTTGTTTACTTTGTTCCCAAAATAGCGGATGAGCATTTTGTTATGTTCCATCATGATGGGCTGGAGTTATTTACATGCATGGTATATTATAGACACGCTGCAATTAGCGATGCAGGCCGGATGTTTAATTAATCAAAGAAGTAACAGATTAAAGATTAGGGAAAACATACTCAGTTCGGCCAACTCCCTTTAATTCTTGGGTCAAATTAAGAGATATCTAATATTTTTCCTATAATATTGAGCATGAACAAATTTGTTTGACTTACTGGAATTGCTTTTTGACTGACTATTGTCTAGAGACTTTGAATTATGTTATTCTTGAAGACATGTATCGATTAGATTATATGTTCAATCAAACGGATCGATCAACCGGCTAGTCATACATAATCCATCAGCTAATTATATGACTGGTAAAAAACGTGAATCATCCGCTATACGTCCGGCCGTAAGGGCTAATCGATCGGATAATATACGTCCGGCCGAAAGCAACTCAGTTTGTCTGGTCAAATCTTCCCTACATGCAAGAGCAGATGCCAAATAACTTCAACTCAGTACCTCTGGTCACCTGATCGTCGGATCTAAAAGAAAACACCAAGCAGAATTCTTTTTTTCTTTTTAAGAAAAAGGGTAGAAACCTAGGAGATGACGAATTATGCCTACCTGCAATGCATCCATTTTTTGTTTAGTTGTGCGGTTGTGCGGTGCATCTGTTTAAACGTGACATGATTTGTTTTATTTTTTTGAAGGAAACGTGACGTGATCTCGACTATTTGTACCAACTAACTATGTACGTAACTACTCCATCTTTTAATCTCAACCATCATAAAACAAATTAACGGACTATATATTTTTAACCTATGTGGCTTAACCTGTTGCTTCGAAAAACTAACTCATTTTGCTTTTAGTATATAATAGATAGACTGAAATACTATGGAAATACTTCAAAAATATTTCAAAGAGAATCAAACTACGCCAATTGGCTTTAAATTATACCACTGTCACGGTAACGATATCAAAGCGGACATCTCAAGTTCTCAACGCATCTGAGGAACCGCTCCAAGCTCGCCGCCGACGACCCGCGCCGCCCCTCCCACGCCGCCGCCATCGCACGTGCGATCACCCCCGCATTCCTCATCATCTCGCCGCCCTTCTCCGTGTCCCCCATGACCGTCCGCACCGTCTCGGCCACCGCCGCCCTGTCCACCGGCGAGCTCTCCATGTTCCCCCGCGCTAGCTCCACGCAGACGCCCCATTCCACCACCAGCATCGCGTTGAAGAACTGCTCGGCCCCCAGCGGCCACCCGATCAGCGCCACGCCGTGGCGCAGGCTCTCAAGGATGGAGTTCCACCCGCAGTGGCTCACAAACGCGCCGGTGGACGGGTGCGCCAGGATCCGCAGCTGCGGCGCCCAGCCGCGCACCAGCATTCCCCTGTCTGCCTTCGCCGTTCGCTCCTCGAAGCCGGCCGGGAGCCACTCGGGCCTGAAGCCGTCCGTCGCGTCGAGCCCCACCGGAGGACGGAGGACCCAGATGAACGGCCGCCCGCTGGCGTCCAGCCCCAGCGCCAGCTCCGCCATCTGATCGGCGTTGATGCTGTTCTGCGACCCGAAGGACACGTACAGGACAGAGCGCGGCGGGCGCGCTTCCAGCCACCGGATGATGCCAGCGTCGTCCTGTGATTCCGACGGAGTGGACGCCGCGAGGATTGGCCCGATGGGCCATGTCTGGACGCCGAAGCTTCTCCTGAGCATGTCTAGCCCGGTGGACTCGAGCTCCTGGACTGTGTTGACCAGGAGTGCGTCAGTCTTTCGGCAGGACGAGATGACCCGCCGGAAGAAGGCCGTCCAGGGATCGGCCCTGGTCGTCGCCGCGAGCATGTGCCGCGGGATCTGCGTGCGGTGGAGGACCACGCTCGGGAAATCGGTGAGGGGAAACTCGTCGCCGGCGGCAGCGAGGGTGTGCGGGAGGTGCTCCCACACTGAGAAGAAGACGGCGTGGCCGAAGGCGCCGCCGGGGATGAAGACGGCGTGGAACGCGCCGCACGCGCGCGCGACGTCGGCCGTCCACGCAAAGAAGGCGTCGGCGATGATGCAAACCGGGGACCGGATGCCGGAGATGAAGCCTTCGAAGGCGGGGCGTAGGGACTCGGACGCCTGGAAGAAGGCGATGAACTGGTGCACGTGGAGGTCGGCGACGGACTCGGCGCCTTGGGGCAGGCCGTGGTCGGCGGGCGCGAACGGGAGCGCGTGGAGGCGGATAGGAGGGGTGGTGGCCGGGAGGGAGAGGGAGGCGAGGAGGCGTTGGGTGGAGACGAGTGTCACAGTGATGCCCGGGCGCAGCTCGTGGAGGAGGGCGGCGAGGCGGAGGAAGGCCGGGATGTGGCCGCGCGCGAGGAAGGGGAAGAGGACGACGTGCAGGCTCTCTGCTGCTCCCTCTGTCGCCATGGTGATGGCGTTGTTTGTGGTGTGGGCTGATGCTGCGGCAGATCATATGTCCTTTGCCTCCCACCGCCAATGACCCACTCGAGGTCCCTCCAGCACAGGAAACCGCTCGAGGCCCGCGACGTCGCCCTCCACGCCGTCCCGCGCGTCCTCTGCTCCGGACGGACGCACGAAAACCCCACAATTTCCCTGCAATTTGACCACTCGGAGCCGCGCACTTTCTCCAGGTGCAGAATTTCAATGTAATTTGAACGAAAAAGATTTTATGTACTAGGCCATTGTACAATAACATCGCAGGCAAGGGAACAAGAAGATAGAAATGCACATGATAAAAAAAAAAATTTGCGTTCCAGCATAGGATGATAGGAAGGGATAGAAAACAATAAAGTGCTGCCGTATGTAGGAGTTTTAGATTGGTCACAAGTATTTCTAACAAATATTTTCCTTTTCTCAGGATGACAGGATGAAAATAGCTTGGTTTCTACTGCGCCGCCATGCAAACAGATGAGGGTTCCATAAAGACAATTAACGAATTAGCTTGCTCATGTCTCTGAGCTGAGCACTCATTTGGTTAATGAGTTGAGCAACATTGTATTAACTGATTCCCCTTTGTTACCTCTGTCAAACAAGATTATATTCACCATAGTGAAGTGAGCCTAGCTCAGCTGGTTGGTTCCTTGTGGTGGAACCAGACCACCCAGGTTCAACTCCCAGACTTGTCATGGGTGTTCACATTTTCCTAGATTTTCTAGAATTTAACCGGCGCTATGCTTTTAGTGGTAGGTGACGTGCCCATCAACAGCGAGGCGACTGTGGTGACTTCGTCAACCTCAAGATCTGCCGGACCAGTCTCTCGGAGGTGCTCATAGGGGTAGGGTTTGCGTGCGTGCGTTCATGGGGTGTCTGTACGTGCGTGTTTGTGAGCGTCTGCGTCTGTACTGTGTTTCTAAAAAAAAAAGATTATATTCACCATAGTCGATGCAACTCCTCTCCCCACCCTGCCCCATCCTGAGCAGATAATATGTATTTGATATGTCGTGGTGATTGAAGAATGGATGAAGTTTTGTACTGAACATTAAAGTTGAAGCCATAATGTATGGTATGTCTTTGCATACATTATTAGTTGGATAAAACACACCACTTGTTGTTGAGCCAGTAGCCCAGTATATTTGTAAGATTTATGCACAGTATATGGTATTTCGACATCATCATCATCTCACGAAGATTGAGCACCAGTTTTTGCAAAGGACTGAATACAATATCTGTTGCTATGTTTTCCTTGAAATATTGTCAAATTAGCTTGACGTATGAAGATATAGAGGAGAGATGGGTGTTGGGACTTGTGACACAGTACAGAGGAAAAAAATACAAGACAAAGTGTTATTGCTGCAATTGAATAAATGTGCGCTGCAGGTGCACGTTCACTAGTGGTAAGAAAAAGAGAAGAAAAAAGGGATCTTTAATTGTGGTCAACGTCTCCCTGCTCGTCGGGGTGGCCAGGCACTCTCGGGACAGCGGCGCGAGGAGAGGGCCTCCGCACTTGTACGGCGGCGCGTCGACAAGTACGAGCAGCCAAGGCGGGGGCTCTCGCGTGGGGGAAGCCATGGCGGCGGAGGGTGGCCGGCGAGATCGGGGGGGGGGGGGGGGGGGGGGGGGGGAGATTCGGGCTGCTCGGTCGAACAACGAATCGACGACAGGTAGAGTTAGGGGCAGAGGCAAGTGTGCGAATGAGAGGTCTCCGACAGGGATGGTTAGCGGCGGCGGCAATAATTCACCTTGGACAATTTTATTTGTGAAAATGTATGTATATTTAAATCATACATAAAAAATCTGGTCAAATTCTCATTGTTAATATGAATTCCTTCGTTACAAAGAATTCCTTCGTTACAAGAGCAGTTAAATCTTATTTGGCCATGACAGATAGAGATAGAGTTAGGGGCAGAGGCAAGCATGTGAATCGGATGTCTCCGGTAGGGATGGGTAGCGGCTGCGGCAATAGCACGAATCGCAGGTCACCCCGGGGGTGGAGAACAGAGGTCAAACGACCAGAATGGGAGGACTTGGCCGTGAAAGAGAAAGATGGGAGGGCTTACGAGATTAGGTGCAAACTTGACGGGCGCCGGGTCCCTGCCATTTTCCACGCTGGACTGGACATGCGTCGCCTCCCGGTTCACGTTTTATGAAATTGGACATATAACAAAAGCTTTTGTACCACCGCGTCACACTTGAAGAGTTTTTGCATGAAAATGCACATCATACACAAGTTGTATGAGTGGTGCAATTACCTCAACCTAAATCTAAGTTAAGAGGCACACCACCACGCCCAGGGAAACTATTCACGTCGTTCTGGAGACGGATTCACAACTGCTCATGCTCGCATTAAACAGACGTGAAGCTGATGTTTCTCCGCTTGGGGTAACCATTGATGAACTGAAGGTTCAGCTTAGGACTACGTTTTCTACTTGTGATGTTATTTCTTGTAAGCGTGAATTCAATAGGCCAGCCCATGAACTTGCAAGTATTGGGTGGTAGTATGAGGTACCAGCGCAGATTGCTGTGTCGGGCGAGATGCCCTAATAAAGTGTTGGCTTAATTTAAAAAAAAAACTACTCCCAGCTACCCCAGGATTCAATGCTACCTTCTTCAGAGACACTAACATACAGATTCATACTGTACCAGTCAGTATTATTAATCTCACTAGAAAATAATGACAGGAAGAATGAGTGCAGGCTCCCAAAATTCCTACTATAAGTAACAAGGAAAAGGGAGCAACAGGTATTGCCTTCTCTAAAAGGGAGCAACAGGTACTGCCTTCTCTAACTGAACTTATTATAAATACATCATGAGCTATCCTTCTTTGAAGAATTATCAGAAGCAGGTGAGGAGGATGCAGAGCTCACCCGGGCCCTATCTTTAGACTCGCTTAACATAACTACAACATGCCGCATCGGCGGTCTCTCGTAAGGCGACAGATTACTACATAGCAAAGCGATTTTCAAGACCTCGATCATGTGATCGACGGCCGCCTTATCTTCCAAATCCAGATTACTATCAAGGATCCCCGGGACCAGAGTATTGTCCCTGATGTAATTCTTTGCCCATGTTACCAGATCACCTCCCAATTCTATTGGCTGCACAGGTGCACGGCCGGTAAGCAGCTCCAACAGCACGACACCGTAACTGTATATGTCAGATTTCTCGGTGACCTTCATGGTGTATGCATATTCTGGTAAAATGGGAAGAAATGGGTCAGTACTTTTTACATCAGCAAACCTGTAACGTAGTCTATGCTTCAGTTTTATATTTATTGATCGTAGAATGCCTAACCACAGATTCAAGTAAAGCATACAGCTCATAATATAGCAATGACACCCAAATGAAATTTGTTCTGTAGGATGTAGAGAAAACCGAAGACTCACCTGGTGCAATATAGCCATATGAGCCAGCAATTGCAGACATTGACTTTGAGAATGGCATGTCAATCACCTTGGCCAACCCAAAGTCCCCAACATGAGCTTCAAAGTTCTCATCCAGTAATATATTATTGGATTTGATGTCACGGTGTATGATCCGAGGCTTGCAATCATGATGCAGGTATGAAAGCCCTTCAGCTGCCCCAAGGGCTATCATGAAGCGCGTCTCCCAGTCGAGAGATGAAGAAGATTGTCCATGAAGTACCTCTCCAAGGCTGCCTCTTGGCATGTACTCATACAACAAAAGGTTTGCACCCTGGTGATAGATGAACCCGTATAGCTTCACAATGTTACGATGCCTTATCTTTCCAAGAGTCATTATCTCTGCACGGAAGCTGTTGTCTGTGTTGCTTCCTTCCCTGTTGGAAGCCAACTTCTTGACTGCAATTATCTGCCCAGGCTTCAGGACGGCTTTGTACACAGTTCCACAAGCACCCCGTCCAATGACACAGCTATCATCAAAATTATTTGTGGCAGAGACCAATTCCTGAAATGTATACGCATCCTTTGCGGAAACAGGAATGTTCGACCCAGCAGAAAGAATTTGCTTATCCTGCAACGGCGCTACTGTCTCTAGTGGTTTTCTCATGTGGTGCAGAAGAATGGCAATAAGAATAAGTGAAATTCCTCCAACAATAGCGGCAACAATTGCTATGATCTTGCCCATTGGGCGACTGACTGAGTTGGATGACTGGGAAGAAGAGGGTGACTCGGAGCCACACTTCCCAAGCTGTCCACCGCAGAGTCCTTTGTTTCCAATAAAGCTGGTCACAACCATATTGTCAAAAAGTGGCACAGGGGGGAGAGGACCAGTGAGATTATTGTATGAGACATTGAGCTCAAGCAAACTTGACAGATTCACAAATGTATCTGGGATTTCACCTGTAAGCTTATTATCATTGAGAAACAAGCTTTCCAATAATGCAAGGCCACCAAGCTCTGATGGTATGTTGCCAGAGAGATTATTGTAGCTCAAATTCATGGCAATCTGCAAGCTTGATAGCAGGCCCAGCTCTTCTGGTATTTCACCAGAGAATTGATTCCCACCAATCTGCAGTGCCGTCAAATGCGATAGCTTACAAAGAATAGGTGGTATCTGTCCAGATAATCTATTATCAGCGAACGAGAGAAGCTCCAACTGAGGCAGTCTACCAACTTCATTGGGTAATAAACCTTCAAAGCTGTTCTGGCTGAGGTCAAGACGTTGCAATGTTGTACAATTGAAAATCTCCAGTGGTATGCTTCCTCCTAGTCTATTGGATGAGATATTGAAGACAACAAGCTTTGACAAATTGCCTATTTCTCGGGGCAACTCAGATGTGAAATAATTATTTGCAAGATTAAGCCTCTGCAGAGCCTTGCAGTTCCCTATCTGAGGAGGAATAGGGCCATTGAACTTGTTTCGAGCTAGCTCAATTGTTGTCAAATTCACAAGATCACAGAGATCAGTGGAGAAGCTTCCTGTCAGACTGTTGTCGCTGAGACGAAGTTGCACCAAGGATTTACAGCTGGTGATTCTATGAGGTATGTTCCCAGACAACTTGTTAGACCCCAGATTCAACAAAATTAGGTTCGATTGCCTACAAAGATCTTTGGGTATCTGCCCTGTAATGTTGTTATTTGAAAAATCAACCACCCAAAGTCGACTGTAGATGCCAAACCTTGGAGGTATCTCGCCTGATAGCATATTGTTGAAGAGTTGCAACTGGATTAACTTGGTCATGTACTGAAATCCAGCTGGAATCGGGCCAGTGAGTGAGTTGATTGACAGATCAAGCTTACTCAAGTTCTTCAATACACACAGCTCCCTAGGAATGAAGCCAGTAAGCTGGTTTTGGAAGAGGTATAGCAGATACAACCCTGGTATGTTGCCTAATTCCTTTGGTATCCCTCCCGTCAAGAAATTCTCTGAAAAATCAATCTCTTCAGCAGAAGAAAGTTTACCAATTTCAGATGGAATTGTACCATTTAACGAATTCCTGTAAAGGTATAGCTTCTGAAGATACTTGAGGTTCCCAATTGTTGCAGGTATAGGACCAACCAGATCGTTATCATACAGGGCAATTATCGTGAGATTCGTACAGTTCCCGATCTCTGGAGGAATAGCACCGGAAAGCTGATTCCCCCAAAGGATCAGGTCTGTCATCAGACTCAATTTCCCAATCTCTTTAGGCAAAGACCCTTCTAGCTTGTTCTGTGCAAGACCAAAAACGACCAGTTCACGGCATTCACCGATCTCAACAGGAATGTTGCCAGATATAAGATTCTGTCCCAAGCGGATAGTCTTGAGGTTCTTGAGCTTGCCGACAGAGTGTGGTATAGAGCCAGAGAGATTGTTACTGTACCCTACCAAGTCCCTCAGCGACGCCATGTCCCCAATCTCATCAGGTATCGGACCATGGAGCTTGTTATTGCACAGGTTGCACGTGGTGAGCACGGACAGCTTCCCGAGCTCAGGGGGGATCACACCTTCAAAATTGTTGTTATTCAAGTTGAGCACCACCAGCTTCGAGCAATCCCCGATCCCCGCAGGGATAGCGCCGGAGAAGCCATTGAAGGAGAGATCGAGATGCGTCAGCTCGGTTAACCCGGCAATGCCCGGGCCGACGGTGCCCGACAGGTTCATGTTGCTGAGGTTGAGAGACACCACCGCTGGCACGGGCGCCGGCGCGCAGCTCACGCCCTTCCACGCGCACGGCGACGGATCCCTCCGGCTCCAGCTGTCGAGGTGGTGGAAGCCGTCGACCAACTGGCTCTTGAGAGCCAGGAGAAGCCAGCCTTCGTGGTTCAGCCCCTGGGCGCCAGAGGCCAGCAGAAGCAGCAGCACCACGCCGAGGTGCAAACCCCAGGACGCCGAGGCCGTCCCAGGGTCCATGGTGCCTTGGCGAATGCTTTCACTGCTCAACAAGAAGCAGAACGGCTGCTATAACCTTGCGCATCTCCACGTACGCGTTGTATGTAGATGTAGACTACCTGGAATTCAATAGGATGCGAGCAGAGAAGTGTAAGAAGATGCCGCAAGGGAGAAAAAAAATGCTTGTAATCTAATGAGGAAAGATTGTAACGGCGCAAACATCGATCGGCTGCAGGAACGCTAGTCGGTTTTTGCATTGCGTTCGTTTTCAGAGAAATGGACAGCGGACTGTAAACAACGACATGCCAAGCATAGACAGGAAGGAGGCTAGTATTAAGGATTAGATTCGGAAGCGAACCGGGCACCTCCAAATCAAGAAGCTGAAACTGGGACGAAACACTAAAAGCGACAGGAATCTGAATAACGTATGCCTGAAATGCTAACTCAGCTGGACTGAGTAATCGAGAAACCGGAACAACAACAGGAGTCGTAGTACCCAGCTAGCAATCGCACCCCCAATAATAAGGATGGACTGAGGCGGCCGAGAAGCAAAGCAAAGCCAAGCCCCTCCTGAAATCCCGGGCGGCCCGTCGGAGGGAGCCATGAACTACACCGCCGCAGTCGCACACCACCACCACCACCTCCGGAAACAGATCTGTAAAAGCAGGTGGCGAGGCCCTCACTCTGCCCAGGGGCGAGGGCGGGCGAGCGAGGGGGGCGCGCCCCTCAGCAAGGAGCCAGCAGCCCAGCCCAGCACGGGGAGGGGAAGAGTATAGTAATGCGGTCCACGAAACAAGAGCCGGGGGTCATCGAATCCAACTCACCGCGTTTTTATCCCGCGCTGCCCGCCGATGCCGCCGCCGCCGCTGGGTTTCGCTTCACTGGCCACGCCGGCCGGACGTATCACTGACTGACGGGGGCAGATGCGGGAATGGGCGATGGAGCGGGAGTAGAGAAGAGGAGGGAGACGAGCGTGTCCGTCGCCGCGGAGTAGAGCGAGCGAGCTAGGAAGGGAAGGAGGAGGAGGAGGAGGAGGGGAGGAGAAATTGGCGAGGAAATGGCAGGCAAGCACGCCTGCGAAGCGTAGCAATCGGGGAGCGGTCCCTCGATCTACTAGAGTAGCTAGCTAGCCCTTTCCCCCTCTCTCCTCTTCTCTTCTCTTTTGCTTTGGCTCGCTCGCTCATCTCTGCTTTTCGTCCTAATCTGGCGGGGCCCACCCGGCACTTTTGGGCTGTGCTGTGCTCGCTCCTTCCTTGAAAACAAACTCAAGTAGGAGTACTAGTCTTTATTTGCTCTTGTCTCTGGTAATTAACTCCGTGCTGGGACTTGGAGTTTTGTACTAGCGCCGCCGCGGTAGGGACGGCGAGCTGGCAGTACCGGCACCGGCACCGGCGGAGTGCTCTGCTGCTGCGACGACGACGAATGCTCTGGAGCTCCTACGTATTCTATTGCTACGTACTGTAGAAAAATACCTCCTCTGGGTAGTGTTCCGTGTGTCTTTCAGTCTACGGATTGGGATGGATGGGCGTCGGTTTGGACTGACTACTACTGATTGATTGATTGATTTTGTCTCGTCACGAGTGAGCTCAGCCGCTGCCTAGTACGCGACTGCACGGGTCGAGACAGATAGTAGAAGGGAAAGGCCGATGCGCACGTTTCAGATTACAACCTCCATTTTACAATGTAACATGTTGTAGGTATTATACATGCCTCTACGACGGTGCTCCTCCCTGTCAAAAAATTCGTACTCGAAAGGAAATCTGAGATTCACGAACCCAACAAAAAAAAATGGGACAAACTTTTACCTTTAAGTTTCGGTAGGGGCGAAGCACTGAAGCGAACCTCATACATTATACATATTGTTTGTTTAGATTCGTAGAAAAATATAAATGCATTTTAATTAAAATGTATCTACATACAAATTTAGATATGTGCATGTAGAAAAAGGCTAAAAAAAAATTATATTGTGAAACGGGGTGAGTACAAAGGACGCCGAGACGCTGTTCATAGTTCACGAGCTGGCTGGAACTCTGTAAATTTGTTTTGTTTGCCACCGTGACAATCGTGACAAAAGATTAGAGCATTTCGACCGGCACAAAGCATGCTCAAACGCCATTGGTAACCGGAGACAAAAATCTTCTCCATCGGCACCATCCGACGGTTCGGTCTGACCCGAGTTTTGTCAGGCACAGTGGCCAAAATGGCTCTTCGACTTGCGGAGACCACCCGCAACAGAAACATAACGAACGACCGTGTTTAGCATGTTTTAAGAGGTTGTTCCCTCCGATTAATGACTCCCGCTCAAGGAAGACGAGGTGATGAGGCCAATCGCATATGACACTTTTCGCAGCAGATCATTGAGTCATGCAACTCCCTTGTGACGACGATGCTGGGATAGCCACTTCTTCACTGGCGTGTTGTGGTTCGGGAGTCAATCTAGGGTGTCGCCAGGAAAGGCCTCATTTTCTCGCGCTATTGATGATGGCTGCTCCAGGATATACCTCCGTCTCTCGTGCTATCCGGCAGCACCATTAAACCTAGGGCTTAGGGTTTTGTTTATAAATGGCGCTTGTTAATTTTTGTTTAGGTTTTAAAATGTAAGCTTGTAAAATTTTGTTTAAGTGTTCGCTTGATTTGCTTGATTTGATATTGTTTTGTTGCAAATTTTGAAGAAATGATCAATTTGTTTTGTACCGTCTGGGGGGTGCCGTCGTGACGGTGTGAATGACCGGATAGCTGTCCGACACCATGTAAATGATGTCTGTTTTGAGTGGCACCAGACCCGAATTTAGGTGGCGCGGTAGTGCTCTCAGACTAGCCATAGTGGGAACATTAGTATCAATGCCATGTTGATAAATAGATGATGTGGCATAACAACTAATGAATAAAGTGATGAGTGTGGTATCTACCTATACCATATTATGATATCATAGCACATTACGTAAATCTAGATATTTTAATAGCGACCAAATTTTATACTCCCTTCGTGGCAATTTAGAAGTCATCATGTAATCCCAAAATCCTCCTACATTTTAGAAGCATTCGCATCAGTTCACTTCTAATTGGTGTGTGGTTCCATCTCCCACCAATACATGCGATATTGTGACCCATTAAGAGCATCTCCAACCGCACCCCCCAAAATCGGACTTCAAACTGCGCCCGGACGCATCCGGACGCGTCCGCGGAGGGCGACCGGACAACCCCTAAAAACATGCTTTTACAACCCCTAAAATCTAGATGTCAAATTACTACAAAAGCATGCAACGTCCACATATGCTACACTACGATGTGGACTTGCGGCCGCCTTGCTACTTCCGGTTATCCTATCTCCCTACTCGTCATCGGATAGGACGATGACCGTTCCCGCTGGGCCGGGGGAGCCGCCCACACTGGCGGCCGGAGCGGGACAAGAACCCTGATCGGAGTCGGAGAAGAGCCCGAATGAAGACGAGGAGGAGGCCCCGGCGTATGGTCGGCCTTCACGGAACGCTGCTTCCGCCTCGATCTGCTTGTCGAGGAACCCGGAGCGGTTCCTCATCTGCCTCATGAAGAGGTGGTCCGCCGCCTCCGCCTTCAGCTGTGCCTCCGCCGCATGGTGCTCCGCCGCCTCTTCCTTGCGCTGCGCCTCCTCACGGATCCTTCCATCTTCCGCCTCCGCCTGAGCTCTCCACTGGTCCGTCACAACGCGCACCGGGGCGCGATGCGCTTCGGCCGCCGCCTCCGCCCGGCTGTGAAGCGCTTCGGCCGCCAGAGCCGCCGCCGCTCCGCCATGAATGTCGACGCCGGTCAAAGGCTAGATCCTCCCTCCGGTAGGCTCGGGTAGGCCGGTCAAGGGAGGGTCCGCGCTGTCAGCGACCAGAGGGCGGACGCGTCCGGGCGGCCCCAAACCCGACCTAGATTTGGGCTGGGTTTGGGGTGTGCCGGGCCGCCCGGTTGTTTGGGGCCGGTTTGGGAACCTCGGTTGGATAGAGTATTTTGGCCCAAAGGCCGTCCGGGCAGTTCGCCCGGACGTTTGGACTGGCTATGAGGGGTGTGGTTGGAGATGCTCTAAAGAGATATCTAGAACTGAAGAATTGTGTCATGCATGTGTTTTTAACCGAGATGGATATTTGTATTTAGATGCTAAAAGTAAGTAATGTGATGGTGCATTATATGGGTGGTATCATACAAAATAAGTGGTTTAAATTTATCTATAAAATATATCTATACACCAAACACACGTCTAGATACCTCAACGGTATATTCTCCACATAATAGGCCTGGCCTTTGGCCTTGGAGCGCGCGAGCGAGCGACGGGAGATCGTCGCAAAAAGGCTGTGTAACTTTTTACGTGCGAGTGTGTGCAATACAAATACAAATGCTGCTGCTCTCTAGCCTAGGTAGGGAGTAGGGACGACGGGGCGCTACGTGGGAGTGCGTGGATGATGCAGGGGTGCCTTCTAGTTTACTCATCACTCTCATTTCTTTACCACGTTCAATGCGGGGAATCCGTCCGCGACACATGTCTCGATCGGCGTTTCACGTTGACTTCTGTATAAATCATATGGAGTAGGAATCCACTGCAGTGGACTGGAGACTTGGCTAGGCTCGAGGTTTTTTTTTTTTTTGAACAGGAGGCTCGAGGTGATATCGATCTGTCCGAAGCGCGTCAGGATGGGAATGGGCCGACCCGGCCCCGGCCTTGGACCCAGCCCAATGGCCTCGAGGCCAGTTTTAGAGGCCATGGGTCGGCCCATTCGAAGAAATCGAGAGGCCTCGCTGCCCCATTGGGCAACTCGGGTCGACCCGTGATTCTTCTCCAGCGGAAACGACGGCGGCGGAGGCGCTGGCGCGCTGCCCCCGTGCCCGCTTACGACGACACGCAGATACCCTACGCCCTCTCGCTCAGCATGCCGGCCTCGCCGTCACGGTTCCACGCTTCTCGCAGTTCACGACGGCGTCCGTGCACCGGGACGAGGCGCGTTTCGTGGCGCCCGCACCCCGCCCGCACCCCGCCGACAGCAAGCCGGCGTCCCCGCGGCTGCTGAAGCAGACACCGTTCCACTCGCGGCCCATCCTTCACGTACGCGTCCTAGCTGCTGAACGAGCCGCCGCGGCAGGTGGTCGACAGCACGTGCGACAAGCGGTTCAACCCGTTCAAGACCTTCTCCGGCGTCCGGCCGCCTCGAGCGGCAGCTCTCCATGTCATTGGTACGTACTGTAGTAACGGACAAACTCCAGCTAGTTGTTGACGTGGGATGTGCTTGTGCGTATTATCTTCTTGAGAGGATTCCCGCCGTGCACGAGCAGCTCGTGCGGACCAAGACGGCCATGCGTCGCCGGTGAGATGCGGTGGCGGGCCAGCGCCGCGCCCTGCTCAAGATCCAGTGCCTTGTCCAAATCAGCGGGGAGCTGGGTTGCTCGCCGGCTTTGATGTACGGGCTGCGGCGAGCCAGAGATAGCCGGAGGCAGCGTCGTCAGCGCACAGCGCAGCAAAGATTAGATGTCGCTGGGCAGCAAAGGTTAGTGGCGGCGGCCATCAGAGCACAGAGCAGCAAAGGATATTGAGTATGGAAGCCTCTCAGTTGCTGACCGGGTCGACCCGCGCGACCCTTTGGGTTACGGAGAGCCGGCCTTGCTGGCCCAATTAAATTAGGAGGCCGACCCGACAGCCCCAATGGCCCTGATTATTTGGGCCGGGTCAGTGACCCGGTGGGTCGACCCGGCCCATTCCCATCCTGAGAAGCGCGAGTCTTCGCTGAACTTCAAGCATACCGGGCACGTCCATCTGCTCTTCATTATTATTTTTGAGTTCAATCCGCATCCAGAGTAGACTAAAAACATGCATTTGAAGCACTACAGTACACAGTTGGTCAACGAGATTATTCGCGTGTGCTAAAAATATTGCCATTTCCGAGGAATAAGAGGCAGTGTCAGCATCTTTGACGTTCGTTCGTACAGTATACATCATTGCTGGATCCCCGATCTTGAAACTCGATCTATGATGTATACGTATTCTACAAAAAAACACATCTGTTGGGTTGGCCGCATTAACATATTAGAGCGACTGAAGAATCGATCAAATCGTGTAGGGCTAACTTGAGAACTCTGACTTCTCCTTTTTTCCAGGGAAGAAGGTTCTCCACTAGGACCGGAACATCTTGATAATGGTTAACAGAATACACCACCAAAAAAATACACAGAATCTTGACCGGAAAATTTTTCAGGGCGCTCTGTTGAACACGCCGATGGAAGCTGCTTCAAGCGAGCGCCCAGCAGAAGGCTAGAAAAGAAACGAAAGGAGGGATTGACAAGCACACACCGATGGGGGCATCACGGAGGCGACATGGTAATGACGGTGATAGCTAGCTAGCTCTAGCTGGTTACAGTGGGAATCGCGGTAGGACTGTCTGTAGGAGGACACGGGAAAAGATGGCTACGGTCGTAGGATTTGAATTGTGCGTATACGAACCATTCACAGAAAAATAAGCGTACAAGATCATGTAACTACTGTTTCCGTGTGTCGAGAGCGACGGACTCCATGCGAAATGGCCCCCTTTGTCATCCATCCTCTTTTGTGGGTGCAAGCTCAAGACCGCGTGCGTCGCAACGCGACGGTGTTTATTTGTTGTGGAAACCAAACGTTCACGATGCCACAAGTTCAGAGATCGGAATTGATGCCCGTACGATCTTTGAGAGATCTAGCAAAGAAACCTGCTTACTCAAAATGAACAGACGAGATCACGGGGGATCCTTACGTAATCTACCCAGTATCCATTGGCCCTGATTCTACGCGCTTTACCGAAACGGACCTAACTCTTCCCGCCGCTCTCCTGACGAAACGATTTCATATTCTAAGATATCACAATACATTTATCTGTTTGCTCTGAAAAGAACGTGCAGTCACTACTACTCACTCTTCAGCAGTGGTAGCTACCATACCAGTAAAATTAAGCAATCTCTGCAGCTGGTTCGATCAGTCAGTCCTCGTAACCCATGATTACCTAGTGGCTGAGAGGGGTGGAACCAAAGCAAGAACGCCAAGATCGGCTACTTTACAGTTACAAGTGGCCAAGGGGATGCCTACGTGCGTTCAGCGAGTAGTTCACGCATGCACACGAGGACACCAGCCGCTATCGGTCCGTTCTGTCACAGCACCGAGAGATTGATGAGGTCGACGTGGTCGATCAGTTCTTTTACCTTTCCTAGCTAGGAGTAGTTGAGACCAGCCTACAAGGCTAAAACAAAAAAATTGAACTTCATTGCCAGATTTTCGCCAACGATTTGTTCCTATCCGCCGGGTTTTTAGCTTGGATCAAGCTAACGGATCGGTGGAAGTCGTTGCCACAGCTGAGTTCTCCGTGGAATTTCTGGGAGTCGGGCACGAGTTAGGCTAGCTTAGGCGTTGGGATAAGGATTACGAACTTTGAGCGTGTTGCTGCGCCAGATCCTGCGCTGGTTTTCAAGGATGGACGACAGGAACGGCAGGCACGATCATGTGTCTCATCGCAGCATGCACCATTCACGACAGCACACAAGTGGCGAGGCGAGGAGATGCCTTTTCCAGACGGTCGAGAAGCGACTGGGTGGAGTCGTGTTAAGGTGGCGGAGCGCTGGTCCGTGATTTGATCTGTGTACGGATTCTAATTATTGTGCACTCAGTAGGTGTGGTTTCTTCTTTATATAATGGAGTATATTAGCAGATCTTAAACGTGATAGTTGGAATTCAGAAGCCATGTGCATCGAAGACATCGACTCTGAATTCCTTTGCACTGTACTGTCTGTTTCCGTCGAAGCCCCAGTACCCACCCAGGCACCCACCGAGGAGTTCTCGACGAGTTGGACATCCGGCGATCAACTCACTTTGCTTTACTATCTGACAACACAGGATCGATCATACGCCGCATGTGAACCGTGAACGAGCGAGGGTCACTCAGTCACAGGCCTTGTCGGGTCTGGGACGGCGACGTCGGCCGCCGACGATGGCGAGGCCGCGAGAGAGACGGCATGCGAGCTCGGCAATTCGGCATGTATAGCGGATTCCGCCCCCACCACCACCGAACCGATCGAGCGTGGAAGGAGAAGGAAAGCGACCTCACAGGCAGGCACGCGCGCGAGCGCCCAGCACCGAGGAGGAGCGCGCGGAAAGGCACGGCGATCGGGCCCAGCCGGTGAGAGAGACGTCGGCGCCGGGCGATTTGGCGCGTGAATGTGGGTAGACTAGTGTAGTAGTAGGCGCCGCCGGGGCTGATCTACGGCGGTGGTGGAGCTAGGTCCGCGTTGCGGCTACGCAGAGCGACACGTCTGGCGCCGAGGCTTTTGCGTGTTTTGGTGTCAGCTGCTTTGTGGAGTGGAGTTTGGGACGTGATGGGCTGGAATTGGATCATGGACCCGCGCACGTCTCGGTGGTCGGCAGTGCTATCAACTTGACATTTTCCTGGTCTGGAACATGTGTTGGGTCCGTTCGTTTGGGGATGCGTCCAGTCCAGGGTTGTTTGGCTGGTGTCCACTCTAAGCTAGATGAAGCGATGACCCTGGTTGCACCCCGTTTTAACAGAGTTTAAACCTTTAGATTTGATACTGATGTTTTCTTATTTAGCAGGAATATTTTTAGTGGGGAACGATTTTTCCGTTGACAACGAGCCATCTGTTATGACTTCGTTAATCTCAAGACTCGATACGTCAATTCATTCTTTTAAATATCCTCATATAGGTAGGGTGTATGTGCACACGTTCAAACATGAGTCTGTGCACATGTATGTGAGCGTGCATTGTACTATGTTTCGCAAAACAAAAAGCGGACATGCGTGCAATCACCGATCTTTGTATTTTCAACCATAATTTCAAACTCTTAGTCGAAGCAAAGCACCAAAAACAATTTTAATGGTCTAATTGAGGTGCACTTTTTTTTTTCAAGATCTTGTTCGGTCCCAGAAGCGTACTTCTATGATCGCCCACAAGACGATGCCCTTCAAGCCAAGGCGAACAGAGACTCTTCGTGGTGCGACTAATGGTACCATTACTATGTTTGACCATCTTAGAAATATGCGACTACATAATTTTCCAATAGTTTGTCTAGTTTTGCATATAAAACAAGATCCCACATTCGCCTCAATTTCGATCGATGATCGCTCCGGTTAATAGGGCTTCGTCGGTTTTAGATTTCACAGTCATGGTGGCTTGCTCTTGTTCGATGCTTCATGAGTTCAATCACTGTCACCTTCTATGTACATAGATTATTTTAAAGGTTTACTAATTGAAAGCCATGCTCGTAATATCTCATGCTAACTAGTATCTCAAATTAGACCAGCTCAGTTAAAGACACACGCATATGGCTAATATCTCCATAAGTCATCTCTTCACCAAAACTATGAAATGACATTGCGTCAGGCCCCTAGATCGGAGGCACTCATTTGGGCTGGCAATTCATCACCAAAGTTCCGGTAAAAACTATCGGAGGCAGAAAAATACTTCATTTTGTTGCGCTATTTAAGCGGAACTTTTCAAAAACTGACGAAAATACATGTGTTTACACTTTACAAAAATGGCTCCATTTGCAATTTGCATCACTTTCTAATACTGTCTTTGTTTTCAGTTTGAGAAAGTTTTCAAGTTCTACCTCAAAAGTATGCTTTGCTACTTTCAACAACGCATTCATTTGCAAACTGAGTGACTTTTCAATCTACCTTTGATTTAAGTTTGAGGCAATTTTCAAATACTGCCCATGTTTCCTTTTTAAGGCACTTTCACTTTTAATGGAAGTGCCTTTGATTACCCTCAAGCATTCCTATAAAGTGCTTTTGAATAGAATTACAGACAGTTCATAAAAAGTGCTTAAATTAAAAATAAAAGTAGTTAATGGAAAGTTTTTGTAAATTCTAGTCTGACTAGAAACTTTAGTTTGGATAAACTTTTGCACCTTTGGTACAACTGTTGGCCACTAGGTTATACTAATCTCAAGTATGAACTAGTATCTTCATCATCATTACCCTCACAACCCTCTTGTAAATCTGATCCTAAATCATTTCTTCATACACGCTAAATCCATCTAGCTAAAAGAAACAGATTCACCTCATCTTTATCATCACATTATTGCGCATGAATTGCTGGGTTGGGTATTTGATTCATCACAAACTAGTAATTTCACCATGAAACAACCATGTGCTATAATCAGTCATAAATCCATCACATGTCAGATGTTGTTCGACATATTATAAACGTAGACAAAATATGTTTCCACATATTCTGGTTGGGAAAAGTATCTTAACATCTCTCACAAAATTACTAACAAAATGTATAAAAAATGCAACTCCTCAAGGAAACTATTCAGAAGATCATTTTGATTTTATCCAAGGCTTATCCATGTTTGAAGTGGTGTAGAATGAATGAACAAAACACTCACATCATTGAGTTCCTTTGCACCATGTTGAGTTAACAAATTGTGCAGAACATACACACATTTCATACATAAGTTAAAACTCATCAACATTGACTTAAATAACATTGAAATTGTGTGCATCGTTACTTCAAATTATGAACAGATTATTGGGAAGGTGCATTGATATTAACTAGAATTGTGATGTGCAACGTCGTGTGTAGGGCCGGTCCTATATATTATTATTGGTTCCAGGTGAGTCAAGATGAATAAAATTTGTACAAAGCTTTTATACCGGTCCTGTGTATCATGTTATCGTGTATAATTTTCTATATGTTCACATAGTTTAGTCATAGAAGTGGCAATACTTATAAATATTAGTCGGTGTGTTTTTTGTTGGTACTTTATACATTAAGATATTAAATTGTATTTCATTACAAATTTTGTTTTATTACTACTTTTAGAATGTGTAATATGTATAATTTCTGGTAACGATATGTAAAGAGTAAGATCTAACAAATATCTCAATAGAGATTTCTAGTGTATGTTTAATGAAGCATATGAATAAATTTCTGAAGTATAAGCTGAATTAGCAAAACGAGTTATTTATATTCGAAACTATCTAACTAGAAGAGGTGAGCCCAGCTCACTCGACTAGTGGAGTGGATGTACAGCCCAGTCACCCAAGTTCAAGTCCTCACGGGCGCGAATTTGGGTTCTTATTATTAAAAAAAACTCGCTGTGAGGGCTTCCCCCACCGCTTTCCTTTCAAAAAGAAACTATCTAACTAGTCTATTTTTTTGACAAAGTGGGCATACTATCTAGTTTGTATTGAAACAACATTTTTTATAGTAGTCACGAATGGTGTTTGCATATGTAAATTTATTATTTTATATTCTCTTATGCAATGTGCTTGTTATCATTTAGTGTATAAGTGCTCAAGCAATTTATGAAATAAAAATGTTTTCCTAAAGAAATGTGTTGCACGGAATTAAACATGAAAAAACCTAGTACACATATATCTATAAAACCTCCAGGACTTCCACCCGGAAAAAGAATAGCATGCTTATTAAATCTTTTCTCGTTGGTCAAATTCATTTTTTCTTACGTCCTGAGGTCTTTGGTCTCTATTTGCATGCGAAAATTAACCATATTATTATGTTAAGATACTCACTCGATCGCCAGGAAGTTGGTTCCCTAACATGGATGTACGTAATGTTGCTGCTGGAAGATGTGATTTGGTCCAATTGGTCATCAGTTCTTAGGATATTTACCACATTACTTCTCTTGCCACCCGTGCTCGACAGGCATTCTTAAAACTATTAGTAAACTCGAGAGAGCTTTTAGTATGATGAAGTGACACGAGGCTGATGCCAAGTGCGATGGGAAGCGGTGTGCATACCCAAATGCTTGGGAGGGCTAGGGTCATCGACCTTCAAAATTTTGTAAGGGCGCTTGTCTACCTGTGTGACAAGTCGAAATTGATTTCTTGAACGCGACCACCTCTATCACCATCGGAGATGGGAAAATCAAAAACTTTTGAAATGAGCCTTGGCCTTAGGGACTCAAACCCAAAGATGTCACCCCCACCACCTTCTCTGTCCCTCGATCAAAAAAAATATACGTTCACAAAGCTCCCGATAAGAATTTTTTGATAGACCTATTGACAATCTCTATGGGGATAACACTTCAACACATTCAGAATTCATGGACTAATGGACGCGCCTTTCCGCGATGAAACCTTTTTGGGAACAGATTCACTATGACATCTTGTGGAAATTCACCTCCGGGGTGTGCTCCACCGCCACTTCTTATTGGGCTCAATATGAAGGCTCCCTTTTTCTATTATTTCGGTGGATGTTTGGAAGACTTGGGCACCCCCAAAGTGCAAAGTTTTTACTGGGTTTGTCTTAGAAGACCTTATATAGATCGTGGGTCGTCTCCAACACCGAGGGTGTCCAAATTCTGGACTATGCCAACTATGCAAAAGAGAACTGGAGTGGGCAGCGCACCTTCATCTTAAATGTTGATACTCTTGCATTTTTTTAATGTGATCATTGGCTGGCCTGGGATTTCCAACTTCGAAACCTCACTTTGGCCCACCTTCTATAAGATCTTACGGTGGGACTTCATCATATTTCTCCAAGGACATCGATGCAAATCTATTTCCTATCTTGCAATGTTTATCGTGTGGGAAATTTGGAATGGACGTAATGTAAGGGTTTTCCGCCACACCTTCGACATGCGATCATTAATCCTTCATATTAAGGAGGATATCTCCCTTCGGGACCGTGCCAGGGCAAAACACCGGGGTTATCTGATGAGGCGAGAGTAGCCTTTAGATCCGAGATTTTTCTCGTTTGTAACTCTATTAAAAAAAATTAACCAAAGAGATGAGGCAAAGATTTTGCATCTCTTTAGAAATAAAAATCAAATTATCCCTTCGAAATCAATTTCATTTCATGATGGAAAAGTACGTTACGAATGCATCTGCATAATCAATTATTCCTTCATCTTAAATGTTAATACTTTTGCGTGTTTTGTAATGCGATCATTGGTTGGCTTGGGATTTCTAACTTCGATACCTCACTTTGGCACACCTTTTATAATGTGAAATAGTGGCGGGGCTTCATCATATTTCCCCAAGGCCATTGAGGCAAATCTATTTCCTATCTTGCAATGCTTATCGCGTGGGAAATTTGGAATGGATGCAATGTAAGGGTTTTCTGCCTCACCTCCACCATGCGATAATTGTAGTCCTTCATATTAAGGAGGTTGTCTCCCTTTGGGCCCGTGAAGGGCAAAAGAACCGGGTTATTTGATGATGAGAGAGTAGGCTTTAGTCTCGAGTTTTGCTCGTTTGTAACTCTATTAAAGATTTTTTAATCAGAGAGATGAGGCAAATATTTTGCATCTGCTTAGAAAAAATCAAGCTATCTCTTCCAAATGAATTTCATTTAATGATGTGAAAGTACGTTACCAGTGTATTGTGCGTAATCAATTGTTCGTTTGGACACTTGGGCCACCGAACTTTCCACCTCACGCAGATTGGAACCCCTAGGTAGTGGTTTCGACACAACCATCTCTCTCTTTCCGTCTTTCCGCATGGCAAAGTCCCAATGCTATTTGCTACTTTAGTACACTGCTACTTCTGTAGTGTAGTAGTCATCCTTGGGGGCAAAAGAGATTTTCCGTAAAGCAATGTGCATGCCAAAATCTAAATCAAGCGCATCTTTCTTATCAATTCTGCGGCTGGCGGCAAACACGCATTGGCTCGCAACTAGAAGATATCTAAAAGAAAAGATGGATCGAGATCAGCATCATGCATGATCCGAAGTTTTTTTTTATCAGAAAAAAGGAGATAAGAGACCATTAGTTTCGCGAGAACTTCGCATCATCGTCTATCCATCTCGCATGCATGAGCTGCTTAATTTCTCAACTCGATCTATCCACAGCAGATTGTGGAGGCAATTATCCATGTACGCTCGTCCCGTGGACGTCTTACGCCAATCGATCGATATGTGAAGTGAAGAACTACACGTACTACGTGTACCGCAAAACTGCAAAGCTACACACGGAGCTAGATCGCACTACTGATATGATGCATGCGTAAGGGCAACTCAAGTGGCCGTCACACTCAAAAGCGATGCCCCTTACAGATCGATACAAATAAACAAGGAGAGATGTCGAACGTGCAAAATAAATATGAACGTCGGCAAACGTAATCCAAAAGCTTATTTGGCCGTTTATGCTATCGACACATCACACGCTTTAATTTCCCTCCCTACAAAAGTAGTATATGCAACTCCTCCTACGTACGCAAGAACACGGGCTAAATAACACGGCCGCCCGGCCCTATTTATGCAAGTTGCCAGTACATGTTTTACGTGGAGAATTAAGAACTGAAGATACTGTTCGTTCTAAGTTGTCGTTGCTGGTGACTTGTGGAGTGCAGTATTATTCGACCGGGAGAAAGCGAGCCTATCATTGAGCAGTTATCTACTCTTGTGTCATTGTGTGTATGTGATCTACACGATGTTACTGGTCTAAAAGTAGTTTGATATAGTGCAGTTATATTGGATATGGATTACACGCATGGGTGCAAATGGGAGCAAAGTTGTGGATGGTCTGTGTAGCTTAGCCATCAGTCCAAAAGGAGGACCGGCGCCTAAAGTGTCTGGAAAGAATATTTTCTTGACATGACAGAAATGCAACTGAAAAACTAGCAACACACGTCGTGTAAAGCAAAAAGTAGCAGATCCGTAATTAAGGACCCTTGGGTTTGGTTTGGTGGAGTACTATGGTGTTTTGCTAAGATCATGAAATCGGTGAGAACTGACAAGTCTAGACGGAATTTATCCATATACCAAGAATTCACTGGTAGATAGTCAGTTATTAGCTACTCCTAACGTAGAATCAACCGTTTTAAGCTGAGAGGAGGAAACTGATAGTATAGGTGAACACATGTTAGGAACGACTTAATCATGCATGGCCTGACGGAGCACTTTCTTCCTTGCTCGGCTTGTTCCCAAATCATGCATCTACTCCTAGTGCTGAAACTGTTTTTTTTGCAGGTAGTCCTGAAACTGTTTATTTGTTCTTTCTTGGTCTATACCTACCACCATTGCATGATCCCAACACTCTTTGTCATTCCTGATCAAATGATTGGACACGTCAGGCTCTGATTAGCCACGCCTTTAGCTTCTCTTCCTTCTTTTGCTTCAGCTGCAAAAATTTAGAAGAACAAAAGCATAGGGTTGGCGCACGTCCTGTGGAAGATAGCACTTGCCACAAACCGCTTATTTCATGTTTTAAAAATCACGATCATTAAATCATTATCGATCTGCTAGAAAAAAGGGGGTGTTCTAAATCTACTCGTAAACAATAAAACCGCTTTCTAGGTTTGGTAACCGTTAGAAACTTGCTCACTTTCGTGGATCAAATCAAGAACAGGATTATTGCCTGTCTTTCATCGGTAGCTTTCGACGAAGTTGGCTCCGCGTGAGAGAACCAACTGGCGACGACAGCAGCATCCTGGATCGCCGGCGACGTACGTGCTGGCTGAGGGAGGCGACACGACGGACGACGACGATTGCTCTCTGTCACATGGCGAAGGCAGGTGCTGTCTTCTCACCCTTCTGCTTTCTCGCTCCCATTTGCTAGCCATCTCCTGTCAAATGTGAAAACCGTCATGTAACACTAGCGTAATAACACAAGGTGGCAGTTCAGAGGAGACATGGTGGTGGTTTGTGGTGCCGCCACTTGCGACGAGTTCGGCACATTGTTCCATCTTGCACTGACGGCATCCATGATTCTAAGTTTCTAACATGCAGCTATTGCTAAGCTGAACCTTTTCCGATGCGCTTGGCCGTTGAGAGTGCCGGGATCCTAGACATGTTTGAGAGTGCCAGGATCCATGATTCTAATAATACGACATGTTTGATTAAATAATCTTTGAAAAATGCTGCTTGGCCGTTGAGAGTGCCAGGATCTTAGACAGATGAAGAAACCGTCAAACGAATCTCAAAACTAAATTAAGCTAAGCTACACAGAATCTAGGTGTTGATATCATAATCGGTGGATATATCATAATTTAAGGGTAGGTGCAGTTATAAGATATACAGGAGT
The DNA here is from genome assembly GCA_026929855.1 of Poa annua. Lineage (NCBI taxonomy): Eukaryota > Viridiplantae > Streptophyta > Magnoliopsida > Poales > Poaceae > Poa > Poa annua. The sequence continues at coordinate 74,480,621 of CM049433.1, forward strand.
ATATATAACAATAGATCTCGAAGAAGATTACTCCAGATCACACATGATTGTACTACTCGTGAAATAAGAAATGCAGCAAGCTACATCATACGTGTTATGAATATGCATGACAGCTTCCGGCAGGAACTGGCATGCGGCATATTTATTCTGAATTTAGCCAAGGAGACCTGGCTGCCATTGTTCTCGAGAGCCTAGATCTCTCGCTGCTTGCATCAGCTATCCTGGAACCGCATACATCACGCGGTAGAAACCGAGGCACGATAGCTTAATATTAGCTCGAGGTCCTAAGGCACCTCCAACGGGCTGCCGCATCCCTCCGAGACCTGTCCGTTTTTGTCCGAACGGACAAAACAGACTCTCCAACGGACCAGCGCAAACGGACACTTGTCCGCGCGGACAGCCAAACTGGATCAAACCTGGTCCAAGTTTGGTCCAAGTTTGGGGAGCCGCGGACACAGCGCGTGTCATCTCCTTGTCCACCCTGGCCCACGCGTCAGCGAGACCGGACGCTTGGCCTGGTCTTATTAAATGCGGTGGGTGGCCGGGGTCGCTATCCACACTCCACTCCGGCCCAAAACCTAGCCGCCGCCCCGGCCACCGCCACCACCACAGCCGCTACGAGGCCACCGCCACCACCACCGCCACAGCCGCCATGAGGCCTTTCTGGGCGAAGGGCGGCCGGAATAACCACGAGGCGTCGAGCTCTCGCCGCGCCGCCGTTTGGTGCCCGCCCCCGTGGCTCCACCCTGCGGTCCAGCCGTCGCCCGCGACACGCAGGCCGCCCGCGAGGCTCGCAACGCGCGCCGCCGGGCTCGCCGCGCCCGCGTCCAGCCGGACGTGGCCGCGATGTATTGGGAGCGGCGGCAGCCGCTGCCGTGGGGAGATGTCCACCTCTCCGAGGGGTGGCACCTCAACCGGCAGCGCGTCCCCGTGCCCCCCGTGCCGCGCTCCGGCCGTGAGCGGACGGAGGAGATCCACCGGCGCCGGGCAATGCTGCCCCCAGATCTCCCGGACGACCCGGCCTACGCCGTCACCTCGTCCCTATGGGACGGGTGGTTCGAGCTAGAGCACGACCACCGGTGCCGGGTAGCCTTCGCGGCAACGCTGCCCCAGGAGGACCACGCCGAGCCGGAGGACGAGGAGTCCTACGCCGAGGCTGAGGAGGACGAGGAGGACCCGGCCCTCGACTGGGAGTACGACGACGGCGGCGACGCTCCTCCTCCCGTAAAGGCCGAGCCGGAGGACGAGGACGAGCAGATGTAGCTCGCCATGGAGCTGTCCGACCTGGAGGAGCTCGGCCGCTGGCCCGATCTGGCGGCCACGCTCCGTGTGTCCGCCGAGGCTGCGGCCGAGCAGGCGCGCCGGGACGAGGAGTTCGCCCGGGCCGAGCAGGCGCGCCTAGACGAGGAGCGCGCGCGCTGGCAGGTGCCGTGGTCGCCGTGGCCAGAGCCCGGCGAGGGCCAGGCGTACTTGGCCCCTCCGGCGTGGCCTCAGGACCCCGAGGCGCCAGCCACGCCTCCACCTCCACCCGCGGCGCCACCGGTGTGGCTGTACTCGCCGCCGCCCTACATCATCCTCGACCCCTCCGACGAGGATGAGTAGGCCGGAGCCGCCGCCGCCACGACGCCAACAGGCCGGAGCCGGCGCCCATTTTCCACTCCGGCGACGCCGGCGCCGCCCTTCCCCGCCCTATTTTTTTTATGTTTATATTTTATATGTCTCACTGGCCACTAGGCCCTACCGAACTAAGTATATGTTAATTAAATTTATGTTCTGTCCTTTTTTTTTTGCGGAGGCCCGTTGGAGGCACTCTATCCCCAAAGAGGACAAAACACCTCAATCTGTCCGCGGACAGCCCAAAGCGGACACAATCGGTCCGCTTTGGCTGTCCGTTTGCGGAGGCCCGTTGGAGGTGGCCTAACACTGCATGTGCTGAATGCCTGTATCTGCACTGCACATGCGTGTGTCCGCTTTGGGCTGTCCGTTTGCGGAGGCCCGTTGGAGGTGGCCTAACACTGCATGTGCTGAATGCCTGTATCTGCACTGCACATGCGGACAGTGTAGATCTCTGAAGAAACGCGTGACAGGGTACTAGTTTAGCGTGTTCGTTGAGCTAATCGCGATAGAATAATCACCGCCGCATGAGTCGGCGCAGCCGCGGTTGATCTCGGGCCACCGTTTCGGAGTTGATTAATTAGCTAGACACGGTGTTTCACTTCACTGGTCATGATCTTGAGCTTGGAAATGGCCACGCCGGAAAACAAACAAGTCAAGAACTGCACTGTGGCTTCACGTCAGTCTAAGCCTGGGATCCAGGACTGCAGACTTGTTGGGCAGGAAGTAGGAGTAGTGCTACCGATGCCAGGGCGTTTACGCAAGAGAAACGTGCCATCCGGTTAACGAATCGATGCGCTTCTTCCACCTTTGGAATTTAGATGGGGATCGACAACAACGGGCAGAGTGGGAAAAAGCAGCAACCGGAGACGGAAGCGTAAGCACATGTTCAATTTTGATTCCCTGGTGACTGGGACTGAAACTGACTGATCTTTCTGCTCGGTGCTTTGCATGTCTTGCAAGAAACGGCCAGAGCTTATAGGAAGAAAACTTGATTCCCGGTGGAAATAAGCTAGCAACAAGCTGGACCCTTCTTTTGGGCTTTTGCAGATTTTGGGCTAGAATCTGGTTTAGAAGCTGAAAAGAAGGGGACCTTAGACTCTTTTTCTTCTTCTTCTTTGGCGAGAGCTTTTGACTCTTCTTTTCTTTCTCCTTTGTGTATTGGGTCAGGTAAGTAAAGAGCAGTCCATCAGCTTTTGCAAAATTTGCGGCCCAAGGCCCATTGAAGCACTTGAAATCGCCTGATGGTGTATTCTCAGTAGTTGTTTGGGCTAGGTGATAATGTCATGTATCTATCTATTATATACTAAAAGCAATATACGGAGATCGAATAGAGCCACCATATTAATCCACATCATCTTAATTAATTTTAACAGTTAGATCTAAAATATGTGGTTGAGATTACATGTCAAATTAGTAGTTACGTAACATATTTATAGCATATGACGCAAATCTTGCCCCGCACGTGAGATGACAGCAGGCAAAAGTATTTTTCTTTCTCCACCGATGGTACGTGATGGGCTGATAGGCAGTAGTCAAAAGAAAGAAAAAAAATGAAACGTACGAGATCAGCTGTGGATAGATCCGTGTCTTTACAGGAAAATAAACGTGTCTTTCGGCCGGCCGCAAAACAAAAACTCCATACGATGCTTTCAAAAAAGATCCTTATGATACACATAAAAATCTACACATCGTGTCATATGGAACACGCTGGAAGAAATTAAACGGAAGAAAACTTTGGACATAGAAGTCAGTAAAGTATATATAATAATGAGTACACTCGAATTATTATTTCGGTATTTCCAGGAGATAAAAAATATATACATAAGAAGAATTGAAAACTTATTTGACAGTAATTAGATCTAAAATATAAGACAAAGTTGTTTTTTAAAGATTATAGTTTCGTAACATAGTTTCACACGACTTGGTTGGAACGTGACAGAAAATAATCTAATTTAAATATGGTGGCAAAGGAGACGTAGACTTCTATTACATGTTTTTTCATTAAACACGTACTTTCAAATGATAATAGGTGCATCAGTTTAAAATCCTGGTCATGTACAAGACTAACTACTTCTTTCTAAACCTAAAAAAAGCTACCTTAGTTAAAACGTGATAGCTAAATGAAAAGGAAAAAAACTAAAAGCATGGTGGCCACTGCATACTTTCTTTATTTCATTTATCTTGCCTTTCCAAGCTTTGTTAAAATCCAATTTTCTAAAAATTGACCAAATATAAAAAACTAACATTCATAACATTAAATTTATATAATATAAAAAATATGATTATAATAATAATCATTTTATATTTTAGATGGTTCTTTTATTTGTATTTGAACAAACTTTATAAGATTAAAACGCATGTTAACTATGAGTTGAGGGAAGATAGTGTTTTCATGATTGAGTAAAAATAATTAACAAACTTTTTTAACGGTCACGAGACCAACCAACTCAAAAAAATACTTGCAGAAATTTGGAGTCATAGAATTTTAAAATTAATGAAGTCATGACATTAATCACACTTCATGCATTCTTTTTATTATTAAATACACATATATGACACACATATCCGACCGTCATCAGACAAACACTCTCACAAAACGGCTACAAGAGTTTGGAGTTCCGAGTCGTTTTTAATATAAATAGCGTGACGTCATTAGTCGCGTTATCAACGGGAACGTCAGTCACACTAAAAAATTACCATATTAATGACACAAACATGGCTGATTTAACACAAATTCTCCCGCAACAAAATATTCAGTGAGAGACAAAGCGTCAAACCTCATAAATTCTTGAAGATACAACATTAGTCGACACACTATCAACGCGAGCATCTCTCACACTATAATTATTTTTAGTGATACACATTGGACCAAAGTCACCACATATAGTGGATTGTTATGTTTCATATTTAGTATCAACACGGCATCCCGACACAATTTTTAATATGAGGAAGTGAAAAGCCTACACTTAATTCTTATGAAATATTTTGACGGATATGAATGGTAGACATATTTGGACTATTCTATATGTATTTCTCCTATGTAATGAAATCAACTTAAAAGCACATGTCATTCCGAGTGGATTAAGAGTCGGATAAGTGAAGAGTCTGGAAAACTTATAATAGTAGTTCTCTACCTATGACTATTCATGTATGAACATGTTAACGAACGTGCCTATAAGAAAATAATTTATCTTTAGCACAATATATAAAATAGTGGCCAACGTTTCACCGGGTTCATTTTTCTAAAATGTTGGACATGGTGATATGGAGTGAGTAAAAGGAGAGGAAGAATCAACATACCACGATAATTCTCACTATTGAATATGAGCTATCTATTAAGGAGGACATACCGTTTTGATCCACCGATTTTGTAATAGAAGATAACTAACCTCACATAATGATCTAACATTGTGTTGGACTATAATTCACTTTACAAATCCAATATCACTTACATTGGTGCTCCAACATATGGTATGATAATCTATTGTTCATAAATCTCAAATTGCCAAAGATGGTACTTGCATACATGATATTCTGATTACCAAAACATTTGCAATAGGTGTAGAACAATTTTATTTATTGTCACATAATGGGAGATAATATGATATTGATTAAACTATATTTTTATTTATTGAACACTTTCAACCAACGACAGATGATGCCGTCGCATTTGCGAGGGCCACCATGCTAGTTTGAAGAACAAGCCTTGATTATATCACTTGCAGAACACAGTCAAGTACTACTTGTACATAAGAGCAGAACTCCACAATACACTTACATTTTTTTGTTGTATATTTGCACAAGACAGGAATTGGCTTACCAAAAAATTGGTCAGAAAGAATTAGCTATCACCAAGACTATATTGTGGGGTTACGTGTCACGGACTCTACATCATTTGTAGCTTGCTTTCTTGACAGGGCTGGAGAGATCAGTCTCCAAACTGCAGCAACGAAAAAATAGTCAATTTTACTGCATAAGTAATACCACAAACTCAAGCGATGTCATCTAGCACCACATGAAAAATAAGTAACTAATGCACACCAAATAGGAAGATTAGGAAATGCAACAGACAGTTTCTAAAAAAACACATTCGGTATCTATTAAGCTAGCTCTTGTGTTAACTGGATGAAATTATTTTAGTATAAAGAGCTCCATGGCAAGCAACAAGAATTGGCGACTTACTGTATATGCAAGCCGCCAACCATTCATTCATGATCTTCACCCAGGTGCTAGCCCATCCAACATCTATGCTCCACCTGATTGAGAATGCCACAAGAATTAAGGTGCGAGGGAATGTTACTGGATGCATCTTGCACCTAAACATATATGAGGCGACAGTGTGACAACATCTGACTGATGACAATAACTGCACTCTATGAGATTGCGATCAACAATCAAATATGTTGTCACTTCAGATTATAGGCATACGTGCTTTTCTGCGCAGTATGTCTTACTTTCTTGTTATTGGATGGTTAAGCTCCCAGCTTATGAATAACATCGCGAAATACATAGCTCCCACTGCAAATACAATGTGAAAAATCTCGTAGCTGTAAGGGGCATCTTCTTCTGACTGTATATCGTCGTTTCGAAACTGAAAACATAACACTTTCGTTAGTATGGCGGCTAATGTGAAGCGTGTTGAAGAGATTCATGATAGTCAACATTAAATAACGAGCTCCTTTAAACACAAATACATCAACAAAGATGCACATCATCATTCTCATAACATTTGAACTGGAGTGGATTCTTTTTCCGGAACAACTGATTTATTGCTTCATTGATCAAGAAAATTTGAACAACTGACTGGTGGCCAAATTTTGATGCCCGTTTAGTAAAAGAGCTCTACATAGTGCTACTTAATCAAGAAAATATATGCTTATGCTGGTCTCTAGTACCCTCTACCTATGGACGAGTGGAACACCTATTTGTTCGCTTGGAAACAGGGTGCATAGAAAGGATCATTTCAATATCCATAATTAAGAACTTCTTTAACAATATGTGAAAAATTGAAAGGATCATTTGCGTATCAATTAAGAACTTAGAGACTATGTAGAAAATTAATAGTTGAAACTTACTTGAAAGGATCGGTTATCGATTCCGGTAGAAAATGTGGCCATCACAATGGAGCAAATTGCAATAATGAAGCTCTAGAAAAGCACAAACCACAGTTAGAACATTGAAATTTCATTAACGGGCACAAACTAAAGGAAATATATGTCCACCCAGGATAAGAGTGTGTAACCCCGTAGAATGCTACACGATACGTATGACCAAGATGCGTGCATGATTAAACCATTGGCATAATTGTGATAGTCCCTTATAATAAAAAATGCACAAATAGGATCCACTCATTCAGGTGAGGCGCTAGGCAGTTTACAAATATGCAGGCTGGGATCTTGACACCATGAAGATGTATGGTGTAAATTCTGTACAAATGTCAGTGCTTATAACTTAGGGTTAACCATGAATATAACAACAATCTCCCAAGAGGGTTAACCATGAATATAACAACAATCTCCCAAGAGTAAAGCAAGGTGATAATTTAGGAACATTTACACGTGAATCTTAAAGCTCGATCTCACGACAGATCTACAAATGACAGCTACAGTTCAGGGTAGAAACAAATACATGTTCCCAATCAAACAAACTAATGACCTGGTAGCATGATTTTGGTGGTTTATAAAATCTTATAAATTAAGTAATCAAAGGGTTTTATGACTTGCGACACAATAACCTGGTGGAAATAGGCCTTTTTAAGTGTTAATATTCAAACTCAATGGCATGGACGACATTCACTGACCACAAATAAATGGCATGAAAATTCAAGGAATATCAAGTTTTTACTTACAATAATTGTAGCCCAATTACCATCCTTGCCAATTTTCATCTCAGTGTAGCACTTTCCTGTTCGTGGTTCGCTGCACATTGCAAGCAATGAAAGTGAGTATTGTATAACTGAGGTGTAGACGCTATGCTAGGTAGAACGAAAAATGAGGAATATAAATATAAGCATAAGATAATACCTGTGTAGTGCAGACCAACAGAGGAACACAATATATGAGCCCATGATTCCAGAAGATAGAAGACCCTCGTTAACCTTTTTTTGGCAAGCAAAGTAAATTAACACCATACACGTCATATAGGTTGAAACAATGTCAGGCACAAAGCCAGCACAGAACGTTCCAGGTATCAGTTAAACATACAGCACTTGTATTGTATCAATTGCAGTTGTAAAGACAGTAGAAAAGGTACATCAATGTCGATTTATGTTTATCTAAAACTTGCAGCATATGGCCATCAAATTGTGATGCTTTGTTGTTATGACCTTAGTAGGTTTCTAGAGTGGTGCGGGAAGCTAGGCGATATGGGAGAAACATGATCATTTGCCCCAAATTTCATATACCTTTGATCATTTACAATTCTCTTTATTGTAACAGAACATTTTCCTTCCCTTGTGCTGCCAATTTATCATTTCCATACACATTAAAACTTAATATTGCTCCTAACACCACTTATTCATTTGATTTTTTCTCATATTCTCTGTATTTAGTAATACTACTTAAATTTTTTCTGAACTCTATTTTTTTGTCAACATTTATCACAAGTAAAAGATTCCTGTTTGAATACAGCATTGCCGACTATTCTACAGCTAAGCTGAGGTCTGGAGCTGCATTATTCTCGCACCTTTGAATGTAGTGACACCGCCATCATTATCTTCACAAGGATCGCCGTCCATACAATAGTAAATATGTTGAACACACACGATGAGTTTGGAACGTACAGAATATATAGCACGGCAAGTCCAGAAAATGACGCAATGAAGGAGACAGTTGATAAGAACAGTCCGAACAGGCCACTGAAAAGCACAAAAAAGGTTTTATCTGTCATCGTCTAATTTCTTTTAACATTAAACTGAAGTAAATGGGACACCAGAACACCGTTAACTGAACGTTCTAGTATTCAAATAGTTGTGTACCATTGATTTGACCCTGGATCTGGCAGCCAACGTTTATTGCACCAAGATATGAGGTGGAGCATGCTTATAAGCTGGAGAATGAGAAATATCCTGGAGAAAACATTAAAATTAAATTAACTATAACCTCCAATGCAACGTGAGTTTAGTAGAAACCTAAATAATATTGCAACATGCCAGAATCATTAAATTTACCCGGCACCCAGTCGAGCAATTTCACCTGCAGAGGATATGTAATAGATTTCTTTCAGCCCACTAGCGTTTAGGATTATTACTTAGGTGGAAAGTTGTAATGGGAATCTAGTGTTTTTTTTTTTTGAAACTTTCTACTGTGGGGGAGCCCCCCACAGCCTTTTCATGCTATGTTTTCAATATTTTTTCCCATATACAGGATCTTTAAGTTGCTACTTTGGCCTTGAAACCTACATATATAATGCTTAGAGAATGGGAGAATTGCAAATGTAGATTGAAAGTTTCACACCTCTGTAATGGTACATTGAAAGGAAATAAACTTATATTGAGTGAAATCTAGCAGATCTTATCACAATCATCTGAGGAAAAGCAGCAGTTTTCAGTGCATGGTTCAGTAGATCTACTAGTGCCATCCTATCTTGCACTCTCTGCAGCAACTACATTTTTAGCAGACCAACTAGTGTGCTTGTGGGTGATGAAATGGCAAATTAAGTAGACAACTACGTACCGTAAAGTTGGATGAATACGTTAGGGATGACAAAAGGGGTGACAATTGACACTGCATAGAGAAGAAACTTGAGAACCCAGCATCCAGAGTGCCAGGAATTACGAACTCCCTGGAGCTTGCGCGTTCCAAATGTTGTGGCAAACATCACCCAGAAAAATATCTGTCGCTTGATGTAAGGAAGTGAACAAACAAAAAACACAGACGACTATGAGAAACAGTCTAACTTCACCTCAATTGCTTGCCTCATTAGTGTTTACCCCTTGAGCACCTTATGCAAAATGCAAATTCCCTTACAGAGTTCATGTAGAAGCAGAGCTGCTAGTAATCTACCCCGAGCAATTAAAATTTGAATATAAAGGATACGAAGCAGCCTAAGCTGACCCGAAGCACTCCTCCAGATTGGAAGCATTTTGAGTCACCTGCTCCACAAACCGAATTATCTGAAATTAAAACAGCAGAGCACGTTTCAGAGTTGTGGCGTCTGTAACTCAAACCGCACTAACAATAACAAATGAAGAGGATGTGGAAGAACCTACGGTGCAGCCCGTGGAACACCTTGGCTCCGTAGTCCCTGATGAACCACGCCAGCAGGTTGGTGGCGAAGAAGATGAGCCCATAGACGTACCGCGCCCTCAGCGACTGCCTCTTCCTGACCTCGTACACGCCGCCGCCGTCTTTGCATAATTCCGGCCCCTGTGTCTCGATCATATCTCCTCCGGTATTTACTAATGCCGTCGCAGAAACAGAGAAGCTTCTTCAGTATGCTCACCAATGCCGTCCGGAATTCGGGTGGGCAAAAAGGGAGGGAGGGAAGAAGGGAGGAGAAGGTGGAGGACTCACCCGCGGTGCTACTGCTCGGAGAACGGAGATGCTCCGCGGCGGCGCAGAGTTCCTCTGCTCTCAGGTCAGGAGACGTCAGGTGGTCTTCACTCACTCCACCCTGGTCGGAAGCGTGCCTCTTTAAGAACAGGTACTGATGACGAGTTACGGCGGTGGGGGGCCCTGCCCTGCACGGGTTCTAGAAGCTCGACCCCGACGTGTCCGGCGCCGAGACGACCGTTGGGGCGAGGCGGCAGCGTTTAAAAAGCGGACGGCGGTCACGAATATCTGTGGAGCAGACAGATTGCTAGCCAAGCTGTTGCCCGAACGAAACCAGAACCTCGCGGCGCGGCTCACTAATTTCTGGGCAAGTTCTTTGCTTTGCATGCTGCTACGCGTTTCAACAAGTTTGGTGGAGAAATTGCGGTACGTTCCCCGGAATGGGCTTCTCTCGAGATTATGGAACGAGAGGGTAGCCATGCGTTTGTCGTTCTCCCGAATGTTTGGACAAACTTGTTGCCATTGTGAAACACGGCGCGAGTCCCAGTAGTTTTGGGCTTGCCTTGGTCGAGGTTCCAAAGTAACCGGCCGTGACAACGGGCGGAGTGAAGTGCACGCGTTGTAGCGAATTAGTCCGTTGGTTGGTGCAATATCCAGTACGTATCACCGAAACGCAACTGGTACTAGCATGCCGTCGCCCGGACGCCACGCGCACGCCCGCACACGGATCGTCGGCTCCTGCTCCGTTCTTGTCCGTGGAAGCTGAAGGAAATCCTAACTGACGAAAGTGAAGAAACATCCTAGCTGAGTGACGAAACCGGAAACACTAACGCAACGGCTACTTGATTGACCTGCGGATGGGTGGTGGATACAACAGGATATCGATGTCCCCGATGAGGAAGAACGGGAACTCGGGATGAAGAGACAAGAAAGGCAGAGGAGTTGTAGAGGGCTTGCTGCGGTACAATCGTACGGTGGATTTTGGGGCGCTAGATCAAAACTGATGAACATGATCAGATTTCTTTTGTAAGAGCAACCATGATCCAGTTACTTACACATGTGGAACAGGGATCTGCATCTGCAAGCTCCCGAGCAAAATAAATAAATTTCGTAGCTGAATCACTCTGAGGATGGTAGCAAACCAGTTCACGCCGTAGCACCTCGATCAAATCACATACAACCAACCTAGAACAATCTATTGAGATCACAGAGGATGGCGTGCAAAGATGTAGACTACGGTTATCAGAACACTAGCTTGCATCAGTGCTCGGGAGGAAGAGGAGAAACTTTAGGGACAGAGGAATGTGATGTAGGGATTGGGTGCGGGGCTCTCTTGGGTCCCAATGTCAGTTGGATAAAACTGCAGGCCACGGTAACTAAATTTTCACCTCTCACTCCAAATGGAGGTTCCAGATCGCTTGACAAAAAGAATCAAACGGCTGATAAACCGTTCGGCGCTGAGGACCTCACCATGTGGGTAGATCACCAGCCTTAAGTCTTAACTAGTAAATATGCCCGTGCGTTGCAACGGGATACAAAAATCTATGTTGCCCGAGACGCACAAAGTATTTATTATTGGTACAACCGGTTTTAGTTTTACACGCTCTACTATTAGTGCCGCCATTTAAGTCGGCCAGCCAATACACGTGCGCTAGTCCAAGCAGAGCCATGCGACGCCGTTGCAGCCTCACCCCACTCCATAAAGTTTTTGGTCTTCGCCTCCCTCGATGTCAGCGAGCAGAGGAAGACATATAAATCTTGGGAAAGAGTCGGAATGCTAATTGAATGAACCGACCCGAATTGACTAAATTTTCACGGCAATTTGATGTTCTCTTGCTTTTATTTGATTTTTGGGTCTAAAATTTGATTCCACTCTTCACTGCCTGAATAGACCATAAATCCTGAAATATTAAAAATTCCTTGTCACATTCCGGCTTAACAAATATTCAAAATATTAATGGCCCGCGGAAATAATGGGTATGAAAGATATTGCTTTGTCATGGCTTTGGAGATAGATCCTTCCTGTAGTATAAGTAATAAGTTTAGGAAACATTGTAAACTGAATGCTCCTTGCAGCCACCCAAATCGAGCATAATTCTGAAGCTCCTCGACGCATCGAACTTTTTGATCCCACATAGTAGCCCTATCAGACCACGCTGCATCACCAACCAAATTGCCAAAATGTACATATTATCTTTGCGGAGCAAATTTGCTGTCCTAGTGAAACAAACAGAATGTCATTACCTGAATCAGGTCGGCCAACTCAACCCCCAGCTTATCATACTTCTGTGCGACGGATATGACCAAACGGATGTTGCTCATCGTTAGCACCTCCCTTTCGAGGAACGACTCGCGCATCCTGGACCGCAGCTTTGGCGTCGATATCCGAAACGACTGCGCCATCTGCTTGTACGATGGCTCATTCCCCAGTTTCCCTTTCAGCCTGAATAGATGTTTCAGAGATTAAGCACAAGTGTGAACTGGATAGCACAATTCAGAGTTGAAGTGGTTCTTGATTAATTTCAGAGAAAAGTATAGTGAGACACTAAATTATGGGACAGAGAAGTTGGATTGTTCGTATAATGGGGCATACTTTGACCTTTGCTGCTGCAGGAAGATTCCATCCTTGATCTTCTTGGAGAGGTCAGAGGTGGACAACCTGCTTGTGCGTGAGGAGCTCCTTGCTGACGGTTCCCCACTTCCCCGGAGGTAGATCCGGTTCATGCTCTGCAGCAGCTCTGGGCTGATACTCAGGTGCATGACGGCCGCGCCGTTCTTGGACCTCCCGCGCCTCCGGGCGCTCATCCGCCTCTGCCTTGCCGAGACGCCGGAGTGCGCCACGACGACGACTGAAGAGGTCCTGCTCTCGCCGCCGTCGTCCTCCTCGGACTGGTAATCGTTCTCGAAGGGGAGCTGCCACTGTTTCTCAAGCATGGACCTCTGCAGCCGGATGATGGCCTCGAGCGAGAACTCGTCGTGCGCGGGCTCCATCGCTGTCGAGCGTGGCGGTGGCGGCGCGCGCCCCCGCGGACGCGTAACCCCAAGTTTGTCGTGGGCGCTTGCCGTAGGTCCCCTCGAGTCGGCGCTGCAGCTCGGCGGCGCGCGCCGGGTGCGCTCCAGCTCCGCGAGCGCCTCGGCGAGCCGCGACCGCGCCGCCGCCAGCCGCACGTCCGCCGCGGCCTCCCTCCGGCGCAGTTCGCCAGGACGGCCGCGCCGCCCCCCGCGGGATCCAAGCTGTAGATCCCACCATGGGATGGGCACGGAAGTCCAGCTTTTTGTGCTTCTTTCTGGACACCCTGCAGTTGCATGACCTACAGTTGCTCGGAACCGTCCACTATCCTGCACACAATCGATGGAAGAGCGAGAGACAGAAGATGATAGGAAGGGGAACTCAGCTCGCCCGCGAACGTCGAGGCCGGGAGGCAGGCCACCGCCTGCTGGATGCGGCCAGGGGTGGAGAGCTCATGCCTTTCCGGTGGTTGGTGGCGGAGAGGCCCGGGTGTGCTGGCGGCCGACGGTGTCGAAGCATGCGGGGTGAACCCTAAGTGGCGACGGCGGCGGCGGCGGCGATCTGACGCCGGCGAGGACGGGAGGGTCGCCCGTCGCTGACCTCTCGCGAAAGAGAGATGGAGGCCTCAACGAACCGTTATTTTCCACTTGGCGGTGGCAATTCTCAGTAAATACATGGTTCGTTTGAGGGTAAATTGGTCTTTTCATGACGGACGACGCAAGAAGCCTTCCTGCTTTTATTATTAGGTATAGATATAGATAGAATAGAGGATACGGAGAAGAAGGGTGGTCGTACAGCCAGCTCATCACAATTTAAACCTCGGATTAAAAATATTTTCAGTGGGATGCGACGAGTTCCCGTCATAGGGAGACGTCTTTGATGATTTCGTCAATTTTAGTGCTGGTCCCGTTTTTTGGAGGTGCTCATAGGTGTGTAGTGTGTGTGCATTCATATGGTTCAATGTATGCACGTGTATGTGAGCGTTTGTCTTTATACCGTGTTCCGCAAAAAAGCCATTGTCTCCTACAACCACAAACCACATTTTAACCGTTAAATACATGCATGCCATGTACATAATCCAACTAAAATTATTCAAAGCCACCAATAAATAGTCAAACCAACATACAATTATTCGGAGAGCATAAATAGTTTAAAATATTTGTAGTTCATAATTCCAGCATAAATTTGACTGATTTTTGGTGTGGATCCACATATGCTTCGCAAGATCATTAAGTAGTTGCTCGTGTGCTTCTCGATTTCAAAGTTGTTGATGCATCTCAAGATACTCTAAACATGTGTTAGCATGGAACATAACAAGTTTATTTCCTGCTGAACCGTTAACGTAAGTATACACCGCTCAAAATACTCTTGGTTATGCTTTCAATCAACTAAGATCTGCCACATGTTAATCCCTGATTTCCTCTATGAAGGGTCATTCTATTTTCTCAGTCTAAAGACAAAAGTTTTTTAAAAATATTTTCTTGACCAATGTTTGGAAGCAATTTCTTTCTTGCATAATCTTGTTTTATGTTTCACACTCAAGTTTGCACCATTATCCATATTATTTTAGAAGAACAATTTAGTGTGAGATTTTTTTTATTGTTTTACCTTGTTGAAGTTTAATGTTATCAATTACTCTATATAATGATTGCTTGCTATCATTTAACTTGTAATGACATATTGTACTTTGATTAGCAATGACTATGATAAACTTTGTATGTGTCAATAATTAAATCCAAAGCATGTCTTGTTTTATCATTTATCTACTAGAGAACGGGTAAGAATTAAATTTGAGGATTTTGATAAGTCAAGAACATATCATCGAACTTTGTAGTTTATTATGATATTATCCATTATATTTGGCATATTTATTTGGTCTAACCTATTAATTAATAGATGCAAGAGTCTATTTTTTACAATTTGATGTGTAGAAATAATTTGGATATGGCACAATTATTTTACACTCTGAAAGTAGATGACGACGTTAACTCTCTTTTCATACTTCATGATTCAACCATATGACTCATTGGGCTGAAAGAAGACCCTAAGATGTTGTAGAGGTGCTCAAGAACCCATGAATCAAAGGGGCATTGATTGGAGGGACGAGAAATATTTTCTTGTCTTATATAAAGAGAAGAAACTCTAACTTTGTGGGGGCAGCCACCAATTGTCACATTTGCCTCCCTTTGGATTCTGTCTAGAGGGGGGGGGGGGGGGGGGGGGCTCTTGATGCACCGGTGAGGTGTTGTTGGGAAACTCCAAGAGAAAGGTATGAAGCAGTGCAGCAGCAAGTTTCCCTCAGTTGTGAAACCAAGGTTATCGAACCAGTAGGAAACTAGAGTTCTCCCGGAGGTGTCAACGGCGCCAGAAAAGAGCTTGTGTGTAGTTGACGTGGAACCTGCACACAACACAATCAAAGTATTTTGCCCCAACTTGACAGTGAGGTTGTCAATCTCACTGGCTTGCTGTAACAAAAGGATTAAACGTATGTGTGGATGATGATTTTTGTTTGCAGAAAATGGAAGTAACAGGATTACAGTAGGTTGTTTTATCAGTTTAAAGAAAAAGGACCGGGGTCCACAGTTCATTAGTGGTGTCTCTCCATAAATAATAATAACATACATGCGGGTAAACAAATTACAACTGGGCAATTGACAGAATAAAGAAGTGCATAATGATGCATATACTATACTTATGATGTCTAGTGTGAGATTCATTTGGGCATTAAAACAATATACATAGACCGTTCCAACCGCATCTATGACAAATAATCCACCTTCCGGTTAGCGTCCGCACCCCTTTCAGTATTAAGTTGCAAGCAACAGATTATTGCATTAGGCAATGTGTGTAATGTAAGTAATACAAATACCCTTAGATAAAGTACTACTGTTTTATCCCTAGTAGCAACAGTACATCTACAAACTTAGAGCTAGCTGTCACCACCCCAGATTAAATAGAGACATGAACCTACTATCGAGCATAAATACCCCCTCTTGGAGTCACAAGCATCTACTTGGCCAGAACATCTACTAGCAACGGAGAGCGTGCAAGATCATAAATAACGCACTCACAAGATATATTATGAAGCAATAACATAGTACTCAATATTCATCGGATCCGAGCAAACACAACATGTAGTATTACATAAAGATGATCTTGATCATGATAGGCAGCTCACAAGATCTAGACATGGTAGCACAAGAGGAGAAGACAACCCTCTAGCTACTGCTATGGACCCGTAGTCCAAGGATGAACTACTCACGCATCAGTCCGGAGGTGGGCATGGTGATGTAGAGCCCTTCGGTGATGATTCCACTCTCCGGCAGGGTGCCGGGAAGAGCTTCTGAACCCTCCCGATCTAGGGTTGACGACGGCGGCGGCTCTGGACTTTGTGGAGGAAAAAGGTGCGCGTCTCAGGTCTTAGATTTCTGGGGGGTATAAGTAGGCGAAAGGGCGAAGGCGGTGGAGGCTCGAGGGCCCCACACCCTGTCCCCGCGCGGCAAGGGGGGGACCCACGCCGGGAGGGGGTGTGGGCCCCTCGGGGCTCCCCTCCGTGTCTTCTTCGGTGTTCTGGAACGTCCCGGGAAAAATAGGAACTTCGACGTTTCGTTTGTCCAATTCCGAGAATATTTCCTTAACAACTTTTCTGAAACCAAAAATAGCAGAAAACAGGGAACTGGCACTGTGGAATCTTGTTAATAGGTTAGTTCCAGAAAATGCATAAAATGATATAAAAGTGTATATAAAACATGTAGCAAGTGGCATAATATAAGCATGGAACATAAGAAATTATAGATACGTTGGAGACGTATCATCTCTCTCCTACAATAACAAAAAAGCAAGGAGGGAGAAGGATAACGGCATGTCGGCCAACACCATGGATACCCTGCGCCGCCGGCACCGCCGCCACCACGCAGAAGAGTCTTGTTTCCCCGGCAACGGTGCCAGAAAAGAGCTTGATGCACCGGTGAGGTGTTGTTGGGAAACCCCAAGAGAAAGGTATGAAGCAGTGCAGCAGCAAGTTTCCCTCAGTTGTGAAACCATGGTTATCGAACCAGTAGGAAACTAGAGTTCTCCCGGAGGTGTCAACGGCGCCAGAAAAGAGCTTGCGTGTAGTTGACGTGGAACCTGCACACAACACAATCAAAGTATTTTGCCCCAACTTGATAGTGAGGTTGTCAATCTCACTGGCTTGCTGTAACAAAAGGATTAAACGTATGTGTGGATGAAGATGTTTGTTTGTAGAGAATGAAAATAACAGGATTGCAGTAGGTTGTTTTATCAGTTTAAAGAAAAAGGACCGGGGTCCACAGTTCACTAGTGGTGTCTGGAACTTACAGGGAAAAATAGGAACTTCGACGTTTCGTTTGTCCACTTCCGAGAATATTTCCTTAACAACTTTTCTGAAACCAAAAACAGCAGAAAACAGGGAACTAGCACTGTGGCATCTTGTTAATAGGTTAGTTCCAGAAAATGAATAAAATGATATAAAGTGTATATAAAACATGTAGCAAGTGGCATAATATAAGCATGAAACATAAGAAATTATAGATACGTTGGAGACGTATCAACATCCCCAAGCTTAGTTCTACTCGTCCCGAGTAGGTAAAACGATAAAAAGAATAATTTCTGAAGTGACATGCTTTCTCACAATCTTGATCATATAATAATGTAAGGCTCATGTTATGAATGAAGTGATTCAAAGCAATTGTCTATAGTTTGCTAACAAATAGACAAGGAGTAAACAACTACATCATATAAGTAAAAACTTTTCATGGATAGTACTTTCAAACAAGCATCAAAATGATTCACATGAGTTAACTCATAAAGCAATAGTTTCTAAATAAAAGAGCATTGAAGCAACACAAAGGAAGATATAAGTTTAAGCATTGGCTTTCAACTTGTAACATGTATATCATATAGATAGTTGTCAATACAAAGAAATATAACAAGTGCAATAAGTAAGCATATAAGAATTGATGTACACAGTTGACACAAGTGTTTGCTTCTAAGACAGAAAGACGTAGGTAAACTGACTCAACATAAAGTAAAAGAAAGGCCATTCGCAGAGGAAAGCAGGGATACAAGCATGTGCTAGAGCTTTTTAGTTTTTATAGGTTTTTGAAATCATATGGAGAGCATAAAAGTAACTTTTGAGAGGTGTTTGTTGTTGTCAACGAATGGTAATGGGCACTCTACCCCCCTTGTCAACCAGGCTTTTAAGAGCGGCTCCCATGAAGGACGTTATTTATACCAGCAAGGCAGATCATCTCTCTTATCTCTTTTGTTTACACATATAGTTAAAAACTGTTGTCATTGCTTGACTGATTAGATCAGGGCAAAAATGTGAAGAGATTGAAACGGTTAAAGTTGTAATTAATTGGGACTGGGCACCCCATTTGCCAGCTCTTTTTGCAAAGTTAATGGATAAGCGGATGTATATGCCACTAGTCCAGTTGTGAAAGTCTGTCTAAAAGCAAATGACAAGGTTGATATCCGTAACACCACATACTTCCTCATGAGCTAATAAACATTGACACAAATAAGAGATAACAAATTTTGAATAAAAGGTAGCACACGAAGTATTTGCTCGGAATGGCAGGAAATACCATGTAGTAGGTAGGTATGGTGGACACAAATGGCATGGGTTTTGGCTCAAGGTTTTGGATACACGAGAAGCATTCCCTCTCAGTACAAGGCTTTGGCTAGTAAGGTTATTTGAAGCAAACACAAGTATAAACTATGACAACAAGACGTATATAAAAACATATTGCAAGTATTATAAAACTCTACATTGTCTTCCTTGTTGTTCAAACACCTTTACTAGAAAATATCTATACCTTAGAGATACCAAACATGCAAACCAAATCTCAACAAACTTTACGGTAGTTCTTCACTAATAGGTTTTAACTACATGATGTAAAAGCTTAAACATGATCTACTTGAGAACTCAAAACAATTGCCAATCACCACAACATGCAAGATAACAATCCATAAGAGCATGTATATCTTTTCATTATACCATCTACCACATTTAGCATTTTCTGTTTCCAACCAAACACCAATCAACTTATTTGAAGATAAACTCTCCAAGTATATAACAATGAAATATGAGAGTATAACATAAGAAAAACTAACAGCTCCAACAAGAGATGCATGAAAAACAAGAGCTAATAGTATTGAAGTAACATAGAAGAATACTCAACAAATATAAGTGAAGAATACGAGTATTCATAATAAAAAGCGGAGCGTGTCTCTCTCCCACAAAGGAATGCTAGGATCCATTTTATTCAGAGACTGAAAATAACAAAAACAAAAACAAACAAACGCTTCAAGTAAAGCACATAACATGTGTCGGAATTAAAATATAGTTTCACTAGAGATGACATGATAGTTTGTTGATGAAGAAGGGGATGCCTTGGGCATCCCCAAGGTTTGACGCTTGAGTCTTCTTGAAATATGCTTGGGTGACCGACGGGGGGCATCCCCAAGCTTTGGCTTTTTCATCTTCTTGATCACATCACATCATCCTTCTCTCTTAATTCTTGAAAACTTACTCCACACCAAACTCAAAGTAGACTTCATTAGAGGGTTAGTGCATAATAAAAAATTCTTATATTCTGCATGAACACAATTGCTACCAATGCTACTGGATATTAGCTACAGCCACTGATACTTTATGGAACAAAAAAGATCCATTCAAAATAGTAAAAGAGGCATTTCAAAATAAATGGCAGAATCTGTAAAAAACAGAACAGTCCGTAAAAACGAATTTTTTCGAGGCACTTACCTTGCTCAAATCAGAAAACTCAAAAGTAATGAAAGTTGCATACATATCTGAGGATCACGCACAAAAAATCACAGGTCATTTTGATTTTTCTGTGATTTTTTACGAATTAAACGGTGGACAGCAGAAAACTGTTTCTGCGCAGCAATCCAAATCTAGCATCAACTTTCTACTAGAGGCTTAACTTGACACAACAATGCAATAAAGTAAAGATACAAAGGAATTGCTGCAGAGGTAGACATCTTCCTTGACTCAACAAAATTATTTAGATGGTGATACGTCTCCAACGTATCTATAATTTCTTATGTTCCATGCTATATTATACCAAGTTATTACATGTTTTATATGCATTTTATATAGTTTTATGCATTTTATGGGACTAACCTATTAACAAGATGCCACAGTGCCAGTTCCCTGTTTTCTGCTGTTTTTGGTTTCAGAAAAGTACTTAAGGAAATATTCTCGGAATTGGACGATTTCTTTTCTGAAGTCAGTTTTTCATCGGGAACGTTCCAGAAAGCCGAACACGAGACGAAGTGGGCCACCGAGGCGGCGCCACCACGTGCTCGCGCGGCAGCACTCCTGGCCGCGCGAGGACCAGGTGTGGGCCCCTCGGGGCGCCACCGACTTCGCCCTTTCGCCTACAAATACCCCCCCCCCCCCCCCCCCCACGAACCAAAAACCCTAGCACGGTGTTCATATTTTCCTCCACGGGTCCCGAGCATCGCCGCCATCGAAGACAAGATTCGGGGGACAGAAGTCTCTGTTCCGGCACCCTGCCGGGACGGGGAATTGCCCCCGGAGCCATCTCCATCGACTCCACCGCCATCTCCATCGCCGTTGCTGACTCCTACGATGAGGAGTGAGTAGTTCTCCCCCGAGGCTGCGGGATCTACGGTAGCTATGTGGTCTATCTCTCTCTCCCATGATGTGATCTTTTATGTGATCATGAGCTTTGGAATCTAGTTGAATATGTGATGCTACTCTTTATCTATTATGCACTCTAGAGGTTACTTTAATATGAACTCCGGGTTATTCACGGTTGTAATGGTGACAGTGTGTGCACCGTGTGTGATTCCTTTATGACATTGTTGGTGTTAGTTTACTCAGACTTTGAGGGTGCTCTTGTAGCCCTACACAATGAATGGTGTTTGTTATCCAACATGAGAGTGTTTGAGAGTAGTGTTTATTTATTTAACTTTGATGTCATTGTTGAGAATGTCCACTAGTGAAAGTAGGATCCCTAGGCCTTGTTTCTAAGCATTAAAACACCGTTTCCAACAAGTTCTGCTACATGTTTGCTTGCTGCCATTTTTATTACAGATTGCAATTACTACTCATAATCATCCATATTACTTGTATTTCACTATCTCTTCGCATAACTAGTGCACCTATACATCTGACAAGTGTATTGGGTGTGTTGGGGACACAAGAGACTTCTCGTATCTTAATTGCAGGGTTGTTCGAGAGGGTTATCTTTGACCTCTACCTCCCTGAGTTCGATATACCTTGGGTGATTCACTTAAGGGAAACTTGCTGCTGTTCTACAAACCTCTGCTCTTGGAGGCCCAACACTGTCTACGAGAATAGAAGCGTGCGTAGACATCAGATGGGCATCAGCATCATCAGTAGTAACACCAGAAAATTGCTCTCTCATAACAAGGTTTAACAAAGCAGGTTTTATTTCAAAGAACTCTGCTTTAGAAGCAGGTGGAGCAATAGGAGTGCATATAAAATCATTATTATTGGTGCTAGTGAAGTCACACAACTTAGTATTCTCAACAGTACTCATTTTAGCAAATTAAAAGACAAACCGAAATAACAATAATAAAAACCGAAATAATAAATAACTAAACCGAAATAAAAATAACAATGCAAGTAACTAATTTTTTTTGTATTTTTGATATTTGAGCAAACAAGACAGTAATAAAAATAAATTAAGCAAGACAATAACAAAATAAAAAGATTGGAAGTGAGAGACTGCCC
The DNA here is from genome assembly GCA_026929855.1 of Poa annua. NCBI lineage: Eukaryota > Viridiplantae > Streptophyta > Magnoliopsida > Poales > Poaceae > Poa > Poa annua. Next base: position 74,502,513 of record CM049433.1, read on the forward strand.
TCGCAGAAGAGTCTTGTTTCCCCGGCAACGGCGCCAGAAAAGAGCTTGATGCACCGGTGAGGTGTTGTTGGGAAACCCAAGAGTAAGGTATGAAGCTTTGCAGCAGCAAGTTTCCCTCAGTTGTGAAACCAAGGTTATCGAACCAGTAGGAAACTAGAGTTCTCCCGGAGTTGTCAACGGCGCCAAAAAATAGCTTGCATGTAGTTGACGTGTAACCTGCACACAACACAATCAAAGTATTTTGCCCCAACTTGATAGTGAGGTTGTCAATCTCACTGGCTTGCTGTAACAAAAAGATTAAACGTATGTGTGGATGATGATGTTTGTTTGTAGAGAATGAAAATAACAGGATTGCAGTAGGTTGTTTTATCAGTTTAAAGAAAAAGGACCGGGGTCCACAGTTCACCAGTGGTGTCTCTCCATAAATAATAATAACATACATGCGGGTAAACAAATTACAGCTGGGCAATTGACAGAATAAAGAAGTGCATAATGATGCATATACTATAGTTATGATGTCTAGTGTGAGATTCATTTGGGCATTACAACAATATACATAGACCATTCCAACCGCATCTATGACAAATAATCCACCTTCCGGTTAGCGTCCGCACCCCTTTCAGTATTAAGTTGCAAGCAACAGATTATTGCATTAGGCAATGTGTGTAATGTAAGTAATACAAATACCTTTAGATAAAGTAATACTGTTTTATCCCTAGTAGCAACAGTACATCTACAATCTTAGAGCTAGCTGTCACCACCCCAGATTAAATAGAGACATGAACCTACTATCGAGCATAAATACCCCCTCTTGGAGTCACACGCATCTACTTGGCAAGAGCATCTACTATCAACGGAGAGCATGCAAGATCATAAATAACGCACTCACAAGATATATTATGAAGCAATAACATAGTACTCAATATTCATCGGATCCCAGCAAACACAACATGTAGTATTACATAAAGATGATCTTGATCATGATAGCCAGCTCACAAGATCTAGACATGGTAGCACAAGAGGAGAAGACAACCATCTAGCTACTGCTATGGACCCGTAGTCTAAGGATGAACTACTCACGCATCAGTCCGGAGGCGGGCATGGTGATGTAGAGCCCTTCGGTGATGATTCCACTCTCCGGCAGGGTGCCGGGAAGAGCTTCTGAACCCTCCCGATCTAGGGTTGACGACGGCGGCGGCTCTGGACTTCGTGGAGGAAAAAGGTGCGCGTCTCAGGTCTTAGTTTTCTGGGGGGTATAAGTAGGCGAAAGGGCGAAGGCGGTGGAGGCTCGAGGGCCCCACACCCTGTCCCCGCGCGGCAAGGGGGGACCCGCGCCGGGAGGGGTTGTGGGCCCCTCGGGGCTCCCCTCCGTGTCTTCTTCGGTGTTCTGGAACTTCCCGGGAAAAATAGGAACTTCGACGTTTCGTTTGTCCAATTCCGAGAATATTTCCTTAACAACTTTTCTGAAACCAAAAATAGCAGAAAACAGGGAACTGGTACTGTGGCATCTTGTTAATAGGTTAGTTCCAGAAAATGCATAAAATGATATAAAAGTGTATATAAAACATGTAGCAAGTGGCATAATATAAGCATGGAACATAAGAAATTATAGATACGTTGGAGACGTATCAGCTCTCTCCTACAATAACAAAAAAGCAAGGAGGGAGAAGGATAACGGCATGTCGGCCAACACCATGGATACCCTGCGCCGCCGGCACCGCCGCCACCCCGCCTCACGCAAGATATACCTTTTTTTTTTCATGAAATCACTTTGGCATGGAGCCACCGGATGATTAAGCTTCGGAGCCAAACTTCGTGCAAGAACCTTGGTAAAAATCTTGATAAGACTATGGAAAAAGGAGATCGATCTGAAATCTGCTAAGGTGGAAGCATCATTCTTCTTGGGAATTAGGACTACGAGAGCCGAATTGATTTTAGGAAGTCCACAGGCATCAAGGTGAAAAAGCTGATTCGAAGATGAGTGAATATCTCCCTTAATTATGTCCCAGCAAGTTTTGTAGAAACCGATCGAGAAGGCATCCGGTCCCAGCGCCTTATCCGACGTGAAATCATCAATTGCAGCCTTAATATTGTCGAGGGAAAAAGTGGACTAAAGATCAGCAATATCCATGGACTGAAGGCCAAGTTCCTCCCAACTGAAGCGTGAAGGAGTCTGAGAAGAGGTGCCCATGATTTTGTCAAAGTGGTCGTGGGCTAGCAGGAGCATCTCATCCATCGACGTGACAATGTCATTAGTGGAGTTCAACGAATGCATTGTGTTCTTGCGGTGGCGGGCATTCTCTTCACGGTGGAAAAACGTGTATTAGCATCCCTAGATTTTAACCAAGTAACACGGCTTTGTTGTCGGAGCTTGCATTTGAGCAGAACAGCATGACCAAGGGTGCGAGCTTTCAGATTAGTGCGAAGGGAAGCCTCCGGAGGAGATAGAGGTCTGAAATCCTGCGTCGTTTCTAACTGAAGAATCAACTCATCGGCTATGCCCAACTGCTTCTGAAGGTCTCCGACATGGTTCCTTCTCCATAGTTTGAGGGCCTGACGAGCGCGACGGAGTTTGATATCTAGGGCCTTGATTGGGCTCTGATGGCCCACATCAGCCTCCCGGGCCTGGCTGACAACATCCTGAAACGCCTCGAAATGTGCTCCCATAAGAATTCGTATCGGAATCTACGGCAGGTTTTAGTGATGCCCTAGTCAACTAGAATCAAGGGGCAATGATCAGAGATAACTGACGACTTGGGGAGCAGCTTGGTAGCAGGGAAACAAAGTTCCGAGTCAATATTGCAAAATGCTCTATGAAGGCGAACAAGTGTGGGCACGATTTGCTCCTTACACCAAGTGTATTTGCGCCCAATAAGAGGGATTTCATGGAGGTCTCCCAGCTCTTGGAAGGCCCTTTGTTTTTTCAGAAGAAGCAAAAACACCGAGAAGGTAACAGTCATGTATGACGCAGGCACGCAGCGACCCCACACCCATGCATTACGGTGCGATCATAGGGAGGTTAGAACACGGGAGTTCCTTTCTGGCCGAGTTCAACACTAGCTAGTTGGCCACACACCACGTTCGAGTCTTCGAGAAATGGAGAACTGGAAGAACTTTTAACTCCAGTTATCAAACCCTATCCGCACCCCTCGGCGCAAGTTTGTGATCACGCTCCAAACTCCAAAATTCAGGTCCATCGATCGACCCTTCTCTCCTAACTGTAGCTTTCACAAAATGGGTCCATAACGGTATGCATGGGTATCGGAATATCCATCAGCCTGCCATGTTAGACCACCACCACTTGCCGGTATCTTTCCACCGGAGCGACGTGCCGGCCGGGGACGACGAAGCTAACAATATTCCATCCATCCGTGCGCTAGCTTCCGTGACGCCGACCCTCCCGCGCTAGATGATCACCGGAACAAGGCCTCCTGGGGAAGGCAGCTCTTGGAACCTTCGTTAACTGGCCGATCTCACATCATCTGATTCCCCACATGAACCTGCTCTCATTATCAACTTGCACGCTAGAAAATTTAAATTATTGCGGTTAAGAGATCTATTGTAGTTGTGTACGTTGTCTAGTTGAGTATATATGTGTGTTAACCACGTCAGTTCGAATAAAAAAAGTGTTAACAATGTATGGGATTGGGGAGAAAGTATTCGACGGTTGGCCCTGAAATGGTATTTTATACAATAATGGATCAGTAGAGAATGTGGGCGCGCGCGTATCTTCAGGTCGTCGTCTTCCGGTGATGAGCTCCGAACCAGCCGTATATATAATGGAACTGTGTATAATACTCCCAGATGCAAGAAAAGTTAATAAGCTAAGCTAGCTGACGAGTACTTTGGAAGAGATGAAGGGGCATGGAATGAACCATACAACCTGTAGCGTACTCCTTCTCGTCGCCGTCTTCCTGCTCATCTCCTTCCGGTGCTCCCCGCGCCTCGGCGGCACCGCCCCCACCGATAATGCAGACAACGACGCGGTGCTCCTGGAGCTGGCGTCCGTCGACCCGGCGGCGTTGGCAGTGATGCAGGCCGCCGAGAAGCTGCTCGAGGGCAACCTGTCCAGAGCCCCGGAGGTGCACCGTGACGTGGCGCTCCGTGGGCTCCGCGACTGGCTAGCACGGCAGCGGTTCGACCCCAGCGTCATGTCTGAGCTCGTGGACCTCATCAAGCGCCCCATCGACCGGCACAACGGCATCCGGGACGACGACGTCGGCGACGGAACGACGAAGAAGTACGCGTCGTGCGCCGTGGTCGGTAACAGCGGCATCCTGCTGGCGTCGGAGCACGGCGACCTCATCGACTCCCACGACCTCGTGGTCCGGATCAACAACGCGCCGGCGGGCAACGCGCGGTACGCGCGCAACGTGGGCGCGAAGACCGGGCTGGCGTTCATCAACAGCAACGTGATGAGCCGGTGGTGCGCCGCCGGCAGAGGCGGACCCGGCAGCTGCTACTGCCGCGCCTACGGGGACGCCGTGCCCATCCTGACCTACATGTGCAGCGGCGCGCACTTCGTGGAGCACGCGCTATGCAACGCGTCCTCCGTGTCATCCTCCTCATCCGGCGCCGCGCCGGCGCCCGTGATCGTGACGGACCCGCGGCTGGACGCGCTGTGCGCGCGGGTCGTCAAGTACTACTCGCTGCGGCGGTTCGCGCGGGAAACGGGGCGGCCGGCGGGCGAGTGGGGGCGGCGGCACGAGGAGGGCATGTTCCACTACTCGTCGGGGATGCAGGCGGTGGTGGTGGCGGCGGGGCTTTGCGAGCGGGTGTCCGTGTTCGGATTCGGCAAGGACGCGGCGGCGCGGCACCACTACCACACGCTGCAGAAGGGGGAGCTAGACCTGCACGACTACGAGGCGGAGTACGAGTTCTACCGGGACCTCGAGGCCCGGCCGGAGGAGATCCCGTTCCTGCGAGACTCCGCCGGGTTTAGGCTGCCGCCGGTGGTGTTCTACCGGTGACATATGGCACATCTAACTTTCGTGTACATTAGTAATTTATCATACGTGGGTTGTAAGCCTTTTCGATTTGCTAAGTCTCGGGATGATTAATCTTTTAAGTCTCAATCACTTTTCAGAGTATACTCGTAGTTTAAAGAAAGGTTCAGTTGCACTTTTTTGTTCAGAAAATTATAATTGTACTTTTATTTAAACTGTATAAACTGTAGTTACACTTTTCTAAGATGAGTGTGACTTAAAAAAATCAGCCAGTTGAGCTATTGCGACTCATTTTTTCATACTAGTAAAGTAGTACTCCGCATATCTTTCTCCCACCAACTACTTTTTCATTATACAACTTATAATTTTGTCTTCCTAGACTGACCGGTATCACATGTTATGCAAGATGGTGGAGTGATCATGGTACAACCGCTTGCTTTGGTACGACCTATCTAGCTCCGGCCGGCTGGAGGGTAGCATAGATACAAGACTAGGTATGCAGTTGTCGTTGACGTTGGTGAGAATCGAAGCTAGCCGTCGGGGTTAACATAAAATAAATTTGGTTATTTTGTAAACTAGTGAACATGTATGTGCGCCTTCAAATTTTCTTCCAAATACTAATCACGACTAAATAAAATTTGTGAATAAGATACTCCCTCCGTCCACAAATAAGTGTCTCAAGTTTGTCAAAAATTAGATGTATCTATACATGAAACTTGTCTAGATACATCCATTTTTTGTCAAACTTAAGACACTTATTTAGGGACGGAGGGAGTAGTTGACACGATCACTTGATAGGTTCAACATAAATCTAAACTAAAATTTTCAGCGCAGGTGACTACCCTGTTGAACCCTAGTTTATGTAAATACCTTTCTGAAGAAAAGTTTATGTAAATATTACCATCATCTATCAAATATGAAACAGGTGATCAACACTTTCTTTAAAAACTGTCTTTCCCCCTTTGTTTCACATAGTACATTTGTTTTTCTTGCATTCAAAATGACAAAGTTGCGTCAATTGTATCAATAAAGAAGAAAGTGCATTTTACGTGGGACAAAAATCTACCAAATACGTCCCATGTCTTCATTCCAAAAGACACCTCGTCGCTAATTACGTACTCCCAACAATAAGGTTCGCAAAACCTTGCCCCTGAAAATATAGGCTGTCACCTCATCATTTATCCTCGATTTGATGCACATGTCTCCGAATAAATATGCTACCCTAAATGAAATTTATAGTTGTTGCCCTCTCAAACGTAGTCAACAATGTTCTCCCTATTAGTAGCACCGTTTGCTGAAGTAGGTTTCTATGAAATCACACGGTATATCTGATTTTGGAGTGATAACAAAGACTTGAGCAAACCAAATAAAGGAATGATTGACACCTCCTCATGTGTCCAAGTAGCTACGTATGACTCAAGAAGACATAAACCGTATAAAAAGAGTCGGCACTAAAATAATTATGAAAACACTTCAAAATCCAGATGATCATATCTTTTTTTTTAAATCTACCAAACTCAAGCACATACGGAAAAGGTCATTCTTATTTCAGTCCTAAAGTTACACAAATTGTAACGGCAGTTATAGTTGCAATTATTATTCGATTAGACATCCTACGCCAAGCAGCTCAAACTGCTATTAGTACTCTACCAAACATTATTATGCATTTTCATAATTATCCAAGTATTTCCCAAAAGTCAGAGCATTGTATCATTCTTGATCATCTAGCGACCAATAATTAGGCCATGAACGCGGAAGGAGCTCATAAATGTATAACACATGCAGTTATGTGAGATATCCATGATCTAATACCTTCACTTTTTATATCAATAGATTAACCATCCATAGCGCCTTGAATTCTTATGAACCTTCATTTTCTTCTCAAGTAGCAGCTGGTCTAAGTACACATGCATTTAGACATTCTATCTTTCTCTATATTATTTAGGATATAATTATTCACATTGCTAATTAACAAAGAATCCCATGAATATTACAAAATAGAGGAGATGCTAAGAAACAAATTATAATGGTTAGCAGCAAACCAACCTGTGGTTGGATGGTTAGCAGGGTGGTTGTACCCTCAGCCCACCAGAGTTCAAACCCCAGGTTTGACGTCTGTGTGTTGCATTTAGTCGGAATGTTCTTTCAGTGGGAGGCGACGTTCCCGTCGACAGCGAGGCGCCCGTGATGACTTCGTCAATCTCAAGACTCGATCCGCCGGCTCAGTATTTCGAAGGTGCTCATTGGGGTAGGCTGTGCGTGTGTGCGTTCATAGGGGTGAGCGTGCGCGCGTGTATGTGAGCGTCTGCGTTTGTACTGTGTTTCTCAAAAAAAAATTATAATGGTTAGCAAGATCTGTGAAGATAATTGAAGCACACATTTGTATCATATTTGTTAATTAAGAACCAATCCCATGAATATTACAAAACAGAGGAGATCCATGCTAAGATACACATTATAATGGTTAGCAAGAATTGTGAAGATATTCGAAGCGCACCTTTGTATCATATAATATAATAAGTTGGAGTCATTGGACATCAGATTTGAACGTGAAATATTTCAGATTAAATGTAGTGATTGAATATAAGAGTGAAAATACATACTCACAAAATGTATATTTTCTCCACAAAAGAAATCAGTCAGCCTATTGGAACAAGTTAGCAGATCTTCATGGTTGACACATTAGCATATCACATTTACCCTTGTGTTGATCTCATTCTGCGGACATTATATTCAGCATTGACATAGGAAAAAACTGAAGAGCTAATTAGATATTATCGGGTTGGAAGAAGTCCATTGAAATAGAGCAGTTAATGAAATGATTTAGGTCCTCCAGTGAATAATAATGAATTATTGCTACTATGAAACGTACTATTGAGATACACTATAAGCAGAGTGTGCAGGAAATTACCCCTGAACTCTCTCTGAATATCTTAAGCATGCGTGTAGCAGTACGAATCCCGAATCCGGTTCATCTCAAGAAGATACACCACAAACGCTCCAAAAGCAGGCCCCATTGTTGACAGGTGCAGCTCCAGATCAAAGAATTCAATTCAATAATCATATATCTCCTGTGCAAGGTTGGCTTCATCGGAAAAGGAATAATCGCTCTAAAAAAATTTAAACTAGGGTAGATTGTGCCGGAGAAGTGACACACACATTACCGGCATAAATCTGCAGCAAAGGGACTCCACCATTGATGTCGAGATGGAGATGCTCATGTCCTCGAAGGCCCAAAACGACACCGTCAACTGCATGCTTAACCGTCGGGGAACGATGTTGCTTTCCCATGCTCTCTCCAATTCCAAGCTAAGCTCCTCCAGCGTCGGTGAGTGGACGGTCCTCCAGCTCTTGTCGTCAGTGAGCCAGGTGGTGGCTTGTGCTTGAGCACGAGCACACACAGGCGTGGGCACCAGGAGAGAAAGACATCGATAGCGTCATCCACGACGACGCAGTCCAGGAGGTGCAGTGTTTGGAGCGTGGTGAACTCGTCCCAGTAGGTGGCCGGCGGGCGGAGGACGTACGAAAGGAAGCGACTCCAGCATGATGGAGGCGGCACGGTGCAAAAGCACAGCGTGATGAAGACGTCGTCAGGGTTCGGGTTTGATCCGCCCGGCGTGAGCCCGAGGATCAGCCTCTCCGGCGCGGGCCGCCCGGCGGCGTGCAACAGTGAGGCGACGTCCGCACGGGCGGGCCAGTGCTCCCTGGGCACGCGCCTGTTCTGCTTGGGGACACGGATTTCAGCATGGACTATAGGAAGAACGCCGGCGCGGGACTGTGTCAAGACTGTCAACTCCATCAAAGCTTGCAGAGTCCCTACTAAAAACGGTTGAACCAAGGACAGGCCGGGGGCCTGCGGGCTCAGCGGGAAGTTGGGGACGCTCGACCGCAGAGAGGATACAGCTCCGGCGGGCTGGGCGGTTGTGGAGGCGGCGATGGAGGATGGGCGGCCAGGGCTCGATATATATACATAGAACGGGGGTTGCGGGCGGTGGCGAGCTAGGCCAGGTGAACAATTTCTTTGGACAGAAAAACGTTTCGAAATTTGACGTGGGTTGATCAAATCTTGAACGACTCAGATTTAAAATATCAACAAAACTCAATACATGTTGGACACATGTTTGCTTTTTGATAGTAGTGTAGATTAAACGTGGTCTAGTATGTTTGATATTCTTAGTTTGTTATTTTTTCTCAAAACTATGTCACATCTAATTACACGTTGCGACGGATTTATATTTATATATTTTTGGATCCCATAGGATGATTTCAAAATACGTTCAAAACGTCAGACATGACTGTTCCTACCTAGGGGTTGAATCTTGCAAAAAAAAAAAAGGTGTATCTATGATAAAATAGCTACTTGTGTATCTAAAAATGATTTTTTTTTTAAAAAAATCACGAACAAACTATAAAGCAAACGTATTTCAAATTTGCCCCATTTCTAACTAAATGGGCGGAATTTTGTGTTTTTGACAAGAGGTGAATGGAAACCATCAGACACATAACCATTTGGTTATTTATAAATTATTAAATGTGGTCTAATATGTTTGAAAATTGGTGTTCTATTTTAAGCTTTTTTCTTGAAACTAGATCACATAATGACTACGTACTCGTTGCATTGGCCGGTTAAACTGGTCATGTCGTGCCGGCACGCGAGACTTGCCTCCAGGTTCAGACACAACCCGTCTAACTGCGTGTCAGGCCCCTGATGAGTCGGGCACACGTGCTCCCAGCCTACGAGCACCGGGCCCTGGGAGCACTACGAGCACGAGTCCACATATCCAGGTTTGGGTGTTTCCAAGTACGAAGTGAAATTTAAGAAAAAAAAACTAAGAGGACACTTTTCTTTGACAGGGCTCAAGGCGCCATGTTGACTCAGTCGCGAGACAGAAAAAAAAGAATTTGGGGATATATCATTGATCCCTTAGATTGGTGAAACGAATCGGACATGTTTTAATTTGCATGTTCACTCATTTTATTCTGTATTTAGACATCATGTAACAAATAAAACACCTTATATTTAATAACGGAGTGCAAATTAAACAGCTAGGTATTTTATTAAAAAAAATTGATCATGCGAAGAGAAAGCCAAAGACCAACTCAGACCATCACTACCAGCACAAGCAATGGTACGAATGACTTGATGAAACCTAAGACGACAAACGGCTGGATATTATTATTATCTTCATTCTCCTGAGTTTGATGAAGAAAACCAAACTTATCAGGGCTCGAGGCTTGTTGTGAAGATGACAGGCATGGAGGATAGGACCTCGGTCGACCCTGGCTCCCTGCTATATTCCCCGGCGTCGGACGATGAGGACGCCGGAGCGATCTTCGAGGCCGGTCTGCTCAATAGTCAAGTGGTCGTGCAGCTCCCTTTTCCCGATCATGATCCGCTGCCTGTCTGCGGGGATTCCTGACTTGTCCATGGCGGCGGCGCCCTCCTTCAAATCTCTCACTGTGGCAGACTTCTGAATGTCTACGGTGAAGATTTTACCACCAGGATAAAGACCAGTAGGATTCATCTGGAAGTACACTTCAATCCAATTCTGATTCTGGTCTTCCTCTTCCATATCCTACTCCGTATACCCCGTAGGACTCTTCGCACTTGGCTTGACACACACGACTGGTCTGGTACGAGCATATTTATACGCACAACATTAATACCTGCGTCCGTCAGGGAATCAAAAACCATAAATTAATATACGGTAAGTAATTCACGGGACACTAATGGTACTATTAGTACTATTCCGTTTTTAGTAGGAGCATTCATATGGATATTAATATGATGCCATTGATGCGGACCAAATTTCACAAATTAAACCCCACAATTTATAGTAAGACGTTATGCAATATCTGGAATATTATTTTTCAGAAAATTTATGTTAATGCCCACGGGAGAATACCTAGGCCATTGGAGGGAAATTGATTAATCGAAGCCCTAAATTATATGCGGATTTTTTTGTGCTGTTAACTTTGCAATGGTTGGGCCCGACTGGTGCTCAGTCGACTGAGATTTAGTTAAATCTCAGTCGGCTGACGTCATGCTTTTGTTCAAAAAAGTTCACATTCAAAATTGTTCAAATTCGAAAATTGTTTAAATTTAAAAATTTGTTCACGTTCAAAAATGTTCAAATTTGAAAATTGTTCACGTTCAAAAATTGTTCAGATTTGAAAAATGTTCACATTCAAAAAAATTGTTCACATTCAAAAAATGTTCATACGTGAATATCTTTCAAAATCAAAAAATGTTCACGTTCAAAAAATCTGGAAATAAAAAAGCATGCATCTTGGCGCAGATCTAATGGTCACAGAGGTGACTAAGATTTAGTTAAATCTCAGACGACTTAGAACTAGTAAAACCGTAGTTATATCTTAGCCATGACGCGTAAGGTGATTAATTGCTGAGGTGGGGGCAAACTGAGCCTAGCACAGCTAGTTTGGTTCCTTATGCTGGAGCCAGCCCACCCAGATTCAGGTCCTAGACTTGGCATGTGTGGTCGCATTTTCTTGAATTATTTCAGGATTTAACCGACACTATGTTTTCAGAGGTAGGTGGCGTGTCTGTCAACAGTGAGAAGTCCGTGCTAACTTCGTCAACCTCAATATATGTCGGACCAGTCTCTCGAAAGTGTTTGTAGTGTGCGTGCATGCGTTCATAAGGGTGTCTGTACGTGCGTGTTTGTGAGTACAATGTTTCTAAAAAAAGATGATTGCTGAGGTGGGGAGAGAGAAATGGAAAAAAAGACTCCCATCGTATCTTAGCTAAGAGATAATCTCTTAACACCATGTCTCACCGTAATTTTAGGAAATCTGATGATATAGTCCTATTGTATATCATGTTTTGTTGTGATATCTAAATTTCGTGGCAAGATTAAAATAAGAGTGTCTTATCAACCATTCTACCTGTCCTTAATAGGCAACGGCTAAACACAGGATGTGGACTATTCTTTTTTTTATTCTAGGGTTTGGACTATTGCACTTCGTGCAAATTTGGATAGTACATTTGAGGCCAATTTTCCGCTATTTCTTTTTCTGTCTTGTGCATTTCCTTATTGTTATATTTTAATTTAGACCTCAACATCTGTTGTGATCTCGACATCAAAAGAATATGGTAATTGACAGAAAGCATGCGTGCGCTTCCTATCCCGCGCGGCGCACCCAGATTGTTGGAACGAGTGACAACGACATGTCTTTTTTTAGAAAGACAACGACATATCGTTAAAAAGCTAGTTGCTGCTCAGGTACAAGTATTTTTACTTGTTAGTTTTTGTATGCAGCCCAACTCATCACCTACATGCAACCTAATTCTAAATCTTTAAAAACGCATAACTTTCAAAGTAAACGTCCAAATTAAAATCGGTTCTCACCATGGTGTTCCTCAGATGATATCTTTGAGACTAGATCCCACATGAATATGTTCTAATCATTATTCTTGAAAAACAACTTTTTATTATGAACTTATTTTTCTATCAGGAAGGCAAGTTTAATTAAGGTAAAAAATTGCTTTTTCATCCCAGAAGTTGCTTTGTTAGAATAGTAACTATGTATGTTGAGACAACTTCTGTTTATGCAGAACAAACATGATTTTCTCACATAATACTGACAAAGTAGGCCATTGAGAAAATCGAGAAAATCATTATCACATTTGACATATTCTTCCACAATATGTACTAACCTTGTATTATTAAGCAGATGTCCAGCTTAATTACGAAGGTGGTTCAAGCTAAAAAGTATATGGATTCTAGATACTGGAAGCAACAATTTGTTTTGGAATTTGAAACAAAGGAGAGCTACATGACGGACAAAAAAACATTGGTGAGACATGCCATAACCGCGACCGAACGGAGTTCTGGCCTGGAATCACGGAATCTAGAAATGGGCTCAAATTCTGCCGTCTGGGGTGTCTATGAAATTTTGGCCTGGAAAGTTAGACCAATTCCGTACCCAGACCTCCGTAGGTGTCCGCTCGGGCCAAAGCTGAGGGGCGAGCCTCAGAAAGGCACAGAAATGCTTCGCTCGTTCCCCTCGCTCGCTCGAGAAAAGGAGCGGCCGCCGACGGAGTCCATCTGGAGCTCGCCCCATCCCACGGTGGCGTCGGCGACCTTCTTCCTCCTCTGCCCATCCCTCTCATCCGAGCACAGCTCTCGTATGTCCCTCCCCAACCTTCTCCATTCCCGCGTGTCTCCTCCTGTCACAGGCGCACAACGGCTGTCCGTGCCACCATCGCCGGGTCGGCCGATTATATAGCCAGGGGTGTCTCACGCCTCTAGGTTAATCTCCCGTCCTTTTCCTTTCTTGCTACATCTAGGTTGGGGAGTATTAGGCATGTCATATGTTCCAATAAATTTTCATAAAGATACTTTTAGATATGGAGAGAACCGATGCTATTTTCAGACCGTGGGACAACTCTTTCAACTATTATCTCATTTAACCTATATTCCGTTGCAATACACGGCCTCTAGGAGAGGCTGCAGGGGGAATTAAAACATATGTAAATCTAGCTAATTTGCATTAATCAATTTATTGGAAATTAAAACTATAATGAAGACAATGATTTACGTGTAGGCATGTAAACTTACAAATTCCTTTATTATTAGGTAAAGATTTAACTTAGAACATGAAAAATAGTAACTCACATGAGCATAGAATAGGCCTGGCAAACCAACCCGTGATTGGATGGCTAGCAGGGTGGTTGTACCCTCAGCCCACCAGAGTTCAAACCCCAGGTTTGAGGTCTGTGTGTTGCATTTAGGCGGAATATTCTTTCAGTGGGAGACGACATTCCCATCGACAGCGAGGCGCCCGTGGTGTGATTTCGTCAATCTCAAGACTCGATCCGTCGGCTCAGTATTTTGGAGGTGCTCATATGGGTAGGGTGTGCGTTTGTGCGTTCAAAGGAGTGAGTGTGTGCGCGTGTTGTGAGCGTCTGCGTTTGTACCGTGTTTCTAAAAAAAAAGAATATAATAGGCCTGAGCACTTTTCCATTTGAGAATTCATCTTTTTCTCTTTACAATGCCCTTTAGGAACTTTGAGTGTTTTAAAAGTTAGACCATATTGTTGAAAGTCAAATTTTCACTTTGTAAGTCAATTTAACGGTTACTAAAAAATAGTGCAGGCATGGTAATATTTGGTGTAGAAAAATTGGTGCAGTATCTTGCTTTACATTATTTGATTCAGTCGAGACTACAAGTGGACCATCTTATTCTGAATAAAAGCATCTATCCATGTTAGTCATAGTTTACTTTTTGTATTATCTCTATTCAACCTCTCGTTTCAAATAATGAGATATATCCCTATATATATATATATATATAGGAAGCCCAATTGGGGCACCTAGGAGCCTGGGCACCATGCTTCATGACCATCCGATCTGGTATCTTGATTTAGCATTTGATTGTGGATTCTACTGTACCGGGTCTACCCGTTAGCAAATGGTATTGATGGGTACGCATTTAGTACGTGAGAGTTGACTGTAATTCGAGAAACTGTTTTTTTAGCCGGTAAAAGAGGATACTCGTGAAAGAAGGTATGTGCTTTGAATGGTCCGGATACCCTTGTTTCCTTGTATAACGGACGAACGTGATTCAAGGTACTAATGGTGATTAATCGTCATGCCCAGTTTTATTTCCTTGCATACACCGTGTGATTCTAGGTACAGTATGAGTATGTTACGGAGAATTAAATGGTAGCTTCTGACTGGTATTAAATGATGAATTCGTTGGTGGATACCTAAACTACTCCACAAAATCGTACTCCCAATCACATACCCATAAACGATGGTGCCAATAATTCGGCATGAATCAAGGAGCCCACAGTCAAGCAGCGCACATGGTGGACTATTTTTTTTGGAACGGATAATAAATGATGGTTAAAACTTGACTAAATTGGTGGACTAATTATTTGTCTTCACAATCGCATACGCATAATACCCAACATTCGTGAGTATATTTGTCAGGTCCAATAATGATGCATTAATTATAACATTCGTAGTGTGCGATTTGTTACTCCCAAAAATACCGAGATTTCTAACATTCGTGAGTAGTAAAGTCTTTTTTTCACATGATATCTATACCCAGAAAATCATGGACGCCATGCACAGTTCGTTGTCCTAAGTAATTAATTAATGGTGATTGATTAATATGCACTTGGGTACCATTAAATAGGAGGGAGCATTAATAGGACGTATCATAGTAAACATGAATCTTGCATGGGTATGTACAGTACCGTACTCAAGGATTTAAATTTGTACGCAAAACAAAACAAATACCCTAAATTATGGGTATACATACCCTGCGCTCTCGGTATGGTGATATCACATACCCAGGTTGTAATACCCTGAGTCGGTTGCGCAGACATTATTGTATGGGTATCGATTTTGTGGACTCATGTCTAATCAAAAATTAAATTCAGCACGAGTATACATTTTATGTCGATAGTGGGACATAGTCACACTAGATACCGTACGCTCTGAGTATGGTGATATTATGATGCTCTGAGTCGGTATTATATCCCCGTGAACATGAAACTCGGAATAGGCCCGCAGTGGTCAATCGTCATGGTGAAGACAGTGTATATGGGGGATGTAGGCGCCAATAAAGGGTAAGTTTGCACGATGTATGTGATATCACCATACCGATGATACCCTAAATTGTGGGTATGCCGCGTATCACAGTAGTATTTAACCATATACAATTTAGGGTATCATCGGTATGGTGATATCACATACATCGTGCAAACTTACCCTTTATTGGCGCCTACATCCCCCATATACACTGTCTTCACCATGACGATTGACCACTGCGGGCCTATTCCGAGTTTCATGTTCACGGGGATATAATACCGACTCAGAGCATCATAATATCACCATACTCAGAGCGTACGGTATCTAGTGTGACTATGTCCCACTATCGACATAAAATGTATACTCGTGCTGAATTTAATTTTTGATTAGACATGAGTCCACAAAATCGATACCCATACAATAATGTCTGCGCAACCGACTCAGGGTATTACAACCTGGGTATGTGATATCACCATACCGAGAGCGCAGGGTATGTATACCCATAATTTAGGGTATTTGTTTTGTTTTGCGTACAAATTTAAATCCTTGAGTACGGTACTGTACATACCCATGCAAGATTCATGTTTACTATGATATGTCCTATTAATGCTCCCTCCTATTTAATGGTACCCAAGTGCATATTAATCAATCACCATTAATTAATTACTTAGGACAACGAACTGTGCATGGCGTCCATGATTTTCTGGGTATAGATATCATGTGAAAAAAAGACTTTACTACTCACGAATGTTAGAAATCTCGGTATTTTTGGGAGTAACAAATCGCACACTACGAATGTTATAATTAATGCATCATTATTGGACCTGACAAATATACTCACGAATGTTGGGTATTATGCGTATGCGATTGTGAAGACAAATAATTAGTCCACCAATTTAGTCAAGTTTTAACCATCATTTATTATCCGTTCCAAAAAAAATAGTCCACCATGTGCGCTGCTTGACTGTGGGCTCCTTGATTCATGCCGAATTATTGGCACCATCGTTTATGGGTATGTGATTGGGAGTACGATTTTGTGGAGTAGTTTAGGTATCCACCAACGAATTCATCATTTAATACCAGTCAGAAGCTACCATTTAATTCTCCGTAACATACTCATACTGTACCTAGAATCACACGGTGTATGCAAGGAAATAAAACTGGGCATGACGATTAATCACCATTAGTACCTTGAATCACGTTCGTCCGTTATACAAGGAAACAAGGGTATCCGGACCATTCAAAGCACATACCTTCTTTCACGAGTATCCTCTTTTACCGGCTAAAGAAACAGTTTCTCGAATTACAGTCAACTCTCACGTACTAAATGCGTACCCATCAATACCATTTGCTAACGGGTAGACCCGGTACAGTAGAATCCACAATCAAATGCTAAATCAAGATACCAGATCGGATGGTCATGAAGCATGGTGCCCAGGCTCCTAGGTGCCCCAATTGGGCTTCCTATATATATATATATATATTCTTGGAAATGCTTGCGTTCAAAAGGATAACTTAATGAGGCAATAAAATGGTCAAGATATGCATTTCTTTGAGTGTTTATGGTGTCTCCACGAAACCTATTTTCACTCTCGTTGCAACGCATGGGAATGTTTCCTTGTCTATATATATTCGTACAAAATCATCAGGTCAAAATCTATACAAACTGAAATGAGTGAATCAACACACAATATGTATAGATATTTAAGAATGAAGAAAAATCTCAAAAATTACAATTTGAAATGGAGGGAGTATATATGCGTGCTGTGAGTATTTCTTGTAATCGAAAGAAAATAAATCATAAATTTGGAATCGAAAAGGGAGAAACGTTAGATTTGAGAGCCCAAAATCTTGAGAAAATTAAGAAACTATTTCATATTTTATCTTATAGTTTGTACAAAACTAAAGTAGAGACACTTTATTCTATATAAAAGAATATGTGAAGAAAGAGTGGACACAATAATAAGAACATATAGGGACGGAGCCAGTGGTGCGAGCAGGCCCTGGCCCTCCACATGATTAATATTTTGTTAAAAGACCCCTATATATTATGTAGATTGGTCCCCAACTTGAGCATATATTGTCTCTATGCCCCCCTCCAAAAAAGCTAATGTTCAATTGCCCCCCATCAGGATATTTTTCTGCCTCCGTCCCTAAAGCCATACCCTTCATACCTAACTCTTTTGGTCCACGGTTTTTTATTTCCAAAGACTTGTAAAATAGGTATATTCTGATACCCTAAGACTTCAATGGTATATGAATATGAAAATTGCATCATGAACGGAAGGTCAATGACTCATGTAAATTACTTATATAAAATGTCCCAGAGAAGTCCAACAGGAAACTAGATTTTTAGCATGAACATGAATAAAAAAAAATTCCTAAACTTATCATTATGAGTTGCTATCCGGATATTGGCCTATGAGCTATTTGTCCGAGCTCCGGCCTTTTTCTATTCATGCAAGCCCATATGGCTATTTACCATACGTCTAAATTACCCTTATTTGTTGGGGATCTTATGGAAGACAAATTCACCTCCAATTCGACTGTGCTGACAGTCACGTAAGACCGTGGGGACACGGGTCAGAGCCTAATAACTTTTTTCAAAGACGCCTTGATTTACCCACGTTAAGACTGTGTGATGGGTACTAGCATGTATCATATTATGTGTATACTGCTATGAGGTTTACTTTAGGGTTTTAGAGGTATGAAGTTTAGAGCGAGACGGTTTGGAGGCCGAGCTCCATGGAGATTCCTTTTTTAAATTTTGGAGATTCCTTTTTTAAATTTAAAATATGTATCTGAAACTTCTAAAAAATTGGACCTTTTTCCTAAGCGTAGACAATAGTGAGCTCTATTTTGGTATGAGAATAAATGGCAAAATCTGTGGATCTGGATATGTGAATAGTGCATATTTCCAAAATTATAAATTTTGCCAGGATTTGCTATTTTTGTGTAGCCTAGAATGTTTTAAATTTTGCGCTTGAGATTTTACACATTGGTAGACTCCATCATTACTAAACCTAGGTTTATTTTTCACGTGTGCAATCATAGATGGTAAAATAACGTGGGATTCCATGAAGAGTGACAGTTTTACTAGTTCCAGTAATCGATGTGGCCTTCAAAAAAAGAAGGAAGATCGATCCTAGGGCAAGCAAGGATACGTCAACTTCACTGGGCTGCAAGCTGAATGCATGGTCTCCGTGACGCCGTAACAGTGTCGTTGTTATACAGCAAACAAAGTAACAGTAAGAAGCCTGAAAACAGTGTTCAAATCAGCGTTTGTTGCGGCTTTGCCAGTGGCCCAACACCGACAAATGGAGATCAACAGAGGGCGGGCCAGTCTAGCTCAGTTGTGCCCTGCGGACCCCGGACAAGAAAATGTCACTTGTCGGGAGGCCCACTACACGATCACCAGCCCACTAGTCTTAGGGAAAAAAGAGATTTACTTTCTCCATTCTAAAAAACTCTACATCCTAAAAAATCCAGAGAAATTAGAAAAACCTTTAATAATGTTATTGAGCCACGCATAAAGCATGCAGTGCATTAAATAATCACAAAAAATCATTTGTTCCAATTACCCATAGCTTAATTAATGTTAGCCATCCAATTTGCATACTACAAGTAGTACTCTCTTCGTCCCGGTTTATTAGTCACTTCTCTAAAATCAGGAAATCCCAACAATAGGGTGCCATTAGCAACTAATTTGATGTTTTGATTTAGGGAATTAAGGGGCAGGCCCACGGGAATTTAATTCTCCAACCTTTCTTCTGCTGGAAAGTCTTTCTGACTGTTTTGCATGTGGGTGCGAACATAGTCTAAATTTTGCATGCCCACATATTTCGTACGTCAGGTTTGCATTGCAAAGGAACCGGTTATTTCCCCTCTCTCTCTCCATTCTCTCCGATGGTTTGGATTCTGTCATTAATGTATACATCAATTTAGCACAAAATTAGACACCTAAACCGTTTTACCGTGCCACAACTCTCCCTATATGGTGTTGCCTTGGTTGTATAGAATATGGAGAAGTGAATTATAAACCGGGACGGAGGGAGTTCTTGTCCAACTTTCTCTCTCGTCTTAGTTAGTACTACGTCCCAGCCAGGATGCAGAGGATTTTGAAATTTAACAAGGAGGTAGAACGTAGAGTATTTTGAAACGGAGAGAGTATGTTTCCAGCAAACAAAACTATGGGGAAGTGTTTGTTGCATATGAGCCCCGTGTTCTCTTTTTTTTCAAATTATAAAATAGTATTTCTGTACATCCAAAATACTGAAAAAATATATAACCACATATACATATATAGTACTGTTGTATTTTGGTCTGCGCAAAAAGAAAAATTCAGGCAGTTTTTTTTTATTCATTTGTATAGCTACAAATTTATTTATTTTTCTATATCCCAAAATGGAACTTATTTTTTAACGTTACTTTGCACAAGTATACAAAACAGGCATACGTATTCACGGATTATTTTTGGAGTTATTGGAAAGTTCAAACTACCAGTTTTTTTCAAAAACTAAGCTCACTGGAGTCGGGTGCCACAAATCCTTAATCCAAAACTATGCACTAGACTATACTAGAAAGTCAAGAGGGAACATTTACCCAGCACTTCTTAAACGAGTCCTGCAACACCTTGATACAACAAAAGTATGCGATCAAGAGTTGAAAATCTCAGACCTCAAGAATGTTCAAGACCGACAAGAGACATTCATTAGCCATTACCTTGTCTTGGCTCATGTTGTCGTTTTGTTGCACCGAGAGGATTCATCCTTGATTGCTGCATTAAGTAATCCTTCTTCTAATCCGTACGGATTGACGAAGCTGTCAAGACAACAAGGATGGTAACTCTTTTTTTTTTGAAAGTAACAAGGATGGTAACTGACACCTA
This sequence comes from Poa annua, assembly GCA_026929855.1. NCBI lineage: Eukaryota > Viridiplantae > Streptophyta > Magnoliopsida > Poales > Poaceae > Poa > Poa annua. Next base: position 74,522,911 of record CM049433.1, read on the forward strand.
GTATATTTGTTTGCTTCTAATTCTTAGGGAGCAGTGCTCTGTTTCACCTTAAAAGTCAAACACACACACATGGGTCTTGCAATTTTTTTCTTCCTTTGAGAGAGAATTACAATATGCTGGTACCATATGCTGCTGTGCCGAGGTGACAGTACAAATTGTTAATGTGAGAATTCTGAGTATACTAGTCGTTCTACAGGACTTGCACAATTGACATGGTTTGACCAATAGTCAGTAGAGTTGCACAATCCGTAGTGCACTATAGGCATACTGAATGCAGAAACAACTACACGTGAACTTTCGTTACAAGCTACTAGTAGTATGAAGATGCTGCTGAAGGATTCTATCAGCACAACAACCTTAAAAGCAGTTCTCATATGATAAAGAGCATTACACATCGCATTGTTTCCTAAAGATTTTGCATCGGCACTGGGATACCTTGCCGTGGAATATAAACTGCGAGACCCGCCACAGCTTCTCCGACTAGCTCCTCCAAAAGGTTAACTGCAACCTGTTTCGTGATCAAATCCGCTTCCGACCTCGCTGATTTCATCCAGCATCCTCCTTCCACCTCTTGGTGCACAATCCTCTCCAGCATTGCTGCGGCATCGCCGTACTCATTTGCCGTGAAACTCTCCGCACCGTAGAGCCAACCCCTCACATGGCGCCATACTTCTTCCCCTAAATCTTGAGACGGTATCTCCCTCCACGCTCCGAAGCACGCCTTATCCCACGGGTAGGCGTTCCGTAACGCGTCTTGGCTGGTCTCAACCAGTGCCATGTTCACACAATCAAAAAGAAGCTTTTGGATCGACCGACGCTCCCTTGATTTGGCGGCCTCCTCCTTGCGGTCCAGAAACTTGTCACATAGTGCAGGATCAAGAGGGCAATCAGCCAGATACCAGCCTGTGAAACCCATGCTCACTTGTAGATTGCCTAACCCAGCAGCTGATACTATCTTCTGTACAAGGGCATAACATTCTGATTCCTCACCATCTGCATTGGAGAAGAAACTCAGAGAGCCATGTAACGCTGAACGTGAGTTGGTATCCTCCCATGATGATGAGCGGAGAACATACTCGATCGCAGGAGATCGTAAGGGGCCTCCTGTGATGTAATAAGAACGGGTACTTAGTACATAAGAAAACAGGGCAATGGCAAGTTTAAACAGTAGGACCAGGAGTCGAAACTTACTATCATTGCGGGACGGGGTGCTGCTCGATGATTCAGGTTCGTTAGTGGTACTATCTTCAAATGATGCATCCAGAGCTGAAGTAGAACTAAGCTCACCATGCATGCATTTTGATCTTGGTTCATCAGTATACCCACTTGAAGATACAGGTGCTTCCATGGAACCAATAACCTGCTACATGTTGATCGATAATTGCGAGTAAGCACAACAATATTATGTTGCATAAAAAATCCCATAATCATCGTCATAGTGACAGAAAGATATTGCAGGGGAGAAAACACAATCTAACACAAGGTATTAGCAAGGCATAAAGGCGTAGTTTCAGATAAGTGCTTACTCTTGGAGAACAACTTGTTTGTATGGTGAAATTATCAGCTATGTCATTGCAAAATTCCATTTGCTCATCAACTAAAAGGACATGGTTAGTCTCTGGTGGCTTGTCGCCAAGAAACCTGACTTCAACCTTCTCATCAGATATACCAGATGGAAGGATGGTTTCCTCTTTTGCTGGCCTTTTACTTCTCGGGAAGAAAAAACTTGATACTTTCCCCTTGAATGATAATTTTTCTTTACCCGGCCCTGCATCCACCTTCGATGTTTTACAGCCTTCAGAATTTGCGGACACCCCCATGTTACGAAAAGCTGCTGATGACACTGGGAGAGATTTTGATCTTGATAAATTTCTTGGAGAGGTCTCCCCTTTTTCTGCTCCTCTGAATGTAGCTACGCAAGTAGCTTGTGTGGCCAAGTAATTTTCTGTGCCACATGACTGGCTAGTTGAAGCCGTGTTTAGTACAGTAACAGTTTCTTCTTTCTCAGCTTCCCGGAGGGAGAGCATGTCACCCAAAGTTCTTGAGCTCCTTGGCAACTTTACTTCTTGAATGACCTCATCACATGCTACTGTTGTCCATCTATCTGAAAGTCGCCTTTTGGCTTCCTTGATCACAGATGACTCAGCTGAATGTGAATGAGAGGCCCTGCTATAAGCCGAAGATGAGTAAGCACTGCTATATCTTTTGATATAATCCCATGAATTTCGTGACACTGGACTGACTATCTCCGAGTCACTTAGGCTGCCACCATCTTCATCAATGTAATCATCCTCTGACCTACTGAAAGAGCTCTCATCTCCAATATACCCATTTGAGTATACAGAAGACAACAAAGACTCGTCCCGCCGATTAAGATCATCTGGCAAGTATTGAACCGAAGTATCCATTGCTTCATCATATCTTAAGGTGGATGTATCGTCTAAATCACAAAGAAAGTCTGTCCGCTGAGCAAGCTCAGATAGAGCTAATCTGGGAGTTAGCCTGGCATGTGTTCTATTAGGCTTCCCAGGACTAGGCTTTAGGACCACTATCCTATTTCTCTGTGAGCAGGTATCTTCTGCTGAATGAGATCTCTTATGAGAATTTCCCATCACAAAGTCATGTTCTTCGTTAACTGGGCCTGCTCTGGTTTCTCTTACCCCTTTATTCTCAACATATTTAAATGGTTTTAACACAGTAATACGCTTTGTCTGAGGTGGTGCTGGCACTGTGCGCTGTCCATCCCGCTGCTTCGAGATAACAGAGCTTGGTTCTTCAAGAAACCTCAGAAACAGATCCTTATTTGAACTTAACACCTCAAGAGCATCTTGAAACTCCTTTGAATGAAGGAAATTCTCATCTGAGGCAAGGCGTTTTGCTTCTATGAACTTTTGTCGAACAACTTCTATCCTTGTGTCGCTCTTGTTCTGTGAAGACACCCCCTCTGAAAAAGTTTGGTCCTGAATATGGTGTGTTCTTAATGGTTCTTCGCAGATTGCGTACACATACTTAAATTCAACTGTTTCCTTGGGGCTTATGTGTGTCTTCCGTGTTGCTTTACTGTAGCGGTGCTGCTCTTGCTGCTGCATGGCCCTGCTTGTTTCTGCTTCTTGTGAATGACTTCTGCTCACGTTACTTCTGGCAGAATGTAGGGCCTGTTCTTGACCAGGTAGATCATCTTCAAGCCCCATTAATCTGGCAACAACACTTGGTGGCTTCCTCGTCTTCATGGGTGATAAATCTGATTTGTTGCTTAACGAGCTCCTGGTACTGGCCTCCTGCAGCGAAACCTATAATCAAAAAAAGAATTAGCAAGACAGAGAGTTGTCACTTGCCACAAATTTAGTAAGGTTTTTCTGCCAAATATTGACAAGAAATGTTGACCAGGACAAGTTAGGCAGGGCACCTATGACAAACTGAAACATGACATGACACTCACCAGTTTATCCTCTACACAAAATTTAGCAGGATCGCTAGCTTTGTTGATATCTGTCCGGCTTCTACGAACTGGGGAACCTGAAACGTGAAAATTAAATCAAATAAATAGTTTGACATTGACACAAAATAACATATGTTCCTGAAAATAAATTTAAAAAATAGTCAAGTTGGATCTTTAGAATAGTGTCTCGCAAAGAAATCTTAGAAGGGAAACGAATCCAAAGGAAAAGACGAAAAACATGTCATCGTCCAAAGGGACAAAACATTGTGCAAGAGAATCATGGCCATACAATGCCAATGCCATCTAGTCCCCACATAAGGGAATAGATCGGCAGTATATGTCCAGGAAATGTCCAAAATACCACAAATCAGGCAGAAATGTCCAAACATTACCCAACCCGCACCAACTGTCATATTGTAGAAAAGTAGCATTTATCTCAGGCAGCATTGAAGTAGATGACAACTGAATACACATTATCGGGAAATGATCAGCAGCATTTTTTTGTGTGGAGATGCGGATCAACAGCATTGCAAAAATAAGCACCAAGTGTGGGGAGTAGATGTACCTTCTCTATGAGCTCTCTCAGAGAGCACCTTCGTGCTGGCCATACCAGTACTCATTTCGAACAAGTTGATCATTGCCTTGTTCTGATCAAAACCACTACCTCCGAGCATCACTTCATCAGCGAAGATCTTAGGTTCCTGAAAAAACATGATTATGTTTGAGTGAAATGCCACAAAGGACATGAAACATTACCAGCCATGTTTGTATTGTAGTAGTACCTGAGATCCACAAGGCCAATAAAGCTAACTAAACAACAGGAGCATTAAAAGCCGCTGGTGCGAACAACTACTAGCAGGGCAGCAATAACACAGGGTGAGAAGTGTCTTGGGAAGAAGCTCTTAGCATTTGAACCTATGGGACATAGAGGCCTGTAGCACGATGCCGTCCTATCAGGAAAACTTCAACACATACACATGCCTAAGGCTGAGTTTTTTGCAGGCGTTAAGCAGGCCAGATGGGCCCAGTTCATGTCCCTGTTCATGGCCCTGTCTAACACCAGGAGAAGTAGAGAAGGCAGAATGGCACGTCACATGAAACGATGAAAACGAATAAACGATGGGGACCGAGCGACGCACAGGAGGGAGGCAGGTTGGAAAAGTAGAACATGAAGCAGAGTGCATTGGATCGGAGTATGTAGCTCATTGCAAATGAATCCATGATTGCCATCCAAAGGAATCTCTGCAGCAAGAAAGGCTTTTTAAGGCTGAGCTTTTCCTGTGAGTTAACTCAGCAAGCACGAGTTGCCAGAATCACAGCTCACGCCTCATGGGAGAGAGGAGATAAAATGAGATGGGCTTTGATTGTACTGTTACTAGTGTACATATACATAATAAACTCGAGCTTTGTTTTACTTCTATTAACATCACACATTTCAAGAGAAAAACGAAATGAGCCAATGAAGAGAGACTGTGAACTGAAACTGTACGCGTTGAGGGCGACGAGATTGTACGTATTAGGCCTCGGAACCAGGAAATCCTGCACCGCAAGTCTGCAGCAGCGCAGTTTTTAAGGCCCCAATTTGAACTCCATCTATCGGCGGAGAGAAAAGGAAAGAGACGGTGATAAAAGTGGACGATGAACGAGACGTAACGTAGGGCGAGAACGAAGCGAAACCTGAAGCAAGAAAGCAAAAGAAAAGGGGAAATCCCATTCCCAGAGGGGAGAGAGGAGAAACACCAAGAAGTAGTGGAAGCTTTCCACGCGGAATGCATCCCCGATTTTAAATCCCTGAACCGAGAGGAGCCAGCAAGCCAGCAGCTGCGGAGGAGGAGGCAAGGGAATGTTTCGACGACAGAGAGCATTGCGAGCTGCGGGGAGCAGAGCAATAAATTCTCGGGCGCGGGAGCAGAAAGGGACGGGAAAAACTGGAAAAAGTGATGCCTTTACGCCAGGCAGGCATCGCTCGCTGGGGTAATTCTTTGGTCCCCGGGGAATCATAAATGGAACCCAGATCTCTCCACATTCTCCTGTTACCCTGTAATCATGAGCCCCGAAATTCGCGAGATCGCGAACACCTCATCCAAGAACAGATGGCCTGATGTATCAATGTCGCGCATCCGACGCTCCGGCCAAGGCATGGATTCCGCAGAGGAAGGTCGACTTATAAACCGGGTAAGGAAGAAACGATGTACTAACAGAATGGCGAGAAATCCTCGACGAGAAACAGAACAAGGAAGGAAACAGCCCCACTCATGCGGACGTTCCGACGAGAAGGGGGAGGGGGAGGAATCAGGGAGTGCGCACCTCGAGCGTTGCGGCGGCGGCGGCGGCGGGACGGAGTAGCTGGCACAGCGCCTAGCAGTGTGGCAGAGTGTGCAGTGGGATGGGGGAGGGAGCAGGGGTTGGCGGAATTTTACCCAGCTCAATCTTTTGTCCTCCCTTGAACTGTTTCTTGTTCTGTTCTTGCTCGCTCGATCCTCTCCCTTTCGCGTTCCTTCCTTCGGATACCCGCCGGCCGCTCCGCTCGCGGTGGGTTGCGTACCTGCGTGCGTGCGTGCGTCGCTCGGGGTCGGGGTCGGGGTCGTGGGGTAAACATACATACGGAGTGGCATGAATTATGGGACACTGCACGCTGCTGTACAGATTTATTATGGTTCCTTCGTTTATCGGTTACTATACCATGGTACTACGTCGCAATCTTCCTACCGCGAATGTATGTACAATGTACGAGATCATTTGTTCGAGAAAATTTTAAAAAGAACCACCACAATTTAACGGGAAGTCTAAAAATCCACCAGTTCGGAGTATTTTTTTTTCAAAAATCCAACACAATTAAGTTGGTTCATTGCAATGTCCACTTATTCGAAATTTTTAGCGTGTTAATAGGTTTTTCGACGTCGGATCCCACTGTCAATGGTGACGTGGTAAATGTGGTAACGAAGTTAAAAATAGAAACGTTACATAGGTTTTAATTCTTGGTCTTTTTGTAGCCCAGCTCATCAAACTATTTTTTTTTCCTCTCCTTTTTTCTCAGCCCGAAGTCAAATTGATGTTTTAAAAAAAACGGTGGGGGAAGCCCTACAGCGGGTTTTTCAAATAATAAGAACCCAAATTTACGCCCGTTAGGATTTGAATCTGGGTGACTGAGTTGTACATCTACTTCACCATCCAAGTGAGTTAGAGCATCTCTAACAGAGCCATTATACGTGGAACCTCAAAAAGGATTTACGGTTCACGTTTTTTTGACAAATTTGTGTGGAGCTGCTCGCGGCGCATAGCAGAAATCTTAAACGAAACTGCATATTTCATAGAGTTGGCGGGAACAAAAGATTGTTCGTCAGCGATGCGTTACATAATTTACATACATAGACGGATCCAAAAGCTAAACTAGTGCTAAATCGTCGCCGCCCTACCGGACTACCAAAAATCGGCTCACCGGAGCCTCGGGTGCGGCGGCGACGAGGCCGACGAGCTCAGTCCTCGTCGGAGACGAGCTCGATGACGGCCTCCGCGTCGGCCGCCCAGTACGCCTTCTTCTCCGCGGCGAGGCGGTCTGCCTCGAGCCCCTGGTGGAGGAGCATCCGCTCGATCTCCTCATCGCGGGCCAGCTGCGCCTTCCGCTCCTCCGCCTCGCGCACGGACCGGAGCATCACTTGGGCAGTGATGGCCTCAAGCGTCTCGTCGTCGACGAAGTCCTCCGCCGCCACGGAGGACCCGAACGCGGTGGCGTCGTAATCCTCCGCCGGAGGAAGAGCCACCAACGCGGTGGACGAGCTCGCGCCGCCGCTTGAGATCCCCTCACCGACGATACGCGCGCGGCGGCGGCGGGCCTCCTGCTCGGCGCGGAGCCGGTCAAACTCGACGACCTCGCTCCGGAAGTACGCCGACTGGACGGTCATGTCGCGGTTGTTGTAGAAGCGTGCGGCGCGCTTCCGCGCTCCGTCGCTCTTGAACAGCTGCGCGCGCTTCTCGTCAGAGTAGTCTCCGTCGAGCGGGTCGCGGCTTGGCGGCGGCGACGCATACTCGCGCTTCGGGGCCATCGGCGGCGGTGGATTTCACATCGGAGAAGACGGGGGGCGCGGCGGGTTTCTCGTCGACGGCGGTGGGGAATAAGGTCTGCGACCTAGAAATGTGCTCGAGCCCGGCATAAATACCGTTCCGCGGTGCGCCGTATCCCGTTTACGGGCCGGCCGATGTTTACGGGCTCTGCTATGGGCCAAAAAAGGCCAAAGCCCGTAAACTCGCCGGAGTTTTACGGTTTTTCGCGCGTTTGAGGGCTCTATTAGAGATGCTCTTAGGCTCACTTCTTATGTAAAAGTTGAAGGGGATCGCAGGCAGAAAACAAAAAATTTCTAACAACGATAACCTTAAACTAGCCAGGATCTATACTATGCAGATATAGTAATACGGAGGAGATCGATATACATACCCTTGTACCGAAACGCGGGGATTACGCTCCCGCACAAGCGTTGTCGATGAAGCCGACGAAGACGACCTCGAGGTCGTGTAGAGGAAGAAGACCTCCGAGCACCACTAGCGTGGCACCTCGCAGGGATTCACACACGTACGGTGAAGACGACGACTTCCGGGCTCCGATCCAGGGACGAGCAGCGGAAGACTTGGACCGGAAGACCAGCAGCACGGCGGTGTGCGTATGGTGGAGAGAACTTCACCTTGGCACAACTCCAATGGAGGAATCACGTTATTCAAGGAGAAGAAGAGAGAGGGATTGAATTGATCTTCAAAGGCCAGGGGTGCACCTCTATATAAAGGAGGAGGGGGGCTGCCAGCCTTGCTGGCTGGGCGGTGTGGGACTATTCCCACACCAGCCCGCCCCAAGGGAGGCCGCCGGCCCTAGGTGGGCCCCATTTGGCCCACCTAGGGCAGCCCCCTTCAAAACCGCACCAAGGGGGGATTTCTCCCCCTTATGGGCCTTCTCTCCCATGGGAAGGCCCATTTAAGGTAGGCTGCCTTTAAAAATCCGAAAATAATTAAAGAAAAATGTATTTAACTATTAATTACACTAATTAATATTAAACACACAATATATAATTTATTCCAGCTCCGAAAACTATTTCGTCGCTCTCCGATCTCCATCGGATTTTTCCCGGGACGCTCCCGGTGCTCTCTTCTAATTTCTCTTCCGGTAAACTTGTCGACTCCCCTTAAGTGTGTTACCCTAGCGGTTCGAGATCTCTCCAGACATGATCGAGACAAGCTCTCCGATCAATGACTAATTCGTGGACCTTGGATACCCAGAATTAATCCCTGTGAGATAACTTTTCCGTTCGAACCTGCACGTCGAGTCTTAAACCTTTTGCCATGGCGATACTTAGTGTGTCCGAGACTCGTTCATAGATATCTCCATACCTAGCTTGATCTCGTTACCGACAACACTATCTTCTACTCGTACACGATATTATGTCCTGGTGATCTAGTCACACGCTTGCAAGCTTATTTGACATAATCTCACCGAGTGGGCCCTAGAGTATCTATCCTGCTATGCGGACTGGCAAATCCCGCTCTTGATCCCTCGTCTCAACATACTCCCTTTCGATATCCGAGAGAAACACCTTTATTGTCATACTATTAAGACATGACGTTTGATGCAATCAAAGTATCTTTCAGGAATAGCAATAAGAGTTGATCTCACGGTTAAAGGACTACGTCCTACAAATATTGGGTATGTCCATCACATCGTTCAACCAACGATATGACTCCATTGTCAACTGACACCATGTCACATGATCGGGAAACCTCGATCATCGATTGCACAATGAACTAGTCACGTAGAGGCTACTAGGGACCTGGTTGTTTATCTACCACACGTGTATTAATGTTTCCGCTTAATACAGTTATAGCATGGTATAAAACATATAATGAACAATTGAGATATGACGAATAAACTATCTTTATTAAGTGCCTCTAGGGCATATCTCCTTCAGTCTCCCACTTGCACTAGAGTAACACTTAATCTAGTTTACAACTTGGTAAAATCTCAACACCCATAGCAAGTTGGTGCATGCTTGTCTCGTGGAAGAGTAATACAGTCAACAGATCTCACAGATTGAGACCTATATGTGCTTTGCAACACTTCTATGTCACCTAGTTTGACATCATCCCGTATCTTACGATGACGGTGAAATATATCTTAGTCGATGGAGTGAGACTCGAACCTTCGCGTTGAAGGGAATCGCAGGCAGAAAACAAAAAAAATTCCTAACAGCGATAACCTTAAACTAGCCAGAGTCTATACTATGCAGATATAGTAGTACGAAGGGGGGTCGGTGCACATACTTCATGTAGACCGAAAAGCGAGGATTACGCTCCCGCACAAGCATTGTCGATGAAGCCGACGAAGACTTCGATGCTGTGTAGAGGAAGCAGACCTCTAGCACCACTAGCGTGGTGCCTCGCAGGGCGTTACACGCGTACGGTGAAGCCGACGAACTCCGGGCTCCGATCCAAGGACGAAGCAGCGGAAGACTAGGACCGGGAGACCAGCAACACGGCGGTGTGCGTATGGTGGAGAAAACTAATCCTCGGCGCAACTCCTAACTGGGGAGTCACGGGATCAAAGGAGAGAGAGAGAGAGAGAAATTGGTGTGTCTTCAAAGGCCAAGGGTACCCCCATATATATAGGAGGCCAGGGGCTGCCCAACTTGCCAAGCTGGCGGTGTGGGACTAATCCCACACCCCAGCCGGCCATGCATGGTGCGCCGGCCCTAGTGGGCCCCATGTGGCCCACTAGGGGATGGCCGAACCAGCCCTCCCTTGGGAGGGACTCCCTCCCCCCCTCATGGGCCCTTTTGCCCAAAAAGGCCCATTTAGGGATTTTTGCCTTAAAAAATTCAGGAAAAATTAAAATAAAATATATTTAACTATTAATTACACTAATTAATATTAAATACATATTACATAATTTATTCCGGCTCCGAAAACTATTTCGTCGCTGCCCGATCTCCGTCGGAACTTTCCCGGGACGTTCCCGGTCTCTCCTTTCCTATTTTTCTCTTCCGGTAAAATGTCGACTCCCCTTAAGTGTGTTACCCTAGCGGTTCGATTATCTCACCAGACATGATCGAGACTCCTCTCCGATCAATGACTAATTCGTGGACCTTGGATACCCAGAATTAATCCCTGCGAGATAACGAATACTTTACCGATCGAACCTAGACGTCTGAGTCTTAAACCTTTTGCCATGCGATACTTAGCGCGTCCGAGACTCGTTCATAGATATCTCCATACCTAGCTTGATCTCGTTACCGACACTGCTAACTTCTACTCGTCCATGATATTATGTCCTGGTGACCTAGTCACACGCTTGCAAGCTCGTTTGACATAATCTCACCGAGTGGGCCCTAGAGTATCTATCCTGCTATGGGACTGGCAAATCCCGCTCTTGACCCCCCGTCTCAACATACTCCTTTCCGACACCCGAGAGGGACACCTTTATTGTCACACTATGTAAGATATGACGTTTGATGCAATCAAAGTGTCTTCCAGGAATAGCAATAAGAGTAGATCTCACGGTCGAAGGTGTAATGACTACTTCCTACAAATATTGGGTATGTCCATCACATCGTTCTACCAACGACATGACTTCATTCTCAAATAGATGCCATGTCACGTGATCGGGAAACCTCGATCATCGATTGCACAATGAACCAGTCAAATAGAGGCTACTGGGGACCTGGTTGTTTCACGTATCACACGTGTATTAATGTTTCCGCTTAATACAGTTATAGCATGACACAAAAACGTATTATGAACAAATGAGATATGAGAAATAAAACTCTTTATTAATTGCCTCTAGCGCATATCTCCTACACGCGTAGCATGGGCCTTAAAAGTCTAAGAGATCTATTAAGGGGAACCACATATGCTCGGAAACTGTTCAGTCCAATCACACTGGCTACTTCTGAAGTTGCCATATATTTCTATACCTATGTAGATTATGCGACAGTGCATCCATATGCGACTTCGCAAGCTAACCATGTCTTTCTTCAAAATAAAGGACATCTCCTATATGAGATTTCTAGTCTTATGGGTCAGTGTCATAACTTGCATCATCGTAACCGTTTTACGGCAAGTTGTCTTTCCACTCTTACCCTTTACCAGAAAACATATCTTTAGTTCTCACAGACACTAAAGAATATACTTAACGTTTGTTCATTGATCCACACAAGGATCACTCTAGAACCCGTTCTTCAACCAAGAACTTGGGTCACACCAAGTCGAGCTTTCAGTCTGATAGAATCTATGTCTGAGACATAGAGAATGTCGAACATCATTTTCTATCACTGAAAATGCCAAGATAAACTTAATATTTTACCTAGTCATACAAGCAAGAACCTTTTTTCTTCGCTTATTCTATTCTGAAACACTTCAGAATCTTAACTTAGGAAAATATTCCGACATAATGTTATTAAGCCCCTTTTTGATCTATACAATTATAGATCGGATGCCTAATACTCCTAACTTCATTCATAGAAAATTTAATCACTTAAATAATCCTTTATACCTTACTAGAGGATCTGTATCATTCTCAATATGTCGTTACATATAAAATCATGAATGACACCTAGCTCCCACTCAAATATGCCTTCCACATATAAGATCAAGAAAAGCTACTTAGCTCCCACTCACTTCTTTGCAAATGCAAGTTTCTTCAACTATTTTGGACAGCTCCAAAATCCTTTGATCACATCATCAAAGTGAAGATTCCAGCTCCGATATGCTTGCTTCAGCCCATGAATGGACAACTGAAGTTTGCATACATGTTTAGCATCCTCAGGATCACCAAACCATTTCATTGTACTAATTACAACTCTTTCTTAATGATACCATTAAGAAACATGGTTTCCTTATCCATCTATCAATTTCTCAATTTGAAATTATAGTAATTGCTAAACGACCCCGAATAGATTTAGGCTTCGCCACTTGAGGCAAAATCTCGTTGTGGTCAACTTTTGAATCTGTCGGAACTGTTTCACGACAAATCGATCCTTATTAGTGTCTACTCTCTCATAAAATTCCATATTCTATTAACAGCTTAGATGCCATCAAGAAGATCTCCCAAGTCATTACCTGGTAATCGTACATGGATTTTATCTCGGATCATATATGACTCATAGCCATTTCTCGGACTTAGGTCTACCATCTCTTCTTCGTAGTTCGTAGGTCTGTCATATTCCATTAACATGACCTTCATAACAAGATTGTCGTACCACACAGTGTGGAACACAACCTCGTACGCCTACGTTCTTAGTATGAGCTCAGAGCATCATGATCTTTATCATCAGCTTCTTTCTACTTGAGGAGCATAACACCGGAAACACTTTCCGATGCGCCACTCTGATGTCTGGAGAGAAAGTTCATTAACTTCGTCCTGCTCTACTTTCTTTCCCACTTATACCCTTGGACAAGAAACTATTTCTTTTGCAAGGTATATTCCGGCAACGTTCTTGCCTATGTCGTGAGACATGTACCCAACTAATTCTTTAGGTACGGTACACTACCAAGATTTATCCATTTTAGGTTTGATCACATCGAAACACTAAATTGCTGAAACGACAATCTAGGCTAAAAGCCATACCATCACTCATATGGTATTGTCTCCATGGATTTAAATGGTTTCCCTATTATCTAACGTGAGTGTTATGTTTCTACCATATGACTCCAATGATCATAATAATTCGATAAAAGATTTATTTACCACACACTATCCGATATGGTGCGGTTACGACGTCCTAACATACCATAACACTATGGTGTTCCATGCGACGTAATTTGTGGAACTCTTTTCACAAGTCTTCCAATGATATGCCAACATTATAACTCAAATCTTTATTTCCTCGATCTGTATCGCAGAAATTTGATTTTCTTGTTAAATTTATTTCCTACTTCATTCTGAACTTGTTTGATCGAATCAAAATTTCCAGATTAACATTTCCTAAGTGGATATCCATATATCTACTCGGAATATTCATGAAGTCTATGAAATAAAGACTTCCACTATACGTTAAAGTACTTCATTGATTCACATACACCCATGTGCTTGATTCTCAACAAGTTATACTCAAAACGTTCAGTGAAGTTTATGAAATAAAGGTCTCCACTACACGTTAATTACTTCATTGATCCACATACATCTATATGCATGATTATCAATAAGTTATATGACCGCTTTCCGAAAACGGTGTCTTAGTTATCTTGCAAGTGTCAAAAGATCAAATCTAAGTACTTATAGATCCATCCGTATGGAGCTTGTTCATTGACTATAACATTGACATGACTTAAAACGGTAGTGCCACACGAATGTGGTGTCTTTATTAAGTTTGTATCCTTTGGCATTAATATTATGAATGTGGGAGCTTCTACCATCTAAATTCAAATCGGCTTATGATCATTACTTCATAAATATAGGACAACGATTTTGTCACTAACATATATGAACAATTGTCTCGCTAGAGGAAACACACTTATAACGATCATACTAACAGGCGATCATAAAAGAATTTATTCAAATGGTAGATCTAGAGAGAGAGTGTCTATGTCCATCACAACATTTTGTCTGCCATCATCAACACACATTGTCGCCTCATCCTTCCAAGCTACTCAAGTAGTAAATCTGGTTTTCATAAAACATGACTAGTATAAAAAACTTAGTCACTAGTGCGAGTACTTGCTTAGGTAAAACATTCATAATGTCGGCCCAATGAGGACCGGGGTGTGCATAGCCCACTCCGTACAGGCCTCGCCCGCGACAGATTCGACAAAACGACTAAGGACCAAGCTACCGCTTGGAGAGACCCTCGAGAGGCATCTCCTCTTGAGGGCCTGAAGAGGAAGTCGGGGCCTGAAGAGGCCACCGCGCTTCAAGAGACTCCCCAAGGCTCACCACGCCTGGAGAGAGGTCAGCAGGAAACCTCTCCACAGGCCCCCACAGCCCTGTGGAGACACTTCACGGCTAAGCAAGCGCTGCAGGGCGCACATGGCCCCTGCAGCAGCCGCAGGGTGACGCGAGCATCCCAGCTGCCATTCTGATGATAAAGGAGTCAACAAAGCCGCGCTGCCTGCGCCAGGACAGCCAGGACTTTCCTCTTTGGTGATAAAGCGGCTGGACGGCGCAACGCTCCAAGAAGATCGTCACCGTGGGCTCCACCACGACCTCTGCCGCGCCTGCGAGCCGCTCTGCACCGTCTGCAGCCTGTCGGCCACGGCGCGCAACTTTAGCACGGATGGACCGCGTCCATGGACGAATGGGCCGCGGTGGACTCCCGCTCCTTCGCGCCGCTGGCCTGTGGGAACCCACCAGCACGAGGATGAAGCCCGGGGCGCCTATAAAAGGAGCAGGAGCTCCACCATAAGGGGAGGATGATTTTTGGATTGATCTCCAGTCGGCTGATTGCTTCCTAGACCGAGGGAGCCTTAGCCAAACGCATAGAATAGCCAACTGCTGGAGGAGGAAGACGACCATTGTGTCCCTCTCCAAGCACTAAACTGCCTCAAGAGAGCCCTCGGCAAGCTCATTGTCCTGTAACCTCCACAGTGCAATACAGACAAGCAGGAGTAGCGGTGTTACCTCCTCCTGAGGGCCGTGAACCTGGGTACGGGCCGGTGTCCTTCTCTGTCGTGATTCTCTCTCTCCAGGCCCGGCGAGCACCGTCGTCGTGCCTCTCGAGGATTGTTTGACCTCCGCGTTCAGTCCCCCCTCCGAACCTCTCTTCAGGGCGTGGCTATCCCTGTTCCGTGGGAGTCACTCTCCGACACATAACGTGTATATCATATATACACCATCATCATTGATGACTTCCCGGCGATCTGTTTCATCTTCTTGATTCTTCCAACGCAATCAAGAACCATAAAGGTGAACGATTCCCCTTGCATGACATAGTCTATGACAAATCATTTGCATCTGGCAACGTTGTCTGTCATCCAGTGATCGAGCTGAGCGAGGCGTCTCAATGTCATCAAGTATGACCAATGTCATCGAGTATGACCAGTGTCATCAAGTATGACTGCCACGTGCTCCTTCAATGCGTGTATTCTCTTCCATCTTGGTTAAGAAGAAAAACAGTCAACGTACTGATAAACTTCATCAACCCAACTTTAGGTGTATCCTGAGTTTAGCGATCATCTCATATGTTCGCGATCTAACAACTCGCATCCACCGTTAATTCTATATGACAGAGATCATAGCATACACTGGACTACGATGATATTATCCGCACAAAAACTTGATAATCCAAATTATCCTTTTGTTAGCGGAATCTCCGGGTTTATCTCCTAGCGGGTATTGTATCACAAAGAGCTAATGGTTTAAACAAGGAGTATCCTCAAGCTAAAATATAAAACTATGAAGTTTGGACCCAACCTTTTAAGTTTCTCAATCGCAGGATTGCGCCTAATTTTTAAAGAAGCCTATTACATTGGTTAATATCTACAAAGGTTTTGCAAAACATAAAGACATAGTTCATTATAAAATAGAGTTCAAGTTTTAATAAAATAAAACTAACAGAACTCCCACTCAAAACGAATATCCCTCTAATCGTTTTAGTGATTACACGATCCTAATCCATTATGCAACCCCTCATCGTCAGAGCCGGCAACATAACTTCAAAGGTAGACATCGACATGTCAATCACAACAAATCTGTGACTCATGCTTAACCTTTCGGTCACCGTGTTCCGAGGCCATGTCTGTACATGCTAGGCTCGCCATAATAACCTTCAGCGTATACGCTTGTGCAAACATGTCTTACACCCACTGTATGCGAACGACGATATGTCTGACACCCGATAGTCACGGCCTGCCTCATAACGTAGAACTTTCTTGGTGGTGCACGCCAAAAGGAGAACACTAATGGTATTTTGGAGGGATCATCTTATATTACTACCGCCGTGTAACTAATATATAATAATATATATATATATATACACACAATATAATATGCACTCAAAACATCAATATGTAATGCGACGTGACATGGTCCTTGCGCCGATGGTCTCCTTCGTGCCCACAGTTTATAAACAATTTAATAAACCTACCTTGACCATATCACATTGCCCCTGCAAAATAAAGTTAGACGCGTTCTACTTTATCTTTTCCATATTTTACGTGGGTTGGGGCTGTCGTAAATAGAACCGCTTCGTACATACGAACCTATGACCACAACAACGATCAAATAATTGCATATTTATTTATCACTCTTGGGCCCTCCATTGAAAATGCAAAGCCAACTAATGAGAGAGAGACAGACACCCGCCAGCCACATATATGGTACAAGCCGTATGTCAGTTGTGGAACCAGTCTCGCGTAAGCGTACGCGTAAAGTCGGTCCGGGCCGCTTCATCAATTCAATGCCGCCGGCAATGCAAGTGCACGCGAGAGGGTAGCAAATAAAAGAACGATGTCCACGTGATAAATACGGGTTCTAAAAGCGTACATCTATATCTACGCATAGATCGGCTCTGATACCACTGAAGGGGATCGCAGGCAGAAAACAAAAATTTTCTAACAACCATAACCTTAAACTAGCCAGGATCTATACTATGCAGATATAGTAATACGGAGGAGATCGATATACATACCCTTGTAGACCGAAATGCGGGGATTACGCTCCCGCACAAGCGTTGTCGATGAAGCCGACGAAGACGACCTCGAGGTCGTGTAGAGGAAGAAGACCTCCGAGCACCACTAGCGTGGCACCTCGCAGGGATTCACACACGTACGGTGAAGACGACGACTTCCGGGCTCCGATCCAGGGACGAGCAGCGGAAGACTTGGACCGGAAGACCAGCAGCACGGCGGTGTGCGTATGGTGGAAAGAACTTCACCTTTGGCGCAACTCCAATGGAGGAATCACGTTATTCAAGGAGAAGAAGAGAGAGGGATTGGATTGATCTTCAAAGGCCAGGGGTGCACCTCTATATAAAGGAGGAGGGGGGCTGCCAGCCTTGCTAGCTGGGCGGTGTGGGACTATTCCCACACCAGCCCGCCCCAAGGGAGGCCGCCGGCCCTTGGTGGGCCCCATTTGGCCCACCTAGGGCAGCCCCCTTCAAAACCGCACCAAGGGGGGATTTCTCCCCCTTATGGGCCTTCTCTCCCATGGGAAGGCCCATTTAAGGTAGGCTGCCTTTAAAAATCCGAAAATAATTAAATAAAAAATGTATTTAACTATTAATTACACTAATTAATATTAAACACACAATATATAATTTAATCTAGCTCCGAAAACTATTTCGTCGCTCTCCGATCTCCATCGGATTTTTCCCGGTACGCTCCCGGTGCTCTCTTCTAATTCCTCTTCCGGTAAACTTGTCGACTCCCCTTAAGTGTGTTACCCTAGCGGTTCGAGATCTCTCCAGACATGATCGAGACAAGCTCTCCGATCAATGACTAATTCGTGGACCTTGGATACCCAGAATTAATCCCTGTGAGATAACGAATAACTTTTCCGTTCGAACCTGGACGTCGAGTCTTAAACCTTTTGCCATGGCGATACTTAGTGTGTCCGAAACTCGTTCATAGATATCCCCATACCTAGCTTGATCTCGTTACCGACAACACTATCTTCTACTCGTCCATGATATTATGTCCTGGTGACCTAGTCACACGCTTGCAAGCTTATTTGACATAATCTCACCGAGTGGGACCTAGAGTATCTATCCTGCTATGCGGACTGGCAAATCCCGCTCTTAATCTCTCGTCTCAACATACTCCCTTCCGATACCCGAGAGAAACACATTTATTGTCGTACTATTAAGACATGACGTTTGATGCAATCAAAGTATCTTTCAGGAATAGTAATAAGAGTTGATCTCACGGTCAAAGGCGTAATGACTACGTGCTACAAATATTGGGTATGTCCATCACATCGTTCAACCAACGATATGACTCCATTGTCAACTGACACCATGTCACATGATCGGGAAACCTCGGTCATCGATTTCACAATGAACTAGTCACGTAGAGGAGGCTACTAGGGACCTGATTGTTTATCTACCACACGTGTATTAATGTTTCCGCTTAATACAGTTATAGCATGGTATAAAACATATAATGAACAATTGAGATATGACGAATAAACTATCTTTATTAAGTGCCTCTAGGGCATATCTCCTTCGAAAGTTGACGTTGACCAAAAGAAGAGCTGCTTGCCCATGGGAGCCATATAGCTCCAGCCCGCGTTGCTCCTCATCATGATCCTGCTCTACCTATGCGTCTCCATAGCCGTCTGCCGATTCCGCACCCCGCGTCCTGGCAACCAGGAGGAGGGCGGCGGTGGCAGCGTCCCGTCGTTGGACCAATCCTCTCGCGCCGCCGCGTTCCTCCGCTGCACCACGACCTTCACCTACGAGCAGCTGTACACCGGGACCGCTCGGTTCGACTCCCGCGAGTCTGCACCGCTCCAACCTCCTCGTCGGCTCCTCGTTTCAGCGTCGAGCTGGCCTTCCAGCGATCCCACACCGGTCTCGCTGCAGTAACCCACGAGACCGCACCGCTCCCGGCACTAGCACCTCGTCGGCTGCTCGCTTCCAACATTCTATATCTCCACTTCTTATAAAAAACAAACTTGGCATGAAAATTGAATCTCGACCCCTCCATCGCGGAACATCAAACGACCAAAATTTATTTGTTCTCCCCACCCCATTCCCTTTTCATGCCGACCCTTGCCCCCGATGAGGCACGTCATTCCCTCCGGTAGGGTTGAAAATGACAAGGAAATTTTCCGGTTGTTTCCGTTGAAAAAGGAAACGAAGAGCAAAAAATGGAAACGAAACGTAAACGACATATTTTAAAACGGAAATGATAAAAGGAAACAATATAACAATTTTCGACCGAAACGAAACGGAAAATTCCAGAAATATAAATACGGAAACTTTCCGTAACACAATGGAAACCATGTCCCAAATGCAAACTAAGGCCCGGTTGGATTCGCCAGTAGGGTTCATTAGGGATTAGTCTATTACTACTAAAATCTAATTAATCTAATTATGTGCATGCAGGGTGCCGACGCCGCCGCGAGTTCTCGACAATTGCTTTGAGAATAGCCGCCTCAAACCCTCGATGTCGACAACTCCTGCCTGTCCAGTGATACACTGCTTCATTCCGCGCCTCTATTACGTTGAAGTACGGATCAACATATTATACTGCTATTGTGTTCCGATAAATATGCGTTTTCGTATCATACCCGTGTCGTATCCGTTTTATATTCGTTTTCGAAGATTTCCGTATTCGTTTTCGGGATTTTCGATTTTGTTTCCCATTCCGGCTAGAGAAAAGGAAACGAAAACGTTAACGCATATTTCCGTTCCGTTTTCAACGCTTCCGGTAACTCTCGCACTTGCCCCGCAGCCCGCACATGTGACCCCACGTTTCCATTCCGCCGTAAAACCTCCGCCGCCGGCGCACAGTACGCCTCCGCCGTCCCGCCCCGCCCCGCCCTCCGCAGCGGTACCGCTTACATCCCCAGCCGGCCTTCTCCACAAAGGCGTGGAGTGCGAGCTGGAGGACGGCGGCACACCGGGTCCTTGAGCGAGGTGCCGTCGTGCGGTCGTGGCCGGGCCGACAGCAGGAAGCGCCGTGGTTCCCACGCTGCCGCGCCCATATACAGAAACCCTCGCCGCCGTCGATGACTGTGTACCTGGAGCAGGAACCCCGTCGAGTCCTGCTGCCGAACCATTTGATTTCTCCGCAGATCGATACACAATTGGATTTATTCGGGAAATTGACATGAACAACTTAACGTCAGGCATGCATAGTGGAACCTATCTGCTTAATAATTCGAAAGAATAGCATATTCCCGCGGTGGTTTTTGTTGCTCTAACTAAGTCTGCTACTCTGCTGTCAGAGGAGAGACAACTGAAGGTAATGCCACTACACTTATGATTTTTTTTTTCCATGGCCGCACTTTGGAACTGTGTGTCAATCCGGTGTTAAAAGTTAAGCAATTGCTATGATCAGCTGAACATATATTACGGCCTGCCACGAAATAGTTTCTTCTTTACTGAGTCAGCCGTAGTCCGCTCACAACTATTTTTCTGATATATGGCATAGCTGAAAACTGACAACAAATTGCCGACACAAAATTTTCCCCATGTGCAGATACTAACGTGGTAAGACAAGTATTCATCTTAATTTACTTTTAAAAATTTCACCACATATACTAGGTCAGCAAGCCGCCTCATTAAAACCCTACCAGTTTCTTTCAGTAACCTGTTTAGAAAAAGAGTGCGTTTGAAGCCTTTAAGCCATAATCACAGTTACATCATTTGCTAGGGTGCTTACAAGAAAACCAGGGGCTTTCTCATGCCAAACAACTGACACAGGACCCTCTGCATGTCTAGCTAAAATATGGGCAGCCCTACTGGCCTCACTAGGAGAATGAGCAAAGACCACAGCTACAAAATTACGACAAAGTAATGTGCATTCTTCATAGACAGAAGCTGCTGCACCGAGTGAATTTCCGCCATTGTTCATCACCTCAATTACCTCCACACAGTGGGAGTTCACATCAATCCTGTTACACTCCAGTTGTCCCGCCAAAATCAGCCCGTCACGAAGCGCAAGGGCTTCCGCCGTGGTCGGATCTAACACAAAGGGAATGCCGACAAGAAGGAGCCCCGCTCATCTCGAATGATAGCTCCCACCGTCCCCGTACCTGAATCAATATCAAAACACGCATCAACATTTAATTTTACAAAATCCTCCTTTGATTTTTTCCAACCATGACGTTCAACCCCCGCCTTTTTCTTCTTTGCTCTTGTATAATTTAGGACTAGTGCCGATATCGCATGCACCGTTCTTGCCGGCGCCTGAACGATCTCACTGTGTGTTGCCTTCCTCTTCTTCCACCAAATATACCACACCGCAATAGCTACCAGATCGTTGCGATCGACGAGGGGACGGAGCGGGGCTTTTGCCAGTCTATCCCGGAGCAAGACTTCCAAAGCCGAACTTCCCTCAACTTCAACATTGCTATTGCGTTGAAGTACATCGTGTTTATTATGCAGTTTCACTCTTAGCAAGCACATTATATTTACGGGGATGCATACGATGCACTGCAACCACTACTACTTTCTTCCATATTTTTGCTGGATTAGTATATGACTTTCCACAAGCAATATTGACCACCTTCGAGGGAGTAGAACAAGTCAAAGATAAACCATTTATTCTTTGCTTTTTGGTACATTATTCTTTGAATTAGACATGCTATTCCTCTGTGTTTATGTAGTTCTTGCTTTGTCAGAACATGTCTGAAATTTCACGAACTATCTCGGTGTCAAACGGTCTTCAAATGGTCCCTGTATTTCCTTGATGTTGTACCAACAAATTGTGTGTCTGGATGACTTCATTTAGCAAAAGTAAAGATGTGTCTGAAAAAATGTCAAACCTGAGATATTACTAGCATCAATCATATTGAAGAACAAATTCTGAAACATATGTCTGACGTAATTCAGGAAAAACATTATATACTGAATGATCCTATTGTCGTTCCTTCAGCTTTGTTGTGGGTGCATTCAGGTACAGCTCTGCTGCTCACAATTACATGGTCTCGCTAACCAAGGATTGTCCATACAGACTTGCCAACTCGACGAAAAGGTTTTTTTTTTGAACTGAGGCAAAAGCTTTGCCTCACCTTTTATTAAGCAGAAGGTGTCCGGTTTATTATGAAAGAAACCGGGTGAAAACCATACAACAACAAAGTCCAACTCACGGGGCGAAGCCCCACAACCTCGAGAAACCACGACGCCGCACGACACAGCCACCCACAGCCCACGCTGCACCAGGAAAGCCGCTCGCAGACCACAGACGTCACACCACCCGGGGCCGCCGCCCCGGCCTAAAAGACAGTCGCAGCTGCCGCCGCCACACCACAACACCGACACCACGGGGACAAGCCCGACACAACTCAAAGAACAACCCTCCGGGGAGCTGCAACAGCTCCCCCAACAGCGCAAAGGCAGCGTAGCTCCGACTCTGAAGAAGAGTTAAGAAGGAGAACCAGGCAGGTTGGCGTCGTGGAAACTCGCCGAAAGGAACATCTGCCGCCAGTCATCGTACACCACCGGGAACCCACCGCAGCAACTTCGACTTCTCAGCAACAAGATACGCCGAGGCAAACCCCAAGGACACGCCGGAGAAGAGCCGACTACCGCAGCCACAGCCACGTCTCCGACATCACTCAAACATCATCAGTGTCGCCACAGAAGTCTCAACGCGAACACCTCGGCCTTCGAGCCGACAACCTCGCCACCCTTGTAGCACGAAGCCGCCACTCACACTCTGTCAAGCCGTAACCCCACCACATCGGGTCACCGCCGCATAGCAATCTGGGGCCGTCGCCCCGACATTGAAGAACCATCTCGAAGCCGCCGCCTCGACATCCACGCACCTGCTGATGAGACAAGCTAGCATGGCAACACAACGACAAGCAGAAGTACAGAGACTCCAAGGCGACGCCCCCAAAGAGGAAACACCAAAAACGCCGTCGTTGCCCGCATTGTCAATAACAATACTGGGTTTTCACCCGGAGAAACTCCGTGAATTGGAGAGACAAAGCCATGGTTGGCGCTCCACGGCGACGCCTACAAGGAGGGGAACGACATCCACAGATGCCGGCGCCGTCGGCATTGACCTCGGTCAGTGCTAGCCTTTCACCTGGAGCGACCAGAAACCACCATTGTCACCACCGCTTCCGGCCAAACTGACCACCATGGGCAGCCGACCAACTTCGCTGCACCTCGTGCCCAACAGCGAGCCAAACACCGGCGTCCACCTTCCCTACCACCACGGGCAGCAGCCAGACGTCACCACGAGACGCCGAGCACCATCCGCGACATGCAACGGCGACGACCTGTGCCCACCAGACGCGGATGTGGCACCGCCGCGCCACCGTCCTCTCCGCGGCCACCACCGCTGCGGAGTTGCAGGCATCGGCCGGAACCGCCGCGCCCCGACCCGCCTGCACATACGGAGCTTGACGACAACCCCCAGTCACTCAGATCCAGCTGAGATCGCAGGGGTAGAACTTTAATGGAATCCCGCAGTACGACGGCGCACTGCGGTATAGCTTTGGTGGGAGAGAGAGAGAAAAGCGGGCGGAGAATTAACTCAGGCCGGCATATACAACATTAATTGTATTTTAGATATCTCTTAAAACAATTTATATGCCTCTCTTTATATAGGGGGGAGGGGGTGTGCAACACACCTTGCCTCCCCAATGTGGGACTAAAAGAGAAGCAAGGGAGGGGCCGGCCGGCCATGCATGGCCGTGGTGGCCATGGGCCCCATGCGCATGCATGGTGCGCCCCCCCCCCCCCCCCCCCCCACACACACACATGGGCCCCTCTTGGCCCATTAAGTGGGCTGCCCCCATTTTCCTTTCTTTTAATTAATATTAAATTAATATAAAATATATTTAATTCATAATTAATATATTTGCATATTATTTAATCTCCCGTGACTCCGAAACAATTTCCGGACCACCCGAACTTCCTTCGGACATTCCCGGAACCCTTCCGAAACTACCGGAACCTTTCCGGGTTATTTCTCTCTCTCCTTTATCTCTATTATTCCAATGATCTCCATGTGTCGGCAAGACCTTAAGCGTGTTACCCTACGGTTCGAGAATACTCCAGACATGGTCGAGACCCCTCGCTCGCCAATGACCGCCAGGGAGACCTGGATGCCTGTGACGGTCCCTGTGTATTCTACGAATATCGTCGTTGAACCATAAACATGATATTCATTACTTTTGTTCCTTCGATACTACCTTATCCGAGATATGATCGTAAACATCCTTTGTCCTGTTTTATCTCGTTACCGACAAGGGTTAATTAACTCGTCTGTGATATTACATCTCCATGACCTAGTCATATGCTGCGCAGCTTTATAGATGTAATCTCACCGAGTGGGCCCAGATTATCTTTCCATCACGCGAATGAACAAATCCCGCTCTTGATCCATATGCCTCAACGTACTCTTTCGAGATACACAAGATACACCTTTATAGTCACCCATTTATGAACTGACGTTTGATGCAATTAGAGTATCCTACGGAGCAGCAATTAATATGATCTCACGGTCTGAGGAATAAGCTATCATATTACTTTCCTATTGCAAATGATGAACATTGTGATACGGTCATATTGCAATACTTTGTTGGGTATGTCCATCACCTTATTCTACTAATAAGATGACCTCATTGTCAACCGACGTGACTGTCCATGATCGGGAAATCTCGATCAACAGTTGCCCAATGAACTAGTTTATATAGAGGTTTACTAGGGACTCTAGTTTGTCTATGTATCACACGTGTACTAACAATTCCTAATAATACAGTTATAGCACGATACAAAAACATATTATAAACTTAATGAGATAATGCAATAAATAATATATATTTATTTGCCTCTAGGGCATATCTCCTTCAGTCTCCCACTTGCACTAGAGTACAAATAAATCAGCTGCATTTTACTTTCAATCATACCACCTTATCTAATAAGCGTTCTATGATAATGTCTGCTCGTGGAATAGTGTTACTTCAACAATTTATACCATATAGAATTGTATGTTCTTTGCGATTCATTGATATCACCTTGTTTGATATCATCTTGTTATCCTGATAACATATACATACCATAACTAAGTGAGACTTTTGTTTCCCAACGCTTACTCTGGTTCTGTTAATCAGACAATTGCATTGTAAACACACTCAGTTATAGAGAACTCTTTGTAACATGTACAATCTCGCGATATCTATATACCTTTCATATCTATGTAGAGTTTCGACATTTCATTGTCAATCTAGTGCCTAGTACTTTTCTAGTTCTAGTAAATTCTAAATTTACTTTGATAGTTGTTCTTCTTTTAAGAACTTGGGTCACACTTTATCGAGCACATAATATGGTTCCCATATGATGTCTATTATCATAATATAAGAGACCAACATATCTTGTAACCACTATTATCGTGTAGTAAATACACTTGATGTTTTAATTGGATTTCCAAGGACCTTTCCATTGGTTTATTCCATTCTGACCTCTCAGAATCCAATCTAAATAAAACAGCTCGATCTTCTATTTGAAATCCCTGTTCTATTCGAAATAGACACTACCTTTTAAATCGTTTCACAACTTCATCTTTCTAATTAATTCTACCGGTACTATCCATGATATGTCATTTACATACGAGGATTTAATCTCCCACTCAAAAATATGTCACTCACATATTAAATTTGAGTAAACTAATTCGACTCCCACTTAAATTAGTAAATTCATAATTTCTTTCGATATTTTGGTCAAACCAAAATCATTGATCATTTATCAATTCGAGTTTTAATACGATCTGACAGTATTCTATCAATACATATCCCACAGACCTTAAGCATGTCTACACTTATGTAGTCAACAATTTTGATTTTTGTTCAAGACACTTTTCTTGACAAAATTTGCTTCTATGTCTTTCTTATAGTTGCATTTCTTTCATATAACATTTTATATGATGATTAAGTAATCTTATTCTCTTAATAAGATTTAGAGTAACATTTACTGTTTTAATCCTTAAATGTAACTTGGATTTTAAGACTCAAAGTCTTTATTCGTATCTTGGTATTTCCTCAACTTTCTTTGTACTTTTGAGGTGTATCTTGTTCTGTCAACATGATCTAAAATACTGAATATTAAACTGTGACCTGACAGCAAATATTCTTAAAATAACACCCCATTTAAAAGCTTCTTGTTTGAAAACACTATGATCTCTTATCATCAAATTTTCATTTCCATTTGCAGAGATATTCTTTTCGGAATATATTCCGATATTCTACTTTTATGGAAAAAGGTCTAATACCTCATTTTAAGCTTCTACTTTTATTCCATTAACCTTAATTCGAAAAATCATATTTTCTTTTGAATTACGTAGACAGCAATACAAGTTTTGCTTCTGTTGGTGTTTGGAATACACTCTCATCTTAATATGAGTATTCTACAAAGAACTATTCGTGTATATTCTGTATTATCGTATAATCATCTGCACCACGACACTTACTGTCGATTACACGAATCATCGTTGGAAAAGTATTTTATTCATTCCTAAAGTGGATGTCGACTATAATGTTTGAACATATTAAGAGATTCTAAAAGACCACACTTTATCTAAAATAGAGTATGATTATAATATTTCATATATCACTATATCTGATATTATAATTTGTGGAACGAATTTTCACAAGTCCTTTTGTGTTGAAACCATAATTCAAAAATATTGTCCTGTTTGATCGAATCCTGTGGATATAATTTCCATCCATCTTTCTTCTGAAAAATTCCTTTGATCTTTTATCAAATTGTTTTTCAGACTCATGTTTCCTTAGGCAAATACATTTATTTACTTAGAATCATAGAAAGATTCGAAACAATGATATTCACCAGTTATTTAATTTAATAATCATCTAGTATGACTTTCAATCAATTTCCTTGTATATTGACATTTCAATATCTAATGTAATTTAATCAATTCGGCATATGTAACTTTGATAGATCGAAGCATCTACATTTCTTACACTGCTTTTATGATCAAATTCGGTGGTGTTTGTTCTTGAAACAAAATCATTTAATCTTTGGACATTTAATTTTATCATTCCTGGTTTTATAAATGTATATCATGTTATCATTCGAATAATGTAATCGAGATGTGATTGCATGAAAACTTTACTCATAATATAATACAACTGACTTGTTCCACGACATAAAACAACCGGTTTGTTCTATTACAGATATGAATAACTTTGTCTTGTAACATTCAAGACACAAAGCAAAATCACACTCTCACTATTACAAAAAGGTCTTATCAAAAACTATTAATGATAACTATAATGATAACTTGAGGACGTGAACACCACTGGCCATCAACTCCTTTGCTTGCCATCACTTGCGCACTGTCACATCATATTTCTTCGCATACTTGTGATAATCAGGACCTGTTTCATAAACAGAATAAGCATCAAATACTTTTCATCAAGTATCATGCGAAGAGTACATTTATAACTTTGTATATCAAATATACCTGTAGCGTCGAAGATTTCGCCTTCGATGGGTTCAACCTTTACAGATTTGAACTGGCTTATGAACTCGAAGAAAGTCATCGTATCTCTTCTTATAGCATAGCCACGGACATGTTTCTCATAGCTGGGAGGTAAAGACATCAACGCAGCAGCTATCGCACATGAATCCGCCATCCAGTAGTCGTAGACATACGTAAGTTTCAAGTAAATGTCATACATTTTATTCAAATGAGTTTCCAAACAGGTATGTTCCTCCATCTGGAGTGAACGGAACTTACTCAGATGTCTGTATTGCTCATACTTAATTTCATCTATGAAATGCGCCTTGATCGAATCTATCATATCATAAGGTTCCATTTGTTGAAACTGCTCTTTCAACTCTGGTACCATGTTCATGACCATGATGGTTTGCACTTCTATGAAAATGTCACGACGCTGACGAAATTCCTCATCTTCTTCTTCGCTAGCAGAATCTTCTGGTTCCTCTCCTAATCCTTGTTCTATGATATAGAGTATATTATTGTGTCTGAGAGCTTCTCTTAGTTTCTTGTACCAATATATGAAGTTGGACCCATCAGCCAACAAGGGCGGATTTCTAAGTAAGTATTCGAAGTAGAACTTGTCGCGAGGGTAGAGCACCATCTCTAGATATGATCACAAAGAAGTAAGGCTAAGTTTATAATAATATGAGCTCAGTTTATAATCAAATTATTTAAACATACTCCACTAAGATTATTATCCCTACAATAATTTTAGCGATTACACGACCCCAATTCACTGTACCACCCCCGATCGTCACAGCCGGCGGCATAGTTTCAAGGGTGGACATCGAAATGTCGATCACAACAATCATGTGACTCATGCTCGATCTTTCGATCTTCCCGTGTTCCGAGACTATGTCTGTACATACTAGGCTCACCAATTAAATCTCGATGTTTTTGCGCGTGCAACATGGCTTACACCCACTGTATGCGAACGACGAAATGTGTGACACCCGATCGTCACGGCCTGCCTCATAACGTAGAACTTTCTTGGTGGTGCACAACGAGGGAGAACACAATTTTGGTATTTATTAGGGATTATCCTATTATAGCTACCGTCGTATATCTAATATATAAGCAATCAATAGGATGTACACACAACAACACAAGATCAAATAATGTAATGAAGTGCGATATGACATGGTCGTGCGCCTGGACCTCCATGGCGCCGTGCGCCTGGACCGGGCGCCCCGGCATGGCTCCGAGTCTACGGTGCCTCCTTTGCCTTCGACAGTACGAATAATTCAAAACTTACCGTAACCATGTCATATTTAAACGCCTCTGCAAAACAAAGTTAGACGCTTCTACCTTTATCTAGTTTTGCAAGTTTTACGTGGCTTCTAAGTCTTTCGCGAGAGAACTGTTCCCTACCTACGAACTTTGGACCACAACGTCGATTAAACAATTGCATGTTTATGTATCCCTTTCGGGCACTCCATTGAAAATGCAAAGCCAACTAAAGAGAGAGAGACAGACACCCGCCAGCCACAAACACGGTGCAAGTCGTGTGTCAGGTGTGGAACCAGTCTCGCATAAGCGTATGCGTAAAGTCGGTCCAGGCCGCTTCATCAACTCAATGCCGAAGGCAAAGCAAGTGCACGCGAGAGGGTAGCAAATATAAGAAAGACGTCCTCATGTTCAACACGAGTTCTAACCGTACCAGCAAAACTACGCATAGATCAGCTCTGATACCACTGAAGGGGTTCGTAGCAGAAAACAATAATTTTTCTAACTAACGAATACCGAAAGAAGCCAGGATCTATCTATCTAGTAATGCGGTAACGGAGCGGAACTGGTTACATACCTCTTGTAGACCGAATAGCGGGGATTACGCTCCCGCACAAGTGTTGCCGACGAAGACGACGTAGCCGACCTCCAGGTTGCGAAGAACTTGGCGCGACGTAGAAGACGATGACGCAGCGAGGTTGATGAAGACGCGGCGTCGAGGAGGAGGGGCGCGTCGAGGAGGAGGGGCGGCGGCGGCTGCAGCGGTGGCGAGACGATGTCGCCCTGGCACCTCAAGTGTGGCGCCTCCG
Organism: Poa annua; assembly: GCA_026929855.1. Classification (NCBI taxonomy): domain Eukaryota; kingdom Viridiplantae; phylum Streptophyta; class Magnoliopsida; order Poales; family Poaceae; genus Poa; species Poa annua. The sequence goes on from CM049433.1 coordinate 74,552,497, forward strand.
AGTACTCGCACACATACGGAGCTTGACGACAACCCCCGGTCACTCAGATCCAGCTGAGATCGCAGGGGTAGAACTTTAATGGAATCCCGCAGTACGACGGCGCACTGCGGTATAGCTTTGGTGGGAGAGAGAGAGAAAAGCGGGCAGAGAATTAACTCAGGCCGGCATATACAACATTAATTGTATTTTAGATATCTCTTAAAACAATTTATATGCCTCTCTTTATATAGGGGGGAGGGGGTGTGCAACACACCTTGCCTCCCCAATGTGGGACTAAAAGAGAAGCAAGGGAGGGGCCGGCCGGCCATGCATGGCCGTGGTGGCCATGGGCCCCATGCGCATGCATGGGGCGCCCCCCCCCCCCCCCCCCCACATGGGCCCCTCTTGGCCCATTAAGTGGGCTGCCCCCTTTTTCCTTTCTTTTAATTAATATTAAATTAATATAAAATATATTTAATTCATAATTAATATATTTGCATATTATTTAATCTCCCGTGACTCCGAAACAATTTCCGAACCACCCGAACTTCCTTCGGACATTCCCGGAACCCTTCCGAAACTACCGGAACCTTTCCGGGTTATTTCTCTCTCTCCTTTATCTCTATTATTCCAATGATCTCCATGTGTCGGCAAGACCTTAAGCGTGTTACCCTACGGTTCGAGAATACTCCAGACATGGTCGAGACCCCTCGCTCGCCAATGACCGCCAGGGAGACCTGGATGCCTGTGACGGTCCCTGTGTATTCTACGAATATCGTCGTTGAACCATAAACATGATATTCATTACTTTTGTTCCTTCGATACTACCTTATCCGAGATATGATCGTAAACATCCTATGTCCTGTTTTATCTCGTTACCGACAAGAGTTAATTAACTCGTCTGTGATATTACATCTCCATGACCTAGTCATATGCTACGCAGCTTTATAGATGTAATCTCACCGAGTGGGCCCAGAGTATCTTTCCATCACGCGAATGAACAAATCCCGCTCTTGATCCATATGCCTCAACGTACTCTTTCGAGATACACAAGATACACCTTTATAGTCACCCATTTATGAACTGACGTTTGATGCACTTGAGTATCCTACGGAGCAGCAATTAATATGATCTCACGGTCTGAGGAATAAGCTATCATATTACTTTCCTATTGCAAATGATGAACATTGTGATACGATCCTATTGCAATACTTTGTTGGGTATGTCCATCACCTTATTCTACTAATAAGATGACCTCATTGTCAACCGACGTGACTGTCCATAATCGGGAAATCTCGATCAACAGTTGCCCAATGAACTAGTTTATATAGAGGTTTACTAGGGACTCTGGTTTGTCTATGTATCACACGTGTATTAACAATTCCTATGAATACAGTTATAGCACGATACAAAAACATATTATAAACTTAATGAGATAATGCAATAAATACTATATATTTATTTGCCTCTAGGGCATATCTCCTTCACCCTCACCCCTTGCTCGCGCGGCCAGAATGGGCCCCGTGCGGCCACGTGGTGACGGCGCCTCGGACTTCGTGTCCTGCCCGTTTTCGTCTCGTATTTTTCCATATTTTCTAAAAATAATTACTGTGTCTTCCACAATTAAAAACGTGAACTTTTTCTTACCGAAACCATACCTTTTCGAATTCAGCTTCTGCAGACTCAGAAAATTTCTCTTTGATAAAAGTTTCCGGAGCAATAACTTGAATAATATCAACATCTTCATTATAAGAATCTCCAGAAATATAATGCTTGAGTCTTTGTCCATTCACCACTTGTCTAGAGTCATCTTTAAGTGAAGCAATTTTAATTGCACCCGAACGAAACACCTTAACAATAACATATGGTCCTTCCCACTTGGAGAGTAATTTTCCTGCAAAGAATCTAAGACGAGAGCTATACAATAAAACTTTTTCACCAACATGAAACTCTCTCTTAAGGATTCTCCTATCATGCCATTTTTTAACTTTCTCTTTAAAGAGTTTAGCATTTTCATAAGCTTCACTTCTCCATTCATCTAAAGAACTCAAATCAAGTAATCTTTTCTCACCAGCAAGTTTAAATCTCTATTTAGTTCTTTCACTGCCCAATAAGCTTTGTGTTCTAATTCTAAAGGCAAGTGACAAGCTTTTCCATAGACCATTTTATAAGGAGACATACCCATGGGATTTTTATAAGCAGTTCTATAACCGCATAATGCATCATTTAATTTACTAGCCCAATTCTTCCTCGTTCTATTAACAGTCTTTTGCAAGATAGATTTAATTTCTCTATTTGACAATTCTACTTGCCCACTAGTTTGAGGATGAGAAGCTGAAGCAATTCTATGATTAACACCATATTTAGCAAGAACTTTTCTAAAACCACCATGAATAAAATGAGAACCTCCATCAGTCATGAGATATCTAGGAACACCAAACCTAGGGCAAATAATATCTTGAAGCATTTTTTATGATGTCTCACCATCAGCACTTTTAGTAGGTATAGCTTCTACCCATTTAGTAACATAATCAACAGCAACAAGTATATGAGTATAACCCTTTGAAGGAGGAAAAGGACCCATAAAGTCAAATCCCCAACAATCAAATGGCTCAATAACAAGAGAATAATTCATAGGCATTTCATTACGTCTAGAGATATTACCAATTCTTTGACATTGATCAAAAGATAAAATAAACTTTCTTGCATTTTTTTAAAGAGTAGGCCAATAAAAACCTGATTGTAAAACCTTTTGTGCATTTCTATCTCCAGCGTGATGTTCTCCATAAGCACTATTGTGGCATTTTCTCAATATCTCTTTTTGTTCATACTCCGGAACACATCTTCGCATAATACCATCCACTCCTTCTTTATATAAGTGTGGGTCATCCCAAAAATAATGCCTCAAGTCATAAAAGAATTTTCTTCTTTGTTGAGCTGAAAAGGTTGGAGGCAAATATTTCGAAACAATAAAGTTAGCATAATCAGCATACCAAGGACTATCTCATGAACTCACCCTTATTGCAGCTAGTTGTTCATTTGGAAAACTATCATTAACAGGAATATGATCATATTCAATGTTTTCCAATGTAGACAATTTATCAGCAACAGGATTTTCAGCACCTTTCCTACCTACAATGTGCAAATCAAATTCTTGCAAAAGTAATACACATCTAATAAGCCTAGGCTTTGCATCTTTCTTTTCCATAAGGTACCTAATTGCAGCATGATCAGTATGAATAATGACTTTAGAATCACCAATATATTGTCTAAATTTATCACAAGCAAAAACAACAGCTAGAAATTCTTTTTCAGTTGTAGCATAATTCTTTTGAGCAGGATCAAGAGTCTTACTAGCATAATGAATAACATTTAACTTCTTATCTATTCTTTGTCCAAGAACAGCACCAACAGCAAAAACACTAGCATCACATATAATTTCAAATGGTAAATTCAATCAGGTGGTTAAACAATAGGAGCACTTATTAAAGCCTGCTTAAGAGTCTCAAAAGCTTCCCTACAATCATCATCAAAAACAAATGGTACATCATTTTGCAATAGATTAGTAAGAGGCTTTGATACCTTAGCAAAATCTTTCATAAACCTTCTATAGAAACCAGCATGACCAAGAATACTACGAATACCTTTAACATCTCTAGGGCAAGGCATTTTCTCAATTGCCTCCACTTTAGCTCTATCAACTTCAATACCTCTTTCAGAAATCTTATGTCCAAGAACAATTCCTTCATTAACCATAAAGTGGCATTTCTCCCAATTAAGAACAAGATTAGTTTCTTCACATCTCTGCAAAACTTTATCAAGATTGTGCAAGCAATTATCAAAAGAAGTTCCATAGACAGAAAAATCGTCCATGAATACTTCCACAATTTCTTCACAAAAACCATGAAAGATAGCAGACATACATCTTTGAAAAGTAGCAGGAGCATTACATAAACCAAAAGGCATACGTCTATAAGCATAAGTACCGTAAGGACAAGTAAATGTGGTTTTCTCTTGATCTTGAGCTTTAATAACAATTTGAGAGAAACCATAATAACCATCAAGAAAGCAAAAATGTGTTTTATTAGCTAATCTCTCCAACATTTGATCAATAAAGGGTAATGGATAATGATCCTTCTTAGTAACTTTATTAACCTTTCTAAAATCAATGCACATTCTATAACCAACTACTACTCTTTGAGGAATAAGCTCATCATTATCATTAGGCACAACAGTAATTCCACCTTTCTTAGGGACACAGTGCACAGGACTAACCCATCTACTATCAGCAATAGGATAAATAATACCAGCATCAAGAAGTTTTAATACCTCATTTCTTACCACTTCCTTCATTTTGGGTATTAAGCGGCGTTGATGTTCAACAACTGGCTTTGCATCGGGCTCCATATTAATAGAATGTTAACATATAGTAGGAGAAATCCCTTTTAAATCATCCAAAGTATACCCCATAGCTCCACGGTGTTTCTTCAATACTTCCAATAATCTTTCCTCTTTTTACCTGAAAGGTTAGCACTAATAATAACAGGATATATTTTCTTATCATCAATATGAGCATACTTAAGATTATCAGGCAAAGGTTTTAAATCAAAGACAGGATCCTCTTTAGGTGGAAGTGTTTTACCCAAGTCTTCCACCTATAAATTATGCTTAAGTATAGGTTGACGAAGAAATATTTCATCAAGTTCATTCCTTTCTTCCATAAAGACTTCACTTTCATGGTCTTCCATAAATTGCTGCAAAACATTGTCAGGAGCAAGAGCAATAGAGGCAAGTTGTTCTACTTTAAAATCCTCATTAGGCAATTCGGTTTCATAAGGGACTTTAGCAAATTTTGAAAAATTGAATTCATACGAATCACCAGTAAACTTAGTCAAGATTGTCTCTTTCTTACAATCTATAACAGCACCACAAGTGTTCAGAAAAGGTCTACCAAAAATGATAGGACAAGTCTTACTAGCAACTGAACCAAGTACGAGAAAATTAGCAGGATATTTAATCTTACCACATAAAACTTCAACATCTCTAACAATACCAATCAGAGAGATAGTTTCTCTATTAGCAAGTTGAATAACCACATCAATTTCTTCAAGTTCACAAGGACCAATCTCATGCATAATTTCTCTGTAAAGCTCATAAGGAATAGCACTAGAACTTGCACCAATATCACATAAACCATAATAGCAATGATCACCAATTTTAACAGATAGCACAGGAACACTAGTTTTCCTTGAACTTTTAGGATGAGAAACAACATTAGAAGCATCCTCACAAAATATAATATACTCATCTCCAACATTTTTAGTAACAAGATCTTTAACTATAGCCACAGGAGGTTCAATTTTAATTTGTTCATCAGGTTCTATAGCTTTCTTTGCACTTTTGTTAACAACACTAGCCATAACAGAATGTTCTTTCACCTTAACAGGAAAAGGAACCTTTTCAATATAGGGCTCAGGAATAATATGATCAACAACATTAACTTCAATGCTTTTAGTTACAGGAGTAATAGATTTATCTTTATATGGTTCATGATATTTTTTCAAAACCCTCCTAGGGAAAACCGAAATATGCAGCAAAGGATTTATAATAATTTGCAACAACTTGAGAGTCAAGACCATAGGCATCATTAATATTTCGAAATGCATCAGTATTCATGGAAGTTTTAATGCATTCGAAATCATATTTTATACCTGACTCCCTACCTTTGTCGTGAAGGGATCGCAGGCAGAAAACAAAAACATTCCTAACAACGATAACCTAAAAACAGCCAGAATCTATACTATGCAGATATAGTAATACGCGGGGGGGTCTTCGCACATACCTCTTGAAGACCGAAAGCGGGGATTACGCTCCCGCACAAGCGTTGTCGATGAAGCCGATGAAGACTTCGATGCCGTGTAGAGGAAGCAGACCTCTAGCACCACAAGTGTGATGCCTCGCAGGGAGTCACACACGTACGGTGAAGCCAACGCACTCCGGGCTCCGATCCAGGGACGAAGCAGCGGAAGACTGGGACCGGGAGACCAGCAGCACGACGGTGTGCGTATGGTGGAGAAACAATTCCGAGGCGCAACTCCAAACTTGGGAATCACGTGATCCTCGGAGAGAGAGAGAGAGAAAACTGTGTGTCCTTCAAAGGCCAGGGGTACCCCTCTATATAAAGGGGTCCAGGGGCTGCCCACCTTGCCAGGCTGGCGGTGTGGGACTAATCCCACACCCCAGCCGGCCAGCTTGGTGCGCCGGCCTAGGTGGGCCCCATGTGGCCCACCTAGGGCCGGCCGAACTGCCCCCTCCCTCATGGGGGGGACTTCCCCCCCCTCATGGGCCTCTTTTCCCAAAGAGGCCCATTAAGGGATTTTTGCCTTTAAAAATTCAGAAAAATTAAAATAAAATATATTTAAGTATTAATTACACTAATTAATATTAAATACATATTACATAATTTGTTCTGGCTCCGAAAACTATTTCGTCGCTGCCCGATCTCCATCGGAACTTTCCCGGGACGTTCCCGGTCTCTCTTTTCCTATTTTTTCTCTTCCGGTAAAATGTCGACTCCCCTTAAGCGTGCTACCCTAGCGGTTCGATTATCTCTCCAGACATGATCGAGACTCCTCTCCGATCAATGACTAATTCGTGGACCTTGGATACCCAGAATTAATCCCTGCGAGATAACGAATACTTTTCCTTATCGAACCTGGACGTCTGAGTCTTAAACCTTTTGCCATGCGATACTTAGCGTGTCCGAGACTCGTTCATAGATATCTCCATACCTAGCTTGATCTCGTTATCGACACCGCTAACTTCTACTCGTCCATGATCTTATGTCCTGGTGACCTAGTCACACACTTGCAAGCTCGTTTGACATAATCTCACCGAGTGGGCCCTAGAGTATCTATCCTGCTATGGGATTGGCAAATCCCGCTCTTGACCCCCCGTCTCAACATACTCCTATCTGACACCCGAGAGGGACACCTTTATTGTCACACTATGTAAGATATGACGTTGGATACAATCAAAGTGTCTTCCAGGAATAGCAATAAGAGTAGGTCTCACGGTCGAAGGCGTAATGACTACGTCCTATAAATATTGGGTATGTCCATCACATCGTTCTACCAACGATATGACTTCATTGTCAAATAGACGCTATGTCACATGATCGGGAAACCTCGATCATCGATTGCACAATGAACCAGTCAAACAGAGGTTGCTGGGGACCTGGTTGTTTTAGGTATCACACGTGTATTAATGTTTCCGCTTAATACAGTTATAGCATGACACAAAAACATATTATGAACAAATGAGATATGATAAATAAAACACTTTATTAATTGCCTCTAGGGCATATCTCCTACATGTCGTTCTCCCATGCTTCAGTATTTTCTTCAATACGATCAAGAAGGTCCCATTTAAACTCCTCCTTATTACGCGTGAATGATCCAGCACAAGAAGTATCCAATAATGTTTTATCTTCAAAAGAGAGTCTTGCATAGAAGTTATCAACAATAATATTACCAGGAAGCTCATGAATGGGGCATTTGAGCATTAATGCCTTCAATCTCCCCCACGCTTGGGCAATACTTTCTCCATCATGAGGCCAGAAATTGTATATAGAATTCCGATCTTGGTGAATCTCACTTGGAGGATAAAATTTAGAATAAAAGAGAGGTACAATTTCCTCCCATCCAAGAGAATTCCTGTTCCTCAACAATTTATACCAATGCACAGCTCTTCCAGTAAGTGATATGGAGAATAATTTCTTCCTGACTTTGTCCATTGTAATACCTGCACACTTGAACAACTCGCATAATTCATGTAAAAACAATAAATGACACCGGGGTGGACAGTTCCATCCCCTTCATAGCGGTTATCCATAACACGATCAATAATTTTCATAGGTATTTTAAATGGCACTATTTCTTTAGGTGGCGCCTCATTTTCTACCTCAGCAGTGGTTGAAGCCTTTCCAAACAATAAAGCAATAGTTCCTATCTCCATAATTAAGCAAATTAGGAGACAGAAATAAAAACAGCACTTACAGCTACAGTTTTCCTTACCAATTCCACTTACCAATAGCGCTTCAGTCCCCGGCAACGGCGCCAGAAAATAGTCTTGATGACCCACAAGTATAGGGGGTGTCTCGTAGTACTTTCGATAAATAAGAGTGTCGAACCCAACGAGGAGCAGAAGGTGCTGACAAGCAGTTTTGATGAGGATTTCACTGTAAATACTAGTTGATAACCCACAAGTATAGGGGATCGCAACAGTATTCGAGCGAAGTAAAACCCAAATTTATTGATTCGACACAAGGGGAGACAAAGAATACTTATAAGCCTTAACAGCGGAGTTGTCAATTCAGCTGCACCTGGAAAAGCACTAGTAACAGGCGTGATGTGAAAGCAGCAGTAATATGAGAGCAATAGTAACATTAACACAGCAGCAGTAGTAGTAACACAGAGGCAATGGCACCAGAAAATATTCAAGTGCGTAGTTGACTTTAGAGCAATGATGATGACAGAAGGACCGGGGTTCCAGCTATCTACACTAGTGGTAACTCTCAAAGAACAAGTGTTGGGTGAACAAATTACAGTTGGGCAATTGACAGTATTGAAATAACATTAAGACAGAACATCCAGTTTATTAATTATGTAGGCATGTTTTCCATATATAGTCATACGTGCTCACAATGAGAAACTTACTTAACATCTTTTGTCCTACCAGCCCGTTTGCAGCGGGGCCTCAAGGGAAACTACTGGTAATTAAGGTACTCCTTTTAATAGAGCACCGGAGCAAAGCATTAGCACTTAGTGAAAACATGTGATCCTCATATCTAAGCCATCCCCTCCAGTTATCCCAATTTCTGTCACTTTGGGGCCTCGGGTTCCGGACAGAGACATGTGCAAACAACTTGTAGATACAATCTAAGGAATAATTATAGAGCTTAAATCTAAGATCATGCCACTCGTGCACTAGTGACAAGCATTAAACACAACAAGATTGCAGCAACAATAACTTCACAAACTTATAGATAGACTGGTCATAATGTAACAATTCATCGGATCCCAACAAACACAACACCGATTACATCATATGGATCTCAATCATGTAAGGCAGCTCATGAGAACATTGTATTGAAGTACATGGGAGAGAGAGTACCAACTAGCTACAGCCAAGAACCCGTAATCCATGGGGGAACTACTCACAAACCATCATGGAGTCGAATTGGAGGCGGTGGAGTCGATGGAGATGGCTCCGGGGGTCAATCCCCGTCCCGGCAGGGTGCTGGAACAGGAACTTCTGACCCCCGAAACTTGTCTTCGATGGCGGCGGCGCTGCGGAACTCTTCTCGGGAAAAGGCTCGCGTGTTAGGTCTTAGAAATCTGGGGGGTATAAGTAGGCGAGAGGGCGAAGGCGGTGGAGGCCCGAGGGCCCCACACCCTGTCCTCGCGCGGCAGACGGGGGGCCGCGCCGGGAGGGGGTGTGGGCCCCTCGGGGCTCCCCTCCGTGTCTTCTTCGGTGTTCTGAAACCTCCCGGGAAAAATAGGAACTTCGACGTTTCGTTTGTCCAATTTCGAGAATATTTCCTTAACAACTTTTCTGAAACCAAAAACAGCAGAAAACAGGGAACTGGCACTATGGCATCTTGTTAATAGGTTAGTCCCAGAAAATGCAAAAATGATATAAAAGTGTGTCTAAAACATGTAGCAATTGGTATAATATAAGCATGGAACATAAGAAATTATAGATACGTTTGAGACGTATCAAGCATCCCCAAGCTTAGTTCTACTCGTCCCGAGTAGGTAAAACGATAACAACAAATAATTTCTGGAGTGACATGCTTTGGCATAATCTTGATCATATAATATTGTAAAGCTCATGTTATGAATGAAGTGACTCAAGGCAATGATCTATAGTTTGCTAACAAATAAACAAGGAGTAAACAACTAAATCATATAAGTAAAAACTTTTCATGGATAGTACTTTCAAACAAGCATCAAAATGATTTGCATAAGAGTTAACTCATAAAGCAATAGTTTCTAAGTAAAAGAGCATTGAAGCAACACAAAGGAAGATATAAGTTTCAGCATTTGCTTTCAACTTTGAACATGTATATCATATAGATAGTTGTCAACACAAACAAATATAATAAGTGCAATAAGTAAGCATATAAGAATTGTTGCACACAGTTGACACAAGTGTTTGCTTTTGGGACAGAAAGAAGTAGGTAAACTGACTCAACATAAAGTAAAAGATAGGCCCTTCGCAGAGGGGAGCAGGGATACAACATGTGCTAGAGCTTCTTAGTTTTTATAGGTTTTTGAAATCATATAGAGAGCACAAAAATAAGTTTTTGAGTGGTGTTTGTCGTTGTCAACGAATGGTAATGGGCACTCTACCCCCCTTGTCAACCAGACTTTCAAGAGCGGCTCCCATGAAGGACGTTATTTCTACCCAAGAGTAGATCATCCCTCTTATTCTCTTTTGTTTACACATGTATATTTTTAAAACTTGGTTTGACACTCCTCCCCACCATTGCATACACAATCCATGGCTAACCGAATCCTCGGGTGCCTTCCAACAATCACATACCATGGAGGAGTGTCTATATAAAATTGTATAACACTTTGAAGCATAAATTTTTGCAAAACCATGTGAAGAGAATGATGGTGAAAGTTGTAATTAATTGGGACTGGGCACCCCATTTGCCAGCTCTTTTTGCAAAGTTAATGGATAAGCGAATGTATATGCCACTAGTCCGGTTGTGAAAGTCTGTCTAAAAGCAAATGACAAGGTTGATATCCGTAACACCACATACTTCCTCATGGCCTAATAAACATTGACACAAATAAGGGATAATAAGTTTTGAATAAAGGTAGCACATGAAGTATTTGCTTGGAATGGCAGAAAATACCATGTAGTAGGTAGGTATGGTGGACACAAATGACATGGGTTTTGGCTCAAGGTTTTGGATGTATGAGAAGAATTCCTCTCTATACAAGGGTTTGGCTAGCAAGGTCATTTGAAGCAAACACAAGTATAAACTATGACAACAAGACGTATATAAAAACATATTGCAAGCATTATAAAACTCTACATTGTCTTCCTTGTTGTTCAAACACTTTAACTAGAAAATATCTAGACCTTAGAGATACCAAATTTCAACAAGCTCTACGGTAGTTCTTCACTAATAGGGTTTAACTACATGATGTAAAAGCTTAAACATGATCTACTTGAGAGCTCAAAACAATTGCCAAGCACCACAACATACAAGATAACAATCCATAAGAGCATGTATATCTTTTCATTATACCATCTACCACATTTAGCATTTTCTGTTTCCAACCAAACACCAATCAACTTATTTAAAACATAAACTCTTCAAGTATTTAACAATGAAGAAAGAGATTATAACATATGAGAACTAACAGCTCTGAACAAGAGGTGCATGAAAAATAAGAGCTGAAAGCTTTGTAGTAGCTATAGAAGAATACTCAACAAATATAAGTGAAGAATAGGAGTATTCAAAAGAAAAAGCGGAGCGTGTCTCTCTCCCACAAACGAATGCTAGGATCCATTTTATTCAGAGAATGAAAATAACAAAACAGATATAAAAACAAACAGACGCTTCAAGTAAAGCACATAAGATGTGACGGAATTAAAATATAGTTTCACTAGAGATGACCTGATAAGTTGTTGATGAAGAAGGGGATGCCTTGGGCATCCCCAAGCTTAGACGCTTGAGTCTTCTTGAAATATGCTTGGGTGACCCACAGGGGAACCCCCAAGCTTAGGCTTTTTCATCTTCTTGATCACATCATGTCATCCTCTCTCTTGATCCTTGAAAACTTCCTTCACACCAAACTTTTCATAAACTTCGGGTTAGTACTCAAAAACATTAATCCACTTTGGTTCTGTTGTGACACATTGCAAGAACTCAATAAAACATTATCTACAACCCTCTATGATAGAGAACCTTGCTTAAAGTCCACAAGAGACAATGCAAAAAACAGAGACAGAATCTGTCAAAACAGAACAGCCAGTAAAGATGAATTTTTTCGAGGCACTTAACTTGCTCAAATCAGAAAACTCAAAACTAATGAAAGTTGTGTACATATCTGGGGATCACGCACAGAAAATATCAGATTTTTTAGAGTTTTCTGTAGGGAGTTATGAATTAAACGGTGGACAGAAGAAAACTGTTTCTGTGCAGAAATCCAAATCTAGTATCAACTTACTACTAGAAGCTTAACTTGACACAACAATGCAATAAAGTAAAGATACAAAGGAATTGCTACAGAGGTAGGCATGTTCCTTGACTCAATAAAATAAAAATTACAGAAAGAAAACATGGGTTGTCTCCCAAGAGCGTTTTTCTTTAATGCCTTTTAGCTAGGCTTGATAGTTATAATGATGCTCTCATGAAAAATAGAAAATGAAGCAAAAGGAGCATCAAGAAGCAAATTCAAAACACATTTAAGTCTAACCCACTTCCTATGCATGGGGATCTTGTACACAAATAAATTCACAAAGAACAAAGTGACAAGCATAGGAAGATAAAACAAGAATAACTTCAAAACTTTTAGCATATAGAGAGGTGTTTTAGTACCATGAAAATTCTACAACCATATTTCCCTCTCTCATAATAATTTTCAGTAGCATAATGAATAAACTTAACAATATAGCTATCACATAAAGCATGCTTTTCATGATCTACAAACACATAATTTTTATCAAGCTCCAAAATAGTAGGATTAAAACTTTCAAACCCACTTTTAACAATTTTATAACAAGATGATTGATCATTCTCAAGAGATATGGGACTCCTAAATAAATTCAAGACCTCTCCAATCCCATTTTCATAAGTAATACAATTAATATTATCAAGTAACATAGGACCATCATCTAGAGCTTTATCATAAACATTTTCTAAGCAAACTTTTTTATTTCCATGCATTTCAAAATTAGGCACAAATAAAGTATTATCATAAGATTTATCAAAATAGCATGGATTATCATAGATAACAGTAGCATAATTATTCTCACAAGTTTTACTTATAGGCAATATTTCAAGAGAATCCACAGGAACATAACATTCATCCTCCTTTGGTAAGCATGGGGGACAATCAAATAGTGTAAGAGATGAAGAGTTACTCTCATTAGAAGGTAGGCATGGGTAGCTAATCCATTCTTCCTCCTTTTGTTCATCACTCTCCTCTTCTTTTTCATCTAATGAGCTTTCAGGTTCAACAATTTCTTCTTCCACAGGTTCCTTCAAATTGTGGATACATTCTTGTGCATTACTGAGTCTCTCTTTATAATCAATGATATAACAATTATTGCTGAAATTTTCTATGCAATAATCAAGGATAGAAGAGACATAATCTTTAAGGTTATTACAAGCAACACAGGTTTCATAATTTTTTGACATGAAGGATTCTATTTCAGAAGCTCCCATAAATAAAACATATTGTTCTACTTCTTCAAATCCAAGGTCAATATAGTTATTCCAATGATAGTTCACAATTAAAACTTCTTTACTAAAGCCACATTGGAATTTAAGATGTTTAGTATCCTGTTCAGAGCAACAATTTATATCATGGCATTTAAACAAAATTTTAGCAATTGTATTCAACTTTTCTAACACGCCTCTCATGACTTTCCCCTTATATGATTCTCTATACTTTATAAATAATTCATTAAGTTCCATAGAGGTTCTAGCATGTTCTTCCATAACAACAGTTTTTTTTAATTTCCGGTTTTTCAATTTTTTATGGATTTTCAGGTATATAAGAAAAATAAAACAAGACAAAAATAAACTAGATAAAAGTAAACTAAACAAAACACAACTAAACAGAAATAAACTAAGCACAAATAAAATAGACAAGACAAAATAAAATAAAAACAGAGAGAGAGGTAGAGTGTACTCCACATGTGAACTTACGAGTAGAGCTATGCCTCCCCGGCAACGGCGCCAGAAAATAGTCTTGATAACCCACAAGTATAGGGGATCGCAACAGTCTTCGAGGGAAGTAAAACCCAAATTTATTGATTCGACACAAGGGGAGACAAAGAATACTTATAAGCCTTAACAGCGAAGTTGTCAATTCAGCTGCACCTGGAAAAGCACTAGTAACAGGGGTGCTGTGAAAGCAGCAGTAATATGAGAGCAATAGTAACATTAACACAGCAGCAGTATTAGTAACACAGAGGCAATGGCACCAGAAAATATTCAAGTGCGTAGTTGACTTTAGAGCAATGATGATGACAGAAGGACCGGGGTTCCCAGCTATCTACACTAGTGGTAACTCTCAAAGAACAAGTGTTGGGTGAACAAATTACAGTTGGGCAATTGACAGTATTGAAATAACATTAAGAAAGAACATCCAGTTTAATAATTATGTAGGCATGTTTTCCATATATAGTCATACGTGCTCACAATGAGAAACTTGCATAACATCTTTTGTCCTACCAGCCCATTTGCAGCGGGGCCTCAAGGGAAACTACTGGTAATTAAGGTACTCCTTTTAATAGAGCACCGGAGCAAAGCATTAGCACTTAGTGAAAACATGTGATCCTCATATCTAAGCCATCCCCTCCAGTTATCCCAATTTCTGTCACTTTGGGGCCTCGGGTTCCGGACAGAGACATGTGCAAACAACTTGTAGATACAATCTAAGGAATAATTATAGAGCTTAAATCTAAGATCATGCCACTCGTGCACTAGTGACAAGCATTAAACACAACAAGATTGCAGCAACAATAACTTCACAAACTTATAGATAGACTGGTCATAATGTAACAATTCATCGGATCCCAACAAACACAACACCGATTACATCATATGGATCTCAATCATGTAAGGCAGCTCATGAGAACATTGTATTGAAGTACATGGGAGAGAGAGTACCAACTAGCTACATCCAAGAACCCGTAATCCATGGGGGAACTACTCACAAACCATCATGGAGTCAAAGTGGAGGCGGTGGAGTCGATGGAGATGGCTCCGGGGGTCAATCCCCGTCCCGGCAGGGTGCCGGAACAGGAACTTCTGACCCCCGAAACTTGTCTTCGATGGCGGCGGCGCTGCGGAACTCTTCTCGGGAAAAGGCTCGCGTGTTAGGTCTTAGAAATCTGGGGGGTATAAGTAGGCGAGAGGGCGAAGGCGGTGGAGGCCCGAGGGCCCCACACCCTGTCCTCGCGCGGCAGACGGGGGGCCGCGCCGGGAGGGGGTGTGGGCCCCTCGGGGCTCCCCTCCGTGTCTTCTTCGGTGTTCTGAAACCTCCCGGGAAAAATAGGAACTTCGACGTTTCGTTTGTCCAATTTCGAGAATATTTCCTTAACAACTTTTCTGAAACCAAAAACAGCAGAAAACAGGGAACTGGCACTATGGCATCTTGTTAATAGGTTAGTCCCAGAAAATGCATAAAATGATATAAAAGTGTGTCTAAAACATGTAGCAATTGGTATAATATAAGCATGGAACATAAGAAATTATAGATACGTTTGAGACGTATCACTAGCAGACAGGTTTTTAGGAGTTTTTTATATAACAGATAAATAAAGTGCGAGTAAATAAAGCGCAACAATAATAATTGCAGCGAGTGGCCCAATCCTTTCTAGAGCAAAGGACAAGCCGGTTCGTTTACTTATGATGACCAAACGTTCTTGAGGACACACGGGATTTATGTCTAGTGCTTTTGCTTCATATAGATGGTTAATCTTTAGTGTTTTGATAAGTGTCGTGTGGGTGAACCTATGCTAATGCACCGCCCTTTCTAGGACTAATACATACTTGTGATTATACCCCTTGCAAGCATCCGCAAATACAAGAAAGTAATTAAGATAAATCTAACCACATCCTTAAACTCTGAGATCCTGCTATCCCTCATGCATCGAGATATTAACGGGGGGTTAGGTTTCTGTCACTCCGGCAACCCCACAATTAATATTCGAATACACAATGCATTCCCCTAGGCCCATAAAGGTGAAGTATCATGTAGTTGACGTTCACATGACACCACTAGAAGAATAGCAACACAACTTAAATATCAAACCATTAAATATTACTCAACATAGTCCACTACTAACATCTAGACTTCACCCATGTCCTCAAGAACTAAACGAACTACTCACAACACATCATTTGGAACATGATCAGAGATGATATAATGATGGGTAACAATCTGAACATAAACCTTAATTCAACGGTTCCACCCAATAGCATCAATAACAATAGTAATTAACACCGGGAGAGTTTCCCCTATCAAACACACAAGATTTAGCCCTAGATGTTACAGCGGGAACGGAGTGGAGCGGTGGAGATGACGGTGACGGCGGTGGAGATGATGGTGATGATGATCCCAATGAAGTGCTGCTCGATGACGGTGACGATGGCGACGATCTCCCCCCTCCGGGAAGGGATTTCCCCGGCAGATTTCTCCCTGCCGGAGAGCTTTCTTCTCTCTGGTGTTTTCCGCCTCATGGCGGCGGCGGAATAATTCTAACTCTCCGTGAAAGGTCTTAGATTTTCGGGGGGATGAAGTACGCGAAGGGGCTCGGCCAGAGGTGGGCCAGGGCGGCCACACCCCGTGCCCGCGCGGGTCCAGGCCCTGCCGCGCCGAGACATGGTGTGGGCCCCCTGGGCCCCACCTTGGTCTCCCCTCGTGGCCTCCTCCATGATCTGGTAAAATAACAACTTCCACGGTTTTCGTTTTATTTTCTGAGCTTTGCAAATAATATATCTTGACGGTGATTTTTCCAGCAGATTACAGACTCCGGTGATCAACTCTCCAATAATCATCAAACATGCAAAATAGATGAAATAACATAAGTATCATCTCTAAATATGAAATATATCAATGAATAACAGCAAATTATGATATAAATAGTGATGCAAAATGGACGTATCAGTAGGCGCGCTCGTGGACGAAGAGGCACCGGCGGTGCCAGATCCCTTCGCCGCATTCTTCACTACCTCCGCCGCCGCCGCATGCGCCGCCGCACGTGTGTTGGGGTGATCCATGGGTGCACGGTGGGGGAGAACGAACGGACGGTTTCCGATCTCGAACGAGAGAGAGAGAGAGAGAGAGAGAGAAAGAGCTCGAGCGCGAGGAAGAAGATGAACAGGGGTCTACGAGTGGGGAATGGTAAGTGATTTGATTTGGGGAATGGTATTTATGAGGCCAGCCCCACGATTTCCGCAACGGTTAGATCTTAACCGCTGGATCCGCGCCACGTGGAGCGGAGGAGACGAGGAGGCCGTTTTCCTTCACAGTGAAGTTTTGGGTCGCGCGCGGGAAAATCTCGATTTCATGTCAACAGTCCAAACTGTCGTGGACTGAGCATTGACAAGACGTGACGTCTAGCTGACAAGATTCCATTCTCTGTCCATTCGTTGACAACCTTTTCGACTTATGTGTTATACAAACGCAAGGGTCAATTCGGCTTATACAAAGCCTTATCTTCAGTTATATTGGGAATGGTTCAAGCTCTGCAGTAATTCGCCAAAGACGAAGACGAAAGTTTTGAAGTGAAGAACAAGACGAATAAACTGGAGAGCTTAAACCTTTCCGGGAACTACTGTGGAGGATATACCAAATAGGTATGCCGACCGTATGGACTAAAACCAGCCTAACAGGGTGGCCCAAGAGGTGATAAGGTCTACGGCTTATCTGGCGTCCCGGTGGGCTGAAGCGCAAGAGGAAGCCCAGAAGCCGACCGGAGTCCAAGACAAGACGACGTTCGTCTTATAGGACAAGTTAGGGTTTATCCCGTGTTAGTTTAGGACTTCTAAGATAGGTCGTTTATCTTTCCTTGTAAGAGAAGGCTTGGCACCTATATAAGCCGGTCTCCTGAGAGCCTTAGGGCTACGCTCAATACGCCCCGCAACATACATTGTAACCTGTACACATATTCGAATCTAGTGAATTATAGCAGCACGTAGGATCTGAAGTTGGATAAACTCTCGTGTGCAATTCCGTTCTTAGAAAAACACCATGCCTTCCCCGTCTCTTTATCCATAAAGTCAAGCACCACCCCATGGCCGTGTTGTCATCGTTCCACCAGAGTTCGGCTGGGATCGCTAGTTCCTATGCGAGTTTGTCTCGGATCGCTGGCCGCGTTGTCATCGTACGACCAGAGTTTGTCTCGAATCGCTACTTCGAAGTCGAGTTCGTCTCAGATAGCTATAGGATTTTTTCCTCCTGTCGTAGGCTGTCATAGTTTTGTTGGGCCGGCCTATTTTGATTGGTTGGATTCTTGATATGGATCGCGAGCGATCTGAGCGATTCGTTTATACGAGCGACGTACGTACCGCTTAAGGATATTATATACTATACTAGCAAAATGCCCGTGCGTTGCCACGGGTTGATGAAAAATTTAATGATTTATTTCTAACACCAAATAACTCTCTAGGCTCATCAAATTATTGTAAGAATAAGGTCACTATCTATCAAATAGGCTCAGAGAACAATCAAGAGTATCTAGTAAACTCATGTCTTGAAAATCATCATCAGTGTCCTACTGGACCTACCTAAGAATGTGAACATGCCCAAGGATGTATCCATGCTGGATATTGACACGAAGTAGAAGTATGGTGAGAAAGGAATTGCTAACTACTTCTATGACTGCATTGACCTCCTAAACCCTTCATATTATCCATAGACAGTTCTCTCATATCAAATAACACCATAGAACCCTCAGAGATGGGCAGCTAAAACACAGCCTATATAGGAGATAGAGAAGACCTGAGTGTAACTTTAAAAGAAAGGTAGGTACTGGTATAAAAAATAATACAACTTAATTTGATTTTTTGCATTTTTTAGATTTTTTTAAGCATCAACCACACAATTCACTTTTTTTTTGACGTTTCACAATTCACTTATTCATCGAGAATGTTTGTAGGAATACATTAGAATTCAGGTGGCTGAATGAGCCAAACTAACTTTCGTTTATCCAGCGTGGTAGCATACCTAGCCAGATTATGAGCTTCACCATTTGCTAATCTACTCCCATGGCAAAAATTGGCATCCTCAAACTGGCATGCTCAAGGGACACGCTCGTTGACGATCTTGCTGCATCTTCCTATATCCCCTGTCTTGGACTGAATGTTATGAGCAACCTCCAAATAGTTTGTTGCAATCTTTTGGCGCTGGACATTCAGATCACTGGCTAAACCCAGTGCCTCTCTGCACGCCAAATATTTCAGCGTTGTAGGATCAACAATGCCCTCCATGGTAATGACAGAGCATCCTAAATAACTGCCTTGATCATATCGTGCAATAGCTTAAATTGCACCCTTGTTTTCTGATTTTGCAACAGCAGCGTCAACATTTATTTTCACCTTATCATGTGGAGGTTCTATCCATGCCGGACTCCTCTTGTACACCGTACTTTGTTCTTTTTTGTTCTCTGGTTTAATCAATTCCAGGTCAGCTAGATGGTACCTGAATCTTCCACAACGACGGCCACTGTTTCCGCCGCTGATCAGTATTGGAGTTACCCGCATCACCATCAAGCCAATCTTCTTTTCTTGATTTCCACCAGCAAACGGTATGCAGGCTGGACAGAAAATAAACCTTTTTCTCATAATGTCAATCCCATCATCGGCTTGGCGACGAGTACTGAACGGAATATTACTGCACAAGCGCCTACTCGCAGCCGTCGCGGTGTGGCAGTTGCTGCGGGGACCTGCACGCGCGCCTGCTCGCCGGGCTGCGCGGACCTGCACGCGCGCCTGCACACCTACCCGGCAGGCGTAGGAGCTCGAAGCAAGCGCAACGGCGTGGACCCATGGTGGCGAGGAGGCGGATTCTGGTTGTTCGTAGACTGCCGCCATGCAGCTCGTCGACGCCGGCCTAGCGCGCGTCCTAATGCTCATGAGACCACTCAAGGAAATAGCGACGTCCGTCATGGTCATCGCGGCCGCCGCCGCCCGACCTCGCCCCGTCCTCGCGCTTCAACGCCCATGGCCGCTCCGCTCCCGTCCTCCGCGGCAACGCGATCCGTATCTGTGTGCCGGGGCTGAGCCGACGATCCTGACGGAAGACGTAGGTGTGGATATTAGTCCTGCCAGACCAACATAGTTTCGCACGACGATGTTCGGATCACCGGTTCACCACCATATGAGAGAGAAGTTGAGGTAGAGAAGGATTAAATGGTAGCTTTACCATCGATGGAATCGATCGCCATGTTCCTGATTCTATCCTACTCCCGTGTCACCGGCCGGAGATCATGATGTCCAGGTTGAGGTGGTCGCCCTTTCATGGATCCTTCATGCTCGTTCGGCACCCTTGTTCGGCAGCCTAATCCTTCGCTACACGACGGGCTGGGAGCCTAGGATCACCGGCTCCTGGCTTGGGTTCGTGTGTGCTCAGCTGCCGTCTCATCTCTCCCTTATATATGACCTAGGTCAGCTTCTATGATCTCCTCGGATTGATACGATTCCAGATCGATCTCCAAATGTGATTCATTGTATCCCGTCCATGAATCCTCGTACTTGCGTTTTTTGTTTATCGATTGACAGACTGGTTTTTTCAGCGAGGAGAGGCGCGAAGCGCACACGCCTCCGGTTTTTTTACCGATCATGATCTATGATACGCACGACGTACCAACAAACGGACGAAGGAAGAAACATAAGCCGTATTATATAGTAGAGATACTAGCAAAATGCCCGTGCGTTGCTACGGGCTACTCATTTTTTTCGACTGTAAACAAAATACACATGAAAATTCACATGATAGAAAGGATAGACATATAGCTTACAATAAAATTCGAGTAAAACATATTGTTCGACATCACATATATATATAGAAAGAAACAACCCGCCAATTAAGATTGTTCTTGGGAGACAACTTTAAGAAATAGCTTAATGTCAGTGCTTTGCTACGGAGTAAACACAAATCTTCTTCCCACATATAACAATTCAGGATAAGAATTTTCACTAAAGAACAAAGCAGCTATATAAGTAGAAAAAAGCTTCGTTGGTTGAAAAGATTTGACGATGGTTGAAAAGAATTGACGACTCATGCCAATGCCAATTATAAAATGTGAATCTGCATTTTTTTACACAAAAACAGTAAGTGGCATGGCATAATCCAAGAGCCATACCTATATTGATTGGGAAAAGCCAGCATGGAGCACAGTAACACTGAAAAAATGAAACATGTGGTGTACTTCAACTTCTTTACTTGGACTTTGACTGATCATCATTGCTCGTGACACAGATACGATATCAAGATTCCAGCAAACTTCGATATAGTTACACTGTAAATCCCCTAAGTATTTCCTTACACCAAAGTTATGTTGGACTGAAATTCGTAGTAGAGGAGCGCATGAAGAACCATATACGCACACCTTCGAGTGGGATCTCAATGATATGCACGTGATAACCAAACAGAATTTATAGAGTTTCCAAAGTCTCGTCAGCAAGGTTTTTTCTCCTATAAATTACTGTAGAATATATGTAACACCTATACTGAAGAAAATCACATGGGATATTTGTGCAAGCATATACAGAACTGTGGTTTAAAACCGTCCTTTAAGCGTGTGTTTGGTTGCTGATCAAAACGTGTATGGGGTGGAATCGTCCTCGATGAGCATGTGTTTGGTTGTAACACGCAAGGATGGAACCGCCCACGAGAGGGGAATATTCCTCCAAAAAACTGAATCGATCGGCCCGGCCAAATCGGTCGAACCATTCGGCCCACTTCCTCTAATTTTATCGCTCCCTTCTAATCCTTCTCTCCCTTTCGCTGCGCCCGACTGCGTAGCTCGCCTCGGCCGTCGCCTGAGCTTGTCATTTCTCCGCCGCCAAGCTCGCGCCGGCCGTCGCTGGAGCTCGCCGTTTCTCCGCTGCTCTGCGGCCTGAACCGACCACCTCGCGTCTCTCCACCATGGCAGCCGCCGGTTGCTTGCGAGATCCGCCAGCCAGGGAGGACCGCATCCCCGAATCCCTGCCGCCATCACTGCTGCCGGACGGCGAGCTACCGCTGCCTCTTGAGCCCGCTGCCCTCCGCCTGGTTGCGGGCATCTCAGCAGGTGATTCCCATGTCGGCAAAGGGTCAGGATTCATCGGGACAGTGGGCTCCTTGAGTTGCGCCCATTTTAGTTGTTAAGCGCTAATTGCAGTTAATAGCTTCTTAACCCATTGGTATTAAGTACTGTAAACTAAATAGATACCAGCCCATCCTCAAACCAAACAGAACACCAAAAGTGAACTTGGGACCGTCCCATCGCCAAAAATATGGGCCATCCCACCCCATCCTTTTTAGTCCATGAACCAAACACACCCTAACTAAGACATTTCCTCATTGGTGAAAAAACGCTAACTGCAGTTGTTTCTTACGACAAGCTATGAAAAGTTGGTACTATGCTAAATGTCTTCATAAACATCCACACCGGGAGTACATATTTAACAGAGAGATACTACATTTTTAATAAAGTAGCGCATATTTTCTTGATACGGTTCAGAGCAGATTAGTAGTACACATCAGTTGCTGTGATTTGCATCAAAAGTATTATAAGGAAGCAGTACATGAGTTTGATTCCAGAAGAAATGTACCTGAATCCTGCCAACGAAATCGAACACAGTCGGCATGGAATACTTGCCATGAAATCTGATAGTCACCCACACAGCGGCGATGCTCCTGATCGGCAAAGGAGCCATAATGCTTTCCGGCGTTCTTGCTCCTAAAGCATGTACCCAACATTGATGTGGAGAGTCGCGCTTGACATCAATGGGGAAGATTGGAAGTCGGGGACGCGTGGTCGAGGCTGCGCTCGTCGGAGCTGGCCGGCGGCAGTTCGCTCAACGCTACTACGCCGAGTTCACGGCTGGGGGCGCCGCGAAGCCGAGCCAGCGTTGGGAAAAGGGTACGCCCGGGGAGCAGGATCAGCGGCGGTTGCGGGGCATTTCGGGTGAGCCGGACAGGCGGCAGGCGCGGGGCGCGCAGGAGAGCTGGTTCGGCGGCCGGGGCAGTGCGTTATGGGTAGAACGGGTGGGTGGCGGGGCGGTGCGTGCCGTGGAGTTGGCCGGAGGCGGGGCAGGGGCGTGCTGGATCGGGAACCACGCCTCCACCACCGATTCCAGCCGCCACGCCGCCCGATCCCCTCCAGCCGCCGCCGGGATCACGCTCTCCTCCCCGAATTTTCGGCTCGCTCCAGCCGCCGCCGGGATCGTGCTCTCCTCCCCGACTTCGCCTCCACCCAAGCAAGAAACCTGGACGGCGTGAGCCTCCTCTCCCCTCGGACTCGCTCGAGACGCCGCCGCCTTCTCCCGTCGAGAGATAGCTGAGAGACGATGGTTTTGTGACTGGATAGGGTTGAGGGGCTGAAACGCAAAACTATCTATTTTGTGGACTGCGGGTTGATTCCCATATTTTTCAGGGGGCAAATTGCAAAACGATCACGACGTACGACGCCTCACCTTAATCCATACTAGTTGAATGCCCGTGCGTTGCTACGGGCTCTTATATAATTTTTCACATCATTGAAATACTTTATGGTCGTCCATCTTAAACAGACTGCAGCTAGACTGTGTTTTCTCTAACTCCATCAAATGTCAGTATTGCATAGCCCATGACTTTCGAGTTGCTATGACATAACTGAAAAGAAATATAGAAATCTGATTCCTCTCAGTTTCATTTGAATCTCAACCATTATCCTTTGCACAGGCCTTTCCACCGACCATTTGGCTAGATGGTCAATGATAGTCACTTTGTTCAAGCATCCTTACCCCAAATTTTCTCAGATTATACAAACCAGTCATTCTTGTTATGCTTCTTCTCTAATTTTAATATACATGTAAGACAATGTGTATCCATCTAATGCCATGGTGCCCTAACAATGTCGAATATGAGCATAACATTTGCTAGCCTTCTTTCGTCACCACAATCAAGACCTTCCTTAACCGGTTTGCCCCCACCCATGTTCGGCTCGACTGCTCGTGGAAGTCACATATGTGTTTCCATGGGCCACAAGAAAAATATTAAATCCAAAATTCTAACATGTCTAGTACAAGCTACAACTGAATATTACTTAACAGAAGCATCACGACCACTTTTGGCACTTGCTATGTTATATAACATCATTGTACATGTATTAAATTGTGAACATTTGAGAATAAGAATTCACAAACAATTGGAACCCCCAAATAAGGTGATAGAACATGGAAAATTAATACTGTGATTAGAGGCTAGATATTAATGATTACATAAACGGGGCACGGTGATATTGAAGGGTTTGCTTATTCAAATTAGAATTCCAAAAAAAAACTTTCAGAAAGGGAAGTAGGACAAACAAAAAGGTAGACATATCTTGAGAGTACACCATGCTTCTGATCCAGATCAACATAGATACAATATGCAGCATTCTAAGCATGGGGTACTTCTTAAGCATCTAGGCATTCTTCAGTAGCTGCAAGACCTCAATTTTCACGTACATCAAAGGGATTGCCCCTTTGTTGTGGTGATTTCTTTACATACATTGGAAAATTTAATCACCTCCTCAATCTTTTTGTGATCCTGCCGCGCTCAGCAAATATCGAATTAGTGAACCACCAACAGATGCAACACCAGCACATGTTGTATCAACTTGTTGTACTTTGTAGGATGACACAGCTCCATGGAAATTCTACAATCAAATTCAACAAACTATATAAGTATAAATCCTATAAGTATTGATACGAACAAAGGTTCAAATAATACCATAACTCTATAAGCCAATTAACCAAATGTTCATCTACAACAAACACAAAGAAGAAGGCTAGAGAACATACCATAACTCTTGATTGTTCCAAAATAGCTTCACAATGCCATTTTCAACGACTCCGATCTGATGGCATGATAGTAAAAATGAACATCTGCAATAATAACAAACTTCAAATAATACGCATTTGTAAATCAGATGAATGGGTTATTTTCTTCTCTCATTTGCTCTCACATTTAGTGTTAGCTTCATCTATGGGTCTACTAATAGGTGGTTGGTCATTTTTCTGGTCCAATGTATAATTGATGTAAAAAATTCTAAATAGATCACTCGACAGTGAAATTGTAAAACATTAAAGATGAATGTGCGATGTAGTAAATAGTGATGCATCGCCATGCAGGGAAAATGCTTAGCTGCATAGGTCTGCATCTACCATGTCCGGGCAGGTGTTGTAAAATGCACACTCAATAATTATAGCATGCATGTTAGCTCCTAAAAATACCAGAATGCTAGCATTACAATACCTCAATATTTTGCAAGTCGGTTTTTTCCTTGCAAAGTCTGATAATGGAAAAGGCTACTCCATAACTTTTTAGTGTTCTGTTTAAGATTTGAAATATCAATCACTGACGATTCTAAAACCTATTAGAGTTCTGTTAAGATCATAAATATCCAAATCATTGACGATTCTAAATCTGATAGTCCGAACAATATGAAAATACCAAGATTTGACAAGCTGAACATTAATGATCCTTTATGTACAATTAATTATTTCCCTGCTGAATCAAGCTAGTCCAGCACTCCGCATCAGGACCATATGGCTGAATGTAATACTCGCAGTAGTAATTGTGCATCTATTCATATGAACATGGCAGCAATCCATAATATACTTATGGTATGTGCTATCTCTAGTGGTCAGGGAGAATAATTAATAGCCACAAAATTAAAAAGAAAACATATTTACCAACTGCACATCCAACAGAATATCAACACGATGCAGAGATATACAAATAGCTTATCTACAAACTTGAGTGAAGTCCACCTTTAAACATCAACAATCAGAGATGTTTCTTGTGATTAAACACACCTGCACGTGGAAGAGATTAAAGGCTGTATCAGCTTGAAGACCCTTAACATGATGAGTTTAAAAGGCTGTACTTTTCTAAGATGATGAGTTTAAAAGAATTGATGGCAATATATTTTCTGAATGTAATTGACGATGTTCTGGACTTTATCCCTGTCAGCATAAACCGAGTTCTCAGTCAAAAACCGACTTGAGTTCCAGTAGTTTGTACGAATCTCCCAAACACAAACTTGCTATTTCAAATTGCTGAGTGGACACGATAATCCAGCTGAATCCTTCTTGTCGGGAAGAAAAGTCCTGATAGCATCTCACACAGTCATGGTGCAAAGGTCTTCAAGAGTTCAAGACGGTGAGATATCCCAAATCGCTGACTTGCCGCACAAACTCATTATGGTAATAGCCTTGCTTGGCCTCCGATCTTGTGAGGATGATTCTGTTTACACCGCATAGAAAAACCCTGAAATTTAGTTTTGAATAATGTTCAGACCGCAGTGACTGTTGCATGTATGTCACAAGAACACTCTGTCATTGTGCTCCAACCAAATAGGAGTTATTTTACGCTCCAACCAAATTGAGGTTGCTATGTTCACCGTGACAAAATGGAAAATGCCAATCCGAGATGATACAAGCAAGATATCTTTAGGTTAGACGTAGTACAAGTCTTGATTGATATATACTATATAGTACTATTTAACAGGCATAGATAGATATATGTGTTAATATGCATAAGACATTATTTATAGGAAAGCCTGTTTATTGAAATAGATACATATCGTTAGATAATTCTGAACAAAGATGACGCAACACTCGAACGGTTTGCTGATGGAAAACTTTCATGTTGTTCTCATATGCAACAAAATGGTCACTGATATAATATTTGCCCTATGATTAAAAAGGAAATACGGATCAGAAAAGATTGTAGCTTAACCCTATTTAGCACGAGGTAAATATATTCGGTAGCCAACTATTGATTGATATGTATCCTAATGTGTGGCGCATGCCTGCAGTACAAAACTAAAAAAGGGCTTCATTCTAAGATAAACTTCTATGTCGAAGTTTGGAGAAGATTAATGCAAGCATAACCCACACCATCAGGGTATGTTCGTGATAAGTCAAGCTCAAAATTTAGGGAAATACTCACAAGCTGCAAGCAACCAATTTTGTAATTCGATTGAAGAAGCCTGAACCTGACATTCCCCCTCCTGCTCTGAAAGCATATTTTCATATTTAGTCTTAACCACGGCTTGTAGAGGCATTTAGTCATACATCTTGCAAGTTATATAGACGGAGGCAAAAAATAATGAACGAATCATTCCATACCATGACATCGCAGGGAAAAAGATGACCTTGCCGCCGTATGTAGTCCATCATTGGTACAGCTTCCACCCTTGGCACCTCGTTTTTCTATGGAGATTCAGCCCCTACAAGGAAAATTCATGTATCGTCAAAGTCTCGTCGGCAAACACAAGCACCAAGATTAGCAATAACCAAGACAACCCATCAAAGTGAATCAGTAAATTTCTAGACCAGGGGAGGACCAGCTGCGCAGGATGGGAGTGGCCAGCCTGACGAGAGAGGAGATGAGCAGTCGTGGCAGCAAGGGGAGGGGCAGACATGCGAGGTGCACGGCGGCACCGTCACGCGTGCTTGCGTGGGCGACGAAGTTGGGCAGTCCCGATCTGCTATTCCCCTGCCACGCCTGGAAGGAACCACCATAGGGTACCTTGGAATGTGGCGTCTCCCGCTGAGAGGAATCGGAACTCGCCGGGGTGGAGCAGATGCTGGGCTAGGGAGAGGAGAAGAGGAGAGGACAGAGGAGCTGGCCTGGGGCAATATGCATTTCCATTGACTTACCGGCACCTTGACTCGGCGGCACATGCGGAGGAGGCGTCATGGCAGCCTCGGATGGCGACGGCGGCGGCGCTGGTGGTCGCGGAGGAAGCTGCGCGGAGGCCACGGGAGCGGCGGGAGGAGGCAGAATGGGAGCGGCGGGAGGGGGCAGCATATCCTCGACGGCGCAGCAGGCCAGGTCGAAGGTCATGGGCCAGATCGAGCCCCGACGTGCCCAGTTCATGAGGTCGTCCACCTTGTAGACGACGAACTCGGCCGCCTTGGACCCCGCCGCCGGCGGGGGCACGCCCGCGTACGGCGCCGGCGAGGTGCCCGCCGTGGCGGTGGCGCCGGCGGCGGCGGAGTAGGTCCTCGGCGCGGAGAGGAGGGCCAGGCGCGCCGTGCGCGGGAGCAGCGCCATGGTCGTGGCCTTAGGGTTTGCTCGGCTCGTGGAGGGGAAGGTGGGAGCGTGGCGTGGCGTGGGCGATTGGCTTCTCATCGCTCGCGGATAGGTGTCCTGCGTCCGATCGCTCGCTGCGAGATGCGGAACCGTTCAATGACTCGCTCGCCAGGACGTGCGAAGGTGCGGGTGGAAAATTTTCACTTTTCACTCCTCGGTTGAACCTACGTACGAACTTCCATTTAATAGTAAAGATTACGGGCGTAAAATAAATCACTATGCCATCACAAAATTAGAAAGAATATATAATTAGAACCACCCAAGCATCCTTGGTTTAATTTTGATTCCTTGTTTATATCATTTGAGTTTTGTTACAATTTGACTTTATATTTTGTTCATTTACTTGTTCCACTATATACTACATTCATTAAATTTGTCGCTGGTGCTTTGTAATCATCAGCCAGATGATTTTCCATTTCGCCTCAAATAAGATTTATGTGAACATTTATTTTACCCTACAATCAATGAAATGTATGAACATTTAATTTACACAGTTGCACTGCATGACCAATTATATCCAACCTAAACCTATGATACCGAGAATGATTGACGCGTAATTTTATTTTGCAAATCCATGTTGACCAACTGCATTTTTTCTCTGTGTATAATCTATGGGAGGATTTTGTATGTGTATATTTCGTTTCTCTTTATCATAACACAAAACATTTCCAAGAAATAATCAGACCATTATTACTCAAATAAGCACAATAACATAAAAGGCGAAGTAGGTACGAACTTTTAAATGTTAGCCTTTTCAGCTCCATATAGGCCAATGGACTGACTTGATTTGCACATTCTCTTTCTCAAGATATGGAAAACAAGGAAGACCATGCAAAAAAAAAACAAGGAAGACCAGCCCTATGATCGGTCAATGCAACGAAAGCTAGGTCCTGTTTGCCTTGGCTCCGCACCCGTGGCGGCGCCAGGTTGTAGAGCTTAGGTATTCATTGTAAAAAAATTGCTCAATGCGTTTTGCGTCGTATGAACAGGGCGGAGAATTTTTTCCCTCACTTTTTCTTCATCTACATTATAAAAAGCAAGGAGAAAATTCAAGAAATCAGGAAGTGCATCCAGGAAAAATAAGATGTGCTGCTGCTAGCATGGCCAAGCGGAGCAGATCAATTGCATTTTCAGGAAATTGAAAACTACAAACTGCATCTAGGAAATTGGACGGTGGACATGCCTGCAGAAGCGCACTCAGGTGAAGCTCCAGTCCAGGACCTCCCCGTTGTGCTCGGCGCCTGCTGCGTACTGCACAACATCTGCGTACTGCACAAATTTGTGCACAGCGTATATGCTACGATGGTCAAGCGGATGGAACTAAAGGTCATAGGAGCTCTCTTTCAGAGACAGCAGGCACCTGCGCCTCAGAGCAGATTGTGAAGTCCTAAAGTATCGACCCTGGTGCATCAGATTTCCAAACAAAAGTGACACTGAAGTGGAAAAAATCCTGTAGATTTGATGAATCAGGGCCTTAATTTCAATTACTTCACCTAGTGATACTTAATGTCTCACTGCTCCATGTGTTCTACTCTTTCCCGTTAATTCAATCTGATGAACAAAGCCCTATACTACAAAAAAAAATACTGAACATCAGCTGAATTTCACAGGAACACATGGACTGATCGATCGATCGTTCTGGTCTGAAACCTCAACCCACGTATACCACAACTGTAAGTACCCCAACCTCCTGCCTACAAAATTCGCAGAGGACAGTTCCCCGTCCCAAATTGGGCACGGAACCTCTCGCCGCGAGCACATCCCCCGCGATGCAACAGTACGGACGACGCCGTGAACAATCAGCCTCATGATTCAGATGGCGGAGGGGAGGGCGAAGAATGGCTCACGAGGGGTCGTGGTTGAGGATGTCGCAGATCTCGAGGTTGAGGGACCAATCAGGCCCGGTCAGCGATTCGCTGGTCGCGCGCTCGACCAGGACCGACTGCGGCATCGCGGCGAGCAGGTGGTTGAGGCCGGCGCCGGCGGAAGGTGGGATTGGGCGGCGAGCGGAGGCGGCGCGGAAGGCGGGGGACGGCGGCGGCGCAGGGCGCGGTAGACGGGGGAGGGCGTCGCCGAAGCTTTAAAGGCGGGGAGGCGTCTCGATCAATGGAGGAGGGCTCAGGGCGGCGCTGGCTCCCGGAGGGCGACGGAGGGGAATAGAGGAACCGGTACGCGACTTAAAAAAGGACCGCGGGTTGATTTTCGAAAACCTGAGGGGCTAAAACGAAAAATGACCACGACGTACGGGACACCTTAGGCTGTATTAGATAGTAGAGATACTATACTAGAAAAATGCCCATGCAAGTTGCAACGGGTGAATAAATTTAGACACATTTTAATATTAATTAAGGTGTATAAAAATAGTTTTTTTTTTTTAGAAGAAGTGTATAAAAATAGTTGGTTGACGTCTGTAGTGTTATATTTGCTATATGAGACATTATAGCGCACTAATCTTTTTCAATTTTGTTAATCTCACAATTTTTTTACACAAATCGGTTATATTATAGATAAATAGACAATTCTATTATTATTGAGAATGAGATAGGTTTATGTCCAATGGATTTCAGTAAATATAATGGATTTCAGTAAATATAGTTTTAGGTTATCTATCTCTTCTAGAAATGACAAATTTCCATGATAAAGTGTCAAACAGTTCTACATGTATCATGGTATGCTAGCTACAAGGAATAACTCTGTATGAAGCACTCCATGAAAATGTAGTTTAAAGAAGTTTTAATTGAAATTGAATGGAAGTACTGCTTATTAGAAAAAAATGTCAAATTGTCTCCGTCCACTCAGGTACTTGAGGCGCATGAACGCTAGAGCCAGGGGCTGCAGGCCGTGGCCTAGTAGGCTGTGCGGAGGAGGTCCCTTCTGTGCCGGCGAGTATCTAGGAGGAAGGTCGGCGCCATGGTGGTGTGTCCCAACATCTGGACAGAAGAACGACACGGGACCTCCTGGTCAACGTTGGGATCGACGCACTACAGGGGAAAGTGGGGCTCCGTTGTGACTCGCGTGCCAAACACTGGAGAAGGAGCAATGGCGGCAAAGCGTGGAGGAGGTAGGACGAGGGCCTGGGCGCCCATCCATAGCCGGGATGAAGAGCCAGAACCCCGTTCCGCCCACGGACGCCAGCGTGAGCGGCACCGCCAACACCCGCGATTGTCGCTACCACCCGGCATGCCGCCCCCACCACGCCTCTGTCACGGTGCACACTCCGTGAAACAGGAAGAACACGGACACGTCGCCGGTGGTAGGCCGCCACATGAGGAAGTAGAAGGCGAAGCTTGACGAGTAGAGAGGCAGAGCAGACGAACTGGACGAGACGCGGGGACAGGTCCAAACTCCAGAGAGCCCCGTATGGCGGCGAGAAGGAAGAGTTGGAGGTGCCGAGGCAGCCGAGGAAGAAGGCGAAACGGACCATGCGTTGCAACGGGGAAAAATATATATCATATGCTACTAAGGCATTAACCCAATAATACACAAAACCAAATAAAGCATCTGGTTAGTAAACACCTTGGATTGTCAATCTCGAAGCAGGCAATCCGTATCAGTACAAAGATCATTTAGTCTGTATCATTACACAAACATACAAAATGTCACAGGACGCTCCAATCTCACTGCATATAATCACACAATACCACATAGATCCTTGTTAGACCAAAATAATCAATTTGATCACGGGCTAGACCATGAACACCATGAAGAATACAATAGGCACAATAAACAAATTTATTATAGAAACAGATTTGCGGTTAATGGAACTGAGAGAGGTGGGATTAATGGATCTCAAACATGAAAAAATCACTCATGTACATCTAGGATCACACATCTGATCAAAAAAAATAATGAAGCACCACTCATCTAAGCTAGCACACAAAAAATCTGCAATGAGCCAAAGCTGAACAAAACCAATTCATATCACAAACAAATGTAAACAAACCTCCAATGTGAGGATTTGTGAGAAAAATGTTCTAGGAAGAGATTAACCAAATTTAAGTTACTGTTCCTAAATATCTCATACAGATTGAAAAATGGACCTATCATGTGTTAGATCCATGCCATTTTCTAAAGCAACTCGAACCATCAGGTTCAGTTTGCATCGGGTGAGGTTCATGTTGCTCAATTCTGGTTCAGTTCTGTATCGGGTTGGGTTCAGGCATAGCTTTGAGTTTAAAATTATGAGCATCCGTATCTTCAACTAAAGGAATCAAGATCAATCATCGGCATCAAGAAATAACCAATAAAAACATCACCCTTGCACCGAAATCAACCAAGTCAAAATTCATGGAATTTCCTCAATCTCACATGGATCCAGGACCGAGAGGGCAAGTAGAAGCTACCCCTGCAAATCCATCACACTTCTAGCAAAGCTTTGGAACTGAATGAGGGAAACTAAGCAAGAAGCGTCACATCAGATACTCGGACTGACATCTCCTTCTAGCCCCCGATGCTACAGGGTAGTAAAAACAACCAGCCAAAACCATAAAAAGAAATGAAGACGGAAGACTCACGTAGAGGAAGGCAGGTATGCCAGGTGTCCCCAAGCCGAGATAGAGATAGAGAAGAGACTAGTAGAGATACTAGCTGAATACCCGCGCGTTGCTACGGGTTTAAAAATAATTATTATTATTTATGTGAACATAATACACACCAAAAGTCACATATATATGAAAAGATAGTACATGGTATTCCAAAAATAACAAGATTCTATGTTTTCTCAAATATGTAATTACATTAAAAAAACTACAATTCGTAAGGACATATAAAATTTGTGAAAAGTCAAATCATGTGAAGTTGATCAAAACTTTTGAGAAAACTATCAACTTCTTATTACATACTATATTAAAAGTATTTTTAGAATATATCTTTTTATGTAAATTTGGTCAAACTTTATATTGTTTGGCTTGAAGAAAACTTATACCATAGGTTTAACTTCGGAAAAACTTACACTTGTATAAATATCTCTTGTTGACTAAGATTTTACCTCACCCACATCATGGTGGCGACTTGAATTCAAAATTCTCATACACATCACCCCATATGTTGTACAAGCTAAGGACCTAGTCTTATTCTTTTCTGTACCTGAAAGTAATTTAAGAATTAATTCTGTATCTGATCTCAAATTAGTAACTTAAACCTAAATAAGTTTTAGTGAAATACTCGTACATTGAAAAACTCGGGATGAACAAATTCAAGCATATTCCAAAATTTGACGTTTTTACCATGTTGTGTGAGACACTCAAGCGTTGCTCCCGCTTCATCCCACTCTGGTAGCAACTGCGTGTCCTTCTAGATCTTCGTTTACAATACCCTTTACCTTCCCAAAGATAAGAAGCAAACCGTGCGTTTCGGCACATTTTAAACAAATTTCAGAATGTTAAAAAATTGGATAATATATTTCGCGTATACATGTCAACATTCTATGTGTTCATAAAATTGTTTCACGGAAAACTGACATTTTTTTGTTTCGTGTGTAAAAAGTCAAAATTCTATGCTAAAGGCTTTTCACGCGATATTTTTGTCTTTTTACCCGGGCAACAAAAATTTGTTCATAATTGTAACATTTTTAAAATATTTTTTCCGTTGAAAACATCATA
Source organism: Poa annua (assembly GCA_026929855.1). NCBI lineage: Eukaryota > Viridiplantae > Streptophyta > Magnoliopsida > Poales > Poaceae > Poa > Poa annua. Next base: position 74,586,173 of record CM049433.1, read on the forward strand.
TGCTCACATGTGCCACGGTGAATTTGCCGGCTACAGAGTAGAAAAATAGCATTATTTCATATAGATAAATGATTTAGTTCTGGAAAAGAATGAGTAACAAATATTTTACCAATGCTAGGGTACTAAAATGTTCATGGCAATTACGGTTGCCTTATTCAGCCATATTGTATCCTTTTCATATGGCAATTACACATCTACAGTAATATAATAGAATGAAAAAATATGAGCACGCCAAGTGGTAAATAGAAGTCTGATGGAATATGGTACACCACATCTTCTCATGTTCTGTATAATTTTTCGGTGGATTTTTCTCATACATAGTGTAGATCATAACCCCTAAAAGGAGAAAAGCTTCCTACGAGTAGTAAAATTTGAAGTACCTTTACCACGGAAGAGCACTCTATTTATTTGTAGCAAGATCCAAGAGGTGAAATAATTCTGAATTAAGTGGAGAAAAAATAAAGAAGAATGTGTCATGGTAACTTGAATGATATATTCCACTTAACTGAAACAAATCACCTTTCAAAGTAAGTAAAGTGGGACGGTATCACATTTATAATTCAGAGAACTAAAATGGAACAATATGGCAAGGTCATCATCAGCAATAGATCTAATGACAGTTCCTAGCACTCAATAAGACTAACAATTTAGCAAGTCCACCTACCTTAAAAGAACCATGGACAAACAGCTAGCTGAACAAACTACATCACTCTTCTGCATCGACACAATCTCCAGACAATATCTTAGATTTGCCATTCGACATCACAAGAGGATGGAACATACATACAGTCTATAAATATGAATCTTACACCCCTATCGACAAATAAATCACCAACGGCAGCTACTGATGGAAAGCACCCTACAGCCACACCGCTGCAGGTTGTACTATCATACCACAAATATATTACTCAGGCTGCATTATAAATCACACCATTTTATACATACAAAGAATTACATCAGACACTTGTACACACATCACAATGAGGGATTCACCTGAAGGTTATTAAAAGTAGAGAGATTTAGAAGATCAGGTAACAAATATTGAACAATATCATAATGCTTGTCTGCTCCCGCAGTGTCATTGCTCAATGGATACCAAGCATCCAGTATTCTAACACACAAATGTTGAGACACTGCATGAATTCATAAAAAATAATCAAATGTATGCACTAATAAAAAGTTTAGTAATCTAGCCTAATGACACAAAACTTAATAAAAATAATCAATGTCAAATATGCCTTGCTGCATCCTCTCTAGAATAAGAAATTAAGACAGCTTCAGAAAATTATTTGGTAGGCTAACCTTCTTTTGAAACTGGTATGTCCTAATTTCATGTAGAATATAACAAATATAATAGTTATCCGATCACTGGTCTAGCTCTAGTACAAGCTGATCAGGGTCTCAGGAAAAACATTTCATACACAAGACACTTGCTCATGGCCTTTACATTTGATATAAATTGATCAAAATATATAAGGAAACATTTTTGTTGCTGCCATAGAAAGAAACTATCACAAAGACCAACTAATTAGAGCTCCCTAAATTGTAGTAACTATATAGGTTGTGCATGAGCATGACGTGTTTCTTCCAATGGAATTTTCAATTAATTAGCAAGCATTAGATTAAAAACAAACATCTGTAAGAACACGACAACTGTAGAATACACTACAAACACCTATTTTGATGCTATTCTTATTGGGCCATCCCATTACAGCTGCAGCTTCAAACTGGTGAGGTCATGGGAGTAGAAGAGGCAATCTGGACTAAGAAAACTCATCTGCTAGTATTTTTTACCCTCCAAAAATAATTAAGAAAGTACCCTAGCTGATTACCATATGGTTGAAAATAATGCAGAGATGCTCGGTGCTTACCTGAATTTGCACATGAAGAGCGGCCTTGGCCTGGGGTATAAATTGAATATGGAAAATAATTAGGACGGCAAGATATCTCGTAAATAAACATGAGCTCAGAGAGATAAAGCATATAACAATAGGCTTTAAGCATTGATGCATTGTGATTTATCTTGATTGCACCCAATCTGGTAATTGTCATAATTCTAGTGCCATGCATTAACCAAATTAAACCTCTAGTATGAGCATTTAGTAGAGCAAAGATTGATACAACCGAAGTGGAAGGAATCAAGTATATATATGCACACCATATATTTGTTTTCACCTGTGAGATTGCAATCAGGATAATATCATGCAATACAAAACTGAGATTATTAAGAGTTGCATGTAATACATGTGCTCATTATAATTTTTTTATAGATTTAAAATTGAGTAAGCCAGGGTCAGAACTGCAGCAACCAGAGTAGCAGAAGTACGTGGATTAACTGATGCACCATGATAAGTTTCCAAGAACGCATTTGTCTAGCTTCTTGTGTTAGGCTTATTTGCAACTATATTTATCACCCGATATTTTTTTATTTGTTGAATTGGACATATCTGAGCAGAACTATCAATTATTATACCATGCATATCGGATGCAAACAAACTAAAAAGTACTCTGATTGTGCAATGCCTGAATTAAAATCTAGCATTTTGGAATGAGAGCATGTTTAAGCAAATTAACAAATTTTCTGACAGGAGTGGGATAATCCGTATTTTCTGAGAAGTGCAAGGTAGGAGCAAATGTGTAGAAGGTATGATGAGATCTTTCAGCGATAAAACTTGAATGTGTTGTATCATATTAGAAGAGTTACTGCAGATTTTGAATCAAGATTGTACCATCCGCCAAATTCAACTACAAATAGAATTGCTGGAGCAATCTTCACCCGGACATGCCACATTGACATAGGGTCTGTCAAAGAATGCCTCACGACATGACCCTAGCAACCAAAAGACAAATAAGTTGCTACTCAAATCAATCTTTACCATGACATAATCAATATACGAAACACTTCTGCATCACTTGCATGAAGTACAATATTTAAATGTCATGAGTATATGAGATAGCATGAACATTGCTCCTTTTTGAGTATCCATAGCATGAACGCACAAAAGGAAAAATTAGCTCTCACATTCCTGGCATTATTGTGAGAATTATATAGGAGTTTTTTTTTTAATACCAGAGCTACGAATCATCAATGGACACTTCTACAAAAATAGCTGCTTACCTCAACTTATGACACCTAACCTTCCATTGCAATTAAAACAGACATACATAGAATTATCACACTGGAAAAACTCCTCACGTTCAACCTGCAAAAGTAAAGGAAAAAATCATTAGCTAATTTGCATAGGAATCTGGAGCAGGCTTGATTTAGTGCAAAAGTTGTGAGTAAAGCTGAATCGGCAACAGCGGGCCCTCATGAGTCATGCCGTTGACGGAATTTTGAAGATGAGGGAGATGCTGGAGGACCGATGCAGCAGCCTGACGACGAACCTGATTCCACGCGCTGTAGGTGGTCGCGAAGGTCACGCCGCTGTCGCTGCACATTGGAGAGCCCATGGACGGCCGTGGATGGATGCCGGAACCGGAGCCTTGCGATTCAGATCGAGACCCATCTCTCCGCGCCGCCTCGTCGAACTCCTCCTCTTCTGCCTCCTCGCTCGTCTCTCACGCGCCTTCTTCGCCGCCATGGCTCATCCGCTTCACGCCGCAGGGCCTCTTTCTCCCCATCCCCCTCCGCTTCGACGAGGCGGTAACAGCGTGCAGCGGCGGCGCTAGGAGCCGCTCGAAAAGGGATCGATCAACTGAGGCTTTCGGTTGGTAGGGGTATACCCTCCTTGGCCCTATCGTGGATCCGCCACCATCGGTGCCGCCCATCACCATCCCCACCTCCCCTGTCCTCTCATGTTCCTTCACCATCGAGCGGCCTGCACCGGTAGCTCTACTCCTCGGCCAGATCCAGCATGACGGCGGCGAGCTAAGATGCCCGACGGTGGCGAGAAGAATCGGTCATCGCTCGACGCTCGGCCATGGGTATCGGTAGCACAGGGGGAGAGCGAGATGAGAGGGACGATGGAGAGAAGAAAGTCGTCCTACGGTTGGGGCCGATCGAATAACGCTGATTGAGTCTGTAATTAATTGTGCGTTTAATTCGGATCGTTAGCTGTGCGGGAGGGTGTATTCCTTCCTTTTTTTTTCCTGAACCAGTATCGACTTATAGGTGGCATGCCATGTAATTAATTTGAAATATGAGGGCAATTGAAGTGTGACATCATTTGGATTGTGACACCATATCACGCATTCTACTTTAATACTAGTAAAGATACTCCTAGTAGAGATATGAACCGAACCCGGTACGTACACAACATACAAAACTGTCGATCTGTTGGGGTACATATAACGCTCGTCCGTATCATCACGAACAGATCGTTTGATTAGTCGCTACGTAGAAACAACGCTCGACGCAGGCGCAGATCTAGAGATGGCTGACATTATCGAGGACGGCGTGGGCGTGGCGGAGCCCCAAGAGTGTAGCAGGCGCGTGTTCATCCTGTTCGTGGGCTGCATCGCTTTTACGCTCCTCGTACTCTCCCAGTCTCTGATCATAGACGTGTTCGGCGCCCTTCCGACGACGAGAATCACCATCGCTGCGTTCGTCGCGGGGATCCTGGGCACCCTCGTTGCATGCTGCCTTATCGTTCTGTTCTTGAATCTCATGCGTGAGTGGAGCGCTGGGCATACCGAGGAGAACAGACTTGTAGATGAGTTGATCTAATCCTGTCCTATCGGTGTACTGTATATACTTTGTTACATGTAACAGTACCAAGATCCATGTTGTTTCTCCATGAATTCAGATTCAGTATTATTGTATTCATCAGGACGGATACCCACATATGAATCCCAGTTATATTTGCGAGAGATCGATTTTAGATGCAAGTTGTAACCCACAGTACTGACCGGGTATATAGCTATACTATACATTATACTGGAATTATGAGTTTCTGAATTTGATTTTGCATCAATACTGCATTATATTCTACAAGCAGCTTTTTCTCAGCAAATATTTGGGGCATTGCACGATACGGCAGAATACTGAGTCGTAGTAACCTAGACCAGTGTTTAGACCCTCTATCCTAGAAAGAGTGGATAAATAAGGGTCTCAAATTGCACCGTTGCACCAAGATAAATATATATATATATTGCAAAATAGTTGCATTAGTATATCCTTACACATGGAAGAAAGTTCACCCCTAGTATGAACATATATGGGCACTACTATTAATCAGATAAAATTGGGGCGGACAACATGGTGCCAGTTAGCTCCTGCCTCCTATAAGCCAAAAGAGATGAGGAAGAAACACCAAACAACTCACATCCCTTGACATGTTAAACTGGACGTTCGCTCCATGTTCAATGAGCAGCAATGGCTTCTCCAGAGATAACAGGCATACCAAAATTTCGATGCTTGCCATCTGCCTTGTTGGTGAGCTTAAAACCTTTCAAGGGAAGCTGATTTATGAGGAGAGTCTCCAGTTGGCATGCAACGCTCTTGCCAGGAACCACGATATATAATATCGTGGCCTCCTGCATTCCTTCCTTGGATCTATGAGTACGAAGACGGCCCACAAGATCATCCGTCTGCAGGCCGAGTGGAGTCAATATTACATGCCCCTTAAGACTAAGAAAAAGAAGCATGCATGAATGTACAATCAAGGAAATACCTGTCCAACGTAGAGCTTGTTGTCACGTCTGATAATGATGTAGATGCTGGACCTGCCAACAGTTGAAGGTGGCGGTTGCTGTCTAGCACCTACAGTAACACAGACCGCCTCAACGGGATCTGAGATGCTTCTTTTGTTGTAGAGATCTAACAGTTTATCCTTGCATATCGTGGTGACAATGCTTTCGACATCCTTTTGCAGCAGCCCAAAAGCACCCAATGGAAGTTCGAGTCCATTTCCCAGAGCATCAGGCCTATCAACCAAGCCATTTACACTAGCGTAGGTGACCGAAGGCCCATGGTGGACCATTGATGATGTCTGTTTGTTGCTTCTGCTCAGAGTCAAATATAGTTCCTCTGCTCTTTTAATTATCAAGTCAGGCATACCTTCCTTCCTGGCGGTTTGAAAAGCAAGGCTTTCTCTACAGATACCATCCATAATTCTCCATGTTGGCTGAATGCACCCATCGACCACTTCTGTTCCCATAGCTTTGAAATCAGTATTGTCGAGTGAAAGAGGCAAGTCAAAAATGCCATGCAAATGGGTTGATACGATGCCTAGGCAGGCAACATCATCCAGTCTTTCAATGATGCTACCAGCTATACAAGTTCCTTTTGCAGTTTCTGTGCCCCTACATATTTCATCAATCAGAACAAGACTCCTACCAGTGGCTCGCCTAACTAAAGATCGAATCTCTGACATTTCAATCTGAAAAAAACATATTGTAAGAATAAAGTATTTCCCATGGACGTTAGAAAAATTATTTTACATCTCAATATTGCACACAAAAATAAGAATTACTAAATAAACAATATTTTATATGCACATAAACCAAATAGAGATGGTACTAATACTCCCTGCAACACATGCTGTCTAGATTCACACTGAAATAAGTGTACATGTACACTAAAACATGTCTAGATACATGTGTGTACATATGAATGTGGAAAATGGCTAGAACATCTTATATTGTGGAACGGAGGGAGTAGTATAATAGCTAGTACAACTAAATTCATACTCAATTAAGAAAATGTCAAAATGAAGTTAAACCTGTTTCAGCATAACGTATGCAGTGTGATCTGAATAGCAGCATGCTTAACAAACTACAGTACACCAAACTGATGGAAAAAAGCGAGTCAGCTGGAAGGATTTGGCAGTCCAGACCATTTATTTTAACACGCAGCACTTTTTTTTTTTGGTTCTTTAAGATGGTGTAGTTTCATAGATATAGTTTCTACCATGCCCATTTTCTCACATGATACTGTAAATAACTTTTACCAGGTGTAACTCCATGATCCAAAAAATCCAAACATCGTTAAATAGTGATAGCACCCCTGTGTTCTTTAGAGTATACACAGATTTTACGGAAAAAAATGTGCAGAGCTAGAAAATTGGCACCTGAAACGAACTTTTCCCATCAGCCGGGCTATCATAGGCCTTCATATGCAGCATGATGGAATCAAAGTGTGGGATGACAGCTGAAGCAGCAGGCACCATCAGGCCACATATTCCAAGCAATGCAGCCGCACAGACTGATCGCAACATACTGGATTTACCTCCACCATTTGGGCCAGTCAGAATAAACAAAGAGTGCATGATGACATCGTTCAAAACTGCATTCCCTTGATTACTATCAAGCCAGTAAGGAAAGATTCCTAATAAATCCATTTCACTTGATATTTCTTCCGTACTACAATCCTGCATAAACATTCAACACTTAAGTTTATAACACTGTAAGAATTAGCAAATATGTTATATGTTAGTGTAAATAGCAGATATTGGAACACTTAAGTTGATCAGAAAGGAATATGTCATCTGGCAGCTGTGTTGACTGGTAAAGATCATATACACAAAGGATGGTCTTGGCCAACTAAACTATGTTACTTGTTCATCGAAATTTTACATCAAGATTAAGTGTATCATTGTGTGGCTGGTATCAATAATGCAGCAAGATCGCAGCACAAACTGAATCAGCAAAAAAATCTAGCTTAGCAGTGTATTTTTGCACTAAATCAATAAGACGCACGAGTTGAAGCTTCAGTTATTCAGTGTACTGTTTGGATTTTTTATACTCCCTCCGTCCAACAAAGGATGTCTCAACTTCATAAAAAATTGGATGTATCTAGACATGACTTAGTGTATAGATACATCCAATTTTGATCAAAACTGAGACATCCTTTGTTGAACGGAGGGAGTACATGAAGCACTGTTTCACTTATTATTCTGTGTCCATGTTATTTGTAGCAAAGATAGGGTAATGCATCGCTTACAAAGGTAGAATTAAATTTAATTTAAGGGACTGTGTTATTAGAAGAGCAGATGAGGTGATCTAAAAATACTACTCCCTCCGTCCCAAAATAAGTGTCTCAACTTTGATAGAAAGTGGATGTATATAGACATGTGTGATGTCTATATACATCCACTTTCTATCAAAGTTGAGACACTTATTTTGGGACGGAGGCAGTATTATTAAGGGACTGCGTTATTACAAGAGCAGATCAGGTACTCCACATCTAATCGTTGCAAAGTTTTGATATTTTGATGCCAGAATTGATTGGTTTGCAAATCACGTGGATGGGTTGTTTTACACCTAAAAAAACACAGAAGGGAAACTCACAGGCAAGGATCAAAGAGTCGCTCGAGTAGTTTATGAGTCGGCACTTAGGTTCAAATCAAAAACCTCAACTAAGCCGTGACTAGTGATAGTCATGCGACTAGTCCATGAGTTGGCACCTTGGAGACTCGGACTGACTCAGACTAGTAATCCTTGATACTGGACTACCTAGTGTGTGTCAGGGCTCTAACTCAAAACTAGTACAATGCTTGATGCTCTCATCAGGCCTACACTCATCTTATATTCAAACTGCATATTTACTGTTAATCACTTGTTTTAATAATGGATGTGGACTCCTAGATGCAGATCTCCTGTAGGATAGATGGTACAGATTGTTATGTCGCATGGAGGGATAAGCGCCCTGGGCTTCAATGGGGTTGTGGGACATCACTCATATCTGTTCTCCAAATTGATGTGCTATATTCTAACAGGACTAGTTTGAGTCACTGTCGAACTGTCGCAGGTAGCCATGACTGGCCAGAGCATAGTGACACACCAATCTACGTCCATGTGAAAATAGTGTTCCAACTGGGCTTAGAATATGCATGCATGAAAAATGAAACATGGCTACTCAACGCCTGACTCTTACATGAAATGAAGAAAAAACTGTGTAACACGACTAGACCAAGAAAAAGGCAGTGTCTTTACCCCCTAAATTTGTCCGACATAATTTTCTAGACTCAAAATAGTGACATGTACAGGAAATAGTACCTTAGATAAGGGATATATAGCAGGAAGCACCCAGCCCCTTCTTAGACCCTCACTGCTCAAGATCCCAGAAAAATGCATGACATCAGATTATTGGGCATCAATGGATTGCCAAGATAGAAATATATGAGGGGAATTAACTAGGAAACTCATAAAATTGACAATATTACCCTCATAAAATGTCTATTGTACAGAATACAGAAATATTAGCCAATTCAATGCAAATGTCTATAGTCCATATCTGTCAATAGGTTCCACCAGATATGCAAACTGTAAAACATAAATAGATGCATACCTAATATCCAGATTTCATGTCAGTGGCATGACAAATTAACTACGAAACTGAAATTTGGCCACTGCCAGTCACAAGCAAACACGATACAGGAATTCATGCAAAAGAAACGATTGTTCAATTATTATCAAATGGTTTAACTTCGAGAAAGCAGAGCTGTCAATTTATACCAAATTGTTTTTGCTGTGAAAGCCAACTTGAATGGCAATTTAACACCCCTGCTAGTAAGCAGTCTAACTGATGTTTTTTAAGGTGCTTGGGTGCCAAAAATCTGACCCTTGGTTAGGTACAGATAAACAAAATAGCAATGGATGGATTACGAAAAGAGAAACAAGACACATTAGCACAATATGATGCTTCTCAAAGCAAGGCCAAAAGTACTCACCTAACATGACCAAAAAGTGCTTTTGTTACGATGAGCAACGTTGAGCAGAAGACAAGGATATTGATCTTGTCCTGCAATTCACTTGAAAGACCTCTCAACAGCTCAAGAACTTTACCTCTGGCACTATCACAAGCTTCATGATACCTGAAAAACAATATTAGCACAGTTTCAGTAAATGTTGCAATGACTTGGAGTGTTCTGCTACAATTTCTGGTTCTAGAATGTACTAAACACTTTGATTATCTATTTCGACGAACATATATTGTTTCAACTAAAAATAAATAAACATTTATGAATTTTACAAGTAATACCAATGTTGTTGTTGCAAATGCTGGTGTTTTTTAGATGCCGATGGTAAAGCCTAAAAATATCTGACCAGTGCAGATTCTAAAATGACCTACATTTTCAGATGGGAGTATTAAAATTATCTTATCTGAGAGGATGCTTCTACTATTGTTCAAATAAAGCAGCGCAGTTCAACATAACAGCAGATGCATAAAACTAATCAACATATGCAACGTTTCAACATTGTCATATTAATGTTTCATTAAATCTAGTAACAACATTCTCTATGAGCACAGGAAGGTTCACACACTCGTGCAGAAACTTCTGATGGTGAACTAATTGTACTATGTTTAAGAAAGTGGTCGCACGTGGCAACCAGAGCAGCGAAAAATTTACTAAGCGACATTGCAAGGCAGCAAGTGGCTATCATCAGTTGGGTCAGTACCTGGCTAACGCATTCTCAACTTTGATTGTTGTAAACCATTCTTCCCCAACTTTTCTACCTTTTGAATCTATCGCAGGCTTTAGTTGTTTTATCTGTTGTTCACCAGGTGTGTTTGCCCACACATTCGGTGTGAATCGCCTCCCTTTAAACCAAACAGCTTCGTGTTCTTTTGCATAAGAGATTTCTCCTTTGGAACCTCCATGCGAAGACATCACAGATTTTACTCTTACGATAATTGGCAGAAAATCTTCAGCGACCTAAGAAGATTGATATGTGTTAGTATAACTCAAAACAACGATGAGATGGAAGGAAATGCAAAAGTGAAGTGATATATCACAGCAAAACAATATCACGTGTTGAAGACCACAGCTAGAGTACCTATATGCATCCTTATGCCAACGTTTCTGATAAAGTAACCACACTATTTCCATTCAGATAAGTTCAATAAATGCAGACACCCACAAGGGTAATATATTTTAACTCCTATTTTAGATAAATCCCAGTTTGTATATAGAAATGCATTGCTTGAAACATACCGCAGTTGATAATGCCTCAGCGGCCACGTCAACATTGGCGAACTCTTCTTCAGCATGAACCCTTTTCACACGCCCCTTCCAAGATGACTCCATGTCATTAAAGAACTCTTTGGGAATGTATTCCGATGAAGTTATTGCCTGATCACTTTCGCCACCTAAAGATATCACTTCACCTATACGTTGTGAAATAAATCTACATTCTTTAATCTGCAACAAAATAAAAAGAGATATTCCAAATCGATGACAAGGAGAGGGATAAAGATTGAAAATATAGAAAGAAATACTTGCAATATAACAAATGTTAGAAATATTTATAAACATGAATATTGCACATATGTCGCTCATGAATATCGAACAAGACTTACTAGTATATCAGCATCAACTTTCAAACCAGTAACCACCGAAGCAGGTTCAAGCAACTTGTCCTGGATAGCTGAAAGCTCAGCATTTCCATTCATTAACATAATCTCGTCAAGGACATTTTTTATTCTACAAAATTCGATGTGATTAACCTCTTTTGACTCGAGTAATTTCACAAGCTGCACAATGGAATTTGTGATTATAAGGCAAAGCTGAAGTACAACAAGATAAAGTAAAACCCTAAACCCCAAAACAAGCATGGGTGTGAAATGACAAAATGGTATGGATTGGAATAATAATAATATAATACTGTCCAAAGAGAAACAAACAGTCCAAATAACAATTGCCCCAATAAGCAATAATTGGCCCATATTCTGTCTTTATACTAGATTCGAAATGATCCCTCAACATGGACTGTAGATCTCTAGCAGTTAGAAGCACTAAGCTGATCTCCAAGGCCATTTGGCATAGCCCCTAAAAATCAATACATCTCATCAAGAACCAGTCTGGTTTGTTAGTGACAGTGATAAGGTCTGGATACTTTCGTTTTAATACTTTTGAATAATACTATTAAGCACATATCTGGGCATCTGGCTACAAAGAGCAGACATCAAATATCTTCCACTATCTATTTTGAATGTTGTTCCATTTGTCCTACAGATTGTCAAATGATGCAATTTACTTCATTATAGTTCAAAGGAGGAGATGAATTTTGTTCCATTTCTCCTACAAATTGCCAAACTATGTGTTTTACTTCATTATAGTTCAAAGGAGTTAAGAATCCGCATGACTATTCGAACAAACAATTACAATGTAAATCATGTACTTGGCACACACACACACACACATCTGGTTGATCCACTACTGTACATAAGTATCAATCAAGTTACATGAGAGATGGGACGGGACCAAGACATTAAGAGCTATACTGTAGTCTATAACTGCTAACGCGTAATGTTATGAAATGTCAAATTTACTTGTCTGGCATGAACATGCAGAAAAAGGATAACTTAAGATAACCAACAGTGCAATCGTTGCCATATTTACTGTAAAATGTTAAAAAGGCACCTTCGCTGATGGTATGCAAGTAAATTCAGGAATCGAACAAGTTATCCTGCCCATTAGCCTGCAAGCCTCTGCATGAGTAATATTTACAGAGGTAAGTCAAAACTCTAGCACACAAACAATAAAATTTCTAGGATAAACTGGGACATATCATATTGATACAGACACCTAGCTATTTCCTTCCATGCTTCAATGCTGGCCAGTAACCACAACAAGACAACAGGGGCATAGCGGCTGAACTATTTCATGTTGGCTCTCATGGCTGCCCAGCAAAGAGAAGCAATGTTGCTAGGGTGCAGGCCAATGAGAACCACCATACCATGTTGCATCCTGAGGGCTAATTCATGGACTTGGTCGGGATTTCTTGAAGGTAACATTTGATGTATACTGATTGATCCACAAACGTGAGGATGAAAGTATTCTTATAAGAGCAGTCATTTCAAGTCATGGTGAAATCACCAAGAAGCACATAGGTTCAAATGGCTAATGGTGATTGTTTACGACTTTTCTAGAGCCATAAAGGTACTATGAAATCAGATTAATTCACGACACTTAAACCTTAGTACCATGCTTACTTGTAACAACTTTTGCTTCAAGGTTAACCCCAAGTGCTTAAGATAAGTGCCAAAGCAAACTCTATGAAATAAATATTATCTTCCACAGCGAACTCAGGTTCAACTGTAGGGAAGTGCAAGAACTGAATTCATCATGAAAGAATTATGGCTGCAACAATGAATGGATTTTTACCTTGAATTGCAGACGCAACATCAAAAGATGGAGGATTAAGAAGAAGATCTCTTATATACCTACATATCATAATAAAATGAAATTCTCAAGAACTAAAGCCGACACATAGAAGAAAGCCATTAAAAATGTGGGTTAGACGACACAAAAGTGATTGTTGGAGAAAGTTTAAACTATGAATCAATGATATCAGTTTTTGGAGAAAGTTTAAACTATGAATCAATGATATCAGTTTTTGTCACATAACCCACATTTTAGGTCAATTGTATACCACTGAAGTTTCAGCACCGATATAGGCATACAAGGTCAGACAGGTCAATCAACTGTTCATGGAGTTACACGGATGACTAGCATGCGAAGAAATCGTTACATGGGTACAACTGCTTTTAACTACTGATGACCAATTAAACATTAAAAAAACAAGATTGAATCCTCAAATATATCGAGGAGCTAGGTGTCACTTGCACTTTTGTGCTGTTGTTCTAGCAAATAACAACACTTACATTGATGGAAGCCCACCACAGTTTGGAGGAAGTAGCATTTTTGGTAAGCTGGGAATCCCCTCAGTTGGTATCACTCCTATGATAGCACATGAATTTCAGAAATAAGATTCCTACGCTTTAGAAGGCTCTTTAGAAAGATCAGCAATATCCAATAAGCTTCTGCATACCAATTTGAGTAGCAGTTCCGAGATATAAAGGTTGAGGTCTCCCTTCCAACGAGATAGTGACATTTCGAAAACTAGTCTTCTCGTCCAGGCCATATATTTCCCTTACCTTGACAAATGAAAGATTTTAGTTTTCAGAATTATGATCCAATATTCAAAGCTTACTCATAAAAATTTAGAACTGATGGTGTGAGATCAATAATTGATCACAAAATATAGATTATATGCACAATGATCATGCACTTTCAACAATGACATGTCACCAAATAAGATACAGACCTTGCACAAAAGCTCCTCAATAGGAGAACCATCAAACCAGTCAAAAGACTTTCCGCTGCACTCTCCCCACAAGAGCCCTCCCTCACCGAACTCCCCCCAACGTGATGTCCCTACACCATGAGCAAATGACAGAAAATATCTTACATGAAAATCTAGATAAAAAATAATACATCAATATGGATATACTCTACATCATAATCTTCATCCTAGTAGCACAACTACGCCTCCACAAAAAACATTGTTGTTATCACAGGTTTTCTTGCATTCAAATCCCAGTGACACACAGTAGGGAAATATTGGGTTGCAACATTTCTAACAAACATTAAAATGCTATGATAAATATTGAAAAAAAAAAGAGGAAAACACTAGATGGTTATGAAAGAAAGTGTCAAGCCACGAGCGAGGTCAACTGTAGAAAATGGAGGAAGACGAAGACACAATCTTTATAAATAGTTAACTGCCAAGACAGTGATTAACAGAAACTACCAATGTATCTGACAGGGTAAAAATCACAAGATCTAAATGCAGCCAGTCTAGCTTATCTTAGCGTAGGTTTTCTTTGTTTTGTTTGGCTTTTTTGTAGGCTTGTTCAGATTTTCCACTTTGGTTTGGTTTGGTTGACTGGCTTTGCAGTCTTGTTTGGTTTAGGTTTTGGCTTTGTAAGGTATGGCACCTTCTCACTGTTATTCTAATACGAAATGATTTAGTGTGTGTTCGAGAAAATAAACAAGAGTGAATGTCAAAATCTTATGTGAGATACATTCTAAAATAATGATAATGATAACAGGATAACTAAAACTTTCTGGTTTTCAGGTTCTCGATAATGATCAAACGCACTACAGCCATGAGAGAAGCTTTGCTCTGGAATATAAACTCAAACCTGAAGAATTATTTCTCAAAGAACTGTGAAGGTACAGATGATGATAACGGCATATGCGCAGCTTGGTGACTACGGCTTCCTCTGTTAGGCCCTCCTCAGCTGAATAAGTTTTCATTGTCTCTAGAACAGAAATCAAGCAATAGCCTTTCGCGGAACGTGAGATCCCTGATAAATGAGAACATGAGGATGTACAATACTTCCATGCTTAATAGTTGGGAAATGCAAATGTCAAGAAGGAACATCTCACAATAAAACATTGTAAGACTTAAAAGCATGAACGTTCACATCCACGCATTTGACTTTTCAAAATCTCCAATGCAACATTTGACTATGGTGTTTGCTTGTAAATTGAAATACTCCTAAAATAGTAAAAAGAAATATAACACAAAAGAACTTTGCAAGACAAATGCAATAATATTATTCTTGCATGCTTAATATATATACTTGTACATGTACTAGTCGTCAAAGTTTTAAAACATTGACTGCATGCATTATTACGCACCTTACATTTGTGGAAAGCTCACACACAAACTAAGAACTTCTATAGCACCTTTATCTATAGAAGAACTGTGCAACTTGGAGAGTATCATTCCAACATTTAAGGGTAATAAGACAATGTTCGACGTTCATATCAGCTAATTTACTTGACCATTCGCCAACAAATGCCATGCAGATATCATTACTATGGAACTCCCAACGAAAAGCGCACCAAGCTTTAAGAAACAAACATATCACCAGCCGATTAGCAGTCTAGTTACAATGGAGAAGAAAGCACAATATTATACTTAACCAAGAGGTATGGAACAATTCAGGAAGTACAACATACCAACAACGGGCATTGGGTCAGGAAACTCAAGATCATGGTCTACTTCCGCAAGGCCAAATACATAAGGACTGCCAGGATGTGCATGGCTGTAACAAAACGAGAAAGCTGAAGTAATGAACTTAAGTAGTTGCAAACCATTGAGTGTAACATGGTAGTTCCTACTATTCAATCCAATCCCTACTGCAGTAAGAAAGGCGATGAGTGGTAGCAGCAGGTTCCCAAAAGCCACCATTTTTCAACAAGAAACAGGTAGCAACAAGAGACATTGTATCAACTAAATCAGAAAGCAATACATACATGTTTCATGTAATACCAGATGTCAAAGTAATATCTGGCAGATATCTCAGTGATCGTTATAATTGTCATGCGGAAAATAAATTATATTTCGATGCCAACTAGTATGTAAGACTTATTGAAGTTGTGCCGTGAACATATGCGCGCAATAATCGAACAACATTGTAAAGTAGTAAACTTCTCAAACAACACCTGCAGCTCACTAGTACACAAGTCCTTAGCATAAGTTCTAGAATCAATTGTATAATATGCAATTACCCAGAAATAAATCGACCTTTCCGAGCACGGGCTTGAGTTGGCCCTTGAATTTCCTCAACTATGCACTGCAGGGCAAAAGTAAAAAAAAAAAACAATAATGGGTAACGGCACCAAAAAGGTCAGAGCCAAGAAATTGAGTGGTTAAATGCAATGTATCATGCATGCCTAAAGTTATAAGAGCATCCCTAGTGGATGGTGTATATGGAGGTGTATGGTAAATATACACGATGAAAACCAAAAAACGCTTCCCAGTGGATCGTGCATAAGAGCATCTCTAGTGGATGGTGTAAATTTGGTGTATATCTCCATATACACGTCCATATACACCTTGCTACATTTTAAACCTCCTAGTTTTTCAGTGGAACGTGTAAATCAGGACGTGTATATTCCAACGGCTATATTTCCAACGGCTCTATTTCCAACGGCCATATTTTCTGGTCTATATAAACCACCCCTACCACCTCTCTTCCAGCATCTCTACCTGTGACTTCTCTTCTCACTCCTAGATTACTACTATTGTATTGTACCATGGACTCAGCTATATCCGTTATGTTGCTTATGTGTTATGCATCTGTATATCCAGGGTTTCCATGAGGGTTCTAAAGCATAAATATTTTTGCTGACCACACGAGTTCTCGCGCCGCTTGGTCTTGGCGCGCGCGCTCACCTTGTTCTCGCGATGGAGCTCCCTGCCACCATCCACCGCCTCGCCACCCGGCCGCGATTGGATGCCCAGTAAATTAGGCCTTGACCGGCGTATTAATTACGGACCTTCAGGCCTCCGTATCTTTTGCACAGTCCACCGAGCGGAATCACGGGTATTTTAGCCGTGTTCTCGCGCCGCTTGGTCTTGGCGCGCGTGCTCACCTTGTTCTCGCGATGGAGCTCCCTGCCACCATCCACCGCCCACGATTCCGCTCGGTGGACTGTGCAAAAGATACGGAGGCCTGAAGGTCCGTAATTAATACGCCGGTAAAGGCCTAATTTACTAGGCATCCAATCGCGGCCGGGTGGCGAGGCGGTGGATGGTGGCAGGGAGCTCCATCGCGAGAACAAGGTGAGCGCGCGCGCCAAGACCAAGCAGCGCGAGAACTCGTGTGGTCAGCAAAAATGGATATAGCTGAGTCCATGGTACAATACGAGTCCATGGTACAATACAGTAGTAGTAGTAATCTAGGAGTGAGAAGAGAAGTCACAGGTAGAGATGCTGGAAGAGAGGTGGTAGGGGTGGTTTATATAGACCAGAAATATGGCCGTTGAAAATATAGCCGTTGGAAATATAGCCGTTGGAATATAGCCGTTTGAAAATATAGCCGTTGGAATATACACGTCCTGATTTACACGTTCCACTGAAAAACTGGGAGGTGTAAAATGTAGCAAGGTGTATATGGACGTGTATATGCACGTCCAAATTTACATCATTCACTAGAGATGCTCTAAGTATAGTAATTGAGAAAATCAGTAACACTATTAAAGTTTGCAAAGCGTGGTGCGGTACAAAAAAAGAGACCAGAAAGAAAAAACTTCTTAATTAATGCATATCATGTGAGCAATTATGTACGAAAAGCCTGCTGTGCTCATGTGATCAGAAAATTCAGTTCTGTCTGATCAGTTCACGGATGCAAGCGGATACAACTGATAAAAAATCATAGCATTAGATTCTACCATCCGGAGATCAGTAAATCGTCTAAGCAGAAACAAATTAGATCATTTATCTGTTTTACAACATTCATATTTTACCCCGTTTACGCTTGATGCCAGTGTTTGACAAGGTTCAGCCAGACTCACTACTCAATACAACTCCCAAACGTCAGTTCCTGTTTCTTCATTGAACTTACTGCTCATCCAAAATGTTTACATTGGTTTTAGACCGTAGAGTTACATCCATATTTCTATATCACAGCACATTAATTGCTTCCATTAAGGCAATGTATCAAGAAAATAAGTGGTGAGTTAAAACCATACCACAGAATAACCACACCGAGTCAAATCATCCAATGTTTGCCGCAAATTCTGCAAAGGAAATTGATCATGACATACTATTTGCAACAGAACATTAAGATATGAATCAGGTAGGATCATAAGAACCATACTAACTATTAAATCACAGCAAATTCTGCAAAGCAACTTGCTTATGTGACAAACGTACTCAACAAACATTAAGCATGACTTGAATATTAACCATATCAATTTCAAGATTCTTCACGACTATTAGATTGATTATTAGATACAGGCATACAGCGTGTTTGTTTAGGTGAGAAATGAGCCATATTGATGGCCACAGAAATTTTTAGATAGATGAGATACAAGTGAAGAAATAAGTTATCCATGTTCTTTATATTCAGCTGAGAAAGGAAAAGAGATATCTAAATCTTGCTGGTTATTAGGCTAAAACTTAAACCATGCATGTAAAAGTAGCACCAGTAAATATCAAATACGTGCTGTCTATTCATAAATATAAGTAGAGGTAATAAGATCTGCTCACTCTAGAAAATATAATGTTTCATGTTCTCTGATTCCTCCATGATACTTGTTTACATACTAATGCAAGAATTTGATGATTCTCTAAGCAGCTTAGTATGATGACCCTGTAAGCATAAACAATTTTATGTAACAACATACCACAATTGGACATCCAGCTTTTGGAATACTGTCAGAACGCAAGCCTCCAAAAGGATTTAAGCCAGCATGCTCTACAAGAATGCAGGCATCAAACCCAATGGCTTCGTAGAAATCTCCTACCTGAACAAATATAGCACCGAATGCATAAACAGGAAACAAACCTAAATGAGCTTCCCAGCTTGGGGAGGAGAATCAGAATATAATGGAGAAAAATACAGATTGTCTAAAACATTAATTTTCATAGAACAGTGAAAGGGAATCCGGGTAAGTAGGAATCGAGATAGGGCCATAAGTACCCCTCACATTTTCCCGGTTGAACTAGCAGTCCAATGTGGATTATGAAACTAGGGAAGCAACTATGACGTTTTATCTTTTATGAAGCACTTCTTACAGAGTGAAGATCTACAACAGGCTTATGACATAGAGTATCAAAGATGAATTGCATAAAGCATCATCACATGTTGATTGTCATAGAGATCTTAAGATGTAAGCATAGGGCTGTGATAAAATCTAACATTGTTTTTCCTTCCAGAGAAATTCTATGGATTATAACTGTTGAGTTTCATGCACTAGAATGGACCACCCAAAATCTTAAGCTATTGAGAGAAGGTATAAAATGTATTTCAACGATCTCGAACAGGTCTAGGGACCGGGCCTAAAACACTCAAAATGGTAGCGATTCTTTTTCTCAATACAGCATCAGCCATATATAAAACCCAGGATGGTTCGACCGTGACATCTTATTGATTTTCATGAACAAACCAATTCCACCAAAATCTAGCCGGTGAGGAAATGTGGTACAACATAGTCAATATTTCCCGCAAAAGATGATCAAGTATACGGATTTAATAGCAGGATAGAGTAATAACATACTCTGCAAAGTAGGACCTCACGAGGAAACTTTGATTTGAACTGTAAAATCTCCATGTTCAGGGTTCCATCCTTTAAGCTGCAAAGAATCAAGTCAAGTTGCCAGCGTGAGAAAGCAAATACCAAGAAAATGAACCTGAATTCACCAAAACAAAACTGGCATGAGCAAGAGAAAGTTATCCCTGGAAGGAAGGTACTAACTGTAAAAGCTAAATATAAAATGACAGCAAGCTTCTCGGAGCTGGCCAGATAGGTTTGTTCTTAAAATTAAAACTGCAAAATATATTGTTGCCACGGAAATTTTTGCCATGATTATTGGTACGTGTCTACAATAACTAGGCGACTGTAATAGAAATAAGAAAACCAAAAACACTGAAGGATTCACCACAGGACTAGCTAAGTAGTATAAATCTCATATTAACCACTGAAAAGAAGGATGTATTAAAAAACAATCACAACTTGTTTGACCATATAAGATATGATCATTGCATAATCATGTTAAAGTGGGATCTGCTTCACCTTCCATTCCTTAAAGTTGAATCCAACCCTAATATATTAGAGTACACAAGTCTCTGAGTCAATTGCACGGATGATGGTTTCCTGCAGCTCTCCATTCTCTGGGAACATTAAATAGCAAAACAACAAGAGCATAACAGAAGCATCAGCATCAGAACACGGAAGTAAGAAAATGCCTCAGAGCCAGATAAACCAAATGTTTCCAAGCACCTCTTTCCACCACACAATATGTGACAGCATGCCTTCATTGCAGAGATTCCCCTGTTTGTTCGCCTTAATGGAGACCGAGGAAATGCGTCGTGAAACCTTCTTTGGTTTGGACCAAGACCTGTTGAATAGCCTGGAGTAAAGACGGACATCAAGATTAAGAACGCAGTCTAAAATTCTAAATATGCCAGATTATATCCAAGTTTGATAAAAAAAAAGTCAAAGTACTTAGATATTCAGTGAGGATAGGTCAGTACATAGTGCAACAAATACTTCGATCGCTCCATTTCGTGTCTCCGTGAAGGTTTGTTCAGCTGGAATCGACCAGCTCATATAGTGTCGTTAACTTGTAGTGTTGAATCATAACACAAAACTGCACTATCTTATGACAGCTGGATTTTCCCAGGCGTATGTGTTCAAGATTACATTGCTCGGTGCTCTGCTCACTGGGTTTTTTTTCGAATAATAGGGGTTGCCCCCCGATTCCATTGACATGAAATCAACAAGCAACTCTGCTCACTGGTTTCATCCCCAATAACAAAGATTGCATGTGGGTACAGCGTGCACATTGCCAGCTGCATATCTGTGTGCAACTGAAATTATCGAATATCGCGGAAGCACCCTCTCCCTATGACTTTCTGTTGGATGTTGGTAATTTCAGCATTTGGACTTTAAGTTTTTAAATCGAATTAGGCTACAGAGATACGAGTTCTGTAAAACAGTTCAGTCAACCGATCAACCCATGTGTGACCCAATAAATCGCCCTCAGAAAATGTATGACCAATTTTTAAGCCTAACCCAATAGTCCCAACATGAGATTGTTTCCACTGATTTCAAAACTAATCCTCTCCCCGGTGCCGGTAGCCCAACTCTAAAATCCACACCAATGCGGCGCCTACCAGGCTACTAGGGGGAGAGGAGGGGGGACAGGGCCCCACACACCGCAAAATATAAGCGGCGAGGAGTGAGGAAGCTCACAGGACGGGGAGCGGGGAGCGTGGCGGGCGGCGGCGCCGGAGGATCGAGTCGGCGAGGCGGAGCCACCGCGGCGTGGCGGCCACGATCGAGCCCGCCAGCAGCCGCTGCATGGCGACGGCGCGGGCCCGGGCCGGAGCTAGGGTTTCGCCGCCTCTCCGGCTGGCGACTCGGAGAGAGAGAGAGAGAGAGAGAGAGGTGGGGGGGGGGGGGGGGAGAGTGGGGTTTTGGGAAATGTCGGGGCGCGAGCAGCAGCAGCCAGAGGTTGTAAATGGTCGGGAAGGTTTTTTTTGCTCGCGCGCTTCCCTATGCGGTGCGCACCATTTCCCGTTGGGCCTGACTGCTGGTGCTGGGGCCCAGGGGTCACGGGCTCGCGGTAGCCGGGTCAATGGCAGGCCTACGCAGCTTTGCGTCAATGGCCGGGAGTATGCTGGATTCCACAAGGAAAAAATGTAGGTCTTGATCTGGGTCAATTTTGTAAAACTATAAATATGCTTCTTTGACTAATAAAAAAAATTCGATGAACACTTATGCAAACTGACTATTACTACGGCTCAGGCGAGCATCAATAGTACCTTTTTTTCTACAGACATCGACATCTTTGTCGTCAAATGTCACTCCAAATCATCCAAAATGACAACACGCATGTCTGGCCGAACACGTTCGATGAATACATAATATATAAGTAGTTAAACTATGAGTGTTTCCCTTCTATATTATATCCCATAACTCAAGTTTCTAAAATATTGTAGTAACGGTCGATCTTGTATTTGTCAACTAATATTGCTTCATGCAGAAAATACTTCAACGAAAGCCGAATCCTTGTGCTAAAAATGTACGGTTGTGCATTGTTCAGCATACTACTTATCAAAACAACTATGATATCTACATTACTTCAGTTTTCATGTCCGGAAGTTTGTGAGGGATATTTTTAAAGGCATGTTCGTGGGCTGATGAAATCTCCCATAGTATTACGTTTCACAGCCCTTACGAGTTACAGTGTCAAGGCGAGACTCTGTAGCAGGCTATCATCATCAACATTGATCTTTGCCAACCATCGGTAGCGGGGTCCAACTCATACATCTACCTGGTGCATCTTCCTCCGAATGAGACAATCCTTGTAACTTGTAAGCAATGGGAGCCTTAGTCTATGGTTGTTCACCCATTTAGAGGAGCCAAAAAATAATTATAACCCAATATCTTAAACTTGGTTTTAACTTTTAAGGGTTCCATTTCGATCCCAAACACACAGCTTGCATAGTTGCACATCATGGAGACTCCATTAGGATGTAAATTGGTGGCCATCAAACCCTTTAGTCGACATATTTAAGAAATGCATAGCCGAGGTCTAAATTTCTCAAGTGCTACACTTTGGTCCAACATCCAATGTGGTAGTTGCACGCCACTATGGCATGCTGACATGGATCCTTTTGCATGCTTCAACACGAGTGCAAAGAGGTCACCAACAGTGGTGGTGCTAGACGTATAATCCTATGACGTCCATTTATTTAAAATTTATAATTGTTTAAATTTTCATGCATATGAAAAAATATGAGAGGGTTGTAAACAATTTGTGACCTCGAAGGCGATGATTTGATACAATGGTTGCGAGGGTGATCAGCTGGAGAAAGTGGCGGAGCTGCATGGGGCACATGTTGTCAGGCGACATCACAAAAATTTGGTGAACACCAAGATATCAGCTAAGTATACACCAACTTTAACACAAGAAACAAGATAATGACCTCACTAGTGTCATGCCTCCCTAATTTTGAGTTTGTTGAGACATCCCTTGATGTCAATGCTAGCTTCATCACTGGTTTGAGAGGAGTTTGCAAAACAATATATATGAGCTTCTACATGATCGAGTTGCCCATTACAATAGGGTAGGAGGAGGATAATTGTGTTTGTAGTACATTGCAACTTCGAAACAATAGTGATACGGACATCCCAGCGAAGGTTGGCTGGCACCATTGGAGAAGACCTTCCAGCCAGGGGCGGAGCCAGGATTGGCTAATTGTGCATGTTGAGAGGGGCCGGTTAGAACAGAGTAAATAAAAAACTGCACTGTTCATACTGATTTAGGAGCAAATCCATGGTGTTAGGGGGGCCAGGGCCCCTGCTGGTCCCCCCTGTCTCCGCCAGTGCTTCCAGCGTTGAGGGCAACGCCTTTCTAAGAAAGGGAGGATGATATGGGCATCGTGGGAATTATATTGGTCCGTTGACACGCTAGGACATTATTAGATGATATGTAAAAGTCTAAGGTAGTGTTAACTAGGCCTGCGTGCCAAGTCTATGGCCGAACCCGCCATGGGTCGGTTTGTATCCAGGTCGAGTCCAACTAGCAGGTCTAGGAGTCATGTTAGGTTCGGTTTGGGTTTGTCCAAACCGACTAGTTGTTTGGCCTCCTATACAAAGGAGCCAGCGGCTAGGGTTTTAGCAGGTAGAATTTTAGTCTTGGACATTACGTTTTGAGACAATCGTCCCTCCGGGGAACGGCGCTGCCGTGTTATCCAATAAAGTTTGATTGCGTGAAGGTTCTTGTGTGATCAAGGATTATCGTGCTTTGGCTTGAGGCGTGAAGATCATCTTCACGTTGTTTGCTGGATTCATCCTCATCTTCAGGTTACGTAGATCCGTCCCGTGATTAGAAGATTCATATATGTGGTGCTTGCGGTGAAAGATTGGGCAAAACTCAAAGAATCATTAATCATTGGAGTGATCCTTATCAAATAGAAAATACTTAAAAGGGGATTATGGATAAAACACACATGGTCCCAAAAAAATCCACGGGGGGTGACTCCGGTCACATGTCATTTCCAACTAGTTGCAAAGTCATGGGGTTCATGTATGTCCTTATTTGTTGTGCATATTATATTTCTCAATGTGTGTTCTCTTTCCGATTTCCATCTCATACCAATGCAACCAAACATGCCTCTAAACGCGCAAGCAAGAGAGAGAGAGAGAGTTTTGTGGAAGCCCACTATCCATTGAATCATTCTATCATTTGATATGTATATCTCCCTCTTGTCATTGTTGCCCTATGGTCGGTTGTTGATGACACCATAGCTTTGGAAAGTTCTTTTGGTAATTTTTGAAAGTTTTGTGGAAGCACAGTCTTTGCCTGCAAAGATGGGGGATGTGTGTTTTTTCCTATATCAATTTTTTATAGTTCATGTTGTATGTTACAAAAGCTCGCATAAATTTCCGCCGGTTCATGTGATAATCATTGTCATAGCTTTGGAAAGTTCTTTTGGTAATTTTTGAGAGTTGTGTGAATTTTGAAATTCTGAAAGTTCATCGCAAAATTTTGACATGGATATTATATTTTCTATAAATGTTTTGTATCGTGGAGGTCCATAAGAAGTTTCTAGAAAATCATCATTGTCTCTTCAGAAGTTTACATTTTTTATAGCTAAGGCTAACTTTTGAATTTGTCCACGTAAACGTAAAATTCTTATAAGTAAATTGGCCTCTTTATCTTTTTCTAACGCATCTCAAGTGTTCAAATTCAACCATTGTACTATCATAATTAACCGCTAGAGAAGCTCGTGGTGGACTGGTTACATGCCATATTTGCGCCCGGAAACACAAATATCTTATCCATCGGACGGAACCCCCATTTATGTTGTTACACAAACACTAAGGATTCTCTAAATAGACACCAAGGTTATATGATATGGCTTCTTAAAAAAGGTTATATGATATGGGGGCATGGATTTGACTCATTGGATGCGATTCCTAGCTCGAGAGACGGTACATATGTAAAAGTTGGGCTTCTTTGATCTACAACTTAGCACAAACATTCGTTATAATTCCAGTTGAAATGACGTCCTAATTCCATGACAAAAACATTGGGTATGCAATCTCAATCGAATTCTAAGTATCAGCCCAAGATGATGGCTACCAAACAAGCTCTAAAGGGTTCTCATACAAATTTTATAGGTTGAATCCTACATGGATTCTTCTTAAATTTAGCGGAAAACTTTCATCTACCCAAATATATCAGTAAGTACTGGAATCGTGCTGAGTTTTTTTAATCTTGCGAATCAGAGGCCCAGTTACTAAATATTCTAAAATCCGTGTAATCAGTAGAACTTTTTATTAGTGACATGTCCCCTTTCAGTCAGTCGTCCATGGATATCTTTCTAAATACTAAGCTCCCTAGAATTGGAGCTTTCTCCTTCACCTACATGTTCACATCATGGTAGACCCCACTCATCTTTCACTCATGGTAGACCCCACTCATCTTTCACTTTATATTTATTTATAGTTCACAATTTTAAATTCAGTTTGAAAAATATTTATTGGATATATACTGTTTGTACGTACCTACTAATTTTTTTGTAAAATAAAAAGGGATTCTCATCTATATAAAAAAGAAAATTGTGGTCGTAAGAAAGAAAAAATAGCTCCATTTTCCCAGAATTACTCTGTTTGTATAGACCAAATAAAAAAACTTCTAGAGTGTGTTCAATACGTAGTTATGTGTTTTATTTCAAAAAATTGAAACCTAAACATGTCGTTTCGTTTTTTAAAGGAAATGTGGTGACTTTTGAGCAACCGGCGGTATGTGATATATCTCTCTTATCTTTCCTATCGTCCACCATGGCGTCGCACAGCCTGTGCAACCTCACTCGAGCCATATTCTACCGAAAGCAACACAGTCCATGTGCAAAGTTTGCTCTTCTCTCCACACACACCTCTTGCTCCGTCAAGCACCTGAAACTACAGGGCACCTCCCTCCCTGATGTCGATCCTCAAGTCCATTGTTAACTTGCACACCACGTGCGCTCCCCTCTGGTGGCCACCCAATGCCAAGTCCATTGTTAACTTGCACGTCATGTGCGCTCCCCTCTGGTGGCCACCCAATGCCAAATGTGGTGACTTTGGAGCAACCGGCGCTATGTGATAAATCTCTCTTATCTTTTCCTAGCGTCCACCATGGCGTCACGCAGCCTGTGCAGCCTCACTCGAACAATATTCTACCAAAAGCAACAGTCCATGCGCAAAGTTTGCTCTTCTCTCCACACACACCTCTTGCTCCATCAAGCACCTGAGACTACAAGGCACCTCCCTCCCTGATGTCGATCCTCAAGTCCATTGTTAACTTGCACACCACGTGCGCTCCACTCTTGTGGCCACCCAACGCAGTCCACTGTTAACTTGCACGTCATGTGCGCTCCCTTCTGGTGGCCACCCAATGCCACTGAGATAACTTCCTACAACCCTCATAGTAGCTGCACGTGAACACCCATCTTGCCTCCTGCATCGGTCGTTGTCACTGTTGCTATCAGTAGTGGTCGACTCTCCATCCCTAATGTCGTTCCTCAAGTCCATTGTTAACTTGCACGCCAGTTGTGCTCCCCTCTGGTGTCCAGCCAACGCCATTGACCTGATTTCCTACAACCCTCGCAATAGTTACACGTGAACACCCATGTTGCCTCTCGCATCGGTCGCCGATGTCACCGTTGCTGTTAGTAGTGGTCGACTCGATGGTGGTGGCAGTTGCGGTTGAAACCGTGAATGACAAATTGATGGTGAATGGGGGTGGAAGGATGAGTTATACGCCTCGTTGTTAGATGCCACCTATTACTGATGAAAAATGACGTGGGTATTTACCCGTGAACTTTATATATTGCTATACCTCACCTTTACTCATAGAACAAGTCAGATTAGTTAGAAAATGCATGTGTGTATTTTGTAGATTGTTCAATGCATACACTAAAAAAACTTTTTTTGACTAAACTCATTTGCAATCATCGGTGTAGAAAAGTCATGATCCCGAGGGTACAATAATGAAATAGCATGTGGTGAACATGCAACTTATATGCTGAAAGAAGGGCACTCTTGCAATTAGATAAGTTTGCTATAAGTTGGTGATATTCATGCCAGTTATTTTTTTTATATTATATTCTATACAATCTGGATCTAGTGCACGGATTAATATTGCATGAAGTTTGTTCTATATTTTGGTGAGTTATTTAATATTTATTGGTGGAATGTTCTTCTCTTTTTATATAGTATCGAACGTATTCGATGCAATTTATTTAAATATGTCAAGACATAATTATGCCAAGTATTATTGATTTTGGGATAATTTATGTCAGAAAATTTACTTGATTTCATTATATTAAAATCAATGACCTTCGTTGTATGACCTGGATGGCTAATGAAATCTTGGCTAATCTATCTCTCTGAAATTGCAATTTTCATCGTATCATACAATGTCTGTAGATTGTCAGAATTTTGATAAATTTATTTTTTGATCAAATCACTATATAACTATGCTCCATGGTACTATTTTTTTCCATTATTAGTACTATTATATATATACACATATGTTTCATTAAAAATTATTTATTCATCTATTGTTGTTCGTATTAGGACAGATCGCGGCAACGCGCGTCTTTTCCTTCTAGCATATGCAGTTTGCGAACTTGGAGAACTACTGTAGAAGAGTTTCAGTAAGAACAAAGAAAGAAGCCTGCAGAACTACTTCTACACTCTCCCGTCCATTCCATCAAAGAGTCCTGACCACATCCCTTTCACCTGCGGCAGCTGCGCCACGAATGCTTGCCATGGAGGGTAGCCGACGCCGCTGCCCCGGACGCGGCCGTCCATCCTCAGCGACAGGTACCTGCATGCATGCGCACAAGATCCGAAGAGCAATCCGATTATGAGAACTCAGCAACCCGAAGGGCTGATGAGAAGTTTCAGCTAATGTTCAAGTTCAGACAGATTGGAGGCAGACAGGCAGTACTCACACAGGGGAATCAGATGTCACATTTGCCAGCTTCTTCTGCTCATCCAACCACCTGCAAGAGGTAGAATCAGCAATCAGCACGCCATTGTTAGTAATTTCCTCTTTCTGTGAGCAAGAGCTTTGATAAGACCAGCTTGAGCTACATACTTGCCCCATTCGGCGGTGTAAACCGGCGCGAGCTGCCAGAGCCTCCTGCTCTTCTTCCCGATCTCGTCTTCCTCGTCCTCCGCCTCTCCGTCGTCGAACTCCAGCGCCGGCGCGTTCCCGTCCGTGGGGAAGGGCAGCACGAGCACGCCCCTCTCCATGAGGTCCTTGAGGAACGGCCTGCTCCGCCGGAATGACTCGGTGATGAACTCGGCGGGGCCGGCGACGATGACGAGCCGCGCGCTGCCCCTCAGCTCGCTCACGGGCACGACCCTGCCGCCGCCGCCGACGCGAAGCTTGAGCCTGGACAGGTTCTCCTCCCGCGTGAGCCTGGCCACCTGCGCGTTGCTGGCCTTGCGGTCGCGCGAGTAGAGGAACGCGAAGACGGCCACCGCCGCCACGTCGATGCCCAGGCCCTTGAGCGTCTCCGCGGCGCCCGCCGCCCTCGCGGGGTTCCCCAGCGCCGGGATGAGCTGCGTGAGCGCGATGAGGCTACCAAGCCCCGCGCTGGCCATGAACGCCAGGTAGAAGAACATCCGCACCGAACGGTACGGGGACAGCACCTCGCTCCTTATCTTGGCCATGGAGCTGCTGCTGCCGCCGCTGCAAGAATCGGACGAGGCGCTTCCGCCGGATGAACGACGAGTCTCCACAGCCCAGAACCGTGAGGTTGCCAAACATGAATGAGAAGAAGAAGAAGGCTACCTTACCTCGTTGCCCGGAGCGGCGGGAGGAGGAGGGGAGGGCTTGTCTGTGGCGGAGCATCGGGCGCCGCGGCGTGCTCTGCAGCTGCTGCTGCTGGAGGATAAGGAGAAGGAGGCCGGCGGCTTCCGAGAAATCGGCGGCAGCAAGAGGAGAGGAGTGGAGAAAGAGACGGTGGGCGGTGAGGTGATCGGCCGCGCCGCCATCGTCCTGGACCTGCAGGTAAATTGCTCGCGCTGCCAGCAGCGTGCACAACCGCGGGCCGGAGCTTCTCGATGGCCGCTTGCGGTGGAGGGCAGGATTCCCTCCCCTTTCCTCTGGTGTTTTAACCGCCACTAGATTTGTGGCGGCAATCGCAACAGCAAGGCAGGCTCTAGCTTGGCCTTGTACCTACCAGCAACCACTCTGGCTTGGCTCTGCTTACGTTTTGCCTGGCTTTCTGAATGCCAAGTTGCTATGCACTCTCTCCAAAGAAAAAAAGGACAGATATATGCTCCACATGCAGAACAAATATGCAAAGGAATTGCAAAAACTGCAAGTATGCAACAATGGTTACACTGCAAGAACTGAGAAGCTGATGAATTAGTCTGAAGCTGAACAAATTCCAAATGTTTCGTGCTATATTTAAGTTCGTTGAGGCAGAAAATTCATCCTATTGAAAGTAGCAAGATCAAAGCTTCTGTTACACCCTGTCAAAATCTTAAAGTTAACTGAGTCATCTGTATGCAGATTTGCAGCGCCAAACCTGAACAATTTCCACACGTTCGGTGTTATCTGAATTCATGACAGAACAATTTATCAAAATGAATTTGAAAAGGGAGTCTCCTACAGAAATAATATGGTTACAGTGTCTCAAAATGCAAGCTCAACTCAGTAAGCTGCATGCAACTTTCTAGCACACGAGCTGATATTCACTTTGGTCTCAGAGTTGCAGAGACTATGCCGTATTGCAGGAAAACTTCAGCTTATTTAACTGCTCCTCCAGCAATGGGTGGCACTTCTCGAACGACAATGTTCTCAGGGAGGCCGGCAAGCCCTTAGGCGGCAACGACTGAATCTTCGGACAGTTCAATATCCGTAGGAACTGGAGAGAGGACAGAGTGTACAGTTCTTCAGGGAGTGCAAGAAGATTGCCACAGTCCTGAAGCAACACCTCTTGCAATGACGGAAAACACCAACACAGCTCGCTGCAAGGGCCATGTACAACCACGGAGTCAGTTGACTGGTAGAGTACAAGGGTTTTAAGAGCAGGTACTGAGCTTCTCATCATCAGGCTAAGAAGAGAGGTGTTACTGATGGTTAGACACTCTAGCTTTTGCAGTCCGCGGCCTTCACTGTCGTCGAGAAACATCAAGGGATCAAACTCTGTCAATCTAGGACAGTTCACAATATGCAGATTGATGAGTGACGAAAGGCGGTGCAACCCACCCAAGGATTGCAGGTTGCTGCAGTTATCGACATACATCCCTTGGAGCGCTTGCAGCTGCGAAACTATTTCTGCTGGGAGTGATAGAAAATTAGGACAGTTGTATATAACCAAGTTTACGAGTGAACACAGATTATGCAAGCAGGACGGAAGTGATCCATCAGCCGAGCTGCATGACCTCATAAGCACCTCCTCCATAGATGGTGGCAGTGTCAATTTCCTTGTGGGTGGAAGCTCTGGACAATTTTGTATTTCCAATGTGCGAAGAGAAGCAAAGTCCCGAAATCTCTCAACAGGGAGCAATGCTAGTTTTGAGCAGTTCATAAGAGTTATTTCTTTGATGCCCTGCAAGCTCCTTGGCTGTAGACACTCATCGAGACTCCTCAAGTTTCTGCAACGTATGATGTGCAACCTCCTAAGGGAAGAAGGAAGGCTGGTAACTTCAGTTAGGAAATGGCAGTTTGAGAGACTGAGTTCACTCAAGCAGCAAAGAGTTCCAGCTTGCAACCAAGATGGTGTTTGGATGCCACTGTAGTGCCTCAATTTTAAACTGTCAAGGTTGGTATGGGGCTCAAGTGATTCAGCAATCATGCTTGCCTTTGAACACTCAACATCACTGAATTCTGCATTACTAACATGACTTGAAGACCATTCCATAATCAACCTTTGTAGGTGTGCTTTTGTCTTCATCTTTGCTTTTAAAGCATCATGCTTCAAAACATTCTCAAGATTCCTAACATGCAAAATTTCAGTCAGCTGTGTCATGTCCTTCAGCTCTGTGATCCTGTGCCCTTGTCCTTTCGGAATTTCAAATACTAAAGAGCTCTCGAGTGATGTCAAAGTACTAAGATTGCTCACCACCAAAGTAATCGGTTCATTCATGTAGCATTTCCTCAGATTGGCTAATCTAGACAAGCCCTTGGGATGGTTCTTCAGAGGGACGTTCAGTATATTAAGAATTTGCAGATTGCTTAGTTGGCAAATGGAGTCAGGCAGCCACTGGATCTTTGTGTACGAGATATCAAAATACCGGAGAAGTTTTAAATTGCCAATATTCTTAGGGAGCTCTTTGATCACACACTCCCGAAGCATCAGCAAGCGGATATTGCAGAGTTTATCAAACAAATTATCGAGTGAATAACTCAATTCTTGCCCACGCATACCGAAGATCAAAAGCGACCGCAGCTTTGTGTACCTACCCAATTCAACAAACTTGTCCAGTTCAAGATGCTTGGTGCACACTGACAGATGGCGAACAGCGGGAGGAATTTTTCGAAGGCATTTCTCATCAGTCAGACAAAAACACTCATCTATGGAGAGTGACTGTGCTAGATCAGACATCAGGTCATGCATGACATAACATGAATCACTGAACACGTGTTGCTGAAAAAAGGACCTGTTGAGCAATTCTTTCAAGCATTTGTTACCAAAGCCCTCTTGAGGCGAGATGAAGCCCTGTGCAACCCACATGTCAATCAGAGTCTCCTTGCTGAAGATGTGTCCTTTCGGAAAAATTGCGCAGAATGTGAAGCATTGCTTGAGGTGTGTCGGGAGGTACTGGTAACTCATTCGGAGAGCCGGGAGAATGCCTCTTGCACCTTGCTCAAGCTCCCACAACCCATTTTCCATGACTATGCTCCAATGCTTTGCGCTAATGTCAGAGCTCAGTGCCCCACCGACAGTCTTGGCAGCAAGAGGGGAGCCCTTGAGCCTATGGGCAATCTTCTTGCCAATGGCCACTAATTCAGGATGGCCTGCAGGGTCCTCATCACCGAATGCATACTTCTTGAACAGCTCCCAGTAAGCCTCCTCTGGTAACCCATCCAGACATACAAGCTCTCCCGCTCCGGCCGCATCCGCAGCCTTGCAAGAGCGACTGGTCACCAAAATGACACTTTCAGGATGCCCATGTTTCAGTGGCGCGAGGAGCGTCTGAAACTCCTGACTGTCCTCACACCAGGCATTATCAAGGACAAGAAGGAACCTCTTGGACCTGACCAAATCCCTGACGAGCACTTGAAGTGAGTCCAAATTGCCAAGACCAGGTTGCCCTGACGCCCCCTTGGTCGCCGACTCTATGATCTCTTTCGTCGCCAGCGTCACGTCCAGCGATTCCGGCAGGCAGACCCACACCCTCAAGTCGAAGTGGTCCTGTACCCTCTGGTCATTGTACACAACCTGCGCCAGAGTAGTCTTCCCCACTCCGCCCATGCCGAGAATCGCCAGCACATCCACGCCGTCACGGTTCTTCCGTCGCTTCGCGCCGCTGCTGCCGTCACCGACTAGGCTGTGAGCGCGGACTGGATTCAGAAGTAGGCGGACCACATCCTCGCGCTCCCGATCTCTGCCGAGAACCACGGGCCTCCCTACGAACGAGCTTGTCTCCAGGAGCGCGCGCCGCGGCGTCGCCCTGCCGCCGGGCGCGTCCAGCGCGGCGATGGCCCGCTCCAGGTCGGTGGAAGCGTACTCGAGCCGGGACCCGACGCCTCTGGCTCTATCCGCCGCGCCGGTGACCAATCCGCGCAAGAAACTGAGCACGGAACGGAAAAGCCTCTGGCTTGCCTGCTTCTCGTTCGTAGCGAGCTCGTCCGCGAGGTCCTCGGCATCGTAGGCGGCGTCCTTGAGCCGAGAGAGGAGATCGGCCATGCCGGGATTGGCGAACCGCCACTGCTCCGCTCGCTCGACTAGCGCGTACACGCGGCACAGCGCGGAACGCAGCCTGCCTACGTCGTCGCCGACGCCGGCGTGGGCGCCCCACGCGTCGGCGGTGGCCGACAAGCCGGTGGTCAGGAGCCAATCCATGGAGTAGGTGGTTGGGTTTGGACAAAGTACTGTAGGACCGAGTAAAAAGTGGTGTAAAAGGAGAAGAGGAAAGGGAAAAGTGTTGTTTTTCGGATTTCAGAGCCTCCTTGAAAGAAATTTTGAACTGATATTGAAAATAAGTCCTCACCGCTGTTTTACAGTGCAAAAACAGCTCAGTTTCACTAGGTACCATGGAAGTAATATTGTAATATTTTGCCAAAGCTACATCAAAGTATATCAAATCATGATATTTTTGGAAAACATAGTATTCTTATAATTCTCCCTCCGTCCTAACATTTAGCCAAATTTAAGACAATTATTTTGGAATGGATTGAATATTTAAAAACTTCGCTGTCAAATGCACCCTAAGATCTCCAAAGAAAAATAAAGTACATCGTAGAGCCTTTTGAAGAGTTCTCCTCCAACTCTCCCCAAATCATGTCCACCTGGAGTGAAAATTGACAAATGGCGGGATAATTTTACGGTACCCAAGGTCTCCCATTTCTCCGTTTCATTCATTTTCTTGTTTATCGTGATCTCCTTCCATTCAAAATAATTTATTATATAAATGAACTTTTTATACATATTAATTAACCAACCATTAAACTTTCAACTAACACTTGCTAGAAACCAGTACCCTGCCACAGAAGGGAACGTCCAAAAGGTATACAAATACAACTAAAGAGTGGAAACGGGAGGAACTAAAGAGTCATTCTATTCATAGAAAGCACATGACAAGCACAAAAAACACATGTTATAGTGGTATTTGGTCGAAACATTGCTTTGTTTTGTGAAGATGTTATAGTGGTACAACTAAAGAGCATCAGTTGGCGACATGGTTGGCAACTCCCGACCCACGTGGCAGCATATTAGTCGACTTTACTAGTCCCTTTTTATTTCGTGTCCTGGTTGGTTGAGACTTCGTCTCTTTATCTTTGTGTATTCTGAGATGTAATACAGTTACTTCGCAAACTAGCAAACGCAATAATAAATGGCTGTGTGCATCGCTTGATGCAGATGCCCGGTTTTCCCTTTTCGAAAAAACAAGATGGAAAGTTACTCCCTTGTTAAAAGAGAGATACTGAAAGAGCATCTCCGATTCTAAGTGTGTTTTGGTGATAATGACAATACATAGGGAGCCCCTAACATCCTCAAGTGACCGCCATTCCCTTTGATTATCCAATTTATGTCACTTCGGGGCCTTAGGTTCCGGACAATAACAAATGTATGCCATAGATATGATCCAAAGCAACAATTATGTTGATGAAAACATAACATGTTCAGATCTGAAATCATGACATTCAGACTCTCGTGACAAGCATTAAGCATAACAAGTTGCAACAACGATGATTAACACACAATAGTGGATACTAGGCATCATGTCCTAATGACTCCTCTATTACATGCTATATATCATCCAATCACTTCCATCCCCTTTGCCTACAACAAGGAATTACTCACACATCAACGGGGGATCATGTGAGAGGCATCGGTAAAGGCGATGACGATGATCTCCCCTCCAATGCCCATCCCGACAGGGTGACATAACATGAATTTGTCCCCCAATTGGGGTTTATCGTGGCAGCGGAGTTCGTGAACTCTACTCTGGAAAATATTTTGCGATTCGTCGTTTTTAGGTCGATCGGGTCATATAGGCGAAAGGCCGCCCAGAGGGGAGGTCCTGGTTCCTTCTGGTTCCTTCTGGAGAAAAAACTCCTCTGTAATTTTCTTGGATTTTTCTAAGACTTGAAATTTCTACAAAAAAAAGGAGACATACATTAGTGACGTTCAAATCATGTGAACTAGAGACAAATAGCAAAAGTGTTTAGAAAAGTAGATATGTTTCTGACGTATCAGCGATCTACTTGTCGTAGAGGTGGCGGAACGCAGCCTCGTAGCGCGAGAAGTTCGGTGCATTGGACGGATCCCAGCGGAGATCTCCGCGCTCCTCCGACATTGGCGGGGGGGGGGGGGGGGGGGGGGGGCACGCGGACTCACGGTTTGTCTGCATCTGCGGGTGCGGCACGGGGATGCCGCCGAAAGACAGCGACCATTTCACTGACGCGCATGTTCGGCAGCATCGGATAGCCGTTGTCGCATAGCACATGCGCCTGATCGATGGGATGGCGCGCGGCCCAAATTCATCCGCCGCCGCTGCACTTGTGCGCCTCCAGCTACCGCATATCTCTCACTCTCTCTCTATGTAAGGTTCGCGGCGACGGATTGTGTAAGTGCGGCGAGATGAAGAGTATGACGTCCCCGCAGCGAGTGAAAGCCCTTTAAAGTCGTCGGATGACGGTGGCATTAAAGCCTCCGTCTAAAAAAGGCGTGCCGCAATGATACTGCCGTATAGGCGCAACGGCTGGCAGCGAAACGATGCCTCACTGATGCGGCCGACTGGGCAAATGAGAAAATTAACATGTCTTGATTGTCGGTGGAAGGGGCTCCCGGGTTGGCCCGCACGTTGAAGTCCTACGTGGAATGGAAAAAGTATAGATTTCACCTGAAATGTCATGATTCGGAGACAATTCACCCTGAACGACATTTCACTCTGAACTTTGCCATACCGGAGAAATCACACCCTAAGGTGGTTTTTGTTCAATTTGGGCAGTTTTCTGCGAAGACTAGGCGACGAAGTGGCAATGACGTGGCGCAGGCCAACGTGGGTGCTCTGCTCTGCTGCGTTGACGGTCGTTCGATGCAGCCGCCATCAGATGCAAAGCTCGGGCGCCTCACCCTCCACGGCACCCCGGGCGGCGCGCCGGCGTTCGAGCTGGCCGCTAAGTTCTGCTAGGCGTCCACGTCGACGTCACGGTCGCCAACGTCGCCATGCTCCGATGTGCCGCGCGCTACCTGCAGATGACCAACGACTTCTCCGACAAGAACCTCGAGCTTCGCGCCGAGGCTTTCCTACGCGACGCCGTATTCCCCAGCATCACCAACTCCGCCGCCGTTCTCCGCGCCTTCGAGGCGCTGCTCCCGGCCGCCGAGGACGTCAACCTCGTTGCCCGCCTGATTGCTGCCATCGCCAACAACGTTTGCAAAGAGCAGCTCGCGTTCGGGCTGCTGTCCAGGCTGGACCAGAGCGCGCAGCTCAAGTCGGCGGCGGTCGAGCCTGACTCGCCGAGGCCGGGTGACTGGTGGGCCAAGTCGGTCGCCAGCCCCGGGCTCGACTTTTTCCAGCGGCTGCTCTCCGCCGTCAAGTCCAAGGGCCTCAGGCAGGAGACGGTCACCCGGATCCTCATCAACTACGCGCAGAACTCGCTGCACAGGCTCATGGCGTGCAGGGACATGCAGGTCGCGGACAAATGTGATGCACCAGTGAGGTGTTGTTGGGAAACCCCAAGAGTAAGGTATGAAGTAGTGCAGCAGCAAATTTCCCTCAGTTGTGAAACCAAGGTTATCAATACAGTAGGAGTTGAATGTTCTTCTGAAGGTTGTTGGCGGCGCCGTTTACGATAACCAACGTGGAACCTGCACACAACACAATCAAAGTATTTTGCCCCAACTTGACAGTGAGGTTGTCAATCTCACTGGCTTGCTGTAACAAAGGATTAAACGTATGTGTGGAAAATGATGTTTGTTTGCAGAGAATGAAAGTAATAGAATTGCAGTA
Organism: Poa annua; assembly: GCA_026929855.1. Taxonomy (NCBI): domain Eukaryota; kingdom Viridiplantae; phylum Streptophyta; class Magnoliopsida; order Poales; family Poaceae; genus Poa; species Poa annua. Next base: position 74,623,069 of record CM049433.1, read on the forward strand.
GGTTGTATTATCAGTTTAAAGAAAAGGACCGGGGTCCACAGTTCACTAGTGGTGTCTCTCCATAAATAATAATAACATACATGCGGGTAAACAAACTACAGCTGAGCAATTGACAGAATAAAGAAGTGCATAATGATGCATATATTATAGTTATGATGTCTAGTGTGAGATTCATTTGGGCATTACAAAAATATACATAGACCGTTCCAACCGCATCTACGACTAATAATGCACCTTCCGGTTAGCGTCCGCACCCCTTTCAGTATTAAGTTGCAAGCAACAGATTATCGCATTAAGCAATGTGTGTAATGTAAGTAATACAAATATCCTTAGACAAAGTACTACTGTTTTATCCCTAATAGCAACAATACATCTACAATCTTCGAGGTTGCTGTCACTCCCCCAGATTAAATAGAGACATGAACCTACTATCGAGCATAAATACCCCCTCTTGGAGTCACAAGCATCTACTTGGCCAGAGCATCTACTAGCAACGGAGAGCATGCAAGATCAAATAACGCACTCACAAGATATATTATGAAGCAATAACATAGTACTCAATATTCATCGGATCCCAGCAAACACAACATGTAGCATTAAATAAAGATGATCTTGATCATGATAGGCAGCTCACAAGATCTAAACATGGTAGCACAAGAGGAGAAGACAACCATCTAGCTACTGCTATGGACCCGTAGTCCAAGGATGAACTACTCACGCATCAGTCCGGAGGCGGGCATGGTGATGTAGAGCCCCGGTGATGATTCCCCTCTCCGGCAGGGTGCCGGGAAGAGGTTCTGAACCCTCCCGAACTAGGGTTGACGACGGTGGCGGCTCTGGACTTCGTGGAGGAAAAAGGTTCGCGTCCTATGTCTTGTATATCTGGGGGGGGGGGGTATTCGTAGGCGAAAGGGCGAAGGCGGTGGAGGCTCGAGGGCCCCACACCACGTGCCCGCGCGGCCAGGGGGGCCCGCGCCGGGACATGGTGTGGGCCCCTCGTGGCCTTCCTCCGTGTCCTCTTCGGTGTTCTGAAAGCTCCCGAGAAAAATAGGCACTTTGACGTTTCGTTTGTCTAATTCCGAGAATATTTCCTTAACAGTTTTTCTGAAACCAAAAACAGTTGAAAACAGGGAACTGGCACTGTGGCATCTTGTTAATAGGTTAGTCCCAGAAAATGCATAAAATGATATAAAAGTGTATATAAAACATGTAGCAAGTGGCATAATATAAGCATGGAACATAACAAATTATAGATACGTTGGAGACGTATCAACATCCCCAAGCTTAGTTCTACTCGTCCCGAGTAGGTAAAACGATAAAAAGAATAATTTCTGAAGTGACATGCTTTCTCACAATCTTGATCATATAATAATGTAAAGCTCATGTTATGAATGAAGTGATTCAAAGCAATGCTCTATAGTTTGCTAACAAATAGACAAGGAGTAAACAACTACATCATATAAGTAAAAACTTTTCATGGATAGTACTTTCAAACAAGCATCAAAATGAATTGCATAAGAGTTAACTCATAAATCAATAGTTTCTAACTAAAAGTGCATTGAAACAACACAAAGGAAGATATAAGTTTCAGCATTGGATTTCAACTTGTAACATGTTTATCATATAGATAGTTGTTAACACAAAGAAATATAACAAGTGCAATAAGTAAGTATATAAGAATTGTTGCACACAGTTGACACAAGTGTTTGCTTCTAAGACAGAAACAAGTGGGTAAACTGACTCAACATAAAGTAGAAGAAAGTCCCTTCGCAGAGGGAAGCAGGGATACAAGCATGTGCTAGAGCTTTTTAATTTTTATAGGTTTTTTAAATCATATAGAGAGCATAAAAGTAACTTTTGAGAGGTGTTTGTTGTTGTCAACGAATGGTAATGGGCACTCTACCCCCCTTGTCAACCAGACTTTCTAAGAGCGACTCCCAGGAAAGACGTTATTTCTACCAGAAAGGCAGATCATCCCTCTTATGTCTTTTGTTTACACATGTAGTTAAAAACTAGTATCATTGCTTGACTGATTAGATCAGGGCAAAAATGTGAAGAGATTGCAGCGGTTAAAATTGTAATTAATTGGGACTGGGCACCCCATTTGCCAGCTCTTTTTGCAAAGTTAATGGATAAGCGGGCGTATATGCCACTAGTCCGGTTGTGAAAGTCTGTCTAAAAGCAAATGACAAGGTTCATATCCGTAACACCACATACTTCCTCATGAGCTAATAAACATTGACACAAATAAGGGCTAATAAATTTTGAATAAAAGGTAGCACACAAAGTATTTGCTTGGAATGGCAGGAAATACCATGTAGTAGGTAGGTATGGTGGACACAAATGGCATGGGTTTTGGCTCAAGGTTTTGGATGCACGAGAAGCATTCCCTCTCAGTACAAGGTTTTGGCTAGCAAGGTTATTTGAAGCAAACACAAGTATAAACTATGACAACAAGACGTATATAAAAACATATTGCAATCATTATAGAACTATATATTGTCTTCCTTGTTGTTCAAACACCTTTACTAGAAAATATCTAGACCTTAGAGATACCAAACATGCAAACCAAATTTCAACAAGCTTTACGGTAGTTCTTCAGTAATAGGTTTTAACTATATGATGTTAAAGCTTAAACATGATCTACTTGAGATCCCAAAACAATTGCCAAGCACCACAACATACAAGATAACAATCCATAAGAGCATGTATATCTTTTCATTATACCATCTACCACATTTAGCATTTTCTGTTTCCAACCAAACACCAATCAACTTATTTAAAGATAAACTCTCCAAGTATTTATCAATGAGATATGAGAGTATAACATAAGAAAACTAACAGCTCTAACAAGATATGCATGAAAAACAAGAGCTGAAAGTATTGAAGTAACATAAAAGAATACTCAACAAATATAAGTGAAGAATATGAGTATTCATGAGAAAAAGCGGATCGTGTCTCTCTCCACAAAGGAATGCTAGGATCCATTTTATTCAGAGAATGTAAATAACAAAAACAAAAACAAACATACGCTTCAAGTAAAGCACATAAGATGTGTCGGAATTAAAATATAGTTTCACTAGAGATGACCTGATAGTTTGTTGATGAAGAAGGGGATGCCTTGGGCATCCCAAGCTTTGACGCTTGAGTCTTCTTGAAATATGCTTGGGTGACCCATGGGGGCATCCCCAAGCTTTGGCTCTTTCATCTTCTTAATCACATCACATCATCCTTCTCTCTTGATCCTTGAAAACTTTCTCCACACCAAACTCAAAGTAGACTTCATTAGAGGGTTAGTGCATAATCAAAAATTCTTATATTCTGTATGAACACAATTGCTACCAATGCTACTGGATATTAGCTACAGCCACTGATACTCTATGGAACAAAAAGATCCATTCAAAATAGCAAAAGAGGCATTGCAAAATAAATGGCAGAATCTGTCAAAAACAGAACAGTTCGTAAAGACGATTTTTTTCGAGGCACTTAACTTGCTGAAATCAGAAAACTCAAAACTAATGAACGTTGCATACATATCTGAGGATCACGCACAAAAAAACCCATGTCAGTTTGATTTTTCTGTAATTAGTTATGAATTTAACGGTGGACAGCAGTAATCCAAATCTAGCATCAACTTTCTACTAGAGGCTCAACTTGACACAACAATGCAATAAAGTAAAGATACAAAGGAATTGCTACAGAGGTAGACATGTTCCTTGACTCAACAATATAAAATAACAGAAATAAAAAGGTGGGTTGTCTCCCATAAGCGCTTTTCTTTAACGCCTTTCAGCTAGGCACAGAAAGTGATATTCAAGTGTTTCCAAGAGATGAAGCATCAACTCAATAATTTCATCCAAGACATCGTTGGTTGCAATAGGTGCTTTAGGTATCCATGAAGGTGTCCTATTACGTAAATCATTACCATCATCTTTAGCCATATTAGGGGTTTTTGGTTTCGGAATATAGATAAACTTTTGCTCCTTTCCCACAAAGGCTTTCTCTTTCTTAGTTTTAATAGAGGAAAAAGTTGAACTTAAAGTTTCCATAGCCTCTTCTAATTCATATATTCTATGATTATGAGTGTCAAGGGTGTTGCTAATTTCTAAAGCAGTGATTCTTCCATTAATATCCTCTATTGATTCATTACCCTTACTAGCATTATCAAGAAAAAAAATCTCCATAGAATCCAACCTTTTAATAATATCTTCCAAAGTGATCTCAGTTTTAATTTCTTTAGTAGGTGGTGGTGATCCTACCAAACTCTCAATTAAATTGCAGGCTTCCAAAGCAGGTGTACCAAGAAAGTTACCCCCCGTAAGAGTGTCAAGAACATACCTATACCAACTAGAAATACCAACATAAAAATTCCTAAGAAGGATTAAAGTGGAATGTTTCTTAGTGCATTTTTATGAGCATCATTTATCCTATACCATGCATCTTTCAAACTTTCTACTCCTTATTGTTTAAACGAACGAACTTCAACTTCAGGACTACCCATTTTTAGCAAAATTTAAACTAAACCGAAATAAATAAAGACAAAACCGAAATAAGAAAATAATGCAAGTAACTAATTTTTTTGTATTTTTGATATTAAGCAAACAAGACAGTAATAAAAATAAACTAAGCAAGACAATAACAAAATAAAAAGATTGGAAGTGAGAGACTCCCCTCGCAGAAGAGCTTCAACTCCCCGGCAACGGTGCCAAAAAAGAGCTTGATGCACCGGTGAGGTGTTGTTGGGAAACCCTAAGAGGAAGGTATGAAGTAGTGCAGCAGCAAATTTCCCTCAGTTGTGAAACCAAGGTTATCAATCCAGTATGAGTTGAATGTTCTTCTGAAGGTTGTTGGCGGCGCCGTTTACGATAACCAACGCGGAACCTGCACACAACACAATCAAAGTATTTTGCCCCAACTTGACAGTGAGGTTGTCGATCTCACTGGCTTGCTGTAACAAAGGAATAAACGTATGTGTGGAAAATGATGTTTGTTTGCAGAGAATGAAAGTAATAGAATTGTAGTAGTTTGTATTATCAGTTTAAAGAAAAGGACCGGGGTCCACAGTTCACTAGTGGTGTCTCTCCATAAATAATAATAACATAAATGCGGGTCAACAAATTACAGATGGGCAATTGACAGAATAAAGAAGTGCATAATGATGCATATACTATAGTTATGATGTCTAGTGTGAGATTCATTTGGGCATTACAGCAATATACATAGACCGTTCCAACCACATCTATGACTAATAATCCACCTTCCAGTTAGCGTCCGCACCCCTTTCAGTATTAAGTTGCAAGCAACAGATTATCGCATTAAGCAATGTGTGTAATGTAAGTAATACAAATATACTTAGACAAAGTACTACTGTTTTATCCCTAGTAGCAACAGTACATCTAAAATCTTAGAGGTTGCTGTCACTCCCCCAGATTAAATAGAGACAAGAACCCACTATCGAGCATAAATACCCCCTCTTGGAGTCACAAGCATCTACTTGGCCAGAGCATCTACTAGTAACGGAGAGCATGCATGATCATAAATAACGCACTTACAAGATATATTATGAAGCAATAACATAGTACTCAATATTCATCGGATCCCAGCAAACACAACATGTAGTATTACATAAAGATGATCTTGATCATGATAGGCAGCTCACAAGATCTAAACATGGTAGCACAAGAGGAGAAGACAACAATCTAGCTACTGCTATGGACCCGTAGTCCAAGGATGAACTACTCACGCATCAGTCCGGAGGCGGGCATGGTGATGTAGAGCCCTCCGGTGATGATTCCCCTCTCCGGCAGGGTGTCGGGAAGAGGTTTTGAACCCTCCCGAACTAGGGTTGACGACGGCGGCGGCTCTGGACTTCGTGGAGGAATAAGGTTCGCGTCCTAGGTTTTGTATTTCTGGGGGGTATTTGTAGGCGAAAGGGCGAAGGCGGTGGAGGCTCGAGGACCCCACACCACGTGCCCGCGCGGCCAGGGGGGACCCGCGCTGGGACATGGTGTGGGCCTCTCGTGGCCTTCCTCCGTGTCCTCTTCGGTGTTTTGTAAGCTCCCGAGAAAAATAGGCACTTTGACGTTTCGTTTGTCCAATTCCGAGAATATTTCCTTAACAGTTTTCTGAAACCAAAAACAGCAGAAAATAGGGAACTGGCACTGTGGCATCTTGTTAATAGGTTAGTCCCAGAAAATGCATAAAATGATATAAAAGTGTATATAAAACATGTAGCAAGTGGCATAATATAAGCATGGAACATAATAAATTATAGATATGTTGGAGACGTATCAACATCGCCAAGCTTAGTTCTACTCGTCCCGAGTAGGTAAAACGATAAAAAGAATAATTTCTGAAGTGACATGCTTTCTCACAATCTTGATCATATAATAATGTAAAGCTCATGTTATGAATGAAGTGATTCATGCCTCCTGCCCTCCGGCGCCGGTGCCTCCTCCTCGGGTGCGGGGAGCAGCAGCAGCCGCCGCCGTCGTCGCCGCACCCCAACGCCATCGCCTCCGCCCTCGCCATTCACCTCGAAGAATCCAAGAAGGAAGAGGGGACATGGTCGTCGAGGGCGACTTCGTCGCCTCTGACGAGGCCGAGGCGCGCGCCCTCGCCCGGATGCTGCGGCGCTCCGAGCGCGCCCGCTTCTACGAGGTGATGTCTACGCACGCTTCTATTCTCGTAGACAGTGTTGGGCCTCCAAGAGCAGAGGTTTGTAGAACAGCAGCAAGTTTCCCTTAAGTGAATCACCCAAGGTTTATTGAACTCAGTGAGGTAGAGGTCAAAGATATCCCTCTCAAGCAACCCTGCAATTAAGATACAAGAAGTCTCTTGTGTCCCCAACACACCCAATACACTTGTCAGATGTATAGGTGCACTAGTTATGCGAAGAGATAGTGAAATACAAGTAATATGGATGATTATAAGTAGTAATTGCAATCTGAAATAAAAATGGCAGCAAGCAAACATGTAGCAGAACTTGTTGGAAACGGTGTTTCAATGCTTAGAAACAAGGACTAGGGATCATACTTTCACTAGTGGACATTCTCAACAATGACATCAAAGCTGAATAATAAATACTACTCTCAAACACTCTCATGTTGGATGATAAACACCATTCATTGCGTAGGGCTATAAAAGCACACCCCAAAGTCTGAGTAAACAAACACCACAACGTCATAAAGGAATCACACACGGTGCACACACTGTCACCTTTACAACCGTGAATAACCCCGGAGTTCATATTAAAGTAACCTCTAGAGTGCATAATAGATAGAGAGTAACATCACATATTCAACTAGATTACAAAGCTCATGATCACATAAAGATCACACCATGGGAGAGAGAGATAAACCACATAGCTACCGGTAGAGCCCGCAGCCCCGGGGGAGACACTCCTCATCATAGGAGTCAGCAACGGCGATGGAGATGGCGGTGGAGTCGATGGAGATGGCTCAGGGGGCAATTCCCCGTCCCGGCAGGGTGCCGAAACAGAGACTTCTGTCCCCCCGAATTAGGGTTTTTGGTTGCGGCGGCGCAGCGGAACTCTTCTCTGGAAAAGGCCTTCGTATTAGGTCTTGTATTGTCGGGGGCTATAAGTAGGCGAAAGGGCGAAGGCGGTGGAGGCTCGAGGGCCCCACACCCCGTGCTCGCGCGGCCAGGGGGGACCCGCGCCGGGAGGAGGTGTGGGCCCCTCGGGGTCCTCCTCCGTGTCCTCTTCGGTGTTCTGGAACCTCCAGGGAAAAATAAGCACTTTGACATTTCGTTTGTCCAATTCCGAGAATAGTTCCTTAACAACTTTTCTAAAACCAAAAACAGCAGAAAACAGGCAACTGGCACTGTGGCATCTTGTTAATAGGTTAGTTCCAGAAAATGCATAAAATGATATAAAAGTGTATAGAAAACATGTAGCAAGTGGTTAATATAAGCATGGAACATAAGAAATTATAGATACGTTTGAGACGTATCAAGCATCCCCAAGCTTAGTTCTACTCGTCCCGAGTAGGTAAAACGATAACAAGAATAATTTCTGAAGTGACATGATTTCACACAATCTTGATCAAATAATAATGTAATGCATGTAAGTTGAGATCAAATGAATAAAAACTGTAGTTTATATTGATATCAAAAGAGTAATGAATAAACAAGTAGGCATAACAAAGCAAAACTTTCAATGAATCAGTAATATAGAACAATCAACCGTGCAAAGTAGATATTAAAGATGATTTAAGCTTCAAGCACAATAATATAATCATCTAATGAATCAAACAATCATGACAACTTTGTGAAAGGATCAAGTCAAGCAATAGCAATATGCACGTAGAAGATCATTTCTCTATTTGTTCACACAAAAACAAGCAAGTGTTCAGCGTTGGTTCCTGGCACCAGGATGTTGTTGCTAAGAGAATAATAATGGGGGGTTTGGAAGGCCAACGGAAGAAAGTCTCACACAGTTGAAAGTGATCATTAGACAAGAGGAAGTCTTATAATCGAAGCTATGCAAGGAGTAGTGATTGCCACACAACGGATGCACATAGAGCTATAAGTGTATGAAAGCTCTCCAATGGAACTAGTGGGGGTGCATCTAACTTGCTTGCTCATGAAGACCTAGAGCACTTTTGAGTAGGCTCATCATTGGAATATACAAGCCAAGTTCTATAGTGTAAAGTTCCCCACATAGTTATGCAAGTAAAACATGAAAGCTCTCACATATGGAGTAAAGGTGCTAAACATGAGCACAAATGATGACTATGAATAATATGGGTGCTATAACATGAGCACAAGTGTGGATAAAGAGTAGTAATGTTGCCCCCTTTTTTATTCTTTCTTTTTTTTTCTTTTTTTTTCTCTTTTTTCTATTTTTTTGTATTTTTCTGTTTCTCTTTTCGATGGCCTCCATGGCTCTTTTCACTTTTAGGGGCAAACATCCTAATATGATAATATGACAACACACTTTTGGTACAAATATCTCATGATGAATAAAACATAATGTATGAAAACGGTGCCTCTGCCAGTGTAGCGGGATATGCAATGATCTAGCGTAACATGGGTAAAACCACACATCAGCTGTAAAGAATCATGCAAAGCAATATATATGGTAAATGACAACAAGTCATGTAATGTAAGATGAAAGTTGCATGACAATATATCTCGGAACAGCTATGAAAATGCTGTAGTAGGTAGGTATGGTGGATGTTTTGAGGAAGATATTTGGCTTATGTGTAGGAGAACATGATGAAGATCTCCCACGAGTTTTGGATGTACCCGCGAAGTATGCACCAACTCTCAATGTGAGAAAGGGCAATGCAAAGTACCGAAGAGGCTAGCAAATATGGAGGTGGAAGTGCCATGAAAACCGCAGCTTTAGAACTCACAAGAAAAAGGATTCCAAATAGAAACATGATCTTACAAGGCATAATGAAAATCACTCCATGAGGGACTGTGGCAAATGAACAAGTCACTGTTGGGACCCCGACCGTAGCGCATAAAACAAAGACATTACGGTTGCTTTTAACATTAGGAGTCATATTTCATTATGCTATCAACTGGAAATTTAAGTGTGGCACAACTTCAAGTTTTCTAGACCAACCATTAATCATTCCACCTTATTAAACCATCATGTTTACCATTAAGCATATTAATATCTCAAAACAACATCAATGATTCAAGTGACACAATTTAATGATCTACAAGATTATGTATCATTTAGTTATACCATCTACTACACTTAACATTTTCTGTTCCTAACCAAACACCAATCAACTTATTTAAACATAAACTCTCCAATTATTTATCAATGAGACAAGAGAGTATAACATAAGAGAACTAACAGCTCTGAACAAGATGTGCATGAAAAACAAGAGCTGAAAGTATTGAAGTAACATAGAAGAATACTCGACAAATATAAGTGAAGAATAGGAGTATTCAAATGAAAAAGCGGAGCGTGTCTCTCTCCCACAAAGGAATGCTAGGATCCATTTTATTCAGAGAATGAAAATAACAAAAGCAAAAATAAAAACAAACAGACGCTCCAAGTAAAGCACATAAGATGTGGCGGAATTAAAATATAGTTTCACTATAGATAACCTGATAAATTGTTGATGAAGAAGGGGATGCCTTGGGCATCACCAAGCTTTGACGCTTGAGTAGTCTTGAAATATGCTTGGGTGACCCACGGGGGCATCCCCAAGCTTAGGCTCTTTCATCTTCTTGATCACATCATATCATCCTTCTCTCTTCATCCTTGAAAACTTACTACACACCAAACTCAAAGTAAACTTCATTAGAGGGTTAGTGCATAATAAAAAATTCTCATATTCTGCATGAACACAATTGCTACCAATGCTACTGTACATTAGCTACAGCCACTGATACTTTATGGAACAAAAAGATCCATTCAAAATAGTAAAAGAGGCATTGCAAAATAAATGGCAGAATCTGTCAAAAACAGAACAGTCCGTAAAGACGAATTTTTTCGAGGCACTTAACTTGCTCAAATCAGAAAACTCAAAACTAATGAAAGTTGCGTACATATCTGGGGATCACGCTCAGAAAATATCAGATTTTTTCAATTTTTCTGAAGAGAGTTATGAATTAAACGGTGGACAGCACAAAACTGTTCCTGCGCAGAAATCCAAATCTAGCATCAACTTTCTACTAGAGACTTAACCTGGCACAACTATGCAATAAAATAAAGATACAAAGGAATTGCTACACAGGTAGACATCTTCCTTGACTCAATAAAATAAAATAACAGGAATAAAATATTGGGTTGTCTCCCAAAAGCTTTTTCTTTATAGCCATTAAGATAGGCATAGTGATTTTTATGATGCTCTCATAAAGATGAGAGTTGAAAAACAAAGTAGAGCATCAAGAAGTAAAAACATCAAACACATTTAAGTCTAACCCTCTTCCTATGCAAAGGAATCTTGTAAAGAAACAAGTTATGAAAGCACAAAGCAATAAGCATAGGAAAGCAAAACAAGTGCAACTTCAAAAATTTCAACATAGAGAGAGGTGTTTTAGTAGCATTAAAACTTCTACAACCATATTCTCCTCTCTCATAGTAGTTGCAAGTAGTAGAAATAAATTCAACCATATAACCACAAGAATCATTCAACTTTGATAATATAGGCATATAAAGAGGATCATTAAATTCACTTGTAGCATCATGAATAAAATTTACAACATAACTATCACATAAAACATTCTTATCATGAGCCACATGCATAAAAGAATTAATACTCTTCACATAAGCATAGTCATTCTTATTAATTGTAGTGGGAGCAAATTCAACAAAATAGCTATCATTATTATTCTCGTCACCGTAATCATCAAATATAGGAGGCATATTGTAATCATAATTAATTTTCTCCTCAATAGTAGGTGGACTGGAAATATCATATTCAGCATGGTAATCATCATATATTGGAGGTATAGTATCATCAAAGTAAATTTTCTCCTCCGTGCTTGGGGGACTAAAAATATCATGGTCATCAAAACTAGCTTCCCCAAGCTTAGACTTTTCCATAGCATTAGCAATAATGGTGTTCAAAGAATTCATACTAATAACATTGCTACTAGCATGCATATAAAGTTCCATAAGGTTTTTAATTTTCTCTTCAAACACTTCATGTCCTAGCTCAAGATAAATACTATAAAGCTCACTAATATTTTTGTTGTTTTCCATTAAGCCTAACTAGTGAAAATAAAAACAAGAAACAAAAAGAAATAATTGCAGAATCTAAAGGAAATAACTTCGAGCACTCACACAACAACAACAGTGCTAGAAAATAGCTTAGTAGCTAGAGGATGTGAGTACCTTTTATCTTACCTCCCCGGCAACGGCGCCAGAAAATAGCTTGATGTCTACGCACGCTTCTATTCTCGTAGACAGTGTTGGGCCTCCAAGAGCAGAGGTTTGTAGAACAGCAGCAAGTTTCCCTTAAGTGAATCACCCAAGGTTTATCGAACTCAGGGAGGTAGAGGTCAAAGATATCCCTCTCAAGCAACCCTGCAATTAAGATACAAGAAGTCTCTTGTGTCCCCAACACACCCAATACACTTGTCAGATGTATATGTGCACTAGTTATGCGAAGAGATAGTGAAATACAAGTAATATGGATGATTATAAGTAGTAATTGCAATCTGAAATAAAAATGGCAGCAAGCAAACATGTAGCAGAACTTGTTGGAAACGGTGTTTCAATGCTTAGAAACAAGGCCTAGGGATCATACTTTCACTAGTGGACATTCTCAACAATGACATCAAAGCTGAATAATAAATACTACTCTCAAACACTCTCATGTTGGATGATAAACACCATTCATTGCGTAGGGCTATAAAAGCACACCCCAAAGTCTGAGTAAACAAACACCACAACGTCATAAAGGAATAACACACGGTGCACACACTGTCACCTTTACAACCGTGAATAACCCCGGAGTTCATATTAAAGTAACCTATAGAGTGCATAATAGATAGAGAGTAACATCACATATTCAACTAGATTACAAAGCTCATGATCACATAAAGATCACACCATGGGAGAGAGAGATAAACCACATAGCTACCGGTAGAGCCCGCAGCCCCGGGGGGAGAACTACTCACTCCTCATCATAGGAGTCAGCAACGGCGATGGAGATGGCGGTGGAGTCGATGGAGATGGCTCCGGGGGCAATTCCCCGTCCCGGCAGGGTGCCGAAACAGAGACTTCTGTCCCCCGAATTAGGGTTTTTGGTGGCGGCGGCGCAGCGGAACTCTTCTCTGGAAAAGGCCTTCGTATTAGGTCTTGTATTGTCGGGGGCTATAAGTAGGCGAAAGGGCGAAGGCGGTGGAGGCTCGAGGGCCCCACACCCCGTGCTCGCGCGGCTATGGGGGGACCCGCGCCGGGAGGGTGTGTGGGCCCCTCGGGGTCCTCCTCCGTGTCCTCTTCGGTGTTCTGGAACCTCCTGGGAAAAATAAGCACTTTGACGTTTCGTTTGTCCAATTCCGAGAATATTTCCTTAACAACTTTTCTGAAACAAAAAATAGCAGAAAACAGGCAACTGGCACTGTGGCATCTTGTTAATAGGTTAGTTCCAGAAAATGCATAAAATGATATAAAAGTGTGTATAAAACATGTAGCAAGTGGCATAATATAAGCATGGAACATAAGAAATTATAGATACGTTTGAGACGTATCACGAGGTCACCAGGGAGGACTGAAAGGACAATGATGTCGCCTAGAGGGGGGGGGGGGTGAATAGGCGGTTTAAAACTTTTCCGGTTTAGGCTTGATAATTGCGGAATAAAACTAGGTGTTTAAATTAACAAGCCGACAACCTAAATAAACTAGGCTCACCTATGTGCACCAACAACTTATGCTAAGCAAGATAAACAACAAGGTGATAGGAATAGAATACTTCAAGCACGAAGGCTATCACAATGTAAAGTGCATAAGTAAAAGCTCGGGTATAGAAATAACCGAGGCACGCGGAGACGAGGATGTATTCCCGAGTTCCTCCTTGTTAAGGGAGTACGTCTCGTTGGAGAGGTGTGAACCGACACAACGGTTCAACAACCACAAAGGTTTCACCTTCTTCTCCGATGAACCGCACCACAAAGGCTTGGTTCACCTTCCACTATCGGAATTCCTTCGAGGCGGAATCCGGAGCCTTTCAACAACAATCCGGGGCACAACCCACAATGGGATTGGGGGCTCCCGAACGGCCTCCAACAACAATCCGGGGCACAACCCACAATGGGATTGGGGGCTCCCGAACGGCTTCAAGTGACCACACAAGGGTCCAACCACCACAAAGGCGTCTAGGGTCCAAGGACCCAAGAGTAACAAGTTCACAAGCTTTCAACTTCCACGAATCCTCGTGGAGAGCACACCGATGCACCAAATGCAAAAGGCAAGAGCACAAGTGCTCAAATCCTTCACTCTCGAATTCCAACAAAGCAACAAATGCTTATGGGGGAATAAGAGAGGAAGAACAAAGAGGAGATGCACCAAGAACTCCAAGATCAAGATCTACTAGGTTCCCCTCACTTAGAGGAGAGATGGATTGGTGGAAATGTAGATCTAGATCTCCTCTCTCAAATCCCTCAAAGATATGCAAGAATCATGGGAGAAATTGAGAGGGGGCAAGCTTTCCAAGGTCAACAATGGTGGGAGAGAGAGGGGAAAGTCGTGCTTCCTTAGATGTCCCAAGGAAGAAGAAGGGGAGGGGTATTTATAGCCCTCCCAGTTTTCTAGCCGTTGGGAATCGTCAGCTCGGAAATTTCCGAACTTGGTTCGGAAATTTCCGGGCTGACGGCCGGAAATTTCCGGACCTAAGTCCGGAAATTTCCGAACCCCGGAAATCTCCGGTAGGAAATCCGACTGAGAGACAGTTGAGTGCAGTGCAGAAAATCTTTAAGACTTGGCGGAAAACTTAACTTGGATGCCCGGAAATTTCCGAACCGTGACCGGAAATATCCGGACCCCGGAAATTTCCGGCTGAAAATCCGACTGCGAGCCAGTTGAGTGCAGTGCAGAAACTCTTTAAGACTTGGCGAAAAATTCTCCAGGTCGGAAATCTCCGGACTGGGGTCCGGAAATTTCCGGACCTCCGAAAACTGCAGAAACACCAGAACTGAAATAACTTTTGCAAATGAACTCCGAATGAGGTGAAACCAACTTTGTTGGAAAGGTAGCGACGAGCACAGGGCTACAAAAAGTGGAAATATTGCATCCCATAAATAGAGCAAAGTCACCACACATGGAAAGGTGTGGGACTTTCCTCATGGTCGAACCGGCAATATTTCCGCCACCGAAAACGCAAGAAGTTTGCCAAAGTAAAACCGTTTTCGAAGCACTTGGGCTTGTCATGAGGAACACGACAAGCACCAAAACCCAACATCCAAAACACAACAAGATGAACGAATGAAATCCCGATTTGGATGAGCTAGCGCTTGGCATGAAGATGAACCAAGCTCTAATTTCTCACATGGATAAAAGCCAAATAAGAACCAAGAAATATGATATGCCAAGTATGCAAAGGTTTGAGCTCTCCACAAAGATGCGATCAAGTTACTCACTCGAGAGCCCCTCTTGATAGTACGCCTATCTATCCTATAGCCCTATCAAGATCATACCTTTGCCTTGAGCATTCCACTTGAGCTAGATGATGACTATCTTGATCTCTTCAAGTGGATCTTCTTTCTTGATTGCGCGTCCAAGCACATGCTTGATGAAGACTTCTCCAAATACTCCCCCATACACATAATGGGAGAGTCTCGCTTAGCTCCGTCTTCATGTATCCATAGCAAGCTCCAAGCATATGATCTTTTCGAGAAGCTTCTCTTGGTCTTGCACATCTCAACTTCAACACACGAGTCCAACACATGAACTCCACTATTCTCATGGACACGATCTATAAGATATCTCAATGCAAACATTAGTCCATAGAGATTGTCATTTAATTACCAAAACCACACATGAGGGAAAATGCTCTTTCAATCTCCCCCATTTTGGTAATTGATGACAATCTCTTTTGAGAGGGTTAATAATATGGAATTTAACGAACAAGAGTGGTTGCACTAACATCAAATACTACAAAGGTATGTGATGTTAGTCCATCCACATATACAGTGCAAACTCCCCCATAATTTATGCACGTGTGTATGAACATGAATTCATTGCATATATTGTCAACCATTACCGATGGTGGAGTTTCCACTATATATAAAACCAAGCAACGAATGCAAAGGCAAATGTAGCAAAGTACAAAGCCAATTCCATACAACCCTCCAAAACTTCTCCCCCATTGGCAACGATTGCCGAAATGGGCGAAAAGATTTAGAAGGACAACATAATAAGATCTCCTTCATAAAGTGTGCATTTCTCATAATGTGAGTGAAATCAAATGCACATATCCAATGACGAATAGAGGGAGGGGATCAAACTATATTGAGGATCTAACGATTGCACAAGAAAGATAACAATTGAAATCCACTAGAGGGATACCAATTGCAAAAGAAAAGATGCATTCACAAAGAAGCAAACAATCAAAGAATCCAAAACCAATTGAGCAAAATAAGATATTATGATAAGATCAACCAAGTGTTCTAAAAATTCAAGAGGGAATTCCCCAAGGTACGTGCACAATGAAGAATTTGCATTTCATTATAGTGTGCACAACATGGAATCCTCACTCCCTCCTAGATAATTTTAAACACAGACAAATGTTGAGCAACAAGAGAAAGAAGTGATAAATGAAGACTTGCTCAAACAAGAAAGGATGGGTGTGACATGGAAATACATTTTAGGAGACTAAAACAAGGATGAGCCAAGGCATCACTATAGTCTTTCAAAATATGAGGCACATAGTGCATATCATGTATTTCACATACAAGCACACCAAAGAGGATACATCACATAGGACCACAAGCTCATTAAGTGGCAATGTGATACCAATAAAAAAACAAAGCTTGTGCCTTTTAGAGACCACCAAAGAATCAAGAAAGTAATAAAAGGTGATCACTAAAGATTTTGAATACCAATTAAAGATGTAACTACTCTCATGTGTATAAGTTTCTAGGTAGACACTAAGTCAATCAAAGAAGCATGCACACACAAAAATAGGTACTAGGTAAAAACATGATATCCAAGAGGAAGTCATAAACACACCGATAAGATTTTTGCTTAAAAGCAAAGCACATAGCTCAAATTAATCTTAAAGGGTATAGATGAACTTCCAACACCAAAGTCTCAAAGCATCACAAATATCCACATAGGATAAGTGATAGTTGGGATGCTTCGATAAAGATAACAAATATCACATAAGGCAAATGATTTTGACAATTCATCAATATTGCACATGAGAGACTTTGAAGAAGATTTGCTAGATTAACATATTGGGGATCGGTGAATCATGAAAATGATTATATATATATATTCCCCTGGATGTGTAATCATCCCGGCTTACTCACATTTGCAATGAAGATGTTTTGAAAGGAACTTTGCAAAAACCATATCAAATGCAACTTATACATACTCATGCCAAAGAACAACCTACACATGGTTGAGAGCTAGAAATATATGCATGAGTTAGATACTTGTTACCGAGATAGCATTGACGGTGTAGAAGATGAGATTTCACAATCATCCAAGCTTGGCTCCAAGAAGCACATGGTGAAGACATCTTCTTTAATATGAGACAAGCTTCCAATGCATCTCCCATGTACCTAAAATAAATCAAGTACACAATGGTACCCAAACTAATTGGGTCCAAAGTAGTTAGAGCAACTACGATACATAGGACAAACTCCACATAAATATGTGCATATTGATATGAAATTGAATTTCATGCACATCTTAGCCATTTAGGATTTGATGGAGTTTATTCTATATATTGGATCAACGAAAGTACGCATGCCATAAGATATACATATAGTAAGTATGCATGCACAAGACTTTCAAGAACCAAATGAGATATAATTTGGAAAAAACACCAATTAAACCATGAAATCACACACAAGTGTGACAAGAAAGGAATTGTCCAAATTATATCAAAGACCCAAATCAACACATGATTGAAGAAACCACTTTGAAAAGATAACAAATGAAAGCAAGAAACCAATTGAAGAAAATACCATCAAATAATAAACCAAACCCTCTACACTTTTCATGATGGCACAAAGTGCCAAGACGAAAAATGTTTGTCTTCCAAAGAGACACGTCATCGGGATCAAATACCAAATGAAGACAACTAATGTTCGAAAGCATATAGGATTGCTCCCCCAAGATGTGTGCATTATTTATGATCTTGCATTTGAATACAAAGTGCACACAAATGAGATCATCACTCTCCATATATATAAACACTAGTCATATCCAAGAAAGGCAAGAAATTGCAATACCAATCTAAAGAATGATGTTCCACTCAAACTAGGATAGCTTCCCAAAGAATAGTGCATTATCAAAAGGTATGACTTTTGAATGTCAACGCACAAGAATTGGACCATTGCTTTTCCCAACTCAAGGAAGCACAAAACAAATTTCAAGTAGAGCAATAAAGGATCCAAAGGATACAAGGAAGACAAATAAGAGTTAGATCAAAAATAAATCCTTGGCAATTAAATAAGGCAATACAAAGCAAGAACCAAAGTGAATATGATCAACATATTTACCCCCAAATATGATTATCACTTGTCAAGACAAGTAATGTATGGAGATATTTCTCGGTGGTGGATTGCATGAATATATTCAAGATCATATTCACAAAACATAAGCATGAGGCAAAGAATAGGAATTAAAAGCCATGCTTAGATAGATAGTTATTCTTGATAGCTTCAAATATTTACGTGATCATGCAAAGCAACTCCAAGGAGTAGCTTGAAGCAATTGGCTTCACAAAAAGATATATGAGAACATATTTAGGGAAAGCCATATCAAGGAATTCCATCACAAACAAGATCTAACGGTGAGAGGCAAAAAGCATTTAAGCAAAAAGGAACTTGTTTGAGAATCATGCCACAAAAGTATAAGATAATGAAGACTATCAATTCTAGGTGGCAAAACCTCACATGTTCACATTTTCTAGGCTTGTAATATGCACATAGCTTATTACTCCCCCATAATGTGATAATCCATTTATTTTAAAACAAGAGGCAAACAAAACCAACTAGAGAAATTAATGGACATTATAGAATTTGAATTTCTCATGAGCATGACATACCACATAGAGAATAGATAAACTTGATATATCAAAACTAAGTGGTATTCCTCATGTACACACATTTTTAGGATTGTGAAGTGCACGAAGCATATCACTCTCCAAAAATGGATAGTCCATTTATCTCTCAAAGAGAGCCAACAAGATAAGATAGCAAATAAAAGCAATAGGGCTCAAAACAAGTAGATGGTGTGCAAACCAAAATACACATACTTGATTTCTCAAGATAAGTAAGTAGAGAGCACAACACATACAAACACTAGCAAGGTACAAAACCTAACACATGCAAGGGTGCAAGCAACTTTCAATATATATATGATTTAAATAAAAGTTACCGCAAGGAGGAACATTGGATATGAGATAGAACAATATAATCCATATGACTTGACTTGAGAGAATATAATTGATGAAGATCCCTTAATTCTTCATAGTGTAGCCAAGTCTCCAATGTCCTCCAACAACACCTATTGATCAAGTTTTAGCTTGTTGGTCCCCAACCACGTTGGGTCCTAAGAGGTTAGTCACAATAGGTTTGGCAACCCAAATGGTTCTTTTCTTGACACCACTTTGAGTACCAACATATTTGGCAAACACATTGCCAACCTTATCCTTCCGAAGAGAATAAACATCATCAACTATAATGGGGTTGTATAAGGTACCATTTGTGCATGAAGAAGCAAGGTGACCCTTCTCACGGCATAGGTAGCAACATCGACTTCCTCCTCTCTTCTTAGTTGGAGTCTTGACTTGAGGAGGGGTAGCTTGATTCTTCTTGGGAAGAGACCGTTCTTCAACTTGAGGAGCTTGAGTTTGAACTTGAGGCTTCTTCCCTTGTTGCTTCTCACTAAGAGCCTTCTTCTTCAGAGGGCAAGATCTAACATGGTGCCCTTCAACTTTGCACTTGAAGCAAACAATCTTGGCCGAATCCTTGACTTGTTCTTGGCCCTTGTTCTTCTTGTTAAGCTTGGACTTGTTCTTGATATTGGAGTTGAATCCAAGTCCACTCTTGTCATTGGGGCGTCTTTGAACACTCAACATATTGTCAAGTGTAGAATCCCCAACATGACGCTTTTCCAAGTCTTTCTTCAAAGAAGTGACTTGGGCCTTGAGCTCATTTAATTCCTCTACATGGTTAGTATCAACACAAAAACTAGAGGAAGTAGAGGCTTCATTGTTAGAGCAACAAGGCATGGAAAGTAATTCATCACAAGATGTAGAAGCATTGTGAGTGGATGAATCACTCGGACTAGCACATGGCAATAAGGCATTTCTAGAAGAAGCTGTGCCAATATCCACATGAGGCTCACAAGATGTTACCTTTGTAGAGATAGCCTCATGAGCTAACTTTAGCCTAGCATGGGATGCTAGAAGATCAACATTAGAGGTAGAAAGCTTTTCATGACTTTCTTCCAATTTCCCATACTTACTAGATAGCAACTCAAGTTGAGCCCTTAGCTCAACATTCTCCTTCAAAATAGATGCTTCACAAGAAGTGGAGTTAGTAGCACAAGCATCATTATCATTAGAAATGGAAGAACACAATTTTGCAAGCTTATCATTATTAGATAGTTGAGTTTGGAGTTGATCATGAGACTTGATGAGGAGAGAGTGTTCACTTTCTAAAGCCTTGTGAGCTTTGTCAAGTTTCTCTATGTCCTCACTTAGTCTAGCATTGCCAACACCAAATTCAACTTTTTCCTTTTTAAACACTTTATATTTAGCAATAGCATGATCTCTTTCCTTAATGATTTTAGTAATGATAAGATCATTTGATTCATCAAGAGATTCGAGTCTCTCCTCAAGAGACACTCGAAGCTCTTGCTCTTCGTTAAGGGCATTCTCTAAGGATGCTTTTTCAATAGCATCTTCTCTCTCAATTTTACATTTTTGCTCAAATTGAGTATCCAAATCCTCAATGGTTTCTATACATTTAATACCATGAGCAACAATTTCACATAGAGAAGAGATAGCTTCACTACCTTTGGGAAGAGCACCAAGAACAATCTCACCCTTCTTGGTTAAGGTTTCAATGTCAAAATCTTCTCCATGAGCATCCTCAACCACATCATCACATATCTCGGGATTCGAGGTAGAAGTTACCTTGGAATCCTTAGCCATGAGGCAAACATGATTAATGGGTGAGGAGGATGAAGAATTACTTGAAGCACCATTGGGGTCCATGTCTTGTTCCAACAAATGTTGGGATTCCTCTACATTGTTAATCATGCAAATACTAGAGGATATGGAAGCATTATTTTCATGACAACAAGACATAGAGAGCATATCATTATTATATTTAGCTAAGCAACTATTACTTGATATGCAAGGACCATCAACTCTAGCATGTATGACATTTGGAGTGCTAGAAGAGTTTAGATCCAAAGATAGAACATTGCAATGTGATAGAGAAGAGGTATAATCAATAGTAAGTTCACCATCACCAAAGCAATTTCTATCACCACTCACCATATCATTATCTTGTGACAAATCACATGTTGGTGGAGTGGAAGAAGTTGTGAACTCATCACGGCCGGAGGTGGAGGGAAAACAATCATCCTCAATAATTTTGGACACTTCATATATATCTTGAAGCTTGGTCCAAAGCTCACGTGCATTTCGAAAAGGCATGATTGAAGCAAGAACTATATCGGTCAAAGCACATATAAGACCATTAGTAACTTGAGTCTCGAGATGAGAGTTTATCTCATCCTCTAAAGATAATTCTTGGGAATCCTTTGGAGGAGATAAACTCACATCTACAATCCTCTTCATATAATTTGGACCCATGGCCCTAAAAAGATTAAGCATGCGAATTTTCCAAACATCATAATTTGTGCCATCGAATATGAAAGTGGGATCGTGCACTAATTCTCTAAACGACATCTTTTACTCTCTAGGCGGTAAAGCCCAACAAGAGAGCCCTGGCTCTGATACCAATTGAAAGGACAATGATGTCGCCTAGAGGGGGGGGGGTGAATAGGCGGTTTAAAACTTTTCCGGTTTAGGCTTGATAATTGCGGAATAAAACTAGGTGTTTAAATTAACAAGCCGACAACCTAAATAAACTAGGCTCACCTATGTGCACCAACAACTTATGCTAAGCAAGATAAACAACAAGGTGATAGGAATAGAATACTTCAAGCACGAAGGCTATCACAATGTAAAGTGCATAAGTAAAAGCTCGGGTATAGAAATAACCGAGGCACGCGGAGACGAGGATGTATTCCCGAGTTCCTCCTTGTTAAGGGAGTACGTCTCGTTGGAGAGGTGTGAACCGACACAACGGTTCAACAACCACAAAGGTTTCACCTTCTTCTCCGATGAACCGCACCACAAAGGCTTGGTTCACCTTCCACTATCGGAATTCCTTCGAGGCGGAATCCGGAGCCTTTCAACAACAATCCGGGGCACAACCCACAATGGGATTGGGGGCTCCCGAACGGCCTCCAACAACAATCCGGGGCACAACCCACAATGGGATTGGGGGCTCCCGAACGGCTTCAAGTGACCACACAAGGGTCCAACCACCACAAAGGCGTCTAGGGTCCAAGGACCCAAGAGTAACAAGTTCACAAGCTTTCAACTTCCACGAATCCTCGTGGAGAGCACACCGATGCACCAAATGCAAAAGGCAAGAGCACAAGTGCTCAAATCCTTCACTCTCGAATTCCAACAAAGCAACAAATGCTTATGGGGGAATAAGAGAGGAAGAACAAAGAGGAGATGCACCAAGAACTCCAAGATCAAGATCTACTAGGTTCCCCTCACTTAGAGGAGAGATGGATTGGTGGAAATGTAGATCTAGATCTCCTCTCTCAAATCCCTCAAAGATATGCAAGAATCATGGGAGAAATTGAGAGGGGGCAAGCTTTCCAAGGTCAACAATGGTGGGAGAGAGAGGGGAAAGTCGTGCTTCCTTAGATGTCCCAAGGAAGAAGAAGGGGAGGGGTATTTATAGCCCTCCCAGTTTTCTAGCCGTTGGGAATCGTCAGCTCGGAAATTTCCGAACTTGGTTCGGAAATTTCCGGGCTGACGGCCGGAAATTTCCGGACCTAAGTCCGGAAATTTCCGAACCCCGGAAATCTCCGGTAGGAAATCCGACTGAGAGACAGTTGAGTGCAGTGCAGAAAATCTTTAAGACTTGGCGGAAAACTTAACTTGGATGCCCGGAAATTTCCGAACCGTGACCGGAAATATCCGGACCCCGGAAATTTCCGGCTGAAAATCCGACTGCGAGCCAGTTGAGTGCAGTGCAGAAACTCTTTAAGACTTGGCGAAAAATTCTCCAGGTCGGAAATCTCCGGACTGGGGTCCGGAAATTTCCGGACCTCCGAAAACTGCAGAAACACCAGAACTGAAATAACTTTTGCAAATGAACTCCGAATGAGGTGAAACCAACTTTGTTGGAAAGGTAGCGACGAGCACAGGGCTACAAAAAGTGGAAATATTGCATCCCATAAATAGAGCAAAGTCACCACACATGGAAAGGTGTGGGACTTTCCTCATGGTCGAACCGGCAATATTTCCGCCACCGAAAACGCAAGAAGTTTGCCAAAGTAAAACCGTTTTCGAAGCACTTGGGCTTGTCATGAGGAACACGACAAGCACCAAAACCCAACATCCAAAACACAACAAGATGAACGAATGAAATCCCGATTTGGATGAGCTAGCGCTTGGCATGAAGATGAACCAAGCTCTAATTTCTCACATGGATAAAAGCCAAATAAGAACCAAGAAATATGATATGCCAAGTATGCAAAGGTTTGAGCTCTCCACAAAGATGCGATCAAGTTACTCACTCGAGAGCCCCTCTTGATAGTACGCCTATCTATCCTATAGCCCTATCAAGATCATACCTTTGCCTTGAGCATTCCACTTGAGCTAGATGATGACTATCTTGATCTCTTCAAGTGGATCTTCTTTCTTGATTGCGCGTCCAAGCACATGCTTGATGAAGACTTCTCCAAATACTCCCCCATACACATAATGGGAGAGTCTCGCTTAGCTCCGTCTTCATGTATCCATAGCAAGCTCCAAGCATATGATCTTTTCGAGAAGCTTCTCTTGGTCTTGCACATCTCAACTTCAACACACGAGTCCAACACATGAACTCCACTATTCTCATGGACACGATCTATAAGATATCTCAATGCAAACATTAGTCCATAGAGATTGTCATTTAATTACCAAAACCACACATGAGGGAAAATGCTCTTTCAAGGACGACGAGCTCGCGGAGGCCCTCCGCCTTATCGAGCGCCAGAAGGCGGAGGAGAAGGCGGTGCTGCAGCTCCAGCAGCGCCAAAGGGCCAAGACGTGCGCGGCGGCCGTCGTCGTCATCGACGACGACTGAATAATCGTCGTCGCCGCCATAGGAACTTGCGCTGCCGCCCTAAAATAGAATGCGCACGATTTTTTGCTATGTATGCAACTATGATCGCTTCTACTATGAATATATGCGACTATGATCGCTTGTTGCGTCTGAATGTATGGCACGATGATCGCTGTTAACTATGTGAGTATGAATTGTGTCTTTGTCTGAGTGTGTTGCGTCTGAATTTTTCCCGGGTGTGCGGATTTTAGAAAGTTCAGTTTACGAGTTCGGTGTCTGCTCTGCCCACGGGATTCTCGAATTGATAACGCCGTGTTCGGTGAACTGAACTGGTCAGTTTACAGTTCGTAGTTTAAGGACACTGCTACTAGAGCTGCTCTAAGCGCGTGCATAATGGTATACTGTCAGTTGTCACATCTCCAAGAACTGCACGTTCGAGACGGTGTGCATTCGTTGCAGGGAAGAAGGGCACCACGCGAGGGCCTGCCCGCTGCACCGCGCCCCCCTCCGCCTGTCGCCGGATTCGGACACCTCGCCACCCCCTGAGTTGCGCATCCCCGCCCATCTCCGGCTCGGTGAGCGTGTGGTGCCGTGCGCGGAGCGCGTTCCAGCCCGCCGACATGAGGATCAGGGCCTTGGCCTGCCGCGGGTGCCGGCGCACCTGAGGATTGGGCCGCGTCTCCCGCCGTCCCCTCCGGCCTCACCACTGACGGCCACGCAGCCGGCGGAAGTTGCAGCTCTGGCGTGGTCTCGCACGCGCCCGTAGACCCACTCTCGCCAGGACGCCCGACACGCCGCTCCCCGTGTGACCGAGGTGGGTTCCTGTTCCAAGAAGGGTGGTGGTGGAGGGGGCCGTGCCTCGGAGGCGGCAGGACCATGGCGGCGCCCCCGTGGAGAAATTCCGCTTGACCGATGGGTGCCCGGCAGCTCCGATGGCGGAGAGGCTGGTCGTGACGGCAGTCCTCCTCCCCCGCCTCGCCCACCGGCTCGCTCTCCTTCCCCAACCGGCCGCGTCGATCTGGAGGAAGCTGCGCGTAGGCCCATGCGCGTGACGGTGTTCCTCCCTCGCTCCGCCGAGATCGCTGCGGCGGAGGAAGAGCTTCAGTGGTCGCTCGTCGCCTTCGTCTCCGGCAGGCGGACCCGGGTGTCCCCGCGCGAGGCCTCGGAGGCGGTTCGGCTCAAGGTCCCCCGCGTGGATGACAACTTCACGGGGCACCCGTACTGGCCGGCGAATTTTCTGTTCGTCTTCGGCAGTAGGCGCATGCGAGACGACGTGATTGCGGCCGGCATCATCTACGGAGATGGGTTCTCGCTTCACTTCTCACCGTGGAACCGCCAGCTCCAGGCGGTGCATCGCTCCCTTCGATTCCGGGTGACGCTAGAGCTCACCGGAATCCCGGCGCATGCGTGGAACAAGACGACGGCCATGGCGATACTTGGGTCGGCCTCTTGGATCGAGCGACTCGGCACGGCGACAGCAAATCGTCAAGACCTCCGCAGTTTCCAAGTCTTCGCATGGACAGATGATCTCGACCGCATTCCGAGGGAGAAGGACCTGCTGATTGAGGAACCGGACGACCGTCTTGAGGAAGACGATGGCTTGGTCCTCCCCGGCGACGCCCTCATTCCTCTCGAGAAAAACATGCTCCGGTGCATGGTCCTTGTCCACCTAGTGCATTCGCAGCTTGTCCCTCCGCCGCCGGACTCTGATGACGGCGACGATGGTGACCGGCAAAACAACGCTAGAGATGAGGACCGCCGTGATCGTGGTGGCCGTGACAGTCGTGGAGACATGGACGGCGCTGGCTCCGGCCAGGGCCGGGATGCGCGTGGAAGGCGCAACCACCCCTGGGCGCGCGACGTCCCTGACGGACACCACCAGCGCCGGCGGCTGGACAGGAGCTCGGATGGGTACCGCCGCCACGCCGCGCCGCCGCCGTCGGTGGGCGTCTCGGTGCTGGCTGACGTGGAAAGGGCGGCGGTCCCACAGGTCGGCCCTGATCCCGTGGTTACGCTGCAAAAGGAAGGTACCGCCCCACCGCTGTCGTCGTTTGGCGCGGATCGACCGGATCCGATGCTGTGGGAAGCGGCGCTGGCCAGTAGTCCCCTGACGCGTGGCACCCCGGTCCAAGTCCAAGTCTTGGTCTCCAAGGTCTCTGGCGAGTCGGCAGCGGCACCTGCTAAAGGCCTGGAAAAGGAGGGAGATGGCGTACGCACTCACGGGCCCCCGCTCCCGCCCGCTTGCGGCTACGACCGCGAGGTGGACAATTTTTGGCACCCAGGGCCCACCAGCAGCACGAGCAGGACAAAATGCTGCTCCCCTCCCCCAGAGCTGGGCCCTGCAGTCAGCCAGCATGGACGCCACAGACAGATGGGCCCCGGGCGGTGACTCCCCCACCTCGGTCCTGGACGTGTTCAGGGTTAGCCTATCCCCACTGAGCGATGGGCCGGCCCAGGTGACGACTTCGCTGCGTGCCACGGCGGCGCCGTTCTCTCCGGCTGGGCGCGATGGGCGCAGTGGGCCTCTGGCCCAAGTGGACTCTCAGGCGGAGGCTGGCCTGGGCAGACCTGTTGTCTCCCCCAGCCCAGTGGAGCCGCCACCTCCAGCTACTGCTGCACAGGCAGTAGACTTCCGGTCCAGCTACCAGAAGCCCATCTCCCCTGTGCTATGCAGGCCAGCCAGGCGTTGCAGGACCAAGAAGATCTACTCCGGACCTGTGCGTCGTAGCAGGCGCAACCGCGCCAAGTTCTCCACCGGTACGCCGCTCCGACAGCAGCAGAAGACGCTGATTACTCACCTCCAGATCGCCAGGGAAGGTGAGAGGATCGGGGATGAAGCTTTGCAGGCTAACCTGGAGTTGTTCCAGTGCCCACTCAGCCAGCGCCACATCGACATCATCGTGGGTCTGTTCGGTTGGCATCCAGATGCCCTCCCCCTTGTGGACGACGCAGCTGTGGAGTGCATGACCTGATCCCCTAGCTGTTAGGGACCCATACTGCTCCCAGCCTGTTGGGTGGCAGTCGTTGTACCTTGCTGTTTTGTCGCTATGGCAGACTTTGACATTCTGATCGAGATTTGGAACTGTCGTGGACTGAACTCGCTGGCACGTAGATCAGCTGTCTTTCAGGTGGTGGCCGCCTCGGGCGCCAAGATCGTATGCCTCCAGGAGACTAAGATGGTTGCGATCACGGATCAGGTGGTACGGGACTATTTAGGTGCAGCCTTCGACGGCTACTACTACCTCCTGGCGAGTGGCACACGTGGGGGCATTCTGCTGGCCTGGCAATCCGCCACGGTCAACGTCTCCAACCCTCACTTGACGGAGAATGCGATCACAGCGAGCATCTCGATAGGTGGAGGGCCGGGGTGGTGGTTCACCGATGTCTACGGCCCGCAAGGGGTCGCAGACAAGCGAGCCTTTCTGGTGGAGTTGAAGGACATCAGAGACCTGCATGCAGGGCCCTGGGTGGTGGCAGGGGACTTCAACCTGATCACAGATGATGTGGACAAAAACAAGGGGGTCTTGCACCAAGCGATGATGGGCCGGTTCTGGCGCACTTTGGCCTTGCTCGAGCTGAAGGAGTTATACCTCAACGGACGCACATATACCTGGTCGAATGAGAGGCAGCAGCCGACGATGGAGAGACTAGACAGGGACTTCGTGACCGTGGACTGGGAGGAGTGCTTCCCTGACTCCTTCCTGAGTGCGCAGTCTTCGGGGCCGTCGGATCACTGCCCACTGCTTCTTGCCCTAGCTCCGGATCATCACCAGGGGAGGAGGTTCCAGTTCCAATCCTTCTAGCCAAAGGTGGAGGGTTTCCTGGAGGTCGTCCAGGACGCGTGGAACTCCACCCCTGTGGAGCCGAACCCCTTCAAAAGGTTCGACCTCAAGCTTCGGGCCACGGCGAAGAAGCTGTCTAGCCGGAGCTCCAAGTTCTTTGGGAACGTGAAGCTGCAGATCCTGATGGCCACGGAGGTTATCTTGCGGTTGGATGTGGCCATGGAGTCCAGGGATCTTTTGGTGGAGGAGGTAGCACTCCGTCGCTTGCTCAAAAAGAAACTGCTTGGGCTTGCTTCCCTCGAGAGATCGATGGCTCGTCAACGTTCGTGACTTCTGTGGCTGCGGGAAGGAGACGCCCGCACAAAATTCTTCCACCTCCAGGCCGGCCACCGACGGCGGAAGAACTTCATGGATCACTTGCTAGTGGATGGGGTACGTAAGACCGATCATGTGGAAAAGGCCGAAGCTGTGGACGATTTCTTTGACACATTGCTGGGAGAGGAAACTGACACACCCTTCTCCCTAGACCTTGAGTACCTCGGCCTCCCCACGCTTGACCTCCAACACCTGGAGGAGAGCTTCTCGGTGGAGGAGGTGTGGAAGTCTATAAAGGAGATGCCTCTGGATAAATGCCCGGGACCGGATGGTTTCACCAACAGATTCTACATCTCGTGTTGGGGGATCATCAAAGGCGATGTGATGGCGATGTTCGACTCTCTCTCGCGCCTGGATGCTCGTGGCTTCGGGGTGGTTAACCAGGCTCTGGTTACCCTCCTCCCGAAGAAACCGGGGGCGGAAGAGATCCGCGACTTCCGCCCCATCAGCCTGATCCACGGTGTGGCCAAGCTGGTTGCCAAGGTGATAGCCATCAGACTCACGCCTTCCCCCCCCCCCCCCCCCCCCCCACCTCGTTGGGAGCCACCAGAGCGCCTTCGTATGTGGACGATGCCTACACGACAACTGCATGTTGGTGCATTGTACGGCCAGGAAGCTCCACAGCTCGCAGACTCCGGCAGTGCTTCTGAAGTTGGACATCACTAAGGCCTTTGACACGGTCAATTGGCCCTTCCTGCTTGAAGTCCTTCGGAAGATGGGATTCGGCAATCGCCTGATCACATGGATTTGTGCACTGTTGTCCATAGCATCTACCAAGGTGCTCCTCAATGGCACGCCAGGGGGGAAAATCTTCAACAGACGTGGATTGCGGCAAGGAGAACCTCTCTCCCCGCAGCTCTTCATCGTTGTGATGGAGGTCCTCTACCTGATGATCGAGAAGGCCACCGAGCTGGGCCTACTCGCCAGACTCGCTCAGGTGGGGTTGCGTAGGAGGACTTCTATCTATGCAGACGATGTTTTCACCTTCCTACGCCCAGTGGAAGCCGACTATTCGGTGTTTGTGGGCATCTTGGAGGACTTTGGTATGGCTTCGGGTCTACGCACCAACCTGCAGAAATGCTCGGCACACCTGATCCACGGTGGAGAGGCGGAAACGGCGCTGGTGGAGCGGGCTGATGGCACCGGTGAGGTGTTGTTGGGAAACCCCAAGAGGAAGGTATGAAATAGTGCAGCAGCAAGTTTTCCCTCAGTTGTGAAACCAAGGTTTATCGAACCAGTAGGAAACTAGAGATCTTCCGGAGTTGTTGAAGATGAATTTGGCAGGGCGCACTACCGGTGTCAGCAACGAACGTGGAACCTGCACATAACACAACCAAGATACTTTGCCCCAACTTAACAGTGAGGTTGTCAATCTCACTGGCTTGCTGTAACAAAGGATTAAACGTATGTGTGGAGAATGATGTTTGCTTGCAGAGAATGAAAGTAACAGGATTGCAGTAGGATTGTTTATCAGTTTGAGGGAAAAAGGACCGGGGTCCACAGTTCACTAGTGGTGTCTCTCCATAGATAATAATAGCATGCATGTGGGTAAACAAATTACAGCTGGGCAATTGACAGAATAAAGAAGTGCATAATGATGCATATACTATAGTTATGATGGCTAGTGTGATATTCATTTGGGCATTACAACAATATACATAGACCGTTCCAACCGCATCTATGACTAATAATCCACCTTCCGGTTAGCGTCCGCACCCCTTTCAGTATTAAGTTGCAAGCAACAAATAATTGCATTAGGCAATGTGTGTAATGTAAGTAATACAAATACACTTAGATAAAGTACCACTGTTTTATCCCTAGTAGCAACAGTACATCTACAACCTTAGAGCTAGCTGTCACCACCCCAGATTAAATAGAGACATGAACCTACTATCGAGCATAAATACCCCCTCTTGGAGTCACAAGCATCTACTTGGCCAGAGCATCTACTAGCAACGGAGAGCATGCAAGATCATAAACAACGCACTCACAAGATATATTATGAAGCAATAACATAGTACTCAATATTCATCGGATCCCAGCAAACACAGCATGTAGCATTACATAAAGATGATCTTGATGATGTTAGGCAGCTCACAAGATCTAAACATGGTAGCACAAGAGGAGAAGACAACCATCTAGCTACTGCTATGGACCCGTAGTCCAAGGATGAACTACTCATGCATCAGTCCGGAGGCGGGCATGGTGATGTAGAGCCCTCCGGTGATGATTCCCCTCTCCGGCAGGGTGCCGGGAGTAGCTTCTGAACCCTCCCAATCTAGGGTTGACGACGGCGGCGGCTCTGGACTTCGTGGAGGAAAAAGGTGCGTGTCCTAGGTCTTAGATATCCGAGGGGTATAAGTAGGCGAAAGGGCGAAGGCGGTGGAGGCTCGAGGGCCCCACACCCTGCCCGCGCCGGGAGGGAGTGCGGGCCCCTCGGGGTCTTCCTCCGTCTCCTCTTCGGTGTTCTGGAACCTCCCGGGGAATATAAGCACTTTGACATTTCGTTTGTCCAATTCCGAGAATATTTCCTTAACAACTTTTCTGAAACCAAAAACAGCAGAAAACAGGCAACTGGCACTGTGGCATCTTGTTAATATGTTAGTCCCAGAAAATGCATAAAATGATATAAAAGTGTATATAAAACATGTAGCAATTGGCATAATATAAGCATGGAACATAAGAAAATATAGATACGTTTGAGATGTATCACGGGCTCTCCATTGCCCGGTGGCCCCTTTCCCGCTGAAGTATCTGGGCCTGCCTCTCGGTTTGAGGAAGGCCACGGCAGCCCAGCTTCGATTCCTAGTGGAGAGTGCGGCTGCCCGGCTCCCGGGCTGGAAGGCGGGGCTCCTGAACCGTAGCGGGCGGTTAGAGCTCATCCGATCCACAGCGGCGGCACCCATCTCGGCGATGATGGCCATGGACATTCCTGTGGAAACATTGGTGGCGCTCGAGAAAATCTTCAGAGGGTTCCTCTGGAAAGGGAGGAAGGACGTCCATGGGGGGCACTGCCTGGTGGCCTGGGATAGGGTGTGTCTGCCGAAACATCTAGGGGGACTGGGCATCCCGAACCTAAGGTCCTTGAACCACGCCCTCCGGGCTCGTTGGTTGTGGATAGCTAGAACAGACAGTTCAAAGCCATGGCAGAAGTTCAACATTCAGGTTCCACGGGTGGTGCGACACCTTTTTGAGGCAGCAACCAAATCCATTCTCGGGGACGACACCACAACTTTCTTCTGGACAGATAGGTGGTTGGAGGCGGGACGAATAAAGGAGTTCGCCCCCAGCCTCTTTGAGCGGATCCCCAATCGTGCACGTAAGACCAGGATGGTGGATAGTGCCCTTGCGGGCGGCTGCCTGGAAGACATCCCCTTGGACCTAGCGGCCCCAGAGATCCGAGAGCTACTTGGTCTGGCAGATTGCCAATTGGACGTCACTCTGACAGAGGGGGCACCTGACGCCCTCGTGTGGTGCTGGGACCGGCGCAACGTCTACACCGCCCGATCCGCATACCGTGGCCTGTTCCAGGGGAGGATGGAGATCGCGGCAGCCGAACCCATCTGGCGCTCGCGTGCACCGGCAAAGTGCAAGGCGGCCTGCCACACCCCGCAGCCTGCCCGCTGTGTGACCAACAGGGGGAGACCATCGACCATCTCCTCTTGGGCTGCGTTGTTACCCGACAATTGTGCGGGGACTGCCCACAGCCACCCCCCTGCTAGACGATCGTCTGGCGGATTGGCTTCCGGCCAGGGGCTCGGATAGAGACTTGTGGACGGCCATCGCACTCATCAGCTGGTGTACATGGCGTCACCGCAATGACTGTTCTTTGAAGGGGAGTCCCCCTCGGTGAGGAAGATCATCTAGAAGGTCGAAGAAGAGGCGACAAACTGGAGATTAGCAGACTTGTTTAGGGGGCGGTTAGCTGCGGTAGACATGTGGAGAGTGGGAGAGTGATCCTTTTCTTTTTCTTGCGGTGGAGCGTGTTCGGCGTTTGTGCCAACCGCGTTGTAAATCGGCCGCTTTGGCCTCTTCTTCTATTAAACTGATATGGGTATATCCTTGAAAAAGTCGTCTGTAATAAGTTTCATGTAAGACATAAATCTCTGATTATCGACGGCCGTCTTTCCGTTGTACCGAGTGCGTCGCTTACTGTGGAGTCGTGGGCTTGTGGTCCAGTTCTTTTTCTTTCTGGAAATATTCAATCGTTTTTAAAGTTCGTGCCCGTGATTATAGGCCCAAACATACGGCTTAAGCTTACTAGACTTGTTGTACGTGGTGTCTGTATCGTTGTTTAAATCTGACATGGCAGAGCACTGACGACGCCAATCGGCTAAACTGTTGGACATGCCCAAGCAATCGCTCGCAAGGTATGTATCTGATCGCAACGGCCTGGGACGGGGACGAACGGGAATCAGACTAGCAGTTATAATCCGCAGGGCGTATGTCCACGTAGCATGAATCCCTGATTAAAAACTTAGCACGCGCGCGTCTCCTTATCCAGTTCATCCTCCCGACGGTTACATGGTACACCACGCACGCACGAGCACCAAGCGATACCGATCGAGCGATCTGATCGATCGAGCGATCCTCTCTGAACTCCGGCGTAGATAGCTTGATGGGTGTCCGCCTCTCTCGTGCTTCTGCTACAAACAACGGCATGTCGTCGCACGACGACCGGTTGGGTTCCATGTGGAGGCTCCGTGGCCGTGAGAGCAGGAGACAGTCCGATCACGAGGATGGCATGAAAGACCTCGTCCGCGCGCTCGAGGGCTTCGTACCCATGGACGAGATTGGCTACCGGGACCTCACCATCTCCGACTGCTGCTTAGGCTCCCTCACGGAGGGCAACGCCTCCGAGGCCAGGCTCGCCTACCGCGCCATCGGCCTCCTCGCCCTCACCGTCGGGGCCAGAAACGGCGAGTACTGCTTCAACCTGGTATTCGGAATTCCGCTCGCCGCCGTGAGGAACACGATGCGGGAGTCGTCTGACACGGCGACGCTGGTAGCTGCTCTCCATTGCCTCGCGGCCGTCAGCTTCGCCGGCGCGCGCCGGCCCGAGGACACTCATGAGTCCATGAAGGCCGTCATGGCCGTGTTCAACCCAAGGCCAGCAGCCACCGAGATCGCCGAAACGGATCAGAGGTGGTCGATGAGCCCCGAGCTCCTGGAGGCAGCTGTGTCCACCTGGACGTTTCTCCTCACCACCCTCGTCGGCTTGAATACCTGCCGGTACGAGTGGGAAGATTCCCACCTTGCCGACCTCCTCCAGAGCGACGACCTTTCTGTTCGGACGGCCGCCGGCCTGGTGCTGGCCAGGTGGGCCGAGCTCATCCTGACGCGGCATGCCTCGACTAAGAGCATGCAAGAAATCGACGACAGAATGCCTAATCTCGCCGCCAACACGAAGCATGGCCAGTGCCCGGACCCGGAGGAGACGTCGACGATGCCCAAGTCGACTAGAGGGCGTAGAGCGATCAAGGTATCTACGTGGGCGAGATTGGTCCAGCTCAGCTTCTTGAAGCGGTTCCTTGGCAATGGTTTCGACAAGCACCTCCTGCACAACCAACTCGTACGGGAGGTGGCCACTGACACTGTCGCCGACCATGAAGCTGATGAACTTGGTTGCGACGCAAGAGACGGAGACGTACACCAGTGGCATAATCACGGCAAAGTCGTTGGAGTTATCAAGTCGTGGGTAGAATGGGTGACGAAGATAACTCGGATGGCAAAGTGACACAGGGGTTTGGCGCTAGATCACATTTTCCGGTTTGTATGATTCTTTTGCCACACCGTACTGAGATTTGTGCTAAACTTTCTTTCTCGATATGTTTGCACATAGATCCTTCTATTTTTCTGGAATCAGCATCTGCTTCACCCCTGGGAGATTTCATAAATGTTCCATTGAGATTTCATACGGATTCCTTCTTTCATGAAAAAAAAAACAAGATTATGAACGATGAAGATTCAACATTCATATATGTGTTCATGGACGAACACACATGCGTGTGTTGTTTTCTGTATGTTTCACTTTAGGGGATACCTTCCGTCAAATTTGTGGAACTTCAATTGAAATGGCCCCTACGAGGTTTCATATATATTGTATACATGCTTTCATGAAGGAAGAGTAGTTCTTTCTTTTAGTTGATAGTGTTTTTTGTGCAACTTTAATTGAAATATGTGTGAAACCTCGCTGAAACAATTACGAAACCACCCAGATGTAGAGTGCAGGTTGAATTTTGTAAAACATAAGGCGTTATATGCAATAATATGGCAGCAAATGAGGTGGAGTGTGAGTTGACTTTCAAAAAACGGAACCTTGGATATATATGGAAAATTCACATTGGTATCTTTTGTAGTGCCTCAAACCTAGTTTAGCTGGGTAGTGAGTGGGTTGTTAGGATTTTGGCCAGGTTCCCTTTTGTTTAACCTATTATCCCATTGATTTCTCTTATACTTTCACATCCTGACTCATAACAAGTTTCTACAACATGAGTTAGTAAGAACGATATAATTTGTTAGGCTGGTAGGGCTCCAGTCTAAAATATCCCTTCCGGGTGGGGTTCCGAAATTTGGGTACCAAATATCTACATTTCAAGAAGTTAGTCCGACTCACTTGGCTAGTGGAGTAAATGTACAACCCAGCCACCCAGGTTTAATCCCTCACGGGCGCGAATTTAGGTTTCTTATTATTTGAAGAAAATAATCGTTGTGAGGCTTTCCCCACCGCTTTCAGTTCAAAAAAAATATCTACATTTCAACATGATAGACCAATGACACAAGAATACATGCCAAAATTTACACTGGTTGTAAATTTGACAAATGTGTGATGAAATGTAAGTTGAATTTATGTCATTTAGAAAAACATCCTTGTATCAGCTAGAAGCGAAATCATTAGATCTAACGGGGTACGTGCACAAATTGAAAGCTGAATTGGAGGCACGGACCCTTAGGTCGCTTGACAACCATTGGTATATTTATTATAATATATTATTTAAATTGTGTTTGTCAAATTGACGACCTAAGGATAAACTGAAACGGAGGTAATACAACAAATCGCATACTACTTAAAAAGTTTACAACAAGGTTAGAGGGACTAGAGTCCGAATCCCGCTAGCAACTTAGATGAAGAGTGGAAGTACACGAAACAGGCTTTCGCCCCGCTTTATAAATAAAGCAACCATCACAGTAACAACGGTATCGGTTACAAGTACACAACCCAGAGAGACATAAGAGCTGGGGCCACAGCACAACAAGCCCAAGGTCAAAAAAGGAAGTGCTGGTACAAACTCACTCCCTAAGGAGGAGCCCTACGACTGGATGAGGAGTGTAGACTGCGAGCCGCCCTCATAAGATCATCAAGCATCACATCCAGCCGCTCCCTGTCCCGCTGCCTACAAAGCGGGTGCCACTCCTGAAGAAAAGCCAAAAGTTTGAAAACAGAGTCAGAGGCCCGACGCAGAAAGACATGCTCGATAACCATTTTATTGCGAATAGTCCATAAAGTCCAGGTCATCGCAGCAAACACCAGCCAGAAGAGGCGCCTCCTCCTTCCGGCACGGTTTGCTTGCACTTGTAGGAACCCTACCAGGTCTTGGGCCTGCCACTCAGGCCCAAGAGCCTCGGCAATGAAGTTCCACATGAAGCGAGCGGCGGAACAGGAGAACAGGATATGTGTCTCCGTCTCGGGGACCCCACACAGGGGACAGAGCCCATCCCCCGGGCCCAAGCGCTTGGCCACCTCCACCCCCGAGGGGAGGCGGTTCCGAAGCACCTGCCACGTGAAAATCCTAATCTTGAGCGGCATAGGAGCCTTCCACAAGTGGGAGGTCCACGGTAGGACGGGCCCTCGAAAGAGGGCCCGGTACATGGAGCCGACGGAGAACTGCCTCGAGGGCGAGAGGGCCCAGGAGACAGTATCCGGGCGGTCCGAAAGGGAAGGGGGGAGGGCCGCTAACAAACCCTCCCAACCAAGCGTCTCCACCGGTCCAAATGTGCGGCAGAACCCAATGTTCCACCGCCCATCTTGGGCAGCGGTGGCGACTAGCAAAGACTGATCCGAGCAGATAGCAAAGAGTTCCGGGAACTCGTCTCGCAGCGGCCGCCTGCCACACCACGAGTCGAGCCAGAAAAGGGTACCTCGCCCGTCGCCTACGGTTGAGGTAGCCCAAGCCTGATCTCATGCTTGATGGATTGGATGGATCTCCAGAACTGGGACCCCTTCTTTCGCTCATTGGCCATGAGCGGGCATCCTCGAAGGTATTTGGACTCGACCAACTGGAGCCACAGGCCCCCATCCCCTCGAAGGATGCGCCAAACCCATTTCAGCATCAAGGCCTTGTTCATGTGACGTGAAGACACAATGCCTATACCCCCAAGCTCCTTGGGGGCGCAAATGTCTGCCCACTTGACCATATGGTACTTCTGGCGCCCGGAGGCCGCCTGCCAGAAGAACTTGGAGAGCTCCTTGTCGAAGTCACCATGGATCCCTTCCGGTAGGATATACATCCCCATCATAAACATGGGGAGGCTGGACGTGCAAGCGTCAATGAGAACCGTCTTGCTAGCCTTAAAGGTAAACCTCCCTTACCAGGGCTCCGATCTTGACTTTACCCGCTCTACTAGCGGGTCTAAGTACTTAATCAGGATACGGGAGTCCCGAATAGTCATGCCCAGATAGGTGACAGGGAAGACCGCCAACCTACAGTTGAGGTTGTCGGCGATCCGCCGCTGGTCCTCTTCAGAGTATCCTAGGATGATGAATTCACTCTTGTCGAAGTTGATCTTGAGGCCCGACATGGTCTCAAAGCAGAGGAGAAGGAACTTGAGGTTGATAATGTCAAGTTCCGACCCCTCAACCATGATCATGGTGTCATCGGCATACTGCAGATCTCCTTGCCTAACGCCGCAAGAGGACCGAAAATAGGGACCCACGTCCCCATTAATGTTGATGGAAGTATTGCCACTCATGACCAGCCGCATAATCCAACCAATCATCCTCGCATCCACCCCTCTCTGCTCCAGCACCAAGCGGAGAAAGGCCCAGTCCAAGAACTTGAGGAACACAGCCTTATGCCGTCGTGTCTTCACCTCATAAATGATTTCGTTGAGAGCCAAGATCCCATCATGAATGAATCGCGCTTTGAGGAATGCGAACTGGTAGGGATGTGTGAGCCGTTCGAGAGTGAAAGTCCCAAGAGGCTTTATTGGAATAAGCAGATGGGAGATTGGATTGGGACGACCACTCGGTATTCGAAGATCCTTTGGGCACAATTACACAATTACCCAAGAATTAGCAAATTTGGATTCAGATTATGGTTGTAAAGCACTAAAGCCCGGCAGAGGAAGGAGAAGATCTCGATGGAGCCCTGCAGGACGCTGTCCGAACATGGGAACGCTTGCACGAGCTAAATGCCTACAAATTGGACAGTACGGTCGACTCCACGCTACCGGAACGCCGACGGCACGAAGATGCCCGCAAGAGCCCGGCGCGCACATTGGCCTCGAACCTCTCCATGGCGAGGGGCGGCAGGCACATCGGCACGGTGATACCACCGCCGGTCGCCGGAATGTGGAACGTGGCCAGCGTCGTGGTGGCCGGGCCGCCGTACACCGGCATCCCCCAACCGAGGTCCAACTCGTGCAGGTTCGACTTGGTCAGGTCCGTCACCAGGTACGTCCGTGCCGTCGTGAACCGCGGCCGCCCGCGCAGCACCAGCGCGTCCGCCACCGACTGCGCGTAGTCGTCCGCCGCGATCCGCGCCCTCGCGGCCACGATCAGCTCCACGGTGCGGCCCAGCGGTCCCGAGCAGAGCTCGCCGGCCGTCGTCCTTGCCACGGCGAAGGTTAACGCGTTTCCATAGAACCCCTCCGGGAGCGGGCGGTCGCGCTTCCCTCGGGCGTTCATCACGAACATGAACCGAACCTCGTCGCCGGGCTCGTACCCGAGCGCGACGGTCCGGCAGCGCCACGTGAACGCCGACAGCAGCAGAAACCGGGAGCACCGGCCCCTCATCCGTGGCGGGAGCTGCTCTCTGAGGAACGCGATCTCCTCGGGGCCGAAGAGGAACGCCCGGTGCACGAGCTTTTCACCCGGATGGAGCTTGTTGTTGGCCGCGTGGGCCACGGGCTCGTACTCGGGGTGGTGGTAGTTGGGACGGGGAGGGTCGCGCGCGTCGAGCAGCTCCCTCGCCCACACCGGCCGCACGCTGGGCGCCTCCACGCCGCCGGCTAGCTCTCCGACGGCTTGCAAGAACTGCGTGACTCCCGGCGCGTCGACGAGGCTGTGGCACACCTGGATGCCGAACACGAAGCCTCCGCACCTCAACCTCGTCACCTTCACGCATATGTGCATGTCAGCGTCACGAAGTACACAGACTAAACAAACAAAAACAACTGTTCGTCCATGCCATGCACCAACGCGTGCCTTACCTGAACGTAGAGCAGTGGCCGGTTGATGACGACGACGGAGTTGCTCTCCGGCAGGCAGAGGAGTTCGCCGGCGCAGGGGACCGGCGGGCACAGCGTGTCGCCGAACTCGTCCAGGGTGACGTCCGCGTCGGCCTCGACGAACCACAGCCCTTCGCCGGTGCAGTCCACCACGAGCTTCCTGCCGGGCATCTCGCGGAGCCGCCCGGCGATGGGGTAGTAGTGCACGAGCGCCGCGGCCAGCCCGTCCCGTATGACCCTGGCGGGATCAGCGCGCGGCCGCGACGGGCGGCCCCGGTAGAAGTAGATGACGGAGCGGTAGAACCGGAGGCTCTCTTGGTCGTCAAGGTCGGAGAGCCGCTTGAGCTCGCGCGGGGTCGGCCCAGCCGGCGCGACCAGCTCGGGCTCGCCACGGCGCGCCACGAATGCCAGCGACGAAGCGGCCATAGTAGACGCGCTCAACTGTAGTCTGATGCTGTCCTGGTTTTGGAAATGGCTAACACTCGATTGTTTCAGATGCATCGACGTACGTACTCACGTACATATATATAGCAGCTGGTCGAGTTTTACGGCCATAACTTCTGAAGATTCACGCGTGGTTTGGTGGCTGGTGAAAACTGAAAAGCAAACAAGAATGTGTGCAGTAATGCAGTATGATCTGAATTGACCAGATGCCATGCACATACTCCCATCCATTTCAAATTAATCCGCATATGTGCTTTGCAGAGTTTCGAAAGTATAAGCAGCTGTATGGAAAAAAATACCGATGTTATATAACAACCCAAAAAATATACACAGTAAAGTGTATTACAGTATGTGGGTGGCGGTCGAGATGAAGGTCGTCACGAAGGAGGAAGAGTACCCATCCAATTTTTAGCTCGCTCCAGTTTCCTTGGCATTGAGGAAGCAAATCACCTCGTGGATGCAGTATTGCGAGTCATGTGTGCTAGGCCAAGTCTCAATCGAATTTTACAAATTTGGTCGTACTGCATGTCTAAGATTATACTGATTATTTTTAGAGTTTGGAAATTTATAAATATTCAGGCGGATCTCAAGATGGTTCTCAGGGTCTACTAGAACCAGAATTAGCAGAACTGTTCTTTTTCCTGTTCGGCTAGCGCTAGCGGCTAGTACTCCCTCCATATCAAATTATAAGACGTTTTAGCAAGCTGTTTTAGCATGTTAAAACGTCTTATAATTTGGTACAGAGGGAGTACAGTTGTTCACGAAAATAAGGGCATGTACGATGATTGGTTTTATTTCAATTCTGCCATGTAGTCTAGATATAGCAATAAAATGATGTACATGAGTTATTTTATAGTCTACCGGACATCCCTAAATTTGTGGTGAGATATTGTTGTTAACAGATCATCTCTTAATTAAGAGAGGACAAATTATCATCTCAACTTTCTTTTCCTCCACCTTTAGCATTTATCCTGCATGGCATACTAAGATATCACTATTGTACATGCTGGAAGGCGAAGTACAATTTTTACTGAGTTAAACAATGTAAAGTTTGACCAATGTTATACAAAAATATCAAGAATTAAATTACTATACAGACATAGTATATGAAAATATATTTAATGCTAAAGAAGATAATGAATATTGTAGAGTTTTTTATTTTCTCTAGAAATTCGGTTACATTTTACATGGCTTGACTTTTGACAAACTCTCATAGAGTACATCTTATTTTATGGAACCGAGGGAGTGTAAAGTTGTGCATGCACATGAACATGCCTACAACATTGTCAGACATGTGTGCGGGTCCTAAGCAGGAGTGGAGATTTCTGGTTCATACTTCGGTGATCCTTTTATTTAAAAATTCAAAATCATATTTTACGATCCAAAAAATTGCATGCTTTCAATGATGTATTCCATAAACATGTAAAATCTGAATTTTAAAATGTTGTATACACTAAACTACACAAAATGACAAATGTGTGGATCTGTAAATCTACAAAATATAAAGATTTATCATTTTAATATTCCCCATAATACAAATAATTTATCACTATGATTTTGCATTCTTGTAGGATGCACCACTGACTACATCAGGATATTTATTCAGATATTTCTAGAAACTTGTAAACTAGAAGAATACTCCGCGCATTGCAGCGGAATCTCTTTAAAAAATTATTATGTAAAAAAATTGCTACAAGACACATGAAATATTCAGTTGATCATAATAGTCAAGACACTGAAATTTACTCCGTGTGAAGTTATAACCGATTTGAGGACTACATATTAGTGACGTGGACAATTCCATGACTGAAAAAAGATGACATTAATAGGTTGCATGAAAAATGTACCGTTATTAATTACTGTTAGTGGGGATGACCCGAAAAATTGATTGGATAAAATAGTGGGTGATGTAGATGGTTTGCATGTTGAGATAGAAAAATAGTTAATGCATCTTACTGAGGTTTTGATTTATAAGAGTTATAGATATGATTTTTTTTTAAAAAAAAATAAAAGGATCACCGGATCGATCGATCTCGGGAGACGAAGTGACTTTTCACCTTAGCAACAGCTATAGAAACAACACCACCAGACGCGAACAAATTGAGATCCTGAAAGCAAATGAGTGAATTCTGGTGAATTCTTGGGCTGTAGCCAGTAGGGCACTACTTTAAGACCAGCCTACATGCTCAAAGTAGTCATACCTACCCCGGCGACCTTTTGAAAGTTTCAACCGTGCCGAGCGAGGACCGGCGAAAACCGTCGGGCATTCATTTCCGCTGCGAAACCAGGGAAGTGAGGTGCACGCATCTGGACAATCCTGGAGTGGCGCAACTGGACAATCGATCAACATGTACAGCAGCTGCACCTGCACACCCGACCTATGACCTCCGGTGCTCGCGTGGTGAGTTTCAACGCCCCGGAGTACGCATGTTGGGCTTCTTTGGATCGTAAGATTTTCAAAACACAAAGGATAGTGTGACTGTTTCCTAGTATGTGTGTATAACGATTATGACTTTACTCAAATTTATAAAATTTCTGAATCAAACACTTAGACGGAGTGGTTCCTTGCGTTTTCAATTCCTGTAGGATCCACGTGTCATAACATTCTATTTCTACTCCTCTCTAAAAAAAACATTTTATTTCTACTTTTTTATTTTCTGTTTCTGTGCTTTTTAATTCTTGTGAACCATAGTTGCTCTAAAGGTGCATTGGACTTCTCAAAAAAAATTAAAATGAGGTATGAACTCATGTTGCCATGTTGGGATTCATAAGGAATTTGGCGGCATAGGGATGTATTCCGTAGGAATTTGTACACTCAAACCTATGATCTAAAGGGGATTCATAGAAAAAGTTACCAAGGACTGAAATCCTCTAAAATTATCTTACAGATGCCTGTATACGATGGAAGATCATCTCTTCTCAGCATATTGGCCATGCACCAACTAGGAATTGATTTTGCCACCCGTCAATGGTCCGGTCTTGCTTCAGCCTGACCGTCGGGCCAAGTATCTGTTGTTTGTTTGGTCAATAAAGCTCAGCTCGTGCTGGCAGGGTTAGACTTGTTTGTTTGTTTTTTGACGGGACGGATGTTTTCAGAGATAGACATGTGTATTTTTGGTCAGTCAAGTTAAGCTCCTGCTTTTCACATCGTTGAAGTTAAGCTCCTCTTGCTTTCTGGGAATATATAAGTAAAGTCCACAACCGAGAGTTCAAGAATAACAATTCCATCATCCAGTAAATGGAACAGAGCGAGCGAGAGAGAGAGAGAGAGAGAGAGAGAGAGAGCTTGCACAAAGTTTCTCCATTAAGTTACATTTCCTTTCTTTGTACAGTGTAAGCAAGTCGTACAACTGAAGACAACACTCGTCAATACTCTCCTCAATGCTAACCAGAAAAAAAAAAGAATACATAATCACACGGAGAACGAAAGCCGGGAACTGCTAACCAAAAAAAAAGAATACATAATCACACGGAGAACGAAAGCTGGGAACTCTTAAATACAACAAGGGAACCGTTTGTTTGTACTATACACATACACACAAACAAACGAGACCCCCCCTAAAACCTCACCCCTACCTACCAAACAAATATGCATACTGAACAGAAATAATAACAGGATGCTACAGCTTATTGGTTAGCGTCAATCGGGGCACCAGATCTTGCCTGTGAAATCCGGTTTGCGTAGATGGTCACAAGGCGCAGCTGGGTGCTGCTAAGTCCTTCTAGATATGGAACAAATGATTTCCCGAGAATGATGTAGATATCCACCAAGCAGAATACAACAC
The DNA here is from genome assembly GCA_026929855.1 of Poa annua. Taxonomy (NCBI): domain Eukaryota; kingdom Viridiplantae; phylum Streptophyta; class Magnoliopsida; order Poales; family Poaceae; genus Poa; species Poa annua. The sequence continues at coordinate 74,665,946 of CM049433.1, forward strand.
TCTAAAAATGTGTAAATAGTATCAGATATGAATACGTGCATAGCTTTCAAAGCATATGAAAATACCAGTAAGTAATTACAGGTCATGAGGTACTGAGAGGTTCACCACCTAGGTCATGACATGGATCATAAGAGTTGTAAAGAGCGGCATCCTCTTACTGGAACACAATAAACTAGTAGAAAGCAAAGTTGCAAATGACCGTAGGAAAATAATTCTTCTATACATAGTGCTATGGAACACATTTTATCAGAATCATTTTCATGCTAAGCTCATTATGGTGACCTAAATTCACGAACTAGGACTTCGGTTATTCCTGATCAGCAGAACTGATTGTGAACGTACTTCAATCGGCAAGATCATGAAAGCGACTTTGTACACAGGAACCATACAAAAAAGGAACTTGGAAGTGGCACCCCTAATGAGCTTAATTTTTAGCGAAATGACAGTATTCTTTTCTCTTGCCTTTCTTTTTCCTTCTACTTACCCAAAGGCTGAACATGGTTGGATCATGAACCTTAGCTTCGGCAAGGCATACTGCTAGTGCAAGGACTGTGGACCTTGGGCGGTTGGGCCTACGGCTGCAGGCTGCACAAGGGGCTGCAAGCGGCAACAATTGTTCGCAACCACACAGGAGTTGACTGTGATAGCGCTGCTTTAGTTAGTTAAGCTAGCATCTTGTGCTTTGTTATTCTTGTTAGGTGGTTAAGAGCTCGGGTATACAAGGCATACAGATTGTATCCCTTGACACAAGTAGCAGAAAAAGAATAGTTAGTCTTATCTGCTTATCTAGTCCCATCCCCATTACATCATCTCAATCTCCTACAGCCATGTCATCCCGGCCATTATGTAGAAGAAGGTACATGATATCTACTTGTTACAAAATCCAAATCCTCGTAGCTTCTAGAACTTGAGATATATTAACCCAACGAAATTTTATAGAAAGAATACACCATGATAACATATACAGTACATTAGTACCTACCTTTCGAACATCTGGACTTTGGTTACTAAAAGCATCAAAGAGTGCTGGCAAAAATGTAGGCAATTGATTCATCAATTCCTCCGAAGAAAGGTGCGCAACAAGCTGCAAAGATTACCATAAGAACTTAACAGTCAAAACCGGTTGTTCAAGATAAGTTCACTTTACATGTTTAGTTGTTTGTAATAAGCCAGAACGACAAAAGCTAAACCAAAAATTTAAGAAGATTATCAATCATGTTCAAACGCACTACTGCTGCCCACCAGGGCCAATAGTAGACATATGAGATACCTTTGTCAAACAGTTGATACACACAACGAGTGTCTTTTCATCTTCACTGACCAAAAGAGGTACTACAACCTGCAGTAGACCAAAAGACCATGGAAATTACAGTTAGTTACACCATATAGAAACATAATTGACATTGACATATAAGAGAGGATCGGTAATGTTACATACAGCAAGACATCTGAAATGATCATATTTTGCCAACAGAACATTTATGCATCGGGTTGCCTCATCAGAAATCTGTGTGGCCAAAAAGAATATAAAGTTATTAACACAAAAAAAAAACATAGAATAAGTCTAAAGATTATAACGAGGAAAAACAAAGGCAGGTATACCTTTGCTACCATATCTTTGGTCACATGCAAAAGTTTTTCAAGAACAATCTCAATAGATTCTTCCATAGCATCTTTCTGTGAGCAAAATAATCATTACTTGCCAAAAAAGGAGGCTGATTAAACTAGTCTTTCAATTGCATAAACTGTGGACAGCAGACCTGATTGTTGAGCATCTCGGCAATTAAAGATAGAGCAAGCTCCCTAGTAGATGAGTCAGAGTCACCCAGCACCTCAAGTACAGCTGCTAATATTTGATTGAAGTACTGTTGGAAAATTGAAAGGCTGGAATTAGAATGCAAATAGTTCGAGCCTGCTCAGATTTAGCTTAGAGCTTATTCCATCTAATTTAACACCTCAACACAACTAGTAATGAAATACTAATTTCGTACATCCATGCAACGAGAATAAGATCTAATAAAGTATACAAGAAAAGGTAATATAACATGCACATATGAATTTGCATTTCATAGAGAATGCCACAGAAATAAATAAAAATAGTTGAATACAACCATGTCATTCAACTACTTATTCAAGTTTTGCTGGTTCATTCCATATAATTCAACACCGCCAGGAACACAACTGGTAATGAAATACTGATTTCATACATCCATGCAACGATAAGGAAAATATACAAGAAAAAGCAACATCATATGCTCCTGTGCATTTACATCTCACAGACAACACCACATAGAATTATAATCAGTTGAATGCAACCATGTCATTCAAATACCCATTCATGTTTTGCTAGGAATTTAGCAAATTGTGCTTTTATAAAAGCAGAACTAAAATTCTTCTAAACTCGAGTGTTTTGGTTCCCTTAGTGACTGAATAGAGGTGGGGTTAACATAAGGAACATTCTATAAGGAGATCAGGTTGCAAACCTTTGACCAAATGGAACTGTCATTGCCAAGAGAAGCTTTAATCAACTGTTGTAATGCTGTATGCTTATCCAAACTTGATACTTCAGTGTCGGCGCTTATCTGAAAGGTTCAGAAAAATAAATAAAGCACTTCACAAAGATTTAGGAAAGAATACACACAGTAAAGTGAAAGGATTTTTCATTAGTACCTGATAAATGAGTTGTGGTATGCTCAAGCCGTTGTCAGCATGTAGGCTGGTCTTTATAGAACTAAGGTGCACTACCATATCTCCATCTTCAATATTTTTTACCATAGTTGAACCAATGACATTATGCCCATCCGGAGTGTGGAGCTGGGTGAAATCTAAGCGAGGAGTGCTCAGAGCAGTTTCCCCATCTAAGGAGGCATCTGTTTTTTCAGGATAGTTTGTCCAAGAACGATTATTCTCCACAACTGAGCTAGTATTATTCTTTGATTCTCTACTTCTAGTTAAAAAAACTTCAGTTCCTGCAGCCAGTTCTGAACTTTGATTAGTATCTACACTCATATCGGAAGTTGTTCGACCCATAGAGACATTATGCAGCGTGGACTCGTGCACTGTATTTGTCTTCTTTGCCCCTTCAGCATCAAGGGAACTAGAAGAATATCGCCCAAAAGGATAGCTCTTCTTCAATGTCTGTGCATAACCATCTTCGGAAGTTCCAAAATCTGCTTGGTCATAAGATTTAGGACGGGGACGTTCTTTCTTGCTCTGCAAGTAGTTCACCAGATCAACCTCAATACGAGGTGTTTTTTGCTTCAGGGCACGCCTTAAAAGGTTTTGTTCTTCAACTGATAAGCTTAATATAAAGTTTAGCACTGCTGTAGAATCAAACTGAGAATACACAGATATAATACCAGAAATAGACGCCTCCTTCAACTTTGCATTCTTTTCATTTACTAAAGGTGCCAATTTTGTAAGCCACAGCTTAAGGAAGCCACTGTTACTATAACCTTCAGAATCTACAGTGTATTTGCCGAACGATTTGTTTGCAAATTCAATAACAGCCAGTTTTGCCTTCGGAGACCTCTGTTCATCTATTGAGCGTACTAGGGCAGGTAGCAACATATCAATAGCATATATTCGACCAACAATTTCCAAAGTCAACGAACATGGTTTTTTTACCACCTCTTTTGGATCAATAAGGCGGGAAAAGACATGGGGCAAAATTCTTTCGACGTAACTCTCAAATGGCTTCTTGCAAGCTGGAATAATCTCTGCAAGCGCAGAAAACGCCGCCTGTGCAACCTTATGATGAGGATCATCCAAATGACGGAAAAACAGCTTCATGACCTTTTCAAAATTCTGACTAATTTCTTGAGTACCTCTCAGACCTTGTTGCGCAATATTCCGAATAAAATCAAAAGCTGAGACTTTTGCTATCCAGTCTGAGCTAGGATTCAGACCCTCAGAAAGTGCATCATGTATAGAAGCCAGAGTATCTGTATATCTAGACACGTCACCGGATGGTGCTTGACTATCATCAAAGCTATGTCTGCCACTTCCAGAAGCCCTTGATATTACTTGCTTTCTCAAAAGAGGTCTCTGGAAATTCGGGACACTGCTATTATGTGAATCTCTGTGGGCGGGCACATCCCTATAAGGCATATCAACATAGTTTTTCTCCACGTGCATTTGAGGAAATCGCCTAGTTGACCGGATATCATTACTCTCATCCATGCGGCCACCATCTTGAAGCCTTTCAGCAGATCTTCTCACATAAGGTAGTGATAAGCCTGTCATGGACTCGGATGACAGATTACTCAAATATGGTGACCTTGATCGCTCTTTGGTGGTCAACTGTGTTGTCATTGTATCCAGTAAGCGGGAACCTCCATTTCGTGTAGTAGAGGATGTGACGCTAGGAATGGCCGAATCCAAAAATTCAGACTTCTGCAATGACAGATGATTTGAAGCTGGTGCTGCAAGAGGAACAGGAGGATCACGAGATGACGGAGGATCAACCCGTGCATTAGGATTACAAAAAAATAAGAAACTGGATTTCTATATTCGCACTGAAAAGGTAGAAAGGAGATAGGAAATACATTGTTTCTTAAAAGCAATTTACAACTAAGTGGATTAAATCATACCAAGGTCCAAGCTTGTTGAGCGTGCAGCTGAGAGATTTTGCCTATCCGACATGCTTACCCCCTTCAGCAAACTTTCTATGGCAGAAACCTTCTCTTTGCTAGAGTTAAGCACACTTTCTAGGCTCCTTTCAGAAATTCTGCTAGTTGTTTTTGAGTGTGATAAACGAAGATTGTTCGATGGAAGAGATGCATCAGAAGAAATCGCTGCACTCTTGTCCATTGCAACAATTGCAGAAGTGCCGTATCCAGGCATATGTGTGGAGCTTGCATGAGATAAAACACGAGCAGGCTGCACAACCTTCTCACGCAGTGAGGGGGAAGCGTAACGTTTGTGCACACCATCCTCATCATTTATTGTCTGCAGGGGTTTCCAATCGTACATTAGAACTTAGGATGCGTTACTCTTAAGATAATAGTGTCAGAAGAGAAAAGGCACAAACGGAAAGAAGAATGGCGTACCCTCTGTATAGCAGGATCGAATAACATAAAAAGACGGCGTGAGCGTTCAGGCCATGTTTTTGTGAACATTCTATAGCAAGTTCTTGCAGTTGCACGGACCTAGTTGCACAGCGGGTATGGAAACAGAAAAATAATCAGAATGAATGTGGACAGATAATAGCAAGTTATTGCTTGCACGGACCTAGTTGCACAGCAGGTATGGAATCAGAAAAATAATCAGAATGAATGTGGACAGAACCACAATAACCTCCCACTGTACCAGCAGGCAGCACAGCAAAGAGATCAAAGATGAGATAATTCAAAAACTATTTTACTTCTAACAATTGTGTCCATCAATAAGCAGGTACAACATATATTACAAATGATGAATAGAAAGCAACCTATCTTCTTCATTGTAATGCCGAACAAGCTAACATGTTTCTAAATGGATTCAATGTTTCATGTGTATATTTGCAAAAGGACCACTAGCACCACATAGATTATGTCACGGCAACGGCAATGTAATATCAATCATCTCTCAAGTTGTGCGGCAGCCAGTTGCAGTTAGGTTATAGTGTAATGGCTGATTCAGGGTCACAGTGGTTATCAATGCAGAATTGCAGCTTGAGCCTACACATTTTGTTGTTTTGGTTTGGAGCTATAAGAAATTAACATTCTGTTTGGTTCATTTCAACTGAATGGAACTGTGGCTTGACCCTTTGATTCTAACGACACGAGTACACCACACACTCATACAGAGAATTTGTGTCTGGTAGAGTGAAATATTGAGTAATGCATTTAACTCCCTAATTTAAAATAAGAATAAACAAATTATATGCATCACAGGTCAGCAAACAGATCATACCTCGCTCATTGCATCTGCTACACAGCACTTTATTAGATCTTCATACAAATCAGCTGATCGTTGTATTTCCGGGGCGTCGGCCCAATACTCCAATATTAGAAGCGCATATTCACAGCACCTGGTACAGGAGAACGTAAGCTTGAGTAACTTGAGGAAACATGGACACTGGACAGTGTGAACACACACCTAGCACGGAGAATTGCACTTCGGTCATTCTTAGCTGTGTCAGCTACACGAGGAAGAACTCGGGCAACCTTGCAGTTTCGTAGTATCTACAAGATGTCCCATATTAGCAAAAATACTAAACAAATAGCATCGATGAAATGCAAATATATTGAAATAGAACTTCCTCACAGTTTTTATGCAGGTGTCTGCAGATTCAGCAATGACAAGCACAGTTATCACGACAAGCTTAAAAAGCATCTGAAAATTTCACCAATAGGTTAGATGTATCAAAATGATATAAGGGAAATAAAAAAGTAACCTGCTAGGACAACATACTGGAATAAATTGTTCAGCACATTGCTCAAAGTCACCAAGGAGTTCTTTGGATAGCACATTAAGTAGATGGCATGCCTGGGCATAAAAGAAAGAGAGAGAGCTAGTAAGTTTTCAATTTGAGCACATTCATGTGTCCAAGTGTTCAACTCATCTTGCTTGCAACAAATAGGGCATAAACAAAAGTGCTGTAAATAATCCATTCGATACTTATTGAATGAGGTTTCTAGAGAAAACGTACTCATCATAAGATCAATGGATGAATACCTGTTTTACAATGGTAGAACGTCGATCGGCTAGCTGAGTGGACAATGGAGGAACCATCTGCTTCAAGAGCACAAGAAATGATGGGTAATCAATAGCACCTGGAAAAAACAGAGATATAACATTTTAAAGCAAAGCATTCCATCCTCATATTAGCAAGGAGTTATTAAGTACAAACAATGAATGACAACAGTGTTGCTACCCACTGTAAATGAGGTTCAGATTGACTAGTTTCTCAAAATAACCCAAGTTGTGTATTACGTTGTAACTGGACTACGATACATTTGTTCCCTTTTTGAGTCAATGTCAAAGATCGTGCAAAAGGATATTTACTGCACAAAAGGGTATTTACAATAAAGGATAGTCCACTGATTTTACAAGAAATTGACCCAGCATAATTAGTCCTAGCAAAATAGTTATCAGTGAACAAATGGGAAATGTTCCATCATAGTCATCAGTCCTAGCAACGAGGGGCCCCTTCTTGTTAGAAAACCATGCAGTAAGCTGTGCAGTCAAGACTTACTGCAAAATCTTTGTACAAAGGTAATTATAGCCTAGCATAATTACATAGAGCTTTCTTTAGAAACATAGGATATAGGTGTGGATATCAACCTCCATAGACCAGGGCTTCAATCCTTTGCATGGCAGCAATACGAACTGACCAGTCCTTTTCTGGAACAAGAGTAGCTGCGATCTTCTCAAATTCCCGAAGTAATTCTTTCTCTGAGTGAACTCTTACTGGTTCCACTGGTTTTTCTGTTAAATCTGTATCACCTGTAAATAACACATCAAAATACAGTAGAGAAATATGTTGCATATGTAGCAAGTGGCAAGTATCAAAATCACCAGAAGGACATTGACTCGTGAGAAAGTAACAATTCCTTGTAACGGTCCGATATGTTACACACTCAAAAGAAGTTTTAGGGAACACAACTCAAATGAGTGTCTGGGTTATATACTGAAAACGTAAGAGGATACTAAATGAAGAAACAAGTAAAGGAGTACTTGACCTGAATAAAAGAAAAACATACATCTCAAATACATGAAAGAATCTTCAAATGTTATAGCATTCATGATTACTTCTAGATCATGAATTCAAAACATTCTTCCTTCCAAAGACACAAGGACTGACATGCATGTAATAAATATGAGAAGTGTGACATGGCCAAGCAACTGCCTGTCTGCCACTGCATTTTCAGATTAATTATTTATTATTATGTTTCACATTAATTATGTGAACGTAATACCATAGCAGTGCAACGCAGTGCCCACGTTCCACTGTTGTCTTGACAGAGCGTACCGATAGACTGGTTTGGCCTCAAACTCATCTAGTCAATTATTAAAAAGAATCATATTTTGCCTCGGAACACATCTTATTGGGTATCTGTGAAATAATCAAGGTTCAAGAAAGCGTAATTAATAGTACGATTAAGCTCGCTTAAGCGCTAAGCGATGGCAAAACGCTTCGCTTAGGCCATAAGCGACAACTTAAGCGATGATAAGGTCCATTAACATAATAGGGCGTGAGAGACTCCTGCTCACGGTGTCTTTTGTGCTATAGCGTTGGCCCGATAAGGCCCATTATGAAATCCTAGTTTGTTAACCCGATCTGAGCCATTCGTCTATTCTAATCCGAGCCATCCATCTACACTCTTCATCTCTTTCTCTCACCTTTTACAATTCGACGCACAAATTCACGTCAACAATGGTAGGCTTGCAGGTACAACCCCTTCCCTGCCTCCCAGGCATGTACTTCCCCGCAGCAAGTATCACTCTGCTCTGCTCCCCTCAACTTCTCCTCTGCTCTCAGATGCAAGTCCACCACCAAATTCAGTGAATTTTAGAAACGCTTAAGCACGCTTAAACATCGCTTAAGCGACGCTTAAGCGAACAAAACTCTAAGCGAGAGCAAAACGCTTACGCTTTCCGCTTTCTGGAACCTTGGAAATAATATCTCTATAGGATCAAATTACATTTTGCAGATCTGTACCCATTTTAGATTGTAAAGAGTAAAATGCACCCACAGTCAAACTTGTGCACCCCGGTCACTAAGGTCCACAAATCTGGTTTTGCAAAACTTGGCAACTGGTTCAATGGTAGTTCTCAGATCTGGTTTTGCTAGCTTTAGCCACTTATGACGTGCAGATCGTGCTATTGTCAGCCAACCAGCAGGACCTTTCTAAATCCTGTGCACAGATCTGGTCTGCACAAGGGCTCCGATAGTAAGATCTTCGCCAGCCCTGAGCCTTCAATGGTGACTCCTGTCTCCATGTCTCATCACCGTGACCAGCTCTTTCGTTCCTTATACTGAACCTTAGCTAGATCTGGTGAGGGGTGACACAAATACAAGAACCCAGGGAAGCTGACTAGAAGATCTGGCTTGGCTGGGATTTTTGCAAGGGATGGGAGGAAGAGGAGAGGAGGTGTGTCTGGCAAGTGGCGCAAGGATATGAGTAGCCACAAGGAGAGTGGTGAAGCTAGTAAGCGACAGTAAGAGGATGAAGATAGGGTGGATGGCATGTGGGCCCTGCTTACTGTATAAAACAGTGGAATGGTCAAAATGCCACCTAAGTGCTAACCTGAAGTTTTGTTTTTTTTTATTGTCGAGTCCGTCCTATTATGATGAGTTGGTAAAGCATTTGGGCATTTGCAAATGTCCACCCATATTAACCCAAAAAACATCTCTTTCTGCCCAAAACATTACCTAGACTTTCCTTGGCAAATTGCAGTTATAAAATCAGTAGTGTCCTAGCTTGCAACCATAGTTGAATGCAAATACATTCAAATGCTCGTGAGTGAACTTCTGACGGGAATATAGAGCTTACCTCCAAATAATGTGCTTTCTCTCGGTGTGCTTTTTGTCCTTGGGCTGCCTCTTTTTGGGTTAACACTAACAGATCTAGATCCAGCAACCTTATATTGTGTTGCAGTACCATCAGATGAGGGAACCTTTGGTTCTATTCTATTCAATCTTGAATTTATTTCTTTTAGCTGCAGATATTGGAAAATACACAAATTAGGGCAACCGAGGTTAACTTCTTTCCAGAAGTTCAAAATGTGGACACATAAAGTTCAATCATATAAAGTGGTACCAGACTCTACTCCAAAATATCCACATGTACTAAGGACTCCTTCTTTTCAGCTTCTCCGGCAGATTCTGGGAGAAGCTGCTCCCCACCAGATTCTCCCAGAATACCGAACAAAAAAATGTCCCACAATCTGGAAGAAGATTTAGTATCTAAACCCAGATTGTGGGGCATTTTTTTTATCCGAGATTCTGGGAGAAGCTGGTGGGGAGCAGCTTCTCCCAGAATCTGCCGGAGAAGCTGAAAAGAAGGGGGCTTAAGAGTGGTACAACAGTATTAAAAAAGGAGCTTCTAGCAAGCAAAGACAGCTGCCCAAAACAATTTTATGACCAAACATACTACCATGTATGGAGGTAGATTATGGCGCTGCAGCTCTTCATGGAACTGAGATCCCATGTTCTTGTACATTTCCTGTAATCGTAAACAGTGATATTAGGACTACCATAAAACATTTGCACATGTATAGCAGTACAGGCTACGATTAAGTCAGTATCGCTAATTGCTACTAGTTACACCAAGATTTTTGAAGCATAAAATAAATTTTCTTATTTAAAAAAAAAAGATCATAAAACGCATAATTGTTTGAGTACATCTAAGGGCAGGGGAATAACAAAAGGCAGCTAGAAGTAAAGGGCATAATTGTTTGAGTACATCTACTCGTATAGGAAAGTGCAGCCTATCCAACTTGCAAACGTGGGATGGAACTAGTGCGAAGTTGGGCAAGATAAGTGCTAGAACATATGAAAGCACGAAAATGAAGGGAATGCGTGAGGTAAAAAGAAGAAAGTATCAAGCAGGTACATATGGGATGAAGCCAGCTAACCTCAATACAAGATACAGCAGCTTCTCTAACACTTTGGTTCGAGTCATTCATCAACTGCAAGACCTGTGAAACCAGAGTCTCAGCATATGTATCTATGAAAGTCTGAGATGTGCACAAAAGTTGTAAGAAAATAAATCGGCTCTATGCCTAGACTTACAGGTGACAATAAAACCCGTTGCATGAGAAGCTCCGTAGAAGCAAAAAGTCCAACTGCAGCTGCCACTGTAAGTACGAACTCTTCCCGAACCCTCCAACTCTTATGAGCCCAGGCATAATTTCCAGCCCTTTCGACAATGATTGTTGGTGAAGAAATCTGAGATATGGATAAATTGATAAAGGTACTCGATAGTAAATCCAAAACTTTGAGAACAAGGCAATATGGCAAGCTTGATCTTTGACAGGCATTGGACGAAAGTATACCCGTAAATGTTGTTTTAGTAACGGTAACATAAAGAGAAAAGCACATCATCTATTTACATTGTGAATATCAAAGCATTAAGATCACAACAGCTAGGCATACTATAGGGTTCAATACCAAAGAGCAACACAGTCCGGCAAAAACCAGACCATATACAAGAAGTTCAAATCTTCGTTTGAAACCCAGGTTTTGTCTTTCGTCCTAAAGCCCAAATTTAAGGAAGATACTCCCCCACATTACTGATTTTTCGGAACAGTGTTCGAGAACAACAGCACATAATTCGAACATAACATAGCGTGCTAGTTCATTTTAATACTAAGCCTGATGACAAGTGACCATCCTTTACGATGCGCTAAGTAGAACAACTCTCAGAAGAAGAAAAAACCACTTCAGCTCAGCTTGTCTAGGCAACGGCCACGTCTGCAGTATGAAATACTACCCCAAAACAAGCCCTGAATCCCGAACTCTCTCCTGATCGAACTCTTAGCCCAAATTTCCCACTTTCAGAGCAAACACATTACACCGCACCGCAGAGACGACGGAGGAAGTGAAGTGAGCGAGCGCACCTCCATGAGGGTGACGAGGAGCTGGCGCGCGGCCTCGCGTACGGGCTGCTTGCCGTCCCCGAGGCGCTCGACGGCGGCGGGCACGAGGGCGTTGAGGTGGATCTTGAAGTGGTCCCCGGCGAGCACGGCGGCGGCGGCGAGCGCCTGCAGCCCTCCCTGCGCGACGCGGAAGTTGGCGTCCCGCGTCAGATCTACGCAGGTGTCCACGAGCGCCGTGACCTCTGCGGGGGTGAGCCCGCGGCGCGCCGCCGCCTCCAGCGCCTCGTGCAGGCGCTCCACACCGGCCAGCCGCTCCTTGGTGTCCTTGGCGCGCGCCGCCTCCAGCGCCGCCTCCATTTCCCGCGCGCGGCCTCCGGCGGGTCCGCTGCGGGGGTGTCCTCGCCTAGGGCTCGGAGCACGGGGAGCCGGCGGGGAGTGGCCGGATCTGAGGAGGACGGTGGGGGAGGGGGCAGTGTGAGAGCGCGGAGGGACGCACCGATGCTCAGGGTGGTTGGGGCTTTAGGTGGCTTTGTGCAGGAACACCCCTTGTTTTTGTTAACTTTTCACGGCCATGCCCTCCGGATACGAGCCACCGCGCGGTATGAAACCGGAGCCAGAAAATGCGGAGCACGCTACGGAAATTTGGGTCCATTACGATTTCGAATTCGTCCAGATTTTGGCAACCCTTTCGTGTTTTTCTTTTCCCCATATTCGGTTCTTGTTTGTAGCGGCAAACACAGGAGAGTTGAGACGATATACGAGTTTCAACAGCAATCAGCACACGATATACGAGAGACGACGTAAACGTCGCAATCCATGCAACAACAAAAACAAATCGTACTACTGCTGTACAAAATACGGTGAAGAAGTCGTTGCCTCCCCCCGCAGTTGACTCTAAGTTTGGGAGCAAAGCGTCGTTTCGAACTCGAGTGGTCACTATCAAAATATATGACTGGACATATGGATAATACACTGTAATTATTATTATAACACAAAAATACGACTATAGTTTGTCTGTCTAGGACTGATCTGGGCAGGCTTCTGTAGCATGCATATCCCGGCTGAAAGTATGCCAGTATGGTAATGGCAACTACTCTACGACTCGCACCAACTAACATGTGATGCTTACACCTGAACTGATCCTCTTCTGAGCTGACTGAGCGTTGCCTTAAACTCCCTTACCCGCGGAAATGCACGTACGGTAGTAGAGCTTAATTACGAGTTCTAAGCCGGAAGATTATCACCACCGCCGCCCATATGGCTGCGCTGCATTGATGCAATGCAAGCGATGGATCGGGCACACTGTTTCATGATCGGTAGCTAGCTAGTCATTCACCTATGAATATCAGGGCATAGGACGGGTTAAATTAAGATGACTCCAACGACATGATCAAAATGGACACCGATTTTATCCGTTTAGATTGTGATCCGGGGTGCGGTGTGGACACCGGCGGAAAGACATGTCCGTCTCAGTGTACCTAATGGACAAGATTCAAACGGACATCTATTTTATTTGTGTGGGTGGTTGATAAGTAGGTCATGATCGGACACGCGAAGAGACACGGTGTATGTGTTTTGCTATCCGTTTTTTCCGCCCACAACCCAAAACTAATCTAAATTTGAGCCAGGAATGCCCGAGGAACATAAAATAGAGAAAAAACGGACACAACCGGACTCGATAGGTCACGCCGTTGGGACTTGATTTTTCTAAACGGACACAACCGGACTCGATAGGTCATGCCGTTGCGGTCATCATCCTTAGTACTACTGCTAATTATTAAGAGCTCGCTAATTGATCTCTTTGCTTCGCAGTCTCTATTATCTTCCATCTCTGCTCATCAATGCTTGAAGCTCGCCATCATTTTTTGTCAGCTCAGTCGCTTTTGCTAATAGTGGGGCGCTCATGCTGTCGCACGCTACCCAATCCATCTTTTTTCTTACTTTTACCCCACGAGCGAGCTCGTCACAGTCTGGATTAGCCTGGACTCTGGAGACGCACACATGCATGCTCCTGAATGTGCCCTTTCCAGGTGTCCATGGCATCGCATCGCTGGGCTCGAGGGTCGGTCGTCGGTAGCAACAGGCATGCATGCCAATGGAGGGGCCAGTGTGCAGTCTCGCCGCAGGCTGCAGCCACTGCTTGGGCAACGATCCCGATAAAAGCTTCACCGTTGACTGTTTCGTACCAAAAGGTTAAAATGTCACATTTTATGCTGTACAAGTTGAACTACTGTAGACTGAATTATAATGCCTACATTGTTGTAGTGGTCATTTCATGTTCATTGGTGGTTACTATAAGCATACTAGCTATTCCATTATAAACCAAGTACATGTCGTCATACACACGCTATCGATGTATTACTGCACCTATAGTAACTTGCTAAGCGCATTTGAATACAAAAATAGAAGCACAAATGATTTAATTTATACTCTATAAGTTTCAACAATGGTACGTACATCAGGCTGGCCAAAGGCCCGCCGTAGGTTCAGTAAAAAAACAATGGTACATACGTAATCATGTTCTAGAAATCACTGCTAAGATGTTTATTGGTTCAATCGTTCTCGATATCTTTAACATAATATAAATACGTATACACTATATATGTTATTTATGCAATTCTTAAAATATTCCAAGAACGAAATCCTGTTATAGAATACAATTTTAAACTAGCACAACTTAAGTTCATTTGAATATATAGATAACGTAAATATAATTAAGAACACTACAACTAACATTTTATAGTATTTCTATGAAGTAAACTACTACTTAATATTGAAGCATGGAAAAGATATTTCCCAAACAAAATATAAAAGTTTAGTACAACTAGTGATAAATTTAGTTTTCCCCGTGTAACAACTTTATTTGGGTCGTCCTCTCTATTTAAGTCTGCAAACGGTGCACGAGATCAGGCGTACAACCGTAATTTTAATTTTATGAAAACAAAATAAACGCCAAGTGGAACACCCTTAAATCACGTAAGCAGAAAGAAAGAGAGGCTGTGAAATGGAAAACGGGTCTATAACCAGGGTTTATGGACCGGAGTTTTCGGAAATGTTTCTGTTTTTAAGAGGACAATTAGGTGGTCCAAAAGTTAGAAGCTAATCCATTGGTGACCTGTAGAGAAAACAATCACAATAACAACCAATGTACGCTCCATGTATAAAGAGGAGTATATCATGGTTGTTAAAGGGGACGAGTGGAGAGACCCGTGTCAGATATTAGGGCCGAGGTGGGAGGTCAAAACATGGTATGTTTTTTCTGAGGTCTTCAGATCAAGTGATACTGAGATTGATTTGTTGTTCAGTTGAGGCTAGGGTTAGGATTCAAGAACATAAAACATGAAAAGGGCAATCGATAGGGGGAAATAGAACATGTCGTTGAGCTCGTCGGTCGCTTACGTGAGTCAGTCCACTGTCGGATCCGGTAAGAGGATCAGAATGGGGAAGAAAATGACTAGAAGAAAGAATGTGTCAACGAAGGAGGAGCTTATCGGCCCCAGTTACCAAAGGCGTATGAAGGCACCAGATTGAGTCGGAAGGTACGTATTGGGCGGAAACACACTTTTTGGGAGGAAGGGCCGTGCACGATGCCAGAAAAATGATGGGGTAGGGATGGAAATAGACTTAACGTAACATGCCAATCCAAGTAGAATTTCGAAAATGAAATGACAATAATCGAACCCCGTGGCAGTCAAATAATGCGAGTTTTAGAACCGTGATTAAGTCAAATTGACGAATACCAAAGTAGCTCTTATGGAATATCGCACACGAGATATACTTTGTGACCATGTTCACTCGGGTACTCTCTTTTTTAATGGCCCAATCAGTAGTAGGCTGCATCTTGAATTATTATCTTATTTTGAGCACAATATTTCTTACTACTTTGTAGAAGGACGTGAAATAATTTTGAAAAAAGTTTGTTCCCATAATGTATGAGTCGGAACTGAATAGTTAGGAGAGAGTTGACATGAAATAATTACTTTTCCTTTATTTCTCTTTTAGGTTCTTTTTTACAAATCATATGAACAACTTTTATTGTATGTTAAGTGATTTTTTATTTTTTTAAGCATGTGAACACTTTTTTGAGTTTCTGACTAATTATTTTCCAAATTGTCGAACAAATATTTTCAACCATGCGAACGTTTTTTCCAAACTCACGGAAAAAATTATGACCAAGCAAACATTTTTTTAGGTGTATGAACGTAATATATGTTTCCCTTCTTATGAACGAACAAATATTTGTTTAAAGGATGTATATCTGGACATGTCCGCAAAAAAGTTTTGTAAAAAAAGACATTTTTATGGCCCGTATAGAAAAGACAAAAGATGTCTCGTGAAAAATCATTTTGGAACACCGATATTTATTTTTACATATGCCACATAAAATATATTTCTTTTCTCAAACTTTTTGCGCATGCATGGAATGTTTTTATGTATACCCAATTTTTTAGTCTTAACATCTAAATCTACTAGTTGAATGCCCGTGCGTTGCGACGGATCTTAATTTTTGTTAAGTATCGGACGTGTAATTATTGAAAAAACATATAAATATTCTTTAAACATAAATAACAAAGGCAAGATATCCATGTGATATATAAAAATAGTTGAATGCCCGTACATTGCCACGATATACTAAATTTATTACATTCAAAATCGCTGAACCAACTACCTTATAAAACCATTTGTTAATAAGAAAGAAAGAAAAGCAAATGGGGGAGGCTAGAGGTCACGGGGAGTCCGGGTAGCAGCCGAAAACAGTGCACTTCCTTTTATTTTCAAATATAAGATCAAATTTTAAAATGTTTTGCAATTATATTTCTATTTCCTTCTACAATAGTCACTTTATCAGCCCTAGCGGGTGCTTGAAAAGATAATAAACAGTTAACAAAAAAGCTGCATGGAAATAAGCAACATGAAGACAACATTATTTGATCTAAGAAACCATTCAAGAATTAAGATGCCCATGGTCACCCACAGCTCGGCATTCCTTCATTCACACAAGAAACAATAGAGCTTGAATGTCATTTCACCCTTATATCAATATATTTACAAACAAATCTATCTCATGGTTACAACAAGTAGGCCAAACTACAAATTACCAAATTAATAGCTGCAATCTTAGATCCATTCTTTGCTAATAGATCGATCTAGATAAAAAATTAACTAATCTATGAAACTCAGTACCACTAAAAAAGAGCTCAATACAATTACGACAATGCCACTCTGTCAACTATACTCTATTCTATGTTGTTTTACTTACCATAATCATATAGCAGGCAACACAAGCTGCAACACAAGGCACTGACAATTTACGTGATATTTTGAGGTCCACTGATCTCCTTTTACGAATGCGCCAGCTTCAGCTAGAAGAAATGGAAAAACAGTAAATGGCAAATAAAAATGAGGTCAATGTAACCGTGAGATTTCCTTCTTGATCTAGTGGGAGAGACATCTCCACTGAACCTCAAGCTATACACTCAGCCTGTCCCTACTGAATCAGATCTCCTAAGAATGAAAGGAAAATGTAAAAGGAGAGGTCCAGCTACCTTTCCAGAGTATGTGGCGGCGACCATGATGGTAACATGTCTAGAGGAACATCTATTGATATAATCTCACTGAAAGATGTAATAGGCTCTGCAATAAGAGGAAACCAATATTGGAGACTCAAGAGTGAGTGAGCTGAGGTTACGAAAAGATCAGAGAAGCAAAGTTAGAATGCTAGAGCACAGTTACCAGTAGTCAAGTACTATAGAAATATATGTGAATCGATAGTACATCTCAGCAAAACTAACCTCTACAGTACCTTTTAATGTATGTCTGCAACCATAGCTCCCAACAGAAGGAAACACATGTGGTCCCTATAAAAGTAGCAATTAGGGTGGTAATTTTACTTCCAATTGACCTCCCTGTTCCGAATTGCAGAGGAAGAATAAATATCAGGACAACTAAAAGGTAGAAGACCTAGTCAAATGCTTGTGTATGAGGAATTCACTTAATTGAAAGGAAATTTGGTCAATTAGAGAAAAGAAAGAAGGAAGATTTGACCGATTAATTTCATCTACATTAGTTAAACAGATATAATGTGTGCAGACAATGGCCACTGCAGTACTAAGAGAAGTACAGAAACTGCATGTCATATAACTTGATACGAGTGTCCCTATTTGTTATTTTGAATGCCCCTACGTTGCCACGGCCTATTAATATTTTAATTTAATGCACTCATGTAAATCCAATACAATAAAAAAGCTAACATGTATAAGAAATAGACGTATGATTCCATAAACACTAAGATTCTACTTCACTTGAGTGTTAGTCAATAAAAGGAGGAATTCAACATCATATGAATGTAAAGCAAAACCCAACTAATTACGACTTAGGAAAGCCAACAAATAGTTTTAGCAGGTTGCCCGTTCCACTGCGCCTGTGGCATTGGTACCGATGATTGTGATTCTAGAGATGTTTAATATATGTACAATAGACTGCGATGGTGTAACCTTGTTCCTATCAATGTTCTTTCTAAAGAATGCATAAAGATGGCATGGCAATACGAAACAAAAAGTACATCAAAAACCTGACGGCGTGTTTACCTTTTGCACATAACAAAATTAATTATTTGTTGTCATTAAATTTCACATGTAATACTAAAACAACCGCCAGGAGGACCGGCGAAACCCAGCGACCCTTATTGATAATGTAAAGTAGCGTCCATAAAATAACTCTTACCATTTAGCAAGCTTGCTCTTCAATAGATAAGTGAAATTCTTTTGTTGGATAAGCCATTTCTTGATAATATTAGTTGAATGACACTGCTTTCCACACAAATTTGTAAATCAAACCAGATCGTTCAGCAAAAATAAAGAGCTATACAAGATAATGATATATGTGTACCCTAGCTTATTTCAGGACACGAAAGCCAACCTGTGGTGCCTCACCGACGTCCCTATGGTGGCTTGCCGATAAGAAGGCATGGAGGGTGTGCTTCGGTGATCACGTCTGCTTGGAGGGAAGGAGAAACCACGTAATAAATCCTATTACCACGTGTCGAAGAGGCGAAGAGCTATACATAGTCCTTTTCATGGACTTTCATCGACTGTCCTTGAAATGTTTGTGTGTACTGTAGGTACAATGTAGATTGCCAGTGTCCGTATATCTCACTTTATTGGATTTTCTGTAGATGAAGTATAGAGAAACTACAATAATGGTAGATGAATGTGTAACTGCATGTCGAGAAAAAAAATGTGCAATTATATCACAACTTACATCGATATTATCGGTAACAGAAATTGCAAAACAACCCATCGCGGAAGATGTTCTCTTCCTGATTTTCCTCTTTAAGAATTAGATGGCACTGCCATGTTTGGGATAGCAAAACCATCAATCCATATAATTCCATACCCAGGTGTCCCATGAAGATATAATCATAGATATTTCTCTTGGACCTCATTTACTGAATGTTTCCACAAAGCATGTAAAATCGGGAGAATGAACTGTGGAAGAACATGAACATGTGAAGATCTTTCACAGTTTCATTTGGCCTCTTCTTAGTAACCTGCCGCATATACAACAACCATAACTAATAGTTTAATGCCAACATTGATACACATTAATAATCTAAGCAAACATGTGTACACATACGTTTGGAACATGAATACTTAAGAATAGAGAGATGACGTCTGAAAGTACAAGGGAACCCACCTGGCTGCCGGTCATAGGGTATTGTCAGTTCAAGAATTCTCGAAACCACCCTATCACACAAGATGACAATATCAGTCTGAAGAAATTGACTGGAACTAGAACGGATACTCCTGTAAAAATGAAGATCAGAAATCAGAATCAATTACAGTCCGAGGAGGAGAGGCAGTGCGGAACGAACCTACGCAGCAACTCTGGCTCTGCTGACGAGGCTGCGAGGAGGATGGAACAAATAGTGGCAGGCCTGAGGACGGTCTCGCCATCTTGGTGCGGCAGAGAAAACCCCCGGAGCGACGCGCAGAAGGAAGGCTGGGCGGTGCGTTGAAGTACGATGGCATGGTTCCATCCGAGCGCAGGTCTTGGAGATGGAGGTTGCGCACGGCAGCGGCGCTGCATGGGATTGCCGGAGGGTGTGCGAGCAGAAAGATTAGAAAACCTGAAAGGTCAGTTTTGTCCAGATCGTGGGCGTGGCAAGAACAGATTAGAAGTCCACTGCTAGTGGAGCGGTTCCACGACCCGGAGCTTGTGCTCCACGACCCACTCCCTCATCTGCTGCAGCGTGCCCTTCTCCTCCGCCATTTCCGCGAGAACGAAGAGGATTCTGTTGTCGGATCGAGCTGTGGTCTTCCAATCTGCTCGTGGAGGCATCTCCAGACTCATGGTACACCTCCATCTTGTGGCGCGGTTGGCGTCGTCGACTCACCTCAATCTCCACCGCTCGCAGATTTCAGATCTTATCCGCCATCATCATACCACACCCCCACAACTCTAGTTCTCGCCCGATCTGACGAGTTTTAGGAAACCATGGTGTGGATGGGAGAGGCAACGTAGGAATGGAGAAGGCAACGCCATGGACAGTGGTGGCGGCATGGGGAAGAAAGCTGGGCAGCGCATCAGCGGCGATGGCAGGAACGGGCGTGCGTGAGGACGTGGGTTGAGTGGGATTGGATATTGCACGACGGTTTTTCTTCCGTGTGAGGGCGAGATTTTTTCCCGTGCGGGATCGAGGAGGAGCGGAGGACGACGGACGACTCACCACCACTTTCGCTTTAATACAGTAGAGATGAGCCAAAATAGATTTCCCAAACACACACTTGTTTTCCCCTTTTCATGACGATTCCCCGCGCTTGTTCTCTGATGGAATAGTGAGACCAACAGATCTGACATCACCTACACCCATTGTCCCTTCTCCAACGTCAGAAACATTGACGAGGTAGGGAGAGGTCTTATTTCAATGTGTCGTCATTGTCACCACCTTGTTGATGCCGCTATAGAGACCAAAATAAGACCCAATCTTTATAACCTTACAACAACGTCGAGCGTAGGTCCGAGATCCCACCCCCTCCCGCCGCCAGAGAGCGGCAAACAAAGGAGGCGTGGACCCGTCGATTCACGGTCGAAGGCGGCGGTGACGGGGCAAATGGTAGTAGCCGCACGTTTTCTTCCCTCGTCTATTTGTCACGTACTGGGCAAGAAAAAACGACTTGGATGAAGTCGAAGTGGTTAATTACCGACGGTAAATACATGTAACTAATTTCTTGTCTTTCAATGCTGAAAAAGTATGTGCTAATTAGGATGAGTTTGGTATAGTCTTGTACAGTTGACGTGTTAGGAGTGTGCAAGCTGGACCTTCTTCTAGTTTTTTTGTGTGTTTGTTTTTGCTTTGAGTTTTTTTTCTGAGGGAGTTGTTTTTGTTTTGAGTGCCTGGATCTTTCTCTAGTACAGTATTTCCGAAACTTTTCGTTCCTGTCCCGTTCGCTAAGTGGGCCGTCTCGCTGGATTTTGTGCAAAAACATCGATGTTTCGACCCAACGCGCGTCCGGTAGGAGCTCCCAAAAGATGGGTCCAGGCCGTCACTTCCTCCGGGGGCAATGCAGCGGCACCACACATCGAACTGCACGGCCCACGGCATGACGCGAGAGTAGACGACATATCCCCCAAACTCAAATCAGTTGCAGACGTCCAGCACTTTCAGTTCTTGGGTTGCAACCTCACAATTTCTTACCAAAGCAACGGAGTATGATTGATTCCAATCTCTAGACCCGGAAAACATTCGAAGTTGCCTGGTCAAAAGGGTATCGTCCTCGCGTTTAAAAAACAGCCAGTTTAGCGGGAGAAAAACACGTTTTCCGGCACGCGCGAGACTTGGGCTATCCCGCGTCACGGCCACAGCGCTCGCGCCGCCGCGCCTCGTCACGGATGATTTTCTTTTTATTGATTTATTTTATGCAAAACTTATTTGCCGCGTGTTAAAATAGCGCGTCTGGCGCCATAGGTGAGCTGCAAAATAGCGCCGGCGCCGCGCAAGTTAAAGACAGATGCCGCGCTCTGCAAGCCTGCTGAAGATGCTCTTAGAGAAGGGTTTTCGGAGGTTGCAGAGAGTGTACACAAAAAATGGCGGATGGTCCCTACAAAACACACCATCGATCTCGACTCTCGAGTTCGTTAACACAGAGGCACAGCCAGCGGAATAGTCACACGGATGGGATCGAGCTGCACGCCCGCACAGGCACGCGAACCAGCCCGGTAGAACCGGATCTACATAACCCGAGCCACTGTTGATCACACAGTGGAAACTTATGGCCGGCGTGGGCAGAAGAAACCGATCGGAATCTTCGATCTACGACCAGCCAGTCGCAGCTTTCTCATCTCTGCATCGCAAGCACACCACGGCGATCATTCACCGGCTGGGTCGCGCTAGCTGCCAGGCAGAGATCGATCGGCGACGGTACATGCTGCCAGATCGATCGGCCTCATCTTCTTACCAGTACCAGCAGCGGCGTACAGGGAGCCAGGTCGGCTTGTTGTAACCGCCGCTGACTGTGCGAGATAAATGCCTGCTGCAGGCTTTACGGTTGGTAGCTGGATCGGCAGCTGGTCGAGTTAACCTGCGTCCTGTTCCAATACAAGCTTCTGCGTTTGTACTTTGTAAGTTTGTAGCCAAGTGAAGAAGAAGATTCACTGTCTTCTCATGCATGCATATGCATGGTTCCATGGCTGGCTGCTCGTGTGAAGCTTCCGCGGCTAGTGCATGCGCTGCGCAGAAACGACTGTGCGTTCAGACATTCAGGAATTCAAGAGTGTGAGTGGCGCGGATTACGTTCATATCAATCTGAAGCAGTACAGTTACTACTATTGTGTTACTGATTTACCTAGATTTTGCCGATACGAAATTCAGGCCAGGACGCCTATACAGTATACACTATACAGTAGTAAACAGTCGAGCTCCTCCAAGGAGAGAAAGCCGTTCCATTCTGCGTTCTCTTTCATAGCCAGGTCTGAATCAAAAGAGGCAGCACGTACGTTCCTCGAGTCCGCATGCATCGTGCTTGTAAATTTACTAGTACTCCGCAGTAATGGAGAAGATGAGGAGTACCACGAATCCGGTCGATCGGCAGAACGAAGCTGCCTACATATCTGTCACTGCACCTCAGTTACTCAGTATTTCCATTCTTACCGCGGCGGGCGGGAGATCGACCAACCACACGATCGATCGACCGCGTTATGAATTTGCAGTGGTAGCTGGGGGAACGTCGATCGCGTCACTGGAAATTTAAACTTCTACCCCACCGCGTTATAAATTTCACATGCGCGCCTGCAGCAGCGAGCGAGATGCGTCCTGTAATACGTACTCCCTCCGTTCCAATTTAATTTACTTGCTATGCACCATATGTAGTCAATTAAATTGGAACGGAGGGAGTACATAGCAATCCGCTACTGGCAGCAGCACAGTATGGTACGTCACACAATGAATGGACCGGCCGGGGTGGTGTAGCTGTAGAACAGTATACGTAGTATACATGCATGGCCGGTGTAGCTTTGCCGGCTATGGTAATATTCAGATGAAGATGCACCTTCTTTCAGCTGCATACATACGGGTACGTTCAGACAGCATGCATGCATGGATGGCTGTTGAGCTGTAATTATGGCCAGTGCATGCGATCACGGCCGAATTATGACCATGTCGAGCTTTTTTCTGGTGGGAGTTAACCTAACAGCTTCCTCTCCAACTCTTTGAGGGTAGTACGACTGGTGGAAATGCAATGGCGTTTTGAGTTCTGCCGCAGCAGTGAGTGTGTGGAGTCCATGGACCCGTGAAGGGTCTTCACTCCGTGGTTCTGTAGTGAAGAGCGTGCTGAAAGAAGCTACTCTGGCAAGCTAGCTGGTAGGTAGACATTCTTCACTTAATTTCACTCCTACCGTACGTGCTCTACAACAACGTATAGCGTGGTCACGGTTCAGAGAAAGATTGTTCAGTTCAAATTTGGTGAAGGATGGAAAACAAAGTGGTGTTTTCAGTTCTACAGTAGTGAGTGTGGATCCATGGACTATGGGATGCGACTCGTGAGAGGGTTCACTTTGTAGTTCCTCAGATGCTACTCTGTTAGCACAGCTAGTAGTAACAGGAACCAAGTAGCTGATAGACATTCTTCAGTTAATTCGACTACTACGTTGTACTAGTTGAATGCCCGTGCGTTGCAACGGAATAATAAAATTATAAATAAAGACATTTCACATAAAATGAAGTAGAACTATTTATTTATATACTTTCATATCAAGAGCAATACTTTATAAAAATAAATAGTTAAATGAAGAAGCACATGATAGAAAAAGGAAATTACATCTCCAAGAAGCCTACCACCACTTTTGAGATGATTTGAATTAGCAACACTAATATGGGGCAGTACCGATAACGCAGAATAACTATATGTTATACACTAAATTGTGTAAAACACAACCATCCTATGAGCACTAATTGATGAGCTACTGGTTGGGCAATTGTCAAATATACCCCATATAATATGGATCACACCGCTTTTGAAAATGCAGTATATGAACAACAAAAACTCTTTTTATTTGAAGTATACATCTAGAGTAAACGAGAATTAAGCGTACCAGGGTTCCAAGATATTCTTCCGACATACTATGTCGGTCTGATTGCAACGGGGTATTTTTGTTACACAATTTAACATTGAATATATGTAAATATTAATGTGCATAGATAATATATCACATTGTAATCCAACAAACTAAAATCCAAATTTAAACATCATGCGTACAAATAAGCAACGATTTGAATAATCTCCTATCAAATCTGGTATCTATTAACGTGCTTAAGATATGCTCGTACAACATCCGGAATGTTGTCTTCGACTTCATTTGCATGATACTTGAGAAGATATAACAAAAACTTTTTCCTCATCTCATAACCATCCTGCACGAGGAATATATCAAAATATATGTTAATTACATCAAAATTTTCACGTTTAATTTGTAAGAAAACACAATAGAGAATACTCACGATACAAATTGGATGGACCAACTTTTGACCATCATATGAGAGCATCAAACTAAAAACTAAGTAACCCGATAAGTTCCTGCAGATCAATGCACTTTCATTATCCTGAGCACCACGAGGATTAAAATAAATAAATTATCATAATGATTTTAAATAAATCACCTGTCATGGCATCTTGTAATACCATCTGAATAACTACGTGGCCAGAACCATATATCTGAATTCCATCCAGGTTGTGCTATTTGAAGTGCTTCGTTTAGGTAGATTGCATACCTCAGAAATTTCAATTCATACCTCTCTTTTGGTAGTTGTTCAACGCACGGGTTCAAAATGGAGACACGACATTTATGTTTGTCGATGAAGAACAACATGAAATCGCCTAGGAATGCATATGGCAACAAAATCCGCAAGCGGCAAGCGTTAGAAAAAAATAGATCATAACAATGATAACCAAGAAGAAAAGCAAACTTACTGTATGACACAACGAGATATTATTGTTCATCTCAGGCCAGCCGTGAAAAAATGTCGCGAAAGTCTTAATGTATGGCTTTACACGCCACTTAGGATGTTTTGTGCCATTCGATAATGCCGTCTGCGTCAATACACAAGGTTTAGAAACATGACGATGATAATAATTACATGTGAATATAGCAACTTACACAAAATCTTAAGTCCATATTGTGCACGAGAGGATCTATAAATAATTGTATATCGTCGCATGCCAATATACGCACGGCCATGTTGAAGCGGTCCTTGTCCATAGGCTGGTCCGATGTGAGAATGCCCTGAATTTGTTTCAAACTCAATCCCAATGGAAATGGTTTTGAGCTTCGCACCCATTCTTTCCTAGGAAATAGTCGACATGCATCACGATATCATCATAATATATTGACACTTAATGATTTTTATAATAAATGGTACTTACTCCAAACACTTTGCATCCTTAATGGACATGATGTATCTAACAATCTCGTCTAAATTAGGTGGGTCGGCCGGCACCATGGAGGCGGGAAGGGTACATCTTTCTTTGGCTACAACCGCTGAGTCTTGTTGATTTGGATTCAATAACTCTTCAATATCAGAATTAAATGCCTTTTCTTTATCGTCAGGTTGTTTGTAGATCGGGTTACCTCTTAACTTATTTAGTTCCGACTCGTACAAAATGGCAACTAACTTTTTTCAGAATTCTTTCATATCCTTCTGCAAAGTAGCAAGAAGAATTACTCTCGTAATAATTTAAGATGAAACCTAGCAATTGAATCTTGATAATCAAATACTTAGGTGACGTGGTCAGAAAGAATATCTCCTGTCCAATATTTCATAAAGTTTAGCATGAACAATCCGACGATGAACTACAAGATTACCAAATGGTGCGTAAGCATTTCATTTAGAAAAAATCAACATAATGAAACTATCTGCAAAAATATTCAATGCTCATTGTATTCTTGAGTCGCATGTACCAGAAACCACGCTCTAATTAGCATTGAGCTAATTCATGCCCTCCAGTAAATGAGCACTGAGCTACTTGGCACGGGCGCAAGGATTAAAAACCGTGCTGAAATCCCTGGAAATTAACCCTGACGTCCGGCCTTAATGCTCACTGTATCTTTACCGATGGGGGAGCCAAAAGGCACCACTGATTGGATTGGACACACCACCTAGCAGTTCTCTGATTGGTACGTTACTATTTTTTTGTGATTTACGAGGTGTTTATGTTTTATGTTCCATTGCTAAATAAATCAGTCTGCAGGTAGCTGCATTGATGAAGAAGTGATGTCTAGTTGAATGATATCATAAATTTGAGTCTAAGAAAATAAGGTACAATCAGTCAACTATTTGTACACACACAAATATATATAAATTTAGAACTGATTTGAGATTCTGATTCAACATACCCATCAGTTTGCACTTCTATTTGGAAATGTTCTACTATCGGCCATGTTGTGACGTCAAGATCCTGCCACTTTTCACCTTTATTAAAGTTCTTCATTTGGGATACAATCTTCAAATGCCTCTCAAATCCCTGTAGCTGTTATATGTGAAGAAAACATTTCATAACGAGGCAAACACAATGTCAAGGGAAAAATCACATTCATCAGCTACTTGCCATAAGAGCGTGGTCACTCCGACTCATCCCAGCCCCAAGGGAGTCCAACACTTGTATCAACCGTTTTTTCGCATTGATGACCGCTAAATACCAATGGGTCTTAGTAATATTTATTGGAATAAATATCTGAAAGAAAAATATATTAAGCTGAATTGAAATGTAAAAAATATATATTGAACCCGATGCATAGATATAGATAATTCTAACCATGTCATGCTTTAGATAAAGATGCATCCGTTCTATGATGTGACGATGTTCCTTCTTGTCCTTTTTCAGCACGGCAGAGACAAATGTGCTGGCCAAGAATACCTTACCACCCTCTCTATTCAAAACATGATCACATGAGCGCATACAATATATGTACGCATTTATCACCTGTAATTGGACATATAAAATGCATTTGAATTCAATACATTTCAGACACTGATGTGTAAATAGTGCTCTCAAACTATGTTGACTTACGTCGTCGGGTAAGAATCCATCATCACATGTAAGACATGCCAACTCGTCATTCGATAATAAGGCGTCATCGATATCCACGAACTTGGTGTCTTCAGGTGCGGACATTATTGATTCTAATATCCTCTTGCAGTGCACGTAGACGGGGTAGGAACGCGGCCACATCTCTGCACAGCTCAGAGGGCACATTAAACCGCATGCCCTGAAATTCAGTGTCGACCTCGCTCCATCTTGCATCCCCAAGCGTGGCAATGGAGGCCATGGCGCTTGCGTATCGTTCAGCCATAGAACTACATAGATAACGTTGTCAATTCAAATCTAATTATTCTATTCTCCCTAGAATAATTAGAGGCTGTCCGGTAACCCATCAGATTGGTATTACTCCTTAAAAGAAAAAGACAGCACTACCTAAGGAACAATAGCTATTTCCTGATCGAAGAAGGAGCGGCAGGACCCAGGTCGAGAGAAGTAGGAATGAACAAGGCTGGTGTATGTACAGTTCTATTTATTTATATCAGCCGGGTATCCAATCGTATCTTATCTAATCTAACTAACTAACACTTCAGCAAAAAACAGGGCACCTAGAAAACTAACCGGCTAAGGCTCTGTTTGTTTCAGCGGTAGCTTCTGCTTTTGGGGTTCAGAAGTTGAAGCGGAAACAAACAGATGAAAATTGCAAAGCGCTTTCGGAAAGCGCGGTCGCGAATTGTACCGGAGCAGGAAAAGCAGCTGGGAGGGTGCTTCCCGAGCTTTTGCCTGCTTCCCGAGTGGCATCGGACGAGACAAACAAACCCGACAATATGCGTCAGGGAAAAGGCCAATGCAACCGGAAGATACCTTTTGTCAGCATGAAACGTGCACCTACAAGGAGCAAAAAACGCATGAGCTTCCTGTAGATGCTATGAACAGACAAGTCTACATCTCCTAGTCATGAGGGTTACTTTTTTCAATATAATAGTGAGACAAAATTCTGCACTAAAGTTATACTGTAGATACTGTTGGACTATGTACTTTTCTGTTGCTAAATCTAGAGATTGTTCATGTTTAGATACAAAATTATGTTGCTATACTTGCATGTACTTTTCTGAAACATGAACAAAATACAGAATGTAGGATGATTAGATACAAAATTCTGGCTTGGAAGTTTTGGAAGATGATTGTTCATGTTTGAGATCTTAGAAATGAAAATTCTCATCAAGTATTAGCAAGATATTGCATTTTTATTAAGCATCTGAAGTAGTCATATCATCCATGTACTTTATTTTACCCCCCTGCAATTTTTTATCAAGCATCTGAAATTTACAACATACAAATGACACCAACATATGAGTTTTAGTGGTACCGTGAGTGTGAAGCTGTACACATTTGTGATTCCAGGAGTGCAGCTCCTACTAATTCTAAACAAAGAGTAGTGAATGCAAGTGCAGTAGTTTGACAGTGTACAACCTACTCCTGAGTACTAACAACTCCTTGTACTTACAATGAAGTGGCATTTAATTTGCATGTTTCCATGCATATTGTCTCATTTGCAGGTCCTACTCTTTCTAAGTTCGGTTCTTTGCCGACAATTGGGATTAGAACATGATGCACTTACTTTCATTCCTCGGCGGCCGTGGAGTGCTGTAGCAGAACGAGCTAGCGGCAGCGGCGTCGGTGACCTGTGATGGAGTAGGCGACGAAAGAGGCAGCGTGGCGTCGACGCACTCCACGGCAAGGCGAGGCGAGCGGCAGAGGCGCCGGCGGGCTGAGGCGAGCGGCAGTGGCGTCGGCGTCGACGCACTCCACGACAAGGCGAGGTGAGCGACAGCGGTGTCGGACTGAGGCGAGCGGCGCCGGCGGACTGAGGCGAGCGGCAGTGGCGTCGGCGAGCTGTGGTGGAGTAGGCGAGGCGAGTAAAGGGCGCGTGTTGTCAGCAAGTTTGAATAGCTTGTTGAGAAAAAGAAGTTCGGCGTGTTAGCCGCTATTTTCAAAAAGTTTGTTAGGGGTAGAAACATCCGGTCCTGGTTTGAGGTGTGCTGTTTTTCGGTTAGGAATTTTGAAAGTTTTGAAAATGTTTGTTGTGCATGCGCAAAGTTTGTTAGGGTCCGGTTTGAAGTTACAATGAAGTGGAGTTTGTTGTGCACGCCATATCCTGTGATTATCTTTTTTCCTTCCTTTTTTTGTTTCTTTTCCTTCTTGTTGTGCATGCGCAAAGGACTTATTTCCTTCCTTTTTTGTTTCTTTTCCTTCTTGTTGTGCATGCGTAAAGATCTTTTTTCCTTCCTTTTTTTTGTTTCTTTTCCTTCTTGTTGAGCATGCGCAAAGGTTGTTAGGCTCCGGTTTGAAGTTTGTTGTGCATGCCTATGGAGTTTGTTGCACGCCATATCCCTCCTCCTTTTTTTCCTTCCTTTTTTGTTTCTTTTCCTTTTGTCAACCGGTATCCACTTATAGGTGGCAGGGCATGTAATTAATTCGAAATGTGATGGCATTTGGCTTGTGACACCATTTGGATTGTGACACCATACCACGCATTCTGCTTTAATAGTAAAGATTATTACTACTACTATATATAGAGTTTTTTTTTAAATAATACGAATTTTTAATACAAATTCTGATTCTAGCGCTCGGAATCCGGGAATATCAAAAATAGGGCGCGGTCGGCGTGGGTCGTGCCGATCGGCACGGCCTGTGCCGAAAAGTCGTGGTCGGCTGGACCCACGCCGACGGCTGCATGCCTGCAGCCGCGCGCAGGCCGGGCCCCACATTTCGGCGTTGCTCGCGCCGATCGGCACGGCTCGTGCCGATCTGGGCCGAGATATCCCTCCGCGCCAGCTCCTTCCTTTCTTCTTCCTCCTTCTTCCTCCTGTTGCAGCCAAGAGCTTTGAGCTCTGTTCTTCCCCCCCACGAATACACTGCAAATTCTGGCCCAAAAAATAAGTGTGAGAAGGTTAGATTGCTAGGAAACAAGAGAGGAGGACTAGGGCATCAAGGATCTGTCCATGCAGTAATTTTTGGTGGATTCGTTTTAAAAAGAGGAGGTGGAGGATTTGAAGCAATGGAGGCCAACAATGGTGGATAGCAGTGGTGGGAGCTCGTATTGGAGGAGGAGGTGTGGTGGTGGAGCAGTGGTGGCGGTAGATTGAGGCCGGGAACGGAAGAAACGGGATTTCCACGCGTCAAGGGTATGAATCTTGTTTATCATTTTTAGTTGATTTATTTCTTATGTATGTGTTAGTTGTTAAATATTTGTGTCGGTGGATGTGATAGGTGTACCGTACACTATTTTTGTCGGTGGTTTTTGGTTATTCTGTTAATATTGTTGTATAAATAAATTTGGCCGAACAATGCGTTAGTTGTATTATATATATATATGTAAATTTAGTCGGTGGATATATACCGGATGGATGCGTTAATTTAGTTCTATAAATAATTTTTTCGGATGGATACGTTTAAAAGTTGTTATATAAATGACTATATCTGATGGATGCGTTAGTGGGTGGCGGGTGGTTTTTGCAACTGTCGATATTAATGGGTGTATGTTGGTTCTTTGTTATTATTTGAGGACTATTAGTAATATTGGTAATATTTTCGGTGGTCGTAATATTTTGTATCGTATTATTTGACGGAATTAATTTGTTTAGGTAATGTAAGTCGTTGATTTTGTTGTGCACTTCGGCGCCGGTAATGTCCGTGTTACGGAGACTGGGGTTGATCTTAGTGAATATAATAATATGGTGATGCAGTTGCCAGACCCAGAGAGAGCTAGAATAGCTGCAGTGCAGGAGTATTTCACTGGTAATTTTGGGTATGATCCTAATATATTTACGGTTAAGATCCAGTCAGTATGGTCCAAATCCCGTACAAATATTTTTCGGGAGTTGTTACCGCTGGATCGAACAGGTCAGTGGATAACTTGGCTAGCATCATGCAAACGTCGAGGTACCCAACCAGAAATCCTGCTGATATTTTATCCGAAGCAGAACAATGTAGAACAAGGTGGCGGAGGTTTTCAGCATGGAGAAAGCAGTCAGGGTGCTGATTCACAAAATGTGGATATTCCTGATAGGTATGAGCCAGCACTATGTGTTGACTCGGAAGGACCTCCGCCAGTCGGAGAGGCTGATGCGGATGAGTACGAAGGTACTGTGCAAGAAGAGATGCTGGTTGAAGATGAGGATGGTCTTGAAGAAGATCTTGATTCGGATGATGAAGATGACCCAAATGAGGATGATATTGCTAATGATGAAGAAGATAGTGTTGCAGATGTGCCGATTCCACACTCCTGGGATATGGACAAGTCGAACATGACAACTGTGGACGATGGATATTCTGCCGCATGGGAGTATCGAATGAATAATATTCGAATCGGAGCCCAGTATAACACAAAGCTGGAGCTGAGAGAAGCCGTGATTGAGTGGGCATTGGCAACGCAAAGGGTTTTCCGTACTGATGTGTCAAATAGTCGATATTTGACTATGAGCTGCACTAACATCGACTGTCCTGCCAGGGTCCACGCTCACGTACCGAAGTACGACGTGCTGTGGGTGGTGTCTGATTTTCAGCCACACACTTGTGAGATATCTAGCACGGTGACGGACCATCCAAACCTGTCTTCAACTCTCATTGCACGCCTCTTGTTCAGCGAGATAGTGCAGAAGAAAGACATGACCGCGAGAAGCATTCAGTTGACAGTTAAGAGTAGATGGAAAACCAGTATTAAGTATGAGAAGGCTTGGAGAGCTAAGCAGAAGGCTCTAGAAGAGAGGTTCGGCACTTTTTATGATGCTTATGACAGCGTTGTTGCCATGGTGGACACACTGCAAAAGAGAAATCCTGGTACAGAGGTTCAATTTCAATGTTCTCATTGGAACAACCATCCTACGTTGGTGGTGTTTGCCCGGTTGTTCTTCTCGTTCGGCATCTGCATTGAAGCTTTTAAATACTGCCGACCAGTCTTGTGCATCGACGGCACATTTCTCACCGGCAAGTACAAGGGGGTGATATTGACTGCAATAGGAGTGGACGGCAACGGACAAATCGTCCCTATTGCGTTTGCCTTTGTTGAGGGTGAGAATTATGAAAGCTGGCTATTCTTTCTCAGGCAGTTGAAAAAGGGGGTTGTGAAGGATAGGCCGAACGTGTGTATTCTTCATGACAGGCATGCAGGTCTGTTGAAGGCAATCAAGACTCTGCAGCACCCTGCTGAAGACGAAGAAACTCCGTGGACTGATGTGCAGAGCCGATGGTGTATGAGACATCTGGCTGCTAAATTTTACTCTTGTTTTAAGAGTAAACGTCTTATGAATTTGTTCAAAAGACTCTGCAATGTGAATCAGCAAAGAAAGTATGAATTTTTGTGGGAAATGCTAACTGAATTCACGCAGAAACAAGTGAAAGAAAGAAGAGCTGCACAGGCAACGGCAGTAGCTGCTCAGGTGGCGGCAGCACAAGCGGCACAAACTGATGAGTCTGAACCAGTAGGGTTGTGTGATTTGCCCGGAATTGATCCACCAGGAACAAAGAGAAAGAAAGGAGCACGCATCCGGAATTTCGAATAGTGGATAGAGAAAGAGCCGCCCGTGAAGTGGTCTTTGTTGCATGATGCACACGGAGCGAGATATGGCATCATGACTACGAACCTTGCAGAGATATATAACTTTGTCCTCAGAGGGAACCGGGGTCTTCCACTTACAGCTCTGGTCGAGGGGATTATGCACGGAACAATGAATTATTTTAGAGATAGACGTGTCGAAGCCGTGAATCACTGCCATTGGTACCCTGACACACCTTACTGTCGCAAGATAAGAACATACATGGAGAAGAAAACACAGAAGGCTCGGTTGCACAATGTCGTTAGAGTTGGTAATGTAGAAGCTCGGTATGAGGTGGGCCTGCCGACAGAAAGATTTGGGGCTGCCGTGCTGAGAACCCACGAGGTGTTCATAACTGACGGATATCCGCCAAAATGTGAATGTACCTGCAATAAACCGAGGCTTCTTCATCTTCCTTGCTCTCATGTGTTAGCAGTATGTGGACAGATGGGGTTGCATGCTGGGTGTTTTGTGTCACCATACTACATGAAGGAGGCAGTGGTGCAAACCTGGACCGGGGAGATGAGAGGTTTCCGAATGGAAGGTAACTTCAACAAGGTTGGTGAGGCAAAAAGAGAAATCATTCCTTCTCCATTAACCATGCGGACTAGCAGAGGACGACGTCAGTCACGGCGCATCAGGAATGATATGGACGAGGCAGAAGCAGGTGGTTCAACTCGTCAGTGCTTGTTATGCAATTTGTTCGGCCACAAAGAGAAACATTGTCCAAAATTCCCCCAAGGAGGCGAACCTGTACGTGGCCGAGGAACAAGAGGTGGCCGAGGAGGTAGAGGCCGAGCAACTCGTGGCTAGTATTATGCTTTAATTCGTATTTGTAATAATAAAGTACAATTGTTCGAAGTTGTTTGTTCGACGACTATGTTTTAATTCGTACTTGTAATAATTAAGTACAATTGTTCGAAGTTGTTTGTTCGAGTACGATGTTGTTTGTTGTAGGTGCAGATCTGTTTTAATTCGTATTTGTAATATTTAATACAATGGGACGATGTTGTTTGTTGAATGGTATCTGTTTTAATTCGTATTTGTAATAATGACGTACAATTGTTTAAAGTGGTATTTCTACTACTATGTTCATGTTGTATAACTTTGCAGATGGCGGGCCGTGCTTTGCTTAGTGCCGATGTTGATTCAAAGCATCGCGCTAAGATATGGGAGTCAGGTGGGCAGCCACATCTTCTGCGTACTCGGACACCATCGATTAACTGGGAGTTGCATCCTGACTGGATTGATCGGTACGTTGGACTTAATAATTTTATATATTGTTTAGACTGTCAACGGTTTTATTAACGGACTTCTAACAAAGTTCTTTAAACTATTTGCAGGTTGACTTGGGCAGGTCTTTTACCGCTTGCACGTCTAGTTGAGAGCATCCCCGCAGGATGGGTTCAGCTTCAGCCCGATGAGGTACACGGCGAGCCGAGGCAGATGCACCAGATTGGCACTAGTAAGATCACGATGGACAGGTCACTGCTTAGCTGCTTAGTGGACCGTTGGAGGCCGGAGACCCACACTTTTCACTTCCCGTGGGGGGAGATGGCACCGACTCTTCAGGATGTGTCATATTTGTTGGGACTCCCTTTGGCTGGCGCAGTGCTTGGACCTTCAGATCCTCCGCCCGATTGGCATGAGGCCATGCAGGCACGCTTCGCAGGCGTGCATCCTGGAAACCCCATGTTGCCTGAGCACAAGCATGGTGTACAGCTGAACTGGCTTAACAAGTGGCAGGTAAATGTTAATTATGTAGTGAGTTTACTTTGTCGGTGTATAGTCCATGACTAACTTATTTAGTTTGCGGTTTGCAGCTACGGGCATACGGCATCCCGGTGGAGCACCTGACTCAGGAGCAGGTTACGCGGAGCCTCGAGGCGTATCTACTGTGGCTATTTGGCAAGGTGATGTTCACTGAGACTCATCACGACACTATTACTGCTCGTTGGGTACCTATAGCACTAGAGATTGCAGCGGCACAGAACCAAGAAGACATAGAGCAGCGGAGTTGGGGGTCTGCACTATTAGCTGCTACATACAGGGCTCTGTGCACCGTGTGCACGAAGAACTCGGATAGCTCTTCGATACTAGGATGTCCTCTACTTCTGCAGCTCTGGTCTTGGGAGAGGTTCCCTGTCGGTAGACCCGACGTGGACGCGACCAGGCCCTGGGACTACAGACTGATAGATCACAACGCAGTTGATCTTCCCACATTTGGCAGTATGTGGGCATATAGAGAGGTACTCATTCGATAGTCCATTACTTTTAAGTTTGGTTCTTTCAAATTTTAATGTTCAATTATTCATTAAAAATTATAAATGTTTGCAGAGACGATTCCAGGGTGATCAAGTGAGAAACTGCTACGTGATGTTCACTGAGTGGTTCGATCAACTGCCACATCACCAGGTTATATGGGAGCCATACCACGAGTCGCGGATACAGGCACGATACCCCGGCGGGATTTCTTCTTTGTGCACCAGAGACCGTGCATACTGGTTGACTACACGTCGGATTGTGTTCGACGTCTTGGTGGAGGAGATGTCGCAACACCGTGTTATGAGACAGTTTGGACTTCGCCAGTGGCCGGTGCCTCCTACTAGAGCTACACTTCCTCAGCACGTGCACAAGTAAGTACTAGAACTTATATTTAATATGTGGGGTACTAGTGTTGTTCTAGTACGTACTTATGCTATGTGTGCATTTCGCAGGAAAGGACGGCAGGGAGAGAGATCGCTCGCATCTTATGTGCAGACGATCCTACCATATATACAAGAATGGGGGAGTGCGACGGATCCGGCAAATTTATGGCCCGCAGAAGCACCCTTTGTGCTTGCTGATTTTGAGAAGTACCTCCGGACGTACAGACTCGCCTGTCGCACTCGTTTGGTTACGAGTGCCGACCCTGACGACCTTCCTGCGGCTG
Source organism: Poa annua (assembly GCA_026929855.1). Taxonomy (NCBI): domain Eukaryota; kingdom Viridiplantae; phylum Streptophyta; class Magnoliopsida; order Poales; family Poaceae; genus Poa; species Poa annua. Next base: position 74,701,534 of record CM049433.1, read on the forward strand.
ATATCACGGCCATGTACCCAACACAGGGAATCGGGGCTCGGGGAAACACAGCGGTAAGTGTTCTAGTTTCAGTACTCTTCTACTACCCATGTAAGGGAAACGTACTACAGTAAAAACATATCTGACATTTTATTTATATTTTACAGGCCGACATCATAGCAGATATTCAGGCGGACGTCGCTGCGTACTACCCCGTCGTTGGTGCCCAGCACCAGTCGTGGTTCAAGCGTCTAGAGGGCAAGTTAAGACGTGCTTATGGTGTGCTGACCTGCACACGTGCTGCGGACGTTGTTCCACGCCATGCACCCCCGCGTCCCCCACGCCACTCCTCGGCACGGCTGTTAGGTGCCGCACAGGTATCACCACCCCGTGACACCACTCCTCGGCATGACCCTCGACCACGTTTTACACCTCAGCAAAGTCCTAGCACACGGCACATCGACGACACAGTTGCGTCTACCTCTCGCCAGCCAGACGCTTTCGCCCCTGGTCCATCCCAGCCACCTCTTTCACAGATTCCAGTGTATGTGTCGGGTCCTTCACAGCCGACTATGTTTATGCCGGCAACTTCACAGTCGCCATTGTTTATGTCGGGTCCTGCACAGCCTCCACTCTTTATGCCGGGTAGTTCATCCTGGCAGGCACATGCACCACCGTTCACTGGGATGCCATATTCGTACGGTTATGGGGGCGGACCACAGTTCGTTGGAGCATCACACCAGCCGCAGATGGCCAATCTTATGGGCCAGTACTCTCAGCAACTAATGCACGGAGGTTAGAAATTTTTATTTCTCGTAGATATAAAATTTATTCACCAACATCACACACTAACATATTATCTTGTGCAGGTGCAGATCAGGCGTACAACTCTCCCCAGTACGACTTGGACACCACTCAGGCATACGCGCCTTCGCCACCGATGCCCACTCAGCAGACACCACCTCCGGAGACAGCACAGCCAGACGACGAGCATGACGATGCGCCGTTGCAAGGTCGAGGAATGCGGCAACACCAGGCTCCCACGCGTTTGTCACCTTCCGGCCCTCGGCGTAGGAGGACGCGGTACCGTCGTCAGGTCGACGAGGACTGATACTTTTACCTATGTACTATTCGATAAGAAATGAAGATAATAAAAAAAAAGGTACAACACAAGGCGAGTACATACTGATCACAACACACGAGAAAAGAAATTACATAACTCAATTTAAGACACACGAGAAAAGAAATTACATAGCTCCCTTGCCCTTTCTCGATGCTTCAGCCTTCTTCTCCTTGCCCTTCCTCGATGCTTCAGCCTTCTTCTCCTTCCCCTTTCTCGATGCTTCAGCCTTCTTCTACTTGCCCTTCCTCGATGCTTCATCCCTCCTTTCCTTTGACGTCAGCATGAAATCGTCGTCATCATCGCTGGAGACTACCCAAAGAAAGGACTCACCGTAAAAATAGCGGTCATCTTCGGTCCGCAGATACGGACCATTGGTAACCTTCCTATCATACTTATCTACAAGCCTCAGCATTTCTGCATGGATTTGTTGCAGGGTCCTATACGGAAACCCGTCTCGAACTTGTCTCGCCCCAAGCAAAGCGAGATGTCTCTCACTACCAATAATTTTTGAGATGGGAACTACCCTACCATCTACCTTCAAATCTGTGGAAATCATAGCGAGATGCTTCGAGGCGGCATCGTGAAACCCGGACACACACTTCTCACAGGGAACAATACACACCATCCTTGCGCTCAAGTGACTCACATGCCTACCTTCGAATGGGTTTTATAGGATAACTGTGACGGGAGAAATAGGCGGGAAACGGTGGCGGGAGAATTCTGGGGGGAAACGGTGGCGGGAGAATTCTGGCGGGGGAATTATGGCGGGAAACGGTGGCGGGGGAATTATGGCGGGAAACGGTGGCGGGAGAAATAGGCGGGAAACGGTCGCGGACGAATTCTGGCGGGAAACGGTGGCGGGAGAATTCTCGTGGGAAACGGTGGCGGGGGAATTATGGCGGGAAACGGTGGCGGGAAGAAATTATGCACGAAACGGTGCCCTTGCCCCTGCTCCTTGCACCGCCGCCGTCCACCTCCTTGCTCCGGTCGCAACCCACGGTCGGCTGCAGCACATTTCGGCATGGCCCGTGCCGATCGGCATGGCCCGTGCCGATCGGCATGGCTAGTGCCGAAATGTGTTGTCGGCGCCAGAGTGACGCGAAGGCATGCAGCCGTCGGCACGGCTGGTGCCGACCAGAACTTTTCGGCACGGGCCGTGCCGATCGGCACGACTGACGCCGACGCCGCCCTATTTTTGAAATTTTCTGATTCCGCGCGCTAAAATCCGAATTTCTATTAAAAATTCGTATTATTTAAAAAAAAACTCACTATATATATACTACTACTACATTACCACTATGTATAGTGTGGTCACGAACTCACGATTCAGAACAAGATTGTTCAGCTTAAATTCAGTTGCTCCAGTACAGTACTACAGTTTTATTGATCTCGAGATTAAATGGCCATTAAGTCGGGTTTCAATTCAATTATCGAGCACTAGTAGTACGACTGGTCTTCTTGCCGGCAGTGCTGATCAAGCTGTTCGTGCTCAGTATCCTCGTTCTGAAGCACATGATAATCAGAAACAAAACTAGCTACATCCAGAATCTCTCCCCATAGCTATGCATGGGGGAAGAATGTTTTTCCAATATGTCCTCGATGTTCTTAGAATCACGACTAAGCTATGGGAGGAGATTCTTTTTTTAATACAAGGCAAAAACTTTAGAGAGGACGCCATTAATCCAGAGTCATGATTGTTACACACTTGATGCATACATGGAGGCATATGGATATCAGATTTCACCTACTCCCTCCGGTCTACTAAAATTGTCGTAAGAAATGACCTTGGGTAGTGTACAATTCCATAGTTGTATGTACGTCGATTATTTTCGATCAGAGGGCGTATGAGAGATAGAACTCATTGGCGGAAGATGAATGTCATTGTTGTTCATCCTCTTTTGTACACAAATGTGATGGGCGATAAAAAAGGTGCAGGAAAGAAAATCCAGAAGAGAAGGAGAAAATGTTGCAAAGAAGGTAAGAAAACATGGGGTCACAATGCATTGCTCTCTATGCAAATTTGACGATCACAACAAAAAAGGCCACCACAACCACATGGAAAGTTCTAGCCAACCAGTTCCTGATTTAGAAGAGGAGATCGATGACCCTAGAACTTTGGAGGTTTGTATTAATGCTTCACAATGTCTTATTTATAAGTTTTGTCATGATTCATTCCATTAATGATATTTCACGTAAAGCTAACAAGGCAACACACCTTGCACGGGCACAATTTGGTCCCATGGCGAATTGGCGATGTCCATGTCAGGACCGTCAACGTGTGCCGTCGTTCCAAGTCGTGTTCCCAAAATGAAGGGTGAGAAGACGACGATTCATTGTTCGTTGTGATAATGTGGTTTCGTTTGTGTGATGATGCTCATGACAAAGTCGTGCGCATGACGACTACTCCCACCGTTATGGAATACTTGACTACAAAATGAGTGTATCTAGATGTGTTTCTAGTCTTGATACATTTAGTTAGAAGTCAAGTATTTATTTTTTCGGAATTTCTCCTTTGTGAAATCTCAACATCCAACTTTGGTTTAAATCAGAAGACAAAGACAACACTTGTGTACCGTTCCTTTGGAAGCATCACTCTGGGAGAACATTTTCTTAGTTTGAGTTTTTTTTACTACTATCTTTCGATACTTCATCCGTCCCAAAATAAGTGTGTTAGGTTTGCCTAAGTTTAAACATATCTAGACATGAAACATATCTATATACATCTATGTTTGGATAAATAAAATACACTTATTTTTGGGACGAAGGGAGTATTATATTATTGCAGAGGCCATGTGAAAATAGTATTTGGTTGGTACTGGTATGTATTTTTTATATGGAAAAAGATACGCGGTAGGTCACAAAACTCGTGGACCCTACATCTAACTCAACGAAGCGGTTCCCCACGCCCGCGTCGCTCGGCTCGGGCGAACCCTAGCCGCTGCCAGGAGCCACTCACTATCTTCCATCCCCTCGGCCGCCAACGGAAGATGTTGTCAGGCTCTGGCAGCGGACGGCACCCTGGCTTTGGCGCTGCGGCGCCCTCGCGATAGCTTGGTTGGGGAGGCTCGGGCCATGGATTCGGCAACCATCGGTGATGACGCGGCTACGGCGGCCCTCGGTGACGCGGCTTCGGCGACGACGACTTGCCCGGTGCAGTGGCGACGGCGACCTATGGGCTCTGTCCCGCTGGCTCTCCCAGCTTGGCTTGGCGGGGTGGCAGCCCGCGGCCCAGGCTTTGGTGGTGCTGCTCCCCGGCGACGGTGGAGCGTCGTGCTCTGGTACCAGCGGTTGATTCGTCCATGGTGGTCGTTCGATCTGGAAGGGCTCTTCCAGATCTGGCTCTTCAGTTGCTGCTATAGATGAGGTTCGTGGCGGCTTCGGTGTGGCAAAGGCGATGTTGCCACTCGTGAAGGTGCACGGGACAACGGGTTCGTGGGCTGAGCAATTGACAACGTGGGTGGTGGTGGCTTGTTTGGCTCCAGATGAATGTCTGCTCAGCTCCGGCCGGCCGGTGGCGGCGGCGTTCGCGGGACGTCTTAGCCCTCATAGGAGGCGCTGTCGTGGAGTTCTTCGGAATCCACATCCCGGGTTCTTCGGGCGAAAGTCTAGACCCTGGCCTAGGGTCGGGCGGCGGTGGCGTCTTCTACGCTGCTCCCCTCTTTAAGGCGTCGTCTTGAAGATCATCGTCCCCTTCACGCTTTCCTAAGGCTGGATGTGCACGACATCGCGATTTAGCAGGTGTACGATCGGTGATGTGTGAGTTCCGCGTGGCGGTTTGTGTGACAACGACAATGTTGGTCTGCGATGGTCTGATCACGGCAATGGCTTCATAGCCGCCTCTGTTCCGGCGTGTCCGAGAGTCTTTGTGTCGGTCTTCTCAGGCTGTGAAGTCGGAGCCGCTATGTTTCTCATGCTTCTTCATTTGAGCGGCGTTACGATGACCTTCACAGGGGTGGTCTGGTGGTGAAGATCTTCTTCGGCGCAGGTCTTGCACATATTCTCTCAGGAGCTCATCATCAGAATCGGAGCTGCCTATCCCTATGCCATGAGTCATTTGTTTAGCATAGGCCAATGTGGGCTACTCGACGCTGCTTCGGCAATGGTCTCCTTGGTGGTCTTCTGGTGAAGTCGGAGTCGCTGTAGAGTGCAGCTTGATGGCAATGACTTGGGGTGTGTGGGTAGTCAAGGTGGCTGTGCGTGTCCTCGTGACGGTCGTCGAGTGTGTTGTTTCGGCCCTAAGCCGGTTTCCCGCTAATTAACCGGCCAATTCTCACTTGTTCTTAATTAGTGAAAATGGTAAGTCTTTTGTCTTGTTTAAAAAAAAAACTCGTGGACAGAGGCGTCAGTGACGGCTGACGTTGACGCCCTGGGTCTGCCTGCGTCGTCTGAATTCTGAAAGACTGCGAGGAGGAGACCTGGGGGAGACTTCCATTCCAGCGCCGCGCCGGCTCTCACGTACGTCTGAGCCTGAGCCGCCCTGCAGCCGGCACGTGATCCGAGGCAAGAGACGACGGCCGGCGGGGGCCAAGTGGCCGGCGCTGGCTGCACACGCCAAAGCGCCGCATTTAGCACCCCAACCACCGATCGCCCCGCTGTTGATTTTCATTTAACGCGGTCCGTTTCGGGTGGTCCTGATCGATAGTCGTAGCAAAACAATTCACCTCCCGCTAACCCTCTGCTGGCCGGTCTGGCTCCTCCTTAATTAACTCTAAGTAGTAGCTCTAGCTAGCTACTGATGGCGAGAGGAGAGATCGAGTGGACTGAGTGAAAGCTAAGCCAGGCCCGCCTCTATAAGAGGCAGAGAGAGCCCGCCACCTTGTGTCTATCAACGACGAGCTAGCACACGCCTTGGCAAGTGCAAGCTAAGCCAGCCACCGGAGTAGCTCGATCTCTCTCGGCCAAGCTAGTGTCGGTGTACGTACGTGCCTCGATCGTCTAGCTAGCTCCGTGCGTGGCCGCCATGGACGCTCATTCTCCGCCCGCCGTGTCCGCCGTCCTCCTAGCCGTCGTCGTCGCGGCGGCGCTGCTCCTGGCTGCGGCGCCGACGGCGTCCGCGGCGCGCGCCTTCTTCGTGTTCGGCGACTCGCTCGTCGACAACGGCAACAACAACTACCTCATGACCACGGCGCGCGCGGACGCGCCGCCCTACGGCATCGACTTCCCGACCCACATGCCCACGGGGAGGTTCTCCAACGGGCTCAACATCCCCGACATCATCAGTACGTTTACCCTCACCCTCTAGCTTGCTTGCTTAAACCCATATATTCCACCACCATCACCGGTTCTTGACATCTTTGCATGCTGATCTGCAGGCGAGTACCTCGGGTCGGAGCCCGCGCTGCCGTACCTGAGCCCCTACCTCCGCGGCGAGAACCTGCTCGTCGGCGCCAACTTCGCCTCCGCGGGCGTCGGCATCCTCAACGACACGGGCGTACAATTCGTAAGCTCCTTCCATCAATCCATCCACAAACACACTCACCTAGTACTTCTAAGTAATCATGTAGAGCCGTATATAAGTACAATAATGCAAGTGACGACGACATTGATTGGTTAATTACTACTCGATCAACGGGGCTGTACGTACGTACGTGCAGGTGAACATCATCAGGATCGCGCAGCAGCTGGACAACTTCGAGGACTACCAGCGGCGGCTGGCCGGGTTCATCGGCGAGGACGCGGCGAGGCAGCGCGTGAACCAGGCGCTCGTGCTCATCACCCTCGGCGGCAACGACTTCGTCAACAACTACTACCTCGTGCCCTTCTCCGCCAGGTCCCAGCAGTACGAGATCCACGACTACGTCCCCTTCATCATCTCCGAGTACAAGAAAGTCCTCGGGGTATGTAAGCTTAATTAAGCTTTTACTCCCCAAATTAACCTGCAAGTCTTATACACTAAAGCGAAGTAGTGGCATACGAATATGATTTAGCATTTGTATATATCAAATAACTCCCCTCTATCCAAAATGCCAAGCTATACTAAGTTTTTAGCATAATATACTCCAACAACAAACATGGTTAGCATTCAAGGAGAAAACTTGTCGGGACGCTCTTTCCTTTCTGTCAGAATGGTGTACAAGAGTGGTAGGCCTAAATTTACCCAAAATGCATAGGACAATGAAATGCTGCGTGCTGGCGAAGAACAGTAGTGGAAAGAGTTGAGTCTGCATAGGCTGCCTGCTGGTAATATTGTGAAGAGGAGATGGGCGGTAGTACTCTGAACATTTCTTGGTAGCGGCCGGAGTCTCTCTGGGTAGTATTATGTTCTGCTTTCTGCAAACAATAAACTGACACGGCCTGTAGTGGTTTCTGCACACCGGGTTCAACACTTCACTGTTAACTGTTTCTGCTGGTAAGAGATAGCCCATGAAGAAAGATACAGTTTTTATTCACAACTGAGTCGATCGCCACCAGTTTCAGTAACAGTCCGATATATCTTCACTGTGGAAGAAGCAGAATCCAGACATAGTATGCAATCATTTCAGATTTCAGGGGTCACTAGTGTTTACTGTGTTAGGAAGGTCACTCGCACCCATACTGCATTTTCATTTCGATAGACAAGCTACTCGTTCCCAGTATAAGCTTCGATCCATAATATAATGCATATAGAGATTAGAACCGGCCGGCAACACGAAGTGCATCCACCCGTACGTAGTGTTTCCGAGCCACATCAACATTTCCACTACACGGAGCTAGGAATTAAAATGAGCACGAGGCTTCGTACTACCGGATCCCTCTGGCTTCAGATCTAAAATCTTTCAAATTTATGATTCATAGGCTCAATGTCAGAATAAGCACAGCATTTACTTGGTTTCCACGGCCGCCCCACGAGTTCCTACCGTAGGAGCGGCGTAGGGGTGGAGTATGTCTGTCCCTCTCAGCATATATCGTCTCTCGACGCACGCATGCGTGTCGGGGCGTTGTCACCACCAACTCTCTGCCCGGGCAATCAATATACCAGCCACTACACAGTACACGCCCACTGCACACACCACGATCTCCCCGGTAGCGGTAAAAAACCCAGCACGAGGCAAATCCATGGAAACAGTAGGCAAAAATATCGAAGATGCACCATTGCCGCTCCTTCGTGCTTAACGAAAAGCTTTGAATGCATGCAGAGGCTGTACGAGCTGGGCGCCCGGCGCGTGATCGTGACGGGGACGGGGATGATCGGCTGCGTGCCAGCGGAGCTGGCCCTGCACAGCCTCGACGGCTCCTGCGCGCCGGACCTGACGCGCGCCGGCGAGCTCTTCAACCCGCAGCTGGAGCGGATGCTCGTGGAGCTCAACAGCGAGGTCGGCCACGACGACGTCTTCGTCGCCGCCAACACCCGCAAGGTCAGCTTCGACTTCATGTTCAACCCGCAGCAGTACGGGTTCGTGACGGCCAAGGTGGCCTGCTGCGGGCAGGGCCCCTACAACGGGATCGGGCTCTGCACGCCGGCGTCCAACGTGTGCGCCAACAGGGACGTCTACGCCTACTGGGATGCCTTCCACCCCACGGAGCGGGCCAACCGGATCATCGTCGGGAACTTCATGCACGGCACCACCGACCACATCAGCCCCTTCAACATCAGCACCATCCTCGCCATGGACAACCACAGGAACTAGCGCGCGGGCTAGCTTATCAGTTAGCACCCTGCGACAACCTACATATATAGCTACATATATATGTTTATATTTGTGCCTGGTTGAATCAACGGCTCTCTGCAGTATGTGCCTGAAACTGGTGGTCTAGGAAGATTTTGATGGGTACTTTTCATTCTTTTATGGTTTATTAGGTGAGCGTAATGTTGGGTTATGTTTGTTTATGTTTGCTGGTCCAGAGTGATTGTTTAGCAGAGCTAGTAGTGGCTAGGAACTTGAGAACTTGTGACAGTGGTTTCTGCTGGATTAATTCAAGAATTCGTTGTAGTAGCTTACATGAGCCTTTTCTTTTCTTTTCTGTCGCTACCTTTGTGAACTTTCGTGCTAGACCATTTAACGGATGGAGTTTGACCAGAGTCAATGCATAAAAATACCAGCGTCGACACGGGGACAGATTAAACAGAGGAGGCCAGACCGGCAGAGGATTCACGTTTTGAAATTCAGTGAGCAGTACTGCATGGGAAAAACCCGGGGCCTGAAATTCTCACCTGATTCCACGCCTTCCGAGTTGCACTTACCAACCAGATGAGGAGGTGCTAGTTTTGTTGTGTCCAATTCCAGTAGATTGCTCACCTGCTGCAGAACATCACGCCGGTGCATGTGCGCTGTGGCTGGCGGCGTGCAATTCAGAACCGTGATTTTGATTGAACGGCCTGCACTAGACGGCAGGCTATGGACACTCCATTGTCCAGAGAGCCTGGTTATGGAAAAAAAATAGAGAGAACGAGGGACGATATACAAGACAAAAGGGACTACTGAAAGCGCATTCTGTCGGAACAATTCGCTGCGACAATTAATAGTCAATTATGTCTACCCACTGATTTAGACTTTTACTATTAAGTAAAAAGTCTCGTCCCAACGAGTACTTAATTTGCGTGTTTGTTTAACTAAGCAAAACTATGTTCAACATCCTCTGGTGGAACTGTATTAAATAGTGTTCTAGCAGCTCATCCCCAAAGCTAATCCACGCATTTCTTTAACAGAAACTGTTTCTCCGTCCTCCCACGGGCACGCAGCAAATCACTGTCTTGTTACCCTAAATCCTCAGTAGCATCATGTCATCTATATATAATCCACATTACACCCTCAATTATCATCACACAAGATCATCACATCTGCCTCAAGCCCTCCACCGCTTGGTATCCAACTTCTACCCCCTAAGCCGTCTATGGCTAGCTACTCGATGGGTTTCCTTGTCACCATTGCCATGTGCGCTTGCGTGCTTAGTGCTCTGGCGGCACGTGACCTCGCAGAAGATAATTCCATAGTCGCTAGGCACGAGCAGTGGATGGCCAAGTACGGGCGTGTATACAACGATGCTGCTGAGAAAGCACGGCGGCTAGAGGTGTTCAAGGCCAACATGGAGTTCATAGAGTCTGTGAACGCCAGGAATGGCAAGTTCTGGCTCGAGGCCAACCAATTCGCGGATATCACCAACGATGAATTCCGGGCTACTCACACGGGGTATAAACTTCCGGTGGGTGGTAGCAATGGCCAGAGGAAGACAGGCTTTAGATACGCAAATGTCAGCCTCGATGCTCTCCCGACTTCTGTGGACTGGAGAACCAAAGGCGCGGTCACTCCTATCAAGGACCAAGGCCAATGCGGTAATCTCAAATTTACATTGTGTTTGAACTTTGCTCGATTCACATGTCATCTAAATGACTGGACTTCTCAAAATTTGTAAAATTTTATTGAAACTGAGAACATGTGAAGGTTACAGTTTACTAGTGTAAATTGATATACGTGACACAAGCAAATTATTCCATATTTGTATTATGTTTGTATGGACACACTTGGATAATGACCAACTACTAATTCATATCTTTATTTCAGGGTGTTGTTGGGCGTTCTCCACAGTTGCCTCCATGGAGGGCATTGTGCAGCTGAGCACCGGCAAACTGATCTCTCTATCAGAGCAGGAGCTCGTGGACTGCGACACGTCAGACAATGGCTGCGAAGGTGGACTCATGGACAATGCCTTCGAGTTCATCGTCAAGAACTCCGGCCTCACCACCGAGACCAACTACCCCTATACCGGCACCGACGGCACCTGCAACTCCAACAGGGCCTCCAGCGCTGCCGCGTCCATCACGGGTCATGAGGATGTGCCGGTCAACGACGAGGCTTCACTACAAAAAGCAGTGGCAGCGCAGCCCGTGTCTGTAGCTGTTGATGGAGGGGACAACGTATTCCGGTTCTACAAGGGCGGTGTGCTCTCTGGTGAATGCGGCACAGACCTTGACCATGGCATCGCGGCAGTCGGATACGGTGTGGCTAACGATGGGACAAAGTTCTGGGTAATGAAGAACTCGTGGGGCACGTCATGGGGTGAGGATGGGTTTATTAGGATGGAGAGGGATATCGCCGACGAGCAAGGCCTCTGCGGACTCGCCATGCAGCCTTCCTACCCGACGGCGTAGCTTGCTTTATTCCTAGCTTGTTGATTTGCTTTGACACCTGTGTATCTACATATACCACTCTGGATGATTCTGTAAACCAGTATTTGCTTATGATGTTCTTAATATTGTGATAGCTACATGATATTATCACAAATTATGGTTTCACAAGTCACAACTCTGAATCTCACTTTCAGTACTACACCGAATTGGATGATCTTATTTTGCTACCACTGTATCTCTGAGACTCTGACCAGAAGTGGTTATTAGCAATTGCTCAGTTTAACAAGAGGGACTTGAACGTTTAGTCTAGGATTAGGAACTTGGGGTTATCTATCTAGTCGAAAAAGGGTCTTCATTGAGATTTTTTAGCAACTCAGAAAATTCAGTTTACTAGGCAATCACCCCCTTACTACAGCACGGCAGCACCTAACATAGCAATGTGGTTTTAACTTCAGCTCAGAGACCATCAATATCTACAGAAAACACTTTGATAGTATCCTTAAATCAATCTATTAAGAAATACTTTGATAGTTATCCTTAAATCAATATTCAAGCAATTGTATTGCATTCACTTTGTCGTAAAGTAATTATTGGCACTTTATTCAACTAGTACAGAAAAGAAATAATCCTAAACAATTCAAAATAGAGAATTAAATAAATAGAAAATAACATACCAGGTTTGCCTCCTGTAAGTGCTTTCTTGGTAGCCATATAGCTTGGCTTTCATTTTTTAAGTTGCTCATATAAATTAGAAGTAATAATACTTTGAAACAAGAGAAGATACATTTGGAAAATTTGAAGCATATATCTAGGGATGGCAATGGGCCCCGTTCCCCGTATACCCGTGGGGAATTCATCTATTAGGGGATGGGTATGGGGAACTTTGATCCCCGCCATGTTAAACGGGGATGGGGATTAAAAGGTCTCCTCATCCACGTTCCCCGTTATGTACGCGTATACATATAAATTAGTATACTTTAATATTTAAGTTGTTGCAGTATTATATTGAGTGTGGTCTATTTAATAGTATTCAACATATGATACTATTTTTTTTTGTCATTTTACCATATATGTGATACACAAGTTGCATACATTTGTGTTTTGAGAGTGTAAAATCATGAGATTATGTTAATATCTTTTGAATTTAGCTTCTTAACGGGGAACCCGATCCCCGCCCCGAACCCAGCGGGGATGGGGATGGGAGAAAATGCTCCCCGATTGTTAAATGGCGATGGGGATGAGATGGCACTCCCCGGCGGGGAGCAGACCCGTTGCCATCCCTACATATATCCATAGGCAAAACTGAACATATAAACAATGTAGATGAAAATGAATCAACTTACAATTTCAGATCAATCATAAAGATCATGTTTCATTGCTACATTCCTAGTCAACGAGTTCCAACAAGGTTGCCCATGAGCCCTCCACCAAGTTCATAGTGCTTTGCAGAAGAGAACCCAGCTTCTTTGGCTAACTTCTCCAACTCCTCTCCTAGAGGAGAGATAAACAACACAAGATTGGTCTAAATAAAGGAGCCATAAAATCACGGAGCAGCACAGAGTCACTGGTGAAATGGCACCAACCACTCTCGTGTGGAAAAAAAAGTGCAATTCTTCATTTAAAAAATAATAAAGGCTAAACGTATCCATCTATATAATGTCCTGTGTTTGTGCGCGATGGAAATATACGGTGTCCTATTGTACCCAATCAGGACAAGTTGTTATTTCTGTAGATGTTTTTGTGCTATCAGATTGACCTATGCAAGTCTTGAGATACAGTAGTTATATTTTACTCGAAGACTTGTCCTCCTGGACTCTGCATCATGTGCACATATCCAATTTTATTTAAGCAACGTACAAAGCATTGATGCCAAAATCGACTTATAAAATGGCAAAAGGGAAGGCCATGCTGTGGCCAGGATTGGCGGGGAAACCCTCATAACCAGCAAGATGGCATATGACCACCTAAACGACACTAGAACAGATAAATAAATCAACAACACTACTCTAGCTTTATTCTTATGTACAATTACTTTTACTGGATAAAGTGATATATGTTTTTGATGAAAAGGAAATTTTCACAGGAATGAAACATATGTTCAAACCTGTAAGATACTGTGATATTGAACTTTTCAAGTATTTGTACTCTTCAGTAAGTCCGTAGCTACTAGCTAGAGGAACCACGACATTATCGATTGCCCAACTCTGCAAAATAAAAAAACTTTGGACAGTGAGGATTGTAGGATAAGGTCTAAAGTCCGAAATGGGACTTCAAGCACATGTGACCATATGTGATTTTGCTAGAACGTCATGGTGGAGAACTGATGCTCGTCAGGGAAGCTGAACAAGCTAATTCATGTGTCAATGTATCCGAGACCGGCTGAAATTTTACCTGTAATGATGCCGTGAAAAATGATGAGCTCTTGTTAAAATCTAGGACAGACACTCTTGATCCTGCAGTCCAGTAAAACAAATCATGATACTTCATGGTGAACTGGAAAGACACTATAACTGTATACCGAACCTGGTTTCAGGACCCTAAGGATCTCCCGTATTGCTTTGGGTTTGTCAACCACATTGCGCAATCCATAACCAACCGTAACAGCATCAAAGTAGCGGTCCGCAAAAGGTAAATCAAGTGCATCCCCCTCGATCCATCTGCAACCGCAAGATTAAGAAGCAACCATGTGTTAGCCAATCACCTAAGCCGTTTACCTGATGACAAGAACACGCCCCACGAATCCTCACAAAGCTACGCACAGCAGAAAGTTCAAAATTCCCAAGTTCTCACATTGAGGGTGCTCACTTGATGTTCTTGTAGCAACGCTTCCAGCGTTGGTCCTGACGGCTAGCAGCAGTTTGCAGTTGCTGCCTTGAGAAATCGACAGCCATCACCTGCAACATTTGAGAGCTTGGACACTGAGATTACTGATTAGTTTTATCTTTTTTGCCTTGGCATTCTTGCCATTCCAACATCAATTACCTCTCCATCTAGGCCGACCTTCTCAGACAGAAGGAAGGCCAAATCCCCGCTCCCGCAGCAGAGATCAAGAACCCGATCCCCTCTCTTCGCCCTGACAACCAGAGATCAAAGTTTTGCATCACCCAATTGTCAATTGTAAAGTTAAGAAGTTCAGTTCACATTACTATGACTAGCAGTGTAATGTACATGGACCAAGAGACGCAAATGCGCTTCCACGTCCGGTGCTGCCCCAGGCTGAGCACGTCGTTGAGCTACAAGGAACGCGGCGCCGCGCCGCTGTCAGTATCTGCACTGATTTCGCGAGAGCGGAAAGAGGGAGAGAGAGCGGGAGGTACATACATGGTCGTAGACGGGGGCGATGCGGCTGAAGAGGGCCTGTCGCTCGTCGGCCGCAGACGAGCAGCGCACGGCGACGGAGCCGCGGAGGCGTCGCCGGCCTCCGGCGTGGCTGGACGCCGCCGCCGCCGCGGCGGTTACGGAGATCGCCGTGGCTATGTTGCTCATCGGTGTCCGTTAACTCGCACCCGCCGGATGATTAGGATAGGTTACTAGGACCGGTGGACTCTTTTGCCCCTGGCACTGAAGCTAAACTATCTGGGAGTTCTCCACTCTCGCCGCCGCCGCCGAGGGCTGCATCTCCAGGGAGAAAGTGGGCTCTAGGGATGGACGTGGGGTCCTACCACCTCGGCGGCAACGCCGACGCGGTGGAGTTCTGCCCGCACCGTCCCTTCCGCCACGTACTGGCCGCCGCCACGTACACGCTGCAGGAGCAGGCGGGGGAGGAGCAGCAGCAGGACCGCGCGGGCACCGTTTCGCTCTTCTCCGTCGATGCCGGCGCGGAGGACGAGTCCCGGCGGCTCCGGCTGCTCCACACGGTGGAGACCGCCGGCGTCTTCGACATGAAGTGGAGCCCCACGGCGCCGCTGCTCGCGCAGGCCGACGCCCACGGCCGCCTCGTGCTCAGGCGGTTGGAGCAGGAGGACGCATCGAACGAAGGTGTTGCTTGCTCCTGCTCTTATCTTAGTTAATTAATACGAAAGCAAATTGCAAATCTTTTGTTATGTCGAAACAGGGCCATGTGTTAACAGTGTTAGTGTATCTGGGTAAGCACATGACAAAGTTTCTACTGTATTAGTTATGACAACAACAATAACAATTCATGACTAGAACAGAGGCAGTCACGCTAAAGGAAATTGATAAGTTTCTCGGCTTCTGAATGCGTTCTGGTGGATGGGGGTGAGCGGTGCTTGCCGAAATATTTTGGGGTTCAGAGGCCATGCTGTAGCGATGCTATTTATTTAGTAAAACCATCTAATGATTAGATTTTGGTTACCAATGGTCACACCAAAGGCGTAAAGGTTAATCTGGATTCAGAGTAAGTGATACTGGGAAGGTTGTCATTACCTTATTGAGAAGAAGAGTACGGAGTAGTTTGCTGCTGATTCACGACCAAAGTTAATTCAGGTTGCTTTGCTAGTCTTCTTAAAAGTAGATTACTCAAATTTGGTCATAATGTCATTGGTTAACAAACAAGTTAGCCAAGTTTATCCCATTCTGGAAGTGAGAGAACTCATATAAGCAATTTGTCTGTCATGTCTGTAAACACATCTTGAGATCTGATACAAGTGCTTCCTCTGAACAAATTGCGCAGGTGTTGTTCTCACAGAAGTCTGTTCTGGAGACGTTTCTTCTTCAATGTGCTTGTATGTGGACTGGAACCAAACTGCTGACTCCCTGTCCGTTGGATTATCAGATGGTTCACTATCTGTGATTTCCATGAGAGAAGACCGCTTGGAGATATCAGAACAGTGGACCGCTCATCAGTATGAAGTTTGGACATGTTATTTTGATCGCACAAGGCCAGATGTTTTGTACAGTGGATCAGACGATTGCTCTTTCAGTTGCTGGGACTTGCGGGAAAGCCCATCGAACGTTGTTTTTCAGAATAAAAAGTCTCATACTATGGGTGTATGCTGCATCACTCAGAACCCATTGGAAGGAAACATGCTACTCACCGGAAGCTACGATGAATATCTCAGAGTTTGGGACATGAGATCAATGGTGAAACCTGTAAATGAGAAGTCCCTAAATTTAGGAGGTGGTGTATGGAGGATTAAATATCATCCTAGTATCACAGATGTCATATTGTCTGCATGCATGCACAATGGGTTTGCCATTGTTAAGGTTGGAACTGGGGATGCTACAGTAACGGAAACATATTGCAAGCACGAGTCCTTAGCATATGGTGCAGATTGGCAGACAAGTGAGGTTGCAGAACAGACCACAAATTCTTCAGTTATTGCTACTTGTTCATTTTATGATCGCCTTCTCCGTGTGTGGCAACCAGAGAACCTACTGAGCCAACAAAGCTTGAAGTCCTAAACCATCATTGTGCTCAGTTCAAGTATCACCATGGCATGTAATGACCTATATCCTGAATGAACCGAATTGATTTCATTCCGGTAGCTCTTTCAATTTATGTTTTTATTTGAAATGATGAGCTTATAATAGCATGCTGTCTATTTTATAGTACACTTGCAGATATTAGTATTTGTTGTAAGTGTCCCCAGTGCAAAACTTAGAAGCTCTCTGTTGATGTTATTTGAGAACAAACATTGTAAAGCTCCATCTGGTGCATCATAGTAATGCTTCGGCAAAAATCTAGACACCAATCTGGATGAGGCTTTTACTGAGCTTTCATTGGTCACAATTCTGTCTGGAAATTACAGCATGCTGTAACGCTGAGCTTTCTAGTTTTGCTTTTTAATCACATTCTAATAACTGCTTTTATGATTACAGACTACTTTCCCACCCTATGCACTCTTCCCACTATGGTCAATATGCTAATCATGATTCTTAAAAGGGTTAGATCATATTTTTCCATTGAAGAAATATGAGGTGTTGGGTAATTGTTATAGCCTCACTGGCCAGGACCAGTAAGTTTGTCAATAAGTTAGTCTAACTGAGGTTAGTGGATCTTACTGCAGTTAGTGCTACTTTATTTCGTTATTTTTATTGCATTTGCCGTAGCCCAATCCTGCCTTGGTGCTAGCCAAAGAGGGCTAACTGAGCACTGTTCAGCTAGATAAATTGGTCCAGTTTACAAAACTGTTCTGTTCTTTAAAAGCTGAAAGGATGTTAAGTGGGACAATGGTATACGTAAATGATGGGTAAAATTTGGAAAGAACTTTGATAGTAGTGCTCCAATTTTTTTGGGGTTCGCTCTGAATTTGATTTGAGTCAAGTCATCTAGAGTAGAAATAGATGCCTCAGTAACAGGGACAAGATGGGATTTATATCGCTTTATAGTCGTTTCTATCTGATGATACATTGCTACTGGCTGCAACAGTGATAAGAATAACCTTCTTGTGCATTTAGGTAACCAAGAATTGCCATGCAGTCAACTGTAAGAATAGTTCTGTGTTCAATCTTGGATCGCTAGTGACTTTTGACGTTAAACAAATGTTCATTACATTAGAAGCAAACTCAAAATCACCTACATGCTATCACTGTTAACCACGATCGTGATGGTTGTGAATGATCTGATACCACACGTGTGTTTGCTGTGTACACGAGGCCCTGTTCTCTGAGAAACAACTTACCATGTCTTGTGCACAAACAAACACTCCTAAGCTACTAATTTAAATAAAAAACTACTACTAAGCTACTCATAATTGGAACTAGGTTTAGGCTATGCATCTATTTTGATTATGTGATTCACTTTGCAACAGTTTATCTAATTCCAAAGGAAATTGAGTTTTATGCAGTGGATATAATCAAACCTTCATTGAGTTGTGTGGTATTGTATTGGATTCATCCTACTGGATGTGCTTTTTTTCTGAAAATGTTTTAGCTTCAGCGACCCAAGACCTAAGGTCCTACATGGCAACTTATTGCTTGAATTTTCATTGCAGAGAAGTTGTGGTACTTTCTGTTTGAGATCTCTAGTTTAATCTCACTCGTTTTTGACAGCGCTGTTGTATTCAGTTGACAATATAGTTGACTTTCCAGACTCCGGGATTCTTTAATGTAAAGGGGGTCATCATTACATTGCTACACCTAATGTTATGTATTATTCTGGTAAGAAATATAATGTCTAATGTTCCACCGCATTATTAATATAGGCTGTGATCTATCTGTTTTACACTCTCTCTTGGCCTACAAATCTTATCTTGTTACTTTTGACCCTAGGTGTAAGTACTCCCTCCGTTCCACAATATAAGATGTTGTCGGTGTTGTACATGCTGTCTAGATTCACACTAAAATAAGTGTATACATACATTAAAATGTGTCTAGATACATGTGTGTACATATGAATATGGAAAAAGGCTAAAACATCTTATATTGCGGAACGGAGGGAGTACATGCTTTGACCCTCAACATGATATCTTGTTCTGAGTTGATGTTGAGTGCTTTGTGGTGCACAAAATTTCCTTTTTAAGTTCCTATTTGTTGTAGACCAGCTTATTTCTAGTTGTTGCTCTAGTTTACTTCAAATGATACCAAGCACAATTCATCAAGATTGTGTAGCACAGTTTTTTGAAATACCCCTTCAATATTTCGAAGTTTATGCCTCAGACCCTAGAAGTATAATGCAATATAGTGCATTGACATTGCAGATCCACGTGTATGTAGGCCATTTTGCAGATAGATGTAGAGGAAAGGTGTCCTTTGAGGCCTGTAAATTCATGTGCACTTGTGTATGTAGTTATGTACTGATGAATGTTGTCACACACAACACACACATACCAAGGACTAAGCTGACATAGGTCATACCGATTTAGGAAAATACAGTTACTCAAAGATTGATCCTGCATGGTCTAGAAGGATTTAAAGCCCTCATAAGAAGAAAAAAAAGGGAGGGTTCAAATGCCCTCCTAGGATACCTAAAGCCAGCTCCAGACTTCTCAATGCTCAATGACCCTTACATGGTTTGGCCGTGGTTGGTTGCCGACAGTAACGAGTCCTGTACTATGAGTACTATCTAGGGGCATTTCTTGATAGCCATTCAGGTATGATCAGGCTGAAATTCCACTAGTCCCGGACAGACCTGCTATTTTCTCCTTTGCCAAATGTCAATGCTAAACTTAGTGTGAATTCGGTAAGGGCTGCAGCCGACTGGTGGTCCACATATGACATGGCTATGACAGAGAGAGGTGTAGCAGGTTATTATGGGGAACGACAATAAGAAAAAATAGACTTAACTGATTGCCTGCTTGACTCCCTAGTACACCATATGTCTCCCTTCCTCATTTTTTTTAGACTGTCCTAATCGTCTGCTTCTCCTGACTTCATGGAAAGTTGCAAACTCTACTAGGCCTAGTGCTTTTTGGCTCAAACTTTTCCAGAAACAGCTTAAGCTTCTAATAGGGCTTTCGTTGACTTGCCTTGGCTTAGTTTACGACGTAGGGCTGCTTCTCTTTGGCATACTACCCTACACACTTGTGACCCAAAGATTATAGTTATTTCATTTATGTGCCTGTTTAACTACTCAGCCTACAGAAGCTGAAAGAACATGACTACAGTTTTTCAAGGGCTTCTCCCACAGTAGTTTCTGTGCATAAAGAAGCTTAATCTCTTTCTAGAGATGCTTAAGCCAAAAATAACTCGGCCTAAGACCCAGCAAGTGCCTCTCTAGTCCAATCCAACTATGGCATTGCCCTCCCATCCATACCTCAGCTTAGTTTGCTACTGTCCAAGCTCTACAGCGGCTATAGGGAATTCCCTATATAGCAATTGGAAAAGAGTTTCGGCAATAACCTAGGTAACTTGGGTGAAAAAACAGAACTCTAGTATCTACAGCCAGTGGCAGACCCAGAAATTTGGGATGGAGGGGACCAAATGGCTAAAACAATGTTTGGAGGGGCCAGACCATGCACTACTAACTATTTTCTTCGAAATACAGAGGATTAGCAAGCATGTATGCATGTGTTTGTGAGAACATGGCGGGAGCCCTGGACCCTGCCTCCATCACTGTCTGCCTCGTGCATGCCTGGATTTCATAGAATCAACCTGGTGCGGCATCTTCCATTTCCAATGGTTATCAACCGATTAGTATGGATGGGAAGAACCTTGCTTCTTGTCTCTGATGTCACTGATTGGTGCATTTCTGAGAGGGCACTCACTATGTGCCTACCTCAGCCATCTACTAAAAGAGCCAACGTTCAGAAAGTCCATCTGATTGGTCCACTTGATTGTGCCCAACGATTAAGTCCCACTTTGATGTAACGGTGCAGCCCCACGATTGGTGGTAGTGATCTCCTTGCTGTCATAGTGGAAACAGTCACCTAATAAGTATAAGCAGTTGAATTTTTTGTAGATATTTCCGTATATTCATTGGTAGCTCAGCTGGTACTCGAGAGTGCTAATCTCACTTGGAACGCCTTTTTCTAGCTATTTTTGTGTATCCATGATGACTTAGCTGGTACTCGAGAGTGCTAATCTTACTTGGAACGGAGATCTGGTGATCTTGTCTACTTGAATAGCATTGGAATGGGAGACTATATAATTAGACAGAGAGCTTGTACTTTACACGCCAGGGTTAGGAAATGCAACACTTCGGATAAGCATGAGGTAGTGGCTCTACAGGAAGGACACATTTCACATTGCTCTAAGCCTCTAACACCATATTCTAAAAGGCACAGCTTTAGAGGTGGAGAGTGCTCTTCAGCTTTTAGTAAAGTCCTAGTGTACCTTTATATTTTATCCCTCCTCTTGGTGATCAGTAGATTCAGTCCCACATAATCAGTTGCTGAACTTCATTTGTTAGTAAATATCACTTGCTGATGCTGAAGCGCTGGCTTTTTAAGGAACCAATTATACTAAGACAACTGTCACTTTTTATTGAGAAAATACAACTTGCACAACCGGATAAAACTGAAAAGGCGTGTCCACGGAAGCCTGGAACAGTGAGTGAAAATGAAATGAAAAAATGGAAGAGATAATGAGGTAAATTTGTGTGTTGCGAAAATAAATTCTCACAAAGCTTACGAGTATAGGTGCCCTGTAATTGGATGTTGATCGCAAGCTTCTGCAGTAGCTTATGCAAATGCCCTGCTTCTTTTACAATGTAGGTTCAGAATTGTTCTTGTGAGTGAATTACTTTGGATAACGCCGGGTCTGTAAGTGGATTGGGAATTTCTCTAGAGAGAGTGTAGCTGGAATTGACATGTAGTGACCAGTCAGGCAAGGACGGCATCAGTGTGAATTCCAGCAAAGGAGCACTCAACACAGTAAACTTTAGTTTACTTTCCTTGTCCTTTCTCCACTAAAGCATGCTACGCTGGCCAATTTACAATGCCACCATGCATATTCTTGGTTCTTGCAATTATTTTTCTGGAAAAGTATCTGCAGACATCAGCAACCTCATGAGCATATAAGGTACCCATCCCCCCTCCTCTTGTTCACAGCCCCTAGTGACCATGGAAGATGCATGGCTTGAGCATTTACATTGCTCTTGACTCTTGAGAGCAGAAGCAGGATGAGGATGAACCACAAAGCTGAGCTCCTGCTCAAGAAGCGCTTCAGTTTTGTGGTGCCTCTCTGATCTCCCAGGTGGTCGTCTGAGGTACGCACGAACCGGCAAGTCACAAAACGGCAATGGTGAACTCCAGCAGTTTACCCCCTTTCTTTCCATTCCCTCCTTCCAGTTATATCAGGTGGAAGCCAAATAATCAGAAGCGTCTGCGTGTGATGGATACATGAATCCTTCGCTGTTGACTCGATGTTTGTTTTATGTGCTCTGAAAAAGCTAGTATACTCGGCAGTTATGTTTTCAGTAAAAATACGTTATGGTGTCTCATTTGATTATCTTGGCTATCGTCTTACTGATTAGCAGCTTGTTATATATGTTTCTTCCAAACAAATTTGTGTATGTTGGGTGTGCAGAATAAGCCAGATGTAATTTCAAATATATCTTGTTCTGTTTCAAAAATGTCAATCCTACAGAGATCTGTGCTGCTATAAGAAAATATTCTAATTATGTATTATTGTGATGAAGCCATATGTTTCCACAAAGACGAAATTTCAGTTTTTTTTGTGAGATAAAATCCAATCATCTGAAAGATGACAGAAAGATCTAGAACAGAAGTGATGATAAGTGTTCTCTTCTGGCTGCCTGGGAGAGTTGTTCGTATATTATGTACACATACTGAATGAAAGAAAATCAGCCCTGATGCGGGCAAAATTAACGTTAGTACTTTGCCTGGAACTGAAGACCTGACCTATCATGCTTTCTCTTTATTTTACCTGACCCGCAAAGGTTAGACTCCGACAGATGGACTTTCATGCAGTGTACAAATTGAAAATGCAACTAGCGAAGAGCCCTAATCTTGGGACGTGTATTCCATCACGCTATGAACCATGAAGGAATCCCACATAGATTTGAAAGAATTAATATTCTAAGATTTTGAAATTATTGTGTTATCCTGTGAACTTTTTCTTAGTGGTCTATGTAACTGCAATGAGCCAATGAGCTTCATCCATTTTGTAGTGAGGTGTTCTAGTATAATAATCTTGGAAATTTTATGATCCACTAATCAATTCCATGTACAGATACCGGATGGTACCGTATGATATACTCCTACAAAATATCCCATTGCTATCAGGTGCTTTTGGGCGTGTTTGATAGCCTGGACTGCCTTTTGGGCTCACAGACATAGTGCTGCGAGCACACTTGTGCGTTCGGAATGAGCCACAAGCAAGAATTGGCCTGTTATTTGATTGCCCGCGCCGCATGGTTTGGACCAAAAAAGTCCTTCTATTTGTTTGCCTGCAGCCAGCCCAAAATGTTCGTGGAGATGAAACGGAACCTGTTTGGTACCATCCAGCCCAGCATAAAGGTCACCCCTTCTCTAAACGGGTGACCTTACCATACTATCACCTCCGTCACATATAAATAACAGTTCATGAGAGTTGCACACTTCCGAAGATAGCAGTTCATGAATTTGAATTTATCTCTAGCTACTATAAATGATCATAGTTGCACATTTACGAAGCTAGCAGTTTATAAATTTATCCCTAACTACTACGAATGGTAGTTTAACGATTGGTAGTTTATAATCACAGGGGATCAAAGAGGGGTTCTTCTTCACTTTCTCTTCACTTGTTCACATCTTTACTTCACTTCTTCACTTCTTCTTGTCCTTCTCAAATAGTGGTATCGCCTTTGGCCTCCCACATCATGTTTGCCCACTCGAGCCTCTTCTCCTTTCAGGTTTCACTGTCGCCTGCCTCCACGCCATGGCTGGCCTCAACTTTATCAAGGTTCACAACAACTTGAAAGTAGTCATCCTCGTCCCAACCTAACATCCAGTTGTGAAGAATGCAGCAAGCAAGGATCAGCTTTACTTGAGTCTCAAAAGTGTGGAATGGTTTCTGGTCAAGGATCTTAAAGCTATTCTTCAATGCAGCAAACCCCTCTCAATGGTGACTCTACGGTTTGAGTGTCTCAGTTTGAACAACTCTTTCGCATTCTGAGGTCGGTTCCTATGACTAAACTCGTTGAGGTGGTACCTTGTTTCCTGAAGGGAGGTAGAATACCAAGTCGGCCTGCATATCCAGTATCTCCTAGGTAGAACTTACCATCAGGGATTTGCAAGCCATCAGGCCTTCACAAGCTGTTTGACAGGATGTTTGCATCATGAGCTGAACCCTCCCAACCAACAAGCATGTATGTGAAGATCAAAATCCACAGCTGCAAGCACGTTCTGGCTGGTGTAGTGCTTTCTCCCATGGAAAGCTGGAGACATTGTTGTGGTTACCTTTGCAGTCACATGAGTACCACCAATAGCCCAAATGCAATCATGTCAAATAATGAGTACACAGTCATGTTTCTGGCAATACCACATATTGATAAGTAAAACGGACATGATTTTGTACTCACCCTAAAATATGGGAATCACTTGTAGTTGTTCTTGATCTTGGGTGGTGTGTTGTTTGATGGTGACCTGATCATTTCACCTCGGAGCTCCCCAAATTCATATAACACCTACTGAATGTGTTATGGATCACTCTGAACATCTGGTTATGACCCACGACATGAAGAAACATTGTGACTTTTTATTCCACAGAGGGGTGGATGTTATCAACTAGCAGTCATCTCTTCCTAAACGTTTTCACAAGTATAAAGAAAGGGGTTCTTCTCATCCAAAACATGCCTCTACATCGCTGCAGTTGTAGATGTACTCCCTCCGTCCCAAAATAAGTGTCTCAACTTTGATAGAAAGTGGCATCCACTTTCTATCAAAGTTGAGACACTTATTTTGGGACGTAGGGAGTAGTTTAGATTGACAAAGCTCTTCGTATCTCGCTGTACCATAGGACCGTAGGTATAGGAGGAAAAGCAGCACGCCTGACTGCTTTTTTGTGCCCGAACAGAATTCAGGTTTGAATGACAACGATGAGTGCTATGGCGTGATGCACAAGCTGTAGCTGGTCGGTCTACTTAAACAATATTTAAGCATTACGAACGGTCTTATCGAACCCAACTACTTCTACCCCCATGAATCAAACACTATAGTAGAGCAGAGTAGTTTGCCCTTACCATTTCTATGGCAGACGAAGGAGAAGGCCAAAAATCGGAGAAGATGTGCACAACACGACCAGGGTCAGATGCGCGAGTGTAGCTAGATCTGGGTCACCGCCGATGCCGGTGCCGAAATTGGGAAAAGGAAAGTTTTGGGAGGGGGGGTAATTGAAGAAGGAGGTTACCCCTACCTTTGCCGCGCAACGGCGCTCGGATTTCGCCTGTCCTGCCATGCCGACCGAGCTCCCGTGCGAACGGCGTTGTCAATTTTCGCCGTGCCCGGTCTTGTCCCTTGAAAAATGGTTAAACCGGGCGTTCCTCCTGGGCCTGTCCCAGAAGTGTTTTAAGACCCGCGTTATGCAAGAGCAATGGAAATTTATTAATTCTTGTGGTAGTGCCGAAGAAGCTGAGGTTTTAGCTTGTCTCGAAGGACTCCGTCACTTAATTATGCTCCGAAGATGGCCTGCGATCCTGGAATCTGACTGCTTAAGAGCTGTCCAAGCTCTATCGTCCCGAAGTGAGGAGCAATCGCCGAGTTGGGCGCTTATACTCGAAGGCCGAGAGTTGCTTAAAATCTACCCGGACATTGGTGTGTCAAAGGTCGAGAGGGTGTGCAATGACGCCGCACATGTGTTAGCCCAACTTGGGAAATCCGGTAGTAGTGGTATTTTATGTGATGATGCTCCTGCCTACGTGCGGGATCTCGTTGCAAACGATTGTAAAAGCGAATAGCAGCAAGTTCTTGACGCACTCTTTTCCTTATCAGGGTACCTAAGTGAAAGAGCATTTTCCCTAATGTGTGGTTTTGGTAATTGATGACAACCTCTATGGACTAATGTTTGCATTAAGATATCTTTATAGATCGTGTCCATGGGAATGGTGGAGTTCATGTGTTGGACTCTAGAAGCTTATTTGATGACCAAGGTTCCATCTAAAGGTGTATATGATGGATGGTCATGTGTTGGGTTGAGCATATTGCAAGTATGTCTTGAAGGATTCAAGACATTATATTAGTGAAGAAATGTTGGAAGATACAAGGTTGATCAAGATGTTGATCAACACACAAAGCTACAAGATGTACCAAGAGGGATCATGTATCTCTTGGGATGGTAAACACTTGTTCGTATAGCTTTGTGAACTAACCCATGATATATGTGTGTGTGGTATCTTTATATGAGGTTAGGTATCTTCCCATGGGCTTGCAACAAATGAAGATTTCATATAGCTCATGGAGGATGACGTCATGTGGTGATCGTCATCAAGGCGAGATGTGCAAGACCAAGAGAAGCTTTTGGAAGAGATCCTATGCTTGGAGCTTGCAATGGAGGCATGAAGACGAAGCTAAGCGAGACTCTCCCATAATGGAGTATGGGGGAGTATTTGGAGAAGTCTTCATCAAACATGTGCTAGCAATCGCAATCAAGAAAGGTGATCCACTTGAAGAGATCAAGACAGTCATCATCTAACTCAAGTGGAATGCTCAAGACAAAGGTATGATCTTGATAGGGCTATAGGATAGATAGGCGTACTATCAAGAGGGGCTCTCAAGTGAGTAACTTGATCGCTTCGTTGTGGAGAGCTCAAACCTTTGCATACTTGGCATATCATATTTCTTGGTTCTTATTTGGCTTTTATGGTGGTGAGGAACTAGAGATTAGTTCATCTCCATGTCAAGCTCTTGTTCATCGAAAACGGTTTTACTTTGGAAAACTTGTTGGGTTTTCGGAGGCGGAAATATTGCCGGTTCAACCGTGAGGAAAGTCCCACACCTTGCCATGTGTGGTGATTTTACTCTATTTATGGGATGCAATATTTCCACTTTTTGTTGGGTCCTTATCGTCGCTATCTTTCCAACAAAATTGGTCTCACCTCTTTCGGAGTTCATTTGCAAAAGTTATAGCTGTTTTCGTTTCGGTGTTCTGCTGAACCGGATTATTGGGGCCGGATATTTCACTCTACCGGAATATCCGGTTGCCCAGCTCGTCCAAGAAAACGGCTAAGGAAAGAAGGAAAAGAGGTGCTGGACTCAACCGGAAATTGTGGTCGGATATTTTGATGACCCGGAATTTCCGAGTTGCCCTCAAAGAGCCTCCCGAAAACGGCTAAGGAAAGAATTGTTTTCGGCACTGACTCCTACCGGAAATTCAGCTCGGAGATTTTCTTTGACCGGATATTCCGGGTGACCGGAATTTCCGAGTGTCGAAACAGCCAACGGCTATTTTTCCTGGAGGGCTATAAATACCCCTCCCCTTCTTCTTCCTCAGCTAATCCAAGGCAGCACGTTTTCCCTCTCTCTCCTACTCCATTGTTGACCTTGGAAAGCTCACTTCCCTCTCAATCCCTCCATAGATTCTTGCATATTCTTTAGGGAAAGTTGAGAGGAGATCTAGATCTACAATCCTACCAATCCATCTCTCCTCTAAGTGAGGGGAACCTAGTGGATCTAGATCTTGGAGTTCCTTTGTGGTTCTTCTCTTTGTTCTTCCTCTCTTCTCCCCCCACAAGCATTAGTTGCTTTTGGTGGGATTTGGGAGTGAAGGATTTGACTCCTTTGTGGTTTCTTGTGTTCTTCCTCTCTTATTCCCCCATAAGCATTTGTTGCTTTGTTGGAATTTGAGAGTGAAGGACTTGAGCACTTCGTGTGCTCTTGCCATTGCATTTGCATCGGTTTGAACCCTCCACGAGGATTCGTGGTTGTGATACTTGTGAGCTTGTTACTTTTGGGTCATTGGACCCTAGACGCCTTTTGTGGCCGGCCTTTTGTGGCCAAGATCTTTTGTGGTCAAGACCTTTTGTGGTCACTTGAGAGCCCCCAATTAAGTTGTGGGTGTGTGCCTCAAGACTTGGGAGCCCCCAATTAAGTTGTGGGTGTGTGCCTCAAGATTGTTGTAAGGGATTCGATCTCCGCCCAAAAGGGGATCAATAGTGGAAGGTGAACTCGCAACCTTTTGTGGTTGAGTTCATCAGGAGAAGAAGGTGAGCCTTGGTGGCGTTGCGGCTAACCTGTTGTGGTTGCGCACACCTCTCCAACGAGACGTACACCCTTTGGGTGGAACTCGGGAATACATACTCGTCTCCGCGTGCCTCGGTTATTTCTATACCCGAGCTCTTTACTTATGCACTTTACATTGTGATAGACTTCGTGCTTGAAGTCATATATATATCTTGCTATCACCTTGTTACTTGTATTGCTTAGCATAAGTTGTTGGTGCACATAGGTGAACCTAGTATATTTAGGTTGTATGCTTGCTAAAGTAAAACACTAGTTTTATTCCGCCTTTATCAAGCATACCGGAATTTCCGGTCCATCTTGGCTCGGAAATTCCGGCTCCCCGGAAAAAGTTTTAAATCGCCTATTCACCCCCCCCCCTCTAGGCGACATCTGTCCGTTCACTAAGGGGACTGGAATGTTTTTAATGAGGCGGCTTGCTTGCTTATTTTTTTCCCTTCAAATAAAAAAAATGAAAACGTGCGGGCATCCAAATGGGCATGCAAACCAAGGGGAGCGCAGGCTACCAAACGTGCCCTTTGAGTTCACAACTTTCAGTATCAATTGCGCATGTTGCATCAGTTATTGCGGTTTCCTATGTATATGAACCACCAGGGCAAAGAACATCTAAAAGATGTTGTCTAACGATGGTTAACTGGGTCTACCTGAATGCAGTATCTCCTGCCATTTTATCCACCTTCGCATAACAGGACTTCATGAACTACTTGTAAATTCCATCCGTCCCATGCCTGCTAAGACAAACAAAACTCCTCTATGGTATCATAATCTCCAGGAACCTTTGCCTGCTTGGAGCAGCGACGCATACAACAGTTCATTCCACGTATCTGGCACGCCTGGCAGGCACCAGTGGCTGCAGTCCTGCTTGTTGATGGCCGCCATCCGTTCCTCCTCCGTGTCGTATCGCACCCGGTACACCGACGGGTGACCATCTTTCCGGTAATCGGTGAGCCTGCTGATGTTGAGGTATATCACTGGGGTCTTCATCTTGCTCAGCACCTGATCCAGGATCCTCATCTTGTCAGGGTACTCGGTAAGGTACGTTTGGTTATATATCGGCTCAGTCTCCCTGTGACATCTCCCTCCTGAATTCCACTGCCCTCCCCTGTAGTGAAATAGACCGTGAGAAGAAGATGAAGAAGGTACTACCACTGATCTGACAGCGTGGTGGCAGCAACCTAGCTCTTACCTGAAGTGTGTCAGTGATAATCCTCTGAATACAACCTGAGTTCTTCTCGTGTCGATGTTCTTGTCAACCCACCTAGCCCAAGTGGTTAGTCCTCTCTTGTACGCATCCATCACCTCAAGCCTGCGGTGCACATGGTTGCCTTCCTGATAGTAGTTCAGCCTGTGCAATCATAAATACTTAAAAAAACAGGATGGAAGCTGATATTGGCTAGCATATCAGTTTTGATATAGAACTTGGGTTGTGGGGGAAGTGTTGCATACCCCTTTGATGTTTTCGCGTGAGTCCACCAGTGCCCGGTGTTGAAGACGACGATGTCAGCAGTCTGGTACGCCGGAGTTGTTGCGTCTAGCTCATCCAACCTCAGTTTCTCGTCCAGTACTGTACCGTTCCTGCTCTCTCGGACCAGCTCCTTGACCAGAAATGTTGATCGTATGAAATCAACAGAGCAATTGTAGTCCTGCAAATCATGTAACGTTTGAGCTATGAAAATGTTCTGAACAAGTTCAGAGTTAATAGTACTCGGTGAGCGAGCGCATACTCTGAACTTGAAGGAGTAGTATCCTCTGGTTTTGAACTGGTTCTTCCCGGACCTTTCGTACACGCTCTTCTTGTCCTTGACGCCATGGCGCAGAGTGCACACCAGAGACTCCCACATGTTGCGACCTAGCGAGTCGCCGACGAATATGATCCTCTGGCCTCGCAGCCTCTCCAGGAAATCGGCCACGTTCATCCTGATCAGAGCAAGAAGAGAGGAAAACTTCTGATCACAGTGTGTAACTAATTTAACACCGTGTCCGTGTGTAACTAATCGGCTGGAACTGAATTTAGAAGATGCACCTGGGAATGTCGCAGCCGCTGGGCTGCCACCTCCAGTTGAGGAACCCGGTGTCCTGCCGGCCGTTCTTGTGGCAGTTGAAGTCGTCGTCGATGTGGGGGCACGACCGCGGCGGGTAGAACGCGTAGCTCTCCTCCCTAACCCACCCCCCGCTGAACAGGTCGCACTTGGCGAAGGTGACTAGGTCATGCACGCCCGGCGTCCACATCACCCGGTGATTGCCAGGCGCGACGACCGAGCTGGTGTTCGTGCCGGCCGCGGTGGCGGTGCCGACGTCGTTGTGCCCGCCGGCGGCGGTTTCTTCAGGCGCAGGGAGGACGAACTCCTTCCGCCGCCTGATCGAGTGCTGCCTGCGCCGCGCCATGGCTGCTCTCTTGCGCCTGTGCCTGTCCTGCTTTCTCTGATCCAGCGGTGGTCTTTGTATCACCGCCTGTCTCGTAGAGTTTGGCAGTACATTGCCGACTCTGCTGGCGTTCGTGTTTCTATCTTCTTTACTCGAGCTCACAACCGTGTCGGTAGGGTTGGCGGTGGACTCACCGTCACCGACGACGAGCCTAACGGAGGAATTCGCCCCATCAGCCCTCCACCACGGCGGCGTCATCTTTGCAGTTACCGCTTGAGCCTTCGTGCCGTTGCTGGCGGGCTCCCAGTCCGATCCGGCGATGGTGGTGTTTCCTGCATCAGAGAGGAAGCTCTGCGCTTCGACCGTTTGCTCCGGTACCGGCACCTGCTGGCCCGAGTCCACCGCCGGCGCCGGGTCGTCCACGTCTCCCTGCACCGGTACGGTCACATTGCGAGCAGTGCCAGTCATACTCACCGCAGTAGGAGGAACGGGAGAGTGGGGCGGAAGCGGCTTCTTTGGCGTCGACGAGTTGGAGGACGAGAGCCACGACGACAACAGCGCGCCGGACGGAGACGACGACGCCGTCGGAGTGGGGAAGGATTCTTCGGCGATGGGGCCGCGGGTGACGGAGACATAGAAGAAGGCGAGCACGAGCAGGACGGAGAAGCAGGCCAGCACGGCCTTGGTGCTCACGCCGCCGTGCTTGCCGCCGCCGCTGGCTCGCTTGCTGTTGTGGCCGGTGGCGAGGGAGGAGGAGGAGGACGACGTGGACAGGAGGCCGTGGAGAGACTGGAGGGAGCCGGTGCTGCCGCCGCCGCCGCTCCGGTCAAGCACCGACAGCCACGCCTTCCTCCAGCCCGCCATTGTTAGTCAGCGATCGCGCGCCAAACACTCACTCACTCCAGTACTCTGCAGTCTGCACGCAGTGACCGGTGTGACAGTTGGTTACTGCCGCCACAGGCGGATCTGGACTGGCACGCTATATCTATGGAAGTCAGTTACGGATCCGTTGGGCCGGAGCCCACGTGCACCTCTTTCACCAACTGGGCTTAGCCCACAAGCCTCCCAGGCCCAACTAACTGGGCCTACGCTGTCTGTCTAGGGTTTTCTCGGACCGAAACCGTCTGCCCAAAACGGCCCACCTCGTGCGTATAAAACCATACTCCCCATTTGCCCAGTCTCGCATCGCATTCCCCCAATTGACCAGGCAGCCCCTTTCTTCTCGAAGGTTCCCCATCTCGCCCGCCATGGCCGGCGGCAACCTGTTCGCGAGGGCGTTCGGCTACGTCGTCAACGAGTTCCTCGTCGAGGGCCTCGCCAACAAGTATGCGCGCCTCCCCTCCCCCTGTCGTCCTTCAGAGTTTTTTATCCGCACACACCTGCCTCTCGCTAGGGTTTCGTCGTTGGTTCGATGCGATTCGGATTTGTAGCGCTTCGTCATCTGGTCCTTGGGAGGATCTGTTCCCAGCGGACTCGTTCCCTTGAAGCCACATCGTCCCGTTGTATCGTGGGCTTACCCTTTTCATGTGCCCTCGTAGGGTTCCCTCCCTATGACGCTGGGCGCAGCTCAGCTCTTACATACAGTACATGATTCTGTTATTAAATTGTAAACCCATCCGTAGGATCTGTCTGTATTGGGGCGATTTGAGTCCATGTCGTTTGGAACTAGGTCAGATTTATCTATGTGTCATGTTGCAATCTTATCTTTGTGCCTGCCCGAGACGGTGATGAGCCAATACAGACCTGTAATGATTCTCGCGAGCATGATCGCTTGATTCAAAGAACATCTAAGGGACTGAGTCGACATAAACATTCGCACTTGGTAATTTTTTGTGTGTGCTGGCTTCCCTCGGTTTATATGCTCAGAAACATGTTATTGTTTCGTGAGCTGTTGCAATGGTGAAGCTACAGGCTTAGTGGTTCCTCTCGCTATCCGTGGTGGAATTTCTTTGACACCACTGGACGTCGAGGTACTAAATTTTACTACTTGCTGTCGAAAAAATATCCTTGTGCTATCTGGATTTAGGTTTTTGGCCACATCGTCATGTTCTTAGACTTTTCCCTTTTCATGTGCACTCTGTGATTAGTGTCGCCAGATTCTTTGATGCTTAATGTTGTTTTGCGTGTAAATTTGGTTGCTTTTGATGCAATGACAGTAACAGCATGTTATGATTCTAGTGAAAATAGAATCTAATGGTCCAGGTTGTGGTTCTGACTGAATTCTATTTCTGAGCTATGTGCTAGGCTTGATCTGTTTGATGGTTTGATTGAAATGTTATTATCGTGGCAACAGTGATGAGTTCTTACAGTACAGACCTGTAATGATCTTGCGGAAATGATCGCATTCAATGAACATCTAAGGGGCTGAGTTGTCTTGAAGCATCTGCATTAGAATTTTATGCTATGCTTCTTTCCTGGTTTGTTCGAGTTGAGGTTTTAATTTAATTCTATTTATGAGTTATTTGCTCTGATAGCCTGGTTCTGTATGATTGTTTGATTGAAATGGTCTTTTCATGGCAACATTGATGAGTTCTTGCAGACCTGTAATGACTTTTGCGGAATTGATCGCATTCAAAGAACATCTAAGGGACTGAGTTGTCATGAATTTTGCATTAGATTTTTCCACTATCATTCTTTCCTGGTTTGTCCAAGTCTATTTGTTTTTGTCCCTTGTCCGGTTTCATTATTATCAGATGGTATTCAGTTGATGTGTTTATGGCAACGGTGAGGAGTTCTTGCAGACCTGTAATGATTTATGCAAAAAATGATTGCATTCTACAAAGAACATCTAAGGGACTGAGCTGTCATGGAGCATTTGCAATAGGTTGTTTGTTTTATTTATTGTCATGTCGTGCTTACCTTGTTTCATGCTCATGAGCTGGTATGAATTCATGTCTTGTGCTTTTGGAAAAGGGAAGCAAAATCCTGTCAGAAATAATATGTTTCGCCTTCTTTAGATAGCATTATTTTTCATCCCCTTTTAATTACTTCCTGTTTTACTTCTCTTGGTGCTGTTGGTTTCTTAGTGAGATGTTTCTTATTTTGCAGCCGTGCCTTCCAGAGGTTTGCTGTGAGGACCAACAGGACCTTTGAGAATCTTTCGTCTAAAGGTAGATTCAGTGTACTGTGATCTCTTATCATGTAAATATTGTCCATTTAATATTTCACCAATTTCTGTTGAAAATATGTTAATTTACACTCCAAATGTAGCATTACTATCTCTAGGAGTGCTTTCTATGTGGAAAGTCGCTTGCTTTCAACAAGCAATGCCCTTATTGTCAGTATAGTTGGGATGAAAACTGTCGTATATGTTTCATATTTCACCCTGGATATTTATTTGAGTACTTTGTTTTTCCTATTTCAAAGATGTAATACATTGTGAGCATGTTGTATGTACATTAATTCAAATCAATTTGAGTGCCTTATTTCTGGCCATATATGCTGATTACTGTGTCTTCCTTTCTACAGCTAAAGAAGTGAAGCAGGAGGTATCAGAGAAATGGAGCGATGTTCGTGGACAGGATGATGTGAGTTACCCCAGAACCTTATGTTTATTCATTGTTTGTGCAAATGTGTTAGTATTATTGTATGCTAGTGGTAGCTATTGTTTGAAATGCTACATGTGACTGAATAATCTGTGTTTTTGCAGCATTTCAGGCATTGATATCAGCACATCTCTGTGTCCATCAACTGTACAATCCTGCCATCTGTTTCCCTCTGCTCGTGCTACGTTCGGATGTCATTTTCCTGCTGAAGATGAAAAGGCTGTCGTATAGACTCGTTATGATCTAAGTTTGTCATATTGGATTTTAGAAGTAGATGGCAACACAGTATTGTATTTTCTATTATCTGGCAGGCGGATGCACTGCTCGTAATGTGTACCTTCATGGAGTATGGTCTGTTATATCTTGTCGAAATATTTATCTGAGATGTTAGAGGCTTAGATCAAGTCAATGATTCACTGAATGTGGTGCGCTTGTCTTTACCAATTATGCTATGCAACCGAGTGGTCAGTGATGTGTAGTTAAAGAGGTATGAGCAAGTTAGAGCAACTTTAGGATAATCTGCACTTCTTTTGTATGCAAAACAGCCTGTATTTTTTTCTGACGAACTGGAAACGAGCCCGCTTATCTTGTAGCACCAGTATGAGCCCGCATAACTGGAAAGGAGTTGCGCAAGTGAATGCTGTATCATCAGTATCACCTGTCGCCCTCTCATTCGAGACGTATTCGACTCGTTCTGCTGCCGAGATACCGCTTGACGCGCCATTTCCTATTGTTTTTGTAGTTATGGGGGTTTCAAACCTTTAAACTTTCCTTGACATTTTTTTTTGAAACACAGTACAACGTAGAGGTTCACATAAACATGCGAACACTCACCCAATCGCACCCTACCCTTATAAACACTTTTGAAACATTAAGACGGCGGATCAGGTTTTAAGGTTGACGAAGTCACCACAGACGGCTCGCTATCGACGGTAACATTGTCTCTTACTGAAGAATATTCTGTCTAAATGTAACACATAGATATCCGTATGCTAGGTCCTCATCATCGAGGTAATTTCTATCTCCTCGTTTAATCTCCTCAGTGCAAATCGATTGGTGAACAATTGTAATCTATGTATGAATCCTTCCATGAGTATGTCGGCCATGGAATTCTTTTTTCGAGGTCCTGTGGGACGATTCCGGTTCGGAACATGGAGGGGTATATATGGGCTATAATGTTTCCGATAGTTTTAGATGGTAAAACATGGTTGGTACCAGACTAGTCCAAATTTCAGCAGTCTGTACTGTCGTGATCATAAGACCTCTAAAATGACATCACCCAATCCACCTTTTCACATCCGTTTCGGGTAAGACAGAAATTCTTAGGTGGAATACGGAATACCCATATGGGTAGGTCCTCATTGCTACTACCTCCGTTCCTAAGTGTAAGTTATTTTTAATTTTTTCTAGATTCACATATACATATATGATGTATTTAGACACATTTTAGTGTGTACTCGCTCATTTGACTCTGTATGTAATCCAACTTAAATATATCTAGAAGATAAAAGGTCATATATTATGAAAACGGAGGGAGTAAATGTTAAAGTATCTGATCCTCCTGGTGATGGACCTCAATACTTTAATACATGGAACATTTTCTTCCCCAAGACCTAAGTACTTTAATATGGAACATTATTTTTTTAAGTATAAAAAACTAATAAAAATGTGCTTTCGGTGGGAAGCAGTGGTTAAAACTACTCCCTTCGACCCAGATTAACTACGCACATAGGATCAAACTGTCCTGGTAGCGACAGTTTTTTCGGATCAGAGGAATTGGTTTTTGTCCATCGGGGAGAGATAGAACTCGGAGGTCCCATAATTGATAGAAGACCACCCTCTAAAGAGTTTGATGAAAAACTGCAACGTTGCTACTCTAGGAGGTTCCGGACTCCGGTGCATCTTCACTCCAAAGTGCCAGACCTAACGGCCATTTGGGCTATTTCTATACAAACTTGCAACACATTCATCATTTTTTTTTATACAGATGCTTGATTTCCATCAATAAACAAGGTGCAATGTGCAGCAAAACAACATTGTTAACCTGATATTAGAATATTCAAGTCTTGTACATCGGGGAGGTAGAGAGGTATGAACTATGAAGTACTACTACATAACTAAGTAGTGGCGTTTGGAGAAAAATGGAAGGAAAATATTATTTCTCAAGGACTGCATATCCACCAGGCCCCTTTTTATTCTTAGTCCTTATCTGAATAGTCTGTGATGCGTACGGGCACCTAGATTGGGTAGTTAGCTAGGAGAGACTCAATAGCTGAATTCTTGGCCTGCACATCTTCATATCGGATTCGATAGCCATGCCCTACGGAGAAACAACTCAAATTTTTAGTGGAAAAAATAATCACTTTTTGTATAATTTGTATCTGGTTTGCAATACTTGCAGGGTTGCATATATACCAGGTAAATACCACACGAAGTCTTCGTCCAGCAACTTTCTCATGCTGTCCAGTTGCAAAGTCACTGCAAGTTTGTGCAGCAGACAGATCAATCAGAAATTGGTCTGCAGCAAGTTGGATTGTGTAGGGAAAAGGGGCGATCCTACTACCTGACTGCTTGCTGTAAATCCGAAAGAGGTTCAAATCGTCTGAATATTCTGATTTCGCGACGTGGTCGCCAGTGAATAGCGCCTTCAGGGGTTTGTACAACAAGCAAACTGAGCCCTACAGAAAAATGGGTTAAAGAAGATTAGCATGGTGCTTAGATGACTCTTGTGAAACCAATAACATGAATTACTTATGTAATGACTACCATCTCGCATTTTCAAAGATCAGCATAATAGTACATTTGACAACAACAAAAGAATATCAGGTTGATCATCTCTGAAGTTTAAGAAAGTTAATCTGGGACAGTACAATGTAATTATGCATCCATCTAGTAGTATAACTAATAATACATCCTCTTTAATCAAGAAACCCATCCGTGTCTGAAGACTTCAGGTCATTATTAAATCCAATTTCATTCCTTAGGTTGAATTCTTACTTCAGTGTGTCCTGGGGTATAGATTAGTTCAAAATCAGTTCCAATATTCCAGGGGCCATTTCCAGTAAGTTTCCACTCGACATCAGCAGTAATATCCACTACCTGTATCAGAGAGAAAAATGGAACTTTAAGAATCTTTTGAATTGTAGTAAAAAATCAAATTGCTTCCAAAACCTCATGGTTTTAAAAATGTTAACCATTACAATAGTCTCAAGTTTTTTTTTCTACAAATCAACGTGGTTCTAGCCTTCTAGGTGAGGGCCTTACATCTCCTGAATGGATAATTCTCTCGCATTTGAGCTTCTCGGCCCACTTCCGATGATCGGCTACGTCATCACTGTTTGGTGAACAGTTAGATACTCTTCAGTCTCCTTATAAAAAGATGGTACATGCATAAATAAATAAATACATAATTCTGTAGATCTGAACATACATGTGGGTCAAAAACATGTAGCGCGCTCCACCGAGCTTTTCAATCTTTTTCAACAGTCTCGGCGTATACCTTGGACTGAAATATCGAGAAATTATTAAAACATAATCAGCTGTTATTTGGGCATCTATGGAAAATAACAGTATTATAAAAAATTCTATTAACATTAATAAGAGATAGGAAGATTTTTTTTGCGGGTAAGAGATATGAATTGTGAGATATATTCATTATTTCTCTCATGTGAAAATGCTATCCAAATTGTTCAATACTATTACCATGTGCTCAAACTGAATTTTTATGTAGAAGATAGCCCTTGTACCTGAGGGGAAGACTCCATAAGTTGCTTGGACTATATTTACCTGTCAACAATTATGTTCCCTTCAGGGTGAATGATAAGATAAGATGTTGCTCCAAACGAGTCCTCGGAATGGTAACCGCAGAGGTAAACACCCTGAAATATATAGGAGTAGAAAAAGGTTAGCCAGCACTGTCAGCACCAACCACACAACTTTTTGGTGCTCCATTATTGTATTTCGTAGAGACAGAAAAAAAGGGAGCATACAGGGAGATCGTCGTCGATGGCCAGAGGGAACGTGTCCTGCACTTGGAGAATGTCCTTGGGAGGCTTGTCAGTGTGGATCGAGGACGTCGGGCAAGAAAGCAAGGCCTGCAAACGTACATGTAAGTGAAATGATCAGTTATTCCTGAAAGAGGAAGAAAACTGTAATATGTCTGATTGAATTGATTGATTGATTGGCTGAAGGGGGAAAATCTTGATTGGAGG
Source organism: Poa annua (assembly GCA_026929855.1). Taxonomy (NCBI): domain Eukaryota; kingdom Viridiplantae; phylum Streptophyta; class Magnoliopsida; order Poales; family Poaceae; genus Poa; species Poa annua. The sequence goes on from CM049433.1 coordinate 74,739,318, forward strand.
CCGGGAGTGGCTAGTGGTAGTGGCTATGATGATGTTGTTACCTGCAGTGCCTTGGTCCTGTCCTCGTCGGAGCTGGGCTGCGCCGCGACGGCGGACTGGCCGTCCACCCGCTTGAACACCTCCGGCGCCATCCACCGGCAGGTGGCGCAATCGATGCACCGCTCATCTGCACAAACACCCGCGGTCAGCAGAGACATCAGGGGCATGTACATGAGGTCGGGTCATCAGGTCATGGAGCTCACCGACGAAGAACTCGCCGGGGACGTTCTGCGGGCGCGGCCGGTTCCGCCTGTCGAGCGCCGGAGGAGAGGACGCCGTGGCTCGGACCACCGAGGCGGCGCGTCGGCCTCGGGGCGCGCCCGGCAGCGGGGCGGCGAGGGACGCGGCGGCGCGAAGGCTGAGTGCCATGGCGGTGGAGTGAGAGTGTGCCGGTTGAACTCTCCTGTCTCTGCAGTCTGCACTCAGAGCTGAGCCGAGCGGAGCGGTTCGACAATATCTATCAGCTCAGTATCTGAGCAGTGTATTTAATAAGAACATGCATGGAACGTGTGTGTGACACCAGAGAGCCGTTGACGCCATTGCTGACCTCATACACACAAGAAACTTGTCAGGCAAGCATGAAATTTGGCATGAAAACAGTTTGATATATGAATATATCCACATGAATCAATTGTGTGGATGGAGCAACTTCGCAACAACAGTTAGTCAATTTTTTCAACAAGAAAACAATAAGCCAATTGCAATATCAGTTCTTCGGTATACACGATTGAGGCTGCCACCATCACATCACAAAGACAGACCATGTCCCACTCGTCTACCAAGATGGACCATCATCATAGGATTTTCCTTGAAAATAGGATAGGTACTACAGGCGGTGAATATGACAGCAGCTCGGCTAGTGTAAACACGCTTACGAACTGAGACATGCAACACAGATTCCTTTTCACAGCCTCCTGTCCTATCCCCAGACAGGTCACGACTCAGGACAAGTTCTTCCATGAGGGTAAACGGTCGGAGAGGGATACATGTAATTTGTTCTAAATGACTCTCTAGTAAACTTTCAGTTACTAAGAGCATCTTCACCGGGGCTCTAAACGTGTGTCCGGCACCCCCAATTGGGCCTCTTTTGAGTGGTGTCGGACATGTGTCCGGTCAATATTTAGAGGCCGTCCAAAGCGGCACTCCTCAAAGGCCCACCCCCCAATCGCGAGTACACTGTCGAACAACTTGCGGGCGCACGAACCGCCACCGATGAACAACACAAACGATGAACACAAATGGCGATAAAAAACACAAACATCATTTAAACGAGATTTAACAAACTTATAATTTCGAATCTAAACAAGATTTAACAAAGTGCGAGAGAGAAGGCCTATGCTGTGCTACACGCGCCAGCGAGGAGAAGAGATGCCGCTTCGTGGCCGGCGAGGGGGAGAAGATGCGAACCAAGCTAGGGAAGCAACGACGCTTCACTTCTGGGCATTGCTCATCACCGTTCCCATCGGCTACCGCCTTTAGAAACGGTCCCGTAGCCTTGGCTGAGCCGGCCGAGGCTTCTGGCCTCGCGGGCGCCGTGTTCGATTCACTGCCGTGACATGCAACGGAGCGTTTGATGGGAAGCTTGTTCGGCTTTCGGCGCCCCTTTCTTCGGTGACGGCGACACTGCTGAGCAAGATGCTAGCAGCTCGTCGTTGGCGCCTTTCTTCGGTGACGGCGACGCTGCTGAGCAAGATGCTAGCAGCTCGTCGTTGGCGCCTTTCTTCCGTGACGACGACGCTGCTGATGGCGTCGTCGTTTGTAGAGGCAGATCGGGCAGCTCTCGTCGACCACTACGACGCGCCTCGTACTCCTTGTCCACCACGGCGTGCCAGTAGGGCGCCGAGAAGGAGTACTTGACGTCGAGCTTTTGCACGTACGGCATCTCCGTCCACTTGCGGCTGACGAACTCGACGCGGTCCTGGCCGCTGAGCCGCGGCGCCACCGGAATGTTGGCGGCGCTCCTCACCCAGCCGTCTGGAAGGGTGTCATCGTCGGACACCGGCAGCTGGTGGCGGCTGCTCAGCCGCGCGGTCTCCAGCGAGAGCACGTACAGAGGCGCGTTCTCGGCCTCCTCGCGCCACAAGACTCGCTGGAACGCCTTGGCCATCTCCGCCTCCTCGTTGCGACGCCGGAGTTCCTCTAGCTGCTCATGGCGATGCTGCCCGCCGGGGCTACCCGCCATGATGGCCTATGTTCTTGGGGAAGAGGGGGAGAGGGAGAAGTGTTTGTGTTAAGATGAGGGCTGCGCTGCGTCGGGTTTTATAGCGGCCGGAGGAGCGGGGTTGGGTGGCCTGCATTAACGCGGCCACCGCTTCGCCTGTCCGCGCATTGACGCTGACGAAGCGTCTGCAGGGCGCCGCCGCTGCGACTCCAGCACGCGTCGCTTCCATCTGCGGCGTTGGAAGTGACGACGCGTTATTGCGAGGCGTCGCTGCGGTCTGCGGCGCGTAATGACAGGCGTGGCGCCGTCTAGTCGCCTCGACATTAAACGCGGCGCAACGGCCTTGATACGTATCAAACGTATCTATAATTACTTATGTTCCATGCTTATATTATACCAATTGCTACATATTTTATATACACTTTGTATGGTTTTATGCATTTTCTGGGACTAACCTATTAACAAGATGCCACAGTGCTAGTTCCCTGTTTTCTGTTGTTTTTTGTTTCAGAAAAGCTGTTAAGGAAATATTCTCGGAATTGGACGAATCAAATACCAAAGTCCCTATTTTTCACGGGAGGTTCCAGAACACCAAAGACGAGACGGAGGAGGGGACCGAGCCGCCCAAATGATGTGCCGGCGCGGCCCCACTTCTGGCCGCGCCAGCACATGAGGAGGGGGCCTCGGGCCTCCACCGCCTTCGCCCTTTCGCCCATATATTGCCCCCGACGAAATAACCCTAAAACAATCGGCGCTTTCCAGAGAAGAGTCCCGCTGCGCCGCCACCACCAAAAACCCTAATTCGGGGGACAGAAGTCTCTGTTTCGGCACCCTGCCGGGACGGGGAATTGCCCCCGGAGCCATCTCCATCGACTCCACCGCCATCTCCATCGCCGTTGCTGACTCCTATGATGAGGAGTGAGTAGTTCTCCCCCAGGGCTGCAGGCTCTACAGGTAGCTATGTGGTTTATCTCTCTCTCCCATGATGTGATCTTTATGTGATAATGAGCTTTGTAATCTAGTTGAATATGTGATGTTACTCTTTATCTATTATGCACTCTAGAGGTTGCTTTAATATGAACTCCGGGGTTATTCACGGTTGTAAAGGTGACAGTATGTGCACCATGTGTGATTCCTTTATGACGTGATACGTCTCAAACGTATCTATAATTTCTTATGTTCCACGCTTATATTATACCAATTGCTACATGTTTTATATACACTTTGTGTTGTTTTATGCATTTTCTATGACTAACCTATTAACAAGATGCCACGGTGCCAGTTCCCTGTTTTCTGCTGTTTTTGGTTTCGGAAAACTACTTAAGGAAATATTCTCGGAATTGGACAATTTTTATACCAAAGTCCCTATTTTTCCCGACACGTTGCAGAAGTCCGAAGAGGAGACGAAGGAGGGCCCCGAGGCGCCGTCACAAGGAGGGGGCGCGGCTCCCCCCTCTGTCGCGCCGACACCGCGTGATGGGCCCTCGGGCCTCCACCGCCTTCGCCCTTTCGCCTACTTAAACCCCCCGAAAACCTAAGACCAGGCACCCGAACACTTTTCCACACAACCTAACGGAGACGCCGCCGTCGTCAACCCTAGTTCGGGAGGCTTTAGAAGCTCTTCCCGGCACCCTGCCGGAGAGGGGAATCATCACCGGAGGGCTCTACATCACCATGCCCGCCTCCGGACTGATGCGTGAGTAGTTCATCCTTGGACTACGGGTCCATAGCAGTAGCTAGATGGTTGTCTTCTCCTATTGTGCCATCATGTTTAGATCTTGTGAGCTGCCTATCATGATCAAGATCATCTTTATATAATGCTACATGTTGTGTTTGCTGGAACCGATGGATATTGAATACTATGTCATTTGCTTCATAATATATCATGTTGTGTGTTGTTTATGATCTTGCATGCTCTCCGTTGCTAGTAGATGCTCTGGCCAAGTAGATGCTTGTGACTCCAAGAGGGGGTATTTATGCTCGATAGTGGGTTCATGTCTCTATTTAATCTGGGGTAGTGACAGCAAGCTCTAAGATTGTAGATGTACTGTTGCTACTAGGGATAAAACAGTAGTACTTTGTCTAATGATAATTGTATTACTTACATTACACACTTTGCCTCATGCAATAATCTGTTGCTTGCAACTTAATACTGAAAGGGGTGCGGACGCTAACCAGAAGGTGGATTATTAGTCATACATGCGGTTGGAACGGTCTATGTATATTGTTGTAATGCCCAAATGAATATCACACTAGACATCATGACATTAGTATATGCATCATTATGCAGCTCTTTATTCTGTCAATTGCCCAGTGATACGTCTCCAACGTATCTATAATTTCTTATGTTCCATGCTATATTATACCAAGTTATTACATGTTTTATATGCATTTTATATAGTTTTATGCATTTTCTGGGACTAACCTATTAACAAGATGCCACAGTGCCAGTTCCCTGTTTTCTGCTGTTTTTGGTTTGAGAAAAGTACTTAAGGGAATATTCTCGGAATTGGACGATTTCTTTTCTGAAATCTGTTTTTCATCGGGAACGTTCCAGAAAGCCGAACACGAGACGAAGTGGGCCACCGAGGCGGCAGCACCACGTGCTCACGCGGCAGCACCCCTGGCCGCGCGAGGACCAGGTGTGGGCCCCTCGGGGCGCCACCGACTTCGCCCTTTCGCCTACAAATACCCCCCAGACTAAAAACCCTAGCACGGTGTTCATATTTTCCTCCACGGGTCCCGAGCCGCCGCCGTCGTCAACACCAATTCGGGAGAGATCAGAACTTCTTCCCGGCACCCTGCCGGGAGGGGGAATCGCCACTTGAGGCCTCTACGTCGCCATGACCGCCTCCGGACTGATGCGTGAGTAGTCTACCCTTGGACTACGGGTCCATAGCAGTAGCTAGATGGTTGTCTTCTCCTCTTGTGCTATCATGTTTAGATCTTGTGAGCTGTCTATCATGATCAAGATCACCGTTATGTAATACTTCATGTTGTGTTTGCTGGGATCCGATGAATATTGAGTACTAAAGTTATTGCTTCATAATATATCATGTGTGTGCTATTCAATGATCTTGCATTCTCTCCGTTACTTGTGTATGCTCTGGCCAAGTAGATGCTTGTGACTCCAAGAGGGGGTATTTATGCTCGATAGTAGGTTCATGTCTCTATTAAATCTGGGGTGGTGACAACTAGGTTGTAGATGTACTGTTGCTACTAGGGATAAAACAGTAGTACTTTGTCTAAGGATGATGTTACTTACTTACTTTACACACAGTGCTTAAGGCGATAATCTGTTGCATGCAACTTAATACTGAAAGGGGTGCGGACGCTAACCGGAAGGTGGATTATTAGTCATAGATGCGGATGGAACGGTCTATGTATATTGTTGTAATGCCCGAATGAATCTCACACTAGACATCATAACGTTGGTATATGCATTGGTTTGCTCATCATTATTCTATCAATTGCCCAGCTGTAATTTGTTTAACCGCATGAATGTTATTATTATTTATGGAGAGACACCACTAGTGAACTGTGGACCCCGGTCCTTCTCTTTAATCTGATAAACCACAAACTGCAAACCTGTTACTTTCTGCAAACAAACATCTTTCTTCCACACATACGTTTAATCCTTTGTTACAGCAAGCCGGTGAGATTGACAACCTCACCGTTAAGTTGGGCAAAGTATCTTGATTGTGTTGTGTGCAGGTTCCACGTCACCTACGTCCAAGGAAGCATTTTTTGGCGCCTTTACGTCGCAGATTTTTCTGGCGCCGTTGACACCTCGGGGGAATTCATTATTTCTTACTGTTTCGATAACCTTGGTTTCACAACTGAGGGAAACTTGCTGCTGCACTACTTCATACCTTCCTCTTGGGGTCTCCCAACAACACACCCACCGTGTGCATCACCCAGCTGTAATTTGTTTACCCGCATGTATGCTATTATTATTATTTATGGAGAGACAACACTAGTGAACTGTGGACCCCGGTCCTTTTCTTTAAACTGATAATACAACCAACTGCAAACTGATTTCTTTCATTCTCTGCAAACATCATCCTACACACATACGTTTAATCCTTGTTACAGCAAGCCGGTGAGATTGACAACCTCACTGTTGAGTTGGAGCAAAGTTTCTTGATTGTGTTGTGCAGATTCCACCTCACTTCAACGCCACTTTTCTGGCGCCGGTGAGACCTTCGTTGTGTTCTTCATCTCCTACTGGTTCGATAACCTTGGTTTCATAACTGAGGGAAACTTGCTACTACGCTCATCACACCTTCCTCTTGGGGTTTTCCAACTCCTCACACCCGTGAGCATCAAGCACTTTTCTGGCGCCGTTGCCGGGGAGGTGAAGGCACTTCTGTTCAGCAAATCTCTATCTCCCTCGTCAACTAAGCACCAGACTTTTCTGGCGCCGTTGCCGGAGAGATCAAGACACATCTGCAAGGGGAGTCTCTCACTTCCCAATCTCTTTACTTTGTTTTTGTCTTGCTTAGTTTATTTTTATTTCCTGTTTTGTTTGCTATTAAATATCAAAAACACAAAAAAATTAGTTACTTGCATTTTATTTACTATGTTATTATCTTGTTTGCTTCTTATTATCAAAAACACAAAAAAAATTAGTTACTTGCATTAATATTTATATTTCGGTTTTTGCTTAATTTCTGCTAAAATGTTGCTCTCTAAGTACACCATTGAAGACCTGCCAGTAGGTAATGGTTCTATAATTGGAAAAGATAACATTGAAGAATTCTTTAATCATGTTAGTATGCATGATGATTTTGAGGATAGATCCATAGCAGAACTTGCTCCAAATTATGAAATTGCTGCAGCTTTCTTGGTTCACATGCTAGAGGCTAGGTTTGTTAACCTCCATCCCTTAATTCAACAAATGTTTCTTAATCTTCATAATATTGAAAATGCTGAAAAGAAAGATTTTATTCTAGAAACCCTGCTTAAAGAATTTGGAGATGTTGCTAAAGAAGCTAGGAAAGTTTTTGACCGCTTTAATATGCTAGGATCATGTGTAGAGGTTATCAATGTCCTATAAAAATTGGGTCAAACTAAATCTAAAAAGGGAGAAATAATGAAAGTACCAATACCTATTAAACTTGTAGCTATGCTAGAAGCCTTGGAAGAAAATTTTGATTGGATTGTCCCTGCAGACCCCTTTGATGAATGTAATAAACCTAAGAGTAATGAAAAAGAAACTCATATAGATAAAATACAATGCATAGTTGAGAGGATTTCTTGTATTGATTTGGATGCTTCTTCTCTTGAAAATACTTGAGTTTTGCTTTCTGTGCCTAGCTCAAAGGCGTTAAACAAAAACGCTTATGGGAGACAACCCACTTTTTATTCCTGTTATTTTATTTTCTTGAGTCAATGAACATGCCTACCTCTGTAGCAATTCCTTTGTATATTTACTTTATTGCATAAGTTGTGCCAAGTTAAGTCTCTAGTAGAAAGTTGATGCTAGATTTGGATTTCTGCGCAGGAAAAGTTTTTCTGGTGTTCACCGTTAAATTCACAACTCTTTACAGAAACGTCAAAATGACCTGGGATTTTTTGTGCGTGATCCACAGATATGTACGCAACTTTCATTAGTTTTGAGTTTTCTGATTTGAGCAAGTTTAGTGCCTCGACAAAATTCGTCCTTACGGACTGTTCTGTTTTTGACAGATTCTGCCATTTATTTTGCATTGGTTCTTTTGCTGTTTTTGAATAGATCTTTTTGTTCCATAAAATTCCAGTGGCTGTAGTTAATGTCCAGTACCATGATAATGATTGTCTCCATGCAGAATATGAGAATTTTTGATTATGCACTAACCCTCTAATAAAGTTTACTTTGAGTTTGGTGTGGAGCAAGTTTTCAAGAATCAAGAGAGAGGATGATATGATGTGATAAAAAAGATGAAAGAGCCTAAGCTTGGGGATGCCCCCGTGGGTCACCCAAGCATATTTCAAGAAGACTCAAGCGTCAAAGCTTGGGGATGCCCAAGGCATCCCCTTCTTCATCAACAACTTATCAGGTTATCTCTAGTAAAACTATATTTTAATTCCGCCACATCTTATGTGCTTTACTTGGAGCGTCTGTTTGTTTTTATTTTTGCTTTTGTTATTCTTGTTCTTTGAATAAAATGGATCCTATCATTCTTGTGTGGGAGAGAGACACGCTCCGCTTTTTCATTTGAATACTCCTATTCTTCACTTATATTTGTTGAGTATTCTTCTATAGCTAATGCAATACTTTCAGCTCTTATTTTTCATGCACCTCTTGTTCAGAGCTGTTAGTTCTCATATGTTATAATCTCTTACTTCATTGTTAAATACTTGGAGAGTTTATGTTTTAAATAAGTTGATTAGTGTTTGGTTAAGAACAGAAAATGTTAAATGTGGTAGATGGTATACCTAAATGATACATAATCTTGTAGACATTAAATTGTGTCACTTGAATCATTGATGTTGTTTTGAGATATTAATATGCTTAATGGTAAAACATGATGGTTTAATAAAGTGGAATGATTAATGGTTGGTCTAGAAAACTTGAAGTTGTGCCACACTTAAATATCCAGTTGATAGCATAATGATATATGACTTCTAATGTTAAAAACAACCGTAATGACTTTGTGTTATGCGCTACGGTCGGGGTCCCAACAATGACTTGTTCATTTGCCACAGTCCCTCATGGAGTGATTTTCATTATGCCTTGTAAGATTATATTTCTAGTTGGAATCTTTTTGCTTCTGAGTTCTAAAGCTGCGGTTTTCATGGCACTTCCACTACCATATTTGCTAGCCTCTTCGGTACTTTGCATTGCCCTTTCTCACAATGAGAGTTGGTGCATACTTCGCGGGTACATCCAAAACTCGTGTGAGATCTCCATCATGTTCTCCTACACATAAACCAAATATCTTTCTCAAAACATCCACCATACCTACCTACTACAGCATTTTCATAGCTGTTCCGAGATATATTGTCATGCAACTTTCATCTTACATTACATGACTTGTTGTCATTTATCATTTATATATTGCTTTGCATGATTCTATATAGCTGATGTGTGGTTTTACCCATGTTACGCTAGATCATTGCATATCCTGCTACACTGGCAGAGGCACCGTTTCATACACCATGTTTTATCCCTTATGAGATCCTTGTATCAAAAGTGTGTTGTCATATTAGAATTTTTGCCCCTAAAAGTGAAAAGAGCCATGGAAGCCATCGAAAAGAGAAACAGAAAAATACAAAAAAATTGAAAAAAAGAGAAAAAAAGAAAAAAGAAAGAAAGAAAGTATAAAAAGGGGGCAACATTACTACTCTTTATCCACACTTGTGCTCATGTTATAGCACCTGTAATATTCATAGTCATCATTTGTTCTCATGTTTAGCACATTTACTCCATATGTGAGAGTTTTCATGTTTTACTTGTATAACTATTTGGGGAACTTTACACTATAGAACTTGGCTTGTATATTCCAATGATGAGCCTCCTCAAAAGTGCTCTATGTCTTCATGAGCAAGAAAGTTAGATGCACACCCACTAGTTCCATTGGAGAGCTTTCATACACTTATAGCTCTATGTGCATCCGTTGTGTGGCAATCACTACTCCTTGCATAGCTTCGATTATAAGAGTTCCTCTTGTCTAATGATCACTTTCAGCTGTGTGAGACTTTCTTCCGTTGGCCTTCCAAACCCCCATTATTATTCTTTTAGCCACAACATACTGGTGCCAGGAACCAACGCTGAACACTTGCTTGTTTTTGAGTGAACAAATAGAGAAATGATCTTCTACGTGCATATTGTTATTGCTTGACTTGATCCTTTCACAAAGTTGTCTTGAGTGTTTGATTCATTAGATAATTATATTGTTGTTCTTGAAGCTTAAATCATCTTTAATATCTACTTTGCACGGTTGATTGTTCTCTAGTACCAATTCATTGAAAGTTTTACTTTATTCTTCCTAATTGTTTACTCATTACTCATTTGATATCAATATAAACTACAGCTTTTATTCATTTGATCTCAGTTTACATTATTATATGATCAAGATTGTGTGAAAGCATGTCACTTCAGAAATTATTCTTGTTATTACCTACTCGAGAACGAGTAGAACTAAGCTTGGGGATGCTTGATACGTCTCAAACATATCTATAATTTCTTATTTTCTATGCTTATATTATACCAATTGCTACATGTTTTATATACACTTTGTGTTGTTTTATGCATTTTCTGGGACTAACCTATTAACAAGATGCCACGGTACCAGTTCCCTGTTTTCTGTTGTTTTTTGTTTCAGAAAACTACTTAAGGAAATATTCTCGGAGTTCCAATTTTTATACCAAAGTCCCTATTTTTCCCGACACGTTGCAGAAGTCCGAAGAGGAGACGAATGAGGGCACCGAGGCGCCGTCACAAGGAGGGGGCGCGGCTCCCCCCCTCTGCCGCGCCGATACCGCGTGACGGGCCCTCGGGCCTCCACCGCCTTCGCCTTTTCGTCTACTTAAACCCCCCGAAAACCTAAGACCAGGCACCCGAACACTTTTCCACAAAACCTAACGGAGTCGCCGCCGTCGTCAACCCTAGTTCTGGAGGGTTCGGAAGCTCTTCCCGGCACCCTGCCGGAGAGGGGAATCATCACAGGAGGGCTCTACATCACCATGCCCGCCTCCGGACTGATGCGTGAGTAGTTCATCCTTGGACTACGGGTCCATAGCAGTAGCTAGATGGTTGTCTTCTCCTATTGTGCCATCATGTTTAGATCTTGTGAGCTGCCTATCATGATCAAGATCATCTTTATATAATGCTACATGTTGTGTTTGCTGGAACCGATGGATATTGAATACTATGTCATTTGCTTCATAATATATCATGTTGTGTGTTGTTTATGATCTTGCATGCTCTCCGTTGCTAGTAGATGCTCTGGCCAAGTAGATGCTTGTGACTCCAAGAGGGGGTATTTATGCTCGATAGTGGGTTCATGTCTCTATTTAATCTGGGGTAGTGACAGCAAGCTCTAAGATTGTAGATGTACTGTTACTACTAGGGATAAAACAGTAGTACTTTGTCTAACGATAATTGTATTACTTACATTATACACTTTGCCTAATGCAATAATCTGTTACTTGCAACTTAATACTGAAAGGGGTGCGGACGCTAACCGGAAGGTGGATTATTAGTCATAGATGCGGTTGGAACGGTCTATGTATATTGTTGTAATGCCCAAATGAATCTCACACTAGACATCATGACATTAGTATATGCATCATTATGCAGCTCTTTATTCTGTCAATTTCCTAGCTGTAATTTGTTTACCCGCATATATGCTATTATTATTATTTATGGAGAGACACCACTAGTGAACTGTGGACCCCGGTCCTTTTCTTTAAACTGATAATACAACCAACTGCAAACTGCTTTCTTTCATTCTCTGCAAACATCATCCTCCACACATACGTTTAATCCTTGTTACAGCAAGCCGGTGAGATTGACAACCTCACTGTTGAGTTGGAGCAAAGTTTCTTGATTGTGTTGTGCAGATTCCACCTCCCTTCAACGCCACTTTTCTGGCGCCGGGGAGACCTTCGTTGTGTTCTTCATCTCGTACTGGTTCGATAATCTTGGTTTCATAACTGAGGGAAACTTGCTACTACGCTCATCACACCTTACTCTTGGGGTTTTCCAACTCCTCACACCCGTGAGCATCATGACGCTGTGGTGTTTGACGCTGTGGTGTTAGTTTACTCTGACTTTGGGGGTGCTCTTGTTGCCCTACGCAGTGAATGGTGTTTATCATCCAACAAGAGAGTGTTTGAGAGTAGTATTTATTATTCAGCTTTGATGTCATTGTTAAGAGTGTCCACTAGTGAAAGTATGATCCCTATGCCTTGTTTCTAAGCATTAAAACACCGTTTAAAACAAGTTCTGCTAGATGTTTGCTTGCTGCCATTTTTATTACAGATTGCAATTACTACTTATAATCATCCATATTACTTATATTTCACTATCTTTTCGCCGAACTAGTGCACCTATACATCTGACAGGTGTATTGGGTGTGTTGGGGACACAAGAGACTTCTTGTATCTTAATTGCAGGGTTGCTTGAGAGGGATATCTTTGACCTCTACCTCGCTGAGTTCGATAAATCTTGGGTGATTCACTTAAGGGAAACTTGCTACCGTTCTACAAACCTCTGCTCTTAGAGTCCCAACACTGTCTGCGAGAATAGAAGCGTGCGTAGACATCAGGCCTCCTGCACAGCGTTCGTTAACACGCGGAGAGGCGCGTGTGTGTATGACGGGCGGTCCAGCGCTGTCAGGACCATGCGCGAGTTGATGTCCGGCACCCCCAGGAGGGCCTCCAAGTATAGAGCCCCGATTGGGGGTGCCGGACATAAAATCGCTCGGGGCGAGGCTTTGGGGAGTGCCGCTGGTGCACGTTTTTCGTGTCCGGCCCCCCAAAGGGCCTTTAGGGGTACTTTAGAAGCCCCCGGTGGAGATGCTCTAATGGCTTATTAGAAAACTTTCAACTGAATCTGGTGTCTTCGCAAAGACGCCACTTCAGATGCCGTTTTTTACGCCAAATTTATCCAAAAAGGGTTAAGTCATTTGAAACAAGCCAAACCCCCTGAAATCTGAATAATGTATATCTGAATCTAAAACACTGAGAATGCAAGAGAATGAAGCATTATGGAAATCCACAGATTCTAAAAATGCAGAAACGACAATTTCGGATCAAAATTTTCTAAACGAGCATTAGTGGCTCAAAGTTTTCTGAAAACTCATTTAGGACACATTATACGATAAATACTACTCCCTCCGTCCAATAAAGGATGTCTCAACTTGATCAAAAATTAAATGTATCTAGACATGAATTAGTGTATAGATACGTTCAAATTTGATAAAAAGTGTGACATCTTTTGTTGGACAGACGGAGTAGAAGTTGCTGACTTGGCTACGCTGCCTCCAGTTCGGACCAGCCAACCAAGTTCATCGATCACGATAATTTGCTAGGTAACTAGAGTGTGACACTGCATTTTCATCACACCATGTTGTCAAATTTTGAATCACTACAGATTTTCGGCACTACAGCGACACTACATGGAACAGCATCAATTGTACATGCGGCCCCTCTAAAGTAGAAGAAAAAATGTTTTTCATTCTTTCGTATCCCTTTGGGAGGACATGCCTTCTTTTAGGTTACTTCATATCACCAGAATGTCATTCTTTATCTGTATGTACTCAACCATAGAGATGAGTCATTTTTTCTTATCTCAAAGATTATGTTGATTATTTACTATGTATGGAACCGATTCATCGATGGCTTTGAACCCCTTTTTACCTCATTGTGTTCGGTTTAAGGTGTCAATTGGGACCCGCCTCCAAATTATAATTCATTTGTGGATTTCTAGTTTAAATTTTAAGATAGTTTTAACTATTTTTTTTAACTGAATTAGAAGTTGGATTTTGATGAGATCCCACTTATGTCTCTACATTGAAGCGGAGAATTTAGATCTTTCAGCCAGTTGGGCGAATAAAGGAGAGAAGGTGTTCAGCACATCAAGTGAAAACGAGCAAAGTGAAACATATGCGTGTTAAATTATAAATGAATTTCCCTCCTTTGCCATCAACTTAACTTGTTGTGTTAACTCATTAGGTGTGTGCATGCATCTTTGTGTGGTATTTATTTCAACATGCCCTCCAACAGCCCTGACCCGCTTGTCATAGACACAAAATGTCGTGCTCTGATTCACTTGACCCCTGTCGACCCATTGATTCCTCTCACTGGTGAATCGCACCATCGACACCACCGCTGTTGTCGCCAACTCGCTTCGCACAATGGGGGTTCAGCCACAGCAACCACACTGGCCTGCTTGCTGCCGGTCTCTACATTCGTTTTGCGAGGAGCAACTCATTCAGGTGGCTCCTCCTCTTCGTCCCTGCTGTACCGAACGCAAGGTGTTCTTGTCGATTTGTCGCCTAGTTTCATCGCTTCATTTTTTCCAATAGGCTAAGATAGCGACGTCGATTTCATGCTTTTTTTCAAATGATGGGGGAGGGTGCCGCTCTTGCGGCCGACGAAGAAAAGAGTGAGATTGTCATGGCCACTATTCTAGATGTGCAAGCCAAGATTGATGACGTGCCAAAGCTGTGAGGATTAGATAAATGGCACATGGCCAAGAAGAATCGTTCTTGTCCAATGACTACTTTGTCAAGAATTTGTCGAACAAACACATGAATTTCGCCGGCGCTTTAGGATGAAGAGAGAAGTGTTTAGGACAATCGTGCATGAGGTTCGGGAATATGATGACTACTTTGAGCTGAAAAAATATATTTCACCGACCTCTTTGAATTTGCATCCCTTCAGAAATGCACGACTGTCATACAATGCCTTGCGTATGGACTTTCCGCAGATTCATTGGAGCCACCTACAGGTTTTGTAAGGCACCGGTGAAAGTGTTTGGAGAGATATATCTGAGAGCACCAAATGCACCATACATAGCTCAATTCATGGCACAAGGCCGAACACCAAATGCATGCATTAGTATTGGTAGAACTTCCCATTCACTTGACTGAGAATGTATAGTCTAGGACATCATGGAGCGTTCAATGTTATATTTGAGGCCATGGCAAATTATGATCTTTGGATTTTTGCATGCATTTTTTGGTATGTCCGGTAACATCAATGACATATTTTTTTGACATGGCCGGTGCTCACAATGACACCATTGTGTTCCAACGCTCTCTTTCTTTTCTCAAACTTTCTCAAGGCCAAGGTCCTGATTGTAAGTACGTGATCAATGTGCATGACTATGAAAAGGGTACTACCTTTGCGGATGACATCTACCCAAATTGGTCAATATTTGTGCAAACTATCTATAATCCTGTTGCCGAGGGAAAATTGCCATATTGCAAAAAAGTAAGAGTCGCCACAAGATGTGAAGCAGGCATTTAGTGCGCTTTAGGCCAGGTTTGTCGTTGTCCAGTACCCTTCTCTATGTTGGTTGTTAGATCAAATGTGTGAGAACAGTTATCATGCACAACATGATAATCGAGAGCGAGCGAGATATGAGGAGGCCATTAATCAACGAGATGTTTGGTTATCAGGGGTCTATGGCCCAGCCACAACCAGGCGTGTTGATGTCGAGTTTTCTGAATTTCTTCACATGCATCAGCAAATTCGTGATAAAACAACATACAAGCAAATAATCTTGTTGTGCACTTGTGGACGATCAAAACAAACAAACGTAGTTCAATCAGGGCCGGTTTAATTTCATGTGTTAATTTTGTGAACATGAAGAATTTAAATTTGAATTATTATACTAAATTATGCATTTTCTATATTTGAATTATTATTGAAAACTTTGCAATGATTTTTTTTAGAATTTAGTTAGAAATGGTAAAATAAATTGGGTGGGCTCCCGGTGGAGAGATGCAAGCAAGTTTTATCCAACATAAGCCTACTCTCAAATGAATTATGTGTCCCCTTCTTCCTCCACCTTCTTCTCAGCCTCACCCATATCCGTATTAGGGCGTCTCCAATGCTTATTTCTCCACTCAGTCTAGGAACAGCTAATATTTCTTTAAAAGAACATTTCCATACAGCACAAGTAAAGATAGAGGCTCTAGCGGTACCAGAACAGAAAACTCACTATTCTGAAATTTATTTTTTAAGCTACAAAGCTGTTCAAAAGGGCACAAAATAAACTTTAGATCCGTAACACTTTCGAAAATCCCAAAATATCCTCAAACAAAAACTTAAGAAAGCTGTTCAGCAAAGCCAAAAGAGCTCAACGACGCAGCACGAGACCACGCACGCACACCCTTTTATCACGCGGCTCGAACCCTTCATCAATCTCGTCCGGCTCGACCAAGGCCGCACCCCTTGCCTTGCCCCACTCTCCTCTCCTCCGCCGGTAGCCGCCGTATTCCGTTCCGCCGCGCCCCCCCACCAGTGAGGTGGTCACGCGCGTCGGGAGCTCCCCCCTTCCGCTTCCGCGGGCCGGTTGTGGGATTATGCGCCACCTGCTCCTGTCCCGCCGCCTCTCCGCCATGGCCCCCTTCTCCGGTCCCGCAGCGACCAAAGCCCTCCTCTTAAACCCCGCCGGGTTCGCCGTCCGTGGCCGGCTTCCCTCCTGCCTCCCTGCCCCTGGCGGCCGCGTGTTCCGCGGGGCCTCGCTCCGCTGCTACGCCGCCGCCGCCGCGGTGGCCGAGCAGCACCGCATCAAGGTCCAGAACCCCATCGTCGAGATGGACGGTGCGTCGTTACACCTCCTCGCTTCCTCTTAGCTATATATCTCGAGTGTGTAAACGTGCGAGCTCCTTGTGTGTACCACTAATTTTTATTTTTATTGCGGGGAAATGTGTGCTACTCATCAGGTGACGAGATGACGCGGGTAATATGGAAGATGATTAAGGATAAGGTGAGGAATTCCGGCTTGGCGGCTTGGTAGCTAGCACGAGTTTGATTTGTTCCATGGTGCTGATCGTGAATGTGGTTACGTGCAGCTAATCTTCCCGTACCTGGAGATGGATGTTAAGTACTTTGACCTCGGGGTGCTCAACAGGGATGCCACTGATGATAAGGTCACTGTCGAGAGTGCCGAGGCGACGTTGAAGTAAGCAGATTGTCCCTCTTTCCCTATTTGTGATATCGGTTATGACAGATATGAGAGATGCATCTTGCATTCATGTGTTAGGTTTCAGAGATGGCTGTAGTTCCCTTTCTATTTTCTAGTCATGTACTGTAACTTGTAACTTCGGGTTTCGTTCAAGTAATGGAACCGGGGCAGCTGCCCTTTGAATCTAAAAAAAAAAGTTATGACAGATATGAGAGATGCATCTTGCATTCATGTGTTAGGTTTCAGAGATGGCTGCTTAGTAGCAAAAAATATTGATGATGGATACGTGTATGTTATGATACTTGTGTGGAAATGAAAGTGATCACTTACGGTAGCTGAACATCTAATATATCTTGTATTCTGTCAGAAAGTCTTCCGACAACCAGTATATATTCCCCTTACTAACTGATTACACAAATTCAGCTCAGCAACTGCAAACTGAACCTTCCTTTAATTGAGAATGACTATTTCTTCATATGCCATATGCATAGACATTACTTGCAAGACGATAATGTATTGCATAGTATCAATGTCACGTACTCTCAGGAGTCAGGTCTCCCCTTCACTGCAAGGTGTCGAATTTTTTGTTCACCATTCCTGCTAGTTCTCTTCTGATTTGGGTTGCCCAGTTTCATATCCAACAAAAAAGTTTGGAGAACTTGCAAACGGTTTGTTTGGACATCTTTTCGTTGACCAGATAAGTAGCATAAATTGTTATATATCCTTTTCCAATAAGTTTCTATGACGTATCTTCGGAATCAGATTTTTTGTGCTATGCAATTTATTAAATGGTGGCCCCTCTTTGATTTTTTATCTTCACGCATAAAACTTGGTTTTTTCTTACCTCCACATGCTTCACAATGCTATGACGGAAAACCATAGGATGTATAACTTCGCCACATCATTATGGTGAAGTAGGATGATTGCACACACATCTACTTTATGCACATTCTTGTGTAACTGGTGTTACCAACGATCAATGCTAAAACTGTTCATTCTTCTACTGTGGCCCTTGTCTGAAGTTTGGCTTCAGAGTTTTATATTGTACTCCCTACGTTCCAATGAATAAGGCCTATATTTTTTTGGAAAAGTCAAGCCAAGTAAAGTTTGACCAAACTTTTAGAAAAATCTATCAACAAATATGATATTATATAGATATCATATGAAAATATAGGTCATGATGTTTCTAATGACATTGATTTTATATTTTACATTTTTAATATTTTCTGATAAAAACTTGGTCGAACTTTACATGTGTTGACTTTTCCAAAATAATATAAGCCTTATTCATTGGAACGGAGGTAGTATGTATTTGAGAAGTATGATTTTACAGTATTTTCTCATCTCTGCTGATCTCTTTCCTGTGTGCTAAACAGGTATAATGTTGCTGTTAAGTGTGCTACAATTACTCCTGGTAGAGTTCTCTAAACTTTGATGTACAATATTTGATTCTGATTTTTTGGCAATGAAATGCTTGCATTCATGACTCAGTTTGTATATTTATTTTTATAGTACTCCTTTTAGATCGATGCGTGCTTCTGGCACATGCATATCCATACTTGCCTGTATTGTTTCAGCTTGCTTACATGAGCTTAAAATATTTATAAGAATGCTGATCAGTGATCACATAATTTGCACACTATTTTTCATGGTCAGTACTAGCCTGAGTTTTTTAGAGACACAATAGGACATGCTCTGTGGAAGTGACTATCTATTGCCATAAATTGCAAGAGGAACAACATAACTATGTGCCAGGTTCTGAATAGTCTTTTGTACTCCCTCCGATCGCTTTTAATTGTCGTGGAGGTATAGCTAACTTAGTGTAAACTGCTGTACAAGTTGCGACTACCAATTCCAACCAGAGGTAGTATTATACTAACTGTTAATGAAGATGGTATCGGTCTTTTGTTTTGGTTTGCACCATTTTCCATGATAACATCTTTTTTCTTGTGGGTGCTGAATTGCTGATTATCCCTTATGGGGTTTTCTTCAAATACTCATTAACTAAGTTTACATAGAGTATAGTACAAGTATGCAACTAATTGTTTATCTATTACAAGAATGCAAGGTGCAATTGAAGCCTGTAGTGAAACATACCCTCATAGGTCTTCTGTTTTGCATTGTTTGTTTGTCACTTTTTGTGTTACTTAATACTGCATTCGCTAGATGTAAACTTGTAGGTAAGTATGATGCTATTTAACTTTCTTATTATGAAGTTTAATATGTTGCAACAATAGTTTGATTTAGTTCATTGGATGTTTTGAACAGTTCAAGAGAACTTGGCCAAGTTTTTTGTTGGATTAATATTTCTTCTGTCTGTGTTAATATCTAGATGAAACAAGAGTCAAAGAGTTCAAGCTCAAGTCAATGTGGAGGAGTCCAAATGGCACCATCAGGAACATTCTGAATGGTTTGTTATTCAGCTATTTGAGATGCCTTTGATGTTTTAGACTTTCAGTTACTGGATGAAATTATATCAAATTAAGTTGGTAGGCAATCTATGGATGTTAGTTTCTAAGATTATGTTTGTAGTATAATATTGTGAATTTGGTTGAGTTCTTGACATTTTTTCAGTGTTACAAGTGACTATTGAAATTGCTTGTTTTTATATATATCACACTAATAATCTAAACTTGGATTGCCGCAGAATGTTTCCATTGGTTATCACAAATAACAATACTATGAAAATTATTAGTAATCTTTTAACACGCAGGTACAGAGCATTACTTCCAAGTGTATACATAGCCTTGATCATGACCATTAACTCTGTATTTCACATTTTCATGACACAGGAACTGTTTTCCGGGAGCCCATCTTGTGTAAAAATATTCCACGGATACTTACTGGTAAGGAGGGAAACACAAAATTCTGGTTATGAGAACAAGTAATAAAGTTACCACATTAAAGTAAGGAACTTTATTTTGAAGGTTGGAAGAAGCCCATTTGCATAGGAAGACATGCATTTGGAGATCAGTATCGAGCCACTGATACGATTATTAATGGTCCAGGAAAGCTTAAGATGGTTTTTGGTAAGCTTCATCGACCCCTATTTACTTCTTTATTTATTATTTATTCTATTAATTCCAAAGCTTCTATTGCACATGTTCATGCATTCCTTTATTTGGTATTGAAAATCAGTCCCTGATGGAGCTGAGCCGATAGAGCTAAATGTACATGATTTTAAAGGACCTGGAGTTGCATTGGCAATGTATAATGTGGATGAGGTATGATAGCAAACTAATATAGTTTACTGTCTTTTTCTCTTGAGTGCTATGCTAATTTCTGCTCCTTTCTTTTAGTCTATTAGGGCATTTGCTGAGTCATCAATGGCAATGGCGCTGTCCAAGAAATGGCCTCTTTATCTGAGCACCAAGAATACCATACTAAAGAAATACGACGGCAGGTATCTGGAATAATTGTTACTTATATTTTTATTGTTGCAGTCATTGAGCGCTCTTTTGTCGCAAAGACTACCAAGCAGTCTCAGTGACACTCTTGTAATTGTAAATGTGCACACAGTTTATGCTGCACTGTAAACTGTGAATGTATCAACATGTTGTGTCTAGCATTAGTTGTATGACGGTCTTTATTGTTGTACTCTGATGAGGCCTTGTTGATGGGCAAAGTGATTATTCTAATAAAGTTGATGACCTACTCTCTTAACTTGTAACTTTACTGTACACTTCTGGCTGATGCATAATTACCCTTATAATTTCTCATTGGATATGCAGACTTGTTTATATCGAGTACATGTTATTTATTTTTGTTGTTCTGAATCTCTGATGACCTTAAGTAAATTTTTGCAGTTATCGCATTTTCATACAGAGTCCTAACTTGACGTGTGCAAAATTTAAATGTTCATAGATTCAAGGACATCTTTCAGGAGGTATATGAAGAGAACTGGAAAGAGAAGTTTGAGGAAAAGTCAATATGGTGTGTGCTAATTTATATCAGATTTGGATCACTGAAAATTCTGCTTAAACAACAAATGATCTTTAGATGATTCATGCAGGTATGAACACCGGCTGATTGATGACATGGTGGCTTATGCCGTGAAAAGCGAAGGTGGATATGTCTGGGCATGCAAAAACTACGATGGGGATGTTCAGAGTGACTTCCTTGCCCAAGGTTTGCATATGGTCTCTTCCTGAAGTTGCAACATTCGCAATCATGGAGTTATTTGTGAAACCACATGATTATGGTAGCCATTATACTCGCAATTTGTGTTTTATGTTCAATCTATTATTCTTGATGTTTCAGGTTTTGGTTCTCTCGGTTTGATGTCATCTGTTCTGGTAAGTCATCTTATTCCTTTTGTTTTTCTGTAGAATTATTGTATGTGACCTCTCATTAAACATTTTCTCTTCTGTAGTTATCTTCTGATGGGAAGACATTAGAGGCTGAGGCTGCTCATGGGACTGTCACTAGACATTTCAGGCTACATCAGAAGGGACAGGAGACGAGTACCAATAGCATAGCTTCTATATTTGCTTGGACTCGTGGGCTAGAACATAGGTAATGAGAATATTGTAGACGATGAATTTTATAGACAGACGATCTATAAGAATGTTATTCCGTTTGCTTTTGTTCATGATCAGTTTCAAATGTTACATTTTCCACACCTGCTTATAGCCTTATATAGTAAGTACTTCTTTCTCTGTTCAGAGCAAAGCTGGATAAAAATGACAGGCTGCTCGAGTTCACACAGAAGCTTGAATCTGCGTGTGTTGAAACAGTGGAATCTGGGAAAATGACAAAGGATCTTGCACTTCTTAGCCATGGATCCAAGTAAGCTTATTTATGTATATGTGTTCAGTTTTCATGGTAGTTTGTATATGCCAACCGAGGCAGCATTTGAGAGTTGGAGTGACATTTTTCCTAAGTCCGTTCTTGTAGTGAAATTTTCATAAGTCGGTTTTTGTAGTAGCATTTTTCTATCTCGCAAACTCTACGGCGCCATTTATCAAAGTGGCTCTATTTATTTTTGCAATCCCGTTCAAAATTCTAAGGCGTGATGCATTTTAATGTCATTTTCACTCCTTTGTTCTTACTTATTTTAGTCTTTTGAAAGCACATTGTAGCAAGATAATTTAGTCTCAGTGCACTTCATCAGTTACACAATGACTAAATTACCCTTTTCTTTAGTGCTTTGGAAAGATGAGAGAGAATATTTTGTTTGGGTTGTCATGCATAAATGCTTAAGTAAAACATGAAATAAACGGTCAGAAGAGAGGAAATAACATTTACTATGAATCCATGCCTTGTGATTTTCCAAAAGATTGTAAATCAAGTAGGCTGTATAGATTGTAAAAATTTCTGATACAAAGGTTCTCGAAAAACTGCCAAAAAACTAGTATGGTGAGAAGAAGTTTACCAAAAGCAACTTTTTGCATTACTCTTCCAGGAAACCAAACTATTTATGATTTAACGAAACTGATAGGGCAGCCCACTCAGTCATGCACACACTGTGAACGGTACTAGTTAAACTTCATATTGGCCTCATTCATGGTTTTAACACTGATGGGTAATCCCACTTGTCAATTCCGTTGTCAGCCGAAAATGTGGTTTTCTGAAATTATGATACAAAAAAAGTTTTTTTATATACAAAAGAAGTTAGTCTGATGGAACTACTTAAAAGATTTATTCTTTGATAGTTTATCTAGAAGTGTAGTTTTAAGAAATTTACCGATGAAATGAACGAGGGAGTATATTACATCGTTGTGTTTCTGAGCTATGTGGTATGTCAATCACTCGATCTGTTAATACCATGTGCTTCCCCTGTCTTCAAGTTGAAAAATCGTGTTGTGCTTACATTGTTCGCCCCCTCATTGTTGTTGCCAGGGTAACAAGGGAGTATTACCTGAGCACCGAGGAATTCATTGATGCTGTGGCTCAGCGGCTCCAAGAGAAGATCCAGATACCAGCTGCGTTGTAATTCACCATATGCAGATGTTATTTCTAGTCGGAATCCTGGGATTGGGTCACTTGGGTTTCGGCACACATTTTGACCGAGACGATTAGGCAGAGGATTTTGAGTGGAAGTAGCTTTTGTTAATAATAAGGCCTGACATTTCATCGCGATAATAATCTACTATTATGTTGGGTAAATAATGCTTCATAAGCCAGTGAATTCAATACATGGATTTTTCTTTTCATCCCTGTGAACATCCGGTTTGCTGCTTGGAGTGTTACCTCGTACGTGAGCTGACTTATATTTTTTTGTTGGAATGATCGAGAGGCGCCTCTTGGAAAGTTTGATATGAGCAGTTTTCGTGCTTTTGAAGAAAGCGTTGACTGTGACAAACAATACTACGGAGTATAACATTGTATTCCACGGTGGTGACCAAAGAACGGTCATCCAGCGTTGTTCGTGGGCCGTGGGCGTGAAGGCAGGAGAGTCAGTCACCGTCGTCGCCGACGAGCGAATACAAGAAAAGGTCCATTTGTGGTTAGCCGCCTCCCTGGTTACAAAACGTAAAAACTCTTCGAAGATTCTGCCCAGCGCCTTCAGACGTGAGCCGTGACCGGTGAAGTAGGTCGGGACTCGGGAGACGTGCCACGCCCACGCGGTCGTCGGTCGGACACGCAGCCCTCGCCTCGCCTCATTGATTACGAACCCCGCCGCACCGCCGCTCCCTCCGGCTGTATAAATACGGGGTCCCCGTGCCGGAGATGGGCATCGCTTCCTCCTCCTCCTCCAACCCCGAATCCGTAGCCATGGCGCTCGCCAAGTCCAAGGAAATCGCCGCCTCCGCCCCCGTCGTCGTCTTCAGGTGCGTCGCCCTCCCTCCCTCTCGCTCTTGCATCCAACGTACTGAAACTTAAGATTAAGTCTGTAATAGAACTGAAAAGGGGGAAGAAAGATGGAGGAGGAAGAATAGATAGATCCAATCCCATACTAGCGTATTCTTCTTCTTTTCCGCCGTCCCTACGAGTCGAGCATATTCGTTGTTTTTTCTCTTCTTGTTTTTTTATTCTTTTTCCGATAAAATATTCTTTCTCTGTGGATGTGGAGGGAGGAACGAAGCTAATTGGAGCACTTAACAGAGGCTCTCAATCTGTATCTACACTACTACTATTCGCTTGTCTGGATGCGCTGTAAAATTGTTGAAACACTTGCAAGTGATTATAAGATTCGTAATACTGAACTACTTATGTGGGATCTTTGTTTCCTTGGATCTTGTAGTTCAATCACTTAGTACTGCTGCGTGTGCGAGTTCTGATGTTGAGCTTTAACGACTTGCACGCTTGTCTATGTCAATAAGCTACTCGTATTACTGTTTGCAGTACATATCTGATGCGCAATGCTTCATGCCTTGTGTAACGCTAACTCTGGTTCCCTGGCCTATCTGTGTATAGCAAGACTTTCTGCCCTTACTGCACACGGGTGAAGCAGCTGTTCACAAAGCTAGGAGCAAGTTTCAAGGCTGTTGAGTTGGATGTGGAAGGTGAGTGGACTAGCTAACAAACTGATCTTTTTTTTTTGTACATTCATGGCACCAAATTTTTGAATTTTGCTTGTCTTGGGATGTTTCTTCTGTATTCTGCATATCTTAGTCTGAGAGCATTGACCTGCCAGAGAATTTAATATGGCAGCAGCACTCAGCTGATGGATCGTGGTACAGTATTTTTTAGTAAAGCTCGTAAGTCGTAACTAATAGTTTGGCAGCATCTTAAGCCTCTTAGGAGAGTTTGATTGTTTATGCAGTAGAGAAGCAATCGAGGTGGCAAAGCCCTACCATCAAAACCTCATATTTTGTTACTACTATTCTTGTTAGCTATTCCTCAAAAATAAAAGCTACTCTACTCCCTCCGATCCGTTTGAAGTGTCGGAGGAAATCAACATATACAAGGCATAAGTTTGCAGTTCTACTGCTACAATGTTTCCGGATCATAGGGAGTATTCATATTAAGTATCTGCATCCTGTGAGTAAAACATGTTCCTCTATTTGATACGTCGTGCTCCCATATTGCTGTAGTTCTGTGCTTGTTTGTTTGTGAGAGGATAGCGAAGTGGTGGTATATGGACCCTCATGATAAACACCTAGAATGTTCTAACCTCCAATCACCTCAGAGCATCCACAACGTGTTGACGCTTATTGAGTCAGTTACTCCATGCACAAACGTCGTCAACTTCTTAGCTCTATTTTGTGTTGTTTCTGCAAGCATCGGACTCTTATTTATGCGCCACACTCTTATTTATCACCGGGAACTAGGCAAAACCACGGGGTTTTAATCCCTAGCGCATGTGTCTTAGCGCCCCATTGTGGATGCTCTCGTGTGTTGGCTCTTGAACTAACCAATTCTATCTTTTATGAAGGTGATGGGCCTGATATGCAGTCAGCTCTTGCTCAATGGACTGGACAGAGGACTGTTCCAAATGTCTTCATCAATGGGAAGCACATCGGTGGCTGTGATGGTGAGCCGTTTTACCTTCATTACTAGATATTGACACTGGCATTTTAGTACCACATAACCGGCCGCCCAGTGCCAAACTTTTGGATTATACCTTACATGTCGATTCTCTTGGTTTTGGGGGCAGACACTCTTGCACTGGAGAAGTCAGGGAAGCTGGTGCCTCTGCTGAGGGAGGCCGGAGCAATCACCGGTGATGCTTCGAAGTCAACCATGACTGCTTAGCTCGGCCTGTCAGTTGTTTGCTTGGTCGACATGTAGCATGTTACTATGAAATAATGTAAGATGCATGGTTTGCTGTCTATCATGTTGGAGCGACTGTCTCAAATCTCTGTTAACTCCCTAGGCATAAATCCAAATAATCACGGTGTTATCCTTAAATGGTCGTTCCGTTCTTCTGAATATATACATGTTATCATACTAGGACTGTTTCACCGGGGTTTTTTTTTTTTTGAGAAACACAGTACAACGCAAGCGCTCATATACACGCGCAGACACTCACCCCTATGAACGCACGCATGCACACCCTATCCTTATGAGCACCTCCGATAGACTGAGCCGGCGGGTCAGGTCTTGATATTGACGAAGTCACCACAGATGGCTCGCTAGGTTTGAACTCTGATGAGCTTGGAGTACAACCATCCTCCTAACCATCTTGCCACAGGCAAGTTCTCAACCGTTTCACCGGTTGGAAGGGAAGGGAACCATAGCACGCTAAGACTGGTTCCAGTTTCAGTCCTAGACAAGTCGTGCAGGACATTGGAAATGAAACGAAACAATTTGAGGCGCAAAGATGTACCCCCTCCTCCCTCCGTTTAGAAATAGATGTCTTGGATTTGTACACATCTATTTTCAAACGGATGGAGTATCAAATCTGTCTGATTATGCAGAACACGTTTGGTATCGAAGGGTCCTACAGGTGGTCACTAGCCATTTTCATGTACAATTTATACAGTACCACATGTTCGTCTTTGCCCGCGCGCGCTCCCGCCACCGGCAGCACGCAGAACGGGAAGTCTCGCCCGAAGCCGTACTCCTCCATCCACCACTCCGTCCGCGACACCCGCCTCACCGTCTCGTCGTCTTCCCTGTACAGGTACACGCGGCGGTAGCCCACGTCCCCGCCCTTACCGTTCACGGCGCGGCCTCCGCGCACCGGCACGTACGTCCCTGGCCCTGCCCTCCGCGGCCGCGCGTCGTCCTCGTCGGCGTCGCCGCGCTTGCGCCGGTGCACGGCGAAGAACCACTCGCAGCGGTCGTTGGCCGCCGGGAACGCCGCCGTGAGCACCGCGGGGTGCGCGGCGAAGACGTCGGCAGCGGCGTACATTCGGCACCGGCGCGAGTCCCCCAGGTTGAGGCTGTCGAGGTAGAGCCGGACGAGCACCTGCGGCCTGGTGTTGATCACGTCCGCGTCCTCCGCTCCACGGCGCGAGAGGTTCCGCTGGACGGTCCCGCCGCGCGCCGGGTAGAGCTTGCAGACGACCATGTCGAAGGCTGCTGCTGCTGCGGCGGAGCGGCAGTCGCCGTACTCGTCCATGCGCCACTCGGTCTCCTTGGTGGACGCCGAGCCGGCGACGTCCTCGTAGTAGCGGAAGGCGTGGCAGTACGCGGCGCCGCCGACGCCGAGGCCGGGCAGCCTGGCCTCGGCGCCGAGGCGGTACGCGCCGGGGCCGGACCTGCGGCGGCCGCCCGGGCACTGCGGCCGGCACACGAAGAAGAACCACTCGGGCCGGGCGTTGGCCGCCGGGTACACGGCGGCGAGGAAGGCCGGGTGCGCGCCGTAGAGGTCGGCGTCGTGGATCTGCCGGGGCAGGGCGTCGCACCGCAGCGACCGGCGTAGGGGCAGGTACCGGGCGACGATGTCCCCCGGGGTGGGGTCGAAGGCTCCGAGGACGCTGTCCGTCGTGGCTGTGGGGGATGAAGACGAAGGAGCGGGAGCGGCTGCGCGCGGCGGTGGCGGTGGCCTGGGTGGCTTGCCCTTCGACTTGGCGGGGACCGGGGGCAGGACGATCCAGCCGTCGTCGGTCTCCTCCGGCGGATCGGGGAGGAGGACGGAGTCGGCCGTGGCCGGCGGCATGGGCTTGTTCTTGGCCGGCGAGGGTTTAAGGGCGGGCCAGTACATGGTTGCGTGCGGCCGAACGCTACGAGCTGCGGTCGATCGCCCAGGGATGCACGCCTTGTCGAGGTAGAAGTCAAGAGGCAGCGCGCGGTTCGGGAGAGCTTCAATTGGATTCGACCTTCGGCGGCACGGAACGGAACCCGAAGCGGAACACGGCTCCGACGCGAGGTCAACCCCGTCGTCGTTTTTTTAGCGGAAAATCTTCTGTTTTTTAAGAGGAAATTGCACATTCCATGCTCACGCCATTTCGTTGCGCAAACCACTTTTTTTTTAATTCTCCACCATATCTACCTCTAATCCGCTGCAAACCATTCTAAATGCCTCACTTATCCCAATTTATAGCCAGCTGACGGCCGGGTCTAATATGGATAAATCTAACAATTTTTTTTGTAATCAGGTGACCTAGTATTGAGGTTGTCAATGTATATCTGTTTTCAGGAAAGAAAAAATATTGTTGTTAGTATATTGAAATATATTACCCGTCTCTGATTAGAATATGTTTTGATAGGCTATTTTGTCCCTAATTCTAAAATGTTTTGTTGTTATATCGAAATGCGTCGGCACGGGAGGGTCCAGGCATCGGTGAGGGCTTCAGGCCACATGCACATGTCAATGGAATTATGGGCGTAATCCATAACAGTCGGCGAACGTGTAGGGTGATATCAATAATATGCTAAAAGCCACACACTTGCCTATTGGTAAACGGTAATTGTGGTTGAATGCATGGGTATGAGTTCGACTCCAGCTTCTCATGTCTACTTTTGTTGATTTAAGTTAATGTTCAGACTTTGAAATCTAATCGATTTTAAAAAAATCTTCAAAATTTCCCTAATTTGGTGAAATTTGCGAATCTTGAATAGGGATGAAAGAAATAACCTAAATAAAATGCAAAACCCTGGTTTCGGCTTTTGGTATGTTTCTGCTAATTAATGAGTTTTCTTCTTATTAATGAAAATGATAAATCTTGTCTCGTTTAAAAAAAACGTCCGTTCGACTGTCTTTTTCATCCATGTCAAAAAAATGTCATGCCCAAAAAAGATGATGTAGCTTGTACTCTTGTTGATGGGTGGTTAGTGTCAATTTTTTTTGTTAGCAATGTGTTTAGGCTAGATTGCAATGGATTAGACGTACACTTGGTGTAGAGTGCAAAAAATATGTAAACCTGATGATTTGTGCAACGGAATGACATGAACATGGTGAAATCTGTAATTTCCTCGTTTTTTAAGGAGCAGGAGGAGCGAACAATCTCGTTCGGGAGCGGAGGTAGTTATGGTCAAGAAATGGGCCAATATGTTTGGGCTTGCGATTGGGCCCGCGATGTTTTATTTAAGGCTGTCGGCCTGTGGACCGTGTTGTCCGTGGCACCATTTCATTTCTTAGCCCATGACGCGACGACAGCTGGCGCCTAGCGGGGAAGGCTTCCCTTTGCAAACGTCTATTTTCATTCACTGAGATTCTGACACGTGTCGCAATTTCGTTCGTTTTCAATTTTCCCTTTCCTCCCCGCGTGACAAGTGGCGGCTTCCTGGTGATGCGCAAAGGACTGGACATGCATTTATTTTTTAGATTCGTTTTTTAAAAATGAAATATCTTGAGAACCGTTTATCCGAATTACGAACCGTTTTCAGTTTTGAACTCCTCGCGTCGAGATCTTCAAAACTAGATCCATTGTTGATAGGTTTCGACGAACTTTTTTTTTTTACTTGGAGTGTGTATAGTTCGTACAACCCCGTATGTGTAGTTGTACATCCAACCGAATCTGTGTGTAGTTGTACGTACAACATGACCTGTACAAACTGATCTGTGTAGTTGTACGTTCAACCCTGTTCTGTACAACCTGATCTGTATAGTTGTACGAGCTAATCTGTACAACCTGAGTCTGTGTAGTTGTACGTCTGAGTATGTGTAGTTGTACGTACAAACTGATTCTGTGTAGTTGTACGTTTGAGTTTGTGTAGTTGTACGTCTTAGTCTATGTAGTTGTACGTTTGAATTTGTGTCGATGTACGGCTGAATCTGTGTGTGGCGTAGAAGTTCTTCCTGTATAGGACCCCATACAGCACGTACGCCGGGGCTTCGTGCGTATGTGGAGCCGACGCGGTGATCACCAACGCGCGGGGGGCCTCGTTCTGTACGGCGACGCGGACGGCTCGCGTACCTGCCGCGCGCGGTCGCGGGGGGCATCGAATCGAGCGTTCTCGGGGACACGTGTCCTCCTCGCGCTGCGCCCGAATCGCCCTTCGCGAAGGGTTGCCTCCAGGTAGCGATACCCCCTAGCGGGACATGGATGATTCCAGACAGGAGAGAAGGTGCACGTTCACCTTTGCCCTTTGGGGCCGGTAAGAAACAAATTAGTGAAAGTTAAACACAAGGCAGAACCCCTAACTTATTTTTTTGTGAAGACGCGGTTCAAGTATTGGATATCGATATATGGATGGATGGATATACGATCGACAAAAGGCATGAGAATGAGATGATCAGCTGATCGCTCGACCGGCCATCCAAGGACGCAGTACCATAAAAACAAGTGCATCGGAAGATCGGATCAGGAGTGTCGTCTTCGGTAGATCGATGAAACCCTATCGCACTGCATCTATGAGATCTAGAGAACATCTAACTTGAAATCCCGCCACACTTGTCCTATATGTAGAATTGTTATGTAGACCCCCGTGTGGCGGCGCTGCGCCACACCGGGGAAATCCCCGTCGCCGGCGCCCAGCCCCTTCCCCAACCTCTCCCCTCCCCTCGCCGCCGCCGGTGGTGTCTCCGGGCAAGCCCTGCGCGGCAAGGCGGTGGCGGGGCGTCCGCTGGTCACAACCACGGGGTGAGGAGGCGGCGCCCGTCCTCTCTCCGTCGGCCGCGGTGGTGCGCGGCGGCGGTGGCCGAAGAGCCGCTATGCGACGGCGGCAGGTGACGGCGGATGGTCCGCAGATCTTGCCCTGGCGCTTCGACTTGGTGTTGAGCTGTCCGCACCACATGGAATCCGGGGTGGCGGCCCCGGGCATGAAGGCGGCGATCTCCCCTGCCGAAGGTGGTCGGCCAGCTTGGGCCTGGTGTGGAGGATCTTGGGATCCCACGCCAAGTTCCGTTGGAGATCCAGTCAATGACGAGTTTCGAGGTGACGTGACAGCCGGTGAAAGCCGAGCCTAGACCTTGGTCTGGGCGGACGATGATGGTGTCGCTTGACGTCATCACCCTTGTTGAAGGCATCGTCCTCGCTGTTTTCGTCACTTCACTCGTGTTGCTCCGGGGGAAACCCTAAATCTGGGTCTCCCGGATTGGACGTTGGCGACGTCCGGCGTCGATTCCCCTCTTGAGGGCAACGTTTTTGGAGCAGCTATCGACTGGATTGGTCTGGAGGTGGTTCGGAGGAGCGACGTGTTTCTTCTACGTCGACAACGACGGGTCTCGGCGGCGTGGTGCAGCGGGGTCTCGACGAAGGACACATGATGATGGACGCGCGCAGGGCGGAGGCGCTGTCGGGCGGCGTGGCGGCGTCGATGGCAGGACTGGCAAGGGCTATGCGGATCTCTGCCCCGAAGATGGCTTTGTGGTGTGTTGGCGGCGACGACTTCTGTAGCGTGTGCTGAGGTGCTCGCTGATGCTCACGGGTGTGAGGAGTTGGAAAACCCCAAGAGGAACGTGTGATGAGCGTAGTAGCAAGTTTCCCTCAGTTATGAAACCAAGGTTATCGAACCAGTAGGAGATGAAGAACACAACGAAGGTCTCCCCGGCGCCAGAAAAGTGCTTGCAAGTTTCCCTCAGTTATGAAACCAAGATTATCGAACAAGATGCCACAGTGCCAGTTCCCTGTTTTCTGCTGTTTTTTGGTTTCAGAAAACCACTTAAGCAAATATTCTCGGAATTGGACAATTTTTATACCGAAGTCCCTATTTTCCTCGGAACAATCCAGAACATCGAACACGAGGCGGAGTCGGGCACCGAGGCGCCCAGATGAGGTGGGGGCGCAGCCCCACCCCCAGCCGCGCCAGCACCTCATCACGGGGCCTCGAGCCTCCGCCGCCTTCGCCCTTTCGCCTACAAATACCCCCCAACAATACAAGACCTAATACCCGAACACTTTTCCACAAAACCTTACGGAACCGCCGCCGTCCTCAACCCTAGTTCGGGAGGGTTCAGAAGCTCTTCCCGGCACCCTGCCGGAGAGGGGAATCATCACCGGAGGGCTCTACATCACCATGCCCGCCTCCGGACTGATGCGTGAGTAGTTCATCCTTGGACTACGGGTCCATAGCAGTAGCTAGATGGTTGTCTTCTCCTATTGTGCCATCATGTTTAGATCTTGTGAGCTGCCTATCATGATCAAGATCATCTTTATGTAATGCTACATGTTGTGTTTGCTGGGATCCGATGGATATTGAATACTATGTCATTTGCTTCATAATATATCATGTTGTGTGTTGTTTATGATCTTGCATGCTCTCCGTTGCTAGTAGATGCTCTGGCCAAGTAGATGCTTGTGACTCCAAGAGGGGGTATTTATGCTCGATAGTGGGTTCATGTCTCTATTTAATCTGGGGTAGTGACAGCAAGCTCTAAGATTGTAGATGTACTGTTGCTATTAGGGATAAAACAGTAGTACTTTGTCTAAGGATAATTGTATTACTTACATTACACACTTTGCCTAATGCAATAATCTGTTGCTTGCAACTTAATACTGAAAGGGGTGCGGACGCTAACCGGAAGGTGGATTATTAGTCATAGATGCGGTTGGAACGGTCTATATATATTGTTGTAATGCCCAAATGAATCTCACACTAGACATCGTGACATTAGTATATGCATCATTATGCAGCTCTTTATTCTGTCAATTGCCCAGCTGTAATTTGTTTACCCGCATGTCTGCTATTATTATTATTTATGGAGATACACCACTAGTGAACTGTGGACCCCGGTCTTTTTCTTTAAACTGATAATACAACCAACTTCAAACTGCTTTCTTTCATTCTCTGCAAACATCATCCTCCACACCATACGTTTAATCCTTGTTACAGCAAGCCGGTGAGATTGACAACCTCACTGTTGAGTTGGAGCAAAGTTTCTTGATTGTGTTGTGCAGATTCCACCTCCCTGCAACAGCACTTTTCTGGCGCTGGGGAGACCTTCGTTGTGTTTTTCATCTCCTACTGGTTCGATAACCTTGGTTTCATAACTGAGGGAAACTTGCTACTACGCTCATCACACCTTCCTCTTGGGGTTTTCCAACTCCTCACACCCGTGAGCATCAAGCACTTTTCTGGCGCCGTTGCCGGGGAGATCAAGGCACTTCTGTTCAGCAAATCTCTATCTCCCTCGTCAACTAAGCACCAGACTTTTCTGGCGCCGTTGCCGGGGAGATCAAGACACATCTGCAAGGGGAGTCTCTCACTTACCAATCTCTTTACTTTGTTTTGTCTTGCTTAGTTAAATTTTATTTCCTGTTTAGTTTGCTATTAAATATCAAAAACACAAAAAAAAATAGTTACTTGCATTTTATTTACTTTGCTATTATCTTGTTTGCTTTTTATTATCAAAAACACAAAAAAATTAGCTACTTGCATTAATATTTATATTTCGGTTTGCATATTTTATTTTCAGTTTTGCATTTTGTGTTGCATTTGTTATTTCGGTTTGTTATTATGTCTAGTTCTTTACTTGCTATCAATGTCTACTCCCTTTGAAACAAAATCTTATTGGCTAAGTGGGTTCACGAAGGAACAACAAAATTATTATAAGGAATACCGCTTGTCACAAAAAGGGAAATATTTATGGGAACAAATAAGTAGATTGAATTATTTTGCTAAAAACTTGTGCTCTACTTATGAATCATGGTGCTTTAATGAATGTTTTTGCTGTAGGAGGCATAAACACTTCCCTTTCCAATGTGATTATAATGATAATGAAATTTTGGCTTCTTATGCTAGAGGATATTATGACTTCGATAAACTTGAGCAAATTGAAGAATTTTTTGTATTTATGGGAGCTTATGAAATTACAGCTTTGCTTAAAAATCGAGATGCGATCTGATACTTTTGCTATGCTTGGATATTGCCTTGAGTATTATTATGATAATCCTTATATTGCTGAATTTCTTGAGAAAAGACATCCTCAAATAGAAGAAACCGTTGTCTTGCAGGAACCTGTAGAAGAAGAAATTGCTGAACCTGAAATCTCATTAGATGAAAAAGAGGAGGAGAGTGAAGAACAAAAGGAGGATCTACCTCCTAGAAATAGTAACTCTTTAACTCTTACATTATTTGATTGCCCTCCATGCGTGTCTAAGGAGGAAGTGTGCTATATTGTTGAATGTCATGAATCTATTGAAATATCTACTTTTGATAAATTTGAAAAAAGCATGTTCCTTGACTCAAATAAAATGGAAATAACAGGAATTAAAAATGTGGTCCCTAATGTTATATATGATAATGCTTTAGATGATGGTCCTATGCTTATCAATAATCCTCTATGTATAGAAGTTATTACTTATTTATGTGAGGATAAAAATGATATAATTGTCGCTTGTGATGGTACTCTTACTCATGAGAGTCCTACTTTGTTCTTGAATTCTCCTAATTACTACATGGAGGAGAAATTTGCTTATGTTGAGAGATACTTATGTGGTTTGCAATTGTCTGTAGTTTCAAATCTTTGTTGCAACCATGATCTTAAACTTGATATTGATCTTAGTAACTATTTTGAAAGAGGAAAGCATGCTAATGAATTCCAAAATAAATTTAATGATCCTCTTTATGTGCCTATATTATCTAAGTTGAATGATTCTTGTGGTTATATGGTTGAATTTATTTCTACTACTGAAAATTATTATGAGAGAGGAGAATATGGTTGTAGAAGTTTTCATGGTACTAAAACACCTCTCTATATGCTAAAAGTTTTGAAGTTACTCTTGTTTTATCTTCCTATGCTTGTCACTTTGTTCTTTGTGAATTTATTTGTGTACAAGATTACTATGCATAGGAAGAGGGTTAGACTTAAATGTGTTTTGAATTTGCTTCTTGATGCTCCTTTTGCTTCATTTTCTATCTTCATGAGAGCATCATTAGAACTATCAAGTCTAGCTAAAAGGCATTAAAGAAAGCGCTTTTGGGAGGCAACCCATTATCTTTTATTTTCAGCTTTAGTCAAGGAACATGCCTACCTCTGTAGAAATTCCTTTGTATCTTTACTTTATTGGATAAGTTGTGCCAAGTTAAGTCTCTAGTAGAAAGTTGATGCTAGAATTGGATTTCTGCGCAGGAACAGTTTTTCTGCTGTCCACCGTTTAATTCATTAGAATTCACAGAAAAATCAAAATGACCTGAGATTTTTTGTGCGTGATCCTCAGATATGTATGCAACTTTAATTAGTTTTAAGTTTTATGATTTGAGCAAGTTTAGTGCCTCGAAAAAATTCGTCTTTACGGACTGTTCTGTTTTTGACAGATTCTGCCATTTATTTTGCATTGGTTCTTTTGCTGTTTTTTGAATGGATCTTTTTGTTCCACAAAATACCAGTGGCTGTAGCTAATGTCCAGTACCATGATAATGATTGTCTCCATGCAGAATATGAGATTTTTTTATTATGCACTAACCCTCTAATGAAGTTTACTTTGAGTTTGGTGTGGAGGAAGTTTTCAAGGGTCAAGAGAGAGGATGATATGATGTGATTAAGAAGATGAAAGAGCCTAAGCTTGGGGATGCCCCCGTGGGTCACCCAAGCATATTTCAAGAAGACTCAAGCGTCAAAGCTTGGGGATGCCCAAGGCATCCCCTTCTTCATCAACAACTTATCAGGTCATCTCTAGTGAAACTATATTTTAATTCCGCCACATCTTATGTGCTTTACTTGGAGCGTATGTTTGATTTTATTTTTGCTTGTGTTATTTTCATTCTCTGAATAAAATGGATCCTAGCATTCTTGTGTGGGAGAGAGACACGCTCCGCTTTTTCTTTTGAATACTCCTATTCTTTACTTATATTTGTTGAGTATTCTTCTATAGCTACTGCAATACTTTCAGCTCTTATTTTTTCATGCACCTCTTGTTCAGAGCTGTTAGTTCTCATATGTTATACTCTCTTGCTTCATTGTTAAATACTTGGAGAGTTTATGTTTCAAATAAGTTGATTGGTGTTTGGTTAAGAACAGAAAATGTTAAATGTAGTAGATGGTATAACTAAATGATACATAATCTTGTAGATCATTAAATTGTGTCACTTGAATCATTGATGTTGTTTTGAGATATTAATATGCTTAATGGTAAAACATGATGGTTTAGTAAAGTGGAATGATTAATGGTTGGTCTAGAAAACTTGAAGCTGTGCCACACTTAAATATCCAGTTGATAGCATAATGGTATATGACTTCTAATGTTAAAAACAACCGTAATGACTTTGTGTTATGCGCTACGGTCGGGGTCCCAACAGTGACTTGTTCATTTGCCACAGTCCCTCATGGAGTGATTTTCATTATGCCTTGTAAGATCACATGTCTAGTTGGAATCTTTTTGCTTGTGAGTTGTAAAGCTGCGGTTTTCATGGCACTTCCACCACCATATTTGCTAGCCTCTTCGGTACTTTGCATTGCCCTTTCTCACATTGAGAGTTGGTGCATACTTCATGGGTACATCCAAAACTCGTGGGAGATCTTCATCATGTTCTCCTACACATAAGCCAAATATCTTTCTCAAAACATCCACCATACCTACCTACTACAGCATTTCCATAGATGTTTCGAGATATATTGCCACGCAACTTTCATCTTACATTACATGACTTGTTGTCATTTATCATTTATATATTGCTTTGCATGATTCTATATAGTTGATGTGTGGTTTTACCCATGTTACGCTAGATCATTGCATATCCTGCTACACTGGCAGAGGCACCGTTTCATACACCATGTTTTATCCCTTATGAGATCCTTGTATCAAAAGTGTGTTGTCATGTTAGAATGTTTGCCCCTAAAAGTGAAAAGAGCCATGGAGGCCATCGAAAAGAGAAACAGAAAAATACAAAAAAATAGAAAAAAGAGAAAAAAAAGAGAGAAAAAGAAAGAAAGAATAAAAAGGGGGCAACATTACTACTCTTTATCCACAATTGTGCTCATGTTATAGCACCTGTAATATTCATAGTCATCATTTGTGCTCATGTTTAGCACCTTTATTCCATATGTGAGAGTTTTTCATGTTTTACTTGTATAACTATGTGGGGAACTTTACATTATAGAACTTGCCTTGTATATTCCAATGATGAGCCTCCTCAAAAGTGCTCTAGGTCTTCATGAGCAAGCAAGTTAGATGCACCCCCACTAGTTTCATTGGAGAGCTTTCATACACTTACAGCTCTATGTGCATCCGTTGTGTGGCAATCAATACTCCTTGCATAGCTTCGATTGTAAGACTTCCTCTTGTCTAATGATCACTTTCAGCTGTGTGAGACTTTCTTCCGTTGGCCTTCGAAACCCCCGTTATTATTCTCTTAGCCACAACATCCTGGTGCCAGGAACCAACGCTGAACACTTTGCTTGTCTTTGAGTGAACAAATAGAGAGATGATCTTCTACGTGCATATTGTTATTGCTTGACTTGATCCTTTCACAAAGTTGTCATGAGTGTTTGATTCATTAGATGATTATATTGTTGTTCTTGCAGCTTAAATCATCTCTAATATCTAGTTTGCACGGTTGATTGTTCTCTAGTACTAATTCATTGAAAGTTTTACTTTGTTATTCCTACTTGTTTACTCATTACTCATTTGATATCAATATAAACTACAACTTTTATTCTTTTGATCTCAGTTTACATGCATTACATTATTATATGATCAAGATTGTGTGAAAGTATGTCACTTCAGAAATTATTCTTGTTATCGTTTTACCTACTCGAGGACGAGTAGAACTAAGCTTGGGGATGCTTGATACGTCTCAAACGTATCTATAATTTCTTATGTTCCATGCTTATATTATACCAATTGCTACATGTTTTATATACACTTTGTGTTGTTTTATGCATTTTCTGGGACTAACCTATTAACAAGATGCCACAGTGCCAGTTCCCTGTTTTCTGCTGTTTTTGGTTTTAGAAAACCACTTAAGGAAATATTCTCGGAATTGGACGAAATTAATACCAAAATCCCTATTTTTCACGGGAGGTTCCAGAACACCGGAGAGCTAACGGAGAGGGGCCACGAGGCCCCCAGATGAAGTGCCGGCGCGGCCCCACTTCTGGCCACGCCAGCACCTGATGACGGGGCCTCGGCCCTCCACCGCCTTCGCCCTTTCGCCAACTTAAAGCCCCCGACAATACAAGACCTAATACCTGAACACTTTTCCACGAAACATTACGGAGCCGCCGCCGTCGTCAACCCTAGTTCGGGAGGGTTCAGAAGCTCTTTCCGGCACCCTGCCGAAGAGGGGAATCATCACCGGAGGGCTCTACATCACCATGCCCGCCTCCGGACTGATGCGTGAGTAGTTCATCCTTGGACTACGGGTCCATAGCAGTAGCTAGATGGTTGTCTTCTCCTATTGTGCCATCATGTTTAGATCTTGTGAGCTGCCTATCATGATCAAGATCATCTTTATGTAATGCTACAAGTTGTGTTTGCTGGGATCCGATGTATATTGAATACTATGTCATTTGCTTCATAATATATCATGTTGTGTGTTGTTTATGATCTTGCATGCTCTCCGTTGCTAGTAGATGCTCTGGCCAAGTAGATGCTTGTGACTCCAAGAGGGGGTATTTATACTCGATAGTGGGTTCATGTCTCTATTTAATCTGGGGTAGTGACAGCAAGCTCTAAGATTGTAGATGCACTGTTGCTACTAGGGATAAAACAATAGTACTTTGTCTAAAGATAATTGTATTACTTACATTACACACTTTGCCTAATGCAATAATATGTTGCTTGCAACTTAATACTGAAAGGGGTGCGGAGGCTAATCGGAAGGTGGATTATTAGTCATAGACGCGGTTGGAACGGTCTATGTATATTGTTGTAACGCCCAAATGAATCTCACACTAGACATCGTGACATTAGTATATGCCCAAATGAATCTCAGCTGTAATTTGTTTACCCGCATGTATGCTATTATTATTATTTATGGAGAGACACCACTAGTGAACTGTGGACCCCGGTCCTTTTCTTTAAACTGATAATACAACCAACTTCAAACTGCTTTCTTTCATTCTCTGCAAACATCATCCTCCACACCATACGTTTAATCCTTGTTACAGCAAGCCGGTGAGATTGACAACCTCATTGTTGAGTTGGAGTAAAGTTTCTTGATTGTGTTGTGCAGATTCCACCTCCCTGCAACAGCACTTTTCTGGCGCTGGGGAGAGCTTCGTTGTGTTCTTCATCTCCTACTGGTTCGATAACCTTGGTTTTATAACTGAGTGAAACTTGCTCCTACGCTCATCACACCTTCCTCTTGGGGTTTTCCAACTCCTCACACCCGTGAGCATCAACAACATCAATGATTCAAGTGACACAATTTAATGATCTACAAGATTATGTATCATTTAGTTATACCATCTACTACACTTAACATTTTCTGTTCTTAACCAAACACCAATCAACTTATTTAAAACATAAACTCTCGAAGTATCTAACAATGAAGCAAGAGAGTATAACATATGAGAACTAACAGCTCTGAACAAGAGGTGCATGAAAAATAAGAGCTGAAAGTATTACAGTAGTTATAGAAGAATACTCAACAAGTATAAGTGAAGAATAGGAGTATTCAAATGAAAAAGCGGAGCGTGTCTCTCTCCCACACAAGAATGCTAGGATCCATTTTATTCAGAAA
The DNA here is from genome assembly GCA_026929855.1 of Poa annua. Lineage (NCBI taxonomy): Eukaryota > Viridiplantae > Streptophyta > Magnoliopsida > Poales > Poaceae > Poa > Poa annua. The sequence goes on from CM049433.1 coordinate 74,778,488, forward strand.
ACAAAAATAACAAAAGCAAAAATAAAAACAAACAGACGGTCCAAGTAAAGCACATAAGATGTGGCGGAATTAAAATATAGTTTCACTAGAGATAACCTGATAAGTTGTTGATGAAAAAGGGGATGCCCAAGCTTTGACGCTTGAGTCTTCTTAAAATATGCTTGGGTGACCCACGGGGGCATCCCCAAGCTTAGGCTCTTTCATCTTCTTGATCACATCATATCATCCTCTCTCTTGATCCTTGAAAACTTGCTCCACACCAAACTCAAAGTAAACTTCATTAGAGGGTTGGTGCATAATCAAAAATTCTCGTATTCTGTATGGAGACAATCATTATCATGGTACTGGACATTAGCTACAGCCACTGGAATTTTATGGAAATAAAAGATCCATTCAAAAACAGCAAAAGAATCAATGCAAAATAAATGGCAGAATCTGTCGAAAACAGAACAGTCTGTAAAGACGAATTTTTTCGAGGCACTTAACTTGATCAAATTAGAAAAATCAAAACTAATGAAAGTTTCATACATATCTGAGGATCACGCACAAAAAATCGCAGGTCATTTTGATTTTTCTGTGAATTTTAACGAATTAAACGGTGGACAGCAGAAAACTGTTCCTGCGCAGGAATCCAAATCTAGCGTCAACTTTTTACTAGAGGCTTAACTTGACACAACTATGCAATAAAGTAAAGATACAAAGAAAGTGCTACATAGGTAGGCATGTTCCTTGACTCAAGAAAATAAAATAACAGGAATAAAAAGTGGGTTGCCTCCCATAAGCGCTTTTCTTTAACGCCTTTCAGCTAGGCATAGAAAGCAAAACTCAAGTATTTCTAATAGAAGAAGCATCAACATTATAGTTTGTACGAAGGGCTTCGCCTATTTTTCTTATTCTTACTCTTGGTTCTGGGGAATACCTGACCACATCCCGGAGAGGAAGTGAAATTCACAGTACATTTCCCAACATCTATCACTGCTTCCAAGAGTTTCAGCAAAGACCTTCCAAGTGTAATTTGTCCTGTCCCTACACATTCAATAACAAGATAATCAGTGGATACCGTTCTTCCCAAAAATGTTGTAAACACTCCTTCAGCTATCCCAATGGGTTGTATAATTGCATTATTCGTAAGAGTTATTCCTTCTCCCCCTTCAGTAAGTCCCCAAAGGTTTAAAGATGCATAAATATACTTAGGCATAAGGCAAAACTCAGACATAATATCACAACGAGCATGGAAGGTTTCACCGCAAATAGCAATTTTAATTATAGGGAGGCACGATGAAGGTTCAAAGTTTACAGGAACATAATCATAATATTCGCGAATCTGAGCATACCCTTCTTTTAACCAAGATATATGTGATTCAAGGTATTTAACCTAGTATGAATATTCCCAAGGCTTGTATCACATTTGTTGATTGAAGATGATGTGATTAATTTCTTTATTGCATTAAAAGCTTGATCTCCATCACACTTAAGAAAATCTCCTCCTACTACAGCATCCAAAGCATATCTATAGCAAAGAACAAGTCCAAAATAGAAGCTACTAAGAAACATACTCAATGTCATTCTTGGTTCGGTTTCACCATAAGTTTCAAAAATTCTATACCAAGCTTCTCCAAAAGTTTCCTCACTCTTTTGTTTAAAAGTTAAGATTGATTCCTCAGGTGACATAGTGACAGGAATAGAGCTAGACATGATGATAGACTGAAAAATAAACTAGACGTAATCGAAACTAATTTTTTTGTGTTTTTGATAATAAGAAGCAAACAAGATAATAACAAAGTAAATAAAATGCAAGTAACTAATTTTTTGTGTTTTTGATATTTAATAGCAAACTAAACAGGAAATAAAATTTAACTAAGCAAGACAAAAACAAAGTAAAGAGATTGGGAAGTGAGAGACTCCCCTTGCAGATGTGTCTCAGCTCCCCGGCAACGGCGCCAGAAAAGTGCTTGATGCCCACGGGTGTGAGGAGTTGGAAAACCCCAAGAGGAAGGTGTGATGAGCGTAGTAGCAAGTTTCACTCAGTTATGAAACCAAGGTTATCGAACCAGTAGGAGATGAAGAACACAACGAAGGTCTCCCCGGCGCCAGAAAAGTGCTTGCGCGTGGTTGACGAGGGAGGTGGAATCTGCACAACACAAAAAAGGAACTTTGCTCCAACTCAACAGTGAGGTTGTCAATCTCACCGGCTTGCTGTAACAAGGATTAAACGTATGGTGTGGAAGATGATGTTTGCAGAGAATGAAAAAAAGCAGTTTGTAGTTGGTTTATTATCAGTTTAAAGAAAAGGACCGGGGTCCACAGTTCACTAGTGGTGTCTCTACATAAATAATAATAATAGCATACATGTGGGTAAATAAATTACAGCTGGGCAATTGACAGAATAAAGAGCTGCATAATGATGCATATACTAATGTCATGATGTCTAGTATGAGATTCATTTGGGCATTACAACAATATACATAGACCGTTCCAACCGCGTCTATGACTAATAATCCACCTTCCGGTTAGCGTCCGCACCCATTTCAGTATTAAGTTGCAAGCAACATATTATTGCATTAGGCAAAGTGTGTAATGTAAGTAATACAATTATCTTTAGACAAAGTACTACTGTTTTATCCCTAGTAGCAACAGTGCATCTACAATCTTAGAGCTTGCTGTCACTACCCCAGATTAAATAGAGACATGAACCCACTATCGAGCATAAATACCCCCTCTTGGAGTCACAAGCATCTACTTGGCCAGAGCATCTACTAGCAACGGAGAGCATGCAAGATCATAAACAACACACAACATGATATATTATGAAGCAAATGACATAGTATTCAATATCCATCGGATCCCAGCAAACACAACATGTAGCATTACATAAAGATGATCTTGATCATGATAGGCAGCTCACAAGATCTAAACATGATGGCACAATAGGAGAAGACAACCATCTAGCTACTGCTATGGACCCGTAGTCCAAGGATGAACTACTCACGCATCAGTCCGGAGGCGGGCATGGTGATGTAGAGCCCTCCGGTGATGATTCCCCTCTCCGGCAGGGTGCCGGAAAGAGCTTCTGAACCCTCCCGAACTAGGGTTGACGACGGCGGCGGCTCCGTAATGTTTCGTGGAAAAGTGTTCAGGTATTAGGTCTTGTATTGTCGGGGGCTTTAAGTAGGCGAAAGGGCGAAGGCGGTGGAGGGCCGAGGCCCCGTCATCAGGTGCTGGCGTGGCCAGAAGTGGGGCCGCGCCGACACTTCATCTGGGGGCCTCGTGGCCCCTCTCCGTTAGCTCTCCGGTGTTCTGGAACCTCCCGTGAAAAATAGGAATTTTGGTATTAATTTCGTCCAATTCCGAGAATATTTCCTTAAGTGGTTTTCTGAAACCAAAAACAGCAGAAAACAGGGAACTGGCACTGTGGCATCTTGTTAATAGGTTAGTCCCAGAAAATGCATAAAACAATGCAAAGTGTATATAAAACATGTAGCAATTGGTATAATATAAGCATGGAACATAAGAAATTATAGATACGTTTGAGACGTATCACTCGCTAAGAGTCTGCTTGACCGGATGAGCGCTCCCGTTCACCTAGAGGGTGTTTCGGGGTATGCGAATGTACCCGGCTTCTAGCTGATGGGGTTTTTCTTGTCTTTAGGGCACAAGGTCCTGCTGGCATGATTTTCTTTCATTGTCAGGCTTGTAGGTGTTGTGTGGTGGCTTCGGGTCTTTTTGATGTATGCTCTTTGTCAGACCTTTGTTGAATAAAATAATAAAAGCCGCATGCATCAATCGATGCAGAGGCTGGGCTGCCCCTTTTCTAAAAAAAAATTGTCCAACGTATTTTCTTAGAAAATGGAAGCTTTATCACCACTTTTATCTCTCCATGCATCTACTATGTGTATAGCCAACTTACCACAAGACTGACTTTAGTATGTGGCGACACGATATAAACTTTACATTGATCTTTTTATGTATGTTAAATCTTTAGAAACTAACCATTAGTTAACATAATTGTTGTACATTTGGCGATGCGGTGGTTGGGTGAGATGAAGAGCGACAAAGTTAAGTTTGAGGAGAAGGAAGGAGGTAGAGACCTCAAGGGAGAATACCATAAATTATGTAGAAGTTTATCAGTAAACCTAGGGTGGTACGTCGTGGCCTAGCACCAACATTATCTTATATTACTAGCAAATATGTTTAAGATGTTGTTTTCCAAATTGAACTAAAGTAAAAGTTCAACTTGTTGTGGAATATATTTCATCTAGGGCATGTCTCCTCCCTTGCCCCATTTTTGTGTTTTATGAAAGTCACATATGAGAGATTGTAAAATTTAAAAGGGAAATAGGGAATGTGGTCCTATGGATCACCATAATACATTAAATGTAGTTTGAGTTTTGCAACAACCAACACGTTAAAAGTGTAAGTTCGTTACATAATCATGCATAGACAAAACTCATACATCTTCCCCCGCAAAAAATAACTCATACATCTTAGGTCAAGTTAAAAACACATAAAATAGTTAATAAAAATGTTAAATATGAACAACAATGGAAAATGTGATATGTGAATGTACAAGATTTACATTTTGCAAGTGTAAAAGATAAAATAACCTACATTGTGGACCAGACGAAGTAACAGTTAAACGATATAGTTATAAGCATATAATAACAGCTCTTCTCTCCATTTCAATATGTTCAATCAGCAACTCTTCGTATTTATATTTATGCATAAGGTTTAACTATTTTAATTTCCCTTTCTTCTTTCTCTTTGGCTCTTTGATCACTGCCATATAATTAAGCCTGCCATGTCCTCTATCTGAATAACCCTAAAGATAAAGCTACTCAGATGGTGCTCAATCACAGCTTTCTCATTAAGATATTAGACAATTACAATAGTATTATGACAGGAACCAATTTGAACACATCCTCGTCTCATTAATATTTGTGCAGACAGGGTAGAGAGAGAGCTTGTTAGTACTAGTACTAACTAGGGGAAAACACATCTTGAATTTTCCCTTAAGAAAGTGCAACAGCGCTTTCAAGGTTGTCATCAACTGAGGCTCCCGCAAAGTGGACGTACGATAGTTGTCGTTGCATCATTATCCATCACTTCATCAGCATTCAGCACCATGTACTCCCTGTCTTCTCCTATTAGAAGGGAGCATGCAAGTTCTTGGGATCCTTCCTCCTTTTTTAATATCTCGCAGCTATAGGTAGCTACCACATCATGCATGGCCATGGCCCACCGTCGACGTCATGGGCCACGTCTTCGAGGTTCCACAGGCTTCCCCACGTGGCGCCGTCGTCCTCGCTGGAGCCGTAGTCCTGGTCGCTCGTCGAGGCGCCGCAGCTGCCGCCGCCGCTCTGCCCGGCGCCGTGGAGGAGGGCGCAGGACATGGGGCACAGGAATTCCATGACGTCTCGCATGATCATCTGATCCTCGTGGTCGTGGCCGGCCAACGTCGCCGCCGCGCCGCCCACGCCGCAGATCTTATCGTCGTTGTCCACGACGTCGGCGACGATGCCAGCTGCTGTGGCGAGCTCGACGTCTTCCTTGCCCTGCCCAAGCAGCGATTGCTGCTGCTGTTGCTGCATCTCCCGGCGCTGCTTGAGGAACCTCGCCCTGGCGCGCTCGATGTTCTTGGACGGCTTGCCCTTCTTGAAGTGCGTCCTCCAGTAGTTCTTGATCTCGTTGTCCGTCCGGCCCGGGAGGCTGCGTGCAATGGTCGACCACCTGAACAAACGTGCCATGTACTGAAATTAGTGACTGCACTGGAGGTTCTCTCCTGTATATCATTATCTACATGAGTTGCAATAGTCATCTGTAGCTACCTGTTTCCCCATAAGGCGTGGAGCTGGACTATGGTGCTCTCCTCTTGGGGTGTGATCTTGCCCCTCCTCAGATCAGGTCTGAGGTAGTTAACCCACCGCAGCCTGCAACTCTTTCCACTTCTCTTCAGACCTGCAGAGACAGAGAAGCTCTAATGAGAAGTGGTGACCAACACACAGCATCTGCTAGTATGATACATACATAACACAGGGGTGTACTGTTGGTCCAGGATAAATATATTACTCCTACTATTATTACTACCTGGCAAGGCATAATGGTGCCATATTGCATACTATATTTTCAGAAACTGTTTGTGCGGAGGCGCGGAGCTTGAACGATCACAACCCCAATACCTGGATATGCTAGATCAGCTCCCATACTAGTGCGTACTACATATATACTCCGGTTTGGCTACTTTGTGCGTGTGGTGATTTCCGGTTTATAGAATAGCACCCCTCTGACGACTCAGCTTAGCAATTAAGCGAGGTGGATGCACATATGAACAGAGATAGTCCACCCATGATGCTCTAATTAATCGCATGTATTTTCTCCACCTCACACTATCTCATTGATGCATGAAACTTACCCCTACTAGATTCACATGCAAGAACCCGTTTGGAATTTTTAAGAGTTCTACAGGAATCTTACTAGTTTCTACGAAATTTCGGCATCAACACTGTGAGGGATGAAGGAGAAACATCAAGACAAACTGGAGCAAACGACGCCATGGTCTGATGGTCCATGGACATCAACCTGACAGTACGTTGATAGGAAAGTTCCTACAAGAACAGAAGCATGATCGAATCGTGCATGCATGCAGCTAGCTTTGAGAACCTGCAAGTTGCAGGGTACCTGAAGATCCTAAGGTACAAGGAAGCCTAAAAGGTTGGCGATTGCGCCTGGTTGACTGACCGCCGTGCAAGTTGCACTTGCAGGAAGGATCAATCATTTTAAGTCGCAACTTGCAAGTTGCAGATCTGTTTGGTGGAAAAGGACGCTCGCACTTTGAAGCGAAAAAAAGAAGAATAAAGGAAGAACATCAAACATCAGATCAAGAAAGCAAAAAACGATCGATAAATCCTGTAGATGATATTCGAGCGGAGCTACTTAACAATTACTAGTACTCTACCTGTGAGCTTGGAGACGGAATTCCACCTCCCCTCGCCGTGCTGGGCGACGTGCTCGAGGAGCAGCTTGTCCTCCTGGCTGGTCCACGGGCCCTTCCTCCACTCGTCGTCCTGCTTCCCCCAGCAGGCCGCGAGCTGCCCTTCCGCCATTAATGGCGCCGCACAGCACGCACTCTCTTCAGTTAGCTCTTCTCCTTAGCCGAAAGCCTCAGTTCTTTGGCTCTTTTGTTGGGGATATTTGTGCTGCTGGTAGGACAGAAGGAATTAAGCCGAATTGGCGACTGTATATCTACTACGGCGGGGCAGGGAGCACCTTTCTTTCCTCTTATGCTGTCGCCCACGACGAAGTGAGGCAATGGAACGAGTGAGGCGCTGCCGCGTATATATGGAGCAAATTCTCTCCGTCTTTGTCTGGGAAATTCCAGCTTCCACTACGTGCCGTGGAGATTATTCCCCAAAATGCCCATGGTACAAAAATTCTTCCACCTTTGTCGCTCTCTCTGTCACTCACTCTTAACTGAGAAGGCTTGCGCGGTGCCGTGTACTGCAGTGAGTTAACCGCGTGTTGCTTACGGTAAGCGCTTGAGGTATGTCGGCGCGACGATTTGGAAGAATTCATGTTGGTTTTTTAACTGGAATCCCTGGTGGAAATCAAGGATTCTCTATGGCAGCTTGTAAGATAACACCCTACCTCCTGCGCTTGTGCGAAAACCCTGGTCTTCAGAGCGGGCGGTGGCGGCGCTACTGCTTGGAGGCACCGTCTTGGAGCACGGGTCTCCTTGCTTCGACATGTCTGATTCAGTGTAAATTTGGTGTGTTCTTGCAGCCGACGGCCTGAAGTGAAGTTGTTTTGTTGTTGTGGTTTGGTGAAGGCACACCCTTGGAGGCGCCGCAGTCTTTGGTGCTTCTTGTCGAGCGACACGCTGGTCCGATCCTGCCCGTCCTGGTGGCTGGCTGTCTTACGTAAGGGTTTGGTGCGCCGCGTCGGTGTTGCGGTGGGCTAGGGTTCGTCCCCATGCGGGCATGTCTGACGGTGTCGTCACCACTGGTTTCGAACAGGGGCCCGACGGTGGCCTTGGTTGTCAGCCTACGCTCGGCTCTGTGCTACTCAACATCCTCTTCTTCACGCTCGCGGCTTCTATAGACTCTGGTCTTTGGTCTCCTACTTTCCTCTTCGATGTCAAGCTCGACACGTTATCGTGGTTCCTTCCCTGATGGTATGCTCCCGCCCCTCTTGGTGGTTGGCCATTTTACGCAAGGGTGCGGTGCTCGACGTATTTTAGTGTTTTGTTTTTTCTTGACCTTGTTCTGCTTTGTAAGAGATTCTCCTCAACACCATCTATCGTGTGGCTGAGTGGCTTTATGAATTAATTTAAAACTGGGCTTTATAGCTATTTTTCTATAAAAAAAAGATACCACCTAACTAAGAAGGGCATAAAACTATTTTTGAATTTTTGGCAAGAATTCTACAAATATTTGAAGAGAGAATAGATTCATGCAGAATACAAAAGAATTTTCCCATGAGGTGTAAGGTTCATGCTAGAACTTGTAAGTAATCCGTGCAAATCTAGCCGTCACATGAATTTCATAAGACCATCTGATTTGAATTTAGTGGTCCAATTGGTCGCCAGACATAACATATAATATATTTTAACTCAGAGGACCATAATTCCAGTTTCACAAAACTATAATTGGCTCTTTTTAATTCGAAGACTATGTGACTGAGTGATATCTTGTAAAACCTAAGAAGTTAATTCTCAAATAATCCAGTTGATTCTTAAAACAAGAAATATAGAGATGCATACCGCCCACCACACGCTCATCGTCTGCATTTAGAGAGATGCAACAAAACGACGGTCAAAGTTATCTTATATATGTAAACCACTCCTCAGTGCCGCATGCATAAAATATATTTTGTTCTTTTCAACAAATACTTTGCAATACTAAGAGGCATGTAGTCCCATGTGTGAATTTTGTAATTAATGATAATTTATATGGAATAACGATTTCATTGAGTTATATACAGATATATGTTTCGTAGCGATGCATGATTGTTTTCGATGTATTTGCAATAAATGTCATCAAAATTACGATTGCATCAAGATCATCAAAATCTTGTTTTAACAAAAAAAAATGCTCTCTATCATATTATAAGCGCCAAGTGAGTATGTCGAAACAGATAGAAAAATAATCTCGAAGATCAAGAAGTTGGAAACATTTTTTCTGTAAAAATCATACGAGCGAAAATCCCATGGACACATGAGCGTGTACTTCAATACTACCTCCGTGTTATGAAAGAAGGCACATAAATTTTGTCAAAAGCCAAACTATTTGAGGCCTGACCAATCTATACTTCTTATAAAACAAAACCTTAGTAACTTATAAGTAATGATTCATCTAGCATGCAAGTTATCCACATCACTTTATCTTCTAGCCAACCAATTATCCACGCCATCTCACTAAAATTTATTACTTCTTGTGCATCTCTATATGCAAGTATTTTTCCTTTAGCCATTAAATTGTCCGTGTCATCATTTTTATTTTATCGTTCAAATGATAAGACTAAACAATCTCGTAACATAATTACCAAATTAAATCACGTGTTAGGAGAACACCGGAATTAGTTTGTTAATCAAGTGATTTTTTTTGCTTGCATATTTTTATATACTTCAAATTTTATGTTCTTATTAGATATTTAAGAGATATCCGCTGCGATACGTAGGGTATTTTTCTATAGAAAACATAGGGCTCACCGATTAGTACTTCCACCCCTAAAAAATCCTGGATGACTGATGTTACCTCAGAATTTCAGTGATGATGCGGCTTGTCACAACAATTGGCAAAGCAAAACATTAGCTATCGGTAAAAAGGACAGCAAGATTTATCTGAAACCAAAGGGGCCGAAAGTTACCTTGCCTGCGCGACGTAATATCGCAGGGTTTCCAGAAGAGCGTGTCGTGGGTAACTAGATTTGCTACAAGTGTCAGTTCCCGTGATGGCAATCGTACTTGTAGCGATCGGTCGACTGATCAAAGCACTTTCCGACGCACAAGCGAACTAAACTAATCATCCTGATTCGACGATCCGTTGTGCCTCACTCCTCGGAATGGAATGCGGTAATTATCAGCATACAAGCATTCTCCTCACCTGGCATCGTCGGTACACCGTGAGCTGGCACGCGGTAACTAAAGCGCATATGGGTGTGCTTACTTTGCCAAGAATTTGATAAGAGGAAGTATTGCTGTTATTATCGACAAGACATTTGATCTGTATGCATGCATCGCTATCAAGAAGAAAGAAGGCACGAAGGCAAATCAAAATGAAGAACATGATCGGTCGACTAGCCAGATAGATGCGCAGCTGATCATGGTCTTGATCTTGTTGTGCTACATGTCGGCCTGGTCCATCGGGTCAAGGGTGGCTAGCTAGACCGGTCACTCACAGGGGTCAGCATTGGAACGTGACCTAACGCGCAGCCTAGCTCGTTTCTCTTGTACACGTCGCCGTACTCCGATTTTAATTAAGAGTCATTTGATTCGTAAGAGAACAAAAACATAGAAATAGAAAATCTATAGGATTAGAATGACATGTCTAACTGAATCATATGGCAAGAACAACTCTCTTTAACTGTGGTGAAGGAATTTTTTATCAGCTTGTATCTCATGTTATTTTTCCCGTGGTATTACCTCCTATATATATGATTCAACGTAGGGAAAAAATCCTAAGATTCATGTCCTACAAAAATTCTTTTGAAACTAAGGTGTCCTAATTAAGACTTCTTTTAAAGGAAGAATGATCACGGCGCTGTAAATTATTTTAGAATAGCAACTACATCATCGCCAAAATGCTACGAAGCAAGACCGGAAGGTGACTATGTAAAATGGGGACCCTCAACAAACTTAGCCAAATCATGTGTTGTCCTATTGACCTCCCTAGGATCAAATGCACCACCTGTTTTTGGTTTGATAAATCATCATAAAGCTTCTGCACCTCTCCATCTGAATAACATACTTCCTTTTTTGCTCACTCTCGTGTAATTTACAACCAGCGTCAATATTTATTGGGTCACCCTCAACAAATCTTGGTGAACTTCATGTGTAGCTCAGGTCCGCTCCGACCAGAGATACCACCATGTGAGAACAATCTAGTGCCGGGAAAGCATCACCGGGAGGAGTATTGTTCAGTCTAAGACATGATTGGACTTATTTCACTCGCGGGCATAAGAAGAAAGCATTGTCGATGATCTCACGATCCACATTGTAGCTTATAACACTTCGAGTACAAACACGTGGCATATTATAACACTTCAATTCTGGAGGACCTTTAGAATGTACAAATATGTTAGACCGACAAACAGATCAATGATGGGACCCATTAGGACGACAAAATATATGGACGGATGACGGGTGGTTAAAAAATTCCAACCCGGGGGACAAAACAAATAAAATAAAAATGAAAGCCGACCAAGACTACCCTTAGTGACGTTTATATAGTAGAAATAAAAATAACTGAAAGAACAATGCAGTGAGGTGTCCTGAGCACAGAATTCCGCGTTAAACCGGAACCTCAACCCCACCAATACATTTTTTTACCGGAGGGCATCATCGGAACATCACTCATAGGTAACACTAAAGGAAAAAATCAAAGACTAATATCCCCTTACCCCTTCGAGAGACCTCCTCGCGTCGTGACATTCACCAAAGAATAATCTTAGCCCCAAAGCAGGTAATAGGAGATCATTAGATCTCCCCCTACGATTTAAGTATAGTATTGTTACGTACGGTCCCCGGCCATCCCCTCCACCACGTACACCCTCTTTCTCCTAGATCCAGCCCTGGTGGCGTTGTGGCAATGTGCCCTCCCCTGCATGCCTCCATTCATCACCAAATGGTCCGAGCCAACAAGCCAGAAAGAGCGTCACGCCACCACGCGCGCGCATCAGCGATTCTAATTCGGCACTGTGCAATCACAGCTAAGCCCTGCGCAATTAACAATGCCCTAAGCTCCCGATCTATGGTAGCCGCTGTCGCTGCCACCAATTAGTGGTGGGTGCACTGCGCTGTTGCGCCGATGGCGACGAGCGGGCCAATCCCATGCCGACACTCGCCGCCTGTCGCAGCTGCCTTTTCTTTCTTCTTCCTTCTTTAGACGATCGATGGGGTTCTCGCAGCGTGTATCGATCGATCGGAGCCGAGAGGACAGCGCACACGCGCCCGTAAAATAATGGTGGCTGCCATTTCGGGCAAGCACGTACGGGCAGGGACCGCGCCGGAGCCGTCGTTATTTTATGCGCGCATCGCCGTCGTCTCCGGGTGCGGTGACTTTGCCGTACCACGCCGCCAACAGGTGTCACTCCCACCAGCTCCCCTCCAGGACCACCGCCTTGTTTAATCGCCCCCTCCCCGTCCACCGGCCAGCCACCGGAGAAGAAGAGCCCAGATCGTCTCCATCCACCGGCGACGCGCACGTTTATCGTTAACTATGTGCAGCTAGCCAATGCTGCAATCTTGCAGTAGATGCTACGGCCGGGGTTGCTTCGTCTAGCCCGCCACCTGTCTGTTTCAACGCCGTTGGCGCCGCGCCCCATTCGTCGCCCACATTACTAAATTTCTACCCCGATGTGGCTCTAGGGGTTCGTGTGCTTATGTTAATGTTCGTGCGGTGAAATGAAGCATCCATCCATGGATGGATGATGGCACGGGGTGATCGATCAATGCTGTCGTCTACACAGGTCTCTTTCTGTGCTTTGCGCTCTAGCTAGAAGCCTCTGGGCGTGATCTTGTTTTTTATACGGAAAATTAAGCCAGGTGTATTTTTTGGTGGTATGTTTATACTCCAAGCAAAGCGAAGACGCTCGTCGGGGACCAAATGCGGAAAGCAGGATACGGCTAGCTCCGGCCGGCACAAAAGTTTGGCTAATTAATTGCATTTGACGATCGAGCCGAATCGGGCAAATCCTGTGACTGTGAGGCCTGAGGGGAATACTAAAACAAGGCAGAGCTATATATGGCCAGTTGATTGGAATAGATTGTGTGCCGTGGTTTGCCCCACGGCTGGCCCTTGATTTATATTAACAAAACCAACACAGTTCGTGTTGGACACGATTACAGGACTCGTATCCGTATAGGACCGGATATACTATTCTGCCTAATACACCCCCTCAATCTAAACCGTCGTGAATAAGGTTGAGATTGGAACTAAAACGACTAAGCAACTGATGACTAACAGGCTTAGTGAAAATATCAGCAAGTTGATCTCCAGAAGCAATGAAGCGTACGTCGAGAGCACCCGAAGCAACCTTCTCGCGCACTCTCGATATGCTTGGTGCGTGCATGAAACACCGGGTTGGCAGACAAATATGTGGCACCCAAATTATCACACCATAAGATAGGTGGCTTGGGTTGCGGAACGCCAAGTTCCTTGAGTACAGACTGGATCCATGTAGCCTCAGCCGTACCATTAGCAAGAGCCTTGTACTCCGCTTCTGTACTAGAGCGGGACACCGTGGGTTGTTTCCGAGAGCTCCAAGAGACGAGATTGGGCCCAAGAAAAAATAGCAAACCCTCCAGTAAAGCGGCGGTCATCAGGGCAACCCGCCCAGTCAGCATCAGTATAAATATTCAGAGGAGTAGATGAAGACCTCTGAATCTGTAAGCCAGTTGAAACGGTACCCTTGACATACCTAAGGATCCGCTTCATAGTGATCTGTGGTGGGCTGAGCAAGAAACTGGCAAACCTTGTTGACCGCGAACGAAATATCAGGACGGGTTAACGTCAAATACTGGAGACCTCCAACCAAACTCCGATAACGAATAGCATCATCTGCGGAAAGAGGGGCACCCTGAGCTCGAGAGAGCTTGTCAGACGTGGACATCGGAGTGGTAACAGGACGACAATCCTCCATGTGAGCACGATGAAGAAGATCCAAAGAATACTTATGCTGAGTCAAATGCATGCCAGCCGGGGTGTAAGAGGCCTCAATGCCCAAAAAATAATCAAGTCGCCCAAGATCCTTGATAGGAAACGTTTGTGCCAAGACATGCACAAGACGATCAATAGCAATTGTAGAGGAGCCCGCAATCACAATATCATCCACATAAACCAGCATGTAAATAGTGACTCCATCATGAGAGAAGAGAAATAGAGATGTATCTGCTTTGCTGGAAGTAAAACCAAGCTCATGGAGTTTGTCACTCAGACGGGCGTGCCAGGCACGAGGGGATTGCTTCAGACCATAAAGAGCACGCTGAAGCTTGCAAACATGTTGAGGGTAGCGAGAGTCCTCAAATCCGGGAGGCTGCTGCATATACACATCTTTCTCAAGAAAACCATGGAGAAAAGCATTGCTGACATCAATTTGGCGAAGACTCCACCCGCGGGACACAGCAAGGGACAGCACCAGGCGAATGGTCACTGGTTTAACAACAGGACTGAAAGTGTCATGATAATCAATACCGTGCTGTTGTGTAAAACCGCGAGCAACTAACCGAGCCTTGTGTTTGTCAACTGAACCATCAGGACCAAACTTTGTTTTGAATATCCATTTACTGCCAACAATATTTGTCCCAGGAGGACGCGGAACAAGCTGCCAAGTCTGAGTACGCTGCAAAGCATCAAATTCTTGTTCCATAGCAGTACGCCAGGCCGGTTCAGAAAGTGCTGTGCGATGAGAAGCAGGAATCGCAAGAAAAGCTCGTCGACGACGATAGGGATCATACCGGACAGTTCCATCGGTGAATATCTTGGGACGATGAATATTGTTGCGGCGCCGAGTGACCATGGGAGCCGCTGTCGATGTCGTAGCAGGAGGCGCCTGGACAGAATCCGCATGGGAGACAGACTCGCTGATGCGGACAGAAGAAGGCGAGGCAATCATCTCCTGGGCCGAGGTGTCATGACGTGGTGAACTAGGTGCCGGGCTAGGCGGGCCAGATGGGCCATCCGAAGCTGGGCTGGCCGGCCCCGTCGGAGAAGCTGGCCTTGAGCCAGGAGGCAAGGCCTGCGTGGAGGGTGGTGCATGCGCGTTCGACGAGGCAGGCATGGACCGCCCATGCACGTCGGAGCCTGGCCTGGTTACGTCGATCACGGGAGCAGGTTCCTGCACAGGCAAATCACAAGCAACACCAGGTAGATCAAACGGCAACAAAGTCAAGTCATATTTACGCATATTAGGACCCTGGATAGCTGGTTCTTGTGCAGGAAAAGACACCGGATGTAAAGAGGAAACATCGAGGACAACGCCCGGTGTCGCATAGGGAAACACTCTTTCATCAAAAATGACATCACGAGAGATATAGATGCGACCGGTGTTGCGATCAAGACACTTGTAGCCCTTATGCAAAGGACTGTAACCAAGGAACACACACATCTTGGAACGAAATTCTAGTTTACGCGAATTATACTTGCGAAGACTAGGCCAACACGCACAACCAAAAGTGCGAAGAAATGAATAATCAGGGGGCTGGTTTAGTAACCGAGTAATGGGTGGAAGATTGTTGAGGACAGGGGAGGGCATCCGATTAATAAGATAACATGCTGTGAGAAAAGCTTCATCCCAATAACGTAAAGGGAGAGAGGAGTGGGCAAGAAGGGCGAACCTGGTCTCGACAAGGTGTCGATGTTTGCGCTCAACAATACCATTTTGTTGGGATGTATGGGGGCATGACACACGATGAAGAATACCCGTCCGACGAAAATAAGCATTTAGGCGATGATACTCACCACCCCAATCGGACTGCACAGCACGAATCTTAGTGTTAAGAAAACGCTCCACATGAGTTTGAAATAGATAAAAAATGGCCTCGACATCAGATTTGTGTTTAATTAAATAGATCCAACAATGGCGGCTATAGTCATCAACAAAACTAGCATAATATTTATAACCTCCAGAATATGCTAACATCGAGTATCCGTATAGGACCGGATATAATATGTATATGCAAAGGTCTCTTGTCTCGTCGATCGGATATGCTGTCAAGCACAACGCAAAGTTAATCGCAGTAGCTATAGCCGGTAGCTTAGGCAAACTATACATATATACTGGTTGTTGGTCGCTCCGTCCGGTGTGGTGTGTGGTATGTATGCATATTACATACACATTTGATTATCTTCCTTCTTTGCGTGGATATGAAGTAGTATGTGTGTGCGGTGTGTTATGTGTACATCCTGCAGCTAATTATATATACTTTATCTTTAATATTGTATGCATAAAATGTAGATGTATCAGTTGAAAACAACATGATAACATCGAGTACCAATTGTCAAACTCCGATTTGGTGTTATGCTGTTATGGTTATACCTGTTAGATATGCCGATAACAAACGTCGTATAAGTTTGTGGGAGAACGCTACCGATCGTCGCACTTGTATTTATTTCAAATGGGTACAAGTACGTTGTATTTCACAGTGGAGTTCTTGTCTTTTATTTGTTGGGCTCTTAGTCATTTTAGTTATTAGTTGACGTGTTCTATTATTTACAATTAGCCAATAGCCATGCAATTTTAGTAGATTATGCCAAAAAATAATCCGGTAACCAAAACCTAAGTTTCATAGTTCCCGTGAAAATCATTAGGCAACAACCCTATCGAATCCTTAGGTTGCAGTGGAATTGTTGTGGATTATGGTGATCATGTTTGGTAGAACTAGTTTTACATTTTTGTTGGTTGGCTGTCATATATGTATAATCCGTAGAGACTTAAAAGTGTGTCTACTTCTACTAACAAACAAGTAGAATATATCATAGATGCTTCCTTGTGGTATGTGTATTGTTTTTATTTTCAAAATTTATGAGTTAGTACTAAAATGATCAAATATTTCAGCACATCATAATCCAATAAATCGTAAATATTATTTATTTATGATTAAAAAGGCATAACCCAAGCGACACTACAATCATTTTGTTTCTCGGATACAAAGCTGGTTATGCAATTTAAACAACACATATTCATAATGCACAACATATTAAGTTGTGGTGCGAGTAGATGATACATCATACATTGTCAGTGGCGGACCCACCATAGGGGCGAGCAGGGGCGGCCGCCCCGGCTCTTCCGACGCGGAGCAGGGTACCCCGCTCATCCCCTTTCAGTTTCTGTCGAAAGGGAGCAGCGCCATTGCTGATGTGCTATGTTTGTGTGGAACAGTTACCCTTGTGAGGAGGAAGAGAGGTAAAATGGGCCTTGATGGTTGTCGTAGTGGGCTTAGGTGAATTGTGTAAGACCCATTTTCTATTTTTCACCAGCCAATAAATGTGCAGCCTGTGCACATAAAAACCCAACGTCGTAGCCTCTTAATCCCTAGCTCAACTCCACGCCGCCAAGCAGGAATAAGACGCCACTCGCCACCACGCCCTCTACTGCAGTCTGCCCGGCTGGACCTGGCTGACGGTTCTTGATTCACATATTTTTGGTCTCTTGGATTTTACGTGGTATTATTATGGCTATCAATCGGCATCTCCCGCTGCAAAAGTTCCATGCTAGTAGGTTTTTAAGTGTTTCTTCATATTCTTGGTAGTTGTTTTTCATTGATAGTGACAACTGAATATTTTCTTACCATTTATTTTGTGATTTTTACCTAATAGATTTGCATTTATACGCCAAACAAATTCCTCGCAAATGCTCACCCCGGCAAACCAAAATTTCTGGGTCCGCCACTGTACATTGTGTGTTCTCCATAGTGCAAGTAGATGCACACACACACACGCACGCACGCACGCACGCACGCACGCACGCGCGCGCGCGCACACACACACATTAGCGTTTTGCACCCCGGGCGTTATTGTTCATGTTTTCAAGGATGGCGACTAGAACTAGAGCACGGCTAGATCATTTAATGTGTCTCTTACATTAGCAAGCTATCACGGGCACCCCTCTTTTTTTTCTCTTGTGTTTGTCAATTTCTCAATCGATTAATTTATGTAGGGCGAAAGCTTTTTTGTTGATAGTAAAGTACCCCTACCACGAGGTGGACATTGTTGTGGTGACTACCGTGAAGCACCATGTTCTTGAATACGACAGTGTGGCACATGCGATTCTGGCTAGCTATAGAGGTAGCTCGAAAATGGGATGGAATAAATTTCAAAAAAAAAAAAAAGGGATGGAATCGGTTCGCCTTTGTACGCAGCTGCCTGATCCGTCCACGAGTCCCTCCATCTTCTTTCTCTTTTTGTAAAGAGGAGCCGGAATCTTGAATTTTCGAAATTGCACGACCCTCCTCACTCGTTTCACAAAAGTACAAGGAAATTCTGTACTTGCGTCGTGGAAAGCTCATGTCTGGTCCTGTGGCAGAAACTCGGGAGGAGAATATGTGCCTCCAGGGCCCAAAGCAGATTTAATTAACGCGCATACAAAGGCCGTCAGAACTAAATACCAGCCCGGCCCATCCATCTAGTAGGCCCATCAAGGCAATTCGCCATGAGAAATCTCGTGATCCGTTATTCATGCCATGTCTGCGCGCTCTCAGCTTCTCCGGCCGGCTCTCGTGGCCACCCCGAAAACACGCCAGGCCAATCGAACCGACCGGCCGGAGCCTCCTACTCCTCGAATGGCATGCCACGAACCGGAACTTTTGGGCGTAGCATTGCTCGATGGATCCATCCATGGCCGCGTCCGTCTTCCTCGCCGCCGTCCTCGTCGCCTTTCATCTCGTCCATGTGGTCAACGGCGAGATCAAGAGGACCCCGATCACGTCGGACTCGCGGCAGGTCATCCTGTTCGAGGAGTTCGGGTTCAAGCCCGGCGGCGTCGCGGAGGTCTCCGTGTCGGGCGTGTCATGGAGCGTCCCGGAGGGCTCCCATCTCCAGGTCGTGGACCCGGGGCTCATGGGCTTCATCCTCATCTCCAACACCCTCTTCTTCAAGATCGCCAACGAGTCCGAGTACGCCGAGGAGACCGGCGCCGCCTTCTGCCCGCTCACCAGCGAGTACGTCACGCCGCTCTTCCGGCTCAAGGACGTCGGCCCCGACGGCAAAGGCAGGGCTAGCGTGACCATCGGCGACGCCGACCAGTACACGGTGCTCTTCAGCAGCTGCCAGGACGGCGTCGAGGTCACCATGGACGTGCGCACCGAGATGTACAACGTCGTGGGCGGCAATGGCAGCAGGGACTACCTGCCCGTGGGCCTGCTCCCGCTTCCGGGGATCTTCGCCGTGGCGTCCGCCGTGTACTTCGCGTTCCTGGCGGCGTGGCTGTTCGTCTGCGTCAGGCAGCGCGCCACGGCCGAGCGGATCCACGCCATGATGGGCGCGCTGCTTCTGTTCAAGGCCCTCAAGCTGGCGTGCGCGGCCGAGGACTCGTGGTACGTGGAGCGCACCGGCACGGCGCACGGCTGGGACGTCGCCTTCTACGTCTTCGGCTTCTTCAAGGGCATCCTGCTTTTCACCGTCATCGTGCTCATCGGCACCGGCTGGTCCTTCTTAAAGCCATACCTCCAGGTATGTACGACGACGGATCTAGCTAGGTAGCCACCGGCCATTGTACGTAGCTGCCGGAAAAGCCGACGTGACGACTGACGACATCCGACGGAGAATGCTTGCAGGAGCGTGAGAGGAACGTGCTGATGATCATCATACCGCTGCAAGTGATCGAGAACATCGCGTCGGCGATGATCGGGGAGACGGGGCCGGCGGGGCGGGACTGGCTGGCGTGGAACCAGCTCTTCCTGCTGGTGGACGTCGTCTGCTGCTGCGCGGTCTTCTTCCCAATCATCTGGTCCATCCGCAACCTGCGGGAGGCCTCCAAGACGGACGGCAAGGCCGCCAGGAACCTCAAGAAGCTCACCCTCTTCAAGCAGTTCTACCTCGTCGTCGTCGGGTACCTCTACTTCACCCGGATCGCCGTCTCCGCCTTCTCCGCCCTGCTCAGCTACAGGTACCAGTGGGTCGTCAACGTTTCCGTCGAGATTGCCAGCCTCGCCTTCTACGTCTTCGTCTTCTATAACTTCCAGCCGGTCGAGCGGAACCCGTACCTCTACGTTGCCGACGACGAAGAGGAGGCTGCCGGTGGCCAGCTTGAGCTGGAAGGCACCTTTGAGATCTGATACACCCCCACGGTCTCCCTAAAAGTTTTGTATAATTATAAGTACCAAGTAGTATGTATACACTAGTAAAATTAATATTTTGTGGGTAGTACTTATCGATCGCAAGACCAATCCAGGGCGATTCCACGCCGCAATAAGATTCTGTGAAACAGCAATTCAAAAAAAGATTCTGAAACAGAAACCAGAACACGTACGGATCCTTCCGGCCGTAAACGAGCAGAAAACAAAGGGACTCCTCTCCAGCATATATTATAGTTCGTGATCCACGAGAGCAAACGCCGCATATCGATCATCTTCTTCTGCACAGTAATAGTCCCTCGACACCATGGCCGCCCGAGAAGAACTTGATCGGTTCCATGTCAAAAGAAAAGTAAATTGGTTCGATGTGTTCCTCAGTTTTGTCTTTTTTCTCCTAGTGGCGGGTGTCGTTTTAGCCGTTTGCTTCTTTGGTTATCTGCTTCATCTTGGGTGGCTAGAGATCACGTCGGGAGACACCCAGTACACGGTGACCATCACCGGCGTCGGCGGCCTGGACCCAGCCGCCCTGCTGCAGGAGCGACGGGGCCACCTCAGCCCGGTGTTCGACATGGCCGTGCGCATCGATAACACCCTCAACAAGGCCTACCAGCGGTGCGTCCCCACGCAGTCCTCCGCCGTCGTCTCCTACGCGGACGCCGTGCTAGGCAGGGGCACCGTCCCGGAGTTCTGCGCCCCCGCACTAGGACTGAACGAGACGACGGCCACCGCGTGGGCCATGGACGTGCGGATGCCGCGGTTCCTGCGGAGCCGGCTGGCCGGCGAGCTCGAGAGGGGCCAGGCGGTGTTGGACGTGGCCGTGCGGTCGCCCGGGTGCGGGAACTGCTACCTAGAGGGATGCATCAACGACGCGGCTCCCGGGCGCGGGAGCTGTTACGTATACAGATGCATGGATCAATTGCTCGTCTGCAAGGTCAAGATCGGCGGTGGTCCATCGCCTCCCTGTTCGGTTACTGATGTGGATCCGCATTCGGCTGCAACGAATTAATTAGATTTAAGTGTTGATTTTTTAATTCTATAATGCTTTATATTTGTAATTTTAGTACTGTACTATGTTTTTTTGTATTGGGTCTAAATTAATTTTGTGTATCGAAGAGTTTTGGTTTTATAGTGCTTCTGGATTTTATTTTGTCGATATTTCAATGCTAAAAGCTATCGGTTTTCCACGAAACTTGTTGTGGGCACATGGAATATCGAGATATACATACCCAATTTTTGTTCTGAACTTTTTGACATTTCGTAATGTTGTTCTGTGGTTGTATGAGCATATGCTCCCAGATGCCAAATTGAATATCCGGCTAACATGAATGTAAAGAACAAAAAGCGTCCATCTTGTGAAAAAGAGAACAAAGACGTGATGGCTTGTATGGAGGATATACCAAATAGGTATGCCGATCACGTGGAATAAAACCATCCTACCAGTGTGGTCCAAGAGAAAATAAGATCTACGGCTTATCGGGCGGCCCAGTGGGCTGAAACGTAAGAGGAAGCCCAGAAGACGACCGGGATCCAGACGAATCAGACGAACCGACGTTCGCCTTAGAGAACAAGTTAGGGTTTCTCCCGTGTTAGTCTAGGACTCCTAAGATAGGTCGGTTAAGCCTTTCCTTGTAGGAGAAGGCACGACGCCTATATAAGCCGGCCTCCTGAGAGCCTTAGGGCTACGCTCAACAAGCCCCGCAACATACATTGTAACCTGTACACATATTCGCATCTAGTA
Source organism: Poa annua (assembly GCA_026929855.1). Taxonomy (NCBI): domain Eukaryota; kingdom Viridiplantae; phylum Streptophyta; class Magnoliopsida; order Poales; family Poaceae; genus Poa; species Poa annua. The sequence goes on from CM049433.1 coordinate 74,800,228, forward strand.
AATTATAGCAGTCTTGCCACCGCTGGAAGATCTGAAGCTGGGTAAACCCTTGTGTGTAATCTCGTTCCTAGAAGCCACCATGCCTTCCCCATCTCTCTATCCTTAGAGTCAGGCACCACCTTACGTGTCCAAGAATCCAATAACCCAACAACTTGTGTTGCTAGGAATAGCGTCACTAAAGGAAAGACCCAGGTTTGATTCTTGTAACGCCAAGAAGCACCTGCAGATTAGCCGAAAGATAACCCCCCCCCGACTCCACGTCGTCTTCCTGGCTCCTGCGAGGCAACTCGGGGAACCTAAAAAAACCACGCAGCCACCCCTCTCGCTGACCCCACCCGCCGCGCCGCCGTCGGAGAAACCGCCAGGAGAGGCCCGCGCGGCGGCGAGGCGTCCTTCGCGCGCGCGCTCGTGGTCTTCCTCGACGGCTGTGGTCCTTGGTGGGGGAGGCTCGGCCTTCTGCGCTGCGGCCGACTCTGCTCCCTGGCGGCGCTCCTGTTCGCTTCCGGCCATCAACCCTGCAGCGTCTCTTGGGTGGCGGCTTCGGCCGCTCGCCAGTGCGGAGGCGCCAACAAGCTCGGTAAGTCGGGTGGGGTGGCAGCCCAGCCCTCCTATTTCCTGGTGGTTTTGGCGGGGGTTGGAGACCTCTGTGGTGCTTCGTCGGCTTGGTGCTGGAGGCGTCAGATCCGGTCCGCGCACGATCTGGCCGCCGACTTCTGCTGGCGTCGAGGGTGGTGGGCTCCAGCGTGGTGGTGGCGTTGCCACTGTGTTTTGGAGGTGCTCGGCTTAGTGGGTCTGCAGGTCGATGGGCGTCGCTGTCGATTGCGTGGGTATGCGGCTTTTGGGTTGCTCCGGACGAACGCCTGACGACGCGGCACTTGTGGGGTCGCTCTCCCTCTTTGGGGGCCGTCGTGGAGCTCTCCTCTCTCCGCCTGCCTCGGATCCCATCTTCGGGTGAGGACCTGGACCCTGCGGTGCAGGGTCGGATGACGACGTCGATCCTTGTCGCTTCCCTCTTGAGGGCGTCGTTTTTGAAGATGGCAAATCCCTGTGTGCTCTTCCGGGCTGGCCTTGCACGACATTGAGGTTAGCATCTGCTAACTGTCGATGTGGGGGTTCCGTTTGGCGGTGTCAGGCTTGGCAACGGCGATGGTGGTGAGTGTTGGTGTGGTCGCGGCAATGACTTTGTAGTCGGCTCTGTTTCGGCGTGTCCGAGAGTCTTCGCGATGGTCTCTCCGGGCAGTGGAGTCGGAGCACTATGTTTCTCAAGCTTTCTTTTGAGATGTGTACAATGACCTGCATGGGGCGTGCATGGGGCGGTCCAGTGGTGAAGATCTTCTTCGGGGCAGGTCTTGTGCATCTCCTTTTCGGTGCTCATCATCAAAATCGGAGCTGCCTACCTCTGCGCAAAGAGGCACCTGTTTGGCATAGGCCGACGTGGGTTCCTCTGCGCCGCTTCGGCATTGGTCTACTTGGTGTTTTTCTTGTGAAGTCGGAATCGCTGTAGGTGTGCAGTTTGATGACGATTACACGGGTAAACCTCGACGACGACTCTTGGGTCGGTGCCGTGTGTAGCTTGTATGGGTAGGCAGGGTGGCCGTATGTGCCCTCGCGACGGTTGTGTTTCATGACGGTCGTCGAGGGTGTTGTTTCAGTTTTAGTCCGGTTTCCCACTAATTAATCGGTCAATTCTCTCCTCCTTTTTTCAATAAAATGAGGCAACATGCCCGTTTTGTTTGAAAAAGAAGCACCTGCACCTCGTCCCTTGTTGAATGAGCAGGAAGCCACCCGGCCAAGAGCTGTGTTGCTGCGTACGTAGAGATCGTCTGGTTAACAGAAGAGCACACACGCCTGCGGAGGCAGCAGATCAAGCACGCCTAGTAAATTCCGGGACGACCAAGAAATTTCTAATGCAAAACAACTTGCTGATTCCGGCCGGACGGCCTGCGCAAAACAAAACAGCGCAGTGCACACGCCTGCGCAGGCAGCACATCAAGCACGCCTTGCAGATTCCGAGACGAACACGAATCCTCTACGTCAAAAACAACTTTCCGATTCCGGGTCGACCAGGATTCCGTCCGAGGACCAGGCAACGACCTCCTCCTCGGATCGATCGCTCAACTCCTGATCAAGGAAGCATCGATCGATCAGGAGGCCTCTTCCAGCATGACGGACGATACAGGATGCAGCGTCTGCGGATTGAAAGGAGGTCATGTAGCGTTCGGGCTCATCGTCCTGGTGCTCTTCGCGATGACTGGCGGCGCGATTTGGTGGGGCCTCGCGGACGAACCCAGCATGAGCCGTGCTGTCCCCGTATACTGATCCATGGCCATCACGGGCGTCGCCGGGCTGGACCTGAACGACGTCGTCGGCACCGACCGCCACCCGACGCTATCACCGGTGTTCAGCCTCACCCTCCGCATCACCAACCCCCTGGACGAGCATCCGGAGTGCGTGCCGGAGCTCTCGATCGCGTCCGTGTCCTACGGGGACGCCTTCCTCGGCAAGGGCTCGGTGAAGCCGTTCTGCGCGGAGCCAAAGGGGGAGCGCGGGGCCGGGCCAGGGCGTGGGGGCAGGACGTGGCGCTGCCGCGCTTCCTCCGGGACTAAAGGGTCTGACCGTGGGGGCCGCGCGCTGCAGCCGACTGATGCAACCCTTTAGTACCGGTTTGTATTACCAACCGGTACTAAAGGGTCCAACGCAACCGGTGCAATTAACTGCCGGGCTGTCTCGCCTCTGGAACCGGTACTAATACCCCTTTAGTACCGGTTCCAGTCAATCCGGTGCCAAATGTGGCCTCACCAAAGCCTTGTTTTCTACTAGTGCCAGCTGGCCGGCGAGCTTCGACGAGGTGACGCCGCGGTGGACGTGGAGGTGAAGATGCCGTCGACGTGGTGCAACACGGTGGCTTGCTTCGACACGGTGTTCCTCTGCAGGGCCAAGATTCAAGGGGGTTCTCCGTGCCTCATGTCGGCTCGTCAAGTCCAAAGTCAACACCGAGACATGATGAAGTTTATCAGTTTTGGGGTTATTATACATGTACAGTGTAGCATCGTAGTATAATCTTTCTTTTAAAGTAGCTTGTGCCATAGATTAATTTGTAGTTTATCTATATGTATGTAAATTAAAGATGGTTTTGTATTTCTATTTTTCAAAAAACGATGGCATCCACAAAGCTACGTAGAGTCGCCAGTTAAAATAGCTCACACAAGATGTTGTGTGTTACAATTGTGCAAAGTGTGAGCATTATATGCGAAGTGTGAGCATTGTATGTACAACAACAATGAGATCAACTCTCTGTTGATTTTTCTCTTCTCAGAGCATCTTCATCGTGGGTCTCCAAAAGCCTAATGGGGTCCGACTCCAAAAAAAAACTCCAAGAGCGACATCCCAAAACTCTGTCCCGAGCCATTTCGTGTCCGACATCTTCAAAACGGCCTCTCGGGGTGCTGGACATAAGTTCGGCACGCTTTCTGACAGGGCTGGCCTACCCGTCAACAATTACCTTGCAGTACATTAAGATTCAACTCATGTAGCACATTTGAAGAAGCTTCTATTTGTGTACTCGCGCTCTGGTATCATTGCCATTGTCTACCACGTGATCAACGCCTTGGCCTAGCCTCCTCGCTCATGTCATCAGTCTCTCTATTTCCCCTACGATTTGATACTTGTTGACATATAGCCATCCACGTCGTGGGGCGAGATGTGGCGCTGCTGCGCTTCCTCCAGAACCAGCTGACCGACGACATATGTTCCCGTAGTTATCCCGTTTCTCCGCCCGATGGAAGGCCAACGATGATGGTTGTATGCCGACGGCCTTCTAGAGGTAACTGGGCACCGTCACATGGATGTGTATCCTGACGGCTAGTTGTATGCCGAGTGCCTTCTAAATATGCCGACAGTCTGGCCCTCGGCATTCTCGGTGTCCCAGGAGCAACCAGCTGCCTCCGCGTGGACGCGTAGACCGGTAAATGGCTGACCCAACTTCTATGCTGACAGTGAATGTTTGCCGGCGGGCTCCCAAAAACCTCGCCATGGCTACATATGCCGACGAAAATTGTATGCCGACAAACACCCACTTGAATATTGTCGAATAAGTTGCCGACAACTATCCCTATCTTGTGAGCTATTTTACCGTCAGACTATAAATCATCTGAAGAGAGCGATTGGACTTGACTCTAGGTTACTTTGTGGAAGCCTTACCTATCACTCTTGAAAAATAGAAGTAGAAAACCATCTTTTATTGCATAGGGTTAAATAAAATAATTGAAACAAGACAAAAGCTTTGGCTTTTCTATTAATTGTAAAAAGAAGAGAATTAAATAATTAGTTAATGAAGAAGACCGATAAAATCCAAAGTTATAATAGTACTAGCTACTCCACCACTTACCAAAAAAAAAGATATAATAGTATTAGCCCTAAACTAATAAACTTCAAGTCAGTGTTCACTTTGGACAAGATCACTAGACCGCATCAAGCACGGAGAACCCCCTCGAATCTTGGCCCTGCAGTGGAAATGGAACACCTTGTCGAAGCAAGTCACCACGTTGCACCCCCACGGCATCTTCACCATGACGTCCACCGCAGCGTCACCTCGTCGAAGCTCGCCGGCGAGCTGGTCCCGGAGGAAGCGCGGCATCGCCACGTCCTGTCCCCACGCCCTTGTCAGGCCCTCGCGCTCCCCCTTTGGCTCCACGCAGAACGGCTCCACCGAGGCCTTGCCGAGGAAGACGTCCCTGTAGAACACTGACGCAATCGAGAGATCTGGGACGCACGCCTGAACCTCGTCCTGGGGGTTCCTGACGCGGAGGGTAAGGTTGAACACCGGCGAGAGCGTCGGGTGTCGGTCGCCCGCGACGTCGTCCAGGTCCAGCCCGACGACGCCCGTGACGGCCATGGAGTACTCGGGGATCGGGCCCGCGCTGAGAGAGGCGGCGATCGCCCAAATAATGAGGCCAAAAACAGCGCCGATCACTAGAACGACGAGCGCGGGCTGTGCATAATGACCAACTTGGCAGCTTCTTCCTTCGGGGTTTCCGCACGCCATGCTGGAAGAGCCTCCTTGATCGATTCTTCCGTCCGTGATCAGGACGTAGTTTAGCTGTGCTCGAACGGCCGGAGTCGAAGCTATAAGAGGAGGTAGTCGACACCGCCGTTGCCTGGGCAGTGGGCAGGGCAGGTACTTCCACGGACGGATTCCTGGTCGAGCCGGAATCGGCAAGTTGTTGTTTACTCCTGGTCGAACCGGAGTACGTACGTACGTAGAGGATTCCTGGTCGTCCCGAAATCTGCAAGGCGCGTGCTTGATCTGCTGCCTGCGCACGCAGGCGCGTGTGCTCTCTGCTGTTCTACGCATAGGATTCGTGGCCGTCCCGGAACCGGCAAGACGTCCTTGATCTGCTGCCTTCGCATGCAGGTGTGTGTGTGCGCGCTCCGCTGTTTAATCGGAGGAAGTACTGCACAGCTCTTGCATTGGATGGTGGCTTCCTCCTCCGGCAAGCCGGCAAGGGTGGTGGGACGAGGGTGCATGTGTGCTTCTTGGCGTCTAGCAATTATCATAATTATTTTTGTTGAAACATGATAAACATAGGATTTAGTCTAAAAGGTCATCTCACAAAAGCCAATAGTGAAAATGAATCAGTATCAATCATACATACGACTTAAGGATACAAGTTAATTTTTCTACTCCCTCCGTTTTTTAATATAAGATGTTTTAGCTGTTGCACATGTTGTCTAGACTAGATACACACACAAAAAATGAGTGAATATGGACACTAAAACAGAGAGTGGATAAAGTGCTCCCGGCGGCACCTGCTCCTGTTTTTTGGAAATGGGAAAAAAAAGGCAAAAGCATGTCCAAAAATGTGAAATAAAAATTTCATGTACAAGACTTACAAAACATGTACCCGTGCATGAATTTCGTGCTGAAAATATTATTTATTTTGTCTCGGTAAAAAAGAGAAAATTTATGTGCTATATAGCAGTATATATGTGACATATTTTTGTCTTTTTTGCACAGGCCAAACGAAAAATCATTTTTCCACAAAACTTGCGAGACATGCCTGGTACTCCCTCCGTTCTAATTTAATTGACTCAGATTTAGTGTAAGTTGTACTAAATCTGAGTCAATTAATTCAGAACGGAGGGAGTACATGCGAGATCTACGTGCGCGTATTTTTTACATACATTTTTTACATTGGGAAAATGATTTTTACAACCGGGTGCACATGCACCTGGGAGCACCAGGGTATTTTTCCACTAAAACATGTCTAAATACAAGTTTGGACATGGTGAATGTGGAAAAAATCTAAAATGTTTTATATTAAAAAACAGAGGTAGTACAAGTTATTTTTTCGTCAAGGATCTGGATCGTTTAAGAAGAAATTCCATCTAGGCCATCCAAGACGAGCATGCAAACGGTGCAAAGTGCAAGATTGCTTCGCCATACGACTATGGCGGGCTAAACCTCCCCAACCTGATGAAATTAGGAAGGGCGCTTCGTTTACGGTGGCTGTGGTTTGAGTGGGACGGCTCGCGCCCCTGGTCTGGTATGCCAACGCCATGCAATGCCATGGATCCCGCTCTCTTCCCCACTGCCACCCGGGTTGCTCTAGGAGACGTCAACCGTGTGTTCTTCTGGCACTCCAACTGGCTCAACGGCGCACCTCTATCGCGTCAATTCCCGCAGCTGCTACGGTACTCAAGAAGGAAGAACATGACGGTGGCGCAAGCACTTGACGGCAATCGCTGGGTAACAGACCCGCGCGGCAATCGCTGGTTGGATTTGTTAGGTACAGAAAATATCTTGATGAGAACTTCACAATAATGAACCAGATACCCGTAATACTCAACAAATTACGATGATAATAAGAATGAATAATACTGAATCTTGGTTAAATGAAAGGAGGAGCTCAAACCTGAAATAGAGAAGTTCATGAGCCCTGCAAAGGAAGGAAAATGCAAAATCGTGTCAGTCATGAGAATTCAATTCAGCACACGCATGACATGGGCAACCGCATTCATCTATAGCTCGATCTAGATCGAGTATAGTACATGTTTTGCTAAGATTTAGTTCTAACTTAGATCGATTTGCTCGATTGATCTAGCGCATTGATCCAAGATGCGCAGGACGCGCGGTACATATTTGGCTAGAATAGCTTTAAGCCGGCAGGGATTGATCATGTAGCTAGTCTCACGGAGATCGATCGAGATTTGGCCGTCCACCGGTGCGTTGAATATTTGCTGATCACTATTTTGCTACTAATTATAGTACTAACTAAGTTAGGAAATTAATCCTCACTGATGTGTTTCGCCTAAAAGTTCAGTTCATTTCAAGATTTTGTTCATGTTTCACGCGCATTTGTCTTTAGTATATGTGTACAAGTTTCAGTGAGTGAAAGCTACATCGGACGATTATTCTGATCGTCTGAAACATTTTTCAGAGCTGGTGAAATTTTCCGGCTGTCTCAAATGTAAATATTAACCTTCTTAAGAAGTTTGAAGGACGGTCAGGAACTAAAACCGCTGAGAGACTATTTCCTAGAAGGATTTGTTTTACTTAACCGGCTTTAGATGCGGTCTCTAATGTGAGGTTTTTTACTAGTGTATGCGTATTTTAAAATATCATACCAGTTTTAATTGTCGTGTAGCCAATAACACAAATAATTTTGCGTTGCGATTTTTCATACTTGTAAGATATAAGTATGTCCAAAAAATTCAGAATTTTTTTGAACATATAATTTTAAATATTTTGAATGGCGCGAGAGCACTCAAACTCGATAACCAAATACACTTTCGGTTTTAAAATACACTATATTAGTAGCCTTCACAAGGACCTAGTAGATGGCTACTCATTTTCAACGTTTTTTGCCGAGATGTTTTATGGTACCCCCAAATGAATAACAACCCTTCATTTTCGTCCATCCAATGGCCCAAATGAAATCATACCTGTGGGGGACTGTCTAATTTATAGCTAGCTGTAAATCAATTCGCGCACAGTCACATTTTAGGCCAATAGTATCATTCCACGTGTTGCGTCTGTTTCAACCATCACTGTGTGGATATGGGTCATTGTTGGTGCACGTCCCGACCCGCATAAAAGGCCCAAACCGGCTCTTTCTTCTGATTTGATTTAGGGCTGCTAGATGACATGTGTGTCTGTGGGCTTTTTTTAGAAATACCAACACCACGCATGCCATCGTCGGGTTGAGTTGTTGCAGGACAGTAGGACACCAACAACAAAGAAAGCGCCATGTCAAAAGATACTTTAGTTTGGGATGGGGATCCCCCAGGTTTTATTTTATCTGATATAATAGCTGATGTAACTATGCTGAATGTTTAAAGGCGGCAAGTTTCAGACGCGCTCTTTTCCTTACCAGGGTACCTACGGGGACTGGAAGGTTTTTAATGAGTCGGCTTGCTGACCTAATATATCGTGTGTTTTAATTTAAAAAAAAAGCGCCATGTCACAAAAAACTACAACAAAAAAATGTCGAAAAGCCAAGTGATGGTCTCACGAAGGATCTGGAAAAAAAGAGAAGGCAAGAACAAACACGCAATATGAAAAAAAATACATCAAGAATGCTTGTAGACCCCTAAAATGGTATGTACCAGCCTACCAGGGTTCCCTATTTATTAATCAAATAGTGTCGATAAATTTCATTTGAACTTATATTTGCATATTAAACTGTTATTATCCTTGTCTATTTTGCAACAAGAGAAAAAAATCTACTACATTTTAGTGCTCCAAAATAAATAACGTGATCCTCCTCCTTTTTTCGGGCTTGGAACCGGCTGTACAACTCAAATATGTCTTGAATAAAATAGCGCACGCATGTTGCCCGCGAAAAAGAGCCCTCGAAATTGCAAACACACCTCAAAATTCATAGGAGAAAAACAAGGGTTAGTATTGCTTAGAAGAACAAAGAACAAATTGATGATAGGAAGAGAAAATTCATGAAACTCTAGCAGCATTGAATCAAAGTTCAAATGATCAGAAAAAGACTCAATGAAAACTCCGAACAAAAAGGAGAAACTGTCAAAAATCTAGGCAAGCACATGGTCAGAGCAAGATGAAAGACAGAAACAAAACAAACTGAAAGACAGAAACAAATTTCAGATTCAGAGAAATAAGACCAACTATCAGAGAACCAAACAATAATCAAACTGAAAGACAGAAAGACAGAAGAAACAAAATTCAGAAAAAGACAACCACACAGTCAGAGATAAAGACAATCACACAAGCACAAGCCAAGCTTGCCGTGGTGCATTTGGTCACACGAGAAGATACACACAGTCAGATACTCTCTTAATGACAGAAACAAATTAAAAGAAAGACAAGAAGACAAAGAGAATCATATTCAGAACAAGAAGAAAGACCAAAACGATGACAAAATTCAGAGAAACAAATTCAGATAAAGACACGAAAAAAGAAGAACGAGACAAAGTTCAGAGAAACAAATTCAGAGAAAAACACACTAAATAAAACTAAATTCGAAAAAAGAACGAGACAAAGTTTAGACAAAGACACGAAAACAGACCGGGAGAAAGTAACAAATTCAGAGAAAGACACGAAAAATGACTAAATTCAGATAAAGAACGAGACAAAGTTCAGACAAAGACACGAAAACATACCGGGAAAAAGTTCAGACAAACAAATTACAAGATTAAATACTAAATACAGAAAAGAACGAGACAAAGAGAAAAAGAACAAACCAAAAGCACAGAAGAGACAACCGAAACATATTCTCAAAATAAATTGAATGAAGACTGAGCGAGGACTGAGAATAACAGTAAAGAAAGACAAAAAAAAGAGACTAACAAAACAGAAACCGAGGGACTGATAACTGACACAAAAACGGAATGAAGAAAGAGATAATGAAAAAAATAGATAATGAAAAGAAAGACCTAAGAACATGAAGAAAGACGGGACTGAATTGCTAGCGACTGAAGAATAACAACAACAATAGTGAGACAAGGGACTGAAGACTGAGAATGAGAAAAACGCTAGTCCAAGTGAGAATGAGACACACGCTACAAAAACAACAAAGTTCAGAGAATGAGATAAAAACTGAGACACACACTACAATGAGATAAAGACGCTGAAAACTGAGATACAACAAACAGAAGCATAATTCAGAGAAAAACCAAGATCAATGCATGCGAGAAAGATAAAATTGAGAGAATGGCCACCGGACAAGCAAGACAAGAGAAAAATGCAACAAACAGATGCACTTCCAACCACAAAGACACGCGTAATTGTTTGGTTTTCTTTCGAGTTTGAACACACTGTCAAAAACAAAACAAAAGGAACCAAAATGAGTATGAAATTATAAAAGAAGCTTGCAAATCTCATTCAGTAAAACCAAACATGTTTTCTGAATGAAACTAAACATAGCATCATCTAGTATCATGTCTGTTATTTGGATAACCAAATCCCGAGCGCATATAAAAAACAAAGGTGCAATTATCTGCCATGCAAACATAAAGAGGAAAATTGATAACAAAAAATAGAAAAGGTGTGCCCATATTAAGACCATAAACTCACATCATAGACGCTGAAAAAGATGTTCCCTTCACTATTACCAGCGTCGAAACGATCATCTCCATACTCAATTCACTTGAGATGTGAGCTACATACATAACGCACGAAACATCAGACTATTAACAAAACATTAATATAAGCAGACCTGGAAATGCCAGAATATAACCATGATTCAAAGACATCCACACACCCCCATAGGTTTATGAATTCAGAAAACTGAATTTCTAAACAAATTGGTTGCCTAGACACTGAAGTTCCAAGATTATATACCTGAAAGAAATTTCAGTACACACACCATTACATGCGGAAAACTGTTTACAGTTAGGTCAGCAGTCTGATACACATGAGAACCACCATTGCATGCCATAGACGGCCTCTGTCTCCTGCTCATCGAAGAAAACACCAAGTCTAGTGGCAGAGCAATGGCCCAGGACTATAGTGATGAACACCTGATGCACATGCAGGAAAAATAAGAACCAACACCACCATTACGTACCATAGCTAGCACATCACATAGTTTATTTTGCCAAAATCTAACCCGGAACGCTACTGACAAAGAGCTGATGGTGAAAAAAGACCATTCATGCTCTCAACGATTGAGTGATTGCCCCTACTCCATCCACCGACAACACAGTGACAAACCACCCACTTACAGCAACAATCACTCAAAAAAACCACTACCAATGAACTCGCCTGTACCCCATAATCCACCTTAATACAGACAAAATTCACTAGCTCCCACCGTCAGCCTCCGGCGACCTGGAGCTCGCCTCCGCCTCCAACTAAATCGAACAGACAAAACATAATCCCTACAGCAACCCATGGAAGTGACAACATCCTACAGGGATCTCCCATATCGATTTGGCGGAGGGGACAGAGGAGGTGACCGGGGACTGCTTCACGAATACATACCTCGGTCGTCGGCGACCTATCCTGTCACCAACGGCGGTCCTCTTCATGCGCTGCCCCCTCGAGTGAAAATCAATCGCCGGGACTCTGTTCATATGGACCTCCGCCTGCTCCCCTCTGAATGCTCGATACAGAGCTGCACACACGGACACACCCATTCTCTCTGTTCTCCCTTGCTCACACCACCGACGGAAAAGAGACACACCGCAGGAACACCAAGGGCCTAAGGAACACACACGAAAAACAAAGTCAAATGACTGTCTCCAAATAATGTGTAACGGGCTCATATCGAAAAACCCAGAAAAAGCCCATAAGCAACAGACCTGTAGTCATGTACCGTGAGCAATTGCGCCACACAAAACTCCAGACGAGCACACGATTCTCAGAGACGATCCAACGACTGAAAAAACGTGTGTGACTGAATTGAAACACAGCTAGCTGTGGATTAGCAGAAACCTGTGGTTAAAACTTGAGCAGTAAAATCACACTGTTGGGAGCAGTACACTACACGCGAGCCAGGTCGAGGCCCAATAAACGTAGATGGGTCGGCCCAAAGGTAAAAACTGGTTTAGAAAAATCCTAACCCTAGATAGCGGGCCGCCGTTTTCGTCATCCGGAGGGGCGCCGCAGATAGGCCTCGTCGGAGTGGGGAGACTGAGCGGCTCCCTCCCCGGCGCGCAGGAGGGAAGGAGGAAGAGGGCGAGGCGCCGGCGGACGGGGTTGCTGTGGTTGAAGAGGAGGAGGCTCCGACGCCTCCTCTTAGACTCCTCCACAGCCTCCGCCCCCTCCCCGGCGGTCGCAGTTGGTCCAGCCGCGCGCTCCGAATCGAAGGAGCAGAAGGGGCAGCGGCTGCACGACGTCTACGACAAGCTGGCTCTCGAGGGCTTCTCCTCAGCGCAATTCGAGCAGGACCTGAAGGTTGCGAGGGATCCAGAGGGGTGGACGCGGTGGTGGCCCGGGGGCGAGGTGGAGGCGCGGGGACAGGAAGATCATCGCCGTGTTCGAAGATCGAGTCTACCGAGCTGCCCCTTCGCTTCCCACGGCAAGAGAACTCCGCGCCGCCAGCCATGGCGGAGGCGGGGACGCAGCAGCTGCACTTCGTCGGCGAGACGCTGTCCTGGCTGCCTCTCACTCTCCCTCTCAATCGGTCCCCTCTCTCTCCCGAGTTCATCTCGTGTAGGCATAGATGAATGAGTTTCTGCAATGAAGATTGATTTTTTCGGTCGATTATAGACATGCAAATGATGTATTTTATCTGCAATTGGTTTACAAGATGTTGTTGGCCACCCTGTTGGTGTTGTGTGGGGTATTGTGGATGATTGCAAACCTGCCACTGAACTGTTGATTTTTATTAGCTGCTCCATGAACTGTTAAGTGTGGATCATTGCAAACTTGTCACTGAACTGTTGATCATTGCAAACCTGTTTATCATTATCCGGTCCATGAATGTTTTTTCTTCATTTTTTGGTCCAGTTAGAACATATTAAGGCTCTTGTGAACTCATAGTTATCTTGATCATTTTTATATGGGTATGCGTAATTAGATGACTAGATCATAGCTAATTTCGTGGTGAGTAGAAAAATTACAACCATGCTAGTTGTTTTTATATTTTTCTGTTTAGTCTCATGAAATTTCCCAAAAACATTTATGTTTCAGTCTTTCTTGAGAACATCAAATGGAGCTTAGAAACAACATGATGTTGCTCCACATAGGCATGTCTTAACATATAAGAGCATTGGATGGGATCTGATGCCTTTATTTTACTTGAAGTCATGAACCATAAAATGATTTTGCTCAACACTGATATTGCTTGGACACTACTATGTTCATCTTATTTATGTAGTTATGCACTGCTCGTGGAGAAGATACTGTCAAACTGCCATTTACTCTTGCTCACTTGCAGTTGCAGAGCAGAGCAGAGCACAATTCATTAGTTGCAACTTCAGTTCGTCAATATAACGCTAGTGCATTCCTGCTCAGGTATATCAACTGGTGCTGGCTATCAAGACACTGGTCATAAGTTGCACGCATCAACATGGCAGAATTCAAGGTTGGAGGTCTCGATCCCCGAGCAACAAAATTCAGAAATGTCCCGATTGCTGTCACCCCGGAAGGGTTCTGGTGCTGCCCGTCGTAGACCGTGCTGCACAAGACAGTCAAGAACCAAAACCAGCAGCCAAAGCCCAAAGTCGGCGCATCCCCTCCTGCATCAAAGGCCTCCTCGGTCCAGAGGGCGCCGACTATCTCATCGGAGAGAAGAGCACATTCAACTCCAACAAGGTCTAGATGTAATTCAGAAGAGCAAAGATGTTTGGCGGCGGACAACACCGCCTCCAACCCACCAAAGGTGGTGAGCGAGAGGCCACTGAAGCAACATAAGATATCCGTGTAGCGTCAAACTATTTAGACGAGTTGAAAGTTTATTTCTTATTCCACCTGATAGCTTTTGCTTTTCTTCTTCAGGACTCCTGTGTCCATGCTTATATTATCTGAAGTTATTAGATTAGAGCAAACCCTGTAAGTGTAAAACGGCATCTATCTATAGACTGAAAGCCGGTGCCCAGCGAGACCTCCCAGGCCATCCACGTTTTGCGCTGCGACTGGCCTGTGGGCCTGCGTCTCATGGCACTTGCCGTGCGTGCTGCCGCTGACTTGTGGCCCTGCTGCCTCGCTTTTACTACTTGTGCTTGGACGCTGGCTTGTGGGCCTTGCTGTCTCGCTTCTTCCCGTGACGCTGCTTCTCGTGTGTTCTTGCGCGTGCGTACGTGTTGGCCTGTGGGATGCTGGGGGGCTCGGGTTTCTTTGACCAGCCGTCGGCGCGGGGATCCATGGCCTCCTTCAACTCCGGGGCAGCAGATCAAAACCTCCATGGCCAGCTCGGGCAGATCCATGGCTTTCCTCTTGTCCAGCCGGCAACTGATCTCCTCTGCCGATCTCCTCGCGCCGTCACCCATGTGCCCGGCCAGCCGCGTCGCGCCCCCGCCGGCCACCGCCACACCCCCGCGTTTCGCCCCCAGCGATGCCACCCGTGTACGCGTCCCGCCCCCGCGCCGCGCCCTCACCCCGCCAGCCCGCGTTCCGCCCCCACGACGCCACTCTGCACCCGCGTCCCGCCCCTGCGCTGCTCCCCCGACCGGCCAGTCCAGCTCACGCCCCCGCCGGGCAACGCCACGTCCTTGCGCCGCCAGCCCGCGTCCCGCCCCCGCGCCGCAATTCTTCTTCGTCTCTGCGGACGGCGGCCTCGCCGTCTTCCTCAACCTGCCGTGCTACTGGCTTGGCAGCGAGTCATTCATGCAGCCCAGCATGCCGCCGGCAAGGTGCTCTGATGATTGGTTTTGCAAGGCGAGCTGGTGACAATGTGCTCCGGTGCTCAGGCCTGTATCTTGGCTATGTGTTGGGAGGCCGAAGAAGCAGAGCCGCTGACTGTAAGTGTTCTTTCCATCTACTTCATCCTCAGTAGATTGAAGGGATGAATGAAATCCGGTATTGCCACCGCCGGCCCCCCTCCAAGAGTCCGCCATATCATGATCTTCCTTTTCCCAGGCCACGCAGCCCACAGGCCAACTGAGCAGAGGTTGCGTCCAGAGCATCCCAGCATGGGATCTTATCGACCGACCTGAAGCTCAACATCGTGATCAGCCACATGCTCCATCCATCCATTTTCCATTCGACGGCTGGTATGATGAGTGCATTTTGGAAGTTTTTCTTTTTCTTTGAGAATTTGTGTTGATGCTAAGAAAGTCCGGGTGTTGATTATAATTGCAGGAGGATTAGCTCATTAGCCACAGGTGTCAGGAACTCGGGATACTCCACCGGAACCACGACAAGGTGGAGAAGGACGATTCCTAGCACCCAGTAGGTCTTTGCTTTTGGGTCGATTCAAGGTCACGCATGCATATGTACTTCGCAGAGGCGGCAGGTTGGTTAATCGTGACTGATAACTCCTTGGATTTTTGACATTTTGCAGCTACATCAGAGGCTGTATAATGGCCTAGATAATATGACGAAAAATTTGTGGTTCAGCTTGCCATTTCCCATGCTTGTGTTCCCTTTATACTTGGTGAGACAGAGTGATGCTTGATTTTACTATGATGTTTGAATTGGTGGTTCACATGTTATTGAATTTGTGCTATGTCCAGTTTGTTAGTACCCAGGAAGGACGGACAGGCTTGGACCCGAACAACTATATATACCTACCTGGCTACCCAATGAGAAGAAGGATTTTATTTGATTGTTCTCGTGGTGCTCGATGTAGGTTCTCTGGATACTTATTTCGATCAGTTCATTCCATGTGTGATCAGTCAAATTATTGATGAGCTATCCTGTTTGTATTTGGTGGAATGAATTTGTTAATGATCAGTGAGTCGATTTTACAAGTCAGGGAGCTACATCATGGCAATTGGGAGTTTGGTGATATATATATGGTGCAAATGATATTCTGCATGGCTTAACTGATTGTACTAGGAAAACAAGAGATTGTAGGTAGAATTTTATATTGAAGTCACTTAGAGAAGTGGTCTTGCTACTTGCTAGAACCAGTGTTCATGCCCACCCTATGAACCAGTTTTCTATGATTTGAAGATCATTCAGCAATATACTCCAGTTATCAGTATTCGTCTTGAAAACCATACGTAAGTCATGAAATTTAGTCGTCAACTACAGTACAAAATTGAACTGTAATTAGTTATGGTTTCTTTTTCTTAGTTTACTTTCTTACATATATCGTTTCAGCTAGATCCATAATCCATTTTGACATGTGCTTTTAATACGGTTAGTTACATTCCTTTCACCCTTGCTGTTAGCTATTGTAACAAAAAAAAAATGTAGGGAAGGAGTGTTCAAGTGCACATAAGCAGCATACTAATTCGTTCATAGTTATAGTTCCATTAAACTCTTCTTGGCTTCTCTTTTTATTTTTGAACAACAGATTTGGCGCTATATTCTTTCACTTGAATGGAGTTAGTTCTGAGTTCAAGTTTATATTTGCACTTCTTTTGCACGGTACTTGGTCTAACCCCAGATTTTAATATAAGCAGAAGTATGCAAGAGATCTTGCTATCCCGTTTGCTGAACTGCTCAAAATTTAAATGATGTTCTGACAATACAATCTCCAGTAGTGTAGTTACTCCATCTTTAAATCACTAGGTCATAGTGAATAATGCTAGCTTTTACAGTGACATAACAGGTTGGAGTTGGGATTATATCTTAATGTCCTGGCTCCTTTGGTGGGCTGGCTTCACCACTGAAAATCAGATAAATAGTAGTGGATTACTATTTGTCACATGCTCCAACTTTGAGTCGTATGCAAGGATTTGGTTACCGGTTGAAATACCGCGGTAACCGGATTTCTCAGTCCCCCCCCGGTAAATGTGTTTACCGGACAAAATATCTTGGAGCATTTGAATTTGGACCGATTTCGTCTTTTAAAATCATTTTTCAAATTATTTTTGATGTTTTAAGTTCAAATTTTAAATCTTGTTTGAAAATTTTGACCGGTAACCAACCGGTATTTTCCGGTAACCACGGTAACCGGAAATCCCAGCCCCCTCCGAGATTTTTTTGGGAACCGGTATCCAAAACCTGGGTCGTATGCACAGGTGAAGAACATGTGGAAAAGCTCAGATATGATCTAAAATTAAGTGTAGATCTCCAGGCAAATGATTCTCTCATTAGTATCCAGAACAACAAGAAGATGGTGATATACTGACAATACTGATGGTAAATTGGTTGGCAATCAATATGATGGTCATTTGATTGAAGATGATAACTCATCTGGTGGCGTTGCATCTCCGGTAGAACCCATGCAATTTGTCCAAGAGGAAAGGGAATGTAAGATTTACTCTTCCTAGGCATATGAATGCATCCAATGGATGATTATTTTTTATCCTGGGAGTGATATTTGGAACAGTTTAATACTCTTATCAGATTCAGTACATATTCTGGGCAGTAGAAAACATAGCGAGCTATTGATGTCCAACATGGTATTTTGGAAAGTACACGACCAGGTTCTGTTTGGACTTTGTGATCGATTTGTCAGATATATATGCTGCGACCCCTGCTGTTATATCTTATCTCCTTTACTTTGCATTGCAATTGGTCAAGGGAAATAGTTATCTACCAACAAGATTAATTTAATCTACAAACAAAACTAACACAAAAAGAAGTAACAACACGTCTGAGAACCCTCATACATACTTAACCTCATACATACTTAACGCCCGTAACATGCTGTGGTAGGGTGGGATGCAGGCGGCGAGGAAGCTCGCTTGTTTGCCCACTACACACGCACTGCATCTACAACATTGCCAAGTGTACACAAGCGCCTAACAGGCGGCGCAGCGAAGCGCGCGTGTACGTCTAGTTGAAAGTAAAGATGAGTGCCACGATGGTTCAGGTTCAATTACAGTTCATAGCTAGCCTTCACAACCAAGTATTGCGTTTATATATCAAATGCAGTACCAAAAAATACAAAACAAAAGTAACAGTGTTCCATATTCGTTAATCTCTGAACAATATGCTTTACAGCCAACATTTAACATGTAGCACAATATATAATTACTTAGACACTCTGAAATAGCAAATCCTCTTCTTAATGGAAACAAATTAGTAATCCGGCTGGTACTTGCTATTAACAGAACGCCCAGGCACCTAGTCCAGTTGGACGACACCAGCAACGATGGGCTCAGCTTCACCCCGTACTTGGCCGCCGTCAAACTCGTCGCAATCTGGCATGTACGATCTAGTAATCTGTGATTTGTCCCAAGATGATCACAGCAAAGTTGTACTCCTGGGAGTGCAGAACAGAGAAAGGAACGTGACCGGACTATAAAATTAATATGAAATAACTGACTTCTCACAACAAAAAACAAAACTGGACACTTTGCCAAGCTAGGGGCACCTTGAGTAGCATGTGAGCTGCACCTTGACGGTAGCAAGCTCTTGACCACTTAGGTCGCAGCATTCTGCATTTGAGAGCATCTGATAAAGCACCATCACCATCCTCCAGTTTCAGCTTACAGAGACTCCGGTTTGCATACAGTGTTGCACTCTCTCCGTGAGATTTTGCCTGCGGTCAAACACAAGGTATCATGAAAAAATCATTCTAAACTAAAGTGATGACATGTTCTATATGACCGCTTGTTCACGGGCTTTTGCACACAATCAGGTAAGAAAACTATGTAGACACAATAATACTCTGTAGCACAGGAGCATGGGATTATAAGACAAACTGATTGACACTGAATCAAACGCAATCACAGAACACTGTTAATGTCAGTAATCCGAAAGGACAGGAATTTAAAGTTTGTTTAGCAACTTACAAATGGAGTGCGATTTCATTGGATGGGCATAGTCTGTATGTGCTAAATAGCATAAATGAAACTCAAAGCATAAACTTTAGTTTATTTGTCACCAAGAGATTGTGTAGTCTTATTATGGTTTTATGACTAGTCAGACTGCTGATATAGCATTTTTAAGATTTTCAAATCATAAACTATATAGTGGAAATTAATCATTTGATCAACAAGTCCATGGAACATACATGACATAATGACAAAAAGAATAGCAATGAGGAACACCCAATTAGGCCAATGACAAGCAGTGAAAAAAAGGAGATGGAACATATTTAATATAATCTGTGCCATGATTTTAAAAAAGACGAAACTACAACAAAAATCAAGTTACATATTTGGCGAGTGCCAAATGATTTAAAACTTAACTAGATTTGTCAAAATAGCAGGCTTCATATAATCCTACTACCAGTGTTTTCATAAGATCAAAATACTATGACCTTCGAGCTTATAACTGACATGTACATGTCGAGAAGATAACTGAATTCAGAGGATGGAGAGGGAGGGGAATGCGTACGTACTGTCTCAGGCGAGATTGGACGATGGCTTGACAATCTGGAATACGATTCAAGGCGCGCGGAGGAAGGAGCCGGACTCAAGGCGGAGGAACGAGCATACGGTGGCGTTCTGTTCAGTCGGCGGCCTTGTGGTCGGCCGTCTGCGAGATGCAGGCCGAGATGGCGACTGCGACGACGGGGCGGCAGCGTGCTTGAGCGAGTGCGAGGCCGAGACGCCGGAATCTGAGGCGGCAGGGGTCAGCTTGACACGGCGGCGTCGTTTGGAGGCGCGGGCGAGATGGGGGTACCGGTGCTGCAGGTCGGGCTGGCGACTGCGTGTAGGTGGCGGCGGCGTGCTCAAGCGAGTGCGGGCCGAGCGCCGGACTTGGAAGCGGCGGCGCAGTTTGGAGGCGAGTACACACCAGCCGGAGGTGGAGGCGACGGCGGTGTGGTGATACGAGACGGAGGCGGTGTGGAGGATTTGGACTTCTTTTACGGTCTCGCTAATGTAAAAAAAAAAACTGCTTACTGGGCTTCCTCATCTCAGCCGTTCGTATCAAGTTACACTGCTCCCTCTCGTTACCACGAAAAGGGTACTGTAAGAGAAGCCTTTTTGCCACCCCCGTCCTCATTCACCATCATCTTTTTTTTAGTTTTTGACCTTATTACATTCACCAGCATCCTCGCGGGGGCATAAATTGTCAATAGATTCATATGCAAGGTCAGATGTTTGACCAATTCAATTGCATCGCCAGTATTTGCCTCATTATGCATTTTTATCTAGGTAACCCGTCTCCCTTTCAAAAAAAAAAACTAGGGTAACCCGTTTGTTCAGAAAAAATAGACAGATATTTTAATCACCCTTCCGTAAACTGATCTATCACCCGTATGGATGGCTGGATACGCTGCAAGTAGCTAGCTAGCTGCCTAGTTGCCCTACAAATAACGTATAGGGGTGATTGCTCAGCTTCCCCACTCGCACTGCTAACTCCCATGCAACTCGATCTTCTCCTCATAGAAGAGAGAGCACACGCCCCTGGCCGCCGATCGACGACATGGACGAGCAAGGCCCGCCAGTAAAGCCCATCGCGATCAAGTTCTCGAGCTGCCGTGGCGTTGCCTTCGAGATCAAGCCCTCGCCGGCCAGCCCCTTCGCTTTAGACGCCGCCGCCGCCTGTGATGCTGAGCAGCCGCCGACCGTCTCCAACGGTGGCCGATGGGTTTGGTTTCCTCCGCCTTACAACCGGCAAAACTCCTCCACGACCTTCCGTTCGGCGCGCAGCCGTGCAACGAGCACCCACTTCTGCGACCTCGACGAAGACACGGACGATGACGGCACGGACGACGACGACGAGTTCGTCGCCGCGGACGAGGACGAGGAGATGGCCCTTGCAGCCGACGTGCGGAGCAGGAAGTCTCTCGCGTCGTCGGCTAAGACTGTCAGGGCGGCGACGGGGAAAGGGCACTCGCGGCTCGGCGTCATACTGCTGGACCAGGGCCTGTTCACCGTGTACAAACGCCTCTTCGTACTCTGCGTCATGCTGAACGCGGCGGGGCTCTCTGCGGCGGCGACCGGCCACTTCCCTTACGCCAAGCGTCACGCCGCCCTCTTTGCCATGGGGAACATCCTGGCGCTCACACTGTGCCGCTCCGAGGCGGTGCTACGGGTAGTCTTTTGGCTCGCGGTCGCGCTCCTCGGCCGGCCATGGGTTCCTGTCGCCGTCAAGACGGCCGTCACGGCGATCCTTCAGTCCGTCGGCGGGATTCACAGCGGCTGCGGCATGTCATCGCTGGCGTGGCTGGGGTACGCGCTCGTGCGGGCACTGGAGGATAGCCA
Organism: Poa annua; assembly: GCA_026929855.1. Lineage (NCBI taxonomy): Eukaryota > Viridiplantae > Streptophyta > Magnoliopsida > Poales > Poaceae > Poa > Poa annua. Next base: position 74,821,360 of record CM049433.1, read on the forward strand.
CGTGACGCCCCGCGAGATCGTGGGCGTGGCGTCCGCCATACTCGCGCTCGTCGCTCTCTCGTGCCTCGCGGCGTTCCCGCTCGTGCGCCACCTCCACCACAACGTGTTCGAGCGCACGCACCGGTTCGCCGGCTGGACCGCACTCGCGCTGCTCTGGGTCTTCGTTGTGCTCTCCGCCGGCTACGACCCGACGACGAGTTCTTACTCTGGTCTCACGGTCGCCTCCCTCGGTAAGCGCCAGGAGCTATGGCTCACGGCCGCCATCACCTTCTTCACCTTCCTCCCGTGGTTCGCCGTGCGGCGCGTGCCGGTCACGGTCACCGCGCCGTCGACCCACGCGTCCATCATAACCTTCCATGGTGGCGTCAAGGCCGGCCTGCTTGGCCGCATCAGCCGCTCCCCGCTCTCCGAGTGGCACGCCTTCGGCATCATCTCCGACGACGGGGAAGCGCACGCCATGCTCGCTGGCGCTGTCGGCGACTTCACCCGTGGCCTCGTCTCGGATCCGCCTAGCCACCTCTGGGTCCGTCGAGTCCACTTCGCCGGGCTGCCCTACCTCATCAGCATGTACCGGAGAGTTACCATGGTAGCCACGGGCTCCGGAATATGCGTCTTCCTCTCGTTTTTATTGCAGCCAAGCTCCGCAGAGGTGTCTTTGGTGTGGGTGGCCAAGGGGATCGATGCCAACTATGGCGAAGGGATGAGTGCGATGGTGGCGAGCAACAAGATCCTTGGAGGGCGTGTGGTCGTGCACGACACAGCGACCATGGGGCGGCCGAACGTCGCGGAGATGGCCGTTGGCGCGGCGCGACGGTGGAAGGCGGAGGCGGTGGTGGTGACTAGCAACCCGGAGGGGAGCAGGGACGTCGTGAGCGGCTGCAACAAGGCTGGCATCCCGGCGTTTGGGCCTATCTGGGATTCTTGATTTCAAGTTTGAACTACTTTTTGAGATCATTCTGATGTAGTACAGAGTAATATATGCTTGTTTAGTTGTTTGTTCTCCTAGAAAATCGAAGTAGCTATTAATCAATGGAAGAACAAATTGTAGCTATATAGCCTATATGAAGCAATATGTATATACTCCCTCTGTTTCACAATATAAGATGTTTTAGTTATCTAGATTCACACTAAAATGAGTTCATATGTACACTAAAACATGTGTAGATACATGTGTGTACATGTGGATATGGAAAATGATTAAAACATCTGGAACAGAGGGAGTAGGTGTTAAGTCTAGCTATTCGAATTAATGCTCTCTTTCTCTTCGAAATGGAGCTATCCAAAATGTCAGTAGTTGCATTTCAGGTTTCTCGTATGATTGATTGACATATATATATATATATATATATATATATATATATATATATATATATATATATATATATATATATATATATATATATATATATATATATATATATATATACCATCTTACGGAAGTATTTCTCATACTTTATCGGTTTGAGTATGTTCATATACTATATCTAAGATATCCCAAAACAAGTTTCATGAAAAAATTGCAATTGTTATAATATTTTACACTATATACTCGAAATACCGTCATATATGCATATAAAACAGAAGTATGTAGAATTTTTTACATACTACCTAAAAAGAAGTATCTATAGTATTAAAATAGCATTATATACATATATATATATATGTGTGTGTGTGTGTGATATAAATGGTTTATGTTCTCATATAATGTTTGGCTAAACTGCATTGTGTGTTTTCTTTTCAGCCCAACTCGTATTTGGCTTCTGGCATGAAACCCCTATGTTCCATTTTGTTGTACTTACGATAGTAACTATATATAAATATGGTCGACTTTACTCATGTGAAGATAATTACTCTTGTCATAGATTATGAATGTTCATTTCTCTGTTGATGTAACACAACGGCGTTTTTTCGCATATTAGGCAAAATGGCCAAGAAATAAAGTTTTCTATGTTTAATACATTGGTCATCTTGTGGAACACGCGGCGTCGCAAATGCAGCCCTAAAAGTTTTCTATGTTTAATACATTGGTCATCTAAACTAGCTAGGATAATTCATTAATTTGCATGGGGTCATATATATATATGTTTATATTCAGCCAAATCGATCTCATCTTTGATCGTGACACCATATGGTCATATGTTTATATTCATTACACGACCTACGTACGCGTACATGCTGGCTTAGCCGATCTCTTCCTCTCCTCTACATTTCTTTTACTCCCTCTCTTTCTCTAAACAAAAGCAAGCACGCAGAGGCAGGCAGACGAACACAAACATGGATGCCATATTTGTCGTTAGTAATGACGATCATACGGAAGAAAATGTGGCATATATGCTGACACCGTCAACTTAGGATGATTTCATGTCACAGCCGAGGATCTGATAGTACTATCACGTACGAGGCTGCCACACGTATCAGATAATGACAGCGTTGATACTTGATACTAAAATACAATAATATACAATTGGACAGTTGGACTATTTCGCTTACGTGTGCGTCCAAATCTTAACATTACATGGGGATATAATATTGATGTACGATATCACATTTACATATGATGCGTCTCAGCTAGCGATAGCGGACAGTGTGCAGAAGTATTAATTCCGACGGGTTGACTTCAGTATATGAGATTGCTCCACTGATTAACATACTAGTAAAATAGAGCAAAAGGGACAAGCAACAATATTTGTCTTTGAAGATTTAATTCAAAAAAAAATGATACACACTGGAATAACAGTCTTAGTTGTGTGACCGTAACCTTTTTCTTACAAGGGCTCATTGTTATTTGTGTTTTTTTCTATAATATACTTGCCAGTTACTTGTATAGTCAGATTGTCTGTTTAACAATAATTTGAAAAAAAAATGACTGTAACATACATGTACGTATTTTTTTGTAAATTACCGCCTAAGCGCTGTCATGGTTGAATTTACTGGCACCAAAAGGTACTATGGTGCGACTTTGATGCAAATAATCTTTAATTAAGTGATGGAAAATGTAGATTTCCCGGTGGCCGTGCATCGAATGCAAAGGGTAGAGTTTTAGAGAAAGGTCAAGAATTGATCTTTTCTCTGGTGAAAAAGATTGGTGTAACCAGATAAAGCGAAAAGTCACATTGTAGCCCGATTTTTGAATGTTTTTTAAATTATCATTTTTAAGTTTCAACAAATTCCGTACAGAATCCTAGATGTTGGAAATGACATGTCCTATGCTTTTGCAAATTTTCAACTCGAAATAAGTTGTATTACGACCTACACGAAAATAAAAAATCCTGACAAATTTGTGAGATTTTGAATTTGTCATTTTTTACACAGCGTAAAATACAGAATATTTCACATTTATTTTTTCACTTCAGTAGTAAATCATCATCATCTATGTCTAGAATTATTTTCACAATTTTTGGAAACTTAAAGTAATAGATTTTGAATTTTCGAATTACCGGGCAACACGTAGTTCCCGGGAGACAAAACACTGCATTCCTGACAAGGTCTTCTCTCAAGAGAAGGACATTATCACACTAGTAGTACTGGCTGTACGTAAACTCCACCTTATACTGATGGTTGACGAGTACAAAGCCAAGCTATGACTTCGCCACCAGGATGATCTCAGATTGAAGCAACTAGCTCTTGATTTGGTCTTTTCAAAAATTCCTTCTTAAAGCAAAAATACCAGTTCAGCGGTGATCTGTTTGCGCCAATCTTCCAACATATTAATGATTTAGCTTGGCTGAAATATTCACCTGGAAAGTTTATCAAAAGTGAGGCTAGTAGTTCGATTTTAGCAGAAATTCAGTGTCTTTACGCAACTGTGGTAAAAATTCAGTTCTACTTTGCTATATTATACCAAATATTGCTGCCCTGAATGAGAATGACCCCAAATGTGTTTGCAAGCACCATATTCAGAATGTGAAGCATGTGCATATTCATTCAGTTATACGTAGTATTAGAATTTGCAGCGTGAAAATATCAGCTCGTCACAAGGTGAGCCTAGCAAACGTAGATAGGGATTGGATATAAATCTCATTACCCAGGGTTTCATATTATCACGGACTCAGCCCTGCTGAAGAAACATGGCACATGCAATAGCCGTGCTGCATAAGATTCAGATAAATATGGAGTTACAGACTAGTTCTTTTTGCCGGCCGAGTTTAAACTTTCAAATGCGGTGAAAGTCTCGCTTTTCTGAACTTCTCGGTGTGCTGACCACGTTAGAATCAATCAAGTGTGTCCCCGTCAAAACATGTCTTTTCAGCAATGAACCAGTGAGAGTTTGAAGGATGTAGAGCAGTAGACGAAAATCTACGAATGACCTCTCTCACGTTCGACCGTTTCAACAGATAGATAGATGGCTCCCGAGCCATACAGCCTTCAGCACGATGCACGCCAACATTCCTTTTTGCTTTGTTCACTTTGTACCTCCTTTGCTGCTGTAGTTTTTTCATCACACCTTCACGAGCATTGGTAACCTTCTCATCTGTAACAACACCTTGTTTCGGAGCATCATTGACAGTGAAGTTAGTCACAGCAGCAGCCAAACACGTCCTGGATCAGAGTCGGAACCGCATGTGTATCCTCCTCTGTTTCAGCTTCTGTGGCATCACCAGCACGACGATCTTCTATTGTCATACCGTCCAGCGTACCAGACTCGGGGGCAAGCTTCCATCCCGAGCTTGCCGGCGAGTAGTGCAGTGCAGACTCCTCGTTGTTTTCTTGTCCTCAGCTGGAACATAATAATTGTGGTGCTCAAACCTTCTATATGGTGAGGCCCAGTGTGCCTCTCAGAACCTGACGAACTTCTCCTCTTCTGGAGGCACGCATGATCTTTTTTTTTTTTAAGAAAGCGGTGGTGGAAGCCCCCACAACGAGTATTTTTTTCCAAATAATAAGAATCCAAATTCGCACCCCGTGAGAACTTAAACCTTGGTGACTGGGTTGTACATCCACTTCACTAGCCAAAAGAGTTGGACTCACTTCTTCACGCATGATCTTTCGTTGTGGCCAAATATTTTACACAAAAAGAAGAAATGTGGAGCTCCCTCATACTCCACATCAAAACGCCTTGGCTTACTTTCCTCCTTACCAGCAATGGGAATCCAGCGCTTGATGGGATTGCGGACACCATGCTCTACTCGGAGGCCCAAAAGTGTCCTCTATTGTACTTTCCAACCTCACGGGCATGGTCAAAGTACTTCTCTCCCAGGGTTTCCCCCCACTTCTGAGTCATCATTGACATGGGAAGATCGATGACTCTCACCCAGATTGGCAGCATGTTGATCGGCACCTCCTAGGCTGGTGACATGTCGTCATACTTCGCAACGAGGAATGCATCATTCTGGTACAGCCATGGCGCCCCTTTCAGGATGTGGTTGTAGTCTCCCTCACGTTCCAGCACTATCAGGAACATCTTCTCTCCCATCCCATTCTCCTCCATGCCACTTTGCAGCTGCCAGACATGACGCATACGAGTGTTGAACATTCTCGCCGAATTGTATCGGCCTACAACGATCCATGGAGTTTTCATCTCATTTTTTGCCTCCTCAAAGTCCACCACCAGGACATCTTCATCTTCAGCCCCATGTCTCTCATGTGCCTTGACTACATGTGCCTTCTTCCCAGTTCCAGCAGCAATGACTGATGCAATGAACTTCTTCTTCTCAGGTGTTGTTGCACTCTCCTCCACAGTCTGCAGGATACCAGTGCGGACTGATCTTGTTGCAACACAGCGTGCGGGAGGGGTGATGTTTTCTCGCGCTCCGCTTTGCTGCTGCACTACCTTCTTCTTCCCAATTAGTGATCTCCTCTCTCTTGTCCATGGTGTTATGGTTATCAGGGTATGTCAAAGCATGGAAAGATGGGTGGAGATAGACTCCAACCCATTTGTCCGATATATATGCAGGACAAGTATCTGACAACAAACTCTGAGTAAATGTAGAAGATCTTTCCCTTTTTACCGAAACACCAATCATCAGAAACGCTGATTAGATCGATCGCAGCATATCAGTATTCAGGTTCACCCAATCATGGTAGACAAAAACATCTGAAATAGCTATCTCCTTCCCTGAATAATTCTTTGATTCTACTGATTCATGGGAGAACATATCAGCCAGATGGTTTTGTTTCTCATTTATGTATCTAGTTGGCACAAAACACATTCCCGAATTTTCGAGATCTTGACGCGGTCCAATCTCGAGATTTTCCCCTTTTCCTTTTGCAGAAGATTGATTATTTTTTATATTAGATCGGGATCAGACGAATTTGCACTAATTAACCGTTCCTTGTAGATTTTGGTCTCTCCAATTCTCCTTCATTATCGCGATCGCTTCCTCTCGCAAGGCGGTGATCTCCGGCCTCAGGTGACCACCATCACCTTCCTTCATCGGCAGATCCTCCGTAATCTGGGGCCTAGCCCTGATTTTCCTAGCGATCATGTGAAGGTGTTGCCAGAAGTTCACGTAATCCTCCCTTGGGAAAGAGACATGGCTGGAGGTAGGATGCACCCAGGGAGACGGGCCCTCGGTTGTATTGGCCGCAGTGGCGGTGCCGGGCCGTGAGACCGCTGCCGCCAACGGCAGCGCTGACCATGCTCCTAACATAACGCAGCGTTGACCACGTATGAGAGCTCTTCTTGGCCTCTATCAATTATTGTTGAAACATGATAAACATAGGATCTAGTCTAAAAGGTCATCTTACAAAAGCCAATAGTGAAAATGAATCAGTATTAATCATACATACGACTTAAGAGATACAAATTCTTTTTTCTAGAATACACTATATAGAATGACGTATCGTTTTCATAGAAGAGATAAACAAGAGCGTAGTTCAACACGTGTAGGCTTAAACATTACACTTTGAAGTTATGCATCTTCACATACACGTGCTATCACACTCCAAAAAAAACAAAGTGGAGACGCTCCCACCCTATTGTCGTATCGCCCCTATGATGAAAAGCTACCCTCAAAAGAGCTAAGCTTTTGTCCATGCATTGCCCTAATTTCCATTGACGACCGCGTCGCTTCTAGTCCTCCAGATGCACCACCAGCCAAGCATGATTATTATTCCGATATCCCACCAGCTTTGAACCCAGCTATCATGAGCCCGGTACATGTAGATGCCTTCCTAGTCAAGGGCTCCGTGGGGCTGTTCTGCACGGAGGCGAAGGGGGAGAGCGAGAGGGATGGGCGTGGGGGCAGAACATGGCGGTGCCCCACTTCCTCGAAACCATCTGGCTGGCCAGCTTCAACAAGGTGACGCCGCAGTGGACGTGGAGGTGAAGATGTCGTCAGGGTACAACATGGTGGCTTGCTTCGGCAAGGTTTTCCTCTACAGGGCCAAGATTCGAGGGGGTTTTCATGTCAGCTCTTCTTGTCCAAAGTTGACGCGAAGAATATTGGAGTAGTTAGGGCTCACACTAGTAGGAAAAGGGCTATCTGTGGCGCACCCATTTCAACATTCTGTGGCGAATGGTGGGTGCGCCACAGACATCTCGCCACTAAAATACAATTTTGTGGCACATTCGTGGGTGCGCCACAAAAAAAAACCATGATTCTGTGGCGCACCCACCTCCATGCGCCACAGAAATATTTATGTGGCGCACCCCACCTCCATGCGCCACAGAAATATTTCAGTGGCGCATCCCACCCACATGCGCCACAGAATTCTTATTTTGAATTTTTAAAAAAGGTGGCCAGATCTAGATCCAGATCTAGCGCCGCCCGAATTTCACCAGAATTTTACCAGAATTTTGTCGGAGCTCGTCAGAGGCCGTGGTGCCCGTGGCCATGGCCGTAGCCCGTAGGTGGCATGGTCGGAAGTGAGTGGAGGAGGGGGTCGCCGGAGGTGGGTGGGTGGAGTATGGGGGTCGCCGGAGATGGTGGTGGAGGAGGAGGAGGTCGCCGGAGGTGGAATAGGAGATCACCGGAGGTGGTGGAGGAGGAGGTCGCCGGAGCAGGAGGTGGTGGAGGAGGAGGAGGAGGTCGCCGGAGGTGGTGGTGGAAGATGTCGAGAAGGAGGAGGAGGGAGGAGGAGAGGAGAAGTGGAGAAGAAGGGGAGAGGAGAAGTGGAGGAGGAGGAAATGAGAGGAGAGAAGGAGAAAATAGAGGGATAAGAGGGCGCCGGCCGGATTCAAATTTCGAATCCCGCCCAACAATTCTGTGGCGCACCAGCTCCCATGCGCCACAGAATTATTTTTGAATTTTTTTGATTTTGTAGAAAAAAATCTTATTTTTGAAATAACTTTTTTCTTTTTGGAATTTAGAACAATTCACCGGATGAAATCACGCTCCAATTTTTCTCTAGTTTTTTGGTATATTAAAGGCATTTTTTTCGACATCGTATACAAAAGTTATGGCTGTTTTAATTTTTTTACAGTTTTTTTGCAAAAAAGGTCAAATTTAATATTCCAGATTTCTATACCAACATAACACTAAAACCTAACTATATCTGAAAGGACTTTATTTATTGAAGATTTTATCATTTCCATTTTTTTATGAAACTAAAAAGGAGATCCGGGGGGATCTGATATCAAAAGTATCATTTCTCTGGCGCATGGTGTCCATGCGCCACGGAATAATCCCAGAAGGTTGAGATCAAATCATTGGTGGTGGGACCCACCATATTTCTGTGGCGCATCCGACCACATGCACCACAAAATGGTGTTATTGAGTGGCGCATTGGCAAAAAATGCGCCACAGAGACACTGAATATATTTTGTGGCGCATGGCAATATTGGTGCGCCATAGAAAGTGATTCCACCTATAAGGCTTTTCCTACTAGTGTCAGGTCTTGCTCGATTTTGAAATTCCTCAAAATTTTGGTCATGAAGAAAATTTGAAGATAACTAGGGAGTTCAATATTAAGAAAATTAACAACATACTTTTCTCAATGGAACTCATAATAAATCCTATGCCCGGATGGTTTTCTAGGAGAATTCTATCAGTTCTTCTGAGATTTTGTTAAAGTGCCCATGAATAAACTATTTGATGCTTTTGTTAAAGGGGCACTAGATATGGTTAGACTGTATTTTGGTACCATCACTCTTTTACCTAAATCTGAGGAGGCTTTAGTAATTCAAAAATTCAGGCCCATTTGCGTGATGAATGAGAGTGTTAAGATTATAACAAAAGGTATGAATAATCAGTTGGCTTTAGTATCTGATGCTTAAATAGACAAGTTTCAACCGGCTTTCATGAAAACCAGATTCATCATGGAAGAAGCTATCATGCTGCATGAACTTCTCCATGAAGTCAAGAGAAAATAATTTTGTGGTGTGCCTTTCAAAGTTGATTTTGGAAAGTCGTAAGACAATGTCAATTGGCCTTACCTTTACAATGTCATGCTCAAAAAATGTTTTCGGCCTAGGATGATTGTATTTTTAGTAGAATTACTAATGGAAAAGTTAACATCAGATTAAATGCTTAATTGTTTCAATATTTACAGACCTATGAGGCAGGGTGACCTCGAGTCCCCCATTATCTCCGGTTTCACTATGGATTCATAATATTAACATTGATTGGGTCGATATTAAGGTTTATAGCGTCACTACATCCATGAGTGCTTGCCTTATTTTTAGGAGATGTTTGTGGGAATTTTGATGTGGAGTGGAGTAAGCTTTTGGAGGTCATTCATGGAGTTGACCTGAAACTGAAGATGATAGGGTTTTTTGGAAACTGGGCCAAAAAGGAATTATTGTTAAATCCTAGTACAATGACCTCCAAACGAAAAACTCTTCTAAGTGTTTTTTAAACGCGAGCAATTTTTGTGTCCCAATCATTCTATTAATTAAGAAGAAGAGAATTGACCAAATAAGCTACGGAAAACTATGCAAAGAACACCCGACATATTCTCCAAACACAAAACAACCGTAGCCCTAATGCTTGAACAACACAACTCAACAGTCCAACACAACACCTCAACAAAATCTAAAGGGAAAAACCAAAGCCACAGAATGACCCAAACCAAGAGGACGAGCGGGGAAACCAAAGATCAGCTATCGAGCCATCGCAAATGTCTTTCCTACAGCGCCACTCTTCTCATCTTTGCACCTGAGTGGTTTCTCTTTCCGAGTGCTGGTCTGACGACAACCACCCACCTTGCTTTTGCGCTTGGCTGCCGTCCACATGAGGAGGCAAGCAATTCCCCTTTCACATCCAGGAAGCAGCCTCCGGTCCAAGCCGATGAGCAAGTCACAAACCTCTTGCGAGGAGATCATGGGAGCTATGCGCCCGCGGTGATGTACTGGGCGTTGAAACCACATCCAACCGCTCAGGCGAGGTCAAGGTCGTCAGCCAGTCCACCTTCAGATGTTGTTGATGTGAAAATCGTCTTCTAAGAGTTTCAAATAACTGTAGAAAATGAAAATTCTTACCAAAATCAAGATTTTCTTGTGGCTGGTGATGTGGAGGAGACTTTCACCAAAGAAAAACTAAAAGAAGAGGTTGGGTGGGTAAAATCATTGTATGTTTTGTGTTACAGATGAACGTATATATCACTTGTTTATCTCTTGTCCAGTTGCTAGGTTTGCGTGGGTTTTTTCAGTGTGCTTCTAACTCTCCACTGAATCAACAAAATTGATGATTTGAAGGAATTGGTTCATAGTTTCCTGGGATATGAACGGGTAGCAGTTAAAGTATGGCTTGCTACCATGGTCTTAGTTCTCTTGAAAACCAGGAACCGAGCATGTTTTGACCATAATATGCCAAGTGACCCTTGTTGGATTATTTACCATACTTGTCAACTAGTTAACGATTGGGCTGATTTACATAAACCAAAGGTGGGAAAAGCTCTTTGACGAGGAACTGGTCTCCTGAAGATGATGCTGCAAGACATCTTCAAAAAAATTGAGGGGGTGGCGGCCGCTATGTCAAAGGATAGACAGTGGTTGGATTTCATCAGGAATAAATGCACGTGGGCTTTGTTGTCGCTGGGCTTAGGGTGTAGTTCAGACGGTTGTTTCAACTATGTTTCTTCATTTTGCTCCAAAAAAAAAACCTATGTTTCTTCATGTTATTTGTGTTTTCTACCTCATATTGTGTTGAATTGTTATTTGTTATTCCGTTCAATTGTTATTTGTGTTTTCTACTCCCTCCGTCTTTTAATATAAGATGTTTTAGCCATTACACATGTTGTCTAGATACACACTAAAATGAGTGAATATGAACACTAAAACATGTCTAGATACAAGTTTGGACATGTGAATGTGGAAAAAGTCTGAAACATCTTATATTAAAAAGCATAGGTAGTACCTCATATTCCGTTGAACTGGAACGTTTTCAATCTCAATTCTCTGATGTTGTAAAAGAGCTCCTCAAACTATGGTCCGTGATAACTCTATAGATGCTTCGTTAATGAAGTTGGAGGTAAGCCGCTTTGATAAAAAAAACATTGCTGGACTTTGTTAACTTAGCGTAAATTTGATAGTTTACAATGTAGACGTCGTGCTGGCTATCTAGGATAGAATTAGATATTCCCCCCAAAATATTTTTACTTATACAATTTTGTGTGCACGGCTTTAAATTAATAAAACTAAAACGGCTAGACTTTCCGTGGTAACAAACCCCACACATCCATTTAACGTGATACAAATCCAGGAATATTACAACAAAAGATAACCCGATTGTTGTTATCAGACCAAGAAATCTAGTACTCCCTGTATTTCGAAACAGACACACTAAAACTTGTTTATACACATACGATTCAGAAAAAACTACTAGAAGATCATATAATTCGAAACAGTGGGAGTAGCAGTTTGATACCCTAGAATTTTCTTAGCGCTATATACAAAATTATGTAGATGTAGGGAACTAAATACACGGACAGCGGATACGAAATAACATCACCAAAGATCAACTAAAGAATCTAGGATTCAGGTTGAAGAAAAGTTAGCTCCACACTATATACAATTACAACCTTCTTATTCCTTAAGAGAACAGGGTAATGCCCCAGAATGTGCCCGGTAATCACCACCCAGCTCAGTTTCTTCGGTATAATAAACCCACTACGACTCAAATAACCAAATAAGCACAAGAATCGGCAGGTACTATGTACCAACAATCAAGCTAAGAGCTACAATGAAAGCTAAGACGAAATCCTTTACCATCGTCAGCGCATTTGGTTGCCAAGACAACGGTCAGCTACCTTCCCGATGACCTGGCTGGACGGACTTGTGGCCTTTGGCCCTGAGGCAAAGGGATGTAGCTCTGTGAATGTTGTAGCATCTGAACCATGGACGGTGTCTGATAGGAGTGAACAACGGTGCCGCTATCTGTCGAGTCTCCTCGTGTTGTCGCTCGCTGCCAGGAATGTGAGCTCAGTCCAGATAGCATATACGCCCTCCCTGAAGATTCATAAAGTTGGCGGCTTGCCATCCTTTCCTGCATCTCCCTCAGCTCTGCATCAAGGGCAATGGATAGACGGTCCCCACTCTTGCTTGCAAAGGACTCTGATAACCTCATCCGGCAGTCCTCAAGAATGGTCACGGCCTCACTGAGAGCACCCCTCTCTGCGGCAGACCGCGCAGATTCAATAGAATCAGCGGCTTGTATACGGTTCCGCTCCCGATCAACCTCAATGCATACAGGTTCAGATAAGGTGGAGGTCGGCCTGTTGATCTTCACCTCGTTGCCCTGAAACTTGATGGTCTCGTTTGTGACTAGATCCTTGTAGGAACAAGCAACCTTCAACAGTGAGGTCTGATCACGACACTGTGGGATGTTCACAGACAACAAGATGTCTCTCTCCTCATCAGCATACAGATGGCCAATATCAACTGAACAGCTCCGTCCATCTCTTGTCACCTTGCTTGGGTAGCTACCAGATTTGATGGAATGGAGTTGAACACCAGGATGAACACAGTCCATGTTAAGTCGCATCTCCTGTACGACAACACTAAGAAGCCCACCGATGCATTGAGCAAACGCATCTTGCATCACACCTTCATCTTCGATAAACGAAAATGTCCCACCAGAAGCTTCAGCAATTGAATGCAGGGAGTCTGAATCATGGTCCGATCCAAATCCAAAAGCATGAATAGGCAGCATACGACGGGTATCATTCAGAATGGATGGTGGGACAAGTGATGAATAATCTGCAGAGCCTCCTTGAACACTTGATGAAACACTGTAGGTATCTTGCCCATCAGACAGAAGAATGATACTGCACACTGAGTTCTTATAGCTGCGATCCTCAATCACCTTCGTAGCTTTCTTGAGTGCATCAGCAATGTTTGTACCACCACCAGCACCAAGCGAGTTAATAGCCTGCAAAGCCTGCTGCCTGCCATGATGTGACATCCTCTGAAGGTGAAAAAGCCTTCGGGCAGCAGATGAAAATGCAATTACAGAAAGGCGATCCGATGGGCCTAGGTGTTGGACAACAAAACCCATGGCCCGCTTCAGCAGTGCCAGTTTGGTGCCTGCCATACTTCCACTGACATCTATCACAGTGACAAGATCAACAGGAGCACGGCGGCTTGGGAATCTAACTGAGCTTTCATTGACCAAGCTGCCAGTGGCCTGGTCTGAGCTAGCACTGGGAGCTTTCAGATGGATCAGAACAGAAAATTCATCTTGAGATGATGTCTGTGGAACGGATGAGAATTCTGGATACGTGCTAATCTCTGCAGTCTTAGTTGACCGAATATTAAGATTGTCAAAAGCTTCTGCCTGCTGTAACGGTTCATCGTCATTGAAGTCTGTTGGCTCAGAAGTATGCAGGCGACGAACTCCTCGCTGACGGTTTGGAACCTGGTGGAGAAGAGCCACATAAGCATCCTGTTGGGGTAGATGGACTCGATTAATTCCAACTCTTCCTTGAGGAACGTTCAAAGATAGTGAGCGATTCAAGGGTATCTCTTTCCACTTTGCCCGGCAGACTGGGCAGACATGATTCCCATGTTTCACATTAGATGAGATGCAGTGAAAATGGAACTTATGAGAACATTCTGCAGTGAACAAGGCTTGACCTTGGCCAGATCTCATAGAATCAAAGCATATTGCGCATTTCCTCTGTTCAAGTACAAAAAAAGTAAATATCAATATAATTATATAGAATTATGCAAAAACAATTCAGATATAAGCAGCTTCTTAAATGGCACTTATATTAGTATATGGGTGTATGAAAGACTACCGAATCTTATTAGAAAAATGAAAGACTAGCAAAGCACATCTCCCTAGGATATTCACCCTACAGTTTGCCTATTTATCTAGGTCATCTAACTTTAACTTGTCAAGTTCCATACAAGTAAATCATGCTTTTATCTTTGAAAAATCGTCCTGGTTATCCAAATTTAACAGAATAGTTGATACCACAAATATGCAAGTGCAAAGCATCGAAATAGGGGCTCTGCTCCCATCAAATAAAAAAAGAAATAGGGGCTCTGCTTTTAAAAGGGAAGCATATGTTTCGATGAACTGACCAAATGACAAGGTGAAACATGTCTCCATTGGACTAGCATGTGCCATGTTTGGTCTGCAACTCCTACACCTATGGAGTGAAACGAAACGGACGGAAACGTGTCTTATTATTTTTGTTTCTATATTATTTATCTGAAGCAAAGAGACGGAAAGGGATAGGGTGTGTTTGTTTTTTCCCAAGATTGCTCTACCAAAAATTTGGTAGCCAAAATTTTGCTTGAGCCTTTCCTTGCAACAAGTTGGCCAACATTGCCTAAAAAATGAACAATAGTTGGCAGTGGAGCATTGGCAAGCCAAAAAATCGGCCACTATCCAAACAAGAGCTAAACTTTTGGTCATGACCACAAAATTAGTATGGCACACTTTGGTCACAATCCAAACATACCCATAGTGCCTGAAACACACACATAGTGAATACTGAATGGACACAAAAACCCCTTGAACTATGCGCAAAAACAAAACAAACGAACTAATTCACTTTGTTAAGTGCATGTAAATATTGTCACATACACATATATCACGAAATGCTACGTAAATTATACGAGAAATATTGAAGTGATTCCACAAAAAGTAATTAATGTGCATAAGTTTCTACCATTGGTGGCCTACTGTTGGGGCCTCCGTATAGTTTTCAGCTCAAAGAACAATAAAATGATCGACCACAGTATACAAGAAACAATGGTCATAGCCTTGCGGATTTGTGCGAGCCTGGCGGGTGGCATGGTGTTCTTTACTTTAAGGGAAAATCGGGAGCTAGATGAGCATTCTAACGTATGCAGAAAATCTGGTACCGCTCCGATCTTGGCGGAAACAGCTATGCCAATTAAGTTTCAGTTTCCGAGGCAAAGTTTCCACTTCCTTTCCAAACTTCCGTTTCTATTTCTGGAAAAAGCTACCCGTTTCCGTCTTTCCTCGGAATGGACAAAAGAATTCCGTTCTGTTTTGCACCTACCAACACTATTACACTAGCCTACAGTTTAATGTATTCAACCTCATACTGAGTCTCGTTTATCTAGCTTTAAAATAAAATGCAAGTACAGAGTTCGCCTTAGCTAGCATTACCATGCACCAGGAGTACTTTTATTTCAGTTGTACACAAGTTTATTTGTTACATGGAAAGTTGGTGAGCAGAGCACACAACAAAATGTCAACTAATGAGGCGATCCCCGTGAGGTAGCTTGTTGAATTGGCGCACACACATATATCGTCAAAGAAAGCATGCAGTTGCAGTCAAGGCACATTCACCACACAAAAATAAAATGAAGAAGAAACCAATTTCATCAATTTGCATATAAACGGATAGCGCATAGCTGGAGTCAAGTTGGAACGTTGGCCATAAAGAAGGAAAGCTGGTGGTGGAGTGGGGGATTGCTACACGTGACCACACCACGGGCCGGTGATGAGCAAAGGAGGCAAACTTTTTCCCGTCCTTTTCAGTGGGGAGGGCAAGTGGAATTCATTAATAGTGGGATGCAACAGGAGAAGTGGGCCGCGTTAAGCAGTTCTCAAAGTCAAATATGGACTAGATTGAAAGATATTGAGCTGATCACAGCTAGCATAGCACTATTTCTCCTGATGGAGAAATTGGAGGGTCTGCTATCTCTAGTACTGCCGGCGAGGGAAAGAATACAGTAATTGGTCCAGAACCACAGCTAGCAGTTCAGAAAAGACAAGCAAAGACGGTAACCACAAGGAGAATGAATGGCTGACTTGCACGATCTACACTCGGATGAACTCGACATGACAATTCTCTTCCACGCGTACTAAGTTTGTAGAAACCCGTATACATGAGTAAAAGAACATAAGCATGCAGAATATGATCATCAAACAAACTGAATCTAAAATTCGCACGGATACACAACTATAATTCGCTCTATAGCAGCATTTCATATCGAAATTATTGAATGGCAGAGCTTTCAATTCCCAACCAAACCAGAACTCCGCACCCTCTGTTTGAACCAGTAGTAGAAACACAGACTCGGTACGGATAAAATGCTCATATATGGAGGGATCGACGGCGGGCCTCACCTTGGATGAGGACCTGCTCCCAGTCCCAGACTTGGACCTCCGCAGCGCGCCCGCCAACGGCTCGTCCCGCGCCGCCGCCGCCGCCACCGTCACGGACGCCTCGCTCCGACAGCTGCCGGCGCCCGACGACGACGCGGGCCACCGCTCGCTGGCGGCGTCGCGCTCCGCGGGGACGTGGATGCAGAGGCGCTGGGCCAGCGCCCGCTTGGCCTTCCTCCACGCGCCCTCCATTCAACCGATCGATCCCAAGCTAGCCGCCCGCGGACCAAACACCGGCTCTCTGCTCTGCTCTTATACCGCCGCCGCCGCTATGGGGATGGGGATGGGGATACGACGAGCGACACGCGAGAGGACTGGAGGGGGCGGCGGCACGACATTGGAGACTGGATGGATGGAGGTGGAGCGTTTGGGTGCGGCTTCTCTCCGTGGCGCTGGCGGTGGTGGTTTGACTCGCTCGCGGGAGGAGAGCCTGAGAGGGATGGAAACGTGCAAGGGATACCAACGGGAGGGACACACAGGTCACGCCTGGTTTAAATGGAGTGACGGAGTTAACAGTTTGCTTTTGGATTTTGGATTTTGGATGGAGTCGCGAAACCGGCGGCGGTGGCAGTTTGGAAAAAGCTGTCCATCGAAATACTCTATATCCAAATATTCGGAATTGCTAGTTCTCGGTTGCATGAGAACTCACGAGTTCTCACCAAGGTTTGATTACCGGTAGGAAAAAATTCCGAGGGGTAGAGAGTTTCGGTTACAGCGGTTATCGGAAAATCCAGACCGGTTATCGAACAATTTGAAATCTAAAAATCAAAATTATTGGTTCCCGGTTTGACCATTTTCCAAAAAAAAATAACATTCAAAATAATCGGGATTTTTCACCCGGTACGAGCATTTCCCGGTGGTGCTCGGTATATCCGGTTACCGACCGGTAACCAAAACAATGATTCTCACTCACGTCTAGAACCAACGTACGTCGGGGCCTCACGATTCATATAAAAAATAGGTCTTCTTCTTCCTCCAGACCTTGCGGCCTGCAGCTGAACCGGAGTCGCCGAGGGGGCAGGGGCGGGTTCGCCGGCATCGGAGAAGAAGGGTGCGTGGTTAGAGGGATGGCTTGGGCAGCGGCGGACCGACGAAGGAGGGGATTGGGACAAGACGGGCGGCTAGGTGTCGTGGCAGCGTGCCGGCCGTGGGCGGGAAGGTCGGCGGTTCGACTGACGGTGACTGCGGGGGAGGCGAGCACACGGGAGTTGAGGTAGAAAGTCAGCCAACCGAGAACTCACGAGTTCTCAGTCGACTGAGCTCTAAACGTGTCCCAAAAATATTATATGGGTTTGATTGTCGCGCACAATGAACTGCGCTAGTACAAAACCTATACTAGCCCGTGATAGTTATTGTTGATCAGAGGGAGTAATAATAAAGGAATGGAGACTTCATGCTCTCGGGTTCGAGGGATCCTGATATAGTAAAAGATCAAAATATTGTAAAAGATCGAAATATTGTAAAAGATCGAAAAATTATTTACGAGTTTAACTTTTTTCATATGTAACCAATGGTGTATTTCACAAACATGTAAAAAATCCACTTCAAATATTTTTTATTCTGAGTTATATAAAAATGATTATTTGAGAAAGTGTGAATCCAAATATGTATACTTTTAAATCTTCAAATTTATCCGATTTTGACATTTTTGTGTAACTCAGTATACAAGTACACCATTGGTTGCATCCGGAATTTTCTTCATTTTTTGAACTCGTAAATATATTTTCAATTTTCTTAAATATGAGGATCACTGAAACTCGGTAATCAATAGTGCTTTTGTGCATAATACTTTTAATTTAAGTTTTGTGAAATTTGATTAACATTAGAAGGGAAATAGCAATTATGAAGATTGGCATTATTCTAGTGTAGTCGAACGCTCTGTCTGAGTATTAACAGGAAAATATGATATGACCGGCATCGTCATCATCGGTTGTATGTGTTGTGGCTCAGCTGTCTTTAGCTCCTTCTCCTTGAGAAAACCAATGCAATGTACTACTCCATCCTTTTTTTAATATAAAATGTTTTAAGTGTTACACATATTATTTAGATGCACACTAGAATAAGTGAACATACACGTAAAATGTGTCTGCATAAATTTGTGTACATGTAAATATTGACAAATGTTAAAACATCTTATATTTAAAAACGGAGGGAGTACTATATAAGAGCATTCTGACGGGTAAGGTGTAGAGAAATACTCACTATGTATGTAAATACAGTTTTAAGAGTTCAACTTGGTCTACCAAGACGTGTTATCTATAACTCTTATAAAGCAAAACTTCACTTATATGCATTAATGATTTATCTATCTTAACATGCAGTTGCAAGATATCATTCATTCTCTTAGTCAACCAATTGTCCATGTTATTTACACTTTATCCATTTCTTAAACTATTCAATTTCTCACATCAATAATTTGTAGTACACACTCATCTCATGTGTATTAAATTTAATATATTGACTTCGATCAATTAAATTTTGCATTACTCTTTAAAAAAAATGTATCACATCTGTTATATGCTTTTTTTTACACAATAGTATAATTTATAAAGGACCCCGCTGATAGTTGTGATTATAGGAAGATCACATGACGTTTACATTCGTGCTTTTTGGTTCGTCTTAGGCAAAACGTGCCGGCAAACAAACATCCAACTGCCAATGCTTTTCAAGGGCTTTAGTTACTCCGCCCTTTCAAAACGGACTGAATTCCTCGTGTACGCTGAAGGCAAGATCATGGCGTTGTTGTGGTGTCCTCATGCAGGAGACGCCTAACGCGCGTTTCTTTTTCTAGACCGGAAAACTCGCGTCTCTCCTCACGTCATCAAGCCGATGGAAGCAACGGCGATTCAATTCCGGAACCGCGCGCGAAGGAAATCCGCAAGATGCGATTAGGCCAAATCGATCATTTTCAGTGAAACCGGAGCCGATGGATTGGTTGAGAATGCATTAAGTTTCTGATTGGTTGATGGCGTGTGTAGCTACGGCGCCCTGCAAGTTGGCCTTCGTATATTACAGGTACATGCAGTGCAGAATGCAGATGCAGGCGAACCACCGAGTGCACCAATGCGTTGCAGCTGTTCGATTGTCTTCTTCAGTGCGTCAGCGAGCTGAGCTGAGCTAGCTCGACAATAATACTCCGTAATCCCTCCGTGTTTAAACATAAGATGTTACTATTAGGTGTAGATGCATATTGAAATGAATGAACATACACATTAAGAGGTATCTAGATACCTTTATAAATAAATAAATGTAAATGTGAACAAAGGCTAAAACATCTTAGTATATTTAAAAACAGAGGGACGCACGAGATTCAGAGACTGCCTTGTACAATTCAGAATAGGGGAGGGAAAGTAGCTCGGCGGTCCAGGCAAAATACTCAAATAGTGCTGCGGCTTCGTTGACGAGCTGATTTCGTTTTAGGGGGTTATGCAGAGGGAAGCACACACACCGCATAATCATCAGCAGCATCATAAACCTGCACTAGCTAAGCTAGCTAGCTGCCCTTTTCATGGTGTAGATTTCAGCCGTAAAGCAGCAGCGGCATGAGCTTTGGTGCTAGAAAGTTGTTTGGTAAACTTACGGGCTATATGCAGAAAAGGCTCTTCCCGGAAAGGCGAAAGACACCACACCTTTCTTGCAATTTGCATCCGAAAAGGCTTACAGCTTCAATCATGGCCAACTTTCAGCCAATTGGAAAAAACATCACACGTCTACGTTCCTCCGGGTTACGGCTAACTGCACTGCCGAGGCTATCGCGCCGGAGGAGCAGCGTGATGGCGAATCATGTCGCCGTCTCTCACTCCGGAGCCGAAGCAAAAGTCCACTCCGGCATCATTGCAACGCCCACGGACCACATCACCGCGGCTGTGCCGGACAACATTATCGGAAAGCTGGGAGGGACCTGCGACGTCGACAGACACGGACGGATAGGCCAGGTCTCCTTCCATCCATACACCACACAGTGCACAGTTGCGCGCTGCACGTTGGAGCGCCGGCAACCTGGCAAGCACTGGAAGACTGGGCAAGAATGGCATCGACACCGTCGATCATTTTGCCGTCCAAAGCTGACCCTGCAATCCGCTTGCGTTTTGAACCAAGAATACGACAGTCCCCAGGACGTGTTCGTAGTGAGAAGAGACAGACCACTCAAGATTATCATCAGGAAGGCTGAAGCCTAAAGGCCACAGAGATATCTAAGATGTGCAACAACAATTCATGACTTCACATCCAAATTTGGTTCCTTACCGCAAAAATAGATTACAGTCGAGCAGAAATTTCGAATGGGTCGCAATACTGAAGAAAAATAACATATATTGATCTTGCTCCGGACCACATGAAAAAAACACAGCAAGAACTACAAGATCTCATTCCCGTTGTACATTTCTCAACGTCTCTTCTCAGCGCCTCGGCCTCTAATCCTGTCAGGAGCTTAACTAGCTAACCCAATCTAACAAGAGGCGTCAACAAAAGGATGTCTGGTGTTATCTGCACACTGTTTGATTATCCAACAATATTGTCATCAATGTCAGCATGCGAGAAAGCTCACGACAACGCGCGGCTCTCTGACCAAAAAAAAAAGTATAACACCTGAATAATGCACTACAATGGCATCTCTATCATGACAAACTTCGATGACTCTCGCAACCAGGGCAATTATGCAAGCTCTCGTGGATGTAGATATCGCAATCAAAGCAGAAGTGCTGCTTGCATTTTGGACAGCAGGCGTGAAGATTAGATTGCCCATCTGCAAAGACATGAAGGTTTTGTCAATGAACCTGGTGATTACAACACATAAGATACTATCATAACATAGAAGAAAAACATCAACAAGATTGCCGTGAAAGGAGAATCATGTGAAGCTGAGAAAAGATAGAAGCTGCACACTCATAGGTGTAATGATACAAACTGCATGATTATTCAAATTTTTATTGACTGATCACTGTAACTGCGGAAAGAATTTAACACTGGTTACCGTTTTATATCTTTGCTTCATGCTATATGCCACTCTATTTTATTCATGAGATTAAGTTAGTGGCCAAACTACACTCGGGGGGTGATGATGAATGGTTAAAGAAAGTATCTCACGGTTTACACAACAATTGCTACTAAATCCAAGTTCATACAAACAAAATGTCAACAAAGACTGATCTGCATTGTTACGATAACCCCCTTTTTCTAGAAGTGAGACCTAAGGATATAAAAGATATTTCCTCATTTAAAGATATAAATAACCTAAGCGCAAAGGCTGCATATTTGAGCTGTGATATGTTTAAGCATACCAGATCTAATGAGGCTCTGCTGGCAGCCGTAACAATTTTGTCCTCCCTTCTGACCCAATTTGAACGTCACCTCATCAAACGGTGCTACAGGGAACAAATGGTGATAGGACCGAGCCAAATGCGGAGAACTGACAAGTGTTAAACCACAGGTTCGGCACTCAGTCGGAAGCTCGCATACATTCACTTTACATCTGGGACATATGTAACCTTCAGCCCCAGACTTTATTTTCTTGTGACAAGAGCAGATGGAGATAAGATCCTCTGCTCCCCTTTGTGGAAAACCCATCTTTATCAAATTAGCTGCAGCATACTCTGCAATTGCAGGTGGTGGAGGAGCATGTTCGAGCAGCAATTCCTTGAAATGGGGCTGCCAAAAGAAAGAAACATCACCACAGGATTTGAATAATCAGCCGTAAAAGCTGAACACACAAACATATTTTAGTACCTCATCAAGTGCAACTGTATAGGACCCACCAGTCTCTTCACAGAGATGCTTGCAAATGAAAATTTCTGCAGCTAGACCAATAACTGAGCATCTAACTTTAGATTTCTTACATTTATCTATAGTCTCCATGACATCACCAGGATCACACGTGTTCAGGGCAGAGTACAAAATTAATACTTCCTTGTGACCATATGAAGGAATTTGGTTTAAATAACCATGAACAAGTTCTAGAGCATTTTGCAGAGAAGAATCACCAGAACACTCAAGCTTTCCCATCAGTGCACTTATCTGCGACTCTGGACTCCCTCCAATGTCCGTAAGTCGATGAGAAATGCCATCTTTAATTATCACTAGCCCGACATGGCTCAATGGATTCTGATCGAAGAATTCTCTTATGAACGCCTCAGCGCATTTTGCAACCACAGCCATTCGACTAGGACGATAATCCATTTCAGACGCTGCCTAAATGATCAAAATACAGCAAGATAAAAGGTGATTATAACAGAATGACAAGGAGAAACATAAGTTGTTAACAATATAGATGCTCAATATAAAGTTGATCAAGCTACCAGAAGAGACAAAGGAAATAGTGATAAAGAGGAAAAACATGAACATTTTCCAAGAGAATACATGGACAAGATATATATAGTTCTGTCAAACCAACACAAAACCCTTTATTACTATGTTTAGTATTTACTCACTACTAAAGCATCATTTTCCTATGGCAATATTTTAATATTAGTTCATGAGTTTCTTCCACTAAATGATTGGCATCCGCTCCATTAATTTTTGTTTTCCCTTGGTCTGGCCCTGATCACTTCCATACCAACAAATCCTAGTAAATGCCCTAACATCCACCAATTATATCATGTCAACACCCAGTCACCGACACTCAGCTATTAAAAGAGAACACTAAGCCAGATATGCATGAACTGAAGTAGGATCAACACAGCTAAAAGGATATGAATCAGATCAGTCAAAGGTACCTAGTTCTTCCTAAACAATCATAATGAAGCACCACTATGGATGTTGAGTTGCATTCTTTTTTTTTAAGTACAAGCTGCTCGGTTAAACTACTAACACACAAATCAATCCAAAGTATTACTTAGTTCATAGCTGAGCTGCTCACGAGCCACCAAGCGTGCCCCTAGTCCACATCTTACGCGAACCAAATCTGTAGCCCGTGTGCAAAAACAGCCGATTCGCTCTCGCCAAACAATGCAAAGCGAGATTACCACGATCACCGTTGCTCGCCAGCCCAATTGACTCCCAACCAGGTGCTCGATCGGAATGGCTAACCTAAGGGGCAGCAAATCGGAGTAAGACGCGGCAACGAACCCTGGAGAGGTCGATGACCACGTAGAGGTAGCGGATGAGGCCCTTCTGGATGCGGGCTGCCGCGGCGGCGGAGCGGAGGAGGAGGCGCCGGCGGTACTGGGAGTGGACGAGGTTCTTGGTGTCGATGGGGCGGAGCAGGCCCGACTCGTCCTCCTGCAGCGCCTCCCACGACCGGTCGTCCGCGTACGCGCGCTCCCAGGCCTCGAGGACGCGGCCGTCGCCGGTCTCCTCCTCCTCTTCGTCCTCGTCGTCTTCCTGGTTCTTGCGACGGCCGGAGGCCGTGTACGGCGCGTTGAACCCGCCTCCGCCGCCGCCGCCGCCGCCGACGCCGTACATTGTGGGGGCGGCAGCGAGGTGGAGTGGGATGCTGGGCTGCGAGTGGGAAGGGGGCAAGGTCGGGACCAGGAGATGATGGGCCAGACAGCTGTGTTTGGGTTTGGGACTCGTGGGCTTTTGTGGGGGTTTTCTTTCTTAATAACCTTTCAAAGTTGTTAGGTCGGTTTCGGGTTCATGCATTGGAGAGTTCAGGCGTATAGGGATCTAAGCAACTAGATTTGATGGTGAAAAATATACTTAATCCTAAACGGGTGTATATGTTCCCCTTTTTATTCGCATTAACATGTATAGAAATATATCTAAACACGTGTTAATTTATATGTTCCCCTTTTTATTCGCATCTAAATATCTATATCTATACCAATATAAAAAAAGACAGAGGGGGCAGATCCAAACAATCACAGTCATCCAACCACCAATATCCAAAGTTTCACATGACTCCCGGCATTAGCCCTAAAACAGTCCGGAACGGACAACGCCAGTCGCTAATCAAATCTCGTTTCGCTAAATCAAACTTTTTCCCCCGTTTTCTGCCCAAACCGCACCATCCCCGGCGCCGCCGCGTGACCCTAAGCGTCGGCGCCCGAGGGCGCCACTGTTGTCCACGACGTCGTGTTCCAGGACGCCGTCGACCTGCTCCGACGCTGACCCGCGCACCCGTCCATCGTCGCCATCCGCGCGCCAGCCCATCGTCGTCGCCGCGCCGAAACCACCTTGCACACATGCAGGACACCTGGGGCCTCCGGCTCCCTGTACGCAGTCACGAGATTGGACGTTTTATGTGCTAATGCTTCTACTATAAGGTGTCGTCCTCTAGTGAAGGAAGAAGGATTATCAGATTTGTATCGTTTTGAGATTCACAGGATTCAGTGTTCTACAGAGTAATAATAGCTAATGGCAATTGTGTTTGAAGCTTTGTATTGTTAGTTACAGTTGATAGAGTGTGAAGCATTTGCCTTCTTTGTCTGTCAACAGCTCTATTCAGATATGCGATTTTTTTTGTCATATTAGTATACCTGGTTTTCAGAATCATATATCAATCTAGAATTACGTGCTATTATTTCTTTATATTTTGCACCATGGACTTGATCTTCAGCATGGAATACTAATCCGAATAAGCAGGAAGACTTCCATGTCACTTTCCATTACCTGATGGCAACATGAGTAATCAAGTATGTCATTCTGTTAGCAGAGAAACTAAACGGGATCCGGAATAAGTTTTGTCGTATGAGCTAACAAGCTACATGAGTTAGCAGAGAAACTAAACGGGATCTGCAAGTACGACGACAAATAAGAATGTAAAAAGTTAGCAGATTGTTCAATGGTACATTTTCCACCGCCAAAGATTTGGTTATTGCGCAGGTGCCAAGCCCTCCACCAAAGGAAGAGCAATTTTGAAATTAGTAATTATATGAATAAAAAAGAGAAATCTGAACTGAACTCATTCTACACTAATAGTCTAACCGACATCTTGGAGGTGTAATGCTTTCTTACTTGGGTATGACAAGCCATCAATTATTGATGTTTAAATGGTATTGCTAATTCCATTTCTTGTTGGGATTTGTTTTGTTTTACAACGTGGGAAGGGATCCTGTAGTATCTTATTTTTATGTCATCTATCGGAGCAGCCCTTTTTTTAGTTTTAGTATGTGGAGGTATGGTGTAGGAATAATAAAAACTAATATTTGTTTCCTTGTACTAGAGAGAGGGAAGGATCATGGCATTTTCTTCTGATATAGAATATTATTTGTACACACGGAATAAAAGCTGAAATCTTGAAAGCATGATTTTTCTGACACTAGAGTACTATTTCTACACATTATTATTAGTCTAAAAGTTAAAAAATAAACATTTTTATTTAATATATGTAAATAAAACATTCTGCATTTGTCAGTATGTGCATGTACAGATGCATCTTTACTAGTTATGTAAAATATCTAAAACATGTTTTACTTAGAACGGAGCGAGTAAGTCGCAAAAAAAGGATGACCCTAGACTTTGGATCTGCCCATCATTAGAGCATCTCCAGCAGCAACTATTCAGAGTGCGCGCACAAAAAAACTGCTATTTTAGCGTGCGAGATGCAAAATAATTGCTCCAGCAACAGCGCTATAATACCCCGCGTCCAAAAAAATATTTCCAGCATGCTGCATACGCCCTATCAAAAGCTGTAGATGTAGCGCTCGCGAAACAACACGCTGAAACAACGAGCCCGCAAGCGGGAACCCAACTACCGTGCGGAAATTTCCGAATCGCTCGCTGCCGCCGCCCGCCCTAGCCGGAATGGCACCGCCTTGGCCGGAATCGGTCCACCCAGCCCCCGCTCGACCTCCACCGTCAACCGCGCTCGCCACGCCGAGGTCAATTTCCCACTCACGCAACTCCCCACCGCCCAGCTCGCGCCGCCGCCACCGTCCAGCCCGCGTCCCATCTCGACCGTTTGCCGTGCTCGACCCCGCTGACCAGCTCGCCCCGCTGCCCAGCTAGCTCGCCCCGCTCGACCCCGCTGCCCAGCTCGCCCCGCCCGTCCAGCTCGTCGTGCTTGCCCCGCTCGCCCTGCTGCCCAGCTCGCCCCGTCGTTGCTGTCCAGCACGCATCAAGGCGCGGTCGGCGGCGCTGACGCCCATCTCCTAGCCGGCGGCGCTCACGCCCATCTTGCTCCATTTTCTTGCGGATGACGCTCACGCCCATCTCCTACTTTGATTTCTTACGAATTGTTAAATGGGTCATAGAACAGCATCCATATGCATTCAGATCTCAAGTGATATTTGCTGATTGAGCTCTGCACCCTAAATCGAGCCGGGGAGAAGGACCTCTCCTGGATTTTGGGCAGCAGTCATAATTTAATTGGGATTTATTTTGAATTTATTTTGTCTTGTTTGATCTTCTTTTGATCTATATATGTGTAGAAAGTTGTTTTTGACGCTGTATTTTAGCGCGGCTGGTGAAGTACTATTTACGTGCTCTAGTTTTTAGCGCTTCTGCTGTAGCGCTAGTCTGTTTCACGCGCTAAAAGTGGATACAGCGCGTCCAAAGTGACTTTTACAACACCAAATTTTAGAGCCACTGTTGGAGATGCTCTTATGAGGATAGAGGATAGGGTAGCAACCTCGGCCGGTCTGTACGGTTCGCAGTGGTTCAGTGCTTGTCCACTGTCTACTCAACTCGTGCAACAATATGCACTTTTCATAAATTTTGAGAGTGGCTCCAAGCTGGAAAGGAGTGAAAATTGAAGGTTGTTCGGTTTTCGGCCAGTTTGCCAACTCTTTTCTGCTTTATCAATGGAGAACCAAATCGTTAATTTGGAGGATGAATCTACACTACTACTCAAACCTCAAGAGCCTAGAGAATTACCCCATCACCTAAATTGCGCTCTGTCCACAGAGCTTTGAACGGGGTACCACACGGTCAACTTGTGCCTTGTTCCCCGGGTGGCCGGGTTCGAGGAAAAATGATACCGGAAATTTACGCTACCTCTATGTTCTGTCCGTGTCAACCCGTTGTAGATTTAAACTCGTGATCTGAGAATAAAACTAGTCCGATGCTAGGAGACTCATGATTTCGTCTAAGTACGACACAACTTCTCAAATCGTCGTATAGTTCTTCCATGCTGAGTTGAACCAAAAGTTGATTGCACGGGCACATAGCATGAGCGGCTTCGTGCTTGTCCTACCACAACAAATAAAGGCCTCACACTGTCACACACATGGCGCTGATTTTAGTAGTGGGTAAGCTGAAAGACCACATATTGCCTTCCATATCGCACAACCTAGCTTGCTAGTACAGTACTAGGCAGCTAAGCTACAGCTAGTGATAGACTTTGAACAAATGTCCAATGATCCAAACAGTAGCAGGTTTGGTGGTTGCCGGAGTTTAAGTGCTCAGGTTCAATGCGTAAAGCCAAATGTTTCCATCTTCCGAGCTTGTGAATGATGTGTGGAGCATTGTTTACGCGAGACAGTAATATCTTTTGTCCTAAATACTAGCAATTTACCGAACTACCAGCCATCAACGATCTCAGAGCATCTCTAACGGAGCTCTTAAAAGTGGACAAACCTTTGAAAATCGGACGTTTACAGTTTTTATTGAAAAAAAGCCCCGAATAGAGCCTTAAAAGTGGTCCAATCCGTAAAACTTTTAATGGGGACTGGGAATTCATACCCACGATATGTGAATACGCAGGTTTGGAGGATCTCTTTGATGGCCTGAGATCTGTTCAACGCTCACAAAATGTGATCTCCATCGTGTCTTCTCCATCCTACGGCCCCACGTCACCGGCCCGGAGAACACGTCGGCAAGCACACCATGCGCAGCTAGCTAGCTCGCTCGCTAGCACGCCCGGCCGGCCGACGAACGCGTATGTACATGTGCTACACTAGCCCAGTAGTACCCAGCGCACGCACGCGACCACTTCTGGGTTGCAAATCGAGCAAGGCGAGGAAGAAACGGACGCGCGCGTACATGTGCTGGACAAGTCTTCGACGACGGTGTAGCAGTGGGGTGGGATGCGGTGCGTGTTTCTCGGTGGAGGAACAGACAAGAAAGGAGCCGAAAGAAGAAAACGAAAGGATATTATACAAAATATTCTATGTTATGGTTCGGTTTTACAGTTTCTGCTATGATGCACCTTTTCTATTATATACTAAAAGCAAAATGAGTTGGTTTTTCGAGTCAGCACGTTAAGCCACATCACCTAAATTATTTAGACAGTTAGATATATATTTGACGGTTTTGATTTAACGGAAGGATTTAAAGTAATAACTATTTACGTAACACAATAAACGTGGCAACCGGGCGGGTCACCAACCGTGAAACATAAGGACAGGGCCGGTCCTGATGGGGGGTCAGGGTGTGCGGCCACCCCGGGCCCCCAAAATCTAGGGGCCCCCATCCGAATATGCTATATGCCTATATATTATTAGTCCAACAGAAAAATAAACGATAATTTTGTGTTATTGGGCTGCTGCGTGGCCAGGGAGGCAAGGTTCAAGGGGACGCACGCATGAAGCTATAGTAGGAATTAGGCAATTAGCATAGCTGTTTCCGATGGATAGCTCCACTTTGCTGACTCCGATCTTTCTGTTCCATCTACGCCGCTGCCGTTTAAACGCTCTGTGCTCTCCCTCGATGATGTGAGGTACTGATTCCAGTCATACATAGTTGCACTGTTTTCAACTACGATGTGCCATCTTTCTCTACATTAAAAACTACGAATTAAGTAATTATGTAGTTCATACATATATTTTTACACATATATTCATTATTATTACGATGTCTATATTAGGAGCCACAAGTTTTAGTTTCGCCCTGGGCCCCCAAAATCTCAGGACCGGCCCTGCATAAGGACTACATGTAAGGAAAAAAAATGATTCGATCTAAAACAGAAAAAACTAACGGATCATCCATCGATGGCTAGCTTGCTTAGTACAGAACGCCAGTTGTATCGGCAAACGGCAGAACCAAATACACTTATCCTATATAATCGACCATGGTTGATTTTAACTGTAGTTAATTACATGGCAAGACACGTATATTAATGAGGTATATTCTAAGGTGCTGCAAATTTAATCGGGATTAATATCCCCGCCTACACAAAAATAATAAATATGAAAATCATCGAAATATGCACTGTTCACCACGTCAGATTAGGATTAAGCATTTTGATAAGAGATTTTCCCTATCTATTCGCTTCAAAATAGTTGCAAAAAAAGGTGAGCGGTACTATATGTATGAAGGTAAATATGTTGTTATTCCAAAATGTTTCGAGGAGCCGTCGTCGATGTATCCAAGAACCAGAGGCACCCAACCGCGTCGCCGAATCCGTGAACCGGAGGCGCCCCACTACCGTCACCGCTGCGGCGAGAGGGAATTCTAAGAACGATTGATAATTTCATGTTTTATTATATGTGGAACTACATTTAATATCTTAAGAAGACTCCATACACTAAAAAGACAATGCCCTCAGCGTATGGGAGGGTGTCTTAAACTATGCTATCCAAACCACATAGT
Source organism: Poa annua (assembly GCA_026929855.1). Taxonomy (NCBI): domain Eukaryota; kingdom Viridiplantae; phylum Streptophyta; class Magnoliopsida; order Poales; family Poaceae; genus Poa; species Poa annua. Next base: position 74,851,239 of record CM049433.1, read on the forward strand.
AATTTTGCATAACTAAGAAAATACATGTGTCCACGTGTGTAGAACCAATGATTGAATATAAGGGACATGTACGAGTCCAGAAAACTTAGACTTCGTACTTTTCCAACTTTGATTATTGTTGTATAAAAATGTTGATGAATATGGCTACAAGAAAGTAACTCATCTTTAGCATTATATTCATATAAATGATAATGTGCAAAGTTTTAGCATGTAAAACTTTGCACGTTGTGACATGGAGTGAGTAAATGAGTGGAAGAAACGTCACAACAAGATAATTCACTGTAATTTAATGTGATATACTCCCTCTGTTTCAAATTAGATGGATGTCTAAAACATTTTACATTATGGAACGGAGAGAGTAATTTAGAACGGAGAGAATATCTATTAAGGAGGATAAAGCGTTTTATCTTAATTCATCTATTCTTTCTAGAAGATATCTAACTTTGCTTACTGATATAACATCATGCAAGACATAACGTCATGTAAAATTAGTAGTTAACTTTACGGATTCAATACGCTTACATCGGGGTTTAAAAATATGGTATGACAATCATGTTCCCACAAATATTAGATTACCAAATATGGTACACGGATCCGTGATATTTAGTTACCAAAACATTTGTGATAGTTGTAGAACAATTTTACTTATTGTCATTATGGAAATTCTTGTGATATTAGTGAAACAAGAATTTTATTTTTTAAACACTTCGAACCAATTACAGATGATGACCTCGCAAGTTTTTATCAAAAAATATGACATTCGTGAACCGTAAATATGTTTTAAGGTCTTGCATTTTAAGACCTATGTTAGAGATACTCCCAAAAAACTTCAAAAAAAATAAATGGACGTGATAGTATGATAGATCGAACTCAAGCATAACATAGATGGACGTGATGGATTGGCACTGCTACGATCGACCTGAGCGAGCCTGGAACCGTCCATCGAGTTTGGTTGCCGGCGCCACTGTGGAAGCGTGTAATTCCTGACCGGCGCAGCCGAGCGGCGGCGTGACCCACTTGCGTTTTCTTCCGCCACCAGGCGCCGGAAGGAGGAGTAAAGCGTTAACGTTACCTGCCTTTGAAGTTTACCTCGGCTAAACCTACCAATCATGCGCCGTCTCCGACTCCGACATACTCGAGCGAAACGTGAGCGTCTCACCGTCGGTTTCTTTCAGGAACCGCAAGCAACGACGACTCGACGAGAGTCGAGAGAGCTACTCTCAGCCAGCGACGACCCTGGATTTACTGCTCGAACTAAGCGCGGAGTTCCTGATCCATGTAGAAGGTCTCACTGTATTATATTGTGTCGCATTCTGATTTTCTTATAGTCCATCTGATCCTATTTAAAGTGTCGAAAGTCATATCTAAATCCCAAAATATAAGAAGAATACTCTCTCAATTCTAAAATATAAGGGCTATTTTTTTTTGTTGAGAAACACAGTACAACGCAAGCGCTCGTGTACTCGCGCACACACTCACCCCTATGAACGCATGCACGCACACCCTACCCATATCGTATGAGCACCTCTGAGAGACTGAGCCGGCGGGTCAGGTCTTGAGATTGACGAATTCACCACCGACGCCTCGCTGTCGACGGGAACGTCGCCTCCCACTGAAAAATATTTCGCCTAAATGAGAAACACCAGCGTCAAACCTGGAGTTTGAACTCCGATGGGCTGGGGGTACAACCACCCTCCTAACCATCTTGCTACAGGCAAGTTCTCATAAGGGCTATTTTGTTTCATTTGACCGATGCTTCGACCTAAGGGTGTGTTACTGTGTTTGGACTGTGACGGAAGTGTGCCATATCAATTTTTTGGTTATGACCAAAAGATTGGCTCTTGTTTGGATAGTGGCTATTTTTTTTTGGCTTGCCTATGCTCCACGGCCAACTCTAGTTCATTTCTTTAGCCAATGTTGACCAACTTGTGGACAAGAAAAGGCTCAACCAATTTTTGGCAAAAACGAAACACACCCTAACATTACTCATTTAACACATGACTTATGTGATAGAAATCAAAAACATAATAAAATACTTTAGAGTAGAAATACAATGATATCAATTATATGACACACAAATTACTTATTAATAGACTAATTGTTGGTCAAAGAAAATTAAATACGCATTATACTATGAAACAGAGGTAGTATGCGTGTTCAGAAGTTTCACCGGTGCGGAGTGTTATATACGTGTAGAGTGTTATATACGACAAGCAATAAACGATGCAAAAAGGTAAGATCAAACATAGGTGATATGAGGTTTAACGTGAGAACCCTCTAAGGAGAAACGATAAAACCATGTGCGGCAGCCAACAAAATTTTACTATTTGGATAGAGGTTACAAGCGGCGGGGATTTATAACTTTCGACTTATCCCAACTCCGTCAAAAGTTAGTCTTTTATTTGTATATCCTTCATGTGAATTTGGATCATAATAAAACTAACATAGAGCCAACATGACGAAGGCTTGTAGCATCATACTTGGTTAACATTGATGTGTTGCTTGATCTCTCATGTCTTGACTAGGTAACCCATAACCAATGTTCGTGTCCTCTACCCTACGACATTGCCCTAAGCAAGGCACCTAAATCAACTGGGTTTAGGTCCCATGTCGTGCAGCAGTGCAGGAGTGTGAAGGGGGCCTAGTCTGAATAGCTAGCTAACATGTGCTGACACCTGACATGCCTATCTAATCTCGAGTTCGAGTGGAAGATCTCGCTCTTAGGTGTGTACACATCTAAATTCTTCTGAACAATTGCTTAGGGCTCGCTTGGTTGAGCCTATATTAGGCAATATACGACCGATATATTTTACGAACCTTGTGACATCCGCCTAAAAATCAGGCGTAGTTCTGGAATTTTCTCACCTCCGTAACATGAAACTAGGATCTAAGGGCCTCTTTGGATTGTAGGATTTTCAAAGGAATTTCATAGGATTCCAATCCTTAGGATTCTTTCCTATGGATTGCCTTTGGTTTAAAGGAATGACACCTCCAAAATTCCTATGGATTGCATTCCTACACACCAATTCCATAGGAATTTCAACATCCACTCTAACCTCTTTTCTATCCTGTGATCCAAAGAAGCCCTAAGCGGGGCCTTAGGGGTCTGTCTAAACCCCCCAAGTAAGGGACTCTTTGGATTGTAGGAATTTCAATCCTTAGGAATTTTTTCTATGGATTGCCTTTGGTTCAAACGAATGGTGATACCAAAATCCTATGGAATGGATTCCTATGCCTCAATTTCATAGGAATTGAAACATCCACTCCAACCTCTTTTTTAGACTCAAGTGCGTAGGATCGAGGCACTTTTCGTTTCATCCAAACAACTATTCCTGTAGTTTTCCTGCGTTTTACAATCCTTTGTTTTACACTGACAAACCTGTGGGATTCCTATGTTTTTCCTATTTCTCTGTTTTTCAACCCTGTGATAAAAAAGGCCCTAACTATTTTTTTGGTACGAATGGTTGACATGATTCACATATTATTCTTTAGCCTCCAAAAGATCCAACTCCAATTTGATTTCAGGGAGGTGCTGCAACATTGGAAAGACCTAGACCTAAGTGCGCCATTGGTATTGATGTGCTTGCTCCATGACTGTGACTTCCCCTCTACCTTTACCGCGGCTATTCCAGTGCTCTATACCGAGCAGATGATCATCTCGAAATCTCCTAATTCCATGTAAACGAGTTTATTAGTTACTCCAATGGATGTCCAACTTAGGTCCTGCAAATGATGTATAAATCTACCATGATGTCATGTTAGATGCAAATTTTAGTATGGTCAAGGTTGGTATAGAACGCCTATGGTAAAATTAATTTTTCCAACCCACGTATTTCTTAGAGCAAGTCCAATGGCACCACTATATGACTCCGCGACAATAATCATGCTGATTGTGGTAAAAACAGAGGTCCAACCAAAGCGGCAAGGGACAAGGCAAATCTACAAGCTTGGTAAATTCATCCTTGAGCCGAACATTTGAAGACTAGGAGCTTGCTGGACATCGGGCAACGGCTGCCGTGCCGCTGTTGTAGATGTGCCTCTCCACCAAGCAAAGTGGATGTACTGATTGAGATGAGGGAAAGGGGTTAAGTGTTTCCACCTGGTAAAATAAATTATAAAGTCCTTATGAATTAAAATATTAGTTTTGGACCATTTGTATGGAAGATCACAATGCTTTTTTAGGGGTACACCGACGTTGACCAATACAAAAATTAAGAATATATATTTTTACTTACGAAACAACTTCACGTATGATACTTTCTCGTACAAATTTTGTCCGACACTTCATCCGTCGAACGAGGCAGACCCACAAAAACCATCCAAGGGCGTGTTGAATCCATCGGACGGAGACCGTACAGATTCCGTCCGATGTATAGCGGTGCTCTTTTACTTATAAAAGGGGTCTTTAGGAGTGCAGCGTTTTGGAGTCCGAACTATATGTCTTTGTTTTGAAAAGTCAGAATTTAAAGTTTTAAAAAATCTAAAATAAAAATCATGCATGTCGATTTTGTTACCATCTACCAACATGTGTAAACCTAAAATAGAAATATGTTATATTTTGGTATGTAAAAAAATAACAATATCTGAGACTGAAAGCAGTGAATAGTGCATAATTTAACCTCTCCAAAATATGTCCGATTTTATTATTTTTGTGTAGTCTAGAATATGAATTATTTGAAATTGATATGCTGCACTTCAGTAGAATACTCTATTATCTACGCTCGAGAATTATTTAAAAAAATTGAAACCAATCCGGCCTTCCGAGAGCGAAGCAAAGGAAACAGTAAAAAGAAAGAAAATTACAGCACATTTGCAAAGGGTTCAAAGGCCTGGATGTACTGTATCTCCCACCCGCCAATTAATGCTCCCTCGGGACCAGCGCATCACTTCAATGCCAAGAACCAAAAAGAAAAAAAACTCGGACCAGAGGAGGAAACATCGGAAGCAGCAGAGAGAGCGCGAGGAAGAAGAAGGAAGGCGCCAGTGGGATCCCTGTGACCCACACTCCCCCGCCGCATGGCAGCAGGCAGCAGCGCCCTGACCTGAGCCCGCTCCACCCACCGCCCGCCGAGATGCGGACGCTCCTCCTCGCGCTCGCCGTGCTCTCCATTTATGGTATGTCTTCTCTCCCCATCCCTGCCTCTTCTCGCCGAGGCGTTTTCTAGTACTCTTTCTCGGATTCGAGCTGCAATGCCGAGTAGTCCGGCGAGGGGATCACACACCCGGGAAGAGCGGCGGGCATGGCCATGGCGTACGACGCAAGTCCCCCATGGTTACGCGGGGGGGGGGGGGAAGGGGTTTTGCCTTTTGCTTCACGGAGCTCCTGTGGTTTGCCTTGGCGCGTCTGAGTCCAGTTCGGGCGGACGAGGCGGAGATGCGGCAGCTCTCTTCCCTCCCTTCTCTCTGCTTTTTTCGTGCGTGGAATCAGTATCGGTACCTCGAACTTGGAGTTTTTTACGCCAATTTGTGGTTTCGATTTGTTTGCATTGGCGATGCTGGTGTGCACTGATGCCGAAATCTTAGAGTTTTGGTGCAATGCGGCGTGGGTTTTGGCCTTTTTCGGCAGGGTTCGTTGTTCTGCCTCATCTTCTCGCGTACAGCTGCCATCACACTCGGCCTCACTCGCTCAACTGTATGCATAATGCCAAACCCCGACCGATGGGGAAACGTGGCCTGCATTTGCATTTTCGAGTCCACTAACTATATTGTCATTTTAGTTATAGTGAATGCAAGTTTTGGTGTCTGTATGGACTGCTGCATGGGTTCAAACCTTTTCTTATTCTGAATATCATATGCAGTGCCACTGGGAACAGCAAGCCCAACAACCATCACGGCATACTTATTTGGATTATGGAGCAGAACGCATCAACAACATCCAGCTCCCTCCCCTGCCCCAGCCCCTTCTCCTGGATCTCAACGTAAGTAGAACCACTCATGATGTTTCTGCATACAAATGGTAATGCAGGTGTAGCATAGCAATCACACACTTCTCTGTCCGTGGCAAGTGGCATAAATATTTTTATATCTGTGTGCTCTTCCGTTTCAGTTATCCTGCTTATTTAGAATTGTCTGTATAACCTGTCTATCATTTTGATGATCAGATGCCTCTGTTAATCACCCAGTGCACAGGCATCATAGAAGACGACGTCATGTTGCCCCGCCATCTTCGTCGCCGTCATTTGATCGACAAGGTTTTACTTTTCTCCTCAGACTAATAGAAACTGCAAATATTGTTGTTGTCAGTCCTTAACAACATAACACTAATAGGCATATGCCTGTCGCTGAAATTGAACAGATTGCAGCGGAACAACTTGTTCCGCTCCGCTCACTTCTACTCCAATCGGTTCCCCTTGTGGTTGTGTATATCCTATGCAAATTCAACTTGATCTTGGAGTAGCACCGTACCAGTTGTTCCCAAGAATTGATGAGCTTGAAATCGAGATTGCAGCAGGTACATTCCTGAAACAGAGCCAAGTTCGGATTATGGGTGCTGGGAGCAGTCTTGCAGATCCGGAAAAGACAACGGTGACCATTGATTTGGTGCCACTTGGTCAGAAGTTTGATAGGACTTCAGCCTTACTGACTAGCAACAGATTTTTGCAAAAGAAGATTCCTATAAACTCGTCTAATTTTGGTGATTATGATGTAATATATGTTCATTACCCTGGTGAGTGACATGATTGTTGTTGGCCCATCCACTTCACTACCATAATGGACCTGTGTTGCTTCCTTTATTTACAATCATATAATCATTGCAGGGCTTCCTTCTTCGTTACCTAATGTTCCAGGATTGGGTCCGGTAGGCAGTAATGAGTATCCGTTTGGTGCAAACGTAAACAAGAGAAGCCATGGGAAGATTAACTCTAAAATTGTGGCCATAATTTCTTTGTCAGCTGTTGTGCTTGTTTTGACGTGTTTTGGCATTGGCATCATATGGAAATACAAAAGATGTCAAAAGCCTCATGGTGCTGGTGATGCTTCAAATTCGTCAATCACCAGAAAAGCAGGTAACTTTCGTAGCAACTGTTGTTTAATATGCTACACTCACCCAAGCTCCAAATTTAACGATAGGCCTTGACTATACAAATTTTGATCATGCTAGAGCTCCTAACGACTATGCACCTGGAACAATAAAGTCTCATTTTGTAATTGTGTAATTTCTAAATTACTTGACATTTGTAATAGCACATTGTTGCCGTTTCAGGTATGAGGTCATCATTCTCCAGTAGTGCTAGCTCGACACCATCTTTTCCTTCAACTATTGCAACCTGCCCTCCGACAGTAAAGACATTCTCAATTTCTGAGCTTGAGAAGGCAACTGACAAATTTACCTTCAGTAAAATCATTGGGGAAGGAGGTTATGGACGTGTTTATCGTGGCATAATTGAAGATGGTGTTGAGGTTGCTGTCAAATTGCTTACTGGGAAACATCAAAATAGAGATCGCGAATTCATCGCAGAGGTCGAGATGCTAAGTCGTTTGCATCATCGCAATCTTGTCAAGCTGATTGGTATATGCATGGAACGGAGCACGAGATGCTTAGTATTCGAGCTTGTTCCAAACGGAAGCGTGGAGTCTCATTTGCACGGTATGTGATTTACATAGCATCGTCATCAGCCCTCCATGAAAAAGTGTTCAAGAGACATCTATCTCCGGGGTATAGAGCACCATATGCATGTCTAATCTGGTCATTTTTTTATCGGCACAAAAACATATCCGTTCATATTATGTGCTGTAATATACTTGCGATGATCTGTACAGTTACTTATATTTTTCTATATTTCAGGTCGGGATAAAATATATGGTCCACTTGACTTTGATACCAGAATGAAAATAGCTCTTGGTGCAGCAAGAGGTCTGGCCTACCTGCATGAGGATGCCAATCCCCATGTTATTCACCGTGATTTCAAGGCTAGCAATGTCCTACTGGAGAACGATTTCACCGCCAAGGTTGCGGACTTTGGTTTGGCGAAGGAAGCATCGGAAGGAATCGAGCACATTTCTACTCAGGTCATGGGGACTTTCGGGTAAGTTGCTACTGTATATCATTCTAGGCTTCTCTGAATTCTTGTTGAATTTTTTGGATGAACTGTTTGATCCATTGCAGGTATGTTGCCCCAGAGTATGCAATGACCGGGCATCTCCTCGTCAAGAGTGACGTGTACAGCTACGGCGTGGTCCTCCTGGAGCTGCTGTCAGGCCGGAAGCCGGTGGACATGACTCAGCCACCGGGGTCCGAGAACCTCGTCACCTGGGCGCGGCCGTTGCTCACCAACCGGGAAGGTCTGGAGCGGCTGGTCGACCCGTTGCTGCCTCCGGCGAACCGCGACTTCGAGAAGCTGGCCAAGGCGGCGGCGATCGCCTCCATGTGCGTGCACGTCGAGGCGTCACAGCGGCCGTTCATGGGCGAGGTCGTGCAGGCGCTGAAGCTGATCTACAGCGGCAACAACGACGAGACCTGCAGCGGCTCCTTCGGGGGCGGTGCCACGGAGGAGTCGCCGTGGAATGACGACGGCGGCAGGAGCTGCTCGTGGAACGACACTGACGGAACGCCTCCGCCGCCGCGCATGCCCGGGGCGCCGCGCCCGAATAGGGTCGGGTACAGCTCGGACCCGGCCGACGACACGTCGGCGCGGCGGCCGCGGTCGACGCCGAGCGCCGTGCTGGACAAGATCGAGTCCCTGGCGATGTACGACTGGTCCGGCCCGCTGAGGACCAGGACCAGGAACTTCTACCGGCTGAGGGGGAGCATGAGCGAGCACGGCCACCACCCTTCCGACGACGGCAGCGTCGAGGGCTACTGGATGTAGCGGCCGATACATAGAGTTCGTCGTGTTCCACTCTGTAACTGTATAGCCGCGCTAGGTGCCGCTTCTTGATGAGATTTTGATGCGAAGAACCCCTGGTTCTTAGATCGTTTTAATGTAGAGGATGCATTCTTTTGTCAGAACGTTGTAAAAATGTCTGATGGAGTAGCATGCCGTAGGTAAAAGATGGGGTTTGACTACTTCTACCGTTCCGTATTACTAGATGATTTCTGTTTGACCAATGGATGTACCTATACTTGTAATATGTTTAGATACATCCGACTTTGTATAAATTAAAATCATCTAATTTGAAACGAAGAGACTAGTTGAAAAACTATATCAGACGGGGATGCTATCTGTTGATTGCGCAAGACTCGATCTGTTTCCGACAGCAAAAACACAAACGAGACCGGGAGAAAAAAGACATCTTCCGAAATACTATGGTTTTGGAAAACCGAGCTCCCAAATTGAGCCGACTTGAGAAGTGTTTTCTCTCGAAATACTTTTAACGGATTTGCGGACCAGCGGCGTTCGTCGGCTGCATGTTGAGGCTCCAGGCAAAGCTCCGTGTGGCTTGGCAGTGCCCGGTTAGCGATGAGCGAGTTCCGTGTGGTGACTTATGTGGCAACGAAGACGATGGTGAGTGACGGTTTGGTCGCGTAAGATCTTTTTAGTCGGTTTATTATTCAGGCGTGTCCGACTCATCTTTCTGTTTGACCTCTCCCGTTGTAAAGTCGGAACTACTACGGCCAACATAAGATGACCTCAGGGGCGGAGTAAGGAAAATTGTTTGAGGGGAGCCGATTGAAGAGAACTCGCAAATGGCAGAAAAACAGCCAATAAGTGATAGAGTTCTTTTTATTGATTATACCACTATTCATTTAATATATTCTTGAAATACTTCAAAAACATTGAGCTCCCAAACGGGGCCTAGCACTTTTCAATTAAAGTCCACTCAACGTGGTGTTTCATCCAACTCATTTGTAATTGCATATGTGGATATTCCAGCAACAATCTCATTTTCAAAGGATGTTACCAAGCAATATCTTAGTAATAGATCTTCCATCTTATTGTTTTGGGGTGCTTTGAACCACCATCAACTCTTCCTTTCTTCCTTAAAAAAAGAATGCATATTAAGAGCATCCACAGTGTTGTTCAAAGCCAAATATGCCACATAAGAAATATGACATTGGTGCTAAATTGCTAAATTCTCCACAATGTATAGATTGTCAAATTTTCTTAACCAAGGGCCACAACAGGTTCTCTCTCCTCTCAAAAGGTGTAGATTCCACTCACTCTGCGTGGGGCGGCCTTGTCTCGTTCGTCGATGCGAGTCTTGCTCATCTACTCTCTAGAATGCCAGTTTCTGCGCGAGATGGTGAACTTCAAAAGGAGGAGCAACCGGTCTTCTGCTTAACTGGTGTGAGCTTCACAAGGACGCTTTGGCGAGGTCTCCTTGGATGGTCGAAGTCGCTGAAATCGCAATTGTGCTGGCGGTCGGGGTGGACGTGTGTCTTCTCGTAAGGGTCGTGTTGCATGACGGTCAACAAGGGCGTTTGTTTCGGTTGTTATGGTTTCCCGTCATTAACCGGCTAATTTTTTGTGTTAGTAAAAAAATGATCAGTCTTTTATCTCATTTAAAAAATTAAGAGAGATAAATGAAACAAAAAAGGCCACCTAAAAGCGAAAACATACTCCAGATGACTCGTGGGGAAATCACTAAAAAAGGCTTCCCTTTGCAAAGGGAACTTTACACTCACTCTCGGAAGTGTCGGTTTCTGATTGTTTAGCTCCCCATGGTTGTTTGAATGTCCGCCAAGTGTCGCTATCAGAATAAAAGTGGGGATAAGGATTAGAGAAATGGATACACGAGGGCAGTTTTCCTTTTTATTTTTCAAAAACGAAATTTCAAAACAAAATATCCCGAGAACCGTTAATCCAAATTACAAACCGTTTTCACTTTTGAGCTCCTCGCGTCGAGATATTCAAAATTAGATCCCATGTTGATAGGTTTTGATGAATTTTTTTTGTACTTCCGAATGTGCATGGCTGTACAACCTGAGTCTATATACGTACGACCTGAATCTGTGTAGTTGTACGTACAACCTGAGTGCAGTTGTACGTAGAACCTGAGTCTGTGGAGTTGTACGTACACTGTAGTTGTACGTACAACCTGAGTGTAGTTGTACGTACAACCTGAGTACAGTTATACGTATAACCAATCTGAGTGCAGTTATACGTATAACCAACCTGAGTGCAGTTGTACGTATAACCTGAGTATAGTTATACGTATAATCTAAGTGCTGTTGTACGTACAACCTGAGTACCTGTGTAGTTGTACCTACAAATTGAGTCTGTTTAGTTATACACCGTGCTCTACATATTATGTATTTCCAATTATATTATTGTAGTTATAATATTGTGTATAAATTTGTATACGTGTATACGTGTTGGGCTCTGTCTACTGCACCACGTGGCGGAAGCGGACTATATCCAGAACGTGAGATGGACCTTTAGAAAGGAAAGCCTCTAAGAGCAAGTACAATAAGCTTATGTAAGCAGGCTATAAGAATTAGAAAAATATTTATTGAATGATATGGAGGAGAGAGAACAGGAGAGAGAAGAGGAGTGGGCTCTAGAGCATCTCTAATAGATGTCCTATCCTATATGTTGTTTTAGCACATATATGGCACCTGTTTTAGCACATATAGGGCACGGAGTGGTTTTCCACTTTTCCAGCTGCCCTATTTTAGGGCACTACTTCTCCAACAGTTACCCTATTTTACATGCCCTATCCTATACCAAATGACATGTCTATTCGATATTTGAGAGATAAAAATAGATATATGCACACAAATATGATATTTAAACATGAAAAAAATAGCACACACGAATTTAGTTCAATCCATCACATAACCTAGCACAATTCATGGCATATTTTCACAAAATGAGACATAGTTCATCACATAGTTCAAAGCAAAATGAGACATAGTTCATCACATGAAACAAGACACAACATCAAACATCGGTGTTGTGCGCATCACCACCCATGTCCTCCTCGACGGTTGCTTCTTCAATCCCACCACTCCTCCTCCCATGGCTCCAACTCCTCCTCCCATGCCAATGCCACCTCCCATGCCGCCACCTCCCATGCCTCCTCCTCCCATGCCAATGCCACCTCCCATGCCGCCACCTCCCATGCCGCCACCTCCCTTGCCCATGCCACCTCCTCCCATGCCCATGCCACCTCCCATTGCTCCCATGAAGCCCATGCCACCTCCTCCCATGGAGTTGAATGTACTCATGTAGGCCATTTGCTTCTTTGCCAAGAGTTGATCACGGCATAGCTCAACATATTGGCGTTGCTTGTCATCCATCTTGCTTGTATCCATAAACATGAGCTTTTGCTCATTCTCCATCTCAATCTTGGCCTCTTCAATAGCAAGTTTCTTCTCCTCCATCATAACCTTGCGCCTCTCGGCCTCTGATGTCTACGCGCGCTTCTATTCTCGTAGACAGTGTTGGGCCTCCAAGAGCAGAGGTTTGTAGAACAGCAGCAAGTTTCCCTTAAGTGAATCACCCAAGGTTTATCGAACTCAGAGAGGTACAGGTCGAAGATATCCCTCTCAAGCAACCCTGCAATTAAGATACAAGAAGTCTCTTGTGTCCCCAACACACCCAATACACTTGTCAGATGTATAGGTGCACTAGTTCGGCGAAGAGATAGTGAAATACAAGTAATATGGATGATTATAAGTAGTAATTGCAATCTGAAATAAAAATGGCAGCAAGCAAACATGTAGCAGAACTTGTTGGAAACGGTGTTTCAATGCTTAGAAACAAGGCCTAGGGGTCATACTTTCACTAGTGGACATTCTCAACAATGATATCACAATTGAATAATAACAAACACCATTCATTGCGTAGGGCTACAAGAGCACACCCCAAAGTCCGAGTAAACAAACACCACAACGTAATAAAGGAATCACGCACGGTGCACATACTGTCACCTTTACAACCATGAATAATCCCGGAGTTCATATTAAAGTAACCTCTAGAGTGCATAATAGATAAAGAGTAGCCTCACATATTCAACTAGATTACAAAGCTCATGATCACATAAAGATCACACCATGGGAGAGAGAGATAAACCACATAGCTACCGGAAGATCCCGCAGCCTCGGGGGAGAACTACTCACTCCTCATCATAGGAGTCAGCAACGGCGATGGAGATGGCGATGGAGTTGATGGAGATGACTCCGGGGGCAATTCCCCGTCCCGGCAGGGTGCCGAAACAGAGACTTCTGTCCCTCGAATTAGGGTTTTTGGTGGCGGCGGCGCAGCGGAACTCTTCTCTGGAAAAGGACTCCGTATTAGGTCTTAGAAATCTGGGGGTATAAGTAGGCGAAAGGGTGAAGGCGGTGGAGGCTCGAGGGCCCCACACCCTGTCCTCGCGCGGTAGAAGGGGGGGCCGCACCGGGAGGGGGTGTGGGCCCCTCGGGGTCCTCCTCCGTGTCCTCTTCGGTGTTCTGGAAACTCCTGAGAAAAATAAGCACTTTGACGTTTCGTTTGTCCAATTCCGAGAATATTTTCTTAACAACTTTTCTGAAACCAAAAACAGCAGAAAACAAGCAACTGGCACTGTGGCATCTTGTTAATAGGTTAGTCCCAGAAAATGCATAAATGATATAAAAGTGTATATAAAACATGTAGCAATTGGCATAATATAAGCATGGAACATAAGAAATTATAGATACGTTTGAGACGTATCAGCCTCCGCCCGCACCTCCTCGACCACCGCTCTCCTCTCTTCGGCCGTGGCCTTGCGCTCGTTTGCCTCCTTGAGTTCCTCCAACTCCTTCACCTTCATTGCCTTCCTCTCTTCGTTCATCTCTTTGCGAGACTTCGTGATCGCATCGAATGATGCCTTTATGTCCGCATCACCGTTGTTCTTCTTGTCCTTGGTATACTTTCTTCCATCGGGCCTCTTGGATTTTGGGATGGAGTGGGGGGTTGGGCTTCTCTTTCCTTCGTCACTTGATTCTTCATCATCACCAACTAGAATGGTGGCATCATTCCCCTTCATTGGCTCCTTGCCCTTCTTCTTGTTGGGTACTTGGAGCATATCACGGGTCTTCCACTTCTCATTATTCTCAAGTTGAGCAAAGGCGTGATGCAAGGTGAATGATTTCCCCTTCTTGTCCTTGGTTGTCTCCTTTGGCCCCTTCTTGACCCTCTCCTTGAACATGTTTTGCGCCATGTTGTTCTACAAATGACAAGAGATGCAATTAGCAAAAATAACATAGAACAAATAATGACAAAAGACAAAAGACAATGAACAAAAAACTCACTCGGTCGGCCTTGTTGGTGCCACTCGGGTTCAACCAGTCAACGTTCGCCAAGCATCCCGCCCACTTTTGGCAATCGGCGTTGATCACATTCCACCGATGACGAATGGAGCCCATGTTCCGATCGATGCCACTCTTGTTTCGAGCAATGAAATACTCCCACATACGCAACCAATATGCCTCTTTGGGTTGCTCCACTCCCACTCCGGCATCCATACCCACCTTCTTGAATGCATCACATATCAAGATGTCTTCCCCGGTGGTGTAGTTTGCCGCTCTCCCTTTTGGCACGAACCCCTCTTCCTCGTTGTCAAGCCCATCCTCTTCGGCGGCGTACTCTTGAGATGGAGCCTCGTGGGAGGCGGCGAAGGAGTGAGCCCCAACACCCATGGCGTTCATGTACTCGTCATCATCGAACCTATATTAATTTGCACCGAATTGTAAAAGCAACAATTGACACACAAAATTGGAAGCCAAAAAAAGAGGTGAAAATTACCTCACGGGAATTTCATCGAGCACGTTGGAGGCGGCCGGCGTGCGGGTCGGAGATGGCTCCAAATCGAGCTCCTCCGGTGCCGATGGTGGAAGCTCGTCGTCCGCAGTAGCCTCGGCCGCGGTCGATTTTGGCTTCGAGCCGCGGCCGGCGGTCGTCTTCCTCTTCTTCTTCCCCGCGAGCGCCGCCGGCGTCGGCGCTCGTTTCCCGGCTGCCTTCGCCCGAATTGAGGCCGCGGGGAGCTCCTCGGCACCGGCCGACGACGGATTGACCGGCGCAGAGGTGGTGCGGGGCGCGGGGAAGACGGGCCGGCGAAGAGGCGGAACCCTAGGGTTCACCGCAGCCGCGGCTACGTGCGCGGCGGCGCCGGCAGGCGCAGATGGGGCGGAGAGAGTCGCCGGCAGCGTGCGGTGCTCGGGGAAGGGCGCGGCGTCCCCGTCCATGGCGCGGAGGCGGCGTGGCGGCGGCGGAATCGGGCGGCGAATCGGGCGGGGAACGCTTTTAGCGTGGCGGTTGGCCGCGAGCGGTGGAAAGGAAAGGATAGGGCAGATTCGGACGGGGTTCTCTCTGCCCCAAAATTTGGGGCAGCCCCAAAATAGGGCACGTGATAGGGCAACTGTTGGAGGTCGTTTTTTGCCCTCTCGTACCCTAAAAAACGGTTTTTAGCGCACGGAGGCTAAAATAGAGCAGCTATTAGAGAGGCTCTTATATAAAGCTGGCTCTAGCACGTGCTCCTAGGCACTTTATGAGTGTGGAAGGTGGGCCATATATTACTAAAATAACACATTTTTATATCTAACTATTATACTTGTTGGCTGGCTATATAGCTGGCTATAAATGACATGCCAATTTATTATAGTTTGACTGTACAATTATACTTGCTCTAAATAGTCATACCCGACTCGTGGAGACAATTTTTGGTCTTCCTCATTTTGGCAGGAGAATCGTGAGCCTTGCCGACCTCGCCAGCACGACCGGTCCAAAGCTGGCGAAATCCCGGGGCCCTACCGAGCGGCCCAGCACAGACGTGGCACGCTTTTCTCCCCATCTCATCAACACTCTGAATTGGACTAGCCGCGCACACTCCGGTAGCCGCTGGAAGCGCCTCCTCCCTTCTCTTTCAAGCTTCAACTCGAAGCCCGACCAGAAGCCGCCGCCGGCGAGACCAGCAGACTAGAGAGAAGGTTCTGGTTCTCCCATGGCCCCCACGAGCGTGTGCCCCATCGCGCCGCGGCTCGCATCCGTCTCCGGGCGCCCGTCGTCGCCGCCGGCGAGCTATCGGGCCGTGAGGTGCTGGTGGAGCGCGAGGAGGGGGAGGAGGCGGAAGTGGGCGGGGCTGAGGGCGAGGTGCGCCGGCGGTGGCGGCCAGCCCGCCGCCGTGAAGAAGCCCGGTTCGGCGGAGAGCGAAGGGGAGGGGCCGGTCGGGGACGAGGAGGAGCCGCATCCGCAGTTCGACCTCAACCTCGCCGTCGTGCTCGCCGGGTTCGCCTTCGAGGCCTACAGCAGCCCACCCGTGAGGCCCACCTGTTCCCTTCCTAGTTAGTACTCCTTGAACCGCACTGATCCTGTATCGCTTTAACTCGTTCTGTTCGTCGTATTTGGCACTTGGCAGGCAGATGCAGGCTGGCGCGAGACCGATGAGGCTGGATGTGAGACAGTCTTCCTATCCGAGTAAGTTGTGATCGAAATGTCCTGTTTATAAGTTGTGATCGCCCTGGTTATAAACAAGGCAAATTGAATTTTGTAAGTATCGTGATGGCTATCACTGTATGCTTTGTGATTGTTGCCGCGTTATTGCAGTGTATTCCTCCGTGAAGTATACGATGGGCAACTGGTTGTGAAGCTGAAGAAAGGCACGAGTCTTCCTGCAATGGATCCATGGGTATGGTGATGTGATATGCTCGTGAGTGGTCGCTAAAACGCTACATGCTGCATACATACTTCATTTATTTTTACTATATAATTGAAGGATGAGAAGGTTATCATGCAAATTGAGTAGAGAAATTGATCATTGAAGACTTCAGATGTCATTAATACTTCTTCCGTTCACAATTATAAGATGTTTTAGATATTTCAAATGTAAATTATATATGGATCAAAATGAGTGAACCTACACACTGAAACGCATCTAGATACGTCCATTAAGAGAAAAAGGTAAACAACTTATAATTGAGAAATGAGAACAGCGGGAATATCATTTAAATTATTCTCATTGACCTTGGACAAATACATTATTTGTTTGCAGCCCTTGTGTGCTTTTACTTTAACAGACCTGAAAATACACTCATCTTGAAACCCAGGCTTATGTGAAAAAACACCTGATGATTCGTCTTGCTGAATAGGGCTATCTAAGATATCTGGGACGATTACAGATAGTGTTTTCATTATGCAGCCTCCAAATTCTTTTAGACCAACACCATTTTTTTGATGAAGTACAATAGTACTCTGCACATTTTAAACACTATTAGTCAAATCTCTGTTCTTCCACTTCATGAACAACTTCTCCTAATCCGCTTCCATTGCAGGGTACAAGTGATCCTTACGTAATTCTACAACTTAATGGTCAAACTGCAAAGAGCCAAATTAAATGGGCGTGAGTAACTTTGTCCTTCTCTGTGTATGCTGGTGGGCCTGGGGGTTTTGATTAATATCAGGAACAGGAAACTGAAACCTGGACAAGAATTTCTTCTGTGTAAAAAAATAATGTATGGCATATATATCATCACCTTCTGAGTGGCAACTAATGGGTTTGTGTGTTGGGAAAATATTTTATACACTTTTAAATTATTATGTCTTCCACCGTTGGTGCAGTTTCTGATTTCAAGATCAATGTAGGACGAAGGAGCCAACGTGGAATGAAGATTTCACATTAAACATTAAGAAATCTCTCGAAAATCTACTCCAGGTAAGAATAAGCAAGTGAGCTCAAAGTGATATTGAACTCGCTCCAACTGTGATTACTGGACATTCTTTGTTTTTATTACAACTCTGTATTTTGGAACTGCGAGATATTTTAACAAATTAAAATATACATGCACAGCTCTCCGGCACGTGGCTAATTCATGGTCTATATTATAAGGCGACCAGAATACATGGTTCAAACTCTTCTATTTAATCAGCAAGTAGCTAAGCAACCTATACATCTAATTTCAGCAAGTGACAAAATACCATCCGATTTTAAGCATCCTTTATTTTTTCGATTTTATTACCTACTTCATTATGTTCTGGTATCACCACAATAGTTCATGCCTTTTGACATCTTGTACTACAATTTCACTCAATAGGTTGAGCCTTGGGATGCAAACCCTTGTATTGCCACAATTTTTCATGCCTTATGACATCTTGTAAAATTTTACTCAATAGGTTGAGGCTTGGGATGCAAACCTTGTCACTCCACACAAACGCATGGGAAATGCCGGATTGTACCTTGAAACACTTTGTGATGGTAACACTCTGTATTGACCCCCAAAAATGAGAATGTTGTTTGATACTTTTTTGGGGATGATAGTTAGGGTTTCTGAACCAATTTCCATATGAGGGTGGAGCTTGTGTATACACAGCCCAAAGCAAATTCCATAGCAAAGCAGGCAGAATCAACCAGAAAGCAAAGGAGCTTACCAATTTACGGTTGATGGAAGTTCTACCAATGGGCAGTTTCCATCAATTAGTTTGTGCTTCTGAAGTACTGATTTTACACCAGAAACAATGGTTTAGCAATCCCACCATTTTGAAAACGTCCAACATGCAATCTGCCACATATAATCTTACTGTGAAGACTCCTGTTGTTGCTCAATTGCATGTAATCTTACTGATCTACCTGCATTATGGTTATAATTTATATGAATTCATTTGTAAGACTCTGTTCTTGGGACAACCTTGAAATTATCTTCCTCTTTTTTAGGAAATAAACATGACGTTACTGTTGAGTTAGAAGGCCTTGGTGGTGGTGGAACTATCGATTTAGAGGTAAGAATGTTATCCTTACAAGAATGTCTTGTCTTCGCGTGCATGCCACAGTGAACTGTTCCTTGTCTTGCAGAGCGATAGAAAGTAACATTCTTTACCAGCAATACCCTATTTATATTTTTCTCTACACCCTTCTATGTATAGGCTTCTTTTTACAAAAGTAAAACCAGCAGAACAATTTGAACAGTTAACTAGCAAAAATTATTTTTCATACTCTACAAACAAATCCTTGTTGCTAGTTGTAGGTAAGATGGTCATTTTATCACATATAACACCATGTAGTAGAGTATAAAGGCAACAGTCACAAAATAACATTTTTTCATACTCTCCTTCTAGCACAAACAGGTACAATGGTATATGGAGAGCCTACCGATTAGGTTTTGTATATAACAAATTTCACACGTTGTAGACTTCATTTCGGGTTTTATCTAAACTATTATTATTAACACATCAGGTCAGGTACAAGAGTTATGATGACATTGAGCGTGATAAACAATGGTGGAGAACACCTTTTGTGTCCGACTTTCTTGAAAAGAGCAGCCTAGGATCTGCTCTTAGGATGGTCCTTGGATCTGAAACTGTAAATGCAAGCCAGTTTGTGCAATCTGCATTTGGTCAACTGAGTTCCTTCACTGACACAAACACTCAAAATCCTTCGTCTTCGGGTATTGAATCTGAGGGGTCTGAAAGGCCCGAGGAATCCCCGGAAAACTCTGTTGGACCAAATGAACTTCAACAGCAGAAGATTGATTCAAAAGATTCCGGGGACAATTCAGATTCCCAAAGTGAACCTGTATATACTGCTGCAGTTGTTAAAAGTGAAGGAAATAGGCCACTTGATACGAAGGAACCTGATGACTTCTGGAGTGCTTTCACCGACACACTTAACCAAAACGTTATAAAAAACTTTGGAATTTCTCTTCCGGAGGCCAAGCAGTTGGATGGATTTAACTTACTAAGTTCCCTTGGTTCGAAATCACGTGAAATTGCTGAACAGGTATATTTGGATTCCGGACTGGCAACATCAGATACATTGACCAGTGATGGCAGTGAAACAACAGTCAGTGTTGACAATAAAGATAGCATAATGCCTACTAAAGAGGCAGTGCAGGCTTCATTTCCGGACATTAATGAAGTATCTAGGGATGTATTGTCCCAAACAGAAAATATACTAGGAGCTTTGGTTATCCTTTCGAAGAATTTCTCATCGCAAGACAAGGAGTTAGAAATTATTGATGAAGCAAACATGAAAGATGGTTCGATTGGAGAAGAGCAAGGTGCTGTGGATTCCATTGATAAGGCTGATGCTGTTGCACCCACCAGAGTGCCCGAAGATACAAAGAAAGCCGATGACACACGGCAACTGTTTGCAAGTGCAGAGACTGCCGTGGAGGCATGGGCAATGCTTGCCACTTCAATGGGGCGTTCCAGTTTTATAAAATCAGACTTTGAGAAGATATGTTTTCTGGACAATGATTCAACAGACACACAGGTGAGTAACATTTGTTGTTGTGATATCAGTGAGTTTACTGTCTCGTTGCCCTGATTTTGTGTTCCCAATGTTAACAAATCTTGCCAGGTCGCCATTTGGCGTGATTCTTCACGAAGAAGACTGGTTGTTGCTTTTCGAGGAACTGAGCAAGTATGCAATGACATAAAGGACCCACGTGTTTTCTTTAAATAGAAAATACAGTAATTAATTTGTCACACCTCCCATCTTATTAATTTCGTTATCTCTGTGTCATTTCCAGACAAGGTGGAAGGATTTGGTAACCGACTTGATGCTTGTGCCTGCTGGGTAAGACTCACCACACCTAAACTTTTCCCCTTTCATTAGTTTAGTATGTTTCCATTCTTAATACTCCTACTAGAGTTGTAATTAATTTGACATAACGTATGTTTACTTAACATAGCATATTTTGAAGTTGATTGCAGACTAAACCCTGAGAGGTTGGGTGGTGATTTCAAGCAAGAAGTTCAAGTTAGTTCTATATTCTCTTCATCCACTTGTTTATAAGTTTATGCTTACCAACTTCTTGTCATCTTACATTTCAGGTTCACAGTGGATTCTTAACCGCATATGATTCTGTTAGGAACAGGATCATGGCTCTTTTGAAATACGCCATTGGATATATGTGAGTATGTTGTAACAAGTGAAACCTCGCTTCTATTGTGAACTAAAGTACCAGTTCAGTCCAATATGAAGTGACAGGAAAACCTCAAGTTTTACCTTGCTATTCTCCATATAGAATTGTTGCTGCTATCACAAAAAATAAATTATTGCAGAAAACAACCGTCCAGGCTGGAAAGCTTGATTGCTTCTGCTTTCATTGTATATATATTAATCTCCTTTTGTCAATTATTTCTTTCAAACTCTATTCATGGAGCTCTTTTCTACTGTAGAGATGAAGAAGATGCAGAAACAATAGCTAAGTGGCATATCTATGTAACTGGACATAGTTTAGGTGGGGCTCTAGCAACCCTTCTTGCTCTCGAACTTTCATCAAGTCAAATGGCCAAGTAAGATCAAGTTGATCATGATCCATACACTTTTTGTTTCATATAGACCATGTGGTATCATTTAGTCCAGTGTAAATGCTGAAAGAAGTGTCAAGTCAAACATTTAAAACATCGTGCTCTTCATCAAGCAGTACCACATACTTGGTTAAAGTGCTTTAACCCAGTTCAAGTGTCCTGCCCGCGGCAATAGGTTCAACCATGTAACAAAAAAAGATAGCATCATCAGAATGTCTTTTTTTCTATTTAAACTTCTGTTAAAACACGAAGTGCATAAGAGAACTGGAAGTGCACACAACTTCTTTAAGGTTGTGTTATAAAGGTGTTGATATACCATTACTTCTTCTATTTGCAAAGATCATATTTCCATGCACCTTTTTCTATAATTATATGCTCATATTTTCCATGTCGCCTTGTATAGGAATGGTGTTATATTTGTGACAGTTTACAACTTTGGCTCTCCCAGAGTAGGAAATAGAAGGTTCGCTGATGTCTACAATGCGGTAACTATCAATTCACTTACTAAATAGGAAGAAGCTAAAATGCAAGTTCATGTTTTCCTGTGCATAGTAAACTGACTATATATTTTTATGGTTCTGTTCCATTTTTTCCTTTTGGATGACCCAAACTACATAATGTCATGGTTCTGTTCTATTTTCCCTTTTTGGAATATCCAAACTAAATAATCGACTGTTTTTGCTCCATTTCTGAGTTGCGGAAATGAATATGGTTGGATCGTGCACATAATACACGTTTGTCATGTGCCACAAAAGTTATCCAAGTCATACTGTCATGGATGTGTGGAAATGAGGCAATGAATGTGAACACTGAACAATGTCATTTTCTTATGTCTTGGCAAATTAATTTGTATCACTTTGCTTCCCCTCCTTGCATAACTAGATTGAAAATTATGATGAAGTTTGTACTGGTTAAAACCTAAAACCTATCGAAAACTTAGGCTTAGTGTGTGGTTGCTGTACTTAACACTCTCCCTTTTCAATGAAATGAAACACAAAAGCTTTTTACGCTTTCTCGAAAAAGTAGGCGGTTGCTGAGCTTATCTTGTAATATACCCCTCCCATCCCTTTTTATAAGACGTTTTGGCAAGAAAGGGACAGAGGAAGTACTGCAGAATAATAGCAAAGGAAGTAAGAAAGGTTGGTTAGCCTTGGTATCTTAAAATATACAGAAAACTTAGGCTTAATGTGTGTTTTCTGAACTATCTTCTCATCAATTGCCGGAAAATAGCAAAGAAAGCAAGAAAATGTCGGTTAGCCAAACGGTAATAGGCAAAAGCTGTCTGGATAGACGAGATTAACAAGATTCGTTCGCGTACAGAACGAGCACGAGATGGGTTGGGGACTTGGAAATGAGCTATGCTCCAAGAATTTACCCCAGAACTACCTTTGCCCGCCTTTTCTTGTAGAATGCATTCCCCCTCTTGACTATATGTAGAATGCTTTTAGGTTAGCGGAATGAATATAGGTTCAATTGCCGACTCACCTCGTACCTTCTTAGCAAAGAAACCCTTCTTTCACCTGCACCAGGCCACCAGCTCTTGGTCTTTGTCCAGGACAAAGAAATCACAATAGTGGAAGAAGGAAGTGCAAGTTGGGATGGTGGTTTTTTTGTTGACTCCGTGAAAATGCTTCTCTCCTTCCTCTAATTCTATCATAGTGCATCAATGCCAAGCACAACCTTGTACTACTAATACCATAGGTTAGATTGAATTTTGTGTTGGAATGTGAAATGTGGAAAAGAAATTTATTCAAGTTGCGGGCTACTACCCCGTATATATGTATTTTTTTTTTGGACAAAGCAATACAAATAAACAAATAAATATTGTTCCTTGTTTGCCTGGAAGGAGAGAGGATGCAATTTTACTACAGGGAAATATGTTTTAATGTACCAATAGTTATGTCCTAATCCTGTTTGCTTTGGATCATCTCTAAATATATCATTTATGCATTAAGTTGACAATGCAGATGCCAACCATAGCCTCTTCTAAAACCAAATCGATTTTGCAGAAAGTAAAAGATAGCTGGAGAGTTGTCAACCACCGAGATATCATTCCAACAGTTCCACGTCTTATGGGCTATTGCCATGTGGAAGCACCAATTTATCTTAAATGTGGAGATCTAAAACAAGCTGTGGTGATAGTTTTTATAATTTACGCTCTCAATCCTTCAGATCTTCAATTATCACCTGAAACTTAGAATTGTATTTGTATTCTGACACAGGTAAACAAGGAAATTTTAGATGTTGAAGACCAAGGTGATGCTGATGAAGACCAAGGTGATGAGATTGGCGAGTACACCCCTGATGTCCTTGTTAGTGAATTTGTGAGTGTCTTTGGCTCCTTAACACACATCGTCTTACCGCCGATTACCAACTGAAAATCGATATGTTTATC
The DNA here is from genome assembly GCA_026929855.1 of Poa annua. Classification (NCBI taxonomy): domain Eukaryota; kingdom Viridiplantae; phylum Streptophyta; class Magnoliopsida; order Poales; family Poaceae; genus Poa; species Poa annua. Next base: position 74,874,783 of record CM049433.1, read on the forward strand.
TGAAGGAAAAGTGCCACAAGATGTGAATATTAGTTTATAGGAGTATAAAGAATCCCATGATTAAATCGATATGTTTATCCCTCCAAAGCTACTCCCCTAGAGAAAAAACATCAAAGAGAACAGATGATGCATGACTAAACAAAATTGATGTTGCTCAAATTATATTTGACAAGTTGGACATGTTAAATTCTCTTCAGATGAAAGGAGAGACACGGCTTGTGGAAAAACTACTCCAGACAGAAATAAATCTACTCCGCTCAATCAGGGACGGTTCAGCTGTTATGCAGCACATGGAAGACTTTTACTATGTCACTCTTCTAGAGGTTTCGTGCATGCCTAGCTTGCCTTTTGCTTAAGAACTATTTCTGCTATTTTAGTACACAACTGATGTCAAAAACTTCTCCAAGAGAAGATAACTGAATAAAAAACAACTAAATTGCTGCAGACTGTGAGATCAAGGTACCAAGCAGTTGATAACACAAATAAAGAATAGCACCAGTTGACGCCGTAAAATTGTCTGATGGAACTTCCCAGACCTGAATCACACTGGATGGGACAGGGTATGAAGGTATCCTTTGACTGACATGCACATTTAAAAGGTTATGTCTACATTGTTGACATTATTCAAATATTTGCATGTAAATTCCATGCTCTGTCTATGTTGGGATCCAGAGTTCTCCTGCATGTTTAATATGTTACCATGGAGATGAACTGAATATACATAGTATCGTGGGACGGTTTCATTATATTATTTAAAGAAACATGCATGTTGATATAATTCAGATTTTCTTGCAGTACTACTCATGCACCTGCAATTGCACACTTTGTACCTAGTTATTGCTGTTTGATGCTGCCTTTCAGTTTGCAGGTTTATTGGTGTCCAGCTTCCTTTGACAGAGGTGCACCGATGGGAGTATTTGCGACCAAAGAAAGTCTGATGCAGAAAACAAAAGCATATCCTAGCACCTATTTCAGGATATTTCTGGCTGGTGGATGTAATCAATCGAGGGGTGGTGGAGAGGTGGTGTCGAAGATGTGTATCCTCCATCGGTGTATGGCAGAAGTTCAACTAACCAGGAGCATGAGTCAGTGAATGCACAAACACTGTTAACATCCTGAATTTTGTGTGTTCAATTTGGTTCTACGACAAAGAATGTGATGCTACACGGTCTGTAATTAATAGCAATGTATTTTGTATGTAGTTTGAAGTTAATTTAGCCTAAAGAAATAGGAATGTATATGCCTGGGCAGTCTCTATTGGTAGCTTGCCCCGCAGCCCCTAAACATTTTCCTTGGATTCTGGTATTCAAACGGATTTGCTGGGATTTTCTCATAAAATTCAAATTTCATTCGAATTCAGTTGTGAGTTTGAACGCCTCGCCATGCACACAGGCCATTGTGATGCCACCGACAACCCAAGCATGATCCAACTGTTCCCCTCACCATTTTAGATGGCAAGTTCCACCCACCGCGGATCAGAGGAGTCTGACCAAACTCAGTGAATTGAACAAGTAAGCTAAGAGAAAACATTTTGGTTCCCCTATATCGTGAGGGAACAATGCGAATCTCAAAGCACAGAGTAGGACTCGGAGGGACAGGATAGCTGCCACACGCTAGTGCATGTACAAAAGCATTTTCGCTAAGAGAAACATCTTATATTTCGGAACAGACGTAATATTTTGTAGTGTTGGGTTGTGCAGGTGATAAAACCAAGAATTGGAAGACAGTAGTAAGACTTTTCCAATAAACCTACAGAACACATCATGGGACAAACAACCAAGAGCACTCTGGTAAGTTAAATCTCAAGCAAGAAACCTAGTTTATGGACAAGGAGAAGCCAATATAACCAATTCTGAGATCAAAATGTAATTATAAATTTATTTCAAACATACTACCTTGATTTGTAGCAGTGATCACCAGAGTTTAACTTACCCAATGAATAATATCAGTTTGGAGAGAAATTGATGTATCTGTCCCCGTGCTGCCGTGCATGTAAGCCAACTCACAGTACAACAGGGCAAACAAATGAACAATTACATTTCCACATACAATAACATTTTTAAATAAGACCATGATATTTTCTAGAAGCAATGCTGATCGCATATTACGGATCCTGCAACTAAAATAGATGGTGTCCAAGGGTTGAGCACCTCAAACTCAGTCAAAAACTCCTGATTCATTCTTTATCTGGGAGTAACTAGAGAGCATGGTTGATCTTGAATTTGCTAACTCCACAATTTGTTCAAGTGCTACATGAAATAAAATATCAGTTAGATCAATATAAGGTTAAAGCATAGTGTGTTTTACTGTCAGTGTTAGGAATAAAACCTGTTTCGAAGGACACTTGGGTTGTTCGTAATTTTGGAGACACCAAGGCACCAAAGACTGATAATGCTTTTGATCTCGCTCTTTGAACCTGAAGGGCGAAGAGAAGGAAAATCAGTATCATTTAAGCGTCTTTGAGTTATACATCTTTCAACTTTATGACACCATCGTTTCAAAATGAATGTGAAATTACGTGTTTACTAGGAACAGTGTGAAACTCGAGTAGAATAATCACAAGCCAGAATAGCTTGAAAAAGGGATCTCAAACCTAAGTAGGACTATAATACGGACATATTGTTTTTGCCTTGATACTTCATTTAAAACTATCAACAGGTCTAGCATCCGGCATATCAGGGTGTCTTGGCCAAATTAACCACTCAATAACATAAACTTGGTTTAATTGACTTCCACTGATTTAGTATAAGTAGCGCTCTCGATTTTTGACATTTTGCTGCTTTTAAGCCACACTCACCATCAGCTGTGCTCTATTTCTATGAGTTGTATATGTTGCTTTTACCATCATACTTGCAAAAGAGAATAGGTTTTTTTGAACCGCACTTACCTGACTGTTACGGTCAACACCAGTAGAAGACTTTGCAGTAGTTGCATCAGATTCAGTGTTACCTTCTATTTAACAAAAAAAATAAAGTGTAAAAAGGGAAATTAATCAACAAACATGAACAGTTACAAAATAGAAATAATACAGGTGCTAATACCTGGAGTAGCAGCTGCTCCTCGGTACCTTAGTTTTGGTTCAGTATTATCTTGCGCACTGACAGCATCATTGGAGTTTGATTCTTCTGGCATACACCACTTTGACAGAGAAAAATGTGGGCTTGACTCTGAAACATGATAGGAACAGCCCATTACTTGCATGAAACTGTCATTATAACGAGAAGAGATAAATATTATATGATTTATTAAATATACGAGATATAATATAGATAATGGAATATAGAAAATCTGCTGGAGACTGGAGATGGAAGAGATACAGATGAGGAATATTTTAAATGATGGTTTATATGGAGATATGAAGGATGATATCGACTATCTTCAACATTCAATGAGAAAACGAGGATGATTGCGGTAGCAGCTCTGAGCTGTTGATAAAGGTTCTCAACTCAAATAATAGGCAGGCGGTTACCTGATGGTTGCAAGTCTGCGGAATAGTCCACTTGCAGCTTAGTGGCCGCAGATTGCTCTTTATGATCAAACAGTGTACTCGAAACACGTGATGCACCCATCGAGTGACGAGCACTCGCCAGATCAAGCCAACCCTAGAAAATAAGGAAATATACATATTTACTTAAGAACTGCAACAATACTACAATAGGCAAACCGTTTCTTCAGTAATAAATCTTATAAGAGCACCCAAACATTAGTTGCTGGACATTATCGAACTAAAGGATAATACACAGATCCAGTTAAATTTCAGGGCACTATATAATGGTTGGTCCCAATACAATACAACATGAACAGAATTATCAGAGCAGCCGAACAGAATTATCAGGCCACGAAAACCCAGACTCGAGGCTGCAATTACTGGGCGGCGGATTGGTACTAGATCATCAGTTTAAAGAGGGCAACAGCCGGGGTGACCTAGTACCTGGCGAAGAGCAGAGGAGAGCGAGTCCATGAGGAGGAGGTAGCCGTCGGCCGAGTCCATGAATCGCAGGATCTCCTCGTCGTCTCCCCCGAGCCCTTCCTCCGCCGCCGCGTTATCGGCATGTTTCACTTGAGAAGCGGGCCCCATGTGCCGCAGCACCTCCTCCTCTGCCGCCGCCGCCGCCGCAACCATCAATCCGATTCCAGTCCTGCCACGCCCAAACCCCTCTCGGTTCGAGGCTATGCCGCTGCTGCGGGGAGCAACAGGTAGAGGCAAGCGAGCGCGTGCCCGGAGCAGGAGATCGGAGAGGCTCGCGGGTTGGGGATTTGCCAGCCGGGTTGCGTTGTGCTTGCAAAATGGTATACATCGAGTTGAAAAACGGAAAATCTAACTAGCCACCGTCGGATCGCTGACGGACGGCGGATCTCGCGCGTCACGTGTTTGCTGCACGCGTGGGCCCGTCGCCAGCACCTCCCGACCCCAGTCATTTTCCCCTCGCGGTGAGTTGCGCTCGACCACCCAGTGCCACACAACGCCACGACCTCACCCTGGTGCCTCAACCTCCCCACGTCGTCCAGCGTTGTGGGCCACAACTTTGCTGCGCCCTCCGCCGAGCGCCGCACCGCCCTCTGCCAGTCGCCGCTCCGCCCTCCGTTGTGTCCTTCGACACGTGGAAGAGAAGGAACCGCCGATCCAACCTCCGCTCCACCCTCCACCGGCTAGACGGAACTCTTAGGAGGACCCGGTTGTTTTTTCTCTTTTTCTCTTCAAGGGTCTTTTTTATTACTTTGGACTTTTTGTAATTTCGTATTCATGGAGCATGTACCTGCTCATGTGCGCTACCAAACAGCCTCTCTTCAACATTTTTTTTTTTGAAACCGGGGCAAAAGCTTTGCCCTATCTTTATTAAGAAGAAGAGTCGCCCGGTTAATTAATGGAAAACCGGGCTAAAACCAATACAACAGGGACCAAGCCCACCCAACACCACAACTCACAAACTTGACGCCGACCTCGTCGCCCACACGACACAAAGTCGGCTCTAGCAACACCGACGAGCTATTCACCATTGCCGAAGAGAAGAAGCCAACACTGCTATGGGAGGAGCAGATCGGAGACACTTCCGCAAGGCGAAGAAGACACGTCAAACTCTCGAAGCTGCCGCTCCGACATACCTCCCCTGCTGCGCCCTGCGAAGCCCACCGCACACCACCTTCCGGGGCCACCGCCCCGACATAGCACCGCTCATCTAAGACCTATCCCTCGCGTCGCTCTGACCTGGGCGACTCGAGGGCGACCCGCGCCGCGCAGCCAGGGGCTCCACCCACGCCGCCTCCCCCTTGCCGCCGCTGCCGTCGGCCTTGCCGCGGTGGCGGCGGGCCCCTTGCTACCAAAAATGGTGGTGGGGGGAGGCTCGTTTCCGACGATCTTCCGAGCTGTTTTCGAGGGCAAGCCAGGACGGCGGTCCTGGACTCCGGTGGTGGTGGCCGGCAGGCCGAGGCGCGGTGTGGACCGGGCGACCTGGGTTGCGGTGAAGGTGCGGGATGCTCGTTGCTGCAGAGGTGCGGGCCCAGATCCGGGCCCGATCTGGGCCTCGAGGGCCGAGTTGCTCTTCGCGCGGTGAAGGTGTTCTGGTGGCTTCGCCCTGGGGGCAGGGACGGCGGCGTCAGGTTGGTGTGCTTGGTGCTCTGAGGTTTGTGTGGTGGGCGTTGGATCTGCCAAGCTGCGTGGCCAAGCTCTCAGTTCAAACGGTCGGCCGGCTCCGGGCGGTTTGGCACGATGCAGGGGTGGCGGGTGTTGTGGTGGAGCTTCTGGAGAAATCCTTGCGATGATTTTGGTCGTCGCCGGCGACGACGACGTCTTCGGGCGCCGTTCACCTCCTTGGAGGCGTTGCTGAGAAGGTCCATTTCTACCTCGCCGCTGGGTCCTCCGGGTGAAAGCCCTGGCTCTGGTCGAGCGGGCGATGGCGGCGTTTTCGTCGTTCCCCCCTTTGGGGCATCGTCTTTGGAGGCCCTAACCTTCGTTGGTTGTTGAGGTTTGTGCGCTGTTGCGGGGCTGTGATACCGGTGAGCGTGGAGGAAGCCGGGGCGGCGGCTCCGGGACGGTTGGTGTGCGCCGAGGCGGCGGCCTCGGATTGTGGTGCAGGCCGCAACTCTATGGTGCAGGGATGTGGTCTTGCACGACTTGGATGGCGGCTTTGGGCGACATGGGTTGCAGAGTTGTCGGGTCCGGTCGACGCGCCTATGTTTGGGTGGTTGGACGATAAGTCGGGGCGGCGGCCCCGGATGTGGTGCGGCGGTCGTGGTCTGCGGGTGATTGATCTGTGCAGCTTGGGCTGCGGATCAGTCAGGTCGTGCGACGTTGCCTCTCTTCAACATGTTTCAACTCATACGTGCTACCAAACAGTACTAACGAAGTTGCACATGTGTTTATGGTGTAGTTATCCATCACGAAATCAATATAGTTATCATACTCTTTGGTAATAGTTACCCATCCAATACAAGTTAGAATTATGAAGTTATCTACCACATAATAAATGTAGTTAATGTACTCCTTATGTATAATTACCCACCGAATACTGATGAATTTACTTACACAGTACTTTTAAAGTTATCCACCACGAAATTAATTTAGTTACCATACTCCCTCGGTAATAGTTGCGCGTACAATATTGAAGGAGCTACCTCACTCTCTCGTTAATTATTACCCACCAAATATTGATGAAGTTACCCACCCGGGCAATACTTATAAAGTTATCCACCATGTACTGCTGGAGTTAACCATGTATTCATGATATAGTTATCCACCACACAATTGATATAGCATGGTTACCCTTCTCTCTTTCTTACCCACCCCGTATTGATGGAGTTACCCATCTGTTCACGAGATAGTTATAACCAAGATATTGATGTAGTCATCTTGCCTCGTCGCTAATAGTTAGCCACCCAGTACTGATATAGTTATCCATGTGTTCATGATCTAATTATTCGAGTTGTCATATTCTCTCGGTACTAGTTACTCATCCAATACTTATGGTGAAAGAACATTTCTTAATCCCTAGTGTTTTTGTGTTAGTTAATAATACAAATGATGTACTAATCTTAATGCTAAGTATTTCAGTCGGTGTATGATTAAACTTCATATGCATCTAAGCCAAAAAAGTGAAGAAGAAGGAGTTCTTGAAAAACTCCAGGAACCGGATATTTGGAGCCGGAAATTCCCAGGAGTCGGAATTTCCGGGTCTCCAGAACTTCGCAGAAAAACGGCCAAGGAAAAGTTGGAGAAGGGTTCTGACCCGAGTCGGAATTTGTGCTCGGAAATTTCCATCACTCGGAATTTCCGAGTGGACTAAGAAGAGCCCCTCAGAAACGACTAAGGAAAGAAGACCACAGCGTTCTGACTCGAGCCGGAAATTGTGCTCGGAAATTTCCGGGACTCGGAATTTCCGAGTGACCCTTAGAAGCTCGTGGAAAATCGACTAAGGAAAGAAGACGTTTGGGTGCTGACTCCAACCGGAAATTGTGGTCAGAGATTTCAATCCGACTCGGATATTCCGGGTGACCGGAATTTCCGAGTCCAACTTGAACCGGAATTTCCGAGTGTCGAAGCAGCCAACGGCCACATTTTGGGGAGAGCTATAAATACCCCTTCACCTGCCTTGGAGCAGCTAGCTCTCAGATATTCTCTCTCCCCGTTCTCAAGAAAACTCAAATCTTTAAGATCTCCCAAACCCTTCACCCAAATCCGTTGATATTTGGAGGATTGAAGGAGAAGGCCCGGATCTACTACTTCACCGAAGCGATTTGCATTTCCTCCCCATTCATTTGAGGATTTCGTGGCTAGGGTTTCCATTGGGAAAACCTAGTTCACCATTGTTGCTACTTGGTGTTACCTTGACCTCTTGTGGTCTTGACCTGTTGTGGTCATCTTGAGAGCCCCCAATTTAGTTGTGGGTGTGTGCCTCAAGTAGTTGTAAGGGATTCGATCTCCGCCCCAAAGGTGAGCAATAGTAGAAGGTGAACTCGTACCTTTTGTGGTTGAGTTCATCGGAGAAGAAGGTGAGCATTTGTGGCGTTGTGGCCAACCTGTTGTGGTGGCACACATCTCTCCAACGAGACGTACACCCTTTGGGTGGAACTCGGGATTACATCTTCGTCTCCGCGTGCTTCGACTTGGTTCCCCTATTACTTGCTCCTTTACTTACTTGTATCGCACTTATATTTATCTTGTCTTGTGTATCTACTTGCTAGCTTGTCATATAGGTAAATTCACCTTAGTTGCATATCTAGAGAATTTACCTTTGTGTCAAGCCTTAAATTGAAAAAGAACTAAAATTTGTATTAGCACCTATTCACCTCCACCCCCTCTAGGTGTCGGATTCCCGTTCATATGGAGTTACCAAGTACTAAAGAGTGTTATCCATCACAAAATCAATATAGTTATCATATAATTACCCATGTAATACTTATGAAGTTATCCATGTATTTTCATGTGTAGTTATCCACCAGAAAAGTGTTATGGTTACCCCTACTCTCTTGGTAATAGTTATCACCCAATACTGATGGAGTTACGTACCTAGTACTGATAAATTTACCATGTATTTTCATGGTGTAGTTATCCACCACGAAATCAATGTTGTTACCATACTCTCTTGATAATATTCAATACTCTTGATAATATCCAATACTGATAGATTTAAACACATAGTACTTATGAAGTTATCCATGTGTTCGTGATGTAGTTATCCACCCACAAAATCAATGTAATTATCATACTCTCTCAATCGGTAATACAAAAAACGTGGTCAATGGGGGAATAATCCCTCCCCTTGACTTTACGTTGTTAGGTAGGTGAGATGCCCCCGTTTTACTGAGTGTGCCTCAGCGCAGCCATTTTAGGCGCTGCTGAGACTCGAACCCGGGCCGGCTAGGCGCACACTCGCTGCCTTTGCCACTGAGCTAGCATTCAGTTCTCCTCAATCGGTAATACTCTCTCTCGATAATAGTTATCTACTCAATACTGATGAAGTTACCCAACCAATACTTATAAAGTTATGAATGTATTCATGATATAGTTATCAATGTAGTTACAGACACAATGCTGCAGACCTAAATCCACTTATCTTCGACTAGGTGTATTCTGATTAAAGTATTAAACTAGGTGTGGCACGAGCTCTAGGCCGGTCAAACTTTTTAGAAGTAGATCGTCTGCCGAGAAAGTCCGTTGTGGGCTCAAAGTGCTGCAGACCTAAATCCACTGATCTTCGACAAATCGTCCAATAAAATTTTGTTTTTAGACTTCTGAGCCATTTGCAAATATTACAGTATAAAACCAAGACATTTATGGCTTGCACATAAATAAGTTCTATCACAGCTAGGAATTTAGTTTTGAAAGTGTAGAAAGCTTACGAAGAGCATGTTTCTCTGGAAGAAACTGCAAGAACAAAACGGAACACATACATAATGGAAAAAAGGGATCTGCTCAAATTAACACTTTTATCAGCTCATACCATATACTCCCCCGTTCCAAAATTATGTCCACATACATCCACTTTCTATCAAAGTTGAGACACTTATTTTGGGACGGAGGGAGTACTATAAAATGAACCTGTCAAATGTTACTATTTGCTACAGCTTAGAGCCAATGTCTAGTGACTGTTTTGTTCTGTTTTGTTTGGCTTCCGCCTCATAGATGTCTTTTTTTTCCATCCTATGAATTGCAAGAGCACGAATCAACAGAATAACTAACAACAATCCTATCGCTCATACCACATACATGGGCTGTACATTTATCAACACATCCTATCGAGCATTGCAAAACAAATTAATGATGGGGTGTTGTATTGGGCAACAGGACCCAGCGATGTGTTTCTAGGCACGGACTTGATCTTTTGGTAGGTACCCATCTTGCTTGAGATACCATAGAGCCCCCTGTGCGGCATGCTCTTGTGCTGCCTTCTTCTGTGGCATGGCATCGCTGTAGCACTCCAAAATCGTCTCCGAGGGTCCCCTGATCTTAACAGTAACCTTATAAGTGAACCTGTGAGAATTCATGCATGAAGTTAGCAGTGCATGTACGATCTCGCTTCCATAGGAAAATAATTGGTGTTCACAATGTTATGTAAAATGTGACTGGACAACAACACGTCATATGCTTATGCTGCATTTTATTGACAGGATGCTTATGCTGCATTATGTGTTCAGCACACCCCTAAGTCAGATATAATGCACAACATAAAGAAGTAATATCACGTAAAATACTAATTTTACAAACGATATAACAGAACAAACTGTAGCCAATCCATAACACTTCGGCAATATGCTACAGTGAACTATTTTTTCTTTTCTTTTGCGGAAAACGCAAATCATTCCATTGAAAAGGCAGAAGGTTCAGAGTACAGGTTTACAACCCTTGAAGGAGGGGAACAAAGCACCGGTACAGTGAACTCGAATGAGGCTTGTATTTCCGCAATACCAAAACACCGCACAAATACCAATGCAAAGAAGACAGGACCTTTCCGGACCTTATAATTGATGGCCTAAGCAAGTCAGATATTAACAAATATACTCTTGAAACATTCGCCATCTAAAGTTTGGAATGCTGCAGCGTGTTCTACTTAAAGGAGTGCCTTGCCCACGTTGTCCACAATGTAGCCATATAGTTATGTTGGTTTGGTTTCAGACTCGTTGTGCCTGTTGGCCTATGTTTATTAATTTAAAGCCGGGCACGCTGTGCCTTCCGTCTAGAAAAATGTTTAGTAAGCAATAAGCTTTTCCATGCTTTGTGCTAGGGCATGGAACAAACAAGTTCACTCTGGCCCTCAAACTATCTAAGCCAGTGCTTAATAAGGTGGCCCGTACCACCTTAAGCACTCTGCACAAGCTACCAAATGCTCGATACTACCACTTAGACAAAACTTGAGCTTGATAATGGAGTTTGCACATAACTTTCTGCTTAATCATCCTTTTTAGAGCAGTATCTGCAAACTAGAAACCTAGGTGCAAAACTGAAATTGCCACACTCCATACCAGGATAAAATACCAAAAATAAAGAAGTTATATATGGACACTGAAAATGATGGATCAGAAACATATTTTTACACTGAACTCTGTTTAAAGGAGAGCCATAGAGGGAGGTCATTTCATTGTAATATGTAATTCATGCAAGTTAATCTCTGTTGTCTCCTTCAGTAAGTAGATGAGCATACCTTGGAAGGTGGCTTGGCCCTTCTTCTTTAGACAATTCAAATTTAGGATGTTCCCAATAACTTGCAGCACATAATTCAAAAAGGAATGACTTTGCTGTTTTATGTACCATATCACCTACAAAGGTGAGTTAAAGTGTCATGACACTACCTTCAAAATTATAACAAAATTTGAAGTGTGAACAATACAACACAGTTGTACATCCAAATTTTAGCAAATTCAATTAGATAAAAAATTCGTTTGTTATAGTTGAATGCTCAATAAACTGTTGGATGAAATATGTTGTTCCTTTGTATGTAAAACTTTCTTGTAGAATGTTTAACCACTAAATTTACACCACAGATACTGTAAATATCGTGCTTGAGTAATACCAAAGAGAAATTCTATCTTCAAAATAATATAAAGTATAATCATGGTTAAAAGACAAACAATGGCTTGTTAATACCAAATTTAGGTGCTCTTTCCAACGTTACCAGGTAAGTGAAATCAAAGTCAGGGTCAATGAAGTCAAAGTCAGACAGTTTGCACGTTTCAACCAAGAGCATAACAGTGGATAAAAGTACTAATTTATGAGATATAGCACTACCATGATACTCCTTTTTATTGTTCTTCTGAGTTCCCTTCGGTAGACAGTCATTGTGCATTGCAACCTTGAGCTGATTATTTCTTTCATTACTGATATCATCCTTCAAAAACTTGGTATCTCCTATTATTTGGTTGGTGATTTTATATGTCCCATCGACTGAAACTCCTGTATTATGAAAAGAGATATTTGCATCCCTGTCTTTACATATCTGCAGACTCTTTATTTCTTCACATATGTCAGGCTCAACTTTGATTGGTTCTTCATCATAGCCTAGTAGTTCTGGTTCTTTTTTTCTAGCATCACACAAAATCTCTTCCAGTGACTTGTTTTTATGCGTGTATCCATAATTCTGCAAGAATTCATAAAACAATAGGTTGGCTCTGGCCTTTAAAAAACAGGATCATTCAAATCACCATAACAAAATGATTATCCAATTTGTCAGAAAAATTAGTTAGCATAAAAAGTGAACTTACAATGCTCAATTACACAACATAAATTAGTAAATATATAATATAACAAGTTTTCACACAAGATACAAATCACATAAAGACCAACAAAATAGAAAGATATGACAAGACAGTAAGCTTGTGAGCCAAGCAATGTTCCGTAAGAAGGATGACTCGGACTAAACAGCACAAGTTTGATAAGGGAACATATCTATAGGAGAGTCAGTATTAGGAAACATTAGAAGTTATAGCCTGATTCAATGTACATAAAAGTTAGCTTGATTCTCTATAGATTCTGACTGTATCCACTATTTGTTGGTTATACTTTCAGACCATGTTCTTCTGATACACAATGACACACATTTTAATGCATGTTCTATAAAAAGAGTCATAAATGCATGTTGGAGACGAAACAAAAAGAGGCTGGCTATATTCTTGTTATGGGCCGGGTTTTAATCCAACACAATTAATTCCTCTACTACATGGTATCACGGCTGATTTCGGCTGACCCTAATTACAACGTTGTTGTTCCCGATCACCATCCTCTTCTACCTTGTCAACGCCGTGAGGTTGTCATGGTGTAGTCATGGGTTAGTGGCAGCAGAGTAGAAGACCATCCACTCTGTCCCCATGCCGTGAAGCATGGAACCTCCTCGGTGATCATGCTCACGGCTTGGTGGATCTGGACGCATCGCAACTCGTTCATCTTTGGTGGCGCAACAGCCAAACATCGCTAGCCTATGCGACGCAGTCAGGAGCGAAAGCAAGAGTAATGGGCATTGCGGTGCCTAGTACATATCCTTCAGTATCAATGCATCGAGACACAACAAAAGTCGAAGACACCAAAAATAGGTCATCGCTACAGAAAGTGTCTTTTGTGAACCCACCTGGATTGGCTGCTACTTCACAAATACTGTAGCAAGTTCAAAATAGAAGTCGACGGAACCAAAACATACCTTCAGTTTACAAAGTGCTTCTTGTGCAGCCAATTTTCTAGCGACTTTTGAATTTTGGTTTGCTGCGGCACAACTTATCACCTCACTGTTTAGATTAACTTCCACTTTGACATGGTACTCTCCTTCGGCCTTCATAGGTTTGGGGAGGCCTAACTTAAGTTCATGACATTGACAAAGTTCTCGAATTTCTCTCATAGGATTCATGTGCATGTCAGAGAAGCTCAACACTGGCTTTAGAAGCATAAGCACTAGCTTCCAAACATAGGTCAGGTCGAATCCTGAATCTAAAAGAACTGCAGCAACACAAGATTCAACAATATCACCAAGAACCTGCAGTAAAAGGATATAAGATTTTGACCATAAAAAAAATGTTATGTCATATGTGATTGCCAAGGAATTCTATAAGCAAAATCACTTACTACGAAATTTTGGATGCGTCACACAGAAATCAAATACTCCCTCCGATCCATATAAAGTGTCGTAGAATAGAACATAGCATGGACAATCATACGTATTAACCAGCGACACTTTTTCTGGACCAGAGGGAGTATATTAAATGTAATAACTAGTACCCATGAAAATCATCTGAACGTAGTACTCAAATAATCTATGATTCTAAATAATTAAAATTATTGATAACAACATTTAGTGTTTCTTTGGTTAGAGTTGGGGTCAAACCCTACTATCCCATCTCATACTTTAGTTTTTTTTTCGTTAGAGTTGGGGTCAAACCTACTATCCCATCCCATACTTTAATACTCCTATGTTGGAGTCCATGGCTGTTCTTCCTCTCTGTACTAAAAACAGGTTACCAAGAAGGTGCAGAATAACAACAATACCTTTGGACATGCTGGTTCTTCTACCAAGTCTTTCTCTGAGTTGGGAAGTTTAATATAATTCTCAAACTTATTCACTGCTGCCGAAAGATAATTTGAATCCTTTATAAGATACTTATGGATACATTTCTGGACTGCTACATATGCAAGAGAATAATTATTGACAGCCCATGATTTTAAATCTGTTATTTGACCAGGTGTTAGATCAGGGTAACTTGAGTAGAGGTACGAGGTAATCAAATATTCTAAAACAGCATCTCCAAGAAACTCCAGTTTCTGGTCAACAAAAAAGAACATAGTCACGTGAGCAAATTGTTGATAATTACATCAGTTCACTGAATGAAGGATGCACAAATGCTTACTGAATGAAGGATGCACTAAAGAACTTCTGACCTGATAGCATCCTCCAGAATGTTTACCGAATGAAGGATGCACAAATGCTTCGAGAATAAGACCCTTAAATTTGAAATTGTAACCAATTAACTCTTCAAGCTCAGCAACGTTAGTTTGGCTCATGAGAGATAAATTGATGGAGCTTCCATCTAATACTCTATAAAAAGACGAATCTTCAAAATCAACATCTATTCCCACCCAGTGGAGGAATGCAAATGCAGCTTTGAATCCACCTTCAACAAGAAATGCTCCTACAAGCGATTCAACAACATCCGCAATTGTCTTCCTGTGCAACCAATGATGCGACTTCGTACACCTCAAGTTGCAGTTTTCTTGTCTATCTGGGTTAACATTCTTCTGGTGTATACTCACTTCCGTGTCAGCATTGCAAACAACTTTACAAGGCCTTCCCAGTGCAATGAACTGTGTCGGTTCAAAGTGTTGGTCCCGTATGTATACCTAAGTTGACATACACACACCCAAAAGAAAAAATACTCTGTTATGCTGCCGAATTCATGGCAGACACTTCATAGGGAACATAACTCATTATCTCGTGTGGTGAACAAAAATGTAACAGAAACAAGAGTCAGAGAACTCTACTAAAATGTTAAAAAGCAGCTAAACTTATTTGAAATAAGAGGACAAGCAGAACTTTTACAGCCATCATAATACAGAACTCGTCAAGGTTAGAATGTTGACTATTCTTAGTTTTGCTAAGATATTCGTCATAACGAGGCTAAGGTGTAGTACATGACTATCATGTACACTGCCGACAGAGAAATGCAGCTTTAAGTTCAGTCCTAAAAGTCACATAGTGAGTCCTTTTAGAAAAGGCCTTATCTGGCAGATTGCAACTAATCTTGGTTTTCTTGTGGTAATTGAAGTTCCAGTTTATTAGCTATCCTGGAGGGCGTCTTACAGTACTGATCTAGGACTGATTCATGCTTTCCAGTGAGGAAACCCTTTATCACTTCACTGGTTGGATCTGGCAACAGTTATCCACTTTGTTGTTTTTGATTTTGGAGACCGGAATCGTGTACTGCTAAGAGAAAAATGAAGCTTTCAGTTTAGTTCCGATAGTCACATTGTGTCTGTATAGAGAAGGCCTTATCTGGCAGATTGCGAATTTATCTTGGTTTCTTTGTACTAATTGTCGTTCCACTTTATTAACTGTCATGGACAGCATCATGGAGCACTGATTCCTCCATTCCGGGTTTGAAACCCTTGATCGGGCCTTCATTAGTTGAATGAGGATTGCTGTCTTCAACATTGGATCGGGCCTTGACTTGTTGGATCCAACAATACTTGCAGTGGTACTTACTCACCAGAGAGATAACCCTAGATATGCATATCATTGGTTCAATCCGACATCAACTTACATGTGTCATCTCCTTGGAAGAATTTGTCTAAGAAGATGGTGATCTGATCTCCAGGGCGAATGCCCTTGTTTTGTCCTTCAGTGGTTGGACCCAGCTTCGGTCCTTGCCATTGGTAGTGTACTAGATATTTTGGCTTTTAATTCCTCGCTTGAAGGGTTGTGTTAGGCAACCGAATCCTGCCCATTATTGCGCTGGTATCTTTGTTATAAACCGGCCATTATGGTTAGGATTAGGATTGATTACCTCCCATGTATATCTTGTATTACCTCCTATATATATGAGATAACCGGAGGCCACCCTTTGTGTGGTCAATCCCAATCCCTAAACTAGTTCTAGCATGGTATCAGCCAAAAGATCTAGCGCTACCGCACCTCTCTTCTACCGCCGCCGCCCTAGGGTTAGCAGCTCCAGCCGCCGCCACCTCTCCCCTTCTCCTTCCTCCACCTCCATGGCCGCCGCTGCCCATCCCCTTGCTGCCCTATGGGCGCAAGCCACCGCCATCCAGAGCATCAAGTCCCTGATCCCCGTCGTCCTCGACCTCAAGGCTTCCAACTACTCCAAGTGGCACAACTTCCTCCTCATCGCCGTCACGCAGTACGGGCTCGCGGCTCACCTCGACGCGGCCTCTCCTCCCTCCCGACGACGACGAATGGCAGCGGATGGACTCCACCGTCCTCCGTTGGCTCTACGGCTCCATCACCCCCGAGATCACAGACATGGTGATGGCGGCTACCACCACTGCCGCCGCTGTCTTGACTCGCATCAGCGCCCTCTTCCGCGACAACCAGCAGGCGCGGGCGGGCTACCTCAGCCAGAAATTCCGCAACATCACGCAAGGGGACAAGACCATCACCGCCTACTGCCTCGAGCAGAAGTCGGTCGCTGATGCGCTCGCTGACGTCGGCGCCCCGGTCTCCGACAACGCCCTGGTGTGGAACATCATCAAGGGCCTCGACGAGAAGTACAATGATGTGGGCAATCTGGTGCCATTCCTCAAGCCCTTCCCCGACTTCCTCGAGTTCCGCAACATGCTCCTCCTCATGGAGCTGAGGCCTTCCACCGCGAACTCGTCGGCTCCTGCGCCGCCCACGGCCTTCTACTCCGCCCCTCCCGCCGGCAGTCCGCGCGGACCTCCGCCCTCCCCTGCTGGCTACGGCGCCCCCGCTGCCACGGGTCGCTCCAAGGGGAAGAAGAACACCGCCGCCGCGCCGCCCCTCCCCAGTCTGCAGAACCCATGGACCGGCGCCATCCACATGTACCCGATGGCGGGTCCAGGCTACGGCCACCACGCTGGGCTACTTGGGCCTCGCCCCCACGGCGCCCCGGCACCGCGTCCCTTCACGCCGGCGCCCCGTCCTCCTGCATACGGCTACATGGCGATGCCCATGCAGCCGGCGCACGCCACGGCCTCCTACGCCGCCTACCCTTCGCATGGTGCTGACTCGGCTCCGACTTGGGACCCCTCTGCCCTCGCGGCCTACTTCAACACCATGAGTCTCCAAGCTCCAACCGAGTGGACCATGGACACCGGAGCCTCTGCTCACATGTCTTCGGACGCTGGTAATCTCACCTCCCTCTCGAGTAATCCTCCTCACCATCATGTCGTAGTTGGCAACGGTTCTACCATCCCCGTTACTCACTCCGGCCATGTTTCTCTCCCATCTTCTCATTCTGGACGTCGTCTTACTCTTCGTGATGTTCTTGTTACACCTCGCATTATCAAAAATCTCATATCTGTTCGTCAATTTACCACTGATAATTATTGTTCAGTCGAATTTGACCCGTGGGGTTTTTCTGTGAAGGATCTCAGGACAGGGGCCGTGATTCTCAGGGGCGATCTCTATCCCCTTACGGTTCCTCCGCACGCCCTCACCGCCTCCACCGACGACTCCAACCTTTGGCACCGGCGTCTTGGTCACCCTGGATATGACGCCTTCCGCCGCCTCGCGTCCTCCGCCACTGCTCCTTTTAATAAAGTGTCTAAGGATCCTAGTTTATGTCATGCTTGTAAGCTTGGTCGTCATGTATGTTTGCCTTTTTGAGCGTCTACCACTAGTACTTGTTGTCCCTTTGAGTTAATTCATTGTGATTTGTGGACTTCACCTGTCGAGAGTGTTTCTGGGTTCAAATACTTTCTTGTACTACTTGATGATTACACTCATTTTTTATGGACGTTTCCCATTCGTCGTAAATCTGAAGTTTTCTCATTGTTGTCTAACTTTCGCTCTTATGTCGCCACCCAATTCTCTCTCTCTTCAAGCTATTCAGTGCGACAATGGACGAGAATTCGATAATCATGCCCTTCAGGATCTATGCGCTACCCACGGAATTCTCCTCCGCTCCAAAACGGTAAAGCTGAACGCATTATTCGTATTGTTAACGACATTGTCTGCACTTTGTTGTTTCAAGCACACATGCCTTCCAACTTTTGGGTAGAAGCGTTACACACATCCACATACCTCCTAAATAGACTGCCAACAAAAAACACCACATCTTTGTGTCCTTTCGTTAGTCTTTTTTCTACTACTCCTGACTACTCCTTCTTACGTACCTTTGGCTGCCTCTGCTACCCAAACACCGCCGCCACCATGCCACATAAACTTTCTCATCATTCTGTAGCATGTGTTTTTCTCGGTTACGCCTCAAACCACCGCGGCTATCGTTGCATGGATCTCGAGTCCCGTCGAATAATTATTTCTTGTCATGTGATTTTCGATGAAACTCGCTTTCCTTTTGCACCATCGTTCTCTCTGTCTAATATGCAGCAGGTTACCACCCCCGCTTTGCCGATCAACGAAGACACGATCGATGTCCCCGTCTCGGCTCCCGAGCCGCCCATGCATGCTGGGCTGCGTTGGGTTGCTGGGCATCCCAGGACGCCGGCCTCCTCAGCGCCCCGCGGGTCCACGCCGGCCTCTTCTGCGCCCAACTCCTGCGGGCCGTCCTCCTCGGCCCAGCACGCTGCTGGGTCCCCTGCCTCTACACCAGGCCAGGCCTCCCCCGATGCGGCCTCCTCGAGCGGACACGGCTCCCTCGCCGCCTCCGAGACGCTCGCCAGCGCCTCCGACTCGTCGACCTCGTCCGCGTCCTCGACTCCGCGCTCTCCATCGCCTGTGCCACCAGCTGCGCCCCAGACTGCTCCGGCCTTGCACCATCATATGGTGACACGTCGCCAAGCAGGCAAGACCATTGGTCCCCGGGAGCGTCTCAACCTCAACGTCGCCACCGCTCCGCCTCCATCGCCGGTCCCCAAGTCCGCTCGCGGTGCTCTCAAAGACCCGAACTGGCTCGCTGCTATGACCGACGAGTACGACGCTCTCCTCGCCAACGACACCTGCGATCTCGTTCGTCCTCCTTTGAACGCCAACGTCGTCTCCGGTAAATGGGTCTTCCGTCACAAATTCAAACCTGACGGCACCCTCGACCGCTACAAAGCCCGCTGGGTGCTGCGTGGTTTCTCTCAGGAGCACGGTGTCGATTTCGATGAGACCTTCAGCCCGGTTGTCAAACCGGCCACCATCCGGACGATTCTCTCCATCGCCCTCTCCCTCAACTGGAAGATTCGGCAACTTGACGTCAAGAACGCCTTTCTCCATGGGAAACTCTCCGAGGTGGTGTTCTGTCACCAGCCCACCGGCTTTGTTGATGCCTCGCGCCCCGACCACGTGTGTCGTCTCAACCGTGCTCTCTACGGTTTGAAGCAGGCACCCCGCGCATGGTACAACCGGTTTGCGACCTTCATCACCGCTTTCGGCTTCACCTGCTCCAAGTCTGACACGTCGCTCTTCATCCTCCACGGCACCTTCGGCACAGCGTACCTCTTGCTGTACGTCGACGACATCATCCTCACGGCCTCTACTCCGACCCTGCTTGAGCGTGTCATCACCGCTCTCAGCGCCGAGTTTGCCATGACCGACCTTGGCGAGCTTCATCACTTCCTCGGCCTCGCCGTTCGACGTGACTCCCATGGGATGTTCTTGTCTCAGACACAGTACACTCTTGAGATCCTCGAGCGTGCTGGCATGAGCGAGTGCCACCCGGCCTCGACACCTATGGATACCTCGCCCAAGCTCGCTGCTGCTGGCCCCCCGGTCGCCGATCCTTCGGAATATCGGAGCCTCGCCGGTGCTCTCCAGTACCTGACGTTCACCCGCCCCGACATCGCCTATGCTGTGCAGCAAATTTGCTTGCACATGCACGACCCTCGAGAGCAGCACCTGACCCTGGTCAAGCGGGTTCTTCGATACGTCAAGGGCACCTTGCGCCATGGTCTTCAGCTCATCTCCTCGCCCACTGACCGCCTTGTCGCCTACACCGACGCGGACTGGGCAGGCTGCCCGGACACTCGTCGCTCCACGTCCGGCTACTGTGTCTTCCTCGGCGACAACCTCATCTCCTGGTCCTCGAAACGCCAGCACACTGTCTCGCGTTCGAGTGCTGAGGCCAAGTATCAAGCTACGCCAACTTCTCTCCGAGCTGCATCGACCGCTTCCGAGTGCCACTGTTGTCTTCTGCGACAACGTGAGCGCCGTCTACATGTCCACGAATCCCGTCCAGCACCAACGCACCAAACACATCGAGATCGATCTTCACTTCGTTCGAGACCGTGTTGCGCTGGGGCATATTCGAGTTCTTCATGTGCCGTCATCTCGACAGTTCGCGGACATCTTCACCAAGGGCCTACCATCGCCGTTGTTTTTGGACTTCCGATCCAGTCTCAGCGTCCGAGAATCTCCCGTTGCGACTGGGGGGGGCTGTTAGGCAACCGAATCCTGCCCATTATTGCGCTGGTATCTTTGTTATAAACCGGCCATTATGGTTAGGATTAGGATTGATTACCTCCCATGTATATCTTGTATTACCTCCTATATATATGAGATAACCGGAGGCCACCCTTTGTGTGGTCAATCCCAATCCCTAAACTAGTTCTATCAGGTTGGTTGTACAGAAACTGCCAAACTTTTGACAATGTATTCACCACTTCATTTTCTCTTTGTAAGCTAATTTGTCCTACCTTGATGCATTTCGCATCATGTGGAATAGATTTGAAGGTTATGCAGAACTACACATCAATCAACGTGGATGTCAAGGAGATCCTCTCGTCCTTTAATCTGTAAACGCTATTGTGTAGGGCATAGGGTACCGATGACAGGCCACAAGGGAGCCACATGCCAAGCTGCCAGCAACATCGTCGCCCCAGGACCAGCGCAATGGGGAGTTGTAATCCTTTACGACTTGGGTTTAAGTCATGTTCGACTGGCTAGTCCAGGATGGACCTTTTTTTTTTAAATGAGATGTACTAGGGTTTAGAGACCCTAGCAATAGAGGTTATCCAAATGACTTGTGTCCAGCCAATAGTGCAAAAGAGATAAGTCAGGTACTACATAAACCTGCAGGGTATAACCAATCTATCAAGTAACATATTAGAAGGATTTATTTCTTATCTTTACCCATGGCCTCCCTCTACACGACTCTTATCTAGTTCCTCCCTATATGTTCCGGTCACAATCACATAAATCAAGGCATAAAAAAGATGAGCATACTGGACGTGCCTATATAACAGCATAGGTCACACAAAGCTTAAAAGCAAACAGATACTGGGATTAGTGAAAACAGTGTCTAACCTGCAAATTTCTTTGGATTGATAACTCATACAAATTTGAATTATTCACTACAGCGGTACGCCTGCTGGTCAATTGCCCTTCATCAAGTCCTTCATATGAAATAAAGTAGTGACGTCCAACTACGTACTTCAAAAAAGCATCACCTAGGACTTCAAAGCGCTCCAAAGAGATTCTCTCCAAACACCTTTCAGTGGTAAGTGCTTCAAGTATCTGGAATAAATCACAAAAAAATTGCAACACGGATAAGAAAATTCAAACTAGAAGATCATCATGAAGAGTGCAAGAGATTGCATGGCTTACACCAGAAGCACTGATTTGAGAAGCCTCTGAGAATGAAGACAGCATGGCCTCCTTCAACTCAATAGCTACCAGCAGATTCTCCAACCGACACATCAAGGATGGTAATAAGGAGAGTGAACTACACATGTCCTTTGAAAACCCAATTATCTTCATAGTGCACAGCTCTGGAGGCAACTCCACGAAGTGCTCCATCAATTCACGACCTTGTAAATAGAACCAACAAAATCAGAAAAGGTCACCATCAGAAATACTATACCTGGATCAGGACCATTTAAAGAATCACAACAGAGCAATATGTTCCAAACAGTTTTCAACAATGGCTTACGAACTCCAATTTCTGTTAAAATGGCCATAAGAGAAAAAACTGCCAAAATTCATACGGGAGAGTGCAATGAGATCTGCTCTCCCCTATGTTGTTTATTCTCATGCTGGAGGTGCTCAATGCCCTTTTCCAAAGAAGTGGTGACTTCAGCCTCTTTTATCCTATCCCGCTGACATTCAGTACCCCACTGTGCTCTACGCTGATGACGCGGAATTGTTTCTGTACGCTTCCAAGAGGAACTTGGACGAGGTGAACGCAGTTATAAGAATCCCAATACAAAGAAGAATCCTACAATAATATAATTATCTTTCTAGCAGGGCACCGAGCCTGCGCACGAGTGTGAGAAAATGTGCACTCGGCCCCATTGTCTGCTCCAGGGAGCAGGTCAAGCTTGCGTCGTCGGAATATCCATGTGTTGTAAACTTGTAATAGGCTTCCCATACAACTATTTGGGTATGCCCTTGTCAATCAGGAAGCTGCGCAAGCAGGATTTGCAGCATCTCCTTCACGATGTTTTGGCCGAACTAGCAAGCTAGAAAACTTGCATGCTTTCACTAGGGTTAGTCAGCTGGTCGTCACCTTCTCCTTGCCGTCTACCATGTGTTGTCCAATTGTGATCCTGGCTTGGCTGATCAAGCCAATTGACAAATGCCACATAGCTTTCATCTGGAAGGGGCTACTGAGGATACACCCTACCTCCCAGGTCGCTCGAGCGAGCAATTCCGGAGGTGACACACCAAACCCTAGAAAAGTCACCTCTCCCTTGTCTCCCTGGTCGTCGCCACCGGTAGCGGCGGCACCAGCCGTCACAGGCGGTGGGGGCGAGCGCTAGGGCACCCTGGCGGAGCTCCTTTGCACGGAGTAGCAACGTCGTGGGGTGGCCGACCTCGGCGAGGCAGCGTGGCGGAGGTGAATCGGAGCATGTGATGGCGTGCCGGCGTGGAGCAGCGGTCTGGCGGCAGGAGGTTGCGCGTGATGGCGCGCCGGCTGGCGGCGACGCTTGGTCTCCATCTGGGCCAAGCGGGCCACAGCCATGTACCTGAGCCTGTGGCACCCCCTCCGCCTAAAGCAACCCTTCTCCCTCCTCCCACCCCTCCCGGCCGCTGCTGGTGGAGGACGCTAGGTGGGCGAGCATGCGAGCAGCGGCTCTTTGGATGATGGCTGTTCCCTTCTTGAAGGCGCTGCTATGGCTGCACGTGGAGTACCCGATGCGGCAGCAGGAGGTTAGCGATGTGGCACTCTGGTGTCGAATGCTACACAGGAGGCGGACATCTGGGCACAACGTATGCCAGCGCCGACACTCCCCCCAGCCGGTCCCTGCCTTTCACCCGTCGACTCTCTCTAGGCACACATGGGCAGCTCTGGAGCTGAAATCGTCCCTGGAGGCGCCTGGCAACGACGGTGTTGCTGCCCTGTTGCTTCTAGCCTCTACACCTCCCATTCTTGGCTGGAGGCAAGACCTAATGTCGTTGTGGTTTGTAGTTAAGGGCACCTCCTTGCCTAGCTGTAGTCGCTTGGTGAGGACGGTCATGTGTGTGTGTCCCTCCTTCCTGGAAGTTGTACCCCCGATGTCTTCCTGTTCAATGAAATGAAACGCAAACTCTTTTGCGTTTTCTG
This sequence comes from Poa annua, assembly GCA_026929855.1. Lineage (NCBI taxonomy): Eukaryota > Viridiplantae > Streptophyta > Magnoliopsida > Poales > Poaceae > Poa > Poa annua. Next base: position 74,898,375 of record CM049433.1, read on the forward strand.
GAGGAAAAAAATCTGGAAGGGCTAGAGGAAGTGATGGGGGGACACTGGCTTGTGGCCTGGGATAGGGTATCTGCGCCTGCGGGGAATGAGGTCCTTGTGGTTTGACCTCAAATTACTGGGATACGCCCTCTGCATTGAGTGGATGTAGCTTCACTGTACGAACAATCCAGAACTCCGGTTGGTGCCAATGTAATATGAGAGAGTTGTTCCGGAGATGCCATGGGCTTTTTGGCCAAGACCGCGGCTGAAAATGGGCAGCTCACATTGTTTTGGGAGGATCATTGGATTGACGGCAGCCCGAGTCCTTAGCCACCTCTTTCTGATCTGTGGTCAAGTCTCAGGCCTGTGCCACTTGTCTCTAGCTCTAGAGGATGAGATCATCGGGCACTGGTCCTCCAACCTCCAGAATTCTGCGTAGTCGGCATAATAGAGGTTGAGGCAGTTGTGGCATCTCACCCTGCTCTCGACCAGAATGATTCCTTGGGAAAATGCAGCAGCGAAGCACAGAGGACCGCTCAAGGATAAGTGCAAAGACCTTGGTACAATGTTCAATGGTCACCTTAGCTACGCGGTCGGGTTGATCTGCCAAGGATAAGCACAACAACCTAGGCTCAACGGCCTAGTTTTAAAAACCGGACCGGACCGGCGGTCTGACCGGAAAAAACCAGAACCGAGGCCCTGTCTGGTTTTTTAAGCGCAAAAGAGCGGACAGTCAAAAAACCGGAAAAATAAAATAAAAATAATGTTTTATCACTAGGATTCGAACACACGACCTACCTCTGGCACCAATAAGGCCTATTACCACTTGGGCTACTACTCTTTTATGCTATAGTAACGAAGTAACTACTTTATATATGATTTGGCGATGAATCGGGTTTTTTGTGGCAATCGAACCGGCTGAGCCAGCGGTTGGACCGGTTCAGTGACCGGTCCGGTTTTTTAAACTATGCTCAACGGTCACCTAGCTATGAGATCGATTTGCAAAAAAAAAGACTAAGGGTGAGAAATGATCTGCTTGGCGCTTGCAGTTGCTGACAGCATCAAGGCAAAAGCGGAGTGTTGGCCGCCAGGACTACTGCCATCGGTTGTATATACCGCCATGAGGTCCTAGAATAGAGGTTTGTGTTATGAATGGCCTGTCTTGTCATTTGGGGATTGTACTTTCACAGGGCATGTGGTAACTTGTGCAGTGGCCCAAAGTTTTGTACTTATGTCTTACTTCTATTAATGAAGAGATACGTAAATGCTTCCTAGCAAGGTCCATACAAAAAAATGCAGGCAGTCATCACAAATATTTCTCACCTTATTGCAATTTGAGCACTTGAGATATTTTAGTACTTGGTAACATAGTGATGTTGTCATAACGAAAAGCCTGAATCATCATAAAACAGAACAGATGCTAGTTCTAAAGGGACAACAATTATAACCTGTGGTCTCCCGTAGTCGGTCATGAAGCAAATTATGCAGGTTGAAGAGCTGCTTAGCGTGCAGAAGTGGCTGCTCAGGATGGGATAGAGTGATACGAAACCTGATTTCAACAGTACATAAGTTCATTAGAACATCAATAAAGCAGTTAAACAGAAATGTCGCAACCTTTTTTCAAAAAAAAAAATTTGATTGTTTAACACATAAAAGGCTATCAGGGAAGACTGGAATCAGTTCGCTCATCTCTACCACCTGATGGCACTATCAAAGTGAACATGGATACAAACTTTAGAGCAAATGAATGTACAGCTGTATCCTGGGTAGTAGCACAGGATCATAGTGGTCAACACGCAGGCGCTATGGCTACCTGATATGACTCGGTGCCAGACGTGCTTACTACTGAGGCATTGGCATATGTAGAGATGGTGCACTTCTGGCCCAATCCCTCCAGGTGCAGCATGTCTTGATCGAAACAGACTGTCAATCTTTGATCCCACTGTGGAAGACAACGGGAAATCACAAGGCAAGTATCCTGATAATCCTGAACCAGATTCAAGAGCTAAGCGAGATTTCACTTTTTTATACCATTCATGTATTCTGAGAGGCTAATCTGGCTGCTAACTCCTTAGCCAAATTAACATCTCCGGGTGAACTGGACTGCACCTGGCTATTCCAGGTACCGGACTGTGTAATCTCATGTTTCCAGGATGACATTCCATGCGCCGATTAATATAAAACTCTTGATTCGCAATCAAAGAATCAGCTTGGTTCTGCATTGAGTTGCTAATTGTATGCACGGTTTTGCATTGAAACAGGTGCGTTTTTAGGCTGCAACTCCAGATCGTGTGCTACACAGAAATATCATAGACCATGCAGGCCACCGTGGATAAGTCTGCCTTGTCACTCAAGACAACCAGAAGTCTAGCCTAAGAAAGACAGACTATGTGGGTACTTATGTAGTTCTTTGTTTGTTTCTTTTGCACGTGTTGAAGCTTCAATGCTTTATGCATCTTATAATTTTGTCACTTGTGGTTAATGTTCTAGTATAAAGCAAAGATGCGCAGTCGGATGCATGTTATAGAAATAAGAAAAAGCTACCTTAGAGAGGTTCCAGTGTTTACAGGATTACAGCAAACCTAAAAATGGGATAAAATGAAAGGACATAGAGCTGAATACTTAACATCTTATTAAAGGGGAGTTGGTGGTCGCGGTCGTTCATCCCACTTTCCATCCCCTCCCCACGATCACCAGAACTCGTTAGGCGCTGTTAGATCTAGTCTGCCCCACTCACTCATCCTACCTCCTACACACCACTCCTTCGCGCAACAAAATATCTCATGCCATTTACCCATGGGAAGGAAGGCAAGAAAGGAAAATTTTGTCTCAGATTGTAGGGGGGGAAAGAAAAGCTGTGATTCGGTTTCTGTTTGGGAAGGAAAGGAGCAAACAAGTAAGTTCGGAACCAACAAACAAAAGGAAGAATTATTTCGGAGGAAAAAACATACAAAACATTTATATGCATACGCATGGTGGTTTAAGATCTTGAAATTTCTTACATATCTTTTATCTTTCCGAAGCCGCGTGTGGGTACTTAGATAGTAGTAATATGCTAAGAGGTGGCTAAATGCAGTGTCAAAACACTACAAACTTGATAAATACCAATTGTTATATTGGTCACATTTTCTGAGGCAACTTATTGTTCTCGGTACTAGTATTCACAACAATCTCGGGAGAGCATACTTCAGTTCCATATCATACGATTATCACATGGAACACTAGTAAATGCGAAGTCATAACAAAACAATACATAAAGTGTCATGTTTTCGTAGAAAAAGTGTCACTAAAGCTTCATTAAGTAGATACACAGCCAAGCTTAAGATGGACATCACTATCTTGAGCTTGGTTGTGTAGATATATATGCCCTTGTAAGTGCTCAATCATGGTAGCAATGTAAATCTAACTGTAAGCCAGGAGAGGGGGGGGGGGGGGGGGGGGCAAACAATATTCGTGCTTATTACCTTTCCTTGTAATGTTCCTCATAAGTTGCACCACTGTACTCACTTCTAGCATTTAGTTCGTCCAGAATGGAATCAATGACGAAAAATGTCTTATTATGGGGAGCAAAGATTAAACTGCCAACTACATCCATTCTACTGTAGATATTATCAAGAAGCCTTAAAGACTCATCTGGCAAATATGATCCATTGACAGATACATCAGTTGGATTTTTAAATATCGGTGATGATAAACAGCGCTCAACTGTTGGCCAGTCAATCATAAATATATCACCATATAATTCCTGCTTGATTGGAAGCAGCAGGTAAAATGATGAATTAATCTGTATTGTTTCATCATTGCCCAACGTAACATGAGATGCAGTGAACTCAGATCTGTCCAAAAGAACCTTCAGAAACATTTCTTGGAAATTGCGTGCAAGCACCATCTGACAAGAATAAACAACATTTTAGACGACATTCAAGAAAAGATCATGTGTTAGCGTATGAAAAGATGAGCAAGACGATGCCTGTTCTTCGTCAAATGATATAGTTCCTAAATGTCTCATTCCTGCTTTCACAATCCTGCCGCGAGCCAGATGCAAATCAACCTCCAACTTTTCAGCTTCCATAGGAAGGGGATTGATCACAAAAATACCAAATATCCGATAGTGTCTATCTGCAGGTATGGGAATAAACTGAACATAGTAGAAATGCAAGTTCAATAGACAGTCCAGTCTGCATCTTGAAGGTTTGAGAACTGTGGGAATTAACATCTCATGAAGCTCTTCTCTTAGATCATCTGAAATAATGGAAACAATAGTTGAGCCTTGAGCCAAATCACCAGTATTCTGGCATTAGAAGAACAGGTGAGTGAACCATACCTTCATGATTATTGCTTGATGAACCATTTGTTGTTGATACTTTGTTCTTTCTTGAACCTGAACCAGGCAAGAGAAAATCCGACAAAGCACCCAATTCATGAAGTTTCATGCATGCTTTTAAGCATGCATCCCTCTTAGCCTCATCATTTGATTGACATGGTTGGCCGTCCACTTGACGAAAAGCAGCATTTGGTGGGAGAATTACTCGGCAGATTATTCCTTCAGTGTCATCAATGTAGATGAACGCTGGGGAAGGATTAAAGAACCTTCAAGAAGTTGGAGTTATATTAGTATAACAAAGAATTGATGAATAAAACATGGGTATCAAAGGGTTGACAAACACAACAGCCCTTACATACATATCCTTGGGAAGGTTGTAGCAGTAGCGATGTAGTAGAGATACACTGCAAGCTGTGCTAATGGAAGCACCTGTGTTATTCACTTGATAAGTGTTCTCCTCAAGGTACTCAAACATATCATTCGAAGTTCTGACGTCTATCTCTCCATTCATAATGATCTCACCATCAATATAGTCATTAAGCAATTTTTCTTGACAATGATTTCCCCTGGTTGTATCAGAATGAATAAGAACGTGAGCCGAATTGAAGGACTAAAATACATTCAACTCTATATTAACACCAAGTGCCTATCTATGTAATTGAGAAAAATCACCTCTCCAGAAGAACAACATATTTAGATTTAGTCATCCGGGCTCGTCCCCTGGACTGGATAAAACTAGCAACAGTTTCTGGAAGATCAAACCGCACAACCAGGCAACAAGTCTTAATGTCAAGGCCTTCTTCACCTACGCTAGTAGCGATTAAAAGATTCACCTACAAACAGCAAACACAAAGGAATTGTGATGCAAGAACTATACATTCTCTCTCAAAAAAAATTGAACTATATAGCCAAAATTAGATTCAGAGTGGTCTGTCACAATTAATTCAGTACGTACATTACTAACTCAGGAAAAATAATATCATAGGCCCAAGCCCTATGCTGCACAATTCCGATCCAGGATTGAACCCTGCTTGAAGTCGAAACAACCTACTAAGATCCTATGGCATTACTATCGGTAAGAAAAACAATAAAAACCAAGAACCAATCTTTCTGTCTGTCCGTGTCAATCATTGTACATGCTAAGTGCCTGCTCACTCAGTGGTTGTAGCATTGGAGCTAACTAACATCACTCTGAAAGTTTATACTTACGTACAAGCATTCCCCCAACAGCAGTGGATCCAGGAATTCAACTCTGTGTAGGTAAATACACGTATTTGTATTTCTTTATTGTTTGCATGATTTCTGCTTGTATTGCCAAAAAAACTGTGTAGTCAATTGACTACACAGGTTGTATGTGCCTCTGCCACTGCCCAACAGTTGGTTAAAATTGCTGATTTAACTAGTGGATCACAGAGTTTGAGTATAATGGCCCGAGATGCTGTATGCCAACCATCAATATTCATAATTAAGTGCATTAATTTAAAGAAAAATGTCCACCTGGACCAAAAACAAGATCTGTACAAGCCACCTAGCTATGATAATCCTCCCAGGTATGCTAAATTTACCCCCACTTCCTCATAAAGAAAAAGCAGACCAAGAATAAATGCTGTGATATAGTCAAAATAGATATCTAATAAAAATTTGTATTGGCTTCGGAAGAAATCGTGTAGAAGGTATGCATGCCTAATTATTATACCTCGCCAGAAGAAAACTTTTCAACAATCGCATCCATCGTGTGCCTTGACATGTTCTTTGGTCCCGAGTGGCATCCCACGAGGAACTCACATTTCCAAAAATCAAGGCATTTCAAGTTTTGGAGGATACATGCTATTGCTCTTGCAACAGTTATTCTTTTCACGAAAACTATGCACTTCGTGTTTTCTTCTATCCTGCATATTGAAGAAACCAAAGAAAACTAATCATGATGAGGAGAAGAGACAAACGTTGAAACTTATTCTCAAGAGGTTATAATTAAGATGTTCGAAATGTGGTTTTCCATTTATTTTTTTATATATTTTTTTATGTGGAAACAGCGGTCCCATGGAAAGGGATTACTGGTACCTACTTCTTCCATTCCACAATATAAGATGTTTTAGGTGTTCCACATGTTGTCAAGATTCGGACAAAAATGAGTGGACATATACACTAAAACATGTCAAGATACATGTGTATGTGGAAAAGGGCTAAAACATCTTATATTGTGAAACGAAGGGAGTAATAAGTAAACAAGGATTTACACCCTAAATTAAATGCAGACACTCATGTACCATAATGTGTCCATACAAATCCTAAAGCAGAAAGAATGTTTCAAAAGAAGATAGTAGCGCTGGCAACTACGCTCACCTGTATCCTGAGAGAACATTAATAAGAGCCACAAATTTATTTGAGAAGAAAGGTTCTTCTAGTGTCTCTAGATCAAATGAATCACCATGGGTACCTAGAGAGCACATCTTATCAGATTCACGCAGTGCTAGTCAGAAATATCAGAAGCTGTATCCATATGTACATAACATCAACGACTCCAGTACCAATCGTTATTAAGGAACCTAGAAGCTGCCCGAAGTTCTGGTTTTCTAGCAGGAAATCCGGTGTGCTTTTGCACACAACTAAACAAAAGTGATCGAACATGTTTATGTGTAAACCTACTGAGTGCTATTCTTCGCAAGTAGATTGAGAAATTTGTCAGTCCCTGCCTTAGCGCACACTGCTTCCTCTGCACGGTAGTGACTAGCAGCGTAGCAATGTTGGGCCTTGCACCATCGAAGACCCCAGGGTTTTACTACTTCCAAATGTCAACAAGGATAAGCCGTTTCTTTGCAAGGATGGAGTGGATTCAACAGCTGATTTCAACCATCATATGAACTCATTGTCAATGGATGGAGGTTACTTTTGCAAGTCCAAACAACTCCACAAGCGCAAACGGCAAATCCCAATCCATCACCATCTCAACACGTTTGAAACAGCCATGTTCCAATGATGGAAACAGGTGAAGTCCTGGTGTTGACTACTCCAGTATGGTCCCCAAATTCTTTGACTAGTTTTTTAAGGTTATTTCTCTAAGATCTAATGGTCATTTTGGGATTATAATAAGTTCATATTTCTCTTTGCTTTGGAACAACTGAACTCTTTCTGAAATTTAAATTATGATTCAAATAGTGAACAACAATACACACAGGATATAAATCCAGCCAAACCAGGATCATTTGTTGTCAAAATAGTCCAAAGTATTTCCCCTGCCAGATTTTATAGGGAAGGCTGGCTAGATAGATGTACTCCCTCCGTCCAATAAAGGATGTCTCAACTTGATCAAAAATTGGATGTATCTAGACATGACTTAGTGTATAGATACATCCAAATTTGATCAAAAGTGTGACATCTTTTGTTGGACAGAGGGAGTATGACCTAACCCGGGGGTAGAACGAGCAGACCCAGGTGAACTTGCAAAACAACTCACCGTCTAATATGTTGCAACTGAGAATAGAAATTGCATTGTTTAGGTAGTGATGCTTAAATATGTTAGAATTGCCGTTGGTGTCGACCTCCTTTTGTACCAAATCATCACCATCAAATGACAGAAAAGTCCTTGCAGCCTGCGCTAAAAGCAAACAAAATGAGAGTAGCATATGTGTAATGTTATCTTAAAATGGTATAGTCCAAGGCAACAAAAGAAACTTGACATCTCTACTCGTACAACAAAGGACAAAACAACCAAGAACACTAGCAGTGCAACTGTGAAAGCTAGATACAAAAAAAAGGGTTATGATGTCCGCAGCTCCAAATTTGATGCCAAGATCCAAAAGTCCAGAGACCAGAGCTTTATACTGATAGTTGATCCATAATCCATTTGACGCATCGTGTTCCTCATGGTAAACTTACTTCGTATTCATAGCGGCTTTACTGTTAATTGTTCTCTTGATTTCTTAGTTTGCAACAAATGTTCTGAATGGGTTTTGTGGTGCCATGTTCATGTGGTTCATACATGTGTGTTGTTGACATACATGGGTGTGCTGAATCATAGGTAGGACATTCATGAAAATATAGTATCATTTTCTATTCTCCAACACATTTTCTTAAGACCTACTACATCCGTCCCAAAATGTAAGCCGCCCGATTTTTGCTAGTCAAGATCTTATAACTTGGACTATGATTGGTACTTATACTATAGTCCACAAAATTAGTATAAAGATATATGAAATGAACCAATTTTGCAAGAAAACGCAACTATACCATTTATATATTCGCACTCCATATAATTTGGCATATATAAGTGGTCAAAGTCGTGCATCAAAGACCTTGCAAAATAAATGGAGCAAGACAAAGCCGGGCCGAAGCAACGGACAGTCGTAGGCAGGCGAGCGACAGAGGGCATGAACACACCTTGGCGGCACAATAGAACGTACCCGCCGACTAATGGCGAGCCGCTAGCAAGAGGAACGCACCGAGGCCCAAGACACTAACACGAAGGAGGCGAAAACCCCGTCATGCCACCCCTCCGAGGAGAACTCCTTGGCGGGCTATAAACAACGACGAGTACCGACGTCGAACCAACCAAAACGGGCGCATAGCATGCCGGTCCCAGTGGCAGGGAGAGCTGCGACAGAACGGGCGGGCGCGACCCAAGCGGGCACAGGCCGCAGCACGACGAACGAAAGAAACCTAGGCCGGTAAAACCCCGCGGTGAGCCAATGGGCGGCTCCCCGTCGTGGCCCGCGTCCACCCGAATTAAACATGGTGATAAACATCACGTGAGAGCGCCCGGGGCCAGCGTCAGCGAGGCAGGGCGAGCGAAAAAGCATGCGCGGAGCGATTGCCGAAATCACTGTTCATGCCGGCTGAACAGGTCCGGACGGTGCAGATCCGTCCCGAGGAGCATATCGGACAGCCTCAAAGAGCTAATCGCTGAGAGGGCGGCTGGAGGGCTCATCGTTTATGCTTTTAGATTTAAGCTCTCAAAAGGGACACTTTCCCTTAAATGGAAGGAAGAGTGTCGTATAACAGCTATCAAGCACGACAAAAGAAAAATATATTGGACTATGAAGCACCCCAAAAGAAAAAAAATATTGGACTAACCGGCTAACTAATGAAAAAAGGCCATTGCGACATAAAGTAAATCAGACAAAATAGGCTTGATATTCATTATAAAATACTCCCTCCGTTTCACAATATAAGATGTTTTAGGCTTTTTCTACATTTACATGTACACACATGTATTTAGACACATTTTAGTGTATGTGTGCACTTATTTTAGTGTTAATCTATATAACATGTACAACATCTACAACATCTTATATTGTTAAACAGAGGGAGTAGATGATAAAACAGTGACAACTTACTTGTAGAGCTCCAAATGAACCAAGTTCTTGCAAACAGAAAACTAAATTTTCATGCAACCTCGATAGAGACTTTAGTTTCTTTTGAGAATCCTTGAAATCATATAGGCTCTTACGTAGTATGCCCTCGCTCTGTTTCGAACTCATACAAATAACAAAAAGGAAACAAAGAAGAACAGAAAACATAAGCTTGTGTCAGATGAAACAACCATAATCCACCCTATAGCAGAATAAAACTTTACCTGACGCTTCGAATGATCAAGCTTGTCGTAAGTTACAGTAAGGGTAGAGTGAGTAAGTGGGCCATACGTGTACACCTCCATATCAGGAAAAGCAATCACACTTTCCAGTTCTGCATTATCAACCGAACAGACCTATCCAACACGAGAGAAGTTTTGAGCCAAATGTCAATAAACAATATTCCCAAATCCCAGCGGGTCTTAAAGAGAATACTAGTAGTCTGTACCTTTGCATGCAGTAATTCCTCAAGACTGTTGATACATTTGGTGTAATTAAGCTTATTAGATCCACCTGTCATGGAAAACATAGACAGTTATAATCGTACATGTGCTCAGAAGATAGAACATCTATAGCCAAATCTTATACCTACGTAGCACCGATACGGCGAGACGGACACGGCGATACGGATTCGGCGATACAGGATACGGCAGTTTCAGAAAACAGCAATACGGCGATACGGCAAGTATATATATATAAATAATAAAATCTGCAACGGACAAGTGTGGAGGCGACTCCAGGTGGCGAAGATGTGCAAATCCGAGCAGGGAGAATCAAATCTAGGCGGTGACGACACAATTCCGGGCGGAGGTGGTGTGCTTCCAGCTACGGTGGGGTGATTCTAGGCAACGACGGTGCGTGAAAGCTACTCCAGCGGATGTTTGGAGTATCGGGGAGTATCGGCCGGATACGAGTATCGGATAAGTACGGTACGGGGTACGGGGACACGTTGAGATTTGGAGTATCGGTGCTACCTAGTCTTATACTACGGCAGTAGAGGAAGAACATACAGTAAGCAACACTGAGGCCAACCGAATATTTCAAGTTGTGCAGTGTTGGTCCAACAACCATTTTCCAAGATCCTTGATAACAGTTGTAGCATTTTAATCTAAAAAAATGCGCACCACCGCTGTCATTGCGGAGATGATTGCTAGGAGTTCCCTCAACCAACCCCTTCAATCTCACCTCACTGCTGCGGTTGTACGCTGGCCCAGTTGCACAACATTGTACCTTTGTCCACCCGCCTCGTGGCTGGCAACAGCAACAGCGTGTCATGCCCATCAGCACGCACTACACCGCCTCCAAAGCCTAACCCATTCTCCGTCGCTCCGGCATTGACCTATCTTGGCACATCAACTTTGCTTTTCTCCAAAGAAACTTCTGCATCCCACGCCATGGCAACACATGCACACGCAGCTTCCCCTTCCGGCGAGGGTGGATTAGTTCCGACGAGGAGTCCCACCTTCTATTTAACTGTTCCAGTGCGACCAGAGCTGGCTCAGCGCGGCCTGCTTTCTCACTGATGTCTCCATCCATCACACCTTAGCCCTTCTACCCTCGGTGCTTTGGAAAAGCAGGAAACCATAGATTTTTTATGTGAGAGTCTCCCACCAGGCACTCTGTTTGGAGGATGGTCCTGGAGCAGCCTCCCAGTGTCGCCTCAGTCATGTCCTGCTGGCGGAATGGTGCTGCGGCATGTCTGGCATAAGTTATCTTAGCTTCTGCTTTGATAAATCTCCTTGTACATACCAAGAAATTTGTTCAAAGAGGTCACAACAAACAAACGACGTATCACATGTCCTCCGTGTGTCGACTGTCTTGGTTTTTTGCGCAAAGAGGAACATGAACAGAGACTTGCCCACGTATACTATGGAACAGAAGGACGGGAGACTACTCCTCATTTCCTCCTGCTCCAGTGAAGAAGGGCGTCAGGGAGTGGCTATAACAAGGAACCATTTTATGACTCAAGCCACAAGGGATGGTGAAGGTGGTGACAGAGGCGACCCAGTCAAAGATTGAACACACACAGATTGAATACATGAAAACGCGCAGAACTTAAACGCATAAGGGGAAAGTTTGGCAGAAATGCTTTTCTATGTGTTTAAGTTCAGTTTGCATCTTTTCCTCTCTACATCGTAGTAGGAAATTATGTTTTTTTTTAGGGGGAAATACTACTCTATTACACTTCTTGCCGATCCAAACTAAGAGCGCTCAAAAGACACTCCGGAGCTAGATGAAACCAGGTTTCAGCAACCTGACCGCAACCAACCTTTGCTAACTTGTGTGCCACACCGTTTGCCGTGCGACGCGCCCACTTCACTTGATACTCGTCAAACCCTCTCAGCGCCAGCTTGAGATCTTCGATCCATGGACCATATCTCGACTTGTCCATTTCTTCAGAATTGAGCTTGGCCACTACCGTCGCATTATCATTCTCCAGAACAACCCTTCGACTTCCCAACTCCTTCACCAGAGCCACCGCCTCCATGCAAGCCCTCACCTCGGCTTCCTCCGGGTCAGCGAGAGAGGGGTAAAAAACGCTCGTTCCCGCAAGGAAACAACCGTGATGATCGCGTGCGACCGCACCCCCAACCCCCTCCTCCGAATCCTTCGCCTTGGCTCCATCTGCATTGACCTTAATCCATCCCTCCTCCGGCGCCTTGACGTCTTGAACACTTCTCCACTCCTCCATGAGTGCAGCACTCCGCTTGGCCAGCTGCAGCAGATCCTCCATCCTTTCCTTCTCCCGAGCATCGTTCCTTGCCAGCCAAATCTGGTAGAGAGTCATCATAGCCAGTGTTGTCTCATCCTCCTTCGCCGAGCAGAACCAATCAAGAAACCACCGTTGAAGTTCTCATGGTGATCGTATGTCCTCCTCCGGAGTCGCCACCTCTATCCCTCCTGCTTCCTTCAGCGCTTCCCACACATGTTGAGAGTGGGGGCATGCCCAAAAACGATGGATGGCTGTCTCATCCCTCGCGCACGCCACGCACTTGACACCGCCTTTAATTTTTCTCCGTTCCAACACGGATCCGAGCGCCAGGCCATTACGGAGCAGTCTCCATATATGAACTTTAACCTTTCCTGGAACATTAGCGTCCCATAACACCGACCATCCTTTGTGCTCTGTACCTTGAGAGGATGAAGCCGAGCCGCCCGCGCGCCCCCGCTTGCGCTGCCTACCAAAATGATACGCAGATCGAACCGTAAAGAGACCAGATTTGGTATGATGCCACGCAACACAATCCTTCACGTTCGGCCCTCCCACAGGAATCTTCTTAATATCAGCTGCATCACACGCATGGAAGATTTGATCCACCTTCGCCTCGTCCCACCGGGTTGCCTCAGCATTCAGAAGATCAGAGACAAACTTGACCGGCACCCCCATACTCTCAGGTCTACGTCCCAGCGGAAATAGAGCACCTGATCTTGGGATCCAATTCGCCTTCCACACCTCCACATCCTCCCCATTTCCAATGCGCCACACCACTCCTGCCCTCAGCAAGTCTCGACCATGCAGGATGCTTCGCCAAGAGAAGGAGCCTCCTCCAGGACACCCCGCATGCAAAATGTCTGAGTTTTTGAAATATCTCGCCTTAAGCACTCGTGCACATAAGGAGTTAGGCGTCGTGAGCAGTCTCCACGCCTGTTTTGCTAGAAGGGCTTGGTTGAACATCTCAAAGTCACGGAAACCCATCCCTCCCTCCTTCTTTGGTGTACACATTTTATCCCACGCGATCCAGTGAACCTTGCGTGACCCATCCGTTGCACCCCACCAGAACCCTGATGAAATACCACTGAGCTTTTTGCATTGCACCTTGCCAAATATGAAACAGCTCATGGGGGAAGTGGAAGTTGCCTGAAGAACCGATTTAACCAGGATCTCTTTTGCCTTCTTGGATAAACCCTGGCCCTTCCATCCACTCACTTTAGCACCCGATCTCTTCGATGACATATTGAAATGCCCCATTTTTGGACCTGCCTACCACCGTTGGTAGACCTAGGTATCTCTCACACAGTGCCTCCTCCTCAACCCCAAGAACCTCCTTGAGCTCATTTTTCTTATCCGGATCACACCCCTTTCCAAAAAAGATAGCGGATTTGGCTAAATTGACCTTTTGTCCAGAAGCAGCCTCATAGGCTATCAGTACCTCCTTCAATGTCGTCATGCTTTCCTCCGAAGCCTCTAGGATTACTATGCTGTCATCCGCAAATAAAAGGTGGGTTATATGGGGCCCACCCGATCCAAATTGAACGCCCTTCAACATCTTTTCTTCCTGTGATTGTTTCAGCAATGTAGAAAAACCTTCCACACAAAAGAGGAACATGTATGGGGAGAGAGGATCCCCCTGACTAAGTCCTCAAGATGGAGTAAATCCATCGGAGAGGTCACCATTTAACTTCACTGCAAATCGAACCGAGGTCACACATCTCATGATTTTATTAATCCAACTTTTTGCAAACCCCATTCGGAACATCATCTGTTCCAGAAAAATCCATTCGACCCTATCGTAGGCCTTCATCATATCCAGCTTCACCGCACACAACGGCTTCTTCCTCTTCCGTGTTCTAATTGTGTGCACACACTCATAAGCGATAAGAACGTTGTCAGTAATCAAACACCCTGGCACAAAAGCACTTTGCTCTTCAGAAATCAACACCGGAAGAATAGATTTCAAACTGTTAGTCATAACCTTAGAAGCAATCTTATAAAGCACATTGCAAATCGGTCGAAACTGAGATGACAATTCCGGTGAGTTGGTTTTAGGGATCAGAACAAGCACCGTATGATTGAATCCCTCTGGAATATCCAAGCCATTCAAAAAATCTTTTACGCTGTACACACCGAGTCGCTGGTAGAATAATGCTGGCAGGCCGTCCGGTCCCGGAGCCTTTGTCGGGCCCATTTGAAACAAAGCCTTCTCCACTTCACTGTCCAGGATTGGCCCAACTAGCTTCTGGTTCATCTGGTCCGAGACCAACGGTGTCACTTTGTTCAGAATCTGCTCCATATGATTTGCTCCTTCCGACGCATAGAGCTGTGCGTAGAACTGTCGAGCCAGTGCTCGCATGTCTACGTCAGTATCACAGATCGAACCATCCGGTCTGCGTAGTTTAGAGATGGTGTTCTTCCTTTTCCGGTGTGAGGCTCTATTTTGAAAATAGCGAGTATTGCGATCACCCGCTTTGAGCCATTCCACTCTTGCTCTTTGTCGATACATCACTTCCTCTCTCATAAATTTCATGCAGCTCCTTTTCTATCGCCTTGATTTGCATAGAATTGTCCACAACCAGCGAAGCTGCCCGCGCCGTCGCAAGCACTTCCCGGAGCCGCCTTATCTCCTTCCTCACCGATCCGAAAACCTCTGTACCCCATGATTTCATGCTGCCAGAAACCCTTTTGAGCCTATCACATAAAGCAGCCACCCCACTTTCTCCTCTATCCGCTCGCGCCCATGACTCCTCAACCATCTCCTCGTATTCATCATGTCTTGTCCACATCTCCTCATACCAAAAGCCTCTCGAGACCTGTGTCCGAGCCATCGATGCAGCGTCCCGCACTTTGATCAAGAGCGCAAGATGGTCAGAGCATTCTGTGGTGATATGCTCCACAGACGTAGCCGGGAACATCGCCGCAAAGCTACCATTGCATGTTGCTCTATCCAGATGGGCCTGCACATTGTCCACACCCTCCCTTCTGTTATTCCATGTGAAAGGGTAACCCGAGAACCCCAGATCAGCCAGCCCGCAGTCGGACAGACAGTCTCTAAACCTTGCCATTTGCGCCGGATTCCTTTCATTACCCCCCCCCCCCCCCCCCCCCTCGCTGCTCATCATGTTTCAGAATTTCGTTGAAGTCCCCAACATAGCACCAAGGTAGATTATCTTGCGCTCGCAAGTATCTGATCATCTCCCAAGTCCTTTGCCTCCTCTCAGTCCTTGGTTCTCCGTACATACCAGAGAACCTCCATTCTATGCCATTGTGTTTAATTGTTGCATCAATATAATTTTGATACCATGGCCGCACTGACACCTCCACATCCTCTTTCCACCATAAAGCAAGGCCTCCGCTCTACCCCACACAATCCACAGACACCCCCTGCCGAAAGCCCAAACTCCATTTGATTCTATCCATTTGAGCTGTTTTTTTCTTTGTCTCGCTCAGAAACACCACCGTGGGTTGTAAGACCTAACCAGGTCACGAATTTCCCCTACTGTCGAGTCCAACCCCAAGCCCCGACAGTTCAGGGATAAAATGATCATTGATCTCGACGGCCCCGCGCCCCGGGGTCCGCCGCTGGTTCCTCAATTCTGTCAAACACTGAAGTTGAATGCTCCTCAATCCTATCGAACACTGACCCTGTTCGTTGCCGTTTCCCAGCTGACTCAGAGCTGTCTTCCCCCACAACCTGAACCTGGACCGGCATCCAAACTTGTTTTGTGCCTCTTTTCCTGTTGCTAGTACCCGGTGGCACCAAGTTCTTGTCATATCTTCCCACATCCGAGCCTCCCTCCTTCCTCGGCCTCCTTGTGAAGGTAGACTTCCTTTGCACCCCAGACCTTCCCTCCCCATTCTTGTCTCCTTTACCTTGCTCCACCGCATTCGCCCCGTGGCGTTTCTGCGGACTCGTTACCACCCCCTTATCAGCCCTCTTGTCATCACCGCTAGTGCGGGATGAGCTAGAATAGGCATAATCATTGGCCAAGCTCCTTGGAGGAACATCCCGGACCGAAATACCCTCTCTATATCTGCCCTCTCTGTCAGAAGACCTGCTACCATAGTTACTTGACGAGACGGACGGGCGAACAGGAGGCGGTGGTTTCTGGCTCTTGCGAGGAGAGGCACGCAGCCACTCCCCCCACTGTGGAACATCACTCTTCTCCTCCTTGCATGCTCCCTCTGGATGAATAAGCCGTCCACACTCGAAGCAAAAATGAGGGATCTTCTCATACTTCAAATCAAACCACATACCCTCCACATCTTCTGCAGATTCTTTTAAGCTTATCCCCCTAGGCAGTGGTTGATCAACTTGCACCGAAACCCTGATACGTAAATCCTTCCCCCAGGCTATACCATCATCATCAACCTCAACCGAGATGAATCGGCCAATCCATCCTCCAATGAGTTCTCCATACAGTCTATTCATAAAGTCCATTGGCAGATCCCGGACCGAAATCCCCTCTCTGTATCTGCCCTCTCTGTCAGAAGACCTGCTACCATAGTTACTTGACGAGACGGACGGGCGAACAGGAGGCGGTGGTTTCTGGCTCTTGCGAGGAGAGGCACGCAGCCACTCCCCCCACTGTGGAACATCACTCTTCTCCTCCTTGCATGCTCCCTCTGGATGAATAAGCCGTCCACACTCGAAGCAAAAATGAGGGATCTTCTCATACTTCAAATCAAACCACATACCCTCCACATCTTCTGCAGATTCTTTTAAGCTTATCCCCCTAGGCAGTGGTTGATCAACTTGCACCGAAACCCTGATACGTAAATCCTTCCCCCGGGCTATACCATCATCATCAACCTCAACCGAGATGAATCGGCCAATCCATCCTCCAATGAGTTCTCCATACAGTCTATTCATAAAGTCCATTGGCAGATCCAAGACGCGAACCCAAATCTCCATCGAATCAAACACCATGTCAGATGGACGAACCCCCCCCCCCCCCCCCCCCATCAAACTCCTTCAGCAGGATAGCGCAAAAATCAAATTGCCGGGGGCCGTTCTTCATCACATGCCTCCAATCACCTTCCGACGTGAACCGCACTACGAACCTGTTATCCCCGATGTCCTTGAATTGTGCTGGTCCATGCAGTCCCCACGCCCGCTGCATCGCACGCTCCAGTGCGCCGATGATCAATTTCCTTGGGGAACAGATCTTCCCAACAACCGCCCATCTAGGTTTTGAAACCGGTGCAGATCCAATCCCCGAGATGACCAGGCCAGATGCTTCCTTGTCTGTCAACAGTAAGTCCCCCATCCTCGTAGACAAACCTGCGGCAAGCTCCTCCGATCTTGACTTCTAAGGCGATCGGGTAGGAACCCTAGCCGAACCCCCACCTTTTGCCGGAGAGCGAGCAGATGACGCCATACAGACCCCTCCCTGAAGTGCCGCGCACACCAGGGAACGAGATCCGAACCCTACGAACCACGCGCAGGACGCAGCCTCGCCGCCGAACAACCACCCAAAGGACGGGAAACTCTAGCTATCGCGCGATCGCCTCCCGATCGCCCCAGAGAAGCTCCCGTTTTTTGGTGGACCCGCTTTCGTACGCGCTATACGATCGTCAGTAGGAAATTACGTTGAAACAAGAAAACATAACTGCATTTTTCTTTTAGAAGATAGAAATGTAATCTCGGGTTCTGAAATTTATTCCACGGTACGTCACAGTAGGGCATTATGTCAAAACAACAAAACAAAAATTGTATCTTTCTTTTTAAAAGAATAAATGATTTCCTGTTAGGACTTCTGTTGCACAGAATAAGATTTTCATTGCTGGCATTATCTTCCATTGGAGGAATTTTTTTGTCAATCCTCTTTGCACGCCGAGAAAATAATAGGAGCACAACGAAACCTAGTACATCCCTAAAACATGAGCCATTTCTTACAAGAATCTTCATTTTGACAGTGAACTATGCGAGATGTTAATAATAAAATGCATAATTGAAAAAGTTTGCACTATTGATTAAACTATCCTAATGTACATTTATGTTCAGGGACTTCCACATAATTATCTGGAAATTTTGGCCGCATTTACCCTGTGCCATAAAATGCTGAAAGCACAAAATAATGGCTCCAAAGTAGGATTCAAACATTAAATGCATAAAAGAGGGAAAGAATATGCCTAAATATCAGATGACATGCACAAAAGGTAAATGGAATATCAAGGCTTCAAGAGAACGTGGTTGGCTACCAAAGGTAATTTACAAACTATAATCATGAAACGCTTCCTGATAGGACTGATACTGGATTATAAGTACCTTTTCCCATTACTGGTGAGGCGGTCATGCCAAAAATGCGAGGGGACTTCAAACTGTTACTAATGTAGAATTCCTGAAATAATATTACAAATGTTTCTCAGACTGGAGGTTGCAGTTCACCGAAATGTTTAAACAGTACTCCCTCCAGTTCTCTAAAAGCTACTCTCTCCAACTATTAGATGTTGTAGAGATTTCAATGTGTACTATATACGGACCAAAATGAGTGAACCTACACACTGAAACACGTCTAGATACATGTGTCTCAGAAAAAAGCTAAAACATCTTATAGTGAACAGAGGGAGTATCATTCAGATATAGGTAGGGTCAAACTTTTGAAGCTTTTACTACCAGTTCATTAAAATAATTATTCGAATTAGATACTTGAAGATCATCTACCAAAAACTGTCTCGAAAAGCATCTACAGAAGACATGATTTAAGGTATTTTTGTTATTTTCACATATTGCAACATAAATCAGCGGCGGTTGAAGTTGTGTTTTGTAGACAGTGCTGATGTCCAAAGTGATCCCTTTTAGGAAATAGAAGGGAGTAATATTCAACACATATTAGCAGTCATCCAATTTCTGCATAAACTAGTTGCTTAGCGATTAATTTGATCGACTAGTTGTTCTAACTTTCAACTAGCAATATGGTCAAGCCTGAATATCTGCACGATGCTAATACTGATTGATGATGTGGTGACCAGATGTTGACAGAGAAACAGGAAACGAGTGGTCATCTGATTAAGGCTCAAAGTAACAACAAATAAGGATAAGACAGGACGAGCTTTTTATGTGAATAGCATTTACACATAAAATAGGTAATCATGTGTGCTATAAGTGGACACAAACAATATCTGGAAACTAGTGTCCATATTATCAGAACTGAATATATACTTAGGAAGATTTAGCGTCTTTTATCATATAATATATGCTTCGAGTGAACACATTATTAGTCACATAAATGTAAACTAAATCTGCATCTCACCATGATATATATGCTTTGAACAAACACATCAGGTATAGCCACATACAGGAAAACTCGATTTCAAGATAACTAGTGCAGAAATATCAGAAACCATTGCACATACTCCTAATTCAATAAATGTTAAGAGACTTTTTGGATTTGGAAGGAATTTGGTAAGAATTTCCAAGGAAATCAATCTGTAGGAATTTCCTGGAATTGAACACCTATACCCAAATTTCACACGATTTCGAGCAAGATTCCAGACCTCATGAAAATGTTTCTTTCTGTTATTCATACACCTCTCTCTCTCTTAAAATTGACGCAAAATTCATATGGAGCATCCAAAGACCTATGTTGCAAATTCACGTGGTTTTGTCTCCTGTAAGATTCAAGAAGTCATGACATTTCAATTCTATGCTTTTCTTATTCCTGTGTTTTGAGGGTCATGTGATCCAAAGAGGAACACATTTCCCCTTGTATGTTAGTAGTACATCCACCCCCCCCACTGGTTTGACACTTCTCCACATTGGTGCGCTACATCGACTATACTCGCTACAGCCTACAGGATGCATGTTTGATGGTATTTCTGTGAAATAAAACTGGAGAGGTTCCATGGTAGAATTTTTTATTTGCGCTAGTATATTTCTAATGTACAATTTTAACGTACCGACGCATAAGTTCTTATATATGTACCATGGTGGGTACATTTCGATTGTTCCTAAACCTGAACTACATGCATGTATTCTCCCATCAGCATGCACCAAGCAATTTACACTCCGTTGAAGTTCTGTTAACAACGCCTAGACAACTCTTGCCACGTCATTTTTTTCAAAGAGAGTTCAACCGAAAAGAAACATGAGTACCATTGGGTGTCTGGAAAACAATAACTAAAGTACTCTAACATCTGTAGATACGCAAGCATTGCAAATTGTACTGCAGCGAGAAGATCTTGACATTATTACCTTCATAATCTGTGCATATGGGTGCCGCTTTTGCGCTTGTGCGTGATGGCACTCATCAAATATCAAAAGTGCTATTGAGTTCATCTTGATGAAACAATGCCGCAAATTATGCAATAAAATTTGGGGAGTCATTACAAGAACCTGCAGTGGCAGAGAAAGTAGTAGAAATTAGGCGAAAAACTATGCACTATGTTCTTACAAACATGGATGTCCAGAGTATTAGACTAATGGTCTGTTTTTTACATACACGCAGAGTCAGGCCTCTAATTCAAAATAAATTACATGGGTTTAGGCATGAATATCTGGCTGCAAGTTTAGTCTAAATCATCCGGGCATCACAAACTAATTTATGATGGGAAAATAGCTCCCTACAACCATCTACTTCCATTTCTATGAACACAACCTTTTCCAAACTAGAATGTCACTATGATTGATCTGCAAGGAGAATGTCGAGGAAATTCTTACCTCAGACTCCCCCATCTCTTTCTCCCAATCCTCATGATCTCTTGAGCTTCTACTACTCCCATAGTAACTTTGAACCTTGAAATTGGTGGAATTTGCGATCACCGCTGCTTGCTATAAAATTGAATGAAGGGCAAGAGCGGTCTTGGTTTTAGTGAAGAAGAGCAGAAGAAAAACACTGATTAAACATGTACAGTTGTTCTCAGTCTTGAAAATGCAGCTATAACCTAGTGAGAAATGAGGTGCTGGTCTCCTTAAGTTCATAACTTATCCCAAAAATGTTATATGCGAAGTATATAGTCATTAATTAGAAAATCCCCATGCGACGATGACAAGTAATCAGGAACAGCTGCAAGTTCCTAGTGCCTACCAGCAGTGCAACTCTTCCCGCAAAAAAACAAAAAACTACAGTAAGAAGGACAAAAAAATCGACCTGGCGAACAAGGGGGACAGTTGGGGCAAGGAAGATGCAGACGTCACGACTAGGCTTGCGGATGAGGTGGCCAAGTTCGTAAATTAGAAGCACGGCGATATGGGTCTTCCCGCACCCCGTGCCGAGGTACACTATGATGTTCTCCTCGACAGCCCTCTTGCAAAGATCCAGCTGATACCTAAAAGCATAGGACAGAACATTGGTATCCGAGATTTCAGTGCAGCATAAGGCTAGTCATAGTGGGAGTAACATAGGTAGTAACATAAGTGCCACATAGATAAAAATGATGATGTGGCAAGTATTTAATGAAGAGAGAGGTGATGGTGGTATCATAGGTAGATACCGTAACATAGCGGATTTCGAGACAAGATGAGTCTATAGTTTAATAAATGCATGATTATATGATACTACACCTATGTTACCACCCACTATTGAGATAGTAACATAGTCGCATGATACCACTCTATGATACTCCCCACTATGACTAGTCTAACAAAACAGAGTAAGATATAATGACCTTATCCGAAATTACATTATAGCTTAACGAAACAGTGTAATCATTGGGAAATCAACAAATTCTAAGGCAATGCAGCACGGCACCAATAGTTTTTTTCTCGTGACAGATAAAGGCAGAGCAGCACAATTACACCACTGAAGAGTCACCGTGAAACCTCGGGTTAATTATTAGTAGTAGTCCATTTATACATGCATCGACATGTTCTTTTATTATCAGGCTCCCTGCATCGCCCACGAGTAACTGCTGACAGGTTTTCAATACTCCATCTACCGCTACAGGAATCAGGATACCAACCTGAAGATACACCGAAGGGGAGATCAACAGCACTTTCCCCAGCAAACCTCGGAATCGTAGGGATTAAATAATGTGGATTGCTTTGCCCATAATAACTGAACCGAACCGCGGAGCATTAAACTGCGCAGATACTAGCCCGACCGCAACCAATCCGGAAACTCTTTTACTTACAGTATTAATCACAAAATTACGGGCGCGTTACTAGTAATCAGATAAACTTGACACGAACTGGGACGGAAATGGAAACGGTGGGCTGCGGGGCAACGAACTGCTAAATCTAATCTAAGAGTATCTAAACAGCAGCATCAGCAACAACAACAACTGAAACCCATCTAAAACCTCCCAAAAAAAAAGCTCCGAAATCAACAACGGAGGCATGAGTAAACAACCCCAGAGGCGGACGGACACCTCGGTCAAACAAACAAACAAACAAACAACAGTGATTCCGCCGCCGCCAGTAGCCCCCCGCCGCTTATTCGCCTCGCCCAGAGCGAATCCCCAAACACATACGGTACGGGACACCGCGAAATCAGAGGCAGTCGGGCGGGGGGACGGGAGGAGGAGGAGGAGCGGGGTGGAGTCGGTCGCTTACTTGCGCGCGATCGCCCTCGGGTCCTTGTGCTGCTCCCCCGTGCTCGCCGCCGCGGCGGTGACGTCGCCCATGGCCGGCGGAGGAAGCTTCGCGCCGACGCAAAGCTACCCCTCTCTCTCTCCTCTGGAGGGGGCCGGGGCTGCAAAGCGAGGGGAGAAGGACTGGAGTGCTCGGAGCCTCGGAGAGGACGAGGAGGGATGCGTAAATGAAGTAAGCGCAGACAGATGGAGGTGGGTCGTGTCGCCGAAAGAAGGGGACTGACGAGACGAGACGAGACGACGCAGAGAAGGCGGCGTGGGGCCCACCGGTCCCTCCATCGGTCGTCCCTGACGGGTGGGGTCAAAGACGGGTCCCTCGTCTCTTGCTCGCAGGCGCGCGTGCAATAGATGCGGTGGTACGAGACGGGACGGTGACGCAGTTGGCGATCTGCCCCGTGTGGGCCGGTGTGCACGGCCGCGCGTGGGCGACGGGTCGTCTGGGCCCGGGTGGTCAGCGTGCTGTGTGGGTGGCACGGTGGTGGAGCCTTGGATGAAGTCGAGCGGGTTGCCCCATCTTGCTGGCTTTAAATGCCTGCTGCCAGACATAAAAGCAATCTCCGATGCTCGTATCAAAAAAAAAACTCCGATGCTCCGTACTCAATAACTGCCTGCTGCAGTGACTTTAATTTTTAACAGATAAAATATGACCTCCTGTCCAATAAAATTGTTCACTGCTGAATTTTTTACTCCCTCCCTCCGTCATGTAGCAAATCTTTACAATTAAAACATAAATCTATTGTATTGGGTGAGAAAAAAATTAGAGATTTGGTGCTCCGAGTGACCAGCATATGGATTAGCCTTATTAAGTTTTAAATAAAGCACATGAAAATTGGTAGACTGAATCATCATCTCTAATTATAAGAGTATTCATAACAAGTGGTACTCACACTCGCGGTTAATCACATGTTCGTCGATTTTATACGTTTTCCGATAAAATGTTGTGTCGATCATTCAGATTTGTTCTCTCACCGGTCGATTTTCGTAGTGGATTACAGGAGTGAGATAATCAAGAGTTTGATCCGAGTGCGCATATTCTCTTAACATAAGGTAAATACTTCTGGACTATATATAGTCATGGCCGGCCGGAGGAGGCAGCTGAGAACCAGGAAAATGTATGAACAGTCAAGATAGGTTGAGGACGCGGATAGCTGGGCGTTTCAGTGCCCACCTTTTTTTCCTCGGGGTGGCGTGAAGGCGGGAAGCTGGTGCGCGGAGGAGTGCACGGTGGGTGGCCTGGAGACATCGGTGGCGGTCAAGCGGGATAATGTGTCTCCGGAGACTCGACAGTACGTGCGTGTGGCCGAGGCTGAGCCACCACCCATTCCACTGTCGGAATCCTCGCCGCTCCCACACAACCGCACCGAGAAGAGCACCTCAAGGGCCGCCCATGTCGCTGCTAGCGCCTCCGGCTTCCGGCCTCTCTCACTCTCTCTTTCTCGCCCGCTCAACGCGGCGAGGACGGCAGCAACGCGACGCATCTAGGTTTTGCCGATAGAGATAGGTGCGGTTGGGGCGTGGGAAGTGGGCGTCGCTGATTTTGTTGATGCACAGGTGGCCACATCAAGACCGTCCGTCCGGGAACAAATATGAGGCCCATATCTGATGTTTTCTGTCCGTCGGATACGCTGTGAGCTGTCCCTAAGAGACGCTGCTTCGACTGTCAAATTTAACACATTGTGACTAATTTGGGCCTCGGTACCTAAAGCCCAACTAGGTACGCCCAAACGAACAACTTCGCTCGTTCGACTCGACGCCCCCGTTGTTCCGCCTCCTTTCCTCCTCCTGTCGTTCCCTCTCTCCCCATCGTCTCCATCGAGAAAATTCATCGTCTGAGACAATCCCGACCTTTCCGTTCCCACGCTATCGCCTCCTTCGCCTATCGTCCTAACCCTCTCGGAGGCAGCAACGGCGGATTGCATCTCGAAGGGGATGGCGCCGCCTATTCCCACTCCCAGGCCGTGCTTCATGTGAAGGTCGACGACATGGGACCGGGGAGGATGGTCCGCCGGTGCTCCTGGCCTCCCACGCAGCTACTACAAGACCGTAGTAGATGACATGTGTGATTTTATTCTAACATCGAAAAAACTAATCGCGAAGTTGCATATTGACCAATCTAGGATGGAGAGCTTTTGATGAAAAGTAAGAACCAGACCAAAAACGCATTTTGTTTAGATTAAAATTGCAAGACACCAGTAGCACTATTAATTTCTCTCTTAGACTTGATAGAACACCTTGTCGTTTTTTAATTTTAGAAGGGTCCTAAGATATACCATATTTAGTTATTTGTCTCTGATGGGTGTTACTTATCAAGGCCAAGCCCTTTTTATTGATCTTTCAGGCCATGATATCACTTCTAAGAAAAAGGCTACCCGTGACGCACCACTTTTACTACCATTGGCGCATCATGCATGTGCCACAGGTAGCACGCCACCGGTAAAATACAACAATTTGCACCAACAACCAGCCCATAGCACCAACACTTGCCATCACACATCGCAAAAATGTGCACTACTTATTGGATGAAGTAGTATGGATCATTTTTTCTGAAAAAGAGTATATATTAATATCACGAAAATATCAATTACACACAGTTTCTGCACTGGCTTAATGGCCTAGTGACATTTCATATGTACACAACCAAAAAAGAGAAAGAAAAAACTAAAAGAGAAAAGTCCCGTTTTTCCAGTCCTTGAAGTAGCAGCAACATAACCACACCACCAAGACAACACCTGATGTCTAAATTCTCCAAAAGCAACGCCTTTAAGAGGTAAACAGTTCACAAGCATCGTCGCTTGATCGTAGATGTTAGGTTTACATCTGGAAATAGTCCCTGCTCTCAAAACAATGCCTTCAACAAGGCCATTGTCGCACACACAACCTATTAAAGTCGGACCTTCAATTTTAACCCTGAAAAGACTTTGAACTTCACAAATAGTTTCTGCTCTCAAAACAATGAATTCAACAAGGCCATTGTCAGACACAACCTATTAAAACCGAACCTTCAATTTTAACCCTGAACAGACTTTGAACTTCACATGTGTCGTCGCCCCCACTTACATACCGCTGCTACGATTTAGAACTCCAAACAAGTTTCTCATTGCCGCAAAGAATCCACAATCACCATTGCTAGTCCTCCAATCTTGACTTATATGATATTTTCCGCCTCTGACTTCACCATGGATTTACCTATGATGGCAACAGGATGTTAAGATGCAACAAATGGAGTAGTAGCAACAAGCTTGGTATTGGTGAAGCTTTTCTTCTGTTTTGGTGCAATTGTTGTGCCAGATTGTGAAACATGATGATTTGTCGGTGTTGTAAATGTACAAAAGTGTCATGAATGAGTCAAAAGCTTTTGCTCTGTTTAAACTTTCTTATTAGTTTCATCTTTCTGCTATTTCCTAAACCCTATTTCCTTTTTCCAGGATGCATCTCTCACAACAAGTACATTGATATGCAACTTCTCATATTGTGGCCCTTTCTCTTGCAGCTACCGTATGAAATAAGAGGACTTTTACAGTACCCAAAATAACTGTGAGCCATCCATTTCTTCCAATCTAGCGGTTTATATTGGTTGGTACTCCAACTAAAGCTCAGAGGAGTACCACGCCCAAAACGCATGGAGTACAATCAGTTTAGGGGTAAAATAGTAATTAGTACTCAAATGGATAATTAAGGCGTCGCTTGTGATTAAAATAGAAAAATATCTGACGACGGAGCGCTGGGTGGATTTGCGTGGATATGGCCGCCGACGAACCCAACGACGGTGGAAGGACCAGCCCGCAGAACGCGGCCAAACAACTCCAAGAACACCCATATTACCATATACCTTCATGGCGCGGCAGCTGCAATGCAATGAATATTTTGAGATTGATCGAGTAATTACACCGTCGTTGACGCATTCATGTGCATCTTGGCTTGCGAAGGTGCTCAAATTCGTGGAAGCTGCAATGTAGAATGTCCGCATCTTGGCTTCCAGCTGCGTCAATTATGATGTATCCTCTAATTTGCTCAGATACTCGTCGTCCCCGGATGGATCATACCCAACAGTGCATGCAGTTTGAAAGACGACTATCAGATCTGGGGACGACTAGAAGACGCAGCCGGATCTGCTGACGAACATGAGCCATGCATGTTTTATCTACAGGAGAAAAGTCTAATATGCCCTTTCAAATGGAGCGTTTGATTTGATCGGTACTCCCATTCTTCCTAATGGAGTACCAGGGTACCGTAAAAATTGCCATGAAATAATGCCCACATTTTACCCAGGTATTGCTCCGTATAGGTGGATTTCTGGGTGAAATTACATACTTAGTAGTTAGTCCTATCCCGAAAAGCTTAACCAACGCATTCCCTGCAAGTCTTTTTGTTGGGATGGGTAAAGGCCAGCTTTTTCTTAGAAGGCTACCTCTCAAATTAGGCCTTGGTCCTTGCCGCAAGCAATCCGAGCACAGCCCGCTGACCTAAATGCGATCATTCCCTTGAGAAAGAACCAAGTGCGATCAAAACGAGTGAAATGCATCCACAGTCCTCGAAGTTGTTGGCCATGTCCGAAACAGTCCCTAAATTCAGAATTTGCCTCGTTACAGTCCTGGATGTTGCTCTCCATGTCCATCTACGGTCCTAGATACGAATGGCTAGCATATAACGCTGACGTGGCAATAAAACAGGCTCACTTTGGTTCTCAAAGTTGCCGACAATATCCAAAACAGTCCTTACAAAAAAATGGAAAACTGCCCATGTGAGATTCGAACTCAGGACTGACTACCAGGTGCGGACAAAGGAGCGCAGGCACTGGGCCACCATAATGGTTCTGTTCAGTACTGGAACTGATGTAATATGAAGGAACATTAAGTGATTTTTTAATATCAACAATTCGTGATATTTTATTTATGAAAATATTAATCTAATTAACTAGTTTCACTAGTCGAATGTCTACTATTTATAGTTATAGAAGGAACTATTTATAACTATTTACATAGTTATAGAAGGAAGTAATTCTATATTTTCAAAAAAAAAAGGAAGTAATTCTGTAGTAGGATAACTGTTTGCGCCATTCGACTAGTGAAAGTAGTTAATTAGATTAATATTTTCATAAATAAAATATCACGAATTGTTGATATTAAAAAAATCACTTAATGTTCCTTCGTATTACATCAGTTCCATTACTGAGCAGAACCATTATGGTGGCCCAGTGGCTGCGCTCCTTTGTCCGCACCTGGTAGTCCTGAGTTCGAATCTCACATGGGCAAGGACTGTTTTGGACATTGTCGGCAACTTTGAGGACCAAAGTGAGCCTGTTTTATTGCCACGTCAGCGTTATATGCTAGACATTCGTATCTAGGACCGTAGATGGACATGGAGAGCAACTTCCAGGACTGTACCGAGGCAAATTCTGAATTTAGGGACTGTTTTGGACATGGCCAACAACTTCAAGGACTGTGGATGCATTTCACTCGATCAAAACTTTACTTGCTCCAGCCTCCAGGTCACTGATTGCTCAACTCAAGTGCTAATACAACTTCACGCCAGTAGGAAAAAGTTTATAGTGAATGCGTCACAAAAATTTGAAATTATGTGGCCCATGAAAGAAAAAATGCGTCACAGAAATATGACTTTCTCTGTTGCACGGGTAGCGTGCGCCACTGAGTATGACTTTCTGTGGCGCATCTAACCGTATGCGTCACAGAAATCTGACTTTCTGTGACGCATACGGTCACATGCGTCACAAAAAGTCATATTTCTGTGGCGCATGCTATCTCTGTTGCATGCGCCACGGATAGTAATTTCAAATTACCAGAACTGAGATCTGGTTTCTCTCTCCTTCGATCCGGTCAATTAAACCCGGGCCCGCCACAATCCCGCTGGTGCTCTCGCACCACACAACACAGATCGACGATGTTGTTCTCTCTCTCTCCCTTATCTCCTCCCCCCCTCGATCGACGCAACACAGATCGACGCGCTGCTCGCCCTCCGCGCCCTGCTCCTAGCGCGGCGTCGCCTGCGTCGTCGTCGAGCTGCAGCTCCCGTGCCTCCGCCTCGCGGGCCCCATCTCCCCGGCGCTCGCCTCGCTGCCCTTCCTCCAACGCGCTCTCTCGGGTGCCGTCCCTCCCGCCCTCGCCCGCCTCGCCGGCGCCCTCCTCGCCGTCTACCTCCAGGACAACGCCCTCGACGCCAACCCTCGCCGCGTCGACGCCCAACCTCCAGCGCCTCAACCTCAACTCCAACCGCCTCTAGGGCACCGTGCCGGCCTCGCTGGGGGCCCTGCAGGGCAACCTCCTCTGGCTCGACGGCAACCTCCTCGAGGGCACCATCCCGTCCGTGCTCGCCAACTGCTCAGCCCTGCTCCACCTCAGTCTGCAGGGGAACGCGCTCTGCGGCATCCTGCCGGCCGCTGACGCCGCCATACCCACGCTGCAGATCCTCTCCGTGTCGCGCAACCTGCTCTCCGGTGCCATCCCGGCCACAGAGCATCGACAGAGCCTCCCCTTCCGGTGAGGGAGCTTGGGCTCTGTCACCTCGACCCCGGCGCCACTGGCCCCGCGCCCGACCTCTTCCCCGGCGCCTATCGCCATAGCTTCGGCAGGGGGTGCACAACTATTTTTTTTAACTAAAAAACACTTTTTGTGGCGCATGGTTTAGGGTGCGCCACATGATTCATATTTCTGTGACGCATATGTTCGGTGCGCCGCAGAATTTAAATTTAGTGGCGACGTTTTTGTGGCGCACCCACCATGCGCCGTGGGTGCGCCACTAATAGTTTATTTTGTAGTAGTATGACAAAGTGTCACGTCGACATAACTGTGTGTCCCCACTCCCCACCGACACCGAGACTGGTCTCAAATCATAAATCGAGCTCGCCTGCGTAAGCCTCCCTAATGTGGATCCCTATACCCCACGGATGCTGATTTGGCGGCCGGTCGTAGATAGTACTCCCTCCGTCCCAAAATAAGTGTCTCAACTTTGATAGAATGTTTTTATATCAAAGTTGAGACATTTTGGGACGGAGGGAGTAGTACCAAATGGAGATGGACTTGCCACTTTGTGAAGGTTATGTTCAACAGCATAACTGATGGAATCTTGACACTAACACTTCGAGACGAGGTTATGGTTGTGTTTCACTTTTTTTTTTTGAGACGAGTTACACACACATATACATACACCTATACACGGCACACATCTTAAAAGTGTTGGATAACTAGGCAATAATTCATGATTAATTCCAAAATATTAAACATGACCGTAACAATTACTAACATGTGAAGCACAAACATATTATATATTATATGTACTAATAAACATGAACAGTAGCAACAAATACGCCACCATATTCATAATAAAACCGTAGTTTAGAATACATCGCACGTACCGAATGTTTACAGATGAAGTAGCCGATGCAGCCAGGTTCACCACGTCGAGGGCAGCGGTGATGTTGTTGACGTGGACGTTGGTGACGACGGTTCCATGAAGAAGACGTCTACAGAAACAATCCGTAGCTCCGGCTAGTAGACGATTCGTGGTGGAAGCAGCGAGCAGTCGCACAGAGCGCTTCCCAAAAACATAACTCACCCTCTCCCATACATGATCACAAATGCGACCGGTTCCGGAGGCCTGCTCTCCCGTTCATCAGTGCACGTCGGCGCTTAGGATGGAGTAGACTACGGTGGCGCCGTAAAGCACGAGACTGGCAAAACCTAGATGGTTCGGGTTTTCTGCAGCGCACGCAGTTCAAGGCATTATAGAGTACGGATCGAGAAAAACCTAAGGGGTACAACGTGGGTTAAGTCCACGTCGTGCACGTTTAGGTCGGTTACATTAGCCTACGATCTGGAGCGACCCAATCCGACTAACTGTGACTCCGTTAAAACTGTTTTCCAGAAAGAGATTGTTTGGAATAAACGAATTGAAAACCATTGCAACCTTCGTCAAGCGTTTCAGCATGTCACTAGAAATGGACATGACAACGTCGTCTGACCAGCTAGACACGTCGTTTGCTCTGTCAGTCTGAATTTGAATGTTTTATACTACTATTATTTTAACTGAATCCAAATTATATTGGCATTCTCAGGCTCAGCCAATATACTGTCCGGTCTCAAAACAGATTGCCACTAGGCCGAGAGTGACAATTAGTGCTACTTTACACGATTAATTAGCTAATTAACCTTGAACCCAGTCAACTGTTTTGGCCATTTGAACTGTATCTGTATCTTTTAATAGTAGCGTTTGACAGAAGAGAACGAAGTTGGTATTTCAGCTACCCCTCTTGGACAATCCACTACCAGTTTGTTTTTTTCCTTCCTAACCACCTTGAATGTGATTCTTTGGGTATCTTGCTATCTAGATTCCTGGTGCATCTAATATACACTACGTCCCAAGAATCTGAACGGATCGTTCGTAGAAGAATCTTAGGGCCAATTGGCTATTGTTTTTTCTGAATTTCATAGGCCGTGTGTTCTGCACACAACAAAAGCGTGTTAACTTCGAGTTAACATAACCTCATTTCTCACTTGCACACCCACGAAGTATTAAGCTTTAGGCAAAGTCGATCGTGCAAGTTGCCTAGATGATCCGTTGACAGGACGATCGAAGAGGGATATTTGTAGTACTATCGAAATGTTCAGACATGCAAGCATTCAACTGCTTGCAATCCTGCTGACTTCGTTGTCAGGCTAAACAAGAAACAGGCAGCCAAATTGAAGCCAACGAGAAGGGTTCCCTGTAGGGATCAAGAAGGTGCTACAAGTTGATACAATGTTGTTGCCCCACGGTATGTGCAGATAACATGTTTGCAGGGGATTGGTGACAGGTATAGAGAGCAGAAATAACAACTAGCAGTTGACATGGCACATTAGTCGGTAAAAGCTTCAGCGAATGGATGCGCATTTGGGCATGCCAACTGGAAGGTATACAATATACATACATAATCTAACCAGCGCGGCAGGTAGAGCATTAACCTGCAGTATGCTGCCGCTATTGCCTTCTCTCGAAACAGAACCCCGCTTAACTAAGCAAAAGTCAGACATCTCTTCGCACATACGCTTTGGTCAGACATTTAATCATAAACAACGCAGCAGGGTTTGAAAAACAAATGAAATGAACGACAGACCAGATCAAGCAAGCTACCAATGCCTACCAACCAACATGAAAAGTCCAAATGGAATTAACCGAGAAGATGAGAGTTTTCACCAACAACGATGCACCGCGTTTAAAATCCTTCAAACAACTGCTTCCTCTCCAGTGACATTTTGCACGGGCTTCATCACTTTCAGAGAGCTGATAGCGCTTAGCACAGTAGGCAGTGCCGCAGTGGAGTACCTTGATAGTGGAACGTCATCATCTAGTTCCTGTGCCTAGCAAAATCACAAGAATGACCGGCGATCGGCGGATGAGTACAAGAATGACCGGCGATCGGCGGATGAGTACAAGAATGACCGGCGATCGGCGGATGAGTACACATATAGGATCGGTGAGCGTGTGACATCGTCTGATTGTTGGGGTGCCTACCTAACCATGTTAAGAGATAAATTAGTATGGTACATTTTGCTAATATATAATCGTGAGCATGCGCATCAACCCTATAAATAACCCCCACCACGGAATCATGGATCATCCAGTTTCACCTTCAAACCCCCGCATGGTTAACTATAACTAAGGTAGGTAGTCTCTCACACCGATCTCAGTACTAACTACCAGTCTCTCCCCAAGAGCTAGTAGTTAGTAGTACTCCCTTGGTACATTAACGTACGTCTGTACTCAATCCTCCTCCTCCCAGTATGGTGAACCAAGGCGCCCAAGTGCACGGTGGCCATGGGCTAGTGCTCAATTCCGCCACCACGACGACGGTGAAGCCGGCGCTGCCGATGCAGGAGCACCGCATGCCGCTGTCTAACCTGGACCTTCTCCTGCCGCCTCTCGAGGTCAGCGTCTTCTTCTGCTACCTCGACCCGGCGCCCACTGTGGCCGCGCTCAAGGAGGGGCTGGCCAAGGTGCTGGTGGCGTACTACCCGCTCGCCGGGGAGGTCGTGACCAACGCCGCGGGGGAGCCGGAGCTGCTGTGCAGCGGCCGCGGCGTTGACTTCATGGAGGCGACCGCCGGCAACGCGGAGCTGCGGGAGCTCCGGCTGGGTATGGTGGACGAGGGCATTCAGATGCTGGTTCCCGCCAAGAAGGCCGGTGTGATATCTGTTCAGGTATCGTCAGCTTGTTACAAGAAACACTTTTGCTACGGTAACTGTTTTTTTTTGTACCTGTTCAGGTATCGTCAGACGTCGAATTATTGTCCATTCTCTGAGATTCGCGTGCCGTTCTCGCTTGCGTTTTTGTCCATGGCCGCCGATCCGTGCTGGTTTTTTCATGCTGGATTTTTGTTAGACGAGCACGTCGCTTGTAGCGAGCTTAGATGGCCACTCGCCCACCATGCGCGTAGATGGGCTGGCTTCACTCTGGCCCATCAACATGTATAGCTTTTCTAAATTAATCTCGAAAATTGCTCTAATTACTACCTCCATTCCACAATTTAAGAAGATATCTCAAATTAAACTAGATAAAATGGGTAAAAATACATATTAAAATGTGTATAACCACGTCTAGGTACGCACAAATCAAGTTTTTTTTAAAAAAACTTATATTTACGAAGGAACATAGTAAAAAAATTAGGACTTTTCTCTCGCAAAAAAAAAAAAGGACTTTCGCCCGCAAAAAAAAAAATTTGGTCCAACATATATTACTAATTTTGTCAATAGCTACAATCTCCACCAGAAAAAATAGGTTTCTTAAATACATCACACGTGTAAATTACTAGTATTGTGGTCGATCCGTAAATAGTTGGTTTTGTCAACATGTAAATACCAGTAGATATTTTACACCCTTTCCATAAAAAAATACTCCCTCCAAACCGGAACAATTGTTGTAACTTGTACAGGTATTTTATATTATACGACATACTGTTGTCACGATAATTTTATCGGACCGGAGGTAGTAGTAGATATTTTACATGCGCGAGGCTGGGGCGGGGTATGGTGGGACAGACCGTTCAATTTTTCTTCTTAATCCCTTTTCCTATTTTTATTAGTAGCTATTTTTAGTTCAAATCATCCTAGATGTTTGATGCGTATCCACCGGCAAAATGGTACTTTGGTTGTTAAACATTTTGGAAGTTTGGTTCAACTTAAATTTTGAAAGTGCGCTGAATATGCTTAGAATAGAATTTTCTCACGGGACTTAGAGCAAGAGAATGGTTTCTTTAGAAGCACGTAAATTTTCATAACTATGCTAATTCCTTTACGTGCTTGCACAGGTCACCAAGTTTGAGTGCGGCGGCGCCGTCGTTGGCTGCACTTTCGACCACAGAGTCTGCGACGCCTACTCCTTCAACATGTTCCTCGTCGCGTGGGCCGCCGCATCCCGTGGTGGCTCTGCACCCCCAGTCCCGTCCTTCAGCCGTTCCCTAGTCGGCCCACGTGATCCATCGCCGCGCACACCTTCCACTGATGCCCTGATCGACCGCCTATTCTCCCCTCTCAGCTCCACGCCGCTCCCACCGGCGTCCGCCTCTGCGACGGCCGTTAACCGCATCTACCACATAGCCGCCTCTGATGTCGCGGCCCTGCAGGCCTCGGCCGGGCCAGGGCGCACCAAGCTCGAGGCGTTCACGGCCAACCTGTGGCAGCTCTGCTCCAAGGCGGCGTCAGCGCGCCAGCGTCTGTGCTGCATGGGCATGGTCGTGGACGGGCGCGCCCGCAT
Source organism: Poa annua (assembly GCA_026929855.1). Taxonomy (NCBI): domain Eukaryota; kingdom Viridiplantae; phylum Streptophyta; class Magnoliopsida; order Poales; family Poaceae; genus Poa; species Poa annua. The sequence goes on from CM049433.1 coordinate 74,933,017, forward strand.
GTCGCCGGACGGCGCCATGAAGGCCTACTTCGGCAACGTCCTGACCATACCGTACGGCGTCATCGGCACCGACGATCTTCGCGGCCGCATGGCACTCGCCAACGTGGCCGACGACGTGCACCGCTGGGTGCGGGAGGCCGCGACGTTCGACCACTTCCGAGGACTGGTCGACTGGGTAGAGGCGTTGCGGCCCGAGCCTGCCGCTGCCATGGCGTACTTAGGTGGCACCGGCGGCGTGGAGGCGACCTCGTGCATCGTGTCGTCGGGGATGCGTTTCCCAGTCGGTGAGGCCGACTTCGGGACAGGCATACCGGTGTTTGCGTCTTATCACTTCCCCTGGCCAGCCGGCGCGGCGTACGTGATGCCAATGCCGAGCGCGCGCGGGGACGGCGACTGGGTGGTGTACGTGCACGCGGCGCCGGAGCTGGTGAAGGTGATGGAGGAGGAGCCAACTGTTTTCAAAGCCCTGCAGAACAGCTATGTGTTCGGATGATCAACGGCTCAGCATCTTGCTCGGCAGGTAATTTACGAGGAGAGCTGAAGCCTGATATTTTCATTGCTTGATCGAGCAGCAAATATGTCCATATGCACGGCGTACCATTTGGTGCATATATGTGTCATGCACATCGTTGTGTTATTTTGTTTGTTTATCAGTTTTTATTTTTTAATCATGTACTCACTCCGTTCTAAATTAATTGACTTCTATTTGCCCACATATGTGTATGTCATGTGGGCAAATAGAAGTCAATTAATTTGGAACGGAGGGAGTATGCCACATGATATCGTTGTGTTGTTTTGTGTTTGGGTCTGTGTACGTCAGGCCGTCAGCACGTCTATGTACCCTACGCATGTATTGTACTATATACCACCAACTGTGTCCTTGGTGGTAATTTTTACCACAAGAAAGAAACACTCAATATCAAGAATATGAACGACGTAAGGGTTGAAAATGACAAGGAAATTTTCCGGTTGTTTCCGTATAAAAAGGAAACAAAGAGTAAAAAAAGGGAAACGATAATGGCATTTTACGGAAACGAAACTAACGGCATATTTTAAAACGGAAATGATAAAGGAAACGATATAGCAATTTCTGAGCGAAACGGAAACGAAACGGAAATTTCCGAAAATATAAATACGGAAACTTTCTGTAATAACATGAAAACCATGGCCCAAATGCAAACTAAGGCCTGGTTGGATTCGCTAGTAGGGTCCATTAGTGATTAGGCTATTAATACTAAACCCTAATTAATCTAATTATGTGCATGCAGGCGTGCGGTGCCGACACCGCCACCTCGAGTCCTCGACAATCGCTTTGAGAATAGCCCCCTCAAACCCTCGACGTCGACGACTTCTGCCTATCCAGCGACACACTGCTCCATTCCGCGCCTCTATTATGTTGTGGTACGGATCAACATATTATGTTGCTATTGTGTTCCGACAAATATCCGTTTTCGTATCTTACCCGTGTCATATCCGTTCCATATTCATTTTCGAAGATTTCCTATTCCGTATTCGTTTCCGGGATTTCCGATTTCGTTTCCGATTCCGACAAGATAAAAGGAAACGAAAACGATAATGCATGTTTCCGTCCGTTTCCGTTCCGTTTTCAACCCTATTGTAACGAAACCTTTTGTGTGTAATGCATGGTGATAATGTGTGGTTGACTGGTTGTTGATAAAGTATCAATTGTTTTAGGTCACTTAATTATCTCGGAATAATTCACCATTCTATAGTAATTACTCGTCGGTTGATATTTCCAAGAAATGTATGTCTTCTATGGTAGTGGCATTACACAAGGATGTACTTCCTCCCTTCCATATCAGTTGTCGCTGGATTAGCAGGGAGTAGTTGTGTAGGCAACATTTATCAAAGGTTTCTAGTCGTGGAGTCTCCTTTGGACTAAATCTGAATTTGGATGGAAACAAGCAGAAACAAACATAATCTAATGCTAATACAAACATAGAAAAAAACTCTTGGTATTCCGCCTTTTCCAAGTATAAAGGATAACCCCAGCCTCTGCATCAAAAAATGCACACAACTTTATTGGTCTTCCGCTTGTCTGCGGAAAGCCGAAGGGAATACATTGGTGGTGTCACTAGCTAGGCACAAACACAGGTAAACTGGCTAGAGGCTATAAACCATCACACAAGCTCAGTCTCACGCTGAATCGGAGCTTCGAAGTATCAAAAAGTTGACCTCGAGGCTTAAGCGATGGAGGCCAAACAAGAAGCATCAAGAAGGTACCATGTCCTCCTCACGGTAGAGTTGGAGTTCATTCGCCTTTGCCATACCCGTGCCCGCGTCAGCCACCACCACCCCCCCCCCCCCCCCCCCCCCCGCGACGAAACTACATTCGAAATGTACTATGAAACTAAATTGGAGTTTAATATGACACTAACTACACAAAATTTCTTTATTTATGGAATTGTTCATAATTCTATCAATATCATTTTTTGGGTCAATATGCTAATTTTACCTATGACACGTATTCAATTAAACAACAATAATAAATATAAATGGACCGCCAACACATCAGTACCAAAATATGCAACCATTATGTTCATCTACAAATGGACTTGCCCTATTAGAAAAGTATTTAGACCAAAATATTCATACATTAAAAAAGTCAGCATCTTTCTTGTAGTGAGATTATCGAAACATGCCTCTGGATTAGTTCATCGTGGGGCGGTGGCTCTGTATCTAATCCCTGCAAAATAACTCTGTCGATGCTTTCAGGGCATAGGGAATATATATACGAAGGGGTGTGACGAGGGGGTGCCTAAGGTGGCTTCGCCGCGCACCCTGGCCCGCACCATGTCGTCGTGATGGGCTTGGGTGGCTGCCCGCGGCCCCTCCGGTGCCTGGTGCCTTCGCCTCGAACTAATTTAATTTGGTAATTTACCTGTATTTATTCCCCAGTCCATTAGCGGTACTAACAAGTGGTGATATCGCGCTGATGGGCGTAAAGATAATACGCTTAGGTTGAGATCCAAGTGCAGAGTTTGTAGATGTGGAAGACTTGTGAACGGATAGACGTCGCCTAGAGGGGGGGGGGGGGGGGGGTGAATAGGCGATTTAAAACTTTTTCCGGGGAGCCGGAATTTCCGAGCCTAGATGGACCGGAAATTCCGGGGAGCCGGAATTTCCGAGCCTAGATGGACCGGAAATTCCGGTATGCTTGATAAAGGCGGAATAAAACTAGTGTTTTACTTTAACAAGCATACAACCTAAATATACTAGGTTCACCTATGTGCACCAACAACTTATGCTAAGCAATACAAGTATCAAGGTGATAGCAAGATATATAACTTCAAGCACGAAGGCTATCACAATGTAAAGTGCATAAGTAAAGAGCTCGGGTATAGAAATAACCGAGGCACGCGGAGACGAGGATGTATTTCCGAGTTCCACCCAAAGGGTGTACGTCTCGTTTGGAGAGGTGTGCGCAACCACAACAGGTTAGCCGCAACGCCACAAAAGGCTCACCTTATTCTCCTGATGAACTCAACCACAAAAGGTTGCGAGTTCACCTTCCACTATTGATCCCCTTTTGGGCGGAGATCGAATCCCTTACAACAATCTTGAGGCACACACCCACAACTTAATTGGGGGCTCCCAAGTCTTGAGGCACACACCCACAACCTAATTGGGGGCTCTCAAGTGACCACAAAAGGTCTTGACCACAAAAGGTCTTGGCCACAAAAGGCCGGCCACAAAAGGCGTCTAGGGTCCAATGACCCAAGAGTAACAAGCTCACAAGTAACACCACCACGAATCCTCGTGGAGGGCTCAAACCGATGCAAATGCAATGGCAAGAGCACACGAAGTGCTCAAGTCCTTCACTCTCAAATTCCAACAAAGCAACAAATGCTTATGGGGGAATAAGAGAGGAAGAACACAAGAAACCACAAAGGAGTCAAATCCTTCACTCCCAAATCCCACCAAAAGCAACTAATGCTTATGGGGGGAGAAGAGAGGAAGAACAAAGGAGAAGAACCACAAAGGAACTCCAAGATCTAGATCCACTAGGTTCCCCTCACTTAGAGGAGAGATGGATTGGTAGGATTGTAGATCTAGATCTCCTCTCAACTTTCCCTAAAGAATATGCAAGAATCAATGGAGGGATTGAGAGGAATCAAGCTTTCCAAGGTCAACAATGGAGTAGGAGAGAGGGGAAATTCGTGCTACCTTGGATTGGCTGAGGAAGAAGAAGGGGAGGGGTATTTATACCTCTCCAGGAAATATAGCCGTTGGCTGTTTCGAAACTCGGAAATTCCGGTATAAGTGAGACTCGGAAATTCCGGTCAACCGGAAATTCCGAGTCCATGAAATTTCCGAGCTGAAATTCCGGCTGGAGTCAGAACCAAAACCAAACTTTCCTTAGCCGTTTTCGCGAGGCTCTTTGAGGGCAACTCGGAAATTCCGGGTCATCAAAATATCCGACCACAATTTCCGGTTGAGTCCAGCACCTCTTTTCCTTCTTTCCTTAGCCGATTTCTTGGACGAGTTGGAGAACCGGAAATTCCGGTGGAACGAAATATCCGGCCCCAATAATCCGGTTCAGAACAGCCAAACTAAAACCGCTATAACTTTTGCAAATGAACTCCGAATGAGGTGAAACCAACTTTGTTGGAAAGATAGCGACGAGCACAGGGCTACAAAAAGTGGAAATATTGCATCCCATAAATAGAGCAAAGTCACCACACATGGCAAGGTGTGGGACTTTCCTCATGGTCGAACCGGCAATATTTCCGCCACCGAAAACGCAAGAAGTTTGCCAAAGTAAAACCGTTTTCGAAGCACTTGGGCTTGTCATGAGGAACACGACAAGCACCAAAACCCAACATCCAAAATACAACAAGATGAACGAATGAAATCCCGATTTGGATGATCTAGAGCTTGGCATGAAGATGAACCAAGCTCTAATTCCTCACATGGATAAAAGCCAAATAAGAACCAAGAAATATGATATGCCAAGTATGCAAAGGTTTGAGCTCTCCACAAATATGCGATCAAGTTACTCACTCGAGAGCCCCTCTTGATAGTACGCCTATCTATCCTATAACCCGGTCTCCACAAACTACATGAGACCGGTAGAAAAGAAAACCTATCAAGATCATACCTTTGCCTTGAGCATTCCACTTGAGCTAGATGATGACTATCTTGATCTCTTCAAGTGGATCTTCTTTCTTGATTGCGCGTCCAAGCACATGCTTGATGAAGACTTCTCCAAATACTCCCCCATACACATAATGGGAGAGTCTCGCTAAGCTCCGTCTTCATGTATCCATCGCAAGCACCAAGCATAGGATATCTTCAAGAGTCTTCTCTTGGTCTTGCACATCTCAACTTCAACACATGACCATCCACCATATACATCATGGAATGGAACCTTGGTCATCAAATAAGCTTCAAGAGTCCAACACATGAACTCCACTATTCTCATGGACACGATCTATAAGATATCTCAATGCAAGCATTAGTCCATAGAGATTGTCATATAATTACCAAAACCACACATGAGGGAAAATGCTCTTTCAACTTGTTTTCCCCACAAGGGTGACTCGAGGGTTTATATCGAACTCTCGGGGAACTGTGTGTAAAAGATTTACCCTCTTGTACTTCTCTTGATTACCTGCAAAACAAAACAAGATGTTTTGTGCCCCCGACCTCACCAAGTGGTTGTCAAGCACAAGGTGTGAGCAAAGAGATGAAAACAAAGTAAATGCAAAGCAAGAAATAAATATGAAATGGTGGTAAATAATGCAAGGATGGTATAAATGATGGTGGATGATATTTTTGTGGTTTGTATGGTGTTTGCAAGATGTAAATGTATTTTCGGATTTAATAATGGTAGAAAATTTAAAGTGCAATAAAAGTGTTGGAAAGGTGGTTCTTATGATTAAAAATGGACTGGGGTTCATGGTTTCACAAATGCACTCTTTTTTCTATATAGTGGTAGACAATGGAACATAGGAATTGACATATGAGATTGTAACAAGACAAGTTATTAATAATATGGGCATCACGTCCTAACATAGAGATCTTTTGGTTATTAATCTCTCTTATACTCCACCAAGATGCGAACTAAATCATAACACCTCAGTAATTAAGATAAACAGAGTATAGCTTAAAGTTCAATGACATGAAGTTTAAATAAGAACATGCTAGATCTAGTCATGATGATAGTGGCAATGTTACCCACATACCCCCGGTAGCATGGTATTTCCTTTATCCCTATTGAGGCAACAAAGTAAGGTAAAAACCCAAGTGGATCACGGTATTGCTGTCAACTTACCACAAAGCCACCCCCCGTTACTCCAACTAATGCACACGTTCCCCCTCACACGCTCTCATACACATGTTGGATCAAAACACATAGACAAGAACGTGGTACATAATATGCATCTACTTTCATAACAAAGACATAATATTGGCAATCATCATAACATATATCAATTTAAGAGATCCACTACAAAGGTATTACATATATGACCATAATCATGTTCAGCAGCTCATATGGCACTAATTAGTGAAGCTCAAGAGAGAGGAGAGATAAAAAGTTACTTCCACAAACCCATAGTCCAGGGGTGGACTGCTCCCTCTTCATCATGGAGACGGTGGAGAAGTCGTTGGAGAAGGTGGAGACCACACCGGCAACGCCCCGCCGGAGTTTCCCCCCTCCAATCTACAGCTTCAGGTCTCTGTTTCGTGGTTTCTGTGTTTCTGCGGCGCTCTCCTCCGAAAGGGTTCGGGAGACTATTTTTATAGGCGTTTTAGGTCAAGACGAAGCCACGGAGACGAAGATCGACAGCATCGGAGCCTCGAGGGGGAAGTTGGTGGGCCCCACGCGGCCAAGGAATCTGGCCGCGTGGGCCACCCTCTTTTTCTCCTCGGACTTCCTTTTCTGCTCTTCCTTCGCTCCTAAGCCTTGTTCCTTCCAAAAAATCATCCCCGTGGAATATTAGGTCATTTGTACGTCGTTTGGGTCCCTGAAACATCAAAATATAGAAAAGGGGTTTTCTGACAGCACATGGTTAATTCCAAATAAATAGGGAAAGTGTGAAATATTCCCCAAAACATTATAAAACATTGATATAACCCTTATATGTTGCAAATACGGATGAAATATGAGTAATACAATGCAAAGTTCATGTATGCATTTTACATGCATCAACATCCCCAAGCTTAACCTATACTCGTACTCGAGTATGAAGGTGATAAAACTAAACATGTACTTGGCATTTTATTACTTAACAAAGGATATAAAAGATGATTGCTACATAGAGTCAAATGATTCATTCTTTAATAAAGAGTAGCAACATACAAGACATATTATCAAGAGATATTAAATATTCAAGGTAAAGATGTTCAATGATAATTCACAAAGTGTAACATGAAAGAAAAGTTATATGGACCAAATGAATGCATAAATGAAAAGTAAAAGATATCCTAGGTTGGTCATAGAGTATTGTATAGAAATCTGAATATAAAAGGTGGACACTTTGGAAAGATAGATAAATAAGTAGAGGAATAACATGCAAGAGTATTATCTAGCTTCCAAATGCTTCAACTTAAGCTAATGTTTGCCATGTAGTGATCATTGGTGCGAAGTTCTCATTGCCCCTATCATAGGATTTTTAGTGATTAATAGTTGAAAGTGAAAGCAAATATGAGTTATGTGCTTGACAAAGTATGGGTCAAAAAGCCTCATGCCCGTTGAAAACAAAAACCTCTCCGACTGGCTACTCAACTTGGGCCACAAAGCAAGTGAAGGTTACAGTCATCGTGAATAAAAGTGGCATCATAGAGAGTTTCACCCCGGGTACCGTTTGCCCCAGGACATGGAAGTGGGCACATGTCCAAATGACAAAGCAAGCAAACAGTGGACATGTCTACATCTCTTTCTTTACTCATGCTTTTTTCTTGTAAATGATTTTTCTGTTATGAGATGTGTCATGGATTCCTCCACTATGGTTATGTTGCAAATTTCCACCATGATCCACATGGCTTAGGTTAGCCGCCACAGGTGTCTCTCTAGCCAATAATATCACTCACCCGAACTTACTAAGTTTCCATCTTTATTTCACGCAATGTTAGGCATCCATCACCAAAGGAACAAGATATCAACTTTTATAAAGAATAAAGTGCAATGTTGAAAGCTTTCCACGTGTCAGCACATATGAGCTAGCTCCTAACCAAAGACCTTTGTCAAGCCCAAAACATCATAATCTTAATCACAATGGGTCATGTCTATTAAGTGCATGAAAAGTAATGTGTGCATCAAGTTCATGAGAGCTTTTAGACCAACTTAACCCATGACAATCCCAATAACATAAGCATCTTAATTTGGAAGCATAGATAAAACAATATAACATGGTAAACATACTTGGAATAGCATATTAGCTAATAGGTAGATATGGTGTACTCACTGGAAAAACTTGGTTGAAGGTGTTGGAAAACAAGTTTTTTACTTGTTGGAGTTTTTGGGCTAGCAAGAGGGAGAAAGTTGACCATCTAAATGCATGCATAAGTGTCCATAGAGCTAACCATTTCATGTTAAACAAAGTAAAGCATTATTCAGCATATAAAACATGAATAAGAAATAACTCTAGACAAGACACTTGCATATTAATATTCATTAACAAAGCACATGAATCATGCAACTATATGTATCTTTTAAATCAACTCAAACATTCTCTTCCCAATATTTTTGTAGCATCCAACTTAATTCAACCCAAACTTCTAGTAGCTATCTCATAAAAAATGGCGGTCTCAAACAAAAAACCAAACCGTAATAACAAAAAGAACAAAAACGCTCCAAGTTTATGCGATAAAGTGCAATGAACGAAAAACAGAAGTTAGACGTGTGCAAACCGAGAGTATGTTGGTTCAGTGGGATTGTCTTCACATCCCCAAGCTTATGGTCTTCACCATCCTTGGATATCTCTTGGTGCATCTCCTCTAATCGCTGTGAAAAAACTTCAAAACACTGTTTCTCCCATTTCTTTTCTGTGGGGTGACATTAGTAGGCACAAAACAATAGAATTGCTTGCTGTATGAAATCCTTAGACAAACATAAGAAACATGTCCATAAAGTGTATAATGTTGTATTCCTTCTAATAAACTCAATTGGATAAAAAAGATTCAAGTTAAAAGCTTAAAGAATACATAAAACAAAATGGGACAAAATCTGTCCAGAAAAACAGCAGCAGCAAAACGTATTTTTGACCCCACTTAAATATGTCAAAAAAATCTGAAAAAATTCACGCTTACAGAGGATGAAAAGTTGCAAATACAGTTCAAATTTCAGCTCATTCGGAGTTACAGAATAGGAATTAAAAATCATACCGTGCACAGATACGTGCTGGAATAAAATCTCCGAATGGAAAAAACAACTTTTTCTAAGTCCAAATAGGTAAAACTTGGCACTTTATTAAAAATTCCAGAACCTAAAATAAAAACAAAGTCTCTTGGTACAGCAAGAGGACTCAAAGAAAATCTCAAATAAAAACAACCGGGTTGCCTTCCGTAAAGCGCTTTCTTTATAGCCATATAGCTAGGCTTCTTACTTGATATTTATAGTGGACGAAACTCATGAGGGAGCTTCAACTTTGATGTGTCCCTCTTCCTTGGAAAGTGCTCCATGCACTTCTTGTGTGGGAACTGAAACTTCACGCTCCCCTCCTTTGAATCTATTATAGCACCTGTAGTACGAAGAAAAGGTCTTCCCAAAATGATAGGACTAGAGGTTTTATTTCCCATGTCCATTATTACAAAGTCAACAGGCACAAAAGTCATATGTAACTCTACCATAACATCACTTACTTTTCCTAAAGCATACTTAGTGGAATCATCAGCAAGTGAAAGTTCAATAGAGCATTTTTCAAGATTCTTTAATTCAAGTACTTCATATTGTTCCTTAGACATAATAGAGACACTAGATCCTATATCTAATATGGCATGGTGTGTCTCTTATCCAATTGTTACTAATACCTTGGTAACCCAAATATCCCCAAGCTTAGGTGGTGTCATAGCTTCTTTGTTGTACCTAGCAATTTTCTCATTTAAAACATGGCTAGCAATAAAAGAACCAAAACCAGCTTGATTAATATTAATAGAAGGATCACTAGCAAATTTCTGTAAGATAGACATAAGTTCATGCAAGCTACAACTCTCTAAATCAAGTAGTGGTTCCTTGACTTCACTAAGCATCTTAACTTCTTCAACTTTCTTCTTTCTACTGTATAGATTATATAGTTCATGACGGTCATCAAAAACATCTTCAGGTATTTGAGCTTTTTCTAGACTTTCTTTAATTTGAACTTCCAAAAGTAAACCATCAAGCAAAATATGAGCATTAGCAGCATGAGTGTTCATAAAAGAGCCCTTACATTCATTATCCAAAAAGATTCTAGAGGTTTCAGACAATCCCCTATAAAATATATGCACAAGCATCCAATCCCTTAGACAATGTTCCATTCCAAAGGCTATGCCTCTAAACCTTTTCCAAGTTTTTACCAAAAGTTCTTCTTCCTCTTGTTTAAAGGCAAAAACTATTTGTCTAAGATTAGATATAGTTTCAGTAGAACAAAATCTTTCAATAAATGCAGCTTTTAGATTAAACCAAGTGTTAAAATTACCAGGAGGCCATCTTAATATCCAATTTAAGGCTTTCCCAGCAAGAGAGTAGGGGAAAAGCTTAACTTTAATCACATTAACATTGGCATGTTTTAAGTCTAACACTTTGCATCTTTCATTAAACTTCTTAAGGTGTTGCATAGGATCTTCTTTAGGTTTACCATAAAAACGACGTTCATAGATTACTTTAGTTATATTATGATCAATCTCAAATTCTTCAACAGGGATATTCATATCTTGAGGAAAGTTCTTAACACTAAATGGCCAAAAAGTTCTCTTTTCCATTATATCAAGTTTTTATGTGTTTTTTTATTTTTAATGCAAAACTGAAAATAAAATGACACTAAAATAATGCAAACCGAAATAATAAAAGTAAAATAAATGCAAAACTGAAAATAAAAATAGCAAACCGAAAAAATAAAAGACAATAACAAAACAAAATAAAATGCTTTGAAGGTAAAGATGGACGAGATGATGCTCACGTAGGTGCAACCTCCCCAAGCTTAGGTGTTTGCACACGTTGATGATGTTGACTTTGTTGTGAGATAACCTTCCACTAGCTCCCCGGCAACGGCGCCAGAAAACAGTCTTGATGGGCGTAAAGATAATACGCTTAGGTTGAGCTCCAAGTGCAGAGTTTGTAGATGTGGAAGACTTGTTTTCCCCACAAGGGTGACTCGAGGGTTTATATCGAACTCTTGGGAACTGTGTAGAAGATTTACCCTCTTGTCCTTCTCTTGATTACCTGCAAAACAAAACAAGATGTTTTGTGCCCCCAACCTCACCAAGTGGTTGTCAAGAACAAGGTGTGAGCAAAGAGATGAAAACAAAGTAAATGCAAAGCAAGAAATAAATATGCAATGGTGGTAAATAAAAGTGCAAGGATGGTATAAATGATGGTGGATGATGTTTTTGTGGTTTGTATGGTGTTTGCAAGATGTAAATGTATTTTTGTATTTTCGGATTTAATAATGCCAGAAAATTTAAAGTGCAGTAAAAGTGTTGGAAAGGTGTTTCTTATGATTAAAAATAGACTGGGGTTCATGGTTTCACAAATGCACTCTCTTTTTTATATAGTGGTAGACAATGGAACATAGGAATTGACATATGAGATTGCAACAAGACAAGTTATTAATAACATGGGCATCACGTCCTAACATAGAGATCTTTTGGTTATTAATCTCTCTTATACTCCACCAAGATGCGAACTAAATCATAACACCTCAGTAATTAAGATAAACAGAGTTTAGCTTTAAGTTCAATGACATGAAGTTTAAATAAGAACATGCTAGATCTAGTCATGGTGATAGTGGCAATGTTACCCACATACCCCCGGTAGCATGGTATTTCCTTTATCCCTAATGAGGCAACAAAGTAAGGTAAAAACCCAAGTGGATCACGGTATTGCTGTCAACTTACCACAAAACCACCCCCGTTACTCCAACTAATGCACACGTTCCCCCTCACACGCTCTCATACACATGTTGGATCAAAACACATAGACAAGAACGGGGTACATAATATGCATCTACTTTCATAACAAAGACATAATATTGGCAATCATCATAACATATATCAATTTAAGAGATCCACCACAAAGGTATTACATACGGCAATGGCGCAAGCAGGCGAAGAACTGGAAGCAAAGCGGGTTCATGTTCAGCAGCTCATATGGCACTAATTAGTGAAGCTCAAGAGAGAGGAGAGATACATAAGTTACTTCCACAAACCCATAGTCCAGGGGTGGACTACTCCCTCTTCATCATGGAGACGGTGGAGAAGTCGTTGGAGAAGGTGGAGACCACACCGACAGCGCCCTACCGGAGTTTCCCCCCTCCAATCTGTAGCTTCAGGTATCTGTTTCGTGGTTTTTGTGTTTCTGCGGCGCTCTCCTCCGAAAGGGTTCGGGATACTATTTTTATAGGCGTTTTTAGGTCAAGACGAAGCCACGGAGACGAAGATCGACGGCATCGGAGCCTCGAGGGGGAAGTTGGTGGGCCCCACGCGGCCAAGGAATCTGGCCGCGTGGGCCACCCTCTTTTCCTCCTCGGACTTCCTTTTCTGCTCTTCCTTTGCTCCTAAGCCTTGTTCCTTCCAAAAAATCATCCCCGTGGAATATTAGGTCATTTGGACGTCGTTTGGGTCCCTGAAACATCAAAATATAGAAAAGGGGTTTTTCTGACAGCACATGGTTAATTCCAAATAAATAGGGAAAGTGTGAAATATTCCCCAAAACATTATAAAACATTGATATAACCCTTATATGTTGCAAATAGGGATGAAATATGAGTAATACAATGCAAAGTTCATGTATGCATTTTACATGCATCACACGCCTCCCTATGTAACTACCCGACATTGCCGCACCGCGCATGCCAAGTTATCGCCGGAGAGGGACGTGTAGCCTTTCACTCCATGTCGGGGAGTGCCAATCCCGCCAACCAACACAAAGAGGCAAACAAAAACTCACATGTAAAGGATAGGAGCCCGCCGAAGATGTCCACGTCAGAGCCTAAAGGGCCTCCAGACAGGACCAGACACTTGCCCAGTGATGACACCAGAGTGAGACTGAAAGGTACCATAGCTCCACGATGCTACCCGTAGGAGGGCCACAACACAGGTGCACCGCCATCGTCGAGATCGAGACAATCAAGGGTTTTAACTCAGAGCCCTGTTGCGGTTCCATGAAGATAGTCACAATACTCGTAGGCATCGCCGCTGGTGGCACCGAAGCGATAAGACTTTCCCCGGGAAACCCTTCACACCATTTCCTTGTACACCATATATAATGCCCGTTGTCACCAACTAAGTCCTCCATGCATGACACGATCTGGGAGGCACCAACACCAGGATGCCCTACTCCCTCCTCGCCACCCTCATGGCCAAATATGAAGGCTATCTCCATCATATGTTGCTCGCCGGAGAGCTGGCCCTACAGTCCACCTTCTAGGGCCGACACCTTGGATCTCATGTCGATTGGCCAAAGCTTTGCTAGATCCATTCTATAGGTCAAACACGGCCGACGGAGAGGAGAGAGTGGCAGCGAGCACGAGGAGTGCAATGATTCACGCCGTCCCCAAGCCACCTACACTTCATGGGGGTCTCCCTGGACCTAGACCAAGGTCCACATGCTTAGATATTTCCGCTGCCATCCATTCCCATGGCCTCTGCAAACGCTGGTCTGCTCATCTCGTCCACTGCCCGACACCGCTAGGCCCTCCATCCCCGCCTGGGCCGAAGACACGTCGGCTGAGACCCGCTAGCCAGCAATGCATGTCGTGCTACTTCTAGCCCAAGCCCACCCCGTGTAGGAATTTACGCAACAAAAAAGGTAATGTGATTTCTTTAAGTCGTGAACGTAATTCGAAAGCAAAGAGTTTGTTTTTTGTCCTCCAAGACCAGTGCGGCGAGCGCTACGCGCCAGTCGGTTGTAGGAAGCCTCGCATCAGCCGCCTTCCCCGCGGTCCGATCAAAATCGTCTCAGCCGGCTGATCGTTCCACACAAACATTCCCAAAGGTTGCATGCGGTGTGCCCCCACGTGGGTGGAACCCAGCACAATGCCTCATCTCTTGTGCTGATGTCTTCCAACCATTCGTTGATTTTCACATGGGTAGACCCCACCATATGCAACATTTTTTGTTGATTATTTTACAGCCATATGACAAAAAGCCTAAGCAAAACTCTTATAAAGTCGTGTTGCAACATGAGAACTTGGCGTTCAATTTTTTCGCGTGTATGAAAATGTTGTTGAAATAATTTTCCCTGCGATCTTGTCAAAATCATTCAAAAAGTCTTGTAACATTTTAAACATGCCCATGTAACAAAAAATAAATGTGTATGTAGCATTTTTTAAATGTAACCTCGTTTTGTAACATTCTTTGTGATCTGTAGAGATTTGTTCGAAGTGTAGCAAAAAATATTGTAACATTTTAAACACATGAATGTAGGAAAAATCAACAACGCGTGAAACAAATCTCCATTTATTTGGAACATGCCGCCGTTTGTAACAAAACACAATAACACATCCAACATATGTGTTCGATTCATACAACATTATCGAGATGCATATGTAGCATTGCAGAAATCCCTATGTAGCATACGCACAAAAAACATCGTAACACTTTTAAAGTGCTTAACCAACAAAAAAAATAGTGGTTTGTTTCAATCCGGATCACCTTTTACAACATTGAAAAATATCCTCAAAACAACTTACCTCCACAATCACAAGTTCGACATCCCAAGTTTTTTTTTTTGCGGGGATTCGGCATCCCAATTTTGTCGGCGACAAATCCAGCACCTAACATGTACTGATACGCAGTAGTACAGTACGTGTTGTCGATGATCCAAGCAGAATCGAGCTCGTAGTGCTAGATGAGTCCGGCACTGACATGAAGCATCGTATATGCTCTAGATATATTGCTTCTTGTGATTGTTTTTTTTCCCTTGTGAGTCAAACTGCAGCAATGATACGTATTAAGTACAGTACTAAATAGCGTACACAGCTACAGAGGCATGGAAGTCCAAGCGATTTTCTCTGGAGAAATCTGCACACGAATAGCCTATGGCCCACAGATAGCCTAGCGTGCAAAGGCCCAAACCAGTAAAGCCTGTCACAAATTGTTTTCTTCCGCGGATCGTACGCTACTCGTGTCGCGCGCGTGACCGCCTGTAGCTAAAGAGCGTTTACCTTTTTATTATGCCTTCTATTATAAACGTATAAGTTATAGGCTTCAAATTTGGTTTGGTTGGGCCGTGGACCGTCGCACTTCTCACCCTGGACCAAAGCTGGGCCCTGAGTGCACGTACGTGCATGGTTTACGTACAGGAAAGATCCCAACAGAAATTCAACAGAGAATGCAACAGCTCTAGCGGAAAATTCAAAGCACCCCGTTATCCCCCGCACGCATGCACTAACAAACCAACGCATCTACATGCTGACTCACCCCTACGTACGGTTTCTATCTCCCTCATTCGGTGGCCGTGCGTGCTCCCGATCTCCTAGACTAGACTTGCCCCGGAACCAGCCGACTCCCAAAATTGATCGTCCCGATCGATCGCAAGCGACATGGCGCGCGGCTGACACCACAGCAAGCAGGGCCAGGGACGAACCCGCGACGGCGCGCCTGAGAAGTACCGCTGGAACTCAGCAAAGCTAGGGCGATCGACTGGCCGGCGGCGCACGTACGCAACAACAATCTAGACGATCGACTTCATTGACGTTTCCTCTCATCAGGTATTTCTCTTTAATTCTATCTCTTTGCAAAGTTGATTAGCTTGTTGGTAGCAAAATTAAGATGTTGAGTCATCATTGGTCCTTCTAACTGGTCCTGTACATTTGTAGATTTCGGCAAAGTGATACTATATAATTTTGCATTGTACCAAGAACTTTTTAGAACATGAACAAGACCGCATACATTTGCATGCCATATTATGGTGTTGTAAAAACAAAACATGTCTAGTTGCCCCGGCCGGCCCACCCTAATGCAAAATCCTAGATTCGCCACTGCCATTTCATGAGGAGAGGGTCAGCGAGCAACAATATATGCATGGCGGGCGGAACCCTTTTCCGGCCAGTACTAATTCCTGAGACGGGATTGGGCTTCCTGAGACGGCTCCTGTGTCTTCAGTTGAGATGCCCGGCCAAACAGCTTTCCCCATTGGTGTGTCTTGTTTTGCATCTAGGGAACAAAAGCATGCTTGGCGCTATGCCTCATCAAATCAGTTGCTAACTGCAAGCGTAGCCGCGTAGGAAACTATACTCTTCAACGTCTGTATGGCAGCTTGGACGGAGACACGAATTAGGTATGTGAAAGGGAACCACACCAAAAACGTGGGAAATATATATATTGCTACCTAGGACCAAATTAATTGATCGCCCATTGGTTTGTGATGCAAAAGCTTACTCCTAGATTGCTATATCTAGTCAATTAGCTCGATTTGTTCTAGAGAGATAATTCGAAATACATGAAAGGCATCCACCCTAGCTCATATTCTTAATTGGAGGGTTACATACATGAAAGACATCCACCCACGTATTCTTTCGTTTTAGAGAGAAATACTATGCATTACAACATTACATACAAAATAAGTTTGATCTGATATCATTATTGTTTTTTTTCATTTTTTGAGCAAATTAAAAATCTTCGTCAATCTTGCGTACTGAGGTGGGTAGCAACATGCATTAGGGATGAGAGGCATATTTCAAGGCAAATGGTATTTCTTTCACCTCATTGCTCACTCCACATGACCAAATTAGCAGAATTTCCGTAAGTATTTGAAGTAAACTCACACTTATAGTGTTTCCAATCATTCAGTGGCAAACCAAGTGAGAACCAAATCGTTCTGACATGGGAAATTTTTGAATAACCTTAATATTTGGAAAGGAGTGGCGGTTTACATATAAATAAATAATGACGACCGTCAAAACCCCGTTAACTTAGCCTCATCTGACCATCAAAAAAACTTAGCCTCATCTTATCAACAAGACTAGCTGCACGCATGGCATACACAACTTATGCAAGGTTGGACTTTATTTTTGCGGAACCGCAAAATCTTTGCGTTTCCATGCATTGATAGATAAGAACAGTTAATACATAGCCTATAGAGAGGCCCACCCCACACCATACAACTCGACCCTACTAACTACACTAGGGAAGGAGATGTGCGAGATCTCGAGCCCCGCGCAAACCCAAGAGCGGGCCTCAGTCTTGATAGTTTCCACCAAAGCGCTCACTGAGGGTCGCGCGTTGTCGAAGATGATCGCGTTTCGTTCCTTCCAGATCCACCATGCCGTGAGCATAATCACCGACGAGGTGCCCTTACGCTGGAGACAGGGGGTGGAGCTAAGTACCAACGCCCACCAATCAACGAAGTCATCTTCCACAAGGTTGGACCTACTGCGTATCTTTGTGTATTGCAGTTGTCGCAGCCCGAGACCATCAAGCAGGTATATGTCAGCACGTCAAGCCAACATATCTAGCTTTTGTTTCTTTCTTGCTTCTATGTTTTCTTGCATTGAGATGTGACACCAAACATGTACAAACCATGCTCCCAGGATGTTTGCCATGTTTATATATATAAACCCCTATCTGTCCGGCTAGCTATAGCTAGTATTGCTGCAATCGATTTGATACTGCATTTTATTCATTATCGTTCGGTGAGGTGATCAGTGTGCTCTCTTGCTGCTGTGCACAACTTCATTGTAGCTTTGGATCGTTACATCAAGCTGTGGGAGAACATAAACATGTCGGTGAATGTCGCCGGTGCGGAGAAGAAGAAGCTATTGCTGGCCGAGGAGCTACTGCTCCCTGCGAGCATGGTGCTGGTGCAGGCCTTCACCATGGGGGCCCTCCTCCTGTCCAAGCTCGCCTTCAACGTCGGCATGGCGCCTTTTGTCCTCCTCGCTTACCGCAATCTCATTGGCTCCATTACCGTTGCCCCCTTCGCCTTCTACTTCGAGAGGTACATACTATGATCCACTACCTTAGCTGGGTACTTCCTCTGTTTTTTGGCTGTATGTTTTTATCTGTGGGATGGACTTCCATAATTATTTTATTCAAATTAAGACAGTGGTACATTATCCTATTCTCTGTATATTTATTAGGTTTTTCTTTGACACTTCCAAAATTAGCATGACAATTATATAAATTTGAGTTGACTCAGGATACATACATACCACAAATCCTGATGATGTTTGGCTCTATGCAACCTATTTACCTGTACTTACTAGCATTCATTATTCTGTGCAGGTTCACCAAAGTTCAAATTGCTTTTCTAAACAGAGTTTTGTGTTCCTTTTTTATGGCCCTACAATTTTCTTTCTTTTCATCGCCGGCCACTGTCCGATCAAAAACCATGGTGTGATAGCATTGACTAGGAGATGTTAGCACAATTGACTCACAAATATACATACCAACATATACAATTTTCAAGACCAATCGTACCAAAATTAATTACTAGATTTATTATTACAAATAAGTTAGTAATGCAAAAAAAAGCACTACCATCATTTTGGTCAAATGTTCTACAACAACTGGTGAAATTTATTTTAGTAATTTTATATCATGATACGCTAATTCAATTATAGTATCATCTAGTTGCCTTGGAGTTTATACATCAAACAAAAAATCTCAAATTTCATATCACTGGCGTCTGGTGGCACTTCTAAACATACTTATTGTCAAATAGTAAGTCTTATGCAGGAAAAGGTCTATCTGATGACCAAATTCCCGCCATTTGAATACGTTCAAAAGACAGCCGCAATAAATAAAATATAATACAAAATCAATTTTATCTGTATATATATTTACATTACTCATGTAGATTTGTAACAACAGATGTGCGAATACTTTGTACTAGTTTTTTTCTTTCAAATTGGCAGAACTCTTGCTTACTTTCCAAGGATAACAAATAGAAAAACAGTTCATATATTCTGTCAACAAAGTCAAAAAGGAATGCTAGCTATGTGTGTCAACATGGAATCATGACATTCGATTTTATACATAACAAAAAATGAGCAAGTTTCTTAACTACGTCCACAGCTAGTGTCATGCAGTTTCGGCAATGTCTTGGTTTCTCGGTTTTAGTTAGACATGTGGTATACAGACATGAGAATCAGTGTTTTCCATTCTATATATGTACGTCTGATGTATCAATCAACCTTGTTATTGATGTATAACTGTATGCCAATTCGGAAAGAAAACATCGTTGGTTGATTTATCACACATACAGGAAATAGTATGCATTAGATAGAACTTTCTTGTTGGCATCAGTCTCATTCTGTTTTACTTCCATGGTGACGATTAACAGGTCACTGCTATTTGGAAAGTAACGTGGTGTCGGAGCACAAATTCTTCAAATTTACTGTTCAAATGATACTTGCTTGAATCATGCAAACATATATATATAATTTTACATATCTTTGTAACAATCAAGGACTGTTGACATACTGAATTTTGCGATACACTTACCGTGACCAATGAGTGCAGGGATATGGTGAAAAAGGTGAACCTCAAGGTATGGGGCTGGATCTCCATCAACGCTTTGTTTGGGTCAGTACATAAATACTTTGTACAACCATGTATATTGTTCTTTGAAAAAAATTCTGATTTCCTGTGGTGATTTGATTTCAGAATTGTGCTGGCAATGGGACTGCACTTCTACGGTCTGCGTGCCACCAATGCAGGCTACTCTGTCAATTTCCTTAATTTGATACCTGTTTTCACTTTTATCATTGCTGTAATACTCCGGTATGTTACTTATGCAGTTGGTATTATTATTCTGCATTGCCTTACCCTGTTTCATAATGGATCAAGTAGTTATTTACAGAACAGGTGCATGCATAAGTTATCATGAACCTAATGTGGTAGCATTCAGGATGTAAATGGACAGGTCGGTGGTCGATATGGACATGCCGCTTTGGCCACAAATTAGTTAAGTGGATTTTATGGCAGCCGTTTAGATTTACATGTGCTGTTAAATGGCGCCGCGGCGCCACGACGGGTTGTCTCCCGCCCGACGCACGCCATACTCCTACGTCCTTGTGCAACCAATTACTGTGATTCTGAACATACACATACAAACGATAAAACGAGATAGCGATACAGTCGATGCACTAGCAAATGCATAGCTGAATCAAAGAAGATTAAGGAGTAGGACTTTAGGAGGACACTGGACACCCGCAAGGCCGCAATAACCGTAAGAAATCGGAAAAAATTAGAAGAATCGCAGCTGAATTAGAGATGAGGCGGGAGTCAAGGAGCGAGGCGGAGCGAGAAAATCCCATCAGGAAGATCTTGCTACTGCAGCTGCCGAGGCGGAGCAGCACCTTGGCGCCGTGGAGCTCGTCCTTGAGCTGATGGAGTGCGAGCCGCCGGATCCGCCGCGACAGGTTGCAGAACTGACTTTGGTAGGTGTTTCTGAAGTTCGAGATGACCGCGATCTCGTCCACCAGCTCCACGACCTTCTCCACCAAATCCCCAGCTCCTCCTTCTCCGGGTGCCGCCCGGGGAGTGGGATCCGCAGCGTCTTGTGCTCGAACATCTGCAGGTCGGAGGTAAGACCGTTCACGCGCCGCACGTCGGCCACCTGAAAGAAGGAACGCCGTCGATCCGATTAGGCGCGAACGGCAAGGAGGCGGCACCTGTCGCGGATGAAAAAACAGGGGCAGCGGGCGGGAATATGAGAGGATCCTTTTAGATGGTTACCTCTACGCTGTACTTGAGGGCGACGCCGGCGAGGGTGTCGAATCTGTAGACGCGGTGCAGGATGTAGCGGCCGCAGGAGGACATGGCCGGCGGCGACGCCGGCTGCTGCTGCTCCACCTCCTCCCGCTGGCCGTAGGGAACATAGCGAGAAGAGGCAATGCCGCCGGCACCGCTGGCTTTCGTGGATAAGCCGCATACGCCGTTTAAGTTTAGCGTTCTGCCATATACGCCGTTTAGATGTTTTTTCGTGGGCGGATTATGTGGTCTCGTTGGACGCCACTGTCGTTTACATCCTGAGGTAGCATACATATATGTACTGACCACTGACCTAAATGAACACTAGGCCATGCATGTTGTAATACGAACTCCTTGCATTGATCTGGCAGTCTGAAAATGCTCATTCATAAATTTCATCAGAGTGGAAAAGCTGAAGATAGCGACATGCCCGGGCAAGATGAAGGTTGTGGGCACCGCGATTTGCGTGGGAGGAACAATGGTGATCAGCCTGTACAAAGGCAAGATGCTGCATCTATGGCCTACCCACCTGCTGAAACCGCAGCTGCAGGCGGCCGGTGCGGTCTCCTCCGTCCCTGACCACCACAAAATGCTCATCGGCACACTGTTCCTAGTCGGCAGCTGCCTCAGCTACGCCTTCTGGTTCATCATACAGGTAACTGTAACCTATAGCATATAGCAAGGTTCTTGATTCGTGTTGCAGCATTAATAGCACTTGTGAATTGTGATGATACACAGTTCGTTGAACCTTACCACGAGTTCCGCTAAACTGGCAATTCGAACTGACTAAACTGCATTCAGGTACGAGTGTCCAAGGAGTTTCCGTCCAAGTACTTTTCGACAATGCTAGCGTGCGTTTCAGGGACCGTGCAGGCTGTGGTGATCGGGGTGATTCTGGACAGGGATCCATCGGCTTGGGCGATCAACTGGAACCTGCAGCTGCTCACCGTCGTCTACTCGGTAAGTCACAAGCCAGTAGAAGCTACATATGTGACCATTCCTAAGCTCATCAAGAATTTACCTGCACATGTGTTACTCAGGGTGTGTTCAACACGGGAATCACATTCTGCTTGATCTCGTGGGCTGTCGCTCGTCGCGGGCCCACCTACCCTTCCATGTTCAACTCGCTGTCACTGATAATCACCAATATCCTCGACTCGGTGCTGCTTGGCACAGATATCTTTGTGGGGAGGTGAGATTGGATTTTCTGTCCTACGTAATCTTCGGACTAGGGATGGTCGTGTACAGTCCATTTTACTGTTACAAATTCGACAAACTGCTGAAAGTGTTGTTACTGACATACCTTGTTTCCAGCTTGCTAGGAGCGATTCTGATCATCATAGGGCTGTACGCCTTCCTCTGGGGGAAAGGGAAGGAGACAAAAGATAAAATGAGGGCTGCGGCGAACAGAGATGAGAGCAAGCCGAGCGTAGCAGCGGGTAATGGCGTCGATGGTCTGCAGGTTGGGAATCATGAGGTGCAAATTTGCGTGGAAGCAAGCGAGAGGGCTTATTAGATATGAACACATAGTACGTGGGACTGAGCGTTTGCTACTTATATTTTTCTCTCTTTATATATAATATATGCATTATGCAGACTTTCCTTTTGAGCTAATGTAGTAGGGGCATCTCGTCACCCATCAATAATGCCCGGGACACCCCCCGTATCATGTTTCCTTTCGTGAAGCAAATTATTCTGAATTAACGGTTTTGGCTAGTAGTGTAAAACAGGGACATCTCATGGGAGGCGTGGAAGGGGCGTAATGTTAGGGTGTTTAGGCACGTGGTGTCTCCGGTCACTATTGTTGTTTCTAGAATTAAGATGGAGACAAGAGCATGTCGTATGACCGGTGCCAAATTTTTGGGAAGTGTGATCCCGAAAGAGTGACTCCTTATTTGAAGTCCTAGGGCTTGCCCTAGGCGCTTATCTAAACTTCTTAATTAAAAATGGCAAATTCTTACCGTGTTTTTTTAAGGGACATGCCTACATACATCCATGGTGCACAGGACACCGGTAGGAAATTGTTTACTTTATGTATTCAAATTGTGTGACACCATGCTAAAAACGATGGACACTGGGTGACATGCCTAGACACCGGTCGTTATATCATTTTCCCGTTTTGTTACAATAATGAGACTAATTGCGTGATTTGTTCAAAAAATAAGATTATTTTCTTTCTATGTTCGGCGTGGATCAAAAAGCATGAGCTGAGCTGAGATACTTTCAATATGCGATGCATCAAAATTTTCTTTTAAATTCCGTAATGCTCCCCTAATAGTTCTGAACAAAGATTAGCCTCTACATTCATACACATCTATTGCCTCCTAATATTTGAATTTTTGCATATAGCTAAACTATGTTTTTCAATCATTTTTTGTGGTTCTGTGATGTAGCAGTGACGACATAGTAGTAGGTAAAGAAACAACAAAGGACGAAAATATACATGCTAAACTAACACATGAATTTATTTCTTTTATGTGGAAGATGAACATTTTCCACTTTCCACTTCAGGTGTCATTAACATATTTAAAATTTGAAATAAAAAACATATTTTAAATTTCTGTGAATATTTGTTTTCACATATATAAGAAACAAAATTGTGAACATTTTTTTTTTGTTCAAGTCATGTAGTAATGTCCGCGAGACCTAGAGTGGTCTCGATCAATAAATCGAGTTCGGCTGCGTAACCTCCCTAAAAGTCCGAACACTAACGTCTGCTGAGTGAACTAGTGAAGTCAGCAGCTGCCCTCCTCTCTGACCAACATAAGTACGGTGAACATCAGCCTTAAACCCGCGGCACGTTTCAGTCTCGACTTTCGAGCCATTGTTTTCACCTCCGAAAAGGTCAACTGCTGAAGCTGCAGGGGTACTCCAACTCGCAGCGTAAGAAACATCACGACAATACGACATCGACTGAGGAGGAAAAATTGGTGCTAGCTCGGTTTTAATGATAAACCAGGGTTTTCCACACGTATGACTCGTAGGAATCAATGTGGATCCCTGTCACCTACGGCGGCCAGTTCAGCGGCCGATCGCGGATGCCAAATACAGATCGGCTGCCGCTTTCTGAAGGTTCTGTTCCATCGTATAACTGATGGCATCATGACAGTAACACTTCTACACGAGTATACACATCCATCTATCCACTCATTCATTTATTCATTCATTCATTCATTTATGTCATTATTTTGTTTGATCATCAGATAGTAAATGTATCTCCATGGACTACTTTTAGACACAAATCAGGAAAGTACGCTTATTTCTTATGTCATATACCCTTTTGGGAGAACCCGATAAAAACCGTTGTGCTGACGTGCTATTTAGATTCATATGGGAAGGATATTTGCTTTTAAACTAAGAAAGACATTGTTTTGGATAAGCTAATAGAAAAACAGTGCGAAGGAAAGACTTCCTTCTTTCAAATATGTCATCGAATGGACATGACAACGTCAGACCAGCTAGACATCAATCGGTCTGACTTTGCATCTTATATACTATCGATTATGTCCCTCTTAACTGAATCCAAATTGGTATCTCCAATAAACTTTCATGTCTCAGAGAAGGAAGCCTTGCCAGTAGGCCGAGAGCGACAATCCGCGTTGTTTTACTCGATCAATCAGCTAACCCTTGAACCTATTCAACAGCTTTGGCCAAATGAACTGTATCTGGTAGTGTCTGACAGAAGAGAAAGAGGTTGGCATTACAGACACTCCTCTGGGATAATCGACCAGTTGCATATTCCCTTCCTAACCACCTTGAATGTGATTCTTTAGGCACCTTGCCACCTTGGTATCTAGATACCAAGTGCATCTTGTATATACTACGGTCCCAAGAATCCCAACGGATCATCCCTAGAAGAATTTTAGGGCCAATTAACCATATTTTTTTCTGAGCTGCATATGCCGTGTGTTTTGCACACAAGAAGAGCGTGTTGACTTCACATTAACATGACCTCATTACTCACTCGCTCGCACACTTAACAGCAACAGCATACTACTAAGGAAACATTCAACTCTTGGCAAAGTCGAGCGTCCAAGTTGCAGACGATCAGTTGGTAGGACGATCATAGATGGTTACTGTAACTGGAGCCGGAGGATAGTAGTACGAAAAGCTTCAGACATCCATACATTCAACTGCTCGCAACACTTAAACGTCAGGCTAAACATGAATCAAACAACAAAATCCCTAGCGCCAACGAGAGGTGTTCCCAGTAGCCAGGGATCAAGTTCAGGATCCAAGGCGGCCACATGTCAAAGGCATCTCTGGTAGTGTATGTCGCAGAAATGGCTGACCGGTATAGAGCGGAAATAATAACTCGCAGTTCACATGGCACACTAACCTTCTGCAGGCTGCAGCGAATGGATGAGCAGGCCAACTGTAAGAGGAAACCAGCTGAAGGTATACACCTGCATAGACAAATCTAACCAGCGGCAGGTAGCGCACTAAGCTGCAAGATGCTGTCGCGTTGCGAAGCTGAACCGGGCTAAACTAATCCAAAGTCAGCCATCTCTTGGCACATACGCTTTCGTCACACAGTTAAATCATAAACAACACACCAAAGGTTCGAAATCAGAAACCAAGTATATATACAGATAAATAAACAACAGAGCAGAACATGCAAGCTACCAACGAGCATGAAAAGTCGAATTTGGCGACGGCAGATGCGACAGGTATGAGTATCTTACTCTGAATTTTATGTACAGATTGATACGACCTGGATGGATGCCCCGATTGGTCAGCTTGTTTCCTGAATGAGCAGAGACGAATTAGTCTATTCCTCGCAGGCGAATCGGTTTGTATAAAATTAGGCTCTGATAGCATGATAGGCGAACGCGATAGGTAAGTAACTCGCCAAGTTGGGCGCTGACCTTGCAGTGATGCGATCGACTGCGTCGGTTCTCCACGGGATCGAGTTTGCTTGTAACATTTCATTTGGGGATCCTTTCTTTACTGGTACTCCCTGTGGTCCTGGCAGAGGCGAGTTTACCAACGGCCGGCTGAACGGTAACCTAGGTGCCAGATATACGTTGGTGTTCGACAAGCGCTTACTTTGCTGAGAATATTGTCTCAGAGTGTCTTAACAACCTTTGTTGCATGGTTCTCAATTTCACAATATATAACGGTGATAAGCAATCTCAAGCTGATCTCAAATCACTACCGGAAATTCATAATTTGCCGTGAGGCAAAAACGCACGGCAAAGGCTTTGCGGAACACGGCAAAGCCTTTGCCGTGAGGACTCGCACGGCAAACACCACACGGCATAATACTCGTAGGCAAAGATCTTTGCCGTGTGCTTACCCAAAAGATGAACGGCAAAGAGTTTGCCGTGATCCATACGAGGCCTACACGGCACAAAACTGTCAGATATGGTCAACTCTCATCCTCCTCTTTGCCGTGAGCTTTTGTAAAGGAAGCACGGCACATTGTATCTCTTTGCCGTGAGCTTTGCAGAGAAACGCACGGCATATGTTTTTGTTTTGCCGTGCGCTTTGAGCAGCAACGCACGGCATACCTGAGTGCTTTGCCGTGTGTCTTATGTGGTGCTTTGCCGTGTGCCGTATGCGGAAGCGCACAGCAAAGAGGGATGAGATCACGAAAAAAATCCCCGTCCCTCGCCGGGGACGGGCTGGCGGCGCACCGGAGAGAGTGGGGCTGCTGTGCTAGAAACACGCTAGAAGTCACCACGGTGGCCATCCTCGACAGAACCGCGCGCCGGCTCTTGGCCACTGCACGCGATGCCGGCGAGGGAGGCCACCGCAGCGCCGCCGCCCGCACCTGGAGGAGCTCGTCGAGGTAGTCGGCTGGGCGCCATCCGCACCTGCGGTCTCTGGATCGATCCGCTGCGGGCGCGGCCGAAGAACTCGGCGACGAAGACGGTGGCGTCGCCCTGCGCGTCAGGCGGCCCTCCCGCGGCGGCGGCCCTCCCGCCCTCCCGCGGCTGGCGTCAGGGGGCCCTCCCGCGGCGGCGGCTGGCGTCCCTCCCGCGGCTGGCGTCGGGCGGCCCTCCCGCGGCGGCGGCTTGCGGCCCTCCGGCCCCTCCCGTCCTCCCGCGGCTGGCGTCGGGCGGCCCTCCGGCGGCGACGAAGACGGTGGCGTCGCACTGTAGGCACGTGCTTAGCAGGCATCCGGTGAGGTGAGGGCGGCGGCGGCTGGCGCCCCTCCCGCCCCTGCCGCAGTAGGTAGTTGGCCGGCGGCGGTAGAGATTGATGTGAGGGCGGCGGCGGTAGAGATTGAGGTGCTCGGGGTGGGTGAGAAACTGAGAACGTGCGGTCAAGGTGAGAGGAAGAAAAGGAAAAGATAAGAAAAGGAAAAAGAAAAGGAAAGGAAAAGAAAAGGTAGGGCATGCTGTGGCAAGGATTGTGTGCTTTCTTGGAGATGTTGTCATCCGTTAGATCGTGCAGGCAACCATCCAACGGCTCAGATACGTGATCCGCGTCAAATCTTCTGACCAATCAGCACACACAGATTCTTTGCCGTGTGCCGTACAGATTCTTTGCCGTGCAAATTCTTTGCCGTGTGTTGTACGGATTCTTTGCCGTGTGTCGGCACTCGGCAAAGATTTTTCTGAATTATCAATTGATTTTCTTATTTTCTTTGATTATGTTGCAGTGACTATTGTATAGAATCCCACCAAAACTTTTCTTATTTGCTTCCCCATGGTCCTATGTACCAACCTAACACAACCAAGCAAAAAAGTTCATGCGTCTACCCTCTCTCGGCGCCGGTGAAAGGGGTAGATCGATAGGTTGGACTTTTCTACAGCGGGAGCAGATTTTCGCCGTAGAGGGGGTACGGACCGTCGAAACCCCACCAAAATTTGCATAAAACCCTAACATATGTATACTAGTGTGTTGGTAGATTGTGGGAACCAAGATACACCTCCGAGTGGCGACCCGCTTCACCGACCCCTCTTACTCCGTAGTAAGTTCTTGCATTTAGAGGTGAGAACTCCCGTTTCGGGTGTCGGGCATGGAATCGTGCGACGGAACACATGAAATGTTGGTTCCCCATGGTCCTATGTACCAACCTAACACAACCAAGCAAAAAAGCATGCGTCTACCCCCTCTCGGCGCCGGTGAAATGGGTAGATCGACAGGTTGGACTTTTCTCCAGCGGGAGCAGGTTTTCGCCGTAGAGGGGGTACGGACCGTCGGAACCCCACCAAAACTTGCATAGAACCCTAACATATGTATACTAGTGTGTTGGTAGGTTGTGGGAACCAAGATACAGCTCCGAGTGGCGACCCGCTTCACCGACCCCTCTTACTCCGTAGTAAGTTCTTGCACTTAGAGGTGAGAACTCCCGTTTCGGGTGTCGAGCATGGAATCGTGCGACGGAACACATGAAATGTTGGTTCACCATGGTCCTATGTACCAACCTAACACAACCAAGCAAAAAAGTTCATGCGTCAACCCCCTCTCGGCGCCGGTGAAAGGGGTAGATCGACAGGTTGGACTTTTCTCCAACGGGAGCAGGTTTTCGTTGTAGAGGGGGTCCGGAGCGTTGGAACCCCACCAAAACTTGCATAGAACCCTAACATATACATATGTATACTAGTGTGTTGGTAGGTTGTGGGAACCAAGATACAGCTCTGAGGCGCGACATGGAATCATGTGGTAAGTTCCTGCACTTAGAGGTGAAAACTCCCGTTTCGGTTGCCGGGGATGGAATCATGCGACTCCGCTTCACCGACCGCGCTTACTCCACACTAGGCCGGTTTCTGCACTCTCAGGTTATAGGTGAAAACTTCTACTTCAGGTGCACGACATGGAATCATGTGGTAACATGTGCTCGAAGTTAGGTTGAGATGTTCATATGATTTAACCTAACATAATCACGGAGGAAAGCCGAATCACCCATTTTTAACGCCTCGGGCAGGGCTAGACGACGCCTCGCACGTTCGGTCCACTTATTCGGGGTTTCGATGCATATTATTGAGAGAAACGTAATTACGTGAAGTAAATGAACGTACTAAAGCTTTAACAAAGGAAAATCAATAAAGCAAGCATTCTTTGCCGTGTGCTAGCATCAGAGGCACACGGCAAAGAAGCAATGTGCCGTGTGCTAGGATCAGCGGCACACGGCAAAGAAGCAATGTGCCGTGTGCTAGGCTCAGTGGCACGGCATAGCCTTTCCCGCGAATTTATTTAGAGCGCGGTAATTTTGCCGCCACGGGAGGAATAAAATTTGTCAATTTTTTGCCGTGACTTATTATATCCACGCACGGCAAAGCTATTTCCCGCGATTTATTGGGTGGCGCGGGAAGGTTGGAAATTCTGGTCGTCGCTGGTCCGACTAGTTTGCCGTGCGGGTGCTCGAAGGCGCACGGCAAAGATCGCTTTGCCGAGCGGGGTATCTATGCCGTGTGTGTTTTGTCTGTGTTGCCGTGCTGTATACTTTGCCGTGTGTCGTAAATCAGGTGTGCCGTGTACAGCGAGTTTGCCGTGCGCCTCGGTCTATTCCTCACGGCAAAGCCATCTGTGCCGTGTTCCGCAAAATTATGGCTCACGGCAAATAACTCTCCTCACGGCAAAGGAAAATTTTCCGGTAGTGAATGTACGTAGTAACAACACAGTTTAAACTCAGTGCATATGAAAATGATAGTTAGACTGACAGGAGCACTTGCTGAATCTGAAACTCTTTATCCGTGCAGGTTAAATGAACAACGAAATCAGTAAACTTACCACAAAACAATAATTGAATTGTAGAAACCCCTGAAAACAGTAGTACTTTGAACGAACCAGATGGATAGTTTTTCTTCTTTTCAGGTAAGAAGTATTCGCCTCACACATACAGAAACACAACAAACACAGAGGATGCAGAGTTGACCTGAGCCAAAAAAAATAGCCTTAACCGAAGTGTTTGTGGACATGAATGATCCTCCGAGAAAATTTATTCACACCATAAGTCCTCTGCCTTTGCGTCACCTATTTGAATCTTTGGCGTTGACATTGCTACATATCGAATCCAATTAAATGATTGGTACATGGTGCATAACACTGAAACTACTTCTCAGTTCATGCGTCATCATTTTGAACTGGTTTTTTTTTTGGGTAATTCGACCTTACGGACTTTGTGTGAAATTAGTTGTTTTAACTCGAGTAGATGTTGGTTGGGACTTTTGGTACAGGTGCATGTACTATGGCTGTGTGTGTTTTTATTGGAGATAATGCATAGACTAACTTATAAGGTTAGGCATGTGTGCCTTGGAGTAACATGAAGTAAACTAGATACATACACACCAGATTTATCACATGAAATGAAATAAACAGAGAGGATGCACATTTGACCTGAGCCCCCAAAAAACAGCCTTAACTGAAGTGTTTGTGGACATGAATGATCCTCCGAGTAAATTTATTCACACCCAAATAGAGCAACTAAAAGCTGCAGTTTTTTTTATTTAGAAAAAGACTAAAAGCTGCAGTGACATGAAGAAAACTAAATCTAGTAACAATATGCAACAATAAATAATGAAGAAGTAAAAAATCTAGATACATATAGACACCAGATTTATCAAAAAGTTCAAGTTTTTTTTTTTGAGAAACACAGTACAGACGCAGACGCTCACAAACACGCACGTACAGACACCCCTATGACCGCACACACGCAAACCCTACCCCTATGAGAGACTGGTCCGGCAAATCTTGAGGTTGACGAAGTCACCGTTAAATCCTAAAAAATCCAGTAATATGCGAGCACCCATGCCAAGTCTGGGATTTGAACCTGGGTGGGCTGGTTCCACCACAAGGAACCAAACCAGTTGAGCTAGGCTCACTTCGCAAAAAAGTTCAAGTTGTTGGAAACAACTGTATGTTTTCTTTGTAGAGGTTAGGCTGCCCTTCTTCTTTTGAATCAAATTCCCTGAAACCTTCATAAAGTTGTCCCAGCTGTACCTCCAGAATCCCCAGATTCCCAACGGTTCGAACCCTGATCCAAGGGTATCAGGGCCACCACATAAGATTCACTGCTGATGGGTCCCACCCCTCGCCAGAGAAGAGAAGAAACCATCGTTGCCAAGACTCACTTGCTGTTGCTGGCACGATATATTCAGAAATATTCAAGCCCGACGCTGATTCGCCGGCCGTTTGCTCTGAGCGCCTCATCGTCCTATAAATCCAATGCCGACGATTCCCCCAAACCTCAATCCTCTCTTGTGTTCTCTGTACCACGACTACCTCTCTGAGAGGAAGAAATTTGAAGGGTGTGTGTGTTTAGGGGCGGCACAGCACGATGTCGACATGCGCGGCGGACCTAGGGCCGCTGCTGGGGTCGGCGGCGATGAACGCCACGGACTACCTTTGCAACAGGTTCACGGACACCACCACGGCGGTGGACACCACCTACCTGCTCTTCTCGGCCTACCTCGTCTTCGCCATGCAGCTCGGCTTCGCCATGCTCTGCGCCGGCTCCGTCAGGGCCAAGAACACCATGAACATCATGCTCACCAACGTCCTGGACGCCGCCGCCGGGGCGCTCTTCTACTACCTCTTCGGCTTCGCGTTCGCCTTCGGGACACCGTCCAACGGCTTCATCGGGAAGCAGTTCTTCGGCCTCAAGGACGTGCCGCAGATCGGCTTCGACTACAGCTTCTTCCTCTTCCAGTGGGCCTTCGCCATTGCCGCGGCCGGCATCACGTCGGGCTCCATCGCCGAGAGGACGCAGTTCGTATCCTACCTCATCTACTCTGCGTTCCTCACCGGATTCGTCTACCCGGTGGTGTCCCACTGGATCTGGTCCGCTGACGGGTGGGCCTCCGCGACCCGCACCTCCGGCCCACTGCTCTTCAAGTCCGGTGTCATCGACTTCGCCGGCTCCGGCGTCGTGCACATGGTCGGCGGCATCGCCGGGTTCTGGGGCGCGATCATCGAGGGGCCTCGTATCGGCCGGTTCGACCACGCCGGCCGCTCAGTGGCGCTCAGGGGTCACAGCGCCACACTCGTG
Organism: Poa annua; assembly: GCA_026929855.1. NCBI lineage: Eukaryota > Viridiplantae > Streptophyta > Magnoliopsida > Poales > Poaceae > Poa > Poa annua. The sequence continues at coordinate 74,964,821 of CM049433.1, forward strand.
GTGCTCGGGACCTTCTTGTTGTGGTTCGGCTGGTTCGGATTCAACCCAGGGTCCTTCGTCACCATCCTCAAGTCGTACGGCCCGCCCGGGAGCATCAACGGGCAGTGGTCTGCCGTGGGCCGCACCGGCGTGACGACGACGCTCGCCGGAAGCGTTGCGGCGCTCACGACGCTGTTCGCGAAGCGTCTCCAAACGGGGCACTGGAACGTGACCGACGTCTGCAACGGCATGCTCGGCGGGTTCGCCGCCATCACCGCCGGCTGCAGCGTGGTTGACCCGTGGGCAGCAATCATCTGCGGCTTCGTGTCGGCGTTTGTGCTGATGGGCCTCAACGCGCTCTCCGCTCGCCTCAAGTACGACGACCCTCTGGAGGCCGCGCAGCTCCACGGCGGCTGCGGCGCGTGGGGGATCATCTTCACGGCGCTGTTCGCGAAGCAGGAGTATGTCGAGAATCTCTACGGCGTCGGCAGGCCGTACGGGCTATTCATGGGCGGCGGCGGGCGGCTGCTGGCCGCTCACATCGTGCAGATCCTGGCCATAGCCGGGTTCGTCTCCTTCACCATGGGGCCGCTCTTCTTTGCGCTCAAGAAGCTCGGTCTGCTCCGCGTCACCGCCGAACAGGAGATGGCCGGCATGGACATGACCCGGCACGGCGGCTTCGCATACGTCTACCACGACGAAGACGAGAACGACAAGACCGTTGGTGCGTTTCAGCCAGGGCGGTCGCCGCCACCGCCGGCGGCGACAAACAACCAGGTGTAATCAACCAAGACGGACACGTAAGAAGCAAAAAAAATGTTTGTCTTTCTGCGCGCCCTCGCGCGCTTTGTTTGTGATCTGATATTCTTTTCCCTACTACTGTTTGGGCTGATGCAAGATTGTAAGATTACACAAGGGCGAGTTTAAATTTCTGGTGGTTTGATTTTTCGGGGCCTTTTCTTTTTTGTTGTAAAATCGGGTTTTTTAGTGCGTGTGCACAACTGTACAAGCGTGTGTAGTGTGGTTGAGGTTCTTCTTTAAGATGTTGTCAATTTTTGTGGTGAAATTTTGTCATGCTCAAGAAGGGTTATTGTGCTCAGGCAGGCACCTTTAGCAACTCGTTTGTTGGGCAGTACCTATCTAGTGCAACCATGCCTTGGTATGCTATAATACACCCAACCCACGAGTGTTTTCCGTAAATCCGGTAAAATTTGAATATATGTACACAATGTGTCTTCACAATGTCATACGATATTAATATTAAACGGTGATTACACACGACATCCAAAATATAGTCTCACAATAGATGGTATTGTTAGCCGAATTTCTCATTTTTATGTCTTGTTCTGTTTTGTATTACATTATACATTAAAATCATCTGAATCCACGACTTTTTTAAGCTGTGACCTGAACATGGTAGCAACCACTATATCAGATCCCTCAATGTGGTATGGCTTTACCTTTCTAATTATGATGACATTGCACTAAGGACTAAGATTTCGTAAGCACTTCTCTAAAATATAATAGAAACTAAGATTTTTTTCAAATCAAACTCTCTAGTATATTGCATTTATAGTTGAAAATAAAGATCATTAATATTGGCAGTCATACAATACAGTCACACTGAGCAAAAGCTATCCCATTTAGTTTGGTAATGAGAACAATAATATTTAGAAATTTTGACATATTCAACAATTGCTTCTCTTTTTGCGTTGTTTAAAAATAGTTGGTTCATAAATTGTGAAGTTATTGCATCAAACATGTATGTGGTACTCAACGTACAATCTTGGATTCCCGTCATAAATACTTCATATAACTAAAATTACCAAGTTTGAGAAAAATGTAAAGAAATTCATGCATATAATTATAGGATGGGTAGAACCATATACATTTTAAACTTGCTAAAATGTAAACTTATGTATACATATTTTATTTTCTATCTTTTACTATAAATTACAAGTCCTGTATCGAAGTTACATAGTATGTTCTTTGCTGAATGTACATCATATTAATTTTGTGGGTACTAAGGAGTTCAAGGACATATACAAATTCTCCCGTATGTACATTAACTCAAAAGTCACTAAGACGTATTGTTTCTCATAGCTATATGTGTTGATTCTCTTCTGTCTCCACTCCTGTCAGCAAAGCCCAACTCGTGGAGGAAGGTATAGGGCTGGAAACTGCTTTGTGGAGTTGTAATTTGGGAGAGGAACCTAATAAGGCTCTATACGAAACATCAGATTTTCAGACCATAGTATTTTGAGGCCCAGCGAAACAACTCTTCACTTTTTCTCTTCCTGGTTTTAGAAAAAAAAAAGGTTAGACCACTTTGAACAATACTTTTGAATGCCATGTTTTCTTACATGTATATGATGGTTTTAAAAACTACATTACTTGTTAGAGCCAAAAGACTTATTTTTGTACTAGCGTTGTAAACTATAGTATGTACTTTGATAAAATTTTAAAAATAGTTTGCTACAGAACACATGCTAAAACCTATTGTTAGGGAAAGGAGGGGGTAGCTTGTACCATAGTTAACTGCACGGTAGTTTCATTTGACATTTATCTCTAGCTCATAAGTAATCATACATTTTCACCTAATCTTATACTTATTCTCTACATATGCCTTGGTTGTTTAAAAAAAACCAGAACTTAGGACCTCTTTGGATTGCAGGATTTTTAAGATGTAGGAATAAGAAAAACAAAGGATTGCACTTCAGCTCCTACATGATGGTTGTATTTGTCGTAAAATTTTCATTGCTAGATTTATGTGGACCCACGTCAGAAAACACATGGTGTGTTTGGTAGCACACTAATATTTCCCCTGAATACTATGATTTCCCAAATAAGGGCCTTCTATTTCTAAACGTACGGTGTATATGTTTTAAAAGTGAAATTGTGAAATTTTTGACCAAGTTTTAAGAAGATAACATCTACATTACCAAATCAATATATGCATCATGAAATATATTTTCATATGATGTCCATATAGCATTATATGTTCGGTTGTTTTTCTAAAACTTGATCAAACGCAATGTTGTTTTACATATGAAAAACAATTATAGACCTTAATTTCAGAAACAGAGTGAGTACAAGTAAAGTTAGTTTGATCTGTTTGGCACGATTGTTGATTTGGGAACCATGGTATCATAATAAAAATTTGTTTTTGGAGAAATTGTTCCGACCATTTTTATTAGTGAGAAAGGAGAAAAATTGAAGAATTTCAACCGAACACTAGAATATTGTGTGGTAGTGATATGTTTTGGTTCTGAAAGCAGAGGCTCCAAATAGAGCTTTGGTTTCTCTCTGGCATGCTGATAGAAAGGTACGGATGGAGGGAGTCCACATTCTAAACGAACCGAAGACCTTGAGTTCAGAGTTCCAGGCTTTCAAGCTTCTTCTTTTGAATCTTTCTACAAATATTGAAGCTCATATTGGTGGCAAAGAAGCTCTAAGCATAGTTTCTCCTTTATGCTTTATATGCTTCCTGCTTAGTTCTTTACAAGCAGATTGTAATCATATGAATTCTGATTAACAAATGGATTGCATGTTTTTTAAAAAACCAGAGCCTTAATCACCCATGCTAGTTTTTTTTTTCGTTACCTGTCCCGTGCTAGGTTTATTTTGGGATAGGTAGGTCGGTAGGTGTTTCTTAGTCTAGGTTTGGGGTTGCCAAATCTATTGCGGAATTCAGCTAACAATAGGGGGAAACGACTGTAACAAACACCAAAAATGAGAATACAGGATTGTTACGATCCATGGCAATAAAAACAACCTTAATCTAGACAGGTACCAATACGTTGCTAAGCTGTTATGATACGGGCAAATAGAGTCGTTCATACAGAGGATTAATGACGTTCAGCTGTGCAAATCCGCAGAATCCCCAGATTCCGAAACCGTGACCCAAAGGGATTCCGGCCACCACAAGAGATTCACCGTGGGCTCTCCGGCCAGAGTCCAGCCAAAGCCCAAACAACCAAGCAAACCATCGTTGCCACGCCTCCCGGAATCCTCCCCTGCTCCACACGATTTTCGCAAAACGAAACGAAATCGAAACCTCCGCTCCTATAAATCCGACGCCACCGGTTTCCCCCGTCTGCACGCGCCACCACACCGATCCTGCCTTCCAAACCCCCAATCTCCGAACACAACCCCAGAGTTTCAAGGCTAGGCGTCGCAAGATGTCGACGTGCGCGGCGGACCTCGCGCCGCTGCTGGGCACGGCGGCGATGAACGCCACGGACTACCTCTGCAACCGGTTCGCCGACACCACGTCGGCGGTGGACTCCACCTACCTGCTCTTCTCCGCCTACCTCGTCTTCGCCATGCAGCTCGGCTTCGCCATGCTCTGCGCCGGCTCCGTCAGGGCCAAGAACACCATGAACATCATGCTCACCAACGTGCTCGACGCCGCCGCCGGGGCGCTCTTCTACTACCTCTTCGGCTTCGCGTTCGCCTTCGGAGCGCCCTCCAACGGCTTCATCGGCAAGCACTTCTTCGGCCTCAGGGACGTGCCGCAGGTCGGCTTCGACTACAGCTTCTTCCTCTTCCAGTGGGCCTTCGCGATCGCCGCCGCCGGCATCACGTCGGGCTCCATCGCCGAGAGGACGCAGTTCGTCGCCTACCTCATCTACTCGGCGTTCCTCACCGGTTTCGTGTACCCGGTGGTGTCCCACTGGATCTGGTCCGTCGACGGGTGGGCCTCCGCGAGCCGCACGTCCGGCCCGCTGCTGTTCAAGTCGGGCGTCATCGACTTCGCCGGCTCCGGCGTCGTGCACATGGTCGGCGGCATCGCCGGCTTCTGGGGAGCGCTCATCGAGGGGCCTCGCATAGGCCGGTTCGACCACGCCGGCCGCTCCGTCGCGCTCAAGGGCCACAGCGCGTCGCTCGTCGTCCTCGGGACGTTCCTGCTGTGGTTCGGCTGGTACGGATTCAACCCAGGGTCCTTCGTCACAATCCTCAAGTCGTACGGGCCGGCCGGGAGCATCAACGGGCAGTGGTCGGCCGTGGGCCGCACCGCCGTGACGACGACGCTCGCGGGCAGCGTGGCGGCGCTGACGACGCTGTTCGGGAAGCGGCTCCAGACGGGGCACTGGAACGTGGTGGACGTCTGCAACGGCCTGCTCGGCGGGTTCGCCGCCATCACCGCCGGCTGCAGCGTGGTGGACCCGTGGGCCGCCGTCATCTGCGGGTTCGTGTCGGCGTGGGTGCTCATGGGCCTGAACGCGCTCGCCGCTAGCCTCAAGTACGACGACCCGCTGGAGGCCGCGCAGCTCCACGGCGGCTGCGGCGCATGGGGGGTCATCTTCACGGCGCTGTTCGCGAAGCGGCAGTACGTGGAGGACATCTACGGCGCCGGCAGGCCGTACGGGCTCTTCATGGGCGGCGGCGGGCGGCTGCTGGCGGCGCACGTGGTGCAGATCCTGGTGATCGCCGGGTTCGTGTCGTGCACCATGGGCCCGCTCTTCTACGGACTGAAGAAGCTCGGCCTGCTCCGCATCTCTGCCGAGGACGAGACGGCCGGCATGGACATGACCCGGCACGGCGGCTTCGCCTACGTCTACCACGACGACGACGAGCACGACAAGTCGGTTGGTGGGTTCATGCTGAGGTCGGCGCAGACCCGCGTCGAGCCGACGGCGGCGACCAACAGCCAGGTGTGACCAATACTCGAGAGCAGAGTACGTAAGAAGAAATTTAGCGTCTCGGCCTTTATGCTCTCGCACGGGTCATGTGTGATCGATCCGTAAGAAGAAATTTAGCCGTATGATCTGCAACTTCTGTGGTTGCAGGATTGTAAAATCATCACAGTAGATCGTGGTCAACAAAAATTGCTGCTACAATAGTTTTTATTTTTATTTTCCTGGGGTTTTTGTGTGTACATATTATGCGTGTGGATGGAATCTGCAGGGCAGGCAATTTTCTTGGTGATATATTGTCATTTTTGTGGTGGAATTATATGATCACATTAGGGTGTGGTCAAGATAGGTGGCTGCCAAAGGGTTTGAATTGGTGGAATTTGTCCTGTGGTGCGGCCTACCCTCTCTATCAAAACCTTGACATGTGTTGCGTTGCGTTTGTGGCGCATGTGCCAAAACGCGTTGTAAACGGCCGCTTGGCCTCTACTTTTTGAAACCGATACGTCTGCTGGGACGTATCCTTAAAAAAAAACCTTGATATGCATATGCCTGTTTGGCTTCACCCTCTGGGTTTGCGGTGCTCGTCTTATAAGGCGTGCTAAATTTGCATAGTATATATGGCTATATATGAAGACACATGTTTGCATATGCCACCTGGATTATAAACTATTCCCACTCTAAGCAGCTTCAACCAATACAGATTGGTCTTTGCAACAAACTTGTAATACAGACTGGTCTTGCAACAACTATTAACTGGCTCCATACCTTTCTGTTTAGTTTGCAAACCTGTAAAGTTGAAAGAAGAAACTGCATCTAATTAAGCACTAGTATATAAGCACACTTGACTTTTGACCCCTTACACTTGTAATTGAAAATTTTATCTGGCCAGAGTTGTGGAACTTGGCTTCAGGGTTGCCTGGCTGTCTGTACACTTGTAAATTTTCTATAATAACGATCTAGTACGCCCCAAAAATAAATCCAAGTAGAAACGCCACAGTCCAATATTTTCCCGGAGAGCACATCCACCAGAGACCTCGCTGGAACATCTGGTTCAGTTGGAGACTTGGGGTATGCGAATGAGCGGTACATGTTTGTTTCCCTTTCACTAATCCCTCCAAATTAGACGCTTGGAGTTCGAAAGAGATAACACGTTCCTCTCACCAAGTTGCCGAGTGAGGACAACACAACATAAGCTACACGATGGTCTGCTGCAACCCTGCATAAACAAAGCAACTCCCTATGCCACTCGGTGGACAAAGATTCTCTACGGCTGACAATCAAAGCTTGCCGATAAAACTCGAAATCATAACTTCACAAAAATACTACTCCCTCCATGTCGAATTGGTTGACGTAGAAATGTTTAAATACATATATATTTAGACGTGTAGTTACATATGTATTTACGTCAACTATTATGGACGGAGGGAGTAGGAGAAAGCCTTCCAACCGGTCTCGTCATGGTAACACAGCTGGAAGGAGATTTTCGTATGCATATTTATATATGGAATACTAACTATGTACCATCTTAATTCACAAAAGAAGTAACTATGTACCGTCTTCATAAATAGATATTGGTAACAATATTCCTTTTCCAAAAACAGAGATTCTGTATGCATGTTATGGAATAACTATGTACCATCTTCGTAAATAGATACTGGTAACATGCATATTCCTTTTCCAGAAATAGAGATTTCCATATGCATGTTATGGAATAATTAGAGCATCTCCACCGGGGGCCTCTAAAGGACCCCTAAAGTCCCTTTGGGGGCCGGAGACGAAAAACGCCCTCCAGCGGCACCCCCAAAGCCTCGCCCCGAGCGATTTTCTGTCCGGCACCCCCTATAGGGTCTCTATACTTGGAGGCCCTCCTGGGGGTGCTGCACATCGACTCGCGCATGGTCCTGACAGCGATGGCCCGCCCGTCATACACACACGCGCCTCGGCCCTGAGTCATTCGTCCCCCCACAGCCCTCTCGCCGGCGATTCGCACCATCGCCGCCACTCTCGGCGCCGCCTGCTTGATTCGCACCATCGCCGCCTGCTTGATTCGCACCATCGCCGCCACTCTCGGCGCCGCTCGTTTCCGACCTCGTCTAGCGCTGGCGCATCTAGTTCGAGCTCGGGTACGCCTCCTCTTCCCTCCCACCCCGCACGCAAGCCATTCGACCATTGGTTGATAGGCTGAATTCGTTGATTCATCAAACATGCAATGGACAGCGACGACGAGGTCATGTTTTTTGAAATGATGGCGGAGGATGACGCTCTTTTGGCCGACGCAGAGGAGAATGATATGATTATGGCCGCACTTCTAGAAGCCGCAGTCGAGGAAGACGCGGCGCCGAAATTTGGACGATCATCGAACGGGCAGCGGCCCAACAAGAACCGCAACAGAGCAACCGGGCACGCTCTGTTGTTTCAGGACTACTTTGCCGAGAACCCGACGAACTTGCCTCATGAATTTCGCCGGCGCTTTAGGATGAGCAGGAACTTGTTTTGGAGGATCTTGCACGGCGGTCGGGACTACGATGACTACTTTGAGCTGAAGAGAGACTGCACCGGCTTGATTGGGTTCTCGTCTATTCAGAAATGCACGGCGGCCATACGGTGCTTTGCTTACGGGTTACCCGCCGATGCTCTGAATGACTATCTCCGTATGTCTGAGTCCACAGCCGTCGAAACCACCTACAGATTCTGTAGGGCTGTTGTGAAGGTGTTCGGCGAGCGCTATCTGAGAACACCAAATGAGGAAGACACGGCGCGTATTTTGGCACAAGGAGAAGCAAGAGGATTTCCAGGGATGCTTGGAAGCATAGATTGTATGCACTGGAACTGGAAGAACTGCCCTACTCGTGGCAAGGGATGTACAAGTCAGGGCATCACGGGAAGTGCAGTGTTATACTTGAAGCCGTGGCAGATGATGAACTTTGGATATGGCATGCCTACTTCGGACCGCCGGTGCCGCCAATGACATCAACGTGCTCTACAGCTCCACTGTGTTCCAGAAAGTTGTGGATGGCCTGGCTCGTGCGGTTGCCGGCGGCGGTTCGTGCGGCCGCAAGGTGTTCGGCAGTTCGCTCAAAATTTGCATCTGTTTGGGGGTGGGTCTTTGGTGAGTGCCGCTGTGGGCGGACTCTAAATGTTGACCGGACACATGTCCGGCACCCCCCAAAGGAGGCCCAATTGAGGGGTGCCGGACACACATTTAGAGGCCCCCGGTGGAGATGCTCTTACGTACCATCTTCGCAAATAGATACTGGTAACATGCATATTCCTTTTCCGAGATTACAGATTTGTCTCAAGATATTCGTAAAGAAAGAGGAAATAGATACCATATATGAAGCATACATATTTTTATTTTGAATGTTATAAGATTTCTATTTTTAACCCGCAAATTTCGGGTTATACTATAAGATATGGTTGTGTGATATAAAATTGCATTCATGCCTAAATATGTTTTATAATGATTTCCATATTTTACCCCCTAGTTAGATATTTGTGATAATACATTATCCGTTGAGTGAAATTCATATAGGTCGCCCCTTTTTTCTTTGGACCCTTGTTTTCTGATGCGTGTCCACTGATATGCAGGGTGATGACTGAAGATCAAAATACCAGGACGATAATGAGTAACGAAACATAAGGATAGCATAAGTCTGGACATGATCGTCGATGACGTCCTTGATCTTTACGCATTTTGGCACGCCACATCGACGTAACATGCTGGTTCTATCTAGCAAAAACCATGTAAAATATTAAATTGAGGGTAAAACCGTGTTCAAAATCTTATATATGGGATATTTTCGGTAAAAGTTCCAATTAATGGGTGTAATATATCTCCCAAATGTGCAACTTCGGGGTAAAAATGGAAATTCACTCTACGTTTTAATACTCACACGATGTTATTCGTAGAAACCTTTTTTTAATTAACTGAAGAAACAAAAAGAAGTTTGAGCTCCCGTTAGTTTTCCTTTTAAACTTTCTATTTATGATCATGTTTTCTAAGAAAATCTCGGACAAGTCAATGCATTTTATATGAATTTGACAAACCAAATCCTACAATCCCATGCATGATCTTTGTTTACAAAATCGCGGGACCAAAATTTCCTTGTAAGTACTGCTGAAAATATTGTGGAAAATATAGAAACCCTACTCTTTATTGTTGTATTGTCATGACCCTCATGAGATATATATAGTGGTATAAACTTGGGGGCTAAGATACCTATGACTTGAAATACAAAATGGACTCTAATTACTAGTCTATACATATCTCTAGTTGTACACGTATATTATTCTAACTGATACAATATCATCTTTTTTTCTAGTCATACATGCCATCCTTTGTCTTGTCACACAATCAATCCAAAAGCTGGCACCACTAGTGTTCAAGAATTCTCGCCGCTCTAGACCTTTTCATGGAGACGCACGGGTACGGAAAAGGACACGCACGGGCGCACTTCCCTCGTCACCGGAGGCGGGAGCTCCTTTGGCCGCACGAGAAAGCCTCGCCCACGCCACGCACTAGCCGGCCAATCGGCGCGGCGCATGGTTCGCCCCCTCTCGCCGCCATCCAGACTTTCCTGCCTCGCCGGAGGCCGGAGTAGCATTATTCTACTCGCCGGAAAGACCATGCATGGCTCGTGCTTTTGCCTTGGGAAGATGCGGTGCACCCATGACCTCACGGGGATCCCGGAGCCAAAAGCGACGACGACACCCGCGCGCCTGGAGCCACCAGCCACGGGCTTTCGCCATTTGTTTTCTCGGAGCCGGTGGGAGAAGCTCTGGTTGCCGTTGCCGGGCAAGGCTTGTATGGGCCTGCGTTCCCGGGAAATTTAAAACGCTGCCGCCTGACTCGTGCTCAGGGTTTGGTCCGTTTGTTTGCAGCAGAGGTCGTTTGATTGGCAAGATTATCGATCCAGATGGGTTTTTAATCTTATCGTACATACAAACAGCTCATGAAACGGGGTATATTTTAAACGCGTCGAGATAAGATTCTTGATCAACCGGCCGAAATAAATCTAGGGATAATAGCGCACAGCTGTTGCTGGAAGGGTAGTTGGCCGAGAGTTGGTTCCGTCTGTTGTTATTTGTTTCCAGATATGCATGGAGCAACTCTCCAACAGCATACCTAAATTTGCACTGGATACATAAAAACAGAAAATTGGAGTATTCTGTCAAAAAAGAAAGGGCTCCACAGCAGTATCCTCATGGATGCGGGAGAGATAGATTATGTGGAACTTTATTATTCTCATGCCAATCCAAAAATACTGAGTTAACCCCACCGTAGGAATGATATTTAACTCTCCCTCCATGTTTGGTGTGGGGCACAATTGTCTTTCCCCATCCCTGTCTTGACACGAACAACCTAGTTTTGATCCAAAGGCGAACATTGTAAGTCAACGTTCACACATTATATAGAGGTAGACGATTACTACGTGGCAACGGGTATTAAACCATATGACTTCTATCCCTTCTCAAACTAGTTATACCAGTGTTTCCCCATCTTCCCATAATGAAACTACTCACATGAAAGAACAAGCCATCATCAGAATAATGGTATGAAGGCATGGTAAACAATGGTACGAATACAACTGCAAATCCACAACGACAAATTTTCGAATTACAACGAGATGGATGAGGGATTCAGTGATGATGACGAAGGAGATGGTGTTGGTGATGATGGAGATTGATGCCTTGGCCTTCCGGATTACAACGATGAAGATGGTGGCATCATCATGTTGTTTGCCCCTCTGGATCCCTTCTGGAGGCTAGGTTTTCTGGTCCGTTGTCAGGGTGACGGTTGTTGCGCTCGTCTACATGGAAATCCGAGGACATATGGTTAAAATATGGAAACGGTCCGATCTTCTGGCAGGAGGTACGGTCGGGTTTGATCGTACCATGATTCGTTAAACTCTCTGTTTCTTTTGCTTCGCCTTCTTCTCCTTCACATTTATTTCAAGCGAATTGTTTTTCCACATGAAAGGCTTTAATGCTCCTAAACAACATATTTCATCCTATACTTGGCAAAAATACCATGTACAAAAATAATCTTGAATACTCTAACTTTCTGTGAACATAGAAATAAAACTACTCGCTGGCGCGATAAAATGCATAGATCCCTATCTCTACGTTGTTATAAAGTATAAAACGCTACATGGAATGTACACATCAATGGTCTCTCTCCTCTGCAGCGGGTTCCCCCTCTTTATATGGTGAGCAGACGAGAATATGGTATTATAGCGATACTCTTGCAAAATGTACTCGTCACTACACCAAAAGCCATCGGGGATAATATCATGAAGGTGGCGACATGTAGTACGACCGACTGTATGAGTGTGTGTGGTGACTGTGGTCATATATTGTGCATCACTGATATGTGTTACCATTTTGATGTATGCATTGTGGATGCCGAGACATTCTTTCATTTTACGTGTGTAGCATCGGTCATTCCATCACAATAATTTTCCTCACAAGAAATTAATGTTCCATCACAATAAGTTCTTTAGCATGCAAGATGAGGGACTTGTTCATCTTGCTCGATGAGGAATACATTTTACGATGCCACCAACTCCGAACGTCGCCATGAAGGACAATGTCGGTGTGAAAGCGAAGTTGAGACAGATTTATTTGCCCAAACGCTGCTCCACTACCGAAACGATGCGCCATGTCAAAACTATCATAATCCAAACTACAAAGGGAGAAACGGGTCCCCCTCCATCCTGTTGTTGAAGTAGCAAGCGGAGGGAGAGGGTCCTAGCTTCTTCGCCGGTAAATGCTTCTTCACCGGTGAATATCGGAGGAAGAAGGAAGTCGCCTCCCTGGGCAACTCTCTCTAGTGGGGGCTAGGTTGTTGACTTGCTGTATTAGTCGGTTACCATGAGCTGCGATTGTGCGAGCTCATAGTTAGTTAGGAATTAAACACCTGCTTACCAAAACGGCTATAAACGTACGCGTTTGCATTGTTGTGCTTGTGGATTGAAAATATTGATAACTATATATAAGTGGCATGATGATGGAATAATTACCATGTCATGGAAATTTTAGTTAGTTCGGATTATATACATGTAATTGTGTGGTAGACAATTAGAAACTCTAAATATAGCTATCGAAATCCTAATTTGAGTATGCTTAAAACCAGAAATAATTTTGGCAAGCGGACACTTCCCTTTTTTTTTTGCAATTTACCACATATATTAGGTCAACGAGCCGCCTCATTAAAATCCTGTTAGTCCCTTTCGGTACCTGGTTAGGGAAAGAGTGCATCTGAAACTCGTCGTCTCCAACACCAAGAGATATACGATTACAATCAGCCAACAGACTGTTTCGAAGAAACGGCGGACAATCACGCACCCAGCAGTCTGAACCCGCGAGGGTACAGACATATTTGGCACAGCCATCCGCAGGCTCATTAGCCTCTCTACTGACCTTAATAATCGAAAAGGAAGAAAAGCTAGCAGCTATATCACCAATATTACAAAGAATAGGCGCCACTAACGATCTTGAATTGCACCGCGAGCTCCAGAGATCCACCACCTCCGAGCTATCCACTTCCATGACAACATGAGAGAAACCACGAAGCTGGGCGAAGAGAACTCCCTCCCGCAGCGCCATGGCTTCCACAATCAGAGGGTCGGTGACACCGACAAAAGGTTTGCACCAAGCTCCCATGAAGGCCACATGAGATCTTGCCACTCCCCCGCCACCACCCGAACGGTTGATGATATCAATTGCCCCATCCGTGTTGATCTTCACCCATCCCGGATCAGGGGGTCTCCACTTCGGATCAATGCTTGCTAATTTCTTCTTACGAGGTCGCTCAAGCAAGGAGATGTCTTCCCGCACTTTCCTTAGAATATGTACAGGGTTGAAACACTCTTGATCATGTGTCCACCGGTTCCTTGCATTCCAAATTGAGTGCATCACCGTGGTAATCTTACAACGTTCCTCATCCGTGAACATGCCATCAAGTATAATATCTTTTGCCCATGTCACCGGATGTAAGTTTGGGAGCTTCAAATCCATCATATCTCTGGCCGCTGTCCAATACTGCTGCGCAAAAGAACATGTGATTAAAGCGTGTCGGAGATCCTCATCCTCCGCCATACAGAGATCACACCTAGCAAGCTGCTTGATGTGACGGTGGACACTTCCCTTTCCTCTACCCATATTTAGCGTGGGTATCCGTATTAGATAGAATATGTAACCGTATAGTATACGTGTTGTAATCATGTTGTAATCGTGTTGTACACGACTTTGTCCATATATATACAAGAGCCAGCCGTGGGGCTAACCACGGCAAACCAAATCAATCTATCGATTATCGATTTTAACTTGGTATCAGAGCTTACGAGCGTCCCGCGAGTCTCCTCCACGTCGCCGCTCTTCGATCCGCTCCGCAGCAGCCGCGAGTCTCATCCGCTGCCATCGCGAGCTATCAGAGCAATCGCTCTAGAGTTCCTCCGCCGCTGCGAGTTCATCCGCTGCAAGTAAGCCGCCGCTGCGCGTTCATCCGCCACGACATCCATCGCCATGGCGTTGTCGACCTCCTCCGCCCAAACTTCTTCCTCCGCCGGAACCCTTCTGACCGGCGAGTCCTCCACCATCACGATCCGCCTAGATCGGAACAATTTCCTGCTTTGGAAGACGCAGGTCATCCCCAACCTCATTGGATCGGGACGTCTTGGCTACATCGACGGAACTCTGCCCGCGCCGCCAAAGATCATCGTCACCGGCACCGGCGCGGATGCAAAAACCGATGCCAACCCCGACCACCTCGCATGGCAACGCGTGGATCAGCGCGTCTTGAGCGTGCTGCTCGGGTCCATGTCAGAAGACATACTCGCCCAGATGATCGGGCGTGACACTTCCGCCGCCGTGTGGAGCTGCCTGTGCTCCATGTTCTCAGCTCACGGACAGGCGAGCATACGTTCTTATCGTCGCAAGCTGGCGACGACGAAGCGAGGCGACATGGGAGCAGCCGACTACTACCACTTGATGAAGGGCTTCGCCGACGCTATGGCCACCGTCGGCTCTCCGTTACCCGACGATGAGCTGATAGACTACATCCTCGCCGGTCTGGGCAGCGCCTTCGCCCCGCTCCAGGCGTCGCTCAACGTCTTCTCCAACACAAACCCCAACGCCTCCATCCACCTCGCCGATTTCTACTCCATGTTGGTTTCGCATGAGGCTATGCAGGATCAGACCGGGAGCGACCTCGATTTCTCCTCCTCTGCCAACGCAGCCCGTCGTGGGGACTACGGCCGCAACACTGGTGGCGGCACCTACGGTCAGAACAACGGCCGTGCAGGTGCGCAAGGCGGAGGCTACGGTGGCGGCCACCACGGTGCGCCACAAGGCGGAGGCTACGGTGGTGGCTTCCAAGGACAAGGAGGCGGTGGTGGCTATCCCGGCCAAGGCGGTGGCCAGCAAGGCTACCATGGCAGTGGCAATGACGGCGGTGGCTTCTATGGCCAGAACGCCGGTCGTGGAGGCGGCCAAAACGGTGGATACGGTGGCGGCCCGAACGGAGGCCGTGGAGGTGGCCGTGGCGGGCGTCGCTTTCGCCCGCGCTGCCAATTCTGTGGCATATGGGGTCACGAAGCACCCTCCCGTCGCAAGTACCAGAACGGCGAGGCTCCTCGTTCTGGCAACGCTGCCTCTACTAGTCAGAACCACCCCGAGTATCAACCACATTGGTTGCTAGATACCGGCGCCACCGATCACCTCACGCATGACATGGAGCGGCTTCAGGTTCATGAGCCATACCACGGCAGGGATCAAGTTCAAGTCGCCAACGGTGCAGGTTTGTCAATTTCGCACATTGGTCACTCTCGTTTAGCTGGTCCTAGGCATCCTCTTAATCTTAGAAATATTCTCCATGTTCCTGATATTAGCAAAAATTTGCTCTCCGTCCATAGGATCGTTCGTGATAATAATGTCTTCATTGAATTTCATCGTGATTTTTTCTATGTTAAGGACAAGGCCACGAAGAAAATCGTTCTTCAAGGTAGAAGCCAGGGGGGTCTTTATCCTGTTCCTTTTCATCGGGCGTCTTCTTCCACTACTCGGCATGCTGCTAGTGTTCAACTCTCATCTAGGCAATGGCATCAACGGCTTGGTCATCCGTCTAATAATGTAGTTCAAAGTGTTGTTAAGAACAATTCTCTCTCGTGTTCATTAGATGTTGAGTCGTCAGTATGTGATGCATGTCAACGTGCTAAGAGTCATCAATTACCTTATTCTCGTTCTAGTCGTGTTTCCACTGCTCCTCTTGAACTCGTTCATACAGATGTTTGGGGTCCTGCTTTACCCTCGTCTGGAGGTTATAAATATTATGTTAGTTTTGTTGATGACTATAGTCGCCATTGCTGGATTTATTTAATCAAACACAAATCCGATGTCGAGGAAATCTTTTATCTTTTCCAAACTCATGTTGAGAGTTTCCTTAACATTAAGATTCGTGCAGTACAGTCCGATTGGGGTGGTGAGTATCATCGCCTCAATGCCTATTTCCGTCGCACGGGCATACTCCATCGAGTATCTTGCCCGCACACATCTCAACAAAATGGTATTGTTGAACGCAAACACCGACATCTTGTCGAGACAGGGCTGGCGCTTTTAGCCCACTCCTCTCTCCCTTTACGCTATTGGGATAAAGCTTTTCTCACTGCATGTTATCTCATTAATCGGATGCCCTCCCCTGTTCTTGATAATCAGCCACCCATCACCCGGTTACTTCATCAGTCTCCTGACTATTCTTTTCTCCGCACTTTTGGATGCGCTTGTTGGCCTAGTCTTCGCAAATATAATTCACGTAAGTTAGAGTTTCGCTCCAAGATGTGTGTGTTCATTGGTTACAGCCCTATGCATAAGGGTTACAAGTGTCTTGATCGTAGCACTAGTCGTATCTACATCTCTCACGATGTCATCTTTGATGAACGTGTTTTTCCTTTTGCTACTCCGGGTGTTGTTCTCGATGTTTCTCAGTTATATCCTGTGTCATTTCCTGCACAAGAACCAGCTATTCAGGGTCCCAATTTGCGTATATATGACATTACCATGTTGCCGTTTGATCCTCCTGGTAGTTCTTGTGATTTTCCTGTGCAGATTTCCTCCACAGTGCAGCCCGTGATCGACGTACCTGAGCAGGCTGAAACAAGCAACGTGCATGCACCCATGCATGCATCGTCGAGCGCGCCCACGGTGGAGACAAACGACGAGCATGCGCCCCTGCATGCCTCGTCGCCCGCGCCCACCGATCCTTCTGCCTCGCCGTCGGGGCCTCGTCCAGCTCCAGCTGAGTCGCGCTCGCACAGCCCAGCCGAGCCTGCTGCATCGTCATCGCCTGCTCGCATCAGCGCCGCGACTCCGTCTATGGAGGCTGACGCACCTGCCTCGTCGTCCGTGCCCACTCCTTCACGGGTTGTTACTCGTCGCAAGAACAATATTCATCGTCCCAGGGTTATCACCGATGGCACAGTTCGGTATGATCCGTATCGACGCCGCCGCGCCTTCCTTGCGGTTCCGTCCTCTCATCGGACAGCTCTCTCCGAACCGGCCTGGCATTCTGCCATGGAGGCTGAATTCGACGCCCTGCAGAGCACTCAGACCTGGCGGCTCGTCCCGCGTCCTCCTGGTACTAACATTGTGGGCAGCAAATGGATTTTCAAAACCAAGTTTCGTCCTGACGGTTCAGTCGATAAGCACAAGGCTCGGTTAGTTGCTCGTGGCTTCACTCAACAACAAGGTATTGATTATCACGACACTTTCAGCCCTGTTGTCAAACCTGTCACTATTCGTCTGGTTTTATCTCTTGCTGTATCTCGAGGGTGGAGTCTTCGCCAGGTTGATGTCAGTAATGCTTTTCTGCATGGTTTCCTTGAGGAAGATGTCTATATGCAGCAGCCCCCTGGTTTTGAGGACCCTCACTATCCTCAACATGTCTGCAAACTTCAGCGTGCATTGTATGGTCTGAAGCAATCTCCTCGTGCATGGCATGTTCGGCTCAGTGATAAGCTCCATGAGCTCGGTTTTGTTTCTAGTCAGGCTGACACGTCTTTGTTCATCCTCAACAGTCACGGTGTTATGGTCTACATGCTGGTGTATGTTGATGATATTGTGATTGCCGGATCATCCCCAGCTGCTGTTGAACGTGTTGTCTATGCGTTGGCACAAGCGTTCCCTATCAAGGATCTTGGTAAACTTGAGTATTTTCTGGGTATTCAGGCCTCCTATACACCTGCAGGCATGAGTTTGACTCAGCATAAGTATGCTTTGGATTTGCTTCATCGTGCTCACATGGAGGATAGTCGTGCTGTTCCCACTCCGATGTCCACCTCTGATAAGCTGTTACGTGATCAAGGTACACGTCTTTCTGATGATGATGCTTTCCGTTATCGGAGTTTGGTTGGTGGTCTTCAGTACTTGACGCTCACCCGCCCTGATATATCATTTGCTGTCAACAAAGTCTGCCAGTTCCTTGCTCAGCCTACTACAGTTCATTATGAAGCTGTTAAGCAGATCCTTAGATATGTCAAGGGTACCGTCGCCACTGGTTTGCGGATTCAGAAGTCTCCCTCCACTCTTCTGAATATTTATACTGACGCCGATTGGGCAGGTTGTCTTGATGATCGTCGGTCTACTGGCGGGTTTGCTATTTTTCTCGGGCCTAACCTTGTCTCTTGGAGTGCTCGCAAACAACCCACGGTGTCCCGCTCTAATACCGAAGCGGAGTACAAGGCTCTTGCAAATGGTACAGCTGAAGCAACATGGATTCAGTCTGTTCTCAAAGAACTTGGAGTTCATTCGCCCAAGCCCCCTGTTTTGTGGTGTGATAATTTAGGTGCTACCTATCTGTCGGCTAATCCGATATTTCATGCTCGCACCAAGCATATCGAGGTTGATTTCCATTTCGTGCGTGAGAAGGTTGCTATGGGTGCTCTCGACGTACGCTTCATTGCCTCAGGAGATCAGATAGCTGATATCTTCACTAAGCCTGTTTCTCGTCAGTTGCTTAGTCGTTTTAGTTCCAATCTAAACCTTGTTCACGACGGTTCAGATTGAGGGGGTGTATTAGATAGAATACGTAACCGTATAGTATACGTGTTGTAATCATGTTGTAATCGTGTTGTACACGACTTTGTCCATATATATACAAGAGCCAGCCATGGGGCTAACCACGGCAAACCAAATCAATCTATCGATTTTAACTATCCGAAGTATCGGTATGTTGTTGGAGATGCTCATGGACAAAAGGAAAACAAGTTGAACTTAGTTTAACCATGTAAAGATTTTTTCCCTAAATATAAAATCAAAGGAAACCCTCTATTCACTTGACCGTCAGACAGCTCATTTGATTCGTAGGATTTTCAGAACGCATGAATAGGAAAAATGTAGGAAACGGAAACTACACGATTTTAGATCCATGCGTGGTTGATTGCGCAAGAAAGCCAAATAGATGGAAAAAAGAGGTTGGAGTGGAGGGAAATTTCCCTTCAAAATAGAGTGTAAAGAAGGAAGTTTCAAAGGATTGTAATCATTTTTGTAATCACCTATAGGAGTTTCAAAGGATTGTAATCATTTTTGTTGGGTACTCGATTTGTGCCTTGTCTTACTAGCATTGCTCCCATATCGCTCACGATAAGATCTGAACAGAGTAAACAACTCGTATCATGGCGACTAAAATAAGCAGGGGATGAGGGGAGAATGAGCACGCGCATGATTGGTGAGCATGAACTAGTGGTTGGACTCGCATGTGGCCGTGTACCTCATGTTGTTCATGCATGCATGGAATCATATCCAGATCGGAGTCAAAGTTTGGGGTGGAGCGGCACACCGACAGTATCGGAATCTGCGATCGATGCATGCAGCACGAACACTTTGTTTAGTTTTCTTTCAGATTGCCAACGCCAAAATGGCTGGCAGGGCGCAGGTTGATGTACCGGGAGCCTGTTTCCCAACTGGACTTAACGGTACTTGTTTTTTCTATGATCTCCCTTTGTGGCTGTTATCATCCCGTGCTAAACTACACAAAAGCCCCATTCAGCTGTGAGGATGGCTGATGTGAGATGACATGCCTGGGTGCTTGACTCCAAAGAAACCATGCTTTCAAGCTAAAATGGGACCACGGAAGGTTTCACTGTATTCACTCGAAAGTAGTCCGTTACAAAGAAATAGAGAGATTATAAGGCTTCATACAATGCCACGTTCGGATGTTCAAACACGGGTGGACTACTTTAATTTGAAGTAAAAGGGATCTCTCCCCGATTTCATTAATAGAAACCACTCTCTACAATATCCATCAAAACACACTACCTATCCCCTCCACCCAGTTTACCGCAACAAGTGTTTGAGAGAGAGAGAAAATAAAAATTGCTCCTAGCTAAAGAGGTCTTCATCCTCCCAGCCTCGGTCTCCATGACGCCCATCCCCTAGCGTTTCGGAATGCTTCATCCGCGCCCCGTACCAATAGCTTTGCGCCCAGCCGTAGCTCTGTTTTTACGTCCTCCGACACCTGTAATTTTGCCCACCAGTCAATCCAATAACCAATTGTGTGAATAATCTCAATTGGCTCCGAAGGCCATTTGTTTTCAAAACATGCAAGATTTTTCACTTTTCAAATACTCCAACAAACAACCAACCTTTTTCCTGTGACTAGGTGAGAAACAATTAAGCCAAATGTCTAGACATTGGCGAGCATCAGAGAACTGGCATTCATTCCAGTGGCTACATTTACCACATTTCAGACATATCTAGCTAGAGGGCATGGGAAGAAGAGGTGGTCAATGCTCTCATCTTGTGTGCAAAACAGATAGTTTTTTGAACACACCCTACCTCTCTTCAACAAAATATCTTGTGCGAGGATACTTTTCCTGAAAATCAGCCATATAAAGGTTTTTATTCGCAGAGGAATTTTAACCTTCCACCAAAATCTATAAGGTACATTCCCTATGGTCTGCATTGCTGAATAAAAGGATTTCACCAAGAATTCTCTCGAGGCCGACATCAACGGGTGGACTTCTGACTATGTGCTCTAAAGTTAGTATACGTGAAATGTTTTTGCTTGATAGAAAAGTAAGGATGTGCTTGGTTCATTGGTCATGGTAAAATTTCTTATTATATTTAAAGGAAAATTTTATTCAAATAATTTTAATATATAAAAAAGGAAAATTTTGTTCAAATATTTATAAATGAATATTTTGTTCAAATATTTAAGAGGAAAATTTCTTCAAATATTCTTAATATTTAAAAAGAAAATGTTTTCAACACTTAATAAGGGTAAAATTTCTTATTATATTTAAAGGAAAAAGTTTATTCAAATATTTTTAATATATAAAGAAGGAATTTTAAAAAATATATTAAAAGAAACCACGCTTAATTTGAAGCTAAATGGGACCACAGAAGGCTTGACAGAATTGGCAAACAGTGGAATTCCGTTGTTTGAGTTGAGGACAGGGTTCGGGGCAAGCGATGCCACATCCGTGAACCAGAGACCGATCGGCGAACCTTCACGACCTTTCCGGGTAAGAAGTGCGGAGCTTGGCTATTGGCTACTAAGGGCATGTACAACAGTATCCAGTCAGCCGTCTATAACGTAGAACACGTAAGATTTTTATCTATGTGGAAGAGAGATAACCGCAAGGGAGGGGTGGCCAGTCTGTAGAATTACCGATCGTCTACTCCCGCAAAAATCGTGGCTTACCGATCGCTTTTCTCCCGATCTATGAGTGCCGTCTGTAAGTCATTGTTATTTTGTTCTAGATCGATCTGATCTCCAACCTCCTCGCCTTGCTTTGCTGCGTAATTATAGGCCTCAAACGGAAGAGAAAATAGACAGACCGTTGTATAAGGTGTCTGTAACATGATCGAGATATGACATGGCAGGACGCAAAAGACAGCCATCGTCTAAACTATTGTACATGCCCTAAGACCCAAAATTAGAATTATAGAGTGAGATCACGTGGACACGCATGAAACCCGGTATTCCGAGTCCGAAAGTAGCAGAAATGAACAGGGTTCAACTCCCTGGTTGGTGTCGAGATTCCAGTTGCTTGGTCGGCACGTGAACCTACAATTCTGGCCACCGTAGCTAGGCTTCAGTTTTTAGGAGCACTACACTAGTCGTTGAAGTTCAGACCTAGGCTGGGTGCAGATCATAAACAGAAGCTGATCGACGACGAAGCTCTCGAGTCTTTGGCACCGGGCCAGCGGCAACTGAAGTTATTGCGGACGGAGACCAGGTACACGGATCAACGCTGCTGACCAAACACGATCGAGGTCAATGGCGACCGGGCCCGTACGTAGCAAAGCCGTACGTTCGTACAGTATATGGTGGAACGATGGGAAATTATACAGTAGCTCGTATGTCGTTTTCAGGTCTCAGTCAAGGAGTTGATGATCCAGATGGAGAGAGATGAACATGAACGGCGGCGATTTTCCCAGTTGGCATGTGCAAGCGGTGGCAGCCATGTTTGAACCTTCCTCCCTCGAGAGCTCAGTGTTGACACGGTCAGATGCATGCATCCAATCCAAGGTTGCTCCTCCTATGGATGCTTATCACCCAAGTGTTTTTTCCTAAACGTAGTAGAAAGACTTGTAATTTTCATTAATTAGTTAAGAAGAAAAAAGCTGGCTCATTAATAAGGCGGGGACACTAACCAAGAAGCAGAACAAACAACCTCGCTGACCGTCACGAAAAACGACATTCGCCAGAACACGACTATCCTGGTTACCAAACATAAACTTCACACACCGCTAAAGACGAGGTCATCGTGGAGGTTGTCCGCTAGCGTCATCGTTATCACTCCTTACGAGTGACTCTGACTCACGAAAAAGGACTACCTAAGAAGACCTTATCGTAGCGGCCTATGTTAACCATGTGGCCCATCATGTAGAAGACTGGCGGCCTCAATTTTGAAGACGAGATCTGAAGAGGACATGGGCAAGACTCGGGACCCGCACCGACAAAGGTCTTCATGATCGGACCCGACTTAGGTCATCTTCACCGCTCGAAACACGCGGGCCAGTAGCTCCAACTTCACAACATAGGGAGTCCAATAGGAAGATGAGTCGAACTCGCCAGAACCAAAGCCAACTAACAAGGTCTCATGCTGCAGAAAACCATCGCTCATCAGTCATCACCATCGTCACTGCTGCGCTAGCCACCACATGAAAATATGCACCCGCCACTATATAAACCATTGGACATTGGTCCCTCCGACCGAAGCACATCATCAGATCAGTGAATTTAAAGTTTCCGTGGATGTAGGGTGGGGAGGTGGGAGCTTCGTCTCGACGATGCCTTCCAGAACGATAGAGCGTTACCATTACCGGCTACGGTCAAAGGCCGAAGGCAAGATTTTCACCCGGATCTGTTACACAATCTCTAACCATTGTCCTGCGCAACGGACGGACCACCTTCAAAGCGCCAGATGTCGTCCGAGCCCAAGTGTTGTCATGTGAAGTTCTGAACAATCGCTTTTTGGAGTATGTCCTATACATACATGGGCAACAAAGGGGACTCCCGAACCGTCTAAGAAGTACGACGGATGCACTACTGTACTTTGCACGTACTGCTGGGCACTCTGGAGCAGTCCAGGTTGGACAGTATATATACTTCCTCTGTAACTAAATGTAAAACGTTTTGGTAACCAAATTTGAGCTACCAAAACGTTTTACATTTTGATACGGAGGGACTACATACCATGCTGCCGTGCAACTTTCAAAATGATTGCACACGTGGAATTTTCCTGGCCTCTTTTTAATCAACTCTGCTAACGAAAAAGGTATTTGTTTTGCTTCAGGAAAGGTGGCTGCTATGCACCGGGAACAGTCGATCGTGGCCCGCCTGATTGAGGAAGGAACGATCAGGAACAGCAGTCGCCGGTCGAGCAGCTCCAAACCACTCGCTGCCTCTGATACCCTATCTGCTTTCTGCTTTCAGTTATCAGAGTTCCTATTGGAAGTCTGCCACGCAAAGTCAACAAACCACCTAATCGTAGGGCTAGGCGGCTTCATTTTCTCCATGGTGGAGCTTGAATATCCAGAGATTCCGGCTAGCCTCTGTAGCCCCAACGTGCCTGTTTTGCCTTCTCGCCCGAGTCGGCATCTCGACCACCGTGTCACGCAATATACATCAGCTCAGCGGGAAGAAAAGTTGATGATAAGCGTGCGTGCGTGCGTCCCATTCCCAGGTATGGGTCGGCTAGAAAAAAAGTTGCAGTAGTTCACAAATATTTATCCTCGTGAATTCACAAACATTTATCCTCGTGAAATCACAAGGAGACATCTTCAGTCAAGGTCCTAGACTCCGAGTTCAAGCAGGTAAAACAATGCTGTGATTTCACTCTGCCTTTCGTCTCTGCAGAACAAGCAAGCTTCAGCTTGTTGCAGTCGCATACATTGTTGAATTGAAAAGGATCGAGTGCAAGTTGAGCTAAGTTGAGCCTAGCTCAACTGGTTTGGTTCCTTGTGCTGGAACCAGCCCACCCAGGTTCAAGTCGCAGACTTGACATGGGTGCTCGCATTTTCCTGGATTTTACAGGATTTTACCGGCGCTATGCTTTCAGTGGTAGGTGACGTGCCCGTCAACAGCGAGGCGCCCGTGGTGACTTCGTCAACCTCAATATTTGCCGGACCAGTCTCTCGGAGGTGCTCATAGGGGTAGGGTTTGCGTGTGTGCGGTCATATGGGTGTCTGTACGTGCGTGTGTGAGCGTCTGCGTCTGTACTGTGTTTCTCAAAAAAAAGAATTGAAAAGGATCGAGATTTCTTTTCTTTCGCAAAAAAGAAAGAATTGAAAATTCCCCGTAACAGTTGCAGTGAGCATACAGCCCACCGAGGAAAATGCAATCTAACGACTCAAAAGGAAAATGCAGATTAATCAACATGGATAGGATAAGATCGCCCAAAATCTCTAAATTCCCATTCCGATCTCGATGGTCATTCATGGTCCAACAATATGCGGAGGCAACTTTGGTTCAGTGGCTGTGTCAGATATTCCGACAGATATCACCCATATGGCCATAGTGTCATTAGGCATCGTACGTTGGCTGCTATCTGCAAATAAGAATTGTCAATGGTGATGAACTAAATTAGATGCCACGAGAATAAGATAGCACGGCAAGGTATTGTTCGATTTGTTAGTTGTTGCAGTTCAACGATAAGATTTCCGATTTGCCGCATATTGTAAAGAGTGAAGAGTTTCGGTTGTGATCGATCTCCAAGTAACACAAAAAGGCAAAGCCATCAGCAACAGAAGTAGGTCAAAAGGAATCCCATACAGGTTTAAACAGGAAATACATTGAAAAACAAAAATTGCATCTTTACTCCCACTTGAATTCAACCTTAGATGGTTCTTAGGAAAATGTTTTTGCAGCTTGAATATAAGAATTGGCGATAAGTTGCGTCTGAATATGCCCCAGTGTACAGAAAAGAAGGGGCAGAGTAGGAAAGCATATACCCATATGCAGGCGGAACGGCTGAATGTAAGTTAACTCAGCGGCCTACAACTGCTAATTTCAGCTTTTTGTGTGCGTGTACTTCTAGTTAAATGTCATGTTTGGATTGCAGGAGTTACATAGATTGAACTCCTAAGTATATCTTTTCGATTCATTCAAATGCAGCAGTGCTTTATAAGTAGGCTCTGTGTAGAATCTTCTGTACTACTTAATTATTTATCATGAGAAACATAGGCACCCTGGTATGTTTCTCCTTACTGCTCAACAAGAATAAGATTATGAACAAGCTGACTTTGAATGCAAATATATAGATCAAGTTAAACAGCACATCATCTCTGGTGTTGACTAAGGGCTTATTTGGACCAAAGCTACCTGCCCCGCAAATACGAGCTAAAGAATAAGCACCACAATATCAACTTGGGGAAAGAAAAATTGAGTCTATCATAGTATCATATGAAGGTCATCTAAATAGTAAACTGCGGCCACAACTGTGGCAACCAACCAAACACTCAACTAAGAAACTGTGGCAAGCCTAACCTTAGGCGTGGCAAATTTAGGCACATAACTAAACAGCCCCTCTGTTCCTTACAAAACAACTGACATGCAGCTCCACTTTTTTTATACAACACTCAGATACGAAATAACTGAAAATTATAGACTATTGAGTGAAGAAGTTCAATTCTTGCATCTTGGATATATCCTATTTCTTCTTCTTAATGTCTACCCAGAGGTAACAAGTTGGAAAAACTGACAAGAAAAGAAAGAAAGCACGCAAGGACACAAGGAACATAGGGGCTGTCAAATACAGACTATATATATGGCCATATGGGTGATATTTTGTTGGAATATAAAATCCAGGCCATTGAACCAAAGTTGCTTATGCATATTGGCAATAGACATTGGACCATGAATGACACTGCATCAAATTGTCGAGAGTTCGGAATGTGAATTTAGAGATTTTTGGCTAGCTTATCCTATCCATGTAGATTAGTCCTGCATTTTCTTTTGAGTTGTTAGATTGCATTTTGTTTTGGTGCTACTTGATCATTCACTTGCAAGCGTCAGTCCTTTTCAAGTCAACCATGCCTGCAACAAGAAAAATGAAGCTTCAAAAGTTTGGACTTTGAGCGACCTCCAAGTAGCACAGAAAGCCAAAGCCACAAGCAAAGAACATTAGATACAAGGAATCTCATGTAGGTTTAAACGGCAAGGATATTATGAAAATAATTTGCAGCATTAATCCCACTTGAATCCAACATTAGATCATTCTTATGGAAAACCTTTTGCAGCTTTATGCCCACCTGAATTAAATATATTTCTTCTTTCATCTGATAACATAAATTTACATACACAGCTCTTCTATTCAGGAAAAGATAAACTTTATTTTTTTTTAAACATACAACTCTCTTTTATTTCTACTCCACATGATAATAATATAAAAACAAATGTAAAATGATGTCCAACCCTAAATTTTAGAACTGGTACTAGGTTTTTCTATTCAGGAAAGAGTAAACTAGATGAAGGAACAAAATGAACATTACGTTCCTTATAAACCACTGATATGCAGGTTCAGTTTCAGGGAAAGCTTAGATAGCAAATAACTACAGAAATTCAATTATGGGGAGAACAAGTTCAATGCTGGCCTCCTGGATATATCCTAACGTGCCTGCTTATCATCTGCAGAGAGTCAGAAAATTGAGATGTTAACAACAAAAGAAAGAAAGAGCAGGAGAACACAAAGAATGTTGATTTTGTTGATTTTGTTGTACAAAATAAAATACACGCTCAACCTAGTCGTCAATCAATTATAAATTAGTGAGAAAAAAGATATCGTTGTATGTATCTAAAAGGTAATTAATTGAACATGTAGCTTGTTAGCAATGTATGAACCTGGAAGGTACTTCTGTGCATATAGACCAAAAGCGTTACCGACGGGGAATGATCCCTCACTTGGTTATATGTTGTTAGGTAGGTGGGATGCTCGGTTTATTCAAGTATGCCTCAGCGCAGCCACTAGGCTCAGCTGGGACTCGAACCCGGGCCGGCTGGTTCCTCACTAGGAGCCTGAGCCACCAGGCCAGCGCCTGGTTCCCGTGCATATGGACTAGACTTTTGTACCAACAAATAATTTATTTATTTTGACTGTACCAACAAATAATTTATCATTTGCCTCTATTGCTATAAATAACGAGGCACACATCTTTACATGAAAATAATAGTATGAGGCCACAAACCCACCTCAGAATGTAACTTTGAGACAAGTAATTTTTTATTTGCCTCCTTAGCATCTTGTATTGTCTGGTCCAATCTGATTTGTAAACCCACCTCAGGAAATAATAGTATGAGGCCACAAACCCACCTCAGAATGTAACTTTTCTTCCCATAAGGCCATAATAATGCCAATAACACACACCCCTACAGCCATGATCTGTCAATAGAAGACCAACTATATTATATTATGATTCTACATGCACATATCTCGTCCTGTGTGACAATTGATGACTACCTTTCTAATGGCACACAAATCAGATGAATTTCTTACATCTTGTTGGCTCAACCAATAATATATGGAAACCATTTCAACTTCGGCTTTCCTTTAACTGAAATCTAGCACTTATCCTTCCCTACAAGATTATCACTGCAGTAGAACATACATTCTTGAACGTAACTGATGAAAATTCAAATGTTTCCCGTCTAAATAAACAGAAATCAAAGAGAGCAGATGCAAGTTAGAGACAAATTAGAAGACGTCAAAAACATTAAAAAAAGTAGTGAACTAGTGAATATTCATAATTTCATATGATAGGATGAGCCGATCACTACATGCAAGCCATACACTCATTCTTCCTCCAAAAGCCACAAATGGAGCTCCGAATGACCTCTGAAAACCAGGACAAGACAAGCCATGGCTGCTTTTCCGAACGATCTCGAGAAAGTGAAAAGTCAAGGATAGAACTACTTCAGCTCGGACACTACAAGTTAATTAAGCTGACTATTCTAAATTTAACCCAGGATGAAAGCACTAAATTTTGCGAGACTTGGTTACTCTCTCAAAGATATCTAGTAAGAGATCAGGGCATGATCTTTTCAGGTGCACATACCCTTGGCTTGCCACCACATCATCCATTCTATTCGAAGAGGTGACAAATTCAACACATGCATCTTTGAGCCTGCTGCACTGATGCTGATCAGCTAGAGCTAACATGGTCGCAACAGACTCGACATCAAGACTTTTGCAAAGACTGCCTTCACATATCAACTTCAACCTCTCCACTGCATAACGATCTGCTGCCACTAGTAAGTGCTTAACCATTTCCCTATTCTCATCATCATCAAGATCTTCCACGGAAGGCAAAGAATCCGTGTAGATGAAGTGAAGCAAAGCCTTGAAAACAGCAGGCTGCATGTCTTCGACAGTTATGCCGTGTCTCTTCTTGTTTCTCATTGGTCCATAGAGCTCTGCCTTGAAGACCGGCGACCGCATAGCAAGCACGATCTTGTGCGCAGGAAAGACCTCATCTTTAACCTTGAATGTCACATCTGCTTCCTCACCTGTCTTTAGCAGATCTCCAAGGTTATCAGACAGGTTTGACAGTGGCAACTGGACCTCCACAGCTTCTGCAACAACTGGCTCCTTGATCACAGTGAGGTCGCACTCAATCACGAGGCAGTCATCCTGTAGCAACGCAGACCCCTCCAGCTCGCTTCTCTTCATAGCCCCTGAGACATATGATTCCTTACTGGAGTCGAGAGTATTAAGCACCCTGGGTGATGTCAAGCAGGAGCCCACCGATGACGACAGTCCGCTGGTCTTGTTGATAAACCTGAGGTCGTAGAGCACTCTCACGTCAGCGCCGTCGCTAAGGAGCTCGAGGTAGGCTGCGACGTACTCCCAACCGGGAAACTCTGAGAATACGTCAAGACAGCAGCTGATGCGCCATTCGTACCCGCCGACGGAGAAGGGGGTGGAATCGAAGCATTTCTCGGGGCCCATGCCCTTATACAGGTTGTACCCAGCGATCTCGAATGCGAGCGTGGCGCGCGCCGTCCTTGGGGTGCATCTCGACGCCATCCTTTCTACCGGCGTGTGGGATGCTGCCATTGTGAAAGTTTTGGGATGGGACAGGACGTGAGCCTGTGGGGTGAGTATCAAGCGCGGCGGCGATGAGAGCTGGGGGAGCCGAGGCGGCGAGGCGGCGATCGGAGAGCTGGGAGAGTGGGAAATAGCGGCGAGGCGGCGATCGGAGGGGAGCCGAGACGAACGAGGGTTTGGGCGATTTGGGGATGAGGGTTCGATTATTCCCGAGCAAAAAACTGTTTCCCCTGTCTACCGCCGCTATGTTCCGGGGTATCACTAGAAAAAGGCCGACCTTCGCAAAGGTCTGTTTTGTGCCGCGGGCGCACTCCCTCAGACCGCCACGTGGCGGCCGTACGAAACGCGGGTCCGTTCCAGATCCAGATTCAGATCTAGATCCAGTTTTAGATAAGATGTACAAACCCACACAACACCATGTACAAAAATAAACTTAACTAGTACAACTACACAAATATGGTTGTACGTACAACTACACAGACCACGTTGTACAGATCACGTTGTACAAAAAACAACAGGTTGTAAAGATCAGGTCGTACAACTATACAGATCAGGTTGTACAGAACAGAACTGAACGTACAACTACACAGATCAGGTTGTACAGATCAGGTTGTACGTACAACTACAATCAGGTTCAGTTATATGTACAACTACGCATATCAGGTTGTACGAACTATACACAATCCAAAGTACAAAAAAAAAAGTTCGTCGAAACGTGTCAACAATGGATCTAGTTTTGAAGATCTCGACGCGAGGAGTTCAAAAATGAAAACGGTTCCTAATTCGGATAAACGGTTCTCAAGATATTTCATTTTGAAAAATACGAATCTCAAAATAAATGCACATACAACCCTCTGCCCACCACCAGGAAGCTGCCACTTGTCACGCATGGAGGAAAGGTGAGGATTGAATGCGAACGAAATTGCGACACTTGTCGGACTTAGAGCGAACGAAAGTAGCCCTTCGTGAAGGGAGACCTTTTTCTAAGGATTTCCTATGTTCCGCCATCCAACGCAGCAGCCCATTCATGCCCGAATAGAGGGATACCGGCCCAAGGAGCCCGGCCCAATCTCGGGTGGCATTTGGTTTCTAAATGATCACTGATTTATATTTTTACTACACCATCGAACTTTTTTATAAATAAATAGTGACTCGATAAAAATATAATATGTATTAAATATATTTTAAAAAATATTACCCTTTCTATCAGGTGACATTTGGAATTCAGGGTGGCACCTGAATAAGCTCCTCCTTCAGAAAGTGTGACCTACTATCCATATCGAGCACGGATTAAGTGGAGTGGAGGAAATAGTGTATATTCAAAATGCCAAGGGGGTGATTCCTATACCACGTCTATAGCCTCCCTTGCCGAATTGACCCTTGAAGCCCCTTGGTGGGCCATCCCAGGTAGCGTATTTTTCGCCTTTTCTATTATTCAAGTTTTTTGTTTTATATTCATTTTTTGTGTTTTATCTTTTTTATTTGACAAAAACATGTAATATTAAGACAACAATGAGGAAATGAATAAATAGCGAAAAGAAGGATGAACATTCCCGTTGATAGAGCCCTTCGATCTCTACATATGTTGACGTACCACATGGTTCTGAGATGGCGATCTGTTCTAACGAAACATATATGGTGCCAAAATGGGGTAAAAACCATCTTACATTCTTAAAATACATGGTGTATTTGTGCTTTTGTTTGACAAAATGAGGTAATGAGTGTCACTGAGGGCATTTACAACAGGGGTGCTTAGGTCAGGCGCTTGCGTCAAATCCCCGACAGTTGAGCCCCAAATCCTGCTCGTTTCCTCCTAATTCTGGCTGAGCATAGGAATTCCTCTTGCGTCAACGCAACATCAAACATCAAGCGCTAGTCCTTACACTCTAAGACTCAAAGTGGTGCTCTATAAGCGCCTGCACCCTCTGATACTACTCGCTGCCTCTGATACCCGATCTGCTTTCAGTTATCAGATCTCCGATTGGAAGTCTGCATCCCAGAGATTCCGGCTAGCCCCCTCTATAGCCCCAACGTGCCGGTTTTGCCTTCTCCCCCGGATCTCCATCACCGTGTCACGCATCACCCTGTAAGTGGGCACGCCCATGGCGGCCCACCAATGCCCAATTTATTTAGTTGGGATTTCGCTAGCAGCCCAGTTGTACCCTACATGGTAGGTGGGCTTCCACCAATCATTCATTAGCGCGGTACAGAGCATTCGGAAGAGATCAGCTGCTCGCTGCTTTTTTTTTTTAATTTGCTCGCTGCTTTATCACAAACGGACACAACAAAGTGCATTCAGCTGTCACAATCAAAAACTACTGTAATAATTCAATCTTTCAGCACTTTCCTGAGGAAAAAAAACTAATGCAATCAAAACTACTGCAATAATGAACTGAACACTTTTTTAGTTCACATCAAGTTTTCCTCCCAGGGATGCCTTTAACACAAAAGATCACTGAAATATATAGCTAATCAATAATGGACCAGAACACTTGGTAAAATTACCGACGCATCATAATCTCAAACAAACAGATACATACAGAAACTCCAAACAACAAGGATCAGAGACATAGAAACATAGGTATCTCCAGATAATCTCGATCATTTTAACTATCAACACAACAGCTACCAAAGTTCAACGACTAAACAGAAGAATTTGATCGCCACACCATCCTTCTCTTTCTGGAGCTTTCTCATACAGAACTCATGTTCCTTGCCCTCAAGATTGTACCTATAGTTTAAAGATAAAAATGTAAATAAGTGATAACAAGAAAGATCCTACTCTTTCACAAGTAACTCGTAGGATTCATCATTTTGTACAGTTCTGGAATGCAAGCATGTAATGACTGATCAGTGATCCGAGTCATGAAAAAACTTACAACTAGTTAAATATATTGTATTAATCTTCTTTAAGAAAATACCATAATAAACTAGCACACGACATCAGGAGCATAGCAGGCAATAAAGAACTCTTTCTTTATCCAAAACAAGCTACACGACATCAGGAGCATAGCACACGACAGAGCAAGCTAAATACAGTGAACAATGAAATACCAGGACATTCAAGAGATTCAAGAGACAAAAACAGATTTAGAAGAGAAGAGGTTACACATACGCGAGAGAAAATGTGTCCATAGATGGCTGCAAAGGTGCACCTGCTGAAATTTCTTGGAATCTCTGGAGAAAAAAATAGGATTCCATCAAATGACAAACAGAATAAAAAGCAAGAAGACCACAAGATGAATATTTCCAGGACGTTATATAGACAATATTGCTGGAACCATAAGGTAGTATGTACTTACATTCAAGTCTCATCCAGTCCTCCAAACACATCAACGCCTCCACGGTTTCAGCAGATAGGCTACTTCTATGATCAGTAATCACTCTACCGCATATGCTAAAGGCGGATTCAGAGGCAACAGACGAAGCGGGAAAAGCCAACACATCACGTGCTATAGTGCCAAGTATGGGGTACCTTGCTGAGTTCACAGACCACCAATTTAAGATGTCAAAATCTGTTGTACGAGGATGGAAATCCTCCTCCAGGTATCTCTGCAACTCATTGCAACTTTTAGCCTTCTTATGCTTTATATGCTCATCCCAATCTAACAGGGAACTATCAGCCAGCACTATCTGATCGACACAACTTCCTTCTTCTCCTAGGACAACACCATTATCTTCAAATTTGGCAGCATACTCCACAAATAGGACTTCAATAGCTTCCTTCACTAGTTTCAAGTGCTTATCCACATCAGCTCCGAAATACTTTCTCAACCGAAACTCAACATGATCCATTTTGAACCTTGGATCAAGTATCACTGGAATGCAATTTGTCAAATACGACTCTTTGAAGTACTTGTCGAATTTGTTTCGCGTGGTCTACGTATGGAGCCTACAATTGAGAAATTTCCAAGTGTTGTCAGCTACAGAAGTACTAGCGGTCGTATTTGTGAACAGATGACAAAGGTTATTTATACCATGTGGTGCAGCAGGTGATAGATCTCCCAATGATGGAGATTTTGTAGTACCACTTGGAGCAACCGGTGAAGACCTTGCATGTGATTGTGACCTATTTTTGGCCATCATATTTATCCCAGGAGACCTACACTTGATTGGAGCTGTTTTAGATTCCTCTTTGAGTTGTGTCATCTCAACCTGCATTTATAATAAGAGGACTACATTAGCATAGCATCTCATGGTCCTATAACTTTAAATAAGATGACTGTAATTAAGAAGAACAAGTGCTTACCTTGGCATTGATAAGTTTTGCAGCCTTGGTAGCTCTTAAGCTACCACTTGCATGTGAAAGTGGCCTTTTGCTGCCCGCTAGCTGAGACGTTTCTTGTGAATTTGTTCCTGCAACCTGCGGACAATAAAATAGTAACCCTGTTTAGCAACCACATATATTTGACAGCCATGTAAAACATTCTGTAAAATTAATGTTCTTTTATCACGAACAGAGTTTGCTAACCATAGAATAAGAAGATCCCAGATCTTGTTGTTGCTAGGACAGGAAATGCACACACGCACACACTCCAGAGAGAAACACACACGCTGGAGAGGACACAAGGAGCTGAGCAACGCTCTGGTTATTCACTTGCTACTTGGGTGATTGAAACTGATACAAAGGATACCTATTTATATTAGTACGGGCTGGAAATGAAATCACTAGCTATAAGTGTGAATAGATGATCAGGGGTCAAGCCGCCCTGTCTTCTGCATTCTATCCTGACTACTGCTCCTGCTATTATCCTGAGTAGCAGCGTAGATACTTGACGGTGGTCGAATAGCAAATTCGGCTCACTTCTCTCGATTCAATTATTGAAAGTTGCCTGGCTGCCGCTGCTGTACTGGCCTGGCCTCTTCTAGCCTAGCTCAGCAGCGCAACGTCGCGTCCAATAGACGCCACTGCCTTTCCTTTCCCCTCTGACGGAAAAAGAACTCTGCTTCGCCGCCGTGCCCGTGCGCGCAGCCGCGCACCGACCCGCTGTCCGTGGTTCTCAGATCTAGAGAGAGAGTGAGAGGGAGGATGGGGGATTACCTTGAGCCGCTCCTTCTTGGACGAAGCTGGCGACCTGAGCACCTCGCCGCCCACCAGTTCTTGCCCCGCATGGCCGGACGCCTGACCTTGCTCCACCGTGGCTTTCACCGCCATGCCGCCGCTGACAGCCGGAGAAAGGGAGCGGACAGGGAGGACGGGGGAGCGGCTCGGCGGCTTCCCCGGCCATAGAGGCAGAGCTAGCCGCCATCGCCATGGAGGCAGGGTGTGGCGACGACATCGCCATGGAGCCCCGCGGCGGGGTGGCGGCGGTAGCGGATAACCCGATTCCGCCCGACTCTTTTTTTCGCCTACCCATGGGTGTCCAATAGCCGAAAATAACTGGGTTCGGCCCACGGCGCCGTGGGCCTCCCATTCCCACCTACAGGGTGAGTCACGCAATATGCATGCATCACCGGGGAAGAAAAAGTTGATGATACGCGTGCGTGCGTGCATCCCATTCCCAGGTATAGAGTAGGTTAGAAAAAAGTTGCTTCCTCTTTCAAACGAATAATCCTCAGTTACAGTAGTTCAAGCAGCTAGTTAAAAGCAGTGCTGTGATTTCACTCTGCCTTTCGTCTCTGTGGTACAAGCAAGCTTCAACTTGTTGCAGCCACTGTTGAACTGAAAAAGGGCCGATGTGCTTGCAACTGAACAATCAAACAAGTAGTAGCACCAACATACTCGTCTACTAGACAACCGCACAATAATTTGTAGTAACACTTGTGGAGAGCATACAGCTCAACGAGGAAACTGCAATCTAACGACTCAAAAGGGAAATTGCACACTAATGAACATGGATCTGATAACTTGATGCAGTGTAATTCTCATTCCGTACTCGCCCCAGCATACTTGACAACTTGATGCAGTGTAATTCATGGTCCAATGTCGATTGCCAATATGCGGAGACAACTTGATATTCCGACAGATATCAACCAAATGGCCATATTGTCTATGTATTGACAGTTTAAGTACGCCGCGCCCAACAATGCAACATCTTCATCTAGTCATCAAGCATCATATATATGTTGGCTGATATCTCTGCAGATAGCTAGGAATTCTCAAATGGCTATGAACTAAATTAGATGCCAAAAAATAAGATAGCACAGCAAGGTATTATTCGATTTGTTAGTTGTTGCAGTTCAAAAATAAGATCTCCGGTTTGCCGCATATTGTAAAGGAATGGACGAGGAGCGAAGAGTTTGGGATCGTGATCGATCTCCAAGTAGCACGTAAAGCAAAACCCACCAGCATAGAAGATCTGGTCCCGAGGAATCTCATACAGGTTTAAACAGCAAGGATATTATGAATTATGATAATTATTTTGGAGCATTAATCCCAGTTGAATCCAAACTTAGCTAGTTATTATGAAATCTTTTGCAGCTTCAAGCCTACCTGAATTTAAAGTTGTATAGTCACTTCATCAACACACATGTTTACTTCTATTCTTGTATTCAGGAAGATAGAACTATATTTTTTAAGATACAACTAGAATTTCGTTCAACTTCACAGGAAAATAATTCAAGAAAATATTTTAAATGATGTCAAATCTTGATTTTAGAATTGGGAATAATGCAAACTGAATTTACGCCAGTGAACAGATAAGAACAGCGAGAGGACAAGAGCCACGCTCATATGCAGACTGAACGGCTGAATGTAAGTTAACCTCTTGGTGCCCTACACTGCTAATTTGCAAAAAAGAAGAGTATGTGTACTTCTAGTTAGATGTCATGTTTGAAATGCAGGAATTTCATAGCTTGAATTCCGAAGAAAATCTTTTTGATTAATTCAAAAATACACGGGTGGTTTATAAGCAGGCTCTCTGTAGAAATCTTATGTACGTTATTTTGGGGAAATCCCTAATAACCCCCCCCCCCCCCCCCCCCCGGGTCACTTAAACCCCACATGTCAGTGACCCATCAAAGGGGCCTGTGGGCGATACTTAAGTGACCAGGGGGGGTTATCGTAGATTATCCCGTCTGCTTATGTCTACAAAAATCCAGCAAGTTGAAAAAATTAACAACCAAAAGAAAAAGGAAAGCACGCGGGGACACAAGTAGCTACGTCGGTGCACATAACAAATTACTGACTCAATCTGGTCATAAAGCAATATATGAAAAAATGAAGTTTTATGCATCTAAGAGAAAATTAGTCAAACATGTAACATGTTGCAATGTATGAACCTGCAAGGCACTTTTGCGCATATGGATCAGACTTATTAATCAACAAAGAATCTCTCACTTGCCTCAAATTGCTAAAACATAATGAGGCACATATTTTCGCATTAAAATTCTGAGGCCAAGAAACCAGCTCAGAACATAACTTTGAGACAAGCAATTTGAATTGCCTCCTTAATATTTTGCACTGCTGGTTCAACCTAATCTCATGAGTCTGATGATTGTTAATTTCATTTCTGTTGGGTCAACCGATACTGTATGGAAAACCATTTCAACTAAGCCCTTTCTAACTAAAATCTAGCACTTATGCTTCCTTTGCAAGTGTATCGGCACATCCATTCTCAAACATATAATTGATAAAAAATCTAATGTTTGCTGCGCTAAATAAAGAGTAGAGAAGATCACAAGAACTAGATAAAGAAAACTAAAGAACTAGTAGGATTCATAAATTCATATGATCGGAGGAGACAGCTACTACATGCAACAGATGGACTAATTTTCCTCTAAAGACACCAAGAGAGATAAAAATCACCTCTGAAAACTAATAAGGTTATAGTTCAAGGATAATACTACTTCATCTCAGATACTAGGACTCAAGTAAGCTAATAATTCACAACTTACCTCGGGATGAATGCACTAAATTTTGTGAGACTTTGTTACTCTCTCAAACATATCTACTAAGAGAGCAGGGCATGATCTTTTCAGGTGCACATACCCTTGGCTTGCCACCACATCATCCATTCTATTTGCAGAGGTGACAAATTCAAGACAAGCGTCTTTGAGCCTGCTGCATTGATGCTGATCAGCCAGAGCTAACATGGTCGCAACAGACCCGACATCGAGACTTTTGCAAAGAATGCCTTCACATATCAACTTCAACCTTTCCACTGCATACCGATCCGCAGCCACTAGCAAGTGCTTGACCATTTCTTTATTCTCGTCCCCATCAAGATCTTCCATGGAAGGCAACAAATCCATGTAGATGAAGTGAAGCAATGCCTTGAAAACAGCGGGCTGCATATCTTCGACAGTTATGTTCCGGCTCGTCTTGTCTCTCATTGGTCCATAGAGCTCTGCCTTGAAGACCGGCGATCGCATAGCAAGCACAATCTTGTGCGCAGGGAAACTCTCGCCTTTCACCTTGAACGTCACATCTGCTTCCTCCCCTGTCTTTAGCAAATTTCCAAGATCACCAGACAAGTTTGATGGTGGCATCTGGACCTCCACGGCGGTCTCGGAAACAAGTGGTTTCTTGATTACAGTGAGGTCGCACTCAATCATGAGGCAGTCATCCTGCAGTAACGCAGACCCCTCCAGCTCGCTTCTCTGCTTCAACCCCACAAAAAAGGGGTAATTACCGTGGTTGTCGGAACCAAACACCTTGAGTGATTTCGAGCAGGAGTTTAGCGAAGACGACAGCCCGCTGGCCTTGTTGACCAACCTCAAGTCGAAGAGCGCCAGCACCTCAGGGGCCTTGCTGAGGA
This sequence comes from Poa annua, assembly GCA_026929855.1. Classification (NCBI taxonomy): domain Eukaryota; kingdom Viridiplantae; phylum Streptophyta; class Magnoliopsida; order Poales; family Poaceae; genus Poa; species Poa annua. Next base: position 75,002,684 of record CM049433.1, read on the forward strand.
GCTCGAGGGAAACTGTGATGTAGTACTTGCTCAGCGGGTTTGGATCCTTTGACATTCCGTTAGGGTAGAAGCGGATGCACCATTCGTACCCGCCAACGGAGACGGGAGTGGAATCGATGAAATCTCCGGCATCCATACCCTTACGAAGGCTGTACCCGACGATCTCTAATGTGAGCGTGGCCTGCGCCGTCGTCGGGGTGCATCTCGACGCCATCCTTTCTAGTTTCTACAGGAATGTGAACGTTTTGGGGTGGATAGGATGTGGGCCTGTGGGGTGAGTATCTAGCGCGGCGGCGATGGGAGAGTTAAGAGAGGGGAAAGCGCGGAGGAGATCTGGGGTAATGGAGTAATGGCGGCGACGCGAGGGGAGGTGGGCAGGCGGCGGCGGTCGGAGGGGGAGCCAAGACAAGGGTTTGGGGCTTTTGGTCGAGGGTTCGATAATTGCCAGAAAAAAAAACTGTATTTTCCTGGTCTATCTCAACCTTGTTCTGTCATCCAACGCCTCAGCCCATCCATTCGCTCTAATGTAGATAGCAGCCCAAGGAGCCACGCGCGTGTCCCGGCCCAGTATCGACAGGCAAAAGGCCTGGGCGGCGAAGGTGCATGGTTCTTGTCCTCGACACGTTCAGGAATTTCCGAAATTTCAGGACGGAACAAATAAGTTTGGGATTCACGAAAATATTTCGAAGTTTTTATGAGAAAAATTGATTCCCGAGAATTCGGTATTCAGGAAATTCGGGATCAAAATCGGAAAATCCTAAATTTCTCAAAGTTTAGAACATAGCAAAGCTGACAGTAAAAATTTCAGATTTCCACAGTATTTCAACAGAAAACAACACAAACATATTATCAATTGAATAATTATCACAAAAAGATGAAAAATAATAATATTTTTGACAACACATAGACTCATAGTTTTAATCTCCAAACAACAGATATCAAGATTCGAGATATTTAGGATCTAACACATCAATCCCAAGACTTGGGAACGAGGATTCCGACATCCCCACGCAGCCGCCCATCCATGTCGCTCATGCCGCCGCACCACTACTGGGTCGGCCCAACTTGAGGCTAGTTCCTTTCCTGTTTCTTGTTCCTTCTTATTTCCGTCCTATTTTTCTTTTTATTTACTTTTCCTTTACGTGACCTTATTTTGATTTTTGTTTCTTTTGGTTTCTTTTTTCTATTTCTTTTATTTTACTTATTTCATAAATTTTATATTATGCAAAAGAGAATGTTCAACTTTTTTCAGAAATAAATCTTATTTGAAAAATGTTTATTAGGTTTTAAAAGTGTTCACGTGTTTCAAAAAATATCCACGGATTCAAAAAATGTTCATAGGTTGAAGAAAATACGTTCACGAGGTTACAAAAATATGTTCACCAGTTTAAACAATGTTCATGGTTTCCATAGCGTTGAATAAGCCACTTACAACACGCATGAGAAAGACTCATTGTACTCCGAAAGCCACCAAACTGGCTCAAAATGAACTCTGGTGGATAGGACTAACTTTATACTGGATAGCTAGCTACTTGTCGATTCAACTGAGGACATAAATTTTGCAAGACTCTGTCATCTCTCCAAGATGTCTACTAGGACATCAAGGCATGATCTTTTTCAAGTGCACGTACCCTTAGCTCGCCACCACATCATCCATTGTGATATTTGAAGACGTTAAAATTCAACGCAAGCATCTTTCAGCTTGTTGCAATGATGTCGGTCAGCAAGAGCTAACATGGTGGGTGGCCACAGTGTGCACACCAATACTTTTGCAAAGAATGCCTTCGCAGACCACCTTCATCTTTTCCATCGCATACTGATCTCGGCCACTAGTAGGTGCTTAACCATTCCTCCATAGTCGTCACGGTCAAGATCGTCCATGGGAGGCAATGAGTCCGTGTAGATAAAATGAAGCAATGCCATGAAAACATCAGGCTGCATATCTTTGACATGTATGTCGCGTGTCCATTTTTCTTTCATCGATCCATAGAACTCTGCGTTGAACACAGGGCGACCACATCGTAAGAACGATCTTATGAGCATGGAAAACCTCATCTTGTAAGATGAATATCAGGTCCGCTTCCTCCGTCTCCAGAAGTATTTCAAGATCTTCCGCCAAGTTTGAGGGTGGAATTTTCTGGTCCTCCGCTATGACTTTCGAGGTGTCGACAACAAGGGGCTGGTGGATCACGGTGAGATCACGCTCAATGACGAGGCGGTCATCACGTACCTAGACTTGAGGTTAACAAGGAACACACACAAAAATAGCCATTTTAAGGCACGGTATATAAAATTAGTTTACAAACAAATACAAATTCCTAAGGCGAAAAAAGCATAATCTTACGCTTGCAATCATCATACAAATCGAAGCAACAATGCAGCTCCAGCCCCCAGAGCCTAGCAAGCATAGTAAAGGAAATTGAAAGAAAAAACTGTAGAGTGAGTCGTCCGAGTTATTCTCGACTCGGCTGCGAAGCAGAACACGCTGGAAAACTAACGGAGGAAAACAGCTCGTCAAAGCTATAGGAAATTGCTGACTACCAGCTAGTATCTGATGGTGACTTCAGAGAAGACTTAGAGGACAACAAGGGCGACGACGGAGCTATTTTTTTTCTTTCAAAATGGGTGATCCCGGCCTCTGGATCAAGCGATGCACACATCCATTTATTAAAAAAAGTAATAGTTTGAGTATCTCATCCAGATTACATGTCAAATCACACGAAAGTAAAAAGATGCAGCTCCAACCCACAAAAAGCAAAAACAAGTGACTACTGACGACGGAGCTAAATACAACGGAATTTAATTAGACCACGAGTTTGAGAGGAGAAGCCTTCACGACCAAGATTCTTGGAAGCATGAGGGGACGAAAGGTTGGACCATACCACGTGCCCATCGAGGATACGGCCAAACTCGAGTACATCAAGCAGCGAAGACTGCAGTTGGCAATTTGGAATCGATCATGCTCCACCTCTTCTTCTTTTATAAGTATCGATTGAGGTTTATTACATGTCAAATAGGTGGTTACATACCTTTTTTTTTGGCAGGACAGGTGGTTACATACCTGGCGTATATGTTTTTGTGCTACTGTGAAAGTCTGAAGTTCCTAAATACTTTTGCCTAGTAGACATTTTTCTAGATCAACAGGCGGCTCACCAGCCCATTCCATTTTCACTGAAAAACGAAATGACAGTGTCACGAGCATTTGAGTCCATGCTTCCTCCAGGCTATTGCCTCCAAAACACTAGCCCAAGGCTCAATTTAGAATAAAAAAACATGAAATCTCATCTAAACATCAGCCACGTACGCGTCAGGTTTTCACAGCTTTTACCTCAACATCTTGCTTTTTTTTTCTTCAGGTGCGCCCTTCAGTCGACAGTCTTATGATCAGGACTTCAGGTGTTATGCTGCCTGTCTCTTCTTCAACTGCATGGAAGAGCTGGGGCTTTCATCACTCTCTTCTCCATCGATCGTATGCAGTGTTCCACAGAACTTGTATTCTTCTTGGGGCACATATGTACCCTATAGGAGTTTCGCCACTCGCAGCCACAGCACCTGCAAGCCAGACCACACACATCGCCCGAAGAACATAAAATCTGCAGTAACCATGTTAGCAACAGCATTTTTAGTATTGCTGATCCATAGTATAGCCTCATTATCATACTTAGGCCCATATTCTACTTAACTAAGGTAGATATATCATCCAACAAATTTTTCAAAATATCACCGGAAAAGAGCAGATGATCAACATTTTTATTTTCAGAATAGAGAAGGCAGATTTTTATTATGTACTACCTCTTGTCTTTTCAACATGTCATCTCTGGTGAGCAGATTATCATGTGAAACTAGCCAAATAAACACATGGACCCTGGGGGGTAATATGCAAATTCCGGCAGGTGTAAACACAGGAATCACACCTCTAAAATTCAGCTCAGCGTAAAGAGACTGAAATATCGTATAAACCAGAGTATGAAGTTTTCAGATTTTATGTCTACATACATCCACTTTGTATCAAAGTTGAGACACTTATTTTGGGACGGAGGGAGTAGCTTATACCATTGCTCCATCAACTTAACACTGAAATCTCTTTTAAAGGTGAGTTTCAGGTTATACCCATTCCAGCTTTCATTAGTTGTTACCCTTGCTTGTCACAAACAAAGTACAGATCCTAGAACATGATAGCAAGGCTGGTCGGACCAAACAAGATATGCACATATGTTCTAACCAACTTATCGAACAGACTCATGTACATAATTAAAAAGGACAGTTTAATGTTATCAATGTAGGTTACCTGGAACACCTTGGATTAGGGCAAGATGTATCTGTTTAGTTAGTATGATTGATTTTAGGATCAATGTGAGTGAGTTTGGTGTTTGGAGTGTATGCATGTCGCCGGATGACTACTTCTTGGATAATCCATGTGCGAGTAAAATTTATGAAAGCCATATGAATCTTAAAAATTATATCTGGGTCTACATACATCCACTTTCTATCAAAGTTGAGACACTTATTTTGGGACGGAGTGAGTATCATGTAATGTGTTTGGTTTATTTCATATTTGGTCAAGCACGTGTACACAATTACTAATGCAAGCTAATTTTTCAGCCTGCAACTGAGAATTATCTTGGATGAGTACTGCTAGTTTGGTGCCATGTCAGGGATGTGAAGATTACACACATTCAATTCCTGCCCCCTTAACGTCAAAAAAAAAAAAAAAATCCTGCCCCCTTTTCAGTAGGATTGTACCTTTTACCTGATTGCTCTCCTTAGATTATTTTGTACATAACTTAGCATAACTAATACGGAGTACAACTTATGGCTCTCCCTATTATTTGAGAAAAAAAAGATAATGAACATTTTAACTTAACCCAAAGATACCAGATCAAAACTGAAAGCAGCACATCATCACTGATATTGAAGGACCACATTGCCATCTAAATCCATGTCCTTTATTCTGGTATGATCATCCGCTGGAACCTTAGGAATGGGTGCCATAAAAGCTAACAGTGCTATATAAAACTATTCACAGAACAAAACTTCAAATGATGATGTACGTTCCTGGAGAACCTTTAAATACAGTTTTAGTTTTCCAGAATAATTATGTCACAGATTTACACATCATTGGCGTCGGTACTCCAAATAAATTAATTACACAATATAATCGTCATGAAATTAGCAATCAAGAAATGTATAAAACCTATGTATCCAAGAGGCAATTGGTTGAACATGTAGCATGGAGGACATAATGAATGTATGAACCTAGAAAGCACATCTCGCATACAAATAAACACCCAGGTGCAAACCTTAAATTTCCTATCGGCCTCAAATTAATGCATTTTCTACATTTTCTCGATAAATCATATTTTTAGGTAAGAAAAAAACAACTTGCCATGAACATCCTTACCATTTTGTGATGTCAGGTTCAATTTGCCTTAAAATCGTCTTCCCATGATGCCCAATAAAACCCTTACCACTACAACTCATGAATATCAGGCATATCACATATATTAAAACTACTTTCTACAGATATTCTCATTGTTTATAAGCATCTTCATGTGGCACAACCCTGATGATTGCTAGTTCCAGCTTTGTTGGGTCAACAACCCATGTATGAAAACCATTTTGAACTTGGCATTTTCTCTAACTGAAACATGGCTAATTTTTCAGATGCAAATGTCTAACTATGGTGGTAGATATATATATTCAAAACTAACCGATAGGAATTCAAAGGTTCCCTGCCTTTAAAAAGAGATGAATCAAGAGGGCATATATAAATTAGAGAACAGAAGAGGTTCACAAAAGAGTTCAAAACAACTTAATGAACTAATTAAGATATATAATCTATTTTTAGACAACCAGGCATATGGCCCTGCTTTTTTCATAGAAAGCATAGAAGACGATTTATAATCGCATATATATATAGGATGATATCAAATCACCAGTTCACTACATGCAAGAGGACTTCTACAAAAGTCAACAAAGAGCTCCAACAGATAAGTGATAACTAGAGCATATGACGAGACTTTCCATTCCAAAAAGACTAAAAAAGATCACAGAAAGGCAGGGCAAGCTGTCTCAGGTGGTATGTATAACCATGGGGAAGCTAACACAACAGTCAGATATGAGCATTCTAAAATTTGCAATACTTAAATGTTGATTGCTCCTCCAAAAGATCTCTAGAAACTGACAAGTCAAGGATCAGACTATTCATCCCAGATGGTGAATTGGTGATGACTACGTCAATTAAGTAAAGTGTTCCAAATTTAAGCTGGCATTAGCACACTAAATTTTGAGAGACTTTGTTGCCCTCTCCAAGACATCAACTATGACAGCAGGGCATGATGTTTTCAACTGTACATACCCCTGGCTTGCCAGCACATCATCCATTCTATCTGAAGACATGATAAATTCAACGCAAGACTTTTGGAAATAATGCCTTCACACTCAGCCTTCATCCTTTCCATCGCATACCGATCTGCAGCCACTAGTAAGTGCTTGACCATTTCTTTGTTCTCATCACCATCATGATCGTCCATGGAAGGCAATGAATCCGTATAGATGAAATGAAGCAACGCCTTGAAAACAAAGGGCTGCATGTCTTCCACGGTTATGCTCTTTCTCTGTTTGTCTCCCATCGGTCCATAGAGTTCTGCCTTCAAGACTGGTGACCGTGCTGCAAGCACAATCTTATGCGCATGAAAAATCTCCCCTTTAACGTTGAATGTCACATCTGCTTTCTCCGCTGTCTCTAGCAGTTTGCCAAAATTATCTGACAGATCTGATGGTGGTATATGAACCTCTACAGTCTTGGCTACTAGTACTAGTGGTTCCTTCACCACAGTGAGATCACACTCAATAACGAGACGGTCATCCTGCAAATAAGCTGACTGCTCCAGCTCGCTCACCTTCTTGAAATCGCCATTCCCCCAAGCACATGTATGGTCGAGGGGATTGAACTCCTTCGGTGAAATCAAGGAGGAAATCATCGATGACGACAGCCCGCTGGTCTGGTTGACCAACCTCAGGTCGTAGAACGCCCGTACCTTGGGGCCCTTGCCCAGGAGCTCGACGAAGACGGAGACGTAGTCCTTGGCATCCTTCTTTTGTCCGTCAGGGTAGTAGCGGATGCACCACTCGTACCCGCCAACAGAGGCGGGGGTGGACCGGATGAATTTGCCGGTGCCCATGCCCTTATGCAGACTGTACCCAACGATCTCGAATTCTAGCGTGGCCTGCTCCGTCGCTGGGATGCATCTCGACTTCATCCTTTTTGTTGGCCGCTGCAATGCTGCCATTGCGGGAGCTTTGGGGTGTGGTGCCGTGGTCGGGATCTAGTGCAGCGGCTATGGGAGAGGGGAGGGGAGGGGAAAGTGTACTGGAGGCGGTCTCGGCGTGCGGACCGGCGGCGGGCGGGCTGGCGGCGGGATTGGACCGGGAGACAAGGGTTTGGGCAAGCGACGGCGACGAGATTTGAGAATTGCGAGCCAAAATCGATGCTTCCCTGCTGACATTTTTTGCAGAGACTTTTCTCCTACTACGCAGATATAGCTGGCCCAAACGGGCCGGCCCGGCACGGCACGGCACGACCCAACAGAGGCACGGCCCGTAGGCACGATTAGCAGTCGTGTCGTGTCTGGGCCGACCCGCGTGCCACGGCGTGAGATTGGGCATGGCACGTTTGGCCCGTTGGGCACGTTTCAGCCTGTTTTTTATTTTTATCTGATAAATAAGTAAAAATAGGTAAAAAATAGTTAATCGTGTCATGCCGTGCCGGCCAGCGTGCTTCAAATCGAGGAGCGGCTCGGACACTAATGAACCCGTGCTCGCGTGCTTCAAATTGAGTACCGTGCCGTGCCAAAAAAGTCTGATGTAGATGTTTGCCCGATCTTTCACCGCAAGAACCACCGGATAACTATCCTTCCAATCACGTGAGCAATCCACGCAACCTGAGGAACGAGAGAACGAATCTCACGGCGAGCAACGAGATGATGAACACCACGCCTCACGCCAAGCTTGACAACCCTTGACAGAATCAAGGACCTTCTCGCCACGCACGAACACTCTTGACAGACTCAAGAACTCTCATGCCTCAATTTATTGGATAACTAGACGAACGTCCGAGACGCCGTCATACACGCCGGTCCCTTGGGACGGAGGCGACCTTGAACACAAAGTTCTACATATTTTTCAACTCCCCTAATATTGTGGCACCCCCTCTGGTTATAAAGGCCAAAGGGGTAGGAGCCGCTGAAACCTAACCTGGTTCGACTCAGACACCTAAATCTAATTGGACTCAAACTGATACAAACCGACCCATGGTTGGGTTCGGCCATATTTGGCACGCAGGCCCTAATTAACAACACCTTAGACTTATATTTCTATTACATATGTCCTAGCGTGTCAACGAACCAATATAATGCCGACGATGCCCGTATCATCCTCCCCTTCTTAGAAAGGCGTTGTCCTCAATGCCGGAAGGTCTTCTCCAGCGCTTGTGGCGTCAAATTTGCACATCGCCACGATCCTTGTTCATCTTCAAGTCTTCGCCGGCCTGCCACACCACATCCTCCCTCTCGGCTAGCTAGACTTGCTCTTGGTGCCAACCATGTTTGGCACCATCACCCGGACTGAGACACAAAACTTTCGGACTGCAACGCAAACGCACCACGCAAATCACCCCAAACACAACAGGACAATTCCTGCACACCCAGGGTCCAAATCAGCTGAATACGCCTGCGGAGGCAATCTGAAATTGTTGGGACAAACTTGGCTCATCATCCAAAACAAACAGCACAAATTGCTGCACACCAAGGATCCAAATGATTCAAGTCCACCACCGTTTGAAAATCAGTGTCTTTTTTTTTCTGTCACGTATATGCACAGAATACCCGCGTCCAATAATCTGCAGGTACAAAACCGTGTCAAAATATTTCCTCACGTTCACCACAAATTTCGGATCTGAACCGACTCCGTTTCCTTTCCTTTTCTGCTCGGAATTAACCCCACAAAATCCGCAACAAATAATCAATCCGAGATTTTTTCTTTCCTTTTCTGTCCGGAATTAATCAGACAAAACCCGGAACAAATCAAATACGAGATCTCCTCTTTCCCTGTTTGCTTCTTTCCTTTTAAAATCTGATCCGAAATCTCCTTAAACTTTCCTTTTTATTTCTTTCCTTCACGTCATGAGATCTGAATCTTCCTTTCCTATTTCTGCTCCGATCTGGACTCATACATAGCAATTTGTATTTTCTTTTCCGATCGGCACTTTCCTTTTCTTTCCACAAAGCAATCAGATCGGAAATTAAATCCGAGATATTCTCTTTCCTTTTCTGTTTCCTCCCGCTTTTAATGCATCTATCCGATCCGCACCAAGTGCATGAGCAATACGGCCTGTTGGACGCACCTCTCGCAGAATTCTGATGGCAGACATGAATTTTGTACTTCCCTACGTGGAAACAAACTTTCCCTTGTTTTCTCTATTTCCTATTTTCACGTACATGCATTAGCATCCGATCTGTACGCGAAAAAGTGCCAAGACTCTACACACCTTGCAGTCCGATCCAATCTCCTATGTCAATTTTTTTTTTCTTTTTTTTTTTGGGTACGTGTGGACCAAACCGATCTGATTCCCATCAGGACTCGATCCTGCACTCCATGGTCCACGCAAAATCGACGAAGATCGATGGAAAATTCCAGTCGCCTTGCCCAACCAATCCGCCTCGAATATATCATGCCTACGAATCGCCGAGATGCAGGCATGCAGCAGCGCTGCCAACTCGTCAATCTTCCTCCAAACAACTTCAGCAAAAACGGATCTACCAATCCTTACGGACCTGCATATCAATCTTCAACTGAATTTACCTCACGGTGATTAACCTGGCTCTGATACCACATGATGTAGATGTTTGCCCGATCTTTCACCGCAAGAACCACCGGATAACTATCCTTCCAATCACGTGAGCAATCCACGCAACCTGAGGAACGAGAGAACGAATCTCACGGCGAGCAACGAGATGATGAACACCACGCCTCACGCCAAGCTTGACAACCCTTGACAGAATCAAGGACCTTCTCGCCACGCACGAACACTCTTGACAGACTCAAGAACTCTCATGCCTCAATTTATTGGATAACTAGACGAACGTCCGAGACGCCGTCATACACGCCGGTCCCTTGGGACGGAGGCGACCTTGAACACAAAGTTCTACATATTTTTCAACTCCCCTAATATTGTGGCACCCCCTCTGGTTATAAAGGCCAAAGGGGTAGGAGCCGCTGAAACCTAACCTGGTTCGACTCAGACACCTAAATCTAATTGGACTCAAACTGATACAAACCGACCCATGGTTGGGTTCGGCCATATTTGGCACGCAGGCCCTAATTAACAACACCTTAGACTTATATTTCTATTACATATGTCCTAGCGTGTCAACGAACCAATATAATGCCGACGATGCCCGTATCAAAGTCGTGCTTCGAGTCGGCCCATTTGACATGTGAAAACCTCATATACATGTATACTGAAATTCTCGTCTCATTTTTATAGTTGTGATTTTTTTCCTGGTTAGTCCAAGTAATTGTTTCCCATGTTGATGCGATTTGCAGAGAGTGGAGGTTTGTACCAGTCACTGGTACTCCTAAAAAGACACCTTAACAAGAACAAGAGTATCTCCCTCCCGGGTCGCCCCCGCGCGGCGACTCCGGAGGGCCCCCAACCCTAACCAAAGCACCACAAAGCCGGCGCGTCCCCGGCCGCCGCCGCTGCCGGCGCCGGCGGCGGTGGCGGCGCCCTGCCCGTCAAGGAGGCGGAGGGGTGTGAGCGGACCTGCGGGCTGAGGCGCTCGCCTCGGTCGCCGGTCGCACGGTGCGGAGCTGCGCTCGGCGGCGGGACCCTAGGCGCGGTGGGGCGACGCCGACGAGGACGTGCAGGGCAAGGCGGAGAGGCGGCGCCACCAGGCACTCCGGCGGCGGTCCTCGAGCTGGGCGCGAGCGGCGCATCTGGGCCCGTTCTGGGCCCGATCTGGGCTCAGCGGGTCCGCTCGGTCAGGGCGCGTTCGGGCCTCGTCGCTGCTCGGCGAGGCCAGGCCGGCGTTGCTCGGCGCTGGTGGTGGTGCGGCTGCCTCGGGGGCGCAGGGGGTGAGCTGGTGGTGGGTGGGTTGAGGTGTGGCTGGAGGTCGTGGTGGAGTGGTGGAGGTCGCGTCCCTCTGCCTTGAGGGCCGACGTTGCTGGTGCTGGTCACAGAGGTGGCTGCGGTGTATGGCAGCGGCGCGGTCCGTGCGAAGAGGGGCTCGGGTGGACCAGGCTTTTGGTGGGGTGCGAGCAGCAGTGCCAAGCGAAGGCTTGCTCTTGCCATGGCCGGAGCCGATAGCGACGGCGCCCGCGGGCGTCGTCTCCTTCATGAAGGCGTTGTCGTGGTACCATGCTCGCCTCCACCGTGTCCGTGCTCCGGGGGAAACCCTCGACTCGGGTTCCCGGTCGGACGATGTTGACGGCTTGTCGTCATGTCCCTCTTGGGGGCATCGTTGATGGAGTCGGACTTGGCTGGAGGGACCAGTGAGGAGTAGGCGGTGGTGGCTTTGGTGGTGTTGGTGCTTTCTCCGTGGCCACGATGCTTGTGCTTCTACGGAGGGGCTGGAAGCTCTCCTCTGACGTCGGTTAACGGCTCGGGCTAGTGCCGGTGAAGGTTCCCGGGTGTCGACTCGGCTGCGTGATGCCCTTCGATCATGTTGTTGGCGGTTGTGTAACGCCTCGGCGACGCATGGCCCTTCGTCCGGAGTGGACTCGGCAACGTGCTGCCCTTCGGCTGCTCCAACACCATCGTGGCTGATCTCGGTGGATTGAAGCCTTTCGTCTACGGCGGTGAAGTTTCAGGTGCACTGGCGTCCAACGGTAACCGGAAGATAAAGAGAGTTGAAGGCCTTCCCTGCGGGGTTGTTGCTTAGTGCCATGTTGTTCTTCTTCCTTTGTTGTAGCTCTTGCTTTTCTTTCTTTCTTATTTCCTTGTGTAACTCCCTGTAATCCAAACCGGCATTTGTCCCGGATTCCTCTTAATATATTGAAACCGCGCTGGCGGGTTTCCGTCAAAAAAAAAAAAATATTTCTTTTGCAAGTGTAGTCGTAGTCGTCTGCAAAGTGGTTCCTCATGCAGATATAATTTGTTTTCTCCGACGCTTTCTTTTTGTTTCATGAGTGGTCGTTTTGCAGGCTTGGTTGGATGTATACTGGAATTTCGTACCTCTCATATACTCCTAATTTTGTTACAACTAGTCTAAATTTTGTTGCTCGTCCCGATGTGATTTATTCCCCCGACAGTAAAACTTTGTTCCATGCGTAAACGTTTGCAAAACTTGGTTGGATATGTGTGCTACAAATTCTTGTCCCAAATATAGTTTTGATTTTGTTCCAACTAGTTTAAATTTATATTCCTCGTGTAGATGCAGTATGTTCCCCGTACACTAGAATATTGTCTCCCCTGTAATCATTTGTAAATTTGTTCAACCTTGCACCAAATTTTTAGTCCCATGATGCTTGGCCGAAGAGTTTCCGACATTTTATATACCACACTCCACGCCTCCATCCGAGCCAATACAAAGATGAATGTGAACACATGGAAAGAAAAAGACATGGCTCCTAAGATGGCAAAAAAATTCCAGCAACTACTGTTTCAATGCTCTTATAAGATTTACGGAAGAAATGATTCGCCTATTGTAGTTGTTGCAGTTCCCAAGTAAATATGTATGATTTTCTTATATTTTCTAGGGTTGGCTTGATATGGCAAGTGCTTCAAGTACAGTCTTTGATCATAAAGAGCAATCTGCAGCCACTAAGCTGCAAGTGTATTATTCTGCAGACTTGCAACCATCAGGTAACGGCTTGCTGAGTCGACAACCTTTATCAATACCTCAGAACTGCTACGGCAATCATCCTCGTTTTCTCATGGAGTGTGGCAGGTAGTTTATATGGCTGTTATTTAGAAAGTTCCTCCTCTATATCTCTTCTATCTCCAGGCTCCAGCAGTTCATCCTCTATACTATGTCTCGTATAGCTAATAATATCCTAAAATCTCTATCTCTGCTCCGTTATAATGACAGCCTCCTGTGCAAGTAATGGGCTCTTCCCTAATGATGTTTACGAGTCAAGCCCACATTTTTCTCTATCAAACTGGTGTATGGCAGAAGAATCAAACTCCGGTGATGTTGTCAGTGCGCAAGATAGTACTGAACCAAAACTAAGGTGCCGAGGAGGAGCTGCAAACCCAGTTATTAGCATATGCATCATTTCTACTTTGTAAGTGTCCATGTTTGTAGATCAATTTCCCTTTTTCACATTTAATTTCTTTGTTAAATAGATGGAAGCACTGAATTCGATGGAACTACTGCAAAGTCTTCTACTGGTGTTGGTGGTAGCAGTCAGGTAAGTGCTGTGTAAAAAAGCCTATTATATTTAGTATGTTTGCAAATATGTTGGCAAAAGCAACATGTGCTAATAAAAATAGTGCACAGCTGAGGGTGAAAGGTGGCTTAAAATCAACAAAAAAGTAAAAAATAGAGCACTGGCTATAACGAATCAGTGTAAGTCAACCAAGTTTATGTTCTTGATTACTCCCTCCGTTACATATTAGATGACTCCATTTGTACAAAAGTGAATGTATCTAGAGATGTTACAAGTCTATATACATCCACTTTTGTACAAATTGAAATATAGAACGGAGAGAGTAGTTAATTTGGCCAAGCCATCCCGATATGCCGGAAGCTAGATCTGTTGATAGTTTTAAATGAAGTTTCAAGGTAAAAACAGTATTGCCGTATAATAGTCGTCATACTCAGGTATTAGGTCCCTTTTTCAAGCCAGTCTGGCAGCCATGAACATACCTTAGAGACAAGCAATTACAAATTTGCCTTCAAAACTGCATAGACATCCTTAGCATTTTGCAATGTCTGGTTTAATTTCGTCTCACACTTATATTCCCATCAGGCCTATAACACCCCTACGACTACAGTTCATGAATAGAAGACATATCACATATATTTGATCAAAGTGTGCAGATATTATCAGTGTTGATGTTCAAAAACACCTTCATATGGCACAACACCGCTGATTGTTAATTCCATCTTTGTTGGGTCAACCATTCAGGTATGGAAACCATTTTGAAATTTCTCTAACTGAAATCTGACACTTATGTTTCAGATGCAAATGCCTAACTATGGTGGTAGATATATATACTCAAAACTCAAAAGTAACCAATAGGATTCAAATGTTTTATTCTTTAAAAAGAGAGGAATCAAGAGAGCATATATAAATTAGAGAACAGTATAAGTTCACAAAAGTGTTCAAAAAACTTAATGAACTGATGAAGAATTTATAATCTCATACATAGGATGATATCAAATCACTAGTTCACTACATGCAAGAGAGATAGGACTCTTCTCCAAAAGTCAACAAAAGAGCTCCATCACATATGTGATAACTAGAGCATATGACGGGCCTTTCCATTCCAAAAAGCTTAAAAAGGCAGGACAAGCTGTCCTAGGTGGTATCGTGTACGTAACCATGGGTAAGCTAACACAACAGCCGGATATGAGCATTCTAAAATTTGTAATACTTAACTGCTTCATCTCAGATGGTGAAGACTATATGCCAATTAAGTTAACTATTCCAAATCTAACCTGGCATAAGCACACTAAATTTTGCGGGACTTTGTGGCCCTCTCCAAGACATCTACTAAGACAGCAGGGCATGATCTCTTCAACTGCACATACCCCTGGCTTGCCAACACATCATCCATTCTATTTGAAGACATGATAAATTCAAGACAAGCATTTTTCAGCCTGCTGCAGTGATGCTGATCAGCTAGAGCTAACGTGGTTGCCACAGTCTCAACATCAAGACTTTTGGAAATAATGCTTTCACATTCAGTCTTCAACCTTTCCATCGCATACCGATCTGCAGCCACTAGTAACTAGTAAGTGCTTGACCATTTCTTTATTCTCATCGCTATCAAGATTGTCCATCGAAGGCAACGAATCAGTGTAGATGAAATGAAGCAATGCCTTGAAAACAGCAGGCTGTATGTCTTCCACTGTTATTGTCTGTCTCCCTTTGTCTCTCATCGGTCCGTAGAGCTCTGCCTTGAAGACCGGTGACCGTGCTGCAAGCACAACCTTATGCGCATGGAAAATCTGCCCTTTAACGTTGAATGCCACATCTGCTATCTCCGCTGTCTCTAGCAGTTTTCCAAAATTATCTGACAAATCGGATGGAGGTATCTGAACCTCTACGGTCTCGGCAACAAGTGATTCCTTGACCACAGTGAGATCGCACTCAATAACTAGACGATCATCCCGCAGGTAAGCTGACTGCTCCAGCACGCTCCTCTTCATGAAAGCGGTACTCCCCCAACCACATGATTTGTCGAAGGGATTGAAATCCCTTGGCGATCCCAAGTGGGACTTCACCGATGTCGACAGCCCGGTGTCCTGGTTAACCAACCTCAAGTCGTAGAGCGCCCGTACCTTAGGGCTGTTGCCCAGGAGAAGGATGAAGACTGACACGTAGTCCTTGAACTGCTCCTTTGATCCGTCTGGGTAGTAGCAGATGCACCATTGGTACCCGCCAATAGAGGCGGGGGCGGACTGGATGAATTCGCCGATGCCCAAGCCCTTATATAGACTGTACCCAATGATGTCCAATGCCAGCGTGGCCCGCTCCGTCGTTGTGATGCACCTCGACTCCAGCCTTTTTGTTGGCCGTAGCGATGCTGCCATTGTGGGAGCTTTCCGGTGGGGTGGGGATCAAGTGCAGCGACGATGAGAGTTTGGGCAGTCTGGGCGTGGCGGCCGGCGGCGACACAGGGGATGGCGGCTGGTGGGTGGGAAGCGGGATTGGACCGAGAGACTAGGGTTTGGGCGAGCGGTGGCAACGAGGGTTTTTGAGAAGGGATTGCGAGCCAAAATCTCTGTTTCCCAGCGGATGTTTCTCCTCACACTCCCCTTCGACCTTGTATATCTCGCATCGCATGTAGGGAGTCGCTCGCGATAATCTCCCAACGGGGTCGGCTCTTTGTGTCTTTTCATGGTTTTTTTCTTCCTTTTGGTATTTTTCGTTATTCTGTTTATTTTTGCGTTTTATTTCAATTTTTATTTTTCAAACCGGCGAAATTTTTGTTGGAGCCGAAAAATCACAGACATTCGCATTTTTATGGAATCGTGACTTAAAACATTAACAATTTTTACATTTTTAGAACGGGATATTTTTTAAATATGAACCATTTTAAAAAATCAAGATTTTATTTTCTTTCTTGTTCACTATTATTTTTGGTTCACCCGAGTTTCGTTCATTTTCAATTCACTATTATGTTTGGTTAACCGGCTTTTATGGTTCACTATAATTGTCTATTCACCCAAATTTAATTTTTTTTTTGTTGGTATCATCATTTTTTTTTGTTCACCGTGATTTTTGGCTCACCACAAAAGAATCAAAAAATTATGAACAGAAAAAATGGAAATAAATATGTGATGGTTGTTTCTTAGGTGGCTCGCTGGTCTCTCTTTTTGTTTGGAGTGCTGGTCGCTCCCTAGGAGACGCGTGCATGCACTTGCGGTGTCCCAGGCCCACGTAGCGTAGAGGATGTTATCGAGGCGAGACATCCGCTCGCTTCAAGGGATATATATGCGGAACCCGTGGCCTAGTAAGCAGAGCCACGGTAATCCCGTAATTTGTGGTCTTTCCCGGACAGGCTGCTTATACGCTTACGGACGCTAGGACAGACCCATGGGAGGTTCTACTAGTCCGTTCAATCGCTCGGTTTTGTCGGTGGCACGATCGTTTGGGTTCTATGATCCTACGTACGTGGAAAAACTTTCTTAGCCTAAGTATGATCCTAAGAAAATTAAGTGTGTTTTCTTAGCCTTCGAGAACTTATTGGGTCCGCAAGTAGCCGAGTCAGCACACATCATAGTGCATAATTCGACATTATGATGAGAATACCATCACGATGTATGTACACATCAGACATTAGCATTTTTCGAACGGTAGAACGGCGACGTCAACACGATAGACGATATGGTGTGGAATACAAGTATTAACGCCCTATTCTCTTCATGGTGTGGTCATTATTGTCAACCCTAGGAAGGCTAGGTAGGATGTTTGGTCCAATGGATCTTTGCCTTTAGCCGACACACTGCCCTATTTCGGCGGTGTAGGCGACACTTGTGATTTCAACTTTAGCTTGTTCAGTGGCTCTCATGTTTAAGTTCTTTTTATACTCTTGAACTTTTCTTCGGGATATGTAGGCCCGGTTATTTTGGAGTTCTTAAATGGCTTTCACGACAAGCTTCCCTACCCTCAGCTTCCTGGAGAAGTCGTCCCCAAAATTTAAATAGGGTTGCAAATTAGATTATTCTAAACTAGTTTGTAGGCCTACCTAAATTTGATGAACGACTTCTACAGAAAGTTGGGGTAGGACAATTTCTCTGGGAACCCATCTAGGAAGGTTAAAAGAAATGGGCCATAGTATTGCCACGACATAATGATGTGTCAATCTTGCTTGCAAGAAGTGTGTCTGTGTCTCCTGGCCACCCAATGCTCGATGGTCGTAGTTCCTCACATATTAGTAAGGGTAGAGCTTAGACTTACTCACAAGTCCCACCGTCAGGTCGGCGAGCCCGCCACGCCTGGCCTCTTGCGTGCACCACCCCTGGTGCCGTTAGGTGCGCCGGTGCGTGCTCGCCGGCGTCGCCCAACTCCGCCCCCACCTTCAAGATGCAGTGCTCGCCTAGCTGGTTCAAAGAGCGCTGGCGGCACCGTCCTGGGTGCAGCTCAGAAGTTGATATGCAAGCGGCTTGGACTGCCGTCTGACAAGGACGAGGAGATCGCGTGCCTCCGCCAGCGGTACGAGAGAGCGTTCGATCCGGAGCTCTCGGACGTGAAGATGCAGGCCCTCACGGCGCTAGCTGAAGAAGCAACAATGGGGAGGCGCGCTGCGGCGGTGCCGCAGACTGCCGTCTAGCCGTCAGTGCCGCTAGGGACCGACCGCTGCCAATGTCGTCATTAGTTTCTATTATGTTGAAAACCAAAGTGTTTGTGTGGAACGTAAGAGGTCTGAACTCGTCTGCTAGGAAAAGTGTGGTGTGTAAGCTTGTAGGGGACAATCAAATCTCCATTGTGTGTGTCCAGGAAACAAAAATCTCAGTGATGTCTGATCAAATTGTCGCGGAAGCCTGCGGTTCCCGCTTTCGCAACCATGTTTCTGTTCCTTCTGTGGGTGCAAGCGGTGGTATGCTCATTGCCTGGGATGCTGATCATGTGCACATTGCACCGGTAAAGCTAACCACAACTTTCATGTTAGTCTCCTGTACATGCAAATTCACCAACAGACAGTGGTTCCTTTGCAATGTATACGGGCCACAAGATTCTGCAGCCAAAATCAACTTTCTTGCTGATCTTAAGAATGAAGTAATTGGTATCCATGCACCTGTTGCAATACTGGGTGACTTCAACTTGATAGCCGAAGCGTCAGACAAGAACAACAATACTCTGAACAGAGGCCTCATGCGGGCTTTCAGGAAATTCATCAATGATCTAGGTATGAAAGACCTGTATCTTCATGGTAGACGCTATACTTGGAGCAATGAACAGCTCAATACCGTGATGTGTAGGCTGGATCGGGTACTGTACAATTGCGAGTGGCATGACTCTTTCCCCAATGCCCTTTTGCAAGCGATCACATCGGCGGCATCTGATCACTGCCCGCTGATTCTTGACCTTCATGCTGACTTCAAGACCAACCGTCGTTTTCGGTTCGAAACATATTGGGCGAGACGGGACGACTTCCCGCACCAGGTACAGCAGGCATGGTCATCGGCTCCCAGCCACCAGAATGCTTTTGTTAACCTCCACCTGAAGCTGAGGCACACTGCCAATCATTTGCAGTCATGGGGATCAAAGCTGACTAACGATCTGCGTCTGCGTGCGGAGATTATCAACGAGCTAATCTTCCGGATGGATCAAGCAAGAGACTCTCGGCCTCTGTCACCGGCCGAACACCAATTCAGGAAAAACCTAAAAGTAAAATGCCTCGGGATCGCTGCTCTCGAGCGCTGCATGTGGCGGCAAAGATCAAGATTTCTGTGGTTGCGTGAAGGGGATTCTAATACCAAGTTCTTTCACATCAAAGCAACAGCTAGGCGTAGAAAGTGTTTCATCCCAATTGTCAGTTCTGGCGACTCCCTGTCGGTTGATCAGCAGCACAAGGTGCATCAATTCTGGACTCATTTTAACCTCCAATTCGGCACCTACAAAACGCAACAGCAATCCATCAATCTCAACAGTCTGAGTTTCACAATGGTGCAATTGCAATCACTGGACGACCAGATCTTGGAGGAAGAGGTCAAAGCGGTTATCTTTGATCTTCATCCTGAAAAGGCACCCGGTCCAGACGGGTTTACTGGCCTATTCTATAGGGTTTCTTGGGACATTATTAAGCCAGAGGTAATGCTTGCTATTCGCCAATTGGAATCTGCTAGGCAACAAGGTCTGGCGCTGCTTAACAATGCCCTACTAGTGCTTCTGCCCAAGATACAAGGGGCCTCCTGCCCTGCTGATTTCCGCCCTATAAGCCTAGTGCACAGCTTCGGCAAAATCTTTACCAAGATAATGGCTAACAGATTGCAACCTTTCATGGCTCAGCTGGTGGCTCCATGTCAAAATGCTTTCATCAAAGGACGATCTATACACGATAATTTTATGTATGTTCAAGGAGTAATCAGATCCATCAAGCAGAAAAAGATCCCGGCACTTATGCTTAAATTAGATATATCCAAAGCGTTCGATTCAGTTTCATGGGAATTTTTGATCAAGCTGTTAGGACACAGAGGATTTCCACCAAGATGGATCAGCTGGGTAATTGCGTTGCTTGCTACAACTTCAACACGTGTGATTGTCAATGGAGAGCTGTCCGAAGACATTTACCACAGATGTGGGCTCAGGCAAGGGGACCCTCTGTCCCCTTTGCTCTTTGTCATTGTTATGGATGTGTTAGCCAAGTTAATTGACAAGGCACAGGAAGCTAATCTGCTTGCACCAATCGGAAACCAGATTCTAAGATTCAGAACCTCACTATATGCGGACGATGCAGTAATTTTCTTGAGGCCTAACCAGACTGAGTTAGTGTCGATGGTGGCATTGCTTAACCTTTTCGGAGATGCGACAGGGCTGAAGACAAACATGTCAAAGAGCAGTATTCTGCCGATTGCTTGTCAGACTGCTGATCTACAATTTATCACAGCGATCACTGACTGTCAGGTTGCAGAGTTCCCCTGCCGATATCTAGGTCTACCACTTTCAGATAAGAGATTGAGGAGATCGGACCTGCAGTATATTATTGACAAGTTCTTAAAGAAACTAGCTGGTTGGAAAGCGAAGTGGATCTCAATGGCCGGCAGATTGACTCTAACTTTGACAGTACTGTCGGCGTTGCCAGCCTATCAGTTGATTGCTATCATCCAACCAAAGTGGCTGATCAAGCAGATGGACAAGCTGCGTCGGGCATTCCTTTGGGCCGCAGACGATAAGGTCTCAGGTGGTAAATGTCTCATGAATTGGACCACGGTATGCATGCCAAAACATCTCGGTGGTTTGGGAATACCCAACTTGCACACTCAAAGCATTGCCTTAAGGACGAGGTGGTTGTGGCAACAGGCAACGGAGAGGTCCAAACCATGGTTAGGCCTGCCGCTACCGACTGACAGTGATGTTGCAGCGTTCTTCAGAGCCTCCACGACAATCACGGTAAATTGTGGAACCGATGTTTCATTCTGGTACTCGCACTGGTGCCAGGGACAACAACCCAGCATCCTCTTCCCGGACCTCCTAAAGCATTCCAGACTTAAGAAGATCAACGTCCGCGACGCTCTGCTCGGTAGGAGATGGATCTCCCTCATCAAGCCCAACCCAACAGCAATTGTCCTTGTGCAGTACGTGAAGCTGTGGGAGCTTATTCAATCTATGCCGCCTTTTAACTACAACGACCTACCTGACAAATACACATGGAGATGGACAACAAATGGGGCTTATTCTGCTGCCTCAGCGTACCAAGCCCAATTCATCGGAAAAATCAAATCTGAGGTCTGCTCTCAAATCTGGCACTCAAAGGCAATCCCGAAATGCAAGCTGCACACTTGGCTTTTGCTCCATAACCGTTGTCTAACAGCGGACAATCTGGCTAAACGCGGCTGGCCTCATGACCCGATATGCAAACTTTGTCGCAGCCAACCGGAAACTGCATCCCACATTGCAGGGTTTTGCTCTTACTCACAGCTGGTCTGGAAGAAAGTGCTTCAAAGCTTCGACCTACCGGCCACCTTAAACCCCAATCCAGCTTCACTGGACATCTGTTCTTGGTGGAAGGAGATCCCAAAGATTGCTCCGAAACCGATCGTTATGAAATGGAGAACCCTAGCTATATGTTCTTGGTGGATGATTTGGAAGGAAAGGAATGACCGGATTTTCAACAACAAGTCCAGGCTACCCGACGATCTGGCCGACAAGATTATCGATGAAATCAAAGCCTGGAAGATGGCGGGAGTCTTGCGCACGGTGTGGGAAACGGGAGAGTAGTGCGTGTTCATATTGTTGTGTCCCTTGTCTTTCTTACAGCTCCTCATTCTTTCATTCTTTTATTCTTTATTTCGTCCTATTTTGTCTTTCTCCTGTATTTGTATTTGTACTTCCCGGACCTTTTGCTCCGGTTCCCTCTTAATTGAATGAAAGCAGTGCTCACTGCCTTTCCGTCAAAAAACGAATAATTGTACGCATATGACTTCATCATTTCAAAATGAATATGTGGTGATGCTAATTTAGTGTCATAAATGTTGGTACATATAAGTGGTCAAGTTTAACAAGTTTGACTTAGAAAAATAAATAGATGTGCACTTATTCGTGGATGGAGGGAGTGTAAAGTTATGTTGCTAGGGATGATGATTACCAACAAAAGTGAGACCATTTTGGCTAAAATAACCCGACATACACGTAGCTGAATACCCAAACAAAATTTCGTACAAAACAAATGCCCCAATAGGCCAATACCCAATTGGCTAGCAAACATTACATACCGCTCGGCACTATACAAACCAAATGAAGCTACACTACAGGTCTACAGCTCTAGCTAGATTCTATAGTTAGCACAGTATCGAGTTTTGTTGTCAAAGAGGACTCGCCGTTCCCTGCCGCCAACGACATGCCCGGTGGCTGCATCTTCCGTGGCACTGGCATCCCCCGGCGTCCCTCAGATAAGGTGCACCGGCCCCGCGTTCCGACTGTCGTCACGGGGGCACATTCTTCTTCTGACGGGGCGACCACGGCCGGAACTGCTACCGGCCGCCGTCGTAAAACAGAACGTCGACGTCCCCGGCGTTTCTGCTTCTCTCGTACAGGCCTCGTGAACACCGGCGGGTTCAGCTGGGGTTTCGTCGGCAACCGCGGCGTCGTCAGGCGCCGGCAACTCCAGGAGTACTACGCCATCGCCTCTGTGGCCGCGGTCGGCACCCTTCTTCTTGTCGCTGTCCACGAGCAGGTCCTCGATTACGAGGGTGAGATGGCTCCAGTCGACGCCGCCGTCATCGTCGTCGGTCTCTACTTCGCTTTGGGCGAGCCACGGGTTCGACCCGGCCATGTTGAAGAACCTGTTGTACAGGTAGCTGGGACGCTCCGGCAACCACACGTCGCCGGCGAGCAGGCCGAACGTCTCCACCTTCCCCACTGACGGATTCATCTCGCCGTGATCGGATTCCACTCCCGCTTCTTGGTATAGAATTCATGTATATAGCAATCGAGGTAGGTTACGTTGGGAGTTGTAATATGTCACGGCCTAAGGCTGTACATACAGATGAGTTTGTGTAACAAACAACTCGGAAGAGACACGACAGAAGAACTCCAGCTAGCCACGATCTTTCCTAGCCGGAGTAGGTTTTTTTATACTTCTAATAACCACATCCCTACCGCTTTACTACTCAGTTTTGTTCTTGGCTGTTTTCCAGTGATTAGAACCATCGCTGACCAAGGAAA
This sequence comes from Poa annua, assembly GCA_026929855.1. NCBI lineage: Eukaryota > Viridiplantae > Streptophyta > Magnoliopsida > Poales > Poaceae > Poa > Poa annua. Next base: position 75,025,745 of record CM049433.1, read on the forward strand.
TCATAATCGCTAGGAGTTGTGCAAATAATAAGTAACATCACCTCTATTGCAACAATGTTTAAGAAAAGGTGTATTTGCAATCATATGTGATAAAATAGTGTAACGTAGATTACTGCATGTTATTATGTACCTCCACTAGTCTGGCTGTTCGGCGGAGCGTCCAACTCTTTGCCGAGTGTATTTCATCGGTCACTAGACAAGGCCGCCATATGCCGTGTGCACAAGTACACTCAACGAAGAAAATTCAAAAAAAAAGTACACTCAACGAAGAGACACTTGACAAACGAGTTATGTGCCACTCGGCAAAGAATGTATGATACACTCAGTAAAATAGGTCACGCTACATTCGTTCTTGTCAAGTGCCAACTAACGGCCAACTGGCAAAGGCTTTATAAGAAAAATTCCCTACCATTCTTGGCACATAGCTGCATCTTGTCAAAAATGTTTCTAGATTTTTGTTTAAAAAATATTTTCACAATTTCTAAGTGCCAAAAGAGGTTTTTTGTGAAGCACGTGCAAATCATATGTTTCAAAATTACACAGCTCATAGTTTGGCACAAATTAAACCATAATGGATGGGCGAGTCCCAAATAATTTGAATTTTCTAGTTTTCTATTTGTCCATTAAAATGAATTATGGTCGATTTCCCAAAAGTAATTCAAATTTGCGCTATAGTGCGTTATAGTTTTGTCTCCAAAATTCAAAATATGTTTTAACCAAGACTACTAGAAGCCTCTATTAAACACCCTGGGTGCAGAATAACTAATTCTGCACCCGGGTCGACCGACCGAGCCGAACCAGGATCTGGTTCCATCAAACCTTCTCATATGACCGACGTAATTTCCTTTATGTTGCTCGTCGACAGTTTATTTTCTAATCGTGGGAGTTTATCCACTCCCATTAGACTAGTCACAATGGGGTATCATAGGTGGTATCATGCATGCCATGTTGGCAAATTGATAACGTGTCACAGCAATTAATGAATAAAAAGATGATAGTGGTATCATAGGTAGATACCGTAACATAACGGATTCCAATGCAATATGAGTCTAGCACCTAATAAATATAGTGTCATATGATACCACCCATATGTTACTATGCATTGTGGAATTAGTATCATATACTCCCTCTGTATCAATATATAAGACGTCCAATAGAGCTAAATTAGGATGTCCAAACGTCTTATAAAAAGTTACAGAGGAAGTAGTATCATATGCATGATAGTAATATGATAGTAATATGCATGTGTTAGTTTCACCGTTCGAGTTAAGGAGCCTTGCGGGGGAGCGGTTCCGAAGGCGACCGCGCGGCAGCTGCACGTGTCCTCGTCGGCCGGCGGGCGGCGGCGGCAGCAACGAGGAAGGCGGCGATGCGGGAGCTTTCGGTGCCCAGCATGCGGCAACTGGGGATGGACTCGTCGGCCGATGGAAACATCCATGCAGGTGGCGATGTGGGAACTGCCGGCGTGATGGGTGGCCTGCACCACGGCGAGTGGCCGGCGCAGGAGGCTTCGCGCCGTGGTCGGTGGCCTGGACCGCGGCAAGTAGCCTCGTCGCCGTTGAGAATTGCGGTGAGTTGCTCCATCCGCCAGATCCCGTACCGAGTACCGGAGTGACACATCTTGACTTCTGCGGACCTTCAATCGACCGGTGGCGTGCGGCGCTGCGGGTGGCTGCAGGGGGCTTCGAGGCTGGAGGCAGCGGATCTGCTTACTGCAGATTTGTTTCTCCTTCAATCACGGAGGTTCGTGGCCAACATTAAGCTTGTAGGTGGCCAAGAAGCATCTTCGTCCAGATCCCCTACGTCCCCCGCCGAAGGCTTTGGGGCCAGCGCGACCCCCCGCCGCCAAGGCACAACACTGCTGTGCGTGGCCTTGTCTGCGACATCATCGATGCCACACCCGACCTTGCTCTTCAGCAGGCGACAGCAGCCACGGTCCTCGACCACCACCAGTCGCCATAATCAACTACAACATCCATATGATTCCATGGTTAGGTGCGTTCCTGAACTTGTGAATGATCATGGTACTTGTAGTCTGTAGACTGTAGATGCATTTATGGATCGGGAATGATCGCCAGCTGCGTCGAATTCTTCCTTTCTCACACCAGGGGTCTGAACCAATTGTTTATATAGCAGCCTTTTTCCATCAATTTGATAAGTTTCAATTCCACCAGACGCTATAGTTGGTTTAGGAAATGCATTATGGTAAATGAAGCTTGGACATGGGTTTTTATCTTGTTGCGGTAAATTATCCTTTCTGCTGCCTTCAGCTCATTCTTTTTAGAAAATTGTTATCATGAGAAAATATTGCATACCAAACTGTATTAGCTTTCTATTGTAACTTTGTCACCTTTTTATTATATAAATGCTGCAGAATTCATCTGCTAACCCAACATTTGCCTACGGTAATCCTTCTACATGAGATTCTATGTTGGCTTTCTTTTAATTGCGAAGTGATGAAGGTTGCATGGAAATCGTCGGACACATAGAAGTGCTCTATGTTGCTGTACGTAAAAAATGGATGAAATGTTTGGAAAACACACCAATATATATGTATTTGTGATGATAATTTTATTTTTGCAAGAAGTACTGTAATAATAGTAAGTTAATGTCTTCTTTTCTGTTAAGAAGTTATCCATCCCGTGTTGCTGTAGACTGGTAATATACACGTTCTGTAGTAAGAAATTGAGAATGGGAAGAGGGCAGGGCAACGCCGTGCACGACCGCAACGCCGTCAAAAGAGTGTGGTAGGCTAAATCAAATAGGTTCACCAAAAGCTTCTAAAAATCAGCCCAGAGAAGTATGTTTCCTTAAACTACTCGTTTGCGCATTTTGGTTGGATGGTTTGTATTCATTGGTCAGTTAACTTGCTGGCTACTTCTTTAATTTCCCTTGATACTCTTCAGTACCGCTCCATCTCCAAGTGTGCATCGTCTTGGGTCGTACCTGAAAACTTTTACTCAACATAATTATTACTTCTGTCAAAAATGAATTCTGGTATTTCTATCGGCTTGCAGTATGTAGTCAGATATATCTCGACAGTGTCTTATGGGACATTGTTTATCCATTTTGTTTTCGGATTAGTTGGGTTTAAGTTGCATCTAATTTTTGTTTTCAACCTTTCATTGCCCTTGGATCCTGCACTACATCCACTTTGCATCTTTAGCTAATAATTGAATTAACTAGTTACATTTTCTAGTTACCAGGACCCCATGGTAACAAATTATAGCATGACTGATACCAAGGTGTAGCAAAGACAACATTTTATTGCTTTGGTTCTTGTGTCTCGATGGAAATATTAGTTTTTTATGTTTCTTGTCATAAAGTAATAAAAGTAGCACTCTCCAGAATGAGAATATGAGTTCTACAACATGTGAAACATCATGTTATTCTAAAGATTGGGTTTCACCAAAAGGTAGTGATATAATAGGAGGATTGCATGCTTCCTTTCTGTTTTTATCCCTTCTCCTTTGTTGTCAACCTTCTTTTAGATGCTTCTTACAGAGTTTTTTTTTTTGCCATTTCAGGTATCACAAGCAAATTACTTACCATTGAGACGACAAATGCATATGATGTTCTCCACTATGCCCGACAACTATTTACATTGGCGATTACGACAATTAGGAAGAAACCAGGATGCTTCTACACTCTTATCACGCATGAGGCACAAGCCAACTCTTTTATTTATGTAACTAAGATTGTACATAATAGTTGCACAAACTGTATGAACTTCTGACCATACACATCTGAGTGTATATGTGAAGTGTTGTAAATCTCATTGCAAATGCATGTAGTTTGTAACTTTGGATATTCTTATGGTAATATTGAACTAGGAACCATTCCTGTAATTCTTACCTTATGGTAAAAGGTCTATGTTTGTAACCATACAGTACAGCGTGGCTTGCTGCAATCTTGTATATATAGATTTATTTTTTTAGTCGAATTGAGTCAACTTATTTTTTTATGTTGCACGAAATCGGCTTAAGAAATTTTCTTATGAACTCATGTGTTAGCAATTTATGGTTCTAATTGGATTATTACGTGGCCAATTTTTAGTTGCTTACGTCACATGCAATGACCTTCCGTACCGTGAGATGTTGGTTTTGAACCGAGGCTCACGCCTGTTTTTTTTTTTTTTGCGAATCACGCTTGTTTTAAAAATCGAATTAGGTGGGCCGGATAGATCGTGGGTGGTGCGGCGGTTAGATGGGCTACCCAATCTTACGACGCTAGCCGAGGCGACAGTTTATTACGGCGCGTGGGATCGCTGGCTGACTGACTCGCGCGGACTCGGGCAATCGGATCTCATTTCGGTCGGGGTGCAGAATAATATTCTGCCCCAGAGAGTCAAATAGCGCTACCCCCAAGACTACTAATATTATATAGTAGCACAGAGGGTGGAAATATTTAGTTTTTGTTTTGCTATGGATAGATGTGTCGTTGATTTGGACCCTTTTTATGAAGAAATAAACTACACAAATGTTAAAATGCAAAAAAAACACGGACTGTACTTTTATTTTTACTAGTTGCCAAGAATTTTTTTGTATTTGAATTTTGACAAGTTTTAAAAAAAATCACAAAACATAAATATCAAGTCAAATGTCTAATGTGATGCCCATATTCATGGCATGGTTAATAATAATGTGACCATTTTTTGTTGGTTGAGATGTCCATCTTTCCATGCCGTACTATATTGCCAAAATGATTTTCTACCTTTCTTCTTAAAAATTGTTTTCCATTATCTAAGTGCTTCAAAAGCTTTTTCTAGAAGCGAGTGCAAATAATATTGTGCAAAATTACACATATCCAATTTCCACGCAAAGTAGACCATATTGGATGGCCAATTTCTAAACATTTATATTTTTATAGATAGTTAGTTAGTTCCACACATTTGAAATAAATTCCGGGTGATTTCACGAAGTACTTCAAATTTAAAAAATAAGTATGTTATAATTTGGTTCTACAAATTGCCAAAATTATTTGAGGCATCCACGTTGGTTTATATGCAATAGTCGCAAAGAGTGTTAAAGATCTAGGTCTTTACTAAGAATAGATGCTTCCACGATTTTGACCCCATTTCTAAATAAATTAAAGAGAATGAAGAAAATGTGATCCTTCATAGTGAATTCCTTTTATGAGTACTGGCTGCTAGAAAAAATGATTTTTTAAAATTTTGGTGACCTTTCAAAGAAACAAATCTTAGGAAAATGTCCTATCTTATATGAACATTCATGCCTTTCAAGCGAGATGCCTTAGATGATACAGTTAGGCCTAGTTCTTTTCGGCTTCTAGAACGGCTTCTCAGAAGAGCTGTCCTCACCCCAACTTCCTGGAGAAGCCACTTCCGAAATTTAGTTAGGCTTCCAAAGTAGTTTAGCCGTTTTGAAGTCTAACTAAATTTCGGGGGCAGCTTCTCCAGGAAGCTGGGGGTACGGCAGCTTCTCCGAAAAGCCGTTTTGGAAGTCCAAAAGAAATGGGCCTTACCATCTTTGGCATAGAGGTGCATCTTGCCATACCAAATAATAGTACCAGATAGAGTTTCTAGCATTTCATAACGAAAAAATATTTACCATTTATAAGTGCCAACAATGATTTATTTTAAGCATGTGCAAAGAATATGATGTAAAATGACATTTCTCTGATTTCCACACAAAATAGACCATTTTTTGCGGGAAACAAAATATACCATATTGTATGGTAATCCCAATATTTTTGAATTTATAGATTTTGAGCTATGCAAATTTGAATGAATTTTAACCAGAACCTGAAAGTGATTGTGCTCTAACTACAAAAGAATTATATTTTAGTCCTAAAAAGTGCCAAAAAATATTTTAAGGTCTCCAAATATATAGGATTATATGCAATAACCACAAATAATGTTTAATGATTCAAAAAAATAGCAAGTACTTCACAAGGGTTAGGTAAAAGGAGTTAGCTGAATGCAACACTTAGCAATGTCATATTAGAAGTGATTTTGCCATTGTAACACTCAGACAAGTTGTTTTTGTGTTTTTCGAACACCCACTTGTCAATAACTACATAGCCCATTCCTCCAACATTTAATAACCCTCTCTCTCTCTCTCTCACTCCCCCCCCCCCCCCCCCCCCCCCCCCACCCACCCTCCCTTCCCTCCAGGGACTAAGGAAGGGGGAAGAGCAGGGGCTACGTCACCCCCCATGAATCTGAAATTTCTTCATAAATAAGCTAGTACTCACAATTATATTTAGCACTCCTAAGCCATTTTACCCCCTCCAACATTATTTTGCCCCCTCCAACAATTGAGGCTGACTCCGTCCCTGCTTTACTCTTAATCCCCTCTTTCTTCTCACGGTCTCGCGCCTTATTTGTCCGAGTACCATGTCAGAGACGTTGATATGACCACGGCAATCAGCCAACGAGCTCACAAGATCCCACAACCACGCTCATACTGAAATCACACGTGTGCCGGTATTTACTGAAAACATTGTTGTCTTCCGATCAATCAATAATCCGTCCTGACTCGACACGCGAGTTTCACATGCATTGTCCTATTTTAATCACTTTGTTGCACTGAGTTTGATAAATGGTCTCAGCGGTTTTCTTTTGTGTTTCATTGCTAGTTCCATGGGCACATGATTTTTGTTTTCCGTTTTTTTTGGTTCCATTAGATGTCTCCGAAATAAATGCTAAACTGAACTCAAACGCTGTAAAGATTATCACATAGACGACTGATACTCTGACAGTACATATAGGTATTGTCTATGACAGCCTCTCTAGCTTTGCCGTAATTAAGAACATTGGCTACAAAGCAAATAATTGAAGTCACTTAAATCTAAAGATTATAAAAGAACTAATGAAGATCACATAGACATTTAGCAAGAAATATGCACCAGCAGGGTTGTGCATGATTTGGTCGTCAAGCTTAGAAAATCTACACAGTACTGCGTTTGCGCGCTCTGTCAAGGACGGCGGAACCTGCTAAACTATCAAAATTACTACAGTAGTACTGTACATACTACTCGTACATCGATCTCTTCCATGGCTAGCTTCCGTACGCTGCACCCGATTCAAGATGCCATCAGTCAATGCGAAAAAGGTCCTGTAGTGTCACAAACCCATATCGTCCAAGATACCCAGTTGCTGGGCGGTCGTCGCTGCACCCGGCCGCCTCCTGGCGCAACTCATCCAAAGCCTCGTCGATGGCAGACGTCATCTGGTGGTAGTCCCGTTCCTCCAAGATGGCCTCCTCGTAAATCTGTTGCTGAACCCGATCATCGGCCGCCTTAATGATGTCCTGTTCTTCAACTTCATTGGCCGCGCCGCCCATCGCTGCCGTCTCCTCGACGACCTTAATGAAGTCCTCGATGACCTGTATGGCCTTGCGCGCGGAGTGCACCTCCAAGTCAGCGTTGCCGACGGCGGCCGCCGTCGTGATCATGTCAATGGCCTCGTCGATGTCGTACTTGAAATTGCAGATGCCTATCTCGGGCAGCGGCAGGACATCTTTGGCTGTCTCGGCCGCTGCTATCATCTTAGGGAGGGCCGCTCTAAGCTCGCCCAGGGCGTCCAGGACGTCTCCGTCGGCCTCATCCGTCGCGACCTCGTCAATGGCCTCAGCGAGGCTCCGGACGAAATCCTCGAAGCCGGTCTCCTCGGCAGACTGATCGTTGTCGGCGTCCTGCACCGGTACTGCCATCGCGTCGTCCAAGTAAGCCTCCTCGTAGTCGTCGTACATCTCTTGCTGAACCTGATCGTCCAAGAAAACCTCCCCATCCGAGGCCTCTTCTTCAGCCTCGCCGGTCGTCAAGACAGGTTCATTAATGGGGGATGCGCCCATCGCTGCCTTCTCCTCGACGTACTTGATGAATTCCTCGATGGCCTCTTTGCCCTTGCGGGCGGAACGCACCTCCCAGTCAACATCGCCGTTACTGGCCGCCACCTCGATCATTTCGATGGCCTTCTCGATCTCGTCCTCCAAGTAGTCTATGGCTGTACCAGGACGGGGCAGGACATCGTGGGCTGCCGCTACCGGTGCGATGATCTTAGGGAGGGCCTCTCTGAGCTCGCCCAGGGCGTCCAGGACGTCTTCGTCGGTCTCATCCTTGGCGACCTTGTCAATCTTCTCCACGAGAAATCCGACATACCAGCAGGCCCGGCTTAAGCCCAGTGCGACGGCCCAGGGCCCAGCCTAAATGGGGGCCCATATTCGTATACTGTATGTATATGTTAGTGCATGGTAGAAAAGAAAAAAACGGCATATGCATGACTCACGTCCAGGCGTCCAGCCCAGCAAACAGCTATGCATTTAGCCATCAGGCCTGTCAGCCACGTCCACGAACCGCACCGTTGGTCTGCTGCCCTTTCGTTTCCTTTCCTCAATTCTCTAGATCGAATCAGGAGCACGGATGAAGACACACAGGCACCGGCGCAACTCACGGAAAAGTATTGGTCTCGCGCGACGCGGCGACGCCCACAGTCGCCGACTCGCCCAACGTCCAAGTCCGAACCAGGAGCTGAGTTCGGGGATCAAAATCGGCAAGAATTTGGGGCAATATCAAATCATCATTTGGAACTTTGGAAGGTAATTCGCAGATTAATCTATTCCTCATTTTTTGGCACATATTTTTCCGTGATCTCAAACGCCCAATCTAAAAGCCTCAAATCTTCTATCTTTGATCTGGTAGCCTCAATCATTCGGAAGATGAAATTGGTGGCTGCCATTTTTCATATGATTAATGCTCAAGAAACTTAAGGAATGGCGAGTTCAGTGATCGGAGGTGGTTAGTGGACTCTAAACATGTGAATAAAATTTGCTGTAGGTTTTCATATGATTATCTATAAGGGAAGAATATACTGGATAGTCCTGATCCTGATACTACAGTAACAGAATTAGTTTTATGGTTTATATATACTACAGCAATTGTATATTGAATCGGATTTTTTCCTCTCGGGCCCCGCTGGTGAAGTTCGCACCGGGGCCTTCGAAATCCTAGAGCCGGCCCTGCATACCAGGCATAATTGGCGTAGAAGACGGTCTTCTCGGCAGACTGATCATTGTCAAGGTCCTGCACCGATGAAGTCGCGTCGACGGCCTCAGTGAGCTGGCTGTTGAGGGTGACGTCAGCTTCGCCGATAGCAGCCGTCGTCGCGATCATGTCGATGGTGGACTCGTCGCGATCTGTCGTCGTGTCCAGTGATAGCATCTTACGGAGGGCCTCGCCTAGGGCGTCCATGTCGTCTTCGCTTCTCAGAGCTTGCTCAAGAGACGTTTTCCTAATCTCGCTTCTTCTGATCTCTCGCTTGCGGAAGACGAAGAGATGTTCTCGAAAGAAAATTTGGTCAAGGGCTCTCAGATCGGGTGTTAATATAGGTGTGCAAGTGCGTCTGGTGGTGAGAGTCGGAAAAGGAATCTGGTTTCGTATCTGAATTCGGAAACGGAAATCTCTGTGTTGTCAAGTGTGCACGTGTGGTGTGGAGAGTCGGAGAAGGAATACAGTTAAATAGCTACGGGACACAACTCTACGCCGGGTTTCCTCAGACTCCGAGACCGTCTCAATCTCCGGGGAAATTTTCTCCGCGCTCGGGTCCTCACCAAGGCCCTGCTCTTGCACGATTGTATTTAGGTTTAGGGAACACCTACGATGGAGGTTGGCGCCAGACACAAGATATGCTTCTCTCTATCTAGTATCTACCTCACCTAGATTTTCTTACACAGCGTGATTAGCCAGATCCAAACTATTAATTGCTTGCCAAAGTCGTTGGTTGTTTTCAGCAAGGATTTTTCTAACATAAAAAGAAGAAAGTCTAGAGACACACAAGGTGTAGTAAGAATGTTAAGATCGAGATAAATTCAGAAATGAAACTTTGTTAGCCACTCCATTATGCATGCACATTCGGACTGCAGGCTGATAGGCTGCTCATTGTCATTTTTGCAATTAGCTAGCTATGTAGAAATTTACATACATTTGACATATCCTCTTCCTTCCGGGTGAACTGGGTTTTATGGATTGACTTCACAAAATTCTTCATCATCTAATAAATGAATACTAATTCCATCCGTTCTTTAATATAAGATGTTATAGCTATTGTACATGTTGTTTAATACTCTAGATAGACACAAAAATGAGTAAATATGGACACTAAAAAATGTCTAGAGACTAGACATGTTTGGACATGTGAACGTGAAAAAAAAGGCTAAAACGTCATATTAAAAAAACAGAGGTAGTAGTTCTTAAACTTCTACTAAGTACTATCTCATTTGCTATTAGCACCTGCGTTAAACCCATTTTATATGACTGCCACGACATTATAAACATCTAACAGCAGATCACTGCTAGTTTTATTTGGTCGGCTACAGGGAGCATAGTCAAAAGAAATTGGATGCGATCTAAAATACGAATGAAGTTGTTTTTATATAAGCCGGAGCTTTTTTATTATCTCCATCTCAATTGTTTCTTATGGAAATTTCGTCTCCATATATATTGTTTGGTCCTTGGATGCAGTAGAATATAGCTTTGCTGAAAAATAGGTGTATCTATATTCAGTATTTACTGCATTAAATCTTACATCTTCTCTGTTGTTCTGCTACAATTTCAGATTCGATGTCTTTTCAGGTCCGATGGCATCGAAAAGGAGCTTTGTAGATCTACAGTTCTCAATTGATGATTGTGAGGGAGAACTCACGTGAAGAAAAAGGGGGCAAGGTTTCCGGTTATGATATGATTCTGTTTTGTTCTTGACTTCTCCCAAAGTCCTAACTTGTTTTTTTCATTTATCCATTTCCCCATCAGTATTAGTACTTCTACGGGCCATCGTAGCCCGTGGTAATAGAGCAAGGTTGCAGCTTTGGTCTGGTACCCAGAGTAATAGTCAGGATGCGAACTTCCCATGTTTTTTTTTTACGGAAACCTGCCAGGCCGGTTTCAATATATTAAGAGTAATCCGTGACAAATGCCGGTTTGGATTACAGAGGGTTACGCACAGAAAGAAGAAAGAAAAGCAAGAGCTACAACAAGGAAGAAGAACAACATGGCACTATGCAACAACCCCGCAGGGAAGGCCTTCAATTCTCTTCATCTTCCGGTTACCGTTGGACACCAGTGCACCAGAAACTTCACCGCCGTAGACGAAGAGCTTCAATCTGCCGAGATCAGCCACGATGGTGTTGGAGCAGCCGAATGGCAGCACATTGCCGAGTCCACTCCGGACGAAGGGCCATGCGTCGCCCAGGCGCTACACAACCGCCAACAGCGTGATCGAAGGGCAACACGCAGCCGAGTCGACACCCGAGAACCTTCACCGACACTAGCCCGAGCCGTTAACTGACGTCAGAGGAGAGCTTCCAGCCCCTCCGTAGAAGCACGAGCATCGTGGCCACGGAGAAAGCACCAACACCACCAAAGACACCACCGCCTACCCCTCACTGGTCCCTCCAGCCAAGTATGACTCCATCAACGATGCCCCCCCCCCCCCCCCCGCCCCAGGAGGGACATTACGACAAGCCGTCAACATCGTCCGACCGGGAATACCCGAGTCGAGGGTTTCCCCCGGAGCACGGACACGGTGGAGGCGAGCATGGTACCACGGCAACGCCTTCATGAAGGAGACGACGCCCGCGGGCGCCGTTGCTGCCGGCACCGGCCATGGCAAGAGCAAGCTTTCGCTTGGCACAGCTGCTCTCACCCCACCAGAAGCCTGGTCCACCCGAGCCCCTCTTCCCACGGACTGCGCCGCCACCATTCACCGCAGCCACCTCTGTGACCAGCACCAGCAACGTCGGCCCTCAAGGCAGAGGGACGCGACCTCCACCACAAACTCCACCAAGCGCCAGCCCTAGCAGCCCACTCCCACCGCGCCACCGACGGCAAAATCCGAGCCAGCAGCGGATCTGGGCGGGATCCCAGATCCACGGCGTGCCGCTCCACTCACCACCAAGGGCGGGAGCACCTCCTCGCCGGAACGCCGAAGGGAAGGCAGACGCCGCCGCACAGCCGGGGGCGCCGCCCCGGCCGCCGCGCGTGTGCAGCGCCCTTGCCACTTCCCCAGCCACGCAGAGAGCCGCAAACGCGAACAACCACGCCCTGGCGCCTTTGGCGTCGGGTGTTGGAAATATGCCCTAGAGGCAATGAAAAATAAATGTTATTATCATATTTCCGTGTTCATGATATATGTTTATTTTCCATGCTATAACTGTATTAAGCGAAAATATAATACATGTGTGGTTGCATAAACAACACCGCGTCCCTAGTAAGCCTCTACTAGACTAGCTCGTTAATTAATGATGGTTATGGTTTCCTAACCATGAACATGAGTTGTTAATTAATTAAAGGGATCATGTCATTAGAAGAATGACGTGATGGACAGACCCGACTAAGCATAACAATATTGATCGTTTCATTAAGTTTATATTGTCATGCCTTTTATTGTCAAGTATCCCTGTTTCTTAGACCATGAGATCATCTTATTCCCGGGTACCGGAAGAATACTGTCGTGGGATTGTCACGGCAGATGTTTCCGGGTGGAAACTTGGAGATGAGGGGCAAGGCGACTCTGTCGTTCGGGAGATTGTCTAGCTCTACGGGGGAAGATGTTTTTTACCCAAGTTCGGGTCCCCTCGGTGTAGGATCCCTACGTCTTGCTATAAATCACTGATATGATAATAGGTTACATGGTGCGCCAATGGCGGTCGCCGGGTTTAGATGACTCCGGCGTGGGAGCTCTCTCTTTGGAAGCTCTCTCTATTTTGTCTATCTTACTTGGCTTTTCTTATTCGACTTCCCTCTCTATGACCTAGGAGCCCGCTTATAAAGACATCCGGGTCTCCTGGTTTACATGGTAAGACTAATTGGAGTTCTACTCTAACTCGTCTTGTATTTCGTATTCTCAAGTCTTGGGGATCCTTCCTTGCTTGCTGGCCAAGTCACACGTCGCACGCCGGCTTACGTGGAACCCGGCCCATCTCCTTTATGCTTGATCCGGCCCAGGCTTCCTGTCAGGCCGGCTGGTCTTCTATGTCGGTGGGCCTACCGGGTTATGATCCCCCTAACAGTAGATCCCAGGATAACTTGGACATCAGACTTGGCTTGCTTCACCTTGCACTCTTGGGCATAATCTTGGGGAAGCCGTCACTTCTTTTGTCCGGGTTATCATCTGAAAAAACAATAACAATCATCAAGCAAGCAGGCTCTTGGGTATCAGTTTGGCCGGCTCTTGCTGGCGGCCCGTTCATAACCCGGCCATTGCTTTGCGACTTTTATCTTTAGGACTTTGGATATGAGCTTGGTTTGCTCTCCTTTGTGACCTTGATCTTGATCATCATGTTTCGGATGGAGCCATCAACTCAATCATCCGGGTTAATCTCCTGAAATAAGATAAATACTTTGGACTAAAAGTCCGAGTTACATTGTTAAATCATTGGGCCGACTCTTCTTGGCATCCCAGCTCAAATAAACATGTTTTCTTCGACCCGGCTTCATCTGACCCGGACTTGATTAAACCTGCTCATACGGACGCTATGCTGAAGGATGCTCCAGATTTTTATGATCCGGATTTGATTTTGATGCTCCACCTCGGGGAATATTACTTCCCGACTCTAGCCCCCAAGAGCCGGATCTGCAGCTTGCTGCGTTCCGGGTCTTCTTGTAGGCCTTTGAATTCATAATACCCAGAAATCTTCGAACTGAGTAGCCCCCAAGAGCCGGATCTACTGCTTGCAGTGTTCCGGGTCTTCCTTGAGAACTGATAGCTTCAAACTGGGTAGCCCCCAAGCGTCGGGTTCTAGCCTGCGGCAACCTGGGACTTATAGTAATTTGAGCATATCTGACTTTTCTGATGAGTAGCCCCCAAGCGCCGGGTCTGCTGACTGCAGCTACTTGGAGCTCTCTAAGTTTCATACTCTGATGGTGTACGTACACCCTGAGAATTTGCTTTTTTAATGAATGTTATCTGTCGTTATGCAAATCCTTTGGTTTAGATGACCCTTTTGGTTTACTTGAACTATAAGCCGGGTTTCGCATGGATTTTTCCTGTCGCATCTTCTCTGATGAAAACAGGGTCAGACAAGTCCCAATAGGCATCAGGCTGATTGAATTTACAGGTGAGCAATCAGGCCATATAAGCGCGAGTCACATCGAGTTTAAGCTAGAAAACAAAGAAAATAGTGGCTCTGATACTGGCCGGATCATGAGATTGTAGTTGTACCTTTCTTTTAAGTAATCAGCCCCATGACCAATGTGGCTTTTTTGCCGGGTCTTGAGTTTGTAACTGCGCTATTCAAGCGATCAGCCCCCAAGACCTCAAATTTGCCATATTGCGAAGCACTCTCGGGCATCGCTAACCGAAGTTGAGTAGAACTCTTGGGCGAAGCTAATATTTGGCTGTGAATCACTCCTGGGCATCGCTCCGAAGTTGCGTAGCACTCTTGGGCAACACTGTTTTTCATTGCAAAGCACTCCTGGGCATCGCTAACCGAAGTTGCGTAGCACTCTTGGGCTAAGCTTATTTTCTCCTCTACTGATGTAACGAGAGTCGGCGGCAAGCACGCTTGAAGCCGGCCCATAGCCGGATTATCGATGATTGATTCTTTGTTCCTGATCCGCAAAAGATCGCCGCGTACAGCCTCATGAGCCGGCTGCTTGGTTGACTTGCTCTGATATTGTCTATCCGGCTTATATTGCTCTTTTTCTTTTTTCCTTGATAGCCTTGGAATCCAGCCAGCCCACGGATCGGATGATCCACGTGAGTGGTAGTACCAATTGATTTGCACTCCTTCCTTTTTTATTTCTCCCGTACTTGACATATGCCACCTCGCGAGAGCAGCAATCTGATCCGGTACGTACCCTGACTGTCGCATGTACGTCGCGCAAGCTGTCCAATCTCTTTTCTCTAATGTTTGTTCGATCCAGGTACGAGTCCTTTTTCCATCCGGCTTTTTTCTTTTCTTTGGAATCTCGCATATGCGTTCTTCCTTGATGACCAGCTCTTTGATCCATGGTTGCCTGGCAGCTGACGGACACGCGCGTAGTCTTATTGCTCTGCTCTGATGCATGTTTAACCTTAGCCTATTGATTTTGTCCTTTGTTTGCCGACCTCTGTGTCTATACCAAGACTTGCTTTTCTATGTCCGGCTCCTTTTGCTTCTCCAACGCTGGCTTTTTTGGACGGATCCATTGCTGTTTCCGTGCTGGCTTTCCTTTGCCTCGTGAATCTGGCTTTCTTCTATTTTTTTTTTCTTTTCCTACTACTCACGTGACCTTCCTTCCATTGCAAGCACGAGCTAGTAGCTCACGTAAGCGGATCAGAACTCTCGATCCGCGTATGGCTCTGATGCACACGTTGGGTGTGTTGTTGGGAGATCCCAAGAGAAAGGTATGAAGTAGTGCAGCAGCAAGTTTCACTCAGTTGTGAAACCAAGGTTATCGAACCGGTAGGAAATAATGAATTCCCCCGAGGTGTCAACGGCGCCAGAAAAATCTGCGACGTAAGGGCGCCAGAATATGCTTCCTGGGACGTAGGTGACGTGGAACCTGCACACAACACAATCAAGATACTTTGCCCCAACTTAACGGTGAGTTGTCAATCTCACCGGCTTGCTGTAACAAAGGATTAAACGTATGTATGGAAGAAAGATGTTTGTTTGCAGAAAGTAACAAGTTTGAAATTTGTGGTTTATCAGATTAAAGAGAAGGACCGGGGTCCACAGTTCACTAGTGGTGTCTCTGCATAAATAATAATAACATTCATGCGGGTAAACAAATTACAGCTGGGCAATTGATAGAATAATGATGAGCAAACCAATGCATATACCAATGTTATGATGTCTAGTGTGAGATTCATTCGGGCATTACAACAATATACATAGACCGTTCCAACCGCATCTATGACTAATAATCCACCTTCCGGTTAGCGTCCGCACCTAGGGCTGGAATCGAGCCGAACCGAGCCGGCTCGAGGCTCGGCTCGGATAGGCTCGGTAAGAGTCGAGCCGAGCCAGGCTTGGCTCGTCTGAAAAAAAGTGGTGAAGGAGGGGCTCGTGGCTCGGCTCGGCCGGCTCGCGAGCCCCAGGTATTTTTTTTCCCTACGTGAAATTCATCAAGTCAACCGAGCCCCGTCTCCCCGAGACCTATTCTAAATCACGCCCAGGTCACTGGATGGACTAGGGTTAATCCGCCGGCCGCCGCAGTCGCCGGCCGCCGCAGCCACCGCCGCGGCTGCCCACGCCACCAGCGCCGCGCTCGCCGCCCGCCACCACTGCCGCGACGCCCCGCTCCTACTCCTGTAGGTACGTACGGCCGGCGTCTTCTCCTCCCGCAGCATCCTCTTCCTCCCGTACAATCATCCAGCAGCTACGTCTGAAGTATTCCTTGCCCTTGCATACTAAATCCGTGACTCTAAGTCGTCTGAAGTATTCCTTGAGTACAGAGATCGATTGGTTTATCTTACTGTCTTCTTTTGTTTGCTGATTAGCCTTGATGTTTGCTGATTAGAGTACGGCAATTTCATACACAATCATCCGGCAATTTCTTTTGTTTGCTGATTAGAGTACAGGAATACTTCAGACTTGAGTACAGAGATCACCTTTCATATAGCGTGCGCATATAGCGTGCGTCGGTGTGTGCAAATTAACCTTGATGAAATTGCATCAGTTAATGTTAGTCGATTGACAGGCTTGGCAGCATATGAATTTTCTTATTTACGATAGATAGATGTAAACTGCATCAGACAATTGTGTATTATTCATAGAACTATAGAAGTTGTGTATTATTCATAAGTAGCGATTGATACTGTGTATCTCCGTGTATGTCCGATTGATACTAAGTTCACTCATGTTCGTTATGTATGAGATTATTGGATATATTTGTGTGGTGGACTTCTCATTTATGCCACTGTTATGTTTAGTTGATATATATTCATGCTCTCTTGTTGATTATAATTGTCAAATGTTGCAATTTTAGCATGGGTCATGTCAAATTTTTTTATTTTATCGAGCCTTCGAGCCGGCTTGTCGAGCCTCGAGCCCTCCACCGAAGGTTTAGGCTTGGCTTGTCCGACCTTCGAGCCGAGCCGAGCCTCGAGCTTCAAGTCCACCCCTATCCGCACCCCTTTCAATATTAAGTTGCATGCAACAGATTATCGCCTTAAACACTGTGTGTAAAGTAAGTAAGTAACATCATCCTTAGACAAAGTACTACTGTTTATCCCTAGTAGCAACAGTACATCTACAATCTTAGAGCTAGCTGTCACCACCCCAGATTTAATAGAGACATGAACCTACTATCGAGCATAAATACCCCCTCTTGGAGTCACAAGCATCTACTTGGCCAAAGCATACACAAATAACGGAGAGAATGCAAGATCATTAAATAGCACACACATGATATATTATGAAGCAATAACTTTAGTACTCAATATTTATCGGATCCCAGCAAACACAACATGAAGTATTACATAACGGTGATCTTGATCATGATAGGCAGCTTACAAGATCTAAACATGATAGCACAAGACGAGAAGACAACCATCTAGCTACTGTTATGGACCCGTAGTACAAGGGTAGACTACTCACGCATCAGTCCAGAGGCGGTCATGGCGACGTAGAGGCCTCTGGTGACGATTCCCCCTCCCGGCAGGGTGCCGGGGAGAAGTTCTGATCTCTCCCGAATTGGTGTTGACGACGGCGGCGGCTCGGGACCCGTGGAGGAAAATATGAACACCGTGTTAGGGTTTTTAGTCTAGGGGGTATTTGTAGGCGAAAGGGCGAAGTCGGTGGCGCCCCGAGGGGCCCACACCTGGTCCTCGCGCGGCCAGGGGTGCTGCCGTGCGAGCACGTGGTGGCGCCGTCTCGGTGGCCCACTTCATCTCGTGTTCGGCTTTCTGAAACGTTCCCGATGAAAAACTGACTTCAGAAAAGAAATCGTCCAATTCCGATAATATTTCCTTAAGTACTTTTCTGAAACCAAAAACAGCAGAAAACATGGAACTGGCACTGTGTCATCTTTTTAATAGGTTAGTCCCAGAAAATGCATAAAACTATATAAAATGCATATAAAACATGTAATAACTTGGTATAATATAGCATGGAACATAAGAAATTTTAGATACGTTGGAGACGTATCAACATTCCCAAGCTTAGTTCTACTCGTCCCGAGTAGGCAAGAACGATAAAAGAAGAATAATTTCTGAAGTGACATGCTTAAACATAATCTTGATCATAATATAATGTAAGGCTCATGTTATGAATGAAGTGACTCAAGGCAATGATCTATAGTTTGCTAACAAATATACAAGGAGTAAACAACTACATCATATAAGTAAAACTTTTTATGAATAGTACTTTCAAACAAGCATCAAAAAGATTTGCATAAGAGTTAACTCATAAAGCAATATTATCTAAGCAAAAGAGCATTAAAGCAACACAAAGGAAGATATAAGTTTCAGCATTGGCTTTCAACTTTTGAACATGTATATCATATAGATAGCTGTCAACACAAAGAAATATAACAAGTGCAATAAGTAAGCATATAAGAATTGTTGCACACAGTTGACACAAGTGTTTGCTTCGGGGATAGAAAGAAGTAGGTAAACTGACTCAACATAAAGTAAAAGATAGGCCCTTCGCAGAGGGAAGCAGGGATACAAGCATGTGCTAGAGCTTCTTAGTTTTATAGGTTTTTGAAATCATATAGAGAGCATAAAAGTACTTTTTGAGCGGTGTTTGTCGTTGTCAACGAATGGTAATGGGCACTCTACCCCCCTTGTCAACCAGACTTTCTTAAGAGCGGCTCCCATGAAGGACGTTATTTCTACCCAAGGGCAGATCATCCCTCTTTTCTCTTTTGTTTACACATGTAGTTTAGAACTAGTATCATTGCTTGGCTGATTAGATCAGGGCAAAAATGTGAAGAGAATGCAGTGGTTAAAGTTGTAATTAATTGGGACTGTGCACCCCATTTTCCAGCTCTTTTTGCAAAGTTAATGGATAAGCGGTGTATATGCCACTAGTCCGGTTGGTGAAAGTCTGTCTAAAAGCAAATGACAAGGTTGATATCCGTAACACCACATACTTCCTCATGAGCTAATAAACATTGACACAAATGAGGGATAATAAATTTTGAATAAAAGGTAGCACATGAAGTATTTACTTGGAATGGCAGGAAATATCATGTAGTAGGTAGGTATGGTGGACACAAATGGCATAGATTTTGGCTCAAGGATTATGGATGCACGAGAAGCATTCCCTCTCAGTACAAGGATTTGGCTAGCAAGGTTGTTTGAAACAAACACAAGTATAAACTATGACAACAAGACGTATATAAAAACATATTGCAAGCATTATAAAACTCTACATTGTCTTTCTTGTTGTTCAAACACTTTAACTAGAAAATATCTAGACCTTAGAGATACCAAACATGCAAACCAAATTTCAGCAAGTTTTACGGTAGTTCCTCACTAATAGGTTTTAACTACATGATGTAAAAGCTTAAACATGGTCTACTTGAGAGCTCAAAACAATTGCCAAGCACCACAACATGCAAGATAACAATCCATAAGAGCATGTATATCTTTCTTTATACCATCTACCACATTTAGCATTTTCTGTTCTCAACCAAACACCAATCAACTTATTAAACTCTCCAAGTAATTAAACAATGAGATATGAGAGTATGATATAATAAAGCTAACAGCTCTAGCAAGAGATGCATGAAAAACAAGAGCTAGAAAGCATTGAAATAACATAGAAGAATACTCAACAAATATAACTGAAAAATAAGAGTATTCATAAGAAAAAGCGGAGCGTGTCTCTCTCCCACAAAGGAATGCTAATATCCATTTTATTCAGAGAATGAAAATAACAAAAACAAACCGACGCTTCAAGAAAAGCACATAAGAAGTGGCGGAATTAAAATATAGTTTTACTAGAAAGGACCTGATTGTTTGTTGATGAAGTCAAGGCATCCCCAAGCTTTGACGCTTGAGTTTTCTTGAAATATGTTGGGGATGAACCACCGGGGCATCCCCAAGATTTGGCTTTACTATCCTCTTGATCACATCATATCATCTTTCTCTCTTGATCCTTGAAAATAGGGGTGTACTTGAAGCTCGAGGCTCGAGGCTCGGCTCGGGCTCGACAAGGCTCGGCTCGGCTCGAAGGTCGGACAAGCCAAGCCTAAACCTTCGGTGGAGGGCTCGAGGCTCGACAAGCCGGCTCGGTGAAGCTCGCAAGCCGGCTCGAAGGCTCGATAAAATAAAAAAAATTGACATGACCCATGCTAAAATTGCAACATTTGACAATTATAATCAACAAGAGAGCATGAATATATATCAACTAAACATAACAGTGGCATAAATGAGAAGTCCACCACACAAATATATCCAATAATCTCATACATAACGAACATGAGTGAACTTAGTATCAATCGGACATACACGGAGATACAGAGTATCAATCGCTACTTATGAATAATACACAACTTCTATAGTTCTATGAATAATACACAACTTCTATAGTTCTATGAATAATACACAATTGTCTGATGCAGTTTACATCTATCTATCGTAAATAAGAAAATTCATATGCTGCCAAGCCTGTCAATCGACTAACATTAACTGATGCAATTTCATCAAGGTTAATTTGCACACACCGACGCACGCTATATGCGCACGCTATATGAAAGGTGATCTCTGTACTCAAGTCTAAAGTATTCCTGTACTCTAATCAGCAAACAAAAGAAATTGCCGGATGATTGTGTATGAAATTGTCGTACTCTAATCAGCAAACATCAAGGCTAATCAGCAAACAAAAGAAGACAGTAAGATAAACCAATCGATCTCTGTACTCAAGGAATACTTCAGACGGAGACTTAGAGTCACGGATTTAGTATGCAAGGGCAAGGAATACTTCAGACGTAGCTGCTGGATGATTGTACGGGAGGAAGAGGATGCTGCGGGAGGAGAAGACGCCGGCCGTACGTACCTACAGGAGTAGGAGCGGGGCGTCGCGGCAGTGGTGGCGGGCGGCGAGCGCGGCACTGGTGGCGAGGGCAGCCGCGGCGGTGGCTGCGGCGGCCGGCGACTGCGGCGGCCGGCGGATTAACCCTAGTCCGTCCAGCGACCTGGGCGTGATTTAGAATAGGTCTCGGGGAGACGGGGCTCGGTTGACTTGATGAATTTCACGTAGGGAAAAAAATACCTGGGGCTCACGAGCCGGCCGAGCCGAGCCTCAAGCCGGCCGAGCCGAGCCACGAGCCCCTCCTTCACCACTTTTTTTCAGGCGAGCCAAGCCTGGCTCGGCTCGACTTTTACCGAGCCTATCCGAGCCGAGACTCGAGCCGGCTCGGCTCGATTCCAGCCCTACTTGAAAACTTTCTCCACACCAAACTTAGAGTAAACTTTATTAGAGGGTTAGTGCACGAAAAATTATGATATTCTGTAGGAACACAATTGCTACCAATGCTACTGGATATTAGCTACAGCCACTGATACTTCATAGGATAAAAAGATCCAATCAAAATAGCAAAAGAGGCATTGCAAAATAAATGGCAGAATCTGTCAAAAACAGAACAGTCCGCAAAGACGAATTTTTTCGAGGCACTTAACTTGCTCAGATCAGAAAACTCAAAACTAATGAAAGTTGCATATATATCTGAGGATTACGCACAAAAAAGGGCAGAATATTTGGATTTTTCTGTGAGGAGTTACGAATTAAACGGTGGACAGCAGAAAACTGTTTCTGCGCAGGAATCCAAATTTAGCATGAACTTTCAACTAGAGGCTTATCTTGACACAACAATGCAATAAAATAAAGATACAAAGGAATTGCTACAGAGCTAGGACAAGTCCTTGACACAAACAAAATAAAATAACAGGAAATAAAAGTGGGTTGTCTCCCATAAGAGTTTTTGTTTAACGCCTTTCAGCTAGTCACAGAAAGCAAAATTCAAGTATTATCAAGAGATGAAGCATCAACACCATAATTTGAACGAACAATAGAATCAAAAGTTAGCTTCATTCTCTTCCTAGGGAAGTGTTCCATACCTTTCTTAAGTGGGAATTGGTACTTGATGGTACCTTCTTTCATATCAATAATAGCACCCACAGTTCTAAGAAAAGGCCTTCCCAACACAATTGGACAAGATGGATTGCATTCAATATCCAAGACAATGAAATCAACGGGGACCAGGTTATTATTAAACATAATGGGAACATCATTAACTCTCCCCAAATGTTTCTTCAAAGCATTATCAGCAAGAAAAACATCCAAATAGCAATGTTCCAATGGTGGCAAATCAAACATATCATAAAGCTTTTTAGGCATAACAGAAATACTCGCACCAAGGTCACACAAAGCATTGCAATCAAATTTATCTACTTTCATTTTAATGATGGGCTCCCAACCATCTTCTAACTTCTTAGGGATAGAAGCTTCAAGTCTTAATTTATCTTCCCTAGCTTTAATGAGAGTATTTGTAATATGAGTAGTAAAAGCCAAATTAAGAGAGCTAGCATTAGGACTTGTGGCCAACTTTTTCAAGAACTTAATAACTTCAGAGATATTATAATTATCAAAATCAAAATTATTATCATCAAAGCAAACCGAACCACATTCTCTCATGTTCTTAAAAATTTCAGCACTTTTATCAACACTAGTTTCAGCAGTTTTGGGCAATTTTAAATTTTTGAAAGAAGTAGAGGAGACATTTCCAACACCAACTATGTTACCATTGATAATAGGAGGCTTACTAGCATGTGAAACACCATTATTTTCAGAGGTAGTAATAGTAAAAACTTTAACAATATTAGCCTCTTTATCTAGTTCTCTCTATCTTTCCCATGTAGCACGTAATTGGGCCATCATCCTAACATTTTCATCTATTTGAACTTGGATATAATTAATTTTAGAAAAGGGATTACTCTCTTTAGTTTTAGTAGGCATGATTTTAGATTTTAAAAGATCAACATCAAGGACAAGACTATCAACTTTAGAGGCAAGTATATCAATTTTCTCAAGCTTTTCCTCAACAGTTTTATTAAACAGAGTTTGTGTAGTGCTAAAATCTTTTAACATGGTTTCAAGTTCAGAGGTGGTAGTCCTGTTATTGTTATAAGAATTATCATAAGAGTTCCCATTATTAGGAGGATAGGGGTTATAGTTGTTATTACCATAATTGTTCCTATAGACATTGTTGTTGAAATTGTTGTTTTTAATAAAGTTCACATCAACATGCTCTTCTTGTGCAACTAAAGAAGCTAAGGGAACATTATTTGGATCAAAATGGGATTTACCGTTTGCAAGCATAGACATAATAATATCAATCTTTTCACTCAAGGAGGAGGTTTCTTCAACAGAATTTACCTTCTTACCTTGAGGTGTCCTTTCAGTATGCCATTCAGAATAATTCACCATCATATAATCCAAGAGTTTTGTTGCAGCCCCCAAGGTGATGGACATAAAAGTACCTCCAGCAGCCGAATCCAATAAGTTTCTTGAAGAAAAATTCAGTCCTGCATAAAGGGTTTGGATGATCATCCAAGCAGTCAGTCCATGGGTTGGGCAATTCTTTATCAAAGATTTCATTCTTTTCCAAGCTTGAGCAACATGTTCATTATCAAGTTGTTTAAAATTCATGATGCTACTTCTTGGAGAAATAATCTTAGCAGGTGAATAGTATTTTCCAATAAAAGCATCTTTACATTTAATCCATGAATCAATACTATTCCTAGGCAATGAAAGCAACCATTCTTTAGCTCTTCCTCTCAAGGAGAAAGGAAATAATTTCAGTTTTATAATATCACCATCTATATCCTTATATTTTTGCATTTCACATAGTTCAACAAAATTATTTAGATGGGCAGCAGCATCATCAGAACTAACACCAGAAAATTGCTCTCTCATAACAAGGTTCAACAAAGCAGGTTTAATTTCAAAGAATTCAGCTTTAGATGCAGGTGGAGCAATAGGTGTGCATATAAAATCATTGTTGTTGGTGCTAGTAAAGTCACACAACTTAGTATTCTCAGCAGTACTCATTTTAGCAAATTAATTAACAAACCGAAATAACCAAAATAACAAAAACTGAAAATAAAATAGCAAACCGAAATAAACAAAGTAATGCAAGTAACTAATTTTTTTGTATTTTTGATATTAAGCAAACAAGACAGTAATAAAAATAAACTAAGCAAGACAATAACAAAATAAAAAGATTGGAAGTGCGAAAACTCCCCTCGTAGAAGAATCTTCAAATCACCGGCAACGAAGTTGACGGAGGAGTGTGAAGGTCTTCAAAGGAATTCTTATTTCCCCGGCAACGGCGCCAGAAAAATGCTTGATGCACACGGTGGGTGTGTTGTTGGGAGACCCCAAGAGGAAGGTATGAAGTAGTGCAGCAGCAAGTTTCCCTCAGTTGTGAAACCAAGGTTATCGAACCAGTAGGAAATAATGAATTCCCCCGAGGTGTCAACGGCGCCAGAAAAATCTGCGACGTAAGGGCGCCAGAATATGCTTCCTGGGACGTAGGTGACGTGGAACCTGCACACAACACAATCAAGATACTTTGCCCCAACTTAACGGTGAGGTTGTCAATCTCACCGGCTTGCTGTAACAAAGGATTAAATGTATGTGTGGAAGAAAGATGTTTGTTTGCAGAAAGTAACAGGTTTGCAGTTTGTGGTTTATCATATTAAATTGAAGGACCGGGGTCCACAGTTCACTAGTGGTGTCTCTCCATAAATAATAATAACATTCATGCGGGTAAACAAATTACAGCTGGGCAATTGATAGAATAATGATGAGCAAACCAATGCATATACCAATGTTATGATGTCTAGTGTGAGATTTATTCGGGCATTACAACAATATACATAGACCGTTCCAACCGCATCTATGACTAATAATCCACCTTCCGGTTAGCGTCCGCACCCCTTTCAGTATTAAGCTGCATGCAACAGATTATCGCCTTAAGCACTGTGTGTAAAGTAAGTAAGTAACATCATCCTTAGACAAAGTACTACTGTTTTATCCCTAATAGCAACAGTACATCTACAACCTTAGAGCTAGCTGTCAGCACCCCAGATTTAATAGAGACATGAACCTACTATCGAGCATAAATACCCCCTCTTGGAGTCACAAGCATCTACTTGGCCAGAGCATACACAAGTAACGGAGAGCATGCAAGATCATTAAATAGCACACACATGATATATTATGAAGCAATAACTTTAGTACTCAATATTCATCGGATCCCAGCAAACACAACATGAAGTATTACATAACGGTGATCTTGATCATGATAGGCAGCTCACAAGATCTAAACATGATAGCACAAGAGGAGAAGACAACCATCTAGCTACTGCTATGGACCCGTAGTCCAAGGGTAGACTACTCACGCATCAGTCCAGAGGCGGTCATTGATGACCCACAAGTATAGGGGATCGCAACAGTCTTCGAGGGAAGTAAAACCCAAATTTATTGATTCGACAGAAGGGGAGCCAAAGAATATTTATAAGATTTAACAGATGATTTGTCAGATCAGCTACACCTGTGAATAGACCATCTCGGGACAGATTATCAGTAGCAACAGTTTTATAGCAGAGACAGTAGTGAAATAATAGCAGCAGCAGAATTAAGACAACGATTGTGATTACGGTAGACAGCAGGATTAAAATACTGTAGGCATAGGGACGGATGTACGGGCGTTGCATGGATAAGATAATTCATGTAATATCATAGCATAGGCATTTGCAGATAAATAATATAAAGCATCCAGGTATTAACTAATCATAAGCATGTATTCCAATTTAGTTGTGCGTGCTCGTAATGAGAAACTTGCACATCATCTTTCGTCCTGCCAGCCCGTTTGCAGCGGGGCCTCTGGGGAAACTACTGGCAATTAAGGTACTCCTTTTAATAAAGTACCGGAGCAAAGCATTAACATTCCGTGAACACATGTAATCCTCACATCACAGCCATTCCCTCCGGTTATCCCAATTGCTGTCACTTTGGGGCCATCGGTTCCGGACAATAATATGTGTATACAACTTATAGATATGATCTAAAACAATAATTATCCTCATGATACAATAACATGTTCAGATCTGAAATCATGGCACTCGGGCCCTAGTGTCAAGCATTAAGCATAACAAGTTGCAACAATGACGTAAAACACCGATAACGGATACTAGGCACCGTGCCCTAACGATATTACAGCTATTACATGAATGATCTCATCCAATCCCTACCATCCCCTCAAGCTTACAGCGGTGGATTACTCACACATGGATGGGGGAAACATGGATGGTTGATGGAGAGGCGTTGGCGATGACGATGGCGATGATCCCCTTCGATTCCCCGTCCCGGCAGGGTGCCGGAACAGAGACTTCTGGTCCCCGAACTAGGGTTCGCGGTGGCGGCGGCGTACGGAGATGTTTCTGCCGAAAGTGGATACCCCCCGTGCGTTTTTAGGTTAGGAGGGTCTTATAGCCGAGAGGGGGTCGCGAGGAGGCGACCGAGGCGGTCCCACCTGGTCCTCGCGCGGCCAGCTCCTTGCCGCGCGAGCAGGGGGTGACGCGGCCTCGTCGCTCCCCTCCGTTTGATCTTCGTGGTTCCTGGACTCTTCGGGTGAGAAAACGACTCCCAGGTGTTTTTCGGGGTTTTTCCATAAAGTTGATATTTCTGCACAAAAACGAGACACCAGGGTAATTCTGCTGAAAACAGCGTTAGTCCGTGTTAGTTGCATTCAAAACACACAAATTAGAGGTAAAACAATAGCAAAAGTATTCGGTAAAGTAGATACGTTTTGGATGTATCAGTCATGGCGACGTAGAGGCCTCCGGTGACGATTCCCCCTCCCGGCAGGGTGCCGGGGAGAAGTTCTGATCTCTCCCGAATTGGTGTTGACGACGGCGGCGGCTCGGGACCCATGGAGGAAAATATGAACACCGTGTTAGGGTTTTTAGTCTGGGGGGTATTTGTAGGCGAAAGGGCGAAGTCGGTGGCGCCCCGAGGGGCCCACACCTGGTCCTCGCGCGGCCAGGGGTGCTGCCGCGCGAGCACGTGGTGGCGCCGCCTCGGTGGCCCACTTCGTCTCATGTTCGGCTTTCTGGAACGTTCCCGATGAAAAACTGACTTCAGAAAAGAAATCGTCCAATTCCGAGAATATTTCCTTAAGTACTTTTCTGATACCAAAAACAGCAGAAAACAGGGAACTGGCACTGTGGCATCTTGTTAATAGGTTAGTCCCAGAAAATGCATAAAACTATATAAAATGCATATAAAACATGTAATAACTTGGTATAATATAGCATGGAACATAAGAAATTTTAGATACGTTGGAGACGTATCAGGCTCCAACTGATAGGGTGATGCCTTTTTTTCCGATCTGATTACCGCGGGCCCCATTGATTTGCTCATCTGTTGTTTAGGCTACGCACGTTCCGACAATTGCCTGGCTTGTCTTTTCTTGGACTTTGGTCTTTTTGCTCCAATCGGATCTTCATAGTCGACGAACTTCTAGACCGGCTATCACAGAAAACATTGACGACGAGTCTCTATCTGGTTTATTTGATTAACAACACAGGGCGGCGATGTTGATCTGGTACAGCCAGTTGTAGTTTTGCCATGTCGCTGGCTCTCTTCCCGACCGGCTCTTCTTTTTCGAGTAAATCTTTTTCCGGCTCTTAGCTAGAAACTGGATGATGCGATCTTGTTGCTGATTGCTGATGATCTTGCCGACGGCGATTCTTCCCATCCTCGCAGCGCTTCTCCTTTGATGAGCACAAACTTGGCCGCAGGCCCCACGGTGGGCGCCAACTGTCGTGGGATTGTCACGGCAGATGTTTCCGGGTGGAAACTTTGAGATGAGGGGCAAGGCGACTCTGGCGTTCGGGAGATTGTCTAGCTCTACGGGGGAAGATGTTTTTTACCCAAGTTCGGGTCCCCTCGGTGGAGGATCCCTACGTCTTGCTATAAATCACTGATATGATAATAGGTTACATGGTGCACCAATGGCGGTCGCCGGGTTTAGATGACTCCGGTGTGGGAGCTCTCTCTTTGAAAGCTCTCTCTATTTTGTCTATCTTACTTGGCTTTTCTTATTCGACTTCCCTCTCTATGACCTAGGAGCCCGCTTATAAAGACATCCGGGTCTCCTGGTTTACATGGTAAGACTACTTGGAGTTCTGCTCTAACTCGTCTTGTATTTCGTATCCTCCAAGTCTTGGGGATCCTTCCTTGCTTGCTGGCCAAGTCACACGTCGCACGCCGGTTTACGTGGAACCCGGCCCATCTCCTTTATGCTTGATCCGGCCCAGGCTTCCTGCCAGGCCGGCTGGTCTTCTATGTCGGTGGGCCTACCGGGTTATGATCCCCCCAACAAATACTTTGGGGACTTCAACCATCGCTTCGTAATAGAGTTATCATAAAGGTGTCTTACAGGTATCTCTGAAAGTACTTGTTGAATTACATGAATCAAGATTGGGATTTGTCCCTCCATGTTTCGGAGAGATATACTCTGGGCCCACTCGGTAGTGCACATTCAGTAACGCTTGCAAGCACATGACTAATGAGTTAGTCATAAAGAATGTTGTATTACGGAACGAGTAAAGAGTACTTACCGATAACGAGATCGAACTAGGTATAGTGATACCGACGATCAAATCTCGGGTAAGTAAAATATCGCGTGACAAAGGAAATTGTATACGGATTATAGTAGTCCACGACATAGTGGTTCAACCGATAAAGATCTTCGTTGAATGTGTGGGAGTCATTATGGATATCCTGATCCCTCTAATGGTTATTGATCGGAGAGGTGTCTCGATCATGTCTGCAAGTTCTCGAACCCATAGGGTCACACACTTAACGTTCGGTAACGCTAGAGTAGCTCTGGGATAATTTTATTAATGGTGTCCTAATATTGTTCGGAGTCTCGGATGAGATCCTAGACATCACGAGGAGCTCCGGAAGAGTCCGGATGTGAAGATTTATATATGGCAAGTTGATTTAAAGGTTCCGGAAAAGTTCGGGAATTTTTCGGCATAGTGTCGAAATGTTCTAGAAGGTTCTGGAGGGTCCCACTGTGGGGCCCACCTGTCCCGGACGACCAAGAGTGGCCCACTGGTCCATTTGACCAGCCCTCCTTGGTCCATGAGGCAAATCAATGGGCATCCCTTAAATGGGGGCTACCACTCTTGAAAGATGGGGGTTACTACCTTTTAAAGGAGAAGGGGTTACCACTCTTTAAGTAGGGAGGTTACTACCTTGGAAATTAAGTGGCTGCTGCTCCCTTGCCTATATAAGAGAGTAGAGAGGCGTAACAAATTAGAGAGGCTTGGCCGCACCATTTGTTTGCTGCTCCTCTACCTCCCGAGCACCGCTTGGCGAAGCCCTGCCCGCGGGAACTCTCCACCATATCCACCACCACGCCGTCGTGCTGCTGGAATCGATCCCACCTATTTCTCTCTCTAGTTTGCTGGATCAAGAAGAGAGAGACGTCACCGAGCTGTACGTGTGCAAGCCTCCGGAGGTGCTGCTCGTTTGCGGTGCTGATTGGATCGAACATCATCAACAACTTCACCGAGCTGCGTTGAATTAACGTTCAACGCGTGTGTTCTTCGAGGGTATGATAAACTACCCTCCCCGTTACTAGCATCTTCTAGATTGGATCTTGAGTGTTGCTTCCGCATGCGAGAGAAATTTTTTGTTTTCTATCGCGCAAACTCCTACATCGGGCCCGCCGCCACCGCGGTCCTCACCGGCGGTAGGGGGCGGCCGGCATCAAGCTTGTGGCGGCGCGCTAGGGTTCGCCCCGGTGTCGCCCTGGGGGACGGCACGGGAGCGGGTGGGGAACTGTTTCGTTTGCTCGCTGATGAACTTCCCATGTAGTAACGGTGGATCTCAAGTTAAACAGGGAACCAAACAAGATTATAAATCTAGGTTTGTAGCTATATGGTGGATTGTGATGATGAATGGCAGGGGCGGAGTTCCCCTTAGCGCAAGGTAGGGCAGACGCACGACCTTGATTTTTGACAAAAAGAAATGAATGAGTGTCTAGGAGGAACTAGAACACTACTTTGATATAGTAGGAGCCTAGGAGGTGAGAATCGAACCCAGGCTGCCTAGTCCACCATCCGTGGTGCTAGCCAGTAAGCCCCTGGGTGCTTCTCCTAAAATGAACCAACAGGGGCAGGAACCCCCGTTGTTTTTAATTAAGGTAGAGCTGAGGCTCGAACTCTGGCTGCCTAGCACAACATCGCATGTGCTAGCCAGTAAGATCCAGAGTAGGCATTTTTGCATGAACATACATCATAGGCTATTATCTGCTTGCTTCGAAAAAAGAAAACAGAAAAGGATGATCCATTAGGCTGGTTAGGAGCTGCCTAAGCCCGAGATGGGCCTTGCTTGGCCGCACGGGGGGGGGGGGGGGGGGGGGGGGGGACGAATTCCTGCCTACTCGCTGAGGTTTTGAAAGTGCTAGATGGGTAAATTGATAAATTATACGTGTTTTAATGTTTCATAGGTTCTACTACGATTTAAATAAGTGATTTTCCCATATTAAATGATTATGCTTAATATCATATAATGTAGTAACATGTCTAGATTATTTCATAGAAAATGCATTAATTTGTTTTTACGCTAGATTTCGCCCCACCATAGTTTTTTTCCGTCCTCCGCTACTGTTGGATGGGTATGTCTTGGTGGTTCGAGTGTTTGGAGCTATTTTTGATCCTTCGTTATTACCCCTTTATATAGGGCTTCATGTATATCTTGTCGTATGGCACATGGTATTTTAAGTGTTTGCTCGGGTGTTACATGACGGGTTAATTTGGTTGAGTTCGAAGTGGGCCAAACAACCTTAGAAGTTGGATGGATTGGGTGTAGGCTTGTGTACCGTAGGCATACGGTCCATCCGGTCATCTTCGACAGTAAGGTAGAGATTATATCTAGACACTTGTCAAGATAAACATTGGTTGATTCATTGCAACATTGAGAAACCTGAGATGCTTGTTGCTCTACTAGCAATGAATCACAAAACACAAAATATGTATAGTACCTATAGCGATCAAGAGCTCTAGCCCAAATAGTAAAGATTCACTATGTTTGTTAATTTGTGCAAGAGTATCCTAAGCAACATTAGGCTTCAAAAACACACCGTGAGGAGATATATAAACATTATCGACACTTAGTACATTGCTGCAAACTGAACCATCAAAGTATAACATGTTCGATACTAGACATACAAGGTTAACACAAATATATAGTATGTATATATATATGAGGCTCGTCGCCAACGATGAACAAGATATGGTTTGTCTTGTCATGAATTTGACAGATTTTAAGCCAAATCGTACGCAATCAAAGAATATGCCCATTTACCATAAGAATTGTTCTACGGTGCACATGCTATACAAAAAGAATTCCTCGATTTAGTGAAAAGGATTGGCAAAAAATATGTACTATTGTTCTGTCCTCCAAGTAAAATCAACATTGTGTTTCAACAAAAGTATGGGGAATAAATGATTAGCCATGCCCGAATATTTGACTATACAAATCAAGGTATCGAATCCTGTCCTCGAAGTAAATCATCATTGTTTTTCAACAAAAGTATGGGGAATAACTGATTAACCATGCATGCCCTAACATTTGACTATGCAAATCAAGGTATCGAATCTAGTCTCGAAGTAAAATCATCATTGTTTTTCAACGTAATTTGCTATACAAATCAAGGTATAGAATCCAGTCCTCGATGGCCTTTGTGGCCTTGCGCGCGTATCCCACCTCCCGGTCAGCATCGCCGCCATCGGCCGCCTCCGCGATCATGACGATGGCCTCCTGGACCTCGACCTCCAAGCCGCCTATGACACTCTCGGGCCAGTGCAGGAGTTCTTTGGCTGTCGCTGCAAGTGCTATCATCTTAGGGATGGCGCCTCTGAGCTCGCCCAGGGCGTCCAGGACGTCTTCGTCGGCCTCAACCTTCGAGGCATCGTCAATGTGCTCGACGAGCCATCGGACATAATTGGCGGCGTCCTCTGCCGATGCCATCGTCTCGACGACCTCGGTGGAATCGCTGGCCTTGCGCGCGCGTCCTCCCACCGGCAAGCCAACTTCGTCGGCGGTGGCCGTCATCAACGCGATCTTGTCGATGGCCTCGTCGCTGATGGGTATTTCGTCCTGCTGCTGCTGCAGCACATCTCCGGCGGTCGCGTCCGCCACTAGCATCTTAGGGAGGAGGGCCTCGCTGTGCTCGTACATGGCGTACATGACAGCTTCGCCCAGATCGCTCCGTGGAAGAGACGTTTCTCCAAGAGCTACCCTGTTCTCTCTCGATCGATTGACCTTACGAGAGTACCTCAAGTTCTGAGATCGGGAGAGGAATATATCGTTGTTTATATAGGTGTGCACGCGTGGTGGGGTGAGAGTCGGAGAAAGAATTCAGTTTACGTATTCAAAATTAGCTACAACTCTACGCCGGGTTTCAATCTCCGGTAAACGTTTCTCTGCTCGCCTATAAACACCGAAACGGGCCATGCTGGCCTTGCCGCGCCGTTGCCCGTTGCCCGGTATCATATAAGATAAGAATTGTCGTATGTTTATTTATTTTAAGAATTATCGTTTTCTCTCAAAAATAAATAAATAAGATTTTTCATTGGCAATTAATCATATAGGAATTGTCGTATAACATACCTTTGACATGATCCTCTTCTTTCCCGGTGAACTGAATTTTATGGGTTGACTTGCCTCCTAACACCACATTCTTCAGCATCGGATACATGAATAGCTTCTTACACTTTTACTATCCTAATTTCTTATTGGCACCAGCATTCCTATTTTATACGTCTGTCACGGCATTATAAGCTACTAACACCAAATCTGTGTTAGTCTTACTCTGCCAGCTACCAAAAATATATTCAAATGAAAAGAGATACGATCTGAAATACTAATTAAGTTTTCTTATAAGCCGGAACTTTTTTATTGCGGCTTTGCTGAATCTAAGCTAGCTGAAAATTGAGTTAGTGCTCGGTCAAGTCCTACACCGTCGAATTCACATCATGATCCGTGCACTAATGAGTTGCAAATTGGATTGCAACTGGAAAAAAATTAAGTTGTAGGTGGGGTTTCAACTGGATTGTTGGATTTTTTCGCAATCCATGTTTGGTATGAGTTGCAACATGGATTGCAACTAACATTTGATGACAGCACTTGATTTACTTAATTAGGAGCAATCCTGCCTAATAAATGTCCACAACAATACATGCTTCGAAACTTTCTGCCAGGTGAGCTGATAGCATCTGGGCGAACTCACGGCAACAAATAGACTTTTCACATTTATAAAGATAAACTCTAATAAACGTATAGATGGTTGGAGTACAACACAGTCACTCTTTGGCGGGGCTCGGTTCTGACATATCTGCAAATGATGATATCCATCGTCTGATCGCCTCAATTTTTTTCTACCAACTGATAAACTTAGTGCCCATCATGTCAATAAGGTACCACAGAAGATGTTCTTGAACATAATCATGGAAATCAAGTAGCCTGACGATGTAAGCTGCCTGGCACATTTACCCCTCCTAAACCCAGAGATAAACAACCTCAAAACAAAAATAGCCGAGATAAAAGGCTCCTCCAGCTATTCATTCATTATTCAGTCCCTCCCTTTAGCTTGTCGCCTGTCCTTTCTCTTTTGTTCTCGTGTACCTGAAAATGAAAAGCAGATACTAAGAGGTCGGTGGGCTGTCTAAACAAAGTTTGTGCTGTTTTCAATACGGGCATTTTTAAAATATGAACGCTCCGACAGAGCCAGATAAAATTCAATGTTCATCAGCATTATATGAATAGCATTTGCACAAGACAGACATGTGTAGGTGATTGTTCAAAGAAAGGAGAAGGCAGGCTTCTTGCATTTCTTTAAAAAAATATAGAAATGAATAGTTGCAACCTCGCAATCAATGGCAATGCATGGCGACAAGTGGGGTGAAATAAGGATGAAAGAAATTTTACTTTTCTTCTCTTCATGTTTCTTCCGCCTCCAATTTTCAGCGAGTTTTCTCTTCTCTCTTTGCTTGTCCATATTCACACAAATCTGACAGAATAAAAGCAATAATAGATAAGAGGAGCAGAAGATACAAACAAAAACAACTAATGTAAGAACTACACACACAAAATACAAACTTCATTCTGATTATGAGTAACATAAATATTGAGATAAAAGCTCACCTCTTGCCCAGAATCTTGAAGAGCTTGCAAGGGTTCCACACGATCCTGGCCAATAATAACAAATTGAGACCTTTT
Organism: Poa annua; assembly: GCA_026929855.1. Lineage (NCBI taxonomy): Eukaryota > Viridiplantae > Streptophyta > Magnoliopsida > Poales > Poaceae > Poa > Poa annua. Next base: position 75,060,004 of record CM049433.1, read on the forward strand.
ATTCTCGTTAGTACTACTATTACCATTTACATTCCTTTTGGTCATATCTTCTAGTTGCTTCTGAAGGAATGGTGAAATACCAGCCTGTATGAATTGATGGTTGAAATCAGTGAACACAAAATCTTATCAGGTTAAGGTACCAAAAGTGATCCATAATTTTTACTGCATGACAGAAAACTAACCCCAGCCAAATAGCGCCGTGAGAAAGTCTTAGGCTGCAAGGGGTATTGCAAGAGTTCGTTCAATTCCTACAATTCAAGGAAAATGTGCTGAGATATTGGCCAGATAGATAGAGGAACATTGTCAAGGTCATGAACACCTACTGATAGCTTAGCTTAGCAAAAGAATTAGCACTGCCATATAACCCTAATATAATTATTCTTAATTAGCCAAACCTGTTGAAGTTTCTGGAGCTTTGCAGATGTTGCTTTCCGTTGCTTGTGGCCCTGTACACGTTCTTCCTCACTGTCACTAGCATCCAATATAATTCCCATGGATTCAGCACTCCTCTGAAGCCATGATTTGCTAGCATTTTCCTGAAAAGCAGAGGGAAGTTAAGTTAGATCGTAGACAAGTATATAACTAAAAGTCTAAAACTAAACAGAGGTCACTCATTCATCCATACATGTTAGAAATGATCAAAGAAAATGAGGAGAATCTAACAAAGCACTTGCCTGTGAATTTTTACGCGATATCTTGTCGATCTGCCGAGCAAGGGAGAGCCTACTCATTACTGCAGGCATGTAGGCCTGGTCAACAGGGAACTGCTGGAGGTTCTCCTGTGGTTTTCAAACAATGGTTATAGTCAGCTTAATCTGAGGAAGAACCATAATAGAAGTACGCACCACCTTGAGTGGTTCTGAGCGGTAAAAATGCACTTGTAAGAAACCAGGAGCAGCGTTATGAAAATAAATATGATAACAATGGCCACAGACAGCAACTATCCGAAGCCGCGCGAGATTGAATAGGCAGTATATGCACGTTACGTTTAACGTATGAATACATAGGAACGAAAATAACCTTTGAAAATGACTTGCAAAGGGAGTAAAACTTGGCTTTGTCGTCAGGAGAGATTAACGCAATACTGCAGCCTGCCAATAATTTACGCGCTGTCCTTCCACTCCTGTGGATATAAACCTAAGGGGACAGCCAAGAATTTTAATAATCTAGTTAGTGAGTTTGGTCTATATCTAGGGTAAGGATAGGTTCAAGAAACAAACAATGCACCTACATCAGTGGTATGTGGCAGTTGATAATGGATAACAGTTCGGACATTATCAAAGTCCATGCCCCTTGCAAAACCATCAGTTGCGACCAAAATGGAATTCTCATTTTCACGGAAACGATCCACAGCCTGGATGAACACAAGAAAACATCAACGCTTTATCTTACAAAAAAACAAAGCTAAACATTATAAGAGTTAGAAGTTCTTAAAATTATTTGACCATGACAAGGCAGAGATGTGGGGTCCAATATAAAATAAGCAAGTAACAAAAAAATACAGTGAAGAGGGTAGGTCACGCATCACAAGACACTTTTGAAAACAAAAGTAAAGCGCCCGCTGATCCCAGAACCAGTTATTAAGTGATAAAATTGTAGACAAACATAAGTGCATTACTAATTGTTAGCAACATGCAAAAGGTGAGACTGTGTGCCACAATAAAAAGATATACTCCCTCCGATCCGAAAAGAATGTCGCGAGTTGTACTTCCCAATCCTTCATAGAAGGTTCTTTTTCCCCGACACTAATAACGGATCGGAGGTAGTATCTTCAATATGTGTCATTGGTTACAAGAATTCCAATCGTAACAATTTAAGAACTTAGTAATTGTGAAGTGTAAAGTGAAAAACAATTCCAAGAGCTTGGTAAATGATACATATAAGTAGAGTGCAGTTTATGGGAGAATAACCTTCATGCGAGCCCTTTGTTGCATTTGAGCATGATTTGTCAAGACATTGATTCCAAGAATGCGCAATAAAGAAGAAATGTGACGCAGTGCAGCAATCGATGTGCAAAATATTATTGTGCGACCTTGCCCATGAACACTTAATATATAGTACAGATTGGCATCCTTATCATCATCACTACACCTGCATAACAAGACAATAACTTTCAGTGTCAAACTGTCTACTAAAATTTTGCATAAAAAATTACAAGCCAAAAAAAAGATGCATAATGAAAGTACAAGGAGAAAAGGCATACTCGATGAAAGATTCTTCAAGTTTCTCAGGCAAGATCGAAGCATTTGTTAGATCAACTATTTCTGCATTAGGTTTCATACCAGCCTGCTTCGAAAGTGCTTCAATTGAGCTAAAATCGTCAGCCATTGATGCCTTTGAAGTAGAAAGGCCACGCTTTAACTTCTTGCGAAAATTAGCCGAAAGCGCAAGTGTCGCCGAGAAGACAAAGGTTTGCCTCTTCTTTATTTGCAAATTTAGCACAGTTTCACAGCTTGACGTGGCTTTTACTGTTGGCTCGTCAGAAGTATTAGATAGAGGAAGCATCTCAATGATAGATTGCACTTCTTTGAAATGACCCCGCTCTATCATTCTATCAGCCTCATCCATCACGAAGAATGACAGTGAATGCAGCTGAGTGATAAATAAATGGAAGCATTGTGACAGTTAGCACCATGTCTTCAACATAAAATAATGACAAATAAATAATGTAGAATAGCTGCATTTATATACTTCACTCTGTCATGTCAAATAAAGATGAGTTCAATTTACTATAGGGTTTAATCATCTAGGGAGTGTTTGGTTTGGGTTTTTGTAACGTAACCCGATAGCAGTGGGATCTGAATATGTTATATCTTGTTTGGATTAACTCTAGGACGTAATCAGATACCGTGGAATCGGATTACAGCGCTATGCAAATCTGTTTCCACCCACTTACCCCCGTAATCCGTTTCCTCTCTCCAGATATTTCATCGCGGCGGCGGCGGATCTCATGCATGTGCGCTCTCTCTCTACCACCGCCACTGCCTCTAGCAAACAGCATCTCCTCTCTTGTCGTTCATCTCGACCTCCCCGTCTCAGAAAGCAGCAAGCTCGCATGGAGCCGACGCTTGACGGAGGAGCGCGAGGGCCGACGAGAAGCTCCGATTGGAGAACTGCGAGGAGATTGGAGGAGCGTGCGGTGAGTAACTGAGCAAGAGGTTGCATCCTCTCGAGACGGCCACCATAGTCGCACTTCACGAAAAGCTCTGTGTCGTCCGAGAACAACCTGAGCTTGGTCATCTTCGCCGCCACGGCCGCCGCCGGCGTCGCCGCCGAGCGGGAAACCAGACCCTCACGGGCAATGTATTTGAGGAGACGTCATGGAGAGTTGGGGACACCTCGCAGCAGGCAGCAGCGAGCCGGCGGGCATGGCAACAAGGGCAAACTGCGGCTATCAAGATTGCTAACCCTGTAATTCCATTCCTGAGATGCACCAAACAATTTTTGGTTTGACCCCATTCCATTTACGTTAACAGTGTATTTTGATAATGATACGTTTCCTATTACATTGTCGAACCAAAAACGTTCCTAGTGGTAAGAATAGCGGTAAATAACTATCTTAGATACAAGTTAGGTTCAACCAGAGATCACCCGCATTTCTCTACTTCATTCTGTCATTTGAAATGCAGAAAAGTTTAGTTTACTACTAGGTTCAATCATTTAGAAGAAAGAATAGGAGTAATAACTATGTTAGATACAAGTTCGGTTCAACTAGAGATCACCGTGCTTAGGGCTTCCATCACCTAGAAGTATTTCTATTATGGGGGTAAAGCAGGATTCTTCGAACTGAAAATGAAAGCCTGGTTTTCAGTATGCAGTTTGCACAAACTGAAAAAAAAAAGGTGATCAAGTGTGTCATTCCCTTGCAATTTTGATGGAAATCTTCAGACCACAATGCAGTAACAAACTTTATTCACGAAAGTTGGGCTGTTTGCTATCACTAACAAAAGCAATCAAGGTTCGGATATATTTATGATTAATGATTATACCTAATGTGTTTCCCTAAGGGTATGGATGTTGTATGTCTTTTTTTTTTTTGAGATTTATGGATGTTGTATGTCAACCACACACTGAGACACTGAGTTGCCAAAATGCACAATGACAACTTGACATACACTTCCAGACGGTCACACACTAACCTCAACTAGGTGCTGATTGCCTGAGGACATTAGCTCCCACAATCTTCCTGGAGTTCCAACAACAATTTCAGGCTTCTTTTTTAAAAGTCGTTCTTGCTTGTCCATGGATAAACCACCAACAATAGGAACAACGTGAATTCCTAAGAACTTAGCTGCGTCTTTTAGATGATCACAGACCTGCAAATAAAAGTCATAGCATGCATGACACACTACGTCATATTCCAATAGAGGTGACAGCTTGAACAGGAAAAAATTCAAGAGCAATAATGTTCAGAACAATAACTGAATAGGCTAGGGAAAAGCTTAACTCAATTAACCAGAAGGCACTATGGAGAATAGAATGGACAGTGTAGATTTATAGCTATAGCATCAGCAAGTATAAAAGTTACACGCCAAATGTATATCACACTGTGAAAGGTCATTCCTATACCTGTTTGGCAAGTTCTCTGGTGGGTGTCAAAATAAGTGCGCGGAGTGGGCCTCCCGTAGAACTTTCCTCCGTCGCTTTTTCATCTTCTACATGTAATCTTTCGGCCTTCTCTCGTTCTTCAAGAAGGCGCTGCAAAATAGGGAGACCGAAAGCAAGCGTCTTTCCAGACCCTGTCTCTGCTGCACCAATAACATCCTGTAGCAGTGGATAAACATCAGCACAGCTAAAAGACCTAAGGCTTGCCCATGGAGAATTAAGAAAATTGTTTCAGTTAATAATAAGTGAACTAAGAGGGCCAAAATAGCACTGCTAGTTTGAAAAATAAAAAGTAACAATATCCATAATCCATTAGACAACTTATTAAAATGCAACGAGTATAAGAAAAAAATACCATGTTTATACTCAACATATATGTTATGAAGCTAAAAGAAAGTTAATCACAAATAAAAGCAGGACAATAAACAAAATAAATTCATCATATGACAAACCTTGCCTTGATGAGCCCCTGCAGGAAAGCAAGCCTTTTGTATAGGTGTTGGCTCTTTAAACCCAAGCCTGTGCATTGCCTTGATAAGTAGGGGATGCAGTCTTAACTCGAGCCACGCATAAAGCTGATCCTCGCCCAATTTCAGCTCATCGTTGTTATCTTGTTCCATGTTTTCATTGACATCTTGCACATCTGGGAGCACAGAACAGTATTGTTAACCATATTCTCATGTAAACCTGCACTGCTAAGCTACCAAATATTGCAAAAGCAACTAAAGAAATCCAAAGCAAAGGAACACCAAACTCTAGTCTACAGCTACATAAGCAAATGATCCGAAGCGACAAATTACGAAAACTAAGCACCTTCCACATTATCATCGGCAACATCCTCCTTGCTCCCTGAATCCTTCTCCCCATCATTCACCTTCCTCTTCTTCCTATTCCTCTTCTTCTTTCCCTTCTTCTGGCCCTGCTTACCCTCCCCCACATTGTCATCGTTGCCATCCTCCTTGCACTCCTCCACATTGTCATCAGTGCCATCCTCCTTCCTCTCTGAATCCTTCTCCTTATCATTCACCTTCCTCTTCTTCCTGTTCCTCTTCTTCCCCTTTCCCTTCTTCTCAGTCTTATCACCCTCCCCATCCTTGCTCTCAGCTACCAAATCGCCATCGTCGTCACCACCACCATCGCCATCCAAGCGCTTGGCATCATCCCCTCGCTTCCGTTTCCCCCTCTTCGTCTTCTTCTTCTGTTCATTCACCGCCTTCCTCTCACTTGCTCCCACGTCCTCTACGATGCTTCCGAAGATCCCGTAGTCGGCCCCGTCGATTTCCTCCAGCTCCAGGAACCCTGCATCGAAACCCAAGCCACATCAACTAACCACAGGGAGATATCCAACCAACGTGGAAATCCTAATACGGGAAGCTCAGCTCATTACCTCCTTCCTTTCCACCAGCAAGAACGAGGAAGGGGTCCTCGACCATGGTGGCGTCGGAGGAGGGGGCGGAAGACGCGGGGGCGGCTCGCTTCGGTTTCTTCGTGCGGTCTCTCTTGTTTTTCTTAGCCCTTATGATAGTCTCCTGCGGAGGAGTGGGAGGGTCCGACAACAGCTGCTCCGGTGCTTCGGCCATCGGACTGCAGAGATGCTCACAGGAAACCTGCACAGTTCAAACAGATTACACTTCAGCAACCGCCGCGTCCGCGTGCACGCCACCCCCGACCATGTGCACGAGGATCAAATCCTCCAGCAGATGCCCACTCCCGCCGTCGTTCACCTCTTGCCGCCGCCATGAACTGTCGATCTAGGATTTGCAGGCAGCTCACGGGAGGGGACACACAACGACCGGACATAGGAGGAGGGCGGGGAGTGAGGGAGGGAGAGGAGGGCGGAACTCACCGGTGCCGCCGCCGCCGTTTCTTCTCCAGGTCGGGGTCGAGCGAGCTGCGGCTTCCGTCTGTTTCCCGTGCGAGCGAATACGGTCGAGGGGCGGAAAGGCCCAAACCCTAGATAGGGCCAGTTAGCGTCGAGGTAGGCTCGCGCCGCAAGGCGCAGATGGGCAGGCCCATCTGGATTTTTTTTCATTTTCTTATTTACTTCTCTGTTTCATTTTTTGTTTTCTTTTATGTTTTCGTATCTTTTTCTCTAAATAATGTTTTTATTCTTAACATTTTATGATTTGGAAAAAATTGGAGTTAAGAAAATTTCATAATTTAAATTTGTTAATACTTGAAAAAAAACATTAGAAAAATGTTCAAATTCAAGACATGTTCAAACTCAAAACATGTTTAGATTTCAAAACATTTTAATAATTGGAAAACATACAACATTTATTTTGAAAATTTCAGATTAAATTTTTTCATATTCGTAAAATGTTCAAACTAAAAAATGATTAGATTAAAAAATATTCATCATTGAAAAATGTAAGAAATGTTCAGATTCAAAAAAACAAACTAACTTTTTTTAGATGTTATAAATCTTCATAACTAGAAAATATCAGAATCTGAAAAATGATCATATTTTGAAAATATCGAATATGGTCAAATTGAAAAAGGTTCAAACTCAAAAATGTTTTCAAAATTTCATAATTGGTAAAGATAAAAATTTAAAAATATTTTTACAATTATCCAGTTTATAAAATGTTCAGAGTAGCGCCTTTTGAACTTATAAACTGTGTATCCCATATTTTGTTGGCTTGGCTCTTAAACTTTGATTAAATTTACATAATCTTTTTTTGTTAATTTAAGTTTAACGCGATGGGTGTCTCCCATCACCAGCCAACAACCCTAAACTTTTGCAATTGTGTATCCCGCGTTTACTAGTTCCGGCTCTGAAACTTCGATTGATATACATCAATGTCTTCTTTGTTAATTTAAGTTTCACTTGTAAGTTGTGGGTAATAGTGTGACTCAATGATTTGTTGTGCGAACTTTATAAACCTTTCTTGAATGACACGTACATATCACAATTAAGTGAACCCCTGTTGTGATTCAAACATTTTTTAAGGAAAATGTTCCAGTTTCTCCTAAGCATCTAAGAAAGTTATGACCTCACTCGGCCTAATGTACAGCTTAGAATTCTCAAATTGTTGAAAGCATGTAATATTTAATGTTTAAAATTATTTAATTTGAAATTATCTTAATATTTTTATGTCAGGAAATGTTATGTTAGGCAACACGTGCACAGTTACTAGTGTTAAAGAGAAGATAAATGAGGGGTGAGAATGAGAGAGAGAGGGGGGGGGGGGGGGGGGGAATAGTGCGGGAGGATGTAGTTTTGCTTTTAGAGAAACATATATTTAAAATATAATATTTCTTTGTTCGATTTACGGGTTGCATTTTTCGGTCTCAATATCTTCAAATTAGACCCATGTTAATAGGTTTTGAATAGATGGACACACCTATCTATTCAAACATAGCCTTTTGTGCCATGTTTCGGTGTCATTTTTCAAAAAAAAATGTAATCTTGAATCTGCAGGAGATATCCATTTCGTCGATGAGAGAAAGTAAGTACAAGGTCCCTCTTTATAGATTTCATGCACTCCTTTCACTCTTAAGATCTTAATGTTTATAAGTAATTACGTCGGGAATCAAAATCTCCATGTATGTCCTCGAGAAACTCATGGATTCATATTTTTTACCCTATACATGGGATTAAGACCAACATTTTTAGATAGGGTCCCTAGAGGGAGAGAGAAATGGTAGCTGCTCCCTCTGTTATTAATTCTGTATAATGGTAGGAGAAAAATATTCTCACTTAGTCAAACTATTGTCTTTCACGTGGTGTCCAACACAACACTCGGGTGATCATATCTTGGACTTTTTTTCATACTGTAGCATTCAAAAGCACACGTTACTCAAATCTATGATAAGAAAGGGAGGTGATGCTAGCTGCAGACCAGTCATTTTGAAGAAGATATCAAACAAGCAACACATGTAAACAACAACACATGTTAATGATAATCAACAACATATAGTCATAAAAAACAGTAACGCGTAGTCATACCCTTTAAGTTCGTACGTAGGTTGAACCCAAAGTGAAAAATTTCACCCGTACCTTTCCCCTCGCGATCGATGTCACCCGCACTCAGCCCAGCTAGCATTGCCCGGCCCGACCCAGCAAAATAGCCTCTCGCTATTTCCTCTCCCGTGAATCGTGATGACGCCAGAGCCACCGCCGCCAGCGCTCTCCCCCGGCCGCGCGCCTCCACGCCGATGGCCGCCTCGCCGTCGTCCGGCCGCCCGCCTCATGGCCTCCACGACGCTGGTCGCCTCGACGCGCCGCCTACGCCTGTCCGCACGCCGCCGTCCGGCCACGTGGCCCCGCGCCTTGACGCCGCCCACGCCCTAGCGCACCTTCCACCCTCCGCCACACCCATCCCACGAGCGTCGCCTCCGATCCCCCACCGACCACGGTGAGATCCTTAACTCTGCATTCACCATCTACGGGGGACCATCTTGAAGGTGCGTTCATATCGCTATGACCTCTTGTTCAGATATGAAGATGAAAGCACTGTCGATTCCTCTCCTGAATGATACTAAGTAGAGTGTGTCATTTGAAGTTGCAGAAGAGCGTGATAAATTTTTTCAGTTAATTAAAAATAGTGAACTGCTGGGTCAATAATTCATGACAAAAGATCTAGCTTTTCAGAGGTAAATTCGTGAACTATTTAGCGCCGGGAGTAGTGTACTTCACAGTGTCCAATGTAGTTTTACTAGGAACCCTCTCTAATAAACTTTTGCGCTATGGATTGATTGGTATGTAAGCTAGATTAATACAGCGAGCATGGAATCTATCCGGTGCAATTTTTCTTGCCTCAAGTTATGTTCTTATACTTTCTTGCCTTATCCTCTATCTACCGTTGTGGAATACCTATATGTATTGGTTCACCCTGGTGCATTGGGACAGAAACAAATTGTGGCATATATGTTATATTCTGCAAACAGATTATGGCTAAATCCCATTGTACAACATTCACATGTGTATGTGTGATTTTTCCATTGTGCATGCATGGACAACTATTCGGGAATGGCGCTAAAACAAAATCCACAAAAACGAGCCCCTTTTGCTGATATCACAAGTATTGGGCCATAGTAAAAAGGAACAGAGGTTTTGAGGCGCTACATGTATTATACGGCGAACTGTTGTTAATTAATTGGAGTTTCAATTCTTGATGCTGATATTAGGTCTGCATTATACTACTTTACATCAAGTTGCATAATAAAAATATGCTTCCTGACTAAATACATGTATGACTCAGAGGAAAAAATCAGTAAAGTGGTGCGATATTAGGCATCCCTCGGGATTAAGCCATGGTATGATGCACGCTAGCCTACCCGTTGTCCTCTTGCACCAGCGCTGGGCTGTCTGGGCACCATACTTGGTACTTTGGGGACGTCCCGTGCTTAATTCTTATTGTACGGGCCCCTTGCTTAAATCTTAAAATTGGATCCTTTGATGCCACAAGGCTGTCATAGCCGCACCTCTACCATGACGGTTCAATCCAGGTTTTTACGTTTGATGTGTCTAGGTACTAAGGTACATCTCCTCACATATTAGTAAGGCATAATCCAATTAATTATTGCTATTTTTAGAATTGATTTCTTAGATATTTGCACTTTTGAAATTGAGATATATAGATATTTGATTCCAGAAAAAAATTGAGGCTCATCATTAAAAGTATTTTTATCTTTATACTTTGCAGGACTTAAAGTCATTAAGCAAAATAATATTGTACAGATTTTTCTGTGACCCTTCCAGAGATGGAAGTGTCACTATGTTTTTCTATAATGTAGACATTTTGTGGACGTCGTTGTCATTCCTATCATCATTTTGCATTTCTTACCAGTTAAAGGTTTATTGTTTGGATTCAATAGATTGAGAGTGTCGTGAAAGGTCAATTGAGAGTTGTTTTTACTGAATTTGGCATAAATATTTTTCACTGTGTTTTTGTACTGCTAAAATTGATGACCTTTATGTTCTTGTGTTTTGCAGTCTCATCCTCTTTGTGGATATCATTGATGAATGAACATTGGTCGTTCATACAACCATCGTTTTTCTCACGTCAACAACTGTCATATATGCCTATCTTTCATATGTGAGTTTTATACTTCCCTTTCTTATGTTGCAGTTATTGTAATCTTTACCAGGAAGAATGTTTGGTAAGATGCCTTAAAAATCTCTGTCGAACGAGTTATATGCATTTTCTATTCACAGAAAAATATTTACAGAAATATATGAGTGCATTGTGCTAACGTAGACGGTGCATCTCCGAGATAAGTAACAAACTCACATTTAAACTGTGTCGAATTGTTGCACAGTGATAAATGGAGAGGTTAATTTAATCGAGATAAGTAAATGAATAAGAATATATGGGTGCATTGTGCTAACGTAGTTATTATAGAAATAGATAGCAGCCAAATGGGTATGTTGTAACGTGAAGTTTATGGTCTATATAATGTATTGTGATTTTCAGTAATTAATCAAGACATGCCTTGCACGTGTATGTTCTAAGGAAAAAAGTGGATACACAATTTTTTGATCATTAGTTTGAAATGGGATGCTATGTAATTATGAATTCCATGTATTAGTAATGTTGAATTCCTTTAGTTAGAGCATTTTTTTACTTTTAGTTTCTTCAGTAATTTTGGATCTAATTTAATGTTGTTTTGCTAGATATTTTGTGGTCGGTGTAACGATGAATCCAGTTTGTACAGAATAAAATTGGATTCTCGACTAAAGGATTCCTTGAGGCAGGAGGCTGCAGCATGGAATTAGACGAGAAAAGCTCATGTTAAGTTAAGTGACTGCGGGTGTAGATTTGTAATAATGCATTTTAAGTTAAATTTGTACAATACACCGTACTAATGAACTATAATGTGCAATTGTGCACAACACAATAAATAGTAGAAGTTTAAGGACGGAGGGTTGTTTATCAGTTCTTTGTGTTTAGTTTCTAACAGCTATATACACGTTTTTTATGTTTCTTACGCTTACAAAACATTGTATTCATGGTTTTTGAGTCGCGACTCAAAAGTGAGTCGCCGATCCTGCGACTCGCTGTATAGTCGCCCGAAGTCGCTGATAGTCGTGAGTCGACCTGATTTTGAGAAAATGACTTGGCGATTAGTCGGTGACTAATCAACGACTAAAAAACCATGATTGTATTTGTTTCCATCAAAGAAAGAGTAGAGATAAAATTGTTTTTGCACCAAATAGACATTTCATCCTTGTAAGAATATTTGTTACACCAGTATGTCTCGTTGTAGGTCAGAATCATTTCATTTATACAACAACCATCATTGCTTGCATAATGTGGGGCTGTGAGATGATTGGTTTTTGAAGCAACGACATACAAGGCGTAAAATGCCACTTGTATTCTTGCAATAAGATGGTCGTTAAGGAGACATGACGACTAGCAAGGAAAGTAACCAACTAGCAAGGAAAGTAACCAGGGAGAGTTTGGATTTGTTTCATATCACTACCAATTGTGTCTCGTCATGTTTCACACATTTTTCAACTCAAACTATTTTATTGATAAATTTGTTTAATTTTTATTCATTGTAAAGGTATGAGCATTCAACCCTCTCACTCATTTGTCGTTGGAGGTTATAGGGATATCTAGCGGTAAAGATTCGCCTGAATTCTAACAGACAAATGTGTGTCATGATAAAGTAGATTCATGATGCATATGTCAAACATTTTGTTCTTAGTGAATGTATGATTCAAAATCAATTTATTGGTGTATTCCGTAGCAACGCACGAGCATTTAGCTAGTAATCATTACAATAAGTGTTAGGATGGTACATGGGTACACGGGTATGGGTTATATGAACTCATACCCATACCCTCCCTACCCGATGGGTACAAATTTTCCCCATTTATATACCCATGAGTATTTTGGTTTCTCTAAACCCTTAGATATTTCTAGGTTTTACCCGCAGGATTAGCTTTTACCCATAGGGTACACGGATAATAGGTACCCTGACGAGGATATACCGAACGGGTATCCTATCGTGTGGGTACCTGGTGCACGTAATGACTATAGCCCAATTGTCAATAGGCTGGCAAAGCCCATCAAGGAAGGCCCAAGACGAAGATTGCTTTCCAAGTTATTCATAGTCGGTTGTAGTTTCCATATTTGTAATCCTAGTCGGTTACGTACCCGAGACCCAGCCCCCTATATAAGGGCTGGGAGGGCTACCGATCAAGGACACGCACATCAGAACCTCCAAACCCTAGCGAGACGAACTCTCGCTGGACCCTTGTAACCATCACATATTCACAAGAGCAATAACAGACAAGCAGGAAGTAGGGGTGTTACCTCAGTCGAGGGCCCTGAACCTGGGTAAATCCCGCTTGTCAGCCGTCGAGTTCACCAGTACTACACGTTCTCTACCTCATAACTCAAACCCTAGGCTATCGACTATGGGTATTGATGAGGACACCCCTCGTCATACCCATTGCTATCCTTACATATGGCCATGTGGATTCATTTATATGGAATAGTCTACTTGTCAGTTTGATTGTGACTTGGTTGTGTTTTGTGGTGAAGTCGGTAACAATTTTGGTTTAGTTTTTTTGCAGTTTAATTGGACAACTTCTTAATTAATGGACAAGTAAAAAAATTCCATTCGTTCTTTTTGAAAATTATCCAAAGTTTTTTCTATCCTTATGTCTTAGGAATATAGGTCACTCAGAGATACCTTAAAAGCTCAGGAGGATATTTTGAAGTGGTAGAACATGGTTAAAGATTTTACTTTTACTAGGAAATTTGCCCGTGCGTTGCAACGGGGGAGAAACAACAACTAGAATTGGCTCGAAGGTTAAAAAACATAAATGTCTCTCATATGAGGTATTCATATACATTTCAAGCAAACCTCCTCTTCTGCTGTATTAATATATGTAGAGTTCACTGTCACAATTGACTCTTTGCAGGGACTCTTTGCATGGTGTATTGCGTCTAAACTCACGATTATTTCTAAGTTTTTCTAATCTAACTTCCTCTTCTGTTGGGATATATGCAGGGTTCACCATAGCAATTGATTCTTTGCATGACGTGTAGCGCCAAAACTCACGATTAGATCTAATTTGTCCTAATCTAGCTTTCTTTTGTTCTGCCTGCATATTAGCATATTTCTTCTTTTTCTGTGCACATTGTTTTATCCTTTGTTCTGGCTCTAAGTCTGCATATTTCTTTGTCTCTTTATTTGCTTTGCTTTACTTATAAGCTTCATGATGTTTCTTTAATCCTTCATGTTTTTCTTCATCAGTCATCCGTGTATATCGTTCTCTATCTATGATCCTTCTTTGTTCCTTGACATCGATGACCTGAGATTGCAACCCAAATCGTATACATGCATGAGAGATTTCATACGGATAATATAAATGATAAGTTCATATTTAACCAAAGAAAAATACCTACAAGATAATGAGTGAAAGGAATAATGAGTAAACGAAAACGAGCACATATAAATATTGTGGAACGGAGTGATTAGTTTATTGAGGAGCACAAATAAAAATTTACCGTTTAGGTAATGCGAGTCGATCGGCGTGAAATTAGAGCGGGAGCGGATCAAGTTGAGTTTAAGCATTAGGATCAAGCAATATCGTATGTATTTATTAATTAAGGCACTCATGGCTGCAGGTGTTCAGAGAACACGCGTCAAGCAAGCAGGAAGAAAATTCCCAAATGCAACTCCGTCGTCAGTTCATCCGTCGTCCACACCATCTGACATCTGAGCGCCCCTACCATGTACTGAGATTCGCTGAGCTTGCTATCTCATCGGCTCCACGGCCCTGTATGCTAACGCCGCTCAGGTCTAGCGAGTCCCCACAGATGACCGGCCCTTCCAGTGCCTCTACGCCGCCGGCGCGAGGACAACCGTCGTCCCGCTGCGCGGCCCTTCCAGTGCCTCTACGCCGCCGGCGCGAGGACAACCGTCGTCCCGCTGCGCACGAGAGTTTCGCACGCCCTGTCCACGCCGCGCCGCCCGCCTCCTGCCCTCCACACACGACGCCGCCACTGCCAGGGACGCGACGATCGAGCCGCCGCACTGCCCGACGGAGGACGCCGCAGCCTTCATTCCCTGCCTCCACGCCGCCGCCCTGCCCGTCGGCCGTCGTGACTCGTGAGGATGCCGCCGCCGTCACCAGCGCGCCCGCCAACGCCGCCCTGCCTCCACGTCGCCGTGTTCCATGACGCCGACGCCCTGCACTTCGTGAGAACGCCTCCGCCCGTCACCAGCTCGCCCGTCGCGTCCGCCCTTCCCGTCGTGAGGATGCCGCCTCCAGCTTACGGAGACGTAGGACCGCGGAAGAGTTAGACAAAGAAATTGAACAAAACGAAAGCGTCCAGGACTCAATTTTCATAGAAAGTGAATGTATTTAGACATGTTTTATGTCTACATATACATCCACTCTGTATGAAAGTTGAGACACTTATTTTGGAACAGAGTGAGTATTAGGTATAGGTATAGATATAGATATAGATTTGCAAGAAAACAGTAAGAGATACGGTCGCAGCTCGCTCCATCCCCACGGCCCCACAAGAGTCAAAGACATGACCCACGTCCCTAATCTCTCGTCACGGGGCCCACCCGCCAATCGGCCCTGCCGGGGACCGAACCGGACCACTCATCGCCCTCGCGGCTTTGACCGACCCGACCGGAAGGAGACGACGACGGCTCGCTCCCGCAGAGGAAACGGGATCGCGAAAGGAAGGCAGTGCCAGCGAGGCAGCGAGCGGCGACCAGAGCAGCGAGGCCATTTTAAAACCTTGCCCTCTCTCCCTCCCCGTTCGACCCCTGACTCCAATCCCCATTCGCCTCCGTTCCCTTCCCTTCCCCGTACAGCCCGACGCGGCGAGCGAGCGAGCCCGCAAACCCTAGCCGCCGCCGCCTCCCCCCCGCTCGCCGCGCGCGCCGTCGGCCGCCCCCCCCCCTCCCCCAAGCCGAGCTCCCCCGCTAGGGTTTTTCGCCGGCCATGGACGAGCTGCGGGCGGAGCAGCACCGCATCGGCGGCCACCCCTACGCCCTCGAGGTGAGCGCCGCGCCCGTCCGAACCACAGCACCATGTAGGGCGGCCCCGCCCGTCCGAACCACGCGCCCGCCGGGGCCCCGGGGCTTGGGTTGGGCGGAGGTTTTTGGCTGACGCGTAGGGTTTTTGGTTGTTGCCCCGCAGGTGGGGTCCGTCTTCCTGCGCGGCTACTACGGCGTGCTCGCCAACACCCCGGAGCTGGCGAGGCAGTTCTACACGGCCGGGAGCACCCTTGTGAGGATCGACTGCGAGACGCTGGACTCCGCCTTCGGGGAGACGGTCGGGGTATGAACGAAACCAACCCAATCTAGTCGCGTTTCTGCTGCTGCTGCTGCTGTTGTTTTTACTCCCCCACCCTGATGCCGAGAGGCGTCACCATGCCGTGGTAGTAATATCGAGTAGTACGAGTTGGGTGGTGGGCAATGCATGTCCATGTCCGTTCAGTTTCGATGGTTGGTTGGTGAGTGTGCGCCACCCGGCTGAATGTGCGTTGTGGTCTTAGTTTTCAGTCTTCCCTTTTTTGATGTTGAGATTATTGTTACTAGTGCTATGTTGCTGGGGATGAACTGAATGAACTTCGGGCCTTTTGGAATATAAGTGTGCAGTGGTTCATGTGATGTGTATTAGGAAAAATACAGTCACCAGGTTCAGATGTTTTTATGTTTCAGGATTTGGTGCTCATATAGTTTGTTAGTAGTGTCGATATATGTTGGTTTACGTGGAGCTTCTGTATTGTCTATTTTGTTTCCATCCATTTGCTGGTGCTATATTTGATTACTAGAAGCATAATATTGGTGTTCAAGGGTAAACAGAGCAGAATGAATGCCTTATTTAAATTTAGTTTCTCATTTTGTGCAATTGAAATGCGGAAGTATCGTTTTATTACCTCATTTTTTACAGGGCACCTTTTATATCTTGTTAGCTAAGTTTTATGATGAATTGGAAGGTAGTATGGTTTGTAAGGCTTTGTTGGACACTTGTTTGATGCTATTTTCCCGACGGCTACTTCTTTGGTCGTTTTGTGATTTTGTATGTTCCGTAGTTCGAATTATTGAAAATTTGGCATTGAAGTAATGTAATCTGTGTTTTATAGATCGTTTTTTGTTGTCAGTTTCAGCTTGCAAACTTGTAATATGTTATTTAGTGTTCCGATTTCATTATTCTTACCTTTGTCTCTTCCTAAAATTATGCAGGATATCAATGACATATTGATGTCCATGAATGTTCACAAGGTTGAGGTTATAACGGCCAATTTCTTGGAGTCATGGGGTGGAGCCATCTTTGGGTTGGTTACTGGCCTAGTCCAACTGAAGGGCCACCCTTCGCGCAAGAGATTCTCCCATAGTTTCGTTCTTGCTCCTCAGGTCGAACCAGATGGATTTTTTGTATACAGTGACCTCTTTAAGTTCATCTGTGATGAGTATGACGCTCGTTACCAAGTTGCTGATTACGGTTTTGCTACCGATCTACCTCATATGGCTGCTCCTAATACCCTGAGTGCAACAGGTATTGCTCCTGACAGTGTTCAAGTGAATTATGCATCTAAAAAACTGCCACTCAGCTTTTCTTGTGGTTGAGCTACTTCTGTTTAAATTGAATTACATCATAGCTGACGATAGGCTGTGCTATTATATATTGTCAGTAATCAAGTACGTTTCGCTGCTAGTTCTCTTTCGCAAATAGGTTTTTATTATCACATGTTACTTCGATATAGTTATCAACTTATCACAGTTTCTCACCTGGTGCATTGCTTTTTATTTTTCCTGCACTGTTAAGTACCCATGTCATGTTTTATGTTGCCAACTTTAATGAATCATTCACCACCCCCTTCACATTCTGTGTACTGTAACTATGATCCTCGTTTTAGGTAGTACTCCTTTGTACACAAATTCCTAGTTTTTATTATTTTTTCAGACCATTAGTCTATTCTTTATTTTTTCGGCATTGTTTTTGAGGAAAACCTTATCTCCAATTGTAGCCATGGCTGTAACTAATAGTAGTTTCTTTTATGGTTGACCCTCAGCATCTGATTATGTGGCTGAAGAACTTGAAGCAAATGGGTTTGCAGCTCCTGCTGATATTGAGGAAAGGGAGACTGGTATTATATATGAGAATTACGAAATGCAGCAGCAAGATCCTTTGGAGTATGAGGCTCCAATCAATGAAGAAACTCATGTCGAATATCCTACTCCTTCATTCCCCAGTTCAGCAGAAATTGAACAGGACGCATCTCTTGCTCCTCTCCACCCTCCTTCCCCACCTACCCCTGAAGAAGAATTTGTGGGAGAACCACCTAAGCTAACATATGCTTCAGTGGTAAGCAAACATATGTTGCATTTTAAATTATGCTAAATTATTGGTTTCAACTTTATGGTGATTGGTTGCAAATTTTTCAGCTGCGAAAAAAAGGACCCGCTGGCCAACAGGTTATCCAATCCAATCCTGTCAACAAGGCTACGGTGGAGACTGAAAAGTCGTTGCAGCCAGTGCAAGAAAAGTCCAACTTGGACACTCGTCGGGATGCCAGTGTCCCTGAATATGAAGGTTTCTTTCTGTTGTATGCTTGTTTACTCCAGCGTCTCAATCTTTTGGTATCTACCTTGTGCATTTTTTGTCATTACTAACATTTGGCAAAATTCATTTCTCTATTAACGATGAACTGTTCTATGTATGTTCACACCCTTTGCCCTTTAACACTGCGAACATGTTTCGACTTGTTTTTCATTCAAACTTTCCTGTTTTAAGATCATCTTCTGTGTTAGGTAGTTTGAAACCAAATTGTTGAATGTCACGAAATCCCCCCTTTAGCACTGAGACCGGGTCTCAACTTGTCTCTTATCCAAACTCTCCTGTGTTAAGCTCATCTTCTGTGTTAGGTAGTTTGAAACCAAATTCTTGAATATCATCAAATATCCCCCCCCCCCCCCCCCCCCCCCCCCCCGCCCCCAATGCCCAATTCATCAGTTAGGTGAAATCCTAAGTGGGGAAGCTCTTGTTTGATGTACACACACCCGTCTTTTTTTATTTTAGTCACTCCTATGTTATTTATTTCAAAATTTCAGGAGCTGCTGCATTATCTAAAATTATGGGAGTTAATAGTTGCTCTAGCTTGTTGCTTGTTTGACGATGTTTTCCCTGCAATCATCGTTACTCATGCAGTCTAGTTATCTTCGTGCTGCATATTAACTGACACTTTTAGTTTTAAGAACACGAAAGCTGGTCATGCTGTGTTTTCTTACTGGAAGAGCTTATTGGGTACTTAAAAGTTACATATTCTCTTAGATTCATGAGTATGCTAATGATAATGTGTGTGACCTTCCCATGTAAATTTTCTGACCTGGTAGTTAATTGGAGCTTTATGGGGTGTATGTGCATGTAAAATGCAGAAAATGGAAATATATACCTTTGAAGTATGAACTTGTGGCAGCATGCATACTTTTGGTATCTTATCCACATCCATTTGATCCTGTTATCTCATCTGCTTTTGTGTTCCATGGAAAAGAATAACACTAATTTTTATCTGCCATTGTTAGGTATTTGTGTCTGTAAAAAATTCTGCGGGCCTAATCTTTGTTGTTGTGTATTGACTGATGATGGTCTTTATTTTCTTTCAGAAGAGTTCCTATCGGTATATGTTGGTAATCTTTCTCCAGCTACTTCAGTCTTCGATCTTGAAAAGGCCTTTCAGGCTTTTGGAAGAATTAAACCTGATGGAGTTGCTATACGGAGTCGCAAGGTTTGTTGCTTCTGTGATTCTATCTAGGCTTTGTTCTTCTTGCTGTTGGCTTTACTAATTCATGTACTAATATGCAGGAGGCTGGAGTTTTCTTCGGCTTTGTTGAGTATGAAAAAATGAGTGGCATCCAAAATGCGTTGAGTGTGAGTCTCTCAATTTCTTAGTCTGGCATGCTCCTGCATTATTTATACGTCATCTGCATTGCAAATTAATTCCTGCATCCTCTTCCTCTCTGAGTGGTCGGCATGCTCAAGTGCCTAACATTTTTTTCAAACTCTCCTGTAAGATTGAAACAAAAAACCTATATTTTACTTGGAAGGCCAAACTATACAGAACATAGCCCACAGACTTCCGTTTTGTGCATAATCAAAACATCATGTTGAAGATCTTTTATCAACCACTTCCAGATGCTTAAACTACTAGAAGTTGACTGCATTATAAAATCTATAATCTTCAATTTTCGTACTCAGGTTTGAGCCAGTAGTTGATGTCCATAGAAATGTACGAGGCAAAGTAGTCTGTGAGTGGTTGAATGCCATTTATCTGATGTCATTATACCTGAATACATCTTTTTATGGCGATCTTTTGTACAGGCATCTCCAATCGAGTTGAATGGGCGTCAAGTATTTGTTGAGGAGAGGAGGCCTAGCAGTATAATCTTCCGTGGCGGTGGAAGTAAGTGTCCGCTATGATTTCCTCATGACCATCATTTGCAGATTTTTTATCTTTCCATTAATCTTTGTGCAAACTGACCGTAGGCTATGTCTTGTTATGTACTTAATTTATGCTTGACACATTATTAAGGTTCCTGGAACCTTGTTATTTGGAGATGGTATCATAGGCTTCCATGTTGTCCAGTGCAACTTAAAATTTCTTCATAACTATGAATCCCTTCTTTCAATGGAATGAGAAAATAACCCCTAGAATGTATTTAATACAAATTGAGATCAGTAGAAAAGGCTTGTGTTTTCATAATTTATCTCCTTTCTTAGGACTTTTAAGTGTTAACTGTAGCTTGCCATGTTGCAGGACGGGGCCGGGGAAGAACTTCTGATTTCTCAAGGGGTCAATATGGCGGGCGCTATGACGCGGATTACGGTACTCGGTCAAACGGAAACGGGTACCAGAGGAAGGGTGGACGTCAATATGACGGTTACGAGTAGTTCTGCATTTGCTATGTCGGCAAATGGTCATATCCCATTTGGTGCTCTCTACCTGGTGCGGCTGTGGCCATATTTTTGTCACCGCAAAGCGCAATTATGTGGAAATCTTTGCGTTTTGCTTAGCTGATATTGAGCATGACTCGTTTCTAGATGGGATTCTTATCTGGTATGGAGGAAACCTGAGCTGCGAACATATGGAAAAGGATCGGTGTTACCCTGTGTAGTTGAAAACAAAAGTTCTGATGCCAATCGTCAGTTTTAGTTTTTACGTCTTGTTGCAATGCGCTAGTGGCGGCGCCTCAGATACAGCTGCATTGTTTTACTGGGCTGTGCTGAAGGCATGCATGTGGCAATCGTCATGTCATACGGCGTTGCAGGCTTGCAGCTGTTGACGTTATTCATGATCTACAAATAGCACCTTGGAAGTTCGTAATACGGAACTTATTTTTTTTTAGTATAAAGTGGGGCAAAAGATGCAAGAGAGCATGTTTAATCGGACCGTAATAATACAAATGACTACGCTCCGGCATCAAATTGCCTAAGGCTCTGTTTGGATGTCCATATTGAAGCATAGAATTGGGAATTGGAATTGTGTTTCTCAAATTATATTGTTTGGATGTGTTTGGAATTGGAAACTGGAATTGGTAGCTGAATTTAATGGAATTGAACTACAACTAAAAGATGCCCTCTCCAATTCTGAGTCTCATCCCTCTGAATTGGATGGAATTGACACTTTCTCATGGGGATGGCCAAATTCAACATATAAACATCCAAACAGAGAATTGAAATTGGATGCTCTTTTTGATTCCATCTATCAATATCTTGCACAACCAAACGGGAATTTGGAATTAAAGACTCATTTCAATACACCCACCGATTTGGAATTGTACTCAATTCAATTCCAAGCTCTCCAATATGAACATCCAAACATAGCATAAACATTTGGCACTCGCAATAACCCAAAACCGGGCCTTGGTCTTTATTTTCTCAAAAATCACTAGCGGCTTTGTTGTTGAAAACCCGCACATTCCGTTCATTCCACACCTCCCAAGTGATAAGCAAGGTGAGTGTGGAAACCGCCTTCCGGCTAGGAGAGGCGGAAGCCATCCGAAGCCACCAATCGTAGAAGGAGAGATGAGCCCAATCATGGGGGTGGATGAAGTAGAGGCCGAGCCACCCCTTGACAAGATCCCAAATCCTTCTAGTTAGGCGGCAATGGACGAAAAGATGCGCCACCGTCTCGGTGCTTTGCTTGCAAAATGGGCAAGGGCCACAATTCGGCCACCCCCTCGCCGCCAACCGGTCGACCGTCCACACCCTATTTTGATTAGCAAGCCACGCAAAAAAAATTGTTTTCAGAGGGGCCCAAGCCTTCCAAATTGTCTTTTCCATGGGAGAGGTGATGATCCCTAGGAATTGTAGCTTGTAGGCGGACTTGGCGGAATATTCCCCATCATCCGTAAGCTTCCAACGGATTTCGTCTTCCATGTGGGGGTGGAGTTGGATATCGGAGCAACGTGTCCAAAGGGTCACAAATTGTGAGAAATGCTCGACGGTGAAGCCCTCGTCCAGCTGAACCGCCGCCACCCAACTCGCACCCGTAAGAGCTTCTTGGACGTGGCTCTTTTTCTTAGAAGAGCAAGCATAAATGAGAGGAGAAATATTTTTTGGCTTGCACCCATCCAACCAAGGGGCATGCCAAAAGGGCATTTTTCCACCGTTTCCCATAGTGATAGTTGTGGCGGCGTAGAAGATGTCCATGTCTTCGTTCGTGCAAGGGTTGCCATAGCCCACTCAAATCTTCCCGGGGTCTTTCCACTCAAGCCATGGCCACCGTAAGCGGAGAGCCGTTGCGAATTTCCCAAGGTTGAGCAAGCCGAGCCCAAGGAACACAAGTTCCCACACGACTTTGCATTTTGCCCCCGTGGTTTTATCCTTAGCCGACCAAAGGAACGCGCGTTGGAGCTTGTTCATGTATGCCAAAGTGCCCGGAGGGATGACAAGAGGTGTCATATAGTAGATGGCTTGAGAGGCAATGACCGACTTGACCAAGGAGGCCCGGCCGGCCGTGGCAATGTATTTGCCATTCCAAGTGGGAAGCTTTCCGGCACACTTATCCTCTAGGTGTTGGAAATCAGATCTTTTTAGCCTCCAAACCGAGAGCGGGATGCCAAGATATCTCAAGGGAAAGGATCCCCTCCTTGCCGGAATGCCCTCAAGAACGTCATCGAGGTCTATGTTTCCGCAACGGATGGGCACAACGACACTCTTGTCAAAGTTGGTGCAAAGCCCCGTGACCTCTTCAAACGCTTGTAGGATAGACGCAAAGTTTTCAATATCCTCCTTGAATGGAGCCACGAACACCGCCGCGTCATCCGCATAAAGGGATGTTCTCAAAATGGTGCCCCTCCCCCTCAACTTGTGAAGTAAACCTTCCGATGTTGCGATCTCCAAAAGTTTTGTGAGTGGGTCGATGGCAAGCACAAAAAGGAGTGGGGATAGCGGGTCTCCTTGCCGCATCCCCCGTCCATGGGAGATGTGGGAGCCGGCGATCCCGTTGAGAAGCACACGAGAGGATGCGGTGGTGAAGAGAGCGGTGATCCACCCCCGAAAGCGGCTAGGGAACCCCCGGCGTTGGAGAAGGTCGAGGATGTATTCCCAACGAATGGAGTCGAACGCCTTCCGGATGTCGAGCTTGAATAAAGCGCCGGTATCTTGCTCTTGTGTAGCCTTTTTGCTATATTCTTGACGTAGAGAAAGTTATCGTGGATGCTTCGTTTTTTGATGAAAGCGCTTTGGGCATTGGAGACAAGGTCACTCATAAGTGGAGCAAGACGGAGGGCAAGGATCTTGGTCACAATCTTTGCAATGGCATGGATGAGGCTAATAGGCCTAAAGTCGGAGACCTCCTCCGCACCTTCCTTCTTAGGCAAGAGAGCAATATTTGCGGGGTTGAGCCAATGAAAGTTTTCAGCGGTAGGTTGCCAAAGAGGTTTATGGCACGCATAACATCCACCTTGATAATGTCCGAACACTTCTTGAAGAAGGCCCCTGTGTACCCATCGGGGCCGGGTGCCTTATCACTAGGCATTTGGTTGATGGCATTCTTGACCCCCTCCTCGGTGAAGGGGCTTATAATCTGTGTAGACGTTAGCTTACGAAACCCTCTTGGTCAAGATTGGTGTACACCTCACAGATTCCTGCAAAAGAATGCACGGTCAGATGCTTACTCGCGGTTCATTTAGTGTTAAGCTCTGAGATGTTTTGAGGAAGTGCTTGCCTTGCTTTGTCAGCAATTAGGAGCTGCGTGCGTTGATGCAGAGTTCTGCTACTGGGACGAAGCAGTGCCTTGGTCTGTCTGTGACTATAGTTCATTTTACCTTCCTGATGCAGTCGAAGGGAAGCGCGAAGGCCTGTTTCAGCCCAGCAGGGCGCCAATCTCCAGTTGTGCAGAGCTAACGTGGGCAAGTTACTGATGGTACACCGGCACCGGCACCGGCATTTGCATTCTTGAAAAGAAATGCTGTCATTTATTTGCAGATGAAACCACCAAAGTGTACAGCCCTGTGCTCCTTCCAAACGGTTCCGGCATTTATTCTTGACACGCATCTCAATCATTCTCAGATTACACATAAACGCCATACAAACATGATCATATTACTACTAGTACAACGGTAGCACGCACGTCTCGGCTGCTCTGGCCACCTTGGTCAAACGGCAGCAGAAGCCAGCTGCAGCGGTTGTGCATCAGCAGGCTCCGGCGCTCCCAAGCCGCCTTCTCCGAGCTCGAGCTCGTCCTCGTCGTCGTCATCGTCCTGCTCCCACAGGAAGCTGGCGTACGCCGCGAGAACATGGCTGCCATCCCACACCACGGCTGGTCAGCTACCAGGCAGCTTGAAGGAGCTTATTAGATTCAGTAATGGTGCGTGCGTGCGTACCTGTTCCGCGGGGCTGCCTGCACCGACTTCTGGAAGTAGACGAGGGACCTGTCGTGGTCACGGTGCACCGCCCAGACCAGCTTCGCGTACTGCGACATGATCTCGCCGTCGCTGGGGTCGGCGAGCATGGCGCGCGAGTAGTACTCCTCCGCCCTCCTGGGGTCGCCCTTCACCTGACCCATCCATCAGTTGCCAGTAGCACAACAGATTCCGAACCACTATACATACATGATCTATAATACAGTAGTAGCAGTTAAAAAGAATTCTGCGGCCTTTTAGCACTGTGAAACAAATGAGTTTGATTGATTGACATCCTCTTTTCTTCTTCACCCTCTTGAAATAAATACCTGATCCACATCTTTTGAAACGCGCGCGTGACGATAAGATGCTCACAGTTCCCGGCACATAAACAGATGTATTTTATTCAAGTTCTAGTGGTTTGCAGAACGGCAGTGATGCATATAGATCCAAAACTCATGTTTGTTGACTGTAGATAGACTACACGTACCACCAACCGATCCCCTGGTCTTTTACTGTTTTACAGGGCTAACTTATCAATGAATGAAAAGAACATTAGAGCCTAAACTCTTGATCGAAAACGTACGGTGATATACGTAAGATTGCAAACTAAACAGTTCATAAGAATTAAGATGTATTTCAGCGAGTGACTGACAGATCGTACTACGGTACCTCGTGCAGGAACTGCGCGTAGTTGCGCAGGAACAGCGCGTTGCCGGGCTGCTCGTCCACCATCTCCTTGTACTGGGCATCCAGCGCCATGACGACCTCCTTGTCCACGCCGCTCATCATCCTAGCCGCGGCGGCCTGGGAGTCCATGCCGGCGGTGAAGAGGCCGGAGGCGATGCGGTCGATGCCCATGCCCCTCGCCAGGAACAGCGGCAGCTCCGGCAGTTCCGGCTGCGCTGCCGCCGTCTGGTCCTGGTCCTCGTGATCGTCCTCGAGTTCTTGCTCCTGGTGGGGCTCCATCTGGACGTGTGGCGGTGCCTTGTTGTTGAAGGTGTTGTAGATGGAGAAGGAGAGCTCGGTGTGGAGGCCGGTGGTGTTGTTGTCGTCGGGGTTTAGGGACGGGAGGTGGCTTTCGGAGAAGGCTCGCCGGAGATGGAGAGAGGAGGATCTGGAAGAGGAGGAGGAGGAGGAGAGGAATGGGTGCAGGAATGGCGTGGAGGAGCTCCTTAGCAGCATCGGTGCTCCGTATGGGCCGGGAGAGGTGAGGTTCCCTCGAGATCTCGCCTCTCGTGGCTTGATTTGTATCACGAGAAACGTCTTGTATTGTGTATGAGTACTTGTGTTTGTATCGGTCTGTCGGCAGCTTAATATTTTTTCCCTATCCAGAGCGGTTCAAGCAAGTGCATGCACGTGAAATCATTATCGATCTTACACGAAACACGCTCTAGATCACAAGCATCTCTCGACATGGTATGCTAGAATATGAAGCCATTTGGCTTGTCAACCGGCCGGGCTTTGCTTCGAGGCGATCGCGGGTCAATTCGCAAGCGCAGGAAGCTTGGGGGTATACATTGCATCCGAACAGGTAAACTAAGCCATCGGCGTCAGGTTTAATGTACCTCACGTGTCCGGCCCCCGACTTTGTGGCCATATCTCCTCACAAGTCAAAGTGTATGCCCTGCAATCTTGCTGCTGTTGGGTTCCTTACAAATTCATTTGGAGGCTGAAAACGCTTACGAAAAATCAATTTATTCTGCTGTACATAGCTGATCATCCAGGCATAGCATTGTGGCTAAGAACTCCCGATTGCGAAATACGCAAACGGTAAGGGAGTTCCACCACTGCCAGATGATGTGCGAGTGTGGAAGTGCGGACGAATCACAAAACAGAAAAGGAAAAAAAGAAGCGGATGACACATTTATCAGGCCGCTTCATCGCCTTTAAATTGCGAAAAAGAGCTCAGTACATCCTGAATGAAACAGCGCTCGATTGCTTCACAAAAATCATGTAAACTGCCCGCATTAAAAGAAAAGAGAGCTCAATATTCAGGACACAACAAAACTACCGCATACTTTCAGGATTGAGGTAAGCTCAGCAAACTGTGAGACTGTGTCACGACATGGTGCAAACAAAGGATTGCTTTCACAAAAGATCAGATCATTCAAATCAGCGTGAAACCATTCTTGACGTACTGCAGACAAGAAAACGGCAGGTCTAACGCCTGCTCTACCATGCTCGATCTCGACAGAAGCTTGCTAAGAACAAAGTCTCTTGCACTACGCCCTACTGGCGCACCACGCAACATCACCTTATCGCGGCAGGCGACCAGACTCATGTTGCAGAGCCAAGGGGCGGCCACGGTGAAGGCCAGCCCAAAATGCTGCTTGTATGCGCTGCACACCTGGGAGACGTACTTGCCCATGGGAAGCGCACTTTCGAAAGGTGTTTCGTCTCCGACACCAGGATCCAGCTCTAAATCAGAATGCAAGTTCACAACTACGGTGCCATGGACAGGGTGCACTTTCTCCTCTAGGTTCTTCAGGAATGCTCCGTCGACGACCCAGAGTTTACGGGGAAATATGTCGTTTCCATCATAGGCGTCAATGACGACTAAATCATATACGTTACTGTCATTGGCAATGAAATCTGCAGCATCTGTTATGTGGAAGAAAAGACGGTCATGGATGTCCCCCCATAGTAGCTTGTCACCGTCAGCTGGCTGCATGGAGTGGGCTAATAACTCTTTCGCAGGTGATGCAGGGAAACCCATAGATTCAACTGAGGCTGAAACAACAACTGGATCGATTTCCACAATGTGCACAGCAGCACCTGAAACAGATGAAAAATTTGTTTAAGTGTTTCTATCAAGTGGAGAAGTACATCAGCAATACTGTGTTGACCCAAATAATCGATAAAATGATTTGACTTCAACTATTGACTGCATACACTAGTGCATTTATCCTTCTATAAACTGTTATGTATTCAGGTGCTAGTTATTTTATACTCACTATATTGCACCTTTGTAGTTACACAGGCCAGGTGTATAGGTTCTAACCAGCCAACAAAGACCAGAAGGTAATAACTTCAATTCAGTTTGCACTCTGTGGGAAACATAGTATCACCGAACAGAAATACCCAGTACGAATGTATGCGGTAATAAAAATTATTTCTCAAATCTTGATCGAAACTGATCAACAGAACCTTAAATACATCACAGTACAGAAAGTCTGTGAGGGCATCCAGCACAAGCTTATGTTAAAATAGCTGGAATTCAATGAAAGGATCAAATAAGCAAAGGGCAAAGAAGTGGTAGCATACCTTTGAATTTACTAGCCAAAAATAATGGTATGCTGCCGCCACCATGGCCTATACAAAGAATTTTCATAGTGTTCTGCTCAGAAACTGCTTGAGGGAGATCATAAGAACAGCAAGGGAGTGTTGTCAATCCTGCTGATATCATACTCTTGAGATCTGTAAAATAAGGACAGTCAGATACTCAGATGTGAGATGTGAGATGTGAGATGTGTATGGAGGAACTGAAGGAAAAGAAATACAAATGTGGAAAATAAAGTTGCGTTAAATTTGCATATAACACCTACATGCTCATTTAAAGAAACCTTCATCGTATCTTGATGACATATAACACTTGCCGCTAAGAAATAACAAAAGAAGTGTGTTTACTTGATTTCTATGTGAGAAGTCATCTTCTAAGTTATACTTATAGATTAATAGATGGAACCAAAACTAACAAGTAAACCGAAAACCAGCACATGATTCATATCATCATCAGTTCATCATTACATTGGTGTAAAGTGTAAACATAGTACAAGTGAACTCACACGGAGCAGCTAAGCAATTTGGTTGCTGCATCGAGTATAATGCTCGATCACCCCCGGACCTGTAACATGCCATTACTTTTGCAGCACTTTGCCGTGTATGGTCGTTAAATCGCATTACTCGCCACTGGTAGCCTAGTATCTTAAACTGGTCAGCAACACTTGATTCTGGGTATAGTACTGAATTTCTTTCTTGAAGCCGCCTCTCAATTGCTGGCCACTGATCGCTGGCCTGCCACACAAAAACCATTTGTATTTCTGTATGAGTCCACCAGAACAGATTGTTCTAAACTCTTAAGAAATCATTAGTATCTTGTACATTCCGGATAAACGACGAAAAATGATAGTAGTGGCACAGAACCAAAGTGACCATCGTGATAAGTAGCTTACGAAATATTCAAGTTAGACAACAAGAAATACAGTACCAATTTGCCCCCTTGTTCTTCAACTTGCATCGAAATAACACTTTTTTTTGCCAGGAAGGCAGGAAACCTCACGAATCACTCGATTATAACAAGAAACTGCATGTCTAAGTTTCTATTATTTGGAAGATAGGACTTGTAGAGATCAGTCCGCAAAAAGATGTTACTTTCGCTAGCTTCTCTAGCGTAGGCAGCAGACGAAGAGCTCTTGATCTCCATTTCCTCAAGCAAGAATAGACCAAGAAGGGAAACTAGGGAGAAGGGACGAAGAAGCTACCGGCTGGGAGGCTGGGTACGCGACGACGGAGACGACGCCATTGCCGTGCTCGGAGTGGCGGCGGAAGACGGTCTGTGCCCCGTCGCCGGGGCCGTCGTCCTCGCCCCACCACTCCTTGTAGTAGGACCAGTCCCCCTCGTCCTGGGGAGGCTTCCTTCGCTCGCCCACCGCGGCTGCTGCCGAAAAACGCCGGAAGGCGCCGCCGCCGCACCTGGACGCCGCCGTCCGCAACATGGTTCCTAGCTCCCGCTGGCGCTGGCACCGCGGGTGTGTCTCGTGGGCTTTCGTTGGAGGCGGTGACCAAGACGAAAGCCTAGAAGCTGACAAGCCCAGAACATACCATGGTGCATCCGGGCACTCCTCTATGCCGCCTTCAGCCCATTTAGCTCTCGTTTTCTTTTTCTTCCCTTTCTGCTGTCCTTTCTCTTATTTTATGTTGTTTGTATGCTTTTTAAATTTACCAGTTAAAACACAAAATATAAGAAAAAAATCAATGTGAGAATTTTCCAAACCCAAACATGTTTCAGAACTGAACATTTTTAGAATATGGATATGTTTTTTCAAATTTAAAGATTTTTAAAAGATTCGTAGGGAAACAAATGAAAAAGGATATAAAAAGAAAATAAGCAAAACATTGTGGTGACGAGGGTGCGCGGCGTGAGCCTCCCGTGCCACAACGAGCGGAAGATAAGATTTAGTGGGCTGCCTCCAGACTGTTTAGGGAAACTCTAGTACATCCTGAAAAAGTCCCCAAGCAGCAACATAACCGTTTTGTTTACAGTTTTAGCCATGGAACAAAACAGCCTGCTATTTTGGCGCTAACAACGCACTATATTTGAAGGATCGACGCTAAATTTTGCCACTTTTAAACGCTATGGTTCTATTCACGAAATAACATGTTATATCACACTAAAACAACATAACTTTAGCGTGTTATATATCTTTTTTAGCCTATCGGTGAAAAACATCAAATTTCCACCTTAGTAAGAAGTAGAATTTTCTTTTTATTTGTCTTGATGATGAACTGCAATATACTGATCCCTCTTCTAAATTAAAAGATGTTATCAGTAATGCTGATGATTCTAAATAAATATTCTATGTTATGTTGTTGCCACGTGGGATGTGGATTTTAAGCTTCTAGATAATTGGACAATGTTTTTTGTATGTGGTTATGTAATATATTGTTCTACTATTTGTGAACTATATAATGTATTATTATTAAATTCTTTATTTTAAAGCTATGGTATTCTTTAGAACTGTCGTCGTGGTGAACAGACAGATGCCTACGGGTAGGCTAATTTGTGGGGCCGGATGGACGCGAGAGGATTCGGGGAGGGATAGCGCGCTGAGAAGCACACACAGATGAACCAGTGGACACGGGGATTTACCCTGCTTCGGGGCTCTCGTGAGGAGATAACACCCCTACTGCAGCATCTAGCCTATTTGGTGTATTTCTCTTCTCTGTATATGAACCTTACAGGCGCTCCATGAGCTGAGCCGAGTTACCTCTAGGAGGTTTTGGGGGAGAAAGGGAACAAGGGAGGAGCAAGGGAGCCGCCCGTGGCTCGGCCGGCCGTGGGCGTGGGTGTGTGTGGCTCTCTCTTGGTCTCTCCCCCTGGTGCTCCTTATATAGAGGGAGCCCAGGGGACAAGGGGGGCCCACATGACACTATACATGCACTGTTCATGATTTGACTACTGGGGTCTAATCGACACTATTCCCTGTGTCATGCAGTGTACTCTAGTCACATCAGGGGATGGGCTTGGCATGTCTTGTCTGTCCTTTGTCCTGTAGCGCTTGGCATGGCATCTTCTCCGCATAACCCGGCATGGATATGCCGGATAACTTGGCGACTCCTCTCCTGGGCAACCCGACATGGATATGCCGGATTCCACCTCGCAACCCGGCGTGGGTATGCCGGATAATCTGCTTCTCCCAAGACCCGGCATGGTTATGCCGGATTACCCTTCATAAACCGTTCCTCCTGCACATAAGAATAACACAATGCATACCGACATAGACATGTCGGGTAAAATATGTCGGTCAGTCGTAAGTCGGTTAGAGTATGTCGGTTAGAATATGTCGGGCTGCATCAATATCGTATCTCGGTTCCTCCTGATCCGGGCATAAGTCGGTCAGCCAATATCTCGGTCAACTCTTGGACATAGCTTTACCATATCTTTACCCTACCCGGGGGTAGCCCCCCGACACTAGTCCCCGAGGCTGCGGGGGACTCGCAGAGTCGCGCGCAGACTTAGAAGAAATAACAACACCACCATCTTTACCTACTCCACCGTGTACCTGCAGAAATACAATCATATGCCGGTGTCTTAGCCGCTCTGGGCGTTTTACCGACATAGATGTCTTCGGCCACCGCCGGCTTGACATAAACATACCTCACATGCCGGCTTTTAGCCACTCTGGGCGTATACCGACACGGACGTCTCATGTGCCGGCCTTTAGCCACTCTGGGCGTATACCGACACAGAGTCTCATGTGCCGGCTTTTAGCCACTCTGGGCGTATACTGACACAGACGCCTCCAAACTCTGTTGATTTGACATAAGTGTATCTCGGGTGTCTCGAATGTCCGGTAGCCACTCTGGGCACTTACCGACATGGATGTCTCCAGACTCTGCTGGTTTGACATAAGTGTATCTCGGGTGTCTCGAATGTCTGGTAGCCACTCTGGGCACTTACCGACATGGATGTCTCCAGACTCTGCTGGTTTGACATAAGTGTATCTCGGGTGTCTCGGTATCTCGGCCACTCTGGGCATATCACACATGTCTCGGTACCTCGGCCACTCTGGGCATATCACACATCTCATTTCACAAACCAACATGAACGATGACCGGGGATACAGGATGATGCCACGATACTATGGCGAACCGAAATAAACGGCGATCTGGAGATACAGAACGATGCCGTGATACATCGGCAAACCAAAATAAACGATGATCTGGGGAAACCAATACTTTGACTTGAGCCACCTGCATGTCAGATTTGAACAATATACGTCAGATCACAACTTCATCTCGGAATCTGCAAATTGAACTCGGATTTCAGGACAACTCGGATTTCAGGATAACTCGGATTTCAAGATAACTCGGATTTCAGGACAAGTCGGATCTCAGGATAAGTCGGATTTCAGGGATAACTCGGATTTCAGGATAACTCGGATTTCAGGATAAGTCGGAGTTCAGGGATAACTCGGACTTCAGGATAACTCGGATTTCATGATAAGTCGGTTTTGAGGATAACTCGGTAAAAAGTACTCTTTTAGCAGAATCAACATCACCTTCCAATGTTAGTCCAGGCATATACATATTTAATAGGGACAATAACTCTATATTGACGGATCAAAGTAAGTCTTAGCATAAGACAGAAAGTAACTCTAACAGGAAAATTATACGATAGGGTGCGGACTCGGTTTCCACCGAGTCCCCGAGTTATTCTAGAGACCTAGCAGAAAGAACAGAACGGACTGGCGAGCCAGTCCCCGAGTCAAGACATCTTGCTCCCGGGGAAAACACAGACAACGTATGTCGAATTACTTTTCAGACCGAGTTCCCGAGTTTACTTCGTGTTTACCATACTTAGTGATTTCTGCTCTTGTCTACCATGCTGGTGTTCGACAGTCGAGTCACAAAATCAGAACCATAATATACAGTACTCGTAAACCTCTGAGGTAAGGCTTAAAGTTATCCGACATACAGAAAACATAATGAGGGAACCTGGTTAATAAAATAATACATGCCGAATTGCTTTTTAGACCGAGTCCCCGAGTTTGTTTTCATGTTTACCACTCTCCACAACCTCTGCTCTTGACTACCATTCTAGGCGTTCGTCAGTCGAGTCACAAGATCATCTCGGATAGCATACATTACTTTAACTTTGAAACACGGTTATAAGTTTATTCGGCACACAAACGACACAGACACCGCGCACCAAGATAAGGCAATCCCCGAAATTCATCTCGGTGTGCCAACACAGCAATAACTTAGGAAAACAGACACGAACCACATGCATACAGGTAAATTAATTCCCGAGTTACTCTACCGACTTAGAAGAGAACACAACTGACCGAGTAAGCCAGTCCCCGGGTCAAGACATCTTGTCCCCGGGGAAAACACAGACAACGTAACATGGCAGTCCCCGGGTTACGACCTCTCGCTCCCGGGTTAACAACTAAATTAGGCACGAAGGGGCTGTCCCCGAGTTACTCTCAAGACAGGCCAACTACATGATACAGACGAAGATACTCACGGAGCACTGGTGCGGTCGGGATCGACGGAGCCGACATACCCGGGCAACTGTCGGGGAGTTACCCGGAATCTGTCGACGGCGAGCGCTGGTGTAGGTCGGAACGGCCTCTGCGGGCGGCAGCGAGTTGGAGCGTGTGGACCGCGGTGATGTCGAGTCCCCGAGTCGATGAAGAAGGTCCCGTCCGAAATTAGTCCAGCAAGCGCCACTGATGCCCCACGGTGGGCGCCAACTGTCGTCGTGGTGAACAGACAGATGCCATAGGATGGCTAAAAGTGTGGGGCCGATGGACGCTAGAGGATTCGGGGAGGGATAGCGCACTGAGAAGCACACACAGATGAACCAGTGGACACGGGGATTTACCCTGCTTCGGGGCTCTCGTGAGGAGATAACACCCCTACTGCAGCATCTAGCCTATTTGGTGTATTTCTCTTCTCTGTATATGAACCTTACAGGCGCTCCATGAGCTGAGCCGAGTTACCTCTAGGAGGTTTTGGGGGAGAAAGGGAACAAGGGAGGAGCAAGGGAGCCGCCCGTGGCTCGGCCGGCCGTGGGCGTGGGTGTGTGTGGCTCTCTCTTGGTCTCTCCCCCTGGTGCTCCTTATATAGAGGGAGCCCAGGGGACAAGGGGGGCCCACATGACACTATACATGCACTGTTCATGATTTGACTACTGGGGTCTAATCGACACTATTCCCTGTGTCATGCAGTGTACTCTAGTCACATCAGGGGATGGACTTGGCATGTCTTGTCTGTCCTTTGTCCTGTAGCGCTTGGCATGGCATCTTCTCCGCATAACCCGGCATGGATATGCCGGATAACTTGGCGACTCCTCTCCTGGGCAACCCGACATGGATATGCCGGATTCCACCTCGCAACCCGGCGTGGGTATGCCGGATAATCTGCTTCTCCCAAGACCCGGCATGGTTATGCCGGATTACCCTTCATAAACCGTTCCTCCTGCACATAAGAATAACACAATGCATACCGACATAGACATGTCGGGTAAAATATGTCGGTCAGTCGTAAGTCGGTTAGAGTATGTCGGTTAGAATATGTCGGGCTGCATCAATATCGTATCTCGGTTCCTCCTGATCCGGGCATAAGTCGGTCAGCCAATATCTCGGTCAACTCTTGGACATAGCTTTACCATATCTTTACCCTACCCGGGGGTAGCCCCCCGACAAGAACGCTATATTAAAACATAATATAGCTATCAGCATGCTATACCCTGTATAGCATTTAGCATGCTATTTCTTTTAGCATGCTATTTTTTACCTTGATTTTAGCCTAAACATGAATGATCCTGTGTTTTCTTACAAAAATCAAAAACGAACTATGCATACCTCATATAACAATGGTTTTCTGAACTTTCTCCACGATAAGAAACACATCTTAATGCCACTTCAGGTGTTCGGTCAACTTAGATATTTTTTAGTATCCTTCTTTTTTCACCTGTAATTTATGACATTCCTTTTCCAACCCTTCTGACATTACATTCCTTTTCCAACCCTTTTGACAGTCGTTAGGCTACATCTAACACAATATTTTTAGCTCCTTCTACTTTATTTACCATCATATTTTCTCGACAGTAGCTAACCTAGTATTTTTAGCTCCTTTTACTTTGTTTACCGCCATTTTTCTAAACCGTATTTTTCCGTGACAAGTTTGATGTCGATTTCTTCTTGACTTCGTCGATGCAAAATTCGATTTACGAGCGTAGAATATTTAGCTCATTTATCTTAATTTCAGCCGCATTTTGCATTTTTAATCGTATTTTTATGGTAAATTTCTTCATGATAAATTTAACATGGATTTCTGGACTTTGTCGACGGAACTTTCCAGC
Source organism: Poa annua (assembly GCA_026929855.1). Taxonomy (NCBI): domain Eukaryota; kingdom Viridiplantae; phylum Streptophyta; class Magnoliopsida; order Poales; family Poaceae; genus Poa; species Poa annua. Next base: position 75,095,042 of record CM049433.1, read on the forward strand.
CGAGTATTTTCAACACAACCAACAGGCTTCTCGACAGTAATTTTTCGTCCAAGTATTTTTCAATCTCGGTAGTAATAACTTAGAAGTTACTCTTCGTCCGCTCTCATGATGAGTAATTACTTCACAAAGTATCGAACGATAAGTTTATCACACGATATCCGAACAGTGATGAACTCTTCATCGGATAAGTTTTTTTAAAACTATACAAGACCCAGATAACCAGTGGATACAAGTTTACACAAAAGACCTTAAACTTAGCACAAGATCTAAAGAGGTCCTTGCATATTACATAAAGCACCCTGGGAGTAAAAAAATGAAAAGCAATCAGGTCCCAGGTCGTCTTCTCCACTGCACAACACCGAGGTTGACCTCGAGTTCGTGGCGCCCGCGCCGCCATCGGGGAACATGCCACTTGGGGCGACACCGACGATGATCCCTAGAACGAGATCGAAGAAGATCCTCCGCCATGGAGGAAGTAACGGTTCAGAGTTCGGGCTGAACCGCACCGAGCGCGGAGGGCTGCCATGGCCGAAGATAAAGTTGACGCCAAGAAACAGTCATCGAAGATAAGTTGACGCCAAGAAACAGTCATCCAGTGATCTTAAAAAAAAAAGACCCAAGAGCACTACCACCCAGGGCTTACTTTTATAGAAGAAAGGTTGACGCCAAGAAACAGTCATCGAAGATAAGTTGACGCCAAGAAACAGTCATCCAGTGATCTTAAAAAAAAAAAGACCCAAGAGCAATACCACCCAGGGCTTACTTTCATAGACGAAAGGAGCTGTAAGCAATGCCAAGGCCTAGATTCGAACCCGGGACGCTGGGTAGCCAGCACTAGCTAGCTAACCACTGGGCCTATGACCAGTCTATTCATCCAGTGATCTTTAATACAGTACTAGTTAAGTTAAGCCGGACGACCACGCCGCGTAGAAGTGGCATTTTTTTTTGCATAGTAGTGGCAACAAGGAACAACTCTTGGTCGCTGCCTGCAAATTTAGGGTTTAGCAACTCAACGGCGCTAAAAAGAGATAAAACAAAAAATTGGCCCATACAGGTCTCGAACCTGCTGCCTGCAAATTTAGGGTTTAGCAACTCAACGGCGCTAAAAAGAGATAAAACAAAAAATTGGCCCATACAGGTCTCGAACCTGCTGCCTGCAAATTTAGGGTTTAGCAACTCAACGGCGCTAAAAAGAGATAAAACAAAAAATTGGCCCATACAGGTCTCGAACCTGTGACCTTCGCGTTATTAGCACGACGCTCTAACCAGCTGAGCTAATAGGCCTTGTTGGATAATTCTGGGCTGCTATTTTTAATGATAGTGTTCAGTAGAGCGTCCCAACGCACGACCGGATAACGCAGCGTCCCCGTCGACTGAATCCAGCCGAGGCGACACCGGCAGGTCGGATAGCATCGCAATCACCGTGCATGCTCAGACAGACACAGAATCGCTGTACACAACGAACGGCACATCATGGCATCGCATTATTCATGTTTCACACGGACCTGAGGCCCGTTCTATATACAGAGGGAAACCATGCATAGCACCGCGAGCGCTATCTTTCGGCCGGTGCCGGTGATATGATGATCTAGGACATCTTGATGTGTTCCTGCTGCTGGGCATGGCGCTGCCTCTCGATGTACTCGAAGAGGCTGCCGTCGTACATGCGCCGGATGGCCTCCCTCGACAGGTACCCTTCCTCGTCCCTCGCCAGCACGAACAGGAACGCCCACTCCAGCTTCATAGCAACCCTGCAGATTCGCACAACGCGTCGGATCATCCGGTTATGTTTCCTAAAACAGAGAGAACGCATCGAATCATCGAACCATGCTCATCGATCGACTAATTACCAGCCGAAGAAATCGAACACCACCCGGTTCCCCTCGGTCATCCGCCACAGCTCACTGAAGCTGAGCCTGTCGGGGTAAGTGCGGGCGTACTTGCTGAACATGTTCTCGAAATTCACCGGCATAAACCTGCACAACGCATCACACATACGCCGTCAGCACAGATTAACCAACGGCATGGCTGAAAACCCTATGTTGTATTAAGCTTACCGGCCCTCTCTGTCGTACGTTCCGGAGTCACTCCCGTGCATGCTCTTGTGGATGTTGTGGACGTAAATTGGGAGCAGCGGGTTCGGCAGCCAGCCCTACACACAAATCAGTTGCAGTAAAAGACATGCGATCGAGTGCCTAACTGAAACTAGCTCTCAGATAGATCGACGTTTCACTCACAGGCAGGGTGGGGTAGCTCATGACCAGGTTCACGAGAAACCCGATGAAGGCAGACATGAACACGTTGAAACCAATAGCGCGGCATCCTGGAAAATTTGTACGCCATGCAAGCAAAACAAATGTTAGTAAATGTTTAAGTGTGCATTTGCGCACGCGAGCAAGACGAGAAATCAAGAGTTAGCTCCAAGATCTACGAACCGTTGTACGTCTCCCACGGGTAGATGATGCCGTTGTCGTCGCGGTCGAAGAAGGCGACGTGCTGCTGCAGCACGCTCATATGGTGGTGGTCGTGATCGTCCGTCGTCCCCTCCGGGTGGTAGATGTCCGGAGCCGCCAGAGCTCTCGCCAAATCTGCACAGCCAAATTGCCAAGACGCAAGGCTTAGCTAGCCGTGACTGTTTAGCTAATTCAACGCTACGGTGACCGACTGAAGTAGCGTAGGTGCTCACATGGCTTGGGGACGTGCTCCTCGAGGTCGCCGCGGATGGGGCGCTCGACGGTGACCGGCGCCTGCAGCGCGACGATCTTCAGGGAGTCCTTGCTACCGACGACGTCGCCAACAAGCTTCGCCTCCGTCCTCTGCGCGCCAGCGCCACGGACGTCGGCGCCACCGCCGTTCCCCTCCGTCCTGCCCGTCGCGCCACGGACATCGGCGCCACCGCCGTTCCCCTCCGTCCGGCCCGTCGCGCCGACACGGACGTCGACGGCGTCGCCCTTCCCCTCCGTCCTGCCCGCGCCTCGGGCGTCGCTGCGTTGCTGCTTGGTGGCCATCTCTGCTACAACGGAGTGTATCTGGTGACACGAGAATAAGCTAGCACAAAGTCCTATGGAGTAGTGCGGAGGCCGGGCGGCCGTATATATATAGAGCGGCGAGGAGCCGTGGGGACGTGGCGGCGGCGGAGGGTGCAGCGGCGAGACGTGGGCGCGTGCATGGAGCTCGGCCCTGCTTGCCCGTAACGTGGCGCTGGCCGCCCTCGCACCTACACACTGCGTCTCGTCGTGTCCGGAGCTTCGAGCGAGTACTGCGGTTGTCAGCAGGTGAGTAAACGGGCTGACGGATGGGCTGGGGCACCTGGTTGTTCTCTAGTCTGTTGGCACGGCCTTTCGGTTTCTTGCTCCAGGCAGCCCATGTGGCCAGGTCCTCCTGGGGGCACATGAGGCCCACCCATATAGCCCGGATCCTGGTCAGCTCGTACAGCCCATAAACTTTACAGAGCCATCCTGCCGCATATATAGTATGTTTTTTAGCTCAAAAAAAATATAGTATGTTTTTTTAATCAGGATCCGCTAGACATTTGGGTTCAGTTCTTCTACTGATTTAAAAAATAAAAATTAAGCTCTCGCCTTCCTAGCTTTTCTTATAAGCCGTAAAAGCTTATTGGTTGGACTTCTAAATAAGTTATATTACTCCCTCCCTTCTAATTGGGACGGAGGGAGTATAATTAATCTGGAATTCGCGAGTAATAAGTTGCTTCACTTATGGAATAAGCTTGAAGATGACTCTGTTCACCTTCGTGGCAAGGGTACATCTCGTGTTCAGCTATGACACCGTACCCACCCAAAGAGATGACTCAAAATCGATGACGTAAAAGCGAGTTTTGTGGTTTTAACAAACTAGTAGCTTTGCACGTGCACGCACGTCTCAAATAAATTTTGTGAACACATAATTATCTTTATATTCTGCAGCACTAACTGGGCAATTGTGCAACATGGGGACTCAAAAGGGTATGCAGCGTTCACAAGCATGGGGACTCAAAAGGGTATGAAGCGTTCACCAGATGAAAACACATCCGACATTGCAATTTGATCAAAATCTCATAGAAACAGGGACTCAATATTGCAAAATATATATTGGTGGATAATAGTTCCAAGTTTAGTAGCCTTTCCATTTATACATGTGTAATCATTTTAGTCCGGCGATTATTTAGTGCAACCATCAAACCCGAATCAAATACAAAAGGCATATTACTATGTCCTGATGCTAAAAACACAGAAACCACATCTTGGTTCACATCAGCCCAAATAATAACAGTCATGTATATTTCAGTTCAGTTATGTATGGCATCAACACGGAAGCAGCAAACTACCGTGTATCAGATCATGTATTATCAATATCTGGCAAAAAGGATGGAAATGACCCCGTATAGCACACTCAAATATGGCCAATTCCATATCATAAAAGAAGTAAAGAACAAAATACCCACAGGGAAAAAAAATGAGCAAGCATATATGCAAATTCATTTTATACAATTACCATAAGGTAGATATGCTTATTTCAAGATTGAACCGAGAAGCTAGAGAACGGAAACACTTCACCTTTGCTGCTACTTGTACATTATCAGTCAGTAAAAAAAAGAGTCCAAGAATAGACCAGGACGGCAGGACTCCATGGAGGAATCATAGGTACTGATGCAAAAATTGAGGGGGGAAACCAAGACTCAAGTTACTCCATCCCCTGTCAACATGATCTCCTTTATAAAGATCATTCGACTGTATAAGAATAACAAACATGAAGAGTGTGAGTACTGCAAACAACTTCTGACTGTATAAGAACAACAAACATCAAGATGCTTGGGCCGCCACTGGCCAAACCGCGTCTCTGCCCGGATCCTGCTCTGTTCAAGGAGGAAAGCATCCTCCTTCGGCTCCTCCGGGAAAAACCGAAATCATGTGCTGCAAGTTTTCAAAAAATAAATCATGTATTGATGCACACTAACCAAATGAAGAACCAAGTATTGGAGGCACGGTTATTACTGAACTGCTAGTGTAGGAAAAGAAGATGTGCAGTCAACAAACCTCTTTTGTAGTGAAGATGCACATGCACATGAAGAACCAAGTATTGGACCCATCTTGAACTGCTAGACATGAAGAACCTGATGTTCGGCTCAGTCCAAAACGTTGAATAGTTAGCCTAATCAAGTAACTATAGTAGCAACTCGCCTTCTTTTCAAACATAAAAGCAAGTTGCAACACAGCCAAAGGCATCCGTACGGGTAATTAAGGCACATGTGACATAAAAATTAACTTTCTGTTATGATTAATTCTTGACATGAAGAAATTATTGTTTGGGTATATTACTAATTTTGAAGAGACCACACAGAATCACATGCTCATATTATCCTGTTCTCATGTGGCCCAAACTACCATCTGCACAAAAAGGAAAATTTCTTCTCAGCGATAATTTTTTTCGAGAATGACTTGTCAGCGATAATAAACATGTGATTCGAGTAGGTCATCAATGCATATCAATTTCCTTGCACATCTTCTGTTAATTAAATAGTACAGTATAATGGAACAAAGGTGAGTGTACGGATGAATCAGGTATAATTACTGGAGTTGGAGGATCTTAAGCACCAGATTCATGCTTCGCGTCACATCCAGCGCTGTCTGTGTACGTAGCAAGTAGCAGTATAAGTCATTGGCTATCAACAAATTAAGGAGGAGGGGATAAGCCATGACAAAGGGCATGATCCTTACCCTGCAGTCATTGGCTGTTGGCAAGTGGAGGCAGCGGCGCTTGAAGCTTCCATGTCTGGTAGCTGTGCGGCAGCGACGATGAGGCAGGGGAGATGGGTCCAGTAGATGTACGAAGAGGCATAGAACGTGGAGGATCGAGGTGCATCCGAGAGGAAGGTAGAGAGAGCGATGGCAGATTGACCGGATCGAACAGCGGCAGAATTCGTCTGCCGTAGGAGCCGCCTGGGAGGGCCTCTTCCTCCGATCAACGCTCTCACCATCCAGATGCAGCCGATGACACCATAGGTGGCGCCAAGCCCGAAAGGCCAGCCCCAGCAACGCCCACGAGAAGGGTGGAGGCGGCGAAGAGCAGCGACGAGCGGCGGAAGGTCAGGACGACGTGATCCCCGCCGACGACGCGGAGCGAGGAACGGAGGTCGCCGTAGGCCTCGTCGGGGAGGGCGCTGATTCGGTCGCCGCCGTCGTGGGGTGGGGGCAGAAGGGCGGCGCGGTTGGAGACGATAGGCGGAGAGGGGAGATTGTGGGCAAGGGCAGTGGCAGACGTGGACAGGCTGGCGTTCGATCGTGCGGTGCAGGACGTGCGTGGGATGGTCTGCTGGCAAAACATTAGATCCGAGCCATTCATCTCAAAGGCAGACCATTGGAGCAATCTGGGACATACGATTTGTGTGAATAGATTAGATCGGACGCTCCTGATTATCCTGTGTACACTATCTGGGGTGGCTTTAGGAGAATTGTAGTTTGCTCTTTCATTAGTAGTTTAGATGTATCTCACTTCCGGAACTAGCATTTACACAAATAGTATTGATACTCAACATTTAAATCATATTTTTTTAATTATAAACATTTAAATTCTAAATCTAAGCATACTTTTTATCCAAAAGTATAATCAAACAAGTAAACATGTAACACCAGGAATATGAACAAACGCGTGAATATAATGTCCTATGGATCAAGAAACAGAATTGCCATCACCGCCAATGTATCAAAACCGAATCGAATTAACCGAAACCGAAACATAATTCACCAAAATCGATTTACCGGAGCCAATTTTGGTTTGTAAAAATGATAAAGAGAATTTTAAAATGTTAATTCGGTTTTTTTGCGGGTAAAACAATACTATAGAACGATCAAGATCTAGCAACCGGATAGCATCCTCCGGTCCAGACCTCAACCAAGTCATAGTACGGCACTGCACTCTCGCAAAGTTTGCAAGAGAATCACTAACCCTAAGCTACCCACGATTAACTTTGGCGAAAATAGAACTCTCTACCTTGACTAGCTAAGCTCATTAATCAAATAAACAAAAGAAGACCTACCAAATAAACAAAAGGCTTGCTTGGAAGGCCTGCGTTTAGCTCTTCAATACTCTCAACTGCCAATCATTGTGGAGTCTCACTGTTCTAGTCTTATTGTGGTGATCAATGTTAATTCGGTTTTGACCCTTTGGTTGACCGACAAAACCGAAGAAACGCCTAGAAGGCCACGACCCAGTGCAGCTTACTTAGGAATACTCCTGACTAATTGACTAGTATACTCAAGAATACGGATGCATCCTGGCAGTCCCATACTTTATGTTGCAAAATCAGCTAGGCATTCAGATGAGACATGATTAATTGACTAGTTCGTGGACGTATGTATCATGTATGTCTGTATGGATGTACGTCCGACTCTAGTGGTGGATGTGGTGGTCTAGTTTGCCTGAATGTCACTATACTGACGGTACTTCCTTCTGTTCTGTCATGTTCAGTAAATTCAGTTTAAATCAAACACCGACCGAATTTACAGTTACCCGAACTACAGATAAATAAAAACACCGATATAATTTCGGTGCCCATTTCTTAATAACGGAATTCTCAAAAACACAAATAAACCGAACCGAATTTTGGCTAAAACCGAATGCTAGGCCTAGTCACCATCACTAGGCCGAACCTTCTATTCGCCCAAAACCTTAAATTGATGGGTTTTTTTGCGGTTTCAGACTTTTTGTGGGATCGGGTTGAGATATTTTAATTACCGGAACAAAAAGAATCAAGTTAATTAAGTAAAAATCGAGTAGAAAAGAGCAATATCTATCTACTGAAGTTTCAGTTCTCTTTTATTTCACAGGCGTACATGATGAGGTAATGCTTTGATGAACTAGAGATACACGAGGATATCTAGCCTACAATCATACGGTACACGCGAAGAGACGTTGTGGGAAGACAGGAGTTGCAGTCTAGTGCTGCTTCTCGTGTGCTTCCCTCCTTTGTCGAGCGATGAACTCGAACAAGCTCCCATCGAAGCAGCGGCGAACGGACTCCCTCGACAGGAACCCTTCATCGTCCTTGGCGAGGACGTGCAGCAGTATCCACTCCCCCTTGCTCGCTATCCTGAATCAACGCACATAAATTCAGACACGAAGCATTAGCTAGGAGGCAACTCAAGTGAACGGTTAAAAATCGATCGAATGGAAAATTTGCGAGAATTCACCATCCAAAGAAGTCATACTGCAGCCGGTTGCCTTCGGTCATCCTCCAGACCTCGCCAAAGCTGAGCTTGTCCGGCGCCGCCCGTGCGTTCTTGCTGAAGATGCTCTCGAAATTTACCGGCATGAACCTTATGCAATCCATAGTTGGAACGGACGTCATTTAAAACTGATGGGAAGGCCGTTTAACGTTTTGAACTGACAGTAAGCAAGTTTGGAGCGGATTTAGGGTTTCAGGTTACCTTCCCTCCGTGTCGTACGTTGAGGAATCGCTGCCATGCTTATCCCTGTGGATGTTTTCGATGTGTATGGGGAACAGAGGAGATGGTATCCAGCTCTGCACCGATCATGAAAAAGCCAAGATGAACAATACACTTTGGGAGGCGGTTTGCCGGCCCACCGAGTTTGGAGGGCTTGGCATCCTACATCTTGACAAGTTCGCAAGGGCCCTACGTCTCCGGTGGCCTTGGCTTCAATGGAAAGATAACACTAAAATTTGGGCCGGTTTGGGAACCCCATGCACAAAGGAAGACATGGACCTCTTCTATGCCTCAACCAAGATCACCATCGGCGACGGAAAGAAGACCTCGTTTTGGGAGGCCCCTTGGGTCAATGGGGAAAAACCGAAGTGCATTGCTCCTCTCATCTTCAACATCTCCTCTAGGAAGAATTGGAGCATCTACAATGCCCTATCCAACAATGCGTGGATCCAAAAAATTAAGTTGGATGACGACTTCACCATGCCGCATCTACAACAATTCGTCAACCTTTGGGTACAAATACAAGATGTCCACCTTCAGGACAATGTGGAGGACACCATCACTTGGTCCCTCTCGACAAGCGGCGAGTACTCGGCAAAGTCGGCCTATCAAGCGCAATTCCTTGGGGCCATACAAACCGACATGAAGAAACTCGTTTGGCAAGTTTGGGCTCCTCCAAAAATCAAGTTCTTCGCGTGGCTTGCCCTCCAAAATAGGATTTGGACGGCGGACCGGCTTGCTAGGCGGGGTCGCCCCAATTGTGGCCTTTGCCCGCTTTGCAAGCGTGCCCCCGAGTCGGTCAACCACCTTCTTGTGCATTGTCGGTTTACCACGAGATTGTGGGGCATGATCAAAACTTGGCTCGGCTTTGGCGCCATAGATACCTCCGGGTGGCCGAACCTTTCGATGGGTGCATGGTGGACGCAAATGACCATACGGCCTTCCCCGCACCGTAAGGGCTTGGCATCCATTTCCTTGCTCGCCTCTTGGGAGATTTGGAATGAGCGTAACGCTCGGGTCTTCCGCAACAAATACTCGTCGCCGCCCTCCATGCTCGCCAAGATAAAATCCGAAGCCAAACTATGGGTGTTGGCGGGAGCTAAGGGTTTGGGCAACATTTTGCCGGGAGAGTAGTGGCCACTCGGGTCTTCCTTTTCATTTTCTTGTATTGCATGACAAATTATTTGTTACTCCCTCTTAATTAATATATCGGGGCAAAGCTTTTGCCCCTTTTACTTTCAAAAAAAAAACTTTGCTGTATTTTCTTTAACCAATATAGACTATCTCAGGTTAACATTTTAGTACAAACCGGCAGACTTGGGTAGCTTAGACCAACATTTATGGCAATTGCCAATATGAACGACACGATAACGTTGAAGCCCAGTACCCGCATTCCTGTCATTCGTGAAACAACAGTGCATAACCAAAAGTGTACATATACTATGATAATTGAGCCTTTTCACATCAATTCTTGGACGGCCATAATCATGCCTATATATACCTCCGTAAGTCTCCCAGGGATAGACAACACCATCGCCATCTAGGTCGAAGAAGGACACATGCTGCTGCAGCACGCTCTTCTGCCCGTGCTGGTGCCCCTCCTCCGTCCCTTGAGGATGGTACACATCGGGCACAGCCAGAGCTCAAGCCAAGTCTGCATATATACATCTTAGTTGATTATTATGCATTATGTATGAAATAAAGTAATAAAAGCCGTATGCATCAATCGATGCAGAGGCTGGGACTAAAAAAAAGTTGATTATTATGCGAGAAATGCTCCTGTACTTTTCGAGAAAACATGTTGCACGAATTTTAAAGCAAATCGATGCCTGTGTTTAGAAGTGGAGATTAAGGGTGCTAATCTCACATAGTTGGTATTCCTCTTAGATCATTTTGTGAACCTAATCACAACAGTCGATGCACTTTAAAATACGTGTAACTTGTTTTGCTTTGCTTTGCTGACGGAACAAGTGAAGAAACAGGGCAGGCACGCTCACAGGGCTTTGGCAGGCGCGACTCTAGGTCTGTGCGGACGGGGCGCTCCGCCGTCACCGGCGCCTCCTCCGCCACCGTCGCCATTGCCGCGGTGGTCGCCTCCGCCATAATCGCTCCCCGTACCACACGTTTCGGCTCAACCTGGAGATGGCGAGTCAAGGAAGCAACCGTGTGTTGGGTTAATTTCTGGAGCTTTCTGATGTTCTTATAGTAGCACAGGCCAGGAATGAAGCACGCACGGTGCCTGTATGCAGCGACCCGCCAGAGGAAGAAGTGTGTACGATTGGTGCGCACGTGAAGAAGTGAGCAGCGATCGAGGTTTCTCGTCGTGATTTGCCGCCGAGAACCGTCTCTGCTGGAGCGGCGTGTGCCGTGGCGTTCTGTCTCTCCGGTCTCCGGTAGCTAGAGCCGTTGCCCGTCCATGTCAGTATGTCACGCCCGTCGTCTCCGTCCCGTGCCATTGTGTATGTGTATAGTACTCCTCGACTGTGGTCGGTCGATCTGCTTGATACGGAAAACGTTAACCACCACTGCTTTTGGCCAGCACAGGGATTAGGAGACCAGCAGTGGGTGTGGGTGTGTTAACTAAAGGCGATTTTTACAGTACCCTGGTACTCCAAAACCAAGGGGTGGAGTACCGATCGACTTGAATGTCTTTGATTAAAAAGCAATATTAGACTTTTAGCCTGCCATCCCGATAGACTAGCGCTGATTGTGCCCGGTCAAAGTACAACGTTCCTTGTTTATCACGTCCTACATGCCTCCGCCACCATCGACCGTGGATTGTTCGTGCCCCCGGTCGATCTACTTGCGTCTCCCGCCGCCGCCGCCATCGATCTTCTCGACGCCGCTGCCATCTTCCTCGACCGGCCCGCTGCGTTCTGATCGAGCCTCGCTTGCCCAAGCAGGGAGCCGGCCCTTGCCGTCGGCACCTCGTCGCCTGCCTCTCCCCCCGGATGCTCCATATACCACGCCACCATGAGATTGAAGGCCGCTATGTTTTCTTCGACGAACTTATACGATTTGAGGATTGAGACGGACGATGAATTGACCCGGAGGAAAAAATGACGCCTAAAAATTTGCATCTGAAAAAACCAAATTGCTATTTTGCCCCTCCCGTCGAGGTACTCCACCATAGTGGCTGGGTTTTCGAGCTAGTACTCCTGGGCTGGTTTCTGGTGTACCAGAGCACACTAGCCCTTGGATCGCTTCAAATGGACGGCCCTAATTAATTTTGGGGTACAGTAAAAGTCCTCTAACTAAAAGAAAACGGTGCGCATCCCTGTTGGGTCTACGGATTTAACCACACGCATGTCTTGATGTTCAGACTCAACGAAGATACCGGTGTCATCAGCGTCGAGAGACACCGCATGGATCTTTTCTGGTGGACCAGATTTTGGTAAGGTACTTGGTTATGCGTTATCTTCCCAATACCCGACTCTTTTTAATATTGCTCGTAATAAAAAAAAAATGTTCTTGTTGCATAAGTTATGGCCACAAATATAATCAATTTAAAATTCCGTAGGGCTATTGTAGGTGAGAAACGGGATGTTTGGATGCATCTAGTCACTTGTTTGATGTAGGTAACATTATCAAACATGGTCGATATTCATAAATGTAAGTTAGCATTGTCTGGGACTTTTTCTATTAAATTTATGTATGCTGAGTATATGAATGCGCATACAAGATTCTTGCATAAATATTTGTGAAAACTTAAAATACCGTTAAAGATAAAGATCTTCTTGTGGTTTCTTCACAAACATTTTTTAGTGCCAAAAGATAATCTGGCTAAGAGACGTATGTAAAAATGTGTATTTTACGATACAAAAGAGTCTGTAGAATATTTATTTATCTCCTTCATTTTGTTAAGGATATTTGATGGCTAATACACTTTACCTTTAACATCACACCACCAACCAGCATGTCAAATATGTTTGGAAGCTGACTTAATGGGATTGAGAAAGGAACTAATGCTAGGATTCGCATCGGTGTGTGAGCCTTTCTTTGACCAATAGGAAATCGTCGCAATGATATTGTCTTTAACAAGGTTCAAAATCCCCATTTTATGCAGGTTGTACTCAAAGCTACCCATTGGATTCAGTCTTGGTCGCTCCTCCTACCAGACGCCCAGCGGGATCTTATGGATTTCGGATGTTTTCGAATGATTGGGTGGCGTCATGCTAGAAGATTAGATGGATAGGTCATTTGTCTTCCGACTAATTTTTATTTCAACGTGTATGATCAGTGATTTGTATCTTTGCACTTTCGTTGCGACTCAGACACTACGTCTATGTTTAAATAAAAAACTATCGTGTGCATCAAAATGATGCAGAGGTTGAGGTGACCCTTTTCTAAAAAAAGATTGTGCAGTCGAGTGACCCGGCTTGCCATTAAGAAACATCTTCGAGATAGCCAAAGAGAGAACGAGACAAATGCATCTACTTCATCGGACATTGATAATCCCCATAGGAGGGAATCACTGTAGCATTATTTGATAAGTATTTGGGTATTGAACTCGCAGCTGAAGGTAAACTATCTATTCTCTAAAACCCTCTAACCCACTTATATATGGCCTTTCGAATGAAACCATAAAAAACTATAGATATGTTTATGACGTATCAAAGACCACGACGACCACACTATGCCCGGGCCCACCATCCCGACATTCCCCCGACATTCCGTCAAACCATCCCCGCTTGGATGCACCGACCGAGCTGACAACACTGTTGCCCCTGCCACTCAAGGTCACCACTCAAAGTTGAGCCAAGCCGCAACCCTGCCTCATGGAGCCACCACTACAACGCTGCCCAAGGCCGCCATCTCGACGCACATCCGCCATCTGGGACTGCTATGCTGACATTCTCGATCCCAAAAGAGATGTGAACCCCAAGCAACAACAATAGAACTGTCATGGTTACCCGTTTCAAATGGAGCTAGGGATTTCACCCGGAGTGTCAAAGTCGCCCCCCCCCCCCCCCCTCCCGAATGGAGTGGAGAAGGACTCCACGACAACACCTTCAAGAAGGTAAACAACGCCTTCAAGAAGGTAAACGATGCCCAAAGGCGCCACCGTTGCTGGCGCCAACCAAAGGTTGGGCAAATCTTTCCACCGAAACTCTTCCCTTCCATTGACTACGCGCCAAAGGATGCCCCCACCACTGTCAGCCTCGTTAGCTCCTCCGCTCGATCCCGTGACACCGCAACCTACCCCGAAGGGCACGCCAACATCGCAACCCGCCCGAGCTCCTCCGAAACCTCCTAGCAGCAGCCTTACCGACCTAGATTGGGCCCGTGCTTCGCCACCTCCCTACCCCGCTCCGGTCGCCGCCGCTGGAGAATGGCGCCCCAACATTTCCTGTCACGCCCCCAGACTGGGTCCAGACGTAACAGCCGCCACACGTTTATAAACCGAAGATTATAAACGTGTGAGGCCTAAAACATTACATAATTAAATACTACTCAAAGATAACTTTATTCATTATTCGGTATTCGGTGGTACAAAGTTCTTGCTAAAAATAAACTTCTAAGCATTTTATTTATTCCCCTACCGACACGTCGCTACGCCTACTTCTCGTTACTTTGCTCAAGGTTCTTACCACCTAGCTCTGCAAAAAAAATAGGAATTAAGCAAGGGTGAGTATGAAAATCACACTCAGCAAGTAGTACATACTATGGAGAGAAATTCCATAACGGCAGAATATGAGCGAAAGAATATGGAATGAGTATAAACAAAATACAGGGACTGTATTTTAACAAGGATAAAATGGAGCGGCCTATAAAGGAACTAGACTCACGTGGATGAATACAGTAGTAATGAAGTTGATAAAGGGATAATTGGTATCATATATGACCAGCAAGGTTCCCTACCCGGGACTCATAAGGGTGAATATTCACACTTTTACACTCTTAAGAGGGGTACCCGACGTCAACAGTCTCAATCAGAATCACCAGGTTCCAGAAGAGCAAAGTTCTTTGACCCGTCGGGACACGATGACTTGACTTACTGGTATGAGCCGCTCCCAAGGATCCATCGCTGATACCCTGTTCGGACCAAGCGTCGCTCCCATTGGAGAACTAAGACAGTCTCATACCTGAACTGTGACCGGTACGATATGGTTGCAGTCGTGATACCAATATGGATAGAAATTATCATTTGAAGGAAACAAAGAGACTACTGATACAATCCGAGATGTCAAATCCCACGACACCGGGTGAGTCCAACCAAAATCAAGACGATTTCTTGATTATCTTCGCACAATCATCTCGGATAGTATCAGGCCAACAACAGATATCAAGAGCCGAGACCATCATCTGATGACTCGGTGGGAAAATAGGGAGATACCACAAATATCTCCTCAATCAACGATACGATTAAGTGTACCACGCAGCTCAAGGAAATCAGAATCAAAGTTTAGGAGTAGCAGAGGTACCACTTGCCTGATCAACACTTCAGCAGTACCCGCTACTTCCGTCGTTCCCCACGGGAGCAGCAGAACGCCAAGACCTAAAGCCTACCGCAGGGCATGCAACAAGCTGAACTGAACTCCTTACTGATTATTTGGCTACCGAGGCGATGCACACTACGCTAGCAGTTGATCCTAGCAGTTGATCCTATATTTATACTACCTAGAAGGGGTACCACGGATGAGAGCGAGCTAGCGAGCTAGATATTTTCCATCCCTGCATGGATAAGCCTCTATCACCTGGCGACGCGTGGGATCTCCTGATTGCCAGAGCTTAACACGTACCCCCTCCCGATCCTTCTAAGCCAAGCTACCAGCAAAATATCTAGCGCGCAGTACATGTTGTACGACCTTATCTGCTGAATATAGTACTAGCAGTACAAGCTGATGGAAGTATTACATCGCTCTTAGCTAGGTCTTAACCCGGCGATACACAAACATCACATCTAACCGTGTATGCATGAGCTGCTCCATCAAACATCACATCTAACCGTGTATGCATGAGCTGCTCCATCGATGCATGCACATGAGAGTGTACGTGAGTTAATATGGACTAGTTCTAATGCACATAAGACAAAACTTCTAGTGTTTAACATGCACAAGTCATTTTAAATATGTTGGTAAACACAATCTCATTTAAAAACATAATTAAGTGGCAATTTAGTTTTCAATTATCTTCTAAATTATATGGGCATTACATTTCCAACTTGGCGCGCACGCCCTCGCCCGCGAGCCGCCATCTTCTCCCCAGCCGAAATGGGGGCGACACGGGGGTGAGGGCGTGTATCACTTTTTGCAATGGAGTTTTTACTCTTGGATCCACACTAATTCAACTAATAGAAATAAGAATCCCAATTGGTTTGTTGCAACAAATCTATTGTACTCGATCTTCTTTGACTGAAAACCAACATTTATTGCATCCAACGGATTTGTGACTACATAGTAAATCACCTCGTCGCTCCATATGGCACGACCGGGTGTATCGTGGCTCTAAAAGGAAACACTTGAAACTTATTTGAAATCTAGCAAAGTTGACTCAACAGCTATGACGGGGCCGACCGGCACCATTAGACCATCCGAAGGATGGCTCCATCGGCGCCAGCGCCGGTGCCATCCTCCCGGAGCCTCATGTGTCAACCGATCCAGCCGGAGGCCGGGTTTCCCTTAAGGCAGTCCAGCGCGCACTGTTGGATGCTTTCCGGGGAATGGAGCCCTTGGCAATTCTTCACAAAGCAGTCACCTGCTGCGTCGGTGACGAGTCCGTTTGTGGCGCCGACCTCCCGAAGCCCCATGTCGAGCGACCCAGCTGAAGGGTTTTCATTACCGCAGTCCAACATGCACTGGAAGCTGGCCGGGGCACGGAGCCCTTGGCAATTCTTCACAAAGCAGTCACCTGCTGCGTCGGTGACGAGTCCGTTTATGGCGCCGACCTCCTCCTCTTGCTTCTGCACCCGTCGGGCCTCCACCTCTGCCGCCGACAGGAGAAGCGCGGCGAGGAGAAGACACCACACAACACTACTCGTGCGCGTGGAAGTAGCCATGGCTGCTGGCTGCTGCTTACTACTGCTAAGCTACTACTACGTAGTACAGTTGAGCAGTGGATCGATGAGATGGGCGTGGAGGAGCGAGACCATGTGGACGCTGTATTTATGCACAGCGGCGAGGGGGACACGGCGACGTGCATGGCCATGGATCCGACCTTGGCGCGCGGGCACGTCAGCGCGCACGGCGTTCCGTGTCACTCCACGTACTTGCCTCGATCACGTGAAGAGTTTACTTCCAAGCGCAGTTGCCGGAGATGAAAAATCGGCGCCTGCTGGTGCTGGATAGCTTTCATGCAGTTGTCGGATCACACGCGATGCATGCTTATGCAGCAGGACGAGGAGATGGATGCCGTGGCTATATTAATATAGGGGGTGAAAGGCTGAGGAGGAGATGCGTAGCTCGATCTGGTTCGGATTAACTGGTAATGTTCAGTATTTTCACCATTGTATTCCGCATGCCTACTTTCAATATTGACACATTTGTGTAACTATCAAACTCGTCAATGCGAGGGCATATCTTTGAAAAAATAACTTATCGACGAGGCCAAATCCTATCCACCGGGGAGCTCCTATTTCCCCTGCATGCGACGTTTCCCAAGGTATGTATAATGGGGTGATATTAGCATTCTCTTTGTGTTGACATGAAGAAAAGGAAGGCTGCCTTCTTTTAGCAAAAAGATGATCTCTTACGAAATAAATGAAGACTAATTTCACCATTATACCAATTGTCTTCACTTAGAAATTTAATTTCCTACTAAAATGTAATTACTTTTTATTAGTTGCTAGGGATGACAACAAAAAATAATGTATTGTACAACTTATAATTTTGTCTTCTCTAAATGATGTGGATGGCTAAGAGAAAGTGTGGCTTCTCTACCATTGTACATGGCCTAATGGGTTGCTCCGAAAGTGGTCCTTACTACCTTATTTCTTTATCTTTCAAAGAAGAAAAAACAAATTCGTTCTAGAAAATAAAAATTAACAATATTCAATAAAGTAATACTATAAAATATTTAGGTTATTTCGACCCCGGCCCAATTAAAGGTACTTTTTAAATCTTTAACTTTACTTCCTTTTCATTTTGTATTTGTTTTACTATTTTATAGTACAAGAAAGTTCATGTTGCAAATTTTTGTAAAGTATTGGATATTTTAAAAACTTATAAAAATATTCTTGTTTGAACAATTTAAAAATTAACATTTATGATATTTGAACGATTTTAAGATTATTTTAATATGAATGTTTATGTTGTATTGACGATTCTTCAAATAAAAAACATTTTTGTTATTTATACAAAACATACTCACATTTATCTTATTTGAACAAAGGAAAGGAACTAAGAAAATTAACAAAGGGAGAAAATAAAAAATAGAGTGTGCTGGCCCCTACCCCTCGGAGGGGTGCAATTCATCAAGTAGGCTCTGTTTTTTACTTCTTTTTCTTTTATGTTTTCTTTCTCGGATTTGTGTATGCTTTTTCTCCCTTACCCTCTTTTCTTTTTTATTTCCATCTTTTATGTCCTTATTCACTTATCTTGCTATTTGTGTTTTGTGTTATTTTCTCCTTTACTTTTATTTCTTTATATTTTTTATAAAATGTTTATTATTTAGAAAATTTTCAATTAATAAGAAATTTGTGGTATTTGTAAAAAAAACGACATTTAATTACTTTTTTTAGGAAGAAAGGGTGCCAAACTTTATCTGAAAAAGAGGCAATTCCCCGCACTGAAAGCTAAATAAACATGGCCATATGTTACTGGCGATAACTTCCCAAATTTTCTGAAGATATGAAAACTGACATGATGACTTACAAGACGCAAAGTGTTGAAATCCCATCTACTGACATTGAGAGTGCAGACTCACATACACGAACCCGCCGAGCCAGATATAAGAGTTTTATGTACATCCTGCGCCGCACCATAAACTAACACTTAGGACCACTCGAAGTCGTCTGATTTATACCTTATGTGGAATTTACACAATTTTCTCCCGCTAGAATGCTATTGGCATAAATGTTAAAACCAACCAAGATGCCCACTCGACATCCTTGAGGTGGATGATAATAGGAAGCAAAGTCGAGATCCCCAAGTAACTATTTCAAAATACGAACCAAAAAGTTAGATCTTCAATGTCTTAAGAATTTTTTATATATCTCGTATACTATCTCTATTGGAAAAGGAAAATTTCAGCGCTTATGCAGGGATGTTGATTTTCTTTATGTTATTGCTTCTTGGAGCCACGGTTGTACATGCACGTGCTTACGTTTTTTTTAGTTTTTAAATAAATTATAGAAATAATCTAAGACAAATGATGAGTGTAGTACATGATTATACATGTCACAAAATAATACTAAGAGGAAACACTTGTATTATGTGGCCTATTAAAAATAATTGGTTGCAAATAAATATAAATATTAAATTTGCCTTTTGTTCACTCATATAGCACCCCATATTAATCCCAAGTTTACATATCAGTATAAATTTTATACTAAAGCGTCATTGTCCACAAATCAAGCACTGAAAGTAAAATGATGATGCGTGAACAACAAAATGAACCATGTAATTTGTTGAAAAGGACTGCCAGCAGATGTATGCATTCCATAGCTTAAAATAGCCAGCTATTTCATTTAGCCCCGATGATTTCAGAAGCTATGAAAGGCTATAGCACGACTACAACCTTATAGACGTTTTGCTAAATAATGATGAAAATCTAAAATCTAGACAACATATATTCGTATATATCAATAATGTACCGACGCATAACATATCAACAGAGTCACATAAGATATACTCCATATATTACAACATTCAGTAGCATAATTCGGGACATATTTCTAACAAAATGTTACGTAACCAACAAAATCAATTAGCACGTAACAAAAGCAAGTTTAGGATATAGTTATGACCACATATATATTACATGCGAGCAATATCATATGGTTGGGATTAGCTCCAAATATGATCGAGCAGACAAAAATTTGGTCCAAAATATTTAGTCTCCTTAGTGGGAAATTTAACGGCTAAGAGAGTAAATCGAAACTAAATCGATTTAGTCGGGCTATTAACAGTTAATATCATTTTAACCCACAGCCGTAGCGCGAAGTCTCTCAGAAAGCTATAGCTGGGCTATAGCCTGCCGGTTATTTAAAACTTTATCTACACCACCCAAGAAAACATCGATGACGTACCTTTCTGTTTTTCTTTGCCGTGGCCAGAGTGCGAGACAAATGCTTGGAGTTTGCGAGTACTGCTACTGATGCATGCGTATAATTCAATAATTCCGCCGCACAACTAGATCGTTTCTTCTTTCAAAAAAAAAAAAACTAGATCGTTTCTTAATCGAACTGATTAGCTGTAATATTTTAGCCCTTGCTTGCTTCTCGTTGCTAACCACACCTTGGACGCTTCGTGACAAGCTAATTCCAAGTCCCAACTTCATTTGCCATCTTTCTTAACCACCAAAAAGCAGGCAAGAGCTATAGTACTACAGCTCCACCCACCTTGGCCCTTGCTAGCTCGCCATGGCTGCATCTGAAGCTCAACGCGAGAGCGACCATGAAGTCGCCACCGTGGACGAAGAGAAGACCGTTGCTCCGACGACGAGGCAACGGCTGTGGGCATTCCACCGAGGGTGCTGGCTGAAACCGCAGACCGCGGAGAGCATCAGGCTGGTGGAATCCCAGTTCGAGCCGCGCCCTGACGACCTCTTCCTCGCCACCTACCCCAAGTCCGGCACCACCTGGCTCAAGGCCCTGGCCTTCGCCGTCACCAACCGCCACCGCCACGCCGCCGGCAGCGACGCCCACCCGCTGCTCACCAACCACCCTCAGGACCTCGTGCCGTTCCTCGAGCTACCTGACCGCCGGCTCCGCCCCGTCTCCAGCCTCGAGGCGCTCGCCTCCCCGAGGCTCCTCTGCACCCACATGCCGCTGGCGCTGCTGCCGCCGCGCGTGTCCGCTCTCGGCTGCAAGGTCGTGTACCTGTGCAGGGAGCCCAAGGACGTGCTCGTCTCCTACTGGCACTTCGCGAGCAAGGTGCAGCCGGCCGACTTCACCTTGGACAAAGCCTTCGAGCTCTTCTGCGACGGGGAGTTCTCGTACGGGCCTCTCTGGGAACACTACCTTGGGTACTGGCGGCAGAGCGTGATGGAGCCCCATAGGTTTCTCTTCTTGAAGTACGACGACATGATGGCCGACCCGGTTAGCCATGTCAAGATGCTCGCCGGGTTCCTCCGCGTCCCATTCTCCGACGAGGAGGTGCGCCACGGCGTCGTGGAGGAGGTTGTGCATCTTTGCAGCTTCGACAAGCTCAAGAATCTGCCGGTCAACTCGTCGGGAGTATCAGATCGCTTCTCTGTGGTGCCCATAGAGGTTTCCTCATACTTTAGGGCCGGGAAAGTGGGGGACTGGGCGGCCCACTTATCCCCAGAGATGGCAACGAAACTGGATGACATAGTTCACGAGAAGTTGAGAGGTTCTGGCCTCAACTTCTGACACGTGATGTTCATTTCACTATGAATTATAATCGTGTATTTTGTACCTTTAACGGAAATATTGTGTGTTGTCAAATAATATTGGATGATCTTTGTTAGTAGAAGTATGTGCGGAGCTTGTGCTTGCCTTATGATAGAAAAATAGGTATGGGTTGCTCTAATGAAAATGTGGGTTGGTTGTTTATATCAAGCGGCCGTGGTCTACAATGTATTGAAATCGTATGCTTATCTCAGCCGGATGTGATAAGAGTACTATTGGAGTCGTTTTATTTTCACAGCCGAGACCTGTTCCGAGTCGGATTTGAAAACATTTGTGCCTATGTCTCGGCTGATTAATTTTTTCTTATGTCTCAGTCATCTCAGAAAAGTGTAACTGCAGTTTAAACAAAATTGTAATTGCACTTTTCTAAACTGAAAAATGTAACTGAATCAATTACAATTGCACGTTTTTATAAACTTTGATTGCACTTTTTTTAAAGAGTGAATTCCATTTTTTACCCCCAATTTTCACAAACGGTATTTACCCTATTTAGCAGATTTTCCACATTTTAACCCAATTTTAAAAAAATTATGCCACAAGTTACCTCATTTAAGTTTATTCCATTTTTCTATGTTAACTGTGTATGTCATCTAGGCGGTTTAGTTAAGCCATTGTATTCTTCTCGTTTATGTGCACGAGCTTGAGCGCGACTTCGAGCGGCGAGCGGACGGATCAATCAAATTCACACATCAAAGCTCCCCACATCATGCAATCGTTGCTCAAAAGTCCAGCTTCCAAATCCATCACTCCATGGACGGGTTGGCAGCAGCCACTGCTTTACCACACCGTGCAGCACGCCTTGCTGCTGCCTGCATGAAAACATTGACGACAGTGACCACATGTGCCGATATCGATGAAAGACGACAGTTCACCTTGGTACAATGTGGGGGGAGCAGTCGATAGCACCGAGTTTTCAGGGTTATTGACCGTCTATTAACTTAACGACTGGCCTCTACTCTCTCCTATTTACTTCCACCTCGGTGCTAACTAAATTGTCTAGGTCACATGCACAGTCAGCACAGAAACAGGAAAAATACTTAAATGGGGTAATTTCTGGCACAAGTTTTGTCAAATTGGGTAAAATATGGAAAATCTACTAAATGGGGTAAATACCGTCACAAACGTGAAACTAGGGGGTACAAAATGGAATTCACTATTTTTTTAAATGTGACTGAGACATAAGAAAAAATAAGTCAGCTGGGACTTAGCAAATCTGTATTGGCAACTATTGCTTCGAGTCGGATGGAAAAACGACTAAACCGTGTTGTCCAGAACCGGTTGTAATTGTCAGGTTTGTTGTAGTGCTAGTTGGTTACCACCATGAGGGCTTTAGGAAAGACAAATCACACTTACTCGATTGGCTCTCCGAGATTAGATCTTTAATCACTCAAGATTGAGAGTGTGTTTTCATAAAAATGTAACAGTCGCAAATCAGGGCTAGTCAATTTCTTGCAAACTTTGCAAGAATAGTATGTCACAATGCCACATATAGTTCGGCTTTGTGTCTGATGTTGTTCTTTAGATCTTATAACATGATCAAATTGTAACCCCTTCAGCTTGATAAAGTTCCTTTTTAAATGAAAAACACAAAGAATCCATGACAGTAAATAAAAGGGAAATAACCTATTTATCTTTCTTTTTTGATAAAAGGGGATAAACCCCCAGCTTCATACAAAGAAACTTAGAGAGCTACAAAGTTGTTATGCTACAGATAACTTCTTTATCTGCCGATGAAATTTTGATGAGAAGTGCTCCGGTGCTTTCCGAGAAAACATGTTGCACGAATTTTAAAGCACATCGACGGCTATGATTAGGTTCACATGGGATTTAGAAGTTATCTAAGAGTAGTACCAACCATGTGGGATTAGCACCCTCAACTCCCACCCCTAATCACAGCCATCGATTTGCTTTAAAATTCGTGCAACATATTTTCCAGGAAAGCACCGGAGCATTTCTCAATTTTGATTAGTGCACACAACTTTGAATCTTTAATTTCCTGAGCATAAGTCCATTCAGAAAAACACAAAGAATCATTACAGTACATAGAAAGGAAAATCACTTCTTTATCTGACGATGAAGCTTTGATAAGTGCACACAACTTTAGATCTTTAATTCCTGAAGCTTTAGTTCATTCACTCTCTTATTTCATCGGCATAGAAGAGTTGGAAGCTAGTCCTCCACAGTCACACACACACACGAAGATCGGATGACAACGATGCATGCTAGTGCTGCTTCTCGTGTGCTTGCTCCCTTCCTAGGGCAATGAACTCGAACAAGCTACCATCGAAGCAGCCACGAATCGCCTCCCTCGGAAGGTACCCTTCCTCGTCTTTCGCCAGGAAGTACAGCAGTATCCACTCCCCCTTATTCGCAATCCTGAATCGATTTCAATTCGCAGAAATCAGTAAGCATTTCTCTGATTTGCCCTGACATAATGGGCAAATTGTGCAAACTACCAAATGAAATCAGCATTGCAGGTGCTCACCATCCAAATGGATCATATGCCAGGCGGTGGCCATCGGTCATTGTCCAGATCTCGCGAAGTGTGAGCTTGTCCGGCTGCGAGCGAGCGTTCTTGCTGAATATGCTCTCGAAATTCACCGGCAGGTACCTACGCTTTCAGAGTCACACATATGTCGAACAGCCATCCATGCATGTAACTAGCAATCGATCATATATGTAACTTTGTGAACTGTAAAGGATTCGGCTTACCTTCCCTCGGTGTCGTAGGTTGCGGTATCGCTGCCATGCTTGGCCCTGTGGATGTTGTCGACGTAGATTGGGAACAGGAGAGACGGTATCCAGCTCTGTATCCGGGCCACAGAAGATGAGATGAAGAAAATAACTTGCTATATATAGAGTTCAAAAAAGTGTGGAATACAATAGGGTATGTGGAACGAACGAAGTTCGTCGAGGTTTTGGTTGTTTTATGACTTACATGCAGAGTTGGGTAGCTCAGAGAAACATTAATGCCGATTGCTAAGATGAAAGATACTATAATGTTGAAGCCCAGTCTCCTAAGTCCTGAAAATTCGATCAGGATTACAAACAGTGAATAAATTGGCCCGAAAATGTAAAAATAGTTTGATTAGGAGGCATCATGTACAGTAATGCTCTGAGATATTCGGTGACCGTCCATTCACCTTTTTTTTTTGGGAAAAGCTAGCATAAGGTGCCGCACCCCAAGCTTCGGCATGTGGCCGGTGATTTCCATAGTTTTTCCCCTATAGGGAGAACACATGCATGCATGCACTAGTATGAGTGACATCGTCACATTAATTATCAAATTCGAAAATTCAAAATGATTTATCTTCTAAACCGTTATTCCGATTAACCATCCGTTTGTACCGTTAGATTTGTCTCGGCAAGTGCTTCAAAACTAAGTACATTGTTAATATGTTTAGATAAAAATAAAATTGCTGCACCAGTTACTAGATTGCGGTGCTATAGCTATCACATTAATACAAACAATTATCAAGATAAGTCTAGATGAATTTTTAAATGTTTTGTAACACTTGTGACACATCTACAAGCAGGTGTGACGAACTTTTTCCGTCACCTCAGTTACCAGATTAAACACTATATTTACCAGATTTATATCACATAGTTATCATGATAATTATACATGGTTATCATATAATTTTGTAAATGTTTTACACATTGCAATGATGTATACCGCTAGTGAGTAAGAGTTTCAGTGTTTACAAGACCCAAGAAATAATACCGTTTCACATAAATCAGTATCATTTCGGTCTTATATAGATGTAGAATGGCGTACAGAAACCTGATAGCCAAGTTATTATAATGTGGTAAGTTAGTTATAATAATCTGCTAGTTACTGAAGAAAAAAAAATTCTCAAAACATTGCAACATGGCATCTAGTTTTGAAGATTTTATCACGACTAAGACAACGGTGAAAACAGATTTTGAATCAGATTAATTATTTGAAAGATAAATTATTTTTAATCCAAAAAATAAAGAGAATCTAAGCGATGTCACGTGTGACGTCATTACATGCATGCATGGAAAGGAGCCGCCGCACAAAGGAGAAGAAATGCGGCGCCGCCGTGTACTCCCGTCCTTTTTTTTAAAATGACCGTCCATTCACTTAACTGAAATGGTACTTGTCAAATCACTGCATTATTCCGAACACACATGCTCTACGCATCGTATGGGTCAGCGCCATGCCTTAATTATTACCTCGGTAAGTTTCCCAGGGGTAGATGATGCCGTCGCCGTTCTGGTCGAAGAAGGCGACGTGCTGCTGCATCACGCTCATCTGCCCGTGCTCGTGCCCGACCTTGGTCCCTTCAGGGTTGTTCACGTCGGGCGCCACCAGAGCTCGAGCCAAGTCTGCGGACGATCCGACGATGCATATATACTGTCATAGCTAGGTCCTCCATGTCATGTAGCCTTGCATCCATGCTACTCTCTCCGTATCTTAATATAAGACGTTTTGGTAGTTCAAATTGAACTACCAAAACATCTTATATTTAGTTACAGAGGAAGTACGTTCTAGTGTCTTTGCTGAATTCGTTCAAAAACAGGCCATGAGATTACATATCAGAGAAGAAGCTGGGGGGCACTCACAGGGCTTTGGAATGTGCCCCTCAAGGTCTGCACGGACCGGCCGCTGGGCCGTCACCGGCGCCTTCTTCGCCGCCGACGCGACAGTCGCCTCCTCCGCCATCGTTTCGATCTCGATCTCGGGAGCCAGGAAAACAATGTGCGTTAACAAGATATCAATCAATGGTACGTGGGGGTGTGTGTGTGCATTCTCTGGAGTACTGTCTTCTTATAACGGCTGGAGAAGGGCGAGAGAAAGAGGGACAAATGGTGCAGCGAGCCGGGCGGAAGTGTGCACGTCCGGCTATACCACCCCGGCAAGTGATCACTGAGCTGACTCGCTCGTGATGTGGCAGGCATCGATCTCTGTTCACGCCGTCCATCAGACGGTACGCCACACGCGTACGTTCACGTCACCGGTGCCCCACTGCTTCTGCCAGATGCGGCCGATCTGCTCAGCGTCTATATGGAAACGGCAAACGTTATGGATTGGCACTTGAGCTCGCGTGGCGACATGGACAACGATGCCGACGGTGTTCCGGCTAGAGTGTGTGCCGTACGTGACGCGACGAAGAAGAGGAGAAGCGGGAAGCTCGTGCACGGTGTACCTGCTGCTCGTCCACCTCACTGTCATCAAAAGCTGAGATACGAAGGCGAGTTTTTTTCACCTCAGGAGAAGACGAAATACTAGAGCTGAACAGCACTCCAACTTATATCACTGAAATTAAAGATTCATCGAACGTTCTAAAACACAAGGGAAAAGCTCTAATACACATCAACAATGTCGATCATAACGTCGCTAGAAATAATGACTAAACGCTTCCGTTCCCTTCTTGGAAAACATATGTATTGGCAACGGAGGTCTCTACGTACAGAGCACTACAACATTATTATCCCTATATATAGTTAGAACCAGAAGAAGATTTCAAAGCTAGATCGATGCAGATCTCACTAAGGTATAGCGAGGCCGATTTCGCGCCCTCTCGGAGTCGCCGCCACGGGGCGGTACCTCTTCCAGGGCTTGTAGTCCTTGCTCTCGAGCATCTTCTCCACCTCCTCGAACTGCAGGCCCTTGGTCTCCGGCACGGTGAAGTACACGACCACGAGCGCCAGGGACGAGACGCCGCAGAAGAGGAAGAAGGTGGCGGACGTGCCCAGCGCCTTGGTCAGGGTCAGGAACGTCTGCGTCACGATGAGGTTGGACACCCAGTTCGCCACGGCGGCGATGCCACCGCAGACTCCCCTGAACCGCAGCGGGTAGATCTCCGAGTTGACAATCCACGGCACGGTGCCCATGCCGGGCGAGTAGGAGACGATGTATGCGCCCAGCGCCAGCAGCGCCAGCCACCCGAACTTGTTCGGGCACCCCTCCGAGTAGAACTCGCGGTGGTCGGCGTGGCACATCCCTCGCGTCGAGTTGCTCAGCGCCAGGCACGCGCCGGGAAGAAGCTGCATTCAGGCAGTGAGATTGACATCCGTTTTACTCCTACTATACTACTTAGAAGCAGATCGAACAGAAGGGATGAGCTTTACCGTATCTCCTTGGTGAGCACAGAACCCGCACGTGGACGCGGCCTTGAGGCAGTCCATGCAGCTCCAGTGGACGCTCGGGTTGTACTCCGGGCACATCTGGTTGGCGAACGGCCGCATCTCGAAGTCGCTGACGGGCGGCGCGTTATGTGCCGCCCCGAGGAACGTGCCGCCGAGCACGGCGAGCCACCCCACGATGCCGACCAGACTGAGGAGCATCAGCCGCCTCCGGCCGGCCCTGTCCACGAAGAACATGCTCACGATCGAGCCGATCGCGTTGAGTCCCGAGGTGATGAGGGAGAGAGCCATGGCCGTGTCGTTGGACGCGAAGCCCGCCAGCTGGACGATCGTCGGACTGTAGTACATGACGGTGTTGATGCCCACGAACTGCTGGGCGACCTGGACAACGACGCCGGCCAGGAGACCACGCCGGACGACCTTGCTGCCAAATGCCTTCCTCAGCTTGCCAAGCATGCCCTGCTCGCCAATGGACCCCTCCAGGAGTATCTCGTCGTCGATTGATTTACGCAACGACTCGATCTCTTGTTCGACC
Organism: Poa annua; assembly: GCA_026929855.1. NCBI lineage: Eukaryota > Viridiplantae > Streptophyta > Magnoliopsida > Poales > Poaceae > Poa > Poa annua. Next base: position 75,122,664 of record CM049433.1, read on the forward strand.
TCATTCGCAGGGTAAATCTTCCGCAGGATGACTGCAGTTTCCTCTTTCCTGCCCTGTTAACGGCCAAGCAGAAGTTGTGAGCACATTTCTTTCGAAAGACAGGGGTTGTCAGCAACAATATTTACCACACTGTTGCATATAAACCACTAGTTCTACATCGATCTCCACAGAAATACCAACCTGCCTGTATAACCATCTTGGTGATTCTGGTAGTGTCAACATTAGAACTAACTGAAGAAGAGCAGGGACTCCCGCAATGCCAAGCATCCATCTCCAGGTTCCCGGAACCTGATGAAAGTTGCCGAGAAAACATTATTGCCACAATTTGGTACGTAAACATTATCTGATTGTCTATGAAATGATTGAATGTACAGATTCTGCTAGCTAGTACCCTGGTGAACGCCAGATTAATAAGGTATGCCATGAACTGCCCTCCAGTGATAAGAAGGCCATTTGTGCTCACTAGGGCACCTCTTATTCTAGCCGGAGAGGCTTCAGAGATGTACAGAGGCGCTGTCATGGAAGCCATTCCAACCCCAAGACCAACAAAGACCCTCCCAACAATAATAACCGCCGGGTTCGGGGCAAAGGCCATGATCGCGGCACCTGCAATGAACAGGACATCGGCGATGATGAGGGAAGGCCTCCTCCCGAATTTGTCATTCATCCAGCCACCAAGTCCAGCTCCAACGATAGCTCCCGCTACAGCCATACTCACTATTGTTTCCTGCATTTCCAATCCGGTCAGATGTTGTACAGCCACATGAGTGATTTTTTGAAGAACTGAATGTTGCAGAAACTGAAGTCGGACCAGATTGCAAAATCCATTGGAATAGCTATAGTGGCACGTACCCTTAGAGTAGTGTTCTTCTCCAACGAAATAAAATCATCTCGGATGAACAGAAGTGCTCCAGATATGACACCTATCAATAAAAAAAAATATGTGAACAGTGAGATAGACATCCAAATTGCTTAGTTTAGCGTATAGATGAAACATAAACGTCATCAATTCATCATGGTACTTTCAGCAGTAAGAACAGAGACCAGTAATGCCTGTATCTCGTAGTAATTAACATGTAACAGTATATATGCGATACCTGTATCATATCCGAAAAGAAGACCGCCGATGCCAGCAGAGAACACAAGTCGAAGAATATATGGTTGGCTCCAAGTCAGGCGTAAACACTCCTTAAACTCAGCCTTGTCGGCTACACCACCACCCCCTTCCATCGCATCCAAGGGCCCTCGTACACCTGGCGTTTGTTCAGAAAAGCTTTGTCACTCACTAAAAGCAAATTCCGAAATGTCAACATCAGTGCGCGCAGAGATCAGGGGTTCGGAACATCAACATCAGTGCGCGCAGATTGGAATTAAATCTTTGAAAATTATTGGACATCCAGGGTGTACTTCCATTAACACTGCTACTTTAGGAATCCAGCCAGAAATCGAGAGGATGGAACAACCAAATCCCGAAATGTCCTAGATACAGACCACCCCAATGTACTCCAGAAAATAGGAGTACAGGCAGACAATATTCCTCCAACCCAAATTCCGAAATCCTATGATCGTATCGTACGCTGCATTGTAAACGAAACCTCAATTTACGTTCGATAAAAACCAAACTTCCACCCCAATGGATCACTCGATGATTTTCCATCCACATTTCCTCAAACAACAAGTACCAACAACAGGATGACTAGAAATGCGCGTGCTCATACCTGATCAGAAACCAACTTGTTGCAGAACCGAACCGCGGACGGACGAGGTGGAGACAGAAGGATTTGTGACGGGCTCGGCGCGCGCGCGCGTGGATGGGCGACGCAGAGCTGCGGCGCGACAAGCAGTTGTGGGGCTCGGCTCGGCGGTGGTAGAGTCCAGTGTAGGTTTTATAGCCGCATTGGTAGGGTCCAAGTGGGGCTTGGATAGGCCGGAGTTGAGAGACAGATCAGGAGTGTACAGCGGGGCGCGCGGTGGAGAGCGAAAGCCGGCGTGGAGGCGACGACGGGCATGGAGCCGGAGGATTCCAGATCGGTGTTTAGGAACTCCTCCGGGAAGTTCGGAGAGATGGAGTCACACACCGCCACCACGGTTTGCGCCAAGAACATCGATGCGATGGTGGTACAATGGTGTTTTCTGTTGGACACCGATTCCTGTTTTCATGGGCCTGACACGCTTTTAACGTGATCTGAAAATAGAGGACTGAGCCCCGGCTCAGTGGCAAGGAGAGGCAGTGGCCTCCCTCCCCACCCGAGATCGACTCCCGAAGGGAGCGATTTGCTGGGTGTCTCACCCGCGGGTACTGTTTACTAGGAACAGCGCGCGCATACTGTAGTGACACTGTTCACGGACACCGTTACCGCACTGTTCATTAGGGGCAGTGTAACATTCTTTGTTGGCCTCTCTCAGCACGCGTTCGAGCCACAGCGTTAGGAGTCACAAAACGCGTGGGGTTTGTATAAATCTGTAGGTCTTAGCTTGCACACTAGAGTGTGTGTGGGGTGTTGAGTGCGTGTGTGTGGTGTGTGTTGGTGTGTTAAGTTCAGATACTACAGCTGTACCTATCCAGAGGCAAAAAAAAAAAACGTGATCTGAAAATACGCAGCAGGATAAGTTATAGACTCTAGCACCACTTATGTACTACCAATAATGCTACACCTACGGACGTGAAGCCTACGGAAATCGCTACGGGCTGACGTGTCTCTAGACGTGGCGCTTGCGTGGAAGAGAAAATAGAAACCGCTCGGTCAGGAAAAAAGAATCAAGAAATCCCCAATCTTGGTCGCACAGGCGGACGGAACAATGCTTGTTGGCGGCGGCGGCGCCGCCGGGCCAACCCTTGGTTGCAGGCACCGTCGGCCCTAGATGTTGGCTGCGCAGAACGGTCGAGGCTAACTGTTGGTCGTAGGCGTTAGCGTCGCGGCAAGCTATTGGTCGGAGACGACGATGGTGCGGCGAGCTGCTGGACGGCAAGCCGAGGCCGCGCAGGGCTGCTCGCCGGAAGGAGGCAGCGCGCGAGCTGTTGGACGGCAGGAGGCGCGGCGAAGCTCTTGGTCCAGGGCGGCACAGGCTGGCTTGGTTCCATCATCGAGATGGCAGGTGCGGCTCTATTGTAGATATGTTTTTTGCAGTCTTCATGCTGCATCGGCTTTGAGTAGTAGAGAATGGTTAATGTCGTTACCAAGATCAAAATGATCTGCTTACAATTTCTGGCTACTACAAGGCTTTTGGCTAAGGTGAATGCTGATGAATTTGACATTGGATATGCATGATTGCAGGTCTACTGATGAAGTCAATGCATGTCTTTTAAGGCTGAATCTTGCTGTGAAGCACCTTCACACCTAAAAGAAGCCAACGGTTCCGGAGTGGATTGAAAACTACGGTTGCATTTGGAAAGAAATAACTTAAGTTGGATCTTCAGAAGATATAAGAGTAGCCCATTGCTTAGCAGTTCTGTGAACTTGTAGGAACAATGATGATTGGTTAGACCACTGCACCAGGAACTGGCCAAACTTGTTGTAACTCGCATTGTACACTCTGATTATGTAAAACAAAAGAAATAAATATACAAGTTTGTTAAGTTCTTGAAAATTTGAAGTATTGTAAAGTTTGTCCTTCCAACTTGTATGTTGTGATACAGAATCATGAATAAGAAGTATGTTCGCTGGAAACTCATTTATGTATTGTTGTTCTGGAGCACATTTTCAGAGGTTATTATGTACTGATTCACGAACTATCTCAGCATCACCAGTTCCAAGTGTATTTGTTCAATATAAATTACCCAATTCTGCAAAATTCTAAGGAGTGTAAAGGTGTGAATGATAGGTATATGAACTGAATATTCAGTTAAACTGAACCAAAGGAAATCACTAATTAGTACACCAGCGTCATAAAGCTAATGACCAAGTATCATATTTGTTCACCAAGTATGTTGTGTCGAAAGTTATGACGTCATGAAAGGAGTCATACACTGCTCATCAAAGTTATGACGTTATGATGTCATGAAAGTTAGACTGAGTCTTCCCATAACGAGAACAGCAAAGTGTAAGGTACTTTAGTTCTCCATTATCGCCAATGTTTGAGCTTCTTTTCGTCACACCAAATCCTTTTGCTTTAGCATATTTATTGTACTACTCTCGCACATCATCCGCACTATCAAAAGCCATGCCCAATTCAGGGTCTTCAAGTATGACTTCTGTTTGAGCATCACCATGGTCAGGTTCAAGTCCCACATTGCTTTCCTTTTGTTGCTCAGTGCCATCATACTCGCTAGAAATAGACATGTCACTTGATTCTTCAACACTACCAATTCGATTATCCATAACTATAAATCATACAATATTTAAAGATCAGGCTAGTAGTCCATACAAAGAAAAATATCAAGTACTTTTACTTATGATGTAGCAACATAATAGAGGGGTTTGGATCGATCTTAACCAGGTCAGACCTGCGTGTACTTTACCAGATTGATCTGAACGATGTTTAACCTGCTTGAACGTGAGGATCGAGTCACGTGAAGTTCAAGTACTTGGGTCGGCGTTGCGCCAGTGACCAGCTCGATCAGCCGGCGGCACGACGAGGAAGTCTCTTCACGCGGGTACGATGATAACCTTGCGACTTGCGCGCCGGCGGCCGTCCCGTTCAGGACGACGCGTTTGAGGCAGCCCCGGCTGCTGTCGATGATCTGAACTAGGGCAAAATCTGGTGTAGTTTCGTTGCGCAATCAACGGCACGAGCGTGTATTAGTTTTTTTTTCTTCCATCTAGCGCGCGCTGATTTTTTTCCTTCCATCTAAAGCGCGCTGGTTTTTTCTTCCGTCCGCGAGCGGATCCTAAGTCGTCCGTAACAATCCGTAGGTGTAGCATTATTGTATGTACTATAATGCTACATCTACGGATGGGTACGGACTACTTACGCGCTGACAAGGATGGAATACAACGTGGCTACCGAACGAAAGAAAAAAAAAGTTCCGCAAATTAATCCTGCTAATCATGCAAATTTCTCTGTTGTCAAGATATTCTAGATCACTTTCAAATATTTGTTTTAACGTTATCATGATTAACAGAAATGGGTGATGGAGCTGGTTGTGTTGAAGAATGTAGTTCCATATGGAGCAACTCAGGTATCTTTATTTTCATCTCTATATTTCTAATAAGTACTTCAACATCCAAGTCACCTTATGAATCTTATGTGTATGTGTACAGGAGTCGTTTGACTTTGGCACTGGCAACATAAATCCAATTGATGTATTTCCATCTGAAAGTTCATCGGCACTAGTTATGCCTCCAATTCTAGGACAATATACAAGCATGCTGCTTCAAGTTCAGCAGAGCTCTGCTTCTTTGTCTAATCCTCAACAATCAAATTTTGGTGGATTTGGAGGGCTGAACAATATGATGGATCAGAGCTAGACATGAGTTGTGTAACTAATAGATTTTCTATGTAGTCCTTTTGTTTGCACGATAGTTGATCAGAGAGGAGACCCTCCATCTATTTGTTTTTATTTTTCTCGACATCTGTAGTTGCAACATTTCTGTACTGCTGGGAGTTGAACAATGTAAGAAATGTTAATGAAACATTTGAGTTTACAAACAACAGAAGTGCCTTAGTTCCAGAATCTCTCAGGCCTGCACAACTGAACAATTATTTTTTGAACTGTACCGGCAAGAGCTCTGCCTTTGCATTATAGATAGGGGAGAAAAAGAATGTGTTACAAAGAAACGAGAAACACCGTCAAGAAGTGACGGTTCTCACACGCCCGCACACACACGCACTAAACTAGTCGGTGTGCAGCTTTGAATCTGGAAATGTCAAGCCTAGCTAACTCAGCCACCGCAGACGCTGTAGCGTCGATTTTCTGAAAGATGCGCATGTTGCGCTCGTTCCAGATGTTCCACAGGATGTACATCGCGACTGTGAGCTGGCGTCTCGCCTCCGAACCTCTGCGCAGGTGCAACGATCGCCACCAAGTCTGAATGTCAGGAGCGGTGGCCGTAATCTGCGCCAGCTCCTGCTCCTCCGTGGCAAAAGAGTGCCAAACCTGCTTGGAGAAAGTGCAGTTCAGGCTCAGGTGCAGAGCGTCCTCAAGAACTTGGTCACAAAGGCTGCACCGATCACCATGCGGCCATCCTCGCCTCTGGAGTCGATCGGCCGTCCAAAGGCGGTTCTGCAGGATCAGCCAGAAGAAAAACTGAACCTTGTCCTCAGCCTTTGCCTTCCAAACCGCCTGGAGGTCTGGTTCCTCCATCCGCCCGACGAACTGCACGTCGTACGCAGCCCTCGCCGAGTAAACTCTGGTGGCCGTGCTACCCCAGGTAATTGAGTCTTTCTCGTTGTTCAGAATAACCAACTGAATCTTTTCCCACAAATCAGCAAGAGTCACCAGATCCTCCACGGTATTCAAGCGATGTAGACCACGCATCCAGCGATCACCAGTCAGGGCTGCAGCCACCGTGATTCTCTTCCTAGAAGCCAACTTGAAAAGGTTCGGGGCCAGATCACAAGGAGCATCTCCCTGCAGCCATTGATCGCACCAAAAATCAGCTTGTGTACCATCGCCAATTGTGATCTCTGTGCATGCCGCGAATAAAGCTTTGTCTGTTTCGTCACAGGGAACGTCCATGCCCTTCCAAGGCCTCTCCACAACGTCCCAACCGTGCCAAAGCCAACGCAGCCGAAGGGCACGGCTGAAGGCGGTAATATCCTTGATCCCTAGACCGCCAACACAAATTCTCCTCCAATTAACCAGGCATTTGCTGCCGCTGACCTCCTCCTCGGCACACCAAAAGAAACCTCTGCGGATTTTATCGATCTTCTTGATGAACCACTTGTCAGCCAGAAAAGCAGTCAGATGGTAAGTCGCTTTGGCCGTGATCACCGCGTTCACCAGCCTAAGCCGAGCGGTCCTGTCCATGAGCTTCTCCTTCCAGATCTTGAGAACACCAGCAATCTTGTCGAGGATGAGCTACAATTCTCCTCTACTCGGCCTTCTAAACCCAAGAGGTAGGCCCAGGTAGGTGCAAGGGAAGGCGCCAATCGTGCCACCAAAACTAGAGAGAATGTGATCCAAGTTAAACCCCTCGCAGCCGATCGGAAAAGCAACGCATTTCTGGATGTTAGTTCGCAGCCCTGAAGCGTCGACGAATAAGCTCAGGATCCTCTGAATTGCCACGACATCCTCCTTGACAGGATTGATGAAAATTGCCGCGTCATCGGCGTAAAAACTCGCCCGCAGCCTTGCCGTCTGGCAGTGCAGCTGTGACAGAACCAAGGGCTCCGTGGCGAGCTGAAGCAGGCGCTGGAGAGGCTCAAGGACCATGATAAAAAGCATCGGCGACAACGGATCGCCCTGCCGCAGACCTCTGCGATGCTTGAAAGGCGTGCCAGGCATCCCATTCAGTAAAACTCTGGAGGTGGCAGAGGACAGAAGGATCGCGACCAGATCACGCCATCTTTGCCCAAACCCCATGCGCTGCAAAATCTCCAACAGAAATGGCCATCGCACACTATCAAAAGCCTTTGCCAGATCTAACTTGAGGAAAATAAGAGACTTTTTCTTGGTCTTGGCCGCCCGCACCGTGTTCTTGACATACAGGAAATTGTCCTGGATCGATCTTCCCCTGATAAAGGCACTCTGGCTCATAGAAACCAGCTTCGGGAGCTCCGGCGCAAGACGGTTTGCAAGCAGTTTGCAGAGCATCTTTGAGACGCTGTGCATGAGGCTAATGGGCCTGAAATCTTTCGCCGCAGCAGCCCCAACCTTCTTCGGCAAGAGCAGAAGGTTTGCAGAGTTGAACAGACCCCACAGATCGCCCCTCAGGTTCTGAATCTGGAGCAACGCCGCTAGCAAATCCGCTTTGATGACCGGCCAACACGCCTTGAAGAAGATGCCAATGAAACCGTCCGGACCTGGCGACTTCTCGCCGGGCATCGCCACGATCGCCTCGTGTAATTCCTTCTCCGTGAAAGGCGCGTCAAGGTGTTGCAGATCAACATGCGGCAAACCGATGAAATCCCAATTCAGACTCGTCGCCGTGTCAGTCGCTGTTCCGATAAAGCCCTGAAAATGTTGCAGCAGCACCTCAGCTTTGCTGTCGTGATCCGACACCAGCCCAGCCTGGCTCTCGAGCTCCGGGATATGATTTTTTCTCCGCCTCCCATTAGCCCGTAGATGGAAAAGTTTTGTGTTGGCGTTGCCCTCTTTGATCCAAGTGAGCCTGGACTTTTGCCTCCATCTACTCCTGTCAATCGCGGCGAAACCGAGGAGCTTGTTCTTCAAATCAGTACGCAACTGTCTCTCGCCGGCCGTCAGATCCCTGTCCTCCTACGCAATGTCCAGGCACAAGAACACCTCGTTGGCTATGTTGGACATGCTGACCATCTCCCTATTGCAATCTCTGTTCCACATCTTCAGGGCCGCCGCCGTGCGACCCAGCTTGGTGTGCAGGATCCTGATGCGATCCGTAGATCGGACCTGCTTCGTCCACGCCCCGACCACAACCTCAGCAAAGCCCTCAGCTCTAGCCAAGTGGCTCTCGAACCTGAACAGTTATTTTCAAACAGTGTTCCTGGAAGGTAACTGAACTTGGTGAATGTTTATTAGTTCGGTCATCCTAAAACCTAACCAAATTCCATCTGAAAGTAAATCCCAAAACCACAAACAAGAACCAGATAGTGGAGCAAATTGCTGGCCCAATCAGGGCATATGGTCACAACCCAACTTGCATGAACAACTGAACAAATTGTATTCCTGTAAATTAGAACTTGAAGCCAGCCTCGTTCCTACACTACGAACTCAATCACAAACTGTAGTATATTCCAACATCTCCAAGGCTATCCGCTACCAAACTTGTATGCTCCTGCAGAAAAGTAATCTGACAGCAATCCTTTAGAATTTGGCTGCAATCCTCTCATCCTCATCTCCCTGCAGCAGGCCGCGTTTGCCACAAATGCCAAGTCGCTGCGCTGCTTCCGACGAGGGCGAGCTCCGTGCGCTGCTGCTGACTACGAACAAGGGCTTGCCGAACAGCTGCAGAACAGGGCGAGCTTGGCGCACAGCTTCCGACGAGGGCAAGCTCTGCGCAGCTTCCGACGAGGGCGAGCTCCGCGCGCCACCGCCGACGACGACCAAGGGCTCGCCAATTAGTTGCGGAATAGGGAGAGCTCGGCGTGCAGCTTTCGACGAGACCGAGGTCGCCGCGCCGCCACCATCGAGGCTAGGTCGTCGCAGCACCGCCCGCGAAGTGGAGCTCGCTGGTACTCATGGGGATATTTTCTAATTTGCCTACCTTATTTTCTTTCACCCGCGAAGTTATCCAGGCTGGCTCCACGTCCGCTCATTACGTCAGCGCGTAGTGTTTCGTAAGTTATTTCGTCCGTAGGTGTAGCATTATTGTTTTTTTATATAAGACGTTTTGAGCTTTGCACATGGTGTCCAGATGCACACTAAAGTGAATGAACATGCATATTAAATGATGTCTAGATACATGTAGATGCATTTGTATGTAGCAAAAGGCTAAAATGTTTTATAAATAAAAACGGAGGGAGTAACTTATGAATAAGCATCATGCTGGAAGAAAATATATACATCAAATATATATTAAGGTATTAGGTTTAGCCCCTGAAACCTAGGGCATGTTTTGAGTACAAATAAGACCTAAAAAATACGAGTACAACATATTTTACCAGCCATATAGCACAACTACTACTCACTCAGTTCCAAAATAAGTGTCTCAACTTTGATCCAAAATAAGTGTCTCAACTTTGATCCACTTTCTATCAAGGATCAAAGTTGAGACACTTATTTTGGAACGGAGTGAGTAGTTACTCTCAGATCAAGGGAAAGAAAGTCAGATGATCTATTGGGTTTTGGGCCACGTGTGGATGGTACAAGGCTGGTCTCCCCACTGGAGGGGTCGTATAAGATTTATTTCCTTCACCAGGCATCAACACAAAATCCAAATTTTACATGAAAAAACTTCTAACTTGAGCGGAAAAATTACGGGAGAAAACTAGCTAAATCTTTTTCCACTATTATCTGGGTGGAATACAACAAATTCTTCCCAAGAAAAAACTAGAGGATCTCATACATAAAAATATTATAGATCTTGGATGCAATAACGAGATTTGGGGCAGATGCGTTAGGGATTGGAGCAATCTCATCAAAGGTGGTGAAACCACAGCTTAAAAAATACATGCTAGTGTATCTAGACTTCACAATCTTGTGAGGAACACTCGACACTTGATTTTTTTAAACTATTTCTTTAACTTCCTCTCATTCTCTTTTCTCTTGGTTTTTGTCACTAGACTTCTCCAACGAAGGCTATCCTGAGATTTTTGTCATTCCACCTAGTGGTGTCTGGTTGTGAGGGTTTACAACTCACCTCCATCATGTGCAAAGTCTAAAATAACACTGAATTATATTCCTTATGGATAGTAGCGGGCTTGTGCATCAGCTTGGGTCGCCTGAAACGGTTCAAATGGCCATTTGCTCACAACCAACATGGGGAGGATATCCAGCATGAGAGGGAAACCACGGGCTGAAAGCGCCTCAATCATTTCCACTATAGAACACACTCCCTCCGCCCCAAAATATAAGGCGCGCTATTTTTAAGGTGGTCTTTGATGCTCAACTTTGACCATCAATATATAACAAAATATATAGACTGGGGATGTATAAATGGTATTGTTGGATTCGTCTTGCATTTTTTTCCATATATCTTAATAACAATTTTGGGGACATATTATAAGTACAATCCATGGCCAATGTTACGCGTCGTTGACCAGCAAGATTAAAGAGCGTCTTATATTATGGGACGGAGAATATTTTCTCGGGAGCCCTGGAGGATCTAATAAATCAAGATATCACAAATATTGGATGCATTAATAACCAGATTTGGGCACGGAGTTAGATATTGGCGCAATCTCACCAAAAATGGTGGAACCATAGCTTGGAAGAAGACAAAGTAATGGATATGGATGTAACAACCATGTGAGGAACACCCAGTGATTGATCTTCAAGATCTTCCTTTAACTTCCTCTCCTTTTCTTATTTCTTAGTTTTCTTCTCCAATGGAGACTATTCTGAGATTTGTGTCACTCTACCTACGACCAGGAGAGTTAACATCTCTCGCCCATCATGTGCAAAGTCCAAAATGACTCTCAGTTATAATTCTAATGGATGATGTACTTCGGCACCAGTTTCGGCCGCCTGAATGGCCGTCTCCTCACGGCCCAGTGAGGAGGATACCTAACATTTTCTCCATATCCTCGAGCAGTGTGGCGGGCACGGTGATCCAACGAGAACACAATGGTGTGTTGTGTGTCTGCTTGCTTGCAGTCCATCCTCCTCCTATTATGGAGCATCACTGGTCCCAAGGAAGAAGGGTGGGAAAATATTCGGTGTACCCTTCGGGCCTGGCAAAGGAATTCAAAGTGGTGGGATTTCAAAAATGCTGCGATCAGAAAACAACATTGTAGTCCACTTAAATATAATTAGATTAAATTTGCATTAAAAGTTAGAGTGAAACGTAACTTTAGTCCACAGGCTTGTGGTGCGGAAACTTTGGCTAAACAATGGTTCGGAAACAATCTCATTATTCATCACTGCTATCCATGGCATACGTTGGATGTGTTGCTCCATCTGATCTGTATCGGCATGTGTAGTGTCGGCTAGCTGCTCGAGCCGATTATAATGTGGATGATGTGCCCAAGCATCGGACACTAATCGTAGGAGTTGGTGAGGCATGCAAATGTGTGAGCCGCCACAACACTTTGTGCTAGCTAACCGATATGACAACAAAGACATTGCATAGGGATGAAGGCGGCGACGCTACGGGGAAGCTAACTAAGGCAATGTTGTAATGGGCGGTTAGAGATGGTGACGTTGTTGCGGTCCAGCAACCGAAGTGGTGACAATCTTCCACCATGAACTTCTAAGGATTTCAACCTCCGAAGTTAGTATAAAAATATTTGAAACGAACATAGCACTAAAATGTTTGAAATGGAAAATCGTATAACAGCAAAACCATATAGACTCAGTAGAAACTGCCTGACACGCGTATCATAAGATAAATCAAAATCACGCAAACCATATGGACTCTACCCTTCTGACCATAAGAAAAATAAAATTATAACTAATATGCACCAGCCGGGAATCGAACCCGGGTCTGTACCGTGGCAGGGTACTATTCTACCACTAGACCACTGGTGCTATATGTATGAAACGACGTAGTAGGATATTAATATCGATGTACTTATTTAATTAATTCTGTATGTATCCACTACAACTGGTGTAATATAAGATTCAGTCTCGGACATATATACGGTAAGACAGTGGTCAACATGTGTATCCGACTATCCTGTATTTCAATAGACCGGTCCATGTAATTTCATACTATATGATATACAAGAATACATGCTCAGGCTATAATAGAAGTCCAATCATCAAACATGCCCGGCCATTTAGGAGTAACTTTTTAAGATAAATATTAGAATTATAACATGAGTTAATGATATAAAAGCATCATATTGTCTTCAGTAATCAGTATTAGATGTAGCCTTCAGAAGGTTAATAGACTATGTTGTGTCCGAACCTATGTTGTGTCTGAACCTACTCCCGAGGGAGGTTACAACAAAGAAACCGTGTACGTTGTGTTACAATGTTCACCTTCTAGGCAAAGTTTTTGCAGGATTCTCTTAAAAAGTCGTGCACCAGTATTCGGCCTAGACTCCTAGTGATAGTTGTAACTTTCACATTGGTATAAGCTGTGTTATCAATAAATCTGGCAATGATATTATGACAGCATAACACTTGAAGCTTATGCCAGTTGTTGAATCTTTAGCAACAAAGGGATGGATTTTTCCATATACAAATTGCTTCTGTAAACATACGAAATATTGATTATTATAAGTATGATCCGTCGGAACAAAGGCACAGCGGGGCATTGGCACAGGACGCAGAAAGAGCAGCCAAGTACAACCGCCAATCTGTGCCACTACCGATAGAAAAAATGCAACCACAGACGCAGCTAACTAATTTGTGCTATGAGCGAAAGCCCGAAAACTGCATTGGCTAACATGTAATCCCGCACTTGCAAACCGGGCAGAGTTTCTTCCTTCTCAGCCATTCGTCGATGCACTGCAAGGTGGAAGCAATATCACGTCAGGAATGCAACTCCGTACATACATATCAAGGGCTACAGCACCTAACAGTAAGAGTGCATACTTCTTTATGGAACTTATGAAAGCATGGCAAAGTGCGGATGGTATCTCCGACATCGGGGTTCTCAAGGCAAACTGCGCAAGGCTCTTCAGTGCTAGTTGGCTGTAAAAAAAAGGACTAATCAGGACACTTAGCAACAAACAAGAAACCAGAGCAGTTAGCATGTACCAACCGAATAAATTTACCTGAAATACTGACTGCGGCAAGTTATTGATCTGACTTTCTGTAGCACCAGTGTGCCGGTGGTTATTTTCATCTAATGCAAGTAGTGCATCATAATCATTTCTGCAACAGAAGCTCTTTAAGGAAAGGTTCAACATTTATAGAAGTTTATTTGCTCGGTAAATTCCAAATTGTATCAAGATGTATGTTACCCTATCCACAGTGCTGCTAGTCACATGCAGAGAACTCAGAAAAAGGAGGCAAAGAAAGAGTAAATCAAAGATGTACTGAATTTGGTATATTTTGGAAATTAAATTTTCAAAAAAGAAGACTTTAATCACATAAATAGGACCAGCTACACAACTTAGTGAAGCTGCTAACCCAATATGACGTAAATCATGACATGTAAGCTGTTTCGTGCTCTCAAGATACTCGGCCAACTAGATTCGACCACTGGAAGTACAACAGGAGGGTGGCACTCACAAATCAATATTAGATTGAATATGGGAAGCACGATATCCAGCAACAGTAGCCCTCTGAAAAATTGAGAATTAGAAGCTGTCAATAATCTTGGAGAATCAATTCAGGCAATCACAAACTGTAAACTCAAGGAAGATTTTATTTTATACGAGACTTTCTCCCAGTTGAGTTTACTTTAACAGCGGCTGCTCAACATATACACAACCCAGTGTGTACGAAACCAAATTTATGACACAAAGGGGACACTTCCCTGATAATGAGAAATAATTATACACATGGTAGGGAATGGTTCAGTACTCCAAAGTCCAGACCATTCCAAAAAGATGGAGTGCAACCAGTTTAGTAAATCATGCAAGTTCAAAGCATTATGTCATAAAGTTCTACTGGAAGCAGATACAAATCATCAGGTGAAGTCATTGTCGAAAAGTTTTCGCCACAAAATGGAATGTTCTGCTGGTTATAAGAGAACATAAAATTCGAAAGCATAGGTAATACAGAGAAAAAATGAAACATCACGTGCTATTTGGTATACTTTACAACGACTTAAGTGGTAAGATTTGAGTTAAACATGAATGACATGGAAGCATAAAAATATGTTAGTCTTATCTTTTAATACAGGTAGAAGAACTACAAGGGCAAGAGAGAAATCAATACCAATCCCAAAGTTCCTGGAGCCGCACTCCGGAAATGGGAAAGTGCCGTCTCATAGTCATATCTAGCCCTGATTCCACGCTGAGCAGCACTCGAACGGTATGCCCGTGCAGCTCTCTAACAAAAAAAAAGATAAGGAGAGATAGAACATGTCAGTCTCAAAACAACCAAGGTACTAGTCATAATTAATAATTCACTATATACGACAATAAACTTCAAAGTAAAGAAGCTTGTTTGGTGTTTTATGGATAGCGCACATTCCCGCTTAATAATAGGCAAAGTAACAAATTCCTATCAGCATCATTCTATTTTTTTATGAGCACATATCCCCACAACTTCAGTTTCAGCAACTAAAACATTATGTAATTGCTACTCCCTCCGTTTTTTTATATAAGATGTTTTAGTTTTTACCTAGGTTCACATGTATCTACATGTATGTAGACATGTTTTAGTGTGCATATTCACTCGATCAAGTGTGCATCTAGTCAACATGTAAAATGTCTAAAACGTCTTGTATTAAAAAATAGAGGTAGTACAAAGCTAACAAAGGCGCTGGCGCGCTGCTTATGTGCAACCTAGGTTTGGGAGCAAACATACATGAAATACATCGAAACGAGAAAGACATATTGACTAGGAATACATATATTATTTAAATAAAAATGAGACAGGTGCTCTTACCGTATCATTTTGATACCGCCCTATGGTTCTAGATGTCCGTCCTGCATCTTCCTCATGTTGAAGTGACATTGCCACAATTGCATCAATCTGTTTTATGAAAAAAAAAACAGTTACCTTGTTGAAGTAGTAGCACCTTCAAGACATTAAGAGGAGATGCACATGCACAAACATGAGACATGGAGGGGGAATGAGATGATCAGCAATTACTTCTTCTCTAGGAGCAACACGAGGTGTTTCATTGTATAGCTGCTCCTGAAGTTGCCGAGCCAAAATTTCATCAGCCTCTAACTGTGCGCTTAGGTTAGGATCAATCGAGGTTCCAAAACGGTAGCCCCTCAAATTAGGTCTAGCTTCAGGAGAAGTTATGTCATCAACATCTATTACAGGAGTGTCATGAGAAAGAATGGTCCGATTTCTGCTTGCTGTTGTGTCTGAAGATGCAAGACATGAACCACTATGTTCATTAAGAGAACTAGAGCCTTCACCAAGATGATAAGAACTTGAGGTGTGTTTCCTCTTTCCTTTATTGATCCTTGTTATTGTCCTATTCCTCGAACTTGTTGGTCGAGCTGCAGCAATAAATGAGTTATTGATTCCTCCTGCTGCAGTTTCATGACCCTGATTAGAGGGTCGAGAAGACCCAGATTCTATTCCACAACTAGTGGTGGTCGTACCCAATAATGACCTGGATAACTTGAAAGTCTGATTATGTGTTGTTCTCCAACCTTGCTGAGAATTTATGCCAGTGGTGTCACCATTTACAACAGAAGAATCTACTACAGCTCTTGGACAAACCCTGTACCAGAGGAGGTTTAATAGGGTTATTAACTTATTACTATGCGACAGATATCTAAAATTCTAAATAGTATGACAAATGAATCATGCATGTTTTATTTTATCAAGGGGTGGTACTCTACCGAACAAAAAAGATTAACTTTTTCGACTTCTCCAAAAATCAGTTTTGTTTAGAATTACTACAGAGCTAAATGCACTAAAAACTTAATGAACTTCAATTTTAACCAATGAAATACACACTAACATCCAGGATTGACCTATTGCAATGTTTGGAGATGTCAAATTCACTTTTACTTTATACTCATATTAGTATTTACAACTGCAACATGCAATGAATTGATGACACATGTTTGAACAAAGAGATGGGCACACCTCATTGTATTACCCTCTCCAGACCGTTCAGTACCGAGAGGATCATGGATAATTTGTTTGCCTTCGTTGTTAAAACCTTCAGAACAATTACTGCTGCTTCCTTGATTTGCTCCCTGTGGATTTAGAGTCCCCACAGCTCTGGCCATTCTGACCTTTTCGGATGGCAGTGTTCCTATAATGTTTACAGAGATCAATCCATCAGTTATTGTGCTTCCTTTCCTTGTTACTGTTGGTGAATTATCAGTAAGGTCGATTATATTTCCTTCATGAGAAGGATCAGCATGAGCGTTGGGCCTGTGTAAGACTCCACTTGTAGAGCACATTTCCTGCTTTTCATCAGCTTTTACACTTCTTTGGACTATGTTAGAGGGAGAAATACAACCATTTCGCACCAACTTTCTCTGACCCACATATCTTTGAGGAACATCACATGCTGTACGGCTTGAGAGTCCTGCTGTACCCTTGGTATTGACTGCTTCCCATTTGTCCTCACTGGGACTTGATCCTGAAAAATCATCAGCACCTACTACTTCCTTCAGCCCATTAGAGGTTGCACTTCTTGTTCTGTGCTGTGGTTTTCGCACTGAGTTGGTAGGAAGACCTGATTCCACATCATGAAATTCCAGGTTCCGACGCCTTGCATCTCGATGACTAAACTGCCCTTCTCTGATTTGGCAGCTATTGGCCCTTACTCCAGCGTCCATACATATCATGCGGTCTGAAATGCTGCTTCTCTTATTCAAACCAAGAGTGTGAGCCCCATAGCCATTCACAACAGATTTTCCAGTAGCCCTATCTTCTTTTGGCGGGGACAATTTCACTTCTGGCAACAGCCGCGCCATTTCCGCTTGTTTAAAAATATCACCAGTTGCCAAGGGTGCACGCAGTGCACTACCTGTACTTGATTGACCCTGGTTGGAACTAGTCTTGATCTTAAATTTGAGTATGCGCTTTGGCGAAGGATCTCCAGGCATCCTTGCAATATCTCTCGTAGCAGCTGAGCTTGATACATGGCCTGTCGACTGCTGTATTCGGTCAGGAGTGTCAGGAACCACCAAGATATGATCAGGGTTCATGTCAACCATGTTATCACACCACAAGTTACTTCACTTGCAGATAACTTTCAACTTCACCTTTACATGTGAATACAACCAAAAGTTTCTCCAACGCTTTCTGCAGCAAGCAGAGAAATATTTCAAAAAGAGCATAACTACCTCATATCCTCATTAAAAGACCATCATCTTAGAGAAAAATTAATGATTAGAACAATCAAGGTGAAAAAACTAGGTTAAAAAGCTGATCTAGGAAAACAGCTGTTACATGTGAAGAAAACATGACACACAAGCTGCTACGAAATATATATTGCAGAAGAGAAAAAAACATGCAATTAAGCAACGGACAGAGCAGAATCAGGCACTGACCCCTGGGCATATCAAAGAAAATGGCACCACCACCCGAATTTGAGAAGTAGACACTTTCTATTTGCTATGGATGTTGTGGCTTACTTGAGACAATTATTTTAATAATAATACAGTAAAACATGATCTCGCAATTAATGAAGAGCTACCGGCTACGACTAGATATTCTGTACTTATAAGGAAATCGGCCCCTGCGATCTACCGCCAGGGGCGGATTGTCACAGGATTCGGTTAGATTTGAATCCACCAGAGATGATCACGCACAGCAGAAGCGGGATTCCCCACGGATCTAGATGGTGCACCCAAAATTCCTCGAGGTGGGTGCGGTTTAACTAATCGCAGGTGACAAAATGGTCATACCTCAGAGACCAAATCGCTTTGGCGGAGGTTGAGAAGGCAGGGACGCGACGAGGTTGAGCGGGGACGGCGATGGCGGCGAGGGGCGGGGCGGGGCGGGGCGAGGAAGGCGGAGGAGTTTGGGGGAAGGGAGGGACCGGGACGCGGTGACGGGTTGGGAGCCGCGGAGGAGCGGTGAAGGGCACGGCGGCGGCTGTGGAGTTGTGGACGGATTGGGCCGGTGTACTGACGAGGACTCGGGAGAGGATGGGGGCGGTGGGGAGGAAACCGTGGAGGACTGGACTGGAGATAGAATTTGAATCTGGATCCAGGGCACGTTTGATTAGGGGAACGGTTTAGTAATTTAAAAAAAAATGTATTTACTCCTTCGTTTCTTTCCTTTTGGGGCTATTATATTTCTTTACCCAGGGTTAACTATGGATACAACCTTCCCAATCAGTGCACGAATGGGTTATTTACGTGGATGGAGAATTCTCAATCTATGTCAAACCTAATTTCAGTTTGTAACTCGTGTATATCCAACTACAACTCATGTGTAACCCAAGTCTAAGCGTAACTAGAAAGTCTCAGTCGCAACTCATATATAAGAGCCAAATTTAACTATGCAAATTTAATTTACAACGCATGTCTAACCCGGCTATGATCGAGAAATTTTCGGTTGCAACCTATGTGCAAGTCATATGCATCTGGACTTTTTTTTAGTTGCCACCTATATACATCTCATGGACCGCACAAATTACAGTGTAATTTTTCATTTTGCCGGGGGAGAATTACAGTGTAATGTAATGGTTCTAAAGTTGAGTAAGGTCTAACTTACATGAGCATTAACAAAACATTTGTAGCAATGTTCATAATCTAGGATGTAAACTGACAAGTCATTCCATTTTACAATAGAGATAACCGGGGATAACAGCTCCACAATGATGCAGACTATACTTGACAGTTGATAGGCATTACAATTAGCAACACGTATGTTTTTGTGTGTCCCCTGTGGGCGTTGGATACACTTCTTTTTTGAGCGATTATGATAAATCGCTTCTTTTTCTACAACGGCAGACGCCTAGTTTGCAGGGACCAAAGTATCTTCGTCAATTGCATTCCAGAATCCGGCTCAAGAAAAACTACAGTTTTAAGCATTAGCATTGTTTGTTTTGAACCACGTTGGCAATTACATACTCCTCCGAAATTTGAAAGAAAGTAACAAGAAACCTGAACGCTAAGGGTACCACCACTAGTTGAACAATGATAAGAGGGTGGCCAAATAGGGGTCTTAGCTAATTTTGCAAGAGTGGATCGGAGACCACAACGTATCTATTTTTCAAGTGTAGATACTCCCTTCGTGTTTTAGCGGCAATGGAGTGGCTATGCCACGGTAGGTCTATCCTCTTTGATCCTTCTCATCACGTGGAAATTTGGAATGAAAGAAATGCGAGAGTGTACCGCAAAGTGGCCTCTATGCCTTTGTTGGTTGTAGATATCATTAAGAAATATGCCGCTCTTTGGAGCATTGTTGGGACAAAACATTTGTGTAATATCATGCCGCGGGAGTGAAACCTTGTTGTAACATAAACTCTTATTAAGCTTTTGCCTTGTTAAAAAAGTAGGGAAATCTGAATACAAGCATGCTGCCAGCACCGGACACTCAGGTGAGGAGCAATTTTACCATGTTTCTGCAAATGAAGTGAAAGAGAGAGAACCTATAATTTGGTCAAATCGTCGTGAGACATGCGAGGTGAAATAATTGGGCAACAAACCGAAAATTGCATAGGCTGAATCCATAGAATAAAAAAATGGGAATGACAATTTAAGAGGATCATTGTAGTCAGAAAAATGAGATCAATGAGAGGGCATGAAGTCCCAATAATTATCATGCACTAAGAGGTTGTAGTTCGTCATACATGTATGGATAATACCACATTAGGAAACCTACCAAATACCAACTTTCATCCTTCTTGGGCTTTGATATACTTTAAGTACGTCTTCAAAGTCAATACTGTAACCGAATGAACAGTCATGATTCACCTCAAGAAGTTGACTAAGCAGTAGTCCCAAGTGAAATATATCGGGTCAGTCTGAACAAAAAATAAGTCAAGAAAAGATATGCAAACAGGCCAATTTTGTGGCACTTCTGTATCCGGCACAGGGGAACATACATCTCCCCTTCAATATACATAAAATTCGATTGGACTCAGCGCAAAATCTACAAGACTTTTTTGCTACACAAAGTGGGACACACCGGGCGTATTGCTTACAGGTGGGAGGGAACTCAACACATTTATATGTATTATAAAAATCTTTAGCAGCAGCAGCACAGGGGAACTCATGCAGAAGATTTCTTCAAAGCTTTATCCAGCCTGACATTAAAGGGGGTCGAGTGCCAGTTCACCCTTTTATCCTGCAGCAAATCATTAAGGGATAAGCATATCACTTAAAAATCACAATAAATGCATGATTGCAGTGGGCATGTTTAGTGCACCTCTCTGTATTTGCTGGTTGTATTGGGGATTCCAGTACTTCCTGAATCGGACCTTGAAGAACAATACTCATTACCCTGTTTTGTGCTACTCCAGTAACTTCCCACTGTACCCAAGATTGGCGCCTCTTCATGGCTATGGCCTGGAGACCTTCGTGGAGATGGCGTAGCTGATGATTGCTTAAGGTCATCAACAGTCAAAGCACCCAGTACAGGCCTTTCTTCTCTGCATATGGAGGAGACGGAGCGGGGGGATTTACTTTGCGCCTTGTCAACTGTTGAGTTATCTGAAGAAACTAACCATGTAGAAAGGCTTGCATCGACAGAAACTTCTCCCTTGCTAGAGTTGCTAGGGCCCTTCTTTGTCTGGTTTGCAACCTTACAACTAAGGCTTGCACCTATATCTGGCACCGAGTTTACATTCTCCTTGTACAACTTTTTAACTGGTCCTGATTGTGTCTTAACTTCCTTCCACTGCGACAGATTCTGAACTGGGTTCAATACAGGACGGACGTACTGGCTTCTATCACGGTGATTGTTCCCATGGATTAGAGGGCTTTCTTCCTGTGCAGGGGTAACACTACTCTTGGGTACAGGGCTGCTGACTTCTTGATCATTCTGTTTGTCTTTAGACATTGGCAGTGAGAATAGGGACTCGTGAGACTCCTCTGTATTCTCTTCCGTTCTCATTTCCACCTCATCCACTAAGTCAATCTTGCAGTCCATGAAATCCTCCTCCGCTTCACTATCATCATCATCATCATCATCATCATAGTTGTCATCCTCACCGTACTCATCTTCATTGTCATCATCACTGTCTGTGCAATTCCCATAGCGGTGATTCTCCGGGAGCAGAACACTCTTCTGCATGTGATCTGCATCTTCATCTTCCATGCACTTAACAGGTTCTGAAAGATCCCCTTCTTCATCAGGTAGTGATGTATCTTCGTATGTCGTAACATTCATGTCGAATGTTACTTTCTTCTTGCCACCACTGCGGCTATCCTCTTCACCGCCATCCCTACGAATCAAGAAAGATCACATATTAACAGGGCAGGAACATAATTTGTACTATCATAATTCGTACACAAAGGACATTCATCTACCTGGGTTCCACGTCAGGAGCTGAAATCACTGCTGCTGTTGCCACAGGTGAACATTTCACAGGGGAGAGTGGTGGTGTGACTATCTTCTCCTGCGGTAAGGAGCATGCAGGCGATTCCTTGTTCTGACTCAGCTGCCTGCAAAGAAACAACCAGTAAGAAACACCAGAGCAAACACAAGTTACCGAGAGAATCCATAAAAAAAACTCAGATGCGTGCGTGATGGCGCGATGAAGATTACACTACACGCACCAGGGCTCTCTCCCAGGGCTCGCGCTTGCGCCAGTGACCACCTCCTCCGTGACGTACGCGGTCGGTGACGTCAAGGTTTTCTGCTCACCCGACTCGCTGCAGATAGACCAACTGCAAGAAAGGGCAATCAACATCTGTCGGGTAAAACCGAGCACCGAAGGCTTGCGTTCATCAATAGTACTGTAATTCTACTATGGCGCGCCCTTCTCTGTGGCATTTTGGCAAGCACCAGAGCCGCAGTTCTGCCTAACTAGTCATTTATTTTCTAGTCGCACGAGACCGACCGCACACTCACATCGCATCACATAGAGCGGAGACAGGAGCGGAGACGCGCGAGGCGCAAAGACGAGGCAATGGACGTTTACATTACACGCACCTCTGCTCCTTTCCGGGGTTCGCGGCAGCGACCTCCACGAACAGCACTGGTGGCCGTGGCGGTAGCGGCGCCAAAGCCCTCGCCTCCGGCAACGGCGGCGACGCCCCCGCCTTCACCACCACATCCGCCGGCGACGACGCCTTGGCGACCTGCGGAAAGCAAAACACACAACCGATCAGGAAGGAACTCGCGGCGAACCAAAGCGCAGCAGGGCCGGGCACCCCCGAGACCAGGAATCTCACATGGTCCGGTCGCGGCGGGATCCTCGCACGCGACTTCCGGCGTTCGCCGCCGCCGAAGCAGGCGCGGAAGCAGCCCATGGATGGAGGCGGAGATGCGGGGGGGGGGGACTGGGGAGTCGATTTAGGTGGAGTTTTTTAATGGAGTGCCTCGGGTTTGAACTTGTGGGGATTTTGGTTTCTGACCGTTGTTGGCCGTGGTGGTGGCCAGGGCGCGGCGCGGCCGCACTGATCAAAGCGTTTGAATCTAAAGAATAGAATCATGGGTAGTCATCGCGAGCTCACAGCGATTCTGCGTTCCTGGTCGTCCGATCTTCACCGCGGTGTGATCCCGGCCGTCCGTTTCCCTGTTGACTTTTGACTTGAATTTTTGGTCCCACCAGTCATTGCCTTAGTGGGTGCACAATTTGGTACACACAGCTCCCTTCTCAGCGATTGGTCACTCCGAGCCGTCTGATACGAGGAACCCGCTTCCGCATCAATCTGAGGCGTTGGTTGCTGAGACAAAACTCGCGTACGAAACCCTAGCCGACACCAATCGTTCCCCATCCCTCCTCCCCCCATCCCCGTTCTCCCGTCGGCGGCGCCCGCGCCCGCGCCTTCTCCACCTCTCCCCTTCCCGATCTTTCCCCTGCCGGGAAGAGCTGCTGGAGGTCACGCCCCTGCCGATTCGTCGCCGGGAAGAGCGGTTGGAGGCCAGCGGGTGCGGCAGAGCGCCGTCGAGGGGAGGAGCAGGTGGTGGAGGAGCAGGTCCCCTCATCGCCATCTCCATCGATAGGAAAAGCGCATCGGCGGGAGGAGTTTGAGCGTGGGGTTCTGAAACCCTAGCCGCCACAGGTGCTCGCCCCCCTTCCTCTTCCCTCTCGAGCGCTTTTGCGCGTTGCCGCCTCCATGCTCCCGCCCCCGCTCCTTCCTGCAGCTTTCCTAACGAGCTTGCATCTCTGCGCTGCTCCACCGTATGTAAACGGTGCCTTGGAAGAGCACGTGAGGGAAGCGGCGGACTGAAGTTGGGGTAGCAGCGGTCGGAACCCCGCCGTCGCCTCCTCTCTCTCTCCGGCCCCTCTTCATCACGTTTGAGCTGGCCAAGCTGGGTCAAGCACGGAAGAACAAGGGTGCATGTGCCTCCACTGCTGCTTCGGCAGGCAACTGGTGAGTATTTTTTAGTCCTTCTCTTTTCCCTCTGCAAGATCTATTATTTTTAGCCTGACGGCAAACTGTGGACATTTCTGTAACCTAGGAGTATTTTCAGTCCTTCTCTTTTCGCTCTACCGGATCCATTATGTTTAGGCTGAGTGTAGATGTTGCTGTAACAGATGATTTTGTTTAATTTCAGCCTGAAGACATAAGAGCTTCGACATCCCAGTTAGCTCTTCTTATGCTTAAGAAGAATTTTTCATCAAAGAAGGTAACTGAGATGTATGCTTCAGTGCGGAATTGCCTCTTTTGTAGAAATTGTTCATGTTATCATACCTGATGTATTATGAGTGTCATGATCAGCAGAAACTTCATTGGGTGTATTCTAGGATCTTTATTTGGTGTTACACACTAGCTGAAATTGTAAACATGTGTAGTCTGTGAAATTTCATTTTCCTCCCATTTCAATATTTGATCACTCTAAGTAAGTAATTTGAATTGGTATGTCTATTTGTGTCACTTATTTGTACATTCATGTTTTTTTCTGCAATCGAGAAACTTTTGTGTATATCTTTGTTATTATTATGCCTGTAAAAAATCATAGATGCACTGAAAACTCAGTAAAATGTTAAAATTCGTAGTCACGTTTTTATCAATATTCTAGGTTTTTTTATTTCTTCTTCTATATAGTTACTATACAAATATAGTTTATTTTGTGCAATATGGCAAATACAAGCAGTGCAGTATTCGAGGGTTATCTACCAATAGATCTTGCATTACGCAAACTATCATCAAATTAGATGGTTTGTTTTGGCTTCACATAAATGTCGCTTCTCTGCAGAAGTATCATGTTCTTTGTGTTCTCCCATTTTTGTTGTTGGTTGGGTATTTCTTTGATATTTCTTTAGTCGCACAATTTATTTGTTGTTTATTCGTCTTATATGCTTCTCTTTGGTGTGGTGGCATACCAATGTGGTTGCCCTACAGACTGATGTTGGAAAATTATGTAGGTTCTGGTCAGTTTAACTTCTATAAGTACTGTACAAAATAGAGAGTCCGATTATCCGTAGTGTCTTGTGAATAGAATGTCTACTAACCTAATCTATCATCGATATACAAAAGTTTGCTCTATCCATAGTGACTGATAAACTTTTTGTTTGGAAATCTAATACCAAATCCATAAACAAAGCAGACCATCAGATTTTGTAGGTTAGTTGTACAACATAAGTAGATAGTTTGCCACTCGCTTGCAGATGGGTCTGAAGAGCAAATGGATCTAAAACCTGTATTTGACTCTTCATAGTTTAGTGTGACATCATCGACGTGACAGCAACCTTCCGAAGCCATGAAACGTGACGGTAGTTCAGCAGTTTTAGTAGTATTTTAGTATCTCTGACATTGTTTCATATTTGGTAGCATTTTAGTTTTTGTGACATTCCAACTGTCATGATATGTTCAGTTTATATTTGAACATAACTAGATGTGTTCAGAGCCATACCTGCCCTTCAATAGTTATCACTTATCACCGGAAATTCACTTCACGCACCTAGGTTTTAAGTAGCTCTACATGAGTATCAAATGTTAGGTTTTTTCTCTTAATCGTTGTCAATTTTTAAATAGCTTCAAATCATGAATAGAAGAATAAAATTGATCTGGTTCATGGTCTTTGTTTCAGGTAATAGGAGCAGTGGTGGTCTGATGAAATTAAAAGTGGCCGCCATGTGAAGATGGCACCTCGAATATTTTTACAAGCTAAACCTCTAGCTCTAGCGATGTCGTTCCCTCTTTTACTATCATATGGGATGGCAACTAGGATAATATTCTATCAATTTGCTTCAGTAGGTTGCAAGGAAAGGTGGAAAGGTGAGACGAATATGTCCACATAGTAGTATTGCACATGATATAATGTGCTTCCCGCATTTAAACTCTAATCATGTATTGACAAGGAGCATAAACCGCAACAAGCTTTCGCTAACCCATTCCATTCTTTTTTTTAGGTTTGGTGTCAGTCACCTGATCATCAAATCTTCTTCAGGTACCATGACTGAAATATCTACATGCCCCATGTCTACTTAATCAACTCATCACAAGGTGAACATGCAAACATGCTTGTTGTCTTCTGTAAAATTATGTCCCGTGCACCTATAGTTTATGTGCCTTCTTAGTGAGTTCTTGGCGTGAAATTTATTCTCTGTTTCAGTTTTTTCTGTTTCATAGAAGTTAATAAACATGACCTGCTTTTTTTTATGTTCGTTATATCAGCCATAGATAAATGGTACTTTCTATTTGTCACTCACGACTATTTTGCTTTTTATCTGAATTAATCTAGCTTTACTAATAAATTCGTTTATGCTGTGTTGCCAGTTTATGCTGTGTTGCCACTGTGACATATGGTTTGTGGATGCTTTTTGGATGTCTTATTTTGCTGCCTGGCAGACATATATTATGCCGACGTCATGAGACTACCTAAGCTGACCAAAACGTGTTGCTCATTATGGATGAGCTGACGTTTGATGATTTTCCTTTGCAGGGTTGTTGCCTTCGAGTATGGCTAAGCTGATCCACATAATTTTTGCTTTAAATCATGAGAATTTGCATGACTTTTCATGATCAATCTGGATTTTATGCTTAGGAGTTGAGTGGTGTAGGTGAATAGTCCCTTCCTAATAGATGGTCATTTCAGTCCTAATTTTAAGTGAAGTGCTATGATTTTTCTCGGCCTCATCTTCGTATGTGATAGACCATTGTTAACAGGTTAGATTCTTTGTAGTGCAAAAGTGTGTTTGCTATTTCTCTTGCATATGGGTCTAAAGAGCAAATGGATCTCTCATTCTAAATCAGTCGCTGCTTATTATTTATCTGGAATGGTTGGTTCCTTCTTGGCTGAGATGTTCTTGCAGCCTGAGAATGATGTTGGCATTATAGTTGCTCTGGGAATTTTTTGCCTCTCTCCTGTACATGAGCATGTACATGAGGATTGTACATTCATGTGTTTTCCTGCAATCAATGAAGTTTTGTGTATATCTTTGTTATTATCACACCTGTAAAACAAAATCATATATGCAGTGAAAAGTCAGTAGGATATTAAATTTATAGTCATGTGTGTGTTAATATTCTTGCAAAGTTCTCTGATTTCTGCTCATATATAGTTAATATACAAATTTGGTTTATTTTTGTGTAATATGGCAAGTACAAGCAGTGCACCATTTGAGGATTATCTACGAATATATCTTGCATTACTCAAACTATGAATACTCTGGACATGGTTTGTTTTGGTTTACCTATTTATTACCGAGAGATGAGAATAGATGTTTTCCTGGTGTCAACTTATATATGCACTAAAGGTGTCGGTTCATTCGATTAGGAGCTACGTCTGTGGTGCTATTTCTGTTACTTTGGATGTTTCAGTGACTATACAGTTGCGTGGGTGATGCCTCTTTCTTGACATAATGATTACGATATAGATGAGCCTTGCTATTGTGCTGGTTGTTTCCTTTTTCTTTAAAAGATTTCTGCATACAAATCTCATAATATAGATGGGTCTGGTTGTGTTTCCTCATATTTTTATGTCGTGACTGGCTGTTCATAATTCCTTGCTAGGATGTGATGTTATTTTCTGTTTGGAGTTGTCTGCTGGTTTTATGTCGTCGCGTCGTCATGGTCGCCCTGGTTCGGTTGCCCAATTTATTCATGCACAAATAGTTGGGGTTCAGAGTCATGAACATTGAATCGTTGGTTACATGGAAGAAATAGAGAATAATTGTGTTGAAGATACCACTGCGGTAGACATCTCAGTTAGCTAATTTCTTATGCTTAAGAGAAACTTTTCATGAAATAAGTTAACTGAGATGTATGCTTCAGTTGGAATCATGCTTTACTGATGGTCTTTTCTTCTAGCATGCTTTCTCAATCAGAATAAAGATCAAGTAACAACTAGCCACTTGCAAGTTTTGTTTAGCAATGTGGCTGATAGATCTCATGTATAAATAAAGATGATGTCTCATTCTAATCCTCTAGCAGATCAGATCCAAATAAATAATGCTTGCTCAGTTTATTTACTTTTGTCATTTAACAAGCGGTGTTTCTTTCATATGTAACCCATAAAAACTAATAGTAGCGTGGTGGGAGAAATTGTTGAGTGTGCATCCGTACAATAACACTAAATAAGTTTAGTCCATATTTTAGTTAACCTAGATAATATGGCTTAGGTAACTGAGTGAGCTGCATCCCAAACCAGTACATTGTACATTGTTGGAGAAAATTGATAGCACCAACCTTGAATAGGTTTGCATTTTCCATTTATAGTCTTTACATTTGTACACCGCTCCGAAACTTCTTTTCCTCATTGTACTGTCGCGACTTTAATTATAAGAGTGAATTCTTAGTTCTTACTGACCTTCTATTGTTGTTTGCAATTAGATTGCCTAATCTTCGGAGTCCCTTGCTGCATATACGTGGTTAAAGTCGAGGTTCAGCTATGGTCCTCTTCGTTTAGAAAGAAAGGTGCCCATTCTAGATATTAGCAGGTTGTAGTTGGTTCTTTGATGTATATTTGAAATGGAAAGTGCAGCTATCTTTATTGCACTGTTGGTATAAAAATTTGTGGAACCATCTCGAATATGTAAAACATGCTGATCAACTTAGTGCTATGCAAAAGAACTATTGGTATAATAATTTCATTATTTTGTTAATGCAAAAGTATATTTTGTAATTGTGCAATCCGAGAATCCTAGAACACATGAGTATGTTTTCCTTGCAATTGTTATAAAGAACTCAGTTGTTCTAATTCAAGCATATTTTTTAATTCATTGTTCCTACAGGGAACTAGAGTGCCTGCCATAAGGGTGGTCCAAAGGGTCTGTTGTCTTGCTGATCGATACATTGCCAGCAGCGCACGGTGGTGGATTTAATCAGCCAGAGCATGGCTCACATCAGCAGCCTCAACATCCCTAGGTATACAAGTACACTGCCTTGCTTTCCCCACTCTCTGAACATCATCTCTCGCTAAGTTCATCTGAGATCCACTTCGCTTTTTCCCTCTTTATTTACATACATGCATTACCGCGTGAGTACTCATTTTATTTCAGTTCTTCTATTTCCCCTCTTCCAGATCTTTCTTTTTAGGCTGTTTGAAAGTGTAGATTTTTCCTTAACAAAGGATTATGTTTTTAAATTATGTATATGTTATTTATTGTTACACATGTGAAAAAAAATCATAGATGCACTGAAAAGTCAGTCTTGGATATTTTTTAGTCAAGTCTCTGTGTGGTAAAAATGGATTGAGAAGTCAGTCGATGCAGATTTACGTGATGGAGTCTGGTAATATAACAGTCCTTGGGTGGTACAAATGCACCAAAATGCAGTAGGTATTGTGTTTTCTTGTCTCTGATGTGATTCGGCTGAAGTTATTACTTATGTCCTGTAATGCCATTTTGGATTATCCTGTTTTCCATCCATCGTTATCTTTAACCCTCGCTCACAAGACATTGGTTCAGATAACAAGAAAATCCAAGGAATGAACGAGCCAACATGCAGTTGTAATGTTTTGACATGCTCAAAGAATCCATTTTTTGTGTGCATGCTTCACATGTCTTGGAACACATTCATAAATAATCTGTCTGCCCCTCCCTATTACATTGCTTCATGACATGCACTAGGTTCCAAATCCTTTTTCCCATTTTGTTTGTGCATTCTTTAACATGAATATCAGATCAGGTGTTAGTGTGTTACAACATTTAAGATGATTTGATCTTTGTTGCGCGCTTATTTATGTCGCAGGAGCGACTTTGTTCCATGGTTTAGATGTATATCTATTAGGGAGTGTGGACGGTGAGTTCTATAGGTCATTATGCATGCCTTTATTCAAACTTAATTAGGAGGCTATGTCCTGCGGACTTCTGTACATGTTAATCTTCAAATTCTTTATGATTATAGGATGTCCCATTTGTTCATTCCTAGGTATGTAATCCTTTTATTTTGGTGGTAAATTGCAGGTTATAATCATCCCAGTTGTCTTGCCGCTAAGCATTCACAGTAATCTGTCTAGACATAAAGATTTGACACTAGCCTTCATGTGTGCTAATTGGAAAGAATCAGAAGGACCAGATAGTTCTCAGAGTGTGGAGTCATTTACTTTCCAAGTACATCTTTCCGAGTGTGGAGTCATTTACTTTCCAAGTACATCTTTCCGAGTGTGCTAGGTCAGTTCACACTTCTAAACAAACTGATTTCCTTTGAGGCGCGCTAACTTTGGTGCCATTGGTCTAAATAGTTGTCGTTAATGGTATTGTTGGTGCGCGCTAAGTTTGTGCCATATTATCCCAATGTAGGCACCTGTGATTGGTTAAATATATCATGTATGCAATTAATTTTCTCAAGACTACTGACGAGTATGTGACTCGGCAAATCCCAGGGTTGTGCACCCCGGGTTGATTGAGGGGGAGAGAGATGAGCGTTGGTGATCACGACGGCTGACAAGCAAGGCGTTTTACCCAGGTTCAGGCTCCCGGAGGATAACACCCTACTTCCTGCTTGTCTGGTATTGATGGCGAGTGGCTTACAATGGCGAGATGGCGATCTCGCTAGGGTTCGGTGGCGGCGGCTAAGCGCGTCTCTCTCTGTCCCTCTCCTGACGAGCAACCCTCCTAGCCTTTATATAATAGGCTAGGTCTCGGGTGAACGGTGCCGATGGTGTTTACAGATATGGTAAGTCGCATGACCTAACTGACTATTCTTGGGACATACGCTATCTCTATTGGGCCTTCCTTGGGCCTTTGCAGTCTTGGCGTGACCCAGGTATCATCACCGTGGGATAGTCGGAGGGCAGCCCCACGTCAGTAGCCCCCGAGTGCTTGGTCGAATCGCAGAGTCGGGCAAAGGACTCCTTTCTCCTGGGCACGCCGTCGGGTTGCTTGTAGTTGAGGTTGAACTCGTTTTCCTTCAGTCGAAAAGCCTACTCCCGATGGGAGTAAGAAGCCGACTTACTGAAGTCGTGTCTTTGACTTGTTTCTGTTCAGCCTGCTGGCGTTCTGTCAGTTAATTCAGCTTGTGAAGCTTATTGAGTCTTCTTTGCAACCCGTTTGCATGGTTCGAGTCCTTGCAGCAGCACCGTGGCTTACTGAGGTGATTTCAGCTGTGAATCTTACTGGGTTTACCTGTCACTCGAATTATGCGTTCGAGTTCTTTACCTGGCGTAGAAATTCAGCTCTCAAGCTTACGTGCACGTTCAAGGTTACCTGAATGATTTGTTCGAGTTCTTCCTCTGCGCTGCGGCTTACTTCATGCACTTGTGTTGCTGGCGTCAGAGCTGACGCTTCGTAGCACGCCTCTGCGTCCGATTAGACATGACGGAAGTGGCCCCACTGTCAGCGTTTACTGCAGGTAGCATTGACCGCTTTTCTTCTGTCGTGGGCGCGAAAATTTCGCGGCGTGATGATGGTGCCTTGATCCTCGCGCGTAGCGGACGGAGTGGGAGGCGACGGTTTGCCTCTCCGCGCGACACGTGGACGGCTGGATGGAGCTGCGGAGAACAGCTCCTTCGGGAACGGCTGGGATGGACTGCGGCGCGCAGTATAAAACTGTACCGCGACGGGGAAAAGGTCATCTTCTCCATTTACCATCGTCTTCTCTCCTGCGCCGTTCTTGCCCCTTTCTGAGCTCTTGCCTGTTCCTCTCTCCACCTTCGCCGAGACGATGAAGAAGACGAAGGCCACGACCAGCACCGCCGCCGCCGCCGGGACAATGGCGATGAAGAAACCCGACGGCGACTGGCAGAAGTCGTCGGTGAAGAAGGCGGAGCTGGAGGTCCTTCGCGCGCAGGGCCTGCTGCCGCCGGCGGACCAGGCGGCGGTGCGCGCGCCTGGGAAGGAGGTATACCCTGCCCCTCGGGAGGGGGAGCGCGTTTGCTTCGTGGACTTCCTTCCACGGGGCTTCGGGTTCCCTCTCCACGATTTTGTTCGTGGTCTCTTGTACGCCTATGGGGTTCAGATCCATGATCTGACCCCCAATGGCGTCCTGAGCATCGCGAGCTTTATCGTGCTTTGCGAGTGCTTCATGGGGATCGCCCCCCATTGGGCCCTGTGGAAGTCTCTCTTCCTTGTCAGGAAGAACTTGGGGAAGAGCGGGTTGGCGTATCCGGTTGGCGGCTTCGGCATCCAGGTGCGAGGTGACACCTCGTACTTCCAGATGAAGAAGTCGGACTCCGTCCAAGGCTGGCGGAAGAGGTGGTTTTACGTCAGGTGCGACCAAGCCGGGCTGCCTGACTTCGACGGCGAGCGTGAGTTGCGGAAGACGTGCGCGTGGGCGCACCCGCTCGTGAAGGAGGAGAAGGAAGCCGGCAAGCCGCTGCTGAGCCTTCTGCGCCACCTGCTGAAGACCTTGGGGCGCGAGTCGGGTGGCGTCCACCTCATCGGCACCTTCTTCAGGCTTCGAGTGCAGCCGCTCCGTGCTCGCCCTCACCCGATGTGGGCGCACGAGGTCGTTGGCGACCCGCAACCCGACGACGAGGAGGTGGAGCTGAAGGTGAGGAGCATCACAAGTCTCCGAGCCGCGGACCCCTGCAACGTCAAGTGCCCGGTCGCAGTCTACGGGTCGACGAACCCTGTTCCTGAGGTAGGCTTCTGTCTTTTCCCTTGCTTGCTTTCTTGATTCACTTTTTCTTGATTCGACTGTCACTTTGTTTGCAGGGTCGTTCCTCCCTTGTTAGCCTTCCTCCACTCATGGAGAATGGACCCCACGACGAGGCGACGTTCCTTGAAGAGGAAGGTGATGAGGATGACCTTCCTTCCGCCATCTCCCCGAGTGAGGAAGTGGAGGAGGATGAGGATGACGAGGAGCCGCTGCGGAAGAAACAGAAGCGGCAAAGCGGCGACTCTGCTACTGCTTCCTCCCCAGCAAAGGATGCGACTGCAGAATTGGAGGAGGATGATGCGTCGTCTTCGGGTGCCAAGAACCTGGGCGACTGGAGCGCGCCTATGGCCGCGCCTCCTGTTAGTTCTGCGCCGCCGCTCGAGTTCGCCAGGATGGCCTCCGTTTCCTTGGGAAGCGACGATGGCGTCGAAGTCACCAGGTTAGTCATGTTGGTTCTTTTGTGTCGAGTTTGCTTTATTACTGGCGGGTTCTCTTTTTCGAACTTTTCTTGCATCTTTTGCCAGCCGTCATTCTGGTGGCACCGGTTCCCCTCCACATGAAGTGGAGCACACTTCCGCCCCTTCAGTCGAGCGAGCTGTGCAGGTGGCCGGGGAGCACGCGCGGGCTGGTGACTTCATGGCGCCACATGATGCTGCCGCGGCGACTTCGTCGGATGCTGAGCTGGTGGACCATGTAAGTACTTCTCGACTAGTTCTTCCGCAGTTGCATCGGGTGCGCGAACAGCGCTCCCGATGGGAGTAGCCCCCGAAGGTGTGGGCGACTAGGATAGTCGGCCACAACTTTATATATGCTTGTTTGTTTGCAGCCTTATTGCCGCCAGCAGCTTGAGGGAGCTGAAAGAGCATTTTCCCTCATGTGTGGTTTTGGTAATTATATGACAATCTCTATGGACTAATGCTTGCATTGAGATATCTTATAGATCGTGTCCATGAGAATAGTGGAGTTCATGTGTTGGACTCTTGAAGCTTATTTGATGACCAAGGTTCCATTCCATGATGTATATGGTGGATGGTCATGTGTTGAAGTTGAGATGTGCAAGACCAAGAGAAGACTCTTGAAGATATCCTATGCTTGGTGCTTGCGATGGATACATGAAGACGGAGCTTAGCGAGACTCTCCCATTATGTGTATGGGGGAGTATTTGGAGAAGTCTTCATCAAGCATGTGCTTGGACGCGCAATCAAGAAAGAAGATCCACTTGAAGAGATCAAGATAGTCATCATCTAGCTCAAGTGGAATGCTCAAGGCAAAGGTATGATCTTGATAGGTTTTCTTTTCTACCGGTCTCATGTAGTTTGTGGAGACCGGGTTATAGGATAGATAGGCGTACTATCAAGAGGGGCTCTCGAGTGAGTAACTTGATCGCATATTTGTGGAGAGCTCAAACCTTTGCATACTTGGCATATTATATTTCTTGGTTCTTATTTGGCTTTTATCCATGTGAGGAATTAGAGCTTGGTTCATCTTCATGCCAAGCTCTAGATCATCCAAATCGGGATTTCATTCGTTCATCTTGTTGTATTTTGGATGTTGGGTTTTGGTGCTTGTCGTGTTCCTCATGACAAGCCCAAGTGCTTCGAAAACGGTTTTACTTTGGCAAACTTCTTGCGTTTTCGCTGGCGGAAATATTGCCGGTTCGACCATGAGGAAAGTCCCACACCTTGCCATGTGTGGTGACTTTGTAGCCCTGTGCTCGTCGCTATCTTTCCAACAAAGTTGGTTTCACCTCATTCGGAGTTCATTTGCAAAAGTTATAGCGGTTTTAGTTTGGCTGTTCTGAACCGGATTATTGGGGCCGGATATTTCGTTCCACCGGAATTTCCGGTTCCCCAACTCGTCCAAGAAATCGGCTAAGGAAAGAAGGAAAAGAGGTGCTGGACTCAACCGGAAATTGTGGTCGGATATTTTGATGACCCGGAATTTCCGAGTTGCCCTCAAAGAGCCTCGCGAAAACGGCTAAGGAAAGTTTGGTTTTGGTTCTGACTCCAGCCGGAATTTCAGCTCGGAAATTTCATGGACTCGGAATTTCCGGTTGACCGGAATTTCCGAGTCTCACTTATACCGGAATTTCCGAGTTTCGAAACAGCCAACGGCTATATTTCCTGGAGAGGTATAAATACCCCTCCCCTTCTTCTTCCTCAGAAAATCCAAGGCAGCACGACTTTCCCCTCTCTCCTACTCCATTGTTGACCTTGGAAAGCTCACTTCCCTCTCAATCCCTCCATAGATTCTTGCATATTCTTTAGGGAAAGTTGAGAGGAGATCTAGATCTACAATCCTACCAACCCATCTATTGGTATCAGAGCCAGGTTATCTCATTTTTAGGACTAACCGCCTAGAGATAAAGATGTCGTTTAGAGATCTAGTGCACAATCCCACTTATAGATTCGATGGCACAAATTATGATGTTTGGAAAATTCGCATGCTTAATCTTTTTAGAGACATGGGTTCAAATTTAGAGAGTATTGTAGATATGGGTTTTTCTCCTCCAAAGGATTCACAAGAATTATCTTTAGAGGATGAGAAAAACTCTTATCTCGATACTCTAGCATCTAATGGTCTTATATGTGCTTTGAGCGATGTAGTCCTTGCGTCAATCATGCCTTTTCGGAGCGCTCATGAATTATGGACAAAGCTTCAAGATATATATGAGGTGTCCAACATTTCCAAGGATGATTGTCCTCCTTCCACATCCGGTCGTGATGAGCGCACGTCTTCTTCCACTTCACCGACATGTGGTTTGCCACAAGGTAATGATATGGTGAGTGGTGATAGAAATTGCATTCTTGATGGTGAATCCACTATTGACTATACTTCTCACCCATCTTATTGCAATGCTCTATCTTTGGACTTAAACACCTCTAGCACTCCAAATGTCATACATGCTAGTGTTGATAGTCCTTGCATATCATGTAGTAATTGCTTAACTAAATCTCATGATGATATGCTTTCCTTGTCTTGTTGCCATGATCAAAATGTTTCTATTTCCTCTAGTACTTGTTTGGCTAACAATGTAGAGGAATCCCAACAATTGTTGGAACAAGACATGGACCTCTTTGGTGTTTCAAGTAACTCTTCATCGTCTTCATCCACTACTCACCTTTGCCTTATGGCTAAGGAGTTTAAGGTATCTCCTACCGTGCACTCCAATATATCTCATGATGATGATGATGATGATGATGTTGATGATGATACTAGTCTTGAAATCAAACAAGAAATTATTGCTTTTGATCATTTCATGACTAACTTGCAAGGAGTTGGCAAGAAACACTTTGGCTCTCTTATGAGCCGCATAAGTGAGCTTGAGGATGTTCTTGAGCTAAAAGGTGAGATTGAGAGAGAAGATGCCTATGAAAAGGTATCTCTTCAATCATCTCTAGAAGATGAACAAGAAACTAATGCTCACCTTCAAGAGCAACTTGAAACTATCATGGAGTCTCATAACTCCAAAATTGCTAAGCTAACTAAGGAGCGTGATCTTCATTTTGTTAAATGTAAAATTGTGCAAAATGAAAAGACCGAATTTGTGGCTGCTCATGCTAGACTTGTTGAAGACCTTGAGTCACTTGACAATGCTCACAAGGCATTGACAAGTGAACATGATCTTCTTATTAAGTCTCACGATCAACTTCAAACTCGGTTATCAAACCTTGAGAATTCTAGCACCTCCACTCCTTTACATGACCTTGCTATTGCTAAATGTAATGTGCTTAGTAAAGAAAATGCTAAGTTAAATAATGAGCTTGTCATGTTGTCTCCTTCCATTTCTAATATTAATGATGCTTGTGCTACTAACTCCACTTTGTGTGAAGCATCTATTTTGAAGGAGAATGTTGAGCTAAGGGCTCAACTTGATTTGCTAACTAGCAAGTATGGGATATTGGAAGAAAATCATGAAAAGCTTTCAAGCTCTAATGAGGATCTTCTAGCATCCCATGCTAGGCTAAAGTTAGCTCATGAGGCGGTCACTACGAAGGTAAAATATTGTGAGCCTCTTGTGGTCACTAGCACAACTTCTACTTCTAATGCTTTATTGCAATGTGCTAGTACTAGTAATTCTACATCACATACTATTGCTAAATCTTGTGATGAATTACACTCCTTGCCTTGTTGCTCTAACAATGTAGCATCTACTTCCTCTAGTATGTGTGTTGAAACTAACCATGTAGAGGAACTCAAAGAGCTCAAGGCACAAGTCACTTCTTTGAAGAAAGACTTGAAGAAGTGTCATGAAGGTAAGTCCACCCTCGACAACATGTTGAGAGTGCAACAACTTCCTCATGACAAGAGTGGACTTGGATTCAACTCCAATAACAAGAACAAGTCCAATGTCAAGTTGAAGCACAAGTTCATCAAGAAGAAGGGCCAAGAACAAGTTAGTGATTCGGCCAAGATTGTGTGCTTCAAGTGCAAGGTTGAAGGGCACCATGTTAGATCTTGCCCATTGAAGAAGAAGCCTCTTAGCAAGAAGCAACAAGGGAAGCTACCTCAAGTCCAAACTCAAGCTTCCCAAGTTGAAGAACCTCCCCTTCCCAAGAAGAAAGGTAAAAGCCGACTTTGCTACAATTGTCGGGGGAAGGATCACTTTGCTTCTTCATGCACTCACGGTACCTTATCCAACCCCACTATAATTGATCATGTTCATTCTCTTAGGAAGGATAAGGTTGGCAATGTGTTTGCCAAATTTGTTGGTACTCAAAATGGTGTCAAGAAAAGAACCATTTGGGTTGCCAAGCCTATTGTGACTAACCTCTTAGGACCCAACTTGGTTGGGGACCAACAAGCTAAAACTTGATCAATAGGTGTTCGTGGAGGACATTGGAGACTTGACTACATCATGAAGAATTAAGGGATCTTCATCATCCATATTATCTCAAGTCAAGTCAAGTGGATTATATTGTCTTAGCATATATCCAATGCTCCTCCTTGCGGTAACCTGTATTTAATTCATATATATATATTGAAAGTTATTTGCACCCTTGCATGTGTTTGGTTTTGTACCTTACTTGTGTTTGTATGTGATGTGCACTATACTTACTTATGTTGAGTAATCAAGCTTGTGTATGTTGGTTTGCACACCATGTATGTTTTGAGCCTCTTGTCTATTTGCTTTCATCTTAATTGGCTCTTATAAGGATATTAATGGACTATCCCATTTTGGGGGAGTGATGTGCTTTTTGGTAACTCACTATCCTAAAATGTGTATTCATGAGGACTACCACTTAGTGGTGATATATCAATGTTATCTACTCTCTTTGTGGTACGTCTCACTCATGAGAAATTCAATTTCTAATGTCCATTAATTATCTCTTAGATTTCGTTTGCCTCTTGTTAAAAAGAATGGATTATCACATTATGGGGGAGTAATAAGCTATGTGCATATTACAAGCCTAGAAAATGTGAACATGTGAGGTAGTGTCACCTAGAGTTGATATTTTGATTATCTTGTTCCTAGGTGGCATGGTACTCAAACAAGTTCCATATTTGCTTAAATGCTTTTTGTTCACCCATCTTTTGGTATCTTGTTTGTGAGAGAGTTTCTTGATACTTAGTATGATCATCGATTATTTGAAGCCATCAAGAATCTCTAAATAAGCATGTTTTTCAATTCTTTTATTTTGCCACATGCTTATGTTTTGTGAATATGATCTTGAATACATATATGTCATGTACCACCGAGAACTATCTCCATACAATCATTGTCCTTGACAAGTGATAATTTTATTTGTGGTAAATTTATTGATCATCTTCACATTGGCTATTGTTCCTAAATTGTCTTATTTTATCGTCAAATCTTGTTTTGGTCTAACCACCCTTTTGTCATTTACCTTTGGATCGTTTGTTGCTCTACTCATAATTTGTGTTGTGCTTTCTTGAGTTAGGAAAAGCAAGGATCCCATTCTTGTGCATTTACACTAAAAAGGTCTTAATTCTAAGTAATGCACTATTCTTGGGGAAGCTATCCTACATTGAGTAGATCATCATCCTTTTATTTGATATCGGGTCTTATTGATTTTCTTGAACTTTGTGTTCAAAAAGATATATGGAGGGTAATGATCCCACTCGTGTGCATTTTGTATTTACATACAAGATCTTAAAAATGCACTAATCATGGGGAAGCTACTCTATACTCTTTAGAACACCATTCGTTAAAATTGGTTTGGTATCTTATTGCTCTTCTTGAACATGACTAATGTTTTAACAATGTATATGGAGAGTGATGATCTCATTTGTGTGCATTTTGTATTCATATACAAGATCATAAAGAATGCACGAATCTTGGGGGAGCAATCCTATATGCTTTATAACATTAGTTATCTTCAATTGGTATTTGATCCCGATGACATGTCTCTTTGAAAGACAAACATTTTTCGTCTTGGTACTTTGTGCCATCATGAAAAGTGTAGAGGGCTTGGTTATTTGTTGGAACCTTACTCTTCTTTGTGGAGTTGGCTATCTCATCCCATGGTCCTTAGTCTACCTTCTTGGATGAGATAAACCTTCGAGCATGTTTGTTTAATTTATTTCTTATGCTCATTGGTTTAGCCTTGACCTTGTTTTCATTTGATATCTTTTCAAATTGGTTTCTCCAATCATATGTTGATTTGAGTCTTTGATATAATGTGGACAAATCTTTCTCTTGCCACACTCATGTGTAGCTTCTTGATTTAATTGGTGTTTTGTCCAAATTGTATCTCATTTGGTTCTTGAAAGTTTTGTGCATGCATATTTACTATTTGTATATCTTGTGGCATGCTTACTTTCCTTGATCCAATATATAGGATAAACTCCATCAAATCCTAAATGGCTAAAATGTGCATGAAATTCTATTTCATATCAATATGCACATATTTATGTGGAGTTTGTCCTATGTATTGTAGTTGGTCTAACTACTTTGGACTCAATTAGTTTGGGTACCATAGTGTACTTGACTTGTTTTAGGTACATGGGAGATGCATTGGAAGCTTGTCTCATATTAAAGAAGATGTCTTCACCATGTGCTTCTTGGAGCCAAGCTTGGATGATTGTGAACTCTCATCTTCTACACCGTCAATGCTATCTCGGTAACAAGTATCTAACTCATGCATATAGTTCTAGCTCTCAAACCTTGTGTAGGTTGCTCTTTGGCATGAGTATCTCTAGGTTGCATTTGATATGGTTTTTGCAAAGTTCCTTTCAAAAACATCGTCATTGCAAATGTGAGTAAGCCGGGATGATTACACATCAAGGGGAATATATATAATCATTTTCATGATTCACCGATCCCCAATATGTTAATCTAGCAAATCTTCTTCAAAGTCTCTCATGTGCAATATTGATGAATTCTCAAAATCATTTGCCTTATGTGATATTTGTTATCTTTCTCGAAGCATCCCAACTATCACTTATCCTATGTGGGTATTTGTGATGCTTTGAGAATTTGGTGTTGGAAGTTCATCTATACCCTTTAAGATTAATTTGAGCTATGTGCTTTGCTTTTAAGCAAAAATCTTATCGGTGTGTTTATGACTTCCTCTTGGATATCATGTTTTTACCTTGTACCTAGTTTTGTGTGTGCATGTTTCTTTGATTGACTTAGTGTCTACCTAGAAACTTATACACATGAGAGTAGTTACGTCTTTAATTGGTATTCAAAATCTTTAGTGATCACCTTTTATTACTTTCTTGATTCTTTGGTGATCGCTAAAAGGCACAAGCTTTGTTTTTCTATTGGAATCACATTGCCTCTTAATAAGCTTGTGGTCCTATGTGATGTATCCTCTTTGGTGTGCATTGTATGCGAAATACATGATATGCACTATGTGCCTCATATTTTGAAAGACTATAGTGATGCCTTAGCTCATCCTTGTTTTAGTCTCCTAAAATGTATTTCCATGTCACACCCATCCTTTCTTGTTTGAGCAAGTCTTCATTTATCACTTCTTTCTCTTGTTGCTCAACATTTGTCTGTGTTCAAAATTATCTAGGAGGGAGTGAGGATTCCATGTTATGCACACTATATTGAAATACAAATCTTTCATTGTGCATGTACCTTGGGGAGTTCCCTCTTTATTTTTAGAACACTTGGTTGATCTTATCATAATATCTTCTTGTGCTCAATTGTTTTTCTTGGATCCTTTGATTGCTTGCTTCTTTGTGAATGCATCTTTTCTTTTGCAATTGGTATCCTTCTAGTGGATTTCAATTGTTATCTTTCTTGTGCAATCGTTGGATCCTCAATATAGTTTGACCCCCTCCATCTATTCTTCATTGGATATGTGCATTTGATTTCACTCACATTATGAGAAATGCACACTTTATGAAGGAGATCTTATTATGTTGTCCTTCTAAATCCTTTCGCCCATTTCGGCAATCGTTGCCAA
Source organism: Poa annua (assembly GCA_026929855.1). Taxonomy (NCBI): domain Eukaryota; kingdom Viridiplantae; phylum Streptophyta; class Magnoliopsida; order Poales; family Poaceae; genus Poa; species Poa annua. The sequence goes on from CM049433.1 coordinate 75,163,385, forward strand.
TGGGGGAGAAGTTTTGGAGGGTTGTATGGAATTGGCTTTGTACTTTGCTATTGGCCTTTGCATTCGTTGCTTGGTTTTATATATAGTGGAAACTCCACCATCGGTGGTTGACAATATATGCAATGAATTCATGTTCATACACACGTGCATAAATTATGGGGGAGTTTGCACTATATATGTGGATGGACTAACATCACATACCTTTGTAGTATTTGATGTTAGTACAACCACTCTTGTTCGTTAAATTCCATATTATTAACCCTCTCAAAAGAGATTGTCATCAATTACCAAAATGGGGGAGATTGAAAGAGCATTTTCCCTCATGTGTGGTTTTGGTAATTATATGACAATCTCTATGGACTAATGCTTGCATTGAGATATCTTATAGATCGTGTCCATGAGAATAGTGGAGTTCATGTGTTGGACTCTTGAAGCTTATTTGATGACCAAGGTTCCATTCCATGATGTATATGGTGGATGGTCATGTGTTGAAGTTGAGATGTGCAAGACCAAGAGAAGACTCTTGAAGATATCCTATGCTTGGTGCTTGCGATGGATACATGAAGACGGAGCTTAGCGAGACTCTCCCATTATGTGTATGGGGGAGTATTTGGAGAAGTCTTCATCAAGCATGTGCTTGGACGCGCAATCAAGAAAGAAGATCCACTTGAAGAGATCAAGATAGTCATCATCTAGCTCAAGTGGAATGCTCAAGGCAAAGGTATGATCTTGATAGGTTTTCTTTTCTACCGGTCTCATGTAGTTTGTGGAGACCGGGTTATAGGATAGATAGGCGTACTATCAAGAGGGGCTCTCGAGTGAGTAACTTGATCGCATATTTGTGGAGAGCTCAAACCTTTGCATACTTGGCATATCATATTTCTTGGTTCTTATTTGGCTTTTATCCATGTGAGGAATTAGAGCTTGGTTCATCTTCATGCCAAGCTCTAGATCATCCAAATCGGGATTTCATTCGTTCATCTTGTTGTATTTTGGATGTTGGGTTTTGGTGCTTGTCGTGTTCCTCATGACAAGCCCAAGTGCTTCGAAAACGGTTTTACTTTGGCAAACTTCTTGCGTTTTCGGTGGCGGAAATATTGCCGGTTCGACCATGAGGAAAGTCCCACACCTTGCCATGTGTGGTGACTTTGTAGCCCTGTGCTCGTCGCTATCTTTCCAACAAAGTTGGTTTCACCTCATTCGGAGTTCATTTGCAAAAGTTATAGCGGTTTTAGTTTGGCTGTTCTGAACCGGATTATTGGGGCCGGATATTTCGTTCCACCGGAATTTCCGGTTCCCCAACTCGTCCAAGAAATCGGCTAAGGAAAGAAGGAAAAGAGGTGCTGGACTCAACCGGAAATTGTGGTCGGATATTTTGATGACCCGGAATTTCCGAGTTGCCCTCAAAGAGCCTCGCGAAAACGGCTAAGGAAAGTTTGGTTTTGGTTCTGACTCCAGCCGGAATTTCAGCTCGGAAATTTCATGGACTCGGAATTTCCGGTTGACCGGAATTTCCGAGTCTCACTTATACCGGAATTTCCGAGTTTCGAAACAGCCAACGGCTATATTTCCTGGAGAGGTATAAATACCCCTCCCCTTCTTCTTCCTCAGAAAATCCAAGGCAGCACGACTTTCCCCTCTCTCCTACTCCATTGTTGACCTTGGAAAGCTCACTTCCCTCTCAATCCCTCCATAGATTCTTGCATATTCTTTAGGGAAAGTTGAGAGGAGATCTAGATCTACAATCCTACCAATCCATCTCTCCTCTAAGTGAGGGGAACCTAGTGGATCTAGATCTTGGAGTTCCTTTGTGGTTCTTCTCCTTGTTCTTCCTCTCTTCTCCCCCCATAAGCATTAGTTGCTTTTGGTGGGATTTGGGAGTGAGGGATTTGACTCCTTTGTGGTTTTCTTTGTTCTTCCTCTCTTATTCCCCCATAAGCATTTGTTGCTTTGTTGGAATTTGAGAGTGAAGGACTTGAGCACTTCGTGTGCTCTTGCCATTGCATTTGCATCGGTTTGAGCCCTCCACGAGGATTCGTGGTGGTGATACTTGTGAGCTTGTTACTCTTGGGTCATTGGACCCTAGACGCCTTTTGTGGCCGGCCTTTTGTGGCCAAGACCTTTTGTGGTCAAGACCTTTTGTGGTCACTTGAGAGCCCCCAATTAAGTTGTGGGTGTGTGCCTCAAGACTTGGGAGCCCCCAATTAAGTTGTGGGTGTGTGCCTCAAGATTGTTGTAAGGGATTCGATCTCCGCCCAAAAGGGGATCAATAGTGGAAGGTGAACTCGCAACCTTTTGTGGTTGAGTTCATCAGGAGAAGAAGGTGAGCCTTGGTGGCGTTGCGGCTAACCTGTTGTGGTTGCGCACACCTCTCCAACGAGACGTACACCCTTTGGGTGGAACTCGGGAATACATCCTCGTCTCCGCGTGCCTCGGTTATTTCTATACCCGAGCTCTTTACTTATGCACTTTACATTGTGATAGCCTTCGTGCTTGAAGTTATATATCTTGCTATCACCTTGATACTTGTATTGCTTAGCATAAGTTGTTGGTGCACATAGGTGAACCTAGTATATTTAGGTTGTATGCTTGTTAAAGTAAAACACTAGTTTTATTCCGCCTTTATCAAGCATACCGGAATTTCCGGTCCATCTTGACTCGGAATTTCCGGTTGACCGGAATTTCCGAGTCTCACTTATACCGGAAATTCCGGCTCCCCGGAAAAAGTTTTAAATCGCCTATTCACCCCCCCCCCCCCCCTCTAGGCGACGTCTATCCGTTCAGGAGCCGCTGCCTTCGTTCACCTGGAGAAGGAGAGGGATCAGCTGCGCATCTCCCTGGACCAGGCCACGAGGCGAGCCGCGGAGTTGGAGCAGAAGCTTCAGGCTCAGGCGGAGCTGGAGAAGGCGCTACACGAGTCGCAGGAGCGCGAGCGTGATCGGGACAACCGGGAGAAGACCCAGGTCGACCGCCTGCTCGCACTCGCCAATGTCCTTGGACGTAAGTTTTTCGGCTTGACGCTTACTTGTATAGTTGTTGAATTTGGATTGAGTTGACTCCTTTCCCTTGTTCAGAGAAATGCGGAGGCGCTCCCCCGGAGGGCACGTCTAGCGACGATGTCGACCTGGCGAACGCTGTCGGGTTCCTCGACCGCGTCTGCGCGTATGCTTCGACCGCGCTGCAACAGTCGACGACGGCGCTGCAGAAGTCGACTGGGGCGCTGGCGACTGTGCACCGGAGCATCTTCCCCAGCAGGTCGCCACCAGCTGCCGTGGACGCACTCGCGGCGCCTTTCGAAGACGATGCGACCACCATCGCGGACTTCACCCGGGCGCAGACGGTACGCGGCTCCGAGCTCACTTTCCAGCTTCTTCTTGGTCATCAAGTTGCTGGCGACTTTGAGAAGGTTGTCAGCGACTTCCCTCGAAAACCTGACGGCAAGACCGCGTCCCTTAGCGGGGTGAAGGTGCAGGCGAGTCAGCTGGCCGCGAAGCTTGTCGCAACCTTCGAGAGGAGGATTGCCAAGGTAGCCGAAGCGGCTGCTGCTAGGAAGAGTCGCTCCCAGTCGGAGTCTGTAGTGTAGTAGTCTTGTAGTCTTCTTTTTGAGTCTGCTGTCTGTAATGAATTTGTATTTTGCGGGTATTCTGGCCTTGAATCATATTAACGCTGAAATGTGAATGCTTTCCTTCGACTTTGGCTTGAATGAGAAGCGATCCTTATCTGTTTTGACACTGTCGATTCCTGGCAGCCTGAAATGGGCGAGGACACTCCAGCTGTTGCGGCGACCGGCACGGGTGATGAAGAAGGCACTCCTTTGGCTGAGCCTGCTGTTCGCCCTCGTCAAGCGACTTCGGCTCCCGCACGAAGTGCGAACGACCAACGGTTGATCACCTATATGAAGAACAAGGTGGTTGAGCTCGAGGCGAAGCTGAAGCGTGCTGAGTTGGAACTGGAGCGTTCTAGGTCGCGTCCTGTTGCAGAGTTCTCTCAGCGTGAGGAATTCCTGCTTGGAGAAATCGACTTGATCAGTCGACAACTGCAAGGTTGGTCTTCTTAGCGCTGATCTTTGGCTTCCTCTTCCTTGCGATGTGCTGATTGTAGTGTTTTGATGCAGACGTGAACCCTGACTGGCAAGCTGAGCAGACCCGGGTGAACGAGCGGGTCGCCCGAGAAGCCGCGAGTAACACTTTCGAGGCGCGCCATTTTTGGTCGAATGCGTCTAAGGGGCGGATCCTTGCGTGTATGCTGGACCGCACCTGGCGAGCTGCTCTTCTCCTGGAGGGGTGCAGGAAGACTCTCTGGCAGATCCACCGGGTGTTCTTTCCGCACAATGGGCAGCCCAACGAGTTAGCCACGTTGTTGGAGAGGTTCCGCGAAGGTGGTGCGCTGAAGGAGATTGTCAACGCCCAACTCGTTGTCGGGGCAAACGTGGCGTTGGCGTACGTCCGACTGCATCGGCCGAACCTCGCTCTGTCAAGGCTGCTAGGTGGCTTGCCTGAGGAAGACGATTACGCCGAGACTCTGTCGCCTGCTCGTCAGATGATTCGGCAGGTCCAGAGGCTGAGTGAGCGTCTTGTAGGGCCACTCGATGCCCCAAAGGATGAGCCTGCAGCGTAGGAGTAACAGATTTCCGTTGTACAGCATTAGTTCGAAAAGGCAGATTTGCCAAGTGTAAATGTCAGTGTATGTAAATTGAGATGGGCGCAGCCCCCGAGTGCGTCGGGTAGCATCCTAGTATTAACTTTACACCTGTGGCGCAGCCCCCGAGTGCGTCGGGTGGCGACCTAGGTTTTCGAATGATACCTGTATGGCGCAGCCCCCGAGTGCGTCGGGTGACGGCCTGGGGTTTTTGACATGGACCTGTATGGCGCAGCCCCCGAGTGCGTCGGGTGGCGACCTAGGCTTTTTCAAGTGACACCTGTATGGCGCAGCCCCCGAGTGTTTCGAGTGGCGTCCTAGGATTTGGACTTGACCTGTATGGCGCGGCCCCCGAGTGGTTCGAGTGGCGGCCTAGGATTTGGACTTGACCTGTATGGCGCAGCCCCCGAGTGCGTCGGGTGGCGGTCTAGGCTTTTCAAGTGATACCTGTGTGGCGCAGCCCCCGAGTGGTTCGAGTAGCGGCCTAGGATTTTGGACTTGACCTGTATGGCGCAGCCCCCGAGTGGTTCGAGTGGCGGCCTAGGATTTGGACTTGACCTGTATGGCGCAGCCCCCGAGTGCGTCGGGTGGCGGCCTAGGTTTTTCAAGTGATACCTGTATGGCGCAGCCCCCGAGTGGTTCGAGTGGCGGCCTAGGATTTGGACTTGACCTGTATGGCGCAGCCCCCGAGTGGTTCGAGTGGCGGCCTAGGATTTTGGTTTGACCTGTATGGCGCAGCCCCCGAGTGGTTCGAGTGGCGGCCTAGGTTTGAAGTTGCTTTTTGACTGAAAAAGTAAAGTGGAGAGCTTGTTCTGCAAATCACTGTATTGATTTTTGCGAGCAGGCCGCCTCATTAAAACCCTTCCAGTCCCCTTAGGTACCCTGGTAAGGGAAAGAGTGCGTCTGAAACCTGCCGCCTTGACATGCTGATTTTGGTACAACGAGGGAGTCGACTAGGCGTAGAAACGACGAAGCTGTGCGACGTTCCATGGGTTGCTGCAGACTGCTCCTGTCTTCGAGTCCTTCAGGCGGTAAGCTCCGCCGCCGATTGCTTCTGTCACAATGTACGGGCCCTCCCATGGGGAGGCGAGCTTGTGCACCTTCTTCTGTTTGAGGCGAAGGACCAGGTCGCCTGCGACGAATGCTCTTGGCCGCAGCCTCCGTCCGTGGTAGTTGCGCAGGTCTTGCTGGTAGACGGCTGTCCGTGCAAGGGCGATGTCGCGGGCTTCGTCCAGGACGTCCATGTCGTCTTCGAGTGCTTCTTCTGCGTCGGACTCGTCGTAAGCCACCACCCGTGGTGCGTCGAACTTGATGTCGCAGGGCATGACCGCCTCTGCGCCATACACCATGAAGAACGGTGTGTATTGGGTGGATCTGTTTGGCGTGGTTCGCAGGCTCCAAAGTACTGACGGCAGTTCTTCGACCCAGGCGCCCGCGGCGCGTCTCAGCGGCACTCGCAGGCGCTTCTTGATGCCATTGCAGACTAGGCCGTTGGCCTTTTCGACTTGCCCGTTGGACTGCGGGTGCGAGACAGATGCATAGCTGAGTTTGACGCCTTGTTCGGAGCAGAAGTCTTTGAATTCTTCAGCTGTGAAGTTTGAGCCGTTGTCGGTGATGATGCCGTTTGGTACCCCGAACCTGAAGATGATGGACCTGATGAAGTTAACTGCTGATGATGCAGTCGAACTTGTGATAGGCACGGCTTCGATCCACTTGGTGAATTTGTCGACTGCTACCAGGAGATGGGTATGTCCTCCTGGTGAGGACTTCTTGAGCGGGCCTACCATGTCGAGCCCCCATTGAGCGAAGGGCCAGGCTAGTGGTATGGTCTTCAATGCGGATGCCGGCGCATGTGGCCTGTTGGCGAACTCCTGGCAGCCAAGGCACTTCCTTACTAGGTCTTCGGCGTCTTGCATAGCTGTGGGCCAATAAAATCCGGCTCGCAGTGCTTTGGCCACCAAGGCACGACTGCTGGCATGATGCCCGCAGATGCCAGCATGAATATCGAGCAGGATGGCTTGACCGTCGACTGGATCTACGCACCTTTGCAGAACTCCTGAGATACTTCTCTTGTAGAGCTCGCCGTTGATGATGGTGAAACCCTTGGAGCGCCGAATGATGCGTTTGGCTTCGACTGGGTCAACTGGCAGCCTTTGGTGCAGCATGTAAGCTAGATATGGTCCTGTCCATGCGGCTTCGACCAGCATTACCTCCATGGGTTCCTTCTCCTTGCTTGGCGGGTCGGCGGTGCTCGTTGAAGGTGCGGAGGGACCTGGTTGGGGTCGAAGCTTGATGGACCGCTGTGTAATGCGCTCGAGGAAAACGCCGGGTGGCACTGGCACCTTGTCTGATCCCATGCTGGCGAGGACGTCGGCTTCTTCATTGCTTTCGCGGCCAATGTGCCGCAACTCGCAGCCGTCGAAGGTGCCCTCCAGCTGGTTGTACAGGTCTCTATAGGCGATCATGTTGTCAGCGATGGCGTCGCAAGCCTTCATAGTCTGCTGTACGACGAGGTAGGAATCGCCGTAAATCATGAGGTGAGTGGCGCCGCAGTTTTTGGCCATCCGCATGCCATGGATTAGGGCCTCGTACTCTGCCTCGTTGTTGGAGGGTGTTGGGAAGTCCATCTGCAGAACGTACTTCAACTTGTCGCCTTTGGGGGAGATGAGGATGACTCCTGCCCCGGCTGTTCTGAACTTCTTGGAGCCGTCGAAGTACATTGTCCATGCGTTGGACAAGTCGGGCACGTCTGGCAGCTGAGCTTCTATCCACTCGGTGGTGAATTCTGGCAGGACTTGGGCTTTGATTGACTTCGGATGAGCGTACTTCAGTCCCCAGGGCCCTAGCTCGACAACCCACTTGGCGACTCGCCCTGTCGCACGTTGGTTTGTGAGGATGTCAGAGAGCCCGGAGGAGCTTACCACCGTGATCGGGTGCTCGGAGAAGTAATGGACGACTTTTCTTGAGGTCATGAAGACCCCGTAGGCCAGCTTCTGATAGTTCGGGTAGTTTTGCTTGGACAGGGTCAGAACCTCACTGAGGTAGTAGACTGGTCTCTGGACAGGATGGCTGTGCCCTTCTTCTTCTCGTTCAACTACGAGTACCGTGCTCACCACCCTGTTGGTGGCTGAGACGTAAAGGTAGAGCGGCTCGTTTGTCAGCGGCGCCACCAGCACTGGGGAAGTCGTCAGGGTCTTTTTGAGGTGGTCGAATGCGTCCTGCGCTTCCTCTGTCCACTCGAACTTGTCCGTCTTCTTCATCAGTTGGTAGAAAGGCAGAGCCTTCTCACCCAACTTACTAATGAACCGGCTGAGAGCTGCGACTCGGCCGGCTAGGCGTTGCACCTCGCGGAGCTTGGTTGGTGCTGGCATTGTGAGTATGTTTTGCACCTTCTCTGGGTTTGCTTCGATTCCTCTCGCGGAGACGAGGTACCCTAGCAGTTCTCCGGCTGGAACGCCGAAGACACACTTTTCCGGGTTCAGCTTGATCTGGTACTCGTCGAGTGCGGCGAAGACCTTGCGGAGGTCTGCCACGAGGGTATCTTCCTTGCGGGTGGTGACGACGATGTCATCTACGTAGACTTGAACAATCTGTCCGATGAGTCCTTTGAGGCATGCTTGCATTGTACGCTGATATGTGGCACCGGCGTTTTTCAACCCGAAGGGCATGGTCTGGTAACAGAAGACGCCGTCGGGTGTGATGAATGCTGTTTTTTCCTCGTCGTCGACGTTCAGTCTGATCTGCTGGTAACCTGAGTAGGCGTCCAAGAAAGACAGGCGCTCGCAGCCTGCTGTCGAGTCGATGATCTGGTCTATCCGCGGGAGCGGGAAGTGGTCCTTAGGGCAGCATTTGTTGACGGCGGTGAAGTCGACGCACATGCGCAGTTTCTTCGTCTTCTTCTTTTCCACCAGGACAGGGTTGGAGACCCAGTCTGAGTCCTTGATCTCTCGGATGAACTTGGCGTGCAGTAGTCGGTCGATTTCCTGACTGATCGCGTCCCATTTGGGTCCGGAAAAGCGTCGCATGGATTGTTTGACGGGTCTTGCGTCCTTGTAGACTTTTAAGGAGTGCTCGGCGAGATTCCTGGGTATCCCTGGCATGTCAGAGGGTTGCCATGCAAAGATTTTCCAGTTCTCCCGTAGAAACTCGACGAGCGCGCTTTCCTATGCGGGAGTTAGACTCGACGATACTTTGACCGTCTTGCTGGCGTCAGTCGGATGGACTTGATGGGTTGATGTGTCGTCATTCGTGTTGAAGGCGGCGTCCTTGGCTGGCTTCTTGCGGGCCGGGAAGATGGTCCTGTCGTTGTCGGCTGCTATCGCCTCGAAGTGCTCTGTAACCCCGAAGAACTCGGAGATCTTGCTGAACTCGCGGTCACAACTGTTCGAGCGGTCGAAGTCACCATGCACTGTGATTACGCCTTTGGGTCCAGGCAGCTTGAGCATCAGGTAGGCGTAATGAGGTACTGCCATGAACCTGGCAAAGGTTGGGCGCCCAAGTATCGCATGGTACTGCGACCTCCAGTCGACGACCTCGAAGTCAATCGACTCCCTCCTGAAGTGCTCGGGTGTTCCAAGGATAACATCGAGTGTGATTGTTCCCATGGGCGTGATTGCTTGCCCTGGTACTATGCCGTGGAAGGTGGTATCAGACTCCGGCAACTTCTCTGTCGATCTGTTCATCCTTCTGAGAGTGTCAGCGAAGATGATGTTAAGGCCGCTGCCTCCATCCATGAACACCTTCTTCAGATTGTAATCTCCGATTAGAGCTTCGACTACCAGGGCAGCGTGTCCGGGTCGAGGCACTGCCGGCGGGTGGTCTGCCCTGGAGAACGTGATCGGTGTTTCTGACCCCCTCAGGTAGTCTGGTACTGCGCGTGGGCAGGTGGTTGCTTGGAGGACTTGGCGGGTGATGAGCTTCTGGACCCTGTTTGAGGGGCGCCCCTTCTGTATCATGTTAAGCTGTCCGCGTGCGGCTGGGTACGCGTCGTGTCCCGCCGGCTGGGCTTCGTGCTGCGGCTGCTGCTGCTGCTGTTGGGGAAAGGCTCCCGCCGCATGTCCTGGGGCAGCGTTCGCGGGTGCGGGTGCTGCCTGGATGGCGAGCTGTGCGGCTGGTAGCAGTGCGGGTGTAGGGGTGATGATGTGCTGCATGGCCTCATAGATCTTGCGCGCTTTGCGACAATCCTTCAACAAGTGGTTGGCGCCCCATTTGCCCGTTTCCGGGTTGCGGAACATGTGATGCTTGCAAGGTTGCGCCAGCTCCTCGGCTGGGGTCAATGCGCGTCTCCACTCGCGTTTGGGACCCCCGTCGCTGCGGTTGATGCTGCTGCTGCTTCGGTTGTATTGCCCTTGGTCGAACTGGCGACCTTGGTTGCCGCTGCGGCTGTATTGATGACCTTGATCGTATTGGCGATTGCTGTCACGTGTCTCATCACGGGGGGTTTGGTATCCCGCCGCTACTAGCTCGATCGAGTCGAGGTTGGTGAAACGTGGTTTCTTCTTTTGGCGTCCTTCTCGCCAGTTACTTGGTCCGGCCTCGTTCTTCGGGGAGGTGTCGCGGACGTAGTCCTCTCCTTCTGCCCACTGGTTGGCCACCTTCATGAGCTCGATCATGGTCTTCGGCTGGAGCCTACCGAATTCTTCGCGGAGGTCGCGGCGGGAGACGCCGTGCATGAAGGCGTCCATCACCCGATCTTCTGAGCAGGCTTCCATAGTGTTGCGGAGGAGTGTCCATCTTTGGATGTATGATCGGAGCGACTCGTCTCGCCCCTGCTTGCAGGCCTGTAGCTCGATGTAGGTTGTTGGCCTCGCGTATGTCCCAAGGAAACTTTTGATGAAGGTATCCCGGAATTCCTCCCAGGTACGGAAGGAGTCCTTAGGCTGGCTGGTGAGCCACCCGCGTGCTGAATCCGTGAGCATGAGCTGGATGTACTGCATCGCCGTGGTTGAAGTTCCACCTTGACAGGTGCAGGCGATGAGATAGTCTTCGAGCCAAAGGCGCGGGTCTTGTTTCCCGTCGTACTTGGGTGTCCCAGCTGCGAGCTTGAAGCCCTTGGGCATGCGAGTGTCGCGGATGTTGAAGCTGAAGCATGCGGCGCCACACGGTTCAAAGTCGCGGTCGGCTTGATCGTCCGGGTTCGTCGCGCTGGTCGTACGCTGGGTGCGGTTGCGATCCACCGTCCTTTGCGCGATGACGTTGCGGAGGTCTTCGCCTGGTTGTGGCTGTCGTAGTTGCCTGGTCGTTGGGCCAGCGGGTGTTGCAGGCTCGTGGGCGCGGCGGCCAAGCTCCTCTCGTGCCTGCTCGTTTGGCGCCTTGCCCGCCAAGGCATCCTCTATTGCCCTCATGGACATGATTTGTTGCTTGTGGAGAAGGGCGCGCGTGTCACCCTCCGGTGGCTGCGTGAGTCGCAGGTAAGTTTCGACTGCCATGAGCGCGGCGTCGGCTGTCTTGGGAACGGGTATCCCGTTCTCATCCTCAGTTACGAAGGATGAGTCAAGGTTGCGGGTGACCCTGGCTCGGTCGGCTTCAGTCATAAGGGGCACGCGAGCCCTACGGCGTCGCGCTCCTTGGTTGACTTCCGTGGAGGAGGTAAACGAGTAGGCGGCCCTCCTGGCGCTTGACACGTCAGCCTCCCTCCTGCGTCGAAGGAGTTCAGCTTTTTCCGCGTGAAGGCGTTCGCCTTCCTTGCGTAGCAAGTATTGGACTGCCAGCTGATCCTCCCGGGGTGCATCCGGTGGGGGGAAGGTGCCGTCGTCGACATGCTTCATGGCCCTGATTGCCATGTCTCGCGTGATGGTGAGTTTCGTCACTTGGTCGGGCATGGTCACCTCGAGCGGGTACGCAGGTTCGTCGTCGTTCCCGGGTGGCACCGGGCCAGCCATGAAGACTTGCGCGGGGTAGACTTGGGTCGGGGTGTGGATGCTGCCGCTGCTGCTTCCGTCGTCCGAGTCTGGCTCGGGGTCGAAAATCGCTGCAACGTGGTGGGTACCGCGGTCGTCGCCGCGTCTTCCTTTCTGAAATTCCACGGTCTTTGCCGCGGGCACGGAGAGCGACTTCGCAGTCCTCGGCGCGAGTGCGATTGGCTTGGGGAAGACTTGGCGGGTCGATGAAGATGCGTGCAGCGCGGGCGATGGTGGCGCGACCTTGGCCGCTCGCGAGGGTGCGGTCGACGCAGTCGAAGTTGATGCAGATCTTGGTTTTGCCGGCAGCGCGATCGAGATGGTCGGAGTAGACTCGATCTGCGTGACGGCCGCTGAGGCGGTTGACGTGGCCGATGCAGACGCGGGTTCTGCAGTCGAAGATGCGATCTCCGCAGTCGCGGTGGGTGCGATCTCTACGGCAGATGACGGCGCGGACGGCACGGTGGTAGCAGATGCGGGTGCCGCCGCCGCGCGTGGTGCGATCGCCATGGACCTGAACACACCACGACTGTCTACAAGGTAGTGTATGGTACCGAAGGTGAGGCACATACCTACGTGCAGATCGGCGTACACCGAACGGTGGGCCGGCGGGTGGAAGGTGTACTTGAAGGAGCCGAAGCAGATTGGCTCCTGGGTAACGCAGACGTCAGTCTTCTTCGTTGATGGAGCCGGTGCGACCATGGTTCCAACGCTCGTTCCTTCCCACAGACGGCGCCAATTGACGAGTATGTGACTCGGCAAATCCCAGGGTTGTGCACCCCGGGTTGATTGAGGGGGAGAGAGATGAGCGTTGGTGATCACGACGGCTGACAAGCAAGGCGTTTTACCCAGGTTCAGGCTCCCGGAGGATAACACCCTACTTCCTGCTTGTCTGGTATTGATGGCGAGTGGCTTACAATGGCGAGATGGCGATCTCGCTAGGGTTCGGTGGCGGCGGCTAAGCGCGTCTCTCTCTGTCCCTCTCCTGACGAGCAACCCTCCTAGCCTTTATATAATAGGCTAGGTCTCGGGTGAACGGTGCCGATGGTGTTTACAGATATGGTAAGTCGCATGACCTAACTGACTATTCTTGGGCCATACGCTATCTCTATTGGGCCTTCCTTGGGCCTTTGCAGTCTTGGCGTGACCCAGGTATCATCACCGTGGGATAGTCGGAGGGCAGCCCCACGTCAACTACTCTCTGTCATTTGTGTGTATTGTGATTATTGGCTCATGCTAGCATGTGCCTAATAGTTACTTTTAGAACTAGCTGGATTTCTTGCTTTAGGATTAAGCCTATCTTAGGAGATAAGCAATTCATGTCATGAACGCTAGGAGATAGTTATCTGGAGGATTATGGCATGTTATAGAAGGTTAAATGTGTTCACATATTGAAAATACATAGGGCCTTTCAGTTCTGATCTTATCTAACATAATTTTGTCCAATCAATTGCTAATATCGTTACCTTTTGTTCTCTTATCCTAAATTGGACTCTTTTTTTTGGCATGGTCTCATATATATTCGGTTACAATGTCAAGCTCCCTTATCGTGTGATGAGTTGTTGCCGGAGAACTTCAATGCGTCCCTTTTGTCAGGTATTTGCCTTCCTCCAACTTCATACTTTTATCCTTGGTCTATTTACCTTCCAGTTATCGACATGTTTACATGCTCTGCTGCGAATAATGGCGAGGTGAGTAAAATTGTCATTTCCGACATGTTAAGTCTCTTCTGCTGCTCCTTCCTCTTACTGCATTTCATTTTATTTAAGTCAAAATTTGTGCCAGGCTATTGATTTTCTACATTCTTATTAGGTTGTCCATGTGTAGTGTTCTTTTAATCAGATTACAACTCATTGTGCTCTTCTTTTCATTTACTGCAAATGTTTACAGTTCTTGCTAGCAGCAGTATTAACTTGGAAGATATAATTGTCATGATGCTCTACTACATCAAGATTTAATTGTTATGTTGCTTTGCAAAATACTAGCACGTCAATTGTGTAAACATAGTCCTTGATACTCCATCCGCTAACATACATAAAACTAGAAACTTTTCTAGCTTTATTTGATCATTTTGCATGTTCTTCTTGCCATCTTTGTTATTAGGTTGCAGACATTTGTTTCTCTTGAGCTTATGGAAGGACATGCCACATTTTTTGTGCATCGGGCTCTTAATGTTCTCAATGGGACAAGTTCTGCTAGGAGTTCGATTATGTTGAGTAACAATAATCACTTAATGAGTTGTTAGTGGATCGTTGGATCTCTTTAAGTACTGTTGTAAATGACGCAAATGCTACACTATGTATAAAACTATAATGGTCTTAGACTTAAATTTTGTACTACTTTCGAGAAAACAAATAATTGTTTCATACAAGTTCTGCCTATTATGGACGTTGTCAAATTTTACAATAACAAAATAAATTTTACAACTAACAATATTTACTTCCATTAAGGCGGTGTCCATGCAATAGACGTTGAAAAAGGTGTTATCCCTGGGCTTACTAACTCTCAAAATCAGGTGGCAAGTGGCAAGGGTGTTATCCTTGGGCTTACTACATTGTTGTATCGTGTTCGACTAACTGTCTACTAACAGGATGTTTCACCCTTTGTCGATTTATTTTTTAGAAACCAGGTGGCGCGCGGCAGGCCGCGCCCCAAATCTAGTTATCTGGATTGGTGGGTGGGGCCACACGTTCGTGCTGAGTTTGAACAGGGCCAATAGATGATCTAATAGAGATCTAATAGAGCTTTGACCGGTGATTTGAAATTTGAACCAAATCATCTTATCGGATGTCCCCGAAGGGACCGAACCAAATCATCTTACATCTTACCTGAAGTTGAGAGACTTTTTTTCAGGGACTAGCTGAGCGATTTTTTTGCTCAATACGCCCCAATGGCCACAAGATATATGAAGAGGAAGGGCGAAAGTGGTTTTTTGTTAGGCTTAATTTTGGCTTATAAGTCACTAAAAAAACTAAATAGGTACTCTTTTTTATTTTTGACACCTACGTCCAAATCCAAAAAAGCAAAAAAAAAAAGTCCAACCAAACATCCCATAAGAAGGCCAGCTGCGCCAAAATTGGCAACAACAACGACACTCTCCGGTTAGGATTCACTATGTAGAAGAAATCATACATATGAGCATTTGGGGGAAGAGGATTTAAATTGACATGAACAAAAAAATGCATCTTACTACGGTGGAGTCACATGTTGTAAGTAAAACACTCGTCCTGGATTGACCTCTATTGTCAAATATACACAATAGGGACATGGCACCAACAACAACGTCACCGCTGGTAGCAGCGGCGAAACAACAACTCTACCGTCGATGGAAGCACATGAAGCGATAGGGATGGGTAAGGTGTGTTTTTTCGCCGCTTCCGAGCACACATATTCCGAAGGCGGACATGGCTATAGAAATTAGTAGCTCACATCTTATAAGGGGAAATTCGCAAAATCTTCTACGCCGACCACAGGAATACTCCCGCCACTCGTCACATGTCCACGTGGCCCTGACAGACATGAAAGTGCGAGGCAAGCAGGTCAGCACATATCAAATCGAATTACGACCTCTAATGGACTTTGTGATCGAGCATTTTGAAAGAACTGAGACTAAAATCGGCACTTCCCCAAAGAATTATGGTGGACTTGCATTTAAATAATTTATTTATATATTTCATAAAAACTCTTTTTGGAACGGGGAATATTAGTTGCTCGCAAAACCGTCCAGCCTTAAGATGTTGCTTACTCACAAAGTGTATGTCCAAATTCAACGAAACTTCACAAGAAGGCATAACGCAATAGATTTGATTTACATGATTTTCTTCAGTTTTTTCATGGTAGTTTTGAATTTTGAGTTCAAAGTTTGGAAAGAGATTCAAAATGTTATTTACTCACAAATCCGAATTCGACGAAGCTTTTTCAGAATGTATAAAATCACATATCAGGTTTATTGGATCTTTTTAAGAAAAAATGGGAAATTTAAATTTTGCCTTGGTCGTCCTATCCGTTGGATCAAAATCGAAGATGGGTGGCTTAAGGGTGTGTTTGGCTTTAGAATCAGGTGGAATGGAATGGAACGGTTCTGCACCTGAGGTTGGTTCCAGTGTTTGGTTCTGAGATGGAACGGAATGAAGTCGTTCATCCGAAGGGAATATGCTGCCAAGATGCAGAATACACTCGTTCGACCCTATTAGCCTCAGCGATGAACACTGTGTAGCGCTATAAGTTTTTGTCTATATTATGGCATTTACTGGCATGAACATATGTCTACTATATGATACTCAATTGTGCATCTTTTGTAGAACAACAAATTTGATACCCCATTTTTTAATACCCCAATTGAACACTACCGTTCAATGGAAACAATTTTTGGTTCCACTACAACTACATGGAAGTCTGAGAATGACCCCTTGTCTATTGATGTTGAAGATGAAAATGAGGTAAACATGTCGCCAAACGAAGGCGAGTCTGCTGGGAAAGCACCACCAGAAAAGAAGGCTAAGCTTGTGCACACTGAGGATGATGCATTGGTCGCCACTCTCAACGATGGGTTTAAAATGATGGATGTAACTCTTGTGAAGTCGGGTGGAGATGATGATGATATACTTGATGGCTTGTGGGATGCTTTGATGGCACTTTATGCTCATCTTGTTGACAATCCGAAGATCGTGAAAGCATTCGTGACTCTTAGCAAGACCAACAAGTTGATATGGGTGAGCCGATATGTGGAGAAGGTCTTTGAAGTGCTCTATAATTTGAATTGAAGTGATGGTATGAACTTCAATTGTCTTTAGGCATTGTTTGATACCTACCGTAATGAAGTTGAACTGTGCTTTTGGATGACTACTATGCCGCTTTTGGATGACTACTATGCCATGAACTAGACTAGACACGTATGGATGACTTATGTATTTCTATGGTTTGAAATATGTGTTTGTGTTGTTGACATATACTTGGTTTGATTGTGAATGTATATTTGTTACCTATTATTGCTGAAACATGTTTTTTGCTGAAAATATAAACAAAATAATGTCAAAATTTTGATTACCATGGTGGTACGAAGACATTTGTGTGGTAACCTCATCAAATAGGTGATGTGACCTCATTCTATCAATTCCATTCTTAGAACTAAACAAAGAGTGGAACGGTTCCATGACCTTTTTTTGTGTGCAAACCAAACATAAGAACGGAATGTAAGAATGGAATGGTTTAATTTTACTGAAATGGAAGGGTCCATTACATTCCACCTAATTACAAAACCAAATACATCGGCTTTTGACTTCCATCATGTGACAATGTAAGATGAAAGTCAAAAGCTAATTTTATTGTATGGCTTATAAGTCAAAAGTCAAACCAGTTTGGTTAGGTTTAAAAGTTAGTTTTTGATTTTTGCTTATAAGTCTGGGGGCTCGTATGGCTTATAAACCAACATACAAAAAAAAAATCAAAATAAGCCTAACCAAAAGGGCACGCTGACTTGATTTAAAAAAAAAAGGCCACGCTGACTTTGATACACCGAGTCACTCAAGCTGCTCACGCCTCCGCCTCCGCCCTCGCCGACTGCAAGACCAGTGCTATCGCCGTAGCGGCGCCGCCGGCCATGGCCCGAGCCCGACCAGACAGCCACAACAGACAGATAAACCTTCACATGTTAATTTCCACCATTCTTTCTTAGCCATGCTCGGTCGCCAGGAGTAGCAGCGGGGATTCGGGTGGATCATCGACGACCATCTTCTGAAGACGGAGCGACCGGCTGCAGGTTCACCAATCCCGCTTCCTCGCTCTAATCTCGCCTCGCTAGTCCTTGATTCACAGTATTGTGGGATGAATTTGAGGTTCATAGGGTGTGGGCCGATTAACTAATTAAGTTACTACCCAAATCTAGAGGAACCACGAAGGGTGCTGGATCTCATTTACCACAAAGGGCTGTTGGTTAGATCTGTCAGTTTTAACAGACAAAGACAGAGTCAAATAAACGTTACAACAAGAAAAGAAAGAAAAGAAAGGAAGAAAAGGAGAGGCCCATGAACCAACGTTCGTGGCTCTTTTTCTGTTGTTTTTCTGTTGTAACAGAACGCCCTGATCGGGGGCACCCTAACCAACTAATGGTTCTGGCCCCCCGCTTGCGTGCGCATAATATAAGGGGGGAGTCCGGCGGCTGGTTGGCTACCCTCGTTAGTTTCCAGCCCGCAACTCCCCTAAATCTCAACCCACCCCGATCGTGGCCTGCGCATAGCAACGGGAAGAGCTGGAACCCCGGCGTGCCGTCCCCGGACAGTGCCGCTGGAGACCGGAAGGGATCCGCACCTTCCCGCAACCCTCGTCGACCTCTGCTACAACTACTTCCTCTACGTCGACACTCAACCTCGCCTGCACCGAGCAGGCGACGATGTCTTCTATGGCTGGAGCCTGTAATCATCTCCAAACCCTCTCTGATTTATTTGTTTTGGTGTTCTAGTTCGCTGTCATCGTTCATCTAGTTGGTACTAGATGGTTTTAATCTCTAACATTGGTATCAGACGCCAATTTTGATAGCTCTAGAACCCTAAACTCGATCTGTAGATCAAATTTTGGGTTAATTGTGTTCATGTTTTAGGCAATTAAGTTATTGATTAAGTCTCGGTTAAGCAATTAGAAGGAGGGGATTAATCCAAATTGAGGTAATTAAAAGTTGTATTCCCCTCTGTCCGAAACCCTAACCCTAGAAAGAATTCCCCAAAATTTTGGCAATGCAAGAAATTGCAAAGCAACTAGATCGGAAATCTTACCAAGAACGACGCCGGACCGCCGCCTCCACCTTCGGGTCCGTGCAGCATCACAGCTGCACGAGGGCGCTGGCCCCGCGACGCCGTTCCTCTCCCATCGGAGGAGGACGCGCGGAATGACGCCTTGCGCGGAAGGGACGATGGAAGGAGTCTCGCCGCTCCGCCATCGTCGACGAACGGACGCCCCTCGCCGGCGCGCAGCACTTGCTTGCCTCCCTGTACGAACACGACGCCGGCAGCCATGCTCAACGGACTAGCGCGCGGGCTTTCGCCCAGCACACGCTCCTCCGCTGAGCACAGCTAGCACGTCGGGATGGATAAGGGGGAGGGCGTCGCCGCCTCGCTCTCTCACACAGGCGGCTCCGGCCGCCGGAGAAGCTGCACAGCAGCGCGGTCGCTTTGGCGCCGCCTCTCGCGAGCAGTAGAATCGGGGAGAGAGAGAGTGAGACTGAAAGGGGATTAGGGTTAGGGTTTTTGACCCGGGTCCGCTTTATTTGATTTATTTGTTTTGGTGTTCTAGTTCGCTGTCATCGTTCATCTAGTTGGTACTAGATGGTTTTAATCTCTAACAAGGGCGTGGGGCGATTTTTTGTCTCTGAATATCACAGATATTTCGGCACATCTTTAATGATTTTCTGTGAGTTGGTATCTCATACATTTTCATGTATAAGACAATTAAGTACTTAGATACTGAACCCGCAAGAAAAAGTACTTCTTTTGGTATGCAAACCCTGCTCACTGAAATAAGCTTATCTGACACTCCTTAACACTGAATGCATCATTATACTGAATAACATATCTGTCAGGATTCAGAAGAATCAAGCTTTAGACAGAGGAACAAATCCATGCTTAATAGCTGCCGACCAGACCTTCTCGGTGTCCACCATGTCATCTCCGCACTCATGCATCTCGCAACCTTCTAGTGCGTGTATCATTCCAGCAATGCGCCATGCGCTCATAACCCTTCTTGGATGCCAATTCTGTTCATACAGAGAGTAACAACACGTGTCATTGTCAACCACACTATGTGTTCCAATCTTGGATAAGAAGTTGTGTACGTCAAATGATCATATTTTGATGTGCTCAAAATTCACACAATCAGGTAATGAAAACATATTGTTATTACCTCACAGGTGTGGACGTTCTGGATTGTCTCGGGGATCTTCAATGCTGGAGTACTCAAGTAAATGCAATCCTTGCGTATCTTCTTAAGGGGGAACTGTGATGTAGGAATAAATGTTGCTCCTTTTGGTGCCATCAGTTGTTTATCATCTATGTTATCTCCTATCCAGACCTGTTGCAGTGTAGAAGTAATTATAAATATATTTCTTCTTGGATTGTTTGTTCCTACAGTTTTGGTACTATGCTAGCTGCATCGATTTAAGGTGGAGATTTTTGTCATTTGCTGGTAGGTTGATATAGCATAATGTATAAGCAACTAAAAATTGTGTAATGATTTTAACAATTTACGGAAGCATTCACTGTCCTATCTCATATATCTACTATCCACTTACAATCTATTCCCTCTATAAAGCTTTCTTCAGTATTTCCATTGCTTTTTCGGAAAACTTTTACCTGAGGTATATCATCACTGGAAAATTTCAGATAGACAGTGCTGCTCTCTGGAACTCGCAACTTGAGCATGTTATATTCCTTCTCTTGATTCATGATTACCTACACAAAATTGCGTGCAATGATAGTCAACACTTTATTGAAGTGGATCATTTAACAAACGGGGGCTACTGAAGGAAGCCAACAAAGCAAATGATAGGTACCTGGACACCTCTCTCACACAAAGCTGTAATTGTGGCATGTGCTACCTTAGAACTTCCTCCACAGAAAAATACTCGTTTTATATTTGAAGGGATGCTCCTTAGAACAACTGCTGTTGCTAAGCCACTCCCGTCTACAAGTCGAACTCCCAATTGTGGATATTTCTGTAGAAATAATTCACCACTTCCATTGAGTTGTTCTGCCTGTGACAAAGAATATGGCGATTAATAACTTAATATCTCTGCCCAGACCATATGTGTTTAATTAATGTGCGCCTAACTTTTGCAACATTTCTAGTCAAAATCCAATTAATACCACAATCTGGTGTTATGTAATCAGCTGCCCCTACATACTTTTTGTCAGTATGTCCGAATGTGTTTTGACCCGCTCAGAAGCTAAGTGTAATAATACCAAAGCAAGTATAGGCAGGGAAATTACGAGAGAAAGTTTGGCCACCATGCCTGATTTAAGAGTCCTAGACTGAGCACTCTGACCCCTCTTCTATCAGCATCTAATATTGCCTTCTCGATCAACCTGTTGATAGATTCTCTCCCCCAAATCAAGCCATACTGCACAGGATGAAAAATGTTAGCAGCTTGCAGAACTCTTAAAGCATATTCATACGTAATGGGAACTACATTACTTGAAAGTTATATCTTGGAATTGCCCATGTTTGCATCTTGAGCTTGTTCAGCTTGAGACTTTCAATCACAAACGCAGAAGTGCCATAAACCCATGCAAATTAGGGATATTAAAACTGGCACAGGAGGGAGCCTTCTCAGGCCATTACCGTTTTGGACCGTCGGATGGATGTCCTGTTTCAATCACAGCCGTTTATTGAATTCCCTAAGGAAGCTACTCCACGCATCAAATTGGTAGATCGTGGTTAATCTGGCCGTCCCCTGGAAGCCCTGTCCCTCTTCCGGCGTCTCTCCACCCGTCTTCCGCCTTGTCGCCGACCATCTTTGCCCACCTCCTGACTTGCTCTCCGACTTCCCGACTGTGCGTCATCAAAGACCTCCTCTGCACCGCCGCCGACAGCACGCCTCAAAGACCTGCTCTGTGCCCGCCGCCACCGGCAAGAGCTCCGGCCAGGTTCATTATTGGTAGATGTTCTCCGCCTTTGTCCGCCATCCAAGATCCAACTCTGCCACCGAAAAACTCCAGGCCGTAAACACTATTGTATTCTTGCTAGCTCCCGTCACTGGATGCAGGTTACTGTACTACTTCTTAGGATTGAAGGATGAAGCAGCAAACTTGTTGTTGATATCCCAGAGTTAATTTTTCTGAATTATAAGTTTATAACTCGATTTGGTTAATTAATTGCGATACTCCTCCCTCAAAATACTTATTAGTAGATATTTTTCACGTTGATGGAAGCAACTCACCCTGTAAGTTCATGTTGTTTTTATCTTTGAACCAGTTTTTCTTCAGTTTTTTATCGTCAATTTGAGACAAAGCCATTATATCATGCGTTCGTCCTTGGTAACGGATTTTTTTTTTGTTTCATTTGTCCGACTAGGAATTATGTTGATGTTTAGCTGACAAAACATGGCAAAGGAGGTGACATAAATTTATTCACCGGTAAATATGTTGCAACAATCAAGGAATCTAATGGTGTGCAAATGATGTAGTTGTAACCCGGAAACTTCAAGGTACCCTTTAGTTTAAAGATTTTCCAAGCACCTAAATAATACTTCCTACATAAGTAGATATCCTAAATATAGTCAAAGAGTATTTGTGTTCCTTCCTTTGATCATAGAAAATATACCATAAAATGTTTTAAAATACGAGAGTAAGAAGATGTGTTGTTGTAGTTTTTGTCTGATAGTGTTCTATGTCATTTTCTCCATTGTTACTTAGTATCATTTGGCAAACCCTCTGACATTAGATCCGTGTGTCACTAAGCTGACTCTGATGTTCAAATTTCATTAGTCTGATATCCGCTTAAGATAAGAATTGTTCAAGTTCTTCTTGATTTGTTCTGTGAGCTATGATTTCGGTAGGTAGGAACTACGAAAATGTTGAGCATGTTCTTAGCTGATCCCATGATTTTCACTTGAAGAATTCGGATAGCCGCAAATATAAGGCGTAGTTCATTGTGTGTCGTTTCCACCATTTTGTTCTTCTTTTGTACTCTTATACTTCATAATAAAGGTTTTGAGTCTCGCATTTTCTTAACAAGATTGTGATCTTTCTACGTCTTGTATGTTCATCATAATCTCATATAAAATGTAAGTTAAATTTAGTTCACAAGTAAATTCACGCTGATATGCAAAATAAATTACAATACTCCTGAAGTTGTACTGAGGCACTCTGCTGACAGTAGTGGTACACTAAGCCTTATCGCGTGTACTTTATACTAAGCTTTATCGCTTTCACCTTTTGAAAAAAATTAACTATTCAGTTAGTTAAACTTAAGAATATGCATGTACATGTGAATTTGCATGGTTATTCAAATTTTAGCAATGCTTCAAGCCACATCCTAGCTACCAACGCACATGTGTAAATGGGTGATATATAATAATTTTCATTTGTAGTTTTCACAGTGCCCAAATAGCTGAACTGTCTTATGACTCAACATAAATCATATGATACATTATGAGATGATGTTGCAAGGTGCACATCCATCTTCCTTTACTCATGTCTTGCTTCTTGTATCCTACCTATTCCAATCCATATTGAGTACATTTTACCTGACCCTATTGTTAGGCATTATGTGTATACTAATATCTATCTTCACTTTTCACAGATTGAGAGTGGATAATTCTGAAGAGAAGTTTTTGAGTATTTCTGGTGATGCTGGAATAAGTGGAAGGTACATGTCCAATTTGGTTGCTTCATAAGTGATGCACTCTGTTCTGGATGCATTTAAGTGGTGAAACAAAGCTATCTGGTCTCTTCATGCTGCTTTCATGATTAAAAAACTGATGTATGATGAGGCAACCGAGTGTATCTTCAGGAGAAGACTGGGCCATCCTATTTCATGTCCATTGCCTTGCTAGCATTCAAGATATTTTCTGCTGAGTAGGTAAAATAGGCAGCTCATGCTCCATACCCTTTTCCCACTAGGTATGTTTGTAGTTTCAGGAAGTTCTAGAGCCAAATTTTCTTATTCTGCTTGGTTTCTTTGTGGGATCTTCTATTAACAGAAAGGAGTTCCAGCTTGTTACTTAGCCTGAAGAGGCAATGCTTTCTCTCGGACAAAGAGCTTCACAATAGGGTGTATGTTTCTTATCTAATCTTTCAGTTCTCTTTTTGTCTCCATTGTTCCTGCTCCACATCGTACTATTTTATTTTTGAGATAAACACACTGGTAGTAGTCACTGAACTTGCGCGAGATGAGTGAATTGATCACTCATAGTGCTTTATCGCTTTATTTATCCTCTTATATTTCCTCCCATCCCGTATCCTTCTCCCTTTACTGCTGCCTCCTACCATCTTTAGCTTTTCCGGTTAGACAACCGGATGGCATCAGTGTGGAGTCGTACCTGCTGCAGGTGCAGGAACAATTCCATTTTTTCTTGGACGAAGGAGACGACATCATGGCTGCGTGAGACGCCTCCTATGTTGTCCTAGAGCTGTACTACGCCCTGTAATATCCCTGTGAAAATATTGCGCAAGCTGAGTCGCATCTATTTTTCTGCCTATGTTAATTCCATCTATTCACGGTTCAACCGAGATCAATGAACAAGTTTGTAAATACAGTTTTTGATACAAGATACTCTATAGTTATAAATTACTCTCAAAGTCGCTGATCCTTTGAAGCCTACTGGAGATGAAAATTATTTTATTTTTTGACAGTTCCAAGTAAAATGCCAGTACACAGTTACACACCAAAAATGTTCATAATTTATGTCTAGAGTTTAGGCTTAGGTTAACTAAGCAACAAATCTGAATGGAAGTATAGTTCACATGTCAATCTGCATGTGGTACAAACTTCGATAACATGTCGAAATGCAAATATATTTTCATCGATTTCTGACAATCTTCTTTCCTAATAGACGGGCGCGGCAACGCGCGCCTACATGATCTAGTACCATTGATAGCCACGCCATAGGCCATAGCATCCACATATACCATACAGGGTTATCTGAGGGTCTAGAGGCTATGGAGGCAATCCCAATCCTTAGATGATAAGTCGATTGCAAGGTTGTCATATGAGTCAAGTGAACAACATCTGGCGTTTCCTCTGTTCCTTTCACTGTCCTCTCATACAACTCGTCCGTTGAATTGTCCATGGTATTATATATGTAGTCATAGAACGGCATAAACAATGAGTAATTTGTACGAAACTGTGTATGATGGAGAGAATGATACCTGTGGAAGTGTGAAAACTAACAGTAAAAAATTTGGTTCATGGGTTCTATGAAGCTACTTCCTGTGCATCGTATGAAGAATCCACTGGTCAAATCCGATCAAGAGCTCAATGAATCAAAGTTTCATCGTCCGAATGCATGTTAACATGATTGTAAGATTGATCTTAAAATGGTGTACTTACGATGGAGTATACATGAGATACTTGAGAGGAGGGAAAACTTTGAAGATCCACTTTGGTAACAACTCAAAATTGCAATGTCCCATATTATTCATGAAGTCGATGTAAACAATATACAAGGCATTGGCCAGGATAGAACCGCATCCCATGAGAACGGGTATCAAAGTGGCGATCGAAGATAACAGGAAATAAGCCAACATTTCAGCAAATGGATGGATGACAGCTGCCAGTCACATGGTAAAAATGCATTAGACTTAAATACCACACTTTCATACTTTATGCAACACTACAACACTAACTGTAACTTAACAAAGCAAGAATTTAAAGATTCATTACAATAATAGAACATGTAGACATATTTTAAGTAGATTCCGACAATGAAACATGTGGATAATCATCTAGCATTTTTTGAACATGAATTGGCTTGTTTGGTTCCTACACACGCAATCCAAACATTCTTGAGCTTAATGTTGTCGGGCAAAAGAATTGACATCGTAGATCAGGAAACTAATGTCATTAGAAGTTATCATGATTTTCTTGAAGCAAACCATACAAAATGGTATACTCCTATTGTCTTTTACACAAGTCAACCTTCGTTCATGTGGTCATTCTTTATTCTCATGTCAACCTCTTGGATTCCATGAGCAATATCCCACTAAGGTAGTGAAATGGGTTTTTACGTGATCCAGCAATCATTGTGCTAAGTTGTTAATTCTCGTTCTGAATGCTGTTACTTACAGGTTATAGGCTCTGTGACGATGGATGCATGGTGGTGTGAGTGGTAGCGGGAGTAGAGGAAATGGTGGTGAAGTGCTGTAACATCCCAGAACTTAGGGTCCAGAAATAGAGTGGACACAGGAGTGTGCATTGCATTCATGCATCAGAAAATCCGAATAATTTTCGCGCATTTAATTTTCAAAACACTAAGTGATTGAAGTTTCACTTGCGTTGGTGGAATTGAAGTAGATCATCAACGTGAGCGCTATAAACTTTGAGATGATCTTGGCTTGAACCTTATTTTGGGATAGAGAGCTATACGATACAATGTTACACCAACTGAACATAAAACCAAATGAAAGGAAACCTAATACACCAAAACATTAGTTAGGTGTTAATGATCAACCTAGCTATTCTTAGTTATTCTCTGATCATCTATTCTCACCAATTGTGTTAGACATACCTCTAGTACATAGTAATCATGACAGTCTTGTAGACCAACTGAGTTACCTAAAGCTTAATCCAGATCTTCTTACATTATCTAGACATTATATTTTCTTACCTCCCAATCTTCTCGAAGTCATCAACAAGAGAAGATAACAAGCAAGGAAGAAATACAACAAGAAGACTTAGAGAAGCATTCCTTAGATGGACATAGAAGTGTTATGTCAATCTATCATGAAGAATTGGAAACTCTTTTATCATCAACCATCTTTATTAATCTCTCAGGAAATGGTATGACATTCTAAGTTTAGTGTTATATAGAAGTAGTTTGTTAACAAGCCTCATGACCTTGTTAACAACTCACTTTTGTATGCACAAAACAATTGAGTGTCATATGCAAATGAATAAAAGGTCTGATAACCCAGTACCTCAAAATCCTCAACCACTTGAGTATAAATAGTAGTTTGAAGACAAGACTAGCTATCTTGTTTACAAATTCTTCTTATACCCATGAGGTAATGTGAAGACATACAGCACATCAACATTCATCATAACCAATAAGGAGAATTTCTTGCTTGGAGTAAAAGCAATGCATTCACCACAAGGGTGAGACAAGTGTTGTAGGAACTCGTATATAGGACAAGGAGCACTTGTTCTAAAATTCCAATTAGGGATTAGGGGAAATCATTGACATAGTAGAGGCCATATTATAGCCTGGACCTAATGACTCCACTTAATTCAATTTAAACCATCAATAGGATAGTTAACCATGATTCATACTAAAGAAAGATCAAAAGTAGAATAATACACCACATTATAATCTAGGCATTATAATCAAGACCTAAACAAGAAAGACCCATGTAGACCTTTGGTGTTTCTCCAATGGAATCATAACCTTATAGAGAGTAAAACCAAAACATAAGTCTATATAATTAGTATCCATATCTAGGAGTCATATGAACTATCTTTCATGATCGTGAGAATTAAGGAAGCATATAAGAAAGGATCCACTAGTTCATCAATAGATAATAATGATCTATTGGTTGAATAAAAAATCCATTCTCAAGAAGAGATAAACTTGGCATATGGAGTTTGGAAGTACATGGAATTATTAGTGAAAATATGTTTAAGCAATTTGTTCACTAACTCAAATACATCCATTTCCTAGATATATTTTTCAGAGACCTTTTATCTCAATAAGAAAGGAGTTATCAAACTTTGATCATCAGTATGAGTGATGTAATAAAGCAAGATTACATTCACATCATTCTATTTATTTATCTAGCCATAAGACCTAACCTTAGGCAGGACCTCCTATTTTGTGTTTCAAAGAACAATTGAACATGTTCTCTCATGATTATTGGTGGGGATCACAAATCACATCCATTTGGTAATACCCCATACTTAGCATGAATTTGGAATAATACATTGTGCTTACTCTTCTTAGGAACCACAATGATTCATTTGCTATCTCCACTAGATCATAACTTGGTCTGGTCAGGAAGGCTTATATCACCAAAACACAAAATAAGCATTCAAATATTTTAAAGCACAAACTCATATGAGTGAATAATTATCTCTATCTTTACTCTGGAGTAAACCATCAAATACATCTATAATTTAAACATAACAAATCTCCACAAATAATTCATGGCAATTCAAATATTTTCAAATAAACAAATAGCCATATATTGTTAAGTGGCTAAAACATATCACTAAACCCAAGAGGTGAATGCCACACCTCTTCACAAAAATAATAAATCAAATATGCCCAAATTCATTTCACATGCTAAATGAGCCCAAAGTGACACAAGACATTCAAATTGCAACCTCAAATCATAGTAAAATTTGAAGATAACAAATGACCACCAACAACTAATAGCATAGCAAAATATTTCCATGTTCCTTAAATGCACAATAAAATAAATAAGAGAATAGCACAAGATGGTGTAAAGGAAAGAAATTCAAATTGGCTCAAATTCACTTTATATGGTTAAGGAATTAAGAATTAACAATTATTCAAAAGATACCAAGTATTCAAAATATTCAAAGGGGAAATAAACTTCTCCATAAAGGTCACACATTTTGCTAAAACAAGTAATCCAAATATGTACACATCACTTTACAAACTAAAAGGACTCAAAATGTAAAAAATTATTCAAATTAATAGTAGAAATAAACATCCTAAAGCAAATATAAACCTCCCAGGACTTATCTGTAAGTTCTTATTCAAAAAACGATCCAAAAACAGTGAGCAAGGGCATGTTTACACGGTTTCTGCAATTTTCTGAAAGCCAGGGGGTTATTCGCAAAATTCCTTTTCTTTTCCTTCTCCTTCCTCCGGCCAGAAGGACGGCAGCTGAGCGTGTCGTCGTCTCCACGATGCCGTGCTCCTCCTCCCCGCCTCCATCTCGCGCGAGGATAAGGACCCCGAAGGCGTCCTCATCTCTCTCACCCGCTCTCTTCTTCCTCTCTCTCCATTCCCCAATTCCTAACCCTAACTTTTCCGGCCGCCGCCGTGCGCCGTCGTTTGCCGATGATTCTGGCCACCCCATGGAGTTCTGGGAAGCTCTGGAGGACCGCCGTGAAGCCCTCTTCTTCCTCGCCGAGCCACGCGTGCGGAGGAGTGCGGGAGGGGTCGAATTACCTCATCTTCACGAATTCCGGCCGCCGCTGTCTGAGACGCTCATCGCCGACTCCGGCAACCCCGTGCCAAACCGAGCAGTTCTGGAGGCTCGCCTCGTCTTCCTCTTCGTCCTTGCCGAGCCACGCGTGCAACGGAGCCCGGGAATGGAGGAATTTTGCGTCTTCCTCATCCCCGGCCGGCGGATGCCGCGGACGCTCCCGTCGCCGTCCGGCGTCCTCCCGCTTCTCCGACCATTCCGTCGCAATCAGGGTGAGCTCGTGAACCTCCCCGCGCCATCGGATAGCATCAATTTGTTCCGTGTCCTCGTAGCGCCGTGAGCCGAAGTCCGGCCACCGCAATTCCTCGCCGCCAGTGGGTTTCCGGTGACCTATTACTAGCGGCGCTGGAACCATTTGGTTCGCCTTGTTGAGCTCTACAAGTCGGTAGTCTCAATTCGTCGAATCGCGTACGAATTCGCGGGATTGAGTTCGGCAGTGGATTGAAATCCATGGTGACGTCATCATGAGGTCATCATCCGATTTTAACCATTTCTATTTAATTCTTTTCAAAATGATTAAGTCTATGACATGTGGGACCCCCTGTCAGGTATTTATTCTTTTAGGAAAATAATTTCTGTAAATAATAAAACACTGACTGGTGGGCCTAACTTAAATTAATAATTTCAGAAATTGATTTAAATTGAATAAACTTTGTAAAATTCATAACTAATTCATTTTAAATCAGAAAAATACAATCTTTATACCAAAATGATCAGAAAAATAAAATCTATAATGTTGTGTCATTATAATGAGTGTTTGAATAAAATTTAAACTTGATAAATTTGAAATACAAATCACGTAACCTTTTAAATATGAAGTTATTTGAAATGCTATTTTGGATGCATTTCAAACTTCATTTAAATTGTCTCACATGCATAACTTTAACTTTAGAAAGGTGTTTTTATTATAACATGAACTATTATTATTGAACAAATCTATTTTAAAATGATAATCTATTTTAAAATGATAAATAATAAGAATTATTTTCATAATTTTGAAAATGAAATTATAAGCTTATGCAAGTTGTACTATTACTATTCAAACATCATTTCAAAAAAATAAGTCCTAACAACACTTTGAACTACTAAGTTCCTTTTAAGTAAATGTTCCACATATATCATTTATTACATAACTTCCCTTCATTTGTATTATGTGTAAGTAAAATAAGTAAGAACCCAATCTAAAATTCATAACACCAAGATAGTAATGCAATTTGTTGTAGTCCTAAAATAAAACATTCATTGATCAAAACAAAACTAAGTTTGAATTGTAAGTTCCACATTGAGTTAAAATAAATTTCATAATACAAAGTCAGGGGTAAAACATACAAAGAGTCTTCCTTAACCATTTGATATGATATCATCAATGTTAGACCTTATTCGTGTTCTTCCAAAGTTATTCTTTTTGCCAACATGAAAGATAACACTACCCTAACTCTAGCTAACTAAAGTTCATACATGTTCTTTACAAACAAAAGATGAACACAAACTTAAAACAACCATTGAGTGTTTATAAGTTGTTTTATTTTATTATTATGCTTAATATGTTACATGCACATTAATGTTAAAGAATTCATCCTTCTTATGAAGTAAACTTGAACATAAGACAACCCTAAATGAAATCACCCAACTCAAACAACACTCAATCATTGAGAGTTAGTTACGGGGTACTTTGCGATGCATTTCATACTTATGCATTAAGCATGTTGCTTCTTTAAACATTAGTCCTTACCGGACCAATGATGTTGTTCCCAGATTTCTTGGAGTTCTTATTATATCGAAGACCTTGGCTGCATAATCTTGCAGTCAAAGAGGCAAGTTCACTCTTTATTCATGTCCTCTTGAAGTATTTGTTAAGAACCTATTTTCAAAATGTTATTATTGCATGTCACACAAAAAGGGCAGAAAACTTATCTTATAATAATATGACTATGGTTATCCACCAGTGAGGTGGTAATCTCATATGGCTGGCAGATGGGACCACGGTAAGAATGTTGTGGTGGAGGTTCCATTTGCACGGGAAAGTATCACCTAGGACTAAACAACAAATGTCGCCAGTGATTCTTGCGCCGTATATTACGCGCTACCATAAGATTTGGAATGGGACGGAGAAGTCAGCTGTACCCTTTTCCTCTCGTACACCAACGGATACTATTCTGGGCCGGAAGTGCGTACAAGCCACCGGTAAAGCCGTATTACCGGGAGATGTCTATCGGTTGGCTTGTTTGACGTTGCGAGTTCGCAGTTCCAGGATAAAGCCGTATTACCGGGAGATGTCTATCCTGTGAATCACAACGGTCGGATGTCTAGTATCTATGAAGGTTGGCTTCAGGACTGATTTGATGCGGTTTCCAAATAGTCAGCAGGCTGAAAGTTGGATTTTCCCATCACCTGCAACTGAAGTAATGGGGGGTGTGCGGGGTTGTTGGAAAGGCGCAGTGATTGGCTTGGATCACCGACTGGGCCCCACACCAAGGAAGTGTGGACGGGAAAGATCACCCAGATGTGCAACAAGGCGTTGATCTCTTATGGGTAAAGCAGCGCACCTCTGCAGAGTGTATGAATGTGACATGTTACTCCACGTTCCAGGAAGGAACGACGAACGCAGCAGGAAAGGAGGCTCCTCAAAGCCCTAGCACCTGTGACTCCTGACGGACATAGTTCTTTAGAATAAAAGCAACCTTTTGAAGAAATGTTTTCGAAAACTTGCATTAGCCTACGACAATCCCTTGTCTGTGGCTGTATTTATGCATCAAACTTCCCACCTTATATAATGAACTTGCTGGGTAACGCTGTTACTCACTCTTGCCTCTTAAACCCCTTCTTAGACATGAAGAACCACAAGAAGGCAGCACTTAGGCTATGAAGACTCCGATGGCGGAAAAACTCAAGATACCACAGAAGGAAACTACAACGAGTGGAAGCAATCCAGAGAAGATGGAGGACAAGTGAAGGCGTAGTATAGCTAGGGACAGATCCCTAGTCAGTAGAACCTATTTCTTTAGGCGATGCTATAGCAGCAGTCGCAAGCCTGGCAATGGTACCAGTAGGCTTAGTACAGGTTAGACCTCCGAGATTTTCCATTTGATCTTCTTTTATTAGGGCCTTTCCTCATTGTATCGAGGAGGTTCTAAAGATCTGTTGTTCTGGATCTTCTGTTTGTAATCTATAGTCATGCCTTGGACCTGCGATATTTCTGTTGTACCACTCTGATGATGTAACACTGGTGGGCGGTGATCCATTGGTGCTATGTCAACGACTATAGCATACTACACCATGCAGTGGTATGCTGGGTCACCACAAGTGCCCTATGGAACCAATAGTACAGGAACTCAACAGGTCCTGTGTGAAGCAACGCCATGATGATGGCTCCCTTGGTTTCCCACACTGGCATGAGCCTGACATTATAACCCCAACGTAGCGAGGATGACCTGGTCATCCCTGTACAGAATGGTAAGGATCGCTTAATTAGTAGTTCAAGATATCTGAAATATGTGGTTGTGATAAACCATTAAATTTCAGGTATGTGCCAGTTTGAGTGTGATGGAAGCGAATAGCAGGCTCAGCCGGCCTGCACATATGACTTACCAGGATCTCTCACGGTCGACCTGCTCGAATTCAAGACCGCGATCAACGATGATGTGCTTCCTGCGTGCAGTGTGGTAGCGAGACAAGCTAATCCAGATCTGGTTGAGGAACATCCTCAGAAGCAAACCTGGTAATATGGTCGCGTACACTAGGTCCATGTCTCCCCACCCCTTGGTGACCATCCTATGCGCAGTGTGCAACGCAGCAGGTGCCAGAACCAGATACTGTGTGCATGAATCGAACACCATGTTAAATACACACACCGATATACGGAGACTGAAGCCTTGGTGAATAACAGATGGTAATCACATCTTTCAGAAATCTGGAAGCTATTGCTGTGGCTTCAAGTTCGCAAATACTTTTGCTTTTGGATATGTGTGTTCACTACTTGAAAAGAATAGCTGCTAGCAGTTCATATTAGGATCACAAGTACAAGATTCGCAAACGGTTGTAGGTTTCATGAGCTGCTGATCAAACATCTTTATGATTTGATCACTGATAGCAGGGATATGGTTTTATTGGGACCCCTCCGAACTGTACTGGTGCATGAAGAGTAAATAAAACATCATACCTTGTAGCTGCCCAACCACTGCCATGGCCATTCTGTCAAAGGGCCGGGCCGCGTTGCCATGGTATTGGATGAACGTGATGCCCCTTCTCGCTCTCCCCCAAAGATAAGCAGCTATCTCTGCTAAGAACTTCAAGCTCTTGTTGCATTTTATATGCATGCATCCATCCATCCACAATTAGATGTACTAGATGAGAACTTGAGAAGTCGTTTTCTCATGTGCCCATGCATGTTTTCCTTTTCCATTACTGGTCTCCATTTGTTCACAGTATCCACTTCCCCAACTGTATTTTTCTGTGGCATGTCCTTCCAAGGTACAGTCTGGACTAAGTCGAAATCATAAAACATGCTCTTATGGTGCTTGATCACGCAAAACATGCTGTTTCTTGCTAGCAACTAACCACGGAGTAGCCTGCATGCAGTATTGCAGATTTGCAGGTGCACTGGCCGGCACCCGGGGATTTCTTTTGTTTTTTTAAGGGAGTCCGGGCGAACATTGCAACTTGCAAGCACGACCATATCCGGAAGGGATGATTTGGGCCATAACCATGACGAGAACTTTTTTTTTGAGAAGAAACCATGACGAGAACTAGGCGGTTAATTCAGTTTAGGCCCGAGCCCGCTATATGTACAAGCCCAATATCGAACGGCCCCGATTTGGGGGAAGTTCTCAAAGAAAAAACCTAGCCGACGGGGCGACCAGCTCCCCGCGCCGGCGACGCGAGGGAGGGTGCGGAGGCGGCGCCGGCGGCCACTCGCGGTAAGAGCAACTGCACTGCACCTGCAGTTCGTTTAGTCCCATGCTGCTCATCGTATGATCTTGACTACATACATGGAGGATAGCACCTAGATGCCCGAATTCCTGTCCCACCCTTTCGTCCTGATACGTTTCTGTGTACCTCAAGCCTGATCCTTTTTCTCCTAGAGCCACAAGCTATAGTTGACTTGTGACTTCCCCAAATGCCGATTAAGGTTCACAGTTCTGTGGGATATCTTGTGGTTACCGCTAACACAACCCGAAGTTACTGGATCTCTCTCCAGCTTACGCCGTTTCTGGACCTTGCATCGTGCACTGTTTCGATTAATTTTTTCCTCTGAATATCACCTATATTGTGATGCTTGCTCTGATGAATTTTCTCTACAATTTGATTACTCATACATTACATGCATACATATGTTAAGCTATTTCACGCATATGGATTTCTATCCAAATGTATATGCGGATCCTGCTCAATGGAGTTAGCTAGCCTATAAGCTTACCCGACACTCACTTATTCTTTTAACATGGAAACGTAACTTTGCATCATTGTTGCATATCCAATCTGTCAGGATTCAGAAGAATCAAGCTTTTGACAGAGGAATGAATCCGTGCTTAATAGCTGCTGACCAGACCTTCTCGATGTCCGTCACATTATCTCCGCACTCGTGCATGTTCCAACCTTCCAGAGCGTGTATTATCCCAGCAATGCGACATGCGCTCATCACCCTTCTTGGGAGCCAATTCTGTCCATACAGCGAGTAGCAACACGTGTCAATTTAGATTACATTAAGAAGTTTGTGTTCATTAAATGGTCCTATTTTGCTTAGCTCAAAATTTGCACAGCTAGGTAATGAAAACATATCAGTGGTACCTCACATGTGTGGACGTTCTGCATTGTCTCTGGGATCTTCATTGCTGGGATACTCAAGTACGTGCAATCCTTGCGTGTCTTCTTGAGGGGAAACTGTGATGTAGGAATAAATATTGTTCCACTTGGTGCCTTCTGTTGTTGTTTATCATCTATGTTATCTCCTATCCAGATCTGTTGTAGTGAAGGAGTAATCATGAATATTCTGATTGTCAGAGTGCTTGCTCCTTTAGTTATTTTAAAATTTTACTTCGCTAGCTACATAAATTGGCAGAGTAATTTATTGTCATTTGTTGGTAGATGATGTAGCATTACTATGTTAGCAGCCAAAATTGTCTGAATGGTTTTGACAAGGTTTGTAGAAGCATTCGCTGTCATGTCATATCTCTACTAGACCACTAGTGATACTCCAATTACGATATATCACTACAAGGTCTATCAAGGATTTCGATCCCTTTTTCCAGATAAATTTTACGGTTTACCTGGGGTATTTCATCACTGGAGAATTTCAGATACACAGTGCTGCTCTCTGGAGCTCGCGACTTGAGCATGTCATATTCCTTCTTTTGGTTCATGATTACCTGCAAAAAATTGAGTTGTTGGAATATTTGGAATACATTTATAGCCAAAAAATTTGATGACATAAAGTAGCTACTGCAAATACTCAGCAAAGGAGCAGTCTGATAGGTACCTGTACACCTCTCTCACATAAAGCGGTAGCTGTGGCATGGGCTACCTTTGAACTGCTTCCACAAAGAAAAATCTGCTCCGTATTGAAAGGGATACTCTTGAGCACCACTGCAGCTGCTAGGCCACTTCCATCAACAAGTCGAACTCTTAACTTTGGATATTTTTGTGTAAATAATTCCCCACTCCCATTCAGTTGTTTTGCCTGCACCAACAATATCAAGGTTTAACTCTTTGCCCTGACCAATTTTTTTGTACTGCACACTGAACTTTTGCAACACCCTAATTAAAACTATTAGTTCTGTAAACTGGTTAGAAGTAATCAAAAGGTTGTCCCTACATATCCCTTTTACGTACCAATATACCTGAATATGTTCTTGTCAGATCAGAAAGTAAGTTTCACGTGCAAAAGTATAGAGAGGGCATTATGTGAGAAAAGTATGACCATCATGCCTGATTTAACAGTCCTAGACTGAGCACTCTGACCCCTCTTCCATCAGCATCTAGTATTGCCTTCTCAATTAGGCTGTTGATGGATTCTCTCTCCCAAATCAAGCCATACTGCACATGATGAAAATGTTAGCAGTTTGCAGAACTGTTAAGCATAGGATTCTTACAAAATGGAATTACTTGGTAGTTGTATCTTGGTATTGCCCATGTTTGCATCTTGAACTTCTTCAGTTTGAGACTTTCAACGACAAACGCAGAAGATCCATAAACCCATGCCAGTACCATTGACAGCCATGCCATTGGCCATATCATCCACATATACCATACATGGTTATCTGAGGGTCTAGAGGCAATAGAGGTAATCCCAACCCTTAGGTGATAAGTCGATTGCAAGGTGGTCATATGCGTCAAGTGAACAAGATCTGGTGTATCTTCTGTTCCTTTCAGTGCTCTCTCATACAGCTCGTCAGTTGAATTGTCCATGGTGTTGTATATATAGTCATAGAACGGCATAAACAGTGAGTAGTTTGTACGGAACTGTGTATGATGTAGAGAATGGAACCTGTGGAAATGTGGGACAAAATAGCAGTGAATAATTTATTTCGTGGTTCTGTGAAGATATGGCTAACCATTTTGACTTGTTGTGCATTTGTGCAGAATCCACTGTGCCAGCTTTGATTAGGACTTCAATGTCTCAAGTATAACCACCTGGTTACATGTTTCGATTGTAAGCTTGATTTGAAATGTTACACTTACGAGGGAGTGTACATGAGATACTTGAGAGGAGGGAAGACTTGGAACATCCACTTTGGCACCAGCTCAAAATTACAGTGCCCCATATTGTTCATGAAGTCAATGTACGTGATGTACAAAACAACGGCCAGGACAGAACCGCGTCCCATAAAAATTGGTGTCATCGTGGGGATCGAAAATAACAGGAAATAAGCCACCTGTTCAGCAAATGGATGGATAACAGCTGCAAATCATATGGTAAAGTTGCATTAGAGTTAAAGACAGGAACACTTATTGGGTTCATTGAGCAATAATACCAAGGCAATGGAATGGGTGTAAGTTGGTGGCATTTATGTATCATTGTGTTAACCATTCTTCTGAATGCTATCACTTACATGTTATGGGCTCTGTGACGATGGAGGCATGGTGGTGTGAGTGGTAGCGGGAGTAGAGGAAATGGTGGTGGAGAGCTCTGTGGAACCAGTAGTACAGGAACTCAACAGGTCCTATGTGAAGCAATGCGGTGATGATGGCTCCCTCGGTTCTCCACACTGGCATGCGACTTACATTCGGGACGGTTACGTAGGCCATGTAGAAGAACAACCCATTGAAGATGATTTGGTCATCCCTGTATAGAATAGCAAGATCAGTTGGCATAACAAGATATCTGAACATATGTGATTTTGTTGGAGACTCTGGTCAGCAGTGCAATGGTCACCTGACCATTAGATCTCAGCTGTTAGTGCGAGTGCGACAGAAACGCATAGCCAGCTGAGCACATAACTTACCAGGAACTCTCCCGGTCCACCTGCTCAAATTCAAGACTGCGGTCAACGATTATGTGCTTCTTGCGTGCGGTCTGGTGGCGGGACAAGCTGATCCAGATCTGGTTGTGGATCATCCTCAGCAGCAGAGCTGGTAACATGGTGGTGTACGCTGGGTCAATGTCTCCCCACCCACTGGTGATCACCCTGTGCACGGTGTGCAATGCGGCAGGTGCCAGGACCAGGTACTGTGTTCATGGATACAGAGAGCACCAGGTAAAATATAGATACTGATGATATGATAAGATAAATGCAATGATTGCGTGTAAAAGAGGTGGCATCTCTGATCTTTGATCGTTCAGACTCTAGAAGCTACTATTGCCATGGCTGCTAGTTTGCATATGTCTTTTTCAAAGAGATAAAGTTACTTATTAAAGTTCAGCTGGAATGTGCGTGAAGTACTTGAAAGTACAGCTATTTTTGGTGTTTCATGTTCGGATCACAATTCACAAAAATGGGGTACATAGACAGTTGAAGGTTCCACGAGAGCGACATGAGGTGCTAAGCAATTCAGTACATCTTCGTGGTTTGGCAATCTCTAGGCGTGCAGTCAAAGAACCTGAAGTATGAGACGGAATTGATTTTATGGAGAACCCCTCTGTACTAGTGCATGCTATCGTATTCAGGCGCTATTCACCCTACGAGAACATGCAAATGAGTTTGTCAAGGTTTATTTATCCTTTTTTTTAGATAAAAGGAGCCACCAGGCTCCCAATTTCAATAGAAATTGGAGTGTATAGATCACAAACAAACTCACCCCCACACCACCAACCTCGAAACCTGAGAGAACAAACATCTCCAGGAATCGGAAACACCCACCAAGGAGGACACAAAGCCTACAAAAGCCAAAACAGAGACTAGCGAACTAAGCAATTCAGGAAGCTTTACAACTTTTCTAACCAACACTTTTCAATACAAGTTTCTAAATCAGCTGATTATTTATCCTTTTTCTTATTGTTTTATATGTTATAAAATGATTTAAGATTGTATAGTGCAAACATGATAATGTAGTTTACTTTCTTTGTTTTCTTCTAGCAATTTATTATCGGTGATCTCAAAAACTTAAAACAGTACTTGTGGAACCACTGACCATGGGATGTGAATGCTTTGGGCTAGACTATATACATATATACTGTTTGGACTACATATCCTTTGGTTTGATAATTCACTGTGACATCGAACTTTTACTGCAATTAATCAGCAATCTGTCATGGATACCTTCTGATTCCTGTTCTACTTGGATACTTTTTTAGGGAATACATATATAACCTAGCTCAAGCCCTCTTAACCAGCATATCATTGAAGTACTTGGTCTATTTCTTCTATTGTCCATTCAAATAATGAATTCGTTCTTGATCATTGTGATATGTCAGCAGCTTGAGATAAAAAAGGATGGCCAAAATGAACATCAGGAAGAAAAAACAGCTGCACATGAAGAACAAAAAAAATCATACCTTGAAGCTGCCCATCCAATACCATGGCCATTCAGTCAAAGGTCCAGGCCGTGTTGCCATGGTGATGGCTGGACGGTGCCCGTTCTGTCTCCCAAAGTTAAGCAACTCCTCCGCTAGCTCTGCCAAGCGCTTCAGGCTTCGATCCGTTTTATATGCATGGACGTTGGATATTGTTACAGAAAACGCCCTGAAGGTAATGATATTTCTAAATGCCACCCCAAGATCCATTTTTGCGTCACTCTTCTAGAAACCGTGAAAGTTATAAAGTACTCCTAAGATTGTAATTCGCGCAGTTTATTTCCCACAAAATCATTTACTTTTAATCTGAGTAAGAAACAGGAAATATTGCCACCAAGTAACTTCTAACGTTTGGGATTGGTATTTTTTGTTTTGCAATTTGTCATTTATTTGCCATGTACGTTAATTTGGGCCCAATTTAGAGGGTTGGATTGTACCCCAACTCCTAAGGAGATGAATTATGTTCTGTGAAATTCTCTTGCATTAATTGCGACTTGGGAGAGCGAGCGAGACAAGGAGCATGATTACCATGATCTTTGAGGCTTTAGAGTTCGGCATCTATAAATAATCTATTTGTTCGACACAAATTGGTCGTTTTCTCTATAACCACACATGTTTGTATATTTATTTTGGACACTTTGCTTGGTGGGTATATCTCATCTTGACATGATTTAACCCTTTTTAAAATTTTGCATTAAAACCTCATTTGTCTTAAGTAAAGTAACGGAATGAAGTAAATCTTTTGCCTGCATTTCGAAAACAAAAATAATTTTATCACCCTTCACTCTACACTTCAACCACAGGGAAATTGTGGAAAAGAAGTCGTTTTTTCCATGCTCCCCTGCCCTACATGTTACACCTTTCATAATTACCGATCTGTTATTTCTTCACGATATTCACTTCACTGCCCCAGCTGTATTTTACTGTGACTTGTCCTTTCAAGGTAGTATAATCTCGGCAGACAGAACTCTGATGCCCGTCTCAAATATGAAATCACGGAACATGCTTTTAGGGTGCTCGGATCACACAAAACATCATGTTGCTTGATACTGGCATTTCTGTTTAGCGACTGGCTTCCGTCTCGGATTTCCTTTTATGTTGCCATTTCTTGTACAGGAGGGGATGAAGCCCCTGCCTAGCTAACTTCTAGTATCAAGTACGTAGGAGTTTCTAGCATGCAGGTCCCTGCATTTCTTCTTAATAACATCTCTACGATGCAGAGATGATCGACAGGGTACGATGTCAGCTTCATTTTCCTGAGCAGTGCCGTTCGGTTTTGTTGAGAAATAACTCCAAACTCTGACGTATGACAGCTTAAATCTCGTACGGCTAGATGCTCATCCCGCCTAGAAGAAAATATCTTCAACTGCTCAATGTGCACACATAACTGCTGAAAATGCAGCAGTAGGTTGCAACTGATGGCATCAGTAGGTTCTCGATCTATCAGTCTGGCGTTCCAAAGTGCACTGTTAATTTTTCTAACTATGTAGGACCATGCAGCATACACGAAGAGAGTTCAACTGAAAAATGTCACTCTAGTTTGTTGTAGTGCTTGCTCCCCTTCACACGTGGCACGGCGAAGCACTGGCGGTAGTGCCGCCTGAGCCGGTCTAGGGCTCGCACTCTGATCCTCAGCCGCAGCCGCTTCATCCTCTCGATCACAGCTCTGAAACCTTTCCCCAGTTTCTTGGCCTTGCCGAGGCTGATGATCAACCTCCTCTTGCTCTTCTTCTTCTTCCTCACTGACAAAGATAAAAAGAACACTAGTCGATGAGCAACACTAGGCATGAAAGATAGCAACCAGCATCTGTCTCCATGGTCCTAAGCAACCAGAAATCAGTGGTCCCTTTGCCAACAGCATCAGATAGTTCAATGACTCATTGCAAATTCTGAATATGCCAAAAGTGGTTGTTTGATGATTGCGACGGCTTAATTCAGATGTCCAACTAATGTTTTCTCTTTGTCCAGAGCAAATAAGTAGGTGGAAGGTACACATGTGCCGACTTACATGTAGGGATATTTTCTTTATAACTATGTTTCGGTATAGATATGGAAATTGCAGTTTATATATATACAGTGTGCACTCTGTGGTGAATTCATATACCTTGTAATTTCTTCGTGTTGTCGCTTCCTCTTAGCCTTGCATCTTGGATCACCTACATTTCAGTAAACAAATAATATAAATTTTTGGCCCATTAATTATTGGCCAAATTTAGTTTTGGTTCTTAAGCTTTAAAACCAATCTTCTCCTCAACTTTCAAAAGCGGATATATATAGCCCTCACACGACTTACCAGTGGCTTAGCATACATGATAGCTTAATCGAGCCTAGCGAACTTGGTTAGGAGAGTGGATATACAACCTCACAACCTGGGTTCAAAAGTCCTCGCATATACGGATTCTGGTCGCCTATTTATAGTGTCGGTGTTTTCCTTTGTAGTCGTCTTAGAAAAGAAATATTTATAAAAACATACGTGAAAATTTTAAAAATTATTAATTTCTCAATAAATAGAATGTAATAGTAGGACTCATGAAATTACGTGAAAACAAGAAAATTGTGAGAGAGCTAGAATTCTGAGACAATATTGTTTCTCACCAAAGGTAGATTTTTGTATATTCTTGAAAACCTTAATAGGTTCACGAATATTCACAAAAAATTACTAGATTTTATTTTTAATTTTCATGACCCTTTTTAGTTGGAATTTAATTGTAGAAAGTAGAAATCTTGGGGAAACTATAAATTTGGAGAATGGTTACTCAAAATACTGTAATTCCGAAAGAAGAAATTTATTATACGAAAACAATTAGAACCGTCATGAAAAATAAAGAACACATTGATTTTTCATGAATATCTATTAAATAAACTAGCATGATGGCCCTCGCAAATGCGAGGGCATCATCTTTAGCATCTATCTATGCAAATAATTAAATCTTCCAATTAATTCCGTTAATGCAAACGGGTTGTGAGGGCATCATCTTCAGCATCTATCTATGCAAATATTTAATTCTTCCAATTAATTACGTTAATGCAAACAGTAATTTATAGGATTCTACAACAACCAAAATACATCAATTATTGTTAAAACATCCTTGACCGCTAAAATTCGTGAAAATTACCCTAATGCCATTCCCCAAAAATTCATAAGGATTCATATATGGTTTGTATGTGCTACTCGATAAGTACACATAACTAAACAGTGGGATGCTAGTCGAGCAATTTTCTAATTCAAAAGAGGAAATTGCAGCTTCCACCATGTCTTCCCCTTGTGTTGCACAAAACACCATATCCATCAATTTCTTGCGGCTTCCACCACGTTGTGGTCTAATCATTGTGTTTTTCACTAACTGGCAGTCTAATCAGATTATTAACTCCATAGCAAGCAAAATTGACAATTAGCCATGTATGTCAATACTTCGATTGTTGTTAAAATATGTAGCCTCCATCGCAAGTCTATATTGTTGTACATATAAAATATATGTGACTTGAAATCATAACCAAATCAGAAAAATAATTGTACATCAGTAAATCATGAAATCATGATTTACAAGGTTTAATAAAACTATTTTAAACATTAATTGTATGTCAATCCTTCAATTAATTTTCTTTTGGAAGAACTTAAAAATTCATGAAGGGTTAATTGTTCATTCAAAAATTATGAATTTTTACTTTAAAACATTTTGTACTCTTATATTTTAAAATAAATACTCGTGGCGCACTAAATAGATCTTAAGAAAATTGACATAATTTTTTTAATAAATTTTCTATCTAAACGTTTTGTTCAGAATATCAAATGGACAATCAATGTTCAAAATAGTTTTATTGTTCCTTGTAAATCATGATTTCGTGAGTACAATTATTTTATGTGATTTGCTTACGGTGTCATATCACGGATATTTATATGTAAAACAATATAGATTTATAATGGAGTCTATATATATTTTGACAATAATCGAAGCAGTGACATGCAGTGCTAAGTATCAATTTTGCTTACAATTGAGTTAATAAACTGATTAGATGACCAGTTGGTGGAAAATACAATGATTACACTACAACCTGGTGGAAGCCGCAAAAAATTAGTGGAAGTGGTGTTTTGTGCAACGCATGGACAAGGACATGGTGGAAACTGCAATTTCCTCAATTCAAAATGTGGGATTTGTACATCGGATGTACATTTTTGAAAATTATGATATTGTGAGCAAAAGAATAATTGAAATCTACCAACACAATTCCTAAGAGATTTATAATAAGGGTCTCTCAAAAATATAAATTACCAAATGCTAATATTGATGGCTATAACCATGTATGTTAGGCTAAAAGGAATATCACATGCGCCAATTACATCTTTCCTCATAACTAATCTGAAGCTTAATTGTTTATATAACATTTAAAAGCTACCATATTAATGATTCGTGTGCTAGATGATACTCCTAGTTGCACTCATATTACATTGCTACATGAATTTGACGAACTACCGATAATTGTATTAGAAGTACGCCTCCAAATATACGAACTCTATACTTTGCATTATGTTAATAATCCGGTTACAACAAACCGCTTAACGAAAGTTAAAAGGCTATATGATTTGCAATGGATGATCAGATATATACTCCATAGATAAATAAAATATATAGGTGAGCTTTAGCTATAATTTTCTTATACAATATTTAATCAATGGTTACTGAGCCAAAATAATATGGAATTTATTTTTAATACGATTGTGGTGTCTATTCGGGGTAACATAAGCAACATAGTATTGACCTTATTGTTTGCCAAGACATGAATTTACATAATCAAAATACACTCTATATTTGACAGTCTAAGTTTTATACAGGTTGTGGTCAACAACAAATAAGGTGCACCTGATTAAAAGTCGATGGTGTTACATCCATTTACCAAAATATGTGGAGCCAACTCAAGTATCCAGAACATACTTGTTTCTCCTTTTATTATAATGGGAAGCTACATAGACAAAACTGGATTGCCACAATATATAGTTTTCATTGCTACAAGTTTTGCTTTCTCTTGGTCATAGAAAAAGGTGTATATATATCCATAGATCGCACATGCATATCTTCTATTGCCTCATGCACATAAAGGTTCTAGGATTTTATTCCAATTGCACTATGTAATTATAGATATGCTTGAATACCGACGTCGGCCGATGTGTGTAATTATTGCATCAATCAATAAATTTAAGTCATGATAGATCAGACACCAATGGAAAATAAGATTTAAACCATATATTGTTTTGAAGATCTTTTTATAATGATATGCATGGAGTCGGTTCAGTAAGTACGCACCTGGCATGTGTTCCATATTGCTCTCATAAGTTTAGATTAGGGTTTTTTAATCGAGAGCTCTATTTACGTTTCTTGCATGGAGGCTTGGACCATGCGTATCCATCAATCCATGCATTCATATGTTTGTCAAGTACGGTCCATGGTGGTTTCTTGAATTGATTTATAAACACATCTTATTAGCCAATATATTCATCTTTGGTGAGCACCAGTGGCGGCGCCAGTAGGAGGGCGAGGAGGGGCGGCCGCCCCGGCTCCCCAGGGGTGGAGCAGGCACCCCCTTCCATCGAATCCAGCAGCAGCGCCTCGCCATTGACGATATAGAAGGTTCAGGTAGAAATATTGACGAAGAGGTATGCTGACCTAATATTTAGGCCTTAAATGGGCCAAACTTCACCTAACGGACAAAGGCCCATGGCCAGGAGACGTCCTGCGACCACGATCTGCTCGCGCCCCAGTCGCACGTTTGGACCACGCATGATTCCATTCCTCAATCGCCAAACCAGGAACCTCGTTCCGCCACCAAGACTCGTTGCTGGCTCCTCCCTGCAT
This sequence comes from Poa annua, assembly GCA_026929855.1. NCBI lineage: Eukaryota > Viridiplantae > Streptophyta > Magnoliopsida > Poales > Poaceae > Poa > Poa annua. The sequence goes on from CM049433.1 coordinate 75,207,600, forward strand.
GCGATTGGTTGGATCGGCTATGCCTATTTGGACGTACGATGTGCCCCAAATGAAGAGGACCCCGTAAAAGTGTGACTTTAACTTGTGTGTGTCCATGTTGTGTGACCCTGATGAGATCGTCATCTTTGAACGTTGCAATCACTGCATGTTATTAGTTGTCTAACATCCACATGTTATTATATGACCATTATCGCGAAAGTTGCCCATTTTTTCGTGATTTTCCCCCCCTAATCCCTTCGTTCCTGTGTATAGGCCTCGTGTGTGTCGCTTCGATAATTTGATCAATTCAACATGAATTATATAGTTGTCTTGTTCTTAAAGAATTGTGAAAACTGAATATTCATAGGCTCCGTTACTACGTTGAATCAACTCTTTTTAAAAAAAATCATCTTATATGTTCGCCCCTCCTCATCTCAATTCCTGGCTCCGCCACTGGTGAGCACACGGGTGAGTAAGAAGTACGTGAGGCGAACAAAACACCCTCTTAGCAGTTAGCACCGATCCGATGATTTGAATTAGTAGTTAGTTTTCCGACCCGTCCGTCTTGTTCAATCTTGTGAATTGTGATCATGTGCAACATGAGAGGAGTCGGCCGGCCGGCCAACCGGTGCGATTTCTTATGTCCATGTACGATGATCAGAAGTCAATTCCCATGTACGATCGTAGGATCGTTTGGGCTTGTTTTCTTGCTTGTACGTGTCAGCGTAGATACATTTGCACGTAACTAATGTTTGTATGTAACGCTTTTATGTTTTAATCTCAGCCGTTATACATAGAATCAACCGATTATAGAATTTTAACATATGTGGCTTAACGTGGTGTCTCTATTAAACAACCTCATTTGCTTTTAGTATATAATAGATTGTGAGTTTTCTCTTCCATGGTTTCTCCAAAATATTTTTAGTTCACTATTGAAATTATCCCATTTATAACATTTCTAAAATTTGTAGTAATTATTTATTTATTCGGTTATTTCCTAATATATCTCACTTTCGTGACTTTAAATAGGTTTTCTTATTCTCTTACAGATAGCCTCTTACGATATATTTACTTAATTCTTCGTAATATTCTAAATAAGATATTCTTACGTTTTAAATATTTGATGACTTAGTGATTTACCACATGTGCAAAACCACCATCGCATCATTCAGTGGTGTGAGGGATTAATCTACATTTGAAAAATGAGTGTCATGTTTCTCTAGTTATAACCAAAACTAAATATCCACTACTTAAATATAATATTCCCATAATATAATGGTATAATCGCGATAAACTTTGTTGCGTCCTTTCTGTATGTGTGGGGTAGGTGTGAATAGGTGTGAATTGGTGTTTTTTATGTAATTCCACTAATGGTATAATTACGATAAATTTAGTGCACTACAATTTTACTACTCGTGCAATTATCTATTTATCTAGAACACCCCCACAACAGGAAGGGTTGAGTTGGGTATAAGTAATCTAGAGGATGTGCTCACCTTCTTCCCTCATGCACTTCAGTTTATGGGCTCACCATTTTCTTAGGGAGAGACTAACTCTAAGTAGATTGAGAATTAACTCATTTCTCAATCAGATGGAATCACCCGATTTCAATCGCAACCCTGTCCAACCCACATGTATATGGGAAATGTTTGTTGCAACTTATGTGCTACCCACGCTGATCTGAAAACAAAATCAGTTGCAACTCATATGTAACCTGCCTGAACATCTCAGTTGCAATCCATGTGCAACTCACCCTGGAAAAATCTCATATGCAACATATGTGAAACCTACGTGTAACTGGGAAACAACACGAATCACGACGTAAATTCTGACGGTTCGAGTGTTAATTAAATGGATCTAACGAATTGTAGAATTAGCAAAAACCCGTTCTCCTATTACTATATTTTAAGAACCATGCGAATAAAATAAACCTAAGAAAATGGAAAGTTGTGTGTGCTTATTTTAGAATTTTGGGTGCACTTCAACAGAGGAGGTCTTTCTCTATCAAACAAGACCTAAGACACAATCTAAGAGAAACTATTTTTAATGGAAAACTATTAGCAATATACGGACAGTATCCAAAAAGATTGATTGCTGAAATAAATTTGCATTTCTTTTTAGGATTAACTAAATCAATGCAAAGCAAGTGGAGGAAGAACTGTCACAGAGTCCGGAAGTCCACATACCTCTGTCAAGCTTTCCTGGCGCTTCCTCATCCTGCTCTGAATGTAGCTCCGGGTGCACTGCACGCACGGATCGACTCCTACCGTCAGTAAATTCACTTACTAATAAACGCATGAATAATTAACTAGCAGCCTTAACCGGTCGACCTAACCTTGATGTGGTACTTGACGTAGGACTGGAAGTTGAGCAGGATCCACGCCGTCTTGGCCGCCCGTTTCCTCTTCACGTGCCGCTCGAAGATGTCTGTAGCACCAACCTGGGACGTCAATGTCCACTTGCCACGAACATGAGACGGGACTAGACGTCACGTACGTACCGAAGGAGACGAAGCCGCCATTGGTGGTGAGGTGGTGCACGGACTCCCTGCGCAGCTCCGGCGGCGGGATCGGCGACCAGCTGCACTTGGGCGCCTTCGGGTACGAGCTCCCGGCGTCCTGCAGCTCCTGGAAGAAGGAGGTGGCGACGGCCAGGTCCGTGTCGTCCCGGAAACGCATGGGGAATATGGCGTTTATCTTCCCCGGCTGCACGTACCCCTCCAAGAACCACACCGTTAGCCATTCATTCATTCATCAGCTGACCGAAACGATCGAGTTCTGATATCTCCATGCCATGGGACTCTGTGACGCACCGTCCTGCTGACGAAGAAAGGGTCGCGGTGGCTGTACACGAGCTTGGTGGCGCCGGAGGAGCCGAGGTTCCCGAGGATGTGCTTCAGCTGCGAGCTGAGCACCACGGACTGCAGCAGCGACACCCGCTGGATCGCCCTGGCGCGGTCCTTGGGCCGGGCCAGGCCGGAGAAGTTGAGCTTCAGCGTCAGGGCGTACCCTTCTCTCGTCGGCTCCACGACCTCCGCGAACTCGCGGTACGTCTTCCTCGTCTCCTGCAGCGTGAACTCCGGCAGGGCCGTGGAGGGCGCGGCCTCGTGCGAGAGGGAGGGCGTCGATATGGACAGGTGCACGTTCTCAGGGTCCGACGCCGAAGCCTGCACCACCAGTCTGTCAGTGCTGACAGACAAAAACACTACTGAACAATTGTTCAGAGTTCTGTGATGAGTGACTGCTTCAGCTCAGAGCTATGTGCACCTGTATGTGATACCGTATCGATCCGAACTCGAAGAAGGTGTGGTCTACCGGCACTGGTCTCTCAGCGCTGCAAACGTCGAAACATTGCATGAATTCAATCTGAAGGCAAAGGGAGAGATGAGCTTAACAGCGCCACGCACCTCTGCAGCTTCGTCAGGATTTCCACCAGGGCTCGCGACCCGCTGTTGAAGAACGCCATGGCGCCGGCGCTGTTACTACCACGGCTGAGGATCCATCGGCGTCATCTCCTTATCAAGGTGTTGGCCACTGGTGTGGGTAAGTAAGTAGAGAGATTTGCATGTAATGTCTCTTTGACATGAGGAGCTGGTGAGAACTTCATGAGACTACATTGCACCAGCAAAGCGCAACGGTGACTACTTGACTGGTTGTGAGTCTGCCTGAAGCCTGAAGGGGACCTTTCCTGTTGTCGATTGGTAGAATGTCTCGGAAGCAACCTAGTGACATCTGCCCCCTTTTCACCTTGCTTTGTCTCCAATGCACTCCACAATCATTTTCAGGCTCTCCCTTTTTTCAATTGCCGTAGCAGTGAATAATTAACTAGCATAGCGAAAATGTAAATGTAGGAATTCTTGAATAGGACCCAGGAGATGTAAAACAAATCTCCACATTGAAATCCATCGACTGAAGCCTTTTTTTCTTACCCTCACCAGTTTGAGATTTCTTCAAACAGAAAGTAACACTCAGATCCAGTATATTTTAAATTGAGCAAAACTCAGTCTACAAGTTTCATCTCATCTTTTCTTCTCAAAAGACGATCATTCCAGCTTTGCACTAGTTGGTAGGAGAAACAGGGACTGGGATCCCCTGACGTGGCCCATGTGACGTGAGGGACACTGACATGTGGGCCATTGGGACATAGGGGCCACATGTCAGTGACTCCCACGTCAGGCTGCCGACGTTTCCAAGAAATAGATGACTATTTTTAGGCTAAAGACATGAATATGACATCAATATGATTTTCTGTGAAGTTTCCAGAGACACAATTAGTGTAGCACTCTCGTTACAACATTTGGAACATCTTTGCTATCAAGAACTAAAATAGAGAAATGACACTACAGTTTAGTGTACCACTCACGTCGCAGCATTTGGAACATCTTTTCTATCAATCAAGAACTAAAATAGAGAACTGACACTACAGTTTAGTGTACGACTCACATCGCAGCATTTGGAACATCTTTTCGTCAAGCACATGTCGGTCACTCCCTAACCCCTACAACTTCGGTGCAATTTCACATGGGAAACTCCACTTTGCAGAATGCAATGCTATCCAAGACCCATGTATGAGCAAGAGCCCTGCAGCCAACTGTTGCTGCCAGTTCTTCAGCCTCAGCCCTTCTCTTCTCCAGAACCTCGATGCTGTAAGGACCTGCTGGCGGAACCTCCATGTTGTAAAGAATCACTGATGTGCTAGAGAGAGCATTCTTGTCCAAGATAGATCCTCCTGCTGTGGTAATCAAGTTTGCAAGGTCGGCCATATATACTGGCATGACATCACCGGCGAAGTAGAAGGACAGCCCTGAAAACAGACTTGGCGCCTACAGAATAAAAAAATGTATGCACTCAATAGTCCATTAAGATTGCTTTGCTAATTTTCTCAAGAAATTCATATACAAACCTTTTGGATTGCCCGTAGTCTTCCTGTGCGAGGGCCATCAACAGAGCCATGGACATCAGAACCGATCTCATATGGCTCCTCAGGGACTGGTTCTCTAGCCTCCAGGCAAGCTTTCACCCCTAAATGTCAAAAAAAATGTATAAGAACTTCCTTGCAGTCTAGCAGAAGAGGGCAATTAACACTAGATAAAACAAAGTGTATGTACATTGTCTGCACAGCATGTAATGTTCTATGAAGCTTATATAACTATCTAACATGTACAATGGCCAAAAGACATGGGATCAACTCAAGATAATAACTTCGTCATCAGAGGACTGTACTTACAATTTACATTGACAACCCATTTCCCAGCTAGTATGGCCAGGAGAACCTTCAGTGTCCTAGCACATGCTCCTGTTTCATCCGTGTTAGCGACTACATGAGTCACATTTGACCTCCAGTTGTTAGTTACTGTGACGCCAGTTTGAGACTGGAACTGATCCAAGACTTCCTGTGAAGTTTCCAAAGATACCAAGACATTATCATCAAAGCAGTTACATCAAGTAGTAGTATGTAGTGGGTATAATCAAATAACCAAGAACTACCTTGTCTCGACCAGAGGGAGCAGATGCACATATCACCCATTCACTTGTCAAAATAGGTGAGGCTGTCCAAAGCTCATTTCTTTCCATTGGAAAAGGTGAGTTCAGATCACCAATAATAGTATCAGAAGATGATCTGGAAAATTCAGGAAAAGACAACGGTTCATTAGAAGATACATGCAGATGTGGCAAAATGCAACTATACATAACATGCACAGAGAACACACCCATGCAGCTGGGCCGCCTTCTTTTTCGGCTTCGATCTCTCACATGGCAGCCTCTTTGATGAATGGGAAGGACACAGCATAACAAACTTTTCCTAAAGCACATTGCAACCACTTGATTATGTAACTTGACAAAATGATTTACCAGAATAAGTGGATTTTAATTTAATACAAATTAGAGAATGCAGATTTAAAGACCTACTTCGTCCCATCGGCAGCCTGGGATCCCATGGGCACATGGTAAATGAAAGCTTTGGCGGCAGCTCTTAACAAGACATCCCAGTGCTGCACCCTTTAATCCACAAACACCACACTTGATCTTCGAAGAACGGGCCAACTCATTCTCCAAATTCTTCACATTATCACCATCAAAGAATGCTTGAGGAGCCCTATATGAATGATATATTAGCAATACATATTATGTACATGAGAAATACGATCCCAAAATAATTACAAACAGTCAAACAGAGGTATAAACCAAGCAAAAGAGACAAACAGTACCCCATTTGTGGGATGCTACTCAAACGAAATATATGCTTTTAGTAAGAAAAATAAGCTTATTTATAGGTTCAGAAAAAATAAGCTAATATTTGCACAGAACATACCATTCAATGCATTTCTCATGGACATGCAGGACATTTGATTTCCAAGCTTGATCATCCTTCACAGGTTCTCCATTCAGATAATGCAACAATGGGCCAGCACACTGAGTTTGAAAAGTACATAAGATTATTAAAGTACAGAAACAATCAGTGGCATGCCAAGTCAAGTACTGGCGGTGAATACAACAAATATCAATATTTGCTCATCTTCTGACCTCACTGTTTTTAGAAGAGTGACAAAATGCGCATTTCCAGGAGTCAGACATAGCTGGTTGTTCTGCATTGTGTTTGCAATCACATAAGTTCTTCTGCTTTCCATTTCTAAATATCAAGTGAAATGACAAGTTAGAGAAAAATACTTACTTTCACTCTGATCTGCGGATTTTAGCCTCTTCAGTTCCCTAGTATGGTCATCTGTTACATTGGGTACTCTTTTCAACACACTCTGAGGAGGTGATCTGCTTGTTATCTGAAAAAATGACCAATTTTAGGAGCGCGATCATTACTATAAAAATGATATAGCAGATGCAAGGAGTAAATTGAATATATTATACACTACAACTATTTTTGATTGCCAGATTTAAGAAACTTTGTGCTTTTAAAAGTGTTTGAAGACAATCGCAAATTACTATGAACCATTCGATTTTAGATGAGCACCCCTTTTGTCCAACCGCCAATGCCTCCTGGCTCTGTGGCTGCCTAGTAGGAGGCTACTGCCTCTGATACGGGCCGTCCTTCAGAAGGGCTGTACTCATCCTGTGGTAACCCGGATTATTGAGATATCAATTAATTTTTAATAATATAGTTTTATCTTTTAATTATGATTTTTACTAATCTCCAGTGTTTAATTTATATGTCTTTGTGTGCTTGGAATAAAAATAGATGAAATAATCAAATGATAAGCTAGCCTCATTAGTTAGCAGTGCTAGTACTTTGGCCATGCATCCATCGATCGGCTAGCTAGTAGTATCTGAGCGTAGACGTTGGGCTTAAGTCATGCTTGCATTATCATGGAGATATTTCTTGGTACGATGTGTGCATGCATAGCTACACTACCAAGGGGTTAGTAGTGGCTTAGTTACCAAGGCCCTGCTACTTTGTTTGGCTGCATGGTGGCCAGCGGCACTAGATGACCTCACTGCATACGATTAGGACGTCGGCAGATATTTCCTTCTCAGCCCTAAGCGGCAAGGCGGCCAGATATTTCTGTCTACGGGAGTCAAGCGGCAAGCGCTCCAATAAATACTTGACGCTGGTGCTCATGAGCTACACCAAAAAGCAGATCGATCGGCAGCCAGAGCTAGCACACGCTAGAGAGTACAGTGAGAAGGAGAGAATAGATAAGCTATCTCAGCTAGACTTCAGGAGATGGATCAGTCGATCGGAGCGAGGCAGAGATGCCAGATAGAGTAAGAGTCTGGAAGAGGTGCTAATCGTAGGAGGTGCTGCTAATCCCAGAGGTCGCCGGCCGGCGAGTGGAGTTTGCCGCACCGTCTTCAGTGCTGGTATTTTGGGTACTGCTGTATGAGCTCGTACGCTTATGCCGATAAGAGCTAAATTGAGGCAAGCGGTTCCTACCTCTCATATATTTTGTAGATTATGCTTTGCTACTAAATTGCATGATACCCTGAGTGGTACGAGCTTTGTGTTGACATACAGGGCTATTGTACTAGCGTCGTTACGGTGATGGACCCGTAAGAGCCACCGGTACGAGTTGGGCTTAGCACGTATATTTGACATGGAATATTAAACAACTGTTTTATAAAGTAAATTTGGTGCTACGAAGGTGATCAAGTGTATGAATTGCTTGCTGAGTATGACTCCCGTTATACTCACCCTTGCTCCTCTTTGTTTTTGTATTATCAGAGTGCGCAGCGGAAGACGTCGTCAATCGAGAAGTAGGCTGGACCAGTTGGGTGGGAACGACTAGAGAATTTATTTATCTTTTATAAATGTAATTAATCTTGTAAAATGAATACAAGAGCTGCTTGAGATCCACTGAGCTGGTTTATCCTGCTTTTCTAGCCTTGCGCGTGTATAGGCTTTCGGGTCTATAGGCGCACGGCGGCTGTCATTCTTCCGAGCCGGGTCTCGGGGCGTGACACATCCTCATTGGCTAGAAACTTTGGAAGGGGCAAATTTTTGTCCCTCCACCTGTTGTGGTTGCAAGGAATCAAGGATCAAAGGTAAGACCAAGGCTTGGATCATTCGCCAGTTCAAACAAACTTGCAAGTCTTACCGCTGAGACTATATAATTGGTTGGCAGGGTTAGCCCTGGCGCTTGGTTTGGCCAATCTGTTTTCTATGTAAATATTGGCCATCTTCTTTTTATTAATATATTATTGGCAAAGATTTTTCCTTTTTCAAAAAATAGTAGTCACTTTAAAATGTACCCCTTCCATACCAAAATATTGAGAAAATAAGACATAAAATTCTAACTTTATATTCAAGTTGGAATATTAATATGACAAAATGTTATGAGTCAAGTTTAAATATGAACAGTGTCATGGTTTTTATATTAATATAACTACCACGTATATAGGAGCAAAATGTTATCGACATTGGTCCACAACTACTTTGAGTAGGATAAAGGTCCAAGACCAGGGATAGGGCAATTGTCCTCTACTGTCCAGCGAAAAGGGCCCATCCCTTATGTGGAAGAGATGCTTGAGGCTTGAATTTTTATTTATTGGTTTCTATGTCAAACAGTTGCACGCTGGTCCTTATATAGGCAACTAACTTGGTCCACAGGTCAGATATCAATAGAAACTCCCGGCGGAAAAAAATCAACAAAAACTCTTGTCTACATAAAAAAAATGTATTTTCCTAGTTTAATCAGAGAAAATACTAAATTTAATACTGAATTGTATCTAACATTAATACTTAGAATTCTTCTATCTTTAGATATACTGTATCCTACCACCTACATGCTTATTACAGTTACAAGAGCCATACAGGCCCTGTACATGGAAACTAAAGTCATAACTGAAAAGAAGACTAGTTAAGTGTGCATACATGTATCATGTCACATATTAATGTTAAATGCATACACCACGGTAATTATTCTTAAGGAAGATTAAGGGTGTCATCTAGGACATTTCTTTTGTTTTGTTGACAGCTATAGGATTGGAGCTCTTTAGAAACAAGTCATTTTAACTAACAATATTCCGCTGCACAAGATGAAATATTACCAACTCTCCTTCAGGGGAATTGCTGTCACAATCCCGATCCCTTGTACCATCAGAAGATTGAGACGACCTGCATGGTCCCTTGTGCACAAGAACCGTTGGCTGAATGGTCACATCATTAGCTTGATTTTCCAATGCAGGATCCCTTGCTTTCACACCATCCACAGTTGCATTGGCAGGTCCAATTGATTGACCATGTAGCAGCATTGAAGCTACCGAGTAGTAAGAACTTTTGTTTCTTGATTCTGGAGTTTGTTTTGATGCAACTGCAAGAAGAGTTAGCATTTGGTCTTACAGCTACTAGAAAACTTGTGCTGGATATTCTGAGAGTGTAAAAAAAAGAACTGGGATTGGTCAGTGATGTACCAGGATTGTCCCCTTGAGTCCCCTGGTGTGCGACCATGCTGCTGACCGTGGAGCTGAGGCTCCTGTGGATGTTCACTATTGCCCCAAGGTGGTCAGCAGGCCTTAAATCTGCAAGTGTTCCAATATCAGGTAAGTAATTGGTCAGGATTCAGACTCGGCACGCACAAAAATCTCGGCTTTATACGATGATGTACCTTCGGAGTGGTAGGCCAGTTTGCAAATGGCGCAACTGTAGCCATCCATAGTATTGGTAGTGGCACATTTGCTGACAAAATTCAAGAAATTTCGTCAGGATGAGGTATGAGTAAATGAGTAATAGCCATCCACACTCTTGGTAGTAACTAACCTGCATGATGTGTGGGAACATGGGAGCATCGTAGGCGCGCTGAGCAACTTGAGGCTGCGGAACAAGAGAAACAATGAGATCCAGAAGGAGCGGCGGACACGCTCGTACTACAGTTTACCATCTCGTTCCTACTAAATGGCCAAACCCCTGCCATTTTTTACCAGATCCGGCTCTTGCTAAGCTAGCAAAGTAAGTTCAATCGCAGCACCGCACACATCCGACTCCAGGTACCCGTGTATGGGATTGGGATCCTCGCGAGAGAAAAAAAGATGGCGCCTTTGGGCGCTGCGCTGGGCTACACAGAGCCTCAGCCTACTACGGCTATGGCCAGATCCTACAGATCCGGGGAGCATGGGTTGGGGTGGGAGGAGATCGAGAAGGGAAGGCGATGTGCGGTACCAGACGGGGCAGGTGAGCTCCAGCTCCATCTTCTGGAGGTTGAGCACCAGCGGGTTGAGGAACCTCCTCATGCCGCTCTCCATCTCCGCTCACGACGACGGCGCTCCTTCTCGCTGGCACTGACCCCTCCGCCTCCGTAGCTAGCCTGCCTCCGTAGGACTGTCTGAAAGAAGAATGGATTGTGCCTTGACGGCGCTCTGGCAGCTCTGGAGCAGCTGAAATACCCGGGGCGGCGCTGGAAATTGGGGGGGGGGGGGGGGGGGGGGGGGAAGGGGTTGGCGCGGGCAGCGGGAAGGGGGAACCCAAATGTTTTTGATTTGACGGCGCGTGGTCGTGGATACGGTCGGAGGACGGAGCCATTTGGATTCCGCGGGAAATTTTGGGCGGGGAATTTTGGGTGCAGGCAGAAGCGGCAGTGTTTTCGAGCGGGCGGCGCCCTCATCCGTCGTTTCGGGCAGTCTTTGGGCTATGGGTTGCGGGCTTGGGCCATGCCGGCCGAGAAAAGAAGCGGCTTCGGCCTTTGGGCTATGGGCTGGTTGGCTCATCGTGTCATCTTGGACTTTTAGGGCTTTCGCTGAAAAAGGACAGGTGGGGCTAGGTGGTCTCAGGGAATGCCATGTCTAATCTAATTAAGGTGTTGCTCATAGCTTCCCTTTTATAACAATATGCGTTCGGTGCTTACCCATGTGTCTCATTTTTTTCAATATAAGGTGTTTAGTAAGATGCTTATAAGAGTAAACTAAATATCTGTCTAAACACCCATGCGTGTATAGCAGCAGAGGTGTCTAGTTAAGCTTTTGTCTTGTGTAAATAAGCATCCGTGTTCAAATAAAAACCATCTCTACAAACATCTTACATTGTACGTGCCCTTAGTATTTAGAGTTGGTACCCAGGAATTACAAGTGGCTAACCAGATGGACTTGGCGGCCCGAGGCTCATGCAAACGAATAACGCGCATGTCAACCGCCATGTCTATTGGTGTCATTGAATCGGACATATTTATCATTGATTTTTTTTTGTGTACATCCAAATCAGTGATAATTAATATGGATAGGAGGGAGTACAATTGAACGTTGCATTTTGCTTTCTCCTTCATCCCTTTTTTCTTTGTTGCAATCTTTTTTCTTGTTTTCTTTTGCTTCATTAGTTTCTTATGATTCTATGTTTTAAGTTGGGATTTTATTTTTTACGATTTGTTTCAAGTTTGCTAAATTTTGTTCCATTCCGCTAAAAAGTATGTTATCTGCTTATAATAATGATTTGTTTCACGTGTATTATTATTTTTTCCACATAGCATGGTTCTCTTGTAACATATTTTCCCCAAATTCCACTCCTCTAAATTTTTTGTTCCGCTTATATGTTATTTTAATTCCTCGGGCGCTAAATTTTACGTCCAAAATGCAATGCGCTTATATGATTCGGCGCCCCCAGGCCGAACCCAATACACGGGGGCCTAGCGGGGGCGTCGGCGCGACGTTTTTTCGGGGCGGGCCATACCTGTCGGCGATAGAAGCAGAAAACCCCACCCCACCTTGCCCTTTTTTCCTAGCGACGTCCACTGAGGCGCAACCACCCCTCCCCGCCGCCACCACCCCTCTACACCGGAGCTCGTTCGCCGCCGTCCAGCACTCCTCCCCAGCGCGACCACCCCTCCCCGCCTCGCAGCAACCGCCGCCGTGCACCAACGCCCGGCGAACACCTCCGTTCCGACCGCGGCCGCACCGTGCACGCGAAGTGTTCGACGCTGCGCCCAGGCCATGGAATCCGACGATGAGGCGGTGCTCGCCGCCTTGATGGACGAGGAAGTGGCTGCGGCGACGATGGACGAGGATGTTTATTTTGATTCATATTTCATTATGAAAATTTAGCCTTTGGGGGCCGTATGGGGAGGACGGCTGGGCACCGGGTCCTCCCCATTCTTGCGACCACGCCGGCGCCCCCCCCCCCCCCCCCCCCCCCCCCCCCCCCCCATATGGGTAGTTTTGGACGCCGTATGGGGGGGGATGCTCTAATAATACGTAGAAGGTTGCACACTCATTCCGGGAAGGGAGGCAGAGGAGAAAATCAAAGATGATAGTTCAGTGACGCCCAGGCCCTGGTGACGCCATGTTATAGAAAGGGAGAAGAGAGAAAGAAATGTGCATTTTCTTTCCGACTAGAAAACAACTAGACTCCGTATTATCCTTGTGGGGCGGACACAGTAGACAGCACAGAGCAGCTTTCAATTACAAACCGTCGCTTTGTCTAGCTAACAAATTCTCGCGGCCAATCAACCATGCAAGAACTGATTAAAATCGAGAAGCAGCAATGAGCTGTAAATCCGGTAAACAAGGCAAGGCAACCCGACCTCATCCTAGGAAAGAATATGTCGATGGCAGTAGAGGAAAGCGGCGAATGGGCGTGTTCAAAGTCCGACGAGGCCTCGCCGGAGACCACCACGTTGGGAAATTGCCCGGAGAGCTCGTTTACCCGGCGGCAAAACCCTCCCACAGACCATTGACCAGCACCGGTGAATGATGGACGATGAACGGGGAATTGAGATGGACCGGATCATCAACGGTTTAAATAAATGCAAGCAGAGGCCGAGATGGAATGGACCAGGTAGGTGCCAAACCAGTTGGAGCAATGTCAAGCAACGCACGCTTAACCAATCAAGGGATCGGTGAGAGGGAACAACAAGGACCAACTAATTAAGCTTCCCTGTGGAAACAAAGATTGGGGCTGACCTAACCCAACCCGCTTTCGCTCCTTGCTTGCTCCCATAATAAACAAACTACTAATCCGATTATTAATCACAGCGTTCGCTCCGTGCACCGGTGACCGGCCTGCCTCCACGAGTTCGCCGCCAACTCTACATACTACTACTGCCATGAGGCAGCTCATCGATCACAGCGGAAGCCTGTCTGAATAAATAATCAGCATTCCCAATTCGCAAAGTAAAAAAAAGTAATGAAATAAAAATACAGATCTACTGCTGCTGGTTTTCTGATGTTTCTTTCCCCAGGCAGCAGGCGCGCACGCGGTGGGCGCCAGCCAGCTGCCTGCATCTATTTATTGACGGGAGCCGAGACAGAGCCGGCGCCCATGCCATGCCGTGCGGAGATGGCAAGAAACGGGGGCCAACTACTACTACTAGTACGACTCGTTCTCACTTCTCAGAGCCTTTGCCGTCCGAAGCGATGCCAAGGGCGCGCACGCCATGCTCGTTGCGTCGCCATACATGGCAACGTTTCCGCAACGAGACCGATGATCGGCTTTTCTTTCCCTACCGTCTTTCGACTCGAGCGCATGCATAGAAATGGCAAGCAAGATTAACAACAGCATCGAACAGATGGATATAGCTAAGTACAAACAACAGCAGCAGCAGCAACAGTTTTCTCGCTAGATCTAGGGAAAAACTAAATGGCGAGGGGGTGGGGGATCAAACGGCGAAACCATTCTTGGTGTCTTCATGGTCCTCCTTCCTCCTTCCTGAGTAAGCAGCAACGCTCGTCGAGGAAGAAACCAATCTTTGGCGGCGCCGGGCGGGCGGGGTGGCCAGCCAATGGAGGTCAGGTCATTCCTTGATGTGTAGCCAGCGGGCGAGCTGCGTGGGGTTGACGACGCCTGGGACGTGGGCCCCGCTGGCCATGAGGAGCCAGGACACCTCGGCGTACCTGCCGCGCCTCTTGGGCTCGGGCTCGACGGGCCGCTGCGTCGTGGTGGTGGTCGGCTCGACGATGCGGCGGCCCAGGAGCGTGCCGTGGGTGAGGAACTCGTGGGCCAGGTTCCCGGCCAGCAGCTTGTTGTTGTTGCTGCTGGACAGCTCGGCTTTAGAAATCGCAGGCGCCGCGGCGGGGCCCCGCTGCTTGCGCTTGCCCAGCGCCACACGCGCGGCCTCCAGCTTCTCGCTCAGCGACATGTCGTCCACACGCCACGTCAGCGCCCAGCGACGCCGCGTCAGAGAAATAATCGGCGCACAGAGGAGGAGCGATGAAAATGGAAAGAAAAAAAACGGAATATATTTATCTGGGTTGGTGGTGGGGCCCACCAGGGGCTGGCAGGATGGTAACTCCAGACGGCGGGAAGAAGCCAAAGGAGATGGGAAAGGAGCGAACGAGGGGGAGGAGGGAAGCGAGAGGGAAAAAATCTGGCTTACAAGAGAAGAGAAGGGGGCCGGGAGGAGGGGGTGCCGCCTCCTATTTATACCGGAGACAGTCCGAGAGGGCCCTCGGGTTTAGCTCTATATTACGCGCATGCCACCGCGCCTTTCCCTTTCCTGACAAGGGTCGGAGCTGGGATGTGACGAGGGTACGGGGGGGCAATTGGTCGGGCTCGGTGGTGGGATGCGGAGGCGAATTCCAGGGACCGTGTACACGCACGGGTCGAGCGGATTGGCTTGCTCGTGGGGTCACCTGTCAGTGGGACGTACACGAGGTTCTTTCGGTGAGAGGTTGTTTGTTCTCGTGTTTCGTTCGTGTGCCGGTGTGGGCCCGGACAGGCTATGCTCACTACTGTGTTTGCTTTCCAGTTTTAGTACAAACTTATTTTCCATCCTCCTGTTTGAACGTGTCATAACTTGTGCAATAATGTGTTCAAAAATAATAAAACAAATTTTGCAGTACGCCACAGAAAAGCTGTTCGGAGATTTAGAAAATAGTCTTGGATTCATTTACCTAACGGCATTGCTCTTTTGCTCAAAACTATTTAATCTTGGCTATATTATCCTCCCCCGTTCCAAATTAGATGACTTCCACGTGTGGATGTAGAAATAATTCATCTAATTAAAACGGAGGGAGTAACTCTAAAAAGTTTTTAAAAATAGGTTATGTCCTATTTTATTTGAGATTACAAGGAAAATACACGAATTAAAACTCGTACCAGCATGAGTGGATGCAAGTGTGCACTTCCCCTCCACCCCTGAACGGGTAGCCAAAACGCTCCATCAGCATCAGATCTGACATGCCGGACACACCCAAACTATTTGAAACTTTATCAACTCATGTCCGACCTGTTATATTCCTCTATTCTATCTCGTTGCGACTTCGTTCCTACCTATGCTTGCCGTTTGGCTCCCCTTCCCACTTTGTCTATACTCACGCCTCATCGTTGTAATCAGCATTTCAGTCATAGAAGAGCATCGGGCTTCGGCGTCATTTCCGTCGTCGGTGAGTTTTCCGGCCTATTCAGACGCTTAATCTGCAACTTGGCGCTCTCCCGCATCTTCATTTATACTCCGGTTGCCGATTGATGGTCCTCTTCAGTGCGTAGCTTCTCCCAATCCGCTGGTCCCGTGAGCTCTCCTGCCATCACCATCATGGTCTCTTGGAGCACCAGGAGGACATGGTTTCTCTCAGCAGCAACGGAACACCACCTCTGATTCGGAGGTTGTGTATCTTTTGTTGTTGCTTGATTTTGAGTTCATGCGAAATTATGTCAATTTGAGTCTGCTTAGACATAGTCAATGTCATCTAGGATTCAATATGTTATTGTGGTGCTCGAGGGTATGGAAACTGAGTTGAAGCATTGTCGCAAAGGCGAAATGCTTCTTTTGAAAGATTTGAACTTCACAATCGATAAATAAGAAGGACAAAAAAGTTAGAGCTTACTCAAGAGTGAACCATGAAGATGTAAAAAATAAATGAAGAAGATTGAAAAAGACGAGAAGAAGATGATCGAAGAACATAAGAAGAGAATAAAAAATGGAGTCGCATATAGCCGATATCATCAATGAACACAAGACAAAGCCATGCAACTCGGTGAAGATGAAGAAGATTACGAGATTTTCCCTAGAGAATGAGATTTGATTCAAATATGCATTTGGAGCTATTATTATGTAGTTGGGATTACAATTGTAATGATTGGATATATGCATTAGGTAACATGTTGTATGGTATGCTTGTGAACTATGCACAAATACACAAAAAAAATTGCACCCGAGAGCATATAAGAGCATCTCTAACAGAGCCATTAAACGTGGAACCTCACATAAGATTTACATTTACAGTTCACATTTTTTGACAATTCTGCTCGTAATTAAGCGGCGCATAGCATAAACCTTAAACGAAACTGCAAATTTTCTAATTTTGGTGGGAACAAACGATTGTTCTTCACCGATTCATTGCATACACGAGTTCATCATCGAAATTTACATAAAACTACACTAATCCAAAAGCTAAACTACTCCTAATTCGTCGCCGCCCTAACCGTACTACCAAAAATCGGCTCACCGAAGCCTCAGGTGCGGCGGCGGCGAGGTCGAGGCCGAGGCGTTGGAGCTTCAGTCCTCGTTGGAGACAAGGTCGACGACGTTATCCGCGTCGGCCTCCCAGTACGCCTTCTTCTCCGCGGCGACGCGGTCTGCCTCGAGCCCCTAGTGGAGGAAGATCTCGTGCATCTCCTCGTCGCGGTCGACCTGCGCCTTCTTCTCCTCCGCCTCCCGCACGGAACGGAGCATCACGAGAGTCGTGACCCGTGATGGACTCAACCAGCTCGTCGGGGACGAAATCCTCCACCACCACGGAGGACCCGAAGGCGGCGGCGTCGTACTCTTCCGGCGGAGGAAGAGCAGGTGGAGCTGGTCACGCTGCCGCTGGAGCTTCCCTCGCCACCGTTGCGCTGCGCGCGGCGGCGGCGCTCGAGCTCGCGCTCCCAGCGGAGCCGGTCGAACTCCTGCACCTCGCAGACAAAGAGCGACGGCGGGATCGGGCGGCCTTCGTTGCTCCACTTGCGCGCCAACCGCTTCCGCGCGGCGTCGCTGCTCACGAGCTGTTTCCGCTTCTCGTCGGAGAAGTCGCCACCGAGTCTGTCGCCGCCCGGCCGCAGATTCGAGTACTCACGCTTCGGGGCCATCCTACCGCGACAGCGGTGGTGGATCTACGTCGGTGGCGGTGGATTGCTCGTCGGAATCGACGGAGACGAGCGGTGGATTGCTCGTCGGCGGCGGTGGGGAATAAGGGTTTCGACCTCAGAAATGTGCGGAACCCGGCATAAATACCGGTCGGTGGTTCGCATCTACAGACGCCCTTATCCCATGACGCTTCGAGGTCTATTTAATCCGCAAGTAGCATTTTTTGATAGTGTACATACTCAAGTCATTTTGTGATGTAAGAAAACAAGCAGCATGCCTAACAAAGAAAATTTCGAAATACTGATTTTTTCTTCACTATAGCTTTACCATTTGTCATCTTTAATAAATCATTTAGCATTGGTGAGTCGTGTTCTCCAGATTTTATATGGAGTTGTCGGATGCACATTTGTATAATCGAATTATCTTATATTACGTTGCCAATTTCTAAGCAGGCGGTTTTCAAACCACACACCGTTCTTTGGTGCTGTTTGGTTGGACATATTTCTGACTTTAGAGTATGACTTTTTTTAGGGATTTTTTTATGACTTATAAGGCACACAAGAATTTAAGTATGTGCTTTTATATATCTTTTGGATCATTGTTGCATGATGAAACTCATAAGCCAAAATCGAAAGCGCATACTACGTTTATGTTTTACTATATCCATTCCTAGATGTTAGATGTTTTAGGTGTTTCTACGCAGTAAAATTAAAATGAGCGAGTATACGCACTAAAACATGTCTAAATATATTTGTATACATGTGAATGTACATAAAAGGTAAACCATCTTATATTAAAAAGAAGAGTATAAGGCAAAAGTCAAAAGCCTCTAGCCAATTTTTTGTGTGTGTCTGGAGATAAATGAGCCAGCTCGGATGCTTTGCCCTGATCCATAGTTGGGCCAAGTCAGTCTGGGCCTTGTTGTACATACGAGAGTTATGGTTCTCTCCCTGTTTGATGATGGCGTTTTTCTCCATGAACTCGGACAACTTCAGGGACTACTTATTGCGATAGCAACAATACCACAGTACAAGTAGTACAACAGTACCAGATCTACTTAAAATGAGCAGAAAAGTAGAACTAGATATAATGATATATATAGGGTTAATATGATCGAAGTACTCACTCCGTCCAATAAAGGATGTCTCAACTTGATAAAAAATTAGATATATCTAGATATAACTTAGTGTATAGATACATCCAAATTTGATCAAAAGTAAGACATCTTTCGATCGAAGTACTCACTCCGTCCAATAAAAGATGTCTCAACTTGATAAAAAATTGGATATATCTAGATATGACTTAGTGTATAGATATATCCAAATTTAATCAAAAGTGAGACATTTTTCGTTGGACAGAGTGAGTAGATCCTTTTCTGTCGCATGCAGTTGTCTTACGTTTTTGTCACCACATATCATTTACTTTCGGCAGATAGAAAATAATGCGACGAGAAGAAAAGTAAGCAAGGAGCTTAGCTTTTAACAGCTTTGAAGTGACGAGAATGTATGCAATTGTGTCAGAGAAACTGTGAAGTCGTAGTTAACAGTGTATCAGCTAGGGTGCTCGGGTCCTGGATTTTTTGACAGTATATAAATTACCACGTAAGATTTCATCATATTAACCGAGTTCGTCAGTTCCATCGCTGCAGACAGCGCGTCCATATACAGTGACCTCCCCCCTCCTACAAGGCTACAACAGAGTACTAATATTACGGAAACTGACATGCTATTGGTTTACCTTTTTTTTACAGAAACTCAACTAGACAATTCCATCACCATAGATAAGTAAGGTCTCCCATTGTGCGTGAGCGAAAGTATCTCCCAGGGTACATTTGATCTCACTGATGCATTGGTGACGAATCTTCAACTTTCAGGCCCCGTTTGGAACAAAGGAATTGTATAATAATTTTGGAGGATAGGAATCTTACAGTAAATTTTCCTATGGTGCTGTTTGGAACAAAGGAATAGAAAATTTGGATTTCTTTCAAATTCTTATGGGATAGGCTATTCCATAGGAATTTTGGAGCAAAATAAACATGAGGTCTCACCTCATGTTTTAATCTTCCTACTTGTATAATTCCTGTGTTTTTCCTGTGTGACATCCAAACGACACTATGGAAAATTTCCTGTGGTTTTGATTCCTGTAGGAATTCAGGAAACATGACACCTCAATTCCTATGTTTTTCATATTCCTACGTTTTCACTTCCTGGTTTCCAAACGGGGCCTCAGTCGGATGAGATAGGCTCCATACTCTCGGTCTAGGTGCCATTGAGTTCTCCGTGTGATATGAGAGAGGAGTTAGCAATAATTGGTTGAATTAGTATATGTGCCTTGATTGGATACTCCATAGGTATATTAGCAGGTACTCTCTCTTTGCGAAATTAGTTGACACATTTTTTTTTTAGATAAAAGGGCCATGCCCCGGTTTCATTGAAACCAGCACCACAGGTAACAAAGTTTTACAACCTCAGGCTACACCGAACTGTGAAAAGCCAGGAACCAGAAATGACAATAGCTGCCACCACTGGACCAAACAACCTCCCAAAACTAATTGAAGTTCAACACAGAGGCGGAAAAAGGGCAAACTACAGCCTAAAGACCAGAGAGCTCAACGATGATACGACGACAAGCCACAGCTTCTGAAGCATCAAGCGCAGCTCGATCAGCAACATTCTCTGCACTTTCCACCACCATGGGAAGCGAAACCTTCAGCGCCAGGCGATGCGAAGAAGTTCTCCCCTCTTCTTGTTCAGCTCGAGTACGTTTTTTGCCAGCAACGCTGAAAGAGCATTTTCCCTCATGTGTGGTTTTGGTAATTATATGACAATCCCTATGGACTATTGTTTCCTTTGAGATATCTTTATATATCGTGTCCATGGGAATGGTGGAGTTCATGTGTTGGACTCTAGAAGCTTATTTGATGACCAATGTCCCATTCAAGGATGTATATGATGGATGGTCATGTGTTGGGTTGATCATATTGCAAGTATGTCTTGAAGGAGCCAAGAAATCATATTAGCAAAGAAAGATTGGAAGATAAAAGGTTGATCAAGTTGTTGATCAACACACAAAGCTACAAGATGTCCCAAGTGGGATCATGTATCTCTTGGGATGGTAATCATTTGTCCATATAGCTTTGTGAACTAACCAATGATATGTGTGTGTGGTATCTTTATGTGGGGTTAGGAATCTTCCCATGGGCTTGCATCAAATGAAGATTTCATATAGCTCGTGGAGGATGACGTCATGTGGTGATCGTCATCAAGGATAAGATGTGCAAGACCAAGAGAAGCTTTTGGAAGAGATCCTATGCTTGGAGCTTGCTATGGATACATGAAGACGGAGCTTAGCGAGACTCTCCCATTATGGGTATGGGGGAGTATTTGAAGAAGTCTTCATCAAGCATGTGCGTGCTCACGTAATCAAGAAAGATGATCCACTTGAAGAGATCAAGATAACCATCATCTAACTCAAGTGGAATGTTCAATGCAAATGTATGATCTTGATAGGGCTATAGGATAGATAGGCGTACTATCAAGAGGGGCTCTCGAGTGAGTAACTTCATCGCATCATTGTGGAGAGCTCAAACCTTTGCATACTTGGCATATCATATTTATTGGTTCTTATTTGGCTTTTATGCTTGTGAGGAATTAGAGCTTGGTTCATCTCCAAGTCAAACTCTAGTTCTTTGGAAACGGTCTTTTTTTGGAAAACTTGTTGTGTTTTATCCATGTGAGTATTTAGAGCCTGGCTCATTTCCATACTAAGCTCTAGTTCATCAAAAACGGATTTCATATGAATAACTTGTTGCGTTTTTTATATTGGAGGTTTTACCGGTTTACATGTTTTAGGAAAGTTTAACCTTTCCCCATTTGGTTTTATCCTCACATGATAGACTATGATGTTTCTATGCACATTCAAGTATAGCTCGTTGTAACGATTCCAACGAGCCAAAAATCATCGAAAACGGAGTCCGGATGAAAAAGTTATTGCAGTTTTCCTTGTGTTGTTTCTGTCAGTTTTCAGGCACTCGGAATTTCCGATTCCGGACTGACCGGAATTTCCGGTTCGCGCAGTTTTTCTCGAAAAAGTGGTACTGGTTGGAACCGGAAATTCAGCTCGGAAATTTCACTTTTGGGCGGAATTTCCGGTCTAAATTCTGGGCGCAACGGCTGGAGGGGTATAAATACCCCTCCCCTTCTTCTTCCCTCTCTCCTACTCCATTGTTGACCTTGGAAAGCTCACTTCCCTCTCAATCCCTCCATAGATTCTTGCATATTCTTTAGGGAAAATTGAGAGGAGATCTAGATGTACAATCCTACCAATCCATCTCTCCTCTAAGTGAGGGGAACCTAGTGGATCTAGATCTTGGAGTTCCTTTGTGGTTCTTCTCTTTTGTTCTTCCTCTCTTCTCCCCCCATAAGCATTAGTTGATTTTAGTGGGATTTGGGAGTGAAGGATTTAACTCCTTTGTGGTTTCCTTTGTTCTTCCTCTCTTATTCCCCATAAGCATTTGTTGCTATGTTGGAATTTGAGAGTGAAGGACTTGAGCACTTCGTGTGCTCTTGCCATTGCATTTGCATCGGTTTGAGCCCTGCACGAGGATTCGTGGTTGTGATACTTGTGAGCTTGTTACTCTTGGGTCATTGGACCCTAGACACCTTTTGTGGCCAAGACCTTTTGTTGTCAGGTCACTTGGGAGCCCCCAATTAAGTTGTGGGTGTGTGCCTCAAGACTTGGGAGCCCCCAATTAAGTTGTGGGTGTGTGCCTCAAGATTGTTGTACGGGATTCGATCTCCGCACCAAAGGGGATCAATAGTGGAAGGTGAACTCGCAACCTTTTGTGGTTGAGTTCATCAGGAGAAGAAGGTGAGCCTTTGTGGCGTTGCGGCTAACCTGTTGTGGTTGCGCACACCTCTCCAACGAGACGTACACCCTTTGGGTGGAACTCGGGAATACATCCTCGTCTCCGCGTGCCTCGGTTATTTATATTCCCGAGCTCCTTACTTATGCACTTTACATTGTGATAGCCTTTGTGCTTGAAGTCATCTATCTTGCTATCACCTTGTTACTTGTATTGCTTAGCATAAGTTGTTGGTGCACATCAGTGAATCTAGTATATTTAGGTTGTATGCTTGTTAAAGTAAAACACTAGTTTTATTCCGCCTTTATCAAGCATACCGGAATATCCGGGTCATTCTTGGACCGGATAATCCGGCTCCTCGGAAAAAGTTTTTATTCGCCTATTCACCCCCCCCCCCCTCTAGGCGACGTCTGTCCGTTCAATTGGTATCAGAGCCAGGTTATCTCATTATTAGGCTTAACCGCCTAGATATAAAGATGTCGTTTAGAGAATTAGTGCACAATACCACTTATATATTCGATGGCATAAATTATGATGTTTGGAAAATTCGCATGCTTAATCTCTTTAAAGACATGGGTTCAAATTTAGAGAGTATTGTAGATATGAGTTTTTCTCCTCCAAAGGATTCACAAGAATTATCTTTAGAGGATGAGAAAAACTCTTATCTCGATACTCTAGCATCTAATGGTCTCATATGTGTTTTGAGCGATGTAGTCCTTGCGTCAATCATGCCTTTTCGGAGCGCTCATGAATTATGGACAAAACTTCAAGATATATATGAGGTGTCCAACATTTCCAAGGATGATTGTCTTCCTTCCACATCCGGTCGTGATGAGCTCACGTCTTCTTCTACTTCACCTACATGTGGTTTGCCACAAGGTAATAATATAGTGAGTGGTGATAGAAATTACACTCTTGATGATGAATCCACTATTGACTATGCTTCACACCCATCTTATTGCAATGCACTATCTTTGGACTTAAACACCTCTAGCACTCCAAATGTCATACATGCTAGTGTTGAAAGTCCTTGCATATCATGTAGTAGTTGCTTAACTAAATCTCATGATGATATGATTTCCTTGTCTTGTTGCCATGATCAAAATGTTTCTATTTCCTCTAGTACTTGTTTGGCTAACAATATAGAGCAATCCCAACAATTGTTGGAACAAGACATGGACCTCAATGTTGCTTCAAGTAACTCTTCATCGTCTTCATCCACTACTCACGTTTGCCTTATGGCTAAGGAGTCTAAGGTATCTCCTACCTTGAAT
This sequence comes from Poa annua, assembly GCA_026929855.1. Lineage (NCBI taxonomy): Eukaryota > Viridiplantae > Streptophyta > Magnoliopsida > Poales > Poaceae > Poa > Poa annua. Next base: position 75,231,154 of record CM049433.1, read on the forward strand.
TCCAATATATCCCATGATGTTGATGATGATATTAGACTTGAAATCAAACAAGAAATTATTGCATTTGATGATTTCATGACTAACTTGCGAGGAGTTAGCAAGAAACACTTTGGCTCTCTTATGAGCCGTATAGGTGAGCTTGAGGATGATCTTGAACTAAAAGGTGAGATTGAGAGAGAAGATGCCCATAAAAAGGCATCTCTTCAATCATCTCTAGAAGACGAACAAGAAGGTAATGCTCTCCTTCAAAAGCAACTTGAAACTATCATGGAGTCTCATAACTCCGAAATTGCTAAACTCGCTAAAAAACATGACCATGCTATTGCTAAATGTAATGTGCTTGGTAAAGAAAATGCTAAGTTAAATAATGAGCTTGTCATGTTGTCTCCTTCCATTTCTAATGTTAATGATGCTTGTGCTACTAACTCCACTTTGTGTGAAGCATCTATTTTGAAGGAGAATGTTGAGCTAAGGGCTCAACTTGATTTGCTAACTAGTAAGTATGGGAATTTGGAAGAAACTCATGAAAAGCTTCTTAGCTCTAATGAGGATCTTCTAGCATCCCATGCTAGGCTAAAGTTAGCTCATGGGGAGGTCACTACGAAGGTAACATCTTGTGAGCCTCTTGTGGACACTAGCACAACTTCTACTACTAATGCTTTATTGCAATGTGCTAGTACTAGTAATTCTACATCACATACTATTGATAAATCTTGTGATGAATTACATCCCTTGCCTTGTTGCTCTAACAATGTAGCATCTACTTCCTCTAGTAGTTGTGTTGAAACTAACCATGTAGAGGAACTCAAAGAGATCAAGGCACAAGTCACTTATTTGAAGAAAGAGTTGAAGAAGTTTCATGAAGGGAAGTCCACCCTCGACAACATGTTGAGAGTGCAACAACTTCCTCATGACAAGAGTGGACTTGGATTCAACTCCAATAACAAGAACAAGTCCAAGAACAAGATGAAGCACAAGTTTGTCAAGAAGAAGGGCCAAGAACAAGTTAGTGATTCGGCCAAGATTGTGTGCTTCAAGTGCAAGGTTGAAGGGCACCATGTTAGATCTTGCCCGTTGAAGAAGAAGCCTCTTAGTGAGAAGCAACAAGGGAAGCAACCTCAAGTCCAAACTCAAGCTTCCCAAGTTGAAGAACCTTCCCCTCCCAAAAAGAAAGGTAAAAGCCGACTTTGCTACAAATGTCGTGGGAAGGATCACTTTGCTTCTTCATACACTCACGGTACCTTATCCAACCTCACTACAATTGATAATGTTCATTCTCTTTGGAAGGATAAGGTTGGCAATGTGTTTGCCAAATTTGTTGGTACTCAAAGTGGTGTCAAGAAAAGAACCATTTGGGTTGCCAAGACTATTGTGACTAACCTCTTAGGACCCAACTTGGTTGGGGACCAACAAGCTAAAACTTGATCAATAGGTGTTGGTGGAGGACATTGGAGACTTGACTATATCATGAAGAATTAAGGGATCTTCATCATCCATATTCTCTCAAATCAAGTCAATTGGATTATATTGTCTTAGCTTATATCCAATGCTCCTCCTTGCGGTAACTTGTATTTAATTCATATGTATACATTGAAAGTTACTTGCACCCTTGCATGTGTTTGGTTTTGTACCTTACAAATGTTTATATGTGTTGTGCACTCTACTTACTTATGTTGAGTAATCAAGTTTGTGTATGTTGGTTTGCACACCATGTATGCTTTGAGCCTCTTGTCTATTTGCTTTCATCTTAATTGGCTCTTGTAGGGATATTAATGGACCATCCCATTTTGGGGGAGTGATGTGCTTTTTGGTAACTCACTATCCTAAAATGTGAATTCATGAGGAATACCACTTAGTGATATATCAAATATTATCTACTCTCTTTGTGGTATGTCTTACTCATGAGAAATTCAAATTCTAATGTCCATTAATCATCTCTTGTTGGATTTCTTTTGCCTATTGTTAAAAAGAATGGATTATCACATTATGTGGGAGTAGTAAGCTATGTGCATATTACAAGCCTAGAAAATGTGAACATGTGAGGTAGTGTCACCTAGAGTTGATATTGTTGATTATCTTGTTCCTAGGTGGCATGGTACTCAAACAAGTTCCATATGTGATTAAATGCATTTTGTTCACCCATCGTTTGGTATCTTGTTTGTGAGAGAGTTTCTTGATGCTTAGTATGATCATTGAATATGTGAAGCCATCAAGAATCTCTATATAAGCATGTTTTTCAATTCTTATATTTTGCCACATGCTTATGTTTTGTGAATATGATCTTGAATACATATATGTCATGTACCACCGAGAAATATCTCCATACAATCATTGTCTCTGACAAGTGATAATTATATTTGTGGTAAATTTATTGATCATATTTACATTGGCTATTGTTCATAAATTGTCTTATTTTATCGCCAAGTTTTGTTTTGGTCTAACCACCCTTTTGTCTTCCTTGCTTCTTTTGGATCTTCTTGTTGCTCTACTCATAATTTGTGTTGTGCTTTCTTGAGTTAGGAAAAGCAAGGATCACATTCTTGTGCATTTACACTCAAAGTCTTAATTATAAGTAATGCACTATTTTTGGGGAAGCTATCCTACATTGAGTAGAACATCATCTTTTAAATTGATATTGTATCTTATTTCCCTTCTTGAACATGACTAATGGTTTAACAATTTATGGAGAGTGATGATCTCAGTTGTGTGCCTTTTGTATTCATATACAAGATCATAAATAATGCACGAATCTTGCAGGAGCAATCCTATATGCTTTATAACATTAGTTATCTTCAATTGGTATTTGATCCCGATGACTTGTCTCTTTGAAAGACAAACATTTTTCGTCTTGGTACTTTGTGCCATCATGAAAAGTGTAGAGGGCTTGGTTTATTTGTTGGAACCTTACTCTTCTTTGTGGAGTTGGCTATCTCATCCCATGGTTCTTAGTCTACCTTCTTGGATGAGATAAACCTTCGAGCATGTTTGTTTGATTTATTTCTTATGCTCATTGGTTTAGCCTTGACCTTATTTTCATTTGTTATCTTTTCAAATCGGTTTCTCCAATCATGTGTTGATTTGAGTCTTTGATATAATGTGGACAAATCTTTCTCTTACTACACTTTTGTGTAGCTTCTTGATTTAATTGGTGTTTTGTCCAAATTGTATCTCATTTGGTTCTTGAAAGTTTTGTGCATGCATATTTACTATATGTATATCTTATGGCATGCTTACTTTCGTTGGTCCAATATATAGGATAAACTCCATCAAATCCTAAATGGCTAAGATGTGCATGAAATTCTATTTCATATCAATATGCACATATTTATGTGGAGTTTGTCCTATGTATTGTAGTTGGTCTAACTACTTTGGACCCAATTAGTTTGGGTACCATATTGTACTTGATTTGTTTTAGGTACATGGGAGATGCATTGGAAGCTTGTCTCATATTAAAGAAGATGTCTTCACCATGTGCTTTTTGGAGCCAAGCTTGAATGATTGAGAACTTTATCATCTACACCGTCAATGCTATCCCGGTAACAAGTATCTACCTCATGCATACTTCTCTAGCTCTCAACCTTGTATAGGTTGTTCTTTGGCATGAGTATCTCTAAGTTGCATTTGATGTGGTTTTTGCAAAGTTCCCTCAAAACGTCTTTATTGCAAATGTGAGTAAGCCGGGATGATTACACATCAAGGGGAATATATATAATCATTTTCATGATTCACCAATCCCCAATATGTTAATCTAGCAAATCTGTTTCAAAGTCTCTCTTGTGCAATATTGATGAATTCTCAAAATCATTTGCCTTATGTGATATTTGTTATCTTTATCGAAGCATCCCAACTATCACTTATCCTATGTGGGTATTTGTGATGCTTTGAGAATTTGGTGTTGGAAGTTCATCTATGCCCTTTAAGATTATTTTGAGCTATGTGCTTTGCTTTGAAGCAAAAATCTTATCGGTGTATTTATGACTTCCTCTTGGATATCATGGTCTTTACCTTGTACTTATTGTTGTGTGTGAATGTTTCTTTGTTGACTTAGTGTATACCTAGAAACTTATACACATGAGAGTAGTTACATCTTTAATTGGTATTCAAAATGTTTAGTGATCACCTTTCATTACTTTCTTGATTCTTTGGTGATCTCTAAAAGGCACAAGCTTTGCTCTTCTTTCGGTATCACTTTGCCTCTTAATAAGCTTGTGATCCTATTTGTTATATCTTCTTTGGTGTGTGTTTGCGAAATACATAATATGCACTATGTGCCTCATATTTTGAAAGACTATGGTGGGTCTTAGGCTCATCCTCGTTTAGTCTCCTAAAATGTATTTCCATGACACATCCATCCTTTCCCGGTTGAGCAAGTCTTCATTTGTCACTTCTTTCTCTTGTTGCTCAACATTTGTTTGTTGCAAGTTGTATTTCTTCTTTCCCCACCTAAAATATCTTGCTCTTATTTGTGTTCAAAATTATCTAGGAGGAAGTGAGGATTCCATGTTGTGCATACTACATTGAAATGCAAATCCTTCATTGTGCACGTACCTTGGGGAGTTCCTTCTTGATTTTTAGAACACTTTGTTGATCTTATCATAAAATCTTCTTGTGTCCAAATTGGTGTTTGGATCCTTTGATTGATTGCTTCGTTGTGAATGCATTCTTCTTTTGCAATTAGTATCCTTCTAGTGGATTTCAATTGGTATCTTTCTTGTGCAATTGTTGGATCCTCAATATAGTTTGATCCCCTCCATCTATTCGTCATTGGATATGTGCATTTGATTTCACTCATATCATGAGAAATGCATAATGTATGGAGGAGATCTTATTATGTTGTCCTTCTAAAGCTTTTCGCCCATTTCGGCAATCGTTGCCAATGGGGGAGAAGTTTGGAGGGTTGTATGGAATTGGCTTTGTACTTTGCTATATTTGCCTTTCTTGCCTTTGCATTTGTTGCTTGGTTTTATATATAGTGGAAACTCCACAATCGGTAATGGTTGACAATATATGCAATGAATTCATGTTCATACACACGTGCATAAATTATGGGGGAGTTTGCTCTATATATGTGGGTGGACTAACATCACATACCTTTGTAGTACTTGATGTTAGTGCAACCATTCTTATTCGCTAAATTCCATATTACAAACCCTCTCAAAATAGATTGTCATCAATTACCAAAATGGGAGAGATTGAAAGAGCATTTTCCCTCATGTGTGGTTTTGGTAATTATATGACAATACCTATGGACTAATGTTTCCTTTGAGATATCTTTATAGATCGTGTCCATGGGAATGGTGGAGTTCATGTGTTGGACTCTAGAAGCTTATTTGATGACCAATGTCCCATTCAAGGATGTATATGATGGATGGTCATGTGTTGGGTTGAGCATATTGCAAGTATGTCTTGAAGGAGTCAAGACATCATATTAGCAAAGAAAGATTGGAAGATAAAAGGTTGATCAAGTTGTTGATCAACACACAAAGCTACAAGATGTCCCAAGTGGGATCATGTATCTCTTTGGATGGTAATCACTTGTCCATATAGCTTTGTGAACTAACCCATGATATGTGTGTGTGGTATCTTTATGTGGGGTTAGGAATCTTCCCATGGGATTGCATCAAATGAAGATTTCATATAGCTCGTGGAGGATGACGTCATGTGGTGATCGTCATCAAGGATAAGATGTGCAAGACCAAGAGAAGCTTTTGGAAGAGATCCTATGCTCGGAGCTTGCTATGGATACATGAAGACGGAGCTTAGCGAGACTCTCCCATTATGGGTATGGGGGAGTATTTGAAGAAGTCTTCATCAAGCATGTGCATGCTCACGCAATCAAGAAAGATGATCCACTTGAAGAGATCAAGATAACCATCATCTAACTCAAGTGGAATGCTCAAGGCAAAGGTATGATCTTGATAGGGCTATAGGATAGATAGGTGTACTATCAAGAGGGTCTCTCAAGTGAGTAACTTGATCGCATCATTGTGGAGAGCTCAAACCTTTGCATACTTGGCATATCATATTTATTGGTTCTTATTTGGCTTTTATGCTTGTGAGGAATTAGAGCTTGGTTCATCTCCATATCAAACTCTAGTTCTTTGGAAACGGTCTTTCTTTGGAAAACTTGTTGTGTTTTATCCATGTGAGTATTTATAGCTTGGTTCATTTCCATACTAAGCTCTAGTTCATCAAAAACGGATTTCATATGAATAACTTGTTCCGTTTTTTATATTGGAGGTTTTACCGGTTTACATGTTTTAGGAAAGTTTAACCTTTCCCCATTTGGTTTTATCCTCACATGATGGACTATGATGTTTCTATCCACATTCAAGTAGAGCTCGTTGTAACGATTCCAACGAGCCAAAAATCATCGAAAACGGAGTCCGGATGAAAAAGTTATTGCAGTTTTCGTTGTGCTGTTTTTGTCAGTTTTCAGGCACTCGGAATTTCCGATTCCGGACTGACCGGAATTTCCGGTTCGCGCAGTTTTCTCGAAAAAGTGGCACTGGTTGGAACCGGAAATTCAGCTCGGAAATTTCACTTTTGGGCGGAATTTCCGGTCTAAATTCTGGGCGCAACGGCTATTTTTTCTGGAGGGGTATAAATACCCCTCCCCTTCTTCTTCCTTGCCCCAACCAAGGCAGCACGACTTTCCACTCTCTCCTACTCCATTGTTGACCTTGAAAATCTCACTTCCCTCTCAATCCCTCCATAGATTCTTGCATATTCTTTAGGGAAAGTTGAGAGGAGATCTAGATCTACAATCCTACCAATCCATCTCTCCTCTAAGTGAGGGGAACCTAGTGGATTTAGATCTTGGAGTTCCTTTGTGGTTCTTCTCTTTTGTTCTTCCTCTCTTCTCCCCCCATAAGTATTAGTTGCTTTTTGTGGGATTTGGGAGTGAACGATTTGACTCCTTTGTGGTTTCCTTTGTTCTTCCTCTCTTATTCCCCCATAAGCATTTGTTGCTTTGTTGGAATTTGAGAGTGAAGGACTTGAGCACTTCGTGTGCTCTTGCCATTGCATTTGCATCGGTTTGAGCCCTCCACGAGGATTTGTGGTTGTGATACTTGTGAGCTTGTTACTCTTGGGTCATTGGACCCTAGACGTCTTTTGTGGCTGGCCTTTTGTGGCCAAGACCTTTTGTGGTCAAGACCTTTTGTGGTCACTTGGTAGCACCCAATTAAGTTGTGGGTGTGTGCCTCAAGACTTGGGAGCCCCCAATTAAGTTGTGGGTGTGTGCCTCAAGATTGTTGTACGGGATTCGATCTACGCCCCAAAGGGGATCAATAGTGGAAGGTGAGCTCGCAACCTTTTGTGGTTGAGTTCATCAGGAGAAGAAGGTGACCCTTTGTGGCGTTGCGGCTAACCTGTTGTGGTTGCGCACACCTCTCCAACGTGACGTACACCCTTTGGGTGGAACTCGGGAATACATACTCGTCTCCGCGTGCCTCGGTTATTTCTATACCCGAGCTTCTTACTTATGCACTTTACATTGTGATAGCCTTCGTGCTTGAAGTCATCTATCTTGCTATCACCTTGTTACTTGTATTTCTTAGCATAAGTTGGTGCACATAGGTGAACCTAGTATATTTAGGTTGTATGCTTGTTAAAGTAAAACACTAGTTTTATTCCGCCTTTATCAAGCATACCGAAATATCCGGGTCATTCTTGGACCGGATAATCCGGCTCCTCGGAAAAAGTTTTTATTCGCCTATTCACCCCCCCTCTAGGCGACGTCTGTCCGTTCAAACGCCGACACTGCATCTTTTGTTCGTATTCTCCAGCTGTTGATATCCATCGCTGCACGCCGCCAGATATCCTGCACTCCTGGCCACGTTTTCCCCTGAAAACACATATCGTTACGCAGTTTCCAAATGGTCCATAAGACTGCAGTACAAACCACATTGATTGCAGAATTTATGTTGTTACTCTGCCACCATCTCGCCACTGATTCAAAATCAGTTCCAACTTGCACACCAAGCAAGTCAGAGATGACTGGCCAGACAAGCTTAGCCACAAAACAATCAAAGAAGAGATGATGACAAGTTTCCAATTCAGAACAGAAAAGACAAGTTTTATCATCAACATTTCTTCTTTTAGCTAAGTTGTCTCGAGTAAGCACTATTATTAGCTAATAACCAAAGAAAAACATGGAGTCGAGGTGGAATATTCAACTTCCACACCGCAGGAGTGTGAATAGGAGTTATTCCGCGATTGTTCACAATAGCATAGAACGATCTAACACTATAAGTACCAGACGCCTCATAAGCCCAAATAGGCATATCATCCTCACTGGTCAAATCCACTGTACTAACAAGTTGACACAGTTCTAACCAACGGTTATGCAAGGCAGGAGGGACACATCTTCTAAAAGTCAACTTGAGATCCAAACCATCCCAGACCTCAGCAATAGTGCAATCTCGTTCGTTAACAATAACAAACAGATCCCAGTAAATGGTATTAAGACTGCAATTACCTATCCACACATCACTCCAAAACCTTACTTTAAGACCAGAGCCAACCTGCCACCTATATCCCATCTTAGCCGCAGTAGCAGCCCACATAACCCCTTTCCAAAAAAGGGGAGCAGTGTGGGGGTTTAGCACATAAGATATTAGGAGATAAGTCATATTTAAAATCAACAATCATCCTCCAGATCTTATTATTGTCTAGGTGGTATATTTTAACCCAAGAGGCCAAGAGACAGAGATTAAACTCACCTAAATTCTGAATACCCATACCCCCAAATTCCTGTTTGATGGAAACTAAGTCCCAATTAGCCAGATGGTATTTCTTCTTATCTTCATGGTCACTCCACAAGAAGTCAGCCATTGAGGAGTTAATTAATTTCAAAGCCCATTTGGGAAATTTGATAACAGATAAAAGATACATGGGGATACTGGCAATGCAAGCTTTAAGTAAAACAAGCCTACTCTTATAGTTTAATAATTTGCCCCTCCACCCCCCATATCTCTTAATGGCTTTATTCACTACTGGCTGCAAATCCTCTTTTCTAAGTTTAGAAAAATGGATAGGTACCCCAAGATACTGACAGGGAAAAGAAGCCAATTTACAGCAAAAAATCTGAGCAAAGACAGGGGCATCTTCTTGATTAACATTAATAGTCATCAAGTCAGATTTATGGTAGTTAATTCTCATCCCTGACATAGCTTCAAAGCAGGACAGCAACCACTTAAGATTTGTAGCATAGTACTCACTTTTACCAAGGAAAAGTATAGTGTCATCTGCATATTGCAGACTGACAATACCTCCTGGAATAACTTGAGGCAATAATCCTCTAATTAGACCATTATGAGCAGCTTTGTTAAGCATTTTAGAGAACACATCAGCCACTAAATTAAAAAGAATGGGTGAGGAAGGATCCCCTTGTTTGAGGCCTTTCCCCGCTTTGAAAAAAGCACTATTATAATCATTAAGCCTCACACAAAGAGATCCACCAACCATCATACTTCTAAACCAACTCCTAATGGTGGGACCAAACCCTCTGGACTTAAGAATATCATCAAGAAATGACCAATCAACTCGATCATACGCTTTTTCATAATCCAGCTTAAGAACCAGAGCACTCTCACCACTCACATGAGCAGCATGAATAAGCTCTTGAGCCGCCGCCACACTCTCCAAGATAAACCTACCCGTAATAAATGCAGTATGATTCTTAGCAATAATCCTATTACCAATAGGAGAAATCCTATTGGTAATAGCTTTAGAAATGATTTTCAAACTACAATTACCAAGGCTAATAGGCCTAAACTTCTTCATGTCCCTAGCATTAGGTTCCTTAGGGATCAGAGTGATTATAGCATAATTGAGCCTGGAAACATTAAGGGAACCAGACTCAAAATCTTTGACCAATCTCATAAAATCATACTTAATCACCTCCCAAAACTTTTGATAAAAAAGAAAGGAGAAACAATCAGGGCCAGGGGCCCCATTTGCATAAGACTCAAAGATAGCTTTCTTAATCTCTTCTTCAGAAAATGGTTTTTCAAGGATCTCATTCTCCTCAGGAGTGATTAAGTCCTCTGGGTCCCAAAACTAATCACCCAAAGCAACATTAATTCTATCTTCTTTTGCAAAAAGAGCTTTATAGAAAGCTGAAGCAACTTCAAGCATTTCACTATTGCTCTCAACCGGACCAGAAGGGCCATCCAGCACCGCAATATTTTTTTCCGCCTTCTCTGGCTAGCAATAGCATGGAAGTAGGAGGTATTTCGGTCACCCTCTTGGATAAACCTATCTCTAGAACGTTGACATGCTTTAATCTCATCTTCCTTAAGAATTCTGCCAAGCACTTCTTTAATTTGAGACATTCTGCTTTTTTCTAAATCAGTAAGTTGGTTGGTCTCAGCAAAAGTATCTAATATATCAAATTCTAGAAGAAGATCATTCTTAAGTTTCTTATTAGCAGCTTCAACATTAATGCTCCACCCCTTAATTTTTTGCCTTAGCAGTCTGAGCTTAAATTGCCAAATCTCCACAGCATCTGTAAAGATGCAAGGAGTGCTCCAGACTTTATGCACCAAATCAATAAACTCTTTATGTTCCAACCACCATTTTTCAAACCTAAAAAGCTTAGGGGGGGTGTATGATTTGAACCAGAGTCTAGCAGTAGGGGAGAGTGATCACTCACAGGTTTAGGTAAGGCTTTAACAGTAGTGAGAGGGAAGTAGTTCCCCCAATCAGTACTAGCCAGAAACCTATCCAAAGTGGCCATAATCAAGTTATCTTGGTTATTAGACCAGGTGAAACTGCGATTAGACAGCTTAAGGTCAATCAGAGACCACCTATTGATCCAATCATTAAAAAGAAGGGACCAATTATTATTAAAGTTACCATTACTTTTATCAGCAGCCCCCCTCACTAAATTGAAATCACCACCAATAAGGGTAGGGACTACACTATTTTCCATCATATCATGTAGTTCAGCAATGAACTCCATTTTAAACTCATAATAAGCAGTACCATAAACCACAATGAATTGCCAGACAAGATTTTCTCTCTTATCTAGGACAATAACAGACACACAATATTTATGACAGGAATGACTAATCACCTCAAAGAGATCATCCCTGAAACCCACAAGAATACCCCCTGCAGATCTAGTAGCAGGAAGTTCTAACCAAGAGAAGTCCCACTTGCCAGAGATAAACTTAAGAAAAGAAATATAAATTTTAACACATTTAGTCTCCTGAAGACCAATAAAGTCAAGTTTATATTTGGCGATCAGGTCAGCAATAGCTTGTTTGCGGCCAGTTTTACCTGTGCCTCTAACATTCCATATTCCTCCTATCATTAAAAGATTTCTTAGTTTTTCTACTCTTAACTAAAGATCAAGGAGTAACATGCAAACCAGGCTCAGGATCAGGTAGCTGATCTTTGCAGGATTGGTTATCAACATTAGGGGAAGATAAAACAGGTGCAGATTGATCAAGCAATTGGTCATCAGCAGAAATATCTAAAGAAACAGGTAGCACAACCTCAGGATTATCAGTAGCAAATTGATGATTAAGAAGGATTTCTTTATCAACAAGCATTTGGGCAGTATTGATTCTATCCTTATGGTTGTCACCCAAAGCAATATCAACAGAATTAGCCATGTAAATTAAGGCAGGAACGCCAAGGACAGCAAAGGAATTACCTTTAAAATAAGAAGGAACCTCAAGATTCCTCCTCTTCTGATATTCCTTAGCCTTGTCCAGAATGTTCACATCAGAAGAAAGCCTTGCACTCCTTCTAGCAACAACATGACCCCACTTCCCAGGTTTCACAGGAGGAAGAGGGGCATTAGCACCAGACACCTCATCAAGGAATGGGAGAAGAGATTTCTTCACAGAGCCAAACTGCTCACATAATTCTTTTCCCAAGAACCCCATCTCAGCATCCTCATCATATGGATCAGCTTCCTCATCAGAACTGTCTTGGGTATCTTCCAGGAGTTGAGAACAATAGTCCATATTGGCAGACTTCTCACCCAGTTGAGATAAGGCAAACTTCTCCAAAGCATCCACATCCACAGGAATAGAAGGTTCCCAGTTCCAGACTCCTTTATCCAGATTCTTGTAGCAGAGTTTGTCAGGTAAGGATCTTGTGGGGCTAGAGACAGCACCCAATGATTTAAAATTCTCACAGCTTTTACTGGAACCCAAGGCACAGAGAGAGGTATTGGAGAACCTTGCAGACCCCACAGGACCACCAGCAGCATCAGAATAAGGATCATTATTGGGAGGAGGATTAACATTAGTATCCATATTGCTCTGGGGGGGATCAGAGACAACAACATCATCACCACCATCAGGACCAGGGTGATCTCCAGCATTACTAGTAGCAGAAGGAGGAGCCACTTTAATTGACAGCATGTATAACTGCTGGTTCATCTCCACAAGCCTCTGCGTAGGAATCTTAGTTTAGTCCCTACAAGAAATCAACAACTTAACCTCAGCATAAAAGCTCTTGAAGAAGGAGGACCAGTCCACATCCATTAGCACCCCAAAGATGGAAGCCAGCTGCCCAAAGGTCTTCCAAGCACACCATTTTGGAGGAATGCCTTGCACTGTAATCCAGACCTCATGCAGCTCACCAAAAGGATCCACACTCCCATCCGATGACCCACAAGTATAGGGGGTGTATCGTAGTACTTTCGATAAATAAGAGTGTCGAACCCAACGAGGAGCAGAAGGTGCTGACAAGCAGTTTTGATGAGGATTTCACTGTAAATACTAGCAGACAGGTTTTTAGGAGTTTTTGATATAACAGATAAATAAAGTGCGAGTAAATAAAGCGCAACAATAATAATTGCAGCGAAGGGCCCAATCCTTTCTAGAGCAAAGGACAAGCCGTTTTTTTTACTTATGATGACCTAGCGTTCTTGAGGACACACGGGATTTATGTCTGGTGCTTTCGCTTCGTATAGATGATTAATCTTTAGTGTTTTGATAAGTGTCGTGTGGGTGAACCTATGCTAATGCACCGCCCTTCCTAGGACTAATACATACTTGTGATTATACCCCTTGCAAGCATCCGCAAATACAAGAAAGTAATTAAGATAAATCTTACCACAGCCTTAAACTCTAAGATCCTGCTATCCCTCATGCATCGAGATATTAACGGGGGTTTAGGTTTCTGTCACTCCGGCAACCCCACAATTAATATTCGAATACACAATGCATTCCCCTAGGCCCATAAAGGTGAAGTGTCATGTAGTCGACGTTCACATGACACCACTAGAAGAATAGCACCACAACTTAAATATCAAACCGTTAAGTATTACTCAACATAGTTCACTACTAATATCTAGACTTCACCCATGTCCTCAAGAACTAAATGAACTACTCACAACACATCATTTGGAACATGATCAGAGATGATATAATGATGGGTAACAATCTGAACATAAACCTTAATTCAACAGTTCCACCCAATAGCATCAATAACAATAGTAATTAACACCGGGAGAGTTTCCCCTATCAAACACACAAGATTCAGCCCTAGATGTTACAGCGGGAACGGAGTGGAGCGGTGGAGATGACGGTGACGGCGGTGGAGAGGTGATGATGATCCCGATGACGTGCAACTCGATGACGGTGACAATGGCGATGATTTCCCCCCTCCGGGAAGGGATTTCCCCGGCAGATTTCTCCCTGCCGGAGAGCGTTCTTCTCTCTGTGGTTTTCCGCCTGGTGGCGGCGGCGGAATAATTCTAACTCTCCGTAGAAGATTTTAGGTTTTCGGGGGGATGAAGTACGCGAAGGGGCACGGCAGGAGGTGGGCGATCAGACCCCATGCTCGCGCGGGTCCAGGGCCTGCCGGGCGAGGAGGGGGTGTGGTCCCCCTGGGCCCCACCTTGGCCTCTCCTCGTGGCTCCCTCCATGATCTGGCAAAACAATATTTTCCACGGTCTTCGTTTTGTATTCTGATCTTCACAAATAGTGTATCTTGACGGTGCTTTTTCCAGCTGTTTCCAGACTCCGGTGATCAATTCTCCAATAATCATCAAACATGCAAAATAGATGAAATAACATAAGTATCATCTCTAAATATGAAATATATCAATGAATAACAGCAAATTATGATATAAAATAGTGATGCAAAATGGACGTATCACCATCCCAAGGGGTAATCTTCACAGTCACTCCATCTTTCTCAAGATCAAAAGTAGGGAACTCAAATAGCTCAGACACCTTCTTCCAGGGAGGGAAGCGAGCTAGGAAGCAATTCTGTTTAAGTTCTCTTATTTGCCATGGCCATTTTTTTTGTCTTGCAGAAGATAGCAGACAAGTTCTTCTCCAGCTCAGCAAGAGAGATAACCCCTTTCTTCACATTGATTAGCCCATAGTTGCTAAAGTTTGTCCAGGCAGTTTCATCTTCAGCAGGTACATAAAGGTGATAAAAGCCTAATCCAGAGGTAGCACTACCAAAGTAAGCAGTAGAGGGGTGTTGCTTCAGCCACTCTGGGTAGTTATACACAGGATGACCAGTCAAGCCACATATGAAGCACTTTTTAGGCTGAATGCAGTTTCCTACAAAGTGCCCAGGCTCAGCACAGTTAAAGCAGATCATCTTACTGTAACGAGGATCGAGCTCCTGTTCAACAATCGCAGGAGAAACCACAGCAGCAGAACCAGATTGAGATGAACTCGCGCCTGAATTCGCAGAAATCACAGGCGCCATCTGTTGTTGCTGCAAATTTTGACTCGGTTGCATCTGCGGCAAATGCAATTGCACCGGATATGGGTAGTTCTGTTGCCCAACAAAATTCTGAAAGCCAAATTGCTGCGGAAGCATCTGCGGAGCGGCTTGAGGTTGCGGAGGGTTCTGGTTATACCTTGGCGGATTGCGCTGCTGGAATTTGTTGGGGCGGGCTTGAGGATAGCGACGAACAGGCGCTGCCGCAGGCACCGCTTGAGCTGGCACAACCGCAGGAGGAGCAGACACCACAGGAACCACAAGGGCGATGGGAGGCATCAGAGATCCTCCGCGACCCCGCCCCCGACCACCCAGAGGACCGCCACCCGCCATGGGGCGTTGAAGAGCTTCTGCGTACGACCTGGCGGAGGGTGGTTGGGGGAGATCTAGACGACGAGGACAGTGGTGGACGAGGGCGGAGCGGTTCGCCGGGAAGCACTCTGCTAGGGTTAGCAAGCCCGGATCGATCCCCTTTTTGATCCAGCAAAGAGCGCTTGTCCTCTTCTGACCCAAGGTAGAAGACGGTAATGCCCATAGCTGGTCAAAAAATTCCTCCACATCATCTACCAAATCCCCACCATGCCCATGACACTGAGAAGCGGGGCCAGAACCTGGCCTGGGTCCAGCTATCCCCAAATTCGAAGAGGAATCCCTCCCGCCATTGGAGAGAGTGGGGAATTCCGCGAGATCGCCAGGCCATGGCGGCGCAGCTGCAGGGGAAACGCCATGAAACACTCGCGAAGCCGAATCCCCGCCACCAACGAGGTCGCTCTCCACCACAGATCGCCCTCGGAGGATAGGATGCGAGAAATCCAACCGGCGAACATGCGGTGCGGGAGAGTCCCCACATGAAGAGCTCGTCGACGCGCAGGATGGAGATCGCTCCACCACGGCGCGCGCAACCCGCTCCCCTGATGAGCAGAATCCCGGCCGCGGGAAGGATTCCGCAGCAGATGGGGGTCCCTCCGCAGGAACCGAAGAGCTCGAGGGAGGCGGCGAAGGGGGCGGCGCCGGCACGTGAACGGTCGGGATGGAGGAAGTAGACACATGACGAGGCGCCGAACCTGGGTAAACCCTTGTTTCCCCACGCCACGCTAGACAAGCTCCAGATGTCAGAAGTCGCTATGTCCCCATACTCAAGTTTCCATCCGGAAACATCTGTCGTGACAATCCCACGACAGTTGGCGCCCTTCGTGGGGCCTGCGGCCAAGAACATCATGATTTGTGGAGAAGCGCGGCGCGGTATGGAAAACCTAGCTATCGGCCAGATCTACACGCTTCCAGGAGGGGAGCGGATCGTGGACGACTTTGGTTGGAAGGAAGAGGCAGATCAGCTGGAAACCGGATCTATGATCATCTTTGGTCAGATCAGCGTTTTCCTCGGTGTGATCCAGACCACAGGAGCCGGCTCAGATCAGTATGAGCCGGAGTACGAGTCAGGGTCCGGGTCAGCCACCATGGCCCAGACGGACGGAGAGGAATCTGTTGGATCGCAAGAGTGCGAAGTCATGTCCATTGAGGAAGAGGCGACAATTCAAGCACTACAGGATTCCGTCGAAGAACCAATAAACGTGTCAGATCTGGACACAGATACCGAGTCAATTCTGCCTCTGTTTTAAGATCGTTGGGGGTTTGGACTTGAAGAGGAAGATCACCTGGTGTCCCCAGGACCCGCGCGACATATGACGGTTCATGTGGTAATAGCGGCTCAGCAGACCGATGGAGCGGAAACTTCCGTTAGTAGCGAGACAAGTGCTGAGAGAACCGCCAGACAGGATAGAGAAATCTGGGAGCGGGGTCAGCTCGGCATGCCACCAGCAACATACCCACCGCCCAATCCCAATACCGGGCCAGTTTTACCGACCTTCGGTGCAGGAATACAGACACACACGCCTGCGCCCGGGACGGCATTCACAAACCCGATCCTGACGGTGACGAACGATCAGGCGAGAGCCGGCGCGTCAGGAAACCAGACACAGAACTTGGGAGAAGTAACAAACACCAACTCAGCCATGCAGAGGGAGCTGGAAGATCTAAAGCGGGCCATGGCCAGAGCGAACCAAGAGTGCGCGGATGAAGCCCGGCGTGTAGCGGAAAAAGAACGATCATTGGCCCAGCAGGAGCAGAGGCTACAAGACGAAAGAGACGCCCTCCAAAGGAGGAGGGACGAGTTAACTGCGGTGCAGAGCAGGAGGCGCGGAAGCCGGTTACCTCTGCCGACTGGAGTCAACACCATAGTACCTCAAGTCCTGGAGTATCAGACGACGCCAGCCAACGCGCCCGTAGCGGCGGCAAACCCGGTGATGGGAGCTGGCGCGCCGCAGGCCAGGTTACAAGGAGCGCAAGCCGGAGGAGGCGCGGGAAGTCCGGCAGGAGGAGCCAGAGCCGGAGAAGCAGTCATAGAACAACTACCTCCACCACCTCCCAGGTTTAGTACTCCCCCGGGTCATTACAATAATCCGGTTGACAATGTTTTTGCAGCTGCACATGCCCTACAGCAGATCCCGTTCGACAACTCACCGGCCGGCATTGAAGCACGGAGAGCCGTTGACTTGTTACGCACCGCAGTGGTCCAACAGAACAATAATCCACGCGGGTCGCAAGCATTCAATTCAGAGCCACAAAGGAGTCGTACCAGAAGCCGGCACGGAGAGCCGGCGGCAGGAAGATCCATCCAGAACCGGCTTGGGCCGGTAAACCAGCAAGTCCAGCAACAAAATCAGCAACTGATCCAGCAGCAGCAGCCGACGGCCGCGCCTCAGAGGATGGCCGCACCGGCCATGTCCGCGGCACAGTCAATAGTCAACAGCTCAAGAGCAAGACGCGCGGCCGCGGCGGTAGCACCACTAGCAGCCGGAGCCGGGGCAGCCGGAGTCGGAGTAGTGATCCCCGCCAGACCCGCCGCATCTTCGCCTGCGCCGGGTCACGGAGGAGTCACTTCTTCAAACTTGACAGGACCAAAGTGTTTATCAGATGCAATTAGAGTGGAGCCGTTTCCAGAAAAATTTAAAGAACCAACCAAAATAAGCAATTACGAGCCACACATGAACCGGAGACGTGGTTGAGTAGCTACGGCATGGCCATGGATATGAAGAATGCAACAACGAATCTTTGTGCGCGTTACCTGTATCTCATGATGGCGGAAGGAACACCCAAGATATGGCTGGACCGGATTCCACCATGCAGCATCAATTCTTGGGCAGAACTAAAGGCGGCGTTCATCAAGAACTTCGCTGGGACTTGCAAAAAGCAGTACACCGAGGCAGACTTAGATCGTTGTGTCATGAGAAAAACAGAGTCAGCAAGGCAATGGATGGCCAGAGTCACAGAGATCTTGCAGTCATCCCTCAACATTTCAGCACATACAGCTATAACATACATGGAGAAAAATTGCGCTTTTGATCCTTTAACGCACAAGCTAGGACGTATGAAGGAAGATCCAGCCTGCAGAGAGATCTCAATAGGAGAAGTGGTGACAACAGCGAACAAGTACGCAGCCACGGATAAAAAGCCGGGTGAGACGGAGGAACAACAGAGGAATAACCGGGTCAGCGGAGGCCGTAACCCGAACCCGGGTCCGAACAATGGTAATCAGAACGGGAATAACAAGCGTCCCTATGAAGGCGGAAACTCAGAATTCGTAGGCACAACCCAGACGACGGGTTATAAAGGGCCGAGACCCAGTGGCAACTGTAGGGGAGGACCTCCGAGAAATCCGAATTTCAGTGAGATGTACAGCATGCCGTGTCCAAAACACAGCAAGAACGGGAGACCATCAAATCACTCGCTAGCTCAGTGCGACGACATAAGAGCCTGGATGAGACATGAGTAGGAGAGCCAGAGGAGCCATGGGAACTTCGGAAGCAGCGGCAACTTCAATGGAAACAACGGTAACTCGACGGGACCCGAAAAGGAGGCTGGGTCGAACGGACCGCCAAACAATAACGCCGGGTCTAGCCAGCAACAGAATCAAGTCACAACCGGGTATCAGCAGAACCCGAAGGAGCTTCACAGCCAAGGCCAGTATCATGTCTTCACCACAAGCACGTCCAGAAGGGACAGAAAGTTAAAGGCAAGAGCCGTCAATGCAGTAGCATCAGCTGTTCCAAGATTTTTGAAGTGGTCAGAACAAACTATAACTTGGAGCAGAGAAGATCACCCGCCAGCAGTGGAACATCCGTGTCTCCTGGCTCTCGTCGTAGCACCACAGGTGGACGGTTTCTCCTTGAACAAAGTCTTGATGGATGGAGGCAACAGCATCAATATCCTGTATCTCGACACATTCAAAAGGATGAGTTTAACAGAAGACCGCTTGACCCCAACATCGACAATCTTCCATGGCATAGTTCCAGGGAAGTCGGCACACCCAATTGGCCAGATCAGCCTAGAGGTGGCATTTGGAGTGAGCAAGGAGCAATTCAGATCGGAATTCTTGACGTTCGAGGTTGTTGATCTAAAAAGTCCGTATCACGCTCTATTCGGGAGGCCGGCTTACGCCAAGTTCATGGCTCGGCCGTGTTATGTGTATCTCAAACTGAAGATGCCAGGACCTCAGGGAGTGATCACAGTGGAAGGAAGCAAGACTATGGCTGTAGAATGTGACAATGGGGACGCCATCATGGCAGAGCAGGCTTGCTCAGAGGAAGAGCTCAAGTACTACAAGTCTCAAGTAAACCCGACAGATAAGCGTGTGCTGGAAAAGCCGGCTCATGAGGAAGAGAAGAAAAAATTCAAGTCGGCTCAAGATACAAAGATGGTTGATTTCGTAGAAGGGGACTCCTCCAAGCAGTTCTCGATAGGGGCCCACATGGACCCAAAATAGGAAAGCGAGCTCATCAAGTTCATCCGTGAGAATCGGGACATCTTCGCATGGTCTCCTTCAGACATACCGGGTGTACCGAGTGAACTTGCTGAGCACAGCTTACATGTTGATCCAAAGGCAAAGCCGGTAAAGCAAGGACTACGTCGTTTCAATGCAGAAAGGAAAAAGATCATCGGAGAAGAGATAGCTCGTCTGCTCGCAGCCGGGTTTATCATGGAGGTTTACCATCCCAAGTGGCTGGCTAACCCGGTCCTAGTTTTGAAGAAGAACAGAGAGTGGCGCATGTGCGTGGATTACACCAGCTTGAATAAGGTTTGCCCGAAAGACCCCTTTGCATTGCCTCGTATAGATCAGATCATCGATGCCACAGCCGGCAGCGAGTTGTTATGTTTCCTGGACGCATATTCCGGGTATCATCAGATCAAGCTCAATGTGGATGACCAGGAGAAGACTTCGTTCATCACCCCTTTTGGTGCTTTTTGTTACAAAACTATGCCATTTGGTCTCAAGAATGCAGGTGCCACTTACCAGAGGTGCATCCAGAATTGTTTCCAGAATCAAATCGGTCGCAACGTGCACGCTTATGTTGATGATGTTGTAATCAAGTCACAGAAAGCCGGGTCACTCCTGGATGACCTAACAGAGACCTTCACCAACCTTCGCAAGTACCATATGAAGCTAAACCCGACCAAGTGCGTGTTTGGAGTTCCGGCTGGCATGTTGCTGGGTTTCATAGTCTCAGAGAGAGGAATAGAAGCAAACCCGGCTAAAATTAAGGCCATCATGAACCTTAAGAAGCCGGAGTGTGTCAATGACGTCCAGAAGCTGACGGGTTGCGTCACAGTCCTGAGCCGGTTCATTGCAAGGATGGGAGAGAAAGCTCTTCCACTCTACAAGTTGTTGAAGAAGTCAGACAAGTTTGTTTTGGGCCAGGAAGCAGATGACGCCTTTGAAGATTTGAAGAAGACATTATCCACAACCCCAGTATTAGCAGCTCCCACGAGCAAAGAGCCGATGTTACTATACGTCTCTGCTAATTCAAGAGTCGTGAGTGCCGTGGTCGTGGTGGAGCGCAAAGAAGAAGGAAAGGAGTACCCAATTCAAAGGCCGGTTTACTATGTTAGCGAAGCTCTCACAGAGTCAAAATAGAGATACCCGCAATGGCAGAAGTTGGTCTACTGCGTGTTTATGGCAAGCCGGAAGATGCCTCACTATTTCCAGGAACACCCCATCACGGTGGTGAGTTCCGCGCCTTTGGCAGAAATCATCAGAAACAGAGAAGTTACAGGCAGAATCGCAAAGTGGGCCATCGAGATGGGGCCTTATCATATCAACTACGAGCCACGGACGACAATCAAATCACAAGCCCTGGTAGATTTCGTCAATGACTGGACAGAGTTTGACCCTTTGCCACCGGCACCAGGCACAAAACACTGGGTTATGCACTTCGACGGGACAAAGCAGTTTGAAGGGTCGGGAGCCGGCGTCGTCTTAACCTCGCCAAAAGGAGACAAGCTGAGTTACGTCTTGCAGATACATTTCGAACCATGCACCAATAACGTTGCAGAGTATGAGGCCTTGTTACACAGTCTGAAAGTCGCCAGAGAGATGAACATCAAAAGAATCATGTGTTATGGGGACTCCGACCTCGTCGCTCAGCAAGTATCAGGAACCTGGGACAGAAAAGAAGCCAACATGGCGGCTTACAGGAGAGAAGTAGACCGTGTTGCCGGCTTCTTCTCCAGCTACCAAGTTGAGCACATCGACAGACGAAAGAACGAGGCAGCTGACGCCTTATCAAGACTCGGCTCTAGTAGAGAGCCGGTGCCTCCAAACGTATTCCTCGCCGAGTTACATCACCCCTCAGTCAATCTTCCAACAGAAGAAGAGTTAGCAAACCCTGATGACCCGGAATCACAGCTAGTCGCCGCCTTACACCAAACTCCGTCATGGACAGAGCCGTATCTGGCTTACTTACTGAGAGAAGAGCTACCACAAGACGAAGTACTGGCACGACAGATCGTGCGCCGGGCCAAGGGATACGTCATCACCAACGGCGAGTTACACAAGAGGAGCACGTCTGGAGTATTCTTACGCTGTGTTTCACCAGAAGAAGGCCGGAAAATTCTCCAGGAGATTCACGCAGGGGATTGCGGACATCATGCGTCCACAAGATCAATGGTGGCTAAAGCGTATAGACATGGATTCTTTTGGCTGACGGCTTTGGCTGATGCAGAGAACATAGCCCGGGTTTGCGATGGATGCCAGCGATATGCAAGGCAGATCCACGTTCCGGCTCAAGACTTGAAGACCATCCCAATAACATGGCCCTTTGCAGTCTGGGGCATGGATATGGTAGGACCTTTCCAGACTTCACCCAATAAGAAGACTCACCTCCTAGTCGCAGTGGACAAGTTCACAAAGTGGGTGGAAGTTCAAGCCGTCAATAGTTGCACAGCAACAACATCAGTCAAGTTCCTGAAGAAGATCATATATCGCTTCGGATATCCTCACAGCATCATCACTGATAACGGGACAAATTTTTCACTTGGAGAGATGTAGATATTTTGCAAAGAGAATGGCATCCGGCTCGACCTTGCTTCAGTTTCACATCCTTAGTCAAACGGTCAAGTAGAGAGGACAAACCAGGAGCTATTAAGAGGCATTAAGCCAAGACTCCGGGTTCCATTAATCAGAGCCGCCGGGTGCTGGGAAGAAGAGCTGCCATCAGTTGTCTGGAGCATAAACACAACCCCTAACAGATCAACAGACTTCACTCCCTTCTTCATGGTCTACGGGTCAGAAGCCGTGTTACCCAGCGACATTATCCATGATTCTCCAAGAGTTGCAAACTATGTCAAAACTGAAAACGAGCAAGCCCGGCAAAATTCAGTTGACATGCTTGAGGAGGCAAGAGAGCTAGCCCTGAAAAGATCAGCCATATACCAGCAAGACCTGAGGCGTTATCATAGTCGCCGGGTTAGATCAAGAACTTTCCAGGAAGGAGACTTAGGCTCTGTTTGTTTGGGCTTCTGCTTCTGCTTTTGGACTCAAAAAGCGGAAGCCCAAACAAACAGCGTGAGATGGAAAAGCACTTGCGAGAAGCGCGGCAGCAAAACGCATTGTGCGAGCGAACAAGCGGAGAAGCGGGTGGGATGCCGCTTCCCGCAGCTTTTGCTTTAACTTGCGAATCGTTATTCTTCTTCGCCCTTTACGTTGCTCCGAATTACAACCACACTGCCACTCTGAGCCCAAACGCTGCCAACGCTTGCCTACTTATCGTTCACTGCTCATATGCATGCTCCAAGGTTTACTGCTCGTATGCCTGTTCCTAATTTTCACTTATCATAGGCCATATACTGTACAGTTAAGAGAGCTACTCATCTCATACAAATATAATTCGATTTGAAATAATCTTTACATGAAATATGTGGGTATCGATTAGTAGGTTCGATTCTCGTGATTGGTTTCGAGTTTCCTAAATGATAACTTCTTAATTTTGGACTGTATTTCACACTATTTTTAGACAAATTTTGTTAAAATTGTCGCACTGGATATTGTATAGCCTCGGAATAGATTGCCGCATTTCTCCAACTGTTCGGTAAATATATTCAAATATAAAATACTCAAAAAAATATTCAAATAAAACCACATTAAAAATAATTTTATTTTAAAAAGTAAATTGAGAATTCAACTATCAAAATAGTTAATTCGTTTCCAATCAGTATTTATATAAATTCAGCACTCAGGGATATTTCAGACATTTCACTATTAAACTACAGCTGCAGCCATACCTGCCAAACATCCAATCTCTGATTTCAACAGCTGCTTTTTCACAGCCCACCAGCTACAGCTGCTTCTAGACAGTTGCAGCCCAAACAAACACACCCTTAGTCCTACGGCTAGCCCAGAACAAGACTGGCTTCCACAAGTTGACTCCCCCATGGGAAGGTCCCTTCATGGTAAGCCGGAACTTGCACAACGGGTCCTATTATTTGGTGGATGCTAGAGAGCAAGCTACAACAACAGGAAACAATACAGACCATACAAGGAACCCGTTGACAGAAAACGACAGGCCCTGGAACATAGCAGAGCTTAGACCATACTACACTTAGGTTTTGTGAGCCCCCAGATGAGACGGGCTCCACCTTTTTGTATCTTTTTAGTTTAGAAGCAGCAGGTTTCAGACACGCTCTTTTCCTTATCAGGGTACCTAAGGGGACTGGAAGGTTTTTAATGAGGCGGCTTGCTAGCTATGTACATATTTTATGATCAATGAAATGAGGAAGGCACCTCTAAAAAGAAAGAGCATTGTGTTTTCAGTTCCTTATTTTTCATATGATCACGGTCTTGGGGCTTACTAACTAAGAAAGTTGTAAGTTACAAACTCATGACCCGGCAGAGACTCCACAATTATTCTTGGTTTCTTGCCTGCTAGCTTGATGTTATTCTCACTTTATATGACCAGATGCTAAAATCCGGCTTTCAATCTGACTATGAAGCCCATGGGGACTTAGCAGACCTTGACCGCTCAGGAATTTTACGCACAGAAGTCACGAGAAAACCGGCTTTGCAGAGAGCTAAAGAAACTAAAAGGGTCATCGAAACCAGACAAGACTTGCAGATTTCGCAAAAGACGGCTTTCATTACTGAAATAAGTTTCTCAGGCGCACGAAAGCGCACCAAGACAGATATAGCGCATAAAGAGGTAAAACTAGCACATTACATGCCATATAGGCCAAAAGTATTGTTCGCAGAACATATTGTTTTACAAGTCGGATTAAACTGCTGGGCCAGCTTCAGTCGGAGCAGCAGGAGTCTTGGGGGCTGAGGCAGAGGAGCTGGAGGCGCCATGCTTCTTCTTTGATTTCTTCTTCGCAGCCCCCTCGGCCTCCTCCCAGCAAATTTCGAAGACACTTGGGAATTCAGCATCCTCAACAGCCGGACGAGGCGGAGCCGGCACAGAAGGGGTCCCTGAAGTTGGAGCAGACTCCGGATCAACAGGAAGCGGAGCACAGTAGCTTGGGTCCAACTTCATGGCAGCCGTGTCCTTCGGATATAGCTTCTTATCTTCAGCATCGTAACCCGGCTGGAAGGAGCTCGGACTCAGTGTATCCGTCAGCAAGGTGGCGTGATGCCGGGTCGTCGCGTCAATGGCCATGATGTCCTCCCGAGTGAAAGGAGTTCCGTCAGTCTTCTGGGAGGGCCAACCACGGGTGAGCTGCTGCGTGTCAATAGCCGGGTAATACTCCTTGGTCAGAGCCAGGATTCGCATCACGGCTCTCCGGGAAGCTGACCTTCTCCAGATATCAACCTGAGCCGGCAGCACGTTCAAAGCTCGAAGAAACTTGAGCTGGGTAGTCGGGGGCCTCTCCCACCCATGACACGCCATCAGTGCCTTGCCAGCACCATAATACAGATGCTGCACAAGGGTGTAGGCGACCTTCAACTTCGTCTCCGGCTCAAGTTTGCATATTGCGCTCCAAGGTCCTAAAGACAAGATAGATCTGTTAGCCGAAGAACATTTTCTAAGAGACAACAGAAAGCAAGAAGACGGGAAAAAGTCGGCTTACCAAAAAGAGAAGCTATCATCTCAGAAATAAACGCGACGAGCTTATCAAATTTGGCACTGGAGGCCTTCAAGTCCTCCTGTAGCTTGTCGCGCTGCTCGTTCCAGGTGGATTCGTGCTCCTCCATCTCCTGACGAAGGTGAGCGTTCTCTTCGGTAGCTCGGCCAAACTGGACCTCCAGCTCTTCGAGTCTCTTGGCAAGCTCGGCGCGCTTGCCGGCTTCCATCTTCAGCTCCTCCTTCACCAGGCTAAGGGCATGTTCGTGCTGGCGAGTTTGGTCCTATAACAAGCAAAAGGATAGTCAAGTAAAGAAAGAAAAAGTAAGTAAATTCAAATTGTTATAAGTCCCGAGATGTCGCAGGCGAACACTCGGCACTTGGGGGCTACTCAATTTGAAAATCAGAAGCACAAAGTTCAACAAGAAGACTCGGAATATTGAAAGCAACTATTCCGACTCTTGGGGACTACTCAGTTGAACAAGAAGGCAGAATAAAACAGCAATGGAGATTCGGACATCAGCAAGCTAATGCTCCGACTCTTGGGGACTACTTATCAAGGCTAAATTTCTATGTATGCAAGACAGGACAAGCTAATAGAAGTCCCGAGTCATCGCACGCAGATAACCCGGCACTTGGGGACTGGGAGAGAAGTACATCCATACCTCAAACTTGTCCTGGAGTTCAGCGATTACGCTGTCCTCCGCCTGACGATGCTCCCCGATGCGCCGGTGAAATTCTCCAAAGAGAGCGGCCGGAGGGGGCCATTGGGGCCTTTCCAGTTGAAGACTTGGCCGCCGCGGTCTCAGGAGCAGTGGTCTTGGCGATGCGGACACCGGACGGTTTCTCACCAACCCCAGAGCCGGTTATCTCCACGTCCGGCAATCCGGAGGTTCGGGGAGAAGTCGGACGCGACGCCGACTTATCACCTTCCCCTTCGGCGCGAAGAGGAGAAGTGACTACCGGCTCTGAGATCGCCGGGACAGGCAGAGGAACAGCGCGAGCTCTGAGAAATAAAAAGAGTCAGACGAGGAACAAAGCGAAATAAGTGAGCTACGTGTCAGCTAACAAGACTTACCCTTGATTGACGGCGAAGTCGCCAAAGAGATCATCGCTCGAGTTGGAGGAGCCTGAGAGAGATTGGGACTTCCGTTGAGACCCGGCCAAAGGGTAAAGAACGGAAGGACGTTTCTACGGACATTTAACCCGGCGGGGAGTCGGGTTATAAGGAATACCTTCGTTCAACGGCTCGTCGGAGTCGGAGGATCGAAGCCGACGTCTTTGGCGATGGGCTTCCTTTTCTTCCTGAGAACCAAAAGACAAGTCAGTATATGCCAAGGGAAGAATTAAGAAGAGACATGTTCATCGACATTACCTCCGCAGCGTCCGACCTGAGCCTCCTCTTGGAAGTCGGAGGAGATGGGTCTCTGGACGGAGGGGTGGTATCTGATGTATTTGAGTGTGGATTAAGAGAAGGCTGGTTTTCCTGAAGATCGGAGTCTAGTAATTCGAGGAAGACCCGGGTGACGAAGTCTGACTCACCTTCTACTTCTTCTTCTTCATCTGCGCCGGCTTCAGGTCCGGCGTCTTCATCATCAACATCAGGCTGATCGCCGTCCGACTCACCCTCTGAGTCGGGCGTAGTCGCCAATGTAGCGGACCACCAAGGGTCGTTGGCCTAAACAGAGGCAAGTCAGAGAATAGCTAAGACCAAGTATTACAGAAGAGAAAGAAGTGAGAATCCGTAAGTACCGGCTTCGGCGGGTTCAAAGCCGAGAATGGGGGCAGGCCATCTTTGGCGAGATTGTCCGGAGACTCGTTGACAATCCGCCGGATTGCCCTGACCAAAACAGCAGAGGTATGCCGTTTGTCGTTGAAACGCATCGGGTCGTTCGGTGACCCGGTGTATTGGCACATCAAGCCCGGACGGATGCTGAGTGGCATTATGTGCCACCCCATCCAGCACTTAACAAGGTCAGCGCCAGTGAGGCCGTGCGTAAGAAGGGCGCAAACTCGGCCCACCAGGGGCTCGATGGTCTTCCGGTCTTCGGGAGAGGCGAAGGAGTTCATGTTCTCGTTCATCGTCAGCCTCTCAACGCTGAAGCCCGGGAGAGCTGGTTCACTCGGAGGAGTGGCCACCTTGCAGTAGAACCAAGTCTTCTTCCAGTCCTTGGGGTGCGAATGGGGGACGACACCCGGGAATACGAGGTTCCGACGGCGCTGGATCGTGACTCCGCCGCAGGCGACCAAGGGGCCGTCACTGTTCTCCCTCTGAGGTTTACAGTAGTAGAATTCGAGGAAAAGCGGAAGACTGGGAGCTATGCAAAGGTACGCCTCGCATAGGACGACAAAGTGGGTGATGTTGAGCACCGAGTTTGGCGCAATGTCTTGGGGCCGGATCTGGAAGTACTCCAAGACCTGGCGAAAGAGAAGAGAACCCGGAGGGCGAAAACCCCGGGTGACGTGATCGGCGAAGATGACAACTTCACCTTGACCCGGCTGAGGCGAAGTCTCGTCCTCGTCCGGAGCTCGCCAGTGGATTTCCGACTGCGCGGGAAGCATGCCGAGCTCGGCCATTTCCTCCAGCCGACTCTCGCGGACGCAAGATTTGGTCCAATTACAAGTAATCTTGCGTTTGGCCTTCTCCACGGCGACTGTCGCGGAAGACCCGGCGCCGGCTGTCTTTTTGACCTTCTTAGGGGCACGCTGGGCTGCCGACTTTAGACCCATTGTTGAAAGGGGAAGCTCGGGAGATCTACGAAAACAGATAAACGTAAATGAAAGATTTCAGTGCGGATCTGGAAAGACACAGAAAATAGGAGGAAAAGAAGGAGCAAGACACCCGGGCCAGTTCATCAAAGAAATCCCGAAAAAAGGAAGAGTGAAAGCCGCGAGTCCAGTTCATCGGAGAGATCCCGAGAAGAAGAAGAGGAAATGATAGGTGTCAAGGGAAAAACAGTGAGATGGAAGAACAGCACGCATCAAAACAGATCCATGGAGCCTCCGAAAATCAAAATAAAAGAAGAGTATCAAGAACACGAAGAACAATACAAGTTCGTCCGAAGAAAACAGTGAGGAGAAGCATGGAAGAAAATGCAATGCGAGATCGGTTACTTACCGGGCAAGAGAAGAAGAAGAAGAGGATCAAGGTCGCGCGTGCAGTTGGTCCGTGCGGGTGAGCTCTTGATCCAGATCCAGAAGGCGAGCAGCTCGAGATGCTTGGGCTCGGGGAGATGAACTGGCGCAGGAGCTCTCGAGGAGGAAGACGAAGCAGGCGTGCGAGGGGGGAAATGATTCATTGCCACCTCGGCACCTTATTTATAGCCTCTGGGGTTTGACCTAGGGGCAAAAGGGGAAAGATAAGAAGATAATGATTATCTCGGGAGACAAGATCTAATCTGCAGAAGATATCCCTGACAGGATCTTTTACTTCCCCAAGGTGGTTATTGTCTCCTCGATTCCCGTGAGAAGATATGCATTAAATATGTCGTTGACCAAGAAGGTTGACCGATGGCGGAGAAAAAGATTAAAGAAAGAAAAGAAAGAGTCAAAGTCTTAGAAAAATAAAAGTCAACAAGTGATGGCCGGGTTATGATCGGGCCGCCAGCAAGAGCCGGCCAAACTGATACCCGAGAGCCTGCTTGCTTAATAAATTGTTTATTGTTTTTCAGATGATAACCCGGACAAAAGGAATGACGGATTCCCCTGGATTGTGCGCAAGAGTGCAAAGGTGAAGCAAGTCGATTCTGGTGTCCAAGTTATCCAGGGGGCTACTGTTGGGGGGATCATAACCCGGTAGGCCCACCGACCTAGAAGACAAGCCGGCCTGGTAAGAACCAGGGCCGGGTCAAGCATGAAGATATGGGCTGGGTCCCACGTAAGCCGGTGCGCGACGTGTGCCTTGGTCCACAAGTTGAGAGGGATCCAGAAGGCTGGAGAGACCAAGTACAAGACGGAGTCCTGATAAGGAAGGCGAAGACTTATAGGGCTTAGAGTAGAGTCCGGATACGATGGTAACCCGGATCCCGTCTTGTACCTCCAGCGAGACCCATCGCCTATATAAGGGGGTCTCCTGGTTCCTAGAGGGTTAAGCTTTACCAGATCGCAAGTATCACCATTGTAATCTCGAGACCCGGAAGCTAAGGCGCCGAGTACTCGAAACCCATATCAATAAAGCAGTAGCAGGAAGTAGGTCTTTACCTCAAGACTAGGGGCCGAACCTGGGTAAACCCTTATTTCCCCACGCCACGCTAGACAAGCTCCAGATGTCAGAAGTCGCTATGTCCCCATACTCAAGTTTCCACCCGGAAACATCTGTCGTGACAATCCCACGACATTCACTTAGTGGGGTTTTGCTTTATAAGAAGTATAGATTGGTGGGAAGTTGTCTCGCAAGTACAAGGACCTGCTGGAAATAGCCCAGAGACACCGCTGTTACTAGGCTGGAGACTCAGGTGTGAATACATTGGAGTTTCGGACTTAAGGCAACCGGAGATTCCGACCCTATTTAATTTCGAATATTGATCCAAATTGCGCAAGTGGCGTACGCCTCTAGAGCCAGTCCGAAGCATGGAAGAAGTATGGCAGGAGACTTTGTGAAGTTTCCAGTTTGTCGGAAATTCCGGACACCTTGTGGGTCGGAGATTCCGTTCAGGCCGGCGAATCCGGTGTAAGTTTTCCTGAAACGGTTTGATTTGGGACCCATCGGTTACTCTTGGGTTCATTGGAACCCTAGACACGGCCATTAAGGGGACCATATCAGGTTCTTATGGAACACTTAAGAGATCATTTAAAACACTTTATAAACCCTTCTCTCTCATTCTCTATACAATTTATCAATTCCTACAATTTGCTAGACCATTAAGTGTGTGGGCCTACATGTTCGAGCATATTTACAGATGAATAGACCACCTCCGATCAATTATTGATAGTGGGATCTGGATACCATAACGATTTCCCCACATATCACCGAATATTATTATGGAGCAAACCTTTATTACCGTTTACCATTCCTTTTTCTATGTGACACTTTACATAACCCAATGTGAGACTATGTTGGTATCCCGTGATCAACACTTGATCATTATACCTAGTTATCCTTGTACCAGTTTATACTCCATTCGTTACCCTATTCCGGTATCCACATGACCAACTCCTTAGTCACAATTATACCTAGTCAGGTGAATGCTCGACAACATAATGTCGAGGTGACCTAGAGTTTTTCTCCATTGCCGGTGGAGCAAATCCCAGTCTCGACATATATACCTAGCATCATGACGCACTTTCCTGTGTACATGAAAGTCTCGTTTAGGATTACCTAATTATGCAGGAACATTTGGCGATCCCAAAATAACCATCAGGTACCCAGGTGTACCCCATTCTCATGATCTAAGGGCACCTCCAACGGCACAGCGCATACGGACATCGAATCCGAACCGATTCGGTCCGTTTTGGGCGGACAACGAACAGATTTTGGGCCCTTCGTCCGTTTTGCGGCGGAGGTGCCCCCAACGGCCGGCCGCATTTCATAAAAAAAAGAGTAGGTGAATTTCATTCAAAGTTTGGATACAAAATAAACACGCTGAAATATTATTCATTTATTACAACAAAGTTCGAATAGAAAGAAAAATAAACATGTAGCACTACTGGTTTCCAAAATGAGTCCACAGGTGCTCTATCAGATCATTCTGCAGACGTTCATGCAGTGGCTTGTCACGCATCTCCGCATACACGTCTGAATACTGCTCATATGTCTCCGGTCCAGGTATAGGCGCAACCAACTCAGCCTCAAATTTTCAGCCTTGATCAAATATCCTCGCATCATCCCGTTCATTCTCGACAATCATGTTGTGCATGATCACGCAAGCAGTCATCACCTCCCACATGACCTCCAATCATGGGTGCCGAACAATAGCAAACCTGGACTGGAGCACACCAAATGCTCGCTCGACATACTTCCGGCAAGCTTCTTGTTGCTGAGCAAACTTGCGAGGTTTCTCATTTCCAGGCATGCGAATGGTCTTCACAAAGACAGGCCACGAAGGGTATATACCATCAGCAAGGGTAGTACCCCTTGTCATATGCATTTCCATTAACCTCAAAGTTGATCACCGGTGCATTGCCCTCGGCCAACCTATCAAACACCGGTGATCTCTGAAGAACGTTGATATCGTTGTGAGAGCCCGACATACCAAAGAAGGAGTGCCAAATCCACAGATCTTTAGATGCAACAGCCTCAAGTATGACTGTGCACTCTCCAACGTGTCCCTGATACTGTCCTTGCCAAGCAAAAGGATAGTTCTTCCACTCCCAATGCATACAATCTATGCACCCAAGCATGCCAGGGAAGCCTCTGCTCGAGTTCATGTTCAGAAGACGGGCAGTGTCTTCCAAATTAGGCTCCCTCAAGTACTCGGGATCGAACACCTGAACAATAGCCTCACAGAACTTGTACATGGACTCTAGGCAAGTGGACTCACTCATGCGCAAATATTCATCTACCAGATCACCGGCTACTCCATATGCAAGCATGCATATAGCTGCCGTGCACTTCTGATAAGATGAGAAACCATACCTACCAGTAGCATCGGGTCTGGCGACGAAGTACTCATCGTATGCCCTCACCCCTTCAAGTATACGCATGAACAAGTTTCGTGACATCCGAAAACGGCGACGAAACTTGTGATCCGGGTATGTTGGCTTCACGGGATAGAAATAGTCCTTCCAAAGTTGGTAGTGACCTTGTTCCCGGTCACGATCCAACGCAGGAGCCCTTCCAACAACCGACCCAACATGCCGAGGCCACTCCGTCTGGTTGAAGTTGTGGACGAGCGTGGTCGCGACCATCGTAGTTTTGGAACCGTCGTCCGATTCTTCGTCCGATGTATCGATTAAGGTCTTGAAAAAGAACTCATCATCACTGTCCATCTAAGCAAACACACAAGTTAGAATGAAATTACATCACTTGTTCAACCAAAAAAGGTGGGTTGATTCTCACAAACCTTGCGTCGAACACCTTCGGGGCAGTGGACTTCGCGGTCGCCTCCGGTCCAACGGCCGAACGACCCGGGAAGCGGCGGTGGCGGTGGCGGCGGACGAAGGCGGACGACGGCGAGGGCGGCGAAGGGCGGGACTGCCGCGGTGGAAGAGGCCGAAGAGATAGGGGCGGCGGCCGATGCGATCGAGGCGGCCGAAGGAAGGGGGAGGAGTGGGGTTCGTTTGGCTGCCAACTGGGCCAGACGCGGACAAGGCAGGACAAGAGGTTGTCCGTTTTCTCCCCCAAATCTGGACCAAACTTGGGCCAGGTTTGGGGCCGAAAACCTGTCCGCGCGGACATTTGTCCCTATGCGCTGGGCCGTTGGAGAGGGTCCTCTGTCCGGAAGGACAGATTAGGACAGGGCCTGTCCGTATGCGCTGGGTCGTTGGAGGTGCCCTAAGGACGCAAGTAGACTTTAACATCTTATGAGAAAAATAAAATAAAATAAAATAAAAGGACGACGTATCTCGCAGTATCTCATTAAGGTTATCCAACACCTATGTTACACAGACAATGTACTCCCAGTTTTTTAGCGTCCTCGTAGCACTTACTATGCCCATGATCAGAGAAAAACATGATCATTACACAATTCACGACGTAGTTTAGATGCCTGACTAGGGATCTTGTTGGTGTTTTTTTCACACATGTAATTGAGTTTTCCTCGGAATCTCAAATTCGGAAACTAATGTAATTATAACATAGAACACAAACATAATTATAAATATATAAACAAAATTTACAAGTATTATTTACCGGAGGGCATATTTCCAACAAATTTCGCCTTCTGTGATACGGAGTGGGTTGCCTGCACATAGTCTATTGACGAGTTTATATGCATGTTTGTGCCTCTCCCTCTTAGTCTTCAGAACAAGGCCGATTTTTTTTAAATAATACATTTATTATTGCAAATTCGGATAATATTGCGCAGAAACAGGATTTTTCAAAAATAATACGGCCTCGGCCCACAGAAAGCCGACCAGGGCTCGTCGGCCAGGAGCAGGCCGACCAGGGCTCGTCGGCCAGGAGCAGGCCGAGCAGGTCTCGTCGGCCGCACCTGCTCGCCTGCAGGCGCCTGCGACGGCCTGCATGGCTCTGGTCGGCCCAGAGCTGGCCGAGTAGACCCTGTCGGCCCAGGGAAAGCCGAGGGCTGCATGGGCTGTTTTCCATCCCCGTTTCGCGCCTGTTTTTTCTCCCGCCACCGTTTCGCGCCTCTTTTTTCTCCCGCTACCGTTTCGCGCCTCTTTTTTCTCCCGCCACCGTTTCGCGCCTATTTTCTCGCGTGACCACCTCTCCACGGGCTCATGCTCAATCCACTGCTGGAAATTCTTAATCAACCGTCCACCCTTTCTCCTCGTGCCCGGTGGGTCAAAGCCTGGCAGATCACACAGTCCGATCGGTTCTTCTTCAGGCGGTGCAGGCCCTGTAGCTGCTTGTGCCGCTACTTGGGCTACATGAAACGCCACTGCCGCAGTACGTGCAGCTTTCCTCTCCCGAACATGTTTGTTCGTGAACTCATCAAGCTTGCCACGGATAAAATTGTACTTCCACTCCTGGTTCTGCTTGCAAAGTTTTTTGAACAGATTCATGAGACTCTTATTTCTGAACTGTGAGAAGAAGTTAGCAGCTAGATGGCGCATGCACCAACGACTCTGAAGATCCACCCACGGTGTTTCTTCATCTGGTCCAGGGTTTGTTAATGCCTTTATAGCGTTGAGTATACCCGCATGTCTGTCATGTAGAACGCAAACATTATGCTTATCCTTCACAACTGCTTTTTTCAACTGCCTAAAGAACCACGTCCAACTATCCGTGTTCTCGCTCTCAACAAAAGCGAAAGCAAGGGGCAACAGTTGGTTATTGCCGTCTTGGCCAATAGCAGTCAATATCTGACCCTTGTACTTGCCGGTCAAAAATGTGCCATCGACACATAACACTGGTCGGCAGTGGCTAAAGGCTTCGATGCATACACCAAAAGAGAAGAACAAACGGTGCAACACCCTAACTGTAGGGAACTCTGGCATGTAGAAGTCTTGAAGATCAACATATGTGCCAGGATTCCTCGCCTGAAGCGTGCGGAGCAAACGGACAACAGAATCATATGAGTCAAAGAATGACCCAAATCTCTGCTCCAGCGCGCTCTGCTTAGCCCTCCAGGCCTTGCCATAAGAAATGTTGAAATTAAATCTCGTGAAGACTTTGTTCCTTATTGCCTTCACTTCCATCGCCTTGCTCTCCACTATCTCCGTGTAAAACAAACGAGCAATAAGCGTGGATGACAGATTACGGTGATCCTGAAGGATGCTGGGAATACGACATGTATGCATTACCATGTCACTCACAACCCAGTTCGTATCATACTTGGGGACATATGCGTGCACCCTACCCGGACAATCTATCCTCGAGCATTCCATGGTCAGATATTTCTTACTCGACACAGTTGTCTTGAAAACCCTTGATGTCGACATTGCCCACTGTATGATTGCTTCCTGCAGATGTTGCTTGTCAGCGTACATTGCTCCCACAGCCATGCTGCTCTGGTGATATTGCCAGGCAGAATCATGACCATCGTCCAGAGTCATGCCAGATGAGATGTCCTGAGTCCATGAAGCTGGATAAGGCACCTCCGGCTCGTACTCTGCGTCATTCGACGAATCAGAATCACTGCCGTCCCCGCAATCACCCTCAATATCTTCATCTTCCATCTCGTTCTGCATTCGGCCATCTTCCTCATCCCCATCTGCCTCCACATTTTCACCGTCATCATGCCCTCCAACCATACTACTCTGCCCTGATTCATAACCACTGCCTCCATCATAACCATGGCTCTCGTCATGTTCAATTTCCATGGTTGCTGCACTGCTCTGCCCTGGATCGTGCCCACCTTCGCCTTCAGGAGGATTGACATTTACCTCCTTAACGACAGGAAGCAACAAGGCAACTGGGTGGCTTCCCCTGTTTTCGCAACCTTGCAACCAGTTCACCCACTGAGAATCCCGATCAATCGGCCTCAGAGTGTACCAAATTTTTTTACTCGACCTGGACCATAACGCGTGCACCCCGACAGTGTGTGTTTCTGCATTTAATCCCAAACACTGTGCCAACCAATCTTTTAACTGACTAACAGACCAATTTTCAGGGTCAGTCAGATCCAACTCGACGTGCTGAAACTGACTCAGGTCCATCCCATACTCATTTTGCTTTACTGAACCGACACCGTAGTAGAAAACAAACTTTACTATGTTCGACATAATTCCTCACCTAAAAAATATTAAAACGCATCAAATATTAATATCACATCGTACCTAAAATTCTACCGAAACTACTACATAATTAAAATACACGGAATTAATTTTACCAGATTACGTAAACACGAACCCTAAGCCTAATCCAAGATTAAACACAAACCCTAACCCTAATGCATGAAACTATGGCGACGGTAACTACACACTACTACAATATCAACTACCAGTACTACCATACTAACTACAAATCCATCCGGACTAACTACACACTGACTGCAAAATAAATCCTAATGTACATATAACACAAACCCTAACCCTAATGTACGAAAAATGACTTACCCTTGAAGCGTGACAGCAGCACAACCGCACCAGCCGGAGCAGCGCACCACCGCAGCACCTCGAGCCTCCACCGGAGCACCAACAGAGCACCACCACGAGCACGAACACCTCCAAAACCGCACCTCCAAACGCCACCAAATCGCCTCCACAGCCTACCCCATCGTAGATGAGCCACCCCACAGCATTAGGAACACCCTAGAATTAATTTTTTGTGGCTAGATGGAACAAATCGCGGGGAAAACGGTGCTGTTTTTTCGGGTAACGAAGAACAGGAGAGAGAGAGGAGAGAGCCGGCGCGAGGAAGAGGAAGGCCGCGCCGCGCGAGGTCTTGAAGCCTCCTCGTCGGCCCAGAGGAGGCCGACCCGTGCTTCGGCCTAGACGTGGCCGAATCCCAGCCACTCGCCGCCGATCAGGCAGTCGGCCGTGGCCCGTGACCCGCATGCGCCCCAGTCGGCTTCCTCTGGACCGACGAGGCCTGCTCGGCCTCCTCTGGGCCGACGCAGCCGTTTCGGCCTCCTCCGGACCGAGGCTATATTATTTTTGCAAATTCCTATTTCTGCACAATATTTTCCGAAATTCTAATAAAATAAATATTATTTAAAAAAAATCGGCCAGAACAAGTACGTGTTGTTTTGCTTTTGCACTACTATATAACCACTATAGCTTAGCTTCTACCATTCGTGCCTGCTTCTTGAATACACATGCATGGCTTCTCAACTTGGAATGCCATCGTTTCTTGGCATAGGTTATGTGTTGCCCTGAAAAGAAATTTATGGTTATTCAGTCTGGACCTCTTGAATTTCTAGTTTCATCATCATCCAAGTCTCCTACTGTCCTATGTCTCAATATGGTACATTCATCTGAAAGCATGTGTGTGTTAGTGATCAATGTCGTCTGTACATTACCTTGTTTCACGCTCCGGAACCAAACACCTCCCAAGGGAAAAAGATCATTAAAATTATCTAACCAAATAAGTATATGTAGTTTTTCTTTTTTCCTTGTACTAAGTGAGAATACAGTATTATGATGTATTTTCTAGGATTGACATTTTTTGATAGTGTTGGATAAACTCATTATATTCGGTTTGGCTTGCCGGGGTGGTCATACTAGGTGGGGATTGTAGTGCACACACATAGGTAGCTTTATGAGCTGAATTTTTTATTAATTATTTATGGAATTCACTTAAGGAATTATTATCAATTTATGCAACTCCCCTGGTGATTTGTTACGTAAGATTATTCTTACCAATAAGAAATTACTATTAATTGTGTGTACCTTCCGCCCTTAATTTAGGTGTTGCTATCCGAGAGAACCGGGAAGATAGATGTAAGATATCATTTATCACACAATCAAAGTAAAGGTTTCAATGTATGCCTTGTTGGAAAGACTTTTCTACGATGTGACTAACAAAATCATCATAGCAGCGTATAGTATGCATAGTACGGAGTGCGGCATTTTGGAGGCCGAGCTCTGTAGAGCTATGCTTTAAAAATATCCAAAAATCAGCATTTGAAACATTCAAACAGTCAGATTTTTTCCTAAGCGTAGACAATGTTGGACTCTACAAGTGTGCAAAATCTCAATGCAAAATTAATTATATCTTACATGAGGAAAAATGATAATTGTGTGGATCTGGATGGGTGAACACCGCAAATTTTAAAAATCTAGAACTTTTGTCACTTTTGTAATTTTGTGTAGCCTAGAATATGATGAACTTTTCTAAATATATGTATGATCATATGCATTTATGGTACATAAGCTCTATCCTCTTAGCGTTATCTCGCACGGGCGAATTCCCCACAATACCACCATGCAGAAGACCCATGCAAAACCCATCAAAACATAATACACATATATCATGTAAACACTATGTGCAAAATTTGCAATATAGGTTAAAGCTCAAAAAATCTCGTTATCTTGCCATCTAAAGTGCTCACAAACTAGTGCCACCTTGTTCTTCCTTATGGTGTTGCCCCGGTCCGTGAAACATAAAACCTCGACATGAAGTCGAAAATCATGTAGCATATGCTTGTCCATTTTTTCTTCGGTGATCAATATGCTTGTCTAGTTAGCCAGGTCACTAGAGAAACAAAGGGGAAACCAGAATTCTTTTTTAGGTGAAAGGGGAAAACCAGATGATGTAAGTATCTGTTGCTAATTGGGAGTAACTGGGCCGATCTTACAAAAAAAAAAGAGTTGGACCAGGGTAATCTGAAATACGATATAGATTCTTTTTAAGGGAAAATAATAAGCAAAGGGATTCCCCTGAAAAGAGTTGGGGTTAGAGAACGCAATCTAAAAAAACTATGCGACGCAGTTACGCAGGAACTTCAACAACTGGCAACATGTTCAGTATGGTAATACATTATATCAGAAATATGGCAATTCTTAAATATCGTAATTTCAAAACGGGTACACACTATTGTAGCGCGAATCCGCACCCGCGCGTGATTCGAATTTCTGGCGCTCCCTGGTTCGTTTCCTTCCGCAAATGTCATACTGTACGGTAGAACGATGAGCTGGCGCTAGCCGCCAGCTTACCGTTAGGTTCCGATTCGGAAACCCGTTCTTAGATGGTTTCCTAATTCCTACCCGGATCGTATCGCTCTCCTATATAAGGGTAGCAATGTCGACAGGGATAGATGCACTGCACTGCACCAGTCTCGACCCCTCTCCAATCTCTGTATCCACTAAGCAATCTGTCCTACGTACGTGTGCGTCGCCATGGGCTCCGGCGCCGACGCTGAGAAGCGGAGCGCCACCGACACCTATCGCTGCGACGACGGCTGGGGCTCCGAGTCGAAGAAGCGTCCACGCGGCCCAGGCGACCTCCTCCTCGGACGCGTCCACTTCGTCCCCTCGGCAGGTCCGTCCACCCGCCGTGGTTACCACTACACCCCTACATGGCGGCAGCACAACCAGCAGGCACCAAGCAAGCCAAGCGGCACGTCGTCGTTCCCGGCGCCGAACGCTAAGGTGGCGAACATGATGAGGCTGATGAACTACGAGGGCGGATCCGGCCTCGGCAAGCACGGCCAGGGCATCCTCTCCCCAATCAAGGCGGTCCAACGGCCAGAGCACCATGGCATTGGCACGGTCGGCGCCGAGGGAGGAGGGCCACGTAACAACGGGCTTCCCAGCACCGACCCTTGGACGAAGAAGTGGAAAGATGACCGTGGAGCAAAGAGGAGCTATCAACCGTCGTACTTCGAAGGGGGCGACGCCGATGGATCCCGGAAGCAAGGCCGGGAGTTCTGCGACGAGATCCTCGCCAAAATGCGCCAGCACAGTGACGCAACCCCCGATCATCTGAAGCCGCTCGTGCCGGTCTCCAAGGCTATTGCGAACTCGACGGCCGTGATCGGCAAGGCCTCGTATGAGGAAGGCACCACGACGAGGGAGGAGCTGACGGCGGGCGACCTGATCTGGGTGTTCACGTGGCTAAAGGGGAAGTACCCGGAGGAGTACTACGGGACGATCCGCATCGTGGACACGACGCGCGTGGTTTTGG
Organism: Poa annua; assembly: GCA_026929855.1. Taxonomy (NCBI): domain Eukaryota; kingdom Viridiplantae; phylum Streptophyta; class Magnoliopsida; order Poales; family Poaceae; genus Poa; species Poa annua. Next base: position 75,270,382 of record CM049433.1, read on the forward strand.
CGCCATTGGTTCGCCCGGTGCTCCAGAGGTGGCAGCCCCTGCTGGACCCTACACTCTGGCTGGGCGTGGCCGCCCTGCTCAAGAACGCAATGGACGACGGGTCGGCCACGTCGCCGTACGCCGCACTGATAAACGACACGGTGGTGCCGGCCGTGAAGGCGTCGGAATGGAAGGCCACCGACCCAGACAGGATGCTCGACTTCCTCGCGCTGTGGGAGGACGTGCTACCCCCTTCCACTACGCAGCGCATCCTGGAAGAGGTCGTCATGCCGGAGCTGACGGCCCACGTGGATTCCTGGAACCCGCGGTGCCCGTGGCAGACTACCTCCTGCCACCTCCTGCTGTACCCATGGGTCCCGCTCGCCGGCCCACTGCTGGAGGGCTTGTGCGCCACCGTCAGGCGCAAGCTCGAGGAGGGGCTGCAGGAATGGGACGCCGGCCGCGCCTTGACGTCCAACTACGAGCTGGTGTCGCCGTGGAAGACCCTGTTTGGCCCGACGAGCTGGGAGCTGTTTGTCAACGGGATTGGCGTCGTGCCCAGGCTCAAGAAGGCACTGGGAGAGCTCCGGATCACGCCGCCGAAGCAGAAGGACGGCACCTTCGGGCAGGTGATCATCAAGTGGGCACCGTTGGTGCGTGGAGAGGACATGGTGCTGCTCCTAGAGGCTGAGTTCTTTGACAAATGGCTGCAGGCGCTACGCCACTGGCTGTTGTCTGTTGGACCCCCTGCCGGGGAGGCCATGGAGTGGTGCAGAGGGTGGAAGAGACTCTTCACGCCAGAGCTGCTCGCGGATGAGCGTGTGCTTGCGCGTCTCGAGACCGGCTTCGACATAGTGAGGGGTGTGCCGCAGGGGTTGGAGACCTAGAGGCGTGCGAGGAGGTAGAACCGGCACATATTGCCGGTGTGATGGAACTGAAGATCGGTGATGGAAATTAAGCCGAACTTCACTTCTAAACTTCCTAGCAAATTTTATTTATGAATAACGTTATACCTATGATTTCTTCATAGAAAGGGAAATTGAAACAAGAACCACTTTGTTGGTTCGTTTCAGTCCAGCAACCGCCATTGATGGATAAGGATACAGTGTATGTGAAGGTTCAAAAAAGATACAGTGTATGTGTGATCAAATATCCAAATGCAATATTATCTTACATTTCGTTTTGTTGATTGCAATCTCAATTTTGTGCACACATGGTTCCTATGCAAACTCTCTTCAAATTACAATGTGTGAATCACTCAAATGCCATGAGTGACATTGACACGAGCAGAATTCAGTTGTTTTCTTCTCAGGAGGACAACTGACTTCAGTTGATATCATTTACCACGAGTATTGACCGTGCAATGAATAAGGATTTCAACCCTTATGTTTTTTTTGGTGAACTCATGATCCCAACTGTAAATTAACACGTGCCATTCATATTCTACATCCAGATCACTGCTATGCAAGTACCCAAGAATATTAGTATTACATGTAAAGTCTAGATTACTCAAGATTATTACTTATGGAGATTTTGAATTTTGCTTGTCTTATCCAGAGAATTGGGATTTAGGGCCCACTTCATAATCAATATTTTGTGCAAACAAGTCAATCTCCTCAGACTCATGACCTATTTGGACCCAAGCGGGTTCGCTGTTCTTCTGAAATTGATAAACGAGTTGTAGCATTCTTCATTACATGTACCAAGTTGAGAAAAACACTAGTCATCAAATAGGTCTGCAAAACAAAAATAACAGGTTGATGGGTGCTTAAATAGTGAAATATGGCAAAAAATTAACAAGAGAAGTAAATGCAATGGTGCATTGGTTTCTCTGATGTACATTTCTGGATTCATCCGGTTAACCCTAAAATTGTTCATTTTTTCTCAAATAAGAGCAAGCAAGTGTTTCAGAATCATTACATTTGGATATCAATCAATTGTAGTTCCAGGAGATGGTTAACACCGCAGAAACACTCCATTTTAATTCTGAGAAAATTGGTAACTCGAGCAGATGCTCGAAGTTTCCCGACTGAGGATTTTCAAAGCCTGAATCTTGGGAAAGCCCCTCAGTTTGCTAACATCTCAGAATGGTAAAATGCTGGAGAGAAAGGGAAACACGTTCCTTCAATTTCCTCCAATTGTTCCCAAAGACACCATGGTTGTGAATTTAAGTGTCTTCAACATCAGAAAGGCTCTGTGCTGGAAACACAAGCATTGGAATTCCTTTTTTAGAAAAAAACCCATCATAACTAGTACCTACAAATCAGGATGATGTCCGAGGCTATCCAACATATATGGCTCATCAGAAAATAGAATCGAAAGGATGATTGGTGGAGTATCAACCTACACAATTTTTTAATCATATGATCTCAATTTTCTTTTATATAGTTTGTGTAAGGATCTACACCCTGGTTACATTCTGATTCCTAAGATCCGCAGTTCTCCTCTATGGTTGACCTAGTCAGTAATGAGTAGTGTCGTAGATGCCTTAACTACCAAATATTGTTTGGAGACTTAATAATTTGCCAATTCCACATTGCACACATAAGTTCAAGCTATCGAGGCCTTATATTAGCAAGGAATTTGTTCCTGTCAACTAATCCACTATTACAGTTGGGACATCCGAGGTTCAACATGCGCAACTTGAAGAGGGGACTTAACACTCTTAGATACTTGATTTTGGAATCCTCGATTGTCGGTGCGCCAATCGAGTTGCCAGTGTGGCATCCTGCATGTTTGTATTACTCTAATCCGGATCCCAAAAGGCACAGAAGACATGAACACACTACTTTGCAATTTTATGCATCAATATAATTCCCTTTCTAATAAGTAAAATACATTAATCCTCATATTCAGTTTATTGAATAATTAACAAGGATCATATACTAGAGTTATTAAATTATTTTAATAATGACTATGGATCCATGGAGTTGCACATGTTCAATCAAATGAGCCTGCCTTGGCGCTAATGATATGTATCAAGCATCTTCATCTAACTAGCACGACACTGTAATTTCCTCTATTTGTTTTTTAAAACAACAAGCCCCCCTCATCAATTTCTATTAAAGAAACCACCAGCTATTACAATAGGAACACAGAGAACCAAAATAAACAGAAAAAAACATCCAGTCAAGGCTAATTATTACAGCCCAGAGGCCTAGAGCAAAACAGCTCTACAAGCTTGGACAAACTCAAAACGTCCACACCAGACAAAGCACGGCAAAGCTTTGATGGTAGAAGGCTAGTTTTGATATTTTTTTAAGTAAAGCGGTGGGGAAAGCCCCACATCGAGTTTTTTTTTAAAATAATAAGAACCCAAATTCACACATGTGAGGACTTGAACCTGGGTGACTGAGTTGTACATCCACTCCACTAGCTAAGTGAGTTGGGCTCACTTCTTCTAGTTTTGATCCTCACTACCTACCATGCACAATCAAGAGGACCCCATTAGGATTTTCTTGATCTGCAACACATCATATTCATACCCTCTTCGATCTTGTCTTGTCTGCAGTACAATCCATGAATTTAGAATATTGCACAATCTATACATCAGGGTCTTTTTTTTGGTTAAAACATGCATCATGTTGGGTTTTCGAAATGGTCCAGCACACTACATCACACCCTCCAAAGATCATCTTCCTTTGGGAGCGTGGGAAGGAATCAATCCAGGTCCAGCCATGTCAGAATCCCTCACTGTTGATCTCCCGAAACCTAAAACACACACACACCACAACTTGCTAAACAAGCTTGGCCATTGGAAAAGGAGATGATCCTCCACACTTTCATTGCATGAGCAGAAGTGTTGTTCATTCCCAGTCCAACCTCTCTTCAGCAGGTTATCTTTTGTTAGAATACTATTCTTCATCGCCAACCACACAAAAACCTTCACTTTTAGTGGGATTTAAACTTTCCAGATGAATTTATGAGGGAATACACCTTGTGACCTTAGTTGCAGATAGAGTGATTTAACCTGGAACTTTCTAGATCCCCCAACTTCCATCTAACCCTATCTTTCTCCCCATTCAGACTAATTTGATCCAGCATGCCTTCATTTCTTCAAACTGCACTTGAGTTTCTCCCCACACCCAAAGTTCTTAAATCAGCATGAACTGTCTAAGTAGAAATATGATTAAAGCATGCATGTAGTCATTACAAAACATTAAAACAACACACACCCACACAAGCGCATGATTACAACTGATTTTCATTACCTAACATTGAGAGTTTTAAACAGCATATACATGCAGATTAAATAATATTATGGTTGGAAGGGAATCTCATGACCTAACACGGCAGTCTGAAAATGTTAAGCTAGATAGGAAGATATGCATGGCTAAGATAAGTAAATTTTGATGCCACTCGGTTATAACCATAAGAAGTACACTATTTGGTAATAATTGCAGGACATACGATCCAGCAATGAAATGCCGACTAGTTTTCTGACTTGGAGAGTGAAGAGATCCAAAATATGGAATATTATCGTCATCAATTGCAGTAGACAGCGGTGCTCTTAATTACAATCATTGAGGAAACACTACACTAAATTCGAAATTCGTTAGCCGGATTTATACTTACGCGAACACTAAACAATACACTAACTGTTAGCCGGACTTATACTTACGCGGAATTCTGCAGAAGTACATGTACTCAAGCTACATTTACACATGTACCACATCAACATAATGTAATCTTCTTAAATTCTTGTATGGTTTTGCGCTTATCTAAATGTAGATTACTTAACATGTATTTGCCCAAGTACTTGAACATCAATCAGAAGCATGCCATTTTCCATGCCATCTAAACATCTTATCAATCTATAAGATGGTATACTCAAAAGCTAACGAAAATTTATGGACCACCATTGGAATAATAGTATACATTGCTGATTTTATGACCCATATGTACGAGACATATTCTAAGAAATGGTCGATTCAAGCCCACCATTATCAGATGCCGGTTGAAGCTTCTCCGGCGTGCCATCTATTTTCTTCATCTGTTCAGTTGGTTTATTGCCGGTGGTGTTTTGGCATGGGAAGATATCAGGTGGAAACTACCCTCTCCATGAAAAATCGTGGTCTATATGTACAACCTCTCCAGCCCACATACATGCATGTATCTCTCTAGAACTTGTACAAACGATTCCCAGTTTTCATCCTGAGGGTGGTTTCCATCAGGTACACAGGAGGATAGGGATATCTAGAAAGTAATACTTGTTTTTTGAGAGATAGGAAGTAATAACAATTTAAAACACGGCAAAGGCTGAATGCCATACTTGTGAAGCATTAATAAAATTTTCAGAAACTTGCAGAAAGTTAACTAACATTACGATACCTTCCGTCAAGATGGTGATCTCTGAAAAAACATTGAAAAATGACAAAGGTTACCGAGGTAGTCGCAAGCGATATCTTCACCATGACACTCTGCTACGGTGTAATATTTGCCCCTGCGCTGGCCGGACCAACTATGCAGCTAGTTCATCATCTCAGGGCCTTCAGAGAGCTGCAAGACATCGAAGTATCGAACTGTACCCACATCTTCATTTCCAACTCAGAGCTGGCCTGGTGGTTTTATTATCATCATATACGTGCTGTCGTGCTGAGCTAGAGTAATGTTGCCAACTGAGAGCACCACAGAATAGAGACTGTTACCTCACTTCGGATAAGAGCAACTTCCATAAAGCAGGCATTTCGTCAAACAGTTGGTCTGCGTCGAGGCGCTACTTCCTGTCGCTACTTCGCAGCCGCTCCATGACCTCTCGAGCTTCCGGTGGAGGCGACGGTGACGTTCTTCCCCTTGCCGTCGTTGGAGTTGGAGAGGAGGAGCTGGAAGCAAGCGGCGAGACAGCCACAGCAGCACCATCACCAAGAGCCAAACTGCAGCTTCGGCTTGAGGACGTTGTGTTGTGCCGGCGTAATTACAGAACTAGCCCTCGTCTCTCCAGTAGTCCAGTAGAGTACACCAACAAAAAAAGAAGTAAAAGCAGCAAATCCGTTTCCTCGATTGCCCCCAACCCGTGGCTTCGCCTCCGCCGGTGGCCTGGCCGGGGTTCCTGAGCGATTCCCAACCACCGCACGACTCAACGAGAGCACGGGCGAAGCTAGCGGACATGGCACCGGCGGCGGCTCTCTCCCCCATCTGCCGCGCCTCTCTCCCCGCCCGCACCGCCCGCCGCGCTTTCCCCTCCTCCTCTTCCGTCCGACAGCCTCGTAGTTTCGCTGCCAGGAGTACCAGCGGCGGCGGCGGTGCGCGTCCCGACCCCAAAGCAGGTAATACCGTCTTTCTCTGGTTTCGCGGCTGAAAGCTGCGCCATTTCGGGCTCTGGTTATAGTGTATCTTACTCCATCCTCGGCGCTGCTTGTTGTTCATGTGCCAGGTGATAACGAGAGCAAGGCGGTCCTGGACGCCTTCTTCCTCGGGAAGGCCTTGGCGGAGGCGCTGACGGAGAGGGCCGAGTCGGTGGTCGGCGAGGTGTTCAGCGTCGTCGGCCAGTGGCAGGCGGAGCAGCAGAAGCAGGTCCAGGAATTCCAGGTATACTGCACATCAACGCCCTTTATCCATATGGGATATAGCAAAGTGTTACTAGAGTAGCATAGAATAGTGAAACAGGCTTTACATTCAATCTAGCTACTAGAGAACTGTGTATGTTCCTTAGGCCAGCTGGTAGCGCAGTTAAGCTTGTGAATTCTTCTCAATGGCAACTAAAAAAGTTCGTCAACATTCAGATTTGAAGCACACAACACAATATTACATGATGTACTTCTTCTACATCCCGAAGTGCAACTCGCTAGCCTTTTGATGTCACAGTCCTATTGTTTTCTGCGATTAATCATTGTTGATCGCTGTATGATGTTAAGTTCGGATTTACTGTCGTCATGCACTTCATTTGCTTCTCTAAACCTCACTGGACAGTACACTATTAAATTGCCTTTGGGGGATAATTGTAAATACAGGAGGAAGTAGTCCAGAGGGCCCAAAAAGCAAAGGAGAGAGCTGCTGTGGAGGTCGTTGATGACAAGGGCCCAAAGACTCTAAAGGGACCTTCGACAACTATTTCGACGCCTGCGCCTACGTCTCCTCCTTCTCCTACTACTCCCTCACAGACAGAATAGTATAGTTCATGATGAAGAGTTAGTGCTGCATGTAGACACACTTTTGTGCTCCCAGTAGGTGAAGAAAATTCTCTTATGAGATATGTAATCGACCAAATTGTCCTTCACTATTTGATACTGAATATCCAGCCTTATATCCAGCATTTCAGTTAGTAACATCTATGCTTTCACAAATGAATGGAATAAAATCTATTTTCACTACAGATTGTGACAAAAAATCTTTTACTAGCTCTATGATGTTGTTCTGTGTAATACTTTATCAGGGAACAGCTTCTAACAATCATGAAAGCCAGAAACGGTGGTTATTTTGATGTACACATGTATTCCAAATTCCACCGCCTTATCTTTCTTGAGAAAACTTCAAAAGGGTCTTATTGAAAAGACTGATCGAATCATTAGAATAACTGGAACAGTGGAACCCTGAACGTGGACGGCCATTCCTTTTTATTGGTGGCCTTTCATCTGGTTCTTGATGTATTTATTCTATGAAATATGATAGGAGTATGTAGTTTGATGGATTCCCAGAGAAACTATGTGTGGCACTGTGTCTAACTGGATTGTGTATGCAGCAGATTTGATACACTCGTACCTAAGACATGTGCTTTCTATGATTTCAAGATTCCGTGATTTGTGTCACAAATTCATGATGCTTTACTCCACTATGATTACCTATAGTGCAGGTCTTCCAACAGAAGTACAGACTAGCGCAGATGATTTCTGGAAGTACTTGAAACGGCAATGTATTCAAAATCAGTGATTCACCGATGTTCTTGAAATTTACCAAAATCATCGTGCAAAGATAGGCGACAGGTAATTATATGACTGAAGTGTTTTATTATTTTATCTGTTACTCATTATCATCGAATTATAATTACTTTAGCTGTCCTTTGTATGCGGTATACCTGCTGCATAGGAAGGAGAATCATTATATTGGAACTTGTAGTTCTCTTTGGTAATTTTTTTAGCTGCGGATGTGATGAGTTGTTTGAGCTGGAGCATAGTTATACAGAAATTTTTGGAATTGACCAACTAGTTTTGATATGCATTTATAGCAAATCATATACATACTACATACAATCTATACACATGAACATTGACAATTCTGTACTTCAATCCTAGGAAGGCACGTAATTCAGAGGGGACTCTTCATAGTGCGTCTCTATCTGTTCATAGCCCTTACGAAATTACTACTATACTGATACCATACATGGTTTATTCACTAGTAAATAATTAAATATTTCCATGTTCTTACAAAAACGACCTGGATGGGTCATTTATTCACACTCATACAGATGCCTTGCAAGTTACAACTTTATATTGCCTAGCACACGGATTGTTTTTCTATAAGATGAAATCAAAAGGCATTTCCTTTAATTCAATTGCCAGATTCCATATCATAACCGTTCCAGCGTGTAGAAGGAAATAAATCATGTGGTGATCAGTATGTGAAACACCATGTTTACATAATAGTCAAGCACGAGGCAAGCAATGATCAATGGCTCAAGAAGCATATTGCTGCGGATGGGATTCATTTTTTAATTCTCTTGTCAGAGGTGAACCTTTGAGGAACTTCCTGTACCATTCAGCTGATAGTTTCGGTGTCCTCTTCTGCGTCTTAAAATCGACATGGTAGAGACCGAACCTTGCCGTGTATCCAGACTTCCACTCGAAGTTGTCAATAAGAGACCACAGAAAGTAACCACGTACATCAGCTCCTTTCCTTCAATTTTTTGATAAGCGACACATGTTGGTATTCAGAGACTGAAGTAAGAGTAGGCATAATGGCAATTTGGTAGCAGTGTCTTAACAACAATTATAACATGAGAACAGAGCATCGGCTAAGGTCAATCAGCCATTCCGGCAGGGACAGCCCTGGATTGCATTAAATACTCTTTTGCGTTCTACAAAGTAAGGTCAAGATACATTGCTGATGCGAAATATTTCAGGAATCCATTTACTAATCTAATGCGTAGTTGGAAGCCAAATGTATGCGTGGAGTGTTCAGAGTGCACATGTTACCTTATTGCCGAGGCTAAAGATTTAAGGTAGCCACTTATGTAATCAATTCTTCCTGTGTCACTGGTAAAATCATTAGCAGCCATGCCAATATTGCTTGCTTGAGCGTATCCTGAAAATATGAGTTAGCAAGACTCGAACATAATCAATTCTTACCCTAAAAAAAGAAAAAATAGGCAAGCTCAATGAAAACTGGTTGTGACAGCATTGGATGTATTTCTGGATGGAGAGAAGACAAATTAGAGATAAAATGCTTTCATTGTTTCTGAACTTGTGAGCACGTGGCATATAGGCTGTATCCTACTCAAAGTGACAAATACTGATTATTCATAACAAAGTCAGAGAGAGGCACACCGTTTTCTGTGATATATGTTGCTGTATTATTGTATCTGTGTTTGTAATACATGACCACCTCTTCCATCCCATGTGGAACATCATAGATGAATGGCACTCCTGTCTGCATGAGTGACACTGCAATCACTATTTATTGTTCTCTTATCAACTATGTTTAATAATCTGACAACATGAATTAGTATTTAGCAGGCTTATGATTACCTCTTTGCCGATAAGCACCCCATCTCTTTCTACCAAACTAGCCACTCGCGCATCCCCATCCACAGGATCCAGTTCACATGATGAAAAGATGCAATCTTTCACATACAATGTTGTATAATGATTTAGTCCGATGAAATCCAATTTTGTCGCACGTAGTTTCTTCTTCTGCTTTAATGTGAACTCCGGTAGGTTTGGACCCAAGATTTTGCTCATCTCTGAAGGATAATCACCAAGAATTATAGGGTCTAGAAACCTATAAAAATATTAAAACATGCAAACTAAAAACAATGGTAACAGGAGAATTAAATTTATTTTGTTCTGAAGAAATAATTGAGAAAAAGTGAGCCCAGTTACAGAAAAGAGAATGATTTTTTATGCATCCCTGTACTGAAACAAAAATCACGGTATTTTTCTGACCTGTTTACTTGTATTAGAAAGTTTTATAATCTTTTTAAGAACACAAATGTTCTGGATTTACGAGGAAAGGAACTATAGTTATCATCCTAAAGGGTAGTATAGTACCATGGAACATTGAAAGATATAGCCCGTTCAATTGCTAGTAGGTCGAGTGTGTTATTTCTCATTGGTTCATACCATCTTGCATATACAGAAATTCCAATGTATCCACCTTGTTTCTCCTGTCAAGTAGCATAGATATTAAAGCATAATAAAAATCTTCAGTTGAAGGTGTTATGCTGACAACTTTGTTTTCAACCAAGAAGTCTAAATTGTACCTGGTAGTTATTTCTATAGATGCTCACAGCGTTTGCATGTGAAAGTATCATATTGTGGCCTGCTATGTATGGCTCTATTGAAGAGTTTCCAAAGGCACAATTCCCAAACGGCTTGGAACAACGACCAGGGGGGTACCATCCATCCATATAAGAAAATTTTGCTAGTAAGTTAGGCTCATTCATTGTAACCCAGAATTTTACTCGGTCGCCGAACATCTTGAAGCATAATTCTGCATAGTAACCGAAGTCCTTCCTGGAAAAAAGTGTACAGAAGTAAGGTAAGTTTTTTCCTTTGGACGGAGGAATGTAAATTAAAAAGCACACACAAATACATACTGTATTTCTGGACTCAACCATCCACCATATCGCTCTTCAAGTTCATGTGGAATGTCGTAATGACACATCGTAACAAATGGTTGTATTCCTGGTTATGCATGTCGTAACCAATTATGCATTAAGACCATCAAAATTTAGTTCCTATTGCATGTGTTTTGTGTTAAATACCTTTTTGTACAAGAGCATCAATAATGGCATTGTAGAATGCTACACCATCTGGATTAACATCCCCAAATTGGCCTCCTGCAGCAAGAGTAGGTTTCGGAGATGATCTTCATTTAACTCTAAGAAATAAATAGTATAATTCCTTACAAAGCAGTTGCCCATGGAAGATAAACTCACTTGGTAGAACCCTTGCCCATGCTATGGAGAATCGGTACGAGTTGACACCCAATGAATGCATCAATTCAATGTCTTCCTGGAGTAGGGAATAGTTACAGTTTACATAGTGACCTTCTATTCTCAGGTTTTCTGTGCATTTTGCATAAAACATACCATGTAACGATGGTAGTGGTCAGCGGCAATATCGCCGTTGCTTCCGTCGTCAATTGTACCTGAAAAAGAGGACATAAGAAGAAACAGTTATAAAAATATTAAAAACATAGAGGAAAGGAGCCATGTCTAGATTGAAATGTGCAGTAATATAATTCCTTTGCTTCACCTTGCTTATGAGTGAAGACATCCCAATTGCTTAGGCCTTTGTTACCCTCCAAATATGCACCTTCAATCTGAAGAATGGAAGAATATACTATCAGCAAACTTTAGGTGGACTAGAGGCGGCCAATGTATCATGTTACTACAAGACAGCCAACGTTACGAAGCATAAAATTGGAAGAGACACCAGAACTCCAAAACTTCTGCATAAATTTCCTAGGCTCCTCCCAGCAATCAGCTGCATTTAGCAGAGAGGATTTTTTTTATTTCTAAATTCAGAATATTTGGACTGTTGATACCCCACTGTTAATACCCCTTTCCCAACTACTCCCTCCATATCATAATGTAATTTGTTTATGGTATTTCCAATGCGGACTACATACGGAGCAAAACGAGTAAATATACACACTAAAATACGTCTATATACATCCATATATTGCCGTATTTGAATACCTAAAAATATTTATATTATAGTATAGGGGAGTATAAGACGAATGTGGGCTATATACGGACCGAAATGAGTGAACACACTGAAACATCCTATACACATGCGATTCAGAAAAACATTAAAACATCCTATAATCTGAAACGGAGGGAGTGGTATCAGTTTAAATATTGGGCATGACTTGACGAGATGGGTGGCTCAATATGCTTGGGCAGCTGGATGACCAGACCCATCCCATTAAATTTTGGATGTGGACGTGCAGCTACATTTCTGCAGAAATGCAGTGTTGTGTTTGCTGAACAGTTTCAGGCAAGAACTCGTGTATCAGTCCTCCTCCTCGCTACAAGCTACCCTGATCGGATCGGATCGGATCGGATCGCCCAGATGATGTGCGTCTGGTGGTAAACAGGAGCAACTTCTACCAGATTCTGTGCCAGATATGGCATGAAGGTAGCTTTGTAGAAACGGTAGGAAGGAAACGAAGAGCAAGCCATGTCAGGGTCACCTGGTAAGCAGAAGTGGAGGTCCCGAAGAGGAAGTTGGCAGGAGGAGGGAACTGGTTGCGGTCGATCGCCGCCGACGCGCACGAGAAGAGCAGGAGAAGCCACAGTGACGCCGCCGCTGCCGCCGCCTTGCACGCCATCGATCCCCGGCCTCCCGCTGGTATATGCCCAGCTATCTCTCCGAACTCTCTGAAGCTCAGGCGACTGAAACTGGGAATCCTTTCTCGTCGCCTTCACCGGGGACCGGGAGTAGTAGCGTCTACCGACCGACCCCTTCGATCCATCTCTCTCTAGAGATTAAAGTTGGGCGTGCTACGTGTGGAGGGACACGCATGTCCAGTGTCAGTCGGGCAACCAATCCCATTCGAGGGGCGTCATGGTCATGGTAGGTGATCGGTTAATTAAGCGGGCTTCCTCATATCTCTGTTTCGCCATTTCTTTCCCACTTCTTCTACACCTACTAGAATCTAGATTCCACCTTTTTTACCCTTTATTCGGCACACGCATCATTGCTCAACCGTAATGGAACTTCTCTTTGTTTTTTGGTAAAACCTTATTCTCGCGCGTGCGTTGTGTGGGCAGACTGAACGGCTGCGCTACACGACAAGCGCCACGGCAGCTCCACCCGCGCATCAAAGTCTCCTCCGCAACCAGCTGCTAGAACGCAGCCGCCGTTGTCAACGCGACACCGGCAATAGAGCTACCGACGTTTCGACGCCTCGCCTCGCCATCCTCGTCGCCGCGATTTGGATGTCACCGGTGGCTACGCTGCCCAACTGCGACCCGGATCCACGGTGGCTGTCCAACGCTAATGGCACCGCCTTCCGCGCCAGCCTTGCGCCGCTCCTTGCCGCCGTCCCCTCCGCCGTTGTGTCGACGGGCTTTGCCTCCCTCCGCTCCGGCAACGGCCGCTCTCTTCACATGTCCCTGGCGCCGCGCTCCTCCAACGACAGTAGCCGCTCGGGCTCCGCTAGGTGGATGCTGGCCACAGCGAACGCGACGGCGCTGGCGGACAGCATGGTGCGCATGCTGACGCAGTGCCCGGGGTACGTCCCGGCCGCGGAGTGCGCGCGTTGCCTGGAGAAATCGGCGCAGAAATTGCCGGAGCGTCTCCAGGTAGGGGGGTACAAGTACGACGGCGTTCAGTCGGCAGGCGTTGCGAACATGTTCTGCTACAATTGCTACCTGCGTCTCGAGATATCGGCTCGGATGCTGCCCATGGCAATGGGAAAAGGAGAAAGGATTCGTGAGTTCCCTAACGATCCCATAAGCTGTGATCGCCATGCATAGAAGCATAGTAGTAGTAGAAGAATGAGGTCAGGATTGTAGGTATTTGGTTGTGCAGGGAGAAAGATGTAGGTATTAGAGTTGCTTACATATGTTGAGAAATGTACAGATGTAACTACATAATTGTTCAAATCTACCAATTGGTTGCCTACCTTCATATATTACTTGCTTAATTTTATCAATTTATTGCCTAAAATATGCTATTAGTTGATAATTCTACGAATTCATTTATGAGGTTAATCATAGATTAGTTGCTTAACTCTATGAATTTTGTTGCCTAACTCTATGAATTATAGGTAACAAATGGGTACAGTTAAGTTTTCAAATTTGCTTACACGATGGCCGAAACAAATTAAAATATTTTGTGCAACTATTACACATTTTTAGGCAAGAAATGAGCACAGTTAATTTTCAAATTTGCTTACATGGTGATCAAAAACAAATAAAAATAATTTTCTAATATGTGTAACTATTGCACATCTATAGGCAAGAATTAGTTGAAAACAAATTAGAACAAATTGTGCAACTATTACATAATTTTAGGCAAGAAATGGGCACAATTAGTTTTCAAATTTGCTTACACGACGGTTAAAAAGAATAGAATTTTTAATGCAACTATTACACAATTATAGGCAAGAAATAGGCACAATTAAGTGTTCAAATTTGCTTTAGCACCTTCGCCCCCGGCAAGAGTGACACATGAAAGTGCATGGTTGCCCCCATGCGTGGTTTTGGTAATTAATGACAATCCTTATGGACTAATGTTTACATTGAGACATTCTTATAGATCTTGTCCATGGGAAATTATAGGAGTTCATGTGTTGGACTCTTCAAGATGACATAATGACCAATGCTCTATTCAAGGGTTTATATGAAGAATGGTCATGTGTAGTGTTGAGCTCATTGCAAGTATGGCTTGGAATAGAAGATTGAGTCAACAATCATGTTTAACCCCAAGCCATCATACATATCAAGAGAAGAAGATGAAGTGCAAGCTCAATATGATGCATCTCGGAAGATATCTTTTGATTGAAGCTTGCAAAGGAGACATGAAGACGAAGCTTAGCGAGACCCTCCCATAATGGAGTATGGGGGAGCATTTGGAGAAGTCTTCATCAAGCATGTGCTAGCAAGCACAAACAAGAAAGGTGTTTCAACCTGAGAGAGTCAAGATTGTCATCATCTAGCTCAAGTGAAATGCTCATGGCAAAGGTATGATCTTGATAGGGCTATAGGATAGATAGGCGTACTATCAAGAGGGGCTCTCGAGTGAGTAACTTGATCGCATCTTTGTGGAGAGCTCAAACCTTTGCATGCTTGGCATATCATCTTTCTTTGTTCTTATTTGGTTTTTCTCCGTGTTGAGTTTTGGTGCTTGTCGTGATCTTCATGACAAGACCAAGTCCTTCGAAAATGGTTTTACTTTGGAAAACTTGTTGCCTTTTATCCATGTGAGGATTTAGAGCTTGGTTTATCTCCATACTAAGCTCTAGTTCATCAAAAACAGATTTCGTATGAATATCTTGTTGCGTTTTTGATGAAGGAGGTTTTACCGGTTTGCATTGTTTAGGAAAGTTCAACCTTTCCCCATTTGGTTTTATCCTCACATGATGGACTGTGATGTTTCTATGCACATTCAAGTAAAGCTCGTTGTAACGATTCCAACGAGCCAAAAATCATCGAAAACGGAGTCCGGATGGAAAAGATATTGACGTTTTCGTTTACCAGTTTCTGCTGTTTTTTGCTGTGGCGGTAGTACCGCCGCGGTACCGCCCGAGGTACCGCCGGAGCTAACAGAGAGCCGTTTTCAGCGGTACCGGGAGCGGTAGTTCCGCCGGGGCGGTAGTACCGCTGCCCGGGGCGGTAGTACCGCTACGGAAGCTTGTTTTCAGCCCGTTTTGATGCCCTAACTCCCTAGGGGGGCGGTAGTACCGCTAGGGCCAGCGGTAGTACCGCTACGGCGCGATTCTGCACCCAACGGCTGGATTTTGGGTTGAGCTATTTAAGGGGCCTTCTTCCCCAATGGTTTTCTAAGCTTCTAGCAAGTCTTTCTCCTCTCTCTCCTCCATTGTCGCCCTTTGGAAAGCTTGCTCTTCCTCTCCATCCCTCCCATGGTTCTTGCTAATATTTGAGGGAAAGTGAGAGGTGATCTTGATCTACGTTTTCACCGATCGATTTCTCCTCTAAGTGAGGGAAACCTTGTAGATCTTGATCTTGGAGTTCTTGGTGCATCTCCTCTTTGTTCTTCCTCTCTTATTCCCCCATAAGCATTTGTTGCTTTGTTGGAATTTGAGAGTGAAGGATTTTGAGCACTTGTGCTCTTGCCTTTTGCATTTGGTGCATCGGTGTGCTCTCCACGAGGATTCGTGGAAGTTGAAAGTTTGTGAGCTTGTTACTCTTGGGTCCTTGGACCCTAGACGCCTTTGTGGTGGTTGGACCCTTGTGTGGTCACTTGAAGCCGTTCGGGAGCCCCCAATCCCATTGTGGGTTGTGCCCCGGATTGTTGTTGGAGGCCGTTCGGGAGCCCCCAATCCCATTGTGGGTTGTGCCCCGGATTGTTGTTGAAAGGCTCCGGATTCCGCCTCGAAGGAATTCCGGTAGTGGAAGGTGAACCAAGCCTTTGTGGTGCGGTTCATCGGAGAAGAAGGTGAAACCTTTGTGGTTGTTGAACCGTTGTGTCGGTTCACACCTCTCCAACGAGACGTACTCCCTTAACAAGGAGGAACTCGGGAATACATCCTCGTCTCCGCGTGCCTCGGTTATTTCTATACCCGAGCTTTTACTTATGCACTTTACATTGTGATAGCCTTCGTGCTTGAAGTATTCTATTGCTATCACCTTGTTGTTTATCTTGCTTAGCATAAGTTGTTGGTGCACATAGGTGAGCCTAGTTTATTTAGGTTGTCGGCTTGTTAATTTAAACACCTAGTTTTATTCCGCAATTATCAAGCCTAAACCGGAAAAGTTTTAAACCGCCTATTCACCCCCCCCCCCCTCTAGGCGACATCATTGTCCTTTCAATTGGTATCAGAGCCTGGTCTCTCTTTTTGGGCTTTACCGCCTAGAGAGTAAAAGATGTCGTTTAGAGAATTAGTGCACGATCCCACTTTCATATTCAATGGCACAAATTATGATGTTTGGAAAATTCACATGCTTAATCTTTTTAGGGCCATGGGTCCAAATTATATTAAGAGGATTGTAGATGTGAGTTTATCTCCTCCAAAGGATTCCCAAGAATTATCTTTAGAGGATGAGATAAACTCTCATCTCGAGACTCAAGTTACTAATGGTCTTATATGTGTTTTGACCGATGTAGTTCTTGCTTCAATCATGCCTTTTCGAAATGCACATGAGCTTTGGACCAAGCTTCAAGATATATATGAAGTGTCCAAAATTATTGAGGATGATTGTTCTCCCTCCACCTCCGGTCGTGATGAGTTCACAACTTCTTCCACTTCACCAACATGTGATTCGTCACAAGGTATTGATATGGTGAGTGGTGATAGAAATTGCCTTGGTGATGGTGAACTTACTATTGATTATATTTCTTCTCTATCACATTGCAATGTTCTATCTTTGGACTTAAACTCTTCTAGCACTCCAAATGTCATACATGCTAGAGTTGATAGTCCTTGCATATCATGTAATAGTTGTTTAACTAAATCTCATGATGATATGCTTCATATGTCTTGTTGCCATGAAAACAATACTTCCATATCCTCTATTTCTTGCATGACTAACAATGTAGAGGAATCCCAACATTTGTTGGAACAAGACATGGTCCTCAATGGTGCTTCAAGTTTTTCTTCATCTCCCTCAACCATTAATCATGTTTGCCTTATGGCTAAGGATTCCGAGGTATCTCCCACCTCGAATCCAAATTGTGATGATGTGGATGAGGATTCTCATGAAGAAGGTTTTGACTTTGAATCCTTAACCAAGATGGGTGAGATGGTACTTGGTGCTCTCCCCAAAGGTAGTAAAGCTATCCCTCCTCTATGTGAAATCATTGCTTATATTATTAAGAGTAGGGAATTCATTGAGGATTTGGAAAGTCAATTTGATGAGAAGTGTCAAATTGAGAGAGATGACTCTATCACCATAGCTTACTTGAACGCTTCTCTTGAAGAAGAAGAAGAGCTTAGGTCTTCTCTTGAAGAGAAACTTGAATCCCTTGATGAGTCTAATGATCTTATTATTGCTAAAATCATTAAGGAAAGAGATCATGCCCTTGCTAAGTATAAAGTGCTTAAAATGGAAAAAGTTGAATTTGGTGTTGGCAATGCTAGACTAAATGAGGACATAGAGAGACTTGACAAAGCTCACAAGGCTTTAGAAAGTGAACACTCTCTCCTTATCAAGTCTCATGATCAACTCCAAACTCAACTATCTAAGAATGACAAGCTTGTCAAATTGTCTTCTTCCATCTCTAATATTAATGATGCTTGTGCTACTAACTCCACTTCTTGTGAAGCATCTATTTTGAAGGAGAATGTTGAGCTAAGGGCTCAACTTGAGTTGCTATCTAGTAAGTATGGGAAATTGGAAGAAAGTCATGAAAAGCTTTCTAGCTCTAATGATGATCTTCTAGCATCCCATGCTAGGCTAAAGTTAGCTCATGAGGCTATCTCTACAAAGGTAACATCTTGTGAGCCTCATGTGGATATTGGCACAACTTCTTCTAGAAATGCCTTATTGCCATGTGCTAGTCCGAGTGATTCATCCACTCACAATGCTTTTACATCTTGTGATGAATTACTTTCCATACCTTGTTGCTCTAACAATGAAGCGTCTACTTCCTCTAGTGTTTTTGTTGATACTAACCATGTAGAGGAATTAAATGAGCTCAAGGCCCAAGTCACTTCTTTGAAGAAAGACTTGGAAAAGCGTCATGTTGGGAAGTCCACACTTGACAATATGTTGAGTGTTCAAAGACGCCCCAATGATAAGAGTGGACTTGGATTCAACTCAAACAACAAGAACAAGTCCAAGATCATTAAGAAGAAAAAGAGCCAAGAACAAGTCAAAGACTCGGCCAAGATTGTTTGCTTCAAGTGCAAAGTTGAAGGGCACCATGTTAGATCTTGCCCTTTGAAGAAGAAGGCTCTTAGTGAGAAGCAACAAGGGAAGAAGCCTCAAGTTCAAACTCAACCTCCTCAAGTTGAAGAACGGTCTCTTCCCAAGAAGAATCAAGCTACCCCTCCTCAAGTCAAGACTCCAACTAAGAAGAGAGGAGGAAGTAGATGTTGCTACCTATGCCGTGAGAAGGGTCACTTTGCTTCTCCATGCACTAATGGTACCTTATCCAACCCCATTATAGTTGATGATGTTTATTCTCTTCGGAAGGATAAGGTTGGCAATGTGTTTGCCAAATTTGTTGGTACTCAAAGTGGTGTCAAGAAAAGAACCATTTGGGTTACCAAACCTATTGTGACTAACCTCTTAGGACCCAACTTGGTTGGGGACCAACAAGCTAAAACTTGATCAATAGGTGTTGTTGGAGGGCTTTGGAGACTTGGCTACACTATGAAGAATTAAGGGATCTTCATCAATTATATTCTCTCAAGTCAAGTCATATGGATTATATTGTTCTATCTCATATCCAATGTTCCTCCTTGCGGTAACTTTTATTTAAATCATATATACATTGAAAGTTGCTTGCACCCTTGCATGTGTTAGGTTTTGTACCTTGCTAGTGTTTGTATGTGTTGTGCTCTCTACTTACTTATCTTGAGAAATCAAGCATGTGTATTTTGGTTTGCACACCATCTACTTGTTTTGAGCCTTATTGCTTTTCTATGATATCTTATCTTGTTGGCTCTCTTTGAGAGATAAATGGACTATCCATTTTTGGAGAGTGATATGCTTCGTGCACTTCACAATCCTAAAAATGTGTGTACATGAGGAATACCACTTAGTGTTGAGTAATATCAATTTTATCTATTCTCTATGTGGTATGTCATGCTCATGAGAAATTCAAATTCTATAATGTCCATTAATTTCTCAAGTTGTTTTTATTTACCTCTTGTTTTAAAATAAATGGATAATCACATTATGGGGGAGTAATAAGCTATGTGCATATTACAAGCCTAGAAAATGTGAACATGTGAGCTTTTGCCACCTAGAATTGATATTGCTAATTATCTTGTTCCTATGTGGCATGTGCTCAAACAAGTTCCCATTTAGTTAAATGCTCTTTGTCTCTCACTCTTTTGGATCTTGTTTGTGGAGGATGTTCTTGGTATGGCTTTCCTTAAATATGTTCTCATATATCTTTTTGGGAAGCCAATTGATTCAAGCAACTCCTTGGAGTTGCTTTGCATTATCACATGATTTGTGAAACTATCAAGAATATCTATCTATCTAAGCATGGCTTTTAATTCCTATCCTTTGCCTCATGCTTATGTTTTGTGAATATGATCTTGAATATATCCTTGCAATGCACCACCGAGAAATATCTCCATACATTACTTGTCTTGACAAGTGATAATCATATTTGGGGTAAATATGTTGATCATATTCACTTTGGCTCTTGCTTTGAATTGCCTTATTTGATTGCCAAGGATTTGCTTTTGATCTAACTCTTATTTGTCTTCCTTGTATCTTTTGGATACTTTATTGCTCTACTTGAAATTTGTTTTGTGCTTTCTTGAGTTGGGAAAAGCAATGATCCAATTCTTGTGCATTGACATTCGAAAGTCATACTTTTTGATAATGCACTATTCTTTGGGAAGCTATCCTAATTTGAGTGGAACATCGTTCTTTAAATTGGTATTGCAATTTCTTGCCTTTCTTGTATATATATATATATATATATATATATATATATATATATATGGAGAGTGATGATCTCATTTGTGTGCATTTTGTATTCAAATGCAAGATCATAAATAATGCACACATCTTGGGGGAGCAATCCTATATGCTTTCGAACATTAGTTATCTTCATTTGGTATTTGATCCCGATGATGTGTCTCTTTGGAAGACAAACATTTTTCGTCTTGGCACCTTGTGCCATCATGAAAAGTGTAGAGGGTTCGGTTTATTACTTGATGGTATTTTCTTCAATTGGCTTCTTGCTTTCATTTTGTATATTTTCAAAGTGGTCTCTTCAATCATGTGTTGATTTGGGACTTTGATATAATTTGGTCAAATTCTTTTCGTGTCACACTAATGTGTGCTCTCTTGTGTTAAATTGGTGTTTTGTCCAAATTGTATCTCGTTTGGTTCTTGAAAGTCTTGTGCATGCATACTTACTATATGTATATCTTATGGCATGTGTACTTTCGTTGATCCAATATATAGGATAAACTCCATCAAATCCTAAATGGCTAAGATGTGCATAAAATTCAATTTCATACCAATATGCACATATTTATGTGGAGTTTGTCCTATGTATTGTAGTTGCTCTAACTACTTTGGACCCAATGAGTTTGGGTACCATTTTGTACTTGAATTTGTTTTAGGTACATGTGGAGATGCATTGGAAGCTTGTCTCATTTACAAGGAAGGTGGTATCACCATGTGTTCATTGGAGCCAAGTTTGGATGATCGTTAACTCTTATACTATACATCACCAATGCTATCTCGGTAACAAGTATCTACCTCATGCATACATTTCTAGTTTTCAACCTTGTGTAGGTTGTATCTTGGCATGAATCTTTTTGTTGCAATTAATTTGATTCTTGCAAAACGTCTTTATTGCAAATGTGAGTAAGCCGGGATGATTACATATAAGAGGACTATATATTCATTTCTATGATTCATCGATCCCAATTATGTCAATCTAGCACTTTCTACTTAAAGTCTCTCATGTGCAACATTGATGAATTTTCAAATCATTCGCCTTTTGGGATACGTGTTATCTTACTCGGAGCATCCATTTGTTAACCTTTATCCCTCGTGGATAGTTTTTGATGCTATGATGAGTATGTGTTGGAAGTTCATTTATATTCCGTTAAGATATAATTCGGCTTTGTGCTATGTTATTAAGCAAAGATCTTATTGGTGTATTTATGACTTCCTCTTGGATATCATGATTCTTTACCCTTGTATCTATCTTGTGTGTACATGTTTATTTGTAGACCCATATCTTAGTGATTCGTGTCTACTTAGAAACTTATACACATAAGAATAGTTACATCTTTAATTGATATTCCAATTCTTTAGTGACCACCTTTTATTGCTTTTGATTCCTTGGTGGTTTCTAAAAGGCACAAGCTTTATTTTTCATGTGTTATGCTTGGTGCATTTTACTAAGCTTGTGGAGCCATTTGCTATATCTCTTTTGGTGTGTGGGTATGGGAAAGACATGATATGCACTATGTGCAACACTTCTTGAAAGACTATGTTGATGCTCTCATCCTTGTATTAGTCTCCTATAATGTCCTTTTTATCTCACACCCATTATTCTATTTGCCGCTCCTTGCTCTTGTTGCAAAACATTTTTGTTGCAAGTTGTTTTGCCTCACTTCTCATTTATATTCTCTTACTTGAGCTTGTGTTCGAATTTATCTACGAGGGAGTGAGGATTCCATGTTGTGCACACTATATTGAAATACAAATCCTATTTGTGCACGTACCTTGGGGAGTTCCCTCATGATATTTAGAACACTCTTCGGATCTTTTTGATTGCTTGCTTCTTTCGTTGAAGTATCTTTCTATTTGATATTCTCTTGCAATCTTTGGATCCTCAATATAGTTTGATCTCTCTCCATCTATTCTTCATTGGATATGTGCATTTGATTTCACTCACATTATGAGAAATGCACACGTTATGGGGGAGCTCTTATTATATTGGCCTTCTTACTTTTCACCCATTTCGACAATCAATGCCAATGGGGGAGAAATTTAGAGGGTTTAAGGGAATATGGGTTTGTTCTCTTGCGGTTCTCTTGCATCCTTGCTCTTTGTGTTGCATGGTTGCTTAAATTCATTATATAAACCCTCAAAAAAAGGATTGGCATCAATTACCAAAATGGGGGAGATTGAAAGTGCATGGTTGCCCCCATGCGTGGTTTTGGTAATTAATGACAATCCTTATGGACTAATGTTTACATTGAGACATTCTTATAGATCTTGTCCATGGGAAATTATAGGAGTTCATGTGTTGGACTCTTCAAGATGACATAATGACCAATGCTCTATTCAAGGGTTTATATGAAGAATGGTCATGTGTAGTGTTGAGCTCATTGCAAGTATGGCTTGGAATAGAAGATTGAGTCAACAATCATGTTTAACCCCAAGCCATCATACATATCAAGAGAAGAAGATGAAGTGCAAGCTCAATATGATGCATCTCGGAAGATATCTTTTGATTGAAGCTTGCAAAGGAGACATGAAGGCGAAGCTTAGCGAGGCCCTCCCATAATGGAGTATGGGGGAGCATTTGGAGAAGTCTTCATCAAGCATGTGCTAGCAAGCACAAACAAGAAAGGTGTTTCAACCTGAGAGAGTCAAGATTGTCATCATCTAGCTCAAGTGGAATGCTCATGGCAAAGGTATGATCTTGATAGGGCTATAGGATAGATAGGCGTACTATCAAGAGGGGCTCTCGAGTGAGTAACTTGATCGCATCTTTGTGGAGAGCTCAAACCTTTGCATGCTTGGCATATCATCTTTCTTTGTTCTTATTTGGTTTTTCTCCGTGTTGAGTTTTGGTGCTTGTCGTGATCTTCATGACAAGACCAAGTCCTTCGAAAATGGTTTTACTTTGGAAAACTTGTTGCCTTTTATCCATGTGAGGATTTAGAGCTTGGTTTATCTCCATACTAAGCTCTAGTTCATCAAAAACAGATTTCGTATGAATATCTTGTTGCGTTTTTGATGAAGGAGGTTTTACCGGTTTGCATTGTTTAGGAAAGTTCAACCTTTCCCCATTTGGTTTTATCCTCACATGATGGACTGTGATGTTTCTATGCACATTCAAGTAAAGCTCGTTGTAACGATTCCAACGAGCCAAAAATCATCGAAAACGGAGTCCGGATGGAAAAGATATTGACGTTTTCGTTTACCAGTTTCTGCTGTTTTTTGCTGTGGCGGTAGTACCGCCGCGGTACCGCCCGAGGTACCGCCGGAGCTAACAGAGAGCCGTTTTCAGCGGTACCGGGAGCGGTAGTTCCGCCGGGGCGGTAGTACCGCTGCCCGGGGCGGTAGTACCGCTACGGAAGCTTGTTTTCAGCCCGTTTTGATGCCCTAACTCCCTAGGGGGGCGGTAGTACCGCTAGGGCCAGCGGTAGTACCGCTACGGCGCGATTCTGCACCCAACGGCTGGATTTTGGGTTGAGCTATTTAAGGGGCCTTCTTCCCCAATGGTTTTCTAAGCTTCTAGCAAGTCTTTCTCCTCTCTCTCCTCCATTGTTGCCCTTTGGAAAGCTTGCTCTTCCTCTCCATCCCTCCCATGGTTCTTGCTAATATTTGAGGGAAAGTGAGAGGTGATCTTGATCTACGTTTTCACCGATCGATTTCTCCTCTAAGTGAGGGAAACCTTGTAGATCTTGATCTTGGAGTTCTTGGTGCATCTCCTCTTTGTTCTTCCTCTCTTATTCCCCCATAAGCATTTGTTGCTTTGTTGGAATTTGAGAGTGAAGGATTTTGAGCACTTGTGCTCTTGCCTTTTGCATTTGGTGCATCGGTGTGCTCTCCACGAGGATTCGTGGAAGTTGAAAGTTTGTGAGCTTGTTACTCTTGGGTCCTTGGACCCTAGACGCCTTTGTGGTGGTTGGACCCTTGTGTGGTCACTTGAAGCCGTTCGGGAGCCCCCAATCCCATTGTGGGTTGTGCCCCGGATTGTTGTTGGAGGCCGTTCGGGAGCCCCCAATCCCATTGTGGGTTGTGCCCCGGATTGTTGTTGAAAGGCTCCGGATTCCGCCTCGAAGGAATTCCGGTAGTGGAAGGTGAACCAAGCCTTTGTGGTGCGGTTCATCGGAGAAGAAGGTGAAACCTTTGTGGTTGTTGAACCGTTGTGTCGGTTCACACCTCTCCAACGAGACGTACTCCCTTAACAAGGAGGAACTCGGGAATACATCCTCGTCTCCGCGTGCCTCGGTTATTTCTATACCCGAGCTTTTACTTATGCACTTTACATTGTGATAGCCTTCGTGCTTGAAGTATTCTATTGCTATCACCTTGTTGTTTATCTTGCTTAGCATAAGTTGTTGGTGCACATAGGTGAGCCTAGTTTATTTAGGTTGTCGGCTTGTTAATTTAAACACCTAGTTTTATTCCGCAATTATCAAGCCTAAACCGGAAAAGTTTTAAACCGCCTATTCACCCCCCCCCCCCTCTAGGCGACATCATTGTCCTTTCAACACATTCATCGCCCACAATGTTGCTTTAGCACCTTCGCCCCCGGCAAGAGTGACACATTCATCGCCCACAATGTTGCTTTAGCACCTTCGCCCCCAGCAAGAGTGACACATTCATCGCCCACAATGTTGCTTTATTACCTTCGCCCCCGGCAAGAGTGACGTCCACCACGAGGCCGAGACCACCGGCTCAGAGTCCTAGGTCATCGGCGAGCGTGGGGAGCCATGCAAGAGCGTCTTGCGGTCGAGCGGCGACGTCGGGATCCGCTCGGATTCGCCGTCGTCCAGGGATCGTTTCGCGCCGGCGAGCCCACAAAAGTTGCTTCGTCGCCCACCGAATTTGCTTCTTCTCCCACAAATGTTGCTTGGCGGCCACAAAATTGCTTCATCGCCCACAATGTAGCTTTAGCGTCGGCGCCCCCGGCAAGAGTGACGTCCACCACGATGTTGTCTCATCACAAAAATTGCTTGTGTATCCAAATTGTGTTTAACTGTTATGGAGTTGCTTTTCCACTGCTGTGCGCGACATTGTAGCATATCAAAGTTGCCTTTAATTGTTTTGTAGTTGCTTACCGTTGTTACGAAATTTCTTCATTGAACACCAAAGTGAGTCCGCATCTTACCCCAGTTGCTTTTATTTTTGTTGTGGAGTTGCTTACCCCTGTTACGAAGTTGCCTCCTCGTACATCAAAATTGTTTTCCGGCGTAACAAAGTTGATTTCAGTTGTTTTAGAGTTGCTTATCGATGTTGTGCGCACTAGACTTGCTTTTAAAAAGGAAACTAGCACATAGCAAACCATTATTCTTGTGAAGTCGTCTCATGTTGTCGCAAAATTGCCTACCGTTGTTCCGAATCTAGTGCTTTTGTCACGCAAAAAGTTGCTTCCTAGCGCACCCGAGTTGCTTCCGTTAACATATAGAACTAGGCAAAAAGTTGTGGAATTGCTTTTTGCTGTTACGAATCTCCCTCCTGATTATAGCAAGAATTTACAATATTTTTTAGGCAACTAATATATGGACCGCTAGATTCGAGGTCCTCCCACCGTAGGAGCACATGGTCGAATGGATTCTCGAAGCACCTCCCAAAATGAGTTATGGACTTCTCGTCACTGTCGTGCTGGAGTTCAAGAGCACCTCTCGCCTCTCAAGACTTTCTGAACTTCCCGTGAAACGTCGGCCGTAATCGGTGCGGGCCGCTATTCTCACGTTAACCAAGTTTTAGCGATGTCAACAACTTCGTAAAATATGTAGATAGTTTCACAACATATGTATGCAACTTTAGAATTTTTAACATTATTGCTGTTGGGGCGAAGTAGATGGTTGATCTTCACAACATATGTATGCAACTTTAGAATTTTTTAACATTATTGCTATTGGGTTAAGCAGATGGTTGGTATACTGATCGACTACCAACTAGCATAACTTGAGCAACTATCATTCGATTTTAGGCAACAAAATAGCATAGGGAGAGGAACTTGCAGAGCAGGATGGCGGCAATGGCGCAGAGCTCCACGAATGTCACTAGTGCCATTCGAGGGGTTTCGGATGAGAGCCACATAGGTGGTGATGTTTTACAAGTAACAACAAGCATGATCTGATTTAGACAACTTGACAATGTTATGAGGCAAGTAGATGTTATTATTGGACAACTTTGTAAAAACATAAATTGCAACTCCTTTTTACCACGAGCCAGCAAACATACATAGTTAACAACTAATATGCGTTAACAACGGTAGCTTTCTTACCTTCGGCTGGCTTGCTCGTATCTTCCACAGAGATTGATTTCACTGTTTTGGTTATGTTAATCATCTGCACTCAACGAGTATGAAGCTAGCGTTAGCTCCGTCTATCTCAACTTCAGTGTGAGCAGGTTCCGCGTAGAACAAGGGACGAGCGGCTCACCATGGGGTGGACCGGGAGCCCGACATGGACCTTGCGCAACGGCTCGGCGGCCGCAAAGTCCCAGTAGATGAGCTCCCCGTCGAGCCCCGCCGTCCAGCAGTAGGTGGCGAGCTTGGCGACGGCCTCCGCGCCGTGACGTCCCCCCTCGTGCCGCCTGCTTCACTCGCGGGGCAGGGCAAAGTTCCTCCGGCCGGCGCTGGGCGAAACGCGGTGGGTACTTGGGCGCCAGTGGAGGTGCTGAAGACGGAAACGGAGCTGGCGGAGCAGACGACGAGGAGGCGGCCGTCGGCGGAGAAGGCCGGCGGCGCCGAGACGTAGCTCTGGCCGCCGGTGATCATGAGTTCATGACTTCTGCTGCGGCGGCGGAGGCGAGGGGTTTGCGGCGGGAGGAGGAAATGGGGGCGGAGGGCGGCGAAACGGCCCTGCTCCTCCCCCGCCGGCCCGATACACGGTGAGCTGGAGACAGGGCGCGCCGTCGCGCGAGGTGGAGGAGAGACGGCGGCGACGCGCGAGGTGGTACGGGAGGATGGTACGGGAGAAGACGGGACATATACTTGCCGTTTTTGTCGGCCGTTCGACTCGACGAAGCAACGCGCGGCCGTTGGCTAGACGCGTCCTTGTTTTTTGCCGGAGACTGGGAGCACACGTAATACAAGCAGCTGTGTAGCGCACCGCAAAAAAGGCACCTGTGTAGCGTCAGGATGGGATTTGGTTAACCGTTTTTGTTCCGGACTCTAACCTAATGAACCATTTCGTATAAATGGGTAAAAGGGTTAACCATTGGGTTAGTAGGGTTATAAAAGGTTAACCGTAGGTTATTAAGGTTCGAACCTAACATTATGCAATCATGAAAAATATTGGCAAAGCTCAGCACTGATAATGATGATACGATATTTAATATTAGTTCACGTCAGTTTGGAGTGAAACGTACAATCATTAAAAGCAAACCTATCAAGATTACTAGCAATAAACAGAAGTATTCAGGATGCAAAACGTACAATCATTGACTTTGGTCCGATTGGCAGGACAAATGGGTGCTGCTACAAACATAAATTCAGAGATTACTGGCTTGCATCGAGTAATTAGTTTCATGGTTCAGAACAACCCAATTCAGTCAAGTAGCAAAATTTTCACTTTCACAGAAGTTCTAGACATGGTTTTCCCAAATTAGTAGTCCGAATTAGTTTCTCTAACTGGCATGCAGCTGCTGCAGCACGAGCCGGATACCAAATTAGCAGCAACCCTCGTCGGCGTCGGGAACGACGGCCGGAGATCGAGTCTCTATCTCCACTGCCAGGACGAAGCCACTGGTGTGGTTCAAGACTGAACATGTCCTGTAGGAGGGACCGCTGGACATGTCCTGTAGGATGCAAAAGACTGGTGTGGTTCAAGATTACTAGCACCTGCAACTGGACTGCCGACGATGAGGTTCTTGAGAAGGCCGGGATGGGGAAAACCCGCACGCCGGGATGGGGATGGGGGAAACCCGCACGATCGGCCCTTCTCCGTGTTCTTGATACTAGCACCTACACGCCGGGATGGGGAAAACCGGCACCGCCGCCTACCGGCGAAGTCGTTCTTGCGGAGGCCGGCGGTGAGCCATCCCAAAGGTAGGAGATGGGGACAGGACATCCCAGAGAGGGAAGGGCCACGGAGTCGACATTGGAGGGGGAAGAAGGGTGGGCGGGCGCTCTGGGAGAGGGAAGGGCCAGTGGGGCGGAGGGACGGCTCGTCGCGGTGGAGGCGCGCAGGCGGCGGTCGGGAGTCCAGTTACGGAGGCGCTCTCGTACAGGGATAACGGATAACCTTTGGTCCAAAAGGATCGAACCTTTAGAACCTAAACGTTTTTGCGGTTAACCATCTGGCCCATTGGGCTCTTTTTTAGGTTAGGTTAACCGAACCTTTGGTTAAACGGGAACCAAGTCCCAATCATAGTGTAGCGGACGATGCTATCCATGAAAGAGATAACACACAACACCAGTACCGATCCCTACGAGAGAACTTACCGTGCCAAATCCCAGGTTTCACGCTGGCGTACGGAATATTCTTCAGTGGGAGGCGACGTTCCCGTCGATAGCGAGGCGTCCGTGGTGACTTCGTCAATCTCAAGACCTGACCCGCCGGCTCAGTCTCTCGGAGGTGCTCATAGGGGTAGGATGTGCGTGCGTGCATTCATAGGCTGAGTGTGTGCGCGTGTATATGAGCGCTTGCGTTGTACTGTGTTTCTAAAAAAAAAAAAAAGTACCAATCCCTATGAGGAAGTAAATTCTGGCACAATTTTCAGTAGAGCCCCGCTTGGATTTTAACGTTATTTAGTCAAAACGATTGGGAAATTCTACGGACCTGTCCACGCCCCGTAGAAAATCCGGCGAATCCTAGTTGACGCGTACGACGGAGCCAACAGCGCTCCGCGCACCCTCCCCAGATGTCGTGGGCCGGTCCAGGTAGCACCTATCTACTTTTATTTTTCTTTTCTATTCTCTCATTTTTTCCCTTTTTCGATTTTCTTTTTTCTGTTTCTTTTATGGATTTATTAAAATAATGGTTCTAAATTGAAAAGATTTTAGTTTTTGAAAAATGTCCAAAACAACAAATGTTCAATTTTTTAAAAACTTCAAACTTTAGTAAAGTTTATATTGAAAAAATGTTCAAAGTTCTTAAATTTAAAATGTTCAAACATAAATTTCTTCAAAACAAAAAATTGTTCAATTTTCGAAAAAATCAATTTTGAAAATTCTTAAGTTTAAAAAATATTCAGTTTTAAAAAATGTTCTAAAAAAGCCAGAAAAACATGGACGACACAAGCTTTTTTTACCTAGTGTCTAGAAATGGGCCAAGCCCAATTGCTAACGGGGTGCGCGGGGCGTTGCTTTCTCCACGTACTGCAGGAACTAGGCACTCCTGCAAGCGCTCCGGAAAGTTTACGACTCCGTAATCTGTCCCAACGATCCAATTGGGGCCTAAATGGGTTAACCAGCCAGAATCCATGATAAACGGGAAAAATGATGTCGAAAAACTAAGAAGCAAAAATAAAATTATTTCTAACAATCAAAGTGCAAAGGTAAAATAAAATTCAAAATCGAAGTACCAAGCTACAATAATCCCTGTATGTATGTCTGTTCCACCTTTTACACTTTACTTTGCTATTTGTGACAACAAGAATTATTTGGATTGCGCTATTTAGTGATACCTGTACCACATTTTACCATTTTCAAGATATGCCTACATAATCAAAAGTTAAACATGCACATGTCATCGGTGAACACAAATCTGGATCAATGATCATGCCATTAACTTTATTTTTGCCACTACCGTGCCACCATGCGTAATTGGACCGCTCAGGGTCCATCCATATAAATATATCCCTCTTCGGCCTTGTTTATTAGAAGTGTATTTTCATCACAGGAGGTTGGAAGGGGATTGGGTGAAATTCTTGCTTTCACTCAATCCCACAAATTCCCACAACTATTCTTCCCCCACGATACACACTAGTATGGTGTGGAGTTTTTAATCTAGGCAAACATGAGGTGGTTGGTAGAGAATATCTAAGGTTTATCCGTTTCAAAACCGGACAATTAAATGGTCAATGGAAAATTTTCAGGATCCGGGATAATCCCCTAAAATACACTCTGAATACCAGACCGAATAGGCCTTCGTGAACTTCTTGTATCCTGAGGCCACTGGGAGTGGTAATGCGCCGGTGGCAGAGCTCGGAAGCGCATCGATGGGCACAACGCATCATTGCTCGCAATGGAAGGTCTCTTGTTTTCTTTTATAAGGAACACATAATGCAAACACGTTTGTAGCGCATGATGCTATGCACGAATGAGAAAACATCAAGTAAAGCACGTGTATACACAAGTGCACACTAGGTAATTAACAATCCCTAAGACAAAATACTGGTTTGGCACGCCAACGTAGGCATACTATACCTAAATTGGGATAAGTTTCACTTGACGCATTAAGCCATTAACCAGCCAGAATTCCTGTTAAATGGGAAACTGGTGTCACAAATGGCAAATTGAGAGGCAAAAAATAGAATTATTTCTATTTTGACTAGTCCGTCAAATGCCGATCGTTGTGGGTGGCTCGTGTGGTTTTTCCTTTGTCGTGGGCAGATGCTGCTAAAGTGCAGAAGTGCTAATTCTACTGATGCAGGTATCTATTATATACTAAAAGCAAAATATGTTAGTTTTTCGAGCCACCACGTTAAGCCACATCAGTTATATTAATTTTAGTGGTTAGATCTAAAATAGATGGTTAAGATTAAAAGCATTTAAAGTTACGTAACTTTCTTGACACAACTTTTGTTGGTAGAGGAGGCAGTTTGATTGACACGTACGTGATCTCCGGTGGTTTTTTTCTTTTACACGACTCCCGGCCGTACTGGATCGAACATGGAAATACACCAATAGTTTACGTACGTACGTTTCTCTCTGTAACTGATTAGCTTCTTCTCCTAACTTTTTTAACATATCACAAACATATATGTGGAAGCATGTCTCAAAAAAAAAAATGTCTAAAAAAAAAACATATATGTGGAAGCGATTGGCCACTGAGTCTATTAAATAAATAAAGCTTGCTGGCTAGCTAGCTAAATAGAACGGGGTGTTTTTAGATGGAAAGATGTGGAAGAATATAAAGTATAACCTGATCAAATATGTGTAAATCTATATGGATATCAACGAGTATATACACGTAATAAAAAAAGTGAAATGTAGAAGTTGAATTAACCTCACATAAAATTTATGAAAGATTATGCGAGAAGTTGAATTTAAATAGTTTGGACCCAAGATCAACACACGTAAGGTTTCCAAATAACACTGGCCTCAAATCAAATTGTTTGAATTCACCCGACTAACAAGAGAAAAAGACGAGTCCATGGGGAGCAGTGGCTCCGTGTGTTAGTGTATTAGTACGTGAACATTGGTATTTACGAGAACATATAGAATTATAAGAGCCAATATCCTTTATCCGATACAACAACAACCCAACAAACCAAAACATTATCATGAATAACACACTATTCTAAAATGGCGAAGCTACACACCCAGTAGATCGATTGGTTATTTTTTCACCTTCTAAAGCCTTTATAAGTTGCTTTAGGTGAAGGAAACCAGACAGACCTTAAAAATTACGTGAAAGGTTGAATTTTAAATAGTAGGACCGTAAGATCAACGCATGCACCACGTGCCACAAAATTTGTCGAATTCATCCGACCGACGAGGAAAAAAGATTAGCCCATGGGAACCATCGCCTCCGGGTGCAGCCAATATCCTTATTAGATACAACCCGGTCCAACCACCAAAATATTGTCATGCATAACACACCAATCTAACATAGTTAAGCTACACTTGGTAAAATTGATTGGCTATTTCCGAACCTCCTAGAGCCTTATAATAAGCTGGAGGTGAAGGAACAAGACATATCTTAAAATGTGTACTTTTCATGAATAATTTAATTTTGTGTAAGAAGAAGTGTCACCGTATACGACCTTATAAAATGGAATAAGCAGGGAGGATAGATTTATCTCTATAATCATATAATGTAGTGACGAAAGGTGAACTTATTTGACTTGGTAATTGGATTTGAGCTTGACGATACAGTTATGAATTATCTGTTGGTACAATATCAGCACAGGAAAATAGGGATATCAATAAAAAATTGCAAGGAAGTGGAGGATCGGTGGTCCGCTGTTATACACGTGCTTGCATCAGAAGTTTCAACATAACTTGGGTTGTTACGACGAACTACCGTAGATTACATATCAACGCTAATGTGTCATTATAAAACACAAAGTGCATGCTATCTTTTATTAAAGTTTAACCGTAAATTTTAGATCTGAGTTTTAAAATATGCAAATGATGCGAATTAACGTGATACCACTGTAAATAGCTTTAAGTATATAATATATTCACATATACTATTCTTTTTTCAGTCCACAATAATTTGTGACATTTGCAGTTCTTGGTTATTTTCGACGAGCTAAAAGAGAAAAATGGAGAAGATGCCCTCGCATTTGCGAGGGCCACCATGCTAGTTATAAAGAAAATAGTAGAACACTTCAAAATTCCTGAAAAATTGGCGACAAACTTATACAAGTGTTTTGTTTTAAGTGGCTGATTTTTGTATCGAACGTTGAGTGATCCGTGAATTGTAATTCTGGTAACGGTTGGAGCTGCTACTTGATAATCTTTAATAATTGCGGTGGCTGTGTGTATCATTTTGATGCAGAGGCCGGGGATCTGCACCCTATTTTCTAAAAAAAACGTGAAAAGTTTCATGATGTAATGATATTTGTATTGCTCTGTGAAAAAAAAAACAGTGCTCTACAAAATATATTTTAAATTTCATTTTGGCCACAGATTTAATTTTTCGCGCAGGGCACCACAAATGTCACTCCATCATGAATCTTTGCACATATGTATTACACTTGTATATGCTTGTTGCCACTTGTGGAATAGTCTTGATGTGGAGCAGGGTGGTTTCTTCCTTGTCGAAGACGGTAGGTCCTGAGTCCTGACGGCGTGACGCAGCGAGGTCTGCGGTGGGCACTTTTGGAGCGTGCGTGTGAGGCACTATTTCTCGCCGGTGAGCCGGCGATGGCTGTGGCTCCTCTGTCGTTGTGCTAGTGGGTAGTGATTTGTCACCTAGTTTGGTGGCTTTGGTCTCTATGATTAATGATACCATTGTTAACAGTACCAGTTGAATACTGGGTATCACTTGACGAGCAGGGTAGCTCAATAAGGTTGGGCAGTTGGATGACCAGACCCATCGTCCCATTAGATTTGGATGTCGACGTGCAGCTAGTTTTCTTCAGAAATGCAGTGTTGCGCTTGTGCTGAACAGTTTCAGGCAAGAACTGGTGCGTGTGTCCTCTCGCTACCGGCTACCCTGATCGGAAAAGATAGCACCTTAGTGCTAGTGCTACTGAATGTCTGGAAGAGAAGAGTAAGCCAAGTCAGGGTACCTGGTAAGCAGAAGTGGAGGTCCCGAAGAGGAAGTTGGCAGGAGGCTGCGATCGATGCGATCGACCACCGCCGACGCGCACGAGACGAAGAGCAGAAGCCACGGTGACGCTGCCGCCTTGCACGCCATCCTTCACGCCAAAAGGGATTCCTGTTGCTCTTGTTACTGTGCAGGGTGGCCGCCACTGCGAAACAGGTGGTAGCCCAGGTGGCTAGGTTGTGTATGGCACGGTCTTGGTGTTGGGAGGCTTTTCCCAATGGGGACAATTCCTTCACGGTGAACTTCCCGTCTAAGGTCGAGTTATCGCGGTTTGTTGGTGCTGAGCTCGGTGTCCCATCTCAAACAACCAAGCTTATTTTCAGCGAGTGGAAGCCTGTGAATGTTGAACACACTTCGGAGTTGTACGAGACTTGGGTGCATGTTACGGGAGTGCCTAACCCTTTGAGGCACTTCTGGGGTCTGTGGGCTGTCGGCTCTCTCATCGGCACCACAATTGATGTGGACTTGTTCTCCTTACGTCGCAGAGGTGTGGTTCGTATCTTAGTGGGGATGGTGAATGAGGATTGCTTCAAAGACATTGACGAGCAGGGCCCTTATCTCACGACTGCTGGAGTGCTGCGACTCAAAGGCTATGACTTTACTTTCCGGCCTAAGACTGCGGATTATGTACCGGAGGCAGATTTTGTGCCTTTCCTCTGGCAGCGCAAGGGCAAGGATGATCCTGATGATCATGGCATGGGAGACGACAACATGGAAGGCCAAACTGGAGATGAGGGTACGGCGGATAACAAGAATAACACCTCGAACATGTTGACTGATCCGAGCTCGTCATCAGGTAGTGGGCAGGTAAATGGAGCCTCTGTGGCGCAAATATTGCAAACGGTGGCTGTTACACCATTCAATCCCAATCCCAAGACTCCCAGAGGTATAGAATTGGTGAAAAAATGGAAAAAAGCTGCTACTTTCCCCATGCCTGGTGTACCCGAACGATCTGCTACTGCTGTGACGTTGGGCTTGGATGATCAGCGGGATGGCGAGCAGATGTCCTCCGCTAGTGGGAGTCCGACCGCGGCTAGGCGTGTTGGGCTGGACGAGGTGGCGCCGCCCACTGCACCGATGCTCGACGGGCCGCAGCAGTCCACCTGCGCACCGGTGGATGCGCCTATCATGAGAGCGGTGGGGAGTGCCGGGATCGCTACCGCCCGTGTGAAGACTGGTCCGCAGCAAGCGGCGACCTGTTCCGGCAAGGCTGCTGAAGTGCTCATGGTGGGCATGATGGGCTACCCAAATGTAGAGACCGGGGTGAGTTCGCCATCGCCGACGTCGGACACTACGGTGGTGAGGGCTGTTACATCTACCGTGCCCTCCCCTGTGGTGTCTTCGCCGTCTGCGCCGCCATCGCCGACGTCGGACACTACAGTGGTGGGGGCTGCTACATCGACCGTGCCCTCCCCTGTGGTGTCTCCGCCGTCTGCGTCTTCTCCGACGACGGACGCTATGGTGGAGAGGGGAGCTACCACACCACTACCCCCTGTTGGCGGGCAGCCGCTACCTATGGCCACGCCTAGGCGTAGCGAGCGCCACCTAACGGGGAAGGACGACGCATCAGCGACGGATGAGGACACCATGACCAAGGCGATACGGCGCAAAGCAAGTCTGTTCTCTACTCCGACCCCTGGTAAGTCTACGACACAAAATTCCTTCCTATCCTTTTCGCCATCTAAATTGTCAACTCAATTGTCTAGTGTAGGCGTAAGTTTAGGGAGGAATGAAAAGGAAATTGTTTTATCGGCTAATGTTTTGAAACATGTAGAATATGATCGTCGTAAGGTATCACCTAGTGTTTCGAGTAAGCCGATTGCCTCGCCTATAGATGATGATGAAGTGAATGACACTTTAGATGGACAGCTTCTATCACATCTTGTAGGAGAGGTTACGGAGGTGGACTTGGACGAGGCTATGCTGGGTTCTTTTGATGACCTGTATGCTACTAGCCGGAGATCCAAGTCCGCTAAAAACAAAAAGAACAAAGCTTCGCGCAAAAGCGTGAGAAAGTCAAAATCTCCATTAGTTACCCAATGAATGGCATATTTGAAAATAGCAGAGGTCTAGGTGACTTGGCTAAACATTTAAATATTGCGCATCATGTGAGGGATCACAAATTGGATTTTCCGGGTATTTCCGAGACGGGTAGACGAGATTTTTCAAGCCCTCTACTAGACCGCCTCTCAGGTGGTGTGGAGTTTGCATGGCATTCTTGTCCCCCTCGAGGGAGATCGGGTGGTAAAACTGATACCATGGAATTGTTGGACCGGTCGGATGGTGAATTCCATATTAAATTTCACATCCGAAATAAGTCTGATAATTTTATATGGAGTTTGGTTGCTGTGTACGGCGCTGCCCAAGAGGAATTTAAGGCTGCTTTTCTTCGAGAATTGGTTAATCTAGCTAAGGATAATCCACAACCTATTCTTATAGGAGGGGATTTCAATATGCTGAGGTACCGTTACGAGAAAAGTAAAGGTAGATTCGATGGTCATTGGCCTCTCTTATTCAATGCTGTAATTGATAGCTTGTCTCTGAGGGAGGTTCACATGACGGGGAGACAATTTACCTGGGCTAATAGTCTCCCCGAGCCGACGTTCGAGAAGCTA
The DNA here is from genome assembly GCA_026929855.1 of Poa annua. NCBI lineage: Eukaryota > Viridiplantae > Streptophyta > Magnoliopsida > Poales > Poaceae > Poa > Poa annua. The sequence goes on from CM049433.1 coordinate 75,306,831, forward strand.
GACCGGGTGCTAATGGATTCCCGTTGGGAGGATAAATATCCATTGGTGTCGGTACGTGCTTTGGAGCGCATCGAGGCTTTCTCGGATCATGCCCCCATTCTCCTCTCTACTGGATCTTTGAAACCAACCATTAAGTCCCAATTCAAATTTGAATTATGTTGGCTGTTGCGTGATGGTTTTGACGATTTGGTGAAAAGGATTTGGGCTCAACCGGTTGTGAGCGTCACTGCTATCCAACGGTGGAATGGTAAGATACGCAATTTGCGTACATTCCTGCGAGGATGGGCAAGACACACTACCGGGATGCTCAAAAAAGAAAAGGAGCGACTGTGCTCAATTATAGATGAGCTCGATAAACTTGCGGAATCGCGTCCCTTATCAGCAAATGAGAGTGACCTCAAGCGGCACTCGAATGAGCAAGTAGGACGGATGCTGCGAGAAGAAGAGCTTAAATGGTACCAAAGATCTAAGGCTCAGTTCATTCTGCAAGGGGATTCGAACACGAGGTACTTCCACAATGTCGCTAATGGCAGACATAGGAGGAAACTCATTCATTCTCTTCATCAGGATGAGGGTCTGATCGAGGGACAGGATAAGCTCAAAGAGTATATTACTGACTACTATAAGGGTCTGTTTGGTGCTCCAGAGGAAGGAAACTTCACTCTTGATGAGACGCGAACAGATGATACTACCCAAGTTACTCCGGAGGAAAACGACTTGCTCATCGCACCCTTTTCTGAAGAAGAGATTAGCAAGGCTGTTTTCCAAATGGAGCATAATAAGGCTGAGCTGAGTTCTACCAGCATTTTTGGGAAACCATCAAGCCTGATTTGCTCGAGTTATTCAGTTGCTTGCATGCTGGACAACTCGAGCTTTTTCGCCTAAATTTTGGGGATATCGTCTTGTTACCTAAGACTCAGGCGGCTGAGAGGATACAACAGTATCGGCCAATATGCCTCCTGAATGTTAGCTTCAAGATCTTTACAAAAGTAGCAACTATTAGGTTAAATTCGGTAGCAGATCATGTGGTAAAGCCTACCCAAACTGCTTTCATGCAGGGGAGGAATATCCTAGGCGGGGTTGTGGTTCTCCATGAAACCGTACATGAGATGCACACGAAGAAACTTAGTGGGGTAATATTTAAAATCGACTTTGAAAAAGCATATGACAAAGTAAAGTGGCCTTTCCTACTACAAACTCTGAGAATGAAAGGGTTCTCCGATGAGTGGTGCGAATGGATACATAACTTTGTTGCCGGGGAAAGCGTGGCGATAAAAGTCAATGATGACGTCGGACACTATTTCCAGACAAAAAAAGGTTTAAGGCAAGGGGATCCTCTATCGCCTGTACTATTTAATATAGTGGCTGATATGCTGACCATCATGATTGAACGGGCAAAAGCGGATGGCCAAATTGAAGGGGTGGTCCCACACCTTGTTGATGGGGGTCTCTCGATACTTCAATATGCGGACGATACAATTCTTTTTATGGAACATGATCTTGATAAGGCGACGAATCTGAAATTGATTTTGTCAGCATTCGAGCAATTATCAGGTTTAAAAATCAATTTCCATAAAAAGCGAATTGTTTTTCTTTGGCGAGGCACAGGACGCTGCTGCTCAGTATGCCGAAATATTCGGTTGTGAGCAGGGTCAATTCCCTATAATGTATTTGGGTATACCAATTCATTATCGGAAATTGACTAATGCGGAATGGAGACATGTCGAGGAGCGTCTGCAAGCTAGGTTGACTAGCTGGAAAGGAAAACTGTTGTCCCTTGGTGGGAGGTTGGTTCTCATTAATTCGGTACTTACAAACATGGTACTCTATATGATATCCTTCTTCCAGTTACCAAAAGGTGTCTTGAATAAATTGGATTACTTCCGATCAAGATTCTTTTGGCAAGGGGATGGCGAGAAGAAAAAATATCGACCGGCTAAATGGGATGTTGTTTGCCGTCCTGAAGATCAAGGAGGCCTGGGTATTCATGATCTTTGTATCAAGAATTCGGCCCTCCTAGGGAAGTGGTTGTTTAGACTGCTAACCGAAGATGGTATTTGGCAAACACTTCTTAGAAATAAATACATCGGTTCAAAGGCAGTATCACATGTGTACTGGAAACCTGGTGATTCCCATTTTTGGGCCGGCCTAATGGCGACTAAGAAATATTTCTTTCGCTTTGGTGTATTTAATATTAAGGATGGCTCAGAAATTAGATTCTGGGAGGACAAATGGTTAGGTAACACCACCCTCCGGGAACAATATCCGGCTCTATACAATATTGTTCGACATAAAGGGGACACTATAGCTACTGTTATGCAGTGTTCACCACCCAATGTGTCGTTCAGACGGAATTTATTTGGTCCGAGATTAGCTTCTTTGGAACGCCTTGCTGGCACGGTTGGATTTAGTTCAACTCACACAAGGCTCGAATGAATTTCGATGGAATTTATGCGGGAACGGAAAATTCTCAGTAGATTCCATGTATAGGACGCTTGTGCATTCTGACATTCCAGTCGATGACAATAAAAAGATATGGCACATGAAGATCCCACTTAAGATAAAAGTATTTACGTGGTATCTTCGTAGGGGTGTCATTTTAACCAAGGACAACCTTGTCAAGCGGAATTGGCATGGAAGTACTAAGTGTCTAAGTGTATGTTCTGTCCCAAACAGGAGACAAACAAACACTTATTCTTCGAGTGTAGTTTTGCATGTTCTATATGGTCATCTATCCAAATAGCGTCTAACTTATATCCACCCAAGTCTGTGGGCAACGTTTTTGGTAACTGGTTGCATGGGATAGATAAAAAGTTGAGAACGGTTATTAGGGTGGGAGCGATTGCCGTTATATGGACGCTTTGGCTTAGTAGAAATGACAAGGTTTTCAATGATAAAGATGTTTCTCTTTTGCAGGTAATCTACCGCTGCACGAGTACTCTCCGTACGTGGTCCACCTTACAACGCGTGGGACATCAAGACCTCTTTACGGAGGCTTGTGCAAGGCTGGAGGAGGTGGCAAGGGACATTTTCTCACAACATGGGTGGCCGCTTGATCGCTGGATTGGACCTCCATAGGCTGATGAGCTTGCTATGTCATAGGCGTTTTATATTATCCTGCTGATTGTAATTCGTCTATTATTGCACTTTTTACTTTATCGGTTGGATTGCGGCTGTGTGCATTTGTTATGCAGAGGCCGGGTGTAATACTTAAACTTTTGAGTAATAAAGCCCTTTATCTAAAAAAATCTCTCTAAACTCCGAAACTCAAGGCGACTGAACTCTAAATCCTTTCTCATCGCCTTTGCCGGGGAATATAGAACCGCGGTGATGGACACGTGCACCACGATTCCCCCGTTACGCGAGCACGTCCACACATGCCGCGACCTTCACTGTCTGTCGGGTAGCCAATCCCATTCGGCGTCATGCATGGTCATGACAACGACGGGTGGGACACCAGACAGGGCCGATCTGTTTGGACTTTGGAGAAAAACCACACATATCTCTTTCTCTTCCTCCTCTTTTTAGGGCTTGTTTGGTGCGCAGGGAAAAGGAGGGGATCCCGGCCTTTTCCCCGGCCCAACAAACCGCGGGTTGAATTGACCCCGGGTAGCAAACTGGGCCATTTGGTTGCCCGCGTGGGGAGGGAAATCGGGCCCTTCCGCGGCCTTTCCCGGGGAGCGCAATCCACTAGTCCGGAGGTGGGGAAGAAATTACACGCTCTGGCTCGCTCTCCTCTCGCGATAGAAGCGAAGCCCGTTCTTCTTCCTCCGCTGACCTGAGCGAGGCCACCTCCCTCCGCCCTCCACCTCCGCCGGCGCCGACCGCCCTCCTTCGTCCTAGCTATCCTCAGCCTCCGTCCTCCTATGTCCGAGCCCGCCACCTCCGTCCTTTGCCGATCTTCTCCTCCTTTTTTTCGTGAGATCTCCTCTTCCTTCGAATGTCGCGGACTCTGTCCATGATGAATCACCGGAGCCGGCATCGGCGAGGCCGAATCGGTGGCTGCGGCTGTGATGACGGAGGTGGAAGTAGATGAGCTCCCCAAGGCCATCGTGTGACGGCTCGTCAAGGACAGGCTCGCCCATATCGCTGCTAGTGGCGGCACGAAGGGGCGGAGGTCATCCTCAACAGAACGCCATGGCAGCCTTCGCCGAGACCGCCCGCATCTTCATCCACTAGCTCTCGGCCAAGTATGCTATCTAGTCCATTACGATATGTTCTTCTCTCCCCCTTCCTCCCCTGTCCCTTACTCCCTATGTTCCAAACGATGTGGGAATCTCCCCCGTGGTTGAAGGGGATCCCCTCCGTACATGGAAATTCCCCTCGGGGTTGAGCACCCTGGGATATTTCCCCCTTACAACCAAATTAGCCCTTATAGATTCTACCTTCTACCTTTAGTTTGCCATTTCTGAAAGTAATTAACTCATGCAATAAAATATATTTTCGCTTACCTGTACTCTCTCCATACGCTAGGTCGCTAGTATGGCACAGAAATCTGCAGAATCCAAACTTTGACATGCACATATCATCGAAATGAAACAAGTACATCGACTCTATCTTGATCAATGATCATGCCAAAAAATTGTAGTCTTGATAAAAGCTATATGAAATCGAATCAGCAAAACAATTGGTTTTAGAAAGTTTCATCAACTGTCAAGCTCAAACATGAAATTTTCAAATTTGAAATACAGACTCAACAATGTTCTCGTGTGAAAGACCCGGTAAAGATCAATACAATGGTTAAACTAGATCCTAACTCGGACGTCCGGTTCTAAGTAGGGCTTGAGGAGCTCTCCTCCTCGAAACAGGCTTGCGCCCCGCTTTATAAATAAAGCAACCACAACCGATACAACAACGACAGGTGCTGGGGCGGAAACAGCACAAGCACACCCAAAAGAAAAAGAGAAGAGAAAACGTAAAAGAAAAAAGCCGACAACGGCGGATCGACAACAGAGAGCAAACTCCTTAATTGATCATTGTCTTGTTACATTACTCTGTTTTCTTTATAAAACTGATGTTTAGTTTACATGCAAAATTGTTGTGCATGCCCTTAAATGTTCAGCTTGTTTAACAGAATGAAACTGGAGTTCAAAGAGTATAACATATAAGTCTTCTGATGTGGAAAACCACTGATAGCTATGCCTGATTTTGCTTGTTTTGAGCTCCTTATTTAGCATTTTGTTTGCTACTAATAGTATTATAGATTTTCTCTGTTTAGGTCTTCCTCACCGGTGCTGGCAGGAGCGCGTCAATGGCGGTGCGGACGAGATGTTCAGATGCTGCCCCATCCATCACTTCGACCCTAAGTCGGGTACTTGCCTTCTTTAACAGGTATGGTCCTGATGCTTATGGCCTAATGCTTGATCCATTTATCATGTCGCTCACACATTCAAGATAGTGATCTTGTATAGGTTATAGTGTGTGCTTGTATGTTTGAGCTGATTGGGTCCTTAACGCGTATGATACAAACCTTTAGTTTCTGCCAGTTTAGCACCTTAACTAGATAGCGAGTTTTCGTGTGTAAATCTGATTGACTTTGACATAGTTGCTCTGTTATCTTGCATTGGCCTGGTACTAATCATTTGCATGTTCTATATCAGTTTTTGCTGTTATGGGGATTTTATATGCATGGTTTCTTGTTAGATATAAGATTCTGCACCATTTTTTCATTGGTCCAAGATGTTATATGCACAAATTCATTATATATATTCCTAACTTTTCTTTATTATTTGCAGTTGCTGGCCTTTATTCTTCAAAAGCTGGGTGTACAAGAGCTCCAGGAAGAATAATCATGAGGAAATCCTCACCCAGAAATGTGTTTTAGCTTCACTTGCACTAGTTGTGTATATTTAGTTGTAATTTAACTGGTTCAGGCACCCAGATATGTGATGCGTTCTGTGATGTTGTGTTCTGTATTGATTGGAAATCCTAGAACATGTGATTTAGTGAAATTTGCTGGAATTTAACTGAATTTTGAATATAAGTAATTTCTGGAATTAAAATCAGTGGAACTGGGCCTGGCATATATTTGCACAGTGCTGAGATTCGAAATTTGGGCTAGGTTGCAACTGGGCTAGCCCCATAAAAATCATTCAAAATTTGGGCTGTAATATTCCTTAATAAAATAAATACAATTTTGACATTATTGGTCTAAAATGGCCAGAACCAAGAAAAATAATTGGACCATTAAAAGGCCAAGGCCCAGAGTTTAAATGGACCGTAAATCAGTCAAGCTAGAACAATACTAGCCCATGTAAGGAGAAGTATGGATTGGGCTGTTTCTTGGTATGACCTTTTAATTTGGTCACAGTTCTGCCACGTAGGATTGGCCACATAGGATCTGACGTGGCTGAGACCAAGAGGCCATGACCAAAAATATTGGTCATAAATTTATGACCCTCTAATTTGGTCATAAACCTTATGACCATTTCACTAAGGAAAGTCACAAATGATCAAATAAGACGCTCAGTATGTGACCATCTGTTTTTGGTCACAAAGGGGTCACAAATGAAACTCTGTGACCTTCTAGTGACCAAAATCAAGAGTCACAAGTTACCATATTTCTTGTAGTGACCGTTGCGCCCACCGGAGGCCTTCCACCAAGCTCCTAGTGCTCCGAAGCGCCGGTACCAACAACACCTTCAGGAAGGGATGCGACGATGACGACGCTGCTGCCAAGGGTTTCCCCCGGTACTCGACGGGGCGAAGAGGGGGAACCCGACGCCCTTCAGGAAGGATGGTGGCACCCGCAGGCGTCACCGCGCCGACATCGGACAAGCCGACTAGGATTTCTCCCGACACCCATCACCCCAGGCGCACCAAAGCACTCCACCATACCGCCCACCACCCAACGCTAGACGATCCCGAAGCCGCTCACAATGTCTCACCACGGTCAAGAGAAGAGAAGCCTACACACCGACAAGGAAGAGTCGGGAATGGAGCCGCAGCACCGTCGATGTGCGGGAGGGACCGACCTCCACCGTCATAGACGGTAACCGACCGGACACCACAGCAGGAGCACACCAGGCCTGTAGGCCCACAAGCCCGGCCGGGCCTCTCAGCCTCGAGAGTCCCGTGAAGCTCCCGCCGTCGCGCTGCAGAAGACACACCGCTGGCTCCGCCGCCCCCCATTCAAGCTGCTCTCCATCATCAGTGTATAGAGGACCGCGGCAACGAAGCCACGACCCTGCCGCCAAGGGGAGGCACCACCACGCTCTGACCGGCCTAACCCAACCCGGGCTCCCCGAAGAACTGGATCAGTGCGTCGTGTCGCCTAGGCCGAACATCAATCACAATCTCAACGTGCACGAGCTCGCACGAGCGTTGCTCACACCACTAGGAAGGACAGGGAAACAGAAACGAGCCAACCTAGGCCCGATCCAGTACGCTGGCTTTGAGAGAGGACATGGCGACGGCAAGGTGTCGAGTCATCAGGTCCAGTGCCTCCGGACCCGACTACTGACAACCCTACCGACAACCTAGGGGCCCCACCCGGGCCCACCAGGCCCAGATCTAGGCCCTCAGGCCCAAATCCGGACGCCACACAGAGCGAGCCGATCTGGGACGAACTACCGGCGGAGAAGAGGGGTGGCAGCAGAGGATGGCGAGCACGACGAGCGCAGCAACCTCCGCGTCGTCCACAAGCCTACCTTGCCTTTCCCGGAGGTCCCGCCTGGACCCGCCAGGGCCCAGACCTAGGCCCGCCATGGCCCAGATCTGGCCGCTGCTACCCTACCTCAAGGTTCCGCCGCCGTCAGCCATCACAACACCTCCATGCCCGCTCCGCCGCGCCTATCCCCGCCGCCGGTCAAGGTCGAGCCACGCCGACCGAGACTCCACCGTCCGCCTCCAAGCCGCACCGCTGCCAGGCCAAGCCCGCCCCGTCCAGGCTGTCTAGCGCGCGGGAGAAGAGAAGCTCCGCCGCCGCCGGCACCGCACGGGCGCTTCCCGGCGGCGTTCGCCGGCGGCGGCGGCGGGGGTGGAGGGAGGAGGGAGGTCGGGGGCGAGCGCCTTTGGGGTCGCTCCTTGCTAGCTAGCTCTCACGTACGCACACAATGGATCACACAAGAAGTACGGGATTGGATTGCTAGAGGGCTTGAGGAGCTCTCATTAGCTGTTGCAACTTAATTGACATCTTTGCACCTATCTATGTTGCAACTTAATCACAGATATGAGTACATCAGGTCCACCACATGTACGTAAGCGTGTCATGAGGGTGAGGTCTCTACCGAATAGAATTCACGTTCGGTACCAGCCCATTAGAATATTGATGGGGCGTAATTCATAATCTACCAAAACATGATGAATACGCGGATATCCACAACATTTGGAGTATCAGGAATCTGCTCTCTGGGTCTGCACTTCGTCCACCGGCCTAGAGCTTGTGAGGAACTCTCGGTACCACTTCGCAGACATCTTTGGAGTCCTCTGTTGTGTTGTGAAATCTACGTGGTACATTCCGAACCTTACGGTGAGACCGAAAACCCACTCAAAGTTATCCATGAGACTCCACACAAAGTAGCCACGCACGGTTGCTCCTCTCCTGTAAGCATGCCACCAAGTGCAATATTTTTATGATCGTTTCATAGTATTTTTATTCAAGGTGTTATCGGTAAAGTATGTTATGCGCATGAATAAATCTATGTGTTTGTGCATGTCACCTGATAGCTGAGGAGATATATGAGAGATATCCCTGCAAGTAGTTCACTCTTCCAACGTCATTGATCATGTCATCCATATTGTTATTGTTGTGTTGTGAGTAGCCTGAAATGAAAAAGAAACATAGAGTATGATAACACATGATCATTGATAATGGATGCAAATTATGAAGTATCGGGAATCTTTGAGATATCTACTGGAAACAATCTTAAGTTTTTTATGTCTTTTCCACTCACCATTCTCTGTAACATAGATAGGTGCGTTCTCATATCTGTGATTTACATACTTGAGGATCTGCTCCATGCCTTCTGGAACATCATAGAAACCAACGAGTGCCGTCTAGAAAGTTGATCACACGACACATGTCAATTTAAAGAAGGAAAAATGATAGGAACGTTAATGTATAATTAGAAGCAATTCTTACTGGTTTTCCGATTTGCACACCATCTCTTTCACCTGTAGTAAACACTAATGCATTGCCCTCGTAAGTATTGAGATTACACGGAGAAGAGATGCAATCCTTGGCGTAAATTGCAGTGTAATGGTTAATCCCGATGAAATCCACTTTGTTTTGAACCAACGCCTTCTCTTCTAGGGTGAACTCTGGTAAATTTGATGATAACATCTCACGCATTTCTTTGGGATATTCACCGAAGAATATCGGATCCAAAAACCTGTAGATGGAAAAGGACACATGAAAAACGATCGTAGTACTACTAGTCTACTACTACTACTTGAGAGTGCAAATCCCCTTCATTTGCTTATCATACCTAAAAATTTGAAAAATTCGATCTATAAACCGTTTCATAAAGTTACACTAGGAGGTGAAAACAAATGACATACCAATGTATCTCAAAAGACAATGCACGTTGCGCCGCCTGAATGTCCTCTGTGGTATTCGTCAGTGGCTCATAGAACTTCATCGCAATCACAATTCCTATCGAGCCGCCTTGCTTCGTCTAACACGTACACATGGATGAAAACAGCTAAGACAAAGGCATGTCTCTGCATTTCTCATGCATCGAAAATTCGAAACGTCGTTTACCTGATAATTCCTCTTGTAGTTGTCGACAGCTGCGGCGTGAGACATGAGGATGTTGTGAGCGGCGACGTAGGGTTCCCGCCGGGAGTCACCGCCGCTGCAGGTTCCACCCCCGAACGGCGCGGAGCAGCGCATCGGAGGGTACCTCCCCAGCATGTAGGTGAGCTTGGCGAGCATGTTGGGCTCGTTGAACGTCGTCCAGAACTTTACCCGATCACCAAACGCCTGGAAGCACACGTCCGCGTAGAAGGCGAACTCCTCCCTGATCCCGGCGCCCAACCAGCTGCTGTATCGGGTCTCCAGTTCGTGGGGCAGATCGAAGTGATGCAGCGTCACGAATGGCTCTATCCCTGTTTTAACATTGATTTTTTCTGAACGTTTAGGATTGGTAGCTATTCGTTGAAGATTGCTATGCGATGATGTGGAATGGGAGACACTACCTTTGTTCAGGAGTGCAGCTATCAGGCGGTCGTAGAAAGCGATTCCAGCTCTATTAACGCCCCCTTGCCGGCCTCCTACGTGTGGATTCGTTAAGATTTTGATTGTCAAGGAATTCAACGGTGAAAAAAGAAACGGCATTAAAACTTGGTACATGTGTGCATTAATATTTTGTCATACTTGGCAGGATTCTCGCCCATGAAATCGAGAATCTGTACGAGTTGACGCCCAGATTATGCATGATGTCCACATCTTCCTGCTCAAACAATGGTAGGAGTAGAAGTACATCGATCGGTACAATTAAGATGCGTCAAAAATGGCAATTAGTGCTACTGATTGCTGATTTTGTACTACCATGTATCGGTGGTAGTGGTCATCAGCCACATCCCCGTTCTGTCCATCCTTGATGTCCCCGGCTGCATCGAATAAAAACAAATTGGAAGAGAAGAAAGATCGAGTTTATGAACTTTTAAAACGGAAAGACCTCATGTGTTCTTTCTATATAATATATAACTAGCAGGAGAACTGCATGTGAGAACTCTTCGACATGTTAGATCTGGTTTTACATTGACAACACATAAAAGATGACATGTGCAAGTCAACAGTTCTTTCTTTACAAATATAGAAGGATATGATTCGAACCGTAGATATAACTAGCAGGAGAACTGCATGTGAGAACCCTTCGACATGTTAGATCTGGTTTTACATTGACAACACATAAAAGATGACATGTGCAAGTCAACAGTTCTTTAAGGATATGATTCGAACCGTAGACCTCAAGTTTTCATTGATTTCATTTAGCGGCACCCTTCTTTTTATCTAGTTTCAAGCATTGAAATTCAAAAAATTGAAATGATTTCTGATTTTTTTTTGCTTGGAAACCCTTTTTACCGAGGGGGCTCGGGAAATACGGTCCCTGGTGAGAGCTATTCGACCTGTTAGATCTCATTTTAGATCGATAACATCAACACATAGTAGACACCATGTGCATGTCAGTGTCAACTGTTCTTTCTTTAGAGAAGTCACATAATAACTGCATATGAGAACTATTCGACATGTTAGATCTGATTTTAGATCAAGACAACATCAGGGCAATTAAGGTTCATACAGATACAATAACCATGCATGGTTTCACCATGTTTCATTGCATGCCAATTCGTGCAGTTTACTGAAACCAACAAAAACTATTTTTTCGGATTGTGGGAGCTTATGAAACCAACAAAACTTGGTAAAACATTCCAGCACAAATCGTAGTATATAAGCACGGTAGAATAAAAACGTAACGCCACGTTCAATGATAAACCCCAAAACCAAATCTTCGGGAGAATACTTTATACATGGAAACAGAAGGATAAGGATAAGAACAATTTCGTTACCACTCGAACACTTTATATTTTCGTGGAAAAATGATGTAGTCAGGGGATCCCCATCCGCTTATATATGGGCCACGCCGACACCGAATAACTCAAAAGCTCCTTTGAAAAAAAAAGAACAAAAAAGAAAAAAAGTCATCGTTCCTTTCTCTGTAAGTTAAACCCGATCGCAGAGATGACAGTGTTTTCAGGGCCCTGAATAAACGACAATGAAAAGGCCTCCGAATCTTTTCACTCTCGGGTCGAGGAAAGCGAATCTTTCAAAGCCTAAACTCATTTTGGTCGGTAAGCGCTGTAGTATAATCGGAAAGTGATTGTGTCGCTATCCTGGTGGTAATTTGCTGACGGCAAAGTAACCCAGCTCAATGATTAGCATACATGCATGGTGGATTAATGAACGGAGCATCATCCAAATCCAATCAGAATTCGAAGCAAAGGTGCTATATTCACGGATACTGGAGTGTAGACCGGAATCGCGCAGGCGCAGCTCTATTGCTCTAACCCTGTGAAGTGTGAACTCATGGATGGAAGCAGAAACGGCCGGGGAAGAAGAAGACTTACACTGTGTGTGGGTGAAGACGTCCCAGTTGCTGAGGCCCTTGCCGTCCTCCAGGTACGCGCCCTCGACCTGGAACCAGAAACCACAGCCTCGGTTAATGTTATGCATTGGGACGGTGACGACGACGACGACAACGACGGAAGCAACTCAAGCTCCACATCGACTGACCTGGTAAGCAGACGTGGCGGCGCCGAACAGGAACCCCGGCGGGAACTCGGTGCGGTCGAGCCCACTGACGGACGGCGGGAGGATCGCCAGCGCCGCCGCCAGCAGCATGACCATCCCCGTCGCCGCGGCCATTTCTCTCTCCGAGCCCGTCGCCTTCTCGAGGTAGCTAGACAGGCAGAGCTTCTTCGTCCACGACAGAGCTCTCACTCGCACCCTACTTATTTAAAGGAGCGTTCCTACCCATGTCTGCTTGCCTGTTCATCTTCATCTAAAATAAACTTGCCACTTGACGCGTGGCACACGTCAGCACGTGAAAAAAAAGATAATCGTAGGTGGCACATAGCCTTCGAACGCTCCATCCCTAGCTCATCATCCGATGCGCCATGCCAAAGTTGTACTGTACATGGAGAGGAACAGCAGGTCAGCAGCCAAACGAAGGAATCGGGGTCTATCGCAAAGAACCCTGGTCCCTGATCTCGATGGAAGTGACATGATTGGGCGGTGGATAGCGGAGGAGCAACACTTGGTCGTGCCTGTCAGACCAAAAAAAAAAAAACATGTGTGGTGCAGGTGCCCACTAAGCCACGAAATAGTAAAATAGTAGACCAGTGGTACAAGGGACTCGCCTTGATTTTGCGTGGTCTCGTTGGCACGCGGTCCTCGCTAGCCCAAGCACGCGTGCTTTCGTCTTCTCTACAGTTCGTGGGGGTTTCGTGCGATGCATGTCAGATGTCGATCGTTTTGGCGACTACGGCCTGTTATCGAGATCTGTGCGAAACGACGACTACACTCAAAATCTTTTTGATTTTCAGGACTCAAACGAGACAAGGAAGAGAAAAAAAAAGAAAGTTCGAGGATGATCAAATATATTCATAAGGGCGTGTGAGGGGGAACATGTGCATTAGTTGGAGTAACGGGGATGGCTAGTACGGGAAGGACAAAAATCTCGTGATCCACTTGGGTGTTTTACCTTACTTTGTTGCCTCACTAGGGATAAAAAAATACCATGCTACTGGGGATTTGTTGTGACCTTGCCACTTCTCCATAACTTGACCTAGCATGTCCTTATTTTAACTTCATGTCATTAAACTTAAATCTATACTCTGATTTATTTCTTAATACTAGGTTGATAGATTTAATTCCCTTCCTCGTGGAGCATGAGAGAGATGAATAACCAAAACATCTCCATGTTAGAACGTGATGCCCATATGAATATCTTTTTTATATAAACATGTTGCACCAATATTATGTCACTATAGTGTCCCGTAGTTCACCACAACCTATAGAGAGAGTGCATAAGTGAAACCATAAATCTCGATCCATTTTTAATCATAAACAAACACTTTCCAACAACTTTTAAGTACTTTTCATTTTTAGCCATTTAAAAATCCGAAAATATAAAAACATATTTTATTATTGCATTCACAAACCAAAACACAAAAAAATATCATCCTTTATTGTTTTCATTATCATTGCATATTTATTTACAACATTGCATATTTATTTCTTGCATTGCATTTTATTTTATATCTTATTAACACACCTTGTGCTTGACAATCACTTGGTGATTTTGAGCGCATAAAGCAATTTAATTTATTTTGTAGGTTGCTTGAAGAAGGACAAGAAGATAAGTCATTTTACACACAGTTCCCTGAGGGTTCGATATTACACTCGAGTCACCCTTGTGGGGAAAAGAAGCTTCCCGTGCTACTACACTCTTCTCTGGAGTCTTAATCGCACGCATCAGTGACGCAGCGGGAACTTATGAACTCTGGGTGGACTCGAGTGACGGCGGTCATTCGGTCTATCTACAACCAGGCTGGGTGGCAGCATTCTAAATGATCGAAGATGCCTAGTTGCTGTATAAATTTTTGTTTATTTTCATAGGCTCGTTTTTGTGGCAACTTTGAGTGCTCCGTGAACTCTATCAGAAGATGCTTTGATAAAAGGTTATGTGCGTCACCTAGATGGTGCAGGGTAATCCGCTTTCCAAAAAAGTAGGGGATGTTTCATATTCAATGATACTCGCTCCTTTATGGTAAGTGAATTATTTCAGTTTGTGCTAATTTTATTAGATGTAAGGATTAGATTGAATTTCTACTATACTTGTACTTATTTATGACTATGAGATCTTCCACGCCAGTTGATCGACTAAGTATAAGTGTTTTACTTATACGAGTTAAACTATTTAGCAAATAAAAACAAAATAATAATAGCATCAATAATATCTAAACATAGAATGATTTGCGAGTAGAGCTGGACTACTCAAACAACAAGTTGTGGATTGTTTCATAGTCCCATTCGAAGTCGACGCTTGATGTGCTTAGTTTTACATATTTTCATTGTCTCAACTATCAAACAAAATTTGACTTAACACATTGTGTCATGGGCAAATGATCTTGTTTGAAATCGTGAGAGGAAACATAAGCGATTTTTTAAAGTATTTAACTTTAAAAGGTGGACATGCAAAATTCTATCAAAAGAAAAAGGCCCTTACAACTCATATGATTGAACAAAAATAGTTACTTTATTAATCTGATTTTGTTAACTAATGATTTAGTCACTACAAATTCTGGAAGCCTCTTTAATCAAACTATTTGTTCGGGAGTATCTGCACTCATGTGTAGTTATGTATCTTCTATGAATATCATATCATTGCAATATCCTAATTTTATTGTAGCGAATCGCACTTCATGAACATGTTACCTTGCTATTTCAGCTACGAACTTACTCGGGGCGAGTGATACGTCCATTTTGCATCACTATTTTATATCATAATTTACTGTTATTCATTGATATATTTCATATTTAGAGATGATACTTATGTTATTTCATCTATGTTGCATGTTTGATGATTATTAGAGAATGGATCACCGGAGTCTGGATTCTGCTGGAAAAAGCACCGTCGAGATACAATATTTGTGAAGATCAGAAAACAAAACCAACCAGGCAGAAGTTCCTATTTTACCAGATCACGGAGGAGGCCAAAAGGGGAGAGCCAGGTGGGCCCCAGGGGGCCCACACCATGCCCAGGCGCGGCTCCCCCCTCTGCCGCGCCGGCACGTGGTGAGGCCGCCCTGGCCCACCACTGCCATCGCCCTCTCGCGTACTTCATCCCCCCGAAAACCTAAGAAACGAGAGAGGCTCGAAGAAATATTCCGCCGCCTTCACGAGGCAGAAAACACCAGAGAGAAAAGCTCTCCGGCAGGGAGAAATCTGCCGGGGAAATCCCTCCCCGGAGGGGGGAAATCGTCGCCATCGTCACCGTCATCAAGCTGCACTTCATCGGGATCATCATCACCACCATCTCCACCGCCGACACCGTCATCTCCATCGTTCCACTCCGTTCCCGCTGTAACATCTAGGGCTGAATCTTGTCTATTTGATAGGGGAAACTCTCCCGGTGTTGATTACTATTGTTATTGATGCTATTGAGTGAAACCGTTGAATTAAGGTTTATGTTCAGATTGTTATCCATCATTTTATCACCTCTGATCATGTTTCAAATGATGTGTTGTGAGTAGTTTGTTTAGTTCTTGAGGACATGGAAGAAGTCTAGATGTTAGTAGTGAACTATGTTGAGTAATATTTGATGTTTTGATATTTAAGTTGTGGTGCTATTCTTCTAGTGGTGTCATGTGAATGTCGACTACATGACACCTTTATGGGCCTAGGGGAATGCATTGTGTATTCGAATATTAATTGTGGGGTTGCCGGAGTGACAGAAACCTAAACCCCCGTTGGTATCTCGATGCATGAGGGATGGTAGGATCTCAGAGTTTAAGGCTCTGGTTAGATTTATCTTAATTACTTTCTAGTATTTGCGGATGCTTACTAGGGGTATAATCACAAGTATGTATTAGTTCTAGTAAGGGTGGTGTATTAGCATAGGTTCACCCACACAACACTTATTGAAACACTAAAGATTAATCATCTATATGAAGCGAAAGTACTAGACAGAAATCCCGTGTGTCCTCAGGAGCGTTTGGTCATCATAAGTAAACAAACCGGTTTGTCCTTTGCTCTAGAAAGGATTGGGCCACTCGCTGTAATTATAATTATTGCGCTTTATTTACTCGCACTTTATTTATCTGTATTATCAAAAACTCCTAAAAACTTGTCTGCTAGTGTTTACAATGAAATCGTCATCAAAACCGCTTGTCAGCACCTTCTGCTCCTCGTTGGGTTCGACACTCTTATTTATCGAAAGTACTACGATACACCCACTATACTTGTGGGTCATCAGCGAGTAAGAGTCGAAACTTGGGGATGTTTAAGGATGCAATAACGGGACCCATTTGTCCCATTTATGCCCCATTTGGTACATACCTAATTACAAAATTTGAATCCAATATTTGTACTAGGCATGTACAAATGGGGTATAAGCGGGACAAATGGGTTCCGTTTTTGCATCCCAAGGGATGTTGATGAGTGATTTTTTATTTTGCCTTGTAGAGATGGAGTTTTATTGTTTTACCACACTTCATTTTTTAATGAAAAATGTGTTATTGAAAGCCATAAAAATCTTCCATAGAAAGAGTCTAACACACCGGAAAACAAAATTTCACACCAAATTGAGTTAACTTCTGACCAGTGCGTGATATGATCTCATGTGCTTGTATCAGGTGCCACCTCCTTCTCCATGTAATGTATTTCCACCCTATGCAAACGGCCCTTAAGTCAACAAACAGAGAATCCATACCATTCAAAATAATACGAAAACCACACCCTAGAACAAATCTGGAGGTGGCATCAGCAAGATGGCATCCACCTCGCCATAGTTCTGGTCTCGGAGGCAACATCATTGATATTTGTCATCATCACTATATACGCTCTCGTAATCAACTCTGCCATGCATCTCGATGTAATACAAAACCCTATTGTGGATTTATACACGTGACATCTTAATTATTCATCCACATTTCATATGCGTATTTCAATGATATCTTGTGCCCCCACTTATAACTTGTACCCTACTTCTCGGGACATTAAGAAAACTTAATTAGAACTACCATAAATTGAATAAAGTATGTATCTTATCTATGTAGTATGGATGTGGTAATATTCTTCGTGATATTTTGTGAATGTTGACTCCATGATATTATACTCCGGTGGACATGAATGCTGGTATTATCTTGTGTTAGGTTGAGGATTAGAGAACGCCGTCGAAACAAGGTAACTCATTCCTGAATTGACCAACGGGTAATGGTGCAATTGAGGCCCATCTGCTTAATTTATACTTAATCATTATCGATTTGTGGGATTGCTATGCATGATCGTGGTGGTTGTATGTGACGTGCAACATTGTTGTGTCTCTTACTATGGCTCCGTCCTCACATAGAACATTCTACATAGACAAATATGTATTAATTACAATTGCATAATGTAAAAGTGATGAATCTGAGATCCGGAGAACACATTGACCCTGTTGCAGTTTTTATCATATTTTCATTACTCTCTTGTTCTCTGTTACAATTAAGCACTTTAGTTCTTCTCTGGAACACAATAAAAAACTTTCACAATCACGAACTCTATTGCATGAAATTTGAGATAACTTGCAGTCACTCTTCGACAAACCTCTACAAAAAAGCAAAATAACATTTCGTTAGCTCCTTGTGATTCGATACTCTTAGTTCCTAAAAACTATAAAATGAAGTGCACTTGCAGGCATCAAGCGCTGGTAAGTTGGCTAGGACGCCTAGGAAGGGACACCCAGGATGGGACGAGTCTGCAATGCCAGACGCACACCAATGACATGCAATTTGGGATACGAAAGATCTATCATGCTACGTGTGCGGGGAGGGTTGTTCTTTGAAACTACTACTTTCACTGCAAGGAGAGAGATGAATAATCCAAGAACATGAACATAACCAGAATTGAGACATCCAGTTAATTTAGGAGGGTACGGAAATCTTCCAGTTCATGAGGGTACGTCAATGTGCATGTATGTTATGCCATCTCTTCGTTTTCCTTTTATCAAGTAGCAAGATCTTCCTCCACCGTGATAGGAAACATATCGCAACCTTCTGTTAGGTTTTGATGTGGATTTGACTTGAAGCTTAAATTTTGGGGAAATGTGCACATAAGGAGCGTTTAATATGCACCAAGTCTATGTAAAAACCCCATCAACAAGTTGGTCTTTAAGTCAGACAAGTTTTAAATTTCTAAGCTTTGTTCCTTTGTTGGTAAAGGCTATGAAAGTGAAGGTTTGTTTCGCTTAACTATTGTTGTTTCACGTTGTTATAACCTAAATTTTGCAGCTGGTTTTAATAAATGTGAGCGAAAGATTTGGCATTCTGGATTTTGTCATGTTTGGTTTGATAGCATTTATAGAATGTGAACATTAAATTTAATTTCTAAATCCAAATGTATCAAAGGATCAAAGGGCCATTCTTGTCTACAAGCAAAACATATTTATAAACCTCAAAGGCGTTTGACAAGGCTAAGAACATGATACATTAATATCTCATCCATTCTAAGTTGTGTGAAATGAATGGAGTTTTAGCATAAGTTACTTTCTTACGTTTATCAATGATGTGACTCGTTACTTCTATGTGTACATGCTGAAAACAAAAGACGAAGCTATGGGCTATTATACAATCTATAAGGATGTGGTTTAGAAGCAACTAAAAAAAGAAATCAAAAGGCGAGAATCAATCGTGGAAAATCTCCCACGACGTCCTTTCATTTTGTGCTGAGTATGGAATTGCTCTATCCAGTTCACACATGCAAGACTATACCAAACGGAATTCCGTTCGATACGATGCCACGAGAATTAATGCATGCCTATTCTGAGATGCGTCAGGCCGTCAGATACCCGGGTATCCATGCCATTCGACACTATAGTATTTACATATCTGTTATCAGATTTTGCACTTCATCGACTGGCTCAGATCCCAGAAGAAAGTTTTGATACCACCTCGCGGACATTTTTGGGGTCCTCTTCTGCGTTTGGAAATCAACGTGGTACATCCCGAACCTTACAGTGAAACCGAAAGCCCACTCGAAGTTGTCAATGAGACTCCATACAAAGTAGCCGCGCACGTTTGCTCCTCTCCTGTAAGCATGCCAACCAGTCCAATACTTTTAGACTTGTTGCATGGTTTATTTTCGGTGACACTGGCAAAGAGTGACACGCATGAAGAATATGGGATGTGTTTGGTGCATGTCACCTGACTGCTGAAGAGATGCCCGAGAGATAGCCCTGGAGGTAGTTCACTCTGCCAACGTCATTAATCAAGTCTTCCATACTATTATTGCTGTATTGTGAGTAGCCTGAAACATAGAAGATGGTATGGGCACATGAGCAATGACAACATAAGAAAAAAGGAGGTATTATGATGTTCAAGAGTGTATTGAAAGCAATCTGAAATTTGGTTGTCCTTGCTACTACCCACCGTTCTCAGTAACATATACAGGTGTGTTCTCGTATCTTTGATTAACATACTTAATGATCTGCTCCATGCCTTCTGGGACGTCATAGAAACCAACGAATGCGGTCTGTAAGGTTGATCGCGCCAAAGATGTCACGAAAAGAAGAAGAAACGCGACATGAACATTGATATATTAATTAGAGAAACAATTCTTACTGGTTTCCCAATTCGGACGCCATCTCTTTCACCTGTAGCAAGGACCAGTGCATTGCCCTCGTAAGTGTTAAGGTCGCAGGGAGAAGAGATGCAGTCCTTCGCATAAATCGCGGTGTAATGGTTTATCCCAACAAAATCAACCTTGCTTTGCAGTAACCTCCTCTCTGCCGAGGTGAACTTCGGTAAGTTCGATGATAGCATCTCACGCATTTCTCTGGGATATTCGCCAAAGAATATTGGGTCCAAAAACCTGTAGAAGGAAAATGGACATTAAATCAGGTACAAATAACTAGGAAAACACGCCTGCAAAAAAACCAGGTAAACTGGATGCGGACCATCTTCACACGGTTACAACAGGAGGGTGAAAAATGGACATACCAGTGTATCTCAAAAGACAATGCTCGTTGTGCCGCCAGAATATCCTCCGTGGTATTCGTGAGCGGCTCATAAAACTTCATCGCAATCACAATCCCGATGGAGCCCCCTTGCTTC
Source organism: Poa annua (assembly GCA_026929855.1). Taxonomy (NCBI): domain Eukaryota; kingdom Viridiplantae; phylum Streptophyta; class Magnoliopsida; order Poales; family Poaceae; genus Poa; species Poa annua. Next base: position 75,327,150 of record CM049433.1, read on the forward strand.
GCCTAAAACGTAAACATGGACGATCAAAACGGCTAATACAAACGCTACTCTGCAGCTCAGATGCTCCAGGAGAACTGCTCGACGTACACAGACTAATCAAGTTGCTAGGGGGGGAGGGTTTGCTACCTGATAGTTCCTCTTGTAGTTGTCGACGGCGGCGGCATGAGACATGATGATGTTGTGAGCGGCGACGTAGGGTTCCCGGTGGGAGTTGCCGCTGTTGCAGGTCCCGAAGGGCGCGGAGCAGTGGTTGGGCGGGTACTGGCCCAGCATGTAGGCGAACTTGGAGAACAGGTTGGGCTCGTTGAACGTCGTCCAGAACTTGACCCGGTCACCGAAGGACTGGAAGCACACGTCCGCGTAGTAGTCGAACTCCTCCCTGATCCCGGCACCCAGCCAGCTACGGTACCGGGTCTCCAGCTCGTGCGGCAGATCGAAGTGATGCAGCGTCACAAATGGCTCTATCCCTGCTCGACATTGTTTTTTACTGAACTCTTAGGATTAATGCTGCTAGATAGCTCTTCGTTGAAGATTATTAGCAGGGTTGAATTTTAGTTTCAGACTGTGGCGTGTGAGAGACTGAGACTGAGAGTAGACGACTGTCTACCTTTCTGCAGGAGGGCAGCGATCAGGCGGTCGTAGAAGGCTATTCCAGCTGAGTTAACACCTCCGTGCCGGCCTCCTGCAAGGATTCGACGACATTTGATTAATTGTCCAAGGAACTTAACGGTGAATAATCCAACAGCAAAAACTGTTGTACGTATTTGTTTTTATGAATTGTTCTTGGCATACTTGGCAGGATTCTCGCCCATGAAATGGAGAATCTGTAGGAGTTGACGCCCAGATTATGCATGATATCCACATCTTCCTGTGTTCAGACCGACTAGTGTCAGTATTACGTCCGTGCAATTATAAGAATTTAAGATGCGGGCGCCACGGCAATTAGTACTGGTGATTGTGTGTTTGCTGATTCTGTACCATGTACCGGTGGTAGTGATCATCCGCTACGTCCCCGTTCAGTCCATCTATGATGTCCCTAGCTGCAGCGAAGCAAGCTTTTTATTAGATAAAAGCAGGTAGTTCTGTATTTTGAGAACAAGTTAGATCTGATTTTCGATGGACAGCATAAATTATAATGCAGTGCAATGTACAGTACAAAGATAAAGCCCACAAGCTTGAGGAGAATACTATATATACTGTATGGAACAAAGAGCTTATACAGTGGGACAAGAGGATCAGTTCCGTAAACACTCGGAAGAATTATTCGCTGAAGGTGGATGTAGCGACCACAGTGATCATATAATACAAATATGGAAAGACAGACATTTTTCTTAGATAAAGGGCTTTATTACTTAAAAGGTTTTGGAAAGACAGACATGGGCCACCCAAATACTAAATATCCCCCTGACAACTGTTTGTTCAGCCAGAGGGCACAACAATGCTTCTGCAGCCCGGCCGTGCGTAAACGACAATAAAAACGGTGCGGCCGGCCTCTGAATCTTGTTATTGACCGCCTTTGGAATCCCACTACTCTTTCATTTGGTTTCTCGACGAAACCGAATCTTTCAATAGAGGCTTTTCGTTGGACACCTAGCGCTGTAACAGGAAACGGCTTATGTCCCTATCATGGCGATGAGTTACTAGCTAGACTTGCACGATGAGCATACATGTATGGTAAATCAATTAACAGAGCACCATGCGATCCAACTTTGGTCTGGTGAAACTGACTTAAGCAGGGAGGGGCCGAGGGAAATCACGGAGGTTCTCAGCTGTCTCCTCAACGCATGGAACAGATAAGTATATATGACGAACAAGGAAGCTACACCATGCATGAACTTAGTTTTAGGTGATGCATGCGGAGAGATCACTTACACCGTGTGTGGGTAAAGACATCCCAGTTGCTGAGGCCCTTGCCGTCCTCCATGTACGCGCCTTCAATCTGAGACGAAGGCAGAAATCATGCACGGCGCTTTGAGAAGGAATGGCAGAAAGCCAGAAATCACTCTAAAAGTCTGAATCCAAGCTCCACCAACCTGGTAAGCAGACGTCGCGGCGCCGAAGAGGAACCCGTCAGGGAACTCGGCGCGGTCGAGCCCACGAGCTGACGGCGCGAGGATCGCCAGCAACGCCAGCAGCACGGTGGCTGTGCCCGTCGCCGCCCCCATTTTTGTGTGACTGTGTTCCTTCCCTGCAAGCTCAAGCTCAAGGAAAGGCAAGACAGCAGCTACAAGCTTTTAGCTAGCAACGCCTCGTCGGTTTGCGCGAGCGCCTGCCGAGCCGTCGCTCGCGGCACACCGGTACTTAAAGGCAAAAGCTTCGGTTCCAAAGTATACGTGTAGTGGGTCCTTTCAGAATTAATTCGGTTGTAGCTTCAATTATAAAGCGAGGTGAAATCTTTTTATGGTGTAATCAATTTTGGTGGAAATGTGCCGGTTCATACCCCTGCGGTATGGAAGCTACATATTCCACCCAGAATTCATATTTTCTTGTGGTTATTGGCTAAGAACAAGTTGTTATCTAGAACGAATTTGAATAAACGTAGACCTGTAGATGACATGACTTGTCTCTTTTGCAAGGAACAAGAAACTGTCCACCACATTTTCTTTGACTGTGTGGTTGCACAGGCTATGTGGAAATACATCTCGGATATCTTTGAAATTCAAATTGGATCTGATTTCGAATCAGTTGCTAGATATTGGATTAGTGAGAATAGGAACTCTGTTATCAACATTTTCTCTTCCGCATTGATGTGGAATGTTTGGTCTCTGAGGAATGATATGTGTTTTCAGGCAGCAAGTTGGCCAGGTGTAAAAGATCTCCTCGGAAAAACTGGTGCTACCATCAGGTCCTGGAGAGTGTTGTGCCCCGACAAACACTTGGAGCTCCTGAACGTGAAGCTCTTGCTTCTCGACCACCACCAGAAGGATCTCCTCAGGATAGCATGGCGTTGATGATGCTACGCTGTGTTGCATCGACTGAAGACGAAGCAGCGAAGCTCTGGAGGAATTGGCGCCAGGAGAAAGCATGCGAGGCCCTGTGTGATGGTGCTCGCCTGTAGCTGGCCCGGTCTTAATAAAGTGTCTGCTGTAGGTTCTTCAGATCATTTTCGAACTTAGACTTCGGGTCTGTAATAAGAGCTGTAAAACGTTTGTGACAATTGTGGTTGCATATCAATGGAACCAGGGGAAACCTTTTATCTAAAAAAAATATAAAGCGAGGTGAAACCCTAGTTTGAAAAGAATTAATTTAAATTCGGTTTAATATTGTTTAGAAGAATCACGTTTTTATTTTAAGGATGTGTCGCGACAGACGTATCGGTTTTAAAAAGTAGAGACCAAGAGGCCGACTACAACCCGTTTAGGCACAACTGCCTAAAACGCAACCCACACAAGCAAAGAAAAGGAGATCACTCGCCAACCCTCCGGTGCTTGTCGTATCGATGTAGCGTGTGAAGTGCAGAGCGTAGAAGACCGAATGTGTGTGTGCTTGCGTGATTTTACGGGTCTGTTTTTTCTCTTTTTTTAGGAAGCGGTTTATACATGTCAAACTACAACAACGGTTTTTAAAAGGCTCCGTCCACTTAAAAAAACTAACTACAAATTGAGTGGAAGCTAATGTTTTGTAATTTAATTAGATTTGGAGACAAAAATATGGAGATCCACAATACCGGCTAAATCATTGTATCAATAATCCTACCATTAATATATTTTCATATTTATATTTGTTTAATATTTTAGATGTTAATATTTTGCTCTATATTGGGTCAGACTTAGTAAGTTTTCACTTTTGACTAAAGTTATACTACCTCTGTTTATAAATATAAGAATTTTTAGATAGTGTGTGCGTTGGCGAGATGCACACCTAAATGAATGTAAATGCACACTAAAATATGTCTATATACATGTAGATACATGTGAATCTAGGGAAATGCTAAAACATCTTATATTAAAAACTGAGGGAGTATGTATTATTATTTGAAACAAATGTAGCATGATTTTCTATAATACTATGTATTATTGATTTATCACTCCAAATATATTTATACAAAACAGTTTTCTAGGTGTTCTCGAAGAAATATTATTCCCCCGTTCTAAAATATAAGGCGCTATTAATTTTCATTGGTCAACAACTCACAATTTTAACTATGATTTTACTTTACTTAAAATATGTGCATATAATTAGTATACAAATACGAGATGAAAGAATTCTTCAAGAGGCTGGAATGCAAAGATACCAGTTATACGTTACCTATCCAATTTAGAATATATTAGTGATCAAAATTGTCCATCAAAGACCGGCACAAGAATTGGGTGCCTTATATTTTTGGAACCAAGGGACTACTTAAGTTCCACTCATGATTTGGAACCCATCAAAGTCTGAGAAAGCTTGGCATACAAAAAATCACATGGTTAGATATAACCTAGCTAAATAGAAAGAAGATAGAAAAACCTCAATCTTCATCCGATGCTACAACCATGGTTGTAAGAATTACGTCCTCGCACATAATACAAACATCTGACATCTGTTGGAATCACTGGGCTGTATTGTGTTCTTAAAAAAAGAATCACAACCCTCAGAAATATTGGCTCCATTTCATATTAGATGACTTCCATTTGTTAAAAAATGGATGTATATATATCTAGACTTACATAGATGGAAGTCATCTAATTCAGAACGGAAGAAGTAGTAGTTGGAGTGACGGTTACAAAGACAGCATCATCAAAATACAAGAGAGAGAACATGGAGAATGGAATACGTCTCTTCCACCGGAGATGGAAACGACACAGAGAAAGGATCGTGCTGCCTGATGAGTTATAAGAAGATATATATGGAGGGCCCATTTTACCAGTTTGGTGCTATTAGACATACTACCAATCACAAGCATAATCATGTTCCACCAAAATAATTGACGTGCATTGATTTTTCTCCCAATAACAGGGATCACACATTTTAGTTTGGGGCATCGGCTGTTGCTCCAAGCCTTTTCCGACCTCTGTCTGGAGATATGATTTTACGCGGATGCTGACTTTATTTCCTCAAAACTTTTCCAAAAAGACTCGAGTTAAATTTCACGTCGACGTACGCAACGAATGTCAATTCAGGTGAGTACTTTGCCCAGGCTTGAAAACGTTTCTAGCTCCGCCCGACCCTAGACACTAGGCAAGGGTTGCCTGTTGGTTTCACGGGAAAGGGACATGTGAGGTGTGACTGTGAAGGGGAGTAGATCAAAACAACCGGGAAGTAATTCAGTCGACAAAGACTACACACAAACACATTTGTTTGGATGATGTAGCCCACAATGACAGATGCATGAAGCGAAGATAATCGTACGTGCTCCAGATGGTGCACGGCTGATCATCGGCGGACTAGACTATGGCCGTTCTTCTCTAGAGAACAAGCTCGGCTTAGGCAGAGTCGGAGCGCCGGCGATGGAAGCAAGCTGATCGGGACAGGTCGTCGCCTCACGGCCGGCTACGTAATCACGACACCGATTGCTGTGTGGCCCTAGGCCTGGATATATATTCGTTAATCAGCGGGAGCCGATGACATGTGTCATCATGAGCTGGGCTTGCAGTGTCTGATCGCCAAGTACATGCAACAATGGCCCTAGGCTTCCAAGATTCATGGTGTGAACTGAATCAGTGGTTTGTGCTGTCAGTCTGTCAGCAAAGATTGGTATGTATAAAGAGGCATTTATAGACGAAGGAAGTATAGAAAACGATTTTTCACCGATCATGTGGTTGAAAATGAAAGCAACTATGATGGACTAATTCGTTGCAGGCTTGCAGCTGATTGATCAACCTCGGTGACCAGAAGGACCATTGATTAGATCAAGATTACTACAAGAAACTTATTCCTTGACAAATCAAATCTGGATTAGTATGCACCAGTATTTTTCATACACGGCTCCTTCCTCTTTTTTGTCTTGAAGTCCCTTGCATTTCTGAAACTAATCTTGCTTGTAGGGATCTATATATATTGCAAGGGATTCAGCCAACACTTGATCGATCTGTTTCTGGCAACTTGTGCATTTGTAACATGTCCTCAAGAGATATAAGTTTAATTAGGGGAGAAAAACGCTCAAGACTGTAAAATTGTCCATGATGTCACCTAGACTGTGAATTGTTCCATCATGTCGTAGCCAGCAAACACAATGGACACGCGACATGTAGACCGTTCACCAACCAAATATACACCAAACAGAGAAGAAAGAGATGTTAACATATCCAGCTAGATTACGACATAACACAAAAGGAACCTAGAGACTAGTGGCGAAGTCGCTGAAGAAGAGGATCAAGGAGACGGAGACAACAGAGATGAGTCCACGCAGCGCGCCGCTAATCGTGCCGCGGACAACCTGCGAGGAGCTCTCCATTGCAATTGAAGTGATATAGAGAGGAAGAACTGGATCTGAGAGAGAGAGAGAGAGAGATACAACGAAGGTAGAGGAGAGCAGAGGGAGACAGAATGATGTGTGAGTTGCTTGAGAGCAGAGGAGAGCAGCGAGCAGAGGAGAGCATGGAGTAGGAAGCTCTAAGAGGCTTACATGGAGGAGCAGCGCTGCTGAGGGAGGAGGAAGAGGGCGGCGCTGAGGGATTGGGGATCGATAGCTAGGTTTACTCGTGTGTGTGTGACTTGCTTGATAGCAGAGAAGAAAGAGTTGTTAACATATCCAGCTAGATTATGACATAACACAAAAGGAACCTAGAGACCAGTGGCGGAGCTTGAACTAGTTGCATGGGGGCAAATGGGCTGAAACAGCCATCGCAGGACATTTTCTTGGAAATCTGAGGGGGACAAATGGGCCAGTTTTTTTATATTTCTTCCCTGCAAGCCCACCTCTGCTAGAGACTATCAACTTAGGTGGTAATGACGCAATTCGGCATCTCTATTTATTACTGTAGAGTTATCTACGAAAAAGTCATAGGAGTGTCTCCGTATCCACCGTCTCAAACAACATAGAGACGTCTTGAAAGCATGTCTACGAAAATTGAGAACGTTAAAGATGTGATCAAGAGATTTTGTCCATGCCATGTAGCTTTTGGCGACATGACAAGCATACATTACTGACATGGACCCGACGTGTGTTGTTTTGGGTCTCGCCACGTACTCCTCATCTATGAAGATTTACATGCATGCATGTATACTACACATGCACGTCACGGCGGCAAATATGCAAAAATCATGCTGGCTATTATACATTTTTCCCCCTCGAGTTAGATACGAAAAAAACAAAAAATGTTGTGTGTTTCCTCCTAATCAGAAAAGAGGAGTTACAGAGTATGCCGTGGTTAAGCGATTAAATGTGCAGTAAGACTTAATTTCACAATATCTAATTTCATATTCATAGTGACCATTAGAGAATATTTTGGATGGGTAGATTCTTTGTGGAGAACCATACTTTGTACTTCTTATACTAATATAAAATACAACGAAAAGGGGTAATTGAGACAAGGAGTGGCTAATCTCCTTCCACATATGTCAACTCCTTCCCACCCCGCTCTCTTTCAAGAGCAGACTGCGCCAGTGGAGTATCAGGTGTCATAGATGAGACGGAGCGCAAGCATGGGATTGTTGGCGATATGCTTGTTTCTCTTCTTTACCTAGCATGATGCACCACCTGCTTCCAATAGTTTTCTTAACGACCTCGCTATCTGGACAGCAATAACACCTTTGCGTAAGATGTGGATCTTTGCATTAGAGCCATTGTACATTAGGAGGTAGAGAAAGTGCTTTTACATCTAGATTTTATTTTCCAAATAGCAGAATAAAAAGAGTTATAAGTTACAATATTATGAGATGAAAGGTCTGAGGTATTGTGATGCCTAATCTATAGTCTAAAGTTGTTAGCTCCTAAGTTGAAAGCTTGATCCGATGTAAGGTTGGACTTTGGGAGTGCGTTAAAAGAGTTCAAGTTTAGATGAATATGAGTTCAGTGTCTCTCACCTTTGGAAGATAAGAGTCATTGATTCTAACGATGGAATTGGTTGAACGCTTGGTTCTATTTTTAACTAAAAGTCTGCAAAAACATTGGAGAGGTCTTTATGAATATGAGTTGAAAGTGTCTCTTTTGGAAGTTGAAAGCCATTAATATTGACAGTGAAACGTTCAAAACTTGATCCAATTTGAGTTGAAAGTCTACAAAAGGTCAAGTTGAATTTTCTCTTACATATATTTTTTTATCAATCTTGGATATTGAAACCTTCTTCTTCGATGGTCCTTCTAGTTAGAAGTTTGAACTCTTGGGATTATGTTTTCATCATGAATGTGAAAATCAGCAGGGATGCATAGCCACCCCAAACATTCAGATTTTCTTCATAACTCACTTGGTCGCATGCTTTCTAACTAGTGCTCTAAGCTATTTCCGTCCCCTCCAAGCCTGGGGCCTGGCTCCATCCCTGTACATAGCTAAATATCCAGCACATCGGGGCTTGTGGTAACTCGTTTTTCGCTCAAAGTTATGACGTATACTCAAAAAATAAATGTATGATTTGAATTTAAAGCACAACCATGAAGGAAAATCTCGCCTAAATTGGATTGCCAACTTTCTAAACTGTCACATACTCCCTCCATTATTGTAAACAAATGGAAGTAATCTAATTTATAACGAAGGGACTACTTTGCATGTGTACTGAATTATTTCTAGAATATGTTGAATCTTCCAAGAGCATCACTAGCAGAGCCCTTAAAAGGGCAACCCCTAAATACAGTTCACAGGCCGAGAAAAATCACTTTTAAGGGCCGAAAACAGAGGGCGCAGATCAGTGCCCTCAAACCCAACCTGTATTATTATATTATACAGGTTGGGTTTGAGGGCACTGATATGCGCTCTGTCCTATAGGTTGGATTTGAGGGCACTGATCTGCGCCCTTTTTTTGGCCCTCAAAATGACAGGAACACCGATCATCATTTGCAAAACACCATAACTTGCAAAACACCATAATCAACAAACTTGCAAACGAGTATAAATACGATGCATGGTTTATAGTTTTACATCACATAATCATCATCTGCTCCTCTTAGGCACCACCAAAAAGTTGAACCTCGGCACCACCACCACCACCAAGAACGCATGCGAACATCAAGCACCAGTGGAGTTGTCCACACCACCATCGCCACCACCACTCATCGGAGACTCACCTCGGAGAGTAGAGGACACACCACCATCATGTAGTTGCCGCTTCCTCTCCACGATGTCTGCCTTGGTCTCATTCCACCACGTCAATTTGTCTTCATCCATGTCCTTTTTTGACATCATCATGTGCTCCTTCTCCTTGGCCATGAGCTCCTCCATGCTTTGGCTTCTTTGATCTTGAGCATCCTCTCCTCCAAGTTGGCCTTGCGCTTGGCATCTTCTCGCCGAGCTTCCAACTGTGCAAGCTTCACCTCTCGTCTGGCGTCGTTTAGAGGCTCAAAACCATAAAAAAGCGGTTACGGGTTGGGCGTTTTGAAGGATCATGCTAGTGATGCTCTAACAACGCTAAGAGCAGCTCTAGCAGTGACTGTGAAACGTGAACCGTAAACAGTCAAGTTCAGTTCGTGGAAAACACGATTTCATGTTGGTGAGAGCCGACGCAGTGCAGCCACTGTAAACGCAAACCGAAAAAGACATATTCAAGAATATTCTCGGAAGTATTCTTCTACCTCTTCTCCGTCCCTAGCCGCCGCAACAAATCCTGCTCCAATCGATCGAAAGCTAGCTACCAATCGATCGAAAGCTAGCTACCAATACCAATCGACTGATGCACCAGCCTGCCTGGTTGCTTGCTTGCTTCGGAGCTAGCCGTGCAGATTGATTTACCTTCCTGGCTGTTTGCTTCGGAGCTAACTGCACGCACGAATTGATTGACCTACCTGGTTGCTTGCCGCAAGAGAACGCTAACGGGTGGCTGCCGAAGGTGGAGCCCGGGGACGCACTGCCGATGGATGTCGAATGCACGGCGGAAATCACATCTCGCGAGCGTTGAAACTAGAGGCAAAAATGGTGACAAGCTCGAGCTCGTCCATGACGGACTGAAAGTGTGGTAGCGAGCCGCGCGTAGAGGACGAATTCGAGACGGAGGAGAAGGGGAAACGGAAGAGGAGCTCACTTGGAGGGTGCCGGAGGAGTTGTTTGTGCTCAAGGGTGACTAGTGATGGTGAATTTCGTCGGAGATGAGTTCCTGCCGGCGGGGAAGAAGAACTTGGAGGCGGCGTCCCAGGTGCGTAGCGGCGGACACAGGGCAAAATTCCCTTGTTATGGAGCGTTGACCGGTTTACAGGGCCCTCTTAGTTTTGTCTTTAAATCTGTACAAGTAGGGGTCGTGGTGTGAATTCTCGGTGACTGAAAAATATTTGCGTTTGCGGGCTTAACAACTTTACGGACACTGCTAAACATGACGACTCGCAACAAAAACTGAAATCCTCGTATTTTAAAAAATCAGTTGCCCCGAAACACGGTGCACCGACCTCCGCTCCCGCGACTCCCTCCCCCTACCCTAACTCTAGCCACCGCCGCCAGCGTCCGGCCCGCGCCGCCGCCTCCCCCCTCCTCCCTCGCCCCCCTCCCTCTTCCTCTCGGCCCTCTCGCCCCCCTCGAGGGCGACGGGGCCGCACACGTCTCCCGCGGCCGCACCCTCCTCCACCGCCTCCCCCCGTCGCCGCCGCCGGCAGGGGTCGTCGGGCTGCGCCCAGGCGACGCCGGCGGCTCTCTTTTCCCCGCGTCTTGGAGGGCCGGTCGGGGCCGCACCCTCCCTGGCGGCGGTGCTCCTCGGAAGCTCCTGGTCCGGCGTGGCCGGGTGAGGCTGGTGGCGGGGCCGGTCTGCGGCGTCGCGCCTCGACTGCAGATCGACGGCGGCTGCCATGCCTTGTCCTGGGCAGCTCGAGCCCTTGGGCTCAGGCGGGCTGAGATGGGCTTGGGCGGGCCGGGTGGGCGTCTATGGCTGGGGTGTGGCCTGAAGGTGAGGGCGACGACTTTGCGGCTGTGGGGACGACGCGTTGCGGCCTGCCTGTTGCAGCAGGGCGGCGGGAGCTTTACCGGGCCAGGCGGGCCTGGTTTTGCTCCGGCATCTCTGTCCGGTCGACTACCGCCTCTGCGTGGTGGAGATTGTTCTCTCCCGTGGGCCTGCGGCACTGTTGTCCCTCGCTCCGGTGAAGTTGTCTGCTCGATCTTGCAGACCGCTATCCAGAGCTCATGAAGAGACGACGAGGATGACGGCAAGATCGCGGTAGCGCATGTTGGTGGGCGGAGAAGCAGATGGTGGTGTTCCGGTTGTGTCCCGTTGTTTGTGTGACTCGGGCTCGGGAGAAATCCATGTTGACTCAGTTTGACACCGACGCGGTGCCGCCTTCGAGGTGGCGCCATTCCTTGTTGGAGGGCGTCGCGGGTAGGAGAAATCCGTGTCGACTGAGTTTGACACCGACGCGGTGCCGCCTTCGGGTAGCGCCATTCCTTGTTGGAGGGTGTCGTGGGTAGCCTGAATTCACCATACACCGAGTGCCGGGGAAACCCTAGGATCAGCTGGTCCTAGTAGCAGCGCCGTGTCAACGGTGACCCTCAGGGAGATGCTACTTGGTACTGGACACTTCGGAGTGATTGGAGCGTGGTGGAAACTTCAGTGGGCGCAGCGGTGACGGGTCATCCTTGCTTCGTCGATTCGTCATGTGTTTTGTTTCTTACTGTTTTGGGCGTCGTGTTTGCTGTTGCCCCAACTTGTGTGGTGTGTGGTGTTTGTGTGTGCGGGTGTGTACTGTTGTATGCTGGTTGTTTGCTTTTTTTTTTGAAATTTAAACCACTCATATATTAAGCTAGCAAGCCGCCTCATTAAAAACCTTCCAGTCCCCGTAGGTACCCTGGTAAGGAAAAGAGTGCGTCTGGAACTTGCTGCTTTTAATCAATTATAGTTACATCGTTCACCAAGAGAGGCAAAATAAAATCAGGAGGAACATCACACCACAATGTTGATGGATTGTCCCTCCCATACTTAGCTAACTCATCCGCTATAGTATTTGCCTCTCTATGACAAAATTGCACCTAGACTTTACCAAAGTCTTTCATCAACTCCCAACACTCATCAAGGATATGACTAGAAGCAGATAAATAATTAGCCGAATTTAAAGCTTCAACTACAGCCAAGCAGTCCGATTGAACTATCACATTATGGCAGGCAAGTTGTTTAGCAACCATGAGACCATCCCTAACTGCGTAAACCTCTGCCATCTCAGCATCAAGTACGTTAGCCAATGGTCTGCAAAAACCTCCAACAAAGGATCTAGAATCGTCTCGGACAACAACGCCCACAGCACCACTTCCGTCAGCCACAATATAAGATGCATCTACATTCAGGGTTTGATGTCCCACGGGCGGTTTCTTCCATCTCTCTTGCTTCTGTGTAACTGGTCCTTTCTTATTAGAACGAGTATAATTCAAGGTTAGAGCTTGTATAGCCAGAGCTGTTTTCTTCCTGTCTTGCACAGGTTCGTCATTAACAATTTTTCTACGCTGCCACCATAAGTACCAACAAGCTACCACAATGACATCTTTGATTAGCGTTGTATCCATATAGGGTTTATGAAACTCCTCGCCACATAACACTGCTTCGATCATTGTCGAACCAAGTCTGTCAACACTCTTGAGTTGGTCTATGATTTCATGTAATCCCAGCTCCCTCCAAATGCTCTGAACACGGTTGCAATCAAAAAGCATATGCTTAATATCCTCAGCCCCGCTTTTACATATGTCACACTGCGCACTCCTCCTCATGTGCCGATTCGCAAGGATGCAATAGCATGGAACAGAACCATTCATGCAGCGCCAAGCGAAAATTTTAATTTTAGCAGGAACATGTAGCGACCAGAGGCCCTTCCAAACTAGATTTAAATACGCCGTACCTTGATCGTCATTTGAAAGCCGACCTCCGTACAGTGATTCCCACTCGACATGATAAGCTGATCTCACCGAAAACCTGCCACTCTTATTAAATTTCCATGCCACAAAGTCCGACATTTCATGTCTTGGGAGAGGAATTTGCAATATGCGCTGCACATCAATAGGCCAGAAATTCTCACGAATCAGCTCCTCATCCCAGCTTCCTGTTACAGGATCAATGAGCTCATTAACTTTTGTGAGTAAAATATTTTGGCGTCTAGTCATGATCTTCCCATCCAAACTACTAGGGATCCAGCAATCCTCCCAGATATTAATATTCGAACCACCTCCAACTCTCCAAATGCAACCTTTCTTGAAAGTTTGGACTCCGGCCCAAATACTTTGCCAAACATAGGATGATCCCTTCTTCATACTGACCGTAAGTAAATTACCTTCAGGATAGTATTTAGCTCTGAGAACCCTAGCACACAGGGATCCACTTTGGTCAAGCAGTCTCCAACATTGTTTAGCGAGAAGAGCTAAGTTAAAACAGTGGATGTCTCTAAAACCCATCCCACCTTGTGCTTTCGGCACACACATTTTCCACCAAGCAAACCAATGCATTCTCCTTTGGTCTTCGTCATCACCCCACCAATAATGCGACATTGCGTCAGTGATTCCCTTGCAGATTTGTTTTGAGAATTTGAACACCTTCAGGATAGTATTTAGCTCTGAGAACCCTAGCACACAGGGATCCACTTTGGTCAAGCAGTCTCCAACATTGTTTAGCGAGAAGAGCTAAGTTAAAACAGTGGATGTCTCTAAAACCCATCCCACCTTGTGCTTTCGGCACACACATTTTCCACCAAGCAAACCAATGCATTCTCCTTTGGTCTTCGTCATCACCCCACCAATAATGCGACATTGCGTCAGTGATTCCCTTGCAGATTTGTTTTGAGAATTTGAACACACTCATCGCATATGTTGGGATGCTTTGGGCAACCGCTTTGAGAAGTGCTTCCTTGCCTCCAAGACTCAGTAATTTTTCTTTCCAACCACTCACTAATTTAGCAATTCTATCAATAATGTGTCTAAAACAATCAGTTTTATCCATACCAACCATAGCAGGCAAACCAAGATATTTATCAGAAAGTGATTCAGTCATGATATCCATAATTTGACAGACAACCACCTTATCATCAACTTTTGTATTCGGGCTGAAATAAACAGAGGACTTAGCTGAGCTTACCAATTGGCCTGATGCCGCACAGTACTCATCTAATACCCTCTTCAAGGTGGTTGTGTTGTTTGCATCTGCTTGAATAAAAATCAGAGAATCATCTGCAAACAAAAGATTAGACACAATTGGGCCATTACGACAAACTTGGATACCTCTCAGATTGCCTTGATCTTCTTCATGCTTCAGTAGTGCCGAGAGGCCCTCAGTACAAAGGAGGAATAGATAGGGGGACAAAGGATCTCCTTGCCTAAGCCCCCTAGATGGTATGAAAGTCTCCGAGTCATTCGAATTAATACGAACTTTATACTCCACTGATGTCACGCAAGTCATGATGAGGTCAACCCATCGAGAATCAAAACCAAGGCGTCTCAAGATACCATCCAGAAAAACCCATTCGACGCGGTCATATGCCTTATGCATGTCTAGTTTTATTGCACAGACTCCTTTTTTGCCCACTTTCTTTTTCTTCATTGTGTGGATACATTCATAAGCAACTATCACATTGTCAGTGATAATTCTTCCTGGCACAAAAGCACTCTGGTTCTCACTGATGATATCCGGTAATAAGCCCTTGAGCCTAGCTGCTAGCATCTTGGAAATGACTTTATATATAACATTACAAAGGCTTATTGGGCGAAATTGAGTGATACTCTCTGGATTATCCACCTTAGGAATAAGCACAATAGTCGTGAGGTTCCAACCTTCAGGAATAACACCGCTATTAACTGCCACCAGCACTGTTTTAGTTAACTCCGATCCCAGCAAATCCCAATTTTTTTTATAGAAGATAGCATGAAGACCATCCGGACCCGGCGCTTTCAGGTCACCAATGCTAAATAGAGCTTTCCGTACCTCTTCTGCAGTATACGGAGCAGTCAACGATTCATTCATGTAATCAGTAACCACAGGTTTAACTTTGTTCAGAACATCCAAAGCCGGAACCTGAATACTCGCCGTAAACAGATCCTTGAAGTAATCAGTAGCCAGAGAGCTTAACGAGTCGTCCCCTTCAACCCACTCACCATCAGAATTATGCAGAGCAGTCGCAAAATGATGAAAAAAGCCAGTGTTTCTATCATCATCTTTCAGCCAGTTGGCTCGACTCCGTTGAACCCAATATATCTCCTCTTTCTCAAGTAATTCCTCAATCAAGACCTGAATATCACGTTGCCGGTCACAACTTTGATCTGACATTGGGCCTGACTGGGCGAAAACCTGTTTTCGTGTGAAACATGGTGCTAAAACCTGTTTCGTGTGAAACACGGTGCACCGGATACGTTTTCCTCAGTCACGGAAGTGTGGGACTGGGCCTGGACGCAGGCAAAACAAGAAAAACCAAGCATTATCCTTTTGTTTTCGGCCTGCATGGTCGCACGGATGCCTATAGATGGGCCTGGCCTGCTTCGGTCCGACGTTTAGAGTGAGCAAGTCTTTTGCGCACAATCCGTAAAGACTCCAGTCGGCCCATAGTGCGCTTTCGCTCGGCCCGTGCGGGAGGGAACGCCGGCACCAAACTCGCGGCCGCGGTACCGTGCCAGCGCGCCGGAAATATCAGCGGCCGGAGCCGAGCGATATCCACTGCCCACTGGCCAATCTCCTCACCGTTTGCCCGCCACTTCCGCCCTCCACGACCATGATCATGACCGCCGCCGCCGCCTTCCCCTTCCTCTCGTCCTTCCACCGCCCGCGCCTCAGGCCCTGCCCGCGCCGCGCTTTCCACCTCCTAATCATCCGCTCGGCCGCGTCCTCGTCGTCGTCCTCGTGGGAGGAGCGCGAGGAAGCGCGCTGGCTCCGCGAGGAGCAGAGGTGGATGAGGGAGGAGCAGCGCTGGCTCCGCGAGGAGTCGCGGTGGCGCGCCGAGCGCGAGGCCCTCCTCTCCGAGATCACGGCGCTCCACATGCGCCTGCGCGCGCTCGAGCCGCTCGCCGGCGCACCCGCTCCATCGCCTCCGCCCGCGCATGTTCCTGCGCCTCCCGCACCCGCTGCGCGTGTTGCTCCTCCTCCGCCCAAGCCCGCGGCGCGGATGCCTCCACCGCCCGTGCCGGCGCCGGCGCCTGTGGTCGAGGTGAGGAAGGAGGTGGTTCTGGTCGAGGATAAGGCGAAGGTGCAACCGAAGGCGGGGAACAGCAGCGGCAGCGGCAAGAGGAGGGCGCTGAGGGTAGGGAGCGAAGGGGAGGAAGTGCGCGTGATGCAGGTGAGCTGCCTCGTCGCGCACCTCTCGTTTTGGCTAGGATTCGCCATGCATGACCTGTTGTGTTCGGGCCCAAAGTGACTAACGGTTCGAGACTCCAGAGTGTACATACTATAATCTATGCTGGCAATGCTCTGTTTCCACCAGTCACCATGAGACTTCTTCTGTTCTGCAGTCTGCTGATGATCCATACTGTCAAGAAACTGGCTGTGAACTCGGTGCATCAGTTCTGATTTATCTTTGTGACTTTGTGAGCCAGAAACAGTATAAACCAAGCTGGACTTCACCTCATGCAGGAAGCCTTGGAGAAGCTGGGTTTCTACTCGGGCGAAGAAGATACGGAATTCTCCAGCTTTTCAACCGGCACAGAGCGAGCCGTGAAGACTTGGCAGGTCAATGCGCGCCACCACCATTTCCTTCCATGATCCGATCCAACCCGTGTACATCGATTGCTGTCCCAGAGTCAGTATAAACGAGTGTACTGCAAACTTCCTGCTGCAGGCGTCGATAGGGACTGCTGAGGATGGACTGATGACATCGGAGCTGCTCGAGAGGTTGTTTGCAGGAGATATTGAGGAGAACGTGAAGAAGGTAAGTTCAGCCAACATTCCTAGTTCATCAATTGTGCTACGAGTTACAGTTGCATTGTATCCGAATGTACTAGTAGGACTCCTCACTTTGCAAGTACAGACATTTCAAGCGAGTATGTATCTATCTGAGATTATATATTTCCATTGCCTGTAGGTAGGCATAAACGGCGCACTTGTTCCATCTGTAGCTGAACCTGCAGAGGTTCAACCAGCTGTGGTAAAAGAAGACTTCAACAAACACAGAGTGTATCTTCTTGGTGAAAACAGGTGGGAAGATCCGTCCAGGCTAACCAAGAAGAATAACCCGGTCAGTGGTGGTACTGCAGCTTCAACAAAGCAGTGCATCACCTGCCGAGGTGAAGGCCGCCTCCTGTGCCTAGGTACTGAAGTCACTGCTTCTTGTACTTCTGCATAATGAGTACATTTTAGCTGCCAGTATCAGGGACAAGATACTGTATCCTCTCAAATCTTCAAAACCATGGTATACAGACATCATCAGGTTAGATTTTTCTGCGCATAACTTCTCGTTTGCGAGTGCGAAGCAGATAAAATTAATCAAGGGAATTGGAATTCTAGATAGACAAAAATTACTATAATTGTCTTGTAGTTGATCTCACTCCGGCCGGGTGTAATGCTTAAGACTCTTTTTAAGTAATAAAGCTCCCTTTATCGGAAAAAAATTGATCTCACTCCACATTGGTATAATGGTATTGACATACTAGCCTCCGATGCACCATAAGTTGCTGCCATTGGACCCACTTATTAGTTATAAACGTTAACCTTCTGCAATGCACTGAAAATGATCCACAGAACTTCATCTCCCATGTTGCGACTATTGATACGATCCTTGTTCCTTCATGCAGAATGTGATGGGACGGGTGAGCCCAACATTGAACCACAGGTAACTAGAGTTCAAGTTGTAGAAATGCACCAGACTATTAATTAAACGTTGTAATGTATACTCTAACATGCATTTAATTGTTAACTTCTTAAAATACAGTTCATGGAGTGGGTTGGCGAAGATACAAAGTGCCCGTACTGTGAAGGCCTTGGCTACACGATATGTGATGCCTGTGAAGGGACTAAAACGGTGAAAATTTAAGCAAAAGACTTGTGAGCAACATTCAGCCTTATTTGCAAACATCTATAGCAATTCATATAGATGCTGGCTAACTATTCCAGTTTCGATGGAATATTTTTTGATATATATCCACATTGTCAGTGTTAGTAATTTGTTAAATATCACTCATACAAAAATTAGATGCATAGAGATCGGGTAATACATTTTATTATGTATAATAGTAGATGAAAAAAATAACAAAGGAAGCCATTACTCTGTAAATTGGCAAGATTTTCATATTTTCTGTAGTCAAATATTTCCAGGAAACGAAGGTATGTGGATAGCTCGTGCCAGTCCCTCCATTGCAACAAAGGGGTGCATGCCATGCCATGCTTGATGCTCGTGCCAGCCCCGAGGTTTGGCTAAAATGTCGAAAAGCATATTATATGTAACTTGGGTGATAATGCCCCTGACAATGGTTATGAAGAGATTGTGCAAGTGAAAAGACACAAAGTCCAAGAACCTTATTGGTGTATCATTTTCATGAACAAATTATGTCATACATCAATGTAATACCAGAATTTACAGAATATCATGTACATGAATGTAATACCAACAATATACAGTAGTTATACTGTCACAGGTACAAAACTGAAACAACTTAAGAAGAAATCTCTTATCCATGTGAAGAAAGAAACAAGCTGCCCACATGCAACATAAGCCATTGAAACTAGGTTCTGTCATATTGGAATGAAGTATTTGCTCTCCAGACGTTCTTGCTCCATCCCATTTTCCCACTGAAGTTTCTTCCACCAATCAAGCGAACCACATATTTGCTTTAATTTTCCATAGTTGTGCATGCTTCTCAGCGGGACGGTTCTCAGATTTGGGCATTCCTCCACCCGAAGGGTCTCAAGAGAAGGGAATGCTCTTGGTTTACAAATATTCCTCAGATTCTTAAGTTCCGTCAGTACAATCAGTCTCAACTTTGGGAAGTCTCTATACCCTGCATAACTCGACTCATTCCATGAAGTTTCTACCATAGCAAGATCTTCTTGTTTATCCGAAGAATGATCCTGCATTTTCATTGGTGCTCCAGCTCCATACTGCTCATACCCCAAATCTTCAACAATTTCAATCATCCCATCACAGTGAGATATGACAAGCCTCTCAAGCAGTTGAAGTCTTCGGACCCATGTGATGTTCAACAACTTCGGGCACTGTGATATGATCAATTTACGGATGTACTGAAAATTATGGGGCATTGGTGCAACAAGGACATTTTCCAACGAGGGAAGAACCGAGAGGGTCAGGAACTGCAGGTGTGAAGTTGTAAGGTCAGCATCAGCAATGACAGTAATCAGGTCATAGCATGATTCAACATACAGCTCCTCAAGGTGCTCCATGTGGTTGAGGTCAGAGATCTTGATTGATTGCATCTCTGCACAATACTTTAGGTTTAAGCGATGTGTTGACTTTGCCAAAGGACGAGGCATGTTCAATTTCTTTAGCACGTCCTCTGCATAAATAGTAATTCCGAGGAACAATAATTCCCTTAGGGAATCCAGATTCAGGTCAATGACATCACGGATCCCATAGTGGCTGCGGAAGAGATTGAGCACTCTCAACTTGTGCAACTTTGAGCAGTTGTTCAGGGTATCTTCAAGTGCAACTGTCACACTCAGATCCAAATGCCTCAACTCTTTCAGTAACCATAGGCGCTCAGGTAATCTCATAATATGTGTGTGAGACAAATTCAGATGCTCCAATGCAACCAATGCATCAAATTCAGGAAGTGATGTTATTGCAGTATGAGAAAGGTCGAGCACTTTCAAGGAGGACATAGTTTTGAAAAATCCATAGCCTATCTTGTTCAAATTTGGGTTGTTCTGGATCAACAACGTGGTCACGTTTTTGCACTTGGGCGAGAAAGAAAGCTCGGTGATGTTATTAGACATTATGGAGATCCTTGTAGCATCTTTCCATTCTTCAGCTGATGGAGCATTATCCAAGGCCATCCCTGGTTGAGCGAGAAACTTCTTATTTGACTTGTTAACTAATGAAAGCCCCAGATGCCTGATTACATGGTGCATTTTGACCTTTGATGACATTGAGCCACTGGCCTGCAACAAGCAGGCTGAAATAAGACTGCGAATTATCTGATAACCCTTCTCACAATCATTCAATAGCAAACCTTCAGCTAACCAATAATCAACAAGTTGCTCTTTACTAATGGATCCATACTCTGGAAAAAGAGTGCAGTACAGGAAACACTGTTGTTGAGTGGGTGTGAGCCTGTCAAAGCTGTACTTCAACCGACCAAACATTTCATCCACACCATCAATGTTGTCCATATTTGTAGCAATTGCATCTGCAGCAGATTTCCACTCTCCCTCTTCTAAGCCTGCCACAGCGGTCCCAATGACATTGAGTGCAAGCGGTAGGCCTCCACAACTCTGCGCTATTGCCATGGCATGCTCTCTAATTAGATTATGAGAATCTGATTCAACTGCTGCGCTAGCCTCCTTGCTCAGCTTGCTCAAGAATAGTTCCCATGAAGCATCGTCATCCAAAATCTGCATCTTAATCAAGCTCCTCTGTGCATTCATCTGGAAGCATACTTCTTGGTAACGTGATGTGATGATCAGCTTGCTCTGGCTGTTGGTATCTGGAGTTGGGATACCAACATCCTCCAGTTGAAATTTCTTCCTTACATCATCAAGCAGAACTACAAACCTTTTCCTGGCCAGTGCCTTTACCAAGAATTTAGCCCGTTTGGCAACTGGCTCTGCTTCATTCCACGGCAAGTTCAGTCTTTCGGAGATGGTCTGCTGTATCTCCACTGTGTTCAGTGTCTCTGAATTGGATACTTCAATAAAGATAACAACCTGGCACAAGCAAGATAAGAAGAAATGGCAACATGAATTGCAGTTGGAGGGTAATTTACAACTATGGCCAAAAGTACAACCTGAAAAATAGAAATGACGAGTAGTGGAGAAGCATGTTCCAAAAAGGAGATAAAGTATGTTGCAAAAATAATGTAGTTGCATTTTATGCATATTTGCTTTTTCTACCGTGATATATGTTTGGAAGAGCAAACCTTTAAGAAGTTTGCGCAAAACACAAAAATAACACACACAAAATGGACCAGGTCATTAAAAAAACATTTTTTTTATGTGTATTCACTGTTTACCTATGAAGATGTCAATTTATCATGCTGAAGAGCAGTTGTGCATGTGAGATATTCTTATACCTATACAAGAGCTTTAGCATTACTTCAGACATTAGTGCAATGGATAGCTGTTATACACTGAAACTTTCTAAAATGAATGGCAGTGCAAAACAGGAGAAACTGTTGTTCTGCATTTTTTTTTAATGTGGTTCCAAATTCAAGCATGGACACCGAAAACAACCCTATACTTACAGTCGTAAAAATAGCAACGCTAACATACATATAAGAAGGTATAGTGAGGCATCAGTTGCAGTAACTGAGAAAAGAACATACCTGATAGTCATGGACCTTCTTTTCAAGATAATTATTGAAGACGTGGAGGAGTGTCGTCTTGCCAACACCTCCTTGGCCCCACACACCAATTATGTTCGAATCACCCTTCTCAAACAGGTTTTGGAGCTGGCTTAGCATGGTCTCCAAACCAAACGTCTGGATCTGGGGCAAGGGATCAACAATCTTCGGCAGGGGCTTGAACCCAAATTCCTTGAACCGATCCCCTTCCTCGATAAGCTTATTCGCCTCATCCAGCGCCTCGACAACACGCTTTCCGATCGATGTACGCCGATGAGCATGGATGGTGCACTGGGAGAGGCAAGGATACTTCATCAACTGGCTATAGTCCTCATCGACATCCTCCAGCTGTAGCTCATCGACGCGCCTCAGCCAGAGCTGCACCTGAGGGTCACAGACGTTGAGCTTGTCCATCTCCGCAGAGACCCGCGCTCTCACCTTCGTCTCGACGGCCTGCAGCAGCTCCTTGGCCCTCTCGAGATCGCCCCAGTTGGATTTGAGGCGGAGGAACGAGGAGACCTCTCGGGCCGCCGCGTCGAGCATGCCGGTGCCATCGAGGCATTCGCACAGGGGCTGCAGGCAAGAACCGGCCGCGCCGATCGCGTCAGCCATCCGGGACAACAAAGTTCAAGTAGCAGAAAGGCGGGAGAGACATGGAAGATGGAGATACGGGAAAGTGTCAAAGCTTATAAGGAGTACCGCAATGCTAAAGGAGAGACGTCACACGTTTTCCTGGTCAAATCGGGCGGCGCGGCGAGGATGTAAGGAGAAGCCGCGGCCGCTGTTCTGCCCGACGGCGACTGGTATGTATGTCCGGAGAAAAATATCCACGCGCAGTTGGGTATTGGAAGCCACGAAGAAGAAGTCATCATTCCATTCGAGAAGGAATATTTGTGGTTGTGGGATACTCTTCGAGCTGAAGCAGAGTGCGGGAAGCAAAGACCTATCACCGGGACCCTGTTTCCAGGTCGTTTCCGGAGAACCAAAGCAATTTGCGCAAGCTAAGTAATGGCTGCTGCGCCCACGGAGAAACTGATGATATTGAAGAGTCAATTCGTCGAGCAGGTTGCGTGCGACAACGAGATGAGCTGAGCTGCGCTTACGGGTTACCTTGCTTCTCCTCCCGCATGGAGATTAAAGCCGGCGGTGATTAAAGCCGGCGGTGAGCTGAGCTGAGTTGAGCAGGTAGTAGTCCATGTGGAATTTTAGCCGGCGGTGATTAAAGCCGGTTTTTACTTGGAATCCGGTGGTTGCGCGTCGGGATTTGTGCTTCGTCCGGCGGACAGAAATTCGGAAGCGGGGAGGATGATGGAGTCGCAGTCGCCGTGCCACGGTGGCCCCGACGAGTCGTTGTGTTAACGTGGGCCTTCGGCTCTCGACACGGCCTGCAAGGATCCAGCCCAAACATTGCCTTCATTTACTTCCTCTAAGCTTTCAAAAGAAAAAAACTTTCTCTAAGGCCGGAGGGCGGAGACGACGTAGTCACGAAGCGCGCAACTGCGCAAGACCCACGCCGCCGGCCGCGTAGCCTCGCCGTGAGTGCGCGAAGCCGCGAAGAGTCTGTCTCTCCTGATGCCAAGTGCTATACTAGTCACAGATGCTGGACGTGGTTGCTCTTCCGCGCGCGCATCCGAAGCAGCAAATGCGCATTGCCTGTTCCGAACAGGCTGTTCGACGAACTGCTGCTGTGCAAGCCCAAGCTGGTGACCTCGCCGTGCTAAAAGGGGGGCCGGGAGGAGAGGAGTAATCGAGGGCTGTGGTTCCTGGGATATTCTCATGGGAGATTTTCATCAGACATAACTGATCTCCACTATGTCAGTGACGTGTTCGACGAAATGCGCGAAATGGCAGTTAGTTTCATCCATCATATATATAGGATATGATATCTCACAGTTAACAGTTTGATCGGTTTTCTTATGTACAAGTTATTCACCCCTTCAAGGTAGGATTATCTTCTACCATTCGACTCTGTGTTCTAAAGAATAGACGGAATCTTACTACTGATGCTATTTCATTGCAGACTTGTAGGAGATGCTACGTGGAAAATTAAGTAAGTTGAAGCTGCACAATTGGGTCCCTCTTGCAGGCTACACATGTTACCGTTGAAGGAAAGTCAATCAGGTATGAGCTAACTGCACTGGTATTTGGGTGGAGGCATTTAAAGTACATGCTTCTATTTGAATAAAAGATCGGCACAGGATATGGCTTTATACAGTTGACCGTATGTACAGAATACAAATAGGTTTGTACAGTAGCCAAATATTTATGAACCGGAACACATAAATGTAATTAATTAAGGGAATTGATACATCGTAGACATTGTATTTACAGATAGTCTTGTACAGAAGCAGCCTATTTATGAATCTTAACATATAAGTGTAATTGACGAATTCATACATTGGCATTTACAACAAAGACATAATACAATTCAGATAGGATTATACAAAAGCCACTTATGTGATGAATCTGAATAAAAAATATAAGTCATAAATTAGTATTTACATCGTAATCGTAATTTGTGTTGTATCTTCATTTTGCAATGACAGATATAGTTTAAATAGTATCATACTTGTGCTATTCTTTGTCTTGGATGGGAATGAAATACTTGCTCTCCATTATGTCCTTGCAACTCCACTCCAGCCTTTCCCACCATTCATACGATCCACAAATCCTTTTTAGTGTGCCACAGTCATATGTTTGATCCAAAGGAATCGTTCTGAGATTCGGACAGTCTTCCACCCTGATGCTTTCTAGACAAGGAAAGTCTCTTGGATTGCATATTCTTCTCAGCTTCGGTAGGTCAGTCAGCACCAATGTTCTAAGTTTCAGGAAGTCTACATGGTGCTCTATTCCATTGATCCGCCCACTCTTGGTCGTATTATGGTAATGTTTGGTATATTCATCTTGTGCGTCGTCTACCATACCATGTATCTCCTGTTCCTCAGAGAAACCATTTACTCTCCTGCAATTCTGAATACTACCCTCTTCATGTCCTGAACTCTTGCTTTCCACCTCATCGGTTGTTTCTTGAACAATTTGCTCCAATCCATGACAGTGACGGATAGAGAGCTTCTCGAGTACCTCCAGCTTCAGAACCCAGGTAACATTGTGCAACTTTTGGCAGTTGGAGATTGTAATTTCTAGGAGATTCTGGAAGTGATGAGGCGAAGATCCAATAAGAACCGTTTGAAGAGCAGGAAGTTCAGCAAGGGTGAGCACTTGCAGACAAAAATCTCTTAGCTCGTCAGGGTCGGCAATAAGTTGTTCCAAGTCATGACATGATTCAATGTAGAGCTCTCCAAGTTGCACCATATGGGTGAAGTCTGATGTTTGGATCAACTGCATTTGTTCGCAGTGTTTGAGGCTAAGGCACTGTGTCGACTTTACGAGAGGGTGTGTCTTGGTCAATTTCTTTAGCACATCCTCTGCATAAATTGTGATGCCAAGGAACTCTAGTAACTTTAAGCTATCAATATTCAAATCATTGACATCACGAATCCCATAGTTGCTTCGGAAGAGGTTTAGCACCCTTAGCTTGTGTAGCTTGGAACAGTTGTCAAATGTGTCTGTAAGGGCCTTGGTAACACTTAAATCTAGATGTGTTAGTTCTTTAA
This sequence comes from Poa annua, assembly GCA_026929855.1. Classification (NCBI taxonomy): domain Eukaryota; kingdom Viridiplantae; phylum Streptophyta; class Magnoliopsida; order Poales; family Poaceae; genus Poa; species Poa annua. The sequence continues at coordinate 75,352,215 of CM049433.1, forward strand.
GCACCCAAAACTCCCCCGGGAGGCTCTCAATGCAAGTGTGTGACAAATTGAGATACTTAAGCTTGGTCAATGTATTACATTCTGGAAGAGTTGTGATCCTGGTGTGTGAAAGATCAAGAACCCTTAAACAAGGCATGGATTCGAAGAATGTTTCACAAAGCCTTTCCAATTTTGGATTGTGCTGAACTAACAAAGTTACAAGATTCTTGCACTCTGGTGGGATACAAAGGTCCTTTATGTCGCTAAACATGAGCGATATCCTTCTAGCTTTCTGCCGATCTCTCTGTGATAGCGCCTTCTCCAAACTCATTCCAGCCTTTACAATAATATTTTCCTGCCCAGCAAGGTCAATGCCCAGATGACGGATTATGTGGTGCATTTTCACCTCTGATGAGTCAGACTTGCGACGTTCCAATAAGCATGCAGATAACAGGCTACGGATTATGCGATGGCCTTGCTTGGGGTCCTGAGGTATTAACCCTTCTGCCATCCAGTACTCAACAAGCTTATCTTTGCTGATTGAGCCGTATTCTGGGAATACGGTGCAGTACAGGAAACACTTCTGCTGTGTTTCTATCAACTTGTCGTAACTGTACTTTAATATACGGAACATTTCTGGGACTCCATTGAGGTCTTTTATGTCATCCTTGGTCTCTTGAACTGCCAAGCTCCAATCCCTGGGTTCGGTTAATCCTGCCACGGCCCTCCCTATCACCTTAAGTGCAAGTGGCAGACCACCACAGCTTTGGACAATTGCTTCAGCATGCTCTCGTACAACATTATTGGGGGCAGGAGATTCAATGGCTGCAATAGCGTCAGTGCTCAAATTGCTTCGGAAGAGCTCCCATGCTGACTCCTTCCCTAGATACTTCATCTTGATCAAACTCTGGTGTGCTCCCATTTGATAGCAAACATCCTTATCGCGTGAGGTAAGTATCAACTTGCTTTTGCTTTCAGAATCTGGGGTTGGGATCCCAACATCTTCTAACTGGAACTGTTCCCTAACATCATCCAGCAAAATGATAAATTTCTTTCTGTTCAGTGCTTTCGCTAAGAACCTGGCACGAGTTTGTTCTGTCTCTGTGTCATCCCACGATAAACCAAGGCGGTCTGTAATCGTGCGCTGGATGGCTTTTATATTTGGAGTTCCAGAGTTGGACACCTCAGTCATGATCACCACCTAGCAAAGTCAATTTGGATCGAGAAAAATATTAGGGCCCTGTTAAATAGTACTCCCTGCGTCCCATAATATAAGATGCTATTACAACCATTATCTTCTGACATGTGGTTAATCAAGTGTAGGAAATTATCAATCTATGTCAACCAAACTTATAAAACGTTAAATTAACTTGTTACCTATTACCATGCTTATCCTATCATTCCTGTTTGCTAGTGAGACAATGCCCACTCGAATTTTCTTTTACCATCGTTGGACAGATGCAAAAGCCTGCTTATTAAGAAAATTCTTGGGGAATAATGGCATGTGCAAGGGAGATGTTGTGCTTGCATTCATTCTAATATGTCAGAGCAAGGGCAGAAGTTCTGTCCTCTGTTTAATTGATATAAACTTCAGAAACATGCATGCTCGAGTTGCAGCCCGGCAAGTTAGAAAATATTGTGATTTTATGACTGCGGTATCAGAGTATATGCAGTTATTCAAATGTCTGGGAAAGAAGAACATAGCTAACTATGTATGTTCTGGAAAGAGACATTAATGTCTTTTATACTTTCTATACTCTGTTGTATAAATTCAATGTTTTGAAACATACGCTGAACTTTAAACTACTGTGAAACTTATATCTAACTAATGCCACTTTAAAAAAAGATTGATACTATCTTTTGTTTTGAGGAAAAGCAGACAATTTTCAAAAAAAAAAGCATACTGAAAGAAATGAAAAGAAGTTATGATATTGGTTGGAAATATATATAATATCCATCTCATGAAATTGCCTTGTTCTTTTGAAATCAGACACACACACACACACTTATGGACAAAAGCTTGCTTTGTACACTTGAAATTTTGTTGAAAATATATAAAATGAAAAGATTTTATTTATATTAATTCAATCTACTGGAAAAATAGTACCCAAATGAGAACATTAACCAACATTTCTCATCTAAATGTACATATATGCAAGTTTCCTATCAGAGTTACACACCTGGTAATCGCTGCCCCGTTCCTTGAGTTCATTGTTGAAGGTACTGAGGAGTGTTGTCTTCCCGACCCCTCCTGGGCCCCAAACTCCAATGATGCCCACATTGCTGCTGTTGAAAAATTCCCAGAGATTCTTCAACACTGGCTTGATACCAAAGGCTTCTATCCGTGGTCGCTCCTCGACTAAGTCTGGCTCAGGCTTGCATCCAAATACCTCAAATCCCTTCCCTTCCTCAATTAGCTTACCAAGATCTTCCAGAGTCCTGAGAATAAGCTTGCCAATACGATACCGTTTTCCAATGGTCAGAGCTGAATTGCAGAAACAAGAGTATTGCCTGAGTTGATCACACTCGCGGTCAATATAATCAACTAAGACGAGGACCCCATCAACCCTTCCCAGCCATAATTCGACTAGAGGATCGCACTTGTTGAGCTGGTTGGTCTGGCGGTTAACTTGTCCTTGGACCCTCTTCTCAACAGCTTGTAGGTCTTGATTAGCTTCTGTAAGCTTTCTGTGATTGCGCTTGATGCAAAAGAAGGACGAGAACTGTCTTGCAGTAACTGCTGGTAGCCCTGTGCTATTGATGAAGCCACACACAGGAGAAATGATGCTAGGATCAACCATGGTGGTTACGCTAGGAATTATGTGGATTGCAGGATATGGCTCAATAGTTCAAGCAACGAGAGAGAACAAGATGATACACAGCATAATCTAAAACCAGCGTTGCTTGCAAAAGAGGAACACTCTGTAAAATAAAAATGGAGGCTAAATTTTAAAGAATGCTAAGCTATGACAGGGAGCCTCTCCTCTATTTACACAGTGGCTTGGACCGGAACAGACGCCAGACTACCAGAGCACAGGGGCTTTCATGGAAGGTGCATGCTGGACAGTTTTGTCAAATAATTGCAGCTGTAAGGTATCAAGTCACTGTTGTTACTTGCATTATTTTTTGATACAAGTATTAAAACACTGCCGGAATATCAATAACTAAGGTCAACAGAAGATAATAGTTTTCTCATCAGACGAAAAAGGCGTGTCCATGCATCATTGATGCTACTTGATTAAAAAAATAGTGCTTGAGATAGATGCAGCCACTATTTTTTTCTCAAACCAAACATCAAAGTACAAAACAATATTTTACATCAGAGGGTATATGCTCACGATGATTGTCCAGTGCATCTAGTCATATACAGTGGCTTATCATTCATATTCGTCAGATAAGATCGGCAGACTACACATGCTTTCTTTGTACTTGCTTGGTGAGAAAGTTAACGTTTTTTTGTTTTCTTTATACAGTACTCAAATTTTACTTGCCTAAAGAAAACTAGTAACATATTAGGAAAAAAGTATATTCAATTGGTTTCTTAGAGCATCTCCAACAGACGCGCTAAAATAGCGCGCGCGTTTCTGCGTTTACAGCGCCGATTTTCAGTTTAGCGCGCTGCAAAAAATTTAGTTTCACCGGACGCGCTATTTTGCCGCGCGCTAAAACAACCGGGCGCCCTATTTTACAGCGCACGCCATAGCCACAAAAAGCAAAAGGAAACAACAATACAATTGAGAAGATCAAACAAATGAATGTAAAATGGAACAATTCATCACATAGCAACTCAAATTAAGTTCAACACACAAGCAACTGAGTTCAACACACAAATAAGTTCACACAAAGCAACAACATCATCAAACACCATAGCTTTCCATGTCATTTCCATCTTCATTACTTGGTCGGTGGAGGGTTGGAATGTTCTCCTCTTCTTGTCCATTGGAGGCTTAGCCGGTGTTGGCTTGCCCCGTAGAATCTCCATAGGCCACCGTATCACCGGACGATGGAGTTGCAAGGGAGGCCATGAATCCACCCGGTGGAGCTCCCATGACTCCATAGGGACTCATGCCACCGTATGCTCCCATGCCACCCATGCCTCCATAGCCTCTGAAGCTTTCCATGGCAACCGGTGGTGGAACCATGCCACCCATCATGCCTCCCATGCCACCAAAGCCACCCATCACGCCTCCCATGGTGGATGCCATCATTCTTTTCTTTGCCAACACTTCATCTCAGCAAAGATTGAAGTACTCCTTTTGCTATCATCCATGGTGGATGTGTCCATGAGGAAGAGTTCTTTTTCTTGGGCCGTTACTCGAGCATATTCCTCCATAGCTATATTCTTCTCCTCCAATGCCAACCTCCTCTCTTCGGCGGCGGCTCTCCTCTCCTGGGCCGCCGACACCTTGGCCTTCTCCAACCTCTTCTCCTCGGTGTATTCCTTGCGTGCAATTACCATATTATCAATTGCATTCTTGATGTCATCATCTCCGGACTTCTTCCCCTTTAATTCTTTTGCTTGCTTCACTCCTATTGGTCGTTTGGGCCTTGCCACCGAGCTTGGTGTAGGACTTCTCTTCGCACCATCGTCAGATGCATCATCTTCATCATCACCCACAAGATGTGGCTCCACCTTGCCTTTCATGGGTGGCACCTCCATTTCTCGGTTCCTCCACTTCTCTTCCTTCTCAAGAAACTTGTAGCAATGTGCAAAAGAGAATGGTTTTCCCGTCACCACCACACCTTTCTTGTTCTCTTTCCTTTCCCTCTAAATAGGTTTTGGGCAATGGTGAGCTACATATACAAAAAAGACAAACCAAATTAGGCACAAACATTTCACATGATTGACATATGAAACAAATGACACAAACATTTTGCACTCACCCTATCGAAATCACCATAGCCACTTGGATTCATGTCTTCCACGGTTTTTTGAACACCGGCCCATTTCAAGCAATCGGCATTGATCATGGACCAACGCGAGCGGAGAGACCTTTGGCTCCGTTCAATACCACTTGTATTCTCACTATCCCAATATTCTTTGATGCGCAACCAATTGGTCTCCCTAGATTGATCGCGCCAACGGTTTGATCCATCCCAATGTAGCACCATGACTTGCATAGGAGTTGGTCCTCCTCCAACGTGTAATTTGCCGATCTTCCTCCAACATGCGGTGCGACCACACCTTCACCATCATCGTCTAAATCCTCTTACGGAGGAGGTGCGCCATATTGAGACCAAAATTTGTCATCATGATTTTCATTCACATTCATATTGGTCAAGAAAGTGTCGTCATCCATGCTACATATGAATGAATAAATGTTTGAACTCGTATGCAAATCAATATGATACAAAAGAGAATACGTTGGAGCAAGTTCATACCTTTGGGGCATTTGCCCAAACACCTCGTGCGCGTCCGTTGTCGATGAAGATTGCGGCGGCTGTGACGGAGGCGCCGGCGCTTGGAACTGCGAATGAGGTGTCGTAGGAGGGTTCTGCATCCGGCGCGCAACCGCTGACTTGCTCAACCCCGGCCTCACCGTGCCCGCCTTCTCCATGGGGTTTTTGCTCTTCTTTGCAGCGGTGGCGGCTGCCGCGGTTGAGGCCTTCCGTTTGCTCGGCTTGGGGGCCGGCGGTTGCGGCGGGACAGCGCCTGGCGTGGTCATGGTCGGGCGCGGAGCAGTGAAGAGGCCGCGGGCGGCGCTAACGGCCGCCGCGGCGCTAGGGTTTGCTGCTGCGAGCGTGGTGGCCGCCACCACTTCGGCGACGGGTGCCCCCGGGATGGTGTATTGCGGGGTCAACGGAGAGGCCTCGTCGGTATCCATGGCGCGGTGGCGGCTGCGGCGGGGCGCGGCAACGGAGAAAGCAGGTGCGCGGCACGGGGAATTTTCAGGCAGCCACGGTTCGTGCGTTGCCTCGTGGTTTGCCGCACGCTGGAACAGACGCACAATATTTGGTGCGCGATTGTGCAAAATGCAGTGCGCGGGATAATATCTACAACGCGCGATTTTAGCGCGTCTGCTGGAGCACCAAAACTTACCCGCGCGCGGTATATTGGCAGTTTTTCTGGGGCCGCGCTATTTTAGCACGTCTGTTGGAGATGCTCTAATACACTAGTGAAAACTGTACCTAACTCGCTTCCTAGTTGAACATTCTACCATACTCGTATGCTCCTTTTATTGTATCCAAGCAAGGGTGTAAAAACGTGCGGCAGTGAGATTCATATGAAAGTTCCTGAACTACCTGCCAGCACATGATGATAGAGACTGTTGATGGATACAGATCATGAGGTTTATCCATTGGTAAATGTATCTTGATTTGTATCTTCTGGAAGGTGTGTACAAAATTATCTTCTCATTCAGATACAAATTATCTAATCATCATTTCGTACCTTATGTAATGATAGCCCAATCAAAGTCGGAGTCTAGCTTATTGTCCTTCATGTTTTTATTTCCATCTTATATCGCTAAGTAGTAGTCCCTCCTTTCTAAATTAGATGATTTTCATTCGTCCACCCATAAATATATCTACACATGTACCATGTCCACGTACATCCATGCATATGTTGATAAATAAAAAGTTATCTAATTTAGAACAAAGAGAGTAATATTTAGTCTCTGATAACAGAAGAGACAAACCTGTCCCTGCTAACGGTGTCCTGGATGGCACAAGTCAGACAAGCTACTATGTATGTTCTTGTACCTGTTCAACAGCTCTAATCCGTGGTTGGGTCTCTAAGCTGTTTTTTAATTGGAATCTTGTGGTTGAGCTTGAGGGTACGGTAGTTTGCCCTCCGGCTTAGGGTTGAAATTTTGGATATGGGCATGTGGTCTGGTGATGATAAATTCGCTGTGCAACAACTAACCATCGGCGAACGTTCGTGTTCCAAGTGGGTAGAGCAATCGGTTTCATGGTTGAATAAAAGATAGGTCGAGGGGACCAGAAGAATATGGAAGCATTATTGGTAAGAATAATCTAGGTGTCAAAATAGCATATTTTATAAAAAAGAATCGTCATAAAGCCACGTACCCCTTAGGGTTTCTGTCCTCCCCCTGGCGATCAAGCTGGCGGCGAGTCTTACTCCACCCCGATCTCCGTCTCATCCCCGAGTTCCTGTTCCCCGATCAATCTCCCCTCCCGTTGTGCGTGTTTGATATCCTCCCGGCCTTCTCGTGGAACCTCGATCTACTAACACGGGCATGGTTCTCGCAAACGGCGGCTCTAGGGTTTTGGGTTTTCGAAGACATGGCTGAAGAAGCGGGTCGGAAGCCACCAGGGGCGGCAAACGATGGCAATGCGGGTCTGGACGCTGATCCTGCTCCTCCATTGCAGCCTGCAGTGTCTGATGGTGCTTCGGCGAGCTCGGCCCCCAAGAACAAAGGAGGTTTGCACACAATATTTGATAGATTGGATCTTACGGACGAGGATTTCGATGATTTTGTCATTGAGGACGTAGCTGACATTGCTGAGAGCACGAGGTGGCTTGCTGTGGCGCGTGTGGTTTGTAGGAAGAGGTTCTCCCACGAAGCATTCATCCAGCAGATGCAATATGCATGGAACCCGGTGTCTTGGTGATTGGGAGAAAGTCACTGAGAGAGGTCTGTGGTTGTTTAGAGACTGGGCAGTTAATCTGGTTCCTTATGATGGACTATTTGTCCCTGAATCTGCGGAGATGGTTTACATGCCGATTTGGCTGCACATGCACAAGATCACAGAAGCATACAGAAAGTTTGAGGTTGTCAAGAAATTAGTGGGAAGAGTTGCTGGGGGGGGTGAAGGAGGTACAGATGAAACATGCGGGCTCGTTCCGCGGTGATTTTGTTTGCGTTCGTGTCATGCATGACGTAAGGTTGCCAATGACCAAGTGGGTTTCAATATCGTTGGCTGGGAAATGATAACCTTTTGAGGTGAAATATGAGAAACTTGGCCAATTGTGTTATGCGTGTGGGCTAATCGGCCACAGCTACAAGGAGTGTGGCGATGGTGTCTTTGATGAAAAGGAGCTGAAGTTCGGTGAGGGATTGTATGTCACACCTCCGGGGCGTGATCGTGGTGCTGATAGCTCCCAGGGGAACACACGTGGTGGCTGGGGTGACGCTGCTTCTGCTGGTGGGCGTGGTGACAGAAGTGCACCTGGGCGTGGTCGTGGTCGTGGTGACATGGCTGATGGTCTGGGACGCGGCCTGGTCCCGTATGTGGACTGGCGGGATCATCATGAGCGACGTTTCCCAGGCAAACAAAGCGATCTTGCGGACACAGCGTCGAGCCTCATAAAGCTGAAGGAAGTGCTGATGGTACAGGCTGAGAACGCTGCCAAAAGGAGACTGGGCTTTGATGATGAGGAACCTCCCCCACACGGCGCCATTGTTACCAGGAACAGTATTGTGCAAATTGACGGGGTGTTGGCTGCTGGTGGGGAGGAAACTGAAAACCCACCTATGAAAGAGAACAAGAGGACCAAGCGTGCGGATGGAACCTCAGTGTCTGGTGCATCTAATGGATCGGTGGCATCCTTCGAGGATGAGCGTCGGGTCCAATGAGTATCCTAATCTGGAACTGTCGAGGGACAGGGCAACCCCGGACAGTTTCAGGAGCTGGTTTGTTTAATACAAACCTATAAGCCCAGCATTGTCTTCCTTTGTGACACTAGACAATGCGCTGACCGAGTGAGGAATCTGTGCTTCAGGCTGGGAATGAAGGAATGTCATCCAGTCTCGGTCGATGGAAAGGGCGGAGGCATTGCCCTATACTGTGTGGAAGGTGTCACCCTTGATCTTCTGTCCTTCAGTCACCGCCACATCGACGTGCACGTTGAAGGGAGGGCGCCCTATGAGAAAAGGTGGCGCGTCACTTGTGTTTACGGAGAACCGAAGGCTAGCGACGGGCATCATATGTGGACTATGCTTCGACGAATCAAGCTGCACTCGTCAGAGTCGTGGTTACTTGCTGGTGACTTCAACGAGGCTATGTGGCAAAAGCGAGCACTTCCCCCGCTCACGGCGTTCGAAGCGTCTGATGAGCGACTTCAAAGCCGTGTTATCAGAATGCTACGCTCATGATCTTGGCTTTGTTGGTACTCCGTGGACGTTTGACACTCACCAGAAGGGTGATAGGAATGTGAGGGTGCGTCTGGATAGAGTTGTGGCAACCCTGGTATGGATCTCCTTATTTCCACATGTTCGGGTTCACCATGTACAGACCTCACGGTCTGACCATACGCCGCTGCTACTGACGCTTGAGGAGGATGTCTGTGAAAGACCGAAGAGGCCGATACGTCGGTATGAGGTCGCATGGGAAAGTATCCCCAGCCTGCCGGCTGTTTTCACAGAAGCTTGGTCGAGGAGGGTTGCCGAACCAGGTTGGGCTGGCATCCACGAAGCGCTGGATTCAGGCACAGAGGCTGGGCGAGCAGAAGATGGGCCGCTAATCGGCCCGACTCTCGGTGCTGTGTTGTTAGCACGCTGGACTCGATGATGAGCTCGCTCCAGGACTGGAAGGTGAGGAGTTTTCCATCGGTTACGCGGGATCTAAAGAAGCTGCGTTCTGAACTTGATGGCATTGCCCAGCTGACAGACCCGGCTAGTGAGGTCAGGAGGACGAAAATCATGGCCGAGATGGACAAAATGCTTTACAGACAGGAGCTCATGTGGCTTCAAAGGTCCCGAGTGGACTGGCTAAGAGGTGGAGACCGTAACACCAACTATTTCCATCGGAAGGCCACTCGCAGACAACAGAAAAACAATATCACTAATCTGAAGAAAAAAAACCTAATGGGAGCTTTACAAAAGATGTGAAGGTGATGGAAGGAATGGCTACTGATTTTTTTCCAGCATCTTTATACTCGGGATACTGTTGTTCGTCCTGCTGAAATACTCAATCTCGTCCACCCTTGTGTTGAAGATCACATGAACGAGACGCTCATGGCTTCATTTTCAGCAAAGGAAATTGAAGATGCACTTTTCCAAATAGGGCCCATAAAAGCTCCTGGGTCGGATGGTTTCCCGGCTTGGTCCCTTCAACGGAATTGGGGTACACTTAAGGATGATGTGGTTGCTACTGTACAGAGGTTTTTTGTTGATGGAATTATGCCAAGCGAGGTTAATGAGACATCTATTGTTCTAATTCCAAAGAAGGCTGAACCTAAAGAGTTAAAGGACTACAGACCAGTTAGCCTGTGCAATGTGGTGAGATTGTCTCTAAATGTCTTGTTAACAGATTACGACCATTACTGTATGACATCATTGCACCTTTCCAGAGCGCTTTTATCCCTGGGCGCATGCTCATTGACAATGCACTGATATCCTTCGAGTGCATTCATGCTATACAGGGAGGGTCTGTTGCTTGCTCAAAATTCTACGCGTATAATTGGACATGGCTAAGGCATATGCCCGCGTTGATTGGGGTTTTCTTAAAGGAGTTTTGGCGAAACTGGGCTTTCATAGCACTTGGATACGGTGGGTGATGGCGTGTGTGACCACCGTGCGATATGCGGTTCGCTTTAATGGACATTTATTGGACTCTTTCTCCCCCTCTCGCGGGCTTCGCCAAGGTGATCCACTCTCCCCGTATTTGTTTCTGTTTGTTGCTGATGGTCTGTCTTCTTTGATCAAGCAGGATATTGAATTGGGAGCTCTTCGTGAGCTTAAGATTTGTCGGAGGGCCCATGGTATATCACATCTCCTTTTTGCTGATGACTGTTTAACATCAAGCTGGAGTAGTCAAGTCTATACTTGACAAATATGAGAAAGGAACCAGCCAGCTCGTTAGCCTTGGGAAATGCTCTATCTTATTCGCTGACAAATGTGAGGATGATGCACATGCATCTATCAAAACAATTCTGGGATATGGGACTCATAGTTTTGAAGAGAAGTATCTTGGGCTACCAGTCCCTGAGGGGAAAATGAAGAATGGAAAATTTAAACCTCTGAAAAAAAGATTTCGGAAAAAGGCCTGCGATTGGGTAGAGAAATATATGTCGGGGGCGGCCAAAGATGTTTGGGTAAAGGCTATACTTCAAGCTTTACCTACATATGCTATGGGCATCTTTAAATTTCCCGAGGTGCTACTTGAAGATCTTTATAAGATTATTCGTGATTTCTGGTGGGGCGATGAACATGAGGGGCGCCGCATGCACTGGATGTCATGGGAAAAAGTTACCAGACCAAAATCACATGGCGGAATGGGGTTCAAAGATTTTAAAGTGTTCAACTAGGCTTTGCTTGCTCGGCAAGCTTGGAGGTTATTGCAAGACCCGCAAAGTTTATGTGCGAGGCTGTTGCGTGCAAAGTATTATACAAATGGAAATCATTTAGATATGTTCTCTATTCAGAACACCTCGCAGTCTTTGCATGGAGTGATGCATGGCCTAGAACTGTTAGGGTGTGTTCGTTTTTTGGATGGAGTGGAATGAAATGGAACCATTCCATTCCATCGGAGCGGAACCGTTCCATTCTTGTGTTCACTTCGGACAAAAAAATGTCACGGAACGGTTCCATTCATGTGTTTAGTTTTGGAATTGGATGAGAATGGAATGGCTAAAAGTGGTTTGTGGTCACCTTTGTTGAGCTTACCACTGCTTGCTCTGTTGCTGTCACTGGTTGGAGACCACAATAGTAATCAAAATTTTGGCAGCATTTCACCTATATTTTGAACAGTAAACAGCAACAAATATATATGCACAAACAAAACAAGTATATTCCAACAACACAACCCAAATTTGAAATCACATAACATTTAAGCATCCAAATAGTCCAACTTCATTGCAAAGTAGTCCAAATTCATTACAGCCATCCAACTTCATTGCAAATTCATTGCAAAGTAGTCCAAAATAATTACAGTCATCCAAAAGAATGGCAAAGTAGTTCATGCCACACATTTCAACCATGTGTAGTACACGGCGTCGTAGTCATCCAAAAGCATAGTTCAACGTCTTCATATAGCTTAGTAGGTATGAAACATAGCCTAAACATAATTGAAGTTCATACCATCACTTCAATTCAGATTATAGACCACTCCGAAGAGCTTCTCCATGTACCTACTCACCCAGACCAACTTGTTTTCCTTGCTAAGAGTCATGAAGGCTTTTGCAATCTTTGGACTCACAAGATGAGCATAATAATGAGCTATATTGCCAACGATTTCCATGGATATCACATCAAACACATAAAAAACACACATATTTGGACAAATGAATCTCACCTATGTCCTGCTCGGTCGGATCCGCCGCCCCAGGTTCGTGCTCCGGCCGTGCCGCACCTGCTCCCGCCCTGCCCTGCTCCGTCGCCGCGCCTGCTCCGGGCCTGCTTCGTCGGTCGTCCGTGGAGTGAGGGAGGCCGCGGTGCGGGTGAGGGTGAGGGTGGAGGCGCCGGCGGGGTTGAGGCTGCTGGTGCCGGCGCGGGTGAGGGTGGTGGCGCCGGCGCAGGTGAGGGTGACGGCGCCCGTGGAAGTGAGGGGGCGCCGCCCGTGCATGGTGGGAGGAAAGGAGATAGGGCTCGAGGAAAGGAGATAGGGCTCGGGTGAGATTGAGGTTTTTTTCTTTCATCGGGAGCTGTTTGCGGTGACGAGTAGCCTCTGTTCCACCTCGTCCGGCTGATTTGCCCGGACGGGTCAATTCCGCATCTACACCGAATATTCGGTTCGGAGGAACGGCCTGGTTCCATTCCATCTCCAAACTGAACGCTAGAATCATCTCTGGGAGTGGAATGGAATGGTTCCGTTCCATTCCATCCAAAAAACGAACACACCCTTAAAGAAAGGGGCCATTTGGAGAATAGGCTCGGGCTCTCAAGTTCTCATTTGGAGAGCTAATTGGGTGCCACGCCAGGATGCTTTGAATGTGGAATTGTATTTGGAAGGCTCATGTTCCTCCAAAGATAAGGGTGTTTGCGTGGAAGGCTGCGACGAATACTCTGGCAGTCTTCGGTATCAAAAAAGTTAATCCCACATGGTCCATATGTGTCTCAGACGTGGAGGATGCGCACCACGCTCTGGTGTGGTGTACACAAGCAGGAGCCCTGCGAGATCAGCGCCGTGACATGTGGGCCTTGCCGTCAGAGATAGAATTCCAGAAGACGGGAGACGAATGGTTTCTCCAGTTTATTCTCAATGCATCGGTCGAGACCAGGGTGAAAGTTTTATTTTTATTTTGGCGCGTATGGCATCACAGGAACGACGTGATCCACGGAAAAGGCGCAAAGCCTCGATCGCGGCTTCAGTCCAGTATTTGCAAAACTATGAAACTACGTTCAGCTCAGTGTATGAGGGATCTCGGAAGGAGAAGGGGAAGAGCCTCCTGTTCCCCAGTCAAGCGACGACACCTGTCGGTGATGAAGGGCCTCGGTGGCTGCTCCCCCCGTTGGCCAGGTCCTGATCAACATTGATGTCGGCTGGGACTTTGACACTCAACGAGCTGGCCTGGGAATCATTGCTCGTGACCATTTGGGGTCGGTGTAAGTTTCGGAGTGGAGGCTCATGGCGTTCTGCTCAAGTGCGGAGGAGGATGAAGCGCTGACCTGCCTTGTCGGCCTACATCTCTTAACCAAACTAAATAAGCCAGGATTGCTGGGCACAGACTGCCAGCGGGTGATCACAGCTACAAGCTCCACAATGAGGGACCGCTCTCCAGCTTGGGGTATCTACATGGAGATGAAGGAAATGCTGAGCCTAAACAATGATTTTGTCCTCCATAAAGTAGATAGAAATAGTAATAGAGTTGCGCATTCCTTGGAGCAATTGGGAAAGTCAGGACAGAATGGCTTCTTATCTAATTCAACTCCGGACTGTATTGGGGAGTTGGTTGTTGGTGATTGTAAGAATACGCTGTACTCTTTAGTGCAGCAGGTTTTTTTACGCACTATTTTCCTTACCAGGGTATGTAAGGGGACTGGAGGGTTTTTAATGAGACAGGTCTGCTACAAATTTATTTAATCTAAAAAAAAAAAGAATAATCTAGGTGTCCATGAAGTCAGAAAACATATCCGATTAGATTGGCCGACCTATCGAGTCCGTTTGTGTTCTCTCCTATCCGTTTGCGTCGAAAGGATGGTCCAACGCGGTGATGCAAAATCAGCATGTGTCTGTTTTCCGCCGCACGTCCGGCTCGACCCATTCCTGGGTTAAATTTGGGTCAGGTTTGTGTACAAGCAGACAACAGCAGAGCCTCTGCTTGTCCGCCCCTTCTCCTCTCACTTCCACTCGTGGCAATGTGCCAGTCGCCCTTCCCCGTGCAGTCTTATTAAATGCCAGTGGGTGTGGGTGTGGGGATAGGGACACCAATGCCACTTCCAGCACGCACAGAAACACTAGCCACCGCCCACCGCACGCCGCCCACCTCGGCAGTGCCGCTCCGATGGCCGTTCACCGGGAAGGCCAAGCACGACGAAGAGACGGGTTCCTCCTCAGGCCGCCGCCGTCGTCCGCGCTCACCGTCACCGCCCCCAACCGCCGTTCCGCCCCTCCCGCCCCCTTCTCCCTTGCGCCTTCGGGCGTCGATGTTGAGACAACCGAGGTTGGCGAGGTTGGCAGCCGCCTTCGCCACTATGTGCAGAAGCGCGACTGCCAGTGGTACTGGGAGCACGCGTCCCACATACCCCGGAGCGACGCCAAGCTGCCTCGGGGCTGGCACCTCAATCATCAACGGATTCTGGTGCATGCCCTTCTGTTGAGCGACTGTGTGCGCGCTCAGGAGATCACGTGTCGCCGCAGCCGTCTCCCGCCGGAGTGTCTGAACGACCCAGCGTTCGCCACGACCTGCAACGGCGGTTGCTTTTCACGCGGGCTCCAGCACCGCCCACTGGCCGCTCCTCTCCCTTGCCCCATCTCAGGGTGGCCAGGGCGGCACCACCCCACCTCCGTGCCCCGCCGCACGTGGTCAAGACGGAGGAGAACGTTGCCATGGAGGAGGACAACGACGCGGAGCTCAAGGCGGCGCTGGAGGCGTCGCTGCTCACAGCGGACAGGGACGAACTCAGTCGCTAGATCGAGCTCGGGCCAGCCCTCCACAAGTCCTCGGACTTGGCGCGCCAGCAAGAGGAGGCGCGCCACCAGGAGGAAGAAGCGCGGCGGCGTCTCAAGGAGGAGGAGGCGGCGTACCAGTGCGGGCTCGCAGCCGAGCGAGCCGCAAAGCTGGACTGGTTCCGGCCAATCTACGCTCAGAGCTGGACGTGGACCGGCAACCCCGCAGCCGTGTTGGAGCAAGAGCAGGACCAGGGCCGTCCACGCCGGAGCATGGCTCCAGTGGAGCTGCCGGAGCACCTTTGGAAGGCGCTGTAGTACCTAGCAACGGCGAGGAGTAGTGTATTTTTTTCTATTACTTTAGTTGGCCGTTTTATGGCCCACCACCCCTTTACCTATGAAAAAAGGCCCATATAAGGCATGTTTAAGAAAAACTGTTGGGATGGATCACGCGCGTTGGGCGCACTTGCTCGCACGGCGGACGGGCGCGAATAAGGCATGTCCATTTGGTTCAAACGACAAAACGCATGCTTATCAATCTATACCTATATCTCTCACACTATAATCCTATGGGATCAAGGCACATGAACATCTCGCACGTAAGCTAGGTTTCCTCCGCCGCCACCGCCGTCCTCTCTCCCTCGCCGGCCCAAGGACCCCCGACCCCGTGTCGTCCTCCTGGGCGGCTCGGGGGAGCAAGATCGGCACCAAAGAAGCCACCACGGTGCTCGCGCCGCCGCTGCCGCCGGAGTCGTCCGCGGTGGCGGCGGGCCCTGCTTCCCAAAAGCGACAGGGAGCCTCGGGCTGCTGCTGCGTGCGCAGCGGAGGATGGTCGACGGGGCGGCGGCCCCAGGCCGGTGGTGCGCGACAGCGGCCGGTGCACGCGCGGGCGGTGCGGCTGCTGGCGCGGAGGAAGCCGGGGCGGCGGCCCCGAGCAGGAGGCGGCGCGGCGCGCTCTGCGGTTCGCGATAGCGCGAGGTGGAGCCGCGGAGCAGTAGAGGAGGAGCAGATCGTGGTGGCGCGCTGCCGACGGCGGCGCGACGACCGTGAGCTGCGGCAGGCCCGTTTTGGGCCTGGTTGAGCCATGACCTCCATTGGCGGCTTGTCGTCGATGTGCACGACGTTGGCTTGGCTCTGGTGGTGCTGGTGGTCGGGGCTTGCGGTGGGTGTGGCTTCCCGCTCACGGTGGCGGCTGGCCGTGCCCGATTTGCTCTCTCCTTGGCAATCGGGTAGGCCGGTGGTGATGATCCGGACGCGGCAATTCTCGCCGATGCGACGGGGAGCCTAGGCGTGGCTGTGTGCGGCGGGCTGGGCTCGCTTGGTTAGTTCTGATGGTTTCGACGGCGGGCATCTCGGCTTCTCCACGACGCTTGACGGACGGACCATGGTGGGCTCCTGCTGGCTACGGCTTGGCATGGTGCCTGGATGTCGGGGCGGCGGCCCCGGATGGCTGTCTTCATCGAGCGAGCTAGGAGGTGGCTTGGCGCGAGGCGGTTCTCGGCCCCGGCGCCTAGTTCCGTTGGTGGCCTGAGACGTCGGGCGCGTGGGGCGGGCGGTCTGTGTGCAGGTTCGCGGCGGTGGTCTGGTCGGTCCATGCGACGGGTTGGAGCTTTGCGATTCATCATCGGGCGAAAGCCTTGCCCTGGTAGCCGACCAGGGCAGGCGGCGGCGACGCCCCGGGGCGCCGCTTCCTTCTTGAAGACTTCGCTGAGGTGATGATTATCGCTTTTTCCGCTCGGAAGCTTCCGGGGGAAACCTTGATCCTTCATGGGATCGGGCAAGAGCGGCGCTTCTGCGTCGTTTTGTCTCTTGGGACCTCGTCTTGGATACTTCGCCGGCCGGAGGGACCCGATGAGAGTTGGTGGTAGGCGGCGGCGAGCTTTTCCCGTCATCGGCTTGGTGGTGCGTGGCTCTGGAGCCGGCGTGGATGTCGGAGCGGCGGTTCCGGTTTCTTTCCTCTGCCTTGTTGCGTTGAGTAGTGTGGGTGTTGGCTTTGGCCGCTCGGGCGGTGCGGTCATCGACTAGTCTGGAACGCGGCCTTGGGGCCGGTGGGTTGTATTCTGTGTTTGTATCGGTTTTCGGCCAGTTTTCCTTATAAACTAGTCAATTCTTTTCTTCTATATCTATATCTATATCTATATCTATATCTATATCTATACCTATACCTAATAATAAAGGCAGTAAGGCTTCTTGTTTCGTCCGTCACGATTTTACCGATTTGCCCTTACTTTTGCTGGATATTTACAGGTACTGCCACCGACAAGTCAAAATAACGGTTCGTTACCGCTGCCTCTGCTTCTTCTCCACCACGGCATCGCCTCTATAAGGAGCTCGGCCGAAGTCTCAAGGTTCGTATAAGCTTACGGGCATCTCCGGGTGGGAGAAGAGGAATTGGATCTGAGAGTTCCATCGTTCGTTGGTGCGCTTTCCGTGCGGCTCTTCGCTGCAATTTGTAGCTTCCCGTGAAGAACAGAAAATCCTAAAATCCTGAATCCCCCGCTGCTCTTCTCTGTAATCTACAGGTTCTTGTGGCATCCAGTACCCACTTCCTCTTCTCTGCAATTTGCAACTTCGCATGATGCTCTTCTATTGGGTATTACGCTGGTGCTTTGGCCACTGCCTCATCTCCAGCATATCGCTGAGCCTGGTCGACTAGCGCTGGACTCCCAGCTGCACGGTACCTCCGCAGCTCCGCTGCAACAGCAGATTCGACATGTCTAAGCGACACCTTCACAATATATTTGCCCACGCTGAGAACCATCGCCCCCTACAGTTTTTTTGTGTGGACCTGAGACGATAGTGCTCAATGTAAATGGACCAAGCAGCTACCCCTGTAAATTGATCAAAGGAGCCGTAATGACTGAATCAACGCAACACTGAGAATAAATAACTGGGGACTTTAGTCAGCTCATTAACTAATGCACTCTCTATTATTATGTACTCCCGACAAACAGCACCTAAGATGCATCCTGACCCTGATATTTTAAGGAAGAATAATGGACAGTATAACCTCACTATCATCAGGCACGACCCACATTGGTGGTGCAACTATATGGAGAACAATGTGTGTATGTGGATATTTCTCCCGCTGCAACGCACGGGCATGTTGCGTGGCCAGCACCGTCATCGACCTCCTTCTTGATCGAAGCAATGAGGTGAGAGGGGTCGTCGTTGCTGACCTCACCGAGGTGATCAACAAACTGCTTCGTCGTCATCTCCGCCGCCACCGCATGAGCACCACCGCGTGCCCTTTTTTTAAGATTCGTTAGAGATATGCATCATACTAATTCATCATCATTTTGTTCTTTTTTGGAACCTAGGTGAAGATGGATTGCAGAATACAGACAATTAATATTTTGGTATTTATCACCAAATTCATGATTATTTGTGGTCTAAAAGATATAATCACTAGCAACTAACACGGTATTGTTTTTAATCTCATTGCCAACGGTACTAAATGATATATGGCTGTTGTATCCTCTGAAAGTACTTCAAAATTCGAGCGGACTGAGTTGGCTGGTTTCCAACATGCCACAATCGGATTCCCCCCGTTGCAACGCACGGGCATATTTACTTCTATACCTAATCTCTACTATATAATACGGCTTAAGGTGTCCGGTACGTCATTTTTTCTTCCGATTCTACCCCTGTGGTTTCTGAGATATTACCCACCATTGTCACCGGCAAAGTCAAAAAAACGATTCGAATTTTTTTCATGTCAGACATCTCTAGCGCGCTGCCTCCTCGAGCCCGTCCGCCTCCTCCTCCTTCCACGCGCCGGCTGCGCTGCTCTCGAACGCGGTCGTGGGCAAGTCGGTCGCGCTGCTCCCTCCCCTTGACGCAGTTGTGGGCAGGTCCCCGGCGGCGCTGGTTTCATCGGGGGCGGCGCCGCTGGATTCGTCGGGGGGCTGGCGTGGCCGCGTGGGGTTCTTGATCTGTGACTGGGAGGAGAGGAAGAAGCGGTTTGTCTCTTGTGTATCCCTGTATAGAGGAGAAGAGGAGGGAAATCGATTTGGGAGGAGACGAGGAGAGGTTGGCGCGGGGTGGCCGGTCGGAGCACAGCAGGGCGCAGCGGCGCAGGGCGGGGGGAAGCACAACGCGCGACGCAGGGCGCGAGCAAGCACATCGCGCAGGGAAGCACATGAGGAGGTGTCGGCGAATCGGCAGAGCCGCAGAACAGTAGGTTGATGCAGATGGAAGATGAAGTGGCTCAGTTCGCCGACGGGGCCGACCATGACGGCAAGTTGCTCGTGGGGATGGCGTGTTGTAGCGGCCCTGGACGGAGCAGCTCCTCCCCAATCTCTCATCGTGAGGCTCGATCGACGGCCAGTTTCATGCCGTGCGGTGACGTCGAGCTTATACGTGTGCGTGTCCGGCGCGGGATGGCGGCGCCGCCGGCCAGGTGAGGAGGAACAGGGCGAGGACGAGGAGCGGTAGTCGCTGCTTGGACGCGTGGAGAGTGAGCGCGTCGGTGGAGACGGCGGAACGGACACGGAAGTGGGACGCGGCGCCGGCGACGTCGACCGTCTCCGTGTGCGTGTACGGCGCGGGATGGCGAGACAAATCGGCCGGATCATCTTTGTCTTCTTCACCTCCGCCCGAGCGACTTTGACGCAGCAAGCTCCTTCGAGGCGGCGTGGTGAGGTTCCCTGAGGGCAGATCTACATCACTCTTGATTCCGGGCTGGATCCTCTCACGGCCGTCGGGAGACGGTGTGTTTCGCCTTCAGACCGGAGCTTCCACAACGCGGGCCTCCAAGGCGGCATGCTGTGGCCATCGCTCGCCAGAACAGAACGGCGCAGTCAATCGCCCGTACCGCTTCACTTCCTTCTGAACATGAGTTGAAAAGTTATGTGCTGGATCAGATTCATGTCATTTTACAATGCCAAGTATCTAAACTTATCCAGCCTACTCCGTTAGGCTTTTGTCGACCAATCAGACATGCCTATCTGCACACTCTGCTTTTCAGTTTTACTAAACCGAGATCCACCGTGTGCTCGTTTTCAGTTTTACGACACTTCCGAAGGTGAAGATGATGCTAAGTTTAGCTTAAGCGGCAACTCAACCTTGACACAATGATCCCCGTTACAACAGTAATGAGCAATTGCTTCCTACTGCTATACCACAGAACATGCCCACGATAATGTTGCTCTGCTCTGCCAATGAGCAAACAAATTCCACCAAACATAACAGAGAAATCGACAAGGGATTTGCATATGGTGAGGGTCAGTAGAGTGGTCGCAACGCTGCCATTGTGGATTGTGGTGACATGATTGGTATCCGACCAGGGATTTGATTGCTTCGTGCTAATGAAAGCAGAAGGACACGAGATGGAAGTGTACCCAGTATGTGTTGGCGAGCAACGACGTGTGCGTAAGTGCATGCGCCGGGTCCGCCGGGAGTGTGTGTGACTGTCATACGGGCTGCAGGCCGAGCCGCTGGCGCTGCCCAACGTCGACATTGGTACAACCGGCATGGTTACAACGCTACCACGCGTGCTGACGCCTGGCTGATGTGATAGCGACCTGTTTTACCAGCAGGAAAAGGCGCCTTCAGTCTCTAATTAATTTGCGCTTCATAATTTTCACATGTCGACTAAACAATTTTCATCAAGTTCATGCTTACATGAATTTGATTCGTCAGTTAAATTTGAATACTATGACACTAGGTTATACTTGTATTGCTAATTTCTTTTAATGACTTGTATAACTGTTTTGTTATCTTTCACTTCTATGATATGCATTCATTTGCAGATGCACCCAAGATAGTGACTTTAATCGTACCATATTTGGATGAACCAAGATAGTTATTTGGTGTGAAAAAAAAAAAATTCATCGGCCCGTAGCAACGCACGGGCATTTTGCTAGTCTATGCTAATAATAATAAAGGGAGAAAGCTTTCTTGCGGTACGTCATCCAAATTAACCTTAATGTTGAAATAAATTACCCACCAATGCCACCGGTAAGTGAAAAAACGGTTAAAGTTTTTTTCCCCGCTCGTGTTCCTCTGTCCCTTGCAAAGTCTCTACCGGCAGTTCCCCAAGGCGTTCGATCCCCTGACAAAGCGCCGCCACCATCGTTCTCCGAGCCTGCCCTGCCGCCAGCATGCCTCAGCCTCCCCAAGCCACGCTCTCCGTCCACTCGACGCGTAAGCCGACGTTTCCCGGTCCCGGCTGACGATGCCGACCCCCCAGCGAGCCCTCTATCGCCGGCTTCGACACTGCGGGGAAGACGTCCGCCGACGTGGTCGTGTGTCCCTGCCGATCTTGACGAAGGTAAATTGGGCATCTCCTGTCCCTGCCGATCTGGACGAAGGTGACGGAAACCAGCAACGCGAGGATGACCGGCCAACAGGTGCCCAGGAGCAACAACGCAGCTGCCATCAGGCAAAGCAGTTCCCAATCGAGCTCCCCTGAGCAAGGACCGCCCCACCCCGCCGCTCACTCTGGCCGTGGCCTGCCGCCTGAACACGCTACCTCCCTCCAGGCTCTGCCGCCCGGATGCGCCGCCTCTTTCTGGTCCAGCGAGGTCTACCACCAGGACAACATCATCCTCACCTTCCACAACTCAGCTCCCATCTGATGAAGCGAGCTTCCAGCGGCAAGCGACCCAAATGTGGAGGTAGATGCATTGGTGAGCCCAGTGAGCAGCTAGATGTTGTTTGCACAGAGATGCTAGAGAGTCAGCGATGGTGGTGGCTTCAGCCACAGTGTTGAGATAAGGCTGGTGTTGCTATGGAGAAGGGCAGCGGTTAAAGGATTCACCGTGTATCTACAAACCTGGTCGGATTTTTCGGCAAAGCTCTTCTTTGTAACCCACAGTTAAATTGGTTCGTTTGTATCGCAGCTGGTTGTTAAATATTTGGCTATGTCCATGTTTCTGTTGTTTTCTCTTCCTTTGGCAATGTTTTCACCGGTGCAATATTTGGCTATGAAGCAATTCAAGAATTACGGAAGCAGCTTACAAATTTGTCCTTTCACTGTGTCTGATTTTGATGTCATATCTTGGTGAATTTTGTATTTCTCAGGTTTGTCATGGTGTTCTACAAATAGGTCAGCAAAGATTTCAAAGAACTCGTTGTGTATAGCAGCAGAGAAAATTGTAAAAAGTTAAAATATTTTGCAATATATTGATCTATTTCTATGAGAGCACTGATGGCAGCACGTTATATTATTATGTTCGCCAAATGATTCCTTGTCATCTTTGGGCTTTGAAAATTTATGTTTGTGGTAGAATGCATAAGCTTCTGGCCAGAAAAAAAAGGTTAGAATGCATAAGCTAAAAGTAAATTGTAAATGATTTACATCCAAATGATATTTCAATTAAGCTTATCTAAGATCTGATTTTAGACGACTTTTTCTTTATTACAAACCTGCCAATCTAGCGAAAGTGAAATGCATCCAAGCTTGCTTCATGTAGCATATTACAGTAACGTTTGACATGGTCCAGGAGACTTATGGCAGCGACGGAGGGCACTCCCACATAAGCTTACTTTGGCTCAGAGGTCGTGCGGGTGATGCGGCAGCGATAATATACACAAACGCCAAGTACTTCGCAGGCTTCGAAGACAAGTGGAAGAGAAAATAGTTCTCGGAAAATGGTGTGGTTGTCGCCTCCCTACGTACTAGAGGAACATCGACTCGACCAAACTCATTTTGCATTGTACCTGATTCCAATATGATTGAGAAGCATTTCTTACAAAAATATTGGAACCTACATTTTAAAGATAGCATGAAGGATCTATAAGACGTCAGCCTTTGTTTAGTGTTTGATACATGCTTATAATTATGTGTAAGACCAGGTTCAACAAATTATGAACCGCTAAAAAAATTATGAACTTTCTTGCGGTACGTCATTTTTATACCTATTTTACCCCTGCGAGTTCTGATATATTACCCCAATGCCATCGGTAAGTGGAAAAAACGATTCGATTTTATCCCCTCGACTAGCCTCAAAGCTAGCGTCGCCTGCCTCGCGCCTCTCCGTCGTCATCGCATCTCGACTCGCGAGCGTAGCTACCCTCGCAACGCATGGAAGCGCTCACGCTGCCCGGGGCTCACGCCCCCCCTGCCGCCAGGCTGCTGGACGGAAAGCTCGCAGCCCCACAGCGCCTCTTTATTTCCTTCTCCCCCTCGCTCCTATTCGAGCGTCCGCGCGTCCCCGACACGCGGCCTTCCCCGAGCGCTGCCGGCTCCTCTGCTCCTCCTCGCCAATGGCCGGCGAGGCAAGGTCGGCCTCCTCAGACTCCTATTGCTCGACATGGTCTGTGTCCGCCCCGGCATCCGCGCCGACAAGCTTGCCGTCCCTGACGCGCGGCCTTCCCCGAGCGCCGCCGGCTCCTCTGTTCCTCCCCACCAATGGCTGGCGACGCAAGCTCGGCCGCCTCAGCCTCCTGCTGCCTGACGTGTTCCCGGCCCCGCCGGCCTCCAGCGCGCCACCCATGATTTCAATGGCCGATGCCGACCTGCCAGGCCGCCCGTCGCCTTGCGCGCCGACGTCAATGTGCACCGCCTCCGGTGGACCTGATGTCCCTACACGCGGATTTGGGACCTGAAATATCGTGGATGAGAGTGGGGAACATGAATAGCTGGGGATGGGAGAAGGTCGGAGTCGGACGGCCGGTCCAGCTGCAGAGGTATGCAGGGGAGACCGGTGCTGGAGCCTGGATGGGGTATCTCTACTTCGCTGCTGAATCAACTTCTTGTGTGCTTCGCTGCTGCTGATTGCTTGATGTAATTGGTCTGGATAGGTGTTTAGTAAAATGTTATACAGCTTGGGAGATACAGTAGTTCACACTGATGTGAACTGAATTGACGATATCATGCATGCGACCAACTGAATCGACGATAGCATGGAGATTGTTTCTTTCTATGCAAATAGAACTGCGGAGCTGTCCAGGAAGGCCGGTAAATATTTGGTACGAGTGATAAAACGAGCTGGGACGATATTGTGCAGGACTGCAGGTTTGAAAATAAACGCTGATTTCCTTTTTACCATGTACCAACTGGTATTTGTTTTTATATTTAAACCACATGCACAGTAATTTGCCTCAGCCTAATTAAAACAGATTTGCTGTTCAAAATTAGAAGTATTAAACAAGGTCAATATTTTCTTTATACACAAACCGAGGTGTTATTCAGCATCATCAGGAAGCAGATTTGTCTATGATATATACATTTTCTTTAAACACAAACTGATTCAAGATTTCTCTATGTTAGATATTGTGTAGAAATACATTAAAGGTTTGCATAAAATACAATGTTTCAAGAATTGCCAAATTCATGTTTGTGTATCCAAGTTTTGTCTGCATGGTCTCTCATCTCCGTTGTTTAGACAACAAGTTTTAATCACATAATCTACGCCGTTTATGGTTGGATCTGCTTCCATAATCGCAGGAAATTAGGTCTTTAGGATTAAACACGATCATGTTTCAGCCACATTGGTTTTTTCTAGGAAAAAGACAACCGTAATATTCATTGTTTTTAGTTTCATGAATTTTATAATATTTTGAAATGTGCATTGTACTACTAGATGATTTATTCCGTTCATTCTACGGCACATGATATTTTCTAGGAGTTTCGTGGCAATATCGCATCAGAATATACTAAAGCGGATAAACCAACGTGTTTCTGCAATGGAAACATTTTTTTGGGTTCGACTAATAATCCAGTATTGTGGGAAGAAACGTATAAGCCTTAATTTTTTTTAGATTCCCGTTACAACGCACGGGCATGTTTACTATCAATGAAAAGGCAATTCTTTTGCCCCGTTTCAAAAAAAAAGAAACCTATATCTCAGGCAAGGTCGGAGACTGCATATGCAACTATTTGCGCGTATACCGGTACACATACGCGTGGTAACAGTACTTAGCGCACATGTCGTGGGACGAAGAGTTTGGATCGGAGTCTGGTTTGAGCTGTTTTTACCTTCAAAATAGTACCTTGTAGCAGGTAAGTTGATCGAGAATCAGCATGGAGAAGAAATCCCAAGGTCTCGGGGACAGGGACTTGCTTTTCCTCATGATTGGATTTGGTACGATTTTCTCCCTGTTAGCTCGCATGATTTTCCTTTCTCCATCCTGTAGGGTTTTCGTTTACACGCTTGCGAATTAAGCAGCTGCAGCTCTGGCCGTGCTCACCTTCATCTCCCAGCTAGAGCAGGGTACTCCTATGTACGACGTCTACTCCCTGGAGCTCACCGGCATCGACGGCCTCGGCGACCCGGCTGGGCTGAGCGCCATGGCGTTCAACGTGACGCTGCACGTGAGGAACAAGTGGTTGCTGGTGGTGGAGAACCGCTTCAGCCACGGGCAGGTGGTGGTGTCCTACGACGGCGTCGCCATAGGTGAGGGGCGCGTGCCGGGCTTCAGCGCCGCCGCGAGGAGCACGGCGGAGGTGAAGGCGGTGGCGCGGGGCGGCGGGGCACGCATGGTGCAGATGCCCGGTGGTCAGGTGGCGAGGCGCGTGGAGGCCGAGCTCCGGTGGGACTCTGCGGAGTTTGACGTGGAAGCCAAGCTGTTCCGCGACGGCCAGGTGAAGAGGGGCCCCGTCGTGCTATGGTGCAGAGTCGGGTCGCAGACGCCGCAGGAGCCTGTGCGATGCGAGGCCTTCACCGACTTCAGGACAAATTATTAGCTTCATCTCATCTGATGCCTACTCAGGGCATGTGCAACTTCTATACATCTGCTGGTAGACTCGTACGTAGCATCCTTTATGTTAGGGTGTGACTAATTCTTGAATTAAATCAGTTCTCATCTAGATGATGTCATCAAATCTCATTTGCAATCCATGTTGTAAGTCATGCCTATCATGAATCAAGAAGTAATCCCACCGTCCAAGACATTCATCTCAGTCAAATAGCAACTGAAAGATCTCACTTGCAACCCAATTTGTAACTTTGAGGTGCACAAATCATGATGTAAATCCAACGGTGTAACCTGATTCTCCACAAGCAAAATTGTTCATGTTATTCGAGAAAAATGTTATGAGCAAAACTAGTTGGCGGCTGGATGCTTGTTAGTGTGATCCGACGGCCTCCTAGTTTAGGAAAATTCTCGGGTCCATCGGTTCATCTCCCCAAAATGGGAACCAACTCGATTCCCACCCACACATGTTCCCTTTCAAACCCCCTGGGTTGTGTCTCATCCAAATCAAAATCCGGTCATGCCAACCCAAGTTTCTTGCCTGACATTAAAATAGATTTTTCATGAGCAGCAGGCTCACGTTGACACCTAGTGAATATGCTAATTATCTTTGACACCTAGTGAATATGCTAGCTTAAGTTGAGAGCTTTTGGGACAAATATTGTGGTCTCTACACTCTTGCCCAGGCTCAGCACTTCACCTGGCACCGGCACTGAAATACACTCCCCACCCAAGGAAACAACAGCAGCATATATAAAGAAACAAATGTAGATTTTCCATACAAAATGAAGGCAAATTAACTCACATATTATAAATCTCCCATCAAACTACTCTTTATGCTTAGCTCAGACCTCCTCTAAAACTTGCTTCCGTATTTCAGGGGGAAATGCCTAGTATTGTTAGGAACAACAATATGAGGGGAAAAAAACTTGCTCCAGTATCATGCTATTCGAAGTTGTTCTTAGTAAATTTGTACCATATGTCCCCAAATGTATCCATGCATCTGATATGTTCTCGAAGAAATCCCTAGTATTATTCGGAACAAAAATATGAGGGGGAAAACTTGCTCCAGTATCATGCTATTCGAAGATGTTTTAGTAAATTGTACCATATGTCTCCAATGTATCCATGCATCTGATATGTTTTCTCGCGATTGATCAGGTTGTCGTTTGTTTGTTGCTCCCATTATTTGCGAATAATGTAGGAAATCCAAAAATGTATTAAGTTTCAACAAAATAGAATTAATGCTTTTGAAATTGCCTCGTGAACCAAAATAAGTTGCTCTGATGAATAGTCATTTGCTATGCTTCGGAAATAAAAAATTAGTTCCTTGCTTTAACTATTTTAGCCTGAATATTTTGCTACAACTTCTCCACTTGTGGTACTGCTCACAACTAAAAACACCACATGAGCAATTGGACCCAAAAAAAATTGCCAAAATATAAAGTTTTCCTCATTGCTTGAGATTGCATGATAAAATAAAAATAAAAATGTTAATATTTTTTGTTTGTTGCTTAGAATTTTTTAGTGGTGTAAGTTGCCTTGTTGTGCTAGAAACATTGCCTATTATTACTAACTATATGAAAGCTGGCCCAAATAGCGAGCTGTGAGCGCTCGGGCACTGTGTCATATGAACAGTGATGAACAGTGCCCTCCCATCTCCGCGTCGTCGATCGTTCATCCCACGGTCCGCGTGGTCTTTTTGCACAAAAGCCCTCGAGTTTATCCAGAAATACGAAACTGATCTTTCCTATAAAACTAAGCCGTAACCCTAAATTCTAACCCTAGCCATCCCCCATCCCAGTTCCTCCCTGACGCGGACGCCTCCCTCGCCCTTGCTCCCGGCTGCCACGCTGCGACCTCGCCGCCGCCGTGCCGTCTCCGGCCATCCCGGGAAAGATCGAGGCCGCGCCGCCTTCCTCCTCCTCGAGGAATCTCGCGTGCCGGGAGGCTTCAAGGGCGTCGTATAGGGCAGTCTTCCCCAACTGCGGCCGAACCAGTCGTCGCCCGATTCGCCGCCGCCTGACCTCGCCTTCCTTCATCGACCTGTTCTTCGTGGTTCTGGTGGGCTTTCGGATATCCTGCGCCCCTTCCTTCGCTCTCCCTCGCTTTAATCTGTGCTCGCCCTGTAGGACGTCGCCGGACCATGCTCAAGGGTCTCCTCCGCAGGTTCGGCGCGGGCAGTCCAGGACAGGACCCGGTGCGGCGCTGGGCAGGACCTGCAGCTGCACCCTCAAGGTTGTCACCTTCCTGGACCCAGCCCGTCCCTGCCCCGTTGTCAGGTGAACAAGGTAAACGCCCGTGGTCGCCTCATGTCTGCTCTTTCTTCCATGGCAGGGGCAAGCGTTGCCTCCACTTCTGCAAAAAGAATGTCAGTCATAGGTCTCAAGGCTGGAACTCCATGTATGGGAGATTTTCCTGTTTGTAGGTTCACGAGGGAAGAAGAAACGAAGCGAACGAACCATCTTGGTGCCAACCTGAGCATAGTGGCACAAAACAAATTTATCCCTTATTCACCCTAATGTAAGTTCTTGAATTAAATGTGAGCACAGTTCCACCCGAGTCAGCCAAATGTTGATTAGCATCTTCAGGCTTCAGCTTAATAACATTCACCCAGTTTTCTAATTTTTGACATGCAGCTATTTGATGTTTGCTGCATATTTTGTATATCTGAGATTAATTGAGCTTCACGCCACAAAGTTACCTCATTATTTGATTTTTTAGATGTTGTTTTTATGCTGTTATGCTTGCATCTGTATGAACTATATTTACTATTTCGGCGTCAACTCAACGTAGTTATTTGTGCCCGTAAATAAAGTGATCTGCTATTTTGAGCCGACCCTCCATTTTTGACTTAGAATCACCACATTTACCTTTAGTCTTTGATTCAAAAGTTATCATGTAACTTTTTTGTTCAAACTGTGTTGTAATGTGAAAGAAGCCATGCACATTCTATTTCCAGGTTTGTTTTAGTCTAATTGTATTACTTATAGTTAGATTAGCATCCAACAGAAGTTAAGGAGAATGGGAATGAGATATTGTGCTTAATCATGTATGGCTTGGTGATGGGAATGAGATATTGTGCTTAATCATGTCGTATAATTTTATATTTGGTCCATTAAATAATAGATGGGATGAATGATGTATGTCAATGTGATTACTATTGTCTCATATTCTGCTTATGTACTATGTAGAGACTGCAATGCAAATTTCTTTTCTTTAGTTATTTATACTTTTCCTTTTTAAGTGTAGTTGTGTAAATGAACTGTGGCCATTCAGGATACATTGGGAAAGCTATTCTATAGCTATTTATTGTTTTTCTTCTTAAGAGTGCTTGCATAAATTAACCATGGACATTCATGGAAGCTAAGTACTGCAATGGTAAAATCTGAGCCAACTTTAAAGTGAAATATCAAGATGGAAAGGTTGTACATACAAGAAAAAATTAGATGTGTTTACTACACAGTGTCGTGTCATTTGCGAGAGAACCTAAGCATACATGCTCAACTTCTATCCCATGGATGTCAGCTTAAGACATAACATGGTTTGCCATCAGAATCAGAATGCTCATGAATAGTGCAGTTAGCGTAACAGGTACTAGATTACTTCTTACACAAGAGAGCACTACAGGTTAAATATCGTCAAGCTAGGTAACTCAGATCTATGTTGGTCTAGATTTTGGCCTAAGTGTAGGATCATGGGTTATGTGCATGTTAGGGAATAAGAATCACCATTTTGAATATAAATTATCAGTTTTTTTTGCATTTTTTAAATATTTGTAAACCTAGAGTTTACTGTGATGAATACCTCTTTGCTATGGTAGTCTACCAGATACCAGTCACTAGTGGAAAAGGAGCCTTTGGTTCACCCCTTTAGCCCGGATTTTAAATTGAACCGAGACTAAAGGTGTGAGAGCCGCAGCGCCGGATTTGCGAGGGACTTTTAGTCCCGGTTCGTGTTACGAACCGGGACTAAAGGTTCACCGCATGCGGCAACAGAGGCGGGGCCCAGCGCCAGAGACGTTTAGTCCCGGTTCCTTTCACGAACCGGGACTAAAGGTCCTCACTTCATCAGCTTCTTCCACCCCTGCTCACTCCATTTTTCCCACCGAGCCCGAGCTCAAAACCATTTCCCCTCCATTTCTTCTCCATTTCCTCTCCCCAAGCCTAGATAATACACAATATTTTACACCATTTGGACAGATTGAAGACACCCCACGGTTAGCAGCTTCATCCTCTTTCCGGCATTGTTTCTTTAGCTCATTTTGCTCATTTCAATTTTTTTGTGTAAGCAAGGTGTTCGATGGAATGCCTAAGTTATGATCTCATTTGTGTATATGTGCAATTTGTTCTCAAACTAAATAATGATTTATGTGTTTTAGTGTGGTGAGGAGCCTTATCGACGTCGATCGCCCGCGCCGTCCCGTCACCGGCACCACCTCGGTGAGCCTCTATATTTTATTTTATTTGATTTTTAAAAACATAGCTTTTATGATTTAGATGCATAGTTACTACTTGTATAATTTTCTAACTTGTATTATATGTATAGTGTCATGGTTCTGATATCCGTCCCCGTCGGTCCTCGTCCGGTCTATGATTCGGATGTGGTATATTTTCAAAACTATTTATTTCATTCTATGTTTCTGGCAATTATGGCGACCAACTTGACATAGAATTATTTTTATCTAGGAGGTAGTTGAACCAGAAATTGAACCTGACCCTATTGTCGAGTTTTTGGATAAAGAAAATAATGATTTGAAAGCAAAATTGAAAAGAAGTGAAGATCTTTATCTTCAATGCTTAGAAGATAAGATGAAATTAGAGCTCAAACTTGCCGACGTGGTCGATGGTAACGAGATCAAGATGGATGCAATGCGCTTGAAGATAAAAAGGATTAGAAAATATGCCATTAATCGGGAGGCTTGGTATCATTATGCTGTGGGTTCAGTATTTACCTTAGTTGCGATTTTGATCGCATTTGTTGTTGGATTTAAATTCTTTAGATAATTTTTATATTTGTTTCAGTTAATGTATGTTTTATGAGAACTATGTATTACCAGTTGTCACTACTCTACTCTTATTTTAATGGATGACATTGTATTAATTAATTTGCTCTTACATATTATTTATGACAGTAGTGTAATAATGGGGTTCGATATACTTTTATGCAATACAGATGAACCGACAATGGATGTACGGTGACCGATGTTGTCCTGAGTTCATTGATGGCATGCATAATTTTCTCCATGTGGCTGAGGCAAACAAGCCGAAGAACGGTTTTATTCGTTGTCCATGTAGTGCCTGCAAGAATATGAGTGATCACTCTACCTCAAAAGTCATTCACTCACACCTCTTGCATAATGGTTTTATGCCTGGTTATTATTGTTGGACCAAGCACGGAGAAACAGGGGTTATCATGGAAGAAAATGAAGAAGAGGAGGATAATGACAAGTATCCTTGGTTCAGTGATACTACAATGGGAGAAGACGAAACTGAAGAAGATCCCATTATTGATGAGCCCGACGATGATCTTCGTCGGGCCATTCGTGATGCACAAATGGACTGTGGAAGTGAAAACGAAAGGTTGAAGTTGGAGCGTATGTTAGCTGATCACGCCAAATTGTTGTACCCAACTTGTCAAAATGACCAGAAAAAGCTGGGTACCACACTTGAATTGCTGCAATGGAAGGCAGAGAATGGTACTTCTGACAAGGGATTTGAAAATTTGTTGAAAATAGTTAAGAAGATGCTTCCAAAGGATAACGAATTGCCCTCTAGTACGTACGAAGCAAAGAAGGTGGTATGCCCTCTAGGATTAGAGGTGCATAAGATACACGCATGCATTAACGACTGCATCCTCTACCGCGGTGAGCACGAAAAACTGAATGCATGTCCTGTATGTGGTGCTTTGCGGTATAAGATCGGGCGAGATGACCCTGGTGATGTTGAGGGCGAGCCGCGCCCCAGGAAGAGGATTCCTGCAAAGGTGATGTGGTATGCTCCTATAATACCACGGTTGAAACGTTTGTTCAGCAACAGAGAGCATGCCAAGTTGTTGCGATGGCACAAAGAAGATCGTAAAAAAGACTTGATGTTGAGACACCCCGCGGATGGGTCCCAGTGGAGAAAAATTGACAGAGAGTTCCCGACATTTTCAGATGACGCAAGGAACTTAAGATTTGGTCTAAGTACGGATGGCTTTAATCCTTTTGGAGAGCAGAGCTCCAGTCACAGCACTTGGCCCGTGACTCTATGTATCTATAACCTTCCTCCTTGGTTGTGTATGAAGCGGAAGTACATTATGATGCCAGTGCTCATTCAAGGCCCGAAGCAACCTGGCAACGACATTGATGTGTACCTCAGGCCATTAGTTGAAGAACTTTTGCAGTTGTGGCGTGAAGAAGGTGTACGTGTGTGGGATGAGCACAAACTGGAGGAATTTGATCTACGAGCTTTGCTTTTTGTAACCATCAATGATTGGCCTGCTCTTGGCAACATTTCAGGACAGTCAAACAAGGGATACAATGCATGCACGCACTGTTTAGCTGAGACTGATAGTATACATTTAGGTAACAAGAATGTGTACCTGGGTCATCGTCGGTTTCTTGTACCCAAGCATCCGTTAAGGAAGAAAGGCAAGCATTACAAATGTGAGGAAGATCATCGGCCGAGGCCTACCCGCCCTTCTAGTTCTGTTATACATGATATGGTCAAGGATTTAAGTGTAATATTTGGAAAGGGTCCTGGCGGACTCACTGTTCCGAATGACGCAAACAACCACGTACCCATGTGGAAGAAGAAATCTATATTTTGGGAGCTGCCCTATTGGATAATGCTAGAGATTCACTCTGCAATCGACGTGATGCACGTGACAAAGAACATTTGCTGCAACCTGCTAAACTTCTTGGGCGTGTATGGGAAGTCAAAAGATGGGAAGTCAAAAAAAGGTCCACCGAAAGGAAGGCAGGCCCATCAACGTATGAGCGAAGAGATGCATCGAGACGATACTCATTCAGAGAATCAGCCAGGTCCTGCAAGCTACGCTCTTACTAAAGAAGAGAAGAAAATATTTTTTGAGTGCCTTCGCAGTATGAAGGTTCCATCTGGCTTCTCATCAAATATAAAGGGAATAATAAACATGGCAGAGCAAAAATTTCAGAACCTAAAGTCTCATGACTGTCACGTGATTATGACACAATTACTTCCGGTTGCACTGAGAGGGCTTCTACCGGAAAATGTTCGAGAACCCATTGTGAAGCTATGTGCATTTCTCAATGCAATTTCTCAGAAGGTCATCAATCCACTAACTCTAAAAAATTTAGAGAAGGATGTGGTCCAATGTCTTGTCAGCTTCGAGTTGGTGTTCCCACCAACCTTCTTCAATATTATGACGCACCTTGTAGTCCACCTAGTCGAAGAGATTTCTGTTCTCGGTCCTGTATTTCTACACAACATGTTCCCCTTTGAGAGGTTCATGGGAGTCTTAAAAAAATATGTGCATAACCGGGCTAGGCCAGAAGGAAGCATCGTCAAGGGTTATGGAACAGAGGAGGTCATTGAGTTTTGTGTAGATTTTATTCCTGATCTGAAGCCGATCGGTGTTCCTGAATCACGTCATGAGGGGAGACTGCATGGAAAAGGCACCCTAGGAAAGAAAGCAACAATATGTCAAGACGGGGATTCTTTCACTCAAGCACACGACACCGTTCTACATAATTCCAGTTTGGTGGGTCCGTATGTCGAGGAACACAAGAATGTTTTACGCTCCAAATACCCGGAGAAAACTGAAGATTGTATTGATGGAGAACACATGAAGACTTTCAGCAGTTGGTTAAAAAGACGTCTCATTAATGACACCAATGTTGAAGAACAGCTATACTTGTTGGCCACATCACCAGCTTCAACTATATTGACTTTTCAAGGGTACGAGATAAATGGAAATATATTTTACACAGCCAACCAAGATAAAAAGAGCACAAACCAAAACAGTGGAGTCCGCTTTGATGCAACAAACTGCAACGGGACAAAGGACACATATTATGGTTACATAGAGGAGATATGGGAACTTGACTATGGACCTACTTTTAAGGTCCCTTTGTTCAAGTGCAAATGGTTCAACCTACGAGGCGGGGTAGAGGTAGACCCACGATACGGAATGACTACAGTGGATCTCAAGAATCTTTCGTACGAGAACGAACCATTCGTCCTAGCCAGTGAAGTGGCTCAGGTTTTCTATGTGAAGGACATGTCTACCCTACCGAAAAAAAGAAAAGATAAGCAAGCGAGTACATCACACGATGAGCCAAAGCGCCACATAGTTCTTTCAGGGAAAAGAGTCATTGTGGGAGTGGAGGACAAGACAGACATGTCAGAAGATTACGATAAGTTTCATGACATTCCGCCCTTCAAAGTGAACACTGATCCAAGTATCAAGTTAAATGGAGAAGATTGTCCGTGGTTACGACGCAATCAGAAGAACAAGTAAACACTAGATAGGGATATTATTGTTGATGTGTAATATCCGAATGCTTTGTATCAGAAGAACAAGTGAACTGAAGTATTTTGTAGATGCATGGAACAAAACACACGATTTCACCTGCATACAGCCCAACGGTGGCTCGTGAGTGCCTGCATATCAAATGCACCGTTGGGCGTATGCAGGGAATCCGAATGCTTTGTATTCGGTCGATGAACTGAAGTATTATGTAGATAGAACCGTCCGGTGGCAAGACATCTCTGATGATCTACAACCGTCCGGCAAGACATCGCTGATGATCTGCAACCGTTTGGAACGGTCGCAGATCATCAGCGACGTCTTGCCGTTGGTTGCCCAAAGATGTCTTCACTGAGTGCTCTCTGCTACCCGCCGAGGGGAGGGGGGCTATATATAGGGTACGTGTGCTTCTTTAGTCCCGGTTGGTAACAACAACCGGGATCTAACGGCTCACAAGTGCTTGAAAGAAACACACTCCTGATCTAACGGCTCACAAGTGCTTGAAAGAAACACACTCCTGATCTAACGGCTCACAAGTGCTTGAAAGAAACACACGATCCGTGTGCTTCTTTAGTCCCGGTTGGTGGCTCAACCCATGCCAAAGGATTTGATTTTTTGAGGTGTTTATCACTTTATTACATTTTTTCTTAAAAACGATCAAAACGGTCGCTATGACAAATCATCGGAAGAGGTGATATTTTCTAGAACGGTCATATTTTCTGTACGTCCTTCACAAAAAACCTCATTTTTTCCACTTAAAAAAAGGAAAAAACTATTTATGAAAATAATTTGAAGAATCCCTTTGGCAAGGTTGTTTGATATACCAATATGCACCTATGTGTGGAGTATGAAATCTTTATCACAAACTATGCCGTGGAAATGACCATAACTTGGTCATTTGTCTTGAAACTTCTTTATTTTTTTTGAAATTTTTTGTCTTGAAACTTCTAGATGTTCATACATGATGGACCTTTTTGTGAATACTTTTTTTTGC
Organism: Poa annua; assembly: GCA_026929855.1. Classification (NCBI taxonomy): domain Eukaryota; kingdom Viridiplantae; phylum Streptophyta; class Magnoliopsida; order Poales; family Poaceae; genus Poa; species Poa annua. The sequence continues at coordinate 75,387,274 of CM049433.1, forward strand.
AAAAGTTGGCAAAAATCAAGTTTATCATTTTTCATAGCAACTAGTACACATATAAGGATCCCATGCCAAAGGATTTGATTTTTTGAGGTGTTTATCACTTTATTACATTTTTTCTTAAAAACGATCAAAACGGTCGCTATGACAAATCATCGGAAGAGGTGATATTTTCTAGAACTATCAATGTTTCTGTGATATAACCACTAGTTGTGTACCTTAAAATGATTTTTCCAAAAGTTTCAGACCAAACTATCAAACAGTTGTAGTTCAAATTTGAATTACTTTCGATAAATCAACATAAACTCAATTAACTAGGGGAAATTAGTTAGAATTCAAAGAAAAAACTCATACCTGGGGATCATCCATCATATGTGCACCAATCTTAGTGAAAATTAGTTGGGTGCCATTTGGAGTCATATTTTCTGTACGTCCTTCACAAAAAACCTCATTTTTTCCACTTAAAAAAAGGAAAAAACTATTTATGAAAATAATTTGAAGAATCCCTTTGGCAAGGTTGTTTAATATACCAATATGCACCTATGTGTGGAGTATGAAATCTTTATCACAAACTATGCCGTGGAAATGACCATAACTTGGTCATTTGTCTTGAAACTTCTAGATGTTCATACATGATGGACCTTTTTGTGAATACTTTTTTTGCAAAAGTTGGCAAAAATCAAGTTTATCATTTTTCATAGAAACTAGTACACATATAAGGATCCCATGCCAAAGGATTTGATTTTTTGAGGTGTTTATCACTTTATTACATTTTTTCTTAAAAACGATCAAAACGGTCGCTATGACAAATCATCGGAAGAGGTGATATTTTCTAGAACTATCAATGTTTCTGTGATATAACCACTAGTTGTGTACCTTAAAATGATTTTTCCAAAAGTTTCAGACCAAACTATCAAACAGTTGTAGTTCAAATTTGAATTACTTTCGATAAATCAACATAAACTCAATTAACTAGGGGAAATTAGTTAGAATTCAAAGAAAAAACTCATACCTGGGGATCATCCATCATATGTGCACCAATCTTAGTGAAAATTAGTTGGGTGCCATTTGGAGTCATATTTTCTGTACGTCCTTCACAAAAAACCTCATTTTTTCCACTTAAAAAAAGGAAAAAACTATTTATGAAAATAATTTGAAGAATCCCTTTGGCAAGGTTGTTTAATATACCAATATGCACCTATGTGTGGAGTATGAAATCTTTATCACAAACTATGCCGTGGAAATGACCATAACTTGGTCATTTGTCTTGAAACTTCTAGATGTTCATACATGATGGACCTTTTTGTGAATACTTTTTTTGCAAAAGTTGGCAAAAATCAAGTTTATCATTTTTCATAGCAACTAGTACACATATAAGGATCCCATGCCAAAGGATTTGATTTTTTGAGGTGTTTATCACTTTATTACATTTTTTCTTAAAAACGATCAAAACGGTCGCTATGACAAATCATCGGAAGAGGTGATATTTTCTAGAACTATCAATGTTTCTGTGATATAACCACTAGTTGTGTACCTTAAAATGATTTTTCCAAAAGTTTCAGACCAAACTATCAAACAGTTGTAGTTCAAATTTGAATTACTTTCGATAAATCAACATAAACTCAATTAACTAGGGGAAATTAGTTAGAATTCAAAGAAAAAACTCATACCTGGGGATCATCCATCATATGTGCACCAATCTTAGTGAAAATTAGTTGGGTGCCATTTGGAGTCATATTTTCTGTACGTCCTTCACAAAAAACCTCATTTTTTCCACTTAAAAAAAGGAAAAAACTATTTATGAAAATAATTTGAAGAATCCCTTTGGCAAGGTTGTTTAATATACCAATATGCACCTATGTGTCGAGTATGAAATCTTTATCACAAACTATGCCGTGGAAATGACCATAACTTGGTCATTTGTCTTGAAACTTCTAGATGTTCATACATGATAGACCTTTTTGTGAATACTTTTTTTGCAAAAGTTGGCAAAAATCAAGTTTATCATTTTTCATAGCAACTAGTACACATATAAGGATCCCATGCCAAAGGATTTGATTTTTTGAGGTGTTTATCACTTTATTACATTTTTTCTTAAAAACGATCAAAACGGTCGCTATGACAAATGATCGGAAGAGGTGATATTTTCTAGAACTATCAATGTTTCTGTGATATAACCACTAGTTGTGTACCTTAAAATGATTTTTCCAAAAGTTTCAGACCAAACTATCAAACAGTTGTAGTTCAAATTTGAATTAATTTAAAAAATTCAACATAAACTCATTTAACTAGGCAAAACTAATTAAAAAAATCAGTTTGGAATCTTTAAATCAAAGAATATAAAACAAAACAGAAAAGGAAACTAGAAACAAAATAATTCAAAAAAAAGTAAACCAAAGTATATAAAAGAAAACAGAAACAAAAACCATTCAAAAGTTAAAGAAAAAGAAAAAGAAACTAGGAAACAAAAAAAACAACATTTCTCCCGGTTGGTAAAACCAACCGAGACTAAAGGGCCGCTGGGCTTCGCGCGCGATTTTTCGCGGCCTAGACAGACCTTTAGTCCCGGTTGGTGTTACCAACCGGGACTAGAAGGTCTTTAGTCCCGGTTGGTAACACCAACCGGGACTAAAGGTCAGTTTCGCGGCGTTATGTCTGGTCGCGACGAATTTTTTCGCATTCTCTTCCCCAAATCAAAGGCGAAGCCCTGTGCTCCCGCGACGACGCTGCTCCGCCGCCCGTCGCCGCGCTCCGCCCCGACGCCGCCCGTCGCCGCGCTCTGCTGCCCGTCGCCGCGCTCCGTCCTCTCCATCTCCTGCCGTGCCGCGCCGCCGCCGCAGCCCCGACGCCGCCCGTCGCCGCGCTCCGCCGCCGCCACCGCCCGCGCCTCGCCCTGCTCCTGCCGTGCCGCGCCGCCGCCCGACACAGCTCTGCCCCGACGAGCCCGTCGAGGTGAGCTCTCCTCCTCTCCCTCCGATTTAGGTTTAGGGTTAGGTTTCGGAATTTTGACATGTTAGGAATTTTAGCACTATCAGGAATTTTAGCACTGTTTTAGGAAGTTTAGGGTTATTAGGTTTAGGAATTATCTTGACATGTTTTAGGAATTTTAGCTACTGTTTTCAATCTGTTGTTGTTTAGGTTGTTAATGAGATGAGCATTCATAGGTACTCTTGGCATGTGTGTGTAAAGGTAATGTGTGTGTAAAGGTAATGTTGCACTAAAATTTAAAAACGAGAGAATGAATATAACTACATGAAGAAGCCCTCAGGAAATGGTTAACCAGTGGAGTTATATTCAGCTTAGGGAGTAAAGGCAAGCATAAATTATGCATTTTAACTTTTAATAAGTATGCAGATAATGCATTTTGAGTAAGCTTCTAACAAATTATGCATTTTAACTTTTAACAAGTAATCTTATGCAGATAATGCCTCATAAAATGCATTTTGAGTAAGCTTCTAATAAATGATGCATCTTAACAGGAAGACTCACTAAATAACATATTTCTACAACATAGAAATTAGTTGGAACTAAAGCACACTCAAATTTGCTTAGTATTTACCGTGTCAGAATTTACTCGCTAAAACACCGGCTTGAGGGGGTTAGTTATGCAAGAATTCTTGTGTGTATTCATCTACACGCAACTCTAATCATCCTAGTTTTAGTTTTAGTTATGCATCTATCCTATGACTTATAAGTGCTTGAGGGTGATATGTTAGTTCACTCCTTCATTTTAGCAATGTATTATGCATGTGTATGCAAAGTAAGAACAAATACACTAAATAATTATGCATGCTTTCCTTAGGTGCTAATAGTTCCTGGCTGCTGCTAGTGAGCAACATGATCTGGTGGTGCTAATATTGCTGAAATGATTTTAGCAATGTATCCTTGGATAGATTTGGCAAGATCTCTTACCATGTTTAAATAGTGCAAGACATTTTCTCTACTGATTTTGTATGTCGAGGGCTAGGTGTTTGCAAGACATTCTCTACTGTTTTTTGCTAGAGCTGATATACAATTCATTATACAGTTGTTTTGATTGATATACAATTCATTATACAACTTGCAGGAGGTCCTTGCTGCTCGGGTGTGTCCACGGCTTGCAGGAGGTCTTGCTTCTCGCTGCCAAGACGAACCTAGCTTGTATGATGAATTTGCCATTTGTTCTCACTCTTGGCTAGATTGATTGCTACATTCCTGATGTTTCAGTCCATGTTGAGTGTCTATCTTTGTTTTGTAAATTGAGATGATTGTAAATGTGTTAGATATGAAATTGTAATATATGATCCATATATATTATGGTGTGTTAGATATGCAAATTGAGATGATTGTAAATGTGTACGAAAAAAGATGATTTTGTTAGGTATGCAAGATGAGCACACACTGTTTTCTTCGCTGCCACCTTGTTGTGCTATATGATCCATACTTGTTGCAATTATTGTACTTGTATATGTTTTTCAGATGAATAAATGTAAACTTGATTATAATGCCCGAGCTATGGATTGCAGGTACATTTGAGCTATGGAGCACTTGCGAGACGAGCAGATAGAAGAAGCACAATTTCAACGAGACGAGGAGATGGAAGACCAAATGGAACAACTTATTTATAACGATGCCCGAGCTGGAGGAGATGTAGATGATTATGAATTTGAACAATTTTTGAACGACTTTGGTGATGGAATGGAGTCACGAGATGTGGTGATAACAAACTCCGGCGGAGAGGTGTATATGTGTTTATAATAAATACGGCGATATGTTGTTGTTAACTACATGCATTAATTGATTTGTGTTGCATTTATTAACGACTCATTTTTCTTTTAGCCATCCGGATCGAGCAAATCTGCCAAAAAGCAGCCACCATGTGCTCCTCGAGGCAAGGCAAAAAGAATGACGAGCGAGGATCCAAAGTTACCGATTGAGGAAATTGCTGATTCCGGCGAACCGCTCGAACCAAAACAGAACCGCAGCAAATTTATAAGTCAAGCTGGAGTTATTGTTAGGGACATGATCCCAATCAGCATACGCGAATGGAATAAGCCGGCGGCCGCAGATGTGGAGGACCCATGTTATGTCCACCAAGTTCTTAAGGATTTGGTCTACAACACGCTGTTGTCACATTTCACCCTCCCGCCAGATCTCTCTAAAGTGAAGAAGGACAACCTCAAGAAGTGGACTCTTATTAAGATGGCGGAACAATTCCGGAACTGGAAGAAAAAGTTATGGAATCAATATGAACAAACAAAAGAAGACCCAGATTTCAGTGGAGCACAAGGGAAGAAGTTAGAATCTGAATGGGCGGCGTTTAAGGCGTATAGGGAATCACCTATGGCTGTGGCCCGATCGGAGATAAATAAGTTGAATGCTGGGCTGAAGGTACACCACCATACATTGGGGACAGGTGGCTACAAGAGCGCCATTCCTAAGTGGTTAGCTTATGAAGAAAAACTGGTTCGATCGGGGGTCCGTCCAAAGACACTTGACTGGCCCGAGAGGTCAAAATTCTGGTTGTACGCGCATGGGGCAGTGTTGGACCCAGTAACCGGAGATATTGTTGGAAAAGGAAAATGGAAGGATCTCGTTGACAGAATCAAAAAGAAGCTTGAAGATGCAATTAATGATGTTCGCAATGGTGTGTTCAAACCCGATAGAGAGGATGACGAGCTGACACGGGCCCTGGGGAATCCTGAACATGTTGGACGAGCTCGAGGCTTTCCTGGCGGTGCTACGTTTAAGACTGCGTGGCCGGAATCCGCTCACACTTATAGAAGCCGTAGCAGAGGTAAGAAGAAGGAGGCCGACCGGATATCAGCATTGGAACGTGGCCTGAAGGAGACACAGGCGGAACTTAAAGCATTGAAGGAGCAAAGAACGGAACCTCAGGAGCGGCACCAATTAGATCATGAAGCAGATGCCGCCCCATCTCAGCGTAGAAGCAGCGTTGGTTCCACGCGTCAAGTCGATGGTCCCTACCCAGTGGATGACATCACAGAGCCTACAGGTTGTGAGCTACATATAGCAATGAGAAACATAACTTTGAAGGTGGCGGTGGGGCAAGCTTTAGTAATTCAACCTGGAGAACTCTACCATTGTGGTCAAATTCCAGATGGCTACGCTCGTGTCGGGGTGGACGAAATTATGCCGGGATTTGAAACCTTGGAACTTGAGTTACCTGGAGGTGACGAGGAGAAGACGTTGGCAGACGTCAAGCATGCCTTCGCCCTATGGCCCAAGAAATACATCGTCCTTTCAGAACAAGCAAAGTCCACTCCTCGTTCTAGGAGTCCAGCTCACCAGCAAAGTCCACTCTTCCTCGAGAGGGATCAAAGACGGAGTCCATCTCCACCCCATCAGCAAAGCCCACACCTCCCCGATAGGGACCCCAGCCCGAGTCCATCTCCAGCTCAACAGCAAAGCCAACCGCCCCCCGAGAGGGTTCCTAGCGCGAGGCCATCGCAGTCTGTGCCAGTCCGCCAGAATGTTAAGTCGCTCTCGAGTAGGCGCCAGTCTGGTTCTCCTGTTAGGAAGAAACCTAGAAAGCAGAAAACACCGCCGCCTACTCCAAAGTTACCTTGGGAGAGAACCGTCGAGGAAAACGATACCGCCTGCAAAGAACATACGGATGCCTGGCTTGCTGGCGTGAAACAGAAAGCGTTAGCGAAACAATTGCCTCCTGCAAAATTTACTGCCGGAATTCCTCAGGAGAAAATTGACCGTTGCATCGATGCCCTATACAACCCCCCACCATCGCCGCCAACAGACTATGATCGCAACATTGGTAAGTCATATGACGAAGAGATGGATGATCGATCGAAAAAAGGGAAACAAGTTGCCCAACTCGGAGAACAAGACGCACAGTCGGCCCCCCCGCTCAAGGTGCTTGATGACAGAGTTCTCAAAAACATCAATGTGCGGGAGCTGGTATATTCGGGAGATGATATCCCCTTCGCGGATGTTGTTCGTACTTATGTTCACGGGGAGAATTTTGTCGACGGCGACTTACCCACAAGAATGCGTCAATTTCAAGCCTGGTACAAGAATACCGTAAAGGAGACGAATAAAGACGCTCTCATGATGGCAGTTAAGGAAGAGCATTATTTCCAAGAATACTCCATTGTCCTTTACTTCGCCGAAATCTTACAGTTATACAATCTCCGGGCCCTCGACAAAGCTATCATTAGTTCCTATTGTCTGTAAGTGATATATTCCTGTAATTTAATGCTTTAATTAGCTCTACTCGTTCATTGTCTGTGATAATCCTCTCTATAATATTTTGTTTGCTTTATTACGCAGAATGAAGATGCTCGAATGCAAGAAGCAGAAAATCAACCACATTGGGTTCATTGACCCCTCTATAATGCATGAAGATAACATAATTGATCCAATACTTAACAAGGATACACCCGGTAATTTGCTAATGTTTTTCAAGCGACAAGCTTACAAAAAATATATATTATGGCCTTACAACTTCAAGTGAGTGTTACTGCTTATTACACATTCTATTTTTCTCACCCGATGTTAAGTTTAATTGATGAGTTATGCATGACTATTTATAAACGTGCGCAGCTACCACTACATTCTTATCGTTATTGACTTGCGGAAAGGAGAAATTGTTGTCCTTGACTCGTTAAGAAGATGCCCTAAACAATACAAGACCTGTTTTGATTTGGTGGCAAGGTACTTTCTTTTCTTATCGGCTCTTTCGTTCATTTCCTAATATCAAAGAATTTATGACTCATTCATTTATTTTCTTGTCATGCAGCGTTTGGAAAATGTTCCTCGCGGAACATCCGAACAGTGGATGGCCAGAGAAACTGCGCTGGCGTAGTAACGATGTAAGTAGTACTATAACTAGTCCCATGCACCATTATCATACTTTATTATTATTTGATTAAATTCTATTCTTCTATAGACTTGCCTTAAACAGCCAATAGGGACTGATCTATGTGGATTCTACGTTTGCGAGTACATGCACACTGTGGTCAACGAGAGTTTGAAGAGCAAAAGAAGTATCGAAGTACGTAAAGCTCTAGTCACAACATTATTTTTGTACCATCAATCGTGATGAGTTTTATTCATTTCATATCTCATGTATTCATTGTGATGTCATTTTTTTACAGTTGGCAAGAAAGCGCAGCGAGTTACCAATAAAGACCCGCTTCAGGGCACTTGCAGAGGAGTTGACGGGATTTTACCTCGACCATGTCATACCGGAGACCGGAGAGTACCACTATTTTGACTAGTGCAGACATGTAAAATATAGTGATCTCCATGTAACAAAGTACTTCTAAGTATCTGGAACCGGGAAACGTGATCTTCATGTACCACGCGTACTTAATTGTGTATGTGTTATCAACACATGATCTTCATGTAATTCAAAAAAAAAAAACACATGATCTTCATGTAATTGTATATATGCATGATGCAACTTCATCTAGCTTCGTATAATAATTTATACGTGTTTTTCGCGCATCGAAGTCGTAGCATCCGAAACCCCTACCCCGACGCATCGACGTGGTACCATCCGAAACCCCCTACCATCACGCATCGACTATAGAATCGACGTGGTACCATCCGAAACCCCCTACCATCACGCATCGACGTGGTACCATCCGAAACCCCCTACCATCACGCATCGACGTGGTACCATCCGAAACCCCTACCCAGAAAACCGGTCGAAATAAAAAAAAAGCAAAACCCTGAAATGAAAATAAAACAAAACCCTGAAATGTAAAAAAAAAAAACCCTTAGTCCCGGTTCGTAACACGAACCGGGACTAAAGGGTTCGCCCCCGCGCGCCCTGCCGCGGCCACGTGCGGAGCTCTAATTGGTGGGGGGGCTCTAGTCCCGGTTCGTATTGAACCGAGACCAAAGGTTGGGGGGGCTCTAGTCCCGGCTTGGTAGTCCCGGTTGCTACACCGGGACTACAGCCCCTCTGGAACCGGGACTAGAGCCCCGATTTCCACTAGTGAGTCCTATCCTATGCTTTTCTTAGAGCTACTAGAGCATTGATGTTCTTACAACATTTTAATGATAGAGTACTCTTCTGTGTGTGCTATTTGCCTATTTTACGGTTAAATTGTGTTCTACTTTACTTCCTGTGTCGGGGCAAATATAGAAATAGAGAGTTGCTCTCCAGGTGATGAAATATCATACTCCCTCCAACCCAGATTAAGTGTCGTACGAAGATACCTACCTACATATGTTTCATAGGCTGGACTCGCGACAATTTTTGTGGGTCGGAGAGAGTACTAGAAAAGATTTTGCTCACTGTTAATGAGCAAATGGTAAGGTTGGGCATGGAATTGATGCTATACTGGTGATTCCATTATCACTTGCTTAAATTATTCAGGACCTGTTAACAACGTTGGTGTCATGTTAAAAAAATTGAATACTTGCGAGAACTGAAACACTTATAGCCAGGATATCCAGGTAAGGTTAGTAGTTGTTTCCATGTTAATGAACATTTTATCATTATTTTGCATTGTACAGTTTATTGTTAGTTGCCTAATGAGGCTTCCCTACTCATTTTCTGATTTCGTATTATTCTACAAGACACAGCGATTATCCTCTAATGAACAAGTGCCCCTTTATCTAATTTATATATGTGTCGTAGCAGAAAAAACATTATAATTATCACACGGAAAACATATCAAGATGCATCTGGAGCTAGACGTATTGAATTTACATTTTTCCTTGCTTATTTTGCATAGAATTTGACTTCATTTACCCCGGACTAAAACATTTTATAACCTTATTAAACTCCAGTTGAGAAACTACAGAATACTTTTCCACTTATTGGGAGTTGGGACATATTTCCAGGTTAGTGCAGCGAGTGCCAATTTTTCTATCATCTTACAACCGCCGACGAGGTGTTCCTCTTCAACTCCGCTAAGTCTTCCAGTATGCCGTCTAGCTGCAGTGCCGCCTCCTCCAGTGCGCCGATGGCGACGAGCTTCGACTCGAGTTGGTTTCCCCGTGGTGCCATCGCGTTCTGGATAGAGGTGCTTTCCTGCCTATGCTTTAGCACTGCTGCTGACCTCTTCCAGCACTACGCCGAGGGAACAATGTCTTTGATGACAGCCATGGGTAGGCACAGGTAGTGCTTTCTTATTATATTTGTGTAGTAGTGCAGAGATGCATATTGATTTGTACATATCCCTTGGTAAAGTATTTATTTTTTGTTTTTACCTAATTATTGTTAATCTATTAGTTTGGAGATATTTCAACGCTCGCCATCAATTTGACATTCTGTTTCACTGGATTCCGTAGGGGTAAACTGAGGCTCACTGCAAAATAATCAGGAAACAACATTGGTAGATCTTCTGTTTCCTGGAGCTTTTCGTTCAAAGTGCAGGGCTTTCTCATCCAGATGGTTTTGCTATGGACATGGACTACGATAGGATTGGGTATTCAGCTAGAATCCAATGTTGATGTATTTGAAGGGTTCGTAGCATAGAAAACAAAAAAATTCCTACGGTGACAACAAACCAACAAGCCAAGATCTAATCTAGGAGATGCTCGTAACGAGTGGAACATATTCCAAGAGAAACTCACCCTCGAAGACCGTAAGCGTTTCGAGAATAATTCTCGTGGATGATGTAGTCGTTCACTCGCCAATCTCAAGATCGTGAAGATGTGCGCTGCAACGGGCAGCGCCTCCGTACTCGGTCACACATACGGTTTGATGACGACCTCCGTTCCCTCGATCCAGCGGGGCAGCGGAAGTGGTAGAACCACCAAGGAACTCCAACATCACGACGGCGTGGTGTGGTGGAGAACTAAACGGCCATGGCTTCGCCAAGCGGATGGCTGGATGGTGGAGCAGCGGGAGGAGGGAGAGAGAGACAAGTGTGTGTGGAGAGGGAGCTCACACCCCTCTTTATATAGGAGGGGGAGGGAGCCACGAATTTGGGGTCCCCTCTCCCCTCATCATGTGAGTGGAGTCTCCACTCAACCCACTCATTCTCTCATCAATTTCCACTCAAAATTTCAAGGGTTTTTCTTTATTAAATACAACAATTTCATTTCTTTTTAATTTGTTAATTATATTAACAAACATTAACACTTAACCCCTTGGTTCATTTGTTAATTCTATTAACAACCATTGGCAACCATTGACAATTAACCCCTTGAACTATTTCAATATTACCCGAAACAATTTCGGTGATGTCCAAACTTTTCTCCAAAATTCCGTGTCTACCCAAAAGCGTCGACAAACCTTAAGTGTGTCACCCTACGGTTCGTGAATAATGTAGACATGATCGAGACACCTCTCCGATCAATAGTCAACAGCGGGATCTGGAGATCCGTAATGACTCCTACATATTCGACGATGAATCTTGTGATCGTGTGAACCAAAAACGTCATAACCAATTCCTTTTGTCTCGCGATATTTTACTTGTCCGAGATCCGATCATTGGTATCATCTATACCTAGTTCGATCTCGTTCCCGACAAGTACTCTTTACTCGTTCTGTGATATGACATCCTTGTGACCTAGTCACGTGCTTGCAAGCGGTGTTGATGTGATATCACCGAGAGGGCCCAGAGTATATCTCTCCGTCATCTGGATGAACAAATCCCACTTCTTGATCCATGAGCCTCAACTAATACTTTCGGAATACCCAACGCCACCTTTAAAGTCACCCTGTTACGGTGTGACGTTTGATGTCATCAAAGCATTCTTCCGGTGTTAGTGATTTGAAGGGGATCGCAAGCAGAAAACAAAAAATTTCCTACCAACGATATCCTTAAACTAGCCAAGATCTGCACTATGCAGATATAGAAGTACGGCGGATATCGGAATACATACCCTTGTAGACCGAAAAGCGGGTATTACGCTCCCGCACAAGCGTTGACGACGAAGACGACGTAGCCGACCTCTAGGTCGCGAAGAACTCGGCGCGACGAAGACGATGAAGATGACCTCGAGGTCGGGTGGAGGAAGTAGGCCTCCGAGTACCGCTAGCGCAGCACCTCGCAGGGTGTTACACACATACGGTGGAGACGACGGCCTCCGAAGCTCCAGTCCAGGACGAGCAGCGGAAGACTTGGACCGGAACACCAGCAGCGCGGCAGCGGGCTATGGTGGAGAGATCCCCTCATCCTCCTCGGCGCAACTCCGACAAAGGGAATCACGAGATCGAGGAGAAATCGAGAATTAATTGGTTGAATTAAAAGGCCAGGGGTGCCCCTCTATATAAAGGCTCCCGGGGGGAGCCAACCTTGCCAGCCAGGCAATGTGGGACTATCCCACAGCCTGGTTCGGCCAAGGAGCAGCCGCCGGCCCTAGGTGGGCCCCATTTGGCCCACCTAGGCCGGCCCTCCCCCAATCCGAAGCCCTGGGGGGACTTTCCCCCCTCATGGGCCTTCTTTCCACCAGAAGGCCCATTTAGGGAAATCAGCCTTTAAAAAATTCGAAAATAAATATATAAAATCATATTTAAATATTAATTACACTAATTAATATCAAACATATTATATATAATTTATTCTAGCTCCGAAAACTATTTCGTCGCTGCCCGATCTCCATCGGACCATTCCCAGGACGTTCCCGGTGATCTCTTTCCTTTCCGGTTGTCTTGTCGAAACCCCTTAAGTGTGTTACCCTAGCGGTTCGATATAATAACAGACATGATCGAGACTCCTCTCCGATCAATGATTAACTCGTAGGCCTGGACCCCATGAATTAACCCCTGTGATATAACGAATGACTTTCATCTATCAAACCTGGACGTCGAGTCTTAAACCTTTTGTCATAGCGATACTTAGTGTGTCCGAGCATCGTTCATAGATATCTCTATATCTAGCATGATCTCGTTACCGACAACACTATCTTCTACTCGTCTGTGATATTATGTCAGCTGGTGACCTAGTCACATGTTTGCAAACTCATTTGACATAATCTCACCGAGTGGGCCCTAGAGTATCTATCCGGCTATACGGACTGACAAATCCCGCTCTTGACCCCTCGTCTCAACTACTCCTTTCCGATACCCAAAAGTATCACCGTTATTGTCATACTAATTAAGATACGACGTTTGGTGCAATCAAAGTATCTTCCAGGAATAACAATAAGAGTTGGTCTCACGGTCAAAGGCGTAATGACTACGTCCTACAAATTATGGGTAAGTCCATCACATCGTTCCACCTAACGATATGACTCCATTGCCGACAGACGCCATGTCTCATGATCGGGAAACCTCGATCATCAATCGCGCAATGAAACTAGTCTTAGCAGAGGCAACTAGGGACCTGGTTGTTTATCTACCACACGTGTATTAATGTTTCCGCTTAATACAGTTATAGCATGGTATAAAACATATAATGAACAATTGGAATATGACTAATAAACTATCTTTATTAAGTGCCTCTAGGGCATATTCCCTTCAGTCTCCCACTTGCACTAGAGTAACACTTAATCTAGTTTACAACTTGGTAAAAGCTCAACACCCATAGCATCTTGGTGCATGCTTGTCTCGTGGAAGAGGAATGCAGTCAACAGATCTCACACATTGAGACCTATATGTGCTTTGCAACACTTCTATGTCACCTAGTTTGACATCATCCCGTATCTTACGATGACGGTGAAATATATCCTAGTGGATGGAGTGAGACTCGAACATTCGCGTAGCATGGGCCTTAAAAGTCTAAGAGATCTATTAAGGGGACCACATACGCTCGGAAAACTGCTCAGTCCAATCACACTTGCAACTTCTGAAGTTGCCATATATTTCTATACCTATGTAGATTATGCAACAGTGCATTCATATGCGACTTCGCAAACTAACCATGTCTTTCTTCAAAATAAAGGACATCTCCTATATGAGATTTCTAGTTGTATGGGCCAGTGTAATAACTTGCATCATCGTAACCTCTTTACGGCAAGTTGTCTTTCACTCTTTCCCTTTACCAGAAAACATATCTTCAGTTCTCACTGACACTGAAAAATATACTTAACGTTTGTTCATTGATCCACACAAGGATCACTCTAGAACCCGTTCTTCAACCAAGAACTTGGGTCACACTAAGTCGAGCTTTCAATCTGATAGCATCTATGTCTGATACATAGAGAATGTCGAACATCATTTGCTATCACTGAAAATGCCAAGATAAACTTAATATTTCACCTAGTCATACAAGCAAGAACAATCTTCTTTGCTTGTTCTATTCTGAAACACTTCAGAATCTTAACTTAGGAAATATTCCGACCTAATGTTATTAAGCCCCTTATGATCTATACAATTATAAATCGGATGCCTAATACTCCTAACTTCTTTTCATAGAAAATTTAATCACTTAAATAATCCTTTGCACTCTACTAGAGGATTTGTGTCATTCAATATGTCGTTACATACAAAATCACAAATGACACCTAGCTCCCACTCAAATATGCCTTCCGCATATAAGATCAATGAAAGCTACTTAGCTCCCACTCAAATATGCCTTCCGCATATAAGATCAAGAAAAGCTACTTTGCTCCCACTCACTTCTTTGCAAATGCAAGTCTCTTCAACTATTTTGGACAACTCCAAAATCCTTTGATCACATCATCAAAGTGAAGATTCCTGCTCCGATATGCTCGCTTCAGCCCAAGAATGGACAACTGAAGTTTGCATACATGTTTAGCATCCTTAGGATCATCAAACCATTATTGTACTGATTACAACTCTTTCTTAATGACACTATTAAGAAACATGGTTTCCTTATCCTGCTATCAATTTCTCATTCGAAATTATAGTAATTGCTAAACGACCCAGAATAGATTTAGTCTTCGCCACTTGAGACAAAATCTCATTGTGGTCAACTTTTGAATCTGTCGGAACTGTTTCACGACAAATCGATCCTTATCAGTGTCTACTCTCTCATAAAATTCCATATTCTGTTAACATCCCAAATGCCATCAAGAAGATCTCCCAAGTCAATACCTGGTAATCGTACATGGATTTTATTTCGGATCATATATGACTCATAGCCCATTTCTCGGACTTAGGTCTACCATCTCTTCTTTGTAGTTCGTAGGTCTGTCATATTCCATTAATATGACCTTCATAACAAGATTGTCGTAACACACAGTGTGGAACACAACCTCGTATGCCTACGTTCTTAGTATGAGCTCAGAGCATCATGATCTTGTATCATCAGCCTTTTCCAAGCTGCGGACCATGACACCGAAAACACTTTCGGTTGCGCCACTCTGATGTCTGGAGAGAAAGTTCATCAACTTTTCCTTGCTCTACCTTCTTTCCCACTTATACCCTTGGACAAGAAACTATTTCTTTCGCAAGGTATATCCCGGCAACGATTTTGCCTATGTCGTGAGACATGTACCCAATTAACTCTTTAGGTACACTACAAAGATTAATCCATTTTAGGTTTGATCACATCAAAACACTAAATTGCTGAAACGACAATCTAGGCTAAAAGCCATGCCATCACTAATATGGTATTGTCTCCATGGATTTAAATGGTTTCCCTATTATCTAACGTGAGTGTTACGTTTCTACCATACGACTCTAATGATCACGATAATTCGGTAAGAGATTTATTTACCACACACTATCCGATAGGGTGCGATTACGACGTCCTAACATACCATAACACTATGGTATTCCATGCGACGTAATTTGTGGAACTCTTCTCACAAGTCTTCCAATGATATGCCAACATTATAACTCAAATCTTCATTTCCTCGATCTGTATCGCAGGAATTAGATTTTCTTGTTAAGTTTATTTCCTACTTCATTCTGAACTTGTTTGATCGAATCAAAATTTTCAGGCCAACATTCCCTGAGTGGATATTCATATATCTACTTGGAATATTCATGAAGTCTATGAAATAAAGACTTCCACTTCACGTTAAAGTACTTCATTGATTCACATACACCCATATGCATGATTCTCAACAAGTCATACTCAAAACGTTCAACGAAGTTCACGAAATAAAGGTCTCCACTACCCGTCAATTACTTCATTGAACCACATACATCTATATGCATGACTATCAATAAGTTATATGCCCGTTTTCCGAAAACGGTGTCTTAGTTATTTTGCAAGTGTCAAAAGATCAAATCTAAAGACTTGTAGATCCATCCGGTATGGAACTAATTCATTGACTATAACATTGACATGAATTAAACGGTAGTGCCACACATATGTGGTGTCTTTATTAAGTTTGTATCCTTTGGCATTAATATTATGAATGTGGGAGCTTCTACCATCTAAATTCAAATCGGCATATGATCATTACTTCATAAATATAGGACAACGAATTTGTCACTAATATATATGAACAATTGTCTCGCTAGAGGAGACACACTTATAATGATCATACTAACAGGCGATCATAAAGAATTTATTCAAATGGTAGATCTAGAGGGAGAGTGTCTATGGCCATCACAACAATTTGTGTGCCATTATCAACACGTAATGTCGCCTCATCCTTTCAAGCCACTCAAGCAGTAAACCTGGTTTTCATAAAACATGACTAGTATCAAAACTTAGTCACTACTGCGAGTACTTGCTTAGCTAAAACATTCATAACATGTATATCATATATACACCATCATCATTGATGACTTCCGGCGATCTGTTTCATCTTCTTGATACTTCCAACGTAATCAAGAACCATGAAGGTGAACGATTCCCCTTGCATGACATAGTCTATGACAAAGCATTTGCACCTGGCAACGTCGTCTGTCATCCAGTGATCGAGCTGAGCGAGGCATCTCAATGTCATCAAGTATGACCAATGTCATCAAGTATGACTGCCACGTGCTCCTTCAATGTGTGTATTCTCTTCCATCTTGGTTGAGAAGACAATCAGTCAACGTACTGATAAACTTCATCAACCCAACTTTAGGGGTACCCCGAGTTTAGCGACCATCTCATATGTTCGCGATCTAAAAACTCGTACCCACCGTTGGTTCTCTATGGCAGAGATCATAGCATACACTGGACTATGATGATATCATCCGCACAAAAACTGATAATCCAAATTATCTTTTGTTAGCGGAATCTCCGGATTTATCTCCTAGCGGGTATATTGTATCACAAAGAGCTAACGGTTTAAACAAGAAGTATCCTCAAGCTAAATTATAAAACTATGAAGTTTGGACCCAACCTTTTAAGTTTCTCAATCGCAGGAATGCGCCTAATTTTAAAAGATGCTATTACAATGGTTAATATCTACAAAGGTTTGCAAAATAGACTTTGTTCATTATATTTTGAGTTCTAGTATTTTAGAAAATAACTATCCGAACTCCCACTCAAACGAACATCCCTCCTGGTCGTTTAAGCGATTACACGACCCCCATCCATTGCACAACCCCTCATCGTCAGAGCCGGCAACACAACTTCAAGGGTAGACAATTGTCAATCACAACAACTCTGTGACTCATGCTCGACCTTTCGGCCTCCGTGTTCCGAGGCCATATCTGCATATGCTAGGCTCGCCACTATAACCTCCACGTAACGCTTGTGCAACATGGCTTACACCCACTGTATGCGAACGACGATATGTCTGACACCCGATCGTCACGGCCTGCCTCATAACGTAGAACTTTCTTGGTGGTGCTCGTTGGAGGAAGAACACTAGTGGTATTTTTGAAGGGATCATCTTATATACAACTACCGCCGCGTAACTAATATATATACTAATATATATAATCACACAATATAAGATGCACACAAAACATCAAATGTAATGCGATGTGATATAGTCCATTGCGCCATGGTCTTCTTGGCGCCCGCAGTTCATAAACAATTTAATAAACCTACCTTGACCATATCACATAGCCCCTGCAAAATAAAGTAAGACGCTTCTACTTTATCTTTTGCATATTTTACGTGGCTTGGGGCTGTCGTAAATAGAACCGTTTCATACCTACGGACCTTATGACCACAACAACGATCCAATAATTGCATATTTAAGCATCCCTTTCGGGCCCTCCATTGAAAATGCAAGACCAACTAAAGAGAGAGAGACAGACACCCGCCAGCCACAGATACGGTACAAGCCGTATGTCAGTAGTGGAACCAGTCTCGCGTAAGCGTACGCGTAAAGTCGGTCCGGGCCGCTTCATCAACTCGATGCCGCTGGAATCACAAGTGCACGCTAGAGGGTAGCAAATAACAGGAACGGTGCCCCCGTGACGAACACGGGTTCTAACAGCGTACAGCTATATCTACGATAGATCGGCTCTGATACCACTGAAGGGGATCGCAAGCAGAAAACAAAAAATTTCCTACCAACGATATCCTTAAACTAGCCAAGATCTACACTATGCAGATATAGAAGTACGGCGGATATCGGAATACATACCCTTGTAGACCGAAAAGCGGGTATTACGCTCCCGCACAAGCGTTGACGACGAAGACGACGTAGCCGACCTCTAGGTCGCGAAGAACTCGGCGCGACGAAGACGATGAAGATGACCTCGAGGTCGGGTGGAGGAAGTAGGCCTCCGAGTACCGCTAGCGCAGCACCTCGCAGGGTGTTACACACATACGGTGGAGACGACGGCCTCCGAAGCTCCAGTCCAGGACGAGCAGCGGAAGACTTGGACCGGAACACCAGCAGCGCGGCAGCGGGCTATGGTGGAGAGATCCCCTCATCCTCCTCGGCGCAACTCCGACAAAGGGAATCACGAGATCGAGGAGAAATCGAGAATTAATTGGTTGAATTAAAAGGCCAGGGGTGCCCCTCTATATAAAGGCTCCCGGGGGGAGCCAACCTTGCCAGCCAGGCAATGTGGGACTATCCCACAGCCTGGTTCGGCCAAGGAGCAGCCGCCGGCCCTAGGTGGGCCCCATTTGGCCCACCTAGGCCGGCCCTCCCCCAATCCGAAGCCCTGGGGGGACTTTCCCCCCCTCATGGGCCTTCTTTCCACCAGAAGGCCCATTTAGGGAAATCAGCCTTTAAAAAATTCGAAAATAAATATATAAAATCATATTTAAATATTAATTACACTAATTAATATCAAACATATTATATATAATTTATTCTAGCTCCGAAAACTATTTCGTCGCTGCCCGATCTCCATCGGACCATTCCCAGGACGTTCCCGGTGATCTCTTTCCTTTCCGGTTGTCTTGTCGAAACCCCTTAAGTGTGTTACCCTAGCGGTTCGATATAATAACAGACATGATCGAGACTCCTCTCCGATCAATGATTAACTCGTAGGCCTGGACCCCATGAATTAACCCCTGTGATATAACGAATGACTTTCATCTATCAAACCTGGACGTCGAGTCTTAAACCTTTTGTCATAGCGATACTTAGTGTGTCCGAGCATCGTTCATAGATATCTCTATATCTAGCATGATCTCGTTACCGACAACACTATCTTCTACTCGTCTGTGATATTATGTCAGCTGGTGACCTAGTCACATGTTTGCAAACTCATTTGACATAATCTCACCGAGTGGGCCCTAGAGTATCTATCCGGCTATACGGACTGACAAATCCCGCTCTTGACCCCTCGTCTCAACTACTCCTTTCCGATACCCAAAAGTATCACCGTTATTGTCATACTAATTAAGATACGACGTTTGGTGCAATCAAAGTATCTTCCAGGAATAACAATAAGAGTTGGTCTCACGGTCAAAGGCGTAATGACTACGTCCTACAAATTATGGGTAAGTCCATCACATCGTTCCACCTAACGATATGACTCCATTGCCGACAGACGCCATGTCTCATGATCGGGAAACCTCGATCATCAATCGCGCAATGAAACTAGTCTTAGCAGAGGCAACTAGGGACCTGGTTGTTTATCTACCACACGTGTATTAATGTTTCCGCTTAATACAGTTATAGCATGGTATAAAACATATAATGAACAATTGGAATATGACTAATAAACTATCTTTATTAAGTGCCTCTAGGGCATATTCCCTTCATGATTGACATGATCTCATGGTCTAAGGATTATGATTACTTCGTATGCTCAGTACAACAATGTAAACTTAATGACTTGATCGTATTGGTATACTTAATTTGGGTGTGTGTTCATCATATCATTCTCCTAATGACGTGATTCCGTTATTAACAACATCCAATGTTCATGATCAGGAAACTTTGATCATCAGTTAATCAACGAGCTAGTTAAACGAGAGGCATTACTAGGAACTCTAATTTGTTCATTAGTCACACATGTATTAATGTTTTCGATTAATACAATTCTAGCATGAGAAATAAACATTTATCATAAACATGGAATAAGATAATAATCACTTTATTATTGCCTCTCGGGCATATTCCTTTCAGTATTTATTTATCTTCAGCAATCACTTTAAAATAAGCTTGATTCATACATCATGCATCTTCCAATGTTGATGTATTTATTTACCTATAGCAATCGCTTTTGAAATAAGCTCGACTCACACAACGTGGGTCATATGTCGACTACCTCCCTAAGAGGGGAATTCCAGATTTTATATGCTACAATGATTTTCATGATGCTGTTTCAGTGATACTACTGCTGCATTCAAATACATTATTTTGTAATTGATGTTGTGCATAAAATATGTACATCCTACACAAGAAACAGTAGGTGTGTGATCTCTATAGTATTCCTTGGAACATATATTCTTCGGATAATTTTTCTTACACATCAAGGGTACACGGCATATAAATAGGATTCAATATGATTCCTATTCAGATCCATATTTGTTTTGTTGGTGTGCAACCCTTTCCTATAGCAGCCATACTAAAATTATGCTCACTCTTAGGGGAAAGGTGTATTCTTGCAATGTAACCGATGGTTAATGATAGTGTAATAGTAGGATTGCATTGCTTCTTCATTCCATGTTCTTCTTTAGGAAAGCACTAATATTTTGTATTTCCACACATTGTTTCCTTACTTATACGATATAATATCTTGGCAGTTTATTTTGTTTGTGAATTTGGTAGTTAGGCTTGCCGTAGTATACATGTATGTTGTTGTGACAAAAATCTATATTGGGAATCAGGCAAACAATGAGTCCATTAAGTTGTAAAACCCAATATAATATATTGCTGCATAATTTGTACAAAAATAGTCACAGAGGATGCTAGAATTATGGAACTTCAAGTTGCTCCCAATCCGATGAAGCCTTATAACCTGTTTTACTATGTATTTCTTGACCCATCAACAAGCCTATAGATTTTTTTAGATTGGGTCCAAGGTCTATGCATCGGGTGTGCCATAATGTATCAGAATTCAGTTGGATGAACAAGCTGTTCATTTACTGAAACACTCTTTCTAAATTATTTTTAATGAATAGTTGATTGGCTAGAGTTAGGTATTAACTATTTTCTAATTTTATTTCTTTGCTTACACCTTTTGCTAACATACATGGTATATTTAATTGTTCGTTCCACTTATACATATGTTTTTGCAGGACATTTGATTGCAATTCACATAAGTTTTCAGCTGGACAAATATTGTATTATGGTTTATTAAAGAGCTCCTACCTCTTTCTCCATTTTATTTTTTACGTTGCCTCTTTTCTATGGAAATTCTTGGAAGATAGTAACTTTCTGTAAGCATATCGTGCATTTATTATGATTCCTTTTTAATTCTATTCTTTTTTTAATGTAATTATTAAATTCATGTTTCAATCAGTTTATGGTGTGGTGTGATTTAGGTGTCCTGATTCTACTACTTATACACATCTTTCTACGCTGATGCTCTTAAGTTATGTGTTATCCAAACGAATATGCCTTTGCATATAAAAATGAAAGAGAGTTCTCCGAATCTGACACCATTCAGGTAATTAACATACTACAAAATAAATATTGATCAACAAACCAAGATGACAACCAAAATTCTCACCAAGGGTGCGGCATGCCGCCGCGCCGAATTCAACTAGTATGCCATTATAAATTGAGTGCATCGTTAGCTAGTTGCCTATGTTTTGTTACTTAATTTATGCAATGCTGCAATTTCCTGTATAAGAGTAAAAAGGAGTTGGCTCTTGATGTCAGAAAAATTGCTTATACTTCTTCAATAGGAAAATAATACTCCCTTCGTACTAAAATAAGTGTCTTTGATTTGTCCAAATATGGATGTATCTAGAGTGTTTCATGTCTAGATACATTCATATTTGGAAAAATATAAGATTCTTATTTTGGGACGGAGGGAGTACTAAGAGTTAAACAAGTTGATATTGCACAATGCTCCAGCACCATAACTTAATAAGTACATGTTGGTCGAATGACGAGAGCCTGAACCAAAGGGATAAAAGATAATGTGAGCTTGCTTCTCGCCTCATGTGATTTTGATGTTTCGATTAATGACTCACTACCTCAAGTGGATGTGCAATTGATACTCAGGTTTGAGCCTACATTGACCCATGAGAGGAGGCGGAAGACATCACAGGATATCACCATGCCAAGAAGAAGAAAGAGAAGCAAGAGTTGCAAAAACAGGAGCGGGACTACCGCTTGTGCCAAGCAGTGCTACTACCCCACATGCCACGAGCAGAAATACCGCCCCTTCTTCCGTCCCATTTCAGTACTACCGCGTCTATTACTACCGCTTGTGGAGCCTTTTGTGTTGAATACTTGAATATATGAGCAATTTAACGGATGATTTGATCCACGAAAATAGTAAACAATTTATGACTGAAATAACTAGTATTAAACAGCTTATCTTGACCTTTTCATATAGTGTGAGTCGGACAAGACATGGGTTTCATATTCTGTGTCGCGTAAGACATGGGGAGAAAGCCGTGTCCGAATCGGTAATAGCGCACGATCTAAAATAATAGGAAACAACTGAATAATTAACGCGTCCATTAATGATTAATTAATTACTCGTTTATTTTACCAAAATGCACAACATGTGTAGCTTTGTTCTCGGCTCATTCCTGACAAGGCGAGCGATGAAAGAGGAGCACGCGGAAGCTCTCATCTTCTCATACTCATAACTATTGGTAAAAGAGCTCACCTTATAAGATGGTGCAACTCTCTCCCAACTATCAATGTGGAAAAAAAAACTGATGTCTCACTCATAGCCATGTATAAATAAGTCAATAAGAATTTAATAATTTTAGTTGGGCTTCGGGCTATGACCCTAAGTACAAAATTCTAACATTTTGCATGCCTCATCCCGGAACTGGACAGGTACTTCCCGGAAATTACCTCACCCAAAAAAATGTTTCTTGCTTTATTTATTTATTTGGTATGAACTCTTTGTTACAACCTCTTCAAAAAAAAAAACTCTTTGTTACAACCTTTTCATTTATGGTAATGCTCCCAACTAAAAACACCCACATGAGATATTTGACCAAAATAATTGCCAAAATAAAACGCTTGTCTAGTTGTGCATGATAAAAGTAAAAAAAATACTCACGAAACCATATAAGTTCAGTGACCCATATAGGCTTCAGATCCGGATCGTTGTCGGCCCAGACAAACGGTGGCACTGTATTTTCTCTCCGACCCATATAACCTTCAGAATCGGATCGTTGTCTAGCGACAATTCCCCACATAATTCGGAGCACACTTGGGCTTCTGCTTCGCAAGTCGCAACGCGGCGCAGGGGGTCCGTCCATCCCTTCCTCCCTCGCCGCCGCAAGACCGCAGCGCACCGCCGACCGCCCCTGCCTGCCTCCCTTCCTCCCCGCGGACCAGACCCTCACGGCGTCACCCTCGCCCAGCGCTTGCCCGCTCCGTCACCTTGGGTTCTTCCGTGGCCTTCCCCACCTAGGCCGACCAACATCGGATTCAGAGCTTGCGTTTGCGCCGCGGCCTGCCACTCTTCGACTGCGCCGTACGGCCATCGCGTGAGACTCTCCCGACGTGGGCATCATCAAGCTCGCGGATCAAGCTCGCGGGGCCATCCACATCCAGAGTCCTTCTCGTCTTTCTCTACCTTCGAGGTACTCAGGACTCAGGTATGCGTTCCACGCAACTACGCAAGTCCGGCTACTCGATGCTGATTCTGCTCCCGTCGAACCGTGTGTAGAATTGAATCCTAGTACTGTTAATTGCTCGGGAAGAGTTAATTAGCTAGGTAGATTACCCTTTTACACCTTGGGGCTTGGTGAAGTAATTCCATTTCTGGCCAGCAGTTAGATTGAACTAGTTTGCCTGGTTTAGCAGGTCAACTCTCTATTGGAGTATTGGTACGCGGAAGTAACCCAACTGACTTCGTGTGATTATGGCCACCAAAACTGAATAATAATGAAACTGGTGTATCATCAAAATTTGGGGTGTTCACTTCAGTTGTCAATGACATGTTTGATACACTCTGTCTGTGGCTTTTGTGATTCAGAAGCTTGCAGGTTCAGTTAATTTTCTAGCTGGTGCAATTGAAAAAAAAATCAATTGAATAAACAATGGGAAGCACGAAGTTACAGGGAGTGTTAGAATTATTAGTTGTTGTCACAGTGATGAAGCTACAGTGAGTTTATAAAATCACAGTGATGAGGCTGCAAAATAAGAATGATTACAGTTGCTGCTTCTATAGTGGAGCTATTACTGTGTTTACATTGTTGTTTAAAGAATTTCCCTTGTAGCTTATGGTTACTCTTGTGTGCCAGCGTGGCAGCGTCCCTGCGATGGAAGCAGTTCTGGCTTAAGGCCTCAGGTTTGTTTCTTTTAGCATAACATAAGAATTGTGTTTCGCTTGTTTTGGAATTGGTCTCTAATTCATGGTTTGCTCTTCTGTTGTTAGGGTTTGTGGTGAGAAAAGGATTCACTCTTGACGTCTGAGCCATATCACGCCTTATTTTCTCATGCTCTACGATTACTTCCTCGCGCAAGGAGTCCTTGCATATCATATCGTGGGAGGCACTCCTCAATCATAGTGTTCAAACGCACGTTCGAGGTATGTAAATTTTCCCATTACCCTTTAAATGATATATGAGCCTTTTATTGACTTTTGTGTTTTTTTACTATGAAGGCTGGAATATTGCCAAGCATTTTAAGCTCAGTTATTTGAATCAAGATCAATGTGCGATGAGAATGGAACTCTTGTTCTCACGCCTTTTGATATATCGAGCATATCATCAAGAATATTTGGCGTCAAAGCATATTCACAAATTATTGAAATACCATGAGAAAGGAACTCATGCTATCAGTTGTCAATTTCTCAAATCCTTTTTCATGGCAACTTGTGGAAGACATGAGAGCTTTAGATCACGAGTATGGGAAACCTTTGTGTGTGCTTCTCATTGTGGTAGCTTTCAAGTCTTTTTTGAATGTTGATAGACATATCCAATCTCGAAAGGAGTTCGGATCCTAAATGAGAATGAAGTATTATTGTGCTTGTATTTTATTTCTTCTTTAGATATCACTTTCTCATGTAAATGTACTTCTATTATTATATGAATCATAAGTGAAGTTTTTATAATGTCTACTTTGCCTATATTTCTTATTAGAGTAGTGCAAATTTATGTTGGGTACAATCATAGAAGAAAATCAAATTCTAGTAAACATGAGGCATATTTGGTTCCAATATTTCAAAAGTGTAGGCATGGAACGTGAAAGCATGTTGTTTGGACGCACCATTGGAAAGACACAAGAAAATTTTTTTAGGACGGCATGTTGTCTGGAGTGTGGACGCGTCATATGCAAGACATAGGGTTTTTTCTGAAGAATTAGTTGTATTCCCTAATTGTTATGGAAACAAAGGAAACTTTCCATGAGGTGGACCCAATGGAAAATTCCTATGCTTTTTCTATCCTACAGACCAAACAATTACCATAGAAATAATTTCTTAAGGAATAGAACCTGTTAAGTTACTATAAATTTCTTTGAACCAAAGTGACCCTAAAAGTTTCAAATTATCTGAAAAAGTATTCGCAAATGTATAACAGGAAACTGATATAAGGGGACTATAAGATTATGTATGAGCTGGTCTTGAATGAGTAAGTTGAGCTAGGTCCTACAAATATGTACACCTAGAGTAAGCTAAAGCATGACTCAATATAGTATATGGTTATACTTCTTTCTATTCATAAAACAAATATTTCCGACATGGGAAATATCCGTACAAATATCTAAAAATATACTACTAGCGCAAGTTGGATACATTTACGCCTAGATATTTTTATTTAACCACATAGTATTCTAGACTCTAATTAAGGTTGACTTAGCACCATAAGTCTAATGACGTGTAGTATGTTAAAATACATATACGTTTATTTTTTATTGGCTCTTGTTGGTGAGGTTTCAAACTTGTGCCATTTTGTACACCCATCAGATGGTAGGAAATTCTGTAAACAATCCCCATATACTCGTAACTTTTTTGTCACACTTAACATGCGGTGGTTTTGAATTTCAAATTTCAGAGTTGTTGGATTGCTAATAGAGTGTGTCGTGGTTGTTTGAGGGGTTTTATGTCAAATTGGTACTCAGGCCATGTTTTATAGACATACTACTAAACATTTTAGAAAATACTTTATGGTCAATCCGAGATAGGTCCCACATGTAATGTACTGGCCATGTTGAATCTATTTGTATCACATAATGTGTCCCACGTGTATTTCACTACATAGTGTATTCTTATTATTATTGTGATTTATAAACCACACATGTATCTCAATGAGATGTTAATTCTTCATGTTCTCAAATTTGTGTATGATTCTTACATATTTGATTAATGCATATTATATAATGCATGGAAGTATATCTAATTGAATGTTCGGGGTATTACGGCTTTTGTGTTCTTTGTCAGCATTGATTGGGCTAGTGACAGCTTTTTCATTTTTGCAATATTGGGAGGCTGAGAAGATGTATACGTTGCTCGGTATAAAATATACTCTTCCTAAAGTTATCATTGATGCTTGTATCATATTTTGATGATTACTAATTTCACTCTCGTTACATCACGTACAGGTTTTATTTTTGTTTGCTGGTTGCTTGCATCTCCGGGGTATGGTTTATTATAGTACATCCCAACCACAAAACAGTAAGATCAATCAGTTTCTTATTAATTATTTGAGATTTTCTTGGTTATTTGGCAGTTGGAGAGTTTTTTCCCTTAGAAGGCATACTGCAGACGGCGTTCGGACACATGTGAACCCTTGGCTAGTGAGGTGGTTCACCTTGTCGCTGTTTGCCACAATATTTTGGATGTGGTACTCTGAAATTAGTTGTATGAGCATCAAACCGCAAGATTCAGTGCAAGATTCAAAACAAGATACAAAGCAAGAGTCACAGAAGACCGGTTGTCCGTGGCGCCATGTGGACACGTACATGGTTATTGTGCTAATGTCTGCTTTTGTCTCCAATCTTGTATGGCTAATATATCTTTGCGTCATCGACCTGAAGGTGCGTACCATTGGATATACCAGTTGATTCATTTGACCGTCAAATGGTAATTCATAGGCTGCTTATTTCTTACAGACTCTGTTTCACTTTGGGATGGGAGCCGTTGGGACATGCATAT
Source organism: Poa annua (assembly GCA_026929855.1). Lineage (NCBI taxonomy): Eukaryota > Viridiplantae > Streptophyta > Magnoliopsida > Poales > Poaceae > Poa > Poa annua. The sequence continues at coordinate 75,414,647 of CM049433.1, forward strand.
TGTTCATAGCGGGGAGCTTTGTGTTTGGCCTTCGTTTTTGCTGGAGCAGGCTGCAGCTAACTTGTTGGATGGCTATTGTTTTGGGATTCGCTGCCAATATCTGTAGAATAATGTCAATGGTAAGTTACTAGCTAAAATTAGTTCATACTTTCCATTCAAAGATAATTGTGTAGTTTACTTTCAATCAAATTACTACTCCTCACCAATTATAGTGTTATTTATATGGACTAGAAGCACGTCATAACAGAAAGTTCCATTTATATGTACTAGAATTAGGCAATATGTTCTTCTCTCTCTGTTCCTTATACATGTTCTGCGATCAGTAAATTTGGCATGTTTTTTCATATTCATACCATGCGGTGAACGTCCTAAACGGTATATAAGTGAACTGAAAAGGGTTGTGTAGTCTCCTGCATACATTCATGGGTGAGCACAAAAGGAGAACCCCAGAATAACATTATTGAGATAAAGAGGCAGTACCTTTTGTGAAACTTACTTACCAAAAAAAAGATTATGTAACTTATATCTGGTTCTGACTGACTTTGACAGGAGCGGCAAGAGTTCTCCTTTTTCGCCCTTTCTGTAGCACTTGCCGCCGTGCTTCCCGAGATAACATGGATCCTGAATGTCATATTCGTGGAGCAATTTACGGAAGAGGGCAAAAAATGTGGATTCTTCGCTGTTTTCGTCGAGAAGAACTTCTACTGGAAGGTTAAATGTTTTAGCCACTTGAAGCACTAAACCAATGCTTGCTGCTTCAGGACCACAGTGAATAGTGCAGTTTTATTTCCCCTCTCTTATGATTCACTTGTGACATTTGGGTTACTGATGCAGAAGTGTTTGCTGTCTGTTCTCTATTGCAGCTGTCCTGGACTTTAAATAGCCTTCTTCGGCTGCCGGAGCTTATTGCCCTTCTACGGCAGATGTGGCGTCAACAGATGCTAACTCGAGCCAGGAGATTATTTGGAAGGGACAGGCGTTAACTACTTGGAGAAAAGATAGGAGGCTTCCATGAAAAAGCTGAACTTGTAGAGAACTAGGCATAGGACATAGCCCGTGGAGAACTGTACCTAGGATCATGGCCGGCCGGCCCGCGGATTAGACTATCACCATAGCTACTTCTAAACTAGCGGAAGTAGCGACTTGTATACTAGAACAAGTGCACTTGCAACCCAACGTTGGTGCCTTGGCGGACCAACAACAGCTACCTTTTCATCCACATCAGCCTGCACCTGCAGATCCTCGTCATGGCGTGCTTCCTGGAGCTGTCGTCTTCACTCACACTCATTGCACGCATACATATGCATGGCCTAAGAAGTCTTTTGCGCGAGCCTGCCCTTTGTGGTCGTGGTCGTGGATATATATTGTTGTTGGAATCAAATCTACCGAACTCTATCCTGCAGATTTATGGGACTGAAAATGACAGAATTGCATTCAAACTCTTTATCGTGCGCAGGTAGGCTTCCCAATTACCTTGTGGCTTGGTGTGTTGTCTTGGTCTGCCCGGACTGCACAAACGTTGCCTTTTGTCATCCAAAAGCAATCGAAGAGAGATACGTACGGCCGAACATCTCTTCTATCTCTAACATCTGAATCCACATCCTGCAAATCATGGAGGAGAAGCTGCTAGCCGACACGAGCGGGAAGCACCTCCCGCCGTGCCGCGAGACGCCCACGTATACCGACGTCGCTTGCTTGGCCTTTATGTTGCTGCTCGTCGTGTGGGCTGTTTGGCTTCTCCACGCCCTTTTAACCATTGACGGCTCCGCTCGCAACGAACCCCAGCTATCTGTCACCGTGGACGGAGCTTCGGGACTCCACACCGGCGTCCCACGGGCGTTCAACCTCACCTTGAGCATCGACAGCGTCGGCGTCGGCTACGAGGAGTGCGTGGGCGGCGAGGCGGTCGTCCTGTACGGCGGCGTCCCGCTCGCCACCGGCGTCGTTCGGGAGCTCTGCGTGCCGTCCAACGGTACCGGGCAGGTGGCCGTCTTCGCGGGGAGCGGCGGCGTCGGCCTGCCAGCGGAGCTGGCCGGGCGAATGGCCGATGAGAAGCGCGACGGAGGCTCGGTGAAGTTGGAGGTTCGCGTCATCTCGCTCAACTACACCTTCTTCAGGTGCACCGCAAGCCTTCACGGTGGGCCGGCACACCCGAAGCCCCCTTGCAAACGCCTGGTGCTCAGGGATGAATCTCAGGGCGTTCCAAAGATGATCTGTTACCGCGGATGTGGTACCTGGTAGCTAGCTTAAAGTTGTATACTACTCCCTCCGCTTTACTATAAGACGTTTTATCCTTTATACATCCATATTCACGTGAAAATATAATGTATCTAGAGTCTAGACACGTTTTAGTTTATATGTTCACTCATTTTAATATGCATCTGTATGTAACATCTACTCCCTCCGTATCAAATGTAGATGTACCTTGTGTTAAAACATCTTATATTTTTATACGGATGGAGTAAAACATTTTTATATTAAGAAATGGAGAGAGTAGTTGTGAAATTTGATCTTTTTCGTAACTGTCACAACATAATTTTCTTTTTAGTTGTACAATGCAATGGGTATAATTAAAATAATGGGTAACTAAACTCATCAACACAAAGATAACCCTACTCCTTCGCTTGTAAGGAGGACCTCAAGCGGCACAGCGGCGGCCTCTTGAGCGGAGGAGGCATCGTTCTCTGGCGCGGGCAAGCCGGGACGGCTGCCCCAAAAATCTATGTGGCGGCGGCTCCCACGGTGGAGCGGGAGCTGGAGCCGGCGACGGCGACGAGGCGGCGCGTGTGGGGCAGCATGGATGCGGACTGCTGCGGCCGGTCGTGCTCCAAGCGACGGGATCTTCTCTGCGGCACCCAGATCCGAGGATGGTCCTGGCGCCACTCCTTTGTGAGCTCCTCTGACGCCCCTCTAGCGTACCTTGGTATGGATATGGTGGTGGATGCGGGGTTTCGCGTGGTGGCTTACACGACAACAACAATGTCGACGAGTGATGATTTGGTTGCGGCAAGATCTTGGTAGTCGGCTCTTGTTCTAGCGTGTTCTACTCGTATCCTTGCTGGACTTCCTTTACTATGAAGTCGGAGCTGCGACCGGCGTGTCTGTGGCGATGATGACGTGTGCGGGGCGGTCTGGTTATGGCGACCTTCGTCAACGCGGATCATGCCCATCTCCTCTTCGGAACTCTTCTTCAAAATAGGGGCTGCCAGCCTTGTGCGTGAAGGGTCATCTCTTTGGCATAGGCCGGAGTGGGCTACACGAGGCTGCTACGGTGACGTCTTCTTAGGTGGTCGTTTCTTCGGGGAAGTCGTAGTCGCTTTCAATGGAATGATGACGATGACGCTAGTGGACAACCTCGACGACGAGTCTCGTCTTCAGTGGTGTGTGTGCTCTCCTTTGGTAGCCAGGATTGCTGGGTGTGCCCTCGTGACGGTCGTGTTCCATGACGGTCGGTTGTACTGGTTTTGAACCGGTTACCCATTAATTAACGTACCCCTCTCTTTTTTTAATTAATAATCAAAATGAAAAATATTTTACCTCGTTTAGAAAAAACTAAACAAAAGAAAGATTCCCAAAAGGGAACGAGAACTGGTAAAACCCTATACAGCAAATCTAGCATACACGGTATATACCGCTTCAACAGTAAGTCTAGTCCCCTTAAAAAAACAGTAAGTCCATCTAAAAAAAAGTCAAGTCTAACTTGAAACTTCCGTATCTTTTGAACCAAAAGTACATGTTGTAAGCCGTTTTAATATCTAGGTTCCTAGTGAAGAAAGTTCAAATCATGATCAACATTGAATATGACAATATTTAAAAAAATTGACTTCTGAAACCTGGTGAAACTCTGAATTTTTTTATGAAACCTACTAAAACATATTTTGAAACAATATGAACACAGTAAATAGTAGTGTGTCAGTAGTTATCTTGTATATTTAATATTTACATCGTGTGTCACTGAGCTTCAACAATTTTGTTACTCCCTCCGTCCAATAAAGGATGTCTCAACTTGATTAAAAATTGGATATATCTAGACATAACTTAGTGTATAGATACATCCAAATTTGATAGAAAGTGTGACATTTTTTGTTGGACAGAGAGAGTAGTATACTGGGTTTGTAATTACTCCTTCCTTTTTTAATATAAGATGTTCTAGCATTTGACTAGATTCACATGTATGTCCATGTATGTAGACATGTTTTAGTGTATATGTACATTCATTTAAATGTGTATCTAGCCAACCTACACACTATCTAAAACGTCTTATAATTATAAAGAGAGGTAGTAAGAAGTAATCAAACTAACAAATGGTTTAGCAAATATTAGTATCAACACATGCTTTTGACTGATTTGTCGAGTATCTTTCTGACTACTTAGAAATAGCAACCACCCATAAATCATGGTCGTGTCGACAGTCACACCACCCAAGCTGCTCACCTTCGCTAGGTGAGCCATGAAGAATGACTATCATTGCCGCCACATCGCTTTACAGGTACACGCAATCATCTGGTGTTGTTATCCTTCCCACCAATTGTGATGAAGAAGAAACCCAGGAAAACTCCCTAAGGCCATGTACAATGGAGAGTGATTAGAGGGGTGCTTATAAAAATAAACCAATCCTTTTTCTAAGCACCGGTGCTTATTTGTATAGGTAAGGACGTAAGGTGCCTAGTTAGGCATTTGTCATGTAAGCACCGGTGCTTAAACGAAAACCGGTTTATTTTTGTAAGCACTTCTCTAAGCATATTGCATTGTACATGCTCTAATCTACTTCTCTGAGACAAAGCTCCCAAGCAGAAGTCAACAAAGATGCAAATATGCCACCCGACAGAACTAACCGACCCATTAAAATGCTTCTAAAAAAACTATGCCTAAAAAGAGTGGCAACCCCTTTCCCCACCCTAGGCCAAGATTGTCAATTTGTGGTACAGAATTATATTTTCAACTTACCACACAAAAAAAAATAGAAAGGATGACGAGATATCATGGTTGAAGAGGACCGACGAGGACAAACCGTGGAGGAATTCAACATCCAGGTTCCTCGTGAGGTGGTAGGAAAATTTGAGGACGTACATGACAAATTCATATGTGGGAGAGTTTCCCTCATTTAGCCAAGCATGTACTTAGTGGGATTGTGGAGCGCATTTTCGCCAAGGTATGTCGGGGGGATTAGCTCTCCGACGTGGGTCCGAGATAGAGGAGTTCTTCACCTTGTGGGGCTTATAGCTACTGTGGTGGTTACGGATGACGTTGATATACTTGAGTGGTGAAGAGGGACAGACCCTACACAGCGAGATCACCATATTAGCTTTTTTTCAAAGTGTCAAGTGACCTAACTAGAGTTTAGATGTGGAGATCTAGAGCACCGTTGAGGTCAAGTTCTTTGCTTGGCTAGTTATGAAGAAAAAATATTGGAATGTAGAAACTTACTAGCTAGTGTGGGTGCCGTGTCACAACTAGTGAGCTAGCGGACTTCACAACCAAGCGGAGGATCCAACGGCAGGACCCATGGTCAGTAATCATCCTTTAAAGACCTAAGCTCCCTGGAAATAACGAGCTGTGGAGCTACACACGTGTTGAAATGTGTGTGGGTGCTTAACCGTGTTGTGGGCCCCCCTGGCAGTGGCAAATGGGAATGCACGTCTACGCGTTTTGGTGCTATCTGCCTCCTGCGCTCATGCTTATCCTTCTGCGCCGCCGCTTCTCTCCTCTCCCAATCCCCTCCCGTGTCTCCTCTTCCAGCTCGCCATCTCGCGCCGTGTGCCGCCACCGCGCGCCTTCCTCGCTCTATCGTCCCTGCCGTCACCTCTCCTGCGTGTTCTGCGCGGCGAGGCGAGCGGACGGAGCTGGATGGGACGACGGTGTGGTAGGAGGAGACGATGTAGGAGCGTGTCTCCGCTGCCCTGCCTCCCAGCGCGCGCAGCGGCTGGCAACGAGCTCGACCGAGCGAGACGAGGCCAGGCCGGGCGGCGGTGGTGGCCGGGAACGGCGGCGCTGGCCGGCCCACAACCTCCCCAGCTCCCTGGTCGCGGCCCTTTGCCGCTGAGGTTGGTGTCGTCTCTCCGCTGCCCTGCCTCCCCGCGCGCGCAGCGGCCAGCGATGAGCTCGACCGAGCCACTCGCGGTTCCTCCCGTGCGTACGCATGACTCGCGCACGTGCGACGAAGCGCGGGAAGCGTACACGCCGCCGTCTTCGCTTCCTCTAGAGACTACGCGGAGGCAGCGCACACGAGGTGCTCCACGACCAGCGACAAGCCCCGATTCCATGTCGACCGGCAGGGCCGACATCTGATCACCACGTCCATACCTGCGTGTCGTCCGGCCGCTATCCTCCTGCACCGAACCTCTGGTGATTTTCCTAGCTTTCTTATATTCTGTTTGCTAATTAGGGCACGTACGCTGCAGGCGCTGGGAATAAATCATATCTATCTCAGCGGTGTCCCCGTTAAAATCCCGGACGTTTTGCTGGCACCGCTGTATAAACAAGTGATGGGTGCTTTGGAAACACACATCAATTTCTGACCTAGCGTCAGACGCTTACTGATGGTCGGTTGTTGACTTTTTTAGCATTTCAGCAAGCGTCCTGGAGTGTACATGGTCTTGGTAACTTTGTATGGTTAATTAATAACATTCAGCGATGTCGTGACGAGCAGTGTATCATAGCATTCAGTTTGGTAATCTGAAACATTTAGTTTTAGTGTATCCAAAGGAATATCACCTTTATTTGTTAAGGATTGGAGATGAGTTAATTCATGCGTTTTCTAAGCAAACACACATTCCATGACTTTTTTCGTAGATGTACGTAGTGTTTGGATGTTGTAACGATATAATTTTATCTTCTACAGGTACCTTTCTTGCAGGTATATATAACTATACAATTCTGGGTTTAAAGGGATGCTTGATTGAGTTCGTGCATGGTTAAATTCATGCATTAGGCTCTTGAAGCAACTGTGTGTGTAAAGGTTGTTCCTCGAGAATAATTAATCATACAGATCCAAATAGAAGTAATTTAGTGAAGAAAGAAAATGTGACATATCAGATGAGATGAATTTTCACATCATAATTCTACTGGGTTAATTAGTGCCGCCTCATTGTAAGATGGTTTACTGATATTTTGAAGGATCGTGAATTTTATCATCATAGTTAGATTTTGTGTGTCGTGATCTGGAAGAATTTCACTGTTAAAAGTCCGTTTGTCTCTCAATTCTGATGCATCGGTCTATTTGGGCAATTTTAAGAAGTTTATTTGTCTCTCTCTCTTCCTAATTAAATTTTGCATTTCTATTTCTGCCTGTATATTTGATTTACCCTCTTTTTTAGGTTCAGTTGTATTCTGAATAAAAACAATGAGGTTTTATAGCAGTTTAGGCCCACCTCATGATGTTCTAGCAGTTGTAAATCTGAACCAACAGCAGAACTTTCATTTTGTTGCTTATATTGTGTCATCTTATTTTCCTGGTGTCTCAACTTTCAAAATAAGTCTCTTATTGCTATTCATATGAACACCAATATCCGCAAATTAAGTAAGGTTATCTCTGTTTTATATTAGATTATTTCACAGATTGAGAAGAAATGGATCCTGTGTTGTGACCATTCACCTTTTCACTTCTCGGTCGGTAGTTCCATGTTACTGATTCTGTGTCTAACATGTCCTCTTATAGCATTATATCTAGGATACTTGACCCCTACTTAGGCCTCTGATCTCTAATTGAATAATAGCTTATCTCATGAGCAATTTTTTGGAGAACTAAGGAGGACCTTCAGTTTTCTATGTGTTCTACTTGCCGAATAACAATTTTAACCAAATGGATTTTTCTCATAGTTCGTCGGTTTATAGGTACAAATTTATCATGTACTATGTAATATAGTACGTGGTCTTTGTTGTTGTCGTCGTAGGTTGAGTAATTTGGTTACAGTTGGTTGTCGCCCTTCTTTCCTTCATCACTTTGAGTTCAGTCTTTTGTACTATTAATTAGAGTATATCTAAATGCTTTATTCTTTGCTAAGCCTATTGTAGTGAGCTGATAGTTATTAGATTCAAAAAAATTATCACTGCCACGTGTAAATATTATTTGCCTTCCCTTGGCAACCAAGTTTGTGGTTTATCTGCCTATTTATCTATCAGTATGCTTCCAGTAGCTAGCTGATGGGTTTTTAACAGTCCTATACTTGCCTACCAAGTTTGGCATGGGATTGACATGCTTGCCTTTTTTTTATGTGCACATGGTTTGGGCAATGAGAAGGCTTATGTGTTTAAAGAATATGAAGTACACTGTTTTTTAATTGTGTTCTAAAGGGGAAAAATATGATATGCTGTGGTATTTCTGTTCTTCACTTCTACCATCTCATGTTTCTGTTAGAAATTTTATTTCACGTTTCTCTTTCTAGAATCAGATGAGTTAACAACTATTTTTTTGTGTGCACTTTCATAGCTGTTGTGATATAGATCAAGAAAAATAGGAAGGAGTTGATACACGATATAACAAATTGCACTGATCAATTCTCATTATCAACTATTAGTCGGCTGTCATTGTAAGCCTTTGGCCAATTCGTGAACTAGGCTCTAGGAAAGTTGTTCATGAAAAAAAAATCTCAGTAGTACAAACTTAGTCCAGTATGTAGTTGCATAGCGTCTTAGTGCATGTCAGTCTTAATCTAGATTGTTTATTTGAGCCTACAATCACGTTGGTTCTATCTTCTATGTATGTTTATTGAGCTAGCTGTCTTAAATTCCACAGAAAAACAGTTGTTTCTGAATTGAAGAATGCTTAGCTTTCTGTGATATTATTACTCGATTTGTATAGCTATGCTTAAAGCGGTGGTGCTAAGCCAACATGGGGACCAAAAATTGGTCGAGCAAGGATTAAACACAGTGACGAATATGTTATAATTATATTTGTTTGTTTAATGTTTAGTGAAGCCGTCTATGGACTAGAAGAAGTAATACTTACTGACAATATTGTGTATATGTCTCTCGAAGACAAGAGGTATATGTTGCGACCAATATTTTAAAATTTCAGAAATGATAGTCTGTGTCGGGTATACTTACTGACAGTATTGTGTTCAAAAATTAAGAAAGCCACGATTTAATCCAGCATGTTCCCAATCTGCCTATTTCATTCTTATGTTTTTGTCTATTTTTTTTACAATATCTTGGTGTTCTATTGCATGCATGTTCTAAAAGTATGCCTCTTAATACCTATTGGTTTCAGCATAAATATATTTGTGATTAACTATGCATCCTAGAGCGGTACCATGTACTCCAATCCTGCCACATGAAGACAATGAAGCACCGGGCCTTTGAAGAAAACAAAAGAACCATTTGAGAAGGTTCTAAAGAATCTTGACATGCTTTATTCTCAAAATAAAACCCTTTGAGATTTTTTTTTGGGCTTGTTCTAAAGAAAATTCTCTTGATTAAATATAATGTTGATAGAAGAGGTTGGCAGGAAGGTAGCGTTTGTCGGTCATGCGGGGGCTAATCATACTATTTACCATTTACTGTTACAATGTTCAGTACGAAAATCCATTTGGAACTTTTAGGCGATGTGATTTTGGACTCAAAGATATGCCCGCTTGTGTTAATAGCTCTTTCTCCTGTTGGATTCCTGCCTTCAGGAAATAAGAGAACAGTTGGTATAGCTGATATCTTGTGGAGGATCTGGTGGTTTCAAACTGAAGCGTGTTGTAGAAAAAAAAATGGTTTGTCATCCTTTTGTTTTGATCCTAATGGTGTCCCTTAGCTTAATTCCTGGTCGATTATACAGATCAAACAGGAAAGGTTCAGAATTCTGAGGTGGGGAACAAATCTCTCCAGTCAAGTGGCAGTGACATCTTTCATGCTGGGGAAGGGTGGACCTGGGGTTCAGTGTTCGGACAGCATGTTCCTTTCCTTCTGTGTTTTATGTGTCATGTAACTAGATCTTTATTTTATAAATGAGACACACATTACCATTAAAAAGGAATGCACCTTAAGCTATGTGCCTTGTAATTAGATCTTTATTTATAATTAAGAGACGCATTGCCAACAAAAAAGAGTGCAGCCGAAGCTGCCATAAAATACATGCACCGAGAAGAATAAACTTGGTTAAATGTAAACACTCAAAACGGGCGCAGCAAAGCGCGCCCACTCCTTCTAGTTTGGATCATATGTTGCATCTGGACGTGCCTCGGCACCGAAGATGATCGAGAATATTTTCCTCAAAGGTGGAGGAATGGCAGAGGTGAGGGTCCTATAAGATGGGCTTTTCATAGTTGTGTTTGTTGGGCTGACACAGTGGGCTGACGGCGAGTAATCTTTTTTAATCAAGTGATGAAGGTAGTCGATTCGAGCAGCATATTAATTGATTCTAAAAAAAATCTATTTGTTTTAATTGAAAATTATAGATACAACGAACAAAAAAGGTACAACGTACAAAAAAAGAACTACTCAACATATCAAACTAATAAATTTTCCGTTGAAAATTAATTAATACTTAATCAGTCGATGTTGTCGACGCACCAGAGGTACGGAACAAGGACTTTGCATGGCGACGGTGGCGGCGACGGCTCATGATCCAGTTTCACTCGGCACGACAGGTAGGTCTCCCAGTGGTCCACGTACGACTCCAGCACCACGTCCAGGTCCAGCTCCGCGGACCGAGACCGCCTCTCCGACGCCAAGCGGCGGCGCAGCTCGTCGGAGAGCCCCACCCCGGCGCCGAGCGCGACCATCCTCACGTGCCTTTGGGCGCCCTCGGCGACGCAGAACCCGGGCGCGCGGCCCCACGCGAGCACCGCCCCCGCGTAGGAGACCGCCACCGTCCCGCGCTCGCTGCAGAGCGAGCTCCGCGGTCGGCTGCTGACGCCGTGGAGCGTGAGGTTGAACGTAGGGGAGACGACGGGCGTCCCGCCGTCGAGGTCGAGCCCGTCGAAGCCGGCGATGTCGACGGAGAAAGTGGGGACGAGGATCTGGTGCTGGTCAGGATCGGGGGAAACTGAAACGAACAGCGCCAGGGCGATGGACGCGGCTAGGATCAAGGCTGACACCATGACGAAGCAAGCGATTTCGTGCTTCATTGGAGCGGTGGGTACGTCTTCTTCCATGTGAGGGTCCATGGCGAGGGAGAAGATTCTTTTTCACAGGTCACAGTTGTTTCGGAAGTTTACATGTGTACGTGCGGGCGCGGTGTTGACACTAGGATTTATCGACGGGCGTTAAGAATCTATCTATATCTATCGGAGAGCATCTCGGTTTTGTTTTCTCCAACTATTCCGGAACACCTCCTGCCCGGAAAGTAGACGAAGCCTCTCCAACAACCAACACATACATGCATATATACTCACCACTATAAACACGTACACTCTACCTATGTGAGCACCTATGTAAGACTGAGACGACGGATTACGTTTTAAGATTAACGAAGTCACTACGAGCGTCTCGCTGTAAACTGAAACGTCATCTCGCACTGAAAAATATTCCGTCAAAATAAGAAAAACCGATAGTAAAATGCATCAGCAATCCATGTATTTGTGTAATTGATTTGATTTAGTTTCCATACTAGAGAATTATAGAATCAAGGTTATTGCAGGGAGTGAGTTTCCAACCCAGCCCAAGTGGAAATAGGCCCACACATTGCAACGCAGTTTTTGCACAACTACATGCGCACCCACCATCCATCCTCACCCCTTGTCATGCTTTGCGATTCCCGCTGGTCGGACCCCACCGAAAGCATCTTTGACCTTGTGTTTTACCACTAAAATTTAAGATAACTTAAAAATACCAGGAGTACCCCTGTTCGGTAACTGATTTTTTCTACGCAGACCAAGATCCCCTTTTTTTCGGATCGAGCTCATCTCCTCCGTATGCAATTATAGCATATCAACGTTAGGGGGGCTAAACCAAACTTAGACTAAAAAGGAAAATACCATTTTTACCTCTTTCGTCAGTTTGTGTGCAGGAAATAATGCATTAACAACCATTTCCATATCTAATTTTCTTAATGCATTAACTACCATTTCCATATTAGAAAAAATGTTTCGTCTTAACAGGTTCTTAACATATTTGGATTCATATATGTACAATATATTATTGGATAATGCTTTAACATATTTTCAGATTTTTTTTATTAACATAAACTCATGAATAAACACATTTTGGCTATATTGTATTAACAAATTAACATTTATGAATATGTGTATTTGTGGAAATGATTTCATTTTTAGATTTTATGCATTACCAATATTTTCCTGAAATTATGGAGACAAGATTGATTGTACTGGATTTTATGCATTACCAAGATTGTACCAACAGATCAAATTATGGAGACAATTTACCTAGGACCTGAAAATGTAAACAATTTGTGAGTTTTGCATTATTATTGGCTAAAATCCTTTTCGTTTTTTTGCATTAGAAATTTTGGATCATGATTTTAATACAATGTTTTAAATGAAGATTGGATAAAAAATAAATCTAGGGTTCATACAAAGAAATTTTCGTATTCACAGAACATATCTTGATCATATATGCATCGTGTTCATACAAAGAATTTTCGGATTCACAAACAAAAAAAAATCTTGAATCTCTGCGTACCACACCAAAACGTATGAAACACATCACCAAAAACGTACCAAACAGATTCTAGATTTCAGGAAAGAGTAGAAAAGAAAACATGAAAACATGGGGATCGAAAGAATATCCCGTATCAAACAGATCTTCCATGACAAAAGAAAGAAAAAAATCGTCAAAACGTGGCTGCCGTTCCATTCCTACTAGCAACCAGCCTGCATGCTTCAGATCTTGTCCCCTGATCCACAGATCTCCCCAGCCAGATCTCTCCATGCTCCCGCAGCAGTTCGCCGGACGCACCTCAAGAACAATGCATTCACAAGATATAACATGTTGGGTCGATCTTCTTTTCACATGCTTGAGACCTGTTATGGTTTGAGACCAAAACGGATGCAGGATCCTGAATTTGGAGATTCGAAAGAGGGAACAAAAAATCATCTGCAATCTCAAACTAAATATACATCCAGATCATGACGTGAATAAAAATTATACATCCATCCATCAAGATTTTTGGATCCAGATCCTAGATCCACAAATCGGATCCGGATACACAAAAACACAGATCCACACATCCATGACAAAAGCACAGATCCACGCATCCATATGTCAAAGCACAGATCCACGCATCCATGAAAAGAAAAAAATCGCATCAAAGAAACATGAACAAAAAAAAGAGATAGGCCACCCTCCCGACGCGGAGCCAGTCCGATCCACGCCGCCAGATCTCAGGGAGGTCGAATCCCGCTGACGACGCTTCCCCGCCGCCTTCTCCCCGCCAGAGGACCGCCGGAGGTCTGGTGGAGGATAAATGGGGGCCGGTCGGCTCCTTTGGTGTGACTGGTTTTTTATATTTCGTGGCTCCCTGCATTTTCAGGCTATTAAAATATGTTGACTAAACTACCCATCAATAATGGCGTGATTAGGAACGGCTAAATGCAATTCTGGACAAGAAAAGTACACATATGCGTGGGCCACAGCGGGAGATGCGTTCACACGGAAGGAGTTGGTCAAAGCTCCTGCACGAATCTCCAACAAGTTTTACCGGTCTAGATGGTTGGTGGGTTCGCATGTAGTTGTGGAGTTGAATTTTTGCACACATTGACGCACAACGCAGCGGTTAGGGCGAGATAAGCTCCCGCCATGAAATTTATGTGAAACACCCTTCTCCTCATGAGCTTATGACATCCTACCTTCTCTATGATCGTATCCGCTCGCCTACAGACATGCATTTCGCCCTCACGTGTGAGGTTTTTTTTTTTTGAAACGGAAATACTTGTATTCATATAGAAAGGAACATAGAACACAGCCAAATACAGGCAAAGAAAACAACGAGAGGAAACAGAGCACGCCACTGCTGTAGCCATCCATCTTCAACCTCGAAGTGACCAAGCGCGCGAGACCTCCATCGTCGAAGTCGAAGAAGACACCAGCCGCCGGGAGCACACACCACAGGGACAGTAGAACTCCTTGCCCGAAGGCGTTGAAGAGCCGCAGCAACCACCAGCTCCAACGAGCTAGATCTGAAGACGGTTATACACCATCGGCCCGGGACACACCCCAAGCTCCAACCGCCCCAAACCTGGGGCCAGCACCACACCACCTCACCGGAGGTGGCCAGATCTTCAACCTGCAAACCACAAATCCCCACAACAGCAGCCTCCAATCCTCCAGATCAAGAGCAGAAACCATTAGCCCAAGCCCTCCCCTCGCCTCCACGGCCGGCCAGAGGGACGAAGGCAACAGCTCGCCGCCAGATCAGAAGCCAAAACGCCAAAAGAGGACCACATCTCCCCACGCCACCATGGCCGGCCAGAGACGCCGGACCCCGACACAACACCTCCACGACCTCCCCAGCGTCGCCGCCGGAACGGGGAAAGAAGGGGGGGACTTATACCAACACGCCGACGCCATCGCCATCGTCTTCGATGCCGTCGCCTGGAGACGAAAACCTAGACTGAAAACCCACCAAACTACACGCACGACGAGAACCCGGAGCTCCCCTCCACCTCACGGCACCGGAACTGCGGCCGGAGGCGAAGGGGAGCGGCGGTTTCGCCGGCGAGAAACGGGGGGAGTTAAGGAGGAGGAGGAGCCGTGGGGAGAGGAAGACGAGTCGTATTTCGCCAACAACAAGGTTCTTCCCTCACGTGTGAGGCTTGGCGACATTAACCATAGTAGAAGCAGCTCACGACGCTCGATGGCTAGCCGCTCCGTCTCGTGTGAGGCTTGGTCGACTCCCTCTCGACTAGCCGCTCCGTCTCGCAGGCTACGACTGTGGGCTGTAGAATGCTGGTGAGGTTCTGTGCGCGAAGAGAAGAAGCCACTCTGAGGTGATGAACTGTTGTGACGCACGGATTTATACTCCACGGTAAGTTTGTACTCCGTTTATACTCCACAGTAAGCTGATTGTTAAGGTGAAGGAGAAAGAACTTGAAAAAGGACTCGTGACATATCTTACCGCAAGTAAAGATAAAATCAAGTCATTCATGCAAGTAAATACAACTGTAGATGCATTTTACCTGGCTTATCATCTTAGCACAACAATTAACACAAAGACTTGACTAAAGTTTCGAGGTGAATTCTTTCAATGTTCTATAATGTTATTTAGCTCTGAAGATGCAAACGAACCTGAAAACTAACTGCAAATAAACACTCACCCACAGCACGTTGTAGGAAGATTGCATAGCAGATAACATACCATCTCAGATTCATAAGAATTCTGACGAAATCTCAAACACTGGATGTTTAATACTAAAATTTCGCCGATACACCAATAACAGTCATGAGCAATTCACACAATATTTCAGGATTCAGGACATCGAAACATTGCTGATCAAAAACTCAACAGGTTACACATTGAAGTGATCTAAGCAGCAGCAACCTCCTTTTTAAGCTTCGCAAGCTCTTGCCTGATAGCTCCTCCCCTCTGTTTACATAGTAATAATAAGAATATTAGCTGAGGGCATAACAGTTGCAAATAATTCAAGAGTATATCTGAGAATCTCACCTTGATCTTTGCCAGCATGACCTTGAACCTGTCAAAGTCATTGAGCGATGCCCTCCTCTTCTGGACAATCAGCTTCTTGCCCCATGAGCTGTTCTCCCACTTGTTCTTCACATCTGCAAACAGATACGGTTGTTTTAACAGTGCACACTGACAGATTGTCTAGATTGGAAGGATATGGTTGAATGAATGGTTCATTACCAGCTTCCTCCAGAGCCTTGATCAAAGTTGCCTTCTTAGGGATGCGCTTGATGTCAATCTTGATGTCTGTAAGCGAGAGGCGCTTAAAGTTGATCTGGGATCGAATCATGTCAGGTGCATCGACAAGTGCCTGCAAATTGTTACCGCAAAAAAGCAGATACATTAGGCACGTTTTGAAGATTAAACTAAAGCACAGATTTACAAAAATAAAATTTAAAGTTCTCATTTTGTTTCAATCAAATTCATGAAGAAACTTTAAAAAGATGTGGCATATGTATCTCCATGTATGTCAGATTAAACCACTTAGGGCAGATTAGACAAAACATAGATACTACTTGCAGTAATATTTCGAAGAAGAAACCCGCTACAAGGAAACAATAAATCAACTGAAATTGTACCCCACTAAAACTACTATAATCAATGAACCAGGACCTGATAGATGATTAAGTAACAGAAACAAAATGCAACTTTAAAAACAAAAAAATCAAAGGAAACCAAAGAAACTTTGAAAACAGCCTAAGATCACAAATAGTGAAATAGCAAAGCATTGTACACTCGATATGCCAAGAAACTCTTATGTAGAAGAAGAGCAGAGTGATAGACTATCAAATGAAATGTAACCTATGTAGGCTTCAATGATCATGATAAAACATATCTAGCAAAAATATAGGGGACCTATCTATACAGTCAACAAAAACATTAGACGCACAGAAAGATGAAGTTGGTTTAATTAGAATGAAACATCATAAGATGTGCCGATAAATTCGAATATAGAAAATAAATCACTAGCATGGTGCAAGTCTAGATGTTGTGTCTTAATAGGAAAGCATACATCTAGGAAAGACCACAAGGCACATACGCATGTCCATCCATAAGAAGTGATATTGTCAGGTTAGCAAAAGAAAACATCTCCATCCATATGAATACTATAGGTAGATAGAAGAGTTATTTGGCTGACTAAATTACGTGCCAATTGAGCTCAGAAGGGCACAAAACATCACCTAGCATTTTTGTAGCTTCGTAAAAACGTTGTAAGGTGCTAGTAATATATATGCAAGCGAAGTGAAGGAATTCTACAAGGCTAACCGCAACAAAGTTATTAACTACAGAGTACTCCCTCCGTTCTGAATTAATTGACTCAGATTTAGTTTAAGTTTATACTAAATCTGAGTCAATTAATTTAGAACGGAGGGAGTACAAAGCAACACTTCATCAGCAAGTTAAAAGCTAACAACATATTTCAACATTTTCACATAAATACTACGATATATGTGCAGTTGTGACCCTACTGCGACCACACATAAACCTTCTAAGCCGACAACTTGAGCAACTCAAATCTACAACCCATGCACAGGTCGGAAAATAAAGGCTATAAACCTCGGACATCGAACACGCGATCTTAACATCTACTACATCCGTATCCACAACTCAGCCAACCCAGATCGAGAATAACCGCATGGGAGTTCATACTCACCCTGTTCTGGTCGACGACGTCGACGATGACGACGAGCCGGCCGTAGTCCTTGCCGTAGTTCACAAGGGCCACCCGCCCGATCTCCACAAACCTCTTGAACGGCTGCCAAAGAACAGCAGCAAGGCGCTCAACGTCATTAAACAACACCAACACGGAGAAACGAGGGAAGACGAGGCTCTCGGCGAGAGGGGATCGACGTTCGTCCCTACCATTTTGCGGCGGTGCGGGCGCGGCGGCGGCGGCGGCGGCGGCGAAGAGAAGTGGGAGCAGACGCGTCGGGGATGCGGGGGGCGGCTAGACGAAGGGGAAGGGTTTAGATATGACAGATCTATATAGCCAGGGCGGGCAGCTGTACATGAGCCGACGGATCTTGGGGTCGGGGCTTCTGGCCGTCCGATCTAGGTTACACTGGTTGGAGGTGGCTCTGGGGGTTCTGGTTTTGGGCTTTTGGAGCCCTGGTTGGCGATTTTGGGCTCCTTTTGGATGGACTTTTTGCTGCTAAAGGGGCTGAACTAAAAAATGACTGAATGGGCTAGATCTGTCGAATCATAGTGGACCTGTAATAATTCCAAAGTGCAAAACTGGGGTTTACAGGCCTACAAGGCTTTGAGAATATTCTGTGTTTTTTTATTTGCAAAAATGCTGTTGTTTATCCGTATCAACACTTATAATGGTGTATAATCAGGTCTGGTTTTACCACCCTATATCTATTTCATTAGTAACACTGTGGTTTTCTATGTAAAAAGCAAATGTTTGTTTGCCAAGCTTTTCTATGTCCAAAACATATGAAATTCAAAACCGAGTTCTCCATCTCACTAGGTTCGAAAGGAGTGTTCGAAATCTCTTCGACTCCTCAAATACTAAATCACAAAGCTAATACAATAGGGACATTTGATTACCTACCGTCTTTTTGAACCTTTTATAAGGAATGTGTCACATCGCGCATCCCGTTTGGCTGCCCACGGAGTGGTAGCCAAGCCGTTTGCCTTGGAGCAAGTTAAAATACACCGGTTATTTGGTTGTATGTCTGCGCACCACATAACCAATTAGCTCGTGTTTGGTTGCTAAACGATGTTGGTTTTAGTCACCTCTTCGTAGCACTGGTGACCTTACCATGAAGTATGCTATGGGGATATATTTTACGAGCACAAAATTAACAATGTTTCATCCCTAGATAATAAAAATAGCAGCCCATCACGACATAAAGTTGTCCTAGCTGCTAGCAAATGGACCTTTTTTTATCAGGAACACCGCCTAAGTGTGAGAAGTTCAAGTGGAAAGGAGAACATATCGTTGTGTCCACTTCTTCTTTCTTCTTCTTCATCGGATCCTTTAGTTGTCTCTATTTGCCCACATAGAGTAAGCTCGCTCCTCTCTCAAGTTCTTCCAAGCTTCTTGATCATGAGCTTCACAACATGGCCCGAGTCTTGGACATCTAGTGTCACATCTTTCGATCAGGGAAATACTCATCTATACCCCCATCGTAGAATCCAGTTACGAAGAATGCAACTGGCAATAATAAGTCTGACTTGGGTGCAGAAAGGTGGAATGGCTTCTGATCAAGAATCTTAAATATGTTTTTCAAAACAGCAAAATCTCTCTCCACCGTAACTCTAAGCCTATAGTGTCTCAGATTGAACAATTCATGGACAATCCCAGGGAGTTAGTATCGTTGAACTCATTGATATGGTACCCGATGCACTGAAAGGGTGGAAGAACACCATGGCGACATGCATATCCATCATCTTCTAGGTAGAACTTATCTTCGGGAATATTTACCTCATATGCTTGACGCATGCTCTCAGCAAGGATTCTAGCATCGTTGACAGATGCTTCCCAACGAGCTAGCACATATATGAACTTGAGGTCGAAATCAACAGCCGCAAGCACATTATGTCTGTTGTAGTGCTTTCTACCCATGTAGGCGGCAGATTGTGACCTCAGCATTCTTGTGTGACATGAGTACCATCAATTGCACTGATACAGTCATGTTGACATGAACACAATCCAATGTTACACGGTAATACAATGATGGCATGTCATGGACTAAAAAAATCTGAGTTGCTCATCTTGAAATATGGATACCACATATGGCTTTATCATATCTTTTGCATAGTCTAACCATATGGTGGCTTGATCATCTCTCCTCCAAGCTCTCCAATTTCATACAAGAGTTTCTTAAAATACTGGGATATTGTCTCACTGAATCTCCTGAATGTGTTGCGAATCACTCTGAAACCTTTGGTTATAACCAACAACATGTAGGAACATGTCCACTTGCTATTACACGGAAGTGTGGATGCTATCTTGTAACAAGACTCTACCACTAAACGTTTCCGCAAGCTTTGTACAAGAGGCTCTACCCATTCGCAGCATGTTCATGTGGCCTCTACCCGTTGTTGTGGTACACGCAGCTCAGATTGGCCTTCCTCTCTTGGTCTCGAACAAACAATGGTCCGTAATTGATAGCCCCTCTATAGTTGGGGCGAAAGTCTATATGATGGACTAAAAGCATCCAGGCTTGCAACACTGGTATCAGTGTTGTTGCCTGAACCATTAGCTGCATCCCGTGCGTCCTAGTGAAAGCAAATATCCATAAGTAACCTAATTAACATGTACGTACTACTGCTATTCTATGCCTCGGCAGGGTGGGATGGTGTTTACCTCCATGGAGAAGAAGGCTAGGACTTGTCGGTGCTGTAGTCGAGGTGGTAGATGGACATAACTTGGTCCGCCTCCAGATCTCCTGGTTCTCGCCGCTACCAGTGATGTCGTCTCTGTCGCCCTACCATTGGAAGTCTAAACTGCCACCCCGATGTGGCTCGGATCTAAATCGTCCACACCGCCATATGCCTCTATCAGTGTCGAAATAAAGGAGTTTCTCTTCCCGCTCGATGTGACCGAGTAAAAGGGTCAGCGGAAACTGGAGGCGTAGCTGAAGCCGAACTCCTCGCAAGCCTTTACGCGGGCCCGCCGGCAGGGCTTCGTGCACCCACCGCCACCGGAGGGCTCCATACGCGCGACGACGGAAGCAGCCCGACACCCCCGGGGCTCGGTGCGCTCAGGCTGCAGTGACTGACGTCCCTGCCTGTCCCGAGGGATTTCGGCCGCCACTTGGATGGTCCTCCTCCGCCGCGGGGGCTTTCTAGGAGTTGTTGTTCCTTCTGTCATGGGAGGTTTCATACCAGTGATATGATGCTCACGGGTGTGAGGAGTTGGAAAACCCCAAGAGGAAGGTGTGATGAGCGTAGTAGCAAGTTTTCCTCAGTTATGAAACCAAGGTTATCGAACCAGTATAAGATGAAGAACACAACGAAGGTCTCCCCAGCGCCAGAAAAGTGCTTGCGCGTAGTTGACGAGGGAGGTGGAATCTGCACAACATAATCAAGAAACTTTGCTCCAACTCAACAGTGAGCTTGTCAATCTCACCGGCTTGCTGTAACAAGGATTAAACGTATGGTGTGGAAGATGATGTTTGCAGAGAATGAAAGAAAACAGTTTGCAGTTGGTTGTATTATCAGTTTAAAGAAAAGGACCGGGGTCCACAGTTCACTAGTGGTGTCTCTCCATAAATAATAATAATAGTATACATGAGGGTAAACAAATTACAGCTGGGCAATTGACAGAATAAAGAGCTGCATAATGATGCATATACTAATGTCATGATGTCTAGTGTGAGATTCATTTGGGCATTACAACAATATACATAGACCGTTCCAACCGCATCTATGACTAATAATCCACCTTCCGGTCAGCGTCCGCACCCCTTTCAGTATTAAGTTGCAAGCAACAGATTATTGAATTAGGCAAAGTGTGTAATGTAAGTAATATAATTATCTTTAGACAAAGTACTACTGTTTTAGCCCTAGTAGCAACAGTATATCTACAATCTTAGAGTTTGCTGTCACTACCCCAGATTAAATAGAGACATGAACCCACTATCGAGCATAAATACCCCCTCTTGGAGTCACAAACATCTACTTGGCCAGAGCATCTACTAGCAACGGAGAGCATGCAAGATCATAAACAACACACAACATGATATATTATGAAGCAAATGACATAGTATTCAATATCCATAGGATCCCAGCAAACACAACATGTAGCATTACATAAAGATGATCTTGATCATGATAGGCAGCTCACAAGATCTAAACATGATGGCACAATAGGAGAAGACAACCATCTAGCTACTGCTATGAACCCGTAGTCCAAGGATGAACTACTCACGCATCAGTCCGGAGGCGGGCATGGTGATGTAGAGCCCTCCAGTGATGATTCCCCTCTCCGGCAGGGTGCCGGGAAAAGCTTCTGAACCCTCCCGAACTAGGGTTGACGACGGCGGCGGCTCCGTAAGGTTTTGTGGAAAAGTGTTCGGGTGCCTGGTCTTAGGTTTTCGGGGGGGGTTAAGTAGGCGAAAGGGCGAAGGCGGTGGAGGCCCGAGGGCCCGTCACGCGGTGTCGGCGCGGCAGAGGGGGGAGCCGCGCCCCCTCCTTGTGATGGCGCCTCGGTGCCCTCCTTCGTCTCCTCTTCGGACTTCTGGAACGTGTCGGAAAAAATAGGGACTTTGGTATAAAAATTGTCCAATTCCGAGAATATTTCCTTAAATAGTTTTCTGAAACCAAAAACAGCAGAAAACAGGGAACTGGCACTGTGGCATCTTGTTAATAGGTTAGTCCCAGAAAAAGCATAAAACAACACAAAGTGTATATAAAACATGTAGCAATTGGTATAATATAAGCATGGAACATAAGAAATTATAGATACGTTTGAGACGTATCAAGCATCCCAACCTTAGTTCTACTCGTCCTCGAGTAGGTAAAACGATAACAAGAATAATTTCTGAAGTGACATGGTTTCACACAATCTTTATCATATAATAATGTAATGCATGTAAACTGAGATCAAATGAATAAAAGCTGTAGTTTATATTGATATCAAATGAGTAATGAGTAAACAAGTAGGAAGAACAAAGCAAAACTTTCAATGAATTAGTTCTAGAGAACAATCAACCGTGCAAAGTAGATATTAAAGATGATTTAAGCTTCAAGAACAACAATATAATCATCTAATGAATCAAACACTCATGACAACTTTGTGAAAGGATCAAGTCAAGCAATAACAATATGCACGTAGAAGATCATCTCTCTATTTGTTCACTCAAAGACAAGCAACTGTTCAGCGTTGGTTCCTGGCACCAGGATGTTGTGGCTAAAAGAATAATAATGTGGGTTTGGAAGGCAAACGGAAAAAAGTCTCACACAACTGAAAGTGATCATTAGAAAAGAGGAAGTCTTATAATCGAAGCTATGCAAGGAGTAGTGATTGCCACACAACGGATGCACATAGAGCTATAAGTGTATGAAAGCTCTCCAATGAAACTAGTGGGGGTGCATCTAACTTGCTTGCTCATGAAGACCTAGAGCACTTTTGAGGAGGCTCATCATTGGAATATACAAGCCAAGTTCTATAGTGTAAAGTTCCCCACATAGTTATGCAAGTAAAACATGAAAACTCTCACATATGGAGTAAAGGTGCTAAACATGAGCACAACTGATGACTATGAATATTACAGGTGCTATAACATCAGCACAAGTGTGGATAAAGAGTAGTAATGTTGCCCCCTTTTTATTCTTTCTTTTTTTCTTTTTTTTCTTTTTCTTTTTTTTTGTATTTTTCTGTTTCTCTTTTCGATGGCCTCCATGCCTCTTTTCACTTTTAGGGGCAAACATTCTAACATGACAACACACTTTTGATACAAGGATATCATAAGGGATAAAACATGGTGTATGAAACGGTGCCTCTGCCAGTGTAGCAGGATATGCAATGATCTAGCGTAACATGGGTAAAACCACACATCAGCTATATAGAATCATGCAAAGCAATATAAATGATAAATGACAACAAGTCATGTAATGTAAGATGAAAGTTGCATGGCAATATATCTCGGAACAGCTATGGAAATGTTGTAGTAGGTAGGTATGGTGGATGTTTTGAGAAAGATATTTGGCTTATGTGTAGGAGAACATGATGAAGATCTCCCATGAGTTTTGGATGTACCCGCGAAGTATGCACCAACTCTCAATGTGAGAAAGGTCAATGCAAAGTACCGAAGAGGCTAGCAAATATGGTGATGGAAGTGCCATGAAAACCGCAGCTTTAGAACTCACAAGCAAAAAGATTCCAACTAGAAATATGATCTTACAAGGCATAATGAAAATCACTCCATGAGGGACTGTGGCAAATGAACAAGTCACTGTTGGGACCCCGACCGTAGCGCATAACACAAAGTCATTACGGTTGTTTTTAACATTAGAAGTCATATATCATTATGCTATCAACTGGATATTTAAGTGTGGCACAGATTCAAGTTTTCTAGACCAACCATTAATCATTCCACTTTACTAAACCATCATGTTTACCATTAAGCATATTAATATCTCAAAACAACATCAATGATTCAAGTGACACAATTTAATGATCTACAGGATTATGTATCATTTAGTTATACCATCTACCACATTTAACATTTTCTGTTCTTAACCAAACACCAATCAACTTATTTGAAACATAAACTCTCCAAGTATTTAACAATCAAGCAAGAGAGCATAACATATGAGAACTAACAGCTCTGAACAAGAGGTGCATGAAAAATAAGAGCTGAAAGTATTGCAGTAGCTATAGAAGAATACTCAACAAATATAAGTGAAGAATAGGAGTATTCAAATGAAAAAGCGCAACGTGTCTCTCTCCCACACAAGAATGCTAGGATCCATTTTATTCAGAAAACAAAAATAACAAAAGTAAAAATAAAAACAAACAGACGCTCCAAGTAAAGCACATAAGATGTGGCGGAATTAAAATATAGTTTCACTAGAGATAACTTGATAAGTTGTTGATGAAGAAGGGGATGCCTTGGGCATCCCCAGGCTTTGACGCTTGAGTCTTATTGAAATATGATTGAGTGACCCACGAGGGCATCCCCAAGCTTAGGCTCTTTCATCTTCTTGATCACATCATATCATCCTCTCTCTTGATCCTTGAAAACTTACTCCACACCAAACTCAAAGTAAACTTCATTAAAGGGTTAGTGCATAATCAAAAATTCTCATATTATGCATGGAGACAATCATTATCATAGTACTGGACATTAGCTACAGCCACTGGAATTTTATGTAACAAAAAGATCCATTCAAAAATAGCAAAAAAACCAATGCAAAATAAATGACAGAATATGTCAAAAACAGAACAGTCCGTAAAGACTAATTTTTTCGAGGCACTTAACTTGCTCAAATCAGAAAACTCAAAACTAATGAAAGTTGCGACCATATCTGAGGATCACGCACAAAAAATCCCAGGTCATTTTGATTTTTCTGTGAATTCTAATGAATTAAACGGTGGACAGCAGAAAAATTGTTCCTGCGCAGAAATCCAATTCTAGCATCAAGTTTCTAATAGAGACTTAATTTGGCACAACTTATGCAATAAAGTAAAGATACAAAGGAATTGCTACAGGGGTAGGCATGTTCCTTGACTCAAGAAAATAAAATAACAGAAATAAAAAGTGGGTTGTGATACGTCTCCAACGTATCTATAATTTCTTATATTCCATGCTATATTATACCAAGTTATTACATGTTTTATATGCATTTTATATAGTTTTATGCATTTTCTGGGACTAACCTATTAACAAGATGCCATAGTGCCAGTTCCCTATTTTCTGCTGTTTTTGGTTTCAGAAAAGTACTTAAGGAAATATTCTCGGAATTGGACGATTTCTTTTCTGAAGTCAGTTTTTCATCGGGAACGTTCCAGAAAGCCGAACACGAGACGAAGTGGGCCACCGAGGCGGCGCCACCACGTGCTCGCGCGGCAGCATTCCTGGCCACGCGAGGACCAGGTGTGGGCCCCTCGGGGCGCCACCGACTTCGCCCTTTCGCCTACAAATACCCCCCAGACTAAAAACCCTAACACGGTGTTCGATATTTCCTCCACGGGTCCAGAGCGCCGCCGCCATCGAAGACAAGATTCGGGGGACATAAGTCTCTGTTCCGGCACCCTGCCGGGACGGGGAATTGCCCCCGGAGCCATCTCCATCGACTCCACCACCATCTCCATCGCCGTTGCTGACTCCTACGATGAGGAGTGAGTAGTTCTCCCCCGGGGCTGCGGGATCTACGGTAGCCATGTGGTTTATCTCTCTCTCCCATGTGATCTTTATGTGATCATCAGCTTTGTAATCTAGTTGAATATGTGATGCTACTCTTTATCTATTATGTACTCTAGAGGTTACTTTAATATGAACTCCGGGGTTATTCACGGTTGTAACGGTGACAGTGTGTGCACCGTGTGTGATTCCTTTATGACGTTGTTGGTGTTAGTTTACTCTGACTTTGAGGGTGCTCTCGTAGCCCTACACAATGAATGGTGTTTGTTATCCAACATGACAGTGTTTGAGAGTAGTGTTTATTTATTTAACTTTGATGTCATTGTTGAGAATGTCCACTGGTGAAAGTAGGATCCCTAGGCCTTGTTTCTAAGCATTGAAACACCGTTTCCAACAAGTTCTGCTACATGTTTGCTTGCTGCCATTTTTATTACAGATTACAATTACTACTTATAATCATCAATATTACTTGTATTTCACTATCTCTTCGCATAACTAGTGCACCTATACATCTGACAAGTGTATTGGGTGTGTTGGGGACACAAGAGACTTCTTGCATCTTAATTGCAGGGTTGCTTGAGAGGGTTATCTTTGACCTCTACCTCCCTGAGTTCGATATACCTTGGGTGATTCACTTAAGGGAAACTTGCTGCTGTTCTACAAACCTCTGCTCTTGGAGGCCCAACACTGTCTACGAGAATAGAAGCGTGCGTAGACATCAAGCTCTTTTCTGGCGCCGTTGCCGGGGAGGTGAGTGCTTGAAGGAATCTCCTTTAGATCCTGCAGTTATTACTTTTTGTCTCTTGTTTTTATTTTCACTAGTTAGGCTTAATGGAAAACAACAAAAAAATTAGAAAGCTCTATGAAATTTATCTTGAGTTAGTACATGATGTGTTTGAACAGAAAATTAAAAAACCTATGGAAAATTATTTGCGTGATGGTAGCAATGTTATTAGTATGAATTCTTTGAACACCATTATTGCTAATGCTATGGAAAATTCTAAGCTTGGGGAAGCTGGTTTTGATGAGCATGATATTTTTAGTCCCCCAAGCATGGAGGAGAAATTTTACTTTGATGATACTATACCTCCAATATATGATGATTACAATGATAAATATGATATTTTCAGTCCACCTACTGTTGAGGAGACAATTAATTATGATTACAATATGCCTCCTATATTTGATGATTATGGTGATGAGAATAATAATGATAGCTATTTTGTTGAATTTGCTCCCACTGCAATTAATAAGAATGACTATGCTTATGTGGAGAGTAATAATTATTTCATGTGTGTGGCTCATGATAAGAATGTTTTATGTGATAGTTATATTGTTAATTTTATTCATGATGCTACTAATGAACTTATTAATGATAATGAGGAATGTTGCTTAAATATGCTATATGATAATGCTTTAGATGATGGTCCTATTCTTATGGATAATCCTCTATGTTTAAAAGTTGAGGATAAAAATGATATAATTGCTTCTTGTGATGGTACTCTTACTCATGAGAGTCCTACTTTGTTCTTGAATTCTCCTGGTTACACCATGGAGGAGAAATTTTCTTATGTTGAGAAATACTTATGTGGTTTGCAATTGTCTCTAGTTCCAAATCTTTGTTGCAACCATGTTCTTAAACTTGATATTGATCTTAGCAACTATTTTGAAAGAGGGAAGCATGCTAATGAATTCCAAAATAAATTTAATGATCCTCTTTATGTGCCTATATTATCTAAGTTGAATGATTCTTGTGGTTATATGGTTGAATTTATTTCTACTACTGAAAATTATTATGAGAGACGAGAATATGGTTGTAGAAGTTTTCATGATACTAAAACACCTCTCTATATGCTTAAAGTTTTGAAGTTACTCTTGTTTTATCTTCTTATGCTTGTTGCTTTGTGCTTTCATGACTTGTTTCTTTACAAGATTCCTTTGCATAGGAAGAGGGTTAGACTTAAAAAGTGTTTGATATTTGCCTCTTGATGCTCTCTTTGGTTTTTCAACTCTCATTTTTATGAGAGCATCATAAAAATCACTATGCCTATCTTAATGGCTATAAAGAAAGAGCTTATGGGAGACAACCCACTATTTTATTTCCTGTTATTTTATTTTGTTGAGTCAAGGAACATGCCTACCTCTGTAGCAATTCCTTTGTATCTTTACTTTATTGCATTGTTGTGTCAAGTTAAGTCTCTAGTTGAAAGTTGATGCTAAATTTGGATTCCTGCGCAGAAACAGTTTTCTGCTGTTCACTGTTAAATTCATAACTCTTCACAGAAAAATCCAAATGACCTGACCTTTTTTGTGCGTAATCCTCAGATATATATGCAACTTTCATTAGTTTTGAGTTTTCTGATCTGAGCAAGTTAAGTGCCTCGAAAAAATTCGTCTTTACGGACTGTTCTGTTTTTGACAGATTCTGCCATTTATTTTGCAATGCCCCTTTTGCTATTTTGATTGGATCTTTTTGTTCCATAAAGTATCAGTGGCTCTAGCTAATGTCCAGTAGCATTGGTAGAAATTGTGTTCATACATAATATGAGAATTTTTGATTATGCACTAACCCTCTAATGAAGTTTACTCTAAGTTTGGTGTGGAGAAAGTTTTCAAGGATCAAGAGAGAAGGATGATATGATGTGATCAAGAAGATAGTAAAGCCAAAGCTTGGGGATGCCCCGGTGGTTCACCTCCAATATATTTCAAGAAGACTCAAGCGTCAAAGCTCGGAGATGCCCAAGGCATCCCCTTCTTCATCAACAAACTATCAGGTCCTTTCTAGTGAAACTATATTTTAATTCCGTCACATCCTTATGTGCTTTGCTTGAAGCGTCTGTTTGTTTTTGTTTTTGTTATTTTCATTCTCTGAATAAAATTGACCCTGGCATTCCTTTGTGGGAGAGAGACACGCTCCGCTTTTTCTTATGAATACTCGTATTCTTCACATATATTTGTTGAGTATTCTTTTATGTTACTTCAATGCTTTCTAGCTCTTGTTTTTCATGCATCTCTTGCTAGAGCTGTTAGCTTTATTATATCATACTCTCATATCTCATTGTTTAATTACTTGGAGAGT
Source organism: Poa annua (assembly GCA_026929855.1). Classification (NCBI taxonomy): domain Eukaryota; kingdom Viridiplantae; phylum Streptophyta; class Magnoliopsida; order Poales; family Poaceae; genus Poa; species Poa annua. The sequence goes on from CM049433.1 coordinate 75,443,115, forward strand.
TTATCTTTTAAATAAGTTGATTGGTGTTTGGTTGGAAACAGAAAATGCTAAATGTGGTAGATGGTATAAAGAAAGATATACATGCTCTTATGGATTGTTATCTTTCATGTTGTGGTGCTTGGCAAATGTTTTGAGCTCTCAAGTAGATCATGTTTAAGCTTTTACATCATGTAGTTAAAACTTATTAGTGAGGAACTACCGTAAAACTTGTTGAAATTTGGTTTGCATGTTTGGTATCTCTAAGGTCTAGATATTTTCTAGTTAAAGTGTTTGAACAACAAGGAAGACAATGTAGAGTTTTATAATGCTTGCAATATGTTTTTATATACGTCTTGTTGTCATAGTTTATACTTGTGTTTGTTTCAAACAACCTTGCTAGCCAAAGCCTTGTACTGAGAGGGAATGCTTCTCGTGCATCCATAATCCTTGAGCCAAAACCTATGCCATTTGTGTCCACCATACCTACCTACTACATGGTATTTCCTGCCATTCCAAGTAAATACTTCATGTGCTACCTTTTATTCAAAACATATTATCTCTTATTTGTGTCAATGTTTATTAGCTCATGAGGAAGTATGTGGTGTTACGGATATCAACCTTGTCATTTGCTTTTAGACAGACTTTCACCAACCGGACTAGTGGCATATACACCGCTTATCCATTAACTTTGCAAAAAGAGCTGGCAAATGGGATGCCCAGTCCCAATTAATTACAACTTTAACCGCTGCAATCTCTTCACATTTTTGCCCTGATCCAATCAGTCAAGCAATGACAACAGTTTTTAACTCTATGTGTAAACAAAAGAGATAAGAGAGATGATCTACCTTGCTGGTAGAAATAACGTCCTTCATGGGAGCCGCTCTTGAAAGTCTGGTTGACAAGGGGGGTAGAGTGCCCATTACCATTCGTTGACAATGACAAACACCGCTCAAAACTTACTTTTATGCTCTCTATATGATTTCAAAAACCTATAAAACTAAGAAGCTCTAGCACATGCTTGTATCCAGTCTTCCCTCTGCGAAGGGCCTATCTTTTACTTTATGTTGAGTCAGTTTACCTACTTGTTTCTATCCACGAAGCAAACACTTGTGTCAACTGTGTGCAACAATTCTTATATGCTTACTTATTGCACTTGTTATATTTCTTTGTGTTGACAACTATCTATAAGATATACATGTTCAAAAGTTGAAAGCCAATGCTGAAACTTATATCTTCCTTTGTGTTGCTTCAATGCTCTTTTGCTTAGATAATATTGCTTTATGAGTTAACTCTTATGCAAATCTTTTTGATGCTTGTTTGAAAGTACTATTCATGAAAAGTTTTACTTATATGATGTAGTTGTTTACTCCTTGTCTATTTGTTAGCAAGCTATAGATCATTGCCTTGAGTCACTTCATTCATAACATGAGCCTTACATTATATTATGATCAAGATTGTGTTTAAGCATGTCACTTCAGAAATTATTCTTCTTTTATCGTTCTTGCCTACTCGGGACGAGTAGAACTAAGCTTGGGGATGTTGATACGTCTCCAACGTATCTATAATATCTTATGTTCCATGCTATATTATACCAAGCTATTACATGTTTTATATGCATTTTATATAGTTTTATGCATTTTCTGGGACTAACCTATTAACAAGATGCCACAGTGCCAGTTCCCTGTTTTCTGCTGTTTTTTGTTTCAGAAAAGTACTTAAGGAAATATTCTCGGAATTGGAAGATTTCTTTTTTGAAGTCAGTTTTTCATCGGGAACGTTCCAGAAAGCCGAACACGAGACGAAGTGGGCCACCGAGGCGGCGCCACCACGTGCTCACGCGAGGACCAGGTGTGGGCCCCTCGGGGCGCCACCGACTTCGCCCTTTCGCTTACAAATACCCCCTAGACTAAAAACCCTAACACGGTGTTCGATATTTCCTCCACGGGTCCAGAGCGCCGCCGCCATCGAAGACAAGATTCGGGGGACAGAAGTCTCTGTTCCGGCACCCTGCCGGGACGGGGAATTGCCCCCGGAGCCATCTCCATCGACTCCACCACCATCTCCATCGCCGTTGCTGACTCCTACGATGAGGAGTGAGTAGTTCTCCCCCGGGGCTGCGGGATCTACGGTAGCCATGTGGTTTATCTCTCTCTCCCATGTGATCTTTATGTGATCATCAGCTTTGTAATCTAGTTGAATATGTGATGCTACTCTTTATCTATTATGCACTCTAGAGGTTACTTTAATATGAACTCCGGGGTTATTCACGGTTGTAACGGTGACAGTGTGTGCACCGTGTGTGATTCCTTTATGACGTTGTTGGTGTTAGTTTACTCTGACTTTGAGGGTGCTCTCGTAGCCCTACACAATGAATGGTGTTTGTTATCCAACATGAGAGTGTTTGAGAGTAGTGTTTATTTATTTAACTTTGATGTCATTGTTGAGAATGTCCACTGGTGAAAGTAGGATCCCTAGGCCTTGTTTCTAAGCATTGAAACACCATTTCCAACAAGTTCTGCTACATGTTTGCTTGCTGCCATTTTTATTACAGATTACAATTACTACTTATAATCATCAATATTACTTGTATTTCACTATCTCTTCGCATAACTAGTGCACCTATACATCTGACAAGTGTATTGGGTGTGTTGGGGACACAAGAGACTTCTTGCATCTTAATTGCAGGGTTGCTTGAGAGGGTTATCTTTGACCTCTACCTCCCTGAGTTCGATATACCTTGGGTGATTCACTTAAGGGAAACTTGCTGTTGTTCTACAAACCTCTGCTCTTGGAGGCCCAACACTGTCTACGAGAATAGAAGCGTGCGTAGACATCAGGTTGTCTCCCATAAGCGCTTTTCTTTAACGCCTTTCAGCTAGGCACAGAAAGCAAAACTCAAGTATTTCCAATAGAAGAAGCATCAACATTATAGTGTGTACGAATAATAGAATCAAAAGGTAGCTTCATCTTCTTCCTAGGGAAGTGTTCCATACCTTTCTTAAGTGGGAATTGGTACCTTATATTTACTTCTTTCATATCAATAATAGCACCAACTGTGCGGAGGAAAGGTCTTACCAAAACAATAGGACAAGAGGGGTTGCACTCAATATGCAAGACAATAAAATCAACGGGGACAAGGTTATTATTAACCATAACATGAACATCGTTAACTCTCCCCAAAGGTTTCTTCAAAGCATTATCAGCAAGAAAAACATCCAAATAGCAATGTTCCAAAGGTGGCAAGTCAAACATATCATAAAGTTTCTTATGCATAACAGAAATACTTGCACCAAGATCACACAAAGCATTGCAATCAAATTCATTCACTTTTATCTTAATGATGGGCTCCCAACCATCTTCTAACTTCTTAGGGATAGAAACTTCAAGTTTTAGTTTCTCTTCCCTAACTTTAATGAGAGCATTTGTAATATGTGTAGTAAAAGCCATATTTAAAGAACTAGCATTAGGACTTGTGGCTAACTTTTGCAAGAACTTAATAACTTCAGAGATATTGCAATTATCAAAATCAAAATCAAAATCATTATCATCAAAGCAAACCGAACCATTATCTCCTATGTTCTTAAAAATTTCAGCACTTTTATCAAGAGCAGTTTCAGCAGTTTTAGGCAATTTTAATTTTTTGGAAGTGGTAGAAGAAACATTGCCAACACCAATTATGTTACCATTAATAGTAGGAGGCTTACTAGCATGTGAAGTAACATTATTTTCAGTAGTAATAATGGTGCAAACTCTAACAATATCATCATCTTTAGCTAATTCTTCTCTTTCCCATCTAGCACGCAATTGAGCCATCATCCTAACATTTTCATCAATTCGAACTTGGACATAATTAATTTTAGCAAGGGTCTTACTCTCATTAGTATCATTAGGCATGACTTTAGATTTTAAAAAATCAAAATCAATAACAAGACTATCAACTTTAGAGCCAAGAATATCAATTTTCCCAAGCTTTTCCTCAACAGTTTTATTAAAGGAAATTTGTGTAGTGATAAAATCGTTTAACATGGTTTCAAGTTCAGAGGAGGTATTCCTATTATTGCTATAAGAATTACCATTATTAGAAGGATAGGGCTTATAGTTGTTATTACCATAATTGTTCCTATAGGCATTGTTGTTGAAATTATTATTTTTAATGAAGTTCACATCAACATGCTCTTCTTGTGCAACTAAAGAAGCTAAGGGAACATTATTAGGATCCATATGAGATTTACGATTCACAAGCATAGACATAATCATATCAATCTTTTCACTCAAAGAGGAGTTTTCTTCAACAGAATTTACCTTCTTACCTTGAGGAGTCCTTTCAGTATGCCACTCAGAATAATTAACCATCATATTGTCAAGAAGTTTTGTTGCAGCCCCCAAAGTGATGGACATAAAAGTACATTCAGCAGCCGAATCCAATAAGTTTCTTGAAGAAAAATTTAGTCCTGCATAGAAGGTCATGTGTTGGGCAATTCTTAACCAGAGATTTCATTCTTTCCCAAGCTTGAGCAACATGTTCATTATCAAATTGCTTAAAGTTCATAATGCTACTTCTTAGGGAAATGATCTTAGCAGGAGGATAGTATTTTCCAATAAAAGCATCTTTGCATTTAATCCAAGAATCAATACTATTCCTAGGCAATGAAAGTAACCATTCTTTAGCTCTTCCTCTCAAGGAGAAAGGAAATAATTTCAGTTTTATAATGTCACCATCTATATCCTTATATTTTTGCATTTCACAAAGTTCAACAAAATTATTTAGATGGGCAGCAGCATCATCAGAACTAACACCAGAAAATTGCTCTTTCATGACAAGATTTAACAAAGCAGGTTTAATTTCAAATAATTCTGCTTTGGAAGCAGGTGGAGCAATAGGTGTGCATATAAAATCATTATTGTTGGTGCTAGTAAATTCACACAACTTAGTATTCTCAGCAGTAGTCATTTTTAACAAATTAAAATTCAAACCGAAATACAAAAATTAATGCAAGTAACTAATTTTTTTGTGTTTTTGATAATAAGAAGCAAACAAGATAATAACAAAGTAAATAAAATTAATGCAAGTAACTATTTTTTTTGTGTTTTTGATATTTAATAGCAAACTAAACAGGAAATAAAATAAACTAAGCAAGACAAAAACAAAGTAAAGAGATTGGAAGTGAGAGACTCCCCTTGCAGATGTGTCTTGATCTCTCCGGCAACGGCGCCAGAAAATTGCTTGATGCTCACGGGTGTGAGGAGTTGGAAAACCCCAAGAGGAAGGTGTGATGAGCGTAGTAGCAAGTTTCCCTCAGTTATGAAACCAAGGTTATCGAACCAGTAGGAGATGAAGAACATAACGAAGGTCTCCCCGGCGCCAGAAAATTGCTTGCGCGTAGTTGACGAGAGAGGTGGAATCTGCACAACACAATCAAGAAACTTTGCTCCAACTCAACAGTGAGGTTGTCAATCTCACCGGCTTGCTGTAACAAGGATTAAACGTATGGTGTGGAAGATGATGTTTGCAGAGAATGAAAGAAAACAGTTTGCAGTTTGTTGTATTATCAGTTTAAAGAAAAGGACCAGGGTCCACAGTTCACTAGTGGTGTCTCTCCATAAATAATAATAATAATAGCATACATGAGGGTAAACAAATTACAGCTGGGCAATTGACAGAATAAAGAGCTGCATAATGATGCATATACTAATGTCATGATATCTAGTGTGAGATTCATTTGGGCATTACAACAATATACATAGACCGTTCCAACCGCATCTATGACTAATAATCCACCTTCCGGTTAGCGTCCGCACCCCTTTCAGTATTAAGTTGCAAGCAACAGATTATTGAATTAGGCAAAGTGTGTAATGTAAGTAATACAATTATCTTTAGACAAAGTACTACTGTTTTATCCCTAGTAGCAACAGTATATCTACAATCTTAGAGCTTGCTGTCACTGTCCCAGATTAAATAGAGACATGAACCCACTATAGAGCATAAATACCCCCTCTTGGAGTCACAAGCATCTACTTGGCCAGAGCATCTACTAGCAACGGAGAGCATGCAAGATCATAAACAACACACAACATGATATATTATGATGCAAATGACATAGTATTCAATATCCATCGGATCCCAGCAAACACAACATGTAGCATTACATAAAGATGATCTTGATCATGATAGGCAGCTCACAAGATCTAAACATGATGGCACAATAGGAGAAGACAACCATCTAGCTACTGCTATGAACCCGTAGTCCAAGGATGAACTACTCACGCATCAGTCCGGAGGCGGGCATGGTGATGTAGAGCCCTCCGGTGATGATTCCCCTCTCCGGCAGGGTGCCGGGAAGAGCTTCTGAACCCTCCCGAACTAGGGTTGACGATGGCGGCGGCTCCGTAAGGTTTTGTGGAAAAGTGTTCGGGTGCCTGGTCTTAGGTTTTCGGGGGGTTTAAGTAGGCGAAAGGGCGAAGGCGGTGGAGGCCCGAGGGCCCGTCACGCGGTGTCGGCGCGGCAGAGGGGGGAGCCGCGCCCCCTCCTTGTGACGGCGCCTCGGTGCCCTCCTTCGTCTCCTCTTCGGACTTCTGGAACATGTCGGGAAAAATATGGACTTTGGTATAAAAATTGTCCAATTCCGAGAATATTTCCTTAAGTAGTTTTCTGAAACCAAAAACAGCAGAAAACGGGGAACTGGCACTGTGGCATCTTGTTAATAGGTTAGTCCCAGAAAATGCATAAAAATCATATAAAGTGTGTATAAAACATGTAGGAATTGGTATAATATAAGCATGAAACATAAGAAATTATAGATACGTTTGAGACGTATGCCACAGTGCCAGTTCCATGTTTTCTGCTGTTTTTGGTTTCAGAAAAGCTGTTAAGGAAATATTCTCGGAATTGGACGAAACAAAAGCCAATACTCCTATTTTTCCCGGAACCATCCAGAACACCGAAGAGGAGACGGAGGAGGGCCACGAGGCGGCCACACCTGGTGGAGGCGCGGCTCCCCCCGGCCGCGCCACCACGTGGTGTGGGCCCCTCGGGGCTCCACCGCCTTCGCCCTTTCGCCTACTTAAACCCCCCGACGAAATAAGACCTATCACCCGAACACTTTCCACGATACGTTCCAGAGCCGCCGCCGCCGTCAAACCTAGTTCGGGAGGGTTCAGAAGCTCTTCCCGGCACCCTGTCGGAGAGGGGAATCATCACCGGAGGGCTCTACATCACCATACCCGCCTCCGGACTGATGCGTGAGTAGTTCATCCTTGGACTACGGGTGCATAGCAGTAGATAGATGGTTGTCTTCTCCTATTGTGCCATCATGTTTAGATATTGTGAGCTGCCTATCATGATCAAGATCATCTTTATGTAATGCTACATGTTGTGTTTGCTGGGATCCGATGAATATTTGAGTACTATGTCATTTTCTTCATAATATATCTTGTGAGTACGTTATTTATGATCTTGCATGCTCTCCGTTACTAGTAGATGCTCTGGCCAAGTAGATGCTTGTGACTCCAAGAGGGGGTATTTATGCTCGATAGTGGGTTCATGTCTCTATTTAATCTGGGGGAGTGACAGCAACCTCTAAGATTGTAAATGTACTGTTACTAATAGGGATAAAACAATAGTTCTTTATCTAAGGATATTTGTGCTACTTACATTACACACTTTACTTAATGCAATAATTTGTTGCTTGCAACTTAATACTGAATGGTGTTGCGAATGCTATCCTGAAGGTAGATTATTAGTCATAGATGCAGTTGGATGACGGTCTATGTATCATGTTGTAATGACCAAATGAATCTCACACTAGACATAATGACTTGTATATGCATTGTTATGCAGTTCTTTATTCTGTCAATTGCCCAGCTGTAATTTGTTTACCCGCATGTATGCTATTATTTATTTATGGAGAGACACCACTAGTGAACTGTGGACCCCGGTCCTTTTTTCTTAAACTGATAAAACAACCTACTGCAATTCTGTTACTTTCATTCTCTACAAACAAACATCATTTTCCACACATACGTTTAATCCTTTGTTACAGCAAGGCAGTGAGATTGACAACCTCACTGTTAAGTTGGGGCAAATTATCTTGATTGTGTTGTGTGAAGGTTCCATGTCAACTAAGCACAAGCTCTTTTCTGACGCCGTTGACACCTACAGAAGAATCTTCGTTTCCTACTGGTTCGATAACCTTGGTTTCACAACTGAGTGAAATTTGCTGCTGCACTACTTCATACCTTCCTTTTGGGGTTTCCCAACAACACCACACCGGTGCATCAAGCTCTTTTCAGGCGCCTTTGCCGGGGAAATTAAGCTCTTCTGCGAGGGGAGTCTCTCACAAGTCACACCCAATCTTTTTATTTTGTTATTGTCTTGCTTAGTTTATTTTTATTACGGTCTTGTATGCTTGATATCAAAAATACAAAAAATTAGTTACTTGCATTTTATTTACCTTACTATTTTCTTGCTTAGTTTATCTCTATTGTTATCTTGTTTGTTTCTTTACTTGCATTCTCTTTATCATCAATATAAAAAAACCGTCTAGTTCATTTTTCAATCTATTATTGTGTCTAGTCATATTCCTGTAACTATGTCACCCGAGGAGTTGATCTTATTCCTTTGTATCTTGATTAAGTTGGGGCAAACTATATTGATTGTGTTGTGTGCAGGTTCCATGTCAACTAAGCACAAGCTCTTTTCTGACGCCGTTGACACCTACAGAAGAATCTTCGTTTCCTACTAATTCGATAACCTTGGTTTCACAACTGAGTGAAATTTGCTGCTGCACTACTTCATACCTTACTCTTGCGGTTTTCAGCACCACACCGGTGCATCAACCAGCTGCTCGCGGGGAGTGGGGGGCTTTGGCCGTGGGTCACAGGGGGGCTTCATACGAGCTGCTCGCAGGGGGCCGACGGCCGTCTGCGGGGGGGGGGGGGGGGGGGGGGGTACCGAGCCGCGGATGGATCGAGTTCGATTTATCGATCGGAACGAGCACGACGAGGGAATATTCTACATCATATTCTATTTTTCAGCTTGATTTCCAGTTTCTATTATATCTTAGTCGTTTTCAGCCTGTAAACCGTGCAAAACTCGATCTAAAAACGTGTTTTTGGTTTCGTGGTTTTCAGTCACTGCTAGAGATGCTCTTAGTGCTATCATCCAAGCTAAGCACGCATATGACACGTACCATTGCACACCAATCATGCATCTTCTTGTTCCGAATTTCCCCTCTCCTTACTTCCTTAGGGCATACTGCAATTCGTACGATATGTGTCGAGAGAGAGACGCCACTCTTTAAGATCTCCTCAAACTGGCCAGACAAACAAGCATAAAGTGCGCCTCCAAAAGCCCTTTACGCATCCGGTGTGCCCCCATATATGGCAGTTCTCGAAACAGGCTTTCGCCCCGCTATATAAATATAGCAACCGACCGAAACAAACACATGGACACCGCTGGGGCAAACAGCACACTCATGCCCAAAAGAAACAAAAGAGAAAACACAAGAGAAAACAAAGCCAACATCGGCGGTTCGACGAAAAACGAGATGACTCGTAGCCGCTGCGCCCTCCGGAGAATATCCACCACACTCCCAGCCTTCCGAAGCGCCTCGTACCCAGCAGTACCTCCAAGGAGGGAACGAGGACGACGACGCTACTGCCCGGACAGTTCCAAAGGTTTCCCCCGGAGTGTCCTAGGGTTTCCCCCGGAACGCTGAGGGGTGGGAAGGAGGTATCCCGACGCCCTTCAGGAAGGAAGGTGACACCCGCAGGCGTCACCGCGTCGGTGTCGAGACGACCGGGATTTCTCCCGATCTACGAACCACATCCCAAACGCTGCGTATAGCTCCACCAATCTTGCCGCCCACCAGCACACGCCACCACGGCCTTGCAGTCATCATCGTCGCCTCATCGCGCCCAATGTCGCGAGGTCGGAGAACCGAGTAGAAGGATCCCGGCGAGAGACGGCGGCACATTGGCACGTGGGAGGGAACTGCCTCCACCGCCGGAAGGCAGTAGCCGATCGGATGCAGCAGCAGGGCAACCAAGCCCTCACTGGCCCGGCCGAGCCCAAAAGGGCCCGTAAAGCCCCGCCGCCGCACTGCAGCAAGGGTGCCACCGATGCCGCCATTCTCGACCAGATTCCTACTCCTCCGTCCACCGGGAGTGCCGTCACCACGCCTGGGCGGCCCGTCCAAGCCCAGATGGGCCCCGCCTGGGCCCAGATCTGAGCAGGGAAGGACGTTGCCGGCCGCACGCCGGCGGCTGGCCAGCCGCACGCAGACTACCGCAGCTCCCCGCCGCCAATCGGCCGCCCCACCGCCACCATGGCCGCCCGAAGAGCTCCGGACCGAAGTTGGACTAGTCGCACCGCCGCGTGCCGCCTCGTGCCGCGCCACCAGCCTACACGCGCGGGTAGAGACCGGCCGCCGCCGCCGGCACCGGCACCGCACAGGCAGAGCCCGGCGGCCCGACCCGACGGTGGCGGGGAAGAAGGGACGAGGGGGCGAGCTAAGGGGCGGTGGGTAAGGGTTCCCCTGCTCGCCCACGCGGGGGCGAGACAGGGGAGAGAGAGGAGGGGGGGGTGAAGGGAGGGGGCGGCGCCCGCCGGTGGCGGCGCGGCGGCGGCTAGGTTTAGGGTTCGGAGAGGAGGGAGAGGAAGACCTGCTAGCTAACTCCATATATGGCAGTTCTTATCGAAGGAATTACTGACATGTTTTCGCTGCACACCTTCCTTAATTAATACTCTGCCAAATTAAGTCTCGGCTAATTTGAGTAGGAGTAGGAGCGCTTCCACTATTGCGGGTGACAAATAATTGCACCCCTCTGGCACAAATCTCATGCAGCAATAAGAACGGCAATTGTACCCGCAGGCCGCAGGCCGCAGCCGTTAACACTTTCCTAATTAATCTAGTTATTACTTGCCAAAGTTTGCTGCAAGCCTGCGAATATATATATCCAGGTCTAGCTGCGCTTTGCGAAGCACCCAGCCAAAGGCGCGCAGAGGCACTCGACCACCAAGCGTTGGAGAGAGACTATATTTGTTTAGATTAGAAGGTTAGATCGATGGAGGGGGAGAAGAAGGTGTCCGCCATGGAGGAGGTGAGATCCAAGGAGACGCCGGAGGAGGCGGTGGCTGCTGGTGGTGTGAGCCTGAAGGAGCTTTCCAGGAGGCTCGACGACTTCGCCAAGGAGAGGGACTGGGAGAAGCACCATAGCCCGAGGAACCTCCTGCTTGCCATGGTATGCGTCCCTCTTTCTTCAGCTTTCTTTTCCTTCCATGTTTTTTGGTTCGATCTTTTATGTTTTGTCAGCACGTAAATCTTCCAACGCAACCGGGCACAGGAAAATTTGGGTTTTTTGGAGTAGTAATTTTCCTTCGTTTCACGGGAAGTCGGAATCACCTAACTATATGCGACCTCCTATGAAAGGTGTTATCGTTAGTTTTAGTCGTAACAGCCAGGTGCTCCTATGGAGATTTCGTTTCCTTACAACAGAAAACCACCACTGAGGTGCACGAGAAGCTTACATTTCGATTTCTAGTAGCGTCCCTTCCCAACTATTCTAGATTTCTGTTTCTAGATAGTCCATATCAGTTGAGAGTGTGTGTAACTTGATTTTTTTTATTTTTCTCGGCATCAAATTCAGTACGTACTTTTTTTAATATGTCTTTCTCCGTCCTTGTAATTTTATTTGATATTAGCCCATACCAGCATGTACAGTTATAATGGGTACTGTTACAGGTCTCAAGGATGCATTGTACTAACTAGTTACTAGTCAGAATCTTTTCATTTGATTATTCTAAAACGTTGAATAATCAGCAACCTTTGAAACAACACATGGGCATGATCTAACAGTGTCTCCATCAGTTGTACTACTACCGAATAGGAAAGCTGCTAACGCTTCATTCTGAAGCCATCATAGATTTGTTATTATCTTATAATGCCATCTTTTCTTTATTTATGTTGTTTGGATTAGACTATCACACCATAATGGGTCCTCTTTTGACCAACCGTTCAATATAAGACTACTATTTGTTTCAGTGGATAATTGCTATTAGTTGCAGCTTAAGATTCTTGCGATCTATCCATTTTATTCTTTTCACAAACTAGTTGTTTATGGACAAAGTACTATAGAATTCAGACTACATCCCAGATTTACATCATCCACGGATAGTCAGATATATATCCCATGGTAATATAAGGTCAGATATTTTCGAGGAATTGTAGCATCCTGCCGCTGAAATGTCATGTGGTCCGGGTGTATGTTCATGAGAGCCAACAGCAACACCAACACCAACAAACAACTACTTTTCTCATAACTCGTGTCCAAAGGTACAGCTTTCACGCGTTGCATCTTGCATGCCCGTCTACGCTTCCAGACTAGGGATTGATCACTGATTCGCTTTGAACTTCTTGCTGAATTTCCCAAAGCGGCCGGGAATGTGATTCAGTGCTCATCTTTTCTTATTTGAAAAAAAATTGCTCTCATGTCTTTTCCCAAGAGAGAAATCTGGTCTTCAAGAATAAATTCTGCAATCTAGTTTTTCTGAGAGGCAATATGCTGTATAACTCTGTAGTTCAGCCTACAGCGTCGAGATGCTCTGAATTAACCTAGATCCATGCTTTGATAACATCGAGAGATGCTACTCCAGAAAAGGCATGCGCCGTCCTACCACTTTACATGTTGGTCTGGCCTTTGCAGGACGTGCGCACTACAAGGCATTTGCACGGCGCTGTAGGCTTAGGCTTCGACCGGAACAGAGAACTTGTCGCTTTGGTCAATATACTACGACAGAACTATGCATGATCTCCAGGCTCTTACCTGTCTGTAACTTTGTTCTTGAGCAGGTTGGCGAACTCGGGGAGCTGTCGGAGCTGTTCATGTGGAAAGGGGAGGTTGCCAAGGGTTTGCCCGGCTGGGACGAGTCGGAGAAGGAGCACCTCGGCGAGGAGCTCTCGGACGTGCTGCTCTACCTGATCCGGCTCTCGGACATGTGCGGTGTCGACCTTGGCGACGCCGCCTTGAAGAAGATCGTGAAGAACGCCGTCAAGTACCCCGCGCCATCAAAGGGCGCATGAATGAGCAACGCCTAATTAGTGATCTCCAGACGCGTCTTCTACTTCTTTTGCTGTTTGAAAATTACAAGTTGGAGCTTTGTTGTCGGGTGGATCATGCATGGTAGTACAGTATGTAATACCTGAGATGCGAGAACTTTTATGTTATGAGAATTTCAGTTTGCTTGATATACTGTTCAAACTTTTGTGAGTCAGATATATGGAAGCGAAACAATACCCTGAATTTGCGACAGAACACTATACAGCATATGAGCACTTCAAACTTGCTGTTTCTTGATGGAGCGAGACGAAAGCATTAGCACTTACTTCCTCCGTGCAGAAATATAAGACGTTTTAGATTTCCAGTACAACTTTCGTCACCTACAACATATTTCTTACTTTCCCGTTTTACCCTCCTGCAGAACCACTCCGTCCAGTCCCTCTCGCGTCCTTCCTCCCACTCCCCGCTCTCTCTCGCCGTCGCGTTCGCCGCCCGCCCCGTTGCCTCTCGCTCTCCGGCCGCCCCGTCCCGCCGCCTCCCCCCACCGCTCCCCATGCCCCCTTTCTCCCCTACCCCACCGTTTTCTCTCGAACATCTCACACCTAGCGTGTGCCACTAATCAGTTGGTCAAAGACTGATTTTTTATAGCCAGCGACGAGCTTTTCGGTGATGGAGTTGCTCGATCTACATGCGCCAGCGCTGGATCTGCTTGCTACGGCGCAGGATCTGGCGACAGAGGTGCTGGATGTGGAGCAGCGACCTAGCGGCGGACCTGGAGCGGCGCCGGAGCAGCGGAGCGACGGAGTGGGTGGAGAACATCGTCCTCATGGTGCCCCCACCGTGGTAGCCGTGCACTGCCTCGCCACGGCACGGTGCCACGGATCCATGCGTCAGGTGCCTATCCTCACTCTCTTTTCCTCACTCTCTTTCTCTCTGCTTGCTCTGCACCGCGTGATGCGAATATACTTCGTGCCTTCACGCACGCAAACGGAGCTTCAATTAGTACGGCTAGTCCTGACGTTTTAGCAAGAGGAGTAATTTGAGTTGCACGCACGCAAACAGAGCTTCAATTAGTGCTTGCAGTGCTTAGAAACTGAGAGTGCATTTACTCTATATACCTGCCGCAGCATGTTCCTGCATTAGTTCATCTTGGAGTACTTGTTCTTGCATTAACAAAAAATAATTTAGAAGTTGTTTGATTGGACATGCAAGCCTAATGATCTGGTTATATAGCCATGAAGCACAAGTGCCTCAGCAATTAAACTATCCTCTGATCGTGATTGCAGGTTATGGACAAGAGAAGAGAAAGAGTAGCTATTATCAGCCATAGTGGTTTCTTATTCCACACCTTGAAGATGTATGGTAAAGAGTCATCCAACCGCAGCAGAGGAACTGGGCAAGCAGTAAGTCCTTCTTTCCCTCGGTAGTTGTCAACTAATCGACCATTTATGTGTAGCATGGTGATACGTCCAAAACGTATCCACTTTCCTGAACACTTTTGCTATTGTTTTACCTCTAATTTGTGTGTTTTGAATGCAACTAACACGGACTAACGCTGTTTTCAGCAGAATTGCCCTGGTGTCTTATTTTTGTGCAGAAAATCAACTTTAGGGAAAAATACCAGAAATAATGCCAAAGTCCCCATTTTGCCCGAAGACACACGGAGCCAGAAGACCAGACGGAAGGGGGCAACGAGCCCACCTCACAGGGTGCTGGCGCGGCAGGCCTCTGGCCGCGCCAGCACCTCATGAGGTCGACTCGGCCACCCCTTTGCACCCCCCTCTCGGATATAAACTCCCTCAGACCTAAAACCGAGGGGGCGTTCATCACTTTTTCCAGAAACACCTCTGTGCGCCGCCGACACCTCGAAACTCAATTCGGGGACCAAAAGTCTCTGTTCCGGCACCCTGCCGGGACGGGGAATCGAAGGAGATCATCGCCATCGTCATCACCAACGCCTCTCCATCAACCATCATCGTTTCCCCCATCCATGTGTAAGTAATTCCCCGCTGTAGGCTTGAGGGGATGGTAGGGATTGGATGAGATCGTTCATGTAATAGCTGTAATATCATTTGTGCATGGTGCCTAGTATCCGTTATCGGTGTTTTACGTCATTGTTGCAACTTGTTATGCTTAATGCTTGACACTAGGGCCCGAGTGCCATGATTTCAGATCTGAACATGTTATTGTATCATGAGGATAATCAATGTTTTAGATCATATCTATGAGTTCTATACACATATTATTGTCCGGAACCGAAGGCCCCAAAGTGACAATAATTGGTACAGCCGGAGGGGATGGCTGTGATGTGAGGATCACGTGTGTTCACGGAATGTTAATGCTTTGCTCCGGTACTTTATTAAAATGAGTACCTTAATTACCAGTAGGTTCCCTTGAGGCCCCGCTGCAAACGGGCTGGTAGGACAAAAGATGGTGTGCAAGTTTCTCATTGCGAGCACGCACAACTAAATTGGAACACATGCCTATGGTTAATAAATACTTGGATGCTTTATCTTATTTATCTGCAAATGCCTATGTCTTGATATTACATGAATTATCTTATCCATGCAACGCCCGTTCATCCGTCCCTGTGCCTACAGTATTTTAATCCTGCTGTCTACTATAATCACCGCTGCTGTCTTTATTTTACTGTTGCTGTTATTTCACTATTGTCACTACTATAAAACTGTTGCTACTGATAATCTGTCTCGAGCAAGTCTATTCACAGGTGCAGCTGAACTGACAATTCATCTGTTAAGGCTTATAAATATTCTTTGGCTCCCCTTGTGTCGAATCAATAAATTTGGGTTTTACTTCCCTCGAATACTGTTGCGATCCCATATACTTGTGGGTCATCACATGGCGTTTCCAACTTGTTAATGCACATGATTACATCAGGGAACTCACTAAACCAACAGGATATAACACATGATTTGAATTGATATTAATGCACATGACTTGTGTTAAACTTGATCTCAAAATCATTAAGAATTTGCCTCTGAATGAACAAGGATGACAAAACTACTGAAAATGATTCTTGAATGTGTATCTGCAGCCACAACTGGGGCATTGACATCAACATCCATGCCAACTTGTGCTTCGACCTGGTGATCGCCTCCTCCGGGTACGATGCCATTCTCTTCTTCTTGTGTTAGAGGTGGACTGAAATTTAGATCGAGCAGTAACATGGCTGTTGTGTTTATGTGGACCAAAACTGGCCAGGCTGGGCGGCAGCTGGATGCTGATGGCGACGAGACTGGGCGGCAGCCGACGTGCTGCTGCTGCTGGGCGGCAGCCGGCGTGCTCTGCTCCTTCGCCGGTGCTCTGCAACAACAGGGTGGGAGCTGGATGCTGATGGCGACGGACTGGGCGGCAGCCGGCGTGCTGCTGCTGCTGGGTGGGAGCCGGCGTGCTCTGCTCCTTCGCCGGTGCTCTGCAACAACTGGGTGGGAGCTGGCGTGCAAGCACGATCCTGATGTCGAGGATCTGGGCGAGGCAAGCCTGATCTGGGAGAGGTGGACGCGCACGAGGAAGAAGCGGAGAGGAAGAAGCCCAGGCGAGCAACTCCTCCTCGCGTGCGACGAATCTAGCGACGACGGGGATTCAAATTTTGAATCTGGTGTTTCGCTGGTTCGCTGCTGTATTGAGTAATTGATCGGTTCGCTGTATCACTTCGGGAGGGTAGTCCATGTAATTTAAGCGAAGAGAAGGGCAGAAACGTCTTTTGGGCGATTTTCACCTGGTCGGAACCATTCCTAAAACGTCTTATAATAAAAAACGGAGGAAGTATAATTTATTTATTTTTGAATTGAGGGATCCCTCCCCAATTTCATTAATAGAAACCATTCGCTATAATATCCAACAAAACACACCACCTATCGCTTCCATCCAGTTTTACAGTAGCAAGTGTTTGAGAGGGAGAAAGAAAGAAAATGAGAAACTACTCCCAGCTAATGAAGGTTTTCATCCTCCCAGCCTCGGTCTTCATGACGCCCACCCCCTAGTGTTTCGAAATGCTTCATCCGTGACCCGTGACCCGTACCAGTAGCATTGCGCCCAGCCGCAGCTCCGTTTTTACGTCCTCTAACACTTGCAATTTTTTCCACCGGTCAATCCAATAACCAATTTTGTGAATAATCTCAATTGGCTTTGAAGGCCACTTGTTTTCAAAACATGCAAGATTTCTCGCTTTTCAAATACTCCAACAAACAGCCGCAACCCGGCGCCATCAAAGGGCACATGAATGAGCAACGCCTAATTAGTGATCTGCAGACGCGTCTTCTACTTCTTTTGTTGTTTGAAAATTTCAAGTTGGACCTTTGTTGTCGGGTGGAGCAGGCGGAGTATCTGGAAAACTAAGCTCTGTAGGCCAACTAGTAGATAACATTTGGGTACACTTGACATCAAATACCTAAACTTTGTAATCATTTGTCTTACTCTTATGTATAAGATGCATGGTGCTGATAACATTTGTCGGGTAATTGCTCTCATTTTTTTTTGAAAACTTTGCTCATCCATGAATATTGATTTGGGCCCCTCCAAAGTGCAGTTCCTTGTCTGGTTCGTCGCTTAGAATGGCTTTTGGACCTCCGACCGCTTGCCAATGTGGTGGGGGGAGGGGTGGGGTGGCTCAACATCGAAGTTGTCAACTTTGTAGCTGTGAGCCGAAAACGGCAAGGCACATCCTTACTGAGTGTCATTACTCTAGAAAAAATTGGACGGAGGTGGCCTAGTGGCTTAACTGCCAGAACCTGATGCGGAGCCTTGGCTCTGGCCGTCCCACGGTATGCAACAATTCGAAAGCCCGGCCCGCCACGACATCCTCCTCTTATTAGGGGCTCAAAACCTCAATCATTCTCATCACTCGGTAGATCTCGAAGGGAAGAATGTAAGGGTTTTCAACAACAAGTTCTCGATTCCATCCCACATATTCAAACATATCAAAGACGAAGGCAAACCTTGGATCCTCACATGAGAAAAAAGTTGGCAAACCTTCTAGGCTAATTTCTTTTGGTGTGTTGCGTTTTTGTTTTTAACATAGACCTTCACATGTTTTCTCCTTCTATACCAATATAAAAGGTAATTGTTTTTGCCTTGTTTCAAAAGAAAAATGTCCCCAAATAGAAACCTTGGATGAAGCGATGAATGAGACCTTTTAGAATTCCCTAGCATTTCTTGGAGAAAGAGACATGAGAGGTAGCCAATTGCTAACCCACCACACCATACTAATTCGAGTAGGAAACGTCAAGAAAGCAGTACCTTCAATGAAAAAAGAAATAGAGACTCGCGAGTGAGGTGTAAATAGAGTTTTGACAGAAGGACCTTACCTTGGTCGTGGAGGCACGAGAACACTATAGAGTACTTATGTTTTCCTTTTGTTAGCTATGCCATGGAAATATGACAAATATGCATCACCTTTCTTCTCCATAGAATGTATCTCGCTGCTTCAAATACTCCTCCTCCTTCCGCTTATGAAGAAGAATATGATCATCCTCAAGCGAGCATAGTATTTGTTTAACAATCTAACCCTTTTTGATAACTTAACACACATATGACCATTCTTAAACGTATTTCGAAAACGGTTCCCTCAAAGTCGGCGCCATACTCTTTTTATTGGCGGAGAACCCCTATTCCAACCCCCACAATTTTACGTAAGGTCTTATAACATTTTTGGCAACAAACAGGAAGATGCATTAGACTTTAGAGGATTGGGTTAGAATTAGACATGGACCTTTTTATTTAGTCCCAATCCTTCGTTCGACAACATTTCAAAACATTTTTTATACATATTTCTAGCCAATCTCACCAATATACGAACTAGAGACCCCAACTACCCTTCTTTGTCCCATCCAAATTCTTGATACGCTCCAAGTCCCATCCCCTCTTCAGCCCCCTCCAACTAATATTAGTTTTGATAGAAAATAGCAAGAATTCTCAAAAGACTGATGAAACTTCAATCGGTCGATAACAAAAAAAAAATAAAGTGTCCAGATGCACCTACAAAGAGATAACCTGTTTAATTGGCAGGAATGAATCTAGACAACATGTGTTATAACTAAAACATAATATTTCCTAACTTTTTTTTGTTGGCATTGGCTGTAGCCCGGTAACCTGCCAGGGTCCAGCGGTGTAAAAGGTGGGCAGATCCTATTTCACGACCAGGTCGTGCGCTATTAGCGCACGGCCTGGATTTTTTTCTTCCTTTTTCTTTTTTTTTCCTATTTCTTTTTCTTTATCTTTTTTCTGTTTATATTTTCTTTTTTTCTTTTTATTTTTTTGAATGTTTCTTTTTTCGTTTTCTTTTCTGTTTTTTATTTTAAAAATATTTCTTGTTTTGTTTAAATTTTCAATTATTATTATTTTTATGATTTTTTTCTTTTTCTCTATTATTTTTTATGTTCATAGATTTTTTTGTTCATAGGATTCTTTGTGTTGACATTCAAGAAAATTATTCACATTCAAAATTGTGTTCGTATTTTTGAAAATTGTTCACTTTTTGAAAATGTTTCAGTTTTTCAAAAATGTTCATATTCGAAAATTGTTCACGGTCAAATTTGTTCAAATTATTCACATTAAAAAATTGTTCAAATTTTAAGATGTTCACATTAAAAAATTGTTCACATTCAAAATTGTTCACATTCGAAATTTGTTTATATTAAAAAAAATCATCAAGTTTTTTCTGTAAAAATGAAATGAAAATAAAGGAAAGGCCCAGATCCAGTAAGGCCCAGATCGGATCAAAGAAAGAAATCACAGGTTTGAAACAAAACGAAGGAAATGGAAAGGAATCTTGGGCCAAGCTACATCATAGATTGCTGAGCTATAAAAAACATAAAGTCCTCTGCCAAAAATAACTAAAAAACAAGTCCGGGTCAAAAAAAAGAAGAAAAAGAAATAACAAAACATTTAGAATCATTGCGTTTTGGACATCGCGTGTCCCCTACTTGTGGCCATGAGACGGCTGGCAAACTCCTGTATATGTGGACGATCATCACCTGGAAGGCTGGAATTCTTCCTATATGCACTCCATCAACCGATGCCGCGACAGCAGCACGCGTTCTGGTGCCCTGTTTGTAAGTACGTAGGCATGGCTTATAATCCAAGATACACCGGCTGTCGTGGATAAGCCTGCAAGGTACAGCTAGCCATCTCATCTCATTGATCGGTGGAAGGACGATCCGAGCGCCACCTCGATCTGCAGGGGAATCCTGCCGTCATCCTACCGGCCGGCCACGTTCTGGTTGCAGTTCGTTCCATCCTGAAATCATCAGCACTAGCATTCAACATTCAGGTAGCTGGTTCGCAGCACTGCAGTGTGATGCAGTTCATGCATGGGTGCCTCTCCAGATACTACGTGCATGCGTACATTCTGCTTTCAGGTACGTGCTTCGTGCTGCAACTATCATCAGAACATGACTCCACAGTCCACAGAGGCTATAGTTAATTAATGCATCAGGCACAAGTCACTCTCACTGATCTCTGCTAGTTCCATTCATGCTAATTAAGCTAGCACTCCACGAGCATGCTGCTGACAGAGAAAGAAACTTACCAAGATCGACATCTACACGGCGTGAGCGCCAACTTGGCCACGGGAGGTACTGGCATCCGGGCATCCACGCATTCGTCCGTGTGACATCTAACTAGCATCCAAACCTTCTCCTTTCAGGGTATCTGTACGCGTTCATGCCACTGGATGCATTAGTCTTTATTTTTTATGTATACATCACATTTGTACATCCGAGCTAAACTTGGATCATATGGGAGATGTAGAGTTTTTCCAATCGTAGTGGGGCGGGGGAAGCACCAGAGAGACCCTACCCGTGAATCATCCGTTGCCACGCGGTGTTTTGTTCGCCTTGCGTAGAGGTAGAGGAGCTTGCCAAGAAAATAAATAATACGTACTGTATTACGGAGAAGTAATAGTATATTAGCGGTGGAGCCCCATACACGCACATCGCACAGTAGGCATGAAAATGAATGTTTTCCGTTAAACCCTATATACGGAGTACATGCATGCCTACAGTTTTCTCACACACTTCCTCTCTTAATCTATATCATTATTGGCGATCGATCGATCGATACGCGCTTGAGTATACATCTCTAACATTCTCTCTGTCGACGTCGCCGGCCGCGCGTCGCAAGCTCCCAATAATGCAATCAGCTGCCAGTTGATCTTCCACGCGGGCTCTGTGTGGGTGTCTGGCTTTCAGAACGATCGAACGAACTTGGAAGCAAAAGAGACCCTCTGGATCGCTTCCGTGTCGCGTAGTTATCATATCTGACGACCGATTTGTCGCGTAATTAACCTCTCTGCTAGCTCCCTCCCTCCCGTTCCAACTGGGCAGTGGCTTACCCCTCACTTCTCAATCGTCTCCCTTTCATGTCGATTTTGCCTGCAGTTCTCTGCACCTGATGACACGGGAATGTGTTAGGAGCATCTAGCATTCTAGCTAGGTTAAATCTGTGTCCTGATCGACCCCGCCGAGAAGCTCCTAGCGACACGATCGCGCCTCCTGGTGGCTGCTGATCGAGCTCGCGGTGACAGCTGAAAAGAACTGTAAAAACGATGTTGTTTTCTCTTCTCGATGGAACTCCTTGGAATTACAGTGGTTTACGGTTCACACTGCAAACGCCATTTGGCCACAAGCACGAGAACATCTGGCGAGAGGATCGAGTCCGTGTGAGTTGCGCAGCTGGGACGAGACCTCTCGTTTGTTGTGTGATCGGTCGATCTAGCTGCCGCTGCCAAGCCTCAAAGCTTCACAGCGAAATGTCGTGGCTTGTTACTGTCAGATAAGCCCCCTGAACCAAATATCAGCTTTCAGGTGAAACGACGCCTAGGACATTTGCAGTTCTGCTGTTCCGGAGGTTGCCATTTGTTAACTGCTGTGGATGCCTCACGCGTCTATCAGAGGCTGGGTTTCAGAAGAAAAAAGTTGTAGTTTTGATTGGTCCTGACGGAGTGACGGGTGACGATCGATTTAACGGCCGGTCTCAAGATATGTCACTTTGGTATCTACTAACAGGGGACAAGAATTAGAGTTGAAGCTACCTAGCTAGACTGGTTAAAAAGCTTCTACTGACTCATATGATTATTAGGTATAAATGTTTGAGACAACTCTTCAGATAATCTGAAGTTTCCTACTCCCACTTCAGCTGAGAAGTGGTTAGCGTAAGAGTTAATACTAACTTGGTACTAGATCTGGAGGCCAGAAGTCAAAAGCTTGAGGCCTGTCCAGGTGCTCATGTCATGCTCATGATGGGAAATAGATTTTGTCGGATGACATGCAAAAATGAAGCTTGTCTTTCCTTATTCGTACCAAGAAAATATATTTTGTAAGCCTACTGCATCGAGATTTGTGCATCCTGTCGGTTATCATCTTTGAAACTTGCATAAGTTACATATACATCAACGGCTTGTTTGGTTCAAAGAAATTCCATATGAGTTTTGGAGCATTCCGTTTCTTAGTATTTTTTCTATAGAGCTAGTTTTGTTTATGAGATTTAATACCATATTTTTTTTCCTACGATCTATTTTGTATGCGATTCCATAAGAACAATTTCCTTAGGTCTAACCTCATGTAGTTAATTACTTTGTTTATATAGAGCCTTCTTTGGTTCTAATGAAAAGTGGAGAAATAACATTGGATTTTTTTCTATGGTGCCACTATTCATCTCTTTGATTCAAAGGAATGTAGTAAAGGAAAAAACACAATTCGTTTTCCTTTGATCTATTTTCTAAAGACCTCACAACTATGGCATACAGTAATTTTGTGTGTCTAACCTGAAACACGACCAGACAATATGCAATACGTATTCATGTGTTTTCCATCCTCCAGAATTCAGCATGTCATGACATTATATTGCTACGTTTTTTTGGGTACATCGTATTAAAATCCAACGAATCAAATAAGCTCATAAGTTTCATATAGGTTCTACTGATGAAACTTAAATATAGCGGGATGCGGGTCGAGGTTGATAAATACAACGCTCTTTTTCCAAATATGACGACTAGACTCTATAGATGAAACCTAGGTATGGTCGACCCGTGGGGTGACATTGATAAAATAAGATTACATTTGCAACGGTGATTGCAATGAGCAAAATGAATCTGAGTGATCTTGATTTTGGATACATGTGAGTAGGGTCATGATAATGGCCTTGTTCGACTCGGTCTGTCTTGACTGTGTGAGCTTTCTGCGATCCTTGCGGTAGATAGATTAACGATGGTAGGTGATGAGGATCGATGACCTTGGTTGGCGGCTTCGAGACATGGATATACTCATGGTGTTTTTCAACGCTATATATGTTCATTGGTAGACAGATTGACCGGCCAGTGGGATTGTTTTGATTATAACTTACCATATTTTTCGCTAACCGGTAGTGACATCACCTATATTAACGGTATAATACGAATTTTATAATGATATGGTGGAAATTGAATAAGCAGAGGCAAAAGGGTAAGAGGGATTTTTGCATACCTAGGATGGCATGGAAGAAACTGCACTAATAAACACGGGCAACATGGTGTTTATACGCTTACCCATCTGAATGTTGGTGGAACAACACAGGTCAACAATACAGGGAACTAAAATACGCTGTGCAGTGACGTGTAGGAAGCAAGTCTTTGCATAGAGAGAACCAAACTTCTTAGATATTGCATGCAACAAATTGTCTCTGAAGTTTAGGTACGCTCCATCTGGATATACAAGAGATACTTGGTAGTGGTAGATATACAAGAGATACTTGGTAGTGGTATTTCTCGAAATATTTTTTCAGTAGTTCTAAATTCACTATCATAACAAAGTATACGGATCCGATATGGTATAAATGTTGTGTCGTGCAACACATAAATGATTCGGTCGGTCAAGTGGGCCGGTGGTGGTGCCCAATGTAATCGTGTTTAATGACACACTGGTGCATTTGTATCCGTTTTTTTTGACGATTTTCTGCTAGTTAACTGACCACGTTTCTTCTACTTAAACAATGAGAATGACAAGTATTTTGCCTTGTTTCAAAAAAAAAAACGATTCCGTTGCGAGTTGAAACCGAAGTCTGAACTTTGATGATCAAAATACACTAATTCCAAGTTTCCAACCATACCAGAGACTCTCAGAAATCACGATCCACCGATCGCTAGCAAGGTACAGTCGGAAATGTCGACACGGCAGCAAATCATGATCGGACACCGGAGCACACCGCCGGAGATGACGCGGGGATTTCTTGGGCCTCCGGTCTCCGAGATGGCAATGGGAAAAACTCGGCCGGTTGCCGCAAGGAAGAGGAGCACGGAGCCGTGACTCCATGGGCAAAAAGGCCGCGCGCTTATCCTACATGGCGCAACCAAGGCGATCACCCCTCCTGATCGATCGATGTAGCTCGATCGATCCAGATGGCAACGCGTCGCGTGACCCTCCAATCATGGAGCACCGTCGCGTTCCCTGCCACTGCCAATAATTTATGCGTGTTGCTTCCGCCGTGCATCGATCGATCGAGATCAGCTTAGCTTAGGTAGCAGAGCATCCATCACCCGCCTGTGCTGCTGTGCATGCACGCGCGCGCCGCCTCCATCGATCGGTTAGCTTGCTGAGATGCAGCAGCGCGCGCAAGCGCGGCCACGGCATGCCCTGCCCGTCGTTGTCCGGCGGCCAGGGCCCCGCCGGTGCCAATTGGACTAGAGGACAGCGCGTTGCTGATGCCATGGAACCGGGAGGATAGGGATGCGAGCTTTTGTCTCGAGTCATTCGCTCGGCATGCTTGGGCTGGCTGCTTCCTAGTTCCTACTCTGAAATTTTATTATACCTCTGCTAATGTGGCGTCTGCTAGCTTGCAGAATCGATGGGCTCGCTTGTCAGACCTGCGTGCTTCCTGTTCTTGAATCTCGATGAACCATGGCTTATAAAAAGCTTTACTTATGTTGCTTAAATAGGACGTCAATAGGTCCAGAATACACTATATCGGATTTGAAATCCAACATTTTTTAAAAAGAAACACACTGTGCATATTATTACTCACAAATAATTAACTATATATATTATTAAATATTTA
This sequence comes from Poa annua, assembly GCA_026929855.1. NCBI lineage: Eukaryota > Viridiplantae > Streptophyta > Magnoliopsida > Poales > Poaceae > Poa > Poa annua. Next base: position 75,468,198 of record CM049433.1, read on the forward strand.
ACAAAGTGGACCTAAAATAAATAAAATGGAACCTCTATACCGTAGGCTTACACTAAACACCAAACATTTGTAGTTTATGTTTTGCACGTGACTGAGGTAGCAGTATTGTCCTAAATTCATATGATCATGTCCTTCCAAGGGCATGCGTAATGTGAAACTAGCCTCCGGAGGGAATCAGATTTGATAGCTTTCACATTTTACACCGTGGAGATGTTCACATCTTCTACTATTGAACAGCGTGTGCTGTCATTAGTTCCCTTTCAGTACACTGTTGTAGTGACTAGAAATTAAGATAATAAACCAGGGGAAATTTGCATGGAAAAATATACGGCGTTTTTTAAGTATTGATTTTTTACTTTATTGGAGTGGTTACATATACAAATGGGTGTTTATCCATTTAGTTTCTTACTCCATCTGTTCCAAAATATAAGGCACACTATTTTTGTGCTGCTCTTTGTTGCTCAACTTGACCATTAATATCTAATGAATTATATGGATCGAGAATGTATAAATGATACCGCTCGATTCTTCTGCAAAATTGTATCATTTACATATTATATGTATAAATCATTGTCAGAGTTTTATGTCGTTGACCAGCGAAATTAAATGTGCCTCTATTTTGGGACAGACGGATGTTATTTATGATGTTGCATAACAAGCAAGTGATTGTCATTTATGTAGTGGGCACACATACAAATAAAAATAGAATGATCCTTTCAGATGCTCAGGAATTCCAATCCATTAAAGAAAAACAAGAAAAAATTGCGGCAACCAAAATAGTTGTGTTGAAAGTTCAGCCACAAGAAGAAGAGCAACAAAAACAGTATGGGTGAGTGCAAAATTATCTTAATGAGAGGATCGCTGCTAGAGTCCGTGATAAATCCTATCTTAGTGCAAGACTTGTTAGGAAAGCTGTCATAAGTACTCACATAACAATTATTGTACTTAGATTTTTTTTTGCTACTAATAATAGACATCCAACATTTTTTCCTTCGAAATAAATGATTTCATGGACATTCCTCTATTCTTTCATGTAGAACAATATTTTCCTTCGATGGACTACTCGACTTATTAATTAAATGTTAAGAGACTAAATTACCAAAATAAGAATTAACACAAATGCTAAAATATACACCTCCTTCGAATCTATCAATTTTGAAAACCCCATGACTTGGTTATTTTTATCCATGTCCATCACGCTCCTTCAAACCCTTAAACCCCATGTCAAATACACATAGGGTCACATAGTTACTCCAATACACCAATTACACATGAAGATAATATCATGTATATTGAACATGACAAGCTATCAATTGCCTATGCTACAAGTCATCGCTTAAATTAAAATATTATCATCTTAGTCTATCGTACAAGTCATCGCTTAAATTAAAATGACAAATCCTAGAATATGATATCAAATTCAATCAATAATCAAATCATCTCCACAACATTTCCACATGATTAACAATCCAAGAGTTCAATTAGCCTGACCATAATGAAATCTAATGCTAATAATCTAGACACCATTAATTGTGTCAACTTAGTGATCAGGTCATTATATCATGCATATGTCCTTGTAGCACTCATATGTTACTCCCTGAATCCGATCCAATTAAATGATGAAATGAGTGCTAGTAACACAAATTGGTAGCTATAGGAGCGATGATTTTTTCGGATAAGAGGGAGTAACATTAAGCCCTTTATTGTCCATACACTTATAATATTAAAAAGGACAACATGAATGTGGCAAACCTTGCTAACACAGTGAACACTTGTTACCTGCTCTTTCTAGTGCCAATATTGTGGGTGCAAATGCAAAATGGTGTTTGCAGACACTAGTGATGTCCTGCATATAAAATTACAAGTATATCATTAGTTCTCCCTCTGTTTTTAAATATAAGATGTTTTAGCATTTGTCCACACTCCACATTCACATGTATAAGAATATATTTACACATGTTTTAGTGTGTATGTTCATTCATTTGACTATGTATCTAGACAAGATGTGGGACACTAAATCATCTTATATTAAACAACGGAGCGAGTAGTATGTTATTATGTTGAAAATATGTGAATAAAACTATGAATAAGACCAGCTGAAACTTAGAAATAAGATGGTTTTGCAGCTAATTTGATGCTTCCCATGCTCTCTACATACAATAGCTCGGTTAATACAGTATGGTACACATTGTACAATCATGTGGCACCTTTTAGAATAAATTAGAACACGTACTCCATGCCAACAACCATTCAGTCACCCTTCTGGTGAGAAATCACTCTAGCCGTCGGCCTAGACAATAAATCTAGGCAGCAGAGATTGTGGGATTGTGCTACAGACGGAGATCTTGTCCTGTGAGGTGGGTGAGGTTGTTGAAGTCGCGCAAGCCGCCGCTTCTCGTGGAACCCTACACTTCTCCTCCTCGCCGTGCCCGCAACCATGGCTCCCTCCGCCGACCATGCCACGTTCATCCCGAGGCCGTGGTAGGCCGCAATGTGTGAAGCGACAAACCACTCGCATGCGTCACGCGAGAAAATACCCAATGTTCGGGTTGAGGGCGGGTAGGTGCCGCCGGCAAAGAACGGACTCGATACGGCTGGGAGGCTTAAAAGCTAGCGCTATAGGTTAAAAGGGTCGTTGAATGAAATGAATAAATGAAAGTACAAGCTCTTCAATTTGAAGTGTAATGTCTAAAATGTCCCTCAATATGAAATGTACTACAAAAAAAATGAGATAGTATCGCGATCCGTGCCATTCGATCGAGGCGATGGTCCATTTCTTTTGAAATTTTCTACTGTAGGGGAGGCCCCATAGCCTCACTTTATTAAACAAGTAAAAAATGACATATATACAAGTTATTTACAAGGGCAAAAGGGAGAAAAAAATAATGCAAGCTCTCAATCCATGATGACAAAAGATGAACATCAGAACTCTTTGCGATGTATTCAAGCAGGGAAACCTCATGTTGCTGATACCATCTTATGGAAGATGAACATCATAACTAATGCAATGGTCCATTTTTTTCTTCAAAAGACTAAGGACGGATGAAACTAAGAACAAATGAGGGGAAGTCATTGAAATGAGAACCCTGTGGTAGGATGGTTGTATCCCTAGCCCATCGGAGTTCAAACCCCAGGTTTGACGCTGATGTTTCTCATTTCGGTGAAATATTGTTCTATGGAAAGCGACGTTCCCGTCGACTACGAGGCGCCCGTGGTGAATTCGTCAATCTTAATAGCTAAACCGCTTACTCAGTCTCTCGAATGTGCTCATAGGGGTAAGTGTATGCACGTGTATGTGAGCGTCTACGTTGTACTATGTTTCACAAAAAAAAGACATTAAAATTAGTAATTGGTTTTCTCCCCACGTCGGCCTAAGTTTTTTCCTTTTGGCTTCGGTCACTCTGTATTTGCTCCCAAAATGTCGACCTATCAGGCAATTATCTACCTCGTTTCAAAAAAGATACCGGTAACATTTTAGTTATGCGCATAATGTTTGCAATGCAAAGCTGACCAAAGTTCACTCTTTTGGTGGGGCATTTGTTCGTTACCAGGATGGACCGATCGACATTCGACCATGATGTCTGGATCAGATTCAGCTCATTGGGTTTGAACTTGACGCCATAAAGATATCGTACACATCTCTCCGTCATTTCGTGTATACTTATGTTTCTACCTTAATTTCTATATAAGCTATCAAGATTATTTACTGTATGGCTTCAAGATTCTGATGAGAAGTCAAGACGCGCTTTGGGTCTTGCAGTAATTATTGGACACAGACACTTTCTGATTCCACATCATCGATCGTTAGCAGGGTAAAGCAACATTTTCCCGTACGTGATAAGAGAGACCTAGCGATAACGCAACTAGCTTAATCATTTCTGCAGTCGCGAACAACGCATCCAGTCAACATTTTCTCTCGGTCAGCCTCTGAATTTTTTCCTGAAGAGACTGCAATGAATCCGTATATGTATGCGCCATTTAATTAAGTTACTGAATCTTATATGACGTACGCACCAGAGCGAACTTGCCAGGACTATAATGAAGTCAGATGAATGATCAACGTAAGTTTTCGCTCGCTCTTCACGTGAAGTTGACCATGCTTGCATCATACATCACTTGTACGTAACCATATCCGAATACATATACAGAGGCCGGGCTTCCCTTTTCTAAAAAATAAATATCCGAATACATATGGAATTGCATATACAGTACTTATTCATGATGAGCATGCGGAGTAGACCGCTTTCATAGTTCTTTTCCTTTTTCCGATCACAATAGGCAAGCCTAGCTAGAGATAAATGCACAATATGCATGTACAATATGGACTGATTTGTTGGCAAATTATCTTCGACTCATAGGTTTAAAACTGTTCTATGCTAGCACAACAATATCATGGAAAAATAATATTTTTTACGGCCTGTGTAAAAAGACAAATTTCGGTGCTCCATTTTTATTCAGTAAACATTTATTTGTTCTTTTTACCCAGGCCACAAAAAATACCATTTTTAACAAAATATTTCGTGCGACCATAGACTATGGGGGTGTATATCTGAAATTTGTTTTGATATTTTTGTCATTTTAAAAAGTATCTAAAAATATATTTTGATAATGTGTGTACTTACACCAACGACCTGAAACACCGTGTGAAATGACAGATGTCACCTAGAAGGAGAGAGGGGTTGAATAGGCGATTTAAATTTTTTCTGAAGAGCCGGATTATCCTGCTCAAGATGGACCCGGATACTCCGGTATGGTTGATAAAGGCGGAATAAAACTGGTGTTTTACTTTAATAAACATACAAACTACATATACTAGTCTCAGCTATGTTCACCAACAACTTATGTTAAGCAAGACAAGTACCAAGGTGATAGCAAGATAAATGACTTCAAACACGAAGTCTATCACAATGTATAAAGTGCATAAGTAAAGAGGTCCATCTTGGTCTCAACGCCACAACAGGTTTCAACTTCTTCTCCGATGAACTGCACCACAAATAATCTGGTTCACCTTCCACTATTGATCTTCTTTTGGGCGGAGATCGAATCCCTTACAAGAATCTTGGGGCACACATCCACAACTCAATTGGGGGCTCCCAAATGACCATTAAAGGTCTCAATTGATCAAAAAGGTCCCAACTAGTCAGAAAAGGTCACAATCACCACAAAGGCATCTAGAGTCCAATGACTCAAGAGTAACAAGCTCACAAACTTACATCGCCACGAATCTCGTAGAGAGCACAAAACGATGCACAATGCAATGGTAAGATCACATAAAATGCTCAAGTACTTCACTCTCAAATTCCAACAAAGTAACAAAGACTTATGGGGAATAAAAGAGGAAGAACAAAGAAGGAGAAACACCAAGAACTCCAAGATCTAAATCCCCTAAGTCCCCCTCACTTAGAGCAGAGATGGATTGGTGTAAATGTAGATCTAAATCTACTCTCAGTTTTCTCTCAAAAACATGCAAGAATCAACGGAGGGATTGAGAGTGGGGGGCGGGGGGGGGGGGGGGGGGGGGGAGCTTTCCAAGGTCAACAATGAAGAGAGAGAGGAGGAAACGTGCTGCCTTGGTTGGCTGAAGAAAAGGAGGGATATTTATACCCCCCCCCCCCGTGCGGAAATTATAGCCGTTGGAGGTCGCAGGGACCGGATATTCCGGTCTAAGTCATGCCCAGAATATCCGTCCTGGAGGCCAAATCTCCGGTCCAATAATCCGACCGAGTCCAGTATGCCGCGTCTTCTTTTACTTAGCCGAAAACTCGAGGAAAACTAGGAAACCGGATATTCCGGCCATGACCGAAATATCTGGTTCAAATATCCGACCGACTTTAGTACGCCGCACCTTCTTTCCTTAGCCAAAAAACGCACTCGGAAAAACTTGGGGGCCGGTTTTGCTGGACAACAAAAACATCGATACAAAAACTGTTATATCTTTTGCAAATGAACTCCAAATGAGGTGAGACCAACCTCGTCAGAAATATAAAGATGAGCACAATAGAGTAAATATTTCCCTCAAGGTGTGGAACTTTTCTTAAGATTGAACCGGTAATATTTTCACACCGAAAACACAACAACTTTTCCAAACTAAAACCGTTTTCGAAGAATTTAGACTTGTAATGAAGATCACGACAAGCACCAAAACCCAACAAGGATAAAAGACAAATAAGAACGAAGAAATATGATATGCCAAGCAAGGAAAGATTTGAGTGAAGGAGATATGCCCTAGAGGCACTTAATAAAGATAGTTTATTCGTCATATCTCAATTGTTCATTATATGTTTTATACCATGCTATAACTGTATTAAGCGGAAACATTAATACACGTGTGGTAGATAAACAATCAGATCCCTAGTAGCCTCTATCTAAATAGTTCATTGGGCAATTGATGATCGAGGTTTCCCGATCATGTGACATTGATGTCAGTTGACAATGGAGTCATGTCATTGGGAGAATGACGTGATGGACATACCCAATATTTGTAGGACGTAGTCATTACGCCTTTGACCGTGAGATCAACTCTTATTGCTATTCCTGAAAGATATTTTGATTGCATCAAACGTCATATCTTAATAGTGTGACAATAAAGGTGTCCCTCTCGGGTATCGGAAAGGAGTATGTTGAGACGAGGGATCAAGAGCGGGATTTGCCAGTCCGCATAGCAGGATAGATACTCTAGGGCCCACTCGGTGATATTATGTCAAATGAGCTTGCAAGCATGTGACTAGGTCAACAGGACATAATATCACGGACGAGTAGAAGTTAGCAGTGTCGGTAACGAGATCAAGCTAGGTATCATGATATCTATGAACGAGTCTCGGACACGCTAAGTATCGCCATGGCAAAAGGTTTAAGACTCGACGTCCAGGTTCGAACGACAAAGTTATTCGTTATCTCACAGGGATTAATTCTGGGTATCCAGGGTCCACGAATTAGTCATTGATCGGAGTGCTTGTCTCGATCATGTCTGGAGAGATCTCGAACCGCTAGGGTAACACACTTAAGGGGAGTCGACAAGTTTACCGGAAGAGAAATTAGAAGAGAGAGTGTCGGGGGGCTACCCCCGGGTAGGGTTAAGGCAAGGGGTCCCAGCCAGACCAAGTTGTATGTTTGGCCGACTTAGTCTTGTGTCGGAGGTAGCCGACATGTTCTGACCGACATAACCATGTCCGAGATCTCTATCTATATGTGTTGTGCAGGAAGGAGGATCCGACATACATGTTCGGGCCGGGTGAGGTATGTCGGAGGTCCGGGCCCGACATAACCATGCCGGCGCACGGAGAGAAGCCCGGTATACTTATGACGGGATAGGAGGATGTGTCCGACATATCGCATGTCGGGCAACAAGTCAAGGGCAAGTACAAGTGCAGGGCAAGTACAGGTGCAGGACACTGACCCGTCTGACACGGAGGAAAGGTCACCTCCCGTCTGACACGGGCGCGGGACAAAGGGCACAAGACAAGGGCGACGTGACTATACCTCTGTACTGGCAACGGACTGACAGGAGACAAGGCATGGAAAAGGCACGTCCTGTCTCTGGCAGGGGAAGCGTCATCATCTAGGACGGCGGCGGCTGCAGCAAGAGGCATCATGGCCTACCCCGGCCTATGTCGGATAGCCCGGCGGCTAGGTCGTGGTAGAGGTGTCGACATTACCGTTGGACGGGTGCTGTTGTCTGGGGGGCCCGGAGGAATTAGGGTTCCCGGACAACCCGGCAGGAACTCTATATATAGCACCATAACTCCTCCTGGGAGAAGAGGACAGACAAACGAGAGAGCCAAAGCTATAGGCGCATTTACTCCTCTCCTCCTGGTAGTTCATCCTTGTTCTTGAGTTCATTCTAGAGAGAGGCAAAACAGCTCAAGGAGCACCTTTGTGGATCTTGTGACATACATATAGAGAGAAGCAAGGCAGGAGTAGGGGTGTTACCTCCTCACGAGGGCCCCGAACCTGGGTACATCGTGTGTGTTTGTGGTTGCTTGTGGTTTAGAGTGTGTTCTTCGTGTGTTCCTGCGGTCTCATTCTCCCTCTAGTCGGTTTGGGTGTTTCCGTGTCGTCCTTCGTGTGAGCTCCTTAGCTCGCTAGCCCTCCCCGGATCCACCAGCGTCCATCGGCCCCACACTTTTAGCCATCCTATGGCATCTGCCGTGATACCACCACGACAGTTGGCGCCCACCGTGGGGCTGGTAGAGGCGCTGGCTGGTGTACTCATCCGGACGGGCCCCGTGCGAGTCCTCTCCGGACTCGTCGTCAAGTTCGGCGACATGGAGTTCGTCAGCGACAACGCCGGCTGCTTTCGCGGCAGGCCATTTCCGGCCAACGGCTGCGTCATCGAGTTCGGCAACTTCGCCACCTATGTCGCCACCGAGCTCGTCTGCGAGTACCCGGCGCAGGTGCTCGTGGTCGAGGATCCCCCAGCTGTCTGTGCGGCTCGCGGCCGGCGTACCACTCGCCCCGAGAGCTGCGCGGTCATGATGGCCGGGGTGACGGCTCCTCCGACAGAGGACCCTGTCTTGGAGCCCGAGGCAAGGTCGACCCGGAGGGCCAAGCAGGCACTGGAGAGGCAGGGCCATGGTGGCGCCGAGACATCTCGTGTCCCGGTAAGAACTGAACCTCTTAGAGAGACAGTAGAGAGGTTGACTATGCCGGGGGCAGTAGAGTTAGAGGCAGAACGGCTGAGCTTGCTGGAGGAGGCAGAGAAGTTAGCAGAGGTCCGGAGGGACTTCGACCGAGTTCAGCGTGAGTATGACGCGGCTCATGGTTTCTCGCCGGTAGGAGGTCGGCCGAACCGTGAGGCCGAGGTGCGCAGAAGAGGCAAGGGCCTCAATGCCGAGATAGATAGGGATGGCAGAGCTACATCCAATATGACTCCGAGCGTAATGTCGGCGGCTAGGCCGAATTACAGCTCTCCGGCCAAGACCCTCAGGGCTGCCGAGGCAGCAAGGGCCGAGTTATCCGGTCTAACCGGAGAGGCTCGCCGTAAGCAACAGGACCGAGTCAATGAGCTGGTAGAAGTGGCAACCTGGCAGAATGAGGCTGTCAAGAAGGCCGGGGGTGGATCTCAGGTTGTCCACTCAACCCGGGCTCCCAGTGGCATGTCCAGAGGACAGGCTTCTTCCCCGCATGTCGGTGGAAACCAGAGTCGGAGTAGGAATCCCGGAGGAGGTCAGCAGCTCCAGATGCTGACATATGACCCGGCATATGCCGGAAAGCAGATCGCAGGCCAGGGCAACATTGGGCAAGCTCAGAGCAGAAGCCGACAAGCTCCGAGTAATCGGCATGACGAAAATGCCCACTCGGTCGGTCGGGGGTACCCACCCCGATATCCGGCGCCTAACCAGGCCCCGAGGCAGCAGGTTGTTGGAGCACTGCAGACCCGGCAAGTGGGCGGGCAAGACCTGAACTGGTACGATGACGGCAACTCGGCATTGGCCAAGGCCGGGTATCATGTGTATGAGAGTGCTCTGGGGTCTCGACTGGGGACTCGCCAGTTGGATCCAAATGATGCTCGGTACAAGCTGGATCGGTTGTACAGATCCGAGCAAATGGAAGAGCAAGGTCCACCCGGTCCTGCTTGCTTCGGGCCCCGAATCATGTCGGAGCAGCCTGTCCCCCACTTTCAGTTGAACAGGGGAGCCAAGACCTATGACGGCAGCTCCAAGCCAGAGGACTGGTTGACTGACTATGTGACAGCAGTGCACATTGCCGGAGGAAATCGCCGATGGGCGGTACGGTATATCCCGCAGATGCTTGAGGGACCGGCCCGAATCTGGCTGAACAATTTGAGGGAGGGAAGTGTTAACAGCTGGCTGGACTTCGAGGAAGCCTTTGTCAGCAACTTCTCCAGTACCTACAAGAGACCAAACCGACCTCAGCAGCTTGCAATGTGCAGGCAGAGGGACAATGAGACTGACCGAGAGTACTTGACTCGGTGGAGCACCATTCGCAATTCCTGCGAAGGAGTTGTGGAGGCCCAAGCCATCTCATGGTTTGCGCAGGGATGCCGACATGGATCCATGCTTTGGCAGAAGCTTCAGAGGGAAATGCCGGCCACCTTGGCCGAGACGATGAGAATTGCCGACAGCTATGCCCTCGGTGATCCAATGCAACCACAGCTGGACTCGGGAGAACCGAGTAGGAGGAACTCGGGAAACCACAGGTCCGGGCAGGGCAGAAACAGTGACCGGCATGATTTTGGCCAAAAAAGGAGGGAGCCCGACTTTCGCTATGCCTCGCAGCAGGTAGCGGCGGTAACCGGTGAACGAGGCAATACCGGTAACAACCAGCGGCAGAAGACTGATGGTCAGGGTTGGGCAGAAGTCAAGAAAACTTGGGCCGAGCAGAGGAAGCACTTGACGTATGAGGAGATGCTGGACAAGCCCTGCTGCTATCATACCTTCGAGCCCAACCGACCGGCCAACCACACAACTCGGCAGTGCAGCTGGTATCAGCGCATGCGGCAAGAAGGTGCTCCGGGGGGATCTCTGGTAACTGCCCCAGAAAAACCCGCAGCGCCAAGACCGCCGGCACCTGTGAGTGGGGCCAATGCTGTCCGGGTTAACCCGCCAGTCCAGAGGAGACCGCCGGCGAGGCCAGTAAACGTGGTGAACGTCCGGGGTAACAACCGTGTCGATCCCAGCAACCAGGGCAGGTACCCCCAGGGTGACTATCAGGAGGCTCATCAGAGTTACGTGGTCTTCGTAACCGAGCCCACTGACAAGAAAATCCAGCGCCAGCGCGCTCTGGAGGTGAATGCCGTCATGCCAGCGGTAACCAAGTTCATGCACTGGTCCGAGATGGAAATCACCTGGGGTCGGAAGGATCACCCCCGGGTTATGCCTAAGCCGGGAGGCTACGCCTTGGTGGTGGACCCGACATTCATCGGGCCGAGTATCAACGTCCGGTTCAGCAGAGTTCTGGTTGACAATGGCAGTGCCATTAACATCATGTATAAGGACACGATGCTGAAGTTGGGAGTGTCCCTGAACACGCTGTTGCCGACCCACACGACCTTCCATGGCATTGTGCCAGGGGTGTCTTGCTCGCCTATGGGCAAGATCTGGATAGATGTGTTGTTCGGAACCCGGGAGAACTGCCGGACCGAAAGTCTTGAGTTCGAGGTGGTGGACCTCGAGAGCCCGTATCACGCCCTGATTGGCCGACCTGCTCTGGCCAAGTTCATGATATCCACTCACATGGGCTATCTGAAAATAAAAATGCCAGGTCCGAATGGCATAATCACCATTGCGGGGGACTACAAGCGCTCGATCGAGTGTGCTACTGCCGGCTCGTGCTTGGCCGAGTCGTTGGTCATAGCCGAGGAGAAGAAGAGAATCCAGCAAGTGGTAACGCTGGCCCAAGCCTCACAACTCGGTGTGCCCGGGATAACAAACCCGGAGCAGCATGCTTCCTTCCAGCCACCAAAGGAGACCAAGAAGGTCGTAGTGGACCCGGCTAACTCAGAGCACCGGGTGATTATCGGCACCAGCCTCGACAGTAAATAGGAAGGCGAGCTCACTGACTTCCTCCGTGAGAATCGGGATGTCTTTGCTTGGTCAAATGACGACCTTCAAGGAGTTCCGAGGGAGTTGGCTGAGCACTCATTATTCGTGAGGCCGGATGCAAAGCCGGTGAAGCAACCGACAAGACGTCTCTCGGACGAGAGAAGAGCTGCAATCATGGAGCATCTAGCCGTACTGCTTGCGGCTGGATTTGTGATGGAAGTACTGCACCCAGACTGGTTGTCTAACCCGGTCCTGGTAGAGAAGAAAAGGGATGACCCTCTCCTGGCCAAGGTGTGGCGCATGTGTATCGACTTTACCAACCTCAACAAGGCATGCCCGAAAGATCCTTTCCCGCTCCCCCGGATAGATCAAGTGATCGACTCCACTGCCGGGTGTGAGCTTTTGTCTTTTGTAGATGCGTATTCTGGTTTTCACCAGATACCTTTGAACCCGGCTGATCAATTAAAAACTGCTTTTATTACCCCGTACGGGGCTTATTGCTATCGTGTTATGACCTTCGGGTTGAGAAATGCCGGGGCCACTTATCAAAGGTGCATGCAGAAATGCTTGCATGGCCAAATAGGTCGGAATGCAGAGGTGTATGTCGACGACATAGTCATAAAAACAAAAGAGAAATCCACTCTGATCGAGGATCTGAGAGAAACATTCGCTAACTTGAGGAAATTCCGGATGAAACTTAACCCGGATAAGTGCACCTTCGGTGTGCCGGCCGGAAAATTACTCGGTTTCTTGGTGTCTAGCCGGGGTATAGAGGTTAACCCGGGCAAGATCCGAGCTATTGAAAGCATGAAATTACCAACTCGCCTTAAGGATGTACAAAAATTCACCGGATGTCTGGCATCCCTGAGTAGGTTCGTAAGTCGGTTAGGAGAGAAAGCCTTGCCTTTATATCAACTCATGAAAAAGAGTAAAACCTTTATATGGACGCCGCAGGCAGATGCAGCTTTTAATGACTTAAAAAAGACACTCTCAAGTACACCAGTGTTGGCATCCCCGTTACCCAAGGAGCCGATGTTGCTCTATATCGCGGCTACCAACCGGGTTGTAAGTGTGGTAATGGTGGTGGAAAGAGAAGAAGGTGAAAAGGTGGTACAGAGGCCCGTGTATTACCTGAGTGAGGTACTCTCTCTCTCCAAGCAGAATTACCCGCACTACCAGAAGATGGCCTATGGTGTATACCTGGCGGTCACCAAGTTGAAGCACTACTTTCAAGAGCATCCGGTTACAGTGGTGAGCGAGGCTCCCTTGTCCGAGATTATAGGGTGCAAAGATGCCAGCGGCCGAGTTGCCAAGTGGGCCATCCAGCTGTCCCCCTACGCCCCGACTTACGAAAGAAGGGACGCCATTAAGTCGCAGGCGCTGCCGGACTTCTTGGTGGATTGGGCTGAGATGCAATATGAGCCTCCCCCGCCCGACTTCAATTACTGGAAGATGCATTTTGACGGGTCCAAGGCAAAGATCGGGTTGGGTGCCGGAGTGGTCCTCACCTCCCCGAAGCAGGATGTACTGAAATACGTACTCCAAATGCATTTCTCGGCATCCAACAATGTGGCCGAGTATGAAGCACTCGTGCACGGCCTCAATGTTGCTAAGGAAATTGGCATACGGAGGGTAGAATGTTATGGTGACTCGGATTTGGTGGTCCAGCAGGTGTCGGGAAATTGGGACGCCTTGGATGCCAACATGGCGTCATACCGGTTCCATGTGCAGAAAATCTCCGGGTTTTTTGAAGGGTGCGAGTTCAAGCATATACCCCGGGGAGAGAATGAGGCTGCGGATGTATTGTCCAAGCTGGGGTCTTCGCGGGACGTGATCCCACCCGGCATAGCATTGGAACACTTGAAGAAACCGTCTATCAAGCCATCACCCGAGTCGGAGTCCATATTTATCCCGAAGAGCTCGGAGACAGAAGCCGTGCCCATGGAGATTGATGTCGGGAGCATTTGGATAAACTCGGGGACTGTACCAGGTATATCGGCAGAGGTGATGTCGGCCGATCCTATGGAAATAGATGCCCCAGTCTTCCCGGTGAGGCAGGTACCGGAATGGGCGCGGCCCATCATGGCATATATGGTATATGGAACCCTGCCGGAGAAGGAAGTGGAAGCTCGGCAGGTGATAAGGAGGGCCAAGGCTTACACGGTAATCAATCAAGAGATGTATAAGAGAAGTGTCACTGAAGTGCTGCAGCGTTGCGTTGACCCGGAGGAGGGGCAAGAAATGCTGCTCGAGATACATCAAGGTGAATGCGGTCACCATGCTTCCTCAAGGGCACTGGTGGCAAAGGTCTTCCGACATGGGTTCTATTGGCCTTCGGCTCTGCAACAGGCAGAAGATATTGTCCGAAAATGTGGAGGTTGCCAGAGATTTGCACACAGAATACATATGCCGGCGGCAGCACTGAAAACTATCCCCATCACATGGCCGTTTGCGGTATGGTGCTTGGATATGGTGGGTCCATTCAAGCCGGCGCGGGGCAACATGACTCATATACTAGTCATGGTGGACAAGTTCACCAAGTGGATCGAGGTGAAGCCAATTCGGAAATGTGATGGAGCTACAGCCGTCTCATTTTTGAAGGATATCATACTGAGATACGGTTACCCGCACAGCATTATCACGGACAATGGCACCAATTTTGCAGTAGGGGAGTTTGCTCGGTTCTGTGCGGATAAGAGAATCCGACTTGATGTGGCCTCGGTGGCGCACCCGGAGGCAAATGGACAGGTTGAAAGGGCCAACGCGTTGGTGCTGGCCGGCGTAAAGGCCCGGTTGATAGAACCTCTCCTGCGGACTCCGGGGTGTTGGATAGAGGAAATACCGGCGGTGCTGTGGGGTCTCCGGACCACGCCCAACAGATCCACCGGGTACACCCCATTCTTTATGGTGTATGGTGCTGAGGCAGTGTTGCCAACCGACATACAGTATGACTCGCCCAGGGTGGCGATGTTTACAGAGACCGAGGCAAGAGAAGCTCGAGAGAATGATGTCGACTTGCTTGAGGAAGCAAGAGAGTTGGCCCTATCTCGGTCAGCGATATACCAGCAGAGCCTCCGACGCTATCATAGCCGGAAGGTGCACCCCCGGGTGTTTAGAGAAGGAGAGTTGGTACTGAGACTGATACAGCGAACGGCCGGCATGCACAAGTTATCCCCTCCGTGGGAAGGACCTTTTGTGGTGAGTAAAGCCCTGCACAATGACTCATATTATCTTGTAGATGCGCAGGAAGCTAGAAAAGGTGTGATGGATAGAGCCGGTGAGGAGACCAAACGACCATGGAATGTAGCCTTGCTTCGTCCCTTTTTTGCATAAAAGGCAAAATGTATGTATCTCAGTTCCTTCTGAATGAAATGCCGGCGCCCCAGATTGAATCTCGGGGACTGCCTTATCCGGATGGTGCTTCTTTTCTTATATTCTTCCGTTATGTCGGCACTCCGGGGTAAACTCGGGGACTGCCTGACATTTATCTCTGTTTGTATTTTGGTTAGTCCCTTGATAACTGAATGCCGGCGTCTCGAGGTGAAACTCGGGGACTGCCGTGTCTTTTTCGTACCTGTTGCCCACGTGCCGAATGAATTTTCAACCTTGTTTCAAAGTTAAGTAATGTATGCTATGTAAAATGATCTTGTGACTCGACTGACGAATGCCCAAAGTGGTAGTCAAGAGCAAAGATAGTGGAAGGTGGTAAACACGAAAATGAACTCGGGGACTCGGTGTAAAAGCAATTCGGCACGTGTTGTGTGTTAACCCCGTCTTTCAATTATTCTTCCGTTATGTCGAATACTTTTGAACCTTAACTCGGGTATTCTCTAGTACCGTATGATATAGTCGTGATTTTGTGACTCGACTGTCGAACGCCTGTATGGTAGACAAGAGCAAAAATCACTAAGTATAGTAAACGAGAAAGTACACTCGGGGACTCGGTGTAAAATGATCCGACATAACCATGTACATGCTCGATTCAATAAGGCAAACAGCAAAGTATTCTACTTAAAATTGTATATGTTACATATGAACCCGGCATTCCGGGGATTTGATAGATTTGTTCTCTAGAGTTTTACACAGGAGACTGGACAGCAGGAATATCGGTAGTCGCGGTGGTGTCGGCAGCTCCCAGCTCGACGGTGGCCTCAACGGCGATTCTCGGCTGGTCAGTCGAGGCCGACTTGGTGATGTCGGCGGCGGCGTCCTGGCTGGCTACATCGGCAGTCCCCGAAGTGGAAGCCTTCCCGGATGACTGGGCTTTGCCGGAGGTTTTGGAGGTGTCGGGGAGGTTGCCTTGGGCCTCTTCTTCATCGTCCTCCTCCTCGTCCTCAACGTCTTCGGCGTAATCTTCGTCATCCGAGTAGACTTCGCCCTCGATGTATTGATGGGGATGTGAGTAGCCGGCGAAGTAGTGCGCCGCGTCTCGCCGAAGCTGGATCTTGGCCGAATCGGTTGTCCACGCCGAGTTCTCGCGCTGCGCCCGCACCCTCTGAAGGTCGATCCCCTCATACCAGGATAGTATGAAGGAGAGGGTTTGGTCCGCACCAGCACGGGCGGCGGAAGACCGCCATTCTCGGAGGCGCCTTTCCGTCTTCATCAGCTCCTGGGCCAGGTCGGACACATTGTCCGGAGGCGTGGCGCCAGGCCAGAGCTTCCGGTAGACGTGAATGCCGGCGTCGAGAGGCTCCGTCCCGATACTCTTAAGCGGCGCGAGGCGCGCATTAAGTGCTACGAGATGGTCTTCTACGTCCCACTCTCCAGAGATGGGGCCGGCTTCAGCCCTCTTCGCACGCGCCCGGTTGATGGCCTTCACAGCGACGGCGTGCGTGTGGGAGAAGTGCTCTGCGGAGAAGAAAGCTGTTGATGAGTTAGAAGGCGGGCCAGTATAATGTTAATGTCGGCAAGAGAGTCAGGCAAGAAGAAGTAAGAGTTTGGAGGAACTCACTGTCCATCTGGGCATTAATCTTCTTAAGTTCGGCCAGCCAGAGGTCACACTGGGATTTGAGGGCGTTGAGCTTTTTCTCGGCCAGGGTGGCGCGAGACTCAGTTTGCTCGAGCACTTCACCCTGAGTCCGTACGGCGTCCGCCAGGGTCTTCTCCAACTCGGCCTTCTCAATCTTGGCCTGCTCCAGTTCTTGTTGAAGCCGAGTTGAATTGGCCCGCTCCTTCTCCAACTCGAGCTGGTGCTCGGCGGCAACTCGGGCGGCGGTGTCGGCTGAAAAAGGCGACAAGTCGGTGGTAAATGTAAAGGCAAACTAGAGAAAGGAAAGATGTTTCAGAAACAAGGAAGTGTACCATGGCCCTGGTGCGCAGCCTGGAGCTCTTTGAACCGCCTCCGGAGGGACCCGTGCTCGACCAACAGCCTTTGGAACACCCGGGTGCGTTCTTTGCTGCATGACTGCAATAAAAAGCGAGGTGTTAGAGCAAGTTGGTTGTTGAAGTTTTTCGCCGAATGGTCTTAACTCGGTTGAGTCTTAACCATTCGACCAAAACCTCGGGGACTGGAGATAGTGGATGTGGAAGAGCTTACCTCTGCGGCTGTTGTCAGGTGAAGGACTGCAGACTGAAGTGCATGCAGAGACTGAGCGACTTTCCCGGGCCCAGCCGGGTGGTCGATACTCGGGTCGGAAGAGGTAGCCTCGCTGATGTCGGCGGCATTCCAATCCGTATTATACTGCTCCATCGAACCTGAAGAGTCAGCACTGGGCATCAGGAAACCTGAACTCTCCAAGTCGGCAGCGGTGGCAACCCGGTCGACAGTGGCCTCCAGCATGCGCAGGGCCGCCGTCTTAACGGCAATGTGGGGAGGATGCACCACTTTGAGTTTACCCGGAGGAAGCTGACCTTTCTTGGCCGCCAACTGATCCGGGGTCGGGGCAGTTTTCTTCTTGGCGGCCTTAGTTGGTGCCCGGCACTGGTGTTGTGCAGATGGCTGCTTACTTGCAGCGAAGGATTGTGGCTCCGGCGGCGTTGGTTGCTGCGGGGGTGCGTCCGGCACCGCCGTGGTCTCGGTTTGTGCAGCGGCAGAACGCGATTGGTTGCCGCCAGCCCCGACATCTCGGTCCGGGCTGGCTCGGCTCGCTTCCGCTGCCGTCTTAAGTGTCGACGGGGAGACGTCGGACCCAGCTAAGTCGGCAGCCGCAGGTGTCGCCCGGGAGGGGCTGCCAACTCCGACGTTTGTCGGGGCCGCCGGCTCGTTCTGGTCGAGCTCAAGCGGGGCTCTGAACGTGAAGTAAAAGGTTAGAAGGAATAAAGCAAAGAGGTCGGAAGGCGAAAGAAAGGAGGCTTACCCGGCAGCGGTCGGGATCTTCTTGCGGGAAGGTTTCTTGGTAATTTTGGCCTTCTTGGCCCCCGGGTTGTCCGCGGCAGAGGTGCCGGCTCCCACGCGCTTGCGCGTAGCTGTTTGGGTGGTCGGCGCGGCTGGTGTTGGAGGCAGAGGGTCAGCACAGGCCAAGGGAGTGGCGTGTGTGATCTCTAGCATCACACAGTCGTCGTCGTCAGATTCGTCTTGGGGACAAGACCGAGTTCGAGGCTTACCCGGGCCGGAGGTGCGGGAGACCGGGATCGACAAGTGGTCCTCGTCATCCGGGTCCTCGGTGAGCGGAGTTGCCGGCACGGCATTGTCTGCCCGCCAACCACCATTGGCCCACCTCTTGTCCTCCCGGGCTTGACGGTCAAACCGCTGCAAAAGGAAGGTGGCGGGAAATGACTAAGGAAACAAGAAAGGCAAGAATGTAATATAGCTGCTGTGTCGGTTGCATGGTGAGGTCGGAGAGGAAGAACTAGAGCTTACCTAGGGTGGAGGATTGGCGCGACTGTGGGGTTCAAGTCCCCATTCCCAGTCGTCTCCCATGGAGGTTTGGGCGATGGCTCGAACACGTCTGCGCACCGCCGGCTTGTCCAACTCGAACGGGCTGATCCGAGTTGGGTCTTGGGGCCCACTCATATGGCAGATCTTGTGCACCCGGTTCTGCAGGGGGCTTATCCGGCGGGCAACAAAGGTCCTCAGGAGGTCATCCGCCGTCAGATCGTCCTTGATGGAGAGCAAGTGGTTGTGGATGGCCTGGGTCTCTGCGTCGCTGCCCGACGGATCCCAGCCCCAGTTCGCCTGGGAATGGGGCGGGTCGAGTCGGAACTCTGGGAGGTTGAGGAAATCATACCCCTTGGCATTGTCGGCGGAGTCCGGATTCTTCACGTAGAAGAAGCTGCGCTGCCACTTGCGGCAGGACTCCAACCCGGTGACCTTGGGGAAGTCGGAGAGCTTCCGGGCGGCAATGGTGGCAGCCCCGCATGCCGTCATCTCCTTGTCCTTCACGCCCTTGTTCGGAATGCTTTGCTTCCGAAGCACGAAGTACTTCGCCCAGAGGCTGACCAGAGGCCATAGGCCGAGATAGCCCTCGGAGAAGGCGACGAATGCCGAGAGGACCGTGATGGAGTTTGCCGGCAAGTGGTGCGGCTGTAGCTCGAACTTGTCAAGGAAGGCTCGGAAGAACCTGCTTGTCGGAAGGGCGAAGCCGCGCTCGAAGTGCGCGACAAACACCACGCGCTCTCCTTCCTGGGGCGCGGGTTCCACTTCCTCGCCAGGAATCCGGCATATGATGGGCGCCGGGACGCGACGCGTGCGACGTAGCCAGTCAAGGTCGTCTTGCACGACGTCCGAGCCTTCCCATCCCCCACGGATTCCTTCGGCGGATATGTCGGATTGCTCGGAGGTATGGCTTGAAGACATGTCGGCGGATCTGCAAAACAGATACCGGGCAATAGCCCGAGGTAGGGGGTAAGTCGGATAACAGTCGGCGAATCCCGGCAATAAACTGAAATCTACGCCCGAGTAGCATGGAAGAAGATCTACCGAGACCATTTAAAAGGAAGTTAAATGGTTCTAGCAAGGAAGAACCGCTAGCAGTACAATGGTGAATCGCTATTGAAGAGGTATGGCGAGATCTGGTGAAGAGAAACCTATAGCGGTGTTGTGATGACGGAAACAATGATCTGCGGAGAAATTAACACTGGTTCTAACCTGTTCTACCGAAGAAGGGGGATGAACTAGGTTCGGCCGAGCCGCGGTTCAATCTGTTCAAGCCTCGGGAGGAACCTTACCGTGGAGATTGGTGCCGTAGAGCGAGAGGATCTCGTCCCGACGGCAGCGAGGCGAACTTCGGTCGCCGGCGTCGAGCTCCCCGGCGTGCGGTGCGTAGGCGGCGTGCGTCGCGGCGGCGATTCGCTCGGGTGCAGAAGGGGAGCAAAGGAGAAGAGAATGCGGAGGAAGGAGAGGAACCCCGCCGCCGTATTTAAGAGGAAAGGAGAAGAGGCAGTTGCTAGGTTTTCCCGCCCGTTGGTTTCGAGCCGATCGTGGGATCGTGCGTGCGGCGGTTGGCGCGAGTGGAGCGGTTGTGGCCACGCGATCGGCCGCACCATGGGTTACAGAATGGCAACCGTCGGCTGCGGATCGGGTGCGGTCGCCAGCCCAGGAATCGAGGAGGCGCCTCGGGTGCTCAAACTACTCGAGTACCTGTTAGATATGACGGCTGGTGGGACCAGCACGGTGTTTTCGGGACAGCGTGTCAGACCGCGTGGCGCGTTTCTCGGAATGGGGCAGCGTATGTGTGACACGTCTCGGCGAAGATCTGAGACAAAGATTCAGTGATATCAAGGGTACCGGAACAATAACCCGGGATGGCTAAGAACTCGGTGACAAAACGAGATGGCCATGTCGGATGATTTTTACAGTAAGTCGGGACAGGCATGCCGGAGTTTTCTCATCAGGCCGACATCGTGGTGTCGCAGGGCCTTGACTGACCGACTTGGGCAAGTCAGAGCAATCAAGTTGCCCGGCATAGTTATGCCGGCTTTTGGTTCAAGGCAGTTGTCAGGTTAAAGCTGATGCAGCCCTTCATCCAAGGCTGTAGGACTACACCAGCTTCGGGGACTAGTGTCGGGGGGCTACCCCCGGGTAGGGTTAAGGCAAGGGGTCCCAGCCAGACCAAGTTGTATGTTTGGCCGACTTAGTCTTGTGTCGGAGGTAGCCGACATGTTCTGACCGACATAACCATGTCCGAGATCTCTATCTATATGTGTTGTGCAGGAAGGAGGATCCGACATACATGTTCGGGCCGGGTGAGGTATGTCGGAGGTCCGGGCCCGGCATAACCATGCCGGCGCACGGAGAGAAGCCCGGTATACTTATGACGGGATAGGAGGATGTGTCCGACATATCGCATGTCGGGCAACAAGTCAAGGGCAAGTACAAGTGCAGGGCAAGTACAGGTGCAGGACACTGACCCGTCTGACACGGAGGAAAGGTCACCTCCCGTCTGACACGGGCGCGGGACAAAGGGCACAAGACAAGGGCGACGTGACTATACCTCTGTACTGGCAACGGACTGACAGGAGACAAGGCATGGAAAAGGCACGTCCTGTCTCTGGCAGGGGAAGCGTCATCATCTAGGACGGCGGCGGCTGCAGCAAGAGGCATCATGGCCTACCCCGGCCTATGTCGGATAGCCCGGCGGCTAGGTCGTGGTAGAGGTGTCGACATTACCGTTGGACAGGTGCTGTTGTCTGGGGGGCCCGGAGGAATTAGGGTTCCCGGACAACCCGGCAGGAACTCTATATATAGCACCATAACTCCTCCTGGGAGAAGAGGACAGACAAACGAGAGAGCCAAAGCTATAGGCGCATTTACTCCTCTCCTCCTGGTAGTTCATCCTTGTTCTTGAGTTCATTCTAGAGAGAGGCAAAACAGCTCAAGGAGCACCTTTGTGGATCTTGTGACATACATATAGAGAGAAGCAAGGCAGGAGTAGGGGTGTTACCTCCTCACGAGGGCCCCGAACCTGGGTACATCGTGTGTGTTTGTGGTTGCTTGTGGTTTAGAGTGTGTTCTTCGTGTGTTCCTGCGGTCTCATTCTCCCTCTAGTCGGTTTGGGTGTTTCCGTGTCGTCCTTCGTGTGAGCTCCTTAGCTCGCTAGCCCTCCCCGGATCCACCAGCGTCCATCGGCCCCACACTTTTAGCCATCCTATGGCATCTGCCGTGATACCACCACGACAGAGAGCACCGGGAGCGTGCCGGGAGAGAATCCAAAGTCGTATCGGAGTACCGAAGGTAGTTCGGAGTGTTTCGGAAAAGTTCCGGAAGAGAGGAAATTGTTTATATATGTTAAATTAATATTAATTAGTGAATTAATATTATTTT
This sequence comes from Poa annua, assembly GCA_026929855.1. Classification (NCBI taxonomy): domain Eukaryota; kingdom Viridiplantae; phylum Streptophyta; class Magnoliopsida; order Poales; family Poaceae; genus Poa; species Poa annua. The sequence goes on from CM049433.1 coordinate 75,489,903, forward strand.
AATGAATTTATAATGATTAAATTCCTATTTAAACATGCAGCCCACTAAATGGGCCTTCCCCGGAGGGGAGAAGGCCCATATAGGGGCCGAATTTCTTCCCAAGGGCCAAACCCACCAAGGGGGCCGAATTGGGCCCTAGGGGCCCATGGGGGGCCGGCCGGCCTCCCTCCCCTTGGTGCGGTTTGGGGTTTAGTCCCACCTTGCCAGTTTAGCAAGGTGGGGTGCTCCCTTTCTCCTATATATAGAGGGGGAGAGAGCCCCTCTCTACACACCAATTTCTCTCTCTCTTTTCCTACTTGAATAACGTGATTCCCTTGTTGGAGTTGCACCAAGGAGGAGTTCTCTCCACCATACGCACACCGCCGTGCTGCTGGTCTTCAGGTCCCAGTATTCCGCTGCTTCGTCCCTGGATCGGAGCCCGGAGTTCGTCGGCTTCACCGTACGTGTGTAACACCCTGCGAGGTGCCACGCTAGTGGTGCTGGAGGTCTGCTTCCTCTACACGACCCCGAGGTCTTCGTCGGCTTCATCGACAACGCTTGTGCGGGAGCGTAATCCCCGCTTTCGGTCTACAAGGGTATGTATATCGATCTCCTTCGTATTACTATATCTGCATAGTATAGATCCTGACTAGTTTTTGGTTATCGCTGTTAGGAATTTTTTTGTTTTCTGCCTGCGATCCCCTTCATTGAGATCTCCACAAAGACGCGATCAAGTTACTCACTCGAGAGGCCCTTTTGATAGTAGACCTACCGATCTTATAACCCCCAAAACATGAGCAGTAGAAGAGAAAACATATCAAGATCATAACTTTGTCTTCAGCATTCCAGTTGAGATAGATGATGACGATCTTGACTCTATCAAGTTAGAACATCTTTCTTGATCTTCCTTGCTAGCACATGTTTGATGAAAACTTCTCCAAATACTCTCCCACACTCCATTATGGGAGAGTCTCGCTTAACTTCGTATTCATATATCCATTGCAAGTTTCAATCAAATGATATCTTCCGAGACGGATCATATTGAACTTACACTTGATAATCTTCTAAATATGTTGATCAATCTTGACTTCATTATTTGCATATTGACTTGATCAACTTGCACTCCATCTTTTTCTCTTTGTGTTGATCAACTTGAATCTTTGTCTTGATCAACTTAGCACTTTGCCTTGAATATAACCTTGATCACCAAATAATCACGTGGCTTGCAGCTTCCTCCAATTGACGCACTATAGATCACTACGAGTGATGAGTTCTGGAGCCAGGTCCCGCCTGTCATAGTATGGCCGAATTAACTTCGACAGAATCGATCGATCCGTCAGTAGGCGTAGTCTTTTCGCGCCATAATTAAGAACGGTGCCCATCGATCGTTAGGCCTCACCAGTGAGTGACCTAGCTAGCTATACGTACCACAGCGGTCTACAGTTAATGAGCACGCTAGCACTAATAATTTTACGTGAATCGATCATCACCGTGTGCACATCCATCAGACCGGCGCCGATCCAATATGAATGGGCCCGGCGTAGTACACTGCACAGCTGCATTATTTATGTCTTGACAAGAGCCTTGTATACACGAACGCCGTCAGGTCGCCGTCGTCGATCGTCCCTAATCATACGTTGAGACAACAACCTTAAAAGGACCCTTTCGTTTCTTTTTGCCTAGACCTAATTAATTCCCCTCACTTTTAATTCCTTCCCCGCGCAAGCAGCAGCTCAGATCATAGACTGACTCGACACCAACAGGAGAAAAGATCGATACCTAGATCCACGGGCCGGCCGGTGAGCATGCATGTGTCCCGTACGTGGGTACGCAAGGTTTATCCAGCGATATCTACCCACCCAAATTCAATTTCTATGATTGTTGACAACATTTGCCCTATGTATACTACTCGAGTTTAAATTACGACATTGTATTTCCATTCTAGGAGGGGGTACTCTGTTTGCGCGGAGTGATGAAGAATATACCTGAAGGGGAATTATAGTAAGGAGAACAAAATTGCTCCTTCAGGTCATAGAAACTTGTAAATTAAGGTTTTCGTTTGGTTTCTATGCATGCCATGGTTTTATTCTTATAGAAGATAATCTAGGTAAGCGAATTTCACACGGAGATTTAATACATGTTTCATTCTTTACATTATCTTATTGATATTGTGTCACATATATGCTAACTAGTATGGTTTCATTAGCAATATAGTTGATTACTATGTTTTTCTTTTTTTTTCGTTGCAAATTATTTCCCGATAGATCATGTACATGTTGTATGAATACGCTGGGTAATACGAGGATTGGATATGGATTTGTGGACCCAACGAAAAAGAACAAACCGGTACACAAACTTACCTCTTCAAGTTTCAACCGGGGCGAAGCACTGAAGCAAACCTTCTCCTGAAATTTCGATCCAAAGTTTGGCCATGATATTGAGCAACACAATATGTATTATATGCCTTAAATTTGATACCACCAAAAACCTCTTTCAATTTTTATTTCAAGAAAAATACATACTAGGTGTACATGCAACACTGATAAACGCGTGCGGATGTATATCCTGTAAACTTTTCAAGAAAGTGATAAGAGGAGTCTAAGAAACATATCGATCGCACGCCACGTGTTAGTGTCCCACGGCATGACTTGCTGGGGATGGAATGTGTTAGCTTGCGAGGATGTGCCTCCTCGACGGATCGATCGTCAGGCGCAGTTCTTGTGCCACAAGCATGGCAACATGTCGAATCTTCCACATAGGCAGGCAGAGGCTACTGGCGCCTCGGGAGATAGATAGGTAGGGGATACCGAGACAGCGACGGAGGCGGCCGGGCGCCGCTGCCTGTTACTAGTACTCCAGTTAAGTAGAGCTGGCTTAGAGCAGTGCCGCTGGCGAGCGAGCGAGCGAGCTATACTGTTCCCTGACACGACATGGATATATCGAGTTGTCTCTCTTCCGCTGCCTTGCTTGCTCCCCTCGTCCCGCTATAAAAAGACCCCGCCATCGATCCAACTCATCCACCCACACTCTCTGATTGTACATACCTCTTGCTAGCTAGCTGCTTGGCCAGAAGGATCTGATCGGCCAGCGGTTGCAGACCGGGAGGACGATCCTCGATGGGGTTGAGGGAGGTAGAGTCGACATTGCCGCCGGGGTTCAGGTTCTACCCGAGCGACCAGGAGCTGGTCTGCCACTACCTCTACAAGAAGGTGGCCAACGAGCGCGCCTCGCAGGGGACGCTCGTCGAGGTCGACCTCCACGCGCGCGAGCCATGGGAGCTTCCCGGTGAGTCCCTTTCTTTCTCAGTATATATGCATACACACGTTCCTCTCAGCTGCTAGCTGCCTGTTCATTAGTTTGTTTCACTCTCTTTTGATCGATTTCATTTGAGTCTTGGTTTGGTTCCTGGCCTGTTCGTATATATATGCAGCATGCATATTTCAGAATTAGATCGATGCATGCTAGCTAGCTGCTGTCCGAGGATAAGAATTTTGATTTCTTACTGGATTGAGCAATCCAAGTTCTTATGACCACCGGAGGACGGCTGAAATCAGCATGACCTTTAATTTGTCCATTGAAGATATCCATATAGCTTCCTTGCTACTGGTAGCTAAGCTGGTAGTGCTGTCATGATAGATGATACTGAACAAGAAAAGGATTCCCTGATCTAACAGTGCTAATTTGTCTTCGGTTCAGTAGCCAAATCCGCTAGTTACTGTCCCAAGCTCATTACTAATCAATCAAGTCTGGAATGATGCGCAATTAATAATCGATCTCTTCCAATAATGCACCCAACGGATCGATCGGAACGCGAAGTGTGTTGTACTCGTGAACATCTTGATGACGTCCCCCGGTCCTGTCCATTTCTTAGCAACGTCACATGCGTAATAGTTACACTTCAGCTCACCGTGTTTCCCACATAGAAAATAGTATTTTCGTTTTCCGGTAATCAACTGAAACTTTTCGGCTAGCTCCATCGTAGGAGAAAGAAAAAGTAGTTTCGCTTTTTTCCGGTAATCGACTGAATCTTTTTCCCTATACAGCATCATCATTTTGCAATTGCAGCTACGTACTAGTTGCTATCATGATTTATGGAGTTTGTTATTAACAACTAACAACCCTATGTGTTTTCATTTTTCACTAAGATTGTTACGCTTTTATTGTGGGGTGCAGAGGTGGCGAAGCTGACGGCCAGCGAGTGGTACTTCTTCAGCTTCAGGGACCGCAAGTACGCGACGGGTTCGCGCACCAACCGCGCCACCAAGACCGGCTACTGGAAGGCCACCGGAAAGGACCGGGAGATCCGCAGCCCGGCGACGCGAGCCGTCGTCGGCATGAGGAAGACGCTGGTGTTCTACCAGGGCCGTGCTCCCAACGGCGCCAAGACCTGCTGGGTCATGCACGAATTCCGCCTCGACTCGCCGCACTTGCCACCACGGGTATGATCACTTGGGATCGAAATCAGTACACTTAGTCTTGCCTGCTCTCTCCATGGGGCGTCGCTGATTTGATTTGATGCACTGCATGACATGTACAACGCTTCAACTCTGCAGGAGGATTGGGTGCTGTGCAGGGTGTTCCAGAAGCAGAAAGTGGACGGTGAGCATGACAACGGCCGCTCCTCCTCGCCGACCTTCGCCGGATGCTCCCAGGCAGTGCAGGAGCTGCCGGTGATGGACGCGAGCGGAGAGCAGATGGTGGGTTCGGCCGTCGGCTTCGTGCCACGGCATGAGGAGATGATCTGTGGCTCGAACCCGCTTAGGATTAACGCTGCGATGTGGCAGCAATACAACTCGGTTCTTCTCGACCAGTTTCCGCAGGAAGACATAGCGGGTAGCTCGCCGGCGATGATGGAGCTAGGGTCTAGAGGAGGAGTCGGAGACGAGTGCGGATTCGTCTTCGACTCGGCCGGCTTCGAGGACATGGCTAACCTTGGGGCCATGAGGTTCCCGCAAGCGTGGAGTTGATGGCAGTCCTACTCAGTGATTGTTGCGCGTTGTGAAGGAAATTGGTGATTGGATTAATTAATTATTTTCGATTGGTAGTGTAGGTAGTATAGTGTGAGGTTTAATCAGATTGGGAAAAAGATCGAGTGTGTACGTACTTATACCTGCATGAGATGGTTTCGGTCGCTTGAATGATGCCATGTACTGCAATCAAAATGTATCGCTCAAACTCATATGTAAATTAATACAGCTCAGTTCAGATTTCAGTATAAAGGAAACATGCTTTTACATATCGCCAAGAAAGGTGATTCCTGCCAAAGATGAAGATACGTGTCTTGTACTTTTTCTCAAACTGGATCGATATATACTCTCTTTTTCCTGACTACTACTATATAATATTGGTTTTGCTATTTCTAGGAAATTCTTAGTTCTCATTCGACATCAAGAACCACTGGTCTAATATTGAGGTCCGCGCAAGATTTAACATCCGTTTGAACTCTGCGAGCAAAGACTATTATTTTCACTAGATGAACAACAAATGGTGAACAGTTGTTATACATATGTATGAATTTTTTTGTAAGGTGGACTCTCGGCCGACTGACAAAATACTATGCTCTTTTGCACTTGCTAAGATGATATGTTTTTTCTGGTGATTATTTTATAGGTTTGTATGAATAAATACATAAAATCGACTGATAATTAACTCCCAATCGACTCAAACATAAACGCACCATATCCTAATATCCTATTCATTTCCATGCAAATGCTACTAGTATATGCTACCTTGCTGCCGTGTGCGTGACTATCCATGTTTCTTTTTTAACTTGAAGTTCCCTGAAATCAATGCATGCGCAAGCATTCCAAAATTAGTGCGAGCGTGGATGATATGCAGTTCAGATTGCATGATGCTATACTTTTTCTAGGTACAAAATCAAAGAGAGCTTGGTTTTCTGGTACACATGCATGTTCTCTTCTACACCCCGTCCACCTCAAAGCTCGAGCATTTCGGAAGTTAGCGATCGACATCGTCCCAAGTGTTTTGTATATGTGGCGTCAGGTTGATCCGCGTCATGCGAGCGGAAAGGCCAATAAGGGTGTTGCTTGCAGCTCCCAGATAAGTTCCAAGCGAAAAGCTTGGATTTTGCAGAGACAAACACGTATGTCAAGTGAGAATCAATCTGCTGGCCCGCGAGGTAGCTAGCTACGTTATGTAACCGATCTCGTTTCCATGAATACTTCCATCGATCGATCGATCTGCCGCGGTCCTCGTCAGGGCCAAACGGCCAGCAATCATAATCATGCAGCGGAATCTTGTGTTTTTTCTATATACATGCAGAGCCAATATGCTTTCATAATTCTCTCGGCAAGTTGTCATCTATACCTATTAGATCATCCAAGACCGTAGGCCAAGAAGCCAATTTGGCGTCGCATGTGTCGCCCAATATGACCGCCGGACACATGTACGCAGTAGCGTATGGGTCTTTCCAGGTGCAAGTACGTCCTCTCTAACTTCCATACACTTTATCGGGTCGTCCACTCGTCCTTGTGCCCTATTCAAGGTACAAAGGATGAAAATTCCTCCTGGCCAACAACCGTCCTACATGAAGCATGTGTTTACGGAGTGAATAATGAACTCCACACACGTATATTTATGTATGTACATACGATTAGTATTGGTTATTAACTAATGGGAAATACCCGAACGGAGAGAGTATCACCTTATGTAACAATCGAAGAGAGTAAATTTAGCTCGGGTTTTTGGGTGCAAAGTGAGTGGTTTCCACGTTATATCTTGGTGTGGCTTTACATTACTACTCCCTCCGTTCCAAATTAATTGACTTCTATTTGTCCACATGACATACACATATGTGGGCAAATAGAAGTCAATTAATTTGGAACGGAGGGAGTATATGCTAAGGAAAAGAAGATCTCCAACCCATCATTGATGCAATTATTAGAAGATTTGCTGCTTGGAGAGGGAGTTTGTTGTCCCATGCTAGCAATCTAGAGTGCAAACATTTCCTTATATTTGTTGTTTATGGTTAAATTTCCTAAGTGGGCTATTAATGCTATCATATTTCAGATGGCTCATTGTGTATGGAGGACACCACAAATATCATCTGATGAACTAGGATTTGGTGAGTAAGAAAGAAGAGTTTGGAGGGATGGGATTCCTAATATTAGGGATTTAAATATATCTTTGATTTGCTCTAGATCAGGTGATACAATTTAGCTAATTACTAGATGTGCAAGGAAATATTTCAACATGAATATACCACTCGAAATTCCAATTTGCTTGCATGTAAAGATACACAAGTTTCTCCTTTTTGAAAACTAGCAAGATGGCCCTCGCAAATGCGAGGGCATCATCTTAAATAGGGAAGTGTGAAATAAATTTGTAATTTTGCTGAAATAATATGGTTCTATAGACAATTTGAATATTATAAATTTTTAGTTAAAAATAGAAAATACTTTTAACACACATATATTATGTTGTTGTCTTCTATACAATGTTAGGACTATTATTTTAACACATGTACTTTGTTTTGAAATCTTGGCACTCCTTCTGGCTGTCTTAATTTCTCTAACTCCTCGGATGAGATTTTAAACATCTCGCTTGATCCTTTTGGAGTCAAAATTGGATCGTCGGATATTTGTCCCTATTTTACCAAGAGTCTATATACCCTTCGTTGTTTATCCATGCTATTATTTAACTATCTATAAATAAATATATCATATATGCTCCATTAATATCATAAATATGTTAGTATTATTGCATTTTATAAATAGATTACATTTTTTGTGCTAAAAGTGATGTTTTGTAGAATTGGGCCTAATCTTCCTTCTGCAAAACGATGTTGTCTGGTGCTTACATGTGTGCTTCATCTTCAATTTTCTACACTATGTAGAAAATAAATAAGGCATCAATCCGATTTTGCTTGAGGCGGTATCACAAATATATTTCTTTAACTCTCTCTTGTTAACACTACTCTTTGACCAAGTCGGTATGGATAGTCCCACCATGCCCTTCATATTCAACACCCGGTTGAAATGTTATGAGGCAGGAAATGACGAATAAAACCTCTCATGCATCTGGTTAGGTGTCATATTCGTCAGGTTCGTGTTTTCTTTGTGACAACTTCCCGGGTGTCGAGATGGTGTCCTACGAAATAAGGTTTCTTCCGTCCAACTTCGTTTTGGAGCTTGTGGTTCTATAATGACTCGTTGTTTCATGTTTTCTCCTAGTAGTTTCTTATGTAATCATTTTGGCAACATGTGTTTTGAGGGTTGTTTTTGTGATGTGAGTATGGCGATTCAAGAATTCCACACACTGATAACGGTGGTTAATGTACCATTTCAAAATAATGTAGTCAGACCAGTTTTGATGGGTTTAATCTCCTACCATTTCCTACGTAGACATGAATGGTTGTTAAGATGCTAGGAAATAATCCAGAAATGGTGATTTGGTGGAACTTTGATGCAACTTTTGATTTGATTTGATTAGATATCTTTGTTCTTGGTATTTCATATTTGCTCCATTTAATTTTAACCATATGATTTTTTGTTAAATAATAAAATTTATTTTTAAGAGAAATAATAATGTAAATTTGAGGTGGAAAATTTACAAAATATTCCCTCTATCCCATATTAATTGACGCTAAATAGTGTGTCTAAACGTATTTTGGTGCTAGATACATCCGTTAATATGGTACGGGGGAGTAATAGTTTTCAAAACTATTAATTGCAATACATTTTATTTTTCGTATACACATTGATGTATATGTACAAAAATCTAGGTAAAGATGTGTACATAGAAATCAATTTAATATTATGTTCTACCATGCATTGCCACATTAGATAGTGTACATTTTTAGCTTGTGAACATGTATATCTTCCATTTAAATGATACATACATCTAGTTCGTGAAAAAACAATTATGATATAAAGCCTACCATGTGCTAGTGTCGTTTCTATGACATGTGCTAGGAGATCAGGAAACAAAGACTATGCACAACAGCGTTAGGCTGGGGATTGCTCATATGTGCCCATGCATGAATCCATCCATCCTTCGATAGTTAAGTTAGTTCGATCTTGTATGACTTAATAGGGTACGTGCAGGAGAGTCCATCCATCCATCCATCCATCCTTCGATCGTTAAGTTTGTTCGATCTTGTATGGCTTAATAGGGTACGTGCAGGAGAGTCTATACACCGATGACTTGTCTGGCACGCACCGTCCAAATTTTTTTTTTTGGAACAAACCACCCAAAAGTTATTAGCGTGAGCACTTATTGAGTCGTATTGGATTCATGCTCTGCCAGAGTCGTACAACTTCTTGATCTCTGTAGTTAAATCATATGCCTTAATTAAATTAGATCCATAACATAAAAAATACATTAGATCCAACCATCAATATATAAACGGGTTGCTTAGACTTTTCCGTGAAGAACAAAAAGTAGGTCCATGCAGCTATTTTCTGTAATATCTTAACCATCAATCTCTTTATTTTTGGAGAAGTTTTTTTAATCTTTGTTGGGAAGGAATCAACGTGAGGACTCTTTCCCACGTAATTAATGATTACGTGGCTGTTAGAAAAAGTTACGTAACGTGACATATAATTTTCTCATGTACACATTTAATTTTGTACGTAACATCTCTTAATCTATTGATTAAATCTTAACGGTTAATTTTAGATCTAACTGTTGATATAATTATGATGATGTGGCTTAACGTGGTGCCTCGAAAAGCTAACTCATTTTGCTTTTAGTATATAATAGATAGATGTGTGTCGTAGGCCTTTAAATATGCCAAGTTTACTTATCAATGGCTAGTAGAGAATGGTATTAATGTTAAATTTTGGGAATTCCAATGGTTTGGAGGCACTAGCTTACCCATTCACTTATCTAAACTTTATGCGATTTGTAATAAACAAATTTGTACTATTAGAGAAATTTGGGGAGAGAGTGACCTCTAACATTTCTTTGGGAGAAGTTTTAATCAAAGACTGCTATATATATGCTTTTGGGAGGACTCAGTAACAATTGCTATAAATCTGGCGTTGACCATAGAAAATGACCAAATGGTGTGGAAACTTAACAACTCTAGAATATACGGTTCTCAGTCTCATTATTTATTAACTTTAGAGGGAGTATCTTTTTTTGTGTTCTGATAATGTGAAAACGGAGTACACATCCTTTATTGCTAGTGTTTATCTGGTTTGTGTCTCTTATTAAAATTCTCACTACAAATATTTAGCTAAACATCGATATGTTCAAGTTATGAGTTGCTTATTTGTGCAAGGCATGAGAGTGTTGACCTTATGTGTTTAAGTAGTAAAATAGTTTGGTCAGGAATGGCAATGAAAATGTTGCTAGACTGTGGATACATAATAAGAAACATTATGTTACTAATACGATCACCTATACTTTAATGGGGAATGTATGGAAATTGAGCAATGGAATTTCTTTCGAGTGACTGAGCTGGAATGATTTACATATTTTTTTTTTGTAGGAGAGTGACTTGTTTACTAAGGATATGGACACCATTGTGTGCTCCTCATATGAAATAGGTGATAGAAGAATTAATGGATAATAAAGCTGGAAGCAAAGGCTCAAGAAATTCCCCAACTATGATGGTGCTGAAGAAGAGGAGGTCATTCGTGTTTACTGAAATTGGGACATCAGAAGCTTGCTTTGAATGGCCGGGATGTGTTTGGGACGCTTATCGACGAGCCCGAACAGTGGCAACCACGAGTGGAAGATGTACGGAACAACCAACCAACTATCGTTTATAAAGAACGTAGAGGTAAAGAAGATAAGAGCAACAAAAACCCCATACCTAGACAATCCTCCCTGCGACAATTATGAGAAAAAAAATATGCAAAATCGATCTGACGAAGTAAGATCCAAAATACCATAACTAGACAAATATAATTTCCAACACCAACACTGACGTTCAGAAAGGAGATCTCACCATTGAAAGGTGGGCCAAATACAAATATCACTTATTGCCTACGATGTCATCTCCGTTGATTGATAAGACGACTACCAAAAGTCTGACGTAATATATTAGAAACACTACTTTTTACTGAAAACTCAACTAATAGACAGGGTTCCCCGTCCCTTCGGACGCCGGCAAGGCTGTCCGGAGAAGGAGGAACCGGCTAAGCAGGAGGCATAAGCGGAGGCGGCGTTTTTTTTCTTTTCCGGTGGGCGAAACAGCATGGTCAAAGCGATTCAAGCATTCAACACTAACTAACACACACAGGCCGCTTACGCCGGCCCAGCCATTCTCGTCAGCCTCTTTAGGATACCGCCGCGCTCGAGTTGGACACCAGGCCGGGGCGCGCATGGGCTCACCTAAAATCCCAGTTTTGTTCGTGGTGATCCGCGCTCAGAGCTTGGCTTCCTTCCCTCCGTTACTCCGGCGCCGCCTTGTCGTGCCCGCGGCTCCCCCCACCACACTGCTCCTCGTGGAGAGCGGCGCCACCTTCGCGTACGTACGGATGGCGACGTGGGGCATGGGCCTCCCCGGCCGATGGCTAGGCCGTCCCAGAGCGCCGACAGCAAGTACCACAACCCACGCGCGACGGTGACACCGGGCAGGGTCCCCGGCGTGCCGTCCCGGCCGATCGAGTCAAACGCGCAGGTGCAGCACAGCAGCAGCAGCTCGTCAAGGTTCACAGGGCGGGGACGCCGAGACCGGCAGCTGTAGGACACAGTGCCCGCCCGGCCTGGCCGCTCGCGCGCGTACAGTTCATGCAGCAGCAGGCTCTACTATACCACTACGGGCGAGTACCTATGAGGTAAATCGTCCGGCGCCCGATCGATCCCGTCAATTTGTCATCAGAGATCCCGTACTCTTCATGTTAAAAGGCGCGCGTTCTCATGCATCTCCAAAACCTAGCTCGGTCGTGTGAACTCCTCGGTACGTAGCACTGTTTAGCTCCCTCTTGCATCGTTGCCTTCCACGCGGCCGGCAACATTTGTGCATGCTGTGATTATCCCAGAGATCTTCAGGTTCACACTTCACACACATTGTGCATATGATTACCCCAGAAATCTTTAGGTTCACATTTCATACACATTTTGTGTCCCTGAGACCCTGTTCATCGCCGGATCGTCCTTCAGCACGCGTGCACCAAAAGTCGTCTCTCAGACACACAAATTAACCACGATCGTCGCCTTGCTGCCACAGTAGTTATGTACTCCCTCTGTTTTTAAATATAGGACTTTTTTTATACGTACAAATATGGACTAAATATGGACCGAGATGAGTGAACGCACTAATAATAAGTCTAGATACGTATGAATAAAAAAAACTTATAATTATTTGGAAAGGGTCTAGATACGTATGAATAAAAAAAACTTATAATTATTTGGAAAGGAGGGAGTACTGAACTGGTTCTCGATAAGTCCGTGTTTTCATGTAACCCCTCACAAAGGGCTCTTACGTTTTAACGTGGAGGCAGGCATAAAATATCTATGTACCGTAACCATTAGAACATGGTTCGTCTTAGTATATAAAACCAAGAATCAATAATTTACAATTTTGTTTTTTCGAGTCAGGCATGAAATGGTGTAAATTCTACCTTTGAGAAAAGTTGTGAAGAACACAAGTGAGTATCATTCAACCAATCAAAACACAAGTGAGTATTATTCAGTCAACTAAACACATAAGTGAGTAGTAGTGAAGCGATGAGCATGGCGATCAATAAATGTTTTTTACTGTATCATGTTCATTCATAAGCATTGTCACATCAAGTTTCGTCATTAAAGCTATTTGTCGAATATTACTTGTTGAAGTGGATATTGATGGAAGAAATGCCTAGCACGCGGTAACTATAAACATTAACTCCTTGTCACCACTTTGCCATTCATCTTAATCAAATCAACTTTCCTATCATGCATATTTCATATACATAAGGTTAATCAAACACTATGATAGTGTTTTCTGTAAGGTCTACAAGGCATCTTGGTCCACCCGACAATTGATTAACATACTAAAATGGCCAATAGTGTGTAAGGCATTTCCTAATGCTTGTCTCTTAACATGGTATCATAGATAAATTGTTGATGTGTCACCTTATTTAATGAAGCAACAAATTGTCGATGTATCTTATCTAACATTTTGTTGCCGCACGCGATCATAGCCAAAGAAAATTGCTAACCCAATGAAATGAAGTATGAGTTCTTAAAAGATGCATTACGATGGTCACCTCTTATAATAGACCACTCTCTAGGTAATGCGCTAATTAAGAGATGGTGTATTAGGAAAGACCTAACCAGACTACAAGAGGGCACAAGCGCAGGACATGGAAACATATACTCTTGATTGTCCTAAGGTACATTTTATGTTTAATTAGGGAGCATGAAGTATGAGAGGGAAGAGATAAGTTGCTGAGTATGTTTAAATTTTGTCACCTGGTGTTATTGCCGTATCCATATAGGTGGTACGCTACATGGTGTGCCTTCCCATTTGATTTTTGTTAGGCTCTCAAGCTAGTAACATTATACGAACATATTGTCAACACAAGCGCATGCATCTAAGGTTAGCAAGATCTCTCATTATTTGGCAGAAAACTGATGTTAGTTTGTTAAGCGCTACTTTTGCATTGGCATAGATTAATATAAAGTTTTTTTTTTGAGGTATAAGGTGGTCGTATCCACCGCCCGAATAAATAGAAAGAGTTGACCCAGTTTATAAGAGAAACCAGGTCCAAAAACCATACAATCTGTAAAAAAAATAATACAAACGAAGCAACCCGCCGCCCACACGACCCAAGTCGACAAACGCCACAACACACACCACCTGCTCCGGGGCCGCCACCCCGGCGTAGCAACCAGATCGACCTTCGCCTTATCCGAAGGCGATCCAGTCATGGTCGACGAACTCTTTGCCCTCACAGTCTTCATCCAGGTTGCCACCAAAACCAGCCTGTTCCGGGGCCGCTGCCCCGGCGTAGCAACCAGATCGACCTTCGCATTGCCCGAAGACGATCCAGTCGGGTCAACGAACTCCCTGCCCGCGCAGTCTTCATCCAAGTCGCCACCCAAGCACACGCAAACACCGGCTCTGCCTCTTAGAACCGCCATAGCGTGGGAGCCCGAGGCCGCCGCCTCGGCGTACCACCACCATCCAGGGCCGCCGCCCCGGCATCCACCTCCCTGACCACATCGCCAGCCTACCCACCCGCCGCGGACCTGCTGCACCGAGAGAGCCGGTGGCTCCAAGACGACGCCTCCAACAAGGTAGTGACGCGTCCGTCACCGTCGCCCGCCCCCGACGGAGCTTAGGATTTCACCCGAAGACCACCGGACCACTCCGTCGGGCCGGTTGTCGAAACTCCACGACGATGCCAACAAGAAGGGGAACGACGTCCAAGAACGCCGCCATCGTCGGCACCAACCGGAGTCGGTGCAAGGATTTCACCCGAAGTTCGAGCCGCCCACGAAGCATAGGGAGCCGCAAGGATGGAGACAGCATCCGTGGCCACACCACCGAACCTTCAGCCTCGCTCCAAGGAGAGGCGCCTCCAAGGCCATCTTCATCCTCGCTCCAAGGAGCACGCCTGCCCCGCACCACCATCAGGCAGCAGCCTGCCTCCACGCCGTGACGCCAGCGCCGCCGGGAGAGGCGCCTCCAGCCGCCGCCGCGAAGCCCAGGCCGGCCCGCTCGGGCCCAGATGCAGCCCGAGCCCGCAGCGCCGAGCCCTCCAGCGCCCGACCTCCACAGCGCCGCCACCGCGCCCATCACCCCCAGCGCCACCGCGCCCATCTCCACGCCGCCGCCAACTTCCCCAGCGCCGCCGCCCTACCAAACCTCGCCGCCGCCAGCAAAAATGGAGAGGAAAAGCTCCGTCGCCACCTTCCCTGGGGGCGCGCACGGCTTTGCCGGCACCCCCTCCGGCAGCGGCGAAGCGGGGGGAGCTAGGGTTGGAGGTGGTTGGCGGCGCAGCTAGGGTTTCCCCCGTGTCGCCGCAGGCGGGCGACGCGGGGGTCAAGCCTGAGAAAATAATATAAAGTTTGTTGCTGCACAGAAAAGTTTAACCTTCTACCCCAAATATATCTACCATACTGGAACAGCTAATTTGTGAAGTTTTGACCGACATAAGGGATTAAATACCACATTTTCAGTCATGAGAGCCTCCTTAGTACATAGTACTTGAAAAACAAGAGGATGGGAAAAAACGTGGTAACTGCACATGACGTATGGTTATTCTTACCGAACATGAGAATAAATAAATAGTAATAGATGTTGTTTAGTCGCGCCACTAAAAAACAGAATTTTTTCTCAAGGATTCGGTTTACACCATAAGTAATCTTTAAAACAAGGAATAATTCCGCAATGTTAGATCATGGTTTGAAGGGGTTGCAAAGTCGGCGATGAGCGAGACAATCCAATGTTTTTTTACACCAGGCTACAATCAAATCAATCTTCATCATAGAAGAAAACTCCGACAGAACAAAATCTTCCAAATTTCATCTTTCCTGGTTTTCACAATAATTATTAGAAATTTGTTTTTGGACGCTTACATATAGCTCATGTATTCTGACAATTCAAACTTACTATTAATTTTTAGTCAAATTAGTCACTACTAGCTAGTAATGGTAATCATCTATATCAAGTTGAATTCATAGCATATGCATGCCCAGATTAGCTATGTCGGTTATATATAGACCCTCCAACAATGTTTCATCATGTTTGATGGCATGTTAGCGTGCGGTTTCCATCTGAATGATGTCCGCTTGTATCAAACCTTGTAAAGTTGTTGCATAAGTACGAGTGTACGACAACAAAAGTTCCTTGAGAATTCAGATGGTTTTGGTGGTGTGGCATTTTCAAACCATGATACCTTGAACCTGAATATATATATAACTATATAGGTGAATCTGCAAGTTAGATACCTGTTTTTATACTCATGTGTTCTAAGTTATAACTAAAATCCATGAAATGTTAGGGAAATTCAGACTAATTAAAAGCAAAAAATCACAAGCTCAATCCTTGAAAAGGGCTCCCGGCCGTCAAGAACTATAGATGCGCAACACATGAATATGAGATGCTGCAAGTACCAGAAAAACAGAAGAACACGTGTGGCAAAGAACACATGCATCATGGAAATAAACAGCTATCCCTTGGTGCATGATAGGACACAGCTATTCAGAAAACCATTCGAAAGGATATAGATGAGAAAACCACAAGTCACGCCCGGCATCAACACTGACGACTATAGTACATATATGCATGCTTGTGTACTTCCTCATTTGGTGCGTTGCAAAGGCACTGTACCATCATTTCTTTGTTGCATTGCATGCAACTTGTCATGCACCCTTCACATCAACCCAGTACCCGGAACACTGCATCTTTCAGTACCATAAAAAGGAAACAGAATAGGAAGCAAAACAAGAAACAATAAGATGGTTGATCGAGTAGACGCATGATGCGCAGACAGAAGGACGGACACTGCACAGACTTTTACATCTTGCACGAACTACACAAATGCATGCAGCTGCAATAGCACGGGAGAAGGGGAGATCTCCATATATGTATCTCCCTGCGTGCATGTCCCCCTAAACACCTCAAAGGGCAACGTACACTTCAGAGTTTCAGACAAAGTACAGCAAAAACATTTTGCTTCACTTCTACATAAAAGCAACCTGATGAACTCGACTAGAACTTAACACGAGAGCTAACTGAAGACACTAGCTAGATCGACACATGAGCTATGCAGTAGTGTAGAACTACTGTATGCACTACTAGTTGATACCAGATACACACACACACATCAGAAGTGCAAGAAAGCAATAACAATGCGCAGGCATGCATGCATGCATGCATACGCGAACGTACATAAGATATATATCTGGCATACCGGCGGCCAAATAGTAGATCGATCGACCACCGTGGATGCGACCGGCTGGGGGGCGGGTCATCGACCAGTGAGCTCAGCAGCCGGCGGTGTGCGGCGGGCCGGGAGGGGGCTGGTGGTGGTTGCCGCGGAAGCCGCCGCTGCTGTCGCCCTCGGTCAGCTGCTGCTGCGGCTTCTTGCGTTTCTTCTTCTCGTAGCTGACGCCGCGGGCGCGGGCCTGATGCTCGCGAACCTCGCGGAGGTAGAGCCGCACGGCTCGGGCCGCGAACGGATTAGACTCGGGGCTGCCTCCGTTCTCCTCGTAGGCGGCGCGGAGGCGGCCAACGAGGGCGTCGAGGCTGCCCCAGGCCTGGCGGAGCGGGCAGGGGCACGGCGCCGGCGGGGAAGGGTGGCCGAAGAAGGGGCAGGCCGCGCCGTGCACCTTGGTCTTCCCGAACTGGTCCAGGTAGCGAAGGAACTCCAGGACATGGGCGCCGCTGCACTGCGCAAGGCTCAGCGGGGGGCGGTGGTTCCGGAGGTACTGCCCGAACGTGTTCCAGTCGCGACGCTTCTGTGCCTCGTACCGGCTCGGCGACTGCGGGGAGCCGCCCACAGAGAGCGATGAGTTGATGCTGTTTGATCCGATGCTGCTCGAGCCGCTGCCGTTGCCCCCTCCTGACAGAGGGCTGTCCGGGTTCGCCGACAGGTCCATGGATCAGCTGGCTGAGAAGAAGGAAAGGAGTGTTGGGACTGTGATCTGAAACTATCTTCCAGCTTCTGTAGGGCTTTTCCTTACAGTTCCCGGCATTACATAAACAAATGAAATAAGCTACTGCTTGCTATTATAAAGGAAAGAAATATTGCTACTCCATATTCTAGCGATCTGTTTGGGATCTAGTGCTCTCATCATGCACCACAACATACTAGATGCCCTTAACTTTTATGCAGTGGAAGCAGAAATAATATTTTGGAGACGAACAAGAACTTGAAGATCTTGCAGAAAGGGATACTTTGGATTCACCTTAATTTGGTGGTGTGGGCAGCTGATCTTGGATTGCGTGGTCAAAGTGACTGAGCAAGCTCAGTGGGGGAGGAGCTGTGTTACTTGAGAGTCTGCAAAAAAATTCAACATACACATAAACGAAGTTATCTAAGAGGGGTTTCCTGGGATAGTGATCTGAAACAGCTAGCTCGTATCTGTTGCTTCTTACTCAGTGCTGCTGGTGGTGTTAGCAACAGCCAACAGTTGCTTGTGCCGGCTCTCTCATAGGTCGTCCATCTGGTGATTGGGGAGATGCTGGGAGAGCTGCAGCTTCATCATCTGTTTGTGATGGTGTGGGGGAATTCTATGCTGCTGCTTCTATTTTTAGGGGGAATGCTGGGGGGTGGGTGTGTTGTTTGGCCTAAAAAGGGGAGATGTGAAATGACTGAGACATGGAGTACACAGTGGTGACTAGGGAGAGAGGAGGAGATGCACTGCTAGTACTGCTAGGGCTTTTGGTGCTGAAGGGTGGAAAAGGGACACTGACTGAGAGGGTGAAAGGTGACATGACAAAAGTAAATATTTTTCTAATTGATTGGGTGTACGTATGGCATAATGGGGGTGTCGACTTGTTTCAAACTGATGGTCATTTGATGTCACGGGTCTAATTCATCAGTCATAGCCACTTCGCACTAAATATCTACTCTCTCCGTTCCATATTAGATGGCTTATTTTTATTAAAAAGTGAATTTATCTAGACTTATAACCTATCTAGATACATTCACTTTTGTCCAAATAGAAGTCATCTAATTTGGAACGGAGAGAGTAGTAAGCAATTGGTTTCCTCGGTTGTACGTTAAAACTACCCATACAAAACATAATTTTCACCATTATATGCATAAGGAACAAAAACAATTGTGTACTACTAGGTACTTATTGTAAAAAACCAAATCAAATCTTATATTTTCGGTGTTGTCGTAAGTAGTTGATCTATTTATAAACAAAGTGACGCTAGAAAAATTGCATACCTTGGCTAGTAAATCACAACTATGACAAACATAACCTAGTAAATCACAACGATTTGAAAGGAACGCAACACTTGGGTTTTCAGCACCAAAATCTCTATGCCACATAGTGTGGTCTCTAGGATCAAAGAAGAAGGAAAAGCTTGGACTGAGGTGCGCGGGCGCGAATTACTTCGAGCAACTTATCCCTTGATTTCATGCTGAGCTTTTTTTTTATCTCTAGATGTGATGTATGTTTTTCCTTTGGCCTAGGCCACCATGTTCACTCTTTCTTAATCAATGAAAAGGCATAGTTCTTGCTTCGTTTAAAAAAATCAGAAAGATGCAAGCATAACAATGAATAATCATGCGTTCACGCTATAAAAATGGGCATACAATCTAAAAAAAACAGACAGTCTCAAGATCTGTACCACCAGCCCAATTCCATTTGGGATCCGTGCCCCAAATAAGATTAGATCTCAACACATACGCTTTTTATATCTAAGTTCTGAGCAGAAAACACATTTGTTAGTTTTGTAAAAGCGTGAAAAAACCATGCGCCCATGTCAAATAATATATTAATGTTCTACATTTTTCAAAAATAAGAGATGACACTGGTACATAACGTCACATCAGAAATGGGCCAAAAAACGCATCAAGTTCGGAGAAACGATCCGTGTGAAACAGAGGTCAGAAACCGTTGCTGATGAGGCCTGTTTTTTTGCAACGGTTATGCACATGCCTCTGTTTCTTTAGTGTAGAGCTCGTCAGTTACAGAGTTTCATGTCCACTCGTTTGCATTGACCTTTTTCAGTTGTCCATAATAGTACTATACATTTATGTTGCATACAACATAAACAATGAAAGCATATTTATTCATTGCACATACATCAGACGGGAACATAATATATATTCACTTCACATAGATATAATAAAGAGCCATCAAATTTTTTTACATCATTACATTTCAAGGTACATAAATCAAGTGAAAGCATATATATTCATTGCACATACATCAGCTAGGAAGACATGATGTCCGATCGCATAGCCGTGTGACTTCTTTGTACGGTGTCTCCGAAATATAATGACCTCACCTACTTTGTCCCCTCCTTTGCATTTAGCTTATTTCAATTAGCTAAAATATTCGGGCCTGCATTAGCCCTCGTAGATAGTACAATCAGCGAGTGTTGATATACTGAATGTGGCTCTTCTAGAAAATGGTCACAGAGACGACGGAAAGAGAGAATATATGACATCATGTTAGCTCACTATACATATAGCATAAAGGACATATAACATAAATGATGCATAAGACAGAATAAGAAACTTACAAATCCATTGCATAATTATTGTGAACCAACAATTATGACAACACCTTGGCAAAAGACCCGACGTTTTATGCAGTGTCACCGAAATGTACATCTGTTTGGCAAACGAGTGAAGTCAGCCATGAGTTACTTACACTACCGATGTGTGATATGGGTCTGTTTGGTTCAGCTTTGGCTGTGGCTTTCTGGGCTTATAAGCCAAAAGCCCAACCAAACGGTAAAACTGCTGAACGGCTTATAGCAAAAGCCACCGAGAAATCTGCGTAGCGGTGAAAGCAGCCTGGGACGTGCTTTTGTAGCTTTGGCTGTCTGCCCTTCCCAATATACCACTAAAGTTACGCGTATTTACCCCCATCTTGCCATCCGTGTAAACAAATCGTTGCACGATAGGATTATTTCTTGCACCTGTTCTTCGCTGGGCTGTGACGTCACGCTATTTCCTTTGTATCTACATAGTAGTACTAAATGTGCCAAAGTTAATTACTGCACCAATCCATTTTGTCCAAAGTTAATTACTGCACCAATCCATTTTATCCAAAGTTAATAAATGAGCCAGCATCGAATAGTAACTTTTTATTAGTGTGCTCGGCTAGCCACCTGTACGATCAGTCCATTTTATCCAAAGTGATCAACCAATATTATATATATTATATATGCAATTAACTAACCAATGTGTGTCACTTAATCAACTGGAAGATTTGATCAAATTAACTATCAGAATGTCTCAATTAGTCCATATTCCATCAAACTATTTACTAGATAATATATGCAATTAGTTATGACATGATAAGCTAAATTACTTAGTATGTTAAAAGGTAAATCAACCTCTAATGAGAGTTTTTAATCGTTACTTATTATGTTAAAATTATCTTAAATTTTTAAGGGTATTTCAGACCTTTATTCTTACAGCCACAGTTTAGACAGCTAGTTGCCAAATGGCTTTACACCTTTCTCACAGCACACAGCTCACAGCTGCTTTTTCACAGCCGCATCCCCACAGCTGTTCTTCCAACGACAATAAAAATGGATCGAAGGGAGGACTAATGTTTGGAATGGTCCTATAAAAATATCCTAAGCAGAACAATGACAATAACCCTGGTTTATCGGCACGACGGCCGGTCAGAAAAATATGTATTACCTTTCGATCTAACAGTACGTAGTCGTCCTCGTCCTGTTCTTACGCATTAGTACCGACCGCGGATCGGTACACCATGCGCCCTCCATCAGCAGATCTGATAGTGTTGAGGGAGAAAATGACTGAAGGCGGTCGGATAAGCCGTCCAACAACAGATTTGGCGCCGTCGGGCTCCTTCATCAGTCTCGCCTCCCATGCAACCTCCTACCCAGAGCGACGAGATCTGCCCGAGTGGAATGAGAAGAGAAAGCAGCGAAGAGGAGACAGCGAGGCCTTGCCGTCTCGGGGAGACGTGAAGATGACGGCCCACTTCGCGGTCCCGAGGGAGATGCGAAGGAGACGACCTGCCTTGCCGTGTCGGGGGAGATGGCTAGTCCGGCGATAGCCGTCATCTCGGGGGAGACGACGACGCAAACGATAGTCGCAACGCCAGGATCCGCCGCCACGAACAGATCTAGAGATATCGGGATAATGTGGAAGAGAGTGAGAGGGCTAGGCTATGCCTTGCACACCCATATATATACCATCGGGTACAACATAGGAAACTATTATTTCATAAAATTGTTTCCTTTGCGTATCTACCACTGACGAGAGTTCCTAATCTCTAGTATTATATGAAGAATTGATACTACATAATGATGAACCACTAGGATACTTAAGTTAACATTAGTGATTATTACATTACAAATGGAGTACATATTAATATTAAAGTAAATTGCATATGCTGCTACTAGCTAGCTAATTCTTGTTTTTCTTGCACCCTGCTTCGCGCAATCCTCCTTCTCACGGAGTCGCTTGTTGGGGTCATCGAAGGTGGTGGCGGCGGCATATCGTCGTCTTCGGGGGTGGCATCTTTCTTCTCCTTCGTTGGGGTTCCCTTCTTTGGGGGCGGCGCCTACTCCTCCTCGGTTGACTCCTCATCGGAATCAACCTTTGGCGTCTCCATCCTCCTGGTCTCATCCATCCAGTTGGTGAGCTCTCTTCATCGTTGCTGGACAGCGTCGACGGTTTGTGAAGAGACCCACCGCTGACATCGGCACTGTCGGTCGACGAGTGAGTGAGCTCCTGTGATTCACAGCTTCGAGGCATCTTGTCTAATCACAAGCAGGGAGCGGGAGAGAGAGAGAGAGAGGAGGGGATTCTATGGTGTACCGAGATAGCAGGGATCATGGTTTTGAGGGGTAGTGGGCGGTTCCACGACGCTTCGAATTCCAAGAAGATGGTACGTGTCCACATTGCAAACGGCAACGGAAAAGTTTCCATTGTATTTCGAGTACAATATCGTAAACAAAGGTAAAATTTACGACCATCGCCAATATTATGGGTGATGGAGTTCATAAAGTCTTTGTAACCAATGTTGACGGGCCAGCCGTGGCCTAGTTATGTCAGGCCTTGTCGAAAACGGTAAAATCGTGATTTTCCGTCGCTAACTCGTGTCATTTTCATAGAGGGGTATCCAATACGTCGTTCTGCACTTGTGTGAGAAAGTAGTTTTAGGTAAAAATTTAAACTTGGCCCTAGTTTGACAAAATTAGATATATGTTGCAAGACTCTGGCCCTAAATCAAGAACTGATAGACGGTTAAGATTTTGAGAACAACCGCAACCGTGTTTGGAAAAGCCATTGTAGCCCACTTTCCCTAAAGTATAGTACAAGCATGTCATTGCAAATGTCCATTTTCATGTGCCACAAGTACCCTCTAGAAACAGGGTCTATTTCACCTATTATTTTGTTGTGCAAGAGAAGGATGGACGACTTTCAATTTCTAGTGTGCAATACATAAATTTTCCTTGTATCGCTAGTATCAAAGACAATACCTATAATCCATGGTATAATTTAATATTGATGTATATGATACACATATTTGAGTCAAAAAAATCAAGGCAGTGAAACAGTATATATTCTTCATGAAGAACTCCATAGAAAATAGATACTACGGTTACAATACATGGAATAAGTGCGGAAAATATATACGAGCACAGGTTTCACGGGATATTGTCGCTTGTATGTTATTATTAAATATGTATTTACGGTTATGCTTGCCCATTTGTACGATATTACCATAGCTTTGAGTTTATTGGTGATCATTGCATTGGGATGTAAGGTATATCATACCAAAACATCAATGTCTTCTTTAATCAGAGAATTTTCGTCCAAATTTCCTTGATTTCATATACGTGATATAATAATAAAACCAAACAACACTTACAGAAAGATCCCTAGGTTTCAAATATTTCAAAATTCTTATGACATTATTTAATATAGAAGAGACCATAAAAATAATACAATATACAATTCATAGATAAATGATCATATATTTTCTAGCTGGTCATGCATATGTTGAAAAACCTCACAATCTTAATATTATATATGTATTGTGTGAACAATCATGGACGGGGGGTGGGATGTTCGTCATGACTCATAAAAATGGGAAACAGATTATGCTCAAAGTCACATTTACTTCTTATACTATTTCGTGGTAAAATAGTCTTACAAGGTTCATCTATATTGTATTTTATTACATTTGCCACGGTGCTCATGCGCCAGTGTCTTCTGAAGGTACTCTCATCACGTGGTTGTTATTTTAGCATACCAAATTTCATAACTTGGACTTTATTTTTTCTGGTCAATTAACAACTATATGGACAAGTACACTCTAATAGCAATAGTAGTCTGTTTTGCATGGTGAGTGAAGAAAATCCATACTGGTCAATTTCGGGCTTTAGTGATGTTTAATTGCTGCAAAAGATTACTAATTTCATTACGTCTATTATATCTTATAGGGCTGACTAACTAGACATTGAGGTCTTTTCAAACTTTTTGACGAAAGGTTACCTAGGACTTTCTGATTTTGTAAAATAGCGCGCGAGGCTTAAATATGAAGCCTTAGAAAATTATGCATAACAAGGCATACACTTAATACACTAAACTTTCCGCCTACAACATGGGGCCATAGTTTAAAAAACCGGACCGGTCACTGAACCGGTGAGGTGGCTGGTTCACTGGTTCACCGGTCCAACCGCTGGCTCAGCCGGTTCGATTGCCACAAAAAACCGGCAAATTTAACAAATAAGTAAGCTAATTTCGACAATATTCATCGCCAAATCATATATAAAGTAGTTATTTCTTTACTATAGCATAAAAGAGTAGTAGCCCAAGTGGTAATGGGCCTTATTGGTGCCAAAGGTAGGTCGTGTGTTCGAATCCTAGTGATAAAACATTATTTTTATTTTATTTTTCCGGTTTTTTGACTGTCCGGTCTTTTGCGCTTAAAAAACCGGACAGGGCCTCGGTTCCGGTTTTTCCCGGTCGGACCGCCGGTCCGGTCCGGTTTTTAAAACTAGGCATGGGGCACATTTCGGAAGTTAACTAGCACATAAATAGCTTTGATAAAATTTGGAGTGTCTAATCGTACTATAGTTGATAGTGAGATGTGCTATTCAGTTATAGATATTATATTACACTCATTGTCTTATTATGTATACCGTTTTCGTTTTGGGGAAAATAATCCAGCGAAACTTGCAGACACACTCACCTGCACACTTAAATACAGTCGCTGTCTTGTGTACTCTTCAGAGACTATTTAGGCGCGGTAGACACATGTAATGCAAAACCTAACATGATCTCATGATTGCTCCACTGATATTTCATATTTGTTCACCCATATATACTCAAGGAACAATGATTTTAAGTGAAACACACAAATGTGTTACCTTATTCTGTTTCTTAAAATAAGACTACTACAATTAAATGAAAGAGAAAAAAAACAACACAGTTCGAATGAACAGGCGCTGTTGCAAGTTGCACCACAGAAACAAGCGGACGCTAGCTAGAAGCTCAGCATATGGCGACGACACGGGACTGTACTGTAACAAAAACGAACAGAAAAAAGAAACAGCGCCAAATTTCTTCTTACAGGATTCGATCGATCGCAGGACTGATGTGTCCATTCGTCTTGGGACTTGCCTCTATCATGTACGAATCAATTCCTCTCGTACATTCTTCCGCAGTGTTGTGATGGACTATCTATATATGACCAAGTCGTGGCCTAGTACACGGAACGCCTGTGCATGCACTGCATGTGTGGTGCTAGCTACCTTGTTTGATCATGGTGTTTCTTCGTTTGAACATGTCATGCAGACATTGTCTAAATTATTCCCCAACTATTTTTTTTTGGTTGCTCACCACCTATACCATGTGATTATTCCCCAACTATTTGTTGTCGCAAGGGTAGAAAATTAAACATATATGCTAGAATTTCACAACAGAGTGATGATGATCCATTGTTTGGTCAATCGTCTTAATACTCGTCATACTAAAGAAGTAATCTAACAATCCATTCAACATGAATGATATTTAAGTTAGGTCTAAGAGCATCTCCACCGGGGGCCTCTAAAGGACCCCCTAAAGGCACTTTGGGGGGGCCGGACACGAAAAACCGTCACCGCACCCCCCAAAGTCTCGCCCCGAGCGATTTTATGTACCGCACCCCCAATCGGGGCTCTATACCTTGAGGCCCTCCTGCGGGTGTCGGACATCGACTCGCGCATGGTCCTGACAGCACTGGCCAGCCCGTCATACACACACGCGCCTCTACCCGTGTTAACGAACGCTGTGCAGGAGGCCGTTGCGCCGCGTTTAATGTCGAGTCGACTAGACGGCGCCACGCCTGTCATCACGCGTCGCAGACCGAAGCGACGCCTCGCAATAATGCGGCGTCACTTCTAACGCCGCAGACGGAAGCGACGCGTGCTGGAGTCGCAGCGGCGGCGCCCTGCAGACGCTTCGTCGGCGTCAATGCGTGGCCAGGCGAAGCGGTGGCCGCGTTAATGCAGGCCACCCAACCCCGCTCCTCCGGCTGCTTTAAAACCCGACGCAGCGCAGCCCTCATCTTCACACGAAACACCTCTCCCTCTCCCCCTCTCCCCCAAGAACATAGGCCACCATGGCGGGCAGCCCCGGCGGGCAGCATCGCCACGAGCAGCTAGAGTAACTCCGGCGTCGCAACGAGGAGGCGGAGATGGCCAAGGCGTTCCAGCGAGTCTTGTGGCGCGAGGTGGCCGAGAACGCGCCTCCGTACGTGCTCTCGCTGGAGACCGCGCGGCTGAGCAGCCGCCACCAGCTGCCGGTGTCCGACGACGACACCCTTCCGGACGGATGGGTGAGGAGCGCCGCCAACATTCCGGTGGCGCCGCGGCTCAGCGGCCAGGACCGCGTCGAGTTCGTCAGCCGCAAGTGGACGGAGATGCCGTACGAGCAAAAGCTCGACGCCAAGTACTCCATCTCAGCGCCCTACTGGCACGCCGTGGTGGACAAGTAGTATGAGGCGCGTCGTATCGGTCGATGAGAGCCAACGCCGGAGCTGCCCGATCTGCCTCTACAAACGACGACACCATCAGCAACGTCGCCGTCACCGAAGAAAGGTGCCAGCGACGAGCTGCTAGCATCTTGGTCAGCAGCGTCGCCGTCACCGAAGAAAGGGGCGCTGAAAGCCGAAGATGCTTCCCATCAAACGCCCCGCCGCATGTCACGGCGGTGAATCGAACACGGCGCCCGCGAAGTCAGAAGCCTCGGCCGGCTCAGCCGAGGCTACGGGACCGTTTCTAAAGGCTGTAGCCGATGGGAACGGTGATGGGCAATGGCAGAAGTGAAGCGTCGTTTCTTCCCTGGCTTGGTTCGCATCTTCTCCCCCTCGCCGGCCACGAAGCGGCATCTCTTCTCCTCGCCGGCGCGTGTAGCACAACATAGGCCTTCTCTCTCGCACCTTCTAGGTCTAGTTCGTTAAATCTCGTTTAGATTCGAAATTGTAAATTTGTTAAATCTCGTTTAAATGATGTTTGTGTTGTTCATCGCCATTTGTGTTCATCGTTTGTGTTGTTCATCGGCGGCGATTCGTGCGTCCGCTAGGTGTTCGACAGATTGTTCGCGTTTGGGGTGGGCTTTTGGGGAGTGCCACTGTGGGCGGCTTCTAAATGTTAACCGGACACATGTCCGGCACCCCTCAAATGAGACCCAATTGGGGTGCCGGACACACATTTAGAGACCGGGTGGAGATGCTCTAATGTTAGACTGACGAGACTACCAACCATTTAGCTGTGTATATTTGATGTGTTGAACAGGGTGTGTACAGTATCGCTGAAGTGACTGGCACCAAAGAGGAGATCACTGCTGCACAGGTAGGAATCTTTTTGCTAGGGCCCGGCCGGCTGGCCGGCCAGCCGGTGAAGTAGTGCTGGTGGTACAAATGAACAAGCGAGCAATGCAATCAATTAACAGTTCAACTCTTGGAAAAGAGTTAGCTAGCTACTTGAGCAAGGCATGCTTCATTATTGGTACCAAGAGCCTGAATATGCTTCTAGGGCCAGCCAGCCAGCCGGCCATGTGCTGCTACTATACTTGGCCAGATCTCTTCGAAGAAATTGACGAGGAGTTGCGAAACAATTGCTCGTGATCATGTTCGTGACAAGAGCTAAAGAAGGATTAGTTTATTTAGGCCTGTCTGACCGACCTAGCTATAACTACCGAATGAAAGCATATAGTGAAAGATAAATATATTATGTACTATGTGTTATACTGGTGCAATCTGTCACTTTATCGTATGGTCTCTTGATTGTAAACCGCCGGCCGGAAACCGTCTCCCTACGTTTCATATTACAGGCTTGCAGCACAACGTTACACTTACTGTGGCACACTGGTTGGAGAAAGCTTGGAGTAGCTTATCTCGGAGGACCTGCAGACTTGGAATCTGAAACGAATGAAAGACATCTCCGCACTTGGAATGAAATAAGTTGTAGATCAGAGAAGTACTTTTTGGCCCTCAACATAGCACACAAAAAAAATTGGTACGTGCTAGTGGTAGTGGTTTCTCATATGTGACAATCATCAACAAGGAAAAATATAGCTCATAAAAATAGAAAAACTAGGGGAAGAATCAGGAAAAAATGTAAAGCATGTAAAATGTTGTAGATAAGTTAGTGGAAAGTATGGAAATGTTTTTTGAGAGTGTGTGTTAAGGCAGGTGTTCTGCCATTCAATTAGACAAGGAAGTTGGTTACAATTGATATCACTTGTTGTCGTGGTGAACAGACAGATACATACGGGTAGGCTAATTTGTGGGGCCGGATGGACGCTAGAGGATTCGGAGAGGGATAGCGCGAAGGGATCGCACATGAAGAACACGCGGACACAAGGATTTACCCTGCTTCGGGGCTCTCGTGAGGAGATAAAACCCCTACTGCAGCATCTAGCCTACTTTGTGTATTTCTTCTCTCCCCATATGCTGTGTACAGGATGCTCCATGAGCTGAACCGAGTTAGCTCTAAGAGGATTTGGGGGAGAAAGAGAGCCAAGGGGGGAGGAGAGCAGCCCGTGTCTTGGCCGGCCGTGGCCATGGATCTGTCTGGCTGTCCCTTTGGCCTTCCCCCTGGTGCTCCTTATATAGGAGGAGCCCAGGGGACAAGAGGTGGCCCACGCGACACTATTCTAGCACTGTATCTCACATGACTAATGGGGTCTTGTCCGCACTGTTCACTGCATCATGCAGTGTACTCTAGTCACATCATCGGCACTGTAGCCACGCTTGGTCACTTCCTGCACAGACACGACCCGTGCGGCGCGCGTACTTGTCTTGTCTGCTTGCGCCTGTCTTCCGAATCATCCGTACCAGTCGGGGAAGTCGGGGGTAACGCCATGTCGGGGAAGCCGGGAGCGCTGCCATGTCGGGGAAGCCGGGAGTGCCGCCATGTCGGGGAAGCCGGGGTGACGCCATGTCGGGGAAGCCGGGAGTGCCGCCGTGTCGGGGAAGCCGGGGGTACCGCCAAGTCGGGGAAGCCGGGAGGGCCGCCATGTTGGGGAAGCCGGGAATGCCGCCAAGTCGGGGAAGCCGTGAACTGCCGGGGCGAGGCCGAGGTCGACGATGGTGTGGGCGATCTGGAGGCGGGGGCGAGGTTGAAGACGGCTTGGTTGTGTCGGTGAGGTGAAGGTCGAGGTTGGAGATAAATCGGACGGCCCGAAGTCCACATGCATCGTGCCCCTCTGCTGGCTACCTCGGTCCACCCGGGTTATCCATAAAGTCGGCCCATCCCCAGATTAGGCTGGCCGGGAGAATGCTTATGTCGGCCCGGGTATCGTCTCTTCACTCGAACATAACCATGACAACACCATAACTTTAGGGTACCGGGGATTACATCCCCGACACTAGTCCCCGAGGCTGCGGGGGACTCGCAGAGTCGCGCGCAGACTTAGAAAAATAACATTATCGTCTTCACGTACTCCTACTTGTATCTGCAAAAATACAATCATATGCCGGTTCCTTAGCCACTCTGGACGTTTTATCGATATACATGTATTCAGCCATCGTCTTCACGTACTCCTCCTTGTACCTACAAGAATACAATCATATGCCGGTTCCTTAGCCACTCTGGGCGTTTTACCGACATAGATGTTTTCAGCCACTGCTGGTTTTACGTAAGGGTACCTCGGGTGTCTCGGATGTCCGGTAGCCACTCTGGGCACTTACCGACATAGATGTCTCCAGCCACTGCTGGTTTGACATATGGGTATCTCGGGTGTCTCGGATGTCCGGTAGCCACTCTGGGCACTTACCGACATAGATGTCTCCAGCCACTGCTGGTTTGACATAAGGGTATCTCGGCCACTCTGGGCATATCACACATGTTTCGGTACCTCAGCCACTCTGGGCTAATCACACACGTTGCCTTTGACAAACCAACACAATCGATGATCTGAGATATAGAAAGATGCCGTGATACTGTGGCAAACCGAAATAAACGGCGATCTGGGATATGGAAGGATGCCGTGATACAATGGCGAACCGACATAAACGGTGATCTGGGATAAGGAAGGATGCCGTGATACAGTGGTGAACCGACATAAACGGTGATCTGGGATAAGGAAGGATGCCGTGATACAGTGGCGAACCGACATAAGCAACAACTTGGTATGATATGCCATTATAACTCGGCAAGCCGATACCAAAGACTATCCGTGATATACACTGAGACAATAATAACTATAAGATGGATCCGAGATAACCGACATAATAATCGGCATGATCAAGACCTTTGAGATGAACACTCTCTCGGTAAAACCGACATCACCTTTCAACGTTAGTTCATGCATACATATATTATGAATATTTAACAGGAGCGACAATTCTAATTAACCGATCAAATTAAATCTTACCGACATAAGCAATAACACGGTGTAACATGCCATTTACAACTCGGCAAAACGACATCAACGATAGTCCAGGATATACTTTTAGGCCATAATAAACATAAGATGGATACGAGATAACCGACATAACAACCGAC
Organism: Poa annua; assembly: GCA_026929855.1. Lineage (NCBI taxonomy): Eukaryota > Viridiplantae > Streptophyta > Magnoliopsida > Poales > Poaceae > Poa > Poa annua. The sequence continues at coordinate 75,520,459 of CM049433.1, forward strand.
ATAGTCAAGACCTTAGACATAAATATCCTCTCGCTAACACCGATATCACATTTCAATGTTAGTTCAGGCACATATATATTTAACAACAATAATGACTCTATTTAACTGATGACACCAAGTCTTGCACAAGACACAAATTACAATGACCCGCGAACCTATGCAATACGATGCTGACTCGATTTTCACCGAGTCCCCGAGTTACTTTAGAGATCTAGCACAAAGAACAGAACACACCGATAGGCTAGTCCCCGGGTCAAGACATCTTGCTCCGGGGAAAACACACAGACAACATATGCCGAATTACTTTTTAGACCGAGTTCCCGAATATGCTTTCATGTTTACTACACTCCACAACCTCTGCTCTTGACTACCATTCTAGGCGTTCGTCAGTCGAGTCACAAGATCATCTCGGATAGCATACATTAATTGAACTTTGAAACAAGGTTGAAAGCTATTCGGTATATGGGCAACATAAACAACAATACACACGCAGGTAGGCAAGGCAGTCCCCGAGTTCATCTCGGATTGCCGACAAACAAACGATACCGGAATAACTAAGATAAAACATAAGTATAAAGACAAAGCAGTCTCCGAGTTCATCCCGGGATGCCGACATACAAATGACATAGAAAGAAGGCATGCATATAAATAACAGGGCAGTCTCCGAGTTCACCTCGGAGTGCCGACATAGAAACAACTTGGAATAAACAGACACAAACCACATGCATATAGATAAATAACTCCCGAGTTGTTCTACCGACTTAGGATGGAAAGCACAACTGACCGGTGAGCCCGTCCCCGGGTCAAGACATCCTGCTCCGGGAAAAAAATACACAGACAACACTACAGGACAGACCCCGGGTTACGACATTTCGTTCCGGGGTTAACAAATAAGCTAGGCATGAAGGGGCAGTCCCCGAGTTACTCTCAAGACTGGCCAATTACATGATACAGACGAAGATACTCACGGATCATTGGTGCGGTCGGGATCGACGGAGCCGACATGACCCGGGCAACTGTCGGGGAGTTACCCGGAATCTGTCGAGCGCTGGTGTAGGTCGGAACGGCTTCTGCGTGCGTCAGCGAGTTGGGGCGTGGGGACCATGGTGATGTCGAGTCCCCGAGTTGATGAAGAAGGTCCCATCCGAAATTAGTCCAGCAAGCGCCACTGATGCCCCACGGTGGGCGCCAACTGTCGTCGTGGTGAACAGACAGATGCCTACGGGTAGGCTAATTTGTGGGGCCGGATGGACGCTAGAGGATTCGGGGAGGGATAGCGCGAAGGGATCGCACACGAAGAACACGCGGACACAAGGATTTACCCTGCTTCGGGGCTCTCGTGAGGAGATAAAACCCCTACTGCAGCATCTAGGCTACTTTGTGTATTTCTTCTCTCCGCATATGCTGTGTACAGGATGCTCCATGAGCTGAACCGAGTTACCTCTAAGAGGCTTTGGGGGAGAAAGAGAGCCAAGGGGGGAGGAGAGCAGCCCGTGTCTTGGTCGGCCGTGGCCATGGATCTGTCTGGCTGTCCCTTTGGCCTTCCCCCTGGTGCTCATTATATAGAAGGAGCCCAGGGGACAAGAGCTGGCCCACGCGACACTATTCTAGCACTGTAGCTGACATGACTACTGGGGTCTTGCCCGCACTGTTCACTGCATCATGCAGTGTACTCTAGTCACATCATCGGCACTGTAGCCACGCTTGGTCACTTCCTGGACAGACACGACCCGTGCGGCGCGCGTCCTTGTCTTGTCTGCTTGCGCCCGTCTTCCGAATCATCCGTACCAGTCAGGGAAGTCGGGGGTAACGCCATGTCGGGGATGAAAGAGCATTTTCCCTAATGTGTGGTTTTGGTTATTGATGACAACCTCTATGGACTAATGTTTGCATTAAGATATCTTTATAGATCGTGTCCATGGGAATGGTGGAGTTCATGTGTTGGACTCTAGAAGCTTATTTGATGACCAATGTCCCATTCAAGGATGTATATGATGGATGGTCATGTGTTGGGTTGACCATATTGCAAGTATGTCTTGAAGGAGTCAAGACATCGTATTAGCAAAGAAAGATTTGAAGATAAAAGGTTGATCAAATTGTTGATCAACACACAAAGCTACAAGATGTCCCAAGTGGGATCATGTATCTCTTGGGATGGTAATCACTTGTCCATATAGCTTTGTGAACTAACCCATGATATGTGTGTGTGGTATCTTTATGTGGGGTTAGGTATCTTCCCATGGGCTTGCATCAAATGAAGATTTCATATAGCTCGTGGAGGATGACGTCATGTGGTGATCGTCATCAAGGATAAGATGTGCAAGACCAAGAGAAGCTTTTGAAAGAGATCCTATGCTTGGAGCTTCCAATGGATACATGAAGACGGAGCTAAGCGAGACTCTCCCATAATGGAGTATGGGGGAGTATTTGGAGATGTCTTCATCAAGCATGTGCTAGCTAGCGCAATCAAGAAAGGTGATCCACTTGAAGAGATCAAGATAGTCATCATCTAACTCAAGTGGAATGCTCAAGGCAAAGGTATGATCTTGATAGGGCTATAGGATAGATAGGCGTACTATCAAGAGGGGCTCTCAAGTGAGTAACTTGATCGCATCGTTGTGGAGAGCTCAAACCTTTGCATACTTGGCATATCATATTTCTTAGTTCTTATTTGGGTTTTATGGTGGTGAGGAACTAGAGCTTGGTTCATCTCCATGTCAAGCTCTTGTTCATCGAAAATGGTTTTACTTTGGAAAACTTGTTGGGTTTTCGGTGGCGTAAATATTGCCGGTTCAACCGTAAGGAAAGTCCCACACCTTGCCATGTGTGGTGATTTTACTCTATTTATGGGATGCAATATTTCCATGTTGGGTGCCTATCGTCGCTATCTTTCCAACAAAATTGGTCTCACCTCATTCGGAGTTCATTTGCAAAAGTTATAGCTGTTTTCGTTTCGGTGTTCTGCTGACCCGGATTATTGGGGCCGGATATTTCGCTCTACCGGAATATCCGGTTGCCCAGCTCGTCCAAGAAAACGGCTAAGGAAAGAAGGAAAAGAGGTGCTGGACTCAATCGGAAATTGTGGTCGGATATTTTGATGACCCGGAATTTCCGAGTTGCCCTCAAAGAGCCTCGCGAAAACGGCTAAGGAAAGAATTGTTTTCAGCACTAACTCCTACCAGAAATTCAGCTCAGAGATTTTCTTTGACCGGATATTCCGGGTGACCGGAATTTCCGAGTCTCACTTAAACCGGAATTTCCGAGTGTCGACTCAGCCAACGGCTATTTTTCCTGGAGGTGCCCCATCCAAGGCAGCACGTTTTCCCTCTCTCTCCTACTCCATTGTTAACCTTGGAAATGAAGGAGATATGCCCTAGAGGCACTTAATAAATATAGTTTATTCGTCATATCTCAATTGTTCATTATATGTTTTATACCATGTTATAACTGTATTAAGCGGAAACATTAATACACGTGTGGTAGATAAACAACCAGGTCCCTAGTAGCCTCTACTTGACTAGTTCATTGGGCAATTGATGATCGAGGTTTCCCGATCATGTGACATTTATGTCAGTTGACAATGGAGTCATGTCATTGGGAGAATGACGTGATGGACATACCCGATATTTGTAGGACGTAGTCATTACGCCTTCGACCGTGAGATCTACTCTTATTGCTATTCCTGGAAGACACTTTGATTGCATCAAACGTCATATCTTACATAGTGTGACAATAAAGGTGTCCCTCTCGGGTGTCGGAAAGGAGTATGTTGAGACGGGGGATCAAGAGCGGGATTTGCCAGTCCGCATAGCAGGATAGATACTCTAGGGCCCACTCGGTGAGATTATGTCAAACGAGCTTGCAAGCGTGTGACTAGGTCACCAGGACATAAGATCATGGACGAGTAGAAGTTAGCAGTGTCGGTAACGAGATCAAGCTAGGTATGGAGATATCTATGAACGAGTCTCGGACACGCTAAGTATCGCATGGCAAAAGGTTTAAGACTCAGACGTCTAGGTTCGAAAGGTAAAGTATTCGTTATCTCGCAGGGATTAATGCTGGGTATCCTCGGTCCACGAATTAGTCATTGATCGGAGAGGAGTCTCGATCATGTCTGGTGAGATAATCGAACCGCTAGGGTATCACACTTAAGGGGAGTCGACATTTTACCGGAAGAGAAAAATAGGAAAAGAGAGACCGGGAACGTCCCGAGAAAGTTCCGATGGAGATCAGGCAGCTCCGAAGATAGTTCGGAGAGTTTCGGAAAAGTTCCGGAAGAGAGGAAATTGTTTATATATGTTAAATTAATATTAATTAGTGAATTAATATTATTTTAATGAATTTATAATGATTAAATTCGTATTTAAACATGCAGCCCACTAAATGGGCCTTCCCCGGAGGGGAGAAGGTCCATATAGGGCCGAATTTCCACCCAAGGGCCATACCCACCAAGGGGAGGCCGAATTGGGCCCTAGGGGCCCATGTGGGGGGCCGGCGGCTGGGTTTAGTCCCACCTTGCCTGGTTAGCAAGGTGGGGTGCCCCCCTTTCCCCTTTATATAGAGGGGGAGAGATCCCCTCTCAACACAACCTTTCTCTCTCTCTCTCTCCTTGGATCACGTGACTCCCAAGTTTGGAGTTGCGCCAAGGATAAGTTTTCTCCACCATACGCACGCCGCCGTGCTGCTGGTCTTCCGGTCCCAGTCTTCCGCTGCTCGTCCCTGGATCGGGCCCGGAGTTCGTCGGCTTCACCGTATGTGTGTAACGCCCTGCGAGGTGCCACGCTAGTGGTGCTGGAGGTCTGCTTCCTCCACACGGCCTCGAGGTCGTCGTCGGTTTCACCGATATCGCCGCGTCATCATCTTCTTCGTCGCGCCAAGTTCTCCGCGACCATGAGGTCGGCTACGGCGTCTACGTCAGCAACGCTTGTGCGGGAGCGTAATCCCCGCTTTTCGGTCTACAAGGGTATGTGCACCGAACCCCCTGCGTACTACTATATCTGCATAGTATAGATTCTGGCTAGTTTAAGGTTATCAATGTTAGGAAATTTTTTGTTTTCTGCATGCGATCCCCTTCAGGAAAGCTCACTTCCCTCTCAATCCCTCCATAGATTCTTGCATTTTTTTAGGGAAAGTTGAGAGGAGATCTAGATCTACAATCCTGGAGTGAGGGGAACCTAGTGGATCTAGATCTTGGAGTTCCTTTGTGGTTCTTCTCTTTGTTCTTCCTCTCTTCTCCCCCCATAAGCATTAGTTGCTTTTGGTGGGATTTGGGAGTGAAGGATTTGACTCCTTTGTGGTTTCTTGTGTTCTTCCTCTCTTATTCCCCCATAAGCATTTGTTGCTTTGTTGGAATTTGAGAGTGAAGGACTTGAGCACTTCGTGTGCTCTTGCCATTGCATTTGCATCGGTTTGAGCCCTCCACGAGGATTCGTGGTGGTGATACTTGTGAGCTTGTTACTCTTGGGTCATTGGACCCTAGACGCCTTTTGTGGCCGGCCTTTTGTGGCCAAGACCTTTTGTGGTCAAGACCTTTTGTGGTCACTTGAGAGCCCCCAATTAAGTTGTGGGTGTGTGCCTCAAGACTTGGGAGCCCCCAATTAAGTTGTGGGCGTGTGCCTCAAGATTGTTGTAAGGGATTCGATCTCCGCCCAAAAGGGGATCAATAGTGGAAGGTGAACTCGCAACCTTTTGTGGTTGAGTTCATCAGGAGAAGAAGGTGAGCCTTGGTGGCGTTGCGGCTAACCTGTTGTGGTTGCGCACACCTCTCCAAACGAGACGTACACCCTTTGGGTGGAACTCGGGAATACATCCTCGTCTCTGCCTGCCTCGGTTATTTCTATACCCGAGCTCTTTACTTATGCACTTTACATTGTGATAGCCTTCGTGCTTGAAGTCATATATATATCTTGCTATCACCTTGTTACTTGTATTGCTTAGCATAAGTTGTTGGTGCACATAGGTGAACCTAGTATATTTAGGTTGTATGCTTGCTAAAGTAAAACACTAGTTTTATTCCGCCTTTATCAAGCATACCGGAATTTCCGGTCCATCTTGGCTCGGAAATTCCGGCTCCCCGGAAAAAGTTTTAAATCGCCTATTCACCCCCCCCCCCCCCTCTAGGCGACATCTGTCCGTTCAGGGGAAGCCGGGAGCGCCGCCATGTCGGGGAAGCCGGGGTGACGCCATGTCGGGGAAGCCGGGGGTGCCGCCATGTCGGTGAAGCCGGGGGTACCGCCAAGTCGGGGAAGCCGGGAGGGCCGCCATGTCGGGGAAGCCGGGAGTGCCGCCATGTCGGGGAAGCCGGGAATGCCGCCAAGTTGGGGAAGCCGGGAACTGCCGGGGCGAGGCCGAGGTCGACGATGGTGTGGGCGAGCTGGAGGCGGGGGCGAGGTTGAAGACGGCTTGGTGGTGTCGGTGAGGTGAAGGTCGAGGTTGGAGATAAATCGGACGGCCCGAAGTCCACAGGCATCGCGCCCCTCTGCTGGCTACCTCGGTCCACCCGGGTTATCCATAAAGTCGGCCCATCCCTAGCTTAGGCTGGCCGGGAGAATGCTTATGTCGGCCCGGGTAGCGTCTCTTCACTCGAACATAACCATGACAACACCATAACTTTAGGGTACCGGGGATTACATCCCCGACATCACTGATGTCATAATGTTTTTTTGGAGGGGTCATGCTGAGCCAAAATGTGGCTCGTGGCGCACCAAAAGATTAGGACAACCAACAATCTTGCTTTGAAGGGTTAGCCTCACGACCCGATATGCAAGTTTTATACATTAACTCGAGACCGTGCGTCACTTGTGCCACAATTGCACTCTGTTTAGGGGTTTAGGGACTCGAATCTTAAGCCATGGGATCTCCCGAACCCCACCTCGCCTCCACGACCAATCAAAATGTTGAGGTTGGTGGCCTGACTACATCGACACCCTCCCAAAGGAAAAGTTGAGATCGTCTAGTGCAATTATCACATGCATCATTTGAGAGATCTAGAAGGAGTACTGAAATAGGCGTGTCTTCACGTTCCCAAGAAGGATGTTGTGCAGCTAGTGTGTGAAGAGATTGGCAGCAGGCTCTCGCCGCTTTGGAGCTCTGTCCCCTTTTTAGGGCACCTACAACAGGCCTCCGCAAACGGACAACCAAAGCGGACCGATTGTGTCCGCTTTGGGCTGTCCGCGGACAGCTTTTGGGCCGCTGTCCTCTTTGGGGAGGGACCGGCTCCAACGGTCCTCCGCAAAATGGACAATTTTGAAGAAAAAAAACAATCTCAAATATGAAACAAAAACAATAGCACAACCACATTTAAATAATAATTATGACAATATATGTCATACAAGCATGTTCGAAACAACAAAATGATCCATAGTTCAAAATACAAATTATAGAAATTAAATGCGATGCAAATCAAACATCGCCACGATCACGAATGATCATTTGCTTCTTGAGGAACCAAGCTCTTGTCTCCGGGTCCATGATGGTCAAGTCGGCCATCATGATCCGGTTGTCCTCGGCCATCACCGCAAGCTTGGTGCGCTCCGCCTCGTTCTTGATTCGGTCGGCCTCTATCTCAAGTTTCTTCTTTTGCATAGCAAGATAGCATGCCATGGCCTCCTCCTTATCTTTGCGTTTCTCGACATACCTTGCAGCGATGGTAGATTGGTCTCGATGACGATGACCTTGGCGGCTTCCCTTTGGCGGACGAGGCCGAGCTCGCCGCCGAGGCCACGAGCTCGGGGACGGCGGAGGGGATGAGGCCACCGAGAAGAAGCACCGCCCGCGCCGCGGCCTGGGTGGCTATGAGGTCGCGTGCAGCCGCGGCCTCCATGGCGACCCGGCGCTCCCTCTCCTCCGCCGCCGCCGTGGCCTCCTTGGCCGCGGCGTCCTTCAACCTCTTCTTCTCCCTCCGCTCGGCCCTCTTGTCCGACGCGGGCAGCCTCTCCTTTTTCACCTTCAACAGGGCGGCGTCGGCCGCGGCCGTGCCAGCGGACAAGCCGTCCTCCATCGTCGGCACGGGCGGCGGCGGCGGCCGGGGTGGGTCGAGGGTTTCTGTGGGGAGAGGAGGTGGGAGGAGGGTGGCTTTGTGTCGCTGGCCGCTGGGCCAGGCGCGGACAAGGGCGGACAAGAAGCTGTCCGTTTTCTCCCCCAAATCTGGACCAAACTTGGGCCAGGTTTGGGGCTGAAAACCTGTCCGCGCGGACATTTGTCCACTTGCGCTGGGCCGTTGGAGAGGGTCCTCTGTCCGGAAGGACAGATTAGGACAGGCCCTGTCCGTTTGCGGAGGCCCGTTGGAGGTGTCCTTAGACTTGAAATTTTGAGAGATCCGTGTTCTTTGATGTCTAAGTTCAGGCATGGACGGAGATGCAAAGGGACGTGGGAGATTAAGATGTACACCCATATTTGTAGAAAATTCTAACTACCTATGTAGAATTCACATGTATGGAACTATATGTCAAATAAATAACAAGACGGTAAAACTTTGATTTTAAGTGACTGTGCATGATGTTGACTCCGCCACCGACCTGAGGTCCTGAGGAGTAACTCGGGCCATAGTTTATGAGTCACGGATATATACTGGCAATGCTTGAACGGATGCATAACTAAGATCAGACACACAAAGCTCACGCGTACACCCAAGTCACCCACGCCGCCACGCGGTTGGAGAGAGTTTGGAATGTTACCGTTGAATATAAACAACATATATACAACACCTAAATATTTATATTTAGAAACTAAGTGAGTAATTTGGAATGGAGGGAGTACGAATCAAGAAGAAGAAAAATTAAAGATCAACACCAATCTAGCCCAATAGGTTTCATGTGATTTTTCTTGAGTTGTAGAGCCAACAGGTACGTCTACCTCACGCAAGATAGGGGAACACTTCACGTGATGAGCAGTTCGCATTGATAAGGATCGCTCTCACAGATTAATTCTCAAACAAAACAAGCTAGCGTCATCGTCTACGTGCCCCAGCATCTCTGTTGATCTGACGATCTTGCGAATCCAGGCTAAGCGCGGCACCCCAGGCACTACAGTTCCCTCTCTCCACAGTTCCAGAAGCGAAAAGCACGTACTCCTAATCCTAGCTAGTAGTATAGGGTTAGACTCTGGAACATGATGAAAATCATGGAGAGTCTTTCTAGGGCCTCCCCTCTCACGCGAGAAAGACAGCCAATCTGTCGCTGGTGATCACCGGCCGTGTTTTCGGTGTGGGATTCCGCTTCTTTTCTGCAGGGAGAAGGCACGTGGATGGGCTGGCTCCGTGCCTTCGCGGCGGGCAGGGTCTTGACCTTGACAAGGTTTAGGGAAGAGTTTAGGCTCTTTTTGGACTGAAAGATGTTCATAGGAATATTGGAGTATTCGAATCAGTATAACTTTTTTCTAAGGAATCTTTTGGATCAAAGGAACGACAGCTTCAAAACTACTATGGATGTATCCCTACATCTCAATGTCATAAGAATTTCAACATCCATTGTATCCTCTTTTGTACACTTATTCGCGTAGGATCGAGTCATTTTTTTTCTTTGTTTTTCCTGTGTATCATCGAAATGACCATTCATGTAGTTTTCCTCTGTTTTGCATCTACAATATTATAAAATTCATGTGTTTTTTCAATTCCTTTGTTTTCTAATCATGTGATCCAAACAATCCCTTAGGATTTGGGAGTTAGCGAGTTTTGGCGAGGGTCGTACTAGAGGAGGAGGAGTAGGAGGAGAGAATAGAGTGAGAGAGCAGGCTTTTTTCTAGGTGGAGTGGGTGTCCGACGAGCTAAATTGTTTGCAATTCGATGAGTTGCTTGTAAATTGTTCTCCTTCTATGAAAATATGGTATGTCGTTGTCATACCTCACTAAAAAAAGACCTTTCGAACAACATGCATGCATGTCAATTCTGGGTTCAGAGGCCCACCCAGCTTGATCCACATGTGACACCAGCCGCACAACAAAGAGAGTTGAGTCTGAGCTTCACTTCAACACTACGTAGATATTGTGGTGCGTGAACAGTTGATCGAAACATACATAGTAGATAAACATTTTCCAAGCTTCCAAGAAATTTTCACCGTCAAGATCATAATCAACCTGTTTGTTTTGTAGACCAACTCCCAATTATGCTAATCACATTCATCATTATTATTGAGTATACTGTTTGGTCCTTCCTATATATCGGTTCATAGTTTTGGTGAACTAGACGGTGCATGTTACTCGAGGGTTCTCTGACTCTCAATCCCTCATGACAATGGTTGATTGATCAACAAATCACATAAATTCTTTGAATATCCTCAAAGACCTACATCGTAAATTATTATTTCGTGCCAAGGATAGTTTATGCGTGGGCAACATCCAATATTACCAACATGCTCTGCATTATTCACCTCTTCGCATTTTTCATAGCACACGGTCCGACTTTATTGATTAACTAACAAGAAGAGTAAGTCAGATGGAATAAACTAAGAAAATACACAAACCACGAAGATACATAAATAAATAAAATATAATAGGATAATGTTCAGGTTAATGGGCCATGCTTTGTTTTTAATTGAATGGGCCATGCTTGGTGCAGCCCATGTTGAAAACACTTCAGTCTTTGTTTGTTTTTAGATTTTTTTTGTTAGATTAGAATTAACGGGGATAATCCTCATAGGGATTGGGTAAAACCCCTAATTTTTTTTGACACCCGTAAACCCCTACCTTCATCCAATTCATATAATTTTTTAATCCCCAATCCACTAGGAAGGGGTAATGTTTTGAATATTAAAGAAAATATACTCACTCCGTCCATAAATAGATGTCACAAGTTTGTTCAAACCTACATATATATAGACATACTTTACCGTATAGATACATACAAGTTTGGATAAACTTGTGACATCCTTTTATAGACGGTGGGAGTTTAAAAATTCTAAAAAATGAGGATTAAATCTATCAAATACATTAGAAACAAACCGACACTTTGGCTATATGTAGGGATTGGGGATAATCCCTACTAAACCCCACAAAAAGTTTAAAAGATAAACAGGGCCTTAGGAGTCAGGCCCGTAGCGGGCGTCCAATAGGAGCAGCTCTCCTCCTTCCTTTTCTCACGGGCGTCCAACAGAAACGAGTGGCAGCCCGGCCCCCTTTGGGATGTACGGCAAAACCAGAATATGGCCCATGCGACTATTCCCGCGGCGGCGGCCACCAATCCCGAAGGCCACGGCAGGCGCGGGCCACCGTGCGTACGGGCTGCGCCCCGCGCGCTCGGCATCCAGATCGTCGGCTCTGTGGGAATGGGATCGATCAGGCACGCCATGTTGTCCTTGCCCGGCCGCTGATGTAGACGGCATGTTTGATTGATCGCCGCCGGCGTCGTTTTCCCTCGCCCGGCCCGGACTTTCTACTCGTCTCTTGCAGCGTCTCGCGGAGTGCTCGGAGTGGACCAGCACATGGTGGCCGGCCGGACTTGGAGTAGCTAGGTACTATACGTCGCGCTTCCGGCACGAGCTACCTGGCCAGGGGCTTGAGAACAGAACATAGTCCTTTTCACCGCCCGCTGCAATGGGTTGCGTGCTGCAGAGAGGCTTCCGGGAGAAGGAAGGATGCACCGGCTTAATTCAGGTAACACCAATGGTAACATGACGTAAACGGATCAGATCAAATCGGATTAGATTTTACCTTGATCGTATCATTTGTCACATTTCCTTTATTCGGATTGGACTGGATTGGATTGGATTGGATTAAATTTTACCTTTATCATATCATTTGTCACATTTTTCTTCAATTCGGATCGGATATTGAATAGTTGTGAATTCAATCGCAAATATATATGATCACGGATTCGAAACGAAAACGGAGCGGATTCAGTCAAAAATAAAAATAGTCGGATCGATATAGGCATATATATACATCATCAACCCAGACAACCAAAAATAATCGCTCAATAATCAAATAACCCAACAAAGTTATACTCCATCGTATGCACAATGACCATCTAAGTGGACTGTTGTTTAACTGATGAATGCTAAACCGCACTATCTATAAATTGTGGGTGCTCTATTAGTTTAGACATTTTGATACAAAATCAAATTATTCGGATTATCGCCATAATATAATCCTAATTAATTTTTTAATAACCCATATTCGGATGCTATTTTACGTAATGTATCTTATAACCTATTCGGGTGTCTAGTTCAGAATTGGATACCCTTATCCACCCACCGGATTCTTTGAACTGTATGTGGATTCCTTAGAACAGATTTAGTACGAAAATTATCCTATCTATTTACATCCCTAAATGGCACCAATAGAGCATCTCCAGCACTAACTCACTCCCAATAGTCGATCCGGCAACTACCCTGGGCGTATGCTATTGGGAGTGCAGACAATGTTGACGCCCTATTAGGACTGGATGTCTAAACTTCGTTTCCTAATAGGTTCTCCTGATAGATTTTCTGCTCATTTTCACAAATATAGTTTTAAATTAAAATCTAGCCCATAAAAAATGCATCTATATCGAGTTAGATATTATAACATTGAATTCATAGAAATGAAATGGAAGATGTTGCCTCCTCTGTCGGTGCGTGTGTTGGCTCCTTAGTCAATGTCGTTGTTGGGCACATACCAAGCCCCCACCGATAGAGACACGGTCGACGGGTCAGCGGTCAAGATCTTTGCCTCATATTTCGTCTTTTTACCACACAAGTGTGCAGCCTCCGAAATTGTGTTTATTTTTGCCATGTCGGCTCTCACCATACGAACTTAGGCTTTGGCCTTGGCGGGTTCAATTTTGTCCCTCTCAAGCTCGTTCTTTGTTTTTTAGTTGCTCATCAAGGATGTCCACCATTTTAAATTGCTCTCTCTTTGGCTTGATACCTATGAAACCTTGCCCGAGAAATTTGTCAATCGATGTTTGCATCGACTTCGATGAAGATGTCGCATTTATTTCAGGTTTTACCTTCTTGTTCCTGGTTGGGCGTTCCACTAAGGCCGCCGAGGAGGGCAGCAGCCCATCTAAATTAATGGTGTTGTGTCCCTTGAGAGACTTCCAATTTTTTCCCCATTTTAAGCACTTTACGAATCAATACACCATGTTGAAGTCTATGTCGTTCTCCTTTGCCTTGAAATCTTAGTGCATCCCTCAGCCAAGATAAAAAAATAAAACACACACATCAATAGATGAGAACAAATTTTAGAGAATCTACATTATTCTCTATAGTCTTGTAACTCTCATTTCTTATGCAGAACTATTCAAGATCTGCATAAAATTTGTTACAAAGAATTTTTATGTTCCTCCACCTATGTGACATAGCATTATCGTTGCAATCATGTGCATTCTTGCGAGTTCAACATATTGTCTTCTGTTCATTAAATTGGTATTTGATCCTCGACTAATATGGGACGTACGTGTTGGGCACCGATAATGGGGTCAAGTGTCTCTGGCCCAAGGTGTTGGTCTGGAATATATGAGGCCATGTTAAACTCTCTTTTGAAACTCATGGGGGCACAATTTATCTAGAATGCAAAAGAAATACATCGTCAATCACATCAGCCAAGACCGAGGGTGGAGTATCATCATCCCAAAGAGAATACTAGCAGTATCAAAACTAAGTCTTGCTAAATTGTGCGCCACCTTGTTTGCCTCTCTAGGATAATGTTGAAAAGAAAGATTGCCTATCCTATTGAATTTGGAAAGCAATTTAAAGTCTCTTTTTGTTCAGCAGCTGGGCTCTGAATCTCTGATGCCCTGTGACTTGAAAACTGCTAGTATGTAGTTTGTCTTTATGCTGTTTGAATTCTGTAAGACTTTTGCTCTTGCAATCGAACCGGGTATTAAAATCTGTTGAGTATATAGGCAATTGTTCGATTAAACTAATCCAATAATAAATCATGAACATGGCATAAACGGTGCTAATGACATACTGAAACTTGATGATAAAAGTACATACTAGACATATAGTAGAAACATCTACACATGTGACTAGTACTGCGAACATGGAAATAATCAGGAGAGGGATAAACGTGTTGTACCCTCCAGTAGGCCAGTCGGCCGTAGCAGCAGCGGAGGCGGCAACAGCGGCAGAGGCGTTGGCAGCCTCTTGACCGGCTGCGGCGGCGGCAGCAGCAGCAGTAGTGTCGTCGGTGTTCATGGCGATGATGAAGGCGACGCAGACGTACAGCGGCGAGCAGTCGCGTATGAGACGCTCACCAAAAACCTAATCGCCCCTCCCGTACAGGATATGGAGAGGCGGGGTTTCGGAGGGCTGCTCTCCCGTCAGCCGTGTACGCGGTGTACGGGATGGGATCACCGGAGGCAGCAACAGAGAGAGGAACTATGGTGGCGGGCGCGAGCAGATGAATCTTTTTCTTGTGTGTCTGCTGGAGAGGAGCGACCTCTTATATAGGCACAGACGCAGTAAGAAGTCCAACGGAAACGCACGCAGTTAAGCAGAGAATGAATAGACTCGAAACGGCCGTAATTAAGACAGGCGTTTCAGCTCACATTTATTCTCTATTAACGCCATTAAGTTTCCGTTGCTGCACACTTTTTTCCTGCGTGGTAAAAAGATAAGCTCGGCTCGGCGAGATTCCTGCCGCCCGCGGCGCATCGTGACGTGCCGAGGCGGGCGGCGGAGGAGCGCGCGTGTGGAACGCCTCCTTTCTCTTCACAGCCAACACCTCATACATGGTAGAGAAGATCTCACCTTATAAACTGGTGTACATCTCTCTAAACTAGCCATGTGGGACTAAACTCCCACGTACACACACTCTCCATGGCAGCATGGGCCTTTAGGCATTTTTTCTGGAATTATTAGATGGGCCTAAAGTCCACCATAATATTGGGTAATATTTCAGCAAAATCCCTGTGAATCTAAACAAACCAAGAAATTGGCCGCCGTGGCCAATATTTCCAGTATTTACCACTTCCGCTAACTCATCGTTTTTGTCAGTCACATAGCCATTGCATGCACAAACAGGAAGTTTGGAGTCGGGGCCTTCCATCAGCCTAAATAGCAAACAAACAAACAGCAATAGATCGTTTTCTTACTTAGAAGAAAATGCAGCAATATATTATTCTACGAAGTTGCTACAACTACTATTGCTTCTACTACAAAGTCCACGGTCACAGACAAGCTGGATGCTGGGTCGATGAATATAGGTGGATACAAACGGAAGCGGCCTAATGACCATATGAATTTGCGGTAGTGCCATTTGTCAAATGCTCAATTTTAGCATTGCCTGTTAGTATTTCCTCAACAGCTTTCTGAAAACAGAGAAATGCATCAGTGATATCCACAGTTCCTCCTAGTTGTGATAGAAGAAGTTTGAAGAAATCTAAGCATTTTATACCTCGATACATGTCAAAGCATGCTGGACGTCACTATCTGAAATTTGGTAGTGAATGACAAGTCTCATGCTGAAAGCAATGGGAGTTCAAAATGGAGGATTAGAAGTTATGAAGAACCGGAATAAGGAGGTATATACTTGTAGACGCAATGTTTATCTTTGGACGAAATACTAAGTTGAGCTCAACAAACAGAATTAGGCTTCTATTGAGAGGGAGAAGGGCATCGAACTGAAATGAACCTTGTCGAGCTTGCTGGCATTGCAAGCACATTGCGCTGTTCCAGAACTTGACACAGTTTATCAGGTGATACGCGTGGATCCGCAATATCAAAGAATACCTAGGATTTACAACGCCAGAGGTTACAAATATGATATCTAAAGCCTACGTATTTGAAAACTATCAAACTCAATAGATGGATTTGCATACTAACCATATTGGTCTCCACTGAAGTTAAATCAACGGTGAACTGTTTAATTTTCTTTAGTCCAGCTAAAGAGATGGAACAAAAAAAATCAGGATTGTATGCCGTTAAGGACTAACGTAGATGTAAATAGTAGAAGTGAGAATCCCCATGGAATAAAATTATGTGAAACCTGCTAAGACTTTAGCCTTCCGATGGTCATCGGCAAGCTTGCCTACAGTGTCGCGAACTCCAACCTGGGCAGCAGCACAAAGAATTCCAACTTGCCTCATCCCACCACCTAGTGTCTTCCTAAGAATTTTAGCCTGAAAGTATATTGTTCAGATTATTACTGCATGTTCTCTTAATTAAGCAGCTTAAACTTGCTAGAAGAAAATCCATCATCACCTTGTCTATGAAGGCCTTCGAACCAACAAGAATTGATCCAACAGGAGCACCTAACCCTTTCGATAGGCATACCTGCACTTTGACGTTTACCAGAGAAATACAGTCACACATCCTATGTTGCGTGACATGATAGCTTATTTTATTTTAGAAAAAGGCATTTTTATCAATACGCCAATAGGATACTGATATTCACAAGCTGGTTTCAGCAAACAAATTGGTACGTACCGAAACCGAATCAGCAGCTCTCACAAGTCTATGAACAGGGACTCCAAGTGCCTGACAGTAATAACATTGCTTTGAATTCGAGAGAAGATTTGCATACTTCACTTAGACATGCTGGTGAACTGATCCTACACACTTACCACCGAAGCATTGAAAATGCGAGCCCCGTCAATGTGAAGCTTCAAGCCATGACTTTTAGCAACTTCACCAACCTTGTCGGTGTATTCCACAGACAGGCACTTTCCACCACAGCTGCAGCAAACAGCAAGGGATACAAAAATCAATCGGGTAAAAGATTTAGTACCTACCACTAGCCTCCTGATCGGTATCAGAAACATCAGCAAGAGCCATGAGAGCAACTCACTTCGCGTGCGTGTTCTCCAAGCAGATGAGCCTAGTGGTGGGATAATACAGCGCCCCTTCCCGGTGCCTAATGGCGGCGACGATCTTATCGATATCCATGGTGCCATCAGGATTGTTCCTGACGGTCTTGGGGTGGACGCCGCCAATGGTAGAGATGCCGCCGTTCTCGTAGATGTGTATATGGGAGTTGTCGCCGAGGATGACCTCACTGCCCCTGGTGTCGCAGTGTACGAGGACGGAGATGAGGTTCGCCATGGTGCCCGACGGCACGAACAGGGCCGCCTCCTTGCCCATGATCCTGGCCATCTCCGCCTCGAAGCGGTGTGCGGTCGGGTCCGCGCCCAGGACGTCGTCGTCCACGTCCGCCGCGGCCATGGCGGCGCGCATGGCTTCCGAGGGCTTCGTCACCGTGTCCGACCGCAGGTCCACCACCTTCGTCACCATTGTGTGCTCTCGTTTCTGAAACTCACGCTGCTCTGCTGCAGCAAACAGGACAGGAGATCAAGGTGGGCTATCTGTAGTGCGTTGTCAGCAGCACGGCATGAATTGTGCGAATGCAATGGGATGACACGGGAATGATGCACGTTCAATCGTTTTGCTCGAGCCGTGCAGGGTGCGTACAACATCTTTCTCTCTATCACCAGAAATTCTACAATCCTTCCTTACTTTTAGACGCACCGGACGTGTAGTTTTCAACAAAAACATTCATGTGTACGCACTAACGCACAGTCACATGTCACAGCTGGCGTGCCTTCTCTTAACCATCCACATCATTATCATTTAAATAAGAAAAAAATATAAGGTGTATAATATTTATTTCTTATTGCCATCTCTAACAATTAATGAGAATTAATTATATTTTAGTAGGAAATTAAATTTCTAAGAGAAAAGAAATGGTACAACGGTGAGATTAGCCTTATTTTGTAAGAGATCATCTCTTAGCTAGCGAAGGCAGTCTTCCCTTTCTTCATTCTCTCTCCTCCACCTAGACAATTATCGTACGTGTCAACGTGAAGAGAAGACTGGCACCACCCCATTGAACATACCCTAAAACGACTTTACTGACAATCTGGAACAAGAAAGCGGGCATCATTCAAGCTTCTTCTCTCCCTTTGTCCTGTCCGGATGCAGTGAAAAACACGATACCAGATCGGTGTTGCAAGCTGTTAACTCGAGCACGGAAGAGGGTATAATTTACCCTAAATCCTAAAGTGGCACTTTTAAATATTCCAGACATTAGTAGCCGTCAGAAAACTTAAAACCAGGACCTCGTCAGAAAACTCCTGACACGTCTGGACCCGGGGAGGTGACAGGGTGCTGGACTACTGGTTAGCGATGGCCACCACGCCTTCATCCTCCCCCAAAGGGACTCAAGACGGCGATTACCCTCATCACATGGGAAATATGGAAGGAGAGGAATGCACGTGTTTTCAACAACCTTTTCTCAATACCATCGGCTGTCGCTCAGCGCATCAAGGATGAAAGTAAGAACTGGATCCTTATGGGGCTAAGAAGTTAGCAGAGATTATCGGCTAGTCCGTTTTGTTGTCCATTTTTATGTTTGACTTCGGCCGCCTCATGTTTACTCCTACAATACCAATGGAAGGAGAAACAAGCCATCTCAAATAACTTAATCGAAAGGACTAACTGTTTTTACACATTGCAACACCAAATAAGCCAAGGCGAATGGCGCGTCTATGTATTGAATGGCGTCTTTCGTGGGGTCATAGCTGGCTGGATTTTTCTGGAAACATCAGTACCTAATATTTTTCTAAATAAAAAGGCCATTTATGAAAAATAAATATAGCGGAAGAGGTGCGAAAGGGAAAATCAATTTTACATCGCAGCAGAGCCGTCCAATCCCGATACAAGAACAGGAGTGTCCGGAAAACTTGGCATGCAGCGGAGAAGCCTCCACGCACAGACGCCAAATCCGTCCAAGGTCCAACAACCACAAACTTTGGTCCTTTTCCGGGCCCATGTCACTCACGCATTACCCCAGAGATTTTTTTTCTTCTAAATAAACAAGCCAGAGATTTAAAAAGAAAAACAATCGGCGAAAGGATAAACGCATGCACACGGCTCCAAGAATAACGGGAGATCGGAACTGAAGTGGAAACAATCAAGACTCAAGAGCAGCGCGCATCGGTTTTGATAATCCACAAGGGACGAGAGGAAAACGAATCCCATCGTCATTTGTTTGGTACTAGTAAAACAACAAGCTAGCTAGCTCTAGAGATGATGAGACTGAAAGAAACGAAGGATCTGTAGAATTGCGCACCAGAATCCGGCCGGGGATCAGACGATGATGTCGCCGGCGGAGGCCCGGAGCCGACGCGGACCTGGAACCGTCGAGAGTAGAGGAAGAGGAGTGTAGAGTGGAGGCTGGCTTTCTTGGGCGGCGTCTGCACTGGCTTTATAGAGACGGCGACGATGGAGGAGGAAGAAGGATACGCGCCGCCTGGGCAGGAGGAGACGACGTACGGTATAACCTACTGTACCTGGGTGCCCTCGCGCGCGTACGTAATCATCCACGCCCGTTCCGTGACCACTCGTCGTCACCTGCGCGCCTGCGCTGCCACGTTGGATGGCGCTGGGCCGTTGCTTTTCTGGCCCTGTTTCCCTTCCAGCTGGGCTAGAGGTGTCACGTCACATCGTCCAATGGTACGGGAGGGAAGAGAACACAACCGAAATTAACAAGGAACAGCTCAACATTTGAACGATGGTGTTTCTCATTTAGATGGAATATTCTTCAATAGGAGGTGACGTTCCCGTCGACAGCGAGTCGTCTGTGGTGACTTCGTCAATCTCAAGACCTGATCTGCCGGCTCAGTCTTTCGGAGGTGCTCATAGGTTGTGCGCGCGTGCGTTCACATGGGTGAGTGTGTGCGCGCTTACGTTCTACCGTGTTTCTCAAAAAAAGGACCAGCTCACGCGCTGTGGTTGTACGTGCAAATTAACCCAACTTCACGTCGGGTTGGATGGGCAGACTCACTTCAGTGCATACCGAAGCCAAGCGGCAGAACATTCACTCCTCACATAGGTCAGTACACATCCATGCCAAGGTGTTCACGTCGAGCCTTCCATCACGACGATGAGCGATGTCGGAGACGTGGCGGCAACAGGAACCGGCACCCTTTGGTTCACGCGAGTGCAGGACATGCGGCTAGGGTTCCCTCGCCTCCGTTGGTGCCGTTGCTGATTTGCCCCGTCTCTTTTGACTTCATTGAGATACGGTGGATCTCGGTCCACGTCAGCGCTGCGACAGCTCTATTTTCGAGAGTTCGGGTCAATATTTACTGGAGCCGCGTTCATCTGGTGGCTCCTCATATCAATAAGGTCTCATCGGTTGTAGTCCCATCTTGGTGACGATGCCAAAAAAACCTGTGGGAGTATGGTATCGAGATTTTTTTCTTCTGACATTGAAGTTATGTGGATTGTCAAGAAGCTTAATAGGCGGGTTTTCTTTCGTCTTTGGCTCCGGAACGGATATGGTGTCTTAGACCCGTTCGGTGACTTACTGTCCGCAACCAACAACGTCAGTCCGGCTCTTGGAACCGTCGGCCGGTCTGGTTGTTGAAAATGACGGTTATGTCAAGAATTTTGATGTTGTTCGGTGTCCTTTTATTGTCAAGATCCTATTAAAAAAATCATGGACATTGCCTAGGTTTGAGGAAAAAAATCACCAACCGATCGTGCAGCTCTTGGTAAATTCTCTTGGAGAGGAACACTTTGGTTGGTCAATTCAGAATACAATTTGGTTTCGGCGGCATCTCACCTGCGTAGTCCTGAGCCACCGGACATTTGTCTTCCATTCAGTCCCGAAAGTAGCTGTCAGGCATGCGAAGGAAACTAGTATTAACCACGTGCTGTACGTAGCTGATGAACATGGTTCGTTTTTCCCTCTTATGAAACGGACATAAATCATGGTTTTCACCCCAAAATAAAGCTTATTTTTCAGCTCAGTTATCTTCACAATGCGTGCTGAGTAGCTTCAGTGCTGGCGGATAGAGTTGGAATTGGATGACCCATGCCCAGCCGCCTCCTCTTGCAAGTCCAGTACGGAATGCAGCCTTTTGAATCAGCATCGCGAGCCCCGCGTGCTTGGCTGCTTCCTCCATCGTTTGGAACACTCGTGAGTCGTCGTGGCAATGCCGTCGGATAAGTGTCGTGGTAGGTCCGCAAGTACACGTGGTTACTCTCTTGGCATAACATAGAATGTGTACAGGAACGGAGATTGCTCAGGAACGATGAGGATACATTGATTCTAATAAACGATTCATCAATTACTTTGGACTTAGCCGCTATTGTACTTTATTGGAGGAGATAATGTAAATGGGCCGAACTAAGACATGGCTCCACGACTCGATAGAATTTCAAACAACATTTTTGTGATGCTGATGTTTTTAATCACGGGCATATTTTTTTAACACACATGCATATTTACTAGTTGTCTTTCATGTAAAATAGTTAGTGACGTGCTGTTAGCACGACACTATATCGACACTTTTCATCATGGATGAGCATGCGGTTCCGACATACTAGTGGCATCTCGTGCCTGTTCGAAGTGCCGTCAAGAAACTGTCACGTCACTGATTTAAATACAATTACGTCATTAGTAGCATGTCTACTCTATAAGAGTTTTTCTACTAGTAGGGGCGGACGGGCGGTGATACTTTTTCGGCGGGGTGTTCATCAGCGGCGTACACTTCCACGCCATCCACGCTGTTGCTAACACTTACGAGTGTCGTGTACACTGCACACCACTAAATACACTTAACTGGTGAGCGCGTGCTTCACTGGTAACAATTATCAGTGATGTGTACAAGACACATCCACTATGGCGAAATCGATACACTATCACTATATATTTTCCTATTAATGATTTGGCTATAAAAACACATATAAAAATTGTGTCGTCTGTACAATTACACTCTAGAAGTTACTATAATATGCTTACACTATAATACACAAAAGACCTTGTTAGTCCTCAAGACTATATGTTTTATACCTCTCTTCATATATAAATACATATACAAAACTATACTATTCATACAATTGACAAAGTTAATATGAGAAGGATCTTTTAATAGATGTTTTTAAACAATATAAATTACAAATATATAATTTTGTGGTTTACCATATAAAATAAGTAGTAGAAAATTGTATATGTTAATATTGGAAATACTTACTACAAGCTCCAAAGAAGTATAAAAGTTTAGTGTAAATTTTATATTTTTTAGATTGCCCTATGTCCAAACATGTCTTGTATTGTCCATAGATACATAGAGCTTGTTGTCATGAAAGATTCGGCATGGTCTTTCTGTATATTGGAGCTAATAGAAGTATTAAAATTGGTTGAAACGGAAATGAATCAACATTTCGGCAAAAAATTGGCACCATATTTTATTCCATCAGATTTGCATACACAAGCAATACAATTTCACATATATAGTCTATTTCATCTTCTCGTCCCCATGATACGGTCAAATTTCACGATTTCACAATACAATTTCATAGTCAATTTCATCATCTCGTTGCGTCGGTCCTCTTAATCTCCTTAGATAAGCGCAGAAGAAGATAAACATCGAGTCCACCAACGAGAGAGCGGTGTGGGATTCTTTTTGTTGGAGAGGGATAGATCTAGATTTAGGAGTGGTTTGAGCGGTGTGGTATGCCATCGGTAAGTTGCCGCACTGTCCCGCATGGAGGGTTTGCGCATCCCTTTTTTTTTAACTTGGTTGGTGCATCCCTTTTGTTGTACGTCAACGGTAACCTACCACTAGCACGCCTCTATTCTGGTATGCCAGGGACAATACTGCTGTCGTACGAGGAATTCGAACCGTCGACGGCATGAAGGCGGCTATAGACTTTTTAAATACTAGGGATCGGCGGCGACGATGAGGGAGAAAGAGCGGAGGAGGAAGGGTCGAAGCTAGGGTTTGGATCGCCCCCGGGTTGCCCGCACGGGAGCCTGGTTTTTTTTTGGTTGCTCACCACCTATACCATGTGGTAAATCAGTTAATATATTGTAATATTTTGTCACGTTTGTTTTTTGAGGGGTACCGTCGTATGGTGGATCTGGGCTCGCAATCGCATCCGGACTGAAGATTACTGCGCTCAAGTCCCGGCCCATCTTGATCGTTATTTTGCTTCTTCTCACAACTAAACCCTATTTTCTCGTCAATTTACGAACTTGCGACTTGCGAGGTAATCGGAGAAGAATCATACTGTTAGTTTATATAAGTTTCCTTGTCAAAGAAGAATTCAGCGTCTCGCGTAAAAGCTTTTCCTCGAATCTCCTGTTCCCGAATCCCCTCTGTATTCGTCTCTCTCTCGATCGATCGATCTCGTATCATCAACCATCGGAGAGTTCGACATCGACTCCCCTAAGCTATCGACCCATATATACACGCGCCCAAACCCCTTTCTTTTGCACCACAACACTCTCGATCCCGTACGTGAGCGAGCGAACCCATCGCCCGCCGACTCGCACTGCGATCGTCGGCGTTCGCAACTCGCCATGGCCGTCCCGGCCTCGCTGCTCGTCTCGTCGGGCCTCTTGGTCGTCTTAGCCGCGCACGGATCTACCTTCCTCGGGTACGTCGTTACGGTTGTCATCTCCGTCCTCTTCCTGGAGCGCGCCGTGCGGCCGGAGCTCGTCGACGGCTTCTTCCGCGAGGTGGACGACGTCGTGCTGGGGGATCTGCGCCGCGTCCGCGACGCCATCCGGGATGAGCCCCTGACCGCGAGCTTCTACGCCGCCGCCGAGGAGCACGCGCGCCGCGCCAGAGTGTTCGTCAGCGATGCGATCGATTCATTGGACGAGAAGGCCGAGGCGGAGCTGAGCGGCGTCAAGGATGCCGCGGTCGCGGCGTTGCTGTGGCTCCGTCTGGCAGCTGGCGTGGCCAATGTGTTGGGGACCGCTCTGATGAACACTGCTTTCGAGGAGGCGAGGAGCCGATCGCCGCCGGTTCTGAGGTGGAGGGGCGTAGAGGGGCTCAGGGCGTCCCCGCCGAACGAGGAGGAAGCGGCGGCGGCGCCCGTGTCGAAGCCGGGGACCACGCTGCTCGTGGTCTGGATCGCGGCAATCCTATCGCACAGCGCGCAGGCTCTCACCGTCGGCCGCATCAACAAGTACGGCAGCTTCCAGTTGCTTCGTCTGTGGTTCCCATGCTTCGCCGCGCTGTGCGGGTTCGCACTCATGGAGGCCGAGAGAGTCTTCCTGTGGGGTTCCTACGCCATCGGCACCACCACCGCCACCACGTGTAAACCTAAACGGCGAGCGGCCGGCGATGCGTCCGTAGGAGTCAAGGAGAAGAAGGATTTGCAGAATGCTTGGGAAGGCCTCTGGTTTCACACCATCACGACGCACTGCATCGACGCTCTCTTTGTCTTCAACATGCTGGGAAGTCGGCCGTTGGTGATCGTGTTCTTGGCCATCTATAACCTCGTTGGCCTCGAGGCGACCAGACAGGATTACCTGACGGCCGACGAGGCCGACGAAGCACACGGAAACGTGATCAAGTGGCGCCGCGCTGCCCTGAAGGTTTTGGCGATAGACATCGCCAAGGTCGTCAGCACCTACCTCTTGGTCGACTTTTACCTAGGTGCGATGTTGTTCTCATCTCTCTATGCCAAGACTCAGAAACTCGCCAAGACGGCGTCCTTGCTGGACCGTGCGAGTGACTTGTCGGACGAGGGCGCCCCGGGGTATAACGACGACACTCAGGAGGGTGCTGGGCCTGCTGGCCTCGTTGGGGACGGCGTCGCCGGAGCTGGCGAAGGTACTGACGACGATAATCAGGACGATGCTGGATTCGCTAGGGACGTTGCCAAGGAGACCGAAGATTCTGACGAAAATAATCACGACGGGGCTGGTTTCCCTGGGGACGTCGCTGGAGATGCCGAAGGTTCTGACAATGTTCCTGCAGATAATTCGAGTGACGTTGCCGAAGGTTCTGACGACCTTCGTGCAGACAATTTGAGTGACCATGAAGAGGAGGATGGCTCCGCCACGGAGGAGCACTCCGTTGTATCTGATGCAGAGCAGCATGAAGAATCAGACTGCAGCAGTAGCAGCAGCTCGGACGGCTGGAGTTTCGTAGGCGTAGATCCGATTATGCCGACCACTGTTAACGGCCGCGCCGATAGAAGGTTCAGTTTTTTTACATAGGGGACAATGATAGGGTGTGATTCAGTGCCTCAGTGGTCAATTATACATCTGTAAAGAGTTGGATGTTTTTTCTTAGAAAACTATGAGAATTTGTATTTCCAAACTTTTCTTTAAAATGGTAATTTTGCGTTGTTTTCATAAAGCTGAAGAAACGTTTTGTTCAATCAAGCATCTTGGAAAAGGTTCAGTTATTCATAAGTTTTTTATATTCTTCCTATTGTGTAACCAAACAAGGTTTCATGTCAATTGATATGGTCTCCAATCTTGTGGTTGAAGATGACAAACCATTGCAATTATATGCAGTCAACCAGCACAGTTTGAAGTTTGTACCAGAAGAATCCAATACAATGTGCTTGAGAAAATGATTTGAGCAACTCTATAATTCTGGAATGAAGTTATGATTCAATGGTAATCTCTTACCTTCCTAGTAGGACTTTCCTCCGTCCTCATTATCCTCTATAAGCCCCTGTCAGTAGTCTCCTTCCCTTCTCTCCATGTTTTCCGTCGACTTCTTTGTTTCCCATCAAACTACGATCAGATATACTACTCTGTCCCTTAATCCATCTCCAGCTCTCCTGAATTACATGCGCATCTCGATCTTGCCGACTAACAAGCTGCATATTAATCTCTGAAGCTGCATTAGTGTTATGAAATTTTCGGATGCAATAATGTAGGAAACAAAATTATCATGTCACGAGTGGTGGGTATAGCTGCGGAAAACATTTTTTTGTTAGTCATCCACTACAGAGTACTATGCTATATTTTGTTTATTTCATCTCCATATTTTGTCCATGAGTTTTTATGTTCTTCCTATTTGTTGAACCAAACAAGGTTTCATGAAGATGACACATCATTGTAATTTCTGGGATCTTGGAAATATGGACATAAGAACAAGTGGAGTTCATCTATGCTTTTAGACATGCTGGATACTTGTATAGAACATTGTTAAGAAATTTTCCGATGCAATAATGAAGTACTATGATATCCTTTTGTTTATGGCATCTCCATATATATTGAAGATGAAGATGGTAGTCAGTGCCCTTTCATTGTTCCATGTTGCAGGTGTTACTAGAAGGTAAACTATGCTGACAAAAGATAGACTTAGATCCTTTGCATATTAAATTTGTGTTTCCATCGTGGAAGATGAGTTGATCTTCAATATTGTAGGATTCACCAAGCATTTTGGAGCGGTTTACATGAATGCTCAATTTATACAATTGGTTGCTCACAGATTACACTTTTCCCTCTGTCATACACAGTTGTTGGCTGTCAACTTGTATGACATGCGACCTCGGTTTAATGGCCACATCCCTAATCAGTTTCCACTTATTGATTTGTATAGAAAAGTATCATAACATTGGTATGTAGGAGCAATACTCGCTCTCTGTGTCAAACTTACTGTTAATCCTATTCCAGACTTAGAATTTAGTTTTTATGTAAAATCTTTTAAATTACTGTGTGCATTATTTGTTTTGACAGTTGCATTTTTCTATGTAGCATTATGCATCAAGATTTGTTAACATAGTTGTGTTTCCTCAAAAATAATATGGTTGCTTATGCAGTAAGTCAAGGAAATCACTGAATTTCATTCCTTGTTTTTTCTTTTTTTGGTTAAAAATGCCTCTTATGACAAGTATCTAGGTGCATGATGCAAGGGACAAAAGAGTTGACACATCTCTTCAAAAATCTTCCACTAAACATTCTGCCGCAATGCAGGATGAAACATCGAGTTGTACATAACAAATAGCCCGAATGCTAAATAGTGCATGGGTGGGTGCTGAGTAAAAAGATAGCGACATCATGTACCTCACACAGTTTGTCTTTCTTGTCTCGACCACACTGACTATATGGAGAGACAACACCAAAAGTAATGTCACATGCATTGATTTTCTTTCAATTTATTTTTTCAAGCAATAGTATTAAATAGTTCAAAGATTCACATTTACAAGGAATACTCAAGACCTCATATATTTTGTCTCTTAATGTGTGCATATAAATAGCAACCTACTCTGATGAGAATAATGACTTGACTTTCAGTGGCATCCCCCCCCCCCCCCCTACGGATGGCGATGGGTACCCATTACCCGCAAACCCGGCGGGTACCCGTCTTAAATGGGGTGGGTATGGTAAAAAATAATACCCGCGGGTGTACTTACCGGGTGAAATTGAAACCCAGCGGGTCTGACGGGGGCGGGTATGGGGGTGCCAAACCCGTACCCGTAAACCCGTATACCCGACTGACCCCACATGTAAGTCAGTGAAAGTTCCAGCCCCACGCAGTGTGTAGGAAAGAAAATGTAGAAACTCACGTGTTCTCTTAGGAAACAAGGAGCAGCGCTTTACAAGCCTAGAAAGCAGTATAGTGCGGCCCGTGAACACAGGGTGGGCTTGTGTATGCGACTCCACGGGAACCCTAAATCCCCACACGCTGATGCTTTTCCCCACCACGCGCCGCCGCTCCTTTCCTACCTGCAACTGCTCTTTTCCTTCTATCCTTCGCTCGTTCAGCTCGCGCACACGGCACACCACGCGCCTGCGCCTCAACTTGCTCAGCTCGCGTACACCACGGGATCTTCTGCAGCGCCGCCTCTCCATTCAAACGGAGGAGGTCGCCGCTACCATGAGCTCTGCTGTTGCGCCTCTCCATTCGAGCGGAGGAGGTCGCCGCCACCACGGGCGCCGCCTCTCCATTTGAGTGGAGGAGGTCGCCGCAACCACGGGCTTGAGGAGGACAGCCGACGAGAGGAGCTCGAGGAGGATGGCCGACGAGCTGGGTACCCCATGCCCCCGGCGAAATGTTGTTCTTTACTTCTGCTCAGTCCCCATGCCCGGCGGGTACCCGGCGGGTCCCAAAAACCCGGCGGGTGGCGGGTATGGTGGCGGGTAGAAGGGGCGGGTGCGGGTATGGGGGTGCCATACCCGGCCCCGTACCCGGCGGGTGCCATCCGTACCCCCCCCCCCCCCCCCCCCCCACCCCCTGTATTTTAAAAGAATCATAATTTTATATTTATGAGAATTGAAACAAATCATACATGTACTTATATGGGTGATCTAAATATCTTTAAAGTTAAGTAAGTAGATGTGTTTCACTTGTGGCTGCAGAGAAAGGGCATGTGGGTCTATGGTAGTGAATGAATACTACATCTATTATAGAGGTATACATTTTTTTGGTTACGCGTACTTATTTGAGTGTATATACTGATGCAAAGAGCAACCTATTTTGCCACCTAGAAATGTGCTTCTTGATTTGAAAACAGTACCATAGGCACTTGGGTCATTTTTGTAGTATTCATCCTACAAAATATTCTCCTATCTTCTGTCTCGTATGTGTGTCGTGCCATAGGACTATAATGCGGAGGGTCACTCGCTAGTGAGTTCACTAATGATAGATAACTAAAATTGGCTTATGAACTCTGTCAACGACGAGTTTTTTTCTTGAGCTACATGGTTGGTGAGAATGGATTTCTTTGCTGGTAAAGAATATATTTCTTTCATAATCAAAGAATATATATTAGCGAAACTGCAAATAGAGGCCAAGCTATAGAGCGCTCTTTATTTTCAAAAATTCAAAAAGAGAATCAAAGTTACAAAAACATTAAACTTAATTTTAGATGTAGTCAATGCCGGACGGTACAAACATGAAAAATCTCAGAGTGAAATACTTTGTTTTCTAGACTACACAAAAATAACATGAGTCTACATCTAAAATTTGTAAATATCATTTTCAAAATTTTAAAAATAAAGGGCTATTGGATCTCGGACTCCCACACTCAACATAAAGCCCATAAGTGTAAGCATGTAAGAGCATCTCTAACCGAGCCCTTATAACGCGAAACACACGTTTTAAGGTTTGCGTTTTCTACATTTTGACTCAAAAAAACCGGCGCGGATTGTCTGACTTTGCCTCTCTAACTTTTCCCTGACTTTGAGTCACTGGTACGTGGGGCCAACCAGATACAGGACCCACCTGTCAACGACCCAAAGTCAGGGCAGGCTAAGTCAGAGAATCCCCGCCGCAAAAAAACGCACGACAGATAGCAGAACGCTCAAACTAAATCTGTAAAACAGAATATACAACACAATATTCCATCGTCTTCTTCCTCTTTCTCCTAAAATATCTAGGCAGCCTTATGCCTAGCTGTGTGTCCTCTGTCTACCGGAAGCAGGCGAGCGGAAGCGAGCGAGGCAAGCTGCGGCGGCGAGCGGAGGCGGGCGAGCGGCGGCGGGCGAGCGGCGGCGCGGCGAACTGCGGGGCCGAGTGGAGGTGGGCGAGCGCGAGCAGATAGAGCTGCGAGCGAGCGGCGGAGCAGCTAGAGCAGCTAGCAACGCGCGCGCGAGCGAGCCAGCAGCACGCGAGCAGCCAGCTAGCGCGAGCGAGCGGCGGAGCAGCCAGCGCAGCCAGCGGCGCGCGAGCGAGCATAGCAGCCAGCAGCCACGCGCGAGGAGCCAGCGTAGCCAGCCACGCAGCGAGCAGCCGATTCCGGCGGTCCTCCGGTGGATTCCGGCGAGTCCTCCGGCGGATTCCGGCAAGTTCCGTGGCGAAAGTTCACCGGCTCGTACTGAATATTCCCTCCCGCCAACTCCTTTCCAGCATACGGGGGCATTCAGGTTGGAGGTGAAAACCATATTGAGGTGAAAACCATATTTTCTCAGATCTGCGGGTCGATTTCCCGGGCGCCCTCAAAATTTGTTACGGGCCCGCGATGTTTGAGGGCGCTGCTATTTCTGTTTTTAAGCTTTGCGAACCGTATCTGGCAGTTATTTTATAGCTCCGTGCGGTTTGAATATGCTCTAACTCCACGGGTACTGCTAAAAGGAGAATAAATCAATTCTCAAAAAAAAAAAGGGAATAAATCGGCACAGCTTCAGCTTCAGCAATCAGCTGCAATGATAGTGCAGATGTTGAGGGTTTGAGGCAGTTCGTTCCATGAATTCATCGCTCCAAGGCGCTGGCCAGTGCAGCAGTGTCAAACCACTGCATCTGCAAGCTACTCCTTGGCGCGCTTGCATTTCGTAGCAGTTGGCAACCACTCCAAGTCTCCAACTCGACCACTCCCATAAGGCAATAACCCAAACCAAACCACAATGCAGCACCAGCACCAAATCCTCCCAACCTCTGCACAAACTTTTCCACTCGCTCCATGATAGTCTCGATCACTCATTCGCACCATATCCAACTCATCCCAGCAGCCAGCAGTTCAGCTCTGCCTCTATAAATCCGACCCACCCACGAAACCAATCAAACCAAGAACATCCCATCTCAAAAACCACATCACTCGAGGTCCTCTCCTCCTCCCGGTCCGTTGATTTTTTACTCAACCATCAAACATGAGCACCAGTGAGGCCGCCACTGTCATCCCTGTTTACGATGTCGCCCCGGGCCAAGGCGAGCCCTCCAAGGGCCCGGCACCTTCCGCGCCTCCGGCCGCCGCAGCTGCCGTCCCAGCCACGTCCACGAAGACAGCGCCGCGCAAGTTTCCCATGCGGCTCTTCCACCGGAGCGACCGCGGCAGCCGGTGCATGGCATTCCTGGACTTCCTCTTGCGCATCGCGGCGTTCGGGCCCGTGCTCGCGGCCGCCATCGCCACGGGCACGTCCGACGAGACGCTCTCCGTCTTCACCGAGTTCTACCAGTTCCGCGCCCGATTCGACGACTTCCCGACCTTCCTGTCAGTACCTATGCATCTGCATCATCGATCATTCCCCACGCTCCGAATTAAGCTAATTAATGGCGAATGCATGCGGGGCCTCAATATATGCGTGCATGTGCAGGTTGCTCCTGGTGGTGAGCGCGATCGCCGCGGGGTACCTGGTGCTGTCCCTCCCGTTCTCTGCCTTCATCGTACTTCGTCCTCAGACCACCATCCTGAGGTTTCTCCTGCTCGTCTGCGACACGGTAACGACCTCCTCCTCGTTCACAGGTCACAATTCATGTAAGCACGCGACGAGCGGCTAAACGTTGCATGGCTAAATGCAGATCATGCTCGCGCTGCTCACGGCGGCGGCAGCGGCGGCAACCGCGATCGTGGCGCTGGCGCACAACGGGAACGAGCGCGCCAACTGGGTGCCCATCTGCATGCAGTTCCACGGCTTCTGCCAGCGCACCAGCGGCGCCGTCGTCGCCTCCTTCCTCTCCGTCTTCATCTTCGTGCTCCTCGTCGTCCTCGCCGCCTTCTCCATCCGGAAGCGCTGAAATCAGCCTTGCTCCGACAGTCCAACGCTGACACTGCAAGCCCAGCTTTGTTCAGTTAATCGTGCCTATGTTATTTGTCTACGCTTTGCGTGCATCCTCAGGTTCCCTGCTCATGTTTGTCCTACTACTTCGTGTAATTGTGAGCATTTGGCGAGTAACTAGCCAGGTGGCCGTGCATTGTTAATCGCTGTATCATTGGTACCTCTATTTCGTCGAAATACAAGGTCGTGACCCCCCAGCGTGTTACGAGATGCTAAACTTATTTACTTCAGTTGAAGCAAATTTATTTTGCAATGTAAGCCGTGTGGCACTGTGCCTAACTACTCTGCTTAAGACTAGCACTCATCGAGGGGAGCAAGTGAAAAACTTCAGTTTCTGTGCTTAACTGCTCTCTGTATTCTGTATTTTTTAGAAACACAGTACATACGCAAACGCTCATAAATTTGTACGTACAGACACCCCTATGAATGCACGCACACAAACCCTACACTTATGAGCACCTCCGAGAGACCGGTCCGACAGATCTTGAGCTTGACGAAGTTACCACATGTGTCTCGCTGTTGACGGGCACGTCACCTATCACTGAAAGCATAGCACCGGTTAAATCCTGAAAAATTCAGGAAAATGTGAACACACATGTCAAGTCTGGGAGTTGAACCTGTGTGAGCTGGTTCCACAACAAGGAACAAACTATCTGAACTAGGCTCACTTCACAACTACTCTGCATTTTCGTTTTCTCTTTAGTTCTGTTTTCCATAAAATGCAATATGTTAACATCACGGTGATATCATTATACTATAAGCTAAAAAAGAAAGAGATGCACCACAATTGCATGTCGAGCCCGATCAACGACGTACATACAACCACACCAACTACCCCATGAAAAAACATACACGGATTATCGGGAAGAAACACACAAAAATCATTAAATCCGACCTGTTAAAGCAATATCATGGTGTTTTACACTTGAAAAATAGCAATATCTATGCAAATCCTTTTGAGTTGCAGCTAACCAAAATTGTTGACCATGATGACATGCATTTTATTGTGATTGTAATCGCAAGCCAAGCAAGAACCTTATTTGTAGTTTTTGTACAGAGAAAAATGATTGAACTATTTGGGACTCGGACTCTAATCAATTTGAGAATTTGATTGGACAATTTATTTGTATTAGTTTCACCAATTTAATTCTTTGGACACGTTGCCACGCTGAATTTATTTAAGCGGATTGGGTTATCACACATAGAAGGGGAAGAAGGCGGATTGTTTGTTGGTAGCATCGGCAACGAAGGGGTGTGGCAGCGGCTTAGTTTAAGGGTAATTCAAGGAAGGAAGAAGAAAAAAAACATTGCAATGTGACATAAGAGGTCAAGAGTTGTGCCAAGCTGCTGAGGAAGGGAGGAGGTGTGCACATGGATTCACTTGGTCGGCTTGGGTAGTGGCGTTGCAGTGTATTATGTTTCTAGCTTGTCAGAAAAATGAACGACTTTCATATGTAATTTCTCTTATGTTGGCCCTTATTCATTAACTAGTGCACCTAAGCGGATACTTGCAGCGAGGCAATGTTTCTTACAAGCAACAAAAAGGCAAGAAGTAGCAAGGAGATAAATATTGAAAATTACAGAAATCTGTTGATTTCTAGTCGAAGAAGTCAGC
Organism: Poa annua; assembly: GCA_026929855.1. Classification (NCBI taxonomy): domain Eukaryota; kingdom Viridiplantae; phylum Streptophyta; class Magnoliopsida; order Poales; family Poaceae; genus Poa; species Poa annua. Next base: position 75,553,190 of record CM049433.1, read on the forward strand.
AAGGAGCAAGCCTGGTGACCAGCTCCTCTAAGATGGAGGGGTAGCTGCTCCTTAGTTGCGCAAAGCCCTCACTAGACACAAGTGCCTTCAGGTTGTCGACTGAAGCCAGGAATGTGAAGCATGCCTCTTTGAGCCCTTCACATCCATGCTGCTCAGCCAACGCCAACGTGAGGCCTGCCGTGCTTTTGCTGATGTAGTTGCACAACGTCTCCTCACAAATGAATTTGAGCCTCTGCAGATTATATCTGTCAGCCGCTACTAACAGATGCGGTGCCATCTCCATAGTCTCGCCCTCGTCAACACCCGGCAATGAGTCGGTGTAGATAAAGTGAAGCATGGCTTTGAAAACTTTAGCTTCCATGTCATCGATCTTAACACAGCTTGCCGCCTTCTCTTTCATGGGACCGAAGAGCTCTGCCATGAAGACCGAGGAACGAGCACCAAGGATGTACCTGTGCGCCGTGAAGAACTCGCCGCCGACTTCAAAAGTCACATCCCCTGCCTGTCCGCTTCTCAAGAGGTGGAGCAGGTCCTGGTGCAAGTCGGACGGCGGAACGTCGACGAACTGCGCAGGGGGTGTCTCACTGGCGACGGCGCGGATCGCCTTTGTGACAGTGACATCACACTTGATGCTGAAACAGTCGTCTTTGAGATACATTGATTTCTCCAAATCTGTCCTCCTGATAAATCTATTGAATCCCCATCTCTGTATGGGACAAAACAGACGAAGCTCACTTGTGTTGGTGTGCGATGACACCGGTTGCCCATCCTGGTCTAGCAAACTGAACTTGAAGGTTGCTTTGACATACTTACCATCGGTGTTATCATCACGACATAGACAGACGGCTATCCAATCGGCATCCTCCTTGACCTTACAGTCAGGGTAGTATTTGATGCACCATTCATGGCCTCCGACAACGAACTTCTCGGACGTAATGCATTCGCCGTTGCCGAGCCCTTTGGTGCTGGAGTAGCCCTCGATCTTGAGGACGTGCGAGCCGGACTCGGCCTCCACAACAATGGCCGAAGCAGTCTGCGATGACGGCCGGTACCACCGGCTGTGGCACCGACGACAGAGGACGGAGAAGAGTTGGACATCGCAGATTCGCAGGGCAGCAGGGCAAGCCAAGCTACAGCGAGAAAAGTTTGTAGAGAATGGACAGAGCTCGTTGCAGTGGCAGTATCGAATGGAGGACTCACAAGGTGAGGTCGTTAAATAGGATGATGCGATGCTGGAAACCTTGCACATAATGGCGCGCTTCGATCACACCAGCGGTCGCCGCGCGTGTACATCGAGGAGTCGCATGGGCGGAATAGGAATCGCCAGCGTCGAGGATGCGACGAGTGGAAACAGCGTGATACTTTTCTCACTTGGCCTTCCTCTCGTTTCATGTGGTTTTTTGGAGAGTGGTTTTCCCACAACTAGTCACGGGTATCCGGCTTATCCCGGAATGTTCATTCTCCATCTAATGGTCGTGAAGGTCATTGTGTTTTTTTACAGAAAGGTCCCTGTACTTTGAGGGATTGTGATTCCTGTTCATGTATATGTATATGAACATAAAAAAATTTCCTGTTCATACTCCCTCCGTTCACTTGCTTAGGGCGTATAAGTTTTTTACAATTTTCATCAAAAAGGAAGGCGCCGGTGTAGGGGCTCTACGATTCTTCCCAACATGCCCCTGGTAGTTTCCCGTGCATGCAGCTCAATTAGCCAATAAATGACCGTGCATGGAGCCATTTCTTTCCAAATCATGTGCATGCAACTCCTACTGGTCGTGCATGCGGTTGCAGCCTTTGACAACACAAGCGAAATTAATGCTACAAAATAAGGAGGGAGTGTAGCACGCGGGAATGAGGGGCACGTTTGGAAACTAACTGCCATGCATGAATCTCCTTAATCACCGTGCTAGCTTTTTTATGCCTTGTTCAAAGGAACGGAGGGAGTATATATGAACATAAAAAGAAAATATTTTTTATGCCATGTATGTTCGGATGAACATATGCTGTTCATGTATCCAAAGAAAAATGCTACCGAAATAAAGGAACATTTTTACAAAGCTGAGGGTGCATTCTGTAAAAAACCTAGCACGAATCTTGAGAAAATTGACAGCACGGATAGGCCAGGTACCCGTGACTAGTTGTGGGAATGACATTTCGGGTTTTTTGGGTAACTATTCCGATAGAACTGCACATCCACAATGAGACGTGTTTCATCAGTGTTATGCGTGTGCTCCGGAGATTTACCGGGTGAACACGTTCCAACTGGGTGAAGCTCTTTTACCATGTTCAACCTTACCTCCTACTCATGGAGGGTATAATTGACCACGTAATTTTGTAATCAAGTGCTGGTAAAACGGTAAGGTTTAAAAAATGAACCATTCCTCTGTTTTCTACACTAGTTAGTGTGCACCTGTACTGCACGTTTTCGTAATGCAAGATCGATGATCCAAAGGTTCCCAAATCTCTACAATCACTGTACATTATCTTAATATTCGTCAGTTCTTTCTCTTGATCAAGTTCGCCTCTGATTCAAGACTATATTTATAATTGTTCAGTTTCACTAAATTTGAAATATAGCTCAAAGATAAAATCAATTGTACAATCCATAATTCTTAGTATCCTCTCGTGTTAATAGAGACACCTCAGAACAGATATCACATTGAGTAATTGAGCATGATATGTACCTTAGAAAAAGTGATTATAAAAAATGATCACCCAGAGCTCTCTTCTTACCTTGAAGATACATTTTTTTGGAAGGGAGCAAAGCCCTATCCTCTGCATCATGACGATGCACACGACTTTTATATTAAAACTTAAAAGTATTCAAGTATCAAATATCACTACAGTGGCTACATGAATCAACTGTCAGTTCTGAACCTGAAACTCAAGAACAAAGAGACACAGTGGACAAAACTCTGAAGATTTGGTGTCGTGTAAACCTTACGGCTTTTCTGTTCTTTTTCTCCTTTTATTCATGAGGAAGGGAAAACGTGGCCAGTAGCGATCCTACTCCTACGCCACGATCCGGTGATCTCGTGCCATCCCACGAAAACCAGATCATGTCAAACCACGACTACGGGAAAACAGGAAAACAGGCACGGTACGCAACAGACTTGCGACTCGCGCTTTGGAAATTCAGAAAAACTGCTAACTGAACTTAACTGAAAATCTACTGAACTCTGACAGACAAGATTAGAAACATAACAAATCACCTCCCTAATCTTGTAGTCACTTTATTCCTGCCATCCCGATTTTGCTCCTGAGTTCCTGGAAACGGATGCGCCCAAGAGCCTTCGTCAGAATGTCAGCAAGCTGCACCTCCGTGCGAACGTAGTCGACTTCAAGCTCCTCTTGCTCAACACATTCTCTGATGAAGTGGAACCGAGTAGCGATGTGCTTACTACGATCATGGAACACGGGGTTCTTGCACAGAGAGATCGCCGACTTGTTGTCCACCAACAGCTTCGGCGCTCGGGGCTCCTCGTTCAGCAGTTCGCCGAGGAGCCTACTGAGCCAATTGCTCTGACATGCGGCAGTAGCGGCTGCGATGTACTCAGACTCGCAAGACGATAGTGCCACCATGCGCTGCTTCTGTGACTGCCAACAGATTGGTCCCTGACCCAGGAAGAAAATGAGACCCGTCGTGCTCTTCCTGTCATCAACGTCTCTGGCCATATCTGCGTCACTGTATCCCAGCAGCTTGGGATCTCCTTGCCCCCTTTTGTACTGAACCCCGAGGGTTAGGGTTCATGCAACATATCTCAGCAAATGCTTGACAGCAGCTAGATGCTCTGTCGTTGGCGCCTCCATGAAACGGCTGACGTACCCCATAGCAAAGGATATGTCTGGCCTTGTATGAACTAGATAGCGGAGGCTTCCCACGATACTGCGATAAACTGTTGCATCCACCGGCTTCCCGTCGCCAGTTTTGCTTAGCTTCAGCCGTGTCTCCATAGGAACAGTGCAGGGGTTGCAATCATCCATCCCTGCCTTCTCCAGCAGTCTCCTGGCATACGTGGCCTGATTCAGCGTGATCTGACCTGCCTTCTGCCGTACCTCTATTCCTAGATAATAGCTGAGCTCGCCCAAGTCACTCATCTTGAACAGATTGGTCATCTCCTGCTTGAACTTCCCAATTTCTGCGGATGATGAGCCAGCGATGATGAGATCGTCGACGTAGACACCGATCAGGAGCAGTGTATCGCCACCGCCGCGGCGATAGACGGCGTGCTCCGCTTGACAGCGTGTGAAGCCAAGAGCGCGCAGACTGGAGTCCAGCTTCGCGTTCCAGGCGCGTGGGGCTTGGCGTAGCCCGTACAAGGCCTTCTGCAGGCGCAGGACCTTGTGCTCCTTGCCGCTGACAACATATCCCAGAGGTTGCTCGACGTAGACCTCCTCGATGAGCTCGCCGTTCAAGAACGCCGTCTTGACGTCCATATGGTGGATCGGCCAGCCGTGGTGTGCAGCGAGTGGGATTAGCATGCGCACTGTCTCCATCCTCGCCATCGGAGCGAATACTTCTTCAAAGTCTACTCCTTGCCGCTGTGCGTATCCTTTCGCGACGATCCGTGCCTTGTACTTCACCACCTGCCCGTTAGCATCTCGCTTGATCTTGTACACCCACTTGAGACCAATGGCTCGGTGCCCTGGCGGCAAATCGCTGAGCTGCCAGGTCTGGTTCGCCTCGATGCTTGCCATCTCTTCATCCATGGCTCCGCACCACTCCTTCTCCTCCTTGGCCTCGTTGTACGATGCCGGCTCCTCCGCCATGAGTAGGCGCAAGGGCGACATCTCCTCGCCGACCAGGACGTAGTCAGCAAGGCGTGTGTTCGGCTGCACAATGCCGTCCTTGGCACGTGTGCACATTGGATGGCCTCGGACTGTTGGAGCAGCAGTGTTCTCTTCAGAGAACTGTCCGTCAGGTTCAGTTTCTGACGCTGAACCAGAGACAGGAGTGAATGCCTGTCCGGAGCTTGGAGTCGTGGACACAGGGCTCGTTGCGTCGTGGTGCATGCCGCTGGAGGGTGTCTGCATCTGCGTTGGCGTCACCGCTCCATCTGCACCATCTCCAGGCATCGGAGAAGTGTTCCACGGCAAAGCTTTCCAGCTCGCCATGCTGTCTGTCGGCAGGCTGTGCCTCGGACCAGTCCCAGCTTGCATCTTCATTGAAGACGACGTCACGGGAGACTTGCACGCGTTGCGTCTTTGGATCGTAGACACGATAGGCCGCCGTGCCGGGCTCGTAGCCCAGCAGGACCATCCGCGAGCTTCTGTCCTCCAGCTTCTTCAGGTTCGGTCGCGTGTTCTTCACATGGGCGACGCAGCCGAAAGTACGTAGATGATGCAAGCTGGGGCGGCGTCCAGACCACGCTTCGTACGGGGTCTTGCCCGCGACACTCTTCGTGACGCCGCGGTTGAGGATGTAGACTGCCGTCGTGACAGCCTCTCCCCAAAGCTTCGCCGGGACCCCCTTTGCTTTCAGCAGGCTGCGTGCCATCCCGATGACGGTTTGGTTGCGGCGTTCAACCACTCCGTTCTGCAGCGGCGTATAGGGCGCTGTTAGCTGGCGCTTGACGCCGATGTCGGCGAAGTACTCGCCGAGCTCCTTGGAGGTGAATTCCCCACCTCGGTCAGTACGTAGTGCCATGAGCTTGCGTCCTGACTCCAGTTCGGCTTCGGCTTGGAATTTCTTGATCGCCGATGCAGCCTGGTCTTTGGTGGCAAGCAAATACACCCACATGTGTCGACTATGATCATCAACCAGTAGGAGGAAATACCGTTTACCTCCGGGCGTCGGCGGATCGATCGGACCACAAAGGTCTGCGTGTACAAGACCGAGCTGAGCTCCTGCTCGGTTGTACGCCTCGTGCGGGAATGAAGCCCGCTTGTGCTTGCCCGCAAGACATGCATCGCACAGCCGATCAACCTCCTCCAGCAGTGGGAGGCCGTGCACCATGTCTCCACGCGCGAGCTGTCGCAGGGCGTGGAAGTTCATGTGCCCGTAGCGAGCATGCCAACGCCAGGCATCCTCTCCGCCCGCATCGCAAGGCACACTGGACGTGCAAGGTTGAGGTTGAGCACGTACAGGCGCACACGATTTCTCTGAACGCGAGCGAGGAGCCGACCATCTGGATCACGTAGTTGAAGCAGGCCATGGCGGATGCGCGTGTCGTAGCCGATCTCATCCAGCTGTCCCAAGCTGATGATATTGCTGCACAGCCGCGGCATGAAATACACCTCCCGCAGCTCGAGGTGCTCGCCGTTGCGACACGTGAACAGAATCGTGCCGCGCCCCTCGATCTGCACGGACATGTCGTCGCCGAGCTTGACGGAGCCGCGCACGCCGGTGTCCAGCGTGCTGAAGAACTCGCGATGGCCGCACATGTGGTTGCTGGCACCCGTGTCCAGGAACCACGCCGTGTCGCACTGGCCGGCGACCGCTGTCGCTTTCGCCTTGGAGCGTTCCTCGTTGAGAAGAACGTGCTCGACAGGAGTCGTGCTCTCGCTGGTCGCCTCCAGCGCGCACAGGCTTGTGAGGTAGAGGGCCGCCTCCTCCTCATCCTCTTTCGCAAGGTTTGCGCGTTCCTTGCCATCTCGTTTCTGCGGCTGCGGGCATTGTTTGGAGTAGTGTCCGTTAACATTACAGTTGTAACATTTTACCTGAGACATGTCCCGTTATCCGTTCCCGGCATTGCCGCCGCCGTTCTTGCCGTTGCCGGGATTTGTCTTGGGCTTGCCCTTCTTTTGGCCGTTAGCGTTGCCGCTGCAAGAGCCCTGCCCTTGTTCACGCTGCTTCCGCCGCGCCTCCCACTCCGCCTCTGTGAGAAGCAGAGCGCCGCCGGTGGTCTGCGTCGCCGAGCCGCTGCCCCGTCCATCCGAAGTACGCAAGTGTCCGATCAGCTCCTCAACCGACAGGGTGCTCAGATCAAGTAGCGTTTCGTTGGAGCACACCATTTGGGAGTAGCGATCTGGAACAACTCGCAGAAACTTCTGGACGATTTTTACTTCTTCGACGGTGTCTCCGAGCGATCGGAGACTGTTGACGATGGCCGTGATCCGCATGCCGAAGGAGTCCAGAGTTTCGCCGTCGTGGAACACGATCTCCTCGAACTCCTTGCGCAGGCGTTGCGCAGTGGCTTCTCTGACGCGATCGACTCCGACACGCATCACCTTCACCGTCTCCCAGGCCGCCTTCGCCGATTTCTTCACCGCGAGCGCGCCCACCATCTCTGGCGGCACTGCCCGCAGAATCGCCGCGAGCGCAGCCTTGTCGTTCGCCACGCTCATCGGATTTCCTTCCACCGCGTCCCACATGTAGCAGGCCTCTAGATTGATCTGCATCACAAGAGCCCACTCGATGTAGTTTGTGGCCGTGAGCGTTGGCCACACCACGTTGCCGCCGGAGACGACGCGTTCCTGCACCGTGCGCTCGTGCACGATGACCTCCTTGCCGTGGCCGCCGTGGCCCTTGCTACGGCGCCGTGAGTGACTCCGACCGTGGCTTTGCGTCCGTTGCCGCGGTGGAGTCTTTGAGCGGTTCACGTCGCTCGCCTCGTCGCCGGCCATGGTTCCCAGAACACAAACGTGGTGCTCTGATACCAAATCTCAGTTCTGAACCTGAAACTCAAGAACACAGAGAGACAGTGGACAAAACTCTGAAGATTTGGTGCCGTGTAAACCTTACGGCTTTTCTGTTCTTTTTCTCCTTTTATTCATGAGGAAGGGAAAACGTGGCCAGTAGCGATCCTACTCCTACGCCATGATCCGGTGATCTCGTGCCATCCCATGAAAACCAGATCATGTCAAACCACGACTACGGGAAAACAGGAAAACAGGCACGGTACGCAACAGACTTGCGACTCGCGCTTTGGAAATTCAGAAAAACTGCTAACTGAACTTAACTGAAAATCTACTGAACTCTGACAGACAAGATTAGAAACATAACAAATCACCTCCCTAATCTCTACAATCACTGTACATTATCTTAATATTCGTCAGTTCTTTCTCTTGATCAAGTTCGCCTCTGATTCAAGACTATATTTATAATTGTTCAGTTTCACTAAATTTGAAATATAGCTCAAAGATAAAATCAATTGTACAATCCATAATTCTTAGTATCCTCTCGTGTTAATAGAGACACCTCAGAACAGATATCACATTGAGTAATTGAGCATGATATGTACCTTAGAAAAAGTGATTATAAAAAATGATCACCCAGAGCTCTCTTCTTACCTTGAAGATACATTTTTTTGGAAGGGAGCAAAGCCCTATCCTCTGCATCATGACGATGCACACGACTTTTATATTAAAACTTAAAAGTATTCAAGTATCAAATATCACTACAGTGGCTACATGAATCAACTGTCAGTTCTGAACCTGAAACTCAAGAACAAAGAGACACAGTGGACAAAACTCTGAAGATTTGGTGTCGTGTAAACCTTACGGCTTTTCTGTTCTTTTTCTCCTTTTATTCATGAGGAAGGGAAAACGTGGCCAGTAGCGATCCTACTCCTACGCCACGATCCGGTGATCTCGTGCCATCCCACGAAAACCAGATCATGTCAAACCACGACTACGGGAAAACAGGAAAACAGGCACGGTACGCAACAGACTTGCGACTCGCGCTTTGGAAATTCAGAAAAACTGCTAACTGAACTTAACTGAAAATCTACTGAACTCTGACAGACAAGATTAGAAACATAACATCAACCACATAAATATAGCTCGTAAAGCAATACTACACATCTTGTATTCTTTTAATGTGTTGACAGTCATACTGGGACAATACAGCCCGCACTACTGTCGTCAAGCGGGTGGTGCAGACAATGTCCATAAGAAGCCGTTGGTCCTCCGAGAAGAGAAAGGACCATATGTGAATCCAATAAATAGCTCGGTGAACAACATGTAAAAAAAGCATTTGTAATATTATTAAAAGCCTTATCATTTCGGCAATTCCAAATTGACCAAAGGAAAACCCATGTGTCAATGCGAATACGAGATTTAGTTTTGTTTTCCATCCCATTAAGCCAATTGCCAAATAAGCAGGGGATTAAGGACAAGAACAAAAATTAAAAATTGGATTTCGGTCGTGTGTAGCATCTTGCGGAGATTATCAGCTAGGGGCCTTATTCATTTTTCATTTTACTTGTTTGTTCAGACTTGGCTGTACTCCGAGTCTATGCATTCTATATTAATATAAAAGGCAAGAGAGTCGCCTAGTTTTTCAACAAAAAAACATAAATGTGTAGAAGAATCAGTAGATGTATATTCATATATTAGGGTCTGTTTCTTTGGGCTGCAGCTTTTGAAAAGCAGCTGTACCTGGTGGGCCGTGAAATTAGCTGTGGGAAGCAGATGTTGAAAGCAGAAATTTGATGTTTGGCACTGCTGCTGGTTACATGAGTGAAATGCCCTGATGTGCTGAAATGCTGTATAAATGCTGATTTAAAATGAAATAGATATCTGATTGTTTTATTACATAATTACCGCGTTTAATAACCGAATTACCTCAATTTAACTATTTTCTTAAAATAATTTAAACACGCTTTGTATCAAAATAATTTTGAAGTGTTTGGTTAGAATTCGTTACTACAAGTTTGGTGCCCACAAATATATTACTACAAATATTCTCCAATTCAAATATACAGATCTAATTCGCAAAAAAATACACAGATCTGTCCGAGGAAATAGGGGGAATTGGCATCCGGAGGAGCTTGGTGCAGCAGGGCGGAGTTGCTGCTCGTCGGTGAAGAAAAGCTGGCGAGGACGGCGGCGGACAGGGCGAGGCGCCCGTGGATAGAAGAGCTCTCGGGCGGCCGACGGCAACCGTGGTGCACCCGGCCGCTCCAGGGACAGCGCGAGTTGGACGAGGCCAGGAACGAGGCGGCGGAGGGTAACGGCGGCGACGGCAAGGAGATGTGGCCGCCCAGATCAACTGACGGATGGAGGGAGTGGGGCGAAGCGGCGGCGGCTTTCCAGGTGGCGGCCAGAGTGGAAGGACGTTTGGAACCGAGCGGGAGAGGCGGAGAACGGAGCGGGGGAGGGAGACTGGACGGTGACCGGTGGCGCTGGCGGCGGGGATGGGCGAGTCTCCGTCGCACGGAAGAGGACCTCGAGCTGGGGTAGGGGATGGGCTCGGTGGCATTTGTTTGTAAATTCTCTGATCTTCCAAGGGGTAGCTTCGTCCGCTGCACGCGAGAAGCGGAAGAAAAGCTCGGGAAGCACCCCTGGACCAGCTTTCACTCGCCGATGACTCGCCGTTTGTTTCAGCTTCCCATTATGGAGCTCAAAAGCGGAAGCGGAAACAAGCACAACGTTAGGATGGGTGTGTTTGTTTCAGTGGCTATCCACTGTGTGGTTAGGGATAGCCTTTTTTGATGGTTACCTCATGTTTGGTTTAGAGGATTAGAGGGTTAGGGATAACCAGATTTTAGGAATATGCTCTGAAAACGGTGGTCGAGCTCATCCGCCCAAAAATTGCCGGACGAGGCCAACCAGTTTTTCTCACGCGCAAGGCCCCAGCCGCGAGTCCAAAACCGCCCGTGTCTCTCCTCTCTCCCTCAAAGAACCAGACGGCGGCGGCAAATCGAGTGACCCAAGCGCGGCAGCTCGACCTTACAGCGACCTCGGACGGCGGCGCGAGCTGCACATCTCTCCTCCCTCCGTCTAGCCGTCTAGGTCGGCAGCGGGGCTGCTCTGTTTCTGTCTCACCTGGGTTCTGTCTCAGCCTGGGTAGGAGGACGGCGAGATGTGGCGCGCAGTGCCGAACGGCGCCGGACGGACACAAGTATCAGCGCGGTGATCAATCCCTCCTACCGCCGGCCGGACATGTCTCTGACCTCCTCAATCTCTCTCATCTCTGCTTCGTAACCGATGTACACGCCCATGCTATCGCGACTAGTACTAGTTGATTAGTGTTGTATGCATAGCAATAGCAAGCTAGCATCGATTTGTCAATCTAGCGTTGCTTCTCATCTACGTATTGATATTCTTTTTTGCAAGTAGCATGCGGTGAACAGGTAGAGCACCGTCCCCAACCACGTCTCATCCTCTGTTAACCAAACAAAAAAGTGGCTCATCCCCCACCCTCAACCAAACAAAAAAGAACGGCTACCCCTAACCAAGTGGTCGAGGGTACCATCATCCTCAACCATATCCCCTAAACCAAACACACTTAAGTTAGTATGATAACCTGTCCCTCTGTTTGACAACTTTAGCGGTTTGCACTTTGCACTTCAATTAGGGACTGAGGGAGTATTTCGGTTTTGGGCTTATTCAGTGGCGAAATTCCTTCTCTGTAGTCTAATCAAGCGCCAGATGCCTACTGTTTTCTCAATTAAGGTTTGGCATCTTCCAGCACGGCAGTTTCAATCAACTGAGAGTCTGAGACTCAACTCACCGCCATTTCAGTGTCACTTGGAGTTGCGCACAACTCTGTCCAAGCTGGGAGCTTTTACTAGTCAGCATGAATGCCTTCACAAGACAGCGTTAATGCGGTGCTTATGAGCCCAATTTCGTGAGGCTGCTGTAGTATTGTATTTTGCGTATATGTGTGGTATGAGCTGCGAACTCTTAGCTGGCTGGTACGTACGCAGTATCTTTCATTGAATCGAAAGTGGCCTGACCTCCCCCATTCAAGTGCTGCCCACAAGATAAAACAGTGCTTCATTTATGCCCGTTATTAAGTTTGCTTAGCTGCATTGCTTTTCTTCATTCATACGCACCACAAAGTTCTTGCGGTGAAATTTGGTTGCACTTGCAGTATTTTATTTTCAACAACTGACTTCATGTTCTTTGGATGCTCAGAGGATATACTCCCTCCGTTTTCAGGTTTGAAAGATCCATACGAATTTGATCCCGACTTTAACCATAGATTTTATAATAAAATAGATATTATATATCTCAAATAGAAAATTTGAGCCCAACTGTGAGCCCAACTTTAGTGGATTTATATTTACATTAATGACTTTGCGCTATGAGAAACTGGATTGGAGTTTCAGAAATCATAGCAGCAGCATGTAAGTGGAGACAATAACACATGTGAAGTTCAAAGTCTTATCTTTCAGGGTGAAAATTCAAGTTCTGGGTTTAGTTGGTTGTGTCTGACAATGCTCTTGTTGAAGCATTGTTTTGAGCGGAGACTATCTCCAGGATGAAAACTCAACATCTTTGATCTGGCGACAACCGAGCTTATGCATTGTTTTCTTCTTGGCGTTGCTTTTGAAGAACTTGGACATATATAAAGTGTTGTCTTCGTGGTGGTTGTGCTCTTCTGTAAGGAATAAAACTCTATACCGGGATTTTTCTTTATAACTTTTTTTTTCTTTTTTTGCTGTGTGCATCCATAATTCCATTTGGTATTGTGTTGTTGCAGGGGTTGGTCGTAATCCTCGGCGTGAACAGAAGGAAGGTCGTCCCCCCGCGTCGTCTCCCCGAGAGAGACTGCCGGGGGCTCCCCAACTCCACCTCCAGCGCCCCCTCTCCTCCTAGATCCCTCGTGTCGCCGCCGGCGTGTGCCACCGGGCCTTGCCCGCGTGGTGCCGGCGGCGGCGGCCCGACTTCTCCCCGCGCTCGGTTCCCCATCTCGGGTGGTGGCGGGTGGCGGCGGTGCTCTTCGGCGGGCGGCGGTTCCGGCTGGAGGCGGCTGCTGGCGACGGCGCGCCGGCCTCTCCATGCGACGGTGCTGTCCCTTGACGGCGACGAGCTCGCTGCTCGCGGGGCTGACCGCACGGCCCAGATCTGGGCCCTTTGGGCTCGATCTGGGTTCGGCGGGCCGGTCGGCTCCCAAGGCGGCGTCTCTTCCTGGAGATAGAGATGGAGGCGGCGGTGACTGGGTGGCGACGACGCTGCAGCCCTCCTGCTGCAGCACGGTGGCGAAGTTTAACGGGTCATTTTTTTGGCCAGGCCGGGCCGTTGACGTTGAACCAGAGGGTAGCAACGGCGACCTACGTGCTGCAGCGCGACATGGACTTTACGGACCCGATCTGGGTCCGGCCGGGCAGGCGGCCTGGTTTGTCCCTGCTGCGTCCGGTCGGCACCCGTCATTGGCGGTGGAGGGCGTCCTCCAGGTGGTAGTGTTGTTGCCATCCTTCGATATTAGCGTTGGCCTGGTGTATTTCTGCCGCCGCGTCCGGTCGTCTACCGCGGGAGCGGTGGAGGCAGTTCCCTCTCGTGTGGCTGTAGAGTTGTCGATCCCGGAACGTGGCGTCTCTGTTCTCCTTTTCTAGGCCTCGCTTCATCGGTTCACAGTGAGACGACGACGGTGGTGTGCATCCTGTGGTGGCGCATGTAGGTGGACGGCGGCGTTGGGCGGAGGACTGTGGATCATCTCGGGTAGTGGTTCTTTAGGGGTCGGGAGAAATCCTTGTCATGTTAAGACATCGACAGGGCGACACCTACGGGTGCCGTCATTCCTTCTTGAAGGGTGTCGTGTGTACCCATAACCCACTCACCCCTGTGCGTACGGGGGAAACCCTAGGACTTGTCCGGGCAGCAGTGGCGTCATCGTCGCAGTCCTTCTTGAAGGTGGTGCTTGGTACGCGATGGTCCAGAGCTCTGGGCACGTGGTGGGTCGTTAGGTGGGCGCAGCGGATGTATGCCATCTTAGTTTTGTCGATCTGCCGTTGTCGGCGTTCTTTCTTTTTTCTTTCTCTTGTTTTCTCCTTTGGGCTTGACTGTACTGAGGCCCCAACAATTGTATCGGTTGGTTGCTATATTTATATAGCGGGGCGAAAGCCTGTTTCGTGGTGGTGGGGTTGGTCGTAATTGGTATCTCCGCTTAAGCTGGCTTTGTTCCTTCCTTTGGACTCTCTGAAATAGAAAACAACAAACAAAAGAGGATGTCACATAGTAAAAAAAATTATACATGATCTGAAAAGGGCAATTTTAAACATGCCATTGCGTTTTAATGGTTAACGGAGGAGAATCGCATGGAGAGAGAATGAAGTTTGAGCTCATCTTGAATTTTTTAAGGATTTCTGGCATGAGAATGCATTCACCCAATTCTTGTTATCCTATAATAATTGAGGCCACTATACGGAAAATAATTAAGCTGAATTCTCTAAGCCCTCTACCAATGCTCCACCGTAGCACTGTTTCTTTGTATGCCATGTCAGATTTTTGTCTATTTTACACTTAAGTAATTAGAAAAAGGGATGAAACGGTCTCCCTTATCTTAGATACAGTCTCTTCACGCCGTGATGTGCAAGGTTCGCTGAATCTCGTACTATAGACTTGGACAATCTTAATAGAAGTGCGGGCAATTAAAATAAATATTATGCGAATATAAGATACAATGTATTCATGTAGTTATTTCTAAAAATCCACCCCTCTTAGAAAAGGCGTGTTAAGATTCAATGCATTGTGAGTGCTCTAAATTGTACACGAAGATACTAGCAAGGTGGCCCTCGCAATTGTGAGGGCATTGTCTTTAAAATGTTGAATTTGTTCATGAAATAAAAATAGGGTATCATAATATCGGAAACACAAAATTTTAAGCCATAAGAATTTAGAATTGTCGCCAACATTATGTTATATAAAATGTCACTTTCGGAGAATATTATGAATCATTTTAATTTATGTAGAGTAGTTATTATGAAATTTCTGAAATAACTTGTTATATTCTATAATATACATAAACACCGAGGGTGCAGAATAACTTATTTTGCAGACACATATTTTAATGTTGTTTCATACAAACAATTCTGTCACATATGTAAATATATATGTTCATCTTTACCAGTAACTGAAAAACATTCCCACGAAATAGAAATATGAGTTATAGCAGTGTAAAATTCCCAAAAACAACATACATACGTTTATTTTAGTTGTTTGTGTTTTAGTTTTGCGTAAATTAAAAATTATGTCATGTATATATTTTACTATGTTCTTGTTCCCACCAGGTGTAATACAAAATTTACGTGATATTAAAATTCTATACGGTTGCTAAGATACAGTGTGTAGAATAACTATTCTTCTTTGTGGAAGTCAAATAGAGTGATGTGTTCATCACCCAGGGTGTATATATTGAAACGTAGGTGGTGCTATTTTAATAATCTGTTCCACTTATCCATCTTTTTTAAGTCTAGGTGTTCTAGTCACCCACTAACACGGGTTTATTGGCATGTAAGAGTAATGGCGTCAAATTGGATTGAACATATTTTCATGTATATATTGATGCTGAAATATACTTGGATGGCAAATTGCTTTAACACTTTAATCGGTTAACAATTTAATCCTTCCCTTCTCACAAATAATATTTTCTTATTCGTGAGTGCATCGTCTTAACATGCTGAATTTGTTCATGAAATAAATTTAGGGTGTCACACATATTTGAAACACATAATTTAAAGCTTTTAGAATTCTCGCCAATATCATGTTGTCATGTGGAGTAAATATTATTTAGAATAGTTATTAGGAAATTTCTGATAGGGTGCAGAATAAGTTATTTTGCAGCCACGATTATTTTATGTTGTTAGATCCAACCAATTATGTCACATATGTTAATATATATGTTCATGTTTAATAGTAGAAAAAACAATTGGCCCGAAAAATACAAATATGAGTCATAGCAATGTAAAAGAAAAAAAACAGCATAAATATGTGTATTTTAGTCGTATTTGTTTTTGTAATTTTACGTAAGTCAAAAATTATGTCATTTACATATTTTATTATGTTCTTCTTCCTTCCCTATGTAATACAAAATTTACGTGCCGTAAAGATCATATACAGTTGTTAAGATACCGTGCCGTGTGTGTAGAATAAATATTCTACTCCGTGGAAGTCAAATAGTGTGACTATGTTCAGCGCACACGGTGCATATATTTAAATGTAGGCGGTGCTATTTTGATATAAAGATTAATCTATTCCACTTATCCGCCAATTTTTAGTCTAGGTGTTATACTCACCCACTAACACATGTTTATTGTGTCATGTAAGAGTAACTACATCCAACTGGATTGAACCTAATTTCATGTATAATATTGACGTTAAAACATACCTGGATGGCACATAGTTGTAACATTTTAATCGGCTAACTATTTACTCCATGTCTCCTTACAAATAGTCATATGGTAGTACAATGCACCATTAAATTCTTCTAGATTGGTTTTTAAATATCTTCGAACTAAAATTATCTATGAGTAATAAACTTCACTCGTGCTTTATAACATTAATTGTTTTCGGTTATATAAGGTATGATCTTTTAGGAACAATATACTTTTCAGATTTTAAAATTCTAAACCGTCTGAGAATGAACAAAGTCTTAGTCATTGAATTTGCATTGTGATTCGTGCTACCCTGAGAGTTGCACTCCAATTTACTCGGAACTCTCTCGATTGAAGAAAAAGGTGGGTTTTACTTTGTACACATGTTTGGACCCATACTCTACCGTTGAAGATCTAAAATCACCTGATTTCCTCTCTTTAATCACTAAATGCAAATTTAGTTATCTAAATAACTCGGCTGATGGGGATTCCACATTTGTTGTTTAAGAAAAGACTGTCACCTAATAACATATATACACGCGTGTGTATTTATTTGTTTTCTACTAAAAATGTCACGTACTCTAGCTCATGAGAACATATATCTAACACGCTATCCAACTTAAACCCATAGGTGAGGTACGCTAGATTAATCCAGAGTGCTTGGAACAAAATGACAATAAAAAGACCTAGTCGAATTGGTGTTTTGACAGACTATCAGCTAATGACTATCGATCATGTTATTTTTTTAGGAAGACATGTATAATTAATATTTAAGTACGGTCTGCTAAAAAATCATATGTATAAGCGTATTCCTAGGAAAGGTTTAAAGCACCTGGTATTTTTATCGATCAATCAGTTAGCCAGACACGTCCGACCGTCCGGCACAATTTTTCAGATCAGAAATATCCCCTCGTAATCTTAGAAAATAGAAGTACAAGGATCCGTGTGATTATACATCCCTAGCTAGCATGTGGTGACGGACGCCATGGTTTTTTTCCTCGCTTAGGGAATTAGGGTGTAATCTTTGTCGGTACGTACGTGAACTGTTATTTTAGAATAAACTGTCTAAGAATCATGCATGACACGTAAGGTGTTGGTGCGGTGTACGTGAACAATTTGTTTTTATCTCTCCTTAAATCTTAACCATTAACTATATATCCATCTGATCAAATCGGTGAGGTGAAGTTAGATAGAAGATCTATGTTCACACGTACGTGGACTCTTATTTCCTGTTTTTTTAAGGAAAACTACCGATCTGTTTTGACGTGGGCGTTAACACGTATGTGCCTTGTGTTACGCAATTATTAATTTAATCTAAACCATTAATTTTAAATTTAACTATCAAAATTAATTGAGGGGATGTGGCTTAACCTGGTGCCTCAAAAAACTAACTCATTTTGTTTTTAGTATATAATAGATTATGTTGTTACCGGGTTTTTTATTAGAATTAAAATAGTAATATACTTTTATTGATACACCACGATAGCACAACCCTAGAAATAATATTTAATTTTATTAATCCATACTGCTCCGTTCAAGCTACTCCTGCACAAGTGTCTTATTTCAGAAAAGGTCAACAAGTACTTAATAAAACCCATTTATGTCCTATGTTTGTCTCGTGAAGTGCCAAGAGTTTGTGCACTTAGGATAGTCACAATGGAGAGTAACTTCAACTAGTAACATACACGTATTACGAGTCTATGTTACTAACCTCACAATGCAAAATAACATAAAGGTAGTGTCATATAGAGTCTTATTTATTACTCTATACACACATTTTCTCTTGAAAACTGTGCTGTGATGGTAACTAGCTAAGTTACTCCATTTGTCTCTCTCCTCATTAATTACATGCCACATCATTGTGACTAGTCCATGTTACTCTCCATTGTGACTAGTCTTAGATATATAAGAGGATAAAAAGTGGTATATTTCTTGTGGACGTAACTAGTGCTCCCTTTGTTCCGATTTATTAGGCCTATAAGAAAGAGCAGCGCGACCAAGGCCTCTAGATAAGAGTATGGAGTGTATTGTATCATTACGCCATTACGCCGTAGGTAACACAACCTCTTAATGGAAAAAATGCTACTACCTATGATGTGTATTTTTCACCAGTTAGTTAACAGAGATGCCCCCAAGCTCACTTGCAAAGGCGAGTGGATATAAAAAATAGTTGGGGTTTCCTCTGTTTTTTTTGTTTTGCAGAGGGTTTCCCTCTGACCTCTGGTCATGGACGTGAATTTCTAATTTTGCCCAAGTACTTACCAAAACCCATTTATTTCCTCGTTCATGCACGCGAATTTGCCATCTTATTCTATAAAAAAGTAGTTAGTTTTACCGCCGATTTCTTTACAAAAGAGCATTGGCCGTCTTAAAGTTTCAAAGTACTACAGACTAAATTAGCGTCTACTCAAACTCTCAGTTCGTCCATCCTTTAGGTGCAGTCAATTCAATTTATCTTAGACTGGTACATATGCGACTTTTGGGTGTATTTCTGTCCATCTCTTTCACTTATGTTTGAGAAAAATAATAATAATGTTATTGATGTGTTTTGTATCATTGTGCGTACAAACTGATGTTTGGCAGAAAAACAGCTAGGAAAAGTAAATCAAGTTCAGCGAGACAGGAGGGGAGGCAAAAATTGAAGTCCTTAGCTGTTCTTGCATTCAAGTGATCGCCATGCCGTCCCATCTTTCTTCCCCAGGACACAGCACTATATATATAGCAGGTTGCTCCATTCTCCCGCAATACAAACATAGCTCCTCTCTTCATGTGCGCGCTCACCGGTGCACAATAGCCACCCATAAGAGCATATAGGTGCAGTAACACCATCAGTACTGGTTGCACCGGCAGACCAGCTAATCTAGCTAGCCAGGGCAGGAGCTGATCCATGGCAAGCATGGTGGATTCGCCGACGAGCTCGTGCGTGTCGTCGGACACGGAGGAGGAGGCAGCGGCGGTGGCGAAGCCGATGGTGGTGGCGGGATGCACGCAGTGCCTCATGTACGTGATGCTCTCGGAGGCGGCAGAGGAGCAGCCCAGGTGCCCCCGGTGCAAGAGCCCCGTGCTGCTGCACTTCCTCCATGGCGCCTCTGCCGACGCCAGCACCAACAGGCAAATCAGCAAGAGCTAACCAAGCTGCTGCTTGCTTGCTATACTTGTTGATGTTGATGACCCTCTGAACTTGTTCCCTCGTCGATCTCTGCCATGATGCTGTAACCCATCACCCATGTATTATGCTCTCTGTAGACTGTAGTTTTCCGCTGAGGTAATTTCAATGCGAGTAGTAGCTCCACCGATCAGGTTTTATATCAGTTTTTCCAAGTAGCTACCGTACAAAGCTGGGATACTGGATTTCCATTGCTTCCTGCATGTGCAACTGGTTTCTTGCTTGTAATCCATGTATTATGCTGCACTCTATGAAAGAAATTACACATGTATTCCTTTCCAGATCTTTCCGCTTCCTGCAGGTGCAATTGGTTTTGCTACTGATATGCGTGTCAGGGCATTCTCGTTAAGTTGTGTGCTGTTAATTCATATCCAAGAACATGTTGTTGCTGTATCCGCGAGTTTGAATCTTGAGATATTATTAACCATGTCATTCTACAATTTGAATTACTCCTAGATTTGATTGATTCAGAAGGTCGTTTGCAATGTACCGTGCGACCAGGGACTCTTCTCGTTCATCTCTTAATTAAGCATCATATCATGTGGACGATTGGAGTGCGTGACTACTCGCTACTTTAATTTAATTTTATTATTGATGATGGTCTCCTAGCCGATCTCAACCACCAGCTAGCTACAGAAGCATAGCCCCGATGGTGACCGGAAAAGATCAAAATTAAAGAGGAGATCGACGACTTATTATGATAGATGGATGCATGGATCGATCGACCGCTCATGGAAAACCTGTGTCCGTTTTAATTGGGCACCATCAAGAATAGTGGATGCATGGATCACTATACTACTAGCAGATAGAATAAATACGGGCAATAAGTAGGAGCAGTTGAGAGGAGGAATCGCGCTTAAACATGCACATCGGTTCGTCATCAAGCACACATTTATATCTACCGTCCTCCGTTGCCTTCTCTCTATCTTCGCGTGCTTCCCGCGCGTGTGTGCTGCCCATGGAAAGGGCGATAGCAACCGCAGTCGATGAAACGAATCACAGGATGAAACACTAACAGTGCATTTGGTACTGCATTACGGCTAAGCAACTGATCTGCCAGATGCAACTCTCGGTCATTCACTCATGAGCTAATGGCTTCTATACCACTGACAAACTCAACAATTACTCATTTGCCATCCAAAAAGCTCCAGTTCTCATATACCAAACACAAATGAATTATATTGCTTATTTGCCATTGACTAATATGTTAGCATTACCTCATTCCGGTAAGAAGCTAAAATGACCAGCCTGCCCTCAGTGGCAAATAAGCAACGGTTATAAAACAAGTATACAAAAAAATGGCAGCATTTCACCTATATTTTTCAGCAGCAACACAAGCGGCAATATATAATAGTTCAAGTATTTTATATTTCCAGCAATAGATAACACAAACACTAATAAGTGATAATTTAGAAAAATTAGACCAAGTTCACAAACATCCAGAACCAAAAGACTAGAACTAGAATTTAGTTGTTCACACAATCAGTAGCAAGTTGACAACATTTAGAAACATGCAGCAACACTAAGTTCATAACTTCAATTTTTTTTGCTTGGCTGTTAGGCGCAACTCTCTTCTTACTTCAAGTTCTCACTGTGGGGGTGTCAAGTGGCGTAGACATGATCTTTGATCTACATCAAATATTTAGATTACATACTATGGTACCCTCAAAGAATGTAAATACAGTTTGAACATGGAAGTAGAGGTAGTGCATTTCAGTGTTCGTACCTTTTAGTTTCAGAGGTAGTCTTTGATGATGTCGACTTGGTAGCATTGTGTTCAGTTGCATCGATGCGCATTCTCCTATTTAAAACAGCAAGAAAAAATGTAAGAGAATCAATGCGCATTCTCCTATTGATAAATGTCTTTCTACTCTTGTAGATGATACAAGCATGTCAATGTGCATTCTCGTATCTAAAACATCAAGAAAAACATAAGAGAATCACATATTTTACCTTGCGCAAATTAGAGAGAGAGAGAAGTCAAGCCGTCTTCAGCCACGCCGTCCTCCTCCTGGGAATCCTGGGCTTGGAATCCTGTCGCCCCTGCTTCACTCTCCACCCGGCAAGAATCCCCATTACTAAGGTTTTGGCCGACATGGTCAGGGGGAGAGGTTAGCGGCGGTTCCGGCGACGGAGGCTTGGGGAGCAGCGGTTCCGGGGACGGGGGCTGGTGGCACGGCGACGGGGCCCGGAGGAGCAGCGATAGGGCCCGGAGGAGTGGCGATAGGCGCTGGAGGAGCGCGGGTTCCGCGACGGAAGGTGGGGGCGTGGGTGTTGGCGACGAGGTATGGGGAAGCGGCCGCATGCGCTGGGGGGCCGCGGATTCCGGCGAGGGGCGATGGGGAGCGCAAGTTACAGCGACTACGGGGGTTGGGGGAGTACCGGCGGCGGTTCCGCCATGGATCGATCTGGTATTCTGGTGTGTGCAATGAACTAACGGCAATGGCATATAAGCACTGAAAATTGGTTATGTTTGGTATATCATCACTCGTCGTTTGTGTGATGGCAAATGAGCCATTGCCGCGTTCGTTTGTGGTACAGAAGCAATTTTCTATTCACTCATTGGGTCAGGTGATACGCCTCAAACGTATCTATAATTTCTTATGTTCGATGCTTATATTATACCCATTGCTACATGTTTTATATACACTTTATATGATTTTTATGCATTTTCTGGGACTAACCTATTAACAAGATGTCACAGTGTCAGTTCCCTGTTTTCTGCTGTTTTTGGTTTCAGAAAAATTGTTACGGAAATATTCTCGGAATTGCACGAAACAAAAGCCAAAGTCCCTATTTTCTCGGAAGGATCCAGAACACCGAAGAGGAGACGGAGGGGGGCCACGAGGCAGCCACACCTGGTGGAGGCGCGGCTCCCCCCTTGGCCGCGCCACCACGTGGTGTGGGCCCCTCGGGCGCCCACCGACGTTGCCCTTTCGCCTATAAATACCCCCGACGGAAAAACCCTAAGTACCCAAGCACTTTTCACGAAACATCCCGTAGCCGCCGCCGTCGTCAACCCTAGTTCGGTAGGGCTCTGCAGCTCTTCTCGGCACCCTGCCGGAGAGGGGAATCATCACCGGAGGGCTCTACATCACCATGCCCGCCTCCGGACTGATGCGTGAGTAGTTCATCCTTCGACTATGGGTTCATAGCAGTAGCTAGATGGTTGCCTTCTCCTTATGTGCTACCATGTTTAGATCATGTGAGCTGCCTATCATGATCAAGATCATCTTTATGTAATGCTACATGTTGTGTTTGCTGGGATCCGATGAATATTGAGTACTATGTCATTTGCTTCATAATATATTATGTGTGTGTTATTTATGATTTTGCATGCTCTCCGTTATTAGTAGATGCTCTGCCAAAGTAGATGCTTGTGACTCCAAGAGGGAGTATTTATGCTTGATAGTGGGTTCATATCTTTATTTAATGTGTGGGAGTGACAGCAACCTCTAAGATTGTGAATGTACTGTTGCTACTAGGGATAAAACAGTAGTGCTTTGTCTAAGGATAATTGTATTACTTACATTACACACTTTGCCTAATGCAATAATCTGTTGCTTGCAACTTAATACTGAAAGGGGTGCGGACGCTAACCGGAACGTGGATTATTAGTCATAGATGTGGTTGGAACGGTCTATGTATATTGTTGTAATGCCCAAATGAATCTCACACTAGACAACATGACATGTACATGCATCATTATGCAGTTCTTTATTTTGTCAGTTGCCCAGCTGTAATTTGTTTACCCGCATGTATGCTATTATTTATTTACGGAGAGACACCACTAGTGAACTGTGGACCCCGGTCCTTTGTTTTACATTGATAATACAACCTACTGCAAATACTGTTCTCTTTCATTCTCTGCAAACAAACATCATTTTCCATACTATACGTCTAATCCTTTGTTACAGCAAGCCAGTGAGATTGACAACTTCACTGTTAAGTTGGGGCAAATTATCTTGATTGTGTTGTGTGCAGGTTCCACGCTAACTCCACGCCACCAAGACTTCCTGGCGCCGTTGACACCTTCAGAAGAGCCTTCTTCTCCTACTGGCTCGATAACCTTGGTTTCATAACTGAGTGAAAACTTCCTGCTGTACTCTCCACACCTTCCTCTTGGGGTTTCCCAACAACCCCATCGTGTGCATCATCAGGCTCCCGCGTTTTTGAAAGCAATTCTCACTCAGGCCGATTAGAAATACTACTTGATTCAGTAGTTTTAGATGGTTAGGCTTATGCGGCGCAAACGCCTTCACTCCTCTCGTTTCTTCTCTCAGCGTCTCACTTAATTTAGGCAAACTCAATCTCTGTATTTCTCGGCTGAAGTGGATCAAGTCATGGCATGACCGTCGACGATTATTGTTCACCTTTCACTGTTATGAGGATCTCCGCCGCTTATCGTGGCGGTTGAATTTGCATCGTATGGATGATATTATTCATACTAATTGACGTGTTAAAAATAGAAAAATATGTTAATGTGTGGTCTAAAAAGAAAAGTCAATGCATACACAAACTTCAGGTTACTACATGAATCTTAAAAAATAAATTATATCAATCCATAAATTTATGATAATGCATTGATATTTGAAAATTCATTTATCGTTTGTCCACAGATGGTAAATCATTTTGAACAAATGAGATAAGCGAAAGAGATCCATATAGATGTGGAGTTGCATAGTTGCATTTCCCCGTCTAAAGGTGAATTCGATGAAGAACTTGGTTCACCTAGTTTCCTCTTGGTCCCCCGGGCCCGAGGGCATCATTCCTACACACTTCTAGGTTGATAAGATGATGTTGCAGGGCAAGCAATGGGTGGTAACAAGTCACGGTCGGACAAGGCCACCTTTGTAACACCCCAAAAGCTCTAGATTTTTTAAATGCTGAATTAACTAAATAAAATGATTGATTTGCTTGACTTTGTTGAAATTTTGGAAAATATTAAACTCTTTGAGGACTTGATAAAAATTTCTCAACCATGATTTAAAACAGTTTTGTAGGAGTGGGTTAATAGGACCATCTAAATTATAAATCTTAGTTGGAAAAATATAGAAAAACATAACTTTCTTGTGTTTGGTTTGATTTAAGTTGTTTGGATTTGAGTGGCTTATAAAACATTTAAATCCAACCAACCATGTTTGAATTATTTAAGAGATGTTTTATATCCAACCAACCATGTTTGAATTATTTAAGAGATGGAATAATATGACTTCTCCAAATACAAGGAACACGTGTGAAAAATATTATGTTTTTACTCACCGAGAAATAAATTTAACAACATGTGTGAGCATAAATTTTACTCAAACCAAAATATGATTAAATAAACCATTGAAACTAATTTTGGTGATTTGTTAGATGTATTTAAACTTTTTATTCATAAAATACTTTTGTAAATTATACATAGGAGGAAAGTAATCTGATCTAATATATTCATTGAATTTATCACAATTTTCGGATATTTTTCTCAAAATATTTGATGATTATTAAAGTCGTAATCATTTCCCTATAATTTTATATAAATAGAAAAATGTTTAGAAAGTTCAGAATTCTAAAATAGCCTAATCCCTCCAACGGCCCCATTTTCCGTCTCCTTATTTCCTCCACCTAATGGGCTAGGCCCATGCGGCCACGCCCTCTCTTTTCTGACCCTAGTACTATTTGCTTAGGCCAAATATCTTAGTTTCCTTTTTCCTTTATCTCATGTTAGGCTGCATTTCTTTTGGCCCATTCGACTGAGCAAGCCACTTGGACCTGTACTGAACAGAAAGCACATACTACACGTGTAGGGTTGGAATTAAAAATCAAAACTCGTAAGCTAAACCAGTTGCTTGAAACTCGACTCGGTCTGGCTCGAACTCTAAACGAGCCGAGCCGAGTTTTCATTTTAGACAGTAAACGAGTTTGAGTTAAACGAGCCGAGCCGAGTTTTCATTTTAGACAGTAAACGAGTTTGAGTTAAACGAGCCGAGTTTCGAACTACTCGTTTAGCTCGTTTAACTCGGTAAAAAATATTTGTTATACGTATTTTTGTATTGGTGAACAATGTTTCCGAATAATTATAGTTTAACGACTAGATATTACTTGATAATGTCCTATTTTTATTGATTGTTGTGATTATTACATCATACATGGCTAAATAATTATGTAATTTTTTTATTATAATGCATGTTGACAATTTTATCGAGCTAAACGAGTTAAACGAGCAAACTCGTGAGTTTAGCGAGTCGTGCCGAGTTTCATTTCTTGACTCGTTTATTAAACGAGTCGAGCCGAGCTGGCTCGTTAGTTGATCGAGATTCAACGAGTCGAGCCGATCCGGCTTGGTTTGAATCGAATTCAAGGACTATGCATGCGCCTTCTCATTAATTTTGGTCCGATTAGAAAAAAATAATTATTATTATGGGATTTCTCAATATATGTTTTGGCAAGAATTTTTTTGTGCAAGTATGAAGCTGGAGCCGCACTCGCCATCGTCGTCTCTTCCTCCACTGGCCAAAGTCGGAGCTCGAGAAAGTGTCGTCTCAGTTCCATGTCCCCTCGCCATTATGGGACAAGGACATCAGTGAGTATATCGACGTCATGACTTGAGGCGGACACCCCCGGCTTGATGAATTCCATCATCGCATCAACACAAGAAGCCTCCACCGCCACGTGCCTCCTGACGTTGCCACCTTCGTCTACAACTCCTCTACTAACTACGACTTTGGCAATTATGATGACGAGGATTTGGGTTAGTAGTTTTGGTTTATATTTCTTCAAAAACTGGTAAAAAAAATTGAATTAACATCTTTGACCCAATTTCATTCCTAAATATCTTTTCGGGTTTTTGTATAGGAGTTGCAATGAAGGGCAGCCGTCCCCAACGGCCGGGCATGTGTCTCACACCCACTTTAGCGGACCGAAGGTGCGTCACACGGTGGGCCATGGGCAGCCTGTCACGGACGACCCAAAAATCTTGGGCCTAGCCGGGCTTGCTCATCTTGGCGAGCTCATGTCTGAATATCAAGGCGAACAGGGGTATGACTATCTGGAGGGTTGCCTTCGCAAAGGCCTCTTTTTGGCCCGCGCGCCCTCTCTCAGCCCGCCACGTGGCGTACGGAGCGCGGGACCGCACCAGATCCAGATCCAGATCCACTTATAGATAAGATGTACAAACACCACACAACAGCATGTACAAAAAAAACTTAACTAGTACAACTACACAGACATGGTTGTACGTACAACTACACAGATCACGTTGTACAAATCACGTTATACAATTACAGCAGGTTGTACAGATCAGGTCGTACAACTATACATATAGGTTGTACAGAAACAGAACTGAACGTACAACTACACAGATCAGGTTGTACAGATCTGGTTGTACGTACAACTACACCCAGTTTTAGTTGGATGTACAACTACGCATATCAGGTTGTACGAACTGTACACAATCCGAAGTACAAAAAAAAAGTTTATCAAAACCTATCAACAATGGATCTAGTTTTGAAGATCTTGACGCGAGGAGTTCAAAAGTGAAAACGGTTCGTAATTCGGATAAACGGTTCTTAAGATATTTTATTTTGAAAAAACGAATCTAAAAAAAATGCACATACATCTCTCTGCCCACCACCAGGAAGCTGCCACTTGTCATGCAGGGAGGAAAAGTGGGGATTGAAAGCGCCCGAAATTGCGACACTTGGCAGCAGCGGAGTGGGCTAGAAGCGACCTTCGCAAAGGGAACCATTTTTTTAAGGATTTCCGGCGAACAGGGAGGTCTAACCGGGCCCAGGCTTAAAAGAAAACACAAATTTAGAGAGAATCAGGCCGGGCCGGTTGGGCCTAGTCGGGCTTGGGTCAAAATCTACGGCCCAACAGTTGAGTCGGGTCGGGCTCAGGCCTAAGATTTTTCAGCGTCGAACTGTTTTCAGCCCGGCCCGAGAAATGCCCAAATACTGTACGCCGCCTCAAACGAATTGTGACGAATAATGTTGTTCTTTACTTTCCAAACAGATTTTCGAAATCACAACAAAATGAAACCCCAACCCGATATGCGGCAAAGAATCCCACACGGAGGGCATGACTAGTAAATACTACTACATCAGTCTTAGCTTGGGCCCCCCTTGCACGCACATCCCAAGGAGAGCATTGCACAGTATCGTGAATTGTCGTTTCAAAATTGGGCTCCATTTACTCCAAAGCCTGCAGCAAGCAGCCAAACACACGCACTGAGGCACAGAGAGAGAGAGAGTGGGTGAGTGAGAGAGAGAGGGATGGGTTCCATGGCGCTCCTCCGTTGTTCGGTCTGCTTCCTCTTCCTCTGCTCGTCGCTCGGGGCGGCGAATGGGATGTATCGCATAGCTGGCGGGGAGGCCGATGAGGAGGGGTCCAGCCGGAGGGCCAGGAGCGCGTGGCCGGGGTACCTCTACACCAGAGCAGTTGGGCGATGCACACCCCAGTAAGCACACGCTCCCCGTTCTTAGATCGATTCATGGCTTCCCGTTGCAGAACTAAAAAGAGGCTTACTTTTTGTTTCTTGATTCTTGTGTTAGCAATATTGGGTAGTTATACTGGTCACCACTACTGACTACTGTGCTAAGTTACGCGTTGAATCTTGGGTAGTGCTAAGCCGAAATCTCTGGGCTGGGAGAGGAGCGCCAAGAATGTAATTTTCAGGTTAACAGTCCGTGCAAAAGCAACCAGTTTTGGCCACTGGTAGATCTGAAAATGGTGTTTATCCTAAAAGGTCCAGCCGAATCTGCACTAGGTTGCGAGAGTGGTGTGGTCTGTCTAGCGAGCCCACAACCTTTACTAATCTGCTTTTATGAAATCCCTTGTCGTACGTGCAAAGCCAAAGTGTTCAACTTACAGTCTATGTATCATCCTGTCAAAGTTCTAGGATGTCTGCCCATTAAAGGGAATGCAGAGTACATTTTGAGTAGTAGTAACTTGTTCTCACTGCTATGGTAATGTGCACACCGTATCGCCGAGGTGGCTGGTAAACATGTCAACAAGCAACTGTTAGGGTAGTCTTAGCATATTTTCTGCAGCAATCCATGTTACTCCATAATCCATATAGCAGTTCGTCTGAATCTTGAGCACCTATATACTAGCAGTTTTTTCATTCGTCATAAATACTTTGGGGTCTGTCTTGTGAGCATCAAGGCAAGTCATGCTACGTTTCATTAGTGGAGTTCATGTAATTCTGTTTGGTGCTTTGCACGCTTTGGTTGTTGGCATTGTGCTCTCGTGGGCCATTGTGTTATGAATAAGTGTTGTGGCCTTGTGCCTTGTAGGGCATTCTCTGCTAAGGATGCATGTTATCGTAGCTTGTGTCTTGTGATCCAACTTAAGCTCCTTTCTTGGGTAGGGAAAGGAATATCATGTCTAAAAATCATGGCATAACATGTCGAATGTCTTAGTGTGAATATTTCATTGCATAGTTGCTCGAGTTTTGTAATATTTACGAGAAAGCGTACCATAGAGTTGAGTAATGTTAATCTGCTTATATACCATTTTCTGAAACTTAACTTTTTTTCAGCAATTATACCACAAATTTCTTGTAATAACACTGCAATAAGCCGTTGTCTTGCTTCCTCTTGAACTCTGCAGGTTCTGGAGTAGTGGAGCTGAGCAATGGCCCAACATCGTCCCTCCGGAAGCGGCGGTGTGGAAGGTATTCGGCTCCAGGTCCATCGACAAGTACGGGCCACGCCTCACCCTGCTGGAGGCTACCATGAGGACTGACGACATCGGTGGCAGCTCCTTTGTCAAGCTCGTGAAGCACGGAAGCGCGGCTCTCATCAACGCCTACACAAGGACAGGCTTCCCTTTTGATTCGTGGGAAGTGAAGGCGTTGTTGCTGGAGGCACTCGTCTCCGAGGATGCCGCGGCTGCCCAGGCCGAGCGGTTCGAGCAGGCAAACGAGTCATGTGTCTGAATGGAATGGATTGAATGGAAGCCGTGTTTCTGCGTTGCTGGAACTTGGAAGTCGTGTCATCAGTAGAATGGTAGTAGTAGTAATACTGCTGTCTTATGAAGTAGTTGGTCACTGATTTTGTGACTTGGCAGATCTGAAGCAATGTTTCTCGGTTGCTTGTATGTTAGTTGTAATGCTTAGGGCATGTCTGAGATGTATTTCGCACTAATGTGTTGTTAGTGCCATGTGTGTAGCTTGTATCTGTGTGTCATTGTGGCACTGCACCCAGGCCCTGACTGCACCTTCCTTTACTCAGTTTACTGTGATTTGATGGAAGCTTTTATGCTTAGTGGATATCTGAAATGTCGTTTGTTTATGACCTCCTTTGGCTTGTACCACACTACCACTGATTATTGTCTTGGTTTGTACGTGAAGGGGGATGTGGTCCAAGATTTGTAGAATGTGTTGAAGAGGCGCCGATGGATCCGAGATGAGCGCAGGGGTGGACCGCTCACGGCTAGCGCCTGCACGGAGTTGGGCCGGCCCGCGGGGGTGATGCAACGGCATATCCAATAACCGATCTGCCGGGCGGCCCATATCCTACAAGTGTGCAAAATCCCAAACCACATTAGGCTGTATTCTACGCTACATAAAAGAAAAAATATAGATCTGTGTGTGTGAACATTGTACCTTCAAATTTTGTCAGAGATTTTCTTTTTACGTAGTCCCCTAAAAAAAATTGGATTAAATTTCGTACAATTATAGGATGCAGTGGTGGATAGATCCAAATTAATTTTTAGAAATCTTAAATTTTAAATATCGTTATTTAATTTTGAATTAAAAGGCTACATGTATCCCGAGCTACAAATTCCTTTTTCGTGTTCAAGAGCCCTCCCTATGTTAGCAAAGCGCTTTTCCAATGCATTGTTTCTCAGCACATTTTTGTTATACATTTAACCCTTTATTTTGAACATTCTGAAAACAAAGTTTTAAGTTTTTTTTAATATAGACATCTAGCAATAGATATATCCTGCAAGTGTACAAAATCTCAAACCACATTAAGCTGTATTCTACACTACATAAAAAGAAAAAATATAGATCTGTGTGCGTGATCATTGTATGTCCAAATCTTGTGTGAATTTTTCTTTTTACGTAGCCCCATGAAATTTTGGATTAAATTTCACACAATTATAGGATACAGTGGTGGTTATATCCAAATTAACTTTTAGAAATTTTAAATATTAAATATTGTTATTTGATTTTGAATTAAAAGGCTACATGTAGCCTGAGCTACAAGTTCTTTTTCGTGTTCAAGAGCCATACATTAGCAAAGCGCTTTTCCAATGCATTGTTTCTCAAAACATTTTTGTTAAGAGTTATAAAAACTCAAGTGATAACTACCCAGTGCATTCAAGATAAAACGAAGAGTTGTATGTTGGTCAAGCTTCAAATTTGCTACTATGATTCATAGAATGGCCAAACGATTTGTATAGTATTGGAATCCTATGGAAATTTTTATTTCAAAGCTGTTTGATTTATAGGATCATTTCCCGTCGGAAAAATTCCTATAGGAATCTTGTACGGCTTGTTTGATTTGTAGGACAGGAAAAGTGTAGAAATAGGAAATCAATAGAATTGGAATGTCATGTCCAGCTGAATTCTTCCAATTGTGTTTGATTAAGCAAAGGAATTGTAAAAGAGGTTGGAGTGAATGTTAGAATTCCTATGGGATGTAGTAGTATGATTCCTATGGGAAACTTCCTATAGGAATCAGTCCTATGAATCAAACGACGAATATGAAAAAAATCCTATAGGATAAATTCTTCCAAAAATCCTATAAAGTTCCTTTAAATTAAATAAGCACTGGAATAAACTTCTTAGGGAAGTAACATGAGGGCTACCCTCGTGAAAAAATTCTGTTACCACAATCAAACAAACTTCCCCTTCCCATAGGATTCAGTTAGACATGACAACCAGTCCTATAAAATTCCTATTCCTACACCTGCCCTATCCTACGAATCAAATGGGCCCATTCTTTTTCAATTAAGTATGGTGCAACATCAGCGATTTGTCTATGATACGGTGCTAACATATTTGTATTTGGAGGAGCCTAAGATAAAACACCAATCTCTTTTATGATTAACTACAATGTGATGTCGCATTGTGTTTATAATACCGTGCTATGAATCAATCATCGGGAACGACTTAGTTACAATCCCGGACCTCTTAAATTGGTGCTCCGGAATCTATAAACCTGACAGAGTATGTGTAACATAAATTCTAGATTCTCTAAGTCAAAATAAATAAATATTAAGTATATGTTTTTTTCAAATCGGCTACATATTTTTAATCACTAGATTTATGTCCTATCAATGCGAGTTGGTAACGCGTCTACTTGTCACAGCGGGTGCAGTACAGTACATTCAGGAACATGAGTAGACACTTGGATAAGCGTGTCTAGTTCTGTTTCATTTTTTGTAAAAAGATTCTCTCAGCACTTTGTATCATTTCGATGGTGTGAATTTATTTCTAAAACATGACGAAATACTGTAACAAAAATCCAAAACTAAGTTACAGCTCATAGCGTTTAGCCGCAGCTCGCAAGCCATATAGACACACAACCACACAATGCATGGAATGTACCCAGGAATCTACCTTATTTAGATTTTTAGTACGCGTCGCCAACTGCGGCCGTGTTAATTCCCATGTCTTCTTCTTCAGGCCCAGATCACATCGTCCTCACTGAGTGATGTAGCCATCATCCATGCCTTTTACCCCATACGTTTCTTCGTTGCACGGTCACAACCTGACAGGACGTAACCACATGAACAAAAATATGTCAGAACAAATGTGCTATCTCCGTCGGCGAGCTGTTATAACTTTAGAGTCTCAGCACCAAAGAATCAATCAAGCCATTGGTGCGATGGCCGATGGCTTTGATGTTGAGCAGTTCAGGTTAAAACACTCGGAACAGACAAGAGTCTGAACTCCAGAAAATGGTATGAAATAGTTCATGGCGTCGCTCTTTGTTTCATTTCCTTTTTTTTTCCAATAGATAGCGACGTCCACAAACTGAAAATGCATCACCAGTGACGAAGCAATCGTACAAGTACGAAGAGAACTATAGAATATAGGCAAAGGTTTGATTCTTCAGATATACCACTGACCAAATATATTTGGAAAAGGAAGCTTGATAGCTTACCAAAGTCCAAAGAGTCCTCGCTGGTCCACATGCCAACAGTGCCGATGGAACATACTCTGATGCCATTCGCTTTGCCTTTGCCCCAAATGTCTTGTGCAGATATGGAACTCTTGGCTCGCCGACAATGGCTCAAAGCATGGGTTGTCTCGGACAGGAAATTGTATGCCTCGACTGAGTGGAGTGTTCAAATTGTGCTTGTATGGTTCATCTCAGGCTGTGTTTTTTACCTATTTGAGTGACACACTGACACACACTCGACTCGTGATTCTCGGAATTCAGCAATCCTTTATAAAGGAGTTCCATATTTGTACCAAGCAACCTTATATTCTCAAAGTTCATCAATTCTACAACATCTCTGCTCCAAGTTCAGGTATGTTCCATTATCTACCACTTGGTGTTCCGAATAATATTCTAAATTTTGGACGTAGCAATTATGTCAGATAATGCTTCCATTTTAAACTGGTAGGCCGCACCAACTAAATGTGGGCAACATGATCGTGCTGTTCCTATATTAACATCAACTGGTGGTACAGCGACACATCCTCTTTTTTTCAATTCAGGTGTCGTTGTAAAGTAGCAAACTTTAGACTTTCCGACCACTTAGCCCGAGGCATCTTTTTTTTCTGATATGAAATAGCAAAATTAATAGACTGGTAAGATGTCAAATTAATTTGTTTTCTGCAACAACGAGACGCAAGATATTTTAAGACGCGACAAAGTTTAGCATCCTTCATCATGGTTTCAGGCTGATACTTCTAAAAACACACTTGATCAACAGGCAGAGAAACGGACAAATTAAACAACTGTTTATAAAACGTTTCTAGCGCAAGGGAGAGAGCGATAGCTAATCAGCACACATGGAGTGCTCTAATGGCTGCTTACACTGAGTAGTCTTCTTCTGCCAAACTAGTGATGGCTGCTTGCATTGAGGTCACATGTTCTTAAGCTTAGTGGTCCAAATCATGTCATCATTTCGGCCTTCCTCACCATTTATGCATGCACATGTAGTGCTGTGAGCCACATTTATACTCCTGGAGATGACAGAGACGTCAAGTATTCTACAGTGAAGATGACTTCAGCTATCGTTGTAAAACTCCATTTTACTTCTTCTTTTTGTTGGGGGTTTCATTATGAATTTTCAGAACTTCACAAACCTTAAACTCAAGCACCCAACCTAGCATTACAGAAACCACTATCATCTCTTCATAAGCTTCTTTGCATCTTCTCTGCTACTGTTGCCAAACCTTCACATTTTACTTCTATTTGGTGGCCTCCAATAACCTTGCTGGGTCCATCTTTACTTAAAACTAAATGTGAAGAGACCCCTCCAAGATTTTGTTGGTGGAGTTGGTCTAATCAGGGTAGAAATTTATATACCATACTTTTGACTTCAAAGTTTAGATAAGATAACCAAATCTCAATCAATCGTTATTCTTTGTTCTGCGTTCATTTTTCCTAGAAACAAATCTTGGGACACAGCCTGCCCTTCATGATTATACATAAACAAACTGAGAGCGCTTTATGTTCACATAAATCACATGGTTTAAGATAGGCCAAGCACTTTGGCCTTTCCGGTGTGGGTGGCAACTTGGAAGAAAATGCTTTGAACTTATATATTGAGGTACAGAAAAAGCTTATCATTGAGCTAATAGCAGCCACCTCCACTAGTACTCTGAGTAGTTGTGTACTGTCTGCTGAAAATAGAGTCTGATAAGGTGACGTTTCAAAACAAAAAGAAAGAACTGGTGAGGTGACCTGAACCTAGTCCATCCATGACCATTTCTGAATCTAACGAGTTACTTAGACCAATAATTAGCGATCGTACTCAACACTAGCTTACTACTAGCTAGCGAGAGGACCATTGGTGATGTACTGATGCTAAACTTCTAATAGGGTTATCATGAATTTAATGTGCGACGAGTTCAGAAACAAGAAAATCATGCACGCATATACTACTAGGAACCTGGTCGATACAATGAACCATGAGGAGAAGAAAAGCGGCACAGAAGAACACATGGGCAAAGAACAATTCCAAACTCCGATAGTTACCAGTTCTACCAGCTTACACGTGATTGGGCCGCGCGCCGCTGCAAATAGTTTTCCTTGTCGAGTTGTAAAGTGTAGATTGGGCACTTCAAATATTGTAATTCTCAGGGCAGTGACAAGTTCAGGCTTTGCAACATCAATCGCTTTAGCACTAGTTTTTCTTACTCTACTTTACAGTAAAGCTAATTACCAATGGTCAAACTCTTATGCGGGTAGATAGGCACAGTTTTGTTCATGTAACCACAAAGGTTTGGACGAATTCCCCATGTGAGCTTGACTTCATCAATCTGCATTGAAAAAACTGGCAAAGCTGTTAGTTTAGATATAGATAGGAGGGGTACGTCACGTTGATGCCTACATTACCTATACACCATGAAGCATATCAGATATGTTTGTACACGAAGTTTTCTCGGTCTAGATTGAGCTGGTTCTTTATGCATTCGGAATGTTCTCGAGTTTTGAATGCCCTTAAAACTCTGCTTGTCGACTCGGGCAACTCCTTTGACTTGACGACAACATCCCGAGTGTTCACAGCTTCTTATGGGAAAATAAATATATTGTTTGCTATAATTACATATGCTCAAAAGCTGTTTATACGATTTGTTAAGGACAGACTGTTGTGATGCTCATGAAACTGTCGGTGATAATGAGTAGTGTTTTCTACTCGTATCGCACAGCTAAAAAGATATGGTCTATGATACTGAATCTGAACTCCGGCAGAAAGAAGATGGGATTATATGTACACTCGTCGAGCTGCATACTGTTTGCACAGCTTAAATACAATAAAACTGTCACAAGTTGGAACAGAAAATCGATAGTATCTGTGCTGTGTCCTGTGAGTTGAAAATCAGTATGGCACATGTTCTTCGTTTACTTTTTCCAGATCAAACAGAGGTGATACAGGATCCACGACAAGACGGCCAGATCTGTCCGTGCCATTAGTTAACTCTAAACTCTGCGGAAAGAGATCTTTTCTCCATTTTTTCCAAGCTCGGACACATGTTTTTCAGGCTCGGTTTCCGCGCAGCCGGATGGCGCCTCACGGTAACTGCGACAAGCGTGCACCGAGAAAGAACAGATGGCAGGACAAAAGAACCGTACAGTGATCTGAAAAAGTTCACATGATGTGATTTCGTAACAGTAAGTTAAGATGCAACATACTAATTTGTTGAGCAAAGTGGGAAAAGCAGAGTCCATTTCAGATAATCTCTCTCATAATGCTTTGACACTAATTTGATTAAGCAAATGAGAAGTGCATTCCAGATAATCTATCTCCATGGTACAGAAACATTTGCACCTTGTGCAAGAATCTCTCTCAGAATGCTTGGGGTTCCGATCGCTGATCTCTCCTCTTTCTATACAGCATGGTAAACAAGATGGATTGAACAAAGCTACCGGGCGTTCACGATTCGCATTCTTCCTGCCTAACAACAATTCCTCCAGGGGCACTCTTCTCTGTTAGCAATCCCTCCGATGCAAGCAGTGAGAGAGAGAAAAGAACAATCAAATTAGGAGCAAAGAAACCTAAAACCCTGATCTCCTCCCTAAATCTGCGGTAAATCTAGCACGTCGTCGCCTTCACCTTCGCCGCCGCCCTCCATGAACACTCGGAGCCAGTAGTCCATGTCGCCGTCCGACGACTTGCCGAACGTGTCGTGCGGCTCCATGGAGACGACGTCGTTGATGTCGTCCAGCGGCATCGACAGCGTCTCCGACCAGAAGCTCTCGTCGATCTGGAACTCCTCAGATTCTTCTGACGCAGAGGTGAAGCTCTCCTCCTTGACCGAGATGGACGCGGAGCTCCCAGCTGAGTTCCCTGAGTTACCGCCGTGCTCCGCCGCCGCAGAGGCCATGGACGTCGACTCGGTCACCGTCGACGAGACGGACCGCTCGGGCGACACAGGCGCCGCCGCGGCCGCCTTCCTGGCCTTCTTCCCGGTCTCGCGCTTCCTCGGCGCCGCCGGCTTGCGCTTCTTGGCGGCGCTGGCCTGGTCGTGCTGATCCTGCTCGCTGGGCTCCAGCCGCTTCTTGAGGTGAGTGTGCCACACGTTCTTGATCTCGTTGTCAGTCCTCCCTGGCAGCCGGGCGGCAATTGCTGACCATCTGCGCACAAACACATAAGTACATCAGCACACAATTTCGGACGGAAAAATCAAATAAACTAATCTCGGTGATACTACTATGACTTGTTTTAAATCTTTGATGATCTGATCTTGACGTGATTCGATTCCCCAACGGAACCGCACTGCGTTGTTTAATGCCAAGTGTTGGCTTGGCGGCACTGAAATCAAGGAGGCGCAGCTCCTTCACCGGAACGGCCAAACAAGATGGAATCTTTTTAAGATCTCGGCGCATCATCATCGGTGATGCGATTTAGCGATGGCAAAGTGGCACCACACTTGCGATTTGTTTTTCTTTATTTGGCCTGGACTATAGGAGGGACCCATGGGATAACATATTTGTAGTTGTAGGGTATGCTATGCCCCCACAAGAAAAAAGAAATAATTAAAAGAGGGAGAATGAACCCCTCCCCCTGTTTTGCAATCGAAGCAAAGGATCAATGATTGCTCCAATTTCATTTTAGCAGAATAAAAATGAATGTAATCAAGGAGGAAGGAAGGCGACAAGAATTGAAGCAGTAACTGACCTGTTGCCGAGCAGCTGGTGGAGCTGGATGATTGATTGCTCCTCCTCGTCGGAGAAGTTGCCGCGCTTGATGTCCGGCCGCAGGTAGTTGATCCACCGGAGCCGGCAGCTCTTCCCGCAGCGGAGCAGGCCTGAAACGCAGAACAAAGATTAGATCTTTAATACTACTCATCTGGCCCTGCATCTGGCTGCCCGAACGAGAACACATCTAAGAAGGGAACGGCGGACTCACCAGCTTGCTTGGGCAGCGCGCGCCAGTTGCCGTGGCCGAAGGTCTGGATGTGGGCGACGAGGGTCTTGTCCTCCTCCGGCGTCCACGGGCCCCTCTTGAGCCCCATCTTCTCGCAGCACGGAGCCCTCCCCATTACTACTCCTCCTCTAGATCGCGCCGCCCGGTCGGCTCTGAGAGGGACGGACGGAGAGGCGGAGGTGGGAGTGTGCTGGATGCGCGTGTCGTCCTCTTTGTCTTTTGGGGGAGGAGGGAGGAGCGAGCGAGCTCTTTGCCTCTTCGTGCCGCGGAGTAATGCCGGAGTCGCCGGGGCGTCCAGGTATATATGCCTGGTGCGGTGCGTGTGGCTCCGCCTTTGGAAAAGGAAAAAACGTGCAGCTGCCGCAGCTTCGACGAAAGGTGGTACACGAACACGAGGGGCAATGGTTCGTTTTTCTCCTTATTTTTTTTTCTACGTTTCATCTCTTTCACTTTGGGTTTTTTCCTGCCGTGCTCTGATTGGAGGGAATGTGTCGAATGCTTATTGATGGGCAAGTTATGATGGTTTTTAAAATCTCTTTTGTTTTTGGAGAACATGATGGTTTGCCAATTTAGGGTTATATAAGGTCGTGCGGTTTAATAAAATATTTTTGGGTGAGGGCTCGGAAGATTTTAGTCCCTAGTGAATCTAAAAGATTGCACAGAAAGAATTTTAAGGGAAACAAATTACTCTGCCGATGGTAAATGTGTTGGTAAAATTGATGATGGGGATATGGAAAATATTTAGTGGGTTTAAATGACGAATAAATTTCTGACCGTGACCTCGCAAATTGTGAGGCCTAATCGAACCATTATGATCTACGGATAAGTCAAAAGCTCTCTCCCATGTGGATTGATGTTGGATTTCTTACAATGTGAGTACGATTATAGCATAAGTGATGGAATCACAGCAACAAGCACTAAACGGTGTACAAACTCTAAGAGGTCCTTATAAAAATAATGTATGGTTATTTGACTTCTATAATGTGATAAACACGGTACACATTCCTCATTTCTTACATGCTTTTCGTAGATTCTATGCATGTTGCTTTTTTCATTTCTCAAGATGTATGCAGGTTGTGGTGGTTCATTCATTAATTTCTCGAGAAATTCTGATTTTTAAACGTGTCAAGATCATGTGGTTGAAGTATTTTTTGGCGAGGGGTTAGAAAATTAGAATCCCTAATGGTGGACAACTTAAGGATCGTGATGAAAGAATCTAAGGGTAAATTCTATGAAAGGTGAATGCTTTGGTAACGTCGATGATACATATGCACCCATACCTTAAGGGTCTCTTCGGGCTGCAATTTTTTAAAATATTGGAATAGGGAAAACATAAGACTGAGATGGCATGACTATGATTAAAAAAATGAATTTATATATTTGCATGCTGCAGAGGAAACAAACACTGGAATAACCAAACATTGAAGATATGAGAATGTACAACGAGATATAGTATAAATGTATTGTATTCTCAAAGGAAAAGTAAAAGGAGGTCGATCTTATGTTGAGGTTTGTACGTAATGGAGACCATGTGAATGGATTCCATAGGAATTTGGTAACCTCAGTTACATGATTTAATTAACAAGCTTCCGTAAATAATTCCTATAGGTTGGAATCCTCTAAACTTCTTATGAAAGGGGTTGAATCCAAATAGGTCAATAGTGGGTCAAATAAGTAAACATATATATGTTTGTAGTATCACAAATCCCGACGCCTAGTCGAAACATTACCTTTTGGTCGAAAGGGCTTATATATTCTTACAATTCAATGTTCTGCTTACAATTCAAACAAACTCACTTTCGATGTGCAGGTCGGCACCACGCCTTCCAAAACACCAATACAAAACACCCTATGGTCTAAAGTTTTTGGGGTTTTTTTACAAAACAAACTGACTGTCTATCGACCTCAACAAGTGAAACTCTTTCAAAATGACTCCCACCTTTTATCTATCCTCACTTAAATTTCCAAAAGGTCTCCCAATAGAGGAGCAGTCTATTTTGTGATCAAACTACAATGCATTTGATTGCATTATTATAATAAAAATCAACCTTTTTAGGCAAGCAGTAGAAGCATTTTGGGCATCTAGGAATGAAACCCCACACCCACTTTTTTTATCTGACCGTGATAATTTCGTAAATTCAGTGATAATTTCATAAATCCACCCCAAGAAAATATCTCAGCTCCTCAGTAAAGGTATCATCCACATTTACCTTACCCCAATCTTGATGAGATTTCTTCCAGATGTATTTGGACACCAGCGGTATGGCATTGCCTCATCATGTTTTCCTTTCAAGTCAAAGTTCACATATGCCTTGGTCAAGCCCTGCATGGTAGCTAGGTAATTTTGTAAGATATGAATAGAGTAACTAAAATAAGCACTTCCTTCATCACAACATCGTAGTGATGTCTTGCCCTCCACCACAAGAACATAGTCATGGATTGATACATCCATTTCCCTTCACTATTTTCTACTCTAATTTGCTCTTATCCATTGATATATTTCGTGTTAGGATGCAATTATAATTTTGTTTTGTTTCATTTTGCATGTTTCATGATTAAAAGGAAGAAAGCTTTATAAACACGAAAACTGGAAGAAAAACATCCAAAGAGATGCCTAATTTTGTTCGCTCAGAAAATTTCAGGAAAAATCACAAAATTATTTCAGGAAAAAAAAGCCACAAAGTCAATAGATTGTGCCCACGGGGGCAGCCACATGGACATACGAGTCAAGGCCCCGACTACACCCTGGCCGCCGGTCCCACCGACATGGGCCTTTGGTGGCTCACCTCTCAGTACCCCTTCGCGTATATTTTCAAATTGGCTTAATTTTTCGCAGGAGGCTTTGCATTATATTTCCGCCATCATTTTGGGCAGAAGTTATACGGAGTCCTACAGCTCATCGGTAGACAAATTTCTGTCGGTGAAACTTCCCTTCAGAAGGGGGAAATCGTCGCGATCATCGGGTCATGCATCATCGGAATCATCATCTCCACTACCAGGACCATCTCCATCATTACCACCACTCTGTTATGCCATTCAATATTGGGGTATTCCTTTTATCTATCGCTGAGAGTAACTTACCGGTGTTGATTACTCTTTGTA
Organism: Poa annua; assembly: GCA_026929855.1. Lineage (NCBI taxonomy): Eukaryota > Viridiplantae > Streptophyta > Magnoliopsida > Poales > Poaceae > Poa > Poa annua. The sequence goes on from CM049433.1 coordinate 75,593,486, forward strand.
GTTGATACTATTGAGTTCTATCGGTAAAAATTATTATGTCCAGATTGTTTATCATAGATTGATCCTCTCTGATTATGATCCATATGTTGTCTTGTGGGTAGTTCGTTAAGTTATTGAGGACATGGGAGGAGTCTTGTCACTAGTAAGCATCTAATGATAAGTAACGCTTAATGTCTTTCATTTTTAACTTCTGGTGTTATTTTTCGAGTGGTTTCATATGAATATCACTAAATGAAACTTTACCTTCATGGGGCTAGGTGAATCCATTGTGTATAGAATTCTGTATCCAGTCTACAAACTATTGCATGAGGGAGTGTTGGATCTTAGAGTCTAAAACTAGTGTGAGATTTAAACTTAATTACATTTATGGGGCTAGGTGAATGCATTGATAAATTTTGCCCATAATCCATATCATCTTCCACATACTCCTGTCTTTGTTGTTTCTCATGGTATGATGGATGGATGACCACCAAAAAAGCAATGTGGAACACACAAACAACAGCATGCAAGCTACATCTGATAGCGCTTTGATCAAGATTTCAACCTGATGACCCACAAGTATAGGGGATCGCAACAGTCTTTGAGGTAAGTAAAACCCAAATTTATTGATTCGACACAAGGGGAGCCAAAAAATATTTATAAGCCTTAACAGATGAATTGTCAGTTCAGCTGCACCTGTGAATAGACTTGCTCGAGACAGATTATCAGTAGCAACAGTTTTATAGTAGTGACAGTAGTGAAATAACAGCAGCAGTGAAATAAAGACAGCAGCAGTGATTATAGTAGACAGCAGGATTAAAATACTGTAGGCACAGGGACGGATGAACGGGCGTTGCATGGATAAGATAATTCATGTAATATCAAGACATAGGCATTTGCAGATAAATAAGATAAAGTATCTAGGTATTAATTAATCAGAAGCATGTGTTCCAATTTAGTTGTGCGTGCTCGCAATGAGAAACCTGCACATCATCTTTTGTCCTACCAGCCCGTTTGCAGCGAGGCCTCAAGGGAATCTACTGGTAATTAAGTTACTCCTTTTAATAAAGTACCGGAGCAAAGCATTAACATTCCGTGAACACACGTGATCCTCACATCACAGCCATCCCCTCCGGCTGTCCCAATTATTGTCACTCTGGGGCCTTCGGTTCCGGACAATAATATGTGTATACAACTCATAGATATGATTTAAAACATTGATTATCCTCATGATACAATAACATGTTCAGATCTGAAATCATGGCACTCGGGCCCTAGTGTCAAGCATTAAGCATAGCAAGTTGCAAAAATGACGTAAAGCACCGATAACGGATACTAGGCACCATGCCCTAATGATATTACAGCTATTACATGAACGATCTCATCCAATCCCTACCATCCCCTCAAGCCTACAGCGGGGAATTACTCACACATGGATGGGGGAAACGATGATAGTTGATGGAGAGGCGTTGATGATGACGATGGCGATGATCCTTTTCGATTCCCCGTCCCGGCGGAGTGCCGGAACAGGAACTTCTGGTCCCCGAATTGAGTTTCGAGGTGGCGGCGGCGTACGGATGTGTTTCTGGGAAAAGTGTTCAGCCCCCTCCCGTTTTTAGGTCTGAGGGAGTTTATATCCGAGAGGGGGACTCGAGGAGGTGGTCGAGTCGACCTCCTCATGTGCTGGCGCGGCCAGGAGCCTGCCGCGCCAGCACCTGATGAGGGTGGCTCGAGGCCCCCCTCCGTCTGGTCTTCTAGCTCCCTGGGTCTTCGGGCAAAATAGGGGCTTTGGCATTATTTCTGGTATTTTTCCCTAAAGTTGAATTTCTGCACAAAAATTAGATACCAGGGCAATTCTACTGAAAACAGCGTTAGTCCGTGTTAGTTGCATTCAAAACACACAAATTAGAGGCAAAACAATAGCAAAAGTGTTCGGGAAAGTAGATACGTTTTGGACGTATAAACTCCCCCCAAGCTTAGCTTATTGCTTGTCCTCAAGCAATTCAGTTAACAACTGAGTGCGATAAAAGAACTTTCATGAACACATTTGCTTCATATGATGTAAATATTCTCATTATCTGGCAAATGCTTAGGTTATTCATAATAAGATATATATAAATGGTGTCATCTAGTTAGTTATGTAAACTATGAAGAGATGCCAATCATACCAATAGTATATAACATGAAACATATCCATTCACAGGATTGCAAAGCTCATAAGAAAGTATGATAAAGTGGTATCTTGCTTGCCCGAAAGTGTAAGGCAAAACATAAATGCCCAGGCACCTCTGAGATTCAAGAGAAGACTAGAGATAAAAGATGTCAAAGATAAAAGCATCAGAGTTACACCGCAGTTAACAGTATTCTGGGACAAGCACATTACACTAAGAATGACAACTATGCTCTCAAGAAGGTGCTCAAAGAAGTGATGGTGACTCAACAGTAAGGTAAAAGATATGCCCTTAATTGAGGGAAGCAGGGATTTGACATGTGCTAGAGCTTTTCATTGTTTTGAAAACAGAGGCAAAATTGTTTTTGAGTGGTGGTTGTTTCGTCAACGAATGGCAATAGAGTTCTTGTTATCTTCCATACTAAGCAAGTTGAGAGCGGTTCCGAATTATTTAAAAATCAAGCATTTATAATATGCATCTTTACATTTTATGTTTTTGATATTCTGACACTCCTCCCAACCTTTGCTTTTCACAAACCATGGCTAACCGAATCCTCGGGTGCCCACCAGCAATCACATACCATGGAGTAGTGTCTATTTTTCACTTTTCAAAACTTTTGATATTATAGTGGTCTAACCAGCTCTTTGCAATATTAGTGACAAGCAGATAAAGCATGCAAGTCGATACTTAATTAGTATGGAAGATAACAAACCCAACTACTACTTCCTCATGAGGTTAAAACAGTGGCACAAATTGAGAAGTGTTTGAAGGTTTTAAAGGTAGCACATGCAAATTTACTTGAATGGTTTGAAATGCCATGCATGGGTATTTATAGTGTACTCTTTGGAATAACTTGGTTTTCAGGGATTTGGAAGCACAAGCAATATTGCTTAGTACAAGTAGAGGCTAGCAATAGACAGGAAAGCGACAATTCAAGAGAGCAATAACCGTCATAATCTTGCTTGCGACAAAATAAAATTAACGGAGGCATAAAAGTGATACTAGAACTCTGAGGCAAAATAAATCATCAGGGCTTAATTGACTCTTTGTTTTCAGTCATATACATGTGTGAGCATGTGCCAAGTCGATACAAATGAATTTGTTCAAAGGAGGATACCACAATGTCATACTCTTTCATGAACAAAACAATGCAAGCAAACATCCATAGAAACATGTCATCTACTATTAATAAATTGGAATTGATCAACATAAACAACTAAGCATCCACCAATCGACATATATCTTATGCGAACCATGTAAGCATGCTCACATGAATGAGTATATGTACAAAAATGAAAAACAAATAGAGTTCATTACCAGCCTCTTACCCAACTCGAATTGTCATATATCGTCATTATTGCTCTTTCACTTGTGTGGCTTGAATAATATGAAATGAAAACCAACCTCCATGGAGTAATGGATGGCATTGAGCTTTGAAACAAACTATACATAACCAAAAAGAAACAACAAATATTTTTGGATTTTCGGATTTAGGAACTAAAACAGAACAGCCAGCAAAGACGAATTTTTTAGAGTACCTTAACATGCTCAGATCAGAAAACTCAAAACTAATTAAAGTTGTGTACATATCTGAGAATCATGCACAAGAAATTTCAGGTCATTTGGATTTTTCTACAGGAAGTTATGATTTAAACGGTGGACAGCAGAAATCTGTCCCTGCGCGAAACAGCAAACAACAAAGAAAATATTTTTGTGTTTTTGCATATTGAACTGAATTAAATACTAAGCATAATAATACTATATACTAAAACAAACCAACAAGAGAAATAATAGAAATCTTTTTGGTATTTTTTTGAGTTTTGGAAAGCAAAGCAAAACATGAACAAATAAAAGAAAGAAAACTAAAACGAAACATGGATATACAAAGTACCGAATGATGATGATATATAGATGAGTGTGCTATCGGTATACCTCCCCCCAAGTTTAGGCTTTTGGCCTAAGTGGGGATCAACCCCATGGTGAATAATGGTTCCAGACCGGCGGGTCAACCCTGGTGAAGTCGTACTCTGGCTTGGCTGCAGTGGAGGAAGACCCCGAAGGTCCTGCATACCCCGGATCTGGGTACGAGGAACCAGCAGAGGGCTGACTAAAGTCACCCTCATGCTCCTCTTCGTTGTCTCCCACGTTCGGGCCGTGTTGCCCCTCAAGTGTGTCAAGCTCAGCCTCCGAGACTGACCAGTTTTCCCTGGCATAAAGGTTAAGCGGAGGTGCAGGCAAAATAACAGTTCTAACAATTGTGGACACTTTCAAATATTGTCTCTTGGGAAATGTTATAATGTAAAGGAGAACATGCAAACTACCGTGGTCAACAATAAAGTTATGTTTCTTCATGGAATCAATGTCTAGTTTTTCTATAGGAAGCAGAAAATCAATGGGGTGAGGTGCCAAACCATGCAAAGCTAATAAACGAGAGGCAACTAGACCTCCACAAACTCCTCCCTTCTCACGGTTAGTGGTGAGACGGTAGGCAATCAGAGCACCCAAATTATAAGTTTTATCATTGCGTAACGCAGCAGCTAGAAAAGCTAAGTCAGACAAGGCCAATTTACTCGCTGCTTTCCTAGCAAGAACACATTTAGTAATGAAGTAGGCAAAGTATCGAATGGAAGGGAGATGAATACTCCGGATTTTACCCTCCTCTTGAGAGAAACTCCTCCCATAGCAAATGTCCTCATATAAGTCCAGCAATGGCTTAGGCTTCACTTTCAACTTCTCTCGAGATCCCCCTTGTGGTACTTTAATTGCTGCACAAAAAACAGCAAAAGGCAAATCCATAGATTTATTGTAAATCTTATAGTGCACCATAGGGTTGGATGAGGTAGGCGGCCACTGTCCGCTCTCGCGACTCCCGCGACTCTCCCTCGCGACCCAAACCCTAGCCGCCGCCGCCGGCGGCCGGCCCGCGCCGCCCCTCCCTCCTCCTTCGTCTCTTCCTCCCTTCCGCGGCCGCGTCGCCCCCGCGGCGGCCGGCCGCGGCCTCGTTCTCCTTCCGCTCGGCCTCCTCTCCAGCCCCATCCTGTCGCCGCCGCCGGCAGAGGCCGTCGGGCGCGGCCCGGTCGGCGCCGGCGGCGGCGGCCTGTCCTTCCCCGCGCCTGGTGGGTGGAGGCGGGGCTCCATCTTCAAGGCGGCGGTGCTTCTCAGTGGGCTTTCGGTCCGGTCTCGGTCGGGGGGCGGTGTAACGGCGGCGGCGCTCGTGGGGCTGTGGGCTGTGCAGCGACGCGGGTGACGGCGAGCTGCAGGGAGGGTTGGCTCGCGCGTGAGCTCGGCTGTGCCTAGCCATGGTGGCCCGTTTCGGGCCCTTGGCCCAGATCGGGCCCGGTGATCCAGATCGAGCCCTGGGGCCCAGGTGGGGCCCTATGGGCTCATCTGCATCGGGCTGGGCGATCTCTTTTGGAACGCGTTCAGCAGCGGATGGCGAGGTAGGTGGTGCAGGGTTGCAGCGACAGCGGCCGGCCTGTTGCAGCGTGGCAACGGGCTTTACGGGTCTGATCCGGACCCGGCCGGACCCCTTTTAGGAGTAGTTTGCCCTCATGGGGGCTTTACGGGCCAGGTGGGCTCGGCTGAACCTAACAGGGACTGGTGTGCTCCGTGCCGCGTCCGGTCGACTACCGTCTTAGGCGGTGGAGGTAGTTCCCTCCCGCACGGCCGCGGTTTCTGCTCTTCCCGGCATTAACCCTCTTCGCCTCCATCCTGCGGTCCTCGTGACAGTTGCTCCGGAGAGACGACGATGATGACTTGGTGACCGTGTTGGCGCATGTTGGCGGGTGGTGAGTCTGGTGGTGGCGAGGCCTCGCCCTAGCGGGGTCCTGTGCATCAGATCATTTGGGATTGCGGACATGGTTATTCGGGAGAAATCCTTGTTGGCTCGACCGACACCGACGCGGTGCCGCCTTTGGGGGGCACCATCCCTTCATGAAGGGCGTCGTGGCTATCCGTCGTCCCTTTCCCTGTGTGCCGGGGGAAACCCTAGGACCAGTGCGCTGGTCCGGGCAGCAGCGTGAGCTTCCCTTCTTAAAGGTGCTGCTTGGTACCAGATGATTTGTAGCTTGGAGCGTGGTGGTACTTTTCGGAGAGGTGAAAGTGCATGGTTGTCCCCATGCATGGTTTTGGTAATTAATGACAATCCTTATGGCCTAATGTTTGCTTTGAGATATACTTGTAGATCTTGTCCATAGGAAAAGATTGGAGTTCATGTGTTGGACTCTAGTAGTTTACATGATGATCAATGCTCTACTCAAGGGTTTATATGAAGAATGGTCATGTGAAGAGTTGAGCTTATTGCAAGTATGGCTTGGAAAAGAAGATTGAGTGATCAATCATGTTTTACCCCAAGCCATCATACATATCAAGAGAAGAAGATGAAGCGCAAGATCAATATGATGCATCTCGAAGATATCATTTGATTGAAGCTTGCAAAGGAGTCATGAAGACGATGCTTAGCGAGGCCCTCCCATAATGGAGTATGGGGGAGCATTTGGAGAAGTCTTCATCAAGCATGTGCTAGCAAGCACAATCAAGAAAGGTGTTTCAACTTGAGAGAGTCAAGATCGTCATCATCGAGCTCAAGTGGAATGCGCAAGGCAAAGGTATGATCTTGATAGGTTTTCTTTTACCGGTCTCATGGTGTTAGTGGGAGACCGGGTTTTAGGATAGACGGCGTACTATCAAGAGGGGCTCTCAAGTGAGTAACTTGATCGCATCGTTGTGGAGAGCTCAAACCTTTGCATACTTGGCATATCATATTTCTTGGTTCTTATTTGGCTTTTATGGTGGTGAGGAATTAGAGCTTGGTTCATCTCCATGTCAAGCTCTAGTTCATCGAAAACGGTTTTACCTTGGAAAACTAGTTGCGTTTTCGGTGGCGGAAATATTGCCGGTTCAACCGTGAGGAAAGTCCCACACCTTGCCATGTGTGGTGATTTTACTCTATTTATGGGATGCAATATTTTCACTTTTTGTAGCCTTCTCCTTGTCAGTACCTTTCCAACGGAGTTGGTCTCACCTCATTCGGAGTTCATTTGCAAAAGTTATAGCTGTGTTTTTGGTGTTCGGACAGGCCCGGTAGTACCGGAGAGTTTTGTTCCGGTAGTACCGCAGTCAGCCGGTAGTACCGGGCTCGCTGCGGTAGTACCGGGCTCTCTGCGGTACTACTCTCTGAAGTTGGTTTTTCGGGCGTTTTGGCTCGGATGGTCCCGGTAGTGCCGGGGTTGGAGCCCGGCACTTGGGCCCGGTAGTACCGGGGTTTTATCCCCCGGTAGTACCGCGCGCTCGGTTTTCTGCGGTACCGAAGATACCGCAGGGCCGGTACTACCGGGCTTTTGGCCGGTACTACCGCACTTGCGGAACAAGATGCTGCTGCAACGGCTGGATTTTTGGGATGAGCTATTTAAGTGGCCTTCTTCCCCAATGGTTGACTAGCTCTAGAGCAAGTCTTTCTCCTCTCTCTCCTCCATTGTTGCCCTTTGTAAAGCTTGCTCTTCCTCTCAATCCCTCCCATGGTTCTTGCTAATATTTGAGGGAAAGTGAGAGGTGATCTTGATCTACGTTTCCACCGATCGATTTCTCCTCTATGTGAGGGAAACCTTGTAGATCTTGATCTTGGAGTTCTTGGTGCATCTCCTCTTTGTTCTTCCTCTCTTATTCCCCCATAAGCATTTGTTGCTTTGTTGGAATTTGAGAGTGAAGGATTTGAGCACTTGTGCTCTTGCCTTTTGCATTTGGTGCATCGGTGTGCTCTCCACGAGGATTCGTGGAAGTTGAAAACTTGTGAACTTGTTACTCTTGGGTCCTTGGACCCTAGACGCCTTTGTGGTGGTTGGACCCTTGTGTGGTCACTTGAAGCCGTTCGGGAGCCCCCAATCCCATTGTGGGTTGTGCCCCGGATTGTTGTTGGAGGCCGTTCGGGAGCCCCCAATCCCATTGTGGGTTGTGCCCCGGATTGTTGTTGAAAGGCTCCCGATTCCGCCTCGAAGGAATTCCGATAGTGGAAGGTGAACCAAGCCTTTGTGGTGCGGTTCATCGGAGAAGAAGGTGAAACCTTTGTGGTTGTTGAACCGTTGTGTCGGTTCACACCTCTCCAACGAGACGTACTCCCTTAACAAGGAGGAACTCGGAAATACATCCTCGTCTCCGCGTGCTTCGGTTATTTCTATACCCGAGCTTTTACTTATGCACTTTACATTGTGATAGCCTTCGTGCTTGAAGTATTCTATATTGCTATCACCTTGTTGTTTGTCTTGCTTAGCGTAAGTTGTTGGTGCACATAGGTGAGCCTAGTTTATTTAGGTTGTCGGCTTGTTAATTTAAACATCTAGTTTTATTCCGCAATTATCAAGCCTAAACCGGAAAAGTTTTAAACCGCCTATTCACCCCCCCCTCTAGGCGACATCATTGTCCTTTCAATTGGTATCAGAGCCAGGTTCTCTTTTTGGGCTTTACCGCCTAGAGAGTAAAAGATGTCGTTTAGAGAATTAGTGCACGATCCCACTTTCATATTCAATGGCACAAATTATGATGTTTGGAAAATTCGCATGCTTAATCTTTTTAGGGCCATGGGTCCAAATTATATTAAGAGGATTGTAGATGTGAGTTTATCTCCTCCAAAGGATTCCCAAGAATTATCTTTAGAGGATGAGATAAACTCTCATCTCGAGACTCAAGTTACTAATGGTCTTATGTGTGTTTTGAGCGATGTAGTTCTTGCTTCAATCATGCCTTTTCGAAATGCACATGAGCTTTGGACCAAGCTTCAAGATATATATGAAGTGTCCAAAATTATTGAGGATGATTGTTCTCCCTCCACCTCCGGCCGTGATGAGTTCACAACTTCTTCCACTTCACCAACATGTGATTCGTCACAAGGAAATGATATGGTGAGTGGTGATAGAAATTGCATTGGTGATGGTGAACTTACTATTGATTATACTTCTTCTCTATCACATTGTAATGTTCTATCTTTGGACTTAAACTCTTCTAGCACTCCAAATGTCATACATGCTAGAGTTGATTGTCCTTGCATATCAAGTAATAGTTGTTTAACTAAATATGATGATGATATGCTCTCTATGTCTTGTTGTGATGAAAATTACTCTTCCATATCCTCTAGTATTTGCATGACTAACAATGTAGAGGAATCCCAACACTTGTTGGAACAAGACATGGAACTCAATGGAGCTTCAAGTATTTCTTCATCCTCTTCAACCATTAATCATGTTTGCCTTATGGCTAAGGATTCCGAGGTATCTCCCACCTCGAATCCAAATAGTGATGATGTGGATGAGGATTCTCATGAAGAAGGTTTTGACTTTGAATCCTTAACCAAGATGGGTGAGATGGTACTTGGTGCTCTCCCCAAAGGTAGTAAAGCTATCCCTCCTCTTTGTGAAATCATTGATTATGTTACTAAGAGTAGGGAATTCATTGAGGATTTGGAAAGTCAATTTGATGAGAAATGTCAAATTGAGAGAGATGACTCTATCACCATAGCTTCTTTGAAAGCTTCTCTTGAAGAGGAAGAAGAGCTTAGGTTTTCTCTTGAAGAGAAACTTGAATCCCTTGATGAGTCTAATGATCTTATTATTGCTAAAATCATTAAGGAAAGAGATCATACCCTTGCTAAGTATAAAGTGCTTAAAATGGAAAAAGTTGAATTTGGTGTTGGCAATGCTAGACTAAATGAGGACATAGAGAGACTTGACAAAGCTCACAAGGCTTTAGAAAGTGAACACTCTCTCCTTATCAAGTCTCATGATCAACTCCAAACTCAACTATCTAAGAATGACAAGCTTGTCAAATTGTCTTCTTCCATCTCTAATATTAATGATGCTTGTGCTACTAACTCCACTTCTTGTGAAGCATCTATTTTGAAGGAGAATGTTGAGCTAAGGGCTCAACTTGAGTTGCTATCTAGTAAGTATGGGAAATTGGAAGAAAGTCATGAAAAGCTTTCTAGCTCTAATGATGATCTTCTAGCATCCCATGCTAGGCTAAAGTTAGCTCATGAGGCTATCTCTACAAAGGTAACATCTTGTGAGCCTCATGTGGACAATGGCACAATTTCTACTCTTAATGCTATATTGCCATGTGCTAGTCCTAGTGATTCATCCACTCATAATGTTGCTACATCCTGTGATGAATTACTTTCCATGCCTTGTTGCTCTAACAATGAAGCCTCTACTTCCTCTAGTTTTTGTGTTGATACTAACCATGTAGAGGAATTAAATGAGCTCAATGCCCAAGTCACTTCTTTGAAGAAAGACTTGGAAAAGCGTCATGTTGGGGTTTCTACACTTGACAATATGTTGAGTGTTCAAAGACGCCCCAATGACAAGAGTGGACTTGGATTCAACTCCAATATCAAGAACAAGTCCAAGCTTAACAAGAAGAACAAGGGCCAAGAACAAGTCAAGGATTCGGCCAAGATTGTTTGCTTCAAGTGCAAAGTTGAAGGGCACCATGTTAGATCTTGCCCTTTGAAGAAGAAGGCTCTTAGTGAGAAGCAACAAGGGAAGAAGCCTCAAGTTCAAACTCAAGCTCCTCAAGTTGAAGAACGGTCTCTTCCCAAGAAGAATCAAGCTACCCCTCCTCAAGTCAAGACTCCAACTAAAAAGAGAGGAGGAAGTCGATGTTGCTACCTATGCCGTGAGAAGGGTCACCTTGCTTCTTCATGCACAAATGGTACCTTATCCAACCCCATTATAGTTGATGATGTTTATTCTCTTCGGAAGGATAAGGTTGGCAATGTGTTTGCCAAATATGTTGGTACTCAAAGTGGTGTCAAGAAAAGAACCATTTGGGTTGCCAAACCTATTGTGACTAACCTCTTAGGACCCAACGTGGTTGGGGACCAACAAGCTAAAACTTGATCAATAGGTGTTGTTGGAGGACATTGGAGACTTGGCTACACTATGAAGAATTAAGGGATCTTCATCAATTATATTCTCTCAAGTCAAGTCATATGGATTATATTGTTCTATCTCATATCCAATGTTCCTCCTTGCGGTAACTTTTATTTAAATCATATATACATTGAAAGTTGCTTGCACCCTTGCATGTGTTAGGTTTTGTACCTTGCTAGTGTTTGTATGTGTTGTGCTCTCTACTTACTTATCTTGAGAAATCAAGTATGTGTATTTTGGTTTGCACACCATCTACTTGTGTTGAGCCCTATTGCTTTTATTTGCTATCTTATCTTGTTGGCTCTCTTTGAGAGATAAATGGACTATCCACTTTTGGAGAGTGATATGCTTCGTGCACTTTACAATCCTAAAAATGTGTGTACATGAGGAATACCACTTAGTGTTGATATATCAATATTATCTATTCTCTTTGTGGTATGTCATGCTCATGAGAAATTCAAATTATATAATGTCCATTAATTTCTCTAGTTGTTTTTGTTTGCCTCTTGTGTTAAAATAAATGGATTATCACAATATGGGGGAGTAATAAGCTATGTGCATATTACAAGCCTAGAAAATGTGAAAATGTGAGGTTTTGCCACCTAGAATTGATATTGCTAATTATCTTGTTCCTATGTGGCATGTTGCTCAAACAAGTTCCCATTTACTTAAATGCTCTTTGTCTCTCACTCTTTTGGATCTTGTTTGTGGAGGATGTTCTTGATATGGCTTTCCCTAAATATGTTCTCATATATCTTTTTGGGAAGCCAATTGATTCAAGCTACTCCTTGGAGTTGCTTTGCATTATCACATGATTTGTGAATCTATCAAGAATATCTATCTAAGCATGGCTTTTAATTCCTATTCTTTGCCTCATGCTTATGTTTTGTGAATATGATCTTGAATATATCCTTGCAATCCACCACCGAGAAATATCTCCATACGTTACTTGTCTTGACAAGTGATAATCATATTTGGGGGTAAATATGTTGATCATATTCACTTTGGCTCTTGCTTTGAATTGCCTTATTTGATTGCCAAGGATTTGCTTTTGATCTAACTCTTATTTGTCTTCCTTGTATCTTTTGGATACTTTATTGCTCTACTTGAAATTTGTTTTGTGCTTTCTTGAGTTGGGAAAAGCAATGATCCAATTCTTGTGCATTGACATTCAAAAGTCATACTTTTTGATAATGCACTATTCTTTGGGAAGCTATCCTACTTTGAGTGGAACATCGTTCTTTAAATTGGTATTGCAATTTCTTACCTTTCTTGAATATGACTAGTGTTTGAATATCTATATAAATATATATATGGAGAGTGATGATCTCATTTGTGTGCATTTTGTATTCAAATGCAAGATCATAAATAATGCACACATCTTGGGGGAGCAATCCTATGTGCTTTCGAACATTAGTTGTCTTCATTTGGTATTTGATCCCGATGACGTGTCTCTTTGGAAGACAAACATTTTTCGTTTTGTCACTTTGTGCCATCATGAAAAGTGTAGAGGGTTTGGTTTATTATTTGATGTTATTTTCTTCAATTGGTTTCTTGCTTTCATTTGGTATCTTTTCAAAGTGGTTTCTTCAATCATGTGTTGATTTGGGCCTTTGATATAATTTGGACAATTCTTTTTCTTGTCGCACTTGTGTGTGCTTTCTTGGTTTAATTGGTGTTTTGTCCAAATTATATCTCTTTTGGTTCTTGAAAGTCTTGTGCATGCATATTTACTACATGTATTTCTTTGGCATGCTTACTTTCGTTGAACCAATATATAGGATAAACTCCATCAAATCCTATATGGCTAAGATGTGCATGAAATTCAATTTCACATTAATATGCACATATTTATGTGGAGTTTGTCCTATGTATTGTAGTTGCTCTAACTACTTTGGACCCAATGAGTTTGGGTACCTTTTTGTACTTGAATTTGTTTTAGGTATATTGGAGATGCATTGGAAGCTTGTCTCATCTAAAAGGAAGGTGTTGTCACCATGTGCTTATTGGAGCCAAGCTTGGATGATCATGAGCTCTTATCTTCTACATCACCAATGCTATCTCGGTAACAAGTATCTACCTCATGCATACTTTTCTAGCTTTCAACCTTGTGTAGGTTGATTTCATGGCATGAATCTCTTTGGTTGCAATTATTTTTGGTTCTTACAAAACGTCTTTATTGCAAATGTGAGTAAGCCGGGATGATTACATATAAGGGGACTATATATTCATTAATATGATTTGTCGATCCCAATTATGTCAATCTAGCACTTTCTACTTAAAGTCTCTCAGGTGCAACATTGATGAATTTTCAAAATCATTTGCGTTTTGTGATACTTGTTATCTTACTCGGAGCATCCATTTGTTAACCTTTATCCCTTGTGGATAATTTTTGATGCTATGATGAGTATGTGTTGGAAGTTCATTTATATTCCTTTAAGATAAAATTGGGCTTTGTGCTATGCTTTTAAGCAAAGATCTTATTGGTGTATCTATGACTTCCTCCTGGATATCATAATCTTTACCGTGTATCTATCTTGTGTGTACATGTTTATTTGTAGACCCATATCTTAGTGATTAGTGTCTACTTAGAAACTTATACACGTGAGAATAGTACATCTTTAATTGATATTCCAAATCTTTAGTTACCACCTCTTATTGCTTTTGACTCCTTGGTGGTTTCTAAAAGGCTCAAGCTTTATTTTCCATGTGTTATGCTTGGTGCATTTTACTAAGCTTGTGGAGCTATTTGCTATACCTCTTTTGGTGTGCGGGAATGGGGAAGACATGATATGCACCATGTGCAACTCTTTTTGAAAGACTATGTTGATGTGTTTGCTCATCCTTGTATTAGTCTCCTAAAATGTCTTTATATCTCACACCCATCCTTTTATTTGCCGCTCCTTGCTCATGTTGCAAAACATTTTATTTGTTGCAAGTTGTTTTACTTCTTTTCTCATTTATATTCTCTTGCATGTGCTTGTGTTCGATTTTATCTAGGAGGGAGTGAGGATTCCATGTTGTGCACACTATATTGAAATACAAATCCTATTTGTGCACGTACCTTGGGGAGTTCCCTCTTGATATTTAGAACATTTTTTTGGATCTTTTTGATTGCTTGCTTCTTTTGTTGAAGTTTCTTTCTCTTTGATATTCTTTTGCAATCTTTGGATCCTCAATATAGTTTGATCTCCTTCCCAACTATTCGTTATTGGATATGTGCATTTGATTTCACTCATATTATGAGAAATGCACACATTATGGGGGAGCTCTTACTATATTTGCCTTCTAAGTTTTTCTTTCCATTTCGGCAATCGATGCCAATGGGGGAGAAATTTAGAGGGTTTAAGAGAATATGGGTTTGTTCTCTTGCGGTTCTCTTGCATCCTTGCTCTTTGTGTTGCATGGTTGCTTAAATTCATTATATAAACCCTCGTAAAATGGATTGTCATCAATTACCAAAATGGGGGAGATTGAAAGTGCATGGTTGTCCCCATGCATGGTTTTGGTAATTAATGACAATCCTTATGGCCTAATGTTTGCTTTGAGATATACTTGTAGATCTTGTCCATAGGAAAAGATTGGAGTTCATGTGTTGGACTCTAGTAGTTTACATGATGATCAATGCTCTACTCAAGGGTTTATATGAAGAATGGTCATGTGAAGAGTTGAGCTTATTGCAAGTATGGCTTGGAAAAGAAGATTGAGTGATCAATCATGTTTTACCCCAAGCCATCATACATATCAAGAGAAGAAGATGAAGCGCAAGATCAATATGATGCATCTCGAAGATATCATTTGATTGAAGCTTGCAAAGGAGTCATGAAGACGATGCTTAGCGAGGCCCTCCCATAATGGAGTATGGGGGAGCATTTGGAGAAGTCTTCATCAAGCATGTGCTAGCAAGCACAATCAAGAAAGGTGTTTCAACTTGAGAGAGTCAAGATCGTCATCATCGAGCTCAAGTGGAATGCGCAAGGCAAAGGTATGATCTTGATAGGTTTTCTTTTACCGGTCTCATGGTGTTAGTGGGAGACCGGGTTTTAGGATAGACGGCGTACTATCAAGAGGGGCTCTCAAGTGAGTAACTTGATCGCATCGTTGTGGAGAGCTCAAACCTTTGCATACTTGGCATATCATATTTCTTGGTTCTTATTTGGCTTTTATGGTGGTGAGGAATTAGAGCTTGGTTCATCTCCATGTCAAGCTCTAGTTCATCGAAAACGGTTTTACCTTGGAAAACTAGTTGCGTTTTCGGTGGCGGAAATATTGCCGGTTCAACCGTGAGGAAAGTCCCACACCTTGCCATGTGTGGTGATTTTACTCTATTTATGGGATGCAATATTTTCACTTTTTGTAGCCTTCTCCTTGTCAGTACCTTTCCAACGGAGTTGGTCTCACCTCATTCGGAGTTCATTTGCAAAAGTTATAGCTGTGTTTTTGGTGTTCGGACAGGCCCGGTAGTACCGGAGAGTTTTGTTCCGGTAGTACCGCAGTCAGCCGGTAGTACCGGGCTCGCTGCGGTAGTACCGGGCTCTCTGCGGTACTACTCTCTGAAGTTGGTTTTTCGGGCGTTTTGGCTCGGATGGTCCCGGTAGTGCCGGGGTTGGAGCCCGGCACTTGGGCCCGGTAGTACCGGGGTTTTATCCCCCGGTAGTACCGCGCGCTCGGTTTTCTGCGGTACCGAAGATACCGCAGGGCCGGTACTACCGGGCTTTTGGCCGGTACTACCGCACTTGCGGAACAAGATGCTGCTGCAACGGCTGGATTTTTGGGATGAGCTATTTAAGTGGCCTTCTTCCCCAATGGTTGACTAGCTCTAGAGCAAGTCTTTCTCCTCTCTCTCCTCCATTGTTGCCCTTTGTAAAGCTTGCTCTTCCTCTCAATCCCTCCCATGGTTCTTGCTAATATTTGAGGGAAAGTGAGAGGTGATCTTGATCTACGTTTCCACCGATCGATTTCTCCTCTATGTGAGGGAAACCTTGTAGATCTTGATCTTGGAGTTCTTGGTGCATCTCCTCTTTGTTCTTCCTCTCTTATTCCCCCATAAGCATTTGTTGCTTTGTTGGAATTTGAGAGTGAAGGATTTGAGCACTTGTGCTCTTGCCTTTTGCATTTGGTGCATCGGTGTGCTCTCCACGAGGATTCGTGGAAGTTGAAAACTTGTGAACTTGTTACTCTTGGGTCCTTGGACCCTAGACGCCTTTGTGGTGGTTGGACCCTTGTGTGGTCACTTGAAGCCGTTCGGGAGCCCCCAATCCCATTGTGGGTTGTGCCCCGGATTGTTGTTGGAGGCCGTTCGGGAGCCCCCAATCCCATTGTGGGTTGTGCCCCGGATTGTTGTTGAAAGGCTCCGGATTCCGCCTCGAAGGAATTCCGATAGTGGAAGGTGAACCAAGCCTTTGTGGTGCGGTTCATCGGAGAAGAAGGTGAAACCTTTGTGGTTGTTGAACCGTTGTGTCGGTTCACACCTCTCCAACGAGACGTACTCCCTTAACAAGGAGGAACTCGGAAATACATCCTCGTCTCCGCGTGCTTCGGTTATTTCTATACCCGAGCTTTTACTTATGCACTTTACATTGTGATAGCCTTCGTGCTTGAAGTATTCTATATTGCTATCACCTTGTTGTTTGTCTTGCTTAGCGTAAGTTGTTGGTGCACATAGGTGAGCCTAGTTTATTTAGGTTGTCGGCTTGTTAATTTAAACATCTAGTTTTATTCCGCAATTATCAAGCCTAAACCGGAAAAGTTTTAAACCGCCTATTCACCCCCCCCTCTAGGCGACATCATTGTCCTTTCAAGAGGGCGCGGCGGTTGCGGGTCATCGTAGTTTAGTCGATCCGCCTTTGTCTCCTTTTCTTTCTGCTTTTCCTTTCTTTGGGCGGTTGCGTGTGTTTGTTGCTGCCCCAGCATGTGTGGTGTCGCGTTTGTATTATCGGTTGTATGGTGGTCGGTGCTTTATTTATAAAGCGGGGCGAAAGCCTGTTTCGAGGGTTGGATGAGGTCAAATTGCTGTTGAAGTCCTGCACCACCGACATGGCTAGCTTAGCATATTGAAAGGGTTGATCATCAACAAAATGTTCTAGTCCTGCATTGGTCATTAGAGTATGAAAATCACGTGTAATCCCTGCAACACCCATGAACTGTAAGCATGGGTTAAAAAAAGGGAATACACTCTCTTCGCGATGAACCTTCATCTTCTAATGCACCACTATCTCATGTTGGTCTATTGCATATGGGTTCCACTCCATGTTCGGAAATTTTCAACAAATAACATAAAAATTGATTTTTAGCCAACTAAATGAGGGGAAACCACTATAGTGACTTGCTAGAGGCTTAAGCATTCATCAAAACTAGTTATCCTAATTTAGAACAAGCATTTAAACTCACTAAACATGATATCTACAGCAGCAAAATACTCAATATATAATCCATTAAACAAAATTCTACTTGGATAATCGGAGGAGTCACGTACCGGAGAGTGAATACCCCAAATCTCAGCAACAAACATGGGCTGAGCAAGGAGATCGAAAATCAAGGGCAAGAGCAGGAAGAACACGAAATTTTTCGATGTGGGAGTGTTTGGTCGGGAGAGAGAAAGAATGGGGAGGAAGGAGAATAAGTGGAGGGGCTAGAAGGGCCCTCATCATGCCCTGGCGCGGCTGGCTTGCTGCCGTGCCACCACCTCATGTGGGGGCATGGTGGGTCCCCCCTGGCTACCCCTTGGCACTTTCTGAACCTCCCCAGAAAAATAGGATTTTTGGTATAATTTTTTTGAAATTCTGAGATTTTTTTTCATTTCCTGGTATTTTAATGTAATAATTTAATGCAGAAAAATTGTTTTCTAAAACTAAACTTTGCGAACCAAAGGATATTAAAGTAGGTAAAACAAGTTTGAGAGAAAGAAAGTTGTTTAGCACTTTCATGCATTTAAAATGCACTAGTTAACAAGGTTGATCAAGTCTTGCCACCAAATGAATTTTATATGACATAAAAGATTTAAACTTCACGGGACACTCATGTTACCTTGTATCGTATTGGTATGGATCCAATCATAAGAGTTTTGTATTCTTCTATATAAGCACAATCAATATTTCCCACTTTAATAGATCTCGCATTAGTGATTGTATTAACTCCACGTATTTTATCCAACCTCTTGGAAAAATAAACAGTATGTTCTTTGTCATTCACATTGAAAGTTACGTTTCCTTTATTGCAATCAATAACAGCCCCTGCAGTATTTAGAAAAGGTCTCCCGAGAATAATAGACATATTATCATCTTCAGGCATTTCAAGAACAACAAAGTCAATCATAATCAAGCAATTAGTAGCTACTTGAACATGAACGTCCTCACAAATGCCAACAGGAATAGGAGTAGATTTGTCAGCCATTTGCAAAGATATACCAGTAGGTATCAATTTATCAAGGTAAAGTCTCTTGTAAAGAGAGAAAGGCATAACACTAACTCCTGCTCCCAAGTCACATAGAGCAGTTCTAACATAATTATTTTTGATAGAGCAAGGAATGGTTGGTATACCTGGATCACCCAACTTCTTTGGAACCTTGCAATTAAAAGAGTAATTAGCAAGCATAGTAGATATTTCCTCATTAGGAATTTTCCTTTTGTTAGAAACAATATCTTTCATATATTTAGAATAAGGAGACAACTTAATAGCATCAGTCAAAGGAATTTGCAAGAACAAAGGTTTCATCCAATCACAAAATTTATTATAATATTCCTCTTCTTTGGTTTTAAGTTTCTTAGCAGGAAAAGGCATTTGTTTTTGGACCCAAGGTTCTCTTTCACTACCATGTTTCTTAGCAATAAAATCTTCCTTAGTGTACTTTTTATTTTTAGTGTGTTTTTCAGGTTCCTCTTCTATTTCTTCCCTATCCGAATTAGCATTTTTATCATTATCATTGGCATTATTATTATCATTGTTAAGTTCATTACCACTTTCGGTTTCAGCATCAGAAACAGATATACTATTAGGATTGTTAACAGGTTCAGAGGATTCTACAACAGTTTTATGTTTCTTCTTCTTTTTCTTAGAAGGAGCACTAGGTTCATTAATTTGTTGAGAATCTTGTTCAATTCTTTTAGCATGTCCCTCAGGATATAAAGGATCTTGAGTAGATTTACCACCTCTAGTTGTTACTTCACAAACATGTTTTTCTTTATCCCTAGAGGCATTCATTAACATTTCTTTTTGCACTTTAGAAAGTTGATCAATTTGAGTTTGAACCATATGAAAATGTTTAATAAGTATTTTAACATCATTGGAGGTTCTATCAACAATATCATGCAAGTTACTAATAGCGCGGGAGTTTTCTATTAAATGATTCTCAATTCTCATATTAAAATTACCTTGCTTAGCAATAAAAGTATCAAATTCATCTAAGCATTGATCAGGAGGTTTAGAGTAAGGAATATCTCTATCATCAAACCTTTGGAGAGAGTGTACCTCAATTATGGGTGAAGGAGGAATTGGCTTACAAAATTCTTCTATAGGAGGTAAATTTTTCACATTTTCAGATTTAATACCCCTCTCTTTAAGAGATCTCTTAGCTTCATTCATCACTTAATTCAATAATACCCCTTTTCTTCGGTGTTGGTGTAGGTTCAGGTATGTCCCAATCATCATTATTCTTGCATATTTTAGCTAATAATTCCTCAGTTTCTTCGGGAGTCCTTTTCCTGAAAACACAACTAGCAAAACTATCCAGTTATGTTCTAGATTCAGCAGTTAGTCCACTATAAAATATATCAAGTAGATCATTTTTCTCCAAATCATGGTTCGGCTGGCCTCTTAATATGGAGCAAAAACGTGTCCAAGCCTTAGGCAATTTCTCACCTTCATCTTGATTAAAAGTATAAATTCTTAACAAAGCATCATGTTGAGCACTAGCAGGAAAATATTTCTGAAATAAAGTATCAAGCAAACCAATAGGACTAGTAATGAAACCAGGAGACAAATTATTATACCCAGTTTTAGCTTCTCCCTTTAATGAGAAAGGAAATAGTTTAGTAACAAAGTAAGTGCGTATTTTTATATCTTCAGAAAACATACCACTCAAATTAGAGAGTTCATTCATGTGTTCTACAGCACTTTCATTTTCGGTTCCACAGAAAGGTTCTCTTTCAACAATAGCTATGTGAGCCAAATCAATAGAGAAATCATAATCTTTATCTTTAATGTTTATGGGAGATGTAGCAAATTTAGCATCAGGAGATAATTTATATCTAACAGCATGTTTTTCAAAAAGCTTTTCATAGCACTAGCATCTTTAGTAGCATTAATCTAATCAACAAAATCATCATCAAGTTCCACATAAGTTTCATCGGGATCATCAGGAAAATACTCTCTAGACTCAGGTGAACTAGCAGAAGTATTAGAATTTTTAGCATTTTCAGTTTGTTTAGATTTATCAATTATAGCATCTAGGAAAGGTCCTAAGGAACCATTTTCATCAAGCACAGTAGAAGCATCATCACAATTTTCAGAAGCATTTTCAGATTCAGCAGAAGTAATTGTACGAGTAGCATGCAGCGGTGAAATAAGCTTACTCATCACAGACGGAGAATCAAGTGCAGCAGCGGAACTCAGAGTTGTACCTTTTCTTGTTGTGGATGGCAGTATGGGAAACTTCTGATCACCAGGCTTTCCCATGATGAATGAATTCCAGAAAGCAATATCAATCTTAGGCGAACTTATAAATAAAGCTATGCTCCCCGGTAACGGCGCCAGAAAATAGTCTTGATGACCCACAAGTATAGGGGATCGCAACAGTATTCGAGGGAAGTAAAACCCAAATTTATTGATTCGACACAAGGGGAGCCAAAGAATATTTATAAGCCTTAACAGATAAATTGTCAGTTCAGCTGCACCTGTGAATAGACTTGCTCGAGACAGATTATCAGTAGCAACAGCTTTATAGTAGTGACAGTAGTGAAATAACAGCAGTAGTGAAATAAAGACAACAACAGTGATTATAGTAGACAGCAGGATTAAAATACTGTAGGCACATGGACGGATGAACGGGCGTTGCATGGATAAGATAATTCATATAATATCAAGACATAGGCATTTGCAGATAAATAAGATAAAGTATCTAGGTATTAATTAATCATAAGCATGTGTTCCAATTTAGTTGTGCGTGCTCGCAATGAGAAACTTGCACATCATCTTTTGTCCTACCAGCCCGTTTGCAACGGGGCCTCAAGTGAATCTACTGGTAATTAAGGTACTCCTTTTAATAAAGTACCAGAGCAAAGAATTAACATTCCGTGAACACACGTGATCCTCACATCACAACCATCCCCTCCGGCTGTCCCAATTATTGTCACTTTGGGGCCTTCGGTTCCGGACAATAATATGTGTATACAACTCATAGATATGATCTAAAACATTGATTATCCTCATGATATAATAACATGTTCAGATCTGAAATCATGGCACTCGGGCCCTAGTGTCAAGCATTAAGCATAACAAGTTGCAACAATGACGTAAAACACCGATAACGGATACTAGGCACCATGCCCTAATGATATTACAGCTATTACATGAACAATCTCATCCAATCCCTACCATCCCCTCAAGCCTACAGCGGGGAATTACTCACACATGGGTGGGGGAAACGATGATGGTTGATGGAGAGGCGTTGGTGATGACGATGGCGATGATCCCCTTCGATTCCCCGTCCCGGCGGAGTGCCGGAACAGGAACTTCTGGTCCCCGAATTGAGTTTCGAGGTGGCGGCGGCGTACGGATGTGTTTCTGGGAAAAGTGTTCAGCCCCCTCCCGTTTTTAGGTCTGAGGGAGTTTATATCCGAGAGGGAGACTCGAGGAGGTGGTCGAGTCGACCTCCTCATGTGCTGGCGTGGCCAGGAGCCTGCTGCGCCAGCACCTAATGAGGGTGGCTCGAGGCCCCCCCCCTTCTGGTCTTCTGGCTCACTGGGTCTTCGGGCAAAATAGGGGCTTTGGCAAAAATTAGATACCAGGGCAATTCTGCTGAAAACAGCGTTAGTCCGTGTTAGTTGCATTCAAAACACACAAATTAGAGGCAAAACAATAGCAAAAGTGTTCGGGAAAGTAAATATGTTTTGGACGTATCACAACCCAGGATGGATCAAATAAAAATTCATCCATCGGTGTATACATTATATACAGAACGCTTATACTTCTCTCGATTTTCTTTTAACATGTTATAGTTTTTCAAATATAATTATATGTTTGTTCGCATAATTTAACCACATAACTGGCAATGTTACTAAATATTTTCTTGTTATTTTTGTTTGTAGTGAAATTATCAAAATATTTTGTAACAAAGTTTGTTATATATTTATACTTTCTACAATGTATAATTTTTATAATTATAAGTACTTACGGAAAAATTCCGTAAAAAATATGATCTAATAAATGTCTGAATAGCAATTTCTAGTGTATGATTAAGTAAGTAGCTTTACAGAAACTTGCAGAGCATAAAATGAATCAGTTACACTATTTTCTTATGGTAATGTTTTGCAAGAAGTCAAATTTTAACAAACTGTGCATGCTTTGAAATTGGTATTGTAACAACATTGTTTACAATAACCAGCAATGAAAAAAGTGGATTATAGTATGTTTGCGTATATAAAATGTGTTCTTTGATGTGCTCTTATGCAATATGCTTGTTATCATCTTGTGTACACAAGTTCCCGCCAGCCTATGGAAAAAAAGTTTGGCTTGGACAGTAATGCAGACTTATCCCGCAGATTAAGACACCGATGACTGATCCAAGTTTTGCAGTTGGAGTATAAAACTAGTCGCGAAGTCTGCGTATCCACGACAGGATCGAGCGGTGCTAAGATCGACGAAGAATAGAAAATCAGTGAGGAAAGGTGGAGCATGATGGATGGATGACCACCAAAAAAGCAATGTGGAACACACAAACAACATCATGCAAGCTACATCTGATAGCGCTTTGATCAAGATTTCAACCCAGGACGGATCAAATAAAAATTCATCCATCGGTGTATACAATTTATACAGAACTCTTATACTTCTCTTGATTTTCTTTTAACATGTTATAGTATTACAAATATAATTATATGTTTGTTCGCATAATTTAACCACATAACTGGCAATGTTACTAAATATTTTCTTGTTATTTTTGTTTGTAGTGAAATTATCAAAATATTTTGTAACAAAGTTTGTTATATATTTATACTTTCTACAATGTATACTTTTTATAATTATAAGTACTTACGGAAAAATTCCGTAAAAAATATGATCTAATAAATGTCTGAATAGCAATTTCTAGTGTATGATTAAGTAAGTAGCTTTACAGAAACTTGCAGAGCATAAAATGAATCAGTTACACTACTTTCTTATGGTAATGTTTTGCAAGAAGTCAAATTTTAACAAACTATGCATGCTTTGAAATTGGTATTGTAACAACATTGTTTAGAATAACCAGCAATGAAAAAAGTGGATTATAGTATGTTTGCGTATATAAAATTTGTTCTTTGATGTGCTCTTATGCAATATGCTTGTTATCATCTTGTGTACACAAGTTCCCGCCAGCCTATGGAAAAAAAGTTTGGCTTGGACAGTAATACAGACTTATCCCGCAGATTAAGACACCGATGACTGATCCAAGTTGTGCAGTTGGAGTATAAAACTAGTCGCGAAGTCTGCGTATCCACGACAGGATCGAGCGGTGCTAAGATCGACGAAGAATAGAAAATCAGCGAGGAAAGGTGGAGCAGGAAGCTAATAAGCATGAATTAGCATCCATATCGTGAAATCAATTCCCCCCTCGCCGTACCAAAGCAGTAGTTTAGGGTGTAGTTTAGGTTTTGGCTTGGTGTTTGGAGAGTTGTCCCGTGTGGCGAATGGCGCTATGTCGTCCTCTCTCCCTCGAAGGTCCGCGGCTCCGGCGCTTGGGTACGGCGTCGACCGCGCCGGCGAGCTGTTCTCCGTCAAGGCTCCGAGGTGGAGAAAGGGCGGAGCTGGCAACTTGCAGGCGACCTTCTTCAATAAGTACTCCTTTATCCTTGCTCTTTGTGGTCTTCTTCTTCTCCTGGCTTGCCATGGTGGTGTGAGGGACAGGAAGAAGGGTGCGTGGAGAAGGGTGTGCAGCAGCTACCCTAGTGGTGTGGCGAACGCGCCGCTGGAGTGGGAGGATCTGGCGCCTGCTGGAGCTCCATGGTGGAGTACATCGGCGTCTGATTGCGACCGCTGCTACCTCAATAATCGTTCGTTTCGTGCTGGAGCTTCTGATTCCGGAGCTGCTGCTCTTCGGCGCCGCGGAGGCCGTGGGGAAGAAGAGATCTGCTTTGGATTGGTTGCTCCTTGGGAAGATTTTCAGGCTGCTGCTCCTGGAGTTCATCAATGGTGGCAAGCTTCTGCCGTCGTTACCTTTGGCCAAGGGGGCCACTCCATGCCGTGGTGCTGTGTGCGCCGTGGTTCTTCAAACCTCCAGGCCGTTGTGCCATTGCGGAGGCCTCTATTCAGCTCGCCCTCAGCGTTCAGCATCCCTCCGTTTCCAACTGGTCGCGTCCCCGGTGACGGCGAGGATGTTTGCAGTGTGAAGCTCATCGTCTACCTCGGTGGAGAAGGACCCAATTGCGTTCCCCAATTTTTATGTGAGGTCCTTTTTGTAAAAGTCAAGGGCTTGGGTGTAGTTCTTGTTTTCTCTCTGGTTCATGATGTAATCTGTACCCCCACCACCGATTAATGCAGTCTGGACCCTTCGGGGTCCTTCCCTTGTTAAAAAAAAAACATCCATATAGCGTTCAACCGCATCTGGCCGCAAGAGGTCGCTAGCCAGCCGAACTCGGCGAGAGACTTTCCCCGGCCGGAAATTAGTCAAGCTAGAAGCTTGCAGGGGACAAATCAATGTGGTCTCGCTCTCCGACAGCTAACTCCGTCGGCTCGCCGGCGTACGCGTCGAATCCGAGCAATTCTATCGATCACTTTGCTCTCGATCGGTGATCGCCGCACGTCGCCGCAGGCCGCAGCGCGGTCCGGCGCCCAACTTTCAACTCTACTCTACCGGCCGGCCGGGAAAGCTTTCTAGCCTAAGTTTGATTAAGGCTAGGCAAAGCCATAGACTAATGTGTGTGTATGCATGTTATTCTAATTTGCTGCCGCTTTCTGGCTATTTTTCTGTTTTTGGGTAAAGGCACTTTAGTTGGCTTGCCGGTATTTCGATGACGCGTCTAACAGCTGCTTGATGGATGGGGTACCGTACCGTACCCGGGTACTTAACTTTCAGGTGAGTCCATCCGGCTGTGATGCCAGCAAAGTAGACCGCGATGCCGACACATACAGTCGGTCGGATTACTCATACGGAAGTTGAACAGCTGGTTTCAGATACATGCTCGCTCAGAGCAAATACAATAAATCATACAGGCTCTAGAGAGATTTACATATTATGTTTTGACAAGAGAATAGGAAAGAGAAGAACTAATAGAGCAATATATATTCACCTCTAATTGTTATACTTATTAACTTTAGCCGGTTGTAAATGACCTGGTAAATTTATAACTAGCAACCGGCTATACTATACTATTGCTTGCATTTACCCTACGGGTGGGTCCATCCATCAAAGTGATGGAGCTATTCCAGA
This sequence comes from Poa annua, assembly GCA_026929855.1. Classification (NCBI taxonomy): domain Eukaryota; kingdom Viridiplantae; phylum Streptophyta; class Magnoliopsida; order Poales; family Poaceae; genus Poa; species Poa annua. The sequence continues at coordinate 75,619,171 of CM049433.1, forward strand.
GTGCAGATAGAGATGAACATGCACAGCCGTATTTATACTATACGTCCGACACTTTTCCGTCCGACGAAAGGTACAACGTGAAACAACTGCATTTGATCATAAATGTTGAAATAAGGTCACCTCCAACGGCCCTCCGCATCTGCCCGTGTCCCGTCTGAAACTGTCCGAACGGACAAAAATGAGCCTCCAATGGGCCGGCGCATATGGACAGTTGTTCACGAGGATAGCCAAACTGGACCAAACCTGGCCCAAGTTTGGTCCAAATTTGGGGGAGGCGAGGACACAGCGCGTATCCTCCCCGTGTCCGCCCCTGTCCCACGCACCAGCGAGACCGGCCGCTTGGCATGGTCATATTTAATGGGGTGGGTGGCCGGCCGGGTCGCTATCCACCCCATTCACCTCCCACTCCCATGCCGCCGGCCGCGCAAACCCTAGCCACTGCCACCGCCGCGATGAGACCGTTCTGGGCGAAGGGCGGCCGGAACAACCACGAGGCGTCTAGCTCTCGTGGCCCGCCGCGACGCTGCTCCGTCCCGTTCCCCGTGGCTCCACGCCGCGGTCCCGCCGTCGCCGCCGACACGGAAGCCGCCCGCGCCGCACGCAACGCGCGCCGCGCTCGCGTCTCGCCGGAGGTGGCCGCGATGTATTGGGAGAGGCGGCAGCCGCTGCCGTGGGGCGATGTCCACCTCCCCGAGGGGTGGCATCTCAACCGGCTACGCGTCCCCGTGCCCCCGGTGCCGCGCTCCGGCCATGAGCGCACGGAGGAGATCCGCCGCCGTCGGGCCCTGCTTCCCCCCCGACCTCCTCCACGACCCGGCCTACGCCATTAACTCGTCCTTGTGGGACGGGTGGTTCGAGCTGGAGCACAACCACCGGCGCCGTGCAGCTTTCGCGGCGACGCTGCCGGAGGAGGAGGACTACGCCGAGCCGGAGGACGAGGATTACCCGGCGCTCGTCGGCCTCGAGGCTGACAAGGTCTCGGACCCGGACCTCGAATGGGAGTTCGACGACGGCGGCGACGCTCCTCTCGTGAAGGCCGAGCCGGAGGACGAGGACGAACAGCTCAAGCAGGCCATGGAGTTGTCGGAGCTGGACGAGCTCGGGCGCTGGTCCGATCAAGCGGCTACGCTCTGTGCGTCCGCCGAGGCTGCGGCCGAGCAGGCGCGCCGGGACGAGGAGTTTGCTGCGGCCGAGCAGGCGCGGCTAGACGAGGAGCGCGTGCGCTGGCAGGTGCTGTGGTCGCCGTGGCCAGAGCACGGCGAGGGCCAGGCGTACGTGCCCCCACCGGCATGGCCTCAGGACCCCGAGGCGCCAGCCACGCCTCCATCCGCGGCGCCACCGGCGTGGCTCTACTCGCCGCCGCCGTACATCATACTCGACCCCTCCGACGACGAGGATGCGTAGGACGGAGCCGCCGCCGCGCAACGCCAATAGGCCAGAGCCGCCGCCGCCCATTTTCCACTCCGACGACGCTGGCGCCGCCCTTCCCCGACCTAGTTTTTTTATTTTGTTAATATATTCCGTCCGTCTCACTGGCCACTGGGCACTATCGAACTTAATATATGTAATATATTTTTATTCTGTTGTCCTCTTTTTTTTTCGCTGGGCCGTTAGAGACACTTTGTCCCCAAAGAGAACAGAGGTCAAAATTGGTCTGCGGACAGCCCAAAGCGGACACAATCGGTCCGCTTTGCCTATCCATATGTGGAGGGCCGTTGGAGGTGCCCTAAGCAGCATGGTTCGACGGATTAGATCGTCAAACAAGTGTCGGATAATAAAGGTGGGTTTCGTTTTAGCGTTGATAACAGGCCCGGCTCTAAGTGCAGTGAGGGGGTGCAGTGGCCTAGGGCACAGGCTAGAGGGGGCCCAATATTATTTTTTCCTTCATACTACTATAGAGCTTTGTTGGGCTAAGCCTTTCCAGGAGCATTATTTGAGATAATCAAATTAGAAAGGAATATTATTTGTTATATTTTATAACTTGTTTAGACTTTTTGTGCGTACATATATAGTAAATATAGGGGTCATTTTTTCAACCTTGCACTAGGGCACCAAAATATATAGAGCCGCCCTGGTTGATAAGACTTTCCGGAAAGCTTGCACACTTGCATTGCATGCACAGTGTGCAGGAGTTCTTGGGAGCGGATCAGGAAGTACAGAATCGTACGCTCAAGAGGAGATAAATCGCATGTGCGTCAACGGATTGACCAGATTACGGCGGAAGGGCATGAGGTGCTTCGCGTGCTACGTACGCGGACGAGGTCTAACGGTCAACAATAATTCACGCCAGCCGTTTTTGTTGGCCAAACGCTGTGCTATCCGGAGCAAATTTGCGGTCCGGTCGTAGGTTGTGCGATGTGTCAAGTCAGCACCCCAAGGCCGTTCAATCATGTGTGACCAAGTGCGTGTGGGATCTGTTCATACTACCATACGTCGTAGAAGAAGAAGTACGTAGTAGTGCTCCCAGCTGCTTCGAGGACCCAGTGTACCTAGTAACATGGCTTTTCTTATTTGATAACAAATAGTTGATGGACTCTTCCGTGTAGAATTATAAGATTGGCGGAATATGTTAGATATATTATTTAGTCTCGGGAGCGATTATATACAGGCGTATATGGGTCATCTTGTAATGCAAGACAAGACACAAGATCTATCTCTATCCTAGACGTCCGTTCATACGTACACGGAATATATCTCTAACACTCCCCCGCAGTCGTAGCGGGAGCGTCGTGAACAACATGAATAACGTGTACGGTCAGACTGTAGATAAACCGAAGTAGACCCAGAACGCTGACACTCCCCCACAGTCGTAGCGGGAGCATCGTGGTCGATGTCGCAGCTAGGATGTTTGGACTGTAGAAGAAACTGACGAGTGCTCATGCGAGGTGGTAGCCCTTGCGCCGATGTCGAGGGAGCCGAGAGTGCGAGGCCGAGGCGGTGCCGAGGTCGAGGTAGCCGTTGCGAGGAGATGCCGTGGTCGATGTCATGGTCGGGGATGCCGGTGTCGATGTAGCCGCACGTGAAGCCGCGGGTGTGTGGAAGCGTCGTGGTAATGATGATAGGATGATTGGCTGGATCATGCAGCTGGTGATGAGTGGCAACACCGCCATTAACGTGAATGGGGAAGTAGGTCCCTATTTTCGGTCGACCTGTGGACTTAGGCAGGGGGAACCCATCTCCCCTTTGCTCTTCAACTCCGCGGTTGATGCCCTTGCGGAGGTCTTAGAGCGTGCTAAGACCGCCGGACACATTTCAGGTGTGGTTGGACATCTTGTCCCGGGGGGTGGCGTGACTCACCTACAGTATGCGGACGATACCATGATCATGGTAGAGGGGTCAGAACGGGATATCGTCAATCTTAAGTTCTTGCTCCTTTGCTTTGAGGCCATGTCTGGCCTCAAGATCAACTTCGACAAGAGCGAGGTGGTGATCTTAGGGTACTCGGAGGAAGACCAGCAGCGGATCGCGGACAACCTGAATTGCAGGTTGGCGTCATTCCCAGTGACTTACCTGGGAATGCCGATCCGGGACACACGGATTCTTGCTAAGGATCTTGCGCCCCTTGTTGAACGAGTGAAATCCAAATCGGAACCTTGGCAGGGGAGATTCACCTCCAAGGGTAGCAAAACGATTCTGATTGACTCGTGCATGTCTAGCCTCACCATGTTTATGATGGGGATGTATATCCTGCCGGACGGGATCCATGCTAGCTTTGATAAAGAGCTGGCTAGATTTTTCTGCCAGGCCAGGACTGGGAAGCAGAAGTACCACATGCTGAAGTGGGCCGATATTTGCGCCCCCAAGGAGCTTGCGGGCATAGGGATACTTGCGTCTCGCCACATGAACAAGGCCCTCATGTTACGATGGGTGTGGCGGATTCTTCGGGGAGAGGGGGGCCTATGGCTTGACTTGGTTAGAGCCAAGTATCTTCGGGGTTGCCCCCTCTTGGCTTGTGAGCGCAAAGAGGGGTCCCAGTTCTGGCACGCTATCTAGTCCATTAAGGAGCACATCATACTCGGGGCGGTCTCATCTGTAGGTAACGGAAGAGATACCCTGTTCTCGCTTGACTCCTGGTTTGGTGGAAGGCCACTACGGTTTGAGTTCCCGGATCTCTTTGCGATTTGTGCAGAACCCATGTTGCTCGTTGCCTCTGCCTTCCGACGAGGTGTTGCCTTTGTTGTGCCAGAACTAGGCGCACGTCGGGGGCGTAGGCATACTACAGTTTTGCCAAAACCGAGTACGCAAGATGAATTGTCGGTGACGCGGTTGAGGCAGTCATAGGAGTCGATGCCAAAGAAGACGGTGTCGATGCCAATGAAGGCGAGGCGCCGATCCGAGCTTGCCAGGCACGGGGACGCGTCGGGGACGAAGGCACGCGGCGGTGTTGCCAGCACCGAGCATTTGTAGATCGGGATTAGTACGGTGTCGTGCCATGTCGGTGATAGACTAGCAGAGAAGACTCTCGGACGGTTGTGAGGCACAGAGCGGCGTAGACGGGGAAGAGCCGATGCAGTCCATGGTTGTCGGAGTAGACGCGAGGGTGGAGTCAGTGGCGATGTCGAGGAGGCGTTGCCGTGGTGGCGATGACGTTGGTGACGAAGTTGTACTGGACGAGAACGAAGTTGTAGAAGGCGAAACCAGGGGCGGCGAAGGCCGTGCAGGTTACGTGAGGAGGCGCGGCAGCGGTACACGAACTTGGCGAGGAAGAGCCGACAGCTTGACGAAGACCATGCACGGACGGTGGCGACCCACGCCATGGGAGTGGCGCGGTGGTATCCTGAGACGTCGGTGCGCGGGGACGGCGAAGAAGACCGCGTGCAGCGACGCTACGGCCCGAGGGAGCGGCGTAGCTATAGGGCGCGATTCGATGCAACAGCGAGAGGCCGCCGGCGGCGTACACGCCCGTTGCTCGATCGGTGGTAGGAGTGCTTACTCGATGACGATCTTCACCGGATCCTGCGGAGGCGCGTGCAAACGGCGGATCAGGCCGGTCGCGTGGCCACTGTGACGACGTATCGCAGGCGAGCGGGTGATCAATCCGATCGCCTGCAAAGTCGGGGACGCTGCTTGATGATGAGGTCGAAGGCGCAGCAGACCAAGGTGATGACGAAGATGGTGCAGAAGTCCCGATCGGAGCAGGGCGGCGACGGTCGGCGCCGGGTGACGGGCGGGCAGACACGCGGACAACGGCCATGCAGGCCGCCGCGGCGCGCTAGATCGCCATCTCGGAGAAGACGCATTGTGATCGTGTCAGTGTCGGAGTAGTGGCGCGCGAGGATCGACTATCGGTGGGCGACACAATCCGATCTACGATCCGTAAACCAAAAAAAACGAAAAACGCCGGTACAAAACTACCAGCGAGAGAGAAAAATCGGATCAAGCGACCGGAAAAAAGACACTAGGGCATCCGATCAACATGAACGGCGGACGAACCCTAGGTACGGGTCGCGCGGCCCCCGAGAGAGATCATGGAGATCGATCTCCCCGGTGGCGGCGCGGCGGTGGCTAGGTCAGAGATCGTGCCGCTTTGATACCATGTATAATTATAAGATTGACGGAATATGTTAGATGTATTGTTGAGACTCGGGGGCGAGTATATATAGCCATACATGGGGTCATCTTGGAGTGCAAGAAAAGACACAAGATCTATCTCTGTCCTAGACGTCCATTTATATTATACGTACACGGAAAATATCTATAACATCCCATTTTCGACTTTTCATAGGAGTAATATAACAATTTGGCATTTAGGTTACGCGAGAAATCTATGGTTCCACACGAGCTCCCCTTCCGCTAATCCTATGCATCCTCGACACATTTGAAAGTTAAGTCAAATCTTTGTGACTAACCCTCCGTTTCATAATACTCACTACATTTCACAATATAAGATGTTACATATGTTGTTTAGATTTATACTAAAAAGAGTAGACATTACACTAAAACATGTTTAAATATATGAAAATCTTATATTGTGAAACGGAGGGAGAGAGGAGTAATATGTTTTAGATATTTGAGACTACACATGAACCGAAACGAGTGAAGCTGCATGCACACTTAAATACGAGTCTATGTATATTCATAGTCCGAAACAACTAAAACACCTTAACTAAACAGTAGGAGTAACTTAGCTAGTAACATCACACATTTCAACACAAGTTTGCATATGTGAAATGTAATTGATGAGGAGAGAGGTGCTTGTGCTAACTTAGCTAGTTACGGTAACATCACACTTATCAAAACAATATGTGTATACAACCTAATTAATAAGTCAATGCATGACACCACATAACATAAACTCGTAAAATGTGTATATTACTACTACTCCATGTTACTCACTATTGTGATTAGTCTTAGTATAATTTACTCCTTATATTTTGAGATATTATACAGTACACTTTATAAAAAAAAACTTAGTATAACGAGGGAGTAGAAGAAATGAAGAATACAAAACTTCGATGAGGCTGTCAAGTGTCAAACGGATAATTCATTCAACACGCGAAGAGGCACGCAACATGACAAGGAACAAGTGCGTGCAATAGATCAAAAGAAGGAGAAGAAAATGCGTAGGTTGCTTTCAGACATCTCACGATCGATCATCGTCGACGTCACGCCGGCTTTCTTCCACGCCATGAGTTCGTCCTCAGTCAGCACTTCAAATTTGCAGGATATTATCACACCGGCCGCTTTTATTAAGTTTCCACAGCTATATGTATGTACACGCCCTTTATTATTTTATACAGAATACAGAAATATATATATGATCGAGACATGCATGGTGCTGTCCGTCCGCCCGAGCAAATGAACGTCCGGCGCGTCGCTATCTTTTGGGTCCGTCGTGGAAGAAGGCTGGAATTTTCAACGCTCCTTGATCGTGGCTCTACTTCATGCACCACCGCATCCGCATATACGGTCATTTGTTAGCTAGGCGGCCGATCTCACATGCCGTATACTTGATCAGTACGTCCTGTGCGTGTATTCAACGGCTGGATCAAAGCTGTAGCACGTACGTGTGATTATCCGGTGACGTAGCACGTAGGTGATATTTCTCGGGGTTTATTCACTACAGGAGTAACAGCCCAGCCCGACGGCATTTGCCGTCGGGCTCCCGACGGCATTTGCCGTCGGGCTCATCACAGAAACCCTCGGCCTAAGTGAGCCCGACGGCCACCGTCGGCCTAAGGCCGTCGGGCTGTGATCCATCGGGCTCACGCCGTGGCCGTCGGCGTCGCAAATGCCGTCGGGCTCATAGTGAGCCCGACGGTATAACCGTCGGCCTTATAACTACAAATTTAGTCAGCAATGCCGTCGGGCTCATAGATGGCTCTACCAATTTTTTTTTCAAAATTATTTTTTTTCAACTTTTTTATTATTATTTTAACTCCAATTTAGTCATATACACACACTTAATCATAATCTTAGCTCAAACTATCCACTCACACACTTAATCATAATCTTAGCTCAAACTATTCACCCTTAGTCAAACTTCCCAGACGGTCACCCATCTTTAGAGTGATCCAGGCAAAGCACGCTTAACTATTGAGTTCTATTCAAATGAGATTCCAGTTGAGATGTCATACCTTGTTGCTATTAGTATGATAGCAATCATATTAACCCTCATCTCAGATATTATATTTTTTAATCTTTAAAATTTCAAAAATAAGATTTGAATAAACAAAATAACTATGTTTAATAATACTTCAATAATAATAATAATCAATTATTTTATTTTTGTTTTGTCTTTTCCTTTAATAAGAAATAATTCATATCTTCATATTGATATATCAGAATTTAATAAATAAAATGTCTATATCGATCATAAAAATGAGAGGAATCCAAATATGACATCCATGCCATCATTTTCATAATGAATAATGTCAAAATGGAGAGCACTTTTTCATAATGAGAGGGTTTCTTTTTTTGAGTACTTTTTCATATTTTTCCATTTCTTTCAAAAAACGGTCAAAATGAAGAGCATGGCTATTCATCAAAAGTGGTCGAATTTTTCAAAACTATTGACGGTTCTATGTTGTAACCACTACTTGTGTACCTTAAAATTATTTTTGTAAGAACTTCAGAGCAAACTATCACACAGTTGTAGTTCAAATTTGAATTACTTCCGGAAAATTGACATAAAGTCAATTAAAGAGGCAAATTTAGATAGAAAACAAGGAAAATCCTCATATTAAGTTATTATCCATAAAATATGTTCTACTCTTTGTGAAAATTAAATGGGTGTCATTTTGGACCATATTTTATGTACTTGCTTCACAAAAAAAGTCATTTCTGACACTTAAAAAATAGAAAATGATATTTCTAAAAAGAATTTTGAAAATCGCTTCGGTGACGTTGTTTCCCATACCATGACACACATATGTGCTGAATATGGGCACTTTATCACAAACTATGACATGATAATGGTCATACATTGGTCATTTGTCTTGAAACCTATGCATGTTTATAGATGTTTGACATTTTTGTGAAGTTTCGTTTTGAAAATTTTGCCAAAAATCAAGTTTATCATTTTTCCTATTAACTAGTACACGTAGAAGGACTTCATGCCAAAGGGTTTCTTTTTTTTAGTATTTTTTCATATTTTTCCATTTCTTTCAAAAAACGGTCAAAATGGAGAGCATGGCTATTCATCAAAAGTGGTCGAATTTTTCAAAACTATTGACGGTTCTATGTTGTAACCACTACTTGTGTACCTTAAAATTATTTTTGTAAGAACTTCAGAGCAAACTATCAAACAGTTGTAGTTCAAATTTGAATTACTTCCTGAAAATTGACATAAAGTCAATTAAAGAGGCGAATTTAGATAGAAAGCAAGGAAAATCCTCATATTAAGATATTATCCATAAAATTTGTTCTACTCTTTGTGAAAATTAAATGGGTGTCATTTTGGACCATATTTTATGTACTTGCTTCACAAAAAAAGTCATTTTTCACACTTAAAAAATGGAAAATGATATTTCTAAAAAGAATTTTGAAAATCGCTTCGACGACGTTGTTTTACATACCATGACACACATATGTGCTGATTATGAGCACTTTATCACAAACTATGACATGATAATGGTCACACATATGTGTTAAAACTATTGCATATTTGTATATGATTGATATTTTTTGTAAAGTTTTGTTTTAAAAAGTTGCCAAAACTCATATTTATCATTTTTCTAAAAACTAGTACACGTCAAAAGACTTCATGCCAAAGGGTTTCCTTTTTTTTAGTATGTTTTCATATTTTTTTGAATGTAATCTAATTTTTTGAGAAAAACTGAAAAACTGTATAGTGAGGCCGACGGTTATACCGTCGGGCTTACAATGTGATCAGGTTGCTTCGTCCAGGACGCCCACGCGGGGGAGACGGGGGGAGAAGTCCGACGGTGTTTTGACGCCGACGGTGGCCGTCGGGCTCACATTAGAACACCGACGGTGTTTTGAGCCCGACGGTGTTTCTCTGGCCGTCGGTGCTAGATTGTGACGCCGACGGCCCCGACGTTTGGCCGTCGGCGTTATAATTGCCGTCGGGCTGGGCTGCCACTCCCGTAGTGATTCGAAAAACACAATACGATCCGCTCATAAATATAACCTTCAGGGATCATTGATAGTATTACACGGCGATTTGACCAGGGAAGCTAGCACGGTGAGTAGTAAATAGTAATCACCATGGTCACGATCGATAGCTGCGTACGTACGCAATCCACCTCCATTTTACTGACTGTTACTATTACTACACACTAGCAAAGAAAAGTAAAGATAAACGTGGACGTGAGACGACTAGACGACGGAGGAACCGGGCGTGTGGTTTCCCTTGGCAGAGGCAGACAGCGACGTGCTTGTCCACCGTCGATCAGTATGTTCGTCTTCTCTTTCCGTCGGTTCGTTCGTGCGCGCCACGTTTTAGCTACGTTCGGCGCCATGCGTTCGTCATGAACTTGTCTTTCTCTGTCGATATTTCTTCTCATTTCAAATGTGAAACAAACGCGAGTTAACATCTGCTGCATGAAAGCTACCAGCAGCCATGCAACTCCGTTCAGGTATTCTTTCTGGATGCGGCCATCTCCGTTCGTGCATGCATGAAAGCTAGTACTACGAGTAAACAAATGGCGGGAGGGGGCCATTTGCACTATGAATTTTCTTCCGCCCGGGCGAGATATCAATGCTTTACGCTTTCGACCGGAGCATCGTCCATTCCAGCGTAAACAAATGGATGTGACAATCCGCACCACCAGCCAGCAGCAGTGGCCTGGTTCACGTGTGCATCTACAACAACGGCAGCAACACAGGAGCAGATCGACTAGGAGGATACTCCTATATAGTTTAACCGGCAGGATCTGTGACCTGATTTTATGCCTAATTCATTATACTTCATCGTGCAGCATTGCAGCTCGCGGTCGTGCCGACGCTTTGCCTTTTCCTCCTGTCGTTGTTCAGGCTCGTGTTGCCTTCGGTGTATATCTCTCTGCACTCTGCAGCATCTCCACCAGGGGTTTCAAACGACCCTTCAAAAACTTATTGGGAGTTTGAACGTGGAAAAACGCCTTCAACGATACCCTAAAATTTCGTCCCGACACACATTTCGTGAGTTTAAGAGGCCCTCTGATAGAGGTGGCCCGTCCGTCAGAAATCTCGTAAAAGCTGTTAATGATGTTGTGTAGGAGGTTTTTCAGTCAGCGTAGATGGCAAGGTGTTGCTGCAGGTAATAAAAGGATGGGACGGCGGTTCGTGTGCTGCACGGAAAGCATCTGTCGCACGCGGGTCTAGCCTTTCCCGGCTTTCAAAATGCATGTGCGGCAAAAACGTGTCGCCGCAATTAACTCCAACGCGACACGTGCTCACCCACCCGCCGCTTCCCGCCCAACGCGACCGCTTTCCGCCTCCGTTTTCCACGTCGACCCTTACCCGACCCGGCTATAAAAAGCACCCCCGTCGTGCAGCCAACACACAACACCACCGTCGCACGCCACACCATGGCGATAGGGTGCGGGCGTGCGGAAATGGACGAGGGCGCGGTGGTCATGGTGGGCGGCAATGCCTCGCCATCGGTGTCACCTTCACCGTCCACTGAAGACCGGTTCCCGGAGCTGCGCAGCTTCGAGTTCATGGTAGGCCTATACAATGGCATCGAGGGGCGTCTAAGGCTCCCGGCGGCGTTCACGGAGAAGCTCGAAGTCAGGGTGCCGCGTACAATACATCAGAGGATGGAGGACTGTGAGATTGGCAGCTCGGCAGTGAAGACGACCTTCAATGACCGCGCGCGGGGGGGGGGGGGGGGGGGGGGGGGGGGGTTGTACCTCGCCGAGGGATGGAAGACTTTCGCTGATGCGTACAAGTTTGAACAGGAGTACTGACTGTGCTTCGAGTTCGACAGTGACAACGGCCTTCGATGGTACTTTATGACCGAGGGAGTCCATCGTGCAGCGACGACGACGAAGACGAAAGCAGGTCTTCAGTAAGAACAAGTTTTACCTATAGGAGCATCAGCTAGATTTTACATTTTCGTATATTCAAAATCATGAACTGCAATTGTTTCATCACGTTTGTCAAGTGAAGTAAAATGCAAAAATAAATAAATGAGATGTGCCTTTGAGGATGCCACTATGGGCTGCGGCCTCCATTTAACCGGGCATCTGTTCGGCACCCTTCAATTGGGTCTCAATTGAGGGTGTCGGTCATCCGGTGGAGATACTATATATGCAGCTACTAGTTCACAAAGAAAAAGAGAGAAGTATCTTTTTTCTGGGCAAGGAAAATATATATGCTCCGGCCATTTGCGTTGCAAACGTCGCTGGAGATATAACCTGGATGTCCTCCAAAGTTTCCTTTGACCTGGACCTGATGCAGATAGCAAATCAGCGTGATGCACCTAGCAAATCAAAGGAATCAATCAAGGTGCCGAATGCATGCACATCTTAATTTGTTCCAACATAACCGCGCGCGGTGCCATGCATATCTTGATTGACTTGGCAAACCAGCCTTACTTTCTGTGATCATCCCTCTCAAATCAACCTTACTTTCTCTCATCTCTCTTGCTCTTGAACGGCCCATACGTAAACCCTTTGTGCCCTGCCGTCTGCCATCTTCCTGCTAGACATAACTGATTTCTCCATCATTTGGTTCCGTGCCACGACCCGACTCCGGCCAGGTTCGACAAGTCACTAAACCCACGAGTGGTTTAGCTTGCTAGGCCAGAGAAAAGGGCATGACTAATTGGTCTACAGTACAGACTATTCGCGTCTGCAGGGCTGACGATTTTCCTCGTCTAATTTTGACTGTGCTCCATACCTCAGGCCAACCCGGCCGGGCGGCTATCGAGCATCGGCGGGTCATGCTCATGGATCGGGGAGCCTTTAGTTTGGCTTCATCAGCGAGGACTCTGAGTGGTGGAAGAACTCGCATCAGCCTTCAGCCCGTCGCACTCTGGAACACGACGAGTCGACGGCGTGGTTCACTCAAATATATGTCATCACCCTACGTATCTCTAACTGATACGCCAAAAATGTACAGATGGCTTTGCCATGGACTCGTAGAGTGATCGCTTATGTCACTCACCACGGCAGCATCTTGACTAAACATTCAACCATTTTCAGTGATATGCATAAGTACACTGCAGTGAAAGTAGGCTAGAGCTAACGACACCAAGATTGACATCTAGTCTTAACATTAAAATGTAGCTACAGACAACGTGACGTGAAACAAAATTTATTTGTCCAGCTCAGCATCCAGCACACGCAGCAGCTGGGATTTCGCATAGGCGATTCGACCGTGGTTTCCATCCAAGAACGAGTTTATTGCACAAAACTACAACTTCACGTGTCAAATTTCAGTAAATTACCACTTTACGTTTGAGTCCGTCTCACGGAACTAACTGAATTTTGAAAATTTGTTGAAATATGTACTCATCACGTCTAGATAATAAATTGACACTCGTGGTGAAAGGTGCGACACACCAGTCAGGGTTGAGGTGGAGGCAAATATGAACAAGACGTGGCAGCATGTGTGGACATGGACCCACTGCCAGATCACTAAATAAAATAAAATATCTCAAAAAAGGAAAAGTTAGAACACGGTCCATGGCTAGGCTGCGGTGGAGGCGGTGGTCACCATGCAGGGAAGCTGCGCTCGCCGGCCAGGAGGAGGCTGAAGATGAGGTGGAGGAGGTCGTGCTTGCCGGCGAGAGCGAGGCGAGGTGGCCATGGACAGCAACCCGCGACACTTGTCGAGCTCGGCCCGCGACCGGTCGAGGTGCCGGCTTCGAGGACCACCTAGGCGGCGGCAATGGACAGCAAACCATGGCATGCGACCAACTCCGTCGCGCTTGCTCCCAACCTGCGGCCACCGTGCCCCCTCACTCGCCGTCGCATCCCCTCTCTCCCTACCACACCATGCTCGTCAGCGCCCCTCGCTCGCTGGAGCACCGGGCGCGCAGCTCCTTCTCATACGCACCCTTGCTTGCTGGAGCAGGGCGAATACGATTTATACTGAACTTCTATATCTTATTGAGTTTTAGCATGTTCTAGTATTACAAGTATAATTATATGTTTGTTCGGTGAACTCGTTGAACAATTTTGTAACAAAGTTTGTTATTAATTTACTCGTTGAACTATATGTTTTCTATAATGCATAATCTATATGATTTGTAAGTACTTATGGTAAATCTATACCTCTTGTAAAGCAAAACCCTAGTAACATGCATTAACTATTTTCATCTCAACATACAAGGTATCCACATCATCTATTCTATTAGCCAACCAAATTTTCATGACATCCGACTAATATTCATTAAAATCATTATTTTCTTGCATGCGACATATCCATGTCATTTACTTTTCATTATCCAATTGTACATGACACCTATCTTTTATCATCAAATGAAAATTGTACGTCAACCAGTTTAGCTTTTCGATAATTATAATATGTTGTATATTTCTGTAATCAAAATTCATATATGTGGGTCTTATATCCCTTTATTTATACAGTGAAAAAATAGAAGATTACCGCCACAACACACGGGATATGTTTCTAATATCCTTAATTAAAACTATGATCTAAGAAATGTCTTAATAGAAGTTTATAGCGTATGATAAAATAAACACCTTTATTTAAACTTGTAATCTTTATCGAAACTCGTAGAGCATATCCCTACCTATAACTAAGCTCCCAGGAAATAGCGAGCGATGAAACATTCCACGTGTCGAAATGCGTTTGGGTGGTTGATTTTGTTGTGGGTCCCACTGTCAGCCACAGATGCATTTCGTGCCTTCTCGTGCGTCCGTCGTGTCGTTGCTCACTGCGTCGAGATACCGCCTTTGACTGGAACGGGCACGTCTTCGTCCTCCTCCAATCCCTCCCCATGGACCCCATCTCATCTCTCTCCCTATCGAAGCAACTACGGTCTTTCCCGCTTCCGGCCATCGAATGATCGAGGATCGAGGGAAGTGGCGGTCTTCCCCGCTTCCGGCCATCGAAGCAACTGCGCGCGCAGGCGCAGAAGTAGGACAGCGGCGGCGGCCACGCGCTGCTGTTGAAACTGGCGCGGTACCTGGACCCGGAGGCGGCGTGGGACAGGGACCAACTGTGGGATGCGTTGCACTGGATCCGGCAGGCGGTGGGGCTCGCCTGTGGCCTCCTCTGGACTCCGTCCTCCTCGTTGGCGCCGTCTGGATCGCCCTATGAGTGCTGCCCGACACCGTCGCCGAATCTCTCCGCTTTTTCTCCCTGCCACCCGTAGAACCGTGCTTTTTAGCTGATTGCTACGCCCGAACTTGAATTCGCATCCGTATGATGGAAAGTAGCGAGATCGTTGACTGAATTCTTGCACCTGCTTGGCTGCTTGAGGTGTTCTTGTTGCATTACAGCTTTACTTCAGCTCTGATCTTCCATGTTATCCTCTGTGGCTGGCTGGCTGGGTGCAAAGGGGATTTCAGTTCTGCGATCTCTCTTCTTTCCCATCCAATTTCTTGCCCTCTGTCTTAATTCGGTAAAAAACTTCTTTACTGAAAGTTATTTATTTCATCCGAATAATTGCTTTTTGAGAGAGATAAAAAATAATAACCTTAGCCCACTTGAATAATCTTGAGCATGCGAATTCAGAGCTGTTACAGCTATCATTATTAACCAGAAATCAACACTGACAAGTCTTCTGCACAAAATTATTTTGCCATTACAGCTGTTGAGGTGCACAAGTGCCTGAATTCAGAACTATGGCATGCATGTGCTGGCCCGCTTGTTTCCTTGCCTGCAGTCGGCAGCCGGGCAGTGTATTTCCCACAGGGTCACAGTGAGCAGGTTAGTGTAATTCTAAGCTTTTGCATGATCCTGAATCCTATATAGTGTGCCATTTTCGTTGCCAGTGAAATCTGGCTTAATTTTGTCACAAATCATTTGCTCTTTGTTTATGTAGATTTACTGGGTGAATTTCTGTCTCAGGTAGCTGCGTCGAGCCGTCGACAAATAAAGAAATAGAGTCGCAGATCCCCAACTATCCTAACATGCCTCCACAGCTTATATGCCAGCTGCATAATGT
This sequence comes from Poa annua, assembly GCA_026929855.1. Classification (NCBI taxonomy): domain Eukaryota; kingdom Viridiplantae; phylum Streptophyta; class Magnoliopsida; order Poales; family Poaceae; genus Poa; species Poa annua. The sequence goes on from CM049433.1 coordinate 75,634,700, forward strand.
GACTACGCATGTAAGTATGGAGATTTGGAGCACATTTTTCCACGCCTAAATAACCTCACTTCTATCTTTGTTTTTATCATCGGTGTTGCTGCCTTCAAGCTGATGCTGAAACAGATAAATTCTATGCACAAATGACGTTACAACCACTTAACCCAGTATATCACATTTACCCGGTGACATGTGCAAATTTCATTCACTTGGTATCCAAGGGAGTACCTTTAGCGATCCCTGTAGTTCCAACTTATTTCTGGGACTGTAGATACGAAGTTATCATATAAAGTTAAAAGTATCTTGGCGTGGTTTCAACAATTTGGATCATAGTAAGATAGTGGCGCCTGAAACTATCCTGCAGGATAATAATCGCTAGCCATTTTCAATTACTAATGCGAGTGTGGTTTACTTCACTGAATATTTTCTGCTATGAACTTGCCCCATTGACCTGTGTTTCCCTGGAAGGACCTTGTGTTATCATCAGTATGTGGAGACCTTTAATACTGGATACTAGATCACAAAGTTGCTACTGCTATATTAAGTATTAGTTTTAGAAACTGCATGGCTACATCTTTACTTGCACAAATAGTAATTTAGCTGTGAAATCCACGTTGATTCCTAAATGCTTCCACTATGTCTCGCATAGGTTGTGATATAGCATTTTGCTACAGAGACTCAATGCTTCATATATAATATGTGCCAATAATGTCTACAGGGTGGCCTATACGACCATGGTTCTTAACTTTGAATGGATGCTTCTAAGATCTCAAACACATGCTTCCTAAGCTTGTGGCGGTGTATATGTTACCATTTCTAAGAGACTTAACTTAGCATTGCCACATGACTTTCTATATTTCTCATCTGTGTAAAATTATGAAGGATGCATGATATCCTGAATTTGTTTGCTTTGCAATGGGCACATTCAAGTAATCTGGTTCATATAATTAACATTTTTATTGTGCATATGTATTTACAAGTTGATGTGATGAGGGGAGGATACCTATTCCTGCCATGGCGCCATCACCTCCATATATTCTGGTGGTCGGAGCTTTCAGTTTTGTCATTCCTCCGCAGGATGAGGTGAAGCTCGATTTTAGAACACCACCTGTGTTGTTTCAGTTTGGCCAACAAAGTGAGGCCAAACATGGTTAGTCTGGGTGGTGTGGCGAGAGACGTGTTGCATACAGAATAACCAGCGAGTCAGCAATATTTGTCTAAGTATGTACACGTTTTATTTTAGGCATGCGTGCCTTATTGTGTTTTATTGCCAAACCTGCTCAATAGGTCGGTATTTGTGTTAGGTTCGGTTTGGGCCTGTCCAACCGAGTTAGGATTGAGTCACCCTTTATAAGGGTCACGGCAGCCGCCATGTATCCTAGGTTATGTTTTGAGATTAAAGATATCGTGAGGTTCGTCCCAAGATGGGTCGCCGAGATCGAGTTGTTGCCAGTTTTGATTGCTGATTCTTTGAATCTGTGTTTGCGTATCGTGGAGTAGATCCAATCTGCTCAACGATCGAAGTTATCTTTTGTTGTTCTTTGATTCGCCGTGAAAGATTGGGCCTAAAACCTGGCTCTGAGGCCCAATCTTTCACGGCGAATCAAAGAACAACAAAACATGACTTCGATCGTTGAGCATATTGGATCTACTCCACGATACGCAAACACAGATTCAAAGAATCAGCAATCAAAACTGGCAACAACTCGATCTCGGCGACCCATCTTGGGACGAATCTCACGATATCTTTAATCTCAAAACATAACTTAGGATACACGGCGGCTACCGTGACCCTTATAAAGGGTGACTCAATCCTAACTCGGTTGGACAGGCCCAAACCGAACCTAACACAAATACCGACCTATTGAGCAGGTTCGGCAATGAAACACAATAAGGCACGCAGGCCTAAAATAAAACGTGTACATACTTAGACAAATATTACCGACTCGATGGTTATCCTGTATGCAACACGTCTCTCGCCACACCACCCAGACTAACCATGTTTGGCCTCACTTTGTTGGCCAAACTGAAACAACACAGGTGGTGTTCTAAATTGGGCTTCACCTCATCTTGCGGAGGAATGACAAAACTGAAAGCTCCGACCACCAGAATATACAGAGGTGATGGCGCCATGACAGGAATAGGTATCCTCCCCTCATCATGATGTCAACTTATACTATGCTTCATGTGTATGCATATTGTGCTTCATATCTATGTCTACATGCTTCTTAATCTCTGATATAAATGTTCCATGCTTCCTTTTTCTCTGTTGTATGCTTCATATCTATCATTCTTTGTTTCTCACATATGTTTCTATTGTATACAAGAAATCTCCATCATGGCCGTTGGACGCATAGTGGACGCACCGCAAGGAAATGCGGCAGTTGCCAGTCACAAGGAGCCAAACCAATGCATGTCGGCGTCAACCCTGCGACTAATCCTGGGCATGGAGGACGTTGCATCCCAACAAACCACGCCTGTTGCTCAACAACATTGTTTGGTATGTGACCATCAAGAGACAGACGTCGTGTATCCTTGCCGGTCAAGTGCAACACTGAATCGTCGCTTGGTTATTCGATCACCACGTAGACAACGATCGACTTCTACATCAACATAGCTGATACGGGCAACTGCAATCCTATACGAGGAAGCGAACAACACGAACAGTGGGAAACCCATGTGGCCCAAACAATGGTCTTGCCTACCGGCTACCATATGTTTGTTTGAATGACCTACAATTTGAGCATGAATGATTGCCTGGTGAGCTCTCTGTTCGGGTAGGTCCTCGACTGTCTGTACCTCAAGATCGGAAACCCAATGAAAGGGGCATTTTGCTCGATTCATGGCGACTTCGGTTTTTCGGTTCCTTGTCGTTTTTAGGAAACAACAGGCAAACCAATTAGTGTCAGCTTTTGTTTTCATAACCAGTCAGTCACAGGAAAACAAACAAGCAAGAGTTGTGCGACTGGGAGGACGAGCACCGCTCGATCAACCAACCAAAAAGAGAGTCCGACTGGGAGGACGAGGACTACTCGACCCCGCAACAAGAGGAGTGCGACTGGTTGGACGAGCACTACTCGATCTACAGCTGGGCCCGGGAAGCATACCTCAGCCTAGCAACAAGGGTAGTTGCAGGACTAGGGTAGCTGTCTCATGGGGTTCACGTACGGGTGTGAGCTCGATGTGGAAAACGGTCAGATTCGGGCGTTTCATGGTGTTCACGTACGGGTGTGAGCTCGATGTGGAAAACGGTCAGATTCGGGCGTTTTGATTGATTCGTGATGGGTTGATGTGACTTCACGATAGATTGTACATTATCGTGAAGTCACATGCCTTTTATCGATCATTCACTACGAATGCGTATGTGTGCAGTATCTTTTAGTTCAAGTTTCTATTATTTTCGTTTACACAGGAGATAGTTTGGTATTTTATATATACATGTAAATTCTTTTGATTTTTTGATGTGTTCGGTAAAAAAAATTGACGGCAAGAGGTGAATGCGAGACACGAAAATGCTTGATGTCAATACATTGCACATATATACTGCTAAACTGACCTACAAGTCATGCCATTTATTCCGTTGAGGGGTTTTACCGCTTCAATGCTTGCTAACAACATGCAAGATGATTGTTTTGCAGGTCTGGTTCTTCATCTATTGGATCTGGAAGCTCGCCAGTGTCTTCGCCCTGTGTTGCCACCGGCCGTTGCGGCGGCTGTGACTGCGCTTTGCAGGTTGTCTGTCCTTCCTCCTTCTCCTCTTCTATTTCGTGCTTTACATTCCTTTTTCCTATACGGTTTGTCCACGATGTGCTGGTGGGTTCGCTTGCTTGCCTGCTTGTTGCTGTGGGTATTGGTCTGATGAGAGAAAGGTTGGTGATTTGTGCTATGTGTGTTTAGCCCTCATTTTGTTCGATTTAGGGCTAATTTATCTCCATCTGTGTCGCCCGTGTGGATTCGCCTTTTTGATCTTTGTCGCATATGTGGGGATTTCTTTGTTTAGTTGTTTTCCTTTGCGGTTTTGGGGATTCGTTCTTCAGTGCCGCTCTTTTTTGGTTATTTGTATTTTCGGTCGATTCTTTCATCCTCTGTAGTATGTTCTCTCTTCTTGATTGATTAATTTGTTTCCATGTTTTCTGGATGCCTTTTATCTCTTACGGTTATAGGGAGATAATAGCTGCAGTGTTTTGCACCATGTGTGCACTTTTAAATAGTAAGCTGACCTATCCAAGTGCTGCAATATTTCTTTGCAATACACATGTCCACTTAATTCTGGTAGACTGGTTAACGCAATATTCCTATGTTTATTCTTTAGGGCAGGTTTTATTCGTCATAATAACATACATTTTGATGTCAGTGGCAATACTGCTTTTGGATAGACTAGGTTATGGAGATACTCAGCAACATTAATAAACGGGTGAAGTACATGCCCAAGAATTTGTCGCCCTTACTGGATTTATGGAAGGTGTGAACTGAATCTACTCCATCGTCAATTGTTCAGAACTTCTATATTGTTTATATTGAAGATGGTGTTTGAACACCGAAAAAGCGAGGTATCTTCTTTTCCTTTGATTGCTATCCAGAGTTATTGTTTTGGTGGCCATGGGTTTAAGGGTGGTTGGGGTTAGTCAGGTGTTGCCTCAGTCAGTCCTGTTTGGATTGAAATCTCAACCCACGCAGGTGAACTTTATTCATGAGTCTTCTTCCCAGCATAGAACATTCTTAAGTAATATTTTTGAGAGGTTTGCTAGAGTGGTACGACGAGGCTCGTTTCAGAAGTTGAGCACATAAGGCACTGTAGTTTATTCAAGCGCTCGCTTTGTTTTTCGTCCAAATATATTAATTTTACTGATTGTTTAAATGCTTGATTTCAGGTCCTTAAAAAAAGTTTCCAAGAGAACTCTTGAGTAATATTTTTCAGACGTTCATTTTAAATTACAGTAGTAAGATGAGGCTCCTTTGAGAAGTTGGGAACCTTTACGCCACTATAGTTTATTCAAGCGCTCATTTGATTTTTCTTCCAAATATATTCAGTACTTGCAATTGTTTAAATGCTTTATTTCAGGTTCCTAAAAAAATTCATATATATGAAACTGTGTGTGAGAAAAGTTTTGATTTGTGCTTGGATGCATTTGCAGGCCATGGACGACTAATTTTAATTATATGATCTCTTAAGTAAAGTTGACAGCTTATGCCAATTATTTTCGTATGTGCTATGAATATAGAAATTTTTGTGAAAGCTTCATAGGGAATTACTCTCTTGAACTATAATTCCTTTGCGATTTGTATGATTTTCATTTGGTGGAGTGAAGAAGCATCCTCTTAGCATATTCTGATGTTTCCTTGCTAAATGTAAATGTATCATTTGGCAATGATGCATCTGCATTTACAATTGGAGACGTGGAGTGCACCTAGGAAAATCATTGATCTATCATGGTCTCTGTACACCACCTATCTAATCAGTAGCAGTTATTTATGTTTCTGATGTAGCTTATTTTTACTAAGAAGTTATTTCTTATGGCTTAACTAATAACAACCAGTAGTGAACAATGTTTTCAGTATCAAGCACATAAGTAGCTGAGAGGTAATTTTTTAGTGTTACATATTTGTATGCTTAGGATTTGGTCATCCCTTCTACTTCTGTTGCGATAATGTTCTTTCTTTAGATGCGGTTCTCCATGAGCATGATGCCACATTTGCTATCTGCTCTCATTTTAGACATCAGTGCAAACTAATAGGGTGCTACCCACTTTGTTTGCACTGGTGTGGGCCGATATCTGTTACCAATTGTCATGATATACTGCTCATTGTGGTACGTACTCATTTCGTTTGCACTGGTAAGGCTACTTTTCAGGTGTGTAGCTCATGCAGGTTTCTATGGCTGGTTAACTGTGAAGTAATGGACTGAAGATAATTCACTCATCTTGCTTCCAAACTTATTTCCGTGTGATGCAGAGTGCTCTGGTAGATCAGCCCCATACTTTAGTCCCATTAGCCACTATGATATGCTTATTATATTTGGGCACATATCGATCTATTTCTTAGTTATTTTGCAAATTCTCAACCGATTGTGATTTGCTTGAAGAATGTTCTCAAGGAAATGCCATGTTTTTTTAGTTTCAGAGATTGATAGGAGTCCATCAAGAGTCAATCTATTTCTTAGTTATTTCGCTAATTCTCAACGGATTGTGATTCCCTTGAAGAATGTTCTCATGGAAATACCATGTTTTTTTTTGTTTCAGAGTTTGATAAGAGTCCATCAAGGCAATTAATCTACAGCCTGTCCATATTTTTGGGAATGACACTTGATTTTCTCATAGTAGTTCCTTACTGAATCTCTTGGTGGATGAATGGTTCCTTCATTTGTAAGAAGCAGCAAAAATACGGTCATAAATAATGAAGCTTTGTTATTGATTATTGATTGTATGTTCATTTTATTGAGCTATTGTATTTCTTAAGACAAAATATAGTCTCACAGGAGTGCATGGATTAATAATAGACATGTAACCCCAATACCATGCGGCGCGGCAAAGCGCGCCTTACCCTTCTAGTATTGAATCAAGTACACTACTTTTCATGGCCACCCGCGGTTTGCTGCCTCAGCGCTGCTCGGCACTGCACTTGTGTGTCTCCTCGCACTACAGCAAGAAGGAAAAAGTCCATTTTAAACCCTGAATTTGTAGTGGTTCGGCGAAATGAACACTCAACTCCAAATCCCTGTCCTTCGTACCCTGAACTTAGCAATCCTAATCTAAATCAAACCCTACTCCTGTTTGGCGAACCGTAAAACAGAAAATCCTAAACATGGAATATATGCTGTCTGACTGACTAAACGGCCCCGCGTGTCATATCATCTCTATCCCCAATCCATCTAAAATCCACGGAAACAGATGGCCATCGGCGGGCGTGGGAGCGGCCCGCACGCTTCCGCCGAGCTGCTGGCCCGCACGCGCGCACGGGAGCCTCCGCCGCCGCACTCCTGCTCGCCGCTGTGTGAAAATTATTTTCATAAATATCATTTTTCATTTTTTAAGTGTGAAAATTGACTTTTTTTGTGAACAAAGTACAAAAAATATGTTGCAAAATGGCACCCATTTAATTTTCATGGAAACTAGTACACATATGATGGATAATCCCCAAGTATTAGGTTTTTCCTTAATTTCTACCTAATTTCGTCTAGTTAAATGAGTTTATGCCGATTATTCAAAAATAATTCAAATTTGAACTATAATTGTTTGATAGTTTGGTCTAAATCTTTAGGAAAAATCATTTTAAGGTGCACAACTATTGGTTATATCACAGAAACATTGAAAATTCTAGAAAATCTTACCTCTTTCGATTAATAGTCAACACGACCGTTTTGATCGTTCTTACGAAAAAATTGAAATAAAGTGATAAACAACTCAAAAAAGGAAATCCTTTGGCATGGGGTCTTTATATGTGTACTAGTTGCCATGAAAAATGATAAACTTGATTTTTGACAAAATTTAAAAAAAAATCTTCACACAAAGGTCTATCATCTATGAACATCTAGAATGTTCAAGTCAAATGATCAAGTTATGGTCATTTACACGACATAGTTTGTGATAAAGATCTCATATTCCACAAATAGGTGCATATTGGTATAATAAACAATCATGCCGAAGGGATTATTAAAATTATTTTTATAAATATCATTTTCCATTTTTTAAGTGTGAAAAATGACTTTTTTTGTGAATAAAGTACAAAAAATATGATGCAAAATGGCACCCATCTAATTTTCATAGAAACTAGCACACATATGATGGATAATCCCCAAGTATTAGGTTTTTCCTTGATTTCTAACTAATTTCGCCTAGTTAAATGAGTTTATGCCGATTATTCGAAATTAATTCAAATTTGAACTACAACTATTTGATAGTTTGGTATGAATCTTTAGGAAAAATCATTTTAAGGTGCACAACTATTGGTTATATCACAGAAACATGTATAATTGTAGAAAATCTTACCTCTTTCGATGAATAGTCAACGCGACCGTTTTGATCGTTCTTACGAAAAAATGAAATAAAGTGATAAACAACTCAAAAAAGGAAATCCTTTGGCATGTGGTCATTATATGTGTATCAGTTGCCATGAAAAATGATAAACTTGATTTTTGAATTTTTTTGCAAAAAAAGTCTTCACACAAAGGTCTATCATCTATAAACATATAGAAGTTTCAACCCAAATGATCAAGTTATGGTCATTTCCACAGCATAGTTTGTGATAAAGATCTCATATTACACAAATAGGTGCATATTGGAATAAGAAACAATCATGACGAAGTGATTTTTGAAATTATTTTCATAAATATCATTTTCCATTTTTTAAGTGTGAAAAATCTTTTTTTTGTGAACAAAGTACACAAAATATGATGCAAAATGGCACCCATTTAATTTTCATGGAAACTAGTACACATATGATGGATAATCCCCAAGTATTAGGTTTTTACTTGATTTCTACCTAATTTCGCCTAGTTAAATGAGTTTATGCCGATTATTCGATAGTAATTCAAATTTGAACTACAACTATTTGATAGTTTGGTCTGAATCTTTAGAAAAAATCATTTTAAGGTGCACAACTATTGGTTATATCACAGAAACATTGATAATTCTAGAAAATCTTACCTCTTTCGATGAATAGTCATCGCGACCGTTTTGATCGTTTTTACGAAAAAAATGAAATAAAGTGATAAACACCTCAAAAAAGGAAATCCTTTGGAATGGGATCCTTATATGTGTACTAGTTGCCATGAAAAATGATAAACTTGATTTTTGACTAAATTTGCAAAAAATGTATTCACAAAAAGGTATATCATTTATAAACATATAGAAGTTTTAAGCCAAATGATTATGTTCAATTTCACGTCATAGTTTGTGATAAAGATCTCATATTTCACAAATAGGTTTATATTGGTATAGGAAACAATCATGCAGAAGGGATTCTTCAAATTATTTTCATAAATATCATTTTCTATTTTTTAAGTGCCAAAAATGACTTTTTTGAGAAACAAGTATAATAATTATGATGCAAAATGGCACCCATCTAATTTCCACAAATAGTAGTACACATTTGATCGGCAATTCCAAAAGATTATAAGTGTTCTTGATTTCTACCTAATTTCGCCTACTTAAATGAGTTTATGTGGATTGTTTAAAAATAATTCAAAACATGGAACTTATTGCCGAAACCTTTAGTACCGGTTCGTGACACATACCGGTACTAAAGGTTCCCATTTAGTACCGGTCCGTGTCACGAACCGGTACTAAAGGTTTTGGCTCGGGCCCAGCCTGACGCAAAACTTTTAGTACCGATTCGTGTCACGGACCGGTACTAAAGGTTCGTCACGGAACGGTACTGATGCCCCCGGCCGAACTAACCGTTGGGACCGGTACTAATGTCACATTAGTACCGACCTCCAACCCGGCCGGGACTAATGATCTGGACGAAAGGTCTGTTTTCTACTATGTGGAGTACGTGTATTGTCCCGATCAAAGCTAAATACGTACTACCTCCGAATGGAATTAACTGACACGAGTTGCATACATGTTTGTGCTGTGCTAGCTTTCCATCCGCAACAAACAAACCCGATGGGAGAGAGTACGTAACAATACGTGTGTGATGTGATATCCTTCTCGGAGAAGATCGGTATTAGCCGGTTATTTTAATTATCCGGTGTGGCATGTGGGTCTTGTGGTATTTCTTAGGATTTATTCGGAAAAATTAAGATCCGCTCATAATATTCCTTGGGTGCGCGTGTCGATCATGGATCGTAAGGAAACGAATGCACCGTTAAACTCAAACATGGATGGATCCAGTGGTGGCACTACTTTGCATGCGATGCAAGTGCGACAAAAAATACTCACTCTATCCAACAAAAGATGTCACACTTTTGATCAAATTTGGATATATCTATACACTAAATCATGTCTATATACATCCAATTCTCGATCAAGTTGAGACATATTTTATTGGACGGAGGGAGTACAAAACTCACGGTGAGCGAGTGCAAACGGTCGTGAACGATAGCTGCGTACGTACCTAATAATTGATAATTCGATTGAGCTCCACACCTCCATTTTATTACCCACTAGCAAAGGAAGTAAAGGTAAACGTGGACACGTGAGAGATGAAGGAACCGGGCGTGTGGTTTCCCTTGGCAGACAAACTCGGACAGTGACGTTCTTGTCCATGGTCGACGTCTCCGGCCTCCTATCTTCTTCTTCTTCCTGTCGCCCGTGCGGCCGTGCCTCGGGCGTTGCCACGACGTTTTATGTACGTCGCCTCGTCGCCATGATCCATCGGGCTCATTTTGACAAATGTGAAACGCGGTAACATCCGCTGCAAGCTGCATACCAAATATTTGGTGGCGGCCATGCATGCATGGATAAAGCTACGAGTAAACAAATGCTGGCGGGAGCCATTTGTATTTTCTTCCTCGTGCGAGATGCTTTACGCTTTCGATCGGAGTTACTTAAACAAATGGATATGGCAATCTGCACCACCTGCCAGCAGAGTGGCCGGGTTCACCTGTACACGTACGTACAACACAGGAGCAGACTAGATAGGAGGATAGTTTAACCGGCAGGATCTATGCCCTGATTTTTTTTTCATTGGTGTGGCTCGCGGTCATGCCGACGCTTTAATTTACCCCCTTTCACCACTTAATGTTTATTCCAAAATAAACATTGTCATGTACTTCCTCTATAACAATTAATTCTATAACAATTTATAAGACGTTCCGTTAGCTTAAGATGTGCATGACCAACACGTCTTATAATATATTACGGAGGGATCTGCGACTGGTGTTGCCCTTCAGCATCTTCTCCTTTTCTGTACTACTACTCGAAACAAGCTTTCGTCCCGCTTTATAAATAAAGCAACCTTTCACAGTTTACAGCATACAAATCACATGTTCCAAATGCAAGAAAATAAAAAAGGTTTTGCTGGGGTCACGGCACAGATAAGCCCAAAGTTATCACTACTAATCCTGATACAAACTCTACCAAGTAGAGCTCAACGGCTAGTCGGTGAACATTTTAGGCGAGCCGCCTTCAGAAGATCCTCAAGTATGTCGTCCAGCCGCTGCCTGTCTCGCTGTCTAGCCAACGGGTGCCACTCCTGCAAGAAAGACAAGAATTTGAAAACTGAGTCAGCGGCCCGTCGTGTTAAGACATGCTCGACGACCATCTTATTACGAATCGTCCAAAGGGTCTAGGTCATTGCCGCGAACACCAACCACAAAAGGGACCTCTTCCTTCCGGTATGGTTCGCCTGCACTTGCAGAAACTCTGCTAGGTCATGGGCCTGCCACTCAGGACCCAGCGTCTCAGCAAGGAAGCTCCACAGGAACCGACCTGCAGGGCAGGAGAACAGGATATGGGTCCCCGTCTTGGGGACCGCGCAAAGGGGGCAGGTGCCATCACCTGGGCCCAACCGCTTCGCCATCTCGACTCCCGAAGGGAGGCGGTCTCTAAAAAGTTGCCACGTAAAGATCTTGATCTTAAGAGGCAGCGGAGCCTTCCACAGGTGGATCGTCCAAGTCAACACGGGCCCCCTAAATAGGGCCCGGTAGGCGGAACCTACGGAAAAATGCCTCGCGGGCGTAAGGCCCCACGCGACACTATCCGGGTTGTCTGAGAGGGCTAGGGGAAGCGACTCGAGCAGGGACCTCCAGCTTGCCACTTCCCCTGGCCCGAAAGTGCGGCGGAAACCAATGTTCCACCGCCCCAGTTGGAAGGCCGTGTAGACCAACAACATGGGTTCTGTACAAATCGTAAAGAGATCCGGGAACTCAAACCGTAGCGGCCTTCCACCAAACCAGGAGTCCAGCCAGAACAGGGTATCCCGTCCGTTACCTACGGATGAGACAGCCCCGAGTCTGATGTCCTCCTTAATGGACTGGATAAAGCGCCAGAACTGTGACCCTCTTTACGCTCACAGGCCAAGAGTGGGCAGCCCTGAAGATACTTGGCGCGCACCAAGTCAAGCCAGAGCCCCCCTTCTCCCCGCAAATCCGCCACACCCATCTCAGCATCTTCATGTGGCGAGACGCTAAGATACCTATGCCGCCAAGGTCCTTGGAGGCGCAAATATCTGCCCATTTTACCATGTACGTGGTACTTCTGCTTCCCATTGGTCGCCTGTCAGAAGAATCTAGCCAGCTCTTTGTCGAAACTAGCATGGACCCCGTCCGGCGGGATATACATCCCCATCATATACAATGAGGAGGCTAGACATACACGAATCGATGAGGACCGTCTTGTTGCCCTTGGAGGTGAACCTTCCCTGCCAAGGTTCCGACTTGGACTTAACCCGTGCTACAAGGGGTGCAAGATCCTTAACAAGGATCCGCGTCCCGGATCGGCATTCCCAGATAAATAACTGGGAATGACGCCAACCTGCAATTCAGGTTGTCCGCGATCCGCTGTTGGTCTTCCTCCGAATACCCTAAGACCACCACCTCGCTCCTGTCGAAGTTGATCTTGAGGCCGGACATCGCCTCAAAGCAAAGGAGAAGGAGCTTAAGATTGATGATATCAAGTTCCGACCCCTCTACCATGATCATGGTATCGTCGGCGTACTGTAGGTGAGTCACGCCACCGCCCGGGACAAGATGTCCCACCACACCCGAGATGTGGCCGACGGTCTTAGCACGCTCTAAGACCTCCGCCGCAAGGGAATCAACCGCGGAGTTGAAAAGTAGAGGGGATATGGGTCCCCTTGCCTGACTCTTTTCTGTACTACTAACTCCCGAATAAGAAAGAAAGATCCCGTTAGTATGAGCAGGGAAATATGCTAATGCACTTATGCACATACTCCAACCTAGCAAATCTAAGGCATCAATCAAGGTGCCAAATGCACATCTTTGTTCCAACATAACCGCGGTGTCCGATCTTCATTGACTTCGTAAACCACTCTCTTACTCTTGAACGGCCTATAAGTAAACACTTTGTGCTTTGCCGTCTATACCGGCTAGACATAACTAATTTCTCCGTTATTCGTTCCGTGGCACGACCAGGCTCCGGCGGCCAGACTCCAGTAGCTTGCTAGGCCAGAGAAAAGGTTTTCTGACTAGTTGGTCTCGACCTCTTGAGTACAGACTATTCACGTCAGCAGGGTTGACGTGAATCCTCGTCTAATTTTTGAAACTGCTCCGCCATCCACCGGTCATGCTCATCGATGTGGGAGCCTTTAATTTGGCTTGCTCAGCCAGGACTCTGCGAGGAAGAACCTACGTCCCACTCTGGAAGACGACGAGTCGACGTCGTGGTTCACTCAAATATACAGCGTACTAGCATACACCAAAATACGGAGTACATGCCGTGGACTCGTAGAGTGATCGCTCATCACGGCAGCACCTTGACTCAACATTTAACCACGTTTTCCATGACACATACTAACAGACTGCACTAAAGTAGGCTAGAGAGGCGACACCAAGATGAAATCTAGACACAAAAATGTACTACTCCAGTTACAAACAGCGCAAAGTGAAACAAAATTTATCTGTCCATCTCCGTGCCTCTGAAAACTGTCGACCCGTTGCGCTCTTCACCAGCACACGCAGCAGCTACTGGGATTTCACGTACACGATTCGACTGTGGTTTCCATCCAAGAACTGACCAGTGTACCAGCCTCTACCCTTAACCTCAGACATGAACATGGGGAACACGCTCTCCATCTTCTGGTAGGCTTCGTTCAGGACCTTATCGCGCGATCCTGCACCTGATCTCTCCATCTCCGAAGCAAAGGCCGCGACCAGCCACCCCCGAAGCGCGTCCTCTCCGGTCGCACTCTGCTCAAGAACCATGTACGCCTTGTCTCCTTTCTGGCGGAGCAAGAATTTCTCCTTTGGGAAAGTAGCTCTCAGCCGTTCGACACATGCTGGGCTCAAGATCCTGCAAAGTGGCTGTCCGACCTTGACGCTTCCCGCTTCTTCTATTAGTCGGTTAGGGAACAGAAGGTCTTCTCTGTATCTTAGCTCGGCTGGGCTCGAAACCTTTCCACTCTGCAGTGTAAGAAAAACAATTAGCATTGTAACTGGGGAGATAGCAAGTGTTTACAGTTGTTACAGGTTAAATAGCAGGAACCTTGATAAAATCAGCCACCACCATTGCTGTTCTTTGTGGATTTAGTGTGTTTATAGGAGTGGCTCTCATCTCTTGCACAACTCCCCATATATGTACAGCAGAGAGCAATGGGCAAACAATTAACTGAAAGAGAACGTTAATAGCAGTTAGAACCTTTCATATCGAGTAGAAAATTCTTATAGGTCTGACAGTATGCAGTAACAAAGAACAGAATAAGTGAAGCAAACGAAAACAGCCATCAAAGCACTCATACTCTGTAATTATTTTCTCCAACTTCCCAGTGTGTAATATATAGTTCCAAGTGTTTGGTGTGGTTTGATCAGAACTAAGATATATGCACTCAGCACCACACAAGTGGACTAACAAAGTCATGCAGACAGGGCCGGCTCTAGGATTTCAAAGGCCCCGGGGCGAGCTTCGCCGAAGGGCCCAAACACACAAAAAATATTTTTTATCACAGATTAGAATATTTTTTATCATAGGCAGCAACAGGAATGTTCGCAGTCTTTGCTCACAAAGCCATTTCCTTATAAATTACTCATTGACAAGTAAAATAAAATGAAAACCCCATCACACGGATTTTCATCATACTGCCCCCTTCATGCTAAGAACAAGAAGATGGAACATATCCAAAAGAACAAGCTCACTGTGCAAGCATCTCTTTTTAATGCTGTGTTAGTTTCAGTGTATGCAGTAAACACAAATGATGCACAGAAACTACATTAGAGCCTAACAAACTGTTCTGGAGTATAGACGACGATGGTAGTACGAAATGCTAAAAAAAAATCTGGACGCTACCTAATGCCAGATAATACTGGGCGAAAAATCTCATTGATAAGCTTTTCGTTTTGAAAATCAAACTAATTAATTTTGCAAGTTCATTTAGCATACAGCAGCAAGCTTTATGCTACTCCCTCCGTACAAAAATGTAAGATGTTTTAGCCTTTTTTGGTCTACATGTATCTAGACATGTTTAAACGCAAGATTCATGTGAACCTTGCACTAAAACATGGGTAAATACATTTTGACAAAAAAACTAAAACATCTTACATTTTGATACGGATGGAGTATATTTCTATAACTATAGACTTTATCTAGTAATTCCATTATTTTTTACTTTTTGTATATCCCTGACAAAATGGAAGAGTGACTGAGCAGGTGTTTTTTTGCGAATACTTACCTTCCCTTGAGTTGTTGAGCATACAGTAGATGATAATCCAATACCAGCTCCTATGCCCATAACATTGAAAAGTGTTGAGATGGCCTCCCCTTTAGCAAACAAGTCACTAAGGTTACCTTCTTTGGCAAAAGACGAATATATTGGTAGCCTTGTCGCTCTGGCAGCAACAACAGCCATTCCCTACAATGACAAACCTTAACTTATTTGTGTTGTAACCCAATCTTCAGGCAAAAAAAAAAAACTGGACAAATGTGTTAATAGTTTTTATGATGCTAATCTAGAATCTACACAGTTATTTCATAAAGCATCAAGCGTAAAAGACAATCTCTTTATCTTTGAATACACCCTCAACAAACTATACATGCCAACGTCAACAGAAGATCATATTGCAATAGATATGCCATTTGAAGTGCAGCATGGAAGGTAAAATCTGCACCTTTGCAAAGTTTCCCAAGCCTGCCACTTGAAGAAAAAGTTGTGGACACAATGGTGAAATGATGTCCAAGGCAGTTCCAAAATCATAGAGAACATCGGCTGACACACCACGGAAATAGGCATGAGTAACGTAGCTTAAAAAGGATAATTCAATATAATAAGACAAACATACATAACTATTAGAAAAGGTGTGACATCATTGATATAGCTATTACCCACCAAATATCCTCCAACTCTTTGGCTCTGAATCCATTCTTGCCCCCATGCCGCTACAGATGAGCTTTCCTGCATGCTGCATTCCATCTTTAAGAATCTGAAATGGATACAGATAATCAGCCGAGATGTTTGGTTGTATTACCTGCTTTAAATTTTAGCATCACTGTAAACATATACTTACCCAACTCACAGCAGTTGCTTGAGCAGGGGTAGGACGTAGACCTGCAGCAAATAACAAAGACTGAGCCACAGCCCACATTGGCAGTCAGTTGAAAGGCACTATGGGTCTCCATCAAACAAAGTAGTTAAAAGTAAAACAAAGAATAACTCAAGTGTTCTAAATAACTGGCTAAAATTCACCGAAATGACACAAGTAACCAAATGATGACTCTTATTGCTAACAAAAATATAGTAGCATCTAGCAAGCAGAATAATCGACCTGGGTTGATAACACATGCAGCATGGCACTAGAAAAATGCTGGAGTGCTCGGAATTTGGTATATGTTAGGTAACCCTCGTTCACACTGCATGATCGGTAGCAAAACTTATCAAAGAATGTGATTCATCAGTGTGTCAAGAATATCTACAATTCCAGAAACTCGTACCTGTATGGATAGCCTGAAGGAAAGAATTTGTTCAAGAAAGAATCAACCAACTTATCATGAACCAGTCTGTTATCCTGGATAACTTTAACCTACAGGAAAATATGAATTATAACTTTGTAGACAACGTATAATTTATGCATAATTATATAATTACCACGAAAGTAACATTCCAGTACTTCGACTACAGAATTATGTTTCCTCGCATTGAGATTATTTAGTTATCCAGGTGAGCAGTAAAACATTTAGAGGTCATTCTGCGGTTTGTGTAAGCTTAAATTTGTAAATTAGTTAAGTGCAAGAAGGGGGATAAAGCTGTTTGCCGGCACACGGGCTCAAACAACAATTTGCAAGGTCGACAGTGCTACAAATTACTGTCCATACGTTCTTTGGTAAGCTACTATCATAACAAGTGAAGCATCCGAGCATCATGGTTACAATTTATACCTTCTTTGAGTTAGGTACAAGATTCATTGTTCAACTGGGTACTGTCGAAATTAATGCAGCACGTCGATTTATTTAGTATTTACACAAGGTCGTTTTCTAACAAACTGCAACCCCTTGTACAGTAGCTATTAGAGAAAATGGATTCAGATATTTACCACTCCAATTTCAGAGGGGGGTACTGTTGAAAGTATTGCAGTACGTTGATGATGACTCTCTAAAATTCAGTCGTTGAAAACAAAGCCCAACAAGCAAATTGATTTGTTCACACAAGGTCATTTTCTAAATGTCAGCAAAGCCATTGCGAAAAAGAGTAAAAGTAGACGGATTTACAGATACGCCGCCGCCAGTGTTGCCGGCGTCGAAGGTGCAGAGCCGCGAGACGGACTCGGAAATCTCCACCCAGGACTCCAGCTTCCGGGGCATCTCCACGACCGCCGGCTTCTCGCCGCCTCCGCGCATCCTCTCCTGCGACAGATTGGCGCACACAAATCAGACTGAGTTTGGCCGGAAAGAACCGCGGCGCACGGCGCAGGGTAGGATAACTGCGCTTACGAGTATGTTCATCTTGGGGGACAGTGTCGCTGAGAGGACTCGCTGGAGCTCGTCTTATCCTCTTCTTCCCTCTGGGCCGCTCTGGAGGTAGGCCGAGACGGCTGCCGGCGGCGAGGCGGCAGCGGAAGGGATGTGGGTAAACCTGTCGCAGAGGGCGGGGATTCCCAACGCCTTCGTGTCACGTGCAAGTAAATGCTCTCTGCCTCTGCGGCGAAAACGGGCCGAGTTGGCTCGGAGGCCCAGCTCGACCCGGCCCGGTCTCCGGCCCACGATGGCTCATTTCCTCGGTTCTTTCCTCGTCACTGTCGCCTCGCCTGAGCCGCCCCGAGAAGTCCAAACTGGACGAACTCATTTGACCGCATACTAATCTCTGCTGACGAATCTCCATAGCAGTGAAGAACCAGAGGGAGAGAGCCAGACTCCCCGATCCCGAGCAGCTCCGATTCGAAGCTCCCCCCTCCGGCTGCTACGTCTGCCGCTCCGGCGAGATCCCGAACTTGCCGGGCCTCGATGGGATCGCCGCCGCCGTCCAGGCGGCCCCTCCTGGCGGCCCTCGTCGCGGCGGCGCTGCTCTCCGGGGTGCTGGCGGCGACGGAGGAGGCCTACGTCACGCTTCTGTATGGCGACGAGTTCGTCCTCGGCGTCCGCGTCCTGGGCAAGTCCATCCGCGACACCGGCACGCTGCGCGACATGGTCGTGCTCGTCTCCGACGGCGTCTCCGAGTACTCGCGGGAGCTCCTCCAGGTTCGCAAACTTCACCCACATCCACGAATTTAGCCGAGATTTAGTGCACTGCTTTGGTAGTAGCTTTAGCGCGAAGTCGTGTTGTGTGGGGGTTGAAATAGAGAGGGTGGGGAGGGTGTTGCTGCTTACTGTGATCTCAGTGTGCTAAGTTCACCTCGATTTATGGTACTACTTGAGAGAATTGCTTAAGAGTAAAAGTTTACTTCAGAAGATGCCACGCAGCAATAACATTGTACGGAGTATATGTTACCCGCAAAAAAAAAGGAGTATATGTTACATGCAAAGTAGTTTCGGTGTATGTTTGTTGATCTTCTCACCATCTAATCCTGATTGAGATCTAACCTTGGATAAATTCTAGGCTGATGGTTGGATCGTGAATCATATAACTTTACTGGCTAATCCTAATCAAGTGAGACCAACACGGTTTTGGGGTGTCTATACTAAGCTCAAGATATTCAATATGACAACCTACAAAAAAGGTATATTTCATAGTACTTTAAGTGCTTTTCCCTTGGTCCATATGTTCAAATCTACCTTCGAACTGAACGAACAGGGCTACCGTCATCTGTTTCAAAATGATAGTAATAGTTTCAGTTTTTCAAAAGTATTTTGTTTGTCATGTCTTTCACATCATATATATTATTATAATTCTAAAAAGTTGCTGTTCCCCAGTTGTTTATCTCGATGCAGACACTATAGTTGTGGAAAGTATCGATGATCTGTTCAAGTGTGGGAAGTTCTGTGGGAACTTGAAGCACTCTGAAAGAATGAATTCTGGAGTGATGGTTGTAGAGCCATCTGAAACTCTTTTCAAGGATATGATCAGCAAAGTAGGACGGTTGCCTTCGTATACTGGAGGTCAATGCACTTCTTTTACTATCTTGTAATGTTCATTTTTAGACTAGTTCTTTACTTCTTTTATGAGAAGGCCACACTAGTAGATGTTTATTCCCTTATGTTCACGCTTTTGTTTGGGGAACACGAGCCAATTGACTGTAAACAACTTGCTCACATTATTTGCATTTTGGTACATGGTATAGCACATAGAAAGACCTTGTATGTAATGAACTTGAGACTAATCTTTTGTTCCATGCAAGGAGTAGCTCATATTCAAGGGTAACTTGATAACTGCTGTTAGATAATTTGCTTTCACACTGTTGAAATGTAAACAATTATTCGATTCAATTTATTACTATTCATAAATTTGGTCGTCCTGGGCAAGTCCATCTGTGACAATCAGGGGAATAATTATGTACAGTTACAGTCCTTGTAGAAGCCCTTGAATTCTGTAGAAAAACCCTTGAATCACACTAGACTTAGTTTGTTGTGGACGCTAGTAAGATGGATGCGGCCTGCCGGACAGCTAGGAGACCATGATGGTCGTATAGGATTAGGAGATGGTCATGTGTTCAGCAAATACTTGCAGCACCAAGTAAAACAAGAGAGTCCTTTAGGAAAGTATAGGATTAGGAAAGAGTCCAACTGTATTAGGAAAGATCTAGTAATTCCAGTCATATTAGGAGAGGTCGGAGACCTGAGCATCCATCATATAAGGATGACGTGTATCCACTTTTAGATCAAGCAAGAACAATCAATTTAATCTCTGCCTAGTTATTCTCTCTTCTCAACCTATGTCTACCCAATCCCTCACAGCCATGCCGTCTGGGCTATCTTCTGTACAGTAGTTATCCCGTTGTGGATCTAAGTCCACAACATTTGGTATCAGAGCCGGCCACCATAGCTCTGCTTCTGAGAAGACGTCGCGAAGGATACTTCGCATCACGGTTCAGCGTGTAGTCTACCAGATCACGAAGAATTTGCTTCATTGAGTCTTCGATTCTTATGGAGTGGTGGAGACCATTGAAATTTTTCCAGGAAGATCAGGATCACGACCTTCATCAAATATGGCCTAGTTCACGATGCTGCATGAGCTCTTCAAAGCTTGCAGGGCTGGAACATATACGATGGTTGTTGTCAACTTGGTATCGAATTATTGCCGGTATCGCTTGACACATCAGGTGCTACCAACTCGGCACCAGCGGCAGCGACTGAGGTATTGCAGCAAGAAGAAAAAGCTGTAGCGGTGCAGCCAAGCGCAATTTCCGCAGCAGCCTTGGCAGTGGGTACGACCAAAGTAACGGTAACAGTGCTAGCAGCTGCGCAGATGCAGCAAGAACAAACACCGGAGACGGCGTAAGAACCGGAGTCCGTGCCGACGCATTGGAGCACAGAGGCGGCAAGTGCAGCAAGAGGAACGGCGGCAGGGTCCTATACATCAGTGTCATTGGGTGGGGAGTCCTCATGTGTTGTGCATGGGCTGAGCGTTGGCGATGTAGGCTATGCATATGCAGAAGGCAGCTCAAACATGAGCTATGTTCTCTGTGCATTTGTCCAAACGGGAGTGGATAATTCAGTGCGTGCAATATCTGGCAGCTCCCTTTCAGATTTGCAAAAAGAGTGCAAGAATTATTTGGCATGCATGCGAACGAAATCAGTTGGGATTTGTGTCGGATGATCTTTTCATGAAACATCAAATATTTTCAGGTGGTTTTCATGGCGTCCACCGGAATGACTAGTCTGCAGGAATATCAAGCGTGTAGCCAGGGTGATTAGTTTCCGAACTGAAGCCTGCATGGAGCTAAATTTGCACATGATGCCAGTAAAAAGAGTTGGAGATAAAATATTATCTATTCTGATCAAGAATCCAACAAATCCGGAAGACCAAGAGGACAGTTTTTATATCAGAGAATTGGGCAAGAGCGCTAGCAAATCGTGGAGCTGGAATAACAGTATTACATCACTGTGGGGATATGAAGGCCTTCAAGCTGCTTGTCCGGGAGGGGTGTAGTGTTGTGGATGCTAGTAAGATGGATGCGGCCGGCCGGACAGCAAGGAGACCATGATGGTCGTATTGGATTAGAAGATGGTCACGTGTTCAGCAAATACTTGCAGCACCAAGTAAAACAGGAGAGTCATTTAGGAAAGTATAGGATTAGGAAAGAGTCCAATTGTATTAGGAAAGATCTAGTAATTCCAGTCGTATTAGGAGAGGTCGGAAACCTGAGCATCCATCATATAAGGATGACGTGTATCCACTTTTAGATCAAGCTAGAACAATCAGTCTAGTATCTGCCTAGTTATTCTCTCTTCTCAACCTATGTCTATCCAATCCCTTGCAGCCATGCTGTCTGGCTATCTTCTGTACGGTAGTTATCCCGTTGTGGATCTAAGTCCACAACATAGTTACACCTGAATTCTTCAGCCTTGCCGCCCTCTTTAGCCTATTGTGACCAGCCTTTTGGTGATTTCCAGTCCTTCTGCATGCATTGTCAGGTCCTCTTTAAGTTTACAGTGACAATACCAGTGCAATCCTCAGTCATCCCATCCTTTGCAGGAATTCCTCACTTTGCAGTTCATACACTTCATCAGCTCTTTCAGGAATTAACATACTCTTGCTGCAGAACCTGCTCCTAGACTACTCACATCTTCTTATCATTCTTGAGGACACTGCTGCCCCCCTCAATGTCAACACCTATGCCGGTGCTGTTTATGTTGAAGATAGAGGACAGTCAATGCGACAATCATGGGAAATAGTCTAAGGAGACTTATTCTAGTAGGATATGTTTGCAATAGACCGATATCCCATTGTTGTGAGATGATATATGATGATCAATTGGGAGTTGTTTTCGTCCTTTTATGATAGCTTTGTTGTTGATTTTATGTTCTGAATCTAATCCAGGATGCTGAATTATTTCATGCAGGGGACCAAGGTTTTCTTAATTCATATTATGCTGATTTTGCTAACTCCCGTGTGTATGAGCCAGACTCACCTTTAACACCAGAACCTGAGACACAGCGCCTTTCTACTTTGTATAATGCTGATGTTGGCCTTTACATGCTAGCCAACAAGGTAATAGTCTTTACATGCATTGATAATGCCGAATAAGTGGCTATTTATCTGACTAAATCTCAACTTTTAATAAGGAAATTGGCAATATGACCACTCTAATTTTGAAAGGCCTGATCTTCCTGTTTTGTGTGTGGACCTAGAGCTACGAATCCACTTCATTTTATCTATTATGCATGTGCATTACATTCTCTGCAAACTTGATACTGCATTTACCTCACTTGTGTTTTCTGAAAAAACAATATGTCACCCAAATCCCAACATTGTGCTCCATGTTAGTTTAAATCTTGTCCTTGCAAAGAAATGATTCTAGTGAGGTTTGCAAGTAAGCAACCCACTTACAGTATACTGCTGTTTGAATTGGTAGTATCATATTGTACTGTCACAAGCCTCAGGTATTTTTATTATTTTGATTCCATGGATATACTGTCACAAGTTGTCGATGATACAAATTAAGACAATGTTTTTGCTGTTTTTTAAGCTCATTTGTTGTCTTATGCTCATCAGAGTACACAATTAAACATTTATTGGTTAACCTTTAGATATTTATTCTCATGAGCCATATACAGCGTGGTGGTCTGTTTGTAACCTAATTGTCAAATTTATGTTGCAGTGGATGGTTGATGAGAAGGAACTTAGAGTTATTCACTACACACTAGGTCCCCTTAAACCCTGGGACTGGTGGACAGCTTGGCTTGTAAAACCTGTGGAAATATGGCAGGTAAAAATCAATTTCATTTATGTTCTTTACTTATATTTAACATTTTGTAATAGTGAACTAGTAGCATGATGGCAATAAAATTATGCTCTGTGTGATTGCAGAATATTAGGCAAAAACTTGAAGAATCGCTTCCAGGAACTGGTGGGGGGAGGAACCCTCATGACCAGCTGGTGGTCAAATTTTTATTCATTGTTCCCTTCTGCCTGCTGTTATTTGGTTATTACCATTCATGTTTTCAGGTTACACAATGTTCCATGCTCTTAGTTTTTTTTCTTTGTAGTTGCATTTCATTATAATAGCTATTGCCTTCTTATCGACTTTTCATGTATATGATGTTTTTGACAGATCAATAAGGAAATTCCAGTTCTGCAGTCTTTATGTGCGTTTGCTAGAAGAGGCCGTCACAAATACAAGTCTGAGGAGGCGCTTCCATCTTATTCAGCAGTTGGTGTTTCGTCATCTACATCTTCTAATTCAAATCAAAGAGTTAGTTCTCTAGTCTTCAACAGAAAACAACTCTTAATAATTTAATATGTAGCATGTATTTTGTAGGTCTTGTTTCTCTTAACACAAATATAGATCTGCATTTTGCACTTGTATAACATTGCATTGAACATTGACTATTTGACCTGCATGTTGAAAATTGAAGGGGACAA
Source organism: Poa annua (assembly GCA_026929855.1). Lineage (NCBI taxonomy): Eukaryota > Viridiplantae > Streptophyta > Magnoliopsida > Poales > Poaceae > Poa > Poa annua. The sequence continues at coordinate 75,658,253 of CM049433.1, forward strand.
CTGTTCGTAATATAGAATTGTCCCGGAATATTAAGATAACGTTATATTAGAAATATTGATGAAGTGTCCATCCTGCACAAAGCTGGGCCTAGAGAGGATATCTTATTCTATATGAACTTACATACAGATAGCAAAATGATCATATGATGTTTGCCTAATGGTTGATTAACACTGTCACAGTTCTCAAATGGGCCACATGTGAAGCTGCCTTCTTATTTCGGGGCGATTGCTGTGCTAGTCTGTTTTATGTCCGCTGGTGTCTCTCTTGCCTTTGCCTTCACTATCATTCCACGACAAATTATGCCATGGACAGGTTTGCTACTGATGGTCGAGTGGACCTTTGTGGCATTCTTTTTACTGTTTGGTAGCTATCTCCGTTTTGTCTATCGATGGGGAAGTATCAGTGCAACTCATGTAGGATATAGCAATTCTGATTCATCAGAAAATCGTGCGTGTACAGGTATGTTAAACTATGTAACTTCTTACGGAATTTCGTCTTTCTCTCCTAGAAATCTTCTGTATCTAACAGCTTGGCCTTTTGCAGGCCATCAGCACAATATGTCCGACTATGACCCAGAGGCAACATTTTACTGGACAGGGATGGCAGTTATAGCTCTTGTTACCGTATTTTCACCAACTATCTTGGGGATAACTGCGTTATTCACAAAGTAAGACACTGACTGGTCCCTCCCTATAAATATGAAGTAAAAAGGGAGAGAATCATGCTGGACAAATTGCCAATCTTGAATATATTGAAATTGGTCCATGCCTGGCATTTCCGTAGGATCCCAGAAAGGGAACTGATAGAAACTTGGGATTGTGGGCAAGTGTGACCTTCCTAGACAACATAATTTATTTATGATTGCATGCACCTTACAAAATGACAAGTTAGTTTAGATCTTTCGTTTGTTTGCTGGCCTGCTTCGTTTGTAAAGGGTAGCTCTCTGTAGTGAATAGTGTCATATCCATTTATCTAGCCTATGCAGACCACAGAAAATAATATCCAATTAGAATGCATGTGATGAACGATTTAAGGATTCCGAGTTACTCCTGAAGAAATGTATTGTACATTTAACAGACGGTCTGAAGGATATCTTGTGTATTTGTACTGACAATTTTTGGTTTCTCTTGCCAGTAACTGATCAGCTATTGTGCATTTTTTCTTTGTCAGGCTAGGGTTGATGGTTGCTGGTGGTGTTGTCCTGGCATCTTTTATGACATATGCTTCGGAGCATCTTGCTTTCTCAGCCTTTTACAAGGGTCAGAAAGATAGGAGTGCCTCGAGAACTAGATGAATTGCTTTTTATGTTTGTAGCAAGTCTGTACCTAAGTTACTGATTTAGTTCATGTTGTTGTACATTTTCATACGAGAAAGTTTTGGTGGTTCTTTTGACACACAGATTCCATGTTGTAACACCGATGTAATCAAAGATACATAGACATTCTCTCGAGACATTGTCTTTGCTGTGCAGTTTACTTGCAGTTCAAGACAGACCTACGGAGTACAACTGTAAAGCTTATTGTCTATAAAAAAAATCGTCGCCATTTGATCGTTGCATATCTTGTATACTACTGTGATCGGTTCTGTATGGAACTCAAGTGTCGTTGGAGTACCTGGAGCTGGACAAATCTTGTTGTAGTAGATAGTCGGGAAGTTGTTGTGCTAAATTCAATTATGATCAGTGCTAAGCTATATCAACATACAAAAACAGCAACTGAAGAGAAGCATATAAATTGGAAGGATCCACCAACCCATAGACACACGTATGGAGATGGAGACGAACGAAGACCTGATCCAAACAGATCCACAAAAGACAAACATGGACTGCATCTCGAGAGTTTCGTAGAAGACACATCTCCACACGCCCTTCAATGATGCTAGACAGATTACCAGATCAAATACTAGACAAGAGGACTTCATTCCATTCCATATTCAACACTTAAGGATTTGCTGCCCCAAGTCCTGTTGCTGACGCAACTTCAAGATCTAAGGAGTGGAAAATACCTCCTATAGATTTTACCAAGGTCAATTTTGATGCAGCCTTTCAAAAGGATACCGGAGAGGGAGGCTGGGGTTTTGTCGCCAGGTCTGATACTGGCGATTTCATTGCAGCTGCAGCGGGCAGACTTCACAATATTAGGGATGCTCTACATGCTGGGGTAGAAGCAAGTATTGCAGCTGTGGAGGGAGCTAGTGCTATTGGACTGAACCGGGTGAATTTCGAATCAGATTGTCGAACTTTGGTTTCAGCTGTGAAGTGCAAAAGCCACGACCTTGCGCCAGTTGGTGTTCTTCTGAAAGAGATTCGTAGCACATGCATAGTTTCTTTTGAATCCTATACATTTCAGCATGTCCCTCATTTATGTAACATGGTGGCTCATTCCCTAGCACAGTATGGCCTGCGTGCTGATGCTGTTTGTACTGCTGGGAAAATGAGGCACCTGACATTGTTTCTGATGTAGTAGCCAGCAACATAGCTGTGCTATCTGAGTAATGGTATTCCGTTTTCATGTAAAAAAACACTTACTAACCTGAGTAGGACTAACAAAACAAAGTTAAGAAAACAACTAAAAATGGAGCCTTCCTGCCGGTAAGGACCGGGTTTTACCATGCCCCAAGGCCATAGGAGACGGGACATAGCACCGCCGGAGGCGGAAAACCTATAGAGCATGTTGTCTCGAGAGCCGAAGGGGTATGTAGGCTAATACACACGTGGATCTTCACTTTCTTAGTGCCATATGCCAGTGGCGTACCTAGTGGGGGTGCCGTGGGTGCCATGGCACCCCCTAGAAAATACACACCTTTTGATTTAGTATTAACTTACCTTATAAAATGTGTTAAAAATGATTGTAGATGATATATTTAAGCTATGTATACTCAGTTGGCACTCCCTGTGATTTAGTCCTGCATCCGCCACATATGCTCACATAAAACCGATTTTTTTTAGAAACACGCAAGCGCTCATATACACGCACACACACTCATCACTATGAACGCACGCACGCACACCCTACACATATGAGCACCTCCGAAAAACTGAGAGTGTATTTGCTTGGGTTTCTAGGTGATTTCCACTAAAATAAGCCAACAAAATGAAACAAACGGGTTGGCTTTGCTGTGGGCTTTTCCAAAACCGGTGTTAAATTGTACATGCGAGCAAAAGCACGTTTCGGAGGTGCTTTTGTTGGCTTTCCGAGCTTCCTGACATAATAAGCGAAACGGGATGGATCCATGCCCATGGAGTTTCTATTAATTATAAGGAAACTGCCACCGCGTACACGCGCAGCGACAGACTGCACTGCGTACAGACTACATGCATGGTCAGTGTGTTGTATATCTCCGCAAAGATGGATTAGGTTCGTTAGAAAAGAGAGCTAGCTCTATCCGTGACTTCGGCTGAACAGATTGATTAGTATGCAAAGCTAGCTAGATAGATCGGCTGAACAGATTGATTAATACATCCGTCGTATCCACTACATAATTTATTATATGTATATCAACAAATATATTCTCATAACTTTGTGGGTATTTCAAACAATTCGTCAATTCACAGCCAGACAGCCAGCCAAATTACCAAACAACAAAACTCAGAGCAGCAGCTTTCCCTACACAGCAGCACAGCCAGCCGCGGACAGCCCAAACAAACACACCCTGAGTCAACGGGTCAGGTCTTGAGATTGACGAAATCACCACAGGCGTCTCGCTGTCGACGGGAACATCGCCTCCCACAGAAAAATATTCCGGCTAAATGCACGATGTGCCGTATGGACATGATATACGAAGGCGATCTCCATATCCACTTATGCTCCAGAACGAGCTAGCTAGTGCGTGCTTAGTGGTATAAACTAAGAACGTTCCACTAAGCTGCGCCACAAGCGTTTTTAAAAAGAGAGGGAATCGCATTCTCAGAGAAGCGTCAAGTGCAGAGCCCCTTTTTATTTGGCATAAACAAATGCGGAATTATATTCCCATGTAGCGTGACAGTTACTGTACGTTAGAGGCGTAGGCGCAGGACAAGATGGCTTATATAACTACGCGATCTTATCATAGAACGGATATGGCCCCGTTACTGTCACGACGGGGCAAAAGCGTCCATCGCTGGTGGTACGTCGACGAGCCCGTTGCATGTACGTTGCTCTTCTGGAGAATGGCCCCACCAGCCAGTGGCCACCGAGACGGCCGAAGCTTTTCCCAAAATGTACTCCGTATTGTACTAGCGCTACGGTTGTGAATTGTACTCCGTACTGTAAAACGCATGTACGTTAACCTCATGTTCAGTTGAGATCTGGATATTTACGGTAACAAAATTTGGGTGACTTCTTTTGGCCTTTTGGCCTTATGCTTATGCATATTATGGATTCCGGTAGGGAAAACTGTTGTGGGGAGAAGCTTATAAAAACTGACAGGAGACTTCTTTTAGGCTTGTGGATTTTTAGCTTATTCGTTATGTTGAATTATGAGATGTCTATAATGCCCCTGATTTGTTGAGAGGTCATATCCCAACCTGAAGATTTGTGCATTTTCCAATTATGTGCGGTGATTTGTGATATTCATTAGACAGTGAGATTAAGGCATATCGGCTTGCTTTGGCAGAGTTCACGTTTAATCAAACGAGAAATTCAGCTGCTTTAGCAAGACCACGCGGCATTGCAATGAATTACAAGCAACACACTATTCGGATTTCAGAGTTCAGACGCAAATTTTGGGACTCGATGATTTACTACAACTGAACAAGTATGCACAACAAAGCACTCCAAACGAACATGTATTCAGGTTTCATCTAGCAATAGAAGCAAACCACGAGGACTCGATCTTCCCTCCCGTCGAGAACTCAAGAACAAACGCATACACAGCACGAGGCCACGAGAGACGCGCAAGCATTTGCTGGTGGCGTCGAGGTGGTCGGGTGCTGGACAGCTGGTGAAGAGCTGTTGGTCGACGTCCACATCGATCTGCCGCAGCTTGAGCTTGACGGCCTGCTGATACTGATGGAGAGGCGCGCGGCGGCGTGTGGATCTCCGATTCCGGCACCAGGATGTCGACGCCGAAGCAGTCGGGGCCGGCGGCGGGTGGAGAGGTGGGTGGGAGGCTGGAGTAGGCGGGGCCGGCGGTGGGTGGAGACGCGCGCGGCGGCGTGTGGAGATGCCGGTGGGAGGCCGGAGCAGGCGAGGCCCGCGAAAGATGGAGACTCGCGGCGGCGCATGGAGAAGTGGGGGAGGAGACCCGAAAGGGAGGAGATGGCCGGCGGCGCGTGGGAGGTGTGGTCGCCTGGCCGGGATCGAGATGGGGAGAGTTCGGGCCCTTTTTTTCTTCTTTTCCTACCGCTCATCGTGAGAGAGAGAAATCACTACGGTGGCAGTTTGCACGTAATTTGTGAGAAGGACATGTCTGTTTTTAGAGAACGTTTCGCGGGCTGAGCTGAGAAGCTCGGGAAACTGGGTTGGAGCAGGTTCTCACCACCGTTTGTAATTGGCTAGAAGCCACTTGTACGGTGGGGGGAATCTAGAGAGTTCTTTTAAGCTTTTGGGCTTCTGAACCCAGAAGCAGCCCCATAAGCCTAAAAGAAGTCAGCCTTTGTCTCCGGTGTGGGTCTAGTGTACTTGGTGCGATCTTCATCGATGTGGGTCGCTGCTTCCCTGCGGCCGCCCAAGTCACGCACTTGTTGAGGGTTGTGCACAAAGATTTTGTGTGATCAACCGGAAAATAGTAATTTAGTCCGAACTAAACATAGCTCGTTCGAAAAAAAATCGAAGCTGGAATTTTTGAACCTCAATTGACTCTGGCTCCGGTTAATTTGGATTGCGTTGTACTGTGTAATCCAAATTAACCAGAACCTCAATTGACTCTGGCCCTTCTCTCAGTGCAGTGGTGAGTGTATGCACGTGTATATGGTTATGCTGTGTTTGTCAAAAAAAAAACAGAGCCAGAGTCCATAAGTGAGGGTAGAAAGTAGAATAGGAATAGAGTAGAATTCGGGTAGCGGTCCACTCCAGAAGGATCCGAATATTCGGCCCTCCCCCAGACTTCCGGAGCTCGTCGTTAAATAGGGCGACCCACCTGCCCCGAGAGAAGGTCGAGATCCACCATATCCTCAAACGAAACAAAAAAAATTACAGTAACCCAACCCACGGCCACGGATAAAAAACAGATCTGCGCCGGCCTGGCTATGAGTGAGGCGGAGCTCCGGCGCGACTACGAGATCGGCGAGGAGATCGGGCGCGGCCGCTTCGGCGTCGTCCACCGCTGCGCCTCCCGCGCCACGGGCGCCCTCTACGCCGTCAAGTCCGTCGACCGCTCGCGCCTCTCCGACGACCTCGACCGCACCCTCGCCGAGCTCGAGCCCAAGCTCACCCAGCTCGCCGCCGCGGGCAACCCGGGCGTCGTGGCCGTGCACGCGGTCTACGAGGACGGCTCCTGGACGCACATGGTCATGGACCTCTGCACGGGGCCCGACCTCCTCGACTGGGTCCGCCTCCGCCACGGCGCGCCCGTCCCCGAGCCCGAGGCCGCCGCCGTGGCCGCCCAGCTCGCCGAGGCCCTCGCCGTCTGCCACCGCCGCGGCGTCGCGCACCGCGACGTCAAGCCGGACAATGTGCTCCTCGACTTCGCCGCCGACGCCGCGTCCGACGCCTCGGGACCCCTGCGCGCGCGGCTGGCGGACTTCGGGTCCGCGGCGTGGGTCGGCGGCGGGGAGCGCGCGCGCGGGCTCGTGGGCACCCCGCACTACGTGGCGCCCGAGGTGGTGGCCGGCGGCGAGTACGGGGAGAAGGCCGACGTGTGGAGCGCCGGGGTGGTGCTCTACGTGCTCCTCACCGGCGGCGCGCTGCCCTTCAGCGGCGACACGGCCTCCGACGTGTTCTCCGCCGTGCTGAGGGGAAGCCCTAGGTTCCCGCCCAGGCTCTTCTCCGGGGTGTCGCCGCTCGCAAAGGACCTCATGAGGCGCATGATCTGTCGCGACGTCTCCAGAAGGTTCTCCGCCGAGCAAGTCCTCAGTAAGCACCACCCCCCGCCCCTGCATCACGTTACTTACATTGGTGGATCTCTTCCGTGCTGCGTTTGGAATATTATTTGATGAACACTTGTTAGTTTCTTTCAAAAGTACATGATTCGTTTCGTTTGCCAGATTATCCTACTCTAATCGATTCGATACCATAGCTCGTATCCATAGCCTTGATTAGATTATTAACCTGCCCCTAACAACCTATCCTAATCCGGATTAATTTACTGTTTTTCAGGGCACCCGTGGATCTTGGGCGGAGGAGGAGCCCGAGAGGTGGTGGAGCCAACCTGAACTGTTCTCGACTGTTCGTTCCCTTCCCGTAGAGATAATGTTCGTGTCTAGTACGACGTTTTGTAAATGCAGTGTGCGATGATGCAGTAGAGAAGATTGTCGACTGTCGAGTACCATTGTATCAATCCAGGAGTGCCGAAGAAGAAGAGATCTTAGCTCGATCTCTTTTCTTTCCTCTTTCTTTCTAGGCCTTTTTTTTGGCTGCCTTGGTTAGAGAAGAACGCCTACCTGTTCGACCGGTTTCCCTGAGTTGGGAGATGCTCATGTACATGCTAACTCTTCATGTATAAAAATGCTTATGAAGTGATCTTTCTCCCGTTCCTTCGTTTACCTTACTCTTATCACATCTTGCTCAAATGCTTGAAGTGTTCAACTGTGTTCGCTACTCCTGGGATGACTGTAGTTTTTGGTGTTTTTACGCAAGATCCATCTGAGAGCTAGCTTTGTTAATCTTAACCATGAATGTGTATAATCTATGTAGGGAGTGCTTATGTCTCAGGCGCACTTTTTTTATTAGAAAAGTGCAACTGATGCATATTTTTGTGGGTGACTGAGACTTAAGAAATTCTCAGACGTCTGAGAATTAGCAAAACCGATCTAGTGCTTATGTCTCAGGCGCCTGCTTTTTTCTTAAGTCTCAGTCAACTCAGAAAAGTGCAACCGCAGTTTAAAAAAAGTACAACTGGAACGAGTTGCACTTTTCAGTGCAATTGCACTTTTTATCAGAAAAGTGCAACTGATGCATATTTTTGTGGGTGACTGAGACTTAAGAAATTCTCAGGCGCCTGAGAATTAGCAAAACCGATCTATGTATGAAGTGATTTTTCTCCAGTTCTTCATTCACTTTTGTCACATTTAGCTCAAATTGCATGAAGTGGAGTAGTGCATCTGGTTAAAGCCCAAAGAAACCTGGATCATCCTCTTCGAGATGAATCTTATAGCTGAGTAGTTTTTCATCTTGTTTTTTGAACAAGATCCAACTGTCACAGCCAGCTTTCTTCAATCTCACCCTCCACCTTCGGTTTGTGTCCTCTTCACATCTGACCGTTTGGTTTGCTTGAAGTTTGGGAACCGGTTTGTGTGTCTCTGGTGTCAGCATTGTACACTGAAACACAACAAGAAACACCTGTTGTTTTCTGAATGGGATACACGGACGTCGACAGATTTGGTAACATATCTCTAGAGTTAAGCTGCAAGTCAGTAGCGCGGCTATGAACAGACAAAATAGACGAGCCACCTTATTACCCAATCCATATTCCATATACTCCTACTGTTAGATAGATCATAGATGGACTTGCCTTCAAGTTTGAAACCATCCGTTTTGCTTCTGTTTCTGGGACCGCATTCCGTTATCAGCTGTCACCTAATTTATCCTACCGCGCCTTGTTTTCCCTGATGCATTTTTTGTTTCGTTATGAAATATATACAGTACTGCCACCAGCCGTGGCTTGTGGCTGGAATGTACTCCCTCCGTCCGCGAGAAACTGTACATGTAGCATTCAAATAAATTCCATGAAAGAGTGTACATCTACACTCCCAATACACTTTACCCTTAATTTAATCATTATTAATTGACTCATGCAGTAAATTGAGGTATAGCTATTGGCTGCATGTCCTGTCTTAATTACTACATGTAACAAATCTCATTTAATCGCGTTCTCTCAATGGTCACAAGCACTTATAAAGTTGTGCCATGGAGTTAAGTCTCCATTTCTCTTGATCTATGTGCAAATCTCTAGATGCACACTCTCTTGAGGACGGAGGGAGTAGTAATAAAACGAAGAGAAATTGCTCAACTGCACATGGTTGTCAGGAATCAAATACCGTTTTCACAAAGGATAGCTCTTCAATTTTGTACCTACGCTAGTACTACAGGTAGTACAACGATTCCACTACTTTTCCAATAAGCAAATGCATGAAACGCGATTGATAGTAGGATTAAGAGACGATAGCTTAGCGAGCCCGTGATTCCCATCTAGCTATTTTAATTTAATTTAGTTTAATCGAGAGGAGGAATCGGGTGCTGTGACTTTGGCGTTTTGGTAACTCTTTTACGTTTTGTTTTTGTTTAGAGAAGACCAAATAACCGCATTATGCTTGTGAAATGTGATTTGCGTGATCATGCAAACGGATCGGCTGATTCGCCCCCACCGTACACCCGAACGGCATATCCTGGGGTTTATCCGCTCCTCTCCTCCGTCCGGCCCGGTACCCGCTTTGTACTCCCCTGCTTGCTCTGCAAGCTTCCGTCGAATCGGCGCAGAAAGTTGGCAGGAGGAGGAGGATGAGATGCTGATTCAGATTCCCCTCTGCGTCGTGACCTTGAGTCAACAATGGTGGGCTTCGCTGTAGAGTGTAGGCTCGATCGATGCAGCAAAGCCCGTCGGAAAGAAAGATCTTTGGATCGATATGAATCTTGTGCCGCAGCTGCAGGGAATCCGGGCGGGTAGCAACAAAGAATGGGGAAAAGGACGCATCACGTGGTGACCCTGCGACAGGGCACCGTTTCCATGACTAGTTGTGTTTGATAGCTCGTGGAGGTGATCCGGGTTCAGGACAAGCGCTGGTCCTGTGTGTACGGTGCTTACTTGGTGACGAGGAAATCGCGATGCAGGATGGGTCACATATCATCAATTGTATCATTCACCGACGGCGACAGGAGCAGCTTCACGCAGGCATGGCGGGGGCCATTGAGCTTACATTTACACGAGCAAAGTGTACGTATCCGCGATAAAGATCGCCGAGCAGAAATGGCTTCGGATCAAACCACCCGTGCCATGCGTAAAAATTGCCATCGCTAGTCGCTATAATAGGAATATTTGGTCCGCTCCTGCGAGTGGAGGGCCGAAACCCTAGCCGCCACAGCGCTCGGCCTCCTCCCCGCCTCCCCTCCTCCTTGCCGCCGCCGGAGGGGCGCCGGCGGCGGTGGGGCTTCTTCTCCTCCTCACGCGGTGGCGGCGGCGCGGGCCGTCGCGGCCGGTGGGGACGTGGCGCTGGGCGTGGGGCGTCGTGGCGCGGCTGCTCGTCGGCGGCGCGGTGGCTGCGTAGTCCTGGCGTGCTCGTGGCGGCTGCGGCTGCAGCGAGTGGCGCTGCTCTGCATCGGGCGGCGGGGGCGGTAGGCGTCTTCCTTGTTCTTGGCGTCGGTGCGGTGGTCTGGAGGCCAGGGAGAGGTGGGCTGGGTGGTGGTGGCAGGGCCTTCGTCCGCTGGCCGCCGTGCGTTCGGTCGGGGCAGGGGCCCTGGCTTGCACGTCGATCCCATCTCCAGACCTGAAGTCGCGGGTTGTCAGGGGCAGCTCGTCGTCGATCTGCCGGTGGTGCTCTCTCTCTCTGTCCAAGGTGGTGGCTTGGTGCCGCGCCGGCAAATTCAGTCTTCGTGTGCCTACCGTCCGAGATCCGCTCTTAGGAGTGGTGGTGGCCGTCGTCATCCTTTGCTTTCCCTTGTGCAGAGTTGGTGAAAGGAATATGCCCGAGAGGCAATAATAAAGTGGTTATTATATTATTCCATATTTATGATAAATGTTTATTTCTCATGCTAGAATTGTATTAATCGGAAACATTGATACATGTGTGACTAATGAACAAATAAGAGTTCCTAGTAAAGTCTCTCTTTTAACTAGCTCGTTGATTAACAGATGATCAAGGTTTCCTGATCATGAACATTGGATGTTGTAAATAACAGGATCTTTCCTGATCATGAACATTGGATGTTGTAAATAACAGGATCACATCATTAGGAGAATGATGTGATGAACACGCACCCAAATTAAGTATAGCAATGCGATCATGTCATTCAGTTTACATTGTTGAACTAAGCATACGAAGTAATCATAATCCTTAATCCTTAGACCATGAGATCATGTCAATCACTAACACCAGAAGAATGCTTTGATGACATCAAACATCACACCGTAACAGGGTGACTATAAAGGTGGCGTTGGGTATTCCGAAAGTATTAGTTGAGGCTCATGGATCAAGAAGTGGGATTTGTCCATCCAGATGACGGAGAGATATACTCTGGGCCCTCTCGGTGATATCACATCGACACCGCTTGCAAGCACGTGACTAGGTCACAAGGATGTCATATCACGGAACGAGTAAAGAGTACTTGTCGGGAACGAGATCGAACTAGGTATAGATGATACCAATGATCGGATCTCGGACAAGTAAAATATCGCGAGACAAAAGGAATTGGTTATGACGTTTCTGGTTCACACGATCACAAGATTCATCGTCGAATATGTAGGAGTCATTACGGATCTCCAGATCCCGCTGTTGACTATTGATCGGAGAGGTGTCTCGATCATGTCTACATTATTCACGAGCCGTAGGGTGACACACTTAAGGTTTGTCGACGCTTTTGGGTAGACATGAAATTTCGGAGAAAAGTTTGGACAGCACCGAAATTGTTTCGGGTAATATTGAAATAGTTCAAGGGGTTAATTGTCAATGGTTGCCAATGGTTGTTAATAGAATTAACAAATGAACCAAGGGGATAAGTGTTAATGTTTGTTAATAGAATTAACAAATATTAAAAAGAAATGAAATTGTTTTATTTAATAAAGAAAAACCCTTGGGATTTTTGAGTGGAGTTTTAAAGAGAGTGAGTGGGCATGAGTGGATGCTCCACTCACATGAAGAGGAAGGGGTGGGGGCTCCTTGAGCCGCACCACCCTTCGGCTGCCTCCCTCTCCTATATAAGGAGAGGTAGAGCTCCCTCTTATGGACACACTTGATCCTCTCTCCCTCCTCCCGCTGCTCCACCTCTCGGCCATCCGCTTGGCGAAGCCATGGCCGTTTAGTTCTCCACCACACCACGCCGTCGTGCTGTTGGAGTTCCTTGGTGGTTCTACTACTTCCGCTGCCCCGCTGGATCGAGGGAACGGATGTCGTCATCAAGCCGTACGTGTGACCGAGTACGGAGGCGCCGCCGGTTGCGGCGTACATCTTCACGATCTTGAGATCGGCAAGTGTTACACTACATCGTCCACGAGAATCCCTCTCGAAACGCTTTCGGTCTTCGAGGGTGAGTTCTCTTGGAACATGTTCCACCCGTTACGAGCATCTCCTAGATTAGATCTTGGCACGTTGGTTGTTCCCTCCGTAGGAATTTTTTTGTTTTCTATGCTACGAACCCATCAGTTGGTACGCCGGGGGCGGCGGCCCTGGATGGTGGGAACCTCGTGGGTCGGCGGGCGAGCCCCTGGTTTGGGTCCTGCTGGGGCCATGGTCGTGAGGACAGCGTGGTGCCCGGTGTGCGGTGTTCCGTGGTACTGGTTCGGTTCGGCATCCTTGCCCTAAGTGGGTGGTGGAGAGGGCACGCCGAGGGGAAACCCTCGCCCAGGTTTCTCCGGGGCCGCGGCGGCGGCGTCCTTGGACGTTGTTCCCTTCTTGAAGGCGTCGTTGCGGCGGCTCTCTCCCCACTTACATGCTCTGGGTGAAAACCTTGGATCTTCAGATCGGGTGGTGGTGGCGCTCTGCGTCGTGCTCTTCTTGAAGACGCCGCCTTGGAGCTCACGGTGGACAGCTCTCTCGAGGTTGGATGTCGGAGTCTCTTCGGCGTGCTTCCTCCGGCAAAGCTTGTAGCTTCTTCTGCTCCCTCTGCATTTGGACCTTTGTCCTCGTGTGTGTATGCAGTGCGTTGTTGTAAGCTGGGTTCAGCACCTTGTATCTCTGTCGCCGTTCTGGCGTTATTAATTTAACGCTGGGTGTCTAACCTTTTTTCTAAAATAATAGGAGTATTTTTTTCCATACATTCTGCGTGGGTTCTTTCTTTTATTGCACGGCCGGCCGGCCGCAAGGCGCAGCAGCTGGGGGTACATGGGCCTCTATAGAACAGGTACCTTGGGCCCCCCTAAATTACTTGGGCCGTGAGCGGCCGCCCAACCCCAGGGCCAGGCCTTCGTCATCGTCGTGGGTTCTGGAGGGATGAGGCGCCGGCCGCCGCGGCCAATGCGAAAGGGAGAGCGCGGCGCCGCTCGACTCCTCTGAGCTCTGAGGGATCCCATGATGAGCTCGTCTGCTCTACGGCGTCCGGGACCATACCCGTGTCCGCCACCGTGCTTATCGAGGCGATGCTGGTGGTTGAGGGCCTTGCCCTGTTAGTTTTTTTGAACAGGGCCTTGCCCTGTGCAGCTCCATCTTTTTTGAAGGTTGTGCAGCTCCATCTTGGCAGCGGCCACCTGGGCTTTCTGCTCGGCTTCGCTCGGCGTTCGACCGCCTCGTCGCCGCCTTGGAACCTTCTCCTTCGCCTTCGTTTCCCTCTCCGCCTATCTACCCATTCAACTATTTTTTCCTGTTGTAGTGTTGTACTCTTCCCTCAATTTTGGATCCGAATTCGTTCTGGATAGTTTCACGTTCTGAATTTTTGATAAATTATTAACTAGTTCATGTTCACTTTTTTCTAAGTACAAAACGCGTTTTTATCTGATGCTGGAGTATTTACATTCGCTGTCATGATATTAATACCTGATGGCTGATACTGTTTGTTGGTGACTGCATACCTTCCAAGTGGAGCCGAGGCTCTGCTCTGTTTAATTTCGGGAGGGCGAGACGAAGTCAGCAATGTGACCATGTCTTTGACTACTGACTCCTTCCTGGCGCAGCTTTGGCTACAAGAACTCGCCGTGTACGCTCAGCTCATCAGGTGTTCTTCAGACCACTACTGAAGGAAGCACTCTCTAAAGCTCCACTGTTTTTTTTCTCTGAGGGGATCAACGGAGGGTGATCTGCCCACATGAACTAGTAAAATTTCCAAGACACTGAGAATTTGCGCGTGGCAAGATGATTAGGAGGGTGGTTGTACCCCCTACCCACTAGAGTTCAAACCCCAGGTTTGACGCTGGTGTTTCTCATTTAGGCGGAATATTCTTCAGTGGGAGGCGACGTTCCCGTCGACAGCGAGGCGCCTGTAGTGACTTTGTCAATCGGTAGGGCGTGCGTGCGTGCGTTCATAGGGGTGAGTGTGTGCGCGTGTATATGAGCACTTACGTTATACTGTGTTTTTCAAAAAAAAAATTTCCAAGACACTGGTTTTATTCGAGGAGAACTGGAGCCCTTCATTTTTTTCAGGTGAGTTTTGTTAGCATATTTTCCAGAGTGTTTCTTCTAGGATCCGCTTTCTGTTGGTCGTTCATTTACTTCAAGCATGGTTAATTGGATGCTACAAAATCGAGGCGAATGTTGTTCTTTTCACGGTTTAGACGAATCCTTATTTGTTCACATGACTCTGAATTGCTGTGGCCTGCTAACTGTCAGTACGCAATAGCTATCCAAAAATAACTCGCGCAAGCGACCTGTGATCAGGATGTTGCTGAAGGCAGAGTTCATTTCTTCTGATAACTAGCTTTAATTAGGAATGATTTTGGTCCTTCACAAATCCTACTTTCGTTAAGCATCATGTAGCAAATGTATACCTATTCTCTATCATCTCATCGCCACCCCTATCTTTCTGTGCAGTAGGTCTTCTATAACTGATGCTCAAAGAATAAACCTTAATATAGATTTTCATAATTTGCAACTTTGACAGACAGAGATGAAACATCCTTCAGGTCATCTATGTACCATACAAATCTTGTAAGAATAGAATCCTACAAGAAATTTTTCTACGTAGCCCACTGAAACAAGGGAAATGAGCTTGTAGAATCTGATGGAATTTTATGAAATCGATATATACTGGCGAGTTTGGAAGAATTATAACATGAATATGGATCTCATGCGAAAATCCATTTGTCTCTTCCATGGAGCTTCTCTCCCTTCAAATTTATGTTTAGCACTAACATAGCCATTCCTGCAATTCTACAGTTTTGTGTTATTTAGGAACTTCTGTAATGTGCTCCTTATGAACTCCCCACACCTTTCTCTTTATTTATTGATTTGATTAAAGTGAAACCTATCGTCAAACACATCTGATAAATTTCAGACATTGCAGTGAACAGATGCCAGGGCCAACTTACTAATTTTCAAAAATGGGGTCACATCAAACATAGCTTCAAACAGATTGTAAACAATGCAGTCTGCCGGCCCAGAGGCCTCTGCGTGCCATATGTCTGTCGTTCTGCTTATTACTTTTGGTCACTGGGGGGTGTCACTATTGCTCTCGTTTGACCCCTATCTTATAATTTTTATATTTGATTTTCCTTCAAATAAGACATGCATCTCTCTTGCATGGTTAGAAGGAAACATATATTTTTCCTTTTGGTTGCTTTTTTTCATTTTTCACAAACGATCCCAATTCAAAATATTTTTCCCAGATAAATTTAATCTACCGGCCTAAGTAGGTCTATGGCCTCCAATTTTATGGTGCACTTTAATTCTTTCTGTAATAAAGTTGTCGGTATAGTTGACAGTGTCATATTTGCTTCTTCTCCAGCCAAAGAATATGCAATTGCTGTTGCAGCTTGGCCTGAGCCTTGTACTGCTCGCAGCACTATGCGCGCCTGGAAGTGCGGTTCCTAGTTCACAGTGCCGAAAGCAGTGTGGTATGGTTGAGATACCGTATCCATTTGGTATCGATGCGAACTGCTCACTTGCAAAAGACTTCGACCTCAGTTGCAAGGTCCAAGATGGCATCTCCAAGCCATTCAACGGTGACTTTGAGGTGCTCACCATTTCCTTGAGTCAGGGCACGATGCGGGTGCTCAATTACATCGTCGCCAACTGTTACAACATCTCTACAGGGAGCATGGACTTTATAGGCCGTTACAGTGGGTTTGCGGGTCGACCTTCCTCTCCATACCGGCTCTCCGATGTCCAAAATGTTAGGAGTAATCTTGTCAATGTAGGTGGCTAGTGGAAGGAGCTAGCTTAATCATGAAGTATTCAGGTTATGTAGGGAGAACTCTAAAATTAGGAATGTTCTAGAGTAAGATATTTGGTAGTAGTATGAAATATCTAGAGTTTGTAGAGTGTTCTAGAAGTATGGTGTAGGGTTTGGATTGTGCCACATGGTAACAATCTTAAATGGTCATGTACAAGTATAAATAGGGGTACCACCCCTCTCATGTAACAAAGCTAGCAAGTCAAGATGTAGCCTCAAGCAATGGATGATATAGCATATATGTGGTATGTCATATATGCATGTGGTGGTGTGTGTGAAGCACAACCTAATTGAACACTTAGCTCCAACAATTGGTATCAGAGCCTCAAGATCTGAGGGTGGCGATGGACTCCATGCGATGTGGAGGACAACAGCGTGAAATGGAGGTTGTTGGCGGTGTGATGCTGCTAGCTACTGGTTTCGGCGCGATGCCGCTAGGAGGAGAAGGCGGTGTGATGCTGCCAAGAGAAGACAACAGTGTGATGCCGTCATGAGGAGACGATGGTGTGATGCCTTTACGAGGCGGCAGGCGCGATGCCGCTGGACCGTCGACGGTGGTGCGATGCCATTGTCATCATGGAGAGTTGGTGCGAAGCAATTGGATGCTGTGGCAAGACGGTGTGGTGATCTTGGAGTTGTGAAGGCAAGAAGGTTAATCCAAGGGAGAGTCGAGAACGTGGAAGAGTGAGGAAAGCCCAAAGAAGATGGGAGTCGACGATGAGCCATCATGTTCATAGTGCACGTCCAACAGTGTGATACTGTTCGAGACTCTGCATAGGCGGTGGTGTGATACCATCGTCGTAGAGGGTGTCGGTGTGATGACTTAGTCACTAAAAAGTTTGGTGTGAAGCCAATGATGGTGGTGTGACGCCATCGTCAAGTGGAAGAGTCGGTGTGAGGCCAGCTGAGTGTGGTGTGATGCCATCTTATATGGAGTCAGTGTGAGGCTGACATGCACGGTGTGATGCCGTTGCCAGATAAGAGGCGGTGCGAGGTCGTCACGTGATGAAGCGCATGGTCCAGGTGATCTGGATTAGAGGATCAGTTGATATGACAAGATTAAGGGGGAGATTGTTAGGAGTAATCTTGTCAATGTAGGTGGCTGGTAGAAGGAGCTAGCTTAATCATGAAGTATTCAGGGTATGTAGGAAGAACTCTAGAATTAGGAATGTTCTAGAGTGAGATATTTAGTACTAGTATGAAATATCTAGAGTTTGTAGAGTGTTCTAGAAGTATGGTGTAGGGTTTGGATTGTGCCACATGGCAACAATCTTAAAGGGTCATGTACAAGTATAAATAGGGGTACCACCCGTCTCATGTAACAAAGCTAGCAAGTCAAGATGTAGCCCAAGCATATGGATGATATAGCATATATGTGGTATGTCATATATACATGTGTTGGTGTGTGTGAAGCACAACCTAATTGAACACTTAGCTCCAACACAAAATAGGTTCACAGTCATGAGTCATCGGAGGCAACAGCATTAAACTTCAGCACCTCGTACGTAAGCACCACCAAGTTCAATGACACGAATGATGGGCGGGTACCCATGGTCCTTGACTGGGCTATAAGAGACCAGAAGTGTGATGTCGCCACACATAACAACAGAGGCACTTATGCATGCCTTAGCGGCAACAGTGTCTGCATTGATTCCGTCAATGATAATGGGTACATGTGCAACTGCTCCCAGGGGTACAAAGGCAACCCATATCTTCCAAATGGCTGCCAAGGTACTAATTAGCTTCGAACTGAATGTGTATATACACAAAAGCCAATCAAACTCCAGACTGAATGTTAGAAGGTCCCTTGCTTGTTCGACATTCTAATATTTAGTTTTGCTTATCTTACTGCAGATCTCGATGAATGCAGTGACAACCCGTGTCCTTCAGGTGGCGTTTGCCACAATACGGTTGGAGGATTCCGATGTTCTTGTCGAGCAGGAAGAAAATTGGAGAGCAATACATGTAACCCTGATACTGGCTTAATAATAGGTAAAAAAATAAAAGATGTCGCATGGTTAAATTAGTACCTTTTATCACAATCTTGTGCATTGCCAAAACACAAAATAATAAGTGAAACCAATAACGCATCTCATGCTGTCCAAATTGACCAGATATGCTCTCTCTCTCTCTCTCTCTCTCTCTCTCTAATCGTTGGCCAATCTGGTGTCTTTATATAGAAGTTGCAATGGGATTATTTGGTGTAATGATTCTCATCATGATCGTTGTCTTCTGGGGACAGATGATAGTCCAAAAGAGAAAATTGAACAAAGTTAGGCAGGACTATTTTCGTCAGCATGGAGGCTTGCTTTTGTTTGACAGGATGAAATCAGAGAAAGGTCTTGCTTCCACAGTATTTTCAGAAGCTGAACTTATACAGGCCAGTGACAACTTCGACAATAGCAGAATATACTTGGAAAAGGAGGCCATGGAAGTTGGAACCGTATATAACGGAATAATAAAGAACAACATGACGGTTGCAATTGAGAGATGTGCATTAGTTGACGAAAGACCAAAGAAGGAATTTTGCAAAGAGATGCTCATTTTGTCCCAAAGCAATCACAAGAATATTGTTAAGCTCTTGGGTTGCTGCCTTGAGGTGGAAGTTCGGATTCTAGTCTATGAGTATTTTCCAAATGGTACACTGTTTGATCCTATCCATTGCAAGAACCAAGCATTACAAATCTCTTTTAGCACTCGCTTAAGGATAGCTCATGAAGCAGCTGAAGGGCTCAGCTTCCTACATTCGTACGCGTCTCCCCCAATAATTCATGGTGATGTCAAAACTGCAAACATCCTTCTTGATGACAACTACATGGCCAAAGTGACAGATTTTGGAGCTTCCATACTAGCCCCATCTGACAAAGAACAGTTTGTCACAATGGTTCAAGGTATACCTCGATCCTGAATACATGCAAACATGCCAGTTACAGACAAAAGCGACGTGTACAGCTTTGGAGTTATCCTTTTGGAGATCCTAACTGGTCAGTTGCCACTGAAGCTCGAAGGGTCTGAGAACCAAAGAAGCTTATCATTGATTTTCTTATCTGCTATGAAAGAGAACAATCTTGATGCAGTGCTGGTGAACCATGTGAAAGGACAAGAGAGCATGGAGCTGCTGAGAGAACTCGCAGACCTTGCTAAAAAATGTCTAGATATGTGTGGAGACAACAGTCCTTCGATGAAAGAGGTCGCGGATGAGCTCAACAGATTGAGGAAACTTACAACGCATCCTTGGGTACGGCTTGATGTGGAGACAGATGCAGAAAGCCTTATTGGAGGAGAATCTGCTGGTGGTTATGAAATAGAATTAAGTGGGTATCCTATGGGAGAAAGTGAGGACCAGCCCATAAACCCAAGAAGTTCTTATTATGCGAGGTGATTAAGATACGCATCATGTAATCTGGTAAATCGGCTAATTGCCGATAAAAATGTTTCTTCTGGACCTTGCTACCAAGCATGTTGTATTTTGAGGTTAGCATTGCTGCTATTAATTTGATTGTGTGCATTCTTTGTAATAGGACTAGTCTATCTCTTACAACTTGTAAAGTACAAGTCATGTATTTAATCCATTCGATGTGATGTTAAATTATTGGTTGCCGTTGGGGATTTGTTCATTAAGAATATTCAGACATGTTTCTTTCTTGGGAAATAGCACATCACAAAGACTTGACTGTGAGTCTGCCATGTGCCCATGTTGCCTGCTTGGACTAATTCAACGACGGATCAACCGTTGACGTCAAGAGCTCTGTGTGTATACATAGAAAACTCGGTGCTGGCTGTTCTTCAGAATACAACTACGGAAGCAAAGCTTCAACTAGAACTGGTACCGTGCTCTGGGTGTCTTAGGAAAGACAGATCGTCGAGCAAAACTACAGCACCAGGATACGTCTTCTATACATCTCAGGTGAGTTTTATGTAGAACAGATTTTGTAGAATTTCTAATTTTTTTATCAGTTTTCGGTTTGTTTTCCCGTTTATATGAAGGTTTGATGCTTGAAAAAAATGGACGGATGCTTATTTATACCAAGGCTCTGAACTGACAGCTGAAAATATGAAATACCCTGTTCAAAAGTAACTACTGTGCACTTGTGCTACGCGACCCTGTGACTAGCAAAATATAGGACTTGCGACCTGAATTACCCAAGAATTTAGTTGATCACGAGACAAGCTTTAACTAGAACTTGCATCAATGAATTTGTTCCTTTCTTTGAAAGCCAATCCTAGTTTCTTAAGACTTCTATATCCAAATCTGTATTCGTTTCTGATATCTTAGGATACTAAGTCGATGTATGCCTAAATATTTTGACTTGTAGAGTAATCGCTCAACTTTACTAAGCAGTGCAGTCGGTCCAGCTAAGGTTCCATAAGCTGTAGTATGGTTGGTCTTCATTTTTTTTGGTGCTACCGATTTTTTGGGTCTGAAACTGAAACATAGGTGTCGATTTAGTTGACATGTCATGTTTACTTATGCTCCAGCCGAAGAATATGCAAGTGTTCTTGCAGTTTGGCCTCTGTCTAGTACTGCTTGCAGCACAATATGCCCCTGGAACTGCTGTTCCGAGTAGTTCGCAGTGCCGAAGGCAGTGTGGCAATGTTGATATTCCGTACCCATTCGGCATCGACCCGGGCTGCTCTTTCGGAAAAGGTTTCGACCTCACTTGTAAGGTTCAAGGTGGCGTCCACAAGCCATTCAATGGTGCCTTTGAGTTACTCAACATTTCCTTGACTGAAGGCACGGCCCGGGTGCTCAATTACATCCTAGGGTTCTGCTACAACACCTCTACCAGGAGCATGGAATATTTGGGGATTTCCTTGGGGTACAATGGACGAGATACTTCTTCTCCCTACCGGCTCTCCGATGTCCTGAACAGGTTCACGGTCATCGGTTGCGGCGCCGTCGCATCCATCTCGGACCGTGATGGTACAGGCTACCAAGGGTATGGTGTTGCAACGTGCCGCAACCAGTCAGACTTGGTAGATGGATCTTGCTCCGGCATCGGCTGCTCCCAGACTACCATACCAAAGAGGATGTACTACTACCAAACAACCTTCTTGCCTGTCAACACAAGTCAAATATTGAAGTTCAGCAGGTGCAGCTATGCCGTGCTGATGGAAGCAGCAGATTTCCATTTCAACACTACGTACATAAACACCAACACATTCAATGACACATATGATGGACGAGTGCCTATGATACTTGACTGGGCCATGAGAGATGTGGAGTCATGTGATGTTGCAAAACTGAACAAGACGGGCACTTACGCATGCCTCAGCAGGAAGAGCATGTGCATGAATTCCACCAATGACAAGGGGTACTTGTGCAATTGTACCAATGGCTATGAAGGCAACCCTTACCTTCCAGACGGATGCATAGGTACTGATTAGCTAATTAACTTCGAACGTTAATCTATATGTATGCACTAATTAATACCGATCGGTCAAATTGCACCTTCGATGTGGGGGTATGTTTCTCTAATTCAAAACTATAATGCTTCATTTTGATCATTGTGTTGCAGATGTTAATGAATGCAATCATAGCCCATGCCCTTCAAATGGCATTTGTCGCAATAACGATGGCGGGTACCGGTGTTCTTGTCGAGTAGGGAAAAAATATGTCAAAGAAGGCAATACATGCAACCCTGACACTGGTCTAATAATAGGTAACGCCCAAACAAATCTGATCTCCTAGCTGGACCATTACATTATGGTATTCCTTTGCAACCATGTCATGAAACAAATGAAGTGTATAACCAAGCATGCATCTGATGTGCCAATGTACATCGACTATGTTTTATACTCTTCTTCTCCTCAATCTCGATAATAATTGTTTCATCTAATGATGTTATTAGGACTCACGATGGGATTATTTGGTCTAATGGTCATTGTCATGATCACTGTATTCTGGGGACAAATGATACTTCAAAAGAGAAAACTAAGAAAAGTTAAGCAAGAGTATTTTCACCAGCATGGAGGCTTGCTTTTGTTTGATAAGATGAAATCAGAGAAAGGTCTTGCTTTCAGTGTATTTTCAGAAGCTGAACTTACATATGCCACAAACAACTTTGACAGTAACAGAATACTAGGAAAAGGAGGCCATGGAATAGTCTACAAAGGGATAATAAAAACCAACTTGCCCATTGCAATAAAAAGATGTGGAGTTGTTGATGAAAGACAAAAGAAGGAATTCGGCCAAGAGATGCTCATTTTGTCCCAAATCAATCATAAGAATATTGTTAAACTCTTAGGTTGTTGCCTTGAGGTGGAAGTACCAATTCTAGTCTATGAGTTTGTCCCAAATGGTACACTGTTTGAGCTTATCCATGGCAAGAACCGAGCATTGCAAATATCCTTTAGTACCCTCTTAAGGATCGCTCATGAAGCAGCTGAAGGACTGAGCTTTCTGCATTCGTATGCGTCTCCCCCAATAATCCATGGTGATGTGAAAACTGCCAACATCCTGCTTGATGAAAACTACATGGCTAAAGTTTCTGACTTTGGAGCCTCCATATTAGCCCCAACTGATGAAGAGCAGTTTGTCACAATGGTTCAAGGTACTTGTGGATATCTTGATCCTGAATACATGCAAACATGCCAGTTAACTGATAAAAGCGATGTGTATAGCTTTGGAGTTGTCATTTTAGAGATCCTAACTGGTCAGTTGCCACTCAAGCTCGACGGGTCTGACAAGCAAAGGAGCTTGTCATTAATTTTCCTATCTGCAATGAAGGAGAACAATCTTGATGCAGTGTTGGTGAGCCATGTGAAAGGCCAAGAGAGCATGGAGTTGCTGAAAGGGCTCGCGGATCTGGCTAAGAAATGCCTAGATATGTGTGGCGACAATAGGCCGTCAATGAAAGAGGTCGCCGATGAGCTCAACAGATTGAGGAAACTTTCAGTGCATCCTTGGGTACAGATCAATGTGGCAACAGATGCACAAGGACTTATTGGAGGAGAATCTACAAGTAGTTATGAAGTAGAATTAAGTGGGTATACCATGGGCGAGAGTGAGAATCAACCCATAAACCCAAGAAGTTCCTATTATGCAAGGTGAGTAAAACATGCATAATAATGTAATAAAGCTACTACTTGGAGATACTCATGTTTTTTTTTCCTAAACCTTGTAATATGTGTATTGTAGTATTTTATATACAGTAAGTGGTTGGATGCATGGTTGATGTAGTCGTCGGGGGTAACACTAGTAGACAACCCACCCATTTGTCCCGGTTCTAGAGCGCCTTTTGTCCCGGTCGTGCAACCGGGACAAAGGGTTCGGCACAAAAGGCCCCCCTTTTGTCCCGGTTGTAACACGAACCGGGACAAATGACAACCTGCGTGGACGAAAAACAATCCATGTTTTTTTCTTGTTTTCTATTTCTTTTATTATTTAATTTTCCGTTTTTGTTTTTCTTTTATGTTTTCTGTTTAACTTTTTATTTTCTACTTTTTATTTTCTGTTTCTTACTTAGCCACACATTTAACTACCCACTAACCCACACACTTCATCACTAACTTAAATCTCAAGTCAAACTATTTAATCTAGTCAAACTTCCCATTCGACCACCCATCCTCAAACTGCTCCAACCCAAGCACGTTTAACATTTAGGTTCCTTTCAAATTAGATACTAAGAGAGAAACTTACTGATATTACTATCTTATCAATCATATTAACCACTCGGTCATGATATTACACATTTTCATTGCTTGAATTATAAAAAAATTAATTAAATAAACAGTAATGATTATATAATTATAATACCGAAATAAATAATTATAAAACAAATAAAATGTCTAAATAATTATATAAAAAAAAATTACTTTTTTTTTGCCTTTTTCATTTAGTATGGAATAATTCGTATCTTTAAATCCTTAAATCGGAATTTAACAAATAAAATGTCTAAATTGATAAAAAAAATTAGAGGAATCCAAATATGACATCCAAATCATCTTTTGCATTACAGAAACATCGATAGCCATGGTGACCATTTTGATCGGTTTTACGAAAAATGAAATAAAACGATAAACATCTCAAAAAAAGATATCCTTTGGCATGGGGTCCTTATAGGAGCACTAGTTTCTATGAAAAATGATAAACGTGATTTTTGACAAAATTTCTAAAAAAATCTTCACAAAAAGGTCTACCATCTATAAACATCTAAAAGTTTCAAACCAAATGATCAAGTTATGGTCATTTCCACGACATAGTTTGTGATAAAGATTTCATAGTCCACAAATAGGTGCATATTGGTATAAGAAACAATCATGCCAAAGGGATTCTTGAAATTATTTTCATAAATATCATTTCCCATTTTTTAAGTGCGAAAAATGAGTTTTTTTTAGTGAACAAAGTACAAAAAATATGATGCAAAGTGGCACCCATTTAATTTTCATGGAAACTAGTACACATATGATGGATAATCCCCAAGTATTAGGTTTTTCCTTAATTTCTACCTAATTTCGCCTAGTTAAATGAGTTTATGCCGATTATTCGAAAGTAATACAAATTTGAACTACAACTATTTGAAAGTTTGGTCTCAATCTTTCGGAAAAATCATTTTAAGGTACAAAACTATTGGTTATATCACAGAAATATTGATAATTCTATAAAATCTTACCTCTTTCGATGAATAGTCACCGCGACCGTTTTTTATCGTTTTAAACATTTTTAAGTTCGCAAAAAAACTCTCACAAAAGGATCTATCATCTATAAACATTTTTAAGTTTCAAGCCAAATGATCAAATTATGGTCATTTCCACGGCATAGTTTGTGATAAAGATCTCATATTCCACAAATAGCTGCATCTTGGTATAGGAAACAATCATGCCGAAGGGATTCTTCAAATTATTTTCATAAATATCATTTTCCATTTTTTAAGTGCCAAAAATACCATCGATAGCAATCATTTTAAGATACAAAGCTAGTGGTTATATCACGGAACCATCGATAGCTTTAGAAAAATAGACCTCTTCGATGAATAGTCATGGTGGCCATTTTGACCATTTTCTAAAAAAATGAAATAAAATGAAAAAACCCTAAAAACAGATATCCTCTGGCATGGAGTCCTTATATGTGTACTAGTTGCTATGAAAAATGATAAACTTAATTTTTTACAAAACTTACCAAAAAAAGTCTTCACAAAAAGGTCTATCATGTATAAACATCTAGAAGTTTCCTCATGTATAAAAAGGTCTATCACAAAAAGGTCATTTCCTCAGCATAATTTGTGATAAAGATCTCATATTACACAAATGAGTGCATCTTGGTATAGTAAACAATTATGCCGAAGGGATTCTTCAAATTATTTTCATAAATATCATTTTCCATTTTTTAAGTGTCAAAAATGAATTTTTTAAGTGTCAAACCATTTTTTAAATATATAGTCACCTACCTTTTGTCCCGGTTCATGGCTGGAACCGGGACAAAAGGGTTGCGGTGACCTTTTGTCCCGGTTCATGGCTGGAACCGGGACAAAAGGTTCGATTCTGGAGCGCGTGGAGGCTGGGACCAACTATTTGGCCCCATTTGTCTTGGTTTGTAATGCGACCGGGACAGGTATTCCGGCTGGGTCCGAAGACCTGTTTTCTACTAGTGTAATAAAGCTTTCATTTTCTACAAATGGGTACCCCCTCCGTTCACTTCAATATTGACTACATACTGTTGACACGACCTAGGAGCGTACCTCCAAGCAGCAGCTGTCTGGCTCCATGCATGGCTTTGTGTGGCGGCTGGAATCATGTATTCTTCTATCTTACTCTGATCCTCTCCAGCTCCTTTCCTCTTCTAGGTCACTTAAACGGGCTGGGTCTTATGACCCTGAAATAACGGTTCAACACTCCCCCTCAAGATGGGTGGTCGATATCTATCACTCCCATCTTGTCACATGCCAAGTTGCAATCATCGGTTCCTAGAACTTTTATCAGACTATCTGCCGAGAGTTGACATGAGTAAAACTAATGATCTCAACATCAAGTTTCTCTTTTATAAAGAAGCGATCAATTTCCATATGTTTTGTCCTATGATGTTGAACTGGATTATTTGCAATACTGATAGCCGACTGATTGTCACACCACGCTTTCAAGGGCATCTTCCTCAGAAGTTTGAACTCACCGAGAAGGTGCTTTACCCGGAGAAAGGGCTCTACCTCAAGATTATGTGCACTATATCAAGATGCCCACTTCTTGCTTCATGCATGTATATGCTCACAACACCCATAACATATGTGATATCAGATCTGGTGTGACACAGATACAATAACCTCCCAACCAATTTCTTTTTTGACACCCTTTACCGTAGGGGAATCCCCTACGGTTAATTTTCCAATATATGATACTGTAAAGACACCAAAATGATGACTTAACAGAAATGAAAATTACAGCGTTAAGTTAAGGGGGGTCAAAAATTAGAGAGTACAACATTATTAAGCAAAGGACGATCTAATCCAAGCAAGAAAATCAGTCACTTGGGAGCACCTAACCCTATGTTGGTGCACAAGCAGGTCCTTCTGGCAGCGAACTCTCCAACACTACGGGATTCACTGAGAACGCCGACGGCCTCAGCTCCCTTGCCGTCGGCGTACCACTACGCCGACGGCCACCGTCGGCCTCGCCTCATCGGCGTAGAATCCATCGGCATAGCGCCGTTGCCGTCGGGCTAATAGCTACGCCGTCGGAATAAACAAAATAACTATGTTTAATAATACTTGAATAATAATAATCAATTATTTTACTTTAGTTTTTCTTTTCCATTTAATAAGAAATAATTCATATCTTCATATTTGTATATCGGAATTTACTAAATAAAATGTCTATATCGATCATAAAAATGAGAGAAATCCAAATATGACAACCATGTCATCATTTGAATAATTGCCGTCGGCGTAGCTCCGTGAAAACTATGCCGACGGTTTTTTTTTTAGCCGTAGGCATACATGCGCTACGCCGACGACCCCGACATATGGCCGTCGGCTCCCGTAGCGATTCCCGTAGTGCAACCATCAAAAGATGGGGCCATGTTGTTGAAGATGAAGTCATTATGCAGTTTCCAAATGTTCTAGGCGACACACACACCTATCTCCGTGAAATTAGGACCCTGGAAGTTCTGTTTAGCCAACAAGAGACGCTGAGAGATGGGACCTCACAGTTCCAAGAGGTATCCACAAAGTCCCATCAAGTATCTCATCATTACAAAGAATACAGTTGTTGCCCTCCTCAATGTGCCAATGCTTGCAAAGCATCAAATCCTTGGTGTTCAGCCGATCCATCATGAGCAGCCACAGGAAAACTCTATGTTTCGGCAAGCATTTCGATTTCCAAAGAGCATTCAGAGCGGGGTCCAAAGGTGGAAGCGTAAAGATGAATTTGTAGTAACTTGCAGGGGTATAGGCAGAGGACCCCCATGTAAATTTCCTAACATCCAGGGCCTGAGGATCATTGGCAATATTATGGAGGATCCGGCTTAGTTCCTCTCGCTCCTCCGAAGCTTGGACTGATAGAGGTAATGCATAAAGCTGGGAAATATCAGAGGATTTTAGGGCAGCCACCAAGATGTCCTCATTCAGAACAAAAGAGTACAAATGCGGGAAAGAGTCGCAAAGTAGGTTTCCATCATGCCAAAATCTTTCCAGGCCAGAGTGAGCTTGCTGTTGCCCACTGTAGAGGAGGTGATGCTCCTCCCAACGATTTTCTGATAATCTTCCTTGTTCACTAGCTCGCCTGATTGAGCTGTCACTTGATGATTTTGTTCATTCGAGGTGGGGGTTGCACGATGATGACTGAGTCGAAGATCTTCTTCTCAGCAGTTGGGAAACCCCAAGAGGAAGGTGTGAAGCAGTGTAGCAGAAAATTTCCCTCAGTTACGAAACCAATCAATCCAGTAGGAGATGAAGATTCTTCTGAAGGTTGCTGCGGGTGACCTCGGCAGGGCGCACTACCGGTGTCAACCACGAACGTGGAATCTGCACACAACACAATCAAACTATTTTGCCCCGACTTGACAGTGAGGTTGTCAATCTCACTGGCTTGCTGTAACAAAGGATTAAACGTATGGTATGGAAAATGATGTTTGTTTGCAGATAGTGAAAGAACAGGATTGCAGTAGATTGTATTATCAATTTAAAGAAAAAGGATCGGGGTCCACAATTCACTAGTGGTGTCTCTCCATAAATAATAATAGCATACATGAGGGTAAACAAATTACAGCTGGGCAATTGACAAAATAAAGAACTGCATATACTAGTCATGCTGTCTAGTGTGAGATTCATTTGGGCATTACAACATGATACATAGACCGTTATCCAACTGCATCTATGACTAATAATGCACCTTCCGGATAGCATCCGCACACCTTTCAGTGTTAAGTTCCAAGCAATAGATTATTGCATTAAGCAAAGTGTGTAATGTAAGTAGCACAATTATCCTTAGACAAAAAACTATTGTTTTATCCCTAGTAGCAACAGTACATTCACAATATTAGAGGTTGCTGTCACTCTCCCAGATTAAATGAAGACATGAACCCACTATCGAGCATAAATACTCCCTCTTAGAGTCACAAGCATCTACTTGGTCAGAGCATCTACTAGTAACGGAGAGCATGCAAGATCATAAATAACGCACTCACATAATATATAATGAAGCAAATGACATAGTACTCAATATTCATCGGATCCCAGGAAACACAACATGTAGCATTACATAAAGATGATCTTGATCATGATAGGCAGCTCACAAGATCTAAACATGGTAGCACAATTGGAGACACTACAACCGAACTGGGTTTTTGTGACGCGGTCATTTTGTCACCTATTAACGAAAATTGTCACGGATTACCCCTTCGTGACGATATTAGGGCGTCACTAGGCCCGTCACAAAATCCGCGTCACAGATTACAAAATAGTGACGCCACGACAAAATCGTGTCACGCATTATGGATAATCGGTGACGCGTTTTTTCGCGTCACGCATTGATGGAATGCATGACAACATTATTAGTCACCGTTAATTCGTAAATTTGTTACCGATGAACGGAATGCGTGACAAAAATTATGTCATTGATTGGTTCGTCACCTGTTTTAGACCGGTCAAAGCTGCTGACCTGTCGGTCAATGAAGATGATGTGGTCGTTTACGTGGCTGTTGACGTGGATGCTGACAAGTGGCTGTTTAGGTGGCAATCGACGTGTCTGTTGACGTGTATGCTGACATGTGGGTCCGTTCTCTGCTGACGTGGCATGATGTCAAAAGGGTCCACGAAATGCTGACATGTGGACCCACCGGTTTGCTGGCATGCGGGACCCACCGGATTTCAGACATGCGGGACCACATTTAGGTCGTGATGAATTATTTGAAATTTTCGTCACGGCATTTATTTCAACAAAAATAAATACACAGAAAATTGAATATTTCAAAGGTGGTGAATAAAACAAATGAACTATATTTTCATTATAACACGAGCACTTAGAGTACACATGAAAAATAAAATAAAAATACACAGAAAAAACGAGGGAAAGCTTCTGTGCACGAATAACAATTCGCTATGTTTAGTTGGGCTGGGATGATTGCGTATTCCGTAAGAGGTAATTTAGCATGGCTTGCATTTCCTGCTTCCTAGCTTCAAATTCCGAAGACTTCTCTCGATGGGAATTCTCTAGAGCTTCAAGTTGTTCTTTCTGCCTCCTTGTAGCTTCTGCAAATTCCTCTTGCTGGGCCTTTAGCTTTTGCTCCATTTCTATCTTGTACTTTTCAGCTGACTCTACTGATTGATGTTCCTGATCTTCTAGCCTTTCTTCCAATTCTTTGATGCGTGAAGATGATATGCTAGATTTCCTGGATACAGCTGACAGACCCAAACTCGTGAGGAATGTGCTCCTCGAGTTCTTCTTCGCCAATTTCTCCTTGAGGACTTCTTCCACTATTTGCAAATCTATTTTTGCGGGCTCATGTTCTTGGTGGGGACCCATTTTTTTGAGAAGCATGTTTACCTGCGACATGATTACAACGCTTTTTGTAAGTACAGTAATGAAAATTTAACAAGTTTGCTGCAATGAAATGAGGTAAATTTGTTTACATATGCTTCTTCCGACTCCTTGCTCATGATACCATCCTTATTAGTGTGAGAAATCCTATAAAATTCAATAGGTGAAGGATCTTCCTTATCTTGATCTTCCCTCATAGTTGATTTCTACAATAATTGTACCATGATAGCATTAGCAATGTACATCACATAATTGCTGAGAAAGTGTGGTTTGGACAAGTACAGTTAAAAGACTTGCCACAATTTCCCAATGTGCAGGGTAGCTTCTAAAACCAGTGGTATGGTGCTGCTTGACCAGTGCACGGTTTTCTGCATTCTTCACACACTTTGCCTATTTAAAATAGCTGCACTATTAGTATTCACAATAAAAAGCAGAAACATAGAGTAATCGAACAATCTGGCGACTGCATTAATATGTAACTTGTACCTTGTAGTCTTCCTCAAACCATAAGGTGACCAGTTTTTCCCAACTATCCTCGTGAACTTCAGCTGGCTTCAGCAAGAGTGCTTGCGGTACAGTTAGATTACAAATCTTGGGCCAATATTTGTATTTCAGTCTATATCGGTATTGGCGAACAGAACGCTGCAAAATGTCAGTGCACACTTCCTTGGCCACTTCATCATTTGTGTCCATGTTAAAATTTTCCTACAGAAAATATGAATCCAATGTTATAACGACGGTATGGCTGAACTGCACGTAAATATTAGTTGATCAATATCATAACTGTGCCGACTCATCGCCACACGCTTCATAGCATCTGGAATCACATTTTGAATAGGAGTGTCCTTAATGCCGTACTCCTTCCATTTGGTTGCAACAGGCATCCCAGTGCGGACGTGAACACCGAACTGGGAACTCAGTTTAGCTGCTTGCACATGATCTACGGGTCTTTTAAAACCTAAGGTGAAGTCAATCTGCATCTTATTACCTCCATGCTGTCTTGCGTACGCTTCTAGGCCATGCCCCATTGTTTCTGTGCGTTTAACTCGCTTTCTGCTTCCCCTCATAGAGATGGTTGAAACCTATGAAATAAATTCAGAACGCACGATGTAACATGAAGTACAATCAGATGCATAAAAGAAAGAACAAAGTATGTTAATAAAAAAAGGGAATGATGAGCGTACGCTGACTGTTGATGTTAGAAAGTGCATTATCATCAGGTGAGTTGCTGTCTTTGTAGGTTAAATTTTGTGTTGGCGAGTTCTGTGCCGCAACAATGTCCTCCCCATTTGGGGGTGTCTCTTCCAACGGTTGGGAATCTTGGAATGCTGTTGATCTTGTCATTCTAGTCGTAGGCAGAACGTTAGTCGAACGCTTCTTCTTCTTTCGTGGTCCTGTACAACCATCTACTTGATCCTGAGAAACAGCTGAAGACATTAGTATGCAATCAACAGTATAATCTGTACATGAAATAATATATGTAGTTTCATATGACCTGGTTTGCACAATTGCGCTCCTCTTCATCTAATGCACGGTCCTCTTCTTCAGCTGCCTTCTCGGCATGATCTGGCTCATACTCTGAGTCAGTACCTACATCGTCTGCCGGTGCTGCATCTTTTCCTACCGTCTTCGTTCCTGTTTGTGCACCACCATACACGAATAATTGTGCTATGGATGAGAAATCTTTTAGGCCTTGACCAGCATTGTTGCCAGCTTTCTCCTGTAAGATTGTAGCCATACGTGCAGCGTTCTCTGCCATATACTGTTCCCGAATCTTCTCGTAGCTATTTTCTTCAATAATCTCTAAGAAAAAGAAGAAAGTAAGAATTGGAAGATTAGAAGGCAGCTTTCATGAATCTAAGTCTGATAATTCAAAGAATTGATAAGCATTCCAAATTTCTATAAGATCTAGGTGACAAGCTGACAAAACTATATCTCAAATAAAACCCTAGGCAGGATGAACTGCGCATGTTATACGGTACTTGATACGTCTCCAACGTAGCTATAATTTCTTATGTTCCATGCTATATTATACCAAGTTATCACATGTTTTATATGCATTTTATATAGTTTTATGCATTTTCTGGGACTAACCTATTAACAAGATGCCACAGTGCCAGTTCCATGTTTTCTGCTGTTTTTGGTTTCAGAAAAGTACTTAAGGAAATATTCTCGGAATTGGACGATTTCTTTTCAGAAGTCAGTTTTTATTTGGGAACGTTCCAGAAAACCGAAGACGAGACGAAGTGGGCGACCGAGGCGCCGTCACC
Source organism: Poa annua (assembly GCA_026929855.1). NCBI lineage: Eukaryota > Viridiplantae > Streptophyta > Magnoliopsida > Poales > Poaceae > Poa > Poa annua. The sequence continues at coordinate 75,690,598 of CM049433.1, forward strand.
TGGTCCTCGCGCGGCAGGCTTCTGAGCCGCGCGAGCACGTGGTGTGGGCCCCTCGGGGCGCCACCGACTTCGCCCTTTCGCCTACATATACCCCCCAGACCAAAAACCCTAGCACGGTGTTCATATTTTCCTCCACGGGTCCCGAGCCGCCGCCGTCGTCAACACCAATTCGGGAGAGATCAGAACTCCTCCCCGGCACCCTGCCGGGAGGGGGAATCGTCACCGGAGGCCTCTACGTCGCCATGACCGCCTCCGGACTGATGCGTGAGTAGTCTACCCTTGGACTACGGGTCCATAGCAGTAGCTAGATGGTTGTCTTCTCCTCTTGTGCTATCATGTTTAGATCTTGTGAGCTGCCTATCATGATCAAGATCACCGTTATGTAATACTTCATGTTGTGTTTTCTGGGATCCGATGAATATTGAGTACTAAAGTTATTGCTTCATAATATATCATGTGTGTGCTATTTAATGATCTTGCATGCTCTCCGTTACTTGTGTATGCTCTGGCCAAGTAGATGCTTGTGACTCCAAGAGGGGGTATTTATGCTCGATAGTAGGTTCATGTCTCTATTAAATCTGGGGTGGTGACATCTAGCTCTAAGGTTGTAGATGTACTGTTGCTACTAGGGATAAAACAGTAGTACTTTATCTAAGGATGATGTTACTTACTTACTTTACACACAGTGCTTAAGGCGATAATCTGTTGCATGCAACTTAATACTGAAAGGGGTGCGGACGCTAACCGGAAGGTGGATTATTAGTCATAGATGCGGTTGGAACGGTCTATGTATATTGTTGTAATGCCCGAATGAATCTCACACTAGACATCATAACGTTGGTATATGCATTGGTTTGCTCATCATTATTCTATCAATTGCCCAGCTGTAATTTGTTTACCCGCATGAATGTTATTATTATTTATGGAGAGACACCACTAGTGAACTGTGGACCCCGGTCCTTCTCTTTAATCTGATAAACCACAAACTGCAAACCTGTTACTTTCTGCAAACAAACATCTTTCTTCCACACATACGTTTAATCCTTTGTTACAGCAAGCCGGTGAGATTGACAACCTCACCGTTAAGTTGGGGCAAAGTATTTTGATTGTGTTGTGTGCAGGTTCCACGTCACTTACGTCGCAGACTTTTCTGGCGCCGTTGACACCTCGGGGGAATTCATTATTTCCTACCGGTTCGATAACCTTGGTTTCACAACTGAGGGAAACTTGCTGCTGCACTAATTCATACCTTCCTCTTGGGGTCTCCCAACAACACACCCACCGTGTGCATCAGTACTCCACTAATACGTAAGATTGCATCTCCTACTGTAATAGAAGTATATCGATGATTAGAGCTCATATCAAATAAAATGAAGAGATGGGATTGAAGAACGACCTTGTTCTTGCCCAGGTTTCTTCGAAGCTTTCTTTGATTTTTTCGAAGATTTACCCTGGACATTTCCCCGGCTTGACCTCCCGGCCATGTCATCCTCCGGCTTGGGGATCAAATGGCCGGCAAACGCGAACCGGCAACGCTGCAGCCGGATCTACCACGGTGAGGTAGAGAATGAGGTGTGCGGTAGCAGATCTGGTGATAGGCGGCGAATGGTAGGGAAGATGGAATGTGCGAACGTGGGTTGTGGGAGGGATGTGCGTATTTAGGGGGCGGGGGTAGCGGGAGGAGTTTGGTTTGGTCAAAAAATATGGGAGGGAACGAAAAATTTTGAGTGAAAGGAGGGAACGAAAATATTTGAAAGGAGGGAAGGGATTTTTTTTATAACTACTGAAACAAAAATCAATAACCTTTCTAATAAACATCTAGACTACAACTATCGTAGCATACAATCCAATAGTACCAGGTCCGTGCAGAACTATTAGCCTGACAGACAAATGTTCAGTTTCAGAGCGACACTTTTACTGTAGCTCATCTAGCTGTTGTCGCTGTTTTTTTTTTTGAAGTTTTGGAAGAGCGCATTTGAAGATCATAACACAACTCTTCAAGTAGAGCGCATTTGAGAAAGAAGATTCAAGAGCCTCAAGCCCAAATGTCTTGGAAGAACACCATATCAATGTCAAACTACATGATAATGAGCTGGGATTTGGTACATAGGTGCATCCTGGCAAGGGAACATTAGTGAACAACTCATTTGCTTTAATTAATTTGAAAAAATAATTTTGGTGTACCCAAGTAGTGATTGTATCACAAAGTCGTCAAAACTTCTCAAAGACTCGACACCTACAGATGAATCACCATGCCTTCAAATATCACCCTGATTAAAAAAAATTCAAACTAAATGTAGAAAGTTCAAAAAAAATGAAGACACTTCTCATGTAGTACCCTTATGTACTCTGGTTTCTAAGTTAAAAAATTTAAATTAGAATATGACAAGATCATAACACAACTCTTCAAGTAGAGCGCATTTGAGAAAGAAGATTCAAGAGGCTCAGGCCCAAATGTCTTGGAAGCACACCACATCCATGTCAAACTACATGATAATGAGCTTGGAAACAACTCATTTTTTGGAAATATTTTTTGATTTGTTTTTTTCGAATTTGTAAGCGCCAAATTTGAGTTTTTGTGTGAACCAAGTAGCACAAATAAGGTGCAAAATAGAATGAACACAATTAACACGAAAATACGGTCTTATGTTATGCGTAGTACCGAAGTTTTTTGATTTTTGGTCGAGAGCCATCTAGTTTTGCTCATTTTAAAAATCTTAAGCCGATTTACGAAAAGTTGGTAGAATTTGAACTACAAGTTTGTCATAGTTTGCTGTAATTAATTTGAAAAAATAATTTTGACTTACCCAAGTAGTTATTGTATCACAAAGTCGTCGAAACTTCTCAAAGACTCGACACCTACACATGAATCACCATGCCTTCAAATTAAGGGACAATTGCTTCTGTGCCCCGGTTCTCTCTAGTTTATCCGTCTGTGCCATACCCGCGTAGTTTCTCTCGTCTGTGCCCCGTTTAGCTCGGAAATCGGTCAAACGCTCTGTTGCCCTCTGGTAACCGTCTGACCGGTGGGGTCGGCCTGTCGCGGCTCGGTTGGGATTTCCTGGGGTCGGCTTGTGTGCGGCTCGGTTGGGATTTCCTGGGGTCGGCGTGGGGTCGGAGCGTGGGGTCGACGTGTGGGGTTGGCGTGGGGCCGGGGCACTTGTTTAATCCTTCGCTACCGCCGATGGGGCCCAGGTGATCTTTCTCCCTGCCTCACTGCTGCCGCCGAGAGAACCCCCGAGGAACACCCAAGAACAGAGCAATAGGAGTTGGATTGAGGGCGGAGAGCAGGGTGATTGAAGGCGCAAAGGACCTCCATCGCCATCTCCATTGTCGTCGCCCGCCCGTCTCCCGTGGACCGTCGAGAAGGAGGGACAAGCAAGGAGCTCCATCGTCATCGCCATTGTACGGCCGCCTTCGCTGTTTGGGGTTTTTTGGTCGTCGGCGGTTCCAGCTGCAGTCCATCAACCCCATTTCGATGGTCTGTGCTATCTTCTCTACATGTTTCATTTTCTTGTTTGGTGCATTATATGTGAGTAGATTTGATTTTCTATTTGGCTTGCGGAATGGGGAAAACCCCAGGTTCCGCCTGTTTACCTGGTTTTAAATTTTATTTGTTAAAATAGGATTCCTATAGCGATAGCGATGGCGTCGATTACTGTGCTATGTGCCTTTACGAAGCAACTTTCTGTCGCACACTAACTCGTCGTTCCAATACTTTCAAAGTCCCGATGAAACACGGTTACAAAAGAGCCGTTGTAAGTATTGCCTTTCAACTTTGAGGGAATGTCATTTGTTTTTCCTTCAATGAGGGTCTTCATAGTTTCTCCGGTTCTGTATTACATGTAGATTCTGCCATGCCCTTTAAGATATCTTCTAGAGAGCCAGCCAATTGGCCCTCATAAGAACTGGATGGAGGCTAGGTGTCCGAACGGAGGCCAGTACTTCTTCTACCTGGATAGGTGGGTATTTGAAAATGAAAAGATCAGAGCTATCTCGGTAAGTGGCTAAGTAGTAGCCTGAACATCCATCAGTACACGGAGATCTGTGGAACGCAGTGGAGAGCACTATGTGAATGCTACGGCATCGAGGAGGGCGATGTTGTCAAATTCACTTGGAATGAAGATCAGCATTTGTTCAATGTTGAAGTGACTAACGAGCACAATGCCGCAAAACCTTTTGTGCAACACACGGGTATGCTCGTTTGTGTTCTTTTTCATACACATTGAGTAGTTTACAAGTTTTCTGAATGTCTTCCTCTCTTTGATCAGAGTTAAAGCAGATTGACGGATGCTGCAAGCCAGCCCTCCCGTCGACCATATTTGAGGAACCGAGAGATGTCACCTATACAGAAATGAATGCGATATCTCTCGCTTTATTCAAAGATGCCACGAAGGAGTTGGAAGAGATCCCTCAGTTCTACGTGCGCAGGATTGAGAATGATTCTCTAGATGTCGTTTCTCTGGTATTCTGATACGATGCTCATGTTCTGTCATTTGAATGATCTCTCAATTCTGTCATTTGAACTATTCTGATATGATGCTCATGTTATTTTGATAGCATCTCAAGATTCAGGTACTAGATGGCTATAATGTTATTCCATCGCGTGATCTCATATTACGTCAAGTTCAAGGAAATTCTCGTCTTTTGGCGAGAGACGATGTCGGGATCTTTGGATCATATCGAGTGGTCAACGACATGGTTTACATCGAGTTCGCGGAGAACTGGGATCTATTCTGTGAGCAACTGCCGATTCGCTTTGGTGATCTCTATGTTATCAAGGTGATCTTCAAGGAGGAGTACATCGAGCTGACATTTGAGAAGGTCAGCGAAGACGTCGAGCAGTCGGACGAAGAGATCAGCGACCCCGACGAAGATTCGAGCAGTCGGACGAAGAGATCAGCAACCCCGACGAAGACATCGAGCACTCGGACGAAGAGATCAGCGACCCCGATGAAGAGATCGAGCAGTGGGCTGACGAGATGATGTCCGGCTTTGAAGACGTCAAAGAAGAGACTGATTAATATTACTATTAGTTGTATTTTGGGTCGGATGTAGTTTGATCGAACACCTTATGGGCGTGCTCTGGGCATGAACTGGCGCGCTCTGGGCGTGCTCTGGGCGCGTTCTGTGCGCGCTCTGTGCGTCACCGTAATTATATTATGATGGATAAGCTTGCCTCCGGTCATTTATTTCAACCTTTTATGTCGCAAGTCCAAAACCACTTCTCTTTACTCTTGAGTTCATACGACATAGTTTGAGAAACACAATTGATACATGCATTTCTCGTCACATGTATGTAGACCTTGTTTATCAACTTGAATCGTTAGTATATGACATAAGACGACTATGTGCGCAGGATTTTCCTTTTTTTTGAATGTTTTGAATTTATTATGCTTATTTCAAATTCGGTCAAACCTAAGTTTGACCAACATTTAAACAAGTTTTTGACATGAAAATTGAAAACTAAGCATGGATCCTTCTTAGTCACTCCAAAATGCAGCTTTTGTGAGGTTTTTGAAAATTTCATGTTGCAATTCCAAAACCACTTCTCTTCAACCTTAGACCTCATCGTTTGAGTTTTGTGATATCACATGAGATCCATACCCTCCTCATTTTGAATGTATGTAGACCATGTTTTTCAACTTGAGTCGTTAGTATATGACATATGAAGACTATGTGCGTCGGTTTTTCATTTTTTCGATAATTTTTGAATTTATTATGCTTATTTCAAATTCGGTCAAACCTAAGTTTGACCAACATTTAAACAAGTTTCTGACATGAAAATTGAAAACTAAGCATGGATCCTTCTTAGTCACTCCAAAATGAAGCTTTTGTGAGGTTTTTGAAAATTTCATGTTGCAATTCCAAAACCACTTCTCTTCAACCTTAGACCTCATCGTTTGAGTTTTGTGATATCACATGAGATCCATACCCTTCCCATTTTGAATGTATGTAGACCATGTTTTTCAACTCGAGTCGTTAGTATATGACATATGAAGACTATGTGCGTCGGTTTTTCATTTTTTCGATAATTTTTTAATTTATTATGCTTATTTCAAATTCGGTCAAACCTAAGTTTGACCAACATTTAAACAAGTTTTTGACATGAAAATTGAAAACTAAGCATGGATCCTTCTTAGTCACTCCAAAATGAAGCTTTTGTGAGGTTTTTGAAAATTTCATGTTGCAATTCCAAAACCACTTCTTTTCAACCTTAGACCTCATCGTTTGAGTTTTGTGTTATCACATGAGATCCATACCCTTCTCATTTTGAATGTATGTAGACCATGTTTTTCAACTTGAGTCGTTAGTATATGACTGCGTCGGTTTTTCATTTTTTCGATAATTTTTGAATTTATTATGCTTAGGTTTGACCAACATTTAAACAAGTTTTTGACATGAAAATTGAAAACTAAGCACGAATAAGGTGCAAAATAGCGTGAACACAATTATCACGAAAATAGGGACTTATGTTATGCGTAGTACCGAAGTATTTTGATTTTTCGTCGAGAGCTATCTAATTATGCTCATTTAAATGAACTTACGCCGATTTACGAAAAGTAGGTCAAATTTGTACTACATGTATGTCATAGTTTGCTGTAATTAATATGAAGAAAAAAATTACCATCGTGCTGGCGCTTTCTAGCCATTTCCTTGCAAGAAATTGATTGAGACACATATAATTGTCATGATAATAATGTAAATCTTCAGTCCGCGATCGAAGCATTCAAAATTAGGAAAGTTTCGATCTCGTGGGGCGCTCATCCTGGCGAGATTACGGTTTCTAGTTTTACGGGGACGGGGGTAGCGGGAGTAGTTTGGTTTGGTCAAAAAAAAAAGGAGGGAACGAAAAAATTTGATGGAAAAGGAGGGAACGTAATATATGGACGGGTCCGCGCTCACCCATTACTTATAAACCCTGACCTCTCCTCCCTCCAAGATGTACTTAGTCTCCAACAAACAAAAAATCACATACACGACACCGCCGCTCTCGGATCCAGCATCGTCGTCGTTGCATCTTGTACCCGACCTCTTCGTTCACCTATCCTCGTCAACCTCTCGCCTATGGCTTCTCACTGACCCCGTTACTTGTCTTAACAGATCTTCGCAGCTCACAGTGCGACGAGTTCATCGATGGCTACGAGCAATTGGGTAACAAATTATATACCAATCTCATTTCATTATTATCAGACGCCGTATCTTGAGTACTTATATTTTTCTTATGAGTTCGTAGTGTGGTTACTGTTCTGACGAAAAGGGATTGTGCGTTGGAAACAATATGAAGAAATCCTTTTTCGTTGTGACCCTAGACGACTGTTGTGCTGAAAAGACGGTAATCTACTAATCCGTCATTGTGTTTGTTGTAGTGATCCAATCGATTAGTTGTGTACTCATTGGTTTAATTTCGTTTACTTCTTATAGTACGTCCACTTCTACATAAGAGCTCATTTTCTTCATAAGTTTGGCTTAGCCACCACCCAGAACACAGAATTCAGAGCTAAACTAACTACCGAAGAGGGATTCAAGTACAAAGTTAGGGTTACAAACTTAGACGACAAAACTTTTTTTCATGGCAAAGTCTGGAAAGAATTTATTAGAATGTACCAACTCGGATTTGGAGCTGAGCTTGTCTTATCTGATCTGGACGTGCAAGGTGATTCAATCCCCGTCACCTCAACCCATCTGCCGATGTACCATCCATATATGTTACTGATTATGCAAATATTTCAATTATATTATACCTCACCTAGGTACAAATTGTAATAATTTAATTATTTCTACATGTACCAGCATACTATAAGCTGCCAATGGATAAACGTGAGATAATGGACTCCTTTGTTAAAACTTCGGGAACCATTATTAACTGGAGGATGATGGAGTTAGTGATTAAATATGTTAAGAATCTGGAGTATTACGTAGATTGCCATCGTGCTGGCGACTATAATCGTGGTGAATGCACCCTTCTGCTATACACAATGAACTGGACAAACCGTGTGAAGAGAGAACTGGTAAGCAATGCTTATCTATGTTTTTCGCATCTATAACTCCTGTGGTAGCATGTATAACAAATTTTGATAAGCAATGTCATATATTTTTGTGCAACAGAAAATTCCTCGCCGTATGGCCCACGTCGGGATGCAGGAATATGGTAATATTACCATCGTGTGTCATCCGTACAGTAAAGTCCGGATCACCTACGCCATTTCTCCTGATGATGGTCGCATTCTTGTTAATGTGTGGAAGGATTTTATGGAAAAGGAAAACACTTTAAGAATTGGAGACACAGTGCTCTTCATGCTCTACCATGAAAATAAAGGGCTTTCCCTTTTTGCATCCTACATTCGACATATGGATGTGGAGTAGTTCATGTAGCGAATTATTTATTATATGTATTGGTACATGTAGACGATGGGTCGATTTGTATCCCGTTACGAACTTAGGGTTATTTTCATCTAATTATGAGTTGACACGATGAGTATTCATTTTTGAGTTATCCTTTCGTGCAATATAAATCACCCTAATTGTTATAACAATAACGCGTGGGCAAGCGAGTAAGTGGGAAACGTGCAGTTGTGGGGCGTGGGGAAACGAGTTCGTGGGGTTGCCATTACTTCCGCACCCGCCTCTTCAGTTCCACGGCTCTCATAAATAGAGGTGCACACCCTCCTCCCGTATGTATTTCATCCTCGAGTCTTCACGCCGCCGCCACTCATCCAAATTCTTGTACTCGTCGCGGCTTCTCCATCCATGGCATCACCGCTCAAGCGCTCCGCTACCATGAGGTAGGTGTTGTCTAATTTGTGTACAGATCCGATTGTTATTTCCTTACGGTTGCATCTGTTGTTTACATCCGGTCACATGGTTTTTTAACATCATATATATTCGGATTATATGAGCAGGGATAATGCAGCGGAGGCGGATCGCACGCCGGAGGAGGTGTCGGTGATCGCCTCCCTCACGAAGTCGATTGAGGACTTACAAGGACAACTAGTTGAACCCTTGAAGAAAGCTAATCAGCACATGGACGAGACGGTGAAAGCTAGACAGCAGTTCCTCACGGCCTCGGACTTCGTTGAGAAGCTGTCCGACCAGCTGAAGGTCCAGGTGGAGAACAACCTAAATCTTCATGAGAAGGTTATGGCCCTCCAGATGGAAGTCCAGCTGGCGCGGAAGGAAGTTTTAGTCCTGTAAAACCAAGCTATGACGCTGGAGAAGCAGCGCCTCGACAAGAAGGTGAAGAAGGCCAAGAAAGAGCAGCTGCTACAGAGTGAGCTCCTCGAGGTTGAGATGGCCAAGCGAGGCGAGCAGTAGGGTGTTCCTGCAGGGCCATCATATGCATAGGTTTTCTATGTAAATGTGATGTGCCTTTCTCTCTGTTTGTTTGAACAATCATGTATCAGCCTTTTTATTTTCATCGAATTATGAACTTAGGGTTATCTTCATATATATTATGAACTTAGGGATATTCTAATTATGAACCTCTCTTCTATATAGCTATGTTTGCGTATTATTAATATTATTGAGTTTGAGATATTGAATGAGCCTTCGGTGATCTCAATCAGATCCGTAAAATCCGGTGAGATCCGTTATTGCCTTAGGTCCGTTACCGAATATAAGGCAGCCGCACATAGCCTTTTCGAGGAACGATCGGTGACCCAACCTCCATAGTCAGGCCGTGGGTATGTCTTCTTCCTATAGTCGTCGTGTTGCCGCTGATCGGACGACAACAACTTACTCGATTGTTGCTCGTCCCGGGTCACTCCTCGCTCAGCAGCTCGCCGGCCAGCCTCTACCAATCATCAATTGTGACAAGTGCGGCCGGCTGGTCCAGCGGTGGATATCGAAGACGGACAAACATCCAGGATGGATTTTTTTCAAGTGTGAAATGGACAAAGTGAGTGGAATTTTGATCCTATAATCTTTTATTCCGTACTGTGTGGAACTCAATGTTTGATATGCTGCTATGCAGAAAGGTTGTCAATTTTGGTACTGGGAGGAAGAGTACATTGACATACTGATTAGCCGGAATGTACTAGATGTCGGTCCACTAGTTGCTACGGAAGAGAGTACTGACGAGGCGATCTCCAAGATTGAGGAGGAACAAAAGCATCCTTACATGAGCAAAAGTGAAGCCATTGATCATAAGATGGAGGAACTTTTGGTCGGAATTGTAGGAGCAATCAATGAAGTTGTGTTCCTATTAAAGTGTGTACTATTTCTTGTCATTTTTTTTGATCAATTCTATTATCAAGGAATTGGTGAAGTTATGAATTAGCAAATAAATAAATATATCAGATTTGTTTTTTTGAAATTAAATATATCAGATTTCACAATGGAAGTGATTGATCGTTATCAACGTCAAGGTTGTAAGCAACAAACTGAGCAGGAGGCCAGCACTCAGCTGGATCCAACGGTAGATGGCCACGATGTAAGGGTAGAGGACGAGCAGCCAACGGTAGATGGCAACGATCCGTGGGATGTTGGTCTGGAGCAATCAGAACGCAGCAACATAAAATGAGCAAAAAAAAAGGAGTAGCAAAAAAACGCGTACACGTGTCCATTGCGGAACTGAACCGTCGACCGAGACTCTCCCCTCATAATGCCCCGCACCCCACGTACGCACACGTCGGTCCAGTCTCGCTTCTTCCCATCTCCCCCAATCTGTCCCATCAAACCCTCGGAAAACCCCAGCACCGTCCGCCGCCCCCCCCCCCCCCCATTCCCCCTCCCATCTCCGGCGATGGATTCAACGGCAGCAGACGGCGCAGGCGGCGGCTGCCAAGATTCGAACTTGGCGTCGGGGTGGCTGTCGAATGGCTCGGATGCCGGCTCTAACCCCAGCGGTAGGGGCACCGCTACTGTAGGCGGTTCGGCTACGGCGTCTCCTCGACCGGGCGTGGAGGGGGTGGACGGCGTCGAGCCCACCAAGGAGGAGGTGGACGGATCCACCATCAACAAGCGCGACGACGACGACGACGATGACGAGTACGACATGTCATTCCCAGGCAAGCCTATCGTCCACAGCGGCTCAGAGGTGCGTACATCGCTAATCTACAAATCTTGCCGATAGCACGTCGTCGAACAAGTCGACGATTAGGGTTTTCTGTTAGATCTACGTATTGGATGCCCCGATAGATCTAGCTATTGGTGGATATATTAGATGTGATTCCGATATGCTATGCTAGTGCTAGGATGAGGTTAGAGATGTGATGTACTAGTTTGTTTTTAGTTTGTAAGAAAATATTTAGTGATATATATGCTTGTATTTGCAACAGCCGGATGAGGATGTTGACAGCGACGAGGAGTCCCAGCAGAGGAAGGTCAGTTCCACCCTGACCCGGCTGGACCGGGGTGAGTTCGACGTCTTCTGGACCGGACCGAAGGTCCGCTGCCCCTTCTGCCCCAAGAGGATCGCCTCCGACTTCATGAGCGTGATGCAGCACGCCGAGACCGTTTACCCTCAGGAGAGGGAAGGTCAAAACGTGTTCGCCGTGAAGGCCAAGCACAGGTCCTACGGCATCTTCCTCAGGAGGCAGCGCAACCTCGACATCGAGGAAGGCAGGGTGCCGGCTCCTCGTCCCAAGAGGCCGAAGGTAGTGGGGCAGGGGAGCAAGAAGCACAGGAGGAACGTCAAGCTGGGACTGATCTGAAGATCGCAGCCGCCCTTGTGCTGCTGCCGCCGCGGGCCTTCTGTTTTATGTTTTGTTGTTTAATTATGCATGCAATGCCAGTTGTAATGGTGAACAAATTAAATCCCTAGTACTGCTACTACTGATGCCCACGCTCTAAGTTAATTAGCTGGGTTCCTTAATATAATGATTAATATGGTTAATCTGTGTTGAGTATTCTGTTATATGCTTGTGGTTGTTGAATTAGGCTTTTTAATTTGAGTTTGATTTCATAATCGGTGCGACCATGTTGGATAGAGAGGGACAAAAGCTGCTGGAACGTTTTGTTTCCAAAAGTGGGGGAATGTGTAACCGAATCTGATTAGAACTATATTGAGCGAGGCAGCCGACCATGCGGTTCCTTTTCCATCTCCAAACTAGTAGGAAAGATTTGGCGAGGGGAAGGAGAAGCTGCTCCCCACATGTCACCAGGTGGGCCCACCTGTCAGCAGGTAACGGACAAAAAGAACCTACACTACATGGCCCCACTATCACGAAGTAACTATAGATGAAGGCAAAATTAAAAGTGATGAAAAGTTTACCAGCTGGATAAAAGTGAGTACAACTAACGAACAAGGGACACAGAAATAGAAATCCCTAAAAATAATTGAATAAGAAAATGTAACTAATCAATATCGCTGTCATCATCCGATATTGAAGTCGCATCACCTCTTGCATTCCCCTGCAACTGCCCCGCATCTTCGTCGTCGCTGTTCTGAACATCTATGTTGGCAGCATCACGTTCACGCCGTAGTTGATGACCAATTCTTTTTTCTATACGTTCCACTTCATCATCCAGATGAGCCTCAGGGTCATCTTCATCCACTTCTTCCTCCTCATCTTCAACAGCGCTAACAATACGAGTTGATGAACACAGGTCTTCCTGATAAGCATCTTTGTTAATTTCTTCACCTTGTTGAGTTCCTTCTTCATCTTCTGGTACATCATATACGTGTCGATGGCTGAAAGTCTGAACCACCTTCCAAGGAGCACCATATTTAGTGTCTTCCAAGTAGAAGCATGTTTTTGCTTGCCTAGCCAAAACGAAGGGTTCGTTCTTGTACCACAGTGCTGCTGTGTTAACGCTTTTGAAGTATCCATCATCCCTCATCTTGGTATTCTTGGAAGATGCAAGGTCATACCAATCATATCGAAATAAGAAGACTGATCTTTCTCGCTCTTTGGTTGACACGTACCTCAGTTCAAGAATTTCCTTAACAACACCGTAGTACTCTGTTTCTTCTTGATCACCAGATGATGCGATATTCATTACGCCAGAATTTTGAGTACGTAAGTTCTCCTCACTTGCCAAAGTACGAAACCTAGCACCATTAACATTGCATGCAGTATGTACTAACACTTCCTTGTGTGGCCCAAAAGCTAGCGACCGTAGAACTGCAGAAAGATTTGGCAGATGCCTGACATGTTCTCTAAACCATGCTGGGAATTCTTTCTGAAGCCTCTCATCGATGTTATGCACACCTTTCTTCAGTAATTCTGATCGAAAAAGCCTAAAAGTAGTTATATATAAGAAGTGATATCAGTAATGATGTCCAAAACAATGAATGACTATATTAGAGGGTGTCGGAACTTATGTAATGTAAGGTTGCGCCTCATCACAATTGTTTAGTACGTACCAAACCATTTTCTGAAACTCGTGATGAAAATGCGATAGTTTGTAATGCTTACTGCCTTGTGCTCCGTCTGAAAAAATTCCAACCTCATCAACTTGTTTTCTTCGATTCTGGTCTTTGAACCTACTTTCTTTGTTATATCTGGTTTCCATACGCATATTGAAATGTCTGGAGCAAAATGTGGTAAACTCATCAACGATGTAGCCCTCAGCGATTGAACCTTCGGGCCTAGCTCTGTTACGAACTGTTGACTTCAGGTACCCCAGCCTTCTTTCAACTGGATACATCCAACCATATTGAACAGGACCTCTAAGAATTGCCTCTTCAGGAAGATGCCTAGCTAAGTGCACCATTATATCGAAAAATGAAGGGGGGAAGAGCTTTTCAAGTTTGCACAAAATTAAAACAATCTCAACCTTCATCCTCTGCAGCACATCAATTCTCAGAGTTTTAGCACACAACTCCCTAAAAAATCTTCCCAATTCGGCTATGGCCTCATACATTGACTTTGGAACAAGTCCTCTCAGCGCTACTGGCAACACACGCTGCAGAAGCATGTGGCAATCATGCGTCTTCAAACCACTTATTTTACCAGTAGCAATATCCACACAATTTGCTAGGTTTGTAGCGTACCCATCTGGGAATTTACAGTTGTACAAAAATCTGCACAACTTGCTCTTGGTTTCCTTCATAAGCGTCCAAGGTGCAGGGGGCTTCGTAAATTTACCACCCTTACCTTCTTGCAACCAATATTTCTTCCTAATCTTAAGTTTCTGCAAATCAAGTCTGGAGCTAAATGTGTCCTTACTTTTTCCTTCTATCTCGTTAAGTGTACCTAGGATATTCTCGCATATGTTCTTCTCAATGTGCATCACATCTAGGTTGTGTGCTATCTTCAGTACATGCCAATATGGTAGATCATGTAAGCTAGCCTTGAGGTGCCAAGTTGGTTCACCTTTCTCTGGGACCCACTTTCTCTTATTAGATGGATTTTTTCCTGGTGTGTAATCCTCAACTCTTGCTAACTTCTCCGCCAATTCTGCTTGTGTGTACTTTCTTGGTGCCTCTCTATTCTCAACTTTTCCATTGAAACTTCTGCTTTTCCTATACGGGTGATCCATAGGAAGGAATCGACGATGGCCAAAATATCCAATTTTGTGTTTCAAAGGCTCGGAGCAAGGATCCACATCACAGTGCACACATGCATAATAGCCTTTTGTGCTACAGCCAGACATAGTGGCATACCCAGGATAATCATGTATGGACCAAAGAAAAGCAGCATGCAGTTGAAACGGATCAGCTGCACATGCATCACGCGTCTCAACACCACTCCACAGCTCCATCATATCTTTTATCAGTGGCTGCATAAATACATGAAAATCTTTCCCCGGTGAATGTTTTCCTGGGATAAGAAGCGACATCATGAAGTTATTTTGATCCATGCACATCCAAGGTGGAAAGTTGTACGGAATGACAAACATAGGCCACATACTGTACGCGTTTGTGCAATGTCCAAAAGGATTGAATCCATCTGTGGCCATTCCAAGCCTGATGTTGCGTGGATCATCTGCGAACTAGCCAAACTCTTTGTCAAAGTGCTTCCATGCTTCACCATCAGCTGGGTTCCTCAGAACATTCTTCTCAGGAACACTCTGTTCCTTGTGCCACTTTGTGAATATAGAAGTTTTCTTAGACTCAAATAGTCTTTTCAACCTTGGGATAATGGGAAAGTATCGTAGCACCTTGTGAGGAATCTTTTTATTTCCTTTGTTTTCTCTCCATCTAGATAGCCCACAGACAGGACAATGTGTATTGTCTTTATGTTCTCCCCAGAACAAAGCACAATCAAACTTGCATACATGAATTGTCTGATAACCAAGTCCAAAATCAGAGAGAAGACGCTTTGCTTACTTATAAGACCTAGGTATATCCAATTCTGGAACTGTCGTAGAACACATATCAAGGAATTGATCGAAACATCTATTTGTGACCCGGTTGTAGGATTTGATATGAAGCATCTTGATAATGAATGACAGCCTTGTCATTGTGCTGCATCCCTTACGAAGATCTATCTTCGCTTGTTCAATGAGATTTGAATAGATATTAGGTTCAGCATGACCTCTCTCCCCTGTCTTCTGTAGATCTCGTAACATAGCAGAAATACCATCATCATTAGTACCGTTGTCATTCTCATTGCCATCGTCGTTGTCACTTTCATAAGCGCCGTGGTCATCATCATCTGCCCTGTCTTCCCCATGACAAGTCCACCTTGTATATGTGCTGGACATACCATTTTGGACTATGTGAGAATGAACCATGTCCTGAGTATGCCGAATCAAATTAAGACATTTAGTGCATGGGCACAATATTCGATCCGGGTTGCCATGATCACGAACGAACCGCATGAACTCCTTTGCACCCTGGAGGTGTTCAGGTGAGAATTTTATCGCATTATTAATCCAATCTCGATTCATTGCCTACAAACAATGATCCGATTCTTAATCGAAAACCTTACAATTTGATAGGAGAATAATCAAGTATGTTAATATTGAACCGGAACTCACCGCTGCCTTCCCGTACGGCCGAATCCGTTGATCTCGTCGCCGGAGATCTCCAAGGCAATGCCGCCGTGAAACCCCCCTCGTGCCGCAGCAGTAACAAGCACCCATCCTATGGATTTTGTATCCTCTATTAATAATCGATGATAAAATGATAATAACAACAAAGATCTGTTAGGTATATTCTATATATTACATATTTATATACTTTGAAAATCGTAATAGTAAGTTTCAAACAATAATCATACTATAACCTATCGGTAGCGCGTCTTTATTTTGTTCACAAGGTCGCGGGTTCAAAACACATGTAACGATTATTTTTTTCCCATTTTACTTAATTATCTGACAATTCGGTCTCAAAGAATCGGTGACAGCCAGAGTGACGCCCTAAATCCGTCACCGTTAGTAATCCGTGACAAATTTAGTGACACGAAAGTTGGTCGTCATGCATTAACACTAATGCGTGACGAAGATGAAAAATCCGTCACCTATTATGGATAATCAGTGACAAATTCGATGTCGTCAACAGGTGTGTCGTCACAAAAGGTCAGATCGGTAGTAGTGAGAAGATAACCATCTAGCTACTGCTATGGACCCGTAGTCCAAGGATGAACTACTGACGCATCAGTCCGGAGGCAGGCATGGTGATGTAGAGCCCTCCGATGATGATTCCCCTCTCCGGCAGGGTGCCGGGAAGAGTTTCTGAACCCTCCCGAACTAGCAGGGTTGACGACGGCGGCGGCTTTGTAACTTTTCGTGGATTTCTGTTCGGGTACCGAGGGTTTTCTCGTCGGGGGGAATAAATAGGCGAAAGGGCAACGTCGGTGGAGGGCCGTGGGCCCCACACCACGTGGTGGCGCGGCAGAAGGGGGAGCCACGCCTCCACCAGGTGTGGGCGCCCTGTGGCCCCTCTTCGTTAGCTCTTTGGTCTTCTGGATCCTTCCGAGAAAAATAGGAGTTTTGCCTTTTGTTTCGTCCGATTTCGAGAATATTTCCAGAACAACTTTTCTGAAACCAAAAGCAGCAGAAAACAGGGAACTGACACTGTGACATCTTGTTAATAGGTTAGTCCCAGAAAATGCATAAAAAGATCCAAGGTATATATCTGTTGGCACAAAGATATTCCCTTCTCTGTTCGGGCCACTTCTATGCCAAGAAAGTATTGACGTTGCCCAAATCTTTTACCTCAAACTCATTACTCAGACACCCCTTTAATCTCTTAATTCCGTCCTGATCATCTCCATCTCCGGTGATGATAATGTCATCCATATAAACATCAAGAATTGTGATTTTACGATCAGAGTGTTTGTAGAACACCGTGTGGTAACCATTACATTGACCATACACCATACCACAAATGGCACGTCTGAACCCATGAAACCATGCCCTCGGCGATTACTTCAGTCCATACAAGGAGTTTTTCAGCATGCATACCTTCCCCGTTGTCTCTGAGGTGCCAAAACATGGTGGTATCTCCATATACACTTCTTTCTATAAGTCTGTGCAAGAAGGCATTCTTCACATCGAGTTGATGCAACTTCCAAAATTCAGATTCATTCACTGTTGATGTACGTACTTGTGCTTACCGGCAGGACAGAGATTCAGGTGCTGATTTGGATGATTTTCTTTGGCGTACGTTCGTGGATGAAGTTGGATGATCTACCGATCAAAACCAGTTAAAACTTATGACAGGTTAATCGCGCCCTTGAGTAGAGATGAATGCTCGTGGGCATTGATTGGAGCTGTGATAAGGGGTAGTAGATGTATTTTTCTTGAACGCCGTAGACATATTCTTGTCGGGTGGGCTTGGAAGTGGAAGGTAAGGCTGCATGATACTATGTCCATCCGAGTGTAAGAGCGAAAAGTGACAAAGTTGCCTTGTGTTCCGAATTGACATAGAAATAGAAAAAGAATATGAAATGTTGAGAGACAAAGATGATCGTCGCGTCCCTAGTAAAGATGGCAGTGCATATGGTATAGACAGGATAGAAAAATACCATACCGATACCCTTATAACTTGTGAGGTATAAAATTATACCAATACATGTACATATGAAGAAAAACAATACTTGTAGAACCGACATGTCTCCTTACCCACCACGTACCTACCCAGGGGCGGATCCAGATTTGAGTATATGGGGGACGAAGAACACTTGTACCATAAAATGCGTTCGACGTAAAAATATATCCAATTTTATATATATATATGGCAAGGAGTACGTACTCTTAGGGGTATGGAACCATTTTCATATATATAAATATATAAAGTATGCCAAATACTTCTGTATGGTGTTATATGAGACGTGGGTGTAGTTACACCCGGGAGTACCGGGTGTAACTACACCCACGTGTGTTTCACACATGTATGGAGTATCTATCATACCGGGAGATATGTAACATGTAGTATGTAGTATATAATGCTATTTTAGTACTATAAATACTTTTTTTAGGTAGTATGTAAAAAAATTCTACATACTTCTCTTTTATGTGCACATATGACGATATTTCGAGTATATAGTGTAAAATATTAGGACAGTTGCAATTTTTTCATGAAACTTGTTTTGGGGTATCTTAGATATAGTATATGAACATAATCAAACCGATAAAGTATGAGAAATACTTCCGTAAGGTGGTATATGAGATGTGGGTGTAGTTACACCCGGGAGTACAAAGCATTTACTACTCCCGGGTGTAACTACACCCACGTGTGTTTCACACATGTATGAAGTATTTATCATACCGGGAGGTATGTAACATGTAGTATGGAGTATATAATGCTATTTTAGTACTATAGATACTTCTTTTTTGGTAGTATGTAGAAAATTTCTACATACTTCTCTTTTATATGCACATATATCGATATTTCGAGTATATAGCGTAAAATATTAGGACAGTTGCAACTTTTTCATGAAACTTGTTTTGGGGTATCTTAGATATAGTATATGAACATACTCAAACCAATAAAGTATGAAAAATACTTCCGTATGGTGGTATATGAGACGTGGGTGTAGTTACACCCGGGAGTAGAAAGCATTTAATATATATATATATATATATATATATATATATATATATATATATATATATATATATATATATATATATATATATATATATATATACGCGGATTTGCTACCATGGTGGGTAGCTGTGAATCTTCATGTCTTGGATATAGAGAGTAGTTTGTGAGATAGGTGTTTCTCCACCTGATAGAGTTTTCATTTGAGAAAAGTTGTCCACACTCTGTCTATATTCCGTCTACACAGGACCTTGCATGTTCTTTGTCCTCCAAACCAACAAATATCAAAACGTCACCTGCGCTTCATGTCTCTCTTTATTTTTTCATTTGAAAAGCCAAAATTAACTTATTAATCTAGTGGAAAACTCCACGTTCAGTAGAAATGTTTTTTTCTTTCCTCTGTAATAGTCATCCATATGTCATAAAATATAAATTGTTTGACCAAACATTCCTTATGGAGAATATTTTGTAGCACATGGTTTCATTTGCGTCCCTTCAAATATTTTGTAGCCCGCGACTCGTTTTTGACGTCCAACACGCGAGGCGAACAGGAACAGGAATATTCCGACAAAATTTTCTTTTCAATCACCAACCAAAACTGGTTACCATTCGGCACCCACAGTCAGTACTCAAAAACTGTGGTGCCCATGAGAATCGTTCTGTGCTTACTTTAGCACAAACGGTGCCTATACAAATTATGGCAGAAAAATACTAAGTAACAAATTGCAAAGAATAAATGGAAATTCCTCTTTATAATCAAACAAGAAACATTGAACAAATCCATAGGGGACATATAACAAACGGTCCTCAATGAATTCGGAACGGTGCCTTTAATTTTCGGTGTCCAGAATATGTGCAAAGAAGAAACGCATAAAATAGGTGCTTCGCCCTCGACTAAATTGAAACAGGATTTCAAAACTAATGAAACAGACGGTGCCTGTTCAAAATCATTGTGTGCCTGCTCTGAATCACAGTCGGTGCTCTACAACAAACTAAACGGTGCTTGAACAGAACATGTTTAAATCATCCATGAACCATCAACGGAACACCTAAATACATGGCAAAAAAAAATGCCACGATTTAATCCCACATGTATCCTAAATATAATGGATCCATAAGTTCCAGATCCATCGCACTGACTAAGGAGGAAAGAAAAGGCATCACGGAAGATACTCGGGAATAAAAACAAAGATAAAGGAAAAAAATCACAGGAGGCCGCCGGAGGCCATCCAGCGAGCACAGAGGCCACCGGGAATCCATCCAGCGAGCAGCTGTTGTTGTGCTAATCAGCCGGCCCGCTGTGAGGCTACGAGATGCACCTGCAAGCCGAGCAGAGGTGACCAAGGTCGGGGCATCGCACGTACGAGTTGCTCTGGAGCTTGTAGTAGTCCATCTTGCTGCTGACCTTGACGTCGGTGTGGTTTGCCAGGACGAAACGCACAGACATGAGCAAGAAGGCGATCATGTGCAGACGCGCGAGGAGTCCGGCGGCGACCCACGCCGTCCACCGTGACACGGCCATCTTGATTGCTCCCCCGCCGAACGAACTATCGATCGATCTCCTCTCGTACTCCAACAGATCGGAGCTCCGATCTCCTCGCGCGCGTCGCCCACGGCCGCGACCAGCGCTCGATGCGGAGCTGGCGGTCTGCGCCATGGAGGAGGGTGGTGGTCGCCGGCAAAGGGGCGGGGACGGCACCGGAGGTAGGGGAGGGGCTGCGACCGGCGCTGGAGTAGTGGGGATTTTAGATCGGGAAGAAGATGGGTTAGGAGAGACAGGATGGTGATGGGAAGGGATAAGATAGAGAGAAGGAACCGTGGGGACTGTGGTGACCACGCTTCGTTTGTACCCCATCCAAACGACGTTACCAAAGTTTGCTCCCGTCCTGCTATTCACATGCTCTCGTTATCAGGAAACATAAGATCTAAGGGCTATCAATGGGTGCGTAGGTACCACCCATGGTAGCACAACATTTCCCTAGGTCATATATATATATATATATATATAGAGAGAGGTTAAATGGTTTCTACTCCTCGGTGTAACTACACCCACGTCGCATATACCACCTTACGGAAGTATTTGTCATACTTTATCGGTTTGAGTATGTTCATATACTATATCTAAGATACCCCAAAACAAGTTTCATGAAAAATTTGCAACTGTCCTAATATTTTACACTATATACTCGAAATACCGTCATATGTGCATATAAAAGAGAAGTATGTATAATTTTTTTACATACTACCGAAAAAGAAGTATCTATAGTACTAAAATAGCATTATATACTCCATACTACATGTTACATACCTCCCGGTATGATAGATACTCCATACATGTGTTAAACACACATGGGTGTAGTTACTACAACCCCCTCTTAAAAATTGTAGAATAGTTATTCTACAACCCCTACCGAAACGCAAAATAAAGACCTTCTACACCCGAACCGGTCCGACCAGCACGTCACGGTCAACCCCCACCTACCCCGCATCCCCACTTACCTTCTTCCTCGCGAATCCACTTCCCTAATCCCCACGATCCGGAGCCATCCCCGGAGCTCCGGCGACCTCCCTCCACCCGGCGACCTCCTGCCGAGCTCCGGCGACCTCCAGCTGAACTCCGGCGACCTCTATGGCTGGTCAAACCCCACACACCACGGCTGCCCCACCCACCTTCTTCCTCCATCCCGATTCCCCCCTACTCCACTCGTCGCGTCGGGTAGGAGGTGGCCCGTGGCCGAAGGAGAGCCGCACGCCGGGAAGGAGGTGGCTGGAGGAGCGTCGCGCGTCGGGAAGGAGGTGGCCGGGGCGAGCCGCGCGCCGCCCGCGAGGAACGAGCTCAGCCCTTCCCGCGCGCTGCCCAGCCTGTCCCCGCCCCGCTGCCGGAGCTGCAGGTCGCCGAGGCCGAAGGCCACGCAGAGAGCGAGGCAGAGCGCGGCCTGGACGGCCAGCGCGCGACGCCACGGCAGACGCCGACCCTGGAGCTTGGCGGATGCTTCCAATTCCATGGCGGGCGCCACCGCTCTTCTCGCTTGTTGCGTCGCCGTGGTGTGTGTGAAATTTTTTGTACAGTACGGAAGTTCTGAAGAGGTCTTCCTGGTAGTTGTTGTTGAATGCATTTTAACTGAACTCCACTCCTGTATCTATTTCACTAAAATTTTCCAGCTGGAGATAGGACAATAACCGCTAGCCCTAGCAGCACGAAGTTATTTTATTTAGTTTGAAAGTTGGCTTCTTTCCATTGAGTTACCAGAAATTCATTTGTAAATATTTTTATGAAGTTCACTTCAAAAAAAGCCGAAGTTCATTTATGTGACGGTTCGAAGTTCACATGGAATGATCGAAGTCCAGAAAAAAATTATCAGCCAAAAAATTAGTTTGTAAATTTTTTGTGAAGTTCACTTAAAAAAACACGAAGTTCATTTACGTGAAGTTCCGAAGTTCACACTGGACGAGTGAAGTTCATGAAAAAAATTGTCAGCCAAAAAAATCATTTATAATTTTTTTTGAAGTTCACTTTAAAAAAAAGCCTGAAGTTTACTTACGTGAAATCCCGAAGTTCACACCGGACGGGAGAAGTACGGGAAAAAAATTGTCAGCCAGAAAATTCATTTATAAATTTTTTGCGAAGTTCACACTGCACGGGCGAAGTTCAGGAAAAAAATTGTCAGTCAAAAAATTCATTTTAAAAATTTCTGTGAAGTTTAAGTGAAAAAATCCGAAGTTAACTTCTCTGACAGCCGAAGTTCACTTACGTGAAAGACGAAGTTTAGAAGGGTTGTAGAATAGTTATTCTACAAGTGGATGTAGAATAGCTGAGATATATATATATATATATATATATATATATATATATATATATATATATCGTCTTTCATGTAAGTGAACTTCGGCTGTTAAAAAAGTTAACTTCGGGTTTTTCAGCTAAACTTCACAAATAATTTACAAATAATTTTTTTGGCTGACAATTTTTTTCTTGAACTTCGGCCGTTCAATGTGAACTTCGGAACTTCACGTAAGTTAACTTCGGATTTTTTAAAGTGAACTTCACAAAAAAGATTACAAATGAATTTTTTGGCTGAGTAATTTTTTCCTGAACTTCGACCGTCCAGCGTGAACTTCGGAACTTCACGTTAGTTAACTTCGGAATTTTTCAAGTGAACTTCATAAAAAAAATTACAAATGAATTTTTTGGCTGACAATTTTTTACTAAACTTCGGCCGTCCAGTGTGAACTTCGAAACTTCACGTAAGTTAACTTCGGATTTTTTCAAGTGAACTTCACAAAAAATTACAAATGATTTTTTTGCCATAAATTTTTTCCTGAACTTCCCGCGTCCAATGTGAACTTCGGAACTTCACGTAAGTAAACTTCGGAATTTTTCTAGTGAACTTCACAAAAAAATTAGAAAAATGAATTTTTTGGCTGACATTTTTCAAGTGAACTTCGTCACATTCTTTCGAAATTACCTGGGTGAATTACCATTCTTTTGAACTTCACTCATCAGTCGTCACATTGTGAACTTCAGAAAATTTTCACATTAACTTCCTATTTAATTATATTGCTAAACTTCTATATTCATACAAACCAAACTTCTGAACAAAATAAATATGAACTACAAAGAGCAGTTCCCCGTCCCACACACAACTATAAGCACTGCATATATTTAGAAGTAGGCTACGAGTAGCAGGGGCAGGCTGGTTATGTTGGTCTCATGGTCTGTTCGTCGGAGTCCACAACGCAACGTGCGGCAGTTTACCACCGGACTGCAGGGAACGGTGGCTTTTGCCGGCTAAGAGGAGCCAGCGGGACCGACGGGGTGGCCAGACAGCGCCCGACGATGCGCACAAGGTCGGTGAAGGGTGCGGTTAACCGCCGGTGGCACCCAGGAGGCCAGGAGGTCGGGGAGGTGCCCGTGGGCGGGGTCCTTGCCGGAGAGGCGCGCCTGATGTCGAGCAGCGGCGGCAACGATCAGCAGGGCCACGCGCCGGTGAGCACGGATGCGGCGGGGCGCCGTCGGCCGTGGTGGCGCTCGGGAGTAAGGCGATGGCGGCCCGTGGCGACGCACGGAGGAAGGAGACGGAGGGGCGGGTGGGCGCGATGCCGAATCTGGTGGTTTGGGCTCTCCGCCGGTGGGGTGCTGCGGCGGTCGGGATGGGGCTCGTAGGCGCATCGAGGAATCGAGCAGGCGGTCGTCGGGGGAGGAGCTGATGGCGGCGGCGGCAGATGGCAGTTCGGATGTATCTAGGAGGAAGGTGGGGAACGAGTCGTGGTTGGTAGGTGGTGGGCTGCGGGTTTCTCGGGCTGGTTTATTCGGTTTTTGCGGTACGGGGTTCAGAAGGTCTTTTTGGTGGGGGGCGGGGGTTGTAGAATAGCTATTCTACAACTCTTAAGAGGGGGTTGTAGAATAGTATATATATATATTCTACAACCCCTCTTAAGAGTTGTAGAATAGTTATTCTACAACCCCTAATCCTAATCCTAAAGACCTTCTGAACCCGGCTCCGCGCCCGATCCCCACCTACCCCCGCACCTCTCCGCACGATCCCCACCCACCCCGCACCACCCGCCCGATCCAACCTCGCTCTACGTCCATCGCTCGACGCCGGCGGTCCCGACCTCACTCCTGTCGCCGGCGCCCTTATCCCTGCCGCCCCAGCGCTCCTCCCTGGCGCGCCTCCCTTCCCCGGCTAGGTCGCCTCCCTGCGCGCCTCTCCGGCGAGCTCGGGGAACTCCTCCCCGACGGAACCACCCCCTCCACCTTCTTCTCCGTCGCCGGGAGGTTCCCACATCCACCACGCGCCGTCGGGGCCCCCAACTTCCCGCTCGACGCGACCTTGCTCCGCCCCGCCTCGGTACCTCGGCGCGCCCACGCGGCCCATCGCGGCCCGTCCTTCCTTCCTCCCACCTCCACGGCGCGATGCCAGCGGCCCTTCCTCCACCGCACGCCGTCGGGCCCCCCCACCTCCCGCCCGTCGCCGCGCACCTCTTCCTCCCCGGTCCGAGAAATCCTCTTCCCCGGCGAGTCATCGGCAACTTCTCCCGGCGGAGCGCCCTACTCGTATATGGCCGCTGCCGCCACCCGGCCTCCTCCCCCGCGGACACTTGCTCCAACCTCCTCCACCCCGACCTGCTCGCCTGGCGACACACTGCGCCCACGAGTCACCGCCTGTACCGTCGTCGCCGCAGTTCTAGGGTCTTGCCGCCGTAGTTTATCAATTGCATTGCGGGAGTTCGCTGGCAAATTTAGATAGAGGTTCAGAAGAACTCGCGTCCATTTAGCTCTTAAACTCCAAATTGAATAGCTCTGAACCTCACAGTCCAGCGACGTGAACCACAATTTTTGTTGCTCCGAACCTCATTATGGCGCCGCTCGAGCATGCTACTCGTGAAGTTATGACGTGCACTTTCTGAACTGCTGAAGTTTGTTTTTCTCTTGTGGGAGAGTTGACAGCACAAAGTGTGTGACGTTACGAAGTTTAGAAAAGATGGCGGTTCATTTGTAAAACTATTGTGAAGTTCACTTAAAGAATCTGAAGTTCACATTGGACGGCCGAAGTTTAGGAAAAAATTGTCTGCCAAAATTCATTTGTAATTTTTTTGTGAAGTTCACTTGAAAAAAATCTGAAGTTAACTTACGTGAATTTCCGAATTCATTTGTAATTTTTTTGTGAAGTTCACTTGAAAAAAATCTGAAGTTAACTTACGTGAATTTCCGAAATTCACACGGGATGCGCGAAGTTTAGGAAAAAAATTGTCAGCCAAAAAATTCATTTGTAATTTTTTTTGTGAATTCACTTAAAAAAATCCGAAGTTAACTTACGTGAAGTTCCGAAGTTCACGCTGGACGACCGAAGTTCAAGAAAAAAATTGTCAGCCAAAAAATTCATTTGTAAATTTTTTTGTGAAGTTCACTTGAAAAAATCCGAAGTTAACTTACGTGAATTTTCGAAGTTCACACCAGACGGCCGAAGTTCAGGAAAAAAATTGTCAGCCAAAAAAAATTATTTTGTAAATTTTCTGTGAAGTTTAGTTAAAAACCCGAAGTTAACTTCTCTGACAGCCGAAGTTCACTTGCGTGAAAGACGAAGTTAAGAAGGGTTGTAGAATAGTTATTCTCTGATGCTTTGAGATCCGCACTTTAGGCAAGCCTAGCACCCTATTTCCACTCTTTAGCAAATTCACACAAATTACCATTTCAGGCAATGTTGCTACAGTGCGCCTGCAGTAGCTACAGTGTCCAGATGCCAGGCGGTCAGTTTTTTTGGCTTGTCCTGGCTGTCGGGCCACACAGGCATCACGGGTGTGCGGTGAGCATCCCTCTTCTCTTTCTCTCACATGCCACGATGTAGTCGATGGCGCCTCCCACTCCCACGATGCGCCTAGGTCCGCCCCCATCCACCACGTCCTCCAAATCGAGCTACCGCCCCCAGGCTACTGCATCCCAAGCCTCCACCCTCCCCTTTCAACAGAGCTTGCCGTTGCTGCATCGTGGAGCTCTCGAGCCGCCAGGTAGCCAGCGAGCCCGTCCCGTCGATCTGAATCAAGCTGATGCGGCGCCATCGCCCTCGACCTCATCTCCGCCATCTCGTTCCCACCGGAACACCAGCCGGCGCGACGCTCTCCCCACGTCGTCGCCGGCAGGTCGCGAAGTCCCTGCTCCCCACGCCGCCGCCGGAAGGTCCGCCCCCACGCCGCCGCCGGCAGGTCTGCGGACGCCCTGCTCCTCGCACTGCCACCGGGAGGCCTGGCCCCAGGATCTCGCCACCGACGCGACCTCCTTCGTCCGTCTCCAGTCTAGCGACAACGGCGCCGCTGGTCGCTGCCCTCCAGTACATCCTCCGAGTGCATTTCAGTTCGTGGGGATAGGAGGCGGCGCTCAGAGCATGACAGATCGGTGCGTGTGCGATTTCGAGATGCGCTGGGTCGTGGGCAGCGCCGTGGGGGGCGCGCTGTGGCGGTCCGTCGTCACTGTCGTGGTTTCGTGGACGCGAGCCGCAATAGAGCTGTGGCCTCCATCCGACGACTAGTTCGCAAGCCGCGACAGATCTTTCTACTCATTCCCCTTCAAGGTCTCCGACGAATGGTTATCAGTCACCGGCGTGTGCACGTCTGACGGATTTCGTCTGCCGGCATAGATCGAAGGAGAGCAGCGCCGCCCATCTCGTTTCCCCCAGGTCGGGCGACTGATTGTTTGGTGGAGCAGTTGCGCTGGCGTTGACCAAGATGCACCTGTGCGCAAGCAGCTAGCCAAGAGCTGGAAGACCACGGGCCCCTGCCTAGTCGGATCGCAAGAAGTCTTGCTGGGCTGCACGCCGGCTCACCGGGGCTGCTCCACCCATCAGCATCCGCAGCGGCTCGAATGATTTTTATATAATCTGACATGAGAAAAGTAGTCTAAATTTCTTAGCACTTCATACTGAATTCATACATATACACATGCCGAATGATTTTTAGGGGGTGCTTAATAACATAAAGTTAAGCTGAGCATCCCTCTAGTTGTTATTAGACTGAAATGAACTAGACCAACACTGGATTGGGCATTCGGATGCATGCATGAGTATGCTGTGTTCTCAACTAGTCCAACACTGGATTGGGTTCGCATCATGGAGGTGGAATCAGATGTTGGTGTGCTGCCGTTCTTGTTTACCTTGATTTGTTCATAAGGGTTAGCCATAATGGTTTATTATTTATTTAGGACTCAGTGGTGTTGGTAGTATGATTTAGATGTTTGTTTTCATGGCCAAAAAATGATGAGTTCTGGCCAGTGGTGAGTTCTGGCTAGTAATGAATTAAAATGTGGTGTTGAATGAGTTTTATGAGGATACTTAATCAGGTAAACTAGTGGTACATGCTTTAATGTATATTCTTTTGTAGCTCTGAACTCTAATTCTGGGCACTGAACGTTTCAGGTACTAGTGCCGAATGACGGATGCTTAACAAGAGCCAGGTGGTGAACCATTTTTGTGTAACTTTTGAGTCCTCAAATTTTGTCTCACGTAGTTTGTTGCTGTGAGCTTCGCTGTTTTCAATGTACTGAACTTTTAAGCATGGTGCCGAATGTTGTTTGAATGTACTGAGTTAGCGATGCACCATTCGTCTTCTAATTCCGCTACTAGGATCTGATTGTTTTTTAGATGGACATTGTGCATACTAATTTCTTTTTTCCAGGGTGCTCAATAAGTTCTGTTTTCTGGGTACTGGGGTGCGGAATGATTTTTACTGAATGAGTTAAACTAGTTTTGCTGAATGTGCTTTTTAAAGGGTGCTTAATGTGGTGCGGTGTGGTGCCGTATGTGCTTTTTCAAGCGTATTGAATCATTTCAATCTGAGTGCTGAAATGATTTTATCTGGATTTTATGAGGATACTTAATCAGGTAAGGTCGGTGCGGAATAATTTGTATCGGTGTCGTTGTGCTTAATGAGTTAAAGTGGGCCGTTGAATGATTTTATAAGAGGGTATGAGTTAAGATGCGGTGTCGAATGTGCTTTTTCATGGGCACTGAATGATATCAATCTTGGTGCTAGATGTATTTTCAAACATGATGCTGAATGTATTTTTTTTTGTGAGGGTGCTGAATGATTTTAAACATGGCGCTGAATGTATATTCTCGGTGCTTAACATTTCAGGTACTAGTGCTGAATGACGGATGCTTAACAATAGCCAGATGGTGAACCATTCTTGGTAACAAAAGACTTGCTGTTTTCAATGGTCAAAATTCATCTGATGGTGAACAAAGTAAGTTAGCGATGCTGAATAAGTTAAGCTAGTGTGCTGAATGTGCTTTTTTAAAGGGTGCTTAATGTGGTGTTGTGTGGTGCCGTGTATATGAACCTGTGATGGCTTGATGTTGATAGCTATGGTTTGTGTTCAGTTTGGAACATAGGCATTACTGATGATGATCTATGGTTTTTCTTTTCTTGACATGCACCTGATTTTTGCATACCTTGATATCACCTGATTGTAGCTTTGGATCATGCACTACATGTGTACTTAAGTTGTTCTTTATCACAGGTACCAAGTTATTTACCTTAGTGTCTAATCTTCTAGTAGTGCTCTTGGTACTGAAGTGCCCATTTCAGTTAGCCTCAAGAATCTATCTAAGGGAGTCTTTCCGGGCATTGAATTTTTGTATGCTTGGTACTGATTCAGTTTTCATCTCTTTCTGATTCAGAGGTGTTTCCGTACATATGTCAATGGAATGACAAAATTTGATTTTCGTTTTGTATGCGCCAGATAAACTAATGCTGTAGTGCTGTTGTGACTCTCGCTGACGGCGAACTGATGCAGACACCTCAGCTCCGAAGGGGAACAACGACGGTACCGAATGACGATGACCTCGGCCCACGTATAGGAAAGAACGGCCCAGCCGCCCAACACATATTCGGTTCCGAGCTTGGCCCAGAAACAGAGGAAAAAAGGAAAACAACGGGCCGAAACGGTACAATACCAGATATAGCAACAAAATTCAAATTAAAGCGAACAGACCCATATGACAGACGGCAGAGCTGCTTCCTGCCGGCCCACTGCGATGTACAGTGTTTCCTGCTGCCATGTCTATTTGAAGGTTCATATTTTCAAACTTAGCCTGCCTACCAAATCAAATGGGGTAACAATTCAAACATTTTAGACCCATCTTACACACCTATGAAACCTAGGTATGAAAGAGAAACTCTTTTACCGAATCCTAAATAGAAAATGCAATCCCGCATCTTAAAGCACTAGGACGGCTATGATAGCGTCCTCCCTAGTGTCTGGACGTACCAGATTGGCGTCCTAGGGAAACTAGTTGGTATGTCCAGACACTAGGGAGGACGTTGTCTCCACCGTCTGATGCTTTGAGATCCGCACTTTAGGCAAGCCTAGCACCCTATTTCCACTCTTTAGCAAATTCACACAAATTACCATTTCAGGCAATGTTGCTACAGTGCGTCCTGCAGTAGCTACAGTGTCCAGATGCCAGGCGGTCAGTTTTTTTTGGCTTGTCCTGGCTGTCGGGCCACACAGGCATCACGGGTGTGCGGTGAGCATCCCTCTTCTCTTTCTCTCACATGCCACGATCTAGTCGATGGCGCCTCCCACTCCCACGATGCGCCTAGGTCCGCCCCCATCCACCACGTCCTCCAAATCGAGCCACCGCCCCCAGGCTACTGCATCCCAAGCCTCCACCCTCCCCTTTCAACAGAGCTTGCCGTTGCTGCATCGTGGAGCTCTCGAGCCGCCAGGTAGCCAGCGAGCCCGTCCCGTCGATCTGAATCAAGCTGATGCGGCGCCATTGCCCTCGACCTCATCTCCGCCATCTCGTTCCCACCGGAACACCAGCCGGCGCGACGCTCTCCCCACGTCGTCGCCGGCAGGTCGCGAAGTCCCTGCTCCCCACGCCGCCGCCGGAAGGTCCGCCCCCACGCCGCCGCCGGCAGGTCTGCGGACGCCCTGCTCCTCGCACTGCCACCGGGAGGCCTGGCCCCAGGATCTCGCCACCGACGCGACCTCCTTCGTCCGTCTCCAGTCTAGCGACAACGGCGCCGCTGGTCGCTGCCCTCCAGTACATCCTCCGAGTGCATTCCAGTTCGTGGGGATAGGAGGCGGCGCTCAGAGCATGACAGATCGGTGCGTGTGCGATTTCGAGATGCGCTGGGTCGTGGGCAGCGCCGTGGGGGGGGGCGCGCTGTAGCGGTCCGTCGTCACTGTCGTGGTTTCGTGGACGCGAGCCGCAATAGAGCTGTGGCCTCCATCCGACGACTAGTTCGCAAGCCGCGACAGATCTTTCTACTCATTCCCCTTCAAGGTCTCCGACGAATGGTTATCAGTCACCGGCGTGTGCACGTCTGACGGATTTCGTCTGCCGGCACAGATCGAAGGAGAGCAGCGCCGCCCATCTCGTTTCCCCCAGGTCGGGCGACTGATTGTTTGGTGGAGCAGTTGCGCTGGCGTTGACCAAGATGCACCTGTGCGCAAGCAGCTAGCCAAGAGCTGGAAGACCACGGGCCCCTGCCTAGTCGGATCGCAAGAAGTCTTGCTGGGCTGCACGCCGGCTCACCGGGGCTGCTCCACCCATCAGCATCCGCAGCGGCGACTTGGCCGCAGCTGGCACCCTGCCCTCGACGACGAGCTGGGTCACTCGATCCGGGGAAAGCGACGACGTCGCCATGTTACTGTCGACGGTGCCACGACGAGTTGAAGCAGGCAGGTGATTTGGACTCGAATTTTTTTCTGCACGAGTTGAAGCAGGCAAGTATGTACTGCACATTTTTGTGCTCATTGTTCAGTCCATTAGTTAACATGGGTGCAGAATGAATTTCTACATGGGTGCTTAATAAGTTAATGTGGGGGTGCCATTTGATTTTGTAGATTTTTGTTACCACCTAGATGGGGCGAGCATAGTATTGAGTATGCCTGTATGTGCTAGTTGATGATTTTCATATAATCTGACATGAGAAAAGTAGTCTAAATTTCTTAGCACTTCATACTGAATTCATACATATACACATGCCGAATGATTTTTAGGGGGTGCTTAATAACATAAAGTTAAGCTGAGCATCCCTCTAGTTGTTATTAGACTGAAATGAACTAGACCAACACTGGATTGGGCATTCGGATGCATGCATGAGTATGCTGTGTTCTCAACTAGTCCAACACTGGATTGGGTTCGCATCATGGAGGTGGAATCAGATGTTGGTGTGCTGCCGTTCTTGTTTACCTTGATTTGTTCATAAGGGTTAGCCATAATGGTTTATTATTTATTTAGGACTCAGTGGTGTTGGTAGTATGATTTAGATGTTTGTTTTCATGGCCAAAAAATGATGAGTTCTGGCCAGTGGTGAGTTCTGGCTAGTAATGAATTAAAATGTGGTGTTGAATGAGTTTTATGAGGATACTTAATCAGGTAAACTAGTGGTACATGCTTTAATGTATATTCTTTTGTAGCTCTGAACTCTAATTCTGGGCACTGAACGTTTCAGGTACTAGTGCCGAATGACGGATGCTTAACAAGAGCCAGGTGGTGAACCATTTTTGTGTAACTTTTGAGTCCTCAAATTTTGTCTCACGTAGTTTGTTGCTGTGAGCTTCGCTGTTTTCAATGTACTGAACTTTTAAGCATGGTGCCGAATGTTGTTTGAATGTACTGAGTTAGCGATGCACCATTCGTCTTCTAATTCCGCTACTAGGATCTGATTGTTTTTTAGATGGACATTGTGCATACTAATTTCTTTTTTCCAGGGTGCTCAATAAGTTCTGTTTTCTGGGTACTGGGGTGCGGAATGATTTTCACTAGTTTTGCTGAATGTGCTTTTTAAAGGGTGCTTAATGTGGTGCGGTGTGGTGCCGTATGTGCTTTTTCAAGCGTATTGAATCATTTCAATCTGAGTGCTGAAATGATTTTATCTGGATTTTATGAGGATACTTAATCAGGTAAGGTCGGTGCGGAATAATTTGTATCGGTGTCGTTGTGCTTAATGAGTTAAAGTGGGCCGTTGAATGATTTTATAAGAGGGTATGAGTTAAGATGCGGTGTCGAATGTGCTTTTTCATGGGCACTGAATGATATCAATCTTGGTGCTAGATGTATTTTCAAACATGATGCTGAATGTATTTTTTTTTTGTGAGGGTGCTGAATGATTTTAAACATGGCGCTGAATGTATATTCTCGGTGCTTAACATTTCAGGTACTAGTGCTGAATGACGGATGCTTAACAATATCCAGATGGTGAACCATTCTTGGTAACAAAAGACTTGCTGTTTTCAATGGTCAAAATTCATCTGATGGTGAACAAAGTAAGTTAGCGATGCTGAATAAGTTAAGCTAGTGTGCTGAATGTGCTTTTTTAAAGGGTGCTTAATGTGGTGTTGTGTGGTGCCGTGTATATGAACCTGTGATGGCTTGATGTTGATAGCTATGGTTTGTGTTCAGTTTGGAACATAGGCATTACTGATGATGATCTATGGTTTTTCTTTTCTTGACATGCACCTGATTTTTGCATACCTTGATATCACCTGATTGTAGCTTTGGATCATGCACTACATGTGTACTTAAGTTGTTCTTTATCACAGGTACCAAGTTATTTACCTTAGTGTCTAATCTTCTAGTAGTGCTCTTGGTACTGAAGTGCCCATTTCAGTTAGCCTCAAGAATCTATCTAAGGGAGTCTTTCCGGGCATTGAATTTTTGTATGCTTGGTACTGATTCAGTTTTCATCTCTTTCTGATTCAGAGGTGTT
The DNA here is from genome assembly GCA_026929855.1 of Poa annua. NCBI lineage: Eukaryota > Viridiplantae > Streptophyta > Magnoliopsida > Poales > Poaceae > Poa > Poa annua. The sequence goes on from CM049433.1 coordinate 75,723,698, forward strand.
TCCGTACATATGTCAATGGAATGACAAAATTTGATTTTCGTTTTGTATGCGCCAGATAAACTAATGCTGTAGTGCTGTTGTGACTCTCGCTGACGGCGAACTGATGCAGACACCTCAGCTCCGAAGGGGAACAACGACGGTACCGAATGACGATGACCTCGGCCCACGTATAGGAAAGAACGGCCCAGCCGCCCAACACATATTCGGTTCCGAGCTTGGCCCAGAAACAGAGGAAAAAAGGAAAACAACGGGCCGAAACGGTACAATACCAGATATAGCAACAAAATTCAAATTAAAGCGAACAGACCCATATGACAGACGGCAGAGCTGCTTCCTGCCGGCCCACTGCGATGTACAGTGTTTCCTGCTGCCATGTCTATTTGAAGGTTCATATTTTCAAACTTAGCCTGCCTACCAAATCAAATGGGGTAACAATTCAAACATTTTAGACCCATCTTACACACCTATGAAACCTAGGTATGAAAGAGAAACTCTTTTACCGAATCCTAAATAGAAAATGCAATCCCGCATCTTAAAGCACTAGGACGGCTATGATAGCGTCCTCCCTAGTGTCTGGACGTACCAGATTGGCGTCCTATATATATATATATATATATATATATATATATATATATATATATATATATATATATATATATATATATATATCAACGTGGATTATATACCCTGGTGGCTAGCTGTGCACGGTGTGGTAGCCGTCCGATATCATGTGTAGAATGGAGCTTCGGAATCCTATGTCGTAGATAGCATTAGCACGACAAAGAGTGCGAGAACACGCCGTCTGCATTCCATGTAACCAGCCCCGAATAGGTTCTGTAACTAAACAAGACAACGGATGAATCCCTGCTCGTCGAACAGGCATGCACGATCACACGATCACAGATGTTCTCTAACTAAACAACATAATGGACGAAGCCTTTTCTCGCCGCCATGCAGGCATGCACGATTACATAGTGTGCGTTCTAGCACATCCAATATCTTAAACGACACAGGTCCAATCCCTATCTACTTCTCCCCCCTCCCTCTCTGTACCACACAAATCAGCTAGATCTAGGGGAGGCGAGAAGCGAGAGTTCTTCGAGCACCAAAAATATGGATCTAGGAGATGGAGCTGGACAACAGGTTAATTCGGACGATTATGGATCTAGGAGATGTTCGAGTACATTCGTGGAGCAGTGGTTCATCAAATATCAAATATTAAAATAACGATTAGAAAGGCACATACACTCAGGTGGGCAGTAGCATAAAATATAATCGTTTGATTCAAATGGTCTGCTATGGATAAACGTTGGAAGTAAGAATGCGGGAGAAAAATAGGGAAAATAATTGGAGCGGAACGTAGTAAGGCATGCGTGGTACATTTGTAGTCCATTTAGACGTAGGGTATACAGTAGACACCACAGTTCATGACAGATGAAAGGCACTAAGGAAACCACCAATATCCCATGCGACCAAGCAACGGGCCGATTACACTACGAAGGAAACCACCAATATATGGAGTTTTTGTCCTCGCAGCCATTTTCGCGGATGAACTAGCAGAGAGGACAGATTCAATGAAGTAAGATGCCCAGTTGAAGGTGTGGATGGTTTTCGGGTTCGAAAGTGCAGGCCAGTAATTGACAGATTCACGTTCTCCCGGGTTTTGGCTGTCACACAGTAGGCTGACGACGGCAATGACGAACGCAACCTTGAACTCGTCTTCTTGGGCAGGAGAAATGTTCCGGCCAGCTAATGAGCGTAGCTTCCGGGTTGCTGCATCCCTAGGGGATGTGTTGAGGTCGTCCATGCCGATCAGATCTTCAACCCTCTCCCGCATTGCAAGCGATTTGTCCAAAGACGCATCCCACACACCCTTGCCGGTGCCAGGAATGCCGAATACATCTGTCGCGTGATCTGGGAATAATATGAGCTTCCTACCAGCATTGGCAGCCACTGAACGATTTACGGAGTCCACCTTGGATAGCAGCCATGCTGTGAACTGCCTGTCAAATTGCACTGCGTGCGTCGGCTCAGCGAATGAGCTGAAACCAGTGGATTTGGCAAGCTCATACTGCTCGACGGAGAACAGCTCAACGATCTTGTTGAACTCGGCAATCAAGTGAGAATAAGCATATGAAACCTTTTCTTCTGCCGAATGGATTGAGCTGCTTGGATGACCATTGGTCATGTTGCTGCGTCCCCTCCTGGCAGTCCATGAAGGACCTCCGCTGCTCATGTCGATGCTGACCTCAATACAAAGAGAGCTACAAAATCAATAGATGAAAGATTAGGTGAAAGATAACACGAACTGGTGGTAGGAGGGTGTGAGAATATCCAACCTGCCTCCGATGGGCGATGGAGGATTCTTCCGAACGGCCCAGGTCGGAATGGATAATGTCTCACAAAAATAGTTTTAGGCTTCCTGAAAAACGAGATGTCTAACCCTGCCGTAGTCGAGTTGTCCAACCGATTCGAAAAGGATGCACTATCATATAGTCGATGGATTTGAGTGTGTAGCTGGCTACCATATTAAAAACACACCAACGAGTTGTTCCTGTTATTAGAACATGCACAACATGATGACGTTAATTCCTCTGTTAGCTTCCATCCGATGATTCCATACTCTCAATATCTAGAAAGAACGATCCAACGGCTTGTGCATGGTGTATAGCTAGCCACCAGGGTATGAGTCTATTATCCATATATATATATATATTCTATCATAGCGGCTAGCTATGCATGCCCTGTTGGCCGTCGGATATCAAGAGTATTTGATCTCTATGCTCTGCGCTGAGTTGGATAGTGTTTTTCAGCTTTGACGACGTCCGTTCACATGCATTATGCTGCGTTCGTTTGCAAAAGAAGGCGTTGTTGTTTTGTTTGCTAAAAGTCACAGGATGTGGTTGGTTTTTGGTACTGTACAGCCAGTGCATACTTACCAGTTACAGGACATTGGACCTTAGATCCTGTATCATGATTTTTTAGTTTGGATTGGGAAAAAAAAAAATATTACCATTAAGCTCGTTGGCTCAAAAAATTGGTAGTCGTTACCAGTGCCTAAAAATTGCATGTGTGCTATAGTTGACCTTTGAGCTTCAGTTTTTTTTAAGTTGCAGGTCCATGGTAATAATATTTAAAAGTAATTTTGAAAATGCATCGCTCCATATGGAAAGTTGGCCTATAGTATCTACCTCTCAATAAGCTTCTACAAAAAACATGGAGATAACAACTTGCAGAACATGCACTTCGCGTTCACCATGAAATCCACAAAGATCTAAAATCCTAGCATTTCTTGTAGGCACAAACCCATCAAACTAGCTCCAAAATTTACAGAACCACTAAAAATAAACTGACTAATCCATCCGAAGGAAGCAGCCGCAGCTGTGTCTTCATGAATGAAGTTGGGACGCCGGCCATGGGGCCCATTTGCACGCTGGATAATTTCTCCTCACATAAGCAAACAAAATTCTATACTTTTTAGAGAGAAAGAAAATTGGTACTTTTTGCTCAATGGAAAGGCCTAGTATACATACAGATTTTTGAATTTACACAGGATGAACCAATGCAGCTCAAGAATCCAAGAATTAGCTCAGCTAAAGAATCCACTGTAAAACCAACAAACCAGCGTGAGTCCCCCTGCCAAGCCTAGTTGCCTGATGGCAAACCGTGATCCTTCAGCCGTAGCTGCCAAAAATTCCAGCTCGGTAACCATTTTTCTGCTCATTTTCAGAGCATGAAGGAAAATATAACCTGATAGAATTAATGTAGGCGCCTGTTCCTGTATCTGTATGCATATAAAACGATATGCTTCTTTCACTACTGCGAAAAACAAAACAGAAACGAGAAAAAAAATGAGGCTATTCAAAGGTTTCCAAAGCATCAAGTACTGCTTGAAATCCCATTCCAATTCAGATCTGAAGAGCGCCACAATGCGCTTGAGAGCTGAATGAAGCAAAAACTGGATCTGGATTGAGAACACACCATCCACAAAAAAAATAAACATAGAGAAAAATAGATCGAAACAGAAAAAAGATGTCAATCAAATCAGCTAAAGAAAAATTGTCGCCGCCGGCGTCCGTGGACAATCCTTGCGCGTGCGGTGGCAGATACTAGAGAACTTGATTTGGTTGGACCATAAAAAAACTTCCCTATAGCATATGGCCATGTGTTCAACATCTACGGCTTACCAAGATGCACGAATTCAGATCCGTAACATGTTCTTTCATACCGGAGAAAATAATCGGATCTGGCCCAAAAAATAGAGACCAAATAGGTCACGGGGAAAAAAGTACATGGATCTGGTCGTCCACAGGGAGAATCAACCTCTGAGCACGATGAGTGAAAACAAAAGCTCACGAAAAAAGTATGAACAAAAACAAGTTTGCAGGGAGCTGCGATTTGGCCGTCGAGTCCACGGCCGGAATGGACGTCTCCAAGGCCAGATCGCATCTGGCCGTCCACGCCTGTCTTGAACGCCGCTCTGTAGGAGAGGTGCGCGCTCGAGCTCGCCGGAGCAGTGCGGCCAGATGGGGAGCTCGCCTGGGGTACCATTATGGGGGAGGGAGAGAGCTCGGGTGGAGGTGGGAGAAGATGCGGGGAGGGGAAAGTGATTACAATTAGGTGGTTTTAATAACAGGATAAGGTGCTTTTAAAGGTAGCTGCAAAAAAAGTTGCTTTAAAGGGCGTTACGTACAGGGGAGGGGAGGTGGGAGAAGATCGCTGTTAAATTGCAGTGCTCCCTTTATCTAAAGGAGGTGATCCAACGACTGCGTAAGGGTGCCTAGCTAGCCATCATGATAGACCACTATTTTCCATATATATATATATATATATACCAACAATATATAATAGTAATTACTATATTTAAAATATGCACTAGAAATATTCAGATGATACGATAGATATGCGTATATGCTAATTTAAATTTTGAATATTACTGTTTAAATATTAATATTAATATTTTTCTTTTTGCAGGATCTTTTTTTTTGGGCTGGCGAGGCCAACGAGCTATCGGTGTGTTTGTGCGGATGTAAAAGTCCTACTCGGTACTCACCGTTCTTTCCGCTATATTGCTTCAGGAGTAGCTAAGTTTCTTTCCCTAGATATATTTAGACAAGTTGATATGGGGTGTTTTCTTATCGTCATCCCAGGCAGTTCCACCCAGAGGGAACACTTCTCTACGGCTACCAGGTTCTCATTTCAACGCCACACGGCTTAACAGAGAACTACACGCAGAGGTTTCTCCTATAGGATCCCTAGCATAAGAACCCAACCCGTATAAACACGCTAAACAGACCAAGGGAAAAACAGAACTACTTCATTTCCACAATATAACATCCATTACGGTTTTCCCTTTCGGGAACCCCCGAAGGGTTTACACACAGAGAGGGGAGATTACCTGCCTACGGCCTTCCCTCTTACACTCCTTAATTTACACTGGAATTTTATTACACTGGAGGAAGAACTACTACTACTACTGAGCAGCGAGTAAGCTGGAACACTACGCTCTCTGCTCGGGATGGAATACTGGTGCTGGTGTTGCTTGTGTCTTGCTTCGCTGCGTGAGGCTCTATTTATAGCCAAAGGAGCAGCCCTTCACGAGAGCTCCTCAATAATTCTCCTCTTCTTTCTTCATACTAATCATGCACCTATGTTGTAGGCTTTATAGGCTTGTAGTCTATGTAGGCTTCCTTTATAGCTTCATAGCTTCATGATCATCTTCCTTTATAGCTTCATAGCTTCATGATCATATGTTGGAAGGCATTATTGATGCATCCTTCACGTTGCTTCTCTGGTGACATGCATGGCTTCATCTTATCTTCACCATAGCCATCTTGTCCTACACCATGATTGTGTCTTGGACCTTATTTCCAGAGTAGAAATATGTGGCCTTCTCTTCTCATATGTCTGGCTTCTTCATGCTTGCCTACTGCGTACCAAAGAAATGGAACCATTGGCTGCACGCATGCATATTGGTTATTGACATTTTTTGTTGTATGTTTTTTTTTTATATATATATGTCCTTCGCGCCCAAATTATTGATAGCAATATCAATATTATGGTATATGTCCTCCGCGCCCAAATTATTGATAGTAATATCAATTTTACTACAGTACTATTTGTATTCAAATCATCATGGCTTATTCTGGTTTCTGCCCATGTCCTGCAATGTCCATATGATCATCATCTGAAAGATTAAAATCATATTTTGTCAAATATTCCTTCTTTATTTCTTCAAATTTTTCATCAAATTCTGCTCGCAATTCTTTTAAAATTTCTTCTTTTAGTGATTTCTTAGAGTCTTCGAACTTCTCTTCTATCTTAATGTTTACATATTCGATATCTAGTGGGTCCACACCCTTCACTAGACAATCTTTATATGTTTGATATTTTGGGGAATCTTCTTCTTTAATTCTCTTAGAGTTTGATGCTTCCCCTTTTGAGTTGACGATGCAGGGATATTCTTATCTATTCCCTTACACTTTTGAATGTATTCCTTTGCTTTTGGTTCTATATAGTAATTTTCACCAATAATGCTCCTTGCTTGTTTCAAGGCTTCATTAATATCAATATACTTCTTCCATGTTATATCTTCTTTTTTCTTTCTTGCGACCATCTTTTCCTTTATTATTTCTTCAAAGGTCATGTATATGCCTGGGTTTGTCCCATCAAATAGGACATAAAGTGGTTTTATTTCTTGGATATCAATATTTGCTGATATTGAACCTTTCTTATTCATCATATTGAAATATTCTGCTAGGCTATTCAGAATAGACAGCATATAGCCTTTGTCTTCTCTTCTATTATTGTATTGATACCAAAAGTTATCAAGTATGCTTGATTGAACTTCGTCAAGAATTATATGATTCTTAGGCTTGAAGTTGAATGTATTCGGTGGGAATATTTTTAAGCTATTCTCGATCCCGAAGGTGAACACTTCCGATCCATTTGGAAGCAACCCCTTCTTCATTCCTGCAAAATTGTCGAACGAGAGAATATGTCAGGTAAACAATTATCTTTTCCTTTGATATGCTCAAAGATAACTTTATATCCATTTCCTGTTATAATATCTTCAAATAAGACCCATCTTCTAGTAGAACTTTTCTTACTATTTATTTGATTATAGTATCTGCATATTGCTTCGCAATCTGTTCGTACTGTGAATTCCTTAAATCCCAAATATAGCCTAAATGCATTTATTGCATGAACTACTGCGAGAATTTCTCTATCAATATTATTCACTGTTTTCAATTTATAGCTTCCTGAGGCATATCTGCATATTTTCTCTTCTGCTTTAGCAGAGTACTTATTTGGTTTTTGTTTTAATATAGCTCCCCATCCAACTTTGGATGCATCTGTTTCAATTATAAAATAATGATCTTCTAATGGTAATTCTAAGGGTTTCAAGCTTTTAACCTTATCTTTAATAGCCTGAACTAATTTTATATCTTCAGAATTAAAATATTTTTGACCATTCTTTCTTAGTTTTGCATATAAAGGTCCAGCTAGTTTCGCTAGGTTATCTATATAATTTCTTGCATAATTTACAATTCCTAAGAATTGTTGTAAGACCTTTTTATCATTCATAGTGTCAGGAAATTGTAGTATTTTCTTAGCAATATGCTCTTGTAGATAAATTTTTCCTTCTCCAATTTCATGTCCTAGAAAATTAATTTTCTCTTTGCATATTTCCATTTTCTTTTTAGATAATATTAACCCATTCTGTTCTACCTTTCTAAAGAAAACTTCAAGGTGAGCAATGTGTTCTTTGTAAGATTTTGAAAATACTAATAAATCATCTACATAAACTAATATGAATGCTTGATTCTCATTAAATATATTTTGCATTTTCCTTTGAAATAGTGCAGGGGCATTTTTTAATCCTAATGGCATTACAAGCCATTCATAGTGACCTTGTGGACACGTAAAAGCTGTCCATGGAATTGATTCTTCTGCCATTTTTACTTGCCAAAACCCTGCTTTTAAGTCGAATTTAGAAAAGATTTTACTTCCTTGTATTCTATTGATCCACTCTTGTTTATTGGGTATATTGTATGCATCATCTACCGTATTATCATTAAGTCTTTTATAGTTAATAACCATTCTAGATTTTCCTCTTACTTCTTCGGCATGATTTCTAACTATAAATGCTGCAGATCTGTGGGGGCTTCTACTTTCTCTAATTGCTTTTAATTTTAATAACTCTTCAATATGCATTTTAAATTCTTCTATATCCTTGGGAGTAGCTTCTATCGGTCCTGACTTAATTATATAATCAGGGTTTATAATATTTATTTTGCATACTATGGAATTCTTATCCCAATGTTTCATTGGTATTTCCCCAATGATTTGTAAATCTTCTAATCTTTGTACAATCTTGTCTATATCTTTCTTAGATTTTATATCTCTATACCAGTTTGGAGAGAATGATTGTAATCCTATACATTCTATGCATGTATTCTCTATATGATATTCTTCTATGGTGTCACTTGGTTCCTCTTCTATGCAGGTTTCAGAAATTTCTGCGCGTGGCAAATATTCACTGTCTAAATTAGATATTTCTACATTTTGCAAAGATTTTCTTTGCTTTCTGATCTCAGATATGTATGGTACACTATCTTGATATGGGATGAATGTAACACCTTCTTCATGTATAATTGTTGTTTGTAACGATTGTTGTAAAAATCTTAATCCCAATATCATGTCGTCATTGATTAACGATAAATCTCTTACTGTAATTTCGTCTATTATATATTTGGTGCCATTTATATATGCTGCAATGTTATATGCCAATTGTTTATGGATTTTCTTTATTCCTGACATGTCTGTAGACACTTCAGCTTTACTATCGTCTATGGTCGTAACTATATCAGGACATCTCATAAAATATTTATCGTGAATGATATTTTTTGTGCAACCTGTATCTAATAGTGCCAATATTTTGAACGAAATATTTGGCTTTAAAACTATTTTAACTGGGATTCTTATTCCATAAACTTCCTTAAATGGTAATTTAACTACATATTTATTTCCAAAACTAGTAATTGCATCTTTTAATTGGATTAACCTGTCCCCTTTGTTTTCTCTTGCTGTTACCATTTGATCTTTAAGTTCAGTGTTTTGGGTGGTATTATCTCTTTGTTCTATTGTACTATTATTATCTTTTTCTACCTTATATTTTAGCTCTTCTAATTCTGCTTCTAATTTATTTATTCTATTTTCTAAATTCCTAACCCTACTTGATAATATGTTATCTTCAGGTTCATACTCTATTTCTTGTCTCCAATTCTGATTACGAGCCTTTAAACAAGAAGCACATGCTTGTCTTAAACATAAGCTACATGTAGATCTATTTTCTTGACTTGGGTAGTATATACAGAAGGCACATTTAATGTTATAATCTCCTTTTCCTCTAACCCAATCATGTTCACAATCTACTTGATTCATCATTTCAACTTTTAATCCTGCTAAATGATCTATTAAATTTATCTCATCTTCGCTTGACTCATATTCTGGGGTCTCATTTTCTACTTCATCTGTTTCTATGATTGAATATATTGACTCATCATCTTTTATTTCATCATCACAAACTAATATATTCTCATTAACACTATCAATGATTAACACCCTTTCTTGCTCTTCGTATTTACTAGAATACCTCTTTTGGTCCTTATTAGGGCAAGTTTTACTATAGGGTGGGATTATTCTACAACCCCCTCTTAATAGTTGTAGAATAGTTATTCTACAACCCCTAATCCTAATCCTAAAGACCTTCTGAACCCGGCTCCGCGCCCGATCCCCACCTACCCCCGCACCTCCCCGCACGATCCCCACCCACCCCGCACCTCCCGTCCGATCCAACCTCGCTCTACGTCCATCGCTCGACGCCGGCGGTCCCAACCTCACTCCTGTCGCCGGCGCCCTTATCCCTGCCGCCCCAGCGCTCCTCCCTGGCGTGCCTCCCTTCCCCGGCTAGGTCGCCTCCCTGCGCGCCTCTCCGGCGAGCTCGGGGAACTCCTCCCCGACGGAACCACCCCCTCCACCTTCTTCTCCGTCGCCGGGAGGTTCCCACCTCCACCACGCGCCGTCGGGGCCCCCAACTTCCCGCTCGACGCGACCTCGCTCCGCCCCGCCTCGGTACCTCGGCGCGCCCACGCGGCCCATCGCGGCCCGTCCTTCCTTCCTCCCACCTCCACGGCGCGATGCCAGCGGCCCTTCCTCCACCGCACGCCGTCGGGCCCCCCCACCTCCCGCCCGTCGCCGCGCACCTCTTCCTCCCCGGTACGAGAAATCCTCTTCCCCGGCGAGTCCTCGGCAACTTCTCCTGGCGGAGCGCCCTACTCGTATATGGCCGCTGCCGCCACCCGGCCTCCTCCCCCGCGGGCACTTGCTCCAACCTCCTCCACCCCGACCTGCTCGCCTGGCGACACACTGCGCCCACGAGTCACCGCCTGTACCGTCGTCGCCGCAGTTCTAGGGTCTTGCCGCCGTAGTTTATCAATTGCATTGCGGGAGTTCGCTGGCAAATTTAGATAGAGGTTCAGAAGAACTCGCGTCCATTTAGCTCTTAAACTCCAAACTGAATAGCTCTGAACCTCACAGTCCAGCGACGTGAACCACAATTTTTGTTGCTCCGAACCTCATTATGGCGCCGCTCGAGCATGCTACTCGTGAAGTTATGACGTGCACTTTCTGAACTGCTGAAGTTTGTTTTTCTCTTGTGGGAGAGTTGACAGCACAAAGTGTGTGACGTTAGGAAGTTTAGAAAAGATCAAAAAAAAAGGAAGTTTAGAAAAGATGGCGGTTCATTTGTAAAACTATTGTGAAGTTCACTTAAAGAATCTGAAGTTCACATTGGACGGCCGAAGTTTAGGAAAAAATTGTCTGTCAAAATTCATTTGTAATTTTTTTGTGAAGTTCACTTGAAAAAAATCTGAAGTTAACTTACGTGAATTTCCGAAGTTCACACCGGATGCGCGAAGTTTAGGAAAAAAATTGTCAGCCAAAAAATTCATTTGTAATTTTTTTTGTGAATTCACTTAAAAAAATCCGAAGTTAACTTACGTGAAGTTCCGAAGTTCACGCTGGACGACCGAAGTTCAAGAAAAAATTGTCAGCCAAAAAATTCATTTGTAAATTTTTTTGTGAAGTTCACTTGAAAAAATCCGAAGTTAACTTACGTGAATTTTCGAAGTTCACACTAGACGGACGAAGTTCAGGAAAAAAATTGTCAGCCAAAAAAATTTATTTTGTAAATTTTCTGTGAAGTTTAGTTAAAAACCCGAAGTTAACTTCTCTGACAGCCGAAGTTCACTTGCGTGAAAGACGAAGTTCAGAAGGGTTGTAGAATAGTTATTCTACAAGTGGTTGTATATATATATATATATATATATATATATATATATATATATATATATATGTTAAATGGTTTCTACTCCCGGGTGTAGCTACACCCACGTCTCATATACCATCTTACAGAAGTATTTGTCATACTTTATCGGTTTGAGTATGTTGATATACTATATCTAAGATATCCCAAAACAAGTTTCATGAAAAATTTGCAACTGTCCTAATATTTTACACTATATACTCGAAATACCGTCATATATGCATATAAAGAGAAGTATGTAGAAATTTTCTACATACTACCAAAAAAGAAGTATCTATAGTACTAAAATAGCATAATATACTCCATACTACATGTTACATACCTCCCGGAACAGCCGGGTGTAACTATAGATACTACTTTTTTGGTAGTATGTAGAAAATTTCTACATACTTCTCTTTTATATGCATATATGACGGTATTTCGACTATATAGTGTAAAATATTAGGACAGTTGCAACTTTTTCATGAAACTTGTTTTGGGGTATTTTAGATATAGTATATGAACATACTCAAACCGATAAAGTATGACAAATACTTCCGTATGATGGTATAAGAGACATGGGTGTAGTTACACCCGGGAGTAGAAACCATTTAACCTCTATATATATATATATATGGCTAGCTGTGCATGGCCTGGCTGCCGTCGGATCACCCATTTGAGATAATGAGAGTATGCACACAGATAGGTCACATATAACAAAAGTTTTAACGCCGTTCCCAACTTGTCAGCTCCGAGAATCCTATAAGTTACACAACCTTTTTATTTGAATTGTAGGCAGCTCACAACACAATTTTAGTACTAGTACTATCCGAATGTGATAACCCTCTCCAGTACCAGGACTATGTGAATGGGATACAACGCATTTTTTGTTTGAATCTTATGCAGCTCACACCACAAATTTTAGGACTGATACTATCCTAATATGATAACCATCTCCTGCAATAGGACTACGTGAATGAGACACAACGCATTTTATTTGAATTTTGGGCAGCTCGCACCACAAATTTGCGCAATAGGGCTAGTACTATCATCCATATAGGAGATGGAGATATCACGTGGATCCAGAATTTGGTTGAACCATCCTGCGTCGTGCATCGTCCATTTTTCCAGGATCGTGGGCTCCCAGTTGCATGTTCAAAGTCATACCAGTAATTTTTTTACACTTTCGCATCAGCCATATTTAGTGATGAAAACATATTTTGTTAAAAAAATTCAACACAGCTTGCATCACATTTTAGCACTAGTAGTAAACGAATGGTTGTTTGGATGTTTGCCAGCTTACAACACAATTTTAGCACTAGTACACAATTTTAGCACCAGCACACAATTTCAGCTTGCATCACATTTTAGCACTAGTACTAAAACGAATGGTTGTTTGGATGTTTGCCAGCTTACAACACAATTTTAGCACTAGTACACAATTTTAGCACCAGCACACAATTTTAGCACCAGTACTATTCTAATGCGATAACCATCCCTAGCATTTCCTTATGGGTACGTAGAACACATTTCCTTATGGAAATAGCCTCCTCACATGATTTTTCCTGATTTTAGTCGCGCGGGGCTGGGTTGCGCTCGATATAATACAGCTAGGAGGAGCCAAACGGAGCGGAGACGGCGCCTGGCCCCCGTTGCTTCATCCGCCCATGCTATACGGAAGATAGGAATGCATCCTACAATCCACACTCAATATCCGACGGCAGCCAGGCCATGCATAGCTAGCCACCATGGCATATAATCCGCGTTGTGTATATATATATATATATATATATATATATATATATATATATATATATATATATATATATATATATATATATATATATATATATAGGTTAAATGGTTTCTACTCCCGGGTGTAACTACACCCACGTCTCATATACCAACATACGGAATTATTTGTCATACTTTATCGGTTTGAGTATGTTCATATACTATATCTAAGATACCCCAAAACAAGTTTCATAAAAAATTTACAATTGTACTAATATTTTACACTATATACTCGAAATATCGTCATATATGCATATAAAAGAGAAGTATGTAGAATTTTTGTACATACTACCTAAAAAGAAGTATCTATGGTACTAAAATAGCATTATATACTACATACTACATTTTACATACCTCCCGGTATGATAGATACTCCATACATGTGTGAAACACACATGGGTGTAGTTACACCCGGGAGTAGTATGAACACATGGGTATATATATATGCCATGGATACCAAAAATGTAACATTTGTCTCCTTGGTTTTGATTTGTATTTTTAGCTTTAAAGTTGAGGTTCTAGCAAGTAGCAATTATTATATTTGATAATCAATACAAGATAATACAAGACAATTTTAGCAAGTATCTGGCCACCGCTCGCCCCCTGGATCCGACACTGGATGAATAGACCGATACAAGACAATTTTACACGGCCAGACTTCTGGTTTCCCAGTTGTAAAAAAGGCAGTTCCTTCTTTTTAAAGACTGAGACGGGGATAACGAGTCGACTATTGAAGCCCCCGATGTTCATGGTCTATCACACATCACTTAAACCACTTTCATATATAGGTATCCTATATATCTAATGTTGGAGTTTCTCATAACCATGTTCTCCTACTCTCCACCTGCCCGTATCTCGTCAACCCACCATGGCTGAAGAAAGAAAGGAGGAAAAAAATCCATACCATTTAGCGGCATGATGAGGAGGGTCATGTCAAAATTGGTAGAGTTTAGGTACACTCTTAGGCACATTAGTGCACCCATACCCGAGTAGCTATCAGTACTACAGTAGTATAAGATGTGTTCAAACCGTACGGTATCACCCGTGCCATGCATAAATTGACATTGCCAGTCGCAACAATAGGAGTATTTTTACATACATTTTGCATGGGTTTTTGTTTTTTGAGACTCCGTGGGTTCTTTTCTTTTAGGGAATGCCTATATCTCAGTTGACGATTTTTTCTTATGTCTCAGTCACATCAGAAAAGTGTAATTATAGTTTAAAAATGTGTAGTTGCATTTTCTGGACAGAACCGGTTATACTTTTCTGAACAGAAAAATACAATTACACGTTTATTTAAACTGCGATTGCACTTTTTTAACAGGTGACTGAAATCTAAAGAAAAATCTGTCGGTTAAGACAAACCCGTTTCTTTTATTGCGCAGCAGCTGGGAGTACATGGGCCTCTATAGAACAGGTATCTTGGGACCCTAAATTATTTGGGCCTTGGGCGGCTGCCCCCCATCCCCAGGGCCAGGCCTTCGTCATCGTCGTGGGTTCCGGAGGGATGAGGCGCCGGCCGCCGCGGCGAATGTCGAAAGCGAGAGCGCGGTGCCGCTCGACTCCTCCCATGATGAGCCCGTCTCCTCGACCGCGTCCGGGACCATACCCGTGTCCGCCACCGTGCTTATCGAGGCGATGCTGGTGGTGGAGGGCCTTGCCCCTATGCACTGTGCAGCTCCATCTTGGCAGCCGCCTACCTGGGCTTTCTGTTCGGCTTCACTCGGCGTTCGACTGCCTCGTCGCCGCCTTGGGAAGCGTATCCTTCGCCTTCGTTTCCCTCTCCGCTACCGATGGCACCCGCACCCGTTGGGTATGGGTAGAGTTTAACCAAACTCGCACCCGCGTTCTCGTATTTTAACCACACCCATATCCATACCCGCGTCTGTGTACAAATTTTATACCATACCCGCACCCATGTGGATATTAAAAACCCACGGGTAAACCCAACAAAAAGTCATTCATCTAAAATATATAAGAAAACCGTCGACATGTATGCTCATTCATCCGCTGATTCGGCAAGCGACACCAATACATGATTTTTTTTATGGAAAAACACAATATATATGCAAATGAATAACAAAACAACTCATTTATCCACTCATCTGCATCGCGAGCGACCATGGGTATGACTCTGAGCCGACTACTATATCCAAAGGAGTGTTATCGGAGAGGATGGGATGGCAGACTAGCGGAGGCCGACGACTGCCAGTTTGAGAGAAGGGTAGGGTGGTGATGAGGAGCCGTCAGTAAGATGTCCATATCGATCTAAAGTAGTGAAGACGAGAGAGGAACGTGACAGTGTGTATGGGAAACAAACGAGAAGTACATAGCTAACAAATATTTCTAGACTCTTCCCAGAATAATTAAATGTACCATGAACCTACATGTCAAAAACAAAAATAGTTGGATATGCGGGTATACGGGTATGGGTACTAGTTTACCGTACCCGCACCTGCAATACCCATTGGGTACACAATTTTTACCATTTAATTACCCATGGGTGAAATTCTTTTACCAAACCCGTACCCTAATGGGTAAATACCCACTGGGCATGCGGGTAATGGGTACCCATTGCCATTGGAGAGTCTCCGCCGTCCACCCATTCAACTATTATTTCCTGTTGTCCTCTTCCGTCAAATTTGTTGACTTGATCCGAATTTGTTCCAGATAGTTTCAAGTTCTGAGTTTTTGATAAATTATCAATTAGTTGATGTTCTATTTTTTTCTACAAAACGAGTTCTTATCTGATACTGGAGTATTTAAATTCGCTGTCATAATATTAATACCTGACACTGTTTGTTGGTGACTGCATACCTTCCAAGTGGAGCCGAGGCGCTGCTCTGTTTACTTTCGAGAGGGCGAGACGAGGTCACCAATGTGACCATGTCTTTGACTTCCGACTCGTTCCTGACGCAGCTTTGGCTACAAGAACTCGTCGTGTACGCTCAGCTCATCAGGTGTTCTTCAGACCAACTGAAGCACTCTCTAATAAAGCTCCACAGTTTTTTTCTTCGAGGGAATCGACGGAGGGTGATCTGCCCACCTGAACTAGTAAAACTTCCAAGACACTTGTTTTATTCGAGGAGAACTGGAGCCCTTCATTTTTTTCAGGTGAGTTTTGTTAGCATATTTTCCAGAGTGTTTCCTCTATGATCCGCTTTCTGTTGGTCGTTCATTCACTTGAAGGTTAATTGGATGCTACAAAATCGAGGCAAATGCTGTTCTTTTGATAGTTTAGACGAATCCTTGTTTGTCCACATGACTCTAAATTGCTGTGGCCGGCTAACTGTCAGTACGCAATAGCTATCCAAAAATAACTCGCGCAAGCTTGAGTTGCGACCTGTGATCGGGATGTTGCTGAAGGCAGAGTTCAATTCTTCTGAATTTGAGAACGCTTGTGTTGCGACCTGTGATCGGGATGGTTGCTGAAGGAAGAGTTAAGATCTTTGCAGAACTAGCTTTAATTAGGAATTATTTTGTTCCTTCACAGATCCTGCTTTCATATAGCAGATCATCTCACCGTCCCCCTATCTTTTTCACTTTTTGTGGAGTAGGACTTCTATAACCGATGCTGAAGGAACAAAACCTTGATATAGGGTTTCATAACTTGCAACTTAGACAGACAAAGATGAAACATCCTTTGTGTCAGAAATCTTGAAAGACTGGGATCCTACAACAATTTTTTCTATGTAGCCCATTGAAACAAGGGATTGAGCTTGTGGAATCTGATGGAACTTTTATGAAATGGATAGATCCTAGGGATTTTGGAATAATTCTAACATGAGTTTGGATCTCATGGGAAAATCCATTTGCATCTTCCATGGACCTTCTCTCCCTCCAAATTTATGTTTAGCATTAAAATAGTCATTTCTACGATTCTACCGTTTTGTGTTATTTAGGAACTTTTGTAGAACTCCCCACACTTTTCTCTTTATTTATTGATTTGATTAAATTGAAACCTATCGTCAAACACATCTGACAAATTACAGACATTGCATCGAACAGATGCCATGGCCAACTTACTAATTTTCTAAAATGGGGTCACATCAAACATAGCTTCAAACAGATTGTAAACAGTGCAGTCTGCGAGAAATGCTCCTGTGCTTTCCTTTTTTTTTGCACGAATTCTAAAGCGCACCGACGGCTGTGATTAAGAGCGGAGATTGGGTACTAATCCCAACTGATTAGTACTCCTCTTGCGTCACTTCTAAATCCCATCTGAACCTAATCACAGCCGTCGGTGTGTTTAAAATTCGTGCAAAAAAAACTTCATGGAAAGCACAGGAGCACTTCTCGCAGTCTACCGGCCCTAGTTCAAAATATATCCATAGTTCTGCTTATTACTTTTGGTCACTGGGGTTGTCGCTATTGCTCTCTTTTGACCCCTATCTTGTAATGTTTATCTTTGATTCTCCTTAAAATAATACATGCATCTCTCTTGCATGGTTGGAAGGAAACATATATATTTTCTTTCAGTTGTTTTTTTTCTATTTCTCATAAACGATCCCAATTCAAAATATTTTCCCAGATAAATTTAATCTACCAGCCTAAGCAGGTGTATGGCCTCCATTTTTATGGTACACATTAATTCTTTTCTGTAACAAAGTTGTCAGTATAGTTGACAGTGTCATATTTGCTTATTCTCCAGCCAAAGAATATGCAATTGCTGTTGCAGCTTGGCCTGAGCCTTGTACTGCTCGCAGCACTATGCGCGCCTGGAAGTGCGGTTCCTAGTTCACAGTGCCGAAAGCAGTGTGGTATGGTTGAAATACCGTATCCATTTGGCATTGATCCGAACTGCTCACTTGCAAAAGGCTTCGACCTGAGTTGCAAGGTCCAAGATGGCATCTCCAAGCCATTCAACGGTGACTTCGAGGTGCTCAATATTTCCTTGACTCAGGGCACGATGCGGGTGCTCAATTACATTGTGGCCAACTGTTACAACACCTCTACAGTGAACATGGACTTTATGGGCCGTTATAGCGGGTTTGCAGGTCGAGCTTCCTCTCCATACCGGCTCTCTGATGTCCAAAATAGGTTCACAGTCATCGGATGCAACGCACTTTACTTGATCGCCGACAACAATGGCACAGGATACCAAGGCCTGGGCGTCTCAACCTGTCGCAACTTTTCAGACTTGGTAGAAGGGTCATGCTCTGGCATAGGATGTTCCCAGACTATGATTCCAAAGATGATGTATAACTATGTCCTAACCTCCAGTGGTTTGCTTAACACAAGCGAAATCTGGGAGTTCAACAGGTGCAGCTACGCGGTGCTGATGGACGCAACAGCATTCAACTTCAGCACCTCTTACGTAAGCACCACCAAGTTCAATGACACGAATGATGGGCGGGTACCCATGGTCCTTGACTGGGCTATAAGAGACCAGAAGTGTAATGTCGCCACACAGAACAACACAGGCAGTTATGCATGTCTTAGCAGCAACAGTGTCTGCATTGATTCCGTCAATGATAATGGGTACATGTGCAACTGCTCCCAGGGGTACAAAGGCAACCCGTATCTTCCAGATGGCTGCCAAGGTACTAATTAGCTTCGAACTGAATGTGTATATACACAAAAGCCAATCAAACTCCAGACTGAATGTAGAAGGTCCCTTGCTTGTTCGAAATTCTAATATTTAGTTTTGCTTATCTTAATGCAGATGTCGATGAATGCAGTGACAACCCGTGTCCTTCAGGTGGCGTTTGCCACAATACGGTTGGAGAATTCCGATGTTCTTGTTGAGCAGGAAGAAAATTGGAAAGCAATACATGCAACCCTGATACTGGCTTAATAATAGGTAACAAAATAAAAGATTTTACATTGTTAAATTAGTACATTTTATCACAATCTTGTGCAATGTCTAAACACAAAATAATGTGAAACCAATAACGCATCTCATGCTGTCCAAATTGACCAGCTATGCTCTCTCTCTCTCTAATGGTTAGCCAATCTGGTGTCATTATGTAGGAGTTGCAATGGGATTATTTGGTGTAATGATTCTCATCATGATCGGTTGTCTTCTGGGGACAGATGATAGTCCAAAAGAGAAAATTGAACAAAGTTAGGCAGGACTATTTTCATCAGCATGGAGGCTTGCTTTTGTTTGACAGGATGAAATCAGAGAAAGGTCTTGCTTTCACAGTATTTTCAGAAGCTGAACTTATACAGGCCAGTGACAACTTTGACAATAGCAGAATAATTGGAAAAGGAGGGCATGGAACCGTATATAAGGGAATAATAAAGAACAACATGATGGTTGCAATTAAGAGATGCGCATTAGTCGACGAAAGACAAAAGAAGGAATTTGGCCAAGAGATGCTCATTTTGTCCCAAATCAATCACAAGAATATTGTTAAGCTCTTGGGTTGCTGCCTTGAGGTGGAAGTTCCAATTCTAGTCTATGAGTATGTTCCAAATGGTACACTATTTGATCTTATCCATGGCAAGAACCAAGCATTACAAATCTCTTTTAGCACTCTCTTAAGGATTGCTCATGAAGCAGCTGAAGGGCTCAGCTTCTTACATTCGTATGCGTCTCCCCCAATAATTCATGGTGATGTCAAAACTGCCAACATCCTTCTTGATGACAACTACATGGCCAAAGTGGCAGACTTTGGCGCTTCCATACTAGCCCCATCTGACAAAGAGCAGTTTGTCACAATGGTTCAAGGTACTTGTGGATACCTCGACCCTGAATACATGCAAACATGCCAGTTAACAGACAAAAGCGACGTGTACAGCTTCGGAGTTATCCTTTTAGAAATCCTAACTGGTCAGTTGCCACTGAAGCTCGAAGGGTCTGAGAAGCAAAGAAGCTTATCGTTGATTTTCTTATCTGCTATGAAAGAGAACAATCTTGATGCAGTGTTGGTGAACCATGTGAAAGGACAAGAGAGCATGGAGCTGCTGAGAGAACTCGCAGACCTTGCTAAAAAATGTCTAGATATGTGTGGAGACAACAGGCCTTCGATGAAAGAGGTCGCGGATGAGCTCAACAGATTGAGGAAACTTACAACGCATCCTTGGGTACGGCTTGATGTGGAGACAGATGCAGAAAGCCTTATTGGAGGAGAATCTGCTGGTGGTTATGAAATAGAATTAAGTGGGTATCCTATGGGAGAAAGTGAGGACCAGCCCATAAACCCAAGAAGTTCTTATTATGCGAGGTGATTAACATACGCATCATGTAATCTGGTAAATCGGCTAATTGCCGATAAAAATGCTTCTTCTGGACCTTGCTACCAAGCATGTTGTATTTGAGGTTAGCATTGCTGCTATTAATTTGATTGTGTGCATTCTTTGTAATAGGACTAGTCTATCTCTTACAACTTGTAAAGTACAAGTCATGTATTTAATCCATTCGATGTGATGTTAAATTATTGGTTGCCGTTGGGGATTTGTTCATTAAGAATATTCAGACATGTTTCTTTCTTGGGAAATAGCACATAACAAAGACTTGACTGCGAGTCTGCCATGTGCCCATGTTGCTTGCTTGGACTAGTTCAACTACGGATCAACCGTTGACGTCAAGAGCTCACTGTGTATATGCATAGAAAACTCAAGATGCTGGCTGTTCTTCAGAACACAACTACAGAAGCAAAGCTAAACTGGTACGGTTCTCTGGCTGTCTTAGGAAAGACAGATCCTTGAGCAAAAGTACAACCCCCAGGATACGTCTTCTAGACGACAAGATCTGAACCTTCTCATCATTTCAGGTGAGTTTTATGTATTTTCTGAAGTTTCTATTGTTTGTCAGCTTTCGGTTAGTTTTACTTTTGAAGGTTGGATGCTAGAAAAAAAATGGACGAATGCTTTTTTGTTCCCAAGACGGAGTCACTAGCTGAAATATGTAATACCTGTCTAAATTAACTTCTGTGTGATGTGTTGCGACCTGTGAGTAGGTTGCTGAAGGCAGACTTAAGTTGTTTGCTTTGACAGCTAGGACAAGCCTTAGCTCGGACTTGCATGAATGAGTTTGTTCTTTGCTTTGACAGCCGATCCTGGTTTGTTGAGACTTCTGTAGCAAAATATGCCTTTTTTAGTTATCTTAGGGTACTAAGTCGATGTATCATGTATGCCTACCTAAATATATAGAGTAATCCCCCAATTTTAAATGACCAAATACCCTTATCTGTCTAGCTAAGGTGCCATAAACTGTAGTATGGATACATTGTCATAATTTTTTTTATGCTACCGGTTTTTTTTGTCTGAACCAAAGGTGTCGATTTTGTTGACATGTCATGTTTACTTGCTCTCCAGCCGAAGAATATGCTGAGTGTTCTTGCAGCTTGGCCTCTGTCTGGTACTGCGTGCAGCACAATATGCCCCTGGAACTGCTGATCCTAGTAGTTCGCAGTGCCGACGGCAGTGTGGCAATGTTTATAGTCCATATCCATTCGGCATCGATCCTGCTCTCACCGAGAAGGCTGTGACAGAGAGCATCACCAGAGGCTGATAGCGCTGATAAATGTACGATCACATCGCAGGAGCAGAGTCGAGCCCCATAACTCAGAAGCAAACTGAGGCTGAACACTAGCAGTGAGAACGACAGCAGCCCGAGCATCATCATTGCGCCACTGAGTATAATCAGACGGGTCATCCCGATAGACAGAGAGAGCAGCAGAGTAGACAGATACCTCCTGATAATAAGCCTCAACCGCAGCATCATCAGTAGTCTTGGAGAAGGCCGCGCATATGGATACGCATAAAGCCAACAAACTCCACATAATTGATGCCGTCAAAGATTACTGAGCACCGAGGAACAGCAAAATAGTCTGCAGAATAGTCTGCAGACGACATGATGCACTCTCTGTTTTATTTTATTTTATTTTATTTTATTTTGAAGTCAACTCAGACAAGATCCAGATCAAGCAGATCGGGAGACACAACTCAAACGAACGAGCAAGCAGAAATCACAGCACAGCTCACACGAACGATCAGGACAGCACGCAGCACAGCATAGGGCCACTAGCCGCAGCAAGAGCAGCGGAGACAGACGTGGCGTAGTAAGCTAAGAAGCGAACCGGCGGGGGTCGCGTTTCCGGGCCGAGCCAAAGCTCTCCTCGGCGGCGCTGCCGTCGGGGAGTGGCCAAGGCGAGGCTCCGGCCCTCCTCTTGTGCATAGTAGGACTAGATCTAGGTGTGCGTGGGTGTTTAGCTTTAGGCTGTGGCCGGTGTTGTCCCATGTGGCGAATGGCGTCATGCCGTCCTGGAGCTTGACCTCTGCATCGACGAGCGGTGCAGGGATCCGGCGGATCTGGACTTTCTGTCGGCGGCCGTGGAGGCCGGCTACAGAGTTCCAATCTTCCCGGAGCTCCTTCCTAAATAAGCTCGTGTTCTTAAGCCAGGTGGGCAATCCGAGGTTTGCTTTCTTCCTCCTCTGTTTTGGCCATCAAGGAGATGGAAGACGGGGAGGTTGGAGTGATGTCCTTGGTGATCCTGCGTGGTGGGGAAGTTCGGCTGCTATGTATTCCTGGAGCGCATCCTCGGCGGCGTCTTGTCAGCCCTTGGCCGCTCTGCCGTCGACTCTTATGGCCGGTTGGCGGCTGCTCCGAGCTCTGACGATTGCGGCTGATCTCCGGATCCTTTGCCGGCGTCATTTCATCTACCTCCTGGCCCGCGTGCCAAAGGGAGGCTCTTCTACTCCAGAAGCACGGCGATCTTCGGCGGTTCCGCCCCAAGTGGCGCTGTCCCCGGCGACGGAGTTGCTGGCCGTGACTGGAGGCTTCGACGCGAAGACGGTGGTCTTGGGACCTGATTGCTTTTTCCATTTCAGTTGTAGGGTCCTGTGTGCAAAAAAGAGGGCTTGGTTGTAATTTGTTTCTTTCAAAGGGTCCTCCTTGTAATATGTATGACCACCGCTTTGAATTAATGCAGCATCTGGGGCCTTCGAGCCCCTTCCCTGTTCAAAAAAAAAAAAGCTAAGAAGCGGGCGGCGACCAGCTCGGGCGGAGAAATCCCAGGGCGCGGTAGGCTGCAGGAGGCGAACAGCGGCCGGCTCGGGCGGAGAAAACCCGGGGAGGCCGGAGAGAAACGGCCGGCGACCGGAATGGGGGCACAGGAGCAGCCCGAAGGTCACGGCGGCGGCATGCTGCAGGCTCCGATTGGAGCAGCACAGGGTGCAAAGAGGAGCAAGAAGAAGACCAAACGGCCGGGCAGCTCGATTCCGAGCGAGGAGAAGAGAAAGGTGCCGGCCGGGAGTAGCGACGGCAACCGTAGCAGAGGAGCACGGAGCTGCGGCGTGCGTGCAGAACCCTAACCTGGCCTCGCCAAAAACCAATACATTTACATGTGTGGCAATATGTAAAGAGCC
This sequence comes from Poa annua, assembly GCA_026929855.1. Taxonomy (NCBI): domain Eukaryota; kingdom Viridiplantae; phylum Streptophyta; class Magnoliopsida; order Poales; family Poaceae; genus Poa; species Poa annua. The sequence continues at coordinate 75,747,177 of CM049433.1, forward strand.
ATTTATACTACGGGGAAAAGCTAAAACAAGACTATACATGTCTAACAGTGAGGTCCAAGGTGGCGTCCACAAGCCATTCAGGTATGCCTTTGAGGTTCTCGACATTTCCTTGACTGAAGGCACGGCCAGGGTGCTCAATTATATCCTAGGGCTCTCCTACAACACCTCTACCGGCACCATGGAGTATTTTGGGATTTCCGGGGGTACAACGGAGGAAATAATTCTTCTCCCTACCGGCTCTCTGATGTCCTCGACAGGTTCACGATCATCGGTTGCGGCCACTCGCCTCCGTCTCAGATTTTTTTAGATAAAGGAAATTTATTGAGTGTATGGTGTTGCAACGTGTCTATGAATCGCGTGCTAAAGGGTTTGCAGCATGAAAACAACTAGATGTCGGCCACAATATATTTTCGTACAACTCTTCTGCCTTTATTTTTTTCCATATATATGTATCCACAAAGTGAAGAAATATAATGTAAAATTTCTATTCCCAAACCTGCACTAATTTCTTATAGATATTTAATGGTGCCGCATTTTAATTAATAGAAGTATATATGTTTTCAGTCATTCAATGATTTTTTGTTCCATGTGCATGGTTCGTTCATGGAGGCATGTTTTAGTTGTTACATTAATCGTGTTGAATTTATCTAATAATATCGAAACATTTTATTCTTCCTTTTTCTTTGTTGTTATTTGATGTTTGTTTCAATAAAAATCATAAGCATTTTGCGCACCAGATTTTATTTTTGCTGACAAAGAATTGTTCCATTAGCACTTTTGATCTTGTTGTGATACTTATTGGATTTCATTCCACAAGAAATCATGAAACGTTTGATAGACTTTCGGTTTGAGAAACTTAATTCAAACTTTTCCACCTGTTATTATTTTGAACATTTTGTTAGAGATTTCAGTTTGTTCTGTTTTCTTATTGGTCACATACATAATGGCATGTGGGTCTAAAAGATTTTCATCATGGAACTTTCTTTATTAAACTAGTTTTTAGAAGTTATAATGTTTTTTTTGACATATATGAACATTTTCTGTAGGCAAATGAACATAATGTAAACTATGAAAACTCAGTACTACTTTTCTAAAATTTAAAATGTTTTTAAAAACTGTTAAAGAAAGTACTCTCTCTTTTCCTTGCTCTTAGGTTTGACCAGTTCCCTGCCTCCTTTGCACGCCGAGTGCTTCCCTCAAGCTTATGGAAGGAGTTAGGCGCACCTGGCGCGCAATTGATGCACCTAAAATGTATCTACTTTTTCAATCACTTTGTTTCATTATTTGTCCCGGAATCTCCCCATACTTGATTAAAACTGCTGAATCTGATGCTGTTTTTAGCAAAGTCTTGTTTTTGTCTATTTTTGCAAGAAATTAAATCGGGGAAAAATACCACGCGAGTTTTTATGGAAAAAGAAGGACATCGAGAAGAAGATGGACACGAGGGAGTGCCCGAGGCCCAAGGGGGGGGGGGGGCACACGGCCAGATTCCTTGGCCGCGTGGGCCCACCTATCTGGCGCCTCAAGCGTCCCCTCGGCCTCATTTTTGGCGTACCCCTCCATATATACAAAAAACTGCTTGACCTAGAATGAGAGGTCTATTCGCGAAACAGAGCGCCGCCACCATCACGATCTTCGTTTTCGGAGACAGATTGATCTAGGATTTCTCCCCCGGAGGAGGGATTCGGAGGCCGTCTTCACCGCCATCTTCACCGCCTTCATCTCCATCGACCATGAGCTCCTCCACCATCACCATGTGTGAGTAGACCGCTGTAGGCATATGAGGTGGATGGGGATTCGATGAGATTGATCATGTAATGATACCCGTTGTTCGAGATCTTAGGGGTTTACCTTGAGAATACTTTTGTACTGTGTTGATGCACTTATGCTATGTTTAATGCTTGCTACTAGGACCCGAGTGGCATGATTTCAGTACTGAACTTATTTTGCCCCATCATATAATTGAGTTTGGTATTTATCTGCAAAGTGTATTGCCTGCTATTATGTTGAACCTGCGAACCCTAAAAATGACATATAGGGAAAACAAGGGGGATATGTTTTAGTTTGAGGATTCTATGTGTTCATGAAGTGTTAATGCATTGTTCCGGTCCACTCGAAAGGGTAGCCCTTAATTACCTGTAGTTCCAAGTTGGCCCCGGTGAAATGGGCAGGTAGGACAATAGATGTTGTGCAAATTCTCTTGGCTAGTACGCACAACTATTTATGGAACACATACCTACATATATCTGAGTTAGAGATAAGTCCCATTGCTATTTATATCTTATTATATGATCAATCTTATTCATGCAACACCCCGCTGTCACCTCATGCCTACGTTTTAAATCTCTGAGTTACACCTTCACTTTTTCCGGTGAAAACTGGGAAACCCTTTTATTACTACTGCTGTTATATTTTGCTTACTTGAACCATATCACTGCTATCAGTATTGTTGCTGCAAGTTCATTGATATACAGGTGTGGTTGAGAGTGACGTCTCAATTGCTAAAGTCTTATTGGTATTATTGTGTTCCCCTTGAGTCGAACTATAAATTTGGGTAATACTTCCCAACGAAGATTTCAGCGATCCCCTACACTTGTGGGCATCAAGATATTTTCTGGCGCCGTTGCCGGGGAATCTAGCTTTATTGGTAAGACCACTTGTTATCATTTATTTGCTGCATTTGCTTGTTTCCAACTATGGGAAAAGAAAGAACTCCGAAGGTGGTAAGACCTTCAACTACTCGTAGAGGTACGGATTTGCTAAGTAGGACAAAATTTTCACCTGATGCTACTTCTACTGCTCCTGCTAAAAAGAAAGATAAAATTGCATCTAGTTCACCATTGTCTAAAATGTCTACTAGTACTGAGAATAATGAAATATGTAGTAGCATGGACAAAGAAGTGACACCTGAAACATCTGAGATAGTTGAAACACCTGAATTACCTGAACTGCCTGAATCTCCTATTATTAATGCTAATGATGAATCTTAGATAGAAGATAATGAACATTGTGAGGATGAATATACTTCTTCTGAGGAAGAAGATGCCTTTAATATGGCTTTTATGGATCCAAATTTTGATAAACTAGATAAACTTGATAGCTACAAGGATTCTACTCTTGATGAATATTTCTCTATTGCTAAAGAAATGAATGCTTCTGTTGTTTAAATAAAAGATGAAGACTATAATTTTAGTGTTGATCCTGAAATTATTAAAGAGGCTGAGCAAGTTAAATTTTATGATAGAGAAGATGAGTTCCCTCATGAGCATGTTACTTACTTGCATGATTTATCTGTGTTATTTGGTAAAGATGAAATACACCAACGTTACTATTTCCTAAAGTTGTTCACTTTAGGAGGGAATGCAAAAAAATGGTATAATTGCTTAGCACCTGGATGTATTACTAGTAAAGAAGCATGTTTGCAACTGTTCTTTTCTAAATATTTCCCTGCTGAAAAGATTCATGTTTTAACTATGGAAATTAGTAACTTTTCACAGAAAGAGCAAGAGGATCTACCCCAAGCTTGGGGGAGGTTCACTAAGATGGTTAGGAAATGTCCTCCTCATGGCCTTAACAAAAATGAAGTACTTGACATATTTTATAATGGACTAACCGAAACCACTAGAAGCTACCTTGATAGTATGGCAGGTAATGTTTTCAGGGAAAGAACTGTTGATGAAGCCACAAAACTGTTGGAAGATGTTACTAGAAACCACCAAGATTGGAATATTGAAGGGTTTAATGAAATATTTCTCGAGAAGAAAGGAGGCATTTTTAAATTATCTGATGAAACAATGAAGGAAGCTACTAAGGATATTGAAGAGAAGGGAATTAAAACTTCTAATCTTAAGGAATTATCTGAAAAGGGTATTAAACTTCCTATTGATCAACCATGCTTTCCAATACAAGTCAATGTCATTAACTCCATGGAAGGTAATAAGAAGGTAACACCACCCATTGATGTTTCATATGTTAATGATTTTGCTTATCGTCATAATCCTGAAGAGCATGCTATTAGAATGAGTATTATGGAGAACTCTCATAAAATTAAATTTCTTCGTGAAAATATAAATACTAGTGTAGTAGATGTTAAAAGAATTGTTAAGCACTGTGAGATGATGAATAATCAAGTTGAACAAATGGTTTCTCTTCAAAATCAACTTTATGAAAATCTTATGAAGAAGAAACAAGTTTGTGGAGTTAATACTAGAGGAGGTGCAAGTACTCAGGATCCTGATTATCCTGATGATCATCCTAAAAGAAAAGAGCAAGAGACTCTTAAGAAGAAATCTTCTGCAGGAAAATCTCCCAATGAAAATCAAGATGATGAGGATTCTCAAGAACAAGATAAGGATATTTCTATTTCTGATGCTGAAACCGAAGATGGTAATATTGAAGAGGAGGAATCACCTCCACCTGATGAAGAACAACAAGAAAGGGAAAATAATGAAGAACCTGAAATTACTGAGAAAGAAAGCACTCAACCATCTATTGAGAAGAATAAGAAGAAGAAGCAAAAAGGTAAAGAGAGGGATCCATGGGTACAAAGACCCATACCATATCCCCAAGAGGTAATGAAGTCCTTGGATGATGCTAGGTTTGATAAGTTTTTCGAGATACTTAAGACTTTGTGTTTACAAATTCCTCTTATTGATGCTATTAAAATTCCTCCATATTCAAAATACATGAAAGATATTGTTACTAATAAGAGAAAGGTACCTAATGATGCAATTACTACTATGCTTGCTAATTACTCTTTTGATGGTAAATTGCCTGAAAAACATGGAGATCCTGGTATTCCTACTATTCCTTGTCGTATTAAAGAAACTTATGTAAGATATGCATTGTGTGATTTAGGAGCTGGTGTTAGTAGTGTTATGCCATTTTCTTTATATAAGAAACTTAACCTAAACAAATTGGTTCCAACTGAAGTCTCATTGCAAATGGCTGATAAATCCACTGTGATGTGGTTATACCCAACGGGTATATCCACGTTACTATAACAAGGCCCATTCTACTGGAAGGTCCACCCGGTGGTCCATAAAGACAACAGCACAAGATGGCGCAAGTCGGCCCAGTGTAGATGGAGTACGGCTCAAGGCAGAATGAGTCGTACCGACTTAGAATTAGGCATATCTGTAAGCCGAGTCGTATTCAAACTCATGAGACCTGGCCGCTTATATAAAGGCCAGGAGGGAGACTACAGAACATAGGCAATCATATCACCAGAAACCCTAGCGAGCTTTCGACTCGCCGGGACGCCATTGTAGCTACCTTGCAATATCGAGATCTATAATCTTATAAGCGAATCTTAGCTTGTAAGCCGACTGAATTCACCAACGACCATATACTCTTCCACCCGATACAACCCTAGGTTCCTTACCATGGGATTTGCCGAGTTAACCCCTCGTCAATTGGCGCCGTCTGTGGGAAGAACGGAAGTTGGATCTATGGATTCGGCGGCCTCATCGACTTCGTCTATCCGCAACGATTCGGGACCTGCCGGATCTGCGGAAGCCGTACACCCTCGAGACCTTCAACTTCCTCCCGCACTCGGAATCTGAGCGACCAGCGTTCGCGGGGATTCACTCAGGTATGGATCTGACGTTCGGCGGTTTCCGTTTTCTTGCCAACCAGTGGGGAACGCTCGACGTGTCAAGCCCTGCCCGATCTTCGAGGTCGGAAGCCACGATCGCATCTGCACCGAACACCATCGACTTCGCGCCTTCAGCGACTTCGAACGCCATCGACTTCGCACCTACATCGACTTCAGCCACCACCAACTTCGTGCCTTCATCGACTCCGGCTGCCATCGACTCCGCGCCTTCGTCGACTGATGGCTCTGACGTCACTTGTTACTACTCCGACTGTGCTATCTTTCAGGTTGTAGCCGTTTTGCGGGGCGTCGACTCCGCGTCAAGCGATGATGGCGATCGCTACGGCGAAGGTCGCAATGCGCGCAATCGACCGTCCAGCCAAGTGTTCGTGGTGAACGGCGCACCAGGCGCTTTCACGACTCCGCCCCAACATAGGGAGCCTGAGCCTGTCCAGTACCCGCTGGTAGTTCGGCGGAGCGCTGATAAGGAACTTTCCATCACAGAGGAGATGGCAGTCCGAATCCAAGATGTCGTCAACAACGGTACCGTGATGCCAGAGGAGTCCCCTTTGGACGACTTGTTGCATATCAATATTTGTTGCGCAAGAAAAATCTGGAGCTATTAGAGATGCAGCGCGAGCTCAACGAGAGACAGTTAAGAGCGGATTCAGCCAGTGCAAAACGAGCGGCCAATTCTTCGTCTTACTCGACAAGATATGAGCCGCGAACAGCAGAGCACGTCAGAACTCGCACTCGAATGCCCAGACCGGGTTAGAGCCAACAAATATCAGGCAGAGATTCATGACGATCGCAGACGATGGCATACCAGTGCCACAGACGACCGCATCGGCAGTCGCCTCGGTCGCGACTTACCTGCGATCTACGTTGCCCCCAGTAAATGACCCACGTTATGGCCTACATAGAGCACAGATAGACGCCCTAGGAAACGTTGGGACTGCTTTGGTACCAACCGGGCGACAGGGGATCAGCCCTGGGCAGAATCCGCCGAACACCGGCGCATGGTCAAGCGACAACAGGTCAACAGACATACCTACTCCTCAGGGTGAGAATACACACCACGACACTCGGCATCGCGATCATGATGAACCGGAAGGAAGCAGGTCCAGACGCTGTTACCGTGATGAGCGTGACAGGGACGAGCCGGAAAGAAGTAGGTCCAGGCAGCGTCATCGCAGCAGTCGTGACAGGAACGAGACAGAAGAAGAACGAACCACTCGACGCCGCCGCGAGCGAGAAGAACGCAGGCGCGACAGAGAAGAACGTCGCCAGCAGAGGCGTGCCGCAGGCTTCGAGCACGACTACGTGGAGGAAGGAGTTGACGCGCGCGATATTATTACTCAGCGAACGATAAATAAGCGAAGGCACCAGCGAAGACATCGCAGTCGTACCCCAGGCTCCAGTCGAAGCAGTTCGTACACAGATTCGGAGGTCGAGCCATGTGGAGACATGTGCTTCACGACTGTCGTACGAGAAACGTGCATGCCTAAGAGGTTCAAGTTAACATCAGAAACTCCCAAGTTCGACGGCACTCAGGAACCATCGGCTTGGTTAGAGGATTACACCACGGCAGTAGCATGTCAGAGAGGAAACACAACAACGGCCATGCAGTACATACAGTTAATGCTCACGGGGTCAGCCCGGGCATGGCTCAGAAGCTTGCCCCGCAGTTCGTATGGAACGTGGGACTCCTTCTGTAGCGACTTCAAGAGGAACTTTTCGTCCACGTTCAATCGACCCGCTTCTTTTCAGCAACTCAGGGCCTGCAAGCAAAAGACTGGCGAATCGCTACGCGAGTACATTCAGCGGTGGACCACGTTGAAAAACTCTGGCGCTGACATATCAGAGGATAATGCCGTTTTTGCTTTCATCCAAGGAGTCAAGCGGAACGATCTTCAGGAGGCTCTGGGCCGCGAAAACCCCAGGACAATAGCTCACCTTATGGAAATAGCTAACAAATGGGCAGATGGAGAAGATTCCGTAAGAGCCGACAGATTACCATCACCCGACGCAGATCGCCATCAAGGCAATTGGGGGCGCCGGGGCCGAAACGACAGACGAAACAGGCAGCGACCTTACGGCGAGTTTGATGGAGTCGAACAGGTCGCAGCCGGCTTTCAGGATAGTCGCAATCGAAGTACTACCCATCAGGGGGATAGTCAGCGCGACGATCCCGGCGACAGAAACCGTGACGACAGGAACCGTGACGATGGGAGTCGAAGACGCGAGTGGAAGCCTAGGGGAGCTCGAAGGGAGGAGCGACCATATCGCACCCCGGCTGAACAACTTACCGACCCATGCAAAATGCACCTGTTCAGGGGTGACGACGGCAAGTTAACAACAACTCATCTTCTCAAAGATTGTCGAGGCTTCATAGCACTTCAAGCCGAGTTGCGCAGGAACGCAGTCCTACCACTCGGGCTTCCAACACTGTCGAGGAGTGACTCCCACGTAACAGGGGTAGTCTCGCCCCGAAGAGAGGTTCGAAGGGGGACTGAACACGGAGGTCAAACAACCCTCGATGCACGCCGCGACGTTGCTCGCGGTGCCTGGAGTGGAGCTGCACGACAGAGAGTGACACCGGCCCTTACCCAGGTTCACGGCCCTCAAGGTGAGGTAAAACCGCTACTCCTGCTTGTCTGAATTGCACTGCGGTGACTACAGTACAGCGAGCCTCCGGGCGTTGAGAAGGTCCGGAGGTGGAAGACGCTATCGAATTCGGGATCGAATTCCGGATCCCTCGCCACGGAAGTGCCCCCTCTCCTTATATAGTTGCCCCGGGCCTCATCCCTGCGACCTGCGCAGTGGAAGGGTTCCCACATGGCGACGAGCGGCGGAGCGGGGTGCACCACTGCTCGCTGGTCCATGGACTCGGTCCATGGTCGTAAAGCCTGCCTTCGTGGCAGGGCAGCTGTCTCCTCCGTCCTTGGACGCAGCTCCTCCGTGCTAAACCGGCGCGCCGTGGCCGACAAGCTGCAGACTTTGCAGAGCGGCTCGCAGGTGCGGCAGAGACCGTGGGGAGTGCCCGTGGTGACGTCGTCGTTGGAGCGTTGTGCCGGCCAACTGCTTTATCACCAAAGAGGAAAGCTTCGTTGGCGGCGCAGGAGACACAGAGCTTTGTTGACCCCTTTTATCACGGGAACGGCAACTGCGACGCTGTCGCTGTCGCGCGCGCAGACGCGCGCGTCACCCTGCGGCTACTGCCGAGCCCACGTGCGCTCTGCAGCGCTTCCTTCGCCGCGAAGTATCCCCTCAGGGGCCTGAGGCTCTCGAGGGGGAGGAGTCGTGCTGGCTCCCTCCAGAGGGAGAGAGCCCTCAAGTGGGACGCCCTCGGGGGGAACCCCCTTCAGGCCTCTGGCGGCGCCTCAAGGCCCCTCCAGGGGTTTTTTCCTCGGGGGCTCCCCAAGCGGTTTGCTTGGCCCTTAGCCGTTTCGTAGATGCTGTCGCGCGTGCGGTCCGTGGAGAGTGGGCTCTGCACACCCTAGAATCCACTGGGCCGACAGTAGCCCCCGGGCCCATGATGGGCACGTCGAGGCCCATTGGGACTAGGCGAAGCGTCGTGGGCCCAAAACTGCAGGCCGGCCGCGGGACACGCGTCACCTGGAGGTGGACTTGCGGCGACTCGGAGCAGGGCGACGCGGAGACGAGGGTGGAGCCCTCCGCCGGCGTGGGAAGCTCCGCGGGCGCGGGAAGCTCTTCCGGCGTTGCGCCCCCGGCTGGGGAGGTCCACGAGCTTTCCTCTGGCGACAGCGAGGAGGCTGCGGCGGGACGCCAGGAGCCGAGGACCAAGGCGGCACATGACTGGCCTGCCGGGGAGCCCCCGAGCGCTCGCCACAAGAGGAAGGCCGAGGAGGCCCCTGAGGCGGGGGCCCGGGCCGTGCCTTCGTGGCGCTCGCCAGGCATGGCGTGGGTAGACACCCGCGCCAAGAAGGCCAGGTGAGATTCTTTTGCCTTTGCTCTTCCTTTCTGAGTTTTGCTTGCGTGCTCTTCTTGACCGATCTTTTCCTTTTATCTCAGCGGCCCAGAGCCTGCGAAGCGCCGCAGGCTTCGCAAGGCTGTGGATGTGAAGAGGGCCACCCCCGAGGCTGGACCGGAGGTCGAGGCCGGCGAGACCGCGGCAGCGGAGGCCTCGAGGCCTGTGGTGGGGGGCACCGCAGGCTCTCAGGAGGAGGTGCCTCAGGCGGAGGCGTCTTCGCCACCGCCCGAGGAGGAGCGGGTGGAGGAATAGGTGGAGAGGGTACCCACTCCACCCCGCGCAGCCACCCCCCCAGCGCAGCCAGGGGCTCCAGCGGGTGCCAAATCGGCGCCGAGCCCTCCTAAGTCCCGCAGGGAAGATACTCCACCGCCGCCGCCGGACACTGCGGAGGAGGAGGGAGCAGCGAGGACCGGGCCCCACGCTCCTGCCCCGGATGCGAACCGGGAAGTGCCACCCGAGGGGGGAAGCACTGGAGGCCTGGGACCGAGCGCCGAGACGGAGGACCTGCCCCCGAGCCCCCAGGCCCACGCGGGGGCCTCTGCCACCGAGCCGGACGCTGGTGCGGGACCCTCTGTGCCTCGCGGACCGTCCCAGGGCCTCGCTCTGGGCGGCTTTGACTGGGGCCGGGGGCGCCGCGATGTCGCCTTCCGCTTCGTACGGGAGTCTCTGGAGGGGCTCGAGGCCTACCTGGCCACGGAGGACCAGGCGCTCGCCCGACAGCGGGATGAGCTTGCTGACGCCTGGGCTGCCTTCCACGCGGCCGTAGAGGCCCGGCGCAAGAGTGACCAGGCTCTGCAGGAGGAGCGCGAGGAGGCGGCGCGCTTCGCCGAGGAGGTCCGCGAGGGGGCCATGCGCGAAGCGGAGGAGCTCCTTCAGCCCTTGAGAGCTGAGCGCCGAGCCGCGGCGGAGGACCTTGCCGCGGCCAGGGCGGAGCGGGAGGCCGTGGAGCACTCGCTGGCGGCGAAGCACACCGAGCTCGTCGAGCTCGAGAATAAGATCCTCGCGGACGCCGGGGTTGTGCGGTCCGCCCTTGACGAGCTCCGCACGAGCCTGGAGGCCCGCCCTTGACGAGCTCCGCACGAGCCTGGAGGCCCGCCCTTGATGAGCTCCGCACGAGCCTGGAGGCCCGCGGGCGCGCTCTGAGCGAGCGCGAGGAGGATGCGCGCCGGCGCGACGAGCAGCTGGCGCTGAGGGAGCAGGAGCTGTCAGGACAGCGCACGGCCCTCGAGGCCCGCGAAGACAGCGTTGCCACGGCGCTCAGCAAGCTCGAGCGCGAGGTGGCCGCCCACAAGGGGAACGTGGAGCGAGCCAACACGCGGCTTGCAGAGCGGAAGGACGAGCTCAATAAGGAGCTCCGCGAGAAGGAGAAGGAGATCCGTGCCGCAGTCTCCCAGGACTACAAAGACAAGTTCTCCAAGCAGGAGGACCGCTTCAAGACGAGGCTGGGCGAGAGCGGCGCCCGGATCCAACAGCTCGAGAAGGCAAACGCCAATCTCGCCGCCAAGGTGAAGCGCGAAGCTGATCGCCGCCGCGCCGCCGAGAAGGCCCGTGAGGACATGTCCCAGGACCTCGCCTCCCTCATGGGGGACATGGAGGAGATGAACCAGCAGGTGGGGCCTGCCGTGGAGAAAGCAGTGGAGGCAGCGGAGAGCATCAAGGTGGCGCAGGTGCTGTCGCAGCAGCGAGAGCGCATGTTCCTGTCCTTGACGGGACGGGGCCGTGAGCTCACCGCGAAGCTGGGAGCGGAGGCGCCGAGCGTTCCGGCCCAGGGCCACGCTGACGCCGCCACCTATCTTCTGTACTTTGAGCAGCTCTTCACAGCGCTCGAAGGCCCTGCTGCGGAAATCCGCGACGTGGTCGAGGAGGAGTGCCGCCAGCTTCTGGCGGTGGCGGTGGATCGCATCTTCTCCAACCTCGTGCACCTCCAACCTGGGTTCGACCTCGCCACGGTGACCGAGCCACTGGAGGGGGACGCTGGGTGGAAGGCCTCTAGCTCCGTCCGCGACCAGGTGGACGACTTCTGCAGCCGCTTCAAGCGGGCCGCTGCAGAGGATGGCGGCGAGGGGAGCGAGCCCGAGGAGGAAGAAGAGAGTGACCAGGACGGCGCCGAGGCCTCCGACTGATCTCCTCCTGGAGTCTCCTCCTGCCATGTGTCGCGCTTGTAGCGCTTTAGGGGCGTTTGCCTGTTAGAGACTTTCATTTCTCACTTTGTAATTTATTTCTTCATTTTGTGAACAATTTGCTATCAATTCAGTGCGTGCTTCCCTCGAGGGGTCTTTGCTTCATCTCAGTGTCTTTTTCGCTCTGCGTCGTTGGACCCTTCCCCTCGCACTATGACTCCTGCCGCTGCGGTATGCTCGAGCAATGACTCGGCAAGGCCGGGGGGAGTTTAAGGCTTGGGGAGGTAAGAGCCCTCGAGTCGCGATGCTGAGGGCCCCCCTTTGACGCGCAAGCAGTCCACGGAGAGTAAGGAAAGAACCACTTGAGGGACGCAGAGCGCTCATGAGAGAAGTGTGAGGATTCCCTTGAGGTGAGCGAGAAACTTAGCTTCGCGAGGCTTTTGCCCGACGTAGGCCTTCTCTGGCGAAGTTCTCCCCTTCAGGGGCCGAGGGTTTTCCTCCGCAGGCCTGGCGGGGACTTTTGCTCTCTGTGGATGTTAGAGGGGCAAGCCGAAACGCTAGAGCACAGTACTAGGGACTAATGCGCGCTTATAGGTCCCCTCAGGCGTTCCTTGCGAGGAGAGAGAGTACCAAGGTCCTTTGTAGAGATGGCGTGCTTGGGAGGGCCTGCCCTCTAGCCAGAGCTCGGATCCTTGGGTTTTGCAGTGCTGCTGGTGTGTCATTTGAGGCACTGGCACCGTACTCAGCCCCCGCTCGCGAGGTGCGCATGTGGAGAGATATAAGTGCCCATTTTCAATAAGGAAAATAATGCTGAAGTAAACTCACCACCAAAATATTACGTAGCGGCGCCGTAGCGCATAGTTCACTTAGGAACGAAAGTGGCGCCTGAGCGCAAAGTTCACTTGGAACGAAAATCGGTTCATTACACTTGGGTTTGCCAAGCTAACGTTCCTTCCATGTCGTGGCATGGGGACCACCCATTAGTGGCAGAGGTTCACTGCGGCCTGCGAGGGCTCATTTGCAGGAGAGCTCGGAGGGCTGGGCCTCGGGAGAAGCTTTGAGAAGCTTGGAGGTGAAGCCGTGAGCTTCCCTCTAGAGACAAAAAATGCCTGGCGTGACTGTGATCACGGGTAGAACTTGCGCAGATGCGCGATGTTCCACGGGTTCTTGACGGGGATGCCGTCTTCGGTCTCGAGGCGTACTGCGCCAGGCCTGGCGACGTGGGAGACCCTGTAGGGGCCTTCCCACATCGGCGAGAGCTTGTGGAGACCTTCCCTGGAGAGGATTCGCCTGAGGACGAGGTCGCCCGCCTCAAGGGTGCGTGAGCGCACATGGCGGCTGTGGTAGCGTCGCAGGTCTTGCTGGTACCCTGCCGCCCTGAGGGCGGCCTGACGGCGCAGTCCCTCGAGAAGCAGCAGGTCGTCGTTGTGGAGGCCCTCTTGGGTGTCCTCATTGAAGGCAAGGACCCGGGGCGATCCATGCTTGATTTCTGCGGGGAGGACTGCCTCAGCTCCGTAGACCAGGGCGAACGGCGTTTCGCCTGTAGGCCTCGAGGAAGTTGTGCGTATGGACCAGAGCACGGAGGGGAGCTCGTCGATCCAGCCCTTGCCATGGCCCTTGAGGATGTTGAAGCTCCTGGTCTTGAGGCCCTTGAGGACCTCAGCGTTTGCTCGCTCGACTTGACCGTTGCTGCGTGGGTGAGCTACCGAGGCGAAGCAGACCTTGACGCCAAGCTTATCGCAGTAGGCTCGGAAGATGCCGCTGGTGAATTGCGAGCCGTTGTCGGTGATGATGCGGTTGGGCACGCCGAAGCGGCAGACCAAGCTTCTGATGAATTTCACCGCGGCCCCGGCTGGTATGGTGCGCACCGGCTCGACCTCGGTCCACTTGGTGAACTTGTCGATGGCCACGAAGAGGAAACGGTAGCCCCCCTGCGACCTTGGGAAAGGGCCCAAGATGTCCAGTCCCCAGACCGCAAACGGCCAGGAGAGCGGGATGGTTTGAAGCCCCAGCGCCTATGGTGACGCTAGCCCCCGAGCCTTCAGCCCCCGAGCTGGTGGTGTCCAGCGGCACCTTCTTCGTGGCGGCTTGCTCCTGAGAGAACACTTGCTTCTTCTTCTTGGGCCTCTCGAGAGGTTCCATGTCCACGTCAGCCGGGAACGCCATGGCGGCCGCCTTGTAGGCGCTCTCGACAGCGCGCGTGGCGTCCAGGATATGACCATGGATGGCGATGGTGCCAGCGCTGCTGGGGATCTTGACCATGTTGTAGGCGTGATGCGTGACGGCCATGAACTTCGCGAGGGCGGGGTAGCCGAGGATGGCGTTGTACGGCAGGCCGATGTGGGCGACATCGAAGTCGATCAGCTCCGTGCGATAGTTCTTCTGCGTGCCAAAGGTGACCGCGAGGCGGACTTGCCCCAGAGGCTTGATAGAACCACTGGTGACGCCCGTGAACGGCCTGGAGGGCATAAGCCACTCGTAGGGCACTTGAAGCGTCTCGAAGGTCTCGACAGAGATGACGTTCAGGCCCGCTCCCCCATCGATGAGCGTCTTGGAGACGGTGATGTTGTTGATGGTGGGGGAGCAGACCAGGGGGAGGGTTCCAACAGTCTTGGTCGACTTGGGGTGGTCCTTGGCGTCGAAAGCGATGGTGTACTGGGACCACTTGAGGGGCCTGGAGGTCTCGGTGCTCGGGAGCGCAGCGTTGAGTTCGCGGGCGAACTGCTTGAACTGATTGTTTGACTTGGGCGCTTGAGCTCCGCCGAGGATGCAGGCCATGGCGCCTCTCGGGGCCTGGTAGCCTCCATCTTCCTCGTCGGGGAGGTTGTTGTTCTTCTCGGCGGCATTGGCTTGAGTGCCCGGCGGCTTCTGGTAGCCGCCGTCGCGCCTGCCCCTGCCGTCTCTGCGGTAGCCGCGACCTCTGCCGCGGCCTCCGCTGCCTTCTCCTCGCTCGCGTTCCCTGCTCAGCCTCTTGAGGTCGAAGCAGTCGTCTGTAGCGTGCCCTCGCCTGTTGTGGTAGACGCAGAACGGACGGTGGTCTACCTCTTTGTCGCCGCGCTCGGGAGAACCCCTGCGGGGTCCCTTCGCGTCAGGCTCTGCCGCGAGGACCGCGGTGGCCTTGCGCTTGGGCTCTTCCTTCTTCTTGTGGCTCTTGGACCCCTCGCCAGGGTCGTCCCCCCGCGCGCTCATCTTGACGAAGAGGAGTCCCTCTTCAGCCTTGGCGCACTTATCCGCCAGATCGAACAGCTTCACCACGGAGGTGAGCTTGTCGTGGATGCCGAGCTTCTCGAGCATCCTGCGGTTCGTGACGCCCTCGCGGAAGGCAGCGATCACCTGGGTGTTGGGGATGTTTGGAATCTTGTTCCGCACCTGGCTGAAGCGCTGGATGTACTTGCGAAGAGTTTCATCTTTCTTCTGCACCACAGCGCGCAAGTCGTTGTGGGTGAGTGCGCGCTCGTACGTGCCCTTGAAGTTGGCGACGAACTGTCTGCAGAGCTCCTCCCAGGAGTCGATGGAGTCCTCCGGCAGGTTGAGAAGCCAGGACAGCGCTGAGTCCCTGAGGGTGTGGGAGAACCAGTTGGCCATGACCTTGTCGTCGCCCCCTGCAGCCTGGATAGAGGTGGTGTAGAGCTGCAGGAACTCGAGAGGGTTGGTGGACCCGTCGAAGCCCTTGGGGAGCGCTGGCCTGAACTTCTGCGGCCAGACCACACGACGCAGGGCGCGCGTGAAGGCCATGCAGCCGGAGGCATAGGTGGCCGTTCCTCCCTGGAGGGCCCTGCGGTTTTGCTGCCCCGCTTGGCCGAGCTCCTCGACGAGGCGGTTCTGGAGGTCTCGGCGTCGCTCCATGCCCACTCGCGCGTCCGGCGCAGTGCGCTGCACGATTTGACAGTCGTGCGGCGAGGAAGCATGTGAGGGAGCCCGCTGCGCCGCGGCCGGAGGTGGTCCCGGCGGCGGTGGGGGCGCGCCTGGCGCGGCCGTCCCTGCAGGGCCGGAAGGCACGATAGAGCGCGACGGAGCAGGGCGCGTGGTTGCGATGTCGACGAGGTGGTGGAGGCGGTCCAGCCACTGGTCGTGTGCCTCGGCACTTGGCCGGTAGCGGAGGAGCTCCTGGGCCATGAGCAGCGCGGTATGGGGGGCGGGCTCGTGGTGTTCCCGAGTGGACACGCTCTGGCGCCGGGGCGGGTGCGAGGACTCAGCGTCCTCACGGCGCTCGGAGAGGTCCTCGTCGTCGCGCTGGTCTCCACCGCGGTGCTCCTCGCTCTCTGGCTCCTCCACGCGCGGGCCGGTGCCAGCGCGCTCGGTCGTGCGGGGGCGACCACGGCGGCCACGGGTGGGAGCAGTGCCGGGCTCGGTGTGAGCTCTCTCAGAGGTACGCCGGTTGGCGCGCGTCGCGCGGGTGTCCATCATGGCGCGGAGTTCGGAGGTTGAAGACACGCCTCAGTCCCCTACCTGGCGCGCCAAATGTCGAGGAGTGACTCCCACGTAACAGGGGTAGTCTCGCCCCGAAGAGAGGTTCGAAGGGGGACTGAACACGGAGGTCAAACAACCCTCGATGCACGCCGCGACGTTGCTCGCGGTGCCTGGAGTGGAGCTGCACGACAGAGAGTGACACCGGCCCTTACCCAGGTTCACGGCCCTCAAGGTGAGGTAAAACCGCTACTCCTGCTTGTCTGAATTGCACTGCGGTGACTACAGTACAGCGAGCCTCCGGGCGTTGAGAAGGTCCGGAGGTGGAAGACGCTATCGAATTCGGGATCGAATTCCGGATCCCTCGCCACGGAAGTGCCCCCTCTCCTTATATAGTTGCCCCGGGCCTCATCCCTGCGACCTGCGCAGTGGAAGGGTTCCCACATGGCGACGAGCGGCGGAGCGGGGTGCACCACTGCTCGCTGGTCCATGGACTCGGTCCATGGTCGTAAAGCCTGCCTTCGTGGCAGGGCAGCTGTCTCCTCCGTCCTTGGACGCAGCTCCTCCGTGCTAAACCGGCGCGCCGTGGCCGACAAGCTGCAGACTTTGCAGAGCGGCTCGCAGGTGCGGCAAAGACCGTGGGGAGTGCCCGTGGTGATGTCGTCGTTGGAGCGTTGTGCCGGCCAACTGCTTTATCACCAAAGAGGAAAGCTTCGTTGGCGGCGCAGGAGACACAGAGCTTTGTTGACCCCTTTTATCACGGGAACGGCAACTGCGACGCTGTCGCTGTCGCGCGCGCAGACGCGCGCGTCACCCTGCGGCTGCTGCCGAGCCCACGTGCGCTCTGCAGCGCGTCCTTCGCCGCGAAGTATCCCCTCAGGGGCCTGAGGCTCTCGAGGGGGAGGAGTCGTGCTGGCTCCCTCCAGAGGGAGAGAGCCCTCAAGTGGGACACCCTCGGGGGGAACCCCCTTCAGGCCTCTGGCGGCGCCTCAAGGCCCCTCCAGGGTTTTTTTCCTCGGGGGCTCCCCAAGCGGTTTGCTTGGCCCTTAGCCGTCTCGTAGATGCTGTCGCGCGTGCGGTCCGTGGAGAGTGGGCTCTGCACACCCTAGAATCCACTGGGCCGACAAACACCCGAAGGTCCACCCCCACCACCAGCAGGGCACATCGCGGGGGCAGTCCATGCAAACCAGCGGCAGGAGAGTTCAGCCGCAGCACAAGATCAATACCCAGAAACTAGAGGGACCATGTATATGATACAAAAAGGACGCCCGTCGAACCGATGTCAGAAGTTAATCAGTCGACAGGTTCATTTAGCTACAGCCGCCCCACCCACTACTCCAGAGTACCTTCAGGGTTCAGAAACACCCATCGGGTTCACTCGCGAGGATCACCCCCCAGGAGTGCCGCGACCGGGTCACGCCCCCCTAGTCTTGCATGCATTAATCGGAGGGTTCAGGATGAGCAAAGTTTTCATGGATGGTGGCAGTGGCATCAACATTATCTTCGCAGACACGCTACGCAACATGAGCTTGTCTCTGACCAACCTGAAACCTTCAGACAACACCTTCCATGGCATAGTGCCAGGGAAGGCAGTATATCCGTTGGGTTCCTTATGGCTCGACGTCGTCCTTGGCGAGGCAGATCACTTCAAGAAAGAAAGCATCGAGTTCGAAGTAATCGACTGGAAATCCCAGTACCACGTCATCCTCGGGCGACCAGCGTTCGCACGATTCATGGCGGTTCCACATTATGCGTACCTGATGCTAAAGCTTCCCGGACCCAAAGGAGTCATAACAGTCCGTGGTGATTTCCAGAAGTCAGACAATTGCGACAGGGAGTTCAGCAAGATATCCGAGTCCTTTGGCGCGCAGGAGCAGCTTGCAGAGATCGCCCTGGACAATGATCGCACCCTTTTTCCCGAAGGAAAAAAGCCGGCACTCGATAGCTCTTTCAGCGCCAAAAGCGACACAAGGGCAGACAAGGTACACCCAACGGATGCTGAAAAGACAGTCCTCATATCATCAAGTCTCAATGAAGCATAGGAAGGCGCGCTCGTCGAGTTCCTCCGTGAGCACTGGGAAATTTTCGCTTGGCACCCCACCGATATGCCAGGTGTACCCAGGGAACTCGCCGAGCACGCCTTACAGATTTTTCCTGGCACCAAGACAGTTAAGCAAACAATGAGATGGTTATCCGAACCAAAGCGATTGGCAGTCGGAAGAGAAATAGACAGGCTTTTAGATGCCAAGTTCATCCGAGAACTTAAGAAATCTGACTGGGTAGCAAACCCAGTACTCGTCCCGAAGAAAGGAGTAAAGAATGGGCGCATGTGCATTGACTTCACGTCACTCAACAAGTGTTGCCCCAAGGATCACTTCCCCTTACCACGGATAGATCAGATTGTGGATTTGACTGCAGGCTGCGAACGCCTCTCGTTCCTCGACGCCTACTCCGGGTACCAGCAAATCCAGGTGAAAAAGGAAGACAAAGAAAAAATTGCATTCATCACTCCTCACGGTGTGTATTGTTACACGAAGATGACCTTCGGGTTAAAAATGCAGGCGCCACCTATCAGCGTACAAGTATACATCGATGATATAGTCGTCAAGACTCGCCAAACCAACACCTTGGTCGATGATTTGCGCGAAACCTTCGTTGCCCTGAGCGAGTACAGAATCAAACTTAACCCTACCAAGTGCGTGTTTGGGGTGCCATCAGGGCAAATATTAGGTTACCTCGTGTCCGCCAGGGGCATCGAGGCCAACCTAGAAAAAATCCAGGCAATTCTGCAGATGCCTGAGCCGACGAAACTACGAGAAGTCCAAGGACTCGCAGGGAGAGTGGCAGCTCTTAGCAGATTCATCAGTCGCATGGGCGAGAAGGCATTACCATTTTATCAGTTAATGAAGAAATCAGACAAGTTCGAGTGGACAGCCGAAGCTCGAGCTGCTTTCAGCGATCTGAAACGAAGGCTCACAACTCCTCCTGTCCTTGTGCCACCTCGCGAGCAAGAGACCTTATACCTGTATATAGCTGCCACCAACAGGGTGGTCAGTGCAGTCCTCGTGGTCGAAAGGCCAGAGGAGGGGAAAACTCAGCCGGTGCAGCGACCTGTGTACTACCTAAGCGAAGTACTCTCCGCGTCCAAGGAGTGGTACCCTCACTATCAGAAGCTCGCCTACGGGGTGTTCATGGCAAGTCGCAAGGTCGTGCATTATTTCACGGAGCATCCAATAGTGGTGGTGAGCAGCGCCCCATTGGCCGACATCCTCAACAACTCTATGGCAACTGGACGAGTCGCCAAGTGGAGCATCGAACTCGGACCTAGAGATATCACCTACCGGCACCCAAAGGCCATCAAGGCTCAGGTTCTCCCAGATTTCACTACCGAATGGATCGAGGCTCAGCTACCTCATGTCCCCGATTTATCCAACTCTTGGACTATGTATTTCGACGGGTCCAAGCGGTACGATGGTGCTGGAGCGGGGGTCATCCTGACATCTCCCAAGGGTGACAAGCTACGTTACGTGCTACAGATGGACTTCAAGAGAGCCTCGAACAACGAGGCAGAATACGAGGCACTGTTGCACGGCATGCGCATGGCAAAAGCCTGCGGGGCAACTCGGTTGATGATTTACGGCGACTCAAACCTCGTCGTGCAGCAAACGATGAAGGAGTGTGATGGTAACGCGGATAACATGCAGGCTTACCGCGACATGCACAACATCATGGAGGGCAGTTTCGATGGCTGTGAGTTGCGACATGTCGGTCGGGAAAACAACGAGGAAGCAGACAGGCTAGCCAATATTGGGTCCAAGAAAGAACCCATCCCTCCCGGTGTTTTCCTTGAGCGAATCAAGGAAAGGTCAGTCAAAATAAAGACACCAGCCGCAGCCGCAGGAGAGGTGGACTCCCCAGCTGACGAAGACAACGCAACCCTGGGTGAGCAGCAGCCCGGCAATGCACTAGCCGCAATTCTTCCAGTCGAAGTCTTTCTCATCGAACCTTCCTGGACGAAGCCGTTTCTGGCCTACCTACTCTGCCAGGAACTACCTTCAGATCCAGTCGAAGCAAAGCGAGTCGCTAGGCGTTCCAAGGCCTTCACGGTAATCAACAAGGAGCTATACAAACGGAGTATCTCGGGAATATTGCAGCGGTGCATCGCACCCGAAGACGGAAGAGAATCCTCATGGATATCCACGCAGGGACATGTGGGCACCACGCAAGCAGTTGAGCACTCGTAGCCAAAGCCCTACGCGCTGGTTTCTATTGGCCCACGGCTATGCAAGATGCGGAAGACGTAGTCAAAAAGTGCCTCGGATGCCAGAAGTATGCGACTAAGCCGCATGCCCCAGCGTCCGAGCTCAAGACAATTCCGTTAGCCTGGCCCTTCGCTCAGTGGGGACTCGACATGGTTGGACCTTTGAAGAAATCGTCACGAGGTGGGCACACTTTCCTCTTAGTCGCAGTCGACAAGTTCACCAAGTGGATCGAGGCAGTACCTGTCACAAACGCTACGGCGACATCGGCAGTCAACTTCATCAAATCTATCATTTTCCGCTTCGGAGTGCCCAACAGCATAATCACCGACAACGGCACCAACTTCACGGCAGAGTGATGCACCGGTGTGGAGTTGTTGAGAAACCCCAAGAGGAAGGTGTGATGTAGTGCAGCAGCAAATTTCCCTCAGTGATGAAACCAAGGTTATCGAACCAGTAGGAGATGAAGAACACGTCTGAAGGTCTCCCTGGCAATGGCGCCAGAAATTACTTGATGGAAAGGGAGGTGGAGCCTGCACAACACAATCAAACTAATTTGCCCCAACGAAACAGTGAGGTTGTCAATCTCACTGCCTTGCTATAACAAAGGATTAAATGTATGTGTGGAGGATGATGTTTGCAGAGAATGAAAGTAACAGTTTGCAGTTGGTTATATTATCAGTTTAAAGAAAAGGACCGGGGTCCACAGTTCACTAGTGGTGTCTCTCCATAAATAATAATAATAATAGCATACATGCGGGTAAACAAATTATAGCTGGGCAATTGACAAAATAAAGAGCTGCATAATGATGCATATACTAATGACATGATGTCTAGTGTGAGATTCATTTGGGCATTACAACAATATACATAGACCGTTCCAACCGCATCTATGACTAATAATCCACCTTCCGGTTAGCGTCCGCACCCCTTTCAGTATTAAGCTGCAAGCAACAGATTATTGCATTAGGCAAAGTGTGTAATGTAAGTAATAACATTATCCTTAGACAAAGTACTACTGTTTTATCCCTATTAGTAACAGTACATCTACAATCTTAGAGCTTGCTGTCACTACCCCAGATTAAATAGGGACATGAACCCACTATCGAGCATAAATACTCCCTCTTGGAGTCACAAGCATCTACTTGGCCAGAGCATATACTAGCAACGGAGAGCATGCAAGATCATAAACAACACACAACATGATATATTATGAATCAAATGACATAGTATTCAATATCCATCGGATCCCAGCAAACACAACATGTAGCATTACATAAAGATGATCTTGATCATGATAGGCAGCTCACAAGATCTAAACATGATGGCACAATAGGAGAAGACAGCCATCTAGCTACTGCTATGGACCGGGAGTCCAAGGATGAACTACTCACGCATCAGTCCGGAGGCGGGCATGGTGATGTAGAGCCCTCCGGTGATGATCCCCCTCTCCGGCAGGGTGCCGGGAAGAGGTTCTGAACCCTCCCGAACTAGGGTTGACGACGGTGGCGGCTCCGTAAGGGTTTCTGGAAAAGTGTTCTGCCTCCAGGTCTTAGGTTTTCGGGGGGGGGGGGGGGGGGGGGGGGGTTTAAGTAGGCGAAAGGGCGAAGGCGGTGGAGGCCCGAGGGCCCGTCACGCGATGTTGGCACGGCAGGGGGGAGTCGCGCCCCCACCTTGTGACGGCGCCTCGGTGCCCTCCTTCGTCTCCTCTTCGGACTTCTGGAACGTGTCGGGAAAAATAGGGACTTTGGTATAAAAATTGTCCAATTCCGAGAATATTTTCTTAAGTAGTTTTCTGAAACCAAAAACAGCAGATAACAGGGAACTGGCACTATGGCATCTTGTTAATAGGTTAGTCCCAGAAAATGCATAAAACAACACAAAGTGTATATAAAACATGTAGCAATTGGTATAATATAAGCATGAAACATAAGAAATTATAGATACGTTTGAGACGTATCAAGCATCCCCAAGCTTAGTTCTACTCGTTCTCGAGTAGGTACAACGATAACAAGAATAATTTCTGAAGTGACATGCTTTCACACAATCTTGATCATATAATAATGTAATGCATTTAAACTGAGATCAAATGAATAAAAGCTGTAGTTTATATTGATATCAAATGAGTAATGAATAAACAAGTAGGAAGAACAACGCAAAACTTTCAATGAATTAGTACTAGAGAACAATCAACCGTGCAAAGTAGATATTAAAGATGATTTAAGCTTCAAGAATAACAATATAATCATGTAATGAATCAAACACTCGTGGCAACTTTGTGAAAGGATCAAGTCAAGCAATAACAATATGCACGTAGAAGATCATCTCTCTATTTGTTCACTCAAAAACAAGCAAATGTTCAGCGTTGGTTCCTGGCACCAGGATATGTTGTGGCTAAAAGAATAATAATGGGGGTTTGGAAGGCCAACGGAAGAAAGTCTCACACAGCTGAAAGTCATAATTAGACAAGAGGAAGTCTTATAATCGAAGCTATGCAAGGAGTAGTGATTGCCACACAACGGATGCACATAGAGCTATAAGTTTATGAAAGCTCTCCAATGGAACTAGTGGGGGTGCATCTAACTTGCTTGCTCATGAAGACCTAGAGCACTTTTGAGGAGGCTCATCATTGGAATATACAAGCCAAGTTCTATAATGTAAAGTTACCCACATAGTTATACAAGTAGAACATGAAAACTCTCACATATGGAGTAAAGGTGCTAGACATGAGCACAAGTGATGACTATGAATATTACAGGTGCTATAACATGAGCACAAGTGTGGATAAAGAGTAGTAATGTTGCCCCCTTTTTATTCTTTCTTTCTTTTTTTCTATTTTTCCTTTTTTTTTGTATTTTTCTGTTTCTCTTTTCGATGTCCTCCATGGCTCTTTTCACTTTTAGGGGCAAACATTCTAATATGACAACACACTTTTGATACAAGGATCTCATAAGGGATAAAACATGGTGTATGAAACGGTGCCTCTTCCAGTGTAGCAGGATATGCAATGATCTAGCGTAACATGGGTAAAACCACACATCAGCTATATAGAATCATGCAAAGCAATATATAAATGATAAATGACAACAAGTCATGTAATGTAAGATGAAAGTTGCATGTCAATATATCTCGGAACAACTATAGAAATGCTGTATTATGTAGGTATGGTGGATGTTTTGAGAAAGATATTTGGCTTATGTGTAGGAGAACATGATGAAGATCTCCCACGAGTTTTGGATGTACCCGCGAAGTATGCACCAACTCTCAATGTGAGAAAGGACAATGCAAAGTACCGAAGAGGCTAGCAAATATGGTGGTGGAAGTGCTATGAAAACCGCAGCTTTAGAACTCACAAGCAAAAAGATTCCAACTAGAAATATGATCTTACAAGGCATAATGAAAATCACTCCATGAGGGACTGTGGCAAATGAACAAGTCACTGTTGGGACCCCGACCGTAGCGCATAACACAAAGTCATTACGGTTGTTTTTAACATTAGAAGTCATATAACATTATGCTATCAACTGGATATTTAAGTGTGGCACAGTTTCAATTTTTCTAGACCAACCATTAATCATTCCACTTTACTAAACCATCATGTTTACCATTAAGCATATTAATATCTCAAAACAACATCAATGATTCAAGTGATACAATTTAATGATCTACAAAATTATGTATCATTTAGTTATACCATCTACCACATTTAACATTTTCTGTTCTTAACCAAACACCAATCAACTTATTTGAAACATAAACTCTACAAGTATTTAACAATGAAGCAAGAGAGTATAACATATGAGAACTAACAGCTCTGAACAAGAGGTGCATGAAAAATAAGAGCTGAAAGTATTGCAGTAGCTATACAAGAATACTCAACAAGTATAAGTGAATAATAGGAGTATTCAAAAGAAAAAGCGGAGCGTGTCTCTCTCCCACACAAGAATGCTAGGATCCATTTTATTCAGAAAACAAAAATAACAAAAGCAAAAATAAAAACAAACAAACGCTCCAAGTAAAGCACATAAGATGTGGCGGAATTAAAATATAGTTTCACTAGAGATAACCTGATAAGTTGTTGATGAAGAAGGGGATGCCTTGGGCATCCCCAAGCTTTGACGCTTGAGTCTTCTTTGAAATATGCTTGGGTGACCCACGGGGGCATCCCCAATCTTAGGCTCTTTCATCTTCTTAATCACATCACATCATCCTCTCTCTTGATCCTTGAAAACTTTCTTCACACCAAACTCAAAGTAAACTTCATTAGAGGGTTAGTGCATAATCAAAAATTCTCATATTCTGCATGGAGACAATCATTATCATGGTACTGGACATTAGCTACAGCCACTGGAATTTTATGGAACAAAAAGATCCATTCAAAAACAGCAAAAGAACCAATGCAAAATAAATGGCAGAATCTGTCAAAAACAGAACAGTCCGTAAAGACGAATTTTTTCGAGGCACTTAACTTGCTCAAATCAGAAAACTCAAAACTAATGAAAGTTGCGTACATATCTGATGATCACGCACAAAAAATCCCAGGTCATTTTGATTTTTTTTGCGAAGAGTTATGAATTTAACGGTGGACAGCAGAAAAACTGTTCTGGCGCAGAAATCCAAATCTAGCATCAACTTTCTGCTAGAGACTTAACTTGGCACAACTTGTGCAATAAAGTAAAGATACAAAGGAATTGCTATAGAGGTAGGCATGTTCCTTGACTCAAGAAAATAAAATAACAGGAATAAAAAGTGGGTTGTCTCCCATAAGCGCTTTTCTTTAACGCCTTTGAGCTAGGCACAGAAAGCAAAACTCAAGTATTTCCAAGAGAAGAAGCATCCAAATCAATGCAAGAAATACTCTCAACTATGCATTGTATTTTATCTATATGAGTTTCAGAGATCCCTTTTCCATTACTCTTAGGTTTACTACATTCATCAAAGGGATTCGCAGGGACAATCCAATCAAAATTTTCTTCCAAAGCTTCATGCATAGCTACAAGTTTAATAGGTATTGGTACTTTGATTACTTCTCCCTTTTTAGGTTCGGTTTGCCCCAATTTTTCTAGTGTATTGATAACCTCCACACATGAGCCTAGCATATTAAAGCGATCAAAAACTTTTCTAGCTTCTTTAGCAACATCACCAAATTCTTTAAGCAGGGTTTATAGGATAAAATCTTTCTTTTCAGCATTTTCAACATTATGAAGATCAAGAAACATTTGTTGAATTATGGGATGGAGGTTAACAAACCTAGCCTCTAGCATGTGAACCAAGGAAGCTGCAGCAATTTCATAATTTGGAGCAAGTTCTGCTATGGATCTATCCTCAAAATCATCATGCATACTAACATGGTCAAAGAATTCTTCAATATTATCTTTTCCAATTATAGAACCACTTCCTACTGGCAGGTCTTCCAGGGTGTACTTAGGGAGCAACATTTTAGCAGAAATAAAGCTAAAACCGGAATACAAATATTAATGCAAGTAGCTAATTTTTTTGTGTTTTTCATAATAAGAAGCAAACAGGATAATAGCAATATAAATATTAATGCAAGTAACTAATTTTTTTGGTATTTTTGATATTAAGCAAACAAGACAGGAAATAAAATTTAACTAAGCAAGAGAAAAACAAAGTAAAGAGATTGGGAAGTGAGAGACTCCCCTTGCAGATGTGCTTCAGCTCCCCGGCAACGGCGCCAGAAAAATGCTTGATGCACTGGTGTGGTGTTGTTGGGAAACCCCAACAGGAAGGTGTGATGTAGTGCAGCAGCAAATTTCCCTCAGTGATGAAACCAAGGTTATCGAACCAGTAGAAGATGAAGAACACGTCTGAAGGTCTCCCTGGCAATGGCGCCAGAAATTACTTGATGGAAAGGGAGGTGGAGCCTGCACAACACAATCAAACTACTTTGCCCCAATGAAACAGTGAGGTTGTCAATCTCACTGGCTTGCTGTAACAAAGGATTAAACGTATGTGTGGAGGATGATAGTTGCAGAGAATGAAAGTAACAGTTTGCAGTTGGTTGTATTATCAGTTTAAAGAAAAGGACCGGGGTCCACAGTTCACTAGTGGTGTCTCTCCATAAATAATAATAATAGCATACATGCGGGTAAACAAATTACAGCTGGGCAATTGACAAAATAAGGAGCTGCATAATGATGCATATACTAATGTCATGATGTCTAGTGTGAGATTCATTTGGGCATTACAACAATATACATAGACCGTTCCAACCGCATCTATGACTAATAATCCACCTTCCGGTTAGCGTCCGCACCCCTTTCAGTATTAAGTTGCAAGAAACAGCTATTGCATTAGGCAAAGTGTGTAATGTAAGTAATACAATTATCCTTAGACAAAGTACTACTGCTTTATCCCTAGTAGCAACAGTACATCTACAATCTTAGAGGTTGCTGTCACTCCCCCAGATTAAATAGAGACATGAACCCACTATCGAGCATAAATACCCCCTCTTGGAGTCACAAGCATCTACTTGGCCAGAGCATCTACTAGCAACGGAGAGCATGCAAGATCATAAACAACACACAACATGATATATTATGAAGCAAATGACATAGTATTCAATATCCATCGGATCCCAGCAAACACAACATGTAGCATTACATAAATATGATATTGATCATGATAGGCAGCTCACAAGATCTAAACATGATGGCACAATAAGAGAAGAAAACCATCTAGCTACTGCTATGGACCCGTAGTCCAAGAATGAACTACTCACGCATCAGTCTGGAGGCGGGCATGGGGATGTAGAGCCCTCCGGTGATGATCCCCCTCTCCAGCAGGGTGCCGGGAAGAGGTTCTGAACCCTCCCGAACTAGGGTTGACGACGTCGGTGGCTCCGTAAGGGTTTCTGGAAAAGTGTTCTGCCTCCAGGTCTTAGGTTTTCGGGGGGTTTAAGTAGGCGAAAGGGCGAAGGCGGTGGAGGCCCGAGGGCCCGTCACGCGGTGTTGGCGCGGCAGGGGGGGAGCCGCGCCCCCACCTTGTGACGGCGCCTCGGTGCCCTCCTTCGTCTCCTCTTCGGATTTCTGGAACATGTCGGAAAAAATAGGGACTTTGGTATAAAAATTGTCCAATTCCGAGAATATTTCCTTAAGTAGTTTTCTGAAACAAAAAACAGCAGAAAACAGGGAACTGGCACTATGGCATCTTGTTAATAGGTTAGTCCCAGAAAATGCATAAAACAACACAAAGTGTATATAAAACATGTAGCAATTGGTATAATATAAGCATGGAACATAAGAAATTATAGATACGTTTGAGACGTATCACAGAGGAATTTCAAGATTTTTGCAAGGATCGGGGAATCAAACTCAAGTACGCCTCCGTCGCTCACCCGCAGTCCAACGGGCAGGTCGAGAAGGCAAACGGCTTAGTATGCAGCGGTTTGAAGAAAAGACTCCTAGTGCCACTCAAGCGCGCAGAAGGTGCCTGGGCGGAGGAGTTACCTGCGGTGCTCTGGAGCCTGCGCAAGACTCCCAACAGGTCCACGCAGTACCCTCCCTTCTTCTTAGTGCATGGGGCTGAAGCAGTCATGCCATACGACCTCAAGTTCGATGCACCTCGAGTAGTTGCCTACGACGAACAAGATTCTGACGCCGCACTCGAAGACGACATCGACACTCTGGACGAAGCACGAGACATCACACTCGCCAGAACCGCAACATATCAGCAGAGTTTGCGAAACTACCACAGTCGCCGCTTGCGACCACGATCCTTCGCAGTAGGAGACCTGGTACTACGCCTAAAGCAAAAGAAGGTCCATAAGCTCGCATCACCCTGGGAGGGGCCTTTCGTCATAACAGAAGTCATCGGCAATGGAGCTTATCGACTGAAGCACGCCGAGACAGGAGCGTTATCTCACAACCCGTGGAACGCAGCTCACCTGCGCCGGTTTTATGCCTAGCAGATTATCATCTCGGCTCGTAAGTCTTCGTTTTCAATAAAGGCTGCATCCAGCCATACTTGTATCATACAATTTTATATTGACCAGCAATAAAATACAATGTTCCTCTATATTCATCATATATGGCCTTTTACAAAACAAAACTTCCAGTCTAACCCGACGCTCGGCTGTCGAGAAATATCTATGCAACTCAAATCCTTCACCTCGAGGCACCTCAACGCTCGGGGGCTGTTGAAATTAGTTTATACAATCAGCAACCCTCGCGCGGACAGCGCCCCGGGGGCTTCAAGATGCTCAGTCATAACAGGGTTAGATACAAGCAGCTCAAGGCGAGCAACGCTCGGGTGCTGCAACTACTTCCAGACGCACACGACGCTCGGGGGCTGCTCCTGCATGGGCAGCAGCTACAGTTCCACAGGATTTTCCTACAAGGGTTCTGGTTTCACCTCGGCTTCCAGTCGACGGCGGTCTAGCTCCACGTCCGTCTCATGCTCCATCAGACCTATTACGCAGTTGGCTGGACCATCTACAGGTCGGTAATGATCTATCATCGAGACAGTGCCCGCACCCTCGGGGGGACCAGCCCCAACCTTTGCAGAGTCAATGTTTGGGTGGTGCAATCGTAGCACAGCAAACGCCGTAGTCGCACCCGCAACAAGTTGTCGACGAACGAAATCGCGGATGGCTTCCCCTTGGCGAAATCGGTTCAGCAGGCCAGTCAATCCGTGCGGTTGTTCATTTAGTGGGAAAAGAGCCTGGTGCACTAGGGACAGCGCCGTGGCACACGACTTCGCAAAATCACCAACTTGGGCAACTCGGTCACGCAGGGTAAGCAGCACCATCGTCTTGCTCCGCAGTGACCAAATGGAGGAGGCGTCCCGTCCAAGCTCGGCCATTACTTCCACAAAGCGAGACTGGACTCGACTTTGTTCGGCCTTTGCATCAGTTTGGACACCTACAGCATCAGAGGCAGGTTAGGTCAAGCCGGAAGGGCACAGTGCCTCCGAGACTAGGTACAAAAAAGGCTCGGGGGCTCGGCGGGCAACTTACATGGCAGGCCCGTGTTCGCCTCTTCTATCTCCTTCATCAACACCGTCTCCCTTTCAATTGGACGAGGTTGTTTCGACTGAAGAATGGCCAAGGTTCCCCGAGTCACTTTCAGGTCTTGTTCAGCATTTTCACATCGGACTTTCAGCATATTGTACAAGTACTGGTCCCGAGGATCAAACGGCGGAATAGTGCTCGGAGTCATGGTTCCAGCAGACTGCACAAATAATAGAATGGATACAAAAATCAACATCTAACATCTTAAAGATTACCATGGGAAGGAAAAGTTTGTGTAAATAGACAAAATGACTCGGGGTTGGGCATTTCCGCGCCCCCAAGGTTAAAGGATTCAGTACAGTAATAAAGTTTACACGAGAAAACGCGCAGCAGGCGCAGAGTACCAACAAAAGAACTTCAGTCAAAATGCTATGCTACCTACAACTAGAAACTACTTCGTGCTCGGAGCACTCGACGTGGTTGCGGACCCTTTCTTCTTGCGCTTGGCAACACGCTGCTCAAAGTCGCAAGAAGGGTATTCGCCAGACTACATGCTTCCTCCTCGTGCTGGCTAAGAGAAATCTTCTTGCCAGACGAGTCGAGTGGAAACGCAGACACAATGCTACCCAGATCAGCCTCCACCCCGTGCCCCAGCAGCATCTTGAAAGCAGTGGCGGATCCACGTACCGTCTGCTCGCGGAGGAACTTGGGGAAGGAGTCGCCTTCAGGGCGGAATGTCTGTGCTAGTGTAGCCAGGTCTTTTGGCACCTCTTGGTTGGGAAGCACGAGTAGATGAAGTGCGGACAGCGCAGCCGCCGAGGATGCGAGCACGCCAGCGAGTTTGCTCGCAAATCCTTCCGCAGAGTCAATCCCAACTTCCAGCGAAATGTCAGATGGAGGTGCATACTGTTCGGGAGATAACCCAAGAGCTCCTGCAGTAGGGTAAATCGAGTCAGTCAGTAGCAAACGAATACGGGATGGATCAGTCGAAAGTATACACAGCAGCATAAAGAGCGATAATACTTACTAGCCAGAGCATTTCCCAGTGCGAGCA
This sequence comes from Poa annua, assembly GCA_026929855.1. NCBI lineage: Eukaryota > Viridiplantae > Streptophyta > Magnoliopsida > Poales > Poaceae > Poa > Poa annua. Next base: position 75,777,578 of record CM049433.1, read on the forward strand.
GGCGAGTTGCTAGAGCGCAATCCCTTTCAACATGACGACCCTTCAGTCGCTCCTCTGCCTCGCGCGCCCCGTTAGCCCGAGCAGTTTCGACTTGAGCCGGCAGCTCTTTGGTTACTCGACTAAGTTCGTCTTTCAGGTCCTTCGCTAGACAGCGAGCATGATCTCTTTCTTGTTCAGTCGAGGCCAGAGCATCTGCAAGATGGAGCCATTAGGCCCAGCAATACAAGAAACATCACAAGACACGTCTATGTCAGTTGTTAAATTACCTTCGGATTTCTTCAGTTGCTCTCGGAGCTTGTGATTCTCCGATTCCAGCTGAACAAACTCAGCTCCGATGTCCAGCAGACGGTGAACGGTTGGCTGAAAAGACAACCAGTCAATATTCGTAAAGACAGAATTTCTGAGCTTGCGCCCAACTACGGGTAGTTGACCACAGGCTCGGGGGCTACTCCCATCGGGAGCGCTGTCGCGCACCCGATGAGGATGGAACCAAAAAAAAACAGTCGCGGGTCTAATGGTTTGAAGCAATTCCGATTAACTCACGTGATAAGCACTTGGAGTCGGAGCCTCATGAATTGACTTGGCAATAGACGGGTCTTTGATGGCCAACGTCGCAGGCGCGCTTTTTGCAGGAGGTTCCGCGGCTTTACCTTCCTCGTCCTCTCGCAGAATGGATGTTTGCTCGCCATGCGACTGAGTAGGAGTCTCAGAGTCTGTTTCCACATTATCCTCTTCGCTAGTTGTGCTGGTGCGAGGTAGTAAAGTCAGCAGAAATATCAAGTAAACTTCAAAATAAAGAAATATTGGGTAGTTTTGCTTACCCAGCTAGCCAGGGCATCACATCTTCCGGCGCTGGCCCACTCGGGTCAGAGGGCGGCATGAAAGATAGAGGAGTAACATCTAAGGCACCCGAGGTCGACACCGCAGCCGAGGAGAGGTCGACGTCTTTCTGAATGACATCGACTGCGGCTCGTTTGTGTCTATCCTGCGAGTCGCCAGAGCTTTCAGTCGGCGATCGCCCCCGTTTTTGATTCGCGATCTTCTCGGCCGCCTCTCCTTCAGAGTTTGCAGTGGCGACTGACGGGTCTGAGGCTGGCTCACGAGCACTTGCTAACGGAGTCACCTCCTCAAGTATAGTCGCCTCAGATGCCGGTGGGGCATGACCCTACAGACATAAAGAATTTCATGAAGGAGTGTACATCGGAAATAGCAAAGACAAATGATATGACTAAACTATAATTGTACCTCAGGAACTGGGTTCTTCGCTTCATAGGCAGCCGCGGGTGAGGTCAGCTCCCCAAGTTTGGCCTTGAGGCCAGTCAGCTGCTTCACTATCTGCAGAAGCTCGTTGCTCGAGTAATCTTCAGTCGACACCCGAGTGCAATCGTCTGAGCCAGTATACTCAAACAAAGGGTGAGCGCGATCCTGCAGAGGTTGCACTCGGCGTCGCAGAAAGGCGGTAACGAGGTGTACGCCAGTCATGACTTTTCCCTCGGTGGTTTGCAGCTCTATCACCTTCTTCAGCAGCGACCTAGCTTCTCGTTCTTCAGTCGCTGTCAGGGAGTTGCTCCAGGAGCGCTTCTTCTGGAGTTCGACGTCGCCAATGAAGGGGGGTACACCCGCGGATTTTCCGGCACTAATTTCAGCCTTGATGTAGAACCAGCGGTCGCGCCAGTTCTGCACCGACTCCGACATGGGGATTTTGAAGTACCCCGACTTCGGTCGAGCCTGGATACCAAGGCCGCCAGGGCCGGTGCCGGAACCTTGACCCTTGATATTGAAGCAGAGTCGGAATAACCCCCAGTGAGGGGCTATTCCGAGGAAGCACTCGCACAGCGTGATAAAGCAGGCAATGTGGAGTACGTCGTTCGGCGGTAGGTCGTGGAGTTGCGCGCCGTACACTGAAAGGACAATGATGTCGCCTAGAGGGGGGGGGTGAATAGGCGGTTTAAAACTTTTCCGGTTTAGGCTTGATAATTGCGGAATAAAACTAGATGTTTAAATTAACAAGCCGACAACCTAAATAAACTAGGTTCACCTATGTGCACCAACAACTTATGCTAAGCAAGACAAACAACAAGGTGATAGCAATATAGAATACTTCAAGCACGAAGGCTATCACAATGTAAAGTGCATAAGTAAAAGCTCGGGTATAGAAATAACCGAAGCACGCGGAGACGAGGATGTATTTCCGAGTTCCTCCTTGTTAAGGGAGTACGTCTCGTTGGAGAGGTGTGAACCGACACAACGGTTCAACAACCACAAAGGTTTCACCTTCTTCTCCGATGAACCGCACCACAAAGGCTTGGTTCACCTTCCACTATCGGAATTCCTTCGAGGCGGAATCCGGAGCCTTTCAACAACAATCCGGGGCACAACCCACAATGGGATTGGGGGCTCCCGAACGGCCTCCAACAACAATCCGGGGCACAACCCACAATGGGATTGGGGGCTCCCGAACGGCTTCAAGTGACCACACAAGGGTCCAACCACCACAAAGGCGTCTAGGGTCCAAGGACCCAAGAGTAACAAGTTCACAAGTTTTCAACTTCCACGAATCCTCGTGGAGAGCACACCGATGCACCAAATGCAAAAGGCAAGAGCACAAGTGCTCAAATCCTTCACTCTCAAATTCCAACAAAGCAACAAATGCTTATGGGGGAATAAGAGAGGAAGAACAAAGAGGAGATGCACCAAGAACTCCAAGATCAAGATCTACAAGGTTTCCCTCACATAGAGGAGAAATCGATCGGTGGAAACGTAGATCAAGATCACCTCTCACTTTCCCTCAAATATTAGCAAGAACCATGGGAGGGATTGAGAGGAAGAGCAAGCTTTACAAAGGGCAACAATGGAGGAGAGAGAGGAGAAAGACTTGCTCTAGAGCTTAGTCAACCATTGGGGAAGAAGGCCCCTTAAATAGCTCATCCCAAAAATCCAGCCGTTGCAGCAGCTTCTTGTTCCGCAAGGGCGGTAGTACCGGCCAAAAGCCCGGTAGTACCGGCCCTGCGGTATCTTCGGTACCGCAGAAAACCGAGCGCGCGGTACTACCGGGGGATAAAACCCCGGTACTACCGGGCCCAAGTGCCGGGCTCCAACCCCGGTACTACCGGGGCCATCCGTGCCAAAACGTCCGAAAACCAACTTCAGAGAGTAGTACCGCAGAGAGCCCGGTACTACCGCAGCGAGCCCGGTACTACCGGCTGACTGCGGTACTACCGGAACAAAACTCTCCGGTACTACCGGGCCTGTCCGAACACCAAAAACACAGCTATAACTTTTGCAAATGAACTCCGAATGAGGTGAGACCAACTCCGTTGGAAAGGTACCGACAAGGAGAAGGCTACAAAAAGTGAAAATATTGCATCCCATAAATAGAGTAAAATCACCACACATGGCAAGGTGTGGGACTTTCCTCACGGTTGAACCGGCAATATTTCCGCCACCGAAAACGCAACTAGTTTTCCAAGGTAAAACCGTTTTCGATGAACTAGAGCTTGACATGGAGATGAACCAAGCTCTAATTCCTCACCACCATAAAAGCCAAATAAGAACCAAGAAATATGATATGCCAAGTATGCAAAGGTTTGAGCTCTCCACAATGATGCGATCAAGTTACTCACTTGAGAGCCCCTCTTGATAGTACGCCGTCTATCCTAAAACCCGGTCTCCCACTAACACCATGAGACCGGTAAAATAGAAAACCTATCAAGATCATACCTTTGCCTTGCGCATTCCACTTGAGCTCGATGATGACGATCTTGACTCTCTCAAGTTGAAACACCTTTCTTGATTGTGCTTGCTAGCACATGCTTGATGAAGACTTCTCCAAATGCTCCCCCATACTCCATTATGGGAGGGCCTCGCTAAGCATCGTCTTCATGACTCCTTTGCAAGCTTCAATCAAATGATATCTTCGAGATGCATCATATTGAGCTTGCACTTCATCTTCTTCTCTTGATATGTATGATGGCTTGGTGGTAAACATGATTGTTCACTCAATCTTCTATTCCAAGCCATACTTGCAATGAGCTCAACTCTTCACATGACCATTCTTCATATAAACCCTTGAGTAGAGCATTGATCATCATGTAATCTACTAGAGTCCAACACATGAACTCCAATCTTTTCCTATGGACAAGATCTACAAGTATATCTCAAAGCAAACATTAGTCCATAAGGATTGTCATTAATTACCAAAACCACGCATGGGGGCAACCATGCACTTTCAATCTCCCCCATTTTGGTAATTGATGACAATCCCTTTTACGAGGGTTTATATATAATGAATTTAAGCAACCATGCAACACAAAGAGCAAGGATGCAAGATAACCGCAAGAGAACAAACCCATATTCCCTTAAACCCTCTAAACTTCTCCCCCATTGGCATCGATTGCCGAAATGGGAAGAAAAATTTAGAACGCAAATATAGTGAGAGCTCCCCCATAATGTGTGCATTTCTCATAATATGAGTGAAATCAAATGCACAGATCCAATGACGAATAGATGGAGGGAGATCAAACTATATAGAGGATCCAAAGATTGCAAAAGAATATCAAATGGAAAGATACTTCAACGAAAGAAGCAAGCAATCAAAAGGATCCGAAAAGTGTTCTAAATATCATGAGGGAACTCCCCAAGGTACGTGCACAAATAGGATTTGTATTTCAATATAGTGTGCACAACATGGAATCCTCACTCCCTCCTAGATAAATTCGAACACAAGCTCATGCAAGAGAATGTAAATGATAAATGAGGCAAAACAACTTTCACCTAATAAAATGTTTTGCAACAAGAGCAAGGAGCGGTAAATCAAGTAATGGGTGTGAGATAAAAAGACATTATAGGAGACTAATACAAGGATGATAGCATCAACATAGTCTTTCAAGAAGAGTTGCACATAGTGCATATCATGTCTTTCCCATACCCACACACCAAAAGAGGTATAGCAAATAGCTCCACAAGCTTAGTAAAATGAACCAAGCATAACACATGGAAAATAAAGCTTGAGCCTTTTAGAAACCACCAAGGAGTCAAAAGCAATAAGAGGTGGTAACTAAAGATTTGGAATATCAATTAAAGATGTACTATTCTCACGTGTATAAGTTTCTAAGTAGACACTAATCACTAAGATATGGGTCTACAAATAAACATGTACACACAAGATAGATACACGGGTAAAGATTATGATATCCAGGAGGAAGTCATAAATACACCAATAAGATCTTTGCTTAAAAGCATAGCACAAAGCCCAATTATATCTTAACGGAATATAAGTGAACTTACAACACATACTCATCATAGCATCAAAAATTATCCACAAGGGATAAAGGTTAACAAATGGATGCTCCGAGTAAGATAACAAGTATCCCAAAAGGCAAATGATTTTGAAAATTCCAATATTGACATATCAATTGAAAGGACAATTGAAAGGACAATGATTTTGAAAATTCATCAATGTTGCACATGAGAGACTTTAAGTATAAAGTGCTAGATTGACATAATTGGGATCGATGAATCATAGAAATGAATGTATAGTCCCTTTATATGTAATCGTCCCGGCTTACTCACATTTGCAATAAAGACGTTTTGTAAGAACCAAAATAATTGCACAAAGGGAGATTCATGCCAAGATACAACCTACACAAGGTTGAAAGCTAGAAATGTATGCATGAGGTAGATACTTGTTACCGAGATAGCATTGGTGATGTAGAGGATAAACGTTATCGATCATCCAAACTTGGCTTCAATGAACACATGGTGATACCACCTTCCTTGTAAATGAGACAAGCTTCCAATGCATCTCCACATGTACCTAAAACAAATTCAAGTACAAAATGGTACCCAAACTCATTGGGTCCAAAGTAGTTAGAGCAACTACAATACATAGGACAAACTCCACATAAATATGTGCATATTAATGTGAAATTGAATTTCATGCACATCTTAGCCATATAGGATTTGATGGAGTTTATCCTATATATTGGTTCAACGAAAGTAAGCATGCCAAAGAAATACATGTAGTAAATATGCATGCACAAGAATTTCAAGAACCAAAAGAGATATAATTTGGACAAAACACCAATTAAACCAAGAAAGCACACACAAGTGTGACAAGAAAAAGAATTGTCCAAATTATATCAAAGGCCCAAATCAACACATGATTGAAGAAACCACTTTGAAAAGATACCAAATGAAAGCAAGAAACCAATTGAAGAAAATAACATCAAATAATAAACCAAACCCTCTACACTTTTCATGATGGCACAAAGTGACAAAACGAAAAATGTTTGTCTTCCAAAGAGACACGTCATCGGGATCAAATACCAAATGAAGACAACTAATGTTCGAAAGCACATAGGATTGCTCCCCCAAGATGTGTGCATTATTTATGATCTTGCATTTGAATACAAAATGCACACAAATGAGATCATCACTCTCCATATATATATTTATATAGATATTCAAACACTAGTCATATTCAAGAAAGGTAAGAAATTGCAATACCAATTTAAAGAACGATGTTCCACTCAAGGTAGGATAGCTTCCCAAAGAATAGTGCATTATCAAAAAGTATGACTTTTGAATGTCAATGCACAAGAATTGGATCATTGCTTTTCCCAACTCAAGAAAGCACAAAACAAATTTCAAGTAGAGCAATAAAGTATCCAAAAGATACAAGGAAGACAAATAAGAGTTAGATCAAAAGCAAATCCTTGGCAATCAAATAAGGCAATTCAAAGCAAGAGCCAAAGTGAATATGATCAACATATTTACCCCCAAATATGATTATCACTTGTCAAGACAAGTAACGTATGGAGATATTTCTCGGTGGTGGATTGCAAGGATATATTCAAGATCATATTCACAAAACATAAGCATGAGGCAAAGAAAAGGAATTAAAAGCCATGCTTAGATAGATATTCTTGATAGATTCACAAATCATGTGATAATGCAAAGCAACTCCAAGGAGTAGCTTGAATCAATTGGCTTCCCAAAAAGATATATGAGAACATATTTAGGGAAAGCCATATCAAGAACATCCTCCACAAACAAGATCCAAAAGAGTGAGAGACAAAGAGCATTTAAGTAAATGGGAACTTGTTTGAGCAACATGCCACATAGGAACAAGATAACTAGCAATATCAATTCTAGGTGGCAAAACCTCACATGTTCACATTTTCTAGGCTTGTAATATGCACATAGCTTATTACTCCCCCATAATGTGATAATCCATTTATTTTAAAACAAGAGGCAAACAAAAACAACTAGAGAAATTAATGGACATTATAGAATTTGAATTTCTCATGAGCAAGACATACCACATAGAGAATAGATAATATTGATATATCAACACTAAGTGGTTTTCCTCATGTACACACATTTTTAGGATTGTGAAGTGCACGAAACATATCACTCTCCAAAAATGGATAGTCCATTTATCTCTCAAAGAGAGCCAACAAGATAAGATAGCAAATAAAAGCAATAGGGCTCAAAACTAGTAAATGGTGTGCAAACCAACATACACATACTTGATTTCTCAAGGTAAGTAAGTAGAGAGCACAACACATACAAACACTAGCAAGGTACAAAACCAAACACATGCAAGGGTGCAAGCAACTTTCAAAGTATATATGATTTAAATAAAAGTTACCGCATGGAGGAACATTGGATATGAGATAGAACAATATGATCCATATGACTTGACTTGAGAGAATATAATTGATGAAGATCCCTTAATTCTTCATGATGTAGCCAAGTCTCCAATGTCCTCCAACAACACCTATTGATCAAGTTTTAGCTTGTTGGTCCCCAACCAAGTTGGGTCCTAAGAGGTTAGTGACAATAGGTTTGGTAACCCAAATGGTTCTTTTCTTGACACCACTTTGAGTACCAACATATTTGGCAAACACATTGCCAACCTTATCCTTCCGAAGAGAATAAACATCATCAACTATAATGGGGTTGGATAAGGTACCATTTGTGCATGAAGAAGCAAGGTGACCCTTCTCACGACATAGGTAGCAACATCTACTTCCTCCTCTCTTCTTAGTTGGAGTCTTGACTTGAGGAGGGGTAGCATGATTCTTCTTGGGAAGAGGCCGTTCTTCAACTTGAGGAACTTGAGTTTGAAGTTGAGGCTTCTTCCCTTGTTGCTTCTCACTAAGAACCTTCTTCTTCAAAGGGCAAGATCTAACATGGTGCCCTTCAACTTTGCACTTGAAGCAAACAATCTTGGCCGAATCCTTGACTTGTTCTTGGCCCTTGTTCATCTTGTTAACCTTGGACTTGTTCTTGATATTGGAGTTGAATCCAAGTCCACTCTTGTCATTTGGGCGTCTTTGAACACTCAACATATTGTCAAGTGTAGAATCCCCAAAATGACGCTTTTCCAAGTCTTTCTTCAAAGAAGTGACTTGGGCCTTGAGCTCATTTAATTCCTCTACATGGTTAGTATCAACACAAACACTAGAGGAAATAGATGCTTCATTGTTAGAGCAACAAGGCATGGAAAGTAATTCATCACAAGATGTAGCAACATTGTGAGTGGATGAATCACTAGGACTAGCACATGGCAATATAGCATTAAGAGTAGAAGTTGTGCCATTGTCCACATGAGGCTCACAAGATGTTACCTTTGTAGAGATAGCCTCATGAGCTAACTTTAGCCTAGCATGGGATGCTAGAAGATCCTCATTAGAGCTAGAGAGCTTTTCATGACTTTCTTCCAATTTCTCATACTTGCTAGTTAGCAATTCAAGTTGAGCCCTTAGCTCAACATTCTCCTTCAAAATATATGCTTCACAAGAAGTGGAGTTAGTAGCACAAGCATCATTATCATTAGAAATGGAGGAAGACAATTTTGCAAGCTTATCATTATTAGATAGTTGAGTTTGGAGTTGATCATGAGACTTGATGAGGAGAGAGTGTTCACTTTCTAAAGCCTTGTGAGCTTTGTCAAGTTTCTCTATGTCCTCACTTAGTCTAGCATTGCCAACACCAAATTCGACTTTTTCATTTTTGAGCACTATATACTTAGCAAGGGCATGATCTCTTTCCTTAATGATTTTAGTAATAATAAGATCATTAGACTCATCAAGGGATTCAAGTTTCTCTTCAAGAGAAAACCTAAGCTCTTCTTCCTCTTCAAGAGAAGCTTTCAAAGAAGCTATGGTGATAGAGTCATCTCTCTCAATTTGACATTTCTCATCAAATTGACTTTCCAAATCCTCAATGAATTCCCTACTCTTAGTAACATAATCAATGATTTCACAAAGAGGAGGGATAGCTTTACTACCTTTGGGGAGAGCACCAAGTACCATCTCACCCATCTTGGTTAAGGATTCAAAGTCAAAACCTTCTTCATGAGAATCCTCATCCACATCATCACTATTTGGATTCGAGGTGGGAGATACCTCGGAATCCTTAGCCATAAGGCAAACATGATTAATGGTTGAAGAGGATGAAGAAATACTTGAAGCTCCATTGAGTTCCATGTCTTGTTCCAACAAGTGTTGGGATTCCTCTACATTGTTAGTCATGCAAATACTAGAGGATATGGAAGAGTAATTTTCATCACAACAAGACATAGAGAGCATATCATCATCATATTTAGTTAAACAACTATTACTTGATATGCAAGGACAATCAACTCTAGCATGTATGACATTTGGAGTGCTAGAAGAGTTTAAGTCCAAAGATAGAACATTACAATGTGATAGAGAAGAAGTATAATCAATAGTAAGTTCACCATCACCAATGCAATTTCTATCACCACTCACCATATCATTTCCTTGTGACGAATCACATGTTGGTGAAGTGGAAGAAGTTGTGAACTCATCACGGCCGGAGGTGGAGGGAGAACAATCATCCTCAATAATTTTGGACACTTCATATATATCTTGAAGCTTGGTCCAAAGCTCATGTGCATTTCGAAAAGGCATGATTGAAGCAAGAACTACATCGCTCAAAACACACATAAGACCATTAGTAACTTGAGTCTCGAGATGAGAGTTTATCTCATCCTCTAAAGATAATTCTTGGGAATCCTTTGGAGGAGATAAACTCACATCTACAATCCTCTTAATATAATTTGGACCCATGGCCCTAAAAAGATTAAGCATGCGAATTTTCCAAACATCATAATTTGTGCCATCGAATATGAAAGTGGGATCGTGCACTAATTCTCTAAACGACATCTTTTACTCTCTAGGCGGTAAAGCCCAAAAAGAGAGCCCAGGCTCTGATACCAATTGAAAGGACAATGATGTCGCCTAGAGGGGGGGGGTGAATAGGCGGTTTAAAACTTTTCCGGTTTAGGCTTGATAATTGCGGAATAAAACTAGATGTTTAAATTAACAAGCCGACAACCTAAATAAACTAGGTTCACCTATGTGCACCAACAACTTATGCTAAGCAAGACAAACAACAAGGTGATAGCAATATAGAATACTTCAAGCACGAAGGCTATCACAATGTAAAGTGCATAAGTAAAAGCTCGGGTATAGAAATAACCGAAGCACGCGGAGACGAGGATGTATTTCCGAGTTCCTCCTTGTTAAGGGAGTACGTCTCGTTGGAGAGGTGTGAACCGACACAACGGTTCAACAACCACAAAGGTTTCACCTTCTTCTCCGATGAACCGCACCACAAAGGCTTGGTTCACCTTCCACTATCGGAATTCCTTCGAGGCGGAATCCGGAGCCTTTCAACAACAATCCGGGGCACAACCCACAATGGGATTGGGGGCTCCCGAACGGCCTCCAACAACAATCCGGGGCACAACCCACAATGGGATTGGGGGCTCCCGAACGGCTTCAAGTGACCACACAAGGGTCCAACCACCACAAAGGCGTCTAGGGTCCAAGGACCCAAGAGTAACAAGTTCACAAGTTTTCAACTTCCACGAATCCTCGTGGAGAGCACACCGATGCACCAAATGCAAAAGGCAAGAGCACAAGTGCTCAAATCCTTCACTCTCAAATTCCAACAAAGCAACAAATGCTTATGGGGGAATAAGAGAGGAAGAACAAAGAGGAGATGCACCAAGAACTCCAAGATCAAGATCTACAAGGTTTCCCTCACATAGAGGAGAAATCGATCGGTGGAAACGTAGATCAAGATCACCTCTCACTTTCCCTCAAATATTAGCAAGAACCATGGGAGGGATTGAGAGGAAGAGCAAGCTTTACAAAGGGCAACAATGGAGGAGAGAGAGGAGAAAGACTTGCTCTAGAGCTTAGTCAACCATTGGGGAAGAAGGCCCCTTAAATAGCTCATCCCAAAAATCCAGCCGTTGCAGCAGCTTCTTGTTCCGCAAGGGCGGTAGTACCGGCCAAAAGCCCGGTAGTACCGGCCCTGCGGTATCTTCGGTACCGCAGAAAACCGAGCGCGCGGTACTACCGGGGGATAAAACCCCGGTACTACCGGGCCCAAGTGCCGGGCTCCAACCCCGGTACTACCGGGGCCATCCGTGCCAAAACGTCCGAAAACCAACTTCAGAGAGTAGTACCGCAGAGAGCCCGGTACTACCGCAGCGAGCCCGGTACTACCGGCTGACTGCGGTACTACCGGAACAAAACTCTCCGGTACTACCGGGCCTGTCCGAACACCAAAAACACAGCTATAACTTTTGCAAATGAACTCCGAATGAGGTGAGACCAACTCCGTTGGAAAGGTACCGACAAGGAGAAGGCTACAAAAAGTGAAAATATTGCATCCCATAAATAGAGTAAAATCACCACACATGGCAAGGTGTGGGACTTTCCTCACGGTTGAACCGGCAATATTTCCGCCACCGAAAACGCAACTAGTTTTCCAAGGTAAAACCGTTTTCGATGAACTAGAGCTTGACATGGAGATGAACCAAGCTCTAATTCCTCACCACCATAAAAGCCAAATAAGAACCAAGAAATATGATATGCCAAGTATGCAAAGGTTTGAGCTCTCCACAATGATGCGATCAAGTTACTCACTTGAGAGCCCCTCTTGATAGTACGCCGTCTATCCTAAAACCCGGTCTCCCACTAACACCATGAGACCGGTAAAATAGAAAACCTATCAAGATCATACCTTTGCCTTGCGCATTCCACTTGAGCTCGATGATGACGATCTTGACTCTCTCAAGTTGAAACACCTTTCTTGATTGTGCTTGCTAGCACATGCTTGATGAAGACTTCTCCAAATGCTCCCCCATACTCCATTATGGGAGGGCCTCGCTAAGCATCGTCTTCATGACTCCTTTGCAAGCTTCAATCAAATGATATCTTCGAGATGCATCATATTGAGCTTGCACTTCATCTTCTTCTCTTGATATGTATGATGGCTTGGTGGTAAACATGATTGTTCACTCAATCTTCTATTCCAAGCCATACTTGCAATGAGCTCAACTCTTCACATGACCATTCTTCATATAAACCCTTGAGTAGAGCATTGATCATCATGTAATCTACTAGAGTCCAACACATGAACTCCAATCTTTTCCTATGGACAAGATCTACAAGTATATCTCAAAGCAAACATTAGTCCATAAGGATTGTCATTAATTACCAAAACCACGCATGGGGGCAACCATGCACTTTCATACACGCACAAGAGATCACGGAGAAATGGGTGAATCGGGAAGGAGAGTCCCCGATTCACGTGATCCAGAAAGCATACCCGCTCGTCGCTCGCCGGCGTTGGCTGGCTTTCCTCGCCGGGGATGCGAACGAAGTTGGCCGCCGCAGGTAGCACCGCTCGGAGGGATTCGATGTGTGCCTCCTTCACCACGGAGCGGCGCCAGCAGCCTTTCTCCGTGTTCTCTGCAGCAGTGGTGTCCTTGTTCTTAGCGGCATCCTTGGTCTTCGAGGTCATTGGCTTCCCCATTGCAGCGGAGCAGCGCGTAGCAGTGGCCAAAGGGGAACAGGCAAGTGCGCGAGGAAGAAGAGGGAGAGCAGGGGGCGGCGGCGCAAATGTGTCTGGTAAAAGCGCAAAAGGATAATTTTCCTCAAACTTATAACGGAGAGTCGAGAAATCTAACGCGTTCATTTCACGTCGTGGACACGTGGCGCGCATCAAAGTCAAGACCAAGAAGGGGGCAAGCAACGCCGCAGTAACCCCACGACGCGCGTGAAACGAGGAGGCCATCATCATGCCCCGTTTCTCGCACGCGTCGTGCGGTCAAATCAAACCGGCAGTGGTCGTCTCTGTCAGAGGGGGCCCACTACCGGTCATGTCTTGCCAGCGGCAGAGGTAAAGCATTGCCCGGCTATGTCATCCATGATGACAATCACAACAAGGAAGAAGTAAAGACAGAAGCGAGAGCAGCTCGCAGGTGAAAGAAATTCGACTACAAAAATACAGAATTAGTGAAGACAGCCAGTCGATGAATTTCCTGGGCAGTTATATTTAATCCAGAAAATTACTCTCATCGGGAGCGTACGTGATTTAATGGCAATTCTTTGATCTTTATTTCAGATTAAGCCCAATTACAAGCAATTGCACTCAATCTCGGGGGCTACTCCCATCGGGAGCGCTGTCGCGCACCCGATGAATTGAGGCTCACTCTCAATCGATGGATAACAAAGTATTCGACGGATCGGAATCACCCGATAATATATAGACTCAAACAAGTCGATGACCGGTCGAGTGACTCCCGGAGTATATTTTGACTTCCTAAAATCAAATTCCCGGGATGCTCCAGCCTAGAATGGTCCTCGGATGCTGCGCAAACAAGTGCGACGATAAGACCTGAATAAGGCCGGGTGGCCCATACAAGCTATGCGGACCTGTTAATTTCCGTGCCAACAGGTGCGATGCAAAATCCCGGCGGACGCGCTAAGGGTACTCTAAATATGATCGGGTTACGACCAGTAAGTCCCAACAGGCTTGAGTCGAACTTGAACAGTCTCGCCGGATTCGAGAGAAGGGACTCGAATCTGAGTAGGCTAGAAAGGTATCTCGCCCAAGTCGCGAGTTAACTTGACCCCGATCCGTCGGTTGAATCAGACCTACTACGCCATCCATCCCTCATAAGACGAAAAGAAGTTATACTTAAAATTAAGAATAGCGAGTTGTTTTTCCTCGCCTTTATATCTTTATGCACAGTTTTAATTATCATCAGGAACCACTCGAAGGAATAAAGGGTGATGAGTCCCTACACGATCCTCCGGAGTCGAATAGGCACTCGGGGGCTACTGATGTGGTTATACCCAACGGGTATATTCACGTTACTATAACAAGGCCCATTCTACTGGAAGGTCCACCCGGTGGCCCATAAAGACAACAGCACAAGATGGCGCAAGTCGGCCCAGTGTAGATGGAGTACGGCTCAAGGCAGAAGGAGTCGTACCGACTTAGAATTAGGCATATCTGTAAGCCGAGTCGTATTCAAACTCCTGAGACCTGGCCGCTTATATAAAGGCCAGGAGGGAGACTACAGAACACATGCAATCATATCACCAGAAACCCTAGCGAGCTTTCGACTCGCCGGGACGCCATTGTATGTACCTTGCAATATCGAGATCTATAATCTTACAAGCGAATCTTAGCTTGTAAGCCGACCGAATTCACCAACGACCATATACTCTTCCACCCGATACAACCCTAGGTTCCTTACCATGGTATTTGCCGAGTTGTCACACTGCTATTGTGATACCCCAAATTTGACAATAGTTATTTGTGTTTACTTAAGAAAAAAATTATAGGACTATGAGGGTATTTTAATACTATTTGGGAATAGGATGTGGGTGAAAAGTAATGTACAGAAAAAAAGAACAAAGAAAAGAATAAATGATGTACTCACAGTTGAATTTATGACTTGGTGTTTGCTAGCTCGTTGTAGCACCCTTTTGCTCATTTGTTCAGTTTATAATAGAAAGCTAGATACGAAGCTTTATCTCTTAAACGTGAAGGAAATAATGGGCCGGGATGGGCTTCTTTGCTCTAGCTGGACTCGTACTGCAGCTGCCCTGTATACTAGGGTCGAGACGTTGTCGGCGCTGGCTCCGCCCTAAAGTTTCCAATGCCCGACCCTCAGGCTGCCGCCGCTGCGTCCTCTCGTTCTGTGACGTCGTCACCGTCAGGTCGTCGCTGCCGCTGTGAGGCCGCGACGCCCTCCTTGTCCGTCTCCGTCAAGCTGACACGCCACCGTCGTGGCTAGCCAGACACCCATCTCCTTATTGGTTAGTTCCCTGAATGGTTTGTAACGTTTCCTGAATAGAAATTTCTGGAGTACTGTGCGTGCCTGGACTTGAAAGGGAGCAGGACTTCCAATCTTATCAGTCTGCGTTTTGGATTAGAGTTTGGCATCACACCCATGTGGGGAAATAGATGGTCGAAGTGTTCCTTTTCAGTAATTGGTTGGCACCAGATTTGCATTAGGGTACGTTCCTGCTCAGATCAGATGGATTTAACTAGTAATAGGGAAAATTAACTATTCATTTTCTTTATTGGGATAGAATCCATCGATTGCAATATATAGTTGTTTGATCTAGTTTCTAGATTTACATGACAAGAAAGAAAGCTATAGATTACTAGAAAATAGCTAGCACTTTTCTGTTCTTCACCTGGTTCCAAACCGTGAGTCATATACATGTGATGGGCCAATATACGAGTAGTTTTACTAGTTTCAAGCTTTAGGCACAACAACTGCGATGTAATTAAGAGGAGTCGTTTGTGCCTGATGCTAGTGATAGTAAGTTTACGGTTATTCAAATACATCATTCCATGCGTGACAGGTGACACCACTGATATTTATATTTAAGACATTAGTTGATAACACAACTTTGGTCTCGTTTAGGGAAACAAAATAAATGAAGCCTCTTGTTCCGAATAGTCTGACTAGGGACGACCTGGTATTTTACTTATATGCTATTGAAATGATGATGTATATTGAATATATGTTTTTATACCAGGTGTTGGTACTTCCGGTTCAAAGTCTTTACAATCCACATTTTTTGCCATGCGGTTGAGGCAAGTTCATGATGGATAGTAAATTTTGCATATCTCTCTTCACTTGGTTTATTTATAAAGCATGTCCTTATGTCTATGATATTTGCATGATGATGATGATTATGAAGATGATATGTGCACATTATGCATATTTGCATACCCATGATGATGATGTTAAAGTGACCTACTTTGGTAGGCACAATGAGACTTCCGTTGATGGGTTGCGACCCACATTGGAAGCACCCTCCACGAGTTGGAGTGAGTGGATGCCGACGGGTGTCCACTCAAGCGATACCGGTATCCGCAATGAGATGAGATGAGCATATAGGCATGTAGGACATCTTAATGAATGTTGATGATTATATGATGTTAAATGATGGATTGGTGTTTTGATTTATGTGAGGTTTACTGTTTGTTATGATCTTGTTGAGTCTTTGTACTCACCCTTGTGGCTTCTATGATTTTAGGTATCTTTGACGACGACATGCATGGGATTGGAAGTAGCACCTCTACATGTTTTGACACACCACTTCCACACATTACAACTTTATTTAAAATAGATTAGTTTAACCTTGCTCAGTTTTGCTCTTGCTTTATCCTTTACTGTGAGGTTACACTTACCTTGTGGCAACCGAGTTGGTCACTGTGAGACTTCTTAATTATGAAAGCTATCTTTGTCACGTTGAACCTTGTAGCTATGTACATGGATTGAAATTGTGGTGTACACGTTATCTTGTTGTCATGGATGTCTCGAGAGACACAGTAGACTCTGCCACAATTTATAGTTTTGCCCCAGTCTTGGGAAGTGTTTAAAGTTTGTGTAGCATTGCCAGATAGGGTTGATACCCGGGGTGTTACAGTTGGTATCAGAGCCTAGGCTTTAGGTCTCTGGAATTAGGACAATTTATTTTTAAACAATTAAAACTTGTCTTAGTTTTGACAAATAGCATAAAACTTGACACACTGGTGCACAGTAGGATGGGCTTGGGTTATGCATTGCATTTACGCTCCTGCTATATCTATAATCAAAATTGTGTGTGTTGGAAGGCTGTTGCCATGAGAGGCTTACGCCTTGCTTCAGGTTTTAGTGTTCTCCTCTGGTGTGTAATTGACTAGAGAGAAATAGAAAGACTCTTGTTGGTTGAAGAGTTTAACACTAGAATAAAAATATTTGATCTTTTATGCTAGTTTAATGAAAGTGTGGATACCAAGGCGAAGATTGAATCATTTAGCCAACATCAAGAAGGATTGTAGATTTAGATTTTTTTTACTGTTGGACTTACGAGGAGATAGTTGAAAGATTTAATTTCTGGCGTCAAAGTGTGATTATGGTTCGGTTCGCTAAGAGCCGGTCAAATTTTGGATATTTTGTGAGGTTATCCAAAAGGTATTTGGTGAGGATGTCCCAAAGGACCATTTTGAGAGATCATTGATAATCTATAAGATGACGTGGATAACTGTACTGGTAGTCAAAATAATAAATCTAAATTTGTTGACGTGGCTATTGTAGTAGGGGAGTAGATAAAATAATGGTATGAAGAGTTAGCTGGATCCCAACCGATATAAGAAAGCTCTTTCCTTTATCCATGACCCTTTACCACTTGTCTTCCTTACTCACATTCACAATTTCACATATTCTTTCTTGCGCATCAACTTCTCTTTGCTTGGTTTGATGATCGTCTCTTAGTAGGGGAAGCATCTATGTTTGTTTCTTTTCTGAGGTTGATGAAATATTTCCAACCATATAGTTCAGATGTCCTTGTTTGTGACTATTAGTCTTGCAGAGTAAACACCTTATACTGGTCCCATTCAATTCTGTTGTTTTCTTCTTTCACATGCGTTGGTATCTCTTTCTAGATCAAGTCGTTAACCATCAACAAAATGACTTCTTTGTTTTAACACTGTGCTTCTAGACCTAATCCTAGGCGTTCTGGTGAGATCAATAGATAAGAATTTTTTAGTCTTTGCAATAACTTTATATGGGAGTCGACCTCGAACCTTGGTTCGTGCCCATGGTATATGTTTACAAAGAAAATGAGGATGCCTGAGTGTTAGTGTTGCGTGATTCACCAATTCACTTACAGAGTTAATGGTTTGGGTGCGGAATGGATTGGCCCCCATACCACTTACCCTTATTATTATCTCTTGTTACGCTGGAGTGGTGAATTAGTGTTTGACCTTTTCCTTTAATTAGTCGAAAGATGTCTTTGGGTAGCATAAACCATAGAATCTTACGATGTTCCACCTGTAGTAGAGGCGACCGTTATGAAGTGTAGGAGACAGTGTGAGGCTAAACGTTTTTCATTTCTTTGGTACCTTGTAGAAATACAATTTAGACCACCATGAAAGTTCCAGATGTGTGTTTTTGCGTGTTTGCTAGTTGTGTTGTAGAGTTGAATGCTAAGCATTTAATGGACATGTAACATATGCATTATTTATAAGAATTTTGTGCTTTTCCGAGGATAATGAAAAATATTTTGACCTAGATACCATGCGTCATTCCAAGTTCTTTGAGAGCGGTACATGAGTTCTGTGTTGACCGTATTCCCAGCCTATCTCTATGTCTCCTTATCGATTGTTACGACCATTTCAAGAAGAATTGAAGAACAGTTAGACTTTATGTTATCCAAAGATTTGATTCGGTCTAGTGTCTCACTTTGGAGAGCGCATTTTAATCAAATGTGATGGTAGTGAGCAAAAAGGTGTGGATTTCTGTGCTCTTAACACGGATTAAATCAAATATCCATTATCCTGCACTGAGAACTTGTTGGTCGGCTCACTGGAGTTATGCTCCAAGATTATCTATGGTCTGGTTATAATTAAAATTGTGCGTGGAACATGATATTGAAAAGAGTGCTTTCTCCACTAGTGATGGCATTATAAATATGAAGTAATGCATTTTGGACTAACAGATGTCCTTGCCGTCTTTATGAAGACAATAGACTTGCTACATAGATTCCTTGATAACTTCGTGATTGTGTCCTTCGATGATATCCTCAGTTTCATACCTTCAAAGATAGAAGAAGAGCATGATTTTTGCAGGCTTGTGGAACTTAAACAAAAATAATCAATTTTATGTGAAGCTAAAGAAACAAGAGGTTTGGCTTTCAGTAGTGGATTTTCTAGGTCATGTTGTTTACCAACATGGCATCTCGGTTAAATCTCGTAAAGTTTTTATCAGAACTTCGGACAGGTAGAGACCTTCCCAATGCCAATGAAGAAACTTCTTGGGCTTGGCATGTTACTATAGGAATTTTTTGAATGATTCTTCTCTTACCACCAAGCCATGGCCAAACTAAACTTCAATTTCCAGTGGAGTGATGGATGTGAGAATAGGTTCTCTATTCCCAAGAATAGTTCGGTGCTTGATATTATCCTCTCCTTCCCAATCCATAGAAGCGCTTCACAGTTTACTCTAATGTTTCTCCAGGTGGACTTGGGTTTGTACTCACCGGGAGAAGGTAAGGTTATTGCTTATGCCTCTAGCCAATTGAAAAACATGATTAGAGCTATCCTACTTATGATCTAGGACTTGTGTAATCATGGTCTTTGAACTTAAGATCCACATACATTGTATTTATGGAGAATCTTGTCGTACTTTTAATATCATAAGAGTCTTATATATCTTTTTACATAGGAGTTAAACTTGAGGAAAAGGTGGTGGCTAAAATGATAAAGCTTTATGACCTCAGTATTATGCACAACGCGTGCACCGATGTGATTGTGCATGCTCTTAGCCGCAGAACTGTACCTCCCACCATAGATTGCCTCGTTTCCGATCTTGAATGGGTGGGCATATCATTTCTTTACTGGTGTAGCACATGACATAACACAATGCGTATTTCAGTAGGCAGTTCTAGATATACTGAGAGAGGCACAACAAAATGATAGACTGTTACAACAAGTCTTGAGGCGCTTTCGGGAAAGTAGAACTAGGGAGTTCCTTAGATGGGACCGAGACTTTACAGTTTCATGGCAGTCCCTTTGCGCCTCAAATTGTTTTAGGGTGAAGGACTTTTTGAGTGAGGTACACCGTATCCCTAGCCATGTTAATCCTGTAGAGACAAAGTAGTGTCATGAGATGAAAAAATAAATAAACTGGTGGAAAAGAATGAAAGTTCTTATGGCTAAGTATTTGTCCCCTTGTGAGGTTTTTTTTCGCGAGTTAATGCTAAGAATAAAGAATACTTGATTGTAGCAATCCTTGGAGGTTGTAGAATGGCATATGCGGAGAGGGAAGGCTGTGAGTTTGGTGGTCAAGAACATGCTTAGTAAATTTGCTAATTTGTTACTATCAGCACCGCAGAGTCCGTAGGTGGCTTGGTACAGACGTATGTTCGTGAGGTAGAAAGGGGTTCTCATAATCATTCTTTAGGGATGCTAAGTTTGTATCAAAATTTTGGGAGATCATGCAAAGTGCCTTCAGTACGCAATTGAGACTTAATAGGGGGCTTCATCCATATACATAAATGGCAATCATAGCGTACAATCGAAAATCCGTCAGTCATAGCGTATAATCCAAAATCCAAACTCTGGTATGTTTAGGTGTTGTGTCATATCTTGACTAGGGAGTAGGGAAGATCACTTGCCACTTGTCGAGTTTGCTTATGATAACATTTATCAGGCTAGCAAACGTAAGGAACCTTACAACGCTCTGTATGGAAGAAAGTGTAGACCTCCACTATGTCGAAATGCTGCCGGTGAGAAGGTCGTGTTTGGAACAAATTGGGTTCAACAATGAGACGGTAGCTGAGATTAGGAAACATTTGTTGGCGGCGTAGTGCAAGCCAAAGAGTTATGTTGGTTCTACAAGGTTGACTTTAGAATTTCAAGTTGGTAAGGATGTACTCTTATGGGTTCCCCCCGCTAAAGGTGTTTTCTATGTTGTTGAAAGCATTTTCTTGATAATCGAACAAGATTTAACCTTTGAGGTTTGCCTAGTGAGGATACTCAAAGAGTCCAAGAGAGTGACATAGCATAGGACGCTTAAGTATATGAAAGTTCTTGGGTCGCAATAAACGAGCAAGAGGTGCCATGGGAGATGTCTCTCATGCGCGAGAACTATCCACAATTTTTCATGGCGGTTACGTGTCGCATGATTAAATTTTGACATGTTATGTTTAGTTTGCGAGTAGTAAAAAAAAATGATAAAGAATTCGGGGTCGAATTCTGTTTAAGGGGGTAAGAATGTGATACCCCAAATTTGACAATAGTTATTTGTGTTTACTTAAGAAAAAAATTATAGGACTATGAGGGTATTTTAATACTATTTGGGAATAGGATGTGGGTGAAAAGTAATGTACAGAAAAAAAGAACAAAGAAAAGAATAAATGATGTACTCACAGTTGAATTTATGACTTGGTGTTTGCTAGCTCGTTGTAGCACCCTTTTGCTCATTTGTTCAGTTTATAATAGAAAGCTACTCCCTCCGTTCTGATTTAATTGACTCAGATTTAGTGCAAGTTGTATTAAATCTGAGTCAATTAATTCAGAACGGAGGGAGTAGATACGAAGCTTTATCTCTTAAACGTGAAGGAAATAATGGGCCGGGATGGGCTTCTTTGCTCTAGCTGGACTCGTACTGCAGCTGCCCTGTATACTAGGGTCGAGACGTTGTCGGCGCTGGCTCCGCCCTAAAGTTTCCAATGCCCGACCCTCAGGCTGCCGCCGCTGCGTCCTCTCGTTCTGTTACGTCGTCACCGTCAGGTCGTCGCTGCCGCTGTGAGGCCGCGACGCCCTCCTTGTCCGTCTCCGTCAAGCTGACACGCCACCGTCGTGGCTAGCCAGACACCCATCTCCTTATTGGTTAGTTCCCTGAATGGTTTGTAACGTTTCCTGAATAGAAATTTCTGGAGTACTGTGCGTGCCTGGACTTGAAAGGGAGCAGGACTTCCAATCTTATCAGTCTGCGTTTTGGATTAGAGTTTGGCATCACACCCATGTGGGGAAATAGATGGTCGATGTGTTCCTTTTCAGTAATTGGTTGGCACCAGATTTGCATTAGGGTACGTTCATGCTCAGATCAGATGGATTTAACTAGTAATAGGGAAAATTAACTATTCATTTTCTTTATTGGGATAGAATCCATCGATTGCAATATATAGTTGTTTGATCTAGTTTCTAGATTTACATGACAAGAAAGAAAGCTATAGATTACTAGAAAATAGCTAGCACTTTTCTGTTCTTCACCTGGTTCCAAACCGTGAGTCATATACATGTGATGGGCCAATATACGAGTAGTTTTACTAGTTTCAAGCTTTAGGCACAACAACTGCGATGTAATTAAGAGGAGTCGTTTGTGCCTGATGCTAGTGATAGTAAGTTTACGGTTATTCAAATACATCATTCCATGCGTGACAGGTGACACCACTGATATTTATATTTAAGACATTAGTTGATAACACAACTTTGGTCTCGTTTAGGGAAACAAAATAAATGAAGCCTCTTGTTCCGAATAGTCTGACTAGGGACGACCTGGTATTTTACTTATATGCTATTGAAATGATGATGTATATTGAATATATGTTTTTATACCAGGTGTTGGTACTTCCGGTTCAAAGTCTTTACAATCCACATTTTTTGCCATGCGGTTGAGGCAAGTTCATGATGGATAGTAAATTTTGCATATCTCTCTTCACTTGGTTTATTTATAAAGCATGTCCTTATGTCTATGATATTTGCATGATGATGATGATTATGAAGATGATATGTGCACATTATGCATATTTGCATACCCATGATGATGATGTTAAAGTGACCTACTTTGGTAGGCACAATGAGACTTCCGTTGATGG
This sequence comes from Poa annua, assembly GCA_026929855.1. Taxonomy (NCBI): domain Eukaryota; kingdom Viridiplantae; phylum Streptophyta; class Magnoliopsida; order Poales; family Poaceae; genus Poa; species Poa annua. The sequence continues at coordinate 75,800,305 of CM049433.1, forward strand.
GTTGCGACCCACATTGGAAGCACCCTCCACGAGTTGGAGTGAGTGGATGCCGACGGGTGTCCACTCAAGCGATACCGGTATCCGCAATGAGATGAGATGAGCATATAGGCATGTAGGACATCTTAATGAATGTTGATGATTATATGATGTTAAATGATGGATTGGTGTTTTGATTTATGTGAGGTTTACTGTTTGTTATGATCTTGTTGAGTCTTTGTACTCACCCTTGTGGCTTCTATGATTTTAGGTATCTTTGACGACGACATGCATGGGATTGGAAGTAGCACCTCTACATGTTTTGACACACCACTTCCACACATTACAACTTTATTTAAAATAGATTAGTTTAACCTTGCTCAGTTTTGCTCTTGCTTTATCCTTTACTGTGAGGTTACACTTACCTTTTGTGGCAACCGAGTTGGTCACTGTGAGACTTCTTAATTATGAAAGCTATCTTTGTCACGTTGAACCTTGTAGCTATGTACATGGATTGAAATTGTGGTGTACACGTTATCTTGTTGTCATGGATATCTCGAGAGACACAGTAGACTCTGCCAAAATTTATAGTTTTGCCCCAGCCTTGGGAAGTGTTTAAAGTTTGTGTAGCATTGCCAGATAGGGTTGATACCCGGGGTGTTACAGCTATTCCTATAGGCATATGTGAGGATGTTCCTATTTCTATTGCTAATGTATTAATCCCTACAGACTTTGTTATATTAGAAATGCCTGAAGATGATAACCTATCTATTATTCTTCTAAGACCATTTTTGAACACTGCAGGGGCTGTTATAAATTGCACTGAGAGCAAAGTGACATTTAATATCCAGGGCAATGAACATACCATTCATTTTCCTAAGAAGAATTATGTTGCTATGCTAAACAAGGGTGTGAATTCTATTAAGAGAAATACTATTATGTTTGGAAGCTTTGAGTGTGCATTACCACCTCCACCACCAAAGTATGCCACCTTGATGATTGGAACCATTCCAATCAAATATGAGGTATCTTGAGTTTTACTTTCCATATAAATATAGTGAATCATGCTTTATATCTTTTACATGTTATTAATGAGACTTCATCAACCTCATTACTAATGTGGAAATGATGCAAACTTGGTCCCCATAAAAATTTGCATTGCATTTTAATTTTATTTATCATAGATCGTTAGAATATTTGCATAAACATAATTATTCCAGAAGCCCGGAAATTCCAAAATATGAACTTTGAAAAATTCTCTTAAGAAAATGTTCTCGAAAAATTCCAGAAAAATATGGGTATCAGTTATTTTAACAGAGGGACTAGCAGCCAAAAGGGGAAGACCAAAAGGCCACCAAGGGCCAAAAGGGGGTGCCCCACGTGGCCAGATTCCTTGGCCGCATGGGACCCACCAACTTGGCCCACAGGTGGAGTTTTTTTTTTTTTTGAGAATCCCACAGGTGGAGTTAGGTGAGCATCCAGTGCCCATATCCTTCCCCTCGACAGAAAACCACCTCCAGGTATTTTTCCCAAATTTTCCCGAGCTCCTGCTTCCTGCAATCTTCGATCTCCCAAGTTTGAGCAGATTTTTCAAATCTGTTTGGTGGAATTGCTCCTTGGTATGTGACTCCTCCCCCTATCCAAATACTTTTTGTTCTTATGATTTATATATGAAGTATTTTGCTGCACTAGGTGTCACCTAAAATGCTTGAGAAACCCATGAGTTAGAGTTTTCTAGTTGATATGGATGCATGATATTGATGTGGAGACTTGTTATGGATGGCTCAATGTTGTTTTAGAGTGTTACATCTTGATATTTGATGAATTTTATTTTTGGACAGCAAGCTTTCATCATGAACAAGGGAAAGGGACTCATGGGGATGATGTCAAGAACAAGGAGGAGGCCATCTAGAGCCACCAATAATCATGATGACGATCACCTATGGGAGGATGAGGCGGTGTTCATAGGGGAGAGCCTCAAGATTCATGCAACAAGATGGCAAGACCCTGATGTTCTTGAGCAATGAGGCATAGGAGAAGACTTCAATGCCTTCGTCACCTCCACGGGCTTGCTGGAGTTTTCCCATCATCCACGGGGAACATACGAGGGGCTTGAAAGAGAGTTCATCTCCACCTTCCGCTTCGAGGGCCCCGAAACTCACCGATACAGTAAGAGAAGTAATGCACCCACTCCTACCTTTACCATAATATTCACTATGAGGGGGCAGCGCCTTGTTATGTCATTGGAGAAGTTTTGTAGAGCTATTCGTGTGGAGAAGAGGGGTAGTTGGATTGAGATAGGTGCTGATTCAAATCAGGACCTTGTCCCTTTTTGGAAAAGCATTGCTGTTAGAGTTCCCGATAGGCTTAACAGGGGAAAATTTACTAGCATACAACATCCAGCCCTAAGATATTTTGCTTTGTTTCTTGCTAGAGGATTTCTAGCTAGGGGTAACACTTCTGCTTGCACAGGACCCATTGTTTATTTAATAAAATGTGCAAAAGAGGGAACACCATGTCAATTTAATTTGGGAGTAGTTCTTGCTAGAACTTTACATATAGCTGTGAGGAGAAACCTTACTGATGAAACTCCTATTTATGGTGGTGCCATTGCTACTTTAATATATGAGCACATTAAGGAAGAAAGAGGGTTTGGCAACAACATGGGTAGGCTTATCACGGAGGCCTATTTACTTGATTTTGGTGTAACCTGTCGCATGGAAATGAGTGAATGACACTGATGTCTACGCACGCTTCTATTCTCGTAGACAGTGTTGGGCCTCCAAGAGCAGAGGTTTGTATAACAGCAGCAAGTTTCCCTTAAGTGAATCACCCAAGGTATATCGAACTCAGGGAGGTAGAGGTCAAAGATAACCCTCTCGAACAACCCTGCAATTAAGATACGAGAAGTCTCTTGTATCCCCAACACACCCAATACACTTGTCAGATGTATAGGTGCACTAGTTATGCGAAGAGATAGTGAAATACAAGTAATATGGATGATTATAAGTAGTAATTGCAATCTGTAATAAAAATGGCAGCAAGCAAACATGTAGCAGAACTTGTTGGAAACGGTGTTTTAATGCTTAGAAACAAGGCCTAGGGATCCTACTTTCACCAGTGGACATTCTCAACAATGACATCAAAGTTAAATAAATAAACACTACTCTCAAACACTCTCATGTTGGATAACAAACACCATTCATTGTGTAGGGCTACAAGAGCACCCTCAAAGTCAGAGTAAACTAACACCAACAATGTCATAAAGGAATCACACACGGTGCACACACTGTCACCATTACGACCGTGAATAACCCGGAGTTCATATTAAAGTAACCTCTAGAGTGCATAGTAGATAAAGAGTAGCATCACATATTCAACTAGATTACAAAGCTCATGATCACATAAAAGATCACATGGGGGAGAGAGATAGACCACATGGCTACCGTAGATCCCGCAGCCCCGGAGGAGAACTACTCACTCCTCATCGTAGGAGTCAGCAACGGCGATGGAGATGGTGGTGGAGTCGATGGAGATGGTTCCGGGGGCAATTCCCCGTCCCGGCAGGGTGCCGGAACAGAGAGTTCGGTCCCCCGAATCTTGTCTTCGATGGCGGCGGCCCTCTGGACCCGTGGAGGAAATATTGCACACCGTGCTAGGGTTTTTGGTTCGGGGGGTATATGTAGGCGAAAGGGCGAGGTCGGTGGACCCCCGAGGGGCCCACACCACGTGCTCGCGCGGCCCAGGCTCCTGCCGCGTGAGGACCTGATGTGGTCGCCTCGGTCGCCCACTTCGTCTCGTGTTCGGTCTTCTGGAACGTTCCCAATTAAAAACAGACTTCAGAAAAGAAATCGTCCAATTCCGAGAATATTTCCTTAAGTACTTTTCTGAAATCAAAAACAGCAGAAAACAGGGAACTGGCACTGTGGCATCTTGTTAATAGGTTAGTCACAGAAAATGCATAAAACTATATAAAATGCATATAAAACATGTGATAACTTGGTATAATATAGCATGGAACATAAGAAATTATAGATACGTTGGAGACGTATCAACATCCCCAAGCTTAGTTCTACTCGTCCCGAGTAGGCAAGAACGATAAAAGAAGAATAATTTCTGAAGTGACATGCTTAAACACAATCTTGATCATAATATAATGTAAGGCTCATGTTATGAATGAAGTGACTCAAGGCAATGATCTATAGTTTGCTAACAAATAGACAAGGAGTAAACAACTACATCATATAAGTAAAACTTTTCATGAATAGTACTTTCAAACAAGCATCAAAAAGATTTGCATAAGAGTTAACTCATAAAGCAATATTATCTAAGCAAAAGAGCATTGAAGCAACACAAAGGAAGATATAAGTTTCAGCATTGGCTTTCAACTTTTGAACATGTATATCATATAGATAGTTGTCAACACAAAGAAATATAACAAGTGCAATAAGTAAGCATATAAGAATTGTTGCGCACAGTTGACACAAGTGTTTGCTTCGGGGATAGAAAGAAGTAGGTAAACTGACTCAACATAAAGTAAAAGATAGGCCCTTCGCAGAGGGAAGCAGGGATACAAGCATGTGCTAGAGCTTCTTAGTTTTATAGGTTTTTGAAATCATATAGAGAGCATAAAAGTAAGTTTTGAGCGGTGTTTGTCGTTGTCAACGAATGGTAATGGGCACTCTACCCCCCTTGTCAACCAGACTTTCAAGAGCGGCTCCCATGAAGGACGTTATTTCTACCAGCAAGGTAAATCATCCCTCTTATCTCTTTTGTTTACACATATAGTTAAAAACTGTTGTCATTGCTTGACTGATTGGATCAGGACAAAAATGTGAAGAGATTGCAGCGGTTAAAGTTGTAATTAATTGGGACTGGGCACCCCATTTGCCAGCTCTTTTTGCAAAGTTAATGGATAAGCGGTGTATATGCCACTAGTCCGGTTGGTGAAAGTCTGTCTAAAAGCAAATGACAAGGTTGATATCCGTAACACCACATACTTCCTCATGATCTAATAAACATTGACACAAATAAGAGATAATATGTTTTGAATAAAAGGTAGCACATGAAGTATTTACTTGGAATGGCAGGAAATACCATGTAGTAGGTAGGTATGGTGGACACAAATGGCATAGGTTTTGGCTCAAGGATTATGGATGCACGAGAAGCATTCCCTCTCAGTACAAGGCTTTGGCTAGCAAGGTTATTTGAAACAAACACAAGTATAAACTATGACAACAAGACGTATATAAAAACATATTGCAAGCATTATAAAACTCTACATTGTCTTCCTTGTTGTTCAAACACTTTAACTAGAAAATATCTAGACCTTAGAGATACCAAACATGCAAACCAAATTTCAGCAAGTTTTACGGTAGTTCCTCACTAATAAGTTTTAACTACATGATGTAAAAGCTTAAACATGATCTACTTGAGAGCTCAAAACAATTGCCAAGCACCACAACATGCAAGATAACAATCCATAAGAGCATGTATATCTTTCTTTATACCATCTAGCACATTTAGCATTTTCTGTTTCCAACCAAACACCAATCAACTTATTTAAAAGATAAACTCTCCAAGTAATTAAACAATGAGATATGAGAGTATGATATAATAAAGCTAACAGCTCTAGCAAGAGATGCATGAAAAACAAGAGCTAGAAAGCATTGAAGTAACATAGAAGAATACTCAACAAATATAAGTGAAGAATACGAGTATTCATAAGAAAAAGCGGAGCGTGTCTCTCTCCCACAAAGGAATGCTAGGATCCATTTTATTCAGAGAATGAAAATAACAAAAACAAAAACAAAAACAAATCGACGCTTCAAGAAAAGCACATAAGAAGTGGCGGAATTAAAATATAGTTTTACTAGAAAGGACCTGATAGTTTGTTGATGAAGAAGGGGATGCCTTGGGCATCCCCAAGCTTTGACGCTTGAGTCTTCTTGAAATATGTTGGGGATGAACCACCGGGGCATCTCCAAGCTTTGGCTTTACTATCCTCTTGATCACATCATATCATCCTTCTCTCTTGATCCTTGAAAACTTCCTCCACACCAAACTTAGAGTAAACTTCATTAGAGGGTTAGTGCATAATCAAAAATTCTTATATTCTGCATGAACACAATTTCTACCAATGCTACTGGATATTATCTAAAGCCACTGATACTTTATGTAACAAAAAGATCCATTCAAAATAGTAAAAGAGGCATTGCGAAATAAATGGCAGAATCTGTCAAAAACAGAACAGTCCGTAAAGACGAATTTTTTCGAGGCACTTAACTTGCTCAAATCGGAAAACTCAAAACTAATGAAAGTTGCATACATATCGGAGGATCATGCACAAAAAATCCCAGGTCCTTTTGATTTTTCTGTGAATAGTTATGAATTTAACGGTGGACAACAGAAAACTGTTTCAGCACAGCAATCCAAATCTAGCATCAACTTTCTACTAGAGGCTTAACTTGACACAACAATGTGATAAAATAAAGATACAACGGAATTGCTACAGGAAAGCATGTTCCTTGACTCAATATAAAATAAAATAACAGAAATAAAACATGGGTTGTCTCCCATAAGCGCTTTTCTTTAAAGCCTTTTAGCTAGGCAAGGAGATTTTTATGATGCTCTCATAAAAATGAGAGTTGGGAAACAAAAGGAGAGCATCAAGAGGTAAACATCAAACACATTTAAGTCTAACCCACTTCCTATGCAAAGGGATCTTGTAGTAGGATAAATTATTGAAACATAAAGCAACTATCATAGAAAGATGAAACAAATCCAAGTTCAAAACTTCCAACATAAAGAGAGGAGACCTAATATTATTGTGATGTATGAATCCATGTCCCCCTCTCTCATAATAACCAGTGGGTCTTAAAGTACTCAGCAAATAAAAGCAAATCAAGAGAAAGCTCAAAACTTTCATCATAAAGAGAAGAAATTTAGTAACACGAAGATTTCTATAACCATACTTTCCTCTCTCAAAATAATTTTCAGTGGCATCATGAATAAACTCAACAATACAGCTATCACCTAAAGCATTCTTATCATGATCCATAAGCATAATAATATCATTACCCTCCACATAAGCATAATCAATTTTATTAGTAATAGTGGGAGTAAAACTATCACATCCATCATTGTAATTATCATAAGTTGGAGGCATAGAATAATCATAATTAATTTTATCCTCAATAGTAGATGGACTGAAAACATCATATTCATCATTGTAAACATCATATATAGGAGGCATATCATAATCAACATAAACCATATCCTCAATAGTAGGTGGACTGAAAATATCACAATGACTATAATTATCATATATTGGAGGCAAAGTATCATCAAAGAAAATTTTCTCCTCAAAACTTGGGGACTACGAATAACATATTCATCAACAACGGCTTCCCCAAGCTTAGACTTTTCCATAGCATTAGCAATAATGGTGTTCAAAGAATTCATACTAATAACATTTCTACCATCACGCAAATAATTTTCCATAGGTTTTTTTATTTTCTCTTCAAAAGTATCATGTCCTAATGCAATATAAATTTCATAGAGATCTCTAATTTTTTTGTTGTTTTCCATTAGCCTAACTAGTGAAAATAAAAACAAGAAACAAAAAGTAATAACTACAGAATCTAAAGGAGATACCTTCAAGCGCTCACCTCCCCGGCAACGGCGCCAGAAAATAGCTTGATGTCTACGCACGCTTCTATTCTCGTAGACAGTGTTGGGCCTCCAAGAGCAGAGGTTTGTAGAACAGCAGCAAGTTTCCCTTAAGTGAATCACCCAAGGTATATCGAACACAGGGAGGTAGAGGTCAAAGATATTTTGCTTTGTTTCTTGCTAGAGGATTTCTAGCTAGGGGTAACACTTCTGCTTGCACAGGACCCATTGTTTATTTAATAAAATGTGCAAAAGAGGGAACACCATGTCAATTTAATTTGGGAGTAGTTCTTGCTAGAACTTTACATATAGCTGTGAGGAGAAACCTTACTGATGAAACTCCTATTTATGGTGGTGCCATTGCTACTTTAGTATATGAGCACATTAAGGAAGAAAGAGGGTTTGGCAACAACATGGGTAGGCTTATCACGGAGGCCTATTTACTTGATTTTGGTGTAACCTGTCGCATGGAAATGAGTGAATGACACTGATGTCTACGCACGCTTCTATTCTCGTAGACAGTGTTGGGCCTCCAAGAGCAGAGGTTTGTAGAACAGCAGCAAGTTTCCCTTAAGTGAATCACCCAAGGTATATCGAACTCAGGGAGGTAGAGGTCAAAGATAACCCTCTCGAACAACCCTGCAATTAAGATACGAGAAGTCTCTTGTGTCCCCAACACACCCAATACACTTGTCAGATGTATAGGTGCACTAGTTATGCGAAGAGATAGTGAAATACAAGTAATATGGATGATTATAAGTAGTAATTGCAATCTGTAATAAAAATGGCAGCAAGCAAACATGTAGCAGAACTTGTTGGAAACGGTGTTTTAATGCTTAGAAACAAGGCCTAGGGATCCTACTTTCACCAGTGGACATTCTCAACAATGACATCAAAGTTAAATAAATAAACACTACTCGCAAACACTCTCATGTTGGATAACAAACACCATTCATTGTGTAGGGCTACAAGAGCACCCTCAAAGTCAGAGTAAACTAACACCAACAATGTCATAAAGGAATCACACACGGTGCACACACTGTCACCATTACGACCGTGAATAACCCGGAGTTCCTATTAAAGTAACCTCTAGAGTGCATAATAGATAAAGAGTAGCATCACATATTCAACTAGATTACAAAGCTCATGATCACATAAAAGATCACATGGGAGAGAGAGATAGACCACATGGCTACCGTAGATCCCGCAGCCCCGGAGGAGAACTACTCACTCCTCATCGTAGGAGTCAGCAACGGCGATGGAGATGGTGGTGGAGTCGATGGAGATGGTTCCGGGGGCAATTCCCCGTCCCGGCAGGGTGCCGGAACAGAGAGTTTTGTCCCCCGAATCTTGTCTTCGATGGCGGCGGCGCTCGGGACCCGTGGAGGAAATATTGCACACCGTGCTAGGGTTTTTGGTTCGGGGGGTATATGTAGGCGAAAGGGCGAGGTCGGTGGACCCCCGAGGGGCCCACACCACGTGCTCGCGCGGCCCAGGCTCCTGCCGCGCGAGGACCTGATGTGGCCGCCTCAGTCACCCACTTCGTCTCGTGTTCTGTCTTCTGGAACGTTCCCAATTAAAAACGGACTTCAGAAAAGAAATCGTCCAATTCCGAGAATATTTCCTTAAGTACTTTTCTGAAATAAAAAACTGCAGAAAACAGGGAACTGGCACTGTGGCATCTTGTTAATAGGTTAGTCCCAGAAAATGCATAAAACTATATAAAATGCATATAAAACATGTGATAACTTGGTATAATATAGCATGGAACATAAGAAATTATAGATACGTTGGAGACGTATCAGACACAAAGATTGTTGCCACTATATCTATAAGAGTCGCAATGGACAAAATGTGTCCATTAGGCTCCCTCGTGCTGACCTTTTTGACAGGACCACTGAAAGATGGATCGTGGATGAAGCACCACCACAAGAGGAGCCCCAAAACCTGGAGATGCAAAACTATTCATGGGGTCTCCAAGGATCGGAGTATGGAGGGCACCAAGTGAAGGGGATCGCATGCAGAAAACAAAAAATTTCCTAGCAACGATATCCTTAAAACATGCCAAGATCTATTCTATGCAGATATAGAAGTACAACGGAGATCGGAATACATACCCTTGTAGACCGAAAGCGGAATTACGTTCCCGCATGAACGTTGACGATGAAGACCGACGAAGCCGACCTCAAGGTCGTGAAGAGGAAGAAGACCTCCCAGCACCGCTAGCGCAGCACCTCGCAGGGCGTTACACACGTACGGTGGAGACGACGGCCTCCGAAGCTCCAGTCCAGGACGAGCAGCGGAAGACTTGGACCGGAACACCAGCAGCGCGGCAGCGGGCTTATGGTGGAGAGATCCCCCTCTCAGCTCGGCGCAACTCCGACAAAGGGAATCACGAAATCGAGAGAGAATTGGGAATTAATTGGTTGAATTAAAAGGCCAGGGGTGCCCCTTCTTATATAGGCTCCCAGGGGGGAGCCAACTTGCCAGCCAGGCAATGTGGGACAATTCCCACATGCCTGGTGCGGCATGGCTGGGTGCGCCGGCCCCCCACCTAGGCCGGCCCCTCAAGCCCCCACCGAATTCCCCTAGGGAATTTTCCCCTCTTGGGCCTTCTTTCGACCAGAAGGCCCATTTAGGGAAATCAGTCTAAATAAATTCGAAAATAAATATATAAAATCATATTTAGACATTAATTACACTAATTAATATCAAACATATTATATATAATTTATTCTAGCTCCAAAAACTATTTCGTCGCTGCCCGATCTCCATCGGACCTCTCCCGGGACGTTCCCGGTGATCTCTTTCCTTTCCGGTTGTCTTGTCGAAACCCCTTAAGTGTGTTACCCTAGCGGTTCGATATAATAACAGGTATGATCGAGACTCCTCTCTGATCAACGACTAACTCGTAGGCCTGGACCCCATGAATTAATCCCTGTGATATAACGAATGACTCTCATCTATCAAACCTGAACGTAAAGTCTTAAACCTTTTACCATTGCGATACTTAGCGTGTCCGAGCATCGTTCATAGATATCTCCATACCTAGCTGACCTCGTTACCGACAACGCTATCTTCTACTCGTCTATGATATCATGTCTCCGTGACCTAGTCACATGCTTGCAAGCTCATTAGACATAATCTCACCGAGTGGGCCCTAGAGTATCTATCCTGCTATGCGGATTGGCAAATCCCGCTCTTGACCCCTCGTCTCAACTACTCCCTTCCGATACCCAAAAGTATCACCGTTATTGTCATATTGTATAAGATACGACGTTTGGTGCGATCAAAGTATCTTCCAGGAATAACAATAAGAGTTGATCTCACGGTCGAAGGTGTAATGACTACGTTCTACAAATATGGGTATGTCCATCACATCGTTCCACCAACGATATGACTTTCATTGCCGACTGGCGCCATGCCCCATGATCGGGAAACCTCGATCATCAATCGCGCAACGAAACTAGTCTTAGTAGAGGCTACTAGGGACCTGGTTGTTTACGCATCACACCCGTATTAATGTTTCCGCTTAATACGGTTATAGCATGACACAAAAACGTATTATGAACAAATGAGATATGATAAATAAATCACTTTATTAATTGCCTCTAGGGCATATCTCCTTCAGTCTCCCACTTGCACTAGAGTACAAATTAATCTAGATTACAACTTGGTAAAAGCCGGACACCCATAGCATCTTGGTGTTTCACGTGCTTGTCAAGCAGGAGAGGCTTTGTCAACGGATCTGCCACATTCAGATCCGTATGTATTTTGCAAATCTTCACTTCACCTCCTTGTACGTACTGTCGTATCACATGGAAGCGTCGGAGTATGTGTTTGGCGGTGGAGTGAGACATTGGCTCCTTCGCGTTAGCAATGGCACCCGTATTGTCGCAAAAGAGGATCACGGGGTCTTGCGCGCTTGGGAACACTCCAAGTTCAATGATGAACTTCCTCGGCCACACAGCTTCATTCGCGGCTTCGCAAGCAGCAATGTACTCCGACTCCATTGTACACTGCGCGACGATGGGTTGCTTCCCACTTCTCCAGCACACGGCGCCTCCATTCACCTTGAACACATAACCTGTCTGTGACTTAGAGTCATCGGGGTCTGAGCAGAAACTTGCATCAATGTAACCTGTTACGCCAAGTTCTTCATCACAGCCACCATAGACAAGGAACGTTTCCTTTGTCTTCTTGAGATACTTAAGAATGCTCTTAACAGCAATCCAATGCGCCATTCCTGGATTACTCTGGAAACGGCTTGTCAAACTTAGAGCCAATGCCACATCAGGTCTAGTACTTAACATTGCATACATAATCGATCCTATGGCTGAAGCATAAGGATGTTTAGTCATATCGGCCTTACCCTATTCCGTTACCGGACATTGTGCCTTTCGCAATGTTTTATTCTTGATAACCGGCAGAGAACCCTTCTTTGCCATCTCCATACCGAAACGCTTCAGTATTTTATCAAGATAAGTACTCTGACTCAACGCTAATAGACGTCTTGATCTATCACGATAGATTTTAATGCCTAAGACGTATGCAGCTTCTCCTAAGTCCTTCATGGAAAATTTACTGTTTAAATAATTCTTCACGCTATTCAGAAGTTCCACATCATTCCCAATTAGCAATATGTCATCTACATATAGTGCTAAGAACACAACCGAGCTCCCACTCATTTTCTTGTAAATGCAGGTCTCTTCCAAATTTTGGACAAATCCAAAACCTTTGATCACCTCATCAAAGCGAAGATTCCAGCTCCAAGATGCTTGCTTCAATCCATAGATGGAGCGCTGAAGCTTGCATACCTTGCTAGCATTTTCTGGATCGACAAAACCTTCCGGTTGTACCATATACAACTCTTCCTCAATGTTACCATTTAGGAAGGCTGTTTTGACATCCATCTGCCATATTTCGTAATCGTAATATGCAGCAACTGCTAACAAAATCCGAATAGACTTTAGCATCGCTACCGGTGAAAACGTTTCATCGTAGTCAATCCCATGAACTTCTCGGAAACCTTTTGCGACAAGCCGAGCTTTATAGACAGTTACATTACCGTCAGCATCAGTCTTCTTCTTAAAGATCCATTTATTCTCGAGGGCCTTGCGCCCTTCGGGAATATCCATCAAAGTCCATACTTTGTTATCATACATGGACCCTATTTCGGATTTCATGGCTTCTAGCCATTTCTCGGACTCTAGACTCGCCATTGCCTCCTTGTAGTTCGTAGGTTCGTCTTGTTCAATTAACATGACGGTGCAAACCATGTTGCCATACCATTCTGGTGCGATACGAGATCTACCAGACCTACGAGGTAGAATACTTTCCTCGACAGTTTCTCCCACTCCATCTGTGGAGGACGTTTCCGGAACAGCTTCCGTTGCGCCACTCGGAATTTCGAGTTCAGAATCAACGATCTCATCGAGGTCTACCTTCCTCCCACTTACTCCTTTCGCGAGAAACTCCTTCTCTAGAAAGGTACCGGTCTTTGCGATAAACGTTTTGCCCTCAGCTTGGTTGTAGAAGGTGTATCCTATGGTTTCCCGCGGATATCCTACAAAGACGACTTTCTCCGACTTCGGTTCGAGTTTGTCGGGCTGTAGTTTCTTAACATACGCCTCACAACCCCAAACCTTCAGAAACGATAACTTAGGCTTCTTGCCATACCATAACTCATACGGTGTCGTTTCCACGGATTTGGACGGAGCCCTATTTAAAATGAATGTGGCTGTTTCTAACGCATAACCCCAGAAGGATACGGGCAAATCGGTAAGAGACATCATGGACCGGACGCTATCCAATAGAGTACGATTACGTCGCTCGGACACGCCGTTACGTTGCGGTGTTCCGGCAGGCGTAAGTTGCAGCACTATGCCACATGTCTTTAGATGTGTGCCAAACTCAAAACTCAAATACTCGCCACCACGATCGGATCGGAGGTGCTTGATTTTCTTGTTAAGCTGATTTTCAACTTCACTTTGAAATTCTTTGAACTTTTCAAATGTTTCAGACTTGTGTTTCATCAAATAGATATACCCATATCTACTCAAGTCATCGGTGAAGGTGACAAAGTAACGATAACCATTGCGTGTCGACACGCTCATTGGTCCACACACATCTGTATGTATGATTCCCAACAAGTCCGACGCCCGTTCCATGAAACCATTGAACGGTGTCTTGGTCATTTTGCCCATAAGGCATGGTTCGCATGTATCGAGGGATCCAAAATCCAACGAGTCCAAAAGTCCATCTGCATGGAGTTTCTTCATGCGCTTTACACCAATATGACCGAGACGGCAATGCCACATATACATGGCGGTATCATCACTACACTTAATCCTTTTGGCATCTATGTTATGGATGTGAGTACTACGATCGAGATTCAACAAGAATAAACCATTACTCTCGGGAGCATCAACATAAAAGATATCATTCATTGAAATAGCACAACTGCTTGATACTGATTTAAATGAATAACCGTCTTGTAACAGGCAAGACCCACTGATAATGTTTACACTCAAGGATGGTACAAAATAACACTTATTCAGAACCAAAACTAATCCCGATGGTAGATGTAGAGGGAGCGTGCCGACAGCCACCACGTCGACTCTCGATCCGTTGCCGACGCGCATCGTCACCTCATCCTTAGCCAGGCGCCTCTTATTCCGCAACTCCTCCTGAGAGTTACAAATATGAGCAACAGAGCCAGTATCAAATACCCAGGGGTTGCTACGGGCGCAGGTAAGGTACACATCTATAACATGTATATCAAATATACCTTGCTCTTTGTCGACTATCTTGCCGGCCTTTTTATCCTCCAGATACTTGGGCAGTTGCGTTTCCAGGGATCTGATGGTCACCACCATCTTGTCCATCTTGATTTCCAATTCGGCCATGTTGAGCATCATAAGAATTTCCGACAGGGATTTTGATGTCCCAATCATGTCGTAGTTCATAATGGCGTCCTTATAGCTAGGGGGCAGCGACAACAGCACCCTATCTATAACCAGCTCTTCTGGGATCACATATCCCAGATCTTTCAGGAGCTGAACGCTGCCATACATATTGGCCAAGTGCTCACTTATATTGCCGTGCTCTTCCATCTGGGCTGAGAAGAAAAGCTTGGTAGCTTCAAACCTCTCATCCTTGACTTGCCGTGCAAAATTAACCATGAGTTCAGTGATTATCTCATAAGCACTCTTGTTCTCAAAATGGTTCTGCAGGTCAGCCTCCATGGCAAAGAGCATGCCACTCCGGACAAAAGAGGAAATCTCCGCCTTTAACTCGTGGACACTCCTAACGAATTCTGAGGCGGTGTTTGCTGGCTGATCACCTAAGGGGGCTTCAAGGATGTAAGCCACCTCGTGGGTTTTCAGAATGGACTTCAGATCGCGGAACCAGGATACGAAGTTGGACCCATTGGTCTTAAGATTCTCTTTCTCAAGGAACAGGGCTAGGTTAAAGGTGGGGTGAGACATCTACAATGGAATTTGCAAAACATAAGACTTTGTTCATAATATTTTGAGTTATAGTATTTTTAGAAAATAACTAACATAACTCCCACTCAAACGAACATCCCTCCTGGTCGTTTAAGCGATTACACGACCCCCATCCATTGCACAACCCCTCATCGTCAGAGCCGGCAGCACAACTTCAAGGGTAGACAATTGTCAATCACAACAACTCTGTGACTCATGCTCGACCTTTCGGCCTCCGTGTTCCGAGGCCATATCTGCATATGCTAGGCTCGCCACAATAACCTCCACGTAACGCTTGTGCAACATGGCTTACACCCACTGTATGCGAACGACGATATGTCTGACACCCGATCGTCACGGCCTGCCTCATAACGTAGAACTTTCTTGGTGGTGCTCGTTGGAGGAAGAACACTAGTGGTATTTTTGAAGGGGTCATCTTATATACAACTACCGCCGCGTAACTAATATATACTAATATATATAATCACACAATATAAGATGCACACAAAACATCAAATGTAATGCGATGTGATATAGTCCATTGCGCCATGGTCTTCTTGGCGCCCGCAGTTCATAAACAATTTAATAAACCTACCTTGACCATATCACATTGCCCCTGCAAAATAAAGTTAGACGCTTCTACTTTATCTTTTGCATATTTTACGTGGCTGGGGCTTTCGTAAAAAGAACCGCTTCTTACCTACGAACTTATGACCACAACAACGATCCAATAATTGCATGTTTAAGCATCCCTTTCGGGCCCTCCATTGAAAATGCAAGACCAACTAAAGAGAGAGAAACTGACACCCGCCAGCCACAGATACGGTACAAGCCGTATGTCAGTAGTGGAACCAGTCTCGCGTAAGCGTACGCGTAAAGTCGGTCCGGGCCGCTTCATCAACTCGATGCCGCTGGAATCACAAGTGCACGCTAGAGGGTAGCAAATAACAGGAACGGTGCCCCCGTGCAGAACACGGGTTCTAACAGCGTACAGCTATATCTACGATAGATCGGCTCTGATACCACTGAAGGGGATCGCATGCAGAAAACAAAAAATTTCCTAGCAATGATATCCTTAAAACATGCCAAGATCTATTCTATGCAGATATAGAAGTACAACGGAGATCGGAATACATACCCTTGTAGACCGAAAGCAGGATTACGTTCCCGCACGAACGTTGACGATGAAGACCGACGAAGCCGACCTCAAGGTCGTGAAGAGGAAGAAGACCTCCCAGCACCGCTAGCGCAGCACCTCGCAGGGCGTTACACACGTACGGTGGAGACGACGGCCTCCGAAGCTCCAGTCCAGGACGAGCAGCGGAAGACTTGGACCGGAACACCAGCAGCGTGGCAGCGGGCTTATGGTGGAGAGATCCCCCTCTCAGCTCGGCGCAACTCCGACAAAGGGAATCACGAAATCGAGAGAGAATTGGGAATTAATTGGTTGAATTAAAAGGCCAGGGGTGCCCCTTCTTATATAGGCTCCCAGGGGGGAGCCAACTTGCCAGCCAGGCAATGTGGGACAATTCCCACATGCCTGGTGCGGCATGGCTGGGTGCGCCGGCCCCATGGTGGGCCCCTTGGCCCACCTAGGCCGGCCCCTCAAGCCCCCACCGAATTCCCCTAGGGAATTTTCCCCTCTTGGGCCTTCTTTCGACCAGAAGGCCCATTTAGGGAAATCAGCCTAAATAAATTCGAAAATAAATATATAAAATCATATTTAGACATTAATTACACTAATTAATATCAAACATATTATATATAATTTATTCTAGCTCCGAAAACTATTTCGTCGCTGCCCGATCTCCATCGGACCTCTCCCGGGACGTTCCCGGTGATCTCTTTCCTTTCCGGTTGTCTTGTCGAAACCCCTTAAGTGTGTTACCCTAGCGGTTCGATATAATAACAGGTATGATCGAGACTCCTCTCTGATCAACGACTAACTCGTAGGCCTGGACCCCATGAATTAATCCCTGTGATATAACGAATGACTCTCATCTATCAAACCTGAACGTAAAGTCTTAAACCTTTTGCCATTGCGATACTTAGCGTGTCCGAGCATCGTTCATAGATATCTCCATACCTAGCTGACCTCGTTACCGACAACGCTATCTTCTACTCGTCTATGATATCATGTCTCCGTGACCTAGTCACATGCTTGCAAGCTCATTAGACATAATCTCACCGAGTGGGCCCTAGAGTATCTATCCTGCTATGCGGATTGGCAAATCCCGCTCTTGACCCCTCGTCTCAACTACTCCCTTCCGATACCCAAAAGTATCACCGTTATTGTCATACTATATAAGATACGACGTTTGGTGCGATCAAAGTATCTTCCAGGAATAACAATAAGAGTTGATCTCACGGTCGAAGGCGTAATGACTACGTTCTACAAATATGGGTATGTCCATCACATCGTTCCACCAATGATATGACTTTCATTGCCGACTGGCGCCATGCCCCATGATCGGGAAACCTCGATCATCAATCGCGCAACGAAACTAGTCTTAGTAGAGGCTACTAGGGACCTGGTTGTTTACGCATCACACCCGTATTAATGTTTCCGCTTAATACGGTTATAGCATGACACAAAAACGTACTATGAACAAATGAGATATGATAAATAAATCACTTTATTAATTGCCTCTATGGCATATCTCCTTCACCAAGGTGGTGACCCCTCTTACTATGGAGGAGGGTCATCAAGTGGTGCACCACCCTACTACGGCGGAAGTGGAAGTGGTGGATACTACCCACCGGAATACTAACTTGAACACAAGCTTGGGGGAGTACCTCTCTCCCTTTCATTCGTTGTTTTATATCACCTTTATCTTGTTATGTTTTAGTTTATTGTTCTATAAATCTTGAAAACACAAAAAGATTTTATTTGTTTCTTTAGCTTGTTTACTTCTGGTCACTTTCATTATGCATCTAAAATTCAAAAAGAACAAAAATATTTTCGTTTTCTTGAATCAAATGCCAAAACAGTTGTGCTGAAATTGCTGAAATCTGCTCACTGTTTCATTTTTCATTATTTTTTCTGTAACTCCGATTGAGCTGAAATTTAAACTGCTATTGCAACTTTTCATAACCTACGCACCCGTAAAATATGAGATCATTCTGAGGTGTTTAGGAAAGGTAAAAACAGTACTGTATGCAGTGACGTTTTCTGGCAGATTTGATGTTTTAAATTGTGCAGTTCAAGTGGGGAGAGTAGAAAATGCAATGATGATGATTATGGCAATTCGAGTTGGGTAAGAGGCTGGTATGAACTCCTTTGTTTTTCATTTTTGTACATATACTCATTCATGTGAGAATGCTTAGTTGGTTTGCATAATGTATATGTTGAATGATGGATGCTTAGTGGGCCATGTTCTCTTATGATCAGTCTCAACATATTAATGGTAGATGACTTGCTTGTATTGTTCCGCTCATAAGAGAAGTATGGCATTGTGGTATCCTCCTCTGAATAAATTCATTTGAATTGACTTGGCACATGCTCACACATGTATATGACTGAAAACAAAGAGTCAACTAAGCCTTGATGATTTATTTTGCCTCAGAGTTCTAGTATCATTTTTATGCCTCCGTTAATTTTATTTTGTCGCAAGCATGATTATGACGGTTATGGTTCTCTTGAATTGTCGCTCTCTATTCTATTGCTAGCCTCCACTTGTACTAAGCAGTTAATGCTTGTGCTTCCAAATCCTTGAAAACCAAGTTATTCCAAAGAGTCCACCATAAATACCTATGTATGGCATTTCAAACCATTCAAGTTAGATTTGCATGTGCTACCTTTAAAACTTGCAAAACACTTCTCATTGTGACACTATTTTAGCTCATGAGGAAATAATGGTTGGGCTCAGGGACGGAGCCAGAAAATGACTATGAGGGGGCGAGGTTAGACTTATCAGTGTGTGTGAGTTCATGAGGGGGGCGAAACTGAAGGGGATCGCAGGCAGAAAACAAAAAAATTCCTATCGGCGATAACCTTAAACTAGCCAGAATCTACACTATGCAGATATAGAAGTACGGCGGATATCGGAATACATACCCTCGTAGACCGAAAAGCGGGGATTACGCTCCCGCACAAGCGTTGACGACGAAGACGACGTAGCCGACCTCTAGGTCGCGAAGAACTCGGCGCGACGAAGACGATGAAGATGACCTCGAGGTCGGGTGGAGGAAGTAGGCCTTCGAGTACCGCTAGCGCAGCACCTCGCAGGGTGTTACACACATACGGTGGAGACGACGGCCTCCGAAGCTCCAGTCCAGGACGAGCAGCGGAAGACTTGGACCGGAACACCAGCAGCGCGGCAGCGGGCTATGGTGGAGAGATCCCCTCTCAACTCGGCGCAACTCCGACAAAGGGAATCACGTTATCGAGGAGAGAAAGAGAAATTAATTGGTTGAATTAAAAGGCCAGGGGTGCCCCTTCTTATATAGGCTCCCGGGGGGAGCCAACCTCCCTAGCCAGGCAATGTGGGACTATCCCACATGCCTTGGTGCGGCTAGGTGAGTGCGCCGGCCCTAGGTGGGCCCCATTTGGCCCACCTAGGCCGGCCCCCATCCAATCCGAAGCCCTGGGGGGGAATTTCCCCCCTCTTGGGCCTTCTTTCCACCAGAAGGCCCATTTAGGGAAATCAGCCTTTAAAAATTCGAAAATAAATATATAAAATCATATTTAGACATTAATTACACTAATTAATATCAAACATATTATATATAATTTATTCTAGCTCCGAAAACTATTTCGTCACTGCCCGATCTCCATCGGACCTCTCCCGAGACGTTCCCGGTGATCTCTTTCCTTTCCGGTTGTCTTGTCGAAACCCCTTAAGTGTGTTACCCTAGCGGTTCGATATAATAACAGACATGATCGAGACTCCTCTCCGATCAATGATTAACTCGTAGGCCTGGACCCCATGAATTAACCCCTGTGATATAACGAATGACTTTCATCTATCAAACCTGGACGTCAAGTCTTAAACCTTTTGCCATAGCGATACTTAGCGTGTCCGAGCATCGTTCATAGATATCTCCATACCTAGCATGATCTCGTTACCAACAACACTATCTTCTACTCGTCTATGATATTATGTCAGCTGGTGACCTAGTCACATGTTTGCAAACTCATTTGAC
The DNA here is from genome assembly GCA_026929855.1 of Poa annua. NCBI lineage: Eukaryota > Viridiplantae > Streptophyta > Magnoliopsida > Poales > Poaceae > Poa > Poa annua. Next base: position 75,820,587 of record CM049433.1, read on the forward strand.
ATAATCTCACCGAGTGGGCCCTAGAGTATCTATCCGGCTATACGGACTGACAAATCCCGCTCTTGACCCCTCGTCTCAACTACCCCTTTCCGATACCCAAAAGTATCACCATTATTGTCACACTATATAAGACATGACGTTTGGTGCGATCAAAGTATCTTCCAGGAATAACAATAAGAGTTGATCTCACGGTCGAAGGCGTAATGACTACGTCCTACAAATTATGGGTAAGTCCATCACATCGTTCCACCTAACGATATGACTCCATTGCCGACAGACGCCATGTCTCATGATCGGGAAACCACGATCATCAATCGCGCAATGAAACTAGTCTTAGCAGAGGCAACTAGGGACCTGGTTGTTTATCTACCACACGTGTATTAATGTTTCCGCTTAATACAGTTATAGCATGGTATAAAACATATAATGAACAATTGGAATATAACCAATAAACTATCTTTATTAAGTGCCTCTAGGGCATATTCCCTTCAGTCTCCCACTTGCACTAGAGTAATACTTAATCTAGTTCACAACTTGGTAAAAGCTCAACACCCATAGCATCTTGGTGCATGCTTGTCTCGTGGAAGAGGAATACAGTCAACAGATCTCACACATTGAGACCTATATGTGCTTTGCAACACTTCTATGTCACCTAGTTTGACATCATCCCGTATCTTACGATGACGGTGAAATATATCCTAGTGGATGGAGTGAGACTCGAACATTCGCGTAGCATGGGCCTTAAAAGTCTAAGAGATCTATTAAGGGGACCACATACGCTCGGAAAACTGCTCAGTCCAATCAACTTGCTACTTCTGAAGTTGCCATATATTTCTATACCTACGTAGATTATGCAACAGTGCATTCATATGCGACTTCGCAAACTAACCATGTCTTTCTTCAAAATAAAGGACATCTCCTATATGAGATTTCTAGTTGTATGGGCCAGTGTAATAACTTGCATCATCGTAACCTCTTTACGGCAAGTTGTCTTTCACTCTTTCCCATATCTTCAGTTCTCACAGACACTGAAAAATATACTTAACGTTTGTTCATTGATCCACACAAGGATCACTCTAGAACCCGTTCTTCAACCAAGAACTTGGGTCACACTAAGTCGAGCTTTCAATCTGATAGCATCTATGTCTGATACATAGAGAATGTCGAACATCATTTGCTATCACTGAAAATGCCAAGATAAACTTAATATTTCACCTAGTCATACAAGTAAGAACCATTTTCTTCGCTTGTTCTATTCTGAAACACTTCAGAATCTTAACTTAGGAAATATTCCGACCTAATGTTATTAAGCCCCTTACGATCTATACAATTATAGATTGGATGCCTAATACTCCTAACTTCTTTCATAGAAAATTTAATCACTTAAATAATCCTTTACACTCTACTAGAGGATCTGTGTCATTCAATATGTCATCACATACAAAATCATGAATGACACCTAGCTCCCACTCAAATATGCCTTCCGCATATAAGATCAAGGAAAGCTACTTAGCTCCCACTCAAATCTTTGCAAGTTTCTTCAACTATTTTGGACAACTCCAAAATCCTTTGATCACATCATCAAAGTGAAGATTCCAGCTCCGATATGCTTGCTTCAGCCCATGAATGGACAACTGAAGTTTGCATACATGTTTAGCATCCTCAGGATCACCAAACCATTATTGTACTAATTACAACTCTTTCTTAATGACACTATTAAGAAACATGGTTTCCTTATCCATCTATCAATTTCTCATTCGAAATTATAGTAATTGCTAAACGACCCAGAATAGATTTAGGCTTCGCCACCTGAGACAAAATCTCATTGTGGTCAACTTTTGAATCTGTCGGAACTGTTTCACGACAAATCGATCCTTATCAGTGTCTACTCTCTCATAAAATTCCATATTCTGTTAACATCCTAGATGCCATCAAGAAGATCTCCCAAGTCAATACCTGGTAATCGTACATGGATTTTATTTCGGATCATATATGACTCATAGCCATTTCTCGGACTTAGGTCTACCATCTCTTCTTCGTAGTTCGTAGGTCTGTCATATTCCATTAACATGACCTTCATAACAGGATTGTCGTAACACATAGTGTGGAACACAACCTCGTACGCCTACGTTCTTAGTATGAGCTCAGAGCATCATGATCTTCTATCATCAGCTTCTTTCAAGCTGTGGAGCATGACACCGAAAACACTTTCAGTTGCGCCACTCTGATGTCTGGAGAGAAAGTTTCATCAACTTCGTCTTGCTCTACTTTCTTTCTCACTTATACCCTTGGACAAGAAACTATTTCTTTCGCAAGGTATATTCCGGCAACGATTTTGCCTATGTCGTGAGACATGTACCCAATTAACTCTTTAGGTACACTACAAAGATTAATCCATTTTAGGTTTGATCACATCAAAACACTAAATTGCTGAAACGACAATCTAGGCTAAAAGCCATGCCATCACTAATATGGTATTGTCTCCATGGATTTAAATGGTTTCCCTATTATCTAACGTGAGTGTTACGTTTCTACCATACGACTCTAATGATCACAATAATTCGGTAAGAGATTTATTTACCACACACTATCCGATAGGGTGCGATTACGACGTCCTAACATACCATAACACTATGGTGTTCCATGCGACGTAATTTGTGGAACTCTTCTCACAAGTCTTCCAATGACGTGCCAACATTATAACTCAAATCTTTATTTCCTCGATCTGTATCGCAGGAATTAGATTTTCTTGTTAAATTTATTTCCTACTTCATTCTGAACTTGTTCGATCGAATCAAAATTTCCAGACTAACATTCCCTGAGTGGATATCCATATATCTACTCGGAATATTCATGAAGTCTATGAAATAAAGACTTCCACTACACGTTTAAAGTACTTCATTGATTCACATACACCCATATGCACGATTCTCAACAAGTCATACTCAAAACGTTCAGCGAAGTTCACGAAATAAAGGTCTCCACTACCCGTCAATTACTTCATTGAACCACATACATCTATATGCATGACTATCAATAAGTTATATGCCCGTTTTCCGAAAACGGTGTCTTAGTTATTTTGCAAGTGTCAAAAGATCAAATCTAAGGACTTGTAGATCCATCCGGTATGGAGCTAATTCATTGACTATAACATTGACATGAATTAAACGGTAGTGCCACACATATGTGGTGTCTTTATTAAGTTTGTATCCTTTGGCATTAATATTATGAATGTGGGAGCTTCTACCATCTAAATTCAAATCGGCATATGATCATTACTTCATAAATATAGGACAACGAATTTGTCACTAATATATATGAACAATTGTCTCGCTAGAGGAGACACACTTATAACGATCATACTAACAGGCGATCATAAAGAATTTATTCAAATGGTAGATCTAGAGGGAGAGTGTCTATGGCCATCACAACAATTTGTCTGCCATTATCAACACGCAATGTCGCCTCATCCTTTCAAGCCACTCAAGCAGTAAACCTGGTTTTCATAAAACATGACTAGTATCAAAACTTAGTCACTACTACGAGTACTTGCTTAGCTAAAACATTCATAACATGTATATCATATATACACCATCATCATTGATGACTTCCGGCGATCTGTTTCATCTTCTTGATACTTCCAACGTAATCAAGAACCATAAAGGTGAACGATTCCCCTTTGCATGACATAGTCTATGACAAAGCATTTGCACCTGGCAACGTCGTCTGTCATCCAGTGATCGAGCTGAGCGAGGCATCTCAATGTCATCAAGTATGACCAATGTCATCAAGTATGACTGCCACGTGCTCCTTCAATGTGTGTATTCTCTTCCATCTTGGTTGAGAAGACAATCAGTCGACGTACTGATAAACTTCATCACCCCAACTTTAGGTGTACCCCGAGTTTAGCGATCATCTCATATGTTCGCGATCTAACAACTCGTACACATCGTTGGTTCTCTATGGAGGAGATCATAGCATACACTGGACTATGATGATATCATCCGCACAAAAACTTGATAATCCAAATTATCCTTTTGTTAGCGGAATCTCCGGGTTTATCTCCTAGCGGGTATTGTATCACAAAGAGCTAACGGTTTAAACAAGGAGTATCCTCAAGCTAAAGTATAAAACTATGAAGTTTGGACCCAACCTTTTAAGTTTCTCAATCGCAGGAATGCGCCTAATTTTAAAGAAGGCTATTACATAGGTTAATATCTACAAAGGTTTGCAAAACAGACTTTGTTCATTATATTTTGAGTTCTAGTATTTTAGAAAATAACTATCAGAACTCCCACTCAAACGAACATCCCTCCTGGTCGTTTCAGCGATTACACGACCCCCATCCATTGCACAACCCCTCATCGTCAGAGCCGGCAACACAACTTCAAGGGTAGACAACGATTTGTCGATCACAACAACTCTGTGACTCATGCTCGACCTTTCGGCCTCCGTGTTCCGAGGCCATATCTGCATATGCTAGGCTCGCCACAATAACCTCCACGTAACGCTTGTGCAACATGGCTTACACCCACTGTATGCGAACGACGATATGTCTGACACCCGATCGTCACGGCCTGCCTCATAACGTAGAACTTTCTTGGTGGTGCTCGTTGGAGGAAGAACACTAGTGGTATTATGAAGGGATCATCTTATATACAACTACCGCCGCGTAACTAATATATACTAATATATATAATCACACAATATAAGATGCACACAAAACATCAAATGTAATGTGATGTGATATAGTCCATTGCGCCATGGTCTTCTTGGCGCCCACAGTTTATAAACAATTTAATAAACCTACCTTGACCATATCACATTGCCCCTGCAAAATAAAGTTAGACGCTTCTACTTTATCTTTTGCATATTTTACGTGGCTTGGGGCTGTCGTAAAAAGAACCGCTTCTTACCTACGAACTTATGACCACAACAACGATCCAATAATTGCATGTTTAAGCATCCCTTTCGGGCCCTCCATTGAAAATGCAAAGCCAACTAAAGAGAGAGAAACTGACACCCGCCAGCCACAGATACGGTACAAGCCGTATGTCAGTAGTGGAACCAGTCTCGCGTAAGCGTACGCGTAAAGTCGGTCCGGGCCGCTTCATCAACTCGATGCCGCTGGAATCACAAGTGCACGCTAGAGGGTAGCAAATAACAGGAACGGTGCCCCCGTGCAGAACACGGGTTCTAACAGCGTACAACTATATCTACGATAGATCGGCTCTGATACCACTGAAGGGGATCGCAGGCAGAAAACAAAAAATTTCCTATCGGCGATAACCTTAAACTAGCCAGAATCTACACTATGCAGATATAGAAGTACGGCGGATATCGGAATACATACCCTCGTAGACCGAAAAGCGGGGATTACGCTCCCGCACAAGCGTTGACGACGAAGACGACGTAGCCGACCTCTAGGTCGCGAAGAACTCGGCGCGATGAAGATGACCTCGAGGTCGGGTGGAGGAAGTAGGCCTCCGAGTACCGCTAGCGCAGCACCTCGCAGGGTGTTACACACATACGGTGGAGACGACGGCCTCCGAAGCTCCAGTCCAGGACGAGCAGCGGAAGACTTGGACCGGAACACCAGCAGCGCGGCAGCGGGCTATGGTGGAGAGATCCCCTCTCAACTCGGCGCAACTCCGACAAAGGGAATCACGTTATCGAGGAGAGAAAGAGAAATTAATTGGTTGAATTAAAAGGCCAGGGGTGCCCCTTCTTATATAGGCTCCCGGGGGGAGCCAACCTCCCTAGCCAGGCAATGTGGGACTATCCCACATGCCTTGGTGCGGCTAGGTGAGTGCGCCGGCCCTAGGTGGGCCCCATTTCGCCCACCTAGGCCGGCCCCCATCCAATCCGAAGCCCTGGGGGGGAATTTCCCCCCTCTTGGGCCTTCTTTCCACCAGAAGGCCCATTTAGGGAAATCAGCCTTTAAAAATTCGAAAATAAATATATAAAATCATATTTAGACATTAATTACACTAATTAATATCAAACATATTATATATAATTTATTCTAGCTCCGAAAACTATTTCGTCACTGCCCGATCTCCATCGGACCTCTCCCGAGACGTTCCCGGTGATCTCTTTCCTTTCCGGTTGTCTTGTCGAAACCCCTTAAGTGTGTTACCCTAGCGGTTCGATATAATAACAGACATGATCGAGACTCCTCTCCGATCAATGATTAACTCGTAGGCCTGGACCCCATGAATTAACCCCTGTGATATAACGAATGACTTTCATCTATCAAACCTGGACGTCAAGTCTTAAACCTTTTGCCATAGCGATACTTAGCGTGTCCGAGCATCGTTCATAGATATCTCCATACCTAGCATGATCTCGTTACCGACAACACTATCTTCTACTCGTCTATGATATTATGTCAGCTGGTGACCTAGTCACATGTTTGCAAACTCATTTGACATAATCTCACCGAGTGGGCCCTAGAGTATCTATCCGGCTATACGGACTGACAAATCCCGCTCTTGACCCCTCGTCTCAACTACCCCTTTCCGATACCCAAAAGTATCACCATTATTGTCACACTACATAAGACATGACGTTTGGTGCGATCAAAGTATCTTCCAGGAATAACAATAAGAGTTGATCTCACGGTCGAAGGCGTAATGACTACGTCCTACAAATTATGGGTAAGTCCATCACATCGTTCCACCTAACGATATGACTCCATTGCCGACAGACGCGATGTCTCATGATCGGGAAACCTCGATCATCAATCGCGCAATGAAACTAGTCTTAGCAGAGGCAACTAGGGACCTGGTTGTTTATCTACCACACGTGTATTAATGTTTCCGCTTAATACAGTTATAGCATGGTATAAAACATATAATGAACAATTGGAATATAACCAATAAACTATCTTTATTAAGTGCCTCTAGGGCATATTCCCTTCAGAAACTAGCTACACCAGCATAAAAATGGATCAATCATGGCTAATATTAGTAAGAAAACCATGATCATAGGGGGGCGTAGCCCCTGCTCGTCCCCCCTTCCTCCGTCCCTAGTTGGGCTTGTTATCTTCCATACTAATTAAGTAACCTTGAACTTGCATGCTTCATCTGCTCGTCACTAATATTGCAAAGGGCTGGTTAGACCACTATAATATCAAAAGTTTTGAGAAAGTAAAAAGAGACACTCCTCCATGATATGTGATCGTTGGTGGGCACCCGAGGATTCGGTTAGCCATGGTTTGTGAAAGCAAAAGGTTGGGAGGAGTGTCAAATTATAAATATGAAGATGCATATTATAAATGTCTGTTTTTAATAATATTGGGAACCGCTCTTAACTTGCTTAGTATGGAAGATAACAGGAACTCTATTACCATTCGTTGACAAAGTAATCACCCCTCAAAAACAATTTTACCTCTGTTTTCAAAACAATGAAAAGATCTAGCACATGTTAAATCCCTGCTTCCCTTCATGAAGGGTCTATCTTTTACTTTACTGTTGAGTCACCATCCTTTCTTTGAGCACCTTCTTGAGAGCATAATTTTCATTCTTAGTGTAATGTGCTTGTCCCAGAATACTGTTAGCTGAGGTATAACTTTGATGCTTCAGAGGTGCCTGGGCATTCATGTTTTGATGTACAAATTCGGGCAAGCGAGATACCACTCTATCATACTTTATTATGAGCTTTGCAATCTTGAGAATTGATATGTTTCATGTTATTTATTATTATGATTGGTACCTCTTCATAGTTTACATGACCATTAAGTGACACCATTTGCATACATCTTGTTATGAATAGCCTAAGCATTGTCCACATAGTGAGAATATATACATCATATGAAGCAAATGTGTTCGTAAAAGTTTCTTTTATCGCTCAGTTGTTAACTGAATTGCTTGAGGACAAGCAATAGGCTAAGCTTGGGGGAATTGATGCACCTAAAATGCATCTACTTTTCCAATCACTTTGCTTCATTATTTTTCCCGGAATCTCCCCATACTTGATTAAAACTGTTGAATCTAATTATGTTTTTAGCAAAGTCTTGTTTCTGTCTATTTTTGCAGGAAATTAAATCGGGGAAAAATACCACGCGAGTTTTTATGGAAAAAGAAGGACATCGAGAAGAAGATGGACACGAGGGAGTGCCCGAGGCCCAAAGGGGGGGACCCATGCGGCCAGATTCCTTGGCCGCGTGGGCCCACCTATCTGGCGCCTCGAGCGTCCCCTCGGCCTCATCTTTGGCGTACCCCTCCATGTATACAAAAAACTGCTTGACCTAGAACGAGAGGTCTATTCGCGAAACAGAGCGCCGCCACCACCACGATCTTCGTTTTCGGAGACAGATTGATCCAGGATTTCTCCCCCGGAGGAGGGATTCGGAGGCCGTCTTCACCGCCTTCATCTCCATCGACCATGAGCTCCTCCACCATCACCATGTGTGAGTAGACCGCTGTAGGCATATGAGGTGGATGGGGATTGGATGAGATTGATCATGTAATGATACCCGTTGTTCGAGATCTTAGGGGTTTACCTTGAGGATACTTTTATATTGTGTTGATGCACTTATGCTATGTTTAATGCTTGCTACTAGGACCCGAGTGGCATGATTTCAGTACTGAACTTATTTTGCCCCATCATATAACTGAGTTTGGTATTTATCTGCAAAGTGTATTGCCTGCTATTATGTTGAACCTACGAACCCTAAAAGTGACATATAGGGAAAACAAGGGGGATATGTTTTAGTTTGAGGATTCTATGTGTTCATGAAGTGTTAATGCATTGCTCCGGTGTACTCGAAAGGGTAGACCTTAATTACCTGTAGTTCCAAGTTGGCCCCGGTGAAATGGGCATGTAGGACAATAGATGTTGTGCAAATTCTCTTGGCTAGTACGCACAACTATTTATGGAACACATACCTACATATATCTGAGTTAGAGATAAGTCCCATTGCTATTTATATCTTATTATATGATCAATCTTATTCATGCAACACCCCGCTGTCACCTCATGCCTACGTTTTAAATCTCTGAGTTACATCTTCGCTTTTACCGGTGAAAATTGGGAAACCCTTTTATTACTACTGCTGTTATATTTTACTTACTTGAACCATATCACTGCTATCACTATTGTTGCTGCAAGTTCATTGATATACAGGTGTGGTTGAGAGTGACGTCTCAATTGCTAAAGTCTTATTGGTATTCTTGTGTTCCTCTTGAGTCGAACTATAAATTTGGATAATACTTCCCAACGAAGATTAAGCGATCCCCTCACCTATGGGCATCAGCAATGGCCGTGCCTTTTTGTTCATCAAACTAGAGCAATGTTAATATATCTTTGGAGATTGTAAATAAAATGCTTAGCTTAAGAAATAGATAGTACACGAAATAAAATTTGCTAATAGTGAGTTGAAAGTGGAAGACTAACTACAACACAACACACATAAATGATTAGGAGAGGATTCGATCTTCATCTAAATCTATCGGATGAAAAATGAAAGAATTGGAATGGGATTTTGGGCAGTTCAATTCGGAGTGAAATATGTCATGTTGAGGACGGGGCAATAGCCCAACGCTCAGGGGCTCAGTGGCGATCATATCGACCCGAGTTCTAGTCCCGTCGGGGCCGAATTTTAGGAACTGTCATGAGGGTAGTCAACTTCTATTTAAAGAAAATACCACCAAGGGATAGTTCTGGTATGTCTTGTCTTAAAAACTTGTCATCTTAACTGTTGTTTTTTATGTTGGTATACATATGCCTTTAATTTTCTTTGTAGGGTATGCTTGTGTCTTCAATTTACTTATTTTTTAACATGAACTGGTTGGCTCCAAGTTTTCACTCCTTTTTTTTCTTGTTGAAACATTTCAAGTTATCCCTAACCCTTCCTGGGCCGTATTCTCCTCACCGCCCGGTGCGCTATGCCGTGCCGTCCTACTCATCCTAGGCGGTACTCATCGCCGCCGCCGCCCCATACCACCATGCATTCTACTTCTTCACCTCGAGAAAGCGAAAGGGTAAAGCTGGCGACGAGCTAGCTCCGGAGAGTGAGGAGCAGTTCCACCAGAGCTTCCTTTCACCGCCATGAATGCCGCCGCCGCCGTCGTCCGTCTCACCGCACCGTCACGCAGCCTTATCTCCTTCTCGATCTCAAGGCGAGGTGTGCAAGAATCTCCAACTCCGTCGACAACTTCGAGGCGTTGGTTAGTTACTCCCTCGCATTATTGGAGGGAGGACGTACGTACGGGTCGAGAATCTTCGGCTGTACTTGGATGACACCGATCGATATCCATCCCTTTTGCTGGTTGCCGGGTCGACGTAGAGACTAGAGAGCAATGGGAGGAGGAGAGAAGGACTACGTAGTGTACGTTGGGGAGCTAATAAATTCGTGTCAAGCTGAGCGCTGTGGTTGCCCGAGACTGCAAGTCACACACATTTGACCAGAATTTCGAGCGTAGCAGAATTTAGTCCTTGATTGTTCTTTCATAGAAAGGTAGGCAGGTTAGGTACTCATGCAGGCATGGTACGGTGTACGCTAATGCATGGCAGGGCATATTGAGGGTAATTTTCAGCAATGGCATGCAACATCGCCATGCAAGTAGATTTGCCCGCATAACATCGCGTTGAGAGAACCATTTGCAAAGCTGCCGGCCGTCTAGAGGTGCCCATGCGATTCCGTTCATACGTAGTACTACCAAGGTACAATCCATCGATGTTTTTGTTTTGCGTGTATGTACATACAAACATCCATTTTACGCAGCACATGCCTTGGGGCTAAAACCATTAATACTCATCTAAAAAAACCCATTAATACTGGCCAATCCACAAGACCACAAGGCACGAGCCCAGTTGCATACATACCTGATACGGTGATACCTGTATATATACAGCATCTAGCAACCACAGTGCCCACATAGACACACACACGTACGCATGGCACGTTCAAGCAGCATGAAGGGAGGACGGCGCTCCGCTAGCAGCAGCAACAACAACAACAGGAGACTCCTCACGTCCTTCCTGAACGCGTGCAGGAAGCTCGGCGCCGCGTCCTCCGCCCCGACGACGGCGGGCGAGTGGACGCAGCTCCGTTCCGAGGCGGCGGCGGCGGCCGTCGTCCCGGTGGACGTGCCGAGGGGCCACACGGTGGTGTACGTCGGGGAGGAGCTGCGGCGGTACGTCGTCCGGGTGTCCTCCCTCGACCACCCGCTGTTCCGGGACCTGCTCGACCGCGCAAGGGAGGAGTACGACTTCGCCGGCGCCGGCGCCAGGCTCTGCCTGCCCTGCGACGAGGACATCTTCCTCGCCGTGCTCTGCCACGTCGACTCCAAGCACGAGTACTGGAGGCTCGCGCTCTGCAGCTGACATATACCGGCCAAGCGCGGCACTGGTAGTGGATTTCCGGCCGCCGCCGGCCGTTGCCCCGCTCCTGTCTAGGATCCGGAGCAGCTTATTGTTGCCCGAGAGATATAACGAGATTTGCGTACATCATTTCGTAGGTCTCAGATGTATAGGGTCGATCTGTGTAGAAATTTAGTTCCGGTGCTCGATCGATGCTCTGCTCTGTATTCGATTCTTCAAGGGTGTGCCGCGTAATGCCGCGGCGCAGAATGGCACTCGTTCTATTTTGCAATTCGTGAACCATGTTTGTCCAGACATTTTTTTTGGATAAATTATAGTACAACTCTTTATTCATTGAAAATAGTATAATACAGACCAAATTGGTCAGACTAGCGAAACTTGTTTTTAGAGCATCTCCACTCGCCACGTTCAAAGCCCGGCTCGAAGCTATTTTGGGGCTTTTCAGATAAAACAGCTCCCGGGGTAGCCAAAAAAGTTGTCCGGCAGCGCCTCACCACGCGATGAAATGGCGTTGTTGGATGCGCCGGACGAAACTGCTTGCAACCACCGTATGCACAAGATTGTTTATCTCTCTTTTTTTTCTCTTCTCGCCGTGCATGCAGGCCAAAATACTTCTCTCTCCTTTGCTATTTCAAATGCATACATGATGGCACTTTTTCTCTCGCACCTACAAGATATGAGCATGTACTCCCTCAGTTTTTAAATATAAGATTTTTAAATTTTATCCATATTCAGATATATATACAAATATATTAATCCAATTTGCTGTGCATTTAGACAGCGTGTGAAATGATGCATTCAAAGTTCAAACGGGGCAGCTTGATGAACAGATTGCAAAAACATAGCTATTATGGTGGAACTGCAGTTTATATGGGGCACAAGTGAAGTGATACTAGAAACACCGACGCAAATGGTACCTGGGCGGTTTTGCTGGGAACAACATATGTACAGGGAAAATATCAAACACTCTCGCAGCCTCGCCTACTATATTCATATGCTTCTCTGTCTTTTTTTCGAAAGGGAGGTTGAACCCCTGGCCTCTACATCAAAATGATGCATACGTCCATTTTATTACTGTATACCATTCAATATGCTTCTCTGTCTAATTGAAGTCGGGCTTCTCAGGGTAAGTGCAGCCAGAACGCTGGATGATGACGTTTGCGGCGTAGCAAGCAGCTCGGACGCACTCGTCAATGCTCTTCTCCTGAACCAACTGGGAGAGAAACCCTCCAACAAAGGCATCGCCTACAGAACAAATGTGATGCAAATCACAAACAATGAAGGCATATGCAAACCTCTTCTACTATTACTATCATTTATACTGTTTGATGGAAGGATTGCTCAGGGAAAAGCACAATTCAATGCATTTTTAACGTCATTATTCAGAAGTAATAAGTACCTGCGCCATTGGTATCAACAAGCTTCTCCTTGGGCAAAAGGATCACAGGAAAAGTTTTGACCTACAAGCAAGAGAATAATACAGTTATGCAGATTGCCATATCCAAGGTATTGCACATTAGGAATGCTCCAGAATATTAATAACTGCAATCTCATTTGTAGAGACAAACGCAGTTCAGTTCTTGCTAAGCTTGTGGTAACACCAGTTGATACACATTCTTTTATCGGACAATCAGCATACAATATCAATCGAATGGCTCCAGGATTCATGGAAACACTGTGTGACGACACTTCAGTTGTGTGCAAATGATTATAAAGCAGGATCTCAAACTGAAAACCCCAGCTTGGTTACATAAGACTGTATAATTTATGTTTGATTCCCTAAAGTTTGTACAATCAACGATTGATGTATGGATGTGTATTCTGTTGCAAATATTGTGCAGGATTTTAGCAGAATGCAAGTATCACAATGTTGTAAAGTTTGTCGGTGAAACCAGCAGGAATCATATAGCAGGATATTTACCTTTCCATCATCAGCCACAACTACTGGATCACAACCTTGAGTAATAACAGTAATCCTCTTGTGTGTTCCTGAAGCCTTAGGCAATTGTGAGATTTTCAAAGCAATCTCCTCAACATTCTCAGTCTACAAATTTTCCCGGGAAATTCGTCAAAGGCTTACAGCTTTACTAAGAACTAATAAAATAACAGTTGATGAATGAATACCTCCCAACCACGAACTTTACCAAATATCCTTGCCTCTGTCTCATTTCCAAATATGTAATCGACATACCTAAGTTTGGTAACAAAAAGAACTATACTCAGTTTACACATAGCATAACAAGCATTGGAAGAAAGTAACATGGCAAAAAAAATCTGTACACCACAAGCTGAAGGTGGTCTACAATGCTATCACATAGTTTGTAACAAAAGTATGAATCACATAGTCACATGGTGGGATCCATTGCTTACGGAAAAGCTTTCTCTTGTGCGTCACGGAAAAACTCACATATAAAGGGAGCAGAAAGGTTCATCATAAACACCTGCAAATAGTATAATCAATTGTACTCCGACAAACAACACTGAATTGGACTCCTTTTTGTGGTTAGTATTAACCTTGTTAGTTGCAGCAGCATGCTCAGCAACAAGTTGGATACTATCCGGGGACACGGTAAGGAAAAAGCCAGCAATGTAAATATATTTTGCCTTCTCGACTGTAATTAATGACATTATAATTGTCAGAAAATCATCTATCAAGAAAAAATAGAACGCAAAATAAGTAGTGGAGAGAGAGTAAAAACCGATTGACCTGTGTAAATTCGTGTTAATACAACTCCAAACAAGATCGTATCACATAATTTACGTATGATTTGAAAAGGTATCATCATCCCAAACAACACATAAAACCTTTCAGTATGAAATTACCACAAATCTGAAAATTTAGAGGAGTTCAACCGATCATTTTTATTACCAAGTGTCCAGTTCTCGGGTCTCTTTAGATGTTGCGACTTGTAGCAGTTTGCTGCAGACAAATTTGCAACAAGTGACCTGTATATATAGAAGGAAATAGTTTATACTGAAGTCACCTCCATTTTAGTGTTGATAAGCCAGACATACGCAGAATGACAGAAGTAATGGAGCAGTTTGAGAACAGGACATGAGTGTAGAAAAATATCTATGTTGATACAGAAGTAATTTAGTGCCTGAATACTATGTCATGCTTTGAGCATGATACAGTCCAAGCTTAAGTGCTGTCCTGTTAATTTGTTACTTTTTCTATCTTTGTTAACAAAATATTGAGGCAAATTTTTGAAGTGCATCTAGAACAAATAAATGGCAATGCCTTATAGAATGGCACACATATTAGAAATAACTTACAGGCCTTACAAACTATTGAGTACTCATTCAAGAAAAATCCCAAATTAAAGAGGCACAAATGCTTGACGAGTATAGTCATTCTAGAAAGGATAGTTCTAGAAAGGGAAAAGGACCATAGTATCAGAGAAAAACAGTCTAGTGCAGCAAAAAAACATTTTAATCAAAGGGATACTTTTAGTAAACACAAGTAAACCATTGCAGTATAGAGCACTAGATAGAGACAAGTAGATGCTCTTAACTGACAAATCATTCCATACTCCTTTCATGCCAGGATCATGATAACAACTTTAGGGAAGCTTTTTTTTGCCAAGCTAAGAGCAGTACTAGACTACTAGGTAGATACCACTCTAGGTTACATACCTCTCACCACCAACAACACATACAGCACATGTGCCAGTCGGAGCATTGGCATCCTCATAATAGTGGGCCTATATAAATATAAATAGATGCAAGGTTAAGGGTGCTGATTGTGCAACGGAATGGACAATGGAGTACCATAGCATGTAGGATGGGGAAAAAGAAACTTAGAAGTTACAATTTACATTGACACCAGCAGCTTGTGCATTGTTCTTCATCTCCTCGCCAAACTTATCCTTCCCAATGCAACCCATGAAACTGGTTGCACCTGGAATCTGAAGCATCCACTGCAAAAAAAAAAAAAAAATAAGGATTGTTTTGAATGCTGAGCAAGTGAGCATGTGATTAATAATCCGGATTGGCAATAGGGTAATAGCTCTGGACTGTTATGGCTAAGTTTGCTCTCAACTTACTTGGGCAACTCTGATGGAGTTCTGAGTGGCTCCTGAAGGATAGGAACACAATAAACACAAATAATGAGAAAGTAAACCATGAAACACAAACTACTGCATTCAGTTTATCAGTTAACACAAACGTGCAGAAATAATACCTCCAGCAATGTATTCAGTTTTTTCATTGCTACCCAATTCACCGTACCTAGTAGCACAACATACAAATCGGCAATATTAGTAACATCTAAACTTCAGTAATGAATCCATATCAACATATTCTCGATTACACCATACAATTCGCATACGGACTTCGAAATGGCTAATGTGACAGCATCGGTTTTTTTTTTTTACTTTCTATTTGCGAGTAATAACAATCTGAAAACAGCAACATCCTGCAATGCAAGGGAAGTAAAGAGGAGAAATGAATTTACATCGGCAAGTGCTTTTCCTCCGCGAGGATGGAATTTCCCGGTTTGAGGTCATACCTAAAACACAAGCGCAGAGAAAAACAAAGTCGGTTAGCTCCTCGTCATAACACGAACAGTTACATCTGATACTCCATGCATGCAACATACAGAGCATGGTCCGAGCAGTTAGACAAATTCTTAAGAAAGAACAAGCATAATATCAGACATCATTTTCTGGGACCTATATGATAGGAACATATATGTAGCAACGATTGGCAGGAAAGGCATATCCCAAAACGCAAGGATTCAGGCCTCGAATAAAAAACGCAAGAAATACTATGGAGGAGGAGGAGGACTGGAGGAGGAAATCACTTGGCGAGGAAGGCTTCGTCGACGACGGCGGAGATGTCGAGGAGGGGGTTGCCCATCCCCAGGAGAACGCCGTCGTAGCTGTTGCTCGCCATTTCTGCCCAAGCTACGCGGCGGCGGAGGTGAGAGAGCTGCGTTGGACTGCGTGGGAGAATTGGGGAAAGCGAGCACAGATCGGTCGATCCATGTCGGGGATGCACAGTAGCTGTTTTTTTTTTGGAAGCTGCATTTTTTTTTCTTTTTCAGAAAATGTTTACTACACGCTTGCACGGAGAGAGGGCCACTTTTTCCTGGCGAGCCTAGGCCCCTTCCAAGCCTCGGTCGATCGGGGACTAGGCCCAGATCCTGCCAGCGTCTTAAGGAAATGAGCTTTCCGGCCCAAATTGAACTGGCCCGAATAGACCGGGAAAAATATTTCGGCCATACCAAACCTCACACGATAACATTGATTACTCTTCAAAAATTCAAAATTTGTAAGTGTCCGAAAAATTCGAAATAAATTTATGGATGTCCGTTTACATTTCAGGACTAAGTTTAAAATACACAGAGAAAAAAAACTAGTTATGTGCATAATATCATTGTAGTTTTCAAACTCTTGATTGGGCGAGAATGATCACACCTTTCCCGGGGTTTTTTGTGTTTGTTCAGTGCATATTTCATACTCTTGACAGTAGTCTAACAATCGTCAGACCGTTTAACCGTGTTGCATCAAGTAGTATCTTCTTTATACCAATTATATCTCTTTATTGATAAATACTTTATTCGTTTTAAATTAGATAACTTCCATATTTCTACAGGTAGATGTACCTATACATGTAGCATGTATAGATATATTCATATCTGAATAAATAGAAGTCATCTACTCCCTCCGCTCTAAATTATACATGTTATAGGTTTATATCTTCACTTTCAGACGAATAGTGAAGATAGAGTCCTACCGGGTGGCCCAGCGAAGCCCAAGAAGCTGCTAATGAAAAAACTTGAAGGACAAGAAAAGTACTCATATTCGTAATCTATTAGTACTCTCATGTAAAAAAAACCTGGCTGCATATATAAATAAAGACAGAGAGGGGTAGACAAAAGAACAAGCCAACAGATAGACAGAAATAGGCAAGTCGACATCGCCATAGACAATAGACAGAATATAGCCGGGCAAACCCCGGCGAGACCACCATAGTCATCACGGCCACCATGTAATCATCATCAATACCAGATCAGACAAGCAGGATTAGGTCTTTACCTCATAATGAGGGGCCGAACCTGGGTAAATTCTTTGCTTGTCAGCCGTCCGGAACCACCAGCCGCCATACTTCTCTCTATACGAAACCCTAGGTACATAGTCGGGGGATTTGCCGGGTTTACACCCGTCAATTGGCGCCGTCTGTGAGAAGAACAGCGTGCTGGATTTACGGTTGCGACGACTCCAATCTACAACAACGACCGCGATCTACATCAACAAACTACGACAATAGCGGCGTTCACAGTGCTCTGCCTTCACGATCCAGTGTGACGGCGACGTCCCGTGGGTAGCCTCGGCGATCCAATTTGCGTTACAGCCAGCAACTTCGACAACAACAGCGGCAGCGGCGTTCCGTTCGTTCTTCGTGAGATCCAATCTGCTTTCCCGATAATCATGTCGGGGGTGCCGCAGGTTGGTCAGCGGCAGCGTCCTCTCAATCCGACTGGGCGCGACGCACGCGCGAGGCAGGCCGGAGCCAAGTTCAGATACTCCACGGCGGCGCGTGGCAAAATCGGAAAAGAATAACGGCACGACAGCCCGCACGATCATCCTCGCGACTGCATGCATGCGGCATGCCCGGCAGCTACGTTCCGATCTAGTGCAAGGATCGATCTGCGCCAGCCGCACAACAGGACAGCAATGAGTTCACGCAAGCAGTTTCAAGGTCAAATCAATCCACACATGCATAGGAGCCATGCACTCAATGCACTAAGGCCATGCACTAGAAGATAAGAATTTTTCATCTGATCGAAAGAGTCAGGGACGGAGCCAGGGGATGCGAGCTGGGGCCATGTCCGAAATTTTTAGGAAAACACTTTTATATAATCTATGTTTTGACCTCTAAATTTATGAAAAATTAGCAATATGGCCCCCTTCAACTAGTTTAGTCTTCATTTGGCCCCCTCTATTTGCCAATCCTGACTCCGTCCATGAGAAGAGTGTTTTGACGATTGTGCCTGCACACGGCGTCTGACCACCGGGTTTCGTCGTGGAGTTTCTGCTCGCCAACACCTTCGATGTGGCCTACCTTACGGGCAACTACGACATCGACGTCAACCTCGTCGCAATAAGTTTCGACTCCCTCAAATACATGGACGGCGATCAGCGCAATGACAGGACAAGCTGTGAGGTTCCAAAGCAGGATCGTGTTTGGTGCCGCAGGCTGCTAACCGATCAATCGGATCAAGTCTCGATCGAAACGGCGTGCAGGACCGTGAATAATCCAGTCGACGAGGTCAAGATAATCCCGTCGCCGGATCAAATTCGTGAGTTTTTTTTTTAATAATACGAATTTTAATGCGAAATTCCCGAAATAGCGCGCGGGATTAAAAAAATTCAAATCTAACGCGCCGTCGGCATGGGCCATGCCGAAAGCCCAACTTCGACATGGGCCATGCCGATCGGCACCAGATCTGGTACCATCCAAGATCCAATCCAATGCACCTACTAATTTCTTTTGATTAATATAAAATTAGGTTAACCGTGTCTCGGTTCGAGATGAAATATGTATGAAATATGTGCATATCGATGAGTACGCTCCATTCCCGCGATCGGTTTAAAGTTTGATCGCCTCTAACTTCTTAATTTTCAATCGTAATTCGTATAATTATTTGATGAATTTTGTCAAATTCCTCGCACTCGTTTGACCGTTTTAAATTTCCTTGCACGAGTACATCTAACTCACCATTCTTCACAACTGTTACGTTGTAATTTTTTTGTTTCGACAGATGTATTTATATTTTCTTTCAAATACATATTTTTTCTATAGATACTACCGGAAAAATAAATATGTCCACCGAAACAAAAAAGTTACAACGTAACAGTTGTGGAGAAGGGTGAGGTAGATGTACTCGTACAAGGAAATTTAAAACGGTCAAACCAGTGCAAGGAATTTGACAAAATTCGTCGAATAATTGTACGAATTGCGATTCAAAATTAAGAAGTTAGAAGCGATCAAACTTGAAACCGATCGCGGGAATGGAACCTACTCATCGATACGTACATATTTCATACATATTTCATCTCGAACCGAGATACGATTAACCTAATTTTATATTAATCAAAAGAAATTAGTACGTGCATTGGATATGGTACCAGCTGTGGCCCATGCCGAATTCGACGGCGAGCTAGATTTGAAAATTTTGAATGCCGCGCGCTATTTCTGTAATTTGGCATTAAAATTTGTATTATTAAAAAAAAACTCCAAATTCGTTGGCAGGTAAGCCAGTTGGTACGAAAGCAGGTCTTGCTACAGGCACACAAATCGAGTGCTACTAGCTGGATCTCCATGTGTGGCACGGTCTCCAAGGCCTTGCATAGAAAAAAAAAGAAAAAAAAGAGAAGAAGCAAGAGAAGGACACGGATCAGAATCGGGAAACACCGGCGTCACTCCAGCTCCAGTTGACATCAGTGCGGGTGATCTGCATGCAGATCGAGTCGAGGCAAGCAAGCTAGTCAGCCGGCCACGAACAAGTTCCAACACGAATGGGTTTTGATCAGTCGCCAGGCAGCAGGCCGCACAGTCGCAGGTCATTAGGAAAAAAAAAAGAGTCAGCTCAATCAACATGCCACTCGCGATCATCGCGAATTTCATCGCCGCACCCGGACGCACGACTTCGGTGCCTTCATCGATTCCGGTGCACCTCATCGACCCGCATCACCGACTCCACAAGACGGACTCGGGGGCTGGGCGCTGTAGTCATCGCTTCGACTCCGCCTGGCCAAACGCCACGCCACTCCGCCTTTTTTCGACTTCGTTCGCCGGGTCTACATTTCGCGCAGATAAGTTTAAATTTATAGTATTGCAATTTATCGCTATGAGCAAAATTCATTTACGTCATCAAAGTATTATATTTGCTTGCACTAATTGGCTGGTAAGCCATTATAGATATAACAATTACAGCCAATACGGTCATTTTGCTCTCTTACAATAAACCATATTGTTCGCTGGCCGAAACCACACATCGGCACAAAATATTCGATGTCCAGTTGAATTTCTTAAAGTCGGGATATAACTCACATCGGAATTTTCTAAAGTCGGGTTCTTTATTACCCGCATCGGAATTTTTTCAAAGTCGGGTTCTCTATAACCTGCGCCGGTATTTCTAAAGTCGGACTCTTTATTTCCCGCATCGGAGTTTTTTCAAACTTGGGTTATCTACAAACTCGCGTCGGAATTTTCAAAATCGGTTTCTCCATAAACCGCACCGAATTTTTAAAGTCGAGTTTTCTATATCTCGCATCGGATTTCTCAAACAGTTGCGTCCAATGTCGCGTTGACTCCGTCCGCCGCCTGGATTATCTTTCGGTTAAAACGCCGCACTCAATGTCGTGTCGACTCCGTCCGCTGCCTCGACTACTTATTCCGACGCGTTGATTTCATCCCCGCGTCGATTACTTATTCCGCCGCGTTGACTTCATCCGCCGCGTCGATTAATTGTTCCGCCGCGTTGACTCCGTCCGCCGCGTCGACCACCAGCTATCAACTATTCATTATACACCTCAGTCGCACCCGACGCTCGGGGGCTACGGCATAAAAGTTCATTTAAACACGTTATATCAGTCGCAGCCGACGCTCGGGGGCACTCGACACTCGACGCTCGCACTCGACACTCGACGCTCGGGGGCTACTTCGTCGACTCCGGTCCGCCGCATCCACTCTATCCACCGCGTCACTCGCTGTTTCGACTCCGCTCACCATCTCTACTACTTCTTAAAGATAAGTTTTAATTTATGGTATTTCAGTTTTACCATCATGAACAATACTTTTTTATTCTAAAATATTATATTTGTTTACACTAATTGGCCGATTAGCCATTTGTTTCAAGCCAATATTGACAAATACAAAGACGAGCTGAGCATCTCCTCAGTCGCTTCATACTTCGGTAATTTACTCCCATCAGGAGGGCACCCGCAACATATTCGACTACGATTTCGAGCCTACGCTCATTTGCAAGCAATTAAACATAGCCTCGGGGGCTACTCCCATCGGGAGCGCTGCCCGTGCACCCGATGATTTGAGTCGACGATCAGCGTCAATCGAAGAACAAGCTCACCCGACAGATCGAGACCACTCGAAGAATATCTACAGCAAAAAATCTCACATATGCAGTCGAAATCTGGTCGAGTATCTCTCGGACCATATTCAAATATATAAATAACAATTCCCGGAATGTTCCAGCCGAGACTGGTCCCCGGATGCTGTGCAAAAAGCGCAAAGGCAAAGGTAAGACCTGAATAAGGCCGGGTGGCCCATACATGCTATGTGGACCCGATAATTTCCATACCAGCAGGCATGATGCAAAATCCCGGCGGACGCGCCAAGGGTACGCTAAATATGACCGGGTTCGGACCAATAAGTCCCGACAGGCTTGAGTCGAACTTGAATGGTTTTACCGGGTTCGAGCCAAGGGACTCGAATCTGCGTAGGTTAGTAAGGTATTTCGCCCGAGTCGCGAATTCACTTGACCCCGATCCGTCGGTTGAATCAGGCCTACTATGCCATCCATCCCATATAGGACGAAACTAATATATATCAAACATTTCGAGTCATGAGATCTCTCATTATGTTCCTTAACAGGACATGAAGTACAAAGGAGCGCCTGATAAATACGAATTGCAGTAACTAACTTCGATACATCAATCTTTTTATTATATTTATTCGCAGGATATGAGGAACCAAGAAACAGAAGATAAAATACATGGGATTAGAACAACTTGAGCCTATGCCCGACTCTGCGAGTCGCACATAGCCTCGGGGGCTACTCCCATCGGGAGCGCTGGCCGCGCACCCGATGAGCTCTAATCGCGCAACTGACGCACTCGAAGTATTATAAGGATAGAAGCACTCGGCGTAGTACCGACTGAAAACTCCAACCAACCATCAATCATAACGTGCACCTGAAGATCTATGAAGTGATGAGTTCCTGCCCAACTCTACGAGTCGACCAGGCACTCGGGGGCTACTGACGTGGTTATACCCTCCGGGTACCCCACTATGGCGTATAGTGAAGATAGAGGCCCACCGGGTGGCCCAGCGAAACCCAAGAAGCTGCTAAGGAAATAACTTGAAGGACAAGAAAAGAACTCCTATTCGTAGTCTATTAGGACTCTCATGTAAAACCCCCCTGGCTGCATATATAAAGACAGAAAGGGGTAGACAAAAAAACAAGCCAACAGATATCAGAGATAGCCAGGGCGACATCGCCATAAACAATAGACAGAAGATAGCCGGGCAAACCCCGGCGAGACCACCATAGCCATCACGGCCACCATGTAATCATCATCAATACCAGATCAGACAAGCAGGAGTAGGTCTTGAAGGAGATATGCCCTAGAGGCACTTAATAAAGATAGTTTATTCGTCATATCTCAATTGTTCATTATATGTTTTATACCATGCTATAACTGTATTAAGCGGAAACATTAATACACGTGTGGTAGATAAACAACCAGGTCCCTAGTAGCCTCTATCTAACTAGTTCATTGGGCAATTGATGATCGAGGTTTCCCGATCATGTGACATTTATGTCAGTTGACAATGGAGTCATGTCATTGGGAGAATGACGTGATGGACATACCCAATATTTGTAGGACGTAGTCATTACGCCTTTGACCGTGAGATCTACTCTTATTGCTATTCCTGGAAGACACTTTGATTGCATCAAACGTCATATCTTACATAGTGTGACAATAAAGGTGTCCCTCTCGGGTGTCGGAAAGGAGTATGTTGAGACGGGGGGTCAAGAGCGGGATTTGACAGTCCGCATAGCAGGATAGATACTCTAGGGCCCACTCGGTGAGATTATGTCAAACGAGCTTGCAAGCGTGTGACTAGGTCACCAGGACATAAGATCATGGACGAGTAGAAGTTAGCAGTGTCGGTAACGAGATCAAGCTAGGTATGGAGATATCTATGAACGAGTCTCGGACACGCTAAGTATCGCATGGCAAAAGGTTTAAGACTCGGACGTCTAGGTTCGAACGGTAAAGTATTCGTTATCTCGCAGGGATTAATTCTGGGTATCCTCGGTCCACGAATTAGTCATTGATCGGAGAGGAGTCTCGATCATGTCTGGTGAGATAATCGAACCGCTAGGGTAACACACTTAAGGGGAGTCGACATTTAGACCGGAAGAGAAAATAGGAAAAGAGAGCTCCGGGAACGTCCCGGGAAAGTTCCGATGGAGATCGGGCAGCGACGAAATAGTTTTCGGAGCCGGAATAAATTATGTAATATGTATTTAATATTAATTAGTGTAATTAATAGTTAAATATATTTTTATTTAATTTTTCCTGAATTTTTAAAGGCAAAAATCTCTAAATGGGCCTTTTTAGGCAAAAGGGCCCATGAGGGGGGGGGGGGGGGGGGGGAGTCCCCCCAAGGGAGGGAGGCCAATTCGGCCAGCCCTAGGTGGGCCACTTGGGGCCCACCTAGGCCGGCGCACCAGCCCTGGCCGAATTGGGGTGTGGGATTAGTCCCACACCGCCAGCCTGGCAAGTTGGGCAGCCCCTGGCCTCCTATATATAGAGGGGTACCCCTGGCCTTTGAAGTACACAACCAATTCTCTCTCTCTCTCCTTGGATCCCGTGACTCCCTTGTTTGGAGTTGCGCCGAGGATAAGTTTTCTCCACCATACGCACGCCGCCGTGCTGCTGGTCTTCCAGTCCCAGTCTTCCGCTGCTTCGTCCCTGGATCGGAGCCCGGAGTTCGTCGGCTTCACCGTATGTGTGTAACGCCCTGCGAGGTGCCACGCTAGTGGTGCTGGAGGTCTGCTTCCTCCACATGGCCTCGAGGTCTTCGTCGGCTTCATCGACATCGCCGCATCATCGTCTTCTTCGTCGCGCCAAGTTCTCCGCGACCTTGAGGTCGGCTACGGCGTCTACGTCAGCAACGCTTGTGCGGGAGCGTAATCCCCGCTTTTCGGTCTACAAGGGTATGTATACCGACCCCCTTCGTACTACTATATCTGCATAGTATAGATCCTGGCTAGTTTAAGGTTATCGCTGTTAGGAAATTTTTTGTTTTCTGTCTGCGATCCCCTTCTGGTCTTTACCTCACAATGAGGGGCCGAACCTGGGTAACTCTTTGCTTGTCAGCCGTCCGGAACCACCAGCCGCCATACTTCTCTCTCTATACGAAACCCAAGGTACTCAACCTGATTTGCCGGGTTTACACCCCGTCAGAACTCATATGAAATGATCGTCCCATCGACCCTAGGCGTCAGCCTCAGGCTGGACGTTTCAGACCGAGCTTTCCGGCTCGGCCCGAGTTTTGTGGACTCGGTGCGAGCTTGACTCGGCCCGTTGGAAATTTTGACCAAGCCGAGCTCATTTTACTGGACCGCGGGGTGCTCGGGCCGAGCCAGGCTCGGCTCGGTCCGGCTCGTTTGGCTCGCTAGGTTGGTACGTCAAGAAGCCCATTTAGCAGTTTTAGCCCAACAACGTGTTGTTTCTGTCTACGAACAGGCACCGTACCGGTCGTCTTCCTCGCAACACTAGAGCTAGGTCATGCCACCGCCATGCCCATGCCCACGGTCACTGAAACCCAACACCTCCCCTTGAATCCGTGCTCGCCAACCTCGAATCCGTGCTCGTCAACCTCGTATCCGTCCTCGTCGACCTCGAATCCGTCCTCGCCGACCTCCAATTCGTGCTCTGCCGCCGTCAGGAAGCACCGCTGCGCCGCTCCGCATGGTCGCCGTTGCCGAAGAAGAGCGGCCCCACCCGTCAGTGACACATCACGGCGAGGCTCGCGAGCTGCACCGAGCTGTACCGAGCTTGGGAGAAGCTCGGGCCGAGCTCCGTTTGGCGGCTCGCCGGCAATGTCGAGCCGGCTCGAGGCTCGGCAATTTGGACCGAGCTTTTTGCTGGCTCGCCCCGAGCTGGACCGACCTGGCTCGCGTCCAGCCATACTTCAGCCTCACACCTGTATATTCAGTCATATCTTACGAAAAATAAAAAATAAAACATAATTTTCTTTAACATGACATCGGTCTCTACTGACTGTGATGCTCTTCAGACGGTAGTTTATTACAGCGAAAATGCCATCGGACCCGCTTCCCACGAACCCGACCTAGCAACCCCGCATCGGCTCCCCGTCACGCCGCCTCATCCTCCGACGCCGGTCTGTTTCCCCTAGTCGCCATGCCGCGGCCCCGTATTCCGGCCGCCCCCAGCTCTCGACCGAGCCGCTCGTGGCTCCCCAGTCCCCACCACCTACCGCATCGCTGGTGACCCCCGGCCGCCGCGCCGCCCACAGTCGTCACACGGCCACACCTGCTGCTGCCGCCATGCCGCACATCAGCTCCTCGGCTTCTATCGCGACCCCTGCCGACCACCGGCGCCGCTGCACCTGATGCGTGGATGCCAGAAGTCAGAGGAGCAGTAATGGATTAACAGTGCCAACGGCCAACCCCAATCCGTGCCTATCGACGAGCAACACGACGGTGCCGCAACGGCCATCCCCATCAGCTACGCCCACTCCAGGTCGTTCCTTCCGCTCCACAACCACCTTATTATCCCTCTATGCATTTTATCCATTCCTGCCGAGCATGTCTCTGCATTTTTTATTCGTTCCAACTGAGTGTAGTATTGTTTATCTGATGCTTTTGATGGATTTCCAATGGAAACAATCCGTCTATAGTGTCACTATTAAAATCGATATTCCAGTTTAGTATAGAGATGTGCCAATTTTGTGTGCCCTGGTTGTGAGTTGGTGGACACACAGTGTTTGTTGTTATGCTTCTAAGAAGTTTAGCACCATTGCCAGGTTCCTCTTTTGGTGTATAAGTTTAGTATCTACACGACATTGCAGCAATTAGCTCATTTTGCTGCTACTAAATTTTCGTACGTATGTTTATCTCACCTTATCTATACCACATAACAAATTCAGGGGTAATATAGACATTATACATCTAAACAGCTCAAATCACATAAGCCCAAGAGAAGATGAAAGTATCCTAGAAGCTTCTCCCCATGGGTTCTTATTCCCACCAAAAACCATAAATTTTCTTCTCTTTAAGCAATAAGCCCAAAAGAAGTGACCCTAAATACTCGACAGTAGTTGGACAATACCAAATCAAGTAGGAGAGCATTACATTACACTGATCCATTCCATTCCAGAAAAAAAATCAATAGGCGCATTGCGAAAAAATGCCAGATTGAGAATTCAGCAAAGCCCTTCCAGCTTGTACCACGGCGATGCAGCAAGCACACCGTTCTGATTGTTTGTTATGTCATGCCCATGCACCAAACGGGACACCAGTACTAAGTTCTTTGGGCGCAGAAGTTGCGTCAAGAACCAGAACATTAATATTAGGGGATTTCTATTTCTCAGCTAGCCGGGAAATAACCTACGGCACAGCTAACTCGGACACCGTTCGATCGCGTGAAGATGCGTCCGCTTGGAGGAATTTTCTGCTTTCCATCGCTCGCGTGAAGATGCCGCCTGAAGAAATTTTCTGGTTTCGGCCCGTTTTTGCTCCTGATGTATTTTATGGGCCACCACGAAATGTTCTAGCAGGCAAGTCTTTTCATGGACTTCTTTTCTGCGCTGCTTTTTTTTTTACGTTTTGGGCCGCGTTTTGGAGTTCCGGTGTAGTTCTTAATTTTTAGATCCATAATTACTTGGATTTTCTATTTTTTTTTTCTGTGACGTTGGTTTTTGGTGGGCTGTTTTTTGCGTGTTTTTTTTCTGTCCGTGTAGTTCTGTACCATTTTTTTTTAGTTTGTTAAGGGGCGTTTTGACTTTTTAAATTCTTTTTTAATTTTTTTTGTAATTGATGCGGTGTGATGATTTGCGCCGCAATGTCTTTTCTTTTGTGCGGACATGCAAATCATGATCAGTATCATGGGCGAGCCACCGGCGTTTTTTGGTCCCGTGCATGGTTTTGACCTTTAGGTCTTGTCCACAATCCGCAGTCAGTCGGTGTTGTCGCCGTATGATCTAGTCGTGGATGCGATCAGACGTCGATATCCAACACCGACGTAATGGTGGTGCATGTGATGCCTTTCTCGCACCATTGTGCAACTTCACACGCAACTGAGTTCCCCTCAAAATGTAGAGTGATTCAATTGCAACTCAACATGTAACTGCCATCTTTTTCCGTCGAGTTTTGAGAGAGTTAGTTGCAACCTGGTTGTTACTGAGGATTATGTTCTATGGTTGTCGTTTTTGTGTTTGCATTTAAGTTGCATATCGACTCGCAACTGACATTCCCCTGTCCATGGAGCGAGTAGTTGCAACTCGACACGCAACTGACATCCATCCCCCCCCCTCCGCTAACTCGACATTTTTCAAAATGAACCTCCATACGTAACTCAACTGAACACGTAACTGGGATTTTTTTTTTGTTTCAGTTATGGCTGTAACAGACATTTTCAAGATGAACCTCCCCCTGATTGTAGATGGAGTCAGTTATAATTAGGGTTGTAACTGGGAGATTTGTGTTCCATTTTTTGGTCGTTTGTATTCAGTTGCAACTCAACACGCAACTGACCTGACCCCTGACTGGGAAATAGAGTCAGTTGCAATTAGGTTTGTAACTGAGAAATTTTGTCTTCCATTTTTGGTCGTTGTATTCAGTTGAAACCCGACACGCAACTAACATTCACTTCCCTCCGCCGTGACTGTAAAAAGGAGTCAGATGCAACTCAACACGTAACTGGGATTTTTTTGGTTCGTTTACGGTTGTAACTGACATTTAAAATGAACCTCCCCTTCACTTTAGATGGAGTCAGTTACAATTAGGGTTGTTACTTGGGTATTTTTTGTTCCATTTTTGGCCGTTGTATTCAGATGCAGCCTCACCCACAACCGACATTTTTTTGAATCAAAATGACCCCCCCCCCCCCCCCAATGTAGATGGAGTCATTTGCCAATTAGGTTTGTAAACTGAGAGATTTGAGTTCTATTTTTTGTCGTTGTATATAATTGCAACTCTACATGTAACTGACATCCCCGTCTCCCCCCTCCTCCCCTCGACTGTAGAAAGGAGCCAGTTGCAACTCAACACGCAACTGTGATTTTTTTTGTTTCAATTATGGTTGTAACTGACATTTCAAATGAACCTCCTACTCACTGTAGATGGAGTCAGTTACAATTAGGGTTGTAACTGGGGGATTTTTGTTCCTTTTTTTTGTCATTGTATATAGTTGTAACTCTACACGCAACTGATATCGCCATTTCCCCTCCCCTCCCTCCCTCCGATTTTAAAAAGGGATTCAGCTGCAACTCAACACGCAACTGGGTAATCACTCGGACGGGGTAAAATGCTAAGTTGAGCCCGTAACTGTAAAAAGGAGTCAGTTGCAACTCAACACGTAGCTGGGAATTTCCTTTTTTCTTTTCTTTTTCAATTATGGTTGGTACTGACATTTCAAATGAACCTCCCCTCACTGTAGATGGAGTCAGTTACAATTAGGGTTGTAACTAAGGGATTTATGTTCCATTTTTTGTCGTTGTATATAGTTGCAAGTCTACACGTAATTGACATCCCCGTCTCCCCCGACCATAAAAAGGAGTCAGTTACAACTCAATACGTAACTGGGGATTTTTTTTTGTTTCAATCATTGTTGTAAGTGACATTTGAAATGAACCTCCCCTGACTGTGGATGGAGTTAGTTACAATTAGGTTGTAAGTGGGGGATTTGTGTTCCATTTTTTGGTCGATGTATTCAGTTGCAACCAGACACGAAAA
The DNA here is from genome assembly GCA_026929855.1 of Poa annua. Taxonomy (NCBI): domain Eukaryota; kingdom Viridiplantae; phylum Streptophyta; class Magnoliopsida; order Poales; family Poaceae; genus Poa; species Poa annua. The sequence continues at coordinate 75,849,655 of CM049433.1, forward strand.
TTCGACATTTTGAACCCCCGACTGTAGATAGAGTCGGTTGCAATTAGGCTTGTTGTCCTCTACTATTCCTTTGATTTATCTGAGAATTCAAAATGTTGTTTGCAAGTTAATTAGACCCATCGCAATATTTTTCGTCCATAATCTCGCGTGTTAAAAATTGGCACGAAACAAACAAAAAATCGCAGTGCTTTCACCGCTCGACAAATTTCTTTTTTTTTGAGAATAACTTGACAGATTGCTGGCCATAGGTCTTTTACGGAACGGAGCCTCAAAGCATTTTCGAACCCAAAAGCTAGTACAGCAGAACTGCAGAACCCAAAAGGCTCAAAGCATTTTCGAACGGGTGGGCCTTTTTGTCATTCTGTCTTCTCGGCCCAACAAAACAAAAAAGACAACAAACGAAAACGGCCCACCACCGATCCTGGGCTGAGTCCACGCGGCGCTGAAGTCAGCCGACTGGGAAAAAGCTTATTTCCCAGTCGACCGATCGTTAGAGACCCCCTTAATATTAATACAAAGAACTGGTGCATTTATCATGAATATTTGTCACACGGTATATCCTTGTAACTAACACCATAGAATTTTTACATGATAAAGATCTCTACCCATTCATGCAATTGCATTTTTTTGTGACTGGCACGGCAGCTCCCGAAGAACTTTGCAAGCATTGACTCAGGAAATACAATGAAAAAACATTACTATACTTATCAGCTACGCATGTGTGGCCCTCTGAAATCTGAAGCACTCTATTCTTCAGTTCCTCCATTCACTCTTCAGCAGATAGGTAGGGGCTCACCATTCCACTCCTTGAGGCACTCAAGAAGTGCGTCGATGTGTTTTCCCTTGTTCATGGCAACAAACACCTTGTCCACCTCTTCACCAGGAGACCTCGTCTTCTCTCCAGTCAAGTACTCCGTCCCGAGCTCCCTGCGCACAAAGCGATAGAGAGGGTACGACCGACATTCGGTGATGCGGTTCTGCTGTGCGGCAGTGCCATTCTCCACGGCACACCGGGCAGACTCAACCTCCTTTGGAAGCACCGCACGGAGCTCCTCCTCAAACTTGGCGAGCTTGGCGAACACTGACGTCTGCACGTCATGCTCGGCCTCACCGTTGGCCAAGGCATGCTCCACGAGAACCGCGCGCATCTTCTGCATCAGTGGGTAGTTGGCGCTGCAAGGGTCGTCTGCATACGCAAACACCGCCTCACGGTCGATCGTCAAGAGGAGATCCTTCTCACAGAAGCGTGCGTTGTGGAGATGGCCATTGTCGTTGGTGCTCAGGGTCTTCCTAGCCACCATCTTCACACAGTTCTTGACGGCATTCTTGACATTCTCCTCGAGGTGGCGGAGGTCGATAGCTTGGCATAGAGCGACGAGGAATGTCGACGACATGAGCTTCAAAATGTCGATGGCCTCTTCGGTCTTCCTCGATGAGATGAGACCGAGAGAGTTGACGTCTTGGTTATGCTGCTCTGCGCTCTGCACATGGTTAGTCACAGGGTTGCCCAAAAACTGGAGCTCGGAGCAGTATGACGCCATGGCAATCTCAGCACCCTTGAAGCCATAGTCCAAGCTCGGGTTGCGCCCACCAGATAGGTTGGAAGGCAGGCCGTTGTTGTAGAAGTCGTTCACCAGCTCGGAGAACTGGGCAAACATGAGCTTGCCGATTGCAGCAATGGCAAGCCTAGTGTTGTCCATGGACACACCGATGGGCGTGCCCTGGAAGTTGCCGCCGTGGATAGCCTTGCCACGGGATACGTCGATGAGCGGGTTGTCGTTGACGGAGTTGATCTCACGCTCGATCGACTTGGTAGCGGCCCGGATGACCTCAATCTGAGGGCCGAGCCATTGTGGCGATGTGCGGAGTGCATACCTATCTTGCTTTGGCTTCATCAGTGGGTCGAGCTCGCCAAGCTTCTTCGCGAGCATCATGTAGGAGCTACCATCAAGGATGTGCTCCATGATAGCGGCGGCCTCAATCTGACCGGGGTGGTGCTTCAGCTTGTGGGTGAGGTGGTCGGTGTACTCCGGTTTGCCATTCATGACTTCGCAGAACACAGCCGACAGAACCTCAGCAAGGACGCCAAGAATGTTTGCCTCGAAGAGCACCATGGATGCCAGCCCTGAGCCCACGGCCGTGCCATTTACCATGGCAAGACCTTCCTTGGGCTGCAGCTCGAAGAAGCCGTGCTGGATGCCGGCAATTTTAAATGCCTCTGCAGCATTAACCTTCGTGCCATCTGGAGCCGTCGCCATGGAGTTAGGGCGGCCGGTCACAAGGCCAGCGATGTAGGATAGCGGGACGAGGTCACCGGACGCGGTGATGGTGCCCCGCAGCGGTAGGCACGGTGTCACGTTGGCGTTAAGAAGCGTGGCAACCGTCTCGAGGATCTCGAAGCGGATGCCAGAGTACCCCTGCAGCAGGGTGTTGACGCGGACGAGCATGGCGGCCCTCGTCGTTGCAGCGGGTAGAACATGGCCATCGGTGCCGGTGCCGAATGCTCCCGCGTTAAGGAATCTGTCAAGACAAGCAAATGGACAAAACAAATAAGGGTTCCTGTACTCACATCACACATAAAAAGGCTTAGCCAGAAGTAGAATGGTTCAATTCGTACCTGATGAGCTCTCTCTGCAGAGCACCGCCCTCCTTGGTCCTCCGGTGGGAGGTGGCGCCGAAGCCGGTGGTGACACCGTAGCTGTCAGTGCCGTTCGCCATGCTGTTCATGACCCAGTCGCTGCTCTCCTTGACGCGGCCGCGGGCGGACTCGTCGAGCTCCACCCTGGTCTCGGCGCCGGCAGCCACCGCGGCGACCATGGCGATGGTCAGGCTGGCGCCCTCCATGGTCACCACGGGCCTGCGGTACTCCTCTACCATCTGCTTCACGGCATCCAAATGGCTCCCTGACAGGTCCTGAGCAGCCTTTCCCCAGTTCAGGGGGTCGGTCCTTGCCGGCTGTGCCACGCAGAGGCCATCGCCGTTGGCGGCAGCGTTTCCGTTCTCGCACTCCATGGAGATTTGCAAAGAACCACTAAACCAAGTAAGCTAGCTAGACACAGGTAGATGGTGTATGGCAATGGCTTGATCGGTGTCTGGAAGACGGACTTGTGCTGAAGAGGAGCTCGAAACGCAGAGGAATGCGTTGCTCTTCTTGGAGGTGAATGGAGACAGTCATGGATTAAATAGGGAGCGCAGCCGAGCAGGGTAGGTGCGGGTTAAGGGTTGGTGTGGACCTGGAAGGCGAGATTGACGACTGGATTGGTGGGTAAAGAGCTGCAGTGGCCATGACCGCGTATGGACCAAGTGGTGGCTACGTAGAGGCGCCTTCGTGGCAGTTGGACTCAGCCGGCCGGGGTTGGTGCGCCCGGAGGGTGATGCAGAGCTGCGGCAATGGCGACGAGAGGGGAAAGAGATCGAACACACTGGGCCAGTTTCCAGGTCGAACGCCTGGTGCTCGTCGTCTTACGCAGGCAGTTGCACTGCTGTGCGTTTCTCATTCAGAATAATCTAAGTTGCTCTTGGCAACATACTGATGATGAGCACAGCAATAACTTTGTGAGGTTTCATTTCCCCGTACGTGCTCACATGGTCAAGCTTCTACTATTTCAGTATTAATCTTTGTTTTTGCGGATTATTTCAGTATTAATCATGCATCATATGGCTAACAGCTTATATGTTAACTAACCATCATTCTACTAATCATGCATCAGATGGTTAGTTGTTCACCACCGATTGAGACGCACTAGTGTCTGCTGCGTGGCACCCACCTGTTGCTGAAGGCGGCGATAACGGAAAGGCTGCACTTGAATTATGAACGTGCAAAATATACTTATACTTATGTAACTACGTCCTTCTTGTCGATGTTGAAACATTTAAAACGGGGTGCTGCTATGGACAATCGGATCAGTTATCTGCTATAGTTCTCCCTTTTGGGGGCTGCCAAGAACCCCACTTATTCTATTTTAGATTGGGGCCGCTAGCACACACATGGCCATATGGGGCTTGACCCAGCTGAAACCTCGATCGTGACATCGAGTATTTATATCTCAAGTATGACGCCTTCCTACTGGCTCTTTTCCTGTATATGAGTTTATTTTAACAGTTCTGTTTAAAACGAGACAGTTGAGCGATCAGTCAGTCACGAGTCTCGCGACAGGAAGTGGGTGGTGATCGGAATCACACTAGTGAAGCTTCATCCAAAGAAATGGAAGCCCGGTTTTATTCGCGTCTTCGTCGTCTGTGCTGTTCCATCCGCAAATGAATCAATGACGAGGCATATTCCGGCCTGAAAGTAAAGTCTTCTGACGAAAACTTCCGGCCTGTCCTCCTCCTGTGTGAAGTTTCTTTCTGCGTGCACACTTGACTCGACAGACTTGACGATGTTGAGAAGATATTCCGGGACAATTTCAGACAAGGTTTACGGTATGTTCTACAGAGATTACATGGTAATAACTGAAAAGAATGTCGGCTGTGAGGTGTGAGCTGTGGCTGCTCCGAAGTAGCAAGCGAATGCACGCCGGTAGTTTCTATTCAGTGATCAGTCAGGACTTCATGTCCAGCTCGGGCCAAACTGCGGGTGTTTGTGGCCACGACCGCTTGGCTGTATCTCCCACGAGTTCCACGGCAGATGGCCTTCGGTTGTGCCTTCAGATTTCGAGAGCTCCACCACGAGGAACAAAACGGAAGAATCAGGGGAGTCCTCTGCTCTTGGCCTCTTGCGTCCGCCCGGTCATCCGCTTGCACACTGTGACCACGGATGCTAGAAAAATTGCTCCCTTGACAGACTGAAATGTGAAGTTTACGTCGGATGCGTGCATACATTGGGTATATTCTCCGTTTGTTCAGCCTATGGATATAGATTGTTGGCGACCTTTTGGTGCATGTTCTCCGTTTGAGGTCCAGCCTATGGAATGCTGGTGACCCTTTTGGTGCATATTCTCCATTTCAGGTACAGTTACAGCCTATGGAGAAAGATTGTTGGTGACCTTTTGGTGCATTCGCATGGAAAAGAGCCCTTGGTTTTATGTTGATTATATGGTGCAAATGCGTGTAACTGTAAACTAGAGATAGAACTCAAGATTATATTGCTAGGGGCCGGATTACATTGCTTATATAGTACATCAAGGAACCGACATAGGCTAAACTAACTTGGAGTACAAGTCTAATAGGAGTTTGTATAGAACACGAATCATATAATCTAACATCCCCCCGCAGTCACAACGTGAGGTTTAATAACGTTGAGACTGAAACGTATGTCGTTGAACGGAGCAGTAGCAAGACCCTTGGTGAAGATATCTGCAAACTGAGCAGTAGTTGGCACATGAAGAACTCGAACCTCGCCCAAAGCAACCTTCTCACGAACAAAATGAATATCAATCTCGATGTGCTTGGTCCTCCGATGCTGCACTGGATTACTCGACATGTAGACCGCAGAAATATTGTCGCAGTAAACAATGGTGGCCTGCTTGACGGGACGGTGTAACTCCGTTAACAACTGTCGTAGCCAAACAGTTTCAGCAACTGCATGTGCTACAGCGCGATACTCAGCCTCTGCGGACGAACCAGAAACAGTGACCTGCCGTTTTGAAGACCATGAAATTAAATTGTTACCAAGAAAAACACAGTATCCGGACGTGGATCTACGAGTATCTGGACAACCAGCCCAGTCTGCATCTGAATAAGCTGTCAAAGTGGTAGGGGAGGAGGAGTTGATATGAAGGCCATGATCAAGAGTACCTTTTAGATAGCGAAGAATGCGTTTGACATGATTATAGTGAGGGAGTCGAGGATCGTGTATATAAAGACAGGCTTGTTGGACAGAGTATGAGATTTCAGGTCTAGTAACTGTGAGATACTGAAGAGCACCTGTGAGACTACGATAGTTGGTTGAATCGGAATAGGGTTCACCGTCAGCGGTGTCAGCAGGTGTACGAGAAGGTTGACAGTTGAGCATGCCTGCTCGAGAGAGGAGATCAAGAATATATTGGCGTTGAGAAAGAAATAAACCATGAGAATCACTTCTAACAGCAATGCCGAGAAAGTGATGAAGAGATCCGAGATCAGTCATGGAAAATTCGGTGCTTAGGGAAGAGATAATTTGAGTGAGAAAGGTTGGTGAGGAGGCGGTGAGAACAATGTCATCTACATAAAGAAGCAAGTAAGCAACTTGTGAATTGTTGTGATAGACAAAGAGAGAAGAATCCGAAAGTGATGGAATGAAACCTATTGTTTGGATGAAAGTAGAAAAGCGTTGAAACCATGCACGAGGTCCTTGTTTTAGACCGTAAAGAGATTTCTTGAGAAGACAAACATGATTTGGATTGGAGGAATCGGTGAAACCAAGAGGTTGCTGACAATAGACAGTTTCGTGAAGAGTGCCGTTTAGGAAAGCATTTTTTACATCGAGCCGATGAATAGGCCAGGAAGAAGAGATGGCGATGCTAAGAACAGTACGAATAGTTGTAGGTTTAACGACGTGAGAGAAGGTTTCATCGAAGTCTATTCCATGTTGCTGCGAATAACCACGACAGACCCAACGAGCTTTGTAACGTGCTAGAGTACCGTCGGAGTGGAATTTGTGGCGAAAAACCCATTTACCGGAGACAACATTAGCACCGGAGGGTTTAGGAACAAGTTGCCATGTATTGTTTTGAATTAAGGCGTAGAACTCGTCTTTCATAGCAGCTGACCAATGGGCATCTAAGAGAGCGGCTTTGTAGGTTTTAGGAAGCGGAGAAAGAGTCGCATCGGCATGAAGATTTAGGCGATCGACGGGTTGGCGAAAACCTGTTTTTGCACGGGTGCGCATGGTGTCTCGGTATATGGTTCTGGGGTGTCGGGATATGGTTCTGGGGTGTCGGGATAGTCTGGAAGTGTTGCCGTGGTAGGAGCTGGTGGCGAGGAGGAAGGGGAAGGTTGTGAGAGAGGTGATGTAATGGGAACGGAGTCTACAATGGCTGGTGTGGTAGGGAAAAAATTGTACAGGGGTTTTGGGGCAGTGTTAGGGTTTCGGTTTGGGGTAGTGGAGGGTGAAATATTGGTGGGAGCTGTGCGACTAGCAAACAGAAAAATATGCTCGACAAAGGTGACATGGCGAGAGATGTGAACACGACCAGAGATTAAATCAAGACATCGATAACCTTTATGTTCATCGGAATAACCGAGAAAGACACAAGGGAGTGATCGTGGCGATAATTTATCCGAAGAGGTGGCAGAGGTATTAGGAAAACAGAGATAACCAAAAACCCTAAGTTCGGTGTAATTAGGATGACTAAGAAATAAAGAGTAGTAGGGAGTCGTTTTTGGGTTAATTTGAGAAGGGCGAATATTGAGGAGATAGGTTGCAGTGCGTAAGGCTTCGGCCCAAAATTTTGATGGCATGGAGGAGTGAATTAAGAGGGTTCGGATGATGTTGTTTATGGTGCGAAGAGATCTTTCGGCTTTACCATTTTGTGGAGAAGTATAAGGGCAAGAAAAACGAAGGAGAATGCCATGTTGGAGAAAGAAATTACGATTTTGAAAGTTATCAAATTCTCTGCCATTGTCACATTGTATAAAGCGTATGGGAAGAAGAAAATGAGCGGCTACATAACGTTGAAAGTTTAGAAAAATTGTGTGTACATCTGATTTATTACGGAGAGGAAACGTCCAGATGTAGTGAGTATAATCATCTAGGATGACAAGATAGTATTTGAAACCAGATACACTAGTGTGAGGAGAAGTTCATAAATCACAGTGTAATAATTTAAAAGGAAAGGTACTATAAGAAGTTGAAGAAGTAAAAGGCAAACGAACATGTTTTCCTGTTTGACAAGCTTCACATACTAAAGGATTATGACTATTGCGATTACAAGGTAAAGTAAATTCACTAAGAATAGAAGATAAACTAGCAGCATGAGGATGTCCTAGTCGATGATGCCAAAGATCAGCGGAGGCCAGCATGGATGAAGGTGGGACGGCGGCATGAGCACCATGAATTGAGTAGAGATCTCCGGAGCTATCGAAACGAGCAATTTCCGCCTTAGTCAGGAAGTCCTTCACAGATAAACCGAAGGGGTCAAATTCAATGGAAGCATGATTATCAATGGTAAATTTACGAACATAGATTAATTTTTTAATGAGTGTGGGTGCAACTAAGACATCACGAAGAAGAAGATTTTTAGTTGGGGTAGTGAGTTGAGTGTGGCCAACACATTGAATAGGGATAGAGGAACCATCCCCAAGAGTAATGGAAGAAAACGGAGAAGAAGTATGAGAAGACAGCAAATTATTCGTAGCAGACATATGACTAGAAGCACCAGAGTCAAAGATCCAGTCCATACCTGAGGTTCCCTGGGCAACAAAATTGTTCATGGCCTGCACAAAGGCGGCTTGATCCCAGTTTGGCGTCGTCGTAGGAGGCGGAGCAGGAGCTGATGGCGGCATGAGTGCAGGAACATGCATGGGGTACGCAGAGTGGGAGCCGCATCCGTATCCTTCAGTGGGAGCGCCATATGAGAAGTGTGTCGGAGCAGCGACGTAGGCCGCAGCAGGTAGACGCGATCCAAGGAGTCCCGGAGCACCGGTGTGGGGCCGCATCCCCAGCGACCAGGAGCCGGAGTAAGTGGGCGGCGCACCGAGTGGTGATGGAGACGCCCACGGCATGGGCCAGGCCTGCACCATGCCCGTCCAGGGATCATGTGTCGGACGCCAGCCAGGAGGAGCAGTGGGAGCCATCGGCGGCGGTGGTGCAGCACTTGGACAGGGCGGTGAAGGCGCGGGGCGCGGAGGCCGATAGATGGGGTTTTTACCCTTGTAATGCGGACTGGGGCGCCAGCCGGGAGGGGGTTTCACCGAGGATGGAGGTGGCACGGTGGCAGGTGCAGGCGGAGGCGGCGGTGGCGGGCGTGGTGCGGCAGCAAAGGCCTGGGGCCGTGCATCCTTGCGGGACTGCGTGAGATCAGCCCACTGGAGCAGCGACCGAACCTCGGCGAAGGTCGGCGAGGGACGCATCATGGGGATGAAGGAGGCTTGCTTCTCAAAGCGATCGGTGAGTCCCACGAGCAGAACGTTGATGAGTTGCCGATCATCCACGGGATCGCCGAGTTCACGAAGTTCATCGGCGATGGCCTTGAGGCAGTAGACACCGACTGGAGAGTCTCCTTGCACCGTGTTGCGGAGCTCGGTGTTGAGGCTGTTCACCCGAGCGTCGACGTTGTCTTGGAAGAGCTGGCGAAGAGCAGCCCACAACTGGGCGGCGGTGGCGGCGTCGCGGAAGACAAGATTGAAGATCTCCGTCGACACCCTGGTGTAGATCCATTGGATGCTGGCGAGATCATCCTTGACCCATCTGGGGTCGGTGAACTGAGGAATAGAGCTCGCGGCGACATGATCGCGGAGGTTGCAGCGGCCGAGATGGACCTCGAAGAGATGGCGCCAGTGATAGTAGTTGTGGGCGGCGAGGTCTAGAGTAATGGGGATGAAGGGCGCAACATCGGCGATGGTGTCGGTATAGGAGAGAGCAGGGACCGGAGGAGCGGCCATGGGTGCAGAGAGCACCGGAACAAGAGAGGCAGAGGTGTTTCGGGTAGAGGAAGAGCTCGCGGCGGCGGCGGCAGCCTTGGCTATGATGGCAGCACGGCGCTCGAAGTAGCCGGGCGGCGGAAGTGGTGGTGGTATTGGCGGCGGAGCCATGCCCTAAGATCTAAGATCGAATATCTGATACCATGTAAACTAGAGATAGAACTCAAGATTATATTGCTAGGGGCCGGATTACATTGCTTATATAGTACATCAAGGAACCGACATAGGCTAAACTAACTTGGAATACAAGTCTAATAGGAGTTCGTATAGAACACGAATCATATAATCTAAAAGTAACTTTGTTGACGCGAAAATGCATGTGATTTTGGTCTAGTAAGTTCATGCAAAGGCATTTGCAAGTGATGACCCGGGTAATCCCTGTGACCCTGTCGTCCTTGGTCTCCACATGCGCATCATTTTCCATGCACAGTTTTGGTAGCTTTAGAGAAAACTTGATCCGGAAATCGTGTTTATAAAATTTTGCTCTCTCAGAATAGATACTGAAAATTGACCCCTAAAATGCACTGGACCGACCCGCCAGCAGCCTATTCCTTTTCTTTTATATTTTCTCTTTTCTTCTCTTTTCTTCTTCCTCCCGTCCCTTCTTCCGACGCACCCACACAACTCGTACCACGTCCCGCTTCAAACCCTCGTCGGCACGCGCCTAGCCGCGCAAATCTGGCTCGAGCAAGCAGGCATGCAGGTAAATCGGTCCACCGGCCGTAAGTGCACCTAGCTAGTTACTATATTTGTTGCAAAATGTAAGTCTTTTTAGCAAGCTATACTAGCTAGCTGAAAATGATTACATAGTAGAAATAGTAGAACAGAGGGAATAGCTCACCGGCTGTGCGTTTAGCTAAGTAGCTATTCAATTCATCGATTCATTTAGAATACTGGATCAATCGTGTTTCCGACCGTGCTGCCATGCCGTCCTCCGTCGGCGAGCTCTCTGTCTCTAGTCCGCCAGGGGCTACTATGATCGGTCTAGATCGAGATGAGTCATTATAAATTGGAACATATTTGGCTGGAATCAGAGCACCTCCGTAGATTTTTGTCGGATTTTGGCGAGTCATAGAGCGGTCTGGTGACGGTTAGGCTGAAAGTTCCCTCTCGTCAACCGTCAATTGGCTTTTCAGTTTACATGAAAAATCGACTCGAAAATGGAACATATGGAACACAAGGGTGAAATATGTAGGGCCCGAATCATCCTTTCGGGTTGGACATTTTCAGGATCTAGACATGTCTGTGCACCCGAGGCAGCGGTTATTTTTCGGGTCTGGGCTTTTTCGTTATTTGGTAGAGATGCTATTAGAATCTATACCCGTGGCTGTAAAAAAAGGACAATCAAGACATACATGCAGTTTGTTTTGAATGAGTTAAATGATTTTAGACTAATTCAGATGCGATTTACATCCATTTCACATCAATATATTGAGTAATACACCCAGCGTGCATTCGAACTAAAAGTTTTAAAAAAAGTGTGAATAAATTGGCCATGTAGAGCATAGGTACAAAGATCAATACACATTGTCAAATTTGGTGCCCCTCCTACTAATTAACATTTTCACACTAGAGATAAATCAGAAATTCATTAGCTTCTCCTTCTTCTTCTTCTTCTTCTTCTTCTTCTTCTTCTTCTTCTTCTTCTTCTTCTTCTTCTTCTTCTTCTTCTTCTTCACACCGTTATCAACGAGCCCCATTAGTACCGTCACCACTTATCTGCACCACCACCACCCCGATCGGCACCACCAACTCTTGGGCCAGACGTAGTGTCTGTCGACGCGGTGAAGGCGGCATTGGTAATTTTGATTTGACCTGTGTTGATATGTTACTTGTTTGAAGGCGGCATTGGTAATTTTGATTTGACCTGTGTTGATATGTTACTTGTTTTGTGAGAATGATGATGTCAGACTTGACCAACTATTTTCAAGAACTCTCTTACAGGGTCATCACCGATCAATTTGTTGACCGTAAACTCAATCGGTCAAAGCTCAAAGGGTTGTCGTACCATAAACTTATTTTACCTATACATTATTTTTCATGTATGAACGTCTAAGGGCATGGCAACTACTTCTTCAACCGTATGAGCCAAGTCTTACCAACTTTGGTAGTAATACCAAGTCAGGTCAGTCTCATTCAACCTCCAATAACTAATGGGATTTGTTTTTTTAGGGCTACCGGCATTTGCCACACTGTTCAAATTTCAGCCCAATAGTTGATTGGCCCATTCTCCTCCTTCGACGGTGGTGCACCTGCAACTAAAAAACCCAAAAACAACAAAAAAAAAAACGCCCCGTCCGCCGCCAGGGAAGTCACCGCCGCCGTTCCCTACCTCCTCCGGCTAGCCCTTCTCCTCCCTCGACGGTGCTGCGACCCGCCTCATCCGCCCACAGGGAGTTCACCGCTGACATCCCCTACCTCCTCCTCCGGCTAGCCCTTTTCCTCCCTGAGCTCCCTTGACGGTGCTGCGACCCGCCCCAACCGCCCCCAGTGAACTCACCGCCGCCGTCCCCTACCTCGTCCGGCTAGCCTCCTCCTCCCTCGACGGATAGGTTAGTGCGTCTGCGGGAAGCCCAGCGCAGTACAGTTTGGCTACTAATGCCTGCCAAGTATTTTATTTTTGTTCGACTTTGGCAATACAATACAGTGATGTGTCTGCCGAGTCAATCTTGTGTAGCAGCTCTGGCAGCATTCATGGAACAATTCACGAGAAACTAGTAAAAATGCCCCCACATAATCACTTTACTCGTTCTACGGTTGATCATCTAAGGTTGCTTCCTAGGACCCTACAAAATGTGCATCACAAGATGACTAAATCATTGGTAGAGCATTTGATCTATATGTAAAGCATTCGTTTTACTTCATGGGTGGTTGTTACAACTTACAACCACTTGCTGTCAAGTGTTATCGTTTCCGTTTGCCTTGTTAGTATAATGATTTACATGTTCGGCTAATGTTCAGCCTTGATCACGCTGAAGCATCTCCTCCAGAAGAATACAAAGGGCTGAAACATGTTGGAAAATGATGCTGGAGGCGGTTCCCTGTCTAGCTTAGTAGCGGTATAAGCCTTTCCTTTCTTTTCTGTATTCCGTCGACATAATGTACAACATGTATTTATCTGATTAGTATGTCAATTATTTTCTTTGTTTCAGAAATATGACCCAGAAGCTAAAGATCCTTATCTGAGCGGCACACTAGCTGCAGTGCTCTGGGAGCTTAGCCTTCTGCAGAAGCATTATGACCCATCTGTTTCGGGAATGGCTTCAGATGTCTTGAGCATGGCGAATCTGAACGCTATCCAGAATCCAGTTCAACTTTGTAGTGCAAATCCTGTGGAAGCATACAATGATTTGTCAATGGGATGCGAATTATCAAAACCGACCAGCAAGGTGTTAATGCTGGAGTGCAAAAGGAAACGGCGCAGTAAGGAGTTGGTCTCTCTAAGCCCAGACGGGCTTCAGAAGGCAGATTGCACGGTGGGCAATGATGAGCTCAGAGAGAAGCTGCAAGGTCATTTTGCAGTACTAAGAGGCATTTCCGAGAAGGAGAGGTTGACGACTGAGTTGAACCTTACATTGTCATCAATAAAAATGTACAAGTAATACAAGAGGCAGAAGAAGCAAAGCAAGAAATCAAAAAGGAAGAAAGTTGCAAGGGCTTAGTCGTGTTATATTCTGAGGATCTTTCTACACCAGCGGTAAAAGGTATCCCATAATTTTGTCATCGTATCACTGTATGTGTTCATTTATTGTAGTGCATAGCAAGTTCCTGCCAACACATTTGCAGTTTCTTTTCAAGATACAATTTTTAGTCTGCTTGTTCCTTTTGCGTGCTAACTTGGCTTTGCTGTTTCCTAAGTGATGCAATGGTGATATGCTCAGATCTCTGTTTTGTGTACATATATTTTCTAGTTATCAATGGACAAAACAATTCAACCTAATTGTACACTAGTCTGATCAAAAGGCTAACCGCTTCTACCAAAGTTTAACAAAGGCCAACTCTACATTAGACAGCAATTTTGAGAATCTTATAATCGAACGATGGTAAAAGCATGTGCATGTTTGCCTCTGACAATTTGTCAAGAAACTTTGTAGTAAAATAAGACCCCGTATCTTCCACGGAAAGACTGAAACGGGGTGGCGTGGTGGCCTCCCAGCTGCCGATGTTGCTGGAGCCTGGAGGAGTAATCAGTTTTGTTTCGTACTATTTTCCGAGGTTGAACTCCTTGTGTCTGCGAACTGGTTACCTGCACTTTTGTCAACATCTGAGAACACAAGGGCTAATCTTAACGCCCATAGGCCATCTCTCCTATCAGCACGGCCCCCCTTCCCTCCTTGAGCGCACACGCTGGTGACCTGCTAGCTGTCCGAAATACCCATACGATCACAACCATGATCCCATGAACAGTATGTCGTGTCAGATAACTGAACTGATATCAAAGAACATCATGCATTACATTACTGTATTCAAACTCAAATAGGGCCACATGCCCAAGTCATACATTGAGCCTCAACGGGCGAAATTCCAAATGAAACTGCAGCAACACCAGTCCCATTTCCACATGCCTTAACCATCTGACTGGAAGGACGTCATAGTTCGCATAGTCATCATCGAAAACATCAGCCACGTTCTTTCTGCACTGAAAATAAATGGAACCAGCACATTTATCATGAAAATTTATCACGCTGCAGTTTTCACTTGCATCACGGAATATCTACTGCCTACCTACCAGAACCAAGTAATGCAATTGCAAATTTTGGCAACAGCATAGCAGCTCAGGAAGAACGATGCAAACATCAACTTCAGGAAATACAATGAAAAAACAATATTAATACTTGTCAGCTAAACACCTGTGTAACATTCTGTACTTTGAAAGCACACTAGTCTTGAGTTCCTTGATCCTCTGTTCAGCAGATTGGCAGGGGCTCACCATTCCACTCCTTGAGGCACTCAAGAAGAGCGTCGATATGCTTGCCCTTGTTCATGGCAACGAACACCTTGTCCACCTCTTCACCCGGAGACCGAGTCTTCTCTCCGGTCAAGTACTCCGTCCCGAGTTCCTTGCGCACGAAGCGGTAGAGCGGGTACGACCGACATTCGGCAATGCGGTTCTGCTGTGTGGCAGTGCCATTCTCCACGGCACACCGGGCAGACTCGACCTCCTTTGGAAGCACTGCTCGGAGCTCCTGCTCGAACGTGGCGAGCTTGGCAAACACTGATGTCTGCACGTCCCGCTCGGCCTCACCATTGGCCAAGGCATGCTCTACGAGAACTGCACGCATCTTCTGCATTAAGGGATAGTTGGCGCTGCAGGGGTCGTCCGCATAAGCGAACACGGCCTCACGGTCGATCGTGAGGAGCAGATCCTTCTCACAGAATCGTGCGTTGTGGAGATGACCATTGTCATTGGTGCTCAGGGTCTTCCTAGCCACCGTCTTCACACAGTTCTTAACAGCATTCTTGACGTTCTCCTCGAGGTGGCGGAGGTCGATAGCTTGGCACAGCGCGACCAAGAATGTCGACGACATGAGCTTCAAAATGTCGATGGCCTCAGCGGTCTTCCTGGAAGAGATGAGACCGAGAGAATTGACGTCTTGGTTGTGCTGCTCCGCGCTCTGAACATGGTTAGTCACCGGGTTGCCCAAAAATTGGAGTTCAGAGCAGTATGATGCCATGGCAATCTCAGCACCCTTGAAGCCATAGTCCAAGCTCGGGTTGCGCCCACCAGATAGGTTGGAAGGCAAACCATTGTTGTAGAAGTCGTTCACTAGCTCCGAGAACTGGGCAAACATGAGCTTGCCGATGGCAGCAATGGCAAGCCTGGTGTTGTCCATGGACACACCGATAGGGGTGCCCTGAAAGTTGCCGCCATGGATAGCCTTCCCACGAGAGACATCAATGAGTGGGTTGTCGTTGACGGAGTTTATCTCGCGCTCGATCGACTTGGTGGCGGCACGGATGACCTCAATCTGTGGGCCGAGCCATTGTGGTGATGTGCGGAGTGCATACCTATCTTGCTTCGGCTTCATCAGTGGGTCGAGTTCGCCGAGCTTCTTCGCGAGCATCATGTAGGAGCTGCCTTCAAGGATGTGCTCCATGATGGCTGCGGCCTCGATCTGGCCGGGGTGGTGCTTCAGCTTATGTGTGAGATGGTCGGTGTACTCTGGTTTGCCATTCATGACCTCATAGAACACAGCTGATAATACCTCAGCAAGGACGGCAAGGATGTTGGCTTCAAAGAGCACCATGGATGCGAGCCCGGAGCCCACAGCAGTGCCATTGACCATGGCAAGACCTTCCTTGGGCTGCAGCTCGAAGAAGCCATGCTGGATGCCGGCAATTTTAAATGCCTCTGCTGCGTTAACCTTTGTGCCATCTGGAGCTGTGGCCACGGAGTTAGGACGCCCGGTCACAAGGCCCGCGATGTAGGATAGCGGGACGAGGTCACCGGAGGCGGTGATGGTGCCCCGCAGCGGTAGGCACGGTGTCACGTTGGCATTGAGAAGCGTGGCGATCGTCTCGAGAATCTCGAAGCGGATGCCAGAGTATCCCTGGAGCAAGGTGTTGACGCGGACGAGCATGGCTGCTCTCGTCGTTGCAGCGGGCAAAACGTGGCCGTCGCTGCCGGTGCCGAAGGCTCCCGCATTAAGGAATCTGTCCAGACAATCAAAATACACGAAACAAATAAGACTTCTTGCAGTCGCACATAAAAGTGGTTAACCATAAGTGGAATGGTTTAATTCGTACCTGATGAGCTCTCTCTGCAGGGCACCGCCCTCCTTTGTCCTCCGGTGGGATGTGGCGCCGAAGCCGGTGGTGACACCATAGCTGTCAGTGCCGTTCGCCATGCTGTTCATGACCCATTCGCTGCTCTCCTTGACGCGGCTGCGGGCAGACTCATCGAGCTCCACCCTGGTCTCAGCGCCGGCAGCCACCGCGGCGACCATGGCGATGGTCAGGCTGGCACCCTCCATGGTCACCACGGGCCTGCGGTACTCCTCCACCATCCGCTTCACAGCATCTAAATGGCTCCCGGACAGCTCTTCTGCCGCCTTACCCCAGTTTAAAGGGTCAGTCCTCGCCGGCTGCGCCACGCACAGTCCATCGCCATTGGTGGCAACATGTCCGTTCTCACACTCCATGGATGTATGCAAAAGAACTAGTAAACCAAGTAAGCTTCTAAACACCGCTAGGTATGCGGGTGTGTCTGGATGTGGATTGGGGAAGTGCTGATGGATTGGTCTGTGTCTCGAGGAGCTGGAATTGATCGGAAGTGGCTTGTGTTGTGTTGAAGAGGAGCTTGAATATCAGAGGAAGGTGAGGCTCTTCTTGGAGGAGAATGGATGCTGGGGAGGGATTAAATAGGCAGCCTAGTTGAGCATGGTAGGTGCAGGGCTGGGTTGGTGTAGACCTGGAAGGTGAGGTTGACAATTGGATTGGTGGGCGCAGAGCAGGAGCGACCATGTCAGCGTACGGACCGGGTGGCGACTTCGTTGCAGCTGGGTTCAGCCGTGGTTGGTGTGTGGGGAGGGACAGTGCTGCAGCATGGCGAAGCGAGGGGGAAGAACACGCTGCCCTGCCTCTTGGACTTCGTCGTCTCCCAGATTTTGGTTATGTTCTTCAGTTCACCTGAAATTAAAATGCACTATTTTCTATTTTAAACATTGATATGGACTGGAGAGTAGTGCATCTGCTGCTTAAGATGACGAGCGTGTTCAGTATTATTGATTTGGCCGGAAAAGTGTTAAGTGTCGATCGTGAGATGCACTAGTGTCTGCTGCGTGGTACCACCTACCTGATACCAAAAACGCTGGACTTAGCGGGGCGGCTGCTTACACTGGTACGACCTCTCTTTGTCGATATAGGAACATTTAAAACAAGCGGAGAGGCTGCTTACACCTTGTATACAAAACTATTAGAAAACGGAAAGGAGCTATGATTGTCTAACCAAAGCAAGCCAGGTCCCACATATTCTATACTTTTGAGGTGTGAAGAACCCCGCATAATCTTTTTTAGATTAAGCTTAGCAGTTAGTACACATATAGCCATGTGGGAGTTGAACTCGATGGTGACCTTGATTATTTGCTATTGCAATACGACACTTTCCTGCTGGTTCTGTTCAAAATGATCAAGTCAACCGATCAGTCCTGGCTGGCAGTCAGTCAGGCACCACTTATATTGGAAGCTTCATTTTAAGACATGGAAACCAGCATTTGTTCGGGTCTTGGTCATCTCTGCTATTCCCTCTGCAAATGAATGAATGACGAGGCATATTCCTGTCTGAATGTAAAGCCACTCTGATATACTGATGTCGAATTCCGGCTGGTCCTCTGGTGTGATGTTTCGTTCACAGTGCACACTTGACTTGACTTGACAGACTTCTGTGTGTTGAGGCGAGACAGAGGATTCTGGGATAGATATTTCTTACAAGTTTAATACGTGCTCGAGAGATTACATGGTACTCCCTCCGTCCTCGAGAGAGTGTACATCTAGCTTTTGTACTAAGTCAATTTTTTAATATTTTTAGCAAATTTATAGATAAATATAACAATATGTATGACATCAAATTGATATATTTGAAAACTTCGTTTCAAGACAAATCTAGTGATACTAATTTAGTGTCATAAATGTTGGCACGTTTTCCTATAAGTTTGGTCAAGTACGGAGGGAGTAATTGCCAAGAGTTTCAGCTGCGAGTGACTGCAGCATCTGGTTTTCTCTCTTCAGTGATCGGTCAGGCCCAGTTCATCACGGCTCCACTAGACGAAGGAATTGAGCGCAGAATCCGGAATCCATGGCCGAGGTTCTCTGGTCTTTCGTCTTGTCGGTCATCCGCGTGTACACTACGACCACGTATGCACGGAAGGTGGAGTTTTTGTCTGATTGGCCCAGCCGTTGGTCATAATAAGTCCTGAGCGTCTTTGCCAACAGGATCGGTCAGATCTTACAGAAGGGAGGGTCCGTCGGATGCGTGCATACATGGGCGAGGTCCAGCATATGGAAAAAGATTGTTGGTGACTTTTTGGTGTATTTGCAAGGAAAATAACCCATGCTTAACGATTTTATGTACGTTGATTATGGTGCAAATGAATGCAACTTTCTTGAGTGCAAATGCAAGGAAAATTGGTTTGTTCACGACTCATAAGTCATACGAGGATGTTTACCAAGTGATAACGTGGTAGGTTGGTTTGGTCATGACTCATAAGTCATTCAACTTTCTTGAGTGCAAATGGAAGGAAAATTGGTTTGGTCAGACCATGGCTGATCCAGTGATCCGGAAACAACAAACTGGGTCTGGGCTACAGCCATACCACGTACGGAGACATAAAATCTTCCTATGGTTATCATACTGTGGTGGGTTGAACACCAAAGACAATATGGTTGCCAAGAGTTTTATCTACTGTCAGAACTCACAGTTAGTTTGGGAACAGCTAGACCTGGGCTCTCTGGCGTCGAGATCATCATCGATAGCATCTTCGAGAAAGTGACCCCACTACGCTCTGAAACTTGGCCTATATGTTTTGGTGATTGCTTACTTATTCTCTAGAAAACCAGGAATGGCAGAATGTAACAATTGAAATTCAGCTCACCAATAATCCTTCAGAAAATTGCGGAAAAACTGAAGCTCTGGGCAACAAGATCACGGTGAGACCAGCCAGGCCTGCTTGCCTAGGACCAAAGGCTGCACGGCTAAGAAAGGCCGCCATCATCCATCCATCCATTTTTTTTTCTCTAAACTTTTTGCCAAGTCACACTTGGTGGTAACTACTTTACACCACTTTTTTCATTAAGAAAATATATTAATATAAAGCTGATACTAATTACTCCTGAGAGTTGCAACACTATAATGAGAAGAGCTGGTCAATACGCCAAAGATGTACACAACCAAAAAGAAACTATGATAAAATGTTATTCAACTGATCCTGTTATTCAACCGATGTTTTCACATTCAAATATGATAAAATTTCCTCCTGTTTTATTTCATTAACCATCGGGTTATTACTACAAACCAGTATTTCTGTAGCTCTATGTAGCATTTCATGACTTCCCATGTTTAAAATTCCATAATTTAGAAGCGTGTCCAACATGCGCTATTGACTACCCCATTTTTCCACTTAAGCTGACTCAGAAGAACTCTAAACAGTGCTCTAAAATTGGTATCTTTATATTTGCAGTTCATAATATTCATGTTAGTTATCATTTTTCATAATTACCATAAGTAAACCTATTGAGCACGGTAACTTGTTATTTTTCTGTGTATGGGGACGCCCCTTTGTACAATTTGCTCTCTATTTATGCGTGCACCTCTTTCGCAAATTTCTTTGTCACTACCATACCTGTAGCAACGTGTGGGGATTCATCTATGTAACGGCTATTTTGGTACACAGTAGACACATTATATGTCATAGAAATAATATCTTTACTATTAAATGGGAGTTCAACATACGCACGTCAAACTCCGTTTCGTCTGCCAGGCTCGATCGATCGCCAGACTCGATCGATCGCCTCGTCGGGCGAAGGCCCATCTAACGTGGACTAGCCCAACTCCCCGATACCTCCCCAACCCTACCTCTTCTCTACGGCACCAGCTGCCACCATCAGGAGCTCGGCACCCACCGCGGCGGCGCGCGCACACGCTCGACCAGTTCAAGGCTGGCCTCCCCACTCTCCCCCGACGAGTCTCTCTTTTAGGAAGACCTCCGCCGACTGTCCTATGTAGGTCAAGTACGCACACGACGTCTCCGGCTCTGGCTACGACCAGCCCCGCCCTCGCAAGAAGAAGCGCCTCACACGCACCTCCGAGGATTCCCAGCTCTCAAGGAGGAGGAGAAGGCCGGGTGGAGACTGTCCAGCAGCAACTGGAACCTGTAAGCCATCACGCGCCTGGATCGCTCACGCGGTTCATGCCGGATGACGTGCCCGGGGTTGTTCGTATCTTCCATTGGATAGTCATGGTTTATTGGTCTGCTGATCTCAGGCTAAGGCATTGCAATCGGTGTCATAGGTTTTGGTCTCGTTCGTGCATCTTCTGGGACAACAACGTCTGCTGCTCCTGCTCTCATAGATCGTTTTGCTGAACGATTTGTTACCTAAGGTATGGGCTGCAAATTTTTCCAAATATGTTATTTAGTCCATGTGCATACTGATATTGTACTGTGAAGTTGTGATGTGTTGGAGGAGGCGACCAGCTCTGGGTCAACTGTACTCCTTTTGCTGATTCCAGATAGTTGACACAGAGCTGATTCCCGAATCTAATTCGATATATGATTGCTCGGAAATTGGGAATTTGTACGTCGCCTATATAATTAGTGCCTGATTTAGAATTTTAAGAATCACTCTTGATTTTCTCAAAAAAAAAAAGAATCACTCTTGATTTTATTCTGTGCATGTCATGGTCTTGTTCCAGTTTGGTGTTTCTTCATAACTTTCGTGGCACAAATGTTCTGCCAAGGTGTGCCTTTTTCCTATCCGTCTTTGATAATGATTGGCAATATACTTTATTATATCAGTGAAAAGACCATAATCTCAATACTCAAAGTGTATCTGTTGAAATACGGTAAAAGACACTCATGGTCATCAAAACTCTGAGATGCTCTTTATGTATTTGAAAGATGTGAATGCTTATATTTGATTTAATTTAAACATTTGCATAATTATTCAATCATCTCCTGGAGATGTTTGTTGACTTGGATAACCAAACCCGATGCCTTCTTGTTGTAGTCTGTGCTCACCATCTCCATGCAAGGTGCCATGCATGCTCTCTCCTAGCTCTCCAGCTAGGTTATTAGCAGTAATTTCGTGTGCAATGCATGAAGAATAGGGGTAAAATAACCTATGCTATTATCTAATTTGCTGTGATACAATTTGTTATGTTCTAATATGTATTGATGTTTGGTATCAGGGACACATATGACCTGAAATTTATTTATTGGATGGATGAGTTGGCCTCTCATTGTGTACAAAAGATTGTCTATATGCATATCTATCACTTTCTCACCATTATCTTCGCAGAGGAAACATTGATTTGTTTTTATTCTTCAGATGGATGACGGGCATTGCAAGAAAATCATTTGACCCATTCTTCAGTCCCTCAAAAAAGAAATTTATACTTCAGATGGATGACGGGCATTGCAAATGGATGGCGTGGTCAGTGATATTAGACCTGCAGGTGTGTCACTAGTAGAAAATGGGGCTTCGGTTTTGAGCCCTGAGTCCCTTCAGTCCCGGTCCAGCCTGGAACCCGGACTGAAGGTACTATTAGTCCCGGTTTCAACGGCTAGTAAGCCATCTCGAGGTCGAAACCTATCAATCCCGGTTCCAGACAAAGTTTTAGTCCCGGTTGGTTATACGAACCGCGACCAAAGGTTTTAGTCGCGGTTCGTGTAACAAACCGGGACTAAAAGTCCCATTTTATATATACTTCGTCCCTCTCGCCCGAGCCAGCCGTTGCATTTTCTGTTCAGAGCGCGTGTGGAGAGCTGCTCGAGCTGTTCTTGGTGTTCTTCGCGTGGAGCTCGAGTTCATCAGCGTTGCCGTCGATTTGTGAAGATTTGAAGCTTCCTGCCTTCTAAAAGGTTAGCCATCGTATCCTATTATCTCTTACTGCTAATTTTTGCTCATTTAATGCTTTAGAAGTATAGAGAATGGTGGATTTAGCTTTAGGAGTAATTTTGTGGGAAGTGTGAGCTCAAATTTTAGCTACCTAGTTAGTTTGCATATGTGTGAAGATACGGTCAACTTAGCTCAACATAGCTCAACAATAGCTCAACTTTAGCTCAACTTAGTTATTTATATGTATATAATGATATGTTACATATCCGAGCCACGCAGCCGTATACGATGGTCGACAACAGCGAGGTCCCCGGCGTCGTGAACAACTCCTCCTTTTCGGATGAGGTATTATTAGCACATCTAGATGTCATGTCGTCTCTGTAATATAAAAATAATTTTTAATTTAGGGTGAGAATTTTCTAATTTAATTTTTCCAATTATAAATATTAGGAATCAGTATGTGAGTGCGGCATTCGTGATGGATCTGTCCAGTTTCAACATTGTCTACAAGGAAAAGTCATTCTCCTAGAAGAATTAAATTTTACAACAGAGGAGAAGAGAAAGACCGATGAAAATTTGAGTAGGACCGAAGAGAAGCTAAGGCTAGCTCATGATACAATCCACAAGATGAAGCAAGATTTAAAAACTCTGAACGAAAAAAGAGACATGGTTGTGGAAAAGAAGGGGGAAATAGAGTTGGATTTGGCGGATATCATCGATGGACACATGATCCAGACTCGTGAAACTAGGGAAAGAACGAGGTTGAAGATTAATAAGATGAAAAAGGCAGCTCTCCGAAATGAAATGTTCCTACATTTCTCATTCGGTGTCATTGTTCTCCTAGTCACGATTATAATCGCCATGTACGGTTTTTTAAAGTGTGCAAACTAGTGTTGTCGTACTGTGTT
Organism: Poa annua; assembly: GCA_026929855.1. Lineage (NCBI taxonomy): Eukaryota > Viridiplantae > Streptophyta > Magnoliopsida > Poales > Poaceae > Poa > Poa annua. The sequence goes on from CM049433.1 coordinate 75,872,676, forward strand.
GGGACTCAGAATTATTGTTAGCATTGTGTGATTGCGCTTGTATTGTGAACACTATATTAATTTGAGCACTTACTCTCTCTATATATAATTGTGTGTAGATGAGACGACAATGGATGTACAGTGACCGGCGATCGAATGAGTTCATGCAAGGCGTGCGGGAATTTGTCGAGGTTGCTAAGGTAAACGCGCATAATGGTTTTATGTATTGTCCATGCTGTGTGTGTCGAAAAGAGAGGGATTTCCCCGACTCACGGGATATTCACATCCACCTCTATACGTCCGGTTTCATGCCCGGCTATAAATGTTGGACCAAGCATGGAGAAATAGGGGTCATGATGGAAGACGACGAAGAAGAAGATAATAATGACGACTATCCTATGTTCCCTGAACAGTGTGAGAGAGAAAATGTCGAAAATGAAGAACAACAAGAAGAAGAAGTTGAAGCACCAGATGAGCCTATTGATGATCTTGGTCGGGTCATTGCTGATGCGAAGCGAGACTGCGAAAGTGAAAAGGAGAGGCTGAAGTTCGGGCAGATGTTAGAGGATCACAAAAAATTGTTGTACCCAACTTGCAAAAATGAACAGAAAAAGCTGGATACCACGCTAGAATTGCTGAGATGGAAGGCAGAGAACGGCGTGACCGATAAGGGATTTGGAAAGTTGCTAAAAATTATGAAAAAGAAACTTCCAGAGGATAACGAATTGCCCGTCAGTACGTACGAAGCAAAGAAGGTTGTCTGCCCTCTGGGATTAGAAGTGGAGAAGATACACGCTTGCCCAAATGACTGCATCCTGTACCGCGGTGACTATGAGAATTTGGTTGCATGCCCGGTATGCACTGCATTGCGGTACAAGATCAGACGAGATGACCCTGAAGGTGTTGAGGGCAAGGGCACCAGGAACAGGGTTCCTGCCAAGGTGATGTGGTATGCTCCTGTAATACCACGGTTGAAACGTTTGTTCAGAAACAAAGAGCATGCCAAGTTGATGCGATGGCACAAGGAAGACCGTAAGAAAGACGAGATGTTGAGACACCCCGCTGATGGGTCGCAGTGGAGAAAAATTTATAGAACGTTTCCCGACTTTGCAAATGAAGCAAGGAACTTAAGGTTTGGTCTAAGTACAGATGGCTTTAATCCTTTTGGGGAGCAGAGCAGCAGTCATAGCACCTGGCCCGTGACTCTATGTATCTATAACCTTCCACCGTGGTTGTGCATGAAACGAAAGTTCATTATGATGCCATTGCTCATCCAAGGACCGAAGCAACCCGGCAACAACCTTGATGTGTACCTCAGGCCATTAGTTGAGGAATTTTTACAGTTGTGGCAGGAAGAAGGTGTACGTGTATGGGATGAGTACAAACAGGAGGAATTTGACCTACGAGCGTTGCTGTTCGTAACCATCAATGATTGGCCTGCTCTTAGTAACCTTTCAGGACAGACAACCAAGGGATATCATGCATGCACACACTGTTTAGATAAGACTGATAGTGTATATTTGACTAACGGGGGGAAGAATGTGTACCCTAGGCATCGTCGTTTTCTTCCACCCAATCATCCCTTAAGAAAAAAAGGCAAGCATTTTGGTGAGGCGGAAAAAGGGAAGAAGCCTAACCTTCGTTCTGGTGCTGATGTATTTGATATGGTTAAGGATTTGAAAGTAATATTTGGAAAGGGTTCTGGCAGCCTAAAAGTTCCGAATGACGCTAACGGACACGCACCCATGTGGAAAAAAAATCTATATTTTGGGAGCTACCCTATTGGAAAATCCTAGAGGTCCGCTCTTGTATCGACGTGATGCACGTGACGAAGAATCTTTGCTTGAACCTTCTAGCCCACTTGGGTGTGTATGGGAAGAATAAAAAAGATACACCGGGAGCACGAGAGGACCAACAACATTTGAGAGAAATGGACGGCATCCATCAAGAGCCGTTTGAAGGTCCTGCCAGCTATACTCTTACGAAAGAAGAGAAGGACATATTTTTTGAGTGTCTGAGTAGTATGAAGGTCCCATCCGGATTCTCATCGAACATAAAGCGAATAATAAATATGGCTGAGAAAAAATTCCAAAATCTAAAGTCTCATGACTGCCACGTGCTTATGACCCAATTGCTTCCGGTTGCATTGAGGGGGCTTCTACCGGAAAGTGTTCGACTACCCATTGTGAAGTTATGTGCATTCTTGAATGCAATATCTCAGAAGGCAATCGATCCAGTGAGTCTACATACCTTACAGATTGATGTGGTTCAAAATCTTGTCAGTTTCGAGTTGGTGTTCCTACCATCCTTCTTCGATATTATGACGCACCTGATAGTTCACCTAGTCGAAGAGATTTCCATCCTCGGTCCTGTATTTCTACACAATATCTTCCCCTTTGAGAGATTCACGGGAGTCTTAAAGAAGTATGTTCATAACCGTGCTAGGCCTGAAGGAAGCATCTCCAACGGCTTTGGAACAGAGGAGGTCATTGGGTTTTGTGTGGACTTTATTCCTGATTTTAAGCCGATTGGTGTTCCTGAATCGCGGCATGAGGGGAGATTGAGTGGAAAAGGCACTCTCGGAAGGAAAACAATGATCTGTATGGACGGTCATTCTTTAACTGAAGCACATTACACAGTTCTGCAGAATTCCACCTCTGTGGCTCCTTATATTGAGGAACACATGAATATTGTACGGTCCAAAAACCCGGAGATGGATGACTCCTCGATAACAGAAGCACACAAGGCGAATTTCAGCGGTTGGTTGCAAGCACATCTCATGAATAACAACACTGTTGACATGGAGTTGTTCGACTTGGCCAGCGGACCATCTTCGACCATATCAACTTTACAAGGGTACGAGATAAATGGGAATACATTTTACACGATCACACAAGATAAAAAGAGCACCAACCAAAACAGCGGTGTCCGCTTTGATGCAACAAACGACGATGGAAGTAAGGACACATATTATGGTTACATAGAGGAGATATGGGAACTTGACTATGGACCTTCTTTTAAGATCCCTTTGTTTCGGTGCAAATGGGTCAAGATGACAGGGGTACATGTAGATACCCAGTACGGAATGACAACGGTGCATCTCCAGAATCTTGGGTACCTAAACGAACCATTCGTCCTAACCAATGATGTGGCTCAAGTTTTTTATGTGAAGGATATGTCTACTAGACTGAATAAAAGAAAAGAAAAGCAAGACAAAACATTATCCGGTGATACCAAGCGCCACATAGTTCTTTCAGGGAAAAGAAATATCGTGGGAGTGGAGGACAAGACAAACATGTCAGAAGATTACAATAAGTTTGATGAAATCCCACCCTTCAAAGTCAACATTGACCCAACTATCAGGTTAAACAATGAAGATACTCCATGGTTACACAGCGCATATAAGAAAGCGAAACACTAGTTGATGTGTAATAATGTTAAACCTTTTATGTAACTCTATGTGTCAGAAGCTGTAATAATGTATTCCGTGCCATCACGCCGCCTTATTTCAAGTTATTATTAGTTTAATTATAAATTATAATGCAAAAGATCTGAGTTTACCTCATATTTAATTGAAAATGGCAAAATGGTTATTATTATAAAATTATTTTAAGAATCAGAAAATGATTTTATATTAGTTATTCAAATTGAAACACTATTCATGTTAAATTTTTTGCCAGAATCCAAATTTGTAGTTAGAACTTATTCAAATGTATGTTCAACCTCTTTTGAAATCACAAAATGAAAAATCGCGATTAAAGGTGTGGCACCGCGCGCGAAAACTGAGCGGCGAAATCTCAGCAGGTCGCGGTTCGTGGCTTCAAGTTATTATTAGTTTATTTATAAAATATAATGCAAAAGATCTGAGTTTACCCCATATTTAATTGAAAATGGCAAAATGGTTATTATTTTAATAGCTAAAATAATTATTTTAAGAATCAGAAAATGGTTTTATATTAGTTATTCAAATTGAAACACTCTTCATGTTCAAAGTTTTGTCAGAATCCAAATATGTAGTCAGAAGTTATTCAAATGTATGTTCAACCTCTTTTGAAATTGCAAAATGAAAAATATTTGAGTTTTGGCGCAAAAACACACCTTTAGTCGCGGTTGGTTTTACGAACCGCGACTAAAGGGGTGGCACCGCGCGCGAAAACTAATCGGCCGAAAACACAGTGGGTCGCGGTTCGTGGCTCCAACCGGGACTAAAGGGGTACCTTTAGTCGCGGTTGGAGCCACGAACCGCGACTAAAGGTCAGTGGTATAAATGCTTCTTCTGCACTATCCCGGTTCAAGCCACGAACCGGGACAGCGCTAAGGAACCACCCCAGGACGCCGGCAGGCTGCCCAAATCGAGCGCGCCGCCGTCCGCTGCCGAGCTCCGCCTCGCCGCCGTCCGCTGCCGAGCGCCGCCGTCCGCTGCCGCGCGCCGCCGTCCGCTGCGCCGCCGTCCGTCAACGCCGCCACTGCCGAGCTCGCCGTCCCCGCTTCCTCTTCTTCTCCCTCAACGCCGCGCCGCCGAGCTCGTCAGCCCCGTCCCCGCCGAGCTCGTCGTCCCCGTCCCCGCCGAGCTCGTCGTCGTCGTCGCAGCCGGTGAGCACTCCGGCCTCTCCCCTCGATCACTTAGTATTGGTGACGTCATGGTGACGTCATCGGTTTATTTTTTCCAGAAAATGAATTAAGACTTTAAATTGCTAGGAATTGGTAGGAAATTGATAGAAATGCTAGGAATTGCTAGAAACTGAATTAGTTTAGGTGTTCATCTTGTGTTTTAGTTAATCATTTTGGAATTGCTAGGAATTGGTAGGAAATTGATAGAAATGCTACTGTTTTTTAAATTGCTATAGGAAATGCTACTGTTTTAGATGAATTGCTATTGTTTTAGTACTATTTAGTTGATTAATATTTGTGCAATGTGTTGATTAATATTTGTGAAATGTGCAAAGGGTAGTGTCTTAGAATTATTGTTAGGAAAATGCTATTGTTCTTTAGTTGCTAGAGTTATGTGCAATGTGTTGATTAATATTTGTGCAATGTGTTGATTAATATTTGTGACAATGTGTTTTTATGCAATGTGTTGATTAATTTCTGATGCAATGTTAAGTGAATTGCTACTGTTAAGCTCCATTGTCATGCTGACGTCAGCATGACTACTTTTGGCCGATGATTAGATGGTTGCATCTTCAGGGAGGTGTGAGTGAACCATGTTGTCTGAACATATATGCAATGTTCATTCCACGTTGTTCGCTGACACCATCCCTGAAGCAATTCTATATGAGGCCTTGCTGTCTGTTTTGCAATGTTAGGAAGTTTGTAAATTAGTGTGTTAGCAAATTGTTATAGTATTTTAGTGTCTTCAATTTAAAATTTAGAACTATTGTTTTAGGACTTAGTAGTTGAATTTAGAATTTAGCAATATGTTGGAATTTAATACAATGTCTTTGAATTTTACAATGTTTTATACAATGTCTTGGATTTTAAGAGTTAATGTAAAGATTCATAGTTTCAAGATGGACGGGACTATGGATGTCCGGGACTGGGTGAAAGAGCATTTTCCCTCATGTGTGGTTTTGGTAATTGATGACAACCTCTATGGACTAATGTTTGCATTGAGATATCTTTATAGATCTTGTCCATGCAAATAGTGGAGTTCATGTGTTGTACTCTTGAAGCTTATTTGATGACCAAGGTTCCATCTAAAGGTGTATATGATGGATGGTCATGTGTTGGGTTGAGCATATTGCAAGTATGTCTTGAAGGAGTCAAGACATCATATTAGCAAAGAAAGATTGGAAGATAAAAGGTTGATCAAGTTGTTGATCAACACACAAAGCTACAAGATGTCCCAAGTGGGATCATGTATCTCTTGGGATGGTAATCACTTGTCCATATAGCTTTGTGAACTAACCCATGATATGTGTGTGTGGTATCTTTATGTGGGGTTAGGTATCTTCCCATGGGCTTGCATCAAATGAAGATTTCATATAGCTCGTGGAGGATGACGTCATGTGGTGAACGTCATCAAGGATAAGATGCGCAAGACCAAGAGAAGCTTTCTCGAAGAGATCCTATGCTTGGAGCTTGCTATGGATACATGAAAACGAAACTTAGCGAGACTCTCCCATTATGGGTATGGGGGAGTATTTGAAGAAGTCTTCATCAAGCATGTGCTTGCACGCGCAATCAAGAAAGATGATCCACTTGAAGAGATCAAGATAGTCATCATCTAGCTCAAGTGGAATGCTCAAGGCAAAGGTATGATCTTGATAGGTTTTCTTTTCTACCGGTCTCGCGTTGTTTTCGGGAGACCGGGTTATAGGATAGATAGGCGTACTATCAAGAGGGGCTCTCGAGTGAGTAACCTTATCGCATCGTTGTGGGGAGCTCAAACCTTTGCATACTTGGCATATCATATTTCTTGTTTCTTATTTGGCTTTTATGCTTGTGAGGAATTAGAGTTTGGTTCATCTCCATGTCAAACTCTAGTTCTTTGGAAATGGTCTTTCTTTGGAAAACTTGTTGTGTTTTATCCATGTGAGTATTTAGAGCTTGGTTCATTTCCATACTAAGCTCTAGTTCATCAAAAACGGATTTCATATGAATAACTTGTTGCGTTTTTTATATTGGAGGTTTTACCGGTTTACATGTTTTAGGAAAGTTTAACCTTTCCCCATTTGGTTTTATCCTCACATGATGGACTATGATGTTTCTATGCACATTCAAGTAGAGCTCGTTGTAACGATTCCAACGAGCCGAAAATCATCGAAAACGGAGTCCGGATGAAAAAGTTATTGCAGTTTTCGTTGTGCTGTTTCTGTCAGTTTTCAGGCACTCGGAATTTCCGATTCCGGACTGACCGGAATTTCCGGTTCGCGCAGTTTTTCTCGAAAAAGTGGCACTGGACGGAGCCGGAAATTCAGCTCGGAAATTTCACTTTCGGGCGGAATTTCCGGTCTAAAATCTGGGTCCAACGGTTATAAATACCCCCCCTCTTCTTCTTCCCTTGGACAACCAAGGTAGCACGAATTTCCCCTCTCTCCTACTCCATTGTTGACCTTGGAAAGCTTGATTCCTCTCAATCCCTCCATTGATTCTTGCATATTCTTTAGGGAAAGTTGAGAGGAGATCTAGATCTACAATCCTACCAATCCATCTCTCCTCTAAGTGAGGGGAACCTAGTGGATCTAGATCTTGGAGTTCCTTTGTGGTTCTTCTCCTTTGTTCTTCCTCTCTTCTCCCCCCATAAGCATTAGTTGCTTTTGGTGGGATTTGGGAGTGAGGGATTTGACTCCTTTGTGGTTTTCTTTGTTCTTCCTCTCTTATTCCCCCATAAGCATTTGTTGCTTTGTTGGAATTTGAGAGTGAAGGACTTGAGCACTTCGTGTGCTCTTGCCATTGCATTTGCATCGGTTTGAGCCCTCCACGAGGATTCGTGGTGGTGATACTTGTGAGCTTGTTACTCTTGGGTCATTGGACCCTAGACGCCTTTTGTGGCCGGCCTTTTGTGGCCAAGACCTTTTGTGGTCAAGACCTTTTGTGGTCACTTGAGAGCCCCCAATTAAGTTGTGGGTGTGTGCCTCAAGACTTGGGAGCCCCCAATTAAGTTGTGGGTGTGTGCCTCAAGATTGTTGTAAGGGATTCGATCTCCGCCCAAAAGGGGATCAATAGTGGAAGGTGAACTCGCAACCTTTTGTGGTTGAGTTCATCAGGAGAAGAAGGTGAGCCTTGGTGGCGTTGCGGCTAACCTGTTGTGGTTGCGCACACCTCTCCAACGAGACGTACACCCTTTGGGTGGAACTCGGGAATACATCCTCGTCTCCGCGTGCCTCGGTTATTTCTATACCCGAGCCCTTTACTTATGCACTTTACATTGTGATAGCCTTCGTGCTTGAAGTCATATATATATATATCTTGCTATCACCTTGTTACTTGTATTGCTTAGCATAAGTTGTTGGTGCACATAGGTGAACCTAGTATATTTAGGTTGTATGCTTGCTAAAGTAAAACACTAGTTTTATTCCGCCTTTATCAAGCATACCGGAATTTCCGGTCCATCTTGGCTCGGAAATTCCGGCTCCCCGGAAAAAGTTTTTAATCGCCTATTCACCCCCCCCCCCCTCTAGGCGACATCTGTCCGTTCAATTGGTATCAGAGCCAGGTTATCTCATTATTAGGACTAACCGCCTAGAGATAAAGATGTCGTTTAGAGAATTAGTGCACAATCCCACTTATATATTCGATGGCACAAATTATGATGTTTGGAAAATTCGCATGCTTAATCTCTTTAGAGACATGGGTTCAAATTTAGAGAGTATTGTAGATATGGGTTTTTCTCCTCCAAAGGATTCACAAGAATTATCTTTAGAGGATGAGAAAAACTCTTATCTCGATACTCTAGCATCTAATGGTCTTATTTGTGTTTTGAGCGATGTAGTTCTTGCGTCAATCATGCCTTTTCGGAGCGCTCATGAATTATGGACAAAACTTCAAGATATATATGAGGTGTCCAACTTTTCCAAGGATGATTGTCCTCCTTCCACCTCCGGCCGTGATGAGCTCACGTCTTCTTCCACTTCACCGACATGTGGTTTGCCACAAGGTAATGATATGGTGAGTGGTGATAGAAATTGCATTCTTGATGGTGAATCCACTATTGACTATACTTCACACCCATCTCATTGCAATGCTCTATCTTTGGACTTAAACACCTCTAGCACTCTAAATGTCATACATGCTTGTGTTGATAGTCCTTGCATATCATGTAGTAGTTGCTTAACTAAATCTCATGATGATATGCTTTCCTTGTCTTATTGCCATGATCAAAATGTTTCTATTTCCTCTAGTACTTGTTTGGCTAACAATGTAGAGGAATCCCAACAATTGTTGAAACAAGACATGGACCTCAATGGTGCTTCAAGTAACTCTTCATTGTCTTCATCCACTACTCTCATTTGCCTTATGGCTAAGGAGTCTAAGGTATCTCCTACCTTGAATTCCAATACATCTCATGATGATGATGATGATGATGATCTAATTAAGGAAAAGTTTGATATTGTCTCTCATGCTCTATTAAATAATAAAAATGCTCATGAGAACTTCTTAGAAATCATGACTACCCTTTTTGTGCACAAGGAGACCCTTGAGGCTTTGGAGACCCGTTGTCATGAAGGGTGGGGTCTTGCTCGTGATTCCGCGGGTGAGATCCACAATCTTGAGAATGCTCTTGAGGAAGAGCAAGAAACTCGGGTTGCTCTCAAGGAGAGATTTGAATCTAGTGAGGAGTTAAATAATGAAATAATTGCTAAACTCACTAAAGAACATGACCATGCTATTACTAAATGTAATGTTCTTAGTAAAGAAAATGCTAAGTTAAATAATAAGCTTGTCATGTTGTCTCCTTCCATTTCTAATAATAATGATGCTTGTGCTACTAACTCCACTTTGTGTGAAGCATCTATTTTGAAGGAGAATGTTGAGCTAAGGGCTCAACTTGATTTGCTAACTAGTAAGTATGGGAAGTTGGAAGAGACTCATGAAAAGCTTTTTAGCTCTAACGAGGATCTTCTAGCATCCCATGCTAGGCTAAAGTTAGCTCATGAGGCGGTCACTACGAAGGTAAAATCTTGTGAGCCTCTTGTGGTCCCTAGCACAAACTCTACTTCTAATGCTTTATTGCCATGTGCTAGTTCTTGTAATTCATCCACTCATAAAATTGCTACATCTTGTGATGAATTACTTTCCTTGCCTTGTTGCTCCAACAATGTAGCATCTACTTCCTCTAGTATTTGTGTTGAAACTAACCATGTAGAGGAACTCAAAGAGCTCAAGGCACAAGTCACTTCTTCGAAGAAAGACTTGAAGAAGTGTCATGAAGGGAAGTCCACCCTCGACAACATGTTGAGAGTGCAACAACTTCCTCATGACAAGAGTGGACTTGGATTCAACTCCAATAACAAGAACAAGTCCAAGAACAAGATGAAGCACAAGTTCATCAAGAAGAAGGGCCAAGAACAAGTTAGTGATTCGGCCAAGATTGTGTGCTTCAAGTGCAAGGTTGAAGGGCACCATGTTAGATCTTGCCCGTTGAAGAAGAAGCCTCTTAGTGAGAAGCAACAAGGGAAGCAACCTCAAGTCCAAACTCAAGCTTTCCAAGTTGAAGAACCTTCCCTTCCCAAAAAGAAAGGTAAAAGCCGACTTTGCTACAAATGTCGTGGGAAGGATCACTTTGCTTCTTCATGCACTCACGGTACCTTATCCAACCCCACTACAATTGATAATGTCCATTCTCTTCGGAAGGATAAGGTTGGCAATGTGTTTGCCCAATTTGTTGGTACTCAAAGTGGTGTCAAGAAAAGAACCATTTGGGTTTCCAAGCCTATTGTGACTAACCTCTTAGGACCCAACTTGGTTGGGGACCAACAAGCTAAAACTTGATCGATAGGTGTTGGTGGAGGACATTGGAGACTTGACTACATCATGAAGAATTAAGGGATCTTCATCATCCATATTATCTCAAGTCAAGTCAAGTGGATTATATTGTATTAGCATATATCCGATGCTCCTCCTTGCGGTAACTTGTATTTAATTCATATGTATACATTGAAAGTTACTTGCACCCTTGCATGTGTTTGGTTTTGTACCTTACAAGTGTTTATATGTGTTGTGCACTCTACTTACTTATGTTGAGTAATCAAGCTTGTGTATGTTGGTTTGCACACCATGTATGTTTTGAGCCTCTTGCCTATTTGCTTTCATCTTAATTGGCTCTTATAAGGATATTAATGGACTATCCCATTTTGGGGGAGTGATGTGCTTTTTGGTAACTCACTATCCTAAAATGTGTATTCATGAGGACTACCACTTAGTGGTGATATATCAATGTTATCTACTCTCTTTGTGGTATGTCTTACTCATGAGAAATTCAAATTCTAATGTCCATTAATTATCTCTTGGATTTCTTTTGCCTCTTGTTAAAAAGAATGGATTATCACATTATGGGGGAGTAATAAGCTATGTACATATTACAAGCCTAGAAAATGTGAACATGTGAGGTAGTGTCACCTAGAGTTGATATTGTTGATTATCTTGTTCCGAGGTGGCATGGTACTCAAACAAGTTCCATATTTGCTTAAATGCTTTTTGTTCACCCATCTTTTGGTATCTTGTTTGTGAGAGAGTTTCTTGATGCTTAGTATGATCATCGATTATTTGAAGCCATCAAGAATCTCTAGATAAGCTTGTTTTTCAATTCTTTTATTTTGCCACATGCTTATGTTTTGTGAATATGATCTTGAATACATATATGTCATGTACCACCGAGAACTATCTCCATACAATCATTGTCTTTGACAAGTGATAATTATATTTGTGGTAAATTCGTTGATCATCTTCACATTGGCTATTGTTCATAAATTGTCTTATTTTATCGCCAAGTTTGTTTTGGTCTAACCACCCTTTTGTCATCCTTGCTTCATTTGGATCTTTTTGTTGCTCTACTCATAATTTGTGTTGTGCTTTCTTGAGTTAGGAAAAGCAAGGATCCCATTCTTGTGCGTTTACACTCAAAGTCTTAATTCTAAGTAATGCACTATTCTTGGGGAAGCTATCCTACATTGAGTAGAACATCATCCTTTTATTTGATATCGGGTCTTATTGATTTTCTTGAACTTTGTGTTCAAAAAGATATATGGAGGGTAATGATCCCACTTGTGTGCATTTTGTATTTACATACAAGATCTTAAAAATGCACTAATCATGGGGAAGCTACTCTATACTCTTTAGAACACTATTCTTTAAAATTGGTTTGGTATCTTATTACTCTTCTTGAACATGACTAATGTTTTAACAATGTATATGGAGAGTGATGATCTCATTTGTGTGCATTTTGTATTCATATACAAGATCATAAAGAATGCACAAATCTTGGGGGAGCAATCCTATATGTTATTGAACATTAGTTGTCTTCAATTGGTATTTGATCCCGATGACATGTCTCTTAGGAAGACAAACATTTTTCATCTTGGTACTTCGGACCATCATGAAAAGTGTAGAGGGTTATGGTCATTCCTTGACTATATTTTCATTGGATATCTTTTCATATTGGTATCTCCAATCATGTGTTGATTTGGGTCTTTGATATAATGTGGACAAATCTTTCTCTTGCCACACTTTTGTGTAGCTTCTTGATTTAATTGGTGTTTTGTCCAAATTGTATCTCATTTGGTTCTTGAAAGTTTTGTGCATGCATATTTACTATATGTATATCTTATGGCATGCTTAATTTCGTTGATCCAATATATAGGATAAACTCCATCAAATCCTAAATGATTAAGATGTGCATGAAATTCTATTTCATATCAATATGCACATATTTATGTGGAGTTTGTCCTATGTATTGTAGTTGCTCTAACTACTTTGGACCCAATTAGTTTGGGTACCATGGTGTACTTGATTTGTTTTAGGTACATGGGAGATGCATTGGAAGCTTGTCACATATTAAAAAAGATGTCTTCACCATGTGCTTTTTGGAACCAAGCTTGGATGAGTGTGAACTCTCATCTTCTACACCGTCAATGCTATCTCGGTAACAAGTATCTAACTCATGCATATAGTTCTAGCTCTCAAACCTTGTGTAGGTTGTTCTTTGGCATGAGTATCTCTAAGTTGCATTTAATATGGTTTTTGCAAAGTTCCTTTCAAAACATCTTCATTGCAAATGTGAGTAAGCCGGGATGATTACACATCAAGGGGAATATATATAATCATTTTCATGATTCACCGATCCCCAATATGTTAATCTAGCAAATCTTCTTCAAAGTCTCTCATGTGCAATATAGATGAATTCTCAAAATCATTTGCCTTATGTGATATTTGTTATCTTTCTCGAAGCATCTCAACTATCACTTATCCTATGTGGGTATTTGTGATGCTTTGAGAATTTGGTGTTGGAAGTTCATCTATGCCCTCTAAGATTAATTTGAGCTATGTGCTTTGCTTTTATGCAAAAATCTTATCGGTGTATTTATGACTTCCGCTTGGATACCATGTGCTTTACCGTGTACCTACATTGTGTGTGCATGTTTCTTTGTGGACTTAGTGTCTACTTAGAAACTTATACACATGAGTGTAGTTACATCTTTAATTGGTATTCAAAATCTTTAGTGATCACCTTTTATTACTTTCTTGATTCTTTGGTGATCTCTAAAAGGCACAAGCTTTGTTTTTCTATTGGTATCACATTGCCTCTTAATAAGCTTGTGATCGTATTTGATGTATCCTCTTTGGTGTGCTTGTATGCGAAATACATGATATGCACTATGTGCCTCATATTTTGAAAGACTAGTGATGCCTTGGCTCATCCTTGTTTTAGTCTCCTAAAATGTATTTCCATGTCACACCCATCCTTTCTTGTTTGAGCAAGTCTTCATTTGTCACTTCTATTTCTTGTTGCTCAACATTTGTTTGTGTTCAAAATTATCTAGGAGGAAGTGAGGATTCCATGTTATGCACACTATATTGAAATACAAATCTTTCATTGTGCATGTACCTTGGGGAGTTCCCTCTTTATTTTTAGAACACTTGGTTGATCTTATCATAATATCTTCTTGTGCTCAATTGTTTTTCTTGGATCCTTTGATTGCTTGCTTCTTTGTGAATGCATCCTTCCTTTGCAATTGGTATCCTTCTAGTGGATTTCAATTGGTATCTTTCTTGTGCAATCTTTGGATCCTCAATATAGTTTGATCCCCTCCATCTATTCGTCATTGGATATGTGCATTTGATTTCACTCATATCATGAGAAATGCATAAATTATGGGGGAGCTCTTACTATATTGGCCTTCTAATTTTTTCGCCCATTTCGGCAATGGATGCCAATGGGGGAGAGATTTAGAGGGTTTAAGGGAATACGTGTTTGTTCTCTTGCATCCTTGCTTCGCTTAGTGCATTGCATGGTTGTTCAATTCCTTATATAAACCCTCGTAAAAGGGATTGTCATCAATTACCAAAATGGGGGAGATTGAAAGAGCATTTTCCCTCATGTGTGGTTTTGGTAATTGATGACAACCTCTATGGACTAATGTTTGCATTGAGATATCTTTATAGATCTTGTCCATGCAAATAGTGGAGTTCATGTGTTGTACTCTTGAAGCTTATTTGATGACCAAGGTTCCATCTAAAGGTGTATATGATGGATGGTCATGTGTTGGGTTGAGCATATTGCAAGTATGTCTTGAAGGAGTCAAGACATCATATTAGCAAAGAAAGATTGGAAGATAAAAGGTTGATCAAGTTGTTGATCAACACACAAAGCTACAAGATGTCCCAAGTGGGATCATGTATCTCTTGGGATGGTAATCACTTGTCCATATAGCTTTGTGAACTAACCCATGATATGTGTGTGTGGTATCTTTATGTGGGGTTAGGTATCTTCCCATGGGCTTGCATCAAATGAAGATTTCATATAGCTCGTGGAGGATGACGTCATGTGGTGAACGTCATCAAGGATAAGATGCGCAAGACCAAGAGAAGCTTTCTCGAAGAGATCCTATGCTTGGAGCTTGCTATGGATACATGAAAACGAAACTTAGCGAGACTCTCCCATTATGGGTATGGGGGAGTATTTGAAGAAGTCTTCATCAAGCATGTGCTTGCACGCGCAATCAAGAAAGATGATCCACTTGAAGAGATCAAGATAGTCATCATCTAGCTCAAGTGGAATGCTCAAGGCAAAGGTATGATCTTGATAGGTTTTCTTTTCTACCGGTCTCGCGTTGTTTTCGGGAGACCGGGTTATAGGATAGATAGGCGTACTATCAAGAGGGGCTCTCGAGTGAGTAACCTTATCGCATCGTTGTGGGGAGCTCAAACCTTTGCATACTTGGCATATCATATTTCTTGTTTCTTATTTGGCTTTTATGCTTGTGAGGAATTAGAGCTTGGTTCATCTCCATGTCAAACTCTAGTTCTTTGGAAATGGTCTTTCTTTGGAAAACTTGTTGTGTTTTATCCATGTGAGTATTTAGAGCTTGGTTCATTTCCATACTAAGCTCTAGTTCATCAAAAACGGATTTCATATGAATAACTTGTTGCGTTTTTTATATTGGAGGTTTTACTGGTTTACATGTTTTAGGAAAGTTTAACCTTTCCCCATTTGGTTTTATCCTCACATGATGGACTATGATGTTTCTATGCACATTCAAGTAGAGCTCGTTGTAACGATTCCAACGAGCCGAAAATCATCGAAAACGGAGTCCGGATGAAAAAGTTATTGCAGTTTTCGTTGTGCTGTTTCTGTCAGTTTTCAGGCACTCGGAATTTCCGATTCCGGACTGACCGGAATTTCCGGTTCGCGCAGTTTTTCTCGAAAAAGTGGCACTGGACGGAGCCGGAAATTCAGCTCGGAAATTTCACTTTCGGGCGGAATTTCCGGTCTAAAATCTGGGTCCAACGGTTATAATTTCTGGGGGGGTATAAATACCCCCCCTCTTCTTCTTCCCTTGGACAACCAAGGTAGCACGAATTTCCCCTCTCTCCTACTCCATTGTTGACCTTGGAAAGCTTGATTCCTCTCAATCCCTCCATTGATTCTTGCATATTCTTTAGGGAAAGTTGAGAGGAGATCTAGATCTACAATCCTACCAATCCATCTCTCCTCTAAGTGAGGGGAACCTAGTGGATCTAGATCTTGGAGTTCCTTTGTGGTTCTTCTCCTTTGTTCTTCCTCTCTTCTCCCCCCATAAGCATTAGTTGCTTTTGGTGGGATTTGGGAGTGAGGGATTTGACTCCTTTGTGGTTTTCTTTGTTCTTCCTCTCTTATTCCCCCATAAGCATTTGTTGCTTTGTTGGAATTTGAGAGTGAAGGACTTGAGCACTTCGTGTGCTCTTGCCATTGCATTTGCATCGGTTTGAGCCCTCCACGAGGATTCGTGGTGGTGATACTTGTGAGCTTGTTACTCTTGGGTCATTGGACCCTAGACGCCTTTTGTGGCCGGCCTTTTGTGGCCAAGACCTTTTGTGGTCAAGACCTTTTGTGGTCACTTGAGAGCCCCCAATTAAGTTGTGGGTGTGTGCCTCAAGACTTGGGAGCCCCCAATTAAGTTGTGGGTGTGTGCCTCAAGATTGTTGTAAGGGATTCGATCTCCGCCCAAAAGGGGATCAATAGTGGAAGGTGAACTCGCAACCTTTTGTGGTTGAGTTCATCAGGAGAAGAAGGTGAGCCTTGGTGGCGTTGCGGCTAACCTGTTGTGGTTGCGCACACCTCTCCAACGAGACGTACACCCTTTGGGTGGAACTCGGGAATACATCCTCGTCTCCGCGTGCCTCGGTTATTTCTATACCCGAGCCCTTTACTTATGCACTTTACATTGTGATAGCCTTCGTGCTTGAAGTCATATATATATATCTTGCTATCACCTTGTTACTTGTATTGCTTAGCATAAGTTGTTGGTGCACATAGGTGAACCTAGTATATTTAGGTTGTATGCTTGCTAAAGTAAAACACTAGTTTTATTCCGCCTTTATCAAGCATACCGGAATTTCCGGTCCATCTTGGCTCGGAAATTCCGGCTCCCCGGAAAAAGTTTTTAATCGCCTATTCACCCCCCCCCCCCCCCCTCTAGGCGACATCTGTCCGTTCACTGGGCTCCGCCGGGTTGGCACTGGGAGGTGCTACCTTCCGGTGTGCGCAGATTGGTGAGGAATGAGGGAACCATCGTTGACCCGGAGCTTCTTTGGTGGCGGTCACGTGGGCCCCGACGGGTACAGAGGGTGCCGGCCCCCGAGGAGTTGGTACGTCGTCGTGTCAGGGAGGAGGACGAGCACGTCCGTCGGTACATGGTCGCGTTGGATGTCCGTCCGTCCAACACTTGGCAGCATCTTCAGGGATCTCACATTAGTTATGATCCTGTTTGGGTTCCTTCACTTTGGGTTTTCACCGCACGCGGCATATTTCCGGCGGTTCGACGTCCATTTTGATTAGCGTGATGTATTATGGATGCGATATATATTATTATGACTTGTAACTAATTGATGTTATTGCTACTACTACTTTCAATGTCCCTCTTTGTTGTTATTGCTACTACTTTTAATCTTTATTTAATCCTTTTTCTTTATAGTTAAAGCTATGGACCACAACGGTAACGGTAGAGATCCTCAGGAAGATGCATTGTTGAACATGATAGGGGAAAGCCGACCAGAAGATGTAGAGAACTTTGTGGATGACGGCTCACAATATCTGAATGATGATGGGTATTGCTTGTTGGAAGATTTGTTACAAGGAGACAACCCGCAAACAAGTATTGATGTCGATACTAGCGCTGGGCCCTCAACCTACAAGTCCTCCGATGTAAATATTTAAGTCTTTGCTCATGATATATATCACTATAGTTAGACCTTCACACATTGAGCATATATTAAACGAATGTTTTTTGTAGACCTCCAAATCGAACAAATCCTCCACTTCAAGGGGCCCGACCAAAAAGTGGGACGAGAACATGCACATGAGGATTGATGTAGTCAGTGCCGATGGGATCCCTTTGGAGCCCAAAAAGAGCGTGACAGCATTTACAAATCAAGCAGGAGTTCTTGTTAGGGATATGATCCCGATCACCTGTCGAGAATGGAATAAGCCAGCAAGAGCCGACAATATAAGTTTTGTCTCTGACGAATTAAAGAAATCTATTTGGGAGAAGCTAATATCACACTTCACTCTGCCGAAGATGGACACCCCGGAGCAAACAAAGGCCATGATGGACAAAGTGAAGGCGTGGATCCTTAAGAAGATGGCCACACAATTCTGTAACCACAAGAAAAGATTGTGGACGACTTATGTCAAGAGCGGGAAAATTACTCCGGAGTTCAAGGGAACTCAAGAGAGGTTACGTGCTCAATGGGATGATTTCAAGACGTACAAGGAATCGGAAGAAGCTATAGCACGGTCGAAAAAGAACGCGGATAATGCCGCGCTGAAGATATATCATCATAATCTGGGGACAGGTGGCTACAGGACTGCCAAGCCTAAGTGGGATAAACTTAAGGCTGAAATTAAGGCAAAAGGGCTATCTCCAGGTACAGAGAAAGTGCCCGAAAGAGCAGGAAATTTCCTAATGGCGCATGGTATGACGTTGGATATGGAAACAGGGGAGTTGGTTCTTCGTGATCCGACGAAGAAAGCAGTGTTGACTCCCCTCAAGGATCTTGAAACAGCAATAGCCGAGGTGGAGGCGGGAAGTTTTGTTCCTGATAGAGATAACGACGAACTGACAAAGGCACTCAAAAATCCTGAGCACGGAGGACGCGTACGAGGCTATGGATGTGTTACTTGGAAGATAGGGTTTCATGAGAACATAAACACTTATAGAAGCCGAGCGAGAGCACAGAGGAGGAGGGAGCAGCAGGCGGCAGACCGGCTGAAGAATGTGGAAGAAAAGAATGAGCAACTCGTTGCGCTGTATTCTCAGATGCAGGAGCAAATATCAAGCCGTCCAGAGGGAGAACACATGTACATAGATCCCGCACCCGACTGCCGGAGAAGCAGCATGGCTTCCACGTCGTTGCATGTCAGCGTTGATGATGCACAGGTTGATGTGTCACCGATGGAGCGCTACCCCGTGGACAATATCGAAGAGAAGACTGATTGTGAGCTACACCAGCCATTGAAGAATATATCCATGAAGGTGGCCGTCGGCTTTGCTTTGAAAGTTGATCCCGCAGCGCGTTGGCATGGCCGCGAGATTCCAGCTGGGTATGCTCGTGTCGGGGTGGATGAAATTCTATTCGGATGTGAGACATTGGAGATTGACTTCGCTGGCCCTGAAGGGGAGTCGACCCTGGGAGAAGTCTTGCATGGAGTTATTTTATGGAAAAAGAAATACATCATATTTCCAGGCAACTTGCAAAGGACTAAGTCTCCCTCAGCTCCACGTCGATCATCGCGGCCTGATGCTCCATCACCTCCACCTCGATCATCGCCGCCTAAGGCTCCCTCACCTCCACGTCGATCATCGCCGCCTAAGGCTCCCTCACCTCCACGTCGATCATCGCCGCCTAAGGCTCCCTCACCTCCACGTCGATCATCGCCGCCTAAGGCTCCCTCACCTTCACCTCGATCATCGCCGCCTAAGGCTCCCTCACCTCCACCTCAACCATCGCCGCCTCTTTCTGCGCCTAAGGCTCCCTCATCTATGCCTAAGGCTCCCTCATCTACGCCTAAGGCTCCCTCATCTGCGCCTAAGGCTCCCTCATCTACGCCAAAGGCTCCCTCATCTACGCCTAAGGCTCCATCATCTACGCTTAAGGCTCCCTCATCTGCGACTAAGGCTTCCTCATCTGCGCCTAAGGCTCCCACATCTTCCACGCTGCATCAGCGGACTCGATCTTCGGCGCCGCCCACTCAATACATTGGAGTAAAGCGGAAGTGCCCGACTCCGCCTACTAAGGAGAAAGTGTCACCGCTCCCCAAGGGTCGTCCCACGGAGAATAAGAGGCAGCAGAGAGCCGACGTTGCCCAGCTTGGACAACAGAAAAAACAATCGATCGTTCCGTTGAAGGTGGCATCCCCAATTGTATTACCAGAAAAGTTTGAAGAAATTCCTGGTCTGACGATTGATAAAATGCTAGGCATAGTTGAAACCGGCATGGCTCCCCTGGCAAGGCAATTTGTCATGTGGGAAGGAACTGGTCACAGAGGCGGAGTTGGCACTGCTACCTCCAAGGATGCGAGAATTACATCAGTGGTACATGGAGCGCACAAAAGACGGCCAAACAATGATGTCTCTTACATATAAAGATGAACATTACTTCATCGGAGAACAGACAATCCATATTGATTTTGATGAATTATGGCAGTTATTCAATATGGAAGCCCTCGACAAATGTATCATGAGCTGCTATTGTCTGTAAGTGATTAATTTTTATTTCTGTTATTAATTAAGTCTCACTACATACATTCGTTCATATGCTATTATGCAGAAAGAAGATTCTCGAATGTAAGAGGATGCCTAATTATCAAGTTGGGTTCGTTGACCCGGATCGAGTTCATGTACATAACCTAGAACAATTTCCGGAGGAAACGGAGAACAACTTGTTCAATGCATTGAAGCAACAAAATTATAAAGATGTGATTTTGTTTCCTTACAACTTCAGGTGAGAGTGTTCTTACTGTCTTGTACACATTAACTTTTCGCTCTGACTAAATGTTGATGAACGTGTGCAGCTACCACTGGATTCTCTTTAACATTCAAATTGACCGTGGGATAGTTGAGATCGAGGACTCAATAGCGCATACCTTGGAGTATTACGCAAGCATTACTGATATGCTCCAAAAGTAATTTCAATCGTTACTTTATTTTCCTGTGTTCTAGTTATTAATATCTTCTTTATTCATTTTATTTGTAGAGTATGGAAGCGGTTCACAAGATCTGAGTGTGGTCATTTTAAATCAGAGCTGACCTTTAAACAAATCCCCGTAAGTATAGTACTCATTTTAATTCAAGTTTTAATATCGGATTGTCCTGTTTCATTATTATTTGATTCAACTCTATTTTCGTAAAGTGCGAGAAACAGCCACCGGCGACTAATGTATGTGGATACTTCGTTTGCGAGTACGTGCGCACGTGTGTCAGTGCGCGGATTTCTCCACATGTACGTTCAACATTAATATATATATTCAGAGTTTTACTTTTGTTAATGACAATTTATATATTCATATCGACCTTCTATTTGATACAGAATGTGGCTTCACGGTCGCAACTCCCAGCAAAGCAACGCATAAGAGAAATTCAAGAGGAAATTGCTGATTTTTTGCTTGACGAGGTCATAGCCCCAATAGGAGAATACCATGAAAACCCATAAGTGATATTCATCTAATTCTCGTGTTCGGAAGACACTCGTGTGTATATATGATCGAATGTATATATATGTTTGTACGACTGACTCGTTATATTATATATGCATGTATGCTTAATTTAGACTCGTCATACAATATATGCATCGATGTGTGTAATTGTACCGTACGAATAATAGCTTAAATCATAAATAAAACAGAAAACAGAAAACAAAATAAAAAAACCTAAAACCTTAAACCTAAAACCTCTCGCACTTTTAGTCCCGGTTTGTAATACAGACCGGGACAAAAGGTTGTGGCCTGAGCAGCTCGCTTGCGAGCCCACGTGGATGATATTTGTCCCGGTTGCAGACGGGACCGCGACTAAAGGGGCTGGCCTTTAGTCCCGATTCCGCAGTCCCGGTTTTTAAACCGGGACAAAAGGCCCTTACAAACCGGGACCGTTAGGCTGTTTTCTACTAGTGTGTACATTGCTTGCAAATATTTTGCTTTAGCCACCGAAATCATGGCATTAGCTTTATGCAACGTTCAAGGTTAGGTATACACTGTTTCAGGCTACCATATCGTTAAAAGTGTTTCAGGTTACCATATCGTTAAAAGAGGTGGTTCTACTATATATATCCTTCCAATTATTTGATGTGACATACATGGGGCAATTGTGGAAATTGGTTTTCCGCGGTACAAAAGCATCTCAGTGTGTTAAAAGTTCTTTTTGTTCTTCTCACTGTTAAGAATAATTTGACGTATTTCAAAGTAATGAGATGTTCACCAAGAAGAAGCATGATTTGTTTATACTCTCGTACCTTTGAACTTGGAGTTTTGAAGAATAAGCTGGCCATGGAGATGGTGAGGAGGAACAGGAGAAGAGGAAGGGGTGCACCATGGTGTTTGCCATCAACATTAAGCTGACGGACTGGTCGGCGTTCGCGTGAATCAGGTGTTGCTTGGAGTGCAGGCTTTCTAGGACACCTGCTTCGGCCACACGAGCTGCCGGAGGTGCAGACTGTAGACACTGTTGAGATTTCGGTCATGTGCTAGGGGCTTTAGAACTGGACCATGGACCTCATCTCCTCGCTGTTGAACCAGACTGAGCAAGATGTCAGAGGAGAGCTTGAAGTGCACCATAGATGCCTGGCCTAAGCATGTGTTCATCTATGACCTTCAGATTAGAACTTTTTCGTACGTGTTGTAGCCTCATGTTCCGAATCTATTTAGAGGTGGGTCACTTGGTATTTGGGTCAGCAAGCTACATCAGCAGTGTCTAGAAGAATTAAAGATTACCCATACTAGATTCGGAAGCTGGAAGATAGAACTTGAGTGTAACACCTCTTAGCGGCAATGGACTCCCTAATTCCATCACTAAGAACAACTTGGGGACTAAACCTGCATAGTTTAGTACATTGGAAATAATATGTGCACCGTGTAATAGTTTTATTGCGACGCATGGGTATTTTGCTATTAGTTTAGTTTATTACCAATTATTTATCTTAAACACGAAAGTTCTTTGTAGTTGGACTAGGTCTTTGCAAATATTGTACCTTTGGTTATTAGCAGTGTCATTATTAATAGTATGCAACGTCATGACCTCATCATAAGATATATTTGAGGATCAGATTCTACTAGATTTAATGGAGAGTCTTCGCTTGTTGTTGTCATGGTGGTGCTGGTACGTCCTCCTTCCCACAAACCACCGCTTTTGAACATGGATTTTTTTGCACATTTTACTCATTAGTTAGTATGCAGTGTGTTAATCAAGCCAAAAGTATGAAGACATTCTTTCAACCATTGGTGATTTTCTTTAGTAATCTGCTTTTGGTGGCTCTAACTTGAAAGGAGCCAATGTAACATGAACTGAATGCTTATGCTTGCTC
Source organism: Poa annua (assembly GCA_026929855.1). Taxonomy (NCBI): domain Eukaryota; kingdom Viridiplantae; phylum Streptophyta; class Magnoliopsida; order Poales; family Poaceae; genus Poa; species Poa annua. Next base: position 75,895,368 of record CM049433.1, read on the forward strand.
TAATCAGGTAGCGTGAAGTCTTTGTTGGAGGCAGGGTGGAGTGAGAAATCAAGCCAACTACATTCCCAAGCAGTCGTTTCCATTGGTAAATGCCCTCCGGGCTTCTGATTGCTGATGAGAGGTGGTTGATTGAAGGGAGGACAGGGAGAGAGAAGTGACTGGAGAAAGATCTGACGGGCTGTTTATCGCCATGATATCGAGAATCCCACACAACCTGGACATAGTGTATTTTTTGCAGGATAGGGATAGCGAAGGAGAGAATATTTGTATTTATAACATATATGATGTGTTTGATGCATTTGACAGAATGTAATAACTTTTTATACAAACATAAAGATATATGATGGTTCATATTAGAGCTTTTGAATGAGATACTATGATCAATTCTATCTTCTAACACTTACGATAGGTATGCAGTTTACACATTAGGCTTGTATGTTGTTCGAAGAGGCCACTTAAGCGCATATATTTTTATTGCCTCATTCGTTAGGACCAAATTGTATACAAGAGAAATTGTCAATGCGTATTGTATACTATTTTAACTACTTGACTTAATTGTGATTTACTACATCATGTGACTTTACTCTCAAAATTGAAATGTGTTCTTCTGATATTTTGTTTAGAGGAGACATGTGGCGATGTAGTGTGGCAGGGGAGGAAGACAACAAATTCACTTACAAAAATAAGGACTAAGATAAAGCTAAATAGATTTCTCAAATGAGCCGTCAAATTTTATTTATTTGTACACCCGTAGCAACGCACGGGCATTCATCTAGTTTCTTTTAACACTGTTCTAAGTTGGCCCAAGAACCACAACATTGAGCTGAAAATAAATGGAACCAACACATTTATACTGAAAATTTATCACACTACAGTTATAACTTGCATCATGGAATATATACTGGCAACCTACCGCAACCAAGTAATGCAATTGCAAATTTTGGCAGCGGCGTAGAAGCTCTGGAAGAACCATGCAGGTATAACCTTCACGAAATACAATGAAAAAACAGTCTGAATACTTGTGTGTAAAGTTCTGCACTTTGAAGCATGCTACTCTTCAGTTCTTTTGATCCTCTGTTCAGCAGATTGGCAGGGGCTTGCCATTCCACTCCTTGAGGCACTCGAGCAGAGCGTCGATGTGCTTGCCCTTGTTCATGGCATTGAACACCTTGTCCACCTCTTCCCCTGGAGACCGAGTCTTCTCTCCGGTCAAGTATTCTGTCCCGAGCTCCTTGCGCACGAAGCGATAGAGAGGGTACGACCGACACTCAGCGATGCGGTTCTGCTGTGTGGCAGTGCCATTCTCCACAGCACACCGGGCAGACTCGACCTCCTTTGGAAGCACCGCCCGAAGCTCCTGCTCAAACGTGGCGAGCTTGGCAAACACTGATGTCTGCATGTCCCGCTCGGCCTCACCGTTGGCCAAGGCATGCTCTACGAGAACCGCACGCATCTTCTGCATCAGTGGGTAATTGGCGCTGCAAGGGTCGTCTGCGTACGCAAACACCGCCTCACGGTCGATCGTCAAGAGGAGATCCTTCTCACAGAAGCGTGCGTTGTGGAGATGACCATTGTCGTTGGTGCTCAGGGTCTTCCTAGCCACCGTCTTCACACAGTTCTTGACGGCGTTCTTGACATTCTCCTCGAGGTGGCGGAGGTCGATAGCTTGGCATAGAGCGACGAGGAATGTCGACGACATGAGCTTCAGAATGTCGATGGCCTCTTCGGTCTTCCTCGATGAAATGAGACCGAGAGAGTTGACGTCTTGGTTATGCTGCTCTGCGCTCTGCACATGGTTAGTCACAGGGTTGCCCAAAAACTGGAGCTCGGAGCAGTATGACGCCATGGCGATCTCAGCACCCTTGAAGCCATAGTCCAAGCTTGGGTTGCGCCCACCAGAGAGATTGGAAGGCAGGCCGTTGTTGTAGAAGTCGTTGACCAGCTCGGAGAACTGGGCAAACATGAGCTTGCCGATTGCAGCAATGGCAAGCCTAGTGTTGTCCATGGACACACCGATGGGCGTGCCCTGGAAGTTGCCGCCATGGATAGCCTTGCCACGGGATACGTCGATGAGCGGGTTGTCGTTGACGGAGTTGATCTCACGCTCGATCGACTTGGTAGCGGCACGGATGACCTCAATCTGAGGGCCGAGCCATTGTGGCGATGTGCGGAGTGCATACCTATCTTGCTTTGGCTTCATCAGTGGGTCGAGCTCGCCAAGCTTCTTCGCGAGCATCATGTAGGAGCTACCATCAAGGATATGCTCCATGATAGCGGCGGCCTCGATCTGACCGGGGTGGTGCTTCAGCTTGTGGGTGAGGTGGTCGGTGTACTCCGGTTTGCCATTCATGACTTCGCAGAACACAGCCGACAGAACCTCAGCAAGGACTCCAAGAATGTTTGCCTCGAAGAGCACCATGGATGCCAGCCCTGAGCCCACGGCCGTTCCATTTACCATGGCAAGACCTTCCTTGGGCTGCAGCTCGAAGAAGCCGTGCTGGATGCCGGCGATTTTAAATGCCTCTGCGGCATTAACCTTCGTGCCATCTGGGGCCGTCGCCATGGAGTTAGGGCGGCCGGTCACAAGGCCAGCGATGTAGGATAGCGGGACGAGGTCACCGGACGCGGTGATGGTGCCCCGCAGCGGTAGGCACGGTGTCACGTTGGCGTTAAGAAGCGTGGCAACCGTCTCGAGAATCTCGAAGCGGATGCCGGAGTACCCCTGCAGCAGGGTGTTGACGCGGACGAGCATGGCGGCCCTTGTCGTTGCAGCGGGTAGAACATGGCCATCGCTGCCAGTGCCGAATGCTCCAGCGTTAAGGAATCTGTTAAGCACACGAAACAAATAAGGCTTCCTGTACTCACATATAAAGATGCTTAGCTAGAAGTAGAATGGTTTAATTCGTACCTGATGAGCTCTCTCTGCAGAGCACCGCCCTCCTTGGTCCTCCGGTGGGATGTGGCGCCGAAGCCGGTGGTGACACCGTAGCTGTCGGTGCCGTTGGCCATGCTGTTCATGACCCAGTCGCTGCTCTCCTTGACGCGTCCGCGGGCGGACTCGTCGAGCTCGACCTTGGTCTCTGCGCCGGCTGCCACGGCAGCGACCATGGCGATGGTCAGACTGGCGCCCTCCATGGTCACGACCGGCTTGCGGTACTCCTCCACCATCCGCTTGACGGCATCCAAATGGCTACCCGACAGGTCCTCGGCAGCCTTTCCCCAGTTCAGGGGGTCGGCCCGCGCCGGCTGCGCCATGCACAGGCCATCGCCGTTGGCGGCAGCGTGTCCGTTCTCGCACTCCATGGAGATATGCAAAAAAGTACTAAAGCAAGTAAGCTAGGTAGACACCGGTAGGCGGTGTATGTGTATCTGGATTGTGAAAGTGGTGATTGCTTGATCGGTGTCTGGAAGACGGACTTGTGCTGAAGAAGAGCTCGAAAGTCGGAGGAATACGTTGCTCTTCTTGGAGGTGAATGGAGGCAGGGCAGGGATTAAATAGGCAGCGAGCCGAGCAGGGTAGGTGTGGGTTAATGGTTGGTGTGGACCTGGAAGGCGAGATTGACCACTGGATTGGTGGGTGCAGAGCTGCAGTGGCCATGGCCGCGTATGGACCGGGTGGTGGCTACGTAGAGCAGGGCAATGGACTCAGCCGGCCGGGGTTGGTGTGGCCGGAGGGTGATTTAGAGCTGCGGCAATGGCGACGAGAGGGGAAAGAGATCGAACACACTGGGCCTATTTCCACGTGGAACGCCAGGTGCTCATCGTCTAATGCAGGCAGTTGCACTGCTGTGCGTTTCTCATCCAGAATAATCTAACTCGCTCTTGGAAACGTTGGTAAACTTGGTATGAACTGATGATGAGGATAATAACAATAATTTTGTGAGGTTTTATTTTCCCGTACGTGCTCACATGGTCAAGCTTCTACTAATTTCAGTATTAATCATGCATATGCTTAACAGCTTATGTATGTTAACCATCATAATACTACTAATCATGCATCAGATGGTTCACCACCTGTTGCTGGAGGCGGCTTTACCTAACTGATATCAGAAACGCAGCACTTGAGTTATGAACGTGCAAACTATATATTTATGCAAGTCCTTTTGTCAATATTGAAACATCTAAGGGCCACTTCTTTTAGGCTTATGCTTATGCATAAGCCGGCTTATGAATTCTGGTGGGGAGAAACCGTGGTGGGGAGAAGCTCTTAAAAACTGTTGGTTAGACTTCTTTTGGGCTTGTGTAGTTTTAGCTTATTTGTTGCCTACAATTGTGAGAGTTCTATAATGCCCCTAAATTTGATGTGTACTAAATAAAACAATGGAATTTTGTATTTTCTAAATAGGATTGGGCAGCAACATTCACCCAAAATGTTTGAAATATATTTCAATTCGGCTAAAATTCACTAGAAAAGCTCAATATAGAAATATAAAAGGTCAATAGAAATACATGTTCTCTAGCAAATGTGTCCTAGCTACCGTGTCTGCTAAAAGCTTGAGATCAGGGGAAAATGGAAAAAAAAAGGAGGTGAATCGAGGCAGATCGTGGAGGAGGAAGCTAAACAGGCAAGCAGGTACCTCCACGGACGAGCAGTTCGTTTCCCGGGTCCGATCCAATCGAGCAGAGAACGGTCGATCCCATCGAGCAGACAACGAACGGATTCCCATCGAACAGAGAAGGGGTGGTTCGTTTCCCAGGTCGCGTGCGTGTGTGGCTTGGGAGCGGCATCGTGGGGGAGCTCGGATGAGCTTGCCGGCGGCGGCCGGACGAGCTTGTCGCCGTTGTTCACGGCGTCGCTGTGCTGGGACAGGGACGGATGTAGAGGAGGGCGGCGGCGGCGTAGCTGGGGCCGGGGCGGATGCTGCGTGGAGAAGTGGGCCAAGGGCGGACGGAGATGCCGGCCGGCGGCGGTCAGCAAGAGGCGTGGAGAGGCAGGGACCGGGCATGGAGATGAGATGCAAGTCGGCGTGCGGGATCCGATCCCATCGCGAGACAGAGAAGAGAGAGAGGGCGTCGGGGAAGGGATGCGAGTCACGCGAGCGAGTGGCAGGCACTCGTAAATAACTAGAAAACGAGGGTTGAGCCTTCGTACCGTTTCACGCCTTTGCGGGAAGCTGGCCAGAAACACCTCGCGTCCAGTTTCTCGTAACGTGAAGGAAAGGAGCTTCGCGGTGGGAAAGAGCTCTCCAGGAGCCGGAGACTTCTTTCCGGTTTAAGCGGCCCGGTACTGTTTCAGAAGCATAAAAGAAGTGGCCCTAAAATGGGTTGCTGCTATGGACAACCGGGGCAGTTATGTGCTAGTGCTCCACAAAGCTCTCCCTAGTATTCTTTCGGGGCTGCGAAGAACCCCACATATTCTAGTTTAGGTTATGTTAGCACACATGGCCATATGGGGCTTGACCAGCTGACCTCGATCGTGACATCGAGTATTTGTATTGCAGTATGAAGCTTTCCTACAAGGTCTTTTCCTGTACATGAATTTATTTTAAACAGTTTTGTTTGAAACGAGACAGTCCAGCTGATCAGTGCTGGCACGGTCCGCCAGTCAGTCAGTCAGTCAGTCAGTCACGAGTCACGGTTCTGTTTATTCGCGTCTTGGTCGTCTAGCTATTTCTATCTGCAAATGAATCAATGACGAGGCACATTCCGGTCTGAATGTAAAGCCATTCTGATGAAAACTTCAGTCCGGTCCAGCCTCTCCCACTCCTCTCCGGTGTGAAGTTTGTTTCTGCGCGCACACTTGACTTGACGGTGTTGAGAAGATATTCAAGGATATTTTCTTGCAAAGTTTATGTAATTACGTTGTGTTCAGTGTTCTAGAGATTACATGCATGGTAACTGATTATAATTTCAGCTGTGGCTGCAGGCTGCAGCGAAGTAGCAAGCGAATGCAAACTGCACGAGGCCGCAGGCCTTTTGGTCGTATCTCCCAAGCGTGTTCCACGGCAGATGGCATTTTGGTTGTATCTTCAGCCCCCGGGGAGCACCACAACGAGGAACAAAACCGAAGGAGCGGGGGAACCAGAGAATCCTCTACTGCCTATTGGCCTCTTGCGTCCGGTTGGTCATCCGCGTGCACACTGTGACCATATACATTGGTATATTCCCTGTTTGAGGTTCAGCCTACGGAAAAAGATTGTTGGTGACCTTTTTGGTGCATATTCCAATGCCCGTTTGAGGTACAGCCTCTGGAAAGAGATTGTTGGTGACCTTTTGGTGCCTTCGCATCACATTCACATACTGCAAATGCATGTAACTTTGTTCACGTGAAAGTACATGTGAGTAATTTTGGTCTAGTAAGTTCATGCAAAGGCATTTGCAAGTGATAGCGTGGTAATCCTGTCGTCTATGGTCTCAACATGCGCCGCCGTTTCCACGCGCTGTTTTGCTAGCTTTAGAGCATCTCCACGCACCGATGTCCAAACGACCGTCCAAAAGGCTGCTCGGACGGGTCATTTGGACGCCTGCCCAAAGGTCATCCAGACGGGCCATTTGGGCGTCATCCGGACGGCTTTTCGCATATGGGTGTCATCGGTCCTCACTCGCGGCGCCTAATTTTATTTCAAATCCGATATTTCAAAACGAAAAATAGCTAAGTTTTAGATAACTTTAATTCAAACTACAAATAATTCGTGAAAGATGAAAGTATATAAATTTAGAAACCTAAACTAAACCCTAATTGGCAGGGTGGCATGCCGGGCACCGGCAGTTCGGGCAGTACCCTGCCAGCGCGGCGTCAGCCAGGGAGCCTAGCGGTAGCCGGAGCAGAGGTAGTAGAGGTAGCCGGTGATGGTGGAGGACGGGCGGCGGTGGCGGCTATGTCGGCCGCAATGCGAGCTTCATGTGGCCTGGGTCCCACTGCGGCGTCGGTGGCCAGTCCTCGGAGCCGTCATCATCACCATTAACCTCCTCCGCCTCTTGTGGAGGTTGCGGCGGAGGAGGTTGCACGCGGCCTTCTTCTCGTTCGCTCGATGCCTCATAGCGGCCCCTCTCCCTCTCCATGCCGTCGGCGAAGTCCTCATCGGAGGTGTCGGTGGGGACGTCGTCGTCGGAGTCGAACCAACTCGCGGGCGAAGAAGGAGTCGAAGCAGTAGCTATGCTCCCAGTCGTCCTGCTCATCCCAGTACGCCAAGTCCGGGGCGTACAGAGGGTCGTCGATCAGCTCCGGCGGCAGGTTCTGCTGGCTCCTCTGGATGTAGTCCAGGCGCTCCTGACCTGTTAGCCGAGGAGCAACCGACACGTGCGCCGGGTTCACCGCCCATCCCTCGGGGAGGCGGCAGTGCGCCGGCACTAGAGTGTTGGTGCGGTCGAGCTCCCGCGCCTCGGCTTCCGTGAGCACCGGTGGCGGAGGAGGCGGAGCGGATGAGCCCGCCTCGTGGTCGTTCGGCACCGGCCGCCTAGCGCGGAGGCGGGCATCGCGCAACACATTGAGGATGACACGCTCACTGCGGCGCGCTCTGCGGGCATGCGCTGCCGCCCGGAGACGGACAAGTTTCTCGGCCGTCAAGGGAACTCCATGGTAGGGGGAGATGACATGGCTAGGTGGTGGTGGAAGAGTGGCGTTGTGGCGAAAACGGCGAAGGGAACCCGCCCTATATAGTGGCCGGGGGAGGAGAACAAATGAGCACACCTTAAATTGGGTCAGCCAACGCCCCTGCCACGCCATTACGGCGACGCTTCAAAAGGTGTGCTCGCCCGCACTGATGGCGTCGTGGTGTAGTCGCTTTGTCGCCGCAGAGAGGTGCTCGGCTAGGAAACCGAGACGACGCCTGCCATTAATTCAGCTGACCGGCCTCCCCGTCCCAAGGATACGCGTGGCCCGCTCATCGGAGGCCGATGTGGCGCGGCGATTCTTTGTGTCTGCCGTAGCCCATCGACCGCCCAAGCGGAGGACATGGGCTGGACGTGCCGAACAAAAAGTTGGGCCGTGCCGGACAATAAATGATTTTGGACGTCGCGAGTGGGAGCGAAATTGTGTCCCGCACGCTCCAAAAACCTTTAGGCGGCCGTTTGGACGCCTCGAGTGGAAATGCTCTTAGAATTATACCTGTTCCTGTAAAAAAGATAGTCAGGAAGTACGTACAGTTTGTTTCGGATGAGTGAAATGGCTTAGGTCAATTAAGATGCAATTTACATTCATTTCACTTCAGTACATTGGGTAATACTCCCGATGTGCATTCAGACAAAAAAAATCAAAAAAAAGCGTGAACAAATTAGGCATGTGGAGAATAGGTAGACACACATACATGCGGTAACCAAGCCAGATACAAAGCTGACGCCACTAGCCGCCTGGCACCGGTGTAGGCTTGAAAGAAAGATATATCGGATTTGGGTGGGCAACGGCAACCCATGCACTAGATGACATGATCTTCTTCTATTTCGCCACTTCGATCACCAATGAGAAACGACAAGAGAACTTCTTTTTTGGGAGGCCTCAGTCTTGTTGAAAGAATTGGGCGTCTCGAAAAGTCAAGTTCTTTGCTTGGCCTGCGCTTCAAAACCGTCTTTGAAAGACCGCCTTCAACGAAGAGATGCCCCAATTGTAGCATTTGCCCCCTATACAAAGAGCTCCGGAATTCATTGACCACCTTCTTGTCAATTATCGCTTCTCAACCACTTATGGAGGTCTATCCATGATCGACTGGGCATCAATGGCCTAGACCTCAACCATTGTCAAAACCAAGGAGTGGCCCATATGGCAAATGGCCCTAACCGGAAAGCCTTGTCCTCTCTCGTCATGCTCGTATCGTGGGAGATTTGGAATGAAAGGAGCGCACACGTTTTCAAGAACAAATTCATCTCACCCTACTCATCTTTGAGAAGATAAAGAAGGAAGTTAGGTTTTGGATCATCGCCGGAGAAGTGTTTGAGTGATGCGAGAGTAGGCTTTTTTTTTACGTGAGAGTAGTCCCATTTTTGTTTAGAGTGTAGGCTTCTTTTGCATTTTTTCGGATCCCCTATGTGACAAACTCCTATTTTAATTAACTGAACGAGGCAAAATTTTGCCCCCATTTCCCAATAAAAATAAACCTGATATCAAATATATATTTGGATCCGATACCAAATTGAGGATTCCCATAATTTGTTGCAGCCTCAAAGCCAAAGCAGTTTTGCACACGGAAGGCACAAAAGGCATAATAATTTTGACCTGATCCGTGTTGATATTGGACTTGTTTTACGAGAATGATGAAGTTTGACTTGACCAATTATTATCAAGAACTCCCTTACCAGGTCATCGGCGATTAATTTGTTGACCCTATACTCAATTGGTCAAAAGTTCGAAGGTTGTGACATTCTAAACATATTTTACTAATACATTATTTTGCACGTATGAACATCAAAGAGCATGCCAACTACTTTTTCAACCACACTAGTATGCATGAGATAAGTCCTACCAAGTCAGGTCAGACTCATTCAACCTCCTAAATACTAGCATTTGTTTATTTTAGGGATACTGGCAATTGGTTCTCTCGCATATCGCACATAATTTTTTTGTGAGGGGTTTTCTGATAAGTGGACGAAGACGGCCGCGTCTAAGGTTGAAAAGGAACGGAAATGGAAGGAAACATGAATTATTGTATCGTTTCCTTTCGTCCTGCCGGAAACGAAATCGGGAACCCCCAAAACAAATACGGAGTCGAAAATCGACAAAAATGAATATGGAACGGATATGGGATGGATACGATACGAAAACAGATATTTGTCGGAACATAATAACGGTATAATATGATGGTGCATACTCCCAAAATATGAATAACATATTTTTGTCGGAACATAATAACGATATAATATGTTGGTGCATACTCTCAAAATATAAATATAAATAGCTAACAAAGTCAATAATCATTCACAATCTCGATGAATGAGTTTAACTAGATTAACTAATGGACCTATTCTTATTATTTGAAAAAAAAAACTCGCTATGGGGCTTCCCCCACCGCTTTCTTTACAAAAATAAAATAAAATTGATGGACCTAACTAACTATATAGGCGGACGCCAGGTTGCATGTGTGCCGTGGGTCGCTCGAATCTAGGTTGTACTCGTTGTGCGGAAAAATTCCATATTTATATTTCCAAAATTTTCCATTTCCGTCGGAAACTGCTAAATCGTTTTATTTATAATTTTCATTTTTGAATATGCTGTTTCCGTTTTGTTTCCACAAAATTCCGTTTTACCCGTTTCAATATTTTTTTCTTCATTTCTATTTTGTACGGAAACGGCCGAAAGTTTTTATAATTTTCAACCCTGGCCGCGTTTACCATAGTACTGTTCGAATTTTCAGCCCAACTGTGGATTGGCGGCCCATTCTCCTCCTTCCAGTTTAGACTCGTCTTCCATGGGGAAAAGCAGCAAGAAGAACAAGGTCATCCTCGCGCCGCCGCTGCCGCCAGATGTAGGCGACGACGGCATCGTCATCTCTGACGAGGATATCGATTTCGTCGTGAAGAACAGAGAGCACGTCTACTTGGTCGCTGGGCTGAACAGAAAGGCCCTCGACAAGGTTGTCACTAGGGTCGCCGACCATGACGATGACAAGGCCGAGCTCCGCGCGAGCACAAGAGGAGGGCGGCCTAAGCACTGAATCCCAGGAACGAAGATGATCTCGAGGTGGACCCCGTCGACGCGCTCCCTGTCAAAGACTCGGGAGGGGGAGTTGGTCTTCAGAACCGGTAAAATCATGCATCATATGAGTTTTAATGCATTTGTGGTTATGAAATTTTGGTAGTGTTTACCCTACACTGTATGTGTTTATTTATCGTGGTGCATAGAAGGTTCCTGCAAACACATTTGCAGTTTCTATTCAAGATACAACTCTTAGTCTGCTTGTTCCTTTTGCGTGCTAGCTAGGCTTGTCTACTTGCTGTTTTCCTAAGTGATGCAATGGTGATGTGCTCTCTGTTTTGTGTGCATATATTTTCTAGTTACCAATGGACAAAGCAATTCCACCTAATTGTACACGATTCTGACCAAAATGCTAACCGCTTCTGAAGAAGTTTAACAAAGGCCAACTCTACATTAGACAGCAATGCTGAGAATCTCATAATCGAATGATGGTAAAGACATATGCATGCGAGCTACACGAAAAAAGTAGGACGGGCCAGGCTGAAGTTACTAAACGAATTGTGTATTTTTGCTCCTGGCTGGGCGGGCAATGTCCCGGTTTTGTCCCAGCTAAGCTCTGCCCCTGTGTATGCCTAGACGTGGAGGTCTCAAGAAATTATTTGTCTTTGTTTGCACCGTCATGTTGTGGAGTAGTTTTTTCTTTTTAAATCAGTTGGGTCGCACTGGTTAAGCTCTAGAGCATATAATCATACTGAATTCTGAAAGCAGAATACCGAAACAGCAATAACTAGATACAAAAATGATACTTCAGAGAAGGCCTTGTATCGTTTTGATGCAAGAAACAGCGGAGATACCACTGCTCAGTAGTCAGGTTGACACCAATTATACTTTCTGAATCACGCCTATTTCGGTACATCATTCGACACATCATAATACCATATGGTGTACCAATAATATATTCTCTCTACATTGTTCTAACTTGGCTAAGAACCAGAACATTGAGATGAAAATAAATGGAACCAGCACATTTATCATGAAAAATTATCACGCTACAGTTTCATCTTGCATTACGGATTATCTAATGCCTACCTACCAGAACCAAGTAATGCAATTGCAAATTTTGGCAACAGCATAGCAGCTCAGGAAGAATGATGCAAACATCAACTTCAGGAAATACAATGAAAAAACAATATTAATACTTGTCAGCTAAACACCTGTGTAACAGTCTGTACTTTGAAAGCACACTAGTCTTGAGTTCCTTGATCCTCTGTTCAGCAGATTGGCAGGGGCTCACCATTCCACTCCTTGAGACACTCAAGAAGAGCGTCGATATGCTTGCCCTTGTTCATGGCAACGAACACCTTGTCCACCTCTTCACCCGGAGACCGAGTCTTCTCTCCAGTCAAGTACTCCGTCCCGAGTTCCTTGCGCACGAAACGATAAAGCGGGTACGACCGACATTCAGCAATGCGGTTCTCCTGTGCGGCAGTGCCATTCTCCACGGCACACCGGGCAGACTCAACCTCCCTTGGAAGCACTGCACAGAGCTCTTGCTCGAATATAGCAAGCTTGGCGAACACGGATGTCTGCACGTCCCGCTCAGCCTCACCATTGGCCAAGGCATGCTCCACGAGAACTGCACGCATCTTCTGCATTAGGGGATAGTTGGCACTGCAGGGGTCATCTGCATATGCGAACACGGCCTCACGGTCAATTGTTAGGAGCAGATCCTTCTCACAGAATCGGGCGTTGTGGAGATGACCATTGTCATTGGTGCTCAGGGTCTTCCTAGCCACCATCTTCACACAGTTCTTAACAGCATTCTTGACGTTCTCCTCGAGGTGGCGGAGGTCGATAGCTTGGCACAACGCGACCAAGAATGTCGACGACATGAGCTTCAAAATGTCGATGGCCTCAGCGGTCTTCCTGGAAGAGATGAGACCAAGAGAATTGACGTCTTGGTTGTGCTGCTCCGCACTCTGCACATGGTTAGTCACCGGGTTGCCCAAAAATTGGAGCTCAGAGCAGTATGAAGCCATGGCAATCTCAGCACCCTTGAAGCCATAGTCCAAGCTCGGGTTGCGCCCACCAGATAGGTTGGAAGGCAAACCATTGTTGTAGAAGTCGTTCACTAGCTCCGAGAACTGGGCAAACATGAGCTTGCCGATGGCAGCAATGGCAAGCCTGGTGTTGTCCATAGACACACCGATTGGCGTGCCCTGGAAGTTGCCGCCATGGATGGCCTTCCCACGGGAGACATCAATGAGTGGGTTGTCGTTGACGGAATTGATCTCTCGCTCAATTGACTTGGTGGCTGCACGGATGACCTCAATCTGCGGGCCAAGCCATTGTGGCGATGTGCGGAGTGCATACCTATCTTGCTTCGGCTTCATCAGTGGGTCTAACTCGCCCAACTTCTTGGCGAGCATCATGTAGGAGCTTCCTTCAAGGATGTGCTCCATGATGGCCGCAGCCTCAATCTGGCCAGGGTGGTGCTTCAGCTTGTGTGTGAGGTGGTCGGTGTATTCTGGCTTGCCGTTCATGACCTCACAGAACACAGCCGATAGAACCTCAGCAAGGACACCAAGTATGTTAGCTTCGAAGAGAACCATGGACGCGAGCCCGGAGCCCACCGCGGTGCCGTTAACCATGGCAAGGCCTTCCTTGGGCTGCAACTCGAAGAAGCCATGCTGGATGCCGGCGATTTTAAACGCCTCTGCAGCGTTAACCTTAGTACCATCTGGAGCTGTCGCCACGGAGTTAGGACGCCCGGTCACAAGTCCCGCGATATAGGATAGCGGGACCAGGTCACCGGATGCGGTGATGGTGCCCCTGAGCGGTAGGCACGGTGTCAAGTTGGCGTTGAGAAGCGTGGCAATCGTCTCGAGGATCTCGAAACGGATGCCAGAGTACCCTTGGAGCAAGGTGTTGACACGGACGAGCATCGCCGCCCTCGTCGTAGCAGCGGGCAGAACGTGGCCATCGCTGCCGGTACCGAAGGCTCCCGCATTAAGGAATCTGTCCAGACAATCAAAATACACGAAACAAATAAGACTTCTTGCACTCACACATAAGTGGTTAACCATAAGTGGAATGGTTTAATTCGTACCTGATGAGCTCTCTCTGCAGGGCACCACCCTCTTTTGTCCTCCGGTGGGATGTGGCGCCGAAGCCGGTGGTGACACCATAGCTGTCAGTGCCGTTCGCCATGCTGTTCATGACCCAGTCGCTACTCTCCTTGACGCGGCCGCGGGCAGACTCATCGAGCTCCACCCTGGTCTCAGCGCCGGCAGCCACCGCGGCGACCATGGCGATGGTCAGGCTGGCACCCTCCATGGTCACCACGGGCCTGCGGTACTCCTCCACCATCCGCTTCACAGCATCTAAATGGCTCCCGGACAGCTCTTCTGCCGCCTTACCCCAGTTTAAAGGGTCAGCCCTCGCCGGCTGCGCCACGCACAGTCCATCGTCATTGGTGGCAACGTGTCCGTTCTCGCACTCCATGGATGTATGCAAAAGAACTAGTAAACCAAGTAAGCTTCTAAACACCGCTAGGTATGCGTGTGTGTCTGGATGTGGATTAGGGAAGTGCTGATGGATTGGTCTGTGTCTCGAGGAGCTGGAATTGATCGGAAGTGGCTTGTGTTGTGTTGAAGAGGAGCTCAAATATCAGAAGGAAGGTGAGGCTCTTCTTGGAGGGGAATGGAGGCAGTGGAGGGATTAAATAGGCAGCGCAGCTGAGCATGGTAGGTGCAGGGTTGGGTTGGTGTAGACCTGGAAGGTGAGGTTGACCATTGGATTGGTGGGTGCAGAGCAGGAGCGACCATGTCAGCGTACGGACCGGGTGGTGGCTACGTAAATGAACGCGCCGGCGACTTCGTTGCAGCTGGGTTCAGCCGTGGTTGGTGTGTGGGGAGGGACATTGCTGTGGCCAAGCGAGGGGGAAGAACATGCTGCCCTCCCTTTTGGACTTCGTCGTCTCCCAGATTTTGGTTATGTTCTTCAGTCCACCTGAAATGAAAATGCACTATTGTCTACTGTAAACATTGACATGGACTGGAGAATAGTGCATCTGCTGCTTAAGATGACGAGCGTGTTCTGTATTATTGTTTTGACCGGAAAAGTGTCAAGTATCGATCATGGATGCACTAGTGTCTGCTGCGTGGTACCACCTAACTGATACCAGAAACGCTGGACTTAGCGGGGCGGCTGCTTACACTGTTACGACCTCTTCGTCGATATAGAAACATTTAAAACAAGCAGAGAGGCTGCTTACACCTTGTATACAAAACTATTAGAAAACGGAAAGGAGCTAGGATTGTCTAACCAAAGCAAGCCGGGTCCCACATATTCTATACTTTTGAGGTGTGAAGAACCCCACATAATCTTTTTTAGATTGAGCTTAGCCTTAGCACACATGGCCATGTGGGAGTTGAACTCGATGGCGATCTTGAGTATTTGCTATTGCAGTACGACACTTTGCTGCTGGCTCTGTAACTGTAGATGAATTTCTATGTTGGGAAGAGCCCCTCGTGTTCCACGAACAGTTCTGTTCAAAATGAGCAAGTCCACCGATCAGTCCTGGCAGTCAGTAAGTCAGTCAGGCACGAGTCCTGGCACCACTTATATCGGAAGCTTCATTTTAAGACATGGAGACCAGATTTTGTTCGGGTCTTGGTCATCTCTGCTATTCCCTCCGCAAATGAATGATTGACGAGGCATATTCCGGTCTGAATGTAAAGCCACTCGGACACACTGATGTCAACTTCCGGCTGGTCCAGCCGCTCTGGTGTGTAGTTTCGTTCACAGTGCACACTTGACTTGACATAATTGTGTGTGTTGAGGAGAGACAGAGGATTCTGGAATATTTCTTACAAGGTTTAATACGTGCTCGAGAGATTACATGGTAATTGCCAAGAGTTTCAGCTGCGAGTGACCTGCACAAGCGAGTGACTGCAGCATGTGGTTTTCTCTCTTAAGTGATCGGTCAGGCCCAGTTCGGGACAGCTCCACTAGAGGAAGGAATTGGGCGCGGAATCTGGAATCCATGTCCGAGGTTCTCTGGTCTTTCGTCTTGTCCATCATCCGAGTGCACACTACGACCACGTATGCACTGAAGGTGAAGTTTTTGTCTGATTGGCCCAGCCGTTGGTCATACAAAGTCCTGAGCGTCTTTACCAACATGATCGGCCAGATCTTACAGAAGGGAGGGTCCGTCGGATGCGTGCATACATGGGCGAGGTCCAGCCTATGGAAAAAGATTGTTGGTGACCTTTTGGCGTATTCGCAAGGAAAAGAACCCATGCTTAACGCTTTTATGTACGTTGATTATGGTGCAAATGCATGCAACTTTCTTGGGGTGCAAACGCATTCAACTTTCTTGAGAGCAAATGCAAGGAAAATTGGTTTGTTCACGACTCATAAGTCACACGAGGATGTTTACCGAGTGATAACGTGGTAGGTTGGTTTGGTCATGACTCATAAGTCATTCGACTTTCTTGAGTGCAAATGCAAGGAAAATTGGTTTGGTCAGACCATGGCTTATACGGAAACAGCAAAACTGGGTCTGGGCTACAGCCATACCACGGAGACATAAAATCTTCCTATGGTTATCATACTGTGGTGGGTTGAACACCAAAGACAGTATGGTTGCCAAGAGTTTTATTTACTGTCAGAACTCACAGTTAGTTTGGGAGCAGCTGGACCTGGGCTCTCTGGCATCGAGATCATCATCGATAACAGATTTCTTCGAGAAAGTGACCCCACTACAGTATGAAACTTGGCCTACATATTTCGGTGCTTGCTTACTTACCAGGAATGGCAGAATGTTTAACAATTGAAATTCAGCTCACCAATAATCCTTCAGAAAATTGCAGAAAAACTGAAGCTCTGGGCAACAGTATCATGGCGAGAACAGCCAGGCCTGCTTTCCTAGGACCAAAGCTAAGAAAGGCCACCCTCATCCATCCATCCTTACTTTTTTCTGTTTTCTCTAAACTTTTTGCCAAGTCATACTTGGTGGTAACTACTTAACACCACTTTTTTCATAAATATGAAGCTGATACTAATTACTCCTGAGATTTGCAAGAGTATAATGAGAAGAGCCAGTCAATAGTGAATACACAAAAGATGTACACAACCAAAAGAAACTATGATAAAATGTTATTCAACAGATCCTGTTATTCAACAGATCATGTTATTCAACCCATGTTTTCACGTTCAAATAAGATAAGATTTCCTCCTATTTTGTTCATTAACCATCAGGCTATTACTACATACCAGTATTTATGTAGCTCTATTTAGTATTTCACGATTTTCCATGTTCCAAATTCCATAATTTAAAAGTGTGTCCAACTTGCGCTATTGACTACCCTATTTTCCCACTTGGCTGACTCATGAGAACTCTAAACAGTTCTCTAAAATTGGTATCTTTATATTTACAGTTCATAATATTCACGGTCCTTGCATTTTTCATACTTAGCGTAAGTGAACCTATTGAGCACGTTAACTTGTGAATTGTCCGTGTGTAGGGACGCCCCTTATTCTTTGTACAATTTGCTCTCTATTTATGCTTGCACCTCTTTCGCAAACTACCATACCCGTAGCAACATATGGGGAATCATCTATGTCACGCCTATTTTAGTACACAGTAGACACATCATATGACATAGGAATGCTATATCTTCTTACACTGTTCTAAGTTGGCCCAATAACCACAACATTGAGCTGAAAATAAATGGAACCAGCACATTTATAATGAAAATTTATCACACTACAGTTATAACTTGCATCACGGAATATCTACTGGCAACCTACCGCAACCAAGTAATGCAATTGCAAATTTTGGCAGCGGCGTAGCAGCTCTGGAAGAACCATGCAGGTATAACCTTCACGAAATACAATGAAAAAACAGTCTGAATACTTGTGTGTAAAGTTCTGCACTTTGAAGCATGCTACTCTTCAGTTCTTTTGATCCTCTGTTCAGCAGATTGGCAGGGGCTCGCCATTCCACTCCTTGAGGCACTCGAGCAGAGCGTCGATGTGCTTGCCCTTGTTCATGGCATTGAACACCTTGTCCACCTCTTCCCCTGGAGACCGAGTCTTCTCTCCGGTCAAGTACTCTGTCCCGAGCTCCTTGCGCACGAAGCGATAGAGAGGGTACGACCGACACTCGGCGATGCGATTCTGTTGTGTGGCAGTGCCGTTCTCCACGGCACACCGGGCAGACTCGACCTCCTTTGGAAGCACCGCCCGAAGCTCCTGCTCAAACGTGGCGAGCTTGGCAAACACTGATGTCTGCACGTCCCTCTCGGCCTCACCGTTGGCCAAGGCATGCTCTACGAGAACCGCACGCATCTTCTGCATCAGTGGGTAATTGGCGCTGCAAGGGTCGTCTGCATACGCAAACACCGCCTCACGGTCGATCGTCAAGAGGAGATCCTTCTCACAGAAGCGTGCGTTGTGGAGATGACCATTGTCATTGGTGCTCAGGGTCTTCCTAGCCACCGTCTTCACACAGTTCTTGACGGCGTTCTTGACATTCTCCTCGAGGTGGCGGAGGTCGATAGCTTGGCATAGAGCGACCAGGAATGTCGACGACATGAGCTTCAGAATGTCAATGGCCTCTTCGGTCTTCCTCGATGAAATGAGACCGAGAGAGTTGACGTCTTGGTTATGCTGCTCTGCGCTCTGCACATGGTTAGTCACAGGGTTGCCCAAAAACTGGAGCTCGGAGCAGTATGACGCCATGGCAATCTCAGCACCCTTGAAGCCATAGTCCAAGCTTGGGTTGCGCCCACCAGAGAGATTGGAAGGCAGGCCGTTGTTGTAGAAGTCGTTGACCAGCTCGGAGAACTGGGCAAACATGAGCTTGCCGATTGCAGCAATGGCAAGCCTAGTGTTGTCCATGGACACACCGATGGGCGTGCCCTGGAAGTTGCCGCCATGGATAGCCTTGCCACGGGATACATCGATGAGCGGGTTGTCATTGACGGAGTTGATCTCACGCTCGATCGACTTGGTAGCGGCACGGATGACCTCAATCTGAGGGCCGAGCCATTGTGGCGATGTGCGGAGTGCATACCTATCTTGCTTTGGCTTCATCAGTGGGTCGAGCTCGCCAAGCTTCTTCGCGAGCATCATGTAGGAGCTACCATCAAGGATGTGCTCCATGATAGCGGCGGCCTCGATCTGACCGGGGTGGTGCTTCAGCTTGTGTGTGAGGTGGTCGGTGTACTCCGGTTTGCCATTCATGACTTCACAGAACACAGCCGACAGAACCTCAGCGAGGACGCCAAGAATGTTTGCCTCGAAGAGCACCATGGATGCCAGCCCTGAGCCCACGGCCGTGCCATTTACCATGGCAAGACCTTCCTTGGGCTGCAGCTCGAAGAAGCCGTGCTGGATGCCGGCGATTTTAAATGCCTCTGCGGCATTAACCTTCGTGCCATCTGGAGCCGTCGCCATGGAGTTAGGGCGGCCGGTCACAAGGCCAGCGATGTAGGATAGCGGGACGAGGTCACCGGATGCGGTGATGGTGCCCCGCAGCGGTAGGCACGGTGTCACGTTGGCGTTAAGAAGCGTGGCAACCGTCTCGAGGATCTCGAAGCGGATGCCAGAGTACCCCTGCAGCAGGGTGTTGACGCGGACGAGCATGGCGGCCCTCGTCGTTGCAGCGGGTAGAACATGGCCATCGGTGCCGGTGCCGAATGCTCCAGCGTTAAGGAACCTGTCAAGTACACGAAACAAATAAGGCTTCCTGTACTCACATATAAAGATGCTTAGCTAGGGGTAGAATGGTTTAATTCGTACCTGATGAGCTCTCTCTGCAGAGCACCGCCCTCCTTGGTCCTCCGGTGGGAGGTGGCGCCGAAGCCGGTGGTGACACCGTAGCTGTCGGTGCCGTTGGCCATGCTGTTCATGACCCAGTCGCTGCTCTCCTTGACGCGTCCGCGGGCGGACTCGTCGAGCTCGACCCTGGTTTCGGCGCCGGCTGCCACGGCGGCGACCATGGCGATGGTCAGACTGGCGCCCTCCATGGTCACCACCGGCCTGCGGTACTCCTCCACCATCTTCTTCACGGCATCCAAATGGCTACCCGACAGGTCCTCGGCAGCCTTCCCCCAGTTCAGGGGGTCAGCCCGCGCCGGCTGCGCCACGCACAAGCCATCGCCGTTGGCGGTGCACTCCATCGAGACACGCAAAGAGGTACTGAAAAGCAAGCTAGACACCCGGCAGCGGCAGGTGTGTGTGCGCGTCTGAAAGTGCTGATCGATTGATCGGTGTCTGGTGGAGGTGGATGATGAAGAGGAGCTAGCTCGAATTGCAGAGGACTCTAAAGCTCTTCTTGGAGGGGAATGGAGGGGCGGGGATTGCTTAAATAGGCAGCGCAGCTGATCATGGTGGGTGGGTTGGGTTGGTTTGGACCTGGCAGGCGATCGCGAGGTTGACGGCTTCGACTAGTGGCCGTGGGAGAGCCGTAGAGTTGGTGGCTTCGTGGCAGCTGGACTCGCCGGGGTTCTGCAACTTGGAACTGGTTGGTGCGCTCCGCATGGAGCTAGGAGGTAGGTGCGGAAGGAGGAGAAGGCCAGGTGCTCCACGGTGTGCCCAGGCAGCCACACAGGCACAGTTGTGACACTCTTGTTTGTTTGTTTCTTTCCCTTTTTCAGAACAATATGCCTCTCTAGGTTACATGCTGATGATGAGAGCAACATTCATTTGGAGCTTACCTCTGAAGTGTTCGTTGTTAATCATGCATCATGTGGTTGGGCGTTAATTAGTACGTAGGCGCATGCTTCTGTTAATTATGCAACAATCCAGACGCTCCTGAGAAATGAAATTACTTCGTCAAAGAAAACATATTTTTTTTAAGAAACACAGTACAACGCAAGCGCTCATATACACGCGCACACACTCACCCCTATGAACGCACGCACGCACACCCTACCCCTATGAGCACCTCCGAAAGACTGAGCCGAAGTCACCACAGACGCCTCGCTGTCGACGGGAACGTCGCCTCCCACTGAAGAATATTCCGCCTAAATGAGAAACGCAAACGTCAAATCTGGGATTTGAACTCTGATGGGCTGAGGGTACAACCACCCTCCTAACCATCTTGTCACAAGCAAGTTCTCTCAAAAATAACATTTTTATTCTACGTATCCTTGCATCATACAGTACATGCTTAATGGTTCAATACCAAACCGCATGAGGTGCAGTACTGGAGCTGCTTCCTACTACCTGCTGCTTACACGGTCATTTCTTTGACAAAGTAGCTTTGATTGTTTCTCCAAAGCCAGTTGAGTTCTTCTTTGGATGTTCGACGCTGATGCTTCATAAGTGTTCATAATATATTTTAGGGGGTGCGAAGAACCCCATATATGTCTTAGTCAAGCTAGCACATGGGCGCTTGAGCTACTGACGTCGAGTAGGGTATTTCCTAATGCAACATGACTCTTTCCTGCTATTTTCCTACGAATTAATTAATAAGCACTGAGATTTCACTGACATTTTCTTGTATTCAAATGGGAAGTCCACCAGTCAGTCCTGCGACGGTCAGTCAGTCCCAGTCTATACTAGATGCTGATCTGAATCTCACCAGTTTTCTTCCTTCAGTAAGCACCACTTGTATGTTGGAAGCTTCACGCCAAGATCGAAAAGGAAACCCGCTTTCGGTTTTGCTTCTTTCTTGTGATATTCCTTCCGCAAATGAGTAAATGACTAGGGATATTCCCGTTTGGATGTAAACCCATTGTGATGCAAACTTCCGGTCGGTGCAGCGCGTTTCCTCTCGTGTGAAGTTTCATTCTCAGTCCATACTTGACCCGACAGGCTTGACTACGTTGAGCGGAGAAATCCCATAACATTTTCTTGGAAGGTTACGTTAGTGATGTTCTAGTTCTAGTGTCTAGAGCTTGCAGTGATGTACGTACATCTGTAATGCTCGGGAGATTACATGGTAACTGTGCAGTGCTCATCAAAACCCATTTTTGTTGAGGACCTATGGTTGTGGTTTTATGTAGATGCTGAACGAAGAGCCACACTTTGTCTCTCAACACACCGTTCTCTACGCTTTCATGCTTGTTTCCCTATGAGTTGATTGTTGCAACTTGCAAGGAACTACAAGTACGACCTCTCTCGTGTTCCACGAGCAGTCTGGTTGGCATGAGACAACCAAAACGAATCAGTTCTGCGCACAGTCTCACTCTCACGGTCAGTCAGTCGCGAGTATCGCGGCAGAAACTGGGTGTTGATTGGAATCTCATTCAGTATATCAGCTTGGATGCTGAATATCAGCATCTTTTAGGTCGTCTGCTGTTCTATTTGCAAATGGGCATAAATAACGATGTACACTCCGGTTTAAACGTGAAGCCATATCGTCGGTTACAGCTAGCTTGGGGCTTCGATCAGGTCCTGCATTGATTTCTTAGAATAAGCTCTAGAGATATTGCATGGAGAGTCTTCAGTATGCTGCGGATGCGCCGACAAGTAGTGACTTGGTACCTTCCTCTTGAGTGAGATCCAGATCGATCCAATCCTGCTCGTTCGTGACCACGACACCGTATGGCACGCGTTGCACGCGGCATGTGCTTTCACGTCCGCCGCAACGATTGGTTGTATCTTGAGCCTTCAATTCGACCACAGGAGTATATCAGAATCTCGGTTTCACTCTGTCAAATCATCTTATAGTACGATAAATCAAATGCATTCCCAAGAATTTTATAGGGAATTTCAGTTCGATCTGTTCGATTGCTGTATTTATACTAGTAATCAACTCAGAAGGAAATTGCGATGAACAATGGGCCTCGGCGCAAGCTGAGTCCTCCTGAATTCCCGATGAGTACTACATGCCGCGGATCACTGAACTTGATTTTTTTTTGAAAGATCCAGCAACTGCTGGCTTTTCGATTAATTAGCAAAGTGGCAGAAATGCCAAGGAGTAACTGAAAAGAATTTCAGAAAAGAGAAAAGAGCCCAAAACAACACACGCTCAGGGAGGCTCCCAGATCATTTTCCTAAGGTTTTTGGCGCCCGCATGCGCCCAATCCTTGACCTCCTCTTGCGAAGAACTTAGGAGGTGCTGTAAGGAAGAAGGCTTATTCTTGAACACGCGATTGTTTCTTTCCTTCCATAACTCCCAACACACGAGGATGATCAACGATCGGGTCCCCTCGCGATTAGGAGGGGTTGCTGCATCAGTAATCTTGTCCCACGCCTGAGTCATTGATACCTCATGCTGCCAACCTTGAGGGTTTAGTGCGGCACAGTTTCTCCATGTAGCCACCGACATCCAGAACAGCTTGGCGAAGGGGCACTCGGAAAAGAGGTGCATGGCAGTCTCGAGGTTTCGGACGCAAAACGGGCAGAAGTAGCAGTTGGGCCATCCTCGCTGCATCAGCCTGTCCGCGCACCAGAGACGAGCGCACCAGAGACGATTCTGGAGAAGCGGCCATACGAAGAAGCGACACTTGGGGGAGCACTGAACTTGATATGTGCTGATATTTGCGATCACGCTTTGATATTTGACTCTACCAATGCTTGCCAACAACTCGATCTGACGCCTATCATCGATCAACGATCAATCGGTTGACTACTGGGACTTACTAATATCGTCAAAAGTTTCAAAGGCATAGTTACCGCAGAAACAGATGTACTAGCTATAATCTAATAATAATCTGCCATGCTCCACAAACAACTCAACTCTGCATGTTTTTTAGATAATAGGGTGCGGATCCCCGGCTTCTGCATCAAATTGATGCACATAGCCACCGCAATTATTTAAAAGTTTAATCTGCATGTGATTTACTGTATATGCTTACTACCAACTCTAGGCGTTAGACCAAACTAGAGCTCTATAGTCTTCTAGGTGGGTTGGTGAGGCACGTGATGGAAGTATTTACTTGATGAGCTAAGTGTTCAACGATTACGGTGGCAAACTAAGCTGGGGACTTCATCTATGGCTGCAACCACAATGGCGGTCGACCACGCCTTGGTCGGAGATATCGGCCATCAGCGCTTCCATCTTTCTCTTTGAACATTTTTCAACAAGTGTGTTTTAAATTTACTAGTGCCTTGGAGTTTGCCAAGTGAATTTTATTGGCACTTGGAAAACACACTAGGCATTCTCAAGCATTCGGCAACTAAGTGGGTATGCCGAGTGTTTGGTTCGAGTCACTTTTTTTTAGATGGAAGAGGCATCGCGTGCCCGTCTGAGTCACTCGGCAAAGCTAAGGCCCCGTTTGAAACATAGGAAGTAACGTAGGAATAAAAAAATATAGGAATTGGGGTGGCTATGTTTTCTGGATTCCTACAATAACCAATATCATAGGAAGTTTTTCAAAGTGTCGTTTGGATGTCAAGCAGAAAAAATACAGAAATTGTAGTCATAAAAAGATTAAAACATGAGGTGAGACCTCATGTTTCTTTTCCTCCAAAATTCCTATGGAATGGTCTATCTCATAGGAATTTCAAAATAATCATATTCCTTTGTTTCAAACAACATCATAGGAAACTTTCCTGTAAGATTCCTATCCTACAATTTTTTTATGAAACTCCTTTGTTCCAAACGGGGTCGAAGTTTATACGAAGTGTCACGCCGGTCCATAGCCTAGACAAAAAAAAATAGTAATCTTTATTTCTCGCTCCGTTGATAAAAGGATGTCTCAAGTTTATCCAAAATTACATGTATCTAGACATGGTTTAGTGTGTAGATACATACAAGTTTGGATAAACTTGAGACATTATTTTATGAACGAAGGGAGTACTATTGTCTATACATTTAAAACATCATTGTTTAAGATATAAATTAAAAGTAAACTTCTCTATTTGTAGGATTAACCGTGTATAGTAGAAGGAAATAAATCAGATCGGCGACACTATGTTCATTAGGTCGGACAAAAATCTATGGCAACATGATTTTCATGTTCAGTTTCGTACATGATTTTTTTTAGAAACTCACGGGTAACAGTCTGTATAAGCTAGATGATATGACACGACATTATAGGCAACAAAATAATTAAATTGTATGTCTATGTAGCAGAAGTTCCACTATTTGTGTACTCTAATTATAATTACAAGTGATCTATTAAAGTGCATGTGACATGCACATAATTTTAACTTATTAATGCGCCCGTATAGCTTATAAGACACATTAAATTGTAAATATCAGTAAAGAATCGTGAGAATAATTCATTTATGTTTTAGAAGTTGCCGATGTGGGTTTTTACCCGTATAGATCGTGTCGTTCTATACCAGTGTTACCAAGTAATATACTATAAGATACTATTAAGATATTTTTATGCATAATATTCAGATATTTTCAGCATGAATATGTGTAAACTATGTAGTTTTAGTAATTGTTGACGCATAATACAAGAGGAATTTTTTGTTTACTACCTTTGTTCCATAAGTATAATAGTTCCTGCCAAACTTAGTACAGTTTAACATAGCGCGAGCAAGTTTGTTGAACATATTCATTATAATTGTATAACAAGGATCATTATAATAAAAACTTAGCAGAATTTATTTATGGACAATATTGGAAACAAAAAATTAAAGTCGTTAATAATGTAGTATGAAAATATATTTTAAAAAAGTATAATATTTAGTACATATTATAATATTTAGTTCGCCCATGGCTAACCTATGATTCTGTGCTCTTGTCGAGTGTGCCTCATGACACCCCGTAAATAAATAAACTCTAGACTTAGATCTTGGACACTCATCCTACAATGAAAATTTATAATATTTAGGATTTGTCCTTCAGATATGGTCTATTTTGTGTGAAAAGTGGAGCCATTCCATTTTGCACCATATTGATGATATCCGCTTCACAAACAACTCATTTTTACAATTAAAATATTAAATAATTACAAATAATTTTAGTATACCCTATAGCAACCGCAATGTTGTTTAGTTTGGCAATATGCACATTTTCCACAAATTAACTCATATTCTCCGTTTCCATGATTTTTCTCTCTCATTCTTTCATGTACTTATTCTCTAGCCACGTTTTCACGCTCATCGTTTCCGCGCCTTATTCTTCAAGTCACTACCTAGGTGGTCTAGATATCCCTTAAATCTAGGGTTTTGTGTGTAGATAGGGGTTAGTGTTTATGGTTTGGATACCAATGTTCTAATATACATTTCAGGTATAGTGATCAAAGATATGGATATAAGCATTGGCTCTAAACCCTAGCTGTAAATTTTGTACTAGATATTATACCCTTAAAGCATGGTTTGAGACCCTATAATCCCTATGCCAAGAGCATAGACTAGAAACTCTAGAAAACGAATCTATACCCATACCCTAGACTCTAGACCCTAGACACTTACCCTGCTTTTAGAATTGAAGTGCACCTCCTTCAAAACCCTAAACATGGACACTAGTCACTCATCCTACTTTAAAAATTCATAATATTTGTGAATTATCCTTCAGACATGGTCTACTTTGTGTGAAAATTGGAAACGTTCCATTTTACACCGTATTGTTATACATGCTTTACAAAAAATATTGACATTTAAAATAGATAAAATTAAATTAATTAAAAATACACTTTGGCAATGTTGTTTAGTTTGGTAATAGGCAATGCTTACACATATAAACTTGTTATGATGAATACAGAATATGGTGCATCCAGTACAATTTTAAGGTATGTGATGATTAATTTCTTACCATTTAGGGAAAATGGTATTCGATAGGGGTGGCTTAAACTACATGTTCTGTAATAGTGGTATTATTTAACAGAAAAATGTAACATTTTTATATGGAAACATGAAATAAGTTCATTTTTTTAAAAGCCTTGAATATAGTTTTCAAGTTCCTCAAAATACCGAGCTCCCTATACCTTGGGAACCAAAACTCTGCACTTTGGATAGTCCCGTTATCTTGATGCTCAAAATAAAAAATAACAACCCATGCCCGCAAGCTTGATGGAGTCAGCGGTAGCCCATGTATAGCAGATCGTGATCACCTGACCCCCATTGTACGTAATTTCACGAGTTTTATGTTAAATCACTGCTTCTTCATAGAAAATTAGAGTTCATTCCATGGTGTACATGAAGTTGACCTAATTACGGCTCTTGGCTGGATGCAAGGGTTCGTCGCTGAAAGCAAGGGGATGCGCAGTAGGTAAAGCGAGGTGCAGTAGCTGTGAACACACACGTACGTTGCCTTTTCTTTTTTTGACGTTTTAACGGGCAGGAGCTCTGCCATTGCATTATAGAAGGAAAGAAATATGAGTTGTTCAGCTGATCAGAAAAGATCAGCCCGAAAAAATAAACAGACTACTCCCAAAAGACCTCCCCTGGGAGGACAAAATCATCTCGGATGAGTTGCAACACCGCGGGTGGTGTCAGGCATTTATCCTGGAACGTGTGCCGGTTTCGTTCCTTCCAAAGGTGCCATGCCGGTTTCGTTCCTTCCAGAACGTGCGCCGTTTATCCTGGAACGTTACCTTTTCTCGATCACCATTTTAGGTATATCCTTTATCTCGTCTGAAATGATTCTCACCAAGCTTAAGCTAGTCACCAATCTTTGCCAAAGGAAAAGGAAGCTAGTCACCAACCATGACTCGGAGACCAAAAGATTGCCACGGAAAAATCAAACGTGGAATCATGCTCTCTTGCCTGACATCTGCGTGCATACGGGCCTTGAAAATAGTACTGGAGAGCAGAGCTGGCTCCTTTATTAGTAGTGCTCGGTGGTAGGCAGAAGGGTTTGAACATCTTGTTTTCTACAAAAGGTTTAGACTTCACCCAAGACACCAACCGCACTATGCAAGCTGAACCCGGTTAGTCAAGCCGGGTTGCTGGATATACCGTATAAGTAAGTGTGTTTTTTAATTTTAAGATGGTCGTATCCGCCATCCAATAGATAGAATAGAGGTTTATGTACAAAATTTTAAACTAGGGAAAAATCCGTCTATAACTAAAAACAAAACAATAGTCTTCAGGATCCAGCGTGTGAGCGAAGGCCCGCAGCTCCAACTCTTCCCTCACCAAGGCCACCAGCTCCAACGGTGAGATCGCCACACAGCAGAAGATCTTCTGACTCCTCTCCTTGCAAATCCCCCACAGAGCAGATGTGCGGCGCATCGACTCGGTCACGCAATGATGAACCCCACAGGCACGAAGGGCACTAGACAACAGAAACTTCAGCATCTAGGCCACCCCAAGTGGCATCTGCCGTCCCAACCCTGTCTCTGACGTCTTTTCTTCTTGGACTGCTTCATGGAGAGGAAGAGGTCGTCGATGGCCGCCACCGATTGGTCCATGAGAGATCCATCGAACAGGGTCAAGTATTCTTGACGCCGACGCTTCGAGGTACTAGCCTCCTCTGGCCGCGAGCCGAGACGGCGCGCCGCGACCTCCTTTGCCAGCTACTCCATGTTGGCGCCTTCCGGGTGCTTCATCGCGAACCTGTCGCTCCTTCGCACAAAAGGTGCCTCCACCTCCAACTCGTGGACCAACGCCGTGGACGGCGTGCCCAAAACAGTGGCCGCGAGCGGTACCGTGATCCGGACGAGGAAGCCTGACAAGGGGCACACAGGTGCACGGTCTGGCGCCTTTTTTTCTCGAAACATTTTACAGGTACATTTTAGTTTTGTAGCTGATATCTAGTCCGACTTGAATGAAGGAAGAGGTTCACTACTGACTGAACTTTGATTCGCCAGAAAAAAGATTTGTCCTAAGCAGAAGCCCACACCGACAGATAGGGATCCTCTACCTAACTGCACCCCAACGTGGCATCACTAACATGTCGGTCCCATGCATGGTGGGCCCACATGTCAGCATCTCCACGTCAGAGGAGTTGTGTCCTGCACCGATGCTACCTGATTCGTTCGGCATAGGGCCATTTCCTGGCACCCGGTCCTACCGTCACTGCCATATTTATCGAATGTGTTATGTCGGACATTCGGTAAAGGCTATGACGAGTGTAAGAAAGGGTATTCCTCATAAAGAAGAAAAGATACAAAGAAGTTTGTTCCAGGTGGTAGATAGTTTGTCTAGTGCCAAAACTCGTGTTTCAAGGTTTTCCGAGTGTACTCTATGCGACCCTCGACAAGCTCACTGCCAGGTGTGACACATACAATATGTATGCCGAGTGTCTTGCCCTTAGCGCTAGGTAAACATATTGGTAAAGTGGGAGTTTTTCACTCTTAAGTTCAAAATATTTGTGCATGACAGTTTGTGAAGCAGGTGCCACTTCAAAGTTGTGGATTGGATTTTCCGCTTTACCATCATCATTATATAACCATATTAGGACTTCATGCCAGTAAGAAATGGCTTTCCATCGACCGTCTCTCATCGTGATTTAATATGTCAGCATTTTAGAAAAAAAATACACTGACTTTTCATCAGAAGAGGTGATTTCATGAGACTTCATTTTTTTGGATGATAGACTAACACACATGAATAAGAGCAACTCAAAAAAGAGGGAAAAAGACGGCGGGAAAAGAAGCGGGAGAAAGAGGAAGCCGAAAGTGCACAAGTACAAAACTGACCTTTAGAGACTGCAATTCGAGACGGTTTAACATTACAAAAATTCCAACCTCCTCGCATCAAACGTGGTGGGAAAATGAGAAAGCGAAAGATCGGAGCAAAAAAAGGTTAAGGTAGAGAGGACACGGAAAGACACGGGAGTTGTTGAAGTCATGGATTCACAAAAAAAATCTTACCTTCACGGTCTAACGGCACAATAATTCTATGAGAAACATAGCATATTATATCATGGTTAATTATGATGGCACATTGCGGAACTGCCTACCTTCTATGAGGTATAAGCATGCTATCTCGCAAGCACAGTTCCCATGTTTCCTGTGTATTTGAGAAACATCACCTATACCAACTCTTCTATGACGAAGAAACATGTCATCTCCCAACGAATTTTTACATTAACTTGTATTTCACCATGATGTTCTACGTACGTTGTGTTGCATCTCACAAGGCAAAGAAACACCGATGTAACACCACATCCAAGTGAGGGTTGTATAGAGGAAATTGGGGGGGGGGGGGGGGGGGGGGGGGGGGATAGGTAAATAAGACATGGCGAAAAAATAGAGGTTGAAAAAGAGAAGGGGCATGAATCATAAAAGAGAGAGAGAGGCACACGGAAAAGAAAAGAAAAAAATATTGTCTGTTGACTGTCATATATCGGGCACTAGATAGACACTCGTCAAAGAGGAATAATGTTGACGAGTTAGCATACCCTTCAGAGAATGTTGGCAAATTTGGCAGCACTGTCACCTCCTCGACAACCTGAGCGGGAACACCCATTGAAGCCTAACTGAGGGGGGGGCAATATCTTTGCCAACAATTTTTTCGCAGTAACTTTGTAAATATAATATGTTTTAGATATTATGCATGTTGAATAGATGCATATTGAAATGAGCGACTGGCTATGTGCCATCTTACATATAGGTACATGTGAATCTGGGAAAAATCTAAACCATCATACATTTAGAAACGGAGGAGAGTCGACAAAAGCAAGGCCTTACCGAGTGTCTTGTCTTTGCCTACAACCTTTTCGGTCCACTTAGGTTTTGGAGGGCCTTTGCCGAGTAAGCGGTCTCGATTCCGGTAACCAAAACCCATCCCATACCGACGTACGTCGTGGACACTATCGTGTATAATCAGGAAACAAGTAAACACTCAAGAAATGTCATGTCGCTTACACAGACGCCACGCCATTCACACGTCTTCCTTCGTACACACGATCGACGCCTGCCGCATAGATGCATGCCGACTCGCAAGAAAGCTAGCCACATGACCTGCGATCGAGCTGACGATGCGATCGATGTAGCCTTGGGCTAGCTAGATCTGCCCTGCTCGCTTATCTGCATTCATGAAGACAGGAACCTGCATGCATGTGTGTCCATTTTCCTGTCGTTTTTTTTTGGCTTATCGATCCTGTGCAGTCCCGCTTATATATCGATCGATCGGCGCATTCATGAAGACACAGGCGAAATGTATGGCGGAGACATGTCGCTGAAACGGACGCCACGTCCTCCTGCGTGCCACGATCGATCGACGCCTGCGCCATGGATGCCCGCCGAGCGCCGACGCGCGAGAAAGCTGGCCACATGACTTGCAATGGAGCCAGATCTGTCCTGCAGCCCTGCTTATCGATCGGCGCATTCATGGAGACAGGAACCTCCATGCATATGTCCGTTTTTCCATCGCTCTCGGCTTATCACCAGCGTACGTGGCCCCTGCATGACACCAGCCATGCATAAACCCATCCGTTCATCTTCAATGCAGAATTGCAGACCCACTACGTAGTTCGTTCGTCGTTCGATCATACCCGCCGGCAAGTTGATGATGGGCGCCCGGCAGCTACGCTCCGTTGGACCAGGAGGTTCGTACTTGGTATCATCATCGAGGTCAGGGACTGCTCAGGGCCGGGGGACGGCCGGGGAAGACGAGGATCCACAAGTTCCACCTACCACACGCAACGACGGAAACGGTTCGCGGGTAGCTAGGCTGCGAGTTGCGACGCTTGATAGCTCCACATGTTTGCCCTCTGCGCCACACAAGGCCCAACGGGGACCAAACCTTCCACCGGAATTGTTGTTGGTGCGTGCGTGCGTGCGTGCGTGCATGATGTTTCGCTTTCTGTTTGTTGATCTCAGTGGCGTAAAAAGAAGAGTTTACCCTACCACTACCACACATCTTTCCTGCCAGTAACCGTGGTTTTCTTCATGGAGATGAACTACTTGTTGCTCTGGATTATTATCTCTAGTTTTCTTGTTCCGGGTACTGCGAGGATGTAAGAATTCTAATGAAGTAGGCGGCGATCTAGGGTACCACCCTAGCCGCTACCGCCATCTACCCACCGTCGCCTCTGACCAGGAATCACACGACTGGTGCTATAATAAGGCCCCTAAATTTATAAATTAATTGGTGGTTGGCAGCTACTTTCTGTTGGTTGTGGCGGCATTGTGCGGAACATGGATAAGGTATACCCAAGTCGTCGGTGGCTATCTCGCTGGTGGCGGTGAGGGTGGTCGGAAATCGTCCGATCGCTGCTCCAGTGGAGTGTGGAGCGTTGGATCTCGTTCAGTTTACGTGTGTTACATGGTTGGTGTCGGAATCAGATTGAAAAGCTCAATGGTGACGACTTCAGCTTTGGGGTGCTGGTCTTTAGAGGTATGTGCACGAAGACTCACCGACTATCATCAACAACGTCAGGCCGGCTTCAGTAAGAAGACATCTGCACGTCAGCGTCATCACTTCTCCTGGAGGCAATAGCGATCATTAGGTGTGGTCCAAAAACCACCTATCTTATCTAAAAAAACAAAATTGGAATGAAGAAAAGCAAGAATAATCACGTAGTTTTTGCGGCCATAAACATCGAAAATTGGCGTCAAAGCCCAGCAATGCATTGGGATTGAGCTGCTGGCATGACCGTCGACATTGGGAAGCCCACCCTTTTACGGCCCAAATTGCGCGACCTGACTTTGCATGACATTTGCTTTCAGGCTAGTTCTAGAACGAGTTCGTTGACACTTGTTACTTTTATGAGACACAAACGAAGACTGATTTTGGTGGTGGGCTTCTCTTCTGCCTCCTTCTGTCATGTTAAACCTTCTTTAAACGAAACTGCACACATTCTTGCTAAATCTTGTGATGTAACTAGTGTAGGCTTTATTTTTTATTCTGCTTCAGGGTGCATTCGGAAAAATCTGTGTATTCATGCAATTTGATAAATAAAGTGTCGTGTTTCTGTAAAAAAAAACTCTACAACTACATTCCCCTACAAAAACACTATCTACTGATCCACTAGTCAACGGAATTATGTTGAGAAATTTATGATGAACATGTAAATCAGTGGTATTATTTTAAAAATTAAGGGTAACCAACTAAATTAGTAGTGCTATTTAGATCCTCCCTCCATGGATATTTTTTCCTTTTTCAAGTTTTCCTTCATGAATGTTGTTTTCTCTTACATGTAGTCAATAGGGCTAAGCTAGCTACATATTGACGCCTCTTGGACCCAAATATATCTTGGCATCTTGCATCGCTCTCAAAGCGATACGGGGGAACGATCTCGCTCGCCGATTGTCCTCTTTCTCGCACCTTCCCGGCATATGCGGCCGGGGAAAATCACGTCACAGACAATGAATGAGCTTTGCTCTCCCCGCCAGTTAGTGTTTCAACGGTGCAATGCTCATGGAGGCCGATCTCGACCGCGACCCTGTCCGATGTATTCACTGTGAACCAGACGACGTGGTTGATCTGGTTTCCTCTAGGCAGGGTTGAGGCTCCCGACGCCGGTTAGAGTGACTTCCGATTGTCGGACGTGGTAGCGGAGTTAGGGTTCGGCCGCATTGATCTGGGGCTTCTCCTGGGGCAGCTGAGCGCCCGTTCATCCGGCGCACGGTGGTGAGTTCTACATGTATGGAGCAAATAAACGATGGTTCAGAGGTGGCCCTAGTAGTCTTCTTCTTCCCGACGCGTTGATTTACCTACTACCATCGTACTCGATCTGGTCGTCGACGAATTGTAGATGTCGTTTCTTGTGGTTTTCATGGATTGGCGTATGCTCCCGAACCTTTGTTTATATGGGATTTGGTCATGCGTGTCTACAACTTCAAACCTGTGGGGATTCAAGTGGACCGTGTCGCAATGCTCCCCTTTTCTGTTGACACTTGCAATTTCCATGGTGTCATACAAACTCAAGGGATTGTCAAGACGATTATAATTGGATGACCAATGTTGACAGATGCGGAGTGTTGAATGTGAGGAAACATTGCTTCACTGGCTGTTGTGTGGGCATGGCTGCAAGACGTTGTTCCCGCCGTAACACACATGCGCACGTGAGCCAGGTGATTGATGCTTTGCAACGGTGGCTTTGGTGGGCGTGGCAATATTTGGCGACTTCAATTCGGGTGGTGGTCTTTTAGTCTCAGGACTCGATATCTAAGGTGAAAACCAAAAGTTTGGCCTTCATTGGTTTTACCTGGCTACAATTTGTAATTTGCCGATGACAGCGTTTGTGCACGGTTCTCTTTGTGAAGGCGTCGTTTTTGGAGAGCCTCTTAGGTTAATGAAACCATGTAGTGCGTATGTGGTACATATTACCCAATTTAGTACAAAATAATCCAGATACCCCATCTAATTTTTGTAAACATTGTTGTTACCCCCATTTTAGGATATTAAATTTTTTGTTAGATAAGATCGATGGTGGCGTGTGACAAAAATATGTAAAACTAAGAGGGCATCATTGACGGTCATATTCAGCCTTCTCTTGTCCATTTGTTCCATTCCTCGTTGTGCTCCTTACATTTTCGAACATCAATTATCACCTCACAGTTTCTCAAAATACTTACAACAGAGAAAGAGTACCCAAAGTTGTAAATATGGGTAATCTATAAGGGTTTTCAGTTGATGGAGTAATTAGTATCACAAATGTATGACTTGGAGGAGGAGGGGGTGGTTAAAAGTGGAATTCACTCACATAAATAAGATCTGAACTGATATTTCCGTCTGGTTGCCTATACAGTTATACTCTAAAAAAAACTTCTCGTAGTTAGCAACGTATGCAGTATAATCCATAGGAAAACATATGCGCCATCTACCAAGAAATACTGACTCCACAATACGTAACGTGGGACTGCTGATCCACATGATAAGATTTCAGTTAGCATGAGTCTTTGTGGACTATACGTTTCTACCGAACTATTCTACCAGATAATTCAGTCATGTAACTCTTAGTGATCTGAGACTGCTCACCTAAGCAGGCCGGCTCTGTAATGACGGATGGGAAAATTCATTCACAAAGCAATACAGTTGTACTATGTATGACGAAGAGGAAGAAGAACACCTCACATGTGTACTTGATAATAAGGGAGACAACCACACTGCACACTACTGGCATCCGTGCAAGATGAAGAACGTATACTACCACAAGCAAAGCAGGGGAGGAAACCGACATAACATCACCGAAGATCTCGACGTTCCCTCTGCTACTTGGGCGGTGCCGGTGGCGCGAACTGCTGCGGCGCCGCCGCCTCCGCCCAGCCGCGGTTCCGGCCGAGCATGTAGCACCCCAGCGCCAGGACGAGCACCAGGAGAATCGCCGGTATCGATATCACAAGATAGAACATGGCTGCACCCTGCAGTTCTGCTGCCCCTTCTCCACAACTCTGCAGTACTCCAAGTCCAAGGGATATCAGGAACTCACTCACACAGCAGTCACGCACACGGCGTGCTAGAGAAGATAAGCACCGAGTCACCGACCTGGGGAGTCGTGTCAGGCGAGCTCGAGCAGCTAAGGTTGACGCCTCTGAACAAACTGACGTATAAGCCTCGACTAGCTCTAGGTTACTTCAGTTGCGTCTCTGATGACATATCTTTTTATATTTTGATACGGAGGGGTACTAGAGAAGATGAGACTAAGCCGGTAAGGTTACTGTAACTTCAGAAAGGTGAGGATCGCATTGCTGGGATTCCTCTGTGGAGGAAAGCAACGTTGAAACCACCAGCTGACGTTGATCGATTGGACGTCTAACCGAAAATTCCCCGGACGTTTTGACCTCAGACATGTTTGATTGGCGCAGATAATCTAGTTATTGCTAGTAAATTTGTGCATCACATGCATTGCGATGAACAGACCAGACAACACCTCTCTCACAGTTTGTCCGGATGACACTAAAGGTATGATGCCAGTCGGAATGTCCTTACGAAATTTACAAGACTAATAGAACACTTCAGCGAATATTTCTTTACAGGTTACTAAATTCCACATTACAAAGTAAAGAAACGCGATATTTGAAAATACAAAGGGCTACATATGTAGTCTATCGCTATTTGCCAGGTTGTGTGGCATCTTCTTGCAGAATTATTGGCGAGAATGAACCAAACTCAGAAAACATAGACAACTGAAAATTGCACATTTACAGCTGCAGGTTGGGCTTAGTTATGTGCAAATTGAGCTGACAGGATTATTTATCAAAGTTTCAGGTTAACTGGGAATAAGAAAACCCAATATATTACAACAATCATGGACAATACTAAATGTCCATCTTACAAATCACATATATGTTTGCTTCGCACACAAAAAAATGTCAGAAGCTTACATCTTCCACAACATACAATAGAAGAGCTATAAAACAACACATCTAAATCACGGATAAACTGTTCCTTCTAGTTTCTGAGTTGAAACTACTCAAACAGATGAAATTACAAGGGGAATTCATTAACGCCCAACAACATGTGTTTTTGCCTATGACGGTTATCTGCCTTGTAGAAGATAGTTTGCACCTCGTAAGATGGTCTCCAGATTACTGCAACACATGGAGAAGCCAAATCAGCTTACATTCAAACGAACGAGATAAGGTAAAACAAAAATTGACAACTAAAGTGGTAGTTTCAGAGATATTCCAAGATTTTCAGCATGGACACGCCAATATGACCATGGAAGTTTGTAACTATGCAATACTTGGATTTGCTGGTGTAACTACTCTCATGTTCATGAATTTATACTTCCACAAAAGATATAATAAAAATAATCTTATGGTTGGATAGCCCTTTGAGTTCCTAAAGAGGCTGATCCAAAGAAGCATGCTACTGAGTAGTGAATAATGTTTATGGGAGAATAAAAACATGACAGCTGGAAAAACTTTCCCCACATGCTTAAATGTGAAATAAGGTAAGGATATATCAAGGCTTGAAGGATTATACCTCTGAAAGAATGCGATGAGATACCGGAGGATGTACCAAATAAGGCAAAGCATCAACGTATCTGTATCAGTTAAGTGGTAACATATTTTGAACCTTTTGGATACTTTGCTGAGATCCATCAGATATTGGAAACATTGAAGAGTTGAAAACTTAAAATACAATAGTACAAACTCCATATCTTTTAGAATTTACGCAATCAGAGAACCTACCCAGTTTCCACAAAGCTGCTAATAAACAAAAGGAAAAAATATGTCCCTGACGATTGACCACATTTCACAATTCCAATATGCCAGTAAACATTTTCTAGGCAAGGGAGTGGATCTGGTTGGCATGTTATAATATATCTCTGTAGGATAATCTTTGAATGAGTAAAGCACATGGTGGAGATGAAGTGGCCAACATGGCAACACATAGAATGCATATTGGCATGTAGAGAACTTGATATTGGAACTTTGAAAGTGGGGGAGGGATAAGAGAGTATTGAAAGAGGAAAAATAGCAGGAAGAATGAAGAGAGTCAAGAAAGAGTAAGGCATTCTCGTATGCTAGATAACTAGGGCTGCATACAGTTAACAGTTTTGATGTTGCAAAAAGGACATCACAGTGACTACTTTGTTTTGAACGAAAGGGTGTGAGGTTCCCATGCTGATTATTTTTATGATAAAAAAATCCGCCGAGCTGTATGGCTTTTGGTTTAAGTTTTTTGTCTTACGACCTTGGTAGGCTCTAATTGTTTTTTCAAATATCGTGCTATTCTGCATTTTACAGAAAATTAATCTGTTGCAACCCTACTACTAAGTATAATGTCCAGAATTAAGACTCTAGAAAAATCGAAAGAATTGAGGGAATCAAGTCCAGGAACTATAGGGGGAGCTACATAGCCTAGAACGGAGAATTGAGGGGGACTGCTTATGTCCTGTGATCTCCGTTGGTAACATTCTGAACTTGGGGGGCTTGTACAGAAAATTGACAGGGAGACCATCTGATGCTGGGTGCTACACAAAATCATGTAATAAGATTTAGTATGGAAGACTAAATTATTACTAGAGGTAATTTAAGAACAAACAGGATGGTCAATTTATACATGGGGTGTGCATTTTGCGCTGCAACCTAACAAATTAAGCATGTTGTCGCAATGGTTTGCTGGGTCGTAGACTCGTAGTTGAGAAAATCTGCATCATGCCACTTTCTACGAGGATTCACTAGAGGGTACATCTATGAACTTATATCATGATCTTGTAAGTTTCGTTTCAGAGTTCAGCAACGCAGATTCAAGTGATTTAAGGACGCAGGTAGACAAACTTGCATTAAGTGTTAAGGCAGTGTGGCCTGTAACCTTAGTCCTGGACCACACTTGGTAGTAGTCAAGTATCCATGTTGCAGGGTTATTATGCTTAAGGCAGCTTGGGTTGCATGGACAAACTGGTTACAGGCAGGGGATGCCTGATATCCTAGTCTGGAAAAGATGGCCAGAGACTAGACTAATTTTTGGCTCTACATGATACATTAACCAAACAAAAACCCTACCACAGTTTTACCAGATTCCACACAATTCGAACTATGTATGTTACAGTAATTCAATAAACTCAAAAGGGGTCTTTACGTCAATATTAAGGATCAAGCAAACTCTGTTACCATGATATGTACCTGTGCCAAATAATCCTAGTAAAAGGGGAAAGATAATTCCTTTTATACAGAAGGCATGTGATTCAAAGTGAGAACACTGCTAAATCCCATACAAAACAGAATTCACTAAACCCTGCATGATTTCATCCGATTCAGGAACTAAACTGACTAGACACCATCCAAAGCACTTGAGATTACGAAAAGGCGAAATCTTAACAGTTCAGCAAAAGGAGAACGAAAAGCGAGCTTTGGAAGGATACTGAACAGGTAACGCTCCCACCAATCGAGCATGTAAAGGCCGATGTTGACATTGTAGAGGTGGATCTTGCGCCCGATCCAGTTCATCCTCCCCAAAGTGACCCGACGCCGCAGATCCCTCGCTCAGATCTGAAAAGAAGCTTCGGGGCGTTGCCGCGTTGGATTTTTAGAGGAGGAAGAAGGCCGTGGTGTTTGGTGGGATCGGGGCGGATTTTTCAGTGGATGTCGATCGACCCCGTCGGTTCCTTTGGAAGCTAGTTTCACATCTGAACGACTGAACTTCACATGTAGTTTTTTCTTTTCTTTTTAATGACAGTTTTTGTATCTTTTGCTTGCTACTGGAGACAATATTTTTAAACGGAGTAGATATTGCTTGAGACTGTCCAATAATTTTATTTTTTGAAGCCAGACTATCCAATATAAAATTTTCAAGTATATGCCTTGGCAAGGCAAGGCATATCATTTTTCATATAAGGAGGGCCAAGCGGCCAAAGTTACAACGTGGGCTGGCACAAACGCCGAGCGCGCAACCACACCCGAGGGCGGAGAAGAAAAACTACAAAGAAAATCACTCGCCAACCCTCCACCGCTCCGCCTGACCTAGGCTACCCCGAAAAAGACCCGCAACTCTCCAAACCTCACCCAGTTGCACACGATTGCATCTCATGTAAAACTCTGTTCGACACAAAACATTGAGCAAATCGAAAATATAAGGATTCGACTATAAACTAATTAATATGCAATTCTCAAACTGGCACAAATCACGATGCAGAAACCAACGACTAAATAGTTGACTGAGATTTAGGTACACATTTTCTAGGTTGAACATAATTGCAACTCATGTGTAACTCTAAGAACTCTTTGCATGAATCACGGTGCAAATCTAACGAGTAAAGAGGCGACTAATGTTTAGTTAATTCTCAACCGACTTAGAATTAGCAAAAGTGATTTTAATTTTTGATTTTGTTTCACAAATGAGAAATACCTTTTTCTAACTGGGCTACTCTCATTTCCATTAATTGCTCAACGAGAAATACAAAGTTCAGTCTACAAAATCCGAGCAACATAAAAGGGGAGAAAGGGAGAGAACAGAAGGAAAAGTTTTGATAGGAAAACCTGACATATAATCTCGGCAACAAATTTATACCACGGGGCAAAAAAATCTACCCTAACCTACAACATCCAAAGCGAAACTGCTCTACATACGACGTTTGTTGTCCGATATTTGACCGACGTTCTAATTCATCGGACCAGGCTGCTTCTCTACTTACCATCAAATGTCGTCGGACGAAAAAGTGTTGGACGTAAAGCATTGTTCCATCCAAAGTTCACAAAACAGCACCACCGAACACAAAGAACAAAGTTTTAAGCAATATCGGCCAAAACAGGTCACCACAAGCTTCCCAGGGGTATCACTAGGGGAAGGGTTGCCTTCACGAAGGTCTATTTTTGGTCCGCGCGTCCTCTCTCAGCTCGCCACGTGGCGTACAAAACGCGGGACCGCACCAGATCCAGATCTAGATCCAGTTGTAGATAAGATGTACAAACACCACACAACACCATGTACAAAAATAAACTTAACTAGTACAACTACACAGACATGGTTGTACGTACAACTACACAGATCACGTTGTACAAATCACGTTGTACAAATACACAGCAGGTTGTACAGATCAGGTCGTACAACCATACCGATCAGATTGTACAGAACAGAACTGAACGTACAACTACACATATCAGGTTGTACAGATCTGCTTGTACGTACAACTACACACAGTTTTAGTTGGATGTACAACTACGCATACCAGGTTGTACGAACTGTACCCAATCCGAAGTATAAAAAAAAAAGTTTGTCGAAACCTATCAACAATGGATCTAGTTTTGAAGATCTCGACGCGAGGAGTTCAAAAGTGAAAACGGTTCGTAATTCGGATAAACGGTTCTCAAGATATTTCATTTTGAAAAAACGAATCTCAAAATAAATGCATGTACTTGTCACGCGCGGAGGAAAGCTGGGGAGTGGGAGCGAAGCAAATTTCGACACGTGTCAGCACCGTAGCACGCGTGGATAGACCTTCGCGAAGGGAAGCTTTTTTTTAAGGATTTCGGCTTCCCAGCAGCACAACTAAAACTCCCCGGCAGCACATCCAATTCCATCAGCCCTCAGTTAACCGTAGGCATCATGTCCTTCTTGTAGACGCATTGGCTCCACCCATCATCGATGCTCAGTATGCAGCTTTGGTCATCAGCTGGGCAACACCACCCCTGATCCGCGTATATAGAAGTCCTCGCTGTAGAGCCCTGTCCAATAATGAAGCAAAGAGCACATATAGAACATAGTTACAATAGGAGACCAAATTTTCAAACCATCAAGACTTATCTTGTTCCTAGTGATCCAAATGAGAAATACCTACATCCAAACTTGTGACTAATGACATATTATCACTACTAGAAGATGCAGAAGCGAAAATCATGAGGAGACAAAGGTAGTTACTTGGTGTACCATAAGGGGGTTCATTGACAAAAAAGATGACGAGGATAAAAGATGACGATGAGCTCGACGGCAATACACGTTCTTTTGGTGTACAGGGCATGAGATCCAGCCACTGATGAGATCCCCATTATGTAATCACCGCACTCACCAACTACATGTTGGAGAGACGCCCACGATGTTGTACACAGAGTCGCAACCGCAACAACATGATCCGTGGAACTCGTCGCGTTACACTATGTAATAGGATTATTTTTTGACATGCGGCTATGCAATAGGATTAGGATTTACATAATAGTGGAGGGAATGTGAGAGGATGAGGAAAATTTACACGTGTGCAGCCCTGTGTGGGCTC
The DNA here is from genome assembly GCA_026929855.1 of Poa annua. Classification (NCBI taxonomy): domain Eukaryota; kingdom Viridiplantae; phylum Streptophyta; class Magnoliopsida; order Poales; family Poaceae; genus Poa; species Poa annua. The sequence goes on from CM049433.1 coordinate 75,936,344, forward strand.
TAGGTGAAAAAAGAAGCGGGACATGTGACGGTGATGCATGTAAAATGCGTACATAAACTTTACATTTTATTACTACATATTCCTACATATTAAGAACTTATATGATGTTATATTCATGGTTTATAATGATTTCGGGAATTTTCTAAACAATCCCCACTCTTTTGGTTCTAACTCTGTTTTTCAGAAACGTCTTTTTTAGTGTTTTGGACTTTTCGGGAGTTTCGGGACTCCCAAAAGGGCAAGGCCAAAGAGCACGGTTCAGAATTTTCGAGACGAACATAATGGGCCAAAAATGAAGACCAGAAGCCCAACCAGCTGGGAGATACGGGGCCCGGCGCGGTCAGGTTCCCTGGCCGCGTGGGACCCCCTCTTTTCCCCCTCGTGGCTCTGATGCCGTCCGTTTTCGTCTCCGTGGCTTCGTTTTGACCTAAAACCGGCTATAAAAATAGTCCCCCGAGGAGTTTCGTTTCACGGCGGCGGAGAAACACAAAACCACGAAACGGAGAGGCAGAAGGCTGCCGCCGGAGAAGATCGGAGTAGGGAAACGCTGCCGGAATCACCTCCGGAGGGCTCCACCCCCTCCGGCGTGTTCATCATCAACATCTACAGCAAGATCATCTCCTCCAACATCTCCACCATCGTCACCATGACCATGTGTGAGTAGTTTCCCTCGGGGCTGAGGGCTCGTACGGTAGCCATGTGGTTTATCTTTCTCTTCCATGGTGTGATCTTTATATGATCAGGAGCATTGTTAAGTATGGCTGAATTCATATATAATGTTTATGCTACTCAAGTGATTTTATCTAGTTTCCGGAGTCATAGTGACAACACGGTACCGAGGTGACAGTGTGGGTATTTGTGAGTGACTCTATGAATAATTTAGATATTTATCATGGCCTATTCTTGTGGAATTATGGTGTTTATCTAGTACTATCTTGGGGTGCTCTTAGTGACATTGGGGTTCCCTAGATGTGGAATGCAACTTTGAGATGTGCTTTTGTAGCTCTACACATAGTGCTCTTGTTTTATCAAGAAAGAGAATAATCCCGAGTAGCACTTACTTACGTTCAGTTATGCTAACATGTTGAGAGAGACCACTAGTGAAAGTATGATCCCTAGGCCTTATTTTCAAGCATTGAAACACCGTTGTCCATTGTTCCCATGAGAGAAAACCTTCGTCTTGTCCTATTGCATTGAAGAGGATTGGGACACTTTTTACATTCTTGTTTTGTTACATTAAACTTCCGTTCATTAAAACAACCATCTTGTTCTTTAAACTTGTTTAGTGCATAATCAACTAAAACTTGTGACACTTTAGTTGTAGAGAATAGATAACTTTTCCTTCTTGCTCCTGCGGATCGATACCCTACTTCCACATTGAGAGGTACTACAGTGATCCCCTGCTCTTGGGGGATATCAGACGGCGATTGCGGGCCTGGGGAGGGTGGAAGTAAATTTAATTAAAATGCTTAAGCAATTTAGATAAAATATACTCAAAATGCCAAGTGTACCTCTGAAAGAGTCGGAGGAAAACTCCTTTTCTCCTTGGTCTAAAACTGACCATGGTTTGGGTAACCGAGCGAGAAATTCAGTTACCGAGCCTTATCGAGCAAAATATTTCGAGATTTTCTGAATTTCCGCCTTTCTTGTGCAATTCTCGATAGTTCTCCGGTTATCGGGTGGTTAGTGAGACAATATGCTCACTTGTTTTTGACTACCATTAAGTGTTGTCCCGCAATATTCGTGTATGTAAAATGATTTTTTCAGTTGGATCGTTGTTTCTCGAAACAGACTTACGTCCCGCTATGTTAATATAGCAATAACCCGAAACAACCAACCTGCTAGGGCCGCAACACAATCAAAGCCTAAAAGAAGAGAAACAAAAGCTAACAACGACAGATCGACGAAAACAATTGTTCCCTCCGGAGTATTCCCACCATGTCACTTACACTTCAAATCGTCGCGTATCAAGCACCACCTTCAGAAAGGAATGTGCTGACAGCGCTGCTCCTGCCCGGACTAGTACTAGGGTTTCCCTCGATATGCGGAAGGAAGTGGGGAGGGAGTACACCCGACACCCTTCAAAAAGGACCGGCGACACCCGCATGCAACAACGCGCCAGTGTCGTCACCCACTAGCATGCACTACTATGGTCTCGAGGTCCTCTTCACTGTCTCTGTGTGAAAACCGATACAAGGCATAGAGAACGAAAACGGGGATCACAATGGCAATCATGGCGGCAGCACCGCAGCCAGCGGGAGGGAACATACTCCACCATTTTTGCGGTAACCGACCGGACACGACAACAGGGTCATACCATACCAAGCTCTGACGGGCCCGACTAGGCCCGCAAAGCCCCCGCCGTCATACTGTAGTATGCTAGCTGCAGCGTCGCCACCAACCATGATCCGCCTCCGCCCCCAATTCCACCTCCAGGAGCACCGCGCAGCCAGCCCTGCCCGACCCAAATGGGCCAAGATCTGGGCTGAGCGGGCTCCGGCCGCCACCACAAGCTGCAGTTGTGCCTACCACCAAGGAGCGGCGCCGTCCCCCAACGCCCAGCTTCTACTGGCCAAAACGCCGCATGCTGCAGCAGTGCAGCTGGACTGCTGGACCACTTGGCCGCCAGAAATCCCTGATCGCCATCGTTATAAGATTAAGACTAGTCATAATGGGGGTATCATAGGTGGTATCATGCATGCCATGTTGGCAAAATGATGACGTGTCACAACAATTAATGAAGAAAGAGAGGATAGTGGTATCATAGGTAGATACCGTAACATAACGGATTCCAACGCAATATGAGTCTAACACCTAATAAATGTAGTGTCATATGATACTACTCATATGTTACTATGCATTGTGAAAGTAGTATCATATACTAGTATCATATGCATGATACTACCATATGATACTCCCCATTGTGACTAGTCTAATCAGCAGTCAGCATGTACGCCGTTCTCACAGAATCACATGCCGTGTTCTCCATCTGCAACGAGATATAAAGATCGAGATGAGGCAGCTGGGTGTTATCTTCTGTATCTTTTCTAGAGTATGGACCATAATCTATACGCGCTCGAATTCCACAGCAGTAGGAGGCATGCAGCAAAAAATATCGACAGCAGTAATTCCAACTTAAGGACCTCCAAAACTGTAAATAAATCAAAGGACATGTCGAGAAAACTGCAAGGTGGTGACATGGTGATGGATTGTTTGATACCCAAGTTATCTGACCTGTAATGAGTATGCCTGCATATGTATTTCCACTGCACTGCTGAGTTAGCGCTGGACATTCAGGCAGGAACCCGCCGGTACCCTCTTCATAAGCCCTAATAGGTAGTAACATATAGGGCCATAGCCGACATCATGTTTGTGGTCACGGTGGTTGCATGCACGGTCTTACAGGAAAATCTAAACTATTTACTGTCTAGTTTTACGGGGATGTAGACATTGGGAGAGAAGAGACAAACTGTGTCTGTACTCTGTACAACAATTCTTAATCTTATATGAGGCAATCATATCAGACTACATCCTTCAGCTTCCCTCTCATGAACCCACCCCCACAAGTATCATACTAAAGCTACTCGATCGGAAGTTACCGCACATAACTAATGAGCTTAGATGGGGCCTAGCTCGCGAGATATATTCATATATAAACCGAGGTGCAATGAGTGTGTAGGGCTTAGTGGGATCTCTTCTGCACCATTGCGACTTGCGAGTCGCGACTGGGAGATATCGCTAGGGAAGATACCACGGCCGGGTACAAATGGATAGAGAAGTTGAGATGGGAAACACGGCAGAATTAGCAGAGGAAGGAGTTCAAGTGATGGCGGCGTCTCGGTTCAGGAGGATATGCGTCTTCTGTGGGAGCAGCAAGGGCAAGAAGACGAGCTACCAGGATGCTGCCGTTGAGCTTGGCGGCGAGCTGGTGCGTAATCATCTTCATAACTTCTCCTTGAGTTACATAGCCATTGGCATTATTTCTCAACTCTAGCTAGTTTCTTTGACAAACTCTGGCGAGTTTCTTTGAACTTGTCAAAACTCAAGCCAGTTTCTTTGAACTTGACAAAACTCTAGCTAGTTGATATAGATCGTGTTGAATTGGGATACTATTTCAGTTCCATTTGCTGTTCCATCGTATTTCTTTCATGGGTGCATGAAAGATATGCAGCTTATTTTTCGCTATTACGAAGACAAGAGAGTTTGTGCTTTGTCAGTTTCTCTCCATCTGATGGCATTAATTATTTTTTGGCATGCTAAAATAGACCATCACTTTGGTGCATGAAACTACAGTAGATTAGGTAGAAATGCCCGTAAACTTTCCTTGTGGCTATTGTTTCACCAGGTAGCAAGGAACATTGATCTGGTGTACGGAGGAGGGAGCATGGGACTGATGGGCCTTGTCTCTCAAGCTGTCTACAACGGAGGGAGGCGTGTCATTGGGTATGTAAACACTCATGATGATTCATTCTTCAGCATATATGTAGTACTACTGTGGCGCATGAAAAGAATAGTTCGAGACTTGGCAAGATGGCAACGATACAGAGTCGGATGGGTCGTATATAATTTGTCATCTTGCTGTCCCTATGCAGGGTGATTCCCAAGACCCTTATGCCTAGAGAGGTAACTATGCACGCGTCCACCTCCCAACATTTGTGTCATTGTTTAATCGCATGCCATGATTCCCATTAACATCATTGTTCATCCATTTATGATTCCACCATTTTTCGTTTCCTTTGAAACCACATTATTTATCACATTGTAGTGACCCTCATTCAGCAGGTAGTTAAGCTTCACAAACAATCGGTCGACTGAAATCTCATATGAAGCTAGTCGTTCAAAAAAAAAAGGGTAGAAGAATTAAAATGTGGAAGGAAACTTATCAGAACATATAGCACAATAACCAGTTGCAAATCGTATATTAAAAGTGCAGCAGACCAAACAAATTTTGACAAATCAAATGTGCAAGTAAACGAAACAGGTAAATACGGTTGCACGTTACAATTTCAGCTGTTGCACATTTATAAACATGCAACTGGCGCAGATTAGAAATATGACTGTAGAGTGTATACTGTAGAGTAAGTAAAAAAACATCATCAGATTTCACAAATAAATCAGACGACCACAACAAAAGAAAAATCAATCCTTTGTAAAAGAAAACGTTATTGTCTATCTCTCTTGGTAGTGGGAAAGAATGATGCAATCTTATCGCCTCTTTGGAAGAAAGATCACATGCATGGAATGTTCAGCGAAATCTTGTTTTCCTTTCCCTTAGAGGGTGATGCTGATCTTGATTGCTTCTGGTGGCTGCCCCTTTGTTCTAATATAAGCCTTTAAGCTGCCGATACTGGCTTTACTACTCCCTCTGTCCAACAAAATATGTCACACTTTTTATTAAATTTGGATATATCTATATACTAAGTCATGTCTAGATACATCCAATTTTTTTATCAAGTTGAGACATCCTTTATTGCACGGAGGGAGTAATAAAAAAGAAATGCATCCCATATTTTTCTTTTTGTCCCCCACAACAGCATCATGATTACCTCTCCTGAACCATGCTAGCATGCACCCTGATTACAATACACCCTCTGCACAAAGTTGCCTCGACTCTTTGGTGAAGAAGCAGAAAAATGGATGTGGTCTTCTCTTTGATTATAACAATGCTTAAAATGTATGATGTTTGCTCGTGGGTGCAGATAACAGGTGAGACAGTGGGGGAGGTGAAGGAAGTGGCAGGTATGCACCAAAGGAAGGCTGAGATGGCCAGGCAATCTGACGCCTTTATAGCACTCCCTGGTTAGTCCTTCCACCACTGCAAATCTCTACCAACTTCTTCAGTCGGCAACTCGGCATGCAGATTTGCTAGCTTTTTACGGTCGTTTCCTGATCTCTGCCGACTGTCGGCCGTGTCATGGCCTCATGGTTAGTATGCCGGTATGGTTAGTGCTGTTGGGTCTAATTGTGTAAGGGCACTTTTGATTTAAAGAAATTTCATAAGATTTTTGTAAGATATGAATCTTTATAATTTTTTCTTATGTTAGCTGTTTGATTTGGATTGAATCCTATAGGAAATAATCTCATAGTTATGTTATAACATAAACTTTATAGGAAAATAACATGAGGTTCAACCTCATGAAAACTTCCCTCACCGGTCACCACAATCAAAGAGAATTGCTATTTCCATAAGATTCAATTAGACATGGCATCCAAATCATGTGGATTTCCTATTCCTACAATTTCTACTAGAGGCATGGATGAGTTTGGGTTGACATTAACCTGACACACTAAACAGAAGCTTCGCTGCTACAAAGTACAAACAGGAAATTTGAGCAAAATCACCTGCTTGATGATGATTGCCTTTTTCTGAACAAACCAAGACCACTTTTAAGTCGGTGTCTCTTATTTCGATCTTGCAGGCGGGTATGGAACACTTGAAGAACTCCTAGAAGTAATCACATGGGCGCAGCTTGGTATCCACGACAAGCCGGTATGTTCTTGGTCTTCTGCATTGCGTCTCACATATACTCCCTCCGTTTCTAAATATAAGATGTTTTAGACATTGTACATCTTAACTAGATGCATACTTGAATGAGTATACATGCACACTTACAGTAAAAAAAAGTGTACATCCACACTAAAACATGTCTAGGTACATATAAATACTTGTGAATGTAGTCAAAAGCTAAAACATTCTATATTAAAAAACGGAGGGAGTACCAACTAATCTAGCCTGCACAAGTGTAGAGCCACAGACTATAACCTGCACAAATGTATGTTACAGGTCGGGCTGCTGAATGTGGACGGCTACTACAACGCTCTGCTGTCGTTCATCGACAAGGCCGTGGAGGAAGGGTTCATCAAGCCCACCGCTCGCCACATCATCGTGCTGGCTCCAACGCCCAACGAACTGCTCGACAAGCTCGAGGTATCTACATGTTCTTCCATTTACCTGACATCGTTTCTTCCATCGATCCATTTGAAAAGCGGCGACATGATGCTTTGTCGCCTTTGCTGTTTGCAGGAGTACTATCCTCGGCACGAGGAACCCAAGACGACGACGGAACAGCTGAGCTGCAAGACCTTCGGGATCCCCGGGCTGAACGAAAGCAAGGCGATCATCCCACAGCAGCGAGGTAGCATGCTGTTACCGTGAGTGCAGGCTAGCTTGACCGAGTGTCCAGGCTCTGAACTTGCTGCCATTGTGTGTGCAAGCTGCGGATCAAGAGCACTCCGGATTGAATCATATTGCGTTGGCATTGGTTTAGTTCCAATAACTTTGGTAGAAGGTTACTAGTGTTGGGGACTGGTTATTGATCATTGATCACTGATGCAGGTACTTACTCGTGTGGCATGTGCTAGCTATGGGGTACAGTTAAGTTTCGGATGTTATCGGAGTAAGATGGAATTTGTGTGGTCGTGCTAGACTGCTAGTCATGTAGAATAGAGTTAGGCTCAAATGTATCAATTCCGAATTCTATCTACCTACAGAGGAGTAAGTAGTATCCGGCATTGGTCATTCGGCACTTCCGCCGGCAGTTTCTGTCAGTCGTGGCCTAGTTTTTGCCCCATCCCCCAAGCGCATCACAAATCAAGCAGATTTGAAAGTTCATTTTCCCGCTATCAAAAAATGACACAAGTTCGACAATCTCGATGATCATATTACCCGCAGTTCAGCGATCGCATCAAAGAAGCCACAGCTTGGTGGCAATCGTATAAAAAAAGCCGCAGTTGCGCCCTACAGGAAACTGCCTAGGTGCTGACGGCCAGAAGCTACATCGACGACATTTTATCGGGGCCGTCGGCGTAGCCCCTGAGCTGGGCTGGCCAGCAAACGGGCCATCAGGCCAAATTTCGCCGTCGGCGTATCCCAAACAACCCCGAAGGCCAACGTCGGCGTATCCATTGCCCTCCGTCATGGTAGTAGGCGCCTCCTTCGTCGTGGTGTAAGGTAACTCCTCCGCCGTGGTAGAAGGCGCTTCCTCCGCAGTTGTGGCAGAACTCGGTGACGGTGTGGAAGACGTTGTTGAGGCAGAGGTCGGTAATGGTGTGCAAGCCGTTGTAGGAGTGACCGTAGTGGTAGAACTCGGTGGTGGCGTTGGGGTGTCCGCTGGTGCTCGCTTCTGGTTCAAGATGAGCACGCGCTCCGCCAAGTACCACGCCCTCATTTCGTCATCCATCGTCGTTGTGTCGCCTCCTAGCAGAAACGGCAGGTATGTGTTCCTCTTCTTGGCCACGCCATTGGTCTTGAGAAGGTTGATCTTGACGTCTTGTTTCTGCAACATCGTCGTCCACCTCGCGTCGGACTTCTCCTCCCTCATGACGGCGTGTCTCTTGATGTCGGTGATGCATTGCTCGATCGATGACTCCAGCCTTTTGACGGCGGGCGATGTGTCCCTCGCTGCCTTGGCTTTCTTGTGGACATCAGGACGCCCTTCCGCCGCTGCTGGGGGTGACGCGTTGATACGTCTCAAACGTATCTATAATTTCTTTCGTTCCATGCTTATATTATACCAATTGCTACACGTTTTATATACACTTTATATCATTTTTACGCATTTTCTGGGACTAACCTATTAACAAGATGCCACAGTGCCAGTTCCTGTTTTCTACTGTTTTTTGTCTCAGAAAAAATGTTCTGGAAATATTCTCGGAATTGGACGAAACAAAAGGCAAAGTTCCTATTTTTCCCGACATGACACGGAGTCCGAAGGAGAGACGAAGGGGGCCGAGGAGGCAGCCACACCATGTGGTGGCGCGGGTCCCCCTCTGGCCGCGCCACCATGTGGTGTGGGCCCCTCGGGCGCCCACCGACGTCACCCTTTCGCCCATATAATGCCCCCGACGTGAAAACCCTAAAACAATCGGCCTTTTCCCGAGAAGAGTTCCGCTGCGCCGCCGCCATCGAAGACAAGTTTCGGGGGATAGAAGTCTTTGTTCCGACACCCTGCCGGGACGGGGAATTGCCCCCGGAAGCCATCTCCATCAACTACACCGCCATCTTCATCGCCGCTGCGGACTCCCATGATGAGGAGGGAGTAGTTCTCCCCGGAGGCTGAGGGCTCTACCGGTAGCTATGTGGTTTATCTCTCTCTCCCATGGTGTGATCTTTATGTGATCATGAGCTTTGTAATCTATTTGAATAAGTAGATGTTACTCTCTATCTATTATGCCACTCTAGAGGTTACTTTAATATGAACTCCGGAGTTACTCTCCACGGTGTGAAGTTGACAGTGTGCGCATCGTGTGTGACTCCTTTATGACGTTGTGGTGTTTGTTTACTCAGACTTTGAGGTGTGCTTTTATATCCCTACGCAATGAATGGTGTTTGTTATCCAACAAGTGAGTGTTTGAGAGTAGTATTTATTTATTCAATTATGAGGTCATTGTTGAGAGTGTCCGCTAGTGAAAGTATGATCCCTAGGCTTTGTTTCTAAGCATTGAAACACCGTTTACAACCAGTTCTGCTACATGTTTGCTTGCTGCCATTTTTATTTCAGATTGCAATTACCATTTATAATCATCCATATTACTTGTATTTCACTATCTCTTCGCCGAACTAGTGCAACTATACATCTGATAAGCGTATTGTGTGTGTTGGGGACACAAGACACTTCTTATATCTTAATTGCAGGGTTGCTTGAGAGGGATATCTTTGACCTCTACCTCCCTGAGTTCGATAAACCTTGGGTGATTCACTTAAGGAAAACTTGTTGCTGTCCTACAAACATCTGCTTTTGTAGGCCCAACACTGTCTACGAGAATAGAAGCGTGCGTAGACATCACGCGTCTAGGTGGTAGACACCGTCTTTGCGCTTGACGAGCGTCTGGCAGACATCCCTCCACTTCTCGTGGGTTTTGATCCTTGTGAAAACGTGAAGGAACTTGAATTCCGAGTCGGTGTTGTCTTGAGCGGCACGCGTTGAACATCTGGACCATCTGCCATGTCAAACGAGAGCTATTGTGGGCAAACAAAGATGGTGGGAGAAAAATGGCAACACGAGGCGAAAACGAGCCTACCTGCCACTCAATATTGGTGCCGCTCTCTGGCGAGCTTAGACCTCCTCTTGTAATCTGCGACTCATGCCCTGCCGCCGCTGCCTAGCCTTGAGATTTATTTCCCTCCTCCGGCGATCGGTTGAGAGCGTCTCCCTGCGCTTCATGTCGGCACCCACTCGACGTTGGACAAGCCCGACGGTCTCTGCTTCGCCGCCCTCGGTTTCCTCTGCATCGGCGCCTCGGGTGCATCGGGCCGATGGTGGTTTGAGGGCGTTTGAATTTCTTCGGAGGCATGATGGGCATATCTCGGGCGTCCGAGTGCTTAAAATGGCAAGAGATGTGAGCGGGACGGGGTATGTGGGAATAAAAAAAGGAGGGAAAACGAAAAAGAGAGTGGTAATCGCCTTGTCTCGTCGACAGAGCTGGTTCACGCGCCTTTTTGCTTCTGTCGGCATCCCCAACGCGTTGGAATCGGCTTGGGTTTGCCGGATGAAGTTTCGGTCTAATCCGGCGGAAAATGAGCATCTGGAGGGCAGTCTAGGAGATTTCCGTATCGTCGGCGGAAAAAAAAGGGCCCTGAGGGCTCTTGGCGGGATAGCTGCAGATGCCCTAAGACACCAAACTTGCGCGACTAAGACACCCCCCCCCCCCCCCAATAGTCTTATGTCGATGCTCACAAACAAAAAACATCAAACTCTCACATGCAATCCTCTGATCGGTAATTTTAGTGAATCAAAACTACCGATGAAGTGAACAAATGGGGGTGAACTGAAAATAATAGTGAACATAAAAGAAACTAAAATTCAGGCGCAACCGAAAATAATAGTAAAAAAACATGGGTGAACCAAAAATAAAGGTGAGCCAAAAATAATAGTAAACCAAAAATAACTAAAATTTTGGTTGAACACAAAAATAGTGAACCAAAAGTATCAATGGATCAAAAATAAAATTGAACCGAAAATAATAGTAAACCAAAAAGGAATTAAAATTCTTGGTGACTAAATAGTAGTACTGAACCAAAAATGAACATCGATTGGTTTAAAAAAATCTTGATAGGTTTGTATAAATATATATTCAACAGTTTAAAAATAATCAGGGTTCCAAAACAATAGAAAATGAAAAAAATAACAAAATGAAAAAGAAACAGTAAACAAAAGTAATAACGATATAGAAAAAGAAAAAGGAAAGGGAAAACAGAACAAAAACAAAAGGAATAACAATATAGAAAACGAAAAATAAAATACGAGAAAAAAGAAAATAAAAACCCGCCTGATGGGCCGGTCTATCGGGACTTTTTTTGTGGCCCGTGCAGAAAAAGATTAAAATATGTCCCGAGGATTTGTCTTTTTATACAGCCCGTCAAGAAATGCTATTTTGCCGCTAAACTTGTTGTAGGGACATAAAATATTCGGATTTACGCTCAAAAATTTGTTTGTATATTTTGACATTTTAGAATATTGTTTAGGTAGTGTGATCATATGCTCGTACTACCAAAACTGATTTCCGCGGAGTGTGCGAGATATACACCCAGTAAAGATGTATATTTACCGAGTGTTGCTGAGTTAGGGTGGGCATAAAAACCGATGACCGAAAACCGAAACCGAAAAAACCGAGACCGAAACCGAACTGACCGAGACCAAAAAGACCAATATAAATTTGGTTGTATATTAAAAAAGTCCGAAATTAGTTTAGAAATTCGGTCAGCACATCTAGACAACCCGAATAGACCGAATGACCGAATTTATATGTTAGCAAGCGTTTCACCTATTTTTTTGGTTGTTGGTTGCCTGCCTTAGTCAGTGGTTGATGCATTTTCTCAACAAAAAAATAGTTAGTGGTTGATTCCTTGTTTGTTATCCCAGATTTGTGAGGTGTGAGTTAATATATGCATTTGGGTTACCATTTTATGTTGCCACTGTATGCTGTTGTGCTATCAATTTTGTATGTATTTGTGCAAAGTTTGCTGCCATTATTTCCAGTTTTGTGATGCCACCGAAAGGTGTTGTGCTGCCATTTTTTTTACTACCAATATATATACTTACGCTGCCATTTCTTAATTTGGTCGATTTGGTCATGACCGAAGATCGGACCGAACAGACCGAAGACCGAATACATAAAGACCGAAAAGACCGAACGTAACATGGGTAGCATTTCTGGATAACCGAAATTATCGGAGATCAAATAGACCGAACCGAACAAACCGAACGTACAGGCTACTGTATTTTGCCCACAATAATAAGTTAGGTGATGAAGGCAAGTCCGGTAAAACCGAAGTAGTGGGATGCAAAAACGACCATGCATCCATCTAGAGTTAAAGTTCTGACAGCTCACAATTTACAACTGAAGCCAACACCTCTGCAGCATCTGTGTATCAAGTACGATGCGAGATATGATTCCGCTCACCTGCAACTTGCATCATTCAGCCCAATCATTCCGAGGAGTACAGCGTCCGAACGCCATGGCGTCGCGATTCAGAGAAAAGGGTTCCTACGCGGTCCACACAAAAAAAAGGCTGGAGAGAACTGTGCGCCGAATCTGCGTCGTCTCCGACTCCGAGGGTGGTCCTCGGCTCGCCGTGCTCGGGTCCCCCGGCGCGGAACGCGGCAGGCTTCATCCGTCGCCCTGTCGTGTCGGATGTTGCGTGCGGTGTACCGCCGGGCCAGACACCGGAACGGAACGGAAGGGCTGCATGTCGTTTTGAACTTTCAATGAGATTGAAAGAAGGTTACTTAGGGCATCTTCAACCCCCGACGCACGGTCCGTTTCTGTCATTTTTGACCGGGGCCGGGGAAAGCCCAGCTCAACGGGGCGACGCATTTTGGCCGGACTGTCCGCGGCGACACAAACCGCGGAGGGTCCATTGTGTCCGCACGTGTCCGCACGCCCTTTGACCGGGTCCCACTAGTTAGCGACCACACCCTTCGTTTCGTTTCGTCTCCCGAGGCGTCCACGGCCAGGAGGCGAAAGGCTGCCGCGCCGCCGCTTCAGTTTCTGCGCCGCCTTCAATGGCGTCGCGTCGCTGCCCACCGCCCCCCGCCATCATAAATGATCACCGCGTCCTCGGCCTCCGCGGCCACCTACAACGACAGACCTCCCGCCTCCCTCTCCCTCTTTATTTCCACTGCCACCATGACGCGTCCGTGGCCGTCGAAGAAGATAGAGAAGGAGCCCGGCAGCGGCGGCTCTTCCTCGTCGCGCCGATCCTCGCCGCCGCCGAAGAAGCCTACGGACCGCCCTTACGTGGGTGTCCCGCTGGCGCAGACTCATTACCGCACCAACACGCCGGTGTCGGACGACGTCCACCTCCCCAACGACTGGCACCTCCTCCCCGCGGACCTCCAGGAGGACAACCAGTTCCACCCCGATTCCCGGTGGTGGGATCGGCCGGGGTTCAAGCAGGACCCGAGGCGTCGGGCCGGCCTCCTCGGCGACCAAGACTTCGACTACGGGGGCGTCACCGTGTGGGTGCTGCCACCGCCGCTGGAGTGGGAACCAGAGGAGGACGAGCCGCTGGCCATGGGGGGGAGGAGCTCCCGCTCGTGGAGTACCAACCGCCCGAGCTCACGGAGGAGGAGGCCCTCCGTGAGGCCATGATCGAGAGCGAGCAGGAGGAGCTCAGTCGGTGGCCTGGCCTCGGCGGAATGCTGAGGGCCTCCGCACTCGAGAGCGGTGACGCTTCCAGCAGTCGCGGCCCGCCGCTGCCACGTCACGCGCCGCCGCGCTCTCCCAATCAGTGGGCGCCATGGTCGGAGGCGTCTTCCTCCACAGCACCGCCACCTCCTCCTCCGCCTCCTCCAGCTCCGGTACCCGCGGCGGCGTGGTCCTTCCCCTGGGACCCGCCGGCGTTCTTCGACCTCACCGGCGACAGCGACGACGAGTAGACGCCGACGGCGGCCGAGGAAGCCCTAGATAGGGTTTTTTAATATTGTGCCTTAATTTCAGTGTTTAATTTTAGTGCCTATATGTAATATAAATCTATTAATATTTAAGAAGTTCGGAAAAATTGTCGGGCCGCTGGGGCGGGTGGCGACGCAAACGGACATTGGAGCGGACAGAGCTCAATTTTTGTGCAAACGGACCAAATCGGACATGATTTGGTCCCAAAATGCGTCGGGCCGTTGGAGATGCCCTTAGTACAAGAGGATGTTACAGGATTCAGATAAAACGGGCCATCTTACGGATGAATTTAATTAGTTTGCGGTATGTTTATAACTTCATTTTTGTATGGGAATGTAACTGATTAGACTTGTGAACCGATCAACCTATAATGCTCTGACCTCAGAGTCCAATCGAGGGCCACCCGCCCACCCCACGGCCGGCAGTTCTCCAGTTCATGCTGTAGTACGTTTCAGCCAGCATTGCACTGGGCAAAAGGGGCCGAGAGCAAACTTAACTGACTTTTTCATGAAGCGGCTGCCGCCCGTCTAGCGTCTACTCACGGTAGCTCGTCAATTCGACCACAATGCTTTCTTTCTTGAAGGATTATTACGCAAACCAGACAAGCAAATATGCATGTTCTTCTAATTGTATATCTTTCTCTACTTTCGCTGTAAACTGTGGTTGTAACCATGCGATGTTTTCCCAAATAAAAATAAAAAGTAAAAAAGCCAGAACCGACACTTCAAATTAAGTCGAAGAGATCTGTGAGCTTATTATTCAGACCTACGGGTTTCAGGTGGTGTTTGGGTTGATGGTAGAGCGAGAGGTACGAGAAAAGAGTGAGGCCGAAGGCTGACCAAACGCGGCAATAAAATGGAGCCGTTGCCCGCTCTACGGAAGTGTGCTGTGTAGCGGCTGTTGGGCCGTTGCCTTTGCTTGCATTCACAGAAAGCCGGCCGCTTTACAACCACCTGCTCCTGCTCCTGCCCCCTTCCAAACCTTGTGCCCCAAGTGACAAAACAAAAGGATTCCCCTTTGTTTACGTCAATCATACTAGGAGATTATAACAGGTTTTGGTCGTCTTTTCATTAGTTTAACTCTAGTGGACGCAACTTTTTGCAGGTCGATGCAACATCGCTTGATCGAAATGACCTGTTTGCTGTTGGGTTTTTCCGACGCCTTTTTTCGCTTTGTGTTTACCCTTTCACATATATAGCCTCTAATTTACCCTGCGCATAGAGAAAGCTTTCTTTTTTGCAAGTTCATTTGTGAAGAAATAGCACGAGGAGCGTAACATGCCACCTTCTACAGGATGGTGGATTGTAACTATCCTAGCTAGTGTCGTCCTATGATTTGGAAACAGGAGCACTTGAGTTAAAAGTGCATATACAAGATTAATCTCAAGGCATATCCCCTGCTGCTCATACCTCCAGTGCTTACTGACATCACCTTCCAAAATATGATGAATATGACCATACAAAATCTGAAAATATTTTGGTATCATCATCGGCCCAAAATAAATCAAGCCACACAGTTCAAATACATAAGAGCAAATCATAGATTAAAATATATCGAAATAATAATAATGGATGTAAGACCGAGAAGCACTGGGTATACAGTATACTGCCCGGATAACGAAAGCTATAAACTATACGTACATTCATTGAGATCAAACATCATTTTCACTTGGTCCTGGGTAATTTAACAAGGAAACAATGTGGCGTACTAGTTTATTCCGGCAAAAGGAACCATCAGCCAGGGCGTGGTACATTTGGATGGTTGCGACTTGTTGCAATGTGTTTAAAAAACATCCTCCCTCCCAAAATATCAAAGCCCAGCATAATATAACGCACCCTAAATTTTGGGATGGACGGAGTACACTGCTCTGGAAAAAGGAAAACACCATTTCTGCTTTACCTCAATAAGAATTCTCCATTAAGGCCCTGCAAGGCTGGGACGCATTACTTAAGAAAAATCCTATTAATTCCCGTGCTAAAATTTGGAGTTTTTTATGATAAAAAGGATCACAGATTCCATATGTTTGCACAGTATGATATCAATTCTGTCGCAGATCATCTTTTAAGTAGAAAACCTGGCTGTTCACAGTGTCATTTTCTATGGCTGTGGTGGGCCCAAGGCTAGCATCTTTCGTTGGTTGAGAAGGAAATTGTCGTGCACGCTCGTGTAGCACCAGCATGTTGCACGATGCCTTATAGGCTCGTGAAGGAAGCATCCACTGAACAGCATCAAAGCCAGCACCAAACTGCCCACCATACACACACAGCGCCCTCACCTTCCCCTGTGAACTTAGTACATAAAAGTGCTTCTCCCCTTCCTCCCTTCCTCTTCCAAAGAGAGCCACCATACATTCTCTCATCTCTCTCCCCCTCCATTTCTCTTTCAATTCATAGGTGTGCCGTTATTCGGAGAGGAAGAAGCAGCTGTTAGAAAGGTATGGACTCCCATGTGAGCATTCATTCAATCCATCCACAGTGTAATGTTGTGCTCCCTTAGAAACAGGATCCCTAGTGTTGCTTCCTGCTCAGGCTAAATGTCGTGCAATGCAGTGCTTACTCCTGAATTCATGTCTCTTTTTGGTTTTGATTTTCGCTTTTTGATATATTTCTTCCAACTCAATTTCATACTTGTTGCTTAAGAGTAAACTGCACAAGAGTATCAGACATACCGACAATGTAGAGATCTGATTTATGGTTTCTTTGTTAGCATAGGCAGCATTTGACCGTTACCTGGTAGGCTGTTTGCGTGCCGCAGACTCACAATCTTCACATGCTCCAGGCTGCGTCTAATGAGGCAAATAGACTATGAACCTGGTACATTATCACAAAAAAGAATTACTAAATCAGTAGTCTCAGAGGAACCAAGTTATGATTCCCGCCAAGAAAATCACCAAGTTATGCAATTTGTCATGGGTTGCATACTAGGTTGTTCTTTGTGGAGGAAATGTATGTAAACTATAATATGAATTCCATGATCACATACATATGTCAAATTATCACTTGCGTCATACAGCATTTTTAGTTATTTTAACCGTAACTGGCTAGTCAGACTGTAATTGTTTTCATGTCCTCTATTTGAAATTCAACATGGAGTAGGTCAGAATGCAAGAGAAATAAAAGACAGTTAAAAATAACCAATAGCCAGCGTCCATAAGATGCATGAATCCTAAAAATCCAATTCTAAATGAAAGCTTGAATTTATGGCATATGTTCCCTTTATTATTTAAACATATTGCTTAGGAAGTGACCAAACACGTGGGCTTCCATTTGGTAATTTGAGAGTGACTGGAACCACCTTTCGGTTATTGTACCCTCCCAGAAACAGCCCAGTAGGTGGCAGGTACCAACTCTCCAGATTGTAGTTATAGGACAAAGAAGCCAATAGTTAGGTAGGGTATAACATATAGAGGACAATGTACAGTCATGATAAACAAAACAATCTCATCTAACATTTGCAACCCATGCTCTGGAGAGTTAAAAAACTAATATGTAGCTTTTTTGCTTGGTATGTAATCAGTAATGTGTCAATGATTATCCTGGTTTGGTGTACAAGTCGGTGCTGCTAGTATATCAAGATGTTGGTTGCTGTGAAGCTTGGGTCTGAAATTTATGTAACACACACTAATCTTAAGCATTACCATAATGTAACAAACATCGATGATCACAATTATTCCTCTCTATGTACATTGACAAAGACATTAATAAATATTTAAACACTAACTACTTCCCAAATGACTCGATCAAACTTGGGCCCCTCAGTTATCATGTTATCTAGTACATCAAGAAATTAAGCTGGTGTTGTAATTCATATGAAAACCGGAAAGGCATGGTCACATGTAGCATAAAAGAACTATACACTATCACTCCATTTCTTTAGAAACTCTATGGTCAAAACCAATCAATTCAGGCTAATAGTAGGTTATGTTCTTCAGTGTGTAAGTAGCATGTGTACCTTGCGCCTAACTCTTTTTATGAATGACATAACTTCAGATAAGAAAGGAAACACCAGCTGGTCAAGATGACAGCTGGCTTACAGCTCGGAGTGATTGGATCTCTCGCGCTTTCTGTTGCATCTTCAGTTGCCATTGTCATCTGCAACAAAGCTCTCATCAGCACACTTGATTTCCCATTCGGTTCGTACAAGTCTTCATATTTTCAGGATTCAGCAAACTTGAATAACAAACCAAAGGCCATGCATGGATCAACTTTGCATACTTACAAGCAATTTATGCTAAACTATGTTCTTTCCAAACCTATGTAGCTACGACATTGACAAGCTGGCATCTCATGGTGACCTACTGCACCCTCCATGTGGCACAATGCTTACATTTCTTTGAGCCCAAGGCAATTGATGGACATACAGTGATCCTCTTTGGGTTTCTGAATGGCACCTCAATTGGACTTCTAAACCTTAGTTTAGGATTCAACTCGATTGGATTCTACCAGGTAAAAGCTGCTCTATCTCAGTACAAATTTTTATAAACCATGTCGCGAGAATTTTAAATTCAGTCTGTTCTGCAGATGACGAAACTAGCAATCATACCTTTCACTGTGCTGTTGGAGACAATCTTTCTTAACAAAAGATTCAGGTTTGGAAATATACTCAGTACTTTATCTTAAGGAGTCAACCGCTGTAAACTGCAACCATTTATGGTCAAAACAAAAATATACAGGATAGGTAATGGTACATGTATGTACAATAGTATCTATTGAACTTGGCACAAGAAAATTCCTGTGAATCCGTAGTATAAGTCCTGGGATTCAAAGAGGCAAAATAACTTCAAATATGTTCTCTTACAAACATTGACGTTTCTGGATGAAAAGATGATCACACATAAATGAGTCACGTGCTTGTTTAGTTTCTCTGGGCCTATGATATTTACTTTTATCATCACTGAGCTAATAACAATCCAACATTGTGCAGCGAGACTATCAAGCTCTCTCTTATGGTCTTACTTCTTGGAGTAGGCATCGCATCGGTTACAGATCTCAAGCTAAATCTACTTGGGTCTGTACTTTCTGGTCTCGCAATCGCCACCACTTGTGTTGGCCAAATTGTATCCTACACTTGATACTTTTGTGCTCGCCATCAAAGTACTTATAATTCAAAACCTCATATTCCTAAAAAAATGTAATTCTCTATGTACATACTTTTTTTTATAACAAAATTTGCAGTGGGAAACTCTCCCACTATTTTCCTCAAAAAACAATTCAAAACCTCATATTATCTATCTCAAAAATAGACTTCATATTATCAATGCAAATCGTAGCACTCATAAAGCAGGTATTCTTACGAAGCTAGACAAGAATACAGTAATAGAAACCCTATATATGCTATGTGTGAGGCATCAATGTTCTTATTACTTAGTGGTAGTTTCTTTCTGAATTATGTTGCATGAACTTAAGAACTTTCATTATCCATACTACCAACATAAAATTAGTAGGTAAATTCTCAACTTGAAAACAGCCACATGGTATCCTTAACCCGAATTGCATCAAAGCTCACAAACACAATACAGAAGAAACTGAAGGTCTCCTCAACGCAGCTGCTGTACCAATCTGCACCTTACCAAGCAGCAATTCTATTTGCAACTGGCCCCTTTGTAGATCAACAGCTTACAGACCGCAGTGTCTTCGCCCACAAATACACCACTCCAGTCGTGGTATGTTCTGAATACTCATTACAAATACCTGAAAGGGATGATTTTATACTGTTACGTTGGAATCTTCATATTCCTTGAAAAATGCCCATCAAGATAGTATTTTTGGAATTTCATAATCATGGAATCTTCAGTAATAAAGTGGCATCCACAATTCGTTGTTTTAAAGTAGCTAGTCAAAGTTCCTAAACCTGGCATCCACAAGTTCCAATTTTAAAGCATGTGAAGTGCCTTACATGTGATTTTAGTTCACATATTAAAAATAGTGTAGTGTACTGCATAAGTAAATAACAGATTTAATAAGAGTTTCAGCTGTTTCTGCCTAAATGAATCAGCATTTTAATGACAATTTTAGTAAAACGTTATGCTCCTGAGCGAGACATTAAGCGTGTATTTCCCCAATCTCTCAGAGGTACGCCTCAAATTTGAATGTACAGTGACATACAACATGATGCTCTTTCTGAATCATATGCAGGGTTTCATCATCCTATCTTGCTTGATTGCGGTTTCTGTGAACTTCAGTACATTTCTTGTGATTGGGACGACGTCTCCGGTGACATACCAGGTGCTTGGCCACCTTAAGACATGCCTGGTTCTCTCATTTGGCTACACTCTACTACACGATCCCTTCACCATGAGGAACATATTAGGCATTCTGGTCGCCATATTTGGTATGGGATTGTATTCCTTCTTCTCAGTCAGGGAGAGCAAGAAGAAGTCAACAAATGATGCTCTGCCAGTTTCGCAGGTTTGATTTAGCCTCTAACCTCCTATAATATCTATATATCAATTATACTTCTGATGCTATGAAATAGATCAAAAAATAATACATGTATCGCAGCCATATTGATAAATGTTATGTTCCTAATCTCAGCAGCAACTGTAAAGAGTCAAATATCCACGTCAAAATGAAAATATAATATCAGTTCAATCATCAACGATGATAACAATGAAATAAACATTCATAATTGAAAATGTGAGATCAGAAATCAAATCAAATTGGCATACTGATGCACAGAATCTGTATTTATGAAAGCAAGAGGAAAGATGGTTTGCAGGCACCGAAATTGTATGCACATTAGCCAACAAAAGCTAAATGGGACACTGTACGCACTCACAGCCATAAACTGTTCCACTGACTTGATAATATCATGCTTCGGTGAATCCATTACCCAATATTGGAACCAAACTGGAGCTTGACAGTTAAGTTTCATTATATGTAAGAATAAAACTCTTAACTGTCGTTTAAATGATAAAAGTATTGAAATAGTTGGCTACTCTTCAATGAACTCCAGTTCAAGCTGCTATTAAATTTTAGTTTAACCCATTTCATGTTTTTTATGTCTTTGTAGATGCAAGATAAGGAGACTGAACCACTTTTAGCAATCAAAGACAGCAGCGATACCAAAAAGGCAAATGGTGTTTCTCACGGCTGCTAAGACTTCTGTTGCTTAATGTAGATATAGTATGCACATCTTCTCTTCAAGTTTAAAGAACCTGGAAAGCCATTCCTTTCCGTTCTTAATTTCTTTTGTAGATAAGGAAAAGAGTTTCATGTTGTAGACTGTATATTTTGACACTAAAATTATTATTTGCTTATCCCCTTTTCCACCAAATTGTTCCATCTGAAAGTTTACTGGTGAAGATCATTGCTGCTGCATACTCCCATTTATCAAAACCCAATTCTTATATCCTATAAAAAGCACCCCGAACACATATTTGATTATGTCAACAGGGTTGTACGGTGAAAATATACTAGGGAGAAGGGACTGCAAAGCAATTATTGTATCATCTTTCCATCCATTTAACTGCATTATTAACTTTCTTGGAGTTATATAATGATTAATCCAACTGCTGCCTCCAACATGATATTTATGCATACGATAGTCAATAGCCACAATGCTGATCTGCCAGAAATGTATGTTACACGTCACAAAAATGCCACGTATTTGTTTTGTTGTAAAGTCCAACTCTCTTAAGCTTGACTAGGTTTATAGGTAAAAATATTAATATCTACAATACCAATAGATACATCATAAAATATGCTACTCCCTCCATCCAAAAATGTAAGACGTTTGGTTTATTAGGTAAAAATATTAGACGTTTGGTTTATTAGCACAGCTACTGTCACTGCGATATCCATAATTTACCATCAAACCTGGAAACAGAATGAATCAGTAAAGACGAAATTCCATAAATCAGCTCTATATTGCAACTGTAAATATGTGGTTACCTCATAGACTGATATTGACTATCATACCTACCGAGGAAAATAATGATGTGAACTCGCGTCTGCTGAAACTTTTTACAGTTCTCCATCATCATGTTGCTACATGCGTCTTGTTGCTCCCATGGTGAATTCACTCTGTAAACATTATCTTCGCCAAATATAATGTCTGCATAGTTAGCCTGAATGAGATGTATTACTCAGAACTTCCTTCAGCTTGTAATTCACTCATTCATACTGGCAAGCTCATACCTTTAACAAGGAAGAGCTTCTCAGTGGTAGATTAATATAGATGAGTCTTTTGACCATACTGCAGATCTCAGATTCTTGCCCAGTATCTTGCTCCATGAAAAGAATCCTACTTGGTAAGACCATGTGGTCACTCAAACAGATTGAACTTTCCCTTTATGTATCAGATGGCAAAGTCGCTTCTGTAGCTCCCTCAGGAGAATCGCTGGTGCACTGTCATTCACCTGGTAACACATATTTTCGTAACATCTAGAAGCCAAAGGAAGGACCAAGACAATGGAAAGGAACAACATCCAGTCACAGGCTTATCTTTCCTTCCCATTTTATTTATGCGGAAGATATGGACAGTCTGCTGGACTGCTGGTCTTAACCTATCGAATGTAGCACAAAGCCACAAAGACAACCTTCATGCAGCTTTTGTAGGTTGGACTATTCTCTAACAAACTCCCAAGAAGACCTGAATCAACCATCTTCAGTTAAAATTTCTTCATCTGACAAATCACTATATGTATGGTCCAAACTATCATGTTTACATGACAGCTTTGGAACATAACCAGCTTTTATCATTTCCACTCCAACTGACTCCAGCATTGCGTATATTTCCTCAGACTCTGAATGTGATCTGTCCTCTACTATAAAGACTTTTAGCTCCCCCTTGAGCTTAACCCAACTCTTCCCTGGTAACTTTTTAACACCACTGCTTCGCATTGCCTTCTTCAATCTTGCGAATTCATTCCAATCACCAGAAGCAGCATATATGTTGCACAGCAAGACATAGGCAGCTGAATGTGAAGGATCAAGATGCAAAATACCTTCCGCTGCCCTCTTTCCCATCTTCACATCATTATGTGTTTTGCTAGCTGCTAGAAGGGTCTTCCACATTACACTATCAGGCTCAAATGGCATTTGATCAACAAACTTTGCTGCCTCGGTTAGTCTCCCAGCACGTGATAACAAATCAATGACACATGAACAGTGCTCTCTAGTTGGAACAATGCCATATTGAGGCTCCATAATACTGTAGTAATAGCAGCCTTTATCAACAAAACCAACACGACTGCATGCTGTGAGAACCCCCACAAACGTTACATGACTTGGCCTGATACCCAGGCTTCTCATCTGCGCAAATAAATCAAGTGCTTTTGTTGCATAGCCAGATTGGGCATAGCCAATAATCAAACTGCTCCAAGAAAACACATCACAATTGGTGCCCATCATTTCAAAGAGATCTGTGGCGTCCTCTAAACTTCCACATTTAGCATAAGTATCAATTAGACCATTGCTCAGTATTGTATCATTCACCAGACCTGCCTTGAAGGTACATGCGTGCACCTGTTTCACCATTTCAATGTAACCTAACTCAGCAGAAGCACTCAGAACATTGATTAAGCTGATCCTGTCCAGACTCTGCACAGACCTGTGCAAGAGATTAAACAACTTAAAGACTACTTCCAGATGCCGGTGATGTACACATGCAGTAAGAATGCTGTTCCAGGTGACAGTATCAGGTTCCCTTGTCTCGTTAAATACATCCATTGAGGAGGAGAAATCCATACACCGTGCATACATGCTGATTAAGGAATTGCATACTGATACTTCGCTATCCAAACCAAATTTGACCAAGTAAGAGTGGATCAATCTTCCATGATGCAAAGCATCATAGCCCA
The DNA here is from genome assembly GCA_026929855.1 of Poa annua. Taxonomy (NCBI): domain Eukaryota; kingdom Viridiplantae; phylum Streptophyta; class Magnoliopsida; order Poales; family Poaceae; genus Poa; species Poa annua. The sequence goes on from CM049433.1 coordinate 75,960,042, forward strand.
CACATGCACATAACAAGCCCCTAACAGTAATACCACCAGGCCTCAGACCAGAATCTCTCATCTCAGAGAACAGGACCATAGCATCATTAAGCAGACCCTCAACAGAGCAAGCATTTATTATGGAATTCCAACAAACCGAATCTGGAGCATCGATCCCGTAAAACACTCTCCTCGCAGACTCCAACTTCTTGCATCGGGCATACATGTCACTCAATGAACACCCTGCATAAGAATTCCGATCCAACCTATACTTCACGGACAAGCTATGAATCTGCTCCCCATACTCCAAACTACCAAGAACACCACACACGCTAAACACACTTCCAAAATGGAACTCATTGGGATGGTGCGTTCCCTCCTCAATCATCTCCCTGAATATCTGCAGTGCCTCCATGTCGCACCCTTGCTGTGCAAACCCCGCAATAATCGACCCCCAGGAAATCAGGTCTTTCTCCTTCATCCTCCTAAAGAGTGAGAACCCCTCCCCGACGGAGCCGCTCTTGGAGTACATGGTGACAAGTGCATTCTGCACGATCAAGTCACCTCCGTTCTCAGCCTTCAAAGCCTGTGCATGCACCTGCCTCCCGACAGCGGCGTCCCCAAGCTCCGCGCACGCGCGCGCAGCACTGCCCAGCGCGAACTGGTCAGGCGCAGTCCCCGCCCGTAGCATGGAGGAGAAGAGTCCAAGAGCGTCAGCGGAGCGTCTGTTCTGCACGTGCGCCGCGATGACAGATGCCCAGGAGACGGGGTTCTTGGCGGGCATTTCGTCGAACACCAGCCGCGCAGAGTCTGGAGCGGCGCAACGGCCGTACATGGTGATAAGGTGGTTGTTGAGGACGGTGTTTTGGACGAGTACGGCGTCGGGGGAGGCGAGCAGGTGGCGGTGGACGAGTCGACCTTGGGAGAGGGAGCGGAGGCGGGAGCAGGCGACGACGAGGGCGGCGTATGTGGCGGCGGAGAGAAGAGCGGGGGCTGGGGAGGAGGGGAGCGACTGGAAGGCGTGGAGGGCTGCAGAGAGACGGCCAGAGTGGTAGAGCTGGAGAATGGTGCCGTTGGGGTTCTGCATCTCCGGCGGTTTAGGTATCGGAGTTGGAGGCGACAAGCGGCGCCGTGTCGGTAGAGCGATACGGCCATATACACGGAGCGCGCGGTTTGTGAATTTGTTATTTTTTTAGCCCAGTTTGTGATTTATTTAATTTTTTAGATGTTTTTTTTAGCGAATTTTGAGATGGGTTTGTGAAATGCTTGGAGACGATGAAGACGCAATGCGATGGGCCGATAGTTCACATTTGTTCTTAAAAAAAAGCGATGCTTTCGATGACGATGTGAACCGAGACACATGGGCCGATTAGATCGGGTTCGGGCCAGCATTGGGCTAGGACTGCAAAAACGTTTTCATGGGCCCATAAAATGATGTTCTCGGTACCCTTTTTTTTTTGAGAAACCAACTTTTTTTTGACAAGTTTTTGTTAGAGAAACCATCTTTTGGTCTATGGTTTAACTACATTTGATATATGGAATAAAAAGGTTTTAAGTGCTTCTCCACCGCCAGTCCCAACAGCGCAACCATCAGGTTGAGCGCACGGCGTGAAAACGGCGGCCAGTCGCGGTAGTTTCATAGGGAGTGGCAAGGGAGTTCGGAACAGCCGCGGTAATCGTCCTCACGTAGAATTCCGACAGGCGGGCGCCCCTATCAACGGGTCAAGACAGGTCGGCATAACTAAATGTGGGAGACCAGACCAAGCAACTAATTTAAGATGCACATCCGGTTCCCCTTTGCAGGCGGTGGCGAGCAACGTTTCGCCTTCCCAACAAGTGTCATCAATATCGACCTTGTGTACCCACGGTTCGCCTCCTCTCCTTATAAGTGTGGTACGCACGGGCCCTTCTCATCACTTCAACGCATATTCTCTTCCCATTCGGTCACCTCCTTTATGTTCACCACCTCAAACTCTCGGCGCAATGGCAAACAACGACGAAGCATAAGGCGGAGACAGCAGCGGCGACGGGGGCCACTACGAGGGGCCGGTGAGGCCCGATCAGTGGAACCAGCACGAGCGGAGGAGGTGCTGGCACAATAAGTGACTCTACAACGTGCTCGTGCTCTATGACTACCACCCGCCGACACCATAGGTGCCGTGGTTCATGTCGCGACACTCCTCAAGAACAGCCAGTCCTGCCCTCACGCGGATGCAAGTGTAACTTCCAGGGTGCACACTAACACCGGGCAAAAACTATTTTCTTTGTGAACTAGCAATTTTTCGGCACCGCTAAAACAAGAAATTTTTCAGGGTACCAGTAGCTCCCACCTGCCGCATCTGGCTTGCACACCAAAGTCTTGCGGTGCCTGCCAGCGAGCGGCAGTGAGCGCCACCGGGCTGACGGTCAGGGCGGCGACCACACCGACATCCCGTAAACGTGGGAACCGCACTACGTCCGGCCGCTATGGCTTCATCACTACAGTACCAACATGGGACCTTTGACCTGTGCCAACATGAACACGCAGCAGCAGCAGCAGCAGCAGACATCAACAACATGCGCAGGCGTGCACGCAATTACGGTCTCGATCGATTCCCTAGCTCCCATCTTAACGAACTCCCATTAACAAATCGGCAGAGCGCGCGCGCGTTCCATGCGCTTACGACGGTGCATGGACGAGAGATCGCAGTTCGATCGTAACGCGGCCACATCCACATGCGGGCGCGACCGGCGAGCCGCCGCCGGCGCCGGGAGCTCCTCGTGGCGCGGCCGGCCGGGTCACGTGGGCACATATATACAATTTCTTGTTCGTTCCTTCGTTCGTTCGTCCCACAACCGTCACCCATGTAGGACTAGATTAAGATTGATCTGGCATCGATCGCCCGGCTGAATTTACTTATCCTCTTCCGCTTGGATCGCTCTGTCTCTGCGCTAGAACCTTGGCTCCATCGATGGATCTCTCGATCCCCGCAAGTCAAACCCGGTGTGTCCGGGAGGAATGGATCGACGATGAACAAGTCAATGGGGCCTTTAATTTCCATTTTCTTCATCCTCTTCTTTTCTCATCTTTCTACGTGCGTGTCTGTGTGATCCCGAGATGTCGCTGGGCTGGCCGGATCCCCGTGGTTTGTGCGCGCGACGGTGACCGCGGCCGGCTTTCTCTATCGATCCGCCCATCCATCAGCTTCGCGCGCTACTCCGGAAACAGTTGACTAATGTTCGTTCAAACAGCCACAGGGAACCGTCGTTCTCGGCCATGCATTCAACAATCAGCACGGCCGTGTTCAAACTGCATGGCTCCTATGTTTTAGAACCAAGCAATCAACTACGCGCGCCTCCATAATTTGCGTGTCAGATCCACAATTCTCCAAAACCTGATCAAGTCTGAACCTGCAAGTGCTGTACCCGGCGCTCCTATTTCAGAGGTGAAGCTGTTATCTGGCAGTTGAACAGTTCATGGCGATATACAAAATGTATGCACGGTTGTTCTTCGACGATCCGATTTCTGATGGAGAAATAGGGCCCGGTTACTACAGCTGCATCTCCATGCAGATCCACGTAGGGACAGCCAGCCCTAGCTGGAGGGAAAGGAAGAGACCACTGTAGGTACAAAAATGCGCGTAGGGACAACCCCTATCCCTAGTGTTGGGGACATAATCGAACTGTAGGTGCGGCCCGGCATGTCGCCGGGAAAACAAACAAAACCTGCAGCAAGAGAACAGATCTGGAGCACATTAGCATTTTGCGGAGAGATGTGCATGCATAATCGATCCGGACACTGCTTGCACTGTTGCGCCCATTTTCCTATCATATGCTCATATGCACCCGCTACACACTCTGACGGAGATGTTGGACGTCGAGATGCCAACTGCTGCTGCATAAGCTTATACTATGTTACTTCTGGTTAATTAGCTCCAGTGGCAATTTAGTAAGGACAATTAGGTCACATTGCGTGACTATTGTATTATCCCTTAATTCGCAAAGAAAAGGACTAATTAGCCCTTGACTTGGATGTGGACTATTGGAGGTCGAGTGGGCGTACGTGGCACATTACATATGTCTTATGTCTTGGTGTGAAAGCAAGGTAAACCACTTTACACGGTTCTATAACATGAGACTAATCTCAACTTCTCAATTACCATTTGCCGGCCAACAACCAAGCCACCTCGCACGAGTCTTAAGCATGCCTGAATTTTCGCATTATTCAAGCCTCCTCTTTCGGAATAAAATAAAACTTAAACGGCATTCTGCTGATCGGTTCTAACAATTTCAGGCTAACATGGCCAGATCCATTAGTTTATTAGCAAGTCAAGATGCTTGTTCGGATAAAAGAAAAGCAGTCGATCGATCGAGATCAGTGAACAGATCATCCGTCGCCTTCAACGTGTCCGTGTTTGGGAGAAAATAAAATACTCCATGTGGGCATGTTGTCAAAGTTTGGCAAACAAGGATTCTCACTGACAGGCGAGCGCATTCTGTCATGGGTTGAAATATTGAACTTTTGTCCACGAACCACTCCAAATCTGCCTCTGTTAACCACAGACGATTGATTACCATACAAGCATGGTATATCAGTTCACAAAGCTGCTCGCGGTCCATGTTCTGATCGATCAGATCGGTAGCAGGGCTCTTTTGCAGAAGAGACGGCGATTCGGTACAAAACACATATGCAGACGAAGAAAATTGGCTTGTGTGGTATAGATAAGTTGCTTTCACGGTCTTTCGGCTTTTTTTTTTGTGAGAGCGATGTGCATGTGTTGGTTTCTCTTTTTTCTTTTTTGCGGGTCGGTCCTAATTCCAAGCGGTGGCTTATAAAACGGAACCAGGGAAAGTAGAAGATTATAAGCACACTACTGGAAAACGGCTCTTTAGTACCGGTCGGGGAGGGGCATCAGTACCGGTTTCGCAACCGGTACTGCGCAATCGGGACTGATGCCCCCAGCATCAGTACCGGTTTCTTATCGTCCGGTACTAAAAGGACCCCCACGTGGGCGTGGGGCACAGGCTCGTGCGGAGAACTTTTAGTACTGGTCGGTAACGGGTTTAGGTTTTAAGGGTTTTGCAATTTATTTTTCGTTTCCTTTTTTTTCTGTTATCTGTTTTCTTTTCTTCACTGTAATTTTTTTTTATGTTTTCTTTTTCATCTACTGTTTTACATTCATACGGTATTATATATATACACGGTACACGTTGATGCATACGTAATATACTTTCGTATATGTATTCTACGCTACTACATACGGTAAACGTTGATATATAATATAATTTAGATATAGGACATATTCATACTACGTTATTACATACATATATACATATATATATACAATCCGGTGTATAGAGATCGCAATAATTTCATACATCCTCCTCTTTCATATGGCATAGCTATATTTAGGATTATGGTATTCTCCCTTTAGATGCATGACCTCCTCAAGAATAAATCCCGCTATCTCCTCTTGAATTGCTTCTACGCGCTGATGTGGTAGGATGGCGTTCCGCTTGTCGTTAAGCTTTAAACGAGATCAATATGAATATATTAGTTGTGTGTGTATATATATATATCAAATCATAATAAGATTGAAATATAATAATAAGATTGAAATATAGTACAAGACAGTCACACTCACATCCATTCTTTTTTCACGCGACGCCTGCTCAACGCTCAAGGTACTCATGAACTCGCAGACGTAGAATCCACATAATTCATTTCCCGGAGGCTGCTTCATGGTCTTTACGAGAATATAACTTAATTAAATAATAATTCAAAATGATGATGAATTAAAGAGACTATGTTTAATAGTAGCACACTTACATCAATATGTTTAATAGTCAGCTCTGGTTTCCATTCACCCCTCTCTCTCTTGATGAATATTTTCCAAACCCTACTCACAAAAGCAAATGAATAAATGAGTTATGATTACTTGATATCATGAAATGGGGTTAATGGTTGAAATTACCTCTGAAGCATGTCAATCAAGTCCTGGTAGTATGATTGTGGTTTGCGTAATGAGTCAAATACTTCAACTAATCCCTTGTCAATGATAATGTCCAGTAGAATCCAATGGAAGCTGCACACGTTTATATAGTGAGGCATGAATATAACTCATCAATTAAACTTAACATCTAGTAATTAGCAATATAGAAATGTGTTCAAGACAGTCACACTCACTTGAAGTTGTAAGGAAGAAGTATATCTGCCGCATGTGTTTGGCTCAATAGCGACCTCAACAATGCCTCCTCGCAGTCCCCGGGCTTCCGCTCTAAGTTTTTGCAGTTAACGATAGATGGGTCAATGAACCCAACTTCCCAGAGTCTTTTCCTTTTGCACTCGATAAGCATCCACCTGCATATATAATAGCATACGACAGAATATAGTGAAGATAATTACAGGCTCAATTAGTGAGGATAATTACATGCTCAGCTAGACATTTAGAAAAAACACTTACAGAACATAGCAACTCATGATAGTTGCGTCGAGAGCACGCCGGTTGTATAACTGCCATAATTCATCAAATTCTATACATATCTCGTGGTTGACGAAGAATTGGTCTTCTCGGTATGTCACGTAAAACACGAGTTGCTTGCCCTTTGCAACCTTCATGTACCAGTCATGCAATCTCCGCATTTGAAAAGATAGACGCACCATCTCATCAGGAGGGAGAAGATCTTTCCCGTAGACAAACTTCCGTGCTATCTCAGTCGCCTTGGGGAAAAGTGCGTCAAGCTCAGCATCGTCCATGTAGTCTGAAGCAGGAACATTTGTCCCAACGTTGGGACTCTTGTCTGTCTGAACCTTCAGCGGGGCGACCGACTGTACTTTCTGTTTTCCGAGCTGGGGAACCTGTTTCGCCTTCTTCTTCTGTGCAGCGACCCTTTTCTTTTTATTCTCCTCTTGCGTGTCAAAACTCTTCGAGATAGAGCGTTCATAGTTATCAGGCAAAGTTCTACGGTCAGGATCACAGACGATGTCTAAAAAGTGTTTAACACCCTTAGGGTTTAGTACCTGTTTTGGCTCGGGCACTTTCTTCGCAAAGTGTGCGGCATTGTGAGCTTTGACCAAGGGAGCATTCTCCTCAACGGTCCGGTGGTAAGTTAACACCGGAAGATCCTTCAACGACGGCCCGTACTTGTAGGTGTCCTTTGGAGCACCACTCGACGCACCGGTAAGCATCTTCTGCCTCATTGAGAAGGTCCTATTGCCGGTGGGCGGACTCTTTGCAAGCTCCGGGGTGGACTCCCGCTGGAGTGGACTCTTTGCACGCTCCGGGGTGGACTCCCGCTGGGTTGGACTCGCGCACCGGGGAGATGGAGTCGCGCTGGGTTCCCTCTCGGTGTCCATATTTTCAATGCGGGGTGGACTTGGAGGTTGATTGCTACTCGGAGGGGTTGGTGGCCTACGCGTCGATTCTCCTGGAAACACGATGTGTTCCTTTCTCCATAGAATGACTCCGCGCAACACTTCTCCCAGTGTCGTCTCCCCTTCAGCTCCAGGAAAGTCAAGCTCTAGGTCCTCGAATCCGTTCATAATTTCGTCCACCCCGACTCGCGCGTAGCCAGCTGGAATCTGACCGCCATGAAGGGTTGCTCCGGGTATATTCTCTAAAGCAAAGCCGACCGCCACCTTTATGGATAGGTTCCTCATCTTGATGTGCAGCTCACAGTTTGTTCGCCCCTGAATCTGATCCACGGGGTATGTTGCGTCATCAGGCTGGACATTTTGTGTGGAAGCCACGCTGCTTTTCCGCTGAGATGCCATATCAAGTTGGTCCTCATGCGGCTCAGATGCCTTTTTCTGCCTCATTTCATGTCGCAGGTCTATTATCATGTCTTCCAACCGCTGATATTTCTCTGCCTCCTGTTTCTTCTTCCTGTCGCGGCTCCTGTAAGTGTCCCTATGCTCGGGGAACCCAACCTTCCAAGGGACGACGCCCACGCCTCGTACTTGCCCAGTGTGTTCAGGATTCCCGAGGGCGAGTGACAGCTCGTCCTTCTCTCTATTGGGGGCGAACCTTCCCTCCCGAGCGGCAACTACTGCATCATCAAGTTCTTTGACTTTATTCCGAATTTTTTCTCTTTCGGGCTCTCCCTCGGGGCCTGGTTTAACCTTTTCCTTCAACACAAGATTCCCTGTCTGTGGGTCGGGCTCCAGCCCGACGCTGTACGCCCAATGTCTCGCCCTTGCGGGATAGCTTGATGTACTTGGAGTAACCCCGGCAGCAATTAACTTGGCGTCCCTTTCTTGCCACTTAGGAATGGCGGTCTTATAGCCACCTGGCCCCAAACGTTGGAAATATTGCTTTTTGTCGGCATTCAACTTATTTTTCACCGACTTTTCTAGAGCTTCTTCTGATTCCTTGTAGTCCTTGAATTCTTGCCACTGATCTCTTATCCTCCTGTACTGTACGTTTTCAAAATTAGGGGTTTTCTTTATCTTGATGAATTGGTGGTATAACCTTTTCTTGTAGTTCATGAATTGTTCGGCCATTTTCTTTAGAGTCCACTGGAAGACTTTCTTTTTCTCGGCATCTCCGAGTCCTGTCGGTATGGCGAAATTGTGGAAAACGGACTTCAGAAGTTCCCTCTTGCAAATATCTGACACAAAACTCTCTCCTCCACCCTTCGGCTTGTGCCATTCTCGGATGGTGATCGGAATGTTGTCCCGAACAATAACTCCGCACTGACTCACAAATTTACGTGCGTGCTCTTTCGGAGCAATCGGTTCGCCAATTTCAGAGATTTCTTCGATATCAAATCTTTCTTCTTTTAACTTTTTGGCCGGGCCTCGTTTTCTTTTAACAGACTTGCTCGATCCCGATCCGGAGGGCTAAAAGAAGAAATATTATGTTAAAACATGTATATGTACACATATCAAATCATTAATTTATCACCAGAAGCTATGTATACCTCGTCGGTATTCTGCGCTACATTCTCATCGGCATTATTGTTCGAGGCGGATGGAGGAGCTTCTAAGTTATAAATCTCCTCGTCCTCCATTTCACCACCGGACATGTTAAGATATTGCGATCCATCATCTTCACCATCTCTGATGATGTCGAACAATTGATCTTCCGCTGCTCTGCCGTCCATAGCTTAACTAATACAAAAAAAAAGATAGAACAATTTAGTGCCAAATCGGGCGGCGGCATTATTGTAAAGAAATAACATGTGCGCACGGTAGAGGCTCACCGCGGGGGAGGGCACGAGGGGATGCTCGGGAACGACGGTGAGGCGCGGGATCAACGAGACTCGGGAAGGTCACAGACAGGACGACGGTGAGGCGAGGGATAGACGGCGAGATTCCTACATGATGTCAAGTTATAACGGTGAGGCGAGGGATCGACGAAATCAAGTACTTTGCATTGGGGAAATTGTGGTTGCATTCCTCGCGCGTTGCCGCGGAAAATTGTGGTTGCATTTTCACAATACTATTTCACAAATTCTAACACTTACATTGTAGCATTTTAATCTTTGCATCAAATAAAATTACATAGTAGCATCCATAAAATTACCCTAAATTACACAAGTACTTTGCACAACTACTTTGCATCCACTCTATTAATCGAAATTTACAAACTTCCTAACATTGCAAAACAGACAACAAGGCCTCATATAGAATTGCTTCAGGGATGGTGTCAGCGAACAACGTGGAATGAACATTACATATATGTTCAGACAACATGGTTCACTCACACCTCCCTGAAGATGCAACGTGCAACCATCTAATCATCGGCCAAAATTTAGAAACTTCCTAAAACAGTAGCAAAAATTGCAAGTACTTTGCATCAAATAAAATTGCATAAGTACTTTGCATCAAATAAAATTGCATAAGTTCTTTGCATCAAATAAAATTGCTCTTTGAATTCACAAGTATATTAGTGCTAACACTTGAATTCTAAAACTATTACACTACCCTTTGCACATTTCACAAATATTAATCAACACATTGCACAAATATTAATCAACTAAATAGTACTAAAGCAGTAGCAATTTAAAAAACAGTAGCATTTCTATCAATTTCCTACCAATTCCTAGCAATTCTAAAATGATTAACTAAACAAATTCACATTTAAACATCTTCTCATTTACATTCCTAGCAACTTAATTGATATTTGAACTAGGAATTAGAAAATAGTAGGATTTGAACTAATTTCAATGAATCTAAACAGTAGCATTTGAACCCTAATTCAAAGAATACCTAATTTTTTCTCCTAACTCGAAAATAGCCTAACTATCTAACGATGACGTCACCACGCGTCACGGCCACCACACCACGGCCGGTGTCGCGCACACGGCTCCGGCGACCACGGCTTCGGTGAGGAGCTGCTCATGGTCGCCCGCGACCAAACCGTAGCGGCGCCGCCCTGAAATGGACGCGCAACATCTCCGGCGACGATCTCGGGCAACAGCCTAAGAGGGGAACACCGCGGCCCGACCAACTACACCAAGAGGAGGAGAAAGGAGGGGGTCCAGGAGGACCAGTGTGCTCACCTGAATATGCCGGAGGGGTCGGGGACGCTCGGCGAGGTCGGAGATGGCCGGAATCAATGGAGGCGCCGCGGCGGACTCGAGGGAGAAGACAGAGACAATGGGCGGCGTGGCACGGCGGCGCGGCGTCGGGGAGCGACGTCGGGGAGCGGCGCTTCGATTCTTCGAGGAGCGGCGCGTCGATTCGTCGAGGAGCCGCACGGCGTCAGGGTGGCACGGCGGCGCTGCGTCGTCTTCGTCGTCGAGGGTTCGGGGTACGTCTGTGTGTGGGAGATGAACTGCCCGATCTGGGCAAGTCTTGCATTTAAGGCACACACCTTTAGTACCGGTCTATGGCACGGACCGGTACTAAAGCTCCTTCAGTACCGGCTGGTAGCACGGCCCGGTACTAAAGGTCTGTCGTTTGGGCGCCCAGAAAACTGGCGCGAAACGAAAACCTTTAGTACCGGCTGTTAGAACGGCCCGGTACTAAAGATCTTTTTCATTTTATTTCTCTTTTCTCTTTTCTCCTTTCTGTTTTTTTATATCTACTGATGTAATTGTTTAATTAGTTTGTAATAATTACTAAAAATCATGTCTATATTGAAGAATATGTTTTCAATAAATTACAAAAATTAGATATTAAAAAATGTAACATTTAAAATAAAGGGAATTGATAATCCCCATTTTAAATCATGACTTTTTTTGTGAACAAAGTACCAAAAATATGATGCAAAATGGCACCCATTTAATTTTCATGGAAACTAGTCCACATATGATGGATAATCCCCAAGTAGTAGGTTTTTCTTTGATTTCTACCTAATTTTTCCTAGTTAATTGAGTTTATGTCGATTTTTCGAAAGTAATACAACTTTGAACTACAACTATTTGATAGTTTGGTCTTAAGTTTTTGGAAAAATCATTTTAAGGTACACAACTAGTGGTTATATCACAGAAACATTGATAGTTCTAGAAACTTGATTTCTGACAAAATTTGCAAAAAAAAAATCTTAACAAAAAAGGTGTATCATGTATGAACATCTAGAAGTTTCAAAACAAATAACCAAGTTATGGTCATTTCAACAACATAGTTTGTGATAAAGACCTCATATTCCACAACATAGTTTGTGATAAAGACCTCATATTTCATAAATATCATTCCTGGATTACACATCACCAATATTCCCATCTGTTGTATTATTCCTCCTTTTCTTCGATTGCTTAACTTTGCGCCGGAACCATGGAGAATCTTCATTACTTAACGTGATGCTTGGGTCAGTGTTGACTTTGAAGGGCGGAATTTCATCAAACTTATCATAATCTTCTGACATGTCTGTCTTGTCCTCCACTCCCACGATGTTTCTTTTCCCTGAAAGAACTATGTGGCGTATTGCCTCGTCTGATGTATTCGCTTCCATATTTTTTCTTTTCTTCGGTTTGGTAGACATGTCTTTCACGTAGAAAACTTGAGCTACATCATTTGCTAGGACGAACAGTTCGTCTTTGTAATCAAGATTGTTCAGATCCACCGTTGTCATTCCGTACATCGGGTCTACCTTTACCCCGCCTGCATTCAGCTTGACCCATTTGCACCGAAACAAAGGGACCTTAAAAGAAGGTCCATACTCAAGTTCCCATATCTCCTCTACGTAACCATAATATGTGTCCTTTTGCCCATTGCTGTTTGTTGCGTCAAAGCGGACACCACTGTTTTGGTTGGTGCTCTTTTTATCTTGAGCGATCGTGTAAAATGTATTCCCATTTATCTCGTACCCTTCGAAAGTGACTATAGTCGAAGATGGTGTCCTGGCCAACAAGTACAGCTCAACATCAACTTCGGTGTTACTCATGAGATGTGTTTGCAACCAACCGCTGAATTTCGCCGTGTGTTGATCTTTAATCCAGAACTCATCCTCCACCGGGTTCTCAGATCGTAAAATATTCATGTGTTCCTCGATATACGGAGCTGCCAATGAGGAATTTTGTAGAACTGTGTAGTGCGCTTGACTGAAAGAAGGTCCGTCCCTACATACAAATACTTTTTTCCCTAGAGTGCCTTTTCCACTCAGTCTCCCCTCATGTCGCGACTGTGGAACACCAATCGGATTAATGTCAGGAATAAAGTCAACACAGAACTCAATGACCTCCTCGGTTCCATAGCCCTTGGAGATGCTTCCTTCTGTCCTAGCACGGTTATGAACATATTTCTTTAAGACTCCCATGAACCTCTCAAATGGGAACATATTGTGTAGAAATACGGGACCGAGAATTTGAATCTCTTCGACTAGGTGAACCAAGACATGCGTCATAACATCGAAAAAGGATGGGGGGAACACCAACTCAAAGCTGACAAGACACTGGACCACATCATTCTGTAGTCTTGGTAGGATCATTGGATCGATTACCTTCTGAGATATTGCATTGAGAAATGCACAAAGCTTCACAATGGGTACTCGAACATTTTCCGGTAGAAGCCCCCTCAATGCAATCGGAAGCAATTGCGTCATAATCACATGGCAGTCATGAGACTTTAGGTTTTGAAATTTTTGTTGTGCCACATTTATTATTCCCTTTATATTCGACGAGAAGCCAGACGGGACCTTGATACTGCTCAGACATTCAAAAAATATCACTTTCTCTTGTTTGGTTAGAGCATAGCTGGCAGGACCGTCATAATGTTCTGGAAGCAGGCCGTCTCGTTCTTTCAAACGTTTCTGGTCCTCCCGTGCTGCCGTTGTGTTTTTTTTCTTCCCATACACGCCCAAATGGCCTAGCAGGTTCACACAAATATTCTTCGTCACGTGCATCACGTCGATTGCAGATCGGACCTCTAGGACTTTCCAATATGATAGCTCCCAAAATATAGATTTCTTCTTCCACATGGGTGCGTGCCCGTTTGCGTCATCCGGAACCTTTAGTCCTCCAGGACCCTTTCCAAAGATTACTTTTAGATCCTTGACCATATCAAATATTTGTTCACCGGTACGGTCCATAGGCCTCCTACGGTGATCTGCCTCACCTTTGAAATGCTTTCCTTGCTTCCGGACGTTATGCCTGACCGGAAGAAATCGACGATGCCCCAGGTACACAGACTTCTTACAATTATCCAAGTATATACATTCAGTATCATCCAAACAGTGTGTTCATGCATGGTATCCCTTAGTTGTCTGTCCTGAGATGTTACTAAGAGCAGGCCAATCATTGATAGTTACGAAAAGCAACCCTCGAAGGTCAAAATCCTCCTGTTTGTGCTCATCCCACACACGTACACCTTCTTCCCGCCACAACTCTAAAAGTTCGTCAACTAATGGCCTGAGGTACACATCAAGCTCGCTCCCTGGTTGCTTCGGTCCTTGGATGAGCACTGGCATCATAATGAACTTTCGCTTCATGCACAACCAAGGAGGAAGGTTGTAAATACATAGAGTAATAGGCCAGGTGCTATGACTGCTGATTTGCTCTCCAAAAGGATTGAAGCCGTCCGTACTTAGACCAAATCTTAAGTTTCTTGCGTCATCTGCAAAGTCCGGGAACTCTCTCTCGATTTTTCTCCACTGGGATCCATCAGCGGGGTGTCTGAACATCGCGTCTTTCTTCCGGTCCTCTTTGTGCCATCGCAACATCTTGGCATGCTCTCTGTTGCTGAACAAACGTTTCAACCGTGGTATTATAGGAGCATACCACATCACCTTGGCAGGAACCCTCTTTCTGGGGCGCTCGCCCTCAACTTCACCAGGGTCATCTCGCCTGATCTTATACCGCAATGCACCGCATACCGGGCATGCATTCAGATTCTCGTACTCCTCACCGCGGTAGAGTATGCAGTCATTAATGCATGCATGTATCTTTTGCACCTCTAATCCTAGAGGACGGACGATCTTCTTTGCCTCGTACGTACTGTCGGGCAATTCGTTATCCTTTGGAAGCATCTTCTTTATCTTTTTCAACAACTTTTCAAACCCCTTGTCCGATACACCATTCTCAGCCTTCCATTGCAGCAAATCCAGCGTCGTACCCAGCTTTTTCCGGTCATCTTCGACACCTGGGTACAATTTTTTTTTGTGATCCTCTAACATGCGCTCCAACTTGAGCCACTCCCTCTGATTTACGCTGTTTCTCTGTGCATCAACAATGGCCCGAGAAAGATCATCAGCGGGCTCATCCGGCGCCTCTTCGTCAGGCGCGTCTTCTCCAGTTTCCCCACTTGTAGTACCGTCGTATTCAGGAAACTCAGGATAGTTGTCATCGTCCTCTTCTTCTTCATTGTCTTCCATTATGACCCATGTTTCCCCGTGTTTGGTCCAACAATTATAGCCGGGCATGAAACCGGACTGAAACAGGTGGATGTGAATGGTTTTTGAGTTGGAGTAACTCCTGATATTCTTACAAGCACAACATGGACAATACATAAAACCATACCGCTTATTTGCCTCAGCAACACGGATAAAATCCAGCACGCCGGTCATGAACTCCGGAGTGCGTCGGTCAACGTACATCCATTGTCGATTCATCTGCATTATGTAAATATATACAAAACCATTACACAATAGTTATATATATATATATCTATCATGAATAGATAGATACGTGACCAATTCATTAATACAAGTTCACCATATTTAAACAAATCTAATACATAGATCTCATAAAACATTCATTAATTGAAACTAACATAGAACTAGCTAAAGAATTTAAATCCAACGACAAATGCGATCAAAATCGCAACTAAGGTAATTATTGAACCAACAGCATAATGATACCAAGCCTCTTGACTAATGACATATTTTCTAAACTTTTTAAGCTTCAAGCGCATTGCATTCATCTTGATCTTGTGATCCAAGCGCATTGCCTCCATCTTGATCTCGTTATCATCGACGACGTCGGCAATCTTCAACTCCCATTTCATCTTCTCTTCGAGACGAAGATCTTCACTTCTTTTCAATTTAGCTTTCAAATCATTGTTTTCTTCTACTAAAAACTCGAAAATAGGGTCGGGCTCATTTTCCGGTTCAACTACCTCCTAGATAAAAATATATCTACGTTAAGTTGGTCGGTATAATTTTTGTAAACACGAAATTAAACAAACATATACTTATAACAAACAATCGTACCACATCCGAATAATAGAGCGGGCGAGAGCCAGTGTGGACAGATGTCAAAACCATGACACTATATATAACAAAAAGTTACACAAATAAGAAAATTATACAAGTAATAATTCTATAAACAATTAATTACGTAATTATAGCATAAAATGAGCTAAACTAGGACTAAATGAGCTAAACTAGGACAAAATTAGCTAAACTAGCACAAAGTAAATGATGAAACTAGCACTAAATAAGCTACATTTGTAGATTTTTCTAAATTTTTCTATCTAGGTCAAACTAACAATACATTTCTAGATTTTCCTACATTTTTCTATCTAGGTCAAACTAACACTAAATGAGCTCAAACTAGCACTAAATGAACTGAAGTTTCCAATTAAATGTAAGAGAAACAAGTTTCTAACCTTTTTGACCAAAAATGGTGCCACCAAATTGGACAAATCGCCGGATCGCCACCGAGCTCGAGCAACAACAGAGAGAAATAAATGAGGAGGCAGAGAGTGAAGTGAGCTCGGGCTGGAGGAAGTAGATGGAATTTATAGCGAAATGTTTTAGTACCGGTTTGTAACACAAACCGGTACTACATGTCCATCTTTAGTACCGGTTTGTAACACAGACCGGTACTAAAGGTTCTTGCCGTGGGACCCGCCGCTGCAGCGCCAGCCCCAAATCCTTTAGTTCCGGTTGGTTACACCAACCGGTACTGAAGGTTGCTTACCGACCGGTACTGCTGCCGTTCGCCTATCCGGCCGCTGGGACCGGTACTAATGTTATATTAGTACCGGCCGCAAATTGGTGCGGGACTAAAAGTCTGGACCAAAGGTCCGTTTTCTACTAGTGGCAGGTTCAAAACTTTTGCACAAAGGACCTCACATCTAACTAGAGAAAAGCGAACATGTCCAACTCCATCTCCACCCATCTCGCGCTATATCGCACCATGGTCAACTGCGTCGACACCGGGGAATTGGCCAATTGCGGCACCGCGGCGGAAGCCAACCAAGATTGTTCAAGAAAGCCTCCAAAACTGGTGGATGAAGACAACATTGAGCCGGCTTTACATCGCCAACATCAAAGAGGGGAGTGGCCTCCCTTTGGCTTGCAGAGTCGATGGCGAGCAGCCGCCGAGGAAGAACCCCCAATCAACGCGCCATCAATGAAAGAGCGGTAGAGCCACTGCAAGTTCCAACTCGCTACAGCTTGTAACCTTTCCTGCGACCTTCGAAGCAAGGCAAATCAAGGTCAACGCCCCTCACCATATACACTTCATGTTCCCCCAGTAGCAAGAACAGAGGAAAATATCTTCGAATCTCCCTGCACCAAAGCGACCTTGAGCGTCTTCTCATTTAAGTTGTTGCCACCTAAATCCAACATCAATGACATCGTCCACCAATGTCAGCTAACTGGGGAAGAGGCACTGACGCTGCTCCCGAGCGACAGAAGCAAGCAACAATGCGGCATGACACTATATAGGACCAAACTGTAGCTATCGCTACACCTACTAGTGCCATATACATAGAAGACCCCCCCCCCCCCCCCCCCGCAGTATAAGCAGCAGAGCCGGCGTAGGAGAGGGGAAGAGCAGCGATGGGAGGGGAAGGCGAACACATGAGGCCTAGAGAGGGGGAGGAGAGAGAAGATGAGGGAAATGAATGAGTGTTTCTTGTTTGAAGTAGGTTCATTACTGTCTACGAAAAAACATATATACTCCAAGGTGTTCATAAGAAGTTGGTCAATGGAAGATGGGCAAATGGTTGTCTTCTCATGACATGACACTAATTAAAGTATGTTGTGATAGTTAGGAGACATTTTGTAACAGTAAACTAGGTGTCATAATGAAGGTTAATTCGTCGGAACCGCTCGTTGATTGACTATATATCGGTCGTTGATCGTTATTCCTAGATGATTTTTACAACAATCTATTGATAAATTTTTTTATTTCTCCAGGATCTACTAGGAGAACTTTTTTCGAGATTAAGCTTCTTGGGAAAGAAAACCCTACATCCATTTGAAATTTTGGACCCATGGAGAATCAAAATAAATACATTTTGTACTAAACTTATATACTTCTCTAGATTTACGTTTAGCATGTACAATATCATAAATATAATTTTATGTTTGTTCGCGTAGTTTAATCACATAACTAGAAATGTTACAAAATATTAGGTGGTAATTTTTAGTAATGAATATTTTGTAACAAAAGTTCGTTATGGAACTTGTTTTTCCTTCAATACATAATCTATATGATTTATAGTTATTTATAATAAACATCTATAAAAGGTAGCACTCTAACTAAAATTATTGTTGCCGGTCAGATTTGTTATTCTTACATCCGAAGAGATCATGTGGTGTGTATTTTTTTCAACAATTTGATCATGTGATTATGTTAATATACTTAGTATGTCCCAAAATATAACATGAGCATGATTTTTTACTATCACAATCCATGTGTTTAACCTCCACTAATATCGACACATATGGATTGAGCTTGTATAAATGAGATCTTGCATTTTGTATTGTGGGATACTTTTCCATATGTATTTATACTATTTTTAGTAAATATAATTTAGTGAAGTCATATTTTAAGTTGTGTAGTGTTGACCAAAAAACATTCATGGTTTATTTTTTAGGCATCATAAATAGTTCCATGGGTGTAATGGATAGTAGCATATTTATTATCACACAATTTCCATGTTGGCCCTTCTTTGCTCGGGGCCCTGGGCGGTCATCCTTCTTGTCCGGCCTATGGACCGGCCATGGTTAGGAGAACCCCCGAGAAACAGTGTTTTTCTAATCTTGAGCTTCATAGATTTTTTTAGCTTTTTGTTTAGTTATCAAAAGTCCATAGTGCCCCTAGATTTAAATTGTCTCGCGTTTAACCAATAATGTTGTTCTTTTGGATTTTTGTGGTGCATGGTGAGCAAGAAACTTATCTTTAGACATCGTAAAGTACCTAAATATAAAGCTCTATTAAGCTTTCAGTAATACACATAAGTAATAATAGCTAAGATAGTTTATTTTTAATAAAATATATATGAACCAAGTAAGTATGATAACCATTACTGCTAAGAGCAACGAAAGCTGTTTGAGATATAGTTGTTTGCCCTTGTTCCATCCAACTTTACGTGTAAAATTGAATTGTTCTATTTAATATCAAAATTGTTCCAATAAAAATTGCTATTCTAATTATTCAAATCTGATGCATAACATGTTAAAATGAGCTAATTAATTTTATCACTAACATGTTCATTATATACAACATAATTTGCATAACAATAAAAAGCATACACGAGATCTAAATAGTGGGTAGTTAAGCGGACTTTTCACCTAAAATCCTGATAACATATTTTGCATATCATTGCCATACAATGTTCCTGCATCATTGCATTATTGCATACATAGTGAGAACTAATGTCACGATATCAATATAAGTCCATCTTCACAGGATCATAACCAACAAGTTTGAATACAACATCAATCACACACTTCATACTGCATATTTTAAAATTAGCTCACTTTTCTCTTAGGGTTGAAATTATCGACCAGGGGCGGAGCTGGGGGACATAGATTGTATTTGTAGTTTTATATCGCGGCGGAGGAAAAATCCAAGGTCGTGATAATTGAAAGGAAAGACGTCGCCTAGGGGGGGGTGAATAGGCGAGGTACACTTTTTACAATTTAGGGTTGATAAATGCGGAAAAAAACTTAGTGTTTAACTTATCAAGAACACAACCTAAATATACTACGTGAACCTATGTGCACCAACAACTTATGCTAAGCAAGACAAGCAACAAAGTGATAACAAGGTAAATGACTTCAAGCACGAAGGCTATCACAATGTAAATGACTTCAAGCACGAAGGCTATCACAATGTAAAGTGCATAAGTAAAGAGCTCGGGTATAGAGATAACCGAGACACGCGGAGACGAGGATGCATTCCCGAGTTCCTCCTTCTTAGGGGAGTACGTCTCGTTGGAGAGGTGTCAGTGACCACCACAGGTCCGACTCAACGCCACAAAGGCCTCACCTTATTCTCCGATGAACTCGACCACAAAGGTCCGGGTTCACCTTCCACTATGAACTCCTTTGGGGCGGAGAACAATCCCGTACAACAACCTTGGGGCACACACCCACAACCGAATTGGGGGCTCCCAAAAGACCACACAAGGTCTTGACCACAACAGGTCTAACTTGACCACAAAGGTCCCAACTAGCCACAAAGGTCTTGACCACAAAAGGTCCTAACCGACCACAAAAGGTCTCCGCCACAAAGGCCGGCCACTAAGGCGTCTAGGGTCCAAGGACCCAAGAGTAACAAGCTCACGAATTTCACCACCACGAATCACGTGGAGGGCTCAAACCGATGCAACCAATGCAATGGCAAGAACACAAGTTCTTCACTCCCAAATCCCACCAAAAGCAACTAATGCTTATGGGGGGAGGAGAGAGGAAGAACAAAGAAACCACAAAGGAGTCAAATCCCTCACTCCCTAATCCCACCAAAAGCAACTAATGCTTGTGGGGGGAGAAGAGAGGAAGAACAAAGAAGGAGAACCACAATGGAACTCCTAGATCTAGATCCACTAGGTTCCCCTCACTTAGAGGAGAGATGGATTGGTGGAAACGTAGATCTAGATCTCCTCTCACTTTTCCCTCAAAGATATGCAAGAATCATGGGAGGAATTGAGATGGGGCAAGCTTTTCCAAGGTCAACAATGGCAGGAGAGAGGGGGGGGGGGGGGAAACGAGCAGCTCAAGGAAGAAGAAGGGGAGGGGTATTTATAGCCCTCCCAGTTTTCTAGCCGTTGGGAATCGTCAGCTCGGAAATTTCTAAGTCCGGAAATTTCCGAACCCCGGAAATCTCCGGTAGGAAATCCGACTGAGAGCTGAAAGCGACCAGTGCTGATATCAAATAAGACTTGGCGAAAAACTTAACTTGGTCGTTTGGAAAATTTCGAACCGGGACCCCGGAAATTTCCGGCGGAAAATCCGACTGAGAGCCAGTTGAGTGCAGTGCAGAAATTTTTTAAGACTTGGCGAAAAATTCTCCGGGTCGGAAATCTCCGGTCTGGGGTCCAGAAATTTCCGCCCCTCCGAAAACTGCAGAAACACCAGAACTGAAATAACTTTTGCATAATAAATCCGAATGAGGTGAAACCAACTCCGTTGGAAAGGTACCGACAAGGAGAAAGCTACAAAAACGCAAGGAGAAAGCTGCAAAAACCAACTCCGATAAATATTGCAAACCATAAATAGAGCAAAGTCCCCACACATGTGAAGGTGTGGAACTTTGCTCAAGGTTGAACCGGTCATATTTCCACACCGAAAACGCAACAAGTTTTCCATACTAAAACCTTTTTCGAAGAACTTGGTCTTGTCATGAAGATCATGACAAGCACCAAAACCCAACAAGGTGAAAAGCCAAATAAGAACCAAGAAAGATGATATGCCAACTGACGAGGATATACCAAACGGGTATCCTATCGTGTGGGTACCTGGTGCACGTGATGACTATAGCCCCATTGTTAATAGGCTGGCAAAGCCCATGAAGGAAGGCCCAAGACGAAGATTGCTTTCCAAGTGATATCATAGTCGGTTGTAGTTTCCATATTTGTAATCCTAGTCGGTTACGTACCCGAGACCCAGCCCCCTATATAAGGGCTGGGAGGGTTACCGATGAAGGACACGCACCTCAGAACCTCCAAACCCCAACGAGACGAACTCTCGCTGGACCCTTGTAACCATCGCATATTCACAAGAGCAATAACAGACAAGCAGGAAGTAGGGGTGTTACCTCAGTCGAGGGCCCTGAACCTGGGTAAATCCCGCTTGTCAGCCGTCGAGTCCACCAGCACTACGCGTTCTCTACCTCATAACTCTAACCCTAGGCTATCGACTATGGGTATTGATGAGGACACCCCTCGTCAATTGGCGCCGTCTGTGGGAAAAGGTAGTGTTGGATCTACGGATTCGCTGGCTTCGTCTTCAAACGGCAACTCGCCGACTACATCTGCAAACAGCCACGCGCTGACAATCTCGACTGGCGTTGAAGCACCAGGCGATCAGTCGCCAGCTTCGCAATCTGCATCGCCAAAAAGAGTCAAGCCATACTCATCGGAAGCACAAGAAGTTTTCGCTAATCTCGATTCAGGTTTCGATCTAACCGTTGGAGAGCACAATTTTTTCGTCGATAAGTTTGGTGTGCAGGACTTGACCGATTCGATCGCGATGGAGGCACTCGAAGGTCCATCGACTGCGATCACATCTCCAGCAGGCAAGGAAGATACCTCATCACAGATCGATTCGATCCCATCGCCGACATCCCCAACCTCATCCATGTCGACTGAAGAGTTCAATAGAATCATGGCGCAAGAGTTCCCGGAGGATGAGGCACAGTCTACCCATCAGATAGGCGCAGTCGAGAAACCATCTACTACGGTCACAGCTACCGCAGGCAGGGAAGCTACGTCGTCAAAGGTCAACTCGATCTCGCCGTCAAGATCTCTAGTCGACTCCATGACGACCCAAGAGTTCAATAAACTCTTGGCACAAGAACTCCTAGATGATGAGGTACAGTCTGACTATCAAGTCACCACAGTCGAACACATCGCGGTACTCGACACTGCACCCGACTACAGGCAAACTGAAGACACGGGCGACAGCATCTACCTCGCCGACTTCATCGGGCCAGAGATCCAAGCGGATCACGAGTTCCTCTCCAGCAACGAAGACGATCCTGAAAAAATACCCGAAGCATACGTCAACACCGACGCCCAGATCAGCAACAACTCCGACATGAGTTTGGACGACGACTCTGAACCCATAACCGGCGTCGATAGCACATACACATATCCCCCGGTCATACCTCGGCAAGTCTATGTTGCATTCAGCGCCGAAACCTCAGCGGCAGCAGCTAGTCGCAGACCTACAGAATTTCCTTGCACAGTCACATTACCAGATGGCGTGACAACACTAACTATCACAGCAGAGATGGCAGCAAAAGTTGACAAAATCATAAAGGACTGCACAATGATGCCAGCAGACGCGACCCCAGAGGAGTGGATGACATACAATTATTTTAATTGGCAAGAAGCGATGCGCTTAAAGGAGTACATAGCAACACTCGAAGAACGCAGAAAGCAAGCTAGCATCTCGAGTATGCGGAGAAGGCAGTTTTCCCTTAGCTCCACAAGTGCGACGGAGCACAGACATAGATCAAGATTCGCCAATATCCCAGCGGGCGAGAGATCCGGAGTCACTCGCAACTTAGAACATTCGTTCATGACCCTGGACTCCGAAGGCGTAATAGTACCCAAAACAGCTGAAGGTGCCTTGATATCACTTGGAGCATACCTCAAGGCAACATCACCCCCAGCAGGCGATCCGGCCGAAGAACTGCATCTCCAGCAATTAAAGGCGCTCGCACTCGCGGCAAAAGGACTCCAGACGGAGAAGTACAGAGAGCGCAGCAGAAGCCATTCGCGAGATCGTCGCAGTCGACGCCCTCGTAGGAGTGGCACACGAAGGCACTCGAGGCGTCGCTGTCGTGGTGGTATCACGGCAGATGCCATAGGATGGCTAAAAGTGTGGGGCCGATGGACGCTGGTGGATCCGGGGAGGGCTAGCGAGCTAAGAAGCTCACGCAAGAGGAAAGAAGAAACGGACACGAGCCGACTCGACCCGGGTCAAGAACAAGCAATAACAACCAGGAAAACGCAAGAACATGAACAAACCCACACGGTACCACAAACACGCACGATGTACCCAGGTTCGGGGCCCTCGTGAGGAGGTAACACCCCTACTCCTGCCTTGCTTCTCTCTATATGTGTCTCACAAGATCTACAAGGCGCTCCTTGAGCTGTTTTGGTAAGAACTAGGAAGAACTACAAAATGAGGAAGGAGTAAATGCCCTAGCAGTGAATGAGACTATAGTTCTGGCTCTCTGGTTGGTCTCTCTTTTTTTTCTTCCCACAGGGGGAGTTATGGCGCTATATATAGAGTTCCTGCCGGGTTGTCCGGGAACCCTAATTCCTCCGGGCCCCCCAGACAACAGCACCCGTCCAACGGTAATGTCGACACCTCTACCACGACCTAGCCGCCGGGCTATCCGACATAGGCCGGGGTAGGCCATGATGCCTCTTGCTGCAGCCGCCGCCGTCCTAGATGGTGACGCTTCCCCTGCCAGAGACAGGACGTGCCTTCTCCATGCCTTGTCTCCTGTCAGTCCCTTGCCAGTACAGAGGTATAGTCACGTCGCCCTTGTCTTGTGCCCTTTGTCCCGCGCCCGTGTCAGACGGGAGGTGACCTTTCCTCCGTGTCAGACAGGTCAGTGTCCTGCCCCTGTACTTGCCCTGCACTTGTACTTGCCCTTGACTTGTTGCCCGACATGCGATATGTCGGACACATCCTCCTATCCCGGCATAAGTATATCGGGCTTCTCTCCGTGCGCCGGCCTGGTTATGCCGGGCCCGGACCTCCGACATACCTCACCCGACCCGAACATGTATGTCGGATCCTCCTTCCTGCACAACACATATAGATAGAGATCTCGGACATGGTTATGTCGGTTAGAACATGTCGGCTACCTCCGACATAAGACTAAGTCGGCCAAACATACAACCAGGTCTGGCTGGGACCCCTTGCCTTAACCCTACCCGGGGGTAGCCCCCCGACACTAGTCCCCGAAGCTGGTGTAGTCCTACAGCCTTGGATGAAGGGCTGCATCAGCTTTAACCTGACAACTGCCTTGAACCAAAAGCCGGCATAACTATGCCTAGCAACTTGATTGCTCCGACTTGCCCAAGTCGGTCAGTCAAGGCCCTGCGACACCACGATGTCGGCCTGATGAGAAAACTTCGGCATGCCTGTCCCGACTTACTGTAAAAAGATCATCTGACATGGCCATCTCGGTTTGT
This sequence comes from Poa annua, assembly GCA_026929855.1. NCBI lineage: Eukaryota > Viridiplantae > Streptophyta > Magnoliopsida > Poales > Poaceae > Poa > Poa annua. Next base: position 75,984,499 of record CM049433.1, read on the forward strand.
CACCGAGTTTTTAGCCATCCCGGGTTATTGTTCCGGTACCCTCGATATCACTGAGTCTTTGTCTCAGATCTTTGCCGAGACGCACCACACATACACTGCCCCATTCCGAGAAACGCGCCACGCGGTCCGACACGCTGTCCGAAAACACCGTGCTGGTCCCACCAGCCGTCATATCTAACAGGTACTCGAGTAGTTTGAGTACCCGAGGCGCCTCCTTGATTCCTGGGCTGGCGACCGCACCCGATCCGCAGTGGACGGTTGCCATTCTGTAACCCACGGTGCGGCCGATCGTGTGGCCACAACCGCTCCACTCGCGCCAACCGCCGCACGCACGATCCCACGATCGGCTCGAAACCAACGGGCGGGAAAACCTAGCAACTGCCTCTTCTCCTTCCCTCTTAAATACGGCGGCGGGGTTCCTCTCCTTCTTCTTCCGCATTCTCTTCTCCTTTGCTCCCCTTCTGCCCCCGAGCGAATCGCCGCCGCGACGCACGCCGCCTACGCACCGCACGCCGGGGAGCTCGACGCCGGCGACCGAAGTTCGCCTCGCTGCCGTCGGGACGAGATCCTCTCGCTCTACGGCACCAATCTCCACGGTAAGGTTCCTCCCGAGGCTTGAACAGATTGAACCGCGGCTCGGCCGAACCTAGTTCATCCCCCTTCTTCGGTAGAACAGGTTAGAACCAGTGTTAATCTCTCCGCAGATCATTGTTTCCGTCATCACAACACCGCTATAGGTTTCTCTTCACCAGATCTCGCCATACCTCTTCAATAGCGATTCACCATTGTACTGCTAGCGGTTCTTCCTTGCTAGAACCATTTAACTTCCTTTTAAATGGTCTCGGTAGATCTTCCTCCATGCTACTCGGGCGTGGATTTCAGTTTATTGCCGGGATTCGCCGACTGTTATCCGACTTACCCCCTACCTCGGGCTATTGCCCGGTATCTGTTTTGCAGATCCGCCGACATGTCTTCAAGCCATACCTCCGAGCAATCCGACATATCCGCCGAAGGAATCCGTGGGGGATGGGAAGGCTCGGACGTCGTGCAAGACGACCTTGACTGGCTACGTCGCACGCGTCGCGTCCCGGCGCCCATCATATGCCGGATTCCTGGCGAGGAAGTGGAACCCGCGCCCCAGGAAGGAGAGCGCGTGGTGTTTGTCGCGCACTTCGAGCGCGGCTTCGCCCTTCCGACAAGCAGGTTCTTCCGAGCCTTCCTTGACAAGTTCGAGCTACAGCCGCACCACTTGCCGGCAAACTCCATTACCTCCCTCTCGGCCTTCGTCGCCTTCTCCGAGGGATACCTCGGCCTGTGGCCTCTGGTCGGCCTCTGGGCGAGGTACTTCGTGCTCCGGAAGCAGAGCATCCCGAACAAGGGTGTGAAGACCAAGGAGATGACGGCGTGCGGGGCCGCCACTATCACCGCCCGCAAGCTTTCCGACTTCCCCAAGGTCTCCGGGTTGGAGTCCTGCCGTAAATGGCAGCGTAGCTTCTTCTACGTGAAGAATCCGGACCCCTCCGACAACGCCAAGGGGTACGACTTCCTCAACCTCCCGGAGTTCCGACTTGACCCGCCTAACTCTCAGGCGAATTGGGGCTGGGATCCGTCGGGCTGTGACGCAGAGTCCCAGGCCATCCATGAACACCTGCTCTCCATCAAGGACGAGCTGACGGCGGACGACCTCCTGAGGACCTTCGTCGCCCGCCGGATAAGCCCCCTGCAGAACCGGGTGCACAAGATCTGCCACATGAGCGGGCCCCGAGACCCAACTCGGATCAGCCCGTTCGAGTTGGACAAGCCGGCAGTCCGCCGACGTGTCCGAGCCATCGCCCAAACCTCCATGGGAGATGACTGGGAATGGGGGCTTGAACCGTACAGCCGCGCCAATCCTCCGCCCCAGGTAAGCTCTAGCCACTCATCTCCGACATATCTTCGAGCACCCGACATAGCGGTTAAACTACATTCTTGCCTTTCTTGCTTCCTTAGACATTTCTTGCTATTCTTCTTTTGCAGCGGTTTGACCGTCAAGCCCGGGAGGACCAAAGGTGGGCGAATGGAAGTTGGCGCGCGGACACTGCCGTGCCGGCAACTCCGCTCACTGAAGACCCGGACGACGAGGACCACTTGTCGATCCCAGTACCCCGCACTTCCGGCCCGGGTAAGCCTCGAACTCGGTCCCGTCCCCAAGACGATTCTGACGACGACGACTGTGTGATGCTAGAGATCATACACGCCACTCCCTTGGCCTGTGCTGACCCTCTGCCTTCACCATCAGCCGGGCCGAGCACCCAAGCAGCCACGCGTAAGCGCGCGGGAGCCGGCACCTCTGCCGCGGATCCCCCGGGGGCCAAGAAGGCCAAAACCACCAAGAAACTCTCCCGCAAGAAGATTCCGACCGCTGCCGGGTAAGCCTCCTTTCTTTCGCCTTCCGACCTCTTTGCTTTATTCCTTCTAACCTTTTACTTCATGCTCAGAGCCCCGCTTGAGCTCGACCAGAACGAGCCGGCGGCCCCGACAAACGTCGGAGTTGGCAGCCCCTCCCGGGCGACACCCGCGGCTGCCGACTTAGCTGGGTCCGACACCTCCCCGTCGACACTTAAGACGGCAGCGGAAGCGAGCCGAGCCAGCCCGGACCGAGATGTCGGGGCTGGTGGTAACCAATCGCGCTCTGCCGCTGCACAAACCGAGACCACGGCGGTGCCGGACGCACCCCCGCAGCAACCAACGCCGCCGGAGCCACAATCCTTCGCTGCAAGCAAGCAGCCATCTGCACAACAACAGTGCCGGGCACCAACTAAGGCCGCCAAGAAGAAAACTGCCCCGACCCCGGATCAGTTGGCGGCCAAGAAAGGTCAGCTTCCTCCGGGTAAACTCAAAGTGGTGCATCCTCCCCGCATTGCCGTTAAGACGGCGGCCCTGCGCATGCTGGAGGCCACTGTCGACCGGGTTGCTAGCGCTACCGACTTGGAGAGCTCAGGGTTCCTCACACCTAGTACTGACTCTTCAGGTTCGATGGAGCAGTATAATCTGGATTGGAATGCCGCCGACATCAGCGAGGCTACCTCTTCCGACCCGAGTATCGACCACCCGGCTGGGCCCGGGAAAGTCGCTCAGTCTCTGCATGCACTTCAGTCTGCAGTCCTTCACCTGACAACAGCCGCAGAGGTAAGCTCTTCCACATCCACTATCTCCAGTCCCCGAGGTTTTGGTCGAATGGTTAAGACTCGACCGAGTTAAGACCATTCGGCGAAAAACTTCAACAACCAAGTTGCTCTAACACCTCGCTTTTTATTGCAGTCATGCAGCAAAGAACGCACCCGGGTGTTCCAAAGGCTGTTGGTCGAGCATGGGTCCCTCCGGAGGCGGTTCAAAGAGCTCCAGGCTGCGCACCAGGACCATGGTACACTTCCTTGTTTCTGAAACATATTTCCTTTCTCTAGTTTGCCTTTACATTTACCACCGACTTGTCGCCTTTTTTAGCCGACACCGCCGCCCGAGTTGCCGCCGAGCACCAGCTCGAGTTGGAGAAGGAGCGGGCCAATTCAGCTCGGCTTCAACAAGAACTGGAGCAGGCCAAGATTGAGAAGGCCGAGTTGGAGAAGACCCTGGCGGACGCCGTACGGACTCAGGGTGAAGTGCTCGAGCAAACTGAGTCTCGCGCCACCTTGGCCGAGAAAAAGCTCAACGCCCTCAAATCCCAGTGTGACCTCTGGCTGGCCGAACTTAAGAAGATTAATGCCCAGATGGACAGTGAGTTCCTCCAAACTCTTACTTCTTCTTGCCTTACTCTCTTGCCGACATTCACATTATACTGGCCCGCCTTCTAACTCATCAACAGCTTTCTTCTCCGCAGAGCACTTCTCCCACACGCACGCCGTCGCTGTGAAGGCCATCAACCGGGCGCGTGCGAAGAGGGCTGAAGCCGGCCCCATCTCTGGAGAGTGGGACGTAGAAGACCATCTCGTAGCACTTAATGCGCGCCTCGCGCCGCTTAAGAGTATCGGGACGGAGCTTCTCGACGCCGGCATTCACGTCTACCGGAAGCTCTGGCCTGGCGCCACGCCTCCGGACAATGTGTCCGACCTGGCCCAGGAGCTGATGAAGACGGAAAGGCGCCTCCGAGAATGGCGGTCTTTCGCCGCCCGTGCCGGTGCGGACCAAACCCTCTCCTTCATACTATCCTGGTATGAGGGGATCGACCTTCAGAGGGTGCGGGCGCAGCGCGAGAACTCGGCGTGGACAACCGATTCGGCCAAGATCCAGCTTCGGCGAGACGCGGCGCACTACTTCGCCGGCTACTCACAGCCCCATCTATACATCGAGGGCGAAGTCTACTCGGATGACGAAGATTACGCCGACGACGTTGAGGACGAGGAGAAGGACGATGAAGAAGAAGCCCAAGGCAACCTCCCCGACACCTCCAAAACCTCCGGCAAAGCCCAGTCATCCGGGAAGGCTTCCACTTCGGGGACCGCCGATGTAGCCAGCCAGGACGCCGCCGCCGACATCACCAAGTTGGCCTCGACTGACCCGCTGAGAATCGCCGTTGAGGCCACCGTCGAGCTGGGAGCTGCCGACACCACCGCAACTAACGATATTCCTGCTGCCCAGTCTCCTGTGTAAAACTCTAGAAAACAAATCTATCAAATCCCCGGAATGCCGGGTTCATATGTAACATATACAATTTTAAGTAGAATACTTTACTGTTTGCCTTATTGAATCGAGCATGTACATAGTTATGTCGGATCATTTTACACCGAGTCCCCGAGTTTACTTTCTCGTTTACTATACTTAGTGATTTTTGCTCTTGTCTACCATACAGGCGTTCGACAGTCGAGTCACAAAATCACGACTATAGCATACGGTACTAGAGAATACCCGAGTTAAGGTTCAAAAGTATTCGACATAACGGAAGAATAATTGAAAGACGGGGTTAACACACAACACGTGCCGAATTGCTTTTACACCGAGTCCCCGAGTTCGTTTTCGTGTTTACCACCTTCCACTATCTTTGCTCTTGACTACCACTTTGGGCATTCGTCAGTCGAGTCACAAGATCATTTCACATAGCATACATTACTTAACTTTGAAACGAGGTTGAAAGTTCATTCGGCACGTGGACAACAGGTACGAAATAAGCACGGCAGTCCCCGAGTTTCACCTCGAGTCGCCGGCATGCAGGTAACGAGGGACTAACCGAGATACAAACATAGATAAAAGGTCTGGCAGTCCCCGAGTTTACCCCGGAGTGCCCGACATGCAAAAAACATAAGAAAAGAACCATCATACGGATAAGGCAGTCCCCGAGATTCATTCTGGGGTGCCGGCATTTCATTCATAAGGAACGGAGATACCTACACTGTGCCTTTTATGCAGAAAAGGGACGAAGTAAGGCTACATTCCATGGTCGTTTGGTTTCCTCGCCGGCTCTATCCATCACACCTTTCCTAGCTTCCTGCGCATCTACAAGATAATATGAGTCATTGTGCAGGGCTTTGCTCACCACAAAAGGTCCTTCCCACGGAGGGGATAACTTGTGCATGCCGGCCGTTCGCTGTATCAGTCTCAGTACCAACTCTCCTTCTCTAAACACCCGGGGGTGCACCTTCCGGCTATGATAGCGTCGGAGGCTCTGCTGGTATATCGCTAACCGAGATAGGGCCAACTCTCTTGCTTCCTCAAGCAAGTCGACATCATTCTCTCGAGCTTCTCTTGCCTCGGTCTCTGTAAACATCGCCACCCTGGGCGAGTCATACTGTATGTCGGTTGGCAACACTGCCTCAGCACCATACACCATGAAGAATGGGGTGTACCCGGTGGATCTGTTGGGCGTAGTCCGGAGACCCCATAGCACCGCCGGTATTTCCTCTATCCAGCACCCCGGAGTCCGCAGGAGTGGTTCTATCAACCGGGCCTTTATGCCGGCCAACACCAATGCGTTGGCCCTCTCAACCTGCCCATTTGCCTCCGGGTGTGCCACCGAGGCCACATCAAGCCGGATTCTCTTCTCCGCACAGAACCGAGCAAACTCCCCTACTGCAAAATTGGTGCCATTGTCCGTGATAATGCTGTGCGGGTAACCGTATCTCAGTATGATATCCTTCAAAAATGAGACGGCTGCAGCCCCATCACACTTCCGAATCGGCTTCACCTCGATCCATTTGGTGAACTTGTCCACCATGACTAGTATATGAGTCATGTTGCCCCGCGCCGGCTTGAATGGACCCACCATATCCAAGCACCATACCGCAAACGGCCATGTGATGGGGATAGTTTTCAGTGCTGCCGCCGGCATATGTATTCTGTGTGCAAATCTCTGGCAACCTCCACATTTTCGGACAATATCTTCTGCCTGTTGCAGAGCCGAAGGCCAATAGAACCCATGTCGGAAGACCTTTGCCACCAGTGCCCTTGAGGAAGCATGGTGACCGCATTCACCTTGATGTATCTCGAGTAGCATTTCTTGCCCCTCCTCCGGGTCAACGCAACGCTGCAGCACTTCAGTGACACTTCTCTTATACAGCTCTTGATTGATTACCGTGTAAGCCTTGGCCCTCCTTATCACCTGCCGAGCTTCCACTTCATTCTCCGGCAGGGTTCCATACACCATATATGCCATGATGGGCTGCGCCCATTCCGGTACCTGCCTCACCGGGAAGACTGGGGCATCTATTTCCATAGGATCGGCCGACATCACCTCTGCCGTCATACCTGGTACAGTCCCCGAGTTTATCCAAATGCTCCCGACATCAATCTCCATGGGCACGGCTTCTGTCTCCGAGCTCTTCGGGATAAATATGGACTCCGACTCGGGTGATGGCTTGATAGACGGTATCTTCAAGTGTTCCAATGCTATGCCGGGTGGGATTGCGTCCCGCGAAGACCCAAGCTTGGACAATACATCCGCAGCCTCATTCTCTCCCCGGGGTATATGCTTGAACTCGCACCCTTCAAAAAACCCGGAGATTTTCTGCACATGGAACCGGTATGACGCCATGTTGGCATCAAAGGCGTCCCAATTTCCCGACACCTGCTGGACCACCAAATCCGAGTCACCATAACATTCTACCCGCCGTATGCCAATTTCCCTAGCAACATTGAGGCCGTGCACGAGTGCTTCATACTCGGCCACATTGTTGGATGCCGAGAAATGAATTTGGAGTACGTATTTCAGTACATCCTGCTTCGGGGAGGTGAGTACCACTCCGGCACCCAAACCGATCTTTGCCTTGGACCCGTCAAAATGCATCTTCCAGAAATTGAAGTCGGGCGGGGGAGGCTCATATTGCATCTCGGCCCAATCCACCAAGAAGTCCGGCAGCGCCTGCGACTTAATGGCGTCCCTTCTTTCGTAAGTCGGGGCGTAGGGGGACAGCTGGATGGCCCACTTGGCAACTCGGCCGCTGGCATCTTTGCACCCTATAATCTCGGACAAGGGAGCCTCGCTCACCACTGTAACCGGATGCTCTTGAAAGTAGTGCTTCAACTTGGTGACCGCCAGGTATACACCATAGGCCATCTTCTGGTAGTGCGGGTAATTCTGCTTGGAGAGGGAGAGTACCTCACTCAGGTAATACACGGGCCTCTGTACCACCTTTTCACCTTCTTCTCTTTCCACCACCATTACCACACTTACAACCCGGTTGGTAGCCGCGATATAGAGCAACATCGGCTCCTTGGGTAACGGGGATGCCAACACTGGTGTACTTGAGAGTGTCTTTTTTAAGTCATTAAAAGCTGCATCTGCCTGCGGCGTCCATATAAAGGTTTTACTCTTTTTCATGAGTTGATATAAAGGCAAGGCTTTCTCTCCTAACCGACTTACGAACCTACTCAGGGATGCCAGACATCCGGTGAATTTTTGTACATCCTTAAGGCGAGTTGGTAATTTCATGCTTTCAATAGCTCGGATCTTGCCCGGGTTAACCTCTATACCCCGGCTAGATACCAAGAAACCGAGTAATTTTCCGGCCGGCACACCGAAGGTGCACTTATCCGGGTTAAGTTTCATCCGGAATTTCCTCAAGTTAGCGAATGTTTCTCTCAGATCCTCGATCAGAGTGGATTTCTCTTTTGTTTTTATGACTATGTCGTCGACATACACCTCTGCATTCCGACCTATTTGGTCATGCAAGCACTTCTGCATGCACCGTTGATAGGTGGCCCCGGCATTTCTCAACCCGAAGGTCATAACACGATAGCAATAAGCCCCGTACGGGGTAATAAAAGCAGTTTTTAATTGATCAGCCGGGTTCAAAGGTATCTGGTGAAAACCAGAATATGCATCTACAAAAGACAAAAGCTCACACCCGGCAGTGGAGTCGATCACTTGATCTATCCGGGGGAGCGGGAAAGGATCTTTCGGGCATGCCTTGTTGAGGTTTGTGAAGTCTATGCACATGCGCCACACCTTGGCCAGGAGAGGGTCATCCTTTTTCTTCTCTACCAGGACCGGGTTAGACAACCAGTCCGGGTGCAGTACTTCCATCACAAATCCAGCCGCTAGCAATACGGCTAGATGCTCCATGATCGCGGCTCTTCTCTCGTCCGAGAGACGTCTAGTCGGTTGCTTCACCGGCTTTGCATCCGGTCTCACGAATAATGAGTGCTCAGCCAACTCCCTCGGAACTCCTTGAAGGTCGTCATTTGACCAAGCAAAGACATCCCGATTCTTACGGAGGAAGTCGGTGAGCTCGCCTTCCTATTTATTGTCCAGACTGGTACCTATGATCACCCGGTGTTCTGAGTTAGCCGGGTCCACTACGACCTTCTTGGTCTCTTTTGGCGGCTGGAAAGAAGCATGCTGCTCCGGGTTTGTCATCCCGGGCACACCGAGTTGTGAGGCTTGGGCCAGCGTTACCACTTGCTGGATTCTCTTCTTCTCCTCGGCTATGACCAACGACTCGGCCAAGCACGAGCCGGCAGTAGCACACTCGATCGAGCGCTTGTAGTCCCCCGCGATGGTGATTATGCCATTCGGACCTGGCATTTTCATTTTCAAATAGCCCATGTGAGTGGAGATCATGAACTTGGCCAGAGCAGGTCGGCCAATCAGGGCGTGATATGGACTCTCCAAGTCCACCACCTCGAACTCAAGACTCTCGGTCCGGCAGTTCTCCCGGGTCCCGAACAACACATCTATCCAGACTTTGCCCATAGGCGAGCAAGAAACCCCCGGCACAATGCCATGGAAGGTTGTGTTGGTCGGCAGCAGTGTGTTCAGGGACACTCCCAACTTAAGCATTGCATCCTTATACATGATGTTAATAGCACTGCCGTTGTCAACCAGGACTCTGCTGAACCGGACGTTGATACTCGGCCCGATGAATGTCGGGTCCACCACCAAGGCGTAGCCTCCCGGCTTAGGCATAACCCGGGGGTGATCCTTCCGACTCCAGCTGATCTCTATCTCGGACCAGTGCATGAACTTGGGTACCGCCGGCATGACGGCGTTCACCTCCATAGTACGTTGGCGCTGACTTTTCTTGTCAGTGGGCTCGGTCACAAAGATCACATAGCTCTGATGGGCTTCCTGGTAGTCACCCTGGGGGTACCCGCCCTGGTTTCTAGGACCGGCACGGTTGTTACCCCGGACGTTCACCATGTTTACTGGCCTTGCCGGCGGTCTCCTCTGAACTGGCGGGTTAACCCGGACAGTATTGGACCCGCTCACAGGTGCCGGCGGTCTGGGCGTTGCGGGTTTTTCGGGGGCAGTCACCAGAGATCCCCCCGGAGCACCTTCTTGTCGCATGCGCTGATACCAGCTGCACTGCCGAGTTGTGTGGTTGGCTGGTCTGTTGGGCTCGAAAGTGTGATAGCAGCAGGGCTTGTCCAGCATGTCCTCATACGTCAAGGGCTTCCTCTGCTCGGCCCAAGTTTTCTTGACTTCTGCCCAACCCTGACCATCAGTCTTCTGCCGCTGGTTGTTACCGGCATTGCCTCGTTCACCGGTTACCGCCGCTACCTGCTGCGAGGCATAGCGAAAGTCGGGCTCCCTCCTTTTTTGGCCAAAATCATGCCGGTCACTGTTTCTGCCCTGCCCGGACCTGTGGTTTCCCGAGTTCCTCCTACTCGGTTCTCCCGAGTCCAGCTGTGGTTGCATTGGATCGCCGAGGGCATAGGTGTCGGCAATTCTCATCATCTCGGCCAAGGTGGCCGGCATTTCCCTCTGAAGCTTCTGCCAAAGCATGGATCCATGTCGGCATCCCTGCGCAAACCATGAGATGGCTTGGGCCTCCACAACTCCTTCGCAGGAATTGCGAATGGTGCTCCACCGAGTCAAGTACTCTCGGTCAGTCTCATTGTCCCTCTGCCTGCACATTGCAAGCTGCTGAGGTCGGTTTGGTCTCTTGTAGGTACTGGAGAAGTTGCTGACAAAGGCTTCCTCGAAGTCCAGCCAGCTGTTAACACTTCCCTCCCTCAAATTGTTCAGCCAGATTCGGGCCGGTCCCTCAAGCATCTGCGGGATATACCGTACCGCCCATCGGCGATTTCCTCCGGCAATGTGCACTGCTGTCACATAATCAGTCAGCCAGTCCTCTGGCTTGGAGCTGCCGTCATAGGTCTTGGCTCCCCTGTTCAACTGAAAGTGGGGGACAGGCTGCTCCGACATGATTCGGGGCCCGAAGCAAGCAGGACCTGGTGGACCTTGCTCTTCCATTTGCTCGGATCTGTACAACCGATCCAGCTTGTACCGAGCATCATTTGGATCCAACTGGCGAGTCCCCAGTCGAGACCCCAGAGCACTCTCATACACATGATACCCGGCCTTGGCCAATGCCGAGTTGCCGTCATCGTACCAGTTCAGGTCTTGCCCGCCCACTTGCCGGGTCTGCAGTGCTCCAACAACTTGCTGCCTCGGGGCCTGGTTAGGCGCCGGATATCGGGGTGGGTACCCCCGACCGACCGAGTTGGCATTTTTGGCGTGCCGATTACTCGGAGCTTGTCGGCTTCTGCTCTGGGCTTGCCCAACGTTGCCCTGGCCTGCGATCTGCTTCCCGGCATATGCCGGGTCATATGTCAGCATCTGGAGCTGCTGACCTCCTCCGGGATTCCTACTCCGACTCTGGTTTCCACCGACATGCGGGGAAGAAGCCTGTCCTCTGGACATGCCACTGGGAGCCCGGGTTGAGTGGACAACCTGAGATCCACCCCCGGCCTTCTTGACAGCCTCATTCTGCCGGGTTGCCACCTCTACCAGCTCATTGACCCGGTTCTGTTGCTTACGGCGAGCCTCTCCGGTTAGACCGGATAACTCGGCCCTTGCTGCCTCGGCAGCCCTGAGGGTCTTGGCCGGAGAGCTGTAATTCGGCCTAGCCACCGACATTACGCTCGGAGTCACATTGGATGTAGCTCTGCCATCCCTATCTATCTCGGCATTGAGGCCCTTGCCTCTTCTGCGCACCTCGGCCTCACGGTTCGGCCGACCTCCTACCGGCGAGAAACCATGAGCCGCGTCATACTCACGCTGAACTCGGTCGAAGTCCCTTCGGACTTCTGCTAACTTCTCTGCCTCCTCCAGCAAGCTCAGCCGTTCTGCCTCTAACTCTACTGCCCCCGGCATAGTCAACCTCTCTACTGCCTCTCTAAGAGGTTCAGTTCTTACCGGGACACGAGATGTCTCGGCGCCACCATGGCCCTGCCTCTCCAGTGCCTGCTTGGCCCTCCGGGTCGACCTGGCCTCGGGCTCCAAGACAGGGTCCTCTGTCGGAGGAGCCGTCACCCCGGCCACCATGACCGCGCAGCTCTCGGGGCGAGTGGTACGCCGGCCGCGAGCCGCACAGACAGCAGGGGGATCCTCGGCCACGAGCACCTGCACCGGGTACTCGCAGACGAGCTCGGTGGCGACATAGGTGGCGAAGTTGCCGAACTCGATGACGCAGCCGTTGGTCGGAAATGGCCTGCCGCGAAAGCAACCGGCGTTGTCGCTGACGAACTCCATGTCGCCGAACTTGACGACGAGTCCGGAGAGGACTCGCACGGGGCCCGTCCGGATGAGTACACCAGCCAGCGCCTCTCGCCGCCCCACGGTGGGCGCCAACTGTCGTGGTGGTATCACGGCAGATGCCATAGGATGGCTAAAAGTGTGGGGCCGATGGACGCTGGTGGATCCGGGGAGGGCTAGCGAGCTAAGAAGCTCACGCAAGAGGAAAGAAGAAACGGACACGAGCCGACTCGACCCGGGTCAAGAACAAGCAATAACAACCAGGAAAACGCAAGAACATGAACAAACCCACACGGTACCACAAACACGCACGATGTACCCAGGTTCGGGGCCCTCGTGAGGAGGTAACACCCCTACTCCTGCCTTGCTTCTCTCTATATGTGTCTCACAAGATCTACAAGGCGCTCCTTGAGCTGTTTTGGTAAGAACTAGGAAGAACTACAAAATGAGGAAGGAGTAAATGCCCTAGCAGTGAATGAGACTATAGTTCTGGCTCTCTGGTTGGTCTCTCTTTTTTTTCTTCCCACAGGGGGAGTTATGGCGCTATATATAGAGTTCCTGCCGGGTTGTCCGGGAACCCTAATTCCTCCGGGCCCCCCAGACAACAGCACCCGTCCAACGGTAATGTCAACACCTCTACCACGACCTAGCCGCCGGGCTATCCGACATAGGCCGGGGTAGGCCATGATGCCTCTTGCTGCAGCCGCCGCCGTCCTAGATGGTGACGCTTCCCCTGCCAGAGACAGGACGTGCCTTCTCCATGCCTTGTCTCCTGTCAGTCCCTTGCCAGTACAGAGGTATAGTCACGTCGCCCTTGTCTTGTGCCCTTTGTCCCGCGCCCGTGTCAGACGGGAGGTGACCTTTCCTCCGTGTCAGACAGGTCAGTGTCCTGCCCCTGTACTTGCCCTGCACTTGTACTTGCCCTTGACTTGTTGCCCGACATGCGATATGTCGGACACATCCTCCTATCCCGGCATAAGTATATCGGGCTTCTCTCCGTGCGCCGGCCTGGTTATGCCGGGCCCGGACCTCCGACATACCTCACCCGACCCGAACATGTATGTCGGATCCTCCTTCCTGCACAACACATATAGATAGAGATCTCGGACATGGTTATGTCGGTTAGAACATGTCGGCTACCTCCGACATAAGACTAAGTCGGCCAAACATACAACCAGGTCTGGCTGGGACCCCTTGCCTTAACCCTACCCGGGGGTAGCCCCCCGACAGTCGCCGTTCACGGAGCAGGTCTAGGAGATCCGCCAGCAACGATTCGAGTGATGGTCGCGATACAGGACCTTGCGGAGCACGATGCTTCACACGGCGAATCCGCGAAGCCAAGTTGCCCAAAAGGTTCGGGTTACCAACAACGCCAAAGTTCAACTGCAAACAAGAGCCGTCAGGCTGGCTCGAGGACTACAAGCTCGCAGTCGTATGCCAAAGGGGGACAACTACAACGGCACTGCAGTACATACAGTTGATGCTTGAAGGCACAGCTCGCGACTGGCTCAAAGCATTACCCGAAGCATCATACGATTCCTGGGATCACTTTCGGGAAGACTTCATCAAATATTTCGATCCTCTGTGCGAGCGACCCAAAACATTCGAGGAATTACGGGCTTGCAAGCAGAGGTCGGACGAACCAATTCGAGCATACATCAGGCGATGGACTGCCATCCGCAATTCAGTCGGCACAATCTCCGAAGACAGAGCCATGGACGCCTTCACCATGGGGGTCCTCAGAGAAGACTTCAGAGAAGCACTCGGCCGCCAAAAGCCAAAATCCATGGCAGAGCTCATGAAGATAGCGACTGAGTGGGCGGATGGCGAAGATTCCATAAGGACCAAGCGTCCACTTTCCCCACATGACCGTGAGGATCGACGCAGTAGTCGAGACCACCACGACAGGGATGATAGAAGACGAAGACGCAAAAGTGGTTACAGCGACAACGACAAGGTAAAATTCGTCGCAGCAGGTTTCTCACAGGACAATCACGTCCAGGACGACAGACGACAAGAAGATCGTCGCGACAGTCGAAACGATAGTCGCCGCGACAGTCGAGGAGACGACCGTCGAGACAGTCGAGGAAACGACCGCCGAGACAGTCGAACAGACGACCGACGAAGCAGTCGAGACCGCGATCAGCGTAGCGGTGGATACCGAAGGCAAGAGTGGCGCAAACGAACAGATGCAAAACCAGAAAAAACATTTCAAGAGAAGATGGATGACGACTGCAGGCTGCACTTATTCAAGGGAGATGATGGAAGGCTAATCTCCAACCACACCATGGGGAATTGCCGAGAGTTCGAACAAATGGTGGCTGATTACGCGGCGAGAATCAGAAGAGCTACACCCTCAGCTGCACCACCAGCGTACATCGCGCCACCGCCAACACAGCCAGTCGCGGCATTACCACCTCCACCACCATACAACCCAGGGAGCCAAGTCGCGGGAGCCATACATCACATACCTCAAGCAACGGAGGAGCAGTACCCAAAGCCCCAAGGACAGATGTTCATGATCCAAAAAGGGCGACCCTCCAACAGGCAACAAAAGATTCACACTCGACATGTTAACATGGCGGTTATGGCGCCTCCAGCCATACCAGACTTCTTGCGGGGATCTGAAACCGCAATAACTTTCAATCGAGAAGATCACCCACCATCTGTCTACCGACCAGGCCACGCAGCCCTGGTACTCGACGCTCAGATCGGTGGATACGCCATGACCAAGGTCTTCATGGATGGAGGCAGCGGCATCAACATCATCTTCGCCGACACACTTCGCCGGATGAATAGGTCAGTCGAAAATTTACCCCAGTCTACAAACACTTTTCATGGTATTGTTCCAGGAAAACCCGTTCTCCCAGAAGGCACGATACAACTCGACGTCACCTTCGGCGACGCAAACCACTTCAGAACCGAGTCGATTGAATTCGAAGTCGTCGACTGGAAGTCACAATACCATGCCATATTAGGGCGCCCCGCATTTGCTCGGTTCATGGCAGTGCCAAACTACACATACCTCAAGTTGAAGATGCCAGGCCCGAAAGGAGTCATCACAGTCAACGGAAATTTTCAAAGATCAGATGCTTGCGACCGCGACTTCAGCAAAATCTCCGAGACGTTCGGTATGGAGCAAACCCTCGAAGAGCTCTCGCTCACCAACGACCCAACATACATGCCCGAGCAAAAGAAGCAGGCAGTCGACAAGGCATTCAGCGCTGCAGATGGCATAAAGAAGCACCAGGTTCACCCGACTGATCCAGCCAAGACAGTCAGGGTGTCCACAAGCCTATCTCCTGCATAGGAAAGCGCGCTCGTCGAATTCCTCCGTGAGAACTGGGATATATTTGCATGGTGTGCAGCCGACATGCCAGGTATTCCCAGGGAATTCGCCGAGCACTCCCTCCAACTTAATCCAGGAACTAGGCCAGTCAAGCAAGCAATACGTCGTGTCTCCGGTCCCAAAAGAGAGGCTATAGAGAAACATGTAGAAAAGTTACTCAAAGCAAACTTCATCCGAGAAATCAAAAAATCAGAGTGGGTAGCCAACCCCGTGCTAGTCGAGAAGAAGAAGACAGGAGCAACCAGGATGTGTGTCGACTTCACCGGGCTAAACAAGTGTTGCCCAAAAGACCATTTTCCACTACCGCGTATCGACCAAATCGTCGACTCCACTGCGGGATGCCAACGTTTATCCTTCCTGGATGCGTACTCAGGGTATCACCAGATAAGGATGAAAATCGAAGACGAGGAGAAGACAGCCTTCACAACTCCACTCGGAGTATATTGCTACACCACAATGCCCTTCGGGCTCAAGAACGCAGGTGCCACCTACCAGCGTATGATGCAGAACTGTTTGAAGACACAAATTGGACACAACGTCGAGGTTTATGTGGATGACATCGTCATCAAGTCGAAAGAAGAAAGCACACTACTCGCAGACCTGCGAGAAACATTCGACAATCTCAACCGGTACAACATCAAACTCAACCCAGACAAGTGTACCTTTGGTGTCCCAGCCGGAGAGCTCTTGGGGTACTTAGTATCGGCTCGGGGAATAGAAGCAAACCCAGAAAAGATACATGCCATATTAACCATGCAAAGACCTAAAAAGCTCTACGAGGTGCAGCAGTTGACGGGTCGAGTAGCAGCGCTCAGTCGCTTCATCAGTAAGCTGGGTGAAAAGGCATTACCACTTTATCGACTGATGAAGAAGGCAGACAAGTTCGAGTGGACAGATGAAGCTGAAGCAGCCTTCAAAGATCTCAAGCGAATACTCACAAATCCCCCCATCCTGGCGGCACCCAAGGAGAAAGAACCTTTGTACCTGTACGTGGCAGCCACAAATAGAGTGGTAAGTACGGCCTTGGTAGTCGAACGCATGGAGGAAGGGAAAACTCAGAGCACACAGAGTCCCGTCTACTACGTCAGCGAAGTCCTGTCCCCGTCAAAGCAAAGATACCCGCACTTCCAAAAGCTGGCATACGCTGTCTTCATAACATCCAGAAAGCTGCGCCACTACTTCACAGAGCACCCGATAACAGTGATCAGCAAATCAGCAATCGGGGATATACTCACCAATCCCGATGCGATGGGGCGTGTAGCAAAATGGCTCATCGAGCTCGGGCCACTCGGGATCACCTACGATCACCCGAAGGCCATCAAAGCGCAAGTCCTACCCGACTTCACAACGGAGTGGATAGAATCTCAGCTGCCAGGAATCCCTGATGTGTCCAACTCATGGACAATGTACTTCGATGGGTCTAAGAAGAACGAGGGCGCAGGTGCAGGTGTCATACTGATATCACCGAAAGGCGACAAACTCAAGTACGTGTTGCAGATGGACTTCGTGCGACCATCCAACAACGAGGCCGAGTACGAAGGTCTGATCCACGGCATGCGAATGGCTAAGGCGCTGGGGTGCACTCGACTTATGATATACGGCGACTCAAATTTAGTCGTGCAGCAGACAATGAAAGCTTGCGACGCCATAGCCGACAACATGATCGCATATCGCGACCTCTACAACACATTAGAAGGTGACTTTGACGGATGCGAACTACGACATGTTGGACGAGAAAGCAATGAGGAAGCAGACATACTAGCCAACATCGGCTCGACTAAAGCGCAAGTCCCGCCAGGCGTCTTCCTGGAGCGAATCCAGCACAGGTCCATCAAAAAACAGCGGCCCCCATCGACCTCGACCGCTACATCCAAAGACAAAACTCCCAGCTCAGACGATCCGCCAGTCGAAGTACTACTATGCCAGGGCGATCAGGTAATTCCAGCATGGACTCAACCTTTCCTAGCATACATGCTCCGCGACGAACTACCAGACGATGCAGCAGAGGCTCGACGAGTCACTCGACGCTCCAAAGCATACACCATCATCAACGGTGAACTCTACAAACGAAGCATCTCAGGTATGTTCCAAAGGTGCGTAGAAATTGAGGATGGAAAAACCATACTTCGCGATATTCATGCAGGAACCTGTGGTCATCATGCCGGCAGTCGATCACTCGTAGCCAAAGCCTTCCGAGCAGGGTTTTACTGGCCTACAGCACTTAAGGACGCAAACGACATCGTCAAAAGGTGCGTCGGGTGCCAGAAATTCGCCACCAAGCCTCATGCACCCGCATCAGCACTCAAAACCATACCACTGGCTTGGCCCTTCGCCCAATGGGGGCTTGATATGGTCGGACCACTCAAAAAGTCATCACCCGGAGGACATACTCACCTACTGGTGGCGGTGGACAAATTCACAAAATGGATAGAAGCGGTCCCAATCACAAGCTCGACTGCCGCTACAGCAGTCAATTTCATAAAATCTATCGTCTATCGATTTGGCGTCCCGAACAGCATCATCACGGACAACGGCACAAACTTCACAGCCGAGGAGTTTCGTTCCTTCTGCAAAGAGTGGAATATCGCGCTCAATTACGCATCAGTCGCGCACCCACAGTCCAACGGACAGGTTGAAAAAGCCAATGGTCTCGTCTGCACGGGCATTAAGAAAAGACTACTGGTACCACTCAAAAGGGCCGCAGGCGCTTGGGTCGAGGAGCTCCCGGCGGTACTATGGAGTTTGCGCACAACCCCAAACGCCTCGACTCAGTTTACTCCGTTTTTTATGGTCTACGGCGCAGAAGCAGTACTGCCACCAGAGGTGAAATTCAGCGCACCAAGAGTCGAGATGTACGACGAAGACGACTCAAACGAGTCACTCGAAGACTCGGTGGATCTACTCGAAGAATCGCGCAATACGGCCCTTGCCCGCACAGCTGTTTATCAGCAGGATCTCCGTAACTACCACAGTCGACGACTCCGTCCCAGAACATTCATGGTGGGCGACTTAGTACTCCGGATGAAGCAGAAGAAGGTGCACAAGCTCGCATCACCATGGGAAGGGCCTTTCGTCATCACGGAAGTCATCGACGGTGGTGCCTATCGACTCAAGCACGCCCAGACGGGGGAATTATCAAATAACCCATGGAATGTGGCGCACTTGCGTCGCTTCTATGCGTAGATGTCATAGTCGATCAATGTAACAGAGCATAAATGTCGGAAAGGCCAGCAGGTTTCAGACGCGCTCTTTTCCTTACCAGGGTACCTAAGGGGACTGGAAGGTTTTTAATGAGGCGGCTTGCTGGCCAATATCTGGAATAAAGAAAGATTTTCTTCTTCGCATAATTTACTATCATAAGCCAAATCACTCCCGACTCAGCCACACTCGAGGACTCGGGGGCTGGGTCTTAGTCATAAACAGCAAAACTCAGCCACACTCGAAGACTCGGGGGCTGGGTCTTAGTCATAAAAAGCAAACTCAGCCACACTCGAAGACTCGGGGGCTGGGTCTTAATCATAAACAGCAAAACTCATCTACACTCGAAGGCTCGGGCGCTGTACATATATACAAACTCACATAAACATCTTTTTATTCACACCCCACTCGAGGGACTCGGGGGATGGTTAGTTACACAAACTACATAGGCTCATCCTTTACAGGCAAGCTAGAGTCGATGAGCTGGTCGTGCAAACAACCCACAAACACCTCCGCCGAAGCCGTAGTCCTGTCCAAAAACTTCTGCTCCAGACGCGAGCCAGATGCAGGCGAAGAGATACGAAAGGTAGGATGCTGGCTGCGAATATATCCCATGACGGCGTTGGCTCCAAGGACAACTCTTCGAGTCAAAGCCTCTCGGATAGGAGTTGTAGATTGGAAGAGATCAACCAACGCATGAATTCCTTGCGGCTGCGGTCCCTCAGGAAACAAGAAGTGGTTGATGCGCATAAACGCCGCCCGGCAACGCTCGAGTAGGACCGCGCCGCGAAACACTCGATCCTTAAGGGTAGCAAGTTCGCGGACGCGATGCCTGTCAGCCCAAAAATGCTGGTGGCCGGAGACCGGGTTATCAGTCGCGTTATCTAGACGCTCGTTAACCCGTTCCACCTCTTCTTTGAAATTATGAACAAAAACTGCAGACGAGCAACTATCAGCAAGCTATAAGGAAGACATAAGAAGATCACAAGGGCGATCGTCGGGTACATACCTTCGAGCTGCCTGTTCGAGTGTTCGACTTCACCAAGCACATATTCTTCACGCTGGGTGGCAAGAGCAGGTTTTGCCTTAAGAAGTTTCAACTCTGTTTGAGTGGCTTTTAGTTCCTGTTCTAGAGTAACCACTCGCTTCTTCGCATAAGCCAAAACCTTGGCGTTATTCCTCGCTTCGGCGGCTGCTCGAGTATCCGCGCACGGCTGGGAAGATTCAGTCGAATTGGTATCGTCTGGCTGGCAAACGCATAATCATATATTTCAGACGAGGCTACGAATCAAGACAAGACAACAGAAGCCAAATACATAGCGAAAGATGCATTTTTAGGGGCCATATCATAAACAAAGCAGGCAGTGAAGTGCCCATGCTAGTTGTCAAATCTTCATTACATAAAGTCAAAATCAAAAGTCTAAATGTGAGACACTGACTCGGACCTAGCCCTACGCGACTTCGGCATAGAAGCAACAACAACAGATCTGCGCTCCATGGTGTCGATACAGGTGCGCGATAGTCGCGTGGCGGCCTCGGTCACACCCTTCAAGGACAAAGGCTGCCCATCTGACCTTTTCGGGAAATCAGACAGTGCAACGTCATAATCGGCAACAACGCCGTTACCAAGAAGAAGCTTGATGGTAGATTCCGAGCCGCGTACCGTCAAGTCGCGCGCAAACTCCGCCACAGTCGACGAGCCGGGGCCTAGCACGTCTGCAAAACCTTGCGCGGTGGCAGGAACTTCGCTCGACGGAAGCACCTCCTTAAAGACAGCGTCAAGGGTGCGAGTGGACGTATCCAGAGAGCTCTTGGCGTGTTGGATGGCAGCGCTCAGCTTCTCAATGGCACGGTCGAGTGACAGGTCTTCACTCGCCTTGCCCTTGGAGGCGGATGAAGCCGCAGACCCTTCAAAATTTCAAAAGAAAAAAGAGGCAAAAATCAACACAAGGACCAGCAAATAAAAGCGTGAAAGGCAAAAACAAAGCCCGCTAACCTTCCATCACACGCGCGAGTTCGGACACCTGAGCCGCATACCCCTGCTCGCGGGAGGCAGCCGAGCTCAGCGCATCGTCCAGATCCTTCTTCGCACGCGACTGCTGGTCGACCAGTTGTCGTTCCAGATCGTTCAGTCGCTGCTCCAGCTCAGACGACCGCTTCGCGATGGTGTCTTTCTCACCTGAGACAGTTAATTCCAAGCTCAGTCGCAAAACGCCAATGGGAAAAAGCGAAACATCTCAGGAAAAAGTCAGAAAAAGCCTACGGCTTAAACCGTCGAGGTGGGAGCGAAGAACGACCCGTTCCTCCTCCGACTGCACAAAGGCCTTACCAGCCGCGACAAGGTCACGGACGGCAGGCTTCGAAAAGATTGGCAACAGATGTCAGAAAGATTAAGGATTCAGCACAATACATAAAACGTGAAAGCACTCACATGGTCAGTCCAGGAGGAAGCAGCGGATGTGGAAGGGTGTGCAGTCGAATCAGTAGTGGGTGGCGTCAAAGCGGTGGTAGTTGCCTCAACCACCAGGGTGGTCTTAGCGACATCCAAGTCAGCGCGAGGGGAGGCCACGGTCGACTCCTCCACAAAAGGAGGCGATTGCACCCGATCGTCACTGGCGCTGCTGCAATAGTGCCAACGAGCTTAAGGCAAAATATGAAAGCAAGCGAAAGGCGAACATAGCAAAAATACTTCATAACTACGTACCTATGCTCGCCCTCATCCGAATCCGGCTCAGCGTCGAGGCAGGGGCCTCCGAAACTCAGGCGGCCAGTCGAGTGCGATGGTGAGCGCCGAGCCAGAGGGGATGCATCCTTCGCAGGCGAGGAGCGGTCAGAATCCTCCAGTTCCCGTTGCTCCGCGCTTCCCGTGTGAGAACTCGAGACCTCCTGTCGAGGCACACGGCGACGTTTGGCGGCAGGCTCAGTCGCAGGGTCGCCACCCTTACGAACCTGGTCCACCTCCTCGGCTTCTGTTTCCTCTGTGGCGGAGGTGTTAGCCGAGGGAAGCGGAGTGACGGTCCTCTTCCCCTCATCCAGCAGAGTTGCCTCATCGGCAGGACCAGACTCGGGGAGGGGAGGAAGAGAGGCGGCAGTCGAATGGCCCTGATCGCAAACACAAAAAACGACATTCAAAGGGTACGTACACCAGAAACCAAAGGACGGCAAAAAAACAGCATAGTCAATAATATTTACCTCAGGGAGGGCGTTCTCCAATCCAAAAGGAGCGACGGAGGAGTTGAAGTCGATGACTTCGTCGGCCTTGATGCTGGTGATGTATTTCACATGCGCGTCCAGCTCATTGGGCGACAGCTCCACATTGTTCATTCGAGTGGCGTCGAGTGGGCCTTCATATCGCCACATAGGGTGGGAGCGTTGCTGCAGGGGCCACACTCGACGCTTGATGAAGGTGCTCATCAACTGGACACCGGTAACGGTGCCCAGCAGCTTGCTGATCTTTTCCATAAGGGGAGCAGCTTCTTCCTTCTCCTCAGTCGAGAGAGAATGCTCCCACGCCTTCGTCTTCAGCGGAGTCCTCCCAATCGAGAAGGCCGGGCGCACGTCCTGGTCGATGGGGACGTAGAACCACTTGTTCCTCCATCCTTGGGCAGAGTCGACTGCCTTGAGGTTGAAGTAGTGGCAGTCGCTACGGACCTGGATGCCCACCCCGCCAAGCGGGCACACACGCCCGTCGCGGACCATATGGCGCACTCGGAAGATTGACTTCCAGAGTGCCCAACTAGGGGACACCCCCAAAAAACACTCGCACAGAGCCATAAAACAGGCAATGTGCAAAATGCTATTGGGGGTGAGATCATGGATCTGCACCCCGTATGCATACAGAAGCCCGCGCACAAAATCGTGCAGCGGGAGGGCAAAGCCGCGAGGCAGAAATTCAGCGAAACAAACACGCTCGCCGGCGCGGGGCTCAGGAAGTACCTCCCTGTTGGAGGGCGCGCGGGCGGCGAGCTTGTCGGCCGGCGGGAGTGAAAGTGCATGGTTGCCCCCATGCGTGGTTTTGGTAATTAATGACAATCCTTATGGACTAATGTTTGCTTTGAGATATACTTGTAGATCTTGTCCATAGGAAAAGATTGGAGTTCATGTGTTGGACTCTAGTAGATTACATGATGATCAATGCTCTACTCAAGGGTTTATATGAAGAATGGTCATGTGTAGAGTTGAGCTCATTGCAAGTATGGCTTGGAATAGAAGATTGAGTGAACAATCATGTTTACCCCCAAGCCATCATACATATCAAGAGAAGAAGATGAAGTGCAAGATCAATACGATGCATCTCGGAAGATATCTTTTGACTGAATCTTGCAAAGGAGACATGAAGACGAAGCTTGGCGAGGCCCTCCCATAATGGAGTATGGGGGAGCACTTGGAGAAGTCTTCATCAAGCATGTGCTAGCAAGCACAATCAAGAAAGGTGTTTCAACTTGAGAGAGTCAAGATCGTCATCATCGAGCTCAAGTGGAATGCGCAAGGCAAAGGTATGATCTTGATAGGTTTTCTATTTTACCGGTCTCATGGTGTTAGTGGGAGACCGGGTTTTAGGATAGATGGCGTACTATCAAGAGGGGCTCTCGAGTGAGTAACTTGATCGCATCTTTGTGGAGAGCTCAAACCTTTGCATGCTTGGCATATCATCTTTCTTGGTTCTTATTTGGTTTTTCTCCGTGTTGGGTTTCGGTCCTTGTCGTGATCTTCATGACAAGACCAAGTCCTTCGAAAATGGTTTACTTTGGAAAACTTGTTGCCTTTTATCCATGTGAGGATTTAGAGCTTGGTTTATCTCCATACTAAGCTCTAGTTCATCAAAAACAGATTTCGTGAATATCTTGTTGCGTTTTTGATGAAGGAGGTTTTACCGGTTTGCATTGTTTAGGAAAGTTCAATCTTTCCCAATTTGGTTTTATCCTCACATGATGGACTGTGATGTTTCTATGCACATTCAAGTAGAGCTCGTTGTAACGATTCCAACGAGCCAAAAATCATCGAAAACGGAGTCCGGATGGAAAAGATATTGACGTTTTCGTTATCGGTTTTGCTGCAGTTTTTGCTAGGCCGGAGTCTCCGGTCTCAGGGACCAGAGTCTCCGGCCAGGCCGGAGTCTCCGGTCCTAGACCGGAGTCTCCGGTCCTCGCGATCCGTTTTTTGTTCCTCCGGTCGGCACTCTCTGTATGGGGGTCCGGAGTAGGTCCGGAGTGACCCCGGAGTCTCTGGGGGGGCCGGAGTCTCCGGCCTACGCGGTCCGGAGTCTCCGGTGTTTGTTTCCTGCGTCGACTTTTTCCCTGATCTTTCGAGGCCGGAGTCTCCGGTCTCAGGGACCGGAGTCTCCGGCCAGGCCGGAGTCTCCGGCCTTCCAGACCGGAGTCTCCGGTCTAAGTGGCTGCAACGGCTCTTTTTCTGGGAGGGGTATAAATACCCCTCCACCTACCTCCAGCCACTCAGCTCTTCCAAGCACGAAATTTCCCCCTCTCTCACCTCCATTGTTGACCTTGGAAAGCTTGTCCCTCTCCCATTTCCTCCCATGATTCTTGCATATCTTTGAGGGATTTGAGAGAGGAGATCTAGATCTACATTTCCACCAATCCATCTCTCCTCTAAGTGAGGGGAACCTAGTAGATCTTGATCTTGGAGTTCTTGGTGCTTCTCCTCTTTGTTCTTCCTCTCTTCTCCCCCCATAAGCATTAGTTGCTTTTGGTGGGATTTGAGAGTGAAGGATTTTGAGCACTTGTGCTCTTGCCTTTTGCATTTGGTGCATCGGTGTGCTCTCCACGAGGATTCGTGGAAGTTGAAAGCTTGTGAACTTGTTACTCTTGGGTTCTCGGACCCTAGACGCCTTTGTGGTGGTTGGACCCTTGTGTGGTCACTTGAAGCCGTTCGGGAGCCCCCAATCCCATTGTGGGTTGTGCCCCGGATTGTTGTTGGAGGCCGTTCGGGAGCCCCCAATCCCATTGTGGGTTGTGCCCCGGATTGTTGTTGAAAGGCTCCGGATTCCGCCTCGAAGGAATTCCGATAGTGGAAGGTGAACCAAGCCTTTGTGGTGCGGTTCATCGGAGAAGAAGGTGAAACCTTTGTGGTTGTTGAACCGTTGTGTCGGTTCACACCTCTCCAACGAGACGTACTCCCTTAACAAGGAGGAACTCGGGAATACATCCTCGTCTCCGCGTGCCTCGGTTATTTCTATACCCGAGCTTTTACTTATGCACTTTACATTGTGATAGCCTTCGTGCTTGAAGTATTCTATTCCTATCACCTTGTTGTTTATCTTGCTTAGCATAAGTTGTTGGTGCACATAGGTGAGCCTAGTTTATTTAGGTTGTCGGCTTGTTAATTTAAACATCTAGTTTTATTCCGCAATTATCAAGCCTAAACCGGAAAAGTTTTAAACCGCCTATTCACCCCCCCCTCTAGGCGACATCATTGTCCTTTCAGGGAGCAGGCCCGTATGGCGGAACGCCGCCAGCTTCTTCTCGGTGACGGAAGATTTAACCCAGTCACCGGGAATCTTCTTCAAAGCGGCGGCGGGATTTCCCGTGGAGGTCGTGGCGGCCGCAGCACCCTTCCTCTTCTTGCTAGCATTGGCAGAGAAAGAGGGGACGGCGGCGCTCGTGTTCTTCTTCGGCGCCATGGCGAGCGGAGGAGGAGCAAGAGCAAGGGCAAAGAAAGCGCGCGCGCAAGGAACAGGAGGCAGAGGAGGCAAATGGCAAGAGGAGTTAATCCACGACGGTGAGATCTGTATTTACCACGGTAGAAGAAACAATCTCAGCCGTTCGTGCATAATCACCAGGCTACGTGGCGCTATCGGAGAGAAACCGTCGCAGGCCACAACGCCCACTACGCACGAAAAACGAGGAAAGTCATGATCACGTCCGCGGAAATTTCGCCACGTACGGTCAAATCAGAACTGAACCGGCGGTCACCACGGTCAAACAAGCGGACCCACAATGACACGTCCTGTCAAAGGTCTGCGCGCACGCCACGGTGGTCATGCATGACATCACTCGGTTGGCAAGTTGGTGGAATGCAAAAGTAATAGTCGATAAATAGTCGACTGAACCAATGACATGCAGTCATACGAAAGTCTCTCGACTACACATACAAAAGTTATAGTCGATGAATAGTCGACTAATCCAAGCACAGCCAAATATACTCCCATCGGGAGCGGATAAAATCTTCTTCGACTGACATATGCCAAGGTCACGCAACCCTTCAAAGGTCTATCGACTAAGTTAAAAGCCAACACTTCGAGTGTCTTCAAACGCATCTCATCGGGAGTGGGTGAAAATATCTTCGACTGACATTTTCTTTTACGCTCATTGATTTGAGATTATCCTTCATTACGAGTAATAAAGCACAATCTCGGGGGCTACTCCCATCGGGAGCGCTGTCGCGCACCCGATAGATTCAAAAAGCAAAAAGGCATAAACTCAAAGAAATTCCCGAGTTGCGTCAGTCGATGACACTTCGGATGCTGCATGCATAAAATGCAAAGGTAAGACCCGCCGATCAGTCGAGTTGGGCTGAGGACCACTCCGGCAGTGTTAAGTCCTTAATTCTTTTCCGTATCAGCAGATGCGATGAAAATCCCGGCGGACGCGCTGGGTAGCAAAGTTAAGACTGCGGAACGATTCAGTAAGACCTCAACGGCCTGAGTCGAGTCTGTCCAGTGTGTTCCAGGTTCGAGCCGGGGGACTCGAACTTGATTGAAGGCTAGTAAGGTTTTGCCCAAATGTGCAGTTAACTGGTCTCGACTTCTCGAGTAAATCCAGGCCTACTAAGTCGATAATCCTTTGTCAAAAACATAAATTCATAGTCGAAAGACAATACACAACGTACGATATCGAACACAAACATGTGACGTGCACTGTCAAGTGAGTCCATGCCTAATTCTCCGAATCAGCCAAGCACTCGGGGGCTAGTGACGAGGATATACCAAACGGGTATCCTATCGTGTGGGTACCTGGTGCACGTGATGACTATAGCCCAATTGTTAATAGGCTGGCAAAGCCCATCAAGGAAGGCCCAAGACGAAGATTGCTTTCCAAGTGATATCATAGTCGGTTGTAGTTTCCATATTTGTAATCCTAGTCGGTTACGTACCCGAGACCCAGCCCCCTATATAAGGGCTGGGAGGGTTACCGATGAAGGACACGCACCTCAGAACCTCCAAACCCCAACGAGACGAACTCTCGCTGGACCCTTGTAACCATCGCATATTCACAAGAGCAATAACAGACAAGCAGGAAGTAGGGGTGTTACCTCAGTCGAGGGCCCTGAACCTGGGTAAATCCCGCTTGTCAGCCGTCGAGTCCACCAGCACTACGCGTTCTCTACCTCATAACTCTAACCCTAGGCTATCGACTATGGGTATTGATGAGGACACCCCTCGTCACCAAGCATGCAACGGTTTGAGCTCTGCACAAAGATGCGATCAAGTTACTCCCTCGAGAGGCCCTCTTGATAGTACGCCTGTCTATCCTATAGCCCTATCAAGAACAAACATTTGCCTTTAGCAATCCACTTGAGCCTTGAGCATTCCACTTGAGCTAGACGAAGACGGTCTTTATCTCTCCAAGTGGACCACCTTTCTTGATTCCGCTTGCTAGCACATGCTTGGTGAAGACTTCTCCAAATACTCCCCCATACTCCATTATGGGAGAGCCTCGCTTAGCTTCGTCTTCATGTCAATCTCCAAGCTCCATTAGCTTCGTCTTCATGTCTTCATTTCGACCTCCAAGCTACAAGCATAAGATATCTCCGAAATGCTTCTCTTGGTCTTGCAGTTCTTAACCTTGATGACGAATACCGCATGACATCATTCTCCATGAGCTCTATGAGATGTTCTTCTTGTTGCAAGCCCATGGGAAGATACCTAACTCCACATATAGATACCACACACACTTGGGTTAGTTCACAAAGCTATATGGACAATAGCTTACCATCCAAGGGATACATGATCCACTTGGTACATCTTGTAGCTTCGTGTGTTGATCAACATCTTGATCAATCTCGTATCATCCCATCTATCTTCATATAGGTGATGTCTTGACATATTCAAGACATACTTGCAATATGCTCCCATCTATCTTCATATGGGTGATGTCTTGACATCTTCAAGACATACTTGCAATATGCTCAACACACACATTAGTCCATATGGATTGTCATCAATTACCAAAACCATATAAGAGGGCACATGCCCTTTCAATAATGTTCAAGGTCGGGTCTCTGTGTGACGGCCAGGAAGAGCAACACATTGAGATTGTATGATAGACATAGTCTTTAGGGTAGGCGAAAGTGGTGGGTAGGTGGTAACATGGGGAGAAGGTAATCTACGGGGTCTGGGCATGAGCGGGAGGATCAAGCCAGTTTAAACGGTGGCGACACAAACTCTACTCGGCTGAGACCTCGAACGAGATAACCAAGACTACATATGGGGGTGGGGGGCTTTGTTCGGGTAGAGATGGACTAAACTAGCACCTATTTAAAAAAATCTACGATATACACCATGATCATGTTGGTGTTATAGATCAAGAGGTTAGCAACAAAATGTGTGGATTCATACCCAAAGTAGATTTGGTGCAACTCGTTTATAAGATATGTAGTTTGTTAGGAATATGCCCTAGAAGCAATCATAAAGATGATGATATTTTGTTATATCCATGGTTTATTATACGCTTCTTGAATAATGTATTTGTATCGATTGAAAAGAATGTGACTTGATTGTAGAAGTCATTGCTTGTATGGTTATTCTAAGGTGCACATAGTGAAAATTCAGGTGAGGACACACGTAAATATGAGACTAGCGCATGTCCTAGTTGATGTATATGTTCTTCACAAATCATAGACATAGAGATGGGGCATATGTTACGAACATGGGTCGGATTGACCGTACTTGAGCCATAGAAGTAACGCCCATAGTTCTCTCTATAGTATGTGTACGTTTTGTCCTTAGACTTTGAGATCGTCACGAGTATTTAAGATGTGGATCGACATAATTTGGGACACCGAATGTCACACCATAATGGGGTAGTTATAAAGGTATCTTTCATATTTTTCATGAAGCATGTTGCAAGTCATGCTCCATCATAGGATTGAGAAAGAACGGTCAGTTTGGAGTTTGAATAAATATCATGGCAAACCAACCTGTGGTTGGATGGTTAGCAGGGTGGTTGTACCCTCAGCTCAACAGAGTTCAAACCTTATATTTGACGTCTATGTGTTGCATTTAGGCGGAATATTTTTTCAGTGGGAGGCGACGTTCCCGTCGACAGCGAGACGCCCGTGGTGACTTCGTCAATCTAAAGACTCGATCCGCCGGCTCAGGATTTCGGAGGTGCTCATAGGAGTAGGGTGTACGTGTGTGCGTTCATAGGGTGAGTGTGCGCGCGTGTATGTGAGCGTCTGCGTTTGTACTGTATTTCTCAAAAAAAGAATAAATATCATGCATGAGGTAAAAAAATAGCATGTGGTTAACATTGTGATGATTTGTCTGATATGATCTTGATGTACGGTTAAAAGTTGACACATTTTTTTAGAAGCTACCAGATATTGACCAAGTAGTGTACTCGCGTAGTGCTCTAACGTGAGTGATCCTATATGATCACAGACTTAAGGTGTTGAAAGACTAATACTTGGTCATAGAGTTCTCGTAGATTTCTAATGTAGGAACCCATTATGTAGGACTATATAAAAGAGAGGATGATGTGTGTTTTAGGGTTGCTAGCTTCGCATCAGCATAAACTTATGGAGGTTGGCTGTACCTGCATGCTTGCGGTTGTACAAGTTATCTTATGACGGGTCATAGGTGGTTACGTATTAGAAAACTAAATATTTAGCACAATCTATTAGAGTGGTTTTGATCTTTGTATCCGCTCTTTGTATCCACTCCGAGTGATCGGTAAACTTTATAAAGCTATGATACTATGCAAGAAAATGTGTAGACGGTGTGCATCTTTTTATGCAGAGACCAAGGATCCGCACCGCCATTTCCAAAAAAAACAATTTCGCTTTGAAATGATAACAAATAGGAAAGAAAAATAAATGAGAAAATGAGATGGATAAATAGGGACTCACCCTTGGAGTTGGGCTAGACTACTTAGTCTAAAACAGAGGTATCTAGTCTAGGGGACTCGTGTGTGTTTTAGTAAGCGGCGGTTATGCATGGCGCTAGAGTGGCAAGTAGCAGCTGAGCCCAAGTCCAAGGAGATCGTCTGATCGTGTATGTACTGACATGTACGGGATGCGCTCCGTGTTGTGAGATCCAGCGCCCGTTGCCCCCGACCCGCATGTTCCGTGTTGAGAGCGTCGCACGCCATCCCGCCCGCTGCCCCTGCCGGCCTCCCCTACGCAGACGCAGATGAGATTCACTTCAACGGCACTTATATATAACAAGGCCGGCCATGGTGGTTTGTTACTGGCTTGTTTACCGTGGGCAGGGAAGTGTCAACCCCTACACCCACGCACCTCCTTCCACCTCCGCTCCGCCCCCGCACAACTCCCCTCCGCCCCAACCGCCCCTTCCCCTGCAACCGCAACTCCCCCCACTCACTCCGACTCCGTCCAGTCCGACGTACAGTACTCCCGCACGCACGCCAGTCTGGGCGGGATGCTCACCTTCACGGAGCTGTCGTGCCCGGCGGCCGGCGCCGACGAGCTGGCGGCCGGCTCCATGGACCCGCAGCTGTGGCTGGCCTGCGCGGGGAGCATGTGCACCGTCCCACCCGTCGGCGCCGCCATCTACTACTTCCCGCAGGGCCACGCCGAGCAGGCCTCGGGCCCCGTCGACCTCTCCGCCGCGCGCGTCCCGGCGCTCATCCCCTGCCGCGTCGCCGCCGTGCGCTTCATGGCCGAGCCGCACAGCGACGAGGTCTACGCCAAGATCCGCCTCGTCCCGCTCCGCCCCGGCGACGCGGTGGTGGACGTGGGCGCCGCCGCCGCCGAGGGCCGCGGGCTGCAGGACGAGGCGGCGCCCACCAAGCCGGCGTCTTTCGCCAAGACGCTGACGCAGTCCGACGCCAACAACGGCGGCGGCTTCTCGGTGCCCCGCTTCTGCGCCGAGACCATCTTCCCGACGCTGGACTACGGCGAGGAGCCGCCCGTGCAGAACATCTTCGTCAGGGACGTGCACGGGGAGGAGTTCAAGTTCCGGCACATCTACCGGGGCACCCCGCGCCGCCACCTGCTCACGACCGGGTGGAGCAACTTCGTCAACCAGAAGAAGCTCCTCGCCGGCGACTCCATCGTCTTCCTGCGCGGTGAGGCCGGCGACGTCCACGTCGGCGTCCGCCGCGCCAAGCGCGTCTTCTGCACCGGCGACGGCGGCCACTCCGGCTGGGACCACTACAGGGGCCTCATGCGCGGCGGCGGCGGCAATGCGAGCTCCGGCGACGGCGGCGCCAACAAGGGGAAGTTCCCCGCGGAGGACGTGGTGGAGGCGGCCAGGCTGGCCGCCACCGGGCAGCCGTTCGAGGTGGTGTACTACCCGCGGCTCAGCACCCCGGAGTACTGCGTGCGCGCGGGCGCGGTGAGGGCGGCCATGCAGGTGCAGTGGTGCCCCGGCATGCGCTTCAAGATGGCGTTCGAGACCGAGGACTCGTCGCGGATCAGCTGGTTCATGGGCACCGTCGCCGGCATGCAAGCCGCCGACCCCACCCGCTGGCCGATGTCGCCCTGGCGGCTCCTCCAGGTACCCAACATGCACCACACTCTGGCTGGAGATTCCTTCCTTCCATCGAACCACTAGCAGCTTTCAGTCAGTCCACTCCATGCATCGTCCACATGGCCATGGGACCAGACCAGACCATGGTAATCAATCATACCTCGATCGACATGGCGGTTAATTAACTTGTGCTTCCATGAATTATTCTCATGTACCAGGTCACCTGGGACGAGCCGGAACTCCTCCAGAACGTGAAGCGCGTGTGCCCGTGGCTGGTGGAGCTCGTGTCCAGCATGCCCAACCTCCACCTGCCGTCCTTCTCGCCGCCGCGCAAGAAGCCGCGGATCCCGTCCTACCCGGACTTCCCCTTCGAGGGGCAGCTCTTCCACCCGCCGCCGCCGTACCACCCGCTGGCGCACCACCACGACCAGCTGATGCGCCACAGCTTCCCCGTCTTCCCCCCCTTCCCGGACAACAGCAACAGCAACGGTGGTGCTCCTCTCGCAGGCGTACAGGGAGCCAGGCATCCGCAGTTCGGTCCGTCATTCTCGGATCTCCACGTCAGCAACCTGCATCCGATCCTACCCTACTCCGGCGCGCCACGCCGCCCCGCCGCCGACTCTCGCTGCGCGCAAGCGCCAGGGATCTGCACCGACCTGACGATCGGCACCTCGCCCGTCCGCGAGGACGACGCGGCGTGCTCAACTCTGCCAAAGAAGGCCCGCGACGACGTCGCCAAGCCGTCGCCGCCGACGACGCTGCTTCTCTTCGGGCAGGCGATACTGACGGAGCAGCAGATGAAATCCAGCAGCAGCTGCGGCTCGCCCAACTGGGAGGCCGAGAAGGCGCCGAACGTCTCGGAGGAAGGCTCCGGCTCCGGCGTGATCCAGGCGGGCAGCCCGAGCAACAACAACAACACGTCCTCCTGGAGGCTGCAGGGGTTCGGGGACAGCAGCAGCCAGTCGTCGTGGGAGCTCGGGCTGGAGCCCGGGCAGTGCAAGGTGTTCGTGGAGTCGGACGCCGTGGGCCGCAACCTGGACCTGGCGGCGCTGAGCTCCTTCGAGGAGCTGTACGCCCGCATGTCGGACATGTTCGGCATCGACGGCGCCGAGCTGAGGAGCCACGTGCTGTACCGCGGCGCCGCGGGCGAGGTCAAGCACGTCGGCGACGAGCCATTCAGGTGAGTGAGCATGTCAACTAGGCTTCAGTACGTCATTGTTACGCTTCAGAAATTCAGTTGAAATTCTTGACCTGAAAGTAAACTAAAGACGATGTTTTTCTTTCTAGGGCGTTTGTGAAATCGGCTCGGAGGCTGACGATCCTGACGGACGCCGGCAGCGACAACATAGGGAGCTAGTAGAGAGCAAAGGTTCAGGCAAAATAACTTAGGGCGCCGGCCACTCGTGTTAGTAGTCCTCCATTAGTGAGCAATAAGCCGAACTAGGAGCACAGCTGAATTGCGAGCTGTGGTTTCTTCAGTGCTGAGTTAGTACTAGCTCGTTTCCCTTCCTTTCCATTGCAAGAGAACAAAGTTGAATGTAGTAACATTTTCATGATCATCGAACGTAATGAGATGTACTTCCAGGTTGCCACTTACTCCTACCGGATCTTCATTAATTTTGAGCATACATATAGCAGTAAGCCGTCCGGTTCAGGTTCAGTGAATTGAATGCACTTGGCGTCTGACCGGTGTTGTGTTCCAACCGGCGGTCCAAAGAGACGATCGAGCTCAGCAGCAGCAGGTCGCAGGCTTAAGCGTAAATTGTGCCGATGTCGCTGCTGGTTCTGAATCTGGGTGTGGTCTCCAGGCACTTGCGTATATCCTGCTTGGAATCCATTAACGCCTCCAGGTAAGGGGCCTCCCTGTCCTGTATGTCCTTTTGCTTGCAGTGGCAAACATAACTCCGGTGCCTGCCCATTTCAGCCCGGTGATGGTGAGGCGCGAAATGGACATCTCATCTAACCAGACCAGAAACAACAGTGCCTGCACTAGCGACCCATTGCTCCCTGGCCCCTGCACCACGAGCTGCTCCTCCAAAAGCAATGGCGATATGGTACTGTATCACTTTTGTCAATCGGGCTTTGAGAATAACCCGCGCCTAACCTTTTGGTGCTTTGCGTCGTCGTCGTTCTGACGAGCGGAGCACAATAGGTCGTCGGCGACGGAGTAGCTATGCTGCGCCGTAAATCGGCCGGAGGCGGGACCGTTGGCCGGAAGGGACAGAGATGGCTTGGCTCCCATCACGTCACTTGTTTGTTTGGTCTCTCGATCGTTCGCTTGTCCGGTAAGTGTTCTTGACCGCGTCCCTGTCGAGACGACGACAGGAGGATGGGATCAGGGAGAAGAAGCGAAACAAGGTGAGGGAGGACAAAAGTTGCAGGCGACGGGATGCCAATCGGTCGGAGATCGATCGCAGGGCAAAGAATGTTGCACCGCGAGTGATAGGTGCGTGCTATCGGACATGCGCTTTTGCAGGCAGGGAACGAGCCGCTGTCCCGCGTTTTACATTAGGCCAAATCCAACATGCTGACCAAGTTGGTTCGGAGCTGTTTGTCACTCTGTCTGTTTGGGGTTTATACAAAACTTAGGACCAAATGCGACGATGCAAACGAACGATGTCTGTTTTGGAGCTTTTTGTTTTAAATTTGAGTCGGGTTTGCGTTTTCGGCAGACACGCTCCATCTTGTGTCCTCCCGAGGCTGCCATGAGCCCATGACCACATCCTCCCTAGCTACGGCCGCCACACCTCCTAGCTCCGCCACCGCCGCCACCACCTCAGCAACTCCTGGACCAGATCGAATGCGTGTGTCGAGCTCGCGGTAACGTCTCTCGCCATATGCCCTCGAACCTGGCGTGGGCGGCATGCCGAACGCATCGGCTGCCGCAGCAGGTGAGGTCGTGAGGAGGATCGTGGAGGCGGTGTACTCCGGTGCCCCGAACCTGAGGAGAAGGTGCACGCCACGGGATTCGCCCCGCCCCCGACGCGCACCTGCTTCCGGCGAGGAGGGGGTGGAGGAGGACTCCCTATTACGGCCAAGGAGGCGGACATGGCCAGCAACTCCCGTTGAAACCCTATTAGCGCCGGCAACACCGTCTATGCATGACCAATTTTGTTAAAATTGTCGGCGCCACTATGCAAACCCCACCACTAAACGGAGAGAGTTACAAGAACCAGCAAGTTTGCACCTTTGGGCCGGTCGTGGCGGAGAAATAACCAGCTAATCGGTCAAGTGGAACAGAAGCGCCGCCAACACATGGCAATGTTTTGCCGGGAGCTCCATCATCCACACTAGAGGAGGACGAGGATCTAATGGTTTAGCCAACTATATGTGTGAAATATATCTGTTAGACAAATGTAAGATCAAAACTATGTCATATTTTAATTGGAAAAATGATAGGGCGGACCAAATGGAACAATTGGCACGAAAGGCTGGATGGGGTCAAACGTCTTCTGTTTAACAGATAAAACCGGACAAATTGTATTGCCATTTAGATCATGCTCTTAGAATTTGGAGCAGAGGAAGCCAGGCATGGACCGATGGACACGGACTGACGGCGCCTGCTCTGCTCAAACAGGATTGCAGGCCGTCGATCGATTGTTTAACCTGGAAGGCTGGAAGACGATGATGTACTTGTACTATTGTTATCAGAGAAAAAATGTTGAATCTGGTAGTAGGTTTTCTGTGGTTGTGACAAGAGAGTTATTTTATTTTCTTTGTTTTATTTATTACACGACGACGGTCGACAATCGACGAGAGGTTTGGGTGCCGAAACGTCATGATGGCGGGTCAAGGCGCAGGTTTGGTAGCCAAGACAAGGACTTGGGGTGCAGTTGTAGTAGC
This sequence comes from Poa annua, assembly GCA_026929855.1. Taxonomy (NCBI): domain Eukaryota; kingdom Viridiplantae; phylum Streptophyta; class Magnoliopsida; order Poales; family Poaceae; genus Poa; species Poa annua. Next base: position 76,019,509 of record CM049433.1, read on the forward strand.
ATATACACAAGTTGCCACGCTTGGTGGCGCAAGTGCTGGGCGTGCTAATTAATCTACCGTGGACTTTTAAAATTGTTCCGCTTGTCGTCGGGATCGCAAAACTAGTCTGTGGCTGGTACGGAGAAAATATCCATTATCTGACTAATAACAGTCTCTCTCTCTCTCTCTCTCTCTCAAGAGGTAGAGTTTGTACCCCATTATGTTGACTCTGCATGAGCGTTCCTCTGTTTCATGTCGCGCGCACATACGGTCTGTCGGAGATGTGAAAACGTTTGGGTCGCTGTTATTAATCGACCAAATTAATCATCATTGGGAAAACTTGTATATCTGCAGCACGTGCCGTGTGTGAGCGATGCGTCCAAGCCAAGCCACTGCTGCGAGACGGCAAAGCGGAAGCATTCTATTCCATGTACGTACTGCACGGTTGAAGGGTCCCTGTCTGTTACTCGTATTAACCCGGCCGGGGGTTTGTTTGCAGGTCTGTTTGACAGCAACGATTCTCTTGTCTACGTCGGTGCTTCGTGCAACAGTGGTTGTCTGCTACCGCGCGCTTGCTTCCCCCCGAAACAAGGGGGTGGTGTGACGCGTGCGAATTGACATCGGTCGACCAAACCATATACTGTACTCACTACTATTAACTGTACTAATTTTACATAAACTGGATTGACCCTTAGTTTTTCTTCGTATGGTACACCTAAAAACGAATCTTATGTCCCTCGTTTCCGAAATTTGGGGAGGAAATTTTCGGAATTCACTTAACCTAGAAAATGGTTGACGGCAAGGAAATTCCTACTCCAACCGCTCGCGTCCTATCATCAAGAGTTCAAGACCCACCTATGTGTCGTCTGCTTGTCATCAATCTACCACCCTAAACGTTGCCTCCTCCGTCTCCACACGCCACAGACCACAGTAATGACACCGTCGTCGCATCCACACGCCGTTGGCCTAACTTCCCGCATGATGCTTGCCCCACATCGCGTTCCCCTTGCGGCGCGAACGGTGAGCACCGTCAATTACCAGCTCCTTCAATTCCCCGTGCGAGCATGGCGACGGGTCGGGTTGGCGGCAGCAGGGTGGCAAGGCCGACAAGGCGGGCAACGAGCATTGTCGGGAATAGCAACATGCAAAAAATACTATGGGAGTAGAAAATTATATCGTAACACCAATGTTTGTTGTCAAAGTCGTGGAGAACACATAATCAAAATATATTTTGCGGCTAACCCCACTTTCTTAGGTAATGTGTTGCAGGTAGCTGAAATAAATGATATTGTGGCATAACAACGACCGACCGGTCACCTGGCTCTCGCACTTTAGATGCCATATTTTAATACGTATAGCACATTTTGAAAAGACAGTTAAAAATATACATAATGGTAGAAAGGGTGGAGATTACGCACATACAGATATTTCCTACTGCATATATCAACACAAAATATCATATATTTGTCTATGTTTGTAGCTGATGTCTTGTTATTTGTTTTAATTTTTTGCACAATTGTAGTATATACAGTGAGGAAATACGAGCAAAAGTTTGAGTCTGCGGTAAAACCTAGTTTGGTGTTATATGCATTTTTTCTCAATTGAGAGGAAGACGAGAGAGTATTCCGCCCGCACGGCACCGTAAAATATGTTTTTTTCTTTTCGTGAAGCACGCCTTTACGGTACAGGTACAGCGATACACTACACATACACTGATCTGAAGATGGACATCGAACAGGGATCAAAGATGCGTCGGTGTGTTGGGCGACCTGGCTCGAGCAAGCAACAGATGGGAAGCAAACGCATACCACATCCACATGGCACATTACCTGAGATGGACAAGTCAAGAGGCTAGAGTGAAGATGTCAACGAGGACGCGGTGGGCGCGGCGTGGCACACTGCACCATGCCGGGCTAATTAACAGTGCTGAAGCTGTAATTGATTACTACTAGTAAATCTTATTATCCCGACGTGGGAAAGAAAGAGAGGGAGCAGTGGGCGAATGTTCCGCCGCTTCGTACGTGTGGGGGACGTTGACCGGACGGCCGCCCATGCCAAGCTCTTCACCGAGGTAGCGCAAAGCCAGCCCAAAATTATTTAGTGGAACTCAAGGCCGGCGAGCCTAACAAAATCCTAAACACTACGCAAAATCGAACGGCAAGAGCGAGTGCATACTGAGGCTGACTTTTTTGGGCTTCCCAACCAGATTTGAGGTTGTGAACAGCACAAGCTCAAAAGAAGTATTGGTTGGTGGATTGCTTATTTTCACCGTCTGCGTTAAGCTACTCTGTTGTACATTACGAGAAACTGGTCTCGGGCAGTTTCCGCTCGGCTTCCCGCAAATGAGCGAATTCTTGCATAGCCTTGCCCCTTTTCTTCTTTGTTTTTACAAGAAAACTGCCACCGTGTGAGGGATAGCACATGAAAAGAAAAGAAAAGGAAAGGCCAAGCCAGGACTCGCGTGATTCAACGCACGGAAATTCCAGATGGGATCGAGATAGCACGCCACCGCCGCCTCCAGCACACCACCGCCCCCTCCGCCCCAGCTCCTCTCTCCGGCGCAAGTTTTCTCCGACCTTCGCCGCCGCTCCAGCTCGGTCCCGTCTTCTCCGACCTTCATTTTATTGTTATTGATCTAGTATGATGCTCTGTTTGTGCTGATTTACATCATCAATTTGCGGACTGTTTGGATTAGCTCGATGGTCTGTTTGTGCATTTGGACATTGACCTTGCCCTTTTTTACTTTGGCAAAATTACTCTTGTTAGTAAAATGGTACACTGGCTTGGTAGATGCTTTTAATTTCTCTCTTGGTCTATAAAAATTGATGTGTAATCAGCAACATGCATCTAGATGGCAAAGCCAAGACATGTGAAAGCAAGTTAGGATGTTGTTGCTCACCGTGTATTTCTTGACGTGTGCATTAAAGAACTGAATGCGAATAACCGTCTGGTGCAAGTTTTGAACAAACAAGGTTACCTCTATTTCTTATTACTGTCTACCGTTTATATTATTTTTATTTTATTTCTACCTCACTCTATAGTAGAACAAAGTATATGCAATATACCATCGCTTTATTATGTGCACAATTAAATTTAGGGGTTACGGACATCTCACAAGTCAACACAGCAAATAAGCCAAAAAAAATAATACATAAGCCCAAAAGAAGTCTCCCAAGCAGCTTTTAGGAGTTTATTCCCGTCTCAGTTTCTCCCCACCGAAATTTATAAACCGGCTTATGTATAAGCATAATCCCAAAAGAAGTCAGCCTAAGCTGTAGCTTGCCCTGGTCATATGATCCTGATACCATAACTTCAATTAAGATAGTGTACGTGTGATGATCTCATGATGCTTCCGATCTTTATTGTATGAAGTCCTCCACGCGCACTCCTCGTCCCCAGGAAGTGCGTCGATACTCGCATGTAGCGTTGTCTGAACGCTGAAGCGCGTCTCGACTCACGTGCGTGCGTGTTTGCATCACCGATCCCAGTATTATCCTAGACCATGCAATGCAAGCTACGGGACTGCGCAACACCACAACGTGGGGTGCCGATTTTGTGCCTACTTGTTACTCCACAGCCCATGACATGACGCATCCGGAGCTGTAACTACCCGAATAAGAAAAACAACACTCCTAGTCCTAGGCAGGCGCCTTGCTTTCAGCGCCCACACAGCAAAAAAAAAAGAAAAAAAAGAAAGCAGCAATCCACACGCAGCGCAGGCAGGAAGACATCTATCGCGATCGATCGATCGACAGCAGCAGCGGCAGCACTGCAGTCTGCAGTAGAGAGGACACTGGCGTCGCCGATCCCGACGCCCCCGATCGACGCCAAAGCATTTTTGTATGCAGCTAGCGCTGCTTAAGGGTTTGACCACGGAAATCCGGCGGGAGTTGCTCCGGTGCCGGGGCGCTCGGTGTTCCCGCCACTCGATGCGTGCGTGCGCCTGGTTTTTGTTTTGTTTCCTTTGTCAAAGTTCCCTCCATCTGCGCGCCTCGGTTGGGCGGAATGGAAGGCTCCATGCCATGCCATGCCATGCCTCCCGTGTCCGTGTGCGCACGAACGGCCTTGGGCCTCGCCACGCCCATCCTCTTCTTTCTTTCTTGCGCACGGGGAGCAGCGCGCATTGATTAATGGATCGGCTTAATGAATGGTGATGGCGCGATGCGGACTATACTAGCCTCGGTTACGTCTACTAATTGGCTAGAGTATGTATGTGTCCATGAGCTATGAAACACAAAAAAAAACTGTGTTAATATGTTCTGGCGATTTCTTTTGCAGTTTTGAGCTATTTCCTTAGAAATCTTCTACTGGATTCAGATGAAGCCTTCACAATTCTTTTCCATGAATAGACGACGAAAATACATCCTAACTCACTCACACACACACTGGTCAGCTGTTATTAACACTAGTCAGTACTACTCTCTCAGATGACTTCCATTTGTCTAGAAACAGATTTATCTAGAAATAGATTTGTCTAGATAAATGGAAGTCATCCAATTTGAAACTAAGGAGTACTACACTCGGTTCTGCTTCAATAGTGCTTCAGGTAGTGTACGTGCGTGATGAGTCAATTTTTTGGATGCTCCGGTACAAATTCACAACACTGCAACAGCAAACAGTTCATCGTCCCATGAATATGTACATGCTTCTGAAGTTCGCACTGCAACTTTCAGCTGTACGTTACACAGTTCAACACAGGACCGAATCATCATAAGTGAGTACAATTAATAATGCTACCGATGTACTATACCAACCAGAAAATCGACAATTCAGACTGTCTCAAATCTGGCCGTGCATTTCAACTGTCTTCGTGGGTAACATCCGAAAAACAACCGTCTTGATCACAACAACCACTCTATCTCAAGTTTTTTTTTAACATCAAACGACTATTCATTTCACTATGTTTAACGCTTCATAAATCAAAAGGGTCCTGTTTTGCTACAGATGGTAATGGTATTGATCAAACGTGAATGGAGGATACGGGATAAATGGGCACTACGTCCAAATCTCTGCTCCGTGGAGAAGTAATTTGGTCCTCGCGATTGCTTTTGCAGTTTTGCGAGTGACCAACAGTCGAACACGCATCATCGCTCACACACTAGTCAGACTCAGTACTACTACTCTCGGTTTTTTACGGCTTAAAAAATGCTTCAGGTGCCCTAAGGAATAAGAGGGCGCTCCGGTGCAAGTCTACAATTCAACACAGGACCAAATCATCATAAATAGAAGTACTGATATATATATATACCAATCAGAAAACCGACAATGCAGAATGTCTCGAATCTGGCCATGCATTCAATTGTATCCGTGTGTAAAACATCCAAAAACACCCGTCTTCATTACAGCCACCACTCCATCTGAAGTTTTTTTTACATCCAATGACTATTCATTCCTGGGGCACATTTTGTCCAAGGGCTCTCTTTTATGTTTGACGCTTTGTCAGTGGTCCTGCTGACATGCTGATGTGTACGTTCAGAAGCTACAAATGCAATGGATTGACCTAACGTGGATGATTACAGGGTAAATGAACACTACCTCAAACTGTCAATACACTAAACGCTGAGAGAACAACGTGCACTGCCTAAATATTGACAGGAAGGGCAGTCAAGAAAGCCAACGTGTGAGGAGACGTGGACTTGCCGAAAGGTGTACACCAACGTGGAAGCTTCTGAAGAACCGTCTCAACCATCGGCGTAACTCTATTCACATCCGTTCTTAGTTTTACTAAGAGAGGAGAATCTTCTGCTTTAGCTTCTTTTGCGGATGCGCGTGTTGCAGTACTTGACCAGAAAAGGGTTAACTGGAATTTTGTTGGTGAGCTCTTGCCACCTGCAAACTGGATGGTATGCCATCCATCAACCTCGCTCTTACCACCCAGCGGAACCAACTTCTCTGAATCCACTGGATATAAGAACACGTGGAACGGTCAAAAACTCAAAATAAGAAGGTGAAATAACAATTATATAGTTCACCTAGCTTAATCGATCTATTTAGTGGTAACTCACCTTGGATAGTGAAATCATCAATCTCCAGCATATTGATTGCGAGCGACCAGCGTGTAGATGACTTGGCGTCCACTGATACTACTGTTGTACGGGCATCATCTGCAGAAGAATCACTTTCAACATGGAGCACGGGAACTTCTGATTTGCTCCATCCAGTATTGCTCCTTTCGTAACTCCTACAGCCATACTTCACGGTGAATGTAACAAAATCTGTCGTCATATTCCTTCCGCAAGAAAATTCTTCCCCTCTAAGGCCCGTCAATTCCTTTGTCAACTTTCCAGGTGTGTTCGAAAATAGGGAAATATAGGATAATGGTTCTGTATTTCCATCATTCATCCTTGTACCATCAACAACATGCACAACCTGAGAAAATAATGAGACAGTTATTGACTTATTGTTGGTAGTATAGCTCTACAATAGCTACAATTTCAAGACACAATTAACTTATTTATTGATTTCTTAATATTAGAACCTTGCTATAACTAGCATTTTTAAGTAAGAAATTAGTACTACACGATTAATGGCAATGCAAGATGACCCATTGTGTTTGGGAACGATTTAAGGACACAAAAGTCATTTCATCATGCACTCCTTAATTCTTATGAACAAAAATGCAATAACTTATATTTCAATCTGAAAGGTCTCGTTCGTCATATGCGTGAGAGTATATAATGCTGAATTAATAAAAATAAAAGGTTACCAGAGATAGCAGATGATGAAAAATTGTGAAGATTACCAGAAGACTCAAAACAGTTATCATTAACTGAAAATATTAGGGTGCCACAAGATAAATTCACAGTAACATAATTGAACGGTACCATAAATAAAGTATACCGGTGCTTACATTTACAGTACGAGCAATATCCTCTGTGAATGCTGGAACAATGCCACTTGATACCAGTATAAGGGCAAGACCAAACAATGCACACAACATGGAAAAAAGTGTTTGTTTTGCACCTACAAAGAACAGTACCCCATATCAGCTCATTTGGGATGTGTCTTGTGTAAACAGAAGGAAAATGTACATACATATTGCAGAAGTGCAAGAATTGGATGTAATGATAGTGTCTGGGTACAGCAATGTCAGAGGGGGACACTAGGAGCCTTCTTTTGACCAACAAAAAACACAAACGTCATAAATCTATGGTCATTCTCAGATTATCTTATCTCTGAAGCTGATTGCAATTTTGGTTTTGTGGTTATTTCTTAGTATGTGATCATGATCACCTTTGGTGGCTTGTGCATGTTATTACCATTTCGGTATTATTCTAATACAAAATGACACACACTTGAGTGATTTTTTAGCGGGAATGACCATTCCTCAGAGTCAGATCAACACACTCCTTACACTAGTATTATATATCACAACTCAAAGCAAAATCATATTTATATAAAAACAAGATGTCGGAAATTTGATAAGAAAAATGTGATGATTGTGGCACTTGCCAGCTGCTCTCCTAGCCTAGCTCGGTTGGGTTGAGTTGTGTGGTGTAGTCCTCTTTTGGACTTGTACATAAACCTTCTTTTCTATCAATGCATCGAAACGCAATGCTTTTTGCTTTTCGCGGAAAATAAAATGATATATCAAGCGTGACATGGTTTACCTGAGATATGGACATACGAAAGAAGATATACAAACGTAAGAGAGACGACTATAGCAACGCCAACAGCAACTACTACATTTCCAATCCAGTCTGGTAGTCCACCAGGGTTCCTGTATATTGGATCAATGTTGACATTAGTTTGGTTAATTCAGATTAACTGGCATTTCTGTAAACAGCATTGAAGTTAAAAAAATTATCATAGTCCTAACAAACATGACAAATGAGAAAATACAGAACTCATTTGGAGGTTTCAGGCTCTAGATATTTTACCTGTCAGCCCGTACAATACTGCCAACCATCACATCAACCATGCGAATAAACAAACCAGCAGATGACACAACTGGCACTGCAAGAGCCAGTACCAATGTAACGACCTTAAGCTGTTTAGGTGACCTTACAGGAGATAGTGTTGCTTCCATAAGACCATCTGCAACAAAAGAACGTCCATCAATAGTCGAGGTGAATACCAACATATAAACAAATCTAAAGGTTACCCAACTTACATGCAAAAGCAGGCGAAACAAGCCAGATGAGTGCTATATAGGACGCGCCCACCTTCAAATAGGTTCCCAGTATCAAAACTATGAGCCATTGGACGAAACCAGATTTAAAAATCCACCTCTCAGCTTCCAGGCCAACAATGTAATCAATCGTGTCACCAGTTAGACCTGGCTTTGTTCTTGAATAGACCTTCTGAATGTGCCTCTTCAGGAGAATAAATCCAATATGCTGACCAATGAATGCCCCAAGCAGTGCAGGTGAACCAAATAAGCCAATAACTAACCATGGATTTGCAACAAATGAAACAGGAAAGGGACAAATATGTGGCAGAGCAAATGCTACCACAACCGGTAGGAAGACAGAAAATATGAACATGAGAATAATGCTCAAACATGATATTCCGAAGGACACAAGCCCAGGACGTCCGCCCATAAGCAGTGATGTTCCCCATATCAGGAGTGACTGAAATATTATCGAGTTGTGAAACATGGTTGCTAGTCGCTGTGAATAGACCACCATGTACATGCCCTGCAAAGTTGCAAAATACAAGTGAGAAGCTGTAAGAAAAAGGATTTCAGTTGAATATGGAATCATGCTAACGAAATCCGCACAAAAGAAGTCCAGATACCAACAAAGGAGAATATTTTTAGCTACCACTAACACATGCAAACACCTACTAGAATTATCTGCATATTTTACTCCAGTTATGTGATTATCTAACTTTTCTTTGAGGGAATCCACCGCTCATATTTTCTCCAGCTAAGCCAGACAACACTAATCATCAAAATCACTTGAGGTTTTTGAGAAACCATATGGCAAAGGCCACAGGAACATCAAATCATGGTTTGAGCTGGTCACAGAACCATGCAACTTCACATGATCATGAAGTCAAAAGGAGATGATAAATAGGGTGATGCCATGCCAAAACATTGGATGACTCCATTCCGTTCGTGTAACCAAATAAAATCGAAGGGCCATCAAAGATGGATAACTCATCCAAGAATTGGGTCATTCCTCAAAGACAGATATGGCGTTAAATATAGTGTTCTTTCTATTAGGACCAAATATGAGATAGTTAGTTTTTTCATATTCGCCCCATCGTACCATACCAGCTCCTATTACATCTTGCCACCCCGCCAAATTCAGCTTTGCTTGAATATAACAATTGACGAGGAATTTGTCCCAAAGAGTAGATTGTTGACAATAAAAAAAGTTGATCTGAAGTTGACAGCAAAGAATTCACACATCATTCTTGCTCTTACTGTTGCCGGAGTTACTACATGAGACATAATCACTTCAGAAACACCAAACTGAACGAATTATTGTGGACCAAGTGTAGATACCTACTTTTTCAGCAGGAGCTTATGAAAATGCAAAAGCTATACATGTGCTTAATTAGCTTAATGAAAAAAAGTATTGCAATGTACAGTAATAATATTGGAAGACAGCAAACATGTACTCCCTCCTTTCCATAATATAAGGTGGTTTAGCCATTTTCCACATTCACATGTATCTAGACACATTTTAATGTATATGTCCACTCATTTTAATCCGAATCTAGACAACATGTGTAACACCTAAAACATCTTATATTTTGTGGAATGGAGGGAGTATAATTTAATCATCATACCAGAATGTCAAAGAAAATAGCGTTCTTCTGCTCTGTACTCTCTTGCTTTGCCTGGTGTGCATCTTTCATAAATTTTGGTGATGAAGCAGCATGGATTAGGAAAGCAAGCATATTTTCCCCATTATGCTGAAGCGATCCTGGTTTCAGAAGCTCCATTTTGTCATTCTGCATAGAATACCGCAATAAAATATTATGAGTAAGCTACTTAAAAGCTTGACACTTAAAAAATGGATTGAATCTGCCACCACATATTCTTTTGGCCTTGTATTACACTTATGAGATCAACCAACATTACGGTTAGATCTAAAGCTCTCGGTTCAAATTTCTGCTTGGCAGGCATAAGTACAATCTCATGGCAAATGAATTATTATAATCAAATATCACTATAAAAATGGCTGTAACTGAGTAGATGATATAGATACAATAGTTATCCTATTCATAACAAATACAATTAAAATGGACTTTATTGGAGTGGGTGGCTGTAAACTTTTGTTTATAATCTTAATAAACATACCATATATGCATAGTCAGGCCAATCTGTTTATAAAAAAGAAAAATACAAGCTAAGCCTTTGCTATTGGTACATCATTAGGTACATATATACATATGAATTCATCAAAGCAAACCTTTGTGTGATACACAGATGTTGTATCTGTATATGCAAAATCAAGGCCAGGAAGACCGGCAACTTCCTGATATATTTGGAAATCAGTACCAGATTTTATTGCTCCAGAACGGAAAACATCCTGCAGTTAGAAGTTTGCTTATGTCATATTTGCAAGCTGCTACAAAGACAAACTAAGATTAACCTATGCTGGCTGAGTGAAGTGACATGTCAAACCATCTCCGGTTCAATCTGGCAACATGATATCACTTGATATTTCTTCTATATAAGTTTGGAGTTAGCACCAAACAAGCGGGTGTGAGGTGGATCATATCCATTGTTATAAACTTTTAGTGGAAAAGGCGAATTAAACAGGACACCTAAAAAATTATAGATCACTCAATGTTGCTCTGAAACTATATTTGCTACATTTATTTGCTATAGTCAAATGTCACATTCTACTGCCTAAACTATATTTTATCTTTTGACAGATCAATAGCTGGCCCAAAAATAATTTAGAACAAGAAAATCACTCAAACTTCTACAGCAGGACCACTAATGTATGTGGACGGCACCTGCGAAAGTAATGAACCACTCTCAGAAGTGAAACTGTTCTGTCTAAGACAGCAAAACTTCAGAATCCAAATGAAAACAATGTGTTACCTGTGTAGCTATCTGAGCAGATGGATATTTCGCTACAGAAGCAAAGCTCTCCAAAGCCCAATGGTGAGTACCCTGTTATATGAATAAAAACAGTACGGTGAGCTGAAAAGGTCTGAAATTAATTACTTATACAAATAGAACAAAACAACACAGTGACCCACAGAAATTAAAAAGCAGGGAAATGATCTTTTGGTGCCTAAATTTGAGTACATACAAAATAGGGCATGAGAGGGTTGATCTTTTATTTTCTTCCATCGGCAAACACAAGAAAACTATGACTTATGGTTTGCTCAAAATATTCAAAAACTATTTATTAGCATTAGTGGCAAAGTAAAATAAAAATAAGTACCTCCGTGCACAAAAAGATGTCTCAACTTTGTCTAAACTTGCATGTATCTAGACATTCTTTAGTGTGTAGATACATACAAATTTGTATAAAGTTGAGACATCCTTTTATGGACGGAGGGAGTAATAAAAAACAAGTACATGACTCGTACAAGTGTAGATGCAAGCATAATTTCAAAAATAATAATAGGAAAACTACAAATTTTGAGCCCGACCTGAAAAAGGTTGGATTTTCCACTGATACCCATAGCTTCCAAATCAACAACAAAACGTACAGAGTCTCGCCAGTGGTGCTGCACAAATATGAGAAAATTACATTATAGAGTATAAACGACAGTGACATGAGCTCTGTATCAGTTATACAGCATGGTTTCTATGTGATGTATGAAATAGTGACCTGAGTTATAAAACTGTGGGCCCCGTCAAGACCCTCTTCTTCTCCCGTGTTAAACAGAAACAGGACACCACTTTTAAACCCATGAGCCCACTGAGACACTCCCCGTGCAAGCTCTAGCATGACTCCTACACAGGAACTGCAATCTCCAGCACCTTCACTGAAAAAGCATATAAGTACATAACATTTCTAAGAAACTGACAATTTTTCTGCTGCAGTACATGCATTTGCAATGAATAGGCATTGGTGTGTTAATAATAACATCTGTCTAAATTACTAGAGAAAATCATCCACAGACAGAATGATCAGGTAAACAAAACATGGCCAGTAAATAGAACGACCACGTCTGTATTGTTGCTTAAAAACAAGCCTGAAAGCTATAATCTCGTCCAACCTTCATGTGATGTATTTATCCCAAATATAGATCACGGATCATGTTACATCTCAGACTTAGTTTACACCTAGCAGTCCTTGTCAAGCTATCTTTAGCAAAATTTGCATCTACATATACGTTCTACTTATGCTTAAAGAACGAGTGAGACGATATATATGTCCAGTCTCATTTATTTCGTATACATTTCATTTTGCACTCTCTGCCCGCAGCATTCCTCAGTCGAATACTAATGTGCTACTGAAGTTGGATTTGTGCATATAATAATTTCCCAAAAATATACAACGTCCTAAAGACCACTCAGGGTGAAAAAGGCATGCGGAAACTCTTCATATCTGATAGTAACTAATTAAAACGTTGCTTAAGCATATCAATTACATTACATAATGCAAAGCAAAATCAAAGCTTCCTCGCAAGGGATAAGACAAAGCCTTACGTTGTCGAAACTGTGTCAATATGAGAAGAGACAAGAATCAAATTTTCCTCAGCTTCTGGTAAATACTTGGGAACAATTCTGAGGATCACGTGCTTAAGATCTGAATACAAGAGTGTTTTTCCATTGAAAAGGCCACTAGCTAGACGATTTGCACCAATATCTGTGTGGAACAACTCCAGTTGAACGTCAACGTCCCAATGGGCTGTCTTCTTTATTTTCTCTGCTTCTGCATATACATACTATTGCATGGGCGTGTCAAAATGGATAGTGCAACTAAAAGGAGATGCTGCAAAAAAAAATATAAGCTCCAAGAACAGTTCACATGGTAAGTTAACATTGTGCCATAATACCATCATGATAAGATAAAGAAAGAAGGCAAAAAAAAAGTATAACAAATATAGCATGACAGAATAATTAGGTGGGTTTCACTTTAGCTTGCGCATATGCCTAATCTCCACTAACTCCTACTATAGAGTTATATTCATTAAACATGATACTGCAATTAGCATCAACAATTCAACAGCCACCAGCTACTTAGATTGTAATAGCACACTATTATTGATGAAGTCTGTTCAGAATAAATTGATGCATAATAACACTAACAGAAATTGCATAATTGGTCTGAACAATTAAATTGTAAGTAAAAACTGTCAAAAATGCAAAAAGCAACAAAGCTTCAGATCACAACCTGCACAGCAAGGTCGAGGGAATCTGAACCAACTGGATGAGGACCTAGGCCTGTCAAGTACTTCACATGCTTAAGAGCAGAAGCCTCTGAAAACCCGCGCTTACCAGCCTGCTCGGCATCAAGGGGCAAAGGAAGACTTGCAAATTGGGTACTGTAAACAGACCAGGATCCATGAAGGAAGACTATCAACAATCCCAGCAACAAATAAGCGCTTCTCCTATGCCTGTTGTTGCCGTTATAAGAATTGACTCCTTCATCAGCTTTAGGCTTCTCAGGCATTGTAACAGAAGAGCCTCGACCTCGAGGCATTCTGCGGGTTCAGAATGTAGTGAAAAACCTGAAGGAATGGACAGTTAGAAAAGAATGAGCTTAGCGGCATCATAATAATATACAAAACTACTACTAATAGCGGAGGATTACAGTACACTCAGTAAGCACTATGTTTCATATACAAACATTAGGTCACTATTAACATTTGTTCTTTTTTTACTTTTAGGCAAAAGGGAAAGTTACAACAGAGTCATGTTCCGAGACACACCATAACTGTCAACTATGTTGAAGTTCCAGCTACCAAAAGAAAGACTGTCAACAGATCCAGGCTAAATAAAATGTGGATTAGATACTTGTGGTTTTCTTCAGCATTTCAAATCATGATGTGCCAGTGCTACCATTGCAAGAAACGAGTTAACAGCTAACCTCCCACTCTCCCACATAAGAACATAAATGCATAGTCTAATAAGTAATCAGACACATACACAGTCCCAGGGTTTTATGATTATCTTGTCAAATTTGTAGCATACTTTTACCGACACGGCGAGATCTTTCTCGTTGAGTTTATAGCATGGTTGTACCGACACCCAAGGTTCACAATCTCAGAGCAGAGGTGCTCCCAAGTCCCAAAAGCAAACGAATACGGGTGGCTTCGTTAAGAAGGGGAAACTGGAGAGCAGTAGGACGATAGGATATTCAGAACGGCCACAATTCGTCCATGAAACAGTAACTGAAAGTGTACCCATGAGAAGCAGACAGCTTCTGGCAATTTTCCTACAGGTTGCCATAAAAAAGAGAGAGACAAAACACAGGGCAGGTTCATTCACATTTACTGCCGTCTACAGGTTGCAGGTTTTTAAGAAGGGCGTGGACCAGGGCAGCAGGAAATCGTATGGCTGGCCACTGCAAGAATTTGCAGCAACAGGGTCGCCGGTTTGCAGTTCTGGCCGACGCATTGCTAGAAATAATGGGTACGGTGTGGCCTGCGAAGTCAACCAGAAAGGAAAGTGCCGGCCAACAATTATGACGAACTGGTTTCAAGCAGCACGTGGTAAGCTGAATAAATTAGGTAAGTATAAATAAACCTGCACATTATCAGCTTTGAAGTACTATCAAATTAGGGGGCGGAATTTATTACTACTAGGTAACTAGACACTGGTATCAGTTTAATCTCCACGTCTCTATTTTTTTAATTCCTAAAAACTTACTCGTGCATCTTCGCCATCTCATTAATAGTACTAGTTCGGGATACTAAAAGGGATACTACATGGATCTTAAAGAGGAAATTGGTTGAACCATAATGGGTGGACGGATGAATCAGATTAACGGCAGAAGATTGGAACGGAGAAAACAGAGAGACTGGACATGATCCTGCCGCTCACAGCAAAGGAAGTAATAGTATAGTAGAACGAACAGAGTAGACTTAGCAAGGTAGCTAGGGATTTGCCTACCACGTAGCGACCGATCTCCAGTTCCCCGCCCCGCGTTGGCGCAGTAGGAGCGAGGAGGAGGGGAGGCGACGACCGCGGCGTGCTTCGGTGCTGTGGAGGTTGCTGGGGGACGACGAGGCGTGGACTAGAGCTTGGAGTCTCGAGTCTGGAGGGGGGGGGGGGGGGGGGGAGAGGCAGTTGAGATTCGGCGACGAGGAGGAGGAGCCGCGATATGGGGGAGAAGCAAGCAGACGACGAAGGACGGCAGCGCGAGCACAGACCTGACGACGCGCTGTGCGGGCGGGGCCTGGTCACGGGCCGGCTCCATGAACGAGGCGGGCCGGGAGCCTGCGACGCGGGGCCCAGCTGCTGCTGGGCTTTGGACAGTCTGACGTGATGGGATACACAGCAGTCAGCAGGGACGCTCTGTTTGTTGGTTCGTTCGGCCAGTAGTCGACGACTGACTGGGAGTCATGTGATGCACCGATACGGCTGGTCCTTGTGATTCTGCCCTGCCGCCGGGCAGAGTTTCACGAGCTCATCCAAACATCACGGGCTTCTGCAGCGTTGGCCGGTACACCGCCTCATGCCGCCTGTACTCAGACGGTGCTGTTGTCTGGATTCTTCACTGGTGGTGGGTCCGTGGACTTCATGGGACCATAGACGGTGCTCCTTTTGTTATTGAAAAGTAAGGCGTATATTTTTCAAAAAGTTAAAATAGTGTAAATTTTCAGAAAAAAATAATCAATAAAAATAATGTTATATAGACATCGTATGAAAATATATTTCATGATATATCTAACTGTAAATAATATATGCTCTAATTTCAGAAACGGGAGTAGTAGTTAAAAGATGGGAAAAGTGTGCTCCTCGTAGCATGGAAAATGGTGTCTAGGATTAGGTTTCAGAACAACATTTCAAAACCACCAAAGAAATCATGTTTCTAGACATAAATGTTTTTTTTAATCTAAAGACATTAAATTTGAAAGCACGGAATGAACCTCAAAAACCAAGTCTAGCGCACAGCAAACTAACATTCTTTTTGATAGAGTGGAGCAAAGCTCCGCAAGTCACAAAATCGTTGGGTCTCTATGTTTTAGACTACGACGGCACCGATTGTCACTATTAGGAAAAATGTTTGCGTCATAACATAGAAAAGGGGGGTTAACAACATTTTAACACCACGAGGGAACTGTTTCCAGAAATAGAAGCTGAAATTGCTAAATGAACCTCAGAAGGCAAGTCGAGCACACAATAAAAGAACAAACCAGCATACGCTGCATATCAGTGCTCTAGCATTCCTTTTGACAGACATCACATCTCTCTCATGGTGGTACAAACATGCTCGCGATAGAGTGGAATAACCTCCGGAGGTCTCAAAAACCGTTTGGGTCTCTATGTTTTAGACTACGACGGCACTGATTGTCCCTATTTCCTTCTACAGATCTCGTACAGGTGAGCCACTGTAGCCCTGCATATGGGGCGGCCAGGGCCAACAGGGTCTACCTCGCCCCGCTCTTCTTTCCCAAGAGATCTGCTCTCCGCTTAGCCTCCCTCTCCGCTGTCTGGACATAAAATTCAGCTCCGAGCATGTCGTTTATCTGGACATCTGATGACAGGCTTGCTTCAGCTGTCTGAATTATCAGCTCGACGGTCAGAGTGAATCCTAAGGCTGAAAGCACACGCACAGCATTGGCAAGCCGGCATATGTGTTTTCTTGTTTCCATAGGGGTAAAAGTCTCCACTTCAGCGCTCAACTTCTCTTGGTCTTCGTTCAAACTGGTAATTTCACGGACCACGACATGCTCACCAACCCAGATGAAACCATTGCAACCAAGGATCAAGTCGACGTCATACTGCTCAAGATGACGGAAATGCTGCTTCCGCCGCTTTACCAAATATGCAGGTACTGTGAGCAATTGACCCCTCTGAAGCTGCATGAAGAAACTCAAAATGATTCAATAACAAGTTAACACATTAATCTTTTTGCAGGAAGCAATGTCAGTTCTGAAACAACAAGATTGTAGCTCTAGTAGTTAGATACAAATCATCAACCTACCCTAAGGCATTATCAATACCAAAATCAGAATGAGGTATCAAGACTTAGTCAATGAACTAGTTCATTATCCCGATTTGCATTACTCACTGGGTAATCATTAACCAGATTTCAAATGCCCATTAAAGAGCTAGCATAATTTTTTCCTCAGTACAACGGCAATACCTCTGCCTATTCAAGAAAAGAAGTTTGCAATAATTACAAGAGCCAGCATTGGAAAGAAGCACTTTCACAGTAATGCATACCTACCCTGGGGGCATTTGAAAGGAACAGATTCAGCACATGAAAGGTAGCAATAACAACATAACCTAAACTGGTAAGCACTGCGCAATAATAATAGATCAAGAGTTGGTATGGCATCTACCTTTCCATATTTTTGACTCCTTGCTTGTAGGTGAAGAGAACCATCATGCTGGAAACCACGAACTTCAGCCTGATAATTGATTTCATGCAGAGTAACAGCATCAGATTTTGAACAGTACTCATCCAGTACAAAAACAATAAAGATTACAGAACTATAAAAAGTGGGCCATGTTTCCAATATCATGATATCCGCTAGGGAAAACAGTAAAATAAAATGTACAAAAAATTGAACCGTGGATAAACTGAGGGCAAGGAACACAGAATGTCTAAAAAGGGAATCCTTGCCAATCAGAGGACACAATGCCTTGATTCCAACCAAACCATCAAAGAACTAGTCAACTAGTTCACAAAAGGCAGAGCAAATTTTGCACACTAAAACTCTGATGTACTAATAAATATGGAACAATAAATAAAGAAAACACGACACAGCACATAACGTAAAATGTAGAGACAGAAATGTATTAAATTTCATAACTCAACAGTCAGATTAATTTTGGTCACAAAATAATCGGATTACTCTTATATCACATGAAACAAACATACTGGTCCAACAGTATAATGAATCCATAGATTAAAGATTCACCATTAAGGTAAGCAGGGAAAATCCATGAAAGCCAGGTGACTTGTAAATTGTAATCGGCTAAGCTGACATAAAGATGCAGCTTTTTATATTGTTTAGCTGCCGTTGAAGCACTGCAGATGCCTCTTGATGTGGTTGTCCCTAGTATGGCATGTTAGGTGTTCCCTCTCTTCTCTCTGTTCTCTCTAGCAAATGAAGAAAACAGAGGACTAGTACTACAGAGGAGCACACCAATTTCAGATGCCTTCCTTTTCTATCAGATTTTGCAGCAACGATGAATAAGGCCTATAATTTTTTTGCAAAAGTCAAGCCAAGTAAAGTTTGACCAAACTTTTAGAAAAATCTATCAACAAATATGATATTATATAGATATCATATGAAAATATAGTTCATGATGTTTCTAATGACATTGGTTTTATATTTTACATAATGAAAACTTGGTCAAACTTTATATGGGTTGACTTTTCCAAAATAATATAAGCCTTATTCATTGGAACGGAGGTAGTACAATACACAGGCAACGAATGCCTACAAGCTTGGCAACCTATGCCTACCGAAGCTTGCACCAGAGCAACAAATGCTGGCAAACCTTAGCAACCTATGCTTGCCCTCAGCAACCTATGCTAGTACCTTGGCTTACAACTTACTTCTCTCCACATAGGGTGCATCTCCTTATATAGAGGGTTCAAGGTCGGTGCTACAGCATTCTAGAGCCTTCTACTGCTTTCTACTGCTACTCTATCTTACAGCCTAAGAATAGTAGTCTAGAACATACTAGCACCTACTGACTTAACTCCTAAGAAAGGATTACTCTCACACAACCAGCAGGCAGCTGCACACATATTGCAGCATGCCTATCTACTCAGGACACAACTCATGTGCCGGTGGCCTGTTCACACCACAACCAGCACACAACCTATGTGTGTTCACACCATAGGCTATGTGTTTACACAACGACAAGATCATAACAGGCCAACATGGCACATGCGCTGTTACTAAGACTAACAGTCAAAGCAGGAGGCTGGCTGTGGTAAATATATTGTTCCTGTCAGGCGCCTAGATACATATAGGAGAGGTACAAGGTAGAGGGGATGAACTGGTATCGTGGGTCCCATCCCGTGTCTACACATAACAACGATGTTTTTGATGGTTCGATTATTTTTGACACATTTGTCTGTTCAATTGCTATGAAGGTTGTTCCATCAGAAGTGGTACTCACTTTAGAACACCATGCAATGTGAACACTCAGCCGGTACAAGAGGGAGAAGGCTTGTGTTGAGTGCCAGGAATCCAATAGGAAGTCAAACAAAAGGGTTTCCGTATGAAAGTTTGCAGAGTCTGAGTACTCGATGAAATCTATGTCATGTTAGTGTCTTTATTTTTGGTTTGGTGCTTTATTTTTTTTATTCGTCATTTCATGGAAATTATTGTCCAGTAAGCACGTCAAGGTTCAAGAAAGCGCTATTAAGCGTTCGCTTAAGCGCTGAGCAATGGAAAAACGCCTTGCTTAGGCCGCAAGCGACTACTTAAGCGCCGAAAAGGCCCATTAGCACAATAAGGGCGTAATAGACTCGTGCTCATGGTCTCCTTCATACTACAGAGCTAGCCCAATAAGGCCCGGAACCCTAGTCTGCTAACCCAATCTGAGCCATTCATCCTTTGTAATCTGGATCGTCCATCTAATTTCCTCATCTCTTTCTCTCACTTTTTCTCTTTCGCATGGTGCCTATATACTGGAAAGAGCTGCGGCGTGTTGTACCCAGACAAGCTTTGCAACTTAAAAACCTGAACTGGCAGATGGCACAAAATTCTGCATCTGCAGTCCTCCCTTATTAGGGTTTGTTTTTTCAAAAATTTGTGGCCTTGATCCCCAAGGGACAAGATTGGTTTCAGTCCTTGCAGTTACCATTGTTGTGATTTCCCATTTCCTATATTTGCTGCGCGCTGTTTATTTTCCCATCGCTAACTTCTAGTCTATCGATGCATTTCTGCTCCATCTATTTTCTACCACCAGTACAACCTGTCATTACATATATTTCTCATCTATTAGTTCTTCCACACCTACACATCTTGGCTAGCATATACTTCACCAGTTCCTACCACTTCGTCCTTAAATAATTATGTTGCTCCACTGCTGCAAGATTTATTCTATCTGCTATATCTAGTCGAACCATTTACTAATTACTGCTGCTTGCGCCAGTGAAAGATCAAAGATCAGGACGGCCTAATGTCTGAAATGCAGTTTGAGCCGTACCAATTCTGAATTCGAGAAGGAACAATCATTGATTGGCTGGTGTAGTACTGAGAAATTATGGCTCAAAACTGACATCAGCCGCAAGATGGCAACCAAAAACAGAAGAAAACACTCGAGGACTAATAAACATATTTGCAATGAACAGATTCGGAGAAATTATGGCTCAAACTGACATCAGCCGCAAGATGGCAACCAAAAACACAAGAAAATACTCGAGGACTAATATCCATATTTGCAATGAACAGATTCAGAGTGTATGCCAAGCTAAACTGGTTATAGCATTGGTCAAGCATACATGGTGCTACCCACATGATAGATATATAAGCAACTAACATCAAATCATTTGTAGAGAAGGAGTACTTACACAGAGAACATCATTTTCTTCAAATATGCTCCGCATATTAAGCTCGTCAACTGCGGTTCTCCTTCTCTAATAGTGGGATGTGAAAAAAGATCAATAACATGAATATGGGAGAAGAACTAGTGACACGTGCATACATTAAGCTCTCTGAACATGATGTGACATTTAAGCGGGAATTGATGTTTCTTGGTCGCTAATGTGCTCTGTATATATCTAACAAATGGTGTGGTACAAGTGTACACTATGGTCAGCTAGAAAGGGTGCTTTGAGGCATGTTGACTTTATCTGTCGATATAGTGGATGGAATTTATGTTATCTTGGCCATTGTATTGCAAGACCATGTCTTCAGCTGCCCACGTCACATTAATTTGCGGTGTTACAGGATAAAGGTGCAGAATAGTGTACCTGTATTCCATCCGGCAAATTCATAGAAGAAAGCATCAAAACAGCATCTTGGCTAAAGTTTATCTCCAACCTCCAGCGCTTAGGAGCAATCTTGAGAGCAAAAATCAACATTGTAATTGATATTGGTCAGAAATGAAATACATTGTTTGCATGGATGCAGAACGAGCAGATAGTAAATCACATTGTGATGGCATGACTGTAATAACAGCTAGGTTTACCCACAGCCCCCGACTGCTCAGGCCATGATTTATCCAAGAGGACATAATTGGGGGGCTACTAACCAATCAAACACAAAGAAAACCAATTTTCCAATCCATACGCTATAAGGATCTGACTAGAAACATTTTCACATAGCAATTTTTCACAATAATGAATAAGACCCGCAGTTTAAAACTGACTCTTTAAGCCAAAATGTAGACCATCCTCATGGCGAATTCCTAGCAGAAACCATGCTACAATTATCATAGACCATTGAAGAGTGAAACAAAGGGTGCATACCTCAATGACACGCCCAACTATGATATCGCCCACCTCCGGCTTATACCTGATAAGGTCAAGAAAACAAACTAAACATTTAGGGTAGCAAAACTAATTACAAACTCAATGTTTTATCCCCTGCCGTATAAATCATTTAAAAACAAGTTACAATGAGCACATAACCTAACGTTCAAGTAAGCACAAATCATAAACACACTGCTCTAATCCAGCACACCCGAATATTGCATCAGTATGAAACTACAGTGCCTCACCCAGTCACCCAAGTCACCATGACCCACTAATCCATTCCTACGTACACCGTTATACTCAACACGACAGTAATGTCACATTACTGTGACGAGGATTATCCAAAACGAACAGAAAACGAAGGAAGGCAGGGAGAGAATACCTCGCCCGGAGTGTACGCACGTAGACGAGCTTGTTGACCCGCTCCACCACGCCGCACAGCGTCGCCACCACCTCCCCATCCTGATCCGTTGTACCATGCCCCCTGCACCCAAAAAAAACAAACACCCAAAAACTCCAATTAGACCATTATTACCAAGCACGATTGGGGAATGGATGGATAGAGAGGGGAACAGATGGGATGGTTTTACTTGAGGATGTTGTCCTCGTGGTTGACGGGGATGGTGTCCGCTACGGTGACGGCGGCGGCGGACGCGGCTGCGGGGGCGAGGGTCTGGAGCTCGTGGAGAGCGGCCTCGAGGCGGACCCTCTGCGTCTGGTTCAGCGGGAGGTGGAGGTCTCTCATGGCCTGTCTGCTGTCTTGGCGAGAAGGAGAGAGCGTCGGGGTCGGCAAGGTCGGGACGAGCGGGAGGGGCGGCGGGAAGCAGTGGCTATGTAGACTGGCGGCGCTAGGTCGGGGACGAACAAGAGAGAGAAAGGCGAACGGGCCGGGACAGGCCAGCCTCTGTCTCGTGAGTCGTTGTAATGGGGTAAAAAATCAACACCACGGCCCAAATTTTGCACAAAGTTGATTGTCTCTATAAAATGGAACTGCGGCGAGGCCCTTCTCTTCTTCTTCTTTTTTTTCACAAAGTTTTTTTTAAATTTTCCACATATATTAAACCAACAAAGAGTACACGATTATATCGATTACAAAACAAAATTAAAAGAGACAAGCAAATCTATGAGATCTTCAAGCCCTTTTTTTCTCCACGACACAATTTTGTACTTTTCTGAATGAAGCCGTAGAAAAACGCCGAGAACACCAAACCACAGACATGTAAATACCACCGATAATTCTTCCCTTTCAATTTTGAGCCGCAATGCCAATGCTTTGTGCACGCACGCAGCCATTAAATTAATCAATCAACATCGACAAGAGCACCACCATTGATATTTTAGAGACAAATAACCGAGCCACTTTGTCGATGACGTTGGGAGCCGAGAGAATGAATCAGCATTGCCGAATACGTAGTAGCCGGGATAGATAATGCGAGAACAAACCTCCTCGCGGCAACCATGAGAAACAATCCAAAATTGATCTGGCGAAGCAAGATCTGAATAACCGTACCTAGACAAACTTAATCTTCCAAATCCACCATTGACGTCGAGAAGGAGATCTCGCCAACGACCGGAGCGCAGAAGATCACTTATTGCAGACGATGCCATCTCCATTGACGAAGAAGACAACAACCAAAACCAAACTCTAACATTAACGACCCTTGTATGACGCCCTGCACAGGTCCGAGGTCTCCACCTCTCCTAGTGCCAGAGCGGAACCTAAAAAAGGTGAGCACCCGTCAATTCTTAGACGAAGGCGACGATGAAATTGCAGATGGCGCCGGCGGCGACGGCTAGGGTTGAAACCCTAGGCTGCCGCCTTTCTTTTCTGTAACGCTCTTTTGCACAAAGTTGATTGTCCCGTGTAACCCAAGAATCAGTTCACGCTTTCGCCTTAAAATTTAACAGTAAAAATATTAGTGCGTTGCTACGTGTTAAATTTTATGAATATCTTTAACTTCAATCTCGATATTTGTCTAATTCGTAGGATTTTCATTATTCATGCAGTTTTATAGAGGTAAAGAAACCACGCTCATGTCGACGGATCCAAGCCTGAAATAACTAACATAAAATGAAATTATGCATGTCCTCTGTGTGATCTGAAACTGAACCAAACATAATACACAAAAATATTGAACCATTCATCTCCTCCGATTTAAACCACTTATGTCCTCTGAAGTGAACCATGAAATTTTCAATCATCCGAGGTGGTACTCAACGATGGTGAAGAGAGGCAGCACAAGTGTCGGAGGAATTACGACATTTTTGTCCGACAGGTTTTACGTGTTTCTGTCATGTTCACGCATGCAGATTTGTTGGTAATTCAGTGTAAATGTTCAGTGAAGATAACAAAACATTGTATGTGTTTGATCGTGTAACTTGATATATCCTTTCCTACAGTTCGGGCCGTTGATGGAAAAGATTGGCCAATGGTTGGAGAAATATAGGGCAACACCGGAAGAAACACTGATGATGTGCATATGCCTCCCCCGACTCAACCATACATGTTCTCAGAGTGTAGTGTTTACTTGTGTTACTACCTAGAGTTTTTTATGTTATTACTTATATTAGGCAAAAAAGAGAGGAGTGGGAGTCGTTGACGATCGGTTATATAATGTCTGTTTCCAAGAGTGATGAGTCGTTAACGATACTCAAGGCTTGTTTGATTCAAAGGAACTTCATAAGATCTTTGTAGGATTTTATTCTATAGGAATTTTTCCTTAGTTAGTCGTTTGATTCATAGGATTAGTTTCTATAGGAATTTCTTCCATAAGAATCTTTGTACTACTTCCTATAGAATTTCTAACATCCATTCCAAACTCTTTTTACAATTCCTTTGGTGAAATCAAACAAATATTGGTATAAACCAAATTCTCTAGGATTGGAGTGGACATGACATAGCAATCATATACTTTTATGTCTTTCCTATCCTACAAAACAAACAAGCCCTGAACCTCTTTCATGTTGTCGTCGTATGTGCAGGTCTCCAACATGGAGGACAAGGCGTCGTCGGGGCAAGTTCGCTCGGGTGAGGTGAGGGGCTCGATGACACCCTCCGGGGGTTCCTCGTGAAGCCCGAGCCCTCCTCCCCCGAGAATAAATAGTTACTCCCTTCGTATATAAATATAAGATATTTTAGCACAAGATATTTCCACATGCATGTAGACATATCTTAGTGCACAGGGCGGCGCCACCAGGGGGCGAGGTGGGGCGGCCGCCCCCACTCAACTTTTGCTAATTTTTTTACTATACGTATTCTACGCTCCATATACGTGAAAGGGGGATAAAAAAAGAAGAAGAAAACAGGCAGAATGAGCAGTTACGAGCGGTCGCACGCAGGTGGTCGCACGAGTCACGACTCACGACCGTGGTCGACGCCTCGCTCGATCCCCAATCCCAGCTCCGCTCCGCTCTCCTCGCTCCGCTCGTTCTCGATCCGTCGCCGGCCGGGCCGCCCCTCGTTGCTCCCTGCTCGATCCGCCGCCCTGGAGCCGCCGCCGTTCTGTGCCTCATTGTTCCCTGCTCCCTGCTCGATCCGCTCGTTTCTCCCTGCTCAATCCAATCACAGGTTTATAATCCCATCCTTTCCTGCCTATTCCCCAATCCCATCTGCGCCGCCCCCGCTTTTCCTGCTTGATTCCCCACTTCCCGTCGTGACTACCAGGGTCGAGCTCGAACTGCGCCGCCGTCAGGCCATGGACGGAGATGAGGAGCTAGATTGGGAAGCTATTTCAGCACAGATGGATGTCGTAGATGGGGAGCCGGATTGTGATGCTATTGGAGCACAGTTGGATGCATTTGACTTGGAGGATGCAGAAAATGCAGAGGAAGTTGCAGCGCCGGCATCTCGAAACTGCAGACGGAGGCGCGACGACACAAACGACCAACAGCGACAGGGACAAGAAGAGCAGGTTCTTTATCCCTCTTTTTTTAATTTCAGTTTTGTAGCAAAATACTTGAATTTTGATGTCTACTTGTATCTCTTTTTTGTGTTGAATACACTTGCTTTTGCCTAAATTTTGTGAGCCTTAATATTGTGAGGCTTCGACTTATTTACATTGTTCTTTCCATACAATTGGGAATTACATGTGTTGTAAAAAAAAATCGCCGGTGACACACCTTTTACTGCTCGCCCCTCTCGTCTCAATTCCTGGCTCCGCCACTGCATGTAGACATATGTTATGCTAAAACATGTTATATTTTGATACGGATGGAGTACTAAATAAAGAATTATAAATAAATAAATGTGGTGAGAGGGAGAAAATATAAAAACACCATGTATAAGCCAAATAATGGTGCAAGATATCTTCCTTTCGTGTATTTTTTCTTCCGCTTCCGTTTGTTTCAATCTGTGTGTCTCTGAAGAAGTGGACTGACAATGGGATATGAAGTCCGGGCCGTGTTTTTCAACCGGTCGATGTCGAGCTCTCTGCGAGATGGACGCCTCTTTTCGCTGAAGAAGACAGGCGACGCATCCCCGTCCACATTCCCACCCAGGAAATTCCATTGGCGGAGTTTATATATCTGGAGTGGCAAGTGGCATGTCTTGCTTCTTGTAGAAGTAGTTCGGAAGGCAACCTTGCGAAAATAACACTGGCAGCGACGCCTCATGCAGTGCCGATATCTAGCAGCCTGCGTGTTTGGCTCTTGCTAGGCCACTTGCCGTCGATCTGACCGAACTCTAGTGAATCTAGCTGCGTCTGCTACCTTGTGTTGTCACAGTGTCATATCCATTTTCTGCCGCAGCGAATCATCCTCTCGTTTGCAAATGATGAGGTGAAATATTGTCATCGGCAGGGTCACCGTTCTAATCAGTGAGTAGAAGTAAACTGTACATACGTGGTGGTACAAAGCTGCCGTGACGGTGTGGCGCCATCCTGCCCCGGGTGCATCAGTGAAACCTCAAGGAATAGGATGACGCCACGCCAAAGAGAGAGCTTGGTATACATGAAGCCGTTGAAAATTTCGAAGTCTTTGTTTCAAAAATTATGAACAAATATCTTAGATGGGAATAATGTCGAAATTCACAACTGTGCAAACAAAACAATGCATGGGAGTAATTTACATTCTAGAATACGCAAAAATAACAAATATGACGGCATTTTCAATTTTCAAAATGTGCAATGTTCACCACACCTAATTACACAATTGTATGAGAAATGATTCATGAGATTTGTTTCTCGGATTATTACATTGTTCCAGAATTGTTCACTTTATGTAATATCTATTTGAGATTTTCCACTTGGGAATAAAGGGTTCAAATGTCATGTATCTTATGTTTATGAATTCTTTGGATTTGAAAATTATAAGTAATGAAATAGTTCATCTATAGATGATTTCCAACATGTATAGATTTTATAGCTTCCATGTGCATTGACTTGAAGTTTTTTACTATATGTTTCCCATAGTCAGTCGACAACTTCATGTAAAAACTTGTGGCACTCATCTCGTTGATCTATTTCCAATTCTTTGACATGAGAGAAGTCTTGATCACATAGTCACGCTTAGAAACTTAACGCGAAAGCTTAAAAAATTGGATTTCCAATATATACAGGCATGTCAAATCTACATATCTAAAATATATCCTCGCAGAAACCTATAATATAGGGTTTTACAATGTTTCGCGTCCTTCTATGCACTTTGATAACGAAGGCGTGGCGAGGAGGAACATAAGAGGTGCCCGGCAGCGACCGTTAGGGTCCCTTGTTATCTCGTCCTAATAATACTCAAAGTTTTGGCTCAAAGGTAGGCTGGACAAAAACGGTATGCCCGGTTTGGGTCTGATTCATTTATTTTTACTAAACTTGTTGTGGAGATTAGATTTATGTAAGATAAACAGGCCCTGTTAGCTGGTTTTACAAGGTTTGAGCCGGTGTGAGTTTTGCACACCCCTACTGAAAGGGTTGGACCAAACTACTAAGGGTGTGTTTGGTAGCCTGTGCCACCCCACCATGTCTATCTCTGCTCATACGAGCTAGCCTTATACAAGCTGAGCTGAGATTTTGTGGGGGACGCAGCCGGAATCGCGGAAGGAGGCGCTGGGGAGACGACGGCTTGATGGAGATCACGCCGGACCGGGGACGAACCTTGCGAGATCCATGGCCGGCGTTGGGTCTGGGGGAGCGGCGCGAGGTCGGGAGAGCGGCGCGATGTGCGCGGGAGCGGCGCGAGATGCGGGAGGATGGAGCGTGGCGGCGCGGGGGGTGGGAGAGGGACGCGAGTGGGTTTGGTCGAATGAGCGAGCCGGGGTAAGAGGTCATGTGCCCTAGCGTCGCGCGGGATTATTTTTGGGTCGCGCGGGGAAGGGATTTCGCGATGAGCTCGGCCAGACTCGCTTGTGAAGCTCGATTCGAGCTTCACAACCCGGACAGGCTGAGAGGCCCTTTTCTTATCGACTGGGCATGGCCCAAAGTGCTAACCCAGCCTACCAAACAACTAAAATCTGGGCCGGGAGAGATTATCTGGGCTCACCCAGTCTACGAAACACACCCTAAGATGTCGAATGGGGGCGAATGGCATCCTCAAAACTTTAACGTGCCAAGTTTGATCATCTGTCCTTGTCTATATATGTCCGTGGAGGTGGAAGGGGGGTAAGTACTTTACACGGAAGAGGGGGGTCATTTTGTGTTCCATCGACACGAAAGTCAGCAAGCAAGCAGATCATGGCAGCTGATCAAGACCACCGTACGTGCGACATTTGTCTATACTCTGACGGGCTTAAGTATTAAACCTAATCCCCTGATGCATAACGCATCCTTAGTCAAAAGATAAACCTGATGCCCCGTTGAAAGAAAATACTGATGCGGTGGGTGAATCAGACTGATGCTCCTTCGCCGGACCTGAGGCTGATAGATAGACGGAGACGGATATGTTTTGCTTTCGGAGAAGAGACACTTGGATGAGAATTTTGGTTGCGGCTCTCTCCCTCTATCTCAGCAACAACAAAAACGACAGCACATGCATGGCGTGCATAGATAGATAGCTGAACTGATCAATTTACTGAACTCAGATTATGTGTCGACATCGGGAAACTGTTGCCGTTTCAGGCCGCCCGGTCTCCGAACGAGCTAGCGAAAATGCAATCCCACCCCGTCGTTGGGGTACCCGGCCTATCCGGGGCGTTCATGCACTTTTCGGGATTTGTGCATGCACCTCTTCATGTTGCAAACAGCATCTCACACTATTCTCTGCTCGTTTGCAAGAAACACCTCCGACTGTGAGGCTTATTCCGTTCACCGTTCACATCGTTGCGCAGTAACAGCCGAGGCTGGAGCGCGCCTTCTTCCAGCTCCCCAACTTCGAGCAGGAGAACTCCCTCTTCCTCCGCGACCTCATCTCCGTCGTCTCCGGGGACGCCGCGGCCGTCGTCCCCACGCTGCCGCACCTCGAGCCGTCCACAACCACAGTTGTCCCCGCGTGCGCTAGGTGCGGCGTCCACGCGTGCCTCGGCTGCCATTCCATCGCCGCTTCCGCTGCGACCACCGGCTCGAGCACCGAGGAGGGCGAAGCTGCAGAGTGCTCTGCCGCGAGCTTATCAGTGAAGAACGGCGGCGTGGGCAAGCGGCGCGCTAGGAGGGCGGCGGGGCAGGTTCCGGCGCGTGCGGCAGCGACCATGGGGGAAGTGGGCGGCGGAGATCCGCGACCCGCACCGCGCCGTGCGCAAGTGGCTCGGCACCTTCGGCACCGCCGTCGAGGCCGCGCGCGCCCTCGACGTCGCGGCGGCGGCGCTCGAGTTCCGCTGACGTGTCTTTGACGACGGCGTCGGCCTCTTCTTTGGGGGCTGCGCAGCCGCATCACTTGCCAGAGAGCCGGCGCGAGAACTGCGGGTCGAATGCTTCGTCACCGGCGCACGTGGCGGAGCAAGGAAGGCCGGCGGCCAGGGAGCAGAAGATTTGGGATGGGTTACACGAGATCATGATGATACGATTGCAAATTTTGAGTTACCATCCCCAATTAATGAACACAGTTTCGGCAATACAACTTGGTAGCACCGAGCCAAGGACAGGAGGATCGGCGAGACTGGGACGGTACTAGAGTAGCATGGATTTTGGGGAAGGACAACAAGAATCACTGAAGGTCCGAAAACAACGAGGAAGAAGCTGTTGTTCCATTCTGATCCGTGACGGATTATCCGTCTAGATATTTAGACTGAAACATGAATTCAAAAACGGCATAGCGCCAAAGCTTTCCTGAACCTCGCCGGTGAGGTTGTTGAAGGAGACGTTGAAGGAGAGAAGAAACGGCATGTTGACGTCCGGTAGCTCGCCGGCGAAGAGGTTGCCTTCCAGAAAGAGCAGCTGTAGCTTCCCGTTCTTGGAGAGTTTTCGCCCACCTGTTAATCCACCACTTGGAGAGGTTGCCTTCCAGAAAGAGCAGCGCGCAATTTGACGGCCGCGCATTCAAATGCCCTGGCGGCCTCCTCGGCGGTGCCGAACCTCCCAGCGACACCTTAGATCTCCCCTTCCAAATCTGCAAACGGTACTTGCCGCTCGGTAGCCTGTGCACGCCGCGGAACTCGGTCCGTGTGTTGGGCTTAGCCGCCGGCGGCATCTTTACCTCCATCTTCAAGCTCCCCGCCACTTGTCCGGACAGCTCGCCGCTTGCCGTGAAGTTGGTTACCGCGCTCGTGCCGCACAGCTCGACGGCCGCGGCGTCATACGCCCTGGCGGCCTCCACGGTCGAGTCCATGAAGAAGCTCGAGTCCATGAAGAAGCGCTACCGGGCTGAGTCCGCCGCCGCCGCCCGCGCCGGCAATGTCCCTGGTGCCGCCGCCAACACCTCGACCACTGGCACGTCGTGGCGGCTGCAGACAGAGCTCACTAACAGCATCATCGGTATGGACATGCTTGCAGCACCGGCGGTGAAAGCGGAGCCGGATGTAGGTGCCGAAGCCGACATCGCCGCCCGTCGGCAGCCGGGGCTCGGGGAGAGGACGAGCTGTGGAGAGAGACGAGGTGGTGAAAGTCAACTTGTACCTGTACACTTTAATTTTTTGTAGAGATGTGAAATAGTCACGAGTACAGGATGAAAGTGCAAAATTCATTCGCACGGATCTTGGAGCATTACGGGCCGCTGGATAAGCCAGGTACCCAACGACGGTGTGGCAAAACCGCTCTCGCGAGCTAGACCCATCTGCGGCTGTGATGCCAGCAGCAGGCCCCACAGCCCACAAGGCGCGAGAAGCCGTGCAGGGAAACGATCGATCCCGCCCTCCCGCGCCTTGGAGCGCGGCCTCGCGCTCCGTCGTGCCGACACGCGCGCGCGGCCCTGCCGCCGCCGGCGCCCGCCACGCCCGCTCGCGCGACAAAAACCACTTGGAACGCGCTGAGCTTTGCAGCGGCGCTGTGCGGCCTCTACTGCCAGTGTCGACACTCGTCAGCTAGCCGCCTACGCCTAGGAGTATATTCTGCCGCAGACCGCCATGCGTGTCTGCGCGCTGCAGAGATCTCTAGCGAGCGCTGTTGGCCGCATTCCTTTTCTGCGTGGCCGAAAAGGCTCCGCGCCATCATGTACTAGCTCGCTGCATGCAGTCGGTGTGCCATGCGTGGATGCACAGGATACAGCTGCCTGGCATCCCCTGGCGTGGGGCGGCCGGCCGACTGCCACCACAATCCACAGAGCTGCATCGCATCAGTGCAGCGGAAGCAGAGGGTTGCACTGTGCGTCTATGCCAACCTTGCTGCGTCCGTCCGTCCGAACTGCGTGTTGGCGTGTGCTGGCAACGCTTCCCACGCCCGCCCAGCAGCTAGCGGTGCTCCCTGCTGCCATTCTCAAGGCATCCCATCGTCGCTATTTTTTACATTTTTGTACAATTTTCACAAATAATATGCGTTTGAGGTTGCTGGTTCTGTTTGTATAGTTTTCCGAAATAGGTTCGTAAGGCTCTTATTTCTGAATTGTGAGAAAAATAGGCCCTCATATGGCACATTTACCTGCCATGACGTCTATTCCTCTGGCCTAAGGTTTGTTGGTACCTTTAATCGTATACTCACACATATACGTACCCCCTCCGTTGTTTAATAGTATAAGATGTTTTAGCTATTGCACGTGTTATCTAGATGCACACAAAAATGAGTGAATATGGATACGAAAATAAGCCTAGATACAAATTTGGACATTTGAATGCGATTTTTTTTTAAACATCTTATATTAAAAAACATAGGTAGTAGAATGCATACATTCGACTTATCGGTGCATAAATGCTTTTTTGCGCTGCCTTAAGAACCGCATCCAACTTTTCAATTTTCTTGCTCTCCACAAAAGCAAATGCGATTATGACAATCTGACGGTTGCAGTCTTGACCAATGACGCTAAACATCTAAGCCTTGTACTTGTTAGTGAGAAAAATGTCATCTACACATATCATTGATCGACAGTAACTGAAAACTAGAATGTATACACTGAAAGAGAAGAACAAATAATGCAACACCCTCATAGATGGAAACTTTGGCATCAGCAAGTGTTGGATGTCAGCATATCTTTACTATTAAATGGCAGTTGGTCTCGTAGGCTGCCTTTGTGGTATGTCGGATGGTCTACTTTCGCGATCGCTCATATGGGGCGAGCCCAAACAAATCTGTCAAAACAAACGCCCCCCCCCCCCCCCCCCCCTCCCGCACGGGCCAACACTTACGAACCTTACGAAATTCCAAATCAAACTTGCATCCTCATCAATCACCTCTCGTTGTCGCCGTCCGCATCCATGGGCTCGTTCGGCCATCCTCGGCTTCTTCATGTAGACATTCCTTCCAATAAAAATAGGTTTTAAAAATAGGTTTTATGTATGCATACATGAACATGGTTTCGGCATTACTTCATGGCATAATTATTGTACGGGTATTGTCTACACAGATTTCACAACGGATATGTGTTTATCGCATACACCCATTTGTTTACAACTCATTTTACAACATAAAAATATGTGTTTATTCATAATGCTTATTCCTTATGTAATTCTGTTACTTAAAGAAATATCGTTTGCTAAACTGACAGTTCACTAAATCTTACTAGCTTTCACATTCCCAAGAATGTGAGTTGGTCGTTGGGGCAGTAGACTCAGCCGTTCTCATTTGGGTACAATGTTATAATCATACAAAATTAAGAGTGTATTGAAGGTATTTATAGGTAGCTTTGATCCTAAATTCGAAGGACTTTTATAGGAAAAGATTCCATGAGATTTTAAATATTGCAATAAAAATTCAACATGTATTTTTGGATCCGGAAAAGATGCTATGATATGTATTTATTAGGAGGCCAGGTTGGAGCAACCATAGCGAGGACATGTAGAGAGCAAGTAGATATATGATTTTCCAGTTTTTGATTCGGTGACAATAATAAACATTTAATAATGGACTGTGCTATTAAGGGCATGTGTCCCAGGTTAGCTTTCCGTGGGCATGGAAAGAATATGGCAACCGAGACTTGCATGCAGCAGCCACGTAAATTCTTTTTGGACATTGGAGTTTAAAAATGTTTTATTTATCAAACCGTAAATCAAATTTCAAATCCGCTTTCATGATTGACTTTGTCGCGACGAGATATTCGAAACTAAATCCCATCTTGATATCTTTTGACAACATTTTTTCTGAACCAAGTTACCAGATTATAGTCACTCAGTCACCAGGTATTGTCAAGTTGGTTGCCAGATTAAAATCAAATGGTTGACTGGTTATTTGAACTTTTTTACTCGCCGACGTAATCCTTTCATGATGGTATTCCATGTTTTACGTGTTTTGAATGATCATATACTCACTAACTATTTGACGTGTAAATCATGGATATGACAAAAAAAAACATATAAATTTTACCGTGTAACGAGATATTATTTGAATGGTAAGTGTTAACTAGTGATATGGCAAATACGATAATATAACCTGGTAACTAACAGTGAAAAAAAAAGTTCGTCAAAACTTATTAAGATGGGATCTTGTTTTAAAATTCTCGTCGATCCGAACTCAACGGTGAAAACGGATCGTCAATCGGATTAACGGTTGAATAGATAATTTATTTTGAATTTTCAGTTAAGAAAAAAGATTCTTTTTATTATACATATATGCCGTTGGTCTCGTGCTGAGATTTCTAACATGCACCCCCGCCGGTAAACCTGAGAATGGTTTGAAAACCCCACCATACCTCAACCAAACCCGCACGGTAAAACGTGGTAGTCGAAACTGAACTGAACCCATGTGATGCTTCCGTCGGCCCAACCAAAACCAAACCAGTCTGACTTTTCACCCAAACTGAACTTAAACTGAGTGCATATCTGCGGTTTGAAACCATTTGTTGAAACGGGTTGAAAATCGTTCGATGTCAAATCGGTAATATGGACACTTCAGTGGTTGATTAAATCAGCGGCGGTCCGATATCCTATCCTATTGGAGGGTGAATGGGAGATGAGCTAGCAGCATGAGCTATCACGACGCGCTGCTGGGCGCGCCCCCCTCGCCGCCGGGAGCTGCGACCTCGTCGGCCGTGGTCTCCCCGCGCCTGGCCGCTAGCTTCCCCTGCCCCCAACCCAGTTGCTCGTCGGTGCGGCGGCAGGCACGCGCCCGCCTCTGCGCCCCCTGACGCGCGCCCGCCCCGGCCACCTGGAGAGGTGCCCGCCGCCTCCCGCCAAGGTTTCCTCTCGAGCGGCGTCCCCCGCGCGCTGAGGATTAATGTCGACGCCCTACAGCTGTCGCTCTCGATCCCGCTGTATTTTTCGTTTCCGGATGCTAATAGCATGCTGCTCCCTTTTGTTGATTCTTGTAAAGGCGCGCGACGGCGGCAGATGCCGCGGAGGCGAGGCCAGCAAGACGCGCGACGGCGGCGGCCACAGAGCCAGGCCGGCGAGGGGCAACGGCAAGTCGGCAACTGACTCGGAGGCGGGGTCGGCAAGCGGCGCATGCGCGCGAGAGAAGAGAGCTGGGGAGGCATGGATCCGCTTGCATCCAACGGCCGCGGCGCCGGGACCGGCGACGACTGTTGTAATGGAGGCGTGGCCGGCGTGCAACTCCCAAGCAGCGGCCGCATATGCTTCGGTGGCTCAACTTGGTTGAGTACAGAAACTAGTCTTGTCAAACCGATTCTTAACCGTGGGTTACCGTGGGTTAAACCTGTTTGGACCCGTACCTATTTGGAACCATACCTGACCATGGCCGACCATTTTTTACGAGAAACTGAACTGAACTATTGACAGAGCCAACCTATTCATACCTGAACCAAACAAAACCAGAAGGAAAACTGAACCAGTGTACCCAGGCATGGAAGAACCATTCTCAGATTTACCCGCCGGATAGATAAGTTCTAGCAAGGCACGGGGCACTGACGCGACACCGCCGGCCACAAGTCAACCAACTCCCATGGACAGACAGACACACGCGCATCTCGCCGTCGCTCCGCCGTCCGCCGATCCGCTCACTCCGCCTCCTCGCCACCCTTCCATGGAGGAAGCCAAAGGTAAGGAGATCCATCCTGCGCTGCTAATGGCTGTCCGTTTAACCCGCCGCCACCCGTGGCCGCGTCCCAAAACAGAGAGACACTTTCTGCATTTGCCATAACTGGGAGTTCTTGTAGCTAGCCTCTGTGAACGATTGTAGACCATGTACAATCATGGAGTCGGGCAATGGCCAATGGAAGTGGAAAATCGCCTCGCCAAGTAAATCTGTGCTTCCGTAGTTTACAGATCTTCCGTAGTTTGTTTATGTGATAGTTACTTAATTCGTCACATAAGTTGTTGTACCGAGGTGCTAGATTTCTGTTTTACCTTTTTTTTTTGGACTAAATCGCGATGCATAATCTCACCTGATTCTGACCGCGCCTCATGAATTCTCTTCCTTCGTTCTTATGCAGTTGTCGAGGCCAAGGATGGAACCATCTCAGTTGCTTCTGCATTTCCTGGACACCAGGAGGGTACTAGTCATTAGCTTCCATCTGCTACCTCTCCTTCTTAATGCACTGCAATTTAGAGGATTGTTCAAAGAGATTTACTTTAGCCTTTGCTGCATTGAACAGCCATACAAGACAGGGATCAGAAGTTTCTATCAAAGGCGGTAGAAGAAGCTTACCGAGCGGTTGACTGCGGCCATGGAAGACCGTTTGGCGCGGTTGTCGTCCGCAATGACGAAGTAATAGTTAGTTGCCACAACATGGTTAGGAATGACACTGATCCAACTGCACATGCTGAAGTTACTGCAATAAGAGAGGTAAGGTGCCATGTCGATTCTAACCAACTACTTGGTGTGCTTACTTTTTACCTTGGCCTCACCTGCCCATAGGTTGTCATTGTAAACCAATCCATGCTTCATGCTTTTGGAACTAATACCACTTCTTGCAAAATTACTACATCTTGTGTTCACCTGACTACACGACTGAGATGGCATTTTCTAGTTCAAACTTCATCTTTCGAATGTCCCTAGCTCTCATATTAGTAGCGATGTGATCTTATATTAAACTACCAACTCTACCTCATTGCAACTTTAACTATTCAAATTTCAAACATGTTATATATTTTAGTAGAGACAGGCTAAGTTGAATAATTATAGTAACAAATTCCACCAGCCTAATAATTGTCTGTTTCCATCCAAAAGTCAAGTGCTGGATGAACTATCATTAATAGTTCTTATTCCTTATCAGTTATCAATGATGTAGACAGAGTAGGTAATCTCAAGATCTGTAGATAAAACAGAACAAATTCATTTTGACATGAAAACAGCCATTTATTTATCTAGACAACCCACTAAGGGCTATAGTTACTGGCACTAGGTTGTATGGCTGGCGTTACCTTTAGGCCCATATATAATGATAGTTATTGCATTGTATATTATTGCTTTTCTGTTGTTTGGTAATGTTTCTCACATGATGAATGTTTTGCTTTTACTCGAGGCATGCAAAAAACTTGGAAAACTTGAGCTGTCGGATTGCGAAATGTTTGCATCCTGTGAACCTTGCCCAATGTGCGTTGGTGCTGTTCATCTATCCCGGATCAAGGTTTGCTCCTTACATTAGCATTCTTCATCTAACAGAATATAGTTTCATCCTTAATCAACAATCTTGTTGAACACTGCCATGCAGAGGCTGGTGTATGGAGCTAAGGCAGAGGCTGCTATTGCCATTGGATTCGATGCCTTCATCGCTGATGCTCTGAGAGGAACCGGATTCTACCAGAAAGCCAACTTGGTGATACAGCGCGCGGATGGCAATGGAGCCCTGCTTGCTGAACAAGTCTTTGAGAACACCAAGGGGAAATTTCGAATGTACTAATTTCTGGTTGATTAAAGTCGTGGTGGGATTTCAAAGCCCCTGATGCTAAAAATGATGTAATTGTCAGCATTGTGTTGTTGGTGATGGGTCGCAGACTATCAATTTGAATATGAACCATTGATGTATATTAACTGTGCTTCAAATTCTGAGAAACTGTACAGACTCGCGTACCCCTTCGCTCCCACGCTCCCAGGAAAGGCGTCTCTAGGGTTTCGCCTTCTGCCGGCGGCGCCGCCGGTCCGCCCGCCTCTGTGGCCTCAGCGCCATGGCCGCGTGGTGGATCCCGGTCCCTGCCGGCGGGAGGGCTCCATGCTCACAAGTTTTTTTTTGTGTTTTGTTAGGTTTTGTGTCTACCTTGAAGAGATCAGGCGGCGACTGCTCTCTGACGATGGAATAAGGTCCTCCCCACCCAGCCTCCGTTCCGACGGCGTCTCTAGCTAGCGTCGTTGGAGGGTGTGTGGAGGTTTGTCTCTGTTGGATCTCGTCAGATCCGGCAGTGTATGTCTTCGGTGGATCTGTTTGGATCCGATCTTCGTTCGTCTTCGCTCGTGTGTCAAAAAATTAGATGCTTCTGGTCTATGCTTCGCTTCATCGGCGGCGGTTGCTGTGCTGGTGCGCTGGTCCCATGGGGCCGTAGCACGACGACTTCCCCGACTGTCTTCTACAACAAGGTTCGCCCGACTCTGATCATGGAGGGGTGATGGCAGCGGCGCGCCTTCGGCTCGCTCTAGCACTTGTAGTCGTCGCTAGGTGGTCTTTGGATCTAGATGTAATTCTTATTGCTTATGGTGTTCTTTGTACTGTCTTGACAGTGACAGTTGATGAATAGATTGGAAATTTCTTCGATTTTTTTTCTTCTGAGAAACAAGTATGTTGTTGTGCATGTGCAGGTTCTAGTGTGCTGAATTCTAGGCATGTAGTGTGTGGAGTAGCCAGACAACTGAATCATATATCTAGGAACGAACCAAAAAAATCTCAAGCATCCTGTGCTTAGCCCTCCAAGCCTTGCCATAATAAATGTTGTAACTAAACCTAGTGAAAACTTTATGCACAATAGCTTAACTTATGTCGCTTTGCTCTCTACTATCCCCGTCTAAAGCAAACGAGCAAGAAGCATGGACGGAAGGTTACAATGATCATAAAGGATGCTTGGAGTCACTCACCATCCAGTGGTGTCATACTTAGAGATAGTCATGCACCCTTGTAGGACAATTTATATCATGGAATTGCATTATCAGAAAAAATTACTTGACACCTTAGTTTTGAAAACCCTCGGTGTGGACATTGCCTAATTAATCATTGCTTCCTACAAGTGCAGCTTGTCGGGATGTCTACAACCCGTAGCCATTTTGTTCTGGTCATATTGTCGAGCAGAATCATAACTACCGTTCACAGTCAACACAGAAAGAGAAATCCTGATTCCAGGATGCAGGCAGGGACGGAGCTAGGAGTTGAGCTCAAGGGGGGCGGAGCTAGACTGATTAGTCTTGTGGTCTGCATGAGGGGGGCTAAACTAGCTAAAACATTATAGATAAGGAGTAAACATGGCTAATTTCTTAATCAAATCATGGCCATAGGGGCGTAGCCCGTGCTCGTCCCCCTTGTCTCTGTGCCTGGATGCAAGATTAGGCACGTGTTGTTCGTTCTCTTCGTCTTCCAACTCATCGGTGAATCATCGACATGCCCACTATCACCATCTGTATGTTCATCTTGCATCTCGTTGTTCATGCGCCCATCTAGCTCGTACGGATCTGTCTCGACACTATCATGATGTCCTCCCGCTGCCCGACTGCTCTGCCCTGCCCTAATTCGTAACCACTACCTCCAGCATATCCATGACTATCATCATGTCCT
Organism: Poa annua; assembly: GCA_026929855.1. Taxonomy (NCBI): domain Eukaryota; kingdom Viridiplantae; phylum Streptophyta; class Magnoliopsida; order Poales; family Poaceae; genus Poa; species Poa annua. Next base: position 76,058,067 of record CM049433.1, read on the forward strand.
CCTGAATGCACCTCTTCACTCCGTTGGCCGGGATCATGACTATCCTCGCCTTCAGGAGGCTTGACCTCCTTTGCGACGGGGAGCACTAAGGCGGCGGGGTGAGTTCCCTTGTTTTCGCAACTTTTCAACCAGCGCAACCACTGAGAGGTCTGATCTATCGGCTTCACAGAGTAGAAAATGTTTGAACTTGACCTCGTCCACAATGCATGCACACCGACCGTCTATGTTTCAGGATTAAGCCCAAAGCTTCCCGCCAACCATTTTTTAACCGACTAACATACTATATTTGAGGGCAATCAGATTCGACTCCGCTTCTTGAAACTGACTTGGATCAACCCAATTGATTTTTTTGGATTCTACATGTAAATAATATACTTCACCAAATTAGACATCAATACTGACTAAAAAATAATATTATGTCCTGTCAACTGCTCCCTCCGTTCTACAATAATAACATGTTTTACCTTTTTCAGCATGCACAAGTCCAAAGTTGTATCTAGACACATTTTAATATATGTGTACACTTATTTTGCTACGAATTTAGACAACATGTATAACACCTATAATATCTTATAATGTGAAACAGAGGGAGTATATATTAAGCAATCGTAAAACAAACTATATATTAAGCCGCACGATCAAACTAATAATCTGTAATAATATCCCCTCTACAGAAATACAACTACTACCAAACAAATTAAAATAATAATACCATATCAACTAAAAAAATTGAATATTCGATTCACTCTACGAAAATAAATATAACTACTAGACAAAATAAATAATGCCACTAGTCCGAAAATAACTAAATAATCGATTCACTCTACCATCAGAGCAGCACCACCACGTCCACCACAACCACCACAGACAGTTGGGCCTACCCCAACACCAAGCTCGAGACAGTTGGGCCTACCCCAACACCAAGCTCGACCGCATCTCCACCTTTTCCCCAAGAGAGCATCACGGAATCACCTCCACGACCTATCCCATCAATAGATCGGCGTTGCCCTACCTCTCTATGACCTTTAGGATCCTTTAGGATGAAGATTTTGATGGCCGGTTGGACTAAGTCGCCCAAAAATCACCGCCACGCTTCGAACTCGAGAAGAAGAGAGAAATGAGCAATACTACCACGTGCCTCGTCAGCTAAGCGCGGTGTGGCCGACTAGCTAATCGGCTATGACGCGGTCGATGCGTGACCTAAATTCCTCTTCAGCTATGGCCCGGCATGGTGTCTCACCTGCTATGCCACGTCGTGGCCGACCCGGCTTGCTCAGCCGTGTCATGGTAGACAAGGCATGCTCGGCTTTGCCGCGACCAGGTGTAATATTTTGAAATTTCTTCAAAACATTTATTATTTGTGGAAATTGTTACTACTAGAAAAGTATATTATTTTTTAAAAAATAGCTCCCATCATCCATGTCGACGTGATTCTTCTCATCAACAAAAAAAAGAAGAATCAATGTCGACGTCGAAACGTTTGGCGAGCGGCCACGGTCATCCACAGTTTATACATTATATACCAGTTGTACAGTATTTGTTTTTGTACGTACGTCCCTTTCGTCGTTTCGTGCGGGTTTGATACGACTATTGCGTACGTGCCGGTGGGCTAGGCGGGGTCAGAATGTCGTGTGGTGAGATCATTTCCCGTGTGCCGCTAGCATGCATGGTGGTGGTGGGAAGACTTCCTGCGCGCGTGACCTTATCCGGCTACAACGTCGTCGGGAAAACGACAGGCCGCCGTGCCATGCACATTATCGGTGAACATCCATGTACAGTATGGTACTAGCTTTGATGCATGTAATTAATATACTAATCGACCATCAATTATTGGACCTCTCTGGCGCGGAGACCCCCAGCAGAATGATTACAATATATCGAGCTGCCTCTCTCTGCATCAGATCAGCTTTTACATCGATCGGGACGCCTACAACCCTACTCAGAATGCTGAATTCCCATAATGCAGTTTTTATATCATCATTATTAGGCAAATCTGTCGTTGTATGATCACTGTTCAGTAGGGCCACTGTTTTTTAGTTCGACATCTCCTTGTTGGTGAGGGCTCGCGTCGCTCCCAGGGGGGCGACACGGGCGAACTCTGCTCGCGGCCCTCTCTCCTCCCTTCTCCTCCGCCTCCTCGCCGCCGTCAGGCGTAGCTCCGCCGGGAAAAGCCCGGGGGGTAGCCGGCGGCGGCGGGCCTTCCTCCCTCACGCGCGGGGGTCTCCGGCTGCAGCGGCACGGCGCCCTGGACGGCGTGTGGCTGGCGGCGGAGCTGGGCGCCGGGGCGGCGGCCCCGGGCTTCTTTGGCGAGTCGACGGCCGTGGTGGCTGCGTGGGCAACGCCACGGCCTAAGCAGGCGGCGGCGTTGCCAGCGCATCGAGCTCGGCCGTGCGGGCCAGATCTGGGCCTGAAAAGGCTCGATCTGGGCCTGGCGGGCCGGTGTGCGCTGGTCGCCCTGGCGCGGGTGGTCGCGTTCTGCGTCGCGGTAACGGTCGCCGTCGTCGTGTTCTCCGGCAGCATGGAAGTCGGGGCAGCAGCCTCGGAGACGTGCCCGTGGTGCAGGTGCTGTGCGCAAGCGGCGCACGGCGGTGGTGCGTCCTGGCCGTCGTGGCCCAGCTTGGGAGGTGGTGGATCCGGGGCCTTGGCTGCCGGATTCGGTGAGCTCGGCTGCAGCCTTGGCTCCACGGCAGTGTTTCCGGCTGGCTGGGGATTGCTCCTGGCTGGCCGGCGGGATCCTCTGCGCGGCGTAGGGTCGGGGACCAGATCCCAGTTGGTCGTCGACATCGTGTTCTTCCGTCGGCGTCTGAGAGTTGCTGGTGTCGATCTGGGCCTCCCGTCCAGATCCATAGCCTTGGCATGCCGGGGCGGCGGCCTCGGAGCAGTGGTGGCTTTGTTGCTCCGGTGCGGCGCTTCTGCCACGGTGTGAGGTGCCACGGCCGGAGCGGTCTTTGCCGGAGTTGGTGGTCGGCGGCAAGTCTATGTTCCAGCTCATGTGGTGTGGTTTAGGTGTTCCGGGCGAAAGCCTCGCACTGGTCTTGGGCCTGTGCCGACAATGACGACGTTTCCGTGCGTCGCTACTCCTTCTTGAAGGCATTGTCGTGGAACCCAACCCTCTCCACACCTCGAAGGTCGAGGTTTCTTCGGGTGAAAACCCAAACTCCGATGGAGTGGGCGGTGGCAGCGTCTACGTCGCTCTCTTCTTGAAGACACCGCCTTGAAGTCCTTGGTGCATTGTGGGAGCCCGTGTAACATAGCTTGCCGACGAGGTTCGAGGATGCCGGGGCGGCGGCCCCGGATTAGGTTTTGTGGCCTTTGCTTTGTGGCTCTTTTCTTTTTTCCTGAAATTCTTTACAGTTATTCCTTGGCATTACTGCCACCATGTACATATTCTACCTACTAATTAATCGAAAAGCCAGCAGTTGCTGGATCTTTCAAAAAACTGTTTTTTAGTTCAGTAGTTTTACTAACTAAAGAAATGTTTAACAGAAGGTGTACGGAGTACGTAGGTAGCGCTCAAACGACGAAGGCAATTTCGATCACTGCCATTCACGCTCCTGTATCATCATGAGAACGGGATTTGTCAAAGCGTATTCCATTTCTTCGGCATCCAGAAGAAAAAAATAGTACTACTGTAGTACATCTACTGAAAAAAAGAAGAAGAAGCTGAAACTGCCCATGCTCCAAAAGAAAGGCGCAAAATACACGCGATCACATAGCTGATCAACGAACGAATTCGACCCTTTTTCCGTGCGCCCATAAAAATTGTCCATGCCATGAGCGACACAGAACGGGCAACCACCGGCTCCGGCCGTCTGGATCGCGTGTCCTCGCTACCGCCAATTGTTTTATGTTATAATGAATGAATGGCAAGAAAGGAGCTTTGGTACTTAGAAGAGATCGAAGCAACTAGCAGTAACGCTCTCGTCTCGAGCCAGGCCTGCTACCGGCCGGCCGCCGCTGGTCGAGCCATGCGCGCGCGCTCGCCCCGGGCTGTTCAAGTCAGTCCTCGAAGCCGGTCCTCTTCCACACGGCGTCGCGGACCCGGCTGAGGTCGCGCCCCTTGAGCGTCCGGCCGATCCCCTCGTGCACCGACAGCGACGCCGCGCGGCTGCGCCACGCCAGCTCGTGCGGCGGCACCATCACCACCTTGCCGCCGTCGTCGTCGTCGTTGCCGCCGAGCTCCCACGCGCCGGCGTGGTGGTCCCGGTACTCGACCCCGAGGATCTTCTGCCAGTCCGGTATGCTCATCGGCACCGACCCCGGCGCTCCGGGTCCGGGGGCGGCCAGCGGCATCTTCCGGCCGGCGGACGACGGGATCGGGCGGGCGCGGACGAGATCGGCTGGGACAGAGACGGAGTCTGCCACCATGCCGCCGCCAGCGGAGGCGCCGAACGAGCCCCAGACGTCGGACTCGTCGAACTCGTCCGCTGCGCCGCCGGGGCTGCCCCGCGCCGCCGCGCTCCGGGACGGCGCGAACATCCGGTACGCGTGCTTCGTGGCCGCCGACCTCGCGCTCCCGGCCATGACGAGGCGAACGCGGTCTCGTATGCAGCGCTCGCCTTACCGTGAGGCCTCAAGCTCAACCACCGGTCTTTGCGGGAGGGAAGAGATGTGCGAGGAGAGCAATGGTTTTGGAGCTTCTGTGGGTTTCGGTGTCCAGCTTGGATTTTTTATAGGAGCTGGGGCAGCTACTGGGTGGGCCCCGGTGGCAGCGAGAGAGGCGCCGGAAGCAGATAAGACTGTCTTTTGCAAAGACGGTTTTAGCCTCGCGTGGCTTCCGCGCGGTGCACACTTGCGTGGCTGTGCCCTAGGCATACACTTGTGTGACCTGTCCGATTCTCTAAATCTCTACGAGTTTTGATGAGATTATATTTGTAGCAAGAAAAAAAAAAGGTTTCTATGAATTTTATTAATTCTTCCACGAGCCATGCTTTGATTGTAAACTCATAGAATGGAAATTGCACGTCTCTTTTAGAAAAAAACGCGAGGGTGTTTCCAAAAATTTCTCGTGAATTGACAAAATTAGAAAAGAGAAGATACAATTGCTCATTGGATAACGACATGGCTTGGTGGACCTGGTTGGGTTTTTCCCACCCATATTTCCCTACCTTGACCTGTCAAATATACTTGCCTAGCGACCGCATTTCCTCACAACGACTTCCGAAGCAAAAACGGCCATTCAAGCAGGCGGTACGCGTTTGCAAAGTTGAGACGAGACATGGTGCCACTGGAACATTTCATCCCCTGCAAGGCCGCAAGTGGGTCTGATCCAGCATGTAATTTCATATTTGTTGGCATCACTATAATAAAACGAAGATTACTATGCGCGAGTGGGCAGGGCGTGTCAAGATCCTTGGACACTTCTCATTAACATCGAACTAAACAGAGGCTTAATTGCTTGTACAGTTTGTACCCCACCCGCCAGCAAGGAAAATGGTGGGCCGGGTGACCGGTGAACAGTAGACCGTGTCACCAATAAGTGTGGTCCAACTACATTCTTGTCTCAGCAGCTAGCTAGCTAATGACACAGCTTCCGTGTCGCGTGCACATCGAGTTCTCTAGCCATGAAAGATGAAGGAGCGGGCCGCACGCCAGTACTGTGGGTGGGGTGCACCCAACGCCCAGGTCCACGTGGGATCATGCTTGCTTGTACGCACGTAAGGCAGGCCACATCCTGTTCAGCTCACTGCCCACTCAGGGCCAAAGTACGCTACGTACGCCGGCATCATCTCATCCCTTCTCTAGCAATGTTCAAAAATATACGGCGGAGCCGAAAAATAATCGGCTCTCTAAGTGCATCTCCACTCGTTGAAACTCTTCAGAAAAATTGCCGAATAAAAAAAGGCACAAAATGCTTCCGCCTGCTTCTATCGGAGCTATTTTAAGTCATGGGGATTGGGGAGGTTATCTTCCTAGCCATATTCCACCCCAAATAAAAGTCACCTCACAAACATTTGTGGTGGGCTTGAAAAATGGACACGTGGGGGCATTTGGCGTTGCTTCAGCGCCCCCAACAGCCCCAGCGCGTTGGATTTGGTATGGGTTTACCGGAACTAATTTGAGGTCTTGGGGGGTTTGAGGGGAACGACTGTGCAAAATTTGACACTTTTCTTCATCTGGAGCCGAAAAAGGTGTCATCAGGGCGGCTGGAGATGCCCTAACCATCTACACCGTCTCGTGAATTTCGTGCCTACCGTTTTTGCTTGCGGTGCTGGCCCGGGTCTCTCTCGCCATCAGTACTATCGGATAATTAAAAAGATGGTTACCGAACTCAATACTCGATACCGTATGCGTACTGGACTGCTGCGGAACAACTACTCCAGTCTTGGATCAGATGTGCACGTGGAGATGGCCGAAATGTATCAATGTATCATTTGTTTCATACTATCTTGTTAGACTTATGCAGTAAGATTAGCTAGCCTTTCTCACTGGATTTTGTTTTGTTTCGTATTGCCTCCAGTATAAGATGTTTTATCTTTTCCCTAATTTAGATATGCCTATACATATTTTTAATGTATAAATTCACTCATTCTATTTCGTTTGTAATCCACCCCGAAATATCTAAAATGTCTGTACGAACCATGGAGTATGGACCATGGAAAAGACCGGACAGAGCACTCGGTTTTCTCACATGCTTTGGTGAAGTTTGACTTCAGATAATGATGGGCAACTGGCAGTGCGGGAAGCAACAAAGCTTTTGAATACGGACACGGAATCTTCTGCATTCTTTTCCTTTGAGAACGGCATTTCTTTTTTAAGAACCAAGAATGGACATCTTTTGCATTTGTAGACACTCCACTGGCAAAAGTCCGCTGCAAGCTTATTTAGTTTTTTTAGTGGGCTCATTTAGATATGATACGCCAGGCCCAAATTGTAGCAGCTTGTGTGCTTAAGGCCACATTGGGCTCTGGTGCAGGGCGAAGGCCGTGGCTTATTCGGCTCAAGAAACAAGAGTTCAGCCAGACACGCTGTTCATCAACGAGACGGCCCACTCCGAGGAAAAACGAGACGGTTTGTTCCTCAGATAGAAACCCCAAAGCGCTAGCAGGATTTTGGGGGAAAAGTAGAGGACACTGCAGATCGGAGCAAGCACCGCAGTCGCCGATGAGCGCGACGGAGAAGGTTACGGAGGGGGAGGAGTCTCCGCGCGTGGCGGCGTTCCTCGACATCCTCGGCCGCGTCCCGCCGGCGGACGTGGAGGCGGCGCTGACCTCCTGCGGCGTCGGCCCGACGGCGGAGGCCGCGGAGCTGGTGCTCAAGTCCGCCGTCTGCTACTCCCGCCCCAAATCGGCCGTCCGCTTCTTCCGCTGGGCGAGGCCCTCCGTGCAGCTCACGGCCTACGCCTGGAACCTCCTCGTCGACATCCTCGGTAAGGCCGCCATGTTCGATCCCATGTGGGACGCCGTCCTCTCCATGAGCCAGGAGGGCGGCGGCCTCCTCTCCGTCGCCACCTTCGCCTCCATGTTTGCCTCCTACTGCTCGCGCGGCAACTTTAAGGAGGCCGCCATGGCCTTCGACGTCATGGAGCGCCACGGCGTGCCGCCGGATGCCGTCGCCTTCAACTCGCTGCTCTCCGCCATGTGCCGCCACGACGGCGGCGGCGCGCAGGCTGCGTGGGACCTCTTCGAGAGCTACAAGACCAAGGTCGCGCCCGACGTGGACACCTTCGCCATACTCCTGGAGGCGTGCGAGAAGGAGGGGAACGTCCAGCGGGCCAAGAGCACCTTCGGCGAGATGATTGTCCGTGTTGGGTGGGACTCCAGCAACATGCCCGCCTACGACGCCTTCCTTTCGACGCTAGTGCGAGGGGACCAGTTCAACGAGGCATTCAGTTTCCTTAAGGTGATGAGGAACAATGGCTGCCTCCCGGGGCTCAAGTTTTTTGCCAACGCGATCGACATCGCCATCCGTAAGGGAGACCATGCCAATGCTATCGCTATATGGAAAATTATGGTCTCGGACGCAGGACTGGTTCCGAATCTCCCAATGTACAACGCCATGATCGGCCTCTGCTGCGGTGTCGGTAACACCGACTACGCCTTCCAGATGCTTGATGAAATGCCCTTAAATGGGGTCTTTGCAGATTCTGTTACATATAATTCCATACTTGAGGGGCTCATCAAGCAGCGCAAGCCTCGTGAGGCTGAAGGTTTCCTCGCAGAGATGAGCAAGAACGAGCAACTGCCCTCCGCGTCCAACTGCGCTGCTGCTATCACCTTATTTTCTCAGGAGTTTAACCCGTCTGCCGCAATTGACGTGTGGCACTGCATTGTGGAGCACCAAATTACCCCGGGCGAGGAATCAGCCAAAGAGCTAATAGCAGGGCTTCTCAACTTTAGACGGTTTGCCGAGGTGAAGAAATATACCAACCAGATGCTCGACATGGGGATTGAGTTGCCCCAGTCCACCCTTGAAAATATGAAGCGTACATTTGAGAAGGCTGACAAGGGCCACACGTATGACCAAATTGCAAGAAGGATGAAGCGACGGTAGCAACAGATGGATGGCATCAGGTATGTCTTCTTTCATATGGTGCCACTCGCTGTTTAGGCGACTGCCATTGATTGTGTGAAACCGCCTCAACGGGTTAGCAGGCGAGGCAAAAACATATAACTAGTATATAATCATGCCCTATTCCATGACCGTAGGCCGCTTCCTAATTAGGCCTCAAGGTCTATATTGGTGACATATTCTCTTCCATGTTTGGTTTCTGGCTACTCTGGACATCTTACTCTCCTTATTCTATAATGTTCTAATGCCACTTGGCACAATGCACACGGACCCTTGTGTTGAGTATTATTACGTCTTCTTTCCAATGCAATATTATGATTCCAACTCCCGTCCATTTGATTCCATCTTCCTTTGTTTGAACATTGATGATGATGGAGACATTGTATCAAAATATTACTGTATAAGGATCTTTAGTCGACAAAGAAAATTACTACTACCTTGATCTGTTGGATTAGTGACTATGCACTTTCCAAGTAACGACTTACCATTTTTCGGCTTCCACTAATGATGGCGGGAGTGATAGGTTTGCATTAAGAGGCACTCTCTCCATTCCAAATTAATCGACACAAAACGGAGAGAGTAGTTTTGTACAAATGTTACATTGGCCTGACAAAGCATAATTCTGCCAAAACCAAGATATAGTGATCAGGGAAATTGCTATTGGCCCTACCTTTCTATAGCCAAAGTTCTAGGTGTCTACAAACATGTTCTTGTAAGAAACCATTGGGAATCGCCAGCTCCACCGGTTGAAGTTTTGTTTGCACGGAAGGCAGGCTCTCATGGGTGCATTGCCTGATTCTAGAAAATCTAATTGTTTCAGTTACATCCAATGGTCGGGGGAAGGTGGAGGTGGCACCATTAGGGGTTGAAGGAGAGGGTGTTACTAGGGCGGAGGCAGGGACAGCCAAGAAAAATGATTAGTTTGGTCATCATACATCAAAATGTAGTAGTCTTACCATAGTATAGTAATTAATGTTGCAAAAGTTGACATGTATAGACATTTCTAAGAGCAACACACTATAGCATTGGTGTCAGCTGACTCCAATGATTATACTCTAGCTCCTTCCCCAGGAGGAGAGGAGACATGAGCAATTAGGTAACTTCTCATCTCCTTTATGCAAGGGTGTGTCTCCTTGTATTGCTGGAGACACTTTCAAAAGAAACTTTGGAGTACTAAAAAGAGGCCTAACTTGGGGCAAGAAGGCAAGGGCATACCTAGGGGTGGCCCCTCCTCATACTTTTAACCACGTACTAATTTCTTTCCTTGCTAATGGTTCCAAATGCTGTTATGAGTACCTAACTGATTTCCAATGCCTTGGCTAGATACCGTGAGAAAAGGAAGCATGACTGCAACTTCTTAATTAGAACACAAAAGGATTGGATTTGGAAGAGTACTCTAGACTCGTGTTTACATTTAGCAACCAAGAATTGTTAGACCACCTCTATACCTTCGTTGTCCTCCCATCCTTGGGACACAAAACTTACTTGTAACATTTTTTTATCAGTGTGTAAAACCCTAATAAAGTATTTATGCTCCTATTTTGTGTTTGCTTGCATGTTTGTGGGTGAAAACCTATGCTTGGCTAGAAATCACGCACAAGCATGTCCCAAGATGGCAATTTTATCCATGGGACTCGACCCACTTGAATAAGGTATGGGTAGGATTCTTTGCACTTGGGTAGCCTAATTCGTCCCTTCGGTCGGGCAATCTGCGACTTAATTTGGAACAGAGGGAGTAATTTTTATTGCGTATGACATGTAGACGTGAGAGTTGTAGCTATGAATCTGAACTCATTGACCCTAATATGTTGTGTTTGTTATTTAGTTGAATTGTCAAGCTCACTTTCTATTTTGCATGGTATTATTTATACAACTGATATGGCCAGAAGGGACATGGATACCTATTGAATCAAGGCATGGGCATGATTGTCTGCTCATTATCTTAATGGGTGGGCGGCGAGCACCCTCATGGGTATGGATTCATATTGCTCGACCATTACAAAACATGACCCATTGCCAACCCCTTTTTATGCTTGCTCCCTTCATTTCTGTGCCACCACATATTTTTCCTAACATATGGAAAGACAATTCTTGTTCTTGTGAAGATCTCTTAAAGTCTCTACTTTGCACCATACGGCTAGGCACCTAAATCCACTAGGACACCGTAGTACCTTACCACCTACTGTCACAATTAGTTCCCTTTTGACCTCATCACCTACCTCTTTAGCCTCTATCGTCGCCTCGCCCGCCATTGTTGTTTCTAAAAGCACGAATTTACAATGAATTTACTTGCTTCTGTCTATGTGGCATTCTTGTGTGTAAAGTGTAAACAGATGACCAAGTTTACTTGCTTCTATTCGGAATTGATTTATTGCTTGTGTGTGGCGTTCCTCATTGTGGAACACTGATATTTCTTTCTTGTACAAAACCAAAAATTCGTATGTTTATTGTATGTGATGTTTAACTTGCAAAGAAATCTCTAGGTCTTCGATTCCAAGAAAATCCATAGCAATTATAGAGGACTAGAGTTTTTTGAATTTTCTTATGTAGGTTATTTAATTTGCAAATCCTACCTGGTAGGTTTATTTTGAAAGATTCACTACATTCAAAAAAAGTTTCTATTGAATCAAACCTCCTGAAAAGATGCCTTTGTTTTCCCTTAGAGGCAGTTTGGCTTTGCAGTCTGTGCAATCTTATGTTTTTTTCCTCTTCCAGCATCTTTGGAATCAGGGAATCAAAGAAGCCCCAACAACTTCTCAATTGTTGCATTATTTCAGTTGTCTTGTATTTGTGTCCACGGGCTTAGCCACACCCATGGGTAGGGTAGTGGGCACGTGGGAATTATAAGCACGGCATGTGTCTACGCCCCTATATGGAATGCATGGCACTTTTGGGTGAGCCTATACGCATGACTTACATCCCTATATCTTGTTCTATTACAACATGGTGGGCTAAATACCCTTCTCATTCGTGATTTTGCATGATAGGGAGTTTTTACCTACATGCACACAGTATCAAGGCTTCCACTGGTATGCCATGTGCATTGTTTTTAGGGCGGTAAGACATCCTAAGGCGTTTTACCCCCGCTTGAACGCCTAATTGGGGGCAAAATTCCGAGACACTGGGGGATGCTCTATCGCCTTAAAAACCCTGGTCACGTGATCAACTATGGGATACTCCCATACGTCCACAAGGACAGGTATATGGCCAGTTTACCCGTAAGTTCCCTGGGGACCTGCTAAAAATAAAAACACATTACATTATTTATATGAGCGCCTAAAGCGGGACAAATTCCATGGCGCTGGGTTGGCGCCTGCCGCCTTAAAAAAACCATACGTTCTTCAATTTGGTGGAGTAAACTGATACCGCTTGCCAAGTTTATGGATGGCTATTGCAATTTACTCTATTTAAAATGTTCACAACAAGATCTATGCTTACTAGATGTGGCACACATATGAGGAACAGTCGCATTTTGCTTATCTCTGTCCATCACTGCATTGATGATTGGACACAGGAAACTAATATCTTCATTTGTAATTAGGGGAACCTCAGATCTCACTAAACTGTCGTTAGGCTATTATTTTGTTGTTTCTTTTGTTTATGGTTTTGCTCTGGCTGTTATTCTCCGTTGTCCAATTTAATTATTTAAGGTGATTTTTAGGAACTAACATTTCACTGCCTTTCAGAGTCATTCCAATGCATATTTCTTTAATTTTGTTGAACTTTGACCGATACAAGTGCATCAGGGTCAATATGGTAGGGTAGCATAGTTTGAATGGTTAATGTCTTTGAGCCTACAGTTAGTATCAGTACTTTTATTACTCCCTCAGTTCCCCATTCCCCAATAGAAGATGTTTTAGGTGTAACACATGTTGTCTAGATTCAGACTAAAATGAGTGTACATGTACACTAAAATATGTCTAGATACATGTGTGTACATATGAATGTGGAAAATGGCTAAAACATATTATATTGTGGAACGGACGGAGTACTATTATTTGAGTCTTAAATATCTTGCGAACATCTTCCTTACTAGTTTGAACCAACTTCTCTTTCGCCCCTCTTTTCCTTTCACTTCATGTATGTGGACATGAACATGTGCAGGTTAGAAAGAAGTGTCAGCTACCCGCTGGCTAAGATGTAACCTACTCCTGTATTTATCATATGAGTACACACGCATGGCCGTAGAATGTTAGCATTACACTCAGACTCTCAGAGGATTTGCCCATTAAAAGATACGTCAGTCCGCTTGCTGCTACTGTTGTTAGGAGTTGGTATACTATAGTTAAGCATGCCCACTTCTACATACTAGGTCTGCGTATTTATGAGATTTAGTTTTAAACTGATTTTTCAACGTATGTTGGGCAATTACCTTTTGTGGTACATTCAAGCAATCAACTTCTGGTTTAAACATCAAATCAATTTGTTTTTACTTCTATGTTGTTCTAGTTTTTTAGAACAAAAAATAATTAATTGAAGAAACAGGAAGTGTTAGTTTTACGCCAATAGTGCCATTTTTTTTACTTTTGAGCTGTCATATATTATTCTCATTTTGGTATTCTTAACATACGAATTTGAGAATACATTTTTATGTGTAGATAAGTGTACCAAAGTTACCCGGTATTGACAGTTATGGGTGAAGTTTACACCAAATAATCAACGGGTGAAATCTACATTACAGTAGTCCAGGGACAAAAAATGCACTTACGTCTTGTAGGAGTGTAGGAAATGTCATCTATCAGCGTGGATAAGAGCACTAATTATTTCGTAACTGGCGACCTCCTCGGCATCGATAAGGGAATGATCTTTCGGGAGTCAAATGCCTTATGACCAGAAATTTTCTCATTTCTTTACATGATCTTTCGGGAGTCAAATGCCTTATGACCAGAAATTTTCTCATTTCTTTTTCCAACCTTTCACTGTCTAAATTCCTTTGCTCTTCTGCAGAAACGAGCGAGACAGAGAAGCTGCCCGATGGGGCTTATGCTGCTAGAGCAAGCTGGGGCACGGTCTTAAAATTGGCATGTGGATGGAGGTCTTTGGTGCATCTGATTCATGTTTTGGAACTTGTTTTGCACCAAAGAGATCTTTTGGAAGATGGTTACTTCTTGGGGAGTATTCATTTAGTTCAATCACTAATGGGAGCAGTCTGTTACCTTTTCTTCTCTTGTTGCTCTTCAAATCTCTGCAGTCTTTCTTTGATTGTTAGTGGAAAGGAATAGGCAGGTTTTCCCTTTCCCGCTCGGCTCAAAGGAAGTCAGGGGTTCAGCAGTCTATTTTTTCAGGCAGAATTTCCCATATAGGTTTTGATACCTGCCAGTTTTTCGGAAAAGAATGTATGAGTCATTTTCACTGGTGGATTGGTTGGTCCTGTATTTATTTTTGTTGCATCCACGCTCTTGGTCTGGACCTGCCTTCACTCGCAGCATTCGCCGCAACGATCCCCGGCAATTTCGACAGTTTAGAAGTGAAGCCCGTCCGGCCCGAGCCCTGGGCACGCAATTCGTCGGTAACGGCATGCTCATATGGCACGACTACGGCCGGCAACCTCCATGTACCGCTTCATCAAGCGTCCGTGGACGTGCTCGAGGTGGAAATTCTACCCTAGTTAGAGCATCTCTAGCACACACTGCAAAAGCGGTCAAACCTGTAAAAGAGAGAAGTTTACTGTTTCGGTTAAAAAACAGCACGGAACAGATCCTGCAAAATTCGTTAGACCCTTAAATCCTTAAAAAATTTGCAGGGCACTGAGCGTACATGCGCGAGACTCTGATTCAGTTCGGTAGGTCATTTGCAGTCCACCTGCAAAATAGTCAAACCTCGTCGGAGCAGATGCGCCCCCACGGAACTCGTCGGAATTTGGTCGGAACTCGCCGGAAAAGGTCGCCACAACTCGTCGGCCGCCGCCGGCCTTGATGCGCCTTTGCTACAAGCTCGCTGCGCTGCTCCGAAGGTCCCGCCGTTCGCTGCCACCGGCGCCGCCGCGTCCGCGTCCGCCGGCGCCGTGAGCAGCGCCATCCCGTGCCTAGCTGTGATGCAAGAAGCCATGATTTTGATTGCTACATACAGCCTATGCCGACCAGCTCCCGCTCAAGCCCGCGCTGCAGGGCGCCGCCACCCTCAACGCCTAGCTCGCTACTCCGTGTACAATCGATGAATCGATTGGTTCAGTTTTGCTAGCTAGCTAGCTAGCTGATAGATGCAAGGAGGAAGGAGGAAGGATGCAACAACGGAGACATGCAATTTTACGAAGGTGATTGAAAATATACAGTGATGCAAGGAGGAAGAAGAAGACGGCTAGGAATATTCTTTTCTAGCGTTCTGTTTAAGGTGTCTGTTCTGTCGCAGACAAAAATGGACCCGGAAACGCATTTTTCGCGACCTGCATTTCGGTTTGGTGTCTGTTAGAGATGCTCTTAGGGCATGTACAACGGCAGCCGCTTAGTCAGGCGCTTAGCCGAGAGAAAATAAATACTGAGAAATCAGATAATTAGTTAAGCGCCCCAGCTCGCAACGCTGGCGCTTATTTCGGTCGCTACTAACGAGAAAATCTAACGCTAGTTGAACAGCCTAGTACAGAAAAGGTTCTTAGCGTCCGACGTCTAAGTTTGCGTCGACGCCTCCAGATATCCCAGGATCGGACGGGATTTGAGCCTAACGGCCAGGAAATATAGCCTAGCGTCTGGGCTTAGCGCCCCCGCTGTACATGCCCTTAGAGCGGGACGCGGCTGCAGCCTGCAGCGGCCCGGAGTACCACGATTGTGGCATCATGGCATGATACAGTTTCGAATCGCGGACGATGCTCGCCTCTGGATCGTCAAGTCCGGCATTAACAGTTCAACATCACACAAGTGCGGGTCATCCACTGCTTAACTACAAAAGCATAATAAAGAGAAAACGAGGAAATAATGTCCTGTCTCTAGCCGGAGCACGCACTGCGGATCCTCCATTCTTGCTCAAATCCACCATCCTAGCTCTAAGCTTGCGCCTGGTCGACGTGCACCGCCACTCGCGCCGGGGGGGCTGCTGCAGCATGGAGACGAAAATCAAAATCACATGTAAGCAAACGTAGCCGAACGAGACCGAACACAAAGGTGTATCAAAGAATATAAACTTTTTTTATTTGTCTAGGAACAATTAAGTGCAAAACCGTTTCCACATAAGAACTTGAGCACAAGTCATTTCTATTTTTCATTTATATAAAATGAATAAAATTTCAAGTCAAGCATCTTCATCTTCCACGTTTTGTGATCATGTTAAAAACATCACTTGACAAAAGTAGGAACAGCAATAACATTTGCAACGTTATTTGGTTGTGTTCACTGATTCAGGCAGAGGACATAGGTACAATCCACCTTTTTCTTTTCTCTCTATAAGGCATAGGCACGCACTATAGAAATGGTACAGTATAATATAAACATTATTACTCTTAAGTCTTAACTCGATTATGTCTGCTAAGATAAAAAAGTTTTGTTCTGGAAAACAACTTTCAACAGTTGTGTGGAAACAAGTCGTGCAAAGAGCTAAGATCAAACTAAGAAAAACCATGCAACAATAGTTACAGTTTGTAATAAGAACCATGTTTTTTTAATTCACTCCAATCTTACATTATTGTGCAGTGAAAAGAGTTGTGTGCAAATATTTTTCTTTTGTTATGTGGAAACAAGTCGTACAAGATCAAACTACAGATCTGTAGAATAGCATTTTCTTGGAGAAAAAAGGCATTGCCTTGCCTACATCAGACAAGGCACATTACCTGGTGCTGCTGCTGCATTCCTTGCGTTATTGATCTTCCTCTCCATCCAGCAATCGCAGATCTTCTGAACTAGTCCGACCAAAGCTGCCACAACCAGCACCAGGACGAGTACGGCGAATATCGTGGTACAAGGATAATTGTTTGCCAGCATCACTACAGGCATCGTGTATCCACTGTCAGTTCAAATCAATCCAAACAAAATACTGTATGAAATATGTGCCCAGGCCCAGCTATCTACGAGTAGTTAAATGAAGAACATGCTCACCGAGCCTTTCTCGCAGGGGCACCGGCGCAGTAGAGACCTCGAAGCGGAGGTAACAGTTGAAGCCGACGACGGCGGCCGCCACGCCGGCGCGCCAGGGGTCGAGGCCCCAGCAGCACTTCTCCGCCACGCGCGCCGAGTAGTCGATGCACCGTGCGCACTCCGCCGCCGTGGGCAGGTCCCTCGCGCACTGCGCCAGCACGCGCACCGTGCTCGTCGCGGCGTAGTAGCTCGTCACCGCGGTCGCGTCCGTGACGGCCAGCAGACTGTCGCTCGCGGCCGCGTACGGCGCCAGGTACCGCGCGACGGCGGCGAGCCTCTGCAGGTCGGCGTCGGAGGCGCTGCTGGCGAGCGCGTCGGCGGGGCCGGAGATGACGCGCGCGCGGAAGGCGTCCTCGCTGGAGGTGGTGGCGTTGGTGTCGGCGTAGGAGACGAAGCAGCCGTCGCTCCAGATGCCGGCGCGGCGGTGGCTGCTGGCGCCGCAGCCCGAGGCGAGGTCGGTGGCGGCCACGGAGAGGCGGCGGCGGCACTCGACGAGCGGTGTTGCGTCGCCGAAGCAGAGCCCGCGAGCGAACGCGCGGTTGGAATCGGAGCGGCCGCCGGACTGCAGAGAGGCGAAGCCGGTCGGGGCGGTGGCGTTGGGGAGCGCGGCGAGGAGCGAGAGCACGTTGGCGCCGAACGCCGAGCCGTTGCTGGTGGCGTTGCTGGGCGCGGGCGCCGGGTAGCACTCCATCGCGGTGGACGTGAGGCTCAGGCGCTGCTCCGTGGCGCCCCGGACCTGGACCGGCGTCACGGCGACGAGGAGGATCAAGACGAGCGCGCGGGAGCAGGAAAGCGCGGAGCTCGCCATTGCAGGTGTGTGCCCTGTGGCGCGCGTCGGTGCTTGCCGAATGGTGTAGCTGAGCGGGAGGAGGCACGCTGCCGGCCAAGTAAATGGGCAGAGCATGGTGCGTGCTTGCCATTTGCGACGATCCAAAAGTTGTTTCAGCCATTGCTCCAAAAGTGAAGACCTTGCACAGATCGGGTAAGCAATTTTCAAAGTCGCGACTGCAGTTGCAAGCTCCTGTCGTCACCGTCTGGTTGCGCGAGCCTTCCGCGCAACTTCTCCATGTACTGAAACTGAGCGGAATGGACAGAAGAAGAAGAAGAGGTAGCTCGATCGGAAGAGTGATGATGAGCCTGCAAGTGCTGCGTGATGGCTAGCCTCGCAAGGCATTGCTAATTTGCTAGTACTTTCTCACTTTATGCATATCTATTTACGTACCTTTGAACATGGACCTGCTGAGGAATATCTATCTACGTACTCCGTATCTTTGAAATGACGGTGGGCTATCATAAGAAATAAGCCCAAGAAAACCAAGGATTTGAGAATGAAAAAATGTGAAGAAGAAGAAAGGCACTAACAAATGACAACACGCTCTAGCTAGAATATCATCAGCAAACAAACAGCAACAACCACGACACCGCAAGTCTGAATTACAGAACACTGCAGCTTTCTGAACATGTCAATTTAAACCATACACTTCAGCAAGTCTCCGGTTATCTCACTCTGATACATAAGCCGCACATTCCACCATCTCTGTAATTTATTTGTCTCACGGTTATACAAGCGGACATCCCGGTCATACTATAAAATTGGAATAAACTCAAGTGGTGAACAGTACGCTGAAGTTTTGCTCTTCATCCGATGATGCACAATCCACAATTTCCAAGCTCCCTGATGTTCACAAACAGCAAATGCCAGAATGCATAGACTCATAGAAAGGAACATGAACTTTACCTTTAACCACTATTTCGTTTTTACCTTTTCATATGATGTTCAGTAAATTCAGGGAGATACTTCACAAGTCTGAACTAAAACTAGTGACTAGGGTTAATCGATGGATTAAGTATAGCTAGCCTAAACACGAGCTACAGGGTTTTCCTGAAATTATATCTCACTGAGGTTCTGAATTTTCATGGCGTCGTGTTCGAGACAACAATACTTCTAGAGAGATGAGTTGTAAGGCGAGCGTGAGGAGTCCTGCTCTGGTCTTCCTCTACCCTACATCGACATCCTGCTACTCCAGCTCAATGTTTGCTGAATTACAAGAAATGGTGAGCAACCATTTCAGAACAATACAGTTTGAGCAAACTCTATAGAGTAACATGCTACAACTAGGGATACATTAAGGCATGTTTCAGGTGCACGATGGATCAGATCGTTCACTGCCATGAATACTGAACTCCAATGGAAGTTTAGGAAGTATTATTATGCAAGACAAGTTAGGCTACATCAAAGGTTCAGGTCTGCCACCAAAACAACTTAAGTCTGCACATCCGTTAGACTCTTTTTCACTGAAGAAGTTAGTTGCAAAAAAAGGAGTATTCTATTACACAAGCAAGCAAGGAAACTAAAAGGTGAAATATGCACTGCTCATTTTGAAGTTCATGTAAAAATCTGTGAACCGCGGAACAACACATTTGTCCTAACATAGTATAAGCAACTAAAAAGATTTCATCAATGTGAGCTTCAAAATAATCACGAAATTTGCAAGGATTTGCCTGAACTTGGTGGCAGATCATGTGGTTCGTCCAACCCAAACAACCTTCATGTGTGGAAGATACATCCTCAAACGAGTTGTTACCTTGCATAAAATGGTTCAGGAACAACACCCAAAAATATGAAGGTGGGAATTTTTAAGAAGCCTATGAAAAAGTCAACTGATATTTTCTTCAACAAGTTCTGAGAATGAAAGGGTTTTCAGAAGCTTGGTCTACATGGGTTCATAGCTTTGTGCATGGAGGTGGTGTGGCCATAAAAGTTGCAACATCCCAGTTTTTCGAATTGGATGTTCATACATAGCATATGCATTTATTTGACTTGCATTGAATATAAAAGGTTAAATAAAAAACCTGATTTCAAATTTCTTATAAATCCTGTTTTAGTTAACTAAAATACCCTATAAAGCAATATATAACCTTAGGGTTATTTTGTATTTTATTTTGATTAAAACTAGTCCATAATAGTCAGTTATGACAGGTACAATTTATAGTTTCAAAATTAGTTTGGATCAATTTGGAGGTCTAAATCAAAAGGTACAAAAGAAAAACAAAAAAGTACAAAGAAAAAACATTTCGATGGAGCGAGTTGGGCTGTAGGCTAATTCTTAGCACCTCGTGAGCGCTGGAGCCGAGCGGGCCGATTTAGGCCCATTACCATCCGTCTCTGACCTCTTTTCATTTTCCTTTCGTCCTGAGACGGGTGGTCCCACCTATCAGGCCCTTCGGTTGTCTAAGTCAACAGTGAAATCACTACTGAGAATGCGCTCTCGGAAGTAGAAGAACACCAAGTTCCCCACCCCCCTCCAGATATACATTTGTTTTCATTCCTCTCGTCACCATACCCGATCAGTGGGAGACGCATCACGCTGTAGCCCCGGACGAAGTAGAAGCCAAGCCAAGCGGGCTTATTTACGAAGATTATGGCGATGATGCTCTTCCCCGTCTCCGGCTCCTTCCGTTGGAGCATCACAGAGAGGAGGATCACCACCAGCTACCACCGGATTTGGCCCACAAGATCCGGTGATATACTCCAGAATTCCGGCATGAAGCCAAACTTCTCTAAAACAAACCCTAATGTACTACTTCCTCTGTTCCATAATATAAGCCTTTTTAGCAAGTTGTTTTAGCTTGATGAAAAGGCTTACATTATGGCATAGAGGGAGTACTAATATATACATGAGAAAACTGAGCTTCCCTAGCCAACTCTGACCGACATCTATCTGAATTGTCCGTATGAACTTGTAGGGACAAAGTGGGGGTCAAGTACTCCGGTTGGATTTTCTCTTACAAGTTCAGCACGCGGCGGCGACGAATGCGTTCAAGTTACTTTAGAGAGCGACAAGAGAGTTTTGTGGCACTGTATGTGAGAGGGTTCAACAGCATCGCGCGACGCCACTTGCATCGCACTAAGGTCCTAACATCCTTCTCGTGTGGTTGGTTTTACTTGACGGAGTAAGGCATGTTTGGAGACGGTCCAGCTTCGCGAAACTCCATTGATCGAGCTTTGCATTGGCAAAGATAATTCACTGACCCCCCCCCCCCCCCCCCCCCAATATAATACATGGGCCCTAGGGCCCATCTGGGGGGGGGGGTGCGGCTCCCTCTTGGACCCTCTCTCCACCGGGAGGGCCCATATAGGTGGTCTCCCATTTCAAATCAATATATTAAATATTTCAAATAATATTAATTTATTTCATTAATATTAATTAACATATATAATTAATTTCTACACCTCAGAAATTTTTCTGGATCCCTCTAAAGTGACTTCGGTTTCTCATACGGAACTTTTCTGGCACTCTTGTATGTATTCTCCGATAACTCCTAATCCTCTACAACCATCTTATAATATCATCGACACTTAAGTGTATTACACTACGGTCTGAGAACACTTTAGACATCACCGAGACCCCCTCTCTGGTGAATGATCATTGGCGGGTCCCGGACGCCTATAATGACCCCTGTGCGTTCACGAAGATCTTTTATTGTTGAACCGTAAATTTCGATTATTAATTCTATTCCTTTTGTTTTTGCGATACTTGAGTTCTGATCGTCGATATCACGATGCCTAGTTCTATCTCATTTTTGACATGTGCTACTTTACTCGTTCCCGTGATATTCCATCCCCTCTGACCTAGTCACGTTCTACGCAACATTGGATGTAATCTCACCGAGTGGGCCTATAGTATCCTTCCTTCACGTGGATGAACAAATTCCTCTCTTTATGCATACGCCTCTAGCCCTCTACATACTCCATCGGAATACCCGAGAGAAATCTTTTCGATCACCCAGTTACGGAGTGATCATTGTTGCGGTTAAGGGAATCTCCGGAAGTAGTGATCATATACCATCTCACGGTCAAATAATTAAGTTTCAATGTTTCTTATTAGTGCAAAGTGAAAATCGTGACACGATATCGTTACAATATTAAAATTTGGGTTAAGAGCTGCCCGGGTCCGTTACCATGGCTCGGCCGGTGAAAACGGCCACCTCCACCATAAAAGGAAGGGCAAAAGCGGAGGGGGAACTTGTGGCGAGCTTTGCCCCTTCCCCGATAGCCTCTAACGAAGACGACCACAAATGTTGCATGCTTGATTGCTACGGGTTGGTGGAATAATAGACCACCATTTGATGATGGATACCGTGCAAGGTCATCTGGTTGTTTGTACATGAAAAGTTATTCTCACTTTGGTTTATGAATATATAATTTTTAAACTGATATAAAAGAACCCATTGTGATGCATTGCTAGCGCAGTTGTTGAGACGCACCAAACAATTCGGCCTGAGTAGGACCCGAGCCGTCCGGCTCATCTCATCCATTCCTAAAGCAATTATATGCGATGGCGTTCCTCCAGAAATTATATGTGTCAGCGTCACCGATGAACTGGTCGGTCATGGTTGTCTTCTTGCCGCATGTTGATCTGTGGCTACGGCCTTCGGACCCCAATCCGCATGCGCCTCGCCCATTGCGGAATAGCAAAAAGGAACTGTTCTGTGAGTGGAAATCTGGATAGGATGGATGGGGCGGCGAGGCCTCACTTTCTGTTCCGTGCTGTTGCAGCCGTCACCCATGAAAAGCGAGCTCAACCGGAAGCCATATTCGTGATCGAGCGTAACGACGGCATCCAATCCATGGATGGGCACGGTTGAGGATGTACGTACGTAGCTGGTTCTTGTATTGTATCCCATGCAATTCGATTTCATTCGGCCATTCGATTGAACTCTCCTGCAGCTTCCGGAATCTGGACCAGACTGTTGCTTGATCAGGACAGCGAAAGCGGCCGCCGAACTCTGGCGATCGATCGATGCAACGAAACGCTGCTGCACTTGCACCACAAGTTTCTGGTTGCTCTTTTTTTTGAAGGGAAAGTTTCTGGTTGCTCTGATCTCGTGATTACAGCTGATGCTGCTGGCAGGCAACATCAGGTTGTAACTAACCAAAAGCTTTGGATAACTTAATCAGCGAGTGGTTCTTGGGACGTGCCTGCGCATGATTAGCAACCAAACTGCTGAGCAAGCAGTTTTTCATTAGTGGGGAAGAATATACATATACTTTGCCGCTCCCAGACAAATGTCAACAATACAAAATTTCCCGCCACATATTCATAGTGGAGCACTGACAGACGACTTGGCAGCAAGCCAGCAGTGTCTCCGGCCGGTTCTCTTCTCCAGAAGCTGAAAATCAACACCCTCGGCAGCGTGCATCCATATGATCCATGGATGACTCTGTTTCCCATGCCTAAATTTCCGTTTCTTACCAGTGATTCACGTCACACTCGCTATGCAATCAAGATTACTAATACAAGTCTACCATCACTTCAAATCTGAGCCAGTAATTAAAGGTAAGGCCCAGCGTATTAGGCGCAGCCACCAGTGAGAATGATGTAATGATGAGGGCTGTGGGCGGCAAAGTTTATAACCCGGAAACTGAACACTAACGAGCAGAGACGCCCTTAGCTGAGGCTGAGCTGGGGCTTATCTTCCACTAATAATACTAAACCCAGGCACTAATTAACCAAAATAATCACAAAGCGAGCGCCCTACGCCGGCCTTTCGTCGGGAGCCAATGGCCTCCTCGCGCCTCGCCGCCATAAATACTTCACCCTTCTCCTCGTCACCTCACACCACCACACAGACACAGAGCATTTGCCAATTGCACGCGCCCACACACCGGTAGCTTCTGCCATGGCCAAGGACATCGAGGCGCCAGGGGGCGGGGAGTACGCGGCCAAGGACTACTCGGACCCGCCGCCGGCGCCGCTCTTCGACGCGGAGGAGCTCACCAAGTGGTCCCTGTACCGGGCTGTGATCGCCGAGTTCGTGGCGACGCTCCTCTTCCTCTACATCACGGTGGCCACCGTGATCGGGTACAAGCACCAGGCGGACCCGGCCGCGAACCCCGCCGACGCGGCGTGCAGCGGCGTCGGCATCCTGGGCATCGCCTGGGCGTTCGGCGGCATGATCTTCGTGCTCGTTTACTGCACCGCCGGCGTGTCCGGCGGGCACATCAACCCGGCCGTGACGTTCGGCCTGTTCCTGGCGCGCAAGGTGTCGCTGGTGCGGGCGGTGCTCTACATCGTGGCGCAGTGCCTGGGCGCCATCTGCGGCGTCGGGCTCGTCAAGGGGTTCCAGAGCGCCTTCTACGTCAGGTACGGCGGCGGCGCCAACGAGCTCAGCTCCGGCTACACCAAGGGCACCGGCCTCGCCGCCGAGATCATCGGCACCTTCGTGCTCGTCTACACCGTCTTCTCCGCCACCGACCCCAAGCGCAGCGCCCGTGACTCCCACGTCCCCGTAAGTGACTGACTGCGTGCCTTCTCGTGGATACTCGTGTTTGACACTTCGAATGGATGTTGAAATGATTCTTTTGTTCAGGTGCTGGCTCCTCTGCCAATTGGCTTCGCCGTGTTCATGGTCCACTTGGCCACCATCCCGATCACCGGCACCGGCATCAACCCGGCCAGGAGCCTGGGAGCTGCTGTAATCTACAACAACGAGAAGGCCTGGGATGACCACGTACGTACAGCCACCACTGTCACATACTCCGTATCTCCTAGTAGTAGTTCACAGCTTACGGAAGCAACATGATGCTAAGCAGTGGTCACGATCACTCCAAGACTAAAGCTGAAATAAATAGACATAACTTAGTTTTATGGTGTTCCTTGTACTACATAAGTTCACAAGTAGAAGTCAGAACTCGGAACAGATAGATTATGTTATCGAACAGGATAAGGATCACTTAATTAAACTCATAGTACCATGTCATGCCCAACTGATTAACATTGAAGTTTTGTGCTCTAGCTAGTACCCCTCCTGTAGCCTATGACTGACTGACATCTGCAAACAACAAACTTTCAAGTAATACACACAGCCTAATCTACCTAACATCAAAGGCCAGAAACTATACTCTATCTGCAGCTATTGCTACCTTGTTCTACACTTGTACATATACTAGTACTATTTTTATAGCCAAGGGCAATTAGGGGGAAATCAGTTCAAATTTGTTCGAGATATTTGACTTACAGTTGTGGTCATGTTTGATGCAGTGGATCTTCTGGGTGGGACCATTCATCGGCGCCGCAATCGCCGCCGCCTACCACCAGTACGTCCTGAGGGCTAGCGCCACCAAGCTCGGCTCCTCTGCCTCCTTCAACAGGGGATAGATCGACCGGCCGGCCGCCGTCTCGATGATCGGAGGCACTGAACTGTAGATATATCAGAGGACAGAGGGGCCTCAATTGTGCTGCTGTTCGGCTCCTGGATTCTGCTGGTCTTGCACCTATACGCGTCTGTATCTTCCTGAGCTCCGCCGCTTTTGCTGCTTGTTTTTCTTCCTACCGATCAAGTGTGTTTTCCTTACTGGTTGCTTCCATGTAAACTATCTATATATTAATGATGATGTATGCATCTGGGTAACTGGCGAAAAGATTGAAATGCAAATATGCAATGTGTACGTATCGGTTTGTCAGATACTTGCACTCTTTTGCGGACTCAGCTTCAGTGACTTGTAAGTCACAAGTCACCGAGCGACTTGGATGCATCCTGCCCCTCCGTTTTAGATCTAATGGACAAGATTCACCCAGATCTGAAACTCAAAAATAAAACTTTTTAGAAAAAATCGAAAAAATTCTAGTATAACATAAATGCTTTGATAGATAATCTGGGAAAATTATATCTGATTTTAACGAATAGTTTGTGAATATATTGCTTTTTTAGTTTAAAACATAAAACGCCATTTATACGCAAATCATTAATCAAAATAGGATTAAACTTTCAGAGAATACAAACCGTGACGTTTATGATTTACTGGATTTTTTTCGATTTTTTCTGAAAAGTTTTATTTTTGAGTTTTAGATCTGGGTGAATCTTGTCCATTAGATCTAAAACGGAGGGGCAAGATGCATCCAAGTCGCTCGGTGACTTGTGACCTACAAGTCACTGAAGCTGAGTCAGAACCTATTTGACGACCAGGTCAGGAGCTAATCGCTCCCACACACCCCTCTCGTAGCGACGTGGGCCGGCCCAGTTAGCTCCCACCTGTTTTTTTTCTTGTTTCAAATTCTTTTTCTTTTATCTTTTTCTATTTCTTTTTTGTTTTTTACTTTTTTGGATGTTTCTTTTTTTCATTCTTCTTTCTGTTTTTTAATATTTCTTAATTTTGTTTAAATTTTCATTTTTCTTTATGATTTTTTTACTTCTTCTCTCTTCTATTTTTTTTCTGTTCATAGACTTTTTCCATTCATAGATTTTTTTATGCTCACATTAAAAAATTGTTAAAATAATCAAAAATTGTTTACATTTAAAAATTGTTCACATTCAAAAAAAATGTTTAGATTTGAAAATTGGTCACATTCAAAAATTGTTCATATGCGAATATCTTCCAAATTCAAAGAATATTCAAAATAAAAAATTTCATATGCGAATTACTTTTTGAAACGATTTTTGGTTTTTCTCTTTTTCATCATGTTATTTTTCTATAAAATCTGGAAAGAAAATATAAAAGAAAAAAAGCAGAGGGGAGGAGCGGTTTGTGGGCCGACCCACATAGTCGTACCCCTGTGTGGGAGCAAATCGCTCCCGCACGGGTCATGAAATAGGACCTCCCTTGCTAGCCGCCCTACCATCAAACCTGATCAAATTGGCTTAGACGGTCCATTGGAATTTCATTTTGGCCGGGACACCATAAGCCAATACCCCGATAGGCGTCCTGCAACACCCCCCAAACACCCACACAACAAGGATATGAAAGTGGGATCCTCTCACTAATCCAATATATTTGTACAAGTGTTAGGTTTACTTCGAGGCTCACCATTTTGTGAAGAGGTCCTTAACCTTGAGCATGGTAGCCATGTCTGGCTTATCTAACCAAGGGATATCTTGATTGTACCTTATGTGACGGATCAATAAAGCGAGCATGTTTCCCTAATTTTTTGGTCAATTTGAGCGTATAACTCCTAAATATTTTTATGCAACATGGGAGGTACTGATAAAATCTATACCTCTTATAAAATAAAACCCCATTAACATGCATTAAATATAGGCAAACTATCCACATCATTCATTCTCTTTGTCAACTAAATATCCATGCCATCCTATTTATATATTAAAGCCAATAGTTTCTTGCATGTAATATAGCCACGTCAGCTACTTTTCAACCATACAATTATTCATGTCACCAAGTTTTAATCATCAAATATAAAAAATCACAACAATTAAATTTAGTCATTCGACAATTATAATCTTCTATATTTTTATAAAACTTCATATTTCATGGGTCTTATATACCTTTATGTATGCGATAATTTTGTAAAGCTACGACTCTGAGTGAAAACCAGCATATAAATAAATGTACAAACGAGCCAAGCGGGGCATAGTCCTGAATTTTCGTCTGGTTATGTTGGATTTGGCAAGATCCTGGTTAGGAGGTTGAGAAAAATCTGTCCTAAATCTGATAGTTTGGAGGATAAACTATGTAATCGATCTTAAGCCTAGTCATACAAATTTACGGGTTGTTCAAATCGACGGGCAAACAAGTGAGTGTCTGATGCCGCGGGGAGCCAACCTTTTTTTCTTTTTCGCAACACATGGATTGCGTTGGGAGTGGATCAGCCGGGATCTGCCGAACTGAAAGATGGTAGTGGTGGTTACAAAGTTCATGATTATGATTATGATTATGTGACTATGGTAGTCCAGGCCCATAGTTCTCAAAAGCAACTTTAAACTTGAATTATGATGATGCTCAAAATTCAAGTTTATAAGTTTCTAAATATTTCAGAACAAATTTATGAGTGGCCATAAGATGTGATTTTACAATCCTTGCATAACCAAAATCAAAATTACACACAGAGAAACGAAAAAGAACATCTCCGATGCTCGTCATCGACGTCTCGCGCCGTCCCATCCTTGAATCCAAAATCCGCAACCCACACCGTTTAAATCCTAAAAAAACCTTGACCTTATAGGCAAAAGCTAAATCGAACCCCAAATTCTAATCTCAGAGTTGGCACACTAAACTTGTCATTCCCGATCTATTCTAAACCCTGTAGAAAACAATAGAATTAAAAAACTTAAATTGATATTCCCGTTGACAGCACGAGCCGTCAAGCCCATTTGTCATGCCTATCCCTTATTCAACTTCATCTAGTCAATTACTTCCGCACCGACAGCTCCGGCGAGCCCATGGCTGCACCCCAACCGAAGACGCACTGGAAGAGTGTGGGATAGCAGCTCGAAGGCATAGCTAAGGACGCGGGCGCACTAGCTTTTGTTGTTGTGCTTAACAGAGCTCCGTGGCCGCCGCAAGTTCGTCGTCTTTCGCTTGTTACCGTGTGGTCGTCATCTTGTCTTGGTGGCCGCCGTCATCCCCGAGCGCGACCGCTTCGCCAACGAGCCCGTGGTGACCTCAGTTTCCTTTCCCCCTTCTTCTTGCAGTTGATTACGTCCTGGATGCGCTCTTCCATTCCGGGGGTCACCGCGACTGCCATGACTGACCTCGCGCACATGATCTAGCTGATGCTGCCTCTCTCTTTCCCCACCTTCACTTCCACTCGCGCCACACCTCATGCCGCACGCACATCACGCCTAGTCGCATCCGTACACACCTCACGCCATGATCAGTCATGCGCGCGCACCAAAATATACCTCGCCGACTCCTCACGGGTTGGTCCACCGACGACGGGAACGCGATGCTGGACAATCGTGCACTGTTGGTCAGCCGTGGCCTCGTCCTCAGCTAGGCGTCCAGGGCCATCTTTGCATCTGCCATGGTTGGGACGTCAACTATTCTTCTTGAGGCGGTTGTGCCTAGGAGGATCTCCGTCATGTGCCTGTCGAGGATCTGTCGCGCCATCACGACAAAGCCATGGGCGTCAGCCTTTGCGGCCCTCAACGAGATCGGCAGAATGATACTCTCTCCGTTTATAAAAGGATGATACAATTTTTATCTAAAAGTTGTGTCGTGGTGGTGTCACGGCATATGTCACGGGGTGGCTAAACTGTGGGGCCGATGTACGCTAGAGTATTCGGGTAGGGATAGTGCGCTAAGTAGCACACACGAACAAACAGATGAACACGCGGACACACGGATTTACCCTGCTTCGGGACTCTCGTGAGGAGATAAAACCCCTACTGCAGCATCTAGCCTATTTGGTGTATTTCTCCCTCTGCATATGAAAATTACAAGTAGTCCAAGAGATGAGCTAAACTTGCCTCTAAGAGGTCTTGGGGAGGGAAAAGAGCAAGAGGAGCCGTGCCCGTGGCTTCGCTGGTTTGAGCTCTCCCCTGGTGCTCTTATATAGCGGGAGCCCAGGGGACAAAGGATGGCCCACGCGTCACTATTCCAGCATTGTTCATGATTTGACTACTGGGGTCTAATCAACACTATTTCCTGCGTCATGCAGTGTACTCTAGTCACATCCGAGATGGGCATGGCATGTCTCGTCTGTGTACTTGCTTTTGTCCTGTAGCGCTTGACATGGCATCTTCTCTGCATAACCCGGCTTAGATATGCCAGATATCTCGGCGACTCCTCTTCTGCGCAACCCGGCATGGATATGCCGGACAGTCTTCCTCTCCCAAGACCCGGCACGGCTATGCCGGATTACTCTTCATTAACCGCTCTTCCTGCACATAAGAGAAAACGAGAAGATACCGACATACATATGTCGGTTAGCACATGTCGGGTAACATATGTCGGTCAGTCGTAAATCGGTTAGAGTATTTCGGTATAGTGTGTCGGTTAGAGTATGTCGGTCCACTCTTGGACGTAGCTTTTACCCTATCTTGAGCCTACCCGGGCGTATCCCCCCGACACTAGTCCCCGAGGCTACGGGGGACTCGCAGAGTCGCGCGCAGTCTTACAAAAACAAATAACACCATCAAAGTCTTCACATACTCCACCTTGTACCTGCAAAAATAACATCATATGTCGGTTTTTTAGCCACTCCGGGCGTTTTACCGACACAGATGTCTTCGGCCACTGCCGGTTTGACGTAGGGGTACCTTGATGACCCACAAGTATAGGGGATCGAAACAGTCTTCGAGGGAAGTAAAACCCAAATTTATTGATTCGACACAAGGGGAGCCAAAGAATATTTATAAGCCTTAACAGCGGAGTTGTCAATTCAGCTGCACCTGTGAATAGACTTGCTCGAGACAGATTATCAGTAGCAACAATTTTATAGCAATGACAGTAGTGATATAACAGCAGCAGTAGAATAAAAACAGCAGTGGTGATTATAGTAGACAGCAGGATTAAAATACTGTAGGCAAAGGGACGGATGAACGGGCGTTGCATGGATGAGATTCTTCATATAATAATCAAGTCATGGGCATTTGCAGATAAATAAGATAAAGCATCCAAGTATTTATTAACCATAGGCATGCGTTCCAATTTAGTTGTGCGTGCTCGCAATGAGAAAGTTGCACATCATCTTTTGTCCTACCAGCCCGTTTGCAGCGGGGCCTCAAGGGAAACTACTGTTAATTAAGGTACTCCTTTTAATAAAGTACCGGAGCAAAGCATTAACACTCCGTGAACACATGTGATCCTCACATCACAGCCATTCCCCTCGGCTGTCCAATTATTGTCACTTTGGGACCTCGGGTTCCGGACAGCAATATGTGTATACAACTCATAGATATGATCTTAAAAAAATAATTATTTTCATGATACAATAACATGTTCAGATCTGAAATCATGGCACTCGGGCCCTAGTGTCAAGCATTAAACATAACAAGTTGCAACAATGACATAAAACACCGATAACGGATACTAGGCACCATGCCCTAATGATATTACAGTTATTACATGAACGATATCATCCAATCCCTACCATCCCCTCAAGCCTACAGCGGTGGATTACTCACACATGGATGGGGGAAACATGGATGGTTGATGGAGAAGTGGTGGCAATGACGATGGCGATGATCTCCTTCGATTCCCCGTCCCGGCGGAGTGCCGGAACAGGAACTTCTGGTCCCCGAATTGAGTTTCGAGGTGGCGGCAGCGCTCCGATGGTTTTCTGGAGAAAAACTCTTCGTGGTATCGTTTTTTAGGTCAGGAGGGACTAAGTAGTCGAGAGGGGGGCGCGAGGGGGTGGCCGAGTCGGCCACACCCCCTCCTCGCGCGGCAGGGGGCCCACCCGCGCGAGCATAGGGTGTGGGCGCCCTGCTGGCCGCCCTCTCCTCGTCTTCTGGCTCCGGGAGTCTTCGGTGAAAACAGACACTTTTATGATTTTTCTGGAATTTTTCCTAAAAGTTGATTTCCTGCCCAAAAATAAGACATCAAGGCAATTCTGCTGAAAACAACGTTAGTCCGTGTTAATTGCATTCAAAACACACAAACTAGAGGTAAAACAATAACAAAAGTGTTCGGGAAAGTAGATACGTTTTGGACGTATCAACTCCCCCCAAGCTTAGCTTATTGCTTGTCCTCAAGCAATTCAGTTAACAACTGAGTGCAATAAAAGAACTTTCACGAACACATTTGTTCATATGATGTAAATATTCTCATTGTGAGGACAAATGCTTAGACTATTCATAATAAGATATATGCAAACGGTGTCAACTAATAACCATGTAAACTATGAAGAGATGCCAATCATATTAATAATAATCAACATGAAACATATCAATTCACAAGATTGCAAAGCTCATAATAGAGTATGATAAGGTGGTATCTTGCTTGCCCGAATGTTACAGCAAAACATAAATGCCCAGGCACCTCTGAGTTTAAAGAGAAGACTAGAAATAAAGATATCAAAGATAAGAGCATCAAAATTATACCGCAGTTAACAGTATTCTGGGACAAGCACATTACACTAAGAATGACAACTATGCTCTCAAGAAGGTGCTCTAAGAATGATGGTGACTCAACAATAAAGTAAAAGATATGCCCTTCATTGAGGGAAGCAGGGATTTAACATGTGCTAGAGCTTTTCATTATTTTGAAAACAGAGGTAAAATTGTTTTTGAGTGGTGGTTGTTCCGTCAACGAATGGCAATAGAGTTCTTGTTATCTTCCATACTAAGCAAGTTGAGAGCGGTTCCGAATTTTTTAAAACAAGCATTTATAATATGCAAACTTATATTCATTTATTTTGATAACTTGACACTCCTCCCAACCTTTGCTTTCACAAACCCTGGCTAACCGAATCCTCGGGTGCCCACCAATCAATCTCAAACCATGGAGGAGTGTCTATTTTATTTTCTCAAATCTTTTGATATTATAGTGGTCTAACCAGCTCTTTGCAAAATTAATGACGAGCAGATGAAGCATGCAAGTCGGCTACTTAATTAGTATGGAAGATAACAAGTCCAACTACTACTTCCTCATGAGCTCGAAACAGTGGCACAAATTAAGAAGTGTTTTGAAGGTTTTAAAGATAGCACATGCAAATTTATTTGAATGGTTTGAAATGCCATACATAGGTGTTTATGTTGGACTCTTTTGGGATAACTAGGTTTTCAGGGATTTGGGAGCACAAGCATTTGCAGCTTAGTACAAGTGGAGGCTAGTAATAGACAAGGGAGTGACAATTCAAGAGAGCAATAGCCGTCATAATCATGCTTGCGACATAATAAAATTAACGGAGGCATAAAAATGATACTAGAACTCTGAGGCAAAATAGATCATCGAGCCTTAATTGACGTTTTGTTTTCAGTCATAACATGTGTAAGCATGTGCCAAGTCGATTCAAATGAATTGTTCAGAGGAGGATACCACAATGTCATATTCTACTATGAACAAAACAATGCAAGCAAACATCTATGAAGCATGTTGTCCACCATTAATAAATTGGGACTGATCATAAGAGAACATGAACTACTAAGCATCCACCAATAGACATATACCGTATGCGAACCATCTAAGCATGCTCACATAAATGAGTATATGTACAAAAATGAAAACAAATAGAGTTCATTACCAGCCTCTTACCCAACTCGAATTGTCATAGATCATCATTATTGCCTTTTCACTTGTGTGCTTCGAAAGATATGAAATAATAACCAAGCTCCACGCAGCAATGGATGGTAATAACCTCTGAAACAAACTATACAAAACCAAAAAGAAACAACAAATATTTTTGGGTTTTCAGATTTAGAAACTGAAAACAGAACAGCCTGTAAAGATGGATTTTTTCGAGGACCTTAACTTGCCCAGATCAGAAAACTCAAAACTAATGAAAATTGCGTACATATCTGAGGAACATGCACACGAAATTTCAGGTCATTCTGATTTTTCTGTGAAAAGTTATGAATTAAACGGTGTACAGCAGCAATCTGTCCCTGCGCGAAACAGCACCAACAAAGCAAAATATTTTTGTGTTTTTGCATATGGAACCGAATTAAATACTAAGCATACTAACACTAGATACTACAACAAACTATCAAGAGAAATAACAGAAATATTTTTGGTCTTTTTGAGTTTTAAGAAAGTAATGCAAAGCATGAATAAATAAAAGAAAGAACGAAAACGAAGCATGGATATACAAAGCACCGAATGATTATGATATGTAGATGAGTGTGCTATCGGTATACCTCCCCCAAGCTTAGGCTTTTGGCCTAAGTGGAGATCAATCCCATGGTGTCCAGTCCTGGGCATCATCGCGGTATGTTGAGGAGCCCTCCCCATAGTACGAGCTCGAAGACGCCCGGTGTAATGCGAGGTGTAGTCTGCGGTGTAGTCCTCCTCGGGTGCATCTTGAACGAGGTGCTGCCCATAGAAACCTTGCACGCTCAGCTTCTCGTCCAACTCCACCTTTGTGATCGACCACGGCCTCCTGTCAAGATCAAACAAACCAGGCTGGGGCAAAGGGACTTCCCTCTCGTCCGTGTCAGCAAATACCATCCTATACAGAAGATGGTCCATAGTAGAGCTAAGAGTAACAAATTGGTGACCTTTCATGGCATCAAGGTCAAGTTTACAGGGAGCAAGTATTTCATCATATGGATCAATGTGAAGTCCTAGATGTGCAACAACACGAGAGGCTATAATCCCCCCAGAAATGGGTCCCTTAGCAGACAAACGGCGAGCAATAAGAGCACCAAGATCATATGTAGTACTGTTGGTAAGTGCAGCATTAAGAAAAGCAAGATGGAGATGTGAAATGTTACTAGTGTTTTCCCTACCAAGCACACTAGTACAAAGGTAGTAAATAAAATACTTGATGGCAGGGTATTGGATGGTCCTTATCTTGCCGCGTTGTGCGCGACGGGTGTCGTCACCTGTCACCTCGCGGTAGAGCTGCGTCAACTCTCGTGGCTCCCCTTGGATCCTCTTGGTTGTTCCTTGATGTGCAGTACCTACTACATCACAAAACTTGCACAAAGGCATGGTGATAGGCCTGTCATAAATCTTGAAGGAAACAGTTGGGTTGAACGTTCTGTTATTAAAATAAAAACTCTCAACAAAAATCTTGGTCAGCCTGACATATTGTGGACTCTCGTCCATCATATATGTGGTCAAGCCCACCCTCTGCACAAGAAGCAAGAAATCATCAAGTATTCCTGCATCACGCAAAAATTCAGTACATGGGAAGGAAGATGAGTTTGGAAACCCATCATCCCTCTCTTCTCCGATGCCCGGTGCCAAGATTTCTTCATTGTAGGATTGCCTAATGCGAGTGGTTGATCTTGAGGGCCTTGATACCCTTGGTACATCACTCTCAAAGACCTCTCCAAAGGTATGGTTGTACATTTTCCTTTTCTAAATTTTTTAGCCAATGTCATAAAAATTGATTTTTAGCCAACTAAATGAAGGGAAACTACTATAGTGACTTGCTAGAGGCTTAAGCATGCATCAAAACTAGTTATTCCAACTTGAAACAAGCATTCAAACTCACTAAACATGGCATCTACAGCAGCAAAATACTCAACATATAATCCACTAAACAAAATGCCATTTGGATGAGCGGAGGAGTCACATACCGGAGAGCAAATGCCCCAAATCTCAGTAACAAAGATGGGCTGAGGAAGGAGATCGAAAATCCGAGGGCAAGAACAGCAAGAACATGATTTTTTCGAATGTAGGAGTGTTTGGTCGGGAGAGAGGAAGGCAGGGGAGGAAGGAGAGTAAGTGGGGGGCCATGTGGGCCCCACACCATGTGCTGGCGCGGCCCAAGGCCTGCCGCGCCACCATGTGGTGTGGGGGGCCTGTGGGTCTCCCAGGCCACTCTCTGGTCCTCCCAGGACCTCCTCAGAAAAATAGGAATTTTGACATAATGTTTTTTAAATTCTGAGAATTTTTATTTCTGGGCATTTTCTGGATTTTAAGATATTAAATTCAATGCATGAAAATTATTTTTCAAATCATATCCAATCAAAAACTATGCAAACCAAATAGTATTACAGTAGGTAAAGTAAAGAGGAGAAGAAAAATGTTGTGTAGCACTTTCATGTATTTAAAACATATTTGTTAGCAAGGTTGATCAAGTCTTGCCACCAAACAAATTTTAGATGACATAAAAGGATTCAAACATTGTGAGACACTCAACCTTATATGGAATTGATATGGATCCAATAACAAGAGTTTTGAATTCTTCCTTATAAGGGCAATCAATACTTCCCACTTTGATAGACCTCACATTAGTAATTGTATTAACTCCAGTCATTTTATCCATTTTCTTGGGGAAATAAACAGTATGTTCCTTGTCATTCACATTGAAAGTTACTTTTCCTTTATTGCAATCAATAACAGCCCCTGCAGTGTTTAGAAAAGGTCTTCCAAGAATAATAGACATATTATCATCTTCAGGCATTTCAAGCACAACAAAGTTAGTCATGATTAAACAATTATTAGCCACTTGAACGGGAACATCCTCACAAATACCAACATGAACAGCAGTAGATTTATCAGCCATTTGCAAAGATATATCAGTAGGTATCAATTTATCAAGGTAAAGTCTCTTGTAAACAGAGAAAGGCATCACACTAACTCCTGCTCCCAAGTCACATAGAGCAGTTCTAACATAATTATTTTTGATAGAGCAAGGTATGGTTGGTATACCTGGATCACCCAACTTCTTTGGAACCTTGCCATTGAAAGAGTAATTAGCAAGCATAGTAGATATTTCCTCATTAGGAATTTTCCTTTTGTTAGACACAATATCTTTCATATACTTTGAATAAGGAGGCAATTTAATAGCATCAGTCAAAGGAATTTGTAAGAACAAAGGTTTCATCCATTCACAAAATTTATTATAATGTTCTTTTTCTTTTGTTTTAAGTTTCTTACTAGGGAAAGACATTTGTTTTTGAATCCAAGGTTCTCTTTCACTACCATGTTTCTTAGCAATGAAATCTTCCTTATTGTACTTCTCATTTTTATTAAGCTTTTCTGGTTCCTCTTCTAATTCTTCTTTATCAGAACCATCATTATTATCATTGTTATTAGAACTATCATTATTGTGTTCATTACCACTTTCAGTTTCCGCATCAGAAACAGATATTCTATTAGGATCATTAACAGGTTCAGAGGATTCTACAACAGTTTTATGTTTCTTCTTCTTTTTCTTAGAAGGAGCAATAGGTTCATTAACTCATTGAGAATCTTGTTCAATTCTTTTAGAATGTCCCTCAGGATATAAAGGATCTTGAGTAGATTTACCACCTCTAGTTGTTACTTCACAAACATGGTTGTCTTTAGATATAGAGGCATTTACTAACAATTCTTTTTGCACTTTAGTAAGTTGATCAATTTGAGTTTGAACCATATGAAAATGTTTAATGAGTATTTTAACATCATTGGAGGTTCTATCAACAACATCATGCAAGTTACTAATAGCTCGAGAATTTTCCATTAAATGATTTTCTATTCTCATATTAAAGTTACTTTGCTTAGCAATAAAAGTATCAAATTCATCTAAGCATTGAGCAGGAGGTTTAGAGTAAGGAATATCTCTATCATCAAACCTTTGAAGAGAGTGTACCTCAATTAATGGTGTAGGAGGGATTGGCTTACATAAGTCTTCTATAGGAGGTAAGTTCTTCACATCTTCAGCTTTAATACCCTTCTCCTTAAGAGATTTCTTGGCCTCCTTCATCACTTCATCAATTAATTCAATAATACCCCTCTTCTTCGGTGTTGGTGTAGGTGTTGGAGTAGGTTCAGGAATATCCCAATCATCATGATTCTTGCATATTTTAGCTAATAATTCCTCAGCTTCTTCGGGAGTCCTTTTCCTGAAAACACAACTAGCAAAACTATCCAGGTATGTCCTAGATTTAGTAGTTAGTCCACTATAAAATATATCAAGTAGATCATTTTTCTCCAAATCATGATTCGGTTGGCCTCTTAATATGAAGCAAAAACGTGTCCAAGCCTTAGGCAATTTCTCA
This sequence comes from Poa annua, assembly GCA_026929855.1. Classification (NCBI taxonomy): domain Eukaryota; kingdom Viridiplantae; phylum Streptophyta; class Magnoliopsida; order Poales; family Poaceae; genus Poa; species Poa annua. The sequence goes on from CM049433.1 coordinate 76,094,975, forward strand.
TCCTCTTCTTGATTAAAATTATAAATTCTTAACAAAGCATCATGTTGAGCACTAGTAGGAAAATATTTCTGAAAGAAAGTATCAAGCAAACCGATGGGACTAGTAATGGAACCAGGAGATAAATTATTATACCAAGTCTTAGCTTCTCCTTTTAATGAGAAAGGAAATATTTTAGTAACAAAGTAAGTGCGCATTTTTATGTCTTCAGAGAACATACCACTTAAATTAGAGAGTTCATTCATATGTTCTACAACACTTTCATTTTCAGTTCCACAGAAAGGTTCTCTTTCAACAATAGCTATGTGAGCTAAATCAATAGAGAAATCATAATCTTTATCTTTAATGCTTATGGGAGATGTAGCAAATTTAGCATCAGGAGATAATTTATATCTAACAGCATGTTTTTCAAAAAGTCTTTTCATAGCACTAGCATCTTTAGTAGCATTAATTTCATCAACAAAATCATCATCAAGCTCCACATACATTTCATCAGGATCATCAATATTATTTGTAAACTCAGGTGAATTAACAGGTGTTTCAGCATCTTCATTAGGAATTTCAGCATTTTCAAATTGTTTAGATCTACCAATTGTAGCATCTAAAAAGGGAACTAATGAACCAATATCATCAAGAACAGTAGAAGCATCATCATAAGTAATTTCAGATTCAGCAGGAGTAACAGTGCAAGAAGCTTGAGGTGGTGTAACAAGCTTACTTAAAACAGACGGTGAATCAAGAGCAGCAGCGGAACTCAGAGTTGTACCATTTCTCGTAGTGGATGGTATGATGGGAAATTTCTTATCACCAGGTCTTCCCATGATGAATGAATTCCAGAGAGCAATATCACACTCAGGTGAACTTATAAATAAAGCTATGCTTCCCGGCAACGGCGCCAGAAAATAGTCTTGATGACCCACAAGTATAGGGGATCGCAACAGTCTTCGAGGGAAGTAAAACCCAAATTTATTGATTCGACACAAGGGGAGCCAAAGAATATTTATAAGCCTTAACAGCGGAGTTGTCAATTCAGCTGCACCTGTGAATAGACTTGCTCGAGACAGATTATCAGTAGCAACAGTTTTATAGCAATGACAGTAGTGATATAACAGTAGCAGTAGAATAAAAACAGCAGTGATGATTATAGTAGACAGCAGGATTAAAATACTGTAGGCAAAGGGACGGATGAACGGGCGTTGCATGGATGAGATTCTTCATATAATAATCAAGTCATGGGCATTTGCAGATAAATAAGATAAAGCATCCAAGTATTTATTAACCATAGGCATGCGTTCCAATTTAGTTGTGAGTGCTCCCAATGAGAAACTTGCACATCATCTTTTGTCCTACCAGCCCGTTTGCAGCGGGGCCTCAAGGGAAACTACTGGTAATTAAGGTACTCCTTTTAATAAAGTACCGGAGCAAAGCATTAACACTCCGTGAACACATGTGATCCTCACATCACAGCCATTCCCCTCGGCTGTCCCAATTATTGTCACTTTGGGACCTCGGGTTCCGGACAGCAATATGTGTATACAACTCATAGATATGATCTTAAAACAATAATTATCTTCATGATACAATAACATGTTCAGATCTGAAATCATGGCACTCGGGCCCTAGTGTCAAGCATTAAGCATAACAAGTTGCAACAATGACATAAAACACCGATAACGGATACTAGGCACCATGCCCTAATGATATTACAGCTATTACATGAACGATCTCATCCAATCCCTACCATCCCCTCAAGCCTACATCGGTGGATTACTCACACATGGATGGGGGAAACATGGATGGTTGATGGAGAAGTGGTGGCGATGACGATGGCGATGATCTCCTTCGATTCCCCGTCCCGGCGGAGTGCCGGAACAGGAACTTCTGGTCCCCGAACTGAGTTTCGAGGTGGCGGCGGCGCTCCGATGGTTTTCTGGAGAAAAATTCTTCGTGGTATCGTTTTTTAGGTCAGGAGGGACTAAGTAGTCGAGAGGGGGGCGCGAGGGGGTGGCCGAGTCGGCCACAGCCCCTCCTCACGCGGCAGGGGGCCCACCCGCGTGAGCATAGGGTGTGGGCGCCCTGCTGGCCGCCCTCTCCTCGTCTTCTGTCTCCGGGAGTCTTCGGTGAAAATAGGCACTTTTATGATTTTTCTGGAATTTTTCCTAAAAGTTGATTTCCTGCACAAAAATAAGACACCAAGGCAATTCTGCTGAAAACAGCGCTAGTCCATGTTAGTTGCATTCAAAACACACAAACTAGAGGTAAAACAATAACAAAAGTGTTCGGGAAAGTAGATACGTTTTGGACGTATCATACCTCGGGTGTCTCGAATGTCCGGCAGCCACTCTGGGCATATCACACATGTCTGGGTACCTCGGCTACTCTGGGCATATCACACATGTCTCGGTATCTCGGCCACTCTGGGCATATCACACATGCCTTGGTACCTCGGCCACTCTGGGCATATCACATATGTCTCGGTACCTCGGCCCCTCTGGGCATATCACATATGTTGCCCTTGGCAAACCAACACAAACGATGATCGGGGACGTAGGATGATGCCATGATATGCTGGCGAACCGAATAAACGACGATCTGAGATATGGAAAGATGCCGTGATACCGTGGCGAACCGAAATAAACGGCGATCCGGGATATGGAATGATGCCGTGATACTGTGGCAAACCGAAATAAACGGCGATCCGAGATATGTAATGATGCCGTGATACTGTGGCAAACCGAAATAAACGGCGATCCGGGATATGGAATGATGCCGTGATACTGTGGCGAACCGAAATAAACGGCGATCGGGATATTTGCATAAAACCATGATATATTGGCCAGCCGACATAAACGGCGATCTAGGGATAATCCGACCCGCCGACATAAACTACAACTTGGTATGATACGCTATTTATAAGTCGGCAAGCCGACATCTAAGTCTACCCGCGATATACTTTGAACCAATAGTAAATATCAGATGGATCCGAGATAACCGACATGAGCGAGACCTTTGCCATGAATATTCTCTCGGTAAAACCGACATCATCTTTTAATGTTAGTTCAGACACACATTTATTTAATTAGAACAATAACTCTATTTAACAAATCAAACTTAATCTAGCACAAGAAAGAAATTACGATGAGCTGCAAAGCTATGCACTAGAGTGCTGAGTCGGTTTTCACCGAGTTCCCGAGTTATTTTAGAGATCTAGCATAAAGAACAGAATGCACTGGCGGACCAGTACCCGGGTCAAGACATCTTGCCCCCGGGGAACACACAGACAACATATGCCAAATTACTATTTAGACCGAGTCCCCGAGTTTGTTTTCATGTTCACTACACTCCACAATCTCTGCTCTTGACTACCATTTAAGCGTTCGCCAGTCGAGTCATAAGATTATATCGCATAGCATACATTACTTGAACTTTGAAACGCGGTCGAAAACTTACTCGGCATATGAACAACATAGACAACATGCACACAGACAGGGCAGTCCCCGAGATTCATCTCGGAGTGCCGACAAACAAATAACTCGGAAAAACAGACATAAACCACATGCATATAAATAAGGCAACACGGGGAAAATATACAGACATCATAAATGGGCAGTCCCCGGGTTACGATACTTCGTTCCCGGGACAAACAATTAAACGAGGTACGAAGGGGCAGTCCCCGAATAATTTTTAACATCTAGGAAAAGATAAACTCCGCAATAAATGGACGGTCGAAATACTTGATCCGGGGGAAAATAAATTAAGCGCGGGGCAATCCCCGAGTGAGTTTTAAGACGGCTCATAAGGCATGTAATCCAACGAAAAAAATAGCGCACTACAAAATATAGCATGATCCTTTTCAAAATGCTACAAACGCTATAGCATGTTATAGCGTGCTATTTTTGAAATAGCGTTTGATAAAAAATTGCAATATATAGTCTGAATAAGTGAATATTAATGATTTATTCAATAGAAATATATGTCCTCCTGAACCAAATAAGTAATACTTGCAGAACCAGTCCACTTAACCAGATCCATGGCACAAACATAAAATACGAGATACAAATCCATAAACAAAATAACAAACTCTAAAACCGAACCACCAGATTGCAGTGTACACCATTAATCAGAATTATTGGCCTCATGTTCTTCTTCACTAGACGAACAACCAGATTGCACACCATCCGCATGTGGAGGAACTTGGGCTGTAGAAGGAGCTCGATCCGCCGGCGAGGAAGAGCTACCGCCAGCCGCCTCCGCCGCCGCCGCTGCAGCTCTACCTCTACCAGAAGTCGCCGACGCCACCGCTCATGAAGAGCAGAGGAGGATTTGGTTAGGTTTTCTGGATTTGAGCAGAGGAGTTACGTGTGGGAGGCATTTTGTTTGGGCCGATGGGAGCTGGACTTATGCTTGGGCCAATGGGCTCTAGACCCAGTACATTTTACAGTTTTTTTTGTAGCGCGATATACGCTATATTATTTAGCGCAGTATAGCGCGTATATAGCGCAATTAGCGCCGTAGCGAGCATTTTAGGCTAAATATAGCGTAGCCTCTTCAGAAACGCTATAACGCGCTATAAACGCCGATATAGCGCGCTATTTTTTTCGTTGATGTAATCTCTATTAACTGTAGATACCATTTAAGTCGTTGAAGCGCTCGGATGTCGGCGTAGCTGCCGATACGGGGATCCCGGCCCGCTGAGCGACACGGGCACGCTCCGAGATGCCGGCCCGGCGACGCTGCCATCTCGCCCCAACCGAGATATACGCAAATGGCTCGTCAGAAATGTCGGACTACCCACAAGAGTATCTCGATCCGCCCAGACGTCGGCATACCGACATAATAACCTCAGTGGATCTGGGAATTGGCCGGCCGACACGAACATCTCGGGCCGCACATGCTACCTGCAGTTTTTCTTTCTTCTCTTGCTTTTTCTTTTTCTTTTTCTTCTCTCTCCTTCTTATCCTCAACCGATCCGATCCGATCTGACTTTTTTATTTTCCTTCTCTCTTCCATTCCTTTTCTTTTTCTACCCGGCCGATCCGTCCGGCTCTTCCTTTCCCTTTTCCTTTTCTTTTCCTTCTCTCCATCCGAGTTCATCAGCTCGGCTCCTTGCCCTTTTCCCGCAGCGGCCCGCCAGATCGAGCCGGCAAGCTTCCAGGCAGCAATTCGGCAGGCAGCCAACCGGACACGGGAGACGGAGCGCGGACCGCGAGCGGCGTCTCGGCAGGCGCAGTCGACGGCGGGGAATTCGCATGCCGGCGACCCGGAGCGAGTGCGCGGGCTGCAACCGGAGGAGGACGTGCCGCGGGGAGTCGGTCGCGGCCGCGTGCGAGCTGGAGGCGAGCTACATGAGCGAGGCCAGCTGCAGGCGACGAGGATGGAGGCGGAGGGCGCGGCCGAAGATGGCGACCTGGCTGCGGCAAACCGGAGCAGGGGGAGCGGAAGCCGGCACGGGCGGCCGGGCTCGGTCGAGGCCGGGAGCCGAGGCAGCAGGAACGCAGGGGCACGGCCGGCTGCGGGCGACGAGGATCAGAGGGCGCGAGCTGCAGCCGCACGCCGCGACCTGGCGGGCGACGCGCTGAGCCGGGCCACGGGCGGCGAGGTGTAGGTGGAGGGCGCTGGAGCCGGTCGGCGGCGAGCTGAGGCTGGGTGCAGGGGCCAGGCTGGGCAAGTCGGGGCCGGAGCATGGCCGTGCGCGAGCGCTCGGGCGCTGCCGTGAGTCAAGGACGCGGTCACGGCGCATTGGACTGGCCACAGCAGAGACGGAGTGACGGCGGCAGCAGGCCGCGGAGTCGTGGGGAAGCCGCGCAGGCGTCGCGCGCTCTGCGCGGTCGCGCACGGGCTGTAGACCAGCGGTGCAGCCGCGGCCGAGGTGAGGATGCGGGGAGGCGCAGTGAGGACGCGCAGGGGCTCGGGCGCAGGCGGGTGCAGTTGAAGGACAGGCCGCGGCCGCGCAAGTTGAAGCAGAGGACGCGGCCGGCCCGACGATGCGGACGAGCTTGGAGAGACGAGATGCAGAGGATGCGCGGGCGCTGCATCGGCGCCTAGCCTCCGCACTTCCTTAGGCGTGAGACGGGCGCGAAACGCCACACCAGCATCGACGATGAAGAGGTTGGCGAAGCCGTCCCGAGCGCCGAACCGCGGAATCCGGCCCGAGGAGCTTGGTGGAGTTGACGAAGAAAGTACCGTCCGAATTTAGCCCAGCAAGCGCCACTACCTGCCCCACGGTGGGCGCCAAATGTCGTGGTGATGTCACGGCATATGCCACGGGGTGGCTAAACTGTGGGGCCGATGGACGCTAGAGGATTCGGGTAGGGATAGCGCGCTAAGTAGCACACACGAACAAACAGATGAACACGCGAACACACGGATTTACCCTGCTTTGGGGCTCTCATGAGAACATAAAACCCTACTGCAGCATCTAGCCTATTTGATGTATTTCTCCCTCTGCGTATGAACATTACAAGTAGTCCAAGAGATGAGCTAAACTTGCTTCTAAGAGGTCTTGGGAGGGAAAAGAGCAAGAGGAGCCGTGCCCGTGGCTTCGCTGATTTGAGCTCTCCCCTGGTGCTTTTATATAGCGGGAGCTCAGGGGACAAAGGATGGCCCACGCGTCACTATTTCAGTACTGTTCATGATTTGACTACTGTGGTCTAATCAACACTATTTCCTGCGTCATGCAGTGTACTCTAGTCATATCCGGGATGGGCATGGCATGTCTCGTCCGTGTCCTTGCTTTTGTCAGGTAACGGTTGACATGGCATATTCTCTGCATAAACCGGCATGGATATGTCGGATATCTCGGCGACTGCTCTTCTGCGCAACCTGGCATGGATATGCCGGATAGTCTTCCTCTCCCAAGACCCGGCACGGCTATGCCGGATTACTCTTCATTAACCGCTCTTCCTGCACATAAGAGAAAACGAGAAGATACCGACATACATATGTCGGTTAGCACATGTCGGGTAACATATGTCGGTCGGTCGTAAATCGGTTAGATTATGTCGGTATAGTGTGTCGGTTAGAGTATGTCGGTCCACTTGTAGATAAATTTAAATAAATTTGAGACATCCTTTATTGACAGAGCGAGTATGACATTTGGCCCCTGAGAGAAAGAGAATATTAGATCGGGATTTACAAGTTAGGAGTGCCAGTTTTACGATTAGGAGTCTGGGGTCCGATTTAACTTTTGCTTTTCTGGAATTAGTTCGAGTTTTGGACTTTTTCCTCCAAATCGAAGGCGACGCCACCACTAACGATCCAAAACCTCACAAGTCACGAACTTCTCCCCGTCCTCTTCCTCCACGCCAACCTCCGCGATCCCCAATAAACTCCTCTGCCCGGCCAGCCCCCGCCCCCGCCCCCCTCCTCTCCCGGCAACGATGCACCTGTGGCCGTCGCTCCGGATCCGGGACTCCTTCAAGCACGCCTACCTGGAGAAGCTGGAGCTCAACCTCGGCCGCAAGAAGCGCGCGGAGCGGCAGGGGCAGGACGAGCACGAGGACGAGGACAAGGGCCAGCAGCAGGCGCCGCTGCTGGAGGAACGCCCGTCTTCGAGGGGCTCGATGGTGGCCAGCGCGCTCGAGCTCGCCTGGGACGCCGCCATGCTCCTCACCTGCTGCTTCTGCTGCGGCGGTACGTCGTGCTGATGCCCATTTGTAACCTGCTCAGTCAAGATTTTTTTTTCCTATTCCGTTTATTGATTGGGGGTTATCATCAAATATCCCGATTGCAGTCATCTTTTCAACTGAAACTGTTAAAATGGGCTGATGCACCTGATTATGCCTTTTGCTTTGTTTGGAATTAATGGATACTATATTTTTGGATTGAATGAGTGATCGATTATTTCACTACTCAAGTGACCAGCTTGATGGCGTTCCCTTAAGATGAACATGTGGTTTGCTCCATTTACCGGATATAAGTGGACTGATTTTTGTTTTTCAAAATAGGGAGTGCAGCTCCCGATTTCATTCACATGAAACCAAAATGTCACAGGTTATTACATCACCCAGCAACCCGAGCCCCTCCGAAGGAACCAAGAACAGATCAGACCACTGCTGTTTTTCGTTTTCAAAACCTACTAGAAGTAAAACACTCCAAGGAAGTTTCCTTTACATGAGTATTCTTTTTAGCAGTACATCGCAAACAAAGGTACTTGCATGACTCTAGTTTTTAGCCGACTCCAATTCTTCCTGTCATTGGAGCTCACCAGCTCTTCTGCTCAAAAATTCAGACGCCACTTTTGCCAACTGCAGGCCAGCCCAACAGCTTTGCCTTTTTTCAAAAAGAAAACGTATAAGATTCTCTGGATTAATAGTTGGACTGGTCTGCAGTTGGCAAAAGTGGCGTCTGATCATTTGCAGTAAGAATCTAATACATTACTACGTTAGGATCATTTGGGTATATATGAACCAAACGTTCCGCATTTCTAGTTTTCCATATATACCAAATAACTGCAGCCACATCCACAATTACTATATTTCTATCTCTACGAGAAAAACTGTAGAATCCAACCACTCAATTCCTGAAAACGAACTGGTATATCAACTATACCAGTAGCATATTTCAGCACACCTCATATAAATCTAGCCAGTTTACATTTAAAGATACCGTGGTCTAAAGTTTTGTGCTCATCGCAGATTTCCATGCTATCTTAACATAGTAAAAGTTGGGCTCAAGAAAAAGGTTAACATGTTGAAAATAAAACAATAATTTCAATTCATGATGTAGTTGTCAATTTTAACCCCAATTGTTTTGATTATTTATTTTGGTTGAAATCCTCTTAGCCAGATAACATCATAGACTGAAGAATCGGCACTTTGCATATCCTGCTTGTTCCGCTAAAATCTAAATAATGGATCAAGAGCTCATTTAGTACCACCCAGCTTCAACAACCTTTACAGATCTCCATGCATGAGTTCTGGCTTAGACACTCCGAATAGTTTCTAAACATGCATATGCAAAATGGACGTGCATCCAGTAGAAACCATGTACATAACACTAACATGAATGGAACGCTTAGCAAGTTTGAACCTAGTTCCACAATGACTTGATTGCCACTGACAGCCATGGTCTAAATTTTTGTGTTCATGGAATGTGTAGTCCAGGGGATACCCATATAGCTTAGGGGTAAAGCCCATGATAATGTTGTCAAGGTCTTGGGTAATATCCGCAGTCCCATAAATCCGTCGTAATTCTGTATATGTCTGTTGCTGAAAGAGTCACCACGCCATGGACATGTAAATTACAAGGGCAAACCTGCTATGCATGAAAATGTATTCTCGTGACCTAATCTTTCAGTTGGTCGCTGGCTGTTCTTTTTTTTCTTCTGCGAAACACAGTACAACGCAAGTGCTCATATACACGGGCATACACTCACCCCTATGAAAGCACGCGTGCACACCCTAGCCGGCAGATCAGGTCTTGAGATTGATTCATAATTGTATGTTTTCTTCTTTTGCACGAGTACCCTCGCTACAGCTGATTCATGGGAACATTCACCTTCCTGGTTTGCAACTTATTTTGCGATAGTTTAGTTTGGGTCACAGCTTCTATTCCGCGCCCCTTCTCATATGCTACAGCACGTCAGGATACTACAACCTCTGTGCTGTTCCATGCCATCACCACGTTCTTTTTTCCCTTATAAAGCTGTTGTATTGCTCTCTGCTGCATCATCTTAATGTTGTCTAGTTAATTTTTTAACTTCATCTAACCAATTCATATTTGATGTACCAGCTTTTGGTGATGAGGATGATCACCAAACTGCCCGATGACGCTGTGAATCAACTCCAAAAGTCAGACGACTCATTACATCAGAAAAAATATATTTCATTCACCTGTAATGAGTCAAAATCAAATAATTACATCTTTGTACATACTGTATGAATATTGGGTTTTCTGCTGATGTGGCCAAATTAAGATGCCACTGATAGGTACGTAGACGTACATGAGTATGTTTATTTAGGAAATTTCCCGAGGTTTAGGCTTCAGAACTTATATGTGTACTCCATAGATGAATATTCATTCAGGGCATGGTTCCCATTTCTCACCGCTGCTGTGGCTCTCTCCACATTAATCTTAGCTCATAAGTGATCTGTGTATTTCCTGGCAGTATCTACTTCAGATGCTGTTAATTGCTTGTCATCCTATTTACTGATTGTTCTTCCGTCGGGAAGAGAATTGCCAATTTGAACCACTGTTTCTAGTTTGCTTGTATCTTGTTTCTGAAACTGTCCTTGTCGGAGAGTGACTCCCACGATACGGGGGTGATCACATTCTGAAGAGTTATTCGATGGGGGGCTGAACGCGTTGGTCAAACAACCCTCAACCGGCACGGCGGCGGTGCTCGTCGAGCCTGAGGAGGGACATCACGACAGAGACAGACACCAGCCCGTAACCAGGTTCACGGCCCTTGGAGGAGGTAACACCGCTACTCCTGCTTGTCTGTATTGCGCTGTAGAGGGTACATTACAATGAGCTTGCCGAGGGCTCTCTTATGTCAGTGTGGAGCTCAAGGAGGGAACACTAAGGTCTTCTTCCACCTCGAGTGTGTTCGGCTAGGCTACGCTATGGTAGAGTGCCAAAGGTCCGATCGATGCGAATCGGGGATCCGGGCGTCCGGGGCTCGATCCCCTGCTACGGAGGTGCTCCCTCTCCTTTTATAGGCGCCCCGGGCCTCATCCCTGCGTCCTGCGCGGTGGAAGGGTTCCCACATGACGACGAAATGGAGGGGCGGGGTGCACCGCAGCTGGGTTGTCCATGGACTCTGTCCATGATAAAGGCTGCCCTTGAGGCAGGAAGACCACCGTCCGCGCAGGACGGCCAGCTGGTGCCGCAGAGATCGTGGGGGCGCCCACGGTGACGTCGTCGTTGGAGCGTAGCGCCGGCCATCCGCTTTATCACCAAATGGGAAAGTTTCGTAGTCCGGTGCAGGGGGCACAGCTTTGTTGACCCCTTTAATCACCAGAATGGCAACTGCGGCGTCGTCGTCACCGCGTGCGCAGGCGCGCGCGTCACTCTGCGGCCGCGGCAGAGGCCATGTGCGCTCTGCGGCGGTTGCTTCACAGCGAAGTATCTCTACAAGGCCTGAGCGGCCTTGTGGAGGGATTTGCGTTGACTCCTCTCCAAGGGAGAGAGCCTTGTAGAGGGGCAGTCGCGGGGGGGGGGGGGGGGGGGGGGGAGCCTCTTCAGGGCTTCGCTGCCCTTCAAGCCCTCTCGAGGACTTCTCCCCTCGAGAGTCTCTCCAAGTGTTTGGCTTGGTCCTTAGTCATTCTTCGATACCGTCGCGTGCGAGGGCTGTGGAGAGTGGGCCCCACACACCCTGGATTCCACTGGGCCAACAGTAGCCCCCGGGCCCATGATGGGCACGGCGAAGCCCACCAGGCTCAGACGAAGCGTCGTGGGCCCAAAGTGTCCGGTCGGCCCGAGACACGCGTCGATCAGTTGCGAGTCTACGACGACACGATTTCTTCGGCGGGGCGTGCGTCGTGGGGGGTCCCACCACGCCCCGGTAACTGCCCAGATGGGAGATAAAGCCTGCGCACCGGCTTGAGCAGCCGTTACTGCTTTCATTTTGCGTGCCCGGCCTTTCGACCTCACCCTCTGAGCTTCCTCACACCGGCGATCTTCTTGTTCCTCCGCGCTTTTTCGCACTTCTCCCTTTCCCGATGATGAGTCCAGCGAAGGGCAAGGCGGCGATGGCGAAGCTCCCTGTGGACGCGCAGGGGGAAGAGGTGCTTGGCCCCGCCCTGGTCGGGGAGCGCTTCAACGAGGCGGCGCTGGACAAGATCCAGCATTTGGTCGCCGGGAAGACCAACGAGCACGGCGCCAGTGCTCTCCAGGCCGCAAAGCTCGGCCGGCTCCCGAAGGGGTTTTTCCCCATCTTCCTCCACACCATCTACGCCGGGCTAGTGCCTCCCCAATCGCCCTTCCTGGAGGCGATTCTGGAGTTCTACCAGATCCATCTTCTCCACCTGCATCCCAACTCTGTCTTGATCCTCTCCATCTCCGCCTACCTGTGTGAAGCTTACTTGGGGGTGCAGCCTTCTGTGGCCCTCTTCCGGAGCTTCTACGCGCTCCGGAGCTCCACAAACCTCGAGCGGACGGGGTGCGTCTCCTTCCGCATCGTGGACGGCATGGGGGATGTCTGTATCCCCATGTCGTGGAACGGCGAGAAGCCTGTCACGGCGGTGGTGAAGAAGGTGGATGACTTCCGGCAGCGGTGGTTCCTCATCGGCGTCAAGTCGCTGAGCTCCTTCCTCGACATCCCGGAGGCGCCGCCCGTGAAGAACACCCACTGGGGCAAGCTGGTCTTCCAGAGCCCGCAGATCGCGGACCTAGTGGGCCGCATGAAGCTTCTTCGGGATAATGGCCTCACCGGTCAGATGATTGCGGAGGACTACGTGAGGCGCCGCATCGCTCTGCTTCAGGCGCACAAGAAGCCGATGTGGATGTACTCGGGCCTCACGGACCCGATGCGGCTCCACTGCTGCGACCACCGCCCCGAAGCCGTCTCCTCCATCATGGGCGTCCTCTTCATCAACCCGGACATGCCAGTGGCGGTTGCTGAGGTGCTGAGGCCTCTCCACCAACTCTCCACGAACACGCGCCTGGCGATTCTGGAGCGGATGCCGACGTTCACCCCGCTTGGCTTGGCGGGGGAGGAGAAGGACGAGGTGGCCATGCCTGTAGCGAAGGAGCCAGGAGCCGCGGAGTCGCCCTCCGCATCGGACGTCGAGCTAGGCGGCGAGGCGGCAAGGGCGAACCCCTCGACCGGCGGGGCGAGCTCGTCAAGGGCTGCGCCCCCTGTCGAGGAAATCTTCGAGGTCTCGTCCGGCGACGACGAGCCCTTCAGGGTGGCCCCTTCGCGCCCTGTTACGGAGGGGGAAGGTAGCGACGGCGATGAGACTGCGGCGGGGCGATGAGAGCCCCGGACCAAGGCGGCCCATGACAGGCCTGCCGGGGAGCCAATGGGCGCTCCCCTCAAGAGGAAAGCAGAGGCGCCTCCTGTGGGGTCTGGAGCCAGGACCACGCCTACGTGGCGTTCGCCTGGCATGGTGTGGGTTGATACCCGCGCCAAGAAAACTGGGTAAGTATCTTGATCTTGGTTTTCTCTTCCTCAATCTCTGCTTGCCCGTTCTCTTCTGACAGGTTTTCTTGCTCCTTGCCAGCGATCTGGTTCCTGCGAAGCGTTGAAGGCTTCGCAAGGCCGCTGAGGTGAAGGGGACCATGCCAGAGGCCGCGGCGGACGAGGCCTCGAGGCCTGTGGTGGAGGATACCGCAGGCCCTGCCAAGGGTGCGCCTCAGGCTGAGGCGACTGCGCCTCCTCTCGAGGGGAGGCGCCCTGAGGAGCAAGCGGAGAGGGCGCCTACTCCGCCTCGCACTGCCACTCCTCCGGCGCAGCAGGAGGCCGAGGCGGACACGACGCTAATCCAGAGCCCGCCAAGGGCCGACGAGATGGAGGGGGAAGCTCCTCCGCCGCCCCCGCCAAGCTCTGCAGCGGAGGCGGAGACAGTGACTACGGGGCAGGCCTCTCCTGCCCCTGAAGCTCATGATGAGATGCCGCTTGAGGGCGGCGACACCGGCGCGCGGAGCGTCGGTGCTGAAGAAGAGAACTCGCCGCCAAGCCCCCAGGCCCGCGACGCTGCAGGGCCCCGCGCAGAGGCTCCCTTCTTCAAGCTCGACGCAGGTGCTGGGACCTCCGCCGCGTGGGGCTTCACAAGACCTGGCCCTCAGCGGCTGGGACTGGAGCAGGGGACGCCGCGGCGTCGCCTTCCGCCTGGTGCGGGAGTCCCTGGACGGGTTGGAGACCCACCTCGCCCTTGAGGACGCGGAGATCGCCCGGCGGCAGGGCGAGCTTGCGGAGGCCTGGGCCGCCTTTCACGCAGCTGTGGAGGTTCGTCGGCAGAGCGATCTGGCTCTGCAGGCGGAGCGCGAGGAGGCACTGCGCTTTTCCAAGGAGGTCAGCGAGGGCGCCGTGCGCGACGCCGAGGAGATCTTGGAGCCCCTCCAGGCCGAGCGCCAGGCGGCGGCGGACGACTTGGCCGCGGCCAGGGCGGAGCGGGAGGCGGTGGAGTCCTCGCTGGCGGACAAGCATCGCGAGCTTGTCCAGCTTGAGGCCAAGATCCTCGCCGACTCTGAGGTCGTGCGGACCTCTCTGGAGGCGGTCCGCGCGGCCTTGGATGCCAGGGGGCAAAGGCTGAATGAGCGCGAGAATGATGTGCGTCAGCGCGACGAGCAGCTGCTGCAGGCGGAGCAGGAGCTGTCGGTGCAGCGCGTCGACCTTGAGGCCCGGGAGGGGAATCTGGCCGAAGCCCTCGGCAAGTTCAACCGTGAAGTGGCTACCCACAAGAAGCACGTGGAGCGCTTCAACACAAGGTTTGCCGAGCGGAAGGAGGAGGCGGAGAAGGACTTCCAAGCCCGGGAGAAGGAGTACCGCGCCGCCGTCTCTCGAGACTACAATGAGAAATTCAAGAAGCAGGAGAATCGCTTCAGGAAGAGGCGCGCCGAGGATGACGCCCGGATCCGTGAGCTGGAGCAGATGAACGCCAGGCTGAACTCCCGGGCGAGGCGTGCTGCGGATGGTCGCCGCCTTGCCGAAGAGGCTCGCGAGCGCATGTCGCAGGACCTCGCCGCCCTTATGGTGGACATGGAGGAGATGAACAAGCAGGTGGGCCCTGCCGTGGAGCGAGCGGTGGAGGCTGCCGAGAGCGCTCAAGCGGCGCGGGTGCTGTCGCAGCAACGGGAGCGTATGTTCCAGTCCTTGGTGGCTCGGGGCAACGATCTCGCGGCGAGGCTGGGAGCGGAGGCGCCGCACGTCCCTGTTCAGGGCAACGCCGCCGCCGCCGCGTACCTCGCCTACTTCGACAAGCTCTTCACGACGCTCGAGGGCCCTGCCGCGGAGCTCCGCGACGTCGTCGAGGAGGAATGCCGCCAACTCCTGGCGGTGGCAGTCGACCGCATCTTCACCAACCTCCAGCACCTCCAGCCCGGCTTCGACTACACATTGGTGACCGAGCCTCTCGAGGGGGAGGAAGGGTGGCAGATCTCCAGCTCAGTCCGAGACCAGGTCGACGACTTCTGCAGCCGCTTCAAGCGGGCTGAGGCGAGGGAGGACGACGGCGAGGAGGCAGGCTCCGAGGGCGAGCCTGGAGAGGAAAGGTCTACGGAGGAGGGCGACGAAGCTTCTGCCTGATCCTCTCTTGTATTATGATGCGCTTGTAGCGCCGTTAAAAGACTTGGCTTAGAGACTTTTGCTCCACAGTCTGTAATATATTTTTAAGTAGATGCTATTAAGTTCGCGCGTGTGCCCCTCGAAGGGCCTTTTGCTTCAACTTCATGTCTTTGTTCGCTCTGCGTCGCTAGGACCCTTCTCCTTGCGCTATGACTCCGCCGCTGCGGTATGCCTGAGCAATGACTCGGCAAGGCCGGGGGGAGTTTAAGGCTTAGAGAGGTAAGAGTCCTCGAGGTGCGATGCTCAAGGGCCCCCCTTTGACGTGCAAGCAGTCCATGGAGTGTGAGGGAAAAGAATCGCTCGAGGGACGACGAGTGCTCGTGAGAAAGATGAAGAGATTCTCGAGGCGTGAGCGCTGAACTTAGCTTTGCGAGGCTTTTGCTCTGCGTAGGCTTTCCCTGGCGATGCGCTCTCCTCTAGGGGCCGAGTTTTGCCTCCACGAGCTTGGAGGGACTCTTGTTCCCTGCGGATGTTAGAGAGGTGAACCCAAACGCTAGTGCATGGTAGTAAGGACTCATGTGCGCTTATAGGTTTCCTCATGTGTATCTCGCGAGGAGAGTAAGTACCAAGGTCCTTTGGAGAGGTGGCGTGTTTTTGGGAGCATGCCCTTTAGCCAGAGCTCGGATCCCTTGGGTTTTGCAGTGCTGCTGGGGTGCTCTTGAGGCACAGGCACCATACTCAGCCCCCGCTCGCGAGGTGCGCATGTGAAGAATATAAGCGCACATGGAAAGGCAAATGATGAAAGTAAACTCACCACCAAAATATTACACAGCGGCGCCTCAGCGCATAGTTTCACTTGGGAACGAAATGGTTCATTACACTTGGGGTTGCCAAGCTAACGTTCTTTCCATGTCGAGGCATGGGGACCACCCATTAGTGGCTGAGACTCTCTACGGCCTGCGGTGGCTCGTTACCAGGAGAGCTCGGAGGGCTGGCCCTCAGGAGAAGCTTGCAGGTGAAGCCGTGAGCTTCCCTCTAGAGACAAAAAATGCCTGACGTGACGATGATCACGGGCGTGACTATGATCACGGGTAGAACTTGCGTAGATGCGCGATGTTCCACGGGTTCTTGACGGGGATGCCGTATTTAGTCTCGAGGCGCACAGCGCCAGGCCTGGCGATGTGAGAGACCCTGTAGGGGCCTTCCCACATAGGCGAGAGCTTGTGGAGACCTTCTCTGGAGAGGATTCGTCTGAGGACGAGGTCGCCCGCCTCCAGAGTGCGCGAGCGCACATGGCGGCCGTTGTAGCGTCGCAGGTCTTGCTGCTACTTTGCCGCTCTGAGGGCGGCACGGCGGCGCAATCCCTCGAGAAGCAGCAGGTCGTCGTTATGGAGGTCCTCTTGGGTGTTCTCATTGAAGGCAAGGACCCGTGGGGATCCGTGCTTGATTTCTGTGGGGAGGACTGCTTCGGCTCCATAGACGAGGGCGAACGGCGTTTCACCAGTGGGCTTTGAGGGAGTTGTGCGTATGGACCAGAGCGCAGATGGGAGCTCGTCGATTCAGCCCTTGCCGTGGCCCTTGAGGATGTTGAAGCTTCTGGTCTTGAGGCCCTTGAGGACTTCCGCATTTGCTCGCTCGGCTTGACCATTGCTCTGTGGATGAGCCACCGAGGCGAAGCAGAGCTTGATGCCGAGTTTTTCGCAGTAAGACCGGAAGATGCCGCTGGTAAACTGCGAGCCATTGTCGGTGATGATGCGATTAGGCACTCCGAAGCGGCAGACCAGGCTCCTGATGAATTTCACCGCTACCCCGGCTGGTATACTGCGCGCCGGTTCGACCTCGGCCCACTTGGTGAACTTGTCGACGGCCACGAAGAGGAAACGGTAGCCCCCTTGCGATTTCAGGAAGGGGCCCAAAATGTCCAGCCCCCAGACCGCGAACGGCCAGGAGAGCGGGATGGTCTGGAGCCCCAGCGCCGGCTGATGGATTTGCTTGGCATGGTACTGGCAGGCGTCGCAAGCTTGGACGTTGGTGACCGCATCTTGAAGCGCTTGCGGCCAGTAGAAGCCGCTCCTGAAGACCTTGCCTGCGAGGGTGCGCGCGCACAAGTGGTGGCCGCACTCTCCGCTATGGATGTCTTTGATCAGTATTCGGCCTTCTTCGGGAGGGACGCATTTGAGCGCGATCCCATTTGGGCGCTTGCGGTACAGGTCTCCCTCGAGGATGTAGTAGGATTTTGCCTGTCGAGCGATTCGCTCTGCTTCCGCATCTTCTTCGGGGAGGACCCCCTTCATCAGGTAGTCTTTGAGCTCGTCAATCCAGCCTGTTTCTTGATATGCCGCTGTCAGCAACAGACGCTCCCCTGTGTGAGGACCACAATCGGGTGCCCCAGCTTCAGGACGTGGTGGGAGTGCTTCGTCTGTGCTTGCGGCTGTAGCTTCTTGTGGCTGCTTTATGGATGCCTTGGTGAGCCTTTCTTCGAAGACGCCTGCCTGCTGGGCTTGTCTTCGTGAGGCTCGCTTGGCGATGTCGTCGGCCTCCTGGTTCTCTTTCCTCGGGATGTGCACGAGCTCCATGCCTCTGAAGTGCTTCTCGAGCTTGCGGACCTCTTCAAGGTATGCGGCCATGTGGTCGTCCTTAGGCGTGTAGCTTTTGTTGGAGAAGTTGACAAGCAACTGGGAGTCGCCTTTGACAAGTAAGTGCTTGACGCCTAGAGCGATGGCGGCCCTTAAGCCGGCGAGAAGGCCCTCGTATTCAGCGATGTTGTTGGAGATCTTGTCAATTGTGAAGCACAACTGGACAGCGTAGTAGAGTTTGTCGCCTTTGGGTGAGGTCAAGACGACGCCTGCCCCGCCATTGCGGCAGGCGAAGGCTCCATCGAAGTGCATGGTCCAGTGGCTGGGCATCGTGTCTCCAGAGAGCTCGGCCTCTTCTCCCCGAGGCTCTTCAGGACTTGGGTCAGTCCATTCGGCGACGAAGTCCGCCAGCGCTCTTCCCTTGATGACTCTTGTGGTGTCGAAGCGCAAATTGAATGGCTGCAGCTCGATGTTCCATCCCGCGACACGATCTGTGGCGTTGGGGTTGCGCAGGATCTGCTCCAGGGGGAAGGAAGTGACCACCGTGATGGGGTGGCCCTGGAAGTAGTGTCGCAGCTTCCTGGAGGCGATGAGGAGCGCGATGAGGAGCTTCTGCTGCATTGGGTACCGTTCCCGAGCGTCCCGCAGTACTGTACTGACAAAGTAGACGGGGTGCTCGACAACGGTTGTCGATGGAGGTGCAGCTTGGATAGAGATGGTGTAGAGCTGCAGGAACTCGATGGGGTTGCTTGACCCGTCGTAGCCCTTGGGAAGGGCAGGCCTGAACTTCTGTGGCCAGACCACGCGGCGCAGAGCGCGGGTGAAGGCCATGCAGCTGGTGGCGTACGTGGCGGTTCCGCCCTGGAGAGCCCTGCGGTTCTGCTGCCCCGCCTGGCCGATTTCTTCGACGAGGCGGTTCTGGAGGTCCCGCTGGCGCTCCATCCCCACCCGCGCGTCAGGCGCGGTGCGCTGCACGATTTGGCAGTCGCGCGGTGAGGACGCATGAGAGGCAGCCCTCTGCGCCGCAACCGGAGGTGGTCCCTGTGGTGGCGGAGGCGCACCCGGCGCGGCCGTTCCTGCGCGGCCAGAGTGGTGAACCAGCGAGCGCGACGGAGCGGGGCGCGTCGTCGTGATGTCGACGAGGTGGTGGAGGCGGTCGAGCCAGTGGTCGTGGGCCTCCGGATTGGGCCGGTAGCGGAGAAGCTCCTGAGCCATGATCAGCGCAGTGTGTGGACTGGGCTCTGGACGTCCCTGAGATGACGCGCTTTGGCGCCGAGACGGATGCGAGGACTCAGCGTACTCGTGGTGCTCGGGGTAGACGTCCTCGTCGTCGCGGCGATCCTCGCTCTCGGGCTCCTTCACGTGCGGGCCGGTGTTGGCGCGCTCCGTCGTGCGGCTCCCGCGAGGGCGGCCGCGGCGGCCGCGAGTGGTGGCGGCGCCGGGCTCAGTATCAGCCTTGTCAGCTGTGCGCCTGTTGGCGCGTGTCGTGCGAGTGTCCATCATGGCGCGGAGGCTGGTCGAAGGTTGAAGACGCGCCTCAGCCCCCTACCTGGCGCGCCAAATGTCGGACAGTGACTCCCACGATACAGCGGTGATCACACTCTGAAGAGTTGTTCGATGTGGGGCTGAACGCGTTGGTCAAACAACCCTCAACCGGCACGGCGACGGTGCTCGTCGAGCCTGAGGAGGGACATCACGACAGAGACAGACTCCAGCCCGTACCCAGGTTCACGGCCCTCGGAGGTAACACCGCTACTCCTGCTTGTCTGTATTGCGCTGTAGAGGGTACAGTACAATGAGCTTGCCGAGGGCTCTCTTATGGCTGTTTCGCTAGAAAAAGTAGCGGAAACTCTTCCCTTATGTATAGGGGATTTCCTACATATGTACATGATAGTACAAATTGCGGGCGTGCCATCTTGTTAATAAAACAAGCAAATGAAATAACAGTAGACAAGAAACACAATATATGGGAACACTGGATTTTATTAATCTCATCGCATTGTACATATACAAATTGCATATTCCCATAAACTATATTTATTTGCCTTCTGCGTCGCGCTCATGGAGTATCTGACTTTAGAAGATTGCGTAGTTCATGAATTCCCGGTGCTTTTTGCAAGCAACCGGTTAATTACATCCGCAGGATCAAGCCTACGGAATACCTCCGATTAAGCTGCGCTGATGGTCGTCGTCATGTTTGGATTGCTTATCCATATGAATTGTGATATTTGTGAATAAATTGTGCGGGTGGCTTTGTTTCGCCAAAACCCAGTCACGTGTACTATCGTCATGTTGGTATGACCAAAAGGATATGTTGATGAAAGGGATGACTTTCGCCTCGTCGGTGCCCAGTCATGTAACGCCCATGTTTCATCAGACGCGGACATGTGTGTGTTGCTATTGCCTCGTCGGCACCCAGCAACGATATGTGTCCAATCCCGTAGGTTTTGTGACATGTAGATAGAGTGGTGACCCGGCCTCGTCGGCACTTGGCCATGATTTTGTCTAGCCTCGTCGGCATTAGACGTATGATGAAAATAACTGGTATAGCCTTTGTCTCAATCGACATTTGGCAAAGATATCGATGTATAAAATATCACTTTGCATGATGTATGATGCTTATCGAAAATATTAATCTTGCTTCCTTGTAGGATCAAGATCAATGTTGTATATGATCTTCGCCTCCTCGTGAGGGGCGGTGTAGATGTAGATATATGATTAATCATGCCTCCTCGTGAGGAGCAAGATCAATATAGTAATTTGACTTCTTCATCCTTGGCCTTAGCCGCGTACGCTTGTCATGATCTGTACCAAGCAACAGTTGGCCATCCTCGTTGGAGTAGTCATACTGTGCTTGTGTATTTTCTGTAGATAATTTCATCACATCGGGAAGCTTTGATTTTAGCCCCTCTTTGACGGTGAAAGATACAATCGCACAGATGTTGCTTTCGGCATTTAGCTTTTTTTGGATCAATCGGCGATGATAAATACACATACACCATAAAATAATTTCCCCACGAAGAAAGAGGGAGAAGTCGAATTCTGACATAATTGCTTACCAACAGAGACAAACTTCACGGGCGGCGCCAGGTCGGCCATCAAAACGGCACCGTGCAAGGGTATTTGTAGCTAATCTTATTTGTCGGATGATCTTATTTGAGATGTAGCCCTTTGGGCAAATCAACTCAAGATTGATCAGTGTGACGTTCGTCGTCCCGCGAAAGCTCTTTATGTTGCAGCCTTTTCGCTAAGATCAACGAGTCTGTACGTGTTTGATTTCAGCGAGTAGTCGTTCCGCGTGATTGTGCGTCGACGGCTCTCGCGTCTCGTGTATGGCCTCCTCTATTCTCCCCTCCCTCCTGGATGAGCGCCTGGGGGCCTTTATATAGGCAACAAGGCGGCCGATGCGTGCCGATCGGTTGAAACCGCGTACCGTATCTTAACCGAACTCGGGTATCTATCTCCGTCGTTGTTTAAAGCCTTTGCTTATCTTAGTCCATGCACTACAGTCGATATGAGGGTTGAGGTGTGTTCGACCCTGAACATCATGACAGAGGCAATCACGGATAAATACTTAGGACTCCCACCGCTCGTTGGGGTGGACAGGTCGGACTGTTTTCAACACCTCATTGACAGAATCTGTAAACTACTTAGTGGTTGGAAGGAGAAAAAGATGTCTTTTGGAGGGAAAGAAGTGCTGCTTAAAGCAATCATTCAGGCTATACCTGCTTATGCGATGTCGGTTTTCAAGCTACCCAAACAGATTATCAAAGGGATTATATCTGCAATGTCCCAATTCTGGTGGGGAGATGACGATCAACAAAAACATATGCACTGGTTTGCGTGGTGGAAAATGTGTGTTCCCAAAGGACAAGGTGGTATGGGCTTCCGGGATCTGCAATGTTTTAATCTTGCAATGTTAGCCAAGCAGTGCTGGAGACTGATTGCTGAACCAGATTCTCTCTGTGCATCGGTACTCCGAGCTAAATACTTCCCTTCAGGTGATCTTCTAAATTGTACACTGAAAAAAGGGAGTTCTTACACTTGGCAAAGTATATGGGCGGGAATTCAGACTTTTAAACGTGGTCACATGTGGCGAGTCGGAGATGGCTCTCATATTGATATTTGGAATGACCCGTGGATTCCGTGTAGCCCGAATAGGAAAGTGACAATGAGGAGGGGTAATATTCTTCTGACTAAGGTGTCTGAGCTGATTGATGTTGATACCGAGTCCTGGGATGAACAACTGATTAGAGAAACCTTTTGGCCTATCGATGCGCAACGAATACTGAACATCCCTTTGGCTCGAAATATGATGGAGGATTTCATTGGATGGCACTGTACCAAATCAGGAATTTTTTCGGTACGTTCATGTTATCATATGGAGTGGGAGCATCAACATGGCCAGAAGTTGAGGAGGACCAGCGGGTATGGATCATCATCAACACTACCAATTTGGAAAGCGTTATGGTCTCTAAATGTGCCGGCAAAAATAAAAATTCATTGTTGGAAATCTCTTCTTGGTGCTATTCCGTGTAATGGGGTACTGGCTAATAGACATATGCAAATTAATGCCCAATGTACGCTGTGCAATACGGAGTGTGAGAGTATACGTCATGCGTTTTTCTGCTGCCCAAGAGTCCGTGAGATCTGGAAGCTGCTGGGTATGGAGCCAATCATCAGTGAAGCATGCGTTGTTGAACTGGAAGGCCGATCAGTGTTGGAGGCCCTACTTCGAAATAGATCGGCTACAGCTCCTTTCCTAGAGCATGTATATCGCAATGATTTAGTTGCCGTTGCTGTGTGGTACATTTGGTGGGAGCGAAGGAAGGCAACACACGGCGAGACGGTTCAGTCGCCGGCGAGAACGGCACATGCGATATCAACGCTTGTTTTGAACTACACGAGAGCAAAAAAGAAAAAAACTGGTATTCAGCGACATGGGTGGATTAAACCTAAAGCGGACTTTGTTAAGCTTAATGTGGATGCTGGTTTTGAGGTGGACACAGGAACGGGTAGTACGGGCACAATCATCCGCGACGACAGAGGGTTCTTCTTAGCAGGAAGTTGTCGTGCATTGCCGTTTGTTTCCGATGTAACGACTGCCGAGGCACTAGCACTGCGGGATGGATTGGTTCTAGCAGGTGAGATCGGCTGCAATAAAATTGAAGTGAATTCCGACAGCATGGAGGTGATCGAGGTAATGAGGAATGGCGGGAATTCTCTCGGTCAGGCAGCGTCAATTTTTGAAGAGTGTAACTTTTTGTGTCGCAACTTTGCAGTAGTGATGTTTGATCATAGCCCCAGGGAAGCCAATAGGGCGGCTCACTTGTTAGCTAGACATGTGGAGGGACCGATGTCGGTTGTTTGGCATGAGGTCCCTCCCGACTATCTTGTAAACGCTTTGGCGGATGATGTAACTGTGTTGAATGCTTAAAGGCGGCAAGTTTCAGACGCACTCTTTCCCTAACCAGGGTACCGAAAGGGACTGGCAGGGTTTTAATGAGGCGGCTTGCTGACCTAATATATGTGGTGGTAAATTTCAAAAAAAAAAAAAAAAAAAAAAAAAAAAAAGCCTTTGCTTATCTCCACCAGGACGTGCGTCACGTAAATGTATGAGATCAGATATACATATGTTTAGCTGCCAGGAAATCAACCGTACATGAGGCAGCTCAATGCCATGTGGGCCTTCTTTTGCCATCGCATGGATTGCATGCATGCAGCTGATCGTTGTGGTGCTCAAGAACTTGGCTAGCTAGCTAGCTCATTTCACATGCATGTTTCAAATCTTTAGAAGATTGTAACTCTTAAACAGTTTATCAAAATTGTAAGCCGTTTGTAGCGCTTCGATCTGGGTGATGAACTCTACAAGTAGAATCCAGTATCACTTATAAGTCTTTTTTTTTACATCGTGGGACCCACACGCATAGAGAAATACTTTTGAATTTTGGGTAAAAAAATTCATCAAACAAATGCCCCCCACCGAGTATAGTTTGTGCGCGCAGCGACACGAACTAGACTCGGTGAAAAACTCTCATCAGCCCAATTAACATGGTTGCCGAGTATTCGTGTTTAACTCTAATTTCAATAAGGCATAGAAGAGTTGTACGTGTTTAGTACATGCCTTTGATCAGTTCTGATACAAACCGGATCGTATGCAATCTCTCGTACGAGCCTGCCCTTTTACAAGCTGGGCAAGTCGTTTCCTTGTGCGTTAGCCTTAAGCTTTACGTCTGTTACTCAAAGCCAAAACCATTGCTTGCATCGAAAACGACCCAAGGCGGCGAACCAGGCTTGCGTGGATCTAGAGGGAGATCGCCATGGCAGAACAGATGCTGGGGGGTCAGAGAATTCAACGAGAGGTCGTAGGCTATCCGTCTGCAAGTAATACTGCGTACAACAGTAACCAAGTGTAGTTCATGTAGGCAACAAGAACTCAGCTTGGGAAAATCTTGTTTTAGCGTCCATGATTCAGCATGGACGTAGAAATACACATGCTCACAGAAGAGTGTAAACTGATTGATATATTGCTAATGACAATTTATGATGAAATACTCGTGTCCTATGCATATTGCTTTTATTCCTTTCCATCGCGACCATATACAACATGGTGCCAGCCGATGGTGTAAGTCATCGATTCGTCAAAAGATGGTTCATATGTAGACATAATTTATCATGGTAGATGCGACCATAAAACGATGTGGTGCCAGCCATCCGTCTTGAAGGGTTTCACAGGTTGACACTGGCCGCACTGGCGTGTCTTGCTGCTCCCATATATTTGAGTTTGATGCGATCGTAAAACAAATGCACGATGCCAGCCATCACACTCGGAGGGTTTCACAGCTTGGTACATGCCGCACTGGTGCACCTTGCTGCTCCCAATATTTGTAGTGTTCGAATGTCATCGACGATGTAGATGAACTAGGAGATGATGCTGCCCCCGTATCACTATGATGATAACTAGAGGGGTGATGCCCCCAGTGTTGCCGTCATGATGACTAAAGGGGTGATGCCCCCAGTGTTGGTGTTATGATCACTAGAGGGTGATGTCCCCACAAGCGATGCATATGCTTGTGTAACTTGATAGTTGTCGGATAATCCTCCACTATGTCATGTGTGATTGCTTATATGCGCTGGACAAAACCATTAAAGAACGACATGGATGATGAGCAAAAGTAAGAAGCATGGAAAAAGAAACCAAGAAAACCAAAGGTTTTTGTTTTGTTTTGTTTGGGATTTTGGCTTTTCCGGTAGACACTAGCTATGAGTGTGACGTCAGAAAAGGCTGCCGAAGGACTAAATCATTGGGAACCGTCGAAAAACCATGACGATTGTCATTCAACAACTTGTCCTTCCATGTGTGTGAGAGTGTGTGAGAGTGTGACGTGCTTGAAGTAATCCCAAGAGGCAACAGGGAATCATACCCTAGCCCATCAGAGCACTGAGTAGCCTCCACAGCTCCACCACGCTTCCTTCCATGCCTCAAGAACACAGAGAACATGGGTAAGGAGTGATTAGGGTAGATGGTTTTTGGGATAATGGCTTTGTAAAAGTTTGTCATGCCTTTATGTCAATCGACAAATTTTTTTTTTGAGGGGTGATGAACAACTACCAACCGCCTTCTTTCCAATGGTTCCCTTGCTGACTTGCTTCTTGGAGTTGATGGAGATTCTTCTTTTTGTCAGGACTTTGCATGGATTTTTTCTTTGTGTGTGTCTCTTGACATCATGAGGTTGTTTCCTCTTTTGATGTTTCCTTGGACGTGCTTCATCATTTTTTTTTTGAACTTCTTGGAGATTGCTGACGTTTCCTTAGGGAACCACCTTGAGAATTTGGAAGGCAGCCATTCACCGTGGTCAGCTAAAACCCTCAGGCATATTATGTGGGGCTTTTGGTGGCACACCCCAAGATTGTCAAGCGGCTACGCACCAAATCCAACTTTTGTCAGGTTGGGCAGCCCTTTCCCGATCTTTTCCTACGGTCTACCTCAGGGTGCGGTGTTTCCGTGAACCTGAGACATATCCAGAAGCATGGAGGTGTGGGGACTCAATGCTGAGAAGTCGCCCAAGTAGTCTTCACTGATGCCTCTCGGAGCGTGTGTATGGTGTGTTGTGTGTTGTGGGTGTAGGTGTTGCCGTACTTACCACATTATGCACCATGTGTCCGCGAGACAAGTCTTAAGGCAGCCAAATCATCTGTCACGAGCATAGTGTGATTGGAAAAAGCCTTTTATTGTAGGACAATGATGTCCATGGTAAAAAAAAATTGTTTTCTTTAAAGAAGAAAAACCAAATGAAATAACGCAAAAGAGAGAAAAACGAAAGCAATATCACCATACGGAGATGATCACGCGTAATATTTCTTTAAGAACCTCCCATTAATGGGTGGCATTGGGCGTTCCCATGTTGATCAATCAGTTGATAGGCACCACCATCATACACTTGTTCAATGACAAATGGCCCTTCCCATTTAGGCTCAAGCTTTCCTTTAGCTTTGCCTTTTACCACAATGGGGCGCCTAAGCACAAGAATGAGCTCTCCTTTTCGAAAAACTCTAGGTTTAACAAGCTTGTCATATGCACGAACCATGTTTCGACGATATAGTTCTAAGTCTTGAAGTGCATTGAGACGATCTTCTTCCAAGGAATCCAGCTGCTGAAAACGTAGCCGAATTTGTTCATCTTGGGTAATCTCATCATGAATGGCCACTCTTAGAGATGGAAGTTCCACCTCAAGAGGGAGAACAACCTCACTCCCATATACTAAGGAGTATGGCGTAGATTGTGTTGGTGTACGAACTGTAACACGATACGCCCATAGAGCTTCATATAGACGGTCATGCCAGTCACGATGATGCTTGTGGACCGTCTTTTTCAAGATTTGACCAAGGGTCTTGTTAAATGCTTCAACTAAGCCATTGGCCTGCGGATAATATCCTGTGGAATAATTCCATTGGATTTTGTATTTGGCCATGAATTTGACCATTTTGTTGGACTTAAAAGCCTTCGCATTATCCGATGTAATGCGGTGTGGGACACCAAAGCGGTAGATGATATTGCCCTCAAGAAAGTTTATAATATTGTCACTTTTCACTTCTCGTAGTGGTACTGCTTCGGCCCACTTAGAAAAATAATCTGTAGCCTTGAGAATAAATTTGTGCCCTCTAGAGGATGGAGGATCAAAGGCACCAATGACATCTATACCCCATGCGTCGAAAGGCCATGCAGGTACTATCGGATGCAATGGGACAGGTGGTTGGTGTTTTATAACGCCATGAACTTGGCAATTATGACATGACCTTGCCACCCGAAGGCAGTCTTTCATGACCCCCGGCCAATAGTAGCCGCATAACTTGATACTGTGATACATTTTTGGTCCGCTTTGATGCCCACCGCACACACCATGATGAACCTCTTGTAAGACTTGATCTGCTTCATTTCGAGACACACACCTTAGCAACATCTCCTGCCCAAAAGAACGTCGGTACAAAGTTCTCGCTTTAACTATATAGGAAGGCAAGCGACGTTGCAGCCTGCGCCTTTCCATTTTATCACTTGGTAGTATCCCATGATTAAAATAATCAAGAAATGGCTTGCGCCAGTCATCATCACCACTAATATTGGTGACAACATGATGAACTTCACACTCAGGTGGGATTAACTCTAATACTGCCGGAAGAAGCCACCTTTATTCTATTTGTACTTGAGCGGACTCCCCTTCAGGGAGCACTAACGCTGCCGCTAGCTTAGCCAATGCGTCTGCAGGAGCATTCTTGCTTCGTGGAACATGCAATAATTGGACGTGTTCGAACTTCTTCATAAGGATTTGGGCCGTTGTGTGATATGGCACAAGTTCTGCCTTGCGTACCTCATATATATTATTAACTTGGCGAACGATGAGCTGGGAATCGCCATATACTATTATGTTACGCACGACCATGGAGAGTGCCAAAAGAAGGCCGAAAAGAAGGGCCTCGTATTCTGCTTCGTTATTGGAGCACTCCTCTTTGAGAAGAGAGAAAGAATGATGTATGGTTCCCCCCTGAGGTGTTTTGAAAACTAGCCCTGCACCGGCTCGACGTCTTGATCCACCGTCAGGATCCGTCTCTGTGCGAGAGGCTCCATAAAAATATAGTTCCCACTGTGACTCGATGTCGACGGTAAATACTGCCTCATCAGGAAGCTCGATGATCAAAGGAGAGTCGTCGGGTAGAGGATGTGCTGCAAGAAAATCAGCTAAAGCTTGGCCTTTAATTGCCTTTTGAGGAACGTAAGTAATATCGTATTCCATCATGGATACAGCCCACTTACCAAGGCGACCCATGAGTGCAGGTTGACTTAGCACATACTTTATAGGATCAGCACGTGCTACAAGTTGTATTTCATGTGCCAGCATATAATGTCGTAACTTTTTCAAAGCAAAAATAATTGTTAAACACAACTTCTCTATGGACGAGTAATTATGCTCCGCATCGGCCATAGTACGACTCAAATAGTAGCATGCCACCTCTTTCCCTTCATCATTATGTTGAGCCAGCAGTGCACCAACAGAGGAGGGTTGTGCTGCAATATAAAGAATAAGTGGGCGTCCTTTGATCGGAGCAGCTAGGACAGGAGGGTTTAGTAAATACTGTTTAAGACTTTCAAATGCATTTTGACATTGGTCATCCCATTCAAAGGGAACACCTTTTCTCATTAGTCTATTGAAGGGTTGTGTGGGCCCAGATAGATTAGAGATAAAGCGTCGGATATATGCCAAATGACATTGTAAAGATTTTAACTCCCTCAAATTCTGAGGTGGCGACATGTCTCTTATTGCTTTTATATTCTTTGGTGAGATTTCAATGCCACGATGATGAACAATGAAACCCAAAAATAGACCGGATTGTACGGCGAAGGCACATTTCAGAGGATTCATCTTAAGTTGATGTTTCCTTAAGGGATTAAAGACAACACGTAGATCATCCTGATGTTGTAGACGATCTCTGGTTTTAGCAACCATGTCATCCACATAACATTCCACGGTATTATGAATGAGATCACCCAAGACGATAGTCATAGCTCGTTGATATGTTGCACCTGCATTCTTTAATCCAAATGGCATTACAGTATAATAGAAATTGCCTTTGGGTGTTCGGAAGGCAGTGTTAATTGGATCATGCTCATCCATTTTGATCTGATTGTAGCCAGATGACCCGTCCATGAAGGATAAGGCCCCATAACCTCGGTTATGAAGCCGGCGTCGATAAGTTTGTCCACCTCAGCTATAATTCTATCTTGCAGTTCTGGGCGAAAGCAACGTGGTAGCTGCTTCACTGGCCTAAACTGTGGATCAATTGCTAGTTTATGAGTGGCGACCTGAGGATCAAGCCCTGTCATTTCTTTATAAGACCATGCGAAGCAGTCCCGGAACTCTATGAGGAATTCTCGGTAACTTTCGCGCTCTTGTGGTGTGAGAGAGGCACTAATAAAGGTAGGACGTGCGTCATCTCTTGTGAACCCAGATTAATCTCGACTGACTCATCGACAGTGCACTGTCCACCGTCGTCAAGTTGTACCGGTGCAGGAGCAGCATCAAGTACTACTCCTTGACTAATCGGCATGGCTCCGTGAACCTGAGATAAAAGATAATTTTCATCCTTGATTCCATTACATGCATTTAGAGTAGCATGACGAGAATGAGATTGATGTGAGGTATGATATAAATGATTACCCCCATCTGTGTAAGATGTTGATTCTTGCTTTTTATTAGCTTGAGAATCATTTACAGAGGTCATATGACACATAAAACGTTGCATGTCACCATTATTTTCATCCTCGCTTTCAGAAGAATCTGAGTGGATATAGCCCAAACCATACTTTGGCTGTATCGTCTTCTTTTTCTTAGCAAGCCTTTCTGCTTGATCCCACCACTCTTCGCATATAGCGGGTGGTGATGGCAACCTGCAATTTTTTTGAAGTTTAATTCCAGATTTTTCTAACAAGCGCACCATTGTAGGTTCCGCTTTCATAGTAGCCAATGCTACATCAATGACAAAGCAAGATGGAGAACAACTAATTATAAAGTCACAAGGTTGTGACTGTAGTACCTTATAAAAGAGAGTAGGGTCGGAGCCTCTACTTTGTCCTGGAATTAACCGGACTTCCAATGGCATTGCTACTGATACTACATGGGTGGGGGCTGCTTAAGTAGAGCTCCCCTCGAATTTTCTATCTCCTCCGCCCTTTTTTTCATTCTACGCTTATCGCGTTTGTGATGGTTTGCTGGAAGTGGATGGGGAGCTCTTGTGGGAAAGAAGGAGTTGGAAGAGTGCCCCCCTCGAGCTTCCAGTGTGGGAGGAGTATGAGAATTGATGTTCTCGGGCCGCAGCTCTATGGGCTGCGGAGGTGGTGCTTGATATCCATGCCCCCTGTTTGAGGACATATGTGGTAACATGGTACCTTCTTGATTTTGTTGATCTTCTCTTGGCGACCTGGGCCGCCATTCTTGACGTGACCGGGCGTTCCAACGAGGTGGAGGGTATGACTGCCTTAGTCGATGTGTTGAAGGTGGCGAGGACTGTCGTCGTGGAGCTAGTGTTCTACGATCATGTTGAGGGCGATAACTAGGAGCATGATTCCTAGTGGCGCCCTGCGATGATGATATTGGTGCTTGTGAATGGGGGCCATGAGCTTGAACTCGTGGCCTACTGCCATTATGAGACTCAAAGTGAGGGTATTGCATGGAAATATCGTGTCTTGCCGTGCCCCCAGTTTGTGAAGGTGGCTCACGACTATGAACTTGTTGCTGTAGTGTTCATCACTGATTTTGGAGCTTCTGCAACTGGCATTGCGCATCATTAGAGTGAGGCGATGGCGCCTCATTGATTAAAAGAGTACCTTATCCAATGAATGTGCGTGGATTTATTTTGATCAATATGCACTAGTCGACCACTTTATGCGGGACTCGCATTTTTTATGCACCGTTTCGATGACGAGCAACAGAGTAGAGGATTATGACGACCATTGAAGCGCAGCAAAGATGGGAGGAGAACCATGTCCCACCGGGCGTGCCATTTTTGTTTCGCTAGAAAAAGTAGCGGAAACTCTTCCCTTATGTATAGGGGATTTTCCTACATATGTACATGATAGTACAAATTGCGGGCGTGCCATCTTGTTAATAAAACAAGCAAATGAAATAACAGTAGACAAGAAACACAATATATGGGAACACTGGATTTTATTAATCTCATCGCATTGTACATATACAAATTGCATATTCCCATAAACTATATTTATTTGCCTTCTGTGTCGCGCTCATGGAGTATCTGACTTTAGAAGATTGCGTAGTTCATGAATTCCCGGTGCTTTTTGCAAGCAACCGGTTAATTACATCCGCAGGAT
This sequence comes from Poa annua, assembly GCA_026929855.1. Lineage (NCBI taxonomy): Eukaryota > Viridiplantae > Streptophyta > Magnoliopsida > Poales > Poaceae > Poa > Poa annua. The sequence continues at coordinate 76,126,098 of CM049433.1, forward strand.
CAAGCCTACGGAATACCTCCGATTAAGCTGCGCTGATGGTCGTCGTCATGTTTGGATTGCTCATCCATATGAATTGTGATATTTGTGAATAAATTGTGCGGGTGGCTTTGTTTCGCCGAAACCCAGTCACGTGTACTATCGTCATGTTGGTATGACCAAAAGGATATGTTGATGAAAGGGATGACTTTCGCCTCGTCGGTGCCCAGTCATGTAACGCCCATGTTTCATCAGACGCGGACATGTGTGTGTTGCTATTGCCTCGTCGGTACCCAGCAACGATATGTGTCCAATCCCGTAGGTTTTGTGACATGTAGATAGAGTGGTGACCCGGCCTCGTCGGCACTTGGCCATGATTTTGTCAAGCCTCGTCGGCATTAGACGTATGATGAAAATAACTGGTATAGCCTTTGTCTCAATCGACATTTGGCAAAGATATCGATGTATAAAATATCACTTTGCATGATGTATGATGCTTATCGAAAATATTAATCTTGCTTCCTTGTAGGATCAAGATCAATGTTGTATATGATCTTCGCCTCCTCGTGAGGGGCGGTGTAGATGTAGATATATGATTAATCATGCCTCCTCGTGAGGAGCAAGATCAATATAGTAATTTGACTTCTTCATTCTTGGCCTTAGCCGCGTACGCTTGTCATGATCTGTACCAAGCAACAGTTGGCCATCCTCGTTGGAGTAGTCATACTGTGCTTCTGTATTTTCTGTAGATAATTTCATCACATCGGGAAGTTTTGATTTTAGCCTCTCTTTGACGGTGAAAGATACAATCGCACAGATGTTGCTTTCGGCATTTAGCTTTTTTTGGATCAATCGGCGATGATGAATACACATACACCATAAAATAATTTCCCCACGAAGAAAGAGAGAGAAGTCGAATTCTGACATAATTGCTTACCAACAGAGACAAACTTCACGGGCGGCGCCAGGTCGGCCATCAAAACGGCACCGTGCAAGGGTATTTGTAGCTAATCTTATTTGTCGGATGATCTTATTTGAGATGTAGCCCTTTGGACAAATCAACTCAAGATTGATCAGTGTGACGTTCGTCGTCCCGCGAAAGCTCTTTATGTTGCAGCCTTTTCGCTAAGATCAACGAGTCTGTGCGTGTTTGATTTCAGCGAGTAGTCGTTCCGCGTGAATGTGCGTCGCTCTCGCGTCTCGTGTATGGCCTCCTCTATTCTCCCCTCCCTCCTGGATGAGCGCCTGGGGGCCTTTATATAGGCAGCAAGGCGGCCGATCCGTGCCGATCGGTTGAAACCGCGTACCGTATCTTAACCGAACTCGGGTATCTATCTCCGTCGTTGTTTAAAGCCTTTGCTTATCTCCACCAGGACGTGCGTCACGTAAATGTATGAGATCAGATATACATATGTTTAGCTGCCAGGAAATCAACCGTACATGAGGCAGCTCAATGCCATGTGGGCCTTCTTTTGCCATCGCATGGATTGCATGCATGCAGCTGATCGTTGTGGTGCTCAAGAACTTGGCTAGCTAGCTAGCTCATTTCACATGCATGTTTCAAATCTTTAGAAGATTGTAACTCTTAAACAGTTTATCAAAATTGTAAGCCGTTTGTAGCGCTTCGATCTGGGTGATGAACTCTACAAGTAGAATCCAGTATCACTTATAAGTCTTTTTTTTGTACATCGTGGGACCCACACGCATAGAGAAATACTTATGAATTTTGGGTAAAAAAATTCATCAAACAATGGCAGTGTGGAGCTCAAGGAGGGAACACTAAGATCTTCTTCCTACTCGAGTGTGTTCGGCTAGGCTACGCTATGGTAGAGTGCCAAAGGTCCGATCGATGCGAATCGGGGATTCGGGCGTCCGGGGCTCGATCCCCTGCTACGGAGGTGCTCCCTCTCCTTTTATAGGCGCCCCGGGCCTCATCCCTACGTCCTGCGCGGTGGAATGGTTCCCACATGGCGACGAAATGGAGGGGCGGGGTGCACCGCAGCTGGGTTGTACATGGACTCGGTCCATGGTCGTAAAGCCTGCCCTTGAGGCAGGAAGACCACCGTCCGTGCAGGACGGCCAGCTGGTGCCGCAGAGATCGTGGGGGCGCCCACGGTGACGTCGTCGTTGGAGCGTAGCGCCGGCCATCCGCTTTATCACCAAAGTGGAAAACTTCGTAGTCCGGTGCGGGGGGCACAGCTTTGTTGACCCCTTTAATCACCGGAATGGCAACTGCGGCGTCGTCGTCACCGCGTGCGCAGGCGCGCGCGTCACTTTGCGGCCGCGGCAGAGGCCATGTGCGCTCTGCGGCGGTTGCTTCACAGCGAAGTATCTCTACAAGACCTGAGCGGCCTTGTGGAGGGATTTGCGTTGACTCCTCTCCAAGGGAGAGAGCCTTGTAAAGGGGCAGTCGCGGGGGAGCCTCTTCAGACCTTCGCTGCCCTTCAAACCCTCTCGAGGACTTCTCCCATCGAGAGTCTCTCCAAGTGTTTCGCTTGGTATTTAGTCATTCTTCGATACCGTCGCGTGCGAGGGCTGTGGAGAGTGGGCCCCGCACACCCTGTATTACACTGGGCCGACAGTCCTATTTTTTTCTTTTGTTGAATTGGAGAAAACTGTGGACTGTGCAGGCAAATCTCCCCATATAATATGCAGATCATTGGAAAGTTGAACTTAGCTCCCGACTGGTATTGGAGAAAAAGAAAAATGACTACAATGAGTCATTAGAACTTCAGATTAGAGTAAGATGTTACACTAGAACCCTCAAAACGGAATATTCGTCGGAGCACTGAGATAAACCGGTCCGAACAACCTCTTGGTGTCCTCCTTGTTGGGAGCATGGAGATAAACTGGTCCGAACAGTCGGAACCTGCACACACTCTCGGTTGTAGTATCTTCCCTAACACGAAGATACTTGTCGGTATAATCGGCTGGAACGTCATAGGCAATGACTCGCATAGCTGCGGAGATTTTTTGCGAAGAACTAAATCCAACTAGGCCGGCGGCGTTACGCCGGCGGGTAAAAAAGCGGCAGTTAGCCTCGTACGCCTGCACAATCTTCATGAAGAGCTCCCTACGCATCCGGTATCGTCTACGAAAGAGGCCGGCAGAATATGTAGGTACCTCGGCGAAATAATCCTTCATGAGCTGTTCATGGCCGAGGCCACAATTGCGAGGGATGCACAATCGACCGACCATCGAACCTCGCTCCTTCGTCGCGACCACCACCATCATCTGCTTGCGGTGGTTCTCGAGGAGGTACTCCACATCGGAATCGTCGTCCGAAGATGAGTCCTCGAAAAACATTTGGGCGCTCGCGCTCAATGTCATCTACGAACCAAATCGAGTCAAATCAGGGGTGGGGGAATGGCATAGGCGTGCATATATACCGATGGGAGGGAGACATATCGTGGCAGCGAGGTCGAATCGTGGTGACGTCCCAAAATCCACGGCCGATGAGTTCCCGTCGGTTGCGGGCCGATTAGCGGCGGCGGCCACCTCCTACGGCAGGGGAATGGGTCCGGCGAAGGTTTTGGGAAGATTCCGCCGCCGAAAACGGTGAGTACGCGACCGGGAACCATAGTGGCGGTGGCGGTGGCGGCGGCTCGAGGGAGACGGGACGCGCGAGCTGAATGTTCTGTCCCGCCAAGTGTTTTGAGTGATACAGGGCCTGTGGAATCGGAGAACAAACCTGTGAAACTATGAATCGAGACGGAGGATGTACCAGACGCTTAATAAAAAAAAACAGAAAGCTTTGACCGTTCTCCTTCAGAAAGTAGTATCTCATTAGACTCATTTTACTTACTGTTGTATTCGCCCAGTCAATGAAGTTTCCCCGATCTATCAATTCTTCGCCATGGCCATTACTCTCCCCCGCCTCCTCGTCCTGAACCTCCTCCTCTCCGCCGCCTCGGCGGAGTACGCGCAGGACCTGCTGCGCCGCGCTGAGGGGGAGCGAGAGTGGATCGTGGGCGTGCGGCGGCGCATCCACGCGCACCCGGAGCTCGCGTTCCGGGAGCACCGCACCAGCGCACTCGTCCGCGAGGAGCTAGAGCGTATCGGGATCAGCTCCCGTGCCGTTGCCGGCACCGGCGTCGTCGCGGACGTAGGCTCCGGTCTGGCCCCCATTGTCGCCCTCCGCGCCGACATGGACGCCCTCCCCGTCCAGGTCCGTTCCCCTTCCCCCCACCGCACGCTACTCCGGTGGTCTGGCGACAGTTGTGTGACCGGTGATCGTCACTGAATAGCAACAATCAATGAGAACTGTGTCTCTGGTACTAGTATATTGATCATGCTTTGCTTGATTTGGGTGCTCCGTCGTGTTACTGCCGCTTGCTCTCAGATGTTACGATATGGCTTGGGGGTATGATCTCATATGTTGGTTTTGGTCTTGGGATGGCAGGAATTGGTAGAGTGGGAGCATAAGAGCAAAGTTGATGGCGTGATGCATGCTTGTGGTCATGACGTGCACACATCGATGCTCCTGGGAGCAGCGAAGTTGCTTCATGAGCGCCAGGATCAGCTTAAGGTAATTGCCTGCTTATAGTTATAGATAGTCATGTTTAATTTTTTCCAGACTGTAAATTTGAGGAAATTTAGTACTCCAGTTGTGTTTGTCTGCGGTAGCAAGAGAAAACGCTTAATCCTCTTTAGTATGTTCTTCAAATTTCATGTTAACACATGCCTTTTTACTATCCTCTTGTTCTTTGTTCAAAGATAAGAAAAAACCCCATGCATTTCCTTTGTATTATGTGAGTTATAGCATCATAATAATAGTCAAATATCATGTAAAAAAATTAGCTAGTCGTATATCTACTTATCTAGTTCCTGCTGTTAATTCATCTTCCCATCTTAATTAAGCAAAGTAGGATGACCATTCCTCAAAAGACTAAACTGACCATTAAAACGGATTTCTAATGTTAATTACATTTTTAAATTGCTTTCTCGTTAGTTCTGTGAACAACGAGTAACAGATTAACATATATACACATTATGTAACATTCATCTTGTATCATGAAGGGAACGGTGAGACTCCTTTTTCAACCTGCTGAGGAGGGTGGTGCTGGTGCATCTCATATGATAAAAGCAGGTGTACTTGATGGCGTTGAAGCTATATTTGCCATGCATGTCGATTATCGGATGCCGACTGGCATGATAGCAGCACACGCAGGGCCAACACAAGCAGCTGTATGCTTTTACGTAGTGAAAATAGAAGGTAAAACCGGGAAGGCTGAAACCCCACACTTAAATGTGGATCCTATTGTCGCTGCAGCATTTACCATCCTGTCCCTGCAACAGCTTACTTCAAGAGAGGATGATCCTCTTCACAGCCAAGTAAGACATTGCCCTTTAGTGATACTACTTTGCTTTGCTGATATTCTTCAAACATGTTGTACAGAATTATAAAGAAAACTTAACGAATCATGCCAACAACCGAAAGTCTCTTTCTTGCAAAAAAAAGAGAGACATGAAATCTTGCTCATATACATGTTATTGGGGCTAGTCGGGTGGATAATTTTACAAAAGTATCCTCCCATGTTATATAAAAAATAGGTCTCATCACCTGTTGCTCAAGGTAGTGTATCAATTAACGGAAGCAAGTTCTAACATTTTATCCTCTCTAACTGCTCCTACAGTCCTACGTGGTCAACCTGACCTCCACGTAATACATGGGTTTACATCGCAAGACTGCATTTGTTCTAGTGTGATCAGATATTGGTGCACGAATGTAGCAAATTGATCTCATAAATTCGGGCGTATGAAACATTCAGGTGATACCTGAAATGTTACTCTAGTCATGATATTATTCAATAGCTTGGATAAAGATGTGATACTCATTTTGATGCATATTTGTAGCATCACACCGTTTCACGTCTTCAGATTCAGCATCAACCAACCTACCATAGTCAGCACCGGCTGCTTTTAAATGTTCTCAACCAAAAAAAATCTTTGCCATGCTCGGATTAATGTGTATATTTATTCTGTTCAGGTGCTCTCTGTTACCTATATCAAAGGTGGGAAATCTATTAATGCCACACCTCCAGTTGTTGAATTCGGAGGTACTTTGAGGAGCCTCACTACTGAAGGACTTTATCGGCTGCAGAAAAGGGTTAAGGAGGTTAGCATTATGGAACAATTTAACGAACTAAAAGTTAACATTTGATGATAATATTGGTATGCTGCAAATTCACCGGTACTTTCATTGTTTCATTCTCTGGGAGCAAAGAGCTTCATGTCATTGACAACACTTTGTGCATTCTCTCAGAAGTGAACATGCTTTAAATTTCAAAAAAAAAAACATGCTTTAAATTTTCAATTACTCAACTTACTTATGTAACACCTTCATGCATATTCTATTGGTGTTGTTCCCATGGTCAGCAATGCATGTTTTTTTCTTTAGGAATGGTGTGCACAAAGGCATTAACACTGCTAGTTGATGGCTAGAGTGAATTCCATTTTGTACCCCCTAGTTTCTTGTTTGTGACGGTATTTACCCCATTTAGCAGATTTTCCACATTTTTACCCAATTTAACAAAACTTGTGCCAGAAATTACCCCATTTAAGTATTTTCCTGTTTCTGTGCTGACTGTGCATGTGACCTAGACAGTTTAGTTAGCACCGAGGTGGAAGTAAGATAAATAGGAGTGAGTAGAGGCCAGTCGGTAAGTTAATAGACGGTCCATAACCCTGAAAACTCGGTGCTATCAACTGCTTCCCCCCATTGTACCAAGGTGAACTGTCGTCTTTCATCGGTATCGGCACACGGGGTCGCTGTCGTCAATGTTTTCATGCAGGAAACAGCAAGGCGTGTTGCACGGTGTGGTAAAGCAGTGGCTGCTGCCAACCCGTCCATGGAGTGCTGGATTTGGAAGCTGGACTTTTGAAGCAACGATTGCATGATGTGGGGAGCTTTGATGTGTGAATTTGATTGATCCGTCCGCTCGCCGCTCGAAGTCGCGCTCAAGCTCGTGCACATTAACGAGAAGAAAACAATGGCTTAACTAAACCGCCTAGATGACATACACAGTTAACATAGAAAAATGGAATACACTTAAATGAGGTAATTTGTGGCATAAATTTTGTTAAATTTGGTTAAAATGTGGAAAATCTGCTAAATGGGGTAAATACCGTCACAAACGTGAAAATTGGGGGTAAAAAATGGAATTCACTCTTATGGCTAATTCTTTGTATGCCATTCACTTCGAACACTCCTATTCCTTAAGGGCCATGAGTCCCCTTTGATTGAGAAAATCATTTCGAACTATGAAACAGCTTTCCAGTAGGTGTCATGCAAACTCCTGAATAAATGCTCTTGATTTCCCAGGTAGTAGAAGGGCAGGCAGCTGTACATAGATGCATGGGAGTTGCGGAGATACTGGGGGCTCCTGACCATCCAATGTATCCTGCAGTCGTGAATGATGTGAGACTGCATCACCATGTTGAGGATGTGGGTACTCGTTTGCTTGGTCCAGACAAGGTGAAGCCCGGAGAGAAGATCATGGCAGGGGAAGACTTTGCTTTCTACCAACAGTTAGTTCCTGGCGTTATGTTTGGCATTGGTATTCAAAATGAGAAAATTGGCTCGGTCCACTCTGCACACAATCCGCATTTCTTCGTTGATGAGGATGTCCTTCCAATTGGAGCTGGATTACATACTGCTATTGCAGAAATGTATCTCACTGGGCGCTCTACTCTAGATGAAGACGGAAGGTTGAATTCGGTCTGATGTTCTACGATGATACAATGGAATGTATAGACTCATCTTGGGATGCTCCGAATACAGTGGGGTTCAATGCTCCCGGGAGATCAGATGTGTACTTGACAGCAAACAGGTATGTAATGTACAAATTGTAGTAAGAATGCAGAGAATAAAGTTCATGCTCTCAGTAATCACATAACAGTATGTGTGATATAAGTGTGATAAAAACTACATACATATTACATACTCAACTCGAAGAAGAAAAACGCCAATGGCAAAGCTCATATTACATACAGAAGGACACGAACAAATAAGAACCTTATAATGTAACCAAGGAAGATGCTGAAGCCCTATCATGACCAAAGTCACAACTGATCAATCAATAGACATAGCTAAACCATTGAGCAAATGATGTAAAATCCTGGATGGCGTGGTCTGATTCAAGCCTATGCAGAAGGTGGCGGTGCAAGGAATGGCATCGGCACAGTCATAGTCGGAATGAAAGGCATGGGAGGCAATGCCACTTTGGGGATGGATGGAATTGCAGGCATTGGCGGCAGCATCACCTTTGGCACAACAACAGAAGGCATGGGAGCCAACGTGACCTGTGGCACGGTGATCGCAGGAACGGCTGGCATTGGGGGCATCGTAAAGTGGGGCACAGTGATCGGCATGGGTGGCAACGTAACCTGGGGCACAGTGATCACGGGCACAGCCGGCATTCAGGGGCGGAGCTGCGTCCGGTGCTACCCGGGCTGCAGCACCGGTCCAGCCCACTAAACCAAGGGAGCAAGTATGTAGTGCAGCCGGTCAGTTCAGCACCTCAGGTGCAGTTTAGCTCGTGTACTTGATCGTAGCGAGTCAAGCGATACTCCTAGGCCAGGTGCCAGTTCACAGGTCTTGTCTCTTGTCTCTGTCCTCCTCGTCGTATTCGTATCCATCTAACCCTAACCGCCGACGGCAGACGGCTAGCAGCCTAGTTGCCTAGACGCATACGTACAGCCCTAGAAAGTATTTATTTATTTATTTTTGACAATTATCTTTTAATAATGATGATTGGTTTGAGGTAGCTTATCTCGTATACCACGCGATTTGTGTGCAATTAGTTAGCACCCCCCATTCTGCGCTTCCAGCTCCGCCACTGCCGGCATTGGTGGTACTGTGACCTGTGGCGTGGTGACCGTGGGCATGGTTGGTATAGGTGGTAGTGAAGTAGGCATGGTGGGCGCGGGCGACTTTGGCGCTGGGATGCCTGGGACAGCGGCAGGGGTTGCCGTGGGAGCTCCTGCCTCCGCCACATCAGCCAGGAGCCGGCCGGCCTGGGTCATATTGCCACCTAGCAGAGCGAGGGCTGTGGAAATGGATAAGAAGAAGCTACAAGCATTGGCAGCCATTTTACGAGCTCTGTGCTATCAGGTGTCTAAGTAACTGGTAGAAGGATTGGTTCTCACTTCTCAGCTTGCTTGGTGCAAACATTAGAAGTTATGCTTGGACATTTATACGCGACAGAATGATCAGGTGATACGAGTGTGATTAGATTGGTGGTTGGCCAGATTAAACTGGGGCTCGATAAAGAGACTTCTGTATATGGAGTGGGTGATGATCAGACCAGTTTGATGAGGAGGTGGTATTGAGTTATTGACGTAGTGAAAGGCGCTGGATAAAATTTCGTCAGTTTAGTTCACCTCTCCGCTGGTACAAAGTTATACATGGGAATAAGGGCATTGGATTAGCTTACCAACAATTGGCCTAAATTTAGCCTTTTGGACATCTGGTCAAGTAGTGGCAACACAAAGCAAATATAGAAGATAAGACCTGGAATTTAAAAGATGACTAATTGATCAAGTAATTAATGTTATTCTGTACTGAATATAATCCTGTACGAATTATCAGATAAACCATAGAACGTTTTTTTTCATGGACACCTACGAACTTTTTTTGTTTGACAAAACTGGCAGCTGCTCCCTTTTTTATACCAGAGAACCAGCTGCGCTTATTCTCCTGTGTCCCTAAACTGGGCTTTACATGGGCTGGTTGTTCGTGTGGTTAGTTACATGAGTACATTTTGGGCTTTACATGAGACATTTCATGTCAAGAATGCTGAGAGTTAGACAGGCTTCAGCAGCCTTTGGATCTGCGGTTGGATTGAGTGAATAAAGAAAAGGAGTGCTTATCTCTCGGTTGACTGATTTTTTTTTAAATTCTTAGTCGACTCAGAAAAGTTCGTCACGCCGCCGATCTTCGCCGCCCAAGAAGCCTAGGGACCGCCCTTACTTGGGGGTCCCTCTCGCGCAGGCTCTGTTCCGGCAGAACGCACCGTGCCGGTGGGTGACGTCCACTTGCCAAATGGCTGGCATCTGAATGTCAGGCGGGTGCCAGTCCCGCTTGTGCCCGGCGGCGGCTAGGAGCGCTTCCTCGAGATCCGGCGCAGCCGCCGCCTCCTGCCCGCAGTTCCACCCAGACTCCCGGTGGTGAGATCATTCGGGCTTCAAACGGGACCCGAGGAGGCCGGAGTTATTACTGTACTACTACGCTTGTCTTGCCTAGCTCCTTCGAGTGGTACATTTCGTGAGATGTTTTGTTGGAGTACTAATAAAAGCGGTCGTTGGTGCAGCCGGCAGGGTAATTCCACTCATATTTGGGTGTATGTCAGCTGCTTATTTCAATTTTATATAAGAACAAATCAACTCAAAACGACCACACATATATCTTCATGAAAGTCTCCAGAATATTTTGGCACCCGGGATCATATGCTCTCGGTGTTTTAAATCCAATTTGAACATAATTTGGAACGTCACAAAATTTGGACCAATTGCTTACATGTACATCTCGATATTCGTGTCCGTGCTCGTGCTAAAAATCGTTCCACGAAAAAGTGATATTTTTCACGCCGTGCATAAAAAAGACATAAATGTGTGTTTCCAAAGGCATTTTACGAGACTCTTTTCTTGTGTTCCTTGCACCAGCCACAAAAATCCCGATTATTCGTGAAACTTTGTGTGCGCATATAGAATGTTGAGATATACATGCGATTTTTGCATACGCTTCCATGTGCCAAAGTGAATTTCAGCATAATAAGCCCGCAACTTCTTCCTTATCATGATGTCTTGGACAATAATTTCTTGTGACATATACATATTCACATTGTATTACATGATATTTCTTCAATTTTTATGATTAAAATAAAATGCACGAAAACGACCAAAACAACACATTTTGTATGCGTACTTTTCAAGATTTTGTATTATTAATACTAATTTCATTTACCATTGACATTCACAGTTAGGAGTCACAACTGATACTTATGCTCTCATGCATTGCCAAATAAAGTGAGCGAAGTGAACCTAGCTCAACTGGTTTGGTTACTTGTGGTGTAATCAGCCCACCCAGGTTCAAGTCCCAGACTTGGCATGGGTGTTCGCATTTTTCTGGATTTTCCAGGATTTAACCGGCGCTATGCTTTCAGCGGTAGGTGACGTGCCCGTCAACAGCGAGGCGCCCGTGGTGACTTCGTCAACCTCAAGATATGCCGGACCAGTCTCTCGGAGGTGCTCATAGGGGTAGGGTTTGCGTGTGTGCGATCATAGGGGTGTCTGTACGTGCGTGTTTGTGAGCGTCAGCGTCTGTACTGTGTTTCTCAAAAAAAAAAGAGTGAAAGTGACTAAATCAACAAATATTGTATGCATGTTTTTTCCAGTATTTCAGATTAATAGTAATAACTCCAGCATTATATTGCAATCAGTGGTGATGGTACGTCATGACTTTTGTACTTTGGCCCCACTGGTACCGCGAAATCAACCTATTGTATAAACCCTCCATCACGCTCGTTTCTATCTCATCATCTCGCTAACTCGAGAGGTTTTAGCACATCACACCACTTGTTGGGGCTAATACAAGAACTTTGAATCTCGCTCCCTAGCCAAGGTCGAGGTAACCTCATATGTTGCTCATAAAATTAAGATGCCACTTTTGCCAACTGCTGGCCATCTCAACAGTTTTGCCAAGTTTCAAAAAGATTACGCCCTCCGTTTAAAAGATGATGTCATAAGTTTGTCCAAACTTATATATATCTATACAAGTTACATGTAAATTTAGACAAACTTGTGACATCCGTTTATAAACGGAGGGAGGGAGTATAAGATTATCTGGATTCCGTGATTGTAAGTAGAATCCATGATTCCGCGCATTGCAAGTCGAATCCACGAGCGATTGGTTCGTCGTGCACGATAGGCTGGTCCACCGCACGCGGGCGACAGCTCCAACGACCGACTCTCATGTCGTGCCCGTTTCCCCCGCCACATAACGCGAGCCAGGATATACCTGTGCCGCTTTTATGAACAGTTTGGAAAGGCTAGTCCCGACAGGGGCATACACCTTTTGATTGGGTGCACCTATGGCCGGCGGACACAGCTTGTAAAAGGGCTCTTTTGATTTGGGTGCTGCAGTTGTTGTACTATAAATCAGTGAACGCATCGATCATGGGCACGTCGCGTCGCGCGCGTGAATATCAGGTGGGCGTTGTCCCTTCTAATATGCCACCCCACGACAGTCTCACATCCAGGTCAATTACTTTTGCACTAATTATGATAGGAATTAGTAGCAAAGAAAAAGGTGTTTTCTATCTTTGTGCTTCATTTTGCTTATTACTGTTCACTTTTGTCCTACTCGCTCCGTCCGAGCCTCTCAAACGCCCAACCCAGTACGAATCCACTACTATGACGGCCGTCTGCACAGCACCTCCGAGGTGATCGATGGCCTTGGTTGTCCCAGCAAGAGAGGAACTGAAGGAATCAGATGTAGCCACGTCAAGTCGTATGTGTATCGGACATAAAAGATCGTACGTGAGGCACATTGCTTAAGCTATTTCCCGTAGCTAGCCTGCCTGATTTACTGGATACGACTGGCCAGTAATGCCGTCTGAAACTGCCGCCACCGCAGGGTAAAATTACAAGGGGAGGTAGATCGTCGTGTCTTGGCCACGGCCACCATGTCATTCTACGAGGAAGTGGAGGTACCACCTGCTCACATAAACGTGAATTTAGTTGTTTTTTCAAGTGATTCGATATGTTTGTTGAAACTCTTATAGTTCATCGTTCATCGTGCTAGCAAATGTTGTAATGTATATTGCATTCAAAGTAGAAGAAACTTGGTGGGGTAGACAGAAGCTTGCGATGCATAAATAGGTGGCTAGTTTTGGAGTTGGATTAGCATGTAAAAACTTGTTTATTGTTGTGCTGAAGCATATTGTCGAGGACGAAAAAAGGCATTCAAAGCGTGTTGCCAAGAAAATGGTGATGGACTGATCTTGCTATTTTTGACCGAGTGGTAGAAAATGGTGATGGCTTCGGCTGCATTGGATGGATGGATGGACTACAAATGCAGAGTGAACGCCTATGATTAAAAATCATCTTAGAATTGGACGGCTTCGGCTTCCATGGCCTCTGTCTCCTTCTTCCTCCTTTGTTCATCTTCCTGTAACGGCTGAACCTGTGATTTGGTGCACTGCAAGTAAATCCTTGAGAGATATTGGTTTAATTATGTGAGTAGAGTGTAGTGAACATTTGGTATCCATAGCCAATTCCTGTCCATGCAAATACATAAATCGTCACAATTAACAAATTCAAGCCAAACAAATCCTCAGGTCAGAGGAGCTAACCTATTCAACCATGTTGAGCGGACCAGCTTGGTTGATCGCCTAGAACCAGCGTTCGTGTCGGTGGAGTTCCCGCAACAACGACGCCTCGCCACTTTGTTTTTTTACACCCGTTGCAATGGGCACGGTATTTTGCTAGTACTGTTAACTATTAATTAATAAATTTCAAACTTATACTTAGCAATTCCAAATTAATTGGGTCTAGTGGATTTTACTGCGTAGCCAACAAAATACAGCTGACAGATATGTAGGCTGGTCCACCGCACGCGGGCGATAGCTCCAACGGTCGACTGTCATGTCCTGTCTGTTTCCCCGCCACATAAGGGGCATCTCCAACGGACCGACGCAAACGGACGTCTGCGGTCCGTTTCTGTCCGAAAATGGCCGGGTCCGGGGAAAATCCAGCCCAACGGGGCGACACAATTTTCCCGGACTGTTCACGGAGACGCAAACGCGGCCCAAATTTGGGCTCGGTTTGCGTCACCGCGGACGGTCCGCTGTGTCCGCGCCGCCCTCTTTGACCGGACCCCGCGCGTCAGCGACCGTTGCCTTCCCTTCGTCTCCCGAGGCCGCGACGACTCGAGAAAAGCCTGCGCCGCTTCAGCGTCTGCGCCACCGTCATCAATGGTGATGCGCCACCGCCTCTGTCTTCAGCGCCCGTGATCGATGGCCTGGATGACCGCGTCCTCGGCCTCCCTATTAAAGGGACGGCGAGGCAAGGCCAGCATCCACGACCAAAACCCTAGCCATCTTCTCACCGTCTCCAACTCGCCACCATGACGCCGTGGCCGTTCAGGAGGCCCAAGAAGGAGTCCGACGGCGGCTCCTCCTCCTCACGTCGATCGCCACCGCACAAGAAGGTCAGGGACCGCCCGTACATGCCGGTGCACTTGTGCACGGCGCTGTGGAAGAAGAACAAGCCCGTGCCGGTGGAGGACGTCCACCTGCCGGGCGGCTGGCACCTCAACTCGAAGAGGGTGCCGGTCCCGCCGGTACCACCACGCGGCGAGGAGCGCACCGTCGAGATCCTGCGATGCCGCCATCTCCAGCTCGACTACCTCCGCGATGACGTCCAGTTCCACCCTCAGTCCGAGTGGTGGGATCGGCCTGCCGCCGAACGCGACCCGAGGAGGCGCGCCGGGCTCCTCGGGGAAGAGGACTACCCCTACGGCGCCGTACGTTATCAGCCGCCTAGTCCTCCGCAAGGGGGCGAGCTGGAGTGGCCGCCGGAGTGGCAGCCGCAGCAGGAGGCGCCGGAGGAGGAGCAGGCGGAGGACGTGCTGCCCGTGGCGGAGTTCCAGTCGCCCGGGCTCAGCGAGGAGGAGGCCATCCAGCTCGCTATCGACCAGAGCCACCTCGAGGAGATCAGCCGCTGGGACGGCCTCTTCTCCACGCTGAGAGCCTTCGCCTTGGAGGCAGGCGGGGCGTCCAGCACCCGCGGGCCGCCGTTGCCGCCTCCGAAGACGGAGGTCATGGAGCCGCCGCCGCGGTGGGCGCCATGGCCTGGCGCGTCGTCCTCCTCGCAGCCACCGCCACCTTCGCCGGCGCGGTGGGCGCCATGGCCGGAGGCGTCTTCCTCCGCACCGCCACCACCTCCTCCTCCGCCGCCACCAGCTCCAGTGCCCGCGGCGGCGTGGTCCTTACCCTGGGACCCGCCACCCTTCTACGACCTCACCGGAGACAACGACGATGAGTAGTTGCCGGCGGTGGTCGAGGAAGCCCTAGCTAGGGCCTTTTTAAAATTATGTTTTTAATTTCTATCTTTAATTTGAGTCCCTATATGTAATATATATATATATATATATATCTATTAATATTAGGAAGTTTGAAAAAATGCGTCGGACCGTTGGGCTGGGGCGCGACGCAAACGGACATTGGGGCGGACATAGCCCATTTTCTGTCCGCGGCCCGACGCAAACGGACCAAATCAGACACGATTTGGTCCCAAAATGCGTCAGGCCGTTGGAGATGCCCTAACGTGAGCCAGAATATGCCTCTGCCGCTTTTATGAACAGTATGGAAAGGCTAGGCCCGAAAGGGGCAGACGCCTTCATACAAAGTCTGACGATTTCAGGGCGTACGACATTCAGAGTCGGCACTGTCCGAGGAGATGACAGGTGGTCGTACAAAGGCTGAAGGCGGCGGGTGTAAGTATGCCACTGGATTCAACACGTCGATCATCCAAACAGCAAGTTTTGCGTCGCGCGCGTGCATATCAGGTGGGCGTTGTCGTTAGGCATCTCCAGTCGTACCCCCAGGACCCCAAGGCCACTTTTTGAGCAAAAACGCCAAAAACGCCGAAAATCTAACAGCCAGCCCCTCAGGACTTGAAAAAGCGCCGTTTTAGCGCCGGTGCACCCAAGGCGAACCCAACAGGCTGGGTTTGGCCTGGGGCAAAAAGCGCCGTTTTGCATGAAAAAGGCATTTTTCTCCTATTTTTTCTCTAATTTGTATGCATAGATGCCTCTCTGCTACTTTTTCTTCCCCACCCCACGTGCTTTCACCAAAAGCCACCCATTTTCCCTGCTTGGGTGGGCTACGGCTGGAAAAATGAACTTCCCAGGTTTTGATTTTGCGCCGTTTTACGTCGTTTTCGCCCACTTTTGAATCCTGGGGTCAAAACGACTGGAGATACCTTAGACGCCAATATGGCACCCCACGACAGAGCCTCTTTCATTCACATCCTACTGAATATCAGCTTTGATCGATTGATCAGTTACACGTCTTGTCCAGCTGACAATTACACCCACCTTCCTGACCCCAATCTGAACCCCACAGCCCGCCGTGCCCACCGCCGTGACCGCCACCCCGACTCCCTACACCGACGGCGACGAAACGCGGTGCTGCACCTCCACCGCATGTAGCATGCTCGCCCAATAATCCACTACTACGACGGCGCAACACCTCTGGAGTGACGGGTAAGCTATTCTCCGTTGCTATTCCTATGCGTGATTCACTGGATACGACTGGCGATTAATGTCCTCTAAAACAACAATATATTTCAGTTGTGCCGCCGTAGCAGGGTACAATCACGGGTCGATTGTGTCTTGGCCACATCCACTATCTCATTCTTCGAGTAAGTGGAGGTGCCTCCCGCTCATAGAAATCTGAATTTACTTCCTTTTTCATTGATTTCATGAGTTTGTCGAAAAAAAATAAGTTCACCGTGCTAGCAGATGTTCTATTGTATATTGCATTCAAAGGAGAAGAAACTTTGCGGAATAGAGAGAAGCTTGCGATGCAGAACAAGGTGGCTAGTTTGGGATTCGAATTATAGAATGTAAAAACCAGTTTATTAATTGATGAGCTGAAGCATATTATTGAGGAAGAAAAGAGCAATTCAAAGCGTGTTGTCAAGAAAAATGGTGATGTTACGATCTTGCTATTTTTTGAAAGAGTGGTAGAAGATCTTGAGCTCAGTGGAAAAAAGAAAGCAAATTTGATATATGACCTTAAAGTGAAGCCAAAATAGAAAATTATATACAGCTTCAAAGCCATCATAGTTGCCATCTTTGTAGACTTTGTTTTAGGTATGGCAAAGTGTGTCAAATGTAAGAGTTGTCATCTCTGTACCGGAGAGTATAATGATGCTGTTGTTATGGACATCTTATATGTTGAACCTTCAATATCGTCAGGTAATGAAATGTGGAAGAATCTATCCATGCGTTTGTCTAAACATACAAAATTATTTCCAAATTAGTCCAAATGATATGTTTTTAAATTTTCAGAAAAATCTGCAAACTTTATTTTCAGTCGCAAAATTTGAAACATAGAATTGCCACCCCTAGAACTAGAATACATCTTGTTACAAATCTCTCCCTCTCATCATGTTCTCAATTTGCATATCTTTTTTCTTCCACGTGTCATCAATCCTAGCGTTCTTCATTCCCAAATTTTTATGATTCTGCATAACTAGCAAGTTCAAACTTTTCTCTCTTGAGCCGACGGACCATGTCATGCAAATCATTCAGGTGTGGCTTCAAGAATAGGGGAATATCAATATCAACCTATTCAAAGAATTTGTGACCACCACATATTTAAATAAACACAATTTGGTAAATAATATCACTTGGCAATCTAGTAAAACAAAATCTGGGTAAAACTCACTGACCCAGAACTCTTGTGCAGTTGAAATATACCCTCCCTTAGTTGTCATCGCTTCCAAGAACTCAACCTAGACGCATTCGCCTTGTATACGGAGCATATTGGAGGGGCTTCTCTCTATATGTGCCTCACAGAGCTGGTGCAGCTAGAGCATGCACACGTAAAACTAGCCATCTCTCTGTCAGCGAGATCTAGGGTTCAGTTCAAGGGGCGGTGGGCTCGGATATGCGAGGAGCACTGTCTGAGCGCGTCTCTCATGAGTAAGGTGTACGGTTCGATGCTACTCCATCCGTATCAAAATATATAAGATGTTTAAGCACCATGTGGACATATCTTGTGTTAAAACATCTTATATTTTGATACGGAGAGAGTACCTACTACGGGGCAACGGATGTGGCAGGTGCGGCGAAATGGGAGGTGACGGAAAGAGCGCCCTTGATATCTAGTGTTTTGGTGCAATGAGAGAAAAGGGTAAATGTAAGCGTTCGATTTTAACCAGTTCTCTCCTGACTCACTATAATTCTGCCATATGTATGGCCATATACAAGGTCAAGCATTGAATTTTGGCTTTGTTTTAAACAAATCATACATGTTCACTGTGAAATACTCAACTCAAAGAAGAAAAACGCCCACTAGCAAAGCTCATATTACATACAGAAGGACAGGAGCAAAATAAGAACCTTATAATGTAACCAAGGAAGATGCTGAAGCCCTATCATGACAAAAGTCACAACTGATCAATAAATGGGTCACACGAGACACGGCACAGCTCCCACGACTCCTCCCTCCCTCCAACCCTAGCCGGCGCCGCCAGCCCGTGCCGCCCCCGCCGTCCCTCCTCTTCCCTCCTCCCTCCCGCGTCCGCGCCGCCCCGCAGCGGCTGGGCGTGGCCTCGCCTCCCCCCGCCCAGGAAGCCCACTCCCGCGCCTCCTTCTCTCGCCATCATCGGCAGAGGCGCGGGTGAGCTTGGCGCGGGCCGAGCTGCTCGACCTAGTAGTCGTGTTGGCCGAGGACGCGACGGCGCGACCGTTCTAGCGGCGGCGTGGCGACTTGGCGGCGGTGGGGCGGGCTCGTGTGCGTGGCGGCGGCAGCCGCTGTCTTCTAGGCAGCGGCGGCGGGCTCGGGGGGCGCGGCGACCACGCAGGGTGGTGCAGCGTTGCTGCTTCTGGACGGTGGTGGAAAATGGTGCGCGGCTGCGGCTGGGACCGCGACCCTTCGGGCGTTCTCCCCCCTCAGCCTCTACATCGACCGGGCTGGCGTGCTTCTCTCCGCGGCCGGCGGCGTACTCACGACGGCGAGTGGTGGTGGCGTGGTGGAGACTCTGCGGCGGCGGCGGGATCGGTAAGGGCCCCGATCTGGGCTTGGCCGCACTAGTAGAAAAAGTCTTATAGGTGGATTCTTTTTATGGCGCACCAAATAGGGGGCCAATAGCTCCTGTACTACATCTTTCCATGCCAATAGCTGGACAACATCGTTTTTTCGAGAAATAGCTCAGAGGCTACAAATGGACAGGCCCAAATCGTGAAGGCCCTTTAAGCCCTTATTAAACGGAAGAGAACTGTCAGCTTCAATTATGTGAGCTGGGCTGTTAGAAAGCGGGACCCACCAGGCGACCGTTTGACCCACCAGGCGACCGTTGCCACGCGGGACCCACTGTGGGCCAACTTAGACAGGGACCCACCACTTATCCACGTCAACATTACCGCCATTTGTTTTTTTACGGGAACCTTATCCATTTATAAAAAAGCAGAGGGAGCCTCCCGTGGTCCTGCCCTGCCCCCGACATTACCGTTGCCTCTCTTCCTCTGTTCTTCCGCGCACCTTCTTCTTCCTCTTCTCCGGCAACAGTCCACGGCGGCGGCGGCGGCGAAGGATGTCGAGCTCCGTTTCTGGCTCCCAGAAGTCGTGGCCGCGTTATGGAGAAGTCCCGATGTTTAGATGCCCGGACTGCCCTCGCCTAGATCCACTTAAGCGCTTGACATGTGTGCGCTCGACGAGGGGCAATGTCGGTTGGGAATTTGTCAAATGCGAGAGCGCCCCGCATCTTGGGAAGGATGGGAAGGTAGGATTTGTCCTGATTTGTCTTGATTTGGTTTTGCACAATGGATTTGGAAAATAAGTGTTTCCGTTCCCCTTTTCAGGAATTGGCGGAATGCGGCTATTTTATGTGGATGGACAAGTACATTCGAGATCGAGGGCTTGTTGCTGAATTGCTGCCCCCAATTCGGTGTCCCCCAATCCAGGAGGCTCCCCATGCCCCTCCCATGTCGTCTGCTGTCGAGGAGCAGATCTCATACAGAGCAGATCGTCCTCCATTGGAGGATGTTTTGGTGAATAGGGAGTTGGAGAAATTGAACAAGCAGTTGAAGAAGCAGTCAGACATGATGGCCGGAGCATTTTATGTGTGTATCATTGCCATTTATTTGGTTTATCTTTGTCGTTCGAATTAGAAATTTCGATTTAGGAGTTAGAAATTTCGATGTAGGAGATGTTTGTCATATGAACAATGTTATGATTTAGATGTAGGAGCTGTTTGTCGTATGAATTCAGTTAACATCTCGAACAGTTTCAGTTAGCCGTATAACGAAATAGAAAAACCAACAAGTTCATGGGCCCGTTGTTTGGGCCAAGCCGTGATTGCTCGTTTAAAATAGGTGCAGGAAAAAAAATCATATTGTTGGGTCTAGCCGTTGTTGGGCCTAGCCGAAACAAAGGTTAAATTAAATCATGTTGACTAAATAAATTGGCTAAGAAAATAACGTTTTAAGTTAGAAGAAAATGTACATAGAAGTGGTGTTTTTGTACATAGAACCCCGAAATGACTCCATATTGGTCGCGGACACTAGTGGTGTTTTTGTACACTAGATGTTAAATAAATTATAGAACAAGGAGATTTATATTTCCATGAAGATTGAGTTCATTTATACAAGGTTAAAAAATTGCTCGGATTAGAACAAGGAAGATTTGTATATGAAGATTTGTATATAACTACATAATAAGATATATATATAATAGAACTCAATAAGAAATAACTCTTACATAATAAGATATATAATAAGACATAACAAGCACACTTATAACTTGTGCCCTCTCTTACAACTTACGAACACAAGAAAATAAACTACTAGAATTGAAATAAACATGGAAATAAGCCCTAAATATAATGGGCTCCTGGGCTTCTTCTGGGCTCCTCGTCCTCTTCTTGGTGGCTCACTCGGGGGCCCCTCACTCGGCGTAGTGGACGCCGTGGATGGTGCCGCGGAAGCGGAAGATCTCGTTGAAGTTGGTGAAGACGCCGTAGTCCGTGAATGCGAGGTACTCGCACCCATACCAAAACGCCGTATAACGCAGCTGCTCTGCGTCATGGCGGTTGGTGAAGGTCACGTAGTACCCCACGACGAGCTCTCCTTCGTACTGCTCCTCGATCTGGTACATGGGCGGCCCGCCAGGAGAGAGGTGGCGGAAGCCGGCCTCGAGGAAGAACTCAATCAGGTCCCGTGGGGACCTCCACCTCGAGAAGGCCCACACGCGGACCTGGTTATGCTCCAGGAGCAAGGGCGATGAAGACCGGGGGATCTGGCGCTCCGGCTGGAGGTTGGGGAGGCGGTAGGTCGGGCCGCTGAACTGCGGCATGGTTGCTAGGGGCGGGGGCGCGCTGCGTGTTTGAGAGAAGAGGGTTGGAGGAAGAGGGAGCAAGATGGGATGCGGTGTGCGACTTGGAGAAGAACGATGGGTGTCATTTTATATCGGACTGATCTTGTTTAATGCGATGGTTGGGAGATCAAACGTGATGGTTGAGAGGCACGCGCAGCCGGTCGATTCAGTTCTGGGCTGCGTGCACACTGCAATAGCGCGTCGTCCCGCCGCCGCTGTCAGCGCAAAAGTCGATCCGTCAAAAAAAGGAGCAGTAATAGCTCTGCTACTACGTGGCTACGCGTCGGAAGAAGCGTGCAGCGCAAAATAGCCTAGATGAGACGTATGCATGCCTGGAAGCGGGCCCACTCGATGGCATGCCTGCGTCAACGAGGCTCCGCTCAATCCAACGGTTCGACCAGTGCACCGCCTCCCAGCCAATCAGGTAGCATAAACAGCCATCCCACGGATCGTGTGTGAGCTCACATACAGGGGGCCAGATCGCACGGCCACAGGGCGATCACACGGATGAACGGTCGACGTTGCATACGAATTAGAAATTATCACAAAATATTCAAAAAACATCAAAAAAATGCAAATCCAGTGCACATGGTCTTGGTTAATCATGTACTAACATCTCCAACCGATAAACAAGGTATAGACACATATTATACCAGAGATGCTTCATTATGGTGTGAAATAGGCCGAATTTGAAATAGTCACAAAATATTCAAAAAACATAAAAAAATGCAAATCAAGTGCACATGGTCTTGGTTAATCATGTACTAACATCTCCAACCGATAAACAAGGTATAGACACATATTATACCAGAGATGCTTCATTATGGTGTGAAATAGGCCGAATTTGAAATAGTCACAAAATATTCAAAAAACATAAAAAAAATGCAAATCCAGTGCACATGGTCTTGGTTAATCATGTACTAACATCTCCAACCGATAAACAAGGTATAGACACATATTATACCAGAGATGCTTCATTATGGTGTGAAATAGGCCGAATTTGAAATAGTCACAAAATATTCAAAAAATATCAAAAAAAATGCAAATCTAGTGCACATGGTCTTGGTTAATCATGTACTAACATCTCCAACCGATAAACAAGGTATAGACACATATTATACCAGAGATGCTTCATTATGGTGTGAAATAGGCCGAATTTGAAATAGTCACAAAATATTCAAAAAACATAAAAAAATGCAAATCCAGTGCACATGGTCTTAGTTTATCATGTACTAGCATCTCCAACCGATAAACAAGGTCTAGACACATATTATACAAGAGATGCTTCATTATGGTGTGAAATAGGCCGAATTTGAAATAATCACAAAATATTCAAAAAACATCAAAAAAATGCAAATCCAGTGCCCATGGTCGTAGTTCATCATGTACTAACATATCCAACTGATAAACAAGGTAAAGAGACATATCAATCAAGAAATGCTTCAATATGGTATGAAATCACACATCTCAAACTAAAGAGTTCATAGTTTGAGATGTGTGATTTCACACCATATTGAAGCATCTCTTGTTTAATATGTTCTTATACCTTGTTTATCAGTTGGAGATGTTAGTACATGATGAAATAAGACCATGGGCACTAGATTTGCATTTTTTTTATGTTTTTTTTTAATATCTTATGATTATTTCAAAACTTGGTCAACAAAAGTCAAACAAATTTGAAATAATCATAAGATATTCAAAAAACATCAAAAAAATGCAAATCCAGTGCCCATGGTCGTAGTTCATCATGTACTAACATATCCAACTTATAAACAAGGTAAAGAGACATATCAATCAAGAAATGCTTCAATATGGTATGAAATCACACATCTCAAACTATGAACTCTTTAGTTTGAGATGTGTGATTTCATACCATATTGAAGCATTTCTTGATTGATATGTCTCTTTACCTCATACTCCCACCATGGGCACTGGATTTGCAATTTTTTGATGTTTGTTGAATATTTTTTGAATATTTCAAATTCGGTCAACAAAAGTCAAACCAAATTTTAAAGAAATTTTGAGTTAAAAATTGGTCTAGGACACTATATTAGTGCAATAGATGTTAACCCTAGAGTTTGAGATCATTTGGAGAAGGTCGAAAAATTGACAAGATTAGAAATGTGGCTGTTTTGGCTACCTTTGTGGCTCTTTTCTAGCTCATTTTGGATGACCGATTTTTTGTTGGAGATGTTTACCCCAGCAAAAGAGAAGGATTGTTCATACAATGAGCATATCAACTAAGAAATCATGGTTGGTTCAAAATGTGAGAAATGTTTCACACAATTTTCAATTATTACACAAATTCAAATCCAAATTCAAATTCAAATTCAAATTATTACACAAATTCAAATGTTTCACGGCAAATGTCACGCTCTCGATTTTCTCTTCTTCTGGCCACTAGATTGTGGCGGCACACCAGACAAAACGTTGATGCTGCCAGCTTTCTTCGTCTTCAGATGACACCTCTTCAGAATTCAGATCTGTAACAGCTTCAGCTTCAATGTGCACCACATCATCCAGAACTGCATCAGGTTGCAGCACATCGACCAAAACTGCATCAGGTTGCACAACATCATCCAGAACCGGATCATTCTCAATGTGCACCAGCTCTTCAAAATCTTGAGGTTGCACAGTTCTCCTTATTCTCTGTTTTCCCTTTTTTGCTGCCGGGGGAGCAGATTCAGAATTCTCAACGATGGGCTCACTTGCAGCCTTTGCTCTGAAAAAATAAAACAGAGTATGAAAACATAGTAGAATTGTAGTTGAATTTAAATAAATGATTTGATACTTGAACTTACTTTGGTTGCTTCGGTTGTTTTGGTTGCCTTGGTTTTCTTTGTTCTTTTGGACGAGGGTAAGCACATTTGGCTGATCCAGCATTGTGACCAAGTACCTGACACTCCGTGCATCTATGTTTGTTACCTTTCTGAGGCCGTTTTGGTTTGTCATCTTTTTTCTTCTTCTTACTACTGCCTCCTTTCTCAAACCACTGCTTGAATCTGCTCGTCTTAGGCCTGCCTGCCTTTCTTTTGGCAAGGGGGGGACACATATCAAAATCAAAATGCACTTCAGGCCACTGCATTTGATCTGTAAGTGCTGGTATTGGCTCTGCATAAGCAGCCTTGAATCTTGCTACTGAATAATATTCATGGAGATAAGGGTGCATGTTTACCCTCGGTTTTCCAGCCAAGAAGAGTATGGCATGCTCACACGGTTTTCCAGTATGTTTCCACTCGAGGCAAGTGCATTCATGCAGTTCAGTGTTGACCACATGCCTTCTTCCAGTCTTGGGATCTCTCATTTCAGCTCCCCACAATGAAGAATTCTCAACTGCTAAATGTGTAAGGCTTCTGCTCCTGTTAACCACCTGCTGAACCACTGCTAGAAGCTTATCCGTCGTCATAGCATCACCTAATCTTCTTCTCAAATCCCACATCCGCATGATCATGATCCTGATTTGGTCAACCATGTCATGCACAGGCAAGTCTTTCAACTCTTTCACCTTGTTGTTAAAACTTTCAGCTAGATTGTTGTTGATATGATCACACTTGATGGCTGTATTAAATCCTGACCTATACCACAAAAGAGAATGGTATGCTGTCAGCCAGTGCTCAAACTCAGGATCTGCTGCAATAACCTTCGCAAGGTGATAATCATGTGTCCTTTTCGAGTAAGATCTTGCTGCTGGCCACAGTCGCCCAAATTCTTCTCCCCTATGTTTCTTGATCACATTCATCCACATATGCCCGAAGCACTCCCTTTTCTCAGCATGTGAAAATACGGTGCTGACAGCATTTTCTAGCCCTTTACAAGCATCAGTGTGTATAGCCAGAGGTGACACAGGCCCAATGCATCTTTTCAACTGCATCATGAACCATGTCCATGAAGCCTTTGTTTCTGATTTAAACAGGCCAATAGCAACGGGAAACATCCAGTTGTGTCCATCTAGAGCATTGCAGGCTGCCAATTGACCATTCCACTTTCCAGTCAAAAAAGACGAGTCTATGCTCAAATATGGCCGACATCCTGCTTTGAAGCCGTCGATGCAAGGCTTGAAAGCCATAAATTTTTTGGAGAAAAATATCTTGCCATCAGGTGCAACCTCAGTATCTATCTCCACAACACTGTCAGGTGACCTCTTCTTCACCTCTTCCTTGAAACTATACAGCATCCGGAAGGTATTTGCCCAATCACCATATAATTCTTTCATTGCCTTCGGTTTTGCTTTCCACACTGTGGTATATTTCAGCTTAATAGGGTACTGGGCTTCCATGTCTGTTTTCAACTGCTTGGCAGTAGTGTTTGGGGTTTTTGTCAAAATAGGTGTGATCTTTGCGGCAACCCAGCCATGTGATGTCATGGAGGTGGGCTTCTGTGAACTAGTAGTACAAGTATGTTCATTGGTGATTTGATTAATTCTGACGGTACTGCCATCAGGTTGGCGTCTAGCAGAAATGTACCACTTGCAAGGATCTGCATTTCCATCCCAGCCTTTGCACTTCACATAAAATTTCTTTGTATCTGACCACAGAGTCCCGCTGTCAAACTGCCTCCTCACTGCAAAAGTCCCGTAACACATCCTAAACTCAGCCATAGTTGGAAAAAACATTCCTACTTCAATTAAAGGGTTCTCTTTGTCATATACATTAACCATCTCAGCATCATTCTCATCATCTACATCATCAGCAGCCTCCTTCATGAACTCTGGATCCACAACTCCAGAACCAGAAGCCCTGTTAGACGCATCCCTCTTCTTCTTCTCCTTGTCTTTCTCATCAACTGGAATTCCAAAAAGGTCTGCCATCTCAATGTCATCCATGGGTGCAATGACCAAATCAGTAAGCTCATTCAGTTCTACTGAATTCCTGTCAACAACGGTCGGGGCCGTAACAGCCACCTCATTAGCAGCAACAAGGGCTCGTTCTTCTGCATCATCAGCTAACACTGTCAATTCGGTTACAATGGGCACTATCGGTCTAGTTGCAACCCACTCATCATCTGCAATCTGCATAGCCCTCTTTGATGCCACATATCCTACCCTTGAATCTGATTTCAGATTAACCAGCTCGGCAAGAAGTGTAGCACGTTTGTTGTCAAAGCCCAATTGACTTTGAATTTCATTAACAAGCGCTTCGCCAACCTCCATTCTCACATACTCTCCCTTCCAATCGTCGTACCGTACCAATGCCACTTCTTGGTCTGGACCCCAAGGAATACTCTCCCCTATTCTCTCCACAATATCTCTCACCGCTTTCTCTTCTTGGTCCACTAGTGCTTGTGGATCGATGTCGTCAAATGAAAGCTGCAAATTAACTACTGTGTTGTGATCTATGGACCTCATGCTACCATCAGCTAGCTTCGCCGTAGAACGCATAAAATTTACTTCCAATTCGAAGATTTTGGGTTCATCTCCCCTGTTTCGACAACGAGGCGGGAATGTGACGATTTGAGTTGAATTTGACGACTTGGAAGTGAACGAGCTAAAATCGATACAAGAATGAGCACGAGAGTGATAAATTACCCCGAATTTGTCTCTGCCGGCTCCGCGGATCTCGCCATCTGCCTCCTCCTTCCGGGCTGCTTGCCCCGCCTCCAATACGCCTGGCCGCGAGCATAAACGGCGGGGAATGTGTCAGATTTGGGGCAGAACTAAGAATGGAAGGTCACGCTGGTTCGATTTGACTCACCCCCAGATGCCGGCGACAACGAATTCGACGCCCCACGAGTTGATAGCTCCGCCGCCGGAGAGGGAGCTACGGCGCGCACTGTTGGGTTCAGATGGCGGGCTAGGGCAAGGTCGGTCTGAGCGGTTGCTCGAACCGGTAGGGTTGACCGGGTACAACTATGTGGGTCCTACATCCGCTAAACCTAATTCGACACTCCTTAACTAGCAAAGGTAAGTGACACGGCCGTTTAACCACAATCGGTGGGTCGTGGCTATTTTGCTGCGACGACCCGTAGCACCGTAGCTATTCATGTGGAAACATGTCGCTGCTGAGCCAATTCCCCGAAAATATGTAGTACAGGAGCTATTCGCCCCCCAAATAGGCAATGCGCCACAGAATTCACGAAACCTCATGTGCCACAAAAAGTCACATTTATGGAGTGGGTGATGATCAGACCAGTTTGATGAGGAGGTGGTATTGAGTTATTGACGCAGTGAAACGCCCTGGGCACCTCTCCGCTGGTACAAAGGGTATACATGTGTATAGGGGCATTGGAGTAGCTTAGCAACAATTGGCCTAAATTTAGCCTTTTGGGTATCGGGTCAAGTAGTGGCAACACATGGCAGCTGTAGCAGCTAAGATTTGGAATTTAGAAGACAATTAATTGACAAAGTAATTTATGTTTTTTTAGACAAAAAGGGGCCGCGCCCCTGGTTACATTTTATTAGAATGCAACCACAAGTAATTTATGTTGTTTTTTTACAACTCACAAGTAATTTATGTTATCCTGCACTGATTTAATCATGTGATAATTTTCAGGCTAACCATAGAACTATTTTTTCTTCAACGCACACAAGAAAACATTTTTTTGTTTGACAAAGCTGGGAGCCTGGGAGCTTTGGTTAACATGATAACCAGACTTATTCTTCTGAGTCCCAGAACAGGGCTTTACCTTTTTTTTAGGTAAATGTGCGCAAATTTTATGTCGGACTTGATGTCACTCTAGGGACAAGATAAGAAAGCTACTTTATAACATAAAGGTAAAAAACTTCCTCTCTCATTTTATCATTTTTGGAAAACTTAGCAAATGGTCATATTATCTGGTAAAATTTTGCATCGGTAAGTTCGAACTCAAGGTCTATCCGCGTGCAAGATTTTGCAAACTTAGGAATATGTTCATTCTCTGAGATTTAGATAATGTTTTCAGCTATGGCTACCTTAAATATTATTTATTTCTACACTAGCATAGACCTAGTAGATTGGGCATGTGATCTAGATTACCACCCGTTGGGAACCCTAAGAGGAAGGTGACGTAATGTAGATGTCAGTTTTTTTCTCAGTTATGAAATTAAGATTTATCGAACCAGTATGACTTGAAAGGTTTATCGAACCAGTATTTTGAGCTACCAGAAAGGAAGTTTCATGTTTTAGCAATGCTTTAATTTTCAACATATGATAAGGTCAATACAAAGAATTATAATTAGACATAAAGATAGAATATAATCAACTGTACCTAGGGTTAACATTAGATGTTTGTTCTGTGAAGAAAAAGGTTGGAATGGGAAAACTGACTCAACATAAAAGTGAAAGATAGGCCTTCGCAAAGGGAAGCAAAGATTAATCATGTACTAGAGCGTTTTGGTTTTGAAAACATATAGAGATGCAACAATAATTTTTTAGTGGTGTATGTTTCCGTCAACGAATGATAATAAACAACCAATTATTTCCCATGCTAAACAGAACTTTTAAAAGCGGAGGAACGAGAACATTCCTCTTCTCCTTTGTTTATCACAAGCAAAGTTGGACTGATTTATTACGAACAAAGTGTGAGGAGAGTTTATTATTATTTTTATTTATCTTTTGTGGGTTGGACACCCATATGCCTGGTCTTTTCAGTATTAGGGACAAGCACATTATGCATGAAAGTCAAAAGGTACTTCTGTTTAGCATGCGTAAATAATGAAATATGTACGACTTCCTCATGCGCTAAAAACAAAGGCAAAAATATGAAGTAATAATGATTTTGAATGCTTAAAGGTAGCACATGAAAATTTACTTGGAATGACAGAAAATACCATGTATGGGTAGGTATCGTGGACAAAAATTGCATGGATATCGGCTCAAGGTTTTAGATGCACGAGCAGTATCCTGCTTAGTATAGAGTTTAGTCTAGCAAGGTTTTTAGAAAACACACAATGTTAACCGGTACAAGAATAATTATATTATATTCATTAGAAAGAACTATAAGACTCCATATTGTCTTCCTTGTCAACCAAACATTATTTTGATGCAAATATCAGACTTTGGAACTACTAACTATGAAATACTAAACAACTTCAAGCTTTAACAGTAGTTCTTCACTAATGAGACTTTAATTAAATGATCCACAAGTTTAATCATTACTTTACTTAAAATCACAAAACAATTGATAAGTATCAAATTACTCAGGACAAATGATTTACAAGACTATGCAAGTTTTTCATCATCCACTACCACATGCATGACATTTATCAGTTCCAACCAATTAACCAACTCTCCAAACAAATTTAAGTGAAGCAAGAGAGTTAAAAACTATATATATAATAAGTTATATCTCTTAACAACATATAAGTGAAAAACAAGAGCTAAAAAAAAAACTGAATACTCAACAAGTATAAGTGAAGAGCACGTGTATTCTAAGAAAAGCGGAGTGTGTCTCTCTTCCGTACAAGAATGCTAGGATCCAACATTGCAATGACCAGAAAAACAATTAAAGCAAAACAAAAATGATGCTCCAAGAACAACACATAATATGTGAAGCAATAAAAATATTGTTTCAATGAAAACGACCTGATGATTGTTGATGAAGATACCTTGGGCATCCCCATGCTTAGACGCTAGTGAATTCTGGAATATTTCATTGGTTTGCCTCGGGGCATCCACAAGTTTGAGCTTTTATCCCTCCTTGATCTTCTTTCATCATCCTCTCTCGTGACACTTGGAAACTTCCTTCACACAAAACTTCTCATAAACTTCATTAGAGAGCTTAATACTCAATAAATTAAATCCACTTTGGTTTTGTGAAGACACGTTATGAGCCTTATTTGCTGCTCCCCACCCCTAGAGAACCTCACTTAATGCTCGTAAAGAGACAATGCGACATAAAGATAAAATCTGTAAAAAATAGAACAACCTGTAAAGATGTAATTTTTCAAGGCACTTGCGTAACTCAAATCAGAAAACTCAAAACTAATGAAAGAAACATAAATAGCTGAGGCATGTGGTAAAACATGTTCTAGTAATTCTTTAGATTTTCTACAATAAAGCACATAAAATTTGTTTCTGGGTAGCAAACCAAAACTTTGAACTTCCTATCAGTTAGAGGCTACTCTTGGCATACACATGAAAATATAAGGATACAAAGGAGTTGCTATAGAAGTACCCAAAACCAAACAAAAATTAAACTGAGAGTAAAAAGAACATGGGTTGCCTCCAATAAGCGCTTTTCTTTAACGCCTTTAGCTAGGCATAAGGCAAGAATCAAGTATTATCAGTATGACCAGCCAAAACAAGGTTCGCAAATTTATCATAAATGCATTGTATACTTCCTATGCAGCGTTTAAAATCTCCATTTTCCTTCCTTCTAGGCTTGCTATTTTCATCAAAAAAGTTTTAAGGGGCAATCCCAGAAAAATTATCCTATAAAGCATCATTTATCCCCATTAGTTCGATGGTATAGGAATTTTCACTTCTTCTTCACATTCGGTTTTTCTCTCATATTTCATTCTATCAAATCCAAAGTTTTCAAGGTGTGAATAATACTCAGACTACATCCTAGCATATTATAGTGAGCAAATATTTTTCTATCTTCTTTAGCCACATCATCAAATTCCATAAGTAAAGTTTTAAGCAAGAACTCTTTATCGTCCCCTTTTTCCATACTATCAAGGTTTAGAAACATTTGCTGTAATATGGGGTTGAGATTCACAAACCTAACTTCTAACATATGCACCAAGGAAGCTATAGCAATTTCATAGTTGTGGGCGAGTTCCGCCAAGTTTTTTTTATTAAGGTCATAAAGCCTATTTATGTGATTGAGGAATTCTTCAATATTATTTCTTCCTACTATGGAACCACTTCCCACACTAATATCTTTCATCGCAAACTTAGGAGCAGACATGATGACTAGGCAAAGGTAAACAGGGAAAAACAAGAAAGAGTACTAAAAGATGAAATTATAACTTCTTTTTATTTTATTTTTTTAGAGAAAACAAGAAAGTAAAAAAAGAATAAATAAAAGTAAACTAAGAAAGTCCCTGACAAAGGTGCCAAAAATACTTGCGATGGTACGGCCACGACCCGTTGGGAACCCCAAGAGGAAGGTGGCATTGTGTGGATTTCAGTTTTTCCCTCAGTTATGAAACCAAGTTTTATCGAACAAGTAGTACTTGTAAGGCCTCAACATGATGCCAATCGACCCTAGCGCTAGCGGATTGGCGTGGAGCTACACACAACACAGACACTCAACTTTGCCACAAAGATTCAGGAAGGTTTTCAATATTCCAGTCTTGCTGAAAACAAAGAGATTAGCTCATGTTGTAGAAAACAATGATTAAAGTAAAATGGAAAAACGAGCAAGTAATGATTAAAAACAAAGAAATTTGGTTGTAAACAATGTAAAAGAATGGACCAGGGGCCATAGTTTCACTAGCGGTGTCTCTCAGTAAAACAACAAACATGTTGGTTAACCAATTTACAGCTAGGCAACACATTGTGAGGGCATGACAATGCTATTATGACAAGATAAAGTTATTTTTAATATTTATTTAGCCATCACGTCAAACATACATAGACCGCTACCCAGCTGCATCTATGACTAATATTCCACCTTGGGTGTGCTTCTATGCTTGCCACCCTTGGTATTAAGTTGTAAGCAACATATAATTGCATTCAGCTTCATACATAATGTAAACAATGGTTATAAACATAATGAAATAAACACCGTTGTTTCACCCCTAGCAGCAACAACACATCCTTGGTCTTAGTCGTTTCTGTCATCTTGAGGCCATTGATGCACCGGTGTGGTGTTGTTGGGAAACCCCAAGAGGAAGGTATGAAGTAGTGCAGCAGCAAATTTACCTCAGTTGTGAAACCAAGGTTTATCGAACCAGTAGGAAACTAGAATTCTTCCGAAGGTTGTTGCGGTTGACTTTGGCAGGGCGCACTACCGGTGTCCACCACAAACATGGAACCTGCACACAACACAACCAAGATACTTTGCCCCAACTTAACAGTGAGGTTGTCAATCTCACTGGCTTGCTGTAACAAAGGATTAAACGTATGTGTGGAAAATGATGTTTGTTTGCAGAGAATGAGAGTAACATGATTGCAGTAGGTTGTATTATCAGTTTAAAGAAAAGGACCGGGTGAAAGGTCAATGATGTCGCCTAGAGGGGGGGTGAATAGGCGGTTTAAAACTTTTCCGGTTTAGGCTTGATAATTGCGGAATAAAACTAGGTGTTTAAATTAACAAGCCGGCAACCTAAATAAACTAGGCTCACCTATGTGCACCAACAACTTATGCTAAGCAAGACAAACAACAAGGTGATAGCAATATAGAATACTTCAAGCACGAAGGCTATCACAATGTAAAGTGCATAAGTAAAAGCTCGGGTATAGAAATAACCGAGGCACGCGGAGACGAGGATGTATTCCCGAGTTCCTCCTTGTTAAGGGAGTACGTCTCGTTGGAGAGGTGTGAACCGACACAACGGTTCAACAACCACAAAGGTTTTCACCCTCTTCTCCGATGAACCGCACCACAAAGGTTTGGTTCACCTTCCACTATCGGTAATCCTTCGAGGCGGAATCCGGAGCCTTTCAACAACAATCCGAGGCACAACCCACAAAAGGATTGGGGGCTCCCGAACGGCTTTCAACAACAATCCGGGGCACAACCCACAATGGGTTGGGGGCTCCCGAACGGCTTCAAGTGACCACACAAGGGTCCAACCACCACAATGGCGTCTAGGGTCCAAGGACCCAAGAGTAACAACTTCACAAGCTTTCAACTTCCACGAATCCTCGTGGAGAGCACACCGATGCACCAAATGCAAGAGGCAAGAGCACAAGTGCTCAAATCCTTCACTCTCAAATCCCACCACAAGCAACTAATGCTTATGGGGGGAGAAGAGAGGAAGAACAAAGAAGAACACAACAAATGGAACTCCAAGACCTAGATCGAAAGGGTTCCCCTCACTTAGAGAAGATATGGTTTGGTGGAAATGTAGATCTAGGTCTTCTCCTTCAATTCTCCAAAGATCAAAGAGTTTGGGTGGAGGGATTGGGAGATATCAAGGAAATGAGCTTGCAACAATGGAGGAGAGAGAAATCAAAACTTAGAGGGCAGAGCTAAGTGGCTGGAGGTAGGTGGAGGGGTATTTATACCCCTCCCAGAAAAAGAGCCGTTGCAGTCCACTTAGACCGGAGACTCCGGTCTGGAAGGCCGGAGACTCCGGCCTGGCCGGAGACTCTGGTCCCTGAGACCGGAGACTCCGGCCTCGAAAGAGCAGGGAAAAAGTCGACGCAGGAAAAAAACACCGGAGACTCCGGACCGCATAGGCCGGAGACTCCGGCCCCCCCAGAGACTCCGGGGTCACTCCGGACCTACTCCGGACCCCTATACCGTAAGCGCCGTCCGCTGGAACAAAAATCGATTCGCGAGGACCGGAGACTCCGGTCTAGGACCGGAGACTCCGGCCTAGGTAAAAACTGCAGCAAAACCGAACACGAAAACGTCAATATCTTTTCCATCCGGACTCCGTTTTCGATGATTTTTGGCTGGTTGGAATCGTTACAACGAGCTCTACTTGAATGTGCATAGAAACATCACAGTCCATCATGTGAGGATAAAACCAAATGGGGAAAGGTTGAACTTTCCTAAACAATGCAAACCGGTAAAACCTCCTTCATCAAAAACGCAACAAGATATTCATACGAAATCTGTTTTTGATGAACTAGAGCTTAGTATGGAGATAAACCAAGCTCTAAATCCTCACATGGATAAAAGGCAACAAGTTTTCCAAAGTAAAACCATTTTCGAAGGACTTGGTCTTGTCATGAAGATCACGACAAGGACCGAAACCCAACACGGAGAAAAACCAAATAAGAACCAAGAAAGATGATATGCCAAGCATGTAAAGGTTTGAGCTCTCCACAAAGATGCGATCAAGTTACTCACTCAAGAGCCCCTCTTGATAGTACGCCATCTATCCTAAAACCCGGTCTCCCACTAACACCATGAGACCGGTAAAATAGAAAACCTATCAAGATCGTACCTTTGCCTTGCGCATTCCACTTGAGCTCGATGATGACGATCTTGACTCTCTCAAGTTGAAACACCTTTCTTGATTGTGCTTGCTAGCACATGCTTGATGAGGACTTCTCCAAATGCTCCCCCATACTCCATTATGGGAGGGCCTCGCTAAGCTTCGTCTTCATGTCTCCTTTGCAAGCTTCAATCAAAAGATATCTTCCGAGATGCATCATATTGAACTTGCACTTCATCTTCTTCTCTTGATATGTATGATGGCTTGGGGGTAAACATGATTGTTCACTCAATCTTCTATTCCAAGCCATACTTGCGATGAGCTCAACTCTATACATGACCATTCTTCATATTAACCCTTGAATAGAGCATTGGTCATTATGTCATCTTGAAGAGTCCAACACATGAACTCCTATATTTTCCCATGGACAAGATCTATAAGAATATCTCAATGTAAACATTAGTCCATAAGGATTGTCATTAATTACCAAAACCACGCATGGGGGCAACCATGCACTTTCACCGGGGTCCACAGTTCACTAGTGGTGTCTCTCCATAAATAAACAATATCATGCATGCGGGTAAACAAATTACAGCTGGGCAATTGACAGAATAAAGAACTGCATAACAATGCATATACAAGTCATGATGTCTAGTGTGAGATTCATTTGGGCATTACAACATGATACATAGACCGTCGTCCAACTGCATCTATGACTAATAATCCACCTTCAGGATAGCATCCGCAACACCATTCAGTATTAAGTTGCAAGCAACAGATTATTGCATTAAGTAAAGTATGTAATGTAAGTAGCACAAATATCCTTAGATAAAGAACTATGATGCACACGGTGGTGTTGTTGGGAAACCCCAAGAGGAAGGTATGATGAGTTCAGCAGCAAGTCTTCCCTCAGTTATGAAACCAAGGTTATCGAACCAGTAGGAGATGAAGAACACGTCTGAAGGTCTCCCTGGCAATGGCGCCAGAAAACAGCTTGTTGGCGTGGAAAGGGAGGTGGAGCCTGCACAACACAATCAAACTACTTTGCCCCAATGAAACAGTGAGGTTGTCAATCTCACTGGCTTGTTGTAACAAAGGATTAAACGTATGTGTGGAGGATGATGTTTGCAGAGAATAAAAGTAACAGTTTGCAGTTGGTTGTATTACCAGTTTAAAGAAAAGGACCGGGGTCCACAGTTCACTAGTGGTGTCTCTCCATAAATAATAATAATAGCATACATGTGGGTAAACAAATTACAGCTGGGCAATTGACAGAATAAAGAGCTGCATAATGATGTATATACTAATGTCATGATGTCTAGTATGAGATTCATTTGGGCATTACAACAATATACATAGACCGTTCCAACCGCATCTATGACTAATAATCCACCTTCCGGTTAGCGTCCGCACCCCTTTCAGTATTAAGTTGCAGGCAACAGATTATTGCATTAAGTGTGTAAAGTAAGTAATAACATTATACTTAGACAAAGTACTACTGTTTTATCTCTAGTAGCAACAGTACATCTACAATCTTAGAGCTTGCTGTCACTACCCCAGATTAAATAGAGACATGAACCCACTATCGAGTATAAATACCCCCTCTTGGAGTCACAAGCATCTACTTGGCCAGAGCATCTACTAGCAACGGAGAGCATGCAAGATCATAAACAACACACAACATGATATATTATGAAGCAAATGACATAGTATTCAATATCCATCGGATCCCAGCAAACACAACATGTAGCATTACATAAAGACGATCTTGATCATGATAGGAAGCTCACAAGATCTAAACATGATGGCACAATAGGAAAAGACAACCATCTAAATGAGAATATAAATGAGAAAAGAAGCAAAACAATTTGCAACAAATAAAATGTTTTGCAACATGAGCAAGGAGCTGCAAATAAAAGGATGGGTGTGAGATATAAAGACATTTTAGGAGACTAATACAAGGATGAGCAAACACATCAACATAGTCTTTCAAAAAGAGTTGCACATGGTGCATATCATGTCTTCCCCATACTCACACACCAAAGGAGATATAGTAAGTAGCTCCACAAGCTTATTAAAACTCAAAAAGCATAACACATGAAAATAAAGCTTGTGCCTTTAATTAGAAACCACCAAAGAAACAAAAGCAATAAGAGGTGGTCACTAAGGAATTGGAATACCAAATAAAGATGTACTATTTTCATGTGTATAAGTTTCTAAGTAGACACGAATCACTAAGATATGGGTCTACAAATAAACATGTACACACACGATAGATACAAAGGTAGAGGTCATGATATCCAAGAGGAAGTCATAAATACACCAATAAGATCTTTGCTTTAAAGCATAGCACAAAGCTCAATTTTATCTTAAAGGGATATAGATGAACTTCAAACACATACTCATCATAGCATCAAAAACTATCCACAAGGGATAAAGGTTAACAAATGGATGCTCCGAGTAAGATAACAAGTATCAAAATAGGCAAATGGTTTTTGAAAAAACATCAATGTGGCAAATGAGAGACTTTAAGTAGAAAGTGCTAGATTAACATAATTGGGATCGAAGAATCATAGAAATGAATGTATAGTCCCTTTATATGTAATCATCCCGGCTTACTCATATTTGCAATAGAGACGTTTTGCAAGAACCAAATTAATTGCAACAAAAAGATTCATGCCAAGATAAAACCTACACAAGGTTGAAAGCTTAGAAACGTAAGCATGAGGTAGATACTTTGTTACCGAGATAGCATTGGTGATGTAGAAGATAAGAGTTAACGATCATCCAAACTTGGCTCCAATGAACACATGGTGACACCACTTTCCTTGTAAATGAGACAAGCTTCCAATGCATCTCCACATGTACCTAAAACAAATTTAAGTACAAAATGGTACCCAAACTCATTGGGTCCAAAGTAGTTAGAGCAACTACAATACATAGGACAAACTCCACATAAATATGTGCATATTAATGTGAAATTGAATTTCATGCACATCTTAGCCATATAGGATTTGATGGAGTTAATCCTATATATTGGATCAACGAAAGTAAGCATGCCATAAGATATACATATAATAAAAATGCATGCACATGACTTTCAAGAACCAAACGAGATATAATTTAGACAAAACACCAAGTAAACCAACAAGGCACACACAAGTGTGACAATAAAACAAATTGTCCAAATTATATCAAATACCCAAATCAGCACATGAGTGAAGATACCACTTTGAAAAGATGCTAATGAAATCAAGAAACCAATTGATGAACATATCATCAAGGAATAAACCAAAACCTCTACACTTTTCATGATGGCACAAAGTACCAAGACGAAAAATGTTTGTCTTCCAAGGAGACATGTCATCGGGATCAAATATCAAATGAAGAGAACTAATGTTCTAAAGCATATAGGATTGCTCCCCCAAGATGTGTGCATTATTTATGATTTTGCATTTGAATACAAAATGCACACAAATGAGATCATCACTCTTCATATATATATTCAAACACTAGTCATGTTCAAGAAAGGCAAGAAATTGCAATACCAATTTAAAGAACGGTGTTTTACTCAAAGTAGGATAGCTTCCCAAAGAATAGTGCATTATTAAGAAGTATGACTTTTGAAGGTCAATGCACAAGAATTGGTTCATTGCTAGTCCCAACTCAAGAAAGCACAAAACAAATTTCAAGTAGAGCAATAAAGGATCCAAAAGATACAAGGAAGACAAAAGAAAGTTAGATCAAACTAAATTCTTGGCAATCAAATAAGGCAATTCAAAGCAAGAGTCAAAGTGAATATGATCAATATATATACCACAAAATATGATTATCACTTGTCACGACAAGTAATGTATGGAGATATTTCTCGGGGGTGGATTGCAAAGATATATTCAAGACCATATTCACAAAACATAAGCATGTGGCAAAGGATAGGAATTAAAAGCCATGCTTAGATAGATAGTTATTCTTGATAGCTTCAAATATTCACGTGATCATGCAAAGCAACTCCAAGAAGTAGCTTGAAACAATTGGCTTCCCAAAAAGATATACGAGTACATATTTAGGGAAAGCCATATCAAGAAATTC
This sequence comes from Poa annua, assembly GCA_026929855.1. Classification (NCBI taxonomy): domain Eukaryota; kingdom Viridiplantae; phylum Streptophyta; class Magnoliopsida; order Poales; family Poaceae; genus Poa; species Poa annua. Next base: position 76,164,249 of record CM049433.1, read on the forward strand.
CATCACAAACAAGATCTAACGGTGAGAGGCAAAAAGCATTTAAGCAAAAAGGAACTTGTTTGAGAATCATGCCACAAAGGAACAAGATAATTAGCAATATCAATTCTAGGTGGCAAAACCTCACATTTTCACATTTTCTAGGCTTGTAATATGCACATAGCTTATTACTCCCCCATAATGTGATAATCCATTTATTTTAACACAAGAGGCAAACAAAAACAACTAGAGAAATTAATGGACATTATATAATTTTAATTTCTCATGAGCAAGACATACCACATAGAGAATAGATAATGTTGATATATCGACACTAAGTGGTATTTCCCATGTACGCACATTTTTAGAATTGTGAAGTGCACGAAGCATATCACTCTCCCAAAATGGAATAGTCCATTAATCTCTCAAAGAGAGAGTCAACAAGATAAGATAGCAAATAAAAGCAATAGGGCTCAAAACAAGTAGATGGTGTGCAAACCAAAATACACATACTTGATTTCTCAAGATAAGTAAGTAGAGAGCACAACACATACAAACACTAGCAAGGTACAAAACCTAACACATGCAAGGGTGCAAGCAACTTTCAATATATATATGATTTAAATAAAAGTTACCGCAAGGAGGAACATTGGATATGAGATAGAACAATATAATCCATATGACTTGACTTGAGGGAATATAATTGATGAAGATCCCTTAATTCTTCATAGTGTAGCCAAGTCTCCAATGTCCTCCAACAACACCTATTGATCAAGTTTTAGCTTGTTGGTCCCCAACCACGTTGGGTCCTAAGAGGTTAGTCACAATAGGTTTGGCAACCCAAATGGTTCTTTTCTTGACACCACTTTGAGTACCAACATATTTGGCAAACACATTGCCAACCTTATCCTTCCGAAGAGAATAAACATCATCAACTATAATGGGGTTGTATAAGGTACCATTTGTGCATGAAGAAGCAAGGTGACCCTTCTCACGGCATAGGTAGCAACATCGACTTCCTCCTCTCTTCTTAGTTGGAGTCTTGACTTGAGGAGGGGTAGCTTGATTCTTTTTGGGAAGAGACCGTTCTTCAACTTGAGGAGCTTGAGTTTGAACTTGAGGCTTCTTCCCTTGTTGCTTCTCACTAAGAGGCTTCTTCTTCAAAGGGCAAGATCTAACATGGTGCCCTTCAACTTTGCACTTGAAGCAAACAATCTTGGCCGAATCCTTGACTTGTTCTTGGCCCTTGTTCTTCTTGTTAAGCTTGGACTTGTTCTTGATATTGGAGTTGAATCCAAGTCCACTCTTGTCATTGGGGCGTCTTTGAACACTCAACATATTGTCAAGTGTAGAATCCCCAACATGACGCTTTTCCAAGTCTTTCTTCAAAGAAGTGACTTGGGCCTTGAGCTCATTTAATTCCTCTACATGGTTAGTATCAATACAAAAACTAGAGGAAGTAGAGGCTTCATTGTTAGAGCAACAAGGCATGGAAAGTAATTCATCACAGGATGTAGCAACATTATGAGTGGATGAATCACTAGGACTAGCACATGGCAATATAGCATTAAGAGTAGAAATTGTGCCATTGTCCACATGAGGCTCACAAGATGTTACCTTTGACATAATAGCCTCATGAGCTGACTTTAGCCTAGCATGGGATGCTAGAAGATCATCATTAGAGCTAGAAAGCTTTTCATGACTTTCTTCCAATTTCCCATACTTACTAGATAGCAACTCAAATTGAGCCCTTAGCTCAACATTCTCCTTCAAAATAGATGCTTCACAAGAAGTGGAGTTAGTAGCACAAGCATCACTAATATTAGAGATGGAAGAAGACAATTTGACAAGCTTGTCATTCTTAGATAGTTGAGTTTGGAGTTGATCATGAGACTTGATAAGGAGAGAGTGTTCACTTTCTAAAGCCTTGTGAGCTTTGTCAAGTCTCTCTATGTCCTCATTTAGTCTAGCATTGCCAACACCAAATTCAACTTTTTCCATTTTAAGCACTTTATACTTAGCAAGGGCATGATCTCTTTCCTTAATGATTTTAGCAATAATAAGATCATTAGACTCATCAAGGGATTCAAGTTTCTCTTCAAGAGAAGACCTAAGCACTTCTTTTTCTTCAAGAGAAGCGTTCAAGTAAGCTATGGTGATAGAGTCATCTCTCTCAATTTGACACTTCTCATCAAATTGACTTTCCAAATCCACAATGAATTCCCTACTCTTAATAATATAAGCAATGATTTCACATAGAGGAGGGATAGCTTTACTACCTTTGGGGAGAGCACCAAGTACCATCTCACCCATCTTGGTTAAGGATTCAAAGTCAAAACCTTCTTCATGAGAATCCTCATCCACATCATCACAATTTGGATTCGAGGTGGGAGATACCTCGGAATCCTTAGCCATAAGGCAAACATGATTAATGGTTGAGGGAGATGAAGAAAAACTTGAAGCACCATTGAGGACCATGTCTTGTTCCAACAAATGTTGGGATTCCTCTACATTGTTAGTCATGCAAGAAATAGAGGATATGGAAGTATTGTTTTCATGGCAACAAGACATATGAAGCATATCATCATGACATTTAGTTAAACAACTATTACATGATATGCAAGGACTATCAACTCTAGCATGTATGACATTTGGAGTGCTAGAAGAGTTTAAGTCCAAAGATAGAACATTGCAATGTGATAGAGAAGAAGTATAATCAATAGTAAGTTCACCATCACCAAGGCAATTTCTATCACCACTCACCATATCAATACCTTGTGACGAATCACATGTTGGTGAAGTGGAAGAAGTTGTGAAGTCATCACGACCGAAGGTGGAGGGAGAACAATCATCCTCAATAATTTTGGACACTTCATATATATCTTGAAGCTTGGTCCAAAGCTCATGTGCATTTCGAAAAGGCATGATTGAAGCAAGAACTACATCGGTCAAAGCACATATAAGACCATTAGTAACTTGAGTCTCGAGATGAGAGTTTATCTCATCCTCTAAAGATAATTCTTGGGAATCCTTTGGAGGAGATAAACTCACATCTACAATCCTCTTCATATAATTTGGACCCATGGCCCTAAAAAGATTAAGCATGCGAATTTACCAAACATCATAATTTGTGCCATCGAATATAAAAGTGGGATCGTGCACTAATTCCCTAAACGACATCTTTTACTCTCTAGGCGGTTAAGCCCAAAAAGAGAGCCCTGGCTCTGATACCAATTGAAAGGACAATGATGTCGCCTAGAGGGGGGGTGAATAGGCGGTTTAAAACTTTTCCGGTTTAGGCTTGATAATTGCGGAATAAAACTAGGTGTTTAAATTAACAAGCCGGCAACCTAAATAAACTAGGCTCACCTATGTGCACCAACAACTTATGCTAAGCAAGACAAACAACAAGGTGATAGCAATATAGAATACTTCAAGCACGAAGGCTATCACAATGTAAAGTGCATAAGTAAAAGCTCGGGTATAGAAATAACCGAGGCACGCGGAGACGAGGATGTATTCCCGAGTTCCTCCTTGTTAAGGGAGTACGTCTCGTTGGAGAGGTGTGAACCGACACAACGGTTCAACAACCACAAAGGTTTTCACCCTCTTCTCCGATGAACCGCACCACAAAGGTTTGGTTCACCTTCCACTATCGGTAATCCTTCGAGGCGGAATCCGGAGCCTTTCAACAACAATCCGAGGCACAACCCACAAAAGGATTGGGGGCTCCCGAACGGCTTTCAACAACAATCCGGGGCACAACCCACAATGGGTTGGGGGCTCCCGAACGGCTTCAAGTGACCACACAAGGGTCCAACCACCACAATGGCGTCTAGGGTCCAAGGACCCAAGAGTAACAACTTCACAAGCTTTCAACTTCCACGAATCCTCGTGGAGAGCACACCGATGCACCAAATGCAAGAGGCAAGAGCACAAGTGCTCAAATCCTTCACTCTCAAATCCCACCACAAGCAACTAATGCTTATGGGGGGAGAAGAGAGGAAGAACAAAGAAGAACACAACAAATGGAACTCCAAGACCTAGATCGAAAGGGTTCCCCTCACTTAGAGAAGATATGGTTTGGTGGAAATGTAGATCTAGGTCTTCTCCTTCAATTCTCCAAAGATCAAAGAGTTTGGGTGGAGGGATTGGGAGATATCAAGGAAATGAGCTTGCAACAATGGAGGAGAGAGAAATCAAAACTTAGAGGGCAGAGCTAAGTGGCTGGAGGTAGGTGGAGGGGTATTTATACCCCTCCCAGAAAAAGAGCCGTTGCAGTCCACTTAGACCGGAGACTCCGGTCTGGAAGGCCGGAGACTCCGGCCTGGCCGGAGACTCTGGTCCCTGAGACCGGAGACTCCGGCCTCGAAAGAGCAGGGAAAAAGTCGACGCAGGAAAAAAACACCGGAGACTCCGGACCGCATAGGCCGGAGACTCCGGCCCCCCCAGAGACTCCGGGGTCACTCCGGACCTACTCCGGACCCCTATACCGTAAGCGCCGTCCGCTGGAACAAAAATCGATTCGCGAGGACCGGAGACTCCGGTCTAGGACCGGAGACTCCGGCCTAGGTAAAAACTGCAGCAAAACCGAACACGAAAACGTCAATATCTTTTCCATCCGGACTCCGTTTTCGATGATTTTTGGCTGGTTGGAATCGTTACAACGAGCTCTACTTGAATGTGCATAGAAACATCACAGTCCATCATGTGAGGATAAAACCAAATGGGGAAAGGTTGAACTTTCCTAAACAATGCAAACCGGTAAAACCTCCTTCATCAAAAACGCAACAAGATATTCATACGAAATCTGTTTTTGATGAACTAGAGCTTAGTATGGAGATAAACCAAGCTCTAAATCCTCACATGGATAAAAGGCAACAAGTTTTCCAAAGTAAAACCATTTTCGAAGGACTTGGTCTTGTCATGAAGATCACGACAAGGACCGAAACCCAACACGGAGAAAAACCAAATAAGAACCAAGAAAGATGATATGCCAAGCATGTAAAGGTTTGAGCTCTCCACAAAGATGCGATCAAGTTACTCACTCGAGAGCCCCTCTTGATAGTACGCCATCTATCCTAAAACCCGGTCTCCCACTAACACCATGAGACCGGTAAAATAGAAAACCTATCAAGATCGTACCTTTGCCTTGCGCATTCCACTTGAGCTCGATGATGACGATCTTGACTCTCTCAAGTTGAAACACCTTTCTTGATTGTGCTTGCTAGCACATGCTTGATGAGGACTTCTCCAAATGCTCCCCCATACTCCATTATGGGAGGGCCTCGCTAAGCTTCGTCTTCATGTCTCCTTTGCAAGCTTCAATCAAAAGATATCTTCCGAGATGCATCATATTGAACTTGCACTTCATCTTCTTCTCTTGATATGTATGATGGCTTGGGGGTAAACATGATTGTTCACTCAATCTTCTATTCCAAGCCATACTTGCGATGAGCTCAACTCTATACATGACCATTCTTCATATTAACCCTTGAATAGAGCATTGGTCATTATGTCATCTTGAAGAGTCCAACACATGAACTCCTATATTTTCCCATGGACAAGATCTATAAGAATATCTCAATGTAAACATTAGTCCATAAGGATTGTCATTAATTACCAAAACCACGCATGGGGGAAACCATGCACTTTCACCGGGGTCCACAGTTCACTAGTGGTGTCTCTCCATAAATAAACAATATCATGCATGCGGGTAAACAAATTACAGCTGGGCAATTGACAGAATAAAGAACTGCATAACAATGCATATACAAGTCATGATGTCTAGTGTGAGATTCATTTGGGCATTACAACATGATACATAGACCGTCGTCCAACTGCATCTATGACTAATAATCCACCTTCAGGATAGCATCCGCAACACCATTCAGTATTAAGTTGCAAGCAACAGATTATTGCATTAAGTAAAGTATGTAATGTAAGTAGCACAAATATCCTTAGATAAAGAACTATGATGCACACGGTGGTGTTGTTGGGAAACCCCAAGAGGAAGGTATGATGAGTTCAGCAGCAAGTCTTCCCTCAGTTATGAAACCAAGGTTATCGAACCAGTAGGAGATGAAGAACACGTCTGAAGGTCTCCCTGGCAATGGCGCCAGAAAACAGCTTGTTGGCGTGGAAAGGGAGGTGGAGCCTGCACAACACAATCAAACTACTTTGCCCCAATGAAACAGTGAGGTTGTCAATCTCACTGGCTTGTTGTAACAAAGGATTAAACGTATGTGTGGAGGATGATGTTTGCAGAGAATAAAAGTAACAGTTTGCAGTTGGTTGTATTACCAGTTTAAAGAAAAGGACCGGGGTCCACAGTTCACTAGTGGTGTCTCTCCATAAATAATAATAATAATAGCATACATGTGGGTAAACAAATTACAGCTGGGCAATTGACAGAATAAAGAGCTGCATAATGATGCATATACTAATGTCATGATGTCTAGTATGAGATTCATTTGGGCATTACAACAATATACATAGACCGTTCCAACCGCATCTATGACTAATAATCCACCTTCCGGTTAGCGTCCGCACCCCTTTCAGTATTAAGTTGCAGGCAACAGATTATTGCATTAAGTGTGTAAAGTAAGTAATAACATTATACTTAGACAAAGTACTACTGTTTTATCTCTAGTAGCAACAGTACATCTACAATCTTAGAGCTTGTTGTCACTACCCCAGATTAAATAGAGACATGAACCCACTATCGAGTATAAATACCCCCTCTTGGAGTCACAAGCATCTACTTGGCCAGAGCATCTACTAGCAACGGAGAGCATGCAAGATCATAAACAACACACAACATGATATATTATGAAGCAAATGACATAGTATTCAATATCCATCGGATCCCAGCAAACACAACATGTAGCATTACATAAAGACGATCTTGATCATGATAGGAAGCTCACAAGATCTAAACATGATGGCACAATAGGAAAAGACAACCATCTAGCTACTGCTATGGACCCGTAGTCCAAAGATGAACTACTCACGCATCAGTCCGGAGGCGGGCATGGTGATGATTCTCCTCTCGGACAGGTTGCCGGGGAGAGCTTCTGACCCCCCCCCCCCCCCCCCCCCGAACTAGGGTTGACGACGGCGGCGGCTCCGTAAGGTTTTGTGGAAAAGTGTTCCGGAACCTCCCGTGAAAAATAGGGACTTTGGTATTAAATTCGTCCAATTCCGAGAATATTTCCTTAAGTGGTTTTCTGAAACCAAAAACTTCAGAAAACAGGGAACTGGCACTGTGGCATCTTGTTAATAGGTTAGTCCCAGAAAATGCATAAAACCACACAAAGTGTATATAAAACATGTAGCAAATGGTATAATATAAGCATGGAACATAAGAAATTATAGATACGTTTGAGACGTATCAAGCATCCCCAAGCTTAGTTCTACTCGTCCTCGAGTAGGTAAAACGATAACAAGAATAATTTCTGAAGTGACATGCTTTCACACAATCTTGATCATATAATAATGTAATGCATGTAAATTGAGATCAAAAAGCTGTAGTTTATATTGATATCAAATGAGTAATGAGTAAACAAGTAGGAAGAACAAAGTAAAACTTTCAATGAATCAATACTAGAGAACAATCAACCGTGCAAAGTAGATATTAAAGATGATTTAAGCTTCAAGAATAAAAATATAATCATCTAATGCATCCAACACTCATGACAACTTTGTGAAAGGATCAAGTCAAGCAATAACAATATGCACGTAGAAAATCATCTCTCTATTTGTTCACTTAAAAACAAGCAAGCGTTCAGCGTTGGTTCCTGGCACCAGGATATTGTGGCTAAAAGAATAATAAGGGGGGTTTAGAAGGCCAACGGAAGAAAGTCTCACACAGCTGAAAGTGATCATTAGACAAGAGGAAGTCTTATAATCGAAACTATGCAAGGAGTAGTGATTGCCACACAACGGATGCACATAGAGCTATAAGTGTATGAAAGCTCTCCAATGGAACTAGTGGGGGTGCATCCAACTTGCTTGCTCATGAAGACCTAGAGCACTTTTGAGGAGGCTCATCATTGGAATATACAAGCCAAGTTCTATAATTTAAAGTTCCCCACATAGTTATGCAAGTAAAACATGAAAACTCTCTCATATGGAGTAAAGGTGCTAAACATGAGCACAAATGATGACTATGAATACTACAGGTGCTATAACATGAGCACAAGTGTGGATAAAGAGTAGTAATGTTGCCCCATTTTTTTTATTTTTTTTTTCTTCTTTTTCTCTTTTCTCTTTTCTATTTTTCTATTTTTTTTTTTTACTTTTTCTGTTTCTCTTTTCGATGGCCTCCATGGCTCTTTTCACTTTTAGGGACAAACATTCTAATATGACAACACACTTTTGATACAAGTAACTCATAAGGAATAAAACATAGTGTATGAAACGGTGCCTCTGCCAGTGTAGCAGGATATGCAATGATCTAGCGTAACATGGGTAAAACCACACATCAGTTGTAAAGAATCATGCAAGGCAATATATAAATGATAAATGACAACAAGTCATTTAATGTAAGATGAAAGTTGCATGGCAATATATCTCGAAACAGTTATGGAAATGCTGTAGTAGGTAGGTATGCTGGATGTTTTGAGGAAGATATTTGGCTTATGTGTAGGAGAACATGATGAAGATATCCCACGAGTTTTGGATGTACCCGCGAAGTATGCACCAACTCTCAATGTGATAAAGGGCAATGCAAAGTACCGAAGAGGCTAGCAAATATCGTGGTGGAAGTGCCATGAAAACCTCAGCTTAGAACTCACAAGCAAAAAGATTCCAACTAGAAATATGATCTTACAAGGCATAATGAAAATCACTCCATGAGGGACTGTGGCAAATGAACAAGTCACTGTTGGGACCCTGACCGTAGCGCATAACACAAAGTCATTACGGTTGTTTTTAACATTAGAAGTCATATATCATTATGCTATCAACTAGATATTTAGTGTGGCACAGCTTCAAGTTTTCTAGACCAACCATTAATCATTCCACTTTACTAAACCATCATGTTTTACCATTAAGCATATTAATATCTCAAAACAACATCAATGATTCAAGTGACACAATTTAATGATCTACAAGATTATGTATCATTTCAGCATACCGTCTACCACATTTAACATTTTCTGTTCTTAACCAAACACCAATCAACTTATCTAAAAATAAACTCTCCAAGTATTTAACAATGAGATATGAGAGTATAATATAAGAAAACTAACAGCTCTAACAAGATATGCATGAAAAACAAGAGCTAATTGTATTGAAGTAACATAGAAGAATACTTAACAAATATAAGTGACGAATACGAGTATTCATAAGAAAAAGCGGAGCGTGTCTCTCTCCCACAAAGGAATGCTAGGATCCATTTTATTCAGAGAACAAGAATAACAAAAGCAAAAATAAAAACAAACAGACGCTCCAAGTAAAGCACATAAGATGTGGCGGAATTAAAATATTGTTTCACTAGAGATAACCTGATAAGTTGTTGATGAAGAAGGGGATGCCTTGGACATCCCCAAGCTTTGACGCTTGAGTCTTCTTGAAATATGCTTGGGTGACCCACGGGGGCATCCCCAAGATTAGGCTCTTTCATCTTCTTGATCACATCATATCATCCTCTCTCTTGATCCTTGAAAACTTACTCCACACCAAACTCAAAGTAAACTTCATTAGAGGGTTAGTGCATTATCAAAAATTCTCATATTCTGTATGGAGACAATCATTATCATGATACTGGACGTTAGCTACAGCCACTGGAATTTTATGGAATGAAAAGATCCATTCAAAAACAGCAAAAGAACCAATGCAAAATAGATGGCAGAATCTGTCAAAAACAGAACAGTCTGTAAAGACGAATTTTTTCGTGGCACTTAACTTACTCAAATCAGAAAACTCAAAACTAATGAAAGTTGCATACATATCTGAGGATCACGCACAAAAAAATCCCAGGTCATTTTGATTTTTATGTGAATTCTAACGAATTAAACGGTGGACAGCAGAAAACTGTTCCTGCGCAGGAATCCAAATCTAGGATCAACTTTCTACTTGAGGCTTCACTTGACACAACTATGCAATAAAATAAAGATACAAAGGAATTGCTACAGAGGTAGACATGTTCCTTGACTCAATAAAATAAAATAACAGAAATAAAAAGGTGGGTTGTCTCCCATAAGCGCTTTTCTTTAACGCCTTTGAGCTAGGCACAGAAAGCAAAACTCAAGTATTTCCAAGAGAAGAAGCATCAACATTATAGTTTGTACGAATAATAGAATCAAAAGGTAGCTTCATGTTCTTCATAGGGAAGTGTTCCATACCTTTCTTAAGTGGGAAGTGGTACCTTATATTTACTTCTTTCATATCAATAATAGCACCAACCGTGCGAAGGAAAGGTCTTCCCAAAACAATAGGACAAGAGGGGTTGCACTCAATATCCAAGACAATAAAATCAACGGGGACAAGGTTATTATTAACCATGACATGAAAATCATTAACTCTCCCCAAAGGTTTCTTCAAAGCATTATCAGCAAGAAAAACATCCAAATAGCTATGTTCCAAATGTGGCAAGTCAAACATATCATAAAGTTTCTTATGCATAACAGAAATACTTGCACCAAGATCACACAAAGCATTGCAATCAAATTCATTCACTTTTATCTTAATGATGGGCTCCCAACCATCTTCTAATTTCTTAGGGATAGAAGCTTCAAGTTTTAATTTCTCTTCCCTAGCTTTAATGAGAGCATTTGTAATATGTGTAGTAAAAGCCATATTTAAAGTACTAGCATTAGGACTTGTAGCTAGCTTTTCCAAGAACTTAATAACTTCAGAGATATTACAATTATCATAATCAAAGTCATTATCATCAAAAGTAATGGGACCATTATCTCCTATGCTCTTAAAAATTTCAGCACTTTTATCAAGCATAGTTTTAGGAGTTTCAGGCAATTTTAAACATTTGGAAGTAGTAGAAGAAACATTGCTAACACCAATTATGTTACCATTAATAGTAGGAGGCTTACTAGCATGTGAAGTAACATTATTTTCAGTAGTAGTAATGGTGCAAACTCTAACAATACCATCATCTTTAGCTAATTCTTCCTCTCTTTCCCATCTAGCATGTAATTCAGCCATCATCCTAACATTTTCATCAATTCGAACTTGGATAGCATTAATTTTAGCAAGGGTCTTACTCTCATTAGTATCATTAGGCATGACTTTAGATTTTAAAAGATCAACATCAATAACAAGAGTATCAACTTTAGAGGCAAGAGTATCAATTTTCCCAAGCTTTTCCTCAACAGTTTTATTAAAGGAAGTTTGTGTAGTGATAAAATCTTTTAACATGGTTTCAAGTTCAGAGGAGCTATTCCTATTATTGCTATAAGAATTACCATAAGAATTACCATTATTAGGAGGATAGGGCTTATAGTTGTTATTACCATAATTGTTCCTATAGACATTGTTGTTGAAATTATTATTTTTAATGAAGTTCACATCAACATGCTATTCTTGTGCAACTAAAGAAGCTAAGGGATCATTATTAGGATCCATATGAGATTTACCATTCACAAGCATAGACATGATCATATCAATCTTTTCACTCAAAGAGGAGGTTTCTTCAACAGAATTTACCCTCTTACCTTGAGGAGTCCTTTCAGTATGCCACTCAGAATAATTAACCATCATATTGTCCAGAAGTTTTGTTGCAGCCCCCAAAGTGATGGACATAAAAGTACCTCCAGCAGCCGAATCCAATAAATTTCTTGAAGAAAAATTTAGTCCTGCATAGAAGGTTTGGATGATCATCCAAGCAGTCAGTCCATGGGTTGGGCAATTCTTAACCAGAGATTTCATTCTTTCCCAAGATTGAGCAACATGTTCATTATCAAATTGCTTAAAGTTCATAATGCTACTCCTTAGGGAAATGATCTTAGCAGGAGGATAGTATTTTCCAATAAAAACATCTTTGCATTTAATCCAAAAATCAATACTATTCCTAGGCAATGAAAGTAACCATTCTTTAGCTCCTCCTCTCAAGGAGAAAGGAAATAATTTCAGTTTTATAATGTCACCTTCTATATCCTTATATTTTTGCATTTCACAAAGTTCAACAAAATTAATTAGATGGGCAGCAGCATCATCAGAACTAACACCAGAAAATTGCTCTTTCATGACAAGATTTAACAAAGCAGGTTTAATTTCAAAGAATTCTGCTTTGGAAGCAGGTGGAGCAATAGGTGTGCATATAAAATCATTATTGTTGGTGCTAGTGAAGTCACACAACTTAGTATTCTCAGCAGTAGTCATTTTAGCAAAATTTAAAAGCAAACCGAAATATAAATATTAATGCAAGTAACTATTTATTTTTTGTGTTTTTGATAATAAGAAGCAAACAAGATAATAACAAAGTAAATAAAATGAAAGTAACTAATTTTTTTTGTGTTTTTGATATTTAATAGCAAACAAAACAGGAAATAAAATTTAACTAAGCAAGACAAAAACAAAGTAAAGAGATTGGGAAGTGAGAGACTCCCATTGCAGATGTGCTTCAGCTCCCCGGCAACGGCGCCAGAAAACAGCTTGATGCACACGGTGGTGTTGTTGGGAAACCCCAAGAGGAAGGTATGATGAGTGCAGCAGCAAGTCTTCCCTTAGTTATGAAACCAAGGTTATCGAACCAGTAGGAGATGAAGAACACGTCTGAAGGTCTCCCTGGCAATGGCGCCAGAAAACAGCTTGTTGGCGTAGAAAGGGAGGTGGAGCCTGCACAACACAATCAAACTACTTTGCCCCAACAAAACAGTGAGGTTGTCAATCTCACTGGCTTGCTGTAACAAAGGATTAAACGTATGTGTGGAGGATGATGTTTGCAGAGAATGAAAGTAACAGTTTGCAGTTGGTTGTATTATCAGTTTAAAGAAAATGACCGGGGTCCACAGTTCACTAGTGGTGTCTCTCCATAAATAATAATAATAGCATACATGCGGGTAAACAAATTACAGCTGGGCAATTGACAGAATAAAGAGCTGCATAATGATGCATATACTAATATCATGATGTCTAGTATGAGATTCATTTGGGCATTACAACAATATACATAGACCGTTCCAACCGCATCTATGACTAATAATCCACCTTTGAGGTGTTGTTGGTAAACCCCAAGAGTAAGGTATGAAGTAGTGCAGCAGCAAGTTTTCCCTCAGTTGTGAAACCAAGGTTTATCGAACCAGTAGGAAACTAGAGATCTTCCGGAGGTTGTTGAAGATGACTTTGGCAGGGCGCACTACCGGTGTCAGCAACGAACGTGGAACCTGCACGCAACACAACCAAAATACTTTGCCCCAACTTAACTGTGAGGTTGTCAATCTCACTGGCTTGCTGTAACAAAGGATTAAACGTATGTGTGGAGAATGATGTTTGCTTGCAGAGAATAAAAGTAACAGGATTGCAGTAGGATTGTTTATCAGTTTGAGGAAAAAGGACCGGGGTCCACAGTTCACTAGTGGTGTCTCTCCATAAATAATAATAGCATACATGCGGGTAAACAAATTACAGCTGGGCAATTGACAGAATAAAGAAGTGCATAATGATGCATATACTATAGTTATGATGGCTAGTGTGATATTCATTTGGGCATTACAACAATATACATAGACCGTTCCAACCGCATCAATGACTAATAATCCACCTTCCGGTAAGCGTCCGCACCCCTTTCAGTATTAAGTTGCAAGCAACAGATAATTGCATTAGGCAATGTGTGTAATGTAAGTAATACAAATACCCTTAGATAAAGTACTACTGTTTTATCCCTAGTAGCAACAGTACATCTACAATCTTAGAGCTTGCTGTCACTACCCCATATTAAATAGAGACATGAACCTACTATCGAGCATAAATACCCCCTCTTGGAGTCACAAGCATCTACTTGGCCAGAGCATCTACTAGCAACGGAGAGCATGCAAGATCATAAACAACGCACTCACAAGATATATTATGAAGCAATAACATAGTACTCAATATTCATCGGATCCCAGCAAACACAACATGTAGCATTACATAAAGATGATCTTGATCATGTTAGGCAGCTCACAAGATCTACGCATGGTAGCACAAGAGGAGAAGACAACCATCTAGCTACTGCTATGGACCCGTAGTACAAGGATGAACTACTCACGCATCAGTCCGGAGGCGGGCATGGTGATGTAGAGCCCTCCGGTGATGATTCCCCTCTCCGGCAGGGTGCCGGGAGGAGCTTCTGAACCCTCCCGATCTAGGGTTTGTCGAGGAATGAACTCCCACGTAACAGGGGTAGTCTCGCCCCGGGAAGAGGTTCGAAGGGGGACTGAACACGGAGGTCAAACAACCCTCGATGCACGCCGCGACGTTGCTCGCGGTGCTTGGAGCGGAACTGCACGGCAGAGAGTGACACCGGCCCTTACCCAGGTTCACGGCCCTCAAGGCGAGGTAACACCGCTACTCCTGCTTGTCTCGATTGCACTGTGGTGACTGTAGTACAACAAGCCTCCGGGCCTTGAGAGGGTCCGGAGGTGGCGGACGCTATTGAGCTTGGGATCGAGTCCTTCTTCTTTTTTTCCGCTGCGGAAGTGCCCCTTCTCCTTAAATAGCTGCCCCGGGCCTCATCCCTGCGATCTGCGCAGTGGACGGGTTCCCACATGGCCACCAGTGGCGGAGTGGGGTGCACTACTGCTTGCTCGTTCATGGACTCGGTCCATGGTCGCAAAGCCTGTCTTCGTGGCAGAGCAGCTGTCTCCTCCGTCCTTGGACGCGCCTCTTCCGTGTTAAAGCGGCGCATTGTGGCCGACAAGTTGCAGACTTGGCAGAGCGGCTCGCAGGCGCGGCGGAGACCGTGGGGTGTGCCCGCAGTGACGTCGTCGTTGGAGCGTTGTGCCGGCCAACTGCTTTATCACCAAAGAGGAAAGCTTCGTTGGCGGCGCAGGGGACACAGAACTTTGTTGACCCCTTTTATCATGGGAGCGGCAACTGTGACGCTGTTGCTGCCGTGCGCGCAGACGCGCGCGTCACCCTGCGGCCGCAGCAGAGCCCATGTGCGCTCTGCAGCACTTCCTTCGTCGCGAAGTATCCCCTCAGGGGCCTGAGGTTCTCGAGGGGGAGGGGCCGGACCGGCTCCCAGCAGGGGGAGAGATTCCTCGAGCGGGACGCCCTCGGGGGGAGCCCCCTTCAGGCCCCTTCCAGCGCCTCAGGTTCCCCGTAGGGGTTTCTCCCTCGGGGGGAACCCTCCAAGCGGTTGGCTTGGTCCTTAGTCGTTTTGTAGACGCTGTCGCGTGCGCAGCCCGTGGAGAGTGGGCTATGCACACCCTAGAATCCACTGGGCCGACAGTAGCCCCCGGGCCCATGATGGGCACGTCGAGGCCGATTGGGACTTGGCGAAGCGTCATGGGCCCAATACCGCAGGCGAAGCGTCGTGGGGCCCAAAACCGCAGGCGAAGCGTCGCGGGCCCTCAGCTGCGGGCGAAGCGCCGCGGGACACGCGTCACCTGGTGGAGGATTCGCGGCGTCTCGGCTACTCCGGCGGGAACGTGCGCAGCGGGGGGGGGCCACCACGCCCGCCACGATCTCCACTACCGCGCCTCGGTAACCGCACGGACGGGGTTAAAAGCCGCGCGCTGTCCGAGCCGCAGTCATTACCCCGTCCTGTCTTGTCTCTCCAGTCCATCGGTTCTCCGCCTCCTAGACTCCCGTCTCCAGTAAATCTTCCCCATCTCCGGCCGACTCCTTCCGTCCTCCGAGCTCCCGTTCTTCGCCGACAATTGGAGGATCCAAGGGCAAGAAAACAGCGGCCTCGGCCCGCCACGGCGCACAGGGAGAGGCGGAGTTCGGCCCCGCTCTGGTCGGGGCACGCGTCGACGCGACGGCGCTGGATAAGATCCAGCACCTGGTCGCCGGGAAGCACAACGAGCACGGCGCCAGCGCCATTCTGCCTGCACGGACCGGACGCTTTCCCGCCGGCTACTACCCCATCTTCCTCCACACTCTCTTCGCTGGGCTGGTGCCGCCGTACTCTCCTTTCCTCGAGGCTGTCCTCGAGTTCTACCAGGT
The DNA here is from genome assembly GCA_026929855.1 of Poa annua. Classification (NCBI taxonomy): domain Eukaryota; kingdom Viridiplantae; phylum Streptophyta; class Magnoliopsida; order Poales; family Poaceae; genus Poa; species Poa annua. The sequence continues at coordinate 76,180,338 of CM049433.1, forward strand.
CCACCTTCTGCACCTCCACCCCAACGCCATCCTTGTCCTCTCCATTTTCGCCTTCTTGTGCGAGGCTTACTTGGGAGTGAAGCCCTCCATTGCCCTCTTCCGAAGCTTCTACGCACTGCGGAACACCGCGAAGAAGGAGCGGACGGGCTGTGTATCCTTCCGCATCGCGGACGGCATGGGAGATGTCTATATCCCCATGGCCTGGAACGGCGACAAGCCTGTGACGGCGGTGTCGAAGAAGGTGGAGGACTTCAGGCAGAAGTGGTTCCTCATCCGCGTTCCCTCGGAGAGCTCCCTTCTTGAGGTCCCCGAGGCGGCGCCGGTGAAGAACACCCACTGGAGCATGCGCTCCCTGGAGGGGCAGGAGATAGCCGGCCTCGTGGGCCACCTGAAGGCGCTTCGCGAGCACGGCCTGACCGGCCAGATGGTGGCGGCGGAGTTCGTGAGGCGCCGCATCGCCCCCCTGCAGGCGCACAAGAAGGCGATGTGGGCGTACTCAGGGCCTACAGACTCGCTGCGGCTGCACCTTAGCGATCACCGCCCCGCAGTCGTCGAGGTCATCCTAGGAGGCCTCTTCGTCAACCCGGAGGTGCCCGAGAGGGTTCACGTAGCGATACGGCCCCTCTTTGAGGTTCCGGACAAACGCCGGGCCATCCTGACGGACGCGCCCGCATTCACCCCGCTAGGCCTGGCGGGGGACGAAGAGGAGGAGGGGCCCATGCCAGCGGGCACCACCGAGTCGCCAAGCGCGTCTGACTCGGAGCAGGGCGACGCGGAGACGAGGGCGGGGCCCTCTGCCGGCGTAGGGAGCTCGGCGGGCATGGGTAGTTCTGCCAGCGTTGCGCCCCCGGCGGGGGAGGCTGACGAGCATTCCTCCGGCGACAGCGAGGAGGCCGCGGCGGGGCGCTACGAGCCGAGGACTAAGGCGGCCCACGACAGGCCCGCCGGGGAGCCCCCGAACGCTCCCCACAAGAGGAAAGCCGAGGAGGCCCTCGAGGCGGAGGCGCGGGCTGTGCCTTCATGGCGCTCGCCTGGCATGACGTGGGTGGACACCCGCGCCAAGAAGACGAGGTAAGATTCTTTTACCCTTCTCTTTCCTTTCTGAGTCCAGCTTGCTTGCTCTTGTTTCTTGACCAATTATTTGCCTTTCACCACAGCAGCCCCGCTCCTGCGAAGCGCCGCAGGCTTCGGAAGGCCGCAGACGTGAAGAGGGCCGCCCCTGACGCCGCACCAGAGGCTGAGGCCGGCGAGGCCGCGGCGGCGGAGGCCTCGAGGCCTACAGGCTCTCGGGAGGAGGTACCTCAGGCGGAAGCATCTGCGCCGCCACCCGAGGCAGAGCGGGTGGAGGAGCAGGTGGAGAGGGCGCCCACTCCTCCCCGCGCAGCTACCCCGCCAGCGCAGCCAGAGGCTCCTGCGGGTGCCGAGTCGGCGCCGAGCCCTCCCAAGTCTTGCAGGGAGGGCACTCCACCGCCGCCACCGGGCACCGCGGGGGGGGAGGAAACCGCAAGGGCCGGGCCTCACGCCCCTGTCCCGGAGGCGGATCGGGAGGTGCCGCACGAGGGGGGAAGCGCAGGGGGCCGGGGACCGGGCACGGAAGAGGTCCTGCCTCCGAGCCCCCAGGCCCACGCGAGGGCGTCTGCCGCGGAGCCGGACGCGGGCGCGGGCCCTTCTAGGCCGCGCGGTCCGCCCCAGGGCCTTGCTCTGGGCCGGTTCGACTGGGGTCGAGGGCGTCGCGACGTCGCCTTCCGCTTTGTGCGGGAGTCCCTGGAGGGGCTCGAGGCCCACCTGGCCACCGAGGACCAGGCGCTCGCCCGCCAGAGAGATGAGCTCGCCGACGCCTGGGCCGCCTTCCACGCGGCGGTAGAGGCCCGGCGCAAGAGCGACCAGGCGCTGCAGGCGGAGCGCGAGGAGGCGGCGCGCTTTGCCGAGGAGGTTCGCGAGGGAGCCTTGCGTGAAGCTGAGGAGCTCCTTCAGCCCCTGAGGGCTGAACGCCGAGCCGCTGCCAAGGACCTCGCCGAGGCCAAGGCGGAGCGGGAAGCCGTGGAGCATTCGCTGGCGGCGAAGCGTGCCGAGCTCTTCGAGCTCGAGAAGAAGATCCTGGCGGATGCCGGGGTGGTGCAGACCGCCCTCGACGAACTCCGCTCGAGCCTGGAGGCCCGCGGGCGCTCTTTGAGCGAGCGCGAGGAGGATGCTCGCCGGCGCGACGAGCAGCTGGCGCTGAGGGAGCAGGAGCTGTCCGGACAGCGCACGGCCCTCGAGGCCCGCGAGGACAGCGTCGCCACGGCGCTCAGCAAGCTCGAGCGCGATGTCGCCGCCCACAAGGGAAATGTGGAGCGCGCCAACACGCGGCTTGCCGAGCGAAAGGAGGAGCTCGACAAGGCTCTCCGGGAGAAAGAGCAGAAGATCCGCGCCGCCGTCTCCCAGGACTACAAGGAGAAATTCTCCAAGCAGGAGGACCGCTTCAAGGCGAGGCTGGAGGAGAGCGGCGCCCGGGTCAAGAAGCTCGAGAAGGAGAACGCCAAGCTCGCCGCCAAGGTGAAGCGCGAGGCCGATCGCCGCCTCGCCGCTGAGAAGGCCCGAGATGACACCTCCCGGGACCTCGCCGCCCTCACGGGGGATATGGAGGAGATGACCCGGCAGGTGGGGCCTGCCGTGGAGAAGGCGGTGGAGGCGGCGGAGAGTATCCAGGCGGCGCAGGTGCTGTCGCAGCAACGGGAGCGCATGTTCCTGTCCTTGACGGGACGGGGTCGTGAGCTTGCCGCGAAGCTGGGGGCAGAGGCGCCAAGCGTTCCGGCTCAGGGCCACGCCGACGCCGCCACCTACCTTCTGTACTTCGAGCAGCTCTTCGCGGCGCTTGAAGGCCCTACCGCGGAGATCCGCGACGTGGTTGAGGAGGAGTGCCGTCAGCTTCTGGCGGTGGCGGTGGACCGCATCTTCTCCAACCTCGTCCACCTCCAGCCCGGGTTCGACCTCACCACGGTGACCGAGCCACTGGAGGGGGACGCTGCGTGGAAAGCCTCCAGCTCCGTCCGCGACCAGGTGGACGACTTCTGCAGCCGCTTCCGGCGGGCCGCTGCAGAGGAAGGCGGCGAGGGGAGCGAGCCCGAGGAGGAAGAAGAGAGCGACCAGGACGACGCTGAGGCCTCCGACTAATCTCCTCCTGCAACGCGTCGCGCTTGCAGCGCTTTTAGGGGCGTTTGCCCGTTAGAGAATTTCATTTTCCACCTTGTAATTTACTTCTTCACTTCGTAAACATTTTGCTATCGATTAAGTGTGCGCTCCCTTCGAGGGGTCTTTGCTTCATCTCCATGCCTTTTTCTCTCTGCGTCGTTGGACCCTTCCCCTCGCGCTATGACTCCTGCCGCTGCGGTATGCTCGAGCAATGACTCGGCAAGGCCGGGGGGAGTTTAAGGCTTGGGGAGGTAAGAGCCCTCAAGTCGCGATGCTGAGGGCCCCCCTTTGACGCGCAAGCAGTCCACGGAGAGTAAGGAAAGAACCGCTTGAGGGGCGCAGAGTGCTTATGAGAAAAATGCGAGGATTCCCTTGAGGTGGGCGAAAAACTTAGCTTCGCGAGGCGTTTTCCCGGTGTGGGCCTTCTCTGGCGGAGTTCTCCCCTTCAGGGGCCGAGGGTTCTCCTCCGCAGGCCTGGTGGGGACTTTCGCTCTCTGTGGATGTTAGAGGGGCGAGCCGAAACGCTAGATCACAGCATCAGGGACTAATGCGCGCTTATAGGTCGCCTCAGGCGTTCCTTGCGAGGAGAGAGAGTACCAAGGTCCTTTGAAGAGATGGCGTGCTTGGGAGGGCCTGCCCTCTAGCCAGAGCTCGGATCCTTGGGTTTTGCAGTACTGCTGGTGTGTCACTTGAGGCACTGGCACCGTACTCAGCCCCCGCTCGCGAGGTACGCATGTGGAGAGATATAAGTGCCCATTTTCAATAAATGAAATAAAGCTGTAATAAACTCACCACCAAAATATTACATAGCGGCGCCGTAGCGCATAGTTCACTTGGAACGAAGATGGCGCTGGAGCGCAAAGTTCACTTGGAACGAAAATGGCGCTGGAGCGCGAAGTTCCCTTGGAACGAAGATGGCGCTGGAGCGCAAAGTTCACGTGGAACGAAAATCGGTGCATTACACTTGGGTTTGCCAAGCTAACGTTCCTTCCATGTCGAGGCATGGGGACCACCCATTAGTGGCAGAGGTTCACTGCGGCCTGCGGGGGCTCATTTGCAGGAGAGCTCGGAGGGCTGGGCCTCGGGAGAAGCTTTGAGAAGCTTGGAGGTGAAGCCGTGAGCTTCCCTCTAGAGACAAAAAATGCCTGGCGTGACTGTGATCACGGGTAGAACTTGCGCAGATGCGCGATGTTCCACGGGTTCTTGACGGGGATGCCGTCCTCGGTCTCGAGGCGTACTGCGCCAGGCCTGGCGACGTGGGAGACCCTATAGGGGCCTTCCCACATCGGGGAGAGCTTGTGGAGACCTTCCCTGGAGAGGATTCGCCTGAGGACGAGGTCGCCCGCTTCAAGGGTGCGTGAGCGCACATGGCGGCTGTGGTAGCGTCGCAGGTCTTGCTGGTACCCTGCCGCCCTGAGGGCGGCCTGACGGCGCAGTCCCTCGAGAAGCAGCAGGTCGTCGTTGTGGAGGCCCTCTTGGGTGTCCTCATTAAAGGCAAGGACCCGTGGCGATCCATGCTTGATTTCTGCGGGGAGGACCGCCTCGGCTCCGTAGACCAGAGCGAACGGCGTTTCGCCTGTAGGCCTCGAGGAAGTTGTGCGTATGGACCAGAGCACTGAGGGGAGCTCGTCAATCCAACCCTTGCCATGGCCCTTAAGGATGTTGAAGCTCCTGGTCTTGAGGCCCTTGAGGACTTCTGCGTTTGCTCGCTCGGCTTGACCGTTGCTGCGTGGGTGAGCTACCGAGGCGAAGCAGACCTTGATACCCAGTTTGTCGCAGTAGGCTCGGAAGGTGCCGCTGGTGAATTGCGAGCCGTTGTCAGTGATGATGCGGTTGGGCACGCCGAAGCGGCAGACCAAGCTTCGGATGAACTTCACCGCAGCCCCAGCTGGTATGGTGCGCACCGGCTCAACCTCGGTCCACTTGGTGAACTTGTCGATGGCCACGAGGAGGAAACGGTAGCCCCCCTGCGACTTCGGGAAGGGTCCCAGGATGTCCAGCCCCCAGACCACGAACGGCCAGGAGAGCGGGATGGTCTGAAGCTCCAGTGCCGGCTGATGGATTTGCTTGGCGTGGAATTGGCAGGCGTCGCAGGTTTGCACAATGGCGACCGCATCTTGAAGCACCTGAGGCCAGTAGAAGCCGCTCCTGAAGACCTTGCCTGCGAGGGTGCGCGCACATGAGTGGTGGCCGCACTCCCCGCTGTGGATGTCCTTAATCAGCTCTCGGCCTTCCTCAGGAGGGACGCACTTGAGCGCTACACCATTTGGGCGCTTGCGGTAGAGGTTTTCCTCGAGGATGCAGTATGACTTTGCTTGTCGAGCGACTCGCTCTGCATCAGTATCTTCTTCAGGGAGGATTCCTTTCACCAAGTAGTCCTTGAGCTCATCAATCCAGCCTGAGGCCTGGTGGGTTGCCGTCAGCAGCAGACGCTCCCCTGTGCTGGGACCGCAATCAGGCGCCCCAGACTCAGGAGGCGGTGGGAGCACTTCGCCTGCGCTTGCGGGCGTGGCCTCTCGAGGCTGCTTGATGGACGCCTTGGCGAGCCTCTCTTCGAAAACACCGACCTGCTGGGGTTGCCTCCGCGAGGCTCGCTTGGTGATGTCGTCGGCCTCTTGGTTTTCTTTCCTCGGGATGTGCATGAGCTCCATGCCCCTGAAGTGCTTCTCAAGCTTGCGGACCTCTTCGAGGTATGCGGCCATGTGGTCGTCTTTCGGCGTGTAACTCTTGTTGGAGAAGTTGACGAGCAGCTGTGAGTCTCCCTTGACGAGTAGGTGCTTGACGCCTAGAGCGATGGCGGCCCTTAAGCCGGCGAGGAGGCCTTCGTATTCGGCGATGTTGTTGGAGATCTTGTCGATTGTGAAGCACAGCTGGATAGCATAATAAAGCTTGTCACCCTTGGGCGAGGTTAGGACGACGCCTGCTCCGCCATTGCGGCAAGCGAAGGCTCCATCGAAGTGCATGGTCCAGTGGCTGGGCGCCGCGTCTCCCGAGGGCTCGGCCTCTGCCTCACGAGGCTCCTCAGGGCTTGGGTCAGTCCATTCGGCGACGAAATCAGCCAACGCTCTTCCTTTTATGACCCTCGTGGTGTCGAAGCGCAAGTTGAAAGGCTGCAGCTCGATGTTCCACCCTGCGACACGATCTGTGGCGTTGGGGTTGCGCAGGATTTGCTCCAGGGGGAAAGCGGTGACCATCGTGATGGGGTGGCCCTGGAAGTAATGTCTCAGCTTTCTGGAGGCGATGAGGAGCGCGACGAGGAGCTTCTGCTGCATTGGATACCGCTCGCGAGCGTCCCGTAGCACCGTGCTGACGAAGTAGACGGGGTGCTCGACGAGGGTTGTCTGAGGTGGCGCGGCATCGGCCCTCTGGGGGGGCTCTTCAGGTCTCCTGTCGGTATCTGCCTGTGCTGGCCTCTCGACAGGGGTTGTTGGAGCAGGCTCGACTTGAGGCGATGGGCCTGGCCGTGGGTCTGCGGAGGCTGCTCCTTCGACGGGGCCTTTGTCGGGGGGTTCCGGGCTTGGAGTGGCAGTGCTTTTCTTGGGGAGGACAGGCTCTTCCCTCTCGACCACCAAGACGGCGCTTGCTGTCTGAGGGGTGGCTGAGAGGTACAGCTTCAAGTGCTCGTCTGCCCTGGGGGCCACCAAGACCGGAGGGCTAGCCAGATACTTCTTTAAATCTTCGAAGGCTTTATCCGCCTCAGGGGTCCACTTGAATGTGCCCGACCTCTTCATGATCTTGAAAAACGGCAGGGCTCGCTCGCCGAATTTAGAGATGAAACGACCGAGGCTGGCCATGCAGCCCGCAAGGCGCTGCATTTCCTTGAGTCGGCGAGGGGGCTGCATTTGTTCTATGGCCTTGATCTTGTCAGGATTTGCCTCTATGCCGCGGTGGGACACGAGGAATCCGAGGAGCTTGCCTGAAGGGACCCCGAAGACGCACTTGGCGGGGTTGAGCTTGATGCTCACCTTTCTCAGGCTGGCGAAGGTTTCCTCTAGATCCCTCAAGAGGGTGTCCCCCTCTCGAGACTTGACCACGATGTCATCGACGTAGGCCTCAGCATTTCTGCCCATCTGAGCCCCCAAGGCTATCCTCATGAGCCTCTGGAAGGTGGCCCCAGCGTTCTTCAGGCCAAAGGGCATGCATGTGTAGCAGTACACACCACAGGGGGTGAGGAATGCCGTATTCTCCTCGTCCTCTTTAGCCATCTTGATCTGGTGATAACCAGAGAAGGCATCCAGAAAACAGAGGAGGTCACAGCCAGCGGTGGAGTCCACGATCTGGTCTATCCTCGGCATGGGGTATGGGTCCTTGGGACAGGCCTTGTTGACATCGGTGTAGTCGATGCAGAGTCGGCCTCCTCCAGCGGGTTTAGGGACGACCACGCCGTTGGAGAGCCAAGTGGGGTGCGCGACTTCGCGGACGACATTTGCCGCCTTGAGTTTCTCTACTTCCTTGATGATGAAGGCTTGCTTCTCGGGGGCTTGCTTGCGTGCTTTTTGCTTGACGGGGCGTGCGTCTGGACACACGGCTAAGTGGTGCTCGATCACCTCCCTTGGTACGCCGGACATATCTGACGGAGTCCACGCGAACATGTCAGAGTTTGCCCGAAGGAAGGCGACGAGCGCGCCTTCCTATTTGGGAGGCAGGGCGGCGCCTATGGTGACGCTAGCTCCCGAGCCTTCAGCCCCCGAGCTGGTGGTGTCCAGCGGCACCTTCTTCGTGGCGGCTTGCTCCTGAGAGAACACCTGCTTCTTCTTCCTGGGCCTCTCGAGAGGCTCCATGTCCTCGTCAGCCGGGAAAGCCATGGCGGCTGCCTTGTAGGCGCTCTCGATAGCGCGCGTGGCGTCCAGGACATGGCCATGGACGGCGATGGTGCCAGCGCTGCCGGGAATCTTGACCATGTTGTAGGCGTGATGCGTGACGGCCATGAACTTCGCAAGGGCGGGGTAGCCGAGGATGGCGTTGTACGGCAGGCCGATGTGCGCGACGTCGAAGTCGATCAGCTCCGTGCGGTAGTTCTTCTGCGTGCCAAAGGTGACCGCGAGGCGGACTTGTCCCAGAGGCTCGATAGAACCACTGGTGACGCCCGTGAACGGCCTGGAGGGCATAAGCCACTCGTAGGGCACTTGAAGCGTCTCGAAGGTCTCGACAGAGATGACATTCAGGCCCGCTCCCCCGTCGATGAGCGTCTTGGAGACGGTGATGTTGTTGATGGTGGGGGAGCAGACCAGGGGGAGGGTTCCAACGGTCTTGGTCGACCTGGGGTGGTCCTTGGCGTCGAAGGCGATGGTGTACTGGGACCACTTGAGGGGCCTGGAAGTCTCGGTGCTCGGGAGCGCGGCGTTGAGTTCGCGGGCGAACTGCTTGAACTGATTGTTCGACTTGGGCGCTTGAGCTCCGCCGAGGATGCAGGCCATGGCGCCTCTCGGGGCCTGATAGCCTCCGTCTTCCTCGTCGGGGAGGTTGTTGTTCTTCTGGGCGGCGTTGGCTTGAGTGCCCGACGGCTTCTGGTAGCCGCCATCGCGCCTGCCCTAGGCGTCCCTGCGGTAGCCGCGACCTCTGCCGCGGCCTCCGCTGCCTTCTCCCCGCTCGCGTTCCCTGCTCAGCCTCTTGAGGTCGAAGCAGTCGTCTGTAGCGTGCCCGCGCCTGTTGTGGTAGACGCAGAACGGACGGTGGTCCATTTCTTTGTCGCCGCGCTCGGGGGAGCCCCTGCGGGAGCCCTTTGCGTCAGGCTCTGCCGCGAGGACCGCGGTGGCCTTGCGCTTGGGCTCTTCCTTCTTCTTGTGGCTCTTGGACCCTTCGCCCGGGTCGTCCCCCCGCGCGCTCATCTTGACGAAGAGGAGTCCCTCTTCAGCCTTGGCGCACTTGTCCGCCAGATCGAACAGCTTCACCACAGAGGTGAGCTTGTCGTGGATGCCGAGCTTCTCGAGCATCCTGCGGTTCGTGACGCCCTCGCGGAAGGCAGCGATCACCTGGGTGTCGGGGATGTTTGGAATTTTGTTCCGCACCTGGCTGAAGCGCTGGATGTACTTGCGAAGAGTTTCACCCTTCTTCTGCACCACAGCGCGCAAGTCGTTGTGGGTGAGCGCGCGCTCGTACGTGCCCTTGAAGTTGGCGACGAACTGCCTGCAGAGCTCCTCCCAGGAGTCGATGGAGTCCTCGGGCAGGTTGAGAAGCCAGGACAGAGCGGAGTCCCTGAGGGCGTGGGAGAACCAGTTGGCCATGACTTTGTCATCGCCCCCTGCAGCCTGGATGGAAGTGGTGTAGAGCTGCAGGAACTCGAGAGGGTTGGTGGACCCGTCGAAGCCCTTGGGGAGCGCTGGCCTGAACTTCTGTGGCCAGACCACACGGCGCAGGGTGCGCGTGAAGGCCATGCAGCCTGAGGCATAGGTGGCCGTTCCTCCTTGGAGGGCCCTGCGGTTTTGCTGCCCCGCCTGACCGAGCTCCTCGACGAGGCGGTTTTGGAGGTTGCGACGTCGCTCCATGCCTACGCGCGCGTCAGGTGCGGTGCGCTGCACGATTTGGCAGTCGTGCGGCGAGGAAGCATGGGAGGGAACCCGCTGTGCCGCGGCCGGGGGCGGTCCCGGCGGCGGCGGTGGCGCACCTGGTGCGGCCGTCCCTGCAGGGCCGGAAGGCACGATGGAGCGCGACGGAGCGGGGCGTGTGGTTGCGATGTCGACGAGGTGGTGGAGGCGGTCCAGCCACTGGTCGTGCGCTTCGGCACTTGGCCGGTAGCGGAGGAGCTCCTGAGCCATCAGTAGCGCGGTGTGCGGGGCGGGCTCTTGATGCTCCCGCGTGGACACGCTCTGGCGCCGGGACGGGTGCGAGGACTCAGCGTCCCCGCGGCGCTCGGAGAGGTCCTCGTCGTCACGCTGGTCTCCTTCGCGGTGCTCCTCGCTCTCCGGCTCTTCCACGAGCGGGCCGGTGCCAGCGCGTTCGGTCGCGCGGGGGCGACCACGGCGGCCGCGGGTGGGTGCAGTGCCGGGCTCGGTGTGAGCTCTCTCGGAGGTGCGCCTGTTGGCGCGCGTCGCGCGGGTGTCCATCATGGCGCGGAGTTCGGAGGTTGAAGACGCGCCTCAGTCCCCTACCTGGCGCGCCAAATGTCGAGGAATGAACTCCCACGTAACAGGGGTAGTCTCGCCCCGGGAAGAGGTTCGAAGGGGGACTGAACACGGAGGTCAAACAACCCTCGATGCACGCCGCGACGTTGCTCGCGGTGCTTGGAGCGGAACTGCACGGCAGAGAGTGACACCGGCCCTTACCCAGGTTCACGGCCCTCAAGGCGAGGTAACACCGCTACTCCTGCTTGTCTCGATTGCACTGTGGTGACTGTAGTACAACAAGCCTCCGGGCCTTGAGAGGGTCCGGAGGTGGCGGACGCTATTGAGCTTGGGATCGAGTCCTTCTTCTTTTTTTCCGCTGCGGAAGTGCCCCTTCTCCTTAAATAGCTGCCCCGGGCCTCATCCCTGCGATCTGCGCAGTGGACGGGTTCCCACATGGCCACCAGTGGCGGAGTGGGGTGCACTACTGCTTGCTCGTTCATGGACTCGGTCCATGGTCGCAAAGCCTGTCTTCGTGGCAGAGCAGCTGTCTCCTCCGTCCTTGGACGCGCCTCTTCCGTGTTAAAGCGGCGCATTGTGGCCGACAAGTTGCAGACTTGGCAGAGCGGCTCGCAGGCGCGGCGGAGACCGTGGGGTGTGCCCGCAGTGACGTCGTCGTTGGAGCGTTGTGCCGGCCAACTGCTTTATCACCAAAGAGGAAAGCTTCGTTGGCGGCGCAGGGGACACAGAACTTTGTTGACCCCTTTTATCATGGGAGCGGCAACTGTGACGCTGTTGCTGCCGTGCGCGCAGACGCGCGCGTCACCCTGCGGCCGCAGCAGAGCCCATGTGCGCTCTGCAGCACTTCCTTCGTCTCGAAGTATCCCCTCAGGGGCCTGAGGCTCTCGAGGGGGAGGGGCCGGACCGGCTCCCAGCAGGGGGAGAGATTCCTCGAGCGGGACGCCCTCGGGGGGAGCACCCTTCAGGCCCCTTCCAGCGCCTCAGGTTCCCCGTAGGGGTTTCTCCCTCGGGGGGAACCCTCCAAGCGGTTGGCTTGGTCCTTAGTCGTTTTGTAGACGCTGTCGCGTGCGCAGCCCGTGGAGAGTGGGCTATGCACACCCTAGAATCCACTGGGCCGACAGGGTTGACGACGGCGGCGGCTCTGGACTTCGTGGAGGAAAAAGGTGCGTGTCTTCGGTCTTAGATATCCGAGGGGTATAAGTAGGCGAAAGGGCGAAGGCGGCAGGGCCTCGAGGGCCCCACACCCCGTGCTCGCGCGGCAGAAGGGGGGGCCGCGCCGGGAGGGGGTGTAGGCCCCTCGGGGTCCTCCTCCGTCTCCTCTTCGGTGTTCTAGAACCTCCCGGGGAAAATAAGCACTTTGACGTTTCGTTTGTCCAATTCCGAGAATATTTCCTTAACAACTTTTCTGAAACCAAAAACAGCAGAAAACAGGCAACTGGCACTGTGGCATCTTGTTAATAGGTTAGTCCCAGAAAATGCATAAAATGATATAAAAGTGTATATAAAACATGTAGCAATTGGCATAATATAAGCATGGAACATAAGAAATTATAGATACGTTTGAGACGTATCAAGCATCCCCAAGCTTAGTTCTACTCGTCCCGAGTAGGTAAAACGATAACAAGAATAATTTCTGAAGTGACATGCTTCACACAATCTTGATCAAATAATAATGTAATGCATGTAAGTTGAGATCAAATGAATAAAAGTTGTAGTTTATATTGATATCAAATGAGTAATGAATAAACAAGTAGGCATAACAAAGCAAAACTTTCAATGAATCAGTAATAGAGAACAATCAACCGTGCAAAGTAGATATTAAAGATGATTTAAGCTTCAAGCACAACAATATAATCATCTAATGAATCAAACAATCATGACAACTTTGTGAAAGGATCAAGTCAAGCGATAGCAATATGCACGTAGAAGATCATTTCTCTATTTGTTCACACAAAAACAAGCAAGTGTTCAGCGTTGGTTCCTGGCACCAGGATGTTGTGGCTAAGAGAATAATAATGGGGGTTTCGAAGGCCAACGGAAGAAAGTCTCACACAGCTGAAAGTGATCATTAGACAAGAGGAAGTCTTATAATCGAAGCTATGCAAGGAGTAGTGATTGCCACACAACGGATGCACATAGAGCTATAAGTGTATGAAAGCTCTCCAATGGAACTAGTGGGGGTGCATCTAACTTGCTTGCTCATGAAGACCTAGAGCACTTTTGAGTAGGCTCATCATTGGAATATACAAGCCAAGTTCTATAGTGTAAAGTTCCCCACATAGTTATGCAAGTAAAATATGAAAACTCTCACATATGGAGTAAAGGTGCTAAACATGAGCACAAATGATGACTATGAATAATATGGGTGCTATAACATGAGCACAAGTGTGAATAAAGAGTAGTAATGTTGCCCCCTTTTTTTATTCTTTCTTTTTTTTTTCTCTTTTTTCTACTTTTTTGTATTTTTTTGTTTCTCTTTTCGATGGCCTCCATGGCTCTTTTCACTTTTAGGGGCAAGCATCCTAATATGACAACATACTTTTGGTACAAATATCTCATGATGAATAAAACATGGTGTATGAAAACGGTGCCTCTGCCAGTGTAGCAGGATATGCAATGATGTAGCGTAACATGGGTAAAACCACACATCAGCTATATAGAATCATGCAAAGCAATATATAAATGATAAATGACAACAAGTCATGTAATGTAAGATGAAATTAGCATGGCAATATATCTCGGAACAGCTATGGAAATGCTGTAGTACGTAGGTATGGTGGATATTTTGAGGAAAATATTTGGCTTATGTGTAGGAGAACATGATGAAGATCTCCCACGAGTTTTGGATGTACCCGCGAAGTATGCACCAACTCTCAATGTGAGAAAGGGCAATGCAAAGTACCGAAGAGGCTAGCAAATATGTAGGTGGAAGTGCCATGACAACCGCAGTTTAGAACTCACAAGAAAAATGATTCCAAATAGAAACATGATCTTACAAGGCATAATGAAAATCACTCCACGAGGGACCGTGGCAAATGAACAAGTCACTGTTGGGACCCCGACCGTAGCGCATAACACAAAGTCATTACGGTTGCTTTTAACATTAGGAGTCATATTTCATTATGCTACCAACTGGAAATTTAAGTGTGGCACAGCTTCAAGTTTTCTAGACCAACCATTAATCATTCCACCTTACTAAACCATCATGTTTACCATTAAGCATATTAATATCTCAAAACAACATCAATGATTCAAGTGACACAATTTAATGATCTACAAGATTATGTATCATTTAGTTATACCATCTACCACATTTAACATTTTCTGTTCTTAACCAAACACCAATCAACTTATTTAAAAATAAACTCTCCAAGTATATAACAATGAGATATGAGAGTATAACATATGAGAATTAACAGCTCCAACAAGAGATGCATGAAAAACAAGAGCTAATAGTATTGAAATAACATAGAAGAATACTCAAGAAATATAAGTGAAGAATATGAGTATTCATAAGAAAAAGCGGAGCGTGTCTCTCTCCCACAAAAGAATGCTAGGATCCATTTTATTCAGAGAATGAAAATAACAAAAACAAACAGACGCTTCAAGTAAAGCACATAAGATGTGGCCGAATTAAAATATAGTTTCACTAGAGATGACCTGATAGTTTGTTGATGAAGAAGGGGATGCCTTGGGCATCCCCAAGCTTTGACGCTTGAGTCTTCTTGAAATATGCTTGGGTGACCCACGGGGGCATCCCCAAGCTTTGGCTCTTTCATCTTCTTGATCACATCGAATCATCCTTCTCTCTTGATCCTTGAAAACTTCCTCCACACCAAACTCAAAGTAAACTTCATTAGAGGGTTAGTGCACAAAAAGTTCTTATATTCTGCATGAACACAATTGCTAGCAATGCTACTGGACATTAGCTACAGCCACCGATACTTTATGGCACAAAAAGATCCATTCAAGATAGTAAAAGAGGCATTGCAAAATAAATGGCAGAATCTGTCAAAAACAGAACAGTCCATAAAGACGAATTTTTTCGAGGCACTTAACCTGCTCAAATCAGAAAACTCAAAACTAATTAAAGTTGCATATATATTTGAGGATTACGCACAAACAATCCCAGGTCCATCCGATTTTTCTGTAAAGAGTTATGAATTTAACGGTGGACAGCAGAAAACAGTTTAAGCACAGCAATCCAAATCTAGCATCAACTTTCTACTAGAGGCTTAACTTGACACAACAATGTAATAAAGTAAAGATACAAAGGAATTTCTACAGAGGTAGACATCTTCCTTGACTTAATAAAATAAAATAACAGAAATAAAAAGTGGGTTGTCTCCCATAAGCGCTTTTCTTTAACGCCTTTCAGCTAGGCACAGAAAGTGATATTCAAGTGTTTCCAAGAGATGAAGCATCAACATCACGGGAACGAGTTGCTCTAAGTTTATTTCTCTTACCATTTTTCTTACCTTTGCTCGTAGGGAATGTTTGCCCGCGTCCTGGAGAGGAAGTGAAGCTCATAGTACCTTTTCCCACATCAATTACTGCTCCCAAGAGTTTTAGCAAAGATCTTCCAAGCGTGATTTGTCCTGTCCCTACACATTCAATAACACGATAATTAGTGGATACGGTTCTTCCTAAGAATGTTGTGAACACTCCTTCAGCTACTCCAATGGGTTGTATAACAGTATTATCCGTAAGGGTTATTTCTTCTCCCCCTTCAACAAGTCCCCAAAGATTTAAAGATGCATGAATATACTTAGGCATGAGACAAAATTCAGACATAATATCACAACATGCATCAAAGATTTCATTACCAATAGTAATTCTCATGGTAGGGAGCCACATAGAAGGTTCAGAATTTATGGGAACATAATCAAAATACTCAAGAATTTTATTATACCCATCCTTCAAGCAAGATATGCGTGTCTCAAGGGTATTTAATCTAGTATGAATATTACCAATGCTTGTATCACATTTATTAGCTGAAGAAGAGGACATAATTAATTTCTTTATTGCATTAAAAGCTTGATCTCCATCACATTGAAGGAAATCTCCTCCCACTACAGCATCTAGAGCATACCTATAGCAAAGAACAAGTCCAAAATAGAAGCTACTAAGAAGCACACTTAGAGTCATTTTTTGGTTCGGTTTCACCATAAGATTAAAAAATTCTAGACCAAGCTTCTCCAAAAGTTTACTCACTCCCTTGTTTAAAAGTAAAGATCAACTCCTCAGGTGACACAGCAACAGGAAATATACTAGGCATAATAGCAAACCGAAATAAGCAAAAACTGAAATAAAAATAGTAATGCAAGTAACTAATTTTTTTGTATTTTTTATATTTAAGCAAACAAGACAATAAAATAAATTGCAAGTAACTAATTTTTTTGTATTTTTGATATTAAGCAAACAAGACAATAATAAAAATAAACTAAGCAAGACAATAAAAAATAAAAAGATTGGATGTGAGAGACTCCCCTCGTAGAAGAGCTTAGCTTCCCCAGAAAAATTGCTGGCGTCAAAGGGGAAGCTAAACTTTGCTGAACAGAAGAACTCTTGTTTCCCCGGCAACGGCGCCAGAAAAATTGCTTGATGGCACCGGTGAGGTGTTGTTGGGAAACCCCAAGAGGAAGGTATGAAGTAGTGCAGCAGCAAGTTTTCCCTCAGTTGTGAAACCAAGGTTTATCCAACCAGTAGGAAACTAGAGATCTTCCGGAGGTTGTTGAAGATGACTTTGGCAGGGCGCACTACCGGTGTCAGCAACGAACGTGGAACCTGCACACAACACAACCAAGATACTTTGCCCCAACTTAACAGTGAGGTTGTCAATCTCACTGGCTTGCTGTAACAAAGGATTAAACATATGTGTCGAGAATGATGTTTGCTTGCAGAGAATAAAAGTAACAGGATTGCAGTAGGATTGTTTATCAGTTTGAGGAAAAAGGACCGGGGTCCACAGTTCACTAGTGGTGTCTCTCCATAAATAATAATAGCATACATGCGGGTAAACAAATTACAGCTGGGCAATTGACAGAATAAAGAAGTGCATAATGATGCATATACTATAGTTATGATGGCTAGTGTGATATTCATTTGGGCATTACAACAATATACATAGACCGTTCCAACCGCATCTATGACTAATAATCCACCTTCCAGTTAGCGTCCGCACCCCTTTCAGTATTAAGTTGCAAGCAACAGATAATTGCATTAGGCAATGTGTGTAATGTAAGTAATACAAATACCCTTAGATAAAGTACTACTGTTTTATCCCTAGTAGCAACAGTACATCTACAACCTTACAGCTTGCTGTCACTACCCCAGATTAAATAGAGACATGAATCTACTATCGAGCATAAATACTCCCTCTTGGAGTCACAAGCATCTACTTGGCCAGAGCATCTACTAGCAACGGAGAGCATGCAAGATCATAAACAACGCACTCACAATTTATATTATGAAGCAATAACATAGTACTCAATATTCATCGGATCCCAGCAAACACAACATGTAGCATTACATAAAGATGATCTTGATCATGTTAGGCAGCTCACAAGATCTACGCATGGTAGCACAAGAGGAGAAGACAACCATCTAGCTACTGCTATGGACCCGTAGTCCAAGGATGAACTACTCACGCATCAGTCCGGAGGCGGGCATGGTGATGTAGAGCCCTCCGGTGATGATTCCCCTCTCCGGCAGGGTGCCGGGAGGAGCTTCTGAACCCTCCCGATCTAGGGTTGACGACGGCGGCGGCTCTGGACTTCGTGGAGGAAAAAGGTGTGTGTCTTCGGTCTTAGATATCCGAGGGGTATAAGTAGGCGAAAGGGCGAAGGCGGCGGGGCCTCGAGGGCCCCACACACCGTGCTCGCGCGGCAGAAGGGGGGGCCACGCCGGGAGGGGGTGTGAGCCCCTCGGGGTCCTCCTCCGTCTCCTCTTCGGTGTTCTGGAACCTCCCGGGGAAAATAAGCACTTTGACGTTTCGTTTGTCCAATTCCGAGAATATTTCCTTAACAATTGTTCGTAAACCAAAAACAGCAGAAAACAGGCAACTGGCACTGTGGCATCTTGTTAATAGGTTAGTCCCAGAAAATGCATAAAATTATATAAAAGTGTATATAAAACATGTAGCAATTGGCATAATATAAGCATGGAACATAAGAAATTATAGATACGTTTGAGACGTATCAACCTTCCGGTTAGCGTCCGCACCCCTTTCAGTATTAAGTTGCAGGCAACAGATTATTGTATTAAGCAAAGTGTGTAAAGTAAGTAATAACATTATCCTTAGACAAAGTACTATTGTTTTATCCCGAGTAGCAACAGTACATCTACAATCTTAGAGCTTGCTGTCACTACCCCAGATTAAATAGAGACATGAACCCACTATCGAGCATAAATACCCCCTCTTGGAGTCACAAGCATCTACTTGGCCAGAGCATCTACTAGCAACGGAGAGCATGCAAGATCATAAACAGCACACAACATGATATATTATGAAGCAAATGACATAGTATTCAATATCCATCGGATCCCAGCAAACACAACATGTAGCATTACATAAAGACGATCTTGATCATGATAGGCAGCTCACAAGATCTAAACATGATGGCACAATAGGAGAAGACAACCATCTAGCTACAGCTATGGACCCGTAGTCCAAAGATGAACTACTCACGCATCAGTCCGGAGGCGGGCATGGTGATGTAGAGCCCTCCGGTGATGATTCCCCTCTCTGGCAGGGTGCCGGGGAGAGCTTCTGAACCCCCCCCCCCACCCCCCCGAACTAGGGTTGACGACGGCGGCGGCTACGTAAGGTTTTGTGGAAAAGTGTTCCGGAACCTCCCGTGAAAAATAGGGACTTTGGTATTAAATTCGTCCAATTCCGAGAATATTTTCTTAAGTGGTTTTCTGAAACCAAAAACAGCAGAAAACAGGGAACTGGCACTGTGGCATCTTGTTAATAGGTTAGTCCCAGAAAATGCATAAAACCACACAAAGTGTATATAAAACATGTAGCAAATGGTATAATATAAGCATGGAACATAAGAAATTATAGATGCGTTTGAGACGTATCAAACTACTGTTTTATCCCTAGTAGCAACAGTACATCTACAATCTTAGAGGTTGCTGTCACTCCCCCAGATTAAATAGAGACATGAACCCACTATCGAGCATAAATACCCCCTTTTGGAGTCACAAGCATCTACTTGGCCAGAGCATCTACTAGTAACGGAGAGCGTGCAAGATCATAAATAATGCACTCACAAGATATATTATGAAGCAAATGACATAGTACTCAATTATTCATCGGATCCCAGCAAACACAACATGTAGCATTACATAAAGATGATCTTGATCATGATAGGCAGCTCACAAGATCTAAACACGATGGCACAATAGGAGAAGACAACCATCTAGCTACTGCTATGGACCCGTAGTCCAAGGATGAACTACTCACGCATCAGTCCGGAGGCGGGCACGGTGATGTAGAGCCCTCCGGTGATGATTCCCCTCTCCGGCAGGGTGCCGGGAAGAGCTTCTGAACCCTCCCGAACTAGGGTTGACGGTCTGGAACGTATCGTGGAAAAATGTTCGGGTCTTAGGTCTTATTTCGTCGGGGGGTATTTGTAGGCGAAAAGGCGAAGCCGGTGGAGGCCCAAGGGCCCCACACCACGTGGCCGCGCGCCCAGGGGGGCCCCGCGCCACCAATAGGTGTGGGTGCCTCGGTGCCCTCCTCCGTCTCGTCTTCGGTGTTCTGGAAGCTCCCGAGAAAAATAGGGACTTTGGCTTTTGATTCGTCCAATTCCGAGAATATTTCCTTAACAGCTTTTCTGAAACCAAAAACAGCAGAAAACAGGGAACTGGCACTGTGGCATCTTGTTAATAGGTCAGTCCCAGAAAATGCATAAAAACCATATAAAGTGTATATAAAACATGTAACAATTGATATAATATAAGCATGGAACATAAGAAATTATAGATACGTTTGAGACGTATCAGCCATACACACAGGAGGCATGAACCTACTATCTAGCACTAAACTCTCTCTTGGAGATACAAATAATCACTTGGCCGGATTGACCAATGGATCGAAGATTATGTAATATCATAAATAAAACATGGATATGATAATAAGAAGATGAACAAACTGAGCATAACTTCACAATTCATCGGATCGCAGCAAACATAACATGTAGCATACTAGCATTACATAATAGTGATCTTGATCGTGTTAGGCAGCTCACAAGATATACATATGGTAGCGCAAGGAGAAGAGACAACCATATAGCTACTACTATGGACCCGTAGTCCAAGGATGAACTACTCACACATCAGTCCGGAGGCAGGCATGGCGATGAAGAAGACTCTGATGACGACCTCCTTCGGGCGGGTGCCGGGAAGAGCTTTGGAACCCTCCTGAATTAGGGTTTCGAGTTGACAGCGGCCTTGGGTAGGTTTCGTGGACAATATTGGCCACCCTAGGGTTTTTAGTCTCGGTCGAATATATAGGCGAAGAGGCGGCGCGAGGTGAGCCCTAGGCCTCCCAAGCGGCCTCTCGGTGCGACCAACTCTAGGCCACGCCTGGGGGTCGTCTCCTCCCAGTGGTGTCCCCCCCGGCCTCTCCTTTCGACCTCGTGTTCGTGTCGGTGAAAAGCTGATGCCCGTGGATTTTCAGGTACTTTGGAGAGTAGTTCCATAACAACTTTCCTAGAAAAAAACAGCAGCAAACATGAACTGACACTAAGTATATTGTTAATAGGTTAGTCCAAGAAAATGTCCTAAAATGATATAAAATTGTAATAAAAACATGTAGTATTGTTATAAAAAACATGGAACAGTAAAAAATTATAGATACATTTGAGATGTATCAGTGATCAGATCCACACTTTTTCATGAAAGTTAGACATTATATATCTTTGAAACAATGCTCAAACAGCTAAGTCCCCGATTCCGAGTGAAGGTGGTAGCATACCCCTTTGTTCCTAATTACATAAAAGTACAAACACATGAGAATATGTTTTTTACTAAAGATTAGAGGTAACCGCAATGGTGGGCACAAGAAGATGTTTCTGCTGGTTCCTTCCCAAGGAAAGTACGTCTACGTTGGTGAGGTGTGGAGCCTCCTAGGCACTCTAATAGCACAGCCGTGTTTCACCTTAATCTTCAATCTTCGTTAGCCTTTCCCGCGAGGGACTAACTCGTTCCACTATGAGGTCGACTTCTTATGCATTGACCAAACCTTTACAACACGGAGGGGCTCCCCACAATTGTATTGGAGACTCCCAACAACATCCCAGAACTCCCATTCCAAAACCCACACCAACCGTTTAGGGTACACAATTCACCCAAGAGTAACAAGTTTCTCAAACTTCACTTTCACGTATCACCGTGGAGAACTCAAATCGATACACCTAATGCAACGACAAGAACACCCAAAGTGGTCAAAGTTCTTTTCTCTCAAATCCCACTAAAACAACTAATTGCTAAGGAGGGAGATGGGAGGAAGAACAAGGAAAACAACAAATGAATCCCAAGGTAGATCCAATGTGCTCCCTTCACTTAAAGGTGAGATTGATTGGTCGAATTGTAGATCTAAATCTCCTCTCTCTTTTCCCTCAAGAAGTAGCAAGAATCATTGGAGGCACTGAGATAAGCAAACTCAAGAAGGTCAACAATGGAGGACAAACACGAGCTGTAGAGATAGGGTCCCTTCTCCCTTGAGAAAGAATACCCCCTTAAATAGGTCCCGGAAAATGTGACCGTTATGTGCAGTTTTCATACCCAGCGGTACTACCGCTCCACCTAGGATCCAAGTGGTACTCGGTGCAGTACTGCTCCCAACCGCAACGGTACTGTGAGGTACAACCGTTGCTGCCAGAGAGTGGAACTACCGGTATACGCACCGGTACTACCGCTGGACAAGCCTCGAACAAATTCGAGATATTCCGGCGGTACTATAGCTACCAGTAGGGTAGCACTAGCAAACGAGGGGCGAAAATCCTTCTTGTTGTACCTTGAGCGGTAGTATCGCTGCCTGGAAGGAGCAGACCATCCGCGATACTACCGCACAGGGAAAGCACCTGGAGTGCGATGGTAGTGCCTTCGCCGACAAGCTCTGTTGCTGCTGCCCTCGTCATCGCCGCCGCTGCCACCATCTGCCGTCCGTGCCTTCGTGCTGCTCGCCGCTCGTCATGGGTATGTCACCTAGAGCTGTCCAACTGTGGTGGTGGAAGGTAACTCTATCAATGTGAAATTAGATGAGACTAACTATCACTAAAAACATAAGCACGATTGTTTGCTTATCTATACACTGCCGACATGACTGTACTGCTTGCACACAGAACACATGCACAACATAGTTTTTGGATGGTTAAAACCAGGACGCGCCTTAGCATGAGATCGCCCAAGCAAGCACGTCGTCGTGTTGAGTGGGCATCCGGACACAGTCGCTCGTCGTGGACGTAGCTAGGCTGGTCCCATCGCACGCGCGCGACAGCTCCAACCGCCGACTCTCATGTCGTGCCCGTCTCCCCGGCCACATAACGCGAGACGAAGATGCCTCTGTCGCCTGCCTTTATAAACAGTACTGTACCATATGGAAAGGGCTAGGCCCGAAAAGGGCAGACGTATGCCTTTCCTTCATACAAAGTCTGACGATTCAACGAGATTCTGAAGGCACTTGCTGAACCTGGCAAATGTATGAGCCGAATGGTAACACGTCGATCGTTTGAAAATTGAAACGGTGTAAACATCATGTAAAAGGGCTCTTTTGATTGGCAGTTGTATGAATCAGTGAACGCATGTCGATCATGGCACATAGTACTAGTACAACGGAACGTAAGTGTCGCGTCGCCCGCGTGCATATCAGGTGGGCGTTGTCCCTTCTATGAGCCTGCCACCCCAACCCCATGACAGAGCCTCTTTCATT
The DNA here is from genome assembly GCA_026929855.1 of Poa annua. Taxonomy (NCBI): domain Eukaryota; kingdom Viridiplantae; phylum Streptophyta; class Magnoliopsida; order Poales; family Poaceae; genus Poa; species Poa annua. The sequence goes on from CM049433.1 coordinate 76,202,514, forward strand.
CCTACGCAGGATTGCTGGATTCGATCGTACTGAAAATCAGCCGCGATCGATTGATCAGTACGTTACATCTCCTGTCCAGTTGACAATTGCACCCACCACATTCAGTCCCTGCTTGTCGTTTAGTAGCAAGGATGGCTTCTACAGGAGCACAAAACTTATAATCTAGTCTACCGCGCCTCCATCCTTTTTTATAAAACGATTTGTCAAGTTCACTAAACTTGCCGTAAAGTTTTATAAAAAGGGACAGAGGCGCAGTGTCTTTGTTGATTCTGGGATAAGGATTCATGTTCGACCTTGGGCACCACGTCTCAACATCAATGAATGTCCGACGTTTCCGGTTTAAAGGCTTCGTAGAACATTTATCGTTGGGTCTCATACATTTTTGTGAGTAATTTGTCATGGTTTGTGCCCCCGTCTAAGAATACGATAGTGATAGTCTCGCCTCGATTTTTTTCTCTTTCCGTTACTTCTTCATTAGATATTGTTTAAGAGTGCTTTTACATTGGGGCACTTCCACGTAATATGTAATAAATAATCTGACTGTGTGTATCAAGATACCGGGGTTTATCAAACTTTTCAAAAAATTCTCTAGAATATCTAAATATGTTAAGACTAATCATCCTTTTTCGGTATTGTTCATCCAACTAAAATGAAATGATAGCAAATTCCCAAGACTAAATATCATAGAAGATAATAAAATTATTGTATTAATTTAATGAAACTAAATAACATCATATCAGATTCCCGAAACTAACTATCCTAGGAAAACTAGACTTGTGGCAAAACAAATAGTCAATAACCTAGCACATCCAACTCATCAATTGATTTTTAACTAATCATGGTAGGAACTGACAATAAAGAAGAAGAAAACTGGTGCCCCGCTTCACTTAGTACCACTAACTTTTTCCACACGCTTTTAGTTGTACTCACTTTTTCCTACTCGATCCAATCCAACCTCGTAATTGCTCAATCGGCAATTTTCTTCGGGTAGACCTCGTTGACCGTTACCTGTCTCTGACGAGTGGGACCGCGTGAAATGCACACCTCTAGTCAAGATTGTTGAACGTTACTTGGCTGAGTCCTAGCGAGTGAAACCACTTACAATAATGACAGGTGGGGCTGGTCTAGGGCTGTGTGTCGCCTTATTTTGAACCATCTCGACCCCACTCTAACTCACACGGCTCGTCATGCCCTCCTTCGTGCCCGCCTAATTTTGATTGTTGACTCGATGATGTCTACGCACGCTTCTATTCTCGTAGACAGTGTTGGGACTCCAAGAGCAGAGGTTTGTAGAACAGCAACAAGTTTCCCTTAAGTGAATCACCCAAGGTATATCGAACTCAGTGAGGTATAGGTCAAAGATATCCCTCTCAAGCAACCCTGCAATTAAGATACAAGAAGTATCTTGTGTCCCAAACACACCCAATACACTTGTCAGATGTATAGGTGCACTAGTTCGGCGAAGAGATAGTGAAATACAAATTATATGGATGATTATAAGTAGTAATTGCAATCTGAAATAAAAATGGCAGCAAGCAAACATGTAGCAGAACAGGTTGTAAACGGTGTTTCAATGCTTAGAAACAAGGCCTAGGGATCATACTTTCACTAGTGGACACTCTCAACAATGACATCAAAGCTGAATAATAAATACTACTCTCAAACACTCTCTTGTTGGATGATAAACACCATTCATTGCGTAGGGCTATAACAGCACCCTCAAAGTATGAGTAAACACACACCACAACGTCATAAAGGAGTCACACACGGTGCGCTCACTGTCACCTTCACAACCGTGAATAACCCCGGAGTTAATATTAAAGTAAGCTCTAGAGTGCATAATAGATAAAGAGTAACATCACATATTCAACTAGATTACAAAGCTCATGATCACATAAAGATCACACCATGGGAGAGAGAGATAAACCACATAGCTACCGGTAGAGCCCGCAGCCCCGGGGGAGAACTACCCACTCCTCATCGTAGGAGTCAGCAACGGCGATGGAGATGGCGGTGGAGTTGATGGAGATGGCTCCCGGGGGCAATTCCCCGTCCCGGCAGGGTGCCGGAACAGAGACTTCTGTCCCCGAAACTTGTCTTCGATGGCGGCGGCGCAGCGGAACTCTTCTCGGGAAAAGGCTTCTTCTTTTAGGGTTTTCACGTCGGGGGCAATATATGGGCGAAGGGGCGATGTCGATGGGCGCCCGAGGGCCCCACATCATGTCCCGGCGCGGCAGGAGGGGGAGCCGCGCCCACACATGATGTGGCCGCCTCGTGGCCCCTCTCCGTCTCGTCTTCGGTGTTCTGGAACGTTCCGGGGAAAATAGGGACTTTGGCTTTTGTTTCGTGCAATTCCGAGAATATTTCCTTAACAGCTTTTCTGAAACCAAAAACAGCAGAAACAGGGAACTGGCACTCTGGCATCTTGTTAATAGGTTAGTCCCAGAAAATGCATAAAAACCATATAAAGTGTATATAAAACATGTAGCAATTGGTATAATATAAGCATGGAACGTAAGGAATTATAGATACGTTTAAGACGTATCAAGCATCCCCCAGCTTAGTTCTACTCGTCCCGAATAGGTAAAACGATGACAACAAATAATTTCTGAAGTGACATGCTTTCACAAAATCATATCATATAATATTGTAAGGCTCATGTTATGAATGAAGTGACTCAAGGCAATGGTCTATAGTTTGCTAACAAATAGAAAAGGAGTAAACAACTACATCATATAAGTAAAAACTTTTCATGGATAGTACTTTCAAACAAGTATCAAAAAGATTTGCATAAGAGTTAACTCATAAAGCAATAGTTTCTAAGTAAAAGAGTATTGAAGCAACACAAAGGAAGATATAAGTTTCAGCATTGGCTTTCAACTTGTAACATGTATATCATATAGATAGTTGTCAACACAAAGAAATATAACAAGTGCAATAAGTAAGCATATAAGAGTTGTTGTACACAGTTGACACAAGTGTTTGCTTCTAAGATCGAAAGAAGTACGTAAACTGACTCAACATAAAGTAAAAGATAGGCCCTTTTAATATGGGCGAAGGGGCGATGTCGATGGGCGCCCGAGGGCCCCACATCATGTCCCGGCGCGGCAGGAGGGGGAGCCGCGCCCACACATGATGTGGGCGCCTCGTGGCCCCTCTCCGTCTCGTCTTCGGTGTTATGGAACGTTCCGGGGAAAATAGGGACTTTGGCTTTTGTTTCGTGCAATTCCGAGAATATTTACTTAACAGCTTTTCTGAAAACAAAAACAGCAGAAAACAGGGAACTGGCACTGTGGCATCTTGTTAATAGGTTAGTCCCAGAAAATACATAAAAACCATATAAAGTGTATATAAAACATGTAGCAATTGGTATAATATAAGCATGGAACGTAAGAAATTATAGATACGTTTAAGACGCATCACTCGACTTAAAATATTGACATGTGGGGCAGGCCTAGGGTTGTGTCGCCTTATTTTGAACCATCACAACCCCGCTCTAACTCCTAGAGCCCGTCGTGCCCTCCTCCGTGCCCGACTAATTTTGATTGTTGATTCGATCGTACCGGAAAATCAACGGTGATCGATTGATATGTTACATGGTTTGGCCAATTGATAATTACACCCGTCGCATTCAATATATTGTCGTTTAGTAAGGATGATTGATGACGCACACGTGTAGGAGATCACAATAGTTTTTTAGGGAAGTAAAACACAAATTTATTGATTTGACACAAGGGGAGCCAAATAATATTTATAAATCTTAGCAACTGAGTTATCAATTCACTCACACCACCTAAAAGATATTTACTTGGCACAACTTATTAGTAGAAACTGTGAATGATAGTAGCATTAGTAAAATAACAGCAGTAGTGAGATAAAACTAGAAATAGTGACAAAAGTAATAGTTGCGGTAAACAGCAGATTTAAAGCACCGTAGATATAGAGACGGATGAACGGTTGTTGCATAGTTAAAATAGCTCATGTAAAGATCATAATGAAGAGCACAATAATAAGTGAAATAAAAGCGTCTAGGTAAATAAGCAATCATAGGCATGTATTTCGTATTTAGTTGTACGTGCTCGACGAGAGAAACCTACACAACATTTTTTCCTACCATCCCGTTGTCCGCAGGGCCAATCATGGAATCGTATGGTAATTAAGTTACTCCTTTTATAAAGCACCGGAGCAAAGCATTAACATATGTGAATACATGTAATCCTAAAGTTAGAGCAATCCCCTTTTGTTATCCCAAATTCTGTCACTTCGGTGTCTTAGGTTCTGAACAATAACACGTGCATACAACTTGTAAATATGATAAAAAAACAATAATTATATCGATGAAAACATAACATGTTCATATCTGAAATCATGCCACTCGGGCCCAAAGTGACAAGCATTAAGCATAACTTGTTGCAACAACGATGATTAAAACATAACCGTGGATACTAGGCATCATGTCCTAATTATCTTACTCTAAGCATAACTAGTTACGATTTTGACCCATTTCTCTTATGACTCACTCAAAATGAACCATAGGCATGGCCATATGTAAGGCCAGACAAACAATGTTGGCTCTGTTTTGAATTAAATCACATGAATGGAGAAAATTTCAAAAAAAAATGCATGGCGATTCCTTTTAGTGTACTAGTGTTAATGAAAGATCATAAACATTTAATACAAAAGAATTTGGGGAAAAGGTTCATAAGATGAACTAACTTAATTGAAGATACATGTCTTTCAAGCCAAATGACCATAGGCATAGTAATATGCATGGCTAAGTTATTGCTATCATGATCAAATTTGCACAAACATGTCCACTGTACAAAGATTTTCAAAGCAAGATTCTGAGACTTTTTGTAAGTTTTTTGGTAAATGAAATGTTTGTGAAGTACGAACCACAATTAGATTGAACTAGACTTACAAAATTTCCACACAAAGAGTATAATATTGGAGTCACAATCTTGAATATTTTAATTGTGAGATTTCTAGTTGTATTCCTTTTCATTAACCGATCTTAGTTGAATTTATCAAAAGTAATTCAAATTTAAAATACAACTGTGTTATACTTTGTCTCTACAATTAGAGGAATACCATATAAACATAGTCTGCGATGAGTCTACAAACAATTCAAAAATACAACCTCTAGCAATGCAAGGCGATGCGGACAATTTTGGCCATGTTTTGAAAAATGTCACATAAATTGAGAAGTATTTTAGAACCGTAAATTTGCATGAAGCTTTCTTGTAAGTGTACTAGTTTCAAAAAAATCATAATATTTTGACATAACAATTTTTTAAAAACAACCTTCACAAAATGGACTACCTTTTATGAAGATGTGTGACTTTCATGCTAAATGACCATATGCATGGCTAACTTATAGCTATCAGCTATCAGCTATCATGACCAAAAGTGGCACAAATGGGTTTAACACTGTAGGCAAGATTTCCATAGTGAGATTCCAAAAAATTTGGAAAGTTTTGTTTTCATTTTTTAATGAAAAAAAGTGATTTTTTGTGAAGTAGATCCACAAATAATATTGGGAATTGTACTTCCTCAAATTTCACATAAATTATATCATGTTGTAGTCACAGTATCTCAATATCTTGTTTTTTTTACTTTCTAGCTATATTCTAATCATAATGAGTTAAATGCGTTTTTCTTGAAAGTATATTTCAAATTTGAACTACAAATGTGTTATAGCTTGTCCCTAAAATTAGAAAAAATATAGAAAAGGTAATTTATTATGATTCTTCGCAATAGCAACAAGATAACATGGAAAGAAAACCCCTATCTATGCAATGTCAGACGAACAATTTTGACCAATTTTTTTAAAATAACTTATAAATCAGAAAACCTCAAAAGTTTTTTGTGTAGTATTTTGAATAAAAAAAATCTTTGTAAAATGTACTACCTTTTATGAAAAAAAATATTTTCCAAACCAAATAACCATATGCATGGCTAAGTTATTTCTATCATGACCAAAATTGACAGAAATATGGGTTTTAACATTGTAAACAAGATTGACTAAGTGAGATTCCAAGATGTTTTGAATTGTTTTCATTTTTGTGCCAACAATTCTATTTTTTGTGAAGCCCGTACCATTAATAAGACAGTGAATCAAACTATCACAAATTTCAAGCTAAGTATATCATATTGGAGTCAAATCCCCATAATATCTTGATTTTTTTTAAAGCTTTTAGCTATATTGTATTCATTAAATAAGTTTAATGTCATTCATAAAAAATAAATCAAATTTGATCTTAAATAGTGTTATAGTATGTCCCTAAAATTAGAGAAAATCGTATAAAGATAGTCTATCATGATTATAGCAATGTCACCACATAAGATTGAAAAATACAACCCCTAGCTATGCAAGGTAGACCGGCATTTTTGGCATGTTCATAAAAAATTACGTAAGTTGAGAATTTGAGAAGTTTGGAAACTTATGTGAAACTTCCTATTTTAGTGTATTAGTATGAAGAAAAACCATAACTTTTGATACAAATAATTAAAAACAATCTTCTCAAAACGGAATACATTGTAGGAAGATTCAGGACTTTATAGAGCCATGACCAAAATTAGTAAAAAGCTGGAATTTAGCATTGTAAACAAGATTGCAAAGGGGGAATTCCAAGCTTTTTTTTAAGTTATTTTTTATCATTTATTTAGTGCAAAAATTGTGTTTTACGTGACACAAATGGCTCACCATCGCCAAGAAGTTGTAGCTCGACAAGATATGACCGGCCCCGCCCTAGTTCGCGGAGGCTTTGTCGGTGGTGGATTCCAAGATTGTGATGATCCCTCACGACGATAGCAGGCCTATTGTAGGCGAGGAGGAGGTGGTGATGGAGACGATGGAAGCGGCGCCGGAAGAGATTGGTCTGCCTGGTAGCCATTTTACCACTACATGGATTTGATTTTTTTTACCATGTACTTTGATTAGATTTTAATTTTGAATTTCATTCGAACTAGCATGGTGGCCCTCGCAAATGCGAGGGCATCATCTATCATCGGTTGAAAGTGTCCAAGAAATAAAATATAATTTCATCGATATCTTAATATTTCCCGTTATGTGATTATATGCAAAATTATTGTATGACTATTGTAAATTTTGTTAAGAAAAATATCACGTATGCGAGTAATATATTTGGCAATTTGAAATTATTGTGAGAAGGGTTATCATGTCATATGTTGAAATACGCATGTAAATAATATTTGATATGTAAATTTAAGTGTAGTTCTTACACGATGTTAGATTACTATATGTGAGACTGTAGTTCTTACATGATGTTAGATTACTATATGTGAGACTGGACAGTATATCCTCCTTAAAAGGTATGTCACACTAAATAGTCAGAATGATGTTATTCTGATGTTTTTCCCTCTCATTTACTCACTCCGTATTTCAATATGCAACGTTTTAAATACATGAACATACATGGTGAAACGTTGGTCATTATTTTTATATAACTATACTGCTAAGGATAAAATTACTTTCTTCTAGGCATATTCGTGAACATGTTTATACATCAATAGTCAAATTAGATAAGTACTACTCCAAGTTTTCCAGACTCTTAACTTAATTATCACGCTCTTCATTCAATAGTTCGACACACCCGGTCAATGTGTTTTATGCGTTATTCAAAATGTCTCCATGTATTGGATAACATAGTACGAAACTCTTAATCGAATTGAAATGACATGTGCTCTTATGTTGAGTTCATTACCTGAGAAAGATTGCTATTAGTCAAAATATGCTTACCATACATCTAAAAATTTATAAGATTTAAGTGTATGTTTTTCACGTCCTCGGATTAAAAATTGCAACGACACACTGTGTGGATACTAAATATATATGAAACATAATAATCGAAAATTTGTGTTAACTTGGACCTACGATGTATCATAAAACCAAAATAATTTATTGTGTGAGGGATGCTCCCATCAATATTGTGCCGACAAATATTGTATCTTCAACAATTTTGAAGGTTTGATGCTTTGACTCTTTGTGTGTCATATATATCAGAACATCCCTAAGAGTATCATTAAACCAACAACTTTTTCGTGTGAGGGACGTTTCATCGATAATGGGATTAATGTTGTGACATCATTAATATTAATATTTCACGACTCGGAACTCTGAACGCCCGCAAGAGTTTTGTGAGTGTCAGACAGATGTCAGTCGAATAAATTTGTCATTTATGTGTACTCAATCACGAAAATAATGTATGTGCAACTAATGTCGTGGCGTTAGAAAATCCACGGTTCCGAACTTCTGCATGAGTTTTTGGCTCTATTAGTCTGATGGTTGTTGAATATGTGTACTCAATAAAAAAACATACTCTCTCAATTCACAATTAACATGTGCTCTCGTATTTAGTTGAAATGAAACTTTATAAAGTTTGACCATATATATATAATTTAAGATCTAAAATGTAAGATGATTATTATTATAATCATCATAAAATGTTTTTTAATATTAAATAAATTTGATATTATTAATGTTGATATTTGTTGCTACAACCTTTGGTCAATTTGTACAAATATTGATTTTACTTAAAAACTTGGAAATGCAGGCTAAATAAAACTGACAAAGTATGTGGCGATCAATTTAATTATTAATTTGTAACATGTCCATATCCTAGCAGCTCCTATCGAGTACGTTTTAGGAATTTTTTTTTTGCTTTCAGCTATCACGTTTCTGCCAAGGTTGTTGGTACCTTCTCTTGTACATGGACAGTTTATTATGCACGTATTTATCTTGCTAAATACGTGTTCAACGCATGGAGTATTGGTTAATTAAGGAGTCCACGTTAATGATTATCAAGTAAATCGAGTTGGGAAGGGGTCCATATCCAATCGTTCCATGACGGACCAATCTGGTATCATCATTTAATTGCCAGGGCCCACCAAGAAAAGAGAACACGTATGTAGTACTACCCATATTATTTGGTACAATCAGCTCCAATAAAATCCCAGGCGTTCTTTTTTTAGCAAACACGTTTCACGGGCAAGACACACATTATTTGTGAGATACGTGCCAGATATTTACGTAACTCTAAATTTTAAAAAAATCACAGCCATACATTTTAGATCTAACTACTAAAATTAATTAAAGTGATGTGGATTAACGTGGTGGCTCTATTAGACATCCTTATTTAGCTTTTAGTATATAATAGAAGATTTGTAAACCTACTGGGGGTACACTGCGGACACTCGATCCCAATAATAGAGCGGCAGTATGTGTAGGCGCTCCCAATAGCAAAAACGGTTACATTTTTTGTAAGAAAAAGTTTGTTAACACTCCTCTGCATGTCTGATGGAAAATATGGTTTGGTACGCCAGGCAAGAGTCTTAGGTCCTCGTTTGTCCACGTTTGTTCCTCATAGGCTACAGTACGCAGGACACATCGAACAGAAGAAATATTATGGAATAAACAGACGGATGCGGGTGGGGATAAAAACCCTAGCGGGGTACACAAAGTGAGACCTTTCAAGTGTCCTGTTATATTCGATTGATAAGTTATTCCTCCATCAGTATCTCGAGTATAGTACCTATCATCACCTAGGCTAAAAAGCGGCGAAACAAAAAAATAGAAGAAGAGGAAATAGGGGACTTCCTATGATTAATTCCAAAGCGCGGGCGCTTCTACGGTGAGTGAGATTGAGTTTGAAGAAGAGAACAGAGGCGATGCTCGATCTCATTACAGGCCGTGAATGGGTGTAGTATGCTTGAGGAAGTTGGGGAGCCCAATCTTTCTCCCGGTTCTCTTGACATCATCCTGCACTTTCTTCCTGTAGTCCCCGAAGGTGAAAGGCCTGTATGGCGACGGCTCGCCGCAGGAACCGACGGGGGAGTCGTAGGACGGGCAGAGGAAGTAGGCGACGGAGAAGCGCTCCGCCTTGGCGTTGGCCACCACTTTGTGCTCCACGCTCTTGTACCTGTTGTTGCTCCACGCCTGAATCCGAACAAGACACAAATTAACCCAAGAACGAAATATCCGAAGTGACACTGACATATATATGTACTGTTCGATCGGGTACATTACATCTCGCTCTAGCTGCCTGGTGGTCAAAACTCCAGCGCGTACCTGGAACAGATCGCCGATGTTGACGATGAGGGCGTCGGCGTGTGGTTTCACGGCGACCCAGCGGGCGTCCTTCCAGAGCTGCAGGCCCCCGACCTGGTCCTGGCACAGGATGGTGAGGAAGTCGCTGTCCGTGTGCGGCACCAGCCCGAACGTCTCCGGCGCGAACGGGCACGCCGGGTACCGGTTCAGCCGCAGGAAGCACGTCGTGCCGTCGCACCCCGCCGGGAACGTCGTCGGTCCGCCGGCGGCGTGCCCGAGGTTCTCCGCCACCGTGTCCGCCACCCGCGACATCGCGTCCGCCACCTCCTGCATCACTCCCCTGCACCCACAACTTTCAGTCACTTCTCTGTTACTGAAACTCAAGCATGCATGTAGTCTCTGTAAAAGGGATCGATCTTGCCCACTGCACACGTGCTCATATATACTACCGATTAATAATATTGGATTCATGATTATATATATTCACGTGTGTATGGATCATCATACACGTATGAAGGGCTGGCTTGAGATATTTCTCTTTCAAGACACTGTACATGGAAGGGTACCCCGAGCGGGCATGTACGCAGCACTCAAATTTAAGAGTATCGATCATGGCTAGGTGGGGATGGGCTACTCAAGGCTGGTTCGATGGACACCAAGGCGTTAAATTGGTTAGTGCACTAATGTGTTTCGTGGGCACAAACGCAGCCGCACACAAGATATCGTCACTCATCGACTCAAACAAGAAGAATTAATGTAGCTGACAGAGAAAGTTTGCCGCGCGGCAGGAAGTTATATGCCGACAGGAAGCGAATCTAAGGGTCGCCCCCGTAATAATTGTCAAAAGTGTGCATCCGTCCCCGTTCACAAGTACTACTGTAAAATATCCCAAAAATTGACCTTGCGTCTGTTCCTTGTATAGATAAAAACAGAGTTACCGTACTACTCGATAGGGACCCAAACACAGGTACTGTAGTAGCTAGTCAATCAAGAGAAGCTTACTCTACTATGCAAAACCTACTCCCAAGTACTGATATCATGCGTGGCTAATTAAGCGCCACTACGTACGTGTCTAGCTAAACTGATATCGGGCGAAGCATGCACACACTAGACACTAGTGCAGGAGGAAAGCATGGTTGCGTTGCGTACCTGAGCGAGCTGAGCTTTCCGTAGTCGCAGGCTTCCCCGGAGATGCTGGCGAGCGGGACGTGGAAAGCCTCGGACCACGAGAGCTGCCGGAGCGACGTCGCCGTCGGGTTGCCCCACCGGTACGAGCCGTTGAGGAGCCCGGCACGCTCCTTGGTGTCGAACGGCAGGCGGAACAGCCTCGTCTGCTCCCGCCGCATCTCCTCCAGCAGCTCTTGCCCCACGCCGTGGCCGGTCACCTGGAAGAAGCCCCACTCGGAGGCCGCGCTAGCCATGGCGTCCGCGCACGCCTTCCGCTCCCCCGCGTCGCCGCTCGTCAGGCGCTGCAGGTCGATCATCGGCAGCTCGCGCTCCAGCACGGCGCCCAAGCTCTCGAGCATGGGCGTGGGCGCAATGCCGCCATCGTCGAGGTCGCCGGTGCCGAGCAGCGCGCGGTAGCTGTCCGCCAGAGGCGGATCGGCCGTGGCGGTGGCGGGGTCAGCCATGGCCGGCATGGTCGGAGGGAGAGGTAGACACGTCGAGTAGCAGCTATACGTAGCTTGTGAAGGGAGGGACCAGATCGAGTGCGCTACACTCGCAAGCTGCTACCACTGGGCCACTGGCTCTAATGGTGAATCGCTAGCTCGCGCTTCTACGAAAGATCAAGGAGGCGAGAGGCCCTATATATAGAGAGGGCGATGGTAGAGCCTAGAGCTAGCGAGTGGCTTCCCGATGGGCGACGGGCTGGACATGTGCTCGATCGCACGCTAGCTTGCTCTTGCATGGCCGGTGGTGGATCGGGGTTCGGGGGTGGCCTAGCCGTTTCGAGGAGGCGAGAAGGATTTCTTTCTCTGAGCGACGTCGTGCGACTAGGACGGAGCGACCCTTGGGGGCGTCCTGTGGGCCTCGCGCGCAACATGGTATGGGGCCTCTGTCTTTGACCGCACCCACTTGACTTGAGTACGTGCCGGTTAAATGCGAAAAGTGAGAGACGATTTAAAATGAAAGAAATTGTTCCAGACTCGATACATTGCAAGTGTGACCATGTAAGGAATTAAAAGGTCCAAATTTATGGTGTTGGTTGTGCATCATGCTCCTCCAAGGAGTATTCGTCTTCTTACGCGCCTAGTATTGATTTATGTATCTCTATCATGTGAGTGTGTGACTTTCTCAATGTGATCAACTCTCGGCGATGCATAAGAGATCGTTTTGTAGCCATCATTTCAAGTCAGAATCACGGAATTCTTTTGTGATTCCATACCCCCAACCAGTTTGGCTGGCTTGTAATTGGACATGTCGTTTCATTTGAAATGTCGGCAGATGATTATTATATGTTATACCTATTCGTACGCCTAACCCTGTAATTTCACTTTTCAATCGAAATAAAATGATAGCTGCGGAACCAAGTAAGTGGTCACTCTGATTCTAAACATAAGATGTTTCGAATTTTTTTCCTTCTATTTTATATGTATCTAGATACGTTTTAGCGTGTATATTCACTATATATATATATATATATATATATTATAAACGGAGGGAGTATGTCTCTAATTTCTAAACGAGCTAAAAATAACATGCGTTTTTAAATCAGGAAGTGAATGCAGCAAAGAGAAGGTCGTACGCTATGATCCGTTGCGTCCTGCTGTTCAGTTTCGAGCAGTGCAGTGCTGCATCAGGCCGACAGCTCGACAGAGGTAGAGTTGGGGTTTTGGCATCTCTGTCCAACCTAGGCGCAAACAAGCTCGGCAACTGCACATGAAGAGAGGAATAGGAGCGCAGAGCTGCCAGAATTAAGCAATTCAGTTGCACCGTTCACAGATTTGCGCTTCTAATACAACTTTTAAGATTCATTAGGACTTACTTAAGAGTGATCGACCATCGATCGGTGACAACACTGACAATCAAGTGACGATAGTATGTTCGAGTCCGACAGCTAGCTATAGCCTGGGGCAGACAGAATTACGTGGGCCGCATGCTAAATACCTCTGAAATCGTGCGAGATATTTTGTATTCTGCCGGTTCTAGATTGGTGCAAAAGTTCTATACAACGGCGGAGGCCGGAGTGTGCAGCGGAATTCAACGGCTTCACACGCTGACGCCCACGTACGGTGGGAAGTGATCACGCGTAGGCTTCGTCGTCCCTATATTTTAGGGGCCAACCACCAAGGCAGAAGGAGCTGGAAGCCTCACAGATCATCTCGCGAACACGCCATGTTACACCGCTTAAAAAAGCACATGTACGTATGCGCCGCCATACCTGTATTTGAATGTGCTCTAGCAGCTAGCCTGCCATATAGCAACAACTGGCACCTTACATTCTGACATTTTGGATATACTTAGTATATATGTATATATATGGTATAGCGAAGTGAAGAAAATCTGCAGGGAGTAGCAGCTAGCTGGATACTCCTAGACGAACGGTAGCACACAAAAATCTCCAATGAGTGGTGGTCTCACAAATATCTCAAGTAGCAATATGCTTCAAGTTCTGCAGTGAAAGATCCTCCAGGCTCTCGAGTGCAATTGGGCAGAAAAATCACAGATCTGACTAGACGGATGAACAACATACATATCTACCGTGATCTCAAGACAGGTCATCACTGGATATGATGTCTATCCGTGGTATCAAGACAAATCAACCTTCATTTTCTATTTATCTCGTTCCACTATAGAAATAACCAATAAAATTAAAAGTGTTGTGATTTTTGTAAATTAAAGTTTGCATGACTCGCTACATTATTAGTTTAGAAAAAAGAGAGTTGTCCGGACAAAAAACGGTACGACAACCCATTGCCAGGATATTCTGACAGACCTAACCATCAAGGCAACATCTCGCAACCGAGGAGATTGTCCAATTATGCCATCGCCGTCACACATCGCTTTTGATAGACGACTTCAATTTCACCACATACAAACCTCACACATCAATGACGATGCGTTGGGACCATGCATAATGGACTTCCCATAGCCAGCCACATGCGATTGACGATGAGGCGACTCGGACCTTGATGACGAGTCTCGCTGGAGAAAAAACCAGGACTTGCATCGACTAAGCCCACCACCGATATTAATTGGAGAACGATAAACTTCAAACTAACCTTTTGAGGGGCAGGTTAAGACTAAACCTCTAAATTCACCAGTACATAGTGTCAACTCTCTCAGCGACGATTTCGATCGCAAGGACACCTTGCATCATTAGGGGCGTGACCGATCTGGAGGTGACCGTCCTCGTCTCCGAGGCCTCGAACCATATCGAACGCGCCAATGCGGCGGTCTTCTAGTAAGACCTTCAGGTCGTGATTGACCTCTTTTTGGTCCCCCGGCGAGAGCAAGGGGCTCGAGGGGGAGGTCGGTGCTAGCTCTGTTGCCGACGATGCTAAGCGAGTCCGCCTCGTCTAATGTAAGACCCCATACCCTAGACCACATATGTTTGCTCTATTTTGCGTAGCTTATTAGCATATATTTTGCTTTGTTTTAGTAGTTAAAGTACGTTTACTTTGTTTTAGCCTTTTTTATAAGCACTGTCTTCGACTTGTAAGTAGTTATAATATTTTGCTCGGTTTAGACATAGTTTTGCTAAGCGTTGTCTTAGAATTTTAGTTGTAAGTAGCTATGCTATGTTTAGACATCTTTTTGCTAAGCATTATCAAAGAGTTCTATTTGTAAGTAGTTATGCTCGGTTTAGACATGTTTTTACTAAGCAATGTCTTGGAGTTTTAGTTGTAAGTAGTCATGGTAGTTATGCTCTCTTTAGACATATTTTTTCTAAGCATTGTCAAATAGTTCTATTTGTATGCAGTTATAGTAGTTTTTCTCGGTTTAGACATATCTTTGCTAAGCATTTTCTTAGCGTTTTAGTTGTAAGCAGTTATGTTAGCTATGCTCTGTTTAGACATAGTTATATTATCGATGCTCAGTTTAGACATAGTTTTTGCTTACACATAGTTATATTAATTATGCTTTGTTTAGAACTAGTTTTTCTCATTCCTTGTCTTCTAGTTCTTGTTATAAGTATGTGTATTACTTATGCTCCGTTTAGACATATTTTTTGTAAACTAGCATATGCTTTCAAAAAAAAAATCCCTTTAGGGCGAGAAGGAACCTGGACACTATGCAGCGGGACCGTGGAGACTTAGGAGTGGGGCTCCATCCACATGGTTCACTGAAGCCGGCGTTTGGAGGAGCAAGGTTCTTGTGCATTACTAAATAGGTAGAAGACGACGACTATCCACTGAAGCAGGGTGAAGAGAAAGAAGGTGTAGAACATGGGGCCATCACGCAGGAGCCGGCGCTCCGTCGACGGTGCAACTGACGTCACCGACTATTTTCTCCCAGCCGTTATTACAAACTGTTCAAAACTAATCTACTTATCTGATAATTTAAAGATTTGTGGCAACGATTATATATTATGTTTGTTGCCAAAATATGGGAATGATGAGAAACTCCGTCACCATTGCGGACTATCACAGCAGCATCGGGGCTGGGGACACGCACCGTTTCTCCGTTTCCGATGAGGGTTTTGACCCGCTTTCCGATGTGTCGTTCTGTACTGGTGGAAGTTCACCACCTTAATCCCAACTCCATCGGCCAACTGGCATGCTTTGTGAAGATGTGTGAGCTTCTCGTCCGGATCGCTCACAGTGCTCTTCCTGGCCATTCTTCCTCTTCATCTTTTGTAGAAGTGGTGACAATCGAGTGGTATGTAGTGCTCCATTAAGGGCTTTTATGTGAGGTGGATTTCTACAGGATTTTAAAACACAAGAATTGTGCAACATATGTGTTTGGATGGTGCATATAAATAAAAGCAATATAATTTTAAACGATTCATGAGAGATAGTAGAGAGTTAAACTTCTCAAAGAAAACTAAAATGAATTTTGAACTAATGTTGAAATTGCGATGTACTTGAGGGGCATAGGAATGGACTCCCATAAGAATTTGGTAGGCTCAATCTTATGATCTAAAGTTCTTACCTAGGAACAAAGGGCGCGTTGGTTTTAATTAACCCATTTGCATTTTATGGTCCTTGAGGGTCTATCTTGAAAAATGGGACTTAAGCCATGGTTTGCACACCATTTGGTTGCTCAGAAAGAGGTAGCCAGTATCGTTTGGTGTGAAACAAGTTTAGACTATTACTTGTGTTTGGTTGCCCGCGTTTGCATTTCAGGATTAACGCATTGTGTTTGGTTGCACGCTTTCAGGTCGTTGTGCTTACATTGCATCCACTAGTGGTGAGCTTACCTGTCCAAAGTTCACATGTGATCATACATACCTAGAAAATATACATAATGATGACAAAGTGACAAACTGGACGAAGATGATCAAATCTTTGAGGCGGCCAGACTCGATCAATCCTTCACCTTTGCCCACACCTTTTGTCCTCACTTCTCCTTTGCGGCCCAGGAATTGTAGATTCCCAAAACTCTTTATCTAAACACCACATACCACTTTAACACATAGAACAAGATTAGGACACACAAAAGAAGATACTGGTGGATCACAATGTAGAAAGCAACATAAGCCAAGCGCGCATTGTTCATCTTATGTGCCCAAAACCCTAAACCAGCACAAGTGTTTGTTCTGTACTATGGTGTCAACCTAGCACCCCATCAAAAGATGGTGTAATACACTAATACTACCACCTCAAGTCCATCGGGTGAGGGGTTGGCATATGTACCACCTCAAGTAACCAAAATATATAGGTCATAACAAATTTTGTTTTCCTAACTACCCAAAATATAAGTCACATATAACCGTGAGCATCATCAGCAAGCATGCTTCACTACCTGGAAACAGCTAATCACTGGCGTGGTGATTTTGACATCACTGGCGGGAAACATGCACGTCGGTAACCTCACGTCGGTGCTATTTTGGATCACCGACGTGTGTGAGGCCATATCAATGATACTTTGGGATCACCGGTGTGTGTGGCCACACCAGTGATATGATGGTATTACCTACGTGGGAGGCCACGCCAGTGATTTTATTTCATAAATTAAAAAAACGATGTTAGTGAATATAATAGACAATAATTATACGCAAAGTACACTGAAATAGAAACGTAAACAGAAATAACACTGACAGTAGCTAACTGATCACTTAGGTCATGGATCATGGATCTAAGATAGCACATATAACTTATTCTAACTACCTAGCTAACTAATCACTTAGATCATGGATCAATTCAGGCATAGACATTAAGTTGATATCATGTGTAGGGTCATGATCCTCAGACTCGCAGTTGTCGGGGGCCCAATATATGAACTAAGTCTCGGCAGCACCTTTGTCGAGAAAAAAGTTGCACCTATAAGCAGGTTGCATGCCATAGAAATCAACAATTTCTATCCAACGAGCTGCACTGAAGTATGTCCGGCCCATCGTGTTGGTGCACAGAAGTCCAAACCTCTGAGTGGGCACCACCATCGAACGCCCACATGCTCCAATAAGTCACGTCTAGCCCTGCATGGCATGATCTGAGAAAACAAACAATTAGGCATGATTATTATTATTATAAGGCTAACATTATGCAGCAGGTTACCGAAATTTAAATTAAGCCCTAAACCAGATCTAGCGGCACTACCGGCAAGCGAGAGAGAAGAAGGCATACTTCTGGTTTTACCGGTGTCGGCTGCAGCCTTGAGGAACTTCTCCGGGTAGACACCCTTGCCGAGTGGTGGGATTTGATCTAGCGGCGCTCGAGGGTGGCCTCGTTGGCGGCCTGCATTCCCTTACACTCCGGCTCTGACCTGCCGTCGTCGATGTTGTCATGTGCCCCCTCCTCCGGTGTAAGTGGCGCTGCAGGTGGTGCGGCATGTGTGGCAGGTTTTGGCGCCCCCCCCTCCGATGTCGGTGCTGGTGGCAAGGGCAGGAAGGGCAGCTCGTCATCGTCGTCAGAGCGGGCACGCTCGTCGTCCGACCCGAACCACTCTTGCGGTGGCTCCCGCATGCTAGAGGGGAGGAACAAGCTGCCGCGGTGCGCCTCTTACTCCGCGGCCACAACGGAGTCCCAGTACGGTGCCGTAACGGAGTAGTCTGAGTCGCCGCGCTGCTCCCACGACAGTTATCTCCACTACCACATGATGTTGTCGAGGTGGGTCTGGCCGCTGAGTGGCGGCGCCATCGGCACCCTTCCCACGTTCATGTCGTCTATGCCCGTTTGGGGAGTCGCTGCGTCATGAAAACGGGCATACCGGCCACAATAAATCCGGTTGCGGCCGGTGTGTCGTTGACGCTTTGGTCTCACATGTCAGGGTCTGACGTGGCATGTGTTTCTTAAGTTGCCGACACACCCGCTTGCATCCCTAGGAACTGGGCGTGAAGCGAGGATGCCTATCGCTCTATTGGGGCGCATCGCCAAATTTTTGCTATTGAACTTGCCGTTTGGGGGCTAATTTTGTACGAGCACGTCCAATAGGCTTATTGGGAGTGCTATTTTTTTTTAATAAAAGGGCAGAGGCCCAGTGTTAAACTAATAACGCCCCGAACGGCGATAGAGATACAACTGCTGCTTACAACAATGGAATGCACGCAGACACACCAGGACCCGCTAGACGGACGCCACCTAAGAGCTACTCCGAAGCGGCTGAGACCTAGCATAGCAGGCAAAGGAGTTGGGTCGAAGCACGCCCACGAGGTCAGATCGGCACACCAACACACGTTGCATGCCGAAAAAGGGCAAAGTCGTTGGGCCGAAGCTAACCTAGAGCCGAGGCCGGCTCGCCAACACACACTGCACACCGTCGAGCCCCGCACAACGGTATCAGAGAGAGCCACCAGGCGAGCACCTTCACGGTGAAGCACAAGGGTGTCCAAACACCAAGCGTGCAGAACAAGCTACACGCTTCCGGAGGAAGCACGTCGGAGAGACTCTGCCATTCAACTCTAGAGAGCAACCCACCGTGAGCTCCAAGGCGGTGTCTTCAAGAAGAGTACGATGCAAAGCGCCGCCACTGTCTGATCCGAAGATCTTGGGTTTTCACCCGAAGTGCAGGAGAAGACCGAGAGATGCTACAACGACGCCTTAAAGGGGAACGACATTCGTGGATCCTAGGTTTCCCCTCGGCATGCTTTCAGTGCCTCCCACAATGAAGGAAACATTGCCAAAGCGGAAGCCACACGACTGCCACGTATGTAGTGCAGTTCGCCGACCACGACGCCACCCACACGATCGTGGATGTCAGCCGGCACCATAACCATCGGCTCGCCTAGAGATGCTCTAAGGGTGTGTTCGGTAGGTCGTATCACTCCATCGAGCCTCTTCCAAGTGAGACAAGCTGATATGGGCCTTGTCGTGCTAAGATTCTCTTCTGTTTTTTGGTGGGTTGTATGGGTAGAGATTAGTTGGGGTGAGATGTTGTTTGGTAGGTTGTATGCCATGGACATGCTGATATCAGTCCAGAAAACAAAATTACAAATAGTTCTAACATCTTACACAAAGGACCTTGGATAGAAAGTAAAAAAGCAATCAAAAAGCAATCAGGTCCTCCAATTTCTCTTCCCGTGAATTGTTCCTCTTTGGCGCTTGCCTGCTCCGTGACGGCGTGACGAGGTGGCCATGGCGGTTCTTCATGGCGGCGCGAGGATGCTGCGGTGGTCCTCCTCCGTGGGCGGCGCGATCTAGACGGTAGAATGGTTCTGCTTCGTGGCGGTGCGACGACCTTGTGTTTTCTTCCCTGGCGGCGCCGTGCGGAATGAGGAGTCTCCGAGCGGAGCGAGGAGGCGGCGGTTGCCCTCCGACGTGCCGGCTCAAGGTGGGTGGCGGCGGTGGCCCTCCTCCGTGCCGGCGCGAGCTAGGCAGCGGTGGTGGTTCTCCCTCGCAACGCGTGGGTGGGGCCCATGCGTGGGAATTATTTCGGGATGACCTCGCCCAGACTGAGAAGAGAATCTCGATTTGAGCTTCTCTAGCGGGCACGGCTGAGGGGGGTTTTCCGTATCTAATGGGCATGGCCCAGAGAGATAAAACGAGTTACCAAACACTCAAATCTGGGGTGGGGATGGGAATCTCTAAGTAGATATGGGCTACCAAACACGCCCGTAAATCGTGAAGCTGTCGCAGCTAGCAGAGCGCCAGCGCGGCAGGGTTTCAGGTTTCCGTCTAATCTCCCGCTCTCGCTTTTACTTCCTTATCGACTTAGAGCATCTCCACCAGCTCATCTAAATGGACATCTAAGGCAAATATAGATGATCCAGACTAGAAAAACGTCTCCAACAGCTCATCTATAGCGTCATCTATCGATAGATGATCCTCCAATACTCGTATGCATCATCCACATGTGGAGGACGCTTGGAGGATCATCCAAACAAAACTGCTCGCTCTCATTGGCCGGATTTGAATAGGTGGACAGAAAAATGTTGAATGATAGTACTAAAATATATTAGAGAGAATGTAGAGGTCCTAAATATAGATGTTCTACTGAAAACTGAGAACATCTAAAAGAGAATCTTTTTAGATGATCTTCTATATGGAGATATAGATGACCAAATTTAGATAAGATGCTGGAGATGCTCTTATCGAGTAGCAAAAGCATCGGGATGCTTTGCCTAAACCAGACGTACCAAAGGGTGATGCACGAGTAAAACTTTTTGCTTACATCTGCCGGTCGGCAGTTGCGAAATGGCCTGTCGATCAGTAGCTGCATGAGCGATCACGTGAGGCCGACTGTTTTCGTGCTGCCGTGGTGAGATTCAGTTGGGGAAACCGGAAATGGACGTGGCTGCCCCCTGCCGCGGCCCGGCCGCTCGCACAAGCCATTGTCCCGGCCCAGACACTATTAGACACAACTAATCAGCTCTCCTGTTCAGTGCTTTGACCGATTTCTGTGTACTGCTTTGATCAACTTAAGCCCGGACATCGCGCTCACCGCCGGTGTTCTTGACAATTCGCTCTTGTTTCAAGTCCCAACATCGCTCACCGCCATTTTTGTGTAGCACTAGAATATAGGAGTAGTTAACATTTTTTCTCTATCTTGAGAAGCAAGTCAAACTTTCACTCTTGAGAATGAAAAGCAAGTCCAACTTTTATGCCTGAAAGGTAGCGAGTGAAACACATCGCGGAGGAACAGCAAGTCGGTTAACTGACAGTTTTGAGATCTGCTCCCATGAGAGGCTGGCAGGCAGCAACCGAGAAGCCTCACGGCCTGACGGTGATTCGTGCTCGATCATACTACTGCAATAGGGAACAGCGTTCAGTATGATTCGTTGCCGGACATGTGAAAAGTAAACTATTCAAGACGAGAACAGCGACGATTCGTGCTGCAAAAACGTTCCCGTTTGAGTCTCGTGAGCAGTGATTCAGATTTCTGAACCAAATCTGACGGGCACCTATCAGTGGCGGGCCCAGGATTTGAAGAGCGGGTATTCAAAAAAAATCAAAACTAAAGTTTTTTGATATACTAAAATCTTATTTTGGTTGTGATTTCCGATTTTGGCTAATGGAATTGGAGAAAGAGAGATGAATTTTGTAGGAGTCGGAAACGATAAAGAATCGGGAGGTCGATAGCTAGTTATTTTCATATTTTTTCATACTTCTACATAATATGCTATATGTACGTACTAGTTTTAAAGAAATTAATGGGTATTCAACTGAATACCTTTGACTTCAGCTAGGCCCGCCCATGGCACCTATCCTATATGTTATGTATGGAATTTCCTGCAGAAACCAACACATAGACACGACACCACACTGACACAAAATCGGGAGTGTCCTCATGTCGTCGTAATTTTGATTTCTTCAAAGAGAGAAGCGCGAAGATCTACACGGCACTTTCTGCCACTCCCGACAATTTTTCTGGACACTGCAACGACCATTACGTAAACTGCTCACCATTTCCTTTGACTGCAGCTGCTGGAGGACTGGTCTCCATGCCTGTCTACGGTCTACCTGGCTGTTGCTTATGATACTTGGCCTGCAAGTCAAAAGAATTCTTGTTGTACTCCTCAACTACGATAAGAAACAGCTACCACTGTACTATATTTTATTATTATCTTCTACGCTGTTAATACAGTTGAATTGTGTAACCAACAGTACATGCCAGTAAGGATTCTTCTGGATTTGTCTAGTATTTGAAATGACATGACTATAAACATATAGCAAGTTCACATAAGAAAATCTGGATGCTGATCATATAATAAACTCTAAAAAGAAAACACTTTTTTAAGTGTTTCCAAAAGAAGTTGAAAACAAAACATGCATATAGTTTACACGATGAATTTAATACTTGTAAATTTGGATTGTAAAATATTAAAATCTGTTACCGATAGTGCACATCTCGGCCTCCATGTTTTGAAGTTTGTGATCTCAAATAAAACTAGTTACTTGTATCCAAATATGTACCCAATTTGACCTTCGGTTTTATTCATTATTTATGTTGGTACCCTCTGTCCTTGATTAATGTCCTTTTGTTTGCTTAATATACTTAAAAGTTCCAAACGGAAAGGGTTTCAAAGGAATAACCATCATAATCTACCATTTTGTTTTGTATCTTGGTGCAGAACATTTAATTCGAGAATATTCCAAACATAGTTACTTTGAGACCTCTCTTCCGGTTGGTGGATAATACTTTTTTTTTGAACCAAGGGTTGGTGCATAATACTTCAAATTTTATTACAAGAAGCATAGATAATCTCATAGTCATAGCTAATACTGCCTCCAAGCGGAATTGTTGACACGAACTTGTTTAAATATAAATACATCTTCATAGTAAAATAAATATAGATACATTCATATTTAGACAAATCGATGCGAGTGAGTAACTCTTTTCTTATCTCAAAAGGTTCTAGCACCTCTTGCTGTGATAAAAGCAGTAGACATCGAGGTCCTAGAGAGAAAACTCAGAAAAAGACCTACCAATACCAAAAGGGGTTTTGAGATATTAAATTTGAGCGATCTTCTAATTAAAGATGCACTTAGCTAGCTAACTGGATATACTCAGAGAGGGTGGAGAGTACTCTTCACGAAACATGACCGATCGTTACGGCTGATGTTGCCGATTCTTGGCGCAGAGGGGACAAGCTGGGGTGCAGGAGTGCACTGCATGTTGCGAGACGATGCCAAATCTTTGGTGTCATCCTCCCATTTCCGTGGAGACAAATCTCCGGGGTCCGGCCCTGCTTCCCCATGGCCCCTCCGCAACGTGAGTTTTCGACATCCCAGATGCATGCACGAAGCTGCGATGCTCGCGGAGCGCATCACGCGCGGGGCCATGGCTATCTCCCTTCGAGATCCTCTGTCTGTCGTCGCCTCTCCTGTCGGAATGGCGATGCATGCATGCTTCCGACCGGCCGGTGACGGCCGACGTCTGACGGCGACCCCGGCGATCGGTTTGGAGAAAATGGTCGGGACTTCCTGTGAACCGTTGTTGATCCAGCCCCACACACACAGGTGCATATCTGGACCGTTCGTTTCCGCGGTTGAACAGCCAGGGTTTGGCGTTGAACCTCGCCGTTCAACAGCTGAAATGAACGGATGAGGAATTCAGGATACGAGTTGTGCGCCATATGAGTAGCGCTTCATCATTTTCGAGTCTTAGGCTCGTTCTGCACTCTAGGGTGATGTGCAGTGCACGCTTTTGTCTCGTACGTGGGGGTAAACCCGGCTACAAGAAGGATTAAACAATCTTCATGCACGACTTTGTGCAATAGGTACTCACGAGTCCGTAGCGTCTGATGAAAGAAGAGTCTGGATAAATGACGCGGTGATTTCTCCCGTTTGTGCTGATCATTGGCCCGGTTTCTGAACACAAGTTCAGCGTACGCACAATACTTCGAGAGTTCACAGTCCACACTCCACAGTTGAGGTGATAGTGAACTTCTGGTCACATGGTCTAAGAAATACTAATATCTTGTCCATTTCTTTTTACATTATTGCTTTACGGGATCTTCTTACAAGTTTTACTACTAGTTCATTTTATCAACGCCATGGGAAACTTAAGGTTCGTAACGGCTGCACCGAAGCGCACTCTTCTTCTGCTCTCTAGCCGGCCTTGATCAATTGTGGACTTCAAGACCAAAGCAAGAAGTGAATCTTGGATGCTTCTTGTACTTTAAAGCCCACTTATGGACAGGGCGTCTAGTTTCTGCCTTCTATTCTCAGTTTGAGAATGTCAACTAAAATCTCCGGCTGTGGGTAGTACTTGGTCCAACAATTCTGAACTCAACTAACTGAAACATGTTGAGCCTGTCGTACTTATACTCTTGTGTCTAGCATTCGTTGGCAATTCGCTAATTACATGGTATCAGCTACATGAATGTTTGCTTGCAAGTTGTTTTACTGGGATTGTGTAGGAGTATATGTTTGTTCCATTGTGAGATAACCTGCTGTTGTATCCCAGGACAGTTTCTTACTTGTTTATATTCTGAACCGTGAGCTCTAATGGAGAAAAAAATGCAATATCTATTTGTTGATGAATTGTTTAAGTTCTCTCACATGTAAATATCTACCATTCCAGGCGATCTGGAAAAGCTGGCTGAAGATTCTTTTGGTGAAGTCGAGCATGACAATTACCCACTCATGGAGAACAAGCATGTTGAGTTCAGATGAAATATGAGACGAGTCGTCATCCCTGGAGCCTGGAATGAATGAAATGAGAGATGCAGTTTACTGGCACATTTAAATTAGACGGGACTGTTCTAAAATTGGAATGCAAATCAATTCTTAGTTCCAGTGCTGAGAATAGTCTGAAATTCAAATTGAACACGGATCAAACGGTATACTTATACGTACACACAGACGAGACTAAACTAATCCAAAACCTACTCTGTGGAACCTAAACCAACCCAAACTGTATAGGTTCTCCATCCCAACCAATCCAATCCAATCCATTCTCCACTTCGGTTTCAACCTACAGTTTAAGACCACAGTCATGGACAAAGCCATCAGCTGCTGCTTCAGGTGTTCAGGCCCCCCAGAACGCTAAATAGCGCCGTTTTGCGCGAATTGCGCCGTTTTTCTACCAGCCGGCCCCTACAGAAGGCCAAATAGCGTCGTTTCGACGAAAATTAGCGCCGGCGCATCCAGGCGAAACCCAGCCCACTGGGTTCGGCCTGGGGGGCGGCAGAAGGAAAATCACGCGTGGGCCAGCGCTGTTGGCGAGACAACACTTTTTCCCCACCCATGTTCGCCTTTTCCCTCTGCCCGTCTCGCCGTCGCCACGCCATCGCCGCCACCACCCCTACTTGCGCCGCCGC
Source organism: Poa annua (assembly GCA_026929855.1). NCBI lineage: Eukaryota > Viridiplantae > Streptophyta > Magnoliopsida > Poales > Poaceae > Poa > Poa annua. Next base: position 76,227,890 of record CM049433.1, read on the forward strand.
ACACAAGCAGCTACGAAACACGCCGTCCCACCCCCGCCACGCCGGTGGCGCCGCCCACTGATGCACCGGTGTGGTGTTGTTGGGAAACCCCAAGAGGAAGGTATGAAGTAGTGCAGCAGCAAATTTCTCTCAGTTATGAAACCAAGGTTATCAATCCAGTAGGAGATGAATGCTCTTCTGAAGGTTGTTGAAGCTGACGTTGGCAGGGCGCACTACCGATGTCAACAACGAATGTGGAACCTGCACACAACACAATCAAGATACTTTGCCCCAACTTAACAGTGAGGTTGTCAATCTCACCGGCTTGCTGTAACAAAGGATTAGACGTATAGTGTGGAAAATGATGTTTGTTTGTAGAGAATGAAAGAACAGGATTGCAGTAGGTTGTATTATCAATTAAAGAAAGGACCGGGGTCCACGGTTCACTAGTGGTGTCTCTCCATAAATAAATAATAGCATACATGTGGCTAAACAAATTACAGCTGGGCAATTGACAAAATAAAGACTGCATAATGATGCATGTACATGTCATGGTGTCTAGTGTGAGATTCATTTGGGCATTACAACAATATACATAGACCGTTCCAACCGCATCTATGACTAATAATCCACCTTACGGTTAACGTCCGTACCCCTTTCAGTATTAAGTTGCAAGCAACAGATTATTGCATTAGGCAAAGTGTGTAATGTAAGTAGCACAATTATGCTTAGACAAAGCACTACTGTTTTATCCCTAGTAGCAACAGTACATTCACAATCTTAGAGGTTGCTGTCACTCCACCAGATTAAATGAAGACATGAACCCACTATCGAGCATATATACCCCCTCTTGGAGTCACAAGCATCTACTTTGCCAGCGCATCTACTAGCAACGGAGAGCATGCAAGATCATAAATAACGCACTCACATAATATATTACGAAGCAAATGACATAGTACTCAATATTCATCGGATCCCAGCAAACACTACATGTAGTATTACAATAAGATGATCTTGATCATGATATGCATCTCACAAGATCTAAACATGATAGCACAAGTGGAGAAGACAACCATCTAGCTACTGCTATGGACCCATAGTCCAAGGATGAACTACTCACACATCAGTCCGGAGGCGGGCATGGTGATGTAGAGCCCTCTGGTGATTATTCCCCTCACCGGCAGGGTGCCGGGAAAAGCTGCAGAACCCTCCCAAACTAGGGTTGACGACGGCGGCGGCTACGGGATGTTTCGTGGATTTTTTATCGGGTTCCTAGGGTTTATTTGTCGGGGGGATCAAATAGGCGAAAGGGCGACGTCGGTGGAGAGCCGTGGGCCCCACACCACATCATGGCGCGGTAGGGGGGACCTGCGCCGCCAATAGGTGTGGGCGCCCTGTGGCCCCCCTCTTGCCCCTCTTCGGTGTTCTGGATGCTTCCGGGGAAACTAGGTTTCTGGCTTTTGTTTCGTGCAATTCCGAGAATATTTCCTTAACAGCTTTTTTGAAACCAAAAACAGCAGAAAACAGGGAACTGGCACTATGGCATCTTGTTAATAGGTTAGTCCCAGAAAATGCATAAAACTGGTATAAAGTGTATATAAAACATGTAGCAATTGGTATAATATAAGCATGAAACATAAGAAATTATAGATACGTTTGAGACGTATCACCCACTCCCCTCCGCCGCAATATAGCCTCCCGGGGAGATTCTCGGGCGAAACGTGTCCACCCCGCCCGCAAGGTGTTCGGCGTTTCGCCCGAGCCATGGACTCCGACGCCGAGGAGATGCTCGCCGAGCTCTTCGACGAGGAAGATTAGGCCGCCATCGACGACGAAGAACACCTGCTGATCTTGGCCTCCCTCGCCGGCTTGCTCGCCCACGACACGGGGCCGCGGCGTGTTGGATCGACGCGCGTTCGACGCAAGAGCAAGCGGAGACAGCGGTACGAGGGGTACTGCATCCTCTACTCCGACTACTTCGACGATGATCCCACCCACGACGAGAAGGTGTTCCGACGCCGTTTCAGGATGAACCGCAAGCTCTTCCTGAAGATCATGCATGCCATCCGGGAGTTCGACACCTACTTCAAATTGAAGAAGGACTGCACCGGCATGGTAGGCTTTACCTCTATTCAGAAGTGCACGATGGCCATGAGGATGCTTGCATACGGTGCTCCCGCAGATGCACAGGACGACTATCTGCGCATGAGCGAGTCCACGGCCATTGAGTGCTTGAGCAAGTTCTGTCGGGCAGTGGTTGCAGTCTTTGACCCAACGTACTTGCGTAAACCCAATGCGCAAGACACTGCTCGCCTCCTCGCAGAGAATGAAGCAAGATGCTTTCCTGGGATGCTTGGTAGTATCGACTGCATGCATTGGGCATGGAAGAACTGTCCATTTGATTGGCAGTGATGTACAAGGGAAAGGAAGGAGAGTCCTCGGTGATTCTCGAGGCCGTGGCTTCATATGATGTATGGATTTGGCATTCATTCTTTGGTATGCCAGGAACTCACAACGACATCAATGTCTTGCAATGCTCGAATATCTTTGCGGAGCTTGTCGAAGGCCATGCTCCCCCTGTGAACTATGAGATCAATGGACACCAGTACACAAAGGGCTACTATCTTGCAGATGACATCTACCCGAAGTGGGCAACATTTGTGAAGAGCATCACCAACCCTGTGCCAGAAAACGCGAAACCTTGGTTTTCCAAGTGTCTGGAGGCTAGCAGGAAGGATGTTGAGCGAGCATTTGGCGCGCTGCAATCTCGATTCGCTGTTGTCCGGTACCCAACTATGACTTGGTCGAAGTCCAACATGTGGGAGGTGATGCAGTGTTGTGTGATCTTGCACAACATGATCATTGAGATTGAGCGGGATGACCCAGTGCCTGAGAGTGAGGCAAGAGCACCATACTACCGTCAGGGTCCTCTTGCAGATGTTGATCACCAGGTGCCGGCATCATGGGCAAACTTCCTCGCCACGCGCCAGGAGATTCGAGACGCTGCAACACATCTAGCTCTACAGAATTATCCGGTGCAGCACTTGTGGGCGCGCAAGGGCAATGGCAATGTTGATAATGACGATGACAATGCTTAGTTTGATTTGTTTGCATTGTTGAACTATTTATTTGTGTGTAAATTTGTATGTAAAACTATTTCTATGTGTGAATTTATATGAAAAAAATGGTTGGCATTTGTTTTTTTCGAAATATGGCCGAATCGCCGAATCGCCGGGGGCGGCCTGCCCCATGTTCCTGATTCGCGCCGTTTGGCGCCGGGATGACCGAAAAAAGCGGCGTTTTGGGTCCTAGGAACGACTGGAGTAGCTGACAAGGTATGAGTATACGACTGACGGAACAGTCAGCAAGGCTTCAGGTGATTGATACGATAATTTTTTTTATTGTGGGCTTATTGCTTTGTCTCAGGCTCTCAGCCCATAGCTTGTTGGACCGGACCCGGCCCAAACGTCGTGCTTAATACAGCCACCGAACGCCCTGGTTTCCACACAACGCACCACGCTGCCCTAACCTAGCCTCCAGTCCTCCACCTTCCTTCCCGGCGGCGGCGGCGAGCAGCAGTAGCCATCGGCGGCGAGCAGCAGTAGCCAGGCGAGATGAGGCCTATTCTCATGAAGGGGCACGAGCGCCCGCTCACCTTCCTCAAATACAACCGGGACGGCGACCTGCTCTTCTCCTGCGCCAAGGACCACACCCCCACCCTCTGGTTCGCCGACAACGGCGACCGCCTCGGCACGTACCGGGGACACAACGGCGCCGTCTGGTCCTGCGACGTCTCCCGCCACTCCACGCGCCTCATAACCGGGAGCGCCGACCAGACCGCCAAGCTGTGGGACGTCAGGACGGGGAAGGAGCTCTTCACCTTCAGGTTCGACGCCCCCGCGCGCTCCGTCGACTTCGCCATCGGCGACCGCCTCGCGCTCATCACCACCGACAGCTTCATGGAGCACACGCCCACCGTGCAGGTCAAGCGGATCGCCGAGGACCTACAGGACCGTACGATTCGCTACAGCTCATCGGTTTGCAAAGTGTTTAGATCTCTACCGCAATGTTGATTTTAAAGTTGTGTGTGTCTGCGTTTTTTTTTCAGAGACGGAGGAGTCAGCGCTCGTGATCTCTGGTATCACCGGCAGGATTAACAGGGCTGTGTGGGGGCCAGGGAACCGGACCATCATCACCGCTGGTGAGGATGCCACCATTCGCATCTGGGACTCTGAGGTTAGCACCCTACTTCTGTCTAGTTCTGCTCAATATTACTACTTCATGATTCAGAATTACTGTTGCATGATTGTTGAAGTAATGGCTGTAAATAGCCCACTGATGTTGTTTAATAGTTAGTGTTACTGTTGAATTAGTGGCTGTTGGTAGCCCACTGATATTGTTTAATAGTTAGTGTTACTGGATATATCATCCAAAATGTATTACCTAGGTTGTTATATGTGCTGATTCATGTTTCTTATTGCCAACAATACCTTTAATAGACACAGCTGACAGTTAATATCTATATATATGGCCCAACGCGGATTTTATGCCCATGGTGATAGCTACGCATACAGTTATAGCCATTGGATGTGTTTCTGTGATTCGTGCCACCGTTTCCTTCCGTCCACACCACCGTTTACCATTTCCTTTCTTCTCAACGAGAAGAACACCGTTTTCGTTGCGGTCTAAAAAAACACAAGCAAAAACGTCACACCTGTGCCCGGCTATGCCACTGTTTCCAACTAAAAAAATAATTTCTTTCAGCAGCAGGCATCGTAGCTACACAGTAGCCGGAGATAGCAGCAGTGGTTCTCTGTGTTCCCCCGGCGGGCGGACGGAGATGGGCGTGAAGCTGAGGGCGCGGGCTGATTTCCTGGCGGCGAGGAATCGCCGTCGAAGTCGAAAAAATGGCACCATTTAGGCCTCGACGCCGTCCGCGCCGCCTGCCTGGCCTACCTCTGCCGCTTCTTCCCCTTCGCGGGCCGCGCGTCGTCGGTGACTCGGAGACCAACATCCCCCAGTTCGCCTGCTCCAACGCCAGCCCCGACCTCTTCGTCGCTGACGCCGCCATGCCCCTCGCCGTCGTTGACTTTGCGCGCATCGACCGGCCGCTGGGTCTGATTGGGATCCCCTTCGATGCGTGCTTCGCCATGTCCGTGCCGGTGGTCCGGTTCGCGTGCGGGGGCTTCTCGCTGACCATAGGCACCAACCACCTCGAAGAAATGGCACCGGTTACCGGCTCCCATTCAGAGGAATTCATGAGCTAGAAAGAGAAGAAATCCAAGAAAAAGAGAGAGAAATATGAAATCAAGATCCGGGCTAAAGAAAACATGTGGATCGAGATCACTGCAAAAAAATCAAATGGAAAAACAACGCATGCAGCTCCTCCCCATCTCACTCTGCACCGACCGGCGGCAAAAATCCATCAACGTTGGACCTGCTACCGAGCTCATCCGCGTTGCCTGCATCTTCAATTGATCAATTCCCTTAGTTGCCGACATTTTCCATGGCATCTGGATCTCCGCCGCGTCCTGGATGCAAGGGACGGCCATGTCCTCTTCTTGCATGCGGCTCGTTGCAAGAGACGTCCTGTAGCCCTGTAACTCCTTCATCTCCTTCCTCCCCGACGCAACATCCCAATCTATAAGTCAACGCCAAGGATGGCACCTGACTTCTCCTTCCTCCTCAACGCAAAAAGCAGATTGACAAAAGAATGGAAGAAGAACCTTCCGGCTCGGGACAGGATGTGATTCACTCAAATAGAAAGCAAAACACAGAATGACAAATGAAGAAGAAAATCCCAGATCGGAACTCCTGACTTCTCCTTCCTCCTCAGCGCCAAGGACGGCCGCGTCCTCTTTCTCGCCTGCGCCGGCCCTGTGACCCGCCCAGGACGGACAGCGTGCGCAGCTCGGCCTCCTCTACCTCCCGAGCCGGCCCATGGCGGAGGACCACGGCTCGACTGCCTCTAGTTTTCAAGCCGGTCGGAGCGTGGAGGGAAGGCAGGGCACACAGAGAGAGAAGACGGGCTGCTCTGCCGCTCTCCCATACCCGGTCGCGAAGGGGCGGCCGATGATGGTGGCCGGCGGCAGGGGCTCGGATCCTCGGACAGAAAAAGGAAGGAGAGAGAGCGCGCGCGTTGGCGGTGGGGAAAGTAATCTGGCGAGTTTTAGAGAAAAAAATGTACGGTCATGCGATTTTGCCACCGTGCGTGGGCGCGTGGGGTGTTTTTTTAACTCACGTGGAGAAAACGGGATGAGACGGCGTTAAATCGATCAACGGTGGAAATTGCTCTATAGAATGATCTAAGGGCTGGCTATGGGTGCGTAGCTACCCACCATGGTAGCTGGCTATTTCCCATATATGGCCTCATACTCCTTGGTGACTACTTGGTACTTGGTCCAGTTTTGCTAGAGTATTTGTTTTTCCAAGAATGCAATCCAGTGCTTTCTCTGGCTTGTTAACTAGAAAGAATGAAGCAATTAATAGGATTCCATCTGCAAATTCTATGTAAAACTGGCTTGTTTTATTCAATCAATATGGACATGTTCCTTTCCCAACTTTTTACAACACCATGCACTTACAATTTATTTTCTCTTGGCCTTTAGACTGGAAAACTGCTCAAGGAGTCAGATAAGGAGGAGGGACATCAGAAAGCAATTAGTTCACTGTCAAAATCCTCAGATTGGTCTCATTTCCTCACAGGTTCTTTGGACAAATCTGCTAAGGTGACGAGATTGCTGTCTGAATAACATGCTCATACTTCATTGTTATTGTGGGGATTTTCTGACATCTGTTATGTTGCTAGCTATGGGATGCAAGAACATTGACCTTGATAAAGACATATGTCACAGAGCGACCGGTTAATGCTGTTGACATATCTCCTACCCTTGATCATGTATGCTCCTCTACCAGTCCCTTTTCTTATCTATGTCAATGTTCATTAGTTCATGCGAGCATTTCTCTATATAAGCACATGTTAGGTCTTGAATTATTTGTCTCGTATTTTCTAAAACACACTTTTCTCCGGGTAATTATGAGTCTGGGAGCGACTATGAATTTGTTCCAGATTGTGCACTTTGCATTCAGTCCTTCCATTTATTCTTGTAGTTTGATAGGATTATGTGTGCATGTGTTCTTGTATTGAGCATGGTTTTTAAGGCGTCAAGGCGCCCCCCCCCCCCCTCCGCCTTGGAAAAACGACCGCCTTAGGCGCCTAAAGCGTCGCCCCCCCCCCCCTCCCCCTTCGCCTTAGGACGCCTTAACGCCTTAAAAACCATGGTATTGAGTGCTATATTTTTTGTGTACTGCCCCTATATTTCCAGCCCTTCATTCTTGACGTCATTTAACGATCAAGTTTATCCAAAATCCTTCGTATATTGTTATGTGGCACATGACCTTTTCTTACTAGATAGACAATGGTAATGCGTCTGACTTTTCTAACATTATATTATTTTTCTTCTGTTGTCAGGTGGTTATTGGAGGTGGGCAAGATGCTATGAACGTGACTATGACAGACCGCCGCGCGGGCAAATTTGAGGCTAAATTTTTCCACAAGGTGAACTATGCCTCTTGATTTTCTGTGTGAAGTTACTTCCTGTATGCATATTGTATTGCGACTGTTGTAACACGACTTTGTTATACAGATTTTACAAAAAGAAATTGGTGGTGTTAAAGGACATTTTGGACCAATCAACGCATTGGCATTTAACCCTGATGGTCGGAGGTAAGTACTTATTGTAATGCAGTATTAGCTTATACATTTTGCCACTGTGCTTTGTTTGTGATATGATTTCATTTTTTGTTTTTGTATGCTAATCTGCTCAGTGATTAAGCCATGTAGATTCATGGCGATATACGCTATTCTGAGTCTTTACGATGTCATTAAACTTTATGAGAGCATATCCTGATATTTGATTTCATATGGATTAAGTCACCCCACTTAATATTTCACATTTATTTCTCTCACATATTGTTTATTTTGTTAAATCTTGGTTCTCTTGAACTATATCTTCTTTATGTTCCCTCTTTCTTCCTAGCTCTATCTTGTTGAATTGTTCTCTTCTTAATTTTTTTCAATATGTACTCAGTGATTAGAGCCAATTTCATTGGCAATATACGCTATACTGACGTTATTTTGATGAAAAGTTGAATATGAGAGCTACATGTGAATTAATCATCAGTCACTATTTTAGTCTTCCATCTTGTTTCTTGACCCTTACTCCCTATGTTAATGTTTTCTCTTTTCACTTCCTATCTTGTTAAAACAGTCTTTATGTTCTAATACCCTTTCTTCCTAACTTTTTCTTGTTTAATTGCTTCTCTTCTGTTTCATATTTTTCAGTATGTGCCTCAGTGACTATAGCCAATTACATGTGCAATATACGCCATACTGATCTGATTTTGATGAAAGTTGAATATGAGAACTACTTGTGAACTAATTCTGTCCCCATTTTGTTGTCCTGTGTCTTGATTCTTGACCCGTCCTCCCTACCTTGATGTTGTCTCCTTTGTGTTCTGGTGTCTTCTCTCATTTGCTATCTTGATAAAACGCTGTTTCTTTGTCATCTTTATGAATATTTTGCTCAGTGATTAGAGCCAATTACATTGGCAATATACGCTATACTGATCTTATTCTGAGGAAAAGTTGAATATGAGAGCTACATGTTCCCTAAAATTTTGTTTTCAAAGATTGAACCTGCTACGGCTATCAATGATCATGCTTTCTTGTACATTCTGCTTTAATCGTACATTTTGATTATTTATGTGTCTGATGGTCTTACAGCTCAGTGATTTCAACCAAATACATTTTGGTTATATACGCTATTCTGAATGTGTTGTTGTAAAATAAATTTATGAGAGCTACCGATCCTCCTTTTTAGATATTTTTCAGTTTCTTTTGTGATGCCTAATTTTATGTTTCTCTAAGAGTCTAAATGCTTAAGAGAATATGTTTTCATCTCTCTTTGAATTTCTATTCTTGATTAGGGATGTTCTTTATGAGTTCTAATTTCAACAAACTGTTTTCCATGTAACGTCTGTAGCTTTTCGAGTGGCGGTGAGGATGGGTATGTAAGGCTGCACCATTTTGATCCTGACTACTTCAACACCAAGATGTAATCTTGTGAATTCGCAGAGGTATGATTCATCTCCCCCTGTTTTGCCAATTGTGAACAACTGCGACTTGCTTACACATTTTGTTCACCTTGTGTTCTTTTTGTTCCCTAATTTATCTTTGTTCTGGCCATATTATCTTTTATCTTTGTATCAAATGTCCCTTCTTTGGGCCTTTCCTTACAGTCATTTGCTAAACTGTTTTCAGGTTGCAGTCGTGAGACCTCCTCTATCCCCTGGAGAGAACATAGCTTCTTCTTTTTTGGCCCAGATTTTTTTCAGAACTTAACCTAGTTGGATGATCTACTGTGTATTAACGCGCTATGTACACAATGACAATGAGATCTGCTTCTGCTTAAATTGGTGACACCGTCGGTGTTTTCTATCTTAAAAATTCTGTCCCGGTCTGCAGCACAACCTTGTTATTGATGGGAAAGCTATGGATGTCCTTCTCGTGGTCTTGAGCAATATTCATTTTGATTGATTGCAAAGAGAGTGCAGTCCCGGAGAAAGGAACCAGTCTCTTTGGTCACGTGTAAGCCTAAAATGCATTTTTCCTTTTAATACTCATTTTTAAAATTTTGCATCGATTCCGTTTGGGTATTGATTAGTCTTGGTTTGACGTGGCTCGTTACTGGTTCCTGGAAGAGTCAATTTTCTCCAATGGCTAAACCTCCTACATTTCCTCTGTGAACCCTTGATTTAATTTTGTCTTCTGTGCGCCAAGTAATCATTTTTGTACTGAAGACTCGAGAACACATGTTAGTTTTTGCATCGCTGTACTTTGAAGGAAAAGTGTCTTCTGAGGTCTGAGCCATGAGCGTGTCACAATCGTCCGCAACATGTGAGACGGTAGTACTCTGGCCGTTGGACTAAAGAGGGAGGCGCAGCTTGCGCCATGATGGTTGGGTGAGTTAATAGCATCCAAAAAACCATCATGTGTGCCGTTAAATTTAACAAATGGAACAGTTTTTGGATAGAAATCTGTTCAAAATTTGCGATCACCGTTGGACAGAAATCAGTTTTCGTGTCAATTCATGATCAATGAGCACTTTGTGTTTTCCTTTTGCTAAAAACTTAAAAAATTCCGGTGGATTTCTGCCCCGAAAAGGAAAAGTGGTACCATTTGATAAAATGGTCTCAAAAGTGGTGGGTTTTATAGTATAAACTCTTATCTAGGTAGTACTAGTGGTAAAAGAAAATGTTTAGTAGTAGCAAGAGCAGTGTTCACAATATTTACTTATAATGCATTTTCAATGCAGTTTGAAATATTCAAAATATGTAAAATAAGGTTGGCGTGGACATTTTCAAATGCTAGATGTTTCGAAGGTTGTTTCACAAAAAACAGAAAGGGGATATAGATCACGAGGATAACGTTGTACGGTAAAAAAAAGCAAACAATGGGTAATGAGGATAACATAGTATTGTGTTCAAGAATTATGTAGAAGTGAGAGTCGTTGCTTGGATGAAACGCAGGAAAAATACAGGAAAAGTGCCTCGATTGCTTGAGTCTAAAAAAGAGGTTGGAGTGGATATTTCAATTCCTATGGAATTGAGGCATAGGAATCCATTCCATAGGATTTTGGTATCATCATTCCTTTGAACCAAAGGCAATGCATAGAAAAAATTCCTAAGGATCGGAATCCTTTAAAAATCCTTTGAAATTCCTACAATCCAAAGAGACCCTTAAGTCTGGAAGTGTTCAGAGGTAAATGGAAAATCTTGTATGATCAAAAGAGGCACTGGAAGTTTCCAGAAGGGGTTGTAAGATTCAGAAGGTCCAAGAAATATTCCATCGTGTTCATGCCTGCCGCACTGTTTTGGACCGAGTGGGAGCAGCCACATGGGCGAGAAGGCTCGGTTTAGGGGTGGCCACCCCACCTTACTTGTTGGCAAGGCAATGGGATGGGGGTGGCCATGGTTCGGGTTGGCCCCCTTGCCCTAGCTCGTCCGACCCTAGGTGGGCCACCTAGGGGGTGGCGCCGCCATTAGGACGGAGCCCCTCCTCGAAGTCTCCATCAATCTCTCCCCTATAAAAAGAGAGGCAACTAAATCTTACCCGCTGATTTCAGAGGCTACCTCTCTCTCTTAGCCAAATTATTATTTTCCACCATACCCAGTAGGGCTAACGTATTCCAACATTTCTCACGCTCTGAACGGTGGAGTGTTGCTGAACCGGAGAGGACAAACGCATGGATATCAAGCGGAATCGTGCTTTCGACGAGAGGACATAGGGAACTATTCTCACGGATATGAGGGATAATCTTAGCTGTTACAACCTGCATCAAGTCGCTATACAAACATCTACTTCTTCTACATTGTTTTGGTAACAGTCTACATCTAATTTTTATACTTGCTTTTTCATAGATAGATTTTGGGTGTTCGTGTCGGATGAAAATTTTGTTTTCCATGTACGTAACCCAACTGGGCAGCACGTCTCTATGGAGACACTCTCTTTCAATCTTGCGGAAAATTTCTTTGAGTTCGAGTAAAGCTCAATGTACGGAGAGCCCTGATAAATCATGTCTCAATCTGGATATGGAAGATTGTTGGAATGGTGCACTGTTTGTGGTATGCTGGGTCACACTTATATGAACTAGTCCAACCCTCTACATATAGTGAAAACAAAAAAGACTCTTAAAAATGGGGGATAAGATGGAGAGCCTAACACACTACCGATAAAAAAAAAATAACATCTATGTTCCAAAATCTTGGCATTGACGAAGAAGAACCAAAAGAATAATTGTATTTTGTGCATTTTTTTCTTATCATTGTTTTTGTAATTTAGAGCAAGGTACACTATTTTCCTTTCTAGGGATGGAAGTTTCAATGAAGGAGCTGCTAATAAAGCATAATATCTGTCCTATATGACAATTTGCCTATTTTTCTAGTTTTTATGTATTTTTTTCTTTCAAATTTGTTATATAGTTCTGAATTTTGAAATAATAGGGTCAAAAGATGCTCAAGGCGGGCCCACCATATTGGCGCATTTAGTTTTTCTAGATAAATTGACGCGTTTAGTTAATGTATCATGCCTTTTGTTCGACGGGTTCTGATTTTCCTAGGTGTACTAATATGTTTACTGGTTCCTGCGTGCCAGTATGACCAGGTTATGAATGGGCTTCGACATGTCATGTTAGTTAGGCCAGTCCTGATTACGGCAGGCTGGGACATGCGGGACAGCCCGTTGGATACCTATACTAGAAGTTTGTGGACGCAAAACCGCATAAGTCAAAGAAAACATCTGATGGAAACCGATGGAAATCACGAAAAATCTTGTTCGAAACTTTAAAAAATCTCAAAAAAAAATGCATTATGTTGGGAAGGTAGATCTCTATAGGCATGAAATTTACAAGTTGAAACTCAAAATTATTTAGGAGCTATAAATGACAAATTCAACTCCCCCTGTTTCTCAAATTAGATGACATGTCTATATACATCCACATGGAAGTTATTTAATTTAGAATGGAGGGAGAACTATTCATTTGTTACTATTCATTGCTGAATTTATCATTTTCACAGCTACCAAACGATTTTGAGTTTCTAGGTGTATTCGATTTGCAAAAGGTGGTTTCCACATGGTTTTGACCGGATATTTCCCCAGAAGCTGAACCAGCGGGCCCACAGTGGTCATGAAGTGCCACACAGTTCACAGCCGAAAGGATCGGCACGCCTTGAGAAAAATTCACCAACAGTCACTGAACTCGTCTGAGGTGTGCAAATTCGTCACTAAACTCAGGAAATGGCATTTGCGGGTGCTTAAACTTGTTCCGTCGCTGCACGTACGGTCATTAGGTGGTTTGGCGTACGTATTTTGGCCACATGTCAGCATGTCACACCGAAAAATGGTCTCGCGAGCTGAAATTCCCCAATCTGATCCAATCCCGCGACCTAAATTTCCAATTCCTCTGTCTTCTCTAGCGCCTCCATCTCCTCTCCTCTACTTGGGGGTTGTCCCCGCCTGCGGGGTCATCGGCGGCGCCCACGGTCGCGGGGAGGGCGTGGGGAGCGGCACCCCGAACGGGGGGAAGGCGTGGGCTGCGGCGGCGCCGTCTCCAGATCCCCACCTGACCTGAAAAAAGGATGGCCGGAGGAGCCGGCCTGAGCTGCTAGGTGCGGCATGGGAGATGACGCTTGGCAGCCCAGACTCCGTCAGCGAAAGCTTCGTACTGCAGACGGAAAAGAGAGAGCTCGCGGAGTAGAACGCGGATCTGGACGTGGTGAAGGCTGTGGTGGCGGGAGCAGCGAGGTCGAGGCGGCGGCCGCCGCGCGCTACCAGGTGACCAGCGCGGTCGCTAGAGCTCCCTTACTTGATTAGCGGCAAGGCGCGCGTAGAATTAGTGGCGTACGAGCTACATGCTGACACGTGGCCAAATTACGTACGCCAAACCGCCGAATGACCGTACGTGCAGCGACAGAACAAGTTTAAGCACCCGCAAATGCCATTTACTGAGTTTAGTGACGAATTTGCACGCGCCGGATGAGTTCAGTGACCATTCGTGAATTTTTTTTTTTTAACCCCGAGCCCGAGGCAAGTCTGCATGTATATAAACGGTGCCCAAACATGGCTGCGTAGCCTACGGCCAGGTAGAACCAAACCGAACCGTAGAGGCGGGGCCAGTTCCATTCCATCTGTCCATCTCTCTCGCTCTGCAGCAGCGGAGAGCAGAGTAGTCACGCGGCGCCGGGTAAACCGGCGAAAGGCAGCAAGGCAAGGTACAAACGCCAGCCATGTCCCTCTGTTGCTTTTATCTCCGTCCGCTTACTGCTACTGGAGCAATAATCCATGATTATGCATGCGGCTAATAGAATCGTCGATCTTACCCTGGTTCAAGCGGAATATGGAACAGCAGAACCGTTTCCTCGGGTGAATCTTACAGTAGCTTCCATCGCATCGATCGAGCGTTAAATATACAGCCGTATTTCTTGGAACCGGGGTCGAGGAATCTAATCTCTGCGAAGAACAAGGAAGAGCGAGGTCTTCTGCTTCGGTCAGATTCCCTCGGGATGCCTCCTCTTCTGAATGATCAAGTCGAACATCTCTGCAAAGTAGTATATCGCCTCGCGGTTCAGTGGCGGAGTCGTGAAAATTTCCGTTTCCGAGGATTAACGCGTCGCGCGTCGGATCGGATTTGGGGTGGGTGGAGTGTGGATCCGTAATGTAATGTAGGGGGAATCTGAGATTGCTCTGTTCTTCACTGCTGCCCCCCCCTTCCTCACTTCTCGTCTCCTGATTCTTCGATTCAGCAGCGGCTGATTCGGTCCGTACCTCTACATTCTGGGCTTTGATCGGCTCGTAGTCGTAGCATGGGAAATGCTTGTCCTTTGCTGTTTCTTGTCCTTTTATCTTTGATCCCCTCTCGATTGATTAGTTCCGTCCCGATGCAACATGCATGCTTGTTGTGTTAACGCCAGCCAGCCACAGTGCTGCCCTCCTTGGTTCCATGGGTCTCTTAAATTCCTCCTTGGTTCCATGGATTTCTTTCCATCTCTGCAAGTTGATGGTGGAAATATCTTTCCTATTATCTTTATTTGCTCTGTTTCTGTTGTTCCGTTTCTTTCCCGTGGCACTACTTTTCTGCAGCCTCCTTCTGAACCTTGTACATCCATCTGCTTGTAAATTCATTATAGTGTTATGTTAAATATATACTCCTATGTCGAAACTCCCAATTAGGAGAAAACTCTACCTCTTTCGGTATAGATATTACGCAGTAGAATTTTAGGTGTTTGCCCATGTATGGAGGTAAAGGGGAAAAAGAGAGATGAGAAACCTCATTTGGGGCCCTCAGCTTTCGGTTTGGGAAGTTGTTGCAATCAGTTGCTATTTGTGTCTGTCCCCATCCTCTTACTATTCCAATACTTGAACAGCGACTAAACAATATGTAGGACCCACAGCTCAGCTTCTCAATGAACATATGTAAATCGGAATTATTTATTTTTGCGAGGAATTCAGAATTTTCTTGACCATCACTTCATACATTCTTGAAAGGTATGGGGAGTGCCGGAGTGGATAGGAGAGAAAAGGAACCAGCTTGATTTGATTGTTTAGTGGTGGTTATAAGCCAATTTTGAGGTCAAAGTGAATACAAACTATAGCTAGGCAGTGTTTGGCGGCTTTGTTTAACTACTTCTAGAAACAGAACTTCGAAAGCTTCACCTGTCATACTCTTATAATAGCAGTATAGAAATTATATCCATATGTGTAGCAGTGTGCATATAAGGCGGATCTGAATTTTTCTAGATAACAAACTTGTCTGGCTTCTGCATCCCAAGATGCACATAGCATGAATATGTGTAACTGCCTAGAACTTACGGTGTGCCGTTCCAGGGTAGCTTTTCATGGAAGTTTCAAAGTTTCATATCCTGAGATTTAACTTTACAAGCATATCATTTTTTAGAGTTTTTGTTTTAAGGATATACTGAACTTTAGCTGAAGAGCAGAACTGCTGAACATTCTTTATTTTTTCTAAGGAACGCACGAGAAAGCACACATCATTCTTCAATCAAAAGAGTCAACAAAACATACTACTACTAAATTCTTCACATATTCAAATGTGAAATCTCATAATAATGAAGGCACGGATATTAATCTATGGGTGTTCAGGAATAATCTCTTATTCTTCTCAATTATTTGTTGTACAATTTATGGGTTCAGAGATAATCTCTTAGTTGACTCCTAAGATTTTGAGCTATGCTGCTACCTGCCCACTGAATTCGTATTGTTTCATTGCAAGCAATTAAATATTCTTATTGTTAAAATGACAAAAAAGTTAAGACTTCTCCTATTAAATTATTAGTGTCACTGCTGTCCTCAGAAAAATAATAGAAAAGACTTGTGGCTGCAAGAGTCTAGTATATGACAACCTGATAAATCTTTCCTGTCAGCAATTTCCTACGGCTTTCTCTGCTGCCACTTTATTTGCCCTCCAACCCTGCAATTCTGCAAGGCCCCGTTAGCTGAACGTGTCCTCCTTTTTTCGGCGTTTCTAGCTCGTCACCCCTGACCATCTTCTATCTTCTTATTGACCAATATTGGCTTAATTTTCTCATGCATTCGGTGACACCTGTTGCTTCCTTAATGTGTCCTCTCAGCTCTCTCCTTCATGTGTCCTCTCCTCATTACTCAACCCTACCCACTATAAATTGATTGGTAGCACTCTATAAATTGATACGTTTTGTTCTTTTCTATACAGAAATCAGGATAAGAGGAAGCAATACAAAGAGATGGATTATGGGGTTGAACTGAAGGGATGTGTTTGCCGGATCAAGAACTGCGCTGTTGAACTCTTCTCGATGGAGGAGGATCTGGTGATCGATGATGAAGACTCCTGGGACCTCGTTGGCAGGGATCTCCGGCTGAAGGCCACCTTCTTGTATATTGACCTTAGCCGTGTGATCTCCTCCTGCGAGAGTGCTGAGCACAAGAAGACGCTCACCAACCTAGCCAACAAATTCTTCTACTTCATGGACGAGGTGATGATTGCTTTATTCCCCTTGCTAGCAACCTTTTTGCTCAAAGCATGCCTTATTTTATTCGAGATTCATATGATCGATAGTACATAAGCAATCTATCAGAGTTCATGAATGCCCTTGATTACCAAATTCTGTAAATGTCTCAATATCTCAAGTAAAGCAACATATTAGTACTTAATTTTGTTTGCTATGCCAGCTCAACATTTTCTGAAGGTAGTAATAGAGTAAGTGGTTCGGTTCACCTTGTAGCAGCCTATATGGACTATTCTGATCTTATTGATGCTGAATACATACAAATACCTGTTCTCCCCTATTCAAGTCATTTTCTCCTTTTTGTTTTGTTTTGTTTTGTTTTGTTTTGGCGGAAGTTGTTATGGTTCATGACTGGGCTTTAGCATATAGAGTTGAAGTGCTTGTTCACCAACAATAAAAGTAGCTCTCAGGGCACTTAGTTCTGTTTTGCTCTTTGCAATACATTTTTTTTATTAAGTTAGTCTTTGGTCAACTTTGCCATCTATCTGCCAACGATTTTGAAATTAGCAGAACATGTTTGATGCTAACTGAATTGAGAAACGGCAGCTGGACAACGCGGTGAAGGACAGAAGCGTGCCACTGATGCAGGTCTGCTACAGCGACACAACTCACGTTCTCCGGGAGGTGGTCGCCGCCCTCGTGCCGTCCCATTAGCTCGGGCTTCATGTTCTGCCGAAATGAAGCAGGGGTGACAGAGAGTAAGATCTGGGAATCTTCACATTTCTTGTAAGCAAGAAGAAATGGCCCTTTAAACTTGTACAAAAAGGATAGGCCGACATGGGAGAAATGAGGCGCAGATGGCCTATGTGATGTACATATCCTAAAACGGCGTTAGAGGCGGAACAAACTAAATGGTTGGCTTGCCCCCATGATTGACGCGATTAATTGGTGCGAAGCGGTTTGCGATGCGTTGTAAAGGAAAGCTGGGCAGATCCGTGATCTACGTTCACGCGTCTCACTCACTCGGATCGCCCACATGGATTTGACAGAGATCAACATGCTCGTGCTGGCTCTCTGTTCGATCCCATCTTCTGGGTTTGAGAAAATTGCACATTCCACCGCCCTCATGTCATTCTGTTACGGAAACCACCACCACCAGGTTTACACAAAAATGCACTCTCCACTAGGTTTATATCTGATCTGTTGCAATCGAGTCCAAACACATTATTAATAACAAATCTTAACCCTAACCATCCATCAATATGAGTATAAGCTACCTAATACTTTCTCGGTATGACAAATTTTATTTGACATGGATAAAATGACAGCTGGGAAGAAGATTTTTTGAAACGACACAAAAGATTTGTTATTTTTATTAATTCATAATAAAAAAGCGTTGAATGATTAATTAGCAGGAAACCGATAAACAATCGGCATAAACACTCTCGCCCATTGTTATGGGGTTCGACCGTCGCGAGGGCACACAACCACGACTCCCTCAGTTCCGCTGACCCATGCACTGACCTGACACACTCGCTATCCCAAGGGAGGATGCGGGCGTTGGCGTGTGTACTGGGCCACGTAGCTAGGAATTCTAAAATGCAGGGCCGGCGCTGACCCATGGCCACCTTGTGCAGCGCACAGGGGACCACTCCTGGAGGGGGCCCATAATCTATACCGTTATAGGCTTATAGCACTGCTGTTCCCTCACGTATTTGTGTTGGGATGAAAAATAATTTAACTCAAAAGGCCATGAGGTGAATCGCACGCACATAGAAGCCAGCGATTCCATCAGTCGTGTCTTAGCTCGTCTTGGGCATCTGGCTCTTCGCCTCTTTGACTCAAAGCGTTTCGCCTGTTTCGCTCGCATCACAGTCTCGGATCGATTTTCCGCGGACTACCCAAACGGTCAGTACCCTCTATCGCTTGCCTCACCGCCTCGGATAGGTCCTCCTCGGCCCTCGCTGCTCACCCCAACCGACCGGCCTGTAACACATGTCCCACTATTTCATTCTGAATTCAATTCTCCACGTATTCATGATTTGAGTTAGGATTGCTACACGTTTGATTATGGATTTAGGTTCTGTTGAATGGATTAGTTACGTGTTGTATTGAGAAGGACGTTTTGGTCTACATTGATCTTCCTCGATGATTTTCTATCCAAAAATACCCGAAGAAGCTTTTTTTAGAGAAATGAAGCATTATTATCGATAGACGTTGGATCTTGGTTCTTATTCTAGGTAATCAAACTAACAGATCATGCGGGAGATGCGGGAGCGCGGTGACATCTCCCCTGACAAGTACACCCACGCCCACCGAACCCTCTGCATCATCCTCACCGGAGGCTTTGTGGTGGAGGCGGTGGTCTACGTCGGCCGCATGATGACGACGTCTGCGGCGCCTGCCTCCTCCTTCTGCTACTCCCTCATTTTTAAGGTCTGATTCCTCCATCACTAACCCTGGATTCATCCGTAGCAGCAAGGTTAGGTTTTGTAAACTTGACCTAGAATTAGCAGTAATGTACAATTGCACTAAATGATCAAACTAGCAGTAGTGCAAGGTTCTGTTTACTGATTAAGTTATTTTTATGATCAAAATTTAGTTGTAGCAATAGCATGTATACCTATTATTATTTGATAAGTGATTGATAAGTTGCAATCTCTCCACAGAGTGCTCATTTGCGCATTTTTACTAATGCCTAGCTTCTTTGTTCTTATGATTTGCAGCTAGCAGACTAAACGTTTGGGTTTTTCATTCTAACAGAGGTGAAAATGTCTCACATAGATTGAAATCTCATGCATGAAAATAAAGATATTTACTTGGTGTTCTGTGTCAATAATAGTGGTCTCTTTATGTTGTGGGAAGCTACAACGACGACATCGACACACCGGTGGCGATCATTTTGTACCCCCACCTTTCCCAAGCTCTACCTCGGCTACAAAATACTCGAGGTGAGCATTCTTCTGTGACCGGCCATGCCGATGAATGTGGTGATGCTCTGGTCGATCTAGTGGTCTCTTTATGTTGTGGGAAGCTACTTTGTTGGATGATTCATTCATCCAAGCATTTATGATACTTATGGTCGCTTAACACTAACGAAACTGACGATACACTACATCTGTTTGAATACTTTGCATTGCCTATTTTACCCAAATGCATTACTGGATATTTCAGATCTGGTACTTGGTAAAATAACTTGGATTAGCATGTTTGCTTGCTGTTTTAGGTGATACAGATGATTTTCTTGCTTGTTCTCAAGCTGTGATGGACAAGAATTACTTTGGATGTGCAGTGCTTACAGACTCTTAAATCATTATGTGTTGAACATATATATAAAGTTTATCTTCCTGTATACTGATTGTCCAATGGTGACTTAATGTTATAATGTTACAGATTCTTGAATTTGACTCCACTCCGGAACCAGCGGAGGAAGGGGAGGAGCAGCGGCTGCGGGCAGTGCAGCGGCACCGGCAAGCGGACGCCGGGGGTGCTCAAGTGCATCGTGTACAAGCACCGGAACCAGCACCGAGGAGCCGGGTACTTCCAGTACCTCGTCCGATGAAAAGCAAAATGAACTTACTAATGATTGTAAGCTTAGCTTGGTGTGCTGCTTCGTAGCTAGAAGTTTAAATCTGTATGCGTGTAAAATTCTATAGAATTAACTGATGTGATGGTGTGTTTGAATATTGAGTAATGACATTTATTAATGTTTTGGAGAAATGACGGCTTTATGAATGTTATTTCTTATTTTTTAATTCCTGATTATTTGGTGGTGGCGTTCCTTTTCATACCATTGAAAAGGAACAAATCCAGCATTTTTTTTAATTCCAAAATGCAGCAGTATAGGTATTAGCAGTGGCGAACATTGCGTCTGGTGCGCCAGCGGTAGTTGCTACCGCTGGCGAACAAAGCCTGTTCGCCAGCGGTAAGTGCTACCACTGGCGAACTGTTCGCCAGCGGTATCGCCAGCAGTAGTCTTTTCCCTACTAGTGATAGGTTGCTCCAAGATTGTCACACGAGACATGGTTTTTCCTTGAGGGTGATTCCTAATTCTTTTAGTAGTGCTTCAACCCAGATGAGTTCAGCAGTTGCACTGGCAAGGGCTTTATACTCTGCTTCAGTGCTGGATCACTCCACGAAATTAAGTTAGGACAATAAAAGATTGCAAATCCTCCGGTGGAACGCCGATCATCGAGACAACCGGCCCAATCAGCATCTGTAAAAGCACTAAGTAGAGTGGAATGAGATTTTTGAATAGTGATGCCAACATGAATTGTACCTTGAATGTAGCGGAGAATTCTTTTGGCGGCTGTCCAATGAGCTGTGGTGGGGGCATGAAGAAATTGACAGATCTTGTTGACAGAAAAGGATATATCCGGTCTTGTTAAGGTGAGGTATTGCAGACCACCCACAATGCTTCTGTAACAGGTACTATCTTCAGTGCCAAGAGGAGTACCATCGGCTAAGGACAGCTTCTCGGTGTTCGAAATAGGTGTAGGACAAGGTGTGCACTTTTCCATACCATTCCGTGAGATAAGATCATGTGCATATTTAGCCTGAGACAAAAGTAATCCTTCTTGTGTCTTCTGAACTTCAATGCCCAAGAAAAAATGTAACTTACCAAGGTCTTTGAGAGCGCACATGGTACCAAGATCATGAAGAAGAGCCGAAATAGCTTGATCTGAAGAGCTAGTCACAATAATATCATCAACATATATTAACATAAAAATTGTGATACCTGACTTGTTATATATGAAGAGTGATGTGTCAGCCTTGGATGGAGTGAAGCCAAGAGAAAGAAGCTTGGAGCTGAGTTTTGAGTACCATGCACGAGGTGCTTGCTTTAGACCATAAAGAGCTTTGTCAAGTTTGCAGAGATAGTGCGGAGAACGGGGGTCTTCAAATCCAGGTGGTTGTTTCATATAAACATCCTCTTCCAGAACGCCATGTAAGAACGCGTTCTTGACGTCGAGTTGACGGAGACTCCAACCCTGAGAGACAGAAATAGATAGGACAATACGAATAGTAGCTACTTTTACCACAGGACTGAAGGTGTCTTCATAATCGATGCCATAGCGTTGCTTGAATCCTTTTGCAACAAGCCTGGCTTTGTATCTGTCAATGGTGCCATCAGCATTTTTCTTGATGCGGTACACCCATTTACAATCAATGACATTTTTGTTGGAGCTTGGAGGAACAAGATGCCAAGTTTGATTTTGAAGTAAGGCATTATATTCTTCTTGCATAGCGTCTTTCCATCGTGCATCACTCAAGGCTTCAGAGAATTTGCTTGGTTCTCATGTGGATGTTAACATACCATAGCGAATACAACCATCTTTATAAATTTTGGGTTGATGAATACCTTGTTGGAGTCATGTTCTTGCTGCAGGTGCAAGTTGTGTTGTAGAAGGCGGCACAGGAGCAGTGGCCACAGAGGATCCATGCACAGGGGACGGAGTAGGCACAGCGGATCCTGTGGCCGAGGTTGGTGTAGAGGCCCGCACAGAGGAATCCCCGGCTGATCCCGCAGAAGATCCTGTCGGAGACGTGTCCGTGCGTGATTGGTGCGGGGAAGAAACCGCGTCGTTGGAGGGGGCAGGCGAATCTTCCTCGGGCGCCGCGTTGGGCGGTACATCGCGTGATTGGCGCGGAGCCGTTGTGCTGTCCAAGAACAGCTGGCGCGGTGTGGGTCTGGAGGAGGTAGGTGGCGACGCGTCTGCGCGAGATTGGCGGGGCGGAGGAGACGCGTTTTCTTCGATTGGATGCCCAGCAGGAGTGCCAATCATTGGCTCAAATCCCGGAGGGAATTGGGGCGACAGATCTGAAGCAGATCCTGCCGCAGAATCAGCATGGGTGGCCGTGGCAGTTCTGTCTTCTTCTGCAGTTTCTGAATTTGGACCATTTGAGTGGATTTCTTCACCGTTTTGACTCGTTTCTTCGGCAGTGTGCTGCTGTGTTGATGCTGTAGTTGTTGGGCTGATCACAGGAACCTGCGTATGGTTAGTAGCAGAAAAAAAAATGCATGTGGTCATCATTAGTCATACCCGGAGAAGTGGACGGTGTGGAGGGAAAGATGTCCGGAAGAAGAAGAACTTCTTGTTGAAGACGGGAGCCGGCATTGGGTCTTAAGGAAGAGAATGGAAAAACGTTTTCATCGAAGAAGACATCACCAGAAATGTAAACTCTTCCAGTTGTGACATCAAGACATTTGACAGCTTTGTGTAACGGGCTATAGCCAAGAAAAACACATTGTTTTGAACGGAAAGATAGTTTACGTTTGTTATAAGGACGGAGATTTGGCCAGCAAGCACACCCAAAAATTCTTAGAGAGTCATAGTTGGGTTTGATGTTGAGTAATTTTTCGGTTGGTGTGGCAAAGTTTAGAGTCTTGCTAGGGAGCATGTTTATGAGATATGTGGCGGTTAAAAAGGCTTCATCCCAAAACTTGAGAGGCATAGAGGCGTTTGCAACAAGGGATAGACCAACTTCAACAATATGACGATGTTTTCTTTCTGCAGAACCATTTTGTTGATGTGCATGAGGACAAGAAACATGGTGAGTGATACCAACTTTTTGAAAAAACGAATGGAGTTTTTCATACTCACCTCCCCAGTCGGTTTGCATGATTACAATTTTGCGATTAAATTTGCGTTCAACAAATTGTTGGAAATTGAGGAAGACTTGATAAACATCGGATCGTTTTTTAAGCAAATAAATCCATGTGAATTTGGTAAAATCATCAATAAAACTTACATAATACGAATGTTTTCCAACAGAAGGAGAGGCCGGCCCCCAAACATCAGAAAAGATTTGTTCTAGAGGGACAGTAGACACACTAGTAGATATAGGGTAAGGCAATTTTTTACTTTTTGCTTGTTGACAAGGATCATATACATAGGGATTTATTTCAGGAGCATGAGCAATATTATTTTTCCTAAGGATTTGTTGAACGATGAACGAGGATGGATGTCCTAGACGGTGATGCCATGTGGAGGTCGTCGGCTTGTGGGTGATGAAGGCGTGCTTGTGTGGCTCCATGGATGTGGGCACGAGAGGATATAGGCCACCATGACATGGCCCTTTAAACATGATTTGTTGTGTGGCCCGATCCTTTATCAAGAAAAAGAAAGGGTGAAATTCAACAAAGGCATCATTATCAAGGGCAATTTTATGTGTGGATATTAGATTTTTAGAAGCATTTGGAACATCAAGAATATTTCGAAGATGAAGGGAACTATGAGGGGTATGAATAAGTGAATGACCAACATGTTTAATTGCCATACCTTGACCACTAGCGGTGTGGATTTGATCATGTCCTTTGTATTGATCATGTGTGGATAACTTGCTTAGCTCCCCGGTGAGATGATTTGTGGCACCGGAGTCCACATACCAGTTGGTGTCGACCCCGTATGACGCGTTGTGGGCTTCTTTTTCTTCAGGGGGAGAGTCATCTTCATCATCGCCATAGCGCCACCAGCACTCGGTGGAAGGATGCCCATATTTCTTGCAATTTTGGCACGTGACGTCTTGAAGAGGAGAGGGAACACGGTTGCTACGGCCTCTCCCACGGCCTCCTTGTACTTGGGTTCTTCGATCATAGCCATCATTGCGGCGTGGAGGCCGTCCTTGGTGATGAGTGCGGTGGCCACCTCCACCGCGGTAGCCTCCTCCACCACGGTAGCCGCCATGACCACCACGGTATACACCACCACTACCGCCACCACCATGGCCGTGATAGCCACCACCACTAGAAGATCCATGGTGATAGCCACCACCGTGACCACCTTGGCGAGCAGCGGCGTTGGCAGAAGAGGTGAAGGGGGCGACAGGCTCCTTGGATTCAGAGAGCATCGTTTGGCGGTGATCGTAGGCAAGGATCTGATGGCATACATCGGCAGAGGTGGAAAGAGGATTAGCGTTAACAGCAGCCACGAGACCATTATACTCACTTGGTAACCCAGCGAGGAGGGATTCTTTGAGTTCGTCGTCCGGAACAGCCCGCCCGGCAAAGGCGAGATCGGATGCAAAGGCCTTCTTCTTGGTAATGTAGTCGGTGGCGGAGAGGTCTCTCTTCTTGGTGTTGACGAGGGCAGCCCGGAGAGATCCGATCCGGACCTTGGTCTGGGCGGAGAACTCGGTGGTGAGGGCCGCCCAAATCTCAGCCGCGTGCTCCAAGTCAAGGACACCAGCGAAGCAATCCGGCGTGATGCTCTTGACAAGGTAGCTCACAAGCTGTTGATCCCGAGCAATCCAGGTCCTGTAGGCCGGATTTAGAACCATCCTCTTGTTTTTCTCTCTGTCTTCGATCTCGATCATCTGCTCGGGCGCGGGGTCGGAACCATCAAGTAGTCCCATGGCCTGCGCGCCTCGCACGGCTAGCAGCACCTGAGCCTTCCAATAGAGGAAGTTTGCCAGCGTGAGTTTTTCCGACGGAGGGCCGCCGAGGGCCGAAGCCAGTGTTGGTGTTTGTGCTGCCATTGTGGGAGGGTGGGAGGGAGATTGTGAGGGAGAAGACGATCGGGAGGGAGGAGGGTGAGGCGGCGAGTTTTTGTGTCTGTTGTTTTCCTGTCTCTCTGGTTGTTTGTGTTGTCAGGGAAGAGGGGCTCTGATTACCATGTTGGTGTAACGGTGTTGCCTTGTTAGGGGCACCGGTTGCGTGTTAATATATAGAGATGGAAAAGCCCCATCAGTGGCATTACATGGAAAGCAATAACCGGTGGTTTATAGACACCATAACGGCTAGTGCTAGAAAGGAAAGTACAACGGTATTGTCTAGTGTAGGAAAAGGAAATTACAACCGTATTGTCTAACACTCTCCACCACCATCCCGTACGAACATGGGAGTTGTGCATCGAATCCGGGCGACTTGGTAGTGTTCACGAGCTTGAATGACACTGCAAATATGGGGATGGGGTTATCCTCTGTGTTTCCGGCAAAGGGGACCTGACAGCAGCCATACCCCGTGCACGACCCGTTTAGGGGTGTCCCAAAACGGGAAGCTCTGGATGAAGTGCAGGTTGCTAAGAGCCATGAATCAAAGCTTGGGAAGTCCAAGTACAATGTAGTTGCCAGCCTCGCTTCGACGCTAACGCCGACCCCGACAAGAGCATTGCGTTTCATCGACAGTTGGAACGGAAACAGGGTCTTGGAGGGGGATACACATGTCTGCTGGAGCTTGACGACGCGGTCGGTAGCGGATTTGGCACAGTAGGAAGAGACTGCGCCGTATGCCCGTACCTCACCCGTGGTCACTGATATGTCCATGAGCTCGACCGGCGATGGAGGAACCACCGGGGGATCGTAGATATGGAACACAAAAGGGTACTTGACATCGGCTGATAAGGTGGCCTCCACACTCTTCTGATATGTTCCTTCGGTGGAGGCAAGGAAGACGCGAGAGGGGCTGCCGGTGTCGTTGCAGAAAACCTCGAATTGGCTTGCGATGAAGCAGCCCGGCCCAATGCCGAACGGGTAGGGGATGCTGATGCTGCCGCACTTGTCGCGGCAGCCCGGCCGTGCGATCGGCGGCCACCGCTGCTGTTGAGCAGCGGCCGCAACTGCAGACAGGGTGAAGAGTAGCGGCAGCAGCGAGAGAGGCGCTGCCATGTTGAGTATGGATGAGGCACATATGCAAAAGATTTATCTAGTTACTAGTATGGATGGTGGTGTTATATGGAGCAAGTCTGTGCAAATATCAGCACCAAAGAAGTCAAAGAATTAGTTCCACTTCCACGCATGTTCTCGTCATAATGCCCTGGTAACATGGTTGATATTATAGTGGAAAGATTAGGTATATGCAACTGACATTTGTGATAGTCCTTGTCATACGTTCTCTAAACTGTACGAGCATTGACATCGGAGAATTTGACTGTCCGTGTATCTAGGTGCCAGGTCCGAGTATTGATTGTATACTTAGAAACGGCCCATTATGTAGCAGCATGAGTCATCTGAGGGTCTCTCTGTTTGGGCTGGCTGTTCAACTGTGCTGGGAAGCTGTTGTTCAGCGAAAGCTGCTTTTCTAAGTGGAGATCTTTTAACAACCTAAGTGGCCGTCTGATTGTAAACTGTGGAATTGTCTGAAACACCCTTATTTTAACAAAATGTTGCACGGTTATAATAAATAACATATGCATCACTAAAATTCAAGTCAAACTTCATATCCATACAATTGTCATTACATAACCATCACAGCCAAGGTCATCAGCGGTTGCATCCCTTGCATCCAGGAAGAAGCCCAAACGCAGCAGCAGTCATATCAAAGGATGAAGTTGCACGGGGAGATAGCACACCGGCACACGGAGCTCATCTTCATCATGCACGAAGAAGCAGATGTCGCGAGCGCAAGCTGCTCCTTCCTTGCAGAGCCTCGTGCGGTCGGGTGGCTCTCCCTGCGGCGGAACATGGTGCCCGGGATGCTGAGAACGGCGCGCCTGCGCCCTGCGGGAGTTCCCCCAGCTAGGCTGCGCGCCATGGACCTGGACGAGGAGCACATCATGCACATCGACGCTGTCATGAAGCTGCATGCCCCTTTGGAATATTTGCGGGGAAGCTCGGGAAGCACCTCAAAACGTGTTTTTTCTCATCTGAAGGAAATGGAGCTGCTTTAGCAAAAGTCCAACGCGAAGCCAATCCTTTTATTTGATTTGCGAAACACAGTACAACGCAGACGCTCACATACACGTGCATACACTCACCCGTATGCAAGCACATACACCCTATCCCTATGAGCACCTCCGAAATCGCCACATGCGCCTCGCTATCGACGGTAACATCGCCTCCCACTGAAGAATATTGAGCTCCTCCGACCGGTACATCGTCTTAAAGAAGTAACTAAACAATCGGTGTCTTTCATATTGCCTTTCATATTGCTCAAAGACAAATAGGACTGACTAGCAATTTGCATGAAACCAAACGCACAACCATTCCGGCCAGACCAGAACCACATATGCAAAGGTGAAAGACCCAAAATTACCCGAACCATTTTTAGCCCTCACATCTCCATGGCCCAACAGGACCCGGCTCAAGAAAACGTGGCCTGAGCCACGTTGTGCAGCTCGTTTGGTTGCCTACAATTTTCTAGCCAGGTCGAGTGGGAGCAGAAATGCAAAGTGCTCACCTTTGGATTCCTAGATGAGTGTTTTAGCTACAAATCAATGTGTTTGGTTGCTCAGTTTTGTAATTGTTCCGCTTACTTTGCACGTCAACTGGTTGAGCTTACCAGCCCACTGAGGTTTAGGGCTTAAGGACTACACATTTAAGACATGCACAAATAGAAAATGATGCCGATCAGGACGACGATAATGAAGTCTTTTGATGCCACCACATGCAATCAATCCTCCTCGGTTTCTCTTAGTCGGTTTCCATCCACTATTTTTGCTGCTGTGAGGTTGGAGTTGGAGAGGGAGCTTTTCAAGATTGGCCATGTAGAAGGCAATTTTTGCCTCCGTTAGAGTCTCATACCTTTTGCAGCATTGGTTGGGGAAATTCTCCACCTGAGCCGAGCAAGAGTTCTAGCTGGTGTAGATTTCTTGATTCCTGCCTTTAAACACCACTACAAGAAAGAACATGAAGATTAGAACTTGTAAAACTAGCAACATATGATCACAAGGTGGAGAAGCAACATAAGCAAAGCATGCACTAATCATCATATACGGACACTACAAGCAGCAGAAGTGTTCACTACCTAAGTAGTATGGTATCAACCTAGGACCACACTAAAAGAGGGTGTAATACTACCACCACAAGTTCACCGTGTGAGGGGTTAGCACATGTACCACCTCAAATACCCACGAGGGGTTAGCACATGTACGACCCCAAGTACCCAAAATATACAGATGATAAGAACTTTTCTTGTCCTAGCTACCCATAAAATACATCATATCATCATCATCAAGCATGTTTGCACCGCCGCCACCTGCACTAATGGTAGTAGTGCTTGGTACGGATGGTGTGGAGCCACAACAGACGGTGGTCGTCATCCATCTGAACGAAGTCCTGACCTTATGCCTTGTTGTCAAGGAGGTGGCCAAGAGAAACCATCTTGGCGGAGACAATGGAAGTTCCCTTGGCGGTCGTGACAATGTCGTAGAGGCCGGAGTGGACGTCCACAAGCATGCTCTCCCTTATGGTGGTTGCCACCTCCTGGACGGCCTCGTTCATGCTGGTGAACATGAGGACCTCCTCATCCACCAAGGCACCCTCTTCCTCTCCTCCTCACCTCTCTCAGCTGGCTTCGGTGCATTGTCATCGCCCTTCACACCTTGGTAGTCAGGAACACCATCAACGTGGATGGTTTCCGACTCCTGCATGTCATGATCCTCACCCGGCGTACCTAGAGGCTCAAAGGACCCCATGGCATGCCTTCCAGTGGCCAGGCTGAAGGAGAAGATGGTCTACATCTGCTCGTAGTTCTGGATGGGCTTGTTAAGGAACTCAGCTTCTTAACAGTTCGACGGTTAGTGATTGATAGTTAGACAATTAGACAGTGGAGATTTGTGCACAATGTTAAACGGTAGGCTAACCAAAATGTGGCCTTTCAAGTGATCGATCTCCAAAATGATGTTGTGACTGTCCTCATCCCAGTGTGCACCACTGAGGTTATTGATCTTTCACACCTCGATCCACCTCACTCTCCACTTCCTCAGGTGGTTATAGATTTGAGTAGAGGCGATCTCCTGATCAGAGAACTCAAAAACCATCTTGGCAACTGATTTCAGATGCACCTCCTTAAACCCCTTGTTGGTCCTCACCCTGGAGGCGATGAGCTCGCACATCTTATTCAGCACGAACGTGGACAAAAATGGAGGCCACTTCATGATCGTCCCCATCTTGCTCTTCTTCTCCTTGTTGCCAGCAGCTACACTTTTCACTTTCGTCGTCACAAGATCAGGCGTATGCACTAGCACTGAAGGCATGCTAAGCACCTCGTACATATACATCTCCTGCGTTTCCGTCACCTTCCCCATCTCAGAGTCCGGGACAAGAGAGAGAGAGAGTGTGTGTGAGCTGGCTCTCATCTTCCGCAGCTCATAAATCTACAACATGCTACGCCAAGCTAACAGAAGTCATGAATCTAAACATGCTAAAGTTGATCGGGGCCTAAAGATCTACTCCATAAGCTAAGATCTAAACTAGGATACCTAGGATTGTGCTTACTGGCATCGTAGCATGCACGGCTGGTCTCTCCGCGGACAGAATGACGAAGAAGAAGTCTTCCACCGCGCACCCTCGACCACCCACGCTCGGAGTTGAAGGTGGCGCAACTTACCTGGTCCTCGTTTATGAAGCTTCCTTGCCGACGGAGAGCTCGAAGAGGGGGGGAATGGTGGCGGAAGGTTGGGCGGTGAGAGCAGAGAGGTGAAATAGGAGAAGGAAAAGGATTGGGCAATGAGTGAAATTTCTCCCGCCATTTTCACGCGAGCGCGTGGCTCGACACCGTCTCGAGAGCCTTCATGAGATCGGCTCCGCGTTTGAGGGATGGTGGCTCAGTGGGAACGACCTAATCGAACATTCCTGCTGGGTTCGGCTCTATGTACTTTTAAGGTTCGTGCGCATGTAAGAACGTGGAGCGGCAGAAAAGCAAATATTCCCAAATCTCATCTATGTAGTCTGCATGGCTATCCGTGGACAGCAAACACGCCCTAAACTGCTCTTAGAGCATCTCCAACAGGCGCGATAAAATATCGCGCGCGTTTTCCTGTTTACAACGCCGTTTTCTGTTTAGCGCGCGCAGCAAAAAATTCAGCTTCACCGGATGCGCTATTTTGCCGTGCGGTAAAACAACGCTCTACCGGACGCTGTATTTTGCAGCGCACACTATCACGAAAAACAGCAAACGCACGCGCAGCGCCAGATTTAAAGGTCAAACAGGCGGCGGAAAATCAAAGAAAAATGACATAAAAATTTCTAGATAGGATATTTCATAGATAGATAAGGTAAGTTCAAACGATTACACGAAATAGTACAATGGATAAAACTAGAACTACATATATCTAGGCGTAGAACTACGTATATCTAGGCGACGACGACGCCGTCGACGCTCCGACTACTCGTCGGAGTCGGTGAGGTCATCCCAGTTGAAGTCGGAGGAGTCGTCGGTGGAGGACGACACCGGCTTCAAGGAGTAGAGGTCGTTCCAGCGCGGGTCGTCCGGCGGGATCGTTGGGTTGTCCAACTGCGCGAGGATGAACTCCCGCCGGTGTCGCTTGTTGAGGCGGCGCTGGGCGCGGTTCTCCCGGCGGTCGGTCCTCCTCCGCGCGGCCTCGGCGTAGAACTCCTGCTCGGCGTGCACGTCCTCCGGGAATCTCTGTCGCCAGAGCAGGCGCTGGCGCTCGTCCTCCTCGGCAATGAGGAGGCGCCGCTGCTGGATGCGGTGGCAGCGGCGCTCCTCCTCGTTGATGATGCACGGCGTCGGCGGCGCCAGATCCTGCGCCTGCTGAACAGCGCGCGTCGTCGAAGTTCATCGAGTGGCGCGAGCGACCGAGTCGCCACGCCGCCGCGTCGTACGCGCGGGCGGCCTCGTGCGCGGTGTCGAAGGTGCCGAGGCCGATGCGGCGGTCGCCGTCGCGCCGGCGCGCGCAGACGCCGACATATTCGGTGGCGTTGCGAGAGCGGTGCGGCGGCATTTTCGCGCCGGCGTGTGGCGCGCAGAGAAGAAGCGGTTGGGAGGCGAGGTGGCGCGCGCGGAAGAATCCGACAGTTTCTTTTCACGTAGAAGCGGTGGGTTTTGCCGCGGACGGTATATATGACGCGGCGGATAGGGCAAAATAACGCGCGGGGGGATTTTTTTAGCACGCGCTGGATTTTCAAGCGCGGTGCTGGAGCAACGAGAACGCCTCACCGCGCGCTAATTCGGCGATTTTTCCCGCGCCGCGCTCTCGTAACCTTATCCGAATACAGGGCTACCATGCCGGGCACACCTGAACACATGGCGACCCGAACAAGATTACACCAAGGTGGTCGCCATGGCATTGCAGCTCGCCATCCAATCACTCGCCGGAAGCCTCCTCCGCTCCCCTAACAAACCCATCACCAAGCAGTCGAGCAATGGCCACCAGCAACAGCAGGAACCAAGCACGACCGGCAGCAGAAGGAGACTCGCGACGACGGCGGCGGCGGCGGTCGGCACGGCGCTGCTCGCGTCCCAGCTGCTGCAGCCCGCGACGGGCATCGCCGGCGCGTTCGACCTCGACCTTCGGATCACCATCCCGGAGCAGTCGAGCGAGGAGGCCGAGGCGAACGTGAGGACCCACGCGAGGAACCTGGTGCGCGTCAAGGAGTACATCGACGCCCGCTCGTGGCGGGAGCTGCAGGCGGCGCTCCGGGCCAGTGCCGCCAACCTCAAGCAGGACCTGTACGCCATCATCCAGGCGAGGCCGGGGAGCCAGCGCCCCGAGCTCCGGAGGCTCTATTCCGGCCTCTTCAACAGCGTCACCAGAGTATGGATCACACACAAAATCAATGTAAACACAAGCAATCTAACACGCATGGCGCGCTGACATTGCTCTGGTGTTGTGACATGTGCAGCTGGACTATGCTGCCAGGGACAAGGATGAGGTCCAAGTGAAGGAATGCTACGGCAACATTGTGGCTGCCATTGACCAGATTTTTGCGAGAATCATGTAGTTTTTTGCACTGGCTCATCCATCAGGATAGAGGGAGAGACTGGATAGAGCTAGACATCTGGATTTACGTTTACATACACAGGGAGAAGAAGTAAATAGTGACAGGCTGAAAGGCTTTTCTTTTGCTATTTATGTAGCTAGTTCTTATTGGCTTCCTGTGCTACATCTTCTATTTACGCTACTCTCTGGAAGAGAAATCCAAAACTGAATAAATATTTGCAGGTGCAGTAAGACGAAAAAAACTGCAGTTTCCTGGAACCATCTCTGCTCGATCAATGTTCAGCCATCAATATACAGGCTTGTTGTGATGCAATGCGGAGTGGTTTCTCAGTAACCACTCACCTCTCCTTCGATTCCCGATAGAGAAAGAAGGTTCCTTGGTAACTATTCATCGCCATCCGGCGTAAATGCTGAAGCAGTATTTATCTTCACTAATTCCGCAAACTACCGACGAAGTTTTAGTGTCCGCTTCATCTGTGACCTGTTTGGCTGTGACTCACCATCCTCTTGGCTCCTCCTTCAAATTGCCTTTTCCAAGAACTTGTGCCTTAAGAGAGAAAGGTTACTCAGTAAGTTGGTGTACTAGATCTAGAACAACACATAATTGTGCATTTGGAACTTCAAAGAAGTTCGTGAAAGAACATGAAATCACTAGGCACAATGCAGAAATTCAGACTGTTTTCTGATAAATGAGTGTCAACCAGTGACAAAAACTTGAAGAACTTACCATTCCAAGATCTGGGAGAAAGTAGTTAGCAAGATTTTCATTCACCGAAACTGGCAACCGAGGCATCTCACTCATTTTTCCAGGCATTTGGCTCATGCTGTTTATAGAAGAAGTGTCATTAGAGGCACTGGATTTTTTTCTTCACAACTGAAATATACATGC
This sequence comes from Poa annua, assembly GCA_026929855.1. Lineage (NCBI taxonomy): Eukaryota > Viridiplantae > Streptophyta > Magnoliopsida > Poales > Poaceae > Poa > Poa annua. The sequence continues at coordinate 76,260,941 of CM049433.1, forward strand.
ATCGGAGGCGGAATATGCTTACATTCGTAAAAGGCCATCAATGTTCGTTCTTAGGCGATGGAAGAGATCAATGTTATTCTGAATCTGGAAGAAAGAGTATAGTTGGTATGAAATTCATTCTTAACAAATAGTGCTCCAGATGAAGGCTGGCTGACAAAATCATGGAACTCCTGCATTCTGACTGCACATGAAAGGAAAACATACTTACCTGAAATCCTTGAATATTTGTATCTATCTGATTAAGAAGCTGATTGTTTTCATCCAGTACATGCTGAACTGCACGATCTATCTCAGAGTCTGCATGGTGGAAAAGAGGCACTTTGATCAACTTATGTAACAAATGGAAAGCATTCGGCGAATCTCGCGGAGCATCAGGATCTCATTATCTACCAATATCTTTGAAATTCTGGAGAAAATGACTTGTTATTTTACAGTAAGTTTTATCTGGGACAATTATAATAGCATAGTAGATGGTCAAACAGGTTCTAGGTATCTATCTACATGTAATGAATGTCGAGTGAATGAGTTCTAAAATGACAACACCCTCAATTTTTCTTGCAAGTACAACAATAAACATCTCAACTTATTAAGTTTCAATAGAGTTAAGTAATCCCCTGCCTTTTACTAACTTAGACCTGGAGTCACGAACAGAGTCACTAATTAAATCAAGTACTGTTTTCTTGTAATTTTATTTAGTCCTATAAAGATATATATTGGTAATCCAACATTCACCGTTGGATCGTGTGAAACCATCAGATCTATATCAAACGTTTCACCTCTCTCTTCCCTTCTTCAGTAGAACAGCACCCAGTCCACTTTTGCCGATTGCCTAGCCACTTCGCCAGACATTCAGGGTGATAAGATTTTATTATTTCGTAGCAACCTACGGACACTATGCTAATTAGTTTCACACGTGAGACCCGAGTATTTACTCTCCTTGATGTAAATTTTGTTTTCTTTGCACCCTTGCCTCCATTTCCTTCGCTTGCACATGTGCACTTTGTTTCTTTATTACTCCCTCCGTTTTTAAATATAAGATGTTTTAGACTTTGCAACGGAGGGAGTAACTACCAAGAAATCCATTGTTTGTACAAATAAAAAATGAGTATACTACATCTTCACAATACTAGTTACTTTATTTTATTGAGATGATGCTCAGCCTATCTGCAAACTCATGGCACAACAAGTTGTTTTTGCAAAACATATTTAAGTTTGTAGAGAGTGATCTTAGCTCAATCTGAACCACTGAAAGCAAATCGGATGGTTAATCTGATCCTAGGGGGCCATCAGCACCAACTGGTTTGTTTATATGAGTAAGTAAATTGCAAAACAATAGATAAATAGAATTATAGAAGCAACCAATTGGACATGGTATATTATAAAAAGACCTCCTCATACTCAGGTGACTTACCGCTGTTATGAATGGCATGATTTGGCACAAAGGAAGAAACTCTTGTATCCATCTGAACAAGATGACTGGTACGAGTACCCCACGAAGAAGTCCCTACTGCCATGTTATCCTGAGAAATAACCATGATTAACACCAAACAAAAATATGCACATAAATGTGATAAGCACGGAAATAATATATTATAAGGTATATTTACATAAATTAAATTCCCCCCTCCTCAAATCTTTTCTTCCAAATACCTTCTTAAAGAATTTATTGTGTACTTCTGAGGTCCTTTATTCTTTTTTTCAAAAAAATAAATAGTCCATCCTAGGTATTTTTTGTTTATACTTTTATATCAATTGGAACTGAAAACTATAAAGCTTATTATCTCGCCAATAATTATGGATAGTTAAGGATGTCATAAAAACAAAGTTCATCATATATATATATATATATATAAATGACCTAATACCTTTCTATCTTTCATTTTCCTGTTATGATGCTCTGTAGGCCTCCGTCTTCTTGTATTTGGTTTGTTCTACAAAAGAATAAAATCATTTGAACTATTAAATACAGAATACAAATAAATTGCTTGGTCAGCTAGGATTGCATAACTTCTTAATAGCATATATGTCAGAAAAAATGCCAGCCTTTGTTGTTTAGCTAGCTATGTATTCAAACAAACTGTGAAGAACATAAAGTACATTTTGGTTCATGGGAAACATATACCAGGCAAGAAAGTTATTATACTTAATCTCTCAACAACTCACAATTATTGATCAGCCAAAATCTCAGGTTGGTATTACCAGTTCAGCTGTTGTAACTAGTAAATATATTGGGCCAAAAAGGTGGAGCACCGATGAAATTATTTATGTACTAAATAAGAAATCTCTGTGTTTGATATACCTTTCCCTTTAGGTAACACAAATGGACAAGAATAAACTAGCATACCAAAAGGATACAGTGATACCAACTCATGTCCCACTATATAAGCTCCAAAATGCACAAATGCAGTATTTGTATATACGAATGAGAATAAGTGTATCTGCCACCCATCCTACTATATGCAGACATTTAGAATAAGTGCATCTGTCACACATCCCATTATGTTCAGATTAATCTTGAAATGTAATAGTACAAGTTTTAGCATGTTCCCTAAAAGGAGCTGATCTAGGAGGAAAAAAAGATCAATTTGTTCTTCTGGAGTTGCACCCGAGGAATTGCCTATTATGTGTATGTGTGGGCATCTTTCTTAAAGTTTGTATCCACTCAGTACTCAGATCTACATAAGCAGCTGCCCCTTCTTGAGCATGAACCATTGACTCATATAGCCAAGGAACACCTCAAACAGATGAAATCCATGTAATCAGAAAAACAAGAGCGAATATACATAGTGTGTACAAATTAGGGATTACTTACCCCTATCCATTGGCATCTCATCGCGACATCCCTCACCGTCTTGGTTGGTATTGAAGCTGCTATTTTTATGTACTTCATGATGCCATGTTCATTCACATATCTGAAAGGGATGCACATGAGGGGTGATCCAACGAACGCAAGTATCAACAAGAGATACAAAGATTTTGGTAAAAGAACAAGAGGTAGAAAGAAAAGCTTTATGCTACGATCAACCGACGCGATAAGAACATCTCTATCTAATGGACATAGTTTTAGGATAAAGCTCAGCAATTCCGACCACCTATATTACTTTTCAAGTTTTCATATGACAACAAGCAAAGCATAGAAGTGAAAATATCTCACCTGTCAAGGCAATCTTTCAGCACCTGGAGCTCGAGATACGACCACTCCGCAGCCAGGGGTCCTCCATATTTGAGGTTTTGCGCAGAGTCAGCAACCATACTGGATGAACTAGTGGAGACAACCACTGAAGGTGTCGTGTTCATCATCCCCATGTTATTCTCGATGGTGCCGGAACAGTCCAGGTACATCGGCATGCCGCCTGACTCGCTAGTTGTCGTGCTCGTCTGAAATGAAACCACATTCTGGGCGCAGAAAGCCTGCGAAAATTGCCCAAAGTTTTCATTGGGGTCGTCTGCCATCAATACGCCCAGTAAATCCTCTAGGACAGAATTTGGTGTTTCCAGCCTTGATCGTACCGCCTCAACAACTTCAGAATGCTGGTACCGGCTCAGAGCTTCGCTATATTCAGTTACAGGTTGCAGCGCATTTTCACACAACCTGGGTGAGTTTGGCGACTTCTGCTCCACTAATCCTTCTGGACTGCTGGCAACTGTCTCTGCAGATGCATTATTGACGCCAACAGAACTGAGAAGCTTGAAATTTGGATAAGGACTACTCAATACAGGGAATACCATGAAGAAAATCTTCTGTGGGGAAAGAAAACTCGAAATGTTCTGTGTCTAAAAAGAGAAATACTATCAGCAGAAAGAAATATACCCTGACAGAAACATAATTCATTCTACTTGTCAAAGACCTAAAATTTTGTCAGTTCCATAGGTAAACAACAATCTTTTTAAATAGCATGACAGTTGAAGAACACCCTACTGAAACATCAATCTTTCAGACTAAGCGTCTTTCTCCAAGTTTCTTAGGTAATACTCGGAGGAGTGAGCTCAGAAATCAGCCAAAGTTATTTTCTCGATCAACCAAATACACCATATACGAGCTATAGATCAAATCAAGAGGACGCGAGTATGTTTTCTGTGGACCCAATATCTCACACATATATGCAGATTTGTCAGTCAGTGTCTATGCTTGCAGAACACATGGAGTGTAAAACTCCATGTACTACAACAATAACTCCATGAAAGGATCAAATCAAGAAAGTAACTTGTGGACAAGGACCCAGCCAATCTTCTGCTGCAGTTCATAAGTCATGGATAGAGACCTAAGATAAACATCTAGCTAGAAATGATTACGTAAAGTCAGACCTGACCAATCAACACACAGTCAGACAGGGCGGCATGCACGCAAAGCGCCGTCAGGCAGCAGACTTGGAAATCCAACAGAGTTTGTACCCAGTTTAATCAAAACTTAGATGTCTCCTACGAGATAACCAAACCAAGGAAACAACCGGCCGGAAAGGAAGAACAGGCAGCCCTGATCCTGGCAGAACCAGAATCAGCCAAGAAACACAGGCAAGAACACACAGGTAAACCAGACCAAATTGGCAGCAAACTTACTGGCTCAAATCCGATCTGCTTGCAGGGGAGAAGGCAAACTCCTGTGTGATTCCTGCGTGTCGCTTCCCTGGCGCGTGTGTTGTGTGACGGTGCGCGTGGTGGAGGTGGTGGTGGTAGTGTTAAATGGTGCCGCCCAGCTTTGTGCGCTCCAATGGGGCGGAGGCCAAAAAGCGGCGGCCCCGCCTGTCCAGTAAGCCTCTCCTCCCCAAAAGCCAAAGTCGTGTGCCAGTTTAACAACTTGCGCGCATAAAAGGATGGAGAAGGGAGGAGTAGCCAGACGAGACCTCTGTTGGAATTCAGATTTCAGAAGAGGGAGAAGATCGTACACAAATGTTTGCCACTCTTGGTTTCCATCTTAGGTTTCCCTCCCTTCTTTTAGAAGCAGAGGAGCAGAGCACGGGGTTGCAATTTTTTGTTGGAAAGAAACCCCGAGAACCACTGTTTATACTTCTCCCTTACCTCTCCCTTTGCCTTTATAGGCTTTCTTTTTTCATGCCAGGAAAGCAACAGGACAATGCCCCTTTCCACCCAATTTCTATTGTTATGAATTTAACTGCCTTTTTTTCTCTCCGTGGCATTTCGCCGTTTAGCAATATTAGGGCATCTGTAATGTTGTGACGTCAATCTCCTCGTAGGCGAGGGAGAAACAATACCACGTTGTCTTTGACAAAATGACATTTTCTCCGTCATAAGAGATGTCTTCCTTTCGTCACTTGTTTTCCTAAGTCATATATATATTTATAGCTGACGAATAATCTTCTATAAATGCCATCGTTGGTCGTTTTTTTAGATAAAGGGAATTTATTGATATCAAGTAAGTACCAAATACACCCAGCCTATGCAACAACGTATTGCCTTAACGGCTTTACGGATGCACACAGCCAAAAAAGAAGAAGAAGAATTACAAAAAATAAAAGTCCCGCTGCAGCGATCTACTCCTTGAGACAGCAGCACTAACACCACCAAGACAACACCAGAAGTCCAGCTTCTCCATAGATTTTCACCCTGAAAAAAGTTCTCGCACTCAAAACAATGCCTCCAACAAGGTCATTGCCAAGCACAACCAATTAAGGCCAGACCTTAGATTTTCACCCTGAGGCATAAGACTTTGGACTTCTCCTGTGTGCAGTCACCCCCACTTACTAACCGCTGCTCAAAGTCATGAATCAACCAGCCAATTCTTCATCGTCACGTAGACACAAACCACCATTGCTAGTCCACATGTCCCGCCTTCCATGACATTCTCCGCCAGCACTATGGAACGAGAAAGCGTGCTCCAGCCAGCAGAGTTTCAAATCGCTACCTCTGAAACCAAATGGTCAGATAAAAATATGGGTGCGTCCGACCGAATACCACCAAATCCAGCAACCTCCAGGCATGAATCGCCCAATAAAGTTCGCCGGCGGAGCCTTCCGGAACACGACCGTACAGCAAGTTCGATGGGGACCAACATCCGGTAGAACTTCATCTTGGGCGAATAAGAATCAAGGATCAAACCGCCGTGACATATCCCGATTCCCACCTTTGTCAGCATGAAAGCAATCAAGGCAATATTGCTGTACAAGATGTGCCAAGCCGACGAAGATTGGAGCTTCGTGTTGTCTAGGCCATTGCTGACAGCATCGACCGATTAACGGACAAGGCGCGCATGAGCAGCTCCCGGTAGTCCGATGATCTGGTCGCCGTCATCAAGTCTGCTGCCTCACCTCATGACCGGGCCGCCGCCTGCATCTTTGGCAGGTCACTGGCGTTCCGGTCTGAACGGAGCTAAGCACTTCCGGGGCAGCAACGACTTGTATGCATGGCTGGATGAATTGTGCCCATGCACACACGAGCGCCGGCATGATCCATGGATTGCAGGCCAATGTCTTGTGCGTGCATGGTCCGTAGAAGGCGGCCGGCCGGAGATGGCCGGAGATCCATCTTAGATCCGATCGGAGATGTGAGGATCGGTGAAGAACTGCGGGATTATTGAAAAGAAAACAGGCAGGCCGCCCCGCCGCCGTCGTCCGTCGTCGGACGACCTCCTCCGGCGGCGGCGGGGGAGAGAAAGGGAGAGGAGGGAGTGGCCGGCGGCTGGGGCGGTAGGGCTCCCTTGAGCGCTGTAGGAACACCCCCCAGATCGTTGGTCGTTAGAGGTGACATTGAAGACAAACACCATCCGTTCATGTATGTGCGACGTTTTGGAAGTTTTACACTTCTAAACGGTACCAACCATCTTTTGGAAGTTGCGGTGAAGAATAAATATCAATAAATAAACAGAGTAATCTATTCTAGGAGTATAATAGTTTGATTGGCATCACTATGGCAAAGTGCTCTAAAAAATGATAGCTCCTCTTTTGGGAGGGGTGCATTTGCATTCTCTCACATCTGTTTGATTGGAGTACTTACCATCTACGGACGTACCTACTTATTCCCTCCTTTCAAGTTTATAAGGCCCATGTATTTGTCAATTTGAGATACAAAATATGAGTTATATGACAGACAAAAATACCACTAGAAACCGAATAAGAATACAATCATGGTCTTTTTTGTGGCATAGAACACCTATTTTGTCGGTTTATTTTGAGGACCTAAAAATGTGTGGTCTTGTAAATTTGGGAGGAGGGAGCTTGGCATTACAGTTCTTTTTACATGTTTGTCCCTTCATTTAGAAACAGAGGAGCAGAGGCGTATGGCGACACAAGGTTACAGTTTTTTGTTGGAAAGAAACCACGAGAACAACTGTTTATACTTCCCCTTACCTCTGAATTTGCCTTTGTAGGCTTTCTTTTTTATGCCAACAAAGCAATAGGAGAATGCTCCTTTCCACCCAATTTCTATTGTTATGAATTCAACTACCTTTTTCTTTTCTTTTCTCGGTGGCACTTCGCCGTTGCAATATTAGGGCTTCTGTAATGGTTGACGTCAGTCTCCTCATAGGTGAGGGAGAAAGTCAGAAAGAGTACCACGTTGTCTTTGACGAAATGGTCATGCCTTCATTTCGTCACTTATTTTCCTACGCCATATGCATTTATATTAGTCGCTCACAAACAAATCTTCTATAAATGCCACCGTCGGTCCTTAGAGGTGACATTTAAGACAAACTCCTTCAGTTCATGTATGTGCAACGTCTTAGAAGGTACCAAGCATATTTTGGAAGTTGTGTATTACGGTGTGACATTTAAGGCATCTATAATATTGTGACGTTTAAGGCATCTATAATATTCTGACGTCAATCTCCTCGTAGGTGAGGGAAAGAGAATACCATGTTGTCTTTGACGAAATAATATCTTCTCCGTCACAAGAGATGTCTTTCTTTCGTCACTTGCTTTATAACATCATACATATGTATATTGGCCCCTCGCAAACAAATCTTGTATTAATGCCACCGTCGATCGTTAGATGTGACATTTAAGACAAACTCCCAATGTTCATGTATGTGCGACGTTTTAGAAGTAAAACGACAACCATCTTTTTGAAGTTGTGTGTTACGGTGTCACTACTATAAATGAATTTCCAAAAGTTTAAGCATGTAAGTGAAATCTGAACAAAGTGACCACGAAATGATAGACAGTTCAAAAGAAAATTTCAATGTTAGAATGACTTCTATGTAGTAATGAGTGATCTACTGTAACATTTTGATTTTCATCGCTTTCACAAAGTCCACTAAAGAAGATATCTCCTCTACTGAGATGGGCACATTTACATTCTGTCGCATCAGTTTGATTGGATTTCTCACCGTGTACGGTAGGATGGCAATGGGTACCCATTACCAACTATCATGTCGGTAAAACCTATTAGGGTAAGGGTATGGGAAAGTTACCCATAAGTATTTAAATAGGAAAATAGCAGTATAACCCCTGCCAACGTACCCATCTACTCATGTAATATTTGACAAGTGAAGCTGAACTTTCATGCATCGATGCATGGGTAGGGTATATCCATGAGGCTATGATCACAATTCACATATAGGTTTTATTACGCAATGTAGGAAGGGTCTGGTCGCTTCACCCTTTGCGAATGGTTGACCACCCGGTTACTGCTGCACTATACCGATATATAGCTATCCCTAATAATGTATATAATCTATCTGATTCATGTGCTCACAACATAACTCTTGATAGAGCATAAAAGTAAAAGATCTCTTATAGATGAGTTATGTGTTGTTTTTTTATAAATACTTTGTGCTCAAAGTGATGTGTTGTAATGTGGGTATTTTATCCGCAGGTACCCATATACTCTGTCGGGTGATGGGTATGGGAAAAATTTGTATGCGTTGATGGGTAAGGGTGACGGGTAAGTATATGGAGTGGTTCCACCCTTACTCATACCCTACGGGCACCATAACTATGTACGATGCCATTTTATTCCCTCTTTGCAGGGTTTATAAGGCATATGTCTTTTTCTCAGTCTGATCTGCGAAATATGGTTACAATCATAGTATTTTGTCAGTTTATTTTGAGGACCTAAATCGTGTGTGGGGTCTTGTAAATTTGGGGGGTTGGGGGGGGGGGGGGGGGCATGGCTTAGATTTCTACTTACACATTTGTCTACTCGCGTCATGTCAATGCGCTAGTCCTAAATTGAGTTGTTTCACCTTTAACGACTGTATTGTTACATAATAAAAAAGTCCAAACTAATTATTCGCAAGAAAAAGTTTTGTGCTCTCTGTGTTCCAATGAATAAAGCGTATAATTTAGCCAAACGTCAATGGCATATAAGTTTAACCATTGTTGTACATAAAAATGAACATTTACGATATCAATCAATAACAATAGACTCGCCATAAAATATATTTTCATAACTTATTTCCTTAATATTGTATACATTGACATTTTTTTATTTATGTGGTCAAACTTAGCAGATTTTGAATTTTAACTAAATTTAAACGCCTTACTCATTAACCGAAGGCAGCATTAAGTTCTCCCTCCGTTCACTATTATAAGATGTTCTAGATATTTTAATATGGATTAGATAGTTTCAAACATGAGTAAATGTGTACACTAAACCACACATTGACACAAGTATTTGTTTTTTAAAAACATCTTACAATGGTGAACTGTTGGAGTACTATATAAATATCTGTAAGAGGGTGACTTCATAACTTATTTCAACAATCAAACTGAAAACCGCTAGATTTATTATCAATAAAACTGCTTTATTTACTTCATGTCATTTCACGTTTAGAAATATTAGGGCATGTGTAATATGGTGTGACGCAGAGAGAAATAATATTGTGTTCTCTTTCCGAAATGATATTTTCTCCATCGGAGGAGGCGTCTTCCTTTCCTCACATATATATACATCATATATCTTTACATTAATTTGTGACAAAAAAACCTCTATAAATGCAAATGTTGGTTGTTATAAGTGGCATTTAAGACAAAGTTCTTTGATTCACGTATGCCCAAAGTTTTAGAAACACTTATGAAATGACATCAACCATCTTTTGAAAGTTGTGTGTTACTCTGGTACATATTGATAAATGGCTTTCCAAAGAGAGAAATATGCGAGAGAAAATTAGTGTGAAGTTACCACGCGATATTGGAGTGGCTAAGTACAAAGTTTGAATGCTTAAATGACATGTACTCAGAAATGAAGGGAGCGTAATTCTATAGTAGTTTATTCTGGACTATTAACGCAGAGGGCGCTAGAGAAGAATGACTTCTCTATTATGCCTCTACATTATCTTACATTATTTTGATCGCATATACGTGCAACAAAATATTACTCACTATCTACAAAAATGTACCCTTGTACTCCATCCTTCTAAATATGGATGTCCCGGGTTTGTTAACTCCATTTAACCAACAAAATTCAAGCGATATGCCACAAAAATGGCACTAGAAACTTATTTTGGCTTAGAATGTCCAGTGATATGCTTTTTGTATCATATAACACATATTCGTTGGCCAAATTTAGGACCTAAATGTATAGTGCCTTATAAATTTCGAAGGAGGGGGTATGACAGTCGATGTTCTACTGCCATGTAGGTCTAATCACATTCACATCATGTTTGTGAAATCCTAAATTGCGTCATTTCACCCTTATAAAGTGTATTGTTGCAAAATATAAATTTCATTCTAAACAAGTGTTCACAAGAATATGCTTTGTTTATAGATGGGTATCAAAACTTATTTCCCACTCAATCAACACTTGTGGCCAATTATTGACACACGCTGGTCCAATCATGCAAGCAGAACAATTTTTTGTTTTTGTTTTGAGAACACAGTACAGAACAAAAAAATTCGATAATGGGAGCTTTATTACTTAAAGAAGTTTTAAGCATTACACCCGGCTTCTGCATAACGAATATGCACACAACTGAAAGGTTTGAAGTTCAAAAAGTAAACATAGTAGACGTATTACATATCAGAACGAGAAAGTGTAATAAACGCCTAAGGTGGTGCAGGGTCGATCCACAAATTGTGCTGCCATCCATGTTGGGATAAAAATACTCTCGTTGTATCCTCTAGTCTTGTACACACCTCCATAAATAAGTCTCGATGCTCCACACGTTACAACGGACACCATGAACGGAGTGTAGCAGTAGTCCGGTAGATAACCTGCATAAGAGAATAACTTTTATCATCAAAAACCTTGTCATTCCTACAAAGCTAAAGCGACAATATTACGGCAGTGATGCCACCCTAACAAGTTGTTTAAACCTAGCATCCACACCATTGAGCTATGCGCCAAAAATATTAGCAACACTCGTTGGTGGGTATAAGGTAGAACCTATATGGATGATTGACCATATAGAACTAGCAAATTTGCACTCGAAGAATAAATGCTTAATTGTCTCGTCCTTGTGACAGTAGGCACACTTTTTACTTTCATGCCAATTGCGTTTTACAAGGTTGTCTTTTGTTATAATTACCCCTCGGCGTAGGTACCACACAAACACTTTGTTTGTGAGTGGGGTCTTCATTTTCCAGAGGTTTTTATTATTCTCCACTGGCACTGTCAGTTGGATTAAGCCTTTATACATAGATTCCACGGTGAATTTACCCGTTTTGTGTAAATTCCACCTGAATTTATCCGCCCCCTGTGTCAGGTTGACCAAAGCAGAACAATATTATGTGCCACGACGTTTCGCTGTTGTTGTTGTGCTCTTAGAAACGAGTCCATCCAACAAAGATTTTATTTATTTTTTGTTCTAAAAAGAGCTTATCAGCTCAGTGGGAAGATCTGTTTTAGTAAGTATACAATGATCCTTTCTACTTACTAGAGAGGTATTGTCTTCTATAAGGAAGCCACATGCTTTTTGTTGCATTATAATACATGTTAATTTGGTTTATAGCCTCGAATTTCTTATATCCCTGAAGGATTGTGAAAAACTTGCAACCTTGAAATAAGTTAAGTATAAGTATGTATGGTTACGTAGCTCAAATGGGGACAATATGGGGCATGGCACCCGGGCACCTGAAGCTCAAATGTGGCTCCATGATGACTGGGCACCAGTATGAAATACTGTACATTTTGAGATATGTATAGCTTAAGTATGCATACCTTGGGTATGTAATATTCTTCTACTTCTTTACTAACTTGTCCGTACAAAAAATCACTAACTTACATGCAAATTGGGTCATCGGAATTATAGCTATTAGTTAAGCGATGTGATTGATTTAACAGGAGTAGTTATCGTAAGTCCATAGCAACAATTTTACTGTAATGATGATGGAAAATCATGGACTTCGTGACACTCATCTGAAACCAAAGTTGCGCGTTTTTTTCTCTTTCTTTTATTTTTTATAATGCAAGTAGAGATTAGGTACCCATACCATTTCCCCACTGGATCTCTCTTTTCTCATTTCATTGTGGACTTGGAATCGGATCCTAGTACTAAAGTTTTGGAACCAAAGACTGCATATGAAGGCAACATGCAATTTGCGCGTGTTTCCTCCACTAGTCCGCCTGCAGTATCCTCCATATGGCATCGGTTCCACTAGACCAGGTCGATCCCTCAGTTCCTTAGTAAATCAACCATAACCATTAAAATGAGGGGACCTGGCCATAAAGTACTGTGGACCGATATCACTCCGATATGTATGAAAATATTTTTGCAGCTACCAAGTACCAACCAATGTTAATGTGTTATACGGAGTACTATAAGTTAAAACGCTGAGACCACAAGAAGGAATAAGTTCGGTGGGGCAATAAAGTCTCAGTTTCCCAGCAAAAAAAAACTTAAGTCTATATAGTAATCTAGCTAATTACTCCCTATGTTCCATAATATAAGACGTTTTAGCTTTTTTTCATATTCATGTACACATATGTATCTAAATACATTTTAGGGTATGTATAGTATGTTAGTTTAAATTTATACTCCCTCCGATCCGAAAAATCTGTCGCCAGCTATACACAGAGTTGTACGCAGCACGTTGATACCTTCCGACACTTTATATGGATCAGAGGTAGTACAATATACACAACACCTACAACATCTTATAATGTGAAACAGAGGGACTAGTACGGAAGATCTAGCAACTCTCGCGGATACCCTAGATCTGAGCATCTAAAAGTCGTATATACCTAATATATAAAAGCCAAGCTTTTTCGCCTCCAACCGCGCTATCCACGTCACCCGAATTTCCCCGGCCGTCGGATCGACGAAACGGACGCTCCAGATTGAGCCACGTCTCCCCTCCACGCGCGACACTGTTCATTTCTGAATATCTACCAATCGGGAGGCGACACGTGCACAGGTCACCAGCCGGTGGCAGCCCGTCCCGCCGGTCACCGTGGTTTTTTACAGAAAAGCATCTGCGAAATCGATCCCTCAACCCGCGGTCCAAAATTTAACGCTGCGGGGGGCCTGGTTGCGATTCGGCGAAACTCTACGAACTTTCTTGCAAAATCGACAGCACAGTTCCCCCTCCCTCTTCCTCCCTCCCGCGCCCGCGAGCCCGCCGCCGACACAACCTAAATATACTAGGTTCAACTATGTGCAACAACAATTTATGCTAAGCAATACTTGTAACAAGATGATAGCAAGAGAGATGACTTCAAGCACGAAGGATATCACAATGTAAAGTGCATAAGTAAAGAGCTCGGGTATAGAAATAACCGAGGCACGCGGAGACGAAGATGTATTCCCGAGTTCCACCCAAAGGGTGTACGTCTCGTTGGAGAGGTGTGCACAACCACAACAGGTTAGCCGCAACGCCACAAAGGCTCACCTTATTCTCCTGATGAACTCAATCACAAAAGGTTGCGAGTTCACCTTCCACTATTGATCCCCTTTGGGGCGGAGATCGAATCCCGTACAACAATCTTGAGGCACACACCCACAACTTAATTGGGGGCTCCCAAGTGACCACAAAAGGTCTTGAGCACAAAAGGTCTCGGACACAAAAGGCCGGCCACAAAAGGCGTTAACCACAAAAGGTCGGCCACAAAAGGCGTCTGGGGTCCAATGACCCAAGAGTAACAAGCTCACAAGTATCACAACCACGAATCCTCATGTAGGGCTCAAACCGATGCAAATGCAATGGCAAGAGCACACGAAGTGCTCAAGTCCTTCACTCTCAAATTCCAACAAAGCAACAAATGCTTATGGGGGAATAAGAGAGGAAGAACAAAGGAAACCACAAAGGAGTCAAATCCTTCACTCCCAAATCTCACTAAAAGCAACTAATGCTTATGGGGGGAGAAGAGAGGAAGAACAAAGAGAAGAACCACAAAGGAACTTCAAGATCTAGATTCACTATGTTCCCCTCACTTAGAGGAGAGATGGATTGGTAGGATTGTAGATCTAGATCTCCTCTCAACTTCCCCTAAAGAATATGGAAGAATCAATGGAGTGATTCAGAGGAATCAAGCTTTTCAAGGTCAACAATGGAGTAGGAGAGAGGGGAAATTCGTGCTACCTTGGTTGGGGCAAGGAAGAAGAAGGGGAGGGGTATTTATACCCCTCCAGGAAAAATAGCCGTTGCGCCCAGAATTTAGACCGGAAATTCCGCCCAAAAGTGAAATTTCCGAGCTGAATTTCCGGTTCCAACCAGTGCCACTTTTTCGAGAAAAAACTGCGCGAACCGGAAATTCCGGTCAGTCCGGAATCGGAAATTCCGAGTGCCTGAAAACTGACAGAAACAGCACAACGAAAACTGCAATAACTTTTTCATCCGGACTCCGTTTTCGATGATTTTCGGCTCGTTGTAATCGCTACAACGAGCTCTATAAGATCATACAGAGAAACATCATACTCCATCATGTGAGGATAAAACCAAATGGGGAAAGGTTGAACTTTCCTATAACATGTAAACCGGTAAAACCTCCAACATAAAAAACGCAACAAGTTTTCCAAAGTAAAACCGTTTTCGATGAACTAGAGCTTGACATAGAGATGAACCAAGCTCTAATTACTCACATGGATAAAAGCCAAATAAGAACCAATAAATATGATATGCCAAGTATGCAAAGGTTTGAGCTCTCCACAATGATGCGATCAAGTTACTCACTTGAGAGCCCCTCTTGATAGTACCCATATCTATCCTATAGCCCTATCAAGATCATACCTTTGCCTTGAGCATTCCACTTGAGTTAGATGATGGCTATCTTGATCTCTTCAAGTGGATCATCTTTCTGAAGGGAATATGCCCTAGAGGCACTTAATAAAGATAGTTTATTGGTTATATTCCAATTGTTCATTATATGTTTTATACCATGCTATAACTGTATTAAGCGGAAACATTAATACACGTGTGGTAGATAAACAACCAGGTCCCTAGTTGCCTCTGCTAAGACTAGTTTCATTGCGCGATTGATGATCGAGGTTTCCCGATCATGAGACATGGCGTCTGTCGGCAATGGAGTCATATCGTTAGGTGGAACGATGTGATGGACTTACCCATAATTTGTAGGACGTAGTCATTACGCCTTTGACCGTGAGACCAACTCTTATTGTTATTCCTGGAAGATACTTTGATCGCACCAAACGTCATATCTTATATAGTGTGACAATAACGGTGATACTTTTGGGTATCGGAAAGGGGTAGTTGAGACGAGGGGTCAAGAGCGGGATTTGTCAGTCCGTATAGCCGGATAGATACTCTAGGGCCCACTCGGTGAGATTATGTCAAATGAGTTTGCAAACATGTGACTAGGTCACCAGCTGACATAATATCATAGACGAGTAGAAGATAGTGTTGTCGGTAACGAGATCATGCTAGGTATGGAGATATCTATGAACGATGCTCGGACACACTAAGTATCGCTATGACAAAAGGTTTAAGACTAGACGTCCAGGTTTGATAGATGAAAGTCATTCGTTATATCACAGGGGTTAATTCATGGGGTCCAGGCCTACGAGTTAATCATTGATCGGAGAGGAGTCTCGATCATGTCTGTTATTATATCGAACCGCTAGGGTAACACACTTAAGGGGTTTCGACAAGACAACCGGAAAGGAAAGAGATCACCGGGAACGTCCCGGGAATGGTCCGATGGAGATCGGGCAGCGACGAAATAGTTTTCGGAGCTAGAATAAATTATATATAATATGTTTGATATTAATTAGTGTAATTAATGTTTAAATATGATTTTATATATTTATTTTCGAATTTTTAAAGGCTGATTTCCCTAAATGGGCCTTCTGGTGGAAAGAAGGCCCATGAGGGGGGGAAAGTCCCCCCAGGGCTTCGGATTGGGGGAGGGCCGGCCTAGGTGGGCCAAATGGGGCCCACCTAGGGCCGGCTGCTCTATCTTGGCCGAACCAGGCATGTGGGATAGTCCCACATTGCCTGGCTGGCAAGGTTGGCTCCCCCCGGGAGCCTATATAAGAAGGGGCACCCCTGGCCTTTTAATTCATCCAATTAATTCTCTTTCTCTCCTCGATAACGTGATTCCCTTTGTCGGAGTTGCGCCGAGTTGAGAGGGGATCTCTCCACCATAGCCCGCTGCCGCGCTGCTGGTGTTCCGGTCCAAGTCTTCCGCTGCTCGTCCTGGACTGGAGCTTCGGAGGCCGTCGTCTCCACCGTATGTGTGTAACACCCTGCGAGGTGCTGCGCTAGCGGTACTCGGAGGCCTACTTCCTCCACCCGACCTCGAGGTCATCTTCATCGTCTTCGTCGCGCCGAGTTCTTCGCGACCTAGAGGTCGGCTACGTCGTCTTCGTCGTCAACGCTTGTGCGGGAGCATAATCCCCGCTTTTCGGTCTACAAGGGTATGTATTCCGATCTCCGCCATACTTCTATATCTGCATAGTATAGATCCTGGCTGTTTTAAGGATATCGTTGCTAGGAATTTTTTTGTTTTCTGCCTGCGATCCCCTTCAGTGGTATCAGAGCCGATCTATCGTAGATATAGCTGTACGCTGTTAGAACCCGTGTTCTGCACGGGGGCACCGTTCCTGTTATTTGCTACCCTCTAGCGTGCACTTGTGATTCCAGCGGCATCGAGTTGATGAAGCGGCCCGGACCGACTTTACGCGTACGCTTACGCGAGACTGGTTCCACTACTGACATACGGCTTGTACCGTATCTGTGGCTGGCGGGTGTCTGTCTCTCTCTCTTTAGTTGTTCTTGCATTTTCAATGGAGGGCCCGAAAGGGATGCTTAAACATGCAATTATTGGATCGTTGTTGTGGTCATAAGGTTCGTAGGTATGAAGCGGTTCTATTTACGACAGCCCCAAGCCACGTAAAATATGCAAAAGATAAAGTAGAAGCGTCTAACTTTATTTTGCAGGGGCAATGTGATATGGTCAAGGTAGGTTTATTAAATTGTTTATGAACTGCGGGCGCCAAGAAGACCATGGCGCAATGGACTATATCACATCGCATTACATTTGATGTTTTGTGTGCATCTTATATTGTGTGATTATATATATTAGTATATATATTAGTTACGCGGCGGTAGTTATATATAAGATGATCCCTTCAAAAATACCACTAGTGTTCTTCCTCCAACGAGCACCACCAAGAAAGTTCTACGTTATGAGGCAGGCCGTGACGATCGGGTGTCAGACATATCGTCGTTCGCATACAGTGGGTGTAAGCCATGTTGCACAAGCGTTACGTGGAGGTTATTGTGGCGAGCCTAGCATATGCAGATATGGCCTCGGAACGCGGAGGCCGAAAGGTTGAGCATGAGTCACAGAGTTGTTGTGATTGACAATTGTCTACCCTTGAAGTTGTGTTGCCGGCTCTGACGATGAGGGGTTGCGCAATGGATGGGGGTCATGTAATCGCTTAAACGACCAGGAGGGATGTTCGTTTGAGTGGGAGTTCGGATAGTTATTTTCTAAAATAGTAGAACTCAAAATATAATGAACAAAGTCTGTTTTGCAAACCTTTGTAGATATTAACCATTGTAATAGCATCTTTTAAAATTAGGCGCATTCCTGCGATTGAGAAACTTAAAAAGTTGGGTCCAAACTTCATAGTTTTATACTTTAGCTTGAGGATACTCCTTGTTTAAACCGTTAGCTCTTTGTGATACAATACCCGCTAGGAGATAAACCCGGTGATTCCGCTAACAAAAGATAATTTGGATTATCAGGTTTTGTGCGGATGATATCATCATAGTCCAGTGTATGCTATGATCTCTGCCATAGAGAACCAACGGTGGGTATGAGTTTTTAGATCGCGAACATATGAGATGGTCGCTAAACTCGGGGTACCCCTAAAGTTGGGTTGATGAAGTTTATCAGTACGTTGACTGATTGTCTTCTCAACCAAGATGGAAGAGAATACACACATTGAAGGAGCACGTGGCAGTCATACTTGATGACATATGGTCATACTTGATGAACATTGAGACGCCTCGCTCAGCTCGATCACTGGATGACAGACGTCGTTGCCAAGTGCAAATGCTATGTCATAGACTATGTCATGCAAGGGGAATCGTTCACCTTCATGGTTCTTGATTACGTTGGAAGTATCAAGAAGATGAAACAGATCGCCGGAAGTCATCAATGATGATGGTGTCTATATGATATACATGTTATGAATGTTTTAGCTAAGCAAGTACTCGCAGTAGTGACTAAGTTTTGATACTAGTCATGTTTTATGAAAACCAGGTTTACTGCTTGAGTGGCTTGAAAGGATGAGGCGACATTGCGTGTTGATAATGGCAGACAAATTGTTGTGATGGCCATAGACACTCTCCCTCTAGATCTACCATTTGAATAAATTCTTTATGATCGGCTGTTAGTATGATCGTTATAAGTGTGTCTCCTCTAGCGAGACAATTGTTCATATATATTAGTGACAAATTCGTTGTCCTATATTTATGAAGTAATGATCATATGCCGATTTGAATTTAGATGGTAGAAGCTCCTACATTCATAATATTAATGCCAAAGGATACAAACTTAATAAAGACACCACATATGTGTGGCACTACCGTTTAATTCATGTCAATGTTATAGTCAATGAATTAGCTCCATACCGGATGGATCTACAAGTCTTTAGATTTGATCTTTTGACACTTGCAAAATAACTAAGACACCGTTTTCGGAAAACGGGCATATAACTTATTGATAGTCATGCATATAGATGTATGTGGTTCAATGAAGTAATTGACGGGTAGTGGAGACCTTTATTTCGTGAACTTCGCTGAACGTTTTGAGTATGACTTGTTGAGAATCGTGCATATGGGTGTATGTGAATCAATGAAGTACTTTAACGTGAAGTGGAAGTGTTTATTTCATAGACTTCATGAATATTACGAGTAGATATATGAATATCCACTCAGGGAATGTTGGCCTGAAAATTTTGATTCGATCAAACAAGTTCAGAATGAAGTAGGAAATAAACTTAACAAGAAAATCAAATTCCCGCGATACAGATCGAGGAAATAAAGATTTGAGTTATAATGTTGGCACGTCATTGGAAGACTTGTGAGAAGAGTTCCACAAATTACGTCGCATGGAACACCATAGTGTTATGGTATGTTAGGACGTCGTAATCGCACCCTATCGGATAGTGTGTGGTAAATAAATCTCTTACCGAATTATTGTGATCATTAGAGTCGTATGGTAGAAACGTAACACTCACGTTAGATAATAGGGAAACCATTTAAATCCATGGAGACAATACCATATTAGTGATGGCATGGCTTTTAGCCTAGATTGTCGTTTCAGCAATTTAGTGTTTTGATGTGATCAAACCTAAAATGGATTAATCTTTGTAGTGTACCTAAAGAGTTAATTGGGTACATGTCTCACGACATAGGCAAAATCGTTGCCGAAATATACCTTGCGAAAGAAATAGTTTCTTGTCCAAGGGTATAAGTGAGAAAGAAAGTAGAGCAAGACAAAGTTGATGAAACTTTCTCTCCAGACATCAGAGTGGCGCAACTGAAAGTGTTTTCGGTGTCATGCTCCACAGCTTGAAAGAAGCTGATGATACAAGATCATGATGTTCTGAGTTCATACTAAGAACGTAGGCGTACGAGGTTGTGTTTCACACTGTGTGTTACGACAATCTTGTTATGAAGGTCATATTAATGGAATATGACAGACCTACGAACTACGAAGAAGAGATGGTAGACCTAAGTCCGAGAAATGGCTATGAGTCATATATGATCCGAGATAAAATCCATATACGATTACCAGGTAATGACTTGGGAGATCTTCTTGATGGCATCTAGGATGTTAATAGAATATGGAATTTTATGAGAGAGTAGACACTGATAAGGATCGATTTGTCGTGAAACAGTTCCGACAGATTCAAAAGTTGACCACAATGAGATTTTGTCTCGAGTGGCGAAGCCTAAATCTATTCTGGGTCGTTTAGCAATTACTATAATTTCGAATGAGAAATTGATAGAAGGATAAGGAAACCATGTTTCTTAATAGTGTCATTAAGAAAGAGTTGTAATCAGTACAATAATGGTTTGGTGATCCTGAGGATGCTAAATGCAAACTTCAGTTGTCCATTCATGGGCTGAAGCAAGCATATCGGAGCTGGAATCTTCACTTTGATAATGTGATCAAAGGATTTTGGAGTTGTCCAAAATAGTTGAAGAGACTTGCATTTGCAAAGAAGTGAGTGGGAGCAAAGTAGCTTTCCTTGATCTTATATGCGGAAGGCATATTTGAGTGGGAGCTAAGTAGCTTTCCTTGATCTTATATGCGGAAGGCATATTTGAGTGGGAGCTAGGTGTCATTTGTGATTTTGTATGTAACGACATATTGAATGACACAGATCCTCTAGTAGAGTGTAAAGGATTATTTAAGTGATTAAATTTTCTATGAAATGAAGTTAGGAGTATTAGGCATCCGATTTATAATTGTATAGATCGTAAGGGGCTTAATAACATTAGGTCGGAATATTTCCTAAGTTAAGATTCTGAAGTGTTTCAGAATAGAACAAGCGAAGAAGATTGTTCTTGCTTGTATGACTAGGTAAAATATTAAGTTTATCTTGGCATTTTCAGTGATAGAAAATGATGTTCGACATTCTCTATGTATCATACATAGATTCTATCAGACTGAAAGCTCGACTTGGTGTGACCCGAGTTCTTGGTTGAAGAACAAGTTCTAGAGTGATCCTTGTGTGGATCAATGAACAAACGTTAAGTATATTTTTCAGTGTTTATGAGAACTGAAGATATGTTTTCTAGTAAAGGGTAAGAGTGGAAAGACAACTTGCCGTAAAATGGTTACGATGATGCAAGTTGTGACACTGACCTGTACGACTAGAAATCTCATATAGGAGATGTCCTTCATTTTGAAGAAAGACATGGTTAGTTTGCGAAGTCGCATATGAATGCACTGTTGCATAATCTACATAGGTATAGAAATATATGGCAACTTCAGAAGTAGCAAGTGTGATTGGATTGAGCAGTTTTCCGGGCGTATGTGGTCCCCTTAATAGATCTCTTAGACTTTTAAGGCCCATTCTACGCGAATGTTCGAGTCTCACTCCATCCACTAGGATATATTTCACCGTCATCGTAAGATACGGGATGATGTCAAACTAGGTGACATAGAAGTGTTGCAAAGCACATATAGGTCTCAATGTGTGAGATCTGTTGACTGTATTCCTCTTCCACGAGACAAGCATGCACCAAGATGCTATGGGTGTTGAGCTTTTACCAAGTTGTAAACTAGATTAAGTGTTACTCTAGTGCAAGTGGGAGACTGAAGGGAATATGCCCTAGAGGCACTTAATAAAGATAGTTTATTGGTTATATTCCAATTGTTCATTATATGTTTTATACCATGCTATAACTGTATTAAGCGGAAACATTAATACACGTGTGGTAGATAAACAACCAGGTCCCTAGTTGCCTCTGCTAAGACTAGTTTCATTGCGCGATTGATGATCGAGGTTTCCCGATCATGAGACATGGCGTCTGTCGGCAATGGAGTCATATCGTTAGGTGGAACGATGTGATGGACTTACCCATAATTTGTAGGACGTAGTCATTACGCCTTTGACCGTGAGACCAACTCTTATTGTTATTCCCGGAAGATACTTTGATCGCACCAAACGTCATATCTTATATAGTGTGACAATAACGGTGATACTTTTGGGTATCGGAAAGGGGTAGTTGAGACGAGGGGTCAAGAGCGGGATTTGTCAGTCCGTATAGCCGGATAGATACTCTAGGGCCCACTCGGTGAGATTATGTCAAATGAGTTTGCAAACATGTGACTAGGTCACCAGCTGACATAATATCATAGACGAGTAGAAGATAGTGTTGTCGGTAACGAGATCATGCTAGGTATGGAGATATCTATGAACGATGCTCGGACACACTAAGTATCGCTATGACAAAAGGTTTAAGACTAGACGTCCAGGTTTGATAGATGAAAGTCATTCGTTATATCACAGGGGTTAATTCATGGGGTCCAGGCCTACGAGTTAATCATTGATCGGAGAGGAGTCTCGATCATGTCTGTTATTATATCGAACCGCTAGGGTAACACACTTAAGGGGTTTCGACAAGACAACCGGAAAGGAAAGAGATCACCGGGAACGTCCCGGGAATGGTCCGATGGAGATCGGGCAGCAACGAAATAGTTTTCGGAGCTAGAATAAATTATATATAATATGTTTGATATTAATTAGTGTAATTAATGTTTAAATATGATTTTATATATTTATTTTCGAATTTTTAAAGGCTGATTTCCCTAAATGGGCCTTCTGGT
Organism: Poa annua; assembly: GCA_026929855.1. Lineage (NCBI taxonomy): Eukaryota > Viridiplantae > Streptophyta > Magnoliopsida > Poales > Poaceae > Poa > Poa annua. Next base: position 76,283,585 of record CM049433.1, read on the forward strand.
GGAAAGAAGGCCCATGAGGGGGGAAAGTCCCCCCAGGGCTTCGGATTGGGGGAGGGCCGGCCTAGGTGGGCCAAATGGGGCCCACCTAGGGCCGGCTGCTCTATCTTGGCCGAACCAGGCATGTGGGATAGTCCCACATTGCCTGGCTGGCAAGGTTGGCTCCCCCCGGGAGCCTATATAAGAAGGGGCACCCCTGGCCTTTTAATTCATCCAATTAATTCTCTTTCTCTCCTTGATAACGTGATTCCCTTTGTCGGAGTTGCGCCGAGTTGAGAGGGGATCTCTCCACCATAGCCCGCTGCCGCGCTGCTGGTGTTCCGGTCCAAGTCTTCCGCTGCTCGTCCTGGACTGGAGCTTCGGAGGCCGTCGTCTCCACCGTATGTGTGTAACACCCTGCGAGGTGCTGCGCTAGCGGTACTCGGAGGCCTACTTCCTCCACCCGACCTCGAGGTCATCTTCATCGTCTTCGTCGCGCCGAGTTCTTCGCGACCTAGAGGTCGGCTACGTCGTCTTCGTCGTCAACGCTTGTGCGGGAGCGTAATCCCCGCTTTTCGGTCTACAAGGGTATGTATTCCGATCTCCGCCGTACTTCTATATCTGCATAGTATAGATCCTGGCTGTTTTAAGGATATCGTTGCTAGGAAAATTTTTGTTTTCTGCCTGCGATCCCCTTCACTTTCTTGATTGCGTGAGCACGCACATGCTTGATGAATACTTCTTCAAATACTCCCCCATACCCATAATGGGAGAGTCTCGCTAAGCTCCGTCTTCATGTATCCATAGCAAGCTCCAAGCATAGGATCTCTTACAAAAGCTTCTCTTGGTCTTGCACATCTTATTCTTGATGACGATCACCACATGACGTCATCCTCCACGAGCTATATGAAATCTTCATTTGATGCAAGCCCATGGGAAGATACCTAACCCCACATAAAGATACCACACACACATATCATGGGTTAGTTCAGAAAGCTATATGGACAAGTGATTACCATCCCAAGAGATACATGATCCCACTTGGGACATCTTGTAGCTTTGTGTGTTGATCAACAGCTTGATCAACCTTTTATCTTCCAATCTTTCTTTGCTAATATGATGTCTTCACTCCTTCAAGACATACTTGCAATATGCTCAACCCAACACATGACCATCCATCATATACATCCTTGAATGGGACATTGGTCATCAAATAAGCTTCTAGAATCCAACACATGAACTTCACCATTCCCATGGACACGACCTATAAAGATATCTCAAAGTAAACATTAGTTCATAGGGATTGTCATATAATTACCAAAACCACACATGAGGGAAAATGCTCTTTCAGCTGTGCCGCCTCTTCCTCCACCTCCTGGCCGCCGGACGCGTCCCGGGGTGGCCGGAATCGCCCGGAATCATCGCCGCCGTGCTCGATCCCCGCCGCCGCATCCGCGCGTCTCCGCCGGCGCTCCGGCGACCTACGGGAGGCGGTGCCGCCACCTCCGGCCACCCCGCGTCGAGGCGGTTCGAACGCGACCATCTGTGCGTCCCAGCTCGCGCGGATGCGCCGCCGGCGAGGCCAGCGCCGCTTAGGCCACGGGCGCCAAATCCGGCCGCGGTGACGTCAGCGCGACGCCCGCGCGGGCCCGCCTGTCAGCCTCTTTTTCCACTTTTCCCATAAAAAACAGAAAATGATTAGTTTTGTTAATTTAATATCTTTAAATATAAGCATCAGAAAAATATGGAAAAAATATCAAAATGATCACAAAAAAAATACTAATTATTTGTGGCACAATGCAACACATTTGAAAATTTTCAAATTGGTTTAAGTTTAGACAAAAAAACAACAAAAAAGTAATATTTGCAAATTAATATATTTAAATATGACCATAAAAAAAATGCAAATTTTAACAAAATGATCACAGCAGAAGTAAATACTTATGCCACGCTGCAACACCATTTTAAAGTTTCAATTTGGTGTAATTTTAGAAAAAATTAACAAAAGTTTAACTACCAAAAATAAAAAAACACAAAATGATTAGTTTTGTTAATTTAATATCTTCAAATATAAGCATCAGAAAAATATGAAAGAAATATCAAAATGTTCACAAAAAAAAACTAATTATTTGTGGCACACTGCAACACATTTGAAAAGTTTCAAATATGTTTAAGTTTAGATAAGAAAACAAAAATAATAATATTTGAAAATTAACATATTTAAATATGACCACAAAAAAATATGAATAATTTACAAAATGGTCACAGCAAAAATAATTACTTATTCCACACTGCAACACCATTTTAAAGTTTCAATTCGGTGTAATTTTACAAGAAATTAACAAAAGGTTAACAACCAAAAAAAAATATCTTCAGATATAACCATTAGAAAAATATGAAAAAAATGATTACAAAGGGTACCTAATTACTTATAGCACAATGCAACAAATGGCACAACGCAACAAATTTGAAAGTTTCAATACGGTGTAAATTTACACAAAAAAACAAATTCACTAGGTGGGTTAAATTTACAAACTTAAATAACTTCAAAATGTTCAAACTACCTAATTTGAATTTTATTTACTAGACGAAATTTTCTTTACCTCACGGGCGCGGCATGGCCGCGCTAAGTTACCTAGTTGAGTAGAACACGCGGGATACTTCAGGAATTTTGCTTCCATGCCATGCTCTGTAGTTTAGCCCTTTAAATACAACTAGTAAAAATGCCCGTGCGTTGCACCAGGAGAGAAAAATCTTAATCGCTCAAACTTATAATCATCCTCTTTAACATTGAGGATAGGTAAGTGTTCGTCTGTGAATTCTCATTTATTTTGAGCGAGGTCGACATGGTTTGTGGAGAGGAGGGTAGGAAAATACATATTTTGTTGCCACGGCCTATGAACTACTTTCTCTTTGACACTAAACATGTTTATGTACAATTTAGCAGTATAAATCGACGTTAAATTGAAATGCATTGAATAATTCATAATTTTGCAACTTATGTATATACAACAACAATGCTCGTGCGTTTGCTACAGGATATTCTGTTTTTATGACATATTTTTTGTATTTTTTGGAGTGATTAACCGATGTGCTATGCATTGGCGGCACAATGTTAAAGCTGCTATTTCTGAACGCTTGCCCAAAAAATATTTATTAAAAATCAAATTGTAGCCAAATGGATGAACATCTCCTCTTCTCGCTAGTAGTTTTATGTCAGACGGAGACTGAATAAATCCATCAGCATGGGGTGTGGGAGTTCGGAAGACATGTCGTCCGAAAGTTCGGAGCTGGACGCCGCGCGTGGGTTCGCCGTCGGTGTTCCTCTGGGCGGAGGACGGGGCAGCGGCCTGAGATCGGGTGACCGGCTCCCCTAGGGCGGCATGGTAGACCTCGGTGGGTTGCCCTCTGTGGACTTCTCGTAAGCGGCTGGCTGGACTCCCAGTGGGAAAGAACTGCGACCGGCCGTGCGCGCGGCAGCTCGGGCACCTGCCCGCGCGCCCGCCCGTGGCTCCGGCTCCACCGTCGAGCGGTTGCATACTGCCGTGGCTGGTCGTTGGCGACCTGGTCCTGGCGTCTCCGTGGAAGCCCTCACGCGCGTCGCCGCCTGGCACCGTGCCAGGACGGCGTGCAGCCTGCCGTGCGACGACGCCGACCCGGCTGGCCGTGCCCTCTTTCGTCCATGCCAACGCCCCGCGTCCGGGTCTGCTAAAGATGCCGACGCCACTGCGGATTACACACACGCGGGCTTGGTGGGGCAACTTGCATCTGGCCTCTTCATACGCCACTCCGGAGGATGCAGGTGATGTACGCGTCGCTTGGGACATGATCAGTGCCGACCTGTCCGACCCCGTCAGCAGCTTCTTTGCTGGTGCGGAACACTTCTTTCCTGACCGCGTAGCCTGGACCGTGAGAGAAGAAGAACGTCCTAGGCTGCAGTCCTTCTTCACACGTGGTCGTTGAACACATATGCTCTTAGGGACATGAAGTTAGAGCGGCTGAACCATGGAGGCATATCGTATTATCGTGACGTGTATTTTGAGGTGGAGCCGGGCGGCAATGGAAGCGACGCTGATCGTCTAGTCGTGGACCAAGCTTACTTGATTATGTATGATCATGTCTGTCCACAATAAGCGAGTCCGCGACGGGAAGGATACAGAGCAGGCTTGGCCTACGAAGAGCGAACAGATAAAGATCTACGAATTGTTTTATGTATTTTTGAGTTGAACCGTTATTTTGACTTACCGGTGGCATAGGTGTGTAATTATTGATAAATTTAGGGGCAATATAATTGTTTCACCAAACCAAACATGCGGAAGCCTTAGCGCTTTTATTATTATAGGTATAGATGTCACGCTTTGGTGCGGAGCGGGTGCAAAAGTTTGAGTGTCCCGTGACCGTAGGCTTTTTCAGCAGACCATTTTGGCTAAGTTTGTAACCTGAACTCCTTTTAATTAATATAAAATGTGAAAGTCACCAAGCTAGTTTTGGTTTATTTTTTCGAAAATTGATATATATGTTGCATCCAATATGTAGGACAAAGTCGCACCTTGACATCGCCTCTCAAAGTCACCCAGAGCATCTCCACCGACACCCCAATTGAACCCCCAAAAGTCTAATGGATCCGGATGCAAAAAAACAGCACACCCAAGTGCCCGGGCCGAGCCGGTTTCTGTCTGACGCCTCCGAGAGGGCCGCCAAACTTAAGGGCCTCTTCGGTGGTGCTGGATATTGTGCGGACACGCCCTCTGACAGGCGACCCCCGCTCATCATACACACATGCCGACGTGACCTGATTCATTTACCCCAGCACGTCCTTCTGTTTACTATCACCGGTGAATCATATCATTGACGCCATCCCTGTCATGGCCAACTCGATTCGCACCGCGGGGTTCAGCCGCAGCGACCATGCATGCCGGCTTGCCGCTGCTCCCCGCCGGTTTCCGTCCTTGTTTCTGCGCCAGCGTGGATAATTCACCCGGCTCCGCCTCTTCCTCTCTACCGTTCCGCACACAATGTTCGACTTTTCGCCAATAGACTCATTTGATTGATTGTTGAGTTGTGGCCTAGTTTCATTGCTCAATTTTTGGTCAACAGGTTATGGATAGCGACGATAAGTTCATGTTTTCTCAACTGATGGGGGAGGCTGCCGCCCTTGTGACTTGCGACGAAGATAATGAGATGGTCGTAGTTGCTCTTCTAGATGCGCAAGTCGAGATTGACATCGTGCTGAAGCTTTAAGGATCATAGAAAGGGCGGCTGGCCAATAAGAACTGTTGTAGAACAGCTGGACAAATCCTCTTGTTCAATGACTATTTTGCCGAGAACCCAATGAATTTCCCTCATGAATTCCGTCGATGCTCTAGGATGAAGAGGGAAGTGTTTAGGAGACTCGTGCATGGCGTCCATCCAAATTGGTCAACGTTTCTAAACACTATCCTTAACCATGTTGGCGAGAGAAATTATTGTTTCGCAAAGAAGCAGTAGTCTGTCCGCGAAGATGTGAAGCGGGCATTTGTGTGCTCCATGTCAGGTTTGATGTTATTCGGTACCCTTGTCTATCTTGATCGTTAAATCAAATGTGTTAGATTTATTGAGATCATAAATGCTTGTGTTATCATGCATAACATTGAGTGGGATACGAGAATTCCATTGATCAATGAGGTGTTTGATTTACAGGGCCATAGCCACAGTCGGGCGTGCCGCCCAGGTTTTTGAATTTTTTACTATGCATAAGCAAATTTGTGATGAAACAACACACGAGAACCTGTAAAATGATCGCATGCCGCACCTGTGAGCGATCAAAATAAACGACGTAGGTCAACCGAGGGCCGGTTTAATTTTTGTGTGTCAGAAATTGTAAGAATTTAAATTTAAATTGTTAAAGTTTCTATATTTAAATTATTATTAAATTTTGTAACGAAGTTAAACAAATTTGGGACGGGCGTTTAAGGACGCTGGTGGGGACGGCACCCTGACATATGTCCAACATACAAAGAGACCCACTAAGAATGCCGGACATGAATTTGACCACCCGATTAGGCAAAAAAAAGATGCATATGCTCTCAAGCTGAGTCCAGTTCCCGTCCCCGTGCGCTCTCGGTTTGCTGCATGGGCGTGCCGCCGGCCGCCTACTTCCGCCAGGTGCCTCCGCGGCGCCGAAACCCGCGAGTCGGCTACCTACGGCCATGGAAAGGAAATCACCAACCGGCAACGGCGGTGGAAACCACCAACAACTCTCCTCTCCGGCCGGGCCACGACCGCAAGCGACATCGGGGTACGTCTACGCCGCGCGTGCACGCGGTGGTTGCGCCGGCGGCAGCTGCCGTGTACGCCGGGAGATGCCAGTTTGCAAGTTGCTGCGCCCGGAGTAGCTCCTAGGCGAAACGGCCGAGCGTTTCAGTCACCTCCATGATCTTGGAAAGGTTCCCCGAATCCCCCGTGCGATCTCGAGAATTATTGCGAAAAGACAGTTCGCAACGAGCAAGATGCGTACGTAGTGTGGGCTAAGTATACCTGCTGAGATTCTTTATTAAGATTATATAAATTATCCAAAAGCATATTGTTATTAGTCCTCTCCTTGTACCAGTAAACAGTTATCATCAAAAGCACCGTGGAGGAGGAGGACAGAGAAATTTGTTCCTGATCGATAGAGGTATTAATTTGTATGTGTTGGAATTGCCCGTTCTTATCCCAGAGGCATCCAGTGAGTCAGGGGCATAAGGGCATCTCCAAAGGCCCGACGCAAACGGACCGCGGACGTCCTTTCTATCCGGAATTGTCCGGGGCCGGAAAAACCCAGCCCAACGGCCCGACGCAAATTGTCCGAGCTGTCCGCGCCGACGCAAACCGCGCCCAAATTTGGGCTCGGTTTGCGTCGCCCCGGACGGTCCGCGCTGTCCGCCCCCTTATATGCCTGGCCCGCCTGGAAGTGGCTCGAACACCACTCCCCACTCCCGCCATTTGTCAAAATTTCCCCGCGCCCCCCAAACCCAAAACCCTCCTCCCCCGGCGCCGATGGAGAACGCCGCCGCCGCGGCCACCACCGACGACGACGTGGTTGTGACCGGCGTTGTCGCGGCCTCCGCGCCATCCGGCAGCACGGCTACCGCCGCCACCGGGAAGAACAAGGCCAGGGTGAAGAAGGAGCCGCTGACCGTGGCGGAGAGGAAGACTGAGAACGCCAAGCGGCAGACGCGGCGGCTGGCCGAGAAGGCAAGGAACGCCGAGAAGTTGAACGCGGCCATGGAGGAAGAAAGGCGACTCCGTCTGGCCATCGCGACGGCCCGGGTCCAAGATCTCGTCGGCGAGGGCAAGGTAGACGCCGTAGCCGGCGCGGCCTCGTGCAGTTCCGTGACGTCACGCGCTCTCCTTCCTCCCGTGGCGCCCCGCTCCCCCGCAACGGCGACGGCCATAGCGTCGGTTCATCAGGCCCACGCGCTTGCGATGTCCCGATTCGGAGGCGCGCCATCGACGTCGCCGGAGTTGCCGCTAACCATGATGGGTGGGGCATCGCCGTTGCAAATCGATCTCAACCACACGCCGGTGCCCGTGGACTCTGCCCCGTCGGCACGCAAACGAAGTCGGGATGGTCCTCCGGCGAACTCCATGAATGCCCGCGCCCTGTTCGGTGAAAAGGCTGCCCTGACCCCGGACGATCCGGCACGATCCTTCTCGATTTGCCATACGTTCGTAAATTATGCATGTGGTCGGCATAACGCCGAATTGGTCGCAGGCGTTCTTCGCCGAGCATGGCGAGGACATCATGGTCGGCTTCATCAACGGCGGCGGCCATGGAGCCTTTGGGAAGGAAGGCACCCAGGCCGAGGCAGTCGACATCGACGGGCACCCCCTTTTCGAACAGGGAACGGGCTCGGCCGTCCCCACGGCCATGTTCAACGATGGCCAAGGAGAGGAGGAGGAGGAGGAAGAGGAGGTTGACGATCCGGACGCCGCGATTCCTGCTTCCGGCACAGCCGAGGCCAAGAAGATATCGAAGAGGACCACGGGCTACACGAACTCCGAGGACAAGTGCCTTTGCCGGTCTTGGCTCGCATCAAGCGTGAACGCCATTGTCGGCGCCGAGCAAAAGGGCAATGCCTATTGGAAGAGGGTGACCGCGGACTTTCATGAACGCCGGCACCTCAAGCCCTTCGTCATCCACAGCGACCGCGGCCAAGTGTCCATCCAAAAACGATGGTCCTACATCCAGGCCGAGACCAACAAGTTTTGCGGCGCCCATGAGCACGTCGTGAACCGCCCTATATCAGGCGTCGGCGTCGCCGACACGGTATGTACTTCATCCTCGTCATTTTGAGGTGTCCTCCTCCATTGTTTGTTGTCGTGAGTGGCCACGGTTCCATGGCCTATGTAGATTGTGCTGGCCTTGGAGTTCTTCTGTCAGAGGGCAAGTCCTACCACTTGATCCATTGTTGGCACGAGCTTAAGGATCACGAGAAGTGGAAGCAAGCATATCAAAGCCACAAGAACGGTTTGAAGAATGGCCGAGACCCGGCCATCGTGGGGGCGGAAGATGATGGCGGCGACAAGGCCGCTGTTTGCAAAGGAAGGCCGAGGGGACACAAAGCCTCGGCAATGGACATGAAGAGGGATGTCAATGTGCAATCACTGACCGACACCTTGAAGGGCTACATGGCCAACAAGGAGGAGGTCATTGCCGCGAGAGAGGAGAAGAAGCGCCGCGAGAGGGAAGAGATGGCCGCTCAATTCTATGACCTCACAAAGAAGGCTGTAGAAATTGAAGCGAGCCACGCCAAGGCGAAGATCGTGGCCGAGGAGAGGGCGATCATGCTCGTGGACACCACCGACATAGCCGAGGACCAAAAGGCTTGGGTGATGAAGCAGCGCGTCATCATTTTAGCTCGCGCCGCGTGATCGATTTGGCGCCAATTTGCTTGTAATGGCCGAGACATTTTGCTAGTGGAAACAATGGAACCAAGTTCATAGAATTCCTAATGAAAAAAAGGGCGCGGCCAAAATGCGTCGGGCCGCTGGGCTGGGGCGCGACCCAAACGGACAAGGTGGCCGGACATCACCCATTTCCTGTCCGCGGGCCGACGCAAACGGACCAAATCGGGCACAATTTAGTCCCAAAATGCGTCGGGCCGTTGGAGATGCCCTAATCGATCGAATAGTCTACCGCTTACGACGGATGGATCAAGCTAATGATGCGCGAGGTGCGCCCAACACGCAGTAGGATTCTACCGTGACGTTTCTTCGTAAAAAAGGACTAGGTAATTTAGCACGGCAATGCAGCGCCCGTTTAGTAAATAAAATCTAAATTCGATAATATGCACATTTTAAAATTACGTAGGTTTGAAAATTTAAATTTGGTAGTTTGCACATTGAAAAATTCTGTAAGCCTGAAAATTCGTGAAATTAAAAGAAGTCTGCGTTTAATTTTTTTGCATTTCAAAATCTTTTAGGTATCGGAAATTGTTGAAGTTGTGTTTTTTTTTCCAGATTCGAACTTTCTGTACGGTTATCAAATGAGAAGAGTTTGAAGATATTTAAAACTTCAAAGTATGTAAATTTGAAATTGGATTATGCGGCACAAATAACCAGAATTTATTTTTGCGAGTGTGTTTATAGAAATTTTTTCTTGTGCTAGAAATTGGTGTAATTAATACTAAAAGGCTACATTATTTGGTAGAACTAATTTTTTTAAAAGTTGTTTAAACATGATTGGAGATGCATTGGTTGTAAAGATCTTTTTTTTGCAAATTTTGGTATTTTATTTGTATTTTTTTGAATCACCGTTTGAAAGTTATGAATTTTTTAATTTTAATTATTTTCTGTAATAATAAAAAAAACAGCGGGGCACGTTGACGTGCGGGCCCCGCTGACGTCGGCGTGACGTCAGCGGGCGGCGGACACGGCCGGCGCCGCCGAGCTCGCGCTCGCGCAGCAGCGCACGCGCGCGGGGCGGAGATGCCGCGGATCTGGAAGAGGAAGCGGAGGCGAGCCGGAGGGGCGGCGCGGCGCGCCAATTGGTCGCCGGCGGCGAGCGTTTCCGCGGCGGCGGACGCGGAGGACGCCGGCGACGAACCGCGGCGACTCCGGCCGTCCCAGCACGCCGTCTCCGACGAGGTTAAAGAGCGCGCGCCGGCGGAGCTCGCCCCACCCTTCGATTTGAGCGGCGAGGCGCGTAGCGGCGACGGCGCGCGCCGGCAACGGCGGCCGCATCGGCGGAGCACGGGAGAGAGAAGGGGGAGGGGGAATTTTGCGGGCGTTTTTGCAAAAAAGCATGTGAGGTTTCGCAGAATTACAGACAGATCCCTCGCTGTGTAAAGTTCTGAACTGCGGGTCACTGCCTTGATCTTCTTGGGGGTTTTCTGAAAATAGACGCGGTGACCGGTGGAAACCGGGGGCGACCGGGTGGTGACCGGGCGACGTGGCGCGACCTGATTGGTGGAAACCTCACTTCTACAGTAACCGTGGGTTGGGCACCGGAAACTTGCAATCTGGGCTGTTGAACAGGCAGATCGGACGGCCGAGGTAAAAAAGGCGACGTGGATGCTCGATTTGGACGCGAATCTGTCCAACTTTCATATATAGGGTATTCTACGATGACCACTTTGCTAGCTACAACCATGAGTCCACGACAGGGGCGAATCCAGATGCTATAGCCGTCAGTTTGGGACAAAATATATGTTGCAGTCTCCTATATATGCGCTATGAGAACCGAGGCATAGCCCGGATGGTCAGGAGGTGTTGATATCTCTCTGCGCCCGCGAGAGTTCGAGCGCCAGCGCCCGCTCCCTTTACGTACTCACCGAATTTCTATATGCGCTATTACTATGAAGTCATGAATATATTATTTTCTTACTAACATTCAGAGTTCAGCTCTATCCAGCTCTAGAGTGTTGGCTCCGCATCTGTCTCCGTGTTTTCTACTGTCCGGCCGCTAGCTATTATCCTGACAATAATGATGATGGTAATGGTGGAGCAGATGCTTAATGAAGGTCCCTTTTACACTCGTGTTTTGTTGGTGCATGCACGGCCGCATGGGCTCATGACATATGGCATGCGCATAATATACACGTCAGCAAACTAGCTTTTTCTGTTGTCGAAGACTAGAGCTCAAGCCAGGTGTCTTTGGCTCGGCGTTACTAACTACTTTCTCCAACATGTGACAAACTTCTACCATTATTATTTCATGAAATATTTGTGGTTACCAGCAGTTCGTTTTGGAAAGCACTAACGAGCGTAAGTTGGTCTTTCACGATGCTACACGTAACTGAAAGTGTAGGAGAGAATCTTCGTTTCGAGACAAACTTTCCTGGAGAACCTTGCTACCTTTTTTAGATTTGGCTTTGTTTCTATTATTTCTTTCCTTCACGGAGAAAAGAATGTGTGCAAAACAACAAAATGTCGATTCGTTGAGCTATGTTAGGACGCTCTTACATTGACATGATAGGTTAATTTGTCGTGATCCAGTGGCTATATATTACTATTACATCTCGTATGAGGTAAAGTTCTATCATGATTATGTAGGGTTAACATGGAATTTGAATTTCTCCAAACAAGGAGGTGAACTACGAAACGGCCGGTTATGTAAATATGGGAGCCCAATTCTCATATATGATATATGTACTCTCGCAGTCTCACTCCTCATATATGCATGTGTTACAGTCTTTTATCATATCAAATATTCTTTTATAGTAATTACTAGATATTACCAAGTCACATGTGTTACCAAAAAAAACAAGTCAAATGGAAATTTTCATTGTACTCCATATATTTTAGCCCGATTTGCTTAAAATGATTGTAAAATATACTGCAAAATCAAGGGCCCAAATGATCATTTTTCGGCCAAAGCATCCAAATCATCTTTTTTTTAGATAAGAGGAAGCATCCAAATCATCGTGAGAAGCCTGCCCAGAAATATTCTGAATGAGGGTGAAGAAATTCGCAAAGGAGTGCCCACCCGCAGTCCTGCGCCCCAAAATGTCCCTCACACGGCCCCAAGCAAATTGGTCCATTATGCAAGAGAAGAACATATGCTCTTGATCCCATTCAAATCACACAAGCCACACCGTGCATGAGCGGACCTGGGCACTTTTAAACTTGGTAGGCATTATTGAATCGATGTAATAGACAACTCAATTAAAAGTATGAACTAATGGAGAGAGGCTACCAATATACTTCAACACTTTCCCACCCGTCTACTCTATTTAGTGCTTAGACGTGGATTCAATGTAGGACGTAGAATCTTTTTTTATTATTGTGTTGGTAGGGTCTTGAACTTGATATTTCTTTTTTTTTGTGAAATGAAAGCGGTGGAGAAGCCCCCACTGCGAGTTTTTTTTAACTAATAAGGACCCAAATTTGTGCCCATGAGGATTTGAATCTGGGTGGCTGGGTTGTACATCCACAGCTTGATTTTTTTTATACTTTGATGCCATATGGAATCAATGTAGTAGCCGACTCAAACAAAATGGAAACTGAGGAAGAGAGGTGGGTAGTATATTTCAACAAGCAACCCGTAGCTGCCAAAGAAAGATTTGATCGTCAACCGCACCCTCAGCTTCCACAACTCACAAACTTTGTGTCCCTAGATGGAGGGCGGAATAGATTGGGATGGTGGAGAACTGGCTAGACCTTCCCAAGGATCAGGAGACCGTATATTCTCCCTCCTACTAGTAGCTCGGAACTCGACACGGCTTGGCTCGAACTCGTTGCTAAGGTTTAGCGAGTGTAATCCGTCATCGTGTGAAAGTTCTGGTGAGTATAATTCGTCATATTATGATCGTAATGCAATGATAACATTTCATATACGTCCTGAATGAAATATGTTGTCATTTTAGTTCTTGTGGTGTAAGATTTTTATTTTCAAGTGGACATAAAAGAAAAGCTCAGTGCAAACCAGAGAAAACAAAAAAAAATGTATCGAGTCCTAGATTAAGGAAACAGATGAGTGCAGTTAACCATTACAAAACAAACTTCACCGCTGACCGTTATTCCAGGGCCTTCAAATCAGTAATGAAGCTTGGGCAATGTAGGGTTTTCCGTTTTTGTTCTGACCTATTTCCATAGTCTCTTTCGCTACTAGTGATTGTTGTGATAATTGGAGCATACATGCCCAAGTAATAAATATATATAAGCTATTATAATGCATGTTTATAGTTTTAGCCAGCTAAATGTGCAAACTCACGAGTTTTATAAGCCAAACTGAGTTTCAGTTATGTACTTATTTGTTAAACGAGCCAAGCTGAACTGGCTAGTTAGTTGACGGAGTTTTAACGAATCAAACCGAGCCGAGCCGGCTCGGCTCGAATTCCAGGCTTACTAGGCAGAGCACCATGGTACAATTTCTTTGTTTTTCATGTGACTCAAACGTTTTTTGACGAAAATTTCTGTAGGTTCTAAATCATACAGAGCTCAGCTGGACATGCCACTCTAATCCTGCATTTTCCCAATTCAATGTTTTAAATATACCATAACAATGTTTGAGGATCCTTCGAACCAAAGAGCCATAAAGGACCTTTGATCTCGTCCCTCACAAGAATCTACTTTTTTATTTATTTTGTCAAACGTAGATGTGCATACTGAATCGCAACGGATGGTGGCCACTGACTAGGCAGCACAACAGACGACAACGATAGGTGAAAACTTGTTTAGGGTGGTCCCTCGAAGGCTGTCCCCAAAGGCCCCTTGACACCCATCACACCACCAAGCATATGTGCTCTTTCCGTGCACCCGCTACACAGGGCAAAAACATCTTGGTGCTGCGTGCTTTAGGTTACATCGATCGATCCACAGATTACAGTTGGGTAACTATCTACATCTTTTTGTTTTGGCAGCATGCATTGGATGGTACCTGAATCGATCTTAATTGCCAATTAGAATTAGTAGTGGGCAGGTCACTGTCATCCGTCGCACCGAACTTCGCAGCATTGCAGAAGGCCGATCTCTGGAACGAGCGACGAGTCAGGTCGAGTAAAGTTTGATAGAAAGTGGATGTATGTGACATAAAAACATGTCTACATACATCCACTTTCTATCAAAGTTGAGACACTTATTTTGGGACGGAGTGAGTATATAGCTTGCACACAAAGCAAGGCCGCGGCACTCGTAGACACAATATGTAGCTTTGCATTTGCTCTTCTTTTCCACATCAAAGGGCACCTGAGAAGAGACTGAGAGGGAGTATTATTTGTGCACAGGGGATGGATGTGGATGTGGATGTGGGAGAGCTTTATCCAACTAGGATCAAGCAAGAGGAAGAAGCAGTGGAAAGGGAGAGCACCACCACACGGACACAGTACATATATACATACATAGACCTAAAGAAAGTATAGTTGGCAGAAGCAGAATCCCACTCACTTTTGTTCGCTAAAAGAGGCAATAACCAACTTGGTTGGCAACGGGACGCAGAATCTAACTATGAACCCAGATCCCTTCCCCCTCCATCCAACTATCCAAGAGTCAAAACCCTCGAAAAGCCAGGGCCAGGGCCAGCACACACATCAGATTCCTTGGGAGAAAGAAGAAGAAAAAAAGGCGCCAGTGACCACCTTGACAGAATCCACTCCTCCTCCACACACACAGAGAGAGATTCCAAAGGGCCACCAGGAAGGATACTCATACTATTTCTCCCCGGTAGTGCTCCTGCGACTATGGATGGCCAGCCTTTGCCCCCGGCTGACCTCGCCAATGCCGGCGTCGTTACGTGGCTGCCGACGGCGAGTCACCATGTAATGCCTTTACTTGCTTCATTGCTTGCATGGATCCTCCTCGAGGTGTAACTGTGCCCTACTGTGGTGGATGGATGGATGCCCATATCCGGCGTAAAAGAGGGCGTCAAGATATGGATTCTATGCGCCACCGTATACTGGTCCGTAGGGAAGGAGCAGAGGGTAGAGGATTCATTCTGATCCAAGCCGTGGTCGATCGATGGATTCGTCTGCGAGCTGTGCACAACAGGCGTTTAGTGGTGGCGTCACTGCCGTGGGAGCACATTGGCCGGCTAGCCATCGGAGGCTCGTGATTGCTGGGTGGAAAGTTGGAGGCCCGTTCCTAGTTGCAGATATGCACGAACGCGCCCCGGGTAGTACTGTAGCTCTTAATCATGGAGAGGGCGGTCCGGCTAGAATGATGAGGCAACGACGACGAGAACAGCTCCAACGAGTAAAAAGCGCACTGAGAAAAGCAGCACACCGATGCTAGTAGTGGTAGATTGGATTCTCGTGCTCGGTTTCTACCGTTTGCAGTGGAATCTGGGAGAGCTCCCGTGTTGCAGTTGCGCGCGTTCTGGGGCACAAGGATTCTTCATCCCAGGCAGTGATACATACATCTTATGTACAAGAGAGATCTCCTAAACCTGTTAGAGATAAAAGCCACTTTACATGTGCGACTGCTACCATGGGGCCTATTATTACCCCAGCAGAGTAGCCACTTCCAAAATGACGCTACATTTCGTTCTTCTTCGGGTAATGCAAACTTACGCTAAGAACCATGCAGTTTCCTTTTCCCAATGCAGCGATGAAAAACCGGGATTTCAGTTAACGATACAAGGTCACCTTCCTCTGCCATAACCATGGTACATCCCTCCAGCGATGCAGTACCGTTGCTGCCGACCACGTCCACCTCTGCCTGTACCATCCCAGGTACCACGCCCAGCGGGGATGATACTGCTACCCGGGCTGCTTCCACCTTCACCACAGTGCGCAGTCAGCGCTGCCTCTCGGATGAATTCTTCCTCCTCCCGCTCGTTGTACTCAAGAATTTTCTGCTTGATGTTTTGCTTCTCCTCAAGCAGAGCCGCCTCTTGCTGCTTTGTGCTTTGGACAAGTGAGCAGTCTCCAGGAATGAGCATCTGCTTCGTCTGCTGCTTGTGTCCTTTCTTCACTAGCACCCTGACGCACACTCTGACCTCGCTACCACCCCCAGCATTACCGGTTTCCTCTGCTGTGATCTCTTGTCCACTCTCTGTTTCAGTGGCCCTTGGGTCCTTTGACCCCTCAAAGACTTTCATCGGCACAGCCATGTTCAAAGTGGGTTTCACCCGTAGCTCCAACTTACGCGACTCCAAGCTTTCCTGTAGAAGGGCCTTCAGCTCCCGGTCAAACTCTTCTTGCTCCTTAGGGTCAACTTTTACCACCTTACGTCTAACCTTAACATTTTCTTCTTCTTCGGAACCAGCAGGCATATCATCCTCATCACTGTCGACACTGTTCTCCGACCTATCGTCTGATTTTTCTTCATTCAGGGAGTCTCCGTCTTCCTGTCCATCACGATGAATGCTTCTGTTGCCTGAATAGCTTTCACCATCTGCTACTTCTTCATAATCCATGTCATTTATGTCGGGTCTCTTTGCTGAGCCCTTGCAGCTCGCATCACAAGCAGCACTTTCAGATTGTTTCGTCTTCTCATTTTCTTCAAGCTCAACCAGAGCAGATGCCAACAGTTCTGTAGACGAATACCTCGTCATGTTCGGACGTAGCTCAGCAAACATATCCTGCACCAGGTGTAAAATAAGTAAATTAGGTGCTTCTAGTCACCGACGAGACATCTCTTATAATATACAAAACGATGATTACATCTACTATGATCTAGCTAATAAGAAGGAAATAAACAGTTCCATGTCCACCAACAACAGAAATAACGCACTTCGCTAAAAAAATAGAAATAATGCAGAAGACATCGAAAAGACGAAAACAATAATAACAGCATGCATAAGCAGAAACCACAAATGGAGCCCGAGCTCCATTGTGCCGTTTTTTAAAAATTCGAAATCGACATTTGTAAGTTTGAAAAAATTCAGAACAAAAATCCTATGTGTAGATATTGTTGAATTCTACCAGTGTGCAAAATCTCAATTCGAAATTCGTTGTATTCTAGGCTACACAAAAAATGACAAATCTGACAAATTTTCATGATTTCAAAATATGCAATGTTCACCGCACAAATATCCACACATTTGTCATTTTTGCTCAGCCTTAAAATACAACGAATATCAGATTGGTTTTTTGCACACTAGTATCTACGTCTAGGAGTTTTTTCCCCATCATTTTGAAACGATTTTTTAAACAAAACAAGCTCCCTAGAGCTCAGGAGCCATTTGTCTGCTCTACATGCATAAGCTACAATAAATGCTAAGTTGATATGGATCTCTTTAGATCTTTTGAATATTAATGAGAGCCAAGGTACCCCTTGCTTCAATATTAAATTTGAAGCAAACACATTTAACAGTTCACTGATCCATTACAGGTGAAAATGTTGAAATGTCACTACCAGCTATATCCAGATAGTTCTCTTTCTCTTGAGCCACAGCATAATAGCAATGATCTCAAGACGAGAGGCAAAACCAGCACAATTATATTGGCTCACCTTACACCCAACATTTAAGCTGATGAATATCAACAGCTCTTCTCCAATTTAGATTGGTATTGTAACCATATGACATGTACACTGAAGACTAACACATGTATTTCTGCTTTCAGAATGCAACCTTTGCCGGTGTTTAAAGGAAACTAACCTGAACATCAAACTCGACGTCAAGTGGCAATGGACCTTTGTTAAGACCATATCTTTGAAAATATAGCAAAAATCTGTCAAGCTTTCGTTTTGAAGAGCCTCTATCAAAATAATGACCACAGGTCTGGAGAAGTGTAATGATCATCCTTATCCTGAAAAAATCTTCTGGGGGATCAAGCAGGTCTTGCTGCACACGATAAATGCGAAGGATAAATTCACTGAAGTGATAAATATATAAATTCCTTTAAATATAGGTCATTAATAATGCATAAAGTATTAGAGATGATGAGTGACATGTTTACTTTTGTGTCATACTTATCAAGGATTGCAGAAAAGAAAAACAAACATGTTTTGTGCACACTCACAAGTTAGTCGTACAGTTCGAATGAAAAAAACATGCATATGAAGCATGTTAAACAATGAATTTAAGAATAACAAACAACTTAAAGAATAACAGGGTACAACATAGTTGTGCCAAGACCATTATCAAATTTATAAGTCCATGCCTTTCCATAAAATGTACTAACTTAAGCAGTCAACATTTGTATAAGCCAGTCTCTGGACAGCTGCAATATCAATATAAAAAACTCAAGCAAAGACAGCAAATGTAAGTTCTGACTTATGTTTTATGGAAGTGTTCTTACTTACTTCTGTTGTTCCATGACCAAATACAATAATAAGGTACAGTGTCTCAAATATAACTGATGAATCGATATGCTCGTAGTTATACAGCTCCCCAAGGAATCGCATGTGGGCGAGTTGTCTTTGTTGCATTGCATAGTCATTCAGCTCAAGTCCAACTCTAATCTCCTCTAGAACCTGAAATCCAGATAGACAAGGAAACCAATGCGTCAGCTAGTCCATCCTTAACCAAAGTCTCATCCAATAAAGGGGATTATAATCTGTTCATTGCTTTTACTATGCTACATACGCATGCAAGATCTTGTAACAGATAATACTCTAAACACTAACAGCATGGTATTAATCTGAACTAGAAAGATACAATAAATCTCAGATCAATAAATAGAATACATTTGCTATCATTTTGAAAGAAGTCGGTAATTTTAGTACAAAACACTGAAAATGTAAAGAAAGAAACAGGATAAACATACAAGTGCAGGATAGTTCAGAAGGCTGGTCCAATATTAGTCATGGTGAACTTTGCATGCCATACATTTTATTTTTGTGTAGTGTATAAAATTATTTCTGCTACTGACTTCTCATCTAGTGGTACTGGTACACTATGTCAACTGAAGTTTCTCGAATCATCCCTTGCACCATAAATAGCTCACCTCATCTACGACAGCGACAGGAAAATCATCATGATAGTGACTAAGACCAGCAGTTAGAGAAGCAATGAGGTGAACTTGGCTATACTTTCCCTTGTGAACCTTAAGAAAACACTTCACCAGGTACTGCTCACACTCAGCCCAAGGTAACTTGCGTAACTGACGGAGAACATGTTGAACAGTTGTTTTGTCAAGATCTGAGAAAAGTAGTTTCCTTATGTACTGCATGCAGTTATAAACAATATTAGTTATTCAATGTAACAGATTAAAATACTGGAAAGAAAACAGAACAGAAAAGGGATAAAAAAGCCTTACCTGGTGCAGAGGTGGCCGAACTTTAGAGACCCTGGCAGATCTTTCTGGTGGTTTGCACAAGTAGTAGGCATTCTCCACAAGTGTGCTGTGGTGTGGATCCAAATTCTTAACATTTTTCAACCTCCTCAGTATTTCCAGCATGTTTGACATGCGAACTGTAGTTCCTTGTGAGAGATAAAGAAAGCGCCCACAGGTCTCAAGAAGATTGCAGGCCACATCAATGTTATGATGGTTAAAATCATCTAAGCAAGCCTGCAAATACATATGATCGCCTGACTAAATAAAGTTTGCAGTTGCAAGGTGATTTATTGTCCTTGGTCTTCCAAACTTGCAATATGATAAATCGCATCATGTTTTGTTATGGATGTATGCACACAGGGCATGTATTTGCAAACTTGTAAATGAAGATCATGAGGCATGCATTACGTGGGGGAATTCAGTGTTCCGTTGGCTATCGGATGCGCCAGACCATGGCGCCTTCAGCCGTGAACTAAAAAAGTTGGGGCATTCGTCAAAGCCGGCATTCAGCATATCGGTGCCTACCAGCTGTGCATCGACATCTAATAAGAATAATGAATGTTGGCAACCAGCCAGGGCAGAAGGACACATTTGCTGAACACGTAATTTGGCATAGTGGGGACTCAGCCGGATCAGAAAAGGTATAGAAGTTTTCAGCTGAGCACAAGCTCCCTGCTAAAAAGCGGAAAAGTTGGGAAGCTCATGTAGCCCTTTTCAGAACAAAATAGACTGGTCAGAATACCTTGTTGAAAAAGGACAAATCAATATTGTTTGATCTGAAACCTGCCTTCGGCATGAAATACCACACCTTTCCATGTGGTCAGAAATCACCCGCGTGATAACAGCATGACGCTCCGCATCATCAGTAATCGAAACACATAAGTAGCTAATTATGCTTCCTAATCTATCTAGTTAACCATTCTCCTTCCTGCCATGTCTAGTGCACTAATCATTATTCCACATAGAACACAAGAGATAATATGTTCCAGTTAGAAACTATACATGATAGCCCAGATGTCAAGCAGCATATCATAAATAGAGACTATTCGGTACCATCTCAAATGTAGAAACTCAACTTAAGTATAATAAACAGGAAGGCACTAATTCCGTAAGTGATTTGTAGATTCATACCTTCAAACAGCTAAAAACAAGGCCCGAGGGTGCAATTTTGAATTTGCATAACTCCCCAATAAATCTTATGTTTCTAATTTTTGCTTCAATTTTGATCTGATCCTGAAAGAGGGGACACAGTAGAAAACAACAATTAGTGCTGGAGTAGATAGCTCTATTAGTTATACTGAATTTAAAATTACATGTGTGACTACTAAACGACAGAAGAGTACACAAATTGAAAGGAGTAAAGGCTTTTTTCTTACAAGAATAAAATAAAACAGTCATTTAGTTAGAAGTATATCATGGACACACAAGATGGAAGAAATACATGAATAAGAGCCAAACCTTCTGTTTTAGCGAAGAGTTAAACTCCTCTTCAAGCATTGGCAAGAGAATACTTGGAAGATCCTTCATGCATGTGGACAAAGTGGCAACTAAACGAGAATAGTACGGTATCAGTTCCAACGAAGTCCTTGGAACATTGTATAAGGCTCGTGCAAGTTTCTTCCTGTTTGCTTTAGAATTCAGATAGCAAAATTCTACCTGAAAAAATTAAATACATGGAGTTCAAGAATAAGACAGAACCATCTCAAAGGCACAGAAGTACATAGCACATTGTTATTACCGTCAATTGATCTATTAGATCTCGGCTAACACATCTTGGCAGTCTCTGTAGCAGGTTGTCCATACTGGCGCTATCTGCGACTCTTACTGGTTCTCTTTCAATATCTTGTTTTTTGTCGGCATCTTTCTCTTTGTTTTCTCTATTCTTCGATCTAACGTTTGTTTTTTCCTCCAATTGGTTTTCAGGGATAGAAGTTTCAGCTTTGTCTTGAACTTTAGTTGCTTCCTAAAAAGATTAACAGATTTGTCACAGATCGATCACATTGTGGGCCACCAAAAGGGAGCAAACTTATAAGAAGCAAAAATAATATGGAAAACGAAGAAAATTATCAGCTAGCCTCATAGTCACCAGCTTGTCGTCATAATATTTGATGTACATGAAGTCAATTATTACTGAACCTTACATAATTTCCAATTGGGGTTGCGGTTGATTATGATAATCTTGTTTGCTTGACCTACTTTTAGATATTTAGGTGTATATTGTTAATTTTGTGCACCAAAACATTTGAGAGGAAAAGTGAGAGACAAACTGAGCCAAAACATTATAAAACACTATTGGATAGCATAATTTATCTTAGCTTTACTTTCAATACCAAATAGAATATTAGATGTTTCGTAATTTCTTTTTCACAGTAATTTTAAAGATAAGCACGCAAAAACAAACACAAACTGAGCCTTTATATCACATGACATACAAACACAAACTGAGACTTCTTACACTAGTTTGTCCGTGAATCTTTCCATGTTGATCTACCAACTTTGGTTCCGCTTCTCCCAAGAGTACACCAGGCACGAATGCTCTGCTCAAAAAGATGTCTCACATAGGTTCAAACGAATAATCACATAACTTCTGAAAACTGTAGAAGGAAGTAAAATATGATCAAAACCAAGGACAGACCTCAGATCAGGTAAAGATTCATAAAATGCCTTGGTGTCTTCATCATCCCAGATAGGTTCTACTGCAGAAAAATCTTTCAGGGAAGGGGATAACTCAGTCCCTGTAGTTACCCTTGTTGTATGTCCATCATCTGGCATAACAGGGGGCTGCATATCAAGAGCTTCAGCTAAGCTGCAAGAGAACATGTTTGAATATTTCACGAGATTTATGTGAACAGATGTATATGGTCCTACCGTCCTAGTAAGATGCCAAAAAGCTGAAAAGCAAAGCGACTATCATAAGTGAAGCAGCACTTTGTATTTATTTATTTTGAACAGTTTTTATTGTTTTAAAAAGAAAGAGAGAGAGAGAGAGAGAGAGCTCAATGAACACCAGAAACTGTTGGCCATCTGTAAACAACTATGATACTAATAGGCACTATATTGACTCCTAAACTACGGCCCCGCTTGGATTCCCTGTATTCGGGCCAGAATTGGCCAGAAATATTTTACGGACCCTCCACCCTCCGTAATTTAAAGCTGCGGGAGCTCCGTATTTCACGGACCGGAAAAGCAAACGAGATTCCAAGCGAGCCCTACTAATTAACTAGTTCAGATCATAGGTTATTTATTTGCCGCTTGGTCTCATCTCGTGAACAGCACATTACCTTCAATATTGTAATAGAAAATAAACATGAAGGTGCAGTTAAGAAAGAATAAGAACCGAAAGAAACTTATTTCAATTGAGCGAACAAATGAACTACTTGTGCAGCTACAGAAGCGAGATGAACAAAATAAGATGGAAGCTCACGATGTAACACAGCGGAGGAACTGATCGAAAGATTTCCGAAGCTTCTCATACAAGGCAGTATTCTCATCACTTAGTTCACCTTTGGCATTCAAAATCTTTGCATTTTCAGATTCCATTGCACGAAGAGACTGCATGATGGATCATATGCATGAGATGGTGGCATAATGAACATGCTGAAGCCATAACGGAGTAAAAGAGTCGCCTAACAACAAAGTCACTTGTAAAGAAGATAGTTACCACATGTTCTGACTGCAGAACTGCAACTACGGCATCATAGTAAGAGCTCAAGGCTTTCTTGAAGAATGTCTTCAGATCATCAGTAACATTGAGGCCCATATAAAACTGCAGCATACAGAAAAAAGGTCGTGACTCGTGAGAAGTCACAGAGTGTTAAAAGTGGAACTATCACGACGGAACAGCACCAGTACTGAAAGAGAGGCAAATGCAAGGCAAGGACTTCTCTCCTTGCCTTTTTTAAAAATCTGCCTAACCTCATCAAAAGCTTCTTGCCCATGTTTTTGTAATCCAAGAAAATGTTTTCCTTGGCGAGCAAAAGTAGCGAGGAGAGATAAATTTGTCTGAGTTGTTTCACGGTCCTTCAAATGCTCCACTGACGTAAGATCCTTTATAATGTTTATGAAAGTACTAGCATCTTCAACAATTCCAACATAATATAATTCCATAAGAAGTTTCAGCGTGCTTCTTTTCTTCATGGCCCTTGAGTTCTTATCTGAATCTAAATCATCTGCAGATTTCCCAGGAAAGAAGGCTTTCAGGAGTCCTTGAATGAGGCAAGGAGAGAAGTCCTTGTATCTTTGATGAAGCAATGAGCAAATCTGCATCAGATGTATTCAGAACAGATGACTATTCAATTATGTATTTGACGCCCACACATGAAAACAGATTTGAAGTTAAAAAATCATATGAGACAACGTGCTAAGATGAGATAGATAAAGATGCATATTAATACATATATTATAAATTTATAACATGTGAAAAAGATAAAATATGTCTACCAGAACAATAAGACCATTTGTACTTGGATTGGTGGGTGGCTCTCAACCATCAAACGTGTCTTGATATCTGTGCACAATATCTCACTGTGTTAGAGATGTACTCTGAGTGTGCACATAGATCTCAAGGCACACTCCATGGTTGAGATAGTGGAGCACCCATTCATACAAGCACAACTCTACTCTCAGATAGGAGATTCCGTAATCTAGAAAAATTTAACTCATTAAGTACATGGTCAAAAGCTTATATAGCAATATTTTGTGAGTAAGGCTGCGAGACAGACTAACAATATACTTCAGAATGTTTTAAAACGACGAGGTACTGTTACTACTTACTACTATACCTGAACAGCAGCTTGCATATCAGCAGAACGAAGTTTCGCCTCACAAATGTAAGAAACTGCTTCACTGACAAATTTGCTTAAGTTAATACTTTTCAATTCTTCCATTAAGCCATCCTTTTGTTCATCGCTTAAGATTTTGAGCTTCTTGATAACCGTTGTGTTGCGCTTAATGCTGGAATCAAGAGTTCTCAGGTGACTTGCATCTAAAATGAACGATTGACCATGTCATAATTATGCATTTCCAAGTATAAAGACTGAAATATGTTTATAAAAGACTGTGCTGAGCAAGACATCAATCACTGTCTCTCAAACATGAATAGAAGGATATAAAAGGAAATACCGAAATAAACAAACACACACATAACAAACAAAGTTCCAGTAGGTTCACATCATGTTGTTCGTGCAGCTACATGGAAAGGTGTGTCATTATAAGCTATAGGTATCTGAAAGTCTGGTCAAGAGAATTCTAAGGTCTCCAATAAGGATGCTAGCTGCCGAGAAAACTCAAAAACAATTTGATTTCTCAACTTACATGTCTGGATTAGCTACCTGAGCAATGCAGTAGATCCAATATGAGTAGGGCTTCTGAGCTCAACATGGCTCACACCCCAAACCTTGAATGGTTAAGGTATGTGGGTATGTCAAAAAATTGTAAATACTGCCTTGCCTCTAAGCAGCTCCGTTTCTTTATTTTTAGGATACCAGACACATATTTAATGGATATGGATCTCTGAGTTGCACACAGAGTCTAAATAATTGAATGTTAAGGTATGTGGGTATGTCAAAAAACTGTAAATACTGCCCTGCCTCTAAGCAGCTCCGTTTCTTTATTTTTAGGATACCAGACACATATTTAATGGATATGGATCTCTGAGTTGCACACAGAGTCTAAATAATTTGCTACGGATTTAGGCCTACGGAGATTCAGTACGGCAACAAGTTTTTCGTGCACATAGTCGGAACCAACTCACCTAGCAATAAAATTTGAGCTTTACCTAAATGAGACATATTACTATATGAATATCAGTTTGTCCTGGTAAACAATCCCAGAACAGCCACTGTAGACTAAACAATCATGTTACTTCCATTAATAGCCTTTAACTCAATACTAGAACAGAGGAAGTACCAGGCCTCTCAGGGTTTAGGTTCCTCTGGCGGAGAGCAGCCTTTACATCAATAAGCTTCTTGTATTCTTCAGCACGGGCCACCTGCAAACAATCAACATTTAAAACAAATCAAACATTTTGAACTTGAAGAAGCACAAAGATTGCAACATATGCAATCACCCGCCAAATTCTCTTTGGCCGAAGCTTTTTAAGATGTGAGAGAAAAGAAGCTAAACATGCTAACAAGGCATTCAGACAGCTTGCTCACAGTGATATGGGAATCTACTAGGTGCTAACAAGGCATTTGGACAGCTTGATCACGGATTCACGGTGACATGGGAAAAAAGTGGCAATAGGAGAGATTTTGCACCAAATAGTGTTAGCTGACTACCCTCTGCCGCTTTTTCTTGAACCTGACATACACTGTTGAGCTACAAAGGCGGACTCTATATTGGGTGTATTCATACTTCTTGTTAACCACTCTTAGTCAAGCAAGAGAAACCTAATCAACTTGGACTATAAAAGTACATCCTATGTAAGGAGGGCTATGCTAGTATGAAATTCAAATACATCTTCAACACTGAACAACAATCCACACAACTTTTAAGCCCATTTACTCATTAGATACTGAGGTTAATAAATCCACATTTCCACTGCATATGGATATTTTATTACATTTGGCTCTGGGAGCAAGCAAGCAATGGTGGTCAAACTATGCAAGTGAGAAGGGAAAGTGGCAGCCACTTCTTCCACAGTATCAGTGGCATGTTGAGAGGGAATTGGCATGCCTCCACAATCAGCACCAGCGGCTGCTTCATGGTCATCATGCTGACAAGCAAAGGTAGCAGGTGATCCTTCACCATGATTGGCTGAAGCAAGCTCCTCGATAGGGAACCTGAGTACCAGGTGACAGTTGATGAGTTCGGGCACCATAACTGACCCTCCAAATAAACCGTTGCTCCTCAGCATGGATTCCTTAGCCGCAGATGGTAGAGGGAAACGGGGGTGCCAACTGCCTGACTCGGTACTCTAGCTTACTGGGGGTCACATTTGGACCATTCAACAACTCCCATTACTTCAGTTGCGAGCTTGCCCATGCAGGAGAGACGATTTGGGTCCATCAGAAAGGCAAAGGTTTTCTAGCCAATGTAGCCTAGTTTTGCTGGTAAAGTAGTTTTTTTGGGTTCCCTCTGACAGATCCTCATCTAGAAGGCTAGAACTGTCTAGGATCCAAATGCATGTTATTTAAGGCTCCTATAGTGTTGCAGTTCACTCGTAACATCAAGCTGCTACATGATCAAGACTCAAATACAGCATCTAGTTGCCAATAGAAAATGTGAAGACCAAAGACGACAGGGAATAGGAAAAAATAGGTGCTGGAATTGCAGCTCAGCATACAGCTTACACTCCAATTGCAGCCCCATTTGAGGCTGCAGTATCCGCAACCATAAACACAGGACTCCACTCTCTCATTTCACGTAGTTAGCATAACACAAAACTTTGCTCAAATGAATTAAGAAATGTCGGCATGTGGAAGTTTGCAGGGAGTAACATTTTGTGGTGTGTTGGTCAACTGAACATCAACAAGTGCATATAGTGAGAACAGTAACACTGTAACAGGACACGAATCGCCAACTTCTGAATACAAGGTTGGAACATCAGTAGAGATGAGGCACGTTGTTCCTTGAGTAATACCGTTCTCACCTCGCTGTTATGATGCCCCTCTCCATCTCGTTTTCTCCCCTCGGGGCTCTCCTTTTCCATGTGCTCCATCAGTTTTCCCCCTCAAGCGAAATGTGGGCAATCATGCAAAGCTGGCAAGGAAATCCAAACTGGCACATCAGCACCAAATATCTTGCTGGAATTTCCATATTTAAACAACAACCTCTCTAGATTAGAACAAGCAGAAGCACCCCAGAACAAATGACTGGTGCCAGTAGATGAAGTACTCTAAATTCTAAAACATCCGAACAATACAGCACCGGCCTCACCTGCTGCTCTGCTAGAAACCTGACGATAATAACCGAAATTAATGTGTAACCGCCCGCACAAAGGGGCGGATCTAGATGGTGCTACAGGTGCGCGGAGTTTAACTAATCATTGGATGGCGAAAGCCTGATACCTTAAACCCCGATGTCCAACTTGGCGAACGGGGTGAGGGGGCTGGAGACGCCGGGGTCGCGATGAGGCAGAGCGGGAACGGCGATGGCGGCAACGCCCGCGGGAGGCGGGGGGCTGGGCGGAAGCGGAGGCGTGGTGCACGGCGCGGCACGGCGGCAGCTCTAGGGCACGGCGACGATAGTCTGATGGACTGCAGAGAGGGATTTTGGAGGAGTCAGGTCGGGTCGGTTTGGTTTGGTTTGGTTTGGTTTGGTTCGCCCAGCACGAAGAAACAAGAAAGAAACGGAAAGACGGACACGTGGTCACCTTTCGATGGAAATTCAACTTTCGACGACTCGTGTAAAAAAAACTTTCGATGACCCAATGCCTTCGGTTGAAGGATTTTCTACGAATATTTTTCTTAAGGAATCAAAAGAATGTCACCTCCAAAATTCTTATAGATTGTATTTCTACATCTTAATTTCATAGGAATTTGAACATCCATGCTAACCGTTTTTACACTAATTCGTTAGGATCGAAACATTTTTTCCTATGTTTTTCTGTGTATCATCCAAATGACGATTCATGTTGTTTCTTCTGTTATGTAATCCTCTATTTATATCTGTAATCCTATCAAATTTATGTGTTTCTCTAATTTCTTTGTTTTCTCGCCCTTAATGGACATCAGAAATTTTACTAAAAAATTAAACAAGAAATTCATTTTGTAACCGACTATGATGATGGAAGAAATTAAACAAGAAATTTTACGGACACATATGCACCGAGAGAAGGAATCACTCTAGCTCAAATCTTGGGAAGTAACAAATTTATTGTCCAATAATATGCAGGTCATTGACACTATGATGATGGAAGGGGACTTTTTTGTGCAACATCATCATCGGCAGCTTTGTATGGCTCCAGACTCCTAGCTACAGGATTTAGGGATATCACTTTTGAGCATTGTAATAAGAAGGCCAATGAGGCAGCCCATGAGCTTGCTAGGCATAGTTTTAATGAGCATGTTGATAGGTTTTGAGATAATGATCCCCTAGCATTTTAATTTCAAAGATGATAAACAATGTAAGTTTGCAGGGAATAAATGGGAGATATGGAGTATAAGTGAAAACATACTTATTAAAAATTGCATATCCTCTAGTGGGCTCCATAGAGTATTTTCCTTTTTCCCTTTTGACAAAAAAAGGCCTCTTTATAGCATGCATCCAGGAATCGAATCCGCAAATTTTGGGTGCTTGGCCTTCTTACAGGGACGGAGCTGGCTTGTAAGTGTTGGGGTCAGCTGACCCCAATGAAAAACATCAAATCTTCACTAATTAGCACTAGCTAATGAGTTTTTATAGAAGATGCCATCAGTTAAAATAGATGAAAAATAGAGATGACCCCATTGACATATTTTTTTCAGCTTCGTCCCTGCTTCTTATTTACTCTTCTTAATACCATCTGTCCCTTTTCACCTTTGAGCCTCCACCAACCATGATCTCTCAACGTGTTGCTTATTATTTATGTTGATGTTTACCCGAACCTCTACAATCTTGGATGTTGATACGCAGTCTTATAATATTATCATTCAGCTAGCATCATGACTTACGCATGTAGGCTTAAATTAAAGAATCTATACTATTAAAACAGAATGCGTGGTATGGTGCAGTGGCGGAGCTTGGTAAAAATAGTTGGGCGGGCCGGCAGGCTGGAAGAGACTAAAATGGGCTGTTATTGGGCTAGATTTTACCAATATATAGGCTAATTTTTGTTTGGGCTGGGCAGGCCATGGCCCGGTTTGGCATGCACTAAGCTCCGCCAGCGGTATGGTGTCACACGTTAAATGCTCTGCCACTACATGCGTAATTACAATGATTTGCCACCTATAAGTAAATATCGGTTCAGAAAAGAAAGAACAACTCACATGGAAAACAAACGAAAAGATCACGTTCCTATCCTTAGGTCCTGCCTATCCTCACGTTCTCAACTAACTTTTCAAAATTCCGGACTAAACGAAAAGATCAGAACCCCTCACGTGGAAAACAAAAGAACCAGATATGCTTCACCTTTCCTATTTAACAGCTAGCTGTTTTCTAATTGGGAAACAGACAGGTTTCTTTGTGCCGTCCGATTCGTTTCTCACGAATATCCGCGCGTCCTCCTCGGTTTTTTCTTTCTTTCTCGTTGAGTCTCCGTTTTCCAGTCTATTTTGAATTTCATTTTTCGTCTTTGTCCTCTAGCTCTATCCGCAAGTCTTGGGGGGGGGGGGGGGCATGGCGGTGTCGCCGGTCGCAGCTGTTCCGGCGCCGGTCGGGGCGGTCCTGGGCGAGGCTGGGAAGGCTGAGGGAGTGTCTTCCACGGATCTCCGCGCCGGGGACTCCGCTTCGTTGGTGCGAGGTGCTGCGGGACAGAAGGGGGGAGCAATGGCGGTGTCCCCGGAGGCAGACTCGCCGGCGCTGGTCGGGGCGGTCCTGCGCGAGCTTGGTAAGGCGGAGAGGGCGGCTTCCACGGGACTCCGCGCTAGGGGCTCAGCTTCGTTGGCGGGAGGTTCGGCTCGCGACATTCGACCTCAGTCATTGAAGAGGCCAGCGATTCGCGAGAGGGAAAGGGTGGTTCGCCGCCGTCGGGATGGGTACTACTCCCTCTGATCCTTCTTGTTATGTCCCATGTTTGATTTTGTATTTTTTTGGTCTGAATTTTCATTGTATCGGGGCTATTCGGTAGCTAGATTCAAATTTGTTCTGCGTTATCGTTAGCTCGTGCTAGGTTGTTTGACTTGTTTGCGCCAGTACATCTTTGATGCGATGGCTGAGGAGTTGTGGATCTGAGGTCTGTCGTCTGGAATAAGTGTAGAACCTCGGTTTTGTGGTGGTGTCGCGGTAATGATGTTTGCTGATTTTTTGGTCTCTGATTTGTTGCTGCCGCTGTTTGTTGACTGGGTTGTATGCTGATCCCTGCGAGAGATTGAGTTTGTGTGCAGAGATTAGACAGAACTACTGGCGAGCTGATGTGCGTTTCAGGTTTGCTGAAGCTTGTTAGCCGTGTGTGCTTTAGCAAAAGGTTTGCTGAAGCTGATTTCAGATTAGACAGAGTAAAGCATGTGTTAAGCTCTGGACGAACTGATTTGTGTGCCTATATATTATGTTAGAGTTAGGTTTTTGATTTTTGTGCCTATACATTTGTGTTTTCTGAACGATTTTTGATGTTCTATTCTCATGGAATAGCGTGCTCTGTTTGTAGTGGTAGCTAGCATGGAGTGTCTAGTCATTTTGCCTTGAAATTTTGAGAGAAGGACACAGACTAGATTTTGTTGACCATAAGTTGTTAATAGCTGTTATTTCTTAGTTGACAGTGTTTGTTCAGAGATTAACATAATTAGTTTGTGTGGTTTGTCTCAGAGATTGAGTTAAGTTTTGTCTAAACACTAGCACTGCAGCTTTGTAGACGCTAAACCCATGAACTGATCATTGTACACCGCTGCCAAGATGGGTACCCTTCTGTTTTCATATTCCCTTCCTCTTCAGTTTACCTGCCGTCATTTTTTCTGTGTTGCTCCTAAGCTATGGATGAATTGTTTGGTTTGCCTATATTTATGTTGATTTAGGGTTTGTGTTTGTGTGCAAGTAGGGGTATTGTTTATGGTGTCGGGGGAGAGTGACGGTTTTTTGTCCCTTTTTATGTTGGGATAGTTAACCTGCTCCTTGCTGTTTTGGAATGTGTTTCAGTGTGGGATCTAGTTCCTCAGTTTATTTTATTGTCTCAGTCTTGTTTATGTTTAGTGTTCATTGTTTCATTACAGTCCCTTGTGACTGTCATTGTTTCATTTTTCAGTGTTTCAGATTGCTTAGTGACTCATTATTTTGTGTGCTTCATTGATCAGTGTTTCAGTATGGTTATTGATAGATTCAGTCTTATTCATGTTGTCTTCTCAGTATTGTTCATTGAGTCATTATTGTTCATGTTCATTGTTTATGTACTGTCACTTTGTGTCTGTCATTTATTCAGTTTTCAATGTTTCAGTTATTCTTTTGTGTGTTTCATTGATCAGTGTTTCAGTATGCTCAGTGATTCAGTCTTGTTCATGGTGTCAGTTTGTCTTTTTTATTAATGTTTCGTTGTCTCAGTTTTGTTCATTGAGTCAGTATTGTTCAGGTTTAGTGTTCATTGATTCAATATTGTTCAGGTTTAGTGTTCATTGATTCATTATTGTTCAGTACTGTCACTTTGTGATTTAGTTCATCATTCCTCATTTTGTTTTTCTTATTCTTTACTTTTTCATTCATTCTGTGCATTGTTGAGTGTCTCATTTTCTTCATTTCTCCTGATATCTTAGTAATTTTTATTGTCCCTCGCTATTTCATTTTCAGTCTTTCAAGTCTCATATTCTTCAGTACTTTATTTTTGGTTTCTTTAGTGATTCTGTTCATCGGTGACTATTTCTTATATTTCTTCATTGCTTTGTCTAATTCTTTAACCTTTAGTTTATCATTCTTCATTCAGTTTTGCTAGTCATTATTCATTTAATTGTATCAGCCATTGAGTTTATCAGTGCCTATATGTAATTCCTTAGTCTTCATTATCAGTTTTTCATTATTAGTGTTCAAGTTTGCCATATTTTCATTATTAGTCTCTATTTTTCAGTTTCTCAATGCTTCATCAATTTATTCTTTGAATTTCACTCGCTTAAGTAACTCATTAATTCAGTTTCTTCAATATTCATTTCGTCCGTCTTATTTGGTCAGCTTTCTTCATTTTTTTTCTTTGGGTATTTGTGCGGGGTAACTCCACCTGCTATCTTTTTAAATTGGTAGCCGGTTCCAAGCCCAGATAAATGAAGAGGAACTTTTATCATTGATTTATTTCTGTTTGTAACAATATCATTCTCTGTCTCAGTTCCCTCTCTCTGCAGGGCTGGTGCGATCGTTAATGTACAGAGTTGCAGTTTGTGAGGTTGCTGGAGAGAATGTCGATTCACACGGTGTTGGCATATGCTGCATTTGAGATGCCAGTACCCGTCTGCCCTCTATGCACAGTAAGGTTCAGTATAGCTGCAGTAGGTTCAGTATAGCTGCAGTAGGTTCAGTCTCTTTTTTCTGTTCAGTATGCATCTCTGATTTTAGTAGCCTGAGTGGCAGAGGAAGTGATTTCATTAATTATCTTGGCAGCTTCTGGGAATGGATATTTTTGTGGGACAACCCTCATTGGATGTGTACTATGGGTATTGAGATTGATCCATGGGAAAAGGCTAGAGTTTACATTCATTTTACATAGAGGTGTAGTGCCTCTGATTAGGGTGAATGGTCAATTTTCTTCTGGAGCTGATAGATAGGCAATAGCTATGGGCTTCCCTAGTACATTCGTTTATTGACTTTGACATGTACTATTTGGTTCAGATGTTTGTCGTGTTTGGTCTTGTGATATTCATTACTTCAGTATATCATTGTTTGCATTTTAAGTATCTCATTATGTGTTGAGAAATTCTCTTGTTTCTCTATCAAGAAGAAATAATATGTGGCAGAAATTTCCTGCTCAGTAGTATCTGTCATCAGGTTCAGAAATGCTTTTCTTATTTCTTTTTTGTCTCAGTTAACCTTCTGTTATTGTACTTAAATGTTTTGTCTGTTCAACTACCCGACTACTTGGAATTACAAATTAGTACATGTTTACATGATTGACCACACCGAACTGGAACTGTAGTGCATAAACATAGTTGCTAATCTGTTGCCTTCCTCATGTATCCGTTCCTTTCTTTGTGCTGCAAGTGCAAGAGTATCTTTGTTTCTTTTAATCACAGTATACCAACCAAAATAATGGTACAGCAAACCTGTCTTTCAATTAACTAATCGGGAGATTAGTTGCTGCTATAGCCGGATGGCTGTTTTAGGTTATGATAAGTGCAAGGCGAACTCGTGTTAAGTGACGCCTCAGTGTGGTCATCCTAGTTAGGTCTCCATTTTCCTTGTTACTCACTGATCTAGCTTTGCTCTCAGCTGGTACCGAGAAGTTTTGTTTCTCTGTATATTCTGTGTCACACAATATACATGTAGGCATAACATTGTTCTGTGGATAATCCTGATCTGTTGTATGCCCCTAATTGTGTGGTATCCGCATGGCTTATGAGATTTCGTTTGTTATTTGCATGATTTGGTGTAATTTATTTTTCTTATGTTCTCATTTCATTTTACACTGAAACCCATAGTTCTGTAACCTGAAAAATGGAGGCAACTTGCACTGTTTTACAGCGTTAAGCCCATGTGACATGCTCGACGTGATGGGGGTATTCCTTCTCACGTTATTCAAGTTTTTTGGGCCTGCTTTTAGCACAGGGAATGAAACACGAACACGACTAAAAAACTGAAGGACTCAAGGTAAAAAGTGTCTGTTTTGGTGGTACGTTACAACAGACAGTTTTTCTGGTCGTTGAGGTTTTGAGTAATATCTGTGACAGGTGTTAACACCCTATTGGCTGAAAAAATGTGTCTGTTCCCAAAAATGAAAACAGCTAGCTGCTAACTAGACACTCCCAATAGCTAAGATATCCCGGTGTGTGTGGAGTTTGTCATTCATATTTGCGCATGCAGAGTTTGTTATCACCTCCGCGGTTGCAATTTTGGTTGAAGAAAGAGATTCCATCTTATCTCAACAAACTATCTCATCATTTTTCTCTTATCTTAACAAACTATTCACGTTACCAACCAGCTGCTACCGCGGCTATTTATCTCCATCCTAATTTTTCTCGCTCTACCGTCAAAAGAAGCGGAAAGGGTATCGTGCATCTCTTTGTTTGATGTAGCTAGCAGAGGGGAAGCACTTCCATCACGCAAACAGCTTAACACCAAACTAACAGCCTGGTTTTTCCTCTTAATGAAATGAATGCAGCGTCCGCTGCTTTCCGTCAAAAAAAAAAAAACTAACAGCCTGCCGGCGCTGCTTGGCTGGAGGATCAGATGAAACGCCCGAGCGCATCGCTGGAAGCCAGAAACATGGATGATATATACCTCCACCTTTCCACGCGGCCCTGCTCGCTCCCATGCCACCGATGATGCTCACAGTGTGTTTTGGTTTAGGTGGGTATACAACGCAACGTGATAAATTGAGATGTCATACGGCGGATCCTAGATACATGGAGTGACCACGCAACTCCAGCTCTCTTATTCTATCTCTGTGTTCTTCTCTGAATTTTAGATCTGTCGTGCTTCAGGTAGCGGCCACAACTAAGGTGCTAGATTTTCCGTCTAGATGCGACAACTCTCCACCAACCTTGCCAATATCCTGTTAAACGCTTTGCCTCCATTAGAGGTCATCAAGATCCCCACTCTTCTTCTTTTTTTGGTGGTTCTGCTCTCGCCTCATGATGGTGGCGCCTTTGGTGTCAGCTCTACCTCCTGAGGGCATCATTTTGGAGCAATGGCTGGAGGAACCTGTAGATGATGCGGTGTTTCATCTACTGCATCGACGACGGTGTGGCTCGGCGGCATGGCGCCGCGAGGTCTTACGGCATGCCCGACAAGGTTAATGTTTTGATCTCTGTCCTGAAAAAGAGAGGGCGCCGACGACTTCTGCATCGACGACGGCGTGGCTCGGCGGCATGGTGCCACGAGGTCTTGGCGATAGCTAGACGTAGGATGATGGACACACGCAAGGTGTGGCGACATCGACGATATGCCTGACAAGGTTAATGTTTTGATCCTTGTTCCGAAGAAGAGAGGGCGTCGACGACTTTTGTAGCATGTGCATATCGGTGCCGCTGAGCGTCTGCTGTTGTGCCCCTTGTTTGTCATCGTGCGGGGTGGTGGCCTTTCGGTTTTTTGATGATGTGCGTTGGTGTGTTGTTAGGGAATGCGGCCCCATTCTTGGCCACCCACTTCATCCATGTTGTCGGTGTAGCGAGCGGTCATTAGGTTGGTGGATTTGCTTCGGTTTGATTTTTGTATTCCTCTTGTAAGGTTTTGTTGAATAAATTGCGGAGGTTATGTGCACTTTTTTTTACGGAAGGCAGCGAGCACTGCTCCCTTTTCATTAAGAGAAAACCGGGACAAATGTCGGCAAGTAACAGAAAAGATACAAGAAAAGAAAAGGAAAGAAAGCTAGAAACAACAACAGGAGAGAAGAACACGACACTACACTACAACCCCGCGGGGAGGGCCTTCAACCCTCATCGTGTTCCAGCTACCGTTGGACGCCAGTGCACCAGAAACATCCCC
The DNA here is from genome assembly GCA_026929855.1 of Poa annua. Lineage (NCBI taxonomy): Eukaryota > Viridiplantae > Streptophyta > Magnoliopsida > Poales > Poaceae > Poa > Poa annua. Next base: position 76,318,873 of record CM049433.1, read on the forward strand.
GCCATAGACGAAAAGCTTCAATCCGCGGAGATCAGACACGATGGCATTGGAGCAACCGAAGGGCATCACATTGTCGAGTCCACTCGGGACGAAGGGCCATGCGTCGCCGAGGCGTTACACAATAGCCAACAGTGTAATCGAAGGGCATCACGCAATCGAGTCGACACCCGGGAAGCTTAACCGGCACTAGCCTGAGCCGTTAACCAACGTCAGAGGAGAGACTCCAACCCCTCCATAGAAGCATGAGCATCATGGCCAAGGAGACTATGGTGACCCAGCATACCACTGCATGGTGTAGTATGCTATAGTCGTTGACATAGCACCAATGGATCACCGCCCACCAGTGTTACATCATCAGAGTGGTACAACAGAAACATCGCAGGTCCAAGGCATGACTATAGATTACAAACAGAAGATCCAGAACAACAGATCTTTAGAACCTCCTCGATACAATGAGGGAAGGCCCTAACAAAAGAAGATCAAATGGAAAATCTCGGAGAACTAACCTATACTAATCCTACTGCTAATACTGCTAGGCTTGCGACTGCTGCTATAGCATCGCCTAAAGAAATAGGTTCTACTGATTAGGGATCTGCCCTCTGCTATACTACGCCTTCACTTGTCCTCCATCTTCTCTGGATAGCTTCAACTCGTTGTAGTTGTCTTCTGTGGTATCTTGAGTTTAACCTCCAGTGTTGCCTTCTCGTGGTTTTTCATGTCTAAGAAGGGGTTGAAGAGGCAAGGGTGAGTAACAGCGTTACCCAGCAAGTTCAATATATAAGGTGGGAAGTTTGATGCATAAATACAGCCACAGACAATGGATTGTCGTAGGCTAATGCAAGTTTTCGAAAACATTCCTTCAAAAGGTTGCTTTTATTCTAAAGAACTATGTCCGTCAGGAGTCACAGGTGCTAGGGCTTTGAGGAGCCTCCTTTCCTGCTGCGTTCGTCGTTCCGTCCTGGAACGTGGAGTAACATGTCACATTTATACACTCTGCAGAGTTGCGCTGCTTTACCCATAAGAGATCAACACCTTGTTGCACATCCGGGTGATCTTTCCCGTCCACACTTCCTTGGTGTGGGGCCAAGTCGGTGATCCAAGCCAATAACTGCGCCTTTCCACCATCCCCGCACACCCCCCATTACTTCAGTTGCAGGCTAGAGGAAACCAGTCATCGCATGCCTGCTGACTATTTGGAAACCGCATCAAATCAGTCCTGAAGCCAACCTTCATAGATGCTAGAAGCCACAACCCGAAGGTGAGGTTATTATCCGAGCCACCTCAAGCTCATGAGCGGATTACCACCGTCTGGCTTGTCCTAGTCATCCGTTGGTGTACGAGAGGAAAAGGGTATAGCTGACTTCTCCGTCCCATTCCAAATCTTATGGTTGCGCGTTATATACGGCGAAAGAATCACTGACGACATTGGTGATTAGTTCCTAGGGTTATTACTTTGCTTATGCAGTGGAACCTCCACCAACCACAATCATACCGTGGTTCCACTGCCCACCATAATAGGTTAATCAGCCACTCTGGGCTGGCAACCAAATAGTCATATTGATTATGAAAATAAGGTTTTGGTTTTTCAATGCATAAGTGATAAGATATAGCATTTGGCAAATAACTTGCTAGAAAATATTTCAACGGACATGGGCAAGTGATGAACTTGCCTTTTTGACTGCAAGATTATGCAGCCAAGGTCTTCGATATAATATAACTCCGAGAAATCTGAAAAAACAGCATCATTGGTCCGGTAAGGACTAATGTTTAAAGAAGCAACATGATGTTATGCATAAGTATGAAATGCATCGCAAAGTACCCCATAACTCACTCTCGAAGTTTGTGTGTTATTTGAGTTGAGTGATTTCATTTAGAGTTGTTTTATCTTTAAGTTTACTTCATACAAAAGATGGATTCTGTAACATTAATGTTCATGTAACATATTAAGCAAGAGAATAAAATAAAACAACATATAAACACTTAATGGTTGTTTTAGGGTGATGTTCATCTTTTATTTATAAAGAATATGTGTTAACTTGAGTTGATTAAGAGAATGGTGTAGTAATTTTATTCATGGATACAAAAAGAATAACTTTTGAAGAACATAAGCAATGTAAATCAATTTTGGTATAATATGAAGTGGTTAAGAGAGGTTATATGATGATTCTAATTTGTGTGTTTTACCCAAGACGTTGCGTTATGGACAATATGAATTTAACCAAACACTAACAAACACTAACTAACATATGCTTAGCTTGGTTTCTCAAAAGTTCATGGCTTGTTTTTAGAATAGACAAGTTGCATTATTACCTAATGTTATTATACTTTGGGGTGGTATCCAATTTAACTTAACTAAAACATAAATGGCATGATTAAGTAACTTATGGAATAAGGAAAACATTTATTTAAATGGAAAGTAGTTCAAAGTGTTGTTTTATTATTATTTTTATGTAAAATGAGTGCTAAATAATAGTAGAACAACTTTTATGAACTTGTAACTTCATTTTCAAAATTATGAAATAATTCTTATTAATATTATTTTGAAATAAAATATCATTTTAAATAATTATTGTTGAAATAAGAATATTACATGTTATAATGAAAACATTGTTTTAAAATTCAAATTTACGCATGTGAGGCATTTTAAATGAAGTTTGAAATGTATCCAAAATAGCATTTCAAATAACTTCATATTTAAAAGAGATCAAGTAATTTGTATTTTAAATTTTATCTTGTTTAAATTTTATTCAAACTCAAATAATAATGCTACAGAATTATAGGTTTTATTTTTCTAAACATTTGGGTTTAAAAATTATATTTTTCTGATTTAATAGGAATGAGTTATGAATATCTAAAATTTAACCAATTTTAAACATTTATTATGGAATTAAATGATTATTTTGGACCCATAAGTCAAACTTTGACTAATAACTGTAAATAATTTTACAAAAGACTAAATTCTGACACTGGACCCCACCTGTCATGCAATTTATAATTTCAGAAAAGGATTAAAACATTTCTAGGAAAAAGAAAATAGGCGGCTGACGTCATGGTGACGTCAGCGATGAACTTCATCCTCTGCCGAGGACGAATTCGCCCAAATTCGGACGAATTGATGCTACCAACGGATGGAGCAGACCTAGGAGAGTCAAGAGGTGACGGCGCCGCCAGTTATTGACCACCGTAGGATCGCCGGCGATGACCTAAGCGGCGGCCGGAGTTCGGCTAACGGCGAACTACGAATCCCGGACGAATTGAACTAAACGGAGGGGATGGGAAGATGATTAGGCTCACCACGAAGAAGATGGAGTGGTAGGGGAGTCGAGGGGAGCTCGGGAACGGCCGGAATCATCCATGGAGCGCGGCGGCCGGAGTTGGAGAAGATGACCTCCATGCGGGCGTTTCCCGGCCTCCCGGAACAAGCTTCTTGGTGCGAAGAGAGAGGAGGCCATGGAGGTTCGCTCGGTGCCCACTAATTCGTCGGGGATGGCTTGCATCGACGGCGAGACCCGACGGCCGAAGTACCTAGGGTTTCGGCGAGGCGTGGAACAGAGAGAAGCAAGAGAGGAAAAGAGAGAGAGAGAGAGCGAGTGAGGGAGAGATGCGGATGAGGATGTCTTCGGGAGCCCTTATCCGCGCGAGGGAGGCGAGCAGAAGCAGCACGCGGTCGCGGAGGCGTGGACACGGCGCTGCCATCCTTCTGGCCGGAGAGGAAGAAGGAAAACGAAAGGAAATGAAATTTCGCAGAAAACCCCCTAGATTTCCGGAAAACTACAGAAACAGTTCAAACAGGCCCCTGGTTCCTGTTCTGGACTTATTTTCAAATAAGAAAATTACAGGAAGGTCCTGGAATGTGTAGAATTTAAATGGGATGTTTATTTAAACTTTGAAATTTGGGTACTTTGTATATTTTGAATAATTTCATCATATAAAGTGAATTAGGCTTGTTTTGATGAATTTCCTTAAGTTAATTGTGGAAATTTGTTATTTCAAACTTTTAAATGATTTTAGGTCTTAACTCTAAGAATATAGATAGATATAAATGTTCCATTTTGTGTGTTGGTGATTTAAAGATCTCCTAGCAACACCAGATTATGGTCGAGTGGGAACTACATAATTGCTCATTGTGGTTCCTAAAAACAGTACACACAATGCTTTAATTCAAAACCATGCTAAGCATAAGATACTGCCAAATAATTCATGTGAGAACAGGATCAGATGTCCTTGGAAGCACAAGGTATAATTATCCTGCCTGAGATCAGGTCTTGTGGTGACATAGGAGCTAGAATGATGAGAATAGGATCTTGCTTTCCACACATACTGATGAACAAAGGTTTAAGCACTCCTTCTTGAAAGAAATAGATGTCTTGGTGTGTGTGGAACAAATTACTTGGTCCCCTACCATGATCTTGAGATTTAACTCATGAATGTTGTTGTGTTTTAAGTCCTCACATTACCTCATGAATATAAGAAGAATTTGTAAACAAGGTAGCTAGTCTTGTCTTCAAACTACTACTTATACTCTAGTGGTTGAGGTATTTGTTATACTGGATTATGTATCCTTCTGTTCCTTCATGTAGGACATTACTTTGTTTATGCATACAAAAGTGAGTTGTTAACAAGGTTGCAAAGCTTGTTAACAAACTACCTCTGTATAACACTAAACTTGGAATGTCACACCATTTCCTGAGAGATTAATAAAGATGGTTGATGATAAAAGAGTTTCCAATTCTTCATGATAGATTGACATAACACTTCTATGTCCATCTAAGGAATACTCCTCTAAAGCCTTCTTGTTGCATTACCTCCTTTCTTGGTATCTTCTCTCATCGATGCCTCCGAGAAGATTGAGAGATAAGAAATTAAGATGTCTAGATAAAGTAAGGAGATCTGGGTTAAGATTTAGGTATCACGGATTTATCTCCATGACTATCAGGATTTCTATGTACTAGAGATATTTCTAGCACAATTGATAAGAATAGATGCTCAGAGAATAACTAAGAATAGCTGGGTTGATCATTAACTCTTAGAGTATGATTTGGTGTAACATGTTTATTTCATTTGTGTTTAGCTACTCATCGTATATCTCTACCCAAAATAAGGTCTACGCTAAGATCATCTCAAAGTTTATAGCGCTCAAGTTGATGATCTACTTCAATTCCACCAACTCAAGTGAAACTCCAATCACTTAGTGTTTTGAAAATTAAATGCGCGAAAATTATTCAGATTTTCTGATGCATGAATGCAATGCACACTCCTGTGTTCTCTATATTTCTGGACTCTAAATCCTGGGATGTTACAGAGACATCACCAACACCACCAAAGACACCACCGCCTACACCCCACTGGTCCCTCCAGCTAAGTCCGACTCCATCAACGATGCCCCCAGAAGGGACATGATGACAAGCCGCCAACATCGTCCGACCGGGAATACCCGAGTCGAGGGTTTCCCCCGGAGCACTGACACGGTGGAGGCGAGCATGGTACCACGACAATGCCTTCAAGAAGGAGACGACGCCCGCGGGCGCCGTCGCTGCCTGCTCCGGCCATGGCAAGAGCAAGCCTTCGCTTGGCACTGCTGCTCACACCCCACCAGACAACTGGTCCACCCGAGCCCCTCTTCCAACGGACGGCGCCGCCGCCATCCACCGCGGCCACCTCTGTGACCAGCACCAGCAATGTCGGCCCTCAAGGCAGAGGGACGGAACCTCCGCCACCGCACCACAAACTCCACCAAGCGCCAGCCCTAGCAGCCCGCGCTGCCACCACGCCACCAACGACAGAAGCCGAGCCGACAACTTGATTAGAAGAAATCAAGTTTGACGTTCACTCGCGAATAAATATCTTGATATTCCGTCGCAACGCACGGACATTCAGCTAGTACACCATTAGTTGAGCAATTGTTGTTGGTCCCTGAATAGTATAAGCCAGAATCCAACTAGTGACCTAACAAGAGATCCGGGATCCTGATTATTATGGAGTACATGGGGCTATCAATATGGAAGAATGCAATCTAGTACTAGATCCGCAGCGACTAAAGCTGGCCAAGATAGTTGAGCGATCATCGCCATCGACAGTGCTAATGCGGATTTATACTCTGAACTTATAGTACTTGATGGTTCAGACTTGAGAGTCCAGACAGTTTCATGTGGAATTCAGTACTCGCAGTATGTATATTGAGGCGCCAGAGAAAACTAGGTAGACGATTCATCGACAAAGAGATCTAACTTAGGCTAACATTTACACCTGCGTCTCAACCACCGATTATCCTGCGCACCATAGTGGATCGTGCAGGAGGGGCGAAGAAGAGATGTGTCCAGGAGGCCATGCAGGACAACAAGTGGGTCCAGGACCTGAGGGGGGATTGATGCACCGGTGAGTTGTTGTTGGGAAACCCCAAGAGTAAGGTATGAACTAGTGCAGCAGCAAATTTCTCTCAGTTGTGAAACCAAGGTTATCGAAACAGTAGGAAACTAGAGTTATTCTGAAGGTGTCAACGGCGCCAGAAAAGAGCTTGGCGTGTAGCTGACGTGAAACCTGCACACAACACAATCAAGATACTTTGCCCAACTTAACAGTGAGGTTGTCAATCTCACTGGCTTGCTGTAACAAAGTATTAAACATATGTGTGAAAAATAATGTTTGTTTATAGAGAATGAAAGTAACAGGATTGCAGTAGGTTGTTTTATCAGTTTAAGAAAAAAGAAGGAACGGGGTACACATTTCACCGGTGGTGTCTATTCATAAATAATAATAACATACGTGCCGGTAAACTTTACCCAAACTAGGTCGTTACATTGGTTAGGCGCGTACGTTTTGTGCATTTTATGTCCTGTCTAGAGATTGGAGAAGCCTTGCTAGAGGGTCTCCTATGATGCACTATACTACTGTTCAGGTGTCCTCTTTCTTCAATTCGACATGATATCCCGTCAGCCATGAATTTCGGGGTTCAAATGAGGTTGGTCAAATTGCATGAAGTAGTACTAGATAAAGCAAGATACAGCCTATCACATTGCATCCTAGCGTGGCAGCCAGTAAGATCTAGAAAAAAAAGGATTAGTGGGTCATGTAAATGCATGAAGTACTTATTATAAAACTTATATCTTCAGTAACAGTAAAAGAGACAATTCTACTTTTCTGAGATTATCTGATTGTAGAGAAGATCAAAAGGAGCACCAGACATTTGTCACGTGCTTAATAGCAGCATGTATGTGCATGAAAGCAGTTGATGGAAGTATCTAGTCAACGATAAATTTCGGCGTTGAAATGAGGTTGGTCAAATGCAGCATAGTTTTCCTGGCCTGGCACCTGAAAATCATAGACACTACAGGAAATCAGCTATATGCCGATGGCCACAAATCGTCGACAACAATACAAATAACGTCGACATAGGTGTATACCGACGACAGCCTAGGGTATATGGTCGTCGGCGTCGATCTGGTCGCACAGACAGCGTGGCCGTCGGCAACTAATGGCCGTCGGCATATGTATTGTTTGGTCGACGGCTTTCCGCCGGTCGTCGGCAATAGCGGCTGTCAGCAACTAGTTTCACGTCAGTTAGGTTTGATGTTCATCTAATTTATATGTACACGTGGCGATTCCATGCTCCTCCCCGCTAGGGTTGTTGCCGGTAAAAGTTGTCGGCATAAGATACTCATATGCCGCCGACGGCCTTTTTAATATGCCGACGGCTGTAACCTACCAAAAAAATTGAGGAGTTTGTAGCCGTCGGCATACACACATGTGGCGCATGTGTACATATAGTTTGACCTGTTTCTGGTTTTATTTGTTCCTGCTATATTCCAGCAATTAAAATTTACACATATTTAAAATTATTCAAAATACACAGGAAATGTTCTCACAAACAGTAGCAGCATCAGACAACCTTTTCATAGTCAAATCCACATATATAATGCAAACACACACACAAAATGATCAACAAATCGTCGACAAGCATAAGCGCACATGGTTCACAAGTTTGGTTTAAAAAGTAATCTTCCATTCCAAAATACCAAAAGTCACAATAAGCAAATAAATCTCTATAACAAGTTAGTCCGCTGATAAAAAGTTAGTCACTACGGTCTTTATCTTATTGCTATGCCAAGCTAATTTGTTAGCAACTGTAATCTACACCAATATAAAAACACGAGCAGACGAGGTGTTTTCATTCAAGCCTTATGATTACCCATCTAACGGTGGTGGACAACTCCACTAGTCACTCATATACTTATAATTATAACCTCATTAAAGACCAATGCCTCTTATGTACCTTTATATAGAATAATATTTTGTCTGTTTTGGTTACCATTAACCTCGCATTTGGGTGTCGAGGTTTTCCACCCACATGAGTCCATTGGTCAAGTGGTTCTTTTTTTTAGAAAAGGGAATTTTATTACTCCCAGCCTCTGCATCGAGTGATGCACACAAGCGTTTCAAAATAGGTCAAGTGGTTCTTGAGAGTGAATAGTGATGAGGTCGGGGCTTCCAGTGTTGCACTTGTTCGAAATAGGGGGCTATCTTTTTGTTTTGTGATTTATTATCAGCTTGGAGAGTATTATTATGATATTAATGGTGTAGACTACTCCATGCATACCAATAGTGCATTCTGCCACGTGTAAAATCCGAACTCAACATAATACATATTTCCAGTTACACAAAATAATTAAATCTATAGATTCTAGAGAGTTCAAATTTTATACTATTCACTACTTTCATAATTATATTTTATCATTTTTATATAACCCAAATATAATTTTGGAAATTTTGGAAATTATAAGGTTGTGTGTAGCCCGATCGAGCTACATATCCCCTCTTGAGTGGGAGCCCTAAATTAGCCGTAACTACGATATATGCAAAATCAATCAATATCAGAATTTACCTTTGTGTATGTCCTCGTGTATATATATTTTTTGGCCAGAAAATACAGGATAAACCGTACGTCAAAGTGTCCCACTCCGTGTCACTCACAAAGTCGTATTCTGTCATTAGTTACAGCTCATGCGGTCCAATCGCTGGGATCTTGCGGGATTCGGCTAGACACAGGACCAACGCCAACGTGTCTGCTCCGTGATGTTGGATGGTGTACTTTGCCATGCCAATCACATGCGGAATTCATACGCCACGCAATGCAAAGTCTCAGCAGCAGCTGCTGCAGCGCGCACGTATCTGGGTATTTTTTTCACAAAACTGGCCCTTCCTGTGAACTATAAGCATTCCTGGCCTCTACCCAAAACAAATTCTAAATATGGCCGCTTATTTCGGCGCCAAGCAAAATGACGACGAACGTACACGTCTCGGCTCCGAGCGCTTTGGCGCCGAACGGTTGGCCATGCTAGCACCGTATTTTCCCGTGAGCTTACCTGTTGGCAGCGAAGGTTTCGCGACGGATGTGCAGATTGGCGTGTGGTCGTGGGCGGTGGATCTCGGGGTGGCGGTTCCGGAAGGTGGTGGTGCGTCGAGGCGGCGGCCTCGATCTCCTACGCTACGACGGTGCCATGAGGCAGTACCGTCGTTTAGTGCGGGTTTGGGTGGCGACCTGGATTAAGACTGCTTGGGCAGAGGGTTCGCCGACCCGGCTGGGTCGTCTTCGGGCAATGCGAAGTTTGATCTGGTTGCTACTCCGGGGCGGCGGTCCCGCAACTGGTGGTTTTGTTGGCAACCTGGATGAAAACTGCGTGGGCAGAGGGTTCGTCGACCATGACTGGATTACTTTCGGGCAATGCGAAGGTCGATCTGATTGTTTCGCCGGGGCGGCGCCCCCGGAACAGGTGGTGTGTTTTGTGACGTTTGTTGACTTGGGTCGTGTGGGCGGCAGGTCACTTCGTTTGTGTCATTCTTTTGTACAGATTGTATGGTTTTTGGGCCCGTTTTTTCTTATAAACTGGGCCAACTCTTTCTATCTATTCGGGCGGTGGATACGACCACCTTATAACTCAAAAAAAAACTACTCAGCGTGATTCAGTCTAAGTTTAATGAAGAACACACACGCATACACGCACACACACGAACGCACGCGCGCACACATATATATAGACATATTTCAGTGTATATATGCATTTATTTTAGTGTAAATCTAGACAATACTTGTTACACCTAAACATCTTGTACCCCGGGAGCGTTGCGGTGGGAATCTTTTAATGTTTTTACTATGAAAATAAAGGGATATCAAACTATGGATATGAATTTATTTACAGAAATATACAACATATCACAATGGTCGAAATGTTATATTATTTGATGTGATTTTTTTTGGTATTTGACGATCAAAAATAGGTGACATAGAAAATTAGATGATGAAAAGTAAATGACATGAATATGTTGCATGCAAGTAAATAATATGGATATTTGGTTGGCTAAAATAATGGATGATGTGGATAGCTTGCATGTTGAGATAGAAAATAATTAATGCACTTAGTGGGGTTTTGTTTTATAAGAGGTATAGATAGATTGAGGGAGTATCTTAGTTCTTAGAATCTCAGTCGAGCGACGCTAGGGTCGTCTTCTTCAACTCCGACGAGCGTGCCTCCCTTCACAACCACCGTCGGTCGAACCCCCGTCTACTCCGCCCGCGGTCGGCATGGTGCGCGACGCCTCATCTGTCCCGTCCGACCCCGAGCTCCTCCTCTGTCAGTCTGTCGCCATCCTTGGCCATCCCTCCGACCCCACCTTTCTTCTTCGGTGTCGGCGACCCGCACCCTCACACCACCCAAAGTTAAGTTTGTTTCCCGCCTCTGCCGCACCAGCTACGGCTCTGGCTCACTTCTTATGCAAATGTACATCTCATGGGGAAAACAATCGAACCGCTATACGACTTAAAATCGATGTCGGAACGGTGGCTCCGTTCTATCGCCTCCTCCGCCGTGTTTCGTTGACGTGTTAGAGTGTCGGATTTGGTCGCTAGGGTGACTTGGTCATCGACTCGTGTGGTGGAGCGTCCTAGGGCCGACGGAGCGGCGGCTCCGGATGTTTTCCGCTTCCATTATGTTGATGTATTTGGTGTCGTTTTTTTATTGTTCGGACGAATTGGTTGCTAAGTGGGAGGGTGCGGAGTTGGAATCAATCGTGGTGTGTTCTATGTTATATTGATTTTGAATAAGTTTTTACAAATCTTACCTTCTATATTCATGAAAAAAAAATCTATTGACAGGTTCAAAAAATAAAATACCACTAGACCTGGCTTTTCTGTGAAAAGGAGAAAATAACAGGTACGATTCACGTACGGGAGTTGGAGTTCATCGATGGAAAACAGGTACAGTAGTTGGCTAGCTTTGTTCACATACGGAAAGTTGGAATCGATCGATAGAAGCTAGCTCAACGACGAGTAGTTCGGCTCCAGGCGTAACGGCGCCGAACCAGCGAGTTGCGGGGCCGCGCGTGGGTAACCAAGAGTTCGGCGCCAACGCGTCTATGCGCCGACCTGAACAGTCTCGGCTCCATGTTTGGTGGCGCCGAATGAGGGGCCAGATTTGGTTATAGTTTTTGACAAGGGCCAGATTTAGCTATAGTTCCTGGTATGGGCCATTTCTTGCAAAAAGTACCGTATCTGGTGAGGGCCAGTGCACAGTATACATCAAAACACAATAGTACAGTACAATATTTTGCAACTTGTGTAGACTTCAATCTCATATTCAAGACTCCTAACAGTTACAACCCAAAAATATTAGCATTGATTATGAAACAAATATTAATAATAGACATTATTGATCAAATGTTCATGCCGTCTCTAAGAGCCCGTCGTGGTTCCAGTAAAAAAAGATAAATATTAGTAATAGCTATTATTGTCTCTTAAGCATACCCAATAGTCGGCGAACACGATCTCAAGACATCCTGTAGAAGGTAGTACCGAGATAGGTCAGGGGATAGTCCGAGCTTTAGGCGGAGATGACAAGTTTCCAAACGAAGTCGTACCTGGCTAAGTTTCATTTGATGGAGATGGAACTTGAAGACGTCAATAGTGTGACATCGCCCCCTGATGTGGTTATACCTAATAGGTATATCCACACGACTAAAATGAAACTTATTCTACCGGAAGGCCCACTTGATGGGCCAGTAAACAAATACTACGAGGAAGGCGCAAGGCGGCCCATACACAATGGAGTGCGACTCAAGAAATAGAAGTCATACCGACTATAGACTTACCATATGTGTAATTCTACTCAGATACTACCTCCCGAGACCTGGCCTCCGTTATAAGGGCCAGGAGGGGGACGATAGAACTTACGCAATATCGTAGCCAGCAAACCCTAGCGAGCCTTCGACTCGCCGGGACGCCATGGTAGTCACCTTGTAACATCAAGATCTATAATCAGACAAGCAGGAGTAGAGTATTATCCTTCGGGAGCCTGAACCTGGGTAAATCCTTACTTATCAGCCGTCCGAAGTCACCAACGACCATATACGCTTCCACCCGATGAAAGCCAGGGTATCTTATCATGGGATTGGCCGAGTTTACACCTCGTCACCCCCTTCACAAAAAAGTCACCGTGGTATGACCTAATGCCCAACGATCGACTCCAAACTCTAACACGTCGACGCTCGTTTGGAAGGAACATCAATCAGGGACGGGTTAGAGACGAAGAACTTGCAGACCCTACACACACGAATCCGAGGTTCCCCAACCCTCCTACTACCATAGCAGCCGACGGGAGGTTAGACGAACTAGCGATGACGCTGCTTGTGTCCGAGGGTTAGAAGCGATCGCCTCCTGGTCGCTTCTCTTCAGAAGCCTCGGAAAAAGCAGAAATGTACTAGATTAACGTTATTTTTTTAGTAGGAGGTGTTTGCATGGAAAATGATCCGGTGCTCCCGGGTGGAAAAAGTATTTTCTCAATGTTTAAAAGTATTTTTTAGTAGGAGGTGTTTGCATGGAAAATGATCTCGCATGTACCAGGTATGTGTCGCAAGTTTTGCGAAAAATGAACTTTTAGTTGGTCCGTGTAAAAAATACAAAAATATGTCACATGTATTGCTATATAGCACATAAATTTTCTCTTTTTTACCGAGACGAAATAAATAATATTTTCGGCACGAAATTCATGCATGGGGTATATGTTTTGTAAGTCATGTACATCAAATTTTGTTTCACATTTTTGAACATGCTTTTGACTTTTTTTTTGCAATTAAAAAAAGGGAGCACATGTACCCGGGAGTCATCTATCCACTCTCGTGTTCGCATCGATAATGGAACATCTACAATAAAGTCATCAATTTCAACAGTTGACCCGCCGGCTCAGCTCTTAGAGGTTCTCGTGAGGATAAAATGCGTGGGGGTGTGTTATGCACGTGTGCAAAAACATCTGCCTTTGAAAAAAGAAAGACAAAGACCACAGGCGCGCCACACGTATGACCGAGGCTCATGCAGCGGCTACGGCAGGCGACGGCGGTACAGACGCGTGGATTGGGTACGTACCAGGCGCGGACGCCTGCTGCCGGTGCATGCACGTAACGTGTACTTGCGTGTCGCTGCTCAGCAGTGTCCGGCTCGACTGGGCTGGCGGCGATGCCGATGCGTGCACCCCGGAGAAACGCTGCCGCTCGCCCGCTCTGCTCGTCCTAGCCCAGCGAGCGTTGAAACTTCTGCTCGCTCGCCAGCCAGACCAGAGACAAAACCGCGATCGATCGATGTGTCATTCAATCCACAGTGCGCGCGAGGTCAAACCCATCGCTGGCAAGCAGTAATGCCGTCTACGCATCAGCCACAGTGACGACCCGTAGCCATCGTCGTCGTCGACGAATGACCGAATGCAGTAGACGGGTTTCTTTCTGGAATTTGGCGATCCCAGCAATAAAAGTTGCCATCGCTGCCGGGCTCCTCTGAGATGGATGTGGAACAACAACACATGCTTGACGAATGACGATAATCATCCTCTCCGCCGGCCCAATTGTGATCGGTCCAGCATCCATCAGGGGAAGAACGGCGGGAGGCAGGCAGGTCCAGGATCTCGCCGTGTCCAGTAGCTACTCCGACTCCGTTCCAAATTAATCGACAGTTTTAGTACAAACGGAAGAGGGAAGAGGGAGTAGATTCGCGCTCAGGGTCCGACCGCGTCACGGCACCACGGACGACCCACGACAGAGACCCGCCTTCTTCTTTCTCCTCCTCGTGCATATCATATACTCCACTCTTCCGTTCCATCCAGCCACAGTTCTTGTGGGAACCCAAGGATCGATCCAGACAGGGACATGCCCTCCCAGGCAGCCATCACCAAACAGCTCCAGGCTTCAGCTGCTGCTTCCATCGGTCTCATGCCATCCCATCCCAGCAAGGCGCACCAGCGAATGCACTAGCTTGGTCCTGCAAGCGCACGTCTTGACCATGGACCTCAAGGCGCTGTATACGTACGCCGCCGTCCCGGCCCTGCTCCTCTGCTGCGCGGCGACCTTCATCCAGAGCCCCACGGACGTGTTCGGCCTCCTCGAGCCCACCCCGTCCTCCGCCACCGACTTCGGCGCCCTCGTCTCCCACGCGCCCTTCGCGGTCCTACGCCCGGGCTCCGCCGCCGACGTCGCGCTCCTCCTGCGCGCTCTCTCGTCGTCCGCACCGCCGACGCGGCGCCCGAGGCCGAGGGCGACGGTCGCCGCGTGTGGCGTGGGCCACTCGCTCCAGGGCCAGGCGCAGGCGCGCGGCGGCATTGTGGTGGAGACGCGCTCCCTGCCGCGCGCCGTGGTGGTGGCGGTCGATGGCACGTACGCGGACGTGGGCGCCGGCGCGCTCTGGGTGGAGGTGCTGGAGGAGTGCCTCAGGGCCGGCCTGGCGCCGCTCTCCTGGACCGACTACCTGTACCTCACCGTGGGCGGGACGCTGTCCAATGCCGGCATCAGCGGCCAGGCCTTCAAGCATGGCCCGCAGATCAACAACGTCCTGCAGCTCCAGGTCGTCACAGGTGACTACCCGCACATGCAACTTCATCACCGTCCTTCTCCGATTGATCCATCGATCTTTAAGGATAGAACATCCAAGCTGCAGTGATTTTTACCCTCGGATTTTCACGTTCTCGATGTGCTGCCGGCTGCAGGAAACGGGGAGGTCGTGACATGTTCACCGACCGAGACCCCGGACCTTTTCTTCGCGGTTCTCGGCGGCCTTGGCCAGTTCGGCATCATCACAAGGGCAAGGATTCTACTCCAAAATGCTCCTCCAAAGGTATGTATAATGGTACATGCATGCCTATCTACAAATGAGATCAATCAAAGAAACATTTCGTTAAAGCTTTCCTTGATCTACAATTCATTCCTGTCTGTGATCACTAGGTGAGATGGGTGAGGGCCTTCTACGACAGCTTCGAAGCATTCACAAGGGACCAAGAGCTCCTCATCTCAACGCCAGACCACGTCGACTATGTGGAGGGGTTCATGGTTCTGAACGAGCAATCCATCGCCAGCTCATCCATCGCCTTCCCTGCGCACATCGGTTTCAGCCCAGACTTCGGCGGCTCCGATGGCAGCAACAAGAAGGTCTACTACTGCATCGAGTTCGCGGTGCATGACTTCCAGGAGGACGACGGCTCCAGCGTAGACCATGTCAGTCCTCTCTATTCCAACACATAATAAGATTAAGGACACACCTAGTCTTGTGATTGTGGTCGTAAACAAAAAGAAATCCTTCCTCTCTGCAGGTCGTGGAGCTGGTCTCAGGGGAGATGAGCTACATGAGGCCCCACATGTACAGCGTGGAGGTGACCTACTTCGACTTCCTCAACAGGGTGAGGATGGAGGAGGAGAGCCTGAGGAGGCAGGGGCTCTGGGACGTGCCTCATCCGTGGCTCAACATGTTCGTGCCCAAGCATGGCATCACTCAGCTCAAGGACCTGCTCATGGGCACCGTCCTGGCAGGGCACTTCGAGGGGGCGATCCTTGTGTACCCTCTCCTCGCTGACAAGTATGTACTTCATCTACCCATAACAAAGTTCTAGCATATACTACTAGTTTCTAATTCCTGCTCCCGATTATTAGGCCACAGTAGGTTGCTTAGCATCGATAAAGCTTGCCAGATTAATAAATTCACCTCAGCACCAAAGCCATCAATAAAGCCACACCCTTTCATAAAATTTGCAAGATTTCCCTGTTAAGAAGATCAGTCGTCGATGTGGCCAGAGCACCTTTGAACGAACATGATTAGGATGGTCTAGCAAATTGCACATCAAGGTGATGTTTATCTTGGAGGCTTTTGGTTTGGTTGGTCATCTTTACTTTGCTGCTCGGGGTTCAGTAGTTATCTTCTCCAAAAATGAGCTTTGACAGCCTAAATAATGCAGGGCCAAAATGAGCTTTTGGTTGGTCATCTTGGAGACTTTTGGTTTGGTTTGGCCCAACTGTGACAAGTGACAAAACATCTCTGAACAGCAGCCTATAGTAGTTCATTTCAAGCCTTGTAGCGGTCACCTCCTTTTCCGACACCGGACCATGCACTCTCGCTTGTCAAAATACAGTGAAACTAGCTAGCTAGGCTCCCATTGGCTCCCATTTTCCTCCTGCAAAGTAGTAGTCGCCGGCTCCCAAGTGGAGGCTTTTGGTTTGGTTGGTCATCTTTTCTTGCTGCTCGGGGCTCAGTAGTTATCCTCTCCAAAATTAACGCAGGGTATGTTTGGCCCAATGGTGAACAGTTTACGGTCACAAGTGACAGCCATTATTTAGTGACATCTCTGAACAGCGTCCGATAGATTTGAAGCCTTGTAGCGGTCACCTCCTTTTCCGACACCGGACCATGCACTCTCGCTTGTCGAAATACAGTGAAACTATAGCTAGCTAGGCTTCCCTTTTCCTCCTGCAAAGCAGTAGTCGCCGGTACGGATGGCACCCGCCGGGTACGGGGCCGGGTTTGGCACCCCCATACCCGTACCCGGCCCCTCTCCCCGCCCCCGCCACCCGCCCCCATACCCGCCGGCGGGTCCAGATTTCCACCATACCCGCGACCCGGCGGGTACCCGCCAGCACAGTAGTCGTCGTTGACCTCGAAGCGGTTGTTGAGGATGGCGAGCTCGAGCAGAGGAGCACGACGTCTTCGTTCCCATACTCGCACGACGATGGAGGCTGTCCTGGGAGCAGAGCATAGGAGACGAGGGCGTTGCCGACACGGAGGCGGAGGAGTTGGGCGGCGACGCACACCATGCCACGGCCGGAGCGGAGGAGGGCGTCGGGCGGCGACCTCGAGCAGACCATAGGCGCAGCCATCGGAGAGGGCATCGGGGACGCCATGGGCCACGGCCACGGGGACCACACGGATGAGGCCTTGCCGCCGAGGCGCGACGGCGTGAGCAAAGGCCGGGCAGGCGCGACCACGCGAGGCGCGACGGCATGAGCGATAGAGTGGGAGTGCGGGCGGCGGCGGATCTGGTGAGGTGAGGACTGCGGAGAGGGCGAGAGGCGACTGGCGATTTGGCGAGTGCGGGCGTGCGGCGCGTGGGGATGGGCCGATGGGGGAGTTGGCGAGTGCGTGGGCCGTGGAGTCGTGGTCTGGATTTAGGGTTTCACGTTCTAGGAGTCTATGACTTGTGGGCTATGTCTAGTATTGTAACTGAAGGTGGGGTCAGCGGGTGGGCGGGTTAAAGGGTACGGGTATGACACCCCCATACCCGTACCCGCCAGACCCGCTGGGTTTCAATTTCACCCGATAAGTAGACCCGCGGGTATTATTTTTTAGCATACCCGCCCCATTTAAGACGGGTACCCGCTGGGTTTGCGGGTAACGGGTACCCATTGCCATCCGCCGGTCTCCTCTACCTTTGTACTACAGAAGTTCACTGTCCAGCAGCTTGTGTTACTCTGTGCTGATCATCCATGTTGGACACGACCGGCCTGCCCCTCGAGAAATCAGTGTTAGGCAACTACTTACTACTATGTCTTTATCTAAAAAAAACTGCTTACTATGCATAAGCCTGTAATCGGAGGAGAAATATTTAATTGTTCCCTTTGCGGCTGTAGCAGAGTAGCAGCACTGTGATACGATACGATATTGTCTTGCAAGTTGGCTTTGGTGGCTACTACTGTATCTCCCCTTCCACCAACAGCGCACCTATGGCGGCTATGGTCTGGTGCTTGTCCCCTTTCCCGGTCCTGGTCCAAGTCGCCTTGACATTCTCATTGTGGTACTACTGTACACTTGCTTTAGGGCGCTGGTGCCAAGTGCCAAGTGCCAAGGCCAAGTGGAGTTGGTAACACAGGCAGTGATACTACACATCACTTGCACAGTACTCACGTCAGTAATTTTCCTTTTACCCGCATGTCATGGGTTCACTTGAAACGTACAGTACTAGCTCCGCTCGTGACTCAGATTTTTCGGATCCATCGATATTCAACATTTTCGCCAACATGTATGTGCCCTGTCAGTGTCAGCGGTGGACGACTGCACGGGGGCTGTTTATATATCCTTCCTAACCTTGCTCACCACTTGAAAAATTTGGAACGAGCGCAATGTGAGAGACTTGTAAAATAAGCATTCGCCTCCTCTAGTTCTTGTAGAGAAAATAAAGAGAGAGTTCTGATTGTGGGTGATCGCGAGCGCCAAACGTTTGGGCGCTTTGATGTCGCGAGAGTAGTCCTTTCCGTTATAACCGAATTTACTTTCTTGTACTCTTCCTACTTAATTAATAAATGGGGTAAAGCTTTTACCCCACGTCCCCACGTGTCTAATAAAAAAAAGTTCGCTGCACCCTGAACCGTGTCTGACCTGACTGACATGATCTGAGTGAGAGCGGTGATCTAGCTTTCCCCGACAGCAAATCTACCATGCCCCAGCTGGGGGCTCCACTAGATTTCACTTGCCATTTTGGGAGGCGTTCCATGTTCTATTTCCATCCACCATAAGTGGCATCAGCCATCAATGTTTTACTGCCAATGTCAGTTTGTACTCATAAAAAGATCATTAGAGGCATTTAACCGATAATAATCTTGTGATCCTTGTAGAAGATGCTACTACTCTCCTACAGGAGTACGTTCGTGTAATCTGATCGTGCTGACCTTTGGGATTTTCCAGGTGGAACAGCAACACGTCGGCAGTCGTCCCGTCGACGCCGGACGGGGTGATGTACGTCTTCAGCGTGCTCCGGTCCGCCGACCCGTCGCGGTGCGGCCGCCGGTGCGTGGAGGACATCCTGGAGCAGCACCGCCGGGTGGCCGAGGAGGCTTGTCGCGTCGTCGACGGCGGCAGCATCGGCGCCAAGCAGTACCTGGCGCGGCAGCCCTCGCAGGAGCACTGGCGCGACCATTTCGGGTCCAGCTGGGACCGGTTCGTGGCCCGCAAGGCCCGCTACGATCCAGCGCGCGTGCTTGGGCCGGGCCAAGGCATTTTTCCATGGACGGACTCTGCGAGCTCGATGTGATGACTAGGCCTTAGTGATGACTCTGGCAGCAGGAGAACGTAGAGGTAGCTGAAAATTTCAAACAAAAAAAACGTAGAGGTAGCTGAGGAGGTAGTTTTCCGGCTGATTAGTTGGTTGGTAGGTGTCTCTAGGAAGAGAGTTCGTTGCTTCATTTTTGTGTTATGTTTAGCTGGTAAGTGGGGGCACCACATTGTTTGGCAAGAGCAGAGTATCTCGTGTCTCGCGCCTTATCGTATCATTGTTCTCGGTGGGTGCTGGTGGGACCATGATTTAAGTCATTTAAGTTTATATCCGACAACTAATATGGTAATAAGGACTGCTATGCGTACGACGCTTTACATGCGACGTTTATACAACATAATCAATGGACCCGTCGATGGATGATAGAAACAACATGAAGACCGGCACATGGTGCGTTCGACGGAAATCGTACATCTAAGTGTCGTATCACAAAGCAAATTCCTATGGCAACGAGGACAGTAACCATAAGTTAAGTATGAATTGGCTTAACTTTTTAGTGAGACCGGCAGTGAACTTAAAAATCGCCGTAACATACGTTGGCAGAGTTTTGATTTTCAACTAGACTCTGTTTACCACCACCAAACATGTATCCCATTTCATATATACTCCCTCCGTTCCTTTGCATAAGGCGTAAAACATTTGGCACGCCGATTAAGGAGAGTCCAAGGATGGCAAAACTTTCCAAGCTTACCCCTAATAAATCGCATGATTGATTCTCTCTCCCAACGCGATTTGTCTCCTCATTTATCTTTTGCATGCAGCGCTCCTTGTCTTTATTCCCCGCATGCACGTGCACAACCAATCGATGCGCCATAATAACTGCGCCTCTCCGATTTTTCTGCCCATCTCGCTCACGCGCTATGGAAAGCCAATGAAACCGTCCCAAACTTGATGGGTAGTTTTGGAAGAAAACAAGGAAACCACAGCCTGCGCCTTACTTTGTGACGAAAATTTGAAAAAAAATATACGCCCTGCTCATTGGAATGGAGGGAGTATAAATTACGAATTTAGTCTTTGACTAAACCAACAATGCAAGATGATAAAAAACAGAGGGGAAATATGAAGTTATCGAATTTCAAATAGACATGAGATAAATACAAACAGAGAAATTATTTTACGTTATTGAATTTCAAACACAAGACTGAATCAATTTCTCCAAATTGTTGTACGAGGATCCTCCCTTCTCCAAAGCAGTATTTGCTTTCACCTTCAGCTCTAGAGCCTTCCTCCTCACGTCCTCCCCTTCGCCACCTCCATCCATCAGCCTCTCCAGAGCCTTCTTCACTTGTTCCGCCGCCACCTCCGCCTTCGCCTCGCCGCTGCCATGTTTGCTAGCCGTCAGGACGTTCTCTGTTGGCTTCGTCACGCCAACGGACACGCCGACGCGAAGCACGTCCACGATCAGCTTCTCGTTGACGAATTGCTCAGCGAACAGGGGCCAGGTGACCATGGGCACACCGGCGGCGACGCTCTCCAGAGTCGATCCCCACCCGCAGTGCGTCATGAATCCGCCGACCGCCGGGTGCGCGAGGACGGCCACCTGCGGCGCCCAACCGCGCACTACAAGGCACTTGCTGTCCGCGACACCGCCGGCGTCGTCGCCGGTGTTCTCACGTAACCAATCCTTGACGTCGTCGGGCAGCGAGTCGGCGCCCCTGATAACCCACATGACAGGCCACCGGCACGAGACAAGAGCCATGCCGAGCTGCATGAGCTGCGCGGGCGGCAAGCACCCGGCGCTGCCGAAGCTGACGTACACCACGGACTTGGCCTTCTTGCCGTCCAGCCACGCCATGCACCGCCTCGCGTCGTCGCCCTGCGGGTCGATACTAGGAGCGCAGCACAGAGATACCGGCCCCACGGCGAGAACTCTCTTGCCTGCGGCCGCCGCGAGAAGCGCCGCGGAGCCGTGCTCCAGCTCGTCGAAGCTGTTCACCACAACGCCGTCCACGGCCAGGTCGAAATCCCGGATCTCTTGCATCGCCCCACGCCCCATGGTAGTGGATGGCAGGAAATGCGGCGTCAGCTGCTTCCCCAGGATCTTGCACTCGAACGGCTCCAGTACCGAGATGTCGACGAGCTCGTCTCCCGGTGCGATGGCCTCGTGCCGGCCTTGCCTGTAGAGGTGATCGATGCACAGCAAGGCGAACGCGCCGAAACCATGGAAGATGTAACATGGCACGCCGAGGTCACGCGCCATGGGCAGCGTCCACGTGTGGCACATCCCGGCGACGACGCAGCTCGGTCGGCGGGAGGCGGCGGCGTCCCGGATGCAGTACTGCGTCACCGCCTCGCCGAACTTCTTGTTGGCTACGAAGAAGCTAGGCACCATTGACGGGGACGGGATGAGGTCCAGCCTCTCGCAGCCCTCCGGCAAGCCTGCTTCGGCGGCTGGGAAGGGGATCGCGGTGACCGCGATCACCGCGCCGGCACGGTCTACGCGGCTCTGCACGAGTGACGTGTTGGCGGGCGTCGTGATGATGGCGACGGACGCTCCATGTGAGGCGAGGAGGCAGCCGATGTCCGTTATGGGGACGATGTGGCTGATGCTTCCGATCCATGGGACGATCACAAAGTGAGGCTTGGAGTTCGTGGAGGTCTTCATTTCTTGGTCTTGCGCTATGGTGGCAGCAAGCTCGACAACTTTGGATATCTGGATATTACTAATACTGAACGGACTGCTTAATTAGTTTGTGTTTGGCGAACTGCTGGCTGGGCTGTTGTGGACGTTATATACGGAAGTTTGGCGGCATCCGCGCTGGGTATGTGTGCAGTACATGAGCAAGCGTGTCGACATATCTGTTGTGCATGCGTATGGTCAACTTGTGATGTTGGCCAGGCGGTGGTCAGAGCTTCAAAGTGGAGGGATGAACATTCCAGGTAGGGCTGAAGAGAGGGATTCAGATTTGCTGACTTTGTAAAAGGCAAAGTCAGGTGACTTTGTGTCACTGACACGTGGGGCCTACTATATGTGGTGCCCACATGTCAGTGACTCAAAGTCAGCCAAAGGCAGCGGTGGCGAAGTCAGCTAATCTCAATCCTGAAGAGAGCCCATGTTTTTCTTTTTTCTTTTTCAGTTCTTTGACTTATGTTGTTGTAGAGATTTGATGTAGTGGGTATCTTCTTAATATTAATATACTGAAAAAAAATAGCGCCGAAGACCACACATGAATGCACGATGCTTAGTACATTGTATGAGCAGTAAATTCTTGGGAACGGAACTAAAGTTATTTGTGTACTACTCTGATCCACAATATAAATATTTTAGACATTTTTTATATATACATATGTATATAGACATATTTTAGTTTATATATATACTCATTTTAGTCTGAATTTAAACAACAGATGTTACAGCTAAAACATCTTATACAGTGAAACAGAGCGAGTACTAGCAATGGGCGAACACAGGGGCAGGCCGGTGGGGTCGTGCCCACCTAGAAATCTGAGATATATTTTGTATATTCCCAATCTTACGTACGGGCTTTGCTTTGCTCAATGCGTATGGGCCTTGTTTTGTTTTTTTGTCGCATGAGAAGTAGAGAGAGTTTCACGTTCTGCTAGCGAAACCAAGCGACCGAGAGCATCTCCGTGTCGCGACACTAGACTCCCTCGTCGGTTAGTCCGCCAGCCGTCGCTGCCTCCTCTGCTCCCGGCCTCGTGCTCCTCTCCTTGAATTTGCGCTGGCTCCGCCGCTTGCCTTGTTGCCGGTGAGGCGTAGAGCAGGAGCAGAAGCACATCAGCCGGCAACAGTTCAGATTGAGTAGCAGGGCCCCATTAGTTCATTACCGAACAGAACAAAAAATTGGTGAATCAGTTGTGTAACTTTCCAAATTCAAGAAGGTATTGATATTGCATCTATGAATTAATTCGTAGTTTGGTACTGTCTATATTTTGTGACCTTTGTTTATAAACGTATATATTTCTATTTGCAAGAATAGAATTGATTAGGGAAAGGGATAGCCGTATTGTTTCCGGAAATTGATTATGAGGACTGTGACGGCATAGAATTCCCACAACACGGTGATGTAAATTTCTAATTATGCTATATTTAATCATGTACTCCCTCTGTTTTTTAATATAAAATGTTTTAGGTATTCCTTATTTGTCGCTTGGTTGTTGTGTTACAATAGGACACACTAACGGGAGTGTATGTACGAGGAAGCAGTGTAAGGTGAAGAAAACTCACAACAAGAAGACCAGAACGAGCGCAGCATTGGAGGCAAGTCACTGTTATTGATCATCTCCAACCCACATGCCATATAAGATAAATATTTACTAGCTTAGCTATTTATTTGCCTGCATGATATTTAACTATCGTATTATTCTTGAATGACATGCATTTTAGTTATTGCCTAATATCAATGAGCCTGGTTGCTTCCATTACCTTGAAACCTAGGAGTAATATCACTTGCGAGTAATTTAGTAAGGAGGGCTGTGTTATAAATAATTTTGCTAGATTAAATCTTGGAGCATGAAGTTTTAAAAATAATAATTGCTGATCGTGAATTATAGGAGGGCACTGTCCATTCCCACATCGCCCCCTGCGCCTGCCGCGTCGTCCCATGCATGCGGCCGAGGGGCAGGCGGTCAAGGACGGCCACGGCCACCACAAGGGCCTGCACGCGGGTGCCTTGCACGCCGCCACACAACCCCGCGTGCATCTCGCCCCATCCATTGGCCGTCGCCCCAGTCTGGGAAGCTCGACCCACATCCTCCAGCCCCCCGGGCTTGCAGCAGCGGACACGGGAGAGGAGACCGGCGCTCTAGCCGCAATAGCAGGTGCCCAACACCATTTTCGTGTATTAGCATTTGTGTCAGTCCAATTTCCCTGCCATGGCCGACCTTTTCACCTCAACCATATCTTGTTTTTCTGCACAAAAATGGAATCCCCGTGCTTCCCTGATCGCAAATATATCATCAGTTGCTGCTGTCGAGTCTTGCCGACAACTCAGTCATCGATGTTTGTAGCAGCTAGAGTACTCTGCTTTGCTAAACCTGAACCGAGTCTTCAGTACGTTCTGAAGCTTTCTGTTAAAAGCTAGCTAGCATATCCCTTCCTCTTTAAGCATGAAGTTTTAAAAATAATAATTGCTGACGGTTGGGGACAGAGATTATGGGCCTCCGCAACACGCATTTCCCCGCCGGCTCGGAGCCCCCACTGTCCCTCCTTGTGTTTAGTGGCTCTGTTTTGTTTCCTGCATCCGAATCCTGCACTTCTATGCATATCACGTTTGTAATAGCAACTGTACTCTTTTGGGTGGTTCTGTTCTAGGTTGCAGTAAGGAAGGACGAGTAGACGCTGAAGCTGCACCATATACATTGGGAACCTTTCAGGGATATCACGGTCAGGGAGATGGATGATTTGTTCAACAAGGTTGGCATTTTAGTTCCATTTTACGCTCCCCCTTCATCTTGAAAATATGGAAATAATGATACCCTAGACAGTAAAATACTTAGGATCGCGATTGTATTTACTGAATTGTTTTTGAAGCTTATACACTGCCGCTTATATGGAGTCAGTACACATTAATGTCTTGAATATATCCCATTACTCTTCTGTTTCGCTACCACACCTCCTTGAGATCAACCTATAATGCTTAAAGGTAGGAATGCGCTGGATGATTGTACAACAGGTTAAACAATACAGTCAGTACCGCCAGTATGATCAATATTATTTTTCATAAAATCAAGGAATGTGTCTTGTAAAAAGGTGTCATTCAACTGAATCACAAGATGTCTCTTGTAGAGACGTGTGTGCACGTGCAGAGCTACTAGTGAACATTAAAACATGTTTACATACCAATTTGGACATGTGAATTTAGAAGAAAAAAGTCTAAAACATCTTATATTGCATCACACACAGTCGAAACATATGTATTGATCTACAATGTCATGAACCAATTTTCTATTTGTATTATTTATTCAACAATTTTTAATCACCGTGTTTTTTTTTTAATGTGCCCACCCCTCCAGTTTTTTTTCTGAATCCGCCACTGGGACTAGCTATCAAAGAATCGTGTTGAATACTCATGGAAGGACTAGTTTCAACGATTAGCTTGATCGAGCTGGGTTGTATATATGAGGACATCGTGGACACGCCGATACTTGTCCGGCCGGTCTTCACTCTGGTCTCCAGAATAGTCAAAACTTATAGAGTTGGTCTGCACGAGTACAATGCATATCTCTAGTGTAGTAGTACGAGAAGTACTGCTGCTGAACAATTCCTAGTTGTACTACAAGCCGTGTGATCCGAGGACTCCGCTCCCTTGTTTCGACACGGCCATCATGTCATCCCAATTTCAAAACCAGATGACGTAACGAGTGACGCAACATGGTTTCAACCCAAATAGGGCGCCAAATAGGGTTGTTGCCGCTTCAATCCTCATGCTGATGTGCCGGCCCAATTGCGGCGCCTTTTTTCATTCCATTTCAGTTTCCTTTTCCTTTTCTCATTTTCCTTTTTCCTCTGTCATGGATCCTATTTTTTTTTAATATAGTGCTCGCATCTAGTGAATGGAATTTCATATCGGACCGTTCTTACCACACAATCTCATCACAACCGGAGACTGAGCTTTCCCCATGCTAGTTCTTCACTCTGAGTACGAGGGAGTTGGTCTTCAAAAAAAAAAAAAGAGTACGAGGGAGTTGTCCAACTTGCACCGTTGTGAACTTGACGGCATCGCGGCAGCCGTAGCTACTGGTACTGAATAATTTTAAATGGTATGTTGAACATAGCATTTTGTCTCATCTTTACATTCTCACATTGATGGAACTTTTAGTAGATTTTGCATATTTAATTTCTCTAGATTCGGTCGTTTCATAATTTGTCTACATTCGGATTACTTTTGTGATGGAATTACCACATCTAAATTTGTCTACATTAAATTGTTTAATAATTTAGCATATCAATCCCTTGGTGTCAGTTCAAATTTAAAACATAATGTTGAGACTAGTCGAGGTGTTGTATTTAAAACAAAGAGGACTCCAATAACTGATGAAAATACAACCTAGCCCCTCAAACTTTGCAATCAAGACCGCAAATCAAAAATGAAAACGTCATCCGGTTCTTTATCTTTACGGTCCTATCTAGGAGACCTCGACGTCGGGCACCAACAACTCCACTGAGGACATGAAGATTTGGGAAATACCAACAAGAGATCCGGCGCCAAAGTACTATGTGTGAATGTTTTGTCAGATTTTTTTGACGTTTCAAAATGTGTTTGAAACAGATTTTAAAATTTAGGAACATAGGGTGCCAAAACGCCGCTCCCCGCTAGTCATATACATTTTAATTAGCATATACATACCTGGGGTATGCATAACTTCATGTTAAGCGGAATGAGTTGGAAACATGAAACATGAGAAATTGAGAATGATTTGACACATGTATAATGTGTTTTCTCTTAGATCTGATTTTTTCTTGGAACTTAAAATTTAGTCACGGATAATATATATAATCCCGACTGAACCCGAACCTAAGTACCTACCATCATAGTAATGTAAGACACCATTTAACCATATTCTTCTGCAAAACCGGTCACACTGAGTTTATAATGGTTTGTTCCCAGACACACTGTAGGTACGCCAATCCTTCTTCTATACCTAATCAATCCGGGATTGGAAATGGCGCTGAGTCTACAACGTTAGTGCTGTGGTGGTGTGTATCTCTGCATAAGTTGTGTTTCACCAACAACTCGGGAGGCAGCTGCCAAAATCAATGACCACATTAGTGATTGATTGATCAAGATATAATTATACAAAATATTTTTACTTTTGAACAACTTATTATAGTAAAAACTTAATTGTTATATTAAATCGACACACCCTTTACCATACAGTTTTACTAGCTATATTGTCCTTGGAATCTAACAATACTAAACAAATTATATGTGGTCTTTTATTTTTATGAACCATGCGTCTATTGTTACAGATACACCAATGCTAGACAATAATTTAATTTGGTAATATAGCTTATGTTATTTTAAAAAACTATATTACACGTCCACATGTAACTAAAGTATAAAAATGACAAGATCACATAAATACGAAATAATTTTGTGACTCTTTGAGTATTATTGTTTTTCTATGTGTGCACGGGCATATGCACAATCGAGCACATGCCTGGAGACATAAGCGGACCCAAGAAAATTTTAAAGCCCGGGCAAACTCTTGATTTAGAGACTAATTATGCTGATCATGCATTTGATAAACAGTGTATTTAGCCTTGCTGGCCGGCCGGAAGCCCGGGCGCTTGCCCGGGCATAGGGGCGGTTAGGTCCGCCACTGCCTGGAGATGGTTCTACAATGTACGATTTAATAAAATATCACAACAAAGTGTGCACAGTAGGTGTTCGCGAGCGAAAACCAAGAGTTGAGGCATTTTTAGAGAGGGAAGAAGAGAAGTTGTGTGCTCCCACAAAACCCGTTAGACGAGAAAATGACGTAAAACCATCGGAATTGGGATTGAGATGACGGATTGCCACTGAAATTGGGGGTAGGGACAGAAAGCACCGATGTTTGGGGCAGGAGTGTGACAAATTGCACTGATTTTCCAGTTTAGTCGTCTTAACACGAATTCTGACCGAGCTGGCCCACTGTCAGGCCGAACGTGGTGAAAAAAAGAAAATAAAAAAAGGAAAAAGGGTCAACGTCTTCTTCCATGTGGGCGCCGTGACTTTGGAAGGACGGTCGGTGAAGCTGTAGACGCAGCGACGCGTCTCAAGGTCCCAGGCCATGACGCGGCCGTCCGCAAAGCCGGAGTAGAGCGCGCCCTTCCCCTTGCGAGCGACGTCACGACGTGCCGGCCGGCCAGCGCGGCGACCTCCTCGAAGCGCTGCCGCTGTCGGTCCAGCTTCCAGATGTAGATGGCGCCGTCCTGCGCGCCCGCGAAGAGGCGCCCTTCTTCGTCGTCCTCGACTAGCCGGGCCGTGATGTGTGCGCCGGCGGCGGCCGGGAGCCGCAGCAGGAGCTCCTCGCCGCTCCCCGTGTGCACCGCTCTCACGGCGCCGCGCATGCCCGCGAGAACCCACGGGCCCGGCTCACCTCGCCTTGGTGGATCGGTGCGACGTGGACGCACTGGCGCGCATCGTGCCGTCCAGGCTGCCGGAGAAGAGCGTGCCCCAGCCTACCGGCACGGCCATGTCGGTCACCGCCTTGGCGTGGTCTGCGAGCCGCGCGACGCCAACGCAACTGGATTGCTCTTCTTGTGTGCGGCAGCCACGCTTTGAGCCCGGCGGCGGCGCCTGCTTGTCCTGCTCCGCACATCCAATCCGAAGCGCGGGAACACGTCCGCGGCCGTCATGCGCTTGTCTGTTGCTGCTCGCGGCCGCATCCGCGACGCCGCGTTGCCTCTCTCGCCGGCCACCACGCGCGCTCGGTCGCCCTTGCTCGCGCTCGCCAGAGCTGGCCGCGTACCTCCGCCAGCGCCACCCGCTGCGCTCGCCTGAGCTGGCCCCGCGCCGCCCGCTGCGCTCGTCGGAGCTCGCCGCCATGGCCGGCCGCGCTCGACGCGCCCCGCTCGCGCCGCCTGCACTGGCGGCCGGTTCAGATTGGTCCACGCCGGTGGCCAGGGACAGAGGGCGCGCCGTTGACTTTTTTTTTTTTTTTTGCCTGAAATGAGTCCCACGTCCATCTAATTTTGCCACGTAAGTCTGACAGTCGGACCGAACTGTCGGAATGGCGGTTAAGATAGATTAATTCTGAAATCAGTGCTATTTGTCACAATCCTGCCCCAAACATCGATGCTTTCTGTCCCTAGCCCCAATTTCAGTGGCAATCCGTCCTCTCAGCCCCAATTCTGATGGTTTTCCGTCATTTTCTCCTCGTTATACCCACTCATGATAGATCACCTTATCTTACCTGTGAAGGTAGCCACACATGCCTTCTCGTTTCACAAAACTGGCCTCTCAATCCGTTTTGACATTCTGGAAGCCCATGTGGCCTCCATGCAAAGGGACAAGCAAGGTAGTGGGGTCCTCCTCCATGGAACCGAGGCGATTCCCTCCTCTTGTATTGCTCGATTAGGTTTGGATGGTGATGGCCCATTAGTCAGTTCGCTCGGTGGGAAGCAACCCCGCATTAACCACGTTGTCATGTCACCTTCTTTTGGTTTCTAGCGAATGTCTATTCCCTGTGCAGTCCGAGCGTTTGTTGCTATTTAAACTGGTCCATCCGCTTGTTCACGAAGTGAGGTGGAACTAAGAGCATCTCCAGTCACCCCTCCAGGGCCCCTTTTCTTGCGCCGGCATGCGACATAGCGGAGTTTTTTGTCCAGTCGCCCCCTAGGAGCCCCAAAGGCGGCGGATTGGGCCATTCAGCCGTCGCTCCAAGACCGAACTCAGCGCGCCAGGGGCGCTGGCACGGGAAACACCGCGGGTCCGTCCTGTCAGCGAGTAGGCAAGAAGACACACAGAAACAATCATCCTGATCTTTTCGGCTCTCACGCCGGTCAAAGGATTGCCGCGTCGTTCAACCTTTCGTTGGCGAGCGACTGATGCATCCAATCGCCTTCCACGCGGCAAAGTAATGGCGTTACACCGCCGCAGCTGCCACCACTCTCGCTGCGGCAAGAGGCACACCGCTGCCCTTTCCCTCTCCTTCTCCAGATCTCGTCCACCTAGAGCAGTAGAGCAGGAGATGGCCGAGAGATTCCCCGTCTGTCGTTGTGTGGACAAACAGATGCCTATGGGTAGGCTAATCTTTGGGGCT
Organism: Poa annua; assembly: GCA_026929855.1. Classification (NCBI taxonomy): domain Eukaryota; kingdom Viridiplantae; phylum Streptophyta; class Magnoliopsida; order Poales; family Poaceae; genus Poa; species Poa annua. The sequence continues at coordinate 76,348,920 of CM049433.1, forward strand.
GATGGACGCTAGAGGATTCGGGGAGGGATAGCGCGCTAATAAGCACACACAGATAAACGCACGAACACGGGGATTTACCCTGCTTCAGGGCTCTCGTGAGGAGATAAAACCCCTACTGCAGCATCTAGCCTATTTGTGTATTTTCCTCTCTTTATCCGTGGTACAAAATGCTCCATGAGCTGATCAAAGAACGCCTCTAAGAGGGCTTGGGGAGAAAAAGGCAAAGGGGAAAATGGGGCTGCCGTGGGTGGTCGGGGCTGGCTGTGGGCGTGTCTTTCCTCTCCCCCTGGTGCCCTTTATATAGGTGCCCAGGGGACAAGTGAGGGGACAAACAGACAAATAACACTATTCCCGGTACACTGTAGTTGAGGTGACTACTGGGGTCTCGTCAATACTGTTGATGCGTCATGCAGTGTACTCTTGTCACCTCCAGGGCACTTTAGCCACGCTGGGCTTGTCCTGGACAGGAAAGAACCGTGTGGCATGCGTCCTTGTCCTTGTCTCCTAGCTTCTGTCCTCGTATCTTCTGTGTGCGGCATCTGCGTGCGGCATCTGGTTCCTGCCAAGGGAAAATTGGTCGATGGCGCAGAAGTTGGCTCGTGGGGATGTCTCGGTCCAACCCGAGATGAAGATTGACTGCCCTTGACACTAGCCTGCTGCGGGATGCCAGCCCTCTGGAGGTGCGCCCGCTCCGAGATGAAGATCTAGGCTCGCTCCGAGGTGTGGATCTCGGACTGCCCCAAGATTCTGGCCCTCTCCGGAGTGGCGTGCCCCGGCCTGCTCCGAGATAGGAGCTCGAGGCGGAGGCGGCCGGGCTGGGGAGGTTGAGTCGGCTGGGTCGAGGGCGCATCGAGGTGAGGTTGGCCGTGGCGAGGTGGAGGCGTGGTCGGCGCGGTGGAGGCCGATGCCGGGGCGAGCGCAGAGGAGGTCGAGGAAGTCGGGGAAGGCGGGTTGCGGCCGAGGCCGGGCGAGTCGTGGGCTCGTGGCTGCCGAGGTGGAGGCGACGCCAAGCTCGGGCGGCGCCGGGTCGAGGTCAGGGGCGTGTGCCGGGACGCGGTGGTGCCGGGGTGGAGCACGGCCGAGGCGGGGCACCACCACGGCGAAGTCGGGGAGGCGTGGGCCTGCCGGGGCAGTGCGGGAGGCCGAGGTGTCGGGGCGCAGATGCCGAGCTCGGGTAAGCCAGGCACGGCCGAGTCAGAGGGCGAGGTCGAGGGCGCCGGACTTGGTGATGTCGGGGGCGGCGAAGTCGGAGATGGCGGGTTCGAGGCGGAGGCGACCGAGATCGAGCGAGGTCGGGGTTGAGGACGATGGAGAAAACGAAGTCGGGGGCGACGCTGCCCACTCGGTTCTTACCAAGTACCAAGAACTCAGCCCACTAGCAGATGTCGGCCCACCGAGATGTAGCAGTCTCGGTTTTACAGAGCTAAACTCAATGCCGGCCCATCTTCTATGTAGTCTGCCCGGGAGAGTGCTGATGTCGGCCCAGACTGTGTTTCTTTACCTTTTCCTTTATCTTCCACTTATTTAAATCCTCTTTTACCTCCGATACTAGCATTATAACACCATAACCTGGCGGTACCGGGGATTACATCCCCGGCACTAGTCCCCGAGGCTGCGGGGGACTCGCAGAGTCGCTCGCAGTCTTACAAAAGCCAAATAACACCATCAAAGCCTTCACATACTCCACGTTGTTCCTGTAAAAATACCATCATATGTCAGTTCTTTAGCCACCCCGGGCGGTTTACCGACATAGATGTCTTCGGCCACTGCCGGTTTGACCTAGGGGTACCTCGGGTGTCTCGGATGTCCGGTAACCACTCTGGGCATATCATGCATGTCTCGGTACCTCGGCCACTCTGGGCATATCACACATGTCTCGGTATCTCGGCCACTCTGGGCATATCACACACGTTGCCTTTGTCAAACCAAGACAAACGATGATCGGGTATACGGAAAGATGCCGTGATACTGTGGCAAACCGAAATAAACGTCGATCTGGGATATGGAATGATGCCGCGATACTGTGGCGAACCGAAATAAACGGCGATCCGGGATATGGAATGATGACGTGATACTGTGGCGAACCGAAATAAACGGCGATCCGGGATATGGCATGATGCCGTGATACTGTGGTGAACCGACATAAACGGCGATTTGGAGATAACTGCATGATACCAACGTATTCTTCCTTGCCGACATAATCGATCACTCGGTACGATATGCCATTTATAACTCGGCAAGCCGACACCAAAGACTATCCGTGATATACTTTGAGGTAACAGTAAATATAAGATGGATCCGAAATAACCGACATAATCAAGACCTTTGACATGAATATTCTCTCGGTAAAACCGATATTACCTTTCAATGGTAGTTCAGGCATATATATATTTAATCAAGAACGATAATTCTATTTGACAGATCAAAGCAAGTCTAGTATAAGACAGAAATTACAATGATCCGCAAAGCTATGCACTACGATGCTGACTCGGTTTTCACTGAGTCCCCGAGTTATTTTTAGAGATCTAGCATAAAGAACAGAATGCACTGGCGGGACAGTCCCCGGGTCAAGACATCTTGCTCCGGGGAAAACACACAGACAACATATGCCGAATTACTTTTTAGATCGAGCTTCCGAGTATGTTTTCATGTTTACTACACTCCATAACCTCTGCTCTTGACTACCATTTCAGGCGTTCGTCAGTCAAGTCACAAGATTATATCCGATAGCATAGATTACTTGAACTTTGAAACAAGGTTGAACACTATTCGGCATACCAACGACAAAGACAACATGCATACGGACAAGGCAGTCCCCGAGATTTATCTCGGAGTGCCGACACTCAAATAACTCGGAACAAACAAACATAAACCATATGCATACAGATAAATTAATTCCCGAGCTGTTCTATCGACTTAGGATGGAAAGCATAACTGACCGGACCGGTGAGCCAGTCCTCGGGTCAAGACATCTTGCTCCCGAGGAAAAATAACATAACAGGGCAGTCCCCGGGTTACGACATTTCGTTCCCGGGTAAACAATTAAATTAGGTACGAAGGGGCAGTCCCCGAGTAGTTTTATAGATTAACTAACATCACGCAACACCGAGGAAAATATTCACAGAGCATAGCTGGTGCAGACAGAATAAATAAATCCGACATGACCCGGACAGTCGAATAACAGTTACCCGGAATTGGTTGACGATGTTGGTTGATGAAGGCAGCGACAGTCGCGGCTCCCCGCCGCAAGACCGAGCGCGGGGATAAGGATGGCAGCGAGTCCCCGCGTTGACGACGAAGGTCCCGTCCGAATTTTATCCAGCAAGCGCCACTACCAGCCCCACGGTGGGCTCCAACTGTCGTCGTGTGGACAAACAGATGCCTACGGGTAGGCTAATCTTTGGGGCCGATGGACGCTAGAGTATTCGGGGAGGGATAGCGCGCTAATAAGCACACACAGATAAACGCACGAAAACGTAGATTTACCCTGCTTCGGGGCTCTCGTGAGGAGATAAAATCCCTACTGCAGCATCTAGCCTATTTGTGTATTTTCCTCTCTTTATCCGTGGTACAAAATGCTACATGAGCTGATCAAAGAACGCCTCTAAGAGGGTTTGGGCAGGAAAAGGCAAAGGGGCAAATGGGGCTGCCGTGGGTGGTCGGGGCTGGATTGGGCGTGTCTTTCCTCTCCCCCTGGTGCCCTTTATATAGGTGCCCAGGGGACAAGTGAGGGGACAAACAGACAAATAACACTATTCCCGGTACACTGTAGTTGAGATGACTACTGGAGTCTCGTCAATACTGTTGATGCGTCATGTTGTGTATTCTTGTCACCTCCAGGGCACTGTAGCCACGCTGGGCTTGTCCTGGACAGGAAAGAACCGTGTGGCCTACGTCCTTTCCTTGTCTCCTAGCTTCTGTCCTCGTATCTTCTGCGTGCGACATCTGGTACCTGCCAAGGGAACATTGGTCGATGGCGCAAAAGTTGGCTCGTGGGGATGTCTCGGTCCAACCCGAGATGAAGATTGACTGCTCGAGACACTAGCCTGCCGCGGGATGCCAGCCCTCTGGAGGTGCGCCCGCTCCGAGATGAAGATCTCGGCTCGCTCCGAGGTGTGGATCTCGGACTGCCCCAAGATGTTGGCCCTCTCCGGAGTGGCGTGCCCCGGCCTGTTCTGAGATAGGAGCTCGAGGCGGAGGCGGCCGGGCTGGGGAGGTTGAGACGGCTGGGTCGAGGGCGCATCGAGGTGAGGTTGGCCGTGGCGAGGTGGAGGCGAGGTCGGCGCGGTGGAGGCCGATGCCGGGGCGAGCGCAGAGGAGGTCGAGGAAGTCGGGGAAGGCGGGTTGTGGCCGAGGCCGGGCGGGTCGTGGGCTCGTGGCTGCCGAGGTGGAGGCGACTGATGTCTACGCACGCTTCTATTCTCGTAGACAGTGTTGGGCCTCCAAGAGCAGAGGTTTGTAGAACAGCAGCAAGTTTCTCTTAAGTGAATCACCCAAGGTTTATCGAACTCAGTGAGGTAGAGGTCAAAGATATCCCTCTCAAGCAACCCTGCAATTAAGATACAAGAAGTCTCTTGTGTTTCCAACACACCCAATACACTTGTCAGATGTATAGGTGCACTAGTTCGGCGAAGAGATAGTGAAATACAAGTAATATGGATGATTATATGTAGTAATTGCATTCTGAAATAAAAATGACAGCAAGCAAACATGTAGCAAAACTTGTTGTAAACGGTGTTTCAATGCTTAGAAACAATTCTCAACAATGACATCAAAACTGAATAATAAATACCACTCTCAAACACTCTCTTGTTTGATGATAAACACCATTCACTGTGTAGGGCAACAAGAGCACCCTCAAAGTCAGAGTAAACTAACACCACAACGTCATAAAGGAATCACACACGGTGCACAAACTGTCACCTTTACAACCGTGAATAACCCCGGAGTTCATAATAAAGTAACCTCTAGAGTGCATAATGAAGGAGATATGCCCTAGAGGCAAATAAATAAGTAGTATTTATTGCATTATCTCATAAGTTTATAATAGGTTTTTGTATTATGCTATAACTGTATTAATCGGAATTATTAATACACGTGTGATACATAGACAACCAGAGTCCCTAGTGAGCCTCTATATGAACTAGTCCATTGGGCAACAGTTGATCGAAATTCCCGATCAAGGACAATGACGTCGGTTGACAATGGGGTCATCTTATTAGTAGAATAAGGTGATGGACATACGCAAAGTATTGCAACAAGATCGTATTACGATGTTTGTCATTTGCAATAGATAAGTAATATGATAGCTTATTCCTTAGACCGTGAGACCGTGCTTATTGCTACTTCGTAGGGGTACTTTGAGAGCATCAAACGTTGTGTCTTATATAGCATGACAATAACGGTGTCCATCTTGGGTATCCCGAAAGAGTATGTTGAGACGTAAGGATCAAGAGCGGGATTTGTTCATTCCTGTAATGGAAAGATACTCTGGGCCCACTCGGTGAGATTGCATCTATATAGCTGCGCAGCTTATGACTAGGTCATGGAGATGTAATATCACAGACGAGTTAATAACCTATGTCGGTAACGAGATGCAACAGGACATTGGATGTCTACGATCACATCTCGGACAAGGTAGTATCGCAGAGACAAAGGGAATGAATATCATGTTTACGGTTCAACGACGATATTCGTAGAATGCACAGGGACCGTCATATACATCCAGGTATCCCTGGCGGTCATTGACGAGCGGAGGGTCTCGGTCATGTCTGGAGTATTCTCGAACCGTAGCGTAACAAGCTTAAGGTCTTAATGACACCTGGAGAAGGTTCTGGGATATTATAGGATTTTATTGGAGAGAGAGAAATGATCCGGAAAGAGTTCCGGTGGTCCGGAAGGAGTTCCGGGAAGGTCTGGAATGGTTCCGGGAATGTCCGAAAGATGTTCGGGTGGTCCGAAAAATGTTTCGGGGTCACGGGATATTAAATAGTATTTAAATATATTAATTATGAATTAATTATATTTTATATTAATTTAATTATTAAATAATAAAGGAAAAAGGGGGCAGCCCACCAAAGTGGGCCAATTGTGGCCCACTAAGGTGAGCCGCACCAAGCAAGGAAGGGGGAGGCTTGGGCCCCTAGTCCGAATTGGACTAGGAGGGTTCGGTCGGCTCCCCCCTCCCTCTCCTTTAGTCCCACATGGGGGAGGCAAGGTGTTTGCACACCCCCTCCCCCCTTTATATAGCAAGGCATATTAATTGGATTCATAACAGAAAAATACAATTAATATTGTAGCAGGCCGGCCGAGCTGTTTCTCCGCCCGCTTTGCCTCCTCTCTCCACCAAAGCTATACCGCCGGGCGCCGTTGCCCTGCGGGATTCCAGAAAAGTTCTACCCCTGCGATCTCGGGTTGTTGTTAAGCTCCGTATGCTTGCGATTGCTCGGAGGCGCCACATTTGAGGAGCCTGGGCGACATCGTCTCGCCCATCCAGCAGCCCTGCCGCTGCCCTGCCGCCGGCGTCAACCCCCCCAGTCGCCGGCGCCACGCCACCTTCCGCCCGACGCCCGTCGACGCAGGTCATCGTCGACACCGCCGCGTCATCGTCTACTTCGTCGCGCCAAGTTCTCCGCGACCTTGAGGTCGGCTACGCACGACTTCATCAGCAACGCTTGTGCGGGAGCGTAATCCCCGCTATCGGTCTACATGGAGGTAATGTGACCCGTTCCGCCACCGTTATCACATGTACTAGATAGATAGATCCTGGCTAGTTAGGGTGTTCTTACGCTAGAAAAATTATTGTTTTCTGCACCGGAACCCCTTCACATAATACATAAAGAGTAACATCACATATTCAACTAGATTACAAAGCTCATGATCACATAAAGATCACATGGGAGAGAGATATAAACCACATAGCTACCGGTAGAGCCCGCAGCCCCGGGGGAGAACTACTCACTCCTCATCGTAGGAGTCAGCAACGGCGATGGAGATGACGGTGGAGTTGATGGAGATGACTCCGGGGGCAATTCCCCGTCCCGGCAGGGTGCCGGAACAGAGACTTCTGTCCCCCGAATCTTGTCTTCGATGGCGGCGGCGCAGCGGAACTCTTCTCGGGAAAAGGCTTATTCTCCTAGGGTTTTCACGTCGGGGGCTTTTTATAGGCGAAAGGGCTAGGTCAGTGGAGTCCCGAGGCGCCCTCATGAGGGACCCGCGCGGCAGAGGGGGAGCCGCGCCGGGACCTCATCTGGGGGCATCGTGTCCCCTCTCCGTCAGGTCTTCGGTGTTCTGGAACCTCCCGTGAAAAATAGGGACTTTGGTATTAAATTCGTCCAATTCCGAGAATATTTCCTTAAGGGGTTTTCTGAAACAAAAAACAACAGAAAACAGGAAACTGGCACTGTGGCATCTTGTTAATAGGTTCGTCCCAGAAAATGCATAAAACCACACAAAGTGTATATAAAACATGTAACAATTGGTATAATATAAGCATGGAACATATGAAATTATAGATACGTTTGAGACGTATCAGCGACGCCAAGCTCGGGCGGCGCCGGGTCGAGGTCAGGAGCGTGTGCCGGGACGCGGTGGTGCCGGGGTGGAGCACGGCCGAGGCGGGGCACCACTACGGCGAAGTCGGGGAGGCGGGGGCCTGCCAGGGCGGCGCGGGAGGCCGTGGTGTCGGGGCGGAGATGCCGAGCTCGGGGAAGCCAGGCACGGCCGAGTCAGAAAGCGAGGTCGAGGGCACTGGACTTGGTGATGTCGGGAGCGGCGAAGTCGGAGATGGCGGGTTCGAGGCGGAGGCGACCGGGATCGAGCGAGTGTCGGGGTTGAGGACGATGGAGAAAACGAAGTCGGGGGCGACGCAGCCCACTCGGTTCTTACCGAGTACCAAGAACTCGGCCTACTAGCAGATGTCGGCCCACCGAGATGTAGCAGTCTCGGTTTTACAGAGCTAAACTCAATGCCGGCCCATCTTCTGTGTAGTCTGCCCGGGAGAGTGCTGATGTCGGCCCAGACTGTGTTTCTTTACCTTTTCCTTTATCTTCCACTTATTTAAATCCTCTTTTACCTCCGATAGTAGCATTATAACACCATAACCTGGGGGTACCGGGGATTACATCCCCGACACCGTCAACCAATCGTAAATTTACGTAATATTGTACTACTGTTTTAGTTTAAGTTTTAAGAAAATTTAAATTTGTGCCCACAAGGTGTTCGACCTATTGCGCGGGGGGGGGGGGGGGGGGGGCTTTGGAGTTTGTTGTGGGCTGCACCCTCCATTGGACCGGACACATGTCCGACACCACTCAATTGAGTCTTAATTGATGAGTGCCGGGCATGAATTCGGAGGGTGTCGGTGGAGATGCTCTGAGCATTGCTTGGAGTCAACGGTGAGTCCAGAAAGAAAATGGAGGGCGGGCTCAAAGTTAACATCGAGTAAAATGAAGACTCCCTTTGACGAATGGATCCTATATCGCATCATCTCCTTATAGCCATTATCTCCTTATCCTATAGGGCAAATATAAGTTTAAAGATTTCTAGATTACTATTAGACATGTTGTTTAGCATTTACTGGATTTTTTGCCTTTATTAATGTCAAATGAGGACAAAAATTTGGATTTTCGGTAAAATAGACGTTATCTCCTAATTTAAACTGCAATATTTGGCAAAAAAAATGATAATCTTTATTGCCAAAAAAATTACTCAAGTGATGCAGTTGCCGTGGGAAGAAGTACTTGCATAAAAACAACAGATACGCGTATACTTCCTCTTCACTTTTACAAATCTGAAAATAAATTGTATTGGATGTAAATAAATCAACGGCCGAGGAACATGTCTGCGCATGGGCCTGGCAGCTGCTTGCTCGTTAGTCGCCAAGACGTCCACAACTGCTGCTTGCTGATTGACGAGCTCCTGTGTGGTCCGTGCCAGTTGGACAGATATTAGATGGGCTGAGGAGTTGAGATAATGGGTTAGACCAAATTAGTAGTACTAATATATATTTTTCAATTTTTGGAGTGCAGGCTCGAGCCTGTTAAAGCCTACCTAGTAGACTCGCCTTTGCTTGGAGTCACTTGTACCTTCCGATCACGCTCCTCGGCGGTGTGACGCTGAACGGGGCTGAGGAGAGAGCATATGGCCGTCACGGAGTTAAGGCCCAGTTCTTTCGAAATTCGGCTTGTGCATAAGCCACCCTGAGTAGAGCTGTCCAGATAAGCAGCTGTGAATTTAAGCTAAGCAGAAACTGCAGTCCAGTTCTTTTGGGCTTCCCCTGTTCTAGTTTATTGTCTGAGTTGTATGGTAAAATGTCTATAACGTCCTTGGGGTAAATTCATATCCTAACTAACAGATTTTGAATTCTTTTGTAGTGTTTTCACATATATGATCACAAAATAAAATTCTGAACATTATATAAATTGATAATTATTACAATTTTCTTTTTTTTACATAGAGTACGTCTTCCTGTCCAATACATACGTAAATAATTATACAAATAATACAATATTTATTCTTACGGAGAGTTTTTTCTTCTGGCTAGAAAATCGTTTCTGCTTTTTTTAGAGAATGCAGCCTTTTCTTGATCAGTAAACATGCATAGAGTTTGTTCGATACATTCAACGACCTATTCACATGGCAAAAGGAAACTGAAGAAAAACAACCAAGCTGCTTGATATCTGACACTAGTACACCGTTTTCAGACCTGTCAATGGACAAGGATCAAGGAGTTCTTTCGTTGTACTAGGGAGAGACACTAGTACACCGTTTTGTTCGCAGTCTAAAAAGCAAAACCAAATACTCCTATAATACATATCGCAGTGCACCTAAACTGATACGGATCAGTATGTCCATTGACGGGATATGCATTGATGAACGCATCCATGAAGATGAACTGCATCTAGTTGGCCTTGTCTGCATCGTTTGCGGCGTCAGTCGTACTGGGTGGCACCTTCAAGGCTTCAAGCAGCCCGGCCGGAGGAGCCACGTCCTGCGCCAGGAGGGAAGATCTGCAGGGCTGGCCGCCAGTGGTGGGGGCGGAGGCGCTGCTGCTTGGGCGCTGCAGCATATCAAGCCCCGGCAGAGCAGCAAGTCGGCCGGATGCGGTGGTGGACATCTTCATCAGATCGAGCCCGGCCGGTCAGCTCGATCTCTGCCCGATCTGCCATGGAATGGGACCGAGGCTAGCGGCTCGGGAGGGGAGATGGTCGAGGCGATAGGTGGCGGCGAGCTTGCTCCTGGCGGCGCTGGAACCCTAGCTCTGGAGGAGAGGAAGAAAAAGGAACGGTTCGCTCGGGGGACAGGAGTCCCTCGAGAGGAGAGAGAAAACGTTCAGGCTGCGCATGGCATTTCCGTGTAAATTTGATGTCCAACGAGGGCAACTCGAAAAACGCGCGGCGCGAGACGTTGGGTATCCCAGCTTCTCCCCAGTTTTTTTGGGCTTAGACTTATTTTGACAGTTAAGCTGTCTAGAAGCCAGCTGCCCACAAAAACGGCTTAAAATCCAGTTTTTTTGGGCTTAGACTTATTTTGACAGTTAAGCTGTCTAGAAGCTCCAAAAGAACTGGGCCTAAGGCCCAGTTCATTTGAGTTTCGGCTTGTGCATAAGCCACCCTGAGCAGATCTGTCCAGATAAGCAGTTACGGATTTAAGCTAAGCTGAAGCTATGGTCCAGTTCTTTTGGGCTTCCTCTGTGCTAGCTTTCCAGTTCTTTTGGGCTTCTTCTGTGCTATCTTATTGTCTGAGTTGCATGATAAAAAGTCTGAAACGCCCTTATGATAAATTTATGTTCTAACTTAAGGTATTTTAAGTTTGTTTATGTTATTATCAATATAGTCTAATAAATTTATAAGGAAACACACTCCTAGCAAAAATAAACAAATATAGTCTAATAAATAGGCCTTGAGATGTTGACTGACAAATAACAAAAGCAGTTAACAGATATAAAATGTATTCGTCTTTGGAAATATGGATGCAACAACAAATATGGAGCTTGTATGTATGTTCTTTCAGAATGACCTGAGCCTCTATCTACTCGTCCGGCAAGCTGTTCCTGAGAATGAGTCCTATGTGAGACGACCTGTTCAAACGACCTTCCATCGCCCTAAAGATCAATCGATCTTGATCATCATCTGGAGATCGCTCCTTGTTAGCGATCACCCAAGTCTTGCCTCGGAGGATCTGCTTTTATATCACCCAAGACATAGGACTCAAAAGAACAGGGCAGCGACAGACACAGACTGACGAGCTCAGAACTGAAGAAATCTGAACATGCAATTCCTCAACATCTAAACTGAAGAGCAGCAGATCCTGCAGCGTTGGACGGGAATCGCTGGAACGCGCTGGAGCACCGGTGGCGAACGCGCTGGAGTGCTACCGGCGACAAACTTGAGGCCGTTGGAGCGCTTGCAGGCGGGTGGAGGCTGGTCGTGCGCTGCAGCCGGTGGATGCGGGGCCCTAGACGCCGGCGGAGACGGCCCCCCGGACACCGGTGGACGGCCGTTGCGGACCAAGCCGCCGCCGAGCTCTGAATCGACGGGATCCGGGCGGAGAGATGGGCTCGGGGCTATCCTCCTGCCATGGGGTGCTCGGGGGCGACGAGATGCTGGGATGCGGCGGCGGGATTCGTCAAAGGAGGAGGAGGAGGCGGAGGTTATGGGAAGCTGGGGCTCGGGGAGGGAGTGTCGGGAGAGCGAGAGAGGTGGGAGAAAATATCTGTTCGTCCGCGTCGTGGAGAAGAAAGGAAAGGAAAAGAAAAAAGAGAAAGAAATGGCCGGTTCGGTGGAGGGCACTGCGGTGGCAATCTATTGTAATTTCCATGACAACCGTGGGCAACAACCAATAAAATATAACGGTTCGTCCGTTTTGCGGGAAGCCGCCAGAAGTTGGGGTGGGCTGGCTTCCCCCACCGTGAAGAAAGGGAGGAAGCCAGCTGTCCAGAAAAGCGCTTAAATTCGAGTTCTTTTGGGCTTTTTTTCACCTTGAAGCCACTAGGAAGCCTAAAAGAACTGGGGCTAGGCTGGGGTACGACATGGAGCGGGAATAGCAGCACGGATGAAATCATGAAAAAGTTCGATGTTAGACATAACTGAGCTAACCAAGTACATGCACCGTTGACTTGCACAAATCAGAGCCGAGCCGTGTGCAGAGCCATACAGTACCTGCACCGTGCACAAGCTGTGCCGACGCAGTGAAATTATTCGTGTAAATCCCTAAGATGCTCGATCAAGTGTGTCTAGGCTCTACATTTGCCAGGCCTGCCCGTAAAACTTCTAGGGGTACTATTACAAGGGTTGTTTTTTCTTGTCGATCGACGCCATGATTCGACCTTCCTAGCCTCAACGCTACGACCTACACATATTGATTTTCTCTGCCTCAACTGAACCACTGTGATAATCCTTTGGGTTTGCTCTTTGACTGAAGAAGAGCGGTACTGACCACGTCCAGCATCCCATTCCCATCGTCAAGTATACTGTGGGCAGTTGAGCATACGTCATGACAAGGATGGCAAGAGACGGGGAAGATCTTCCTCGGAACTCGTCCAATATCTCCGCAAGATCGCCATGGCAGACGATCTATCGGGCCCATGCCGTAGCTAGCGTCGTCATGCTCTGCAGCGGTCACACCTAGACCATATATAAATCAGACGGCCAAATCGGTGCAAGAGATGTGAAGTTTAATGGCTCGCGGTCGCGGTGTTTATTCTCCGGACGGGATAGCGACGACGAATGGATGGGTTTCAGCTGCCAGTTCTGCCAATTCATGCATGCAATGGATAGCGACGACGGCTGGAGTATAGTAGTACCATAAAAGGGCTAGACAGGAAGTAAGCCTGGACGTGTGGCGTGCCGGGTTGAGTACATTTCAGGAGTACTTGCATGATAAACAGGGAGTAGGAGCACAAGGTCCTAGAAAGAAATTGAGCCGGTGTCCTACAGTGAATTCTAAACATTATTTATTTGATTTGTGGTGTCACACACTACACTTACATAAAGAAAAAAAAAATCCGGTGTCATGTGACCCGGTACACCCATACATGAGCATATGCTCCCGATTTTAAAAACGTTTAAACACACATTGAAATGTCAAAAAATCGGATGAACAATTTTGCACGTACATCTCGGCATTTTATGTGCTCACAAAGTCGTCCCATGAAGAAAAAAAAGACAAAATTCAGTGCTAAAAAAAGCTTTTCACCAATATTTTTTCATCGTTTTCACAGACCATAAAAATGGTTTTTCACGAAACTGGGCGCGCACACATAGAGCTTCCAGATGTATGTGCAAATTTCTTGAAGATTTGACTTTTTGTTTTGTGTCAGGAGCATATGCTCCCATATGATAAAGTGAACTTCCCCTATAAATTTAGTATGAAAGAAGTATTTGAAGTCTGACCAAGCTATACAAATACAACATCTACGGTAGAATCTATATATCCACCATAAATATACTCCCTCTAGTCCCAAATAAATGTTGTGAGGAGTAGTTCCTTCGACATTTAAAACAGACCGGAGGTACTAATATATTTCATGGCGTATTTATTTAATAATGTAGATGTTGATTCTTTAGATAAATTGTAAACATTTAGTAATTTCAGTTGGACTAAATTGTATGACTTACACTTTGGAATGGATGTACTCCCTCCATTTTCATTTACTTCATGTTCTACGTTTTTTTGAAGTCATTTTTTAAAGTTTGACCAAGTATATACACGAAAATATCAACATCTATAATATTAAATATATAATATAAAAATATATCTTAGGACTATTCAAATAATGTTAAAATTTTATTGTATTTTTTATTTTTTTACTAAATATTTGGTCAAACTTCATAAAGTTTGACTTTCACTAAACCTAGAACGCGAAGTAATTGAAAATGGAGGGAGTTGTTGTATACTTGTATTGTTTGTTATAAGACCAAAATTCCATCTTCCTATGTAATCCAGAATGTAAAATATATGATGATAAAAACTACACATATAACTATATCGATATATACATGTATAATTTTTTTCAGTTAAAAAACACACAAAAAAACTCTTCAAACAGTAGGAGTATGATTTTCTGTTTTCTTTTTCATTTTTTGGGTTCGATGAAGTCCCAGCTCCAACCGCATTTGCACCACAATGTTGCATGCACGCGTTTATTCCACTTAGAACGTTCCTAGTATTGGAAGATGCACTATATCAACTCACTTGGGAAGTAAATTGTGGCGTGAAATCAATTCTTTGATGCTCACATATACGGCATCATTGTTGGCCTATCGGTCTCTCCAGCTAGCCATAAGATCATCGCGTATCTCGAGATAGACCGGATAATCAAGTGCTGCTTCAATTACAACAAGCGCCGCAGTTTTGCGCTGCAAAATGTTCCTGTGTAGTGTTGCACTTGCACCCAGATAAATGAACACAGCCCGCTACCTGTACAGGATTTGTTTACACAGAGCTGTTGGAGGAGAGGAAGAGACGATTATAACAACTCATTTAAGAGTGGAGATACGGCCGGTGATGGGAGTAAATAGCAGCACTCCTGTTTGCAGCGACAAAAGATTTGGCTCGCTGCACCTGCACTGCATCTCCCATATCCCCCTCGTGGTGCCAGACAGCTAGCTGCTTTGCTCATCGGCGGCGACGCCGGATTCGCTGCGGCCGCGGCGTGTGGGTGCGTCACGGCATGACCCCGCCGCATCCGATCCGCGCTCGGCGCAGACCGTATCCGTATCTTGGATTCACTCTCTCTCCCCTGCCGCCGAGATATCCCTCGGGCTCGGGGCCCGGTCCACGACCTCCTCGTCTTCGCCTTCTCCGCTAGCTCCATATATATCTCCTGTGCCACGACTGACCCCGGCCGTCGCCAGGGACTATATATAGGGGTCGTCACTCGTCACACAGTACTCACCTGTGCTCACAGCAGTCGCTCTCGATCTCCAGCCACTTCCCAAAAAAGCCTTCGCCTCTCCCTCCACCTGCTAGACGAGAGTGGAACTGGTACTAGGTGAGATGGCGAGCTGCAAGGGCCTTGTTGGCGGCGAGGGGAGCGCGGCGGCGGCGGCCGCGCTGCCGCACGTTCTCGCTGTGGACGACAGCTCGGTGGACCGCGCCGTCATCTCCGGCATCCTCCGGAGCTCCAAGTTTCGCGGTGAGTAGTCGTCAACAAGATCAGAGCCCTCTCGTTCCTCTACTTGTGTTCCTTCTGTTGTCGTGGATTTGTGACAAGAGGTGTGTGTTTGTGCAGTGACCGCCGTGGACAGCGGGAAGAGGGCGCTGGAGCTTCTGGGCTCCGTGCGTGATCTTTTACCGAACCTTTGATTTTCGTCGATTTTGTTGTGCTTTGCGACGGGCGTTTTAACGTGTGTTCTTGGTTCCTGCAGGAGGCGAATGTGAGCATGATCATCACTGACTACTGGATGCCGGAGATGACTGGGTACGAGCTCCTGAAGAAGGTCAAGGTAATAATACCACATGAATGACACGATACAACCATTTCTCATGCATTGTCAAAAAATCCATTAATCACATGCATGTACATCAAAATCTTTTTTAGTTCTTTCTTTGTGTAATGACAACGGAAATGTGCTGCATGCATGCATGCAGGAGTCGTCCAAGCTGAAGGGGATCCCCGTGGTGATCATGTCATCCGAGAACGTGCCTACAAGGATCAGCAGGTTAATTAGCATTCTTCGTTGTCTTGGCAACACATGCATATGGCCCATTCTTGTTTGTTCACTGATACTAGCAGCTAGGACTAGGATGCAGCAGCTCATTTCTGCACGTTTTTGGTCCGTCAGGTGCCTGGAGGAAGGGGCGGAGGACTTCCTGCTGAAGCCCGTCCAGCCGTCTGATGTGTCGCGGCTGTGCCGCCGTGTCCTCCGCTGAGCGTCTGAGCGCGGCGTCGCGCTGGATGGACGACGGCGGGAGACGCTCCTGCATGGCGTGCGGGTTCAGTGTTTTGGCCTGTTGGGACATGGAAGCATGGAGCATTAGTAGATGAGTAGTATCGCCGTCAGTATGCATGCATGCTTGGTTTTGTTTCTGCCCAAGTATGATGATGCCTGTTTCCCTATGTATGCAGTAGTCGTCGTTTCTCCGTCAGCGTGTTGCGGCCTTTTGTATTTAGCTTCTTAACTAGTAAGTACGATGTCTTGCATCTTTCACCGCATGTTTCAGTTCATGGGGTATGCCTCAAGCTAGTGTTGCTGGTAAAGTTCAGTTTGTTCTTACTAATATCGCCCCATCAGAATATGGGATGGATTTATGAACTCGATCGTCCATCCAACTCGATCATAATGTGACTCGCATGTTGTTTGATGCCATTTCTGGGAACAAGGCCTTAAGTACCGAGCAGTAGGAGTACTAACACTAGTGGTGTACTAGCTGTACTTATCTTGATACGGAAAAGGGATATCCGTAAGATCGTACGCATTTGATTGCTACTATTGATTCATATAAGCTGTACAGTACTACGTACTGTGTAACCAAGTTATTTGATGCCATTTGTGGAAACAGGGCCTTAATATCAACTAGGAGCAGTAGGAGTACTTGCTTACCGTAGTGACTGCGTCTTATCAGGATAAGCAGTTAAGCACACCAGTAGTGCACCGTGCAGAGAAGGTGTAGTAGGATATTCAAATGGTTTCAAAGCTCATTAAGATTGTGGTTAATTTCTTTCTCGTAATGGCTCCTGCTCGTGCTTGGTACTTAACTTCTTCGAGCATGGTAGAATTTTTCAACATCTATGTCTTCTCAGTTCTCCCCTAAACGGACATGCCTTTTATACGTCTTTTATTCGTCTGCCCAAACGGATATGCGTTTTGTCCGTTTTTTATTTGTTTGGGTTGCCAAACGGAAAACGGTTATGTCCATGTTCGCCCCTTTCCGGCTACTACCCCTAACGGGCTGACACATGAGTCCGCCCGGCCAGGATTTAAGCCATTTTGATCAATATTGTTCTGACCCGGTCAGGGTTTTGGCCATTTTGATCACAATTTTGCACATTTTGATCACAATTGGCGGGGCAGCTACACGCGCGACCGTAGTCTGCGGCGCCGGTGAGTTTCCCGTCATGGGGGTGGCGGGCGCATACCTCGGCTGTGGCCGGGGAGGTTTCACCGGCGTCCGGCGAAATCCGAGATTGCACCGCTCCGGAAAGCTACCTGCACGCAGGTGGTTGCAGCGAAGGAGGGGAGGGCGTTGTAGCAGACCTCGCTGTCGCGGTCGCTGCTGCGACCACTCCTGGCGGCGGAAAAATACCGATCATGAGGAGGGCAATGGTTGCGCATCACCATTGGTCTGGCACTCGGCGGCGACCTTAGCCGCCTAGTCTTTTGCTTTCGGGCGTTCTGTTTCCGCTTCTCCTCGGCCCTCTGCTCCGGCCTGAGCTCCTTCTTTGGCTTCTTTGGAGCTTGAACCTCAGTGGCGAACACGAGGACTCCTCGGCGACAGGGGCGACGAGGTCGGCGGCGGTGGCGGCGGGTGCGTCGACCATGGCTAAGGCTGGAACTAGAGAGGGGTTTTTGGGAGAGGAAATGCCGCCATGGACAGTTATGCGCTGCCTCTGCCTCGATGGGTCGGCCCGGTGGAATCATCCTAAGAGTGGAGATATCTTACTACCCATTTGTTTAAAAAAATCGAAACCAATAGATTAGATGTTTCGAAAACAACTGATTTTTTAAAATTAAGCCAATGATATTCTAGAAGAATGGATTATAGCAATGCAAGACTATTTTTATTATAGTTTACACAAAAGTGACAAGAATGTAGATCTCATTATCTATATTTTTAAGTATCTAAAGTTACCATATTTTGCACTTCTTGTGTAGCCTATAATATAAATAATTTAGTGTTGCGATTTTCCAAAATTTTAAAACACATCATTGGCTATGTCCTGAAACTCGCAAATATGATTTTTGATTTTCTAGTGGAGTGGAGCACCGAAAGTCTGAGACTTAGGAGAGTTGAGCCTAGCTCAACTGGTTTGGTTCCTTGTGGTGGAACCAGCCCACCCAGGTTCAAATCCCAGACTTGACATGTGTGCTCGCATTTTACTGGATTTTACAGGATTTAACCTGCGCTATGCTTTCAGTGGTAGGTGACGTGCCCGTCAACAGCGAGGCACCCGTGGTGACTTCGTCAAACTTAAGATTTGCCGGACCAGTCTCTCGGAGGTGCTCATAGGGGTAGGGTTCGCGTGTGTGCGGTCATAGGGGTGTCTGTACGTGCGTGTGTGAGCGTCTGCGTCTGTGTTTCTAAAAAAAACACTTTAATAAGTTCTTTTCCCCGCTTTTTTTCAGATAGAGGGGCTGCAGATTAAAGGAGTCGAGTTAACTATCCCGAACGATGGCCGGGTGCATGTCAGAAAGGAGTTGCGGTGAATTAATGCTAGGGATCGGACTTCACTAAGGGCGTCTCCAATTTTGATTTAAGGGTCGGTCTTAGGGGGAAAAATAGTCTTATGTCCCGGTCTTAAACACTGTGAGACTAGACCTTAGGAGAAAAAACTTAAGACCCGGCTATACCCGTATGGCCAAGCCACAAGCCAGTTTTATACAATATTTCACTGTTCAGCTGACAAACTTTACACCGCCCAAATGAACTGTTGCCTTCATATTCTCCCTTGTAGCCCGACCCCATATTATTGCTCAACTCGACCTTAAACATTGTGGAGTTTTTTACTGGAAATAGCACAAGCTGTGGGGCCCAGCTTATGACCTGGGTGAGAAATAAGCATTGGAGACGCCCTACGTTCCAGTGACATGGGCCCATGACCTTACTGTGTACTGAACGAGCATGAGAGTACATGGTACATGTATGAGTACCAATTTGTGTATCTGTTATTCCTTTGGAATTTATAAAAATCAAATGTAATGTTTAGCTTCCACAAATTCAGTAGAGTTACAAGGAACAAAATATTTCCTTTAGACTATGTAATGTTTAGGCTAATTAGGCTCCATACATCATCTTCTCCTTGTACATGTCGGGACACGGATCACCTGACGTACGTTACCCCTGACGTGGGGTCACTGCCTGTGGGCCCCGGGCCCACGCGTCAGTGGCGGGCCACCACGTCAGGGGAGCCGCGTCCGTACATGTCGATGCTAGTTTCCTCCCTCTTTCATGAATTTGAGTGATGTAGGATGTTGTTCCATGTGACAATCAAACACTTAGCTAACATATTTGCAAGCTTACAGGCGAATAGGCCATCTTAATGCTCAGGTTTGGGCTTGAAGATTGCAAAGAAGAAAAGCAACAATTTTGAGAAGAATCTTATCTGGTTGTATTAAAAGATGTTGAAAACTAATCTGGACTATTGTTGATACAGGCCGATGCAAGAAGTGAAATTTTGGAGAAGAGAGACTGATGCTTGTAGTCTGAAAATGTTGCACTATGAATTCCACTTGTATTTTGTTGTTGCACCGAAAATGTCATGTTTATGCACCAATCCCTGCATGGAGTTTGGGGGATTGAGGATTGGAGTTTTTGTGGGGATTGGATGAGGGAAAGGGTTTTGTCCAATCTCTTGGGGGATAAATCCCCAAAACCCCAAAAATACCTGAGAAACAAACATAGCCTTAAAGGTTTCGGGGGATTACGGGGTTGGGAAATCTCTTGTGGTTTTACGTAAAAAGTTAAGTACATGCATGGACGGAAGTTGAGTATCTATAGAGGTTGGTCGGGACAAGTTTGTCGGTATGCAGACTTACATCTAGAGCCAAGTTGCATCCACGACCCCCCCAATATCGTGGCAACACCAAAAAAAATCGGCTTGAGCTTCATTGGACAAAGTCGTCTTTTAATTATGGGTTCATCTCTAACCGTAAAACCCCATTTGTCCCCACTCCGACATGACCAAACGAGGTTCCAGCGAGGGAAAAACCCTACCATAGTGAGACGGCCCATCCTCCTCGAAGAGGCTCGGGTGGCGGTTCGACAATTTTTTCTTGTGAATTTAGCCAAACTAAAAGACAACTTTTCATCGAGATTCAAGGTTTTTCTTGTAAAATTACAGGTTCGACTCTCCATCATGACTATCGGTTGTGCAAATTTGGACTGGTTTATTTGTTTACACCATAATAATACAAGTATAAGGGCCAACCCCACCGTCTCCATCCTACTTTGCAAGTTTAGGGGGTCCATATTTAGTTGTTTATAAACTTGTGTTAATATTTCTTTTTTGAATGGAGGACTTTACTCATCAAATAAAAGCAGCATCATTTACAATAATGGATGAGATAAGTAAGGAGCGGTATCACCCAAACAACCGAGGACCGAGGATTTAGTGCTAAACATTGGTTTAGCGAAAATGTCAGCTACTCCCTTTTTTCCTAAATATTAGACTTTCTAAGCTTTCTATATTTTCCTGATTTGTTTCTAAGTGAGTGAATCAACATATGAAAACATATCTACATACATATAAATTAGGATAAAATAATAAAAAATCTTATATTTTAAATTGGCAGGAGTATCTCGTCAGCCTCCGTCGTCCTCCCGGATTACATAGCCAATTAGTGGCACTCCACAATAATAAACAGCATCCTATCCTATACCACCTCGATATGTAAAACGAACTACTCCATCTAAAAAGCCCTACTACCTTTTCTCCTTCCTGGCTTTTAGCGATTCTCGTTGAATTGTCATAATCATCAAAAAAAACATTCTACTACCTACTAACTAATCGAAAAGCTAGCAGCTGCTAAAAAATAATTGATCGAAAAATACGTTTTCAGACTAATCAAGAGACAGGTTCAAAACAGAAAGACGTAAAAATGTTGGATCAGTGAAAAAGAAAATCTTAAACCCTTGCGTCCACTCCGCCACCATGGCCTTCTCCGCCTCCCCTTCCCTCACCTCCCTCGCTTCCTCCACCGCCGCCATCGCCGCCGCCGCGACCCCGTCCTGTTCCCGCGGCCCCACCTCCAACCCCTTTCCCGATCCAAAACCGCTGCACCTTTCCGTCAGACTATTCTCCCCGCTCCCGAAACTTCCACTTCTCTCCTGCTCTGGGCCGCGCGTCCCCTGCGCCGCCACCGGCGACGGATCGGGTGCGGGGAACCACGGGAACGGCTCTAGTGGAAACGGCGGGAAATATGGAGGCGGCAAAGATGACGACGACGACGGCGGCGATGATTACGAGGAGGCCGAGTTCGGGCCACTGCTCGGCTTCAGCGAGGTGCTGCGCCTCGCCGCGGCCCGAGGCGTCGCGCTCCCGGCTGACATGATGGAGGCGGCCAAGGACGCCGGCATCCGGGAAGTCCTATTGCTCCGGTACTTCGATCTGCAGGTATACCCGATTGCGTGGATTTTTTTTTGCTGAAGGCGTAAATCCGGCTGTTTTCTCACGCCTTTCAATCTGCGCAGGCCGCACCGTGGCCACTCAGCGCGATGATCCGGGCCTTCTCAGTGCTCCGCAACAGAATGCTCGCCGATCCTTCATTCCTCTTCAAAGTTGGCACCGAGGTCTGTTCGATTGATCGTTGACTGTTTTGTTGTCAGAAACTCAGAATTAAGAGCTGACGTTTTTATATTTTAGTCCTTTTGTTATTTCTAAGTTGGGATGTGGATTGAATGCAGGTCGTGATCGACTCGTGCTGTGCAACGCTTGCGGAGGTACAGAAGAGGGGTGAAGATTTCTGGGCGGAGTTTGAGTTGTATGCTGCCGATATTTTGATCGGTGTGGTTGTTGATATCGCCCTCGTTGGGATGTTGGCTCCATATGTGAGATTCGGAAAGGCATCCTCTTCAACAGGGCTCTTTGGGAGATTCAGCCGGATGGCTGGAGCTTTGCCAAGCAGGTGAAATTATACGACATTTCACCATAAGTTGCCTCTAGAGATTGATAGATAATACTAAAATTAAAGTCTAAGGTTCCTAGTTTGTACTTTCACTTGTCATGACCATCAGATTCAGTCCAAGAAATCAATAGGAATGGACTGGAGGCATGTTGCTATTCAGTAGTAGTTGTAATTATTCTGAATATGAATCTTCCGATCTAACACTCTGCTTTCATGTCTGTTTACCTGCAGTGTATTTGAAGCTGAAAGGCCAGGCTGCAGATTTACAGTTCAGCAAAGAATTGGAACATACTTTTATAAGGTAACAAATCTTACATCAAAAGTGTTCATTTTGATTTTGAAGCATGATTATCTGATATTTTATTTCGAATTGCTGGAACATCATTATGTTGTTTGGATCGGTCTGTTTCCATTCCAGGGTGTTCTGTATGGCTCGGTTGGATTTGTCTGTGGTATTATTGGCCAAGGAATTTGTAATATGATAATGACTGCCAAGAGGTAATGTTTATGTCTTTGGGCATATTACACATGTGATGTATAGTTAAATCCTCCAGATATACTGCCAAACAATACATAATCACTTTTTCGCAGTTTTATTTTTTGTCTATCTCCTATAATGCTACCCTTTTCTGTAGATGCTATGCTTCTATGCTTTCTTTGTTGTTTGCTTGTGTCCCAGTATTGTTAATGAACATTATTCTGAAATTATGTTTCTCACATTTTGATTTGCCTGATGTTGCTTGCACGTATCCATTTTCCAGGAGTGTTAAAAAATCAGATGAAGATATTCCTGTTCCACCACTTATTAAAAGTGCTGCTCTCTGGGGTATGTGGATTATGTATTTCCATTTTACCTATCGTTTTGTCTTAGGTTCTTAGATACATGCTCAGTAACTAGAAATATATGTAATTTTTTTTATATCTTCTAAAACAATGTAGCAGCAGCAGCTGAGTCAAACATACAAATGGAAATACATTTTGTTAATGGTTTGATTCCGCTTAGTTATTTTACTTAAATACCAATCATTTCAAATTTCATAATCTCTGACTACGAAACTATAAACTGTTCTCTATACTGTCTAGTGTTATTCTATGCAGTGAGCTTCCTATTTGTTCTGCAAACTATTACTAGACAATAAAATTCATACGTTCCACTAAACTGACATGCAATGTTGGCATGTAGGTGTATTCCTTGCTGTATCATCTAATACACGCTATCAAATCATCAATGGTTTGGAGCGAGTAGTTGAGGCATCACCAGTTGCAAAGGGTGTCCCTCCTGTTGCCATGGCTTTCACTGTCGGTGTTCGTTTTGCCAACAACATCTATGGTGGCATGCAATTTATCGATTGGGCCCGATGGAGTGGTGTTCAGTAATGGTGAGTGATCATTTTTTAGTTGTTCATCTTGTCGTATTCTCCCCAACAGTATGTCATGACATTGTCAGTGGTATCTTAAGAGATACTCATTCCATTCCACAATACTCTACATTCTAAAAAGTTTAAGACAAGATAGCATGCTCTTTAATAATACTATTCAAATATGTAAACATCCAATCCAAGACAGATTAGCATTAATGATACCCAATAGAAAAAGAGAGAGACTGCTTATTTTGTTGTTGTTGCTGATTACCGAGGAGATAATTAATGTTTAGAACCTAGAATGTAGAGTAATATGGAACTAAATACTAATACAGAATGTAGACTATTGTGGAACGGAGGGAGTATGGGACTATCTCTATAAGGGCAGCTACAATGCGGCACCATATTAAAGGCGCTAGGAATAGAATCCCAGCAGTTGTGGGAGTTTAAACCTCAATCCTGGCTGTTTTTTGCATCGGCGCATTATAAGAGACGGATGCTTAGAAAACACACACGAACTACCGCTCCTAGCGATTAGTCGCGTGCACACATTGGGGATTTCAGTTTTTAAGCACCCGTGTTGGTCATGCTCTAACTCCAATTGAAACCTTAAAACCAAAAAAAAAATAGAACTGCCGAAATATGTTCATAGCAGTCCAGCCTCCTCACAATACCTAATTATATAAGAAAATTATTTGTGTACACATATTCAGCTATTCACATAAATTCTTCCCAGGTTATGTCCTTTTAATGTCTTGCATACTCTGGAAAGCTGACTAATAGTTCTATTTCCTACTATAATATAGTTCTTGCAGAACCCTGTGGTATGTTCTTGAGAACCTATTTGACTATCCATTTATTATTATAATTTTGCAGTCTTGTATAGGGAGATCTTGATGAAGCTTCGTTTTCTTTTTCACCTTTGCTGAGAGGCAGTAGCAGCTGCAGTCCTCTTGAAGTTGAAGTCGGTCACTTGGAGAAGGCTGACATACATGAGCTGATTTGATTTCAGTTACTCCTGTATGTATATCGAGGACAAACACTCACTTAATTTGTCGACTGCATCATTAAATTTATCACATGGGTAATGCCGCTTGACTATTCGCAGTCCTCCCCCACCCCAACGTTTCATTTCAGTTGATGTGTCCATTTGGGTTGATTTACCGACGAGGTTTGCTTCAGTGCTTCACCTCTGGTAAAATTTGAAGGGGTAACTTTGTACCGGTTTGTTGTTTTCTGTTGGGGCCACAAAATCCAGATCCAGTCCCCCGTATTCATATAGTACATGTACATTATTCTAAAATAAAATAGTACATGTACATTATCTGATAAAAAAAACTTGCGATGAAAGATTTAAAAACATAGTAATCAGCTATATTTGCTAATAAACCATGTTAGTATGTGACACAGTATCAAATAGTTGGATAGATCGTGACCGTATTTATGTTGTTTGCGTCCGAACTTTTATCAAGGGGAGGAGCACCGGAACAGAGACCTTTAACGAATTGGTGTCTAAAATAACGTTTGCGTAACGAAACATCACGAGTTCATGACTAAACCTTACAAGTTGCGGATAGTGTATAGGGTCAATCCAATCAGTCCAAATTGTCGGCTAACAAACCGGGCGACTGGGAAGTCCCATCTGCTGAAAATGACATGACTGCCACCTGTAGTCTTGTACTGCATGTCCTATCGTCGAATGTCAACACATGAAGGCGTGCTGCATCGCAAGTTCGCAACTGCGACACCAACGCCAGTGCTAGACGATTCAATTTCAACACGCAATTGGCCTACACTCATAGAACATGGTCCTGGCCATGGCGGTTCTGCTGCCGCTGGTGGTGGCGCTTCTAGCCGCACCAACTACGGCCGCCGTTTGCCAGACGAGCTGCAGCCAGACCGATTTCTCCTACCCTTTCGGCATAGGCCCCGAATGCTCCCTGCCGGGATTCAACCTCACCTGCGACGCCAAGAAGCACCTCCTTCTCGGCAGCCCGAACGTGACGGTGGACTACACCATCTTGGCAGGCCACTCCGTCTCCGCACTCGCCGTCTATGTCGCGCGCACGGTGGACATGGGATCAGGCGCCACCACGTTCTCCACCTCGTGGGAAGGCCCCGGCACGCCCTTCGCCATCTCCGGCGCGGCAAACATGTCGTTGTTCGTCCTCGGCTGCGGCGTCACGGCCACCCTGCTCGACCGCGGCGGCACGGGAGCTGTGGTCGGCAACTGCTCCGTGGTCTGCGGCGGTGAGGAGGTCATGCGGAGGCTGCCGGATGGGCTCTGCATGGGCCTGGGTTGCTGCCGCATCGACTTAAGCGTTCACCTCCGGGCGTTTACCTTGAACATATCGCGCGCCAGCGATGGTGTCAGCCGGGACAAGCTGAGCTACTTGGTAGCTCGCCGGGACAAGTACACGTTCAGACCCAGCGATCTGGAGCATGACATTGACGTGGGCTTGCTTCCTCCGGCCCTGCTGGACTGGGCCATCCCCGACCAGCCAGACTGCCGGCGCTCCATGAACGACAGGGTGACCTATGCCTGTGTTAGTAACCAGAGTGAGTGTCAGGACTCGCCGATTGGAGGCTACGTCTGCCAATGCTCCAGGGGCTTCACCGGCAACCCCTATGTCGTCGATGGCTGCGTACCGGACCAAGGTAATCCCCTTCATCTCTGTCTTGACAGCACCTGAATGCCAATAGTTTTTGTACAATTTGCATGATCATTTCCCCCCATTTCTGTCCAATAGTCTATGGTTCCACCCAACCGAAGGATAATTGTCGGACCATGTGCGGGAACGTGAGCGTTCCATTCCCCTTCGGCACAGAGCTGGGCTGCTTTGCGAGGATCAATCTTTACCTGGCATGTAATCCTGGGCCTTCTCCTGCGATCCTCCAAATGTCTGAGGACATGATAGTCACTGACATATCCATCGACGAAGGCATCTTGAGAATTCAGAAGCTGTCCGACCCAGGTGATTTCCTGGGGGATCGAAGCACCACGCTCTACTCATTCTCTGGAGAATCTGGCGTGGTGGAGTGGGCTGTTGATAACCCGACGTGCAGGGAGGCTATGCTGAACGAGAACGAGTACATGTGCGTCAGCGCTCGTAGCGAGTGCGTACATGTCACCGAAGACAGAACGCGTAAGCATGTGGGCTACAGATGCAAATGCGCTTCCGGTTTCCAGGGAAATCCTTACCTTGAAGAAGGATGCACAGGCAAGTTCTCGGTCTGTGTATGCTTAATTTAAATTTTCGTGCACTAATGATCCTCAGGAATTCCGTTCTGTGTTCTTTGTATGGTTACTTGGTGAAATTTGCAGACATCAACGAGTGCTTGCAGCCTGATAAATACACTTGCAATGGGATCTGCCAGAATAGCATAGGAAGTTTTACTTGTTCTAGATGCCCGCATGGAACAGATTTTGACAGAATTGCAAATAAGTGCAAAGCATCCGACGTTATCTTAGGTATGAGTATGACACACTGAGATAATTCAGGTTGTTGCGGTTTGCAAGCTCGTCGGAGCCTAATTTTTAGAAGTAGAGGATTGCTAACACAGTGGAACCAATGCCAATTTCATGCAGGTGTTACCATTGGACTTAGCTCTGGCGCCGGAATTTTATTTATTGCCGCGATTGCAGTCATTATAATCGGTAGATGGAAGAAAGACGTCCGTAAACAGCTCAGGAGGAGGAACTTCCACAAGAACAAAGGCATCCTCCTTGAACAACTCGTCTCCTCCAACTCAAGTGCCAGTGACAACACGAAGTTATTCTCCCTGGAAGAGCTTGAGAGGGCAACCAACAACTTCCACCCCTCACGCGTGGTTGGCCGTGGTGGCCATGGGACAGTTTACAAGGGCATCCTGACGGACCAGCGCGTCGTCGCGATCAAGAGAGCAGAGCTGGTTGAGAGCAGCGAGATCAACCAGTTCATCAACGAGGTTGCCATCCTATCACAAATCAACCACCGGAACGTGGTAAAGCTCCTTGGTTGCTGCCTCGAAGCCGAGGTCCCACTGCTCCTCTACGAGTTCATCTCCAACGGCACACTCTACGACCTCTTGCACCGCCAGTGCCAGCAGGAAGGTAATTTGTTACCGTTGCCTTTGGAGGAGCGCCTAAGGATCGCCACTGAGATCGCTGGTGCACTCACCTACCTGCACTCTGCAGCCTCGGTGTCAGTCCTTCATAGAGACATCAAATCCATGAATGTACTCCTGAACGACAGCCATACGGCAAAGGTTGCAGACTTCGGTGCGTCGAGGTCGATACCGATTGACCAGACACATGTGGTCACCGCCGTGCAGGGCACCTTCGGCTACTTGGATCCTGAATATTACCACACGGGGCGATTAACTGAGAAGAGCGATGTTTACAGTTTCGGGGTGATACTTGTCGAGTTGCTGATGAGAAAGAAGCCACTCGTCGAGAATGAGAATGGTGAGAAGCAAAACCTGTCGAATTATTTCTGCTGGGCTATTGGGGAGAGGCCTCTGGAGGAGACGGTGGATGCTAATGTTATGGATGGTGGAAATAAGGAGGTGATCAAACAGATGGCTGTCTTGGCGCGAGAGTGCCTGAACCTGAGGCGACAGCAGAGACCTAGCATGAAGGACGTGGAGATGAGGCTGCAGTCCCTTATGGCACGGAAGGTTGCTCCCGGAAAGGATGAGATGGCACGGTATCCGTACGGTGGAGCAGGAACACATGGTGGGCGTCGAGGTGTTGTTCCTGTGGCTGGTCACGATGGCACACGCCAGTACAGCCTAGAGCAAGGGTTCACATCGTCCTTGAGCATACCGCGATAAACCATGCTCCTCCTGTTCAGTTCGTGTATCACTCCTGCTACAGTAATATATTGTACTCCTTCACGGTTATTTAACTATCCTTGAGCATCATCCTTGAGTATTCTTTTTTTCACTATCAATACTAGCTGAATAACCGTTGCTACAAGTAATGTGTCGTCCTGTTTTCTGAATGTGCACGCCTACATGCGATTTGTAACAGACATAATATGTACTCACGCTTCTTGTGCAATGATCTTTGTTCCTGCCGTAGGACACGGACTCGAGAACACCGTAGAGGTCATGGTTCTTTCACCACACCCTCCTCTCGTGGCGGTTGTGCTGGTCCGGCGGGTAAGGCCCGAGGAAGCGCATGACAACCTCAACGCGTTACTGCCAAAGGAGCACCAGCCAGTTCTCGCTTTGCTCGTCAAATACCACCATCTCGTGTCGATGGTGAGGCTGCGCCTCTAGCCGCTGCTTCGGCTTCGTGGTTGTGCGCCATGGCGAGGAGCCGAAGGAGCAGTGTGGAGGACATGAGATTTAATTTTCTAGCTAGATTTCCAACACATCTAATTGGTCGAATTACGCAACTATTTGTATATCAGTTACAGATTTCCTAATAAATTTGTTTCATTGGGAGGTTACATACTGTAGTGGTTTATTTGTGAACTCTCCCTAGTTCCCCAAATGTTCTCTTTAAATGTAGTTCATCAAAATTCAAAATTTTGACTACATATACATTATAAATATTTAAATTATATACTTATCTTAGTTCTTTTTCAAACAATATTTCTCTAGCCTAGAATGTAGGTTTAGAGGACATCCACACACTCTCCAAGATAATGCTTTGACCAAAGAATGTGTGTGCAAACTCGTTGAGTCATATAAAATTAATGGGGTTAGAGTATGTATCTACAACTAGCAATATCAGTTTGATGTTTTCGATAATATCACTGTAGTCATTGTTTATAAACGGCCAAAGTTTGAATTGTTTGACGACCTTCCACCTTCACTGAGATTGGAGATGGCAGGACCATGAAATTCTGGGAGGATCGCTGGATGAGTTGATAGCATAAAATTACCACATTTGACAAGTCAATTACGTATAACTACCACTTTTAAGGAGGAAGCTGCCCTTTGGGCTAGAGCCGGTGCAACCGGACTATGAGACATCATCCCGACGACCTGGGACATGCACTGATATTTTTTTTGGTTTACTTTGCCTGCCCTCCTCGGAGGCATGAACATCAGTGAAACTCCATTTCTGTTCGATGAAACGAAATACAAAGGCTTTTTGCGTTTTCTCGTTTTTTTGTTTGTTTGACGGCCTTATAAAGAGAACAGACTTGTGGCTTCCGAGCACCGGTGAGGTAAAACCTCCTAGGAAAAAAAATTGTGCCTCATGATCAGTTATCCTCCTGTCGGGTACCTCTCAGGTTAAAAACTTTGTCAAGTTTCACTTGTGCAGGATAAAATATATTATTGTCGGTGAATAAGCAAAAAGAAGGAACATCTGGTCACTTAACTAAGTACCGTACTAAGCATTATATGGATAACTAGGAAGAATCGTCTGCCTCCTTCACCGTCCGATCTTCACAAGACTCAAAATCTCGGCTCTTCGACTCATGCATCATACACCCACCCACACAACAAAATTTGTGTATTGTTGCAACATTTTTTCTGGGAAGGTGATGTTGGGAGATGGCTTTTGAATGCGGGGCACTACCAAAAATATTGTAGTACCCGACGGTTTCCTTATTGCCGACAACCTTTTATCAGGGCCATAGTCAAACCGAAATATTATAAAGGCCATCGGTAAACTGAAACCGTCAGCATATAGCAGCTATGACGATGTTTTTTTTTTCGTGCGGCCATCGACATACTAGAGCTTTTGTTGAGGGAGTCCGTAGGGGTAGATTAGGGCGTGGGCATATGACCTGCCACGTGGTTGTCCGTTTTCTCATCTGGCGGAAATCTAACAAGAACAATTGTATGCCGACGACCGTGTGCAGGGGCTGTCGGCATTTTTCTTACCTAAAATAACTAAAATGCAGCCAAGAGCTAATGTGCTACCACAAAGGACTCTCTATCCTAACCACCTAACCTACGAATGAAGTTCAGGTTAGAGACTGATCCAAATATCTCTATTATCTACACTATAGTACTAAAAATTGGCACGAATATTTGTTTGATCATATTTCTTGTCCGTAAATCATGTATATGCTGACGGCAAACCCTCGGTATAAACATGGACATAAGTAACCAGGAGGCGCCACCGCCCACCGGGCATTTATATACCGACAACCTGGTCGTCGGCAAACGTTTCAAAGAAAACCGTCGGTGCATCGTAGTTGACGATATTTGTTCATTTGCTGACTAACAATATGACGATGGCCAAAAACAGTCGGCAAATCATAGGCCGTCGAGACTAACTGTTTTCCTGTAGTGGGGGTGGCGGCGCCTCCGGAGTCGAGTGAAGCGAAACGGGAGGCTAGGATATTTCGGGTTTTTGTTCTCCACATGCCACTATGTGCTCCTGTTTGAACACGTTTCTTTTTCATTTCGGTTGTGTTATATGTATGACACTATATGTCAGAGTACGTAGCGGAATCGGGTTGACCTCGTTAGAGGCCCGAGTTGCGTGTTATATAGGGAAGAAATAGCCTCTTCTGTGGCGTACAAGTTTAGGTATCGGATCGGTGTACTACACCGTATCCTCCACCGTATCTATCTCATAACCATATTACAACCTCTATTACAAACTCTAACAGCCCCCCTTAATCTAAACTTTGCAAAAGATTTAGATTACGCCTAAACTCATGAAGACTTCTTACAGAAAGAGCTTTTGTGAAACCATCAGCAACTTGATCTTTCCTTGAGATAAACTTGATTTCTAGCTTCTTGTTCGCAACTCTTTCTCGAACAAAATGAAAATCAATCTCTATATGTTTGGTACGTGCATGAAACACAGGATTAGCAGATAAATATGTTGCACCAAGATTGTCACACCACAAGCAAGGTCTTTCTTATAACTTGACCCCAAGCTCACCTAGTAGTGCTTCAACCCATATTATTTCAGATGTTGCATTTGCTAGTGCTTTGTACTTGATCTTGATACTGTTGCTTGTTTTCTGGCACTCCAAGACACCAGATTCGGTCCTACAAATATTGCAAAACCACGTGTGGAACGTCTATCATCTATACAACCAGCTCAGTCTGCATCTGAAAAGGCACTCAAAAGGGTGGAACTAGATGACTGAAATGTGATACCGATCTTAACTGTCTACTTAACATATCTCAAGATCCTCTTCACAGCTGCCCAATGAACAGATGTGGGAGCATGTAAATACTGGCATACTTTATTGACAGAAAAGGACAAGTCTGGACGTGTGAGGGTGAGATATTGCAAAGCACCAACAATGCTACGATACCTCGTACTGTCTTCTGGTCCAAGTGGATTTCCTACACCAAGAGAGAGATGCTCCGATGTTGATAACGGTGTAGGTGTTGATTTACTTTGTTGCATACCAACTTTCTCTATTAAATCCGATGCATATTTTTCCTGTGTCAGAAGCAAACCATTCTGTAGTTTCTTCACCTCAATGCCCAAGAAGAAGTGAAGATCACCAAGATCCTTAATAGCAAAATTGTCATTGAGATCTCGAAGCAAGGCAGTGATAGCATTGTCTGAAGAACTTGTTACAATAATATCATCAACATAAATGAGAATGAATATTGTGATATCTGACTTCTGATAAAGAAACAAAGATGTACTTGCCTTAGAAGCTATGAAACCGAGATCATGTAACTTGGAACTTAGCCGAGAGGACCATGCTCGAGGAGCCTGTTTTAGACCATAAAGAGCCTTATCAAGCTTGCAAATATAATGAGGAGCATTAGGATTTTCAAAACCAGGAGGTTGCTTCATATAAACCTCTTCTTCTAGAACACCATGAAGAAAAGCATTTTTGACATCAAGTTGTCGCAACTTCCAACCTCTAGAAACTGAGATAGATAACACAGTTCTAATAGTAGCCGCTTTAACAACTGGACTAAAAGTATCCTCATAGTCAATACCATACCTTTGCTTAAATCCTTTTGCAACAAGACGAGCTTTGTATCTATCAATTGTACCATCAGCATGTTTCTTGATACGATACGCCCATTTGCAGTCAATCAAGTTTTTATTTGAGCTTGGAGGAACCAAATGCCATGTTTTGTTATGAAGCAATGCATCATATTCTTCCCCCATTGCTTTGCGCCACTTTGGATCATCAAGAGCTTCAGACATTGTACGTGGTTCATCTGTAGAGGCAAGCATACCGCAGCGGACAGTACCATCTTTAAAAATTCTTGGTTGGCTTATACCTTTTTGTAACCTAGTTTGCACCCAGCCACAGGCTGGACTACATGCGTCACATCCTGGGATTGCGCAGACAATCCAGAAGATACCGCAGGAGAATCTGGAGCAACTTCGGCCGTATCAGAGGCAGGCACATAGGATCCGGAAGATGCTGTCGAGGAATCAAAAATTGGCGGCGACGTGTCATCATCAGATTGGACAGGACTTGCATGCAGGGAATCGGACGCGGTAGGCGACGCGGTGTAATCATTGGCGCCATCATCACCTGCATGCGCTGATGATTGCGCACCAGGCGAGTGTACCTCGAGATCGTGCGGAGAACCAGTTTCGGGATCCGGGGGCACATGATCCGAGGGAGATTCTCCAGATTCGGCATTTTCTGGCAGAACTTCATCTTCGTTGTTTGAGCTTATTTCTTGATCATTTTTAGAGGGATTTTCACTGTCAGACTCATCTTCAGATGAAGCATCTTCTGGGCCATCATGATGGATATGTCCCTGGTCATTGTTAGCAACAACATGTATGATAGGTAAAGGCATATGATCATCTAGTTCTACATCCCCATTAGTGCAAGAATTGGAATTTGAATCTTTAGGTAACAAAAGAATATCATGACGAAGACGTCTACCAGCATTGGGATGTAACGCCGCAAAGGGAAATATATTTTCATCAAAAACGACATCTTGAGAAATATAAAGGGGACTATATCCCAAGAATACACAACGTGTAGAACGATATGCAAGCTTTCTCTTATTATATGGACGGAGGTTTGGCCAACAAGCACACTCAAAAATGCGAAGAGAGTCATAGTTTGGTTTAGTGTGTAGGAGACATTCTACAGGAGTTTTTGACAGGAGTTTCAAAAACAATTACTTTGCTGGGAAGTAAATTGATAAGAAAAGTGGCTGTGAGAAAAGCTTCATCCCAGAATTTTAAGGGCATGGAAGCATTAGCAAGAAGGGCTAGGCCAACCTCAACATTGTGACGATGTTTACGCTCCGTCAGAGCCATTTTGCTGATGAGCATGTGGGCATGAAACATGATGTGTGATACCAATTTTCTGAAAGAAACCATGGAGTTTTTCATATTCACCACCCCAGTCGGTTTGCATTGTAATTATTTTTCTTCCAAACTTGCGTTCAACAAGAGCTTGGAAGTTCATAAAAACTTGGTACACATCAGAACGTTTTTAAAGCAAATAGATCCATGTGAATTTACTATAATCATCGATAAAGCTTACATAATATAAGTGTTTGCCAACAGACACAGATGCAGGACCCCATACATCAGAAAATACTTGTTCCAAAGGAACAGTAGAGACACTAGAGGAAGTAGAGTACGGCAACTGATGACTTTTTGCTAGTTGACAAGAATCACAAATGTAAGGATTTATTTCAGGAGTATACGAAAGCTGACAGCGGCACTAGCGGGTAGAGACCATCATGACACGGCCCCTTAAACAGGATTCTTCGAGTGTCCTGATCCTTAACCAAAAAGAAGTATGGGTGAAATTCAAGAAATATGTCATTGTCAAGTGTAAGTTTATGAACAGAAAGAAGATTTTTCGTGGCATTAGGAATATGGAGAACATTGTTCAGATTTAAGCTACTATGGGGAATATATAACTTAGAATGACCAATATTGCTTATAGACATACCATTACCATCGGCCGTGTGCATGCGATCATGTCCTTTGTACTTGTCGTGGGTGGTCTTGTGGAGCTCGCTTGTGATGTGGTCCGTAGCACCGGTGTCAGGATACCAGTTTGTATCTACTCCATAGGACGCAGTAGCAACATTGGCACCCTTTTTCTTGTCACCTCTGTCACCTCGGTCACCTCGGCCACCTTCATCATCCGAGCCCTTTGGATCATCCTCATAACGCCACCAACAGACATCAGCCGGATGTCCATGAATCTTACATATGCGGCATGTTGTATTGACATACGGAGTGGGGACATGACCATGTCCACGACGACGCCCCTGGCCTCTGTCATCACGACGTCGATCGTCCCTGCGATCATCCCTGCGATCATCTCTGCTATCATCGCGGCGACGATCATCCCTGCGATCATCACGGCGTTGCTCATCCCTGCGCCAATCATCACGATCATCCCTGCGATCATCACGGCGACGATCATCATTGCGCCAGTCATCACGATCATCATGCCGACGTTCTGAAGCATAGCGATCTCCACGATCACCACGGTTATCATAGTCAGCAGAGCGACCACGTCCACGCCTCCTGTCATCATCCCAGCTATTCTGACCACCATCACGACCACGACGAGCTGCAGCATTGGCAGAGGAGGTGAAGCTTGCATCCTGTCCAGAGTCGGTCAACATATCTTGGCGCATATCATGGGCACAGACTTGAGCGTACAGATCATCGAGAGTGATAAAGTTATTTCCATTAACAGCGGACACCACAGAATTATAACTTCCATCAAGGCCATTGGTGATGTAACCCACCATCTCATCCTCTTCGGCAGGCTTTCCGAGAGCAGCGAGCTCAGAGGAAAGGCTTTCATCTTGGCAAAAAACTAAGCTGTGGTGAGATCGTTCTTCTTTGTGCCATTGAGAGAACCACGAAGGTGATTCACCTTGGCGCGAGATCCTCTGGTGAACATCCGTGTCAGAACAGCCCATACACCGGCTGTGGTATCCACATCTATGACATGAGCTAGGATTTCCGGTGAGAACGAATTTATGATCCAACTCATCACCATGGAGTCTTTCACCACCCAAGCACCATAAGCAGGGTTGGGGATCAAGGTTGGCTTGCCATCTTTCTCTACCTCCAGGAACTTGCCGGTGCAGCGTCAGTGCCGTCAAGAAGATCGAGCACCTGAGCTCCACGAAGGGCATGATAAACCAGCGTTTTCCAGAACAGAAAGTTCGAGCTGGTGAGTTTCTGCGAGGGAGGATTCCCCAAGGCAGCAGACACGGACGAAGCTAAAGAGGATGATGCCATTGGAGCTGCAGCAAGGAGTTTTTCCGATCAGAGATCGTGAGGTGTTTTGAGGGTTTCCGATCGTGAGGATCGTGGGATGGTTTTTGAGGTTTCCGATCAATGGATCGTGAGGTTTTGAGGATTTCCGATCGTGAGGATCGTGTGAAGGTTTGGAGGTTTACGATCCTAGGATCGTTGGAGGTTTCCGATCAAAGGATCGTGAAGGATTTTGCGGCGGCGGCGGCGATTGGGTCTCAGGATTTTCGCTCTGATACCATGTCAAAGTACATAGCGGAATCGGGTTGACCTCGTTAGAGGCCCGAGTTGCGTGTTATATAGGGAAGAAATAGCCTCTTCCGTGGCGTACAAGTTTAGGTATTGGATCGGTGTACTACACCGTATCCTCCACCGTATCTATCTCATAACCATATTACAACCTTTATTACAAACTCTAACACTATGTAGCTCCTTTGGTTACGTTAGTGATTGGCTTTTTTGCGTTCCAAGCACTAGTCCGTGTGTTATCTATGTGGATCTATGTTTTGTGTTACAGATATCAATTTATGTATGTTTTACACATAATATGCATGTCTCTGTACTTATTATTTATGTTTTCTATGATATTTCTAGCTAGAATTTTCAAGTATGCATTGCAAACACAGTTTTGGCATTCCAACTACATACATGTATTAATTAATTATCTAAGAACAAGCTTTGGTACTTATTTACAGCACCATGCGTGGCAGCCTAATGCACAATAGTCTGACCATAGAAGGATGAATGGGTGAGGATACAATACATAACATGTTCAAACTAACCAGCAGAGTAGGGGCAACTCCGTTGATTTGCCACCAGAAGTCGCCGTGTGATACGATCACAGCTACTGTACTAGTTTCCTAGGTAGGCATCCACTCCGGCATTCACTGATCTGGACAGGAACTTCATGCAAATGGGTGGCTTCACCTTGGCAAGAGCAAGGATGGCCTGCGGCAAGGACCAAATGCCGTCGCCACAGATCAACCCCGAGGCGACGGCAGGGCCGAACGCCTCTGCCTTGGCCTTGTTCAGCTTGGTCCACACGAAGACGATGACGGTGCCGACGAACATGTCGATGGCGAAGTAGGGCCCGATGTAGAAGGGTATCGCCATCGCCATGGGGAGCGGGATGTATTTGGCGATCTTGCTGGGCACGGAGTCCCTGACGAGGTTGATCGCGATCGCCGCGGCGAAGAATGCGTAGCAGAGCGTGAGGCAGTTCTGGGGAAGCTTGGAGAAGCCCTCGACGCCGAGTATGGCCATGTTCCGGTACACGGTGGCGAACGGCGCCGGGTACTCGCTGC
This sequence comes from Poa annua, assembly GCA_026929855.1. Classification (NCBI taxonomy): domain Eukaryota; kingdom Viridiplantae; phylum Streptophyta; class Magnoliopsida; order Poales; family Poaceae; genus Poa; species Poa annua. Next base: position 76,385,518 of record CM049433.1, read on the forward strand.
CGTCCTTCCCGATGTCGAAGGACTTGTAGAAGAGCCAGAAGACGCAGGGCGCGATGACGCAGCCCATCGCGGTGCCGATCACCTGGCTGATGAACATGGACCTCGGCGACGCCAGCGTCAGGTATCCCGTCTTGAAGTCCTGCATCAGGTCGGCGGCCGTGGACACGATGCTCATCATGACGCCGCAGGCGGCGAGCCCGACGAGCACGCCGCCGTGCGAGGCGCCAGCCCACGCGCCGAAGATGAAGATGGCGAGCTTGCCGTAGGTGGACGCGAGGGACCAGTCGGTGAGCCCCGTCCCGTAGGCGTTGCAGAAGGCCAGCACGGGCGCGAAGACGTACACGACCAGGATGAAGTACCACTTGAGCTCCGGGAAGATCTGGGGCAGGGTGGCCACCGACACCGCGGCGACGGCGGCGTATCCCGCGAACGCGATGGATTTGGGGATTTGGTCCTTGAGGAAGAGTTCGGTGCGGCGTTGCTCGTCGTAGGAGACGGCTTCGCCGGTTGCCGTGGCGCTGCCCTCGTCTGAGACTGGAATGGTGCTGTTCTTCTTCGCCATCTCTATGAAGGCAGAAGTTGTGCGATAGAGAACCCTGACGAAGTTGTACAGGCCGTCCCCAAGGATTAAGGCGATGGATATGAACACCTAAGAAATAATAACACCATCGTTGGGAATTAATGCCTGCTTAGTATTACTGGCAGGCAGTAAAAAACAAAGATGGTGAAATGTCAAGATGTTTACCCGGTAACCTTGGAGGCCACGGAGACTACTGTCTGCGAGCTCGGCACGAAACCAACTCCCTCTCTTGTTGTGTATCAGGGGCCACATTAATCCCCATGAGAGGATGCCTCCAAGTAGAACAGATACGTTCACGATGTGCGGGCAGATCATCCCAACTCCAACATAGGTACTCCCTCCGTTCCAAATTAATTGACTTCCATTTGTTCACATGACATACACATATGTGGGCAAATAGAAGTCAATTAATTTGGAACGGAGGGAGTAGGAGAGAAATCGAAGTAAAACCTGTAATTTTAAAATATGGGGTTGAATTCTGACTTCTGAGAACCAGGATGCTTCACTCTGCTTTCACATATTCAGACCAAGATAAACAGGTAGGCTGATCTAACCTGTTCTTATAGGCTTCAAGGCCTAGTGTAGGGAAGCTACTAAATCCACAGTTATCTCCAGCAGTATAGAACCACTGAAAGAAGCCCCAGAGGAAGCTGAACGAAAAGAACTTGCCCAGTGTCTTTACCTGCTTCCTGACACATCATTTTCCCGAAATTTTGTCAGTAACTGTAACTAAAGAGAATACTATTAGCAAATACTATAACATTCAGATGATTTACTTTGCAAGCTTTGCACCCTCTGGCGTGTGAAAACCATTGATGAGATAGGCAGTCGCTGTGCCACTTGGATAGGTCAGCTTGTAGTCGACGATCATAATCTGTACCGGCAAATGATTTCATGGTTATATATTGCCGGGATGATGCTGTGATAACTGCAAATGATTTCATGATTATTAACCTTTCTCAGAGGCACAAGAGCAAACAGCCCAACAAAACTGACGAGCAGCAGAAATCCTATAATCCACCCGATTTGAGGATCCTTGACATTCTCGGGAGTGTTAGTGTCTGGGTCTATCTGAGCGATAACTTCGCTCATGCCGAACAAGTAACTGCCAAATCCACCTGGTCAATTGGAACGAGATATAGTTCAGTGAATATCACATCTCTCCTTGCACGGAAAACGGATATGAAATATGTGTTCAGGACTTCAGGTTACAACATGCATGCCATATATCAAGAGACAATGAAATACAAACCGAGGACACAGGAAAACCCAGTTAACCAGATTCATTGCGACCAGTAGTAATTTTTCATACCCATACGTCTAGTTTTCCCATGGACGTGGGGATCTTTTTTTATTCTTCAAATTTTCAAATTTGAAATTCGAGCCTCAGCCTAAAATATTCAGATTACCATTGGTTATTAGCAATGCACCAAGTAGAGTCTTTTATCGGGCATCTCTATCGAACTGTAACAAGTAAGGTCAATGTCCGAAACCTAGGAATATCACTAAATTCCAAACAGGGCCAAAGATTGGGAAAAAGAATAGGTGTGGATGTGATCAAGCGTACAACGTCACAATCCATAGGCTCACATCACTTTAATTCTCATCTATATTTTCACATCATGCATATATTCAAAGGAATGGAGTCAAGCCATCTAGGTCTTCTATTTCATTATGAGGCTATGTGCAACTTGGCTGTCCCATACTGAGATAGTGATCACAATTCACAATGCGGCGAGAATTTCGAGAAAACACAGGATCATCGTGCTATTTGTCGAGTAATCGACATGAGCTCTTCATTTCAATTAGAGGAAAAGGACGTGCTATGAAAAAATGTATTTATTTATTAGAGAGAAAAATGTAGTTTTTTCAGTAAACAACCTGGATGAATTATTGAGCTAAGTATACATCTCTGCCTCAATCTATATATGACAAGAAATCATCAACGGAACGGGAGATATGAACTCAAATTTTACAAATTAAATGAAATTCGTATTTTATGATTAAAAAGGTAACAAAAAGAATCACGCACATAGGTACGGGTTTGAAACTTACAAGTAAATTTTCACAACAAGATATGACCATTCGCGAACAGTGCAAAACCACAAGATCGCAAATCGTGGTATTTAAGATTTGTAAATAACCTGAATCATTTTTTCATTTTTGTACATACCACAAATGGTCATATTCCTTTCTGAAATTTATATCTGCACGTACTTGTATGATTTGTTCCGTATTTTTTGGAACTTAAAAATTATATTTTCACTAAGTGTTTAAAGGTGAGTTCAAGTGTATTCAGGTTCTGAAACATATAAGACCTATAACAGATTAAGAGTTTCAGGCAATTGAGAACTTGCAACATTCGACTAAAATTAGTGAGAACTTTGGTATTGTAAATTTTGGCTCGTTACTTAGGAATAAATGTCAGAAAATTGATAAAATTACTATGGAATCCTAAGTTGTTCCTAGAATTATTCACTCGGTTGGTTATGCTGCTTTTCCCCTGGAAAAAAGTTCCATTATTTAGATTATCTTCAACTTTTTCCGTCATCTTTTCAGATTAGTATAGTCTGTACTGTACATGCATATCAGCTTAGGAGGGATAGTCCGGCCTTTCTCTGCTACAGTACAAGACAAAGATGGTATGGGAAGTAACTCTGAAGCTTGGTAGATTGCGAACGAATTTTATTTTCCAAAAGGAAGTCTAGAAGTTGAGACTGATGAGTCAAAAAAAGAGCTTACCGCTGAAGGCGATGCCGTAGGCAGAGACGACGCAAGTCTGGATGACGGTGTTCTCCTGCCTGGTGAAGGGCTGCTTGAGGAAGCCCGCCCTCTCGATGGCGCCCGTCCAGAGGCGGACGAAGAAGAAGCCGAGGAGGCCGGCGGAGACGTTGAGCGACGGGATGATGCCGGTGGTGAGGTTGAGCTTCATCACGATGATGCTGAACATGACGGCGAGGAAGAAGCTGACCACGAAGGCGCGTACCGTCAGCTGCTCCCTCCACGTCGGCACCTCCTTGCCCTCGAACGCCCGCTCGACCGACAGCAGCGCCGCATCCTCCTCCCCTGCTGCCACCGGATGGGTGGCGCCGTTCCCTTTGATCGCGTCGTCGTCGTCCTCCTTGCCGGCGTTATGGCGGTGGCGGAGCGTGCCGGCCTCCTCGACGTCCGCGACGTCGCCGGAGGCATCTGCTTCCGTGGTGTACGGTGCCATTGCCTTGGACGCAACGCGTGCTCTTGTTTCTGTGCGGCTCTTTGTGTCTCTGTGTGTGTGAGGAGCGATGCCTCTGGGGTGGCAAGTGTTTGTATTTATCGCGGTTTGGAACTTATCGTACTACATTGGTACTGACGCACTCAGTTCTTCGGATTGGATGGCATTGACGCATTGTTATTTCTCCTCCGATACCAACTATTCTAGTGTATCTTCGTCCGTGGTGCTTAGCTAGCTGGATGTTGCTTTCGATGGTTGTGTGAGGGCGATGTGGATCTACAACTGGCGCCGGCTAAACATTACAGGTTCAAGTGGCTATTTTCATCGTTTGTGAGAATCCCAAGTGGCTATATTGTTTAGCTGTAGCTCGTGCATTCTCATCGAGAGGAGAGCTAGACTAAACATGCGAGACAATGCAGCTTAATTACTCTCTGTCCATGTCTCTGATACATCAAGGAAACAACTGTTGGCGTGAAAATTCTCTCTACTTAATTATGACGTACATAACTTTCAGGGAGTACGATAGGTGCGACTAGCGTATATGGAACGGCAATGCACAGTTCAGACTGACAATAATCGATGAATGGTGGAAGGATTACTTTGTATAATTTATATTTTAAACGGTGGAAAAACATTTGCCTCAACCTAGTATAATTAATAAAAAGAGAGTTGTCCGGTTAATTAGCGGAAAATCAGACGAAAAACGATATACAAAATCACGCCGCAATGACACCACAATCACTAACGAACAACTCACCAGCAAACAAGCTCACCCAACCTAATGCAACCACGTACAAACAACACGACAATCATAAATGGCACAAGAATCAAGTAAACGTGAAAGATTTCCTTCTGACATCAAGTTTATTTTTTGTCTTTATGAGAGATTTCTCTACCTTCATGATTACATCATCCTCGTCCCGTCAAGACGCAAGTAATATCCTTGCGATATCCAAAGCAAGCCGATTTCAAATCAACGAGCAAGTCGCAAACCGCTTTACCAAACAGATTCTAAGAGTTAGGCGCCAACACACCTGGCTCATCAACCTGATCACGCAAGATGAGAAAGTGACATAAGCAACCAAACCTCCACTTCCATAGAAGCGGATAGCTGGCAAGACTCAAATGGAGGTGGTGATGGTGTCATACCTGATACGTCGAAAACGTATCTATAATTGTTGATGTTTCATGCGTGTTTTATATCAATGCTACATGTCTTTATTTCTTATAAATCATTCTGAGGTATTTTTATGAGCTAAACTATAACAAGATGCCCAGTGTCAGTTCATGTTTTCTCCTGTCTTTTTATTTCAGAAATTCTCTTCAGAAAATATCCTCAGAAAAATTTAGAAAAACTTGTGGAAAACGTTTTATACTGAGACAGAGAACTGCGTAAGAGGGATCGAGGAGGGGCCAGCCAGGGGCCCGACGCGGCCAAGACGTGGCCCGCGCCTCCTCCTCCTCCACCACCTCGTGTCGCCCTTTTCGCCTATAAAAAATCTTGAGGAGAAAACCCTAAATGAATGGACTTTTTCCACAAAACATCCTGAGGCGGCCGTCATAGCAAAACTAGTTTCGAAGGTCAGAAAGGGGAATCGACGCCCGGAGCCATCTTCATCGCCGTTGCTGCCTCTCATGACGAGGAGGGAGTAGTTCTTCATCTGGGTTGAGGGCTCTATAAGTAGCTATGTGGTTTACCAAATGGACTCAATAGGAAAAAATTCTACGGATTGGAATAATACAAAATTCCTTTGATAAATGATAATGCGTTGAACCAAAGAGCCCTTAAAGCGGTGAAATCACAATTATGCAGGCAGACAAAGAAGGATTTTGAAAATTCTTCACTCGTACTGAGCAAATTGATCTTATCTAGTTAATGAGAGTGAACTAGGTTGTCTTACCATTGAAAAGTATAACTTAAAATGGACACCAAATCTTAAAGCAATCTCATTAATAAAGGTTAGAAATTAAGTGGTTTCAAAGATATAAGACAAAATATATTTGTGTAGAAGAGGGCTCATTATATACCTACTTGTCTAAATCAAAAGTAATTGGTATGGTCTTTTTCAAGTATTTTAAGTGACGGAGATAATATTATTCAGGGAATAGAGAGACTTGCTTTTGTATCTAACTAGTTTGTATAAGATTATGTTTGAGCTAATGATAAGATTATTTATATATCTCTTGCGATACATGTATCCTCTAATTTGAAAATTAAAATTACTTGTTGAACCTTATAGGTTAGAGGAAATTAATTTTTTTGTTTTCAAATGGGACTACGTAAATCTTATTAGCCTAAATGGATTACCTGGTGAATTTTATAGAAGTTTGGAGACATCATACGTTTTGATCCGTTGGTTGTTTCCAATAGTTGCTACCATAAAAAACTGGGCATAGCTAGATCTAATTATGGTATTATTTCGCTTATTTTAAAATGACAACGTGCAACTAAGTTGCAGGCTTATAGGCACATATGTTAATGAAATGTTTATTAGGAGGGTTGCGGGAGATAGGTTTAGATGTTTTATCTCTATTTTAAGAGACTTCACATGAAATTCATATGAAGAAAACCATTGTTTTTTCTTTAAAGTTGATTTTAAAATAAAAGATGTTTTTTAAAGGATGTAAGTATGAAAGACTCGTTCCTAAATTATTAGTTGGGTTATTGAGTGTAATGAGTGACGGTAGTGTTACAATAGCTGTAAATGATTTGATGGATCTTATTTCAAAACTGGCATAAGTTTAAGGCAATGTTCATATTATTTTCACTCTTGGTGTAGATGTTTTTGTTGTGTGCTTGTGTTGGTTGAAAGGGATCAACATATAAATTAAATTAGAGGAGTTATTCATTACTTAATTCAATTAGGACTTTATTTGGAGATGTTGTATATTTTTCAATATACAAAAAATATTATGTGTGCTGAAGGGAAACTTCCATCTATGTATTTGGGTATGCCTATTCATTTTAAGAGGCTTAAGGGTAGTGATTGGATGTCTACTAATGATAAATTAGTAACTATGTTAAACACTTGGCAAGGGAATTTTCTCTTTTATTGTTGTAGGTTGATTTTTATTGATATCTAGTTGGAGTATTGTGCTTCTTTAGATGCTCTCTCTCTTTGAAGATCATGTGGGGCTCTGCAATATGATGTTTTGTTTTACGTAAAGGGCTTTTCCGGCAGGAAAACGAGGGAGTTAAGAAAGTAAATTGGAGGTAGTTTGGCAATAGTAAGTCCAAGATATTTTGAGTGACGGGCGTAATGGCCGTTAATAAATGCCTTCTTATAGCAAATGGTTATGGATGACTAAACATTCAGATGGCGCAAGGTAGGAATTAGTGAGAGCTAAATATTTGGGTGGGCCCACATGTGAATGACCCAACGTTAGGCAGTCAGGGTGGGTCACATGAGAGGATCCGCCTCTCCTGAATGCCCTTCAAGGTTTATACCTGGTGGAACTTATGTACTTCATGTTGTTCTCGTCTTTGAATATAGAAAGATACCCCGCACATTGCAGCGAGAACGTATTAAAGAAAAGGATATTTAATACATTAAACAAAAAACGGGATATGAGAGATTTGATTATCCATAAAATTAGAAAATCTAAATTTAATCAACATGAAATGTAATATAACCGCTAAAAATTGAAGCTTTGGATGATTATCCATACTTTATTCAGACCTTCAGCTGCTTTGTCAGCTTTCTCAATGGAAGCTGGGGGGTGAGCCCATCGTTCGAAGACTTTCAGGTTTGAAGCAGAGTCAAACAGAAAATTCCAACGCTTATCCGACTACAGTTGTATAGCATACTAGTCCGCTAGTGTGGACAAAACATGTAGCGTAGATAATAATTCCAACTTTGAGTTCAAGCCGTTTTCGCCGGTCCGAGCAGCATAACCAGGGGCAGCATACCAAGGCCCCTTGGTATCGTACACCATCCATCCAGAGACGGCTAGTTTTCTTGTTCTTGATGATGAGATTTTTGCTGTGTCCTCCATGTGAACTAGGATTCTGAAGCCCAGGAAATCAGCCAAGCATGCGCGCATGCGGCCAGCGTGTGAAAGCAGGAGATATGAAAATTTAGTCACACTCACACACACGTACTAAGCTACGCATCTCCACTGATAGTGAAAGGGAAGGATCGATAGATGATTGCGTATTAACGCATCTCTTATCGTTGCAAAGATTCCCTTGATTCCAGTGCCAGAGCTTTGACCAGCTTATTACACTACTTACTACTCCCTCCGTCCTATAAATCATGTCTCAACTTAATTAAAAATTAAATGTATCTAAACATGATTTAGTGTATAGATATATCTAAATTTGATAAAAATGTGACATATTTTATTGGACAGAGAGAACGCTACAAATCACATGATCGGCACTGACTCTAGCGGGGTAGTCTGACAGGATCTCGGCGACAAGAAAACAAACACTAGAAGAGAGTATAAAATTCGCTTGAATTGATTGATTAGTCTTACCGGGATCTCGCCGACAAGGTAAAAAGTTCGCCGGCGCTGGTTTTCAGGGGACGGGACGGCGGCTCACGGCCGTGAACTGCGCCGTAATTTCCACTTAGCACGTCGCGACGTTTCACTTCAGCACGGCTGTCCAGTGTGAAAACTGCGCAGTACACAATGGCTCGGCCGCTCGGGTCACCTGTCTGCCGATCCGGCCACAAACTACGAGTCAAAATCAAAAACCGTCGAGCCTACGGTCACGCCATCGTTGTCCTGACCGGCCGTTCTTATCAAGCTAGTGGAGAAGTCCCCGCAATATACAGTTATTAATACCCACCATCACAGCCAAATGATAGGGTAATATAATCCACGGACGCACAAGGCTCCAAGCAAAAGATAAATTATATATGTTGGTACAATTTTAGGGGAGAAAATACACGAGGGAGTACAACTAGAACCGACAGAGTACTCGCTCCGTTCCATATTAGATGAATTCTATTTGTACAAAAGTGGATATATCTAGACATGTTATAAGTCTTGACATATCTACGTTTATATAAATGAAAGTCATTAATATGAAAAGGAGGGAGTACTTGTTAAAGGAAGAGGAAGGAGTTGACCTGAATTCCGAAGTGATGGTTGTGGTGCTGGTGTGGGTGTAAATAATTTGTGTCACCTTCGGAGCTGGCAGATGAGACCATGAGACAAAGAAAGAGCAGGGGATGAGGATATGTAGAAAATGATCATACTGGGCGCACATATACATTGTTCATTGTAAAGTCAGATGACGCCATGACGACCACCAATGAAGCATCCATGGTGGGAGCCGATGGTGCAGGTGTCACTACTTGATCATTGAAAAATAATCCTCCTCCTTCGCCTCCAGGGTGGGCCGCACACATTGCATGACTACCACCGATACATCTCCCTAGTGTTCGTCGCGGCGTCATAATCGACGGAGTTAGCGATGGAGAGTTTGTTGCCCGACGACCCTCGAGCGGCTCGCAATTCTCGGAGGTGGGAAGAACCCATGGATGTGGCCCCCGTACTCCGCCTTCTCACGGTGTTGTCCCCAAATGGTGACGACGTGGCATACTTGGGATTGCGTCGCTGCTCCCATGGCATGGCCTACCACATCCTTTTGATTAAGTGAGGCATGTCTCAATGGTGGGCGGCAGCACCACCGGGACATGGACAAATTTGGTCATCCAACCCTCGGAGAGGAGCCATCCCGCCGGCAACTGGAAGTTGTTACGTACGTGGTCTAGGCCTCCGTCCATGCACGCCCGAAGGCGGGAGCGGTGAAGACAAAGTTGGAGGGGGTGGCGCGCGGGACGAGTTCGCCTCGCGAGGGCGCTTTGTTGCCGTGAAGGGCGCGCTCATCGGTCAGCGCAAGGCGAAGCACCGTCACGAGGCGAGCTCGTCCAGCTCTCGACTCTGTCGGGACACGACACTCTGCTAGCAATGTCTATACATAATGATGGATCTGCTCGGTGTAGAGTGGAGGGTGGAGTGTCGGGGAGGAGAGGTGGTGGAAACTGTGCCTGAAGTACTGTGGGAAAGGAAAGGTGGTGGAAACTGTGGTTAGAACTAAGTAGAGGGTGTCACGGTCTTAAAACCGACTAGGGATAGGACGTGGGCGGCCTACATTAACACCAAGCGCCGGGTTCTCCTACCGTGTATTAACGCCGAGGTAACCGATCATCACATTTAATTAAAACTTAACGATATATTTTCGTTTTGAGTCACTGAGATAGTCGACCCACCTATCGATATCCGACATGCTCACAGTTGCCATGTCTGTCCATCACTACCACGCCGCTTCCTATAAACCAAGGTCGTGGTCATAGTGTCGGACATGGTATTGTACCCATGAGGGGCGGAGCTGCAAGGTCCCATCATTGGGTTGGCTCGGTTGTATATACATGGAATCGAGCTAGTATTTCGTTCGGTAAATTTGTCGATAGTGACGCCGCGACTATTGTTTTTAAACAAGGCAAAAGCTTTGCCTATTTCATTAATTAAGAAAGAAGTGTAGGTTACAATAGCAAGCCAAAGGCTTGGACAAATAATCTACTCTCGCGGCACTACGTTTAATAAACAAAACCACCGTATGGGGCATGTACGCGACATTAAAAAAACACGAGCATTACGCTCGTTCCAAATCTCCCAAGCGGCTAGGAGTACTAGGGAAGCAACACCCTTGACGCCGCGACTATTGTGAACACATGTGGAGACGCTCAAATCACAAAAAATGACATGTTTTTTCTTCTGTTTATTATTTTTGGTATTTTATTTATATGTCGACCATTAGCACTAGGGCTTGTTTGATTCGTAGGGATAGGAAACATGTAGGGATAGGAAAAGTAAAGGATTGGTTTGGATTGTCCATTGAATCCTACGGGGAATGGAAACCATGGGAATTTGTATGAGTGGGCGTTTGATGGCAGTATAGGAAATCACAGGAATCCAAGACCAATATATTATTATTATTTGAAGTTTGAGCTTTCAAACAAGTAGCCGTTGCCAGCCGTTGTTCAGTAAGCTAGCCGTTGGGATTAGGATCATATATATACACAACGTTCTTCTTTAGGATCTATATTCTTCATACATTTGCAGCCTATTCTTCATACATGTGCACACAATATCACAGAATGGTGGTCGCATGATATATCAAAAGAAATAACACAACACAAATATATGCACTCACAAATTAGAGTTTATCAGTATAATTGAAATTTCAGAGCATACCTATTTCTCTTTGACCGTCAGCCCCAGCATGAACTACAAAATCAGTTGACCCTTTCGATTGCAAATAATGACCTTGTGGCTCGGAGAAGCAGGATCGCTCAGCCATCCTGGATGTACATCAACCAATGATCAGAACTAAAACAATTCTAGATGTACATCAACCAATGATCAGAACTAAAACAATTCTGGATGTACTAGGACTACAACATAAGGAATTTGGTAATATTAATATCTTAATTGAAGATGCAAAAATTTGGACGAATCTTTCATCAACAAATTACAGATACTAATATCTAAGAAGAAATTACCCAAATAGTGAGGTCAATATCGGAGAGAATCTACAATATGTTGTAGGTCATGACCAATTAAAACCAATCAAAACTAACTGCATGGTAGCAAAACAAAAAAGAATGGAAGCCTGAAGGAAATAATCCAGATCTGAGATAGCCTACCTTGCTGCTGGACATGGAGAAGCAAAGTCGTTCAGCAGGGGCAGTGGAGAAGCAGAGCAAGAGGGAAGGCGCACAGACGAGTTGAGAAGCTGCCGGCGCGACGGCCCGGCGGCGCGGCCGTGGAGCAAACTCAATCGATCTGGATTCTAGACCAAAGGAGGCGGTGATGCTTTGAGGAGAAGTGTTTCTCTTTTCTTCTAATAAGGGGTACGCTGAGAATATATTTTATGGGAAGCGGTGTTTTAGCGCCAAAAGCAGAGCGAGCGAGCCGTGCGCGCGCTTTTCTTCGCGCCATAGGAAATTTTCCAAGAGCTCGGACCTAATGGAAATTTTCCTACGAAACGCACTAGAGGAAAGTTCCATAGGAAAGAATCCTACGATGCTCTTCCTTCGTATCAAACGGTCTTCGTAGGAAAAAATCCTTCGGGTCAGGATCCTACGAAAATCCTGTGGAATTCCTCCGAATCAAACGAGCCCTAGAATGGTGGGTTTTTTTTGTTTTCAAATATAAGGTCCCTATAATCGTGGCCCCGAGTCGTGTATATAAGTGGCGCTATGGGCAGAGCCTAGCACTTGAAGCCAGAAAAGGGCACAACGTCTGTGGTCCCTGCTCTTGCTCACCTACAGTTCATAACCTCCGACTACATGGCCCACGAGACCACCGGCTCGAACGGGGCGGCGGCGGCCGACGTGGAGATGGTGGAAGCGAGCGAGCTCCGGCGGCGGAGCAAGCCAGGCGACCGCGAGCGCCGCGACGGAGAGGGCGCCGTCCCCGCGGAGGAGGAGGAGGAGGAGCAGGCGTCGTCGGTGGAGCGGGCATTCGCCGACCAGCGCGTGCCGTCTTGGCGGGAGCAGCTCACGGTGCGCGCCTTCGTGGTGAGCTTCTTCCTGGCCGTCATGTTCAGCGTCATCGTGATGAAGCTCAACCTCACCATCGGCATCATCCCCTCCCTCAACGTCTCCGCGGGCCTCCTCAGCTTCTTCTTCACCCGCCTCTGGACGGGCGCCCTCGACAAGGTGGGCCTCCTCCGGCAGCCCTTCACGCGCCAGGAGAACACCGTCATCCAGACCTGCGTCGTCGCCGCCTACGGCATCTCCTTCAGCGGTAATTCTATCTCACAGCTGTCAGATTTTTCTTGGCATGTATCTCCTCGAAACAGAATTTCGTCCAGCTTTATGAATAAATCCCAGCTGCTTTGTCCTCACGGTGATTTATCTGCGATTTGATGCGAGCCGTTAATTTCGTAGATAAGAGGCCATAAATAATTACTATATCGGTGTTATTACTTCTAAAGTTTGCGGTCTAAAATGGAAATAAATAATTCTGGTCATTAAAGCGCTGATATAAACATGTGAACTATCATTAAAGTACTAACTAACGGTTCATCCTTGAATTGGTCTAGTTTCACGTTTGTTCTTTTTAAAAATGAATGTGGTAGGGGAAGCCCCTACAGTGTTTGTTGAAATATGGCACATTTTAGTTTTATAAAATTGCATATATTTCAAGTGAAGTGTCCAATTCAGAATTATAGTAAAATGCTATTTGACCAATTAGGTTCATAGTAACGACTAACGAGACCACAAAGTAAGACAGATATAACATATATTAAATTTTAATTCTATACATGTTTATTTGTTCCGTTTCATAATTATTTGTTCCATGCTCATTTGTTCTACCAATTATACTGTATGTTTTGGAGATTTTTTTTTTGTTACACAATGAATGTTCATTGAATTTATTACACATGATTTTTCCACGAAAATATTGTTATCAACGTGCTATTTATTCACTGACGTGTAATATGATATGACAGGTGTTAGCTTGAATTAGTATATAAATGAGCATATATGAAGAAAAAGTATGTTGACCAAATCTTAGTATATTTAATCATTAGCTCGTCAATTTATTTCAGGGGGCTTTGGTACCTACATATTGGCCATGAGTGACAGAATCGCTTCGCAATCAACGGAGGCAAATGATCCTCAAAATATCAAGAATCCGCAACTTTTATGGATAATTGGTTTCCTGCTCGTGGTTAGCTTCATTGGACTTTTTGGTCTTGTGCCATTGAGAAAGGTCAAATAACTCCTTACTCTAATATTTTGTGAAGGGGTCGTGTCTATATCATTTTAACAAATTAGCACTCTACTGCAGATTATGATCATTGACTACAAGCTGACCTATCCAAGTGGCACCGCAACTGCCTTCCTTATAAACGGCTTCCACACGCCCCATGGTGCCAAGATTGCAGGGTGAACATTGCAATCATTTTTCTATGTTAGTCAGCTGTCCAGTAGTATAAAATTTGATATGGACAGCATCATTGTACAGGAAGCAAGTAAAGAAACTGGGCCAGTTCTTCGGGCTCAGCTTCTTTTGGGGTTTTTTCCAGTGGTTCTACACAGCAACCGATAGTTGCGGATTCCAGAAATTCCCATCATTAGGGCTACAAGCTTACAACAACAGGTATAGATTGCATGCTGAATTTGATGTTACGTTTAAATCTACAGAGTAAATACCTTTCAACATTCTCCTTAATCAAAGTTCTTTTTGCAAGGTTTTACTTTGATTTCTCTCCTACCTATGTCGGAGTTGGAATGATTTGCCCGCATATTGTCAACATATCTGTTCTCCTGGGAGGCATTCTCTCATGGGGAATAATGTGGCCTCTTATAGCCAAGAAAAGAGGTGATTGGTTCTCTGCTGATCTCGCTGATAGTAATCTCCACGGGATGCAAGGTTACCGGGTAAGAATCCACACTTTTCTTAAAGGCTTAGTTAGCTTTTCTGCTACTTAACTCCAACTGGTATTACAGGTCTTCATTGCCATTGCCGTGATTCTTGGTGATGGCCTGTATAACTTCCTCAAGATGCTCTTCCTTACAGTCTGCTCATTAAGATCTCAACTCAAGAAGAGTAACACTAGTACACTTCCAGTCTCTGATGATGAAACAAGTAACAGTGTTGCACCTGTCTCATATGATGAGGAGCGGCGCACTGAACTCTTTCTCAAAGATCAGATCCCCTGGTACATTGCATATGGAGGCTATGCTGTTGTTGCTGCCGTATCCATTGGCACAGTCCCGCAGATATTCCCTCAGCTGAAGTGGTACCAAATCTTGGTAGCGTATATCGTAGCCCCGGTACTTGCCTTCTGCAATGCATATGGAGCTGGCCTCACTGATTGGTCTCTTGTCACAACTTACGGGAAGCTCGCGATCTTTGCTTTCGGTGCATGGACAGGTGCTTCACATGGGGGTGTTCTTGCGGGCTTGGCTGCCTGTGGTGTGATGATGAACATTGTGGCTACTGCTTCTGATCTAATGCAGGACTTCAAAACAGGATACTTGACACTGGCCTCACCAAGGTCAATGTTCATCAGCCAAATCATAGGCACTGCAATGGGTTGTGTGATTGCTCCTTGTGTATTCTGGCTTTTTTACAGGGCCTTTGATAATATTGGCATCAGCGGCAGTGAGTACCCTGCACCAAATGCTGCCATCTTCCGCAGCATTGCTATACTAGGCGTCGACGGCTTCTCATCCCTACCAAAGAACTGCCTCACTTTTTGTGGCATATTCTTTGCCGCAGCAATTCTCATCAACTTGATAAAAGACCTGGTGCCAAAGAAGGTATCAGGATTTATACCGATCCCGATGGCTATGGCAATACCATTCTATCTAGGATCATATTTTGCGATCGATATGTTCATTGGGACAGTGATCCTTTTCATCTGGCAAAAGCTGGACAGGGCCAAGGCGGACACATATGCGCCTGCAGTTGCTTCCGGCATGATTTGCGGTGATGGACTGTGGGTTTTGCCGCAGTCAGTTCTTGCTCTCGCCAAGGTGAACCCCCCTATCTGCATGAAGTTCCTGTCGAGGGGGGTGAACGACAAGGTGGACCTTTTCCTTGAAACATTATCGTAGAATGTTCTTGAAAAGAGGAGTTACAGTTATGGATCAAAGATTCGGATTGATTGCCAGTTATCCAGTTACTCAAAATAAGCTAGTGTGTACTAGATAACTAGAACTATGTACAAAGAGATGAATGTCAAGTGTATTAGTTTAATCTCTGTGGTGTGTGTACAAACAGTGGGGCATGAGTTGCAGCAAGCTATCTATCAACTGTAATCTGAAAATGCGTTATGGATTGTTCTGTGCTGTTGTCCTAGTGTGATTCACAACCTCGCTTGGGGTACTATAATGTTACACTTTGGATTAAGGTAAAATCGGTTCAATAATCATCAAGACACAAAGAACGGGACAGCTCACCCGTTTGGACTTTGGACACCCATGCCAGTCGCCATCCTCTCCTGGGTGGATATTCCTTCAAACACAAGCTTGCGCCATCCCGGCTTGCGTCCGCTATTTCGTCAAACACCTCGCGTGCGTCATCTCGCCAAATGTTGAGCACGACTGCGTTGAACACTACTCAGATTCTGCGGTCAATCTTTTTTTAGATAAAAAAGCCGAGACCCGACGTTAAATTAATAATGCCAAAACGCGACAGGGATACATAGTGCTGAACCCAGCTTACAGCACGGACTGCACTCACATACACAAGTCAAGGAAACCCAGGAAAACTCCAGACAGGCAACACGCCAACGCTAGAGAACGGCGGACAAAATCATAGAAATTGTTTTTTACTTCAGAATCTAGACTGCAGAGCACGAATTAGATATGGACCGGAATTGCATTGAACTAAATAGATCCAGTCCGTCCGACGTGATGCACTGACACCCGGGATCTAGGACGCGTCCTTGCTTTGGGGAGATGACGGCACGGACGCCGGATCAGCCAGCCACTGCCCTCGTTCAGTTCCTTGCACTCTAGGGCCCCCGCATCCCTACTGGCATTGCTCTGCCTCTGCTCTGTTTTTTATCCACAGGCTCTGTTCTGTTTTGAAGCAGAGGACATGAAGGCAGCAGAGCGGTGGCCCAGGTATCTCGATCTCTGTTCGGGCCGACACATAGTCCGTCTGTGTCTGTTCGTATCCGCGCGGGCTTCCGGCTCAAATTTGGGTATCGTTTGCGTCGGTCACGGATATGCGCGGATCGTCTCTGTGTTCTCTATTTCGCCTCTGGCTCACGCATCATAGCCACTTTCCACTCTGGTCTACCTAGCCATGGCCGACGCTCCCGCCGCTGACCTCGCCCTTATCGATGAGCTTCCCCTTAAGCTCACAACCGAGGCCCAAGCTCCAAAGAGGCCAAAGAAGGAGGTCTCGGTGACGAAGAGGGCCCAGGAGACACGGAAGCAGGGTGCGAGAAGGCACCGAGGTCAGGTCCGCCACCGAGAGCATGGCCACTGTCGAGTCGCTGGACCTCGTGGCACAACGCTGCCATCGGTGCGATGGAAATTGTCGCGCCTCTGGGAATGGTCGATAGAGCGAGCTTGACCACGACCGCGGCGTCCAGCTCGTACGCATCGGCCTCCCGTCCGTCAAAGTCGAGGTATGCGACGCCTCAACCACCTGCTTACGGGTACCATCCCGAAGCGGTGCGAACGCAGATTTCGCCGGAAGCCGAATCGCCATACTCACCGACCACCACCACCGAGTTGCCTACCCTTGACCTCAACGTGGTGGCCACCCCCATGACTGGAACGCCCACGGCCCAAGACTCACCCGCGCACAACTGAGGCAGCGCGTGCAGTTGCCCTGCCGGTTGGGGTCCACGGCCGCAACCTGTTTGGCCAAATGCTCACGCTGGCCAATGATAGCTAGTTAGCTACTACCCGGACGGGGACGAAACCCTGCAGGGCATGATCAATGAAAAATAATAGTGCCTATTGATACGTCTCAAACGTATCTATAATTTCTTATGTTCCATGCTTATATTATACCCATTGCTACATGTTTTATATACACTTTATATGGTTTTTATGCATTTTCTGTTACTAACCTATTAACAAGATGCCACAGTGCCAGTTCCCTGTTTTCTGCTGTTTTTGGTTTCAGAAAAGCTGTTAAGGAAATATTCTCGGAATTGCACGAAACAAAAGCCAATACCCCTATTTTCCCCGGAAGCATCCAGAACACCGAAAAAGGAGACGGAGGGGGGCCACGAGGCGGCCACACCTGGTGGAGGCGCGGCTCCCCCCTGGCCGCGCCACCACGTGGTGTGGGCCCCTCGGGGCTCAACCTACTTCGCCCTTTCGCCTACAAATACCCCCCGACGGAAAAACCCAAAAGACCCGAACACTTTTCCACGAAACATTACGGAGCCGCCGCCGTCATCAACCCTAGTTCGGGAGGGTTCAGAAGCTCTTCCCGGCACCCTGCCAGAGAGGGGAATCATCACCAGAGGGCTCTACATGACCATGCCCACCTCCGGACTGATGCGTGAGTAGTTCATCCTTTGACTACGGGTCCATAGCAGTAGCTAGATGTTTGTCTTCTCTTATTGTGCCATTATGTTTAGATCTTGTGAGCTGCCTATCATGATCAAGATCATCTTTATGTAATGCTACATGTTGTGTTTGCTGGGATCCGATGAATATTGAGTACTATGTCATTTGCTTCATAATATATTATGTGTGTGTTATTTATGATCTTGCATGCTCTCCGTTACTAGTAGATGCTCTGGCCAAGTAGATGCTTGTGACTCCAAGAGGGGGTATTTATGATCGATAGTGGGTTCATTTCTTCATTTAATCTGGGGGAGTGACATCAACCTCTAAGATTGTGAATTTACTGTTGCTACTAGGGATAAAACAGTAGTGCTTTGTTTAAGGTTAATTGTGCCTACTTACATTACACACTTTGCTTAATGCAATAATCTGTTGCATGCAACTTAATACTGAAAGGTGTGCGGATGCTATCCGGAAGGTGGATTATTAGTCATAGACGCAGTTGGATAACGGTCTATGTATCATGTTGTAATGCCCAAATGAATCTCATACTAGACACCATGACTATAGTATATGCATCATTATGCAATTCTTTATTTTGTCAATTGTCCAGCTGTAATTTGTTTACCCGCATATATGCTATTATTTATTTTTGGAGAGACACCACTAGTGAACTGTGGACCCCGGTCCTTTTCTTTAATTGATAATACAACCTACTGCAATCCTGTTCTTTCATTCTCTGCAAACAAACACCATTTTCCATACTATACGTCTAATCCTTTGTTACAGTAAGCCAGTGAGATTGACAACCTTACTGTTAAGTTGGGGCAAAGTATCTTGGTTGTGTTGTGTGCAGGTTCCACGTCAGCTACACGTCACAGCACTTTTTTTGACGCCGTTGCAACCTTCAGAGAACATTCATCTCCTACTGGTTCGATAAACCTTGGTTTCATAACTGAGGGAAACTTGCTGCTGCACTGCTTCACACCTTCCTCTTGGGGTTTCCCAACTGCTGAGAAGAAGATCTTCAACTCAGTCATCACCTATGCCCATGACGACTACTTGGCCGGAGATGATGATGTTGAGCCGACCGGCCCCAATTTGATCAATATCGAAGAGGAACCGATGTTTGACGAAGAGGTCGGCGCCCAGGCCCGGGCTATGAAGAAGAAGGTCGGACAAAGGGGCGCCTCTTTCACGCAAGAGGAGGACGCGCTCATTTGCGAGTCGTGGATAGAGGTCGGCACGGACCAAATCGTCAGGGCCGAGCAAAGAGAGACCGCCTATTGGTCTCGGTTCTACAAACACTACAATGAGAGGAAGGTCCTTCCACCCTACCATGACCAAGTGATGTACGACCGAACCGAGCTGGCAATCAACAAAAGGTGGGCACACATCCAAACGGAGGTGAGCAAGTTTTGTGGCTCCTACGAGCACGTCCAAGCCTGACCACAAAGTGGACTAGGTGTAAAGGAATTGGTATGTTCCATTCTTGCTCAACGGATGTCTATCATGTATAAACATATATAAGTTTCATTTCAAAGGACAAAGTTATGACCATTCTCACGGCATAGTTTGTGATAATCTTGGTATAGGACACAACAGTGTCGAAGGGATTTTCAAATAATTTTTATAAATATTATTTTCCATTTTCTAAGTGTCAAAATATGAATTTTTTATGACGCGGGTACAAAAATATGATGAAAAATGGCACCATCTAATTTTCACAAAGCATAGTCCACATTCGATGGATATTCCCCAAATATTATGGATTTCTTGATTTTTACCGAATTTCGTCTAACTAAATGAGTTTATGTCGATTTTTCGAAAGTAACCTAAATTTGAAAGTGTTTGATAATTTGGTCTAAACTTTCTTTTTAAATCATTTTAAGGTACACAAGTAATGTTTATCTCATAGAAACATCGATAATTTTAGAAAATTTGACCTCTTTCGATGAATAGCCATGGTGGCCATTTTTTAAGTTTTTTTAAAACATCGAAGAGAGTGAAAACCCCCTCAAAAAACGATCCTCTCGCCTGGAGTTATTTTATGTGTACTAGTTGCTATGAAAAATGCTAAATTTGATTGTGACAATTTTGTTTAAAAATTTCTTCATAAAAAGGTCTATCATGTATGAACATATATAAGTTTCAAGTCAAATTACCAAGTTATGACCATTCTCACGGCATAGTTTGTGATAAAGTTCTCATATTTAACAAATAGGCAAACCTTGGTATATGAAACAATTGTGCCAAAGGATTTTTTCAAATTATTTTTCTAAATACAATTTTCCATGTTCTAAGTGCCAAAAATAACTTTTTAAAAGCAAAACAATGTTGCAAAATGGCACCCATCTAGTTTTCACAAAGACTAGTCCACAATTTATTGATAATACCCAAGTACTGGGATTTTTTTAATTTTTACCTAATTTCATCTAGTTAAATGATTTTATGCCGATTTTTCGAAAGTAATCTAAATTTGAACTACAAGTGTTTGATAGTTTGGTCTGGATTTTTTAAAATCATTTTAATGTACACAAGGCGTGGTTATGTCACATAAATATCGATAGTTTTAGAAAAGTCGACCCTTTCGTTGAATAGCAATGGTGGCCATATTGATCATTTTTTCAGAAAAATACAAAGAAAGTGAAAAACAAACCTAAAAAATACATCCTCTGGCATGGAGCCATTTTATGTGAAACTTGTTTTTTTTGTCAATTTTTTTGAGAAAATATTCGCAAAAAATCTATCATGTATAAACATATATAAGTTTCAAGCCAAATAACGAAGATATGGCCATTCATACGGCATAGTTTGTGATAAAGTTATCATATTCGACAAAATAGATGTATCTTGGTATAGTAAACAATAGTGGCTAAGGGATTTTAAAAATTATTTTTATAAATACCATTTTCTAAGTGCCAAAAACATTTTTTTTTGTGAAGCAAGTACATAAAATATGGTGTAAAATGGCACCCAGCTGATTTTACAAAATCTTTATATTGTTTCAGTTTATCCAGTTTAAGACTATAAATTAAAAGTGTTCTGCAAGAAAATTTTCAAATCTAAACATAACTAAATCATAAGAAATAAAAAACATCAATGTTGAATTTTCTAAAACTTGATGGTTCTGTGATGCAAAAGATGATATGGATGTCATATTTGGGTTACTCTCATTTTTCTAATCGATTTAGACATTTTATTTATTATTTTTTATTCACAAATTTAAAAATATAGATGATTCCATATTAAATAAAAAGTAGTTGTCATCGACATAGGTAAAAAAGCTATGTCACAGCACAACCCTATACCGTCAAGTTCACGTTACCTACTAGGATGGCCCCGGATACTGCGCCGATGGCCAAAGGTACGCCCACAACTGCCGTCGGTTCAGTCTGTCCTACGTCGACAAACTACGTCGACGACCACTTTTTAGAAAGATGCAACTACCTCTCACAAAGAAAAGTGCAACCAAGTTTTTTTTTTCCTTATTTTTATGTGGTTTTTGTCTCTTGCACTTTTCACCACACCATACATCAATTTCTTTTCCACTATTACATTTTCTAATTCACTCGAGTTGCACTTCTTTTTGTGTGTTCCACAACATTGAAAATGTGCAAATATTTTTCTTGTGATTCAAGATAGCAGCCACTAAGAAAATACAACACGTATGGATTCATGTAGAGAAAACAAAGTGATAAGAAATATAGGCATTGGTCGGCTGTTTCATCGGCTAAGAACAGCCTCTAAGTTACCAAGTGGACTGAACATCTGTTCTTTGTTTTTCGTACACACACAATTTCCTTTTAATAAAAAATTCAACAGAAGCGCATGCAAAGTTATGAGGTAAAATAAATGGCATGAAAATGTCACTATTTTTTTCAGGGAAATGGTACTACTACTACTACTCTCACGGAGATCCAAATCGCAGCAAAATCACAGGGTTAGAGACGGCCTAATTCTTTCTGGACGGGTCGAGGACATTCCCCACAAAGACAACTGCTCCGGTTGTCTCCTCCAGTATTTTTTTTTTGAAACGAAGGCAAAAGCTTTGCCTTATATTTATTAAGAAGAAGGTGCCCGGTTTATTATGGAAGAAACCGGGCGAAAACTATACAACGAACATCAACACCATGAAGCCACACAAACATAAAGACCAACACCTATGGCAATATCCAGAAGCAACCCAACCGCTCACAACTCGCCTAACATATCCCAACCACGAACCGACTACCTGACTATCACAAAAGGTCTCAACAATCAACTAGGCGCCTTGCCAGTGGCGCCACTCTTCTTGCCTATGCTCCCAAGAGGCTTCATCACCTTCTTGATCTTGCCATTAGGAGCCTCCTCTGCTAGGAGGCAAATAATCGTCTTGCCAGACCCAGGGCTAGCTGCTTCCAAGGAAGCGAGCAAACCACCAAGTTTATCCACGAAGACCGCCTCAGCAATACGTGCCAACATACCATCGCAATCAAAGAAATGTGCCCGGATGGACTTCAACACCTCAGAATTAGGTGCCAAAGCACCTACCTCATCAATCTCATCCTCCATAGACGCCACCTGGCCAACAACCGTGGGTGAGGGAGCAACACTCACACAGGGCGTCGAGGCCATCGTCAAATCCTCCACCGAGCTGAACTCCGTCGGAGACATAATAGATGAATCCTCACATGACTCCTGAAGCACTGGAGCCAAGATCTCGCCTATGTCCTCGCCCGCATGTGCGGACGTGGCAACAAGCTGCGGCGACGGGCAAGGACTACCACGAGGAGAGAAACAACCAAAGTGAAGTGCTTCCTCAACCACATACGACTGCATAGTAGAGTCAAATGGAACCGGAGCCTGCACAAGGGCGAGCCCTAGGCCACCAGAGGTACATGTCTCCATCGTCCGCAAAGAATCACCATCGCGAGCCAACAACAGTTTGAGAGTTTCAATCTCTTCACGAAGGGGGCGAGACGCCTCTTCAACACGGTCAGCTACTAGCTGACGAAACTCCATACGCAGCAAGGCAAAGTGCGACTGAAGAGCAGAGTCATCGAACTCCTCGCAACACCTAGGAGAGGGCCTTGGCTCCACCAGAGCACCTCGTAGGCAGGGAGCACGGGTGTCCGGTGAACGAACCCGAGCATCCGGAGAGCGAGAGCGAGCTGCGGGAGAGAGCGCACGACAGAAACGCTCCCGATGACCAGGACGACGACATCGGATGCATCTGAAGGGTCCTTGACATGTGCTGACCAGGTGACCACGCTCAAGGCACCGAAAACATCTCCCTCGAGCCCAACGCTTGAAGGCGAGACCACGGTCGATACCTTCATCCCAAAGCGGAGACGATGGCGCGCGGACGGGACGGCCGCCCCGACCAACTTGCACCCAACCTTCCTCGTCATTCAGAGGGGTAGCAGCAGAGAGGTCGACCTCGAGCTCCGAAGGCACCTCCACAACGTGTCGCACATCACCATTGTCAGGAACAACCTCCACGGGCCCCAAAGAAGAAGCATCAGCGGCAAGGGGCATCTTCGCAACCGGGTCGCCCGAGGCAGCCGGCGACGACAACAGCGACAAGGAACCGAGGCCCTCTACAACCACAGCAGGGTCAAAGCTAGGAGCGACGGGAGGCAGAGCAGCAGAGGCAGGTGGCGGCTGGGACGAAGAGGTCATCGTCGCTGGCCCGTTGCGGTGGCAGGCTCGAGCCCGAGCCATCCGACCCTGGTTGGATGGGTCAGACCGGCGGCGAGCTAGCGCAGCCGCAGCGAGCTCGTCGGCACGGATGCGGGCGGCCGAAGGTGCTGCGGGAGAGGTCGCGCGGCTCGGTGGGGAGACGTTGATGGCCGGGGTCCCTAGAGCCAACCGCGAGGCGTTGAAGGCCGGCGGCGCCAGCGTCAGCCTTCGCCTTCGTGAGGGCAAGCTTCCCAATCCCAGCTCGATGGGGCAGCCAACAGGCAGGGCCAGAAGCGCAGGATTCTGAACGACGGAGTGCTGCAGCTCGGCCGGAACATCCGGGATCACCTCCTGGGCTCGGATGCGGCAGGGCACGAAGAGGACGAAGACGGCGGAACTTGATGCCAGGGTCGCGGGAGCTTGGCATCCATGGGCGTTGGTGGCAGCTCCGGGAGCAGCAGCTTCGCTGCGGCGTCGGCAGAGCACGTCGCTACATACTGCGCCAAGGTCAGAACTTCATTTTGGAGTTTGCCAGAAAGGAAGAAGTCAGGGGTCGAGCAGCGCGTCCATGGCGTCGCGAGGTGCGCGGCAGCTGCCGGCAGCCTGATCTCCTCCCACGGGGCTCCTCCTCCGCCACCACCTACAGATCCGGCATCGGCGTCACGTTCTCTCTCCACCGTGCTCAGCTTCATCTCGGCGCCGCTCCTCAAGCTGCGTCCTGCCGGTCGTCGTCATCCGTCCTCGACTCTGTCTCCTCCAATATGAAGTAGGCAAACGGATGGTCAGCTACAAAATCCACTTGCTTGATAAGGTTTCCGATTCGCAATTGTTATCTGTGGCTCTTGATTGTGGGGTGAATTTTTTGCCTTCTTCAGGTTCTGGGTCCGATCCTTCCTCCCTTCTTTCTCTGGTCCGTGCGAAAAAACTGGCCCAAGCCAAGCTTGCGGAGGCCATTGCTAAACAAAAGGCTGAGGAGGAGAGGCAGAAACAAGAGCTTGCTAGGGGGGCTGCTCAGGGCGAGCAGCCCGGTACGTCCACCAGCGTGGTGGCAACCGCAACCCCTCCGATTAACCTGGATGAGGAACCGGAGATGACTATCTCTTTGGCTAAGTTGTTCAAGTCGCCTCGAACCAGAACCAAGCGTCAGCATTCTTCGTTGGGGCCAAGAACCAACCTCCGTGACACCCAGCCCGCCAAGCACGGGTAGCATCCACCCTAGCCCAATGAGAGCCATGGGCTGGAACACGAGGGGTTTCGGTCGCGCAGGGCGACGCACCTAGATGAAGGAGTATATGCGCAAAGAACAGATTGATATCATCTGCCTGCAGGAAACAATGAAGCAGGAGTTCATAGAATTGGAGCTGCGAAGCCTAGAGAGTGGGGATAGGTTCTTTTGGCACTGGAAAGCGGCAGTGGGACGCTCAGGGGGTATGCTCCTGGGCCTGCGTGACAGCGTCTTTGAAGTGGGTAGAATTGACCAGGGTGAGTTTTTTCTGAGCGTCACAGTTTTACACAGGGCGGAGAACTTCAAATTCGAGTTCATTGGGGTGTATGGCCCAGCGGATCACGCCCGCTCCGAAGAGTTCCTGGCGGAGCTTAGTACGAAGGTCAGTGCGACCCAGGTACCAGTAGTAATCGGAGGTGATTTCAACCTCATTCGGGGGGCGCAAGACAAGAACAATGCCAACATCAACTGGCCTAGGGTGAATTTGTTCAATGAATTTATCGCGAACCTCGCGCTACAAGAGATCTCGAGAGCGGGGGCTAGATACACTTGGTCCAACAGACAGCGTGCAACATGGCGGTGCGTGCTAGACCGTTTCCTCGTCTATCCGGCCTGGGCGGCCAGATTTCCGTTGGTTTCGCTGCGTGCGGAATCTTCGATCGGCTCTGACCATACGCCCTTGGTTCTGGACACGGGTGAGGAGCTGTTTCGGAGGGCTCCTCGCTTCTTCTTTGAGACGGCCTGGCTGTGTGCCCCGGACTTCAAAGACTTGTTCCGTGACAAGTGGGCGGCGAGCGTGGAGCAGCTAGTCAGCTGTCGGGGGCCGGTTGACTTCTGGCATTCGCAAGCAGCGGCGATGCGATCGTTCCTCAAGGGCTGGGGAGCCAACCAGGGTAAGCAGCAGAGGCTGCAAAAATTGGAGCTCACGCGACAAATTCAGGAGCTGGATAGGGATGCGGACGCTCTTGGTCTCGATGAGGATGGCTGGGCCTTGCGTTTCTCTCTTGAGGAGCAGCTTATGCATTGCTTGGCCACGGAGGAGAAATTTTGGCGCCAAAGAGGGCGCCAAAACTGGCTTCTACAGGGCGACGCTAATACGGCTTATTTCCATGCTTTTGCTAATGGCCGTAGGCGCAAGTGCGCCATTGTGGCCCTGGAAACGCCGAGTGGTAGAATCACAGCTCAAGATCAGATCATGGCCCATGTGTACGAATTCTACAAGGGGTTGATGGGAGAGGAGGAGGTCTAAGCGCTCACCCTGGTTACGAATCCGTGGACGGATAACAGAAAAGCCTCTACGGAGGACAATATCATGCTTGCCCGAGCGTTCTCGATGGAGGAACTGGAAGAAACTTTGAAGGACATGAAGACTAATACTGCACCAGGGCCAGATGGGTTCCCGGTGGCCTTCTTTAAGTCCTTTTGGCCAGAGTTAAGGGTACTATTGCTGGCCATACTCAATGGTTTCATGCTTGGTAGAGTGGACATCTCTAGACTAAATTATGGTATTCTTTCTCTGATCCCGAAGGTTCAAGGGGCAGTGGATATTAAGCAGTTTCGACCTATTGTGCTTATTAACGTAGTGTTCAAGCTGGTGTCCAAGGCAGTGGCCAGGCGCCTGTCTCCTGTTGCGCACAAAATAATCAGCC
This sequence comes from Poa annua, assembly GCA_026929855.1. NCBI lineage: Eukaryota > Viridiplantae > Streptophyta > Magnoliopsida > Poales > Poaceae > Poa > Poa annua. The sequence continues at coordinate 76,411,862 of CM049433.1, forward strand.
CGGCACAGACATCCTTTATCAAAGGGAGACTGATTATCGACGGTCCGCTGGTGCTCCATGAGTTAGTCCATGAACTGAAAAGTAAGAACCTACCGGCAGTGTTGCTTAAGTTAGATTTTGAGAAGGCGTACGACAGGGTGAGTTGGTCTTTTCTGAAGGAAGTGCTCCTTAAGAAAGGGTTCGACTTTCCCCTGGTTCATAAGATCTTACAGCTGGTTACTGGGGGTCATACTGCGATATCAGTTAATGGGGAACTTGGACCCTACTTTGCCAATAAAAGAGGAGTGCGTCAGGGTGACCCTCTATCCCCTCTGCTTTTCGATCTAGTTGTTGATGCACTGGATTTGATGCTCTCCAAGGCACGGGAGGCGGGCCACATTGCGGGTGTGGCAGCGCATTTGATCCCGGGCGGAGTGACGCACCTACAGTACGCGGATGACACTATGATTCTTATTCAGAATTCTGAGGCGGGGTTGATCAACCTCAAGTTTCTTCTCATCTGTTTTGAGCTGATGTGCGGTATGAAAATCAACTTTCACAAGAGCGAGGTGATTGTCATGGGGGGCAACGAGGGAGAACAAGCCAGAGTGGCTAATCTCCTCAACTGCAAGCAGGGCGCTTTCCCTTTTACCTACCTAGGCTTTACCATGGTGGATCGGAGGCTCACCATTGCGGATGTGGAGCCAGTGGTAGCAAAGGTGGGGTTTAGAATGGAGCCGTGCAGGGCAAGTTCATGTCCTCCGCAGCACGGCTTACCTTGGTGGACTCGTGACTTTCTAATATCCCAATACACTTTATGGCGCTCTTCCTCCTAGCAGATGGTACCCATGCTGGTTTTGACAGACATAGAAAGCGTTTCTTCTGGGAAGCTAAAGGGAATAAGCGCAAGTATCACATGGTTGCTTGGGAGGACATTTGTAGACCCAAGGACCAGGGTGGCCTTGGGGTGTCCAACACAAAACTCCTGAATAAGGCCCTTATGGCCAAGTGGATTTGCAGACTTTTCTCGGACACAGAGTCCGACTCTTTGTGGGCGAGGATTCTCCGAGCTAAGTACCCTGGCGCGACTGATTTTTTCAATACAGCACCAGTGGGTGGTTCCCAATTTTGGCATAACCTCCACAAAGTCAAGGACGATTTGCGTGGGGCGATCCGTTTTAGGGTTGGGGATGGGCAATCGACGCGATTCTGGACTGATCTTTGGTTAGGGGAGGGCCCCCTCACTGCCAGGTTCCCGCGGTTGTATGCAATTGCCTTGTCGCCCTGGTCGCACAGTTGTGGCGAGAGGGCCAGTGGGACTTGAGGGTCCGTAGATGTTTTGGCCCAGACGACCGTACCCAGTGGGAGGCTCTCATGCTTGAGCTGGCTGATGTGAATATCGCGGCGGAGCGGGACGGGGTGTCCTGGGCTCTGGACAATTCGGGCAAGTTCTCAACTGAAGCCTTGTATCGCAAACTGGTGCAGGACAGGGAGCCGATTGAAGTTCCGGATATTTGGGAAGCTGTGGTGCCGATGAAAATCAAGATCTTCTTGTGGCAACTTGCCAGAGACAGATTGCTGTCCAATGACCAGATTCAGCTACGCCATGGGCCATCCAATGGACAGTGTGCCCTTTGTGAGGAGCCGGAGGATGCTAGCCATATTTTTTTTAATGGTGTCCTCGCTCGGTTTGTGTGGAGTGGCCTTCGTGAGGCACTCCAGGTGACCTGGAATCCTTCTTCTTTCCAGGACCTTTTAGTTATTCTTGCGCCTTTTCGTGGCAATAAACGCACGGTGCTGCGTGTTCTTTTTGCGGCCATTTGTTGGGGTTTGTGGCTTATCCGCAATAAGTTCACTATTGAGAGGAAATTTCCTAACCAGCCAGCTGATTGCCTCTTCAAAATCATGATCTTGTTGCAGCAATGGCGCCCTCTTTTGAAGCTAGAACCCGCAAACCTGCTGGACGTGCTAATCGCCGCCTTGAAGACGCTGTTCGCCGCGACAACCTCTAGACGCTGATGGAGGATGCGGCCTAGTCTTTGCCTTTCCCTCCAGCTAGCTCACCAACTTCGTCTTCTCGCTCTGGTGTGTGGTGGCGAGTTTATGTTTCCCCTAGTTATTTCCGTCTTGAACTTGTCTTATGTTATTGCAGCCGTGCTTTTTTTTTTTTTTTTTGAAACCGGGCAGGAGGCTTGCCTTTTCATTGATATAGAAGAAGTGAATTGGCCAGTTTATAAGGAAAACTGGCCGAAAACCGGATACAACAACACAACACACCACGCCGGCCCCGAGGCCACGCACCACACAAGTCGACGACCTAACCACCCAAGCAGCCAAGGCCGACACCTCACCCCTCAACGCAACAGCGGAGGCGAAATCCGGAGCCGCTGCTCCGACATCCACGCTGGCCACGGGCCACGCACCACACAGGTCGACGACGAAACCGCCCAAGCAGGAAAGGCCGACACCCTCGCACCTCAACGCGACGCAGCGGAGGCGAGATCGGAGCCGCCGCTCCGACATCCACGCCGGCCCCAGGGCCGCGCACCACCTAGCCGAAGACGAGAACATCGTCGCCGCTGACCACCAAAACATCCCCACGGGTCCCTCTGGCCGGCGAGCATCCAAGACGAGGCCCCAAGGGGAATGTGACGCCCAAGCGCCACCGTCGCCCGATCTACGAAGGATCTGGGTTTTCCCCCGGAAGACCCCGGACGGAGGAGTGAGAGCACCGCCACGACAACGCCTTCAAGAAAGAAAATGACGCCCGAGGGCGTCACCGTCGCCTGTCCTGACCGACGATCAGGGCAAGGTTTTCACCCGACGGAGAAACACAAACCGCCCGCCCGCCCACACAGGGACCGACCAGCCCACCAACACAGACCCGCACGCAGACACCGTCAGCCCCGCGCGCACGACGGTCCACGGCCACCAAACAGAGCTAGGCGCCGGGGCCTAGATCCGCCTCACGCAGAGCCACCTCCTAGCTCTCCGCGCCGCCACCACCAAGTCCGGGGCCGCCGCCCCGGCGTCCAGATGCTGCAGGACAACTTCACGCCCAGCCACGCTCGCGCGGTGCCGCTCCCGAAGCCGACGCGATGTGCCGACCAAGGGAAGCCGGACGGGAGGCCTCCATCTCCCGCCGACCGCGCTGCAGCCCCGCAAGCCCAGCCGCACAGCCGCCGGCCACCACCACGCATCGCATCCGACGAGGCAGCGCACGGGAGTACCGCACACAACCTCAGCCCGCCCGGCCCATCTGGGCCCAGATCGGGCCCAGGCCGCGCCGCTGCTGCCGGCAGCCAAGGCAAGGGGCCGCCGCCGCCAACTGCATCACCAGACCGCCCGCCGCCACTGCACCCAGCCGCCCGAACGCAGCGCCGCCTGCTGGCCGCCACGCGCACCGGAGAACGGCGAGACGCCGGCCATCTCCTTCCTCGCGTCCACCGCGGGTCGCCCCCATCCACCGTTGGCAGTGGGAGCCGCCGTGCTTATTTCCGGCATGTAAGCTTTAAGTATGTAAGCTGGCTATGCATGCCAGCAAAACTCTCTATGTGCCGCCTGTTCCGGCTTTATTAATTTAAAGCAGGGCACTTCTGTGCCTTCCGTCTAAAAAAAAACTACAAAATCTACTCGAGGAGGTGGCTGTCGCGGTATCCCGAACATCCAAAATACATGTCCATTATGGTGACAGCCGCAGCTTCAGTGCCCTTCTTCGTTTACCTCGACGACCGCCTTGTGTATGACCTCACTCACGACCAGTGGCAAGTCAGATTCACGATGCTCTACCATGTCAGACAGGTCAGCTTGATCACCGAACGGTAATTGAAGCCCCAATTTCTGTTACGATCAGAAGAGGACACCTTCTCATAGTCTGTCAACGTGTCAGCACAATGGAATATGTTAGTGTCAGAATGTAGCCGGGAGACGTGGGTGACTGCAAGACCGTGGTGGCGTATGCTGGTGGGCGGCGAGCTTGGTGGAGCAATACGAAGAGTCTGGGAGTGTGGTTTTGGAGGGGTCGGGAGAAATCCTGGTCGTTTTGACACTGACACGGTGACGCCTATTGGTATCATCGACCTTCTTGAAGGGTGTCGGGTGTATCTCCTCCCCACCTCTCGTATCGTACCGGGGGAAACCCTAGGACTTGTCCGGGTAGCAGCGTCATCGTCGTCGCTTCCCTTCTTGAAGGTGCTACTTGGTACGCGACGCTTCGTAGCGCTTGGTGCGTGGCGGGATTTCTCCGGGGGGCGCAGCGGTTGCGGGTCATCCTTCGTCGAGCCACTGTTGTTGGCTTTGTTTTATCTTCTTTTTCTTTTTCTCTGTTGTTTCTTTTGGGCGTTGTGCTGTCTGGCCCAGCAGCTGTCTCAAACGGTGTGGCTTTATTTATAAAGCGGGGCGAAAGCCTGTTTCGAAGAGAATGTAGCCGGGATGAGTAAGATTGGAAGAGAGCATGGTGGAGCTGGACGATTACCTTGCGCTTGCGCCATCTGGTACCGGAGTTTGAGCACCTTGAACCCGTTGTGCACGGCGATGAACTGGGAGTCCTAACTCTGCATGAACGGCACATGAATGGTGCCGCCATCGAGACGGTAGAAAAGCTTGTTCGTGGTGCGCTCCTTGTCAAAGGCCTCGACCCACTTGCCCTTGAAGTATATGGCGTTGCCGAGCATGACGCGGGTGAGCTGCGTGATTGATATGGGAGCAAAGATGGAGCCGATCAGATTTCCAGTGGCCTGTGCGACCCACGCGTTGATCTGACGCCGTGCTGCCTCCGGACTGTTGCTGAAGTCGACGGTGCTAGCCTCGGCCTTGTACGTGCCCACGACGGCCTCCCTGAATGCAGGCTTTAGCGGGCAGCTGAGCTCGCTCCAGATGCCGCAGGCGAACGCGACGCGCGAACCGCCGGCGTCGGACTGGTCCTTGAGCGTGTCCCCGGCCACGCGGGACACGAACGCCTCGAGCTCGCCGCGTGATCGCGCACCGACGACACGGAGGATCTCGTCCAGGGTGGCGCCCCGGGAGCCGGCGGCCAGAAGCGCGAGCGCGGCGTAGATGGACAGCGGCGAGAACACCAGGTTGCCGTCCACGTTCTCCTCTGCGAGGCACCTCGCAAGGCCGGCAGAGAGCGCCGCCAGGCCGCGAGAGTCGGCCTGATTTGGGGCCATTGCCGCGTCCATCGCCTGGTTTTGGGACTGAGAGAAAATCTCGTCCAGAAACAAGAATCGGCTATTTTCTTCGATCGGTTTAGTTGATATAGCTTGATGTTCGTTCCGGTTTTTGTTCCCTTCCGTTTCTCCTTCTCTGCTTCGATTCTCCAGACGTTTATGACTCGGTCCCGATCCGTTTTACTTCAAACCGAATAGTAGTACTTGTGACAATATACGCACGATGGCAGGAGATAATTTTTTTAAGACGGAGTTGTGTCACCGCCGGAAACCTCCAATAAGAGCAGAGTAGTATCCCAGTCGGAAGGCCGGTAAACCCCCGAGATCTCAACAACCATCCATATATACGCGCGCGCACGCCCCAGCTCCTCGTGGAAACGCAAAGAGCCGTCCGTAGGTAGAACCCCAAGACGCACGCACGAGAGCCCACCATGGCGACGGACGCCGCCGCGGCCGCCGCTGCCGCAGCACTAGTCCACGATGCCGACGTGGTCGAATCGGGCGGCCTCCTCCGCCGCCGCAACGTCGGAAGCAATGCCGACGGCGCCGAGGAGGAGGAGGGGGAGGCGTCCGTGGAGCGGGCGTTCTTGGACAAGCCGGTGCCGACGTGGACGGAGCAGCTGACGATGCGCGCCTTCGTGGTGGGGTTCCTCGTCTCCGTCATGTTCAGCGTCATCGTGATGAAGCTCAACCTCACCACCGGCATCATCCCGTCGCTCAACGTCTCGGCCAGCCTGCTCGGCTTCTTCCTCGTCCGCGTCTGGACGTCGGCCATCGAGAGGATGGGCTTCGTCAAGCACCCCTTCACGCGCCAGGAGAACACCGTCATCCAGACCTGCGTCGTCTCCGCCTATGGCATCGCCTTCAGCGGTAACAACTCCAACTAACTACGGCACTTCTGGCGCCCCCAACTTTTGCTCCTTCTGTTTCGGTTAGTCAAATATTCAGGACTAGGAAGTTGGTGCGTCAGTTATTGCTTCACTGATTTGTTTTTTCAACATATTTTTTTTTGTTCAGCGGAGAAAATGTTATCCATCGATCTGAAATCTACGAAAAAAATTCAACCCTCTATTTCTTTCAGGGTTTATGCTATCGTCTAGAATATTGATCCGGTTCAATATTGATTAAAAATTTCACCACAATACATGTGTTTCCATGCATGTTTATGCTTGATTGTAGAAGTGTTCTAATTCGATATGGCAATGCATTTTTTATAGAGCGTTCATGCTAGGTAGTAGATGTGAGATTTTTTGCTGCTCCTCCTTACACGACGAATAGATTTAGTTTTCCATTGCATGAAGATTTCTGCAAAATGAATTATTGTTTTCATTATTTTATAGTAACCCACAACATAATCATCTAGACACCTTCTAACTCAACATTTACTCCAATCGATCAGGTGGGTTTGGGAGTTACCTGCTCGCTATGAGTGAGACCATTGCTAATCAAGCAACAGAGGCTAACGATGCTCTCAATATCAAGAATCCCCACCTCGGATGGATGGTGTGTTTTCTGTTACTCGTCAGTTTCCTTGGGCTTTTTGCTCTGGTGGCGATGAGAAAGGTAGAAACTTCCCTTCCCAGTGTTTTATTTTTTCACATACAGCACGCAAACATATCCATGCCGTGGTTGTCAACTGGAACAATTGGTTGCAGGTTATGATTATCGACTACAAGCTCACATACCCGAGTGGCACTGCAACTGCCTATCTTATCAATGGGTTCCACACACCACAGGGTGCTGAGCTTGCAAAGTAAGTGCATGCCTATTTTGATGTTGTTCATCCTAGATAGAAAATCAGGCAGTATGACTGACAGAATACTGCATGTTTCAGGAAGCAAGTTCGGACATTGGGCAAGTACTTCTCGCTGAGCTTCGTTTGGGCCTTCTTCCAGTGGTTCTACACTGCTGCAGATGGCTGCGGGTTCAGTTCCTTCCCAACACTTGGCCTTGAAGCTTACAAGAACAGGTTAGAATGGCTACAACGACAATTGTTAATGGACCAGATCCTACATTATAAGGCTTGAAAGTGAAAATTTCATTTAAGCTTGTTTCATTAATGGTCTTAGATTTTTTTTTTCTTATTTTATTATCTGACCATGTTCTCCTCATAATTGGTTCTTGTTGGTACTGTCCTCATATTAAACTATTTTTTCTTCCAGGTTCTACTTTGATTTTTCGGCTACTTATGTTGGTGTGGGAATGATCTGCCCCTATATTGTGAATGTATCTCTTTTGCTTGGAGGCATCCTCTCGTGGGGCGTAATGTGGCCACTCATAAGCACGAAGAAAGGAAGTTGGTACTCTGACACTCTTCCAGATAGTAGTCTACATGGACTGATGGCTTACAAGGTACTTGATATTTAGGCATCGTATTCAAACTTTTGCTTTCGCAATCACATGTAACTGTTGAGAACTAACATCTAGTCAACACAGGTGTTCATAACCATCGCAGTAATTCTTGGGGATGGTATGTATAACTTCCTGAAGGTATCTGGCATAACAGTGAAAGGTTTTGTAGAAATGTACAAGAAAAAATCAAAAGCGCTTCCTGTATCCGACAATGGTACTCCTGTCGCTACTGTGGAAACTGAATCTTTTGATGACAAACGTCGCACTGAATTATTTCTGAGAGATCAAATTCCCAAAAGAATTGCATTTGGGTTTTACGTCATCCTAGCGGCGATAACGACTGGTTGCCTTCCGCTCATCATCCCACAGCTCAAGTGGTACTACATTTTGGTTGCATATATCTTTGCGCCAATACTGGCATTCTGCAATGCCTATGGATGTGGCCTAACAGATTGGTCCCTGGCCAGTACCTATGGTAAGGTTGGAATCTTTGTGTTCGGTGCGTGGGCAGGTGCTTCGCACGGTGGCGTCCTAGTAGGACTGGCTGCCTGCGGTGTCATGATGAACATAGTGGGAACAGCTGCTGACCTGATGAATGACTTCAAAACTGGGTATCTGACTTTAGCCTCACCAAGGTCCATGTTCATCAGCCAGGTGGCTGGCACTGCAATGGGATGTGTTATCGCACCGTGCGTCTTCTGGCTGTTCTACAAGTCCTTCAATATTGGTGTCAGTGGTAGCGCTTACCCAGCACCTTATGCCATGATGTACCGTAACATGGCGATCCTGGGTGTCGATGGCTTCTCGTCCCTACCAAAGAACTGCCTCACACTGTGCTACATTTCCTTTGCTGCTGCAGCTGCCATCAATCTCATAAAAGACGTGGTGCCCAGGAAGGTGGCAAAGTTCATCCCCATCCCAATGGCTATGGCGATCCCTTTCTACCTTGGACCATACTTCGCCATTGATATGTTCATTGGCAGCGCCATACTCTTCTGCTGGGAGTGGACGAACAAAGCTGATGCGCAGTCGTTTGCACCAGCGGTTGCTTCTGGATTAATGTGTGGTGACGGGATTTGGGCCCTGCCACAGGCTTTTCTTTCTCTTGCCAACGTGCAGCCTCCAATTTGCATGAAGTTCCTTTCAAGGGCTACCAATGCCAAAGTGGACGCCTTCCTTGGGAACTAGTCATAGATGGTCAAGTAGTGTTAAGATGTTTTCTTTTGAAGTGATAGCTTTGTCTAGTAGTGTTGGATATTTTGTTTAGAAGTTGGTAGATTGAGCATAACTATGACTATTTATGTAAAGATAGCTGGTCTAGAGTGGGATATGTAAAGGAATTATCTTAGTTTGCTTTTGTCTCCTGCATTCAAACATTCACTGCTTTATAGAATACTGCAAATTGTCCGATTTCCTATGGTTTGGAGTAACTTCGTAATAATGTCAGACAAAAATCTTACACTGGAAGTATGCTGAAACTTTAGTTTCTACTGTATTATCTAACGTTTCGAATCAGCCGGCTGAGGCATGTCTCTAATTTTATTGATTCAGATTGGAGTTTCAGTGAAGTAGAAAAAACTAAAGCCGTTTCAGTTAATTAGGTTTGAACAAAGTATGACACTTGCAGTTCGAGGCCGCTCTCTGTATTTGCAACGCGAAGCAACACCTAAACAAGGATGGAGGGTGACACATTGGCACGTTTTTAGATAAAGGACACATTGGCACGTACTTGCAAAGGATGGAGGATGCCAGGATGGAGCAAACGTACTCCCTCCGTCCAATAAAGTATGTCTCAACTTGATAATTTTTTTGATGTATCTAGACATAATTTAGTGTATAGATACATCCAAATTTGATAGAAAGTGTGACATCTTTTGTTGGACAGAGGGAGTACTTGCTTTTCCTCGAGCTCGAGCTCTGCCCCCCGCGCCTCATGTTGATCTGCCCTTACTCCCGCCGCCACAGGGAGAGGTGAGCCGCGTAAGAGAGATGGAAGCAGACTCCAGACGGTGGGGTGTATCGGCTCCTCCGGGACAGATTGCCTCTCGGGCGCCGGCAGCCGCATCGCCGCAGAGAGGGGATGTTGGAGTTCGCCTGTTTGTTTGGGCCTTAGGGCATCCCCAGTCGTCCCCCCAGAGCCCCAGGAGGCTTTTTAGCGCCGACGCTAACAAAAACCGCCGTTTTTGCACCACTCGGCCCCCCAGAAGTCCAAATAGCGCCGTTTCGCTGTTACTTTGCGCCGGCGCACCCAGGCGAAACCCAGCCCACTGGGTTCGGCTTGGGGGGGCGAAATGGCGGGAAAGGCGACGCGAGCCAGCGCTGTCAGCGACGCGAGAGAAATTGGCGCGGAACAGAACCACCAGTGAGCGCCCGCGTGCTCATCTTCTCGGCTCCCGCGTCGATCAAAGGCTGCCGGAGTTAATGGCGTGGCGAGCGGCCAGTGAGAGCGCGCCAGTCAAAGGCTGTCGGAGTAATGGCGTGGCCGACGCGCGTCGCTTCGGCGTCCAATCGAAGGGCACGGGGCGCAGTAAATGTCGAGCCACCACCGCCCCTTCGCCTGGCCGCCGCGCTATATAACCCCGTACCATCGCCGTCGCTCCGCACACTCTCTCGCGTCCTCTACCTCCCTCTTCTAATTCCTCTCTCGCCGCCGCCAGCAAGATGTCGTACGACGCCGCTGCCGCCACCTCCGCAAGCACGAGGCCTGGGCGCTGTACCTAGTCGGGTACCCGTGCCCGCCGGACATGCGCATCCCCGGCGGCCAGGGAGCGCGGCAGCTGAGCGCGGGCGGCATCCCTGTGCCCCCGTCCCTGCGGGCGACCAGATCGAGTACGCCGTCGCAGCGGTCCGCGCAGGCCCGATGCCGGAGCAGGCCGTGGAGCCGCGCTGGAGGGCAGAAGGCAACGACGTCTTCTGGACGGCGTAATTCCAGCGCCGCCACGACGAGGACGTCGCCGACCGCGGCAACAATGGCCAATAAAATGTTTTAAGTTTTTTAGTTTTAATTTCTGCTTTGTAATCGGCAATGAAATCACCACTGTTCGCCTACCCACCTTTTTTTGAATTGTATGGGCCGAAACTTGGGTTGGACAACGACTGGAAAACGCGCCCCCAGGTTCCCGATTCGCCAAACGCCGCGGCGGCCCCAAAATAGCGGCATTTTGGGCCCTGGGGAAAAACGACTGGAGATGCCCTTAAAGAGTACGGAAACCGGGCTTCTTAGGTTTCAGGTTGTACACTTTGTCCCATTTTGTTTTGTTCTTTAAAACAAAAAGGAGTATTTTTTTACAACAAAAACTCAGACCTATTGATTGCCAACGAGTGATAACTGCTATAAGCTCTCCGACGAGGGACCGCTCCCCAGCTTGGGGTATCTACATGGAGATGAAGGAAATTCTGAACCTTCACAATGATATCGTCCTTCATAAAGTAGATAGAAATTGTAATAGAGCTGCGCATGCCCTGGCGCAATTGGGAAAGTCAGGACATATATATATATATATATATATATATATATATATATATATATATATATATATATATATATATATTTGATCTTACTTTCAAACAAAAAAAAACTCAGACCTATTGATCAAACCATCAGTACAGATACCCTGGAAAAAATACATCAATGTTAAAAAATCGACAAAAAGAGTTATTTTTTCAACAAAAACTTGAAACTATTTTTTATCTCAAGAAGAAGAAGATCACCTCTCAGGGATTTTCTCTACCTCATGTCGAGGGTTTTTTCCACTTATCTTGATTGGTTCTAAAGAGAGTAGTATCTTGATTTTGCTCCCAAAAGAGTGTGAGTGTATTGATCCGGTGACCGGGAATTAGAACATATACGAGCGCAATAATCTTTGAAAAAAAACAGTAAATCATGAGGAACAAAGCCCTGTTATGTCAATAAATTCATATTATCTTCTGTAGAGAAAATAAATTTGAAGACACGCTTATGTTCACAATGTCTATGAGTATACGGTTAAGTATTATGGTCTATCGAGATGAGCAATCACTGGATAACCAGGTCCATCGATCAATTATTCGGTCACATGAGCTTTCTGTAAGATATATATATAGCACTACAGGAGATAGATATATCAGAAGAGAGCCTTCTTCTTGCAAGGCAGCAAGAGGCTCCATCCGTATGTCATCTTGTCTACGGATTCAGCTGGGCGCTTTATCCAGAGTTTTCTTTAGATCAAGGAGTTTTGACCAACTTTGGCTGTATCTTCTCTTCTGGTTGCCACCAGCTGTCGATTCACAAGACAAGAAGTAATATGTTAGAGCGATCCAAAAACAGGGAAACCCAAAATAGTTGGAGCTCGACTTAGTACATACATTTCCATACGACAGTAGACTTTTCACACGCCTCTGAGCACGAACTCTGTATTGCATGTATCCAGATTAAAATAAGTAAGAGGTAGTCTGTCAAAAATCAACATGACATGATATGAGTACAGACCTTGGCTGAGGCTGCTAATCGTATCGTCTCTTTGATTGCTGAGTCAATATCAATTTCGGTTCCTGGCTTCACAGAGATGACCTACTCTAAAACTGGAAATGGTAAGATGTTGGATTATGTTGGGTAAGAAGAACGAAGAGAGTGCACCGTCAGTTCGCCAGCATCGTAACACGTACTGATGGATTATTTTCTATAAAAAAACGTACTGATGGATCGTTGTCTCCGATTCCAGGCATCCCACTGTGATCTTTCCTGGAGGAAGACAGCACCGTAATATCGAAGTGGTCATCAATCTGTAACAAAAAATAAAGTGGTCATCAATCTGCAGCAAGGTTACAGAGACGCATTGGCTGTTCAGACTTCAGAAATACCAATTAGGTTCCCTGAAGTTTCTGTCCACGTTGCCATACAGAACGATCCAGGTTCTCATGTTTCCAGTTAAGTTCGATCAGAGGTTTCCAAACGTACCATATTTTCATGGAACATGGAAGAATCCAAGCGAGAACTCTGACTGAAGTACCTTTGTGCAGTAGGGTGTGGAGCAGGAATCGCAAATTTTGCCGAAGGAAGTGACGACTCGCCCCTTGATTGACATCCCGAACTGACTATGCTGAAATTCAGATGAAGATCTCACAGCTATCAGTAAGTTGCTCACTTGGTCATCTTTTTTCGAAAAGAACTTGGTCATCTGCATACCTACTTGAGATCTCACACGCTGCATTTGTTATTCAGATTACCTGCTGTACTAGAAGGTGCACTAGGACGTCGGCGTCGCTCTGCCCGTCCTCGATCAGGTCGCCCAGCCTCAGCTCCCGCAGCGTCAGTTCGAAGTCGCTGCTCCACTGATCCCCTCCGCCGCGCGACGTTCCGACGGAGACGAGGCTCTGCCGCGTGCCGGTTCCCCTCCGCCGGCTCCTCCTGAGGCTCTGCATTATTGAAGCATCCAAGGAGTGTGTCATGCGCAGCTACTCTACTTGGCCATGCAAATTCCAACTCCATTCCACTACCACTGTCTAGCTAGTGTTCACCTGTGTAACTTGGGCCCTTTTGGGTGACTCGGTGGGGTAATCGTCTTCCGCTTGAAGCTGCGCGTGCACGGCGAAGCTTCTGCGTCTGCCGTGGTTCATGCTGCTCGGGAGCTGCGTGGTGATCGGATTCGGCAGCAGCCTCAGCGCGGGGCTGCAGGCTCTCTCCATGGCGTCCAGTCGAGAGCAGAGCTTCCGCCGGTTGCGCTGCAAGCAGTGGCATGGAGCCCTGGAGTCACGATTAGCTTATCCTTTGGCTCCGCCCTGGAGTCGGACATGTGTGGCACTGGTGAAACCTTGGATTTACGTACGTGACAGTTGCTGAACCACACACCGTTCCTCTCCAAAATATAGTGAGGGATAGCGAAAAAAGACACGCCTAGACATCAGTTGGTTTTGGTCATCCCGACCGCCGATGAGCTTGACAGTTAACACAGCTCGATGACATGCTCGTGAAGAAATAGTAAGGTAGCCATGAGCTTGACAGTTGACACAGCTGAATTGAACCCTTGAGCTTGCTACGGAGGAGGGTCTTCTGCAACCCATCCCTGACAGACAGGCGGCGCTACGCCTCTCCCTTTACGCTGATGATGCGGACATCTTTCTGGTTCCAACAGCAAATGACATCACCAACCTGGTCGTTACCCTCCAACATTTTGGGCAGGTCACGGGGCTCGTCACTAACATCGCCAAGAGCTCCATGTCGCCTATCCGCTGTGCTGACATGGACTTGCCGGTTATTCTGCAAAGCTTTCAGGCGGCCACGGTGCAATTCCCATCAAATACCTTGGCCCCCCTTGCACTCGGAAGACTTCGCCGCGTCGACCTCCAGCCTTATATTGATAAGGCGGCTTCACGTCTGCAGCCTTGGAAAGGTAAATTCATCATCGGGCGGGATGCTTAGCTCTGGTCAAATCAGTGCTCTCTTCCATGCCAATCTTCCTCATGACGGCGATCAAGGCCAACAAGCGAACTCAAAAGGCCTTTGATAAACTCAGAAGAGGCATGCTTTGGAATTGTAGCGACAAAGCGAGTGGGGGCAAATGCAAGGTCAGCTGGAACAGGGTCTATCGACCTAAGAGCATGTCTAGTAGTACCCTCAAACCTGTAAATCCTAAGAAATAACTGCTTTTTTACGGCTTGGAACGACCTAAGAAGCTGGGAGGACTGGGATTTCTGAACCTGGATAAGTTTGTTAGGGCACTTCGCCCGGCATTGGTTGTGGTACGAATGGGTCTCGCCGGACAAGTCGTGGGTAGTATTGGAGACTCCCAACGACAGCGATGACAAGAACCTGTTTAACGCAGCAACAGGGGCAACGGTAGGCGATGGCCTAAAAGCTTCCTTCTGGGGATCCTCTTGGCTGGACGACATTCCGCCTAAAGTCATCGTGTCTGCCATCTTTCAGGCTTCCAGACCAAGAACAGGAAAGTTCACGACGCCCTCAATAATCTGTAGTGGATCGCGGATATCTTTTTTTTTTTATGTTTTAACGGGCAGGAGCTCTGCCATTGCATTATAGAAGGAAAGAATACAAGAATTTGTAGTGTTTTGACTGATCAGGAGAGATCAGTCCGAAAAAACTGGAAAACTACTCCCAAAAGACCTCCCCTAGGAGGCCAAAATCATCCCGTATGAGCTGCAACACCGCAGACGGCGTCAAGCGCTTGTTCTGGAACGTGCGCCGGTTGCGCTCCTTCCAGATGTGCCAGGCCGTGTATGCGGCCAGCGCCGCATTCTTGGTCCTCATCGTCTTCGTTGGCCCTGCGTCCGACAGCCGCCACCAGCCGGTCACCGTGGTGGCCGCCAACGCAATCGTGGAGAGATGGGTGGACTCGCTGTCTAAGAGCATCCAGAGCTCCTTCGCGAAAGTGCAGTGCGGCAGGAGGTGCGCCGCCGTCTCGCATTGCTGGTCGCAGAAGCAGCAAGTGGGGGAATGAGGCCATCCCCGCGCCGCCAATCTATCGGAAGTCCAGTTTCGGTTCTGCAGCAGTAGCCACATATAGAATTTGAGTTTCTGCTCCACCTTCAGTGTCCAACATCGCTCCAGGAGCGGGCGCTGAACCCGCCCTAGAAACTGAACCTCGTAACGCACTCCTGGCCGAGTAGACGCCGCTCGCCGTGAGGTTCCAGGTGATCTTATCTCTCGAGGTGTTGAGCTGAACTTGTTGCACCCTATGCCACAGGTCCACGAACTGCGCCAGTTGCGATTCGGAGACCATCCGCCTCAGCCCCGCCATCCACCTGCCTCCATGCAGACCATCTTTGACGCAAAGTTTCTTTCTCCAGGCGAAAGGAAAGATCTCAGGTGCGATCTCGCACGGTGCCACCCCCTGCATCCAACGGTCCGTCCAAAACTTTGCGATCTCGCCGTTCCCCAGTTGCACAGTGGTGCAGGAGGCGAACAGCTTCCGATCCGCATTGTCGCAAGGCACCATCGTTCCGAGCCAAGGCCTCTCCTGCTGATCCCATTCATACCAGAGCCAGCGCAATTGAAGTGCACGCCCATAGCAGCCCAAGTCCTTTATTCCCAGCCCGCCCAGGTTCTTTGGTGCCGCAACCTGACCCCAATTGACCAAGCACTTCCCGCCATGTGTGTCCTCGTCACCAGCCCAGAGGAAGCTTCTTCTTGTTTTGTTGACCTTCTTCGTTGCCCACTTGTCCAGCGCAAAGCATGTTAGGAAGTATGTGAAGATCGCAGTGAGCGTCGAGTTGATCAGCGTCAGGCGTCCCATTCTGTTCATCATTTTTCCTTTCCATGGCGGAACCCGCGCCGCCGCCCGATCGATCAGAGGCTGAATGTCAATCCGCCGCGGTTTCCTGACCCCCAAAGGCAACCCGAGATACTTGCACGGAAGCAGTCCAGTTCCGCCCCCAAAATTCTGCAGCACTGCCTCGTAATCGGGTAACTCGCCCCCCACCAAGTAGGCGGTACACTTCTGCAGATTAGCCCTCAAACCAGTTACCTGCCCAAAATGCAATAGGATGTCCTGAATCGCGACAACCTCCTCCTGCACTGGATTGACGAAGAGTGCTGCGTCATCAGCATAGAGACTTGTCTGCAATCGTGCGCTCGATAGTTGCAGTGGGGAAAGAACGCCAGCGTCGGTGGCAAGGTGCAGGATTCTCTGCAGGGGCTCAATCGCCAAGAGGAAGAGGAAGGGGGAGATCGGGTCTCCCTGCCGCAGCCCACGACCATGCATAAAAGGCCGGCCCGGCAGCCCATTGAGCAGAATTTTGGACGAAGAGGAAGCGAGCAGCAGCGAGACAAGATCCCGCCAGCGAGGCCCAAAGCCGTAGGCCTCCAAAATCTTCAGCAAATAAGCCCAACTCACAGAATCAAAGGCCTTTGCTATGTCCAATTTCATGAAAACCAGCGGCCTTTTCTTCCTGTGCGCTTCTCTAATCACATTCTGCACATAGATGAAATTGTCTTTTATGCTTCTTCCCCGAATGAAAGCGCTTTGGCTGTTGGAGATCAGACGCGATAACTCCGGCGCAATCCTGTTCGCAAGCATCTTGCAGACCAACTTTGTCGCGCTGTGCATCGGACTGACAGGACGAAAATCAGCCGCTGATGACGCGTCCCCCCCCCCCCCCTCGGAATCAGAACAATGTGTGCCGTATTCAGCAGATTCTAGTGTCTTCCTTGCAGGTTGTGTAAACAATTGAAAGCCTCCAGGAGATCATCCTTGATCAGCGCCCAACACTTCTTGAAAAACCCTCCGATAAAGCCGTCAGGTCCCAGAGCCTTCTCTGAAGGGCAGCCCATGACTGCCGATTTGAGCTCCACAAGCGAGAACGGTTGCTCCAAGTGGGTCAGATCGAGGTGCGGCAGGCCCAGCGTTTCCCAGTTCAACGTGATCGGTCTGTGTTCCTCCTTCCCCAGCAGCGCCGCGTAATGATCAAAGAGCAGTTCTTCCTTGTCCTGGTGTCGCGAGACAGGGCCGGCCGCACCACGCAGGGTCGGGATATGGTTCTTCCGCCTGCGGCTGCTTGCGCGCAGATGAAACAGACGAGTGTTTGCATCCCCAGCACGGATCCAAATCAACCGCGATCTCTGCCGCCATCTCGCCCTCTCCACATCCGCCAGACCCAACAGTCTCGCCTGCAGAAAACGTCTGAAAAGAACCTCGTCAGCCGTCAGAGTTCGCTGTTCCTGCGCCTTGTCGAGCTGGAACACAATGTCGTTAGCCAGGATAGACATCTCTCTGCTCTTCTTCTTGTCGGCCTTATGCCGGCGCCACAAAGCCCGCGCCGTTCTGGATAGCTTGGTGTGCAACAAAAGAATCTTGTCCGTCGTTGTGCACGGTTTTTCCCAGGCCATCTTGACCACATCCATGAACCCGTCCTTGTGCAGCCAGTAGGACTCGAAGCGGAAACCCCGGTAGTGCTTGGTCTCCATAGGTTTTAGCAGCAAAGGGCAGTGATCAGATGTCGACGACGACGCCGGGGACAACTGATAGTTGGGGAACATCGCCTCCCATTGCTGCGTGCCTGCGTCACAAGTGCCCTGTCAATCCTCGTCATTGTCGCCTGCTCACGACCATTCGACCAGGTGAATTGCTGCCCAACCAGCGGGTAGTCTAGGAGCTCCAGGTCCGCAATCACAGAATTGAAGCGCCCCATCATCTGCATGTTGACATTGCCGTTGCTCTTTTCAGAGATCTTTGTGATCAGGTTGAAATCACCCAGCAAAATCCACTCCGGCGCAGCGAACTGCTTAAGGTTTCGCAGCTCCTGAAGGAACAGAACCTTGTACTCAACCTCCGGTGGTCCATAGACCCCAATCACCGTCCAAGATCCACCTCCCGTGTGCATATACATGCTTGATACTATACATATTCAAGCCGTTCTCCTCTCCTCCTGCGCCGCCGCGGCTCCCGCGCTCCGCCCGTCGCCGGGCATGGCTGGCCGGCCCTCTCCGCCCTCCTCGCCCGAGGCCTCTGGGGGGGGGGGGGGGGGGGGGCTACCTGGCAGCGCTCCTGACGCCCATCGCCCCTACTGCCCCGGCGAGAGAGATTTCGCGTCCGCGGCTGAAATCCGTCATCATTGGCCCGGCCGATGGGGTGGTGGTTGGGGAGCGGAAGAGCATTGATGGCGAATGTGTGACAAATACGGGATCGCTGAGAATGTGTGACCAATACGGGATCGCGGATATCATGATGGACAATTTCACGATGGAGCACTTAGCTCAGTACATACACTTATGGAGCCTCATCCAGGATGTTACTCTCTCTCCCGGAACTGAAGACACCATCACGTGGTCTCTGGCTTGCGGTGCAGAACAGACTCTGGACATCCAATCGTCTGGCGATCCGAGGATGGCCGCACCAACCCACCTGCCAGCTCTGCAGATGTCAGCCGGAGACCGCATGACACATTCTCTTTGATTGCCTCTACTCTAAGAGGGTTTGGGGGGTGAAGCTGCTACCTGACTAAAGTGCCCTGACCTAATGCTTATCCTAGGGTCCGACAAGGTGCTGGAGTATTGGAATGTGGTGGCAACCTCTCGTTGCTCATCCCGAAAGGGGCTAAAGACAACAATCACCCTGATCACCTAGGAGATCTAGAAGGAGCGGAATGCGAGGGTTTTCAACAACAAGTTCATGATGCCTTCTGTCCTTTTCCAGCGGATCAGTGACAAAGGGACGAACGGGATCTCCGCGGGGGCTAAGAAGTTAGCAGAATTTGTCGGCTAGTTAGTTTTCGTTTGTTTTCGAATTTTATTTTTTCGTTATGGATTAGGCCACGGAAATTTGCTCCTTCTCTATCAGTATAAAAGGCAAAGCTTTCGCCGTACTTTCAAAAAATGATTGCATGTTCACTGATCACTGATGCTCCATGGGGCCTTCAAAGGAACCTGCAAAAGAAGAGTCTGACCTTTTAAAAACACCCACGGCGACACTCCAAAGCTCGGCCATGAGTATTGAAATACGGGATCGCTGAGAATGTGTGACCAAACGATCGAGCAAGTGCTCCATCGTGAAATTGTCCACCAATTTGTTGTGTGCGACATGGATGGAGGTGAGTTTAAGCGCCACAGCCGGTGCTAACCAAACAAAGGGAGCGTATTGGTCACACATTCACATGGACTACACCGAGAGGAGGTGCTACCCACCTCAGGTCACAATGTCAAATCGGTTGAAAGCCGGTGGGACATGATCGCAATGCTCACGAACAAGTTCCACGGATGTCATGAGCAAATCAAGACGGGGGAGGAGAGTGGCAAGAATGACACCAACAAAGTAAGCCGACCATCTTACCTTGTCTTGTGTCTTGATTGTAGTCGGTCATGTTTGACTTGTGTTTATTTGTGTGGTTGGTCAATACTCACTGATTGTACATCGACTTGGAGATGGATGGCAAGAAGCCTTACAAGTTGTTGCATTGTTGGGAGGCAGTTCGAATTCTCCAAAGTGGATTGTTGTAAGCGGCAAGGAGGGAGATGAAAGGAACATGCCGACCTCCAGCGTGGACCGGCCTAAAGGAGTCAAGGCGGGCAAGAAGACGGGTGATTTGGGCACCATCGAAGAGTCGGTCGGCCTCTATGTAAAGGAGTGCATATACTCTCTCCGTTTCACAATATAAAATGTTTTAGGTGTAATAACACATGTTGTTTAGATTCAAACTAAAAGCAATGGACATGTACACTAGAACATTACATGTATAGACGCATGAACATGGAGAATGGTTAAATCATTTTATATTATGTAACGGAGGGAGTACATAACACCGAACAACCTCTACAATATGCTATACATCTGCATTACCAACGGGTAATCCTTCTTTATTTCGTTCACAAAGGATTTGACGTTTATGTGTGCCAAACTCCTCGCCTGAGTCGTCGCGACTTTCTTCCTCAGCACGTCCATTCTCTCCTGCAAATGCCTCCCCTCTTTCCCTTCCATGATTCTCTCGACGCATTCCCTCACCTCGTCTCTGCTCATGCCGCCGAGCCTGATCCCGACCCCCCACACGCTAGCAATGTACGCACAGTTGATGAACTGGTCGCCGGCGACAGGGCAGCACAGGAGGCGCACCCCGTGCCGTACGGCCTCCACGGTGGAGTTCCAGCCGCAGTGCGTGAGGTAGCAGCCGACGGACGCGTGCGCGAGCACCTCCTCCTGTGGCGCCCAGTCCACCACCTTGCCGCGGCCGGCGACGGCGACCCTCTCGGCGTAGCCGTCAGGGAGCCCGGCGCGCCACGACGGGTCCTTCTTCAGCGCCCACAGAAACGGCCGGCCCGTGGCCTCCAGCCCCAGCGCGAGCTCCCGGATCTTCTTGGCGCCGATCGGCCCGACCCAGCTGCCGAACGACACGTACACTACTGACCGGGCATGCTGCCCGTCCAGCCAGCCGATGCACGTCGAGTCCGCCCGCCACATGCTGGACCGCGCCTTGCACGGTGCAACCACGGCGCCGCCGTCGCTCTGCTTGGTGCGCTCGTCGTCGTCGTCGGCCGATGACAACGGTCCTACCGTGAAGATCCGTGGGCTCCGCAGCAGACGCGCTGGGTGGCCGTCGTCGGTGGTGGCCATGGCCACGACGCTGTCCTCGCCAGGGAAGGAGTTGACGAGCACCGAGCGGAAGCTCCTCGCGCGATGCAACGCCCGGAGCCAGAACGCGAACCTCGACTTCTGGGTGGCCGAATCGCCTACGAGCCATGGCACCTCTTCGTCCTTCAGCTCTGCGTGTGCCGGCAAGATATTGAGGGCTCGAATCATCTGCTCCTTGCCTACCTCATCGTCGTCGGATTGGTTGGACGATGATCGAGGGGTACCTGCACGTACGATCATATAAATTAATTAACCGCGGCTGAATCATCGATGAGAAATGCTCATGCGCTTTACCGGAAGTTTTTTCACGAATTTTAAATCATATTGACGGGTGTGATTAAGTTCATATGGGGTCTAAAAGTGATACTCCCTCCGATCCTAATTAAGTGTCGCTGGAAATCATCGTCACAAGTACAAAGTTCCTATACACTTCCCGACATATTTTTTCGGATCAGAGGTAGTATAAGAGGAGTACTAACTAGTTTTTTTTTTTTTTGAAATGAGGAGTACTAACTAGGTGGAATTAGCACCCCTAATCACATGTGTTTTAAAATTCGTGAAAAAAAAACTTCTGGAAAATCAAGGAGCACTTCTCATCATCGATTCTACGATTTGCCTAACTGTACAAACTGCGGCTAAACTTCTGAGCTCCAAGGGTACCACCTCACATGGCGAGATTGGTGTCGTTTAATCATCCATCCCGAGCACTCGTCCGATCTACCATACACAAAGGACCAAGGTCACCAAGTGACCAACCGCCGTCATTTCGCTAGATGTACTCTTGAGTACGTGAGTGTTTGCTTCTGGACTAACCGATGGACCAAGTCATACCGTCTTCTTCCGCATAACACATCGTGTAGTGCAACAAAGTAGTACTCTAGTACTCCGCTTGCTGCTCCATAATCGGGAAGGCGAAGACTATTCGCATATCCATATATGGAAAGGAAAAGTTCTACTGCAATGTAGAAACAGCCACAGGGCCCAGTTTTGTACCCCCTCCGTTTCACTATTGTAGCATCTTTTATCTATTTCAATATTAACTGTATACACAAAAAAGAGGACACATGTATTGAAGTACCGTTTAGATACATATGAATCAAGAAAAAGATAAATATTTTATGTTGGGGAATGGAGGGAGTATTTATTTGGTTCGGTCAAATTGTTCGTCGCTGTCTAAAGAGGAAAAATGGGAGGCTTGCAGCTCCTTTGGCTTGTCTACGGAAGACCTCTCTAAAATCAATATATTATGCGTGCAGAGACGACTCAAACCTTAAATATTCGCTGTAATTATCCTCTCTAATGTGCGAACGTACAACTGCATATCTCGCCATGATATTATACCCTCCCTAATAGAACCGGTGATGTGTCTACTGCCGATTTGTCGAGGCAGTTATGGTCAACTTTGCAAGTTACTTCCTGATCCAAAAATGAGCTAAAATGTACATACCTCAGAAATATAGTAATAAGAAGGAATGTGGAGCTGGCCCCAAGACAAGATGGATCAGATCCAGAGAGCACTTGGCAAGAGAGGGACCAACTCAAAGAAAAATAAAGACAGGTCGGTGGATCTCTCACACGTCGGCAACACATGCCAAATCCAATCATTGTTGGGCATTACCACCAGTTTTAGAATCAGCAAGCTCCTGTGTGCAGAATAAGCTGATGTGGGATGTAGCTGACAAGATAACTGTACGTTATCGTTCCTAGTGAACAAGCCACTCATGCTACTACTTATAATACGTGTCGAAGACTAAAATGCCCAATTATGTGGTTTATAGATGCATACATCAACGACGTAATGTTTATCTATTTCTTATGCTCCGCGTACGTGAGTGTATGACGGAATGAAGTTTACAAATTACATAATTGATTATAACTGTTTGATTTATCTGTAGTAAGTTGAGAGGTCTAGTAACTCCTCTTAGTTGTGGAGTTACATTTTCCTGGGTGGAGATATATCTCAGGCTCAGTCTCAGAGAGATTTTTATTTGTGGAAGGCATCGTGGTGCTTCGAGCTAGGATTTAGGATCATGCTTCTTCATATATATAACGCACATACTCACTGCTGTTGTTGCAGGCATACACAAGCTAGCATGTGAGGGCGTGTGGCATGCATGGAAGACTGCAGGGAATAGACACGAAGCATATGCAAGACCAAGGAACCTTCCATGATTAAACTCTTGTTTTAGCGATCGCCATGGTCAACTCTCGAACATGTTACGCGCGAGTACTCCGGCGCGCAGTAGTACGTTCAGAAAAAAGATAAAGTACATTCGGAGAGAAAGGAAAGAAACTGCAGGAGGATCGTACCAGATTCCGAGATGAGCCCCTTCTCCATGAGCTCCGGGATGGCGGCCACGACGCGGTAGCTCGCGAGCATCGCGGGCCAGAACCCGGCCGCCGGCACGCCGCACCGCTCCGCCACGGGGACGGCCCACGACGCCAGCACGTCGACGACCACGCACGCGACACGGCGGCATCCCGTCCGCGTCAGCAGGCGCTCCAGGTGCGCCGGCATGTGGTGCTCCATGGCGTCCGCGAAGTCGGCGAACCCCGGCGGGTCGCCGCCGCCGTCGGCGACGCCGCTGGGGATGGACGCCAGCGTTACGCCGCCGCCGTGGCCGTCGCATAGATCGGCGTCCTCGGTCTTTCCCGCGATGCGGCGGTGGATGAAGTCCGGCACGGCGACGGTGGCGGCGACGCCGTGCGCGGCGAGGGCGCGAGCCAGGTGCAGCATGGGCGTGACGTGGCCCTGCGCCGGGAACGGCACGAGGACCACGGCGGCGGGCAGCTGGATGGCGGCCTCGGCTCCCATGCCGCCGTCGACGTCTCGTGTTATCGTTATGGTTATGGATCGGCTGGCTGTTGGATGTCTGATGTCTCCGTGGTCGATCTCGACTTTAGTTTGGACACATATGGCTGAGAGCCAACTGGATGCGTCATTGTGTGGAACTTATACTCGTCAGGATTGGAGCCGGTTCCATGCAGCTCTATTGTTTTCCATTTGTTTAAGGCGCCACGTTTTTTTCACTCTCTTTCCACGACAAGTTTATTCGGCCACTTGGGGGAAGACTTCATTTTCGGGCAGACAGTAGTGGCCGAGCGTGCGTCCCGGCTGACCGAGTATATTACAAAAGATACAATCACCAAGATCACATATATAGTTATAGTTAACATTACTAATACCAAAGAACAATTTAGGCCTAGTTTGGCATCAAAGTTTATCTAAAACTGAAGTATTACAATACCAAAATATATTCAGGCATAGTAATACTTCAGTTTCAGAAAAACAGGTTCGTGGTTGTTTTTCCAATACTTCAAAAATAGCATGTTTTGAGAGATATTGAAGTATTAATACCGCGGTATTTATTCACAACCAAACGCATCAAAATATTTAAAACGGTGGTATTTAAAAAAAAGTAGTATTATTGACATACTTCAAAAATACTTTGACACCAAACAAGACCTTAATCTTGAGGCCATCATTTTTTGGGAATCAGCTACTATCCTATTAACACGGGCAAAAAAAGAAAGAAACAAGAAGGCCACCACTCGATCTGTATACCCGAAACCGTCACCGTAAGGAGAGAAGATCTTCTCAAATTAGGGTTGAAATCCACCGGCGTTACTCTTGTTTTCGAAATATCTTTTGTTTTCTCTCTTTCCACCGATGTCACGCAAATATACATGCCAACATGAGTCTGCAATTTAAATTCTTTTGTCATGAGGAAACTCGTAAACTTCCGCCACCAAGGAGAGACAGAAGAGCCCCATAAACGCAGGTCAGATGCAATGCAACACACGCATGTCGTTTCCAACATTCCATCACAGAGGCAGCGGGGGGTCATCATGCGGGCAGCCACGAGCTTTCTTCGGATCCTTTGGCTCCGTTGATTCATATGATTCTCAAAGGATTTATGTAGGATTGAAATTCTATAAGAATTTTTCCTTGGTATCCATTTGATTCATACGATCCTATCTTATATGAAAAATTCCCATAGGAAACTTGTAGTACAAACTTTGTAGAAAAATAACATGATGTCTAACCTCATGGAAAAAATCTTTTACAACAATAAAGGAACTTTCTCTTTTCATAAGATTCTGCTAGACATGCCATCTCATTCCTATGAGTCTCCTATCTCTATGCTTTCCCAATCCTACGAATTAAAGGAGACACTAAATATAAACTTCACCTTTGGCTCAGAGATTTTTGTCTTTCAAACCAAATCAAACATTGGGAGCGGCAATCATATTTTAAAACTATAAATTTATGCGGATAAGGCTGAGCAATCCTTGTTTGCATCGCCTTTCATGTTCGTCAGGCAATTTGAACCAATAGGGTGCTCCCATAAAGCAATGAACTGATGAAGATGTTACTGAGAAGAATACAGTCAAGTTCTTGCATCCATTTTCTTGCACCAACCCCTCCTTTACTCTAATTTTTTGTCTTCTTGACAATTTAAACAGAAGTCTAGAGATTTGGTTGTGGTTGTCCCTTGCAGCCATCTAGCAAAAAAAGAGCTTCACCTCCATTTCTAAGATTTGATGTTCATTTGTAATACAGTCCTCAACAACTTAGTCGAACCATCGCGTATAGGCGCAACACACGGCTAAAAGAGGTCAAGTCCTTTAATCCCTAAACCTTGGCATTTCTTAGGTGCATATAGCTTCCATTTACCAAGCATTTGGCCGCCTTTACTTCCTCATACCCTTTTCTGTGAAAACCCCTTCTTAGTTAGTCAATTTTCTTGACCGCCCATGGATTTCTCGTGAAGATCGTTGTATAGTATGTTGTTAGAGAAGTGAGCCCCAAATTGATCTGTGTTATCATGTCTGAGTGATCCATTAGCTTTCGTTTCCACCTCAATCATATAACTCCAATGAATCAAATGCCCTAGCGAATTTCAGCTTTATAAACTTGCAAAGGAATTTTCTTGACATGAGCCTCTTTTACTCTCCAATAGTTGAGACCAAATTCCCCAAGGTCATCTCACTTTAAGCGAGAGAATTCAGTTCGACCAAAGACAAGGATATCCGATGGATTCTCATGTCAATGCATGACTCGCGGGGTTGTTTAAACCTCCATTTCAAAAAAAAACTTGTCAATAACTAGAAATCACCTCATTTTGTGCGAGAGAATTTATATCAATAAAAATAGGATAACAGCCCTAGGCGTGTTTCGTGCTAATCGGTTCTAGCAGTGCGTCGCATCAATACGGGCTCGTGCGATACGACATAGCAGCCCGTGATTCATAGCATGACGTGCAAACAGTGCAAGTCGACTCACAAACTAAACACGTGGGCGATTAGGGCGGTTCCTGTTTTATTTTCAGCATGCCCGATCGATCATGTATCAAGTGTATTTGTGTGCCGACCTCCGTTGGCCACGAGTGCAACATCCTCCTACATGCATGAACTTGCATGATGATATATACATACATACATACACATATATATAGTTACACCCGGGGTAGTATGAATATGTCATATATATATATATGTGTGTGCATATAAAATAGAAGTATGTAGAAATTTTCTACATACTACCAAAAAAAGTATCTATAGTACTAAAATAGCATAATATACTCCATACTACATGTTACATACCTCCCAGTACGATAGATACACCCGGGAGTAGTATGAATATGTCCTATATAATTTTTTTACATACTACCAAAAAAGAAGTATTTATATTACTAAAATAGCATTATATACTCCATACTACATTTTACATACCTCCCGGTATGATAGATACTTCATACATGTATGAAACACACGTGGGTGTATATATTGTTAACGAAGAAAAAAACAAGAAATTAAGAAGGTCAAACTTCACGTGTGAACAAACGAACCACTAGCTAATTTTTAGAACTCGCGGTGCGCTATCGCTGTTCCGAGCCTTGAACTATAGAGACTACGGCGCCGCTTGTCCCCGTCCTGTCTGTTAGACCACCTGATTCCCTGCCAATTTGATACTGTACCTAAGTTCGGTAATAGTGCTTCTTCCTCTAATGAAAAGATGCCAGCAAGCAGAAAACGGCCGCCGCCAATCCTTGCTTCATGCCGTTCGAACAATTGGCGGCCCCACTGTAAATATCCCGTTGCAAAAAGCAAAACAGAGTAAAAGAATATAGTCGATCGCTTTGTCACTTTGCAACTGCGGCCGCAATTGGAGCTTCGAGACGGCGCAGACCAAACACACTTAATAATCTGTTCTAGAAACTGACTGCAGAGGCTGCTACACTGTTCATAAATTGATCGGGCAAAACTGTGCATGTGAGCACCTGTACGTAGTTTGATTTTCATTTTGCAAGCAAGCGCCGTTTAAACTGTTCCGCACGTGTTACTTCGGCAAAATGGCAGCAGGAGAGCTCTCGCGAAAACAGTGACCGGCTACTGTTTCTAACTAGCACCACGATCGAGTCCGTAGAATAAACTACACCACCATTGAGCACATCTTACCAAACATGTAGGAGTAGTAGGAATTATGTATGAGCGGAGACGGATTACGAGTTCTGTTAGAAAATGAAATAAACTATGTCAGACAGAATAAGCCAAACGAGCCACGGAGCAAGAACAACAATTATACGCTATATAGCCAACCAGGATGTGTGTGGCTGGATGGTTAGAATGGTCGTTATATCTCAATCCATCAAAGATTAAATCATAGGTTTAATAACACTTGTGTGTCCATAATATTTTTAAAAGCGATGTATTCGTTAATTTTAAGCCTTGATCCGTCGGCTTAGTCTTTTCAAAGTGCTCATAGGGGTATATGCTAGCATCATTATATATCCGAAAGTCATATACTCCCTCCGTGCATAAAAGGATGACTCACATTTGTCCAAATTTGCATGTATCTAGACATGGTTTAGTGTGTAGATGCATACAAATTTGGACAAAGTTGAGACATCTTTTTGTGGACCAGGGGTGTAATAAGTTGTATTCCTTATTTTATTTCGCACATTGACATTACCCCATTACACATTGAAAATATCGTAGAGCTAGCACGAAAAACATAATATACCTTATCAGGTCAATTATTTTGTAGAAAATATATACCTTGTGTAATGGATAGCTACACGATAAATCAATTTTTGTCATTTCTACCGCCACATTTTTTTTGCATATTGACATTTCTCCATTACACATTGAGAATACTACAAAACTTTGGATTTATATAACCTCACGTTAAGTTTTGAAGATCCTCTCATCACAACACGTGAGACCCTAAAAACCGTCGAACACATATCCCATACGAGGCAAACCAGCAAGGTACCACTTTCTTGATATACGTCTGGGAGACATGGATCGAAGCACAATACGACAGACAAAAAACCATTGATGTAAAAAAAACATTGACACCACCATCAATCTCGTTTGATAAATAGACATGCCGAACAAAACAAATAGAAACTCTCTTAATGTTGGCCGCATCGGTCATACGGCGAAGATATGAGCCATGATACTTTTCTTTTATATTCGATGTCTCCTTCATCGAGCCACAGTGCCACAAAAGGACACCCAACGTGTGAAAATATCTCAACAACCAAAGCCATGTTGGAAACCGGTTGGAGCACATGTAGGAAAAACTTTGTTGGTCCTTCTTCCCTCGCCTTCCAAGACTTGTTGAAATTACTACCTCAGTTCCAAATTCTAAGATGGTTTCAAGTAGAAGTATCATTTATGTGATATTTTCTGGATCTAGTTACTTTTTTGAGAAAAAGCTCTTTTTAAACTAGAAGATACCCCGCGCGTTGCTGCGGGAACTTGAGCGATGAACTTGTATATAATAAATTACCAACTACATATTGTGGACATGGTGGCAAATAATTTCAAGTGGAATTGACATGTATGCATTATGGGTACATCAAAGTTTTTGTAGTACACTGAGAATAAATGTTCAAGTCATCTATAGAACCTATTACCGACAGAGTAAAAAAAACGTTACATTTGTGCATATCTTGTACATGCCTAATTAGATTTTGTTTCATATACATTGTTCAATAATCAAGGATCATTATGTCACTCCTCCAATTTGGTTGCAGAGTTGCAAAATGAACAGGAACGAAACCATTTGAAGTAGTCATGCAGTCAACCTTGCAAACCTTAATGAAACACACACCCTAAAGCTCTCGATGAGCGAAATAAATATCCAAGTGTAGCAAGGTTATTTTGCCTCTCAACTCTGCATTTCACATTAATCGCTGCAGAAGGAAATATTAGTTAGATGAAAAATGAAGAAAATGCAATCATATTTGCGAAAAGGAGATCCTAAAACCAAAATTTCCCTTCAACATGAGTAAGGGAATAGAGGCTAATCATTCAGCAGTACATACACTTTGTAATATACTGTAGATGAGATGGTGGAATAGAGATGTCTAATCATAAAATTTGTCAATAATGAAAAGGGACATAGGTAAATAAGCTAGCGAATGCATGCCACATATTATGCTGGCCAACGTGTTTTCAAAAGGCCAATGTAATGTCTTTCGATGGAATATCCAACAACAATGGTACTCTTTAATGAAGCAATTGCTTTTAGACATCTAACAAACACATACTCCGCAGATACAAATTTTATCAATAGCACAGTGAAGATCGAAGGGGAAAATATACATGCGACCAGCAAGACAAATAAAATAGAAGAGCAACGTGCTCACCCAATGTAAATTAAAAACTGAGAGGAAGACATGAGAGCTTATGTACAAGTGCAAAGCATCTACGGCTGTCCACCGTTCTTAAGCTGCTTCCTCCTACCACGAGCGAGTAGGACGCCAATTTAAAAACAATCAGATCAGAAGGGCTTTAGCAAGCAGCACATCAATCGAATCCAAATAAATCGCAAGGGCTTGAGCGTGAGCGATCAACACAGATAATCCAATCAAATCGGGGGAGAGGCTGGAGGCCAACCCGGCAAGCATCTTTCGAGCCGGAGTGCAACCTGGCAGATTGAAAAACATGGCGGGAGCGGACCCCTACCAAAATAGAGACAGACGGCGCTGGACGGCTAACACATGTAGGTTTATAAACATGTAGGAGGCGTCCGCTTAGTTTTTTGCGCATTTGCTCGTCAACAATGTTTGATGAATGATGGGGCATTTGTTGTGAGGAGGCCTTAGGTCGCAGGGAGCATTTGTGGTGAAGAATCCGTAGGGATGATGTGCGGCAAGTGACATGTATTATGGAGATGAATGGTAGGAGAAGGGGAATGGAACAGAGTTAAGAAATCCACCAAGAACAGAAACAGTTTGAGTTAAAGGCCCACGAACAGCCGGATGAGACATGCGCTAGATATGTTGAGTGTTAGTGGAATAACTTTTTTCTCATTATGTGGCATATTTGCTTACATGGAGAGATATGATTTGCTAAGAGATGATTGATGAGTGGACACCTTGCATGTTAAAAGAATTCTAGTGGGTCATTGCTATTTAGATATACTCCCTCCGGACCGGAAAAAATGTCGCCAGCAAACAACGTGGGTAGTGCAACTCGTATGTGTAACATGCGACTCTTTTTTTCGGATTGGAGGTAGTAGAAGATTGGGAGGAATGAGAATTTACTTCCCCCATAAAGTTCTCTGCAGAAGACAAAAGGCCCAGCTGAGAGCCCAGATTAGCCCAGTTCACGCTGAAACGGTAAGAAACTGCAACCGCACACCCTTTCCCGACGATATCGCAACAACTGGACCAGCTGCTCCTCCATCCTCGCAGCCTTTCTCAGTGTCTACCAGCAACAATGGCTTCCCCTCGAGCCCACGAGCTGCCGACCCCACCATGCTCCCTCCCGGCCCCATTCGCCTGTCTCTAACCGCCTCCTCCCCTTTCCCCTCCCTGCCGTCTCGCTCCCACCTCGCCGCGCCGGGACCCAATCCCCTAAACCCACCCCCGAACCCTAGCGCCGCCGCCATGCTGCGCCGCCTCGCCTCCGCCGCCGCCCCGCGGGCCTTCTTCTCCTCCTCCCCGGCGGCGGGGTACACGGCGCGCCGCGAGTACGGCCTGGTCCCCATGGTGATCGAGCACACCTCCCGCGGGGAGCGCGCCTACGACATCTTCTCGCGCCTCCTCAAGGAGCGCATCGTCTGCATCCACGGGCCCATCGCCGACGACACGGCCTCGCTCGTCGTCGCGCAGCTGCTCTTCCTCGAGTCCGAGAACCCCGCCAAGCCCATCCACCTCTACATCAACTCCCCCGGCGGGGTCGTCACCGCGGGCCTCGCCATCTACGACACCATGCAGTACATCCGCTCCCCGGTCACCACGCTCTGCATCGGCCAGGCCGCCTCCATGGGCTCCCTCCTCCTCGCCGCGGGCGCGCCAGGCGAGCGGCGGGCGCTGCCCAACGCCCGGATCATGATCCACCAGCCGTCCGGCGGGGCGTCGGGCCAGGCCTCCGACATAGCCATCCACGCCAAGGAGATCCTCAAGGTGCGCGACCGCCTCAACAAGATCTACGCAAAGCACACCGGTAAGGACATCGACAGCGTCGAGAAGGCCATGGAGAGGGACATGTTCATGGACCCCGTCGAGGCGCACACCTGGGGCCTCATCGATGAGGTCATCGAACACCGCCCCGTTTCGCTTGTTTCTGATGCGGTCAGCACCGATCCGCCCCCCAATTCTACCGGAGGGGAAAACAAGGCTGCGGAAGAGCCATCTCCGGCTTGATGGGTGGTTGAAAGGTGCAATCCTGTTTTTGCGTTGCTGTAGCCTTCATATTGGATATTCAATGCTTAATTCTCTCTTACATAAGTTTGTTATTCTGGCAGCAGGGGCTTATTCACTAGCTAGCCCGTTGTTCTGCTACTTGAATTAATCCCCTTCTGATAATGGATGCAATCCTTCTATACTTTCTTAGCCTCATTATAGCTGCAGTACTTAAGATTTTTGTCTGAAACCCAACTCAAAAGGATAAAACCTGCATCCCTACAACATCCTGTGCAATCTCATTCGTCAATTGGACATTGGTGCTAGTTTGGAATACTATAACATAAGATTTTTGTCTGAAACCAAGGAAGTCCAACTTAAAAGGGTAGGAACCACAACCCTGCAACATTCTGCGCAATTTTATTCGCCTATTGGTTCTAGTTGGGATTACAATAAAACAAATGCATGATTGTAAACTTGCATCTTATGTTCACGAAATTTTAGTTGGGCTTGCTTGTATCTCCGACAAAAATCTCTGCCAATCTTTCTTAAAGTAACTACACAGACCTCTCCCAGTCGCAGCTTCTATCACAAATCAATCCAACAGCGTCACTAAGATGTAATTAAATACATCTCAGAACTATCTCGCTTCAACTTGTTGTAGCCTTGTTTGATTTCAGTGCGTAATCCTCACCTACATAAGTTATTAAGTTTACAACTTGTTATTTCTGGCAGTAGGAGCTAGGAGGCTTTATCCACTAGCTAGCTTGTTGCTTTGCGACTTGAATGAATCTCCTGCTGATAATTGATGCTATCCTTTCGTACTTGCTTAGCCTCATTGTATTGCAGTATTTAAGATTTTTGTCTGAAACCAAGGAAGCCCAATTTAAAGTATAGAAACTGCATCCGTACAACATTCTGCGCGATTTTATTTGCTTATTGGGCATTGGTGCTTGTCGGGGATACTATACCATAAATCCATGATCGCAAATCTGGCATCTTGTATTCAATAATTTTTAGTTGGGCTTGCACAAATCTCAGGCGAAATCTTAGTCGGAACACAGAGCTCTATCAATCACAGCTTGTAGCACAAATTTGGTTCTGTTTTCAGTTACGTCTCCTTGATTTATGCGATTTATTCAACGTGTTATCCACCAATACAGTGTTCCATGTTTGTATCGTTAAAAAAATGCGTTTTTTTAATTCTATAGTTAATAGCTAAGTCATGGGGTTAGAGTTCAGTTCGTATGACTGGACCTGTGAAACCCAAAAGTAGTTTTCATTATGAACGAGATGATAGGCCTGTTTCTTTTTTTATGTTACATTCTGATGGTGATACAATTGGTATTCTTCTATTACAAAGGTAAATGTACTAGTATTAAAGAATAGTTCTCCTGAAAGATAATTGTTTAATATGTGCTATTACTGAATGGGCAGCTAGGCATCTTTTTTATCGTATCTGTGATATGTAGATAGAGTTTTCTACTCTTGTCCTTGTGCAGCATATCAAACCGGCAAATTGCAATGAAGCATGAGGATCAAGTATTTCCCTAATAGGTGTGCCATATGAACCAGTTGTTGGAAGTAAAACCTTCCAGTATTGGAATAACAATAAAGCTTTTAAGCCACATATGCTTGAGCTCCGAGTCTAGGTTATCTGTTGAAGTCCACAAGCATGGTCATCTGGTTTGAGAATATTAGGCCCTTTAAAACCTAGTGCTCAGGTCGAATATTCATGCAGTTAATATGTCAATGGTGCTTATAGATGGGTTGTTGGATGGGTGTACCGTGTACATCTAATTATAACAGGACAATAGACTAAATAGAGGCAATGGTGCTTATAGGTGGGGACAAACAGTAAAATCTGAAAAATAATTTAAAACTTCATAGCATCCTGACTTTTTAATGTATGTGCATGTTTGAGTCTTTGTACATGTCTTAACTTTCATCTCAAAAGAAATATATTTGTGTCCTGCTAGGAAAATAATAATTCAGTTCTCAAAACAGCAAAACTCTGTTGGTTGGTACCGAACTTTTTTTTTTTTTGCACAGGGCACAAAACTAATCGTTTCCGCATGGATTTACATTCTCTTAGAAGACAGGAGGTGTCCTGCATGGACATGCACATGTCATGTTTTTGTAAAAAAAATTGACATCAAAAGAACCATCTCCCGCGGGCACATTTGAATTTCGTGTGGCCTATTAGCATTTCTCAAGTGCTCTACAGTACTTTAAAACCATCCAGTGAGGGTCTTCTAGTCATGGCTGGCGGCAATTCCTTTGATCATCTTTGTACCACAGTAACACATGATACTGATACTTGCTTAGAGAGTACCCCTTCATATGCTTCATACTTTGAACTTTGAAGGCTTACCTAACTACAATCAACAACAGTAGAAGGTCAAAATCAGTTTCTCTTGCCAGGCTCCTATAACCACCAGTTTTCTTGCATGTAACTGGATGATGCATGTGCATCACAATCCTGTTAGAACTTACATATTCGAGTAGTGGTTAGTTTTAGTAATGTTACTATACACCATGAACCTGCTGCTTTGTGTTGATTTCAGTTATGCAAGGATAAACTGCATCATGTTTGGGAGACAATAATAAAAATTGTTCAGTTCAATCTGTGATGAACTGGAGATTATGTGTTACCAATTGTGTTCTCTGGTCGATATAACATAAGGTGCCATCAATAGGTTCAGTGAAAGAAATCTCAACCTTGGTAGCATGGGGCATCCACTCCTCCCCATTTGATTGTTCTTATAACCATTGGGATTTTCTGATTTTCGAATGTGCATATATGTTTGATGTGTGATTTTGTTCACTGTGCAAGGATTTGTATTTTGTATTAGTCTCTGTTCTGATATTATTTGCTACAATTGCATCACCGATTCACCATTGAAATTTGTTGACTTTCTTTTTGTAACAAACTTTATGTTTAAGACTTGTCCACTTTTTGTGCAACTTTTGTTGATCGCCCTTCTTCTGCCTGTGTTAAGAAAATATGGAAGAAAACCTTGCAGTTGATTGGCTCGGCAGTTAACTGGTACAGCCGATCCCACTCACAATTGTGTGGTCCTTGCATCCATCATTTCCTTGATCCCTGGAAAAACTTTACTCCCTCTTACTTTATCCTAAAAGAGCGTCATGACAGCATCTTCACCGGAGCCGCAATTGAGCCATCTTTGGGTTGTTGGACACATGTCCGCCATTATGGGATTCTGCCACCAAATGCCCGCCCCAATCTATTTTTATTATTTGTAGCCAAATTCTATAAAAACTTCCCCAAATGCCCGCCCCAATCTTTTTTTATCATTTGTAGCTAAATTCTATAAAAACTTCATTGTAAAGTTCAATAATGATACATAATTTAAATGCAGAAAATATTTAATTTATTACAACAAATTTAATTAAAAAATTCAAGTTTCAGAAAACAACACATGAAAATTAAACCATCCCTAGTTGAACTATTGTTTACTTTGATTGATCGTCCATAAGTATGTCACAAGATCATTTTTCCAATTACTCGTGTGTAGTTTAATCACGAATTTGATGATGCATGGAAAGAATCCAGAAAAGTAACCCAACGCCGTCCCGTTGAGGCTAGGCCATAGGCGTCAGGTAATCAAACACCTCGTTAATAAATGGCCTCCTCGTGTCTCGTTCACTCTCGATAATTATGTTATGCATGATAATATGAACATTCATGGTCTCATATATTTGATCTAGCCACCAAGATATATAAGGGTTTTGGACATTGGTAATCTGGCCTAAAGCACACTAAATGCTCACTCCACAGCGTTACCGATAGACACTTAAATACTTCTTTGCAAAGTGGCAATTTCACTTGCTAACATGTTACAAATAGTCTTCACAATTGTTGATCAATTTGGATATTCACAATTGTTGATCAATTTGGATAGATGCTATCCGCGAGGTAGGACACCTTAGCATACTCATGACCATTGATCACATAATTACACTTTGAAGCTTGACCTTGAGAAAATTTGAAACAACAAGAGTGTTGGAGCACATTGACGTTATTTTGAGCACTAGACAAGTCGAAAAACACGTGCCAAATCTAAATATCATAATGTGCCACCCACTGCACATCCGTGATGTCCTGACCTATACATCCCTACCAAGTGAACGTGCAGTTCTTCTAATTTCGATGCATGCAATCAATGCTCCCCAGTATCCCGAAAATCCTTTTGCTTGTCCTTGTGCTATGACACAAGCTATGTCTGCCATATTTGGTGCTCCTGGATATGTCTCTCCAAACACTTCCACTATTGGCTTGCAAAACCTGTAGATGGCTTCAACGACGGTGGACTCGGATATACAGAGATATCATTCAATGAATTTGCTAGAACTCCATATGGTAGCCGTGCATTTTTTAAGGGTTGAAATTCCAAGTAGGCCGGTGCAATCTTTCCTCAGATCGAAGTAGTCGTCATATTTCCGAACGCGATGCCCGATTCTCCTGAACACTTCCCTCTTCATTCCAAAGCACCGATGAAAAATTCATGAGCTCTGTTTGGCGGATTCAAAGTAAAGTAGTCATTGCACAAGAGAATGTGACCAGATGTTCTACTACGGTTCTTGTTTGCCGGTCGCCCTTTCTTTGATCCTCCATGTTTCGGCACGGCGTCAATCTTGACTTGCACATCTAGAAGAGCGGACATGACCATCTCATTCTCATCGTCGTCAGTCACAAGGGCGACAACCTCCTCCATCATTTGGAAAACATGAACTCGTCTCGCTATCCATAGTATATTAGATAAATGAAGCAATGAATTTTGGCCACAAATCAACCGTCAATCAAATGATCGTATGGATGAATACCCGAACACCTTGCGTGTGGGATGGCAGGTAGGAAGAGGCAGAGCTTGCTGAATGAGCTTCGCCGACGCAAAATGAGGGCGGAGAGTGGAGACCGGCGAGGAGCGGCAACAAGCAGGCCTGCGTGCGTCTGAACGCGTGGTGCGTATCGAGTTGGTGACGACAGGGGTATCATCAATGGTGGAATTTACTACGAGAGGAAACAATGTGGAGGGCAAATGAATCACGAAGCACCATTATGCGTCTATGACAAGTCGGGGCTGGCTGTCGGAGGGCATGTACGGCATCTCCAAACAGGCCTCCATGTTTGGCGGGCCTCTCTGGAGGTGCTGGACGGAAATCGGCTCGGTCCGGACAGTTTAGGACCCCATTGAGTTTTTTGGATCATTTGGAGAGTTCGGGTGGAGTAGTGATATTACTTTTGCAGTAGGTAATCAACTCTCTTACTCTGACACTTAACCGGATTGGATGGAGTATAATGTGCTCGCATCCCTCTGGGCACAATACATGCTAGGTAACGGCCCTGCGTGTGTGAGCATGTTTAGCGCCACCTTTATTTCTTTTCGGTGACAGTATGTTTTTGCAGCTTGCCATATGATAAGGGTCTCTTTGGATTGCATGATTGAAAAACACCGAAATGTCAAAACCATATGAATTTCATGGGTTCGTAAAGTGCAAAATATAGAATTATAAAACACAGAAAACTGTGGGAATTGTCGTTTGGATAAAACACGGAAAAAATAGAGGAAAACTGACTCAATCATAGGCATTTGAATGTAAAAAAGAGTTTGGAGTTGATATTCGAATTTCTATCAAATTGAGCCATAGGAATCCAATTCATAGAATTTTATTAGCACTATTCCTAGGCAATCCATAGGAAAAATTTGTAAGGATTGAAATCACATAAAATTCTTTTAAAATCCCTACAATTTAAAGAGGCCCTAAAAAGATAAAGTTATAGAAATCCATACAACAACAAACTTATCTTGCCGTGAAGCCCCATATGGTCACAAGTTACAGCCGTACAACAATAACACTACCCAATCAAGTTCTACCTTGTAGCTAAGCTAAGCAAAACAATCGACCATACACTTCATTAATCAGTAGTAGCAGATGCGCGCTGCAAAAGCTGAAGCTAGTGGGCGCGCGAGGTGTTGGGCAGTGGCTGGCCGCGGAGGAAATGGTAGAGCATGGCGAGGGAGCTGCCGGGCGCGAAGAGCGGCACCTGGTGCCCCGCGCCGCGCACCGTGACCAGCGTGAGGCCCTCCTCGTACTCCACCACCCACCCGGCCACCTGCTGCCGGTAGAACCACGCCCCCCACCCGCCCTGCAGCCCCTTCTTCCTCTCCCGCGCCCGCAGCTTCATCGTGTTGATGCTGTACCTCGTCGACGTCACCGGCACCCTGCCGTCCGTGTCGCCGCTGCGCCATTGTTGTATAGGTTGCACGTCAGAAAAGATTGACAGAAGCTCGTGTGACGGAAGGCTGTTTCCTTCACACACTTGCACTAGGTTGAGAAATAAGAAGAGTTGGCGTAGTACCTGTAAACCCAGATGCGCAGTCCGGCGCCCATGAGCTTCTTCAGGACGGGGAGCACCGTCGGCGGCGAGTCGTTCCACTTAGTTATGACCGTACTGCAGCGCAAAACAAACAATATCTCCGTCCAATGTGATTACTGAATACTACAACAACGCAAGAGAATCAATGCGCGCGGGTGCAAGTTGCAACGACAGATCTCTGGGGGTACGTTGGTGTCGTCTGCCATTATCATTTCATGGTAGATGGTGGATGGGGGTCAGTTACTAGGAGCGAGGAAGCATTGCCGTGCGGTGTACCGGCATGGGGCAGAGCAGACAGCAGATAGAGATAGAGAGAGCGTGCGCACCTGCAGGGTGAGTATGGGTACGGCATGCCGGTCCGGTTGGCGTGCAGCGCGCGCTGCACGTCCGGCCGGTTGAAGTACTTGATCACGTACGCCTCCGTGCACGGGTCGAACCCCGCCGGCGCGCGCCTCATCATCGCGTGCCACGCCTCGTGCTGCGAGAAGACCCGGGGCGCGGCGACGAGCCGCGGCCGCGCAGCCGTGGAAATGGTGGACGCCGTGAGGCACTTGGGGGTGTAGATGCTGTAGATGTCGATGTCGTCGAAGGCGCCCATGAAGGCGCGGATGGCGGGCGAGCAGCCCTTGCCGGGCCTGCCGCCGTCGGCCTCCTCCCTGAAGGAGTCGCACTCCCGCGTCACCGACGAGTGGAGCTCGTCGGAGATGATGGCGTGGCTCCACGCGTACTCCACCATGCCCAGCTGGTCCGTCTCGTCGTTCAGCACCGCGTTGCCGATCTGCATCCATCCGATCATTAGTTTTGTTCGTTAATCGATCACAGGGTGCAAGCGTAACGGTGCAAGTGAAATCGTGTCAGCGCAAGTACAAGAGCAGATATATATGCTTTGATCGGCTTTCACAGGGATGGATGCACGCTGAAATTATCACCGCAGTCAAAAAGGTTTGACGCAAACAGTTGGACAGGCACGTAAAAGATTTATGCGGGTATGTCCGTAGACAGGCACGCTCGCTCGTGTTCATCTTTAGAATAACCTTCTTTTCTCAGCACTGAATCTTTTCTCTCTTACTCTCCTTTTGCCTTTTACTTTTGCCTTTTAGGACACTAATTTTGTTCAGAAGCTGGCTTAGTTAGCAATCTTAATTAATAAGAAGGTCCAAGTTCCTTTTGCTTACCATGAAACCTTTGAGGTTGATGATCCTGTCTCTGCTGGCCACTTTGTTCCCCTCGTAGATGCGATCTGCGAGCTGTGGGACGTAGTGCCCTACAAATTAAAGCGTACCATCGATCGGGTTATCTTTAGCCACGGAATTCGATGCAGCTTAGCTTGCTAACTACTCAAGGTTTAGGGGCGTGCGAGCGTGCGTACGTACCAGCATAGCTCTCACCGGAGATGTAGAAGTCGTGGCTCTTGAACTCCGGGAACTTGCTGAGCCAGTTGAGGAGGAAGGTGTACGAGTCCTGCGCCGTCACGCGGTCGCCGAGGAGCTTCAGGTCCGCCGTCTTGTTCGTGTAGGAGAACCCCACGCCCACCGGCGACTCAAGGAACAGCAGATTCACAGCTGAAATGTGAACAGAGCACACATGATCCATGGAATTTAGA
This sequence comes from Poa annua, assembly GCA_026929855.1. NCBI lineage: Eukaryota > Viridiplantae > Streptophyta > Magnoliopsida > Poales > Poaceae > Poa > Poa annua. The sequence goes on from CM049433.1 coordinate 76,451,065, forward strand.
GGCACTACTGTCGTGTGGTTGGGTGGTCGTGTGCTTGCCTTTGTTCCAGGCGTAGGGATTGCGAGTGAGTCTTTCGCCGTAGCCCCTGACCAGGAAAGGGCCCAGCTCCTGGGCGGCGCCGTAGGCAACGGAGGAGCATCCGGGGCCTGCAAATTACACATCGATCTTTGATCAATCAGATAAAAGATAAACCCTCTTTTAAGCAGGATATTACAGTGTACTGTAACTAAGAACCGCCCTGCACTTATCCACTGAGGCAGTGCAGGATGGGCCTATCGATGTTTAGTCTAGGTGCCTAGGCTTTATGCGTACTGTAACTAGGTTAGTTTACTGTTCGGTAGAGAGAAATGTAATCTACTTAATGCATAGGCGACGACAGGAAGACAAGACAGCTGATTTGCAAGCACTCTCCGGCGTCATCTGCCAGTCAACCAAACGTCAAAGACTCGCATTTCCACGCTTTTCTAGTTATCAAGTCCGACACTTTTTATCACTGTTTTCTTATCCTGCAGAAAATCTCCATGATTGTCCTATTAAGCAGAGTATCTTCCTAAATAGTAAGATTATACTCCGTACCACCTAACACCTTTGATTCTAGCACGACTGCACGAGTTGGATACCAGGACATAGGCGTAACGTCAGACCGTAACAGTTACGAGATATTCTCGCAGTTTTGAAGGGACACACGCTCAGTCAGTAGCAGGAATTATAAACTTTGTATAAACCCACAAGGATCCAAATTACGGCATCTCTGTTCTCGATTTTAATATGTTTTTTCCTTAATTGCATTGCATGTCCTTTGGTGGTGCCCCATATTTGCCTGTCTAGAACCATGTGAGTGTGGAGTAAAGGACGACGGCAGCGGCAGAGATAGACGATGCTAACTGTGATCTAACAGTGCTACAGGGCAAGAATGCAGGAGAAGACCACCATGGGCCATGGCCGGGCCCTTCTCTATGTCCCTCTTGATTTGTCCCTCGTGGCCTCGTCGCCCATCGGCGCAGGGCAGGCAGGCAGGGAGCTTCTTCCAAGCACGATCTGCTATGCTCTCCTGTAGCGCTACCTTGAGCCTTCTTTTGCCATCTTTTGCAGCGTCTTTTCTGCGCCGCGAGGCTATGCACCCTACTGCTCTGAAATCGGCCTCCGCTCTGGAGCTTTTATTGCCAGAAAACATCATTCTTCCGGCCGTTGTGACAGGGTGGCCTAGGCCCTCTGCAGGTTCGACCTTTTTCCGAATAGGAGGAGGAGGAGGAGGATGGACAAAACTGAGCAAGATGAAGAGGGAGGAGAGCGTTCCAATCGAAAGACTGGTTTTGGCTTGGGCTCGTTCGTTGTTGTATCTATCGCTTCTTCTGTAGCTGTTGCTAGTACGTACAGTAGTAACTTAGCACGTTATAATCTAGAGTAGTTAGAAACTGAGGGCTCTCTAGATTGTGCCTGGAAATTAGCCGACTTGCCGCCTGCATCTTTCGCATGACGATACGGTAACCGCAACGAACGCAAATTGGTTGAAACATGTCGTCTGGAGCACCGGAAACCAAAGGAAGTGAGCAGCAAGCAATGACGCACGGGATCGATCTGCAGCTAGCAGAAGTAACTAGGGGATGAGCTGAAGACGTGCGTACCTCCATTGAGCCACAGCAAGAGGGGCTTCTTGTCGTGGTCCTTCTCGGCCTCGAAGAACCAGTAGAAGAGCGCCCTGTCGCCGCTCGTTCCGACGTCGACATAGCCGGCGTAGTGCCGGAAGCCGACCTCCGGCTGCCCCGGGAGCCCGGTCACGCGGTCGGCCTCCGGCCGTCGACTCCAGGACGCTCCGCTGACCGCAACGGATGTTGCTAGTAGGGCCGTGGCAAGGGAGAGGAATGACATGCTGCCAATGGCCGATTTTTTTTAAATAATACATTTTTTATTGGAAATTCGGAAAATATTGTGCAGAAATAGGAATTTTCAGAAATAATGCGGCCTCGGCCCGGAGGAGGCCGAAACGGCTGCGTCGGCCTAGCGCAGGCCGACCAGGACTCGTCGGCCCAGAGGAAGCCGACTGGGGCCTCGGCCGCATCTGCGCGCGTGCAGTTGCCTGGCACGGCCTGCATGGAACTGGTCGGCCTCCTCTCGGCCGACCAGGCCCTGTCGGCCCAGGGAATGCCGACGTTTGCATGGGCTGTTTTCCCGCCACCGATTTCGCGCCTCTTTTTTCTCCCGCCACCGTTTCGCGCCTATTTTTTCTCCCGCCACCGTTTCGCGCCTATTTTTTCACGTGACCGTTTCCCGTCTTGTCCCGCCACCGTTTCGCGCCTGTTTTTTCTCCCGGCACCGTTTCACGCCTCTTTTTTCGCGTGGCCGTTTCCCGCATGATTCTCCCGCCAAATTATTCCCGCCCGCGGACTCCCGCCTCTATAAAAACCACCCGAGGCTAGGCATGTTACTCTGAAGAGCGCACGATGGTGTGTATTGTTCCTTGTGAGAAGTGTGTGTCCGGGTATCACATAGCCGCATCCCAGCATCTGGCTATGATTTCCGAGGATTTGAAGGTAGATGGTAGGATAGTTCCACATCAAGAAATTGTTGATAGTGAGAGACATCTCGCTTTTCTTTCGGCGAGGCAATGCCGAGATGGGTTTCCGTATAGGACCCCGCAGCAAGTCCGTGCAGAAATCTTTAGGCTTGCAGATAAGTATGAGAGGAAAGTTACCAATGGTCCTTTTCATAAGACTGAAGCTGACCGTGCTAGTTGCGCGGATTCCTATCTCTGGGTATACTCCAGCGATGATTCCGACGATTTTATGCCGTCGGAAAAGGAAAGGAGGGCGGAAGCATCGAGAAAGGGCAAGAACAAGAAGGCTGAAGCATCGAGACAGGGCAAGAACAAGAAGGCAGAAGCATCGAGCAAGGGTAAAGGCAAGAAGGCTGAATCTTCGTCGAAGGGCAAGAGTGCAAACGCGGTGGACGGTGCAGGATGCGTCGATGGAAGATAGGTATCAGTATCTGTGGTCATTATGGACTCGAGTTGTGTTGTATCTTACTTTCAGTATCAGTTTATTTGAAGTATTGCAGTTGTATTTTTAGAATTGTATCTTACTTCCGCATTTATTTGACGGTCTGGTGTTCGTATTACGTACTGTATCTCATACATATGAATACGTCAGACACAGAAGTAAAGAAGTAGCATACATATGTCTCATACATAGGTCTTACGGTACATGGAAAATAGCGAACATACGTCTCTGATACATAAGTACAGTCTCAGTCATCGCCTCTGCCACGACGTGGCGGATGTGGCTGAGGAGTGCTCCAACCTAACCGATGGGGTGGGCGGGTGACTCGTGGAGGAAGCAAAGACCCGTCATCTGCCTGCTGTGTATCCTGTGTGGGGGGTGGAGGAGGAGTGTTGTTGTACATGTTGAGCCACTGGGTGTCCGCATCCGCATCGGGAAACACGTCCTGCTGACTCGCCCAACCCGACGCACCCGAGTAATGCTCGGAGATAATAGGCCCCAAGTCGAAGTCGAATTGTGCTACAATCGAGAAATTTTATGTAACATGTTATTTTGTAAATAGTTTGAAGACATGAGATTGTAGTAGTACGAATCGACATACCTGGTGGTGGTCGCTGCTGGTAGCCCCCAGTGGGGCTCTGCTGGTAGCCCCCCTGGTGGTAACTCTGCTGCTGCCAGCCCGAACCTCCAGGCTGGTCAGGTGGAGGTGGTGCGACACGGGGACGCGGGTGCTGTCGGTGTGCCTCTGGAGGTGGCTGCACGTTACGCCGTGCCCGCCGTTGAGGCAGCTGCGTGGACGGATGCGGTGGCCGTCGTGCAGCATGTGGGAGAACGTCAGACGAGCGGACACACGTGATAGCCTCGTAGATCCGTCGCACTCTCTGGGCAGCGGACTGCAACCAAGACCGATGCTCTTCGCGTGTAAGCAAAGGCCCGGTCGAAAGTGAACGGTCTAACTGGTCTATATCATTCCCAAGATCCCACGTCAACTCAGCCTGAAAGTGATATAGACATTTAGGAAATGAAGGACAATATAAAAAAAAAGTAAATAATTGTAGAGAAGTTAATTATTTGTACCGCGTGTTGCCGTGAGCCGGACATAGACTGGCTGGGGTACATATCCCACGTAGCAGGGGCCGGCATAACATCCGGCTGGGCGTGATGAACGAGAGAAACCCGTGTGGACCTGACGTACCACTGTAGGTACTCGTCGTACTGCGCCTGATCGAAGGGTTGCGCCTCGACCCAGAGACGAGTCAGCGCATGAACCCACTCGGCCACGTAAGGTTGCACTCTTTGCAACCATTGTGTCGCAGTTCTGTTAGTTCCCTTCCTGCTCCATCTAGAAGAAAAGAAACATGTGCATAATTGGGGATGACAAGTGTTCAAACAAAACTGTGTGGATAAGAAATGGACGTACCGGTGGACGATGTCTGGTAGAGGGGCATCCATAGGGGGGGGAACCGACATCTGGCGCAGACCGAACTGCCTCATAACGCGCTGCTGGGCCATCTCCTCAACGCTGACGTCGAAGATAATCTTCGACTTCGTCATCCAGTATGCTTCATCTCGCGTGCACAAGATAGAAATTCCTCCAGGGAATTTCGACGCGATCGCGTCAGGCGAGTATGGCTCCCAAATAACTGAAGCCGCGGAGAGAACGTCGAACTGCTCGTTGAATGCCGGGTAGCAGTTCCTAACCTGATCTCGAGCGAATCGTCTCTGCAAAACACAGACGCAAATTGTATAAGTAAACAGGAAGATACTCATTGACAAGCAGCATTAGTAAAGTATTATTGAACATACCTTGCGATGTGTCCAAAGTGTGCCGAACGTAGGGGCGTCTATGTGCTCCGGGTCGAAATACAGGTTGAGCGGCCACGGGTCGGCAGCCGAAATGTCAGGTCGTCCAATGGGGAACCTCTCCCACGACCACAGCTGTAACAGCATAGGGCATCCAAGAATTGCTGACTTTGTCGCCGTAAGAGAGCACGCGTTGCACATACCTCGGTACGTGGCCGCTAAGACTGCAGAACCCCAGCTACGACAAGTGATGTGGTACGGCTGTGTCGCACTTGCAATCTCCAATGCGATGGGGATGTATCGCGCACTGATAGTGGTCACATGGTTCTCCGTGAACATCACCTTTCCTAGCAGCCACATAAGGTACGCCTCGAGGCTCCGAGTAATCTGGGCCTCGGACATCTGGATCGTGCCGAAATTCTGTATCTGCACCGAAAACAATAATTGTACAAGTTAGATAAAGGTTAGCTGAAGCGATGGATGAAACAAGACAATGACGTAGTACTAACCTGGAACTTAAGCAACCAATCAAGCTTGGGTCCGTGATCCTCATGGGTAAACACAGTTGCGTTGGGATGGATATGTTGGAACCGGTCTGCCATATCCTCAGACCACATATCAGGGGCCTGCAACGGACCTATGGCCTCACCAGCTATAGGAAGGCCCAATAGGTAGGAGACATCCTGTAGAGTAGGAGCCATCTCGCCCCAGCGAAAGTGAAACGTGTGCGTCTCCGGTCTCCATCGGTCCACCAAGCAGGTGAGCAAACAGTGGTCCATCGCAAGCCGACCACTCACATTTGACGCCTCAACAAGGCGAGCAAAGGGTAGGAGCCCAGCCCACGTCAAACTGCATGTATCATATAATTGTTAACTATTTGACAAGTACATATTATGAGCAAAATAAATATAAAACTTACCGATCGATCCAAGCTGGGTGTATCTGCCAATCATCCTTCTGACCACGAGTGATAAGAGGTTGGAGGACATTATCCTGCATTAGCTTAGCACGATGTTTGCTGTCCACCACCGGGTTAAGCAACGCCATCCCCGCCATCTCTGTAAGCACAGATTGAAAATGAAAATAGAATAACACAAATTAAACATGAACCGAAGTACCAATTAAACATGATGACCACATAAAAAAAATTAAACGCGTACAAATCCAAACAAATTACAAATTTGACTTTGTAGCTAAACGAGTACAAATCCAAACATAATGGTTCCACGATTACAGAGTAATACATAGAGGCAGATACGAAGTCTGCATTTATTATAAATATAAAGGTACTCTAGTTTCTTCCTCTTCCTCTCCGGCCTCGGTTGCCTCTTCCACGCACCGTAGCTCCACCAGGTCCAAACTCCGGACAGTTCGTATCCCTATGGCCAAATTGGTTGCATAGAAAACATATGTGCCAGGATTCCTCGCCTGAAGCGTGCGGAGCAAACGGACAACAGAATCATATGAGTCAAAGAATGACCCAAATCTCTGCTCCAGCGCGCTCTGCTTAGCCCTCCAGGCCTTGCCATAAGAAATGTTGAAATTAAATCTCGTGAAGACTTTGTTCCTTATTGCCTTCACTTCCATCGCCTTGCTCTCCACTATCTCCGTGTAAAACAAACGAGCAATAAGCGTGGATGACAGATTACGGTGATCCTGAAGGATGCTGGGAATACGACATGTATGCATTACCATGTCACTCACAACCCAGTTCGTATCATACTTGGGGACATATGCGTGCACCCTACCCGGACAATCTATCCTCGAGCATTCCATGGTCAGATATTTCTTACTCGACACAGTTGTCTTGAAAACCCTTGATGTCGACATTGCCCACTGTATGATTGCTTCCTGCAGATGTTGCTTGTCAGCGTACATTGCTCCCACAGCCATGCTGCTCTGGTGATATTGCCAGGCAGAATCATGACCATCGTCCAGAGTCATGCCAGATGAGATGTCCTGAGTCCATGAAGCTGGATAAGGCACCTCCGGCTCGTACTCTGCGTCATTCGACGAATCAGAATCACTGCCGTCCCCGCAATCACCCTCAATATCTTCATCTTCCATCTCGTTCTGCATTCGGCCATCTTCCTCATCCCCATCTGCCTCCACATTTTCACCGTCATCATGCCCTCCAACCATACTACTCTGCCCTGATTCATAACCACTGCCTCCATCATAACCATGGCTGTCATCATGTTCAATTTCCATGGTTGCTGCACTGCTCTGCCCTGGATCGTGCCCACCTTCGCCTTCAGGAGGATTGACATTTACCTCCTTAACGACAGGAAGCAACAAGGCAACTGGGTGGCTTCCCCTGTTTTCGCAACCTTGCAACCAGTTCACCCACTGAGAATCCCGATCAATCGGCCTCAGAGTGTACCAAATTTTTTTACTCGACCTGGACCATAACGCGTGCACCCCGACAGTGTGTGTTTCTGCATTTAATCCCAAACACTCTGCCAACCAATTTTTTAACTGACTAACAGACCAATTTCCAGGGGCAGTCAGATCCAACTCGATGTGCTCAAACTGACTCAGGTCCATCCCATATTCATTTTGTTGTACTGAACCGTCACCGTAGTAGAAAACAAATTTTACTAAATCCGACATTTTTCTCACCTAATAAAATATTAAAATGTATCAAATATTAATACGACCGTCCCATTAATTATACTGAAACAACTAAATGATCTAATCAAAACTTGCCGTAAAGTACGTAACTATTGCAAACGGGAATCATAAACTAATACAATACCAACTACAAATACTAACATACTACGAATCCATCCGGGCTAACTAAAAATCCTACCATACTGACAACACACTAACCCTAATCTAAGTAACACAAACCCTAACCCTAATGTTCGAATATTCACGTACCCTTGAAGCGTGACAGCAGCTACTCCAACCTCCACCGCAGCAACTCACCACCGCACTGCGTCGGAGGAGCCTCCACCGGACCACCAACACGAGCACGAACACCTCCGAAAATGAATCTCCCACCGTCACCAACTCGCCTCCACAGCCTACCCCATGATAGATCGGACACCCCACAGCCTTAGTAACAACCTAGGACTAATTTCTAGTGGCTAGACGGTGTAAAACGGTGCTGTTTTTTCGGTTTGGGACGAACAGGAGAGAGAGAGAGGAGAGAGCCGCCGCGACGGGAGGAAGAAGAAGAGGCCGGGACTTCTTAATCCGCTCTCGTCGGCTTGGAGGAGGCCGACCAGGTATTCGGCCCTGACGTGGCCGAACCGCCTCCACTCGACGCCGACCAGGCAATCGGCCGAAAGCCCGTGCCTGGCACACCACCTGATCGGCCTTCTCGAGGCCGACGACGGCTGCTCGGCCTCCTGCTGGCCGACAGGGCCTGCTCGGCTTCCAGAGGGCCGACGAGGCCGGCTCGGCCAACTCAAGGCCGAGACCGCAATATTTTTGAAAAAAGCAAAATTTGCGCAATATTTTCCGAATTTCCAATAAAAAATGTATTATTTAAAAAAAATTAGCCTGCCCATGGCCGTCTCCGTGTGGAGGCGCTTGTGTGTGTGTGTTTGCAGTTTGCTCTGCGTGAGTTCTTGGCTCTGGGCTTGGCGTGTGCGGCCTGCGGGCAGATGAAGAAGGAAGGTTGCTTTAAAAGCTCAGGCAGGGGAGGGTAGTTAGCAGTAGTGGTAGATTATTTGGGTTAGTGGGTAGTTTAAAAATTGTGGGTTTTCCGAAAATTGCTTGTGGTTTCCGAGCTCACTGGAGCCCTTTTTTTTTTTTTTTTTGAAAATACTACCTAGTACATGTTTCAAAATAATCTCAAACTTGATAGAAGAATACATATAGTACAGTACATACGTCAGAACTTTAGTCCAAAAGAACTTACTTTGGGTTAAATAAAAAAGAGAAATTTCTGACAAATTCAAGACACCATTTTCTCTTTTTTAGCAGAAAATTTTATTATTTTGATGTAGCTTGAAATACAGATTTTTCTGACCCAAAAATGGCATATACGTACAAGTGTCACATGAATTACTTTTTGGATCCTTTTAGAACTTAAATTTAAAAATTTCAAACTTTTTTGCAGCCAAGCACACTGGTTATCGGGTGCAATTCCCTTTAATACAAGTGTTTTTGGTGGGTAGTTTGGACGTATCAGGCAAGATGGAGAGCTACTGATGATAATGGGTATCCATTACCCGCCTACCCAATGGGTATTTACCCCTCAGATATCCCCCATGCCCCCCATAAGTTATTTTGTTGTTTGGTAGCATGTGTCGTGTGCTTTGGATCCTGCCGAGGAGAGAAGTCCACATCGAGCTTCGCAACTCCGTAGGGCCGACTCCATCTCGAAAACGCCTCCCAGCCCACTAGGCGTCACCGCCCCACACCCCACGATCTCTCCATTTAACCCCGCACCCCCATCTCTCCATCTCTCTCCTCTCATGATGAGGAATTCACACATGTTGATACAACCGTTGCACCTACAACCACAAATACAAGGACCTCTCACACAAGCTCATGCACGACAACTTAATTATCAGGTACTTTCATTTCTTGGAATCAATCCTCACATACATGAGCATATGATGTTGTCTAAATCGGATGTGTTTGTCACACTTAGGAATGATGGCCCTAGCATGGATGAGAGAGACAAACATTGGAGCATGATCACACATGGAGAGGATGGCAGCAAGCGTGGGAGGATTGAAGATGATGCTACTACTGGAGATTTCCGTACATTGAAGCCACCATAATGAGAGGAGAAGACTTGGGCAAAATATAGAGTTTTCCACTTCATAATTTCGTCCATATATTCATATTGTGCTGCGTCACCTTTTAGTTACGGGTCAGGCCCATGTATTTTCGTCCAAATTTAGTAACTAAACAAATAGGGTTCGTATAAGTGGAGGAACCCGACCTAGAGTGGATTTCGGACCCCTTTCTCCAAGGCTGGCCGAATCCCTCTTTGTCCCTCCATATATACCTCCGTTAGATCGTCGTTTAGACTCGGATTTTGTTTAGTTTAAGATTTAGCCATTGCTATTCTTCCCCAAAGACAACAGTGTCGGATCAGACCTTTTGTACTTCGCACTTGCAGAATCCCATATATAAAACTTTCATCTTACATCGCAATATCTTGATTGCATCGATAATTTTTACTAGTTCTTCGATTGCTTGCATGAATTGATCTCCAGATCAGGTTGATCTAGCTCCGACGAGATCAATAGCCTCGGAAGTTGGTGTAGCGATTGCTAAGGCGCAACAACACACACGTTTGTAGTCGGATCGTCAACATAGAGACTCTCACCCAAATTGAGATTTATCCATCTCATCGAAAGATCGGGCATCTTTACCCTATCATCTCCTCTATCAACTTCCCTGGCCCCGACCCACCTCTCCATGGCGTCCCTCCCTCAAGCTCCTCACCGGCAGCAGAGTAGGGGATAACCCACGCCGCATCTCCCTGACAACCAGTGGCGGCCTGTGGATAAAAATTTGAACAATTTTTAAATCCAAACATTTTGAAAATATGAACATATTTAGATATGAACATTTTACAAATTTGAAACTTTTTAAAATTCAAACGATTTTTAAAAGTAGAAACAAAAAAGAATATTATGGAGTAGAAAAGAAAACAAAGAAGAAAAAAAGACAAACAAAGCATGCCAAGTGGACCGACCCACTAGATCTAACGGGAAGAGGTACTACTCCCTCCGATCCTATTTAAATGTCGCAGCTTATACATACTAGATGTACGTGATTAGTTGAAGGCTCACGACACTTTTTCTCGATCCGAGGAGTACCTCCGAAAAAAGTGTCACGGAGAAACTATTACGGAGGATACAGCTAGCGACACTAATTAATTAGGGATCGGATGGAGTACTACTAAACGTGTCTAAGTATCTAAAAAACTAAACATGTCCAAGTAGAAGAGTAGAATCGAGCCCGTGCCGCGATAGCCCAAAACATATACTTCTGCCGTGTCGTCTACCCAAAGAAGAAGAAAAACTCGATAGCCCTCCGGCGGCGGGGGTTCCTCCCGGTCGATTCGAGCCGGAGAAGCGGCAACGCACATCGGCCGATTGGAGCGGGCAAAGTGAGGAGGGGATACATGTTTGCGCTCCCCTCTACCGGATTTCCCACAAGATCCAGTGGCATCGCCGTTCGAGCGGATTTCTCCACGAGGCTTTATTCAACTGGCCCCATGCCTGCCGCCGCCGTCGTCCAGGACGGGCCAAACCCTGAGACGAGGGAGCTCTCCCTCTACCACGCCTTGTAGGACGCGCTTGACGCCAAAGAGGTGGAGGAGATCTTCTACCTCACCATCCAGAGCGTTATGAAGGCCGAGGCAGTCAACAAGCTCGCCGTCCGGAGCGGGCTACTAAACATGGAAGGCGCCTATTTCGTGGTCATTCGCTCAGGGCTAGAGGCCACCAATGTGATACATGCTCTCCTACTCGAGCAACTACTCGCCTCCTTCAATAGGCGTTTACGCGAGGACCCCGAATTGCATGAGTGGGAGTACCCTCGCGTCATCAACAGGAAGAAGATAGATCCTATATGCCCTTTCGTCATGTTCAAGTTCAAGGCATCTGCCAAGAAGGCACATCTATCATGGTGTCATGAGAAGTATGCCCGCTTCTGTTCGGAACGAGCTGGGTACACAAATGCTCTGCGTGTGGCACGCCTGGGACCAGACAGACTTCATCTGGAGCAGGCAGGGGAGGTTGGACAGTCTGGGGCGCTCTCGGCCCATGCCGATATCAAGTACATGGGGAGAACATGGTGCAAAGAGCATGTCTTTGAGGAGGGCTCTTCTATGCCGCTAAGAGAGGTTGCTATTATCAAGAGATTGCCTCATGGTGAAGTGATATCTATCATGTCTTGTATACAAAGGCTTGGTGTTAAGATTCATGATATTCTCTTCTTGTTGCATTGCTAGTCCATCACTGCGGCTCTTAGCTTCACAGAGCGATGGTTAATTTAAGTGTTTATATTTTAATATTAAGTACATAAAATGCTTGTGTTGTGGGATTGTTATTGAACATAATACAACTTATTAGACAGGGTTAAGCTATATACTCTAGAATTTTTTATAAATTTACTTATAAGTTGACACAGTACAAGCCGGTATTAAGATATTTGTTAGAGTATAGTCAATATATATGTATCACAAATATTAATGATAATAAATTCTTAATTGTCCATCAAAAAATGAGAAGGCGTAGAATTATTTTCTGTTTTTAGCTTATGCAAATTTATATTTGATGTATATTATAGTACAAGAAAGATACACATTAGATTTATATTGAGTTAAATTAACTGTGACAACATATTGAGAAGTAAATACGTGCCAAAAAAGAGAACATATATTATAATATTGTAATATATAATAAATTATGTTAATTTAAGTACAAGAGTTTAATATAAATATATTAATTAATTAATTTGCCTCGTGCCAAAATATATTTTGGATACATCTAGTAAAGCTTCTTGATCAGATTCTCTAGTCTAGTGGATAATTTCTCCTTACCACTTACCAGACACCCCAATAGATGTTGGAAATTTGCATGAATAATTTCCATGGAATATTGTCAGATTTCATATTCAAGAGATGTCTGACCAATTGTGAAGTGTGGTCGAGTAGCGTCTTAATCCCATGAAAACCACTCATTGTTTTAAGTTTCGTAAGCTGAAATTAGCAGTTTGCTGGGATCCCACCTAAGTCCATCAGACATTCACTGGCTGCTTACGACATGTTTCTTTAAACTAAGGAAATGACAAAAATATTATCAAGCATTATCTCTAACATGCAAAACTTGCATCTGATTCTGAACAAGGTTGATCAATTTGTTCTAGTCTGTCAGATGTTGTTAAGTATCTGTAAATATATTGTATAATTGTAATTCTAGAGTACTAAAGGTAGTAACTTGTTCCACCTTCGTCCAAGATTAAAATTAGCTACAAGGAAGCGCAAACAAAGCGTTATAAATGTTGATCACTGTAATAAAATGAGAAATTCTGTCTTGCCAAGTTGCCTTACTTTTCAACAAATTCCTCTACCCTGTCCCTTCTTTCTTGTTTTGTTAATCTCTTTTGGACTTCTGGTATATCCTGAGTAGACAAAACACCTGTTCATATTCTCACTCCACGTCTAATCTGACACAGTTTGGCCATTTGTAATCCTAAAGCATCCCAGTCATGGTACGATACCACTAGAACCATATAACCGGCACTTATGATTTTAGTACATGCAGAGATTGAACCAAAACCATATATTGGAGGTCTGATCTTAAATTACAACAGTACTAACATATGCCCTGCTAGAAAACTAATAGATTCCATGTAATCTCGCTAGAGTCCTTATTAAACAAACTGTAATAGACTTTTAACAATTATGTTACTTTCAATGCCCAGACTGTTGATGGCGAATGTCGACAAGTACGCTGACTACTGCCGCCGAGCGAGCACCTGCTCGGCGAATTCGCCGAATTGTACCATATGCAACTTCTGCTTTTTCGAGGATCCAAGATCGCATCGATTCATGGTCCGAGTACGTGATGTGAGTACTTCATTGCTATATTTCATTACCTCTCTCTCTCAGGTCTTAGCTAATGGGTTCTTTTTCTTCTCGTTCTTAGATGACTTTTCATTGCCGCACGTACCACCGTGACGAGAATGGCGTGTTTGGCATTTGCTGCGAGGAGGCCGGGTGCAGCATGAGGTTGCGACCAGGCAGTGACCAGGACCTTCATACCTACTTCTGTCACCAGCTACCCCCTGGTTGGTGGACGGAATAGTAGCAATGTCAACCGGATACATGTAGTACCTAAATTTCTGAATACTTGATTACCGCAAAATGACGTAGATCCTATGATGAATTTGTTGCTGGCTTTATGCTCCCATTTTACATTCTGAACTGGTGGATGATACTCCTACTGTTCCAAATTACTCGAGTTTAAAAGTTTGCCCCAAGCCAAACTTCTCTAAGTTTCATTGCATGGATACGGATAAATATTATACACCAAAAGTGCTTGATGTATCCCGCTTGTTGATTGATATGTCTGCATACACATTGACTAGTTCACCGACTCCTAGTCGCACTATCTTCTCATTTAGTTCTGCTGTTATAAGACATAATTCAAAATTCAAATTGTTCGACCTTTTCAGTTCCATGCTGCTACTTTTGGATATTCAGGGTGTCATAACTTGTGGCTATATTTGCTGTTTATATTTCCGGTCACCATCAGTACTTTGAGCACACCCAGAAGTAGTAATCATGACGGCTTCTGGGATTTATCATCCTCTCAGATCTCTTAGATTGTGATTTATTAACCAGGCTACTGAATCCTGGACCGTGAGATGGGAAACTTGCATTGGACATAATGAGTGTTGAAGTCACTGTTTTCAGGTTACTCGATTCCAGTTTTTCATGTAGTCCAGTGATGCTGATAAACCTGGAATAAGGGTCTCGTTTGGAATGCAGGAACTCCAGATGTAGGAATAGGAAAAGAATACAGAACTAGAGATGTCATGTTTCCTGAATTCATATGGGAATTAAAATCATGCAAAATCTTTGATAGTGTCGTGTGCCAGGCAGGTATCATAGACGCAAAGACATAAAAAACTTGAGCCACGTTAGTTTTCTGCCCAAGTTCCTATGGAGTTCATAGGAATTTTAAAGGAATATGAGACCCCTATTCCTTTGTTTCAAAGGACATCATAACAACTTTTTATATAGGAATTCTACCCTAAGAAATTCCAATGTTTTTCTTTGTCCAAAACGGGCCATTAGCTTTTACTACTAAAGATGTGAAGTCAAACTGGTGCAGTGTGGCAGCTGAATAGCTTAGCACTCCACTCCAAATTATATGGATGTTTTGTTTCTGTAAAGCTATTGCCTGCTTTTATTTCTGTTTACTTTGTAGTAGTATAACAATATGTTCCAAGCCGAAGCGAGAGCCAAAGTGAAAAACGAAAAGAGATTGGCTCAGTGAGTTTGAGTGGTACTGACAACAGTCTAGAACAGCATACTCGGAATATAGATGTTGACGAGCGTCGCCTCGTGCTGTTTGAAATTCACTTGTCCTTGTGGAATGCCGCCTCCAGGCGGTTGCAGTCGACGATGTAGGCGAAGCCATACGCCATGTTGGTGAGCGTCGCCTCGTGCAGCTCCCGGCTCGCCGTGGCCGTGGCGTCGGCCGAGAAGAAGACCCGGAAGCCCCTCACGAACGCGTCCCGCGCGGTGGTCTCGCAGCAGAGGTTGGTCATCACGCCGGCCACGATCACCTCCTCGACGCCCATCCCGCGCAGCGTCTCCTCGAGTCCCGTGCCGGCGGCGAAGGCGCTGTACGTGCTCTTCTCCACGACGAGGTCCCCCGTCACGCGGCCGGCCCCGGGGAGCAGCTCGGCGTCCGGCGTCCCGGCGGAGATGCGGTCGCCGGCCCACCACTCGGCGAGCGGGCGGCTCGGGGGCACGGGGTCGACGTGGCGGGTGTAGACGACCGGGATGCCGGCGACGCGGCAGAGCGCCACGGTGGCGGCGATGGCCGGCATGGCCGGCGCGACCAGCGACGCGAAGTGGCCCTGCACGTCGATGACGAGGAGCGCTGCGGCTCGGGGGTTGGGGTCGCGGCGGCGCGTCTCGTACCTGGTGTACGTGGATGCGGGAGGCGGCATGGTGGACGGCTGCCGGATGTTGCTGCGCACGATGACTCGCCGAGATCACGAGGAATTTGGGGCGGACGGGCGATGCAGTTGCACTCCATGCGCAGAAGAAGGGAGGGGAGAGGCTTCCGGAATCCGGACGCGCAACGGCGCAAGATGTCAAAACACGAGACACGTACGTTATCTTCAGTGGTGGAAGACGGCAGATGAGCTGCAGTTCCAGCTGTGATCGATCGGGACAGCGACGCACGGAAGAAGCTAAACGAGCTAGACGAGCTCGCTAACATTTAAACTAAAACGAGATACAAAGATTACGAAATTTAAACTAAAACGAGATACAAATATTATGAAATTAAAACTAACATTTAAACTAAACTAAACTAACTAGACGTCCCTAGGGCCAGCCTCGTTGTCATTCCCTTCACTAAGCGCACGCGCCTCTTCTGTCGGCGCAATGCATCCCGCTGTACCACCAGCCTCGCCTCCCTTGTCACGTTCAGCTCCTTGTGGACCAAACGCTTGGCGGCCAATTGGGAGGTCGCATGATCCTCCACCTCGACGATGAGTTGTTACTGCTCAGCCGACGCCGCCTGGGCATTCAGCTGCTCATAGACCACCCTCACTCGGTGGCCATGAGGGCGCGGCTGCGCGTGTCTTGCTCCGCGCTCTTGATCGATGCATGCCTAGATGGCGGCTACCTCCTCGAAACCGAACCTGATCCGACGGTATGCCTCCTCGTTACGCCAGCTGGCGAAGGAGTTGTAGGCAACGATCTGATCAGGCAATATCGGCGACAACTCCCCGTGCGGCTCCTGTTCCGGCACTTTTTGTTGCGGCTCATCTCCGGTTGCTCTTCCTGATGCGGCTCATCCTGCTCCAGTTGCTCCTTCTACTGCGGCTCCTCCTCACTCACCACATCCCAATAAAGGGGGGTGTCGGCATTCCCCTCGTCATCACATGACGGAGAGGTCGGATGAGCACGTCGTGTGGCCTGGGTGAGGGTGGTCCATGTGGTGGCGAGGCGGCGTGTCATTGCGAAGGCGGTAATGAGGGAGGTTGTGATGAAATGGCAGCATAACGTGGTGTTTGTATAGCCCGAACGCTGGGCAGGAAACGAAGGTGGGAAGCGGTAGTGCTGAGCGGGAAGCATTGGGTGCGTGAGCATGCGTCACGCTGGAGTTAATGACGGCAACAAGGCTCCGCTGACGTGGCTTGGGAATCCGGAAAGCTGGACAATGCATAGGCACCGACGTAAATGTGACGCGTGCGACCGATGTGTTGCCCTCTTGATGTCTCTTCTTAAATTGGAACCGTTGAAAGTTAGCTCATGTTGTTCGCATCGGCACGATATCCACTGGTTGCTACTGTCAACCAGAACACAAACCGGAGAGAGATATCAAAAGTTCAGAACTGAAGATGAGACAAAAGAATCGGGATGGCCGTTGCAGCATCGCTCATGGAGCTCCTAGATGCACAGATGGCAGCCGCCACATTCAGATCCAGAAGACATCAGCGCCATAGTACCATAGTACATGCCTGTCTGGTCGCACGAGGGGGGCGCATCGTGAACTACGTGACAGAGTGTGATAGACTGTCGAGGGATTCCACAGCGGGGCTGAACCGTAGGAGGCGATCGACAGCGCTGCTCTATCGCGAGAGAGGAGGACGGGAAACTGTCGATTTGATCCCCATGCGGTGCATAGGCAATTCGAGACCGGTCAATACGGACGTTGTGATGCCGAAACATTTTTTTTCTTTGATTTACGAGTGGGCATACGTGGATAATTATTGACAAATTTAAGACCAATTTTATTGTTACACCAAACTAGCAGGATGGCCCTCGCAAATGCGAGGGCATGATCTGTTGTTGGTCGAAAGTGCTTTACGAAATAAAAATATGATTGATATCAATCACATTATTTTTAATGATGTCATAATAAACAAAATTGTTCAACAACTGCCGTAGAAGTTCCGGCACACGATATATCATGTATGTGGATAACATCTTTGGGGCTCTTAAATTTG
The DNA here is from genome assembly GCA_026929855.1 of Poa annua. Lineage (NCBI taxonomy): Eukaryota > Viridiplantae > Streptophyta > Magnoliopsida > Poales > Poaceae > Poa > Poa annua. The sequence goes on from CM049433.1 coordinate 76,468,545, forward strand.
TGGTTAAGGTCCTTTTGAAGTTAATTTCAGCATAAAGTCAATAGATACACAGTAAACCAAAGTTGAATTCCGGTATACCATTTTTGTCACATCAATTTAACGTATGAGTTTTGATGCTACTACTAATTTTTTCATGATATACAATATTTTTTTATCTTTTCGTACGTAAAAAGACAAATTTGTGAACCAAAGTAACAAATAGAGAATGCACTATTTTCTAGTACAAATTCACCAATTATATATGTTGACCAGCTCATGTGCTAAAATATACATGAATCACATGTTACACAGATTTATATCAGCTATCTTAATATGTTAAATGTTATTTCATTTTTTTAAAATGGGACTCTGTGTAGCCTAATATCCAAAGGACCATGCACAATTCTGTTTTGCTGCCTCCGTTTTACACACTCGCTTATGCACCTGGTATGCCAATTGACATCTATGTGCGGACACTTATTGCACAATAGCATACATGCGTTTATGCAGATAATTTATATATATATAGTCTTTTAGTTCTTCCTAATCTATCACTTCTTTTATAGTGATCCAGAACTCTACCAGTGAGTGTCGATCCTCATTTATGTTCTACTTCGGGCATATCAACATATGTGCTTCTCTAGTAGAGAAACACACTATGTTTATATTTAAGCAATCCATGCATCATTATTACAATATAACAATATGCACCTAATCAAATTGTTAAAAACGACCAAGAGTTAGATGGTTATCCGAGGCCGTTGTACTTTTGATTCACTGGAGGTCAAATTACATGGTTAGTGTCATGTACACCTCACCAAGACATATTAAACTTTCGGTTCAATAAGTGTTGTGACTCAGCTGCTCAGCATGTGTCCGCTGACTATATGTCTGGTTATGGGCATATACATTGCATCTTTTTAAGAAACTGGTTCTATACTTTTTTAACTATAAAATTGTGTTAGGTACATCATTAATTAACCAATAGTCATCAAATTTCATGAGGACTTTGTTTCATGAAGTTGCCACACTTTATTGATTATTTTGTTGGGACATTTATTATAGTTCTTAACTCAAGTGGAGCATGCATCACTTGTGCAGAGTATTTTATGCAGATACCGGTGTAATAATTTTTGAGTAATAAATTATCTTTTTCGAACTAAAAATGTGTAGCATATTCAAAATTTTACATTTCACTATCCCTCTGACGGTGTACAGGCTGCGGTGAAATCCGTCATTAACCGTAGAATCACGCAAACTCTTTTTCTTGTGTCTTTACCTCGTGTAAACCTATGTTCAATAGAGGGTGCTTCATTTGTTGATCTATTTTTGGTCAAACGTGTTAATGTTTTTGACCTGATCGGTACGACTACTAATTTTGGAGGCGAATCCCATGCATATGCATGTTTATCTCATGTTGTTAGGTGGTTTGGCTTGGGTTTTTAAACTTTCCTTTATTCTCTTTGATTATCTGATCGCCCTCAGAACAAAATTTCACTTTTGCTTTTTGTTTTGCTGCGGAGTTGGGATTGTTTTGTAAGAAAAAATAGTTTTTTATAATTTGTATGTATCTAGATATGGTTATGCACATATTCACTCAATTAAGCATGTACGTAGTCAATATTGAAATGTGTATGGCAAGGGCTGGCCGGCCGTTCTGTGTACATTTTTTTTAAATCATTTTTTTAACGCTGCTGGGTCCTATAAAGAAACGTCTTACCATGTTTTTTTTAGAAACTTCTTGATTCTTGACCAAAAAAAACACTATGGATAGTTGTACGTGTCTGGCAAGGGCTGGCCGGCCGGAAAGTTGGAGCAAGATTTTTTTTCCTTTCGTTTCCAGCCACCACGTTCCACCTAGGGTGCGTACGCTGTTTTTTTTTGTTTGAGATGTACACTGTTGGTTTTGTAAACAACACAAAACGTGTCAAACCTGTTACGTACCTATTAACTTTGCATAATATCACAACCATATATTTTAGATCTAACGGATGAGATTAATTTAGATGATGTGGATTAATGTGGTGGCTCGAAAAACTAACTCATTTTACTTTTAGTATATACTAGCTAAATGCCCGTGCGTTGCAACGGGAGTAACATATTCAGGGTCGTGCAACATTGGGAGCGTTATCAATTTTGTGTGTGTGCCGACACCGTGCTTCCTTTCTCAAACGCCTGACGTGACCTTTCATCGACAAAGTCTAGAGAATCGACAATTTTCATCTAAATTAATTCTATGATTTGATCTGAACGTATCCCGACCAAAAAATGAATGATAATAAAATATTATAGCACCAGCCATGTCTAGGTTCTCTATAAACTTGTATTTTTATCACACAAGTGCCAATTGAATTCTACATGTCAATTTCAGGTCCCGCAAGAACTCAATCAATTTTATCACCTTGCGTGCTAGACTCAATCCTAACGCACACCCTGGGAGAAAAATCTTGATTATGAAACTCAAAGAATATTTGATTTTTTTTCTTCACCATTCTACTTAACAGTAATAAAGTTCAAAAAAAGGGCAGCAGAAGATGACCTTACGCTTGCTATGTAATGCAATCATCTAAATGTGCCTGACAAAATAAAATTACAGTCAAGTAGAATGATTAGGAGAAGTGCTGACGGTAATTAAAATTCTTAATCGCTAGACTATGAATTCTTTCAAACACAACTCAGTATGGATAATTTTACATAGCACCGCTGCAGTTATGACTTCATTTCATTCCTGCATGCACTGATGGCCCAACAGGTGAAGATGTTACTTGTTAGCCGTGTTGTCAACATAACTGATGTAAAACTGGAAGACACCAACAAAATATTACCAATGCTAGCTAGAGAACTACTTTTGTGATATTGTTGCAGTTTATCCATCATCACTTGAAGCTAATGGGATCAGGAAATCCATAAATGTATTGGAACCAGGAGTAAAATAGTAATAATTAGATTAAAACTTCATCATGTTGTGCAAAATAAAATCCATCACTTGAAGCAGAGAAAGTCAGACAAATACTAAAATATTTACACATGATTATTTATTCACCTTTATGATTGAAAGATCTTCGAGCAGAACTCCTCTCTTTCACGCCTCTACCACTCCTGTTCTTCCCTGCCGCCTCCAGCACGCCGGCGGGCTCAACGACGACTTCGACCAAGGACTTGCATGCAAAACCACCACTGAAGAGCCCCGCTTCGTGTTTGCTGAAGCTCCTAGCTATGATATTGGTCAACTGCTCGAATCTTGCGTTGTTCAGTATATGTAAGTCAAGACATATATATACCAAGAATTGATGGCTTAGAAAGGGAAAAACTCTTCAAAGATAGACTAATTGACATTGCAACACCAACGATATGCATTCAGAGAAGGCAAAGTAATTGTTGCATTATTAATTTCCTTTTGCTTCAAGGAATCATCATTCACATATGTGAGGTCACAGGTTTGAAGGTAAAATTCAAGTAACTATATATTTCAGTTGACACTTGCATGTATGGATAGTTATTATCAAGATAGTTGGAAAGCCTTCTACCTTGTACTTGCTTATCAAGGACTGGAAGATTCAGAAGTCAAATAATTTACTTAATACTTACATTGGAAAGAACCTTACACACATCATGTCTAACAGGACAAGGACAATTCAAAGTTTATAATCCCAGCTTCATTTAGGTCACCGCTATACTCATGAGTATGTTTCATCAACAGCCCAGAAAGCAAAGTGATATTTATATTACAAGAATCGCTCTGTATAGTAGTTGAGCCTAGAGTAGGGTCAAACTGAAAAAATCCATTTGCCAAAATATTTGTTTGTTTAAATTACAAATTACTATATATTTTTAAACAAAAGTATGACATGAAAAAATAATAGTCAAATGCAAATGAAATTAAACATTCATAGTGTATTTGTTCAGATCTGCAAAACATGAGCCACCCAGTATATTTTTTAAAAAGATCTTCCCTACTGCTCCTGCACCAAAAGTTCCATGACGCAAACATCTGAATGGATTCAAAACAATTTAGTCTTCCTACTACACAAAGCAATAAAATTTATAGCATAGGAATTACACTAACAATTATTAATCAAACTGTAACGAAGAGCACTAACTAACCGTGAGCCAGGCAATTGAAAGATTAAAAAAGGCAGATCTATTTTTACCTGACTCGTGCGTCACCAATGACGCCAATGGTCATGCTGATGGCAAGCCCCGCGAGGCCACATGCGAGCCCAGAGGAGAGGTATGCTTAGCCGTCGAAGAGGAAGTATATATAGCTTAACGTTGGGGTTGATTCTAGTGTTGATGATAACGGCAATGTTTAGGCCATAGATTCTGAGCACTCCCGCCATGACGACAGGCATGATGGACACCATGACGAGTTCTGGGCGCATAGCCATAGAACTGTATGTATTCACACTGCTCCCCAGCGCATCATTCATTCTGTTTGCTTCCACCGTTCCACGTTTTCAGAAGTCAAATTAAGTCCAGACTCCTTAAATGGATATATTGCTGGCCGGTGTCTTGAAGACCACCGACTGCATGCATTACAGGTACAGTCTCATAAGCCATCCTTGAGAGCTGGTTCAACCCACATGGCTCAAACTAATAATTAGTATATCAGTGCCTCATACGATGTGCCAACGTGACAGAGAAACCAACCCACCTCCTAACTTTGTCGTAATTCATACTTTCAAGCCTCCTCAATGTATCTTCAAGGTCCTGCCTTCCAGTAAGCAGGAAACATAAGTAAATTCTAATGACAACAGAAACTAACTGACTGTGGTGTCTTCTGACTTTCAGATGAATATTATGCACACTAACTTATACTTTTTCTCTCGCCATTATTTAAGAAATATGTATATTTCCCTTAGTGGCATTGCTGTAACGAGGCTCAGCTTCATGACATCGTTTGCATCAGTAATAATGCATCAGAAAGCTCTGATGTGTAGCTAAAGCAAGTTTCTTTTCGTGACACAGTAGTATGTATATGATGCCATATTTCTTGCATGCAGAAGTTGAGAAATTCAACATTTGAGCATAAGCTACATGTTAAATAAACAAAACTTTCAGATATTTTTTTTGTTGTAAAAGAGCCTAAGGAGATGTTTGGCAGGATTAATTTTTATACGGCAAATAACCACGGCCTATGAAACACAAGCCACAACTTATAAGGGAAATAAGCTCATAATTTTTTATTCAGTTTCTTTGTAGAAATTTTACTTGCAATAGGACTCTCATATTATCAGTGGCTCATGACGTACCTCTGGCAATGAATGTCTTGTCCTTTTGCTACCTTGAGAATCACCATCATGTAGACATGAAGCGGATGATCCATCTTTAACACATTAGTTTCATAATTAGTGCGGACGGCGACGAAAGCATCGGTTGGAAACATTTTCTGATTTTGTGCAAGAAACCGACGACATTCAAGGGACTCAACTACTTGTCAGTATGAAAATCAAGCTCCAATGGCAATAGGTATTTTAGTAAAGCAGTATTGAAGGAACTCAACCAATGCCAGTATGAAAATTAAGCTTGAGCATTGGTATTTTAGTATACTAACACAGCTGAATCGTGTCAGCTAGTTATCTCTAGACCACTACAACCCAACCCAAAAAATATATTTTAATATGAACATATGCGAGATGGAGCTGACTTCGAGCTGCACATAGAGGAAGTTAGAACAATATTGCCATCCATCGACAAAATCAAATGCCGAAGGATCTAAGAGGCGGGCTTACCATGGGCTTGTATACGTCCGATGTTTTCCTTCCGCCAGGCCCTCTTCTCTTGTTTCTCGATTCGGCCAGCTGGGAACAGAAAACCAAATTCACAGCATGAACATCCCCATGCCTAACGAAATCACGAGCATCTTTTTCCTGGTCTAAATCCAAGGCAAGAGATAATGACAGTTACCTCGTTCTGAAGCAACCGAGCACAGAGGAAGGGGCCGAGGGGGAGAGGTCCACGGCGAGCTCGACCACCTCGCCTCCAATCCACAGCCCATCCACCTCGCCTTCCATCCACAGGCGCAAGCTCGCCTCACATCCCCAGCCGCGACCTCCAATCCCGAGCCGAGGGAGAACACAGCCGCAGCAAGAACCATCCACCTCGCCTCCAATCTGAGCACCGCCGCGGCCGCATCCAGCTCGTAACGGGAAAAATGGGGCAGCGACGGCCGGACTCGGTGACACCCAAGCCGGTGGATCGAAATAGGCGGCGCCCCGTCCAATTCCAAGCTCTAAATCGAAAAAGGGAAAAAGTCCTCCTCGTCTCGGATGCGATCAGGAGGCAAGCTCGCTCGCGAGCAGTTGCATCTGATCTGATGGCGAAGTTTGTTAGCAGTCTTCGGAAGATATTTTACTGGATAGATCACGCGGTAGATATGGATAAACACGGAAAGATACTCTGCGGATAAGACTCGGCCTGAGGCATGCGGTAGCTTTTTTTTCTTTTTCTTTCTAAACCGGTATCTTCACTTATAGGTGGCAAAGCAATGTAATTAGTATGAAGTGTGAGGGCATTTGCCTTGTGACACCATTTGGATTGTGACACCATACCACGCATTCTGCTTTAATACTAAAGATAGACTAACACGGCGGAAGTCGCCTTACCGCTTTCTCTGACGAAGTAGAGAAGTAAAGATATGCTTGTCGCACATGATTGTTCATCTAGTTTTCTTTTCGAAGGACACTTATTTATCATGATTTATCATGTTCTTGATGATTAGATTAGGTCTAAAATAAGATTTGTTTTTGAGATATAAACATTTCAGTGAAGGATGTGGTACAAAAATAGAAAAAAATACCATTATGATCAAAATAAAGAGTAGTTTCTACACAATAGGGACATACTCTAACGTGCAAAACTTGCATCTGATTCTGAACAAGGTTGATCAATTTGTTCTAGGCTGTTAGATATTGTTATGTATCTATAAATATATTGTATAATGTAATTCTACAGGACTAAAGGTATTAACTTGTTCCACCTTCGTCCAAGATTAAAATTAGCTACAAGGAAGCACAAACAGAGCGTTATAAATGTTGATCACTGTAATAAAATCAGAAATTCTGTCTTGCCAAGTTGCCTTACTTCTCAACAAATCCTCTACCCTGGCCCTTCTTTCTTGTTTTGTTAATCTCTTGTGGACTTCTCGTAAATCATGAGTAGACAAAACACCTGTTCATATTCTCACTCCACCTCTAATCTGACACAGTTTGGCCGTTAGTAATTCTAAAGCATCCCAGTCATGGTACGATACCACTGGAACCATATAACCGGCACTTATGATTTTAGTACATGCAGAGATTGAACCAAAACCATATATTGGAGATCTGATCTTAAATTACGACAGTACTAACATATCCCCTGCTAGAAAACTAATAGATTCCATGTAATCTTGCTAGAGTCCTTATTAAACAAACTGTAATAGACCTTTAACAATTATGTTACTTTCAATGCCCAGACTGTTGATGGCGTTAGTGTGCCTGAGGTGGTTGTTGACAAGTACGCCGACTACTGCCCCCGAGCAAGCACCCGCTCGGCGAATTCGCCGAATTGTGCCATATGCAACTTCTGCTTCTTCGAGGATCCAAGATTGCATCGATTCATGGTCCGAGTACGTGATGTGAGTACTTCATTGCTATATTTCATTACCTATCTCTCTCTCAGGTCTTAGCTAACGAGTTATTTTTCTTCTCGTCTGTAGATGTCATTTCATTGCGACTCCTTCCACCGTGACGAGAATGGCGTGTGTGGCATTCGCTGTGAGGAGGCCGGGTGCAGCGTGAGGGTGTGACCAGGCAGTGACCAGGACCTTCATAGCTTCACGGAGCTATGGTTCTATGACCCTTCCAAGTTCACCTAGAAACCACTATATGCCATAGCTGGTCTTGATTTCATAGACATTACCATTCCACTAGAGAATCTGATCAAGAAGCTTTACTAGATGTATTCAAAATATATTTTGGCACGGGCAAATTAATTAATAAATATGTTTATATTAAACTCTTGTACTTAAATATAACATAATTTATTATATATTACAATATTATAATATATGTTCTCTTTTTTGGCACATATTATACTTCTCAATATGTTGTCACAATTAATTTAACTCAATATAAATCTTATGTGTATCTTTCTTGTACTATAATATACATCAAATATAAATTTGCATAAGCTAAAAACAGAAAATAATTCTACGCCTTCTCATTTTTTGATGTACAATTAAGAATTTATTATCATTAATATTTGTGAGACATATATATTGACTATACTCTAACAAATATCTTAATACCGGCTTGTACTGTGTTTACTTATAAGTAAATTTATAGAAAATTTTAGAGTATATAGCTTGACCCTGTCTAATAAGTTGTATTATGTTCAATAACAATCCCACAACACAATCATTTTATGTACTTGATATTAAAATATAAACACTTAAATTAACCACTAATGATTATTTTCTTATAGATTTCACAACTTTTACACTCATACGATTTGATATATTAGGTTCATCGAAATGTGCTTGCTATATTTTGTTTACACAAATTCTCATGTAACTTTCTCAAATAGAAAGTTGCGCTTAATATTAAAACCGAAAAAATAGTTATTATATCTTCACTACGACTCTAATTAAACTTGCCAATTCCAATAAGATTGTATTTTTTTCACGGAAGACCAATTGGTTTTTCCCTACGCGTACACGAATTTTCTTCACACACGGTTTCTTGTGAAGACTTCCTCCTACTAATAAATAATTTTTAATATGATTTAATACTTTCTAGGATATAATAGATAAATATAAGATGATTGTGAGAATAATTCTATTATTTGGAGCCTATACTCTCGAGTATCGTGGTGGCTATTATGTTTGCCCGATGTCTACGTTAGTCTCTTGACATGACCTTGTTGATGCCACTGCCAGGTGGGAACAAGTCCCCCCATCGTGATAGCTGCACAATAGCATGTTCGTGTGCTACGTTACTTGGTGCTACATCATTTGTTATCTAGTCATCGTTGTCGTTGTCATTGAAATGCTCATCCTCTTCATGATGTACCACTTGTAGATGAATTGTGTCTTTATTTTATTTTTCCTTGAATGTATCATTGTATTGTATACATGTATTTATTTGTTTGGGCCCAATTTGGTTGGGCCCCTACCACTTGGTCGCCCCTCTGTCCCGCGCTCTAGGCCGACCCTGGACGAACGTCGGTCGATTGGAGTGGGCAAAGTGGGGACAGGATACATGTCTGCGTTCCCCTCCAATGGATTTCCCACAAGATCCAGCGTGGCAGAGGAGGAAGTCCTCTCCGGCCGCCATCTAGGGCGGGCCAAACCCTGAGACGATGGAGCTCTCCCTCAACCACGCCTTGAAGGACGCGCTTGAGGCCAAAGGGGTGGAGGAGATTTTCTGCCTCGCCATCCAGAGCGGTCTCAAGGCCGATGCAGTCATCAAGCTCGCCGTCCTAAGCGGGCTCCTAAACATGGAAGGCGCCTTTCCATGGCCGTTCGCTCAGGGCTAGAGGCCACTGAAAGGACAATGATGTCGCCTAGAGGGGGGGGGGTGAATAGGCGGTTTAAAACTTTTCCGGTTTAGGTTTGATAATTGCGGAATAAAACTAGGTGTTTAAATTAACAAGCCGACAACCTAAATAAACTAGGCTCACCTATGTGCACCAACAACTTATGCTAAGCAAGATAAACAACAAGGTGATAGCAATAGAATACTTCAAGCACGAAGGCTATCACAATGTAAAGTGCATAAGTAAAAGCTCGGGTATAGAAATAACCGAGGCACGCGGAGACGAGGATGTATTCCCGAGTTCCTCCTTGTTAAGGGAGTACGTCTCGTTGGAGAGGTGTGAACCGACACAACGGTTCAACAACCACAAAGGTTTCACCTTCTTCTCCGATGAACCGCACCACAAAGGCTTGGTTCACCTTCCACTATCGGAATTCCTTCGAGGCGGAATCCGGAGCCTTTCAACAACAATCCGGGGCACAACCCACAATGGGATTGGGGGCTCCCGAACGGCCTCCAACAACAATCCGGGGCACAACCCACAATGGGATTGGGGGCTCCCGAACGGCTTCAAGTGACCACACAAGGGTCCAACCACCACAAAGGCGTCTAGGGTCCAAGGACCCAAGAGTAACAAGTTCACAAGCTTTCAACTTCCACGAATCCTCGTGGAGAGCACACCGATGCACCAAATGCAAAAGGCAAGAGCACAAGTGCACAAATCCTTCACTCTCGAATTCCAACAAAGCAACAAATGCTTATGGGGGAATAAGAGAGGAAGAACAAAGAGGAGATGCACCAAGAACTCCAAGATCAAGATCTACTAGGTTCCCCTCACTTAGAGGAGAGATGGATTGGTGGAAATGTAGATCTAGATCTCCTCTCTCAAATCCCTCAAAGATATGCAAGAATCATGGGAGGAAATGAGAGAGGGGCAAGCTTTCCAAGGTCAACAATGGAGGTGAGAGAGGGGAAAAATTCGTGCTTGGAAGAACTGAGTGGCTGGAGGTAGGTGGAGGGGTATTTATACCCTTCCCAGAAAAAGAGCCGTTGCAGCCACTTAGACCGGAGACTCCGGTCTGGAAGGCCGGAGACTCCGGCCTGGCCGGAGACTCCGGTCCCTGAGACCGGAGACTCCGGCCTCGAAAGATCAGGAAAAAAGTCGACGCAGGAAACAAACACCGGAGACTCCGGACCGCGTAGGCCGGAGACTCCGGCCCCCCCAGAGACTCCGGGGTCACTCCGGACCTACTCCGGACCCCCATACAGAGAGTGCCGACCGGAGGAACAAAAAACGGATCGCGAGGACCGGAGACTCCGGTCTAGGACCGGAGACTCCGGCCTGGCCGGAGACTCCGGCCTGGCCGGAGACTCTGGTCCCTGAGACCGGAGACTCCGGCCTAGCAAAAACTGCAGCAAAACCGATAACGAAAACGTCAATATCTTTTCCATCCGGACTCCGTTTTCGATGATTTTTGGCTCGTTGGAATCGTTACAACGAGCTCTACTTGAATGTGCATAGAAACATCACAGTCCATCATGTGAGGATAAAACCAAATTGGGAAAGATTGAACTTTCCTAAACAATGCAAACCGGTAAAACCTCCTTCATCAAAAACGCAACAAGATATTCATACGAAATCTGTTTTTGATGAACTAGAGCTTAGTATGGAGATAAACTAAGCTCTAAATCCTCACATGGATAAAAGGCAATAAGTTTTCCCAAGTAAAACCATTTTCGAAGGACTTGGTCTTGTCATGAAGATCACGACAATGACCGAAACCCAACACGGAGAAAAACCAAATAAGAACCAAGAAAGATGATATGCCAAGCATGCAAAGGTTTGAGCTCTCCACAAAGATGCGATCAAGTTACTCACTCGAGAGCCCCTCTTGATAGTACGCCATCTATCCTAAAACCCGGTCTCCCACTAACACCATGAGACCGGTAAAATAGAAAACCTATCAAGATCATACCTTTGCCTTGCGCATTCCACTTGAGCTCGATGATGACGATCTTGACTCTCTCAAGTTGAAACACCTTTCTTGATTGTGCTTGCTAGCACATGCTTGATGAAGACTTCTCCAAATGCTCCCCCATACTCCATTATGGGAGGGCCTCGCCAAGCTTCGTCTTCATGTCTCCTTTGCAAGATTCAGTCAAAAGATATCTTCCGAGATGCATCGTATTGATCTTGCACTTCATCTTCTTCTCTTGATATGTATGATGGCTTGGGGGTAAACATGATTGTTCACTCAATCTTCTATTCCAAGCCATACTTGCAATGAGCTCAACTCTACACATGACCATTCTTCATATAAACCCTTGAGTAGAGCATTGATCATCATGTAATCTACTAGAGTCCAACACATGAACTCCAATCTTTTCCTATGGACAAGATCTACAAGTATATCTCAAAGCAAACATTAGTCCATAAGGATTGTCATTAATTACCAAAACCACGCATGGGGGCAACCATGCACTTTCAATCTCCCCCATTTTGGTAATTGATGACAATCCCTTTTACGAGGGTTTATATAATGAATTTAACCATCCATGCAACACAAAGAGTAAGGATGCAAGATAACCGCATTGGCAATTTAAACCCTCTAAACTTCTCCCCCATTGGCATCGATTGCCGAAATGGGAGGAAAGTAAGAAGGCTAATATAATAAGAGCTCCCCCATAAAGTGTGCATTTCTCATAATGTGAGTGAAATCAAATGCACATATCCAATGAAGAATAGATGGAGGGAGATCAAACTATATTGAGGATCCAAAGATTGCAAGAGAATATCAAATAGAAAGATACTTCAACGAAAGAAGCAATCAATCAAAAGGATCCGAAAAGTGTTCTAAATATCATGAGGGAACTCCCCAAGGTACGTGCACAAATAGGATTTGTATTTCAATATAGTGTGCACAACATGGAATCCTCACTCCCTTCTAGATAAAATCGAACACAAGCACATGCAAGAGAATATAAATGAGAAAAGAAGTAAAACAACTTGCAACAAATAAAATGTTTTGCAACATGAGCAAGGAGCGGCAAATAAAAGGATGGGTGTGAGATATAAAGACATTTTAGGAGACTAATACAAGGATGAGCAAACACATCAACATAGTCTTTCAAAAAGAGTTGCACATGGTGCATATCATGTCTTCCCCATTCCCACACACCAAAAGAGGTATAGCAAATAGCTCCACAAGCTTAGTAAAATGCACCAAGCATAACACATGGAAAATAAAGCTTGAGCCTTTTAGAAACCACCAAGGAGTCAAAAGCAATAAGAGGTGGTAACTAAAGATTTGGAATATCAATTAAAGATGTACTATTCTCACATGTATAAGTTTCTAAGTAGACACTAATCACTAAGATATGGGTCTACAAATAAACATGTACACACAAGATAGATACACGGTAAAGATTATGATATCCAGGAGGAAGTCATAGATACACCAATAAGATCTTTGCTTAAAAGCATAGCACAAAGCCCAATTTTATCTTAAAGGAATATAAATGAACTTCCAACACATACTCATCATAGCATCAAAAATTATCCACAAGGGATAAAGGTTAACAAATGGATGCTCCGAGTAAGATAACAAGTATCACACAACGCAAATGATTTTGAAAATTCATCAATGTTGCACCTGAGAGACTTTAAGTAGAAAGTGCTAGATTGACATAATTGGGATCGACAAATCATATTAATGAATATATAGTCCCCTTATATGTAATCATCCCGGCTTACTCACATTTGCAATAAAGACGTTTTGTAAGAACCAAAAATAATTGCAACCAAAGAGATTCATGCCATGAAATCAACCTACACAAGGTTGAAAGCTAGAAAAGTATGCATGAGGTAGATACTTGTTACCGAGATAGCATTGGTGATGTAGAAGATAAGAGCTCATGATCATCCAAGCTTGGCTCCAATAAGCACATGGTGACAACACCTTCCTTTTAGATGAGACAAGCTTCCAATGCATCTCCAATATACCTAAAACAAATTCAAGTACAAAAAGGTACCCAAACTCATTGGGTCCAAAGTAGTTAGAGCAACTACAATACATAGGACAAACTCCACATAAATATGTGCATATTGATATGAAATTGAATTTCATGCACATCTTAGCCATTTAGGATTTGATGGAGTTTATTCTATATATTGGATCAACGAAAGTACGCATGCCATAAGATATACATATAGTAAGTATGCATGCACAAGACTTTCAAGAACCAAATGAGATATAATTTGGAAAAAACACCAATTAAACCATGAAATCACACACAAGTGTGACAAGAAAAGGAATTGTCCAAATTATATCAAAGACCCAAATCAACACATGATTGAAGAAACCACTTTGAAAAGATAACAAATGAAAGCAAGAAACCAATTGAAGAAAATACCATCAAATAATAAACCAAACCCTCTACACTTTTCATGATGGCACAAAGTGCCAAGACGAAAAATGTTTGTCTTCCAAAGAGACACGTCATCGGGATCAAATACCAAATGAAGACAACTAATGTTCGAAAGCATATAGGATTGCTCCCCCAAGATGTGTGCATTATTTATGATCTTGCATTTGAATACAAAATGCACACAAATGAGATCATCACTCTCCATATATATAAACACTAGTCATATTCAAGAAAGGCAAGAAATTGCAATACCAATCTAAATAATGATGTTCCACTCAAAGTAGGATAGCTTCCCAAAGAATAGTGCATTATCAAAAAGTATGACTTTTGAATGTCAACGCACAAGAATTGGATCATTGCTTTTCCCAACTCAAGGAAGCACAAAACAAATTTCAAGTAGAGCAATAAAGGATCCAAAAGATACAAGGAAGACAAATAAGAGTTAGATCAAAAACAAATCCTTGGCAATCAAATAAGTCAATACAAAGCAAGAACCAAAGTGAATATGATCAACATATTTACCCCCAAATATGATTATCACTTGTCAAGACAAGTAATGTATGGAGATATTTCTCGGTGGTGGATTGCATGAATATATTCAAGATCATATTCACAAAACATAAGCATGAGGCAAAGAATAGGAATTAAAAGCCATGCTTAGATAGATATTCTTGATAGATTCACAAATCATGTGATAATGCAAAGCAACTCCAAGGAGTAGCTTGAATCAATTGGCTTCCCAAAAAGATATATGAGAACATATTTAGGGAAAGCCATATCAAGAACATCCTCCACAAACAAGATCCAAAAGAGTGAGAGACAAAGAGCATTTAAGTAAATGGGAACTTGTTTGAGCAACATGCCACATAGGAACAAGATAATTAGCAATATCAATTCTAGGTGGCAAAACCTCACATTTTCACATTTTCTAGGCTTGTAATATGCACATAGCTTATTACTCCCCCATAATGTGATAATCCATTTATTTTAACACAAGAGGCAAACAAAAACAACTAGAGAAATTAATGGACATTATATAATTTGAATTTCTCATGAGCATGACATACCACAAAGAGAATAGATAATATTGATATATCAACACTAAGTGGTATTCCTCATGTACACACATTTTTAGGATTGTAAAGTGCACGAAGCATATCACTCTCCAAAAGTGGATAGTCCATTTATCTCTCAAAGAGAGCCAACAAGATAAGATAGCAAATAAAAGCAATAGGGCTCAAAACAAGTAGATGGTGTGCAAACCAAAATACACATACTTGATTTCTCAAGATAAGTAAGTAGAGAGCACAACACATACAAACACTAGCAAGGTACAAAACCTAACACATGCAAGGGTGCAAGCAACTTTCAATGTATATATGATTTAAATAAAAGTTACCGCAAGGAGGAACATTGGATATGAGATAGAACAATATAATCCATATGACTTGACTTGAGAGAATATAATTGATGAAGATCCCTTAATTCTTCATAGTGTAGCCAAGTCTCCAATGTCCTCCAACAACACCTATTGATCAAGTTTTAGCTTGTTGGTCCCCAACCACGTTGGGTCCTAAGAGGTTAGTCACAATAGGTTTGGCAACCCAAATGGTTCTTTTCTTGACACCACTTTGAGTACCAACATATTTGGCAAACACATTGCCAACCTTATCCTTCCGAAGAGAATAAACATCATCAACTATAATGGGGTTGGATAAGGTACCATTTGTGCATGAAGAAGCAAGGTGACCCTTCTCACGGCATAGGTAGCAACATCGACTTCCTCCTCTCTTTTTAGTTGGAGTCTTGACTTGAGGAGGGGTAGCTTGATTCTTCTTGGGAAGAGACCGTTCTTCAACTTGAGGAGCTTGAGTTTGAACTTGAGGCTTCTTCCCTTGTTGCTTCTCACTAAGAGCCTTCTTCTTCAAAGGGCAAGATCTAACATGGTGCCCTTCAACTTTGCACTTGAAGCAAACAATCTTGGCCGAGTCTTTGACTTGTTCTTGGCCCTTTTTCTTCTTAATGATCTTGGACTTGTTCTTGTTGTTTGAGTTGAATCCAAGTCCACTCTTATCATTGGGGCGTCTTTGAACACTCAACATATTGTCAAGTGTGGACTTCCCAACATGACGCTTTTCCAAGTCTTTCTTCAAAGAAGTGACTTGGGCCTTGAGCTCATTTAATTCCTCTACATGGTTAGTATCAACAAAAACACTAGAGGAAGTAGACGCTTCATTGTTAGAGCAACAAGGTATGGAAAGTAATTCATCACAAGATGTAGAAGCATTGTGAGTGGATGAATCACTCGGACTAGCACATGGCAATAAGGCATTTCTAGAAGAAGTTGTGCCAATATCCACATGAGGCTCACAAGATGTTACCTTTGTAGAGATAGTCTCATGAGCTAACTTTAGCCTAGCATGGGATGCTAGAAGATCATCATTAGAGGTAGAAAGCTTTTCATGACTTTCTTTCAATTTCCCATACTTACTAGATAGCAACTCAAGTTGAGCCCTTAGCTCAACATTCTCCTTCAAAATAGATGCTTCACAAGAGGTGGAGTTAGTAGCACAAGCACCATTATCATTAGAAATGGAAGAACACAATTTTGCAAGCTTATCATTATTAGATAGTTGAGTTTGGAGTTGATCATGAGACTTGATGAGGAGAGAGTGTTCACTTTCTAAAGCCTTGTGAGCTTTGTCAAGTTTCTCTATGTCCTCACTTAGTCTAGCATTGCCAACACCAAATTCAACTTTTTCCTTTTTAAACACTTTATATTTAGCAATAGCATGATCTCTTTCCTTAATGATTTTAGCAATAATAAGATCATTAGACTCATCAAGGGATTCAAGTTTCTCTTCAAGAGAAGACCTAAGCTCTTCTTCTTCTTCAAGAGAAGCGTTCAAAGAAGCTATGGTGATAGAGTCATCTCTCTCAATTTGACATTTCTCATCAAATTGACTTTCCAAATCCTCAATAAAGTCCCTACTCTTAATAATATAAGCAATGATTTCACATAGAGGAGGGATAGCTTTACTACCTTTGGGGAGAGCACCAAGTACCATCTCACCCATCTTGGTTAAGGATTCAAAGTCAAAACCTTCTTCATGAGAATCCTCATCCACATCATCACAATTTGGATTCGAGGTGGGAGACACCTCGGAATCCTTAGCCATAAGGCAAACATGATTAATGGTTGGGGGAGATGAAGAAATACTTGAAGCACCATTGAGGTCCATGTCTTGTTCCAACAAATGTTGGGATTCCTCTACATTGTTAGTCATGCAAATACTAGAGGATATGGAAGCATTATTTTCATGACAACAAGACATAGAGAGCATATCATCATTATATTTAGTTAAGCAACTATTACTTGATATGCAAGGACCATCAACTCTAGCATGTATGACATTTGGAGTGCTAGAAGAGTTTAAGTCCAAAGATAGAACATTACAATGTGATAGAGAAGAAGTATAATCAATAGTAAGTTCACCATCACCAATGCAATTTCTATCACCACTCACCATATCATTACCTTGTGACGAATCACATGTTGGTGAAGTGGAAGAAGTTGTGAACTCATCACGGCCGGAGGTGGAGGGAGAACAATCATCCTCAATAATTTTGGACACTTCATATATATCTTGAAGCTTGGTCCAAAGCTCATGTGCATTTCGAAAAGGCATGATTGAAGCAAGAACTACATCGGTCAAAGCACATATAAGACCATTAGTAACTTGAGTCTCGAGATGAGAGTTTATCTCATCCTCTAAAGATAACTCTTGGGAATCCTTTGGAGGAGATAAACTCACATCTACAATCCTCTTCATATAATTTGGACCCATGGCCCTAAAAAGATTAAGCATGCGAATTTTCCAAACATCATAATTTGTGCCATCGAATATGAAAGTGGGATCGTGCACTAATTCTCTAAACGACATCTTTTACTCTCTAGGCGGTAAAGCCCAAACAGAGAGCCCAGGCTCTGATACCAATTGAAAGGACAATGATGTCGCCTAGAGGGGGGGGGTGAATAGGCGGTTTAAAACTTTTCCGGTTTAGGTTTGATAATTGCGGAATAAAACTAGGTGTTTAAATTAACAAGCCGACAACCTAAATAAACTAGGCTCACCTATGTGCACCAACAACTTATGCTAAGCAAGATAAACAACAAGGTGATAGCAATAGAATACTTCAAGCACGAAGGCTATCACAATGTAAAGTGCATAAGTAAAAGCTCGGGTATAGAAATAACCGAGGCACGCGGAGACGAGGATGTATTCCCGAGTTCCTCCTTGTTAAGGGAGTACGTCTCGTTGGAGAGGTGTGAACCGACACAACGGTTCAACAACCACAAAGGTTTCACCTTCTTCTCCGATGAACCGCACCACAAAGGCTTGGTTCACCTTCCACTATCGGAATTCCTTCGAGGCGGAATCCGGAGCCTTTCAACAACAATCCGGGGCACAACCCACAATGGGATTGGGGGCTCCCGAACGGCCTCCAACAACAATCCGGGGCACAACCCACAATGGGATTGGGGGCTCCCGAACGGCTTCAAGTGACCACACAAGGGTCCAACCACCACAAAGGCGTCTAGGGTCCAAGGACCCAAGAGTAACAAGTTCACAAGCTTTCAACTTCCACGAATCCTCGTGGAGAGCACACCGATGCACCAAATGCAAAAGGCAAGAGCACAAGTGCACAAATCCTTCACTCTCGAATTCCAACAAAGCAACAAATGCTTATGGGGGAATAAGAGAGGAAGAACAAAGAGGAGATGCACCAAGAACTCCAAGATCAAGATCTACTAGGTTCCCCTCACTTAGAGGAGAGATGGATTGGTGGAAATGTAGATCTAGATCTCCTCTCTCAAATCCCTCAAAGATATGCAAGAATCATGGGAGGAAATGAGAGAGGGGCAAGCTTTCCAAGGTCAACAATGGAGGTGAGAGAGGGGAAAAATTCGTGCTTGGAAGAACTGAGTGGCTGGAGGTAGGTGGAGGGGTATTTATACCCTTCCCAGAAAAAGAGCCGTTGCAGCCACTTAGACCGGAGACTCCGGTCTGGAAGGCCGGAGACTCCGGCCTGGCCGGAGACTCCGGTCCCTGAGACCGGAGACTCCGGCCTCGAAAGATCAGGAAAAAAGTCGACGCAGGAAACAAACACCGGAGACTCCGGACCGCGTAGGCCGGAGACTCCGGCCCCCCCAGAGACTCCGGGGTCACTCCGGACCTACTCCGGACCCCCATACAGAGAGTGCCGACCGGAGGAACAAAAAACGGATCGCGAGGACCGGAGACTCCGGTCTAGGACCGGAGACTCCGGCCTGGCCGGAGACTCTGGTCCCTGAGACCGGAGACTCCGGCCTAGCAAAAACTGCAGCAAAACCGATAACGAAAACGTCAATATCTTTTCCATCCGGACTCCGTTTTCGATGATTTTTGGCTCGTTGGAATCGTTACAACGAGCTCTACTTGAATGTGCATAGAAACATCACAGTCCATCATGTGAGGATAAAACCAAATTGGGAAAGATTGAACTTTCCTAAACAATGCAAACCGGTAAAACCTCCTTCATCAAAAACGCAACAAGATATTCATACGAAATCTGTTTTTGATGAACTAGAGCTTAGTATGGAGATAAACTAAGCTCTAAATCCTCACATGGATAAAAGGCAATAAGTTTTCCCAAGGAAAACCATTTTCGAAGGACTTGGTCTTGTCATGAAGATCACGACAAGGACCGAAACCCAACACGGAGAAAAACCAAATAAGAACCAAGAAAGATGATATGCCAAGCATGCAAAGGTTTGAGCTCTCCACAAAGATGCGATCAAGTTACTCACTCGAGAGCCCCTCTTGATAGTACGCCATCTATCCTAAAACCCGGTCTCCCACTAACACCATGAGACCGGTAAAATAGAAAACCTATCAAGATCATACCTTTGCCTTGCGCATTCCACTTGAGCTCGATGATGACGATCTTGACTCTCTCAAGTTGAAACACCTTTCTTGATTGTGCTTGCTAGCACATGCTTGATGAAGACTTCTCCAAATGCTCCCCCATACTCCATTATGGGAGGGCCTCGCCAAGCTTCGTCTTCATGTCTCCTTTGCAAGATTCAGTCAAAAGATATCTTCCGAGATGCATCGTATTGATCTTGCACTTCATCTTCTTCTCTTGATATGTATGATGGCTTGGGGGTAAACATGATTGTTCACTCAATCTTCTATTCCAAGCCATACTTGCAATGAGCTCAACTCTACACATGACCATTCTTCATATAAACCCTTGAGTAGAGCATTGATCATCATGTAATCTACTAGAGTCCAACACATGAACTCCAATCTTTTCCTATGGACAAGATCTACAAGTATATCTCAAAGCAAACATTAGTCCATAAGGATTGTCATTAATTACCAAAACCACGCATGGGGGCAACCATGCACTTTCAGCCACCAAGGTGATACATGCTCTCCTACTGAATCAACTACTTGCCTCCTTCAATAGGCATTTACGCAAGGACCCCGAATTGCATGAGTGGGAGTATCCTCATGTCACCAACAGAAAATAAATGGATCCTAGATGCCCTTTCGTCTCGTTCAAGTTGAAGGCATCTGCCAAGAAGGCACAACTATCATGGCGTCAGGAGAAGTATAGTTTGCCACAAAACGGTGTTGATTTTGCCGTTCCAGCCCATTTGTACAAGTGCACATATTTGCTAATCGACCTATTTGAAGCATTGTTCTCTCTTATCATTGTGTTACTTCGTCGCCCTTTAATCTTGAGTTAATTGTCCCCGACACTTTTTGGGTTATCTGTGAGTTTTGTTTGCCTTTAGTTGTGAGTTCTTACAAGTCGACTTAATTAAAGTGAGGTTCGGTCGAGGTGTCACTTTGTATTTTCCCATTCAATGTTTTATAATGTAAGTACGTAATCTTGTTATGTACTGAAAGGGAAACCCTCCTTTTTAGGGGGCTTGGCTATCCTTTAAAAATATTGTGATGTTAAACATTCTTTTTTTTCTATCTAAATGGTAATGCTAGAAAGTGCTATCTCAAGGTGACTGCAGACTGCTATGTATGGAGAGAAATAGTTGAGCAGACAATGAACTTTGATACTGATTTATAATGGATATTAGCCTGAAATGATAGTGGTATTGTTGAGACCTCCAAGTATGTTTCACGGTTGATAATGGCATGTTGCGTTTCTGTAACGCCGAGCTATAAGCAAGCGGTGTCAATCAATTCCCAGTCCATGAGTGAATAAATAACAAGAACACCCAGTCAGAGTCATATGGAGGAAATTCCTTGTACCTAACAAACTTATGTCAACCACTACAAAAAAAAATCGACCAGAAACTCAAAGTAGCTACTTTTAAGAAACTCAAATTAGCTACAGAAGTGTGTAGCTACTACCAAGATTCAGATATGCATTCGAACCCTCCGGAGTGTGGCACATTCAAGTAATGAAACTTAATGGTTATTTCTTGCGGGTGATGAAGCATTGTCTTAAACGTGTTCATTAACCATGTTTCCCACCTATATACATGAATTTGATTGTCTTCTTAATTCTTACACCTTTTAGTCGTGTTTTGCATGAATGCAGATAAAATTTTAAGTTCTTGATTTTTGCCAATTATTGATTTTTATTTATGATACTCCATGTAGTTCACCAAGCATTAGTCCACCCTGCTTTTTTAAGAGAAAATGTTTACAAGTTCTCTGTACCACTGATACTCCATGTAGTTCACCAAGCATAAGTCCACCTCTCACTAGTAGGAAAAGGCTTATAGGTGGAAGCCTTTTTGTGGCGCACCAAATAGCATGCGCCACAGAAAAGCATTTTTGTGGCGCATCGTTTTGCATGCGCCACAGAAATGTGACAATTTCTGTGGCGCAGCCTCCGATGAGTTCCGGTGAAATACCGGCGGCGCCAGATCTGGATCTAGATCTGCGCCACAAAAATATTTCTGTGGCGCATGGTTAGGGATGCGTCACAGAATTTTGGATTTTTCTGTGGCACACCGGCGGGGTGCGCCACAGAATTATATTTTAGTGGCGACAATTCTGTTGCGCACCCACCATGTCCATTTGGTGCGCCACAGAATGTCAAATTGGTGCGCCACTAATAAGGGTTTTCCAACTAGTGTCGGTTTTTTTAAGAGAAAAGGTTTACAGGTTCTCTGTACCCTTCTATTTAATTCTATTTAATTGATCCTACTATAGAAACTTGAGAGCGAACATCACAGTTGTTGTTATGGTGTGGTAGCTACATTTCCTGTTATTCTTTCGGTTACCATTATCACTTGTCTTATATCCTTGCCCCAGGTTACTGTTGGCTGCTATGACTAATTTTCCTGATATTCTTTAGGTCGTCATTACGGCTATATTTCCTGTTATTCTCTTGGTTACCGTTTTTACTTGTTTTACTAAATTTCTGTCCCAGAAGTTATCCTCACGAACTATGTTTTTTTAACTGAAGTTTTACATTTTGCTCAGAGTACTGTTATTCTGGATGATGTGATGGGAAGCTTGACCGACTGATGGCTGAAGTTAGCGAAGCTTGAGAAATGCTTGGCAACCATAGGAAACTTTACAGCTTAAATTCTCCTTTTACAGCTTATGTAAGTTGTGAGCTTTAGATTCACATGCTGGCCTACTGACACTTCGTACATGGAAATTATCTGGTATCAGAATGTAGATGCCATGTCAACCGGATACATGTAGTAGCTAAATTTCTGAATACTTGATTACCGCAAAATGACGTAGATCCTATGATGAATTTGTTGCTGGCTTTATGATCATGTTTTACATTCTGATCTGGTGGCTGATGCTCCCACTGTTCCAAATTAGTTGAGTTTAAAAGTTTGCCCCCAAGCCAAACTTCTCTAAGTTTCATTGCATGGATACAGATAAATATTATACACCAAAAGTGCTTGATGTATCCCGTTGTTGATTCATACGTCTGCATACACATTGACTAGTTCACCGATTCCTAGTCACACTATCTTCTCATTTAGTTCTGCCGTTATAAGACATAATTCAAATTGTTCGACCTTTTCAGTTCCATGCTGCTACTTTTGGATATTCAGGGTGTTATAACTCGCAGCTATATTTTCTGTTTATCTTTTCGGTCACCATCACTACTTTGAGCACATCCAGAAGTAGTAGGATTTATCATCCTCTCAGATGGAAATCATGAGCCATATTTGTGAACTCAGCTCTTAGAGTGTGATTTATTAACCAGGCTGCTGAATCCCGGACCTTGAGATGGGAAACTTGCATTGGACATAATGAGTGTTGAAGTCACTGTTTTCAGGTTACTCGATTCCAGTTTTTCATGTAGTCCAATGATGCTGATAAACCTGGAATTAGGGTCTCGTTTGGAATGCAGGAACTCCAGATGTAGGAATAGGAAAAGAATACAGAACTAGAGATGTCATGTTTCCTGAATTCATATGGGAATTAAAATCATGAAAAAACTTTGATAGTGTCGTGTGCCAGGCAGGTATCATAGACACAAAGACATAAAAAACTTGAGCCACGTTAGTTTTCCGCCCAAATTCCTATGGAGTTATGAGACCCCTATTCCTTTGTTTCAAAGGACATCATAACAACTTTTTATATAGGAATTCTACCCTAAGAAATTCCAATGTTTTTCTTTGTCCAAAACAGGCCATTAGCTTTTACTACTAAAGATGTGAAGTCAAACCGGTGTAGTGTGGCAGCTGAATAGCTTAGCACTCCACTCCAAATTATATGGATGTTCTGTTTCTGTAAAGCTATTGCCTGCTTTTATTTCTGTTTACTTTGTAGTATAACAATATGTTCCAAGCCGAAGCGAGAGCCAAAGTGAAAAACGAAAAGAGATTGGCTAGAACAACATGGTACTGACAACAGTCTAGAACAACATACTCAGAATATAGATGTTGACGAGCGTCGCCTCGTGCAGTCGTGCTGCTACTCGCCAAGTTGGCCAAAAGCAATTCTACAAAATCGACTCAATATAATCGGGGGATGGTTGTACTCTCGAGCCAACTAAGAATCAAATCTTAGGAGTAACGCATGTGTTTCATTAAGACAGAATATTCCTTCGGTGGAAGACAATCATGTTTTTTTTTTGTTTTTGGATTGAAGACAATCATGTTTGGCTTTATGAGTAACTAGTTTTAGCTAGTTGTTTTACGGTAGTGCGAGTTTAAGGCCGGGAGTCTCTAACCAACGGCTAGCTAGGGCCAAAACAGAGAAATTTACGAATATTTAAACTAGCTAGACGTCGCTAACATTTTTAAACTAAGACGAGATACAAATATTACGAAATTTAAACTAACATTTAAACTAAAACGTAAACTAAACTAACTAGACGTCGCTAGCTAGGACCAATGACATTCATTCCCATGCTTAGTCGCAGAACAAAGATCTCAACTCTAATTAGTATTAAACCATTAGGTACGGTAGTTGATCTAACCATTTATCTATATTTTTTAGATGAAGAGGTGTCAAGTTTGTGTTGTTTCTTTATTACACGTGCGTTACATGTCCACATTATTTTGTTTTTTTAGTATGTAAATCAAACGGGCTAGCTGCTATTATAATGGGGAACAAATAAAAACTATGTACATGATCTAAGTATTTTTCATTCAATTCAACATCATTGTTTTTATTATTTAATTAACCAATTAGTATGATCTTATCAGTTACCTCACATGTGTTTCACAAGCGGTCCAATTTCAAGTTGCAATCGTGAATCTGTTTAACCGGCTTGGAAAAAATAACTCAATGAAACAAATATAGATTTAAAGGTATGTTTATATTATAATAAATCATGAGACGTACATTGCAGGTTCAATAGTATATATTAAGGTAAAGAAGTAAAGATATGCTTTATTTGTCAAAAAGAAGAAGTAAAGATATGTTTTTTGAGATATACACATCTCGGTGAAGTAGCAGTTTTTTTTTTGAAGATGTGGTACAAAATAGAACCAAATGACCATTATGATCAAAATAAAGAGTATTTTCTTGATAAGGTACACAATAGGAACAAAAGATGGATTGTCGATCATCCTTATGTGTCAAAACGTTTTGAAATTATGTTATTTTTGCTTACATATTATTTGTACACATGAATATTTGTGAACAGAAATTAAACCAGGCTAAATTTTAGTTCATTAATCGATAGTGTGCACGTGCAATATAACTAGTATCTTTTCGAAGGGAGGATTGTTCATCTAGTGTGGACAACGGAACGGGCGTGTACAACGTCTTGGGCCCAATCTTAGGCTCGATCTCTCAGGGCTTGTTTGGTAACCGCAATCCCGGGGGATCCCGGCCTTTTCCCAGGGAGAATTTTCCCCTAGTCCGGATTAACCGCAATCCCGGGATCATTAGTGGTTAATTTAAGTGTTTATATTTTAATACCAAGTATATAAAATGCACGTGTTGTGGGGTTGTTATTGAACACAATACAACTTATTAGACAGAGTCAAGCTATATACTCTAGACATTTCTATAAATTTGCTTATAAGTTGACACGGTACAACCCGGTATTAAGATATTTGTTAAAGTATAGTCAATATATATGTCTCACAAATATTAAGAATAATTAATTCTTAATTGTACATCAAAAAATGAGAAGGCATAGAATTATTTTCAGTTTTTAGCTTATTCAAATTTATATCTGATGTACATTATAATATAAGAAAGATACACATAAGATTTATATTGAGTTAAGTTAATTGTGACAACATATTGAGAAGCATAATATTTGCCAAAAAAGAGAACATATCTTCCATGGTGCCAAAAAAGAGAACACATATTATGTTATATTTAAGTACAAGAGTTTGATATAATTATATTTATTAATTATTTGCTCAGGGTCCTAAATTGTTTTGGATCGGCCCTGGTGTGCTCTGGCGCGCCCTGCCTTACCTCCGTTCCAAGAAAGCGTGTGGTGGCGAAGGACACGCCGCCACTAGCGACCTCGCTTCTCCAACGAGCGACATCTCGCACTGGCAGAGACTTCGGCGTGGCGATCCGTCCCGTACGTCGAGCACTCGCCGTCCTCCACCGTGCACTCGCCGCCCTCCAACACGAGCTCTCCCCCAGCCGTGTGCTCGAAGACATCTGCGGCTGTCTCCGCCGCCTCCTGCGTCCGCGATGGCCCCGTCGGGGAATGCGAGCGGTTGCGCTTCCGTGGCGACCCTGTCAGGGCAGCCAGCGGTTGCGCCTCCGCGGCAGCCGCCGAGGAACACTTTCGCATGAAGATATGTGTCACCACGTCGCCGCCTCCTCCCCGACGCATTTTCGTACGATTTTCTTTTCCCCTTCTTCCCAACTATTACTCCTAATTGCATTCGGAATTAATCTTGGCAATGCTGGCGTCTGGAACTTTTTTATTAGCCTGGAGACGATATGTTTGACCACTCATGTTATTGCATTTTTCAAACATTTCGAATTAGCTTCTTAATGGGGATAATTTTCTTTAAGCACGATTCCGAGGCAGAAATAAACAGTTAGTCGCTTACATTTGTAGTAGGTTGGTAACTTGATATGTCAGCATGGTTTAATCTTGTGAAGATCACATGCGTTTCATCAGATTTTTCCCTGATGCTGACAAATGCTCCTCTAGGTGTTCTGCTCTTGCTGCTGCTTTCAGCAATGCTCGTCAGCTAGTGACCATCGTTACCAATGAGGAAGCGTTAAGCGTTCCAGCGTCCACTGCATGTGCTGCTAGTTGCGTTGTATTAGGGATATTAGGTTTTCAAGAGAATTGCGCTTTAGAGAAAACAGTACCAGCTCCTGAGTCTTATTATAGTATATTGTTTCCTTGTCAGATTTGATGGATAATTTTCCCTTACCGCTTACCCCAATAGATGTTGGAAATTTGCATGAATAATTTTCCATGGAATATTGTCAGATTTCATATTCATGAGATGTATTTTCTGATGGACAAAGTTGATGCCTACTGCTTGACTTTGAGAACCTAATTGTTTCCACCACCTGAAAAGCTTCTGTCTGAATCTGATGGGTTTCTGATTTTTCATTACACCCATAAATGTAGAAAAAACTGGACAATTATGTTGATTTTTTTCTAGATTTTCGTTTGATAGAACACTTGAGTTTTTCTTACTACAATATTCAATAACTCACTCCAAGTATTCAGTTAACTTTTCTTGGACACTTGGTTCTTCAGACTTTGTGGATTTCCCTGACCAAATTACAGATCCATTTATTTTAAATTCCATTTGATGGAAAAAATAAGTAAGCATCCTAAGTTGGGTATTTGGACTTAATACATAATATTGACATACAACCTTGCTGGAGTCCTTATTAAACAAACTGTAATAGACCTTTAGTAATTATGTTACTTTCAATGCCCAGACCGTTGATGGTGTTGTCGTGCCTGAGGGGATTGTCGACAAATACGTCGAATACTGCCGCCGAGTGAACACATGTTCGACGAATTGTGCCATATGTAACTTCTGCCACTTAAAATCGCAGCGATTCATGGTCCCAATATGTGATGTGAGTACTTCACTACTATATTTCATTACCTCTCTGTCTCTAGGTCTTAGCTAATGAGTTATTTTTCTTCTTGATCGTAGATGTTCCTTCATTGTGACAAATTCCACTGTGACAAACATGACGTGTGTGGCATTCGCTGCGAGGAGGCTGGGTGCAGCGTGAGGGTGAGGCCAGACAGTGACCAGGCCCTGCATATCTACTTCTGTCACCGGCTACCTCCTAGCTGGTGGACGGAGTAGTAGTCAGTTTTGCAAATCCTCTGAAACTTGGTGGACGGAGTAGTAGCCAGTTCTGCAAATCCTCTGAAACTTGGTATACACTTGTTATTTGTACTTAGATTCTCTGAAACTTGGCGTACACTTGAGTAGACGTGGTACTGGTTATAGAATAGAGATGGGCATCTCGGATAGATCGGAATAGTAGTCGGTTTTGCAAGATCCTCTAAAACTTGGTGTACACTTGAGTAGACGTGGTTCTGGTTCTTGGACAGACCCTCACGTTCCTGATTCTTCTTTTCCATGCAATCTTTTCACCATGCTTTGTGAGTTACGTGGTTGCAACTTGTTATTGAAAAGGCTGAATTATACAACTAAATCCATAGTTGATTTTCTCGGTAACTATTCTCTGCATCGCAAAATAGTAGAACCGTGCCCTATTTCCCTTTTTGTACGTAAGCTGTACAGAGTGTGCTTGCATTAATATGTTATCGTGTATCAAAATTCCCAAGAAACAATTGAACTTCTCAAGCATTGGTTCTTGTCATTCACACATTCCCCGTGTATTAGAGGGAAAACAGCAGTAGTTAACTAATGGAAAAGGAGAAAACCTGCTACTTAGCAATAGACTTTGTGTGGTTTAAAAAAAATCATTGGAATATAACAAAAAAATCAAATAAATCCTTTATAAAGACCGTTACAATTTGATTTCTCAGTATTTTGCTCTTTATTCCCTCAAATATCCATTTTGGTTGTGAATTGTAATTGAATGAACTGTCGATCTCATTCTGGTGCTTGCGGAGTGCTTTTTGATAATTTGGTGTTTCTTGCAGAATTTGTATTGTATGGCGAGCCACAAGACATAGAGGAGCTCGAGTGAGCAACCAGTTCCGAAGGACTGAAGATGCAACATTTGCATTGAGGTAAATGGTGACAACATGACGATGGAGCTGTTGTAGAGTACACCGGCAAACAAAGAGGCACGAAGGAGACAATATGACTGGTGTAGGCAGAGAAGAACCTGCACAACGTTTAGGCATCAGCTCGGTGAGATTCCCGCAACCCGTGACGTGGTGTGGCGAGGCGTGGCTAGACAAGCGAGTAGGAGGACTAAACATTGGTCACATATACACAACCAACCATCCATGATGGGTCATGAGAATTTCGGATTTTAGTTGGGACTTGGTCCAAGTACACTAAAATTCCAGCAGCTTGTTTAGCTAGAAATTAATTGTCCGTAGACAGAAATTGTTGATGCTATTACATGACCTATTTGCAGGTCGTGTATATACATGACCTATTTGCAGGTCCCAGTTTTGCTGGCTAGAGGAGCTCTCCGTTTTCTTTTTGTTCAGATAGAAAACTACAGGGACGTGACAGGTGTTGTAGATCCACTTTGATAGTATCAAGTTGCCTTAGCATCTTATTGAGTTAGCTGCTTATTGTCTTCTTATTTAGTTTCATATCCATGAGATCAGTATGTATTGTTTGGTCTTAGGTTTTGTTGTAAATTCAGTCCGATTATAAGTTGATTTAGCCATTTAGTCAAGTTACTCACCACCCCTTCTGTTAAGTTGATTTAGATATTTAACCAAGTTACCTACCACCAGTTTGAAAGTTTGGGGTTTACCCCTTTGTGAACCAGGGTTGTTCTCTTGATTTTGTAGGAAATGAATGCAATCAAGTTACTCACTGTCCCCTTATTAAGTTGACATGGGAACCAACTAAATGATAGTAGGGAGTTTTTTTTTTTTGAAAATGGTAGCAATTATGTTAAGCTAAACCTCGAAGCAACTAAATGATATTAGGAAGCAACTTTGACGATATTGAGATCAATTATCTTAAGCTGCTAAACTTGGGGAGCAACTAAATTCTTCTTAGGTTTAGCTTAAGATAATGACTCTTAACTTTGAAAAAGTTGCTCCCTAGTATCATTTAGTTGCTTCCTAGGTTTAGCTCAAGATAATTGCTTCCAACTTTCGAAAAGTTGCTCCCAAATATATACTCCCTCCGTTCTTTTTTATAAGACGTTTTAGCTCTTTGCCAGGTTCACTCACTTTAGTTTGTATCTAGTCTATTTTTAGTATATAGGTTCATCATCATGCACATGCATGTATACACCTAGGTAGTAGTAGTTCAAACGTCTTATAATCATGAACAGAGGGAGTACTTGGGAGCAATTTTTCTGAAGTTCAGAACAATTATCTTAAGCTAAGTTAAGGCAGGCAACATGATGGTTCTACTAGGCTATATCTATTAATAAAAATAAGCTTAAAAAAAATTCGTCGGCCCACTAGGCTGGGGCGCGACCCAAACGGACGTGGGGGACAGAGCCCATTTTCTGTCCGACGTCCGACGCAAATGGACCAATTCGAACATGATTTGGTCCGAAAAAATCATAAAACCAAGTGTGCGTTTCTCGAAAAAGAAATAGTTAAACCAAGTGCCCGTAAAAGTAAAGAATTGTCGGTTGTAATTTCGAAAAACAAAAGAATTGTCTGCTGTATATTCTCACGAGAAAAGTGCAGTCGCCCGCGAGGAGGATGAGATCTACCGAGATCTAAAGCGTCGTACACGTGGATAACCACTCCTGCCTACTTTGCAGGACCGAACATTTATCGACAGCATCTAATCTCGGAGATACCAAAGTCCAGATAAGCCAGTCCACGAACACCGGGTCCAGGGGCCGGGCCCGGGGCCCGTCCCGCCCGCAGCTTTGGAAGCAAGCGGCCCCACCCATCCACTATCACCTGTCCCTCTCTCCCTTTCCCCACACCACGCCCGGAGCCGAGATCACGACGACGGGGAAGAGCCGTGCCGTCGGCGCACAGCACAGGAACAAAACAAACCACGGAGAGCATCTCCCACCAGCCAGCCTGCGGCCAAAGCAATCGTCGTGCTCCCTCCCTCGCCACCCTCCTCCGTCCTCCATCGCCACCACCAGCCAAAACGTTGCGTCGTCGTCTCCTCCAAAATCTCTGCCGAATATTCACCAACCAGAAATAATCAGCCAACTCCCAACTGCCAGGCCCATATTATCCGGCCGGGTCTCCCCTTCCCAAACTCGTCTCCTCGGCTAGCTCACAGGAGTCACACCAGTATCCCAGTAGATGAGGGAATCCCAGTAGGGCACGGCGAGTCCTGCTTCAGCTGGCCGTAAACTGATCGCAAGTCAAACTCCAACTCCCCGCAAACTGTTTTTTTTATATGGGCGGATCCGACGCGACCACGACGACGACACACGCAAGGGACGACGCGCAGGTCGTGGTGGTTGTGGGATCTCCCGTCGCCGACTCCGCCCCCTCGACCCCCCCGCCGCCGGCGCCGGAGGCTAAGCGGGACCTCTCGGCGGTCGTCCCGGCAGAGGCCCTAGCGGTGGAGGGCAAGCAGGAGCCGGCGGGGGTGCAGGCCATGGCGGTCACCCTGGTGCGGGACGTCGAGACGGGCCCCGAAGCCACCACCAGCGGCGGAGACCCGAAGCCTTCATGGTTCACACCTAAGAGGTACTCCTCCTCCTCCTCCTACTAACCTGCAGCATATAGCGTGCGCTTGAGCTGAGCAGCAGCATCATTGAATCATTGGTCTGGACTAGTAGTAGTAGTAGTAGTAGTAGTAGGTTTGTTTGAGCAGCAGCTTGGTTGCACGGGCGCTTTTCGCGGAGCTCTCTGATCTCGAATTGGGGGCTTCGATTTGGCTGTCTGGCTCGGAGAATCTAGGCTCTCCCGAGCTTCCGGTTGAGCCCCCGTGCCATTGCCTTGATCTGAGCTGTTTCTGTGCTTCGATTTGGGAGCGGGCCGGGAGATTTGGGGCCGGGTTGTTGCTCGATTACAATATCATCATTGCCCGTACTAGTATACACTGTTAAAGCAAATCATTGGTCGATTGTGTCTTAATCAAACTTTCTCTTGCGTCTCTGGTTGTTCCATCCGTGGCTTGTGGTTTTGGTATTTGTCTGTTTTCTCCACGTTGGTCTACTTTTTTCTGGTGTGGACCTGCGTTCGTTTGGTACTACTTTGGTGTTGCCCCGCTTCATGCAGTTTTGGGGAATACCTTATGTGTTTGTGCGCGCGTGGGCATTATTTGGTACTAACACTTGTCCAAACCTTTTTTCGGCGAGATGGTTCTCACACATTTGAAAATTTGTTTGCTCTCCTGTCGTTTGAGTTTACAGGCAAACTTGATCTTGTTGGTACATTATGTATTCGCTGTGGCTCTGTTTTAAAAAAAGGAAGCTTTCAGCCCTCTGCAATTCGAATTTGGGGTAATTTGAGGAGATGGTGATGCAATGTCGATATTAAACGATGTGTGGTCTTGAATTCAGAACTTGTTCTTTATGCAGACTGCAGTAGCAGTTTAGAACATGTGTACTTAGTGGTATGGTCTCGGTTCAGATATGAGAAACTGTAATTATGCAGATTGTTGTTATCTGAATTTAGCCAATCTTTCATGTGATGTGGTCTCGGTTCAGATATGAGAAACTGTAATTATGCAGATTAAATTGGTATGAGATACTTACTGTTGATGTCTTTTAATTGAAGTGGAGTTACGTTTCTCATTGTAGGGGGGTGGGTTCTTTGATGCACTGCTTGAATTAAGTTGATCTTTTTATGGCTGCAGATTACTTGTGATGTTCTGCATCATCAATATGCTAAATTATGTTGACCGGGGAGTAATAGCAAGCAACGGTGTCAATGGCAGCCGTGGCAGTTGTTCTGGTGGCACATGCTCATCAGGTTCTGGAATTCAGTAAGTCTGATCTGAAACTTTTCTACAAAATGTGATATTTCTCTTGAGTTTGACCTTGTGTTATTATTTGCAAATTTGAAAGCTACACAGTATTTTTGGATGCAAATTCTCTTACTCTTTTCTATCTTCTCCTGTATTTGCTTTCCTTCCTCCTGCTATCCTGGCCTGTCTTCATTTTATTGTATTTTTTTAATTTCTCATATTTCGCCACTAGTTGGCCATCTTATTTTATCATGATATCTTTTGATTATTATTACTGATTGGTCTTACCATGCCATGTTCTCTACAGAGGTGACTTTAATCTGTCCAATTTTGAAGATGGCGTGTTGTCCTCGGCATTTATGGTAGGGTTGCTGGTGGCTTCGCCAATATTTGCGTCATTGGCAAAAATGTAAGTGTCCTATGGTTCTCTTATTTCATACTATAATTGTATTTCTATGTATTGAATTGCAGTAGGAAAAGGTATTACTGATCAACAATTTTTTTTTCAAACAACAATACACACTACAGATTAACAATTCTATTTTAAGGTCTAGCAAGCCTTTCAGTGTTGTATTTTTTGGCATGTAACAGATTGCCCCCCTCCTTGCAGACACAATCCTTTCAGGCTTATTGGAGTTGGATTGTTAGTCTGGACAATTGCAACAGCTGGTTGTGGGTGCTCGTTTGATTTCTGGTCAATTACTATATGTCGCATGTAAGTCTTTCTAGTTTCTACTCTGTTGGTGTTTGAGATCTGCCGCTATTTATTATTTTTAGATACACTTCTAACTTCTAATCATGTGATCTATTCTCCGACATATTGTTAATTAGGTTAGTTGGTGTTGGTGAAGCTTCATTTATAAGTCTCGCAGCTCCATTCATTGATGATAATGCACCAGCAGCACAGGTCCTGTTATTTTTCTTATGCCTTTAGATTTCTTAACACTGAGCTGTGTATACATGTGAACATATCTTATGGTTGCTTGCATTTGTTTCTATATGTAACGCAGCAGCATTCTTATGGGAAATAATATGTATATATGCACATGAGATGAATTATTCTTCAGTCATAAGATACTTAAGTTCCATCACATGTGAAGGATATACATGTTCTTGCTTGGAATCATAATATATGTCATAACAGAAGGAACATACATGTCAAACCTATGTAATTGAGGCAAAATTTAATAGGGCCTCATCAATTGTTAATCAGTACAACACATGGAGATTTAGTGATCGAGAATTATAATGGATCACTCATCGCTGTAATGCTGTACTCACCTGACCAGTTTCTGTTAAAAATTCTTCACCAGTTTGTTCTAGTTGTTGAATTTGGTGGATAAATTGCTCCCTGGATAATGCATACAATCATCATGTTGTACTCTATTATGGTTGTATATAGGAGATATGTTTATAACAGTACTGTTGTTTTAATTTCTCATGTTAGTCATCAACTAACGTTTCTATTACTGATGTTACCAGAAAACTGCATGGCTTGCTATGTTCTACATGTGTATACCCACTGGGATAGCACTTGGCTATGTTTATGGTGGGTTGGTAAGTCTTATGCTGCATCCTATTTATTCTTGGTTTTGCGTTAAGTTATACAGGCTGAGTAACAGGTGCATTAACAGTGTATTTCGACACTCATATTGTTCAAAATTACCTTGCATCTCATCTCAGGTTGGTAGCCATCTGCACTGGCGTGCTGCTTTCTGGGGAGAGTCAATTTTGATGCTTCCTTTTGTTATTCTAGGCTTTGTGATAAAGCCACTAGAGCTCAAAGGTGTGTTTTATTTTATGTCTTGGTTTGCTTACCAGAGTGGACAACACTGCTATTTATATTTTGGTACTCTGAGATCCTGACTCTCTTCCATTCGTTGGTGATTTACTTACCAGGATTTACCCAAAACAAGAAAAAAGAGTATGGTCCAATGCTCAATCCGGGGCTTGAAGATGGCACAAGTATGTCCTTCATTACCAGTTTTCATTTAATGAGCTAATCCCTTTGCTATTCACTTAGTTTTATTTAAGAAGTTTTTTCCTTCCTATCTTTGTCTTAAAAAGTGCTTGGATACACCCTGAAAGTTTAAAAGCACATGTTTAGAGTCTAGTTGCAACGACCCACTACTAACACTACTAACAGTAATGCTATCAGATTTAGTTTGCTTTGGCATCTTAGTATTTTTTCAACTAGAGTATTGCAAAACTGAAGTATTTTTTAAAACCAAAGCATTTGAAAACCACAGTATACCTATGCCTAGCGAACCTATACTTCAGTTTTGGAAAAGATGTCCAGCCCTCCTTATCGTATACTTCAAAAATAGTGCAGTTTCCTAAATATTGAAGTATATAAAACTACAGTTTTGGCTAAAGCACGTAGTTACGATCATGTATTCTAGATGACCTTGTTGATTTTTTTTTTTTTGAAACTTTTCCACTGTAGGGCAAACAGCCCCACAGCCCCCTTTATTAAAAGAAAGCACAAAGCTAATTACAGAATATTTACATAACTGAGAACCATACTAAGTTGAATTTGCCATACCTTGTTGATTTGTTTAGGGCTTTTCTGCCAAGGAGGTTAGGGCACATTACTAAGTTGAATTTGCCTACTCCTGGCTGAGGGGTGTGTGTTAATTTTGTGGAAGCTCAAGCACCAGTTAACAGATCCGTGGTCAATAGCTCATTATTTTCGTTTCCAACTATTCCAGGTAATAACGGAGTGAAGCAGGGTGTGCCTGCTGGAGTTGACGGTCTGGCAGAAAAGCTTCCACAAAAGTCTTCCTTGTAAGCCGCAGCTTCTTAATTTTATACCTTTATCTTTCTCTGTTAAAACTCCAGGTAGAAGTAATTGATGTAATAACCTATTGCGATAGATAAGCTTACTTGCATTCTTTTAGTAGAAAAATCGTTTGAATATTTCACATTTTCATCATGCAGCTCCAGTTTCATGAAGAAAGTTATGATTGAAATCCGTCATTTTGGGGAAGATATGAAAGAGCTGCTTCAAGAGAAAGTCTATGTTATCAATGTGTTAGGTGAGATCTCTTTTCATATGTTATGGAATGAGTTGAAACCTATTAAGTTGCCTACTTCGTTTTTATATTGAACACAAGGTTTTGAAATGCTCTCTACTTAGGCCTATCATGATCTTGTAAAAATTCAGCTGCGATCAGTACTTTATAATTCATTCATCATTATTGGACAAGATAATTTTCCATAAAACGAGTTCATTTAAATATGGTTAGGACAACATGTACTGTGATCCTGTATTCTCTTTCAAGTTAAGATCAATCGTTCAACTTTTGTCGCGGAGCCGAGATAACTTCTTTACTATGGATGCATTGGTGAAAGCAGGCCTGTCATATTAGTCGCATGCTTAGCATTTTTATGCTGAGTTTTGTTGTAATTTGTATTAGCCATAGTCTCCTAAGCTCCAGAAATTCACTTTGGCTCGTGGGTACATATGCTCCCTTTACCAAAAAAATCATATTTCGTAATGTCAAAAAATTCCGAGCATACATCTTCACATTCTATTTGCTCATGTACATTTTCGTGAAAAACCGACTTTTTTTACTTGTGTAGAAAAGATAAAAAGATGTCTCGTGGAAACCCTTATTTTAGCACCAAATTTTGTCTTTTTACACGGATCACAAAGAAAGTCGATTCTTCTTGAAAAAAAATTGGATTTCAAAATGAGTTCAAATGTGTGCAGCATTCAGAATATAGAGCAATAGCCAATAAGGTTATCTGGTGTTGCATTGCGTTGGATTAATCCTTATAGTAGTAAGTAATGTATATCTTTAAAAAAATGAAGTCTGATTGATACATCTGAAATACATTCCTTTTTCATGTATCCTTGCAAAGTATAATCTTCTGCTTGGAATTGGAGATAATTTCCGTTTGTTATTCCAGGTTATATCTCCTACAACTTTGTTATTGGTGCCTATTCCTATTGGGGCCCCAAGGCTGGTCAGGATATCTACAAGATGGTAATTCCTTGTAGTCTATTTTCTGATGCATAGGGTGGCATGCGATTATTTGAGCATTGGTTTTTATTTTGTTACCTTTTTTCTTAGATGTGTGACCATAAGTAGTTCTCTATTTTCTTCAATTAGAGCACTCAGTCTGTGTTAGGTGTTCACACACTAGTTTTCAGGCAACAAATGCCTTCCTTTTTCTATTAGATTTTGTAGCAACGAATGCTACACGACACAGGCAACGAATGCCTACAAGCTTGGCAACCTATGCCTAAGCTTAACCACAGCAACGAATGCTGGCAAACCTTAGCAACCTATGCTAGGACCTTGGCTTGCTACTTTGCTTCCCATCTAGGGTGCCTCTCCTTATATAGAGGGTTCATGGTTGGTGCTACTGTATTCTAGAGCGTTCTACTGCTACTTATCTTACTGGCTAAGAATTATAGTATTCTAGAGCCTTCTACTCCTTTCTACTGCCTAGCCTAAGAATTATCAACTGGTAGAGTAGTCTAGAACATACCAGCACCTACTGTCTTAGCTCCTACTCACACAACCTATGTGTGTTCACACTAGCCTGCACACAACCTATGTGTGCAGTTTACACCATGACAAGATTATATCAGGCCAACAGTCTGTTTGGTGTCCTGTACGAAGTCCTAGTCCTCTAGCGTATTGTAACATACTAGCATAGACCTAACACAGTAGAATATCTATTATCATGCTTAGTACATTGCCATTTCACTGGCTAACCTTTCATGACGAATTTATCATACCAGGCCAGTGCAGATCTAATGTTTGGCGGAATAACAATAGTGTGTGGGATATTTGGAACCCTTGCCGGGGGTTTCATCCTTGACAAGATAGACTCCACGATTACTAATGCTTTCAAGGTAAGAAATTTTTTACAATGTAATATTTGGATTTTTTTTCCTTCTAACATGTCTTAAAAATGAAATCCAGCTTTTGTCCAATTGTAAAGCTTTCAAATAGCTTGATGCGTGTTTGGCTATGCTATTAGCATGAACATTTATCATCATCTTAACTTGATGCCTTCACTTTAGTCTTAAATTAGTGATTCTAGGCTACTGACCTCCAGATGATTTTGTTTCTTTGTTTAATAACCGCTTGCAGTCACTATTTAATGTGTCATTTTGTTTGGCCATGTGCCTAGGATTAGTTCCTTTCATTGCATGTTGCCTTATTTGTTCTTAAGCAGAATGACGCTGGCACCATTAAGTAACATGGGTGTGTTATACTTGTGTGTACTGTGTAGTGTATGTATGCCAGTCATATAAGTCTGGAGCAATGGACTTAATGGAAGAAGTATATGCAGCTTACTACCGTATAAAAACTGTAGTAATGTAATGCTTATGTCCATTGACGGGATTTCTTTTCGTGTAGCTTCTTTCTGGCGCGACTTTCCTTGGGGCAATATTTTGTTTCAGTGCCTTTTGCTTCAAGAGTCTTTATGGATTCATAGCCTTCTTTTCAGTGGGGGAGCTCTTGGTTTTTGCAACTCAGGTAAAATACTCTCGCTTAACTATTTTCACGCCACTTCAGATTCTGACTCCTATTACGTAGAGATTGTTATTGCTAATTCATTTAACACAATGCAATGCTACTCAAGATTAATTTTTGATGTTTATCTTGGTTATCACTTAAGGAGATCTTTATAATGGAAGTTAACTCTAGTAGCTGTATGGATTGGATGTGACAAGGACATCGTTTGTAAACAAGTTGCTTCCATTTTTATGCACCTGTCATGCTGATGAACTTTTTTCAATACATGGTAAATGCACTCATGTATGTGGTTCATTCTGCACGTGTACTTATTGTTTGGAACTTTTGAATCTACAGGCTCCAGTAAACTACATATGCCTTCACTGTGTGAAACCAAGTTTGCGGCCATTATCAATGGCCATGTCAACTGTTTCCATCCATATATTTGGTGATGTGCCTTCTTCACCCCTTGTTGGGCTTCTTCAGGTACTTGCTCTTTCTTTTAGCTCGTAATGAATTATAGTAAAAATTACTTGCTCAACTTAACTGCCCATGTTCTCGGTACGTAATGAAAATAAATCACCCTTGATTACTTTTGGGTATTGTTGCATTGTATATTCCTATGTTGTGTTTTTACTGTTAAACTTTGACGCAGGACAAAATCCATAACTGGAGAGCAACAGCGCTCACGTTGACATCCATCCTCTTTGCTGCAGTTATATTTTGGTTTATGGGTATGCTCTCTTAGTACTTATTAAGAAGACTACATTATGCTTGCCACTCTAGGAGCATTGTGTTGTTTCAACGTCTTGAGACTCCTGCATACATGTCACATGCATGAATGCTCTGGAATCAAACTGAAGCACCAACGTGCCTTAATGTGTGGATTGAATATGCTTGTCCTTCAGAAGAATAGATCTGTATTATTGTTTTTGGAGGGTGAGATTCATTGGATTTGCTTGAACCTAACAAAGTTATTATATAGCTACTTAAAGGGTCTAAGGTATTTTGTTAGTCCCACCTTCGGCAGCAAATCGTTCAGCTTAGTTGGCTGCTACAGGTAATTCTTAGAACTAGTCTGGTGAAATGCAGTGATTGATTATGAACAGGGAATCTTGTAGTCCAGGAAATATAATTTTGAACGAAAATGTGGCAGTGCTTCATGCATTTAGCAGAAAGTAGGAGATTTAAGGGTACAAGGATGATGTTTAGCAATTTACATTTTTTGTGCACTAGTACTACTACATGAACATAATCATACAAACAGTACATTTTGTACCAGCTTCCTACAAGATACTTGGCTGAAGCTGATATATATTCTCTCGCAGGCATATTTGTCCGCAGTGTTGATCGCTTCAATGAACAGAGCGAGCATGGTGTTCCTGCCACTGAGAGATCAAACCTCAGACCGTTGCTTGATGGAAACGAGGAGGCACGCCCGTCTGAATGATCTGTGAAGTCATCAAGCACGATGTTTTTCTCTCTTTCTTAGCCAGCTAATTTCAGTTGCGCTAGCAACATGTAAAATGTAAGTTTGCATGCCCAATGGCTGTACCGGTGTACCCTGTACATACAGAAAAAAAGAAGGAATCCTTTGTTTCTCGATCTTTTGACTTTTGTTCACAGACTACAACAGATACTGCAACAGAGTATCAAAATTCCTGTATCAATCGGTGTAACTTAGTTGTTGATTAGAATGTTTCTTCATCTCAACAAAATTGCTTCGAGCATAGTCTGGATCTGAAGCTAGAATCTGTTGTTGGATCTCGACGAGACTGAAGGTCTGAAGCTAGAACTTGTTGTTGGATGTCGACGAAACGGTATCATTTGGATCTCTCATCGATTGTTCAGCTACGACAGCTTTTCTTTCCGTGTGTGAGGTTATCGTAACAAGCACATAACGAATTAGCTTAGCTTAGCTTAGGAGAATGTATGTAATGTAAATGCACATGGAATGTAACAACCAAAGGGCATGGTCCCAATCATTCCCGCACTGTTGGTACGTCTGGTAGGTCAGCGGAATAAAAACCGGTGCTGAGTTGCCGACTGGAGTGGCGCTGTGCACTGCACAAGGCCCAGGGTTCGTCAAGCACGATCATGACGCCGAACAACCAGATGTGGTCCAGGCTGGGCTCGACTGCAGCATGTCGCGTCCGGCGAGCCGTCCGTCAATCCTCCCGATGATCCATCCAGTTGCTCACCCCCGGCTCCACCACACATGTACGCGAGCAGCACCCTACAGTCCTACGTGGATTGATCCCCCTGCCTACATTGTCAACGAGTCCACTTGTACTTCTTACCACTACCGAGCGTATTAAAATTGACGAGGTTATCACAGCCGCCTCACTATCAACAGAAACATAGCCTCTCACTAAATCCGACTAAATGAGAAACATCAGTGTCAAATATGTAGTTTGAACTCTGATGAGTTGGGGTACAGTCACCATGTTCACTATACTCAGAAGTTCGAACTACACTTTGTTGTTTTGAGATGCTCCGAATCCTAATCCTATTGTACCATATATGGGAGTTCTAACGGAATAAGGCATGTCTACGACTTTGTTTCGTGTCCGTCAAGAAAGTGAGTTGTTTGCCCCCCATATATAGTAAGAGGTAGTCATAGATTAGATCGTGTGATTGTGAGAGAGTTCCACCATATTGATAGCACGTAGAGGGTTTGTCCTCTCGTGTATTGTAATACTCCTCCCGATTATAGTTATACGCCTTCGTGCGTTCCGTGGTTTTCTCCCACAAGGGTTTCCACGTAAAAATCTGTGTTCTTGTTCTTCATTTGATCTATTTTTGCTGTGCGATTTTACAACAAGTGGTATCAGAGCCGAAGGCTTCAAGATCCGCTGCCCGGGAGACTTTCCGCTGCGCTCCCGGGCAGCATCGTCGCAGCGTCAATTGGATCAACAGCCGCAGTCATGCGGGCATCATGCAGCTTTATCAAGATCAAACCAATTCGTCAAGTCGCCGAGATCGATAGCTCAGTTTTTCGTCTGATCTGAGATCGGGAGTTCGCAGTTTTCCGTCCGCGTTCCGTGCGCTGCCTAGCGATCCGTCCACTGCAGTTTGGATCGATCGCGTTCCTTCCGAGTCCGGTACTGTTCCCGATCCATGTATCCGGCCTTCTAGTCGGTATCAATCCGAGCGAGAGCTGAGCAGCTACAAGCTAATCATCTTGGAGTAGCAGCCGATCGAAGCAGCATCATGTATGCCGTGAGCACATCAAGTCCCCAGGTTATATGTTGCATGCATTGCTGCTATTTGACGTGAAGACTACAAATTCAGTTTTGGTTTGGATCATCCGTATCTCCGTATTGCCATGTTCACCGTAAACAGTATCAGGTGCTATCTAATCTTGCTCTGCAATTTAATTCTGCAAAGAATATTCTTTGGCTTGTACTACTTAATGCACAGATTGTCTGCTCATGGCTATCATGACGTATGATCTTCCGTTGTTGGCCTGTGACAAAAGATTTACCCTATGACAAGTCAAGATGCGAGCGTTATTTGGCGAAAGCCGATTATGAGATGCACTAGTTAGTTTTCTGTTTAAGGTGTAGTTTGTTGGATTATAGTTCTAGGAGATTTATGGAATGCAAAATTTGAGATGATATATCGCTGCAATTATATAAAGAACACAATTCAGAAAATAAAATTATGGAGGAGGTGACTATTAAGCCAGTTGGTAGCCAGCATATACTCTTTTCTCTCCAGAGTTTTGCTGTTATTACATGTGAAGGTTTTGTTTTGATATTCATGTTCATGATGAGGATCAGTTGAGATGCAAGGAGATTTGTTATCTGCTAGATACTACAACATTTAGTACTGTTAAGCTTCCGGTAC
This sequence comes from Poa annua, assembly GCA_026929855.1. Taxonomy (NCBI): domain Eukaryota; kingdom Viridiplantae; phylum Streptophyta; class Magnoliopsida; order Poales; family Poaceae; genus Poa; species Poa annua. The sequence goes on from CM049433.1 coordinate 76,510,277, forward strand.
AATTCAGTTGTCTTCGCTCTTTCAAGAGGGGTCTATTGCAGAGTTGATACTCCGTTGCATGTTGAAGAGATTCGTTCATCCGACAATTGTTCTATGAGGACAGTTTATAACCATATCATGGATTTTTCATTACCGTCGGCAGTTTTTGGTGTACGTTATGGCCTCCGTACCAGGTGCTCTTGCATGAGTATTGTTTGCCGAGGTTTGTGCTTTGTGGCACGTTCAGATTCCATGAGATGAGTTCTTCACAATGTTATGTGCACCGAGATATTGCACTATTGAGCTATGCGCTCGTTAATGCACCACAGGAGATATGATGACTTATGTCATTTGATGATTGAGCAGTTTTAGTTTTTGGAGGTCAGTGGCACAGACTCAGACTTTTATTGGGTTTTATGGAAGACCCAAGTGTCGTTCGTTTGCTTTGTTGACAGCTGTGTTGTTTTCTGGACGACCTACCATTGATTTGCTCAATATTACTTCGTGAGAAGTTTATTAGTCCTTTGGACGTTTGAAGACACAAGTTTTACTTGTGCTGACTTAATTGAGTAGTTGATGCTATCTATGACTGTTATAGAGGATTCGTCTCAAGGTGGAGTGTTGTTTTGATATGCTCCGAATCCTAATCCTATTGTACCATATATGGGAGTCCTAACGGAATAAGGCATGTCTACGACTTTGTTTCGTGTCCGTCAAGAAAGAGAGTTGTTTGCCCCCCATATATAGTAAGAGGTAGTCATAGATTAGATCGTGGGATTGTGAGAGAGTTACACCATATTGATAGCACGTAGAGGGTTTGTCCTCTCGTGTATTGTAATACTCCTCCCGATTATAGTTATACGTCTTCGTGCGTTCCGTGGTTTTCTCCCGCAAGGGTTTCCACGTAAAAATCTGTGTTCTTGTTCTTCATTTGATCTACTTTTGCTGCGCGATTTTACAACACACTTTTATCATTTTTTCCGCGGATCGAAATATGAAGTATTTTAAATTGGGACTTTCACGCTTATAGTACATATATCAAAAAAATTAAAAAAATCTTAAACTTGAATATATGATTTTTTTAAAAATAAGAACTAAACGCTCTGTTTTGAGTTTCCACTGTGGGATGCGCGTACTATATTAGCTTCTACGTTCACGGATATTCGCTAGCTGTATCGCAAGATTTGCTGACTGCATGGGTACGTAACCTGGCCTTTTTTCTCTGAAAATGACTCGTAAACAGCGGTCTCGTTATGTGAATCAGTTTGGAATTGCGGGTGAAAACGACCTCGTCTGTAGCTGGGTCTCCATCACCGTTCCAGAGTACTCACAATCTAGCATCCATGCTAGTCTAGCTTCTTCCTTTTCCTACTAGCTCACATGAGTTAGGAATATAAAAAATGAAATTATAGATCCATCTACCTGCTTTGAATCGAATCGACGCCAATAAATGGGCAAATTTGACACATTTGACCCTTTTTGAAATTTCAACATAAAAAATGGATCATATTTACAAAAAAATCATGATGTGATCTTTTTTATGACGTCCGAGTGTCATGGTACACTAGATGGCGCCGTGAGCTGCGGCGAAGGTGGGCGTTATAGAAGACCCAGAGCGTCGTGCAACCTAGCATGTTGCTCTAGGCCGGGGCGCAATGAAAAAAAATCTGATTGTGAATTCTTTGCAAATCTGATTCATTTTGTGTTGAACTTTTTAGAAAAGATCAGATGTTTCAACATTCACAACTGAATGCAGCACAACAAAAATTTACAAGCCCCGAAAGTTCTTCAGAACAGATCAATGTTTGACCGGGTATAGGCCACCGCCCACCGGCCATCCCATCTGTAGAAGAGGAAGAGCGGTACAAAGTCTCCAGCAAAGAGGGGGTAGGGCCGTAACGCGGACCAGGCTTCCATGTGCCTTTGCCCCCCAACGCCTACACCTACAGTGCGCTTCTGCTGCAGTGCAGTGCTCCATGCCTGTCCCTGCAAGCCTGCAGTGTCCTCCTCCAGACTTCTTGAGCCAAGTGCTACATTCAGGTTCTCAGGGTCAGACTGCACATACCTGGATCTCTTGTATTCACTCCCCAATTATTGCCCAGGGAAACTCACATCCAAACCGTCAAAGTTGTCACGGTGCCTTCGAGCTCAACTCGTAGTTTTCGTCACAAAATTCTTACAGTGCCTTCATGTCGAACCCCGGCCGTAGAAATAATTGTTCATCAGAAAGAGAGAGAGGTTTCTCTCCAAGTCTGCGTTTAATGTAAGCTGATAAGTGTTGTACTCCCTCCATACATAATAAGATGTCTCAATCTTTTTAATGTGTAGATATATGCAAATTTGAACAAAGCTAAGACATCTTTTATGTATGGAGGAAGTATCCCCTTCCGGAGGAAGTATATCTCTGATATCTACGCTATGAAATATGTATTGACATTTATTGGAAGTTTAGAGGGCCTAAAAGGAATACACGGAGGACGGGGCAGTGGCTCAATGGTCTGGGGCGCAGTGGCAATCCCAGAGACCCGAGTTTGATCCCTGTTGGGGGCAGTTTTCAGAAATTCTCACACGGGTGGGGTTTTCTACTACTCCCTCCGTCCCAAAATAAGTCTCTCAATTTTGATAGAAAGTGGATGTATGTAGACAAAAATCATAGGTGCTAATGCCCAGTGATTTCATTTAAAAAAAAAGGAATACACAGAAAAGAGCACATGAAACTCCAAGCTCTTTATAAATTTTCACCCCACAGGGACCAAGGAGGCCACGGCCCTATCCATCCATCCCCATCACCTCCCAAGGAGAGCCACCAACCAGCCGAGCCAGCTATGGCCTCCCGCGACCATGCCGCCGCCACCTTCCAGCTCTACCGGCCCATGGCAATGCCGACGCCGACGCCCCAGACGATGGCAATGCCCTTCCCGTCCGAGGCGGCCGCGGACGCCGTCACCGTGGTGCCGGCGCCGAGGAAGGCGGCCTCAGCCAAGGGCGCCAAGGACCGGCACAGCAAGGTGAACGGGCGCGGGCGGCGCGTGCGCATGCCGATCGTGTGCGCGGCGCGCGTGTTCCAGCTCACCCGCGAGCTGGGGCTCAAGTCGGACGGCCAGACCGTGGAGTGGCTGCTCCGCCAGGCCGAGCCGTCCATCCTCGCCGCCACCGGCTCGGGGACCACCCCCGCCGTCTTCTCCTGCTCCTCCGCGCCCTCCACCGCCGCCGCCGCCGCCTCCCTCCTCGGGAGCAAGCGCCCGCGGGGCGAGGACCACCACGAACACGATCAGGCGCCGTCGTCCTTCTGGGAGGCGCTGCAGGCCCGGCCCGTGCCCTGGGGCCTCGCACCGTCGCTGGAGGCACAGGCGTACGCGTCGTCGGTGTCCGTGGCGGCGCAGGGGCACCACCACCACCACCATCTGAACCTGCTCTCCGCGCTCACCGGCGCCGCGAGGCGGCCGGAGGAGGAGTCCCGGTGATCGATAACTGCACGCCGCGCTACGTACGTACGTGATCGATCGCCGTCCGCTGAGAGACCGCCCGTGGTTGGTTTTAGATTCTTGGAGCCTGCCATGCCATTGCCAGGTGCTCCTGCTGCTGTGTGGCTTTGCCCTACTACGACGTACTTTCGCATTTCCTTTAGTTCCTTCTCCTTTGCGTGCATTGTGCCATTGTGTGTGTGTGTGTGTGTGCTTTCTTTGCGTGATTTTTTGGTTGGAGAAAGAATCATGAATCTGATCTCAGAGATTCGATGGTAGCAACTGTAGATACAGGTCTTTAGATCGCACTCCATTTCGTCAGATTTGTATGTGCTTGTCCCTCCCTGTGACAGACTCACTACTATTACAAATTTATAGTGTGTGTGCCACTGCTGCCATGGTTCTGCCTGTCATTCTCTGCTGTGGCGACTGATCCTAACACAGTGCTTGATCGTTTGTTTTGCTCCGATGGAAATTCATCGATCCACAAGATCGCGCGTTGCTGCGCTGGTCATGAGATGTGAACGTTTTGCTGATGCATCGCAGAGAAAGGAATTCTCTGCTGTGATTGGCATCTGCAGCCGACTGTCGAACAATGATGGGACATCGATCCCACCGAGTAGTGCGTTCCCGCGCCATTTTTACATGCCAGGCCTTGCGAAACAATGATTTAGTTCATGTTTAGTGCTAGATTTACTTTAAACATGAGGAGCAGCCTTTTTTTCTAAAGCTGCTGCTCTGCTAACGGCCTCTGCCACTTTGCCCCTGATGAAAGGCTCGGGCTGTTTTCTCCGGCCATTATTGGTGTCAAGCTGTTGGCCATTTGGGCAGGAAAGGTGCCCTACCTTGGGACAACTGATCAGGGGCGAATCGATGAAAACATTACCGTGGTGCACAAATTCTATATCAGTCATAGCCTGGTGCATCACTACTAGCACATGTATAAATAGTTACTAAAAATGTTTTTGAACCCTAGTGCACGTGCACCAGGCAAGCTGTATGTAGCTCCGCCCCTGGGAAAACTCCAACTGCGCATTGAGTCCACCCACGTCCGTTTGGATCAGGGATTCTTTCAACAAGATATATATCATAATTAGAAAATGATTTAGTCGGAAATCTTACCGGCCTCGTCGGTTTTAAGCTGTAGAAGACAAGCAAGTATTGCAAAATTTTCGCCTTCTTCGGCGGCGATGGAGGCATCCTCCTCCATCAACATGTGAACCATCATCTCATCGTCGCTATTCATCTGTTGAAATCAAACCTGAATGAATCAATCACCCGATCACCGACAACCGGCTAAAATTCTAAAAATAATCGGCCTAGCAGGTTATCGGACGAACACCTTTTGTGTGCATGGTGGGCGTGTGAGGTAGCCGGAGCGCTGTGGCCGACGAGAGGCGACGCGGGAAGCCTAGTAGAGATGGGGGGTGGTGGTGCGAGATTTCTGTGTAGCCTAGTGCGAGATTTCTGTTGCTTTGGTGCACTGTCGTGGGCTCTGCGGTATGTACGTGCCGATTCAGGGTGAGGCTTGGGTCAGTCACTGTATATACGGATGCATCGTTTATTCGTCCGAGTGATGAAGAGAAAGAAGATACTTACCACTCCTGTATATAAAGGCAGGCAAGCAGCTTGCCGAAAGCTCCTCAGCGACAGCAATTTCATACCATGAGTGCTTCATACAAAGAATATATTTGTTAAAAAATGATGAAAAACATCAAGCGGGGATAGCTCAGTTGGGAGAGCGTCAGACTGAAGATCTGAAGGTCGCGTGTTCGATCCACGCTCACCGCATTCATTTTTCCCTATTTTTGGATTCACGAGCTGACTTTCCTTTTCATTAAAGCTGTCCTAGTCAGATTGGCTTATACACCGCGAGGAGTCTGCATCATCGAGACCAGCTGCTATCTTGTGATCACATCGTACGTCGCATGATACAGTAATCTTTCCGGCCAATTCAAGGGTACTGGTGTGTGGTGTCGTCAAGGTTTCAAGCTCCCACCGATAGATGTGGTTTGCTTGGCCATATCGCTACTCCCTCCGTTCCAAATTAATTGACGCAATTTTAATACAAAGTTGTACTAAAACTGCGTCAATTAATTTGAAACGGAGGGAGTAGATTACATTGACTTCTATTTATAGAAGAGGGATGTATCTAAACATATTATAAGTCTAGATATATTCATTTTTAGACAAATACACGTCATCTAATATGGAGCAGATGGAGTAAGATCATCTTCATTGGAGCTGTTCTGAAATGTACCATCGAGATGCCAAACGCATGTCCGGCCAAATAGGGGCTGATCCAGCAGAGCGCTGAATTTTTTGAACACTCTGAAATTTAAACAAGCTTCTCGATTTTCATTCAGATTTAGCCATATTACAATAGAATTTGAACTAAAATGTTACTCCTAAATTGATGATAATTGGTGATGGTACGTCCCCCACAATCCCTGAAAAACAAATCCAATAGCCAACATGACCGCCCCATTGTCGCGTTTCGAAAGAGTTATTACGAGCATCTGATTGGGATAGGCTCTTTTATTTTCTTTCCAAATGGGCCGTGTGACTTTGTGCCTGCCATTACATTTTTAGAACACATGAGATGGATAGCAACGAGACGGAATGAGTGCCTCTCGTATTAGTTAAATGCTCAAACATAAAGAATCCAACAATAATTAGTTCCACCGACTTTGGGATATCAGTACATAGGTATTACAACATTATATCAAAACTTAGATATCATGATAAAACGTCAAATCATAAGAGCCAAATGGCATAGTCGCATAACGCACATGGTTGTACATCCCTCCGTAGAAACATATACCCACTCGCCCCAGTCGTATCCCCAGGAATTCCTCGCAATCCAATAGGATTTACGATCGTACAGAATGGATCCTCGAAAGCACCAACGTAAAATCATTCCTCATTCGTGGTAAGTTAAATCCTGCATATCCCTGATAGAAAAAATTATGTTAAATAAGTTATACATCCTTACCGTGGGGCGAGGGGGCCATTGCCCCCCTACCTAATTAAGCGGCATTATATGTATTTGACTTCACCACATACCAACATTTTTTCACGTCCTCCGCCAATGTCCATCTGCATCAATAAGAAGTACCTAACATGATCACGTTCGACGTGCTCAACGAAAAAAAAAACTAATTCTATCGGTAACATGATCGCGCGAGGGTCATGTTTGCTGAAGGGTTATTACGATTATCCAGCAATTGGGCCGAGCTCTTTTATTTTCTTTCTAAACGGGCCGAGGTACGTGTGTGCCTTAGTGTCTGCCATTACAATTATGTCTTGATTGAAACAAAGTAAAAAAAAACACATCTCCGGAACAAGACAGAAATGGCGCAAACTTTTGAAGAAGATCTAACTAGGTAAGTGTATATTGTACAACTTCTTTTTGCCCTCACAAATCATGTTTCTGAAATAGCAGGTTTTTAATTTAGATTTTTTTTTACAAGAAATTTAGTTTTTTCTGACTAAGTACACAGTTTTTACTGTGAAACTTTTGTAGTGGGACAAGCCACAAAAGGACTTTCTTCCAGAGTCGCCACGCGAGGCTTGACCGGCTCAGCAAACGCGTTCTGGCCTTCTTCGGCCCAGGTAGAGGGTGGACCCTGGTTTGTTTGGCCCAGTTACGAGAAACAGATCGAGAGGGTGTCTTCAGATGCACCTCGCCGTTTTTTCAATCTGCAAAGAAAAAACACCTCCGTTCTTGTCCGCCGCCGGAGATCGTGAGAGCCAAAGGCTACCCAGTCAGGCGAAGTCAGTCCACAACGTGGCCGTGGCCCCGGACAAATTTGCTCGCTCATCTCGTTCGTGCTCGTGCGAAGCAGCAGCAGGTCAGCAGACAGCAGCGCGCGCCGCCGCCCACTTGCCTGGCCGTCGGTTGCCCGTTTGTCCGGTTCCCCCGCCGTTGCGCCGCCCACTCGTCGCGGAGAGCGTCGCCGCCCTTTCCCAGAGGTTCGAGCTCCGGCCTCCGCCCGCCGCCCACTCGCCTGGTCGCCCCGTCAGCCGTCGTTCGCCGCTCGTCCAGTGTCCCCTCATCGGCGCCGCCCACTCGTCGCGGTGGGCTTCGCTGCCCTTTCCTGGAGGTTTGACCTTCGGCCTCCGCCCGCCGCGCGCCCAGCGACCCCACGTCGGCGCGTCCACGCCTGAGAGGTAAAAATCTCCCCTTTTGCTGCTCTGCCCTCTCCTTCCCAAGTCTTTATTTTCTCTTAGATTAGAGCAGTTTATAATTTATTAGTTATAGGACAGTAGGAGGCGATTTAGTTTACAGGAAGATAAGAAACAGGGAAGTTACATCTTATTTTCGAGCACAACCCAGAATTACCGAATCCACGGAAGAGGGACTTTCAACTCATATTTGAACTACTGATTAGAATTTCAAATTTTATATTTGAAGGTTTAGCTTCTTCTACTACTGAAGATGTAGTGATGGGAGGCTCAGATCAACCAAATCCTTGATTTGGTACCATCTTTTGTACTCCCTCCTTCTTAAAATAAGTCTCTTAAATTTGCCCAAAAGTGGATATATCTAGACATGTTTCATATCTAATACATCTACTTTTGGGCAAATCTGAGGCAGTTATTTTGGGACCGAGGGAGTATCATTTTTTGGTATACATTGTATTCTGTTATCCAATCGAATATTATGTTCCAATTCGTATCAGTTATCCAACTCATTTTGCCTTCTGTTATGCATTAAAAGTGTGGTAATTTTTGGATGATTTTTGTCTCTTAGTTTTTGGCTCGGGGCGTCAACCATTCCTGGCTACGCCTTTGGTCAGAGCCTCTTTGCGCGCCGCCGAAAAGCCAGGGCACGTGCCCTAGGTGCGGGTACGGAAAATTCCACTTTAAATCCAGCTACACGGTTTCCTCCTCGCCGTCCCGTACTGGTGCAGCAACTTCGGCTCTAAAGCTCCGCCGTGCCTCATCGCGTCCGGCGTCCCTGCTTGTCTCAACTCCGTCCGCAACTTTGGCGATTGGTTTCTGAGGTATGAGCGTTTTTTTATCAATGATTTGTTAAACGTCACTGGTCTCGAGAAATTTGGGCGTGCACCGGCAAACCATGTAGATCCGCCCCTGATATTCTCAACCTTCCGTTTATGTGTTCATAGGAGATTGTCGTCAGTGGCTCTGAACTGCATATATCTGTAATTGCAGAGACAGTGCATGGCGGTGATACCACACCATCTGCTATATGAATTTGCTAAAGCTGCACTTATCAAAATATTTGCATTTCCTTATGCCACGGTCTGTCATATGCTCCTCTCTTTTCTGTTTTTTAATTCATCCCGGTTAGTGAACAACCAAGAGCAGAAATTTGATACTAACTGCTTTTGCCCACTGAAGGTATGCGACATGTACTGTAACAGTGGAGCTGATACAGACAAGTGGGGCGATGCCCAAATTGGTCACTACATAGGAATTGGTAGGCTTACTCACAATAACTTGAGCCTCTTCTTGGCTACTTTGTTTAGACTAAATCAAAACCTGTGGTCAAGTCAACCTACTTGTATCCATAATAGATACTTCTGCAACGGCTCTCGGTGATGCCCGTGAACTATGGGAGAACAAATGGAAGCCTTTCACCGCTGAGTTCATCGAGTTGAATCCTTCTGCTGTAATCTCCTTTCCTCCACCCCTTCCTGCTTGCACGAAATCCAAGTGTTCAGATCTGACTGTTGTGGTTGTTTGTATAACAGGATGACTTTGAAGCCCAATTGCAAGAAAAGGGCATCCAAGCAGATATAGTTTGCTGCATGCAGAATTTACAGGCAAGTTGGTTTCTCTCCACCTCTAGTATTTGACATACTATTAAGCTTAGCTAATCTTCAAAGTTTATCCATGTTGAAAGATAGTTATGCTTTGAAAGTGAGGAACATGCGAAGAAGCTTCTCAATAATGTATCATCATTGCTCAAACCTGGAGGCTATTTTCTTGGCATAATTCCTGATTCATCTACATTATGGTATGGCTAACTCATGGATTTGCTGTTACATCTTGATGCCATTTTTTAAACCCTGGGCTTGCAACTTTACTTTTTTTACTATGTAATCTTTAATATATTCTCTCCAGTTCAAATACAGCTTAAGTAGCTTCTATTCTGAGTCTTTATGAGCTGCATGCTATTTTAAATTTTTGTAGGACAAAATATCAAAAGAATGTTGAGGCTTCACATAATAAGGGTCTGAAGGCTGTTCCAAATAGCATCCGCTCCGAGAACTATACAATTACCTTCGAAATCGAGGAAGAAAAGTATGACCTCAACTTGTGTGTCTACATACGTCTGACAAGGTTTGCTATCTTGAGGTATAACTATCGCATGCCGAATGGTGCAGGTTTCCTTTCTTTGGAAAGAAGTACCAGCTCAAATTTGCAAATGAAGGGATGTTTGAGAATCATTGCCTGGTCCACTTTCCCAGCCTTATGAGGTTACCATTTTCTCATTCATTTCCAACATTTTGTTGTATAGTCTTCACTTAATGTAAACTCCACCAACTGGGGTCATAGATTTTTCACAATTAAATATATGTTGGAGCAGACTAGCAAGGGAGGCTGGACTTGAATATGTGGAGATCCAGAATTTAACTGAGTTTTATGATGACAACAGGTGCGGAAAGTCCTATTGCAGGTCTATGTATTTCCATGAAATCATTTAATAAATTATGCTTCATAGTATTTTATTATTTATTTACATAAGTTGCTTCATTTTTCTCATCTTTTCCAAAGAAATGCATGTGAGTACTATGTACTAATCAGTGGTGGATGTATCTGATGGTTTATGTTGGGTCTGACCGACTTCCAGAACACAGTTTGCTCCAATGCTTGGTAATTGTGGTGCCAATTTGGTAGATCCTCGTGGAAAGCTCATTGCTCGTTCCTACGATATTTTAGGTGGTGTACCTTTCCCCCCTGCATTGGGTTCATTCTAACATCCCAATATGCTCAGTGCTTAATCTGATTTGTGCAGGCTTGTACTCCACTTTTGTATTCCAGAAGCCTGACCCAGATGCAATACCACCCATTGTAACACCTGACTTGAATGGTGCTGATAACGCTCATGAAGAGGTCTGCTCTTCCTTATCAAGCAGCTGTAGATTATTTTTTCTATTTCACTAGACAATAGTATCTGTTAACACTTGATTGGAAAAGCAGGAACCGCTCTGGAGGCAGCAGGCAACAGTGGATGATGGGAGGCGTTCACAGGCTGATCCGATTCCGCTTGATCCTGATCAGAAAGGCATCCTGGGTCCGGGACCTGCAGACATGAGGCTATAGTTTTCCTGATATTCAGGTGTAAATGTAACTTGGCATGATGATGCACCCTTAGTTGATGGTGCGTGTAATACTCTGTTTATGGTGTAACCTCTCCTGGTATACCAGGTTGATTGTAAGCTCATGACGGTGGTTAACTCAAGGTTTGTTCCACGAGGCCAATTGCTGATTACTGGTGCTGCAGTTTCAAGCCATGCTATATCATGCCCTATAAGTACTCTTGTATCTAAAGGACAAACTTAAGTTGTGTGCATGCATTGACATGTAAAATTTTGGCAGCGCAAATTGAACTTTTTTCTAGAAAAGGTACAGCCACTAGTAGAGAAAGGGGCATTGTCACCGGTTTTAAAGGGCTTTTAGCACCGGTTGTGCAACCGGTGCTAAAAGGTCGGGATTAAAGGGGTATCCCCTTTAGCACCGGAACCCTATGAAACCGGTGCTAAAGGCCTCCACGTGGGCACGGCTGAGCACGCGCAGGCGAAGGACCTTTTGTACCGGTTGGTAATACCAACCGGTGCTAAAGGCCTCCACGTGGGCACGGCTGAGCACGCGCAGGCGAAGGACCTTTTGTACCGGTTGGTAATACCAACCGGTATTAATAGTTCCTTTTTTTTTTCTTCCGCTTATTTTTCAGGGTTTCTGTTTTTTCTTTTGCGCTTATTTTTAGGGGTTTAGGGTTTCTGTTTTTTCCTTTTCGCTTATTTTTCAGGGTTTCGGAGGAGATCACGTATGAAGTACCCATTACACATATAAATTGTACTCACTACGTACACATATAATTGTAATCACTACACATATAAATGAAGTACCCATAATTACATATAATGAAAGTACTTTTTTCACGGAGATATCACTGCTATTACATGGAGGGAGTCTATTTTTCCACATAGTGAAATTCACCGGATGGATTTATGACATGCGTAAGGAAAAATCCTGCCAATTCCTCCGCAATTGCTTTAACGCGGTTCGTTGGTAGGAGTTGGTTCCGCTTCCTTGCGATCTTTAAAAGGAGGAGATCAAATTAGTTATGATTGAAACTAAACACAAGTGATAGTAGAAAAATAAAGTTGTGAATGATTTTTGCGTACCTCTATGTTTCTTTGACTATTGACTCTCTCATTGACTCTCATGTGAATGAACTCACAAACGTAGTATCCACATAAATCTGTCTCATCTGGTTGTTGCAGACACCACTATACAACAATATGATTTAATCAAATAATAATAAAGAGAATTAGAACGATACACGGACCTAGTTAAGTACTATTACTTACTTTGTTAGCTTTGAACTCCAGCTTATCTTTCCATTCACCGGGTTCTTGCTCGGTGAACTTTTTCCAAACCCTGCCCAAAAAGAATATGAATTGAGGAGTTATTACTTACTTTTGATATCAAGTAAATGAACGAAATAGAGGCCTAGTGCGATTGAAATTACCTCTTGAGCATTATACGCACGCTTTTGTATGCATCTGGATTTGTTTTTTTTGAGTCCCAGATTTCAACTTCTCCATCGTCGAGTTTAATGATCAGGAGAATGAAGTGGTAACTGCGCACGTAATTCAGAACTCATCAATTGCACTTAATATCGGGAAAGCAAAAAATAATGTGTACAAGACATTAACACTCACTTGAAGTTGTAGGGAAAAAGTATTTCTTTCTTGGTACTTTGTCGCTTAAAGAAATTCAGTAGAACGTCCTCTATGGCGTCCGGTTGATTTTCTAAAGTTTGGACATGAACTTTATCCGGGTCAATGAACCCAATGTCCCAGATTTTGAGCTGTCTGCATTCACGAATCTTCATTCTGCATATATAATAGCGTACAAAAGAATGATGTGAGGATAATTACTGGCAATGAACGAGCTTAACTAAATAACGAAAATACACAAATAAATTACTTACAGACAATAGCAGCTGATGATAGATTTGTCGAGAGCACGTTGATTGTACATCTGAAAAAGTTCAGAGAACTCAACCTGTACAGCATATTCTTGGAAGTAGTGCTCATCCTTAACTCCCGCCATGAAATAGAAAGTCCCATCTTTTGAGATGTCCATGTACCAGTTATGCAATCTCCATAACTGTGTTGTTAGAGCACTGGGGTTTGTCACCAGAGGCAGCCCAAGAGTATATTGATATGCTATCTCAAGAGTCTCGTACTCTCTGTCTGCACGGTATACAACTAATTCTCCAGGCTCGATTTCCTGAGGAGCCCGAGACGACACAATGAGCGGGGCCATCGATTGTACTTCTTGTTCCCCGAGCTGGGCAACTTGTTTCCCGCATTTCTTTTGTTTCCGTCGCTCCTCCTCTTCCTCCATCTGCGAGCTATGTACCTTGTTAATACCTCGCTCATAGTCTGTAAACGGCGCCGGTGGAGGGTTATATAAGTTGTCAATGGTGCGATCTTTTACCTCAATTGGTATAGTCTTCAGAAGTTCCTTTAAGGGATCCTGTGATGCGGCATGTTTTTCCTCTTTTCGCCGTTCAAAAAAGGTTGCCGCATCGGCATTTAAGCTCACCGTTATTTCCTCCATAGTCATCTCGCAAGCCGGTTTCTCAGGAGCTAACTTCTCAGGAGACTTCAATTTATGCGTTTTCTTTGCACGTTTAATGACAGGGGACCTGTCTTTCCTGAACAAACTCCGCTTTGTCACATGACTAGTGGGCGCATCAGTCGGCTGACGGGACGGCGCGGGCAATGGACTTGCGGTGGGCACCCAATCATCGCGGAAGGCGGGTGGACTTTTAGGTGATAAATTTCTACCCGGAGGAGTCGGTGGCCTTGGCGTAGAGTCTGTAAAGATGATGTATTTCTTCTTCCATAGGACGATACCATGCTCGACTTCTCCCAAAGTCTTCTCGTCATCATTTCCCGGAATGTCAAGTTCCATTGAGTGGAATCCCGGCATAACTTTTGTGACCCCGACACGAGCATATCCAGCTGGAATCTGACCAAAATGGAAGGTTGCTCCAGGTTGATGTTGTAAAGCATATCCTTTCGCCACCGGATAACTGATGTTCTTCATTGGCACATGTAACTCACAATTTGTCTTCTCCGTGATATCATCCACGGGGTAGTGAGCCGCCGGTTCATCAACTGCAGGATTTTCTAGCTGCGTGGAACCCACGCTGCTTTTCCGCTGAGATAGGGTGACATCGACTGGAGGATCTTGTAGCACCATCCGAGATTCCCTTTGCTGGGTAATTGAGTCCAGTTGCTCCTGCTGCCGCTTCACCTGGGCCTCCCATGTGTGGACCTGGCGTTCTAATTGTGATAACCGGTCCGCCTCCTTCTTCTTACTTCTGGAACGGCTTTTATAAGTTGCAACGTCCGCGGGAAACCCGTGAAGGAAACCAACGTCGCCTCCTCTACCTCGACATCGTCCCCAGTGTTCAGGATTCCCGAGGGCGAGTGTCAGCTCGTCGTCCTCTCTATTGGGAACAAATGTTCCCGCTCGGACGGCCGCTATTGCCTTCTCTAGCTTTTTTACAACTCGTGTAATTCTTTTCTTCCATTTTCCTTTTGCAACAATTCGCCCTGTCTCTGGGTCCAACACTGCTCCATGCGCGAACAACCAGTACTTGGACCTCTCGGGCCAGTCATCTGTCTGTGGAGTGATCCCTTTTAGACGCAGTTCGTTTTCAAAGGATTCCCACTTAGGCAAGGCAGTCTTGTAGCCACCTGACCCCAAAGTATGGTGGTATTTCTTCTTCTTAGCATTCTCCTTATTTCTCTCGGATCGGGCCAGAGCGACGGCTGATTTCTTATAAGCTACAAATGCAGGCCAATCATCTTTTATCTTCAGTAGAGAGCCCTTGAATTCTGGAGTCTTTTTCTCATATTTTTTCCACAATTTTTTCTTCCAGCTGTTGAATTGTGTGGCCATCTTCTTAAGAGTCCACTCCCTGACTTTCTGCAGCTTCTTCTCTGGGAGACCTTCCGGTAGGCTGAAATCACTCAAGATTGAGTCCCAAAGTGTTTGCTTAAGTCTGTCGTCGACATAACTTGCGCCAACGTTCGCTTTCTTTGGCTCATTCCATTCTGCAAGGGTGATCGGGATAATGTCCCTAACAATCGCTCCGCATTGAGCTACATATTTGCGGCAGGTGTTTTCTGGTTTCAGCGGTTTGCCATCATCGCCTACTTCAACGATCGACAGCTTTGCACCATCTTCTAGCTTCAACCTTTTGGCCGGGCCTCGTGTAGGGTTTGTCGGCTTCTTTTTAGATCCGGAGGCCTAAAAGAAAAATGTTTTGTTAGTAGGTGCAATATAAATCAATTTATGCATCAACAAGACTTAATATATATATATACCTGGCCGGAGTTTTCCGCGGGCACTTGATCGTCGTCTATTATTTCTAGCTCAAGTCCCTCACCGGAGTCGTTCAGACATCTTGAGCTGAAATCATCCTCTTGTTCATCATCAGAATCTTCTCCATCGGAATTTACTCCAAGACTCTTCTCATATATTATTGCTGCCATTTGCTCTTCAATGTCCTCGTTTCGGATGAAGGGGTTGTTGTCCATAGCTCAATGTCACTTCAAATTTAAATTTGAATCAAGGTTACAATTAAAGTTGATACAAATATTTCTTATACACATAAGTTGGAACAAATATTTCTTGTACACATAAATTGGAACAAATATTTCTTATATACATAAATTGGAACAAAAATTTGCTAAATTTCCAACTTTGCTAAATTTCTAATAGTTGTTTTACAAAATTTGCTAACTTTGCAAAAATTGATACAATAGTTGTTTTACTAACACAAAAATCTTCAGGGGATCTAATAGTGAAGGACTTAGCCGATTTGGGGCGTTACAAGTCATAATAATATATATCGCATCAATAATACATCACGCTAATCAAAATGGACGTCGAACTGCCGGAAACATGCCGCGGGCGGTGAAAACCCAAAGTGAAGGAACCCAAACAGGATCATAACTAATGTGAGATCCCTGAAGATGCTGCCAAGTGTTGGACGGAAAGACGTCCAACGCGACCATGTACCGACGGACGTGCTCGTCCTCCGCCCTGACACGACGACGTACCAACTCCTCGGGGGCCGGCACCCTCTGTACCCGTCGTGGCCCACGTGACCGCCACCAAAGAAGCTCCGGGTCGACGATGGTTCCCTCATTCCTCACCAATCTGCGCACACCGGAAGGTGGCACCTCCCAGTGCCAACCCGGCGGAGCCCAGTCCCGGACATCCATAGTCCCGTCCATCTCGAAACTATGAATCTTTACATTAACTTTTAAAATTCCAAGACATTGTATAAAACATTGTAAAATTCAAAGACATTGTATAAAATTCCAACATAGTGCTAAATTCTAACATTGCAACTAAATTTAACAAAAATTTGCTTACTTTGCAAAAATATTAACGAAATATGAAGTATTAACTAACATTGTTTTCCTAACACAAATTTTAACATTGTTTGCTAACTTTGCAAAAATTGATACACAAATTTGATACAAAATATGATACAAAATTTGCTAACTTTAATTACTAATAATGAAAAAATTGCTAGCTATATATAATGAAAAATTATTAACTTTTTGCTAACTTTGCTAACACATTTGCTAACACAATAAATTTGCTAACTTTGCTAACTTTGCTAACACTAAAAATAGAACTAACACATTTGCTAACACATTTGCTAACACAATAAATTTGCTAACTTTGCTAACACATTGGAATTACTCAAATGAAAAGAAAAAAAACCTTGGTGATCGGCGGTGGTGGAGGGCGGAGCAGGAGGCGACGGAGGCCAAGGCGGCAGAGGGAGGGACCGGGCGCGGCGGCGGCCGGAGCAGGTCCACGAGCACGACGGGGCAGTGGCCGGAGCAGGGGCGTCGTCGGCGGAGCAGAAGTGGCCGAGGAGCAGCGTGGCGTCGTCGGCGGCGGCGCGCGGAGGAACGGGTGCGACGGAGGCCGGCGGAGCAGTAGTGGCGTCGTCGGCGGCGGCGCGCGGCCGGAGCAAGGCTTCGCCGGAGCAGGGCGACGTCGGCGTCGTGGAGCTCGAGTGCGGGAGAGAGGCGAATGGGCGATCTGGCGGCGTTTCCCTGTATTAACTGCTCAAAATCGACCTTTAGCACCGGTTGTTGTTACCAACCGGTGCTAAAGGGTCTTTAGCACCGGTTGGTAACAACAACCGGTGCTAAAGGTTGGTTTTCGGACGCACCGAACGGTTGCGCGCCAAGCCAACCCCTTTAGCACCGGTTGTAGTTACAAACCGGTACTAAAGGGTTTTGAATTGAATTTTGTTTGTTTTTTGTTCTGTTTTCTTATATTTTCTTATGTTTTCTGTTTTCCTTTATATCTATTTGTTTTCAATTTTGTTTTTTCTCTAGTTTCTGTTTCTTTTATTTCTATGTATAAGAAACAACCTTGCCAAAGGAAATCTTAAAATTAATTCCATAAGTATTATTTTCCATTTTTTAAGTGCAAAAAATGACTTTTTTTGTGAACAAAGTACAAAAAATATGATGCAAAATGGGACCCATTTAATTTTCATGGAAACTAGTACACATATGATGGATAATTCCCAAGTATTAGGTTTTTCCTTGATTTCTAACTAATTTCCCATAGTTTAATGAGTTTATGTTGATTTATCGAAAGTAATTCAAATTTGAACTACAACTGTTTGATAGTTTGTTCTGAAATTTTTGGAAAATTCATTTTGAGGTACACAACTAGTGGTTATATCACAGAAACACTGATAATTCTAGAAAATATTACCTCTTTCGATGAATAGTCATCGCGACCGTTTTGATCGCTTTTAAGAAAAAAATGAAATAAATTGATAAACATCTCAAAAAATGAGTTCCTTTGGCATGGGCTCCTTATATGTGTACTAGTTGCTATGAAAAATGATAAACTTGATTTTTGACAAAATTTGCAAAAAAAGTCTTCACAAAAAGGTCTATCATGTATGAACATCTAGAAGTTTCAAGACAAATGACCAAGTTATGGTCATTTCCACGGCATAGTTTGTGATAAATATCTCATATCCCACAAATAGATGTATCTTGGTATAAGAAACAACCTTGCCAAAGGAAATCTTAAAATTAATTCCATAAGTATTATTTTCCATTTTTTAAGTGCAAAAAATGACTTTTTTTGTGAACAAAGTACCAAAAATATGATGCAAAATGGGACCCATTTAATTTTCATGGAAACTAGTACACATATGATGGATAATTCCCAAGTATTAGGTTTTTCCTTGATTTCTAACTAATTTCCCATAGTTTAATGAGTTTATGTTGATTTATCGAAAGTAATTCAAATTTGAACTACAACTGTTTGATAGTTTGTTCTGAAATTTTTGGAAAATTCATTTTGAGGTACACAACTAGTGGTTATATCACAGAAACACTGATAATTCTAGAAAATATTACCTCTTTCGATGAATAGTCATCGCGACCGTTTTGATCGCTTTTAAGAAAAAAATGAAATAAATTGATAAACATCTCAAAAAATGAGTTCCTTTGGCATGGGCTCCTTATATGTGTACTAGTTGCTATGAAAAATGATAAACTTGATTTTTGACAAAATTTGCAAAAAAAGTCTTCACAAAAAGGTCTATCATGTATGAACATCTAGAAGTTTCAAGACAAATGACCAAGTTATGGTCATTTCCACGGCATAGTTTGTGATAAATATCTCATATCCCACAAATAGATGTATCTTGGTATAAGAAACAACCTTGCCAAAGGAAATCTTAAAATTAATTCCATAAGTATTATTTTCCATTTTTTAAGTGCAAAAAATGACTTTTTTTGTGAACAAAGTACCAAAAATATGATGCAAAATGGGACCCATTTAATTTTCATGGAAACTAGTACACATATGATGGATAATTCCCAAGTATTAGGTTTTTCCTTGATTTCTAACTAATTTCCCATAGTTTAATGAGTTTATGTTGATTTATCGAAAGTAATTCAAATTTGAACTACAACTGTTTGATAGTTTGTTCTGAAATTTTTGGAAAATTCATTTTGAGGTACACAACTAGTGGTTATATCACAGAAACACTGATAATTCTAGAAAATATTACCTCTTTCGATGAATAGTCATCGCGACCGTTTTGATCGCTTTTAAGAAAAAAATGAAATAAATTGATAAACATCTCAAAAAATGAGTTCCTTTGGCATGGGCTCCTTATATGTGTACTAGTTGCTATGAAAAATGATAAACTTGATTTTTGACAAAATTTGCAAAAAAAGTCTTCACAAAAAGGTCTATCATGTATGAACATCTAGAAGTTTCAAGACAAATGACCAAGTTATGGTCATTTCCACGGCATAGTTTGTGATAAATATCTCATATCCCACAAATAGATGTATCTTGGTATAAGAAACAACCTTGCCAAAGGAAATCTTAAAATTAATTCCATAAGTATTATTTTCCATTTTTTAAGTGCAAAAAATGACTTTTTTTGTGAACAAAGTACCAAAAATATGATGCAAAATGGGACCCATTTAATTTTCATGGAAACTAGTACACATATGATGGATAATTCCCAAGTATTAGGTTTTTCCTTGATTTCTAACTAATTTCCCATAGTTTAATGAGTTTATGTTGATTTATCGAAAGTAATTCAAATTTGAACTACAACTGTTTGATAGTTAGATCCCGGTTGTTTTTACCAACCGGGACTAAAGAAGCACACGGATCGTGTGTTTCTTTCAAGCACTTGTGAGCCGTTAGATCAGGAGTGTGTTTCTTTCAAGCACTTGTGAGCCGTTAGACCCCGGTTGTTGTTACCAACCGGGACTAAAGAAGCACACGTACCCTATATATAGCCCCCCTCCCGGACATGTTCAGCACTCAGTGTCTACTCATTGTAGTTCATTTTGGCAGCACACGGGTAGCAGAGAGCACTCGGTGAAGGCTGAAGGTGAACCCTCCCCTCGGCGGAGGCATCTTTGGGCAACCAGCGGCAAGACGTCTCTGATGATCTGCGACCGTTCCAAACGATTGCAGATCATCAGAGATGTCTTGCTGGACGGTTGTAGATCATCAGAGATGTCTTGCCACCGGACGGTTCTATCTACATAATACTTCAGTTCATCGACCGAATACAAAGCATTCGGATTCCCTGCATACGCCCAACGGTGCATTTGATATGCAGGCACTCACGAGCCACCGTTGGGCTGTATGCAGGTGAAATCGTGTGTTTTGTTCCATGCATCTACAAAATACTTCAGTTCACTTGTTCTTCTGATACAAAGCATTCGGATATTACACATCAACAATCATATCCCTATCGACCGAATACAAAGCATTCGGACCCAACATTGCATTTGATATGCAGGTTTAATACATTGTTACACATCACGAACAACCACCCTATCTAGTGTTCATTTTTTCTTCGTGTGTGTCCCTTTCTTCTCACTGCGCCGTAGCCATGGACAATCTTCATCATTTAAAGCGATGGTTGGGTCAGTTCTCACTTTGAAGGGCGGAATTTTATCAAACTTATTGTAATCTTCTGACATGTCTGTCTTGTCCTCCACTCCCACGATGTTTCTTTTCCCTGAAAGAACTATGTGGCGCCTTGGCTCATCGTATGATGTATCAGCTTGCTTATCTTTTCTTTTTTTCGGTCTGGAAGACATGTCCTTGACATAGAAAACCTGAGCCACATCATTGGCTAGGACGAATGGCTCGGTGTAGTACCCAAGATTGTTGAGATCCACGGTAGTCATTCCGTACCGTCGGTCTATCTCTACCCCGCCTGACAGGTTGACCCATTTGCAATTAAACAAAGGGATCTTAAAAGAAGGTCCATAGTCAAGTTCCCATATCTGCTGTATGCAACCATAATATGTGTCCTTTGTCCCATTGTCGTTTGTTGCATCAAAGCGGACACCACTGTTTTGGTTAGTGCTCTTTTTGTCTTGGGTTTCCGTGTAAAATGTATTTCCATTTATCTCGTACCCTTCGAAAGTCAATATAGTCGAAGATGGTGAATTGGCCAACAAGTATAGCTCTACTCCAACATCTTTGTTATTAATGAGATGTGTACGCAACCAACTGCCAAAAGTATCCACGTGTTTTCCTTTAATCCAGTAGTCAGTCTGCTCCGGATATTTGGAGCGTAAAATATCCATGTGTTCCACGATATACGGAGCCACCAATCTGGAATTTGCTAAAACTGTGTAGTGTGCTTGGGTGAAAGAATGTCCATCCATACTTGTTGTTGCTTTCTTTCCTAGCGTTCCTTTTCCACGCAGTCTCCCCTCATGGCGCGATTGAGGAACACCAATCGGCATAAGATCAGGAATAAAGTCCACACAAAACTCAATGACCTCCTCTATTCCATAGCCCTTGGACATGCTTCCTTCTGGCCTAGCACGATTATGAACGTATTTCTTTAAGACTCCCATGAACCTCTCAAAGGGGAACATGTTGTGTAGAAATACAGGACCGAGAATGGAAATCTCTTCGACTAGGTGAACTATGAGGTGCGTCATAATGTTGAAGAAGGATGGTGGAAACACTAACTCGAAGCTGACAAGACATTGCACCACATCCTTCTGTAAACTTGGTAGAGTTGCTGGATCGATTACCTTCTGAGATATTGCATTGAGAAATGCACATAGCTTCACAATGGGTTCTCGAACGTTTTCCGGTAATAGCCCCCTCAATGCAACCGGAAGTAATTGTGTCATAATCACGTGACAGTCATGAGACTTCAGATTTTGAAACTTTAGCTCTGTCATGTTTATTATTCCCTTTATATTCGACGAGAAGCCAGATGGAACCTTCATACTGTGAAGACATTCAAAAAATATTTTCTTCTCTTCTTTCGTAAGAGCGTAGCTGGCAGGAGCTGGTTCATTCTCTGTCCCATTGTCGTCTCGATGCATCTCTTCGCTCATACGTTGATGGGCCTGCCTTACTTTCGGTGTATCTTTTGACTTCCCTTTTTTTGACATCCCCTTTTTGGACTTCCCTTTTTTTGACTTCCCTTCTTTCGACTTCCCATACACGCCCAAGAAGTTAAGCAGGTTGCAGCAAATATTCTTTGTCACGTGCATCACGTCGATTGCAGATTGAACTTCTAGCAGTATCCAATAGGGCAGCTCCCAAAATATAGATGTCTTTTTCCACATGGGTACGTGGTTGTTTGCGTCATTCGGAACTTGTAGTCCCCCAGGACCCTTTCCAAAGATTACTTTTAAATCCTTAACCATATCATATATAACAGAACTACAAGGGCGGGTAGGCCTCAGCCGATGATCTGCCTCACCTTTGTAATGTTTGCCTTTCTTCCTTAAGGGATGCTTGGGTCCAAGAAATCGACGATGCCCCATGTATACAATCTTGTTACACAAATATATACTGTCAGTCTTATCTAAACAATGCGTGCATGCATTGTATCCCTTGTTTGATTGTCCAGAAATGTTACTAAGAGCAGGCCAATCATTGATGGTTACAAACAGCAACGCTCGTAGGTTAAATTCCTCCTGTTTATACTCATCCCACACACGCACACCTTCGTCAGACCACAACAGTAAAAGTTCGTCAACTAATGGCCTCAGATACACATCAATGTCGTTGCCGGGTTGCTTCGGGCCTTGGATAAGCACTGGCATCATGATATACTTTTTCTTCATGCACAACCAAGGAGGAAGATTATAGATACATAGAGTCACAGGCCAGGTGCTATGACTGCTGCTCTGCTCCCCAAATGGATTCAAGCCATCTGTACTTAGACCAAACCTTAAGTTCCTTGCGTCAGCTGCAAAATCTCGAAACTCACTGTCAATCTTTCTCCACTGCGACCCATCAGCCGGGTGTCTCAGCATCTCGTCTTCCTTACGGTCTTCTTTGTGCCATCGCAACAACTTGGCATTCTCTTTGTTTCGGAACAAACGTTTCAACCGTGGTATTATAGGAGCATACCACATCACCTTTGCAGGAACCCTCTTCCTGGGGCTGGCCTCGCACTCAACATCACCTGGGTCTTCTCGCCTGATCTTATACCGCAATGCACCGCATATCGGGCATGCATTCAAATTCTCGTACTTCTCACCGCGGTAGAGGATGCAGTCGTTGATGCATGCATGTATCTTCTGCACCTCTAATCCTAGTGGGCAGACAATCTTCTTTGCTTCGTACGTACTGGAGGGCAATTCATTTTTCCTTGGAAGCATCTTTTTAAATATTTGTAGCAACTGTTCAAATCCCTTGTCAGATACTCCATTCCTTGCCTTCCATTGAAGCAATTCCAGGGTGCTACCCAGCTTTTTCTGGCCATCTTCACAAGTTGGATACAATAATTTTTTGTGGTCCTCCAACATGCGCTCTAACTTCAACCACTCGTTTTCAGTTCCGCAGATTATCTGTTCATCAAGAATAACCTGACGAAGATCATCATCAGACTGATCATCAACAATGACCTCATGCTCAGCTTCGTCTTCCCCCATTTTAGTATCACCGTGTTCAGAGAACAGAGGATAGTTGTCATCATCATCTTCTTCATTGTCCTCCATTATAACCCCTGTTTCTCCGTGCTTGGTCCAACAAAAATAATTGGGCATGAAGCCTTTCCGGAACAGGTGGAAGTTTAGGGTTCTTGCGCTAGGGTAATTCGTCTTATTCCGACACTCATCGCATGGACAAAACATAAAACCATTCTTCTTGTTTAACTCAGCCGCACGGAGAAATTCCTATAGGCCACTAATGAACTCCGGAGAGCGTCGGTCAACGTACATCCATTGTCGATTCATCTGCATTATATAAATATATCTAAAACCATTACACTATATATATAACAAACAATTATCAAGTAAGAAAAATATACAAGTAATAACTATGCATCTAAACCATACAACTAATATTTTTTAAAAATATAAGAAAAAAAAAGAGGCTCACCGAGGTGGTGTCGGTCACGGGGCGCCGCGGGCGATCGGCGGCGGTGAGGAAGTGGGGACGACACTATAAAAAGGCACAAATCTTATTTTAAATTGAGCTCAAAATGCATATAAAACAAATAAAATCCCTAACTTAGGCATTTCATCAAACACCTTG
Organism: Poa annua; assembly: GCA_026929855.1. NCBI lineage: Eukaryota > Viridiplantae > Streptophyta > Magnoliopsida > Poales > Poaceae > Poa > Poa annua. The sequence continues at coordinate 76,534,063 of CM049433.1, forward strand.
CTTGCACTAGAAAAAACAAATGAGTTAAACTAGCAAAATGAGCTAAAGTTGAAATGCCGGAAGAGAAGATGAAGTTGCTAACCCTTATATAAGTAAGTGCTACCAATCTTAACAAATGTTGTAGAGATCAAAGAGTGCTAGATCTTGGGAGAGCAAAGAGAGAAGAAAATGGAGCTTGAATGAGAGCAATGGAGCTGTGCCTCGGGTGGAAGAAGGCAATATAGGACGAACCTTTAGTACCGGTTTGTATTACAAACCGGTACTAAAGGTTACCCTTTAGTACCGGTTTGTAATACAAACCGGTACTAAAGGGTCTGACCGTGGGGCCGCGCGCTGCAGCCGACTGATGCAACCCTTTAGTACCGGTTTGTATTACCAACCGGTACTAAAGGTCCAACGCAACCGGTGCAAATAACTGCCGGCCTGTCTCGCCTCTGGAACCGGTACTAATACCCCTTTAGTACCGGTTCCAGTCAATCCGGTGCCAAATGTGACCTCACCAAAGGCTTGTTTTCTACTAGTGAGCAAGGTAAACGTTGCAAGTTGCACCTTCCACTATATTGAAGCTGCACTTAAATCTCGAGAAGTTAGAGCATCTCTAGCAGACCCCGCATATTCTGAAACTGCAAACGCGATGTACAGTTCGCGAAAAAAGCGTATGCAGGCCGAGTTGTGTGGAGTGCAGAACAGACACTGCAAATTTCGATTTCAAACTTCGCGGGAGAATTTCATCTTTACAATAGGAGCTTGCTCGCCGGAATACTCACCGGAGCTCGCTCGATCAGCCAAAACAATCTACACTACGCGGCCCTAACCCTAACGGAGCAAAATGAGCTCACCGGAGCTCGCAGGGTGCGGCCGCGCCGTCGCCGGAGTGTCTTCACTCCTCGTCGGATGTGTCGTCGTCGACGTACACGACGACGGCCTTCCCCTTCCCTTGCTGCTGCTAGCCTCCTTCTCGCGGTGGAGGCGGTCCTGCTCGAGACCCTGGTCGAGCAGAAGCTGGTCGATGTCCTGCTCGCGGCGGCAGTGCTTGGCGTCCGATTGGACCTCCTCCGCGGAGTGCGCCTGCACGGCGCCGGTGACCGTGTCGAGGACCTCGTCGGGGACGAAGTCGGCGCGGGTCACCGTGGACTCGAAGGCCGCGGGATCGTAGATCTCGAAGCCTTCTTCGTCCACGGCGACCTCGGGCGGACTGCGCGGCGACAGCGACAAGGTCCATGTGTCGGAGGAGGCCCCCTCGTCTTCGGGTGGCGCGGCAGCCGCGGGAGGAGAGGGCGGTGCGGGCGGTGCCGGAGGCGCTGGTGGCGCTACAGCTGCGGGTGGCGCTACAGCTTTACCGCCATCCCGATGGCTGGCACATCAGCCTACCTCCAATGGTGGGTACAATGGTCGCCGACGCGTGCTTCACCGCGCGGCCCTCCGACATCGTCGTGGCCACGCTGCCCAAGTCTGGGACAACGTGGATCAAAGCACTGCTCTACTCCACGGTGCACCGGAGGGAGCACCCGGCGAATTCCTCCGACCACCCCTTCAACTCCCTCGGCCCGCACGAGTGCATCAAGTTCTTCGAGTACCAGCTCTACACGCAGAACAGGATCCCGGACCTCGGCGAGCTGCCGGACCCAAGGCTCTTCGCTACGCACATCCCGTTCATGTCGCTGCCGAGGTCCGTCCTGCCGTCGGGCTGCAAGATCGTGTACGTCTGCCGCGACCCCAAGGACACCCTGATATCTCTGTGGAGCTTTGTGAACAAGCTCAGGATCAGGGATGGGCTGGAGCCGCTCTCGGTTGAGGCCGCCGCCGATTTCTTCTGTGAAGGCATGTCGCCGTTCGGGCCGTACTGGAGCCATGTCCTCGGGTACTGGCGGGCGCACTTGGCGCACCCCGAGCAGGTGCTCTTCTTCAGGTACGAAGATATGAGTGAGGACCCGGCTGCACACGTCCGGAAGCTGGCGGAGTTCGCTGGACGCCCATTCAGCGTGGAGGAGGAGGAAGATGGCGCGGTGAATGCCATTGTGAAGCTCTGTTCGTTCGAGCACATGACCGGGCTCGAAGCGACAAAGGACGGCAAGACGGAGCTCGTGATCGGAGCCTTGGAGAACAGCTCTTTCTTTCGGCGCGGCGTGGTCGCCGACTGGGTGAACCATCTCTCGCCGGAAACGGCACGGAAGATCGACGCCATCACCGAAGCCAAGTTTCTGGGCTCCGGCTTGTCTATCTAAGCTAGCCAGCGCGTTACAGTATTACTTGATCTGTCCCCTCAAATAATGTACGCCACTACCACTAGGTCTGCCATATTCGTCAATGAGGGGACAAGAAGAGATGCATATTGTATTATTGTGTCGTTATTTTGATTTGAACACTGCACTGAGCTTGTGCTCGGGTGTTTTCGTTGGGGACACGTAATGTACTGAATATTTTCTTGAATTTCTTTTATGTACAATCAAAAGAACTTAATTAACAGCGATATGTGCTTATGTGTTATGTTTATGGGTTACCTGTGGTGGTGCTTTAGGCTTCTAGCCGTGGCCAGTCAAGACAGCTCGCATGGTTAGGACGGAGGCCGAGGCATGGAGACTGGCCGGGGCCGGACTTTGGTTCTGCGAGATTAGCGTGGTAGCCTAGGGAGTTGTCATCCCTGCTGCAACAAGAGTACAACATTGCAAAAGTCGAAACCACAACTAGGAGGGCGCCCTCCCATCTCAGTTGCCGTTGATCTTGCGTCAAGATTCGTGCTGTGTGGTTGACTAGAATTTTGCGAAACACACCCTGCACTTTGACCAAAAAATAATTCCCACCTCCCACCAACCCCAACCTCCCACCGACCCCACCACTCATTTTATTTTTCTCACTCCACGCCTGCCCCCGACCTAAAACTGACCCCAACCTCTCATCTTGCATCCAGGCGCGGCGGCGGAAGCTCGCGGCGGCGTGCGGGGCGGGGCGCGGGGCGCGAGCAGGCGCGGCTGGAGCGCGGCGGCGCGGGGCCGCGTCCAGGCGCGAGCCGGCGACGACGGCGGCGGCCGCCGCATCCAGGCGCGAGCAGGCGCGGCGGCGAGCAGGCGGCTGTGGCGGCCGCGTCAAGGCGATGGCTGGCGGCGCCGTCGTCGGCCTCACGCTCGACGGGCTCGGCCTCGCCGGGGAGGCCCGGGCTGTAGAGAGCTTCATCCACCCGAGCGCATGAGGGATTTTGCATGTGGGATTTTGCATCTGGAATTTGCACGAGGTCCGGGCTGCAGAGAGCTTCATCCCCGATCTTGTATGCAGATTTTCGTTTTTGTATGCGATCTTGTATGCGATTTTTTTTTCGGATCTTGTATGCGATTTTTTCTTTCCATTTTTGTATGAGATCTTGTATGCAGATTTTCGTTGTATGAATCTGAACTTGTATGGAGATCCGGAAATCATGGATCCTGATGTATGTCAAGAAAAAGATTATTTTGTTAATTTCCGGATCTGTGAAATTATTCGGATCTGAACTTGCATTAAATTTGTGAAAATATTCGGATCTGTGAAAATATTCGGATCTGTGAAAATCATGGATCTGAACTTGCATTAAATTTGTGAAAATATTCGGATCTGATCAATATATATGTTTATATATTTAGCAAAATGCAAACAAAACAAAATATGTTTACATTTTGGGAAATATTGGTTAATTTTGTTAATACAAAAATATGTTTCCATAAACATACATACTCACATTTTTCAGTAAATCTTGGTTAATTTATTAATACAAAAATATGTTTCCAAAAACACACATATCCCCAAATGTTAATACAAAAATCAAAAAATGAATCATTTCCAAAAACACACATATACACATATGTTAATTTGTTAATATAAAATATCTAAAAATACGTTTATTCATAAGTTGGTGTTCTCGGAAAATTATGTTAACAATGCAAAAATCACAATCTGTTTACACTTCCTAGGTAAAAACAATGATGATTTGATCCGAGGGATTTATGAAGATATATGTTATAAATTTAGAGTGTTGACTGCAAAATGTGTCGCACACTAGTTGTGGAAAAAGCGCGTCCGTACAACATTGTACTTCCTAGAGTAGATGTATCTAAATATAGATATGGTATAAGTCTAGATACACCAACTTTTGGATAAATGGAAGTCATCTAATTTGAAACGGAATGATTAAAATAGTACCAATTGGCACACCTTCTACAAAATTTGATTGACCTGCCAAGGTGTATTCTAGAAAAATCGATGGTTTGCAAGACGTGTTGTTCATCGTGACCATCTTGGTTTGCAAGGGGCGGTGAACGCAGCGCCGGTGGTAACAGGCGGAATGAGATCGTGCTTCCTGTGGCGGCATGCCGGCGGGCGGCTTCGATCGCGAGGGCAACCGTGTGGTCGACTTCGTCCCACCACCGGTGCCGCCCGTCGGAGTTGTAGCGCGTCTGGAGCGCGATGGGGCCATCGACGTTGGGATGACCGCATCCGGCTTGCGCTCGATCCAACAATCCTAGTTGACAACTAGATGGCCGTCATTGTTCTCGGGGAGACGCCACTCCTCCAGCGTCATCCAGCTACGACGTCGTGCGATGAAGTGGTGCGTCTCGGGTAGTGGTGGCACGAGGAGGTCACCAGGCGAGATGAACCAGGCCTTGGTTAGGCGACAGTCGAAAGGGGCGAGGAGTCGTACCGGTGCAGCTCCTAGGCGTCGCCGTTGTTGACGGTGCTCCCGGCGCAGTACGCCATGAATGCGAGGGCGAGGAGGAGAGCGAGGTGGATGAGCACGGTGATACCGTGGGTTTTTATCGCCGAGAGGGGCTAGGGGCAGTGCAGGTCGGCGTAAATACGACGCATGGGGAAGCAGCAACGCCAACCACGTTGCATGGGAAAACCGTTGTGTCGCCTGGCCGGCAATAATGCCATGCGTGCGGCCATCGCACCGCCATCCCGTCGTGTCGTGTTGGAAACCACCGATGACTACATCATTAACCTGGCCAGACCGACCTCCTGCACAACGCGATTAATAACGCCTTCCCAACGGTGTCTCTAACGAACGGGACCTGCCAGTTGAAGATATGTCCGAACAATGTCCAACACCCAACCCGCTCTAATTTTGACGGCTTTAGAAATCGGCTCGAGCCGGACGGGTGCGGCTATGGCCATTTCTTTTTTTGCGTCGAGAGGCCTTTGGTCTATTGGGTGTCGGTGGATGCTGGACCTACACTACACGCGACAACTCTCTTCCAGCCAAACAAAAGAGGCTCACTCTCGCACAGCCGCACAGGCGTTACCGATTATTGCGTAGGGCTAGCGGCGCCGAGCTCCCCTGAACTGTAACCCTGTAATCCGACCCGGCGGCCGGCGGCCGGCGACAGGAGCACTGGAGTAGCGCGCCAGCAACACGACGGCGAGCGGCGAACCAAACCTTCTGGCCCCGTCGGCCGTCGCCCCCGACCTGGCGGCCGGTGACCAGCACAGCGAGGCAGCGACCCTAGTGCTCGACGGCGAGCAACGAGCAGCTGCGTACAGCTCCACCGGTCGACAGCTACCTGGCTGCCTCCTTGATTCTCAATAAGAGGTATTCTTTTTACGATTTCCTTTTCCACTATGAACCCATCGTCCCCAAACCCAAATTCGTAATTGAGGATTTTGTTGTTGTTTGAACAACAGATTTGTCCAATTATATGTTGACCAGTCGATTCAATTGGGGGAAGGTAGAGATCAGTGGTGATATAACTCTGGAATTGGGTTGAAAATGGGTAAAAGGGGGCAACATTGATCTGTAATTGCCTCCATTGTTTGATAGTGACTCTTCCTTAGACTTTAAAGGCTGGTCGATATGATCAAGTACAGTACTCCCTCCGTTCCAAAATAAGTGTCTCAGATTTGATAGAAAGTGGATGTATGTCTATTACGAAGTGGATTATATTTTGGTATAGTTAGTTCTATTACGAAGTGTAACATTTTTTTCCAATAGCCAATTAATCTATCTCGAAACGCACAAGTTGATCGATGTATCGAGATCAATATACTCCATATGCATGGTACACTTCTTCTATAAGACGTGTCTTTTGGTACTACCATGAACTAACTACCTACCTTGTATATCGTATCCTACTCCTAGTTTGTTCGCAGGTCCTCTGCCAGACAATGTCTTCCTCCTCTATGCAACCTTTCCTCACACAAGAAGGCGATGTACTAACTACCGAAAAGTTATACCAGGATTTCACCAACTTGGTGTCCTCATGGCCGTGTTGCCCAGCCCTCTCCAGGTATCAGCTCTACCGCCATCACGATGGCTGGTACATCAGCCTGCCTCTAATGGTTGGTACAATGGTCGCCGACGCATGCTTCACCGCACGCCCCTCCGACATCGTCGTGGCCACACTGCCCAAGTCTGGTACAACGTGGATCAAGGCCCTGCTCTACTCCACGGTGCACCGGAGAGACCACCCCGTGGACTCCTCCGACCACCCGTTCCACTCCCTCGGCCCGCACGAGTGCATCAAGTTCTTCGAATACCAGCTCTACACGCAGAACAGGATCCCAAACCTCGACGAGCTACCGGATCCGAGGCTCTTCTCCACGCACGTCCCATTCATGTCGCTGCCAAGGTCCGTCCTGCCGCCGTCGGGCTGCAAGATCGTGTACGTCTGCCGCGACCCCAAGGACACACTGATCTCGAGTTGGAGTTTTGTGAACAAGTTCAGGATCAGGGACGGACTGGAGCCGCTCTCGGTTGAGGCTGCCGCCGATTTCTTTTGTGACGGCGTGTTCATGTTCGGTCCATACTGGGACCATGTTCTCGGTTACTGGCGCGCGCACTTGGCACACCCCGAGCAGGTGCTCTTCTTCAGGTACGAAGAGATGATTAAGGACCCAGCTGCACATGTGCGGAAGCTGGCGGAGTTCGCTGGACGCCCGTTCAGCGTGGAGGAGGAGGAAGATGGCGCGGTGAATGCCATTGTGAAGCTGTGTTCGTTCGAGCACATGACCGGCCTCAACGCCACCAAGTACAGGAAGACAAAGACCGTGCTCGGTGCCGCGGAGAACAGCCATTTCTTTCGGCGCGGCGTGGTCGCCGACTGGGTGAACCATCTCTCGCCGGAAACGGCACGGAAGATCGACGCCATCACTGAAGCCAAGTTTCTGGGCTCTGGCCTGTCTATCTAATCTAGCCAGCGCGTTACACTATTACTTGATCTGTCGCCTCAAATAATGTACGCCACTAGGCACTAGGTATGCCATATTCGTCCAATGCATGCATATTGTGTCGTTGTTTTTATTTGAACACTGCACGTAAGGAGCTTGTGCTCGGGTGTTTTCGTTGGGGACACGTAATGTACTGAATATTTTCTGCTATGTACAAGCAAAAGAACTTAATTAGCAGCGATATGTGCTTATGTGTTATGTTACGGTCTACTTGTGGTGGTGCTCAAAGACAAGGCGCATGATCAGGACGGAGGCCGGAGTGGTTGCTTCTGGGAGATTAGCGTGATGGACTAGGGGAGTTGTCACCCCTGTTGCAACGAGTCGTCCGTCTTCGTACAACATTGTAAACTACCAATTGGCACACCTTCTATAAAATTTGGTAGACCTGTCAGTGTGTTTGTAAAAAAATGATGGTTTGCATGGTGCGTCGTTCATGGTGGACATCTTGGTTAGTGGAACACTATATTCCATAATAACGCGAATAGAATAGCGTACAATGTTGTCAATCTGTGCGAATCTTGAGCCATGGCCTATCTCTATGTTGTGAGGATCAACGCCGTTGCCCGTTAGTGAGGCTAGGTTTCCGAATTGCGCATTGCACATGGTGTATTGAACCGTTTCTACTTTTTTTTAAAGAATTTTTTATTTATTTGTGCAATTCAGTAATATTATTTATTATGTAAAATAGTTATTTTTCAGAAATATTGTGATGTCGGCTTCACCCAAACCAAAACGTCTGTTTCGTTTTCAAAGCCGAAAGAAGAACGTTAACCATTCGTTTTAATGGGGCAGAGACTTATCGTCGGCTTAGCACGTTTAACTATTGAGTTCTATTCTAATGAGATTCCAATTGAGATGTCATACCTTGTTGCTATTAGTATGATATCAATCCTATTAACCCTCATTCATGATATTACACTTTTTAATCTTTAAAATTTCAAAAATAAGATTTGAATAAACACAATAACTATGTTTAATAATGCTTGAATAATAATAATAATAATAATCAATTATTTTACTTTATTTTTGTCTTTTCCATTTAATAAGAAATAGTTCATATCTTCATATTTGTATATCGGAATTTACTAAATAAAATGTCTATATCGATCATAAAAATGAGAGGAATCCAAATATGACATCTATGCCATCATTTGCATAATGAATAATGTATTTTAAAACAAACAAGAACCAACATAAATCAACATAAAATCAATTAAAGAGGGGAATTTAGATAGAAAGCAAGGAAATTCCTCATATTTAGGAATTATCCATCAAATATGTACTACTCTTTGTGAAAATTAAATGGGTGTCATTTTGGACCATATTTTATGTACTTGCTTCACAAAAAAATTATTTTTAGCACTTAAAAAAATGGAAAATGATATTTCTAAAAATAATTTTGAAAATCGCTTCGACGACGTTGTTTCCCATACCATGGCACACATATGTGCTGAATATGTGCACTTTATCACAAACTATGACACGACAATGGCCATACATTGGTCATTTGGCTTGAAACTTATGCATGTTTGTAGATATTGAAATTTTTGTGAAGTATTGTTTTGAAAAGTTTGCCAAAACTCAAGTGTATCATTTTTCCTAGAAACTAGTACACATAAAAAGACTCCATGCCAAAGGGTTTCTTTTTTGAGTACTTTTTCATATTTTTTCATTTCTTTCAAAAAACGGTCAAAATGGAGAGCATGACTATTCATCAAAAGTGGTCGAATTTTCCAAAACTATCGACGGTTCTATGTTGTAACCACTACTTTTGTACCTTAAAATTATTTTTGTAAGAATTTCAGAGCAAACTATCACACAGTTGTAGTTCAAATTTGAATTACTTTCGGAAAATTGACATAAAGTCAATTAAAGAGGGGAATTTAGATAGAAAGCAAGGAAATTCCTCATATTTAGGGATTATACATAAAATATGTACTACTATTTGTGAAAATTAAATGGGTGTCATTTTGGACCATATTTTATGTACTTGCTTCACAAAAAAAGTCATTTTTAGCACTTAAAAAATGGAAAATGATATTTCTAAAAATAATTTTGAAAATCGCTTCGGCGACGTTGTTTCCCATACCATGGCACACATATGTGATGAATATGGACACTTTATCACAAATTATGACACGATAATGGCCATACATTCGTCATTTGGCTTGAAACTTATGCATGTTTGTAGATGATTGACATTTTTGTGAAGTATTGTTTTGAAAAGTTTGCCAAAACTCAAGTTTATCGTTTTTCCTAGAAACTAGTACATATAAAAGGACTCCATGCTAAAGGGTTTCTTTTTTTAGTACTTTTTCATATTTTTTCATTTCTTTCAAAAAGTTCAAAATGGAGAGCATGACTATTCATCAAAAGTGGTCGAATTTTCCAAAACTATCGACGGTTCTATGTTGTAACCACTACTTGTGTAACTTAAAATTATTTTTGTAAGAATTTCAAAGCAAACTATCATATAGTTGTAGTTCAAATTTGAATTACTTTCGGAAAATTGACATAAAGTCAATTAAAGAGGGGAATTTAGATAGAAAGTATGGAAATTTCTCATATTTAGGGATTATCCATAAAAAAAGTCATTTTTAGCACTTAAAAAATGGAAAATGATATTTCTAAAAATAATTTTGAAAATCGCTTCGGCGACGTTGTTTCCATACCATGGCACACATATGTGCTGAATATGTGCACTTTATCACAAACTATGACACAATAATGGCCATACATTGGTCATTTGGCTTTAAACTTATACATGTTTGTAGATGATTGATATTTTTGTGAAGTATTGTTTTGAAAAGTTTGCCAAAACTCAAGTTTATCATTTTTCCTAGAAACTAGTACACATAAAAGAACTCCATGCCAAAGGGTTTTTTTTTTGAGTACTTTTTCATATTTTTTCATTTCTTTCAAAAAACGGTCAAAATGGAGAGCATGACTATTCATCAAAAGTGGTCGAAGTTTCCAAAACTATCGACGGTTCTATGTTGTAACCACTACTTTTGTACCTTAAAATTATTTTTGTAAAAATTTCAGAGCAAACTATCACACAGTTGTAGTTCAAATTTGAATTACTTTCGGAAAATTGACATAAAGTCAATTAAAGAGGGGAATTTAGATAGAAAGCAAGGAAATTCCTCATATTTAGGGATTATCCATCAAATATGTACTACTCTTTGTGAAAAATAAATGGGTGTCACTTTTTACCACATTTTATGTACTTGCTTCACAAAAAAGGTCATTTTTAGCACTTAAAAAATGGAAAATGATATTTCTAAAAATAATTTTGAAAATCGCTTCGGCGACGTTGTTTCCCATACCATGGCACACATATGTGTCAAATATGGGTATTTTATCACAAACTATGATATGATAATGACTATATATTGGTCATTTGGAAGAAAATGAAAAATAAGAGCTATGCATACGGCTTTTCTATGCCGACCTAAAAACTATGCCAACGGTTTTTTTTTTGCCGTAGGCATACATGCGCTACGCCGACGGCCCCGACATGGCGGCCATAGCAAATGCCGTCAGCGTTGTCAGTGATTCCCATAGTGAGTAAATAATTCAGACAAGATGCGAAGTTTATTTGAAATCTGTGTGAGGCAGTCGCCAAGAAGGTCACAAGAAGCCGATTTCGAGCGCCCATGCATGTGGCACAAACTCAACCTAGAACGGTACGAAACCACACTTATAGGCCCACTAAATTATTCATCACGCATGCTCCCTCCCTACGAACACACCTTGCAGAAAAAAAAAAGTGAAACTCAAACGGCGGGCGGCGCTTTCTTGAACACGACGACATGGTACGGCTCGGTGGCGCCCAAGAACCACGCGCCGCCCTTGCCGTCCCTGAACACTCCCAGATCCTGGCACGAGCTCGGCCTTTCCCCTGCGCAGGACATCAGCTTGTACTCGCGCGTCTCGGCGGCCCCGCTGTACTTCTCGACGCGGAACGCGTTCTCCCTGCCGCTCGGGCTCGAGCCCCTCACCGGACCAGTGATCACGTGCCGGCGGCCGAACAGCAGCTCGCTGTCGATGTGCCACTCCGTGGACTGCACGCACGTCGTGGCGGCGCGGAAGTGGATGCGGACGTCGGTGGAGAGGCGAACGATCTGGTCGGACGGCGCCGTTTCGCCGGCAGCGCCACCGTGCGGAGTGATACGCACGGGGAACCCGTCGCCGTGCCCGCTGGGCTCCTGCGCGACGAAGAGCGGGCAGCGGCGCCCGTGGCCGGGCGCCATCGTGAGCCCCCCGCCGTGAGCGCGGTTGGCCGGGAGCACGTAGTAGTTCGTGTCGGCGCGCAGCTCGTGCCCGTCGGTGTCGTAGACCGGCGGAGAATCTGCGGTGCACGAGAGGGTGGTAATGGCTAGGATGGCGAGGAGGAGGAGGAGGGGATGAACACGGTGGCAAGTCATGGCTGGCTAGATTTTGTTCGTGGACTACAAGAGCGTGGTTTTGGTCGGGTTTGAGTGAGGAACCACGGGTGCTCCATGTCTGTATTTATAGCGATCTCGACGTCGAGTCGCTAGTTTTCTTTTCTGGGGACAAAAACCGTCGGACTAGCTACTTAGCTAGTACGTACCATGTAACCATTGATCATCAGTATTAGGCCCAGTTCTTTTGGCGGCTTCTCCGAGAAGCTGCCCCTCCCCCAGCTTCCTGGAGAAGCCGCACCAAAAATTTGAGAGGCCTTCCAAACTCAATGTTAGCTTCCTATTTTGGAAGCCTAGCTAAAATTTTGAGGCGGCTTCTCCAGGAAGCTGGGGGAGGGGCAGCTTCTCGGAGAAGCCGTCAAAAGAACTGGGCCTTAATATAGCGAAAAATTGTTTCCAATCGCCTGGTGAAGCTGTCACACACTGCAAATGCAGTCAGCACTCAGCAGTTCAAATCCAGTGCAAGTGTGCAACTGCATGGAGACGGGTTTACCTCTCTCCATGATGCAAACGAGACGATACGCACTTACGCAGACCGTGTTCAAAACATGGTTAGTTCGTCGATCGGGATAAGGCCGTATGCATGTACGCAATCCAACGCAGCGCAGCGCAGCGTATGCGGCAAGCTGGCTAGCTGCTCCCCAACCAACCTAATTTGGCTCCTCCGATCGAACTGCGGCTACGTCAAGCTACAAAAAAGTTGCCATCAGTCAGGACACGCGGACTGGTTTTCGATCGTTCAGGCTTCGCAACCGCCACGTACGACGCAGGCTGGGACTGGGTTCGGTCTTTTTTGCATCATGCACCAACGGCTTCGGCCGCTTTATGTGCAACATTTGCATGCCTTTTCTTCGTTGAGGAGAAAACACGTACGGCGAGGCCCTGAACATATGAATTTCATGTATACATGAACAGCCCAGCTATAAGAACTCAGATTTCAGCCCATACAAATAAAACAGGTTGGTTCAATGGCATGCAACATCTCTTTTTTGAATGATTTTGGGGAGCGCCTAGCTGACGACCTGTGCGGAGCGCATTCCGCTCCGCACAGGGGGGCGCGTTTGGGCCGGCCCACCAACTCGCCCCATTTCTCTCCTACCTTTTCCTTTCCTTTATTTTCATTTCATTTTTTACAGAAAAAAAAACATGATGAATTTTTTTGTGAATATAAATCAATTTTGAATGTGAACAATTTTTTAATGTGAAAATTTTAAAATTTGAACAATTTTTGAATGTGAACAATTTTCGAATTTGAACAAATTTGACAGTGAACAATTTTTGAATATGAACATTTTTGAAAAGCTGAAACATTTTTAATTTTTTTAACAATTTTCAAAAATACGAACACAATTTTGAATGTGAACAATTTTCTTGAATGTCAACACAAAAAATCCTATGAACAAAAAAATCTATGAACATAAAAAAAAGAGAAAAAGAAAATAATAATAATAATAACAATTGAAAATTTAAACAAAATTAGAAATATTTTAAAAATAAAAAACAGAAAAGAAAATGAAAAAAGTAACATCCGAAAATATAAAACGAAAAAAGAAAATATAAACAGAAAAAAGAAAAAAGAAAAAGAAACAGGAAAAAAAGAAAAAGGAAGAAAAAAATCCAGGCCGTGCGCTATTGGGCCGGCCCACTCGCCCCGGAGGGGGTGGCCGTGCGCTAATAGCGCACGACCAGGTCGTGAAATAGGACCTGCCATGATTTTGCCTAAAACTTGTGCTCCTTTTAGATGAGTAAAACGGGCCACTAGTCATCAAACTTGTTCGGGATGAGCTCTTTTCTTACCCGTTTCTCGAAATGTTTTAAAGACGTCATATAACTTTGGCTTATAAGCAAAATTGCTCACATTCTGTCCTCCAGGTGTTTTTTTTGGCAAAAACTACCATGTGAATGTGATCTGATTGTCCAAAAATCTTGTCTCTGGGCATTCGCCTCCTCGATTGTGGCACCATGAAAGAGGGGGAAGAGCCAAACCACTTGATTGAGGATGAGAGCAGTAGTGGAACCGACGCCCGCAGTAACAGTAAAGCCCAAAAAGGGTGGTCAACCTGAGTTTTTCGCCAAGAAATGATCGTAGGGCCACAAATCCTAATTGCGAGAAGTCCTCATTCTATCTAATTAGGCACTTTCGGGGTTGAGATTGTTCGATCAAAATTTGAGTTTGGGGGGGGGGGGGGGGGGGGTTGTTAAATTGGTTATGCGCTTGTTAGATGATTCCAAATGTGTGTACTTGTCCAATTAGTTTGTAGTTTCTGTTGGATGCAGAGACATATTTGGATCAACTCACAATTCCACCACACGATTGAAGTTTTTAGTGACTCATCCAATTTTCTCAAAGTTTCTGATTATATATTAAAAGTACATAGCAGTCTCACTAGAAAAAAGTAGACATGTTAGAAAAAATAGACAGGTGAATCTCCAGGGTGGTTCTGCATAAATAATCGCCACACGTGTCGTTTCCACTAGCGGACCGGAATGTGGTCCTTTTGCTTTAAAAGTGAAGTTGTATGACCACTTCAAAACATTAAGACATGAGTGCTCATCTCAGAGTTCTATGACTAATGGTCAGCTTTATTCGTTTTTACGTACTTTGTGGCAACGTTGATGGCAGAGGCGGTGGTCGACTTGATATATTTTTCATGACTCTTTGTTTTGGTACTGTTATCTTGGCCGAGGATGCCAACACTGAGCAGCTTAGGGTGTTTTGGCCCCAAGTTGGTGGTTATTGCTGCAATGGTGATGACAAGTTTTTTTTTCCGATAGGGGTACTCCCATTTCATTTTGTTGTCTCAGTGTCCTTTTCGACAATATTACTAAGCAACGCATGTTGCAAGGGGTTTGTCATAAGACAAGTGTGTTCAACAAGTTTATATTCTCACCTATGCTAATGGATGTCCAATATGGAGCTCCAGAATCCTTTCTTATTAGACCAATTTTAAAGCTACAAGGCTGGTCCAATGTGGGGTCGTGTTAGTCCTATATTTCAATATGAAAAACATGTAGGTACGCGGGATACAAGACGTGAAACGATTTTTGAATGAGCTTGACGTAACTTTTTTTTACTAAATTTGTTAGTTTAAGATTCTTCTGTTCTACGTGTTTTCTTTGGTTAACTTATAAAGATGGGTCTTTTTCAAAATACACACTTATGCAGACCTTAGAAAGTGTTGAGGATAGTACATGACCATCTAAAGATGGCAATGAGTTGGCTTTTGTATGGTTGAGCATATAAAACCCATACCAACGACTATGCCCATTGTCTACCCGCGAATATATTCCTGGGAAGAAATTCATGTTGATGCCCATCCGTGATGGATATCCATGCACATGCGGTACCTACCGGATCATCCCTTCATATACAAATAGGACACCTTGAAATAGAAAATAAAGTTAATGATTTATTTCTAAAATCGTAATTTATCATAGTTAGAGAATTGAACAGTATGTGATATTACCCAAGAAAAATATAATGTATGCGATGTATCTTACATGGTCCACATGTTATATGTAATAAAATTATTTCAATATTAATCGGGTGAGTAAACCATGGGAATGAAATGGTACCCATTGCCAACCCAAATTAGGCCCATACCAAACCCAAATCAGACCCATAGGCTATCCTGCCGGGTCCATGGAAATTCAAACCCATGCGTCGCCATGAACTTTGGGGAAATACAAATCAAAAGTAGTATTCCACTCAAGAGCAACAAATCTGAAATTGACAACAATTTTGAACATCTGCCTTTCCATTCATTCACATGCAGCACGGTTAATTTGTTGGTCCATCCTAGTACAAATAAGCAATCGCTTGGAAAAACATAAGCCAATCCAAATCGTACGCGGAAGGTGTTAGAGATATATTTAGCAATAGTATTCGGTTATACCTATATCTATGTATAGGAGTTTGATACGGTTTAGATACCGATCTCTTCTCTCCCTTATCCCATATCCTATGTAATCTCCCTAGCTTGTACGATACCCCAACGGAGGTTGTTTCCGTTCCTATATTAACACGAAGCACGAGCCAGGGAGAGGCATCGTTTCCGCCTACGCTATTTTTCATGGTATCAGAGCTAGCTCTTCCATGACATAGCTGCCGACCGATCTACAGAAAAGCTTCCACAATCAAAGCCAATAACCAATAGCCAATAACCAAAACCACAGACCAATAGCCAATAACCCCATTGCTGCGAGCTCATGGCGTCCTCGTCGTCTTCCACGACTACCCTGGCCTCAGCTCTCGGGGCTCCTCCATCCCAACCTCTGACGCGGGAGAACTTCTTGTTTTGGCAAGCTCTCGTGATCCCTGCCCTGCGCGGCGCCCGTGCTTTGGGTCTCCTCGATGGCACCGATGCTGCACCGGCAGAAAAGCTGGAGGTTGAGGATGAAAAGCAACAGAGGAAACTCGTCGACAATCCAGCATACTTCGACTGGCTTGCGCGGGATCAGCTGGTGTTGCGATATCTCCTGAACTCGATGTCGCCGGATGTGCTCTCGCACGTCTTGGGCCTTGCCACCACCGCTGAAGTTTGGGCCGAGATCACGGGGATGTTTTCCTCGCAGTCTCGCTCAAGGATTCAATTCCTTCGATCAGCCCTCAATAACACCAAGAAAGAAGATCTTACCGCTGCACAGTTCTTCACGAAGATGAAGGGTTTCAGTGCTGAGATGACCGCCGCGGGAAAACCGATAGATGAAGATGAACTTGTTGGGTACATACTCAATGGGTTAGATGGATCTTATGACAGCATCGTGTCCACAGCCAATGCAGTAAAAACAAACCTTGCCGATCTGTTCGGTCAGGTGTCTGCCCATGACACTCGTCAGGAGATGCTCCGTGCCTCCGGCCAATCTGCTCCAGAGGCGTTCACCTCTTCTGCCAACGCCGTTCGCCGTGATCACGGCGGACATGGAAACTATGAGTATCGTGGCACACGTGGTGACCGTGGTGACCATGGCAACCGCGGCGACCGCTATGATGATGACCGCCGTACTGGCCGCTACGACGATGCCCGTCGTGATGACCGTGGCCAGGACCGGCGTCGTGATGATGGAGGATACAAGGGAGGGCGCCAGAACAGAGATGATCGCCCTCGCCGTGATGATGACAGGCGTGACCGCCGTCGCAGAGATGGGCGCCGAAGCCGTGCACCCACTCCCTATGTAAACACAGACTGCCAAATCTGTAAGATACATGGCCATCCAGCTGATGCTTGATGGTGGCGTTACCAGCGTGACGAGTCAGATGATGAGGGTGACCGTGACACCAATACCAAAAGTGCTCAAGTTGCTTCCTATGGCGTTGATACAAACTGGTACTCCGACACTGGTGCGACAAACCACATCACGGGGGAGTTACACAAGCTCTCCACGGCTGAAAAGTACAAAGGGAATGATTGCGTCCGCACCGCCGATGGTAATGGTATGCACATAAGTCATATTGGTCACTCTATTTTACGCACCCCCCATGATTCCTTGCATCTTAATAATGTCCTTCATGTTCCTAGTGCTTCTAAAAATCTTTTATCCGTTCATAAACTTACACTTGACAATAATGTGTTTCTTGAGTTTCACCCATACTTCTTTTTGATTAAGGATCAGGCCACAAGAAGAACCCTGTTTAAAGGTCCCTGCCATGGTGGTCTCTATCCGCTAGTACCTGTCTCTTCCGGGTCGTCCAAGCAAGTCTTCGTTACAATAAAGCCGTCGTCTTCAACGTGGCATCGTCGTTTAGGACATCCTTCTTCGTTCATAGTCAATAAAATTCTTAGGAAACACAATATTTCTTATTCTCCAGAAACAAGTCCTTATATATGTGATCCTTGTCAACTAGCTAAGAGTCATCAATTACCATATCCTGTATCTATGAGTGTTTCCACTGTTCCTTTAGAACAAGTGTTCTCTGATGTATGGGGTCCTGCACCTCTTTCTGTTGGCAAGCATGCATACTATGTAAGCTTTATTGATGACTTTAGTAAATTTACATGGATTTACTTGCTCAAGAAACGTTCTGAAGTTTATCAAGTGTTTCAAAATTTCCAAGCACTAGTTGAACGTAAGTTTAATAGAAAAATAATCACTATGCAAACTGATTGGGGTGGTGAATATGAAAAACTCCATGGTTTCTTTCAAAAGATTGGAATTACACATCATGTATCATGTCCACATGCTCATCAACAAAATGGTTCAGCTGAAAGAAAACATCGCCACATTGTCGAAGTTGGTCTCTCTTTACTTGCCAATGCTTCTATGCCTCTTAAATTCTGGGATGATGCTTTTCTTACAGCCACCTTTCTTATAAATCTTCTCCCTAGTAAGGTCATAAACTTTGATACCCCTGTTGAGCGTCTCTTAAATACCACACCGAACTATGCTTCTCTTCGTATATTTGGTTGTGCCTGTTGGCCCAATCTTCGTCCCTACAATAAGCGAAAACTTGCTTTTCGTTCCACTCGGTGTGTGTTTCTTGGATATAGTCCTCGCCATAAAGGGGTACGGTGTCTAGACCCTTCCACAGGACGTGTCTATGTCTCTCGGGATGTAGTATTTGATGAAAACGTTTTTCCCTTTGCATCTCTGAATCCAAATGCAGGAAAACGTCTCAAGGATGACATTCTTCTTTTGCCCTCAAATTCCACTCGTGGGGATGCACAAAATAGTGATCATATGCCTTTACCTTTTGTGCCTATTGTTACTGATAATGTTCATGAGCATAGTGCAGATCCTACAGGCTCAGCCAATAATACTGGTGAAAATATTGATACTCCAGAAAACTCGGTTCAAACTGACAGTTCAAATGCTGAAAATAGTGCAGATTTAAGTTCTGCAGAAGAAGACAGAACCAGCTCGGAATCTGAGGAGGATTCTTCCGATTCTGGCGAAACAGATCCCGATACTGCTTCTCCTGTGCTCTCTCCCGTGCGCAGCAGCAGCGGCAGCGGAGAGGCGTGTGATTCGCCCATGCATGATCTGCATGCAGATAGCAATGATGAGGGGGACAACAATGATGAGACTAATGATGAGGGGAACCAAGAGCATGCTGAATCCTCTCCGGTGCATAGCAATGATGAAGGGGACAGCGGCAATGATGAAACTGATGATTTGCATGTCAACAATGATGAGAGCAATCAGCAAGATGCTGATCTGCATGTGTCTCCGACTGGATCTTCGGTGCCTGTAGTTCCCGTAGCTCCTTCTGTTTCAGGTGTTCAAACAAGACTGCAAAAAGGTATAAGAAATCCACGAATATACAGAGACGGCTGTATCAGATATGGCATGCTCACTTCCTCGGGTGAACCATTTTCACTTATGGAAGCTCTTGATGACAAGAATTGGCGCAAAGCAATGGAGGAGGAGCGTGATGCATTGCTTGCAAATAAAACATGGCATCTTGTGCCACCGAGTTCCAATAAAAATATCATTGATTGCAAATGGGTGTATCGCATCAAGAAAAAGGCTGATGGTACAATTGATAGGTACAAAGCACGGCTAGTTGCAAAGGGGTTCAAACAAAGATATGGTATTGACTATGAAGACACTTTTAGTCCAGTGGTCAAGGCAGCTACTATCAGAGTTGTCTTGTCTATTGCTGTGTCTCGAGGATGGAGTTTGCGGCAGCTAGATGTCAAGAACGCGTTTCTTCATGGTGTTCTGGAAGAGGAGGTCTATATGAAACAGCCACCAGGTTTTGAAGATCCCAATACTCCACACTATATATGCAAATTGGATAAAGCCCTTTATGGGTTAAAACAAGCACCTAGAGCGTGGTACTCTCGGTTAAGTTCTAAGCTACATGATCTCGGGTTTGAACCCTCTAAGGCTGACACCTCTCTATTTCTATATGCAAAGTCAGGTATCACAGTATTTATATTGATTTATGTTGATGACATTATAGTGACAAGTTCTTCGGATCATGCTATTTCTGCTTTGCTCAAAGATTTGAATGAATACTTTGCCATCAAAGATCTTGGTGATTTATATTTCTTTCTTGGCATTGAGGTTCGGAAGACACAAAATGGGTTATTGTTAACTCAAGAAAAATATGCAAAGGATTTGCTCACACGGATTGATATGGAAAACTGTAAATCAGCACCAACACCGTTGTCTCCAACAGAACCATTATGTCTTACAGAAGGTACACCGCTTGGTCCTAATGACATTATACAATATAGAAGTATTGTTGGAGCTCTTCAATATTTGACCTTGACAAGGCCAGATTTAGCTTTCTCTGTCAACAAGGTTTGTCAGTATCTTCATGCCCCAACTACACTACATTGGACAGCAGTCAAGAGGATATTGCGCTATGTAAAAGATACACTCAGTGTTGGTCTCACATTTCAGAAATCATCTTCTACTCTGTTGAGTGCTTTTTCAGATGCAGATTGGGCAGGTTGCCTTGATGATAGGAGGTCCACTGGAGGTTTTGCTATATTCATTGGACCAAATCTGGTTTCTTGGAGTGCCAAGAAGCAAGCCACAGTTTCCCGTTCTAGCACTGAAGCTGAATATAAGTCCTTGGCAAATGCAACCGCAGAACTAATATGGGTTGAAGCTCTCCTTGGTGAACTTGGAATAACTCTAAAGGAAAAGCCATGTCTATGGTGTGACAATTTAGGTGCTACATATTTGTCTGCAAATCCAGTGTTTCATGCACGTACAAAGCATATTGAGATTGACTTTCACTTTGTGAGAGAAAGAGTTGCAAACAAAAGATTAGACATCAAATTTATCTCCAGCAAGGATCAAGTTGCAGATGGGTTTACCAAGGCGCTTCCTGTCAAGCTTCTACAAGAGTTCAAGCGTAATCTAAACCTTTCAAAAGGTTTTGATTAAGGGAGAGTGTTAGAGATATATTTAGCAATAGTATTCGGTTATACCTATATCTATGTATAGGAGTTTGATACGGTTTAGATACCGATCTCTTCTCTCCCTTATCCCATATCCTATGTAATCTCCCTAGCTTGTACGATACCCCAACGGAGGTTGTTTCCGTTCCTATATTAACACGAAGCACGAGCCAGGGAGAGGCATCGTTTCCGCCTACGCTATTTTTCAGAAGGATCTAATAAGTTGCTCCGATCCGAAATAAGATCGAGCAATCCTAGCCATGGGTACTACTACTCCACAACAAAACATGGCGCAGTAGTAGCCCACAGCTCCTCTTCTCTTCGTGCCGACAGAATAAACGACGGGCCTCGTATCCAGCCCACGCCGCCGCCCTAGTCATTGCAGCAGCTCCGAGCAGATGACCTGCTGCATGTACTTGCACGACCTCTGGTAGCTGACGAAGCCCATGAACCAGAACTCGAAGCCGTCCACGGTGGCGACGTGGATGTACTTCTCGTCCGGCCGGTCGACGTTCTCGCTCGGCCGCACCTTGCCGATCCTCTTGAGCGGGACTACGACCTTGTAGGACACCCGCGCGACGTCGCCCTTGGGGGAGGTGACGGTGACGGGCCGGTCGCTGCGGAAGGCGACCTTCTTGGTGGAGACGAAGAGCATCCCGGCGATGGGGCCGCCGGTGGTGTAGAGGTAGCACTGCAGCGCCTTCACCAGCCGCTCGCCCTTCTCGGCCGGGAACGCCTTCCGGAACACGCGCTCGATGCCGCCGGCCTGCAGGATCTTGGCCCCCAGGCTCAGCTTCCCCTTGACGGTCTCCGATATCTTGGGACCCAGAGTCACTGCATACGGTGAACCATGTATAGGTTAGAACAGAAGGTTCCACAAGCCGTTGAGATTACAAAAGAAATTAACATGCACGAGTGCATGCATGCGTGCTACTCACCATGCTCACGGAAGCCTTGTGCCCTTCTGCTCAGCTTGTTCACCCAGTGGACAACTTGACCCTTGGTGCCTGCAGAATTAATAAGCATAAGCATCAGCATCGAGTTATCATCTGTTGTTCATTAAGCTAGTGCCTAGTAGTGTGTTTCAGTCATCAAGGTCTTGCATGCATTTGTGCATGGATGATCGGAACTTACTGTGCTTGTAGCCGAAAGACGTGTAGGGGCTGGGATGCGTCAAGGAGACAGCAAGGTGGTCGCCGTCGACCTTCCTAACCTTCTCCTCTATGCCATACGCCTTGGAGGTCACCGGGACTCCCACGACATGGCCGCCGCTGCTGGACTTCATCTTGGCCGGCTGGCTGCAAAGTAACTAAGCTTGACGAAGAAGAACGATTGAGGGCTGCGTACGCTGGCTAGCTGCGTTGCGTTGCGCTGGTGAGCTGGTGAGTAAACTTAGGGAGTAAGGTATCGGGGATTGGTACCGGAGTGCAGCAGGCGAGGAGGGTGTTTATAAGCTTAGCGGTGGTGGATCCTTTTGGCAAAGGCAGCGCCTCGGCGGAGTCAGCACCCGGCCCCTGCCGAGTCACCGGCGGATCACAAAGGCGTATAGTCCACGTTCTTGCGTGGCCGCGTCATCCGTTCGGCAATGGCTAAAGCTAACTAGAAACGGAGCTAGTAGCTCTAGGGAGGGCCGGAGAGGCAGCCGCTTGGCCTCTTGCCTTCCATGTGAGGGCCAGGTGCATGAGGTATATATTCATCTGCTCGAAAGCGCGATTCGAGCTTTCGCCATGGGGTCGAGAGCATGGCCAGATGGCTACGTGCGGTGGGTTCTCTGCCGCTTTCCAGGAAGCGCCCCATGTGCCTGCACATTCGAGCTCCGGATTAGAGGTAAAGGAGGGTGGCGCCATGTCGGGGCCGGATGTGCAGGGGCCACGGTGATATGCTCGTCTAGATGTCTTTCGTGCATTGCACTCAGACAAAATGCTACTGTATAGACAATTGACATATATACATCATGCATGTAGACAGACAGTATGCACGCATCCTAAGAGCTGACTGTCCAACCCAACAAGGGCAGCAAGAGTTGTCCCCGAGGTCGCGGCCGCAAGGATCCCAACCATGATCCGTCAATTGATCGACTTCATGAGCACCTCTCTCGCTAGGCATAGCTAAGATCAACAGTGTGTTTCTTACTCTGCTCCGGGGCTCCGAGCTATGGCTTCTCCCCTGTCGAAGTCTCCGTTGGTGGTACCTAGTACTATCTACCCTACCTGAAATCTAAACGTCCTGCTCAGACCCCACGCAGCACCGAGTCAGCATGGTTTCCAGCCTCACCTAACGCTGCATGCATGTAACCGTCGAGCGCGCCGGGGTACGTGTCCATCCGGTTGCGGTGCACCGGCACGGCGGCATGGGCGCCATGCCGTCCCTGTCGCCCGGATTTAAACCGGCAACCAGGAGGGCGTTGGGTGGTTGGCCGCTGCGTTGTTTCCCGATTCTGCCATTGTTGGTTGTGCTTGGGCGACGCTCTTCGCGTTGCTGCGTCGGCCGCCCGCGTTGTCACCTCGGCTACCTACTCGGAAGCAGATCTTTGGCTTTCCCGGTGGGGCTCGCCGTCGTCTCAGCGCATCTGCGCCGCGGAGTACGTGTCCGGTCGAGAAAGGGAGATCTTGAGACCAGATCGTTTTCAGGCCGGCATTGCTGTCTTTCAGAAAAGATGGAGAATGGCCAGAGCGAAATAGCTAGCTGGGCGTGGTGTCCGAGACTTCTGGATCCATTAATACTCCTGCGATTAAGATGCAGATGCAAATGTAATGGCGGTACAGTAGTCTAAACATGATTACAGAAGCACTTGGAGAGTTGTATTCTTGAGTGTTGACCTCAGTTACGTTTTCTTTTCAGAACTTGACCTCAGTTAAGTACCTCGTCACTGTTGGGAAGGATCGTGAACTAAGGCCGGCCCACGCCCAATCACGTATCCATAGGTCCAGTACTCTCTACATATGAATTGTTCTGCATATGTTGAATTAGATCAGCTAACAATATATGCAGTAAAAAAATAATTAGATAGTTGAGAATTTGCCTATGACAAGATGGTTAGGAGGGTGGTTATACCTCAGTCGATTAGAGTTCAAATCCTAGATTTGACCCTGATGTTTCTTATTTAGACAGAATATTCTTCAGTGGGAGGCGACGTTCCCGTCGACAGCAAAGCGTTTGTGATGATTTAATCAATCTCAAAACCTGATATAAATTACAACGATATTTATTATTCGTTAACTCCACAAAAACATTAAATAGATTTTTGAGCATGACATAGCCAATAAAAAGCAAGAAAAAATTTGTGTGGATACCTCATAGACTCTAGAACTATGTTTACCTTTCAAAATATAAATTGTAGAACTATGGTTACTTATATGAATAAATAGACAAGTACATACTTAAGATTTATACATCTTACATGTGTTATTTAAATAAGTATTGATATATTTCATAGACAAAACAGACTTTCAGGTACCAAAACAAATATATGTGAATTGTGATTCGATTGAGTGTGTTTATTAAATTAATTTGTGGTGTGTGTGATTTTTCTTTTTCCACAAATCAGGGCCTACTGGACTAAGTAAAAAAACTTTCTACGGACGAATTATTGAAAGGAAATAGCAGAAGAAATGTTCTCTGCAAAATATAATTTAAATTTAACGGGATTATACTTGAAACCTTATGTGCAACATTGTACTTAATACTATGCACCAATATTATGCGGCCAATTTGTTAAGCTTAATGGAACATATACTAGAAAGTTAGGACGGTAAATTATCATGAAAAGTTATAAAAAAATAAGTAAGTTTAGTATAAATTAATTATAACTAGTTTCAACATCCCGTACGACCACAAAGTAGCAAGGTTTTAATAAATAAACAATTGGTGTCCTAAACCAAAAAAGGAAAGACATCGTAGTATCCAGAACGTTCACTCAAGTACCGAATTTAAAATATTTTTTATAGTTCTTTTGATAGCAATTCTCAGCATAACATAGAAGTACCAACATGGTCAGGCTGTTGTCTTTGATTAAATGTCTTCTAAACAATCTTAATGTCAAATACTCAAATATGTACTCCTCTTGCGTTGTCGGTGAGTTTTATTTCTTCATACATATTTTATCATTTAAAACTATTGGTCTATCGGGATTATACATTCGTTATCACAAAATATTTTTGGTCTTAATTTTTTTTGTAACGGGTGAAACATCATTGTTAAAATGGGATTCTGTCAACCAAAAGAGCTATATATATTGTTGGACAACTACTGATGCAAAGCAATTATGAATGTTACTAGTATGCTTTGATTTTACCAAATATGTCTTCATCTTTTGTAAATATTAAATAAAACTCTACTCACTGAAATATCGCAAAACATTTTCCTTTGTTAAGGAAGAAAGCTGAATATCAATTCTATATGAGCCCTTGGCTTGGTATTTTTACTAAATATATCTGGTTGGAGAAAATATCCGCTAGCTAGCAGATCGTTATCACTATAAGCGACGGGGTATTAGCTTGTGAAACGATATTTTGCAAATCAATCCCATGCATGTGCCATCAATATATTCGGTGTTCTTTGGTTGTACCACAAATCTTGTTCTCCTTCAATTTATTTTTGTTTGCTATTTTTTATTCAACAAATAATGTAGTTCTCTTAGAACAATATAAATAACGTAGCTTAGGGTTGTTGCTAGTACATATTTAAGGCTTTAATTGATTTAGTCACTTGACAGCTAGCTCATTTCTTTATCTAAGCATGTGTACAGACTGTTTTCGGCCTAAGCATTAGCTTTAGAGCTCTCATGGACATGTTTCTCAAAGAAATGCTGAAAGTGAGGAGCTGCACTGCACCCATAAGCAGTTGAACAAACACACTTCATGATTTTTGGCACTGAACTAGTGCATACCACATGTATATGTTGCCACGCTTGCCGTGGCAATGTAACATACACTTCTCCAACACGAAGAAATTAAATTAAACCAAACCCTAAATTAAGTTTCTTCTAGCACGTACCATGTATATGCCGGACTTGCTCCAGTGCCAAAAACGGCAAGCAATCAACCCGGAAATTAACCTACCACCTATGCTGTGCACAACAGATCAATCGGACGACACAAGGCAACTCTCAACCCAAACAAACAGTGATGAGCCAGATCGATCATTGCAGCTGTGCGTGCGCGATGGCTTGCTCTAGCTGCTGCAGGGACGCCTGGTAGGCGACGAAGCCCATGAACCAGAACTCGAAGCCGTCCTCCGTCACCAGCTGGACGTACTTCTGCTCCGGCCGGTGCTTATTCTCGCTGGGCTTGGCCGTCTTCACCTTCCCCAGCGGGATGTCCACCTTATACGGCACCCGCACCGTGTCGCCCTTCGGGGAGGTGAGCGCCAGCGACCGGTCGCTGCGGAAGGCCACCCTCTCCGTGGACACGAAGAGCATCCCGGCGATCGGGCCGGCGGTGGTGGACAGGTAGCACTGCGAGGCCTTGAGGAGCTTCTCGCCCTTCTCGACGGAGAACCACCGCCGGAAGACGTTCTCCACGCCGCCGGCATGGAGGATCCTCGCGCCAAGCGACAGCTTGCCTCTCACCGTCTCGTACAGTTTTGGGCCTATAGTCACTGGAGAATCATATCAAGGGAAAACGTGTTCAGCGTCTAATTCGATTGTACCTGAAGCTATGATGAACAGTTAAGAACCTGCTGAAAGAAAAATGTAAGATGCATTGGAGAAGCTAGGACTCACCATGTTCTTTGATGCCTTTAGCAAACTTGTCCCCCGTCCTTCCCGATTTGAAGCTGGCACGCGTGCTCGTCGAATACTTGGCATCGCCGCGGCAAGTAGCTCCAACATCGCTTGGGAACTCCGGCTCCTCGATACCGAAAGCCCTGTTGCTCACTGGGATCCCGATGACATGCTCCTGTACTCCTGCCTTCTCCATTTGCTGTTCGGAATGAATGAAGAACTGATCGAAGACTTCTTTTTTCTCTGTCAAGAAGAGGAAGGGAAGACTTTGCGCTGCTTCCTTCCTAATTTGCGCCTTAGTTTCCGGCCTCTGTCTGAGGTTGCTGGTGATGTGTGTGCGAGAGAGAGTAGTTGGTTGCTGCTCGAGCTCTGTGCTCTGAATGGGAAGGAGGGGGTGCCTTTTATAAGCTTTGGAAACCGGCCTGTAAAACTCCTCTTCCCAACCAACGATCCGATTCAAAAAGCCGGGTGTTTATCCATCCGATTAGCTTTTGAATGGAACAGTCATCGTCGCCCACAAGGATTCTGGATAAAAGAAGTTGTTCCTATGTGTTGTGCTGCATGTGCAAGGGTCCACTGTTAAACTTTTGTGCGTGTCACGAGTGACATCTAGTCATCCATGCATGGACCATGATCGATCCCTCGGCCCAACCAGCTGCCGCTACACATGCGCGCATGCAATTGGGGCGTCCGGTAAAGAAAATTCAGGCAGGGGGGAAAGTATATCTGTAACTTTGGCGCCGGCGAGTCGCTGATCAATCTCTGTTTGCGCAAAGGCGCAAGCAATGGCAACCGAATTTCCCCTTTCTAATTCGTTCAACCTCGATTAGTTTATGCTGTGTCTGCGACTTAGTGTTCAAAGCCAAAGCTTCGAGCGGATGCAATGCCGGATCGCCACGAGTAAACCGCACGTTACCGCACTTCCCCGCGAGCTGATTCGACGACGGCGATGGCGTGGCAACGGAGTGGATAAATGGGGCAGCGGGGCCGGCCTACCCCGTGCTGGGATTAGGACGAAGAAGGAAGACGAAGAAGGTTCGGGCATGCATGGAACTATGGAAGACACCGTCACTGGTTCGGTCACTGCGTTCTCTGTTCGTCTCCACGTTTCCGCGCGCTAGCTTTTCCTTCGCGCCCACGGTGGCCTGAGTCAGCGTCGCGTCCTACGACGTGCCGAGTCAGCGAACCATCTCGTCGCCGGCCATGGCCTCGTGGGTTCGGTGGCCAGCCAGATGGCTCGATGCATCAGCGCAGCTGTCATTTCCAACCGCGCGCGCGAGATCGATGGTGGCGACCCGACCCGCCCGG
Organism: Poa annua; assembly: GCA_026929855.1. Lineage (NCBI taxonomy): Eukaryota > Viridiplantae > Streptophyta > Magnoliopsida > Poales > Poaceae > Poa > Poa annua. Next base: position 76,561,587 of record CM049433.1, read on the forward strand.
CTCAAAGCAGTTCACAGATATGCAGGTGCACATTGAATATGGGCATGTGGGTTAAGGCTTCCCTGTCATCGATCAGCGATGATCATCGAGCTACTAATCTGGATTGTTTATGCTCTATTACAGTATTATGCATGATTTTCCCTGCTTTAATTTGTATATATAATGCTGTGGCCGGTGTTGCGTGGGGTCATACGGCGATAGAGATCGATCGGTATTCCTGGTAGTTGGGGTTCTAGTTTTATAAAGGTCAAAATTTATAAGTTTGAATCGGCCTTGTGTTGACCATAACTGGAGTATACACTACTTTTGCTTACGCGAAAATAACAAGGAAGAAGGAAAATGCGGGGAAACGAGGAAACCGGGGAATGTGCGTGAGTGCTCTCGATCGGCAAATTTTTCTCTCTGCCTCGTTTAATACACGTCGGCACCGACGAAGATATATATATAATTAAGCATGTGTGCTAGACTGCTAGCTAGAACTCCTAGCTCACAGTACTGTTAGATTATGAGTGTCGGAGATAACCGTGTTTCCGGTATGAAAAGATAATCATCAGTCTATATATACTCTCTTATCAGCGTCCGAGACCAATGCATGCCATCAAGTAAGATATACTCTGACAAATTAGTCTTTGAGAAATTCAGGTCGGTCACACAAGGACTCAAGGAGCGAAGTTCTACTGTTCACACGTCTGACCAATCTGCCTGCACACACCACATGCATTCAGATCTGTGCTGGCAGCTTGCAAGAGCTTCATATACTGTATTCTAAGCTTTGTATGTGACCCACTAGAATCCCACACTATGACCCAATAAGATCACACCAGCCTGAATATCCATGACCCATTAGTAACCCAGACATTGGCGATCTCCTTTTACTGTTATTTCCTTGCTCGGTGGGTGCAATAGCACAAAGCCACTGCCTGCCTGCTGACTGTTGCATGTCCAAATGCCCCTAACAGTATCAATCTGCCATTAAACAGATCGATCACGGCAGAAAGCAACGGCACAGAGGATATAGGCCGTGCTAGATTACGTGAAATCCGGGCTGGTCCTCCACCCCATGTGGTAGAGATAAGGATCGATGCAATGCATGCACGACTTGCAATGTCGACGTAAAAGTTTGGCTCTGATGCGCCAAGTCCGAAGCTTTTCGTTGGGTCATGGGGGTCTTAATCAAGAGCGTCTTGAGAGCCTAAAAACAAATCGGATCAGAGCGGGAAAAGGGAGGCAGGTTTCGCGTAGTCGACACACAAGCCCTGGTGGTTTAGGTCCCGCGCGCGCCCCTTATTTGGTGCTGCCGTTTGTGTCACCGATGAGCAACGCCCCAACTAACTTATTGTTTAAGCTTTGCCAACTCCTTGATTTTTGTTCTTGCGTTGTCCACATGCAACGCACGCAATGCAATGGCAGTTTGTGGGGCTCCGGTTCATTTTTGCCGTGGCCCAGGCAAATATATATAGGTAGGACATATGCGTGATCTCGCATGATTTTCCAGCGATTACGATGGCTAGGGTTGTTTTTCACCTATGGATTACACAGTCCTCAGAGGAGGGGGGGGGGGGGGGGGGGGGGGGGGGGGGGGGCACACATTGGAAAAGGTTGTTATTAGTACAATCTACAAGATGCAAATGATAGTCATATAAATACCATTTAGTTAATTGGCAAGGTCTATGTCAACATACTTATCAACAACTAAAATATGGTGATGTAAGCACGTTATAGGAATTAGGATTCCAATGCAGCTGCCTTAGCGCAATATCATATGTATTTTACTCACGTGGCATATTAGTTAATAAAGATAGAGGATGGGTTGTAGCTTAGTTAACATATATACAAGCCATTCCACGTAGCTATAGGCCAAAAAAAGGGTTATATCCATTATATGTATGCATGAGCCACAAATTAATCATTAAATGTAAATGCAACCTATAGCAAACAATACATTGCACTAGTTGTATCTTAAACATAAAACGGTAATCCGAGTCGAAGTTTTAGAAGTTTAAATGAAGACATGTCACTGCAATATACTCCCTCCGTCTTTGTATACAAGGCCACTTCGTTTTTCATGTCAAACTTTGACTTTTAATTTTAGTCAACAAAAATATGAATTATATTTCATAAAAAATATATCACGGAAAAGTTCTTTGAAATGTGCATCTAATGACATACTTTTTGTGGTACGTAATTCAGATCTTATTGGTAAAATTAATGATAAAAGCGTATTCTAAAAATATGAAGTGGCCCTGTAATTAAAGACTGAAGGAATACTAAATAGGGACACGAACATCAAGCTGCGGTGGAAACGATGGATAAACTAGTCACAATGGGGAGTATCATATACTAGTATCATGCATATGATAGTAGTTTATGTTACTAATTTCACAATGCACAATAACATATTTGTGGTATCATATAATGCTGCATTTATTAGGTGCTAGACTTATCTTTCATTGGAATCCGTTATGTTACGATATCTACCTATGATACCATTATCACATCTCTCTTCATTAATTGCAGTGACACGTCATATTTTTGCCAACATGGCGTGCATGATACCACCTCTGATACTCCCATTAAAGAGAAACTCCGCTAATTAAAAATAGGAGACTGGATCCATCTTTACTCCAGCACTCTTTTCCAAAAGAACATTAAGAGGGAGAATAAATGACGTCAGCTTTTTCTCCATAATAGTTCAGTGGGGGAGATGAAGAGAAATAGAAGGGAGAGAGAAGATCATTGTGCCTCAGGAAAGTCTATAAGACGGTGCGTCGCACCATGAGGTTCAGGAAAAAGAAAGAAAATATTGTGATAGAAGAGCATGACGGAGCTGATTTGGCATACAACAAAAGTAATATAGAGGGTTGTGATGTGGTATGCTTGCATGTTGAGAGAATTACCCTTAGTGGGTTGCTCCCATTTAGATACTATAGATTCCCTCTAGTACTACACGAGATTCGTTAGTTTTGAGTTGAAAGAATTTTATGTTGAGTTCACTTCTCTTAGCACAACACATGAAACCAAGAAAAAACCCATACCCACAAGTATATTGCAACGATGCCATTTTGACACCACGTACAAAACACATATGCTTCACGGTCAGATTATTGAGCTCACAAACACATAAACGACATTTTTGACCATGACAAAACCAATAAAATACACAGATAAATTTATGCCCTCGTACATTCTACAAATATGTTTAGTTATGCATAAATAGACAAGTATAGACCCAATATTTTTCTATCTTACCGTCTGTTATCTAAATATGCATTGAGATATTTCTTAGCCATAATGGCCTTTGTGCTAATATATTTAAAACCAAATCAACCAAAAAAAAATATTTGCATTATGGTTGCATAGAGTTTTGTAAACTAATTTACCGGTGTGTGTTGCTTTTTTTCTTACTTCCCCGTATAAAGCCCTACTTGAATAAATTACGAAAACAAATAAAGGATTTATCGAAAGAAAATGGAGAAGTAACATTCCTTAGAAAGTATGATTTCAATTTCACGGGATTATACTTGAAACTTCATATGCTATAATTATACAAGAAATATCATTGTACTTAATACTAACCATAAATATTATGTCGCAGACCTTTTCGAGTCTAACGGAAGGATTGTACACTGTCATGACAAGTCATAAATAAGTAAGTAAGTTTGGTATAAATAAATTATAGCAACTAGTTTTAACACCCTTTAGAGCATCCATATTGCAGGGGCACTTAATTAGGCGCTTACGTATTAAAAACAAATAAAGCAAGAAAAAAATAGGTACAAAGCGCTTACCAAACCGACGTGGGGCTCTTGTGGAGACGCTAATTAAACCCGCTCATACGCAGTTCCGATTTCCACGCTCGTACAAAAAAATCATCTAACATCGGGGGGTCTTGCGTCGAAGGCCCGTGATTGCAAACCCAACTACCGATTGAAATGAATCGTAATCCTAGAGTCGCAATATAAGCTCCACGTTGTGCATGCTCTTAGACCCACAAATTAGTCAGGTTTTAAGAGTACAATACTTGGTATTCCAGACAAAAAATAGAAAGTAGACTAAAAATCCCTTGTGTCCCTAAACTAAAAAAAAAATCTACAATTTGATTTGATAGTAAGTATCAACAAACCGGAGAAGTATGCAACATGGTCACATAATAGCACTGTACGTGAACATATAGAGGCTGACATGGGAGAGAAAGAAGCGGACGTGTCAGCTACACGTTGACCGCATATTTTGCCCAAATTAGATGCACAAAACGAGTCAAACTTGACACATACGCCATTATTTCTGTCTGTGCGGATAAAAACGGTTGCCAACAGACCAAATGCGGTCCACCGTTGCTCCACCGACGGTGGCTGTGAATATGAGAAAGCAGTGGATCCTATAAAGGAATACCAAGTGCACGATGTGTGATGTGCAATCAAGGGACTGAAAATCGAAAAACTTGAGTTAGTTCAAGGAAAATGTGTTCTAGCAAATCCAACATAATACAAAGAAAAATAAAAAATTAGGAGACTTGTTGCTATTTTAATTTCGACATCAGAATTTTAAAGAGCATTTTAGAACAAGTTGGTTGACACCGAATGAATCGCTTGGATGTATATATAGTTGATGGGGACCTAACTTTGACACTCAACTAGAACCAGCTTTAATCGGACAGTTGGCCGTTGGTATCGATATTGTACTATCTATATTTGAGCTGTCCACTATGAACACAGATGTGTAGAATCATATTGGTAATAGTAATGTAGTATACCAACGACATCTTCCTGAAACAATATATAGTACAGACGATATATTATGCAACTCTCTTTGTAAGGCGCAAATTGTTCTCCTACCCTTTCTCTTTTTTCAGAATAATATTCCTACCGGTTCTTCCATTAGGTTTTCTTTGCGAAGGAGATATATGGGATGGTACATTGGTACTGATAAAGATCGGCATGACAGCAAAATGCCACCTACAAAGGACCATTCCTCATACTTTGGAGTACAAAAAAACCAGGGCCGGCCAAGCGACTACACACGGAAAAATAGAACCAATCAATCAGTTCGCGCGTCGAGCTGTCCGAAGAAAAATGCTTAATTTTTCTCTAAGAAAAAGATAAGCGCTAAATCAACGCAAAGCAAGACTAATCGGTGCATACACGACGCACCGACTGGAGTGGACGGCTTACTTTCGAGTGACGATCACGCGGGAAGCAAGCTGGGCCGGAGCCATGGTGAGTGAGTACGTAGACATAAGAAAAGCTTGCAGCCACCATGCCATGCCACCCCCATGCACGCGTGTTCCCCTTTGCCTCGGCCGGTGGTCATGGGACTCGCGGCGCGCCCACGCTGTGACACTTGTGCCGGTCACCGGCGTTTGCTGCTCAGGGTGGAGTGGGAAGGTGGGAGAAAGCTTGATCTTCATGCGGCTCCGGATCTTCGCTCCATTTGCAGGAATCTGCTCTGTTCGTTCCTAGTTCAGTTCAGTTCAGTTGTTGATGTCAGGTGGTAGGTCAGAAGAATTTGGATGGAGCTTGGACGCTTCGTTGCTTCGATTTGGTTGTAATTGGCAAATCGTTACTTTTCCAACGGAAGTGTTGGCGAATCATCAGGTCATTCTTCGCATAAAAATAATCATCAGGTCATTGTTTGTGCTGATTTCTGAAGTGAAGTGATGTCAGGCCTACTGTCAAACGGCACTCGGAGTATGACTTGTGAACATGGAAAAAAATAGGACGCTATTTCTTCACTAATAGCACGCTATAGCATATCTGGAGGGTTCACGCTAAATTTTACCATTTTTACGCGCTATGAAGTTATTCACGAAATAGCACGCTATATCCCGCTATATCGCGCTTAACCGTCATAACTTTAGCACGCTATTTTCTTTTTTCAACCTATGAGCGCAAAACATCGAGTTTTCCATCTTAAGAAGAAGTAAAAATTCTTTTCTGTTTATGTTGATGATGAACTATAATTTATAGGTTGCTCTTCTGAATTGTGAAACATGCCGTCAAATGCTGATAATTCTGAATAAACAATTTATATTATGTTGTTGGCCCGTGATATGTTGATTTTAGGTTTCTAAACAATTGGAGAATGTTTTTCATACTTGGTTATGCATATATTGTGCCATGGATTTGGCCCTGACATTGGTATCTGGTTAAGTGGTTATGCATGGATTTGTGCCTCATGTTTATGTTTGTGCTATGGATTTGGCCCTGCCATTTGTTTCTAGTTAAGTGGTTATGCATATATTGCTTATTGACAAATATTTAGTGCTGAAATTCTTAATATTTGAGATATATCTAACATTTTTTCACCACGCTATTTTGTAACGTAGCTTCGCTATAGCACGCTATAACTTCTATAGATTCCGGAGGAGGGCCACGCTATTTTTGATAGCACGCTATTTGTTTCCTTGCTTGTGAAGGACAGGTCGAGAAAAGGAGAAATCAACCAGATAATAGCACGATGGGCCTGTGAACTCTCTTGTGGCAATTCCGTATAGGCCGAACCGCGGGCCTTTAGAGTCACAAGGAAGCCTCATAAGGCCCACATCACTTGCTTATCTCTGTTCTCAGAAAAAGGCTGCATTTTTCTCAAAACAAAAGGCTGCATTATTCTCCATAAAACAAAACGTGGCAGGCATTATCCCAAAGGCGTCCTTAATCACTATTTCTCTTTATATTGTTCGAAATATTATTATTTTTCTGTTTGGTTAAGTGTATCACACATTTTCGAGCTCACTGGAAACTGGAAGGTCGATTTCTTGGACGGTACGGCCTAATTATATAAATTAATTGCATTTAGCTTGCATCAATGGGGATGTAGCTCAAATGGTAGAGCGCCCGCTTTGCATGCGGGAGGCACGGGGTTCGATCCCCCGCATCTCCAGTTTTTAATTTTCCTCTTTTTTCCATTTCGTTCGAACATGACATTCTCTTGATTTCGAATATGACATTCACAGGAAAAAGACTACTCATTCCGTTGTGAGCACATCCAGATTTCTCTTCACATTTTTTTTGTTATATCTTCACTCTTGTTCCTACCAGCAAACAGAGCGTAGCGCAAAAGTGAAAGGTAAAGGTTATAATTACCGGGCGGATTTTGGCCTTTTGGCTTTCTCACGATCCAACTGCCACCAAATCTTTGCCCGCACCCCGAAGAGATCGTGATTCTCTGTTCGTCACCCTTTGACTCTGATGTGAACGAAGAAGGACGACATTGCTGCACCTTTCTGAATTCTGAACCGCATTGTCATTTCCCTGCAGAGAGAAATGGCCGCTCTGCACTGTCCACTGAAAGAATAAACCTGGCAGCACTCATGTAACTTGTATCCTCTTGCATTCACTGACAGTAATAGATTGCAGATTGTATGCTTGTACTAGACTAGAAGTAGTAAATTGTATGCTTGCAAACTTCAAAGTTTCATCGTCAGTACAACTAGTTTTATCCTTTTGCATTCAGTGACAAATCCTCTGCTTCTATAATTGTATCATGCTTCCTACCGTCGCTTCATGCCATTGTTTTATTTGGAAAATATTTGATTCATATGACAATGCTGGATTCTTCAGCTTAAGGTTGGATTTCAGGGTTATCATTAGAGGCCAGGTCGTGTGATACTTCAAACTCTAAAATCAAATCTGTGTGCATCGTTTCGATGCATCACGAAACAGGCTTTCGCCCCGCTTTATAAATAAAGCCAAATCGTTTCGATGCATAACCAGGCCGGTGCTCCCTTTTCAGAAGAAGAAAATCGGAGCGTAGTTCTTTTGTCGCATATCTATGCCCTGTTCTCTTGCATAATCGTTCAGGTAAATAAACATTATCGGCCAGAACAGAGGTGTACCTAGGTCAGTGTGTTCGCCGAAACAATGAAAGGACCAAGAAAAATAACACCTCCCTGTTACACTACATCGATCAGCTGAACAAATGCATCATTCTACACTCGTCGGTTCCTGGAATAAGGTAAAAAAAACGAGGCTTCTAACAAGGCTAAACACGGCGCACATTGCTTGATCATCAAACACCAAATCAGCTAACGAAAACCGGCACGGAGGTGCCATAAACAAATGCAGCCTACCGTCCGTCGTCGGTGTCACCGTACGAAACCGGTGGAGTCAGGCGCCGCGGCCGTCGTCGAAGTTGAGCGCGTAGCTCAGGGCGTCGTAGTGGAAGCTGAACCTCTGCTTGCGCCACCTGCCAGTAGAGGCTCCTCGCGAAGTACTTGCTCCTGCCTCCGTCCACCGCGGCAACACCGGCGGCCTCCACGGCAGCTACCACAGCAGCCATTCTTGAGCGAGAGACGGGTGAGGCGGTTGATCGAGGCTGCGCTGTTTGGGCGAGCTGTCTCTGATGTCTCAACTCGCTTTTGAGGTTTTGCCCAGCATTGGGCTTGGTTTGGGTTGAAGGGTTCGCGAGGGAGTGAGAGTGCTGACAGCTAGGGTATATAAACAGCTTGTCAACTGACGAGCCTTTGTTTTTTCATCTTTATTCTTCCTGTGTCCGCCAGACCGCTACCGGCGTGTGAAACACTACCTTGGCCGTGTGTCCATGCCTAGTGGTGTCGTCATAGAAGCGGTTCAGACTTCAAAGTTATAAAAAAATCCATCGTAATCCGCACCGTTACCTGGCTTGTAGTTATAGCAGAAACTTGTTGAGTAAAAACCCAAAGTTCAGAAGCCAAATAGGAAAGAAAAACAGGCAGACTTCAGACATCCAGAGTTTACCCAAAGTTTTCAAGGATACAAGGAGTACGTATTGGCATAGCACGTGGGTTTTGTACTCTAACGCGCGGGGTGGCTTGGTCTTACAGTTAATTAAGTATGAGCATACCACATGGGTTTACTGAGCGCCTGAAATGTTTCAGCCAGCGTGACCTGACCGGCGGGGAGGGGACGGAGCTATGGGGATGGACATCATGGAGCAATTTGGCGGTCTTCTCGTTGGGCCTTTCTGGATATCGAATTTGTTGGTTGCAATGGCTTCTCGAGGCAGTGTGCACTCGCGTCGCCAACCGTCAACACTGTGTTGTATTCAGGCGGCGGACTGTGCCATGATGCGGCGATCTTCCCTGGAAAGGCAAGGGTGGACCTCCTATTCTTGAACCAGTAGCATTTTCCCCATCTTTAGCTTTCCATCTCTCCCAGCATATGTCCAATTTTGGGACTGTTGCTCCGTCCTCCGTATGCTCTTGACGTGGAATTTTGTGCTTGTTCTGATACCAGCGCTCTGGCTTCTGAGAAGTGAGAAGACACATGGGGCTGCTGAACCGTGCAAGCGACGTACCCTCCTCTTGATTCACGTTTGGCCAAATTTTACAGTACTGGGATAAGCAGGAGGCGGTGTCGTTCAACGAATAAAGTAATAAGTCAACTAGCCGCGACGGTGCAACAGTCTGCTTCTGTTTACCCATGCTGCATTGTCCAGGGAGCCAGTGAAGAGTCAACCGTTCTTGGAATGGAGCACTTCAGTGGTTCGACATGCTCGCTATGAACATCCCAGTGTAAATGGAAAATACACCACGCTCAGACTTCCATAATAATCATCTCTGAAACAGAACATCTTCTGTATGTAAACATGAGTGCCAAACTATTTTTCTCGGGTATTACATGTCTCATTTATACAATGAGATTCAAGTTTAGAGCCACGTAAACATCAACCTAACACAACTAAAAATATACTCCCTCCCATCCACATAGAGTGTCGGGAGCTGTACATAAATTTTATGCTATCATGGTACATTCTCCACGACACTTAAAATGGATTAGAGGGGGTAGTAGAAACTAGCTTTTGCCAAAAAGAACCTCGGTCAAGAAAAAATTACAAGAAACTAACGCTTGTCACACTCCTACGGCACCGCCGTAGCGGCCACCCAATAAGAACTAACAACTCACCTTTTCACCCGAGCTCAACGCGGCTCAATCAATGATTTGTATCTTTACGGATCCCCAAAGTAATTTGCCAAAAGTAAAGTCATTGTGGTTGAGAATATATGGTCCTAAGAGCGTCTGAGACACATCTTTGAGCTCCACATCTGGCATCCCAAGCGACAACATTGGTGTAAGAAACCAGATCTGCTAGCCTCCAACCCCCTGGGTCTCATTTGACGCTGGAGCATGCGTCGTTGTAAAGGCATAGTCCGGGAACAAGTCCACCACAATGATTGCACCGTCCGCCATCCCCATTTAAACAAACTACCATTCAGATCAGCCGCCGTCTAAGATTAGAACACCGAATCAGGAAGGTTTTAAAACATTTTCATTCATCACCACATTTTTTTTGCCGGAGCCAAGACGTCGAGCAGCTGAACAGCTAAGCTGCAGAGGACCTAACCCTAAAACTACACATCTCCGCACAGGAAAGATCCGACGACTCCTCTCACTACATGCTATCATGACGTCGTCAGCCGAGGGGAGCCGTCGGAGACCAGCGTCGGAAGGCTGCTGCCATAGGACATCGGTTTTCCCTCCCCGACGACACATGAGCGAAACCCTTCGTCCCCGGCAAATCGTACAGTTATCTCTTTTTGTTAGTTGATTTACACATTGTGGCAAATTAACCCACCCTGCACACGGACCCGATGCAGAATCCGTTACTCATGTGTCTATCTATTTTTCGACGCTACTATAAACAAACTCTTATAACGTCAAACCTAATACCCGGTAATCGATTCAAACTTTAGACAGTCAACGATCCTCCGGTGAAGAACATCGATCAGGGTGCCTGAAGGACCTTTATTTCCATTGGTGTCGATGCTCCATCACCGGACATGAAGAACTCATAAACCCTATAGGATCAGGCACACCAATCTGATGTACCCTCATCCCTGGTGTGGCCGGCGGAGGACAAGGAGTCAGCGGGGCGGCGCTGGCGGTGGAACGAAGATGCGGTCGGCTTTGGTCGCCTCTATCTACCAAAGTTTTGGAGAAACCATTTCACACTTTCTTGTATTACTGCTTGATGGATTAGGTATGCTATGGTAGTATCTCTGTAGCTCTTCTCTTCTCACATACGACATCATGCATGAGACATCCATACTTTGTATGTGGGCCCTTTTTGGTTCGCACGATCATATCTCAAATTGTTGTTGTAGCCCCATTTGTATGTGGACTTGGGCTCATTCAAATTCCTCATCTGAAATTTTGCACGCCTCAACTGCCTCTCTCACGCACGGCCCAAACATTCTCCACGTCCAATCTGTGATTTGTCCTTCTTTTTCCCCCTTTTGACACAAGGGCAACACAGGTTGGAAATTGGCTGGCCCAAGAAGAACGGCATCCATCAGGGTCCCAAAAAGAGAAGAGATCAAAATGGTAAATTCTACTCCCTCCGATCTATGAAAAGTGTCGCTCATCTAATACAAAGTTTATACTCCCTCCATTCCGTAATATAAGGTGTCTAAGGTTTTTGCACGGATATTAAGACATCAGTATTTTACATGCGGTGAACTCATTTTGTCCTGATAAAATTCGAGAGAGAGGAATCCATAATAGTCATAAATTGAAAAAAAAAATCTCAAATCCCTCCATTCTAGATTGTGACACATTTTTCGATGAGTAAAATTGTCTATAAATTGTAATGCACCTTATATTTTGAAATTTTTCTCAAAACCTTAGACACCTTATATTAAGGAACGGATGGAGTACTAGCTTAGTATAAAATAGGTGCCACTTTTGTGGATCGGATGGAGTATATATAGTAATCACTAATCCTCAAAAAGAAAATCTACATAGTCATTCATCACTATACTTTTTTGATCAACAACTCACAATTTGACTAAAAAGTGTCAATACATATAGAAAATGTATATCATGAGATGCAACAATGCCATTTGTACAAACTCAACCATTTTAAAACAAAGGAGTATATCAACATGATAAATGGTTAATTTATGGAACTACACCACGGGAAGTACTACTTGGTAATCCAATGAGACTGCCGCTAACAAGTTTAGTTAGTATACTATTTTTTTCTAATGGGAAGCCCTGCAAGTTATATGTGAATAGATGCTCCGTTGTGTGCAACACATTATTTCATAAGGCATACCAAATAATAAATTTACATATGCAAACATACTAAAATCCACACCCATTTAATTTTCATCGATGATTAGTCTAACCAATGTTGTTTCAATATCAAGTATAGAGCAAACACACTTTATCAAACTATGACTTGCTAGATAATTTTGACCACGTCAAAGTAGTGTCATTGTTTTAGTTTGTACTCTAAATTTTTCTATAAGTATGTTGACTTAATCTTACACTAGAAAACGCTATTGAAATATTTGTTAGATCATACTCTTTATAGATAGGAAGAATATTTTTTAGAAATAACTTACGCTACAAAATACAGTATAATAACTTTCAGTGATATTTAGTCCCAAAAAAACACCAACTAATATTGCATGTTATGTGGATAAATTATGCGAACAAATAAATAATTATACTTGTAATATTGTAACATGCTAAAAATAAGATGTAGTGAAGTACAATAGTTTAGTACAAATTGTATTTGTTTTGTTTGCCCCGGGCCAAATTTTTCATTGGGTTGACGTTGTTCGGGAACCAGCAAGATCACCCATCATCGCATTCCACTAGTAGAAAACAGGCTAACAGTCCCGGTTGGTAAGAGCCTTCAGTCCCGATTTAGCAACCGGGACTGCGGAATCGGGACTAAACACCCAACCTATAGTCGCGGTAGGATCTGTAACCGGGACAAAAAGGTATCCACGTGGGAGCGCAGGTGAGCTGCTCGGCGATGGACCTTTTGTCCCGGTTTGTATTACAAACCGGGACTAATAATTTCGAGGGGTTTTAGCTTTAGCATTTTTATTTTGTTTTCTGTTTTCTGTTTTATTTATGATTTAAACTATTGTTTGTAAGCTACAATTACACACATCGATGCATATAGTATATGAAGTGTCTAACGAGAATTGATCCATACCAACGAGACTCGTATCAAGTTAAACATGTATCATATACATAAGTGTCGACCTAACACGATCATTATTACATCAAAATCATTATTTACGGTTTATATTGTATTCTCCTGTTGGGGCTATGACCTCGTCAAGCAGAAATCCACAAATTTCATTTTGAATTCCTCTAGAGCGTTGATATGTAGTGAGATGCGCTCGTTGATTCATTTGCTGGATATATCAAGAGAAGACGGTCAATATAAATGCATCAAGAGTTAAATTGTGAATTGATATGTAAATGCTTTACGTACCACCATATCCATCCGCTCACTGACATACATGCGCATATACTCGCAAACGTAATATCCACACAGATTTGTCGCCGGTGGCTGTCTCTCGCACTTTACGAAAATAGAGTTCATATCAAGTAATAATCAAACATGACAATCCGATATTGAAACTAGAACTAAGCTGAAAGGTCAGCTCTGGTTTAAATTGACCTTCTCCGGCACGTTTTATGAACCGCTTCCATACCCTGCCCCGGCAAATAAAATGAATAAAGAATATATTCATAACTGGAACTTAGGAAATGAAAAAAAGAGGTCAATATAGTACCTTTGGAGCGTTTCAATAATGTTCCAGTAATCCGTCTGGGTCGATGTAATTGTCGTGGTGGTATCACGGCAGATGCCATAGGATGGCTAACTGTGTGGGGCCGATGGACGCTGGTGGATCCGGGGAGGGCTAGCGAGCTAAGGAGCTCACACAAAAGATGGCACGGAATAAACCAAAACCGACTTAGGCAGGGAAGAAACCGCAAGAACACACGAAGAACACACTCAAAACCACAAGCAACCACAAACACGCACGATGTACCCAGGTTCGGGGCCCTCGTGAGGAGGTAACACCCCTACTCCTGCCTTGCCTCTCTCTATATGTGTCTCACAAGATCTACAAAGGTGCTCCTTGAGCTGTTTTACCTCTCTCTAGGATGAACTCAAGAACAAGGATGAACTACAAGTAGACGAGGAGTAAATGCGCCTATAGTTTTGGCCCTCTGGTTGGTCTCTCCCTCACAGGAGGAGTTATGGCGCTATTTATAGAGGTCCCGCCGAGTTAACCGGGAACCCTAATTCCTCCGGGCCCCCCGGACAACAGCCCCCGTCCAACGGTAATGTCGACACCTCTACCGCGACCTAGCCGCCGGGCTACCCGGCATAGGTCGAGGTAGGCCATGATGCCTCTTGCCGTAGCCGCCGCCTGCCTAGGTGATGATGCTTCCCCTGTCAGAGACAAGACGTGCCTTCTCCATGCCTAGTCTCCTGTCAGTCAGTCGCCAGCACAGTGGTATAGTCATGCCGCCCTTGTCTTGTGCCCTTTGTCCCGCGCCCGTGTCAGACGGGAGGTGACCTTACTTCCGTGTCAGGCGGGTCAGTGTCCTGCGTTCGTACTTGCCCTTGACTTGTCGCCCGACTTAGGGTATGTCGGACACATCCTCCTATCCCGGCACAAGTATGCCGGGCTTCTCTCCGTGTACCGGCAAGGCTATGCCGGGCCTGGACCTCCGACATACCTCACCCGGCCTAAATAGGTATGTCGGATTCTCTTTCCTGCACATCACACACAAATAAACAACTCGGACATGGTGATGTCGGTTAGAATAAGCTCGCTACTCCTCGCCTTTACCCTACCCGGGGGTAGCCCCCCGACACTAGTCCCCGAAGCTGGTGTAGCCCTGCGGCCTCGGATGAAGGGCTGCATCAGTTTGAACTAAACAACTGCCTGACATCAGCCGCCGACCTTGCTATGTCGGGCTGACCAATCACACCGAGCTGCGTACGCCGGTTGCCCCACAGCCGATCCGACGTCACCATGCCGGCCCGACAAGAAAATCCCGGTATGCCTACTCCGACACATTGTAAATTCATACGACATGGCCATCTTGGTTTGACACTGAGCTCTCAGCCATCCTTGGTTCTTGTTCCGGTACCTCCGACATCAACAAATCTTGCCGCAGATCTCCTCCCGAGACGTGCCATATAATTGCTGCACCATCCCGAGAAACTCGCCACGCGGCCTGACGAACCGTCACAAACACGCCGCACGGGCCCCACCAGCTGTCATATCCCGCAGACACTCGAGTAGTTTGACCCCGAGGCGCCTCCTCGATTTCCGGGCTAGCAACCGCATCCGATCCGCAGCCGACGGTTCCCATACTGTGGCCCGCTGTGCGGCCGATCGTGCGGCCATAACCGCTCCACCTCCGTGAACCGCCGCATACACGATCCCACTACCCGCTCAAAACCAACGGGCGGGAAAAAACGGGCAACCGCCTTGCCACCTTCCCTCTTAAATAGCCTGGCGCACGATTCCCTCGCCCCTTCGCCTCCATACTTCCCATCTTCTTCCTCCTTCACTCTCCTCCGCCGCCGCTGCGCCCGAACGCCCGCGGCCGCACACCGACGACCTCGCCGCCGTTCAGAAGACGCAGCCCGGAGCCGCCGTCGTCACCGTTCCTCCAGCGCGAATCGCGATCTCCGGTGAGTTTCTTTCCCTCCCCGCACCCGATTAGATCCCCTAGGACCTCGCCGGCGTGCTCGTGTCCGAGGCTTTTCCTCCGCCCCTGCCTCTACTCCGGCCACCGTGGGTGCCCTACGTGCCTCCACCGGAGGGGAGCGAATGGTCCCCGCGCATTCCAGTCTTGCTACTGCTCCCTAGATCTTCCTTGTTCAACTTAGCAACATTTAGGCGCCATACTCACGGTTCTTCTCCCTTAGCTCATAGAAAGGTTTTCCTTTATTTCCATTATCCAGATCTCCTGTGTGCCGTGTAACCGACACAACTCTGTTTTCTCCCCGGCATTCGACGACTGCTATCCGACTTACTCTACACCTCGGTCTATAACTCGGCATCTGTTTTGCAGATAAGCCGACATGTCTTCGAGCCATTCCTCCGAGCAACCCGACACATCCGCGGAAGGAATCCGAGGAGGCTGGGAAGGCTCCGACGTAGTGCAAGACGACCTCGATTGGCTACGTCGCACGCGCCGCGTCCCGGCACCAATCATATGCCGGCTTCCTGGCGACGAAGTTGAGCCCGCGCCCCAGGAAGGAGAATGGGTGGTGTTTGTCGCGCACTTCGAGCGCGGCTTCGCCCTTCCGACAAGCAGGTTCTTTCGGGCCTTCCTCGACAAGTTCGAGCTGCAGCCGCATCATTTGCCGGCAAACTCCATCACGGTCCTCTCGGCATTCGTCGCCTTCTCCGAGGGGTACCTTGGCCTGTGGCCTCTGGTCAGCCTCTGGGCGAAGTACTTCGTGCTTCGGAAGCAAAGCATTCCGAACAAGGGCGTGAAGGACAAGGAGATGACGGCGTGCGGGGCCGCCACCATTGCCGCCCGGAAGCTCTCCGACTTCCCCAAGGTCTCCGGGTTGGAGTCCTGCCGTAAGTGGCAGCGCAGCTTCTTCTACGTGAAGAATCCGGACTCCGCCGACAATGCCAAGGGGTATGACTTCCTCAACCTCCCAGAGTTCCGAATCGACCCGCCTTACTCTCAGGCGAACTGGGGCTGGGATCCGTCGGGCAGCGACGCAGAGGCCCAGGCCATTCACGATCATCTGCTCTCCATCAAGGACGAGCTGACGGCGGATGACCTCTTGCGGACCTTTGTCATCCGCCGGATAAGCCCCCTGCAGAACCGGGTGCACAAGATCTGCCACATGAGTGGGCCCCAAGACCCAACTCGGATCAGCCCGTTCGAGTTGGATAAGCCGGCAGTGCGCAGACGTGTTCGAGCCATCGCCCAAACCTCCATGGGAGACGACTGGGAATGGGGACTTGAACCACACAGCCGCGCCAATCCTCCGCCCAAGGTAAGCTCTTGTTCTTCCTGTCTGACATAGCCTAGCAACCGACATAGCAGCTATATCACATTCTTGCCTTTCTTGCTTCCTTAGTCATTTCTCGCTCTTTTCCTTTTGCAGAGGTTTGACCGTCAAGCCCGGGAGGACAAGAGGTGGGCCAACGGTGGTTGGCGCGCAGACCATGCCATGCCGGCAACTCCGCTCACCGACGATCCGGATGACGAGGACCACTTGTCAATCCCGGTATCCCGCACTTCCGGCCCGGGTAAGCCTCGAACTCGGTCTCGTCCCCAAGACGATTCTGACGACGACGACTGTGTGATGTTAGAGATCACACACGCCACTCCCTTGGCCTGTGCTGACCCTCTGCCTTCACCACCAGCCGCGCCGAGCACCCAAGCAGCTACGCGCAAGCGCGCGGGAGCCGGCACCTCTGCCGCGGGCAACCCGGGGGCCAAGAAGGCCAAAACCACCAAGAAACTTTCCCGCAAGAAGATCCCGACCGCTGCCGGGTAAGCATCCTTCCTCTCGTTTTTCGACCTCTTTGCCTCATCCACTCTGACCTTTTATTTCATGCGCAGAGCCCCGCTCGAACTCGACCAGAATGACTCGGCGGCCCCGACAGACGCCGGAGTCGGCAGCCCACCCCGGGCGACACCTGCGGCCGCCGACATAGCCATGTCCGACGCCTCCCCGCCGACATTTAAGACCGCAGAGGAAGGGAGCCGAGCAAGCCCGGACCGAGATGTCGGGTCTGGCGGCAACCAATCGCGTTCTGCCGCTGCACAAACCGAGACCACGGCGGTGCCGGACGCACCCCCGCAACAACCAACGCCGCCGGAACCACAATCCTTCGCTGCAAGTAAGCAGCCATCTGCACAACAACAGTGCCGGGCACCAACTAAGGCCGCCAAAAAGAAAACTGCCCCGACCCCGGATCAGTTGGCGGCCAAGAAAGGTCAGCTTCCTCCGGGTAAACTCAAAGTGGTGCATCCTCCCCGCATTGCCGTTAAGACGGCGGCCCTGCGCATGCTGGAGGCCACTGTCGACCGGGTTGCCACTGCTGCCGACTTGGAGAGCTCAGGTTTCCTTATGCCTAGTGCTGACTCTTCAGGTTCGATGGAGCAGTACAACACGGATTGGAACGCCGCCGACATTGACGAGGCTACCTCTTCCGACCCGAGTATCGACCACCCGGCTGGGCCCGGGAGAGTTGCTCAGTCTCTGCATGCACTTCAATCTGCGGTCCTTCAACTGACAACGGCTGCAGAGGTAAGCCCTTCCAACATCCACTATCTCCAGTCCCCGAGGTTCTGGTCGAATGGTTAAGACTTGACCGAGTTAAGACCATTCGGCGAGAAACTTCAAAAAACACTTCGCACCCAGTCCCCGAGATTCCTGCCGTGTAACAATACTTGCCCGAGTAAAGGTTACCCGGCTGGAATCTTCAACAACTTGCACTAATACTTCGCTTTCTATTCCAGTCGTGCAGCAAGGAACGCACCCGGGTGTTCCAGAGGCTGCTGGTTGAGCACGGGTCCCTCCGGAGGCGGTTCAAAGAGCTCCAGGCTGCGCACCAGGGCCATGGTATACTTCCTTGTTTCCGAAACATCGCTCCTTTCTCTAGGTTCCCTTTACCACTATAACCGACCTGTTGCTTTTTTTTTTTTTTCAGCCGACACCGCCGCCCGAGTTGCCGCCGAGCACAAGCTCGAGTTGGAGAAGGAGCAGGCCAATTCAACTCGGCTCCAACAAGAACTGGAGCAGGCCAAGATAGAGAAGGCCGAGTTGGAGAAGACCCTGGCGGACGCCGTGCGGATTCAGGGTGAAGTGCTCGAGCAAACTGAGTCTCGCGCCACCTTGGCCGAGAAAATACTCAACACCCTCAAGTCCCAGTGCGACATCTGGCTGGCCGAACTGAAGAAGATCAACGACCAGATGGATAGTGAGTTTCTCCAAACTTTATCCCTTCTTGCTTGACTTTCTTGCCGATATACACCCTATATCGGCCCGCCTTCTGACTTATCAACAGCTTTCTTCTCCTCAGAGCACTTCTCCCACACGCACACCGTTGCGGTGAAGGCCATCAACCGGGCGCGTGCGAAGAGGGCTGAAGTCGGCCCCATCTCTGGTGAGTGGGACGTGGAGGACCACCTCGTAGCACTCAACGCGCGCTTTGCGCCGCTCAAGAGTATCGGGATGGAGCTCCTTGATGCCGGCGTTCACGTCTACCGGAAGCTCTGGCCCGGCGCCACGCCTCCGGACAATGTGTCCGACTTGGCCCAGGAGCTGATGAAGACGGAACGGCGCCTCCGGGAATGGAGATCCTCCGCCGCCCGTGCCGGTGCGGACCAAACACTCTCCTTCATACTATCCTGGTATGAGGGGATCGATCTTCAGAAGGTGCGGGTGCAGCGCGAGAACTCAGCGTGGACAACCGATCCCGCCAAGATCCAGCTCCGACAAGACGCTGCGCACTACTTTGCCAGCTACTCACAGCCCCACCAGTACGTCGAGGGCGAGGTCTACTCAGATGACGAAGACTATGCCGACGACCTTGAGGACGAGGAGGAGGACGATGAAGAAGAAAACCAAGGCATCCTCCCCGACACCTCCAAGGCCTCCGGCAAAGTCCAGCCATCCGGGAAAGCTTCCACTTCTGGGACTGCTGACATAGCCAGCGAGGACGTCGCCGCCGACATCACCAAGTCGGCCTCGACTGACCAGCTGAAAATCGCCGCTGAGGTCCACGTCGAGCTGGGAGCTGCCGACACCACCGAGTCCACCGCGGCTACCGAGACTCCTGCTGCCAAGCCTCCTGTGTAAAACCTTAGAGGACAGTTCTATCAAATCCCCGGACTGCCGGGTGCATATGTAATATACACAAGTTTAAGTAGAATACTTTGCTATTTGCCTTATTGAATCGAACAAGTGCCTAGTCATGTCGGATCACTTTACACCGAGTCCCCGAGTTTACTTTCTCGTTTACTATACTTAGTGACTTTTGCTCTTGTCTACCATATAGGCGTTCGACAGTCGAGTCACAAAATCACGACTATAGCATACGGTACTAGAAAATGCCCGAGTTAAGGTTCAAAGGTTTTCGACATAACGGAACAATAACTGAAAGACGGGGTTAACACACAACACGTGCCGAATTGCTTCTACACCGAGTCCCCGAGTTCGTTTTCGTGTTTACCACCTTCCATTATCTTTGCTCTTGACTACCACTTTGGGCATCCGTCAGTCGAGTCACAAGATCCTTTCACATAGCATACATTACTTAACTTTGAAGCAAGGTTGAAAGCTTATTCGGCACATGGACAATAAACACAAAATATACACGGCAGTCCCCGAGTTTCATCTCGAGACGCCGGTACGCAGGTAACGAAGAAATAACTGAAGTATAAACATAGATAAAGATCTAGCAGTCCCCGAGTTCATCCCGGGGTGCCGACATTTCATTCAAAAGGGACCGAGATACATACACTGTGCCCTTTATGCGAAAAAGGGACGAAGTAGGGCTACATTCCACGGTCGCTTGGTTTCCTCGCCGGCTCTATCCATTACACCTTTTCTAGCTTCCTGCGCATCTATAAGATAATATGAGTCATTGTGCAGGGCTTTGCTCACCACAAAAGGTCCTTCCCACGGAGGGGATAACTTGTGCATGCCGGCAGTTCGCTGTATCAGCCTCAGTACCAGATCTCCTTCTCTGAACACCCGGGGGTGCACCTTCCGGCTATGATAGCGTCGGAGGTTCTGCTGGTATATTGCTGACCGAGATAGGGCCAACTCTCTTGCTTCTTCAAGCAAGTCGACATCATTCTCTCGGGCTTCTCTTGCCTCGGTTTCTGTAAACATCGCCACCCTGGGCGAGTCATACTGTATGTCGGTTGGCAACACCGCCTCAGCACCAGACACCATAAAGAATGGTGTATACCCGGTGGATCTGTTGGGTGTGGTCCGGAGACCCCATAGCACCGCCGGTATTTCCTCTATCCAGCATCCCGGAGTCCGCAGGAGTGGTTCTATCAACCGGGCCTTTATGCCGGCCAGCACCAATGCGTTGGCCCTCTCAACCTGCCCATTTGCTTCCGGATGTGCCACCGAGGCCACATCAAGCCGAATTCTCTTCTCGGCACAGAACCGAGCAAACTCTCCCACTGCAAAGTTGGTGCCATTGTCCGTGATAATGCTGTGCGGGTAACCATATCTCAGTATAATATCCTTTAAAAATGAGACGGCCGTAGCTCCATCACACTTCCGAATCGGCTTCACCTCGATCCATTTGGTGAACTTGTCCACCATGACCAGTATATGAGTCATGTTACCTCGCGCCGGCTTGAACGGACCCACCATATCCAAACACCATACAGCAAACGGCCATGTGATGGGGATAGTTTTTAGCTCTGCCGCCGGCATGCGTGTTCTGTGTGCAAACCTCTGGCAACCTCCACATTTCCGGACAATATCCTCTGCCTGCTGCAGAGCCGAAGGCCAATAAAACCCGTGCCGGAAGACCTTTGCTACCAGTGCCCTTGAGGAAGCATGATGACCGCATTCACCTTGATGTATCTCAAGAAGCATCTCCTGCCCTTCCTCCGGGTCAACGCAACGCTGCAGCACCTCAGTGACGCTTCTCTTATACAGCTCTTGATTGATCACCGTGTAAGCCTTGGCCCTTCTTACCACTTGCCGAGCTTCCACTTCATTCTCCGGCAGGGTCCCATACACAACATAAGCCATGATGGGCTGCGCCCACTCCGGTACCGGCCTCACAGGGAAGATTGGGGCATCTATTTCCATAGGCTCGGCTGACATCACCTCTGCCGACATACCTTGTACAGTCCCCGGGTTTAGCCAAATGCTCCCGACATCAACCTCCATGGGCACGACTTCTGCCTCTGAGCTCTTCGGGATAAATATGGACTCCGACTCGGGTGATGGCTTGATTGACGGCTTCTTTAAGTGTTCCAAAGCTATGCCGGGTGGGATCGCGTCCCGTGAAGATCCCAGCTTGGACAATATGTCCGCAACCTCATTCTCTCCCCGGGGTATGTGCTTGAACTCGCATCCTTCAAAAAACCCGGAGATTTTCTGCACATGGAACCGGTATGACGCCATGTTAGCGTCCAAGGCGTCCCAATTTCCCGACACCTGCTGCACCACCAAATCCGAGTCACCGTAACATTCTATTCGCCGGATGCCAACTTCCTTGGCGACATTGAGGCCATGCACAAGTGCCTCATACTCAGCCACATTATTGGATGCCGAGAAATGAATCTGGAGCACATATTTCAGTACATCTTGCTTCGGGGAGGTGAGGACCACTCCGGCACCCAACCCAATCTTTGCCTTGGACCCATCAAAGTGCATCTTCCAGAAATTGAAGTCGGGCGGGGGAGGCTCATATTGCATCTCGGCCCAATCCACCAAGAAGTCCGGCAGTGCCTGCGACTTAATGGCGTCCCTCCTTTCGTAAGTCGGGGCATACGGAGATAACTGGATGGCCCACTTAGCAACTCGGCCACTAGCATCTTTGCATCCGATTATTTTGGACAAGGGAGCCTCGCTCACCACCGTAACCGGATGCTCTTGAAAGTAGTGTTTCAACTTGGTGACCGCCAGGTACACGCCATAAGCCATCTTCTGGTAGTGCGGGTAATTCTGCTTGGAGAGGGAGAGCACCTCACTCAGATAGTATACGGGCCTCTGCACCACCTTCTCACCTTCTTCTCTTTCCACCACCATCACCACACTTACAACTCGGTTGGTAGCCGCGATATAGAGCAACATCGGCTCCTTGGGCAAGGGAGACACCAACACCGGTGCATTTGAGAGTGTCTTTTTTAGGTCGTTAAAAGCTGCGTCTGCTTGTGGTGTCCACACAAAGGTTTTACTCTTTTTCATGAGTTGGTACAAAGGCAAAGCTTTCTCTCCTAATCGGCTTACAAACCGACTTAGGGATGCCAGGCATCCGGTGAATTTTTGTACATCCTTAAGGCGAGTTGGCAACTTCATGCTCTCGATAGCTCGGATCTTGCCCGGGTTAACCTCTATACCCCGACTAGACACCAGGAAACCGAGTAATTTTCCAGCCGGCACACCGAAAGTGCATTTATCCGGGTTAAGTTTCATTCGGAACTTTCTTAAGTTAACGAATGTTTCTCTCAGATCATCGATCAGAGTCAGTTTTTCTTTAGTTTTTATGACTATGTCGTCGACATACACCTCTGCATTCCAACCTATTTGGTCATGCAAGCATTTCTGCATGCACCTTTGATAAGTTGCACCGGCATTCCTCAACCCGAAGGTCATGACATGATAGCAATAAGCCCCGTACGGGGTAATAAAAGCAGTCTTTAATTGATCAGCTGGGTTCAAAGGTATCTGGTGAAAACCAGAATACGCATCTACAAAAGACAAAAGCTCACACCCGGCAGTGGAGTCGATCACTTGATCTATCCGGGGGAGCGGGAAAGGATCTTTCGGGCATGCCTTGTTGAGGTTGGTGAAGTCGATACACATGCGCCACACCTTGGCCAGGAGAGGCTCATCCTTCTTCTTCTCTACCAGGACCGGGTTAGACAACCAGTCTGGGTGCAGTACTTCCATCACAAATCCAGCCGCAAGCAGTACGGCTAGATGCTCCATGATTGCAGCTCTTCTCTCGTCCGAGAGACGTCTTGTCGGTTGTTTCACCGGCTTGGCATCCGGCCTCACGAACAACGAGTGCTCAGCCAACTCCCTCGGAACTCCTTGAAGGTCGTCGTTTGACCAAGCAAAGACATCCCGATTCTCACGGAGGAAGTCGGTGAGCTCGCCTTCCTATTTGCTGCCCAGGCTGGTACCTATGATCACCCGGTGCTCTGGGTTAGCCGGGTCCACCACGACCTTTTTAGTCTCCTTGGGCGGCTGGAAGGAAGCATGCTGCTCCGAGTTCGCCGTCCCGGACACACCGAGTTGGGAGGCTTGGGCCAGCGTCACCACTTGCTGAATTCTCATCTTCTCTTCGGCGATGACCAATGACTCGGCCAAGCATGAACCGGCAGTAGCACACTCGATAGAGCGCTTGTAGTCCCCAGCGATAGTGATTATGCCATTCGGACCTGGCATCTTCATTTTCAGATAACCCATGTGAGTGGATATCATGAACTTGGCCAGAGCAGGTCGACCAATCAGGGCATGATATGGGCTCTCGAGGTCCACCACCTCGAACTCAAGACTCTCGGTTCGGCAGTTCTCCCGGGTTCCGAACAACACATCTATCCAGATTTTGCCCATAGGCGAGCATGAAACACCCGGCACAATGCCATGGAAGGTTGTCTTGGTCGGCAGCAGCGTGTTCAGGGACACTCCCAACTTAAGCATTGTGTCCTTGTACATGATGTTAATGGCACTGCCATTGTCAACCAGGACTCTGCTGAACCGGACGTTGATACTCGGCCCGATGAATGTCGGGTCCACCACCAAGGCGTATCCCCCCGGCTTAGGCATAACCCGGGGGTGATCCTTCCGACTCCAGCTGATCTCTATTTCGGACCAGTGCATAAACTTAGGTACCGCCGGCATGACGGCGTTCACCTCCAGAGCGCGCTGGCGCTGGCTTTTCTTGTCAGTGGGCTCGGTCACAAAGACCACATAGCTCTGATGAGCTTCCTGATAGTCACCCTGCGGGTAACCGCCCGGGTTGCTAGGACCGGCATTGTTGTTACCTCGGATGTTTACCACATTTACCGGCCTGGCCGGTGGTCGCCTCTGTACTGGTGGGTTCATCCGGACAGCATTGGCCCCACTTACTGGTGCCGGAGGTCTTGGAGCTGCCGGCTTTTCAGGGGCAGTCACTAGAGATCCCCCTGGAGCACCCTCTCGCCGCATGCGCTGGTACCAGCTGCACTGCCGAGTTGTGTGGTTGGCCGGTCGGTTGGGCTCGAAAGTGTGATAGCAGCAGGGCTTGTCCAGCATGTCCTCATACGTCAAGGGCTTCCTCTGCTCGGCCCAAGTTTTCTTCACCTCTGCCCAACCCTGACCATCCGTCTTCTGCCGCTGATTGCTACCGGTATTGCCTTGTTCCCCGGTTACCGCCGCCACCTGCTGCGAGGCGTAATAAAAGTCGGGCTCCCTTCTCTTCTGCCCGAAATCCTGACGGTCGTTGTTCCTGCCCGACCCGGACCTATTGTTCCCCGGGTTCCTCCTACTCGGTTCTACCGAGTCCAGCTGAGGTTGCATTGGGTCACCAAGAGCATAGCTGTCGGCGATTTTCATAGTCTCGGCCAAGGTGGCCGGCATCTCCCTCTGCAGTTTCTGCCAAAGCATGGAGCCATGTCGGCATCCCTGCGCAAACCATGAAATGGCTTGGGCCTCCACAATCCCTTCACAGGAATTGCGGATCGTGCTCCACCGAGTCAAATACTCTCGGTCAGTCTCACTGTTTCTCTGCCTGCACATTGCAAGCTGCTGAGGTCGGTTTGGTCTCTTGTAGGTGCTGGAGAAGTTACTGACAAAGGCTTCCTCGAAGTCCAGCCAGCAGTTGACACTTCCCTCTCTCAAGTTGTTCAACCAGATTCGGGCTGGCCCCTCTAGCATCTGGGGGATGTATCGTATCGCCCACCGACGATTTCCCCCGGCAATGTGCACTGCTGTCACATAGTCGGTTAACCAGTCCTCTGGCTTGGTGCTGCCGTCATAAGTCTTGGCTCCCCTGTTCAACTGAAAGTGGGGGACAGGCTGCTCCGACATGATTCTGGGCCCGAAACAAGAAGGACCAGGTGGGCCTTGCTCCTCCATCTGCTCGGATCTATACAACCGATCCAGGTTGTACCGGGCATCATTTGGATCCAACTGGCGGGTTCCCAGTCGAGACCCCAGAGCACTCTCATAAACATGGTACCCAGCCTTGGCCATTGCCGAGTTGCCGTCATCATACCGGTTCAGGTCTTGCCCGCCCATTTGCCGGGGCTGCATTGCTCCGACAACTTGATGCCTCGGGGCCTGACTAGGCGCCAGATATCGGGGTGGGTATCCCCGACCAACCGAGCTGGCATTTCCGTCCTGCCGATTACTCGGAGCCTGACGGCTTCTGCTCTGGGCTTGCCCAACATTGCCCTGGCCTGCCATCTGCTTTCCGGCATAGGCCGGGTCATATGTCAGCATCTGGAGCTGCGGATTTCCCCCGGGGTTCCTACTCCGGTTCTGGTTTCCACCGACATGCGGAGAGGAAGCCTGTCCTCTGGACACGCCGCTGGGAGCTCTGGTCGAGTGGACAATTTGAGATCCACCCCCGGCCCCATTGGCCCTCTTGACAGCCTCATTCTGCCGGGTCGCTACTTCCACCAGCTCATTGACTCGGTCTTGTTGCCTACGGCGAGCCTCTCCGGTTAGACCGGATAACTCGGCCCTTGCTGCCTCGGCAGCCCTGAGGGTCTTGGCCGGAGAGCTGTAATTCGGCCTAGCCGCCGACATTACGCTAGGAGTCACATTGGATGTAGCTCTGCCATCCCTATCTATCTCGGCATTGAGGCCCTTGCCTCTTCTGCGTACCTCGGCCTCACGGTTCGGCCGACCTCCTATCGGCGAGAAACCATGAGCCGCGTCATACTCACGCTGAACTCGGTCGAAGTCCCTCCGGACCTCCGCTAACTTCTCTGCCTCCTCCAGCAAGCTCAGCCGCTCTGCCTCTAACTCAGCTGCCCCCGGCACGGTCAACCTCTCTACTGTCTCTCTAAGAGGTTCAGTCCTTACCGGGACACGAGATGTCTCGGCGCCGCCATGGCCCTGCCTCTCCAGTGCCTGCTTTGCCCTCCGGGTCGACCTTGCCTCGGGCTCGAAGACAGGGTCTTCCGCCGGAGGAGCCGTCACCCCGGCCATCATGACCGCGCAGCTCTCGGGGCGAGTGGTACGCCAACCGCGAGCCGCACAGACAGCTGGAGGATCCTCGGCCACGAGCACCTGCGCCGGGTACTCGCAGACGAGCTCGGTGGCGACATAGGTGGCGAAGGAGCCGAACTCGATGACGCAGCCGTTGGCCGGAAACGGCCTGCCGCGAAAGCAGCCGGCGTTGTCGCTGACGAACTCCATGTCGCCGAACTTGACGACGAGGCCGGAGAGGACTCGCACGGGGCCCGTCCGGATGAGTACACCAGCCAGCGCCTCTACCTGCCCCACGGTGGGCGCCAACTGTCGTGGTGGTATCACGGCAGATGCCATAGGATGGCTAACTGTGTGGGGCCGATGGACGCTGGTGGATCCGGGGAGGGCTAGCGAGCTAAGGAGCTCACACAAAAGATGGCACGGAATAAACCAAAACCGACTTAGGCAGGGAAGAAACCGCAAGAACACACGAAGAACACACTCAAAACCACAAGCAACCACAAACACGCACGATGTACCCAGGTTCGGGGCCCTCGTGAGGAGGTAACACCCCTACTCCTGCCTTGCCTCTCTCTATATGTGTCTCACAAGATCTACAAAGGTGCTCCTTGAGCTGTTTTACCTCTCTCTAGGATGAACTCAAGAACAAGGATGAACTACAAGTAGACGAGGAGTAAATGCGCCTATAGTTTTGGCCCTCTGGTTGGTCTCTCCCTCACAGGAGGAGTTATGGCGCTATTTATAGAGGTCCCGCCGAGTTAACCGGGAACCCTAATTCCTCCGGGCCCCCCGGACAACAGCCCCCGTCCAACGGTAATGTCGACACCTCTACCGCGACCTAGCCGTCGGGCTACCCGGCATAGGTCGAGGTAGGCCATGATGCCTCTTGCCGTAGCCGCCGCCTGCCTAGGTGATGATGCTTCCCCTGTCAGAGACAAGACGTGCCTTCTCCATGCCTAGTCTCCTGTCAGTCAGTCGCCAGCACAGTGGTATAGTCATGCCGCCCTTGTCTTGTGCCCTTTGTCCCGCGCCCGTGTCAGACGGGAGGTGACCTTACTTCCGTGTCAGGCGGGTCAGTGTCCTGCGTTCGTACTTGCCCTTGACTTGTCGCCCGACTTAGGGTATGTCGGACACATCCTCCTATCCCGGCACAAGTATGCCGGGCTTCTCTCCGTGTACCGGCAAGGCTATGCCGGGCCTGGACCTCCGACATACCTCACCCGGCCTAAATAGGTATGTCGGATTCTCTTTCCTGCACATCACACACAAATAAACAACTCGGACATGGTGATGTCGGTTAGAATAAGCTCGCTACTCCTCGCCTTTACCCTACCCGGGGGTAGCCCCCCGACAGTAATGAGTCCTCGATCTGAACTTTCCCCAAGTCAATTTCAATGTTGAAGAGAATCCAGTGGTGGCTGCACATACACATCAGCACATAGAAGAGAATTCAGTAAATATTAAGTCTCTAGCTAACTCATCAAAATCGAGTACGACGAAAAATGAACGTGTAACACTCTAACCTGAAGTTGTACGGAAATAATATGTTCTTCTTGAAATGTTGTTTCTCCAAAAAAATTGAGCAAGTTGTTCTCCGTTTCCCCCGGTTTTATTTTTAAGGTATGTATATGAACTCGATCAGGGTCAACGAACCCAACTTGATAAATCTGGTTCCTCCTACACTCAAGAATCTTCATTCTGCATAGTAGCGTACAAAAGAATGTAGTGAGGACAGTTATATTATAAGAAAATGATACGAGATTAGCTTTAATTAATCACTTACAAACAATAGCAGCTGATGATAGATTTATCGAGTGCCTTCTGGTTGAATAACTCAAAGAGTTCGTCAAAGTCAATATGAATCGTCTGTTCTCCCGTGAAGTAATGTTCATCTCTAAGTTTAACAGACAGTATCTCGTCCCCGTCTGCTGAGGCATCCTTCTACCATTTATGTAATGCTCGCATTCTTGTAGGTAGGTTGGCCCAGTCCTCCTTCGTGATCAGATCCTTCCCAAGGCGATATTGCAATGCCTCGGGAGCAATGTCGGCCTCTATCAAATCCACCATTTCTTCGTAGGTCATACCAGGAATCTCATACCCTTCTGGTATTACAGTCTTGGATGCCAACTTCAGCGGAGCAACGTCGCGTCTCTTCTGCTTTGTTTTCTCAAGCCCCTCATTATATGCCTTGTCAATACAACGATCATAGTCCGATAGTAAGTTTAAAACATATTGGGGTGGTTGAAAACAATGTTTCAGGAAGTACTCTATTTTTTTCGGATCAATTGATACGTCTGGCATGTTTTCCACAGGGGGCTTATAAGGGTAAGGAAACTTTGGAGGACTCTTGGGGACCTTTGGAAGCGGCGACAATTTCGCCTTAGTAGGAGGAGGCGGGCACTTAGTCAAGTTACCCCACTTGACCTGGCTGATCTTCCGCTTTCCCGCCCTGTACTCAGCCGAAGAAGGTTCAGGCGAAGAAGGTTCAGGCTGCTGACGCGGCGACGAAGATCGAGGTGGAGTCATGTAGGTGTCGTCGTCGTCCCTATCGAAGTTCAATGGACTTGGAGGTGGTGGAGGTGAGAGAGACCGTGGCCTCTGCGTCGAGCCTGGAAATATGATGTATTTCTTTTTCCATAAAATGATTCCATGCCTGACTTCTTCCAGGGTCGCCTCCCCTTCAGGGCCAGGGTGGTCAATCTCCAATGTCTCGCATCCAGGTACAATTTCCTCCACCCCAACACGAGCATACCCAGCTGGAACCTCGCGGCAATGCCAACGCACTTCAGGATCAACTTTTAAAGCAAAGCCGACGGCCACCTTCACAGATATGTTCTTCATTGGATGGTGCAGCTCACATTCAGTCTTATCTTCGATATTATCCACGGGGTAGCGATCCATCGGTGACGCATCAACTTCTCCATCATCGTCATGCAACCCCGTGGAAGGCACACTGCTCCTCCGGTTAGATGGGCCATCAGCTGCAGGATTTATGTAAATCTGATCGGCCTCTGGACGGCTTGAAAATTTCTCCTGCATCTTCGTATACATCGCAAAGAGCAGCTCGTTCCTTTCTTCCACCTTCTTAACCCGGTCTGCCGCCTGCTGCTCCCTCCTCTTCGTTGCTCTGGCTCGGCTTCTATAAGTATGATAGTCCTCATGAAACCCCATCTTCCAAGGAACACCTCCATAGCCTCGTGTTCGTCCTCCCTTCTCAGGATTTCCGAGTGCCTTTGTCAGCTCGTCGTTCTCTCTATCCGGAATGAATGTTCCCGCCTCCACCTCGGCTACTGCTTTTTTAAGATCATCGAAGGGAGTCAACACTGCTTTCTTCGTCGGATCACGAAGAACCAACTCCACTGTTTCCTTCTCCAACGTCATACCATGCGCCAGTAGGAAGTTTCCTGCTCTCTTGGGCACTTTCTCCGTCTCTGGAGTTAGACCTTTTGCCTTAATTTCAGCCTTAAGTTTATCCCACTTAGGCATGGCAGTCTTGTAGCCACCTGGCCCCAAATTATGATGGAGAACCTTTTTCTTGGCATTATCCGCATTCTTTTTGGACCTCTCAAGAGCTTCTTCCGATTCCTTGTACGTCACGAAATCATCCCAGTGATCACGTAACCTCTCGTCTGTTCCCTTAAACTCCGGAGTAATTTTCCCACTCTTGACATACTTCGCCCACGTTCTTTTTTTGTGGTTTTCGAATTGTTTGGCCATCTTCTTTAGGATCCACACCTTGACTTTGGCCTTCAAGGCTGTTGTTTGCTCCTCGGTGTCCATCGTCGGCAGAGTGAAATGTGATATCAGCTTGTCCCAAATAGAATTTTTCAATTCGTCAGAGACAAAACTTATTCCATCAGCTCTTGGCTTCTTCCATTCTCGACAGGTGATCGGGATCATGTCCCTAACAAGAACTCCTGCTTGATTAGTAAATGCAGTCACGCTGTTTATGGGCTCCAAAGGTTCCCCATCGGCACTGACTATGTCAATAATCGTATGTGTCTTCTCGTTCCACTTTTTGGTCGGGCCCCGTAACCTTGAAGTGGAGGACTAAAAAAACATTCGTTAAATATATGCTCAATGTGGAGGTCTATATATATAATTAGCAGAGACTTAGATATTTACATCAGAGGACTTCGTTGAGGGTCCAACGCTAGCATCGACATCAATACTTGGTTCCGGGTTGCCTATGTTTTGTTCTTCTAACTGATCATCCGACAACCCAGCATCACCATCTTCATTCAGATACTGTGAGCCGTCATCTACCTCATTATATTTTTGGCCTTCCCGATCATCTCTACCGTCATGGTCCATAGCTTCACTATAAAGAATAAAGATTAAAAGCAGTACTAAAAAGAATAAAGAATATATACTAGCAATACTAAACTATAAAAGAATAAAGAATAAAGACTAAACTTCACTAAATTTCACTAAGTCCTAAAACACTAAAGCTATACTAGCAATACTAAAACAATATTTAGAATAAAGAATAAAGAATATATACTAGCAATACAAAACTATAAAGAATAAAGAATAAAGACTAAACTTCACTAAATTTCACTAAGTCCTAAAATACTAAAGCTATACTAGCAATACTAAAACAATATTTAGAATAAAGAATAAAGAATATATACTAGCAATACTAAACTATAAAGAATAAAGAATAAAGACTAAACTTCACTAAATTTCACTAAGTCCTAAAACACTAAAGCTATACTAGCAATACTAAAACAATATTTAGAATAAAGAATAAAGAATATATACTAGCAATACTAAACTATAAAGAATAAAGAATAAAGACTAAACTTCACTAAATTTCACTAAGTTCTAAAACACTAAAGCTACACTAGCAATACTAAAACAATATTTAGAATAAAGAATAAAGAATATATACTAGCAATACTAAACTATAAAGAATAAAGAATAAAGACTAAACTTCACTAAATTTCACTAAGTCCTAAAACACTAAAACTATACTAGCAATACTAAAACAATATTTAGTACAATAACAACAGAAGAGCAAGATTGAAAATAGTAAAACACTAAATTCCTAAAACAATTTGCTAAGACGTTAAATTTGCTAAAACACTAAACAACTAAAACCGTTTATTAACAATCAACTAATTAACTAAATTATAATTCATCTAGCTAATCAACTAAAATCTAACCCATCATCTTATCAACTAATCAACTAAATTTCACTAAGTCCTAAAACACTAAATTCCTAAAACAATTTGCTAAGACGTTAAATTTGCTAAGACACTAAATTAACCACTAAAACAGTTTACTAACGATCAACTAACTAACTAAATTATAATTCATCTAGCTAATCAATTAAGTCCTAAAACACTAAATTCCTAAATCAATTTGCTAAGACACTAACCCTAAGTCAACCTAACCAACTAATCAACTAATTAAATCATCTAACCCTAGCTAGCTAAATCAACTATGGCGAGGGGACCGGCGTGTACTCACCTGACGCGATTCGGTCGGAGACGTCGACGGAAGAGCTTCGGGAACAGCGGGGACTGCGATGCGAGCTCGGCGGCGGCGGCAGCGGCGGCGGTGGCGGCCTCCGCGGCAGCAGTGAGGGAGAGGAGCGGGCGCGGCGGCGTCGCAGCGGAAGCGGGCGGCCTGCGCGGCTGCAGCGGACGGCGGCGAGCTCGGCGGCGGCGGCGCTCGATTTGGGCAGCCTGGCGGCGTCACTGTGTGTCCTAAGCGCGAGGTCCCGGTTGGTGGCTCCAACCGGGATCTCAATATTGCTTTTATACGCCAACACCTTTAGTCCCGGTTCGTGTCTCGAACCGCGACTAAAGGGGGGCCTTTAGTCCCGGTTGGAGCCACCAACTGGGACCCTGTGTGATTTTCGGCCGCTCAGATTTCGCGCGCAGTGCAACCCCTTTAGTCGCGGTTCGTGGCACGAACCGCGACCTGAGGGGTTTTTTCAAATGAGTTTGAATATAAAACTTTCGTATATTTTGGAATTTGACAAAACTTTCAATATGAAATGTGTTTGAATTTGACTAACTAATATAAAACTATTTTCTATTTTCTATAATAATTATTGTAACTATTTTAAAAACAGTTTGGATATGAATTTGAAGAACTTTTGTATATTTTGGAATTTGACAAAACTTTCCATATGAAATATGTTTGAATTTGACTAACTAATTTAAAAACAGTTTCTTTTGTATAAATATGTTTGAATTTGAATGCTCTCCCTTCACGCGCAGTGCTACATCTTTAGTCGCGTTTCGTGGCACCAACCGCGACCTGAGGGGTTTTTTCAAATGAGGGATTGTGAGCTGTTGGATCAACAGTTTCACTTCCGAACCGGGACTAAATTAAGAAGCACACGGATCGTGTGTTTCTTTCGAGCACTTGTGAGCCGTTGGATCAGTGGTGTGTTTATTTTGAGGGATTGTGAGCTGTTGGATCAACAGTTTCACTTCCGAACCGGGACTAAATTCAGAAGCACACGGATCGTGTGTTTCTTTCAAGCACTTGTGAGCCGTTGGATCAATGGTGTGTTTCTTTTGTCCCGGGTTGAGCCACCAACCGGGACTAAAGATGCCTCCCCCTGGTGATGCTATAAATATGTTCCCAGAGCTTCTGGGTTGAGCCACCAACCGGGGCAAAGGCAGAGGACTCCTCTAGGAACCAGCTTCTCGAAGATGTCCTTGTGAGCATACTTAGGACATCTTCGAGAGGCTGGGCTTAGAAGCATTCTCTTGTGTGAGGTAGGAGGAGGAAGCAGACATGTCTAAGCTATGTCAACACATAGTGTAGTTCATTTGATATACAAAGCATTCGGATTCCCTGCATACGCCCAACAGTGCATTTGATATGCGGGAACTCACGAGCCACTGTTGGGCTGTATGCATGGGAAACCGTGTGTTTTGTTCCATGCATCTACAAAATACTTCAGTTCATCGCCGAATACAAAAGTCAGAGGACTCCTCTAGGAACCAACTTCTCGAAGATGTCCTTGTGAGCATACTTAGGACATCTTCGAGAGGTTGGGCTTAGAAGCATTCTCTTGTGAGGTAGGAGGAGGAAGCATACATGTCTAAGCTATGTCCCGGGGTGGACCGAGGTGATCTGAGACCGACATATGCGCCTATGTCGGGAGGAACTGCCATATGCCTATGTCCTTGTGATCTGTTTTTTTCTTGTGTGCAGGGGAGAACCATCTACTGAGGATAATCCGGCATAGTCATGCCGGGTATGAAGAGAGGCCGACATATTATTTTGTTAAAAGAGTCTAGAGTAAGAACGATGTCACAAGAGTATAGAATAACAACGATATTAAAATTTAAGTAATAATAATTGTTAACAAATAACAAATCCATAAAATTATATTAATCTAAAGATTAATTAGAAATGGAAATATTTATATTATTAAACCGGTAACCGGTAAGGATCCAAACATTTCAAATACATGTTGATCAACCGAATTGACCGAATATATAAGATCGAACAGAAACGGGGAGCACACACACAAGGATTTAATAATTATACCACTTCTGTGCAATCTCATAACCGAGGCGAGCGTCCAGAGCGGCATACATGATTTCATAATATCATATTAATCTTATGGTTTCATAAAATCGGATGGAAAATAAAATACATATAATCCATAAAATCATATTAATCTTAATGTTTCATAAAATCGGATGAAAAATAAAATACATATATATATATACATAAAAAAATGAGTCACAATCTAGACAATTTTACTCATCAAAAAATGAGTCACAATCTAGAACGGAGGGATTTGAGCTATTATTTTCAATTTATAACTATTATGGATTTCTCTCTCTCAAATTTTATCATGAGGAAATGAGTCTACCGCATACAAAATACCGAATTGTTGAAAAATCCATAAAATCGGTTGAAAAATCATATACTAATATCCGAATATGGAAATATTCATATCTTTCAACCGGTAACCGAAATTAATTAGAAATAGAAATATTTATATTAATAAACCGGTAACCGATACATGAAACCGAATTGTTCGAATATATGAGATCGAACACAAACGGGAGCACACACCGCACACAACGGTTTAATACCACTCCCGTGCAATCTCAAAACCGAGACGAGCGTCCAGAGCGGCATACACGATTTTATCGTGGCTCAAAGGAACCTTGCCCCATCCAGAATTCATGTCTTCTTCTTTTTCTTCTTCTTCATCGTCGTTGTCGTCATTTCTCCAGTTCCTCTTCTTTTTCTTCTTCTTCTCAAGTTTTGTCCCAAGGATTTGACTGGCGAGAGCATACAGGCTCGGAGTTGGATTGCCGGTTAGGTTCCGCATATCCTTCTGGAGGTCGACCGCGGACGAAATGGTTATTCCGTAGTAGCGCAGCATCCGCACGTCATTGTGGATAGCCACGCCGAAGAAGTTGATGGTCTTGTCAGCTAAGAAATCCTTCAGGAGTTGCGGCACCCGATCGGCCCTGCAAATTTGGAAAACGAGTCTCTCGGACGCCACCGAGAGTTGAAGGACGGCGGCGCGCTGCCTATCCTCGAGTGGAAGATCCCTCTGGCGACCCGGGAGTGCGTCGGTGAACTCGCAATCGAGTCCAACCCTCTTGTTCGGCGCGCCATCGAGATACTCCTTCTTCACGTAGCGGATCCACTTCTCCACGCGTGATGCACGGAGGGTGACCCATATCTTGAACTCCATGCCTTCTTTGATGAGATAGAACAACCGAGACGGAGTGGCGTGCGCTAGTGGCTCCATTGGAATAGAAGAGAGGGATCGAGAGAGAGAGATTAGGTGTGTGCTTAGAGCGTGGATTACTGTAGCTTTTATAGGACAAAGAGGAATGTCGGCGGCCGGAGCAGGGAGGCCGGCGGGCGGCGGTGCTCTGCATTCCTCCGTATTAGTGCGCGATTAATTTCCACTGTGAATTAACGCCAGAACGATCAACTTCCAAAGCCATTAGCGCGGCGATTAATTACCAAAGCTCGATCAAATTCTCGTTCGCGATCACACTATACATATTAGTCCCGGTTGGAATAACCAACCGGGACAAAAACCTTTAGTCGCGGTTCGTTTCTCAAACTGGGACTAAAAGTTTGGCTGGGACCGGGACTAAAGGGTTTTGAGCTCGAGATGCCGTCCTAGCCGCTGGAACCGGGACTAAAGGTATAATTAATCCCGGTTCCAGGCCAGACCGGGACTAAATGTTCTCAGGGCTTCAAACCGAAGCCCTGTTTTCTACTAGTGTTCTCTAGTCCACCCTTTTTCAAACATTACTACTAACATTCTCTCTAAAACTATATCTTGCCACTAACATGAAGCATAACACCAGACCTGTCTCCTTTTATTACGCTGCATAGATAGAATCTCATAACAAACACAATTTAAACTTCATTACAAAAATGATTTCCCTCCAACACTCTATTGAACGAAGGAAGATCTCTTCAGAAGGGCTTCAGCCAATCCCGTTCCTCTTCATCATAAGTCTCCAACCGACATGCCTACTAAGTACTTTAGTTGCTACCCGACGAGACGTCTTGCTACATTACAAAGCTCATGTTGTTTGTTTGGTTTATACATAGTGGATCAATAATCCATCCCATTAGCAGTGTTGTTAATGATCTTGGTGGGAACATGGGTAAACATGATCAAACACAACGACATTGATGGCTTTCCAGATTTCCGGAAAAACTGCACCCACACCCACTATTGTTCTCATGAAAACAACATAAAGGTTTAATCGTTTTCATAAATTAGAGGTGTGCCCAACGACCGCGTTAATGGGTGCTGGACATTCGTGATCCCGGTGATATGTCGAGGCTTTTCCCAACACAACAGAAAGTACGCCGGTGGTTGTTCACTAAGAATTGGAATTTAAAGAGATCCACCAGATATCGATCCTTGGGAATATCACCTCAAGAAGTAGGTCTCTCCCTTGCAGAGATCTCTTTCTTCGTATTAGAGATGGATTATATGTGACCGCATGGGCATCTCCCTTTTATATTTAGGATCAAGTCCTTATACAAATGAACACCAGTAAAGCGTGGTGGGAGGGGAAAATAAGGATAAAAGAATCTTATTCTAGAAAAAACCAAAATGCATAAAGCAGGGACATTTTCTTCGGTCCATGAAAGTTGGTCTACGAAGTGGGTCCTCCGCTAATGGGTTAGGGGGCCTCTCCTTCCTCTGTGGGCTTCTTTCATTCCTCTTTTATTCAGGCTGTTTCTTTTTATTCCTGTATTTCCTTTGCGTGTCTCTTGCATTGTGTGGAGATGTGCCGTCTCTGGAGGGAGCTATCAAGTTTAAGATGAATTTTCTCCCTTACAAGTTACAACGCACACAATATTTCGTTCACTGGAAAGTGTCTAGGGATATTCACTAATCCCTATTGCACACGGGTGACCTTACGATAATTTCTGTATCCGGTGCGCACTCATCTGGGATGGCATATAGCATGCGACAGATTTGTGCATAGCGAGTTATTCGTGCACCGATGTACGCATGGCATCATGTTCACGTCATACCGTAATTCCATATACTACCATATCCATGAGCCGAGAAAGCGACGCTACGAAATATCAAAGTGGTAATGGCGTGGAGCAGCACCAGACGATGATTTCGGACGATCCAGCCAAGGCAGCTACTCTCGACCGAGTTCGCCGATGTCGCCCCTAGCTACCCTACAACGGGCACCCCACAGACGTTCATGCTGGCGTCGTCGATCCTTGTCAAGTCCCGATCCCGCCCCGTCTTTCTCGCGGTGAAAACGCAGCCACGGCCCACGGCATCGCCAAGCACTGGCGTTGGCGTACCGCTCGTCCGTGGTCCAGCATGCCATCCGGCTGCGGCTGCACACGCCGGCGCGCCCGCCGTCACCACCGGCCGGCCTTATCGCGGCTCACGTCGCGGCGGCCCTTCCGGCGAGGCAGAGCCGATCGAGCCGCCCACCGTCGACGTCTGCGTGCACGTACGTGATGGCGAGCGGCGTCTCGAGCGCGGCCACCACGGTGTCCTGTCCAGTCCAGCCCACGCATCAATCAATCAGGACATCCATCGAGGCCGGCCGTGACCGCTCGCGCGCACGCATGCGGGACGTGGCCGGCGGGCGCGGCAGCCAAGCCGTCGACGGCGTCCCACAAACTTTTCGGTGGCAACGACCCGCACGGCCCACGGCGGCTGCCCTGCCGCCGAGGGAAGGCCGGGGGACGGACAGCGACGATCGAGCGCACACGTACGTACGTGTCGTCGCTGCTCCGCCAGGACCCCGCAGACTAGCGGCCAAACCATGGCTTTTTTGGGATGCTTCCACCGTTAGTCGGCCGGGGGAAAGCTACTGTTCTGTTCTTGTCTCGTGGGGTTTTGACTGAATGTGAGAGGAGAGGTGAAGGTGTGCGACATGGCGCGCCGTGGCTGCTCCGGCGGCGGCCTCCGATTCGATCGTCTGACCGCTAATTTGACCCTGCCCTTCTCCACGCTCCGGCCCTCCTCTTGCTTCTAGAAGTTTCCTCTCGCAGCATGCGTCATATGAAAATCGAATTAAGCTACTCGCTCTCTCATGTACTCCAGCAAAATAAAAGTCTTGTGTTCCAGTTTTGAATTGAATAACCGAAGACCCAAGCCCAACAGCTTCATTTCTAGGAGTATTTTCTACTGAAAACGAGACCTGATCTTCGAATCAACCTCAAGCAAGCCAGGCTCCAAATTGGCCCACCAAACGAACGACCTCTCAAACAAGAAGATCAAAGCTAACACTACTGGCGTACGTGGCTGTCCTTGCATCCACGATTGCACTATAGATAGATATTTCCCCACGCGTACGTGCTGTCGATCGTGTCGCCGTATCAGAGCTCGCCACTTGGGATCATATCTTTAGCTTGCAAGTCAACACAGGGCCGGGCCCCTTCTCACCGGCCGGCTAGAATATCTGCCACCTGTCCGGACAAAACCACCAGTTCCTGCATTCTTAATTTATGCACATGAGTTTGTGCACGTAAGAGGAGGGATCCAATGGAGCCGTGCCACCTGTTTCTTATTAGGTAGTCTCCTCGATGCAACAGTAACGCAACTGTTCGATCACTACTACCTCTTTTCTTATATCAATTATTGGCAAAGCCGGAATCGTCGACCATACTTGGAATGTTGCTTAGTTTTAGAAGGAAGCCATACCGGTACGTAGTGTTGCTTTTGGTAACCGCTTAATAGGCGCTTATGATGGTCAGGACAAGCAAGACGAGAAAGTCGAGCTTAAACGACTTACTGGAAGGAGAAAGGAGGCGGTGTCATCCACATTCTTAAGGACTGAAACCTCTTTTGCGTAGAGAAAGATGACCTTTATCATCTCTGTTGGATGAAACAAAAGTGACTTACGAAAAGCTAGCTCTATATATTGACAATTTGACATGCGATTGGATCTCCGATTTATCTCCCTTTTGGCGAGGATTTGGTACGTACTGTAAGGACGAAGCAGCGTGAGATCTCTCGATCATATATTCACATATGTATCTCATGCTAGCTCCATGTTCATGAGTATGGTCCTATACCTATTGCTTGCACAGGTTCTTGCGTTAGCTGCTTGCGCTGTCGCGCGTCTCCTTGCGTCAGCTGACATGCATGAGATAAGCAGACACTAATTAAGCTAGCACGTTTAGTTTCTTCTTGTCATCTCTTCACCCTAGCTCTACAAGCTAGGCTGCCCTACAGCGTTAGCACTGTTTTAGTGTTCATGCACGCCGATAATGCCTGTCCACGTACCGACGTACGTGTCCAGTTAATACTACTCTACATGTTTATGCCTGCCCTGCTGTGCGTGGCCTAATTGCTCACATAGTCTAGATTCTTAGGCCTAAACTTTGTTTGGAAGCTAAGCGTGAGGGGTGTGCTTATCCACAAGAGGGAAGAAGGTTGTTACAGCACTCAAGCGGCAGCGTGCCTTTCCCCTTTCGGCACCAAGACAGGTAGAGCTGCTATCCTACTGTATCAAGGCCCTTCACATGCATGTTAAGACATGCACACGGCCGATATGGTATATATCTGCAGCCAGGGACGAATTTAACAGGTAGGCGTCGATACGCTCGAGAGCATACCCTCCATGCATTTTCAGCAATAAACCATAGCTATCTATGTCTGTAACCATGGTTGATGATATGAGAGGTCAAAATTTTCTTACCGAGGGAAGCAAAGAATTGCCGCAATGAGGCTAAACTGAATAAACTAAGCAAGACACCATCAGATATGTAGGTGCACCACTAATTTTGCATCTGAATTTCGAATATCCATAGTAGACTAGCCGACTAGGTCGTGTTTGCCTTTTTGAAACTATGCACTTGTTTTTTTTAGCCTCCCCTATATTTTCATGATTTCATCCCGAATTCGCCACTGTCTGCATCAGATACGCCTGGATTAATACAAAATAAAAGAGATTACTCTGCGAGTAATTAGTCAGATGAGCACATGCAAGCGTGCGGTGCTGATTTTCGAAGTAATTTTGGTCTAAAAAATCTGCATGCGATCGAATCGGGTGATATTTTAGAGAATTATTAAATAGTGATATGGCTGGTGTAAAGGCATTGCCCTCCAAAGTGCAAATCAGGAGAATCTAATCCACCTATGCCGTTAGGATCAATCTGTGGTTAATTATGGTTAGTTAGCAAAAATGGGCGCCATGAAGAGTCCTTTAAGCACTCTATATGGCAAGTCCACCGGTGGATACTCCCAAACGGGTCACGTAGCAATCTGAGCCCGAGTATAAAATGGTTAGCGGTGGCAGCCAGAGCTTATTAAATCTGATCCGGTGGATTAAACAACTGGTGTTCATGTCATTCTGTGATCCAATGCCGGTGCTGGTTATGTCGTGACGTTGGCTAGATGCCTAGGCCTGCGACGACACCTACTATAAGATCATGGCTTCTCATACAGCAACAGCATATCTACTTTCGTGTATAATATAGACCACTGTGGACTTAGATTGTAAATGAATTCATAGCCAAGCCAGCTTGTAGAACACGCCTGCCTACGTCAAAGTAAATTCAGGATTGTCGGCCGGGCTATCTGTACTATTGGTTTCATCAATAGATCTGAGATATTTCTCGCTCCAAACAAATAATTCATGAGCCAGTAGAACACATGAGTATGCAAATGTCATCACGTTTAAAGCCTCGATATGCCGTTGGTAGGATGGATCCGGCAACGACGAAACATAATCATCTTTTCCTTCATGAAGGCGTTGTCTTGTTGGACATTAGTTCTTTCATCCGTTATAGTGTTGTTTATATGTTAGTACAAGTTATTTTGCAAGCAGATTTGAGCTTCGACCTGTTCAGCGTCATTTAATTTATCTAAATAAATTTTGTTGGGTTCATCACATGATGCAAATTTTGATAGGATGACCCATCCATTGTATAAGAACAATATGTCATCACTTGAGAACAATTACGTGCATAGTCACTTGAAATCAAAACTTATCTAATTTTCAAGAGACCTTTTAAGTTAGAGCTTGACATAAAGATAGCGGGTCGGTATTCTAAGCAACATTATGAGCCAAGAACACATGAGTACATATATAGGTCATCACACGTTGAAAAACCCTCCATGCTTTGTTGGTTGATGGATCCGAGAATGACAACACGCGGGAAACTATCCCCTTTGCGGAGGCATTATCAGGTTTGGGGAGTTGTAATTTATCACTTATAGTGTCTTTTATGATCTATATGGTTCTACTAGTTGTAAGAGTAGAATGGAAGCTAGTGCCGACATCAGGTGTTATCGTCGTTATTTCACAAGCTGAATTGGGCATCTACATCTTGAGTATTGTTTAAATAAATTTGGATGGGTACATCACATGATGTGAAAATCAGGAATGGACCTGTAAATACGTAGAAAAATACCCCATCAGGTTGCAGCAAATACAGTTTCTTTGGGATCCAAATCTATCTCTAATTTTTGAAGAGAGCTTTGAAAATATAGCTGAACATAGTTATTCTTCAATATATACTCTAAATTATAGCAAATTACCCAAAATTAATACATAATATCCTGTGTTAAAGTTATGGTAGCAGTGATGGTCGTGTATTTTCCGAGTGTCGCCAGTGATTTAACTCCCGTGACGTGCCGCTAGTGGACTTGGCCTCATTCCTCAACAATGATTTTTTTGACATTTCAAAGAAAACAATGATTTTTTGATGGCGTAATGTTCTTTTGCCAATTGTAGGGAGAAGAATCAACATCAACCATAATTAATTAAGTGTGAGAAAAACTAACCTTAAAATCATTCATAGTTAATCACCAGATTTAAACGACAGGTCTTAACACCTAGAGAGAGTGCAGGGTACTGTAAAATCTCTCATAAACCAAGACATGCGATTGTTGCACTATTAACACATCTTTTTTCAAGAGTAATTTAATTTTTCTCGAGGGATATTTTTTCACCAATCAAAAGGTCAAGGGGATTATGCCCAGGATGTTTTCCTTGTAAAGCTTGTTTCGTTTGTAAGATTGAAAAAATAAACTTTCCATATGGTCTACTTCACAACCAGATTCCAAGAAAATTTTAGAATGTTTTTTTCGTTCGCCAGTTGTGCGGCCAAATAGCATATGCACCATATTCCAGTGCGTGCAATTCATGTACAATCCAATATGTGATGCCGCTCTTCAGATAATTGTACCAAAAGAACACCTAAATCACACTCTGAAGACTAAGTTTTCCGCCTATGTTTTTTCAGGAGACTAACTACAACCGAATGTAGGGCAGGTAACCGTAGCTCCATAGCCGGAGACCAGCACACACACTACTCTATTCCGGAGACCGGAGACGGCCTCACAGGTGTCTCATTAGATAATCGCACACCTAGCCAGGAATCTCCCAGCCAGCAGGTAGTTCATCACGTGACAAATTTTACCGTTTCTGAGCTGGGAGCTTGAGAAGAGATTCACAGATTTGTCCCGCACACGTCTACACGTCAGAACAGGCTCCAGTTCCGCAGCCGTGAGATCTTTTCTTCCGCTGCTAATTTGGTTGGTGTCCGTGTCGCTGACCGGCCGTGCTGGCTGTGGGCGTAATAATTGAGGGCTTAGATTACACTGCCATCACCGCAAAACGCTCCCCTTTAAATAGACAGGTCGCACGTCCTCTGCCTCATCTCCCTCTTCCTCCCTCCATTCTTCTCTGACTTCCTCCTCCAGCTCCATCGCCTGCCTGCCCGCGGCGACAGTCTCCCCGCGCTTGAACAGTTGAGTCCTTCTTCTTCTTCTTCTTCTCCCTGTAATGGTACTGTAGCTAGTTTGCATCAAGAAGCAACGACGTTTCACCGTCGAGATTAGGTGGAAAGCTCATACAGTATATACTTTTCCGCTGGTGCTCGTCGTACTTTATGCTTTAAAAAAAAACATCCAGCAGAGTCATCAGGCTATAAACATCGGATGATGCATTGCTCTCCTACGTTGTAGTGCTACTGGTTGTACGAGCACGGGCAAAAAGTATGCCAATTGGGCCGCGCATTACGCCAAGTTGCGTTCTTGTTCTGATGCCGATTGGTCCCCTACGCTGTGTACGAACGGACGAACGAATGAACGAACTTGTTGTGAAGGAAGGGATAAGAGTTGTTGCTTCCTTGAGTTCGGCTGCTTGCTTTGCTTACTTGAGTTCGGCTGTGGTGCGTGCAGACAGGAGAAGCTGAATCGGAGGCGCAAGGCTTGCGTGTGGTCTGAAGAAATCAAATCCCACCCCAAGAAAAAGGTGCAGGATAAAGGTACGAGCTTTTTATGCATCGCCTTTTTTCTGGGATCTTGTTCCATGACCTCTCCGATCACCGTGCTCGCTTCCAAGTTCTGAAGAATTCTCCCTTTCCCCTCTCCCATCAGATTTTTTTTCCGATAGAAAATAGCTCCCGATTTGGTCGCATCTTCGAGTTCTGACTGTGTTCGATTGCTGGTGTTCCTGCCGTGATTCTTGCGCCGCAGGTATCGATTAAGCAGAGTCTTTCACGCATCCATGGGTTGCGGGTTGTCGAGGGAGGACGACGGCGGCGGGCCGCGGAGGAAGCAGGGGGGCGTCGGCGACGTCGTCGTCTTCCTTCCGGGGCTCCGGACGCCCAGGAGCGTGGACTTCTCCTCCCCCCAAGCGGCGCTCGACGGGCGGCTGGACAAGAGCGCGGTGGAGAGGCTGTCGGCCCTGAGAGCGCGGGTCGTCGACATGGCAATGCAAGAGTCGGCGGCGGCGCTGAAGCCGAGGCGGAAGACCGCGGCGCGGCATGGTGTGTGTAGAGCTTCTGAAATCTTTGCCTCGATTCTTGGCTGGTTTTGCGTGCAAGATGTTGACTTGTGAGCTGACGATCTCCTCTTGCTGCTCTGTGCAGGATCCAGCACTGCTCACCTCCTGCAGGCTCTGGAAGACTACTTGCCGGTGCTGCTCGGATTGGTGAAGGAAGGTGA
This sequence comes from Poa annua, assembly GCA_026929855.1. Taxonomy (NCBI): domain Eukaryota; kingdom Viridiplantae; phylum Streptophyta; class Magnoliopsida; order Poales; family Poaceae; genus Poa; species Poa annua. The sequence goes on from CM049433.1 coordinate 76,605,640, forward strand.
GTGACCTGTGTTTCTCTTCTGCTATATATGTTGGTGCACAATTCCGTCGGTTTTCTTGGTTCACACATCAGCCTGCAAAAATGTTGTGCAGGTAGCGAGTTGAGGAACAGCGTGCAGTTTGTCTGGACTAACCAGGAGGACAATGCTGAGGTCTGTGCTTGCTTATCCGGCATAAGCGCCTGCTCTTTACATGATAACATTATCAGTCGTTGGTTCTTTGGCGTAACATGAGGTTTTCAATTGCAGGAAACGGCCATGGCTGACGCGTGGTACGAGGTGTTGTCCGTGCTGCATTTGATGGCCATGGTCTGCTTGCTGCAGGCCAACTCCCTGCTTCTTCCAAGGGCTTATGGCGACGGTTACGGGCCGCGGGTCTCTGAAGGTAACGTAGCTATAAACTGAACTGCATACGAAGCCATGGTCCAGCAGGTTTAGGCATTGAAGCTTTTCTATTTCATAGTGCTTCATGCTGACTAGGCTTCATTTCTTGGCAATGTGCACAGAGAGCAGACGGGCCACTGTAGACGTTTTCTTAAAGGCAGCTGGGTACTTGGATTGCGCAATTCGACAAGTACTCCCACAGATACCATCAGAACTGAGGTTCTGAAATGTTTATCAGCTCATCAATTAAAAAGATTGAATCCAACAAAATGATTTTAAGACTTTAAGTTGAAAACTTATATTGAGATTCCCTTTCAATGTACTGAATTCAGGAGACAACTTCCAGTAGACCTGGCTGAAGGAAATCTCAAAGCTCTTAGTCTGCAAGCTCTCGGTCAGGTATTGTATTCTCGCTCAACTTATTCATCTGAATTTTGGTTCAAATGTGCGATTGCAATGAAGGTGACTGTTTTTCTAGTCTGACAGTGTTCTTTTGGGGTCAGTCATGGTGCTTAAAATGGGCCAATTGGTCTGTTAACACTTGTAAAAGTGGTGCAGAGGACATGAACTGAATTTATACTCTCTTCAGAGTTTTTCTCTTTAAAATTTACATCTAAATTAAAGTAGTAATATAAACCCAAAGGGCGCCTTTGAATTGTGGTGATTTGTATCTCAAACCATTAGGGAACAGCACAAAATCCCAAAGAAATTTCACTCGTTAAACATCCCTGCAAAGCTATTATTTTGTAGAGTGATATGTGTGTTATTATTTATTAATTACCCCTGAAACAGCATACATATGCTGTGATTTTCAATAGCACTTGGAATTTTAATTTCAATTGTTTCTCTGCATTGAAGAATGAAACCTAGTACCATTACAAAAATTAACATTCAGTGCATTTTACTTATGCCTAACTATGCTTTTGCAAGTTTGTCCCATCTGATTAAAATTGGTATCATTCGCCGTACAGGGTGTCGACATGCAGCTTGGGCTAGCAGTTGATAGCCCAAAGGCCACTCTAGCAGTAAAAAGACGCCTAGCTTGTGAGATGGTTAAATACTGGCACCAGCTTCAGGAGAGCATTCCTGAGCTCCCTGTGTCTGACGGATGGGGGAAGAAGCACCTACTATTTGTCAAGTGGAAGTACGTCGAAGCAAAGGTGTGTTAAGATACATCGACCATTATATCCCAAATGTTAACTACCTAAGTTTCATATTATAAATGTGCATCCCAAATTCAAATAGACCAACTTTATTCAGATTATCGGTGTTTTGCTTGCAATAGAGTACTAGTCCTAGTCTGCAACCATCTAAACTGACGTTGCTATATGTGCTTTTTTTATCAGGCTGCAGCATATTATTTCCACGGTTTGATTCTTGATGAAGGAAACAGCGAGAAATCTCACGGAATGGCGATAGCAGCCTTGCAAGCTTCAGAGGAATTTCTGAAAGAAAGCAAAAGGGCTTCTGAAGCCTTCCATGCAACTCCTCCAACATCTCGGTAAGATATTTGCTCCTAATTTGCTACTTAGCGCATACTGAGTGTTTTTTTCTTTGTATTTCACACTTATCTACCATTGGTATGGAAAAACTAGTTCAAGGAACATTTATTATAGTGCACCACACCAAGTCTTTTTGAAGCATGTAAATGAAGAGAGTACCTGTAACTTTGCAGGAGCCCCACTCCGTTTGGAACAGCTAAGTATCTGTTTGATAAGATCCCAAAAGATGCTTCAAGCAAGGTCCGGATCAACCAGGATCTGTATACTCAAGAAAGGTAAAAATTAGCGGCAAAACAAGCTCGTGCCAAAATTCCTCATATTGTGAATCCGTTGTACTGAATAGCCATCTGTTTTGGGCACCTGCAGGGTCATCGGAGCACCGCCCCCATTGCCGGATTTCGCATTGGCACTAACACCTGAAGACTATGATCTTCCTCCATTAGATCCACTTTGGAACAAAGAGAACGGCCATCAGTAAATGTACATTCAGCAAGAGTGTCTTCTGACGGAAGACTCTGGCACTAGTGAGAAAGCAGGAAGCAGGATTCTGCCATGTTGCCAAATGGCGCAAATGAAGTGTACAAAAACATGTTCCGACCAAATTGATGTTGACAAATGGAAGCAAATTTTAGAAAGGCCTGAAGATTGTGAAGAGCATTTATAGTTCAGTTTATTCTGACAATGGAAACACATTGTCGAAAGCTTTCCAACAATTGTAAAATTTAAATTTCCAACGGGTGCCATGGTTCCTTTTTCCTAGGATCTGACCATGGCTTGGTTTTGGGGCTATTCTAAACTTATTCAGGTGGTAAATTTACGAAATATGGTCTTGATTTTCAGTGTCTGGGAAAGAAGCGGCCCGGAAGATATTAAAACTACTAAACACATACAGAGCTATGAACTGATGTTCAAAATTCCAAGACAGAAGCAACCAGGGGGTTAACGGTGCATATATAATTTGTCGTTAGTCTACGCTGCTGCTGTGGGCACACGCCCCAAGCAAGCACCACCTTTTTTATACATCAGCTATAGGATCAATCACATACAATATCTTCTGAGAGTCACGAACATTTAAGAATTAGATAACCAAGCAAATGTAAATCAGATTTTAGCGAAGAATCAAAATCAATCTGTCATCTTCCAAATGGTATAATACTATGAACACGATGAACAATACTTCATGGCATATTTTACGAGGATCATCAAATAGAGTAAACTCAAGCAACATGCTGTATTGCAAATTACCATTTCCAAAAAATACTGAAGGCTTTTCTTTTTGTTCACTGACTGCCAAATTTAACCTAGCCATTTCAGTATTTGCCTTTCATCATCGTCAATTATCACTTCCATATAAAAACACTTGTTATCTCTTCAATACAAGCCACAACCAAGTGTATCAACATTCAGTTCTGTCTGTTATGAACATTTACATTAGTAGCAAAAAATCTACCTTGGAGCATGCAACTCCAATCAAGTTTCAGATGAGACAGTTATGGTCGCATAGTTACTTCTTCTATGGTTGTTCAGCAAATGCATGTAGTGATCATAGCGTTTGAAGTTCACTAAACGGTGTATCTGCATGCCATCTACAAGAGCTGATTTATGGCAAAATAGTAGGACCCAACAAGTACAAAAGATGCAATGCCACTGCGCGCCATCCGTAGTCCAATGCCACTGAATAAAACATTCCTATCAGCAGGTGATATTCCTGTCATTCGCTCTATAAAAATTCCTGGTGCTTTCCATTGAAGAAACCTCCTCTCCATTGCTATATACTGAAAAGCAAATGCGAGAACAAATAATGTGAATTTGCAAACAGAGAAGGATGCAGATCCAAGTTTGAAACCATTCAAGTATAAAACTACCTTAGGTGTCACAGTGCACTGCGAACGACTTTTGGCAGTATCAAACGTATGTGAAGCAGCAGCTGCTACAACTCCAGAGAAGCCTGCAGCAAGACTAGAAGCTACTGGGGATACAGGGCCCGCTTCATCCAAATTCCTGAGAGGCGCAAAAGGTCAGACTAGACCAAAAATGGGACTACACCACGAAAATCAATTACTCCCTCCGACCCGGAAAAAGTGGCGCCAGAAATCAACTAATAACGTACAACTTAATGGTACAACGAGCGAAAGTTTTTGTGGACCGGAGGGAGTATGACATTGCCCCTATCTTGACTTTGCAAATTGAATAAACTACATGACTCCATTACCTGGGTTCAGGCTTCATATTAACAGACCTCCAAGTAAGCATCGCCGTGTGTATGAATTGCCAAGATGAGAAGAACATTCCACTAAAGACACAGTCTCGGGCTATCGCTGGTCTAAGTCCCCTCCATAGAGCACCCCATCCTTCAAGTGCTATCACTCTAGAAGGCACCTGAACATCAGAGGGTAACGGGGGCTTCCCAGAGCCAGTCAGCATCCATGGGTGCTGTTTCAGGGCACCCATCATGTCGGGATGCTTCGGGGAAAGACTGGACAACAGACTGACACTGCCGTTCCACACTCTGACGTTAGGGACATAACCAGGTAATAGTTTGGAAAGCAGTGGAAATGACTCTTGTACAGCATTAGCAGGGTTCGTAGCTTTCAAAGGTATGGCAGAACCAACTTGGGACCGAAGTTTGAGAAGTTCAAATGGTGTGCAAAGAAATGCCTCTATAGCACCAGCAGTTATGCCAGCCAACATAGCCTCAGAATAATAAACATGGTTATCCTCCCTTCCATCTGCCAAGAGACAAAATGATCATATATCATTATGACGTTCCACACACCGACCAGCATATGTCACTGCAGATTACATCCTTAGAAAGCACCTTGGTGTATGAACTTATCGAAAAATGGTAGTCAAACATAGTTCAGAATGATATGCATATTATACAGCAGCAAAAGCTCCAACCATAACAGTTCTTCAGAAGTACAAATGTCAAACTGTGATGCAAATTATTCCTTTTAACACAAAGGATTCTAGTGAATCTGCAATTGGAGTGTATGATAACAGGGAAACTTATGGGAGAATATGACGGAGTCCAACACACTACATGTCTAGTTTGCTCACGGGTGGTGCTAAACTGCTAATAAAAAACACTAACAAGATTGATATAAAGCAGATCACACTAAGCAATGAACTTTGGCACAAAAACAAAGGTTGTACCTTTATAGAAGGCTGTTAAAAGCTCATAGGTCCCAAAACGTGCTCCCACACCAGGCAGTTTGCCTAATATTGACCATCCAAGACCACTGTAGAGACCTAAAATACATACCATGATTTAATAAGGCAACAATTCGGTGTGTATGGGATAAAGTACCATATGGGCAATAAGAATCCGTCATACAGGAACTAGAAATCCGTATATATCTCAAATAAGAAAGATTACATGAAGCAGGCAACACAACAGGTTCATGTGAAATCTTGCTGCAAGCACAGGCATTTCACTACGAAGCAGCACCGAACCAGTTAAAATCAAGCTTTCTAGATCTTTTAATTTTGTGGCGACAAAATATTGCACATGCTGAGTTATATGATGAAACAACTGAGCGTTAGGCTCCTAGTGGATATACCCTTAATGTAGAAAGGTGTGCAGAACCCACTATGAACACAAATGCAGTAAGTGCTTATCTAATGTAGATTTAGTCAGGCTCCCAAACTATGTACTATTGATGAATTTTCACTAACAGCCGGATGGCAACCGGATAAGTCATCCAAAACTAACCACAAAGCCAAACCAACTATGAACCTGGGTAGACACTACCAGTACTAGCCTGGTAAGTCAAACAATCAACATCACAGTTCTCTCAAGTCCACTAGTTATTAAGGTATTGGTAGCAATGCAGATCGAAATTTAACCACTCTAATAATCGAAGCTCACGATAGAACCACCGAACGAATGAAGATCTCTACTCGTCTGGTAGCGAGCAGGCAAGCAACCCAAACCTGCAGGGCCGGAGGCGGACATGAGCCGGTCCACCGCTTGGCGGAGCCCCATCTTCTGCTTCGGCCCCGTCGCGCTGAGCTGCAAAACACGCAGAGGTAAATCAAACCCTGAGAGAAATTAAGGGAAGAGCAGTACATCGACGGGAGAATCTGAGGCGTGGGGGCGTCGGCCGCTCGCCTGGAGGAGGCTCTTGACGGTGTCGAGGGGGTGGACGGAGACCGCGGAGGCGCTGATCGCGGCGGCGCCGGCGGCCGCGTGGCCGGCGAACACGTTGTCCCCGAACGGCTTGCCGCCTCCGACCATCGCGCCGGGCCCAAGCTGGGAGCGGAAATGGCGACGAGGAGGTTTAGGGGAGACGTCGTGGGTGAAACACTCACGAAGGCCGGCCCTGTTTCGGCCCAGCCCATGAAGCAGCCAGCGGGCGAGCTGCACACTTGACGCGATCGGACGGACGAGAAGTACTGACGAGAGTCGCGTTCGGGTCCAAGTCTCGCGCCGCCCGGCTTGACCACGTTCTCGCTCGCCTCGCCGTCGCCGCCCAGGAAGAGCGAGACGAACGCCGTCGCCGCCTGCGCGAGCTAGAGCTCAGGCCTCGATGGGCCAAGACCAGAGCCACGCCGCCGCAGCGGCGGAGGAGCCTGCTCCGCCGGCCTCCGAGCCGGCGCCGTCGCCGTCTCCTGCCCCGGCGCCCTCCTCCCTCGAGGAGCTCGCCGCAGGTACATGCCTGCCGAACTCTGAATCTTATGCGCCAGAGGCGGTTCCCGTCGTAATATTCCATGTAGACAGACGGCCGCTTCGAGGGTTAGTTCTCCATGAGTTGAGTCGCGCTACTTCTAGGTCGTAGTCTTGCTTTGGTTTGGGACCATTGGGCCATTGGCGTAAGCGGAGCTCAAGAGCCTCTCCGTACTGTTGCCAATAATTTTGTGGGTTGGATATGGGACATTGTTCCTGTGATTCTCCAGTGTGTAGTTATGCAGTGCGCACCTTGTACTGGATGGCGAACTCGTGAAAGGTGACACTTGCGAATCCTGGTAGGCTGAGTATGTTTACATGCCGAAATTGAGGTAGTCTTAAAATGGTAGTGCCATGTAGATGTAGGGAATGTGCTAAGATGATAACGCCCCAGGGCTGAGGGGCTACCAAAGCTTTAACCTGCTAATATCTGTCCAAAGCGACTAGATTGAATTCCAAGATCTCCAAAAAATACAACAATGTCCCGACAGCTTGTGCCAGTGGCAGAGCCAAGTTTCAGATTATGGGTGTACAACCGCACCAATAGTCAAACATGATAGATTAGCGGAGATGTATTGTCATGTATATATGTATTGTCATGTATACACGTATGATACATAAGAAAAGTTTTTTTTTCATAATATTGGGTGTACATCTGTGCACCCAAGTACTCATCTGGCTCCACCCATGGCTTGTGCGCTCCTTTTTTATGGCATGCTTTGCCTCTTTTGGGAGGTTCTTTAATGGAGACTGCTCTTTGTGTTATTTCTTATGGTATCAGGTGATTTCATTCATTTTCTTTATAAATGGAGCTTTCGTCCATTTTACAAAAAATGGGGCTTCCATTCATCAATTAGTAGCAGGATCAATAATTTTCTAGTCAACAATCTAGACTGATATTAGTTATCTGATGTTGGTTTTTTTCCGCCGAGCTTTAAACTGTGCTCTTTTGCATGGGGTATGTTGTTTCTTTTGAAGGCTCGTTAATCTATTGCAGTTTTAAAGTTCTGATTACTGATGATGGATTTTTAATGCACAGAGGCTATGTCGTTTAGTGAGGATGAGAATGAGGTAACATATTTTCTTTTGCTTCTGGATAGTTGATAGATACTCCCTCCATTCCACAATATAAGATGTTTTAGGTGTTACACATGGTGTCTAGACTCGAATTAAAAATAATGTACATGTACACTAAAACGTGTATAGATACATGTGTACATATATGAATGTGGAAAAAGACTAATGCCTCGTTTGGATGTTTATATTCAGGCTCGATATTGGATATTCGCCACCGTCCAGCCCGAATATCGCGAATATTGTTGTTTGGCTGTGCGTGACATTCGGCCGTGGGTTTCACGCTCGATATCGAGCTAGTCCGCGCGAAGGCAAAACGCCTCGCTCCCCAATCTCCAGCTCCTTGGCTCGACATCGCTGGATATTCGCACACCCTCGCGTACCGCTTCACGAGCGAGCAGACACCCCTCAACAAGGTCGCCCTCCACCACCGCGTGCTTGACATAGGGCCGGCGGCGGCGCAGGTGACTAGGTGAGCCACCCTCCGGTCCGACATCCAGCGGACGGCGGCAGCGTCTTACCACTCTCTCTCCCCGCCGCATCTTCTGTCTTCCCTCTCTGCTGCACCTGCTCTCTCCCTCCTCTTTGGTCCCTCTTTGAGGCTGCAGGATTGGGAAGATTGGACAGAGCCGGCGGCGGGCGCACTTGCATCCACAGATCCGGCGCTCCTTCTCTCTCTTTCCCCTTCCATCTCATTCCACTCTCATCTCTCTCTGTGAGGTTGCAAGTCTGCACGATAGATTGAGATGCAGGATATGGTCATGGGAAGGCGCGACGGAATCAGATCGCAACTCGTTTTTCCGGACGCGGTTAGACATGTTCTTTGTAATCCCTTTATATTCAGTTAAGGACGACAAAAAAAGCTGTGCAGTTGACAGCACAAATCCTCTTGTGTTCATCAACTTCCTGAATTTTTGCTGTAGTTTCCGTCACAGTTTCAGGTTTAGCAATGATAGTTCGTTGCTGCAGGACACAAGCCTCACCTCTCTATTGCCTCCACGATCTGTTTGTGACTCAACCGTATTTTTGATGTGTTGTACTTGTACTTATGATGCGATTAAGATGTGCTGGTTCAGTAAACATTCTTTTGATGACTATTCGAGAGTATTATATATATACATTGTTCTGTATTTGCTTGTTGCCGCAAATACTAGAGTGTTGTGGTTGCTGCGTACACTTTTTATACATGTACATAACAATCGAAGTCTTGAAATACTGCAATTCATCATTTAGACCATCCAAACACCATTTGACATTCAATCTCAATATCTTATTTGGGTTTGAATATCTAATACATCCAAACAGAAATATTGACATTCAGTCTCAATATCAATATCCTAGATTTGGACATTCAACCCAATATAATGTCTAGCCTCTCAATGCAAACATCCAAACGGAGCATAAAACATCTTATATTGTGGAACGGAGGGAGTACTTGTGCATCACTATTGTATCCTTTATGGCGGATATCAGTGAAACTGTTGTTTGCTTGTGCAGTCAATTGACGTGAAGGTACAAAAAGCTCTGGAATGTCCATGCATTGCTGATTTGAAAAGTGGACCTTGTGGCAGCGGATTTATTGATGCATTTTCCTGCTTTCTGAGAAGCACAGAAGAGGAAAAGGTTGTATTTTTATTTCAAGTTACTCAGTTGCTTTCAGTGAAAGTTAGCATGTGCAAGTTGCATCTTTCCTACTTATAAAGATTTGAGCTTGGTGGTCGTCCATTCACCTCTTTCCTTGCCTTCCTCGTCTCAGCACTGACAAGTGGGATCATACGAACCTATGAGCATAGCAGCATGCAACCGTATCATCTGCTGCCGTGATAAATGAAAGCATGAAAGTTAATTAATTTGACATACAACTTTAGTAAACTATGTTCTGAATTGACTTATTTTGTTCTGTAGGGTAGAAAGGTGTCTTACAAGTTACTTAAATATATGGCATGATAATCATAGCAAACTGCTCTCTGTTCGAAACTTAGCCCAATATGACCAAACAATAATAAATGTACTCAAGTAAGTATTTTGTTAAATAAGTACTAAAGAAGGTGTGAGCTAGTGTTTAGCAGATATCTTGTTAATTGATTGCAACCTTGATAATTAGTGGTGAGATTCTTTTTATTGCCACCATCTTTGTTTTTTTTCTTTCCTATTATTTCACTCATATTGGTATGGTATCAAATTCATAGGTTCTTTTTAGTTTATGCAAACAAGCTACATTTGCTACTGCACATTGCAGCAGACAGAGATCAAAAGTACTTGTTCAGTTGTTCAGGCTACCTATTACCTCAATACAAATGAACCCTCGATAATCCGCGCCTCTTCACAGTTGAAAGAATTAAAGAAATTTAGATGCTATAACACTGGAAAGACACAAATTCTTTTCGTTCCTTTTCTAAATGTATGTAGTTACAATCTTTGTAATATTTCATAATGTTTGAACCGCTGTCACATACCATGATAGAAATATGTTCTGCATGCTGTTAAATGCTATTGACTGTTCAATTCCTATCTTTTCTTCCTTATAATAGGCTTATATACAACTTTCTTGCTTTTCTTTGCCAGGGATCAGATTGTGTGATGCCCTTTATCGCATTGCAGAACTGTATCAAGGAAAATCCAGAGGCATTTTCTAAGGAGATTTTGGAAGAGGAGGAGAATGACGAGGAGGCTGAGAAGTCTGACCTGAAAGTTAGAGCTCCAGCATGGTCTAGAGAAGCCAAGCCAAAGCTTTGAGATAGTGTGGTATTAAGCTGACAGCCTGATACAGAGAATCCTCTGATTAGCACGCTACACCTTGTTTCTCCTATAAATTCTTCCATTATAGGCTAGATTTCAGTCAGCAAAGTATGTATCCCAGGTCCTTCAGCACAAATAAGCACAGTTCGTGCAGTAGAGATATTCCACATTATCTTTTTGGAGAACATACTCGATATTGCAACGAGAAACTGAAGAAATATGTGTTCTAAGACTTATATTTCTAAATGGATTAACGCGCTGGTGAATATTGAAAGGAATTATATTCCGTGCTTATTGAAAGGCTCATTTGATCTAGTATTGTTTTACCGTGGCGTTGGAACACTTAAAATATTATCACTTGAACTCTGAATTGTACTGATGCTTCTAGGTAATTTACAATTTATCACTTTAGTGGAGAATCTTTGTGTGTGAGAACTTATGGGGACAGTTGAACGAATTTACCTATCTTCTTCTAAGGTTAGACTATTTTCTTCTAAGGTTAGACTGAAGCTCGGAAATTAGGCATGTGATTGCGGACATTTTTCTTCTAACGACCATTGTGGGCCGACTGAGTTGGGGTATTCTCAGTCAAGAGTGCGTACAAACTGGCATATTCGTTGAAAAACAATAGCCAAAGCAGGCCGGGTTCTAGTGTGACCGGAGACAACAACAGATCATTGTGGAAACTGATTTGGAATGCTCTGGTACCAAATAAGGTGAAAATATTTGGATGGCGAACAGCTTGTGACAATTTGGCAACCAAGAATAATAAATTTCATAGAAAGCTGGAAATTGATTGCACATGTTCTATTTGTGGATGCGAAACTAAAAATAGTTTACACGCTGTGGTAAATTGCACAAAGGCCCGAGCTTTAAGACACGAGTTGAGAAAAGTTTGGGACCTGCCAGCTGAGTCGGCTTTCAAGTTCTCCGGACCAGACTGGCTACTTATCATGCTTGATGGTATCAACAACGAAAGGCGGGATTTAGTGTTGATGTTGCTGTGGCGGTGCTGGATGTGGTGCATGAGAAAGGGGAATGCACCATAAGCAGCTCTGTAAATTTCCTTAACCGATACCTGCATGCGCAGGAGCTAAACATTAACTGCAGATTGTCTATAGCAGGAAAGGTAAAGAACCGGTGAGCAATCAGGCGAGCTCGTCGAACAGAAATGGTACTATTTCAACGGAGAACTCAACGCAGAGGAAGGCTGGGCGCTGGGTTGCTCCTGAAGAGGGGTGGATTAAGATCAACGCTGATGCTTCCGTCGATCCTAACAACGGTTTTTGCTCCATAGCGTGCATCTGCGAAAAGTGTTGGGTTTTCCACACATCAAATGTGTAGATGTATGCACCGATTTTTTTTTTTCTAAAAATTTCAAGATTTTGAAATGTGTTTGTGCATATGTAAATTTCTGCACCAGTAGTTCTTTAGCATTTTTGTTTTTGAGAATTACCAGTAGTTCTTTAGCAAAGTGTGCAGGCCAAAAAACAAATCCCCGGGTGGGCTCTTGGCCCATGTCTACTCTTACCCTCGTTCTCTCTCCAACCCATCGACTCACAGGGTTTTGTTGAGCTACTCCCTACTCTGGCTCCCCTCTCTCTCCGCACCCCGGCCCGGAGGAGTCCCACCCAACTCCACCTCCGCCGCGATAAGCCCTAACCTCCACCACCATGGCCACCACCACCTTCTTCCACCCGCTCTCCGTCCCCATCGCCGGCGCCCGCCTTCGCCGCCGCTGCCCCCTCACCCTGCCGGTCCCCACCCGCACAACTCCCCGGCGGCCGGCGCCCCTCCTCGTCGCCCGCGCCAAGCGCGCCGACAGCCGGACCCCCGCCGCCTCCCGCAACCAGCCGTCCGCGCCGAAGAAGGAGGCGGACGAGGAGGTGGAGGTCGAGGAGGAGCTGCCGTGGATCCAGGACAAGGCGCTGGACCTCGTGGAGTTCACCGGCACCGTCACGCAGGCCATACCCGGGCCCCGCGTCGGCTCCAGCCCCGTACCCTGGCTCCTCGCCGTGCCGCTCGCCTACGTCGGCGTCTCCTTCGCGCTCGCCGTCGTCCGCACCTACCGCAAGTTCACCTCCCCGCGCACTCAGAAGAAGAAGAGGGTAAAAGTCGTCTTACCGCCTAACGCCTACAAATGAAATCACGTCTGTAGTTCGATGCTTAGTGTGAGACTGACTGGGGAGTGTTAGGATTAGGAGCTTATTTACACTTATTAAGGTACTTCGCTTGTGCTTCGTTATATTGGATATGTAATGAAGTGATCTCGTACTTCTCTTACAATGGAGTTTGAGCCATTTAAAAATGTAGGTACATTGTTGTGGGGCAGTAGTTTGTCTGTTCAACCTAGACTTCTATGGTTGCTCAGTTTGTTTGTCAGTTTCTTGACCGTTCATATATTTGGTACTTTGTTTCAAATAGATTTGGTAATTTGGTACTTTGCTGGTATTCTTAATGGACCACAGTCACTTCTGGCACTATATATTATTGACTTTTTATGATGAACTGCTGTTACTTTGCAGGTGACTAAGAATATATTCTTGTTGAAGTCATTAGATGAGTTGTTTCAGAAGGGCAGAGAAGCAGTGGATTTCCCAGCTCTCCAAGAACTAATGCAGAAGGTGTGCCTCGACCTATCTGCTTTATTTTCTCAACAAATGAATCTACTTTGAACAGCGCTACTCAGATATCTTATTCTGGAAGGCTGAAATTGCCCTGATGGTTCACAAAGATCATAACCACAAATTTGCTGATCAGAATAGATTTAGGCTATCTAACTGTGATTATTGCACCAATGCACCCAGTTCTACTGCTGTTTGAGGAATGGATTATTTATTATACTGTTGATTGCAAAGCTATCTGCCCATAGCGAGGAACACAGATGCACATGTAATTCTTTTCCATTTATTCAGACAGGATTTGACATGGATGATGTAGTAAGAAAGTACATCCGATACACACTGAACGAAAAACAATTCAATCCTGATGTGGTTGTGGATCTCATACATCTTAGGAAAGCATCAATGTTAGAAGATGCTGAAGTTGCTGAGATTCTGAATGAGATATCAAGAAGAATTGTTCGAGAAAAAGGTATTTTTCTTCTTCTGATTCTAGTACTCGTATACAACACATAGTACACATAGTATTTCCTGAATTCAAAACTCTGGATTCTCAGTTCTATAACACGAAGTTATTTTTGTTCGAATGCCTTCCTATAAAATTTATGGATCTCCGTGATGAATCCTCTGTAAAACTTGGTGATGATTGAGTGTCATTTGATTTATTAGTTTTATACTTGATGTGCTGCAAACTTCTAGAAGGTTATTTTCCAACGGTCATTGAACACATAATGTAGACATTTGTATGTTTGTTGCATTGTCTCAAATCTACTCATTACTTCTGTTATTTCTAGCTTCTGAGCCCTGAAATGATAGCTGCATTGTGGTTGTAAAACCAACTTGATACTGATATTTTCATGATTTGCCAAACATCAACCTGATGTATATGTGTGTGCGGCTGCAATATTCAATTAATAATAAGAAGAGTTCTAGCAATACATTGCCATTTTGTTAACACCAGGTGTCCATTTGCTGGTGCTTTATTTGGTAAAGTTCATTCTGACACCTTTAGAATATGTTGTTGTACATCAGACTGATCTAGTTTACTTTTAGGGTTGCTATGAGTGTATGACTTGCATTGCAAATCGGAGAGTAATTTTCGTTCTAGAAAAGGATCAATAGCTGTAGCCTCCATGATAGCGCTTGGAATATTATATATGCTTGGTGTGAAGTGTTGTTGTTTTCTTATAAGTATTTGGTAGTAGTGATGCTTTTGTTTAGTTCACAACTTAACTTGATGATGTGTAAGCTTGCATATTGCTACATCACTGAGGAGATTTTGTGTGTGTTATCTTTCAGGACCAATAGTTATGGACTTAACTGGATTTACAGAACAAGGTTTTAAGCGGAAGCTTGCTGTGCAAACACTATTTGGAAAAATCATGTACTTATCAGAGGTAAGCCGGCGGTGTCTGTTTTACTGACTCTAAATTGCATTCGAGAATTTTCTTGACTTCCAAAAAGGGAGTTTTAAATGTTTTGGTTGTCAGGACATTGTGTTATAATGTAGTCCGTTTCTTACTTTTCCCTGATATAACTGAATTTCTGTGAATCATCCAGCTCCCAGAGTTCTGTTCTCGCGACGGCTCGCTTGTTGTCAAAGAAATCTTTGGAGTTACAGAGTATGGCTAAATCTTTGTTATTGTTAATCCTTACAATTTATAGCGCAACCGGTGCTTCTAGTGCTACTGTCATAACCGCTGTTTCTCCTTCTGTTTTCATGTGAGCAGCGAGGACGCAGACAGCCTTCGCAGTCACACGCTTTCTGAAGCTGGTGACATCGAATCATTAGAAAGGATGGTCGATGATTCTGACTTTGAACATGGTACCCCTTCATCATCTTGAAGACTATTGGTGGAAGGAACCGAGCATCATCTGTTACGATAGAAGCTTGGTGTGAGGTTTTCCAACTGTTAAAGAAGAGAGGGATGTCCCGGATAGTCGACTGCAAGTTTTGTAAATCTACCTTCTATTAGGATTGTAGCTTTCTGGCAGTGTCGCAGACCTGTCTACCACCTGACTAAACAAGGAAGCTGTTGAGAGATGTTGCCAATGATGAGCTTATATAAAGCGGTAATTTGTTAGCTGTGTTTGTACTATACACTCTTCCGGTTTTATGTCCATTGATTGACAGAATGAACCACGTTTATATCCATTAACTATTAGAATTGCAAATCTAGCGTTTGTGCACGTGAAAGTGAAACTAGGATATGTCTGGCGATGGTGCTGTCATGTTTTCGATGAAGGATTCTGGGTGGCATCTAGACTGAAACATAGATATTCTGAACCTGATGTATACTGTGTAGCAGAGAGTCCAGATTGGAATGTTAACATGAGAAACCACTGAAGGCTTTACAGCAGACGGGAAATTTTCCATCGGATTTTTTGACAGGCAACTGGAAGAAGGGGCAAATAAGCAGGGGGAATTTGATGATAACTGGCAGGAGTATAATCTGAAGCATAGAAGTAGAACTTTGAAATTATGTGCAAGGTCCATGAAAGAAGAATAAAACATCCTCATGGAGAAATTTACAATTATGTTACAGGACCATGAAAAGAAGAATAAATCACTCTGTAAGAACCCAGTGCACCACTATCAAAGTAAGCATATCGATACTCGATTTCACTATGTCGTGAGTGCATTGAGGAGGGAAAAGTGGATGTTGATCATATTGGAACAGATGGTCAGTTGGCTGATATTCTCAGCAAGGTACTGGACCGAATCATGTTTGTGGAGATGAGACTGAAGCTGGCGTCAAGGAAGTGAATTCACTGTACCAGGAACACATGATTAAGGGGGTGAATTGTTAGGCAATTAAACCCCGTTGTAACCGTTTTGGTTTTGCCCTCGCTACGCAGCACAAAACAATGTTCGCTCGAGTGAATTCGTCGTGTTCTATCTGTTGATCTTCAGACTTCAGGTTTAGCAGATTGGCAACTTCAGGATTGGCTCGGTTTTAAATTCCGAGTCCGTGCCGGCAACGATTTAATTCGCCATTGTATAAATAGAGTCCAATCATGAAAGAAAAATCCGTAAGAGACTAGCTTTTTGATATGGCGCCAAGGTCGTGGTCTGCACTCCAGACGGATCTTGGCGACCTCATCCTCCGCCGCCTCCAGCACCATGCCGATCGCGTCTGCTTCGGCGCCGTGTGCCGCCAATGGCGCTCCTGCGCACGGCAGAACGCCCTACCACCGCAATTCCCGTGGCTCGCCTTACCCGATCGGACCTTCTACAGCCTGCCCGACTCCGCCTTCCGGCCGCTGGGCCTCCATCTCGAGTGCCATCGCCAGCTGCCACACGCCCAAAGCTCCTGCGGCGAGTGGCTCGTCTTTGAGCGCATGGATGGCGCCTACACGCTGGTGAACCCCTTCTCCATGTCCACAACTATGGTGCTCCCCGGGCTGTGCACGGAGCCGTTGCACCTCAACAACAGTGATTCGCCACCGTTCATGACGAAGCTAGTGGTGTGCTCGCCTAAGCTTGTCGCCGCGGTCGTTGGGGCAGGATGGCCTCACAAGCTCGCGTTGTGCCGGCCAGGGGCAGCTTCGTGGGCGGTGGTCGCCCACGACCAGCTCGAGTCACTTGAAGATATGATCTGGTGCCGAGGCAAGCTCTACGCCCTCCACGGCAAACATGGGTGCCTCCTCCGCGTGTCCATCGGCGAGGACAGGGACACCGGTGAGCCAACCGTGTCCCGAGTCGACGACCTCATGGAGGGACCCCGATGGGACTTCCGCGATTCGCCGCTGCAGTACCTACTGGAATCCGACGACGGCGCGCTGCTGATGGTCCGCAGAGAAGATCCTAACGTACAAAATCGCGGCTGTTCCCGGGCTTCGCACTTCACAGGCCTAGGCTTGGAGAAGGCTACCAAGTTCAAGGTTTTCGAGGCCGATCTGGCGGGGTCACGGTGGACGGAGCTGAGCACCGTCGGGGAGGACCGGGTGGTGTTCGTCCAGAGATGGTGCTCCCGAGCCGTTCGTGTCCCCGACCAGTGCAAGGGCTACGTTGAGGGGGACCGTATCTTCTTCGTGGATGATGCTTCCGCCCGTGGCTATTATTACCGGGAGAACGTGTCCTTCTACTGCAGCGTCTACGACATGAGGAAACGGCGGTCTCAAACGTACCTACGGACCAAGATATGGCCACTCAAAGGCTTTGCCATCGCGTGGCTCTTCCCTGGATCACATCCTGCATCTGCGTGCCTCAACAACTAGCCTCCACGGACTGCAACTACTTTTATTAAGTGTATTCTGTTGATCGGATTTTGAACTTGACACCTCTTTTCTATGTGGTGCCGTCATGTTTCTGATGAAAAGGATTCTGGGTGGCATCTAGACTGAAACATAATAATTCTGAACCTGATGTATAGAAGATGTGTGTAGCAGAGACTCCAGATTGGAAATTAACATGAAAAATCATTGAAGTCTGTACAACACACGGGAAAATTTCCATCAGATTTTTTGACAGTCTACTAGGAAAAGGGGCCAATAAGCTTGTTATAACTGACAGGAGTGTCATCTGAAACATCGAAGGGATGGTCCTCATGGAGAACTTAACAATTGTGTCCCAAGTCCGTTAAGAATAAGAATGAAACATCCTCATGGAGAACTTTACACTTATGTTACATGTCCATGAAAAATAAGAACAAAACAATGTGAATTATATACGTAATTGCATCTAGCAGACCAGATGGGTTGTACAAATTGTTCCAGAAAATCCTGAGTCCATCATCAAAGGATTTCAGGCTTCCCAAAGAGTTGTCCCAACTGACCCTTCATGTGCATGCTTAGGTCTGCAATATTAGGAGTAAGCCGTGAGGAACATAAGATGGTATGTACCAGAAACATATGAACCTGAAAGAGTGTTTCTCACGTCAATCTTCAGTCTTGAATTGTACTCCAATTCCTGGAGTAATGCCAGCACTGTGTAGTAAGACCCTCCAACCTGCTGACGAACATATGTTGCATGTGGAAACTTTCCGTCATGTCTTGCCCTGTAACTGCGTTAAATAGTAGAGCTAGACATACTTAATGAATGTAAGATTAACAAGCACAACCAAATCCCTATTTAGTGAATACACGTATATACAGTTCAATAATTTGATTAACAACCTATTTTGATTCCTAGAAGCACATTTATATGTGGCTATATCCAGCTGGGAACAGGATATTCATCAAGGTTGTTTTGAAGCCAACACTTGATATTCATCGAAGACTAATTGTGAAGTGTGGTCGAGTAGCGGCTTAAACCCATGAAATCACTCATTGTTTTAAGTTTCGTAAGTTGAAATCAGCGCTAGGATCCTAACTAAGTCCATGAGGCACTGGCTGCTTACGACATGCAAAACTTGCATCTGATTCTGAACAAGGTTGATCAATGCGTTCTCAGCTGTCAGATGTTAAAAACCTGTAAATCTAGTATAATCTAATTCTTAAGGACTAAAGGTAGTAACTTGTGAGAACTGAGTGCTAGCTCAGTGGTAGAGGCTGCGAGCGCGCGCCTAGCCGGCCCGGGTTCGAGTCCCAGCTTCGCCGAGGCATACTCGAATAAACCGGGCATCTCACCTACCTAACAACGTAAAGTCAAGGGAGGGATCATTCCCCCGTTGACCACCTTTTAAAAAGGTAGTAACTTGTTCCACCTTCATCCAAGATTTAAAATTAGCTATACGAAAGCACAAACCGAGCGTTATAAATGCTGATCATTATAATAAATAAATCAGAAATTATGTCTGTCCAAGTTGCCTTACTTTTCAATAAAGTTCTTTACCCTGTCCCTTCTTTCTTGTTTTGTTAATTTCTTCTGGACTTCAGGTAGATCCTGAGTAGACAAAAAACCTATTCATATTCTCACTCCGCGTCTAATCTGACACAGTTTGGCCATTAGTAATCCTAAAGTATCCCGGTGGTTAAATGTGAAGCTACTGAGAGCACAACATGATAATATACCTTACCTCAAAAGAAAAAAACATGATAATATACCACTGGAAGCATATAACCAGCTTTTACGATTTTAGTATGTGCAAAGATTCACTAAAACCATATATTGGAGATCTGATCTTAAATTACGACAGTACTAATATATGCCCTGCTAGAAAACTAATAGATCAACTTGACACTAGCCACGGACATAAGCTCATATCAAACAGATAAAGAACAAAAGTAGGTTATCCGTGTAAAATACCGTTGCTTCCTTGGTCCTAGCATCTTTGGTTGAGAGTTCAGTGTTGTTGAGCCCATACATTTTCCCCTCAAAGTTCCTCAAGTTGAAAGAGATATCTCTGACATCACTCTTCAGTCTTGAATTATACTCCAGTTCCTGGAGTAATTCCCATGATACGTAGTAGGACCCTCCAACCTGCTGACGAACATTCGTAGCAGATGGAAATTTTCCTTCATGTGATGCCCTGTAACTGTGTTAAATAGTAGAGCCAGGCATAATAATTAATTAATGGATGTAACATTTAAAGACACTAAGTCCTTATTGGGTGCAGGCATAGATATACGGTGCTAGAAGATCATCAAGCAAGCTCATTTAAATGTGGCGCAAGAATTAGTTGTTTCAACACACATCCAAGATTTAATTATCTATGAAGGCAGCACAAAAGCACAATAATGCAATCAGAAATACTGTCTCCCCAAGAGTTGCGTTACCTTGCAACAAATTCCTCCACCCTGGCCCTTCTTTCCTGTTTTGATAATCTCTTCTGAACTTTGGGTGGATCCTCAGCAGACAGAGAAGCCACATGCGTCCTCCCACAATGAGGCCGATAGGATGACCGTGCAAAGGCGTCAGAAATGTAAGCAATAACTGAAAATGGGGGGCAAAATAACAGAATTAAAACCCATCAGACAAGCAAACCGACTCCATGGCAACCAGGGCAGTATTTATGAACCTAAAGTACAGATCTTATCACGAGCTTCTAATTAGCGTAAAGAAAGCAAGCATTTCTCGTCAAAAAGCAGTTGTGTTCTTGGTACTGGAAGAGAAACTAAAATTAGCCATGATTGAACCAAATATAAACGGGAGAAACTTGCAGGGGCAGAGTACCAACCCTTCCCGGAGGACGCAGAGGAGGAGCAGAAGCGAACGGACGCTTGCATCGGAGAGGCCGCTTAAGGTATCAAGTCTCATTTTTCTGTTCTGCTGGGGGTGAGCAAAGGAGGAGGAGAGGAGACGGGGACGGGAAGGTAGACGAGCCGACCACGAAAGCGAGCTCGGCTGTCAGGTGGGTGGTGGCTGGCCGATGTCGACCGGGCCCCACACGCAAGGGCAGCTACCATTTTATTTTATTTTGTATAAATGGTCACGTTAAAGAACCAGACTGCATGAAAGCAGAAATATATGCGTGGTGTAAGGGGTGGGAATTGGTAGCGGATAATCCGAATTATTCGACATTCGTATTCGGCAAAACATTAATATGGTAAACAATAATCCGCATCCGAGCGCAGAACATATCCGGATCCGAGTACTATCCGACAAAACTGGCCGGATACGGAAATGAATCTGGTATGATAAATCCAGCCGGATTCGGATATGAATACGGATGTAACCGTATCCGATGCATAACTGCATGCCTGCAGGCTGCAGCGCTTCACCGTTTCCTGATGGTCGTTGTCATACCCAGCATAAGAATTAGATAAGCCCATGTCCAAGCGATTTGGCCCAGCAATAAAATAAGGACTTTGCTATCTGCACGCGCATGCCAGTTAGCCAATCCGTACGCATCGGGGGCGGGATGAAAACCCACGCACAAGGTCCGTCGCGCACTGTCTGAAAATTCGCTAGTGTGCGTGTGAGAGAAACAACCATGTTTTACATTCATGTACTAAAATCTGAAATTGCTGACATCATCGCGTATTAAATGCAAATTTTGAAAATTCAAAATGTTTTGTAGCTCAAACCGTTTATCGGATTTATGATTTGTTTTCACCGTTGAACTAGTCGCGTCGAGATCTTTGAAACTAGATCCCATGTTGATATGTTCCGACGATATTTTTTTATGATAAAAAAGTTACCACCCATTAACACGTAAGTTACCAGGTTGTATTTATGTTAGTTACCCACCAAAGTAACGATTAAAAACGATTAATTTTTGGTTTAAAAGTATATCTCACTTTACTAGATGGGTAACAATTATTTAGAGGACATGGTAACTATATCGATTATATGGTGGATAACTATGTCATAAATAAATCTTTAACTTCATCAGTACACTGGGTAATTTTAACCATGAGAGTATAGTAACTATATTGATTCCGTGGTGGATAACATATGGGTAACTCCATCGGTATATCGTGGGTAACTTCATGAGTACAAGGTGGTTAACTGTATCAGTACCAGATGGTTAACTATTACCGTTAGAGTATGTTAACTACATCGTTTATGTGGTGGATAAATATATCACAAACACGTGGGTAACTTCATCAGTACATGGTGGGTAACTCCATCGGTACAGTGTGAGTAACTCTATCAATATTGGGTGGGTAAGTTTTATCGAGAGAGTAGGGTAACTTCATCAATTTCGTTTTGGATAACTATATTATGAACACATGGATAAATCTAGCGGTACTGGGTGGGTAAATTTATCAGTGCTATGTGTATAAGTTTATCAGTATAAGGTGGGTAACTCCGTTAATACTGGGTGGATAATTTTATCAGTGCTATGTACATGGTGGATAAATTTATCAGTACAAAGTGGGTGACTCTATCGGTACTAGGAGGGTGACTACATTAGTTATGAACTTATGCATGATACATTTATCATCCCAACATGATATTCACTTATGAATAACTAGGTGTGGTAATTTAACAAATCGAAAAAAATAATAAAAAATGTTTTTATTTCAACCCGAAAACTAATTATTAATTATGGTCGGTAACTTACATACTACAACCTGGGTAACTTATATGATACGGGGTGGGTAACTTTTGGGTCCGAAAAAAAGTTGTCGAAATATATCAATATGGGATCTAGTTTCGAAAATCTCGTCGCGATTAGCTCAGCGGAGAAAACGAATTCTAAATCAGATAAACGGTTTGGGCTACAAAACTTTTTGAATTTTCGGATTTCACATTAAATGCGGGATGACATCAGCTTTTTTGCCATTTTTGCATGCATGCATGCGGAGGAGGCAAATTTGCGTGACGAGCTTCCGTGATCTCCCTTCAACCGCGATCCAACGGGTCAGCTCTCGTGCGTCGGGCTAAGCCCCATGGCAGGCGCCTTATAGTTAGAAAAATCGTAATGTTTTTCATACGCCATTGAAAAGTGTTTTTTTCACTAGTGTGTCGGTTGCCACGTGAATTGTTCACTCAAAACTTTGTATCAATACCATGTCAGTTTTAAGATGTCTTAAATTAAAGACGACTCTTCAAGTCTTCTTTTGTCAAACAAGATATACATGTATAAAACAGTCCTACTATTGTCATGGTGCGAAGTTTAATAAGAAGTGTCCTTCATGAATATACAAATGACCTGATATATACGCAAGATATTGTATCACTAACCAAGCTTAAGGCTCTTAAGCGTGACAATCTTAAAAACTCTTAGTGTCCGGTCCAAACACCACTTAAAAACTCATAGAACTGACGATCTCTAGAGGTCACTGATCCAACACGTGTCCTCCCTGACTGACCACCTGTCCCCTGGGGCAGCACCGCCTTGTGCTGAAGCACTGCAACGAGAAGGCTTCGTCACTATCTTGGATGAACGAGTCAGTCACGAACTCAGAATCACCAGCCTGACAGCGCAATCAGAGGAAGCTCTTCCCAGTCTAGCATCGTGAACCATGGTGCCAACTCGTTTCGCAACCCACCGTGCCGACGACGCCGGGCCGGAGCCCCTGCTGCCGGGCGCTTCCCGCGCCGTGCTGTCCGAGTTCGTAGCCACCGCCGTGTTCGTCTTCGCCGCCGAAGGCTCCGTCTACGGCCTCTGTACGTGAACCTGCTTTGCTGTTGCACATATGAGTTTGTACTAGACTAGTAAATGTGCCCGTGCGTTGCAACGGGTGATTAAAATGCGGCTTCACAGTAGACAATTTGTGTTTCCTCCAGAATGTCAAAGACAACTTCACATTATTTCACATAAGGTGCCTGCCTTGCAAATTGTACGATACACTATAAGGGGCGTATACTGCGGCAAGATTCAACTTAATTCCACAATCAGTTTATGTCATATTAAATAGCACCCATCTCTTCTTACTATAGCTCTTTTGGCAAACCGGAGAATTCCGGCCGCCAAGCTCTAGCGATCCTGTTATTTTAGAAAATAGTAAATTTGCCCGTGCGTTGCAACGGGTTGATTCTAATTGAATGTGTTATACTGAAAAGAATTTGATTCCTATCATTGCACTTTACGCGTTCCAGCTGTTGATTTGGGTCATCAAAACTTATATATATATGATTTCAATGGGTATGATTTCTGCCCTATAAAAACAGAATATGTGAACTGCCTTCATTTGCTTATGAACTTTTCGGTGTGTGTTACTACACTTTAACTTGTAGTGTAGAAATTCTATGTTTACGCACTGTCATTTCGATATATTTTTCAAACTGTTTTATCGAAATTATACAAATGACATAACGAGGTGGGTAAAATATGAAGTTCCACAAGCTTTTTGTGAACATTTTCTCAAATTCTCTAATGTTTAGGATTACTTTCAAATTTAACCAAAAAATTCAAACTTTATAGTATTACTTTTTTTCTTAATTTTCAAACATTTATCAGAATAGTGCAATGACATATAATACATTCATCATATCTATTTTTGTAGGAGGGAGAAAAAATACACCATATGACCAGTGTAAGAGCAAAATGCAGGAATTTGAAGGAGGCATGGGATCGGATCCACAGCCGCAGGTTCAGTAGAAGTTCAAAACCAGCCTCACCCAGGTTTTATAGAAGCAACAAGTCGTGAGGTCCAATGACTCCTTATTTAGAACATGCTATTCCAACCGTTAACTTCCATGGCTAGGCTAGCTACCATGTCAATCCAAACAACACAAAGGAGGTAAAATTTATTCATTCTAACCGGCAGCCCCCATTTAGCTCAGACCTGTCATGTTTGAGTTCACACCAAGATTTGAATTTTGAATCGTTTTTTCAAAAAAAAATCACCATCATCATGAAATGTGGTGCTAATTTGGAGTGTCATCGTACCAGGGCGTCGACCAATCTAAGATAATTCAGTTCTTCAGATATCCGGAGTCATACATTCTGTCAGATATCCTAAAGATTAAGGCGCGGTTGACGAGGCTGTCGTCCGTGGATATTTTGGCTGGACAACAGCTGTAGAGGAAGTATCCATCAGACAATGGAGCTAGCTGCGTTGTTGATGATTGATATAGGCAAGTAGCTGGGCCAAGTGATTGGTGAACGTTGTCAGGACTGCTAACTACTACACTAATCCAGAGTACCTTATCGAGAGATTCAAAGCAGCGTGGCGGGGAGGTTCCGAGCGAGCGGCGCGCGTGACAAGTTCAGAGTGGTGTGCGTGAAGGGCGTAGGGCAGTGTATCTCGCGTAGAAAAGTTCAGTGAACGATGGGGGCAGAGGACCTGCCGGCTCTGACGACCTCCATCGCGACACCCATGGACTGTGGCGAAACCCGTGTGAGGATGCATGGAGCCCTCTGGGATCAGAGCAGGAGCAGGAGAGCTCGCGTGGCGTAGAATCAGGAGCAAGAGATGTCTACCGGGGGTGTTTTCCCGCCGGCGTCAAGCGCGGTACCCCAGCATCCGGGCTGCGGTATGCCAGAAGAAGCCAAGAAGGACGGGTCGCCTTGAATCGTCGTCACCCTCCTCGCAGGCGCAAACGCGGCAGCCGCCGGCACCGCCGAGGGGCAGGCGGAGCAAGATCCTTCTGCTGCCTCGCGTCCTCCGTCGCGCCGGTTCATGGCGGCCAGGCCGTCGCCGGCAGGGGCAGCTCCGCAGAGGAATCGGGAACGGGCGGCGGGTCGTCGTTCTCCTCGGCGCGCAGCAGGGCGGAGAGGTTGCTGCTGGCAGATCTCCGCAGCGCGGCTGCCACAGCGGAGGAGCGCGAGGATGACCCTGGCGACCGAGGGGATGGAAAGCTTCCTGGCCCACTAAGTCGATACGGACGAGTCGAATCGTTATTTTGACTTGACGGTGGCAGTGCCTGCCTTCCTGCTTTTATTATTAGGTATAGATATAGATATAGATATAGATATAGATATAGATGTGCTATGCCGTCTGACGACTTTGGTTTGTTTGTTTGGCAGGGAAGATGTACACCGACACGGGGGCGCTGGGAGGGCTGCTCGTGGTGGCGGTGGCGCACGCGCTAGCGCTGGCCGCGGCGGTGTCGTTGGCTATCGACGCGTCCGGCGGGCACGTCAACCCGGCCGTCACGTTCGGCGTGCTCGTCGGCCGGCGCATCTCCTTCGCCCGCGCCGTGCTCTACTGGGCGGCGCAGCTTCTTGGCGCCGTGGTCGCGGCCGCTCTCCTCAGGCTCGTCTCCGGCGGCGTGGTAATTCGGCTGGTTTATTACTCGGCTACATTTTGGCGGTTTGCGTGATTGCGTCCTTCCCCTTGGCATGAGTTATCTGCACAAATGTGCACACGTCATGGCGTTCGCCACGTCTCACTTCTGCATGCCGTACGTGTCTTGTCCTGCAGCGGCCCATGGGGTTCACGCTCGGCCACGGCATCCACGAGCGGCACGCTCTGCTGCTCGAGGTCGTCATGACGTTCGGGCTCATGTACACCGTCTACGCCACCGCGTTTGACCGGAGCCGCGGCGGCAGCAACGTCGGCGACATAGCGCCCATTGCCATCGGCTTCGTCCTGGGCGCGAACATCCTCGCCGGAGCCCCGTTCGACGGCGCCGCGATGAATCCGGCAAGGGCGTTCGGTCCCGCGCTCGTCGGCTGGACCTGGCGCCACCAGTGGGTTTACTGGGTCGGGCCACTGATCGGCGCCGGGCTGGCCGGCGCGCTCTATGAGTTTGTCGTGGCTGAGCAGCCTGAGGCGCCGGCAGCTGCCGCCACCGCACGGCCGCCCGTGCCCACTGAGGATTACTGAGTCTCGTTGTATGCAAGCACTGTGTACTCCGTACTAAAGAAACGCAAATAATTCGAAGAAAAGAAGATAATCCGACTCAAGCCAATCCGGATTTTTGTTTGAGTTCGGCATGGTATTTAGACCATTACCCCGCTTTAGAGATTCGTGAATGAACATATGTTATGGATTACCTACCTTGTAAAAGTTCTAAATAAATGTACTCTATTTAGCAAAATGCAGTGAGTCATAGTTGTGATCGAAGTCAAACTTCATGAAATTTGAATACATCATGACGCACAACATTTTGGCAGAGTGAGTATTTCTAAGTCATGTTGTCGCGGAAAGAAAAAGTGAGGAGGCGCATCTCGAGTATCATTGTCATACTCACCAGTCACCACACAGAAGTTTGGTTAGGGTCCGGTGACAATCAAAGTGGCAAGAGGCGGTCCAGTGCGGCTCCGGCGAGGTACATCGTGTCTTCGCCGATCTCCGACGAGGTTTCAGCCAGGGCCGGCCAACTCCGACAAGTGTCCGACGATAACCAAGGTGGCTGGAGGCGGTCCGAAGTGACTCCGTCAAGGTATGGCATGTCTTTGTCGATCTCCGACAAGGTGTTTCGATGGCGGTGGAGGTTCTGCGCGACAGAGCTCCGACAAGGTGCTCCTACGCGATGGTCCAACGAGGCATGGAGGTCCGGCGAGACGTGGTGAACTCCGGCAAGGTTATGACCAACTCCGACGATGCTCCGGCTGATGGAGCTCACGGGGTCACAAAATTCACAATTTCACCGTTGTTTCTGCCAAACAACTTTTAGCTTTACGAAAGTTCTTATCTCACAGCAGTTTTTTCATAGCTCACATTTCGCACTAGCTTTTCTTAAGTCCACACCTGAATCAAACACACCTAAGACGGTGTTTCATCCGGTTTTATTTGTTTGAGGTTTTTTTTAGGCAATCACCCCTGCTTCTTACGCCCGTCTAGGTAGCGGGCCAAGACTCAGGCCTGGCAGCATATTTTGTTCGAGCCTGGTAAGTGGGCCGCAGGGACTTTGACTAGGCTGGGCCCTGGGGCAAGTGGCAAGAGGCTCGAGAGAAAATCCCCTCCGCCTCCGTCTCCGTCTCCGTCTCCGAGTCCACAAGGCAGCTAGCATTTCGCCGCTCACCCAGCGCTCGAGGGAGGGAGGCGGGCGTTATCCATGGCCACCTACAGCAGCCCTTCCGGTGCTTCCGCCCTCCTCCTCCCCAGCCCTCGAACTCCCGCCACCGTAAACTCCAACGCCCAGCACAGAAGCCCCTCAAGACAGAATTTTGCGGCGCCGTACTGATCTTGTTTTGGTAGTTTCTGCAGAGGTTTCCCGGTCCGGCTTCCGGGAGGAGCTCTCCTTGCGCAGCTGGTCGGCGGGAGAGGAGGAGAAGCGGAGCCGTGCGGGCATGCTTGAATCCTCTCGGGGACGAGCGCATCCTCCGGGAGGCCTTGAAGGTAAAATCTGTCTCATCTCTTTCAGTGTTGTGGTAGCTGAGTTCGTTTCGTCAGGTTAAGGGTGATGTAGGAAACGATTCATACATGTGGATGTTTGCTCCGTGCCTCTGTGGGAGTTGTTAATTGGTAATTGGATTTGAATCCATCACATACGCCTAGGTAACACTCTCGAGGTTGCAGAATTGGAAAATAACTAGTCCTCAAATAGCCCCCTGCTTAGCGTTTGTGTAGACAGGAGTGTTATTCATTTACCCCCAAAATGCATGGTATTTCGATGTTCAGTGTAGTATAGGATCTCAGAAGAATTTATTCATAGAATCACACACACAAATCATACCCCCTGTTCAGTAGTTGCTACTATCTTCTATAGGGGAAAGGATAAAACAGGAAAATTCTAATTCTCAAATATAGGTGCGTAGTTATTAATACAATTTTTTTCAGCGAGTACTTTCATAGAGTCTTCTATCTGCATAAGATTTGGATAGAAGTTTTCAGCGGGGAGTGCAAAAAAAATGTGATATTTAATTTTACATGCCTTGTGTGTAGGCATGTCATCTAGAGTTGAGGGTGGCACACACTATAAATGAGTAATTGGCAATTGTATTTGAATCCATCGATCTGCTTAGCATTCGTGTATACAGGAGGGTTATTCTAGTACTCAAGTTGCTCCCTTAGCATACCTGTAGAAAAGAGGATAGTTTATTTATCAAAAAATGCTAGCTACTTTGATGTTCAGTGGCGGAGCTCAGAGAAACTGTATTCATAGGCACAAACCATAGTTGCTATTATCTTCTCGCCTTTATAGGGGAAAGGATAAATCAGGAAAAGTTAAATTCTCAGATCTAGGTGAGTGGTTATTAATATTTTCTTTTCAAGTGGTACTTCCATAGAATTTTCTATCTACATTAGAGTTTGGACAGAAGTTTAGCCGGGAGTGCAAAAAATGTGAAAAATACGGATATTTGCTACAACCTTATGGCAATACTCTCGGAGATTAACTGTTTGTTGTTCCTAGAAATAGGAAACATGCTGATATTGTACATGCCTTGTGTGTAGGAGCCAGTTGCATTCTTGGGTGGCGTGTTTGCTGGTCTTTTAAGGCTTGACCTGAATGAGGATCCTCTCAAGGAGTGGGTAACTCGAACGGTAGAGGCTTCTGGAATAGCTGAGGAGAACAGTACAGAGGAATCAAATGGGGGAGCTCAAGATGATGGACCCCAACAAATCGAGATTGAGTGAGGTGCATTAGTTACCTTTTGTCCTCCCTTACAAACATACTTCGTATAACTCGTCCTCAATATCTGTAATATTTAAGTCATGAAATGGTTGCCCTAATTTTAATGTGTAGTTTTAAGTAAAAATATTGACACGTTGTCATTATTTGCAGACTGAACCAGATTCATAGTGGGGTTAAGAGCATCTCGATTAGAGCACCTAAAACAGCTCCCAATCCCTAAAAATATGTCACCACTGCCTAAAAGTGCCCAAAAATATCTCAGCTGAGCCCTTAAATGACCCCAATCCCAAACATTTTTCTGAGTTTCGAAAAGCACCACCATGGCCCCTAAGTTTTCATAACACTCAAATTTTCTCAACCGCCAAACTGACATGAAAACTCCCTCCCACTCGACACCCTCCTCCCCACATAAGCTCGTGCCGTCGAGGCCTAACTGCCATCTACACCCCCGCGTCACTCCTTGGCCCAAGTTTGGTCGGAGAAGAGCAAAGTGGCCGAATCAGGCGCCACCACCGTCGAGCTCTCTTGCATTCGTTTTTGTATCCCAAGTTCCCAACCCAATGGAGCTCCCCGCAATCTTCCCGACCCGGGGTGGGACTCAATATGTACTCCTCTCAGAGCTAGTCTTCGAAACGCGTCGCCTCCTGATCTACTCATTCGTTGACCCGCCGGTCACCATATCTTACCTCGTGAGCTCGATGTTACTGCCATGGTCTCATGGGACACTGACGAGGGCAAGGCTTCCCTTGTCGGAGGCCCCAACACCACCTAACCACCTATGACTCCGTCAGGATAAAGAAATTATGGTTTCCTCGATTTCGACTTCTATAAAGTTATGCCGATTCAGTTTAGTTTAGACATTGTCCTCTAGGAATCATCGTGTAGATGAGGTGCTCGTGGTTTAAAAACCAAGTGGAAGCATTGTCTCGAAGATTTATTTTGGAATATTTAAACTATACAATTGAGAGAAAAAGAAGGTCAAAAAGAAGATAGAGCTATCTCATGAGGTAACTCTGAAGATGGAGAAACCGATGAAGAAGATAAGATAAGAATTCAAGAAAAAATATGTAAACATAAATGTATTTGGAAAATATGCTACCGATAGTAGAATATGTCTATGATACTTTTTTTTTGCAGAAAGGAGCCCCAAAGGGACTAGAAGCATTCATTAAGTCAGCACGGGTGTTCAGAATTTTACAAAGGACCCCATAGAATCTAAAATAACACATAAGTCCTTGGAAATAGCAGAAAAGACCGAACTAAAGAAAACTGTATCGCAATCAGGTCCTCCTCTTTCCTCGCCATCCAGTCAGACGCTCACCTCACCGCCGTTGTGCCTGAAAGCGGGAATGAAGGCATTTACTGTCGTGCAGACAAGAGATGCAGCTGCAAACCTCAAGAGGAGCGGGCCTCATGAAGGAGGTTAGACAATTGCTACGGCCCTTCGCCAGCTTTTAAATAGGCCTTGAATGTCGGATGGCAGGAACCCGCCACCGAGGTGGTGCTTGAAAAGGATGCTTCTCAACTCCAGTTCCACTTCATACTGCTGCTCGCCTCCTCCTCACCTCCTCCATCCGCAACCTCTACCATATGCATTCCATGCTATTGTTATCTTAGTCATGGTTGTATTCCCAATGCCAAATATATGAAGCGGTAAGGATAACTCCAACGGGCCGACCCAAACGGACATGCCATTTAGACCGTTTTTGTCCGCTTGAGTCGTCGAACGAACAAGCCTTGTTCGCGCCGGTCCGCCGTGCGAGCGAGTGCGCCCATTGCATGCGACGCATCACAAAAGGTTTTTTTCGTTAACAAGCCATATATGGGCCTAATTTTCATTATGTAAGGGGAGGTGAGCCACAAACGACCATTTTACATAATAAGATAAAAAGATAAATACGGAAATTAAACTACTATGCCCATTCCCCGATTTTTTCTACTCCTCGTCAGAGAAGATGAACAAGTACGCCGGTGGGCGCGCGCCGGCGGCGTGGGAGGTTGCGCCTGCTCCTGTTCCTCCGGTGGCGTCGGCGGCCGCGGCACCACGTCCTGGTTCCAGCTCCACGACTGGTCGTCCAGGCCATCGGGGAGTGGAGTACATGGAGGAAATCGGTCCTCCTCCTCCATGTACTCGTACCGAGCTGCACGTCCATGGCCGAGCTGCCGCACCGCCTCCATGTGTTGTCGCGCGGCTTCGTCCTGCCACGCGACCTCGGCAAGGACGTGCTCCCACCGCCTGCGCTCGTCCTTGGCCATCGTCGCCTCCGGGGCCGCCAGTGCGATGTAGAGGTCTTCGTCCATTCCATGTCCGCGGGCTCCGCCTTGACCTCCGGCATGCGCGGTGGAGACGACGGTAGATTGCCCCGCCTCTGCATATGCGGTGGCGGTGACCACCGCCCGCTCCACGGCGCGGGGAGCCTCATGAACAACGACTTGCAGCGCAGGTCGTATTCGTCCAAAAACCAATGCCCCCAGTTCAGCGAGTCGGCCGGAAATGGGTCGAGTCGGACACAAAATAGACGTGTTCGGAATTTGCGTCTCCGGAGCCATGGATTCAACGGAAACAGACCTCGAACACAGACCGGGGAGGTCGCCCCGTTGGAGTCATCAAAAAGAGAGTTAAGAAGTTCTGATAAGCTGCCGGAGAAGAGCACCCCTAACCCTCTATTCATCAAAAAGTTGATGTCTCATGAAAACGCTTTTGTATTAGAAAGTTAAAACACACACGTGCTCAGCTGGAGATGCTCTAGTCGCTGTGTGTGCAGAACAAACCGAGAAAATTCAGGAAGGAAGAAATTTGCGGATGGGAGTACTTTGACAGAACCTGCATCCCGTCCCCATCCTGTTTTTTTTTTTAAAATCCCCAAAACCACCCACTCGCTCCAGCTCGAGCTGTCGCCCGCTTGATCGGCGGCGTGCTCCCTCTCCTCCCCACCGGCGACCCTGTTCCGTCGGTCCCGGACTTGGGAGAAGCTCCGGGGCGCTCGCTCGACCTTCCCCGGCCGCCCCTGGTCCGCGTTCCCCTGCCCCGGCTGCCCCTGCTCCGTGCGGCCCCTGCCCCGGCAGCCAGCGGGCGAGCTCGATCTCCCTCGCCCCGGCCACCCCGCATCCCGGCCGCGGCGAGCTCCTCCGCCCACGCCTCGATCTCGTCCGCAGCTCCGGCTGCCGGACACGGGGTTTGGACGGGAGGAGGAAGAAGGGGAGCGAGAGACTGACTAGGTGGACCCACCCGCGCCTTTTGTTGAATCTCCTCCCCAAATCGTCAACCCCCGCTTCTTCTGCCTTCCCGGCACTGACCGACGGCCAAAACCACCATACCATATCCTCCTCCCGGCCGCCCTTCTTCTCCCATGTTCCACCGTCTCCCCCTCCTCCTGCTCCTCCTCCTCCTCCCCGTCTGCTTCCTGCCCACCTCCCTCCACTCCCAACCCACGCCGCCGCAATGCCCGCTAAACTTCGCCGCGCTGCGCCCCTTCCTCGCTACGCCGCTCCCCGCGGACAACACCTCCCGCTGCGAATTCGCGCTCCAGTCCGTCCGCCTCCTCCTCGCCCTCCACCTCGCCGCCACCGGCTCCTTCCTCGTCCCCGCTAACGCATCCTCCTCCTGCCTCCCGCCGCTCCGCGCCGCGCTCCCCTTCCCGCTCCCTCAGCCCGACGCCTGCGGCCTCGCGGGCATCGACGCGCTCCTCTCCACTCCCGGATGCGCCAACATCTCCACGCTCGGGGACTTCGACGCCCTCGTGCCCGCCTCCGCTCGCGCGGACATGAACGCCAGCTGCGACCGCGAGCTCGGTCCCGTCCCTGTCTGCACCGCCTGCACCACCTCGCTCGGCAAGACGGCCGCGGCCTACCTCCTACCGGGATCCACCGACGGTGGGAACAACGTCACCGGCTGCGTCCAGTATCCCTTCATCTACGCCGGTGCCGCGGCCAGCCCGCACGGCCCAGACTACCCGGACACCGCATACTGCCTCTACCTCCTCAAGGAGAGCTCTGGGCCCTCCAGCGGATCCGGCGGCCCTGCTTGGCTCTACGGCGTCGTCTTTGGGTGCGTCGGCTTTGTACTGGTAGTTGCCGCCGCTGCTGGTTTGTGGTTCTGGGTGCGGCGGCGCCGGAAGCGGGTTGCCGCCGCCGCGCTAGCTGCGGCCCGAGCAGACAGCAGGAGCAAGCGCTCTCAGGCTATGGAGTCCATCACCGCCAGCACGACGCTGCTCAAATTCACCTACGACGAGATCAAGACGGCCACGGGGGGCTTCAGCAGAGATAGCATCATCGGCCGTGGAGGGTTCGGGAATGTCTACAAGGGGGTGCTTCCAGATGGCACCGAGGTTGCGGTGAAACGCTTCAAGAACTGCTCTGCGGCCGGGGATGCCGCGTTCGCACATGAGGTGGAGGTGGTGGCCAGCGTACGCCATGTCAACCTTGTCACCCTCAGTGGATACTGCATTGCCACCACACAGAGGGAGGGGCACCAGCGGATGATTATCTGTGACCTCATGCATAATGGCAGCCTCCACGACCATCTGTTTGGCGCTGGGGAGTGCCTCATGACGTGGCCGGTCAGGCAGAGGATTGCCATTGGGATGGCAAGGGGGCTGTCTTACCTGCACCGTGACACACAACCAGCTATCATTCACAGGGATATCAAGGCAAGCAACATTTTGCTTGATGACGACTTTGAGGCAAAGGTGGCTGATTTTGGATTGGCCAAGTTTGCGCCAGAGGGGATGACACATGTAAGCACACGGGTTGCTGGGACAATGGGTTATGTTGCTCCAGAGTATGCCCTCTATGGTCAGTTAACCGAGAAGAGCGATGTCTACAGTTTTGGAGTCGTGCTTCTTGAGCTTATGAGTGGGAAGAGAGCCTTCATCTCTCTCAGTGAGGGACAGAGCTTCGTGCTCGCTGATTGGGCTTGGTCATTGGTGCGGACGGGAAAGATAATGGATGTGATCCAAGAAGGAATGGCTGAACCTGGTCCTACTAAGGTCATGGAGAAGTATGTACTTGTGGCAGCACTCTGCACACATCCACAACTGCATGCCAGGCCAACAATGGAGCAAGTGGTGAAGATACTAGAGGCAGATTCAGCACCAGGACCTTTAATTATTCCGGACCGGCCACTCTCTGTTGTTGCAAACCTGGCTGACATTGAGAGGTCATGCAGAAGCAGTGGCTCAGGTCAGCTGTTCAGTCCTTCTGGTTATCGGTCTTTTATTCATAGAAATGAGGATGCTAAACCAGAATCTCCAAAAGAAACATGACATTTTGCTCTGCTCAAATGCCGAGTAAAGAAAGGTTATGCTTCACAGCCTTTTGTTGAGACTTTACGATTTTTTTTTTGTGGAAGGGCCCTTTTGTGTTTACTTTTGTAATGTATATGTTTAACAAAGTTCTCTTCGTAATATTATTGGTAATGGGTTCGAGTGCAGTTGTATGTCTTAACAGTTTAACAAGATAGCTTCATGTATATGGGCTGTCTTGTTTCTCCAGTACATGTAGTAATTCT
This sequence comes from Poa annua, assembly GCA_026929855.1. Lineage (NCBI taxonomy): Eukaryota > Viridiplantae > Streptophyta > Magnoliopsida > Poales > Poaceae > Poa > Poa annua. The sequence goes on from CM049433.1 coordinate 76,639,880, forward strand.
GGTGCTGCTTTTATGCCATCTGTCAAACTGCTGTCATTTTCAGATCCACAAAACGGAACAGTTATTGGTGGATAAGTAGATGACCAAACATAGCTGTGGCCTTTCAGTAGGTAGACATTTCCCTGTTCAGTTTTGCTTGCATTGATTGAATATTATGATCATTTTTTAAAGTTTCAAAAGGTTAGCCTGAGTGCGTGACTATCATTAGTGTGTGTTTCATCACCTTGTGCTGTCCTTTGTGATCTATATCTAACGTCACATAAGTATATAGTTGGCCTTTGTGATCTATTTCTAATGTGACAGAAGTATATTGCTGGATCATGTGGCTTCCAAAGAATTGTTAAGTTGAGTCTCCAATCATCATTGACATGGGATAAGTATATTGTTTAGTGGAGTCTCCAATCATCAATTCTTGTTTAACTTGGATCTGATCAGTGCATGGATTCATGGTATAGTATATGTTTTAAAGAATCATTTCTGGGTGGGTGGTTGAGATCTAGTAGTCTGTCACAGTCATATTACACAACCAAACTAATCATGGTTTTGCGGGACATTTAAGAAATTATGACGTGGTTTTGCTGCACGTTTAAGAAATTGTGACGTGTAGAAGTTTATTTCGATTTTCGAAGTTGACTGAGATAAAGGTCTTGGTACCACTATTTCTTCATATGGACGATGTTTGTGGACATCGGTCCACCGGTGGCCAGCTTCTTGTCAAAATAGTTCAAGTTTACTTTGGTTGTATGTTTGATGTGCTATTTGCTATATCTGATATAACTGGATGTTTATTCCTGCAAGGAAGAATATAACTGTTTTCTGAACGGTAGTAACTATTTACTAGGTTGCTGTGGACGTTGGACCTGCACTCTTATTTCCAGGACAGTGCTATTTATGTTAATAACTTTCCTCTAGTGATTTTCGTAATATATGCTTAATTTGTTAAGCCTTAGATGAGCTGGTCTTGACTTTCTTAGTTCCATGAAATATTCTTACAAGAAGAAACTTACACGCACTTCTGTTTGCTAGGGCAACAGACACTGTAGCGTTGCCACCAATATCTTCAAACTAGGATATTTATCAGTCTTAACATGATAACGCACGCGATGATGTCATATTTACAGATCTTGGTAATTCAGGTTTCTCCAGCATTGTATCTGCTTTCATTGTTCGGTTCCAATTTCTCAGTTGGTTAAGTTGCTTACCCAAAACACTTAAGGAGTTATGCAGTGCTCAAGTGGCCCGAACACTAATGTTAATGCACCAAATATTGGGGATTTCTCGGTTTGGAGACAACCTCTTCATTTTCTTGGGCATGGAACAAGAAGTTTACCAGTTAAAAAACTTGTTCAAAACGGTTCTCTTTGCTTCTCAGCTCTTAGGAGCAATGCTATGAACGTGGTAGGTGATAGGATAATAGCCCTAAGGCTGATACAAGATGGCCCTGGACAGATGAGGTGCGGCGCCCAGCCAAGAGGAGGCTGCCGCACAACAAGAGCAGGGAGAAATCTTTGGGAGAGATAATTGAGACTATTTTCTTGCTTGTCTATTGATTGATGTGGCTAGGCATTATATAGCCAGCTTACAAACTTGGAAGCTAAGCCGAACTAACAAACTTAAGAAAGTAACTAATTTGAGAATCAAGAAATATCTCTAAGAGATTTGACTGCCAAAACTAACTAAAAATAATTATGGAATATATCAAGAAAAATCTGGGAGTTTTCCCTACCGTGGCCCCTTCCCATGGTGGTTGTCGCCACATAACAAGCAACAAATTTGTTATTCCATATGAGGTCTTGGCATTCATATTTCTAGTACTTGGTTTATCTCCTTTTTATTGTATGTATATCTGAACTGGAAAGTAGGTGACCATATTTGGTGAAACCCCAAATGGAGGGAGACCCCTTATTCTTTTCAAAAATTCAAAAATGTCATTTGTAAGTTTCAAAAATTCAGAAACAAAGTCCTAGATCTAGATAATGTTGAACTCTATCATTGTGCAAAATATCAACGAAAATTTTGTTGTATTGTAGGCTACACAAAAATGACAAATCTGACTAAATTTTAAGTTCTGTAAATGCGCATTGTTTACCGCACCCAGATCTACACTTTTGTCATTTTTGCTCGGCTTAGAATACAACAAATTTTGCGTGAGATTTTGCACACTAGTGAAGTCCATCATTATCAACGTCTAGAATTGTTTTTCCTGAAAATTTCTGAAATGCCATTTTTTTATTTTTTCAAAGCCTCTTTGTAGCCCGGGATCCAAAGCCTCTTTAACTTGCAGTTTGGCTATTCTCGGCAGTAGTTCTGTCACTGTACAGGAGCACTGATGTACTTTTTAATTGTTATTTGAATATATATGTATATACACTTTTTTGCAAAGACGAATAGAACTATGTTGTGACTTGTGAGCGATAAAGCTATGTACTGAGCTGTTGTGGGCCTATGCTCTTGGTTTAATATAGGCTGATTCTACTTACATAAATAACTTATATGCTCCAACATCGGTTTCTCGAATGATCAATAGTTCTCATTTATCCGTTACAAAACAACGCACACATAAATTTGTGAAGCCTTAGCTTAGTTGGCCTGTTTCTTTGTAGTTCCATGGAAAATTGTTACAAGAAGAAACTCATGTACAGTTTTAAACTAGGAGAAATTATATACAATACCAATCTTAACTTGGTAATGCACACAAAGATGTCATATTTACAAGTATTAACAATTCATGTTTCTTCAGGCAGTCCTACTTTCAGTGTTCGATTCAAATTTCTCAGTTGGTTCAGTTTCAAAACACTCATGCATTTATGTGGTTTCAAGAGACACTAGTGTTAATGTACCGAATATTGGGGATTTCTGGGTTTGGAGACGACAGTTTCGTTTTCTTGGGCATTGGACAAGAAGCTTACCAATTACAAAACCTGTTCAGAACTATTCTCTTTGTTTCTCATCTGTCAGGAGCAACAAATGTGCCATTCCATACAAGGTCTGATATTCATATTTCTGGTACTGGATTTATCTCCTTTTTATTTGTGCATATCTGGACCAGAAAGTTAGTAACCATATTTGCCTCTATAACATGCTGTCTGGCTATTCTCGTCAGGAATTTTGTCACTTGTACAGGAGCACTGATGTGTTTGAACCATGATGCATTGACTAGTAGTATTAACCAGATTTGGTACAGTTTAGTTTGTTCTGCGTCTGTTGGGATATTTTCTGGCTTCTAACGTCTACTAAAATGCGCCATGCCTTGTGATCTGGTGACATGAGGATTAGGCTGGTTGCCTTTAATGTAAAGATGACCCACATGAAACAATCTTATGCAATGTCTATTTAATTAGCCATTAGACTTCTCTTTCATATTTTGGGGCCTCTGTTCAGGTCCAAGCTTTTCTTAATTTGACTTTGACACAATCTGAACCCTGTGTTGTGAGTGTTTCTCGTCATTCCATATAGTTTCTTTCTTCCCCTCCTTTCGATTTCGCAGGGTTAAGCAGGTTGTAGTGTGGCCGTGCTTTCTTTCTTTATTTTGGTAACGATCAATTGCATTTAGACAAGTATTCTGTATTGGGTTTAACTTGGATATGATTTCGATAAAAGCTACTCCCTCCGTTCCAAATTAGATGACTTCCATTTATACAAAAGTGGATGTATCTAGACATGTCAAGTTTTGCCTTGACGTCTAGATACATCCACTTCTGTATAAATGGAAGTCATCTAATTTGGAACGGAGGGAGTATTTCACAGTAATTTACTGTATTGTGCATGACTTAATAGAAATTGTATTTATTAGTTGGAGCATTCATTCATGACAGATATGTTTTGAAGAATCATGTCAAACTACTTTTGAGGAGCATCGCTGTTGGACGTGGCTCTGTTGTGCAATTAAGAAAGTTAGATTTCTAGAAGTTCATTTCGGTTTTGTATAAGTTGGCTGACTCAAAAGGTCTTAGTCTTGATACCACAATTTCTTCATCAAGATGATTTTTTTTGAAATATTGGTCGATCAGTGGTTCTTAGGCCGATTGAAGTTTGGTCAAATATTTAGTTATATTTTACTTCGGTAGTGTGTTGAACATCTGATGTGTTAATTTCTATTTTGAATAGAAATATCTTTCTCAGGGAAGAACCTAGCTGTTGTTTACAATACTTCTCGTTTAATCTGGAACAGTGCTATTTAGGCTTTAACAGTAGTTCCTCCAGTGATCAATAACTGTAATTTATCCATTCCAGAATAATATACGTTTGAAGTTGTGAAGCCTTAGCCGGAGTTGGTATGTTTTTTTCCATTGTAATTTGTTACAAGCAGAAGCTTATGCACACTTCTATTTTTTGAGGGCAACAAACACTAAGAGTCTTGCCGCCGATATTTTCAAACTAGGGAAACATATACAATACCACTCATGATAATGCACAACTTTTTCAAGTCTTAATAATTCTTGTGTTCTTCACCATTATTACCTGCTTTCAGTGTTCGTTCACATTTCTCAGTTGGTTCAATTGCTAAGGCCACTGGAAACAATCATGCAGTATGCAGTGCTCAAAGTGACCCTAACACTAACGTAAATGCACGGAATATTTGTGATTTCTGGGTTAGGAGACGACCTTCTCAATTTCTTCGGCATTCAACAAGAAATCTGCCAATTACGAAAACCTGTTAAAAGCGGTTCTCTTTGCTTCTCATCTCTTTGAAGCAACAAATGTGTCATTCCATATAAGGTCTTGACATCCATATTTCTAAGTGCTGGGTTTATCTCCTTTTTATTGTATGTATATCTGAACTGGAAAGTAGGTGATCACATTTGCCTCTTTATCATGCTGTTTGGCTATTCTCGTCAGTAGTTGTGTCACTTGTACAGGAAAACTGATGTAGCACAATGCATTGACTAACACTACTAATCAGCATTGGTCAGTTGCTCTTGTGGAGTCCGGTCTGTGTTTGTTGGGAGATTTTCGGCATCTGATTAAATGCGACATGCCATGTCTGCTGACACTTACCATGAGGGTTAGCCTGGTTGTTTTTAATGTATAGATGACCCACGGGAAACTCTCATATACGATGTCTATTTAATTGGCCATTATGTTTCCCTTTCTTATTTGGGGGCCTCTGCTCAGGCCCAAACTTTTCTTAGTTTGACTTTGAAGCTATCTGAACCTGGTGTTGTGTTGTGAGTGTTTCTGGCTGATCATTCCATTTAGTTTCTTCTTTCCTTCTCGACCGTGCAGGCTGTCGTTCCGGTGCTTTCCAACTAATTAATCTAATGAAGAAGGACAATGATCTATCAGGATTTGTTGGCTTGAAGGATATCCTTCGCCTGTAAGTTTCCGGCAGCAACTTGCGAGCTGTATAGTCATGGTGTGAAATGGTTGGCACTCCAGAACCAGAAGCCGTTATTGTTGATCTGAACCTGAAGCCAATGGCGTGAACACAAGTGATAAATCATTGCAGCTGCTAACTACCTGACGATGACTTCATTTCCACCCCAGTTTGTTGCGCTTCTAGTTGGAAAAGGATCGCCTTTGAATGCTGACCAAGAACCGCTGTGAACTTGTGTCCAGGAATCTTCTATTACATACTAAAAGCAATATACGGGTGTTTAAATAAAGACACCACGTTAAGCCACATGGGTTAGAAATATATAATCCATTGATTTTAGTTGTGATGGTTGAGATTAAAAGATGAAAAGGTACGTACAACATTAACCGGGTACAGGCAAGTCTTTAACACGTACAACTAAATTAAAAAAATCACATATATTAGGTTTACTTTTTCACGTCCAGCCGGTTGCAGCACAAACAAACGCACTGGGATCAAGCTCCCCGATCCAGCATGTACGTTTTTTTAATCTTTAGACTCTTCACATCCGGCCGGCCGGCCGCAGCGCCACCAATCAGATTGGATTGGATTGGATTGGACAACGTACTAATCCCTAGCGTGTATGCCGCCGCCATATTCGATCTGTATGCATGGTTATACCAATTCCTAGCGTGCGTGTTGCCGCTGCGGTATTCTGATCTTCCATGCTTATTTGTTTGCTACATCGTAAACATGCAGCCATGCAAGATGGATGGATCGATGCCGGTAGTGGCCACGTATAAGACACAGCTAGGAGAGATGAGCAGGATCAATCAACGACAAGCGGTGTGCTTCTGAGATGAGCAAATTCGTTGTTTCTCGATGGCTGCTGATAAAATCTGCGGCCGACGGCGGAAGAGAATAAGATGACACAATAAGGTTAGATGGAGAGATTGAGGGCATCAAGCTGGTCAGGGTACAGGTGAAGTCTGGCTACGGCAGGGCTTGCGCAACTCTCTACATGTTCGTTAGCTTTGAAGTCTTTTTGGTTTTTTGTTTAACGTCAGGTCCAAAGCATATGCATTGTATTTGCAATGTGTAACTGTTGACTGTTGTCTCTATGTTTATCGTGAAGGACGATGCGATCATCACATTGACACATATTCACCAAGATCACGACTAGCACTCATGGTCCATGATATTGGACGCGGGAGGACGAATTATATTTGCGGAAACACTCCGCTACCCAGGTTGGTTTTCCTTAATCCCTACCTAATTAAAGATTCTTATATTTGCGTGGTTGCACTTGCAGTTTAAGTCTTTGCTATTAGAGTGCAGATGCAGCTCTCCCGTGAAAAGAAAGTACATCACGTTCATTGTTGAAAGTTTTATGCAGTAGAGTATAAGTCACCCGTGCTAATTACTACTCTCTTAGAAAATATTAAGCGGGTTGTCGTAGCTATATATAGGAACATGATTCAAGTTTGGAATTACAACTGCAATATCATTTGGGATATTTAATTAGATAATTTAAATTAATATGCTAATATTTGAAACAGAAGTAAGCTAAAAACATCTAGAAAAGGAGTATAGCTCGATGGAACTTACTTAAATCCATTGTGTTAGTTTACTTCAAAGATATATATGACCTTTAAGTAGTTTTTTTAGCTAATTAACTTTCCTCACAAAAAAGCACACAACAATAAAGTTTCTGACATATTAGTTAGGGAATCTTTCGACGACGGGCACCTCTACAGATAACTAATTTACATGTCGTCAATCATGGAATAATTTACATGTTGTCATATTGTCCGAGATAAAAATTTCACCATTCTAAATTGATGGATGTAAACAACAAATGCATAAAGATTCCAATAAATAAATGGACCCTTTTTTGCTTAGATTAAGAGTTCCGCAGAGACAGTCACATATGAAAATACTAATTTTCTTAGATAATATAGCTAAAAGCTATTAATTCATGAATCTGTGTATTGTACAAGAAAATAACAATAAATTCAAAGAGGATATATGTACTAAAAAATTATCATGAAAGGAGAAACATCCATTTGTCAATCCGGCCCTATTTGTTAGTTAGTAGACCATGGCCAGTAGATCTAATAAGTTCACATGAACAAAACCTGACCAGCACTTCCAATTAATCTGAAGTTTCTAAGTACACGAAAACCAACATATCTTCATAACTAGGCATGAAAGAGATTAAAATTGATCGATCCTTCGTAAATTTACTTAATAAACCATAGTAAATCCAAACGTGCATACAATAGTTTATCTAAATGTGCATCATCAATGTTTTATCCTGAATTAAATCTAGATAGGTGGCAACCGATAGATTTTAGAAGTATCAGCCGTAGTAACAATATATAAATATCATCCATCTAACTATTCTATGGTGGATCCTTAGTATAACTCTGGCTAAGATAAATATCTCTTTAGTTAGTTGGTGCTTCTACAACATAAATATCTCTTTAGCTAGTGTGCTTCTACAAGAAAATTTTAAATTTGTTTGGAGGCATTACTTTTAATTTATTTCAATAAGAAAATTTAGTTTGCTACTTCACTAGAAATATCAGATAGCTGAACATCGTCTAAGTTGAACACAATTATTAGCTGGACCACAACATATAGAATATTTTTCCTTCTATTACGTCTAACGGGAAAACTTAATACTAATCTTTCATATCTAATGTCGTATAGAATATATCAGCTAAGTCGCGGTTAGATCGTCTATTTGATGTAATTACCTGGTGCCATGTAGAATGTCTCATATATCTATGCATATGGTATCGCCTTAAGGAAAAAATAAATATATTTCCCACTAAATTAAAACTAATTTATTAGCTACCTTCTCAGGTGATTTCATTTGGTCGAACGTTTGTGGTGGTTCCACATTATTTTGTATCACAAAAGTATGAATGTACATGAAACTAGAAATTACATCTCATTCATTTTCGAAACAATAAAAATGATGCCCTCGCATTTGCGAGGACCACCATGCTAGTTTTCCTCAAAATAGGAATATGAAGTATGAACTCCAGTTAGCGGCAGTATCCGATTTGGAAAATTATATACGAACTGAAGTGTGGCAAATATCAGGATTATGTCATACGGGCACGCACATCGTTTTCATTCGACGACACAATCAGAGAAGTTATTCATCATTTTCGTGGTTCAGTTTCTCTCGAGCTCAGTCTCATCTGCATCTGGTCCAACGATGAACGATCATAGGTACTAGTAACACGTAAACGTCTAGTTGACTATACTGTGCTTGAACACCATATGACAGACACCTGTCAGTGCCATAGACATTACGATTCTTTCTTGCAATTAGAGTATGTACACAGTGAAGGACGTGTATATCGTGTGAGACGCCACTGTCAGTACACCCTGCCGGACGTGTCTTCTTGCCCTGTGGATGAAGAGTTGCACTACAATCATGCAAGTGACCTGACCTATCTTACGGCCGCAATGCACAGCACCATTGTCGTGCTCAACCTCAACTGAAACACCGTCAAGCAAGCGCCCCCGAAATTTTGCAAGAGAAAGGGGACTGATCCATCTGAAACCTACAAGTCATTCTAGCTCCCTTCGCTGTTCCGTCCACGGCTCACGCCTTACACACCCCATGTACCACCGTGCTCGATCATCGATCGACACGCTTTTGATGTTCACTGCAGTTAGGTAGCTCATGCAGATGGTTTCCGACCATGGCCAACCTTACCGACGAGTTCATCGCCTATTTAAGAGAACAGTGTTACCATGACCTCATCTGCACCGGTAACTATAGCTAGTAACACTGTAACATCACAGGGTGACAGAGACAGTGTCGTGCACGGTTAGCTGCGACCGGGAGCATGAAGACGTCCTGCTTCCTGGTGGTGCTCCTGCTGGCCGTGGCCACGGGGAGCCGGCTCTCGCTGGCCGCCCGCGAGGCCAGCAGCGGCGGCGGCAGCAGCCTGGGCCGCGAGCTGGGCGAGTTCTTCGCCAAGGCCGGCGGCTTCCTCAGCTCGGCGGGCCGCGCGGGCGCGGACGGGTGGCACTCCGCCGCCGCGGCGACCACGGATGTGGACGCCTCCTCGGCGAGCTCCCTGATGCATCATCATCATGGACACGGAGGCGGCGGGAAGGCGAGGCCGCGGAAGCCGCAGAAGAAGGCGTCGGTGAACTGCATCCCCGCGGACATGTGCCGGAGGAAGAAGGTGCTGTGCGGCAAGCGGTGCTACAGGACGTCGTCGTCGTCGGCGCCGCACGCCGGCGTCGACCACATCCCCTCCAACCGGTGCGTCGTCCGGTGCAAGAAGTGCGTGCCCACCTGCTAGATATCCCGGCCGGCGCCGTGCATTCGAGCCCACCGGATCATGCGTAGTTGCTCCTTGTCATGCATGCAGGGGTTCCGTGTCGTGTCGTGATCGATCCATGTTAGCATAATAATTTATTTACTTACTGTTTGGTTCATGCGTCCGTTGAATAAACAGGCAACCCTCCTGCCCTCATGCATGCAGTATATCGGTAGTGGACGGATTTTTAAGAAACACGTAGTGCTGCTGTTGTTGTTTCCTATGTTTGGCTGTGATCTTTCTGCTTAGTGGTTACTACTGATTTTTCTCTGACAATAAATAATAGTATCAACTACCTGAATGTATGCTGCATGTTTCCTGCACATGACAATGGCACAATGGTCCGTAGAGAAATAAAACCGTTAGGTGCAAACTTTTTGCCAAAGCAACTATAAATGTTCTCTGCGGTTATTTTAAACGCGATGTATAAGCATATAGTCACATGTATGCTCATACACTAGTCCCTTAAACGCGCACACACCATACCTCAACGAGAACTTTTATAGACTGATCCGAGAGATCAGGTTTGAAGATAGACGAAGTCAATTCGATGTTCTCACATATATCAAACCTAGGATTTAAATTTTATAATAGTATTATAAGTATAACCGTCCTTCTAACCATCCGACCATATACTTTCCGAGACGTAAAAGCCATGTGTACTCATGCGGTTGTAGGGCATGGTACGTGCTAGCTTTTGGCTACGTACATGACGACTGTAGAGAGGGAGGCCCGAACGAATTAGGAACCAACTGTTGCACGAATCGTCACGTGTCATGGATCGATGGCGCAGCTGTACGTGCTAGCTCATTCCAGTTCGACCGATCATGCCATTTTAGCGTCGTCTTCCTCACTACTGTAGCCTGTGTGCCCATGCATAATTCATCGACATGTAATGTAATGTAAACGACAAATGGCTTTTTGCTGTTACCGTCGTTGTAGTACAATAACTATACGTATCTGTTTTGCGGTTGAGAGTTTGAGCCATGAATGTCCTTCTTCTTCCAAGTGGCGTGCAGGCAGGCGGAAGGCAGCAGCCTGAATCGATCGCTACGTATGTGGTATATAATACTTTGTACCATGATTTCCCCCCTCTTTCGTCGTTGAAATCCTTTTCGGTTGGGCGTCCCTCGGGCACATGTGCCGAAACGCGTTGTAATCGGCCGCTTGGCCTCTCCTTCTTGAAACCGATACGTCTGCTATGATGTATCCTTTAAAAAAAAAAACCCGGCTGGATATGAGATCCTCATCCTCCACGTGAAGGTCTCTACCGCTCTACCGAACCTCCACACCGCTCTCGCTCGCCCTAGGTAGACTATAGCTTTTCTTTTTTATGGTAATATAAAAATCAAGTTACAAGAAACAATGAACCTATACACAATTGAAAAGTATAACTCTATGTAAAAATCATCGCCTATCCCCTCCTTCGACATCACCGAAGCGACCGTCAAAGGGATGGAAGACATATCACCTCTTCACCGAACTCGACGCGGCTCCGCCACTGATATGCAACTTTACGAACCTTCAAAATAGTTTTCCAGAAGCAAAATCAATGTCATTGAAAGGATCAGACCAGGAAAACATATCCCCGGACACATCATCGAACTACAGAACTGACATCCCGACATATATGACTACGACATCGAAGGGAGAAACCAGAATCGTCAACCTCCAACCATAAACCCAGTACAGGATACACCATATTCCAGTTGACAACCATCTGCGCGTACTCCTGGATGACACATCTCCCTGATCCACAATGACGTCGGAGACAACGTCATAACAAAGGGTATAGACCAGAAGGAGAGACGCTCCTAGGGTCGTCGTCGTCGCCTCGCCTACACCATCCATGAACATTAAAGCCGCCAATTTGAGGGATCGGCAAACACACGATGTCATCAACTCCTAGACGACGTCATGAAGGACACAACCGGTGTGGGAGTGGAGCTGAGAAAGATTTATTCGTCGGGCCGCAACTCCCACCACCCCAACGGCGCACCAGGACCAACAAAATCAAACCCTAACTACAGAGGAACGGGACCTCACTCCCTCCCGCCGCCAGAGTAGCAGGCAGAGGGAGAGGGGACGCACGTTCGCCGGTGGAGATCGGGCGAAAAACGAATCGCCTTCATGATTGCCTTTTTCTACTGGCAGCTAGGTCAGCGGTCAGGGAGCGAAGCCGTCGTCACCCAACTCCGGGCCCTCTTTTAGTAGACTATAGTTCACAAGTCCATCCCCGCGTCTATTATATGGAGAGGAGTTTTCGTGTTCCCGAGCACTAGTGATCGTGTTGTTTCAAAAAATAAAAATAAAAATGAAGTTCAGAAAATATCTATAAAAAATCCCGGGTGTATTCAATGATGTATTCCACAAATATGTAAAAATCAATTTCAATTTTTTGTATTATAGCCTACACAAAATTAACAAATGTGTGAATCCAAATACGGTATATTTTTAAATCTCCAAATTGATCAGATTTTATCATTTTTGTATAGCGTAGAATACAAAATATATGGATGCTATATTTTGCACGTTCGTGGGATACATCGTTTTAGTATACATCCGGGATTTTTTCACTTGTGCTCGTGATCAAAAGATACTTTCCGCTATGTTCTATCCTAAACAAAAATCACGACAACAATTATAAAATGGAGGTACCAGTATTTTTGTTGACGCGAACGATCACCATTCGCCCACACCCTGCAGTGGAAAAAACCCGTAGTGCACCGACGATCGGACGGAGAGTTTGCGTGAACGTCCGTCATATGTAAGTAGCTATTTCACAAAGCTATTTGTGACCCTTTAAATAACTTTCAGTCGCATGTGGCCCTTCTTTGAAACGTCAAGGGTTTAGACGTTTTGAAATCTCAGAGGCCGTCAAAACGTCAGAAAACGTCATACACCGTGTGGCTTATCCTAGTCGGAAAAATAGAAGAAAAAAAATAAGTTATTTCAGATAAACCATTTGGTATATAGAGTTACTCATTCACGGAGACTGAAATCTCATAATAACGCCAGATCAAGCGGTGTATTCTAAGATTCTCGAAACCTCTGAAACTGAAGACGCCATATGAAATGGCGTTGCCATCTATCTATTATATACTAAAAGCAAAATGAGTTAGTTTTTCGGGACACCACGTTAATCCACATCATCAGAATTATTTCAGCAGTTAGATCTAAAATTAACCGTCAAGATTTAATTGAGGGGTTAAGTTAACAGGTGTTACGTACAACATTAAACGTGTACAAGGGAAACTTATGTCAAGTATGTACATAACTGGGTCTTTTTTTTTTGGAAAGAGAGAAAATAACACGTTACGTGTCAGATGTGCAATCCCGTAATTAAGCAATTAGTGTTTGACCCGTACGTCCTTAGGACTGTACAAATAGATGAGATATGCTACCCTACTGGAAACGTAGCAGCCTTTCAAAAAAAAAAGGAAACGTAGCAGTTGTAAAAAAAAAACGGAATCAGGTTTAAGCAAAAAGATGCTTTGACGTTGTGCGTTTTGCAAAAGAAAAAAGATATTAAGCTCGTAGCTAGCTAACCTAGATGAATGCAACCAATGGACCAATTACCTTAAAAAATTGATTGACATATTTGTTTTTCCTTTTCTATTAGACGCACTTAGCGATCTCGGCCGCGTTTCATCACACCAGGACAAGAGAACTACCGTACACAAAAATGATAACCGTTTAATAATCTGTCTTTAACTCTTATGTTTGATCGGATGAACAAAGCAAGACACGCGCAGTTAATTTTGAACTCGGAGTAGCGCATATATCTTCAACATAGTTGCGTGTAAGTGTCGTAGGTTATCTAGACACTTGTACAATATGATAAGTAGATTACTAAGATAAATTTCGAATCGGAGAAAGTACTACTCTTAGCTAAAACTCCTAATCAGGCCTAAATAGCGCCGTCATCGTCTTACCCCAAAGATAAGCGCACCAACACACACAACCCATGACGTGGCCATACGGTGACTACAGAGGAGGAAAGAGTCAGGGCCAACAATCAGGCCTACAAACTACCGATCGCCGCCGCATCGACCTTATATTGGTTTATCCATGGCGCACTGGGATTTTTTCGATCTTTCCATTGCTACCTCCATAAAAAAAAGGAAAATCACCACCCTACCTAGCAGATGAGTATATACACATATATATAGGGTGTGCATGCGTGTAAATCATGTACGGGTTTTCATGTGCTATCTTCAGTATAATCGACTAAGTTGGTGACCCCCCCCCCCCCCCCCCCCCAAGCCCTACTAGGTCGGTATGCGAAGGTTTTAGCGGGAATTATTTGTGTTTTATCAACAACATCCTATCCCAAAAAATAATATGTTGTGTTCAGTTTTCATAATATGGGAATAAAAAGAAAGTGCAACAATGATGTATTCTACCCTGATTAGAACGATATATTAGTTTCTCAAGTTTGTGGTGCTCGACTTGGAATTTATGTCCATAGGTGTTATGTTTGACATAAATTTAACCAGAGATTTATGGCTGAGAGCGTACATTTTTAATTGAAATAGTTTTTGGTAATCTGATAAAACAGGATGTACATTACGACCCTGCGACTCAGTGCAGGTATTTTATAGTATAATCTTGAAAAATCTTATAACCATACAAGACAATTCGTGACCTATAACGTAGAGTTTAATGTTGATATGGTTAGCACGATATGGTTTCCCATTATTAAACCATTTGTTCAGATTTCACAGATTCCTCGCAAAAGAGTATAGTGCATTTAGTTGTCATATATACACCAAAATGTAATATTTTGACTCAGTGATAGTAGAGTTATTGCATTGGGTCCCTAGGCACACCAACAAAACTACCGATATCAGTTTAAGACAATTAAGAAAGATTATTACATCATATTTTTACCAAGGAAGGTAGTAAAATTCTGCTCCACATATTTACTTTTGATTTGCGATAACTTTGTAGACATAACTGCTTTGTTGCTCAAACTTCCAAGTCTTTAAATTTCCAATAAACATTATCTGCAAATTTATTACTCGGTCTTTATGGTCGATTTCCAAAAATAACACTAATGAGTCATGGTTCGAAGCTTGTATTCGAACTCAATATTTACAAATGGTCTCAAAAAATTATATATATACCTTGCATGGGTTGTTGGGTTTACATGCATGGTTCATCTTCGGACCATAGCATAGAATAGTGCATTATGCGCTTTCACTTATACTCCCTCCGTATCATATTATACGATATTATTTTCAATACGAGAAAAATGAGTGAATCTACACACTAAAATATGTCTATAGATATTGTCCGTCTTGGAATAACAAAAACATCTTATATTATGATATAGAGGGAGCTAACGTAGTGGAGTTATATCAACAATGTATGGTTCATACACCCATGACCACGATAAAATTAACAATTAATTGTGTACATGAGTAGTGGAGCTTATTCTTTTCGCGGGAAAGGCAGTGGAGCTTATTAGAGCACTTGGATGCTGATCTATATGGTCTATTACTATTTAGGATTCAACAAAACATGTGTTGTCATCATAAATTTTTTATAGATATTTTTTTACCTAAAATCCGGTAAATAAATTGGAGTGTTGATGTGGTATAAATATGCTACTAACATTGAACTCTCGATGAATGATTAGGATTAAACAATGTAGATGGAAACGTTATTTGGACAAGATATATCAAAAATGGTCATAGTGTAGTTTCCCTACATGTCAATAAAACATTGTTTTCAGTCCCCTAGCATAATCATTTTTAGACGCATGATTATTTCTTGAACCTTCAGCGAAAAGAAAGAACAACTATATCTTCACAAGTGTATATAGCACCATCTGACCATTAACTTGATGTTTCGATATTAGAGTAGTCCATAGATCTTAGAAACTAAACCTAATTGTTATCTAGCAATACCAAAACTACTACGTGAACATCAATAAATTGTTCACTTTAAATCAATCTAATGCTCCCTCCGTTTTTGAAATGTAAGACTTCCCAGCCTTTCTGACTTTGTCTTGATTCATACATATGTGACATGTTTTAGTGTATTAATTCACTCATTTAGGCCCACAAATTAAACATCATCAAAATAGGTCTCATGTGCACTTGATACTTATTAACAATAACAGTTCTGGCAACTACAATTGTATCAATCCAAATCACATAACACACAGGTCTTGCTTTTGATTCATATATCTATTTTCTAAAAAAATCGGTTGTTGCCCTCGCATTTGCGAGGGCCACCATGCTAGTTTAGGAAAAGAGATACGTACTTAGATTGTTTGTTACAGCTATTCAGTGAAATCGTGTGGCGCCTGGGCAGTTCAGTTATTTATTTATTTTGAAACGGGAGCAAAAGATTTGCCCCTTATATTAATTAAGAAGAAGAGAGGTGCCCGATTAATTAACGGAAAACCGGGCAAAAACCGATACAACAACACAACAAACACAAGCGTCCAACACAGAACCAACCAACCAACCAAGTGCTAACAACCTCGACCACCCTACTACAACCACTGACACACAACAAGACCAACTGAAAAGGGCTCAAGAATCAAGCGAAAGCGGAAACTTTCCTTGCGCTTGCGACATCAAGCTTCTTTTCACCCTCCTGAGAGACTTCTCCACCTTTATGATGACACCATCTGAAGCCTTTCCCATCAAGACGGAAGCAATATCCTTGCGATATCCAGGACACGCCGTCTCCAAACCGGCGAGCAAGTCGCAAACCTCTTTACCAAAGAGAGTCTCAGAGTTGGACGCCAGCACATCTATCTCATCAACCTGATCACTCAAAGAAGAGAGAGTGACAGAAACAACTGAACCCCCACAGTCCAAAGAGGTAGGCAGCTCGGAGGACTCGGACGAAGGGGCTGTCGGTGTCATGTCCACCGCCGACGACTCCAAAGAGTCCAGGTCCATGGATAGCACCATAGATGGTTCCCCACCAGGCTCCTGCAACACAGGCACGATCTGCATGACAGGAACTACAACCGAAGGAGCGACTGCACTTCCCAAGACAGGCGACATCACAAGTGGACCACGAGGAGAAAAATCTCCAAAGAAGCACTCTTCAAGAGCCCCCTCATCAACAGAGACAACCTGGAGCTGAGACGGCGAAGAGACAACCGACACAACCTGAAGCTCAGTTAGAGCATCACGAAGCTCAGAACGAAGCAACTCAACCTTCTGAAGGAGCTCCATGCGCAATAGGGCAACCTGTGACTCGAAAGTAGAGACGAGAGAGTCTTTGCAACACCCAGATGGGGACACATCATGTGGAGGACAAGCTTGGATGGACGGGGAGCAACTTCGCTGGTAAGGAGCACGAGTGACCGGAGAGCAATCGCCAGCAATCGGAGAAGGGACATGACAGAACCTCTCCCGATGACCAGCGCCACGACAACGAATACATCTGAATTGCCCCCGACATGCCTTCACTTGGTGGCCATGCTCCAGGCAACGAAAACACATTCCTCGAGCCCAACGCTTGAAGGCGAGGCAGCGCTCAAGACCTTCCTTTGATGACTCAGACGGAGGGCCTCGGTTGGAACGGCACCCCCGACCCACATCCACCAAACCTCTGTTGGCTTCGAGAGCTGCAGCTGCCACAGAGAGGCTCCCACATGCCGGCACTGAGGATGGGCCAAGGAGAGGGGGCTTCAACTATGGTATCTTCTCGTCCTTGCGCCTATCGACAGCCCGTCGAGCTTTTCCTGCAGGGACCGATGGCGGAGTTGACCAGGGAATGGGAATGGAGCCAACGTAGAGGCCCAGCTCAGCCGATGTCGACGTGACAGGGGAGCCTGGCCGCCGCCGCGACAGGGGAGGTCGGACGTGGGGACGACCCCGGGGAGCTAAGTCGCGCGGCCGCCGCCGACACAGAAGAGGAGCTCGAACATGGGGTCATCGCCAGCGCGACAGGGGAGCTGGGTTGCGGGTCGCCATTGCAGGGACGTTGGCGGACGCGAAGCAGAGTCATGGCGCAGTCGAGGGGAGCCGTGGCGGCGGGCTGCGAGGCCAGGACGCCCCCAATCGCAGCCTTGGGGCACAACTCCATCATCTTCCCGCGAATGGACGGGTCCGACCTGCGGGAGGCGAGGACGGCCACAGCTAGCGCGGCGGCGGAGGGCGGCATGGCTTGGCGCGCCGCGGGAGCGTGCGGCATCCCGAACCCCCAGTCCTTGGGACCCGTCGCGGAGACCGCCGGCGCGGGAGGCACGGAGACGAGGACGGGAGAGGCGTCGGTGTCGAGCCACGACATGGCGGAGAAGATCGTACTCGGAGCCGCGGAGCTTGAGGTTGATGACGACCTTGTGCTTGTCATCTTCGGCCGGACGGGATGGAGAGCGGCGAGGCCACGCCGGGGGTCCGGCGCGGGCACGTGCAGGCGGCACCTCAAGGAGACCCAGGGAAGCACATGGCGGAGGAGCAGCACGGAACGGCAGCAGCTTGGCCTACGGGAGCTCGGGGCGGAGCTTGAGGAGCCGCTGAGCACAACTGAAAGAGGACGAGGAGGGGACGCCGGATCTGTGCGCGGCGGCGCGAGGGGAGGCCGGACTGAGGAGATTAGCTCGCCGGCGGCAGCAGGTTCCCCGAGGTCGCCATGGTCGCGACACACCAGCTTTCTGTCGAAGGAGTCTGAAGGACGAAGAGCTGGACGACCTGCGTAACCAGAGGAGATGAGCGCGCAGCGCGGAACCTGGATCTGGTCGCGGCAGATGCGGGCGTTGCCGGAGCAGGCAGATCAGGGCGGTGGCGCGCCTGCCCGAGCGGCGCAGTCGCGAGAGCTTCCCATCCCTACCTCTCAATTCTGGGGAATTTTCTTTTTTTGCCCCACTTTACATGGTACCTATCCGATTTGCCCTCTATTACTTTGACATCTCTTTTTTGCCACTCTTTACTTTGCTGCTTTCTTATTTGCCCCCCTGACATATGGGACCCACAGCTAATGACCAGAATACCCATCCTGATCCGATCGAGCATTCGAGCTGAGTGCTCTGTCCGTCCCAAGCAGGAACCAGACGACGGCGCCCCCCCCCCCCCCCCCCCCCCCCCAACACGGCGGACGGAGCTAGAAAGGGCAGCGGCGGCAACTCCCACGGCGGCCGCGACCTCAGCGGCGCTAGGTACGACCTCCTCCCTCGGGGAGGCGGCAACTCTCATGGCTGAGGCTAGGGTTTGGGGCTCCGTCCGTCCGTCGGCGACGAGCTGGCTGCAGCTCCCTTGTCTTGATTCGATTCGTTCCTGATCTTCCCAAGTGTCTGCCGTCTTCGTTTTGGATGCACGGGATGGATTTTGGCTATGCACCATGGCCTGCATCTCACCATCAAGAATCAGCGATTCAGCGGGCAGGAGGGCTTCCTTGCTGCAGCTGAGCTCGACCTTGCGTGTGACATGGCAGCGCGAGAGGAAGAGCTGGGAAGTGTGGCTGTACAGCGCAGGGACAGGCGCAACACGCGACAAGCTACAGAGGGCAGCAGCCTCGTGCAAGATGCAGTGGCGAGCGGCGGAAATGGGGAGAACTGGGGAGACACAGTGGCAAGCGGCCTGCGGAGAGGAGCATCAGTGTCGGGCAAGGTACAACGCGAGCGGCGGTGCCGACGTGCAGGGCGCCAGCAGCTAGGGTTCTTCGTCTCTGTTATGAACATGGGAGAAAAGAGGGCCAACAGCAATTGATTCCACTCGGTGGTAGCCAGGGGCATTTGTGTCCTCAAGTTTTTTGCTTAATCCTCAAAACGAATGAAAATAATTCAAAAGGACAAATAAGAAAGCAGCAAAGTAAAGAGTGGCAAAAAAGAGATGTCAAAGTAATAGAGGGCAAATCGGATAGGTACCATGTAAAGTGGGGTAAAAAAGAAAATTCCCCCTCAATTCTAGAGTGAGTCGCTATTATATTAAGATAGAAAAAATGGGCAGTTCAGTTATGGTGGTCAAGGGGCCCTGCGACTGATGGAGATGGACAGGAACCCAGAATATATAACACAGCACAACACAGAAGCGGTCCGGTGCAAACTGCAAACACAGCCGAAGAATCCGCACGTGGACGTACGTACACAGGGCGCGGTCGCCGTCGTGCTGATGGAGCTGCATCTTCTCTCTCAGTCTCAGGAAATGATGATGGTGCATCCGATCATGGTCAGGATGGGTGGGCGTGCAGTTGCTGCGCCGGGAGGGGGCTCGATCGATCTGGGTCATTACGGCCGAAACGCGCGCGGTTGGAGCTGCACCTGCACCGGGCCTCATTACCACCCAGAAATGGACGTCCAACGGCATCCATCCATCCCTCCAGCAACAACGGTGCGTGTGCGTTCTGCGTTGGTGGCGCCATATTTCCGTCTTGCCCGCGGCGCCGAACTACTCGATCCGTATATATGCTGTTGGGTTGGCTGGATACGGAGCACACCCTAGCTAGTCCCGTACGTACGAGTTCCTGGGTCAAACTATTGACCCGTACGTCTTGTTGGGAGGATGGTAGCTGCAGGAATGATGAATTGAGGCCTTTCGTTTGTTCCATCTCAGTGCGATTTTCGTTTTGGAAACCTGCAGGGAGGCTGAACAGAGACGACCCAGCGTTCAGGCTATTCATCAGTGCTGCCGCCGCCCATGGCATGGTACGGCTGACTGGCCACGCACGCGCGCGTTCCGTTGTCGCCACAGGGGCCGGCGGAGTTTCTCGGCGGCGCGCCGGTGGTGACGCTCTTGCATTCATGCATGGCGTTGCCCAAGGAGAAGCCAACTTGGCTAGGAGTAGGAGTAGCTAGCTACTCCAGGAGCGACGAAAAGAGTCAAAACATCTATAGCTATACTATAGCTAGGGACTCGACATATAGCCGCCGGTTACCGATGCACGGGCAAGAGTCGGAGGCAAACTTCGAGGAATTAATTATCTAGTCAACCGGCTCTCCCGTCTATCCATAAACCACAAACCATCTCTGTTTACCGGTGGGAGATCATACGCTAAAGCAGCACCGCTCGGGGTATAATTCCCCAATTTGACATTTCGAGCTGCATATATACAGTGCTCCTCCGAGAATCTGTGTGTACTGCATTTGGTATATCCACATATACTAGCTAGAGTTCGTAAAAATCTAGGTCTGGCTCCTTGAAAGTACTCCGTAGCTAGAGTTCGTAAAATTATATCTGCAGATAATATGGGCAGGGGATGGAAGAACGGCCGGGGGCAGGCAACAATAAAGTTGGAGCTAGCACCAACGTCTACCAGTACTCCCTCTCGATTAATTGCGCCTGCATCGTTCTTCTCTCTCGCTCTTCATTGTGTTTCGCGCTGTATCGGGCCGTACGTAACGTGTTCTCGACTAGCTGCTCTCTTGCCAGGGAGTCAACTTATTACGTTACTCCTCCACAAAACATTCACGGCTTTGTGTTGTGCAGCAGCCCATGTACGACTCGTGATTTGGCATGCCTTTGCGTCCGTCGATCACTGGGCGACGGTTATACCGAAATTGGTTATATATCTGCCACGGCACTTGGAAATGCTAAAATCATCCATCACAAAGCCTTTGAGCTGAGTCCCACCCGCCAACATGCATCATGCATTCATATGCCCCGGTCTGGAACTCTACTTCCTCCGTTTAGGAGGCACACGCTCGAGCTACGATTTTTTTCTTTGGTTTGCAGATATCGCACGCATTTATATGTCACTCCCACAATATCCTACGTAGTTTCGACAATATGGATGCTCTCGAAAAACAACAGGAAAATATTTCCCCCCCAGACCCCACTCAAAGTAGTAAGTGAGGAGAAATGGTGTGAAGAAAAGCGGTCATGTCGTGTGTGTTTCTCTCGCAACGTTTCATTCCCCAAAAAATACTGGGTTAATCTAATCATGTTTCAAAATGGAGCAGGCTGCTTTGATGCGGACGGAGGTGCAAGGTTTGCTTGCGTCTCAGCTTCAGGAGATGGTCGCAGCTCAGGTCGCGATGACGGAGTCTATGCATAGCTTGCTGGAGCGTTGTGAGAGCTGTTTGGAGAGGGCTGTGGAAGCTCCGGAGATGATCTCCCTCGCGCCCGATGAGGTTCCGTTGACTCTAGTGCCGCCTTCGCTTGCTGAGATCAACGTTGACGGCATGGAGGGTGCCATTGAGCTGTTTGGTCCTTTCTCCCCTAGAACCGTGACCAAGCAAATCTTCGGCTTGGTGAGCTCGGAGCGGGACGTGTGCTACACCATGGAGAATGAGATGATGCCAGCAAGACAGCGGTGCTACAGGGAGGGAGTGGATGGCGCTCTCTCGGAGGAGAACGAGCGGCCCTGCCGGTTGCTGCTGGTTGATTTGGGGGAGCTGGTGCCTGGCCTCGCTGAGCTGACTCGGGAGGTGATGTTGATGGACGACGCGGTGCGGGCGCACGAAGAGGAGGGCAATGACGTTCCCAGTTCGGACTCCGCCCTGCTGCCCGATCAGGGGGAACATGTTGGGGAAGAGGAGGCCGGGAAGAAGCTTGAGATGGGTGCCGCCTCGCCGGTGCGGGCTGGCCCTGAGAAGCGGGACGTGGAGGTGGGTGCACCTCTGTGCCCCTTGTCGAGCTTCCTCGCCCAGATCACGGTGCCGCTCGCGACCACCATCTTGGGCCCGCCGGCCACGACGTTGGCCCCTGAGGTGGAGGTGGCGGCGCCGTCTGTGTGGAGGAGCGGTAGGCTCGCTAAGCTGCATCCAAATGGCGCCAGCATCGAGCAGTTGGCCAAGGAGACCGTGGCACGCCGTCTTGGCTCGCTGCCTGAGGAGGCCCACTCGGGGCGCCGGCGAGAGGACTTCTTGGCCTTGTTAGATATCTCGGACCAGCCCTTATCGGACCAGGCGGTGGCGGCCATCGACGACCTCGTCCTCGCCGTGAAGAAGACCAAGAAGAAGAAGACGACGTCAGTGACCAGGATGGAGCGGCAGATGCCGCCGGGGGTGGTTTGATGATGAAGCTTATGATGTTTGGGCACTCCTCCTTGCAACTGTTGGGAGGAGGTGCTTCCTGTGTCTGTGGGGCTCAAGTTTGCATCATCGAGATGGGGTGTCGAGTTGCTGATCGATGCCGAGCACTTGTGGGTTCTTCACACGTGACTAGGAGAGCGGTTGGTGAGACCATCATCCACCCGATGGGGCAGACGGGGAACGAGAGGAACCTGTGGACTTGCTATGTGGTAATCTTGCTTTCGGAGGTGACGGATTTGGTGTTGGAGGAGTTTGCGTTGCGGGCTTTCGCCCACACGCAAGATCCTGGAGACTAGTTTTTGTTGTTTTTGTTTGTAGAGGGATTTTTCCCTAGCTCATAATTCTGTACATAACACTCTATTCTATCTAATCGGACGGCGGATTCGACCGCCTTAAACCTCAAAAAAAAAACTAGGGAAATGTTAATTTTTAAAAATACTGGTTGTCACTGAAAAAACTGAGTGGAAGACCATAAAAAAAGCTGAGTGGAAACAAACCCATAGAGAAACATTTCTTATGGAATTGCATGCAAACTAACCCATAGATTTCTTATGGAAATAAGTCTGAGTAATGGTTGTCATTGGAAAAAAGTAAGAAAAATGTCTATCCGGTTGAACCTCAAAGAGAAACATGTCTTATGGAATTGCATGCAAACTAACCCGTAGATTGAATTTCTATGATTGATAGTGCAACAAAATAGGGCTCTTTTATTCACGTTATTTCAGAAAAAGCAGGAATAGTCTCATATCCATTTCAATACAATATGATTTAAAAGAGCCCTCCAAAGTCCAATTCTTCGCATGGCTGCTCTCAAAATCCAGGATTCAATTCCAGAGTGCTCCGCTCAAAAAACATGTGCCGACAGCCGCGGAGGCGCACTGCCCCATCTGTGACGACCTCGAGGAGACTACCAACCACATCCAGGATTCAATCCCGGAGTGCTATGCTCAAAAAACATGTGCTGACAGCCGCGGAGGCGCACTGCCCCATCTGCGACGACCTCGAGGAGACTACCAACCACATCATCTTTTCGGCTGCGCCGTGGCTGCGAGGTTGTGGAGGGGACTGGGCTTCCTGTTCCCACCATGCCCTGACGTCTGTCTGCTGCACAACTATGACACCCCCGCCGCGATCCCCAAGTCCACGGCGCCCACCTTCGTCTTGGTCTGCGCGTGGAACATCTGGAAGCACCGAAACGCGGTGGCCTTCCGCGAGCAGGCCCCGAGCCTCCCGCTGCTCCTCCAAAACTGTCGCGGCGATGCTTTCACCTGGAAGGTTCGTTTGCCGGCGGGGAAGGAGGCGGATGCAGACGCTTGGGTCAATTCTCTGAATATTTCTCTTAATAATGCGAGGCTCCGCGGGAACCAGCCTCCCCCTCTTTCTTCTTTCTTCCCGTTTTTTCCAGGTTTCTCTGCATAGTTTACGCTCTGTAAAAAAAAAGGAAAACTCCTTATGTTCTCGGAAAGTGATATATGAAAAATTCAGGTGGGGACTTCGTCCACCCCGGTGACCATAAAACAAACAATATGATTTAGGATTATTTGGTTGTATCATAGGAAAACGAATGGTTTATTCCAAAATGTTTAAACTGATATTAATTTTTTCCATCAAATGTAATACAAAGCAATGTTTACGAAAAAATCCTATAATAATTTAGTCATGTGAAGTTAGAAAAAAATGTGTGGATTTTAGTCCTCTAAATTTCTATGGAAATATTTTTAATAAATAGGCTAAAATAGTTATGAAGTTTCAACTAAACCAAACACGCTCTAAACTCAGTTTAGTAAAATCAGTTTCCTTAAAAAATGACTATAGTAATGTATATATTTATGATTGATTAACAAAATGTTGATGATGTTGCACATAAACATAGTCAATCTTAGTTCTAGGAAACACATGTCCGTTATCGATAATTGCATCGATGTAACTCTATTAGTTAAGGACATTTTTTTCCCATCCATCGTCAGCTTCCTGAAGGCTGACAATTGAGTCGTTGAGGACGGCGACATGAGAGAAATCTCGATAGCGGCTATCTTCTGTAGAAATATGATCACAAGAACAAAATTAGAGTTTTTTTCTATCCATAAAAACTAACGCAATGCATGTAAAAGAAAAGATGGCTTCAACTTGTTGGACCAAAACCGAAAGAGCTGAGGGCTCGTTTGGCACCCATCAATTCAAGCCGGTATTATAAATTCATTTATGATTTCAAACCCAACACGCTCAACTGTCATGAAATTGGACATGTCATTTCGTGTGCGTAAACTTGTCATTTCACTTTTCAAATGGAACGAAATGATGCATGCCAAACGAGGCCGAACAGAGAAAAAAATCGACGTAGGTATATCCAGGTGTATTCTGAATTTACGTAAGAGATTCCCATCGTTTCACACACGAATTCGCTTGGTTCCAAACAAGACCCTACTAATACTCCATACAACAAGTCCAAGGTTTTGGTCCCCGGTAGAATTTTTCCCCGAGGGAGGGGGTCGGGATTACCAGTTAGTTATCAGGCAAATTTGAATAACAATTTTTTTTAAATAAAATATGACAATTTGCGAAGAGACTTTTCGTCAAGATTTAAAGGATTCAAAAAAATTTGGGATTTTTTACCCCGTAGTACCAGTTCCTATGGGTGATCGGTTGATCGGGATATCCGGTTATGGAGCGGTAACCGGATTTCCCTACCGATAACCAAAACATTGGTCAATTCAGCAGTGCCTCTAATTAACGGGGAGTAGTGTTGGAGTAGCATCGGCTGTGAGGCAAATCCCAAAGAGGACAATGGCGGTCTCATCAGTTTGTCAACAAGATGGCCTCCCGTAGCTGCTCCCTGATTGCTCCATCCATCCATTAACCCCCACTACCCCTTCTTCATTATGCAATATGCATGCATGCTTTTCCTCCTTTATAACTCTGGCCTCGTCGCCCCTCACTTCCTATAGCAGCAGCTGGCTGAACACAAAGCCTCGCTAGCTCTCTTCCCTTCCCATCGCATCGCACCGCCCCGCCCGATCTCTCCGGCCTCTCCCTCCCGTGGAGGTGGAGGTGGAGCCATGAGAGGAGAGGAGACGCCGCGGAGGACGGCGGCCGGGCAGGCGATGGTGGAGCTGCAGGCGAACGGGGCGACGGCGACGTCTGCCAGCGGCGCGATGGTGGTGGGTCTGAGCCCCCTGAGCGAGACGCTGTGGCGGGACAGCAAGTCGCTGCCGGGTGGCGCCGGCGCGGCGCTCATCGGCGAGGTGTCTGCGCGGCTGACGTGGAAGGACCTGTCGGTGACCGTGGCGCTGGGCCCCGGCAAGACGCAGACGGTGCTGGACGAGCTCACGGGGTTCGCCGAGCCCGGGTCGCTCACCGCGCTCATGGGGCCGTCCGGGTCCGGCAAGTCCACGCTCCTGGACGCCCTCGCCGGCCGCCTCGCCGCCAACGCCTTCCTCTCCGGCAGCGTCCTCCTCAACGGCCGCAAGGCCAAGCTCTCCTTCGGCGCCGCGGTACGGCTAGCTCATCTAATTACTCCATCGTCGTCGATCTCACTTAATTTCCTTGCTTCTCTCGCTTGTTTTATCCGACCAACCACGTACAAGATTATCACTATTTTTGGGCATTAGACTGTTACTTTCATCCACATCCAGTTAGCCAAGTCTAGTGATCCACCACCACCACCAGGTAGCTAGCTAGTGTTCATGCCATTTCGGAAGCCATGTTTTCACAGGTTAGTTGCTCTCATGCACAATACGTTTCGAGCAGAAGCGTACCGTTGTTGCACGCAGGCACCGGCCAATCAATTCTTACACCGGCGCGCCACCACGGGGTACCCGCGCGATCGACAGGCTCGTTTATTTCGCATCTGTCCCCGGCCAGACGGACGGAGAGAGCTGTACACATGCTAGCTAGGCTCCCGCGGCAGAGATCGAGTAGTGTGGTTGGGTGCAGTTAATACGTTCTGGTTTCTGAATTCTGATCCCTTCGCCTGCTAGCTGCTTTCAATTCGATGCCGTTCATGTACACAGATCTCGTACGCAACGTTTCTTTTCTATACTTTTTCATTGAAATTTAGCAGTAGAAAAGGTCCTGCTGCGACCTACTCCAGTTAGTGGCATTAATACAGACAGCTGTGGAGTAGTGTATACTGTTCCGAATTTATGATGCCGGTTTACACTCAGTTCGTTCGGGCGAATTTTGTTTGCTTTTACGGTAGATTTCTGTCTCGGCCAGCATGATTTGGTCATCATAGACGAGTTCCTTCCAGGACTAGTGTTTTACTAGTAGATTATATTGCAACGAAACCAACAGAATACTACTGCTTTAATTTCGGATCATCACAACATGACCCATCCTTCCTTCTGGTTGGCATGTACATGCAGGCTTACGTGACGCAGGACGACAACCTGATCGGCACGCTGACGGTGCGGGAGACGATCGGCTACTCGGCGCTGCTGCGGCTGCCGGACAAGATGCCCCGCGAGGACAAGCGCGCGCTGGTGGAGGGCACCATCGTGGAGATGGGGCTCCAGGACTGCGCCGACACCGTCATCGGCAACTGGCACCTCCGGGGAGTCAGCGGCGGCGAGAAGCGGCGGGTCAGCATCGCGCTCGAGCTCCTCATGCGGCCCCGCCTCCTCTTCCTCGACGAGCCCACCAGCGGCCTCGACAGGTAACTTACTAGCTTACTACTTCCCCACGACTACGACTATAGGACTAGGACTACGATACGACGACGTACGCGTCGCCGCCGTGGGCCGTGGCCGTGTGGTTGGAGATCGAATTAATTGCCGGCGAGTTGATGTCATGTGTGGTTGCGCGCAGCTCTTCAGCCTTCTTCGTGACGCAGACGCTGCGGGGCCTGGCGAGGGACGGCAGGACAGTGATTGCGTCCATCCACCAGCCCAGCAGCGAGGTCTTCGAGCTCTTCGACATGCTCTTCCTCCTCTCCGGGGGCAAAAACGTCTACTTCGGACAGGCGTCCCAAGCATGTGAGGTACTGTAGTAATTCAAGTCCCACCACTGGACCTCGTCGAGCTAAGCTATTACTCCATTATTATTAGATTAAGAAGTGGTCGAGGTGGATACATGGAACAGCAGTGAACAGTTAACACAAGTGCTAAATAACAGTGATTCTGCAACACGTAATGACTGACTCCCTCCCTTCCTTATGCATGCAGTTCTTCGCTGAAGTTGGCTTCCCTTGCCCGGCTCTGAGGAATCCGTCGGATCATTTCCTGAGGTGCGTCAACTCGGACTTCGACAAGGTGAAGGCCACCCTGAAAGGATCCATGAAAGCAAGGGTAAGATCGAAGGAACCGGGAATGATATCCATGAACTTTTCCAACTTCTTCTCTGGCCAAATTAGTGATCTGATTTTCACGCATCCAACACATAAACTTTGCAGGTCGAAAGGTCCGATGATCCTCTAGACAAGATAACCACATCAGAGGCCATCAGAAAGCTGGTTTCCTTCTACAGCAGGTCACAGTACTACTACGCTGCTAGGGAGAGAGTTAATGACATTGCACGAATTGTACGTTCTCTCTCACACATCAATACTGCCTAAATGACACGATACTTGTTCTCTATCTTCTTTTCTTGTGTTGTCGTAATTACGGCTCTCCGTTAGGAAATGACCAGAACAAATACTATTTTGCTGCAGAAAGGAACTGTGCTGGATTCAAAGGGTAGCCAGGCCAGCTTCCTGATGCAAGCTTGTACCCTTACCAGGCGCTCATTCATCAACATGTCACGGGACTTTGGGTATTACTGGCTCAGGCTCCTGATCTATCTCCTTGTCACCGTCTGCATTGGCACAATCTACTGGGATGTCGGCACCCGTTACACATCCATCCTGGTGAGTCTCTTAAAATCGATCAGTTATTATCTGGATCAGAATGCTATAAAATTTGTAATAACAACTAGTCACATATGCTATGGCATGGCTTTTTTTTCAAATGTAAAAATTGTTCCTTCATGATCAACGACATGAAATCAGTAAACTCTTTTAACGCGATACTTCTGTCTTCTTCACAGGCCAGGGCAGCATGTGCGGCATTCGTCTTCGGATTCGTCACCTTCATGTCCATTGGAGGATTTCCTTCATTCGTGGAAGAAATGAAGGTGAAATTTCAGACAACATCATTTCATACAGGAGTTGGACTATGTGAAATTTGCTCACCTGCTCCTTAACTCGTTCACAGGTTTTCCAGCGGGAGCGGCTGAATGGGCACTACGGTGTTGCGGCATTTGTTATTGCCAATACCCTCTCAGCGCTGCCATTCCTGATCCTGATATGTTTCGCGTCAGGAACAGTATGCTATTTCATGGTGCGCCTTCATCCTGGTTTCTCGCACTACATCTTCTTCGTCTTGAACCTCTACGCCAGTGTCACAGTGGTTGAGAGCTTGATGATGGCCATTGCAAGTGTCATACCCAATTTCCTTATGGGCATCATCATTGGAGCTGGCATTCAGGTACATTTTGTCCCATTTTTCACTTGGTATCCTGTACTCCTATTAGGCTATTAGCTGTAGTTACGACCCCTTAAAAAGACTGTAGTTGTGACAGTTTCAGATGATGAATGTCCTTTGCCACCATTATTTCTTAAAATTTTAGTGCTTACGGTAGCCAGTAAATGGAAATGATAAGTACAGCTTAACTGATTTGAACCTAGTGCAGTTCTCATTGTAGGAAGGGATTGAACAACCATGCTTAATAAAAGAAGCCTGTTGTTTATCGTTGTTACAATTATTAAGCCATTGCTTTTTTGCATAATACTATGTGTTCCATCAACGGGAGAACTTCAGACTTCCAAGATATTGTTTGGAACCAGAATAAACCCAGACTTCCAACATATTGTTTGGAACCAGAATAAACCATCAAGTTTGAAATAAAAATCAGTAATAAACAGTATTGTTACTAGACTGACCAGAGTAGCCGTTTAACTTCAGCACATATATAAGACATCATAAGATCTTTCAAAGATCTTATTTTGGTCCAGGCTTTATAGATACTGCAGACATTGACTTTCCTATTGTTCAGTTACTATGTTATGTTAGTGGCGAAAGAACGTTAATGTAGTTCCCTCCATGTTTTTCTTCCTGAAAGCTCCACATGAAGAAATTGTCTCACGATTTTCCTTGGACAGGGAATATTCATGCTTGTCTCTGGATACTTCAGACTTCCGTACGACATCCCCAAGGTTTTCTGGAGATACCCCATGCAGTACATTAGCTTCCATTACTGGGCACTACAGGTAAATTTCGTCTTACTACAGATTACAGGATCATAGCGAATTCATATATGAAATTTAACTTCAAACTCTGTCCGTCTTCAGGGCCAATGCCAGAATGACATGGATGGTCTCCTATTCGACAACCAATATCCAGACCAGCCGAAAATCCCTGGGGAGTTCATACTGAAGTACATCTTTGAAATCAACGTGAAGCGGTCAAAGTGGATCGATCTATCGGTCATTTTCAGCATGATCTTCATCTACCGCATGCTGTTCTTCGCCATGATCAAGGTAAATGAGGATGTGATGCCATGGATTCGGGGTTACATCGCGAGGAAAAGGCTTCAGAAAAAGGCGCCTGCCATCGGCAAGACGCCATCTCTAAGAGGCTATGTTGTGGATCCAGAGCTTGGTCCAAATGAAGGCTAGAAGATAAACTGGTTGCTGGATAGCACAAATAGGCGTATCTCGTACCGTTTCTTGGCGTAATATGTATCTATGATCAGAGAAACTGGTAATTTATACGTTTTGCAAGTGAAGCTCATTTGGTACAGGTACATACATACATGTAATGCGTGAGAAAATGGCATCGGCGATGCAGGGTGACACATAATTGGTTGTTCACAAATTATTGTTGACTTGAAAGGCTGTAGAAACAGGCAGAAATTGTTGGGCACTATAAGGCCGAAAAACAGGGCACATGGCTGCACTGTATCAGCACATTGATTGTGCTCGCTTTGCAAATTGCTGAAATGAGAGTATTGAAGTTACAGTAAATATCCATATGTAGTGGACATCAGATCAATGCCATAACTATCTTGGATAGATTGACAGGTTTTCAGACATTCCACATGGATTGACAGGTTTTCAAACATCCCACATGGGATCTTCAAAGCTGTGTTTGTATTATCTGGTGTTTTGTCAAAACTACTGCTATGTGCATACTAGTACTAGGAGTAACACATAAGCCTGTGCATTCCCGGTTTGAACTGGACACTGCTGACCAATAATAGAGATTTGAAGCACCGAAACTAGAGATGTGAAGCCGGCCCCGGCCTCCTGGACACATGTACAGTGTACAGGCTGGGGTTAAACTGCTTATCCTAATGCCAAAGCCTAACAATTTAGCTTGGCCCCCTTGTACCAGGCTAAGGGCATGGCTTAAATGACTGCTGCTATCACCGCCAACTATAGTCGCTCTCATCTAAGAGAAAGTACATATATGCCGTAGTATCAAAAATATGTCCCAGATCCTCACATAACATCATAAGGACATTAGATGGGAATATTTTATTTTTTTGCATTTCCTTAGTATCAAAAATATGTCCCAGTTCCTCACATAACATCACAAGGACATTAGATGGGAATATAATGCTTTTTTGCATTTCCAGACAGTTAAATGGGGTGGTAATACCTGGACCTGGAATGGAAGTGTTGGTCAGATAGGCATTACGATCGGTAAGTGCCATGGGTGTTTTATAGGTGGTGGCTTGAACTGGTGTGTTTACAGTGTTTTCCCTCGCTGAGTTGCGTGTATATACTTGATAAAGTACTGATTAAACTGCTTCTCCTAATGCTTAAGGGGTGCATGCAAGTGATACTCCGGAATAAGAAACTATCTGAACATTTTTTAGTTGCGGAACATTTAAGTATTTTCTGTGTTGATATTAAGGTGATCGCACCAGGATGTCACCACTCATCTGGACAAGCATTCACAGTTTGCATCCATGTTTTCATATGAACTAGCAGAACATTGCAACTTGCAATCCAGAAGCTAATATATATTAAAGGCACAAACAAGTCATTAGATTGGGTACATGAAGGTACATCAGCTATGTCGATAATATTACTTAACCTTATTTACTGATATCAGAAGCAACTACGCTGTGATATTCTTTAACTGGTGCCGGGGTCAAGAACTGGAAGCCTACAGTAAAAGCTAATGGATTTATCTGTCACCCGTGTCCCTGGGATGAAATACTGGAATATCACTGTCAAGCA
The DNA here is from genome assembly GCA_026929855.1 of Poa annua. NCBI lineage: Eukaryota > Viridiplantae > Streptophyta > Magnoliopsida > Poales > Poaceae > Poa > Poa annua. Next base: position 76,671,697 of record CM049433.1, read on the forward strand.
AGCACCATTAGGAGCGATACCTACACGAAAACAATAAGGTAATGTTTAACACAATTTTTTTAATATATTTCGACAGGGTTAAAGAAACGACTGAAAAAACAACCATAGAAGGTACAATCTGGCTTGGCCAAATGACACTGTAGGCTCTTGACTAGGTGCTTCATACTCACTTGCTGCGAGAAAATAGAATGACAGATACCTGTGAACAGCTGATATGAAAAAAGAAAACGGTGAATGAATAAATAGAGCCTAGGAACAATACCACTGACAGCGCTTCCCCTCTCTCAACCGCCATTTCCATGCGAGTGGTAGCACTCACATTTTGATCGACAGCAGGTGCATTTGCTGAAACAGAAACAATTGATACAAAAATGTAGTTAAGTGATTTGACCAGTAATGACATCTGCTTAGAAATTTGAGTAGTCTAATTATGAATGCTGATTACGAATCCCAGTGGTCATAGTTTACCCCGAACACCGAGAATCCGAAGCCTTTTGAATTCTGAGCCGACGGTAACAATAGAAGTGGAAACTTGTAGATGTAGATCACCATACTGGGTAACAGTTACGGTCAGCAAATCACCAATATTTTTCAGACGATCCACTAAGTTCTGTAACTGTGGCAGATCCGGAACCTGGACTAGAGTCTGCAGAAAGATAAATTTCTATAAACAACCAGCCAATAATAGAAATATAACACCAACCAAGTATGCAAACCTATAAGGAACAATCAGTAGCTTACAATAGTAAGATAAATTTCTTCTAACTAGCAGAATCACCTAAGATGGAGATAGCTTAAGGATCAAACTCAATGCAGACCTCTGAGAAAGCTTAGTAGGTGAGTCTACATTAGTATGCCTGACTTGGTACACGACAAGCAAGACAAAGACTTCAAAACCAAAAAGAATACACAAACTGGGTGCTTATAGTTTTAAGAACTATCCAATAGACATCTTTGCTACTGTTAGATTTTTGTTCGTAAGCATTTGACCATTTATTGACTATAGTTAGTCCTGCATCTTTGTCCTGTATCTTTGCAGGCAGATGAATATTTAGTCAGCATTTGTTGAGTATAGTTAGTATGAATGGTAACTTGTCCTGTATCTTTACAGGCAGTGCATATTTAGTATATTTCCAGAGGTATAACAGTATAAAACAGGTATATCCACCAATTAGAATGGATTGCATGTCTAGATAACTATATTAGCTGCTTCAACCAATGGGACACAATCAAATTTCATGATATACCTGTACAAACATAACATCTTTGCGACCAGCAAATTATGTGAATATGTCATGGAGAGATTAATTGTTTTCGCTATCTCTGCATTTTAGTTATTGATTATTTTCTAACGATTGTCTATATGGATGGCATCTTGTCCTGTATCTTGCTGACATATGGATATCTTCCAAGCTCTCCAATATAAGACAGGTATATATGTGCATCAGAATTAAATCAAGTACACATCCAGACCAGTGTTTTAATAATTACACGCGACACGTATACATTATCAAACTTCATCATTATACTAGTACTAAATTATCTTTACCACCATCAAATTATGTGAATATCTAGTTCCCATGTTGAAACAAAGAAATAGTTTGTAGGATGGACCTAGACCATTATTAATTCCATGACTCAGCTTTCGATCCGGAAGCCACAGAGGTGCAATTTGACTAACGCGTTTCGCATTTGGAAGGATAGATTATATTGTAGAGAAATTCAACTAGATAAAATATAGGAAATTCATTCATGAACATAAGAAACTGCAAAATGGCCATGTGAAAACTCCACACCTCAGGAAGTTCTTGGGCGGCGTCAAGGGCAGCCTGCAAGCGCGCAACATCGGAGCGTGACAGTGGCTTCGAGATGGGCACGTCCTGCACGACGGCGGAGCGAGCGCCCTTGGTCTCAAACGTGAGGAACGGAGACGCGGACCGGGACCCGGCGGTCTGCTTGTTGACGAGCTTCACCTGGATCGCGGCGGACGCGTCCCCGGCAGCCGACTGCGCGTGCACGGCGAGCGCGCTACGGAGGGCGCGCTGGAGCAGCGCGACGTCGACGGAGAAGGCGACGCGGTTGGCGTCCCGCGACGAGACGCTGTACTCGCGGAAGAGGAGGTCCTTGGCGAACTGCGCGACGCACTGCGGACCGTCGCCGTCGGGCCCCGTGGAGCCGAGGAGGTTGTGGAGGAGCATGGCGTGCGTGGGGGTGAAGTATACGTGGCAGACGCGGCCCACCTTGTCCATCGCCGGAAGGAACCCTGCGGCGAAACAGAAGGGCGCGCGTGAGGTGCTCGACGAATTGCAAGAGGGAGGGAAGGGAGGGAGGGGGGAATTAAGGAGCGGGCTGCGCTGGGGCTCACGCTTGTCGAGGAGGGAGATGCCGTCCTCGGTGAAGGAGGCCTTGAACTTCATGGCTTGCGCTCCTGGACGGCTGAGCCGGCGGGTTGCGGCTTCGTCTCCGCGGCGAGCGGCGAGCGGCGAGCGGCGAGAGTCTCTGGTGGTTGGTGTGCCGGTGTGGGTTTTGGCGCTCATTTGGGAGGCTTCGCGCGTAAGGTCGTTGCAGTGAATGTCTCCTTCTTGGGCCCGTCTGAGCGTTATGGGCTTTTAATTTTTAGGCTCAGCTCTTCTATACAAATGTGGAATTTTGGCATTTGTATGTTTTCCTCGAAGTGTCTTATGATCTTCATAAATGGAATTATTTTCTAAGCAAACTAGCCAGCAGCTTCTGAGCTCCTTGTAAAGGCCAAAAAAAATGTAACATCAAGAAATATTATTATATGTTAAATAAATCATTAGAAATTACAGTTGAGCTAACCTTACCAAAAATACAAAAAATTATGCTTTCATTGAGAGTTGAACTCAAGACCTCCCGCTTACTAAACGGGTGCTCTAACCAACTGAGCTATGAAAGCACTGTTCATGCAAATTAGACATACGATTATCTTAGAGTAATCACTGGACTAATTAACTTTCTTCAGCTCTTTTTTGTGCTTGAGTTATTGTATGAATTCAGTGGCTTGTACACAAAACTCGAGTTTAAAGGAACTCAAATGTGTTTTATAGCTCCTTATTCTTTTACCTTTTTATATACTCTACAAATCAACATCTGTACGGAGAAAATGAAAATACGTTATTTGTACATATCAACATGCATCATTTGTTTTTGTTAATTTTATTCATTCTTATATGTTTTTTAATAAAGAGTTCAAGCACAACCATGACTGCAAAAATCTATATCGCAATACGGGAGTGATGACATTTTCATCACCAAATTTTACCAATATTACATGTGATCATGGGGAGAGAATTAAGTGAGGACCTACCTTTTGTCCATACCAGAGCTGCATCTTTTTCCAAGGGGAACAAATAGTTTTTTTCATCCGTAATTCATAGGAATATTGCTGATGTCTGGAGTGAAATATGATGATGTCGCCTTATGTGGCTCATTCTACATTGAACATGACATGTTTAAAGATCTATCAGCTTATTTGAAGACATGTGAGAGGGTTATTGCCTCTAGGCCATACATTGAAGACGAATTACCCGGGTTGTGGCCGGATGCACATGAACCAACAGCTGCAAACCCAAATGTGAAAAACAGAGTGGAATTGTATGTTATCTCCACTAAAAAACTGAGTGGAGTATTGCAGTTGTTGTATGCTAGATTGTTGGTTGATGATATTCTCACTTTTACGAAACGTAAAATACAAGCAATTTGTGATTCTCTTAGAGCTATTCAATCACAAGGTATACGTTGTGAATTCAACATAGAAAACTATAAGAAACATTGATTTGATTCAAACATAGAGCGAGAAAAAAATGATGTGTAATTCATTTCCAATGTTTCATTTGCATTGCATAGTTTCACCCCACTCTTCGGCAGCGAGCACTAATATTTACCTTTAGACATTGAGATTCCAATTCACTATCGGTGTCTCCATACTTTTTATTAATAGAAATAAATGAGCATTTTAGGTTCTGATCTAAAAAGGGCAGCATATGTCCAGTAGGTGGTAGGCTTTACCTAAGGTAGTTACACAACTTGTCAATGTATTTGTCTCTTTCGCTCACGTTCTTTGGGAGGTCCTCACCCTCAAACTCTTCTATTTTTTTCAGTCAGTATTATGTTCACAGACACACAAGAGAAGAATATCAGATAGCTAATAGAAATGGCATATGTAGCCCAAAGATCGAAGTGGTATTAGAATACAGGAGTCAAAAGTAAAAACTTCTAGCGTGTTGTAAGCGCTCTTCAACAAAAACTTGTGACAAAAAGTATCTCGTGTAGAGTTGAAACTCCGACATTTACAGTTTTGTGTCAAACTTATGCGGGTGAAATAAGACTTTGTATAACTCACAAGTATGTTTCTCGAAGGACGTACGGTTGGGCCAAAGTTCTCCTAAACATGTATGGGTCCCTTTATAAAATTGCGAGAGACAAACATGCCTCTCTCACTAACGACGGGCCTGACAAAGATCTCCTTGTGGAGAGATTTCATTGTGAGAAATTGGTGGCAAGGAACCATTGTTTGTTCTGACCTCGCCGATATTCAATTAATCGACTAGCCAGACTCTTTAGATCAAATTACCTCAAAACGGTCAATACTCCGTCGAAATTCCCCGCTAGTTTGGTTAGGGGTGGACCTAGAAAAAAGGTGTAGTTGGGCAATTCAGATGACCACGGACAATTTCAGTATAAATTTGAATTTTCGTGAAACTTTTCCTTCAAACATGAATAAAATACACTAAATTTCTATAAAATGATTGAGTGCCACTGGCCCGCTCAGCTCTATGCCTTGGGTTTGATTGGATTCCTAACAAAGTAGGGCAACTTTGTAAACTCAAAGTTCCTCTAAAGATGGTGATCTTTCGCCGAGTGTTTGTACCAAATTGTGATAAGATGATTGAGGGGATTCTGGAAACCAAAATTACGATGACCATCCGGAGGATATTGTGGAAAATATGGTTCACTGCCTACCGTCCGGAGGACCGTACTTCTTGAGAGTTTTTTCCAACTTGTCTATGACTTTTCGGTTGATTTTGCAGTACTGCGTGTATGATACAGACCGGGATTTTAACAATTCTATGGTCGTACTGTATAACTTAACTACCGTTGTAAAGTTTCAATATAATACTACTTCAACTTCAACAAAATATTAGCTACCTCTGTCAGTAAGCGATTATTCATTATTTTACATCCAAGGACTGATATCTCTCGGGCAATAATCAGTACAGTATGTTTTTGGTAAAAAAAAAACACATCGCCAAGATATCGCGAGATAAAACAACGCAACCACTGTATGAAACAGCAGTCCGTCTTGCAAGTTCAGAATCAGACTAGATTACCAACGTGAACATCCGAACAGAAGGACCAAAATAGCTGAACTACTAAGCGATTGAAGAGCTCGCGGAGACAGTACGAACATCAGATCGCGCGGCTCAAGACGCTGCGCCAGAGCTGAGCATCGCTGGCGGAACCCACCCGTCGATGGCCGCCGCTCTCCTGCTTGCTCTGCCAAGATTGATCACTGACAGTTCCGCCGCTGGGCTGCTCGACATCGTCGCTATGGGACTGCGAGGCTGTCCACGAGCGGTCGGTGGAGTCGACGGAGTTGGGCTCCCACGAGCACGTCCACGGGTTGCCGGCGAAGCTGTTGCTCCCGGCGGACTCCAGCGGCTCGGTGTCGCGACGGGTATCCCGGACGGAGACATACTTGTGCAGGCTCGGCTCCATGATGTCGTCCTTGACAACGACCTCAGACTCGACGACGTGCGTGTCCGCGGCCGCCGGAGCCTTCCCGCTGTAGCTCACGTTGACCGACCCCTTGTCGTCGGCCGACCGTTCCAGCTCGAAGCTCCTGTTCTCCGACGAGGAGTTGAGGTCGGCCACCGCTTCAAGAATGGAGCAGGCTTTGGACACGCACGCCGGGAGCGAGAAAGCTGGCGCCGTGTCGCTGGCGTTCTGCTGGTGATAACTCTGGATGTCCTCCAGGAGCAGGGAGGCGTAAGAGTTGCCGTTGTGGTCGAAGTCGCGAGAGGACCTCCGCGACGACCTGCCGGCCAGCCCTGTCCTCGGGTTGGCGACGCTCTCGGCCACGATGCTCACCGTGTGAGTGGCGTTCATCCTGGAAGACGGCGCCTTGGCGTCTGACGCCATGGCCTCATTCACGAAGGCAATGGAGTTCATTCCGTTGTGGTCGAAGTCGCGAGACGATCGCCTCGACGACCGGCCCACCGGCTGCCCAGCAGCCTTTGTCTCGGCCACAATGTTGACCGAGTGCGTCGTGTTGATCTTGGAAGACGGTGCTCTTGTGTCTGACGCCATGGCTCCCTCCAGGTCGAAGTCGCGCGAGGACCGCCTCCACGACCGGGCCCCCGGCCCGTCCCTCGCATTGAAGCCACTGTCGGCCACAATGCTCATGGTGTGCGTCGCGTTCATCCTTGACGACGGTGCCTTGGTGTCTGACGACACCAGGGCCTCCTCCACGATCTCCGGCTTGTCCTTCGTAATCCCCAACTTGTGCGACACGGCCGCGACACTCTCAATCTGTCTCTGCGCGCAAGATATTCGAGGAATTTGAGCAATTTGGTGGCTAAAATTCAACAAAGATTGAAACTTTAACTGATCCGTACCTTTTGGGATTTGCCATTGTTGGCGGCGTGGTGGTTGTTGACCAGAGCGTTCTCGTCGAGCTCCGACATAGGGTTGCGACGGTACGGCGAGTGATCGGCCTTCCTGGACGAGCTCCGGCTCAGCGACGGCCCGTGCACCGCTTGCGCCCCGGCGTTCTCATTCGCCACGGCTGCAGCTCTCGCCGGGGAGTTGGACCTCAGAGTCGGCGACGCATACCTCTTCCCAGACGGCGCAGCCTTCACGGGCGACGGCGCGCGCCCTTTCTCCCGGGCAGGGACCGAGACCATCTTCCCGGGCTGCCGCGCGGCCCGCTCAGCGCCCAGGGAACTCGCCGCCACGGCCGCGCCGTCGCCGCGCCTTCCCGGTGACCGGCTCACCCTCCTGCTCCCGCTGCCTCCACCACTGCCCCGCTCGTTGCTCGCCGAGGCCGACCGCTTACGCTCCGGCGTCCTCCGGCGCGGCGAGGGCCTGGACACGCCGCCGCTGCCGGCGCCGTGCCTCTCCCAATCGAGCTCGTCGCCCCTCCTCTCCCGGTCGAAGTCGTAGCTCCTCTTGGACCCGGAGTACCTCCGGTGGCCCTCGCCCGACGCCGCCGCCTTCCCGGACGCGGACGAGCTCCGGCTGAGCCGGCCGCACTGGATCAGGATCGCGTCCACCTCCTCCTTGGTGCAGCTCGAGGTGCGCACCGGCACCCTGCTCACAGCCGCCGGCTTCGCCTCCTCCACCGGCGCAGAGGGCGCCGACCTCCTCGCAGACGCAGCCTCGCCGTTGGCCTCCGCGGCCACCTCGGCAGCCGCGGCGGCGGCCGCAGCCTTGACCACGAACACCGTTCGCTTGTCCGCGGCCGGCTCCTCCGCCCTGGGCGGAGGAGGAGGCTTCCTGGACGGCGCCCTCTTGGCCTCGGTGGCTAGCGCGGCGGCGTCCTTCTTGCCGCTGCGGCTGTTCTTCTTGGCCGCGTTGCACGGCTGCTCTTCTCGTCGCCGGTGCTGCTTCTTGCTGAGACAGAGACCCATTGTGCAGTGCCGGTGGAGATTTGGGGGGTGGGACAACGGAGGTGAGGTCGTGAGGTGGTGGTGTTTGAGCCGAGATGAGCTGAGCTTTGGGGGGCGTAGGTTAGAGTAAAGTGCGCGTCGGATACTGTGTTTTGTACTGGGCCCTCGCGAGAACCTAGGCGGAGCTCCGACGAAGCGTGGCGAGTGCGAGAGATGGGATTTCAAATTTTCTGCTGCTCCATTGGGGACTGTGCGCCGTTGTGGCGAGGCGACGAATGGCTCCAGACAGCCGCACAGCTAGCGCTAGCAGTAGCCCGGCACGATTCAAATTGGGAATTTGGAAGCGATGAGCGAATTTGTATATGCGTATTTTTTTTTAACAGAAAGAATCGACCGTTGTGGGGAACCTGGCTGGCTGGGCCTGGGAGCAGAGCACAACCAAAGTTAGAGCATCAGACACCGTAAATCGGTAAGAACCGTAAAATCCCGACGAGTTTGTAAACCGGGTCCAGTTCGCTGCACAGATTAGAAACTGCAATCGCGGCCCGGCCAGTAAATGATTTCCCGGCCTTCTCAAATGTCCACCCGTGAACGCTATTTAATCCGTTCGGTCGCCGAAATGCAGGCCGAAACCCTCCCCTCCGCCGACGAACCCTAGCCGCAATTCCCCACATTTCTCGCCGTCGGCCACTCCCCTCTCTCTCCAGTAGTCGATTGCCGCCACCATGGACAACCTCTCGTTGGCCCTGCAGCAAGAGCGACGCCACGCGGAAGCGCTCGTCCCGTAAATGGACGGGGAGGGGGCTCCCGGTGCCGCCGTCGCTTTTGCGGCGGGAGACGAAGGAGTTCGACATCCTTCACGGTCTCCACGGTCTCCTGCCGCCCCCTACGCCTCCCGCGAACTCTTCCAGCTGGACCCTATCCTCCTCCGGCAGCTGGACCCTATCCTCGGGCTCGTCGCCGCGAACTCCGGGATCGTCGTAGGCGCGCGAGGTCGCCGTCGACGACGATGGATTCGAGGTGTAGGATCCGGCCACATTCGAGGGCTCGGTGACCCGCGAGGATTTCGTCCCCGACGACTTCCTCGAGACGGTGACCGGCGCGGTCCGAGGAGCAGGACCGCCGCCACCGCGAGCAGGAGGCCTCCAATGCGCGCGAGAAGGGCAAAGGCGTCGTCATCTACATCGACGACGACTCGGAGGAGGAGTGAAACCACTCCGGCGACGGCGCGGCCGCATCTTGCGAGCTCCGGTGAGCTGATTTTGCTCAGTTTAGGGTAGGCCGCGTAGTCTAGGTTTATATTTTGGTTAATCCCGTATGTAATGAAGAACCGCGATGAATCCGGTGAAGAACTTCCAGCTGAATTTTCCATGAACTTTGAATTTTAAATTTGCAGTTTCAACTGGCGTATCTGATCTGCGCGACCGAACTCGGTCTACAAACAGGTTTTTCACAACCAAGGTTTGTAGGTTGCCGTGCCTGTTAGAGACGCTCTTACGCATCAGTTTGGCGGCAGCAAAGCTGGTCATGCTTTGGCCTCGACTCGGGGAGCGAATCTCGTCCTCTGATCTTCACGTGTCATGGAGAATTTGCAGCCGGACGAGATAGAGGCCCGTCACGTCTGGATAGCAGATAGGGTGCAGGATGAACTCGTCACCCTTGGTTGGTTGACTCCTCTCCCCGTATTTGACTGCGCATGCCGCTGTCCCGTATTTCACGTGAGATTCACTTTTCTTTCGGCGACTGGCTGGCGTTCGTCAGCTTCGTAATCGTATCTAGTGAGCACAAGGCGGCGGCTTGGGATTCAAAATACGTTACAAAATCTACCGTTACCAGGCCGTATTTTCCCCCACTCTCTTTTACGGCCTGGGAATCCAAAGTTCCCAGCAGTCAGCAGCATCCAGGTTTTACTTTCCTTTACACCACGTGTAAAAGCATGAGGTATTTGATCTGATGCACAACGAGGGGCCACCATACTGTCACAGAACCACAAAAGCTGGACGAAAGGAGAAACGACGAACAAAAGCCTGCCTGCGGCTCTCATCACATAACCAAAACAAAGCTGCCTACAACCATTCAGAGCCTATTTGATTCAAAGGATAGGAAAAACACAGGAATAGGAATTTCGTAGGAATGAAATGTCATGCCACTTGAAATACTACAGGAAACGAAAACGCAGGAATTAGTAGCAGATGTTGTTTGATTGCTCCGCAGGAAAAATGCAGGAAGTTGTATAGAGATTGAGTGTATGTCATAGTTGTCATAGACACATAGGAATTTTTCCAAGAGGTCTCACCTCTTGTTAGAAATCCTATAGGATTGTAGTGTAGGAAAGGAATTCATAGGAATTTTATAGGATTCAATCCTTTGAATCAAATGGACTCTATAGGAAAAATTCCTATGGGTAAGAATCCTATGCTTTTCCTTTGAAAATCCTTTGAATCAAAGAGACCCTCATGATTTCACCATATTGGCATATTATACTAACCTTGGTGTTTTTCTCATGAATGGAAGTGAAACAAGCAGTAAAAAAACATCATTTTTTTAGGAGAGCATATACGACCAAAATCCAATCCAACCTTAGGATAACTCCAACGGTACGACCCATCGAGTCTGTCTGTATCTGTCGAAGTTCCCAACGCGCATACGCAAAATCGTGGTCTGTTCGATTTTGTTCCACCGAGCGTTCGGACTGACCCACTCCTAGCCCACATTTGGGCCAGGTTTCGGTCTCGGCGAACAGCGAGGAGCGTCCGTGTGTCCGTCTGTTGTCCTCCCACTAACCCACAGGGCAGTGAGTCTGCGCCGGTCGCCCTCCCCACGCGGTATGTATTAATGGTGGCCGCCCTCCCCCGCTTGCTCCCCCACTCGCAGAGTGAAACCCTAGCCGCCCACCGCCGACCAGCCCGAGCTCGCAGCCACCTCCAGCTCGTCGCTGGCCGTTTGGCAGGGCCAAGAATGACCATGAGGCGGGCTTCACGTCGGGCCAGCGCCGCCTCCCCTGCCACCTTCCCCGTCCCCGCCCACAGCAACCCCACCCCACCCGCTCCGTTCAGCATAGAGACGCCTGACGTCATTGCCGCAGCGCCCCGCGCTGATGCCAGTCGCGGCCAGCGTGCCCCGTACCATGGGACGACACGAAGCTGCCGACCGGGTGGCACGTGAATCCGCAACGGATTCCGGTGCCAGCCCCAGACGGGCGCGCGAGCAGGAGATAGCGCGCCGCCGGAGCCGTCTCCCGCTGGAGCACCTCGACGACCCAGCCTTCGCCCCCACGTCCCCATTCCGGGGGACGTGGTTTGAGGATGAACACGACATGTAGAGGCAGTCATTGTTCACCCTCGCTCCAGCGCCGCCGCATCCACGCCTGACCGCAGCGGCCCCGCCCCAGCCTCCCCCCACGGTGAAGTAGGAGGAGGAGGAGGAGATGGAGGACGCGGAGGATGCCGAGCTCAAGGCGCCCTAGAGGCGTCGCTCCGCACAGCGGACACCGACGAGCTCGGTCGCTGGATAGGGCTGGCGCCGGCCCTCCGCGAGTCGTGAGACCTGGCGCGCCAAGAGGAGGAGGCGTGTCGCTAGCTAGGAGGACGCGCTCTGGCGTCTCGAGTAGGAGGAGGCGGCGTACCAGCGTGCGCTCGCAGCCGAGCGAGCCGCAATGCCGGACCGGTTATGGCCGATCTAAGGCCAGAGCTGGACGTGGACCGCCGCCACGCCGGAGCAGGATCAGGGGCTGTCCACCCCACCGCACCGAATCAGGGCTGCAGCGGAGCTGCCACAACACCTCTAGAAGGCGCCGGAGTAGTCGACCTCGACCCTAGCGATTGCGAGGATTAGGTTTTTATTCTATTACTGTAATCAGACGTTTTTGGCCCACCGCCCCTTTAGGAATAAAAAATGGTCCATATAAGTCATGTTTAGGAAAAAACGAAAATAAATTTTGAGATTGGTCGCACGCGTTGGACGCACTCGTTCAAACGGCGGACAGGCGCGGACAAGGCATGTCCGCTCGGCGATCCAAACGGACAAAAGGCGGACAAACGACCTGTCTGTTTGGTTCGCCCGGGTCATCCTTAGGGGAGTAAACTGGAAATGAATATAAAAATAGCAACTTGTTCGTAGACTGGCGTAGACGTGCGGCCTTGGAGCTGCTGTAAATATCGGAGCGGTGGGTCCGGATGTTCGCTTCCGCCGTGTTGCGTTGAGATGTTTGGGCGTCAGCTTTGTTTGTTAGGTTTGGCCAGTTTCCTTATAAACTGGCTAGATCTTTTCTAATGGAAAATCTTTGCCTCCTTTAAAAAAAAATTGAATCCATACGAAAATGGATGTCTTAAATATCTAGATTCGTTTTACAAATACAAATTTTAAATGAAATGTGCATATGGAAATATTGTATTCGAATAAAATTTTGTTAACTAATTTTTTAATATTAGCTCGATACACCAATTACCGAACCTAAAAAAATAACAAAGTGCTAAAATGTATTTTTCTGTGGTTCAAATTAAAACTATTGTGTTATGCAAGTAAATTTTGTCTCTTTATCATCCTATAGTCTCTGACCCGTTAAATGTGTCACTGGTGAAGCTATACATTAGTACATGTCATGTTGATTTTGCCCGACACTTTTAGTTGATCCGAGGGAGTAAGTCATTCTAAGACATGAGTCTACTATTTCGTAAATATTGCTTTACATTTCGAATTGAGAAAAGATCTGATCCATATCCATATTTGGGTAACATGCACTCTGCATTTGTATCCGTATTAATTTTGAAAATATGAAAATGGGTGTGGGAAGGAATCCGACCGTTTCCACCCCTAGCTGGAATTCTTTTAGGCCGGTGTAGCTGATTATGAGAGCAACTAAATGATCAAAACAGACATCATATACTCCAATTCAAGAATAGTGTACCGGATCAGATTTTCCCACGTTCTTGCGCAAAACATTCTGAGTAGTAGAATTATTATGTAGAATCAGCAAGTGATGACAGCTAAAACGCTTGGTCAGGTAACTCTGAAGCAACGATTACCAGGCTCGATGTCATTCATGCGCATTAATTTCGTAGTAAGTCGACCTGAGCAACTGTAAATAATCTAAAAACAACTGAAGCAAGCTACTGCCATTAAGAACTGTAACAGCTAAGACCTTGCACCGAATTATACAGATAGAAACTGTTCGAATTTTAAAACTGAGTTCACTACAGATTAGGATCCTAGCACGTGAGAAAATTAATGTTGGGTCTACGGATCAAGCAGGAATGAAACATCAACTTGAGATCTGTTGCAGATTCTTTCACCAAAGATTATGCACATAAATAGATACAGTATTTAAGCGCCTTCTGAACCTTCTGAACTGAAACACACAGCCCGAAATGAAACAAAAAATACACGTTACTAAGCGCCTTCTGAACCTTCTGAAATTTTACCTACGCTGGAATTACCATAGAAGCGTCAAGAAGTAAATCAAGAGAACACAAAACATCAAATATTTACAGTGCGCAATAGCATGACTATTCTCCTCACATTAAACTACTGAATGTCGTCCTAGCACAGTAACAAACTAATACTGTTCAAGAAATAACCACTACTGTCAAATAAAACCGAACGCAAATTTTCATGTCCATAAACACAAAGAAGAGAGTTTTGTTCTCAGGTCAAAACTTAGTTAAATAGTTTTCGAGAAACACACAACCTGGAAGGCTTCAGTAAGCAGAATTTAGCTTTCAGATTCAAACATAGTTTGGTCAAATGACAGCAGAGAGCCACCTGAACTGATCACATAACGAATCATAAAGAGGAGTCCATGAGTATTAACAATATTTAAGAAACACATTACAGCCTAACTCTTATAGTAAAGCTCCACTTCACAATGCTAATTTTCGTAGTGTACTGTATTAGTATGCACTGGGGGGAGGGAGTTTGCTTGCAACAAAAATGAACCACCTCTGCACAAACAAAACCCAGACAAACTTTCAGGGTCTATTTGCCATAAGGTCTGATAAATCCGGATGCTCATTGTAACAAATAAAACAAGCTATCCAATGCATCAAGCAGATACGTCAGTTGACATTGAATTCTACAAACAATGCCTACCCAGACAACTGTAAAGACATTATATGTAGACTTGAATGAGACTGGAGATAGGGAAGCAGCAAGTGTAACTCTCTGAATGAGCAGAGAGATGGAATTAACCAAAAAGGTAGATAGCAGAGACATGGAAAAGGAAGAGAGGTGTAGATAAGGGGTTAAAATTTGATTACTTATCCAAGTATGTGCTACATTGCACGGAATTTTTACACTAGATGTTAGGTGGAAGGTTTATCCTCAAAACAACTGTCCCGTAGGGCAATACTAGGCCAGACTCAGGGCAGTGGGTTATTTCTCCAGTTTTGACAGTTCAGCGATGCAAATATAGCTTATGGGTTGAGGATTATACTAAGACAACTTCAATAGTTCAAGGGGTAATGTGTAAATTTTCATTTTCTTAAAAGAATGCACTACTCCCTCCGTCCCAAAATACATCCACTTTCTATCAAAGTTGAGACACTTATTTTGGGACGGAGGGAGTATATTAAGTCGAACTCTCAAATCATAGGAAGGAACTGAAGAAGCGGCACTTGCGGATGGCCCATTTACACACCAAACTTCCAAAAGTATTTGATAGTGGCCTTGTATACAAAAACAAAGGGAGTATTATGGTCATGGTTTTTGAGTCGCGAGTCTCAGTCGAGTCGCCGAGGCCAAGACTCAGTGTATAGTCGACTAAAATCGCTGATTAGTCGCCATAAGTCGCTGATTAGTCGCGAGTCGCCACTGTTTTTGAAAAAAGACTTGGCGATTAGTCGGCGACTATTCGGCGACTATTCAGCGACTCAAAAATCATGATTATGGTTTGGTCACTTTAACAGAACACCTGCACCTTATGTTAGCGAGGACCTTGGCCAACACAAACAAATTCACAGTAGCCCTTAGGAAGGATCAACACCCTTATGCTACCAGTATGTTGAGTTTGGTATAAAATAACAAGTAGAACATTAACTTGAACCAGACCCAAGTGTTGGAGGCAAGTAAAATAAACAGCAGATTGAGGATAATATTAAGAAAAGCGATGGAAAACCTATAGTTACTTATAAGAGGATAAAGTGCTCAAGATGAAATGCATAGGTAGGAGGACTGGAGGAGTATATATTGCAAAGTCATCTTTGAATGTGTCAACTTAAAATTGCCACATGTGATCGGATGTGATTTGGACTACTGGATCCGGAAATGTATATGAGGCTCATAGAAAGCTAAACTTTGCAAACAACTCTTTACCTCGCATCACTTAAATATGAACAATCAACTGCTCAAATGGGGAGTTGGCATTAACATATTTTTTTTCACTCGATACTCCCCTCGATGGAAGGACAAAATCCTAACCAACAAGTAAGTCTACAATTCTTTCAAACACCTGAACTAAGTACATAACAGAAGACACAGCATATAATCTTTTCATGTGTGAATCTGACAAGCTTAATATCTCTAGAAAACTATTAGCACCGATCTGAAAAAAGTTTTGTTCTAAAGAATAACATATATGAAGAAAGAATAAGACTTCCAATTTTCAATATATTTTCCATGAAATCAGAAAAAACTCTGCCTTCCCATGGATAGTGACACACTGACATATTAAGATTCATCAGAAGATATCATCATAGCGAAGGCTCTTGAACCTAAATGTAAATGATTAAGGGGCCATGTTTAGTAGCACTAGCATGTTCAGCTTGGCATTGTACCATAAGTCCATAGGTTTCACTAATTTTTATGATGTGTAGAAATTAGAACTATTCTCAAAATTCTAGAGCCCATACACATTTCCTTACATGATAATTCAGGCACATTTTAAGGCCAGACAATCCAAAGTTCCCAGCAGTCAGCAGCATCCAGGTTTACTTTTCTTATACTACATAAAAGCATGAGGTATTTGATCTTACCCACGACAAGGAGGGAGCCACCACACTCTCACAGAACCACAAAAGTTGGACGAAAAGGAGAAACAACGAACAAAAGCCTGCCTGTGGCTGCGGCTCTCATCAGAGAAAGAAAGCAAAGCTGTCTCCGTGATCATGACTTCATGAGTACCAGCCCTTTGATGATTTCACCATATATCTTACCTTTTTTTTCATGAATGTATGTGACTTAAACAGTGACACAACTAAAAGAGCATTTGTATATCTTATATTCATTTTGCAAGAGAGCGTATATATTTCAGTGTGGTTGGAATTCTTTTATGCCGGTGTAGCTGTTTTTGAGAGCGACTAAATGGTCAAAACAGACATCATATACTAGATCAGATTTTCCCACGTTTTTGTGCAAATCATTCTATGAGTAGTAGAATTATCAGCAAGCGATGACAGTTTATTTTTTGTTGCAAAAGACAGCTAAAATGTTTGGTCAGGTAACTGTTGAAGGAATTATTATTGCCAGGCTCGATGTCATCCTGTGCATTAGTTTCCTTTTTTATTTTGGTGCATTAATTTCCTAGTAAGTTGACCTGTATATCTTATATTCATTTTGCAAGAGAGCGTATATATTTCAGTGTGGTTGGAATTCTTTTATGCCGGTGTAGCTGTTTTTGAGAGCGACTAAATGGTCAAAACAGACATCATATACTAGATCAGATTTTCCCACGTTTTTGTGCAAATCATTCTATGAGTAGTAGAATTATCAGCAAGCGATGACAGTTTATTTTTTGTTGCAAAAGACAGCTAAAATGTTTGGTCAGGTAACTGTTGAAGGAATTATTATTGCCAGGCTCGATGTCATCCTGTGCATTAGTTTCCTTTTTTATTTTGGTGCATTAATTTCCTAGTAAGTTGACCTGAGCAACTAAATAACCGTTGTTGCTAAGAACTGTAACAGTTAAGACCTTGCACCGAAATAACAGATATAAACTGTTCGAATTTTAAGCAGAAATGAAATATCGATTTGAGATACTTTGCAGATTCTTTCATTAAAGAACATGCATATAAATCACACAGCCCGAAATGAAACAAAACACACACACACACGCACACACACACATACACATTACTAAGTGCTTTCTGAAATTCTCCCTGCAAAAAAAAGTAACATATACGATTGAGCAAAAGCTGCAAAACTACTGAATGTCGTGCTAGCAGGCTAGCACAGTAAAAAACTAACAGTGTTCAAGAAATAAAGACTTTCAAATAAAACCAAACGCATATTTCAAGTCTATAAACACAAAGAAGAGAGTTTAGTTCTCAGGTCAAAACATAGGTTTTGGAGAAATACACAACCTTGAAGGCTTCAGGAAGCAAATTTTTAGCTTTCAGATTCAAATAGAGTTTGATCAAACAACAGAAGACAAAGCCACCTGAAGAGCTAAGCAAATCACTTGATGAACTATAAAGAGAGACCATGAGTATTAGCAATATTTATGAAATACATTGCAACCTAACTCTTAATTGGCCTAGATCAGGAAATTATGAAAACCCTTTGTCCCTCCAAAGCTATAAACCTTAGCATTGAACATAACCACAATGTGAGCACTTGCAGTAAAGCGCCACTTCGCAATGTTTATTTGTGTAGTGTACTGTATTCAGTATGCGCTAGAGGTGGGGAGTCTGACCACGTTTGCACAAGCAAAACCCAGAGAAAGGATCTGGTTGCCATAATTAAATAAGGTCTGATGAATATTGATGCTCAATGTAACAAATAAAACAAGGTTTGATTGATCTCTTATGCTATCCAATGCATCTGCAGAAACCTCAGTTGGCGAATGCCTACCCAGACAACTACTCCTCAGTATAAAGACAGTATATGTAGACTTGAATGAGACTGGAGATAGGGAAGCGGTGAGTGGGTAGCATAAAGCCAAAAAGAGATGGAGTTAACCAAAAAGGGGGATAGCAGAGAGATGCAGAAAGAAGACAGTGGGGAGTAAAGGGGTTACAATTTGTACACTCGATGTTATGTAGAAGGTTTATCCTCAAAACAACTGTCCTATTATGTGGATGGTTATCCTCAACAACAACTGTCATATAGGGCAATACCAGGTCAGACTCGGGGCTGTGGTTATTTCTCCAGTTTTGACAGGTCAGCGGTGCAAAGACAGCTTATGGGTTAAATATTATAATCAAACGATTTGAATAGTTCAAGGGGTAATGTATACATTTCTATTTTCTTACGAGAATGCACTTATTAAGACAAACTTCAAATCATAGGCAGGAACTGAAGAATAGACACTTGTGGCTTAATGGCCCTATTTATTCGACAAAATTACAAAATGATTTCGTAATCCTACTCATAGATTTTAACCAGTATACTGCTTATTCATGAAATAAGCAACTTGGCAGCTAAACTTTGATGACTCTCAAGTCCAAATTCTTATGGTTTGGTTACTTTAACCAACAAACACATCTGCACCTTATTTTAGTGAGGATCTTAGCCAACACTAATACATTCATAGTAGCCCTTGGGAAACATCAGCACCCTATGCTACCAGTATGTCGTGTTTAGTATAAAATAACAAGTAGAACAGTAACTTGAACCACACCCAACTGTTGGAGGCAAGTAAAATAACCAGCAATAATTTTTGACTGAGGAGAATATTAAGAGAAGCAATTGAAAACCTATAGTTACTTATGAGGATAAAGTGTTCAAGATAAAATGCAGAGGTAGGAGGTATACATATTGCAAACTCATCTTTGAATGTGTTAACTTATGTTGTCACATGTGCCCGTATGTGATTAGGGCTAGTGGAACCGGAAAGGTATCAGTCTCGCTGAAAACTAAATTTTGCGAACAACTCTTACCTCAAAAATATGAACACTGAACTGATCAAATGTGCAGTTGGCATTGAAATATTTGTTTTCACTCGACACACCCCTGGATGGAAGGACAAAACCCTAACCAACAAGTACGCCCACAATTCTTGCAAACACCAGGACCGAGTACATAACAGAAGAGCACATCATATAGTGTTTTCATTTGTGAATTTGACAAGGTTAATATCTCTAGAATTATCAGCACTAATCTGAAAAAATTGTGCTAAAGATTGACAGATATGAAAACAGAAAAAACCCTCTAATTCTCAACATATTGTCCAATGAAAACAGAAAAAGCTCTGCCTCCCCATGTCCCTAACACGTTAAGCTTCATCAGAAGATATCATTATAGCAAAGCCTCTTGAACCTAAGAGTGGCTGTGTTTAGTAGCACTAGCATGTTCAGCTTGGCAGTGTACCATCAATTGTCACTGATTTTTCATGGTAAGTAGAAATTAGAACTATTCTCACAAAGTTCCAGAGCCCGTACACATTCCCTTACATGATAATTCAGGGCAGATGTACAATGCTGAATTCAGTAGACCAGTATATGATATCTTCTGTTCCTAATAAGCGTGTACCATCAACAAGACCAATTACCGATTCGGTATCTATAAATAATTAATCACTACCAACGCATGCTCCCTCTCGGCAACATTTAATCAACAGAGAAAATTATTGGACAAATATGACAACAATGTCATAAGTATAATCACTTTCATTCATAATCGTCATCATCTCGAACAATTCTCACATCTGAAAAATTCGATGCTGAACAGAGAAGTGAGGCAGAGCAAAGCACAAGTAAACAAACACCAACTTACTTGCCATCGCCTTGACCCCTCTTCAACCTCCTCTGCTAATGTACATGGGTGCTGCATCCACCCCCCGGGGCCGCATTATTCTACAACAGAGGCCAGAGGGCCCAATTCGTCTCAGACGAACTCGAACTCGTCCTCGCGGAGGTGGACGAAGAACCGCACCGGCTTGTCCTGTCCGGCCAGCTTGAGTTCGAACTCCACCCTGAATGGGCGATTGGCCGTGATGCGCTTGCCCTTCCAGACACCGACATACTGCTTGACCACGCCTTCCATGCCGCGGAGGTCCAGGTCCGGCGCCTTGGAGACGTGGTGGACCCGAACCGGCGCCGTGACGCGCACGCGCTTACCGATCTTGGGTAACGCCGCGGCCTCCTCGTCCGCCACGTCGGGGGGTGGGGACACGTCGCTGCTGACGGCGACCTGGCGCGCGGTGCGGATGCGCGCGCGGCACCGCGGTGGCGCGAGACATCGAGCGGCCGCGGAATTTGGAGGGAGGAATCGGCGGGGGAGCGGCGAGGAGGAGGTGGAGGGGGGCGGCACGGCGGTGGCGGTTGCCATCGGAGAGGTTGGTGGACGGGCGTGTTGGGAATTCCGTCGAGCAGGTGGTGTGCACGTGAGGATAAGATACGAGAAGGTGAAGGTGGAAGCGACGCCGATTGGGAAGACGTGGAGATTATAGCGACGTCATGGTTATTGGCTTGTTGCTGCTTTCCCAAAACTCAAGAGGAAGGAAATACGTAGTACAACAGTGCAGTACTGACCTCTGGCCATTCCAAAGGTCGTCTCATCATCACAAGACGCTTTTCATCTTGTTTCAGATTTATAGTGTAAACCGTGCTCCCTCCTTTCCATATTATTTGACTCATCTATGTAGATACGGATGTATCTAACATTAAAATACGTCTAGATACATCCGTATGTATATAAAAAATATGAAACGAGGAGAGTAGAGCGAACACACATGATAAATTCACCATATTTTTACATAACACTCATCCATACATGTGTAAGTGTAATCACATGTATTTAACGATTGATAGAAAGACGTTACCTCCATAACTTAAGTTCGTCATCAAAACAGTTTGTTCTTTTCTTTTGAGGACTCCCTTGATGAATGACAATGAGAATATGTCATGTCAAACATCCATAATTTTAAAAGAAGGTATTGTATGGGGTCAATGCTACGCATCGACAGGACGATAGAAGCGATGACCAATGACTGTGCGAACTGTTTGATGGATATGTCAGTCTGTTAATTAGATCCCCGTCAGGTTATCCGTTCTCCAAAACAGTATAAAGCATGTCACGCAAAGTGGAAAAAAAAAAGGTCTCCTCTCCCGACACACTCACACATGAAACCATGTATGCCATCAACTCCCCATCCTTGGGTTTGGTGACTACGATTGTATCCCATGCTTTGAGCCTCTCGTTCCTTTTCTTATCAATGGCGTCATCACGAAAACCCCTTGGCAAGCTCGATTCTAGGTCACATGGGGCTCTTGTCGTCTCGCGACATGCTCTTAAGTGATCTCGAAGAGTTCACGCGAGGTGCTTGGTGTGACGAGGTGAACGTGCATGGTGCCCCATATGTGATTTTTTTTAGGTTTTATGACAGTAGGAATGGCTCCTACCCCATATGTGATTTTGGTAACTCATGGCAATCTCTATGAACTAATGCACTGAGTTATATTTCAAGGGTTTGTTCATAGGAAATGTTTGAAAACCATATACCGGATTCATGGTTGAGAGAAGAAGAAATTAGAACAATATGGAGTTCTTGGAACTCAAAGTTGTCTTGCTCTACCATATGAGTTAAGTCATGGAGGATCAATATTTCTAGTAGATAATTACAAGATAAAATTTTAGGACATGGCTCTATGTAAAGATCATGACGGACTCATGTGTGAGCTATGGTTGACCAAGGCATGGGGCATTCTATAAAGTGGATAGCATTATATAGTTCAAGAGATTGTGGTAGAGCAGCAAGAAGAATATGAAGTGATGACCAAAGTCATGTTCAAGATGTGAACTAAGAATGGCCACGAGAGTGTTGAGCCTATAATGAGTATTTGTTGAAGAAAATTGTATGAACATTCGCGTTTACCATCAAGACATCATCATAATGAACAAAGAATAAAATATATGAGATTGATAAGGATATGGAGCAATTTGCTAGTCTTCACGGAGCGAGCGCAAGAAAGGTACTCCAACTTGAGATGGGCATGATGGCCATCATCTAACTCAAGTTGATATGCAAGGAAAAGGTATAAACTTGATAGATTTTTTATTAGACCATTCTCAAGGTGTTGTTTCGGAGACCGAGTAATATAATCGATAGTTGTACTATCAAGGGGGGTCTCGAGTGAGTAGATTGATCACATTGCTCATGAGAGTTCAAACCTTTAAATTCGTGGCATCATCTTTCTTGGTTGTATTTGGATTTTTCCTGTATGAGGTTTTGGAGCTTCTCGTGATCTTCAAGACAAGGTCAATTTCATCAAAAGTCAATTTCATTAAAAACTTGTTGCGGTTTTTATGTTGGAGGTTTTCTCGTTTCTTCTTTTAAGGCAACTTTTACACTACCTTTTACTAGTCATGAAATATGACTAGTATGGTTGGATGAGAGAGATTTGGCCCGTAAGGCCCATTAGCGGTAATTCGGTGAAAAAAACCAATCAGGAGCTGTCAGCCTGACACAGTTTTTGTCGAACACAAACCAATCCTTTGCCGAGAATGGCTCTCCGCTCTCACCGCCGAGCCGCCGCCGCCAACCCCTCCCCTCTCTCCACTTCTAACGCCGCTGCCGCCGTTTCACACGAGAGGTCGCATCTGTCAGCGACGATCCGGCGAGGCCGCGACCCAGGTCTCCTCAAGTATTCCGCACTGGTCTTTCCTTTTCTCCGAATTACCTGCTAGTACCCGCTGACCGCCACGAATCTGCTCCAGTCCGGAGGTCGCATCTGCTCCAGTTTCGTCTTCTCCGAATTTTTGCACGGCAAAGCCCAAGTGACAGGTAATTTATTTTCCCCAAATCACCTCAGGGACAAAATCAAGCATATGAATATTCTGAAGTCCGGACCCACGGCTTATCGGATTCGTAACAATTGCATATTCCCGTATGAACTGTCGGCACCCAAATTCAGTACCTCATATTAGATTATTTCTCTATTTTTTCTCAGAGAATTGACATCAGTAGCATGTCTTCAGGTTCCAACAAGAGAACTAGGACCAGCAAGTGTTAGTGAGGACCGTATGTCACTTGTACATCAGGCCTTTATCAAATAAACGATTGCACTTCCAGATCCGTATTTCAATTGCACTTCAACAAATTATTCAGAAAATCACATTATCCCAGCACCACATATTAGCCACCCTTATCCATTAATTTTAGAGTAGCACATTTACTGTGTAGCGTTTATTTATTTACAGATTTAACACCCTCACTGCTCAATAATCTTCTGAGAAATAAAGCATCACGGAAGTTAGCTTCATGTATAGGGTAGTATAGTTACTGTTTCAGTTTTATAGCCTGATGAAAGCTAGACATGGCCATTGGTAAAATAAATAGTAACATTACTCCTGTGGCATATTTTCAAGTTTCAGGAAATAGAACTCGTACACTTGTAACACACTTCAATTTATACATCAGTATCAAATGATCACATAGATGATCAGCTATTTAGTTAAACTTGTCGAGCCATAGTAAGTCGGATAACCATGATGAATTTAAACATGTCATAGCCAAAAACAATTATAATTAACTTAAACCTGTTATAGAAACAATTTTTCTAGTCTCCATTTTCTCCATGCCTTTATGGTCAAACTGAATCTTTGTATGCTTGATATTGTTTTGGAGCAATTCATTTATGTACATGTATGATCCTCTGAACCTAAAGTGTTGAGTATTGAGTAATGGCTAGTTGCGTACTGAAGTATATTATATAGAATTGCAATTCTTTGTGCTTTACAGGGCTCTGTAATTCGGAGTAGACACCAACTATGCTCATGATAATATGTCAACATATTTGGTATACTGCACGGTGTAAATTGTTCCCTGAATATTTTGAAATTGGGTTTTGTGTTGGCAATGTTAAAAAGTCTTCAGATTTAAAAAATTGTGGTATTAGCTTATGTGTCCAGTGCCATTGAGAACACATGTTCATGACCATATGAGACAAAAATTACAAAATTTGGGTAATGCAAAGTCATGCTATTAGAGATGTAATTTAGGTCCATGGACATATTTCTTGATCCACAGCAAGAATTTCATTTGTTTTCTGATGGGAAGTTAAGCTATGCCGGAGTCATGGTAGCATTAAACATCTTTTGCATGGTCAGATAATATTTTGTACGTGGTTGCTCCATACTAAGCAGATGCATAGTTTGCATAACTAGCTACTGCACATGCTGATCAAGGGTGCACATATGCTGTTATAACATAAGACATTGACTTAATCTCATATACTAGCACTTGCACCGCTTTGAGGATTCATTTTGGTCTTCATTTTAATTTTCTGATTACTGTCTTGAAAAATGGCTTAATTGCCATGTTAGTAAAAGGTACTGAATAGTAACATCAAACTGAAAACTAACTAGTCTTAATGAATATGGCACATAGAGTTGTTTTTATCTTAATATGTGACTTACTTGATTATTGATTATTAATATGAATCCTACTCTTATGGTGACAGTTTTGATTCATGGATGGTGAAGGTGCCGGCATGGAGAAATGTGCTGAGTACCTCTGCGCGGTTAGCATAACCTTCAGAAGCGAGGATGAAGGATTCCAGTTTTATAATGAGTATGCAAAGGTCAAAGGTTCAATGTTAGGAAGGAAGAGGCGAACTTCAAAATACGTTGCACAATCCCCTGCTCCTCTATGGCCACGGTTTCCTCGTCGGCATCAACCATGGCGAGCAGAAGATTTTGGTCACTGCTGCGCTCCATAAAGACACCCTCGGTGCCGGCCAGCGGTCGCAGTACCACCGTGCTGGACATGCACGTGGACAGGCACTGGACGGAAAAAAGGTGTGGACAAGATGATAGAGCGACACATGCGCATCCTCTGGGGACTTCGAAATCTCCTACAAGGGTTCCTCGGACGTGCCGCTGCAGATGTTGAGCTGGGTGGAGAGTGGTCTCGAGCCTGAGCTACTCCGCATCGTTGACAAGGCCAGCCGGGATGGCGACACCGATATTTTGCCCTTCGTGCTGCTTGGCATAAAACTGACAGTTCTTTTTCTCCTCTTACAAAGTCATGTCATCTTCTCTTGAGCAGTAGTTTTTTTTAGTTTTGGGATTGGTCTTTTTTTATTTTTTGGTGACATGTGCTACTATTTCACCTCAACGGTTCAACCCAATGAATCAGTGAACAATCTCCACTACTAATAAATTGTGGAGGATTTGGTGCTCCAGTTGCCATATTCCCACGTTTCTGTAATACCTAAGAACACGATCTTGTGAAATAAAGAGCAATGAACTGTAACAGTTGGTGACGGAAAATGTCGGGGGGCTACCCCCGGGTAGGGTAAAGGCGAGGGTAAAATATCCGTGTTTACAGTGGTAACTATCCCTTGCCTGGCGCCAAAGGTCATATGACTCTTCGAGAGGTAAAGGGACGCCCTTTGGAGGGAGCTGGGGCCAGGCTGTCTCCCCTGGTGATGCTATAAATAGACCCCCAGCCCCTCACTCTCATTCAGGCAAAGGCAGAGGTTTCTCCTAAGAACCAGCTTCTCGAAGATGTCTTTGGGAGCAAGCCTAAGACATCTTCGTGTAGCTGGGCCTAGGGGCACTCTCTTGTGCAACGCCCGAGTTCCGGTGCTGGTGTGCGGGGTCCCGGCTAGACCAAGTTGTCTGCTTGGCCGACTTGAACTTAGGTCGGAGATAGCCGATATGTTCTAACCGGCATAGCCATGTCCGAGATCTCTATCTATATGTGTTGTGCAGGAAGGCGGATCCGACATACAGGTTCGGGCCAGGTGAGGTATGTCGGGGGCCCAGGCCCGGCATAGCCATGCCGGCGTGGAGAGACAAGCCCGGTACACTTGTGCCGGGATAGGAGGATGTATCCGACATATCCTATGTCGGGCAGGAGGTCAAGGGCGGGTACAAGGCCAGGACACTGTCCCGTCTGACACGGAGGTAAGGTCACCTCCCGTCTGACACGGGCGCGGGACAAAGGGAACAGGACAAGGGCGATGTGACCATACCACTGTACTGGCAACTGACTGACAGGAGACAAGGCATGGAGAAGGCACGTCCTGTCTCTGGCAGGGGAAGCATCATCACCTAGGCCGGCGGCGGCTGAGGTAAGAGGCATCATGGTCTACCTCGACCTATGTCGGATAGCCCGGCGGCTAGGTCGTGGTAGAGGTGTCGACATTACCGTTGGACGGGGGCTGTTGTCCGGGGGGCCCGGAGGAATTAGGGTTCCCGGATAACCCGGCAGGAACTCTATTTATAGCGCCATAACTCCTCCTGTGAGAGGGGGGGACACCAACGAGAGAGCCAAAACTATAGTCCCATTCACTGCTAGAGCGTTTACTCCTTCCTTACTTGTAGTTCATCCTAGCTCTTACCAAAACAGCTCAAGGAGCACCTTGTAGATCTTGTGAGATACATATAGAGAGAAGCTAGGCAGGAGTAGGGGTGTTACCTCCTCACGAGGGCCCCGAACCTGGGTACATCGTGCGTGTTTGTGGTGTCGTGTGTGTTTGCTTGTTCTCGAGCCGAACTCGGTCGGCTCGTGTTCATTTCTTGTTTTCTCTCGCGTGAGTTTTTTAGCTCGCTAGCCCTCCCCGGATCCACCAGCGTCCATCGGCCCCACACGTTTAGGCATCCTATGGCATCTGCCGTGTTACCACCACGACAGTTGGCGCCCACCGTGGGGCAGGTAGAGGCGCTGGCTGGTGTACTCATCCGGACGGGCCCCGTGCGAGTCCTCTCCGGACTCGTCGTCCAGTTCGGCGACATGGAGTTCGTCAGCGACAACGCCGGCTGTTTTCGCGGCAGGCCATTTCCGGCCAACGGCTGCGTCATCAAGTTCGGCAACTTCGTCACCTATGTCGCCACCGAGCTCGTCTGCGAGTACCCGGCGCAGGTGCTCGTGGCCGAGGATCCCCCAGCTGTCTGTGCGGCTCGCGGCCGGCGTACCACTCGCCCCGAGAGCTGCGCGGTCATGATGGCCGGGGTGACGGCTCCTCCGACAGAAGACCCTGTCTTGGAGCCCGAGGCAAGGTCGACCCGGAGGGCCAAGCAGGCACTGGAGAGGCAGGGCCATGGCGGCGCCGAGACATCCCGTGTCCCGGTAAGGACTGAACCTCTTAGAGAGACAGTAGAGAGGTTGACTGTGCCGGGGGCAGCTGAGTTAGAGGCAGAGCGGCTGAGCTTGCTGGAGGAGGCAGAGAAATTAGCAGAAGTCCGAAGGGACTTCGACCGAGTTCAGCGTGAGTATGACGCGGCTCATGGTTTCTCGCCGGTAGGAGGTCGGCCGAACCGTGAGGCCGAGGTGCGCAGAAGAGGCAAGGGCCTCAATGCCGAGATAGATAGGGATGGCAGAGCTACTTCCAACGTGACTCCGAGCGTAATGTCGGCGGCTAGGCCGAATTACAGCTCTCCGGCCAAGACCCTCCGGGCTGCCGAGGCAGCAAGGGCCGAGTTATCCGGTCTAACCGGAGAGGCTCGCCGTAAGCAGCAGGACCGAGTCAATGAGCTGGTAGAGGTGGCAACCCGGCAGAATGAGGCTGTCAAGAAGGCCGGGGGTGGATCTCAGGTTGTCCACTCAACCCGGGCTCCCAGTGGCATGTCCAGAGGACAGGCTTCTTCCCCGCATGTCGGTGGAAACCAGAGTCGGAGTAGGAATCCCGGCGGGAATCAGCAGCTCCAGATGCTGACATATGACCCGGCATATGCCGGGAAGCAAATCGCCGGCCAGGGCAACGCTGGGCAAGCCCAGAGCAGAAGCCGACAAGCTCCGAGTAATCGGCACGCCAAAAATACCAACTCGGTCGGTCGGGGGTACCCACCCCGATATCCGGCGCCTAACCAGGCCCCGAGGCAGCAAGTTGTTGGAGCACTGCAGACCCGGCAAGTGGGCGGGCAAGACCTGAACTGGTACGATGACGGCAACTCGGCGTTGGCCAAGGCCGGGTATCATGTGTATGAGAGTGCTCTGGGGTCTCGACTGGGGACTCGCCAGTTAGATCCAAATGATGCTCGGTACAAGCTGGATCGGTTGTACAGATCCGAGCAAATGGAAGAGCAAGGTCCACCCGGTCCTGCTTGCTTCGGGCCCCGAATCATGTCGGAGCAACCTGTCCCCCACTTTCAGTTGAACAGGGGAGCCAAGACCTATGACGGCAGCTCCAAGCCAGAGGACTGGCTGACTGACTATGTGACAGCAGTGCATATTGCCGGAGGAAATCGCCGATGGGCGGTACGGTATATCCCGCAGATGCTTGAGGGACCGGCCAGAATCTGGCTGAACAATTTGAGGGAGGGAAGTGTTAACAGCTGGCTGGACTTCGAGGAAGCCTTTGTCAGCAACTTCTCCAGTACCTACAAGAGACCAAACCGACCTCAGCAGCTTGCAATGTGCAGACAGAGGGACAATGAGACTGACCGAGAGTACTTGACTCGGTGGAGCACCATTCGCAATTCCTGCGAAGGAGTTGTGGAGACCCAAGCCATCTCATGGTTTGCGCAGGGATGCCGACATGGATCCATGCTTTGGCAGAAGCTTCAGAGGGAAATGCCGGCCACCTTGGCCGAGACAATGAGAATTGCCGATAGCTATGCCCTCGGCGATCCAATGCAACCACAGCTGGACTCGGGAGAACCGAGTAGGAGGAACTCGGGAAACCACAGGTCAGGGCAGGGCAGAAACACTGACCGGCATGATTTTGGCCAAAAAAGGAGGGAGCCCGACTTTCGCTATGCCTCGCAGCAGGTAGCGGCGGTAGCCGGGGAACGAGGCAATGCCGGTAACAACCAGCGGCAGAAGACTGATGGTCAGAGTTGGGCAGAAGTCAAGAAAACTTGGGCCGAGCAGAGGAAGCCCTTGACGTATGAGGACATGCTGGACAAGCCCTGCTGCTATCACACTTTCGAGCCCAACAGACCAGCCAACCACACAACTCGGCAGTGCAGCTGGTATCAGCGCATGCGGCAAGAAGGTGCTCCGGGGGGATCTCTGGTGACTGCCCCCGAAAAACCCGCAGCGCCCAGACCGCCGGCACCTATGAGTGGGGCCAATGCTGTCCGGGTTAACCCGCCAGTTCAGAGGAGACCGCCGGCAAGGCCGGTAAACATGGTGAACGTCCGGGGTAATAACCGTGTCGATACTAGTAACCAGGGCAGATACCCCCAGGGTGACTACCAGGAAGCTCATCAGAGCTATGTAATTTTTGTGACCGAGCCCACTGACAAGAAAAGTCAGCGCCAACGCGCTATAGAGGTGAACGCCGTCATGCCAGCGGTACCCAAGTTCATGCACTGGTCCGAGATAGAGATCAGCTGGAGTCGGAAGGATCACCCCCGGGTTATGCCTAAGCCGGGAGGGTACGCCTTGGTGGTGGACCCGACATTCATCGGGCCGAGTATCAACGTCCGGTTCAGCCGAGTCCTAGTTGACAATGGCAGTGCCATTAACATCATGTACAAGGACACAATGCTTAAGTTGGGAGTGTCCCTGAACACGCTGCTGCCGACCAACACAACCTTCCATGGCATTGTGCCGGGGGTTTCTTGCTCGCCTATGGGCAAAATCTGGATAGATGTGTTGTTCGGGACCCGGGAGAACTGTCGGACCGAAAGTCTTGAGTTCGAGGTGGTGGACTTGGAGAGTCCATATCACGCCCTGATTGGCCGACCTGCTCTGGCCAAGTTCATGGTCTCCACTCACATGGGCTATTTGAAAATGAAAATGCCAGGTCCGAGTGGCATAATCACCATCGCGGGGGACTACAAGCGCTCGATCGAGTGTGCTACTGCCGGCTCGTGCTTGGCCGAGTCATTGGTCATAGCCGAGGAGAAGAAGAGAATCCAGCAAGTGGTAACGCTGGCCCAAGCCTCCCAACTCGGTGTGCCCGGGATGACAAACCCGGAGCAGCATGCTTCCTTCCAGCCGCCAAAAGAGACCAAGAAGGTCGTAGTGGACCCGACTAACTCAGAACACCGGGTGATCATCGGTACCAGCCTGGACAGCAAATAGGAAGGCGAGCTCACCGACTTCCTCTGTGAGAATCGGGATGTCTTTGCTTGGTCAAATGACGACCTTCAAGGAGTTCCGAGGGAGTTGGCTGAGCACTCATTATTCGTGAGGCCGGACGCAAAGCCGGTGAAGCAACCGACTAGACGTCTCTCGGACGAGAGAAGAGCCGCGATCATGGAGCATCTAGCCGTATTGCTAGCAGCTGGATTTGTGATGGAAGTACTGCACCCGGACTGGTTGTCTAACCCGGTCCTGGTAGAGAAGAAAAAGGATGACCCTCTCCTGGCCAAGGTGTGGCGCATGTGCATAGACTTCACAAACCTCAACAAGGCATGCCCGAAAGATCCTTTCCCGCTCCCCCGGATAGATCAAGTAATCGACTCCACTGCCGGGTGTGAGCTTTTGTCTTTTGTAGATGCGTATTCTGGTTTTCACCAGATACCTTTGAACCCGGCTGATCAATTAAAAACTGCTTTCATTACCCCGTACGGGGCTTATTGCTATCGTGTTATGACCTTCGGGTTGAGAAATGCCGGGGCCACTTATCAAAGGTGCATGCAGAAATGCTTGCATGACCAAATAGGTCGAAATGCAGAGGTGTATGTCGACGACATAGTCATAAAAACAAAAGAGAAATCCACTCTGATCACGGATCTGAGAGAAACATTCGCTAACTTGAGGAAATTCCGGATGAAACTTAACCCGGATAAGTGCACCTTCGGTGTGCCGGCCGGAAAATTACTCGGTTTCTTGGTATCTAGCCGGGGTATAGAGGTTAACCCGGGCAAGATCCGAGCTATTGAAAGCATGAAATTACCAACTCGCCTTAAGGATGTACAAAAATTCACCGGATGTCTGGCATCCCTGAGTAGGTTCGTAAGTCGGTTAGGAGAGAAAGCCTTGCCTTTATATCAACTCATGAAAAAGAGTAAAACCTTCATATGGACGCCGCAGGCAGATGCAGCCTTTAATGACTTAAAAAAGACACTCTCAGGTACACCAGTGTTGGCATCACCGTTGCCTAAGGAGCCGATGTTGCTCTATATCGCGGCTACCAACCGGGTTGTAAGTGTGGTAATGGTGGTGGAAAGAGAAGAAGGTGAAAAGGTGGTACAGAGGCCCGTATATTACCTGAGTGAGGTACTCTCCCTCTCCAAGCAGAATTATCCGCACTACCAGAAGATGGCCTATGGTGTATACCTGGCGGTCACCAAGTTGAAGCACTACTTTCAAGAGCATCCGGTTACAGTGGTGAGCGAGGCTCCCTTGTCCGAGATTATAGGGTGCAAAGATGCCAGCGGCCGAGTTGCCAAGTGGGCCATCCAGCTGTCCCCCTACGCCCCGACTTACGAAAGAAGGGACGCCATTAAGTCGCAGGCGCTGCCGGACTTCTTGGTGGATTGGGCCGAGATGCAATATGAGCCTCCCCCGCCCGACTTCAATTTCTGGAAGATGCATTTTGACGGGTCCAAGACAAAGATCGGGTTGGGTGCCGGAGTGGTCCTCACCTCCCCGAAGCAGGATGTACTGAAATACGTACTCCAAATTCATTTCTCGGCATCCAACAATGTGGCCGAGTATGAGGCACTCGTGCATGGCCTAAATGTTGCTAAGGAAATCGGCATCCGGCGGGTAGAGTGTTATGGTGACTCGGATTTGGTAGTGCAGCAGGTGTCGGGAAATTGGGATGCGCTGGATGCCAACATGGCGTCATACCGATTCCATGTACAGAAAATCTCCGGATTCTTTGAAGGATGCGAGTTCAAGCACATACCCCGGGGAGAGAATGAGGCTGCGGATGTATTGTCCAAGCTGGGGTCATCACAGGCCGCGATCCCACCCGGCATAGCATTGGAACACTTGAAGAAACCGTCTATCAAGCCATCACCCGAGTCGGAGTCCATATTTATCCCGAAGAGCTCGGAGGCAGAAGCCGTGCCCATGAAGATTGATGTCGGGAGCATTTGGATAAACTCGGGGACTGTACCAGTTATGTCGGCAGAGGTGATGTCGGCCGAGCCTATGGAAATAGATGCCCCAGTCTTCCCGGTGAGGCAGGTACCGGAATGGGCGCAGCCCCTCATGGCATATATGGTATATGGAACCCTGCCGGAGAAGGAAGTGGAAGCTCGGCAGGTGATAAGGAGGGCCAAGGCTTACACGATAATCAATCAAGAACTGTATAAGAGAAGTGTCACGGAAGTGCTGCAGCGTTGTGTTGACCCGGAGGAGGGGCAAGAAATGCTGCTCGAGATACATCAAGGTGAATGCGGTCACCATGCTTCCTCAAGGGCACTGGTGGCAAAGGTCTTCCGACATGGGTTCTATTGGCCTTCGGCTCTGCAACAGGCAGAAGATATTGTCCGAAAATGCGGAGGTTGCCAGAGATTTGCACACAGAATACATATGCCAGCGGCAGCACTGAAAACTATCCCCATCACATGGCCATTTGCGGTATGGTGCTTGGATATGGTGGGTCCATTCAGGCCGGCACGGGGCAACATGACACATATACTAGTCATGGTGGACAAGTTCACCAAATGGATCGAGGTAAAGCCAATTCGGAAATGTGATGGAGCTACAGCCGTCTCATTTTTGAAGGATATCATACTGAGATACGGTTACCCGCACAGCATTATCACGGACAATGGCACCAATTTTGCAGTAGGGGAGTTTGCTCGGTTCTGTGCGGAGAAGAGAATCCGGCTTGATGTGGCCTCGGTGGCACACCCAGAGGCAAATGGGCAGGTTGAGAGAGCAAACGCCTTGGTGCTTGCCGGCATAAAGGCTCGGCTGATAGAACCTCTCCTGCGCACTCCGGGGTGTTGGATAGAGGAAATACCGGCAGTACTGTGGGGACTCCGGACCACACCCAACAGATCCACCGGGTACACCCCATTCTTCATGGTGTATGGTGCTGAGGCAGTGTTGCCAACTGACATACAGTATGACTCGCCCAGGGTGGCGATGTTTACAGAGACCGAGGCAAGAGAAGCTCGAGAGAATGATGTCGACTTGCTTGAGGAAGCAAGAGAGTTGGCCCTATCTCGGTCAGCGATATACCAGCAGAGCCTCCGACGCTATCATAGCCGGAAGATACACCCTCGGGTGTTCAGAGAAGGAGAACTAGTACTAAGACTGATACAGCGAACTGCCGGCATGCACAAATTATCCCCTCCGTGGGAAGGACCTTTTGTAGTAAGTAAAGCCCTACACAATGACTCATATTATCTTGTAGATGTGCAGGAAGCTAGAAAAGGTGTAATGGATAGAGCCGGTGAGGAGACCAAACGACCATGGAATGTAGCCTTGCTTCGTCCCTTTTTTGCATAAAAGGCAAAATGTATGTATCTCAGTTCCTTCTGAATGAAATGCCGGCGCCCCAGAATGAATCTCGGGGACTGCCTTGTCCGGATGGTGCTTCTTTTCTTATGTTTTTTCGCATATCGGCACTCCGGGGTAAACTCGGGGACTGCCTGACATCTATCTTTAATTGTATTTTGTTTAGTCCCTGGATAACTGAATGCCGGGGTCTCGAGGTGAGACTCGGGGACTGCCGGGTCTTTTTCGTACCTGTTGCCCACGTGCCGAATGAATTTTCAACCTTGTTTCAAAGTTAAGTAATGTATGCTATGTGAAATCATCTTGTGACTCGACTGACGAATGCCCAAAGTGGTAGTCAAGAGCAAAGATAGTGGAAGGTGGTAAACACGAAAATGAACTCGGGGACTCGGTGTAAAAACAATTCGGCGCGTGTTGTGTGTTAACCCCGTCTTTCAGTTATTCCTCCGTTATGTCGAATACTTTTGAACCTTATCTCGGGTATTCTCTAGTACCGTATGCTATAGTCGTGATTTTGTGACTCGACTGTCGAACGCCTGTATGGTAGACAAGAGCAAAAATCACTGAGTATAATAAACGAGAAAGTAAACTCGGGGACTCGGTGTAAAATGATCCGACATAACTATGTACATGCTCGATTCAATAAGGCAAACAGCAAAGTATTCTACTTAAATTTGTATATGTTACATATGATCCCGGCATTCCGGGGATTTGATAAATTGGTTCTCTGGAGTTTTACACAGGAGAGTGGGCAGCAGGAATATCGGTAGCCGCGGTGGTGTCGGCAGCTCCCCGCTCGACGGTGGCCTCAACGGCGATTCTCGGCTGGTCAGTCGAGGCCGACTTGGTGATGTCGGCGGCGGCGTCCTGGCTGGCTACGTCGGCGGTCCCCGAAGTGGAAGCCTTCCCGGATGACTGGGCTTTGCCGGAGGTTTTGGAGGTGTCGGGGCGGTTGCCTTGGGCTTCTTCTTCATCGTCCTCCTCCTCGTCCTCAACGTCTTCGACGTAATCTTCGTCATCCGAGTAGACTTCGCCCTCGATGTATTGATGGGGCTGTGAGTAGCCGGCGAAGTAGTGCGCCGCGTCTCGCCGAAGCTGGATCTTGGCCGAGTCGGTTGTCCACGCCGAGTTCTCGCGCTGCGCCCGCACCCTCTGAAGATCGATCCCCTCATACCAGGATAGTATGAAGGAAAGGGTTTGGTCCGCACCGGCACGGGCGGCGGAAGACCGCCATTCTCGGAGGCGCCTTTCCGTCTTCATCAACTCCTGGGCCAGGTCGGACACATTGTCCGGAGGCGTGGCGCCGGGCCAGAGCTTCCGGTAGACGTGAATACCGGCGTCGAGAAGCTCCGTCCCGATACTCTTAAGCGGCGCAAGGCGCGCATTAAGTGCTACGAGACGGTCTTCTACGTCCCACTCTCCAGAGATGGGGCCGACTTCAGCCCTCTTCGCACGCGCCCGGTTGATGGCCTTCACAGCGACGGCGTGCGTGTGGGAGAAGTGCTCTGCGGAGAAGAAAGCTGTTGATGAGTTAGAAGGCGGGCCAGTATAATGTGAATGTCGGCAAGAGAGTCAGGCAAGAAGAAGTAAAAGTTTGGAGGAACTCACTGTCCATCTGGGCATTAATCTTCTTGAGTTCGGCCAGCCAGAGGTCACACTGGGATTTGAGGGCGTTGAGCTTTTGCTCGGCCAAGGTGGCGCGAGACTCAATCTGCTCGAGCACTTCACCCTGAGTCCGTGCGGCGTCCGTCAGGGTCTTCTCCAACTCGGCCTTCTCAATCTTGGCCTGCTCCAGTTCTTGTTGAAGCCGAGTTGAATTGGCCCGCTCCTTCTCCAACTCGAGCTGGTGCTCGGCTGCAACTCGGGCGGCAATGTCGGCTGAAAAAGGCGACAAGTCGGGGATAAGTATAAAGGCAAGCTAGGGAAAGGAAAGATATTTCAGAAACAAGGAAGTATACCATGGCCCTTGTGCGCAGCCTGGAGCTCTTTGAACCGCTTCCGGAGGGACCCATGCTCGACCAACAGCCTCTGGAACACCCGGGTGCGTTCCTTGCTGCATGACTGCAATAAAAAGCGGAGTATTAGAGCAAGTTGTTGAAGTTTCTCGCCGGATGGTCTTAACTCGGTCGAATCTTAACCATCCGACCAGAACCTCGGGGACTGGGGATAATGGATGTGGAAGATATTACCTCTGCGGCTGTTGTCAGTTGAAGGACCGCAGACTGAAGCGCGTGCAGAGACTGAGCGACTTTCCCGGGCCCAGCCGGGTGGTCGATACTCGGGTCGGAAGAGGTAGCCTCGCTGATGTCGGCGGCATTCCAATCCATATTATACTGCTCCATCGAACCTGAAGAGTCAGCACTAGGTGTGAGGAACCCTGAGCTCTCCAAGTCGGCAGCGCTAGCAACCCGGTCGACAGTGGCCTCCAGCATGCGCAGGGCCGCCGTCTTAACGGCGATGCGGGGAGGATGCACCACTTTGATTTTACCCAGAGGAGGCTGACCTTTCTTGGCCGCCAACTGATCTGGGGTCGGAGCACTTTTCTTCTTGCCGGCCTTGGGTTGTGCCCGGCATGGTGGTGATGCAGAGGGCTGCTGGCTTGCAGCAGAGGGTTGTGACTCCGGCGGCGTTGGGTGCTGAGGGGGTGCGTCCGGCATCACCGTGGTCTTGGTGGATGCGGCAGAGGGACGCGGTTGGTTATCGCCAGCCCCGACATCTCGGTCCGGGCTGGCTCGGCTCGCTTCCGCTGCCGTCTTAAGTGTCGACGGGGAGGCGTCGGACCCAACTAAGTCGGCAGCCGCAGGTGTCGCCCGGGAGGGGCTGCCAACTCCGACGTTTGTCGGGGCCGCCGGCTCGTTCTGGTCGAGCTCAAGAGGGGCTCTGAAACACGGAGTGAAAGGTTGGAAGGAATATAACATAGAGGTCGGAAGGCCAAAGAATGGAGGCTTACCCGGCAGCGGTCGGGATCTTCTTGCGGGAAGGTTTCTTGATAATTTTGGCCTTCTTGGCCCCCGGGTTGTCCGCGGCCGAGGTGCCGGCTCCCCCGCGCTTGCGCGTAGTTGTTTGGGTGGTCGTCGCGACTGGTGTTGGAGGCAGAGGGTCAGCACAGGCCAAGGGAATGGCATGTGTGATCTCTAGCATCACACAATCGTCGTCGTCCGATGCGTCTTGGGGACAAGACCGAGTTCGAGGCTTACCCGGGCCGGAAGTGCGGGATACCGGGATTGACAAGTGGTCCTCGTCATCCGGATCTTCCATGAGCGGAGTTGCCGGCATGGCATGGTCTGCGCGCCAACCACCGTTGGCCCACCTCTCGTCCTCCCGGGCTTGTCGGTCAAACCTCTGCAAAAGGAAGATAGCGAGAAGTAGTTAAGGAAACAAGAAAGGCAAGAGTTTAAGGTAGCTTCTATGTCGGTTGCTAGGTTATGTCGGAGAGGAGTAACTAGAGGTTACCTTGGGCGGAGGATTAGCGCGGCAGTGTGGTTCAAGTCCCCATTCCCAGTCATCCCCCATGGAGGTTTGGGCGATGGCTCGAACACGCCTGCGCACTGCCGGCTTGTCCAACTCGAACGGGCTGATCCGAGTTGGGTCTCGGGGCCCACTCATGTGGCAGATCTTGTGCGCCCGGTTCTGCAGGGGGCTTATCCGGCGGGCGACAAACGTCCTCAGGAGGTCATCCGCCGTCAGCTCGTCCTTGATGGAGAGGAGGTGATCGTGAATGGCCTGGATCTCTGCGTCGCTGCCCGATGGATCCCAGCCCCAATTCGCCTGGGAGTAAGGTGGATCAATGCTGAACTCGGGGAGGTTGATGAAGTCGTACCCCTTGGCATTGTTGGCGGAGTCCGGATTCTTCACGTAGAAGAAGCTACGCTGCCATTTACGGCAGGACTCCAGCCCGCAGACCTTGGGGAAGTCGGAGAGCTTCCGGGCGGTAATGGTGGCGGCCCCGCACGCCGTCATCTCCTTGTCCTTCACGCCCTTGTTGGGAATACTCTGCTTCCGGAGCACGAAGTACCTCGCCCAGAGGCTGACCAGGGGCCATAGGCCGAGGTACCCCTCGGAGAAGGCGACGAAGGCCGAGAGGACCGTGATGGAATTTGCCGGCAAATGATGCGGCTGCAGCTCGAATTTGTTGAGGAAGGCCCGAAAGAACCTGCTTGTCGGAAGGGCGAAGCCGCGCTCGAAGTGCGCGACAAACACCACCCGTTCTCCTTCCTGGGGCGCGGGCTCGACTTCGTCACCGGGAAGCCGGCATATGACCGGTGTCGGGACACGGCGCGTGCGACGTAGCCAGTCGATATCATCCTGGCACGCGTCGGACCCTTCCCATCCTCCCCGGACTCCCTCAGTACCCATGTCGGTGTTCTCAGAAGACATGTCGGAGCTGTCCTGCAGCATAAGGAAGATTGTAAGTCGGGGGCACCAAGAGGAGACTTGCGATAAGTCGGGGCCTCCCGGCACTGAAACAGAATCTAGGCCCGAGTAGCATGGAAGAAGATCTACCGAGACCATTTAAAAGGAAATTAAATGGTTCTAGCAAGGAAGGGGCGCTAGCGGTACAATGGTGAATCGCTATTGAAAAGGTATGGCAAGATCTGGTGAAGAGAAACCTATAGCGGTATGGTGGTGACGAAAACAACGATCTACGAGGAAGCTAGCCCTAGTTCTAGCCTGTTCTAGCGAAGAACGGGGATGAACTACCTCGGCCGAACCATGAATCAATCCAATCGAACTTCGGGGAGGGCCGTACCGTGAAGAAAGGTGTCGCGGAGCGAGAGTTTCTTGTCCCAATGGCAGCGCGGTGAACCTCGGTCGCCGGCGTCGAGCTCCCCGGCGTGCGGTGCGTAGGCGGCGTGCGTCGCGGCGGCGATTCGCTCGGGAGCAGAAGGGAAGCAAAGAGGAAGATGATGCAGAGGGAGAAAGAAAAATAACCCCGCCGCCGTATTTAAGAGGGGAGGAGAAGAGGCAGTTGCTAAGTTTTCCCGCCCGTTGGTTTCGAGCCGGTCATGGGATCGTGCGTGCGGCGGTTCGCGCGAGTAAAGCAGTTGTGGCCGCACGATCGGCCGCACCAGAGGTTACAGAATGGCGACCGTCGGCGGCGGATCGGGTGCGCTCGCCAGCCCAGGAATCGAGGAGGTGCCTCGGGTGCTCAAACTACTCGAGTGCCTGTTAGATGTGACGGCTGGTGGGGCCGGCACGGTGTTTTCGGGACAGCGTGTCAGACCGCGTGGCGCGTTTCTCGGAATGGGGCAGCGTACGTGTGGCACGTCTCGGCGAAGATCTGAGACAAAGATTCAGGGATATCAAGAATACCGGAACGTTAGCCCGGGTTGGCTAAGAAGTCGGTGACAAACCAAGACGGCCATGTCGGACGACTTTTACGGTAAGTCGGACAGGCATGCCGGAATTTTCTCATCAGGCCGACATCGTGATGTCGCAAGGCCTTAGGTGACCAACTTGGGCGAGTCGGAGCAAAGGAGTTACCCGACACACTTATGTCTGCTATTGGTTCAAGGCAGTTATTGGGTTAAATCTGGCGCAGCCCTTCATCCGAGGCTGCAGGACTACACCAGCTTCGGGGACTAGTGTCGGGGGGCTACCCCCGGGTAGGGTAAAGGCGAGGGTAAAATATCCGTGTTTACAGTGGTAACTATCCCTTGCCTGGCGCCAAAGGTCATATGACTCTTCGAGAGGTAAAGGGACGCCCTTTGGAGGGAGCTGGGGCCAGGCTGTCTCCCCTGGTGATGCTATAAATAGACCCCCAGCCCCTCACTCTCATTCAGGCAAAGGCAGAGGTTTCTCCTAAGAACCAGCTTCTCGAAGATGTCTTTGGGAGCAAGCCTAAGACATCTTCGTGTAGCTGGGCCTAGGGGCACTCTCTTGTGCAACGCCCGAGTTCCGGTGCTGGTGTGCGGGGTCCCGGCTAGACCAAGTTGTCTGCTTGGCCGACTTGAACTTAGGTCGGAGATAGCCGATATGTTCTAACCGGCATAGCCATGTCCGAGATCTCTATCTATATGTGTTGTGCAGGAAGGCGGATCCGACATACAGGTTCGGGCCAGGTGAGGTATGTCGGGGGCCCAGGCCCGGCATAGCCATGCCGGCGTGGAGAGACAAGCCCGGTACACTTGTGCCGGGATAGGAGGATGTATCCGACATATCCTATGTCGGGCAGGAGGTCAAGGGCGGGTACAAGGCCAGGACACTGTCCCGTCTGACACGGAGGTAAGGTCACCTCCCGTCTGACACGGGCGCGGGACAAAGGGAACAGGACAAGGGCGATGTGACCATACCACTGTACTGGCAACTGACTGACAGGAGACAAGGCATGGAGAAGGCACGTCCTGTCTCTGGCAGGGGAAGCATCATCACCTAGGCCGGCGGCGGCTGAGGTAAGAGGCATCATGGTCTACCTCGACCTATGTCGGATAGCCCGGCGGCTAGGTCGTGGTAGAGGTGTCGACATTACCGTTGGACGGGGGCTGTTGTCCGGGGGGCCCGGAGGAATTAGGGTTCCCGGATAACCCGGCAGGAACTCTATTTATAGCGCCATAACTCCTCCTGTGAGAGGGGGGGACACCAACGAGAGAGCCAAAACTATAGTCCCATTCACTGCTAGAGCGTTTACTCCTTCCTTACTTGTAGTTCATCCTAGCTCTTACCAAAACAGCTCAAGGAGCACCTTGTAGATCTTGTGAGATACATATAGAGAGAAGCTAGGCAGGAGTAGGGGTGTTACCTCCTCACGAGGGCCCCGAACCTGGGTACATCGTGCGTGTTTGTGGTGTCGTGTGTGTTTGCTTGTTCTCGAGCCGAACTCGGTCGGCTCGTGTTCATTTCTTGTTTTCTCTCGCGTGAGTTTTTTAGCTCGCTAGCCCTCCCCGGATCCACCAGCGTCCATCGGCCCCACACGTTTAGCCATCCTATGGCATCTGCCGTGTTACCACCACGACAGAAAAGAGCATCCCATCAAGCAGTCAAGCAAGCTGAGATGAATTCTATGATGGCCTGGCCACTGATATCGAAATAAAACTTGATAAAAACGAATTAGAGGTAACAACTAGCAGTGGGTTATACGCTAGTTGATAGAAAATTCAAAGCAATTGGGCGTACAAGTTTTTGTACAGTTCCCCAACTTTTCAGATAAGCTATTGCGCAGGTTTAGATCAACAAGAAGTTGCACCACAGACTCATGATTGCGTGCACATTATACTGTTAAGAACAACAAGTTGCACCACAGACTCATGATTGCGTGCACATTATGCTGCTAAGAATCTCCATCAAGTGCAGTAGAGAAGTATAATTCTTCATCGACACGAGCACAGGCAAGTATCATTGTCCTGCAAACTAATTCATTCAACTGCTTCCTTGACAGGATCGGCATAGCCACCGCAGTACTCGAGCACGTCCTGGGACTCCCGGCCCTCCACGGATAGCCGCCTGCGCCAGTCCAGCGCTCGCGCTTGCGCACACGGCCAGCTGCTTCCGCTCATAGCTTCCAACCCCGTGCGCCTCGCTGAGGCCTCCGATGCGCTCTCCGCTGCCTACGCCTCGTCCTCGACGTACTCAGCGACTTGGTGGCCGCCGGACAAGGAGCCAGTGGAGACCAGGGCTGAGTGCTCAGCATCGGAGGCGTGGATGATTAGGGTTTCATTTCGCGTAAAGATTAGGGAATTTTGTCTGACTAACCGTGGCTGCGGTAACCCTACTGTATCTGGACCGAGGATTAATGAAATTTGTATTGGGCCAGAATCCTTCTACCGTATTGGGACAGGGCCCATCGCGCGGGAGCCTCCGATCTTGGACTAGTACGACTTATACTAGTCACAGTTTCAGCTCCAGTATGAAACGTTTTTAGCCATTAGATCAAAAGAAATAAATGGTTGTTATTTATTTGAGGGTACCGTAAAAGGGCTCTCTTTAAAAGAGAGGTGTAACCCCTTTGACGCCATTGTATTTAATTTTGTGTGTTGCACTTTAGTTTTCCTCTCATTCGCATAATCATGTTGCCTGACAACCACCAAAGTTGAGTTGGAGACACAAGACAATTCCCTCTTTTTTTAGGAGTTGCTAGAGGTGAAAAGGACAGGCTGCTGGTCCTTGTGTTCGATTTTCAACACTGAGATATGCTTGTGGGGAAAGAGTCGTTTACTGCAAAACCCTGGACTTGGATTTCTAAATAGATTGATGCCATTAACATGATTTTCGGACATATTATCTAGTAGTAGCTTGTTTGACCCCACAACATATTTGTTCATGAAAGCAACCAGAGTCCAACAAGTTTATTTATTAGAGCGATGTCAATGGAGTTTCGAGATGAGAATAAATTGTGGTACCAAACACCACGCTCGAACCTTCGCTTGTACCATGTGTCTTGGGCTTCAGTACTTCAAAAAATCTCTTATGTCACGGTTATAAGGGATGGCAGGCAACACAGTAACACACGAAGCCGCACTCAGTAGAGTAGAGAGGAGAGAGGAGACCTAGAGATGAAGCTTCCACCTTCCATCCAAGATTTCTCCTACAAGAGCAATATCTACCAATTTTCTTTTGATTTCACCGGCACAGGGAAGATCTCCATAGACTTTTTTCAGGTCGTCATAACTGAACTCCATTTGCGAGATTGCAACTTGGTTGACCACTCATCATATTTTGACAACCTTATATGATATGAAGATGATTTCCCTTATGGTTATTTATGTTGTCATGTGTGCTTTCTCTCACGGTGACTAGTCTTTCACCTTAACTTGGTAGATGTGGGGGATTGTTCATATGTTGATGTTGCTAATGATTACTTCATGTATGTGTGAATTATTCAAATTATGGTTGGGGATTGTTTATCCATAGTGTACCAATATGTGTTTCCTAATTCAAGGGCCTAGGCCACATGATCTGATAACATAGTTGAGTAAGCACATATTGTTTGGCGACTCTGCGACCGTTATATGACAGATGTTGGTATGGCGACAAGCCATAGTGATATGAGGAGTACATACAACCGCGAGATGAGATATGGCACTCACTCCGTTCCAAATTAGATGACTATTATTTATACAAAAATGCATGTATCTGGACTTGTAACATGTCTATATACATCCACTTTTAGATAAAATGAAGTCATCTAATTTGTAACGGTGGGAGTAACACAGAAGGACAATAGAGTCAAAACAAGCTCGGCATGAGGAGTTTGGCTTTTAAGGTTGACTGGCCTACCATGTACCCATGCATGACTGAGTAATTTCACATTATTGTCCAGATAGCATGTCTGCTTATTATCATGAACTGATCTCTCTCACACCTAGCCATATCATTGCGGAAAAACATGTCTCTACTCTTATCCATTTTCATTAGTTTATTTCAAACAAGTACAGTTCACCATACATGTATCGAATATGTATTCTGTAAGTCTTGCAGGAACCATAGAAGTCAACACACTTGAGAATTGTGACAACTAAACGTGACTGGGACATAAAATCTAGTAATCTACATAGCTACTATATATGAAAGTACGTGCGTTTCGCGCTTGATTAGGGCGTCCACGTCGCCCTCACTCCGCCGGCCGTCCGATCTGTTCGACAGACGGTCAGGATTCAATTCTTGACGGACCAAATCCGAGCGGCACTGTTCATCGGGCAATTTTAGCCAATCGGAAGCCGACACGTCGCCCGGTCACCTCCGGTTCCACCGGTGACCGCGGCTTTTTGCAGAAAACGTCTGAAAAACAGAAAACGCAACCCGCAGCACACAGTTTAACACAACGGAGGACCTATATGCGAATACGTAAAACGCCACAGGTTTTTTTCGTAAAATGACGCGGCAGAAACCCCCCTCCCCTCTTCTTCCTCCCGCGATTCCGCCGCCGCCGCACGCCACCGCACGCTGTCGCCGCCTCTACGCGCCTCCCCGGCCACATCCGAGGGCACGACGAGCTCCGCCGCCGCGGTCTCTCCCTCCTCGCCGCAGGTCAACCTCCGGAACGCCGCGCCGCCGCCAGAATCGACGCCGCCGTGAGCGCTGGTCTCCGCTGCGTTCGCTCGCCGCCGTCGCCGCTTCGGCGACCTAGGAGAGGCGGCGCCGCCACCTACGGGTAGCCGCACGTCCCAGGACGCGCTGGTTCGACGCCGGCGTGGGCAGCGCCGCCGCGGCAGCCCTAGCTGGTCGCCGGTGACGTCAGCCGGACGTCACCACGGGCCCACCTGTCAGCCTTTTTTTATTTTCCTAGAAAAAGACAGTAAATGATTAATTCTGAAATATTTAAAAGCTTCAGATATATCGATCAGAAAAATATGAAAAAAATATCGAAATGCCCACAATAAAAAACCCTAATTGCTTATGGAAAAATAT
The DNA here is from genome assembly GCA_026929855.1 of Poa annua. Classification (NCBI taxonomy): domain Eukaryota; kingdom Viridiplantae; phylum Streptophyta; class Magnoliopsida; order Poales; family Poaceae; genus Poa; species Poa annua. Next base: position 76,714,867 of record CM049433.1, read on the forward strand.
AAAATATTTGAAAGTTTCAAAACGGTGTAAATTTAGACAAATTCTAAATCTAATTCTTCCAATTACAGATTGAATTTCATAAATGCTCATATAATGTCTTCCACCTAATTAAAAACTTACTACAATATTTTACGGCAAGTTATTTCTTCTTCTAACGACACGGACGTATTTCGAATTTCGAGTTAACTTCCAAGTCTACTCATTTTGCAACCATAAACCAAATTCGAATCGAAAAACGCCCTAACTTTAATAATCGCAAACTACACAGTATTTGAAAGCGAACTTATTTTATTTCCAGTAATATCCAAACTACACCTTTTTTAAATGCGCACATTACCGAGTTAACATTTTATTTACTAGCTGGGTAAAATTTTCAAACCTACATACTTTTAAAATATTTAAATTATTGAGTTTTAGTTTCATTTACCAAACGGGCGCGGCATTGCCGTGCTAAGGTACCTAGCAACCTACTACTCGTTGGGATCGATATTAAACTGAGCACGATACTTCCCATGATAATACGTTTCAACTATAACCCTATATGCACCTGGAGATCATCCTAGACATCACCAATAGGCCTGTGCATTAGTGCGATGAGATTTGCAGAAAACATACTGTGAGAACAAATATTTAACTTAACGTAATTATATCATGCAAATCATGGAATGAAAGAGATCGACACAGTACACCCTACATATCAAAGCTGACCAAAAAATTGCACCCTATCATCTCAAGAAAAAAAATTGCACCCTACAACAGCGTTCCCTTGTAGTTTTCAGAAAAACAGTATGAGAAATAAATGCGTGGCCAAATGGTTTCTGATCTGAAACGATGTTGTGATGCCGCAAAAGTTGTCTTAAAAACTGCAACCTCTGCATGCCTGCATCTATGCCCTAATCCTACTTGGGTTGGATCATGAGGTGTTCGATCGAATGTGCAAATGCATGTTTAGACCTTCCACATGAAGTTAGGAGCCTGATGAGTTGCTTCGGTGTGAGGATGAGGATGAGGCGCCGAAGAGGAGGTTACCGGGACATCATCGCATGGCGTGTCCAGCGACCTCCCTGCTGCCGCCATGGCGGGTGCGATTGCTTGTGCGTCCGAGTGCTCCATGCCGGCGGCATCATCACCGGAGAAGCGGGAGTGGAGGAAGAGCCCGCGGGCGCTGTCGTCCATTTCGTAGTCCCAGAAGGAGCTGCCGGGGCCCCACGCGTTGTACCATGCCTCGTCGGCCGGAGCCCACATGCCCATGCCACCGGATGATGCCTCCGGCGTGTGAAGCATTTCGGCTGAGTATGGCGCCGTAGCCGCGTCGCCGGAGCCGCCTTCTTGTGGGGTAGTCGTTGGAAGCGGACGCTGCGCGTGCCCTGCTTCAAACGTGAACCTTTGATCCGCGTGCTGCTGTTCTCCCCGTTGCCTAGGAGCTTGCTGCGTGTTGGCCGCCGCCTCGTCAGAAGTTTGCGGAGGCGAGGACGATGACGACGAGCACGACGCGGTGGCCGTAACCGCTGAGGCAGCAGCGGAGCTGGCGGCGCTCGTGCGGCCGCTCCCCCCGGCCCGGCCCTTCCCGAGGAACCGGTCTGGGAAATTAAGCCGCGCGTTCTCGCCGCGGAGCTTGAAGGCCTCGCGGTCGTACGCCATGGCGGCGTCCTCGGCGGTGTCGAAGGTGCCGAGCCACAGCCGCGTCCGGTTCCTGGGCAGGCGGATCTCGGCCACCCACTTCCCCCAGTGCCGCTGCCGCACGCCGCGGTAGAGCTTCTGCGGCGGCGGCGGCGGCGGCGCCCCCATGAGCTGCTGGTACAGCGACGGCGGCATGCCGGCCAGGCCGCCGCCGCGGGGGCTCAGGTTCAGCGCCTCGCTCCAGTACCGCACCAGATGCTGCTGCTGCTGCGCGCCCTCGGGCGGCACGAACAGCGACTGCGGAGGCGCCCCGCCGAAGGAGATCATCTGCCGGTGCCGCAGAGGCTGCTGCTGCGGTAGCTGTGGTGACGGCTGGAGAAGGTTCAGGCTCCCGCGCGTCGCCGTCGTCGTCGAGGCTGCAGGCTCGTACGCGAAGGGGAAGACGTGGCGCGCGGAAGGCGGCGGCGGCGACGAAGGCGGGAGGGCGGAGCTGTCGGAAGCGGCTGGGAAAGAGCGGGGCGAAGCCGGGGCCGAGGAAGAGGTGGTGGTGGAGAGCGAGGATGTGGTTCGGTGGAGGCGGTCGGGGCTCCTCCCGATCTTCCTGAGCGGGCGCAGCGACGCCGCCGACGCGTCCTCGAAGACCGGCGGCAGCTGCCGCCGCCGCGCCTGTATGGGTGTCAGCCCCTTCCCCTTCCAACTCCTGCCACTCCCGCCACCGTCGCCACTCGCGCTGGACGCGTCCATGAGAAGGCTGCGCCGGGAAATGATCGCTTGGCGGTGGGGTTGGGTTCTACTGATTCCGGGACGATCGAGTGCGACCGCCGGAAGGAAGCTTATAAAGGTCGGGCCGGCTCGCGACGGGAGTGTGCGGTGAGTGGGAAAGGGAGGCGGTGCGACGCGCCAGAGGGAAAAGATCATACAGTACGTGGTCGGTGATCGGGGCCCCACACGCATGGACTACATACAACTGGCGCTACCGTTACGACCGCGACGTCGCCGTCACGGCAGCGTGTGCGGTACTACTGACCTAGTAGAACCAACCAGAAAATATGCGACCAGACTTCGCCAACATTGACCCTCTCCCAATCCCAACTGCTTCCCTTGCACTTCAATTAATCTCTCGACCCTTGATGCTGCAGCCTCGAGCAGGGGCAGACCCAGAAGTTTTCGGATCCGTCCCTGCCCTCGAGCATGAACCACCTAGAAGGAGAAAGGCGGTGCGCCTCGGAGCAGCGGCTTCAAGCACCGCCCTACTCCTTCAAATTACACATAGGCGGCTCCGGCGTGGTGCTGACGCGCCCAAACAACTACGCCCTCCATCGTCTGGACGCGCTACCAGTCCTCTGTGGCTAGAGCATCCGCTTCTCCATGCGGCACTGACGCTTGAGGATTTTGTCCCTCTCTCGATGAAAACGGTCGAACCAAACATCGTAGTTGCTCTCGTCATTGTGTGGGTGGCGTCGTTACTCCGACATCATTCTGTCAGGCTGCTACAGGTTGAGCGGTGCTTCTACCGACCCGGCCCATGGAGCTCAACTGCCACCCCTTCGGAAGCCAATAATTCGGTGGTACGTAAAGATCATACGCTTGGACAACCAAACCTCATTGTTGAGGAGGTTGTTGCACCCGGTAGGAACCACTCAGAATCATCGGCCTCGTTGTTGTCGTCATCCGCTTGAATGGGCGGGAGGTGGGGGGGAGGTTGAGGGCCAGAGTTGGAGGGCGGGGGGTGAGGGATGGAAGGAGGAAGAACACAAGGCTTGAATTATATAGCAGCAGCAGGTGAAGTGGCCGAGGCATCGCATCATCAGTGACGGTGGACGCATGGGTAGGGTGTACGACAACACATGGGAAACATAAAGCCGTTTGAGGAGGAACATACGAGGAAGCCATTAATCTACCCTAACCGGCCATCTGCCTCACCGCGTGTCTAGAACAGGGGGTCCGCCTGTCAGAGGCTTGTTTGGGCGTTGTCCAGCACCACTGAGCAGACCTCTATTATAGAGGATGCCTGAGAGATGTCGAGCCGAATTTGGGTCGGCACAGATATTCGGATAATATTGATGAGCCCGATTTTTTGGTCCGGACTCTCATTGAATTTTGCTAATGAGCCCGATTTTTTTGGCCCGAACTCCCATTAAATTTTGGGTGTCATTTGGGGTGCAATGGAGATGCTTTTGATGACTGTTTTACTTTGCACAAAAAAAAAGACACTCCCTATTCCCAACCAATCCCATCACGCGCGCAATAATTGTATTGCTAATTTGTATGTTTAGCGACCATGTTAGAAAACGAAGATGCATCATGCAGTAGGCGGGGCCGCCTACGGAAGCGATTAGGTTTCTTAATGACATGCCAGACCGGTTAACAGATTCGTCCACGCGTGCTTCCGAGTCTTGGCACGTAGTAGTCGCGACCTTCATGCCAGAAGGGGGAATCGGTTTAGTAATCAAACCATGGCCTTGCTAGAAACTGTATTCTAGCTTATCTTCCTCCATTAATTAGTTTACTAAGCACAAGTGATAAGCTTTTCCCGCATTGATTAGCAGGGCCGTACGCTAGGGCAGCTTAATTAGGCCTTCTGTCAACGTGGTTTGCTCGGCCGGGGGCGATCGACAGTTCGACATGAATTCGCACGCCTGTTCCTTCCCATGATCGATCCCCGAGTTTGCATGTGCTACAGTGCAGCTAAGACAAGAGACCGCGTAATTAGCTTAGATGATGGTTGATTGATGGCTTAGTGCGTTACTGTAGGATTTACTTACGTATGACATCTGTTACCAACTAGTATTTGCAATTTGTAAATGAAAGGAACTTAAGTATGTATGCATATACACGTTTGTCTGACTTGAAACAAATTAATATGTGCGCTATAAAAGGAAATTAGCTGTACACATTGTCAATGAAAAAAAGATGGATGCTACATAGATCTTGATCTTTCAGCAGAAAAAGAAAGAAAAGATAGATCATGATCTATGAGATGTCGCCGTCGTATCTTACGGTTCCGAAAACCATTGGCAGTGCTCTAGCTAGCTAGCTTGCACCTGATCGATCAAGGAAAGGTGTCCTAGAGTAGTTTGCTGGTTGGTTCCAGATCGATCGTCTTCGCCTGCCTCTACATTTCAAAAAGACAGGTAAAGAGATCTTTCAGGGTTTTTATTTCGAAATAGGGGTAAAAGATTTGTCTCAATCTATTACTTAAAAAGAGCATTTTTCTTAATGAAGAATCGAATGAAAATCCATACAACTAAACATCAAGCACAAGCCAACAACTCTCGAGCCAACAATCATCCGACCACCAACAAAATCGTACAAGTAGCGTATGAAAACACGACAACTTGAAATGGGTGCAACAATCAAATAAAAGCGGAAGTCTGCCTTACCACATCAAGTGTCTTTCTTTTCCTCGAGAGACTTCTCTACCTTCATGATTAAACCATCTAAAGATATCCTTGTCATATCCAAGGTAAGCCGCCTCCAAAGCGACGAGCAAGTCGCAAAACTCTTTGCCAAACAGAGCGTTGGAGTAAGGCGTGGACACATATTTCTCAACTACCTGGTCACTCAAACAAGGGAAAGTGACAGAAGCGACCAAACCTCCACTATCCATAGAGCTCAGACAGTTGGCATGACTCGGGACATGTCATGTCCACACTCGGGACATGTCATGTCCACCGCCAAAGACTCCAATGAGCTCAGCTCCATCATAAACACTATAAATGATTCTCCACAAGGCTCCTATAGCTCAGGCAAAATCTACATAACTGGAGTCACAACCTCAGAGATGACTGACAGGTTTTAATGGATACAAATAGAAGAAGATTGGCATGTATGCTCACACATGGCGGAAGATTAATTTTGGTTTTCATGCTGTTTTTCATCTCATTATGTTGGACCCACCACCATGTGTTTTAATGATAAAACTAGAAGACCATTTTATGGAACGGAACTGAAAATATCCAACCTGAATATTGTTTTATCAGCTGGAAAACTGTCGTGGTGGGATCACGGCAGATGCCATAGGATGGCTAATGTGTGGGGCCGAATGGACGCTGGTGGATCCGGGGAGGGCTAGCGAACTAAGAAGCTCACACGAAAGAGGGCGAGAAACAACCAAGAACCGACTCAGACCGGCAAGAACACTCAAGAACACGCAAGAATACACGCAAAGACACAAGCAATAACAAACACGCACAATGTACCCAGGTTCGGGGCCCTCGTGAGGAGGTAAGACCCCTACTCCTGCCTTGCCTCTCTCTATGAGTATATCACAAGATCTACAAAGGTGCTCCTTGAGCTGTTTCGGGCTCCCTCTTGGAGATGAACTCAAGAACAAGGATGAACTACTAAGGGGGAAGGAGTAAATGCTCTAGTAGTGAATGCAACTATAACTTAGGCCCTCTGGTTGGTGTCCCTCTCACAGTAGGAGTTATGGCGCTATTTATAGAGTCCCGGCCGGGTTGACCGGAAACCCTAACTTCTTCGGGTCCCACCGAACAGTGCTGACATCCCCTACCACGACCTAGCCGCCGAGCTACCCGAGCTAGGCCGAGGTAGGCCATCATGTGGCTGCAGTAGGCGCCGGCCTAGGTGATGATGCTTCCTCTGTCAGAGACAGGACGTGGCTTCCCCATGCCTTGTCTCCTGTCAGCCCGTTAGCAGTACAGTGGAATAGTCACGTCGCCCTTGTCTTGTGCCTTTTGCCCCGCGTCCGTGTCGTGCGGGACGTGACTTATCTTTCGTGTCAGGCGGGCCAGTGTTCTTGCAGTGTACTTGCCCTTGACCTCTGTTCCGATATAAGGTATACCGGATGATCTTGCCCAACCCGGCATGGGTATGCCGGATTCTTCTCCGTACCCCGGCAAGGATATGCAGGGCCTGCTTACTCGGAACGGCTTCCGGAGCCCCGTCATGACTATGCCGGAACCTCCTTCCTGCACACAAGAGACAAAGAGATGGCGCCGACATGGAGATGTCGGTTACGTCATGTCGGTCCAACCCAGGCCAGCCTACCTTTATACCTCGCCTAAGTCTCTCCAATGTCGGGAGCATGTCGGCTACCTCCGACATGCGCTCAAGTCGGCCTTACTCTTGTCCTGGTCCACCCAAGACCTTGCTAACCAATACCTGTCTCTGATACCATATAAGAGAATGCCTCTAGGCCCAGCTGCTCGAATATATATCTTAGGCTTGCTCCCAAAGTGTCGGGGGGCCTACCCCCGGGTAGGGTAAAGGCAAGGGTAAGATACCCGTGTTTACAGTGGTAAATATCTTTGGCCTGGTGCCAAAGGTCTTATGACTCTTCGGGAGATAAAGGGACGCCTGTTGGAGGTACGCTGGAGGTGGCTCTTGGAAAAGGTCAAGAGGTGCCCTTTGGAGGAAGCAGGGGCCAGGCTGTCTCCCCTGGTGATACTATAAATAGACCCCCAGCCCCTCACTCTCATTCAGGCAAAGGCAGAGATTTCTCCTAAGAACCAGCTTCTCGAAGATGTCTTTGGGAGCAAGCCTAAGACATCTTCGTGTAGCTGGGCCTAGGGGCATTCTCTTGTGCGACGCCAGAAACCGGTGCTGGTGTGCAGGGTCCCGGCTAGACCAAGTTGTATGCTTGGCCGACTTAAGCTTATGTCGGAGGTAGCCGACATGTTCTAACCGACATAACCATGTCCGAGATCTTTATTTATATGTGATGTGCAGGAAGGAGGATCCGACATACATGTTCGGGCCGGGTGAGGTACGTCGGAGGTCCAGGCCCGGCATAGCCATGCCGGCGTACGGAGAGAAGCCCGGTATACTTGTGCCGGGATAGGAGGATGTGTCCGACATATCCTATGTCGGGCAGGAAGTCAAGGGCGGATACAAGGCAAAGACACTGTCCCGTCTGACACGGAGGTAAGGTCACCTCCCGTCTGACACGGGCGCGGGACAAAGGGCACAAGACAAGGGCGACGAGACTATACCACTGTACTGGCGACTGACTGACAGGAGACAAGGCATGGAGAAGGCACGTCCTGTCTCTGTCAGGGGAAGCATCATCACCTAGGCCGGCGGCGGCTACGGCAAGAGGCATCATGGCCTACCTCGACCTATGTCGGATAGCCCGGCGGCTAGGTCGTGTTAGAGGTGTCGACATTACGCTTGGACGGGGGCTGTTGTCCGGGGGGGGGGGGGGGGGGGGGCGGAGGATTTAGGGTTCCCGGACAACTCGGCGGGACCTCTATAAATAGCACCATAACTCCTCCTGGGAGAGACAGACGGACAGGAGAGCCAAAACTATAGTCTCATTCACTGCTAGAGCATTTTCTCCTCCCTCACTTGTAGTTCATCCTAGTTCTTACCAAAGCAGCTCAAGGAGCATCTTGTAGATCTGGTGAGACACATATAGAAAGAAGCAAGGCAGGAGTAGGGGTGTTACCTCCTCACGAGGGCCCCGAACCTGGGTACATCGTGCGTGTTTGTGGTGCCGTGTGGGTTTGTTTGTGTTCTTGAGTTTTCCTGGTTGTTCTTGCTCGTTCTTGAACCGGGTTGAGTCGGCTCGTGTCCGTTTCTTGTTTCCTCTTGCGTGAGCTTCTTAGCTCACTAGCCCTCCCCGGATCCACCAGCGTCCATCGGCCCCACACTTTTAGCCATCCTATGGCAACTGCCGTGATACCACCACGACACAAAGACATCTTCGAGAAGCTGGTTCTTAGGAGAACTCTCTGCTTCTGCCTGAATGAGAGTGAGGGGCTGGGGGTCTATTTATAGTGCCATCAGGGGAGACAACCTGACTTTTGCTTTCTCTAAAGGGCACCTCCTGACCTTTCCCAAGAGCCACCTCCGGAGTACTTCCAAAAGGCGTCACTTCACCTCCCGAAGAGTCACATGACCTTTGGCGCCAGGCAAAGGACATTTATCAGGTTAAACACGAGTGTAATTACCGTGCCTTTACCCTATCCGGGGGTAGCCCCCGACAAAAACAGTGTGTCGACGAAAATTAATGTGGGACTGGGCATCATATATCTTGGTATCATGAGCATGGCGTTGAAGACCAGATAGTCGGCGACCTTGCGATCGGCCGGTGAAAAAACATGGAAGAAAATAATAGATGCATTTTCAACGCAGCCTCGCTCGTGACAATTGGAAATGGGGGAGAACTAGTAAGTGATTCAAGCTTAAAACTGTTTTAACAAATTGCTCCCCAAGTATGTCAACTAGTTAACCTTAGAATCAAAGTTAGAATACTGGTCGCTGAAGGTTGCCATGAAAGCAATGGGATAAATGATATTAAGAGACTTTTGTCAGTTCGGTCCTTCCTGCAATCCTTAAATTGTGGGAAGAACTCAGAGTTTTCATTTGACGCCGGGTATTAGAGACATTTGTACTTGGTTGATAATCTACATGTTCCTTTCTTTTTCTCCAGTTTTGTTTACTCAGGTCACATTGTACTAACACTTGGCTGATAATCTACATGTTCCTTTCTTTTTCTCCAGTTTAGTTTACTCAGCTCACATTGCTACTAGCAGAAAGTGTGTTTCAGCCAACGTGATATGGCAATCCTAGGCCAACTCCGGTGTAAATATTTTGCTTGCTTAACAAATCGAAAAATAATTTGGCTAGCTGATTGCTTGGCTGGGAGAGGGCTATATCATCGGGAATGTAGCGTTTTTTGCAGTATGAAAAGCGAAGATGCATCATCTGTTCATGTGTGGGCGTTAGTAAACATCATATGTAGCAAAGTTTGGCAGTGGGCTAGTCATCATCGGGTTGTTCCGTTTGTAAGTTTGCAACTGGTCGATTGGTGGAGTCGAGCCGCCCTTCATGGCGGTGACAAAAAAACCTTAACACCAATATTATCCTGACTATATGGCGATTCGGAAGGTCGTTATATTTGTTTCTTGGCTGGAAGGAAAACTACTAGCTTAGTGCCCGAAGCATCCATCTCAATGGGCTTGGCTGGATATACATATATGTTTTTCTTTAATGAGTATAAGAACAAGCAATCTCAGCTACGGCACATGGAAATTGTCTCTTTCATGATCGACATGGTGGGGGGAAACAGGAAGGAGGGCTATCAGAGAGAGAGGGCGAGAAGATAGATGTGAAGGAAGAAGGCAGTGCGATGAAATACATCTGGAGGTGGAGGAGGAGGCGGAGAGGGCTGGTCTAAACAAATTTGGCACCCCGGGCAAACTGATCTTCAAGTGCAAAATTATACAAACATAATTTGTATTGAACGTTTCTACTTATTTCATGTTACCGTCTTAACAGTATAATTGTCTCTTCTTTATTTAATATAGTTAGCCATGTGACAAAATTGCTAAATGCTTATCGTAGCATCGTTTTTTGTATATTTGTGATGCACATATATAGTTGAAAACTACACTTGCAATGTGCTTGATTTAAACAATAATGTGGAACACTATATCCTTCATGAATTAATTGGTGATAATTGCATGAATGTATAGTGTGTATATATTTATGGTAGAGATCTTTAAAACATATGATCTAACAAATATCTTCATAGAGCATTTTAGTGTGTGAGTAGAGAAGAATTTTATTGAATCTTCTGGAGTATAAGTTGAAAGTTGCGAGTGGTTCACTTGTAAGTTCAAAACGTGTGCATACTATGTACCAGATATTCAAGAATAATCTGTAGCAGTAGTCATCAACGAATAAAAATTACAGTGAATTGTACTACCACATTCATGTAATTACGATTCGATATCCTCATATGCAATCCACTTGGTATCAGATGCTCTATACGAGTCCTCGTGTCATTTCATGATATTGTCGTGCACATAATTGGATGTGGAAATCTAGCTAACATACATTTTTATCTTATGGTACATACTATGGAACTTCCATGATTATGTGTTACACACTATTGGCCGTGGGCTTGCTCTTACGACAATATAGTGGTTAGTGTCCTATACCCTATCCGTCCGTAAATAAGCGCATTCTATCTTTTGTACTAAGTAAAACTTATTGACAAATGATCAACTTTATTGGGAAAAGTTACATCATTTATGATATTAAATTAATTAGTAGCAATAGTTTCATCTTGAAATGAAGCTTCAAAATATACCAATTTGTTGTATCTTTATTTGTTGAGAAACACAGTACAAGCACACACGCACACCCTACCCCTATGAGCACCTGCGAAATACTGAGCCGGCGGATCGAATCTTTAGATTGACGAAGTCATCACGAGCGCCTCGCTGTCGACGGGAACGTTGCCTCCTACTGAAAAAATATTCCACTTAAAAGCAACACACAAACATCAAAGGTTTGAACTCTGGTGAGCTGAGGGTACAACCACCCTACTAACCATCCAACCACATGTTGGTTTGCTACCAATTTGATGTATCTATCAATATGTTGCTACACTTTTCTCTAAAATAGGTCAAATTTAACAAAGTTTGACTTAAAACATGTTCTTTAACGTTAGGTAGTGAGTATTATTCTCGCCACATCCTTCTATTAGGGCCCGGGGCAGTTGCCCTTTTCTGGCCATGCTTCACGGCCTGAAATAATTTCAGGTTTACAATCAAACGAAAAAATAAAATAAAATGTGTCACTCTCTACAATCATGCTGACAAACGCCACCGGGCAGGCGAGCTCACTGACCATGGATCGCCACAGGAGGAACATCAGACATGGGCAGATAGGAGTAGCGTACGGTGCCCGATCAAGGTCACCAAAGGGTATGATCGAGCTATGAAAGATCGAACGACGCAATGGTGTAGTTGTCCCAATAATTCCAGATTCTCCCGGAAAGAGAATGCCAAGAGGAAAGGCGTCGCATTGACCGTTCGTATGGCCCCTATTTCTGGGCGCATCCGCGGCACGCGTGCGCGAGTTCGTACGTCCCGGCCGGGCCACCTAACTCGCCGCCGGCCGCCGGCCCCATCCATCGTTGCCCGCCGTCGCTTTCGACAAGAACAGCACATGCCAAGGAAATGGCGAGGGTAGTAGCACACCACCGCGTGACGTAGTTACCACAAAATTCCATACTTTTATATCTATATATGTGGCATCCAAGCGGCCGGTGGGCCGGCCGGCCGGCGGCGGCGGCCACGCGAGGCTCGTACGTAGGCGACGGTGGAGATGGAGCCGCCCAACCACACCCACGACACCGGCCACCGACCGGCGCGCGCACGTCGTCGGATATCGCTAGCTAGCTAGCGCCCCGTCACCGGTCGGCCAGGTGGCCGGTCGCTCTCATGCATGTTGCGGTGCGGTTCCGTGAGGTCGCCGTATAGGGTATCCCGGCGCTGACCTTGGCTCAGCGCCGCGGTGGCGGCGTGACCATGCGGGAGGCACGGTGCGGCTGGCAGGAAGAACTCTGAATTTTTTAGCTCTTCCTGTGCTAGCTGCTGGCATGGCGTCAGTGAGCTGCGCGTATGGCAGGGGAGTATTCAGTAATCTGTGTACTATCCATGCGTACGTCCATGGAGCAATTCATCGTCAGGCGTGCAAGGACGATCGAGCTAGCTTCACCTTCAAGTGGCGTCGCGGCGCCAGCTAACCGCACACTGCCGCTAGAAAGCTCAAATGGCTGCCGCATATCTCATTTAACTTGCATGTGGCGGAAGCGGCTGCACCCGCATCGTCCAGCAAACTGACCATTTACATCCTGGCTCAAGTCAACCCGCACCCACGGCGCCGAAGGCATCGATCGATCGATCGAGCCCTGAGTGCGGGTCGAGGACGTACGTACGTGGCGCAGCTTTGCGCCCCACGATCTGTGCCCATCGCCTTACGTGGCGCGTTGCCGTAGGCTGGTGTTGGGATATATTTAGTTATTGTGACCTGAAAAGAGGTCCTAAATTTTGACTTCATCACATCAGTACCAGCCGCTAGGTGGAGTAGGTATACGTACCGTTTTTTTTTTTTTTGCGTGGAATATACGTACCGGTTAGCAAGCACTACCGCATCATCGTATGTACAGTTGTATATATATCTAGACCGGCCTGTCTCACGTACGAATCCCTGGTATGTAAAGCTCCGAAAACGATGGTATCCATTAGTTGCAAGATATATATATTCAACCTCGTAGAAATATATTGTAATGTTAGTTGACTACGTCGAGTTAATCTCGTAAGCAGAAGCCAAAAAAACAACATCTCGAGTTAATACATCTATGAAATTCTAGTGTGTTATTCTAGCTTCACGTCAACGTAGAGATATAGTATATGCGTAACCTCAAAGGAGACAAATCAACTAGCATGTCTCCCACTCTTCCATTATTGGCGTGTGGAACAACTTTTATGGCGGGCTATTTAGATGGTCTCTTGTTAGAATATGAACCCTAAGTTTGTTGTTGTTGTTGTATTGTGATGATCCTCGTGAGGTTTATATATTTAGAGGTACACCGTGGTAGAGAGGTTTGGAATACAAGGCAAGATTTATGTTTAAGCCTATTGTACCTATGTCTCTAGTCCTACATGTACATAGTTCAACAATCGCATCTAGTCGTAGTAGGAGTGATGAGCATGAGTGCGATTTGATTTGAAGTCTTAAGTTTAATGTCGTCTTCTCCGCTTCGACATCATCAACCATGTCTCTGACGGGTCATCACATAGTGTGGTGACTGCTACCCATCTGGTGTCATCCTGATCTCTCCTTTATTCTCTGCCCCAGTAACAACGGGAGTGTCGTGAAGGATAGTGACGACACATACGCTTTGACTCGAGTTGTTGCCGATGAGGCCAGGCAAACATAGCCATGTGTTCAATGTCAATATAGCCCATGTAGTAGCAGTGGTTGATGTAGTGTGCGGTGTAGCCGTGCCAGAGGCGCCAAAAATGCATTGTTGGTATAGAGCTGTTGTCGAGGACATTTTACGCCTAAAAATGCCAGACAGTGTCGTCTGGGTGTGATGCAAATGTCAGAGGACCACTAGTAGAGAAAGGGGCATTAGCACCGGTCGTAAAGGGCTTTTAGCACGGTGTTAAAAGGTCGGGACTAAAGGGGTACCCCTTTAGCACCGGTATCCTATGAAACCGGTTCTAAAGTCCTCCACGTGGGCACGGCTGGGCGCACGCGGACGGAGGACCTTTTGTCTCACTTAGCCACACACTTATATTAAGTCAAAGTACTCAATCTAGTCAAACTTCCCATTCGGTCACCCATCCTCAAATTGCTCCAACCCAAGCACGCTTAACTATTGAGTTCCTTTCAAATTAAATACCAAGTGAGAACAGAGAACTTACTGATATTAATATCCTATCAATCATATTAAACACTCGGTCATGATGTTACACTTCTTCATTGTTTGAATTACAAAAATTTAATTGAATAAACAACAAAGATTATATAATTATAATAATGAAATAAAAAATGATAAAATAAATTTTAATTTCTTGTTTCCTTTTCCATTTAGTATGAAATAATCCGTATCTTTAAATCTAGAAATCAGAATTTGGCAAATAAAATTTCTAAATCGAATATAAAAATTAGAGGAATCCAAATATGACACCCATATCATCTATAGCATCATAGAAATATCGATAGTTTTAAAAAAAATCGACCTCTTTCGATGAATAGTCATGGTGGCTATTTTGACAGATAAAAAAAACAAATAAAAGGATAAACACCTCAAAAAAGGATATCCTTTGGCATGGGGTCTTTATATGTGTACTAGTTGCTATGAAAAATGATAAACTTGATTTTTGTCAAATTTTTCAAAAAAGTCTTCACAAAAAGGTCTATCATCTATAAACATATAGAAGTTTCAAGCCAAATGATGAAGTTATGGCCATTCTCACGGCATAGTTTGTGATAAAGATCTCATATTCCACATATAGATGCATCTTGGTATAGGAAAAAATCATGCCGAAGGAATTTTTCAAATTATTTTCATAAATATCATTTTCCATTTTTTAAGTGTCAAAAAATGACTTTTTTTTTTAACCAAGTGCGAAACATATGGTGTGAAATGGCACCAATCTAATTTTCACAAAGAGTAGTCCACATTTGATGGATAATCCCCAAATATTAGGTTTTTTCTTGATTTCTACCTAATTTCGCATAGTTAAATGAGTTTATGCCGATTTATCGAAAGTAATTTAAATTTGAACTACAACTGTTTGATAGTTTGGTCTGAATTTTTTGAAGAAATCATTTTAAGGTACACAACTAGTGGTTATATCACAGAAAGATCTATAGTTTTAAAAAAATCTACCTCTTTCGATGAATAGTCATGGTGGCCATTTTGACTGTTTTTCAAAAAAATCAAATAAAATGAAAAACACATCAAAAGAGGATATCCGTTGGCATGGGGTCCTTATATGTGTAATAGTTGCTATGAAAAATGATAAACTTGATTTTTGACAAAAGTATCAAAAAAAGACTTCACAAAAAGGTATATCATCTATAAACATATAGAAGTTTCAAGCCAAATGATCAAGTTATGGCCATTCTCACGGCATAGTTTGTGATAAAGATCTCATATTCCACATATAGGTGCATCTTGGTATAGAAAACAATCATGCCGAAGGAATTTTTCAAATTATTTTCATAAATATCATTTTCTATTTTTTAAGTGCAAAAAATGTCTTTTTTTGTGAACCAAGTACAAAAAATATGGTGCAAAATGGCCCCCATCTAATTTTCACAAAGAGTAGTCCACATTTTATGCATAATCCCCGAGTATTAGGAATTTTCTTGATTTCTATCTAATTTCGCTTAGTTAAATGAGTTTATGCCGATTTTCCGAAAGTAATTCAAATTTGAACTACATCTGTTAGATAGTTTGGTCTGAATTTTTTGTAAAAATCATTTAAAGGTAGACAACTAGTGGTTAAATCACAGAAACATCGATAATTTTAGAAAATATTATCTCTTTCGATGAATAGTCATGGTGACCATTTTGACCGTTTTTACGAAATAAATAAATAAAATGGTAAACACCTCAAAAAGGATATCCTTTGGCATGGAGTCCTTATATGTGTACTAGATTCTATGAAAAATGATAAACTTGATTTTTGATTTTTTTTGTAAAAAAAGTCTTCACAAAAAGTTATATCATCTATAAACATATACAAGTTTCAAGCCAAATGATCACGTTATGGCCATTCCCACGGCATAGTTTGTGATAAAGATCTCATATTCCACATATAGGCGCATCTTGGTATAGGAAACAACAATGCCGAAGGAATTATTCAAATTATTTTCATAAATATCATTTTCCATTTTTTAATAGCAAAAAATGACTTTTTTTTGTGAACCAAGTATAAAAAATATGATGCAAAAGATGATATAGTTGTAATATTTGGATTCCTCTCATTTTTCTATTCGATTTAGACATTTTATTTGTTAAATTTCGATTTATGAATTTAAAGATATGAATTATTTCATATTAAACGAAAAATGGAGCTGTGCTCGGGTGGAAAAAGTTAATATGGGCAAACCTTTAGTACCGGTTGGTATTACAAACCGGTACTAAAGGGTATGGCCGTGGGGCCCCCCACTGCAGCCGCCTGCCCCAACCCTTTAGTCACCAACCGGTACTAAAAGGTCCGCACCAAACGGTGCTATTTCCGGCCGGCCGAATCGCCTCTGCAACCGATACTAATGCCACTTTAGTACCGGCTGCATTACAACTGGTACCAAAAAGGCCACACCAAAGGCCTTGTTTCTACTAGTGGACCTGGTCATAGGGGAAAAAATAGTTTCGCCATGGCTTGAGGAAGCCCACGGCGCACATCCGTTTGTAGCTATTTTTGCATGATGGTTTGTAACTTCTTTAATTTTGGATGATTTGCCAAGTTTGTACTCCCTCCGTAAAACAAAAGATGTCACACTTTCTATCAAATTTGGATGTATCTATACACTAAATCATGTCTAGATACATCCAATTTTTGATCAAGTTGAGACATCCTTTATTGGACGGAGGGAGTAATAGATTTCTCATATTTTAAGGTACTTATACAGTCTTAGTATTTCTAGAGGGGATTACAACATGCATATGCGTATGCACATATATATATATCTGAAGAACTGTTGTGGCTACATGCATAAAGCGATGTAGAGAGCCCGGGTAACCCTTTTGAAAAAGTAGGCCAAATAACTGTTGAATCGGCCACTTCCATAATTTTTTTGCAAAGAGAATCTAGCACTTTTATACAGGAATCAAAACCAAACGAGTTCATAATCTTTCACATAAAAGGCCAAAATCCTCTCCTCATGCAAAGTGAAGTGTGCAAACCGTTGCCCAATGTCTCACTCAAAGTTCTGGTACTCGATCATACTAGGTGCAACGAACTGTACTATTATCGCTAATATAATTAAGGCATATACTAATAGAACAAAGTTATCTCCACGTCTTTGGTCCCTGGCCTATGCTTATTCATAACTATACAGCTGGCAGCGTTAGCTGGTCTGCCAGAGTCTAGACTTGTATTTCTAATTAATACAGTACTAGTCAAGAGAACAATTGCACGAGATGTGAATTGGCCAGTGGAATCGCTGGCACAAGTAAGACTACAGTACTCCTTCGTTCGCGAGTTAACAAAGCTTAGCTTTGGGTGTCTTCTTATGTCAGTCGTCGTCACTCCCTACCTAGCTAGTGTCTAGTGATAGGGGTGGTGGAGACGATGCTGACTAGCTAATTTATGTTGGATTTGTTTGAGACAGTAAAACGACAATCCTGATAAGCACGTGATTTTAAAATTGTGGATCGGTTGTTGGCATGACGCATTGCCGGTTGCGTGACTTAACCCATATACTTTACCATCAGATTTGAACTGTTAGCAAACGGGAAACAACAGAGACGAACCTATTTCTTATGGAGAGCCGTCATAGCGACATATTGATTAGCAAAAAAGAGTGGCAGCTAATTGATAAAATGTGGCAGATCCTCTAGCCAAACAATCGAGGGACTAATGATGAAATGTGGCGGATCCTCTAGACGGACAATTGAGTGTAGTCTCTCCGCCTTACATGCAAGAGTATAGTCAATTGTTTTCTCAAGCACTATGAGCAAAAAACACACGAGGAAAGCCTTTCCCCCGATAAACAATGCTTTTTAATCAAAATGTATTGCATAGAGCATCTGCATGACTAAGATACACAATCACATTCAGTGCTCTTATCATCGTCGATGACTGCGAGAGGGGATCCAAGGGGATTTTTCATCCAAGCAGAGGATGGGCGCCAGTTGTTAGGAGATTGGAGGGCTAGCCACTCTACTGAGACTGAGAACCTGTGGCGCGTGAGATGTGGTTTGGAAAAAGATGGAGGATCTGATGGTAGTGGATGTAACGAGAGTTATACGAGCTGGTTATGTTGTTTCCATTTTTAGCTTGATGTGATAGATTTTTAGAAGGGACTGTGTTTTACTTTATGTTTTGCGTCATCGAGTAAGTTTAGCCTCCTGGTCCGGGGATGATAAATTGTGAAACTAACGCTGCTGTTTGTGGCTTTCTTAATTGAAAGCTGAGGCTATGCCCCTTAATCGAAAAAAAAAGAGGGGATTCAAGGGGGAGCAATCCCCCCCCACCCCACCCACACACATGGTTCGGCCACCCTCAACTGAAAGTGGCGGGGGCTAGCATTAGTTTTGAGGTTTCATGCTCCAACCTTTAGAATATAATCGTGATCCTAAGCATCCAACGTGCTAGACCTCAACGGGTCAACCCGAAAAAAATAACTAGGATACATTTGATATGTCGAGTCGAAAACATGGACGACATGTCGCTTTATTTATCATCCTCTTTCATTGCACAACCTTTGAGCTACCCCAAATTCGTTGCTTAGGCGTGGTGCTGCCCGCTAAAAATGAACACTCATACAACCTTTGATGTATCCCAATTGATATTCATAGTAAACTTATAGAACTTTACATATATCTTTTATGATATATGTCTTCTTTGCCCTTGCTATGTTAGAATTGGGGTTCCGCCCCTGATGAACTTTGAAGGCCATCGATCCAGCCGTGTCAACAATTGACATTTGATTGACTAGGTTTGACAACCCCGGGTTAATAGAGAGGGGCAAACAAGTGATTAGCTCAATGTGTCAATACATTAGTTGGCTATTTGGTTTGTCCCACTAGGCTAATTAATCGAATTATCCTAATTAAGTAGCTCGGATAGTCTGCATCAGTCTGATAATACCAACACTATATTCGCCTACTTAAAATCCTTATCTACATCTTTATCTGGTATTCCAAAATAGATGCACATATAGGTTATATTTACATCCTATCACTACTGGTTTAAGTGTTTTTAGAACTACTATTGGATTAAGTTTTTTTAGGGGTATGATCATTGGATTAAGTGTTTTTTAGGGTATCATCATTGGATTAAGTTGTAAACGCTCTCGTTAAGCCAGCCTCAGAAGCAAGGCCGGACAGGGACATGGCCTGTGCCAGACTTGTCGGGCCACTTCGCTACCAGGAGGAACTTTTGCTACAAAGGGCCCATAAGGACTTGTTTCCGCGCGAAAACAGCACGAACACATGGGCCACAGACGCAAACGCAGCCCTTCAAATCGGTGTTCAGTGTTCTGTTCTTCATTTCCCTACGCTAAAAGAAACTGTTCTTCGTTTCTTCTCTCAAGTGATAAAAAAGACATACATCTCCGACTGTATATCCACGGCGGTCGCGGATGATTCACAAATAATATGTTCTAGGAGTAGTATGCTGACAGTATGTTAGTAAACCACTACCACCTTTGTGTGATGCAGTACGGAATCTAGTGCCAAGAATCCAACCTCACTTATCACACTGTACATCTGCAATCTGGTTACATTTGTCTGTGATCACTTGGGGCCGAGCAACAGCCCCCTCGTCCTCGTCGAAGCTCTTCTCCAACTCATCAAATGATGTCTCACGCCCCGAAAAGCCTAATGTCAAACTATGACATCACGTAGGCTCTTGAAGAGTCCAAAACCATGCCTGCGAACCATTTTAACCACAAATAAGTTTGGCATGTAACATCTACGCAACTAACTAACATCCTTGCACGTCGGGCAATGTTGTTCAGAGGTTCGATCTTGTTATACCTCACACCGTCACAGGAGAGCGAGCTGGCGATCGAGGCCATGTGAGCCTGGGTCACAAGTCATAACGATCGCACAAACACTAACAAAAGCCTCCGGTTAGAGCAATATGATCGTGGAATCGGATCCGGCCAGCGGGCAGATATATAACGCAAGGCTCTGTTGGACAACAAAGAAGACCAGATTAATCAAATTCCTGAGGTTTGTGTGCCACGGTGACTTGAAATTAAGGGTCCCTTTGGATCACAGGGTTTAAAAACATAGTAATAGAAAAAAATAGAAATCCCACAGGTTTATAGTGTAAAAAATAGGATTGTAAGATGCAGAAAAACTACAGGAATAATCGTCTGGATAAAACACGGGAAAAATACAGGAAAAATGTCTCAATCCTACGCACTCGAGTCTAAAAAAGAGGTTGGAGTAAATGTTTAAATTCCTATGAAATTGAGGCATATGAATACAATCCATATGATTTTGGTAACACCATTCCTTTGAAGCAAAGTCAATTCATAGGAAAATTTTATAAAGATTAAAAATTCTATGAAAATATTTTCAACTTCCTACAATCCAAAGAGGCCCTGAGAGGTCGTGCCACGTAGCTAGAAAACAGGAACTAATTCGACAATAGTTAGATGGGCGCGACGGGAATGGACGTACGATAATAATGTGAGGGAGTCGAGAGAATTCTAATCATGTTCACACGCAAAAGAAAAGCCTGGAGCCTTTTCCAGACAGTACTTCTGAATGTATGGCTTGAACGAGGAAATACCTGGTCGCTAGTTGAACATGTGGTAACTGGTTGGTTGGTAAAATCACATAATTACACGGCTTGATCTAAGATGTGATATTTATTTTCATAGAAAAAAGATGTGGTTTTGGACCTTAGATTTCTTCTTGTGATGTCAATGGATCTTTCGGAAGCTGTCAATCTGCCAAGTCCATGCTGATTCTGCAAGGTCCAAGAAAATTGAAGTATCATCAATGCATCATTGGAGTATTTCAGTTTTCTTGATACAATGATGCATTATTATACACGTTGTAGTTGTGGATGAGTGGCATATATATATATACGTCACATCAAAATGTATTCACATTGATCTCTATTCTCCACACAAGGATCAATTTTTCCAGCTTCTAGAAACCATAAGCCCAGAAGAAATCAAAAATTCTGGCATGTTTCATTGCACCATGACATCGATTGTTGTGTATAGCGAGATACTGTCAACCCCCAGTTTCCCGACCTTTCCCTTTTAGTCGAAGCGCTACATCGATGTGCCACTATTTTTATTTCTATTTATAGATCACACTTGGTACACAACGCATCGTTCTTCCCTTGGTCCCGTTGCTCGCAACTTGCACACGTATGAAACTGGCTCGAGGTACGTATCGGCGAGATCATACATATTCAGGGCAGTTTCAATTAATTTTTGGACCCATAACGAGTTAAATAAATATAATTACACTAAACTTTGATATTTTTTATTCTCTTCACCATATTATGGTTTTACAAATATATTTGTGTACTAAGTTAGCAATATTTTTTTATTGTTTTCCGTTATATAGTTGTAATATATATAACTGAAAATATATATCTCAGTGTGCAAACCATTTTTTCCTTTGTAACATATTGTTGTTAACAAGATGAAAACCATTTTAAATGTGAAAAATGAAGAGAAAACACGGTTCGTTGATGTTATTACAAATGATGAATTACATAGCGTACATGTATATTTTGTGGATGATATTCTTTATTTTTAGTATGGTTAGATATTTTGCCAGAGATTTTAATGAACCTAGCAACTATCTTAACACTGGTATGTAGTGCATGGTTATGTAGAAAATATATAGAAACTCCAAAATATAAATTGAACAATTGACATGATCTTTTTCTTACTTGGCCAAATGTGTCTTACAATTTGCAATAGAATAGTAGTAAGTTGATGATATGTTGATGATTTATACTTGTTACTTGTTAGTGCAATAACATTGCTTATCATAACTACCGACGAACATAAAATAAGGGTTCTACTATTACGCGTACAAAATTTTGTTATTATACATATTTATTGAAATGTGTCTGCATAAAATTACTTATGTTAGTTTTTCAAATATAAAGTTATGCATAAAATTAACTATCGACAATATATCAAGTAATAAATTTAATATAGCATGTGTAAATTATTCACAAGGGAGGCTAGCTGCCATGTTAAATTTGCCACCGCTGATTTTATTGGTTTGTTCTTACGTGGTTACATTATATTGATCCATAGTGGGCAATTGTTAATATAAACTAAGTTTGAATTTTTTGCTATTCAAAATTGTCAACTATCCCTCATACATGATAGATATATAACAATATAATAGCTACATACATAGTTTAATATTTGAGGCACTCCTCCTTTGCAGGATCTGAGCAACTTTAAGAATATCCAAAGCGAGAGGGAACAGAGTTGTGTCACCCTCTTACAGACCAGTCAACAAACTATGGAGCAAACACTGAAAGAGTCAAGGGGTATGTATGATCAACACACTCAACATCCAATGGAGAGGCGAAATTGTGCGCAACCCCCGCTTAATGGTGAATTACTTAGGTAAGGCGGAGTGAAAACCATCTATCATTATTTAACTAGCTAGAATCATGGGTGTGTGTGGCGGGGAGGGGGAAATTGTGCCCCCCAACCCCCATGTTAAGATGTAAAATATGTTTGACATAAATTTTGAACATGAATATGCAAATTTCAGTTGTCCAAAGTAGTTAATTTATAGATATCGTCCAAATTCACTAAGAGTGGCTTCAAACACACATTAATTAAATTTCATTAAGTTAGCCAGAATGGGCTCTCTTTCCGGACTCCTATATCACAAGAATTTGTGGTCAATGAGTTGGATTAATTTCTCGCACTTAGAACGTGCTCAATCTAAAGTAAAGACATCGGTATGAGACCAACTAAAGTAAAAATGCAAATGTTAGACTGATTTTATGATTGCACTTTGCTTTTGCTTTGGTTCATTGATGTAATAGAGTCACCAATTTGACATCTTATTCTGATTTCGCTGCAATAATGGATGTGCTTTGACACTTTCCAAAGAAATACCCGTCTGACAAGTTTTGTTAAATGCAAGTCAAGTTTCAAAAGAAAAAATCATATGGAAATAAAATATGAAGATAGATCATTTAGGCGATGGTCAAAATCGGTAGTATTAAAGGCTATTGCAATGTAGAAGGTTTTCGCACTATAAAGATAACGGTTATTACCTCATGTCTTCCCTTTTTTTTCTTGATTGCCCCATTTTTTTACCATTCATTTTATGATGCAATTTTGTGCCCAAATTGATATCTTCCAATAGAGGTCTCAACCATTATTTTTCCAATTGAGCAGACATGTACTCATATTTTAACCAAAATACTCTCAAATCCTTCTTTGCACCTAGAACATTGTTTAGAGTCGGGGTTTGTTACATTAGATAGCTATTGCAAAGAGAAAGGGTTGGTTTCGGATTAGACTAGACCTAGTCCCTACTTTCGGTTCGGAATCAACTATGTGCAGTATTGACTAAAACAAGTGAAATCCACTTTGGTTCCCGGGTGCATATTTCAAAATGTAAAAAAATTCTGAAATGAAATTTGGCGGATGCATATTCATATTCTATATGTTTATAAATTTGTTCTGTGGATATCTGATATTTTTTGTGGCATGTGCAAAAAAAACATTGTCTCGTGAAAAGGCTTATTTTAGCATCGAAATTTGTGTTGTCTACATGTATAAAGTGTCGGTTACTTTATGAACACGATGTTCCAATCTATGGGTTAATATTTTTTTTGCAATTTTTTTAACATTTTAAAATACATTTTAAATTAAGGGTGTACATGCTTCCGGGAGTCAAAACACCTCTCTCATGAAACAAGCATAGCTTTCTCACTCCAATTATTCAGAAACACATGTGCATACTAATGTTTTCTTAAAATATTTAAGGTAGCCGTCCGCCCTACTTTGTCCTACTGAGAGCTCCGCCCCTGCCCCAACTTTGTCGAATCTAGTTCCCACCCCCGCCATCAGCTATGATTCTAGACGTAGATGAGCTCCAAATCTGGGCGAGGAGGTCAGAGTAACGACGACCAAAACTAATATTCTCCGTGTCAACTACTCTTTCTGTTTGGAATTCGATGAACTGAATTTGACTAAAGTTGGATGTATCTAGACACCTAAGAGTATAAATACATCTATTTTTAGTTAAATACAAATCATCTAATTTTGAATGGAGTGAGTAATTTATAACGAGGGAAGGGAGTAGCTATGTTTTTGGCCAGACCTTTAGCTCTGGCCGGTTATTATTTCTCGATTGTGTTAGTGAACTTAACCGGCCTGCCGGCAGGGTGGCGTGACTCACGGAGACAAGAAAACACGGCTATAGGTGTGGTAGAGTGGCCTAGGACAACACGGCAAGATAAGTATGGCACGGTGTGGTACGTACGGGGCGTGCATGGCCTTGTCGTGCCCTACTGGGAGGGAGGGATCAGGGATCATGTCTCCATCCATTTCCGACCGGCCGTCAGCTCGGCACGCGCGCCTACGTCGTCGACCACGGAACGGGCAATGGTGGACGTACAGTCTGCATCGTTTTGCCGCGGAGACGACGACAGTGTGACAATCTTATTACCATCCCCATGATGGGAGATGTTGGGAACGTATAAAAATATAAGTAATGCATACGACTATCCAGCAAGATCAATCATGCATACAACAGATTTAAGTTTTTTTAGAAACCATTTTTTATAAGAGAGCTTTATTATTTAATAAGGTTTTAAACATTACATCTGGCCTCCTTTTTAGGAACCGTATACCATTCCCTCGGTCTGGAATTAGTTGTCGTGGTAGCAGAGTGTATCTATAGAAGTTTAAACCAATCGACTGTCTGTTTTTTTCCTACAGGCTGTAGTGCTGTACTGGACGCTGCTAGTCCGTCTCTACTCTTCCCGTACCTATTTGCTAAAGAGATTTACGACTTATTCGTCTGCTTAAAGACGACTAGTCCTGCTTATGGCAAGGACATTACTTACGTCTTGACAGGGAAGGCTTCACTGGACCTAATCAGGAAGATGGAGAAATCTCTTAAAACGGTATCCATCAAGGGGCAAAGAAGAAAAAGAAGAATAGCAAGAAAAGTTTGACAGATATGTGGTCCTAAAGTTATCATTAGTTCGCGGTTGTTATAGATAGAGTGAGGTTGTTGCTTTGGGTGTTGCTTCCTTTACGTGTTGCTCTCCGTGGTTTTGTGGGCTCCTCCTATGAAACGTTAGTACTTGTTGTATGTTTTGTCAGGTTACTTTTATTAATAAACCGAACACATTTTTCTTAATTAATAATAAGCCAGAGATTTTACCCTTGTTTCAAAAAAAAACCAAGTGCTCAACCTGCGGCACCAGTATCTAATATCAGCGCGGGCCCAGATTTCCAGTGCACCACGCACTGGCCCCTCACCGATGATCCTATCCACAGTACAAACCACCAGACAGATCGAAATGTGCTCCGCTGCTACTAGCACGCTAGCATCTGGGCCGTCGAGCACAGCGATAGCCGTACTATAGAGCAAGGCTATGTCCAATGCACCTGGTGACGGTGAGTGTGAGCAGCGTCGTCGGCGGCTGGCTACGTGCCGCCCTGCCGTTCGGGAGCATACGTGTCCCCGTGTTCCGGGACAGACAAATCGCCCGCCACGCGATCCTTCCCCGACGGCAGGCAAGCATGCCTCCGACTCCGATCTACGGTTACTTGTTATCTCGGAAATGATTGTCGGGAAACCAGTTTTTGGCCTTTTTCAGCCAAGCACTCCATGGAAAAGCGTTAGCATGCATGTACCCGTATATCGTTTGCTCAGCCCGAACGATGCTAAGAACGTCCCCACTCGTGACGTCTAAACAACTGTCTAGAGATTTTTTGGACGGGTTATTTGGACGCCGTCCGAATGGTATTTTGTATATAGACGTTGTCAATCCCCACTTGTGACACCCAATTTTTTGTTGCAAAATATAAACAACCTAATCTAACGGTCGACGTGCTCGTCGCTATTTTATTCAAAGTTTAGAGTAATAATCTAATGGTCGTAGTCCTCGTCACTACTCTTATTATTTATAGTTGATGCGACCCGCTCCCGTCCTCGTTGTACACGGCTGCCGCACTTCGATATAAAGTATCGTTGAAGACCTTTATGAAAAACTCGTTGTCGTCGTCGAATTCGAAGTAGAGGAAGAACACCTGCTTAAACTTGTATGTTTCGGCGAATCTCTTCCAACGTTTGGTGATGTACAATTTACCTTTGGAGTCAAAAACCGTCTTCACCGCCCAGTTGATGTTCTTGCAATCCTCCATAATCAGATGCATCGTCTTTGGCACCCGTGTTCGAGTTTCTTCACAAACATTGTCGGGAGTCTCAGCCGCGACTCGATGTCATTCTAGAGTATAAGCAGGAACTCGAAGCCGCGTAGATCCGGGTACAGTTTTTCATCAACCGAAAGTGCGGGAGACACTAATGGTGATGCATTGTCACCGCGCCCCTACCATAGCCGCCGCGAACTCGCCCACTGGCGCTACTTTGTTGAATTCAAAGTAAATGTATTTTTCACTGAACTTTTATACTATCTGATTTTAATCATATTACAGTATTGAAAACTATAATTCTATTGTTGTCATAATACACCACAATAATTTGCAATTAATTAATATTAGTTGGTGTATACTTTTGTGTTTGTACCTAACATCAGCGAATGATAGTAAATTATATCTTGGAACAAGAGTCTGTAATAGAACTATTTTTTCTTCGATTCATAATCTATACAACTTATATGTATTTATGATATGCAAATAATATTATCTAACAAATATCTCAATAGTGGTTTCTAGTGCATGATTAAGTAAATATATTTATAAAAACTTTTAGAGTATAATCTGAACCAATGACACTATTCTTTGATTCTCCTTTTGTGGTCAAAATAAATCTAGCAAGTCAAAATATTACAAAAGTGTGCATGCTTGATACTGAAAATATTTCTTAGAATAATCACTAATTAGTATAAAATGGTATGTGTTCTTGTATGTTTAGATATTATGCTCTCATACAATTTGCTTGTTTCATGTGGTATATATAACCCTAGCCAGCTTACGAAATAAAAATATATTGGATGGAACTGAACATGTATTTATTTTTGAAGTTAATGGATTGAGTTTATATATGGCATCAGGTCAAAATCTTGCATTCTCGACCCAAAAAAAATCCATTCATGCTTTGCAGTCTCAATTGTTTTCAAAACCAAGTTATATCAAAATCATACTATTATAGTGAGGGGTAAGCAATGATTCATTTTTCTTTCTATGTTTTAGGAATAAAAGAAGGAATGGACCACCTTTTTCAATACTTTAATAGTAATGGTTAAAAAGGATACCATGATGTTCATAAATGTAATATTTTGTAGAGCCAAGCACCTCAAAGTATGTAGAACTATCATTTTTTTTATCAAATCATAGTATTCTGAAAATACTTTGCTGCCAAGCGTTCCTTTAATTCTTTTACCAGGAAAGTATTAGATAGTATATTGAGTGTATGGATGAATAAGATTGTGATACTATATAATTTAATTTACCTTTTGGCTCCGTTCTCTTCTCGGGGCGACCTTCTTGCTCGGCTTTTGGGCCAGCCCTATCTATGTATTTAAGATCCACAGAGCCCTAGGTATTTGGGTTGACAAAGCAGAACCCATATGACTACGCGGTATTTCACTTTAGCTTGTCTCTCATGCCAGACTAGTCATGCCCCGATGCTCGGTGCATTTAGAGCATCTCCACCGGGGGCCTCTAAAGGACCCCAAAGTCAATTTGGGGGGCCGGACACGAAAATCGCCCACCAGCGACACTCCCCAAAGTCTCGCCTCGAGCGATTTTATATCCGGCACCCCCAATAGGGCCTCCAAGTTTGGAGGCCCTTCTGGGGTGCCGGACATCGCCTCGGCCATGGTCCTGACAGCGCTGGCCCACCCATCATATACACGACGCGCTGCGTCCAATTTCCCTTCCTCTACATTGCCGCCAACGGCGCCAAAATCTTCCCTATCTTCCCTCCATTTCCCAAACCCTCGCGCACGCCACCGTGACCTCCTCGCCTTCCGCCACCATGCCGC
The DNA here is from genome assembly GCA_026929855.1 of Poa annua. Classification (NCBI taxonomy): domain Eukaryota; kingdom Viridiplantae; phylum Streptophyta; class Magnoliopsida; order Poales; family Poaceae; genus Poa; species Poa annua. Next base: position 76,742,643 of record CM049433.1, read on the forward strand.
CCAAGTTTGCCGGCCTCTCGAAACCCAAGGGGCACAAGCCACCGTCGTCGTCACAGCCGAAGAAGAAGCCGATGAAGCGAGAGCCGCATGAGCTTTCGTTCCCGGCGCCCATGAGCCAGGCCCAGCTCCGCGCCGCCGCTTCCCTGCTTCGGCAACAACGACGAGTCAAGGCGAAAGACAAGTCGGCTGATCTGTCGTCGCCGAACGACAACGCCAACGCCGCCGAGAACTTGGTCGCCATGAGCCAAAGCAGCCAAAGCAGGCAAAGCGGGTTTGCCGGGTCGCCGTCTGTCCCGGCCTACTTCGATGACACCTCCGGCTACCCGTCGCAGGATGCCTCGTTAATGACTACATTCATCTACGCCGCCAGTGCTGCCTACGCCGAGACAGATCAGTTCGGCCAGGGCGACGAAGGGGATGCCAGCCACGGCCAGGAAGGGGATGAAGAAGAGGATGGCGATGAAGAAGAGGATGGCGTCCGGAAGGCTGGAAACAGAGGCAAGACTTGGTGCATGACTGAGGACGTCTTGTTGGCCGAGGCGTGGATGAACGTGAGCATGGACGGCGAGAAGGGCGCCAACAAAAGGAAGAAGGCCTAATGGACACGCATTCACAAGGACTACACCGAAAGAAGGTCGTATCCTCCTCATGAAGATTTGCCTGACCGCAATGCCAAATCGGTTGAGAGCCGTTGGGGCGTCATCTCGGCTCTCACTACCAAGTTTCACCATTGCAAAGAGCAAATGTTGATGAGAGACGGGAGTGGCAAGAACGATGCCGACAAGGTTAGCCGATCATCTTAACTTGTTACTGATACCCACAAGTATAGGGGATCGTTGAAATCTTCGATGTGTAAGTAAAGTATCGATCCCACGAGGAGTAGAAGGTATAAGTGTTTATCCTTTCAAATAAGACCGTCACTATTCTTATTATCTATGCACTAGACAAAGTGAAATGATGCAAGTGTTTTGGGTTTTTGGTGTAGAGTTTGCAAATAAAGTAAGAAGCTGAAAATAAAATGTGACAAGTGAAAGCTCTCAAAGAGAGAAAGCTCAATCCTCTATGCAGCAAGAGGACAAGCTCAAGTGTGTGTTTCTTATGTGTTGAAAACGTTCCCAAGGGCTACATGGATTTCATGGCATAGATATTTCTAGAACAACAAGGTAAATATTTTGTCAAGTTTTAATCTTCTTTGGACGGAGCCATAGTTTAGGTAAAGCTAAATAAATAGACTAAACCCTCTTATGATGGATCATGTGGCCAAGTAAATGACTACACAAGAGTTATTAAGACATAAAAGTCCCACCATAGCATTACACTCTAAGGTCCCGATATTAATCCCCTCCTAATGGAACTTCATGTATTAGACCATAGGTTTAGTTGTCAACTCCCAGGTCCTACCCAATCCATTACATAGTGTGATCACCTCATGCATTCCTCAACATATGCGTGCACTCATATATTGTACAACAAGACAATCATCAAAGATAAAGACTTGACCAAATACTCAAACATGAATAGTGAAATCATTGCCAATCCATCCTATGCCCCCGGGAACATGAGAGAACTACTCACAACGCAAAGACATGATATGATTCAATGACATAAGTGGTACAACACAATCTGAAAATATAATCTCCCCACAAAACAATGACAAGTAGCAATTCACAAACATGTAGAATAGTACTTAGACAATAGCTAGGGTTCGAACAATCTCAAACTATGAGGGGGATGAATTGGATCACGAAGATGGCGATGGAGATGGTGCTGGTCTTGACGGTGGTGTTGATGGAGACTCGGGAGGGGGATGGAGAAGCCTTCCGGAGGTGATCCGGCGGCGTTTCCCCCCTCCAATCTTGTCCGGCGACAGCCTTCTGTCTGTTGTTTCTTGGTTTCGTGTTTCTCCGCCGCCTCCTTGCGAAACTCCTCGGGGGACTATTTTTATAGTCGGTTTTAGGTCAAGACGAAGCCACGGAGACGAAAACGAACGGCATCAGAGCCACGAGGGCCCAAAGGGGCTGCTCCACGCGGCCAAGGGCCGCGTGGGCCCACCTCTTTTGGTCCTCGGACTTCCATTTTCTCGCTTCCTTCGCTCCTACGCTTTGTTCCTTCCAAAAAAAATGAGCTCCGTGAAATCTTAGGTCATTTGGACGTCGTATGCTCCCTGAAAGTCAAAAACATGGAAAAAGGGGTTTTCTGGTTCTGCAGGGTTAATTCCAAATAAATGGGGAAAGTGTGAATTATCCCCCAAAATCATTATATAACATAAATATAACCCATATATGATGCAAATAAGTTGTAATATCAAGTAATAAAATGTAAAGTTCATGTATGCATTTTACATGCATCCACATCTCCAAGCTTAACCAATACTCGTCCTCGAGTATGAAGGTGATAAAACTAACATGGACTTGGCATTTTATTATAATCAAAGGATATGAAAGATGATTATTATTGCTACATAGATTCAAATGATTCATTCTTAATAAGGAGTAGCAACATACAAGTTATATTATCAAGTGATATCAAATATTCAAGGTAATTCAATGATAATTCACAAAGTGTAACATAAAAGAAAAGTTCTATGGACCAAATGAATGCATAAATGAAAAGTAAAAAGATATCCTATATTGGCCATAGAGTATTCTTATAGAAATATGAATATAAAAGGTGGACACTTTGAAAAGATAGATAAATAAGTAGAGGTATAACATGCAAGAGTATTATCTAGCTTCCAAATGCTTCAACTTAAGTTAATGTTTGCAATGTGGTGTCCATTGGTGTGAAGTTCTCATTACCCCTATCCTAGCATCTTTAATGATTAATAGTTGAAAGTGAAATCGAATATGAGTTATGTGCTTGACAAAGTATGGGTCAAAAGCCTCATGCCCCTTGAAAACAGAAACCTCTCCGACTGGCTACTCAACTTGGGCCACAAAGCAAGTGAAGGTTACAGTCATCGTGAGTAAAAGTGGCATCATAGAGAGTATCACCCCGGGTACCCTTTGCCCCAGGACATGGAATTGGGCACATGTTCAAATGACAAAGCAAGCAAACAGTGGACATCTCTACATCTCTTTTTTTACTCATGCTTTTTTCTTGTAAATGCTTTTTCTGTTATGAGATGTGTCATGGATTCCTGCACTACGGTTATGTTGCAAATTTCCATCATGATCCACATGGCTTAGGTTAGCCGCCACAGGTGTCTCTCTAGCCAATAATATCACTCGCCCGAACTTACTAAGTTTACATCTTCATTTCACGCAATGTTAGGCATCCATCACCAAAGGAACATGATATCGACTTTTATAAAAAAAATAAAGTGCAATGTTGAAAGCTTTCCACGTGTCAGCACGTATGAGCTAGCTCCTAACCAAATACCTTTGTCAAGCCCAAAACATTATAATCTTAATCGCAATGGGTCATGTTTATTAAGTGCATAAAAAGTAATGTGTGCATCAAATTCGTGAGATCTTTTAAACCAACTTAACCCATGACAATCCCAATAACATAAGCATCTTAATTTAGAAGCATAGATAAAACAATATAACATGGTAAACATACTTGGAATAGCATATTAGCTAAATAGGTAGATATGGTGGACTCACTAGAAAAACTTTGGCTTAAGGTGTTGGAAAACAAGTTTTTTACTTGTTGGAATTTTTGGGCTAGCAAGAGGGAGAAAGTTGACCGTCTAAATGCATGCATAAGTGTCCATAGAGCTAACCATTTCATGTTAAACAAAGTAAAGCATCATTCAGCCCATAAAACATGAATAAGAAATAACTTTTGACAAAACACTTGCATATTAACACTCATTAAAAAGCACATGAATCATGCAACTATATGTATCTTTTTAAATCAACTCAAACACACTCTTCCCAATATTTTTAATAGAATCCAAGTTAATTCAACTAAAGTCTCTGGCACCTCTATCATAACATAAATGATAATGGTGATCTTATTAAAAGCAAAACAAAAATAAGAAGAACAATAAAAAGACGCTCCAAGTTTATACGATAGTAATGCGTTGATAGAAAACAGAAAATAGACGTGTGCAAACGGAGAGTGTTTGGTTCAGTGGGGTGCATTGACATCCCCAAGCTTATGGTCTTCACCATCCTTATATAGCTCTTGGTGCATCTCCTCTACTCCCTGTGAAAAAATTTCAACACAAAATTTTCTCCTATCTCTTTTCTGTGGGGTGACATTAGTAGGCACAAAACAATTGAATTGCTTGTTGCATGAAATCCTTAAAGAAAAGTGTAAAACATGTCCATAAAGTGTATAATGTTGTATTCTTTCTCATAAACTTAATTGGATCAAAAAGATTCAACTTAAAAGTTCAAAGAATGCATAAAACAAAATGGGACAGAATCTGTCCAGAAAAACAACAGCGGCAAAACACATTTTTTGACCGCACTTAAATATGTCGAAAAAATCTGAAAAAAATCACGCTTACAGAGGATGAAAAGTTGCAACTACAGTTCAAATTTCAGCTCATTCGTAGTTACAGAATAGGAATGAAAAATCATACCGTGCACAGATTCGTGCTGGAATAAAATCTCCGAATACAAAAAGCAACCTTTTCAAGCCAAAATGGGTAAAACTTGGCACTTTTTTGAAAATTCCAGAAACATAACTAAAAATTAAGTCTCTTGTTACAGAAAGAGGACACAAAGAAAATCAAAGATAAAAACAACCGGGTTGCCTCCCGTAAAGCGCTTTATTTATAGCCATATAGCTAGGCTTACTTACTTGGTATCAAAATGGTTGGAGTGAGGTGGTTTGGCATCCCCAAGCTTGAATTCTTGTACTTACTTGATATATGTAGGGTGAGCCTAGGGGATGCATCCCCAAGATTGAGTGTTTGTCCCTATTGATCTTTGTTCATCTCCCTCAACTCTTCCACTTGAAATTCTCTTTACACAAAACTCATCATAAAACTTGATTAGAGGGGTTAGTGTCTCCATAAATTAAATCCACATAGGTACAGCAAAGACATATCATGAGTTGATTATAAACATTAGTTACTATTACTACGGTTGTGCATTGCTCCTTGATCAAAAGAACCACACAAAACACAAGTAATTAGAGCAATGCAAAATAAAGACAAAATCTGTCAAAAACTGGACAGCCCGTAAAGATTGAATTTTTAGAGGCACTTACGTTGCTCAAATCAGAAAACTTTGAACTAATGAAATGTGTAATAATAGCTTAATATTGCAGTCGTGAAAGATCAACTCAAAATTCCTTTTCTGTGATTTTTAACATTTTCGCAGTGAATATCGGGAATCTGTTTTCTGGACAGCCATGATAGTTTTAATGATGCTCACATAGGAATAATAATTGAAACGCAAAAGAGAGCATCAAGGAGAAAATATGAAACATATTTGAGTCTAACCCACTTCCTATGCATTGGGATCTTGTAAGAAAATAAATCATTAGAACACAAAGCAAGTAGCATAGGAAGATAAAACAATAACAATTTCAAGACTTTCAATTTAAAGAGAGGTGACGTAATAATATTGAAATGTTTAGACTAATGTTTTCCCCTCTCATAATAATTGCAAGAAGCACCATAAACATGGTTGTTGTGGGTGGAATGGTTATTAGTGCAAGATAATTCCAGCCCACACAAGTACTTTTCAACATATAAAAACTTCTCCTCTGTGGTGTGAATAGGAGAACTCAAAGATAAAGTAGGACTCTCATGAGTGAGAGTATTGTCATAAGCAGCAAGTATATCATTTTTATATTCACATAAAGTAGTAACAACTAAACATGGAGGATTATCAATAAGCAATAAGCATAGGACCATCATCTAAAGCATTATCATATAGCATATTTAAGCAACACTCCTCATTATCATCCATAAGTTCACTAGTAGCATTATTAAAAAGTAAAGGAGCCTTATTAGTTTCATCATAATAGCATGGGTTATCATAAAGGATCATAGAATTTTCAGTTTCACACTCATCATAACATGGGTTCTCATAAATAACAACAGATTTTTCAGTTTGAGTGTTACTATCATAAAACATGTCTAAACCATATACCTCATCATCTTTAAAATTATTATCAATAATGTTCTTATTAGGCATAGGTTCATATTCCTCATCATCATCAGAATCACAAAAGCAAAGTGTATCATCAGCAATATATTGAGTGTTACCCTCATCCATAGGTGGTGAAGGTGGAAGTTCCCTCTCTTCATTCTCTAGTTGTTCATCATTTTCATCATCTTCTTGGGGTTGCATGGGCATCCCCAAGCTTAGGTTTTTATCCTCTTCTTCACATTCTTCCTCTTCCAAGCTTATGTTTTCATCATCTTCTTCCTGCAAAACATCAGTACTTTCTTAAGGAGCAGTGTTCCTCTCTCCATAGTCAACAAGATAAATATTTTTAGAGAACTTGACTCTGCAATAATCAATAATAGAAGCAACCTCTTGTTGAAATTTTATAACTATAGGGCTAGTTTCATTTTCAAGAGCAAAGAGAGCCAATTCAAAAGATGCATAATTAGCAACAAATTCCTCCACTTGTTCCATCCCTAAATGAGCATAATCATTTCTATTGTAAGATGCTATGACACGTTCTTCATTGAACCTACATTGAAAAAAGAAGTGTCTTTTTCTATGTTTAGAGCAACAAATTTTATTATGGAATAAAAGCCACTTTTCAGTGATATATTCTAATCTTTCCATGAAACCTTTCAGTATTATCCCTTCTTTTGACTCTCTAAATTCCTTAGCAATATAATAAGTTTCATTGTACCTAGATAAGTAATTATCCATCCATTCCTTACTAGATTTTTTTTTTGGTATTTTCCATTTTATAATTTTTATGTGTTTTTGATATATATAACTGAAAGTAAAACTAAACTAAATGCAAAACTGAAAGTACACTAGAGTATATGCAAAACTGAAAATAAATATCTAGTGCAAACAAGAATAAAAACTTAAGCGCTACACTCCCCGGCAACAGCGCCAGAAAATGTCTTGATACCCACAAGTATAGGGGATCATTGAAATCTTCGATGTGTAAGTAAAGTATCGATCCCACGAGGAGTAGAAGGTATAAGTGTTTATCCTTTGAAATAAGAGTGTCACTATTCTTATTATCTATGCACTAGACAAAGTAAAATGATGCAAGTGTTTTGGGTTTTTGGTGTAGAGTTTGCAAGTAAAGTAAGAAGCTGAAAATAAAATGTGACAAGTGAAAGCTCTCAAAGAGAGAAAGCCCAATTCTCTATGCAGCAAGAGGACAAGCTCAAGTGTGTGTTTCTTATGTGTTGAAAACGTTCCCAAGGGCTACATGGATTTCATGGCATAGATATTTCTAGAACAACAAGGTAAATATTTTGTCAAGTTTTAATCTTCTTTGGACGGAGTCATAGTTTAGGTAAAGCTAAATAAATAGACTAAACCCTCTTATGATGGATCATGTGGCCAAGTAAATGACTACACAAGAGTTATTAAGACATAAAAGTCCCACCATAGCATTACACTCTAAGGTCCCCGATATTAATCCCCTCCTAATGGAACTTCATGTATTAGACCATAGGTTTAGTTGCAAACTCCCAGGTCCTACCCAATCCATTACATAGTGTGATCAACTCATGCATTCCTCAACATATGTGTGCACTCATATATTGTACAACAAGACAATCATCAAAGATAAAGACTTGACCAAATACTCAAACATGAATAGTGAAATCATTGCCAATCCATACTATGCCCGCGGGAACATGAGAGAACTACTCACAACGCAAAGACATGATATGATTCAATGGCATAAGTGGTACAACACAATCTGAAAATATAATCTCCCCACAAAACAATGACAAGTAGCAATTCACAAACGTGTAGAATAGTACTTAGACAATAGCTAGGGTTCGAACAATCTCAAACTATGAGGGGGATGAAGTGGATCACGAAGATGGCGATGGAGATGGTGCTAGTCTTGACGGTGGTGTTGATGGAGACTCGGGAGCGGGATGGAGAAGCCTTCCGGAGCTGATCCGGCGGCGTTCCCCCCCTCCAATCTTGTCCGGCGACAGCCTTCTGTCTGCTGTTTCTTGGTTTCGTGTTTCTCCACCGCCTCCTTGCGAAACTCCTCGGGGGACTATTTTTATAGTCGGTTTTAGGTCAAGACGAAGCCACGGAGACGAAAACGAACGGCATCGGAGCCACGAGGGCCCAAAGGGGGTGCTCCACGCGGCCAAGGGCCGCGTGGGCCCACCTCTTTTGGTCCTCGGACTTCCATTTTCTCGCTTCCTCCGCTCCTACGCTTTGTTCCTTCCAAAAAAATGAGCTCCGTGAAATCTTAGGTCATTTGGACGTCGTATGCTCCCTGAAAGTCAAAAACATGGAAAAAGGGGTTTTCTGGTTCTGCAGGGTTAATTCCAAATAAATGGGGAAAGTGTGAATTATCCCCCAAAATCATTATATAACATAAATATAACCCATATATGATGCAAATAAGTTGTAATATCAAGTAATAAAATGTAAAGTTCATGTATGCATTTTACATGCATCAGTTACCCATCATGTTTACATGCATACTTGACTTGGCCTTTGTTTGTGTAGCTCAAAGACGCCAAGTACTTGTACCTTGACTTGGAGTCGGATGGCAAGAAGCCATACAAGTTCATGCATGTTTGGCAGGTGGTTAAAGTTGCCCGAAGTGGAAGAGCCATATAAAAGACCAAGGCACCGCCGAGGGAGATGAAAGAAACCTGCCGGCTGCTACCGCCGAGCGTCCCGAGATGGGAGTGAAGGCGTGCAAGGCGGCCGCCAGGGCTGGCAAGAAGTCAGGGGCCTCGATCGCCCCAGGCAGCATCTAAGAGTCGGTGAAGCTATACGTTGCCGAGGTGGCCGCGGCGACAGTCGAGAAGAAGAAGCTACAAGCCAAGTCCGACGAGAAGTGGAAGCTCTACTTCAAGATGAAGGAGGCCAAGCTCAAGAACCAAGAGAAGAAGGAGGAGCGTCTATTCATGGCCACGAACACGACCGGCATGAGACCCAACCAGAAGGCCTACTTCGTGTCCGAACGGAGGCGCATCCTGGCTAAGAAGGCGGAGGCCGAAGCGGCGGAGGACGACGTGGAAGAAGTCGAGGAGGAGCCCGTCGCGTGATCGGCATGAACCATTGCGCCAGGGAGGCGCCTTTTTGATGGCCGGCCTTGGATACTTGTTCTCCGGCGCGGTCGATCTTTTTTTGATGGCCGACGTTGGAGATTGTTGTCCGGCGCGGTCGAAACTATGCCAAGTCTCTGACTTGCTCTCCGGCGCGGCAAAACTGTTTGATTGCCGGCATCATTTGAGACATTTTTATTAATGCATGCACCGCCGTCCTGTTCCTCATTTGTGTTGTTCATCGGCGGCGACCACGGCATGCCCGCAAGGTGTTCGACAGTTTGCTCAAAATTTGCGCCGTTTGGGGGTGGGCCTTTAGCGAGTTCCGCTGTGTGCGGGCTCTAAATGTTGACCGGACACATGTCCGACACCCCCAAAGGAGGCCCAATTGGGGGGTGCCGGACACCGATTTAGAGGCCCCGGTGGAGATGCTCTTAGAAGCAAGATAATATGGTGGTCTTCGGCAACTTACAACCTAGTAGGCAGCACCCTGATCTCGGGAATTTAGCTCGTATGATATGGTTAGAACTCGAGCTTGTACATAGATCTCTTGTTGTCCATGCATGGAAACACATTTTTTTGTTGCGTGCTTATGGGAAAAAGATTCAATAAAACCAATAGTAAATCTTGTGTTTACGGAGGAAAGGATTCAATAAAACCAGTTGTGGGTATTACCGAACCGTGTTGCTGCTTGAACACGGTGTTTTGACTCGTGGGCCTAGACGCACCCATTATGAAAATGTTTTTTAAGATATATTTCAAGATGTAAAAAATTCAAGCAAAAAAATTCGAGTATACATCATACATTTTATGTTCACATAAAACAGAGTGCATGTATTGTCTACACTGCCTGCTAGTATCGCGCACAGCAGTACTACTGTACATGTATCATATACGCAGGAGTCTCCAATACGTGGGGGACGCATCTAGGAGCTGCGACATGATGTGGGTGTGATAGATAGCCGGGGGGCGGGGTGGATTTGGCAAGGCCGAGGACAGTGGTCCGTCCGTTCACTGCGGTTCTCACTCACAGGCACATCAGCACATGCCATCTTTGCGTAGGAAAACCGGGTGGTGCATTGAAACACAGATGAAAGAGCTGCTACTTGCACATTGAGGCAAGATCCATTGCCTGAGCCTAAACACTTGAACCGGTACACAAAGTTTTGCATTTTGAGAGCAAGTCTAGCTTGGTGGTGTGCACGGAAGTTGAAACTCCTGTTAATCTGATAAATTCTAAAAGCATCGAAGGCTGATGAGGCTGCAATGTGAGCAAGCTAGGGTCTGATGGTCTAGGGACCTGGAACAAGGTGAAGGGGTTCCGTAGCAAAAAACAATAATTTTTCTAACTAACGTAAACCAAAACAGCCAGGATCTATCTATCTAGTAATGCGGTAACGGTGGGCGGAACTGGTCACATACCTCTTGTAGACCAAATAGCGGGGATTACGCTCCCGCACAAGCGTTGCTGACGTAGACGTCGTAGCCGACCTCAGGGTCGCGGAGAACTTGGCGCGACGAAGTAGACGATGACGCGGTGATGTCGACGGCGTCGGGCGTCGGGTGCTGGTTGTGGGGCGCCGGGCGTCGGGCGTCGGTGACTGGTCGTCGGCGGCGGCTGCTGGGCGCCGGCGGCGGCTGGGCGTCGGCGGCAGGGCGCCGTTGGCTGGGCGTGACGATGTCGCCCGAGCACCTCAAATGTGGTGCCTCCGAGTACTCGCACACATACGGAGCTTAACGACAACCCCCGGTCACTCAGGTCTAGCTGAGATCGCAGGAGTAGAACAATTGGTGGAATCTCGCAGCGCAACAGGCGCCGCAAAATAACCTTGGTGGGAGAGAGAGAAAAAGCGGGCGGAGAATTAACTCAGGCCGGCGTATACAACATTAATTGTATTTTAGATTGTATTTAAATCAATTAATATGCCCATCTATATAAAGGGGGAGGGGGTGTGCAAACACCTTGCCTCCCCCATGTGGGACTAAAGGAAAAAGGAGGGGGAGGGGGTTCGGCCGGCCAAGGCCTGGCCGTGGTAGCCATGGGCCCCACGCCTTGCCCATGGTGCACCCCCCCCACATGGGCCCAATTCGGCCCATTAAGGGCTGCCCCCTTTTTCCTTCCTTTTTAATTGATTTTAATTAATATTAAATCAATGTAAAATATATATAATTCATAATTAATATATTTATACATTATTTAATATCCCGTGACTCCGAAACAACTTCCGGACCACCCGAACTACCTTCGGTCATTCCCGGAACCCTTCCGATGCTGCCGGAACTTTTCCGGATTATTTCTCTCTCTCCTATATCCATATTTATTCCAATAATAAATCATTCCAATGATCTCCACGTGTCGTTAAGACCTTAAGCGTGTTACCCTACGGTTCGAGAACACTCCAGACATGGCCGAGACCCTTCGCTCGCCAATGACCGCCAGGGAGACCTGGACATCTGTAACGGTCCCTGTGCATTCTACGAATATCGTCGTTGAACCATAAACATGATATCTATTCCTTTTGTTTCTTCGATACTACCTTGTCCGAGATATGATCGTAAACATCCGATGTCCTGTTGTATCTCGTTACCGACAAAGGTTTATTAACTCGTCTGTGATATTACATCTCCATGACCTAGTCATTAGCTGCGCAGCTCTATAGATGTAATCTCACCGAGTGGGCCCAGAGTATCTTCCTATCACGAGGATGAACAAATCCCGCTCTTGATCCATACGCCTCAACATACTCTTTCGAGATACACGAGGTACACCTTTATTGTCACACTAAATAAGATATGACGTTTGATGCACTCAGAGTAACCTACGGAGCAGCAATTGATATGATCTCACGGTCTGAGGAATAAGCTATCATATCACTTTCCTATTGCAAATGGCGAACATCGTGATACGATCCTATTGCAATACTTTGGGTATGTCCATCACCTTATTCCACTAATAAGATGACCTCATTGTCAACCGACGCAATTGTCCATGACCGGGAATTCTCGATCAACTGTTGCCCAATGAACTAGTTTATATGTAGAGGCATACTAGGGACTCTGGTTTGTCTATGTATCACACGTGTATTAACAATTCCGATTAATACAGTTATAGCACGATACAAAAACATATTATAAACTTAATGGAATAATGCGATAAATACCATATATTTATTTGCCTCTAGGGCATATTCCCTTCACAAGGATGGGGCTGTTAGCCGCTAATGCAGTAGCCAAGGTCGCATTGTCCGTAAGAAAAGTGGCCTGCTGAATATCAGAGCAACTCCGCTATCTTGGATGCAAGCATCATGCCGAGAGCTTCAGCATGTAGAGCTGAAGACGCTGGTGGGGAGATGGCCGAGATGCATAGCTGTGAGCACCGACGATCACCTCCGAACTGTATAAATATACCTACACCTGCAATCGTCGGGTGACCTTCAGGTCCCGGAGTCCAAGATGCAACCGAATAAACTTTGGGACCTGCAATGTTAGAGATATGCTTGATTGTCTTCCCTGGAACCAACAAAGGCTGTTGTGTCAAAAGATCCTGACTATGCACATGAGCATCCGTGGTCGCAAGCGTCCCAGGTTCTGCCGAACTGATTGTGCTACTAGCCGTAGAAGGAGTAGCAACCTCTAGTTCAGTTCCATGCATGATCGTCATGGTAGATGCATACACCTGGGAAGGTGGTCATAGTTTTCTACAAAAAAACGTGCATCATTCTACGATTTCTGTCGGGGGGCTACCCCCGGGTAGGGTAAAGGCATGGTCAATTCGCTCAGGTTAACACGGTAATTGACATTGGTCCAGCTGCAAAGATCGTGTGACCCTTCGCGGAGTGGAGCGGCTGGTGTGCCGGCTCAGGGCTAGTCCAAGTTGTATGCTTGACCGACTTAGGCTTATGTCGGAAATAGCCGACATGTTCTAACCGGCATCCCCATGTCGGAACTCTTTGCTTGTCCATGATATGCAGGAAGGAGGATCCGGCATAACCATGCCCGGGCTAGGTGGAACCGGCCGACATATCCTATGGCGGGCAACAAGTCAAGGGCAAGCACAGGCTAAGGACACTGACCCGTCTGACACGGAAGTAAGGTCACCTCCCGTCTGACACGGGCGCGGGACAAAGGGTACAAGACAAGGGCGACGTGACTACTCCACTGTACTGGCAACTGACTGACAGGAGACAAGGCATGGAGAAGGCACGTCCTGTCTCTGACAGGGGAAGCATCATTACCTAAGCCGGCGGCGGCTACGGTAAGAGGCATCATGACCTACCGCGGCCTATGTCGGATAGCCCGGATGCTAGGTCGTGGTAGGGATGTCGACATTAACGTTGGACTGAAGCTGTTGTCCGGGGGGGCCCGGAGGAATTAGGGTTCCCGGGCAACTCGGCTCGACCTCTATATATAGCGCCATAACTCCTCCTGTGAGGAAGACACCAACCAGAGAGCCAAAACTATAGTCTCATTTACTGCTAGAGCATTTACTCCTCTCTCACTTGTAGTTCATCCTAGTTCTTACCAGAACAGCTCAAGGAGCTCCTTGTAGATCTTGTGAGATACATATATAGAGAGAAGCAAGGCAGGAGTAGGGGTGTTACCTCCTCACGAGGGCCCCGAACCTGGGTATATCGTGTGTGTTTGTGGTTCTTTGTGGATTTGTATGTGTTGTTGAGATTTCTTGAGTGTTCTTGCTTGTTCTTGAGCTGAGTTAAGTCGGCTCGGGTCTGTTTCTTGTTCTCTCTCGTGTGAGCTTCTCAGCTCGCTAGCCCTCCCCGGATCCACCAGCGTCCATCGGCCCCACACATTAGCCATCCTAAGGCATCTGCCGTGATACCACCACGACAATTTCCAAACACACCACAAAAAGGTATATAGCGAACCTATATTTATGTGTGGGTGATTGGAAATAAGAAGAGCTTGCATGATTTGTGAGACTGAGCGATTGTGCTTAGCAATTAATTCAGTTTTAATAAACCACGGTGTCGTCGTGGTGAACAGACAGATGCCTACGGGTAGGCTAATTTGTGGGGCCGATGGACGCTAGAGGATTCGGGGAGGGATAGCGCGAAGGGATCGCACACAAAGGACACGGCAAACACGCGGAGCTACCCAGGTTCAGGGCCCTCGTGAGGAGGTAAAACCCCTACGTCATGCATCTGTGGTGTATATGGTGGAGTACATCTCGGACTACAACTTTGCTCCTTGAGCTGTTTATGCTTTAGGTTTAGGCTAAGAAGGATCATGGAGGAGCAAGCTAGCCTTGCATCCAGACTTGGTGCGTGTGAGAGAGGAGCAGCCCGTGGGTGGAGTGAGTGAGGTGTGGTGGCTCCCTGGTGCATTTTATAGAGTAATGCCCAGGGGACAAGGGGGGCCCACGGTAGTACACATGCATTATTCATGATTTGACTACTGGGGTCTAATCAGTACTATTCACTGCGTCATAGGCATGGGCAAGGCAAGTCTTGTCCGTCCTTAGCCCTGCATCATGGCCATGACATGTCCCGTCCGTCCTTGTTCTTGTCCTGTAGCGCCTGTCTTGGCATCTCCTCTGCATAACCCGGCATGGATATGCCGGATAACTCGGCGACTCCTCTTCTGGGCAACCCGGCATGGAAATGCCGGATAGTCTTCTCCCGATACCCGGCATGGTTATGCCGGATTACTCTTCATTACCCGCGCTTCCTGCACATAAGAGAAAAAAGAGAAGATACCGACATACACAAGTTGGTTAGCCCACGCCGGTCAACATAAGTTGGTTAGAATATGCCGGGCTTCTCCAATATCCAATCTCGGTCCGAGAGCTGCGCGGTCATGATGGCCGGGGTGACGGCTCCTCCGGCAGAAGAACCTGTCTTCGAGCCCGAGGCAAGGTCGACCCGGAGGGCCAAGCAGGCACTAGAGAGGCAGGGCCATGGCGGCGCCGAGACATCCCGTGCCCCGGTAAGGACTGAACCTCTTAGAGAGACAGTAGAGAGGTTGAACGTGCATGGGGCGGCCGAGTTAGAGGCAGAGCGGTTGAGCTTGCTGGAGGAGGCCGAGAAGTTAGCCGAGGTCCGGAGGGACTTCGACCGGGTCATGCGTGAGTATGACGCGGCTCATGGTTTATCACCGGTAGGAGGCCGGCCGAACCATGAGGCTGAGGTGCGCAGAAGAGGCAAGGGCCTCAATGCCGAGATAGATAGGGATGGCAGGGCTGCACCCAGTGTAACTCCCAGCGTAATGTCGGCAGCAAGGCCGAATTACAGTTCTCCGGCCAAGACCCTCAGGGCTGCTGAGGCAGCGAGGGCCGAGCTTTCCGGTCTGACCGGGGAGGCCCGCCGCAAACAGCAGGACAGGGTCAATGAGCTAGTGGAGGTGGCAACCCGGCAGAATGAGGCCTTCAAGAGGGCCAACACGGCCGCGGGAGGATCTCAGGTCGTTCACTCAGCCAGAGCGGCCAGTAACAGGTCCAGAGGACATGCCTCCTCTCCGCATGTCGGGGGAAATCAGAACCAGAGTAGAAACCCCGGAGGAAATCAGCAGATGCAGACCTACGACCCGGCCTATGCCGGAAAGCAGATAGCAGGCCAGGGCAATGTTGGGCAGGCCCAGAGCGGAAGCCGACAGGCACCGAGTAATCGGAATGTCGGAAATGCCAACTCGGTTGGTCGGGGACACCCACCTCGGTACCCGGTGCCGAATCAAGCCCCAAGGCGGCAAGTCGTTGGAGCAATGCCGCAGCGGCAGATGGGCGGACAAGACGTCAGCCGGTACGATGACGGCAACTCGGCAATGGCCAAGGCCGGGTATCATGCTTATGAGAGTGCTCTGGGGTCTCGACTGGGAACTCGCCAGTTAGATCCAAATGATGCCCGGTATAAGCTAGATCGGATATATCGATCTGAGCTGATGGAGGAGCAAGGCCCACCCGGTCCTTCTTGTTTTGGACCCAGGATCATGTCGGAGCAGCCTGTCCCCCATTTTCAGTTGAACAGGGGAGCCAAGACTTACGACGGCAGCACCAAGCCAGAGGACTGGTTGACCGACTATGTGACAGCAGTGCACATCGCGGGGGGAAACCGCCGATGGGCGGTAAGATACATCCCGCAGATGCTTGAGGGACCAGCCCGGATCTGGCTGAACAACTTGAGAGAGGGAAGTGTCAACAGCTGGCTGGACTTCGAGGAAGCCTTTGTCAGCAACTTCTCCAGCACCTACAAGAGACCAAACCGACCTCAGCAGCTTGCTATGTGCAGGCAGAGGGATAACGAGACTGACCGAGAGTACCTGACTCGGTGGAGCACAATTCGCAATTCCTGTGAAGGAGTTGTGGAGGCCCAAGCCATTTCTTGGTTTGCGCAGGGATGCCGACACGGCTCCATGCTTTGGCAGAAACTGCAGAGGGAGATGCCGGCCACCTTGGCCGAGACGATGAGAATTGCCGACAGCTATGCTCTCGGTGATCCGATGCAACCTCAGCTGGACTCGGGCGAACCGAGTAAGAGGAGCCCGGGGAACAATAGGTCCGGACCGGGCAGAAACAATGACCGTCAGGATTTCGGGCACAAGAGGAGGGAGCCCGACTTTCGCTATGCCTCGCAGCAAGTGGCGGCGGTAACCGGGGAACAAGGCAATACCGGTAGCAACCAGCGGCAGAAAACTGACGGCCAGGGTTGGGGCCAGAGTCAGGAGGTAAAGAAGACTTGGGCCGAGCAGAGGAAGCCCTTGACGTACGAGGAGATGCTGGACAAGCCCTGCTGCTATCACACTTTCGAGCCCAACCGACCGGCCAACCACACAACTCGGCAGTGCAGCTGGTACCAGCGTATGCGGCGAGAAGGTGCTCCAGGGGGATCTCTGGTAACTGCCCCTGAAAGGCCTGCAGCTCCAAGACCGCCAGCACCAGTAAGTGGGGCCAATGCTGTCCGAGTTAATCCGCCAGTCCAAAGGCGACCACCGGCAAGGCCGGTAAACATGGTGAACGTCCGGGGTAACAACAATGCCGGTCCTAGCAACCAGGGCAGGTACCCACAGGGTGACTATCAGGAAGCTCATCAGAGCTATGTGGTCTTTGTGACCGAGCCCACTGACAAGAAAAGTCAGCGCCAGCGCGCTCTGGAGGTGAACGCCGTCATGCCGGCAGTGCCCAAATTCATGCACTGGTCCGAGATGGAGATCACCTGGGGTCGGAAGGATCACCCCCGAGTTATGCCTAAGCCGGGAGGCTATGCCTTAGTGGTAGACCCGACATTCATCGGGCCAAGTATCAACGTCCGGTTCAGCAGAATCCTGGTCGACAATGGCAGTGCCATTAACATCATGTACAAGGACACAATGCTGAAATTGGGAGTGTCCCTGAACACGCTGCTGCCGACCAACACGACCTTCCATGGCATTGTGCCGGGGGTTTCCTGTTCGCCTATGGGCAAAATCTGGATAGATGTGTTGTTCGGAACCCGGGAGAACTGCCGGACTGAGAGTCTTGAGTTCGAGGTAGTGGATCTCGAAAGTCCATACCATGCCCTGATCGGCCGACCTGCTCTGGCCAAGTTCATGATCTCCACTCACATGGGCTATCTGAAAATGAAGATGCCAGGTCCGAATGGCATAATCACCATCTCGGGGGACTACAAGCGCTCTATCGAGTGTGCTACTGCCGGCTCATGCTTGGCCAAGTCATTGGTCATAGCCGAGGAGAAGAAGAGAATCCAGCAGGTGGTAACGCTGGCCCAGGCCTCCCAACTCGGAGTGCCCGGGATGGCGAACCCGGAGCAGCATGCTTCCTTCCAGCCGCCAAAAGAGACCAAGAAGGTCGTAGTGGACCCGGCTAACCCAGAGCACCGGGTGATCATCGGCACCAGCCTGGACAGCAAATAGGAAGGCGAGCTCACCGACTTCCTCCGTGAGAATCGGGATGTCTTTGCTTGGTCGAATGACGACCTTCAAGGAGTTCCGAGGGAGTTGGCTGAGCACTCTTTATTCGTGAGGCCGGATGCAAAGCCGGTGAAGCAACCGACAAGACGTCTCTCGGACGAGAGAAGAGCTGCGATCATGGAACATCTAGCCATACTGCTTGCGGCTGGATTTGTGATGGAAGTACTGCACCCGGACTGGTTGTCTAACCCGGTCCTGGTAGAGAAGAAAAAGGATGACCCTCTCCTGGCCAAGGTGTGGCGTATGTGTATCGACTTCACCAACCTCAACAAGGCATGCCCAAAAGATCCTTTCCCGCTCCCCCGGATAGATCAAGTGATCGACTACACTGCCGGGTGTGAGCTTTTGTCTTTTGTAGATGCGTATTCTGGTTTTCACCAGATACCTTTGAACCCGGCTGATCAATTAAAGACTGCTTTTATTACCCCGTACGGGGCTTATTGCTATCGTGTCATGACCTTCGGGTTGAGAAATGCCGGTGCCACTTATCAAAGATGCATGCAGAGATGCTTGCATGAGCAAATAGGTCGGAATGCAGACGTGTATGTCGATGACATAGTCATAAAAACAAAAGAAAAATCCACTCTGATCGATGACCTGAGAGAAACATTTGCTAACTTGAGAAAATTTCGAATGAAACTTAACCCGGATAAGTGTACTTTCGGTGTGCCGGCCGGGAAGTTACTCGGTTTCCTGGTGTCTAGCCGGGGTATTGAGGTTAACCCGGGCAAGATCCGTGCTATCGAGAGCATGAGACTGCCTACCCGCCTTAAAGATGTACAAAAATTCACCGGGTGCCTGGCATCCCTAAGTCAGTTTGTAAGCCGGTTAGGAGAGAAAGCTTTGCCTTTGTATCAGCTCATGAAAAAGAGTAAAACCTTTATATGGACACCACAAGCCGACGCAGCTTTTAGTGACCTGAAAAAGACACTCTCAAATGCACCGGTATTGGCATCCCCGTTACCCAAGGAGCCGATGTTGCTCTATATCGCGGCTACCAACCGGGTTGTAAGCGTGGTAATGGTGGTGGAAAGAGAAGAGGGTGAGAAGGTGGTGCAGAGGCCCGTATATTATCTGAGTGAGGTGCTCTCCCTCTCCAAGCAGAATTACCCGCACTACCAGAAGATGGCCTATGGCGTGTACCTAGCGGTCATCAAGTTGAAGCACTACTTTCAAGAGCATCCGGTTACAGTGGTGAGCGAGGCTCCCTTGTCCGAGATTATCGGGTGTAAAGATGCCAGCGGCCGAGTTGCCAAATGGGCCATCCAGTTGTCTCCGTACGCCCCGGCTTACGAGAAGAGGGACGCCATTAAGTCGCAGGCGCTGCCGGACTTTTTGGTGGACTGGGCCGAGATGCAGTATGAGCCTCCCCCGCCCGACTTCAACTTCTGGAAGATGCACTTTGATGGGTCCAAGGCAAAAAATTGGATTGGGTGCCGGTGTGGTCCTCACCTCCCCGAGGCAAGATGTACTGAAATATGTGCTCCAAATTCACTTCTCTGCATCCAATAATGTGGCTGAGTATGAGGCACTCGTGCATGGCCTCAAGGTCGCCAAGGAGGTTGGCATTCGTCGGATAGAGTGTTATGGCGACTCGGATTTGGTGGTTCAGCAGGTGTCGGGAAATTGGGACGCCTTGGATGCCAACATGGCGTCATATCGGTTCCATGTGCAGAAAATTTCCGGGTTTTTTGAAGGATGCGAGTTCAACACATACCCCGGGGAGAGAATGAGGCCGCGGATGTACTGTCCAAGTTGGGGTCGTCGCGGGACGCGGTCCCACCCGGCATAGCCTTGGAGCACCTGAGGAGACCGTCAATCAAGCCATCACCCGAGTCAGAGTCCATCTTCATCCCGAAGAACTCGGTAGCAGAGGCTGTGCCCATGGAGGTCGATGTCGGGAGCATCTGGCTCAACCCGGGGACTGCGATGAGTATGTCGGCAGAGGTAATGACGGTCGAACCTATGGATGTAGACGCCACAATCTTCCCTGTGAGGCCGGTGCCGGATTGGGCGCAGCCCGTCATGGCATATATCCTGGATGGGACCCTGCCGGGCAATGAAGTGGAAGCTCGGCAAGTGTTGAGAAGATCCAAGGCTTACACGGTGATCAACCAAGAGCTGTACAAAAGAAGTGTCACTGAGGTGCTGCAGCGGTGTGTTGACCCAGAAGAGGGGCAAGAAATGCTGCTGGAGATACATCAAGGTGAATGCGGTCATCATGCTTCCTCAAGAGCACTGGTAGCAAAGGTCTTCCGGCATGGGTTTTATTGGCCTTCGGCTTTGCAGCAAACAGAAGATATTGTCCGGAAGTGTGGAGGTTGCCAGAGGTTTGCCCACATAATACACATGCCGGCGGCAGCACTAAAAACTATCCCCATCACATGGCCGTTTGCTGTATGGTGCTTGGATATGGTGGGTCCATTCAAGCCGGCACGGGGTAACATGACTCATATACTAGTCATGGTGGACAAGTTCACCAAATGGATCGAGGTGAAGCCGATTCGGAAGTGTGATGGAGCTACAGCCGTCTCATTTTTGAAGGATATCATACTGAGATATGGTTACCCGCACAGCATTATCACGGACAATGGCACCAACTTTGCAGTAGGGGAGTTTGCTCGGTTCTGTGCGGAGAAGAGAATCCGGCTTGATGTGGCCTCGGTGGCTCACCCGGAGGCAAACGGGCAAGTTGAAAGAGCCAATGCATTAGTGCTTGCCGGCATAAAAGCTAGGCTGATAGAGCCACTCCTGCGAACTCCGGGATGCTGGATAGAAGAGATACCGGCAGTGCTATGGGGTCTCCGGACCACACCCAACAGATCCACCGGGTACACACCATTCTTTATGGTGTATGGTGCTGAGGCAGTTTTGCCAACCGACATACAGTATGACTCGCCCAGAGTGGCGATGTTCACAGAAACCGAGGCAAGAGAAGCCCGGGAGAATGATGTCGACCTGCTCGAGAAGGCAAGAGAATTGGCCCTATCTCGGTCAGCGATATACCAGCAGAACCTCCGACGCTATCATAGCCGGAAGGTACACCCCTGGGTGTTCAGAGAAGGAGATCTGGTGCTAAGGTTGATACAGCGCACTGCCGGCATGCACAAGTTATCCCCTCCATGGGAAGGACCTTTTGTTGTAAGCAAAGCCCTGCACAACGACTCATATTATCTTGTAGATGCGCAGGAAGCTAGAAAAGGTGCAATGGATAGAGCCGGGGAGGAAACAAAACGACCATGGAATGTAGCTCTTCTTCGTCCCTTTTTCGCGTAAAGGGTACAGTGTATGTATCTCGGTCCCTTTTGAATGAAATGCCGGCACCCCGGAGTGAATCTCGGGGACTGCCTTATCCACATGATTGTTTCTTTCTTATGTCTTTTGCATGCCGGCACCCCGGGAGGAACTCGGGGACTGCCCGATCTTTATTTGTGTTTGTATCTCAGTTATTTCTCTGTTATCTGCGTACCGGCGTCTCGAGGTGAAACTCGGGGACTGCCTTGTATGTTTCGTTTTTGTTGTCCATATGCCGAATAAGCTTTCAACCTTGCTTCAAAGTTAAGTAATGTATGCTATGTGAAATGATCTTGTGACTCGACTGACGAATGCCCAAAGTGGTAGTCAAGAGCAAAGATAGTGGAAAATGGTAAACACGAAAACGAACTCGGGGACTCGGTATAAAAGCAATTCGGCATGTGTTGTGTACTAACCCTGTATTTCAGGTATTCTTCCGTCATGTCGAATACCTTTAAACCTTAACTCGGGCATTTTCTAGTACCGTATGCTATAGTCGTGATTTTGTGACTCGACTGTCGAACGCCTGTATGGTAGACAAGAGCAAAAGTCACTAAGTATAGTAAACGAGAAAGTAAACCCGGGGACTCGGTGCAAAATGATCCGACATGACTAGACACTTGTTCGATTCAATAAGGCAGATAGCAGAGTATTCTACTTAAAGTTGTATATATTACATATGTACCCGGCATTCCGGGGATTTGACAGAATTGTTCTCTAAGATTCTATGCAGAAGGCTTGGCAGCAGGAGTCTCGGCAGCCGCGGTGGACTCGGTGGTGTCGGCAGCTCCCAGCTCGACGTTGACCTCAGCAGCGGTTTTCAGCTGATCAGTCGAGGCCGACTTGGTGATGTCGGCGGCGGCGTCCTCGCTGGCTATGTCAGCAGTCCCAGAAGTGGAAGCTTTCCCGGATGGCTGGCCTTTGCCGGAGGTCTTGGAGGTTCCGGGGAGGCTGTCTTGGTTTTCTTCTTCATCGTCCTCCTCCTCGTCTTCAAGGTCATCGGCATAGTCTTCGTCATCCGAGTAGACCTCGCCCTCGACGTACTGGTGGGGCTGTGAATAGCTGGCAAAGTAATGCGCAGCATCTTGTCGGAGCTGGATCTTGACGGGATCGGTTGTCCACGCCGAGTTCTCGCGCTGCACCCGCACCTTCTGAAGATCGATCCCCTCATACCAGGATAGTATGAAGGAGAGTGTTTGGTCCGCACCGGCACGGGCGGCGGAGGATCTCCATTCCCGGAGGCGCCTTTCCGTCTTCATCAACTCCTGGGCCAAGTCGGACACATTGTCCGGAGGCGTGGCGCTGGGCCAGAGCTTCCGATAGACGTGAACGCCGGCATCAAGGAGCTCCATCCCGATACTCTTGAGCGGCGCGAAGCGCGCGTTAAGTGCTACGAGGTGGTCCTCCACGTCCCACTCGCCAGAGATGGGGCCGGCTTCAGCCCTCTTCGCACGCGCCCGGTTAATGGCCTTCACCGCAACGGTGTGCGTGTGGGAGAAGTGCTCTGAGGAGAAGAAGGCTGTTGGTAAGTTAGAAGCCAGGCCGATATAGGACGTATGTCGGCAAAAAGTCAGGCAAGAAGGGAAAAAGTTTGGAGAAACTCACTATCCATCTGGTCGTTGATCTTCTTTAATTCGGCCAGCCAGATGTCGCACTGGGACTTGAGGGTGTTGAGCTTTTTCTCGGCCAAGGTGGCGCGAGACTCAGTTTGCTCGAGCACTTCACCCTGAATCCGCACGGCGTCCGCCAGGGTCTTCTCCAACTCGGCCTTCTCTATCTGGGCCTGCTCCAGTTCTTGTTGGAGCCGAGTTGATTTGGCCTGCTCCTTCTCCAACTCGAGCTTGTGCTCGGCGGCAACTCGGGCGGCGGTGTCGGCTGAAAAGAGCGACAAGTCGGTTATAATGGCAAAGGGAATTTAGGAAGAGGAAGGGTATTGCGGGAACAAGGAAATATACCATGGCCCTGGTGTGCAGCCTGGAGCTCTTTGAATCGTCTCCGGAGGGACCCATGCTCGACCAGCAGCCTCTGAAACACCCGGGTGCGCTCCTTGCTGCACGACTGAAATAGAAAGAGAAGTGTTAGTGCAAATTGTTGGAGATGCCAGCCGGGTAACCTTTACTCGGGCAGGTATGGTTACTCGGCAGGAATCTCGGGGACTGGATGCGAACTGTTTTTGAAGTTTCTCGCCGAATGGTCTTAACTCGGTCAAGTCTTAACCATTCGGCCAGAACCTCGGGGACTGGAGATAGTAGATGTTGGAAAGACTTACCTCTGCAGCCGTTGTCAGTTGAAGGACCGCAGATTGAAGAGCGTGCAAAGACTGAGCAACTTTCCCGGGGCCGGCCGGGTGGTCGATACTCCGGTCGGAAAAGGTAGCCTCGTTGATGTCGGCGGCATTCCAATCCGTGTTGTACTGCTCCATCGAACATGAAGAGTCAGCACTAGGCATAAGGAAACCCGAGCTCTCCAAGTCGGCAGCAGTGGCAACCCGGTCGACAGTGGCCTCCAGCATGCGCAGGGCCGCCGTCTTAACGGCGATGCGAGGAGGATGCACCACTTTGAGTTTACCCGGAGGAAGCTGACCTTTCTTGGCCGCCAACTGATCCGGGGTCGGGGCAGTTTTCTTCTTGGCGGCCTTTCTTGGTGCCTGGTACTGTTGTTGTGCAGGTGGCTGCTGACTTGCAGCGGAGGATTGTGGTTCCGGCGGCGTTGGTTGCTGCGGGGGTGCGTCCGGCACCGCCGTGGTCTCGGTTTGTGCAGCGGCGGGACGCGTTTGGTTGCCGCCAGACCCGACATCTCGGTCCGGGCTTGCTCGGCTCCCTTCCGCTGCGGTCTTAGATGTCGGCGGGGAGGCGTCGGACATGGCTATGTCGGCGGCCGCAGGTGTCGCCCGGGGTGGGCTGCCGACCCCGGTGTTCGTCGGAGCTGCCGAGTCACTCTGGTCGAGCTCGAGTGGGGCTCTGCGCGTAAAGTAAAAGGTTAGGTTGGATGGAATGGAGGGGTCGAAAAACAAGAGGAAGAATGCTTACCCGGCAGCAGTCGGGATCTTTTTGCGGGAAGGCTTCTTGGTGGTCTTGGGCTTCTTGGCCCCCGGGTTGTCAGCGGCAGAGGCGCTGGCTCTCGCGCGCTTGCGCGTAGCTGCTTGGGTGCTCGGCGCAGCTGGTGGTGGAGGCAGAGGGTCAGCACAGGCCAAGGGGGTGGCATGTGTGATCTCTAGCATCACACAGTCGTCGTCGTCAGATTCGTCTTGGGGACGAGACCGAGTTCGAGGCTTACCCGGGCCGGAGGTGCGGGATACCGGGATCGACAAGTGGTCCTCGTCATCCGGATCTTCCGTGAGCGGAGTTGCCGGCATGGCATGGTCTGCCCGCCAACCACCGTTGGCCCACCTCTTGTCCTCCCGGGTTTGCCGGTCAAACCTCTGCAGAAGGAAGATAGCGAGAACTGATTAAGAAAACAAGAAAGGCAAGAAGATAATATAGCTGCTATGTCGGTTACTAGGTTATGTCGGAGAGGAAGAACAAGAGTTTACCTCGGGCGGAGGATTGGCGCGGCTGTGTGGTTCAAGTCCCCATTCCCAGTCATCTCCCATGGAGGTCTGGGCGATGGCACGAACACGCCGGCGCACTGCCGGCTTATCCAGCTCGAAGGGGCTGATGCGAGTTGGGTCGCGGGGCCCACTCATGTGGCAGATCTTGTGCACCCGGTTCTGCAGGGGGCTTATCCGGCGGATGACAAAGGTCCTCAAGAGGTCATCCGCCGTCAGCTCGTCCTTGATTGAGAGCAAGTGGTTGTGAATGGCCTGGGTCTCTGCGTCGCTGCCCGACGGATCCCAACCCCAGTTCGCCTGAGAATGAGGCGGGTCGATTCGGAACTCGGGGAGGTTGAGGAAGTCGTACCCCTTGGCATTGTCGGCGGAGTCCGGATTCTTCACGTAGAAGAAGCTGCGCTGCCACTTACGGCAGGACTCCAACCCGGTGACCTTGGGGAAGTCGGAGAGCTTACGGGCGGCAATGGTGGCGGCCCCGCACGCGGTCATCTCCTTGGCCTTCACGCCCTTGTTCGGAATGCTTTGCTTCCGGAGCACGAAGTACTTCGTCCAGAGGCTGACCAGAGGCCACAGGCCGAGGTACCCCTCGGAGAAGGCGACAAAGGCCGAGAGGACCGTGATGGAGTTTGCCGGCAAATGATGCGGCTGCAGCTCGAACTTGTCGAGGAAGGCCCGAAAGAACCTGCTTGTCGGAAGGGCGAAGCCGCGCTCGAAGTGCGCGACAAAAACCACCCGTTCTCCTTCCTGGGGCGCGGGTTCAACTTCGTCGCCAGGAAGCCGGCATATGATTGGTGCCGGGATGCGGCGCGTGCGACGTAGCCAATCGAGGTCGTCTTGCACTACGTCGGAGCCTTCCCAGCCTCCTCGGATTCCTTAAGCGGATGTGTCGGGTTGCTCGGAGGAATGGCTCGAAGACATGTCGGCTTATCTACAAAACAGATGCCGGCTGATAGCCCAAGGTGTAGGGTAAGTCGGATAGCAGCCGACGAATGCCGGGTATAAAACTAAATCTATTACCGGAGTATAGAAGAGAAGATCTATCAAGGCCATATAAAAGGAAGTTAAATAGTTCTAGGTGGGAAGAATCGCTAGCAGTACAGTGGTGAACTGCTGTGGAGGAGGCATGGCAAGATCTAATGGAGAGAAACCGCTAGCAGTGTTGTGGTGACGAAAACAGCGATCTACGAGGAGATTAACCCTAGTTCTAGCCTGTTCTAGCGAAGAACGGGGGTGAACTGTTTCGGCCGAACCATGGGCCGATCCAAGCAAGCATCGGGGAGGGCCTTACCGTGGAGATTGGTGTCGGGGCGCGAGAGGTGCTGGTCCCGATGGCAGCGCGGTGAGCTGCGGTCGCCGGCGTCGTGAGCTCCGGCGTGCTGCTCGTATGCTGCGTGCGGCGCGGCGGCGGTGGGCTCGAGAGCAAGGTTAGGTAGAGGAGAGGAAGAGGGCGATGCGGAAGGGGAAAAGAAATCCCCTCACGTCCATATTTATGAGGGAAGGGGAAGCGCGGTTACCAATTTTCCCGCCCGTTGGTTTCGAGCGAATCGTGGGATCGTGCATGCGGCGGTTGGCGCGGATGGAGCAGTTATGGCCGCACGATCGGCCACACCATGGGCCACAGAATGGGAACCGTCGGCCGCGGATCTGGTGCGGGTACCAACACGGGAACCGAGGAAGTGCCTCAGGGTCAAACCGCTCGAGTGCCTGCTGGAAGGGACAGATGGTGGGGCCCGGGCGACGCGGTTGTGACGGTTGGTCAGGCCGCGTGGCGTAATTCGTGGGATGGTGCAGCGGATCAGTTCCACGTCTCAGAAGAGGATCCGGGAAAAGATTTGTTGAGGTCGGGGGCTCCGCGTTATGTCGATTAGAACATATCGGAAGTTCCTTGTCGGGCCGGCATGGCGATGTCGGACCGGCTGTATGGAACCAACTTAAGCGGCTCGGTGTGATTGGTCAGCCCGACATAGCAATGTCGGCGGTTGATCTCTGATAGTGGTTTTGTTAAATCTGATGCAGCCCTTCATCCGAGTCTGCAGGACTACACCAACTTCGGGGACTAGTGTCGGGGGGCTACCCCCGGGTAGGGTAAAGGCATGGTCAATTCGCTCAGGTTAACACGGTAATTGACATTGGTCCAGCTGCAAAGATCGTGTGACCCTTCGCGGAGTGGAGCGGCTGGTGTGCCTGCTCAGGGCTAGTCCAAGTTGTATGCTTGACCGACTTAGGCTTATGTCGGAAATAGCCGACATGTTCTAACCGGCATCCCCATGTCGGAACTCTTTGCTTGTCCATGATATGCAGGAAGGAGGATCCGGCATAACCATGCCCGGGCTAGGTGGAACCGGCCGACATATCCTATGTCGGGCAACAAGTCAAGGGCAAGCACAGGCTAAGGACACTGACCCGTCTGACACGGAAGTAAGGTCACCTCCCGTCTGACACGGGCGCGGGACAAAGGGTACAAGACAAGGGCGACGTGACTACTCCACTGTACTGGCAACTGACTGACAGGAGACAAGGCATGGAGAAGGCACGTCCTGTCTCTGACAGGGGAAGCATCATTACCTAAGCCGGCGGCGGCTACGGTAAGAGGCATCATGACCTACCGCGGCCTATGTCGGATAGCCCGGATGCTAGGTCGTGGTAGGGATGTCGACATTAACGTTGGACTGAAGCTGTTGTCCGGGGGGGCCCGGAGGAATTAGGGTTCCCGGGCAACTCGGCTCGACCTCTATATATAGCGCCATAACTCCTCCTGTGAGGAAGACACCAACCAGAGAGCCAAAACTATAGTCTCATTTACTGCTAGAGCATTTACTCCTCTCTCACTTGTAGTTCATCCTAGTTCTTACCAGAACAGCTCAAGGAGCTCCTTGTAGATCTTGTGAGATACATATATAGAGAGAAGCAAGGCAGGAGTAGGGGTGTTACCTCCTCACGAGGGCCCCGAACCTGGGTATATCGTGTGTGTTTGTGGTTCTTTGTGGATTTGTATGTGTTGTTGAGATTTCTTGAGTGTTCTTGCTTGTTCTTGAGCTGAGTTAAGTCGGCTCGGGTCTGTTTCTTGTTCTCTCTCGTGTGAGCTTCTCAGCTCGCTAGCCCTCCCCAGATCCACCAGCGTCCATCGGCCCCACACATTAGCCATCCTAAGGCATCTGCCATGATACCACCACGACAATTTCCAAACACACCACAAAAAGGTATATAGCGAACCTATATTTATGTGTGGGTGATTGGAAATAAGAAGAGCTTGCATGATTTGTGAGACTGAGCGATTGTGCTTAGCAATTAATTCAGTTTTAATAAACCACGGTGTCGTCGTGGTGAACAGACAGATGCCTACGGGTAGGCTAATTTGTGGGGCCGATGGACGCTAGAGGATTCGGGGAGGGATAGCGCGAAGGGATCGCACACAAAGGACACGGCAAACACGCGGAGCTACCCAGGTTCAGGGCCCTCGTGAGGAGGTAAAACCCCTACGTCCTGCATCTGTGGTGTATATGGTGGAGTACATCTCGGACTACAACTTTGCTCCTTGAGCTGTTTATGCTTTAGGTTTAGGCTAAGAAGGATCATGGAGGAGCAAGCTAGCCTTGCATCCAGACTTGGTGCGTGTGAGAGAGGAGCAGCCCGTGGGTGGAGTGAGTGAGGTGTGGTGGCTCCCTGGTGCATTTTATAGAGTAATGCCCAGGGGACAAGGGGGGCCCACGGTAGTACACATGCATTATTCATGATTTGACTACTGGGGTCTAATCAGTACTATTCACTGCGTCATAGGCATGGGCAAGGCAAGTCTTGTCCGTCCTTAGCCCTGCATCATGGCCATGACATGTCCCGTCCGTCCTTGTTCTTGTCCTGTAGCGCCTGTCTTGGCATCTCCTCTGCATAACCCGGCATGGATATGCCGGATAACTCGGCGACTCCTCTTCTGGGCAACCCGGCATGGAAATGCCGGATAGTCTTCTCCCGATACCCGGCATGGTTATGCCGGATTACTCTTCATTACCCGCGCTTCCTGCACATAAGAGAAAAACGAGAAGATACCGACATACACAAGTTGGTTAGCCCACGCCGGTCAACATAAGTTGGTTAGAATATGCCGGGCTTCTCCAATATCCAATCTCGGTCCCTCCCGACCCGGGCGTAGGTCGGTCAGCAAGTATCTCAGCCCACTCCTTGGACGTAGTCCATGCCATATCATGACCCTACCCGGGGGTAGCCCCCCGACACTAGTCCCCGAAGCTGGTGCGGTTCTGCAGCCTCGGATGAAGGGCCACACCAGGTTTAAACAACCAAACCAACTTGACTGAACATCCGATTACGGAAGAAGACTGCAGGGCCAACCGAATTGAAAAACACTTGTGCCAGCCAGGATAGGAGCCGCCATTGGCCCGTTCCGAATGTCCGCGGACTCTTGGTGTCGGACAGATCTTCCAGCTGGACATATGTCAATCGAACGCCTAGATGCATAGACGCGCAGCCGAGATATCTCCGTGCCGGTCAATCGACAAGGGTTTCACCGGGTATTCTTACCGACTAAGCGCGCAGCCCACTTGGGAATCAAGGCCACGCAACCGACATGCCACATCCGAATGGATCGATGTCCTCCTCCCTTCTCTTCTCTTCTCTCTTTATTCTTTCCTTTCTTTTTCATCCCCCACCCGATACACACGGGTCTCTCTTCTTCCTCCTTTTCTCTGCAACCACAGACAAGAGGCCGAGGTGAGGATGCCGGGGCGTAGGTGAGTTGCGGCCGAGGCTGAGGCTTGCCGGGACACGGCCGAGGTCGGGCGCGGCGGTGCCCAGCCGAGGGCGAGGAAGCTCAAGGACGAGGCAACGGCCGGTGAAGTCGGGGGCGCGGTCGGCCGAAGCGCGGGCGGCCGGATGCGGGCAAGGGCGCATCGGGGTGAGGCGCAACCGGCGCGGCAATGGGCGATGTCGGGCGGCGCCGGCGTCTCGGAGGAGACTGAGATGCGGCCGAACAAGGGGTGCGCCGGGGCGTCGATGTCGGGCACGGTGGGGCGCGGTGTCGGAGGCGCGAGTCGGTGACGACGGTGCCGAGTTGGTGGCGGCGGGCTGGTGCTGAGATGCGGCCAGGCCGAGGCGAGCTCGGGCGGATGCCGGGGGCGCCGAGGTGCGGTCGAGGCGTGCGCAAGTTGGGCGACCGAGGTTGGGGGCGCCGTCGGAGGCGCGACCATGTCGGGGAAGAAAAAGGCGCGGGCATGTCGGCGAGGTTGGTGATGACCGAGACCACGAGGTAGCCGAGCTCGGGGGCGAGCTCTCTGTCGCCGAGGCGGGCGCGGCCGAGCCAAGGGCGGCGTGGGGTGCGTCGGTGCCGGAGCGCTTGAGGTGGGCGCGGTTGATTCCGCCGAGGCGGAGGCACGCTGGGCCGCGGCCACGGCGGGGAGGAACTCAGGCGGCGCCGGGACGGCCGAAGCCGGGGCCGATGTCGGCCGGGGCCAGGTCAGACGGAGGCGTGGGAGCGAAGTGGACGAGGTCGCGTGGGTGCATCAGGGGCGAGCTGGAGCAGAGGATTTGACGATGAAGTCGGGAGACCTTTTACTGAGATGCAATCGACTCGGTTCTTCCGAGTATAGGAGAGTCCGCCCAATCCGAGGTAGAGTATGCCTTGGCCCAAACCGAGATAGCCTACTCGGCCCAGCCGAGTTAAGCGTATCATCGGGACAGAAATTAGTATCTCAGCCGGGGCTTGCCCAAATTCAGCCCGGAGTACTTTTTTCTTCTTTCCCTGCTGTCCTTTATTTATTTTTATCCTCCTTTAACTTTTGTACCGACACAGCAACATCATAATTTTGGGTACCGGGGATTACATCCCCGACACTAGTCCCCGAGGCTGCGGGGGACTCGTAGAGTCGCGCGCAGACTTAGAAAAATAACATCATCGTCTTCACGTACTCCTCCTTTTACCTGCAAAAATACAATCATATGCCGGTTCCTTAGCCACTCTGGGCGCTTTACCGACATAGATGTCTTCAGCTACTGCTGGCTTGACATAAACATACCTCACATGCCGGCTTTTAGCCAGTCTGGGCGTATACCGACACGGACGTCTCATGTGCCGGCCTCTAGCCACTCTGGGCGTATACCGACACAGAGTCTCATGTGCCGGCTTTTAGCCACTCTGGGCGTATACCGACACAGACGCCTCCAATCTCTGTTGATTTGACATAAGTGTATCTCGGGTGTCTCGGTATCTCGGCCACTCTGGGCATATCACACATGTCTCGGTATCTCGGCCACTCTGGGCAACTCACACATGTCTCGGTATCTCGGCCACTCTGGGCAACTCACACATGTCGCCTTTGGCAAACCACACAAATGATGATTCGAGATATGGAAAGATGCCGTGATACTATGGCAAACCGAAATAAACGGCGATCTGGGATATGGAATGATGCCGTGACACAGTGGCGAACCGACATAAACGGTGATCTGGAATATGGAAGGATGCCGTGATACAGTGGCGAACCGATATAAACGGTGATCTGGGGTGATATGCCATTATAACTCGGCAAGCCGATACCAAAGACTATCCGTGATACACACTGAGACAATAATGACTATAAGACGGATCCGAGATAACCGACATAAACAACACCTTTGTCATAAATACTCTTTCGGTAAAACCGACACCACCTTTCAACGTTAGTTCAAGCGCATATATAATGGCTATATAACTTAAAAGGCAAACTTACTAATAAGCATAATTGATCATAGCACATGCCGAAAATTAAATCCAGAAGCAAAACTATGCACCAGGGTGCGGATTCGGCTTCCGCCGAGTCCCCGGGTTACTTTACAGATCTAGCAGAGAGAACAGAATGCACTGGTGGGTCAGTCCCCGGGTCAAGACATCTTGCCCCCGGGGAAAATATACAGACAACATAACACGGCAGTCCCCGGGTTACGACATTTTGCTCCCAGGGTCAACAATTTAAGCAAGGAATAAAGGGGGCAGTCCCCGAGTAAACTTTGAGATTGACTAGCTAGTGCACAACTCAAATAACTGGTAATTACTCACATTGCAGTCTCGGTGCGGGTGTATGTCGTTGAAGCGCTCGCGATGTCGGCGCGGTGGTCGACACGGGGATCAGCCCGCCTGACTGAGACGTGCGCTCCAGCCGGGATCTCGGCCTGCCGACACGGAGATGCCGGCCCATCAGTACACCGGGTTGCCGACACTGGAATGCCGGCCCGCCTGGAATGTCGGTCAGCCGGCATAACCACCTCAGAGCGCACTCGGAGGTCGGCCAGGCGGTAGTCGGAAAACCTCCAGCCGGGGCAGATGATCAGCCGATCATCCTGACATGTATGCAGCGGGAGTGTCTCTAGCTGGCCAGCTAGACGGAAGTGTCGGGCCGACCCAGCATGCAGCCGACCAGGGGACAACGCATGCAGCGATTAGTCTGCTTTTTTTTCTCTTTCCTTCTCTTCTTTTTCTTTTTCTCTTTTCTTTTTCTTTCCAAACGATCGATCTGATCTCTTCCTTTTCCCGCAACAGCCGACTAAGGATCGAATCGGCCAGCCCCCGAGCGGCGTCCCGGCGAGCGGCGAACTGGTGCTGGGGCCGGCCAGCCGGAGAGCCGAGGCGGGGCAGCTGGGGCCGGGGAAGGCTGGGCGCGGCGAGTCAGCACTGGTGCAGGCGAGGCGGACAAGACGTGGCGATGGCGAAGCTGGCCGGGTGCGATGCGGGGAGCCGGAGCAGGGCGCCGGAGGAGTCGCGGCGAGGTCGGAGTAGGACGCGGGGCGCGTCCCGCAGGCGGCGAGTTGGGCGCGGGGAGGCGCTGCCAGCGGCCGGAAGGGAGACGGCGAGCGAGGTGTGGCCGTGCGGTGGGGCGCGTACTGTCGTGGTTGCGGATGGGGGTGCGGGCGGCTGCTGCGAGCTAGCGCTGTGGTCGGCCGCAGCGGAGATGGAGGGGCGGCCGCTGCAGGTTGAAGCAGGGGCGCGCACGGGCGCCGACGAGCGCGGAGACGCATCGAGTCGCGGCAGTTGCGTGGGAGCTCATGCGTAGTGAAGATGTACTGGGGTCTCGGGGCGGCCGCGCCAAGTTGGAGTAGAGGACGCTACCGGCCCGGGGCGTCGCGGACGAGCTTGAGGACAGGATGTGCGGGCGCCGCGTCGGCGCCTAGCCTCCGGGCGTCTCCGGAAGGCTTGACAATGGCGACGATGATGGCGGCGGCGAGCCTCTGGGCTTCCTCGGGAGAGCTCGGCGACGACGCGACGGTGACGACGAGCCTCCGAGCTGCGCGGGGGTAACGGCGATGTCGAGTCCCCGCGCCGATGAAGAAGGTCCCGTCCGAATTTTACCCAGCAAGCGCCACTGTCTGCCCCACGGTGGGCGCCAACTGTCGTCGTGGTGAACAGACAGATGCCTACGGGTAGGCTAATTTGTGGGGCCGATGGACGCTAGAGGATTCGGGGAGGGATAGCGCGAAGGGATCGCACACAAAGGACACGGCAAACACGCGGAGCTACCCAGGTTCAGGGCCCTCGTGAGGAGGTAAAACCCCTACGTCCTGCATCTGTGGTGTATATGGTGGAGTACATCTCGGACTACAACTTTGCTCCTTGAGCTGTTTATGCTTTAGGTTTAGGCTAAGAAGGATCATGGAGGAGCAACCTAGCCTTGCATCCAGACTTGGTGCGTGTGAGAGAGGAGCAGCCCGTGGGTGGAGTGAGTGAGGTATGGTGGCTCCCTGGTGCATTTTATAGAGTAATGCCCATGGGACAAGGGGGGCCCACGGTAGTACACATGCATTATTCATGATTTGACTACTGGGGTCTAATCAATACTATTCACTGCCTCATATGCATGGGCAAGGCAAGTCTTGTCCGTCCTTAGCCCTGCATCATGGCCATGACATGTCCCGTCCGTCCTTGTTCTTGTCCTGTAGCGCTTGTCTTGGCATCTCCTCTGCATAACCCGGCATGGATATGCCGGATAACTCGGCGACTCCTCTTCTGGGCAACCCGGCATGGAAATGCCGGATAGTCTTCTCCCGATACCCGGCATGGTTATGCCGGATTACTCTTCATTACCCGCGCTTCCTGCACATAAGAGAAAAATGAGAAGATACCGACATACACAAGTTGGTTAGCCCACGCCGGTCAACATAAGTTGGTTAGAATATGCCGGGCTTCTCCAATATCCAATCTCGGTCCCTCCCGACCCGGGCGTAGGTCGGTCATCAAGTATCTCAGCCCACTCCTTGGACGTAGTCCATGCCATATCATGACCCTACCCGGGGGTAGCCCCCCGACACACGGAGAACCGTACCAAGCTGCCTTTGCAAAAGGGCATAAGAAAAAGAGGTGCATATCATTTTCAAGGTTTCCACAGGTAGGGCAATTTTCACTAATGTGTTTAGAGTACTTACATGCCCTCTTAAATGTAGCTAATGCATTGCTGAGTAGTCTCCAAGCGAATGTTTGCACTCGTGGCGCTATTTGCTTGTGCTTCGACACTTGATTGAGTAATGCAATAACCTGGGAGGGGGGGGGGCAATTTTCGGTCTCTGCCTTGGACGAATCTAAAGGTTGTTAAAACTATGCTTATATGCACTTTTGGGAGAGAAAAGACATGTAGGAGTTAGTTTCCATACCAATATGTCATGGCCATAAGAAGGATCGATTCAGCTATTGCAGGAGTAAACAAGGAGTTTATCAAAATAGCATTCCAATTTTTTTGCCCAGGAATCCAAAGATCCTTCACTTGAGCAGGGTAATTGAAAGGATGTTGTTGAATTGTGATGTTATCGTAAATAGTGTCTCAGCCCTCAAACCAAGGCGTACTCCAAATTGAACTGTTTCTTTGATAAGCAGCTGATGAAACAAGTAGTGGTTTTACGTTTAAAACTGATACTCGTTTCTTACTTATATTAATATAAAAAGACTGTATTCATCATCATAATGCAGAGGCCAGGCCGGGGCACCCTTTTCTAAAAAAAACTTTAAAATTACAGCCCAGAAAGCAGACTTTGTTGTGTTAGGTCTTGCTCGCCAGATGGTTGTGTCGTGATGGTACTTGGCCTTAAGAATTTGGGCAAGCTGGCTGTCTAGTCTCTTTGCGAGTCTCCATGCGGCTGAGAGTATGAGTTCTCGGTTCATTGCCTGCAAGTTTCTAATGCCTAAACCTTCAAGTTTCTTATCTAGGCAAACATCAGTCCATGCCCTGAGACAAAGACCTCTTGTTGTTTGATCTTCTTGAACACCTGTCCACCAGAAATTTCTAATGATAGCCGTGAGCTTAGCGAGGATTTTTTTAAAAAAAAAGATATTATTGGACATGTAGTAGACAGTTAGGGAGGCGAAAACAGATTTAATAAGAGTAAGCCTAGCCGCGTGAGAGAGTCGATTAGCTTTATAGTTGGAGTGTTTTGATTTCAACCTTTTGTAAATGAAAGCATAAGTCGATGATCTGTCTTTAGAAGACAGAATAAGATGGTGCCCCAAATTAACAGAAGACTTGTCAATATTGGGTGCTGGAAAAAATCTTTTAATGTTTTCTTTATCCCGCAAAGGAACATTCTTACTAAAAAGAGTTCCAGATTTGCTTCATTTGGGGATTTGACCCGAGTCATGGCAGAATTGGTTTAATATATTAGTCACGGTTTGTATCTCCTGCATATTTGATTTGCCGCAAACAATTAGATCATCTGCAAACATCAAAGAGTGTATTGGAGGACAATTTGGTCCAAGTAGAACACCTGTAAGATGGTTAGCTTGCAGAGCATCTTGTAACTTTAAAGATAGTTCATTGACTGCAAGGTCACAAACATATGGCGACAAAGGGCATCCCTGCCTGATGCCTCTAGTACTCTTTAATTTTGCATAAGA
Source organism: Poa annua (assembly GCA_026929855.1). NCBI lineage: Eukaryota > Viridiplantae > Streptophyta > Magnoliopsida > Poales > Poaceae > Poa > Poa annua. Next base: position 76,778,400 of record CM049433.1, read on the forward strand.
CTGATCGTTAATAATAACAGAGAATGTTGGTGAAGAGATACAATCAAAAGATTTAGCAAGGTCAATCTTTAACATGAAATCGTGGCTTTTCCAAGAAGTAAGGGAGAAGGAGTGAGCAATTTCCTTGCGCGACAATAATATTATTGTTGATCGCCTACCTTCAATGAAAGCTTATTGAGATGGGTGAATATAATCGGGAGATGCATTTTTAGTATGTTAACTAAAGATTTAGCAAGAAGTGAGCTGAGCTCATTTGGGTAGTGGAGAGGATGTATAACCCAGCCACCCAAGTTCAAGTACCCACGGACGCGAATTTGGGTTCTTATTATTTGAAAAAAAAACTCGCTATGTGGGATTCCCCCACCGCTTTCCTTAAAAAAAACTAAAAATTTAGCACGTCTGTTGTTTTAGTACAGATCTCCTTCCTCAAAGGATGGCCTGACTCGCACTCCGATATCGTCATGCCTCTCCATCTGGAATTACCCTCCCGAGCTTGGTAGGGTAAAAGTTGACCAATTACATTGCATATAGAGATATATCAACATCTAAATATATAACGTATATCAAATATATCTTATGATGATTTTAGTAATATTTATTTTATATTATAGATAGTGATTTTTTCCTATATCTTTAGTCAAACTTTAAAACGTTTGATTTTAACTAAATCCAAAAGCATAGTAATTCCGGACAAATGGGAAGAGAGGGGAGGCGGTACTACTCCTTGGAAAATGACACGATCAACGAGAGACTTTTGGCTCATGAGATTGAGTGGTCTGTTATTTTAAAAATTGAAAATAACATTTATGGGAGTCAAAGAAAAATAAAAAGAAATTGCAGTGACGAAGGACAATTTTTTAGGTACGACGAACTCAAACAAATAATGATGCATACACTGGAATAATATCAAGACATCAACACTATATATGATTCACAATCATTTAGTATAATAGAGATATAAACATATTTCAATATAAGTAAAAAATCTTAAACATACCAATGGCAAATTTTTTTAATCTATCAATATTTTCTCTTCTTTAATTTGTTTTTTGAAAGGCCCCCCTTGATTTAGCACATCATCATCTCTTGGTAATACAAGCAAGGTTATTTACATTGATACTAGAATGAGTCTATATAGTCAAGACAATATAAATATTGTTTTCACACTAGATTTTGAATTCTTGTAGGCAGAATACCTTCAGACTTTTTAAACCTATAAATATTATTTTCGATCTTTATCTATATTATACTGTATAATACGGCTTGAGGTGTCCATGGTACGTCGCGACGTTTTTGTACTTTAGCCCCTCAGCTTTTACGTAATCAACCCGCAGTCCCCGCATAAAAAAACGGTCAACACTGTCTTCCACCCCCAATCCTCCGGCGCCCAAATCCTCTCAGCGGAGGAGTTCCAGCAGAGGAGCTCCAGGTCCCGTAGCCTCCAGCCGCGCGTGCCGCCAAAATCATATCCGATTCCCCGCCTGCGTGCTGCGCCCGTAACCTCCCCGGGCAGCGGGACGGCGCAGCTCCTACGCCTCTGGCTTCGTCGCGCGGCCGCTAGCAGAGTACAGCAAGGCAGCAGAGCCTTCGATTACGGCGACATCGTCGCACGTATCCGCCGCGAGCATCCGGAGCGCGCCAATGGAGCCGCGGGTAGCGCTGCAGGTGCACCCGCGGCGGATCAAGCTTTTTGCTTGGGCGACGACGAGAATTAGGCGGTTGTGCACGTGGGGCGACGGGGATGAGCAGCTGCCGTTGCGGCTACTCTCTCTCTCTCTCCCAGCTATACCAATTCCTATTCGAATGCGCCAAAATAGTCTCCGCATCAGATGTTCCGGATGCAGTACCAGTGTACCACGCGTGCTTGCAGGAGCATGGAAGTGTTTTCTTTGCGTGGTCATCAATCTTCAGTTGGGACTGCTTGATCGATTTGCTACTGAAGAATAGTTTCCTCTTTCTGAATTCCACTGGAGTGCATTGCATCGGCTGTTGCATCTGTAATATGCCATCGCCCAATTCAATCATGCATGTCTGAACCTGACCACCGAAACTGGTAATTTGCATGTCCATTCTTCTGGTTGGATGCAGCGGTGAGATCCAATTTTCTCTACAAAAATAACCAATGAAACCAATTCAATTTACTGTATGTCGAACAAGAAAAAAATCAGTATCTATTTTGCACTAAAATCAAACTCTATAGACTAAGGTTTATTTATTTACGTTATAAACAAGACATGAATGAATACACCATGAAAATGAATTAATATAATGCTTGCTCAAATCAGGATAGCGACACTGATCTCCTCACTGTTGTGTGGGTGAGGCAATTTTCTCAGTGTTCTCTTTTCCTCTTTCCTGATGAACTTGAAACTGAAGCATGGAAGCTGGACTTGGCTAGAGGTGACATTGGGTGGGTTTCTTTGTGTTACTCAATTTTTTAGGTGACAGACACTTTGTTGAGTTCTTCCTCATGATTCTTGGACTTATGCATCGTTTGGCTTATGCACTGTTGAACCAAGTGGCCGTATTTTGCCAAGCTTAAGATGTTCGTAATACTTGGTATATTATCTTGGTCAATATTTGAAAAGGCCTAATAAAAATAAAAATGCGTCTCTCTAGCACATAAACTTTTCTCTTTTGAAGCCGTTTCAACGCACCGATATTGTGCTGCCAGAATTTCAAATTTTTCACGATAGAGCCATTGCCGATGTATAGTTCGTTGTCACTTGAATATTCATAATGGATCAGGATGATTGACAGTAAGGAAACGACATTCGTAGTTAAAACACGGGCGGATCTTACTTGATGATGCAATGGGAGAGGTCTAGGTGCGTTGAAGTAGATGTGAGCTCAAATTTTATCCCCCTTTGTTGTAAGACTTCTTCAGCAGTACAACATGTTACCGTGCATTGTAGACCTACTTCAATGTTTGCTTCTTCAAATGGAATCACAGCCAAATTCTTTGGTGACTTAAGAAGATTTGAGTTGTTAGTGATCTCCATCATAATTAAATATACTTAGTGATTTTCTTGTTGACTAAAATGTCTACGTATGATAATTTTGTTGCTTTGGGATATTCAGGATCCGTAAACATAGAAGGTTACAAAATGAGTGGCAAGATTTTATTTCTATTTTCATAAAGACTGTTGTATAGATGTATGTTGGAACATTAAGAGGACAAAATCATGGGTATAGACAATATACTTTCAATAGCTGTTTTGATATGTCACTGTTAACTTTAAAATTTGGACCCGTTGCAGCGCACGGGCATTTTGCTAATAAAATATAAAACGAGGACTAGATCTCGGGACCGAAAACACTTTCCATACGATCAGTGTATTGTGTAGCAGGAAGACGGTGTGTTGGTTTCTGCTGTAAACCGAACGAACGGCGCTTTCCACCACCACGCTGAACCAAACACACCCTACACGGTGATGTGTTGAAGGCAGGGCCAAAAAGTGGTTCCTCCTTTACTTGGCAAAGTATTGTTGCAGGACTGCAAACCTTTAAGAGAGGACACATTTGGCGCGTTGGCTCGGGAGAATCCATTAATATTTGGGAGGACCATTGGGTCCCCGATAGTCACTCAAGGAAGATCATTTCTCCAAGGGGACAGTGTTTGCTTCGCACAGTAAATGAGTTAATTGATCCTGTGACCCACACTTGGGACATTTTGACCCTCCAGGAGAATTTTCTTCCGATTGATGTTTCTAGGATTCAGAAAATCCCTCTTAATGAATATATGATGGAGGATTTTATTGCTTGGAATTTGTCTAAGACATACTCCTTTTCGGTTCGTTCTGCTTATTATGCGCAATGGAAGCATTCGTTCGGATCAAGGCTATGTCACTCTAATGGACAAGGTAATTCTGAACGCAACCCAGTTTGGGAGATCCTTTGGAAGCTTAAGGTACCGGCTAAAGTGAAGATCTTTGCTTGGAAAGCGTTACATGGTACAATTCCGGGCCTGGCTATCTTGGCTAATAGACATATCAAGACGACAGCTCAATGTCCAATCTGCAAAATAGGGCCGGAAGACATAAAACACCTGATGTTTGACTGCACACGCGCTCGCGAGGTATGGCGTGCTTTAGGAATTTTTGATTTTATCTCATCTGTTCTTCCTGGTGAGCGTTCGGGATCGGTTATTCTCGAGGAAATTTTGCGAAACAAGCCGCCAAGCATTGCTGCCTTGGGGCCGGTTGATCTCAAGGAGGCGATTGTTGTGGGCGCCTGGTACATATGGTGGCAAAGGCGCGAGATGGTCAAGGGAGCCACGGTGACTCCTCCAAGCCGTACTGGTTTTTCGATCCTGGCCCTGGCATCAAATTTCCAAGGGGCTGCTAGTGGAGCTCAGCCACATGTGATAACGTGGACAAAACCAATGGCTAATACGTATAAGCTGAACATTGATGCTTGCTTCTTTCCGAACGGTGAGGGAGCTGCGGGTGCAGTGCTTAGAAATGAGAAAGGTGAGGCGGTGGCCGGTGGTTACTGGCCTATGAGCAATCTTTTGGACGCTAATACTGCTGAAGCTAGGGCGTTACAACAAGGGATGATACTTATTGAAGACCTGGGATGCTCCCCGGTGATTATTGAAACTGATTCTTTAGAGCTTTGTCAGGCTTATAATGGTGTGATTGAGATTTGGAGCCCTTACACTGCTATCCTGGTAGACTGTTTCCAGAGAGCGTCAAGAATTGGATCGATCACGGTCCAGTCGTGTGGACGAGATGCTAATCAGGTGGCGCATAAATTAGCTCGCTTTGCTTTTGATACAAATTCTTTTTCTATTTGGGACGGCGATCCCCCTAGCTTTATTTTTCCTGATGTAATCAAGGATGTAACATTGTTTGAACTCTGAGGCCAGCAAGTTTCAGACGCGCTCTTTTCCCTACCAGGGTACCTACGGGAGCTGGAGGGTTTTTAACGAGGCGGCTTGCTGGTGGTGTGGTTGGTTTATATATGGAAAATTCAAAAAAAAAAAACACACCCTACACGACCGTCCGCAAATGAGCCGCCCCGCTTCCACTGGGACGGGCCCCACTAAGCTTTCCCGAAACGGCCACCTTGCTCGCCGACGGACGGGTCCCACGGCGGCCGGATTTTGACCTCCCCCACCGGAAAACGCCAAGGACGAGTGTACGACGGACGCAGCCCGACAGTAAACAGTAACCGCTGGCGGTAACAAAACCCGGCAACGACGACGCACGCAGACGGAGCTGCAATAACAGCGACGACGGCTTCGGCACCAACCACCACCGAGGCAGGCAGGCAGGCAGGCGAGAGAGAGAGGGGAGGAACGAACCTGTCGCGATTCCGCCGACGACCGAGCGCCACGCCGGTGGATCTGACGCCGCACCTCGTCCGCGTCCCGTCCGTTCCTCTTCGCTCTCTTCTCCTCCCAGCCGGGCGGGCGGGCGGGCGCAATTCCTCGCGGCGCCGTCTCGATTCGCCTCCCTGGTCGGTCAATGCGCGCGGAGGGGAGATGAGCGGGGTCGAGGAGGAGGAGGAGGAGGATGAGGAGGAGGTGTTCTACGAGTCGCGGGACCGCGTCCTCTCCTCCTCCTGCTCCTCCACCTCCGCCTCGGACGACGACCAGGGCGGCGGCGCCGACCACGCCCACCGCCCCCGCCACCCGCCGCCGGCGGTCGACGTGTGGACCTCCGAGCCGGCGCCCGTGCAGGAGCGCCGCAGGAGGCTCCTCCACATGATGGGGCTCAACGGGGACCCGTCCTCCCTGGCGCGCCTCGAGATGGGCCGATCGGTCTCCTACGACGGGCCCATCCCGACCGCTGCCGCCTCCCCCATGCCACGATCCAGATCGGACGGCGCCGCGCCGGCCCCGGCCCCGCCCACGAAGCCGCCGCTCGGGGCCCGCTCACGCTCGCGCCGGACGTCCTCCGGCTCCTCCGAGGCCATCGACGACCCCAGGTGCCTCATCCGGAACCTCGACGACGGCACCGAGTTCGTCGTGAGGGAGGAGTTCGGGCTCCGCGAGCTCGGCACGGGGCGGCACCTCACCATGGAGCAGTTCGAGCTCTGCGTCGGGCGCTCCCCCATCGTGCAGGAGCTCATGCGCCGCCATGACATCGAAATGTCCGCCTCGAATTCAAACAATGGCGGCGCCTCCACTCCTCCCATCCAGAGGTCCAGCTCGGATTCCAGCAACGGCGCGACCGCGACGCGCAACAGGCGGCGCAGTAACTGGCTTCGCACCATCCGCGACGTCGCCGGCTCCATGGTGGCCGCCTCCCGTGACCGCCGAAGCAGCGATGAGAGGGACACGTCGTCGGAGAAGGCGGCTGGACGCCGGTCCAGCTCGGCGACGGATGACAGCCAGGATAGTGCCGGCGCCGTGCACTGTAGCCCAGAGCCCGTCAAGGTGCGTCATTACGGGAAGTCGTACAAGGAACTCAGTGGGCTGTTCATGAACCAGGAGATACAGGCGCATGGCGGCTCGATCTGGAGCATCAAGTTCAGCCCTGATGGGCGCTACCTCGCGAGTGCTGGGGAGGACTGTGTGATCCATGTTTGGGAAGTGTTGGAGTTTGACAGGAGACGAGAGGAGAATGGGGTGTGCAATCCGTTTGTTGCAGTCATGTGCGATGGTTCGCCGGAGCCGACATTGGCGTTGGCCACTATGGATGGGAGCCATTGGGGTAAGAAGCGCCGGGCAAGGGTCTCGCAGAGCTGGAAATCCATGAGCTCCGACCGGCTGATGCTGCCGGAGCATGTGGTTGGACTGTCGGAGAAACCGTTCAGAACCTTTGAGGGGCATTCAGAGGATGTGCTAGATCTCTGCTGGTCCAAGTCGCAGGTATGCTATTGTTGATATTCATTCTAAAGTCCTGAACTGTTGCTTGAGTAAAATGGTGAACATTGAATTCAATCCCACGAAATAGTTTCTGCCTAAATTTCGAAGATTCTGTGTACATTCAGTAATTTTCTTAAAAAAATCATAGCATGTAAGATTGTGGGAAGTGAACATTGTTAAAGCAAAACTTCCTTGTCATAATTTAGCATCCAACCATGCCAGGACATAACACCTTGACACTGAGGAGTCAATGTTTGATATGCATTCAGCCGTTTACCATTTAGCTTACTGCAAATGATGAACTGACAGGTCGCAAATCAAATTGTAGTGGTTTCGAAACACATGTCATATTATATGTAAATAGGTCTTTTCTGGCTCTAGGCAATTGCTTCTTCGAAATCTGGTCTTCAAAAGGAAGGTTGTAATAATAAATTAATAATGCATAAAAATGACTGAGCCTGCTATCTGCCTTAAAGAAAGGCATGCTTCATCTAAACCCGTAGCTTGTCATTTTGTGATCTTACTTGTATCTTGGTACATCTAGTGGGCAACTGCTTCAAATGGCAAAGCCAGTTCCTGAATTTTACATAAGCATTCCTTCCACGGTATAATTTATATACTCTGAACTAGTAAAATTCCCTTTTCCTTTTTCTTGTTCAGAACTTAATTAGAAAAATAAGTATTCATGAAATGACATGGAGTATTTTAACACTAGGAGTCTTGATCTCTCGGGCTATCTTTGTCACCTTGTCATGACGCAAGCTCATCAACTTAACTACATGATGTTTCAGAAGACTACTTTGCTTTTGATTTTTTCTAAAGGTATTAAATACCAAAAATGATCTATAAGTCCATCATCTGGTGGATGCAAAGAGTTCTACCTTGGATCTTCAGAAATATTGTTGCGCCTTAAATGGCGATGTTGGAAGTTTGTTTCACCAAGTGTTGTTGCATCAATATTATAAAACATATCATAATATAAAGTTTTGCAAAATTTATTGTCCACAGTATAATGTGCTTTACTAGTATGTTCAAACCTTATTTTTGGGTATACATCAGTACTGATATAATCCCTTTAGCGTGAAACCGGGTCTAGGTTTTAATAAAGATCAAATGCATCCTAGTCTGGTGATTTCCATTGATATGACAAGGTTACAGCGAGCCCATCTTTCAGGAAAAAATTGCCCTCTGTCTTCTCACTACTACCATTGCATAATATTGACTAAAGGGATGGTTAGTAGCTTGGGTTATTTGCTAGTCAAGTCATATGTTAGGATGTCCCAAGTTTCGATAGTAAAATGAACCACCTATCATATCCCTTATTTGCCGATAGCTATTGATTATTGGCTAATCTGTGTTAGGACCTACTGTAGCTTGGTCTGTCTGAAATTACCTGTAGAATGTTGCATGACATACGTGTTACTACCAATGAAGTTTGAATTAGGTGTTGATTACTCATTATTTCTTGTGGTCTAGAAACCGGACCTGCACCATCAAGTTTTCATTCCTAGACATATCTGAAATTCAGTGTCTTCAGAAGGAGATATGCATGATCATATATATACAAATTATTGGATCCATGTTGCGAGCAGAGAGAATTCTACATATCTATACCCGCATGTTGATTGCCTGGTACTCCCGGACAAATTTACTATTTACCACACTTTTCTGGAATCCTTTATTATTTGCCACATTGACCACCATATGTCGGTGACAGATGGTGTGGCAAATGATAGAAGTGAAAAGTAAAGTGTGGCAAATTGTAAAATCCCTCGGTACTCCCGCCGGTCCTAAATGTAAGATGTTTTAGGTATTTCATGGACTACATACGGAGTGAAATGAGTGAACATACACACTAAAACGCGTCTAGATACATGTGAATCTGAACAAACTCAAAAAAGCTAAAACATCATTTAAAAACGGAGGGAGTAGTATTTTATACTTTTGTGTGTTAGCTGCGTACATGGCATGGTTTTTAAGGCGACGCTTTGGCGCCTTTGGACGCCTAGGCACCTAAAGCGGTCGTTTTTGCAAAGTGGAGGGGGAGCGCCTTGACGCCTAGGCGTCGCCTAAGCGTCGACTTACGGACGCCTTAGAAACCATGGTGGCGTATCCCAATTGTACAATTTGCAACAGTGAGTTAATAACTCCAGCAATGCGCCCAAACTTTTATTGCTACTAGCCTAGTACTACTGCTTCAATCTTCTAGTAATATTTCTTTAGTGCCTGGTGTTATTACAAAATTTCCTGTAATCCTGTCTTTAACTTCTTTTTTATGCGTTGTGCAGTACTTACTTTCATCTTCAATGGATAAAACAGTAAAGTTATGGCACATGTCAAGCGTTTCATGTTTGAAAACTTTCTCACACTGTGACTATGGTAAGATTTAGATTTCTTTAGCGGTTTAGCTCTCTCCCTCTTGCTGCCAGCATTATTCTCAACTTCCTTTTATGGCTTTGAATTTCAGTGACGTGCATCCAGTTCAATCCTGTGGATGATAGATACTTTATTAGTGGTTCCCTGGATGAAAAGGTTCGCATCTGGAGCATTCCAAAACGTGAAATTGTTGATTGGCATGATCTGCATGAAATGGTCACTGCTGCTTGCTATAGCCCTGATGGACAGGTTTGTATACTCTTAATGGTACCTTCGAACCAATTTTTCCTTAATTAAATTCTAACATTATTGTTTTGTTGTTTCTGAAGAGTGCGTTAGTTGGTTCCCACAAGGGCAGCTGTCATATTTATGACACATCAGGTATATCTCTCCATCTCCAAACCATTACATTTTCAAGTTTATTTTTCTATGTTTATTGTTTAGGCCTTATTTTTCCTTCATAATTGACCTATTTTATTTACTCTTGAACAGATAGTAAGCTTCTCCAGAGGAAACAAATTGACCTGCAAACTAAGAAAAAGAAGTCCAGCCAGAAGAAGATCACTGGATTTCAGGTGCTTACCTTAACGACTTTCCAATATGACACAAGGCACATGCAGACGATAACAATACTGAATCGTAGTTACTTGAATAGTTCTTCCCAGGGAGTTCTTCAAAGGTGCTCATCACATCTGCAGATTCACGGATTCGAGTTGTTGATGGTGTTGAACTAGTTCACAAGTTTAAAGGTATTAAATTTTAAACTTGGAACTTACTTATACCATGTTGCATTTTTCTTATAGGTTTCGTTTAATAACCTTGATCTGTTCTTTGCTGTATGGAAGTTCTGTTTAGAATAGCGCTGCAGCCTTCCACCATTATGCGATAATCAACTAACAAGCAATACAATGCTTGCTCATTGATTGAATGTGAATAGTGAAGACCAATTTCTGCTGTCATTATTTTCCTTTCAGCAAAGTGCCAAAACCTGCCTAAATCCACTTTCTTGTGCAATGTTCAGTTACCTTGTTAAAATAGCTAGTATCTTGTTCTTTAGGGCGGGCTGATATCCTTATATTTTCTCGTAGATATCATCTGCCTCAATTGCTATTCAGTATTTCCCAGACAACGGTTTCTGATGCCCTGTTCCTTTTCAGGTTTCCGTAACACGGACAGCCAAATCTCAGCTTGCCTAGCTGCGAAAGGGAGATACGTGATCTCAGCAAGCGAAGACTCCCACGTGTACATGTGGAGAAATGAGGACAGCTCTGAGCAGAGAAGAAGAAGCAAGGGCGCTGTCTCTGTCACAAATTCGTACGAGCACTTCTACTGCCAGGATGTGATGGTAGCTGCTGCATTGCCATCTACCGCCGGATCAGCAGTGACGTCCAGAACCAACTCCGGGAAGCAAGAGGAGCTGGATCATCTGCTGCACGCTGGACCTGACAGGCCGCGAGATTCTTCTGATTTCCAGCAACACCAGAGCGGCATTGACCTAAACACCGGTTCGAATCATAGTGGCGACATCGCATCTGCAACTTGGCCCGAGGAGCTCATGACGCCAACGAAACAGAGCCCTCGATCCAGCTGTACCAGCACCCCCAACGGCGCTGCTGTGCAAGCTCCTAGCCGGTCCGCCTGGGGCATGGCGATCGTCACGGCAGGCAGTGGAGGTCAGATCAGAATACTTCAGAATTTTGGGTTTCCCGTCAGAGTATAGGTAGCCCTGCAGGGGCAAATTTTGTGTATAGATAGGTGGAGGGGTGTGGTTCAGTGGGTGATTGATTTGCTGAGCGGCCATTCAGTCCCGTGAGATTGGGATTGGCTGCTTCCTAGGTGTGCGTTGCATGCTCTGGAACTTCGACTAACCTGCGACGACCTTGCATTGAGGTGCCAATAGTTGGTTTGCCCGAAATTGTACATGAGAGTGGAGCACGGGAAATGCTGAGGCTGGCCTGGTTGGAGAGAAATTTTCTCGCCGACTGAGCCCGCTTTAGCTTTTCTCTTCATCTTCTTTTTTGGTTCTCTTCTTTTCCCCTCTTTTGACATGCTCTTGTAAGAAGAAAAAAACATTTAGGAAAGTAGAAAAGAGTTTTATAGTGTTGAATTCTTTATACAGCTGGCCTGGCAGCCTAGCAACATTGACTTTACGTGTACCAAGAGTGCTGGAAGAAAATAAATTTTGGGCTGTGAAGCTTTCGACCTTGCTCCTCGACATGGCCGGCACGGCAGTGGAGTAACTATGTATGGCCTGTCCTTCCGTTGCCGGTTGCTCAGCATTTTCATCTCCCGTTTCTGATGGTCGAATATTTGCTGCTACTCCCTCCGTATCTTAATATAAGACGTTTTGGTAGTTTAAATTGAACTAACAAAACATCTTATATTTAGTTACAGAGAAAGTACCAGTTTGGTACCCCGGGATAGGGCCAAAAACTCCGACATCGCTCGTGGGGATAGTGCGGCCAGCCGGCCACGGCAGCAGCCTCGGCGCTACAGGAGATTTCCTGGGATCTGATCTTGACATGACGTGCACCGAAGGGGCAGACGCTGGATCGTGACAGAACAAGGACAAACCGGTGAGTTGCAATTAGATACACGAGGCCTACTCAGATACCAGCGTAAAAGGTACTCGCTCCGTTCCAAATTAATTTACTTCTATTTGTGCATAAAATAGAAGTCAATTAATTTGGAACGGAGCGAGTAATACTGTACTATGGATGATGCGCTTGATAGTGGAGCATGACCGAATAAAATACACTCTCGATATGCACCGTCTCCGCTGAATCCTCCTGTTTCCGATCTGGTATCTGCAACTTTAGAAAATTCAGGATCGTGCTGGAAGTATTTGTAAAATGTGATGTTGAACGATTTGCATATAAAGTGGGTGCATCGGCCTGCTAAGAGCATCTCCATCGGACACCTCCAAAAGTCCATCGGGTGCCGGACACCAACACTTATCAAGTGTCCGGCTTGACCCAATTTCTATCGGCCGAGAGGGGTTCCAAACATATGTGCGTGTCGAGGGTGCTAGTAGGAATTTATCGTGGGTTGCTTCAGCGACCGCGTGGCGTGACACGAGGGCGTTGCACGCCTTTCGCACACGCAACGGATTAACGTCAACGCCACCGCCCATCCCTCTTCGACTTTTGACTTTGTTTGCTCTACACAGATGAAGGCCAACTTGTCTTGTCTCCCCTCTATCTTACCTAGAAAGTGAGAAATACACTTCACTATTGGTTAAAGCAGATATTCTGATGCGGAGGGGTCAGCCACCTCTTTATGTTTGAAAGATTCCAGACCAGACTTAAAATCTCTATTTTAGAAGACATTTGGTTGAGAAGGATTTGGTAAACCTAGAGAGAGAGTGCCTAGGTATCCACGTATCAGAGACATTGAGAAGACGAAGCCGCCGACTCCCATGACCCTGATGGCTCCTCCGCCACAACTCGAGCCACAAGGCGTTGACGGAACGCAATGTCCGACCGATGTCGCAAGGTATTGAACCCTTAACTTATAGTTGATTTTCGACCGGTTGCCACAAGTTGATTTTGGTAGCCAAGACAATCGAAGCTAAGATGATCTTGACCGAGAAGAAATCTCATGAGAAGCAACAAAGTGGGAATTACTCCGGGAAGAGGGGATACGTAAGGCGGCCATTGAAGAGACAAGAGCCAAGGCCGAGGAGAACAAGCCCGTGGCTAAGCTCCTTGCCGAAGAGAACAAGATAATGGCGATGGACCGGAATATAATGGATGACTTAACCAAAAAGTGGCATGACATGGCAAGGAAGAAGATCATGGAGCAGCAGATGCGAGGGATGGCAAGTGGTGGTGGCGGTGATGGAGGTGATGATTGATTTTGTGGTGTTTAGTGGACATTTCGATAAGATTTTTTGGGCATAGGTGAAAACTATGTTAATTATCATCTTAGCTAGTTCAAACAATGTTAATTCACATACTTTATGTACATATTGTGATGAATTTAAAGATATGCGGTGAAAGTTATAATGTTTGTGATTTTCGGTTTAGGGACTGAAACTGCTGCGGCAGAACAGAAACCCAAAAAACGTTTTCAACCCCTAAACCGCGTATAACGTGAACTAAAAACGTGTTTTCGATTCCGCGTTTTTCGATCACTGTTAAAGAACTCTTGGAATAATATCGTGCAAGAATGTGATGTAAACCGTTTCAACCCCTAAATCGCATAAAACGCGAACTAAAAACACGTTTTCGATTCTGTGTTTTTCGATCAGAATTCGGGTGCGGGTATGGCACCCCCATACCCGCACCCGCCCCTTCTCCCCGTCCCCGTTACCCACCCCCATACCCACCGGCGGGTACGGAGTTCAACCATACCCGCCACCCGCCGGGTATGTGGGACCTGACGGGTACCCGCCTCTGCTAGTAGTCGCCGGAGTCGGTGAGGATGAAGTGTTTGCTGGCCGTCGCACGAGATGCAGTAGAGAGACGGAGGGAGCGCGGTGACGCAAGATGAGCGGCGGCGGCGCAAGATGGCCAGATCCGCATATGAGAGGCGGTGGGGATGGCAGAGGAAGGGAGCGGCTACGAGGGCGGCGCAGAAAGGCGCGGGCTTGGCGAGGGAAGGGCCGGACGCGGCGGCGTGGACTTGGCGAGGGAAGGGCCGGACGGGGCGGCCTGGGCTTGGCGAGGGAAGGGCGCGGCGCCGGCGCATATCGAGATCGCTAGATGGGGGCGTGCGGGTGAAGAGAAAGGGAGCAGAGGATCGCGATGTGGGTGGCGGCTGGGAGCCTGGGAGTGGGAGGTGGAGTCGTGGGTAGTGGGGGTAGTGGGGGAAATTAGGGTTTCGTGCTGCTATGGACAATGACATGTGGGCCGCGTGGGACTGGGGTTGGGGTGTTTACTGACGGGTGGGGTTTACCGGGTACGCGGGTAAAAGGGTACGGGTTTGATACCCCCATACCCGCCCCTGCTAGACCCGGCGGGTCTAGCATTTCCCTGTTAAGCATACCCGCGGGTATTTTTTCACACCATACCCTCCCCATTTGATGCGGGTACCCGTCGGGTTTGCGGGTGACGGGTACCCATTGCCATCCGTAGTAAAAACTGTCGTTAACTTTGGGTAAACATGGCTACTGTACTAAGAGCATCACTAGCAGTACCCTCAAATCCTCAAACCCTCATAGCAGTTTTAAGGGTTGAGAATTGGCATTTTTGGTCACTTTTCTGTGTTGAAAAACAGGGGCAAAGACTAGAACCCTCAAACCCAACCCTTATCACAGACTATTCCGTTATAACAGGGTCCACCTCCGCGTCTTGGAGGAGGTCCATGTATGTCCTAGACTGTGCGGGCATTTCGTCGGGCACCTCGTGTGCGGCCGGCGCGGCGGGAGGAGGTTCGGCGACGGCGGGGGCGGCCTTCTTCCGCGGCTTGGGCACGGCCTTCCTCGCGACCTTCTTCGCGGCCGGGGATGCCCCCGCGGCGACCTTGGAGGCCGCAGAACCTCGCGGCCCAAGCGACGCTGTCTTCGGACGGCTCTTGGGGCGGGCGGGGGGCGGGGCTAGGGAGGAGGAGGCGGCCGGGGCGACGGAGGAGGCGGCCCGGGCGGGGGTGGGGGCGGGCGGGGCGAGGCCAGCACGCCGCCGCTTGGCACCGATGTGCGTCGCGGCGACCACATCCGCCACCTGCGCCTGGCTCGGGGCGGCCGGCGCCGGCGTCGCGGAGGAGGCGGGCGGGGCGAGGGAGACCGCGGGTGGGGCGGGGGAGGCCGCGGGCGGGGCGGGGGAGGCCGCGGCCGGCTCCATGGCACCGGAGCGGAGCGGCTGCGAGCGCGGCGGTGGCGGGAGGAAGAAGATGGGGCGGAAAAATCCCTCCCGCGCTCAGTGGTTGCGAAGTACGGGCTCGGCCTGCATTCCCTCTCCAAGCCCTCACTTCTACAGGTTGGGAGGGCGACCCGGGGTCCAAACTCTAATTTTTTTACGATTTAGGGGTTCTATTCTACGCGTTTATTTCGTTTCAAGCCGTAAAAAAACAGTTGTTTATTAGGATTTACAGGTCTGAGGCTACTAGTAGACATGCTCTAATAATACCGTCTAACCTCCCCGCCTCGCTAAATAAACGTGTGCTTGGGACAGCCTGATCAAACGCCTAGGGTTTCCCGAGCCGCCTGCCCACCCATCACTACCCACCTCCCCTCTTCCCCGACACAGTCTCGACCTCGGCCGCCACCGCCATTGCCGCGGCTTAGCACGAAATCCCCAAACACGACCATAACCCCTCCTCCGGGGCGCCAAGCCCGCGCGGAATCGGCCAAGAACTCGAACGCGATTCGAAGCGAGCACCATAAGAGCACGCACGCGCGCGCGCAAAACTCACTTCCTCCGTCCTCTGCTGATTCCCGCTATTTTGGACCACACGCTAAGAACAGATCCACCAGTGCGCAGGTCTTACCAGACCAGTGTGCGTGTGCGACTGACTGTTGTGGAACACACTCTGACGCGAGGGTTTGGATCATTGAATCGGTTCGGATTCGATCTCTGTGATCTGTGCCTAGGACATGATGATCAAATCGGTGATATATTTTGGGCACATCTCCATCGGGGAGGTGGAGCTGTGGCCCAAGGGGGAGACGGACTTGGCAGAGGCGCCGTGGGTGCGGGAGATCCGGGTGGACCGCCTCTCCCCGCCCAGCGAGCGGTGCCCGCCGCTCGCCGTCCTGCAGACCGTGTCCGCGAGTGGCCGCTGCCTCGTCATGGAGTCGAGGCCGACCCCGACTGCCACTGCGGACGAGCCTCCCTCGCCGCTTGTCTCCATGCACACCGCTTGCCTCAGGGACAACAAGGTACATATGAATCATACATACCCAGCAGCTGGAGAACAGAGATCATTCTGAATAAATGCTACGAGTAAACCCGAGGAATGAAATAGGAGTATCAGTTAGCGCATGAAGTACACAGTAGTGAAAAACTTCCCCTGAAACATTTACTGCATTACCGAGCACTGTAACTCAGCATGAATAATTCTTAAGATGCGTAGCTGACTAATTATACCCACCCGAACTTACATGAGCATTAAGCTTTGATGTTTTTGTCGACTTGGTTTTTACTTAATGGTATCGATTCAAATACATAACCTGGCCTGCTAGTGCTGAATGACTAAGTTTTCACGAGCAGTGCTTCATATTTCACAAACAGAGCAATCGTATTTTCAGAATCCTGAATTCAAAATGTTGCTTGTTGAGGCATACAAGAGATGATCAAGCGTTTTACTTTCCTCAACGGTTATGAGACTTTGTACATATCAATACTTTTCTCAGCAGTTCATCTCTGCAATTGAATCTGAACACTACCGAACTCTATTTACCCGACAAATATTTGAAGATGGAGTGAAGTGTTGCTCGACTACTTTTGAGTTTGAAAACATGAATTTGCATGAAGCTCGTCTTGCTAGCTAGTTAATGTGCATGAAGTTCATCTTGCTAGCTAGTTAATGTGCTGATTGATTCTGCAGGGACGTGAAATTTGTGAAGAGCACAACTGTATTAAGTTATATGTTTGCCCTTGTAGATAACCATATTGCAAATTATTAGTAGCAACTATGATGATGACATTGCTGTGAATATTCCCGTTTCAATATTTTTCTTGTTTAGATAGTTTTCAGCCAATCCATGCCACCAAATTTGGAACAAAGTATCATGTCCTTTGCCTTTTATTTCTTTCTCCTTTTTTTAGTTTGGGACCTCTGTAAGAGTCTAAGAGATGTGCTAACGAAAGGAAATTCCTAAGGCAAAGGAAATGCAGCACATCTTGTTACACTTTACCTTCGGAATTTCTTTGCTTTGGTGCCTTTTGCATTTCCCCCCTTCTAACACTTTATTTCCTGATTAAACGTTTGTCCTGTTTGGCTTATCTCCTTCCAATGAATTCTTTGTGCTTGCAGACCGCTGTTTTTCCACTTGGAGCAGAAGAGATCCATTTAGTGGCAATGAAACCCAAGAGTAACTTGCCAAACCATGCATGCTTTTGGGGCTATAAAGTACCGCTAGGCTTGTATAGTTCTTGCTTGAGTATGTTGAATCTTCGATGCCTAGGTATTGTGTTTGACCTTGATGAGACACTAATTGTTGCCAATACTACACGGTCTTTTGAAGACAGAATTGATGCGATCCAGAGAAAATTGAGTAACGAGTCTGATCCGCAGCGTATTAGTGGTATGCTGGCAGAGATCAAGAGGTACCAAGATGACAGGTCTATGCTAAAGCAATATATAGAAAGTGATCAAGTTACTGATGGTGGGAAAGTGTATAAAGTGCAACCTGAGGTTGTCCCACCTTTAGCTGATAACCATCAACCTATGATACGTCCTATCATAAGGCTACAAGAGAAAAGTATTATATTGACACGTATAAATCCATCGGTACGTTCTTGACTTTATTCGGTCATTTTTTGGCATGTCTGATAGCCAAAACAGCCTCTGTTGTCTCTTCTGTATTTCTATTCAGTCACTTTCGCATGCTATAAACATACCACCACAACATGGTTTATATCGTATGACATAATCAGTTTTACCTAATTCAATCCAATCTGTCTTGTAGTATTCCCGAATTATGTGTTTCTTCTTTTGTGTGAAAAGAATATGGTGACTTGTTTGGTTATGGTGCTGCCAGTTGTTCATGCATCGCACTGTTGCTTGCAGAGCTTGAATCAAATTAAATAACGTCTTATCCACAGTATCATGGCAAAGTGCACACATTAGATGTTATGGACAACCGAACATTCTTTTTCTCAGTCCTGCTGATCTTCAACTATGTTTGCTTGTTGCTAGATTGTACAATTTATTTTCTGTTACTTTTTTTTGTTAGATAAAAGACACCAGTGTTCTTGTACGGTTAAGGCCTGCTTGGGATGATCTTAGGAGCTACTTGATTGCAAGAGGTCGGAAACGTTTTGAGGTGTATGTGTGCACAATGGCTGAAAGGGACTATGCCTTGGAAATGTGGAGGTTGCTTGATCCTGATTCTAGACTGATAAACTCTGTTCAACTTCCTCACAGGCTTGTTTGTGTCAAATCTGGTATGTATTTATCTTGCTTCCAATCACAAAAACTATAAAGGGGCTTAGTGTCTGTAGATCATCTTTTAATCAATTGTTGTCACTGATGTTATCTCGAATTTCCATGTCCATGCATATAATATCGTGGTATTTTCCATCCTTTTGAGGTTAATGCTAAATCAACTCATCTAGGTTTTAAAAAGTCTTTGCTAAATGTATTCCATGATGGATCTTGCCACCCTGGAATGGCCCTTGTGATCGATGATCGTTTGAAAGTTTGGGATGAGAAGGATCAGTGTCGAGTTCATGTTGTTCCCGCTTTCTCTCCATATTACGCTCCGCAGGCAGAGGTAGTGTCTATTCTGTATTTATTCTTGCATAAGAGTATCTTACTTGTTTACAGAGGTTGCCCTGTCTTTGACTTGCACAGGCAAACTTCCCTATTCCAGTTCTCTGTGTTGCGCGAAATGTTGCATGCAATGTTAGGGGTGGCTTCTTTAAGTAAGAACATCATCTTGGCTATATGCTACTGCTGCAGAAACTTGTTATGCTATTACATACACAGAAAAGAATGTTGAATGATTTGTTGATACTTAATTTATGATTCAATTGACAGAGAATTTGATGAGGGTCTCCTACCATGGACTAGTGAGGTTCATTTCAATGATGAATTAAATCATGCTCCTTCTGCTCCTGATGTTGGTCATTATTTGATTTCAGAGGTAAACTTTGTGAAGGTGGATGGCTCGATTCTTTAGATGGACTCCCTGTAACTACCAAGTAACACTGATTTTTTCTTGTTAGGATGAGAATGCTGCAATTTCGAATGCAAACAAAGATCCGCTGGCTTTTGATGGTATGTCAGATGCAGAGGTTAAGAGGAGAATGAAGGTTTGCACTTCTTTTTTGCTGAATGCTTGGTTATGAAAAGAAGAAGGGTGAAAACTGAATGATATCCAAAAATTATGGCCGTATTGTTTGTAATCAAATTGAGTGTGAGGTAGAAGATCGCCTAAATTCATTGCTGCTTAAAATGTGCGTCAGCCATTTGTTATTACTTTCAAGCAACACATCTTAGAATCCAAAGATATATTGCGTAGCATTTAACATATAGTTATTGTTCATTTACGTTGAGTTATGCCTACGGAAGTTCTATACCTTAGGGTAGAGTGCATAACTTGAAACTCAACATGGTGGTTCAATTGTTGCTGAGCACAATAAGAGTCTCATTACCAACACTACCACAAATGTTATTCGAAAATGTGGTTGTAGTAGACTTCGGCCACTGGATCAACGTTGCATTTGATCCAATACTAAAAAATGTTTCCCTCCCTAAATGCAATAATCCCTTTTTTACATAAAGTGAGTGAGAAGGTGTTATTTTTTTATTAGCTTTGCGTTTTCATCTATTTTGTTGCAACAACTAAATGCCACTGCTAACCGTATGGTGTTGTTCCAATGGGTTGTATTCGTCTAAAAGAAAATGTTAATGTAAATGGGGGCGGATATCTTCACATTTCTTAGCAACTGATACTATTTTTAATTATTTAATAATCATATCTCCTAGTTATGTGTATCTGAACTATTTTTCAGGAAGCAGTTAGCAGTGTTCAAGCTGCGGATCCAATGAAAACAAATGTTGATGTTATTTCAGTAGCTGCTAACCAGCAAGTTGCTACATCCTCATCTGTTCCGGTAGCACCACCTCTGGCGATGGTGCCTCTGAATAACGATCAAGATCCTCAGTTTCCTTCATTCAGCTGGCCAGCTACTCAATCAGGTCTTGGGGATCCCTTGCAATGCTCTCCAGGTAGAGAAGAGGGTGAGGTTCCTGAGTCTGAGTTAGATCCTGACACGCGGAGAAGGCTTCTGATATTACAGCATGGCCAAGACACAAGAGATCCTACACCACCCATTCCTGCAGAACCTTCTGTACAAGTTTCAGTTTCTCAAGTGCAATCTCAGGGGAACTGGCTTCCTGTAGAGGATGAGATGGACCCCAGAAACCTAGATAGGACCTCAACAGGGTTTCATTTAAAATCTGATCCTGTACATAGTGATAAAAATCAACCAGCACATCAATCATACTTCTCTGCTGGGGATAATCCTATATCTTCTGACAGACTTAACTACCAGAACCAGAGATATCCTTCTCAGGTGAGTGATCAGGATCAACTTTTAATTAATCTTTGTTCATTAGTGAGGTGATTCTAGAAGATTTTGTGACGAATACTGGATTTACTCAGCAGCCTCACAGTGAGGATCAACACATGCTTCAGAACCAGGCACCTACAACCTACAGATCCTTTTCTGGTGCGTTTTGCTTTACCTTTCATGTTTCTGATGTTCATTCAGGTTTTCAGGATAGCAGTTGCATAGGATAATGCATGGTCCATGTCTTCCTTCTGTGCCTACTGAATATAGAAGCTTAAGCTTTTTAGGATATGCTGTTACAATATAATCACCTATCTGGTTCTATCCCTATACAGTTGTGTTTAGTGTCACCTGCCTGAACTCAAACTTTGTCCTGCTAAATTTTAGATTGTCCGCCTACAGACTACAGTAAGACGTAAAACGTTAGTATGTTTGCTAGTTATGCATTACAGTTTGATTGAGGACATTATGGCTTGGACATAAGCTGTACTCTCTTTGTCCCTAAATATAAGACGTCCTAGTAGTTTAGTTTGAACTGTCAAAACGTCTTATATTTAGGGACGGATTTAGGGACGAATTTGGTGCATTGCTGGTAGAGATGACAATGTATTATGGCTCATACACAAGTTTTGATTTACGTCTTTTCAGTTAGTTTTGCTTGGCTGTTATTAATATTTTCTCTAAATATACTGATTTGTCAATATGGCTGAAGCTATTATGTACACCGGAACACCTTTCATCGGGAATCTTCCCTATTGTAAATTATATTCGCAATTGTAATCTAGCTGCATAAGTAATTATGAATCACATGCATATTCAGCACTTGAAGTTCAGCGTTCCATTTTGAAACTCATAGCAAGTGCATGAGTCAACTATTATAACATTTCTAACTGTGTTTCTCATGTCTTGATTTCCCCACTGTTCATTTGGTCATTTGGTGTAGTCTCCTCTCTCCTGTGGTTAGATGATTTAAGATGTTATTTTATACTAAATAATTAGATGTGCGTGCACCTTTTCATGGTCCAGTACAGTAAATGTAAACCCATATGTGTGTCTTACTAGTTAACATGAAATATAATATTATTGCCTTTTGCCCCTTAGTGAGCCTTTATGCACGTTCGGTTGGATGCTAAGGCTGGGGCATATCGTAGAGGCGATAAAAAAAAACAGTTCGGTTGGATGCTAAGGGTGTGTTTGTTTGGGCTGTGGCTGGCTGTGGTGCTGTGCAGAGAAAGCTGCTGTGTATGGAAAGCTGCTTTTCTGAGTGTCACTGTTTGGCGACTTGACTGGCTGTCCAGCTGTGTGTTGAGGAATTGTCTGAAACACCCTTCGTGTCACACATTTGAATATACACTAAAATTTCATGAAATTTTAGTAATTAGATGTCTTTAATACTAATTTCACTGATAATGAGTTACTACATATATTAATTTAAATAAAATTCGTAATACTTACAAATAATAGCTCAAATAATTAGATTAATGTTTTGCACATAATTGCTAGTACCATGCATGCGTGTGATTTGTCCTCTGTAGTTCCTCACGTGAAATCAAAGTTTGCCTGGCCCTGTATGCCGATCACAAAGGAGCAGGAAAAATAATAAGAAGTACTGCTGGGTGCACACGGATCTGCACCATGGACGCGTAAAATATTGTGGACCACCCGCGTGAACGAGAGCAAGGCTGCACGCAGCACGCCGTGTTGGATCGATGGCAGTTGCAGTAAATAGGCAGAATAACAAGGGCAAAGGGATGTACCGATTCATCTGTAAGTGGCAAAGCTGCGGGAAGCCACACGAAGCACCTATCGAGGTGCTTTCCCGAGCGCGTGCATTTGGTCGTTCGGCTTTGGAAAAGTCCACCGCGCAGCTGACCCGTTTGTTTCATTTGCTCGGCTTATTTCTGTGGAAAGCTACAAAAAGCCCAAACAAACACCCCCTAAGGCTGGGGCATATCGTAGAGGCGAAAAAAAAAACAGAATGACTGCTCCTTTTTCTGCCGAAAGGTTTACCGTTGATCCAAAATTCTTTCTTGTTTGCTGCTTTGTTCAGTGGTGCTCCCATCATCATGATAAGCATGCAATTTCATGAATGCCCATTGCAAACTATTTGACTTGTACTATATAGAGTATCTGATAGTGTATCTGCAATGTGAAGGAGAGGACATGGCAACCCAGCATTTTCATTCAGGTCACAGAAGCAGCGAAATGGAGTCAGGACGTCAATTTGTACAATATACAGAGACATCTGGTGGTGTGTTGGAGGAGATCGCGGCAAAGTGTGGATTTAAGGTAATTTTGATGCTACTGATCAGATACCATTATCTTCTTTACGTATTAGTTAAACTTAAACGTTTCTGCCTATCTGGTGTATTTCTTCACTTGTTTCTAGGTGGAGTACCAGTCAACTCTATGTGATACGGCAGAGTTGCGATTCTCCATTCAGGTAGATTACAGCCTCTGCTGATTGAAAATGTCAATAATGTCATTTATTTAATAGACTTCTTGTCAATGGATGATGGCACTCCATCCTTTCCAAAAAGCAAGGTCTATAAGTTTAGTCGAAAGTCAATGGATTACAAATTTGACCAGTTCTATATAAAAGTATTGGACATCTACAATACCAAATCAATATCAAGAGATTGACCACAAAATGTATTTTCAGGGTCTTTATTCAATATTGTACATGTTGTATTTTCTTCTATATATTTGGCAAACTTAGTAAGCTTGACTAAATTTATATTCCTTATTTTTTTGAAACAGGGTAGTATTTCTCTTTTATTGGAGATTGTGGAAACATGATGTAGATCTCAGGATGTAATCTTTATAACACTTGTTACAGGATAGCCACTATTTAGCAGATTAACATTTCACCCACTCTTTAAGTATGTTCTGCATGCAAATTATTCCAGTTCACTTGCAGTTTTCACACTACCGCATCATTTTCTCCACTCCATATTTCTATGTGGATCTTTCAGATTTGGATTGTTGGAGAAAAAGTTGGTGAAGGAATGGGAAGAACTAGGAAAGAAGCCCAACGTCAGGCTGCTTATATATCTTTAAGAAATTTGGCTGGTGAGTTTTTTTTTCCCTCAATTGCCTAGTTTGTCGACTCCGTCTGATCTTGCAACAGCTTGTTATTCTGTTTTTTCAGACTCGTGGCATTTTTGGATATTAATCATCTGAGTTCACTAAAATGTTTCTCCATATCTTTTGCCTGTCCATAATTTCTCAGTGTCCTTCGTCTGATATATCGATTCTATGCAGATTTTGTAAAATGTATAAATACTGTAATAAATGCAATCTTCTCATAAAAGCTGTATATACTACTCCCTCCGTTCCAAATTAAGTGACCTCCATTTGTCTAATTGCGGATGTATCTAGACGCGTTCTAATGTGTAGATACATCCATATGTAGACAAATGGATGTCAACTAATTTGGAACGGAGGGAGTATATAGTAGTGAATTTTTTGTTCCTATATAATGCTAGATTTTGACATATGAAGTTTACTTGCAGATAAATTTCTGTCATTTGATCCAGATAAGTTGACAGTTCCAAAGGATAATGGTTTTAGTAGCAATCCAACCATATTC
Organism: Poa annua; assembly: GCA_026929855.1. Classification (NCBI taxonomy): domain Eukaryota; kingdom Viridiplantae; phylum Streptophyta; class Magnoliopsida; order Poales; family Poaceae; genus Poa; species Poa annua. The sequence continues at coordinate 76,802,368 of CM049433.1, forward strand.
AAATATACAGGAAGTAGTAGAGATGACATGTTGCCAGTTGCAAGCACTTCGGATGAGTCTAGATATATGCATGAGAGAGTGTATAACTCAAGCAAATCCGCTAGTTCTGTTGGCGCTCTCAAGGAGCTTGTAAGTAGCTGCTTTAATTGCCAGTTTTAATTAATTGTGCCCTTTTAACCCAGATATATCTTTTGATGTGTTGCAGTGTACATCTGAGGGGTATAACTTAGTTTTTCAAGCTCAGCCATGTCCATCAGATTGTTCGACAGGGAAAGAAGTTTATGCTCAGGTTAGTGCTTCATTTTCAGTAATGCTCATTATACTTTGTCTGATACATGGAACAATGTACGCACTGAAGGTACTTCGCAAAAGAAAACTCCATTAACTTTAAAGTTGGCACAAATGTCTGAGATCTAGCTGTGCGCCTGTATCTGATATTCTGATGTGATTTCAGATAGAGATAGATGGTAAAATCCTGGGTAAAGGAGTTGGAGCAACATGGGAGGATGCTAAGCTACAGGTTGTAAGCTGATAGAAGAGATTTTTATTTTTTATTTTTTCACTTTGTTCTTGGAGTTTTGAAATCAACAAATAAATTTAGTTGTGCGGGCGTGGATATTTATTTTGACCTTGCATTGAACAGAAAAGGATGGCTCGTTCTCTTTACAACCTTGATTACCATCCTTTTTGGATGCAATGTTGTATTGATTTTGTAAGGTGTCTAAGACCATTATTTTAATTTTTAAGAGTACTAATGTTGTCTTCTTTTGATACAACAAACTACAGATTTTGAATGAATATGTTTTGGACAAAAATATATTTTTTGGATTATGTTTACAGTCTTTATTTCTGAACCCAATTTTTACACAAATGTCCTATTGTAGGCTGCTGATGAGGCTCTGAGAACTTTGAAATACATGCTTGGTCAACTTGCGCAGAAACGGTCTGGATCTCCAAGGTGAGAGTTGGCTAATCTGTTGTTGTAGATCTGTTAGATTATTAGCGCTCTAGTATTGCTGAAGATCCGAGAAAGCTATTTTGAAATGTGGTATTTGGGCTTTTTTGTCGAGTACTAGGTTTTTTTTCCGAACAAGGGATGCCCTTCCCTATTTTCATAGAAGCAGAATATAATACCAGGCTACAGCAATTCTGGCATGTAATATAGGAGTATCCGTTGCTTATAAGATGGAAGAACGAGGCTCACTCGTTTTCTGTTTTTAAGTTAGGCAATTAACGAAATAGAAGTGCCCACCCCGATGAGTTTAGAATTGAATGCTTACATATTTAGATACACAATATCAATTGCGTAATCCCATAAACCCTTGATAAGTGATGGGAAAAACCGAAAAAGTTTTCATTACCCAGATTCCAGACTTAGTAGAAATGATGACTTGTTTGATTACATTTAGCCTGAAGGAAGATGAAAAGAATTCAACGTATTCCCTCTCTGCTGAGATATGCATCACATGCTGTACGGTTGTAGCATTGTACTCAGTTTCATTGTTATGTTGTTGCTCAGTTTAGTTTAGCAATGATCACAATAGTTTTTGCTCTTTTCACAGGTCATTTGCATCCAATTTTAGTAAGCGCTTCAAGCCAGATTTCCAGCCGATGGTACAAAGGATTCCTCCTGGCAGATATTCTAGGAATGACAGTTATGCTCCTTGATCGTTTCGTCTGAATTCGGTGGACATGGTTCATCAGCAACTCAATGCAATCTGTGCCCCCTGACGAACTTCCACAATTGCAAGCTTGGCCGAGATTGTTTTGTCTGAATTCTGTACACATGGTTCATCAGCAACTCAATACAATCTGTGCTCCCCGAAGACCGTCCACAATTTGCAAGTTTGGGCGAGATGGCTGTGAAGGCAAGAAATAATTGTACACTCCTGTATTGTCATGTTCTCAGGTATTGCTTTCACGGAGCTGTCGCAATCTGCCTCTCGAGTGAGCCCGCCATGCTGTAAATATGATTGGCCTCAGATCTGTTACCTGTGATGCCCCAGCTGACAGTGGATATTAGAGCAGGATGACAGCTGGTTTAGAGACATTTTTTAAATAATACATTGGGTTAGCACCACATGATCCGGTGTTTGGTCGCTGATTCTGTTGAGGCGGCTAGCGCTATTCTTCATTGTTTTCAATAAAAAATTAGAGGGGCCATAGCTTACACTTTAGGATTAGATTTTTTCTTTCAGTTTTGCAATGCAGTGTAATTGGTCTCACTTTGTAACTTCTAAATTTGTTTCTACCGCAGTTCTATTACCATCAAAATCATAATAGCATGTTCTCCCTTCTTGCCAGATAAGCTATGCCGTGAGAGCTTAATATTTGTGCGAAGAGTGGACCTGATGCAGCTTGCCATAACTACCATTGACCAGTTTATGGTAAGGATATGTTGGTTCACATGTCTAATAGTATTTCTTAATCCTACGCATGGAGTGCGAGTGCTGAACAGCCACAGAGGATCTACGTTTGTTGATTGTCTCCCATCTACATCACATGCACGTCACGCAATTTCTTTGAGCTACCTACCACTGATACTCGTACCATGATCCTCTCTTGGTTACAGTTCGCTGCTGCATTCACCTGGCGCCTGTTGAAAGTTGATGTGCTTATCATGTTTAGCCATCTATATTGACTGACCGTGCCAAACATTTGCAAGATTTCATCAATAAAGCTTCTCTCCGTTACAGAAGTGAAAAATACAGAGCACAAGAACTGCCTGCCAGCCAACATCACGAAAGGAAACAGAATAGCAGAGTCAATGTACACACCGGGGTTGTGTACTCATTCTTCTTTTAGCTGGATTGTATACTCTGTCTATTTGATATTAACAGTTCAGATCTTGGACGGTTGCATTTCCGACGCGTTGACTTGCTTAATTCTACAATTAAACATGATGATCATCCGTTAGTACACACTTCCCGGAATAACGTGGAAAAGGAGTGGCATTATGATATAATTCCAACATGTTTGCTGTTTCTTGGATGACATGGCTTGCCGGAGCAATTAGCAAGCCACCATAATTAACTATTGCCCAGCCATCCAACGTCGAAAGGCAAGATTATTATCGTCCTTATGATGGAACAGCTGACCAGACTGGAATCCGCGGGGAAAGAAAAGATTTCTTCGTCAGCATTGCATTGTTAATTGTTAGGTTGGTGGGTAGATTTGAACCTAGGTGGCTCGAGTGAACCATGCCGCACTTGCCATTAACGCTAGGAGGGTCGTCCTAAATGGAACCTGATAGGACCTTTCATGGTGCTCGGCCTCAACTAGCCCAGAGAAAGAATGTTCCATCCGAACGAAGCGCACAACTGTCGTAGCCACCACTTCTCCTAAATACTCCCTATGTACTAGTACCTACTATGCAAGCACGTCCTATATATCCTAATGATAAAGACTTTAGACAGGCAGCCAGGATCAGAAAACAATCCTGAAACTCGCAAGTGTACTTAATTTTAACCTATCAACAGCTGCTCGATCATGCCGATCGCGCTCCCTCCCTCCCCACGATAGGAAGACCACCTAGTAAATTAGAGTACTAACTAGTTGGCTCTTCGTGGAAGCATCCACTGCACGTCCATGCAGTCAGAGGACAAAGAACGACCATGGCAACTTCTCCTCCTGCTTCAACCCACGCTCCATCGCTCTTCTTCCCTCTAGCAATGGCGCCGCACCCTCGGAAGCCATTGCCGTTGCTCCTCTTCTCCCTCTCCCTCCCCTTCCTCATCCTCATCCTCTTCCTCGTCTTCATCCTCTCGCACACCACATTTACCCTCCTCGTCTGCCCAATCCTCCCGCGGTCACCTTCGAGATCGGAGAATGCCACCGCGAACAGTACCGCCGCTCCAGCCGCCGGCACTAACCTCGACGTCACCATGGACGAGACCGTGCGATCGTTCCATGTCTCTTCATCACCGCCACCGCCGCCGCCGCCGTCGCTGCCCGTGCCTCCTCCACCTCCGGTCAAGACGAACAAAGACAAGAAGGCGTCAACCAAGAGAAACAAGAGCCTCCTCAAGCTCCTGGTCAAGAAGACACCCCGCACGCGGCAGTTCGCGGCGCGCGCGGCCGAGCTCTTCTCCCCGCCTTCGCCACAGCGACCGTGCGCGGTCCGTTTCTTCATGACGTGGCTCTCCCCGCTCGAGCATTTCGGCCGCCGCGAGCCCCTCGTCATCGAGACCCTCTTCCGGTGGCACCCCGACGCCTGCCTCCTCATCGCCTCCGACACCATGGACACGGCGGGCGGCACCGCCAGGCTCCTGCCTTTCCTCGAGCGCGGCTTCCGCGTGGCCGCCGCGTCGCCGGACATGGCGTACCTGCTGGACGGCACGCCCGCGGAGGGCTGGCTCGGCGCGGTGCGCCGCGGGGAGGTCGGCCCCGGCAGCGTGCCGCTCGGGCAGAACCTCTCCAACCTCCTCCGCCTCGCGCTGCTCTACAGGTACGGCGGTGTCTACATGGACGCCGACGTCGTCATCCTCCGGTCCCTCGCGGGCCTCCGCAACTCCATCGGGGCGCAGGCCGTGGACGCGGTCACCGGCGACTGGATTCGGCTGAACAACGCTGTGATGGCGTTCGACGGGGGCCACCCGATGCTGCGGGAGTTCATCGCCGAGTTCGCCACCACGTTCGACGGCAGCAAGTGGGGGCACAACGGGCCGTATCTGGTGTCGAGGGTGGCGGCGAGGGTCCGGCACCGGATGCCGGAGCTCGGCGTGACGGTGCTGCCGCCGCAGGCGTTCTACCCCGTGGACTGGAACAAGATCGGCGGGCTGTTCGTCGCGCCCAAGGACGGGAAGGGAGAGAGGTGGGTGAAGGCCAAGATGGAAAACATCAGAGGAGAGAGCTTCGGTATCCATCTATGGAACAGGGAGAGCAAGAGCCTCGAAATGGAGGAGGGAAGCGTCATTGGAAGGTTAATTTCAGAAGGCTGCTTGTTCTGCAATTTTTCCGTAGGTTTGTAAAGCAAAAACAGTATAGTTGCAGCCTGCAGAAGAGTTTTCAGCTGCAAGCTCAGAGTCAGAGATCAAAGATTGTGGGAAGGGGAATTGTACATCTTACTTACAGGCAAGAAAGAATAATACAGTATTTAATAGCAATGATTGCACTTGAAAGTTATGCTACTGACATGATTGATTTCATTCAGACTCCGATACTTCCTTTGGGCCTCGAATGAACAAGGATTTCTGATAGTAGTATAACAGTAATGGTCCGTGCAGTGTTGGGCCTCCATTTTGGCTTGGGCCTGGAATTTACTTAATATTGGCTTTGGGCCGTATTTTTTACTTAACAGTAATGGTCCGTGCAGTGTTGGGCCTCCATTTTGGCTTGGGCCTGGAATTTACTTAATATTGGCTTTGGGCCGTAAACTGGGTCGTGACGATCCATTTGTCTCTGAGAGAGAACATATTGTCATCAAATAGTTTTTCTTGAAAATAAGAGGAACACATTATATATGATGAGTTCGAAGTAAAAAAAAGTATATCATGAAGCATAATAGTCTTTTAGGGCCGTGAAGAGACCAAATGTTTCTATGAACCAGTCTCAGGCTATATTCCGCATATATCGACAACTGAAATGACATTTTTAGTAAGATATTTGTTTGATACCAGTGTTCTAGGTAGACTAATACATGGAGAGGAGCATCAGTAGTTATGTCCCAAAGATGTATGCATTTATCGGTGAACCTTGTAAGAAAGTATCATCTCATCTACCGTGGAGTCTTGTTTAATTTTTTCCCATGTAGATAGGAAGAGACACCGTAATTCGATAGAGAACCGAAATCTATTTCAATAGAAAAACGAGAAGCACATGGCCCAGTTTAGATTTTAGTGGTCCAGTACAGTGGGAGATTAGGAGGTGTGGGTTCGTGGTCAGAAGACTCGCTTTTATACGACAAATGCTCAACTACGCAGTGATAGTAGTGTGACATGCGGTTGGTACATAACAAGAACACGATATAGAACATGACACTAGTGGTCAGACAAGGTGCAGAGAGGGTGTTACAACTACGATACAATTTTCACATGATTTAATTCATAAAACAGTAGATAAAGCATGACCACGAAAATAGGAAATAAACTAGACATTGATCTAGTATGAAGTATGAAATTAACAAGTCTAATCATAGCATTATGTCAAACACATGAAAAAAACGTACGGTGCAGAGGAAGAATTGTTCACGTTGGTGGAAGTAGACATATCGCCGAGGATGCCATCAACATAGAGGAATAATTCTTAGTTTGGGAAGTTGTCAGAAAATCCAGGAGTCACGCAAGATCGCTACCCAAATTTTCTACCGCCCCTCTCGCTCAGAGCAGCCGCTATGTTGCCAAAGCCAAATATGCCACCTAAGCAAAATATGGAATCGGAGCTAAATTTCTCAATCCTTCCCAGCGTGCGGTGATGCCCAATCTAATATCAAAGGTTCAGCCAAAGCCAGGTAGAAACTTTGCATGCAGAGAAGAGTTGCCAATTTTTTATTTAGTAGATGAATTTGCCAGCAGCTCTTGTAGGTGCGCCGGTTCCATCTTTTAAGAATTTGGCACTGGCTTCACAACGGAGCGAGCTGGCTCCAAAAGCCAAAAGACTCATTTGGCATTGCAATATAGCATAGGCTGTGGTTGCCCTCAGGAGGCCAATTGTCCCATCCCGGGGTGCATGCAGCAAAACTGGATGGGGTATACTTGAGCGGCGATGCAATGCAATGCTCGAAAATCAAGAGGTATGCACATGCGTTGTGGCTTTGGATGAGGAGCGGGCTCTTATATATTTGAAACTAAAGGGACCAAGAGACTTTTCGGTTCATTTCCAACTATTGCGTTCTAAAATCTTTCAGTTTCATCTTTCACTAGTGCAAAACATTTCATTTTGGGTGCAACCGTTCAACTTCATCCATCCATGTGTGGCAAAAATAAGACAACACGTACACGTGGCAAAAAGAGACCGAGATGCATCTCTTAATCCTATGACTTAAGCATATACTTCACGGGGAAGATATCCATAAAGAAAGTTGCATCCTTTTGGTGCTTCAAACTTTGCTACCAACAATCTATAAGAAAGTTATGAAAGTATAACTGTTTTTTTCTTTTCCAAACTTACATTTTTTGGGGAATTTGTCCAAACTTACCTCTTTGTTCGATGTGGGAACTCAGTTTAGAACACAGAGTCAATATAACCTTCTTCTACCATCCTTTGGAGAAACTTGATATGTCTAAAATGGCGCTAACAAAATCAGCTATAGTACTCTTTCTTTCGTCCACCCCATTTAAGTTGGATTAGTAGGAAGATGTCCTCTCATGGATTATATCATGTTCCGCATAAAAATAAAAGTCATTGGAAAAATATTTTCCATCACGATCGAACGTTCGAACCTATACCTCTCGAACAAAAATAATCAAAAGTCACCGGAAAAAACTTTCCGCAACATATTTCCGGGTTTCTCCAAAGCAAAAAAAAAATCAGTTTTATGGACAATAATTTTCGGACTTCGGATTAATTCAAACGCCGAGAGCACCAGTTAGGTTCTTAGTCATTACTAGTTCATGCCGATAAACTATAAAGAGTATCGTGTCATCGGTGTATTCCAAAATGGATAGACCATTATCCACGTACCACTTACACAATTAGCTTGAGTTCTTCACGCGCTCGATCAGGATGGCGAGCGCATCCACCACATTGTGAAATATTATGGGTGATAGTGCGTCGTCGGATCTTGCTTTTCCTTCCGTTCCCAACTCTCTAAATTGTACCTTTTGTCCGTGACTAATAACTCCGACAGTGAATAAAGTTGAGACAAACACGCAGCAGAATCTATCTATCTATTCCTATCTCTTGTACTCGTAAGAAAGAAAGGCTATGTTGTGAGAAATTCAACGAGGCAACCTAGCTGCTGAGAGCACATGAATTTGATCATGTGTCGCTTGTTCAATATATTCCCTCCGTTCAACAATGTAAGATGTCTTAGACATTTGTCACATTCATATATGTGCACATGTATCTAGACACGTTCTATGTATGTAGTACGAGTATCTCTCAATAGTACGTATCGATCTTCTCATCACTGTCAACTAGGATCTAGCAGAAAAATGAACGAATAAAGATCCACACATCCAATGGACCTTTCCCGCTTGCAGTTCGATCGTGGAGAAATTTTCCAGCGGCGAGAACAAGGGGAATTGAAATTCCTGACGATAGATCAAGCAGCGGCCACGTGACTCTGGATTACGTGCTCCTACCTGGTTCACAAAGTCACAGAGATTGTATTCCTCTCGATCCTCTCTCTTTTATCTCAGAACACTCCCGAATCCCCATCCTCTCTGCCACAATCAAAGATTCTTGTGCATGAAAGTTAAAGTGGCAAATGCAAGATGAGAAGAAAAATTATGTGTTAACCGTGCATGTCTAGCGATGTCGTAACGTGTTAGTAGAGATGGCTAAGCATATATGTTCAACAGGGGATATGCCAACCGGTTCGTTGGGGCTAGCCGGAATGAAGGGATCAGAATCATCGCATCAAGAAATTATTGAAGCCTAGATGTATTTTCTGAGATGCATGCATGCATCATGTAGGAACCTATATAGATCTTTTTATTGTTGTATAATTTATGACTCAGTGTCCTTGAGCTTGACAACTTCATGCTGACCACTGGCCGTCCACAGTAAGAGAGAAGATTGACATAGTAACTTCAATTGGTAGCATGAAAAATAGCATGCAGATTTTAACTGAACATGTATATACTGTATGTGCTACACAGTGCATGTCATTCAGAAAAGTGAAAAGCACAATACAGGATTGAGTGATAAAAGATGAAAAGTACTAGTCTAGTCAACCACTAAATGAGCGCTACAAAATCCTAACTTTAAGCAGGCTTAGATAGAATCTTGAAAGCCAGAGCTATTGGCCGTCCAGTAGTACATGCATGCATGGCCTCGTATAATTCGCAGCGAACTTGCCGAACTAGCCAGTAGATAAAAAGGCAGGGAGGGAAAAAAGATGAGAAAGGCAGGTCCTTTGCCAATTGCCACAGCAAGTGAATCTCATCTCCTTTTGGTCATGTCCACTAGATTGCACATTTACACTGTTCCCCAACAGCACGAATACATCATCTTAAAAACCTAATACAAATATGCCTAGAAATCGAGGCGGTTCAGATCGTTTAGTTCGAACTTGTTAAGCCGGAACTTGCTAAGCTAGAACTTGCTAAGCTCTTTGATTTCTCTCGAAATAGGCTTTCGTCCCGCTAAATTAATATAGGAACCAACCGAAACAACCATGAGACCACCACCGGGGCACACAGCTAGCACAAAGCAAGCCCGAGAGAAACAAAAAAGAAAAGGAAAAGAAAGAACGCGACAATAATGGTTCGACGAAAAACAGAGATGACTCGCAACTGTTGCGCCCTTCGGAGAAGTCCCACCACTTTCCTAGCACTCCGAAGCGCCGCGTACCAAGCAGCACCTTCAAGAAGGTAAGTGACGATGACGACGCTGCTGCCCGAACGGATCCTAAGGACGTGTCCTAGGGTTTCCATCGGTACACCATGAGGGATGGGGCGGAGGTACAACCGACGCCTTCCAGGAAGGACGGCGACACCCGCAGGCGTCACCGCATTGGTGTCAAGAATGACCGAGATTTCTCCCGACCCCCAAAAGACCAGACACCCAGATGCTCCGTCGTGCTCCACGAAACTTGCCACCCACCAGCACACGCCACCGCGGTCTTGCAATCATCACTGCCGTCTCACCGTGCTCCAAGTTGTGAGGCCGGGAAGACAAAGAAGAAGGACCATCGACAAGGAACAATAGTACAGTCGCACGTGGCAGGGATCAACCTCCACCGCCACCTGCGGTAGCCGACCGGATGCAGCAACAGGGACACTACTAGCACTCGGGCGGCAGAGATGCGACATGCAATGACGCAAGGTGCAACACCCATGAATAGGCATGCCGGCATCCACCCAATGTAGGCCCACCTGACCCGGATCTGGTACCCTAACCGCAGCACAACGGAGGAGGTCCACGACCACCTGCCACAGAACCATGCTCAACAGAGCCCGACAGACCCAGATCAGGTCCGGATGGGCCTAGATCTGGGTCGTGCCGCCCCCAGCCGCCAACCTCGTGCAGCCTGCACCGCACCATCCCGTCGCCACCTGCTGGCAGTCCCCGCCGCCGCGTCGAACTCGCCCAACAGAAGTCGGACCTCCGCCGCCCAGTGTGCACCGCCGCCGGGAGAAACGGATCCCCGAACCGCCTCCACGCCGCCGGGGGACGTGTTTTCGCTAAGCTCTTCGATTTTAAAAGCAAAAATGTCAGGTCGACTTGTTAGTGACTCGTAATGGCTCGCTAAACTTGGTAAAACTAATTATGAATTTAGACATAACTATGTAAAAATATAGTTAGAAAATCTTACACAAAATATTAATGATCGAATGTGGGCATGTGACTTATTAATTATGTCCTATGGACTGACCGGCTATGGCTTGTTCCAGCCAAGTGCACAAAGTTTCACGAGTTTATCGAGTCAGGGAGCAGCTCGTTAGCTCGTTCGTAGTCTCGCTAATCATAACAATTAAAATCATAACAATTAAAATGTGTGGCTCACGTATGCGGGTGCCACATACAGACATACTTGTGTGTGCCTGCTATGACCGAGGTCTATAGTAAGGAAAAACTAGACTCTCTTTCTCTTTAATTAATCAAAACCGGTAAGTATTTTTCTATCGTTTTAAAAAAAAGTAGCTCAACTCAACCCGTTAAACTTATGAGTTCAACCTAAACGAGCCGATCTTCAAAACAAATCGAGTAGCTCGGGAGTTTCAAGTTTATTTTCAGGAGCTAACTACGAATACCTACATGCATGTGTTATTATAGAAAAACGATGCAGTCATACATGCATAGAAACACAAACTGAACTGAATCCGAATTCAAGCTTAATGTACCGCGCTAAGCTAATTAAGCTCGGTTGAAAGTTGAAAAAAATCCCTTTTTATTAAAGACAGCGTTCAACACTGGTCGACTGATCACCAGAGTGCCGGTGCTGTGTGTGCACTTTGTTCCTACTCCTGTAGTGTTCACAAAATAAAGATATTGTAATCATTTTCTATATTCATATGTATAGAGATGTATCTCGATATGATTTTAATATATTGTACACTCATTCTAGTCTGAATTTAGACAATATGTATTACACCTATTGTATTATGGAACAAAGTGTACTCGCCAAAAAAATTAGACCTCAACCACGATTTCGTTTTTTTTTGGCGGAAGACCCCAACGAAGTTGACGTGTGAGCAACTTGTGGGACACCGGCTAAACTCTGCAACTAAAACGCACATGGCATTGGTTGCTACGACACACAATTGACAAAAATGCTGGATTTCTTATCTTGTCCCAGACCCTAACGAGCTGTGTGTCTCAAGCTAGGGTTTACTGTCTTTCAGTCCGACGACAAAAGAGGCAAAATTGCTTGTTTTGTCAAAAAAAAAATCTAACAAAAATCTCTACTCGCTTTGCAGAAAATAAAGGATGGAGTGAGAAAATCAGGATGACTCTGACGGGCCGACCCATCGAGTCCGCCCGCGTCCATTCCTGTCCGCGCGAGTTAAAATCAAGGCCCAACGATTCTATCTGCCGAGACCCATTCTCGGTCCAAATTGGGCCGAGTTTGCGTCGGCCGCGGACACGCGCGAAACTCCTTTGCATCCTCCCCTAGTCCGCCCTGGTCCGCTCATCAGAGGCAGCGCAACACTCCACTTCGGCGTTTCCCCTCCCAAAAAACCCCACTCCAGTTCCGGCTCTAATCATGACTGCCGCACAGCCGCCGACCTTGCTGGTCCCGTCACCGAGGGGCCCCTCGTGTTCGCCACCGAGGCCTAGCTCCGAAGAAGCCAAAGAAGGAGTTCACAGCGGGGCAAGGGGCCGAGGAGACGCGGAAACCCTGGTCGGGTCAAAAAATATATGATCAAAATGGTGAAAACCCTGGTCGGGTTGAAAAAATATTGATCAGAATGGTCAAAATCCTGGCCGAACGGACTCGATGCGTCGGTCCGTTGAGGGCATTGACCAGAAATGTATGGACATAAGCCGGACCGATATCCGTTTAGGGACCCAAAGGGATGAAAGGAGGACAAAAGGCATGTCCATTTGAATCGGTCTGTTGAAGTCATCCTAACGTATTGCTCAGTCCAAACTTGAATGATACATCAGGGCTTGGCTTAGAAGGGGTGGTTACAGGTGAACCAGAAGGTCCTCCTCACTGTGTGGCATGTGCCGGAACCCTAACCTAATTCACATGCCCACATTCACCATTAATATATTCTGCAAGATTTTTTCTTCTACTTGTCGCATAGTTGTTTCTAAATCTTAACGAGTTTTACCAAGTATAAAGAGTCGATCCGAGCTGGCCTTTTCGCGTTAAAAATAAAGAGCTTGGCAAGTTCAAGCTAAACGATTCGAACCGGCTTTATTACCAGGGTTATTATACTGGTTTGCTGCTGGGGAACAATATAAATGTGCGATACCATATCTCGGTGCCTCACGGAGGACGCCCACGGCATCGTCTCTTCCGCCTATAAGATTAAATTCCTCGGTGCGATGAGCACCACTTGTAATCAACCCATCTAGAATCCTTGGGCCCCTCTTGGCCGTGCTTATCTTCCAAAATCATGTCGGGACAAACAATTGTCTCATTAGAAGAGGTTGGCCGAATAGTGTTTGTTGCCGTATGTGGCAGCATGAGTGAGAGACATCTGTCCACATGCTTTTCCAATGCCGGTACACCACGAGAGTTTGGTGGCATGTCCGCTCTTTGCTGGGGGGGGGGGGGCTGACCTCGACCCGACTCTTTGGCACGGTTTTTACTCGTTGAAAGAGTGGTGGTCGAGCATTATCCACCCGGACGCCCCAAAGAAAGCCACTGCTACCCTTCTCATGATCGTCGTTTGGGAGATTTGAAGATAGCGAGACACGAGGGTGTTCCAGAATCTATTATAGTTTTCTCTCAGTTTTCGCTTGTATCAAAAGTGAGGTCGGACTTTTGGTGAAGGCAAGTCCACACATCTTGATGTTGTAATAATTGGATGTAATTAATCCCCTCGTGTGTGCCGACTATGGCTGGGGTATGTAATATGGAACGGGTATTTTTTTAATTAAAAATGGCAAATCTTTCGAGTTCTATATTTTATAAAAAAATGGAACAACTATTTTTTACTAAAGAAAAACATGCATAGAAACACTGAATTTCGAGTTCTATTTTCAGGGTAAGTAGGAATATCTACACGCACTTATTAATATATAGAAACACGATGCGTGCATACATGCATAGAAACACTGACTGAACTAAATCCGATCTCAAGCTCAATGTACCCAGTTAAGCTAAGCTCAGCTTCAAGTTGAAACACTAGTAGCTAGCCCTATATCTTCTTCCCTATATTGGCCCATGCAAATCATGCGAGTGTCGCGTCGTCGCGATCGCCCGTTCCAATCCAACACCCGCCGGTCAAACTATTCCGCATTTCGCTCAACGACGGCGGTCGACCGCGACGCGAGGCGCTCTCATTTCTCACGGCCTGACAAGAACGTGGCACGAGAAGCAATATTCTTTTTCCCAATGCGACCAAGAAAAAGGATCGGTTTCGGAGCCATCCCGAATTATAATGAAAATCAAGCTCGATTTCTGCAAAATTGAAAGTTAGTTTCCGTTCGCCGGGTTTTATCTAGTCAAAGCAAGCACGATCCGTGGATATTCCCCCACAAATCATGGCAACGGGCGAGCTTATAAATCTGCAATTTTCGGAGTAGATAAAAGAGTGTGACGGGAGAGGGAAAAAGATTCCTAGCGTCGTTATATAAACCCATCCCCGTTCGTTTGTTTGTTTCTTCATCGCACTAAACGAGGCGCCTCCATTGCAGACTCTGTTTCTTTCGTCCTCTCTCGACCTCTGTCTGTGGTGCCCGTGAGAAGAAATCAGACAAGAGGAGAGAGTGACAGTGCAGCAGCAGCAGCATCATGGGTGCCCTGGGCCTGCTCGCGCTCGCCGTGCTGCTCGCGACGGCGGCGGGAGCCGAAGCCGGGGTGACGAGCCGGTACCGGCGGAAACTGGAGGCCACCGCCGACATGCCGCTCGACGCCGACGTCTTCCGCGTGCCGCCCGGCTACAATGCTCCGCAGCAGGTGCGTGGGTCACCGGCCTCAGTTAAATTAAGCGCCATCTTCTACAGTAGTTAAACTCCTCGTCTCCTTCGATTTGATAAAACCAGGTCCACATCACTCTGGGCGACCAGACGGGCGCCGCGATGACGGTGTCGTGGGTGACGGCGAGCGAGCTGGGCAACGGCACCGTGACGTACGGACGCTCGCCGGAGAAGATGGAGATGTCGGCGCAGGGCACGCACACGCGCTACGAGTACTTCAACTACACCTCCGGGTTCATCCACCACTGCACCCTCAAGAACCTCAAGGTACTAATTATTAAGAGCAGTACTGAATAACTGAATACTGATTGATAACCAGGACGAGTTCAGATCGTGAGCGCCGCCTCAAGTGATTTCTTCTGATTTTTGCAGCATGGTGTGAAGTACTACTACGCGATGGGGTTCGGGCACACGGTGAGGACCTTCTGGTTCACCACCCCTCCCAAGCCAGGCCCTGATGTGCCCTTCAAGTTTGGACTCATCGGTGCGTTCGTTTTTTCATCACCCAAATCCTCTATTTTCAGCAACTAGAGTAGGGTTTTTTTCTTCTTTGTTCTCAGATTTATTTCACTTCTTTTTATTTATTTATTGACAAAACAGGCGATTTGGCCTATTTTTGTCGTCAGAGAGAGAGAAAGAGTCAATAACCCCTAGTTACAGACAAATTGCTCGGTAGGATAGGATCTGGGACAAGATGAGAAAGCCAGTGTTTATGTCAATTGTGTGTCGTAGCATCCAATGCCATGTGCTGTGACAATTTTAGCTGCAATGTTCAGCCGGCATCCCACGAGTTGCTCACACAACAACTTCGTTGGGGTCTTCCCGCAAACAGTAAAAAAAATCGTTGGGGTCTGAATTTGTTGGCAAGTATCTGTCGAGACAAGATTGCCATGTTTAACTAGAGAACACTACAGGAGTAGGAAACAACCAGTGTTAACACTCCAGTGGTCACCACCAAGTTCTCATTTTGAAGATTAATTAACCTCTGATTTTGTTGTATGTGACAAATCAACAGGTGACCTGGGTCAGACGTTCGACTCCAACAGCACGCTGTCGCACTACGAGGCCAACGGTGGCGACGCCGTGCTCTTCGTCGGCGACCTCTCCTACGCCGACAGCTACCCGAACCACGACAACAACCGCTGGGACTCCTGGGCCCGCTTCGTCGAGCGCAGCGTCGCCTACCAGCCATGGCTCTGGACGACGGGCAACCACGAGCTGGACTACGCGCCGGAGATCGGCGAGACGGTCCCCTTCAAGCCCTTCACGCACCGCTACCCGACGCCGTTCCTGGCCGCCGGCAGCACGGAGCCCTTCTGGTACTCCGTCAAGATCGCATCGGCGCACGTCATCGTGCTCGCCTCCTACTGCTCCTACGGCCAGTACACGCCGCAGTGGGCGTGGCTCTCCGACGAGCTGGGCCGCGTCGACAGGAAGACGACCCCGTGGCTCATCGTGCTCGTGCACTCGCCATGGTACAACAGCAACAACTACCACTACATGGAGGGGGAGACGATGAGGGTGCAGTTTGAGCGGTGGCTCGTCGACGCCAAGGTCGACCTCGTGCTCGCCGGCCACGTCCACTCCTACGAGCGCAGCCGACGCTTCTCCAACGTTGAGTACAACCTCATCAATAACAAGGCCACGCCGGTGCACAGCCTGGGCGCGCCGGTCTATGTCAACATCGGCGACGGAGGCAATATCGAAGGCATCGCTGACAAGTAAGTTGAATCGAATTCACTCAGGAGTTGTATGTAATTAAGGGCATTCTCAATGCAATGATATTAGTTGTATCTAAAACATGCCTACTGGACAACATTAAGATCTAAAAATGTTAGGGCTCAGAGCAAGTTATGTAGACAGGGATCTTAGCGTCGATCCCAGTGCATGCTATGATTTTTATACTCACGGAGCATATTATATCGTAGCTTTTGTAGGTACAACTTTGAGATATGAACTACTCCAGTGAACTCTAATATGGCAGAAGTCACAATGCACTAATGACTGAATAAACGAAAAATGTAGCTGAAATTTGCTCTCAAATTACTGACAAATGTACTCTCTTATGTAGCTTCACCAAGCCGCAGCCAGAGTACTCAGCATTCAGAGAGGCGAGCTTTGGGCACGCGACACTGGAAATCAAGAACCGGACGCACGCCTACTACGAGTGGCATCGCAACCATGATGGTGCCAAGGCCGTCGCCGACTCATTCTGGCTCACCAACAGATACTGGATGCCCACCCACGACGACTCTACCTGATCATCATCTCAGGTGGATGCATTGTTTCCACTGGATGTCACTTCTCGGACGAAAGAAAAGATCCAGGACTCACAAATGCCAAATGACATTCAACAAGCAGTTCCTCTGGAAAACTGATGTAGTTTATCATGAATCTTGGGGTTTGAGCCATAGCAGATAATTCATGTATGGGGAGTAGCCGAAACTTTACTCTTTTTCCAAAATGCAAAAGAGTAGCAAACCTCGTTTGTTCCGTACCACAATGCTTAAGCAGAGCACCTGCATTCTAGTTCAAAATAATACAACAGGCTTGATTCAAGCCAAGAACATGTTGTCTGCTAATAAAACAGAAAATGTGGAAAATTCCTACTCACTCATGAAAAATTATATCTAGTATCTGCTATAACAAGTAATAACAAAGGTGGTGTAGTGTGGATTTTACTCATGACAGTAACACCATAACATGCTGTTTGCTCGAGTAACATGTTCTACTTCTGACTGCTGTTATTGAAACTTATACTGAAACTGCAGACATAGAGTATCTACGCTTGTTTCTTGTGTGCAACGAAATTCTAGAAGCAAATTCTTCGATTGTATTCATTCATTTTGGTAGGTGGAAGAAACCACCAGATACAACATCATTTGTGTCCTTCTCCCAGGTAATATTTGGGATATGGTTGTATAATGAAAAACTTTACACTACAAATAAAGACAACACTCATCTATGTTACAACCTATGCGCAGGAATTCCTGTTGAGCTCCCAAAATCAGCAGTACTTAATGCAGCTTGATCATCTTTGATATGATGTTGGAAGCAGGATGTCACTGTTTCCCCACTGAAACTGGAATGCCATGAAGTTTCGTTACCGATTATATCAACCTAGAGAGGCAGACTTCTTGTCACCCTGTATTAAGTGTTGTGTATCTTCAAGCTCGAGCTCACCTCCTTTCCATCCTTTCCCACCTTCAAACATGATTTCAATCTGCTCCAGAGTTTTCCCTTTAGTTTCTGGCACACAGAAGTACACAAACCCCACGGAGACAGTCGAGATTGCTGCAAACACAAAGAACATTCCCCCCACGGATATAGCACGAGCCATGGAGAGGAATGACATGGAAACCAAACCACTGCCCACTCTACCGCCTACTTGACCAAGTGCAGATGCTTGAGCTCGTAATCTTATAGGAAATATCTCTGAAGACAAGACCCAACAAATCGGTCCCATGCCGATTGAAAAGAATGCCACATTCCCACAAACTGCAAAGATTGCCAGATCAATCCCAAAACTGGGAGACATTAGCCCCATGGCATGCTTCCGCAATGTAAGTGCAATCCCCAAGACAAATAAGCAGACCGTCATGCCAATGGTGCTGACATAAAGAAGCGGCTTGCGCCCAACTTTATCAATGAGGAAAATTGCAACCAATATGAAAATCGTCTTAGTAAAGCCAACAGCAACTGTTGCTGCAAGTAGCTCCTGGTCAGACTTGATTCCAGCATCCCTGAAAATTGTTGGGCTGTAATAGACAGTAGCATCAATTCCAGTGATCTGTTGGAACAACTGAATACCACAGCCAGCATATAGCATCCGACGAACAGCAGGAGACGGGTTCAATAGCTCCCTCCAAACAGCCTTATCCTCAGATTTCACCGCCTTCAAAATATTTGCGGCTTCCTCGATCTCGGCCATCCTTTCTTCAACCTCAGCTTCTGACTCACTTATCAGCAGCAACACTGCCCTCGCTTCCGGAACTCTCTTCTCCATCATCAGCCACCTAGGAGATTCTGGGATCACAAAAAGCGCGACACCGATGAAGACTGATGGGAGGACACCGACACCAAGCATGACCCTCCAACTGATGTGCTCGGAAAGGCCTGAAAAGGCATAATTGGAAACGTAGCCCAGGAGGATCCCTAAATTTATGCAGATCTCTGGGAGGGATGTGAGAGTCCCACGGGCAGCAGCGGGGGAGATCTCAGCAATGTACACAGCAGATATCATGGCGCCAAAGCCGATACCCACCCCGGCAAGAAGCCTCCCTATCATGAGCACAGTGAATGAAGGAGCAAACGTCATGATGACTGCGCCGGTCTGGAAGATAATTGCACCAAGGCCCATTGTCCATTTCCTCCCGATCGCATCAGATGTTCTTCCTCCTGACAGACTTCCCAAGAGTGAAATCACACTTAGACAACCTACTAGAATTTCTTCCTGAAACTCAGTAATGTGGAGATCTTTCTGGATGTATATGATTGCGCCACTCATGACACCAACATCTGCAGATAGCAGCATGAGTTTTGTGTTACAAAATGTGATAGAGAACAATGGAATCTGAATCTCTTAGAAGTATAGCACGTAAGCCATAAAAAGCTAACGAAATGGTCATGTTCCACATGCTGATTTCCACGTCCACGGCAAGCAGGGACCAAAATCTCACTTCAGGTTGTATCAAGATGGAAAACATATCAAACTTGAGGTTGCAATTTCCATCTCTCTTCCGTGTGTTATATGGTGTTTTCAGAACAAAATCAAGAATTTCTCGTGAAGGGAACAAAGCGAAGCTTAACAACTAGCAGTTGCAAATTTCTATCCTACTATCAAAAGGATGTCACGATTCCATTCACGGGGGCGCAAAAAACTTATGAGAAACTGCAAGCCATCTTCACCCGTAGAAAAAGATGCCCTGGGTCGCCGGCCGCGGCAGCGCGAGAACTCACCGTAGCCGAGGAGGACGGCGTTAAGCGAGGCGAAGATGGCGCAGGCGTACACGAACCGCAACCGCTCCTTGCTCCTCCTCTCTGACGCCGGGTGCCTCCTCCGGAGCGCCCCCGGCCGCGCCACAGTGTCCGCCTCCGGCCCGTCGTCGGTCGGATCGAGGACCGCGTACTTGTTCCCCCCGCCATTGGCGGCCGCCATCGCCTCGCTCCGCGCTGCCGGCGACGCGGTGACGCTGCTCCTGCCGCGGAAATGGCGCCGGATTTGGAGGTCATGAACGGCGAAATGGGGCGCGTGGGAGGAAGGTGGGGGATGTCGACGTGTTCCGCTTCGCTGCTCGCCTGTTTCTTTCCTTTCCTACTGGTCCGGACCTGTGAACTTGAAGTAAATTTGTAAAACTTTTAGGTTGAATTTGAATTTTTTGGCGATTTTGTTCGAGTCATGGTCAGTCATGCACTGATGTACTGTACTCGGTTTTGGCGTGGAAAATTATGTGAAGTGGACTTGGACACCGGACTTGCCGGCAAACAGGACTGCGACTAATAGTCTTGTCGTGTGAATTTCAAAAAAAAAAAAAAATAGTCTTGTCGTGTTGTTAGATCGTGGAGTAATTTGCACGGAGTAGAACTAATTACTTGTGTGTTTACGATTATACGATCATTGAAAAAACTACATGTCCTGCCCACCAAAATTCGGCAAATGGTTTTCAATTTGGCCAGACAGTGGCCTGAAAGAGTTGCAAGGTCAGAAAGAGCTCTAATTGGTGGCAATGATACAAAACGGATGTCCCTTTTCTACAAGTTTAAGCAAAGCCATGGTGGTTACTGGTTTGGACTAATCAATCTTCCAGTACGAACCGACAATCGGTCCCGGAAAGTTCCCCCGTTACCAGTAGTTGTCCGCCTGTCACCACCATTCTGATCGTCAGAGTCTTCCACCAACCTGAATCAGCCAAACACGGCGTTGCACCATTGAGTTGACTGTTCGACACTACTCCGATGTCCGATCGATCATGACCAGTTCTTGCTAGCTACAGCGATCGATGCACACACGGCGGCAGGAAACTCAAGAACCGGCCGGCATGCCTGAGAGTTGTGATCGCGTATTCTGGAGAAGAAACGGCATGTCTCGGAGCTGCAGAAACGACGAAGCTTGGAGGAAGAGAGAGGAGCACTGACCGTAGCCGAGGAGAATGGCGTTGAGCGAGGCGAAGAGCGCGCAGGTGAAGACGTATCTCTCGGCCTTCCTGCGCCCGCGGCTCCGGGCCTCGGTCCGGCGCCCCCACTCCGCCTCGTCCAGCTCCTCCTCCTCCTCCACCCTCCGGTACTCGCCGCTGCTCTTCGCCGCCGGCCTCGGCTTCACCGACTCCATCATCGTCATCCGCTCCCCTGTGCAACGCTTAGGAAAGACTACTGCTGCTGCTGCTAGTCTCCCCTCTCCAATGCTACGATTCGAAAGACTATCAGCACCCACTTCAAGTCTACCTCTTCAGATCCAATGCAGGAGCTCCAATGAACTTCACTCCTGGGTCCTGGCTTTTGCTTTGGCTTGGGTGTACGTTTCAGTTTTATTATAGACGACCTTTGCGATTAGTTTTTAGGCTCCTCCACGTTCACGGCAGAGCTTGGTTATTATTTTCTTCGTTCCAAGTGGCTACTTGGGAATCACCATAAGATTCCACTCTTGGTGTTGAAAAAGGTTTTGCAGGTTCAGATCCGTCCGGTTGCGCGTGCAAAGGTGCCAGAGGGCAACGACCTTTTCTAATGAAGTACCAGATGGCTCCTCGGGTAAGAAAAAGAAGTTTCCAATGGCTCCGGAAGTACCGGATGTTCAGCACAAAAATAAAAATAAAAACTAGTACTCCCTCCGTCCAACAAAGGAGGTCTCAACTTGATAAAAAATTGGATATATCTAGACATGACTTAGTATATAGATACATCCAAATTTGATATAAAGTGTGACATCTTTTGTTGGACAGAGTGAATAGGTGTCTCAGAGACACTTATTTTGGGACGGAGGGAGTATCTGATTTGTGACAGTGTTGCATCAGTTTGCGGACAGCATAGACCTCCGTTATGCAGATTTCAGAAGATTGAAAACTTGGAAAGAGTGGATAAGAATCACCGGAATCACTCGAGCGTTGCAAGCAAAATAGATAATGCCAGTGGAGAATTAAGATTATGGACTATCATCCTTACATTCTGACTGACGGGTCTACCGATTACTTGATGTACACTGTTGGCATCAAAGAAAGGTTAAACAGCTAGAGTTTTGTTAGTTGCCCTAATCCTGATATGCTCTGTGCTCCTGATGATCCTCATTCATCGGTCGGAACTTGAGGATCTTTTGAACGCTTGCAAGATGTTTCACCTCCTTGGATGGTGTTGGTGCCGCTTCCTTACTATTGGTGGCTTGCTTGTCCTGATTTTCTTTGGGAGGTGCTGTCCTGTCATGAATGGATTTTGGTGGAGCATCTGGCACGGAAAGGAACACATCATAATACAGTAAATGAATCCACTGCAAGAAAATCGCATTAGGATGGGGTGCATCCGTGCATGCAGGAAAAAAAGCATTTCTGACAAGTTTGATAAAACCTATTTCTAGTCCAAACATAGCCTGAATAAAGAGATTCAACCATGGTGGTTATGTGAAAACAGGACCAACTCATATAAAACGAACATCTAAACTCTCCAGAAAACAATATTAAGCATATATTCAGAGGGAAAGAGATCAATATAGTAAACTAGTGCACATCAATTAACAGGCTGTAAAACAAATGTTCAGTTCAAGCATTTACCACTTTCTGAAAATAAATAGCATGTACCAACCGTTTCTTCGTATTCTCCAATCTGCCAATAAACAAGGAATCAGTTAGCAGGTCAATCAATAAGAGTCCACAGTTGGAAGCTTAAACTGCAGCAGATAGTTATCAGAAAGGGAAGGAAAACCGATGAAGGTTTAGTGGTACAGGTAACATCATCAAACCCCGTGATTGTTAGTGCTAAAGCTGTCACAGATAATTTATTGAATTCAAATGCGCCCTCATTCAATCTGGTACTCTTACAATTTTTTAAGGCGGAAATTACAGTAAAGAAAATGTTCTCGACAAATACTCTAGAGTCCTATAATGATAAAAGCTCTAATGGGTGTATCCGGATATTGTTTTATCATAATAGCTCCAAGTAAATTTCAAACATTGATTCATTAGCTACTGTATATACTTGTAAGCTTAGAAAACAATCAACATGACTAGTAACAAACTGACACTCCACATCTCAGGTGTGATTAAAATTAAAAAATAGTTTGCAGCAATATATAATGTCACTGCCAACGGTATTATTAAGATTAACTTCGAACAACCATAGAATACTGATCCTGAAGCTGACAAGTAAGCATTTACAAGAGTGAACATAACGTTAGTAAAGCTCACCATTTTTAACCCATCACCTAATATCAAGGTAGGAGTCAATGTATCCAGACCCTGAAATACATGATTACAAAGAACTTAGCAGGAGCTATACATAACTGTGGAAAACAAAACTACATAGATAGTTCATATAAGCAAACAAACAAATCAATAAACATATGAAAGAGGCACACACTGAACAGGATTCTGTATCTAATAATGGTATCAATTAACCATGGCAACCTAAAAGGAAATCCGAAGGAAAGTTGGTCCAAATACGAGAAACATACCTAGTCCTTTCATGTAATATTAGTAGGCACTAGCACACTAGCACATACTAAGGGAAACTGGCAAGAGGTCTAGTACACAATAGGCACTTAGTTTACTGCTTTATCTTCATGTCAGACAAAAATAGAAAAATGCCTGTAATTTTGATTCGCCATTTAAAATTTGTGATACAATAAAATCTGAAATCTCAAGTTTTTCTTGATACCTGTAACAGAGATAGCAGAAAGTGCCTAAGGAAAATTCAGGGCCACGGCATCTGGTTTATTACATATAAAGACACCGTAGTTTGTACCGTAAAGCTGTAGATGTAGATAAGAACTTACGGAGAGTATATAAGGGGTATTTGCTGGTATGTTGGAATAATCGTCCAGCTCTAGCAGGACAAGCTCTTCTTCTTCCTCTTCGTCTTCAGCAATTTGCTTGTCTTTCTCGTGCTCACTTGCCATCACCAGCTAGAATGTGCCCTTATACAGCAAAAAAAATCGAGCTGCCATTCTTGCATGATCAAAATGACGAGCACGAAGGGAGTAGGCATCTGACGTGCAAGATCAAGAGAGGAGGAAGCCTACTTGGCGGTGGACTGGCGCTGCAGATGGAGGGCGGCGTCGGGTTGGGCTGGGCGGCGGTGTAGCCTCTCGGTAGAGGACGCGTTGGGATTTGGGTGCGCTTGGAGACAGCCGGCGCCAGGGGAAGGGGCGCGGGGTGTAGGTGTGGAGACGCAGACGTCCACCGGCGGCGGCGGCGGAGTCGGACGGCTCGAGGAATCGTGCAGAGTCGGATATGGGTCAAAAATTTCGTAACGATCTGGAAGCGCAGAAGGAACGCGCTGGCTGGGCTTGGACTACCGCGCGGAGGTTACATGGGCCTTCTGTTTTTTTTTGCGAATGAGGTTATATGGGCTTGGCAACGAGTAGCGCCTGAAACGTACTCCGCCCTCGCGCTGAGTACGTTTTTTTTGCGAATGAGGTTATATGGGCTTGGCAAGGAGTAGTTCAGAAGACAAAAAGACTATAGTCTCTAGCTGACAAGAGCGTCGTTTCATGTTTGTCCGCCCTCGCGCTTCGCCTGCCTGAAAAGCAGTCTCCTGCCACTCTTTGACCAGCACAGCGGCGTGCTCCATTGGTGCCTGCCTCAATGCTCGCACCGGACTGACCAGAAGCTCTAGAATGCCATGATTCCCTACACGACCAGAACCTCTCGGTTGCAATGCCCGGAGAAGAACTCCCGTGGACACACAAGTACGCACGCCTACACCGTTCGTTTCACATGGATGTGAGGTTGCTCGACAGTTCTAGGGAAGGAAGGGTACTGCTGCAGTGCTGCTGCGAGATGCACGTCGAACAGAACCTAGTTCGTGGCGTCCAATCATGCATAGAGCCCGCCAGGCCGGTGCTACAATCCGCGGGCGTGGAGCCTGGTGTGATCATACAGTAGCAACGACAGCTCTACTGTGCTTCACCGTGCTCGCTCGATCTGGAGTCTGAAAACGAAAGGGGAACGAGGAAATGCCGTGGCAGGGTGGAGGATTTTTTTTAAATAATATTTATTTTATTAGAATTTCGGAAAATATTGTGCAGAAATAGGAATTTTCAATAATAATATAGCCTCGGCCCGGAGGAGGCCGAAACGGCTGCGTCGGCCCAGAGGAGGCCGAGCAGGCCTAGTCGGCCCAGAGGAAGCCGACTGGGGCCGTCGGCCGCATCTGCGCGCGTGCAGGCGCCTGGCAACGATCTGCATGGCTCTGGTCGGCCTCCTCTCGGCCGACCAGGCCCTTTCGGCCCAGGGAATGCCGACGTTTGCATGGGCTGTTTTCCCGTCCCCGTTTCGCGGCTCTTTTTTCTCCCGCCACCGTTTCGCGCCTATTTTTTCGCGTGACCGTTTCCCGGCACCGCTTCCCGCTCTGTTCCCTCGGAGGACAAAATTGTATGTTTCGGCAAGGTTTGTAGTCATGACGCCATATCTGGCTCCGTATGAGTCGTGCAACAATGACCACCTCTCCACGGGCTCATGCTCAATCCACTGCTGGAAATTCTTAATCAACCGTCCACCCTTTCTCCTCGTGCCCGGTGGGTCAAAGCCTGGCAGATCACACAGACCGATCGGTTCTTCTTCAGGCGGTGCAGGCCCTGTAGCTGCTCACTACAGGGCCTATGCGTGCACCCTACCCGGACAGTCTATTCTCGAGCATTCCATGGTCAGATATTTCTTACTCGACACAGTTGTCTTGAAAACCCTTGATGTCGACATTGCCCACTGTATGATTGCTTCCTGCAGATGTTGCTTGTCAGCGTACATTGCTCCCACAGCCATGCTGCTCTGGTGATATTGCCAGGAAGAATCATGACCATCGTCCAGAGTCATGCCAGATGAGATGTCCTGAGTCCATGAAGCTGGATAAGGCACCTCCGGCTCGTACTCTGCGTCATTCGACGAATCAGAATCACTGCCGTCCCCGCAATCACCCTCAATATCTTCATCTTCCATCTCGTTCTGCATTCGGCCATCTTCCTCATCCCCATCTGCCTCCACATTTTCACCGTCATCATGCCCTCCAACCATACTACTCTGCCCTGATTCATAACCACTGCCTCCATCATAACCATGGCTCTCATCATGTTCAATTTCCATGGTTGCTGCACTGCTCTGCCCTGGATCGTGCCCACCTTCGCCTACAGGAGGATTGACATTTACCTCATTAACGACAGGAAGCAACAAGGCAACTGGGTGGCTTCCCCTGTTTTCGCAACCTTGCAACCAGTTCACCCACTGAGAATCCCGATCAATCGGCCTCAGAGTGTACCAAATTTTTTTACTGGACCTGGACCATAACGCGTGCACCCCGACAGTGTGTGTTTCTGCATTTAATCCCAAACACTGTGCCAACCAATCTTTTAACTGACTAACAGACCAATTTTCAGGGTCAGTCAGATCCAACTCGACGTGCTGAAACTGACTCAGGTCCATCCCATACTCATTTTGCTTTACTGAACCGGCACCGTAGTAGAAAACAAACTTTACTATGTTCGACATAATTCCTCACCTAAAAAATATTAAAACGCATCAAATATTAATATCACATCGTACCTAAAATTCTATCGAAACTACTACATAATTAAAATACACGGAATTAATTTTACCAGATTACGTAAACACGAACCCTAAGCCTAATCCAAGATTAAACACAAACCCTAACCCTAATGCATGAAACTATGGCGACGGTAACTACACACTACTACAATATCAACTACCAGTACTACCATACTAACTACAAATCCATCCGGACTAACTACACACTGACTGCAAACTAAATCCTAATGTACATATAACACAAACCCTAACCCTAATGTACGAAAAATGTCTTACCCTTGAAGCGTGACAGCAGCACAACCGCACCAGCCGGAGCAGCGCACCACCGCAGCACCTCGAGCCTCCACCGGAGCACCAACAGAGCACCACCACGAGCACGAACACCTCCAAAACCGCACCTCCAAACGCCACCAAATCGCCTCCACAGCCTACCCCATCGTAGATGAGCCACCCCACAGCATTAGGAACACCCTAGAATTAATTTTTTGTGGCTAGATGGAACAAATCGCGGGGAAAACGGTGCTGTTTTTTCGGGTAACGAAGAACAGGAGAGAGAGAGAGGAGAGAGCCGGCGCGAGGAAGAGGAAGGCCGCGCCGCGCGAGGTCTTGAAGCCTCCTCGTCGGCCCAGAGGAGGCCGACCCGTACTTCGGCCTAGACGTGGCCGAATCCCAGCCACTCGCCGCCGATCAGGCAGTCGGCCGTGGCCCGTGACCTGCATGCGCCCCAGTCGGCTTCCTCTGGACCGACGAGGCCTGCTCGGCCTCCTCTGGGCCGACGCAGCCGTTTCGGCCTCCTCCGGACCGAGGCTATATTATTTTTGCAAATTCCTATTTCTGCACAATATTTTCCGAAATTCTAATAAAATAAATATTATTTAAAAAAAATGAGCGGCAGGGTGTGCCATGTTTTTTTAACCGGCAGGAGTTCTGCCTTTGCATTACAGATAGGGATAAAAAAAGGGGTTTTACCAAGAGAGAACTATCAAGACAACTCATTGAGGGTTCTTACACGCAGACACATGCACACACTAAACCAGGCGGTGTGCGACTCTGAATCTAGAGATCTCTAGCCTTCCTAAATCGGCCACGACAGATGCCGTTGTCTCAGTCTTCTGGAAAATACGCCTGTTACACTCGTTCCAGATGTTCCACGGAATATGCATTGCAACCGTTAGGTGACGCCGCGCTTCCGTTCCTCTTCGCAGGTGCAGGGCACGCCACCAGCCCTGAATCTCAGTCGAGGTGATCGCAATCTGCACCAGCCCCTGCTCGTTCGTGGAAAAGGAATGCCAAACCTGCTTGGAGAAGGAGCAATTCACGCTGAGTTGTGCGCATCCTCTAAAACCTGATCGTAGAGTCTACACCGATCATCAGTGGCCGGAGTAAATCTTTACTGCTGCTGGGTGTCGTTCTTCGACTGATAGTGCACCGTGTGAGTGAAGGTCGGGTGTAGATAGGAGTACCATGAGACGGACAGGGGTCCGGGTCATGTCCGTCTCTCTATGGCCACTTCACCCAACGGGTCGAGTCAGCCGTCCTGTCCGTTTGCATCGTGTCGTTGAGCCTTGAAATTGGCTTGCGCAGACACGAACGGACACAGGCAGACTCGATCGGTCGGCCCGTCGGAGTCATTCTGAAGAAGTAAGAACATCTCCACGGGCTATCCGTACAGAAAAATCTGTTATAATGGCACCAACAAGTGTCCAACCCCACCCATTTTTTGTCCAGACACCCGATTGTACCTTTAAACTTGGCAGTCTAGGTGTTAGAAAATGGCCGGACAAGACTTTCCACAAGCGGAACCCACCTGTCATTGACATGTGTTGGGATGTCATGTTTATTAGGTCGTGCAAGAGTGGCTTCGTCGATTAATGTCGCACGCTCGTCGTGCGGTTTTCTAGACGATGCGGCGAGAAATGAAGATAGGTGACGCGACGGTGGCATGTCTGCCAGCATGCGTCGCATTTATGTCAACGCCAATCCACACACCGGTTTCGTGGTAGGAAGTCCACACCGGTTTCACGGTGTTCCTACGTAATGTATTTATGTCGGCGCGGGTGCAGACGCACCGCCCGTCTCTATAATAAAATCCTCGCCCCGCCTCCACTCACAACGCACACATCGCCGCCACTTACCCATCCCAATCTCCAACCTTGACTCCGCTCGCAAAGGTGAATAATTACAAGGCGAGCAGCTCGGCACACTGGGGCGGTCACACCGTCAACCTCGAGACGACGTGGGACCTCTACATGTAGAAGCTAATCCTCCCGCCGGATTCCCGCCTACCCAAGGGGTGGTTCACCTCCAACGACGGGCTCCCACTGCTAGCGCTGTCAAAAACGTCGGAGCAGATCCGACGAACCATGGCCCACCGCCGGACCGACCGTCTCAGGAGCAACGGGCCCTTTGGAGTATGACAACAACAACTGGGCCTGCTGGCTGGAAACCATCGGGACAACGACGTGGATGAATTGGCGGCGCGCCGCCCGACGGCGCCTCAACCTCTCATGTGCCTCTTGGCGACGCATCCAACTCCCATGTTGCCTCCTCCTCCTCCACCGTCATCTACCTCGACGCCGACGATCTCAATGAGGAGCAGTTAGAGTTAGGTTTAGGGACGCCGGGAAGGCCGGTTTCGTTTTAATTTCATTTAAATCCTAGTAATATATAACAATATTTAATATAAGTTTATATGTTTTTCTATTCGTTGTCCAGCACCCCTACACAATGGGAATGCCATGTTTACCAAATTGTGGGCGGTCTCCTTGTGATAATATGTTGTCTGACACCAACGAAGAGGTACATGTTCGCGTTCCCATGAAGACGCGTGGTGACCTGACCTCGTCGTCCCACACAAAATAGTGGCTGCAAAAACCAAATACCGTCAGTCAGTCCGTCCGTCACAGAGATGGACGTGATTTCACTATTGGTAATTTTTTTTGAGAATAATTTCACTCTAATTCTGTACACACAACATTACTGGCTTATGTTTGTGAGATCTACCTACTCTTGTAAAATTAACTAAAATATGGTGTTCTTTCTGTAGCTGGTCCTCGTCAGCCTGCCTGCCAGCGCAAGACGGCAACGGACTGAGATCCAGTGCCTTGCCTTAGGCGAGGCACAGGTTGCCTTGAGGCCAATCTCCACCCTCCAATCTGCATCCAACAGCCAGCAGTAGTCAACGCAAAAGCAAGGCTGGTCTCCTCATTTCCTTCCCTGTTCGTCACGCGCGGGAAGGCAATGCTTTGTGGCCGGCCGGTGGGAACCTCGCCCCAAGCTCTACCTCGTCGCCGCCGTGCAGACGGCGCTGCCCTTCCGCCCTAGGGGGAAACGAGCCGCCATCCCGCTCCGACGAGCTCGTCGTCCCTGCCGCCTCAGCTCCGCCCCCACGGATTTCTCCTCCCCGTCCCGCTCCGACGAGCTCCTCATCCCTGCCGCCTCTCCTGCGACCCCTCCTCAACCGAGGTTCTCTCCTGCGACCCCAGTTCAATCGATTGTAGATTGGCAACATACTGTACCTGCAATTTTTGGCTATGTAGTTAACTGAATTTTCATGCACCTGTCTCCACTGTAGTTAACTGAAATTTTTGTTAACTGAATTTTCTCTCATCTTTTCTGTTAACTGAATTTTCTCTCATCCCGCTGCAGGTTTCCTCTCATCCCGTCTCGCTGCTGCGAGTTCGATCCATGGTGTTCGTGGCGCCGTCGCGGGCCTTCAGAGGGAGCGAAGGAGGACGGCGGAGGGGCCATTAGAGTTCGTCGGAACGGGTGGAGGCAGCCGCCGGATGGGAGGCGGACGGAGCAGCCGGAGATGGGCGGATGGGAGACGGACGGCGGTTCGTTTCCCCCTAGGGCGGAAGGGCAGCGCGGTCTCCACGACGGCGACGAGGTAGAGCTCGGCGCGAGAGTTCCCGCCGGCCGGCCGCGAAGCGTTGCCTTCCCGCGCGATGTGCCTCGCGCGTGACGAACAGGGAAGGAGATGAGGAGACCAGCCTTGCTTTTGCGTTGACTGCTGCTGGCTGTTGGATGTAGATTGGAGGGTGGAGATTGGCCTCAAGGCAACCTGTGCCTCGCCTAAGGCAAGGCACTGGATCTCAGTCCGACGGCAACGGTCAAGGAAGCGATCTCACCAACCGTACGGGCCGCAACGGCGCTCACAAGGGAGGAGCACGTCAACTGTCTTGGCGATCCGCAACGGCGCCGGAGGAGCGGCGCTTCCGTGATCTCGTCACATGGTGGCATGACCAGTAGATACTGTAGTAGATACGGGCGACAAACGGGGAGGGTGAAAATCGCGGCCATGGTTAACCCCGCACAAATACAACTACATGTACAGTACCTGAACGGCTCCCGCTGGAGTTAAGAAAAGACCTCGTTCGTCCTCTCCCTCGTTGCAAAAAGTCATGGCCACCCATCACAGGCATGATCCCATCAGCACACTGGTCATGCTCATGGTCATTCACCGGGCTGGGCACCCACACGCCGTAGAGAGTGGTTAACCACGCTTCTTTGTTTCCCACGCTGTTCTCCACTCCGTTATAAAATCTGGCCACTACCCCACTCCACTCCGGTACGCCCATTACCCTGCTGCCCCTCCGCCCGTGCTGCCATTTGTACATCGGCAACGAGAAGCTGTGAAAGCAAGCATCGGGGTCCGCGATTTCTCGAAGCCGTAAAAGGAGGAGAGGAGAGGAGAGAGCCCCCAAAAGAAGGCTACCAACACTCCACTCCACTCCACTCCAATCCAAGCAGCCGCAGTACACTCTATAGGAGAGGAGGGAAGGGGAAAGGAGCTAGCCAGTCCACCAATGCCGATGCCTTCCTCCCGCTCCGCCGCCAGCTTCTTCTCGCTCTGCGTTCTGCTGGTCACGGCGGCACCCGCCGTTTCCGGCACTGCCTTGTTCGACGGCGGGAAGTCGGCGAAGGGGAAGGGGAAGGGCATGGCGGCGGTCGACGTGGAGTGGCGGCCGGCCACCGCGACGTGGTACGGCGACGCCGAGGGCGACGGCAGCACCGGTAAGATGCTCGCCTCCATTGCTTGCTGCCGTAGATAGCTGGCGAGCTCTCCCTAGTCTAGCAGTGACCCCGTGCTTCGGAGCGGTCTTTAGATTTTATCACTCCGTTCCGTGAGCAAATAGAAATGCACATGACTACCATCCTCGTAATAAAAATTAAACGAAATAATCATCTGTTTTGACTTCATGATTAGGATTATTACCTTGAAAATACTCCTAGAATATCTGAGAGCCGTCTCTCTCCCTTTGGCATCAGGATTCAGGCAGAGCCTTCTGTTTTTTTTTGTACATTGGCATCAGACGTCCCTGAAAAGTAGGTGTATTTTCTTGGTAAGTAAAAAGAAAAAAAAGGAAGGATCGATTAGTTCTTCCCGTTGCGACATTTGTGGCGCGACGTCTGCGGATCCCATGAGATCCGGCAGCGAATTTCGGTGGCCCTACCTACACGAGTCAAAAGCATCGGTGCCCTCCGTCGCTTTACGATTCGTGCCGCGGCGCAGCGACCGGCGAGGACGACCGTGTCTGTCTATCAGGCTCGCAGTAACTCCTCGCTGGGCATAGTACAGTACCATATGGCTAAAACCTCGGTGATAAATGCTCTTCTCTGCTGTTCCTTCACTCTCACGCGCTCCACCGACACTCCCGCAAAGCCTAAATAACCCACCATGATTTACCGCAGTAAATTAATGAACTCAGGTCTGTCACTGCGAGTAAGACGTACGGAATAGTTATTAATCTGGGCAGTTTATTTCGTTTCTTCAGGTGGCGCGTGCGGGTACGGGACGCTGGTGGACGTGGTGCCGATGAGGGCGCGGGTGGGGTCGGTGAGCCCGGTGCTTTTCAAGTCCGGCGAGGGCTGCGGCGCCTGCTACAAGGTCAAGTGCCTCGACCGCGGCATCTGCTCCCGCCGCGCCGTCACCGTCATCGTCACCGACGAGTGCCCCGGCGGGGGCCTCTGCGGCGGCGGCAACACGCACTTCGACCTCAGCGGCGCCGCATACAGCAGGATGGCCGTCGCCGGCGCCGGCGCGCACCTGCGGGACCGGGGGCAGCTCAAGGTCGTCTACAGGAGGTGAGCCACGAGCTACACTTGTTCTTCTAGTCTTTTTAATTTAGTGCTGCAACTTGGCGCCGGCGGTTAGTTAAGGAGAACTGGGCTGTCACACTGGACAACATGACAAGTAGCTCGAGGACAAATTAGGTTAATTGACCGTTGTCGAAATTAACGTTGCTTCTCAGTACAACTTCAAGCAGAGTAGGAATTAAATCTTCCAGGGTTAAACTTAACTGAACGTGCAGCTCCCAGCTGTCTTTGGAGCTATCTGCTGCAGAGTTACTCATGCCTCTCAGTCAGATAGATGCTCAGGTTTGCAGAGATCTAGGCATATAATCTCTTGTCAAGATTCCTGGTCAATTCTTCTACGAGAAGTGCTCCGTCTATCTATGATCTATCTGACCGTAGAAAAGCTGTCGTCTGTCTATGTAACTTTTTTTTCGTTGAGAAACTGACCAGTGCAGCGTGTGTGCACCAGGACTGCGTGCAAGTATGGCGGGAAGAACATCGCCTTCCACGTGAACGAGGGCTCGACGCCCTTCTGGCTCTCGCTGCTCGTCGAGTTCGAGGACGGCGAGGGTGACATTGGATCCATGCAGCTCAAGCAGGTACTCCTATTTTCTTGCGACCAGTCATGAGCGAATAGTATTAACAGAGAGAATGGGGGAAGGAAATCAAGCCATCTTTTTTGACTTATTTCACTGCCTTTAGTGATGGGAACAAGTGTGGGGGCGCAATAGGACCGCAGGTTCTTTCCTTTGCGAAAATGCGCGCATGTGAGTTCTAGTATGTCCCAGCTCCCTCCTCTTTGATGTGTTCGTAGACACATGGCACTGTTGCTCGCCTTCGCCCTCATGCCTCTGCAGTCTAGCATTTGGCACTGTCGACGTTACCTAGGCAGGGATCTCTATTGACTATTGTCCTCTGAAGAACAACAACCTGAGGTTTGATCTAGAGTAAAAATTCCACAAACCAAACTATTAGCTTAAATCTCACATCAAGTGAAACCAAAAGGAAAGACATAGCTACACTTTGCAGAGATCAATCTTTTGCCCCAGTTTACAAAGGAGCCAACCAACAGATAGAGGAAAGAAGCAGGACATGACCAAGAAAGCATGCTATCTTGCACCATCCACCACCACCAAGAGTCAAACCCTTGAAGCCTTGGTAAAGGTCGATATGATTCTGCTTTTCTCATCATAGGATTCGCATCCGGAATGTGTCAGCCCAATGTAAGTAAGTGCACATTGCGCAGCACCAACCGAGTTGACAGCACCGAAAGCTAGCCAAACATACATGATCCCTTGCCGGCCGTCAGTCTTCTACCAAGAACTCGATCGCTTTCCCTCGGAAATTCCACTGCCCCGTGCTTGCCTAATGATGCTGCCGCTTTAGCTCCGTCTTCCTAAGAGTTGCTACTAGTAGTAAAGATGCATTTGCACTCGTTAGTAGGAAATTCTTTCAGAGATTGTTTTTAGTCTGACACTCATCCTGCACACCACGGCACGCTCATGACCGTGGTGGACTCATGGCATCCAAAGATTCAGGAGTCCAATGCAACTAATGCAGTAATGCTGCTTTCCCATTGATGAGCCTCGCTGTAAAGCTCGTTGCAGGCTCTGCTGGTGCTTATATATATTGTGCATTATGACCAGTAGTGTTCAGTTACCGCTGTGCTTATATATGTGTGTGTTTCTCTTGGCTGCAGGCGAACTCGGCGCAGTGGGTGGACATGAAGCACGTGTGGGGCGCCACGTGGTGCCTCTACGGTGGGCCTACGACGGGCCCATTCTCCGTGAGGCTCACGACGCTGTCGGCGCCCAAGACGCTCACGGCCCGGGACGTCATCCCCGGAAACTGGGCGCCCAGGGGCACCTACACCTCCCGTCTCAACTTCGAGGTGGCTCTTTGAGGTGGCAATGGCGCTACCGACTGATGGGCCTGGGCCATGTTTTAACGGCCCAGGATGTAAGTGACTGCTGCTAAGTGGGGCCGCAAAGGCAGGCTCACATGGCAGGCAGTCAATTTATTTTGCAGGTGTTGTAAGCTAGTGTTGTGTGTGAGACTATTTGTGATTTTGGATCAGGAGCTTGAGTGATCTGGACAAAGCAGCCGTCCTCTCCAAAAAGGAGAGAGAGCGTTAATATGCTGCCGGGAATCCGATGCATTGAGAGGGTTTTGGACCCCTCTTGGTCTCGCGGTTCACTCCTGTCTCACGTGTGTGTGTGTTGTGGGTGCTGTTGTTTTCTATCTCCTTTTTGTTCACGTGTTAGTTGTTTTTGTCAGCCTGCTATGCTGCTTCATGATAAAAAATGTGCATCCGTGTTTGTTCATATGAGCACTGATATCCGGCACTTCCCATGTAGATGTTTTGGCGTCCCCATTTCATCGCAACCTCACCCGGTGAACTTGGCAAAGTGAAAGGGGAAACAAAATGTTAATTCATATAAAACAAGAATTTCATGTTAACAATCCTCCAAGAGTTTTTCGTGCATTTTTGAATCGAAGAAATTAATGACAGTGTCAAAATCAATACAACACAACACCTCAAATATTTTTTAGTAGATTCAGTTTTGGGAGACTTCTTTCTGCCAATTCAACAGTCACATGCATAGTAATCCAGTTAAGATGACGATTTTTAACAGTCTAGAATATGATAAGCAATTGAGACATTCTGATAGCAATCCTTAGCTCTAACAAACTCAAATATCTAATCTGCTGAAATGAGTGTGCTTAGCATTGTAATCTGCAATACTTTTAGTTCAGAAACAACATCTAAATCAACATCTGCTGAGTTAGCATGAGAGAAAGTGTGATGCAAAATTAGTGCAACATCTTCTTAGATCATTATCACCCGAGGACATCAATTCTTTAGAGCTGAACAACAAGCCGAATATCCTGCCAGATAACTCTAGTTTCTCAAATCTATTAGTCAGGGAACCAATTGTAAGATCAATCTTCAACCGAAAGTATTTAACTCTAAATAATTCCTCCTTAATTGCTTGGGCTTCTTCTTTATGATCATTTTCTTCATTCTCACTATTTCATCAAATTGTATTTGCTGGTAAATACGTCGTTTCAGAGGAAATAAAGGTTGTATACCCATTCTAAATGCAATAGATCTTGTATTATTCAAACTAGATGTAAAGCCTTCATGTGTGTTCAACATACGAGATGACACCTTCAAATTGCTTAAGATTAGCATCAATGCACACAAACTTAGGCTGCATCTTCTTACTCACAATGTTGAAAGTAGTAAACAAAACATTGTGCCAAATCAAAATAACAAGTAAAAATTCAAATTTTTCAAGTGCACTAGCCAGGCATCATAATTTGAAGTTCTCTTCAATTCTTATAAAGCTTTTCTTATATCAAATGCTTGATATCCAATAGCTTGCATACTCTTTATTTGACTCTCCCATCAGGTGTTACAAAAAGACTTAATTGCCAACGATCAAGCAATACCTGCTATCATTCTAATAGAGCTTGAAAACAACATGTAAATTCTTTGCACAATACCAAAGAACGTAATAGCCTTACCACACGATTTTTCCTTACCATAAAGAGTATGATTCAGGTGGTGACAAACACATGGCATATGCAATGCTCTTGGATTATCTTCGTGTAAATATCTTCTGGCCCCCTTAGGCATCGCTTGGATGGCTGGAATTTGATACGGCTCCGTATTTTCCCACCCCTCCCGCCTGTAAATTATACGGATGTGTGTAGGTCCGTTTTTCTTCCCGACCATTTCATGTCCAAATACGACGAGCCAAGCAGGGCCTTAGTGTTTTCCCTTCATGTTGGAACCATTACTATGGACATGTAGTATCCTAGAGAAGGTTATTCAAATTATACTTCAGCTGATTTTCTGCAAAATATCTCCAAATAGCGTTACTATGGACAGTAGTAATCACTTTGGAGTTACTAGTAAAATGCCCGTGCGTTGCAACGGGCGACGGAAGTTTCATAATATAAGATGTGGTATATGATTAATTTATATGTTGATGCCATTATCAAGATGACAAAATTAATAACCGAGTTTTGTCTCCGTGGGGCTTCATTCTTTTTTAACAAATTTAAATCTACAAACAAACTGGATGGAACTAATGAAACGAAAACTAAAAGGTAGCAAATGCAGTGGTGATTCCTCACTCGCATCCATTCTAAGCAACATTTCATGCCAAATATAAGTTTCGCTCCTTATCCACACAAGACCTGTTGCATCACCATTCC
Organism: Poa annua; assembly: GCA_026929855.1. Taxonomy (NCBI): domain Eukaryota; kingdom Viridiplantae; phylum Streptophyta; class Magnoliopsida; order Poales; family Poaceae; genus Poa; species Poa annua. The sequence goes on from CM049433.1 coordinate 76,838,613, forward strand.
CACCATACATATTGCTTGTAACTTCTTCCTTGTTCACGTTTTATGATTACAACTTTTGTTATGTGTCCTCTCATACTCTTTAGATAGACACTTGGTTGCGCTTTATCTGCAACATCCCACAAGTCAGCAACAGAAAAAAAAATGAAGATGCAACTCATTACTGCGCTTTTAAAGGTAAAATTAACTATTTTTCACTCATTACAACTTTATGTATGCAATAGTTTATCTCCCCCCCACGTCTCACAGACAAAGTCGATGTACAGTCTTATCATTGATTGATAATGCAGTAATGCACCAATAAATACATTGGATGATGACGTAAGAGAATAGTGGCGGAGTGCTTTCCTATCTTCACCTGAAAATAAGTTCAGCCATATCTCAGAATCTCATGGAGTAAAAATGTATCCAGTTGTGCTTCACACAAGGAAGTAACCACTTATATAATGGCTGAATTTAGAAAAATCCAAAGAATTCAGCGTTCCGCGCACAATACACTATCAAGGAAGCATTCTACTTGGTCTACCCACCCTACCAAGATAAACAAATTTCTCACAATTATGATGTACCATGATTAACCTTTTTTCGGTGGACAAAAACTATTGTTCAATGTACACAACTTACACTTAAAACCAAATTTTTATAGCAAACATGAAGCAAAAAAAAAACATAGTTAAAGTAATACATTTCTCTGAACTATAGTCAGTTTGTCACGGAAGAAGAAGATAGTTTTTGATGGAAGGGCTCATGCTTCGGACTAACCATATCTTATCAAAGTCCAAGCTGCAATATCGCTTTACAATTACGAAACTCATTCCATGGTCATGATCTCAAACATATTCCTTCCTAACGTGTTCGTGAAAAATAAATCTCTTAAGACCATGTGAACCATGTTTAAGAGATCTTCTATGTTTACATACTCTAAAGTGACAGCGCCGCAAGGTAGAGTACTGGGTACAAATCGTGTAAGATATGAAAAAGAAGACAACATCGTACATCACTCCTATATGACCAGACTCAACACTTAAGACCTCATATCCTTACTCATTTTGCTAATTACCGCGTACACTATGTAGAAGTGTCCATAACGAAGATGTGTTTAGAAGAGTCACCTCAATGTTTAAGCAACTTTCAGCATGTCAGTGGCAGTATAGCGAGCTCCAGTTCGTTGATCAGCTCCACCAGCAGATGTTTGCAATTTTCCTGAAGGCATTTGATCGAGCACTTGAAGCGCATGAAAACAGCCATTCTCCTTGATGTTGTCGGAGACGCCAATCTGTGAATATGGCATGCCGTGCAACACTACGTTGACCCTCCCGTACAGGGCCAAAGTGAGCAGCATAGATCCTTCACTGGTCATGGACTTGAACCTCGAGCAGGCCACACACGTGCACAGGAGAACGAGCGGTTACTGCAGGAGGGGTGCCGCATGCTGGGATGCGTGGTGCTATTCTGGGCGCCCGGCCCGGCCGACGACGCTGCATCTGGGCGGCGAGGGGAGAAGTTGGCTCGACCACTCTGGAGCAAGTAGCCGGATGAGGTGGCGCTTGTGGGGTGCGCGGGAGTAGGGGCGTTAGCGAGCATTCTCGTCTATGCGGCCACGTTGGTGGCTCCTCGCCATCATGAGCACCGGAACCAGGGCCGCGGAGGACATGCATCTTCAGACGCCAACTGCCGACCTCCACGCCGGCCGTCGGCTAGTCTCCACCCGCTTCCACCGGGTCGCGGCCACCGTCCTCCCATGCCTCCGCTTTCCCCTTGGATGCAGGCATCTAGGGTTAGTAGCGGCGGCCCGCTGGAAGCTAGGAGATGCCACATATGCTGATTTGCGGTGGTGCCGGAGTACGGGGATTAGATCGCTGGTTGACTTCACTTAAGGACTGCGGGGTGATTTTCGTATTTTGTAGGGGGGTTTGTGCAAAAAGCCAGGACGTACGACCGGTGACCCTAGGCAATATTATACAGTACTAGCAAAATGCCCGTGCGTTGCTACGGACGGAAAAATTATGTATATCATAATGAAATAATTGTCCTAAATTCAAAAGGATGTAAAATGACATGACACATGGCTTCTATTCATACATCGATAAATATATACCTATTCCCTCTCCAACTTCTTTCCTTTTTGTAATGTTGTTGTTCAGGTGCAGGACTATTTTGAGGAATGTCTCCGCACATCAAATCTCTTCTTCTTTTCTCTTTTTGCATACAAGGAACATGACCGAGAAATTACAAGTAATGTAGAGGTGCAAAAATTTGAGTGGTTGAAATAAGATAGTAAAAAAATGAAACAAAAACATACAAATTATTCTTTATACATGTGGTTGTGGTAACATATCTTCGCTAGCACATCAATCTTTCACCGTAGCAACCCACACCCACACGTATGAATTAAAAAAAGTTCTAATTGAAAAGTGGGACGGCAGCTGCTTCTAATCATGTAGGCCTATATTGGACTTGGACATTGTACCGTAGATGACTCAAACTCGTATCACAAATGGGCATATACCAATATTTTTTGACAAAGAGAATATATTTATATCAAAAATATATTAATTAAACTTGCCTTCTACAACAACATACTAAATATTTTCCTGTGGAGAGGTTAAATTGTCGGCTCTCACGAGTAACGGAGAAGAATCAAATGTTTTTTTTTAATCCGTTACATTGGAATAACTAAAATTTTGTGATTGTCTGATACTTCTATTTGTTGGTGTAGTAGTCTTGTTCGTGAGATGTGAAACAGAGTTCGGTAATGGGCATTCACGACATGTAGAACAGGAAGTAGTTATCCGTTTCTTACAATCATGTGAGCTTCAGTTGTTGCATCCATTCTCTTGCAGTCGGTCAAGTTGAGAAAAATTAGACACTTGCGATACTGCTTATTTAGACAGGTCTTTCAAAAAAAATTCTAGGATGTTGATTAAAATCCATGAAAATAGATTAGCAAAAATTGAAAACCTACGCTGCAATTAACTAATATTTGCAAAGTGCGTGTGCTCATGCTATTAGCAATTGATCAATATGCAACCTCTAGCTGTGCAGTCAAGTTGCGTCAAGTTAGTACTGCTTGCTGAAACAGCATCATAAAACTTAAACTGCTCTTCATTGGCACCACCATATTCTTCACTTGGCATTGCCGATACTTCAGCAAAGCTGTAGTAGAAAGCTGCACGGGCATCTTTGTAGTTTTTCGGATTGCGGGGCGAGGACCCCTTTTGAGGTGTTACAAGAAAGCCTGACGAAACTGAAGAAGACAAAGGTGCAGACTTCCGGTTGTGGTGGAGACGGTGCGCGACGGCGACGAACAGCAGAGGATGGCGCTCGAGCCTGAACTGGACGAGGGTGCAGGTGCGTGTGCACGGTGTGTGCGTGCGTGCGGCACGGGGTGAGAGAGATAGAGAGACGCAGAGGAGGAGCAATTCGAGCAGTGCTTGCAGAAACGGTAATGGCTGACGGCGGTCGGCAGTGTTCGGGCGAATTCAACGTCTTCGACACAAATTCGATAAGGGGAGCGGGGGAATCGACCGAGAGGCTCACCGGGAGTTTTTCGGTGTAGTTTTACGGCGCGGGACGATCGTCTACGGCGACCACCGAACGACGGCGAGGAAGAAGAGGACGGCAACGACGTGTCGGGGCAGCCTCAGCTTGATTCCTTCGGGGCCCTGGAAGTTGCTCCGTCTCCGCCGACCACTACGGCGAGTCCCCCGAGGACAGAGACGACGTCGTCCGCGTCTACGGCTCCGACGGCTGCCCCGTCGCGTGGCGCTCCTCTACAAGGCGGCCGCGGCCCTGCACTTCACGCCCTCCGAGGCGGTCCCATGGCTTCACGTCGAGCGGAACGGAGGACTTGGCGGCCGCCATGGATCCATCTTCTCACGGGTATGGTGGATTTTTCCGGCGAGCACTTCCGAGTTCCGATCGATGGAGCATAGGGCTGTGGGCTGGTTCGGTGCGGAGGCAGGCGTGGTAAAATAGGGCGCGACGCCAGGAGAGGACTCCGTGTGGAACTCGATCGAACTCGCTAGCTGGGTAAGGAAACGAAGAGAGGGCGCTGGCTAGCTACGTAGGAGGATTGCGGGATCGATCGGGCGAGCCAGCGACGTAGAGCGAACGCGACCTGCGCGCGACGTACGACGTACCACGGACGGACGAAAGAGAAACGCAAGTGGAAAGGGGAAGTCCCGGATGGCGGTGGCGGCACCTGCGTGCCTGGGATTCGGGCATCGGGCTGCGTCTGCGTGAGCCTGGACGACGACCTGCGCTTGGGCTTGACGGCGACAGTGGAAAGGGGAAGGGCGGTGGCTTGGTTCCAGCAGCAGCAGAGGATGAAGACAAAGGGAAAAGAGGAAGAAGACGGGTAGGTGCGTTTGCGTCGGAGTTTTTTTCACTTAGTCGGGGAGTGCGGGTTAATTTCCTAATTTCCGAGGGGCCAAAACGCAAAAAGACCGCGACGTACCATGGACACGGTAAGACATATTATATAGTAGAGATACTAGTAGAATGCCCGTGCGTTGCTACGGGCTGAGAAAGCATATTTTTATTTAAAAATGTCAGGACAATCTAAATATTACTTAAAAATGGATCATCTCACAACCAGTTTTGTAAGATATAATAATCGTAAATTAATCTGCTCATATATGGTCTAGCTAGTTCAAACAGTAAGCACTTCCTTATAGACTATGTTCTTTGTGGTTGTTACTAAGGACTCATTTCTTTTCCTCTTCTTTGAATTCTTACTTTCATCCCTTTCTTCGACCTTGATGGCGAGGATCTTGATGTTTCTTTTCGCGGTGGCTCTGAACAACGCCACGTATAGCTGTCCATGAGAGAATACCGGATCCGGCAGGTACACGCCTACAATCGGGATGGTCTGCCCTTGCGCCTTGTTGATCGTCATGGCAAAGCTAAGCCTGATCGGAAACTGCTTCCTCTTGAATCTGAACGGGAACATGTCACTATCAGATGGACATAGAGGTATCCGAGGTAGAAACACCCTCTCTCCAGCGTGTTGTCCCACCACGATCTCCGCATCTATCGCGTTCCTCTGGAACCCACGGATCACAAGTCTTGTGCCGTTGCACAACCCATTAGCTGGGTCAATGTTCCTCAGCAGTATAATGGGGCAGTTTATCTTCAGTTTAAGCGCGTGCGGGGGCATCCCAGGAGGAGTCAGCGAGTTAAGAAACTCTTGAGCATAGAAGCCATGCGGATCGTCCTCCGCACTATCGAAGCTATGGTAGATCATCTCCTCTCCCTGAAAACGCTCAATCATGCGCATGTTTATTCCATCGACGTTGTCGTTCTTTGTGGAGAGGATTGCTCGAGACGTCATGTAATCCTTATTGTTCATGTTTTGGTCTAGGGCAGGATACACATGGTCGATCAGCTTCTCTATGTCAGACTTGTCGCCCATAGACGGAACACATATATCTTCTGGAAGCTTTATGTTTCCTTCCACGTCAGTTTCCTCGGTGCCGTTACCTATCCTCAGCAAGTAATCGGCGAACCACTGGTCGTTTTGCGCCCTCATGTTCTTTACGAGGCTTAGCTGGCGCATGCCCTTCCATAGGTTTGAACTCCGTAGGCTCGCATCGATGATCTGACCTCGTGATCCTTTTCTCACTACCGGAAGAACCTGCCTGAAATCCCCACCAAACACGACAGTCTTACCTCCAAAAGGTCGGTCCTGTCGGTCCATGATATCTCGCAAGCTTCTGTCCAATGCTTCAATTGCTTGTCGTTTCGTCATGGTGGCCTCATCCCATAGTATTAGTTTAGCCATCCTCAGGAGTTTGGCTGTCCCACTCTGCTTAGTGAAGCTGCATGATGCCCCTTCTTCAAGGTTTAGTGGGATCTTGAACCTTGAGTGGGCTGTCCTTCCTCCGGGCATGATTGAAGCGGCGACACCGGACGTCGCTGTGGCCAGTGCGATATTTCCCTGTCCACGAACAGTAGCAAGCAGTGCCCTATAAAGGTATGTCTTTCCAGTGCCTCCCGGACCATCGACGAAGAATACGCCCCCATCATCGCCATCAACTGTCTCTAGTATCTCTTCGTAGGCAAGCTTCTGCTCGGTGTTTAGTAAGGCAGCCAGAGAAGCGTCTTCCTCGTCAACCATGATGTTTGTTTCCTCGATTACCTCTCTGGCCTCGCCTCCAGTGTTGTCATATGTCTCGTCAATGTCCGGAAGAGGGAACGACTTTATGTCTTTTCCCATGGATTGTAGCATGCCCCTTATATCATGCAACACCATTTGCTCTACCGCTTTTGGACATGCGTGTTGTCGCCGGTAGTCGTCTGACATCGCCTCAAGGTGTCGATCCCAAAGACCGCGCACATCGCCAGGCTCACAGAATACCAAGATCGTTGCAAAGAGCCTCCTGAGTGAGGCCGGCATGGCGAACTGTTCCGACTCAGTAAGACACTCATCGAGCGTGTTATCGGCCTCGATTAGACCCTTCCTCTCCGCGGCCTCACGAAACGTACCACATAGCACACCATCAACGGTTTTCAGGTCTTCGAAGGACGTCGAGCCTGGCACGTGGTTTAGAAGCACCCTAAGAAAGTAACGCTCCCCCTCTGCGGGATTGGCTGTCACGATACGGCCTACTTGGTGATCCCTTTTCCTTTTCTTCCAGTACTTTTCTGGTTGCCACGTGAACCATCCTGGAAAATCCTTGTAGAGAATATCTCGAGCCCACTCGTGGTTCTGGTTAGCCACAAAATACTCTGTTAGCATGGATGCGTTCTCCCTGGCAGCAATGTTGTTTAGGTTGTCTCCTTCTTTGAACGTGACTCTTTGCATATCTGGTAGATGAAGCGGCAGCTGTAGTACGGACGGGTGTATCTCAGAGAGTTTGAAGCCAAATATCCTCCACATAGCTTCGGGTGGTGTGATCCATCTTGCGTCAATGTATCTCTTGATCTCGTCTATGTTACCTTTTTCGTCGGGTTTGTCGATGTTGAATGAAGTCTGATCGTGGCCCTTATATATGTACTTATATAGGTACTTGACTGCCTTTATGCTGGAGCACACCTCCACGTTTATGTGGCAGTTGAACATCCGCAAGAGGTAGGGGTTGTAAGGCACAACCCATCTATTGTCGAGCGTCGAACCGCGGACCGTCGCCGAACGACCGTCCTTCCGTCTTCGATAAATGGGGTATGAGTCCTTCCCCTGTATGGTGGTCTTGTTGAACGTTCGTGGGTACCTACACTTGCACGATCCATCTTGCATACACACGTTGTTTGGCTTTAGGGCACCACATGGGCCGTGCATCATATGTTTCACGACCATGGCGTGTAGCTCCGGGTATTTATCCTTGTCTGGGAGCTCCGCTGATATTAGGCGGTCATACTGCTCTGGCACAACGAGCTTATATTTTGAATCCATGATCAATAGGAAATGGGCATGCGGGAGGCCCCTCTTCTGGAACTCGACCACGTAGACCCACGCCTTCACAACGCCCAGGATGTTCTTCTTGGTCAGCATATATTTCATCGTCTCCAGCTTGGCTCTAAACACTCGAGCCACAATATCTGGTCGGTCCTGTGGGGTTTGGCCTGGAAGCAGGGCATCCTGTATCTCCTGCCAGTTTGGGTTGCACGTCATCGTCAGGAAGATGTCAGGCTTACCGTACGTCTGTACCAATGCCATGGCGTCCATATGCCTCCGCTTCATGTCACGGAAACACCCCTGGAATTTCCAAGGGAGCACAATCCTTGTGCCAATAGCGCTTGCTTGAGTCTCTCCGGCCGTGATGCTATCGACAATGCCTTTATATAGATCAGCACGTATCTGCGGTTGGTGCTTCCTGTACCAATTCAACCTACACCCCTCGATCTTTATGTACATGTCCACCGCCCATTGCTGGAACAGACGCCCTCCATGCAGTATGGGGTTGAATATAGCAGGACGCGTCTGTAGTCGGTAACAGTAGTAGTCCCTGACGGAGACGCACATACGTCCACCCCCCTCTGTGATGGAAAAAAGAAGGTTATGCAACATATGTGAAGGATAGACTAAAAAAATGCATAAGTACTATAAATAGCCAAACCTGGATCGTCTTCACGATCTGCTCTTTGTAGTTGCGCAAGGTCCCAAGACTTATTACGTTTAGGTATATTTGGATGCCAACCGAGCTCGCCCTTTGGGAAGAAAAGGGGGTACGAGAGCGGGTCATAGCATCCTTGTGTGGCATGTATACTGTGCCTTTGATTGTCGTTGCCGTAGAGGATAATGCTGCGTTTGAACCTATTTGCCAGGTCGCTGCCCTCGACCCAGATCGCAGCCACCTCAGATGATACCGGTGTGTTGTATCTCCGTTGGTCTAGCTTTTTGTCAGTGTTCAGTTCTATACGGTAGTCCTCGAGGTTATCCTTATGGGCGCCCAAACTCCTAAACTGCTCAGAGTAGGGATTTCCTCTCAGTATGTCCACAACCTTACGAACGACCTCCTGGTCTAGTTCCTTGCTGGCTTCCTTGCGGTGGATCAGGTTGGGATCATCGTCATAGAAGTAGAGTTGTAGATGTTCCGGGCGAGAGCCTGGCCCGAACGAATGCACGTTGTGGTACAAGGAGCCTTGTGCTCGGAATGTGTACACCCCAGACCTCATGTTCGTGCAGTCGTTGTCGAGACTAACGCCAAGGGTTGTGAAGGAGAAATGACCGTTGAAGAATCGTATGCTCTCCCGAAAATGTCGACTGTCTGCATCCGCGCTAGACCATAGCCTCATCAGCTCCGGGATTGGCTCTTGCTCAGCCAGCTGTATTTGTCCGTTTAGACAGCAAAAACCAGGGGTCTCATGCTCAAACCTATTGGCATGGCAGTGATTGCAGTTTGGGACTTGCTTCAGTATGTGCGTATCTGGGAGGTTTGAGTACACATAGTCAAAAGGATCGATAGCAGCCTTGTTTGATGAGTCTATTGTTGTTTCCAGATCCATGTCATCATACATGTAGCACTCCTCGTCCATGAGGTTGTTTGGGATGGTATTCTCGTCCATGTTACCGTTGAGGAAGGCCTCCATGTCGCCTACAAGGTTCTTGACCTAGTAAGTACGATGATTTTATAAGCCATGACATAAATAAAGGGAGTAAAATTCAATGTTTTACCGTTTGTCCCGATGGTAAACGCAGGTGTTTCTGTTGGCAAAGTTGATGCATTTGGACATGGCATCGCGATGGATTCAGCGCATGTGACGTCCCTCCTAGTTGCGGCGTTTTTTCTTCGCCGAGCCCTTTGGTCTTCATTTAGTCTTTGAGTAGATGTGTGCTGCTCGGCTGCTCTTCTGCGTGCATTAATCTCCTCCATTTGCTCAGGCGCCAAACTTTTTCGTTTCGCTCTATCTTTGTCTCTTCTACGTGCATTTATCTCTTCCTTTTGCTGGGTCGTCAAACTATTTCGTCGAGCTCTATCACGTTCACGTCTTGCTTGATTTCTATCTTCTAATTTTTTTGAAATTGGTTTGTTTTGCTCTGCCATTACCATCGATCTGGAGGATCCATGCTCAGTTAGTACAATGGTTATAGAATATATATCTCTACTATAGCACCATGCCATCCAAATTTCTATAGCATCATGGTTTGCTCATTCAGATTAGACGCTGAGTTGTTTGGAAAATATTTGGCATCCAGATTGCGGCATTGTGAATGTTAACTGAACTATGAATGCATGCTCCATATACATGAATGCATATGCAGCCTTAATGTAGCTACAGTACAATTTTAAAGAACTTGGTACCTAAATATATCATGTAGGCTAGAGAATTCATTTTCACTTTCTGTACGTAAATAACTTGGTGCATAAGTGTGAACATCTGAGTTGTAGACGGGTCGAAAATTTTCAATGTGACGAGCACCCATTGGGAGAAGCCATTACCGTTTGTGTGCAGCGCCAAAGCAGTGCTAAGTGAGGATTCCAGTCACCAGAACAGTGTGAACATCGAGCAATGACGTGGTCTGCAGTGCTGGGCAAAAGTTTGCTATGCAATGTCAAGCTGGGCACGTCTGCAGTGCTGGGCAGAAGTTTGGTATGCAATGTCAAGCTGGGACAGAAGTTGAGGCTAGGCAATGTCGAGTTATGATTTTGATCCAGAGACTACGCTGATATTTATACAGTACCCCATGGTCGCGTTTTCATTGTTTGAGTAGAGTTCGGATCGGTTCGCTAGTCGAGTGCCTCTCGGATCGCTAGCGTGTACGGAGTGCTGTTTTGGGCCGGCCCAGTTGGAGTGCGAGCGATCGATCGGTGATCTGTTCGGAGCGACGTAGCGTGCGAGCGATCGGCGAGCGAGGCGATCTGTGCGTGCGATCGGAGCGACGTACGTACGGTCGCTTAGACATATTAGATAGTAGACTAGTATCACTAGCAAAATGCCCGTGCGTTGCTACGGGCTGATGAAACAATTTAATTATTTATTTAGCATATAAAATTATTCTTTATGTTGATCCAAATATGGTAAGAGTAAGGTCACTATGTTCCAAGAGGTGCATATGCATAGATCTTACAAAAGTGTAAGATAACACAGCAACCATACTGATCAGTATGCCTTCAATGATAATCCAGTTATGCCTCCAATAGATCATAGACACTTTTTAAACAAATATATTAGAAAAATAGTTAAGTTCTTATATTCACCTAGACACTTTTTTCAGCAAATATATTAGAAAAATAGTTAAGTTCTTATATTCACCTTCCTGTCTTCCAAACCTACAATATTTTACTTCTTCACTTTGCCTCCGGCTGGGATACTAACTGAAATTAGTATAGAGCATGTACATGATATTTATCAAGAGATCACAGGACATTGTATCGCTTGCAATGCCAGACAATGTGGAGATAGGAAACATGCCATGTTAGTCTACCAATAAAATTCAGAACATGAATGCATCAACTACTCCTTCTAAACAATCAGTCAACTCCGCGCTGTGAGGACAGTGGACTTTTAGGCGTTGAGGTGCTGCAACGCCCAAAAATGTGAACTGAACCTCTCACATGCCGCGTTCAGAGCACTGAATATGCACTTCAGAACAAAGAACGACATCTATGGGAAAGATAAACTGCAAAAACAATTCAGAGATGGAGGGGAGCATGCTGGTGGTAGCTCGCTGGGGAGAGAGGCGCAGGTGCAGTGGCCGTGCCCGCCAGCGGGGGAAGGAATTCAGGTCTGATCTGTCGGCAACGCGCAGCGGCCTGCTCGACGGTCACCGCCAGCTAGCAGATACGAGGACGGAGCTGGGATCCCGCTAGCGAGCAGGAGCGGGGCGAGGCGGCGCCATCCCTGGAGATAAACGCTGCACCATTGTCCGGCAAGTAGGGAGGCCACTCCCGATGACCGGAGGATGCCGGCGACCTCCGGCACGACACCCATGGCCGGATGGAGCTGAGACCCGTGGTGGAATTCGCATCTTGGACGGGTGGACTCCAGCCCCGACGCACCGGGGACTCCCGTGGGTCAACGCGTAAGAGGAAGTGCCTCGGTGTCCACCAGCTCCTGCGGGACGGCCGACAACGGCTAGGCTGTAACAGGTGAGGAAGGGAAGAGCGGAAATTTCAGGTAGCGACCGGGGTAAGAAGAAGGTTGCGCCGATTGGGACAACGGCGGTCGGAGGGAGGGGGCGGCGAGCTTCCGCTGCCTCTCCATGGAGAGAGCAGCACGAGAGAAGACACGGGCGAAGAGGACGAGATAACGTTTTAGGTTAGATGTTTTACGAGCAGAAGGACTGCGGATTGATTTTCTCTTTATGAGGGACTAAAATGTAAGACGACTACGACGGGATCGATCGGGCGAAACAAAGCGAGCGACGTACGACGTACGGTCGTTAAGCGGTATTATATAGTAGAGACTAGGAAACATGGCCGTTGCGAAACAATAATATCCTTGGCTTGAAGGTTAAAAAACTTAATTTCTCTCATATGAGCTCTTTTCTATACATTTGATTCACTAGCTTCCTCTTCTGCACTGGTATATGTAGAGTTCACCGTCGCAATTGACTCTTTATATTGTGTGTTGCGTCTAAACTCACGATTAGCTCTTCATATGAGCTCTTTTCTATACATTTGATTTACTAACTTCCTCCTCTGTTGGTGGGATATATGCAGGGTTCACCATCGCAATTGAGTCTTTGCATGATGCGTAACTGAAAGAGCATTTTCCCTCATGTGTGGTTTTGGTAATTATATGACAATCTCTATGGACTAATGCTTGCATTGAGATATCTTATAGATCGTGTCCATGAGAATAGTGGAGTTCATGTGTTGGACTCTTGAAGCTTATTTGATGACCAAGGTTCCATTCCATGATGTATATGGTGGATGGTCATGTGTTGAAGTTGAGATGTGCAAGACCAAGAGAAGACTCTTGAAGATATCCTATGCTTGGTGCTTGCGATGGATACATGAAGACGGAGCTTAGCGAGACTCTCCCATTATGTGTATGGGGGAGTATTTGGAGAAGTCTTCATCAAGCATGTGCTTGGACGCGCAATCAAGAAAGAAGATCCACTTGAAGAGATCAAGATAGTCATCATCTAGCTCAAGTGGAATGCTCAAGGCAAAGGTATGATCTTGATAGGTTTTCTTTTCTACCGGTCTCATGTAGTTTGTGGAGACCGGGTTATAGGATAGATAGGCGTACTATCAAGAGGGGCTCTCGAGTGAGTAACTTGATCGCATCTTTGTGGAGAGCTCAAACCTTTGCATACTTGGCATATCATATTTCTTGGTTCTTATTTGGCTTTTATCCATGTGAGGAATTAGAGCTTGGTTCATCTTCATGCCAAGCTCTAGATCATCCAAATCGGGATTTCATTCGTTCATCTTGTTGTATTTTGGATGTTGGGTTTTGGTGCTTGTCGTGTTCCTCATGACAAGCCCAAGTGCTTCGAAAACGGTTTTACTTTGGCAAACTTCTTGCGTTTTCGGTGGCGGAAATATTGCCGGTTCGACCATGAGGAAAGTCCCACACCTTGCCATGTGTGGTGACTTTGCTCTATTTGTAGCCCTGTGCTCGTCGCTATCTTTCCAACAAAGTTGGTTTCACCTCATTCGGAGTTCATTTGCAAAAGTTATAGCGGTTTTAGTTTGGCTGTTCTGAACCGGATTATTGGGGCCGGATATTTCGTTCCACCGGAATTTCCGGTTCCCCAACTCGTCCAAGAAATCGGCTAAGGAAAGAAGGAAAAGAGGTGCTGGACTCAACCGGAAATTGTGGTCGGATATTTTGATGACCCGGAATTTCCGAGTTGCCCTCAAAGAGCCTCGCGAAAACGGCTAAGGAAAGTTTGGTTTTGGTTCTGACTCCAGCCGGAATTTCAGCTCGGAAATTTCATGGACTCGGAATTTCCGGTTGACCGGAATTTCCGAGTCTCACTTATACCGGAATTTCCGAGTTTCGAAACAGCCAACGGCTATATTTCCTGGAGAGGTATAAATACCCCTCCCCTTCTTCTTCCTCAGATAATCTAAGGCAGCACGTTTTCCCTCTCTCTCCTACTCCATTGTTGACCTTGGAAAGCTCACTTCCCTCTCAATCCCTCCATAGATTCTTGCATATTCTTTAGGGAAAGTTGAGAGGAGATCTAGATCTACAATCCTACCAATCCATCTCTCCTCTAAGTGAGGGGAACCTAGTGGATCTAGATCTTGGAGTTCCTTTGTGGTTCTTCTCTTTGTTCTTCCTCTCTTCTCCCCCCATAAGCATTAGTTGCTTTTGGTGGGATTTGGGAGTGAAGGATTTGACTCCTTTGTGGTTTCTTGTGTTCTTCCTCTCTTATTCCCCCATAAGCATTTGTTGCTTTGTTGGAATTTGAGAGTGAAGGACTTGAGCACTTCGTGTGCTCTTGCCATTGCATTTGCATCGGTTTGAGCCCTCCACGAGGATTCGTGGTGGTGTTACTTGTTGAACGGGAATCCGGCACCTAGAGGGGGGGGGGGGGTGAATAGGTGCTATTACAAATTTTAGGTCTTTTCAAATTTAGGCTCAACACAAAGGTAAATTCTCTAGATATGCAACTATGGTGAATTTACCTAAATGACAACCTAAGCAATAACAAGATAAAAGCTAACAAGACAAGCAAGTAAGGGAGCAAGATAAAGGGAACCGAGTGAAGCACGCGGAGACGAAGATGTAATCCCGAGTTCCACCCAAGGGTGTACGTCTCGTTTGGAGAGGTGTGCGCTACCACAACAGGTTAGCCGCAACGCCACAAAGGCTCACCTTCTTCTCCGATGAACTCAACCACAAAGGTTGCGAGTTCACCTTCCACTATTGATCCCCTTTTAGGGCGGAGATCGAATCCCTTACAAACGCTTGAGGCACGCACCCACAACTTAATTGGGGGCTCTCAAGAAGACCACAACAGGTCAAGGACCACAAAAGGTCAAGGCAACACCAAGATTACAACAATGGTGAACTAGGTTTTCCCACCGGAAACCCTAGCCACGAAATCCCCAAGTGAATGGGGAGGAAATGCAAATCCCTTCGGTGAAGATGTAGATCCGGGCCTTCTCCTCCAATCCTTCAAAGATCAACGAATTTGGGTGGAGGGATTGGGAGATCTTGATGATTTGAGCTTTCAAGAATAGTAGGAGAGAGAAAATCTGAGAGCTAGCTGTTCTTGAGTGAGTGAGGGGGTATATATACCCCCTCCCAAAATCTGGCCGTTGGCTGTCTCGAGGACCCGGAAATTCCGGTATAAGTGACACCCGGAAAATCCGGGTCACTCGGAATATCCGAGTCTGTGAAATATCCGAGTTGAATTTCCGGTTGAGATCAGAACGTCTTCGACATCTTGACTTAGCCAAATTTCTGAGGGTGACTCGGAAATTCCGAGTCAGTGAAATTTCCGAGCTGAATTTCCGGTTGAAGTCAGAACGTCTTCGACATCTTGACTTAGCCAAATTTCTGAGGGTGACTCGGAAATTCCGAGTCAGTGAAATTTCCGAGCTGAATTTCCGGTTGAAGTCAGAACGTCTTCGACATCTTGACTTAGCCAAATTTCTGAGGGTGACTCGGAAATTCCGGGTCAGTGAAATTTCCGAGCTGAATTTCCGGTTGAAGTCAGAACGTCTTCGACATCTTGACTTAGCCAAATTTCTGAGGGTGACTCGGAAATTCCGAGTCAGTGAAATTTCCGAGCTGAATTTCCG
The DNA here is from genome assembly GCA_026929855.1 of Poa annua. Lineage (NCBI taxonomy): Eukaryota > Viridiplantae > Streptophyta > Magnoliopsida > Poales > Poaceae > Poa > Poa annua. The sequence continues at coordinate 76,853,765 of CM049433.1, forward strand.
GTTGAAGTCAGAACGTCTTCGACATCTTGACTTAGCCAAATTTCTGAGGGTGACTCGGAAATTCCGGGTCAGTGAAATTTCCGAGCTGAATTTCCGGTTGAAGTCAGAACGTCTTCGACATCTTGACTTAGCCAAATTTCTGAGGGTGACTCGGAAATTCCGAGTCAGTGAAATTTCCGAGCTGAATTTCCGGTTGAAGTCAGAACGCCTTCGACATCTTGACTTAGCCAAATTTCTGAGGGTGACTCGGAAATTCCGGGTCAGTGAAATTTCCGAGCTGAATTTCCGGTTGAAGTCAGAACCACTTCCTGACTTTTCCTTAGCCATTTTTCTCTACATTTTGGCTTTGGGATATGTGGTATGCAACTCACACAAACTGAAATACTTAGCAATAGGATTAGTACATCATTGGTATTGTTAACTAACACACAAAACACTAGGGATTAAGAAATGTTCTTTCAATCTCCCCCTTTTTGGTGTTAGATGACAATACCAAGATTTGCAAAGAAACAAAATGCAATATCATGTTTTTGACAGAAAATAGCTCCCCCTAAACAAGTGCATGTATGAAACACAAAAAGACAAAGGATAGGAGCAATTTTATAATAACAAACACAAGATATCACAAAGGAGTAATGGGACAAAATGAAGGTTATTTTACCATTTGAGACTAGATAGATTTTCATACCTTGTGTAAATAGGATATGAAGAGAATACCAACACAATAACTTTGAAGTCTCAACCATAGGATAATGATAGCATAACATTGTCTCAATACACATAGATAATAAAAGAGTTCAACAAATAACCACAAATAAGATAAATGGACACAAGCGCAAAGAAATGGTAAACGCATATGCTTGTGCCCGAACCCCTGCAAATCCCCGAAGTCCTAGTAGAGCAACTTCTCCCCCTTTGGCATCAAAACGCCAAAAAGGAAGAGGAGCGATGCTACGTCCCGTGAAGGTCTTCAGTCCGAGGGGGTCTCCTCCTCATCATCATCATCCTCAGCATCATCATAATCTGCCTCCTCCTCATCATCATCATCATCATCATCCTCATCATCATAATCATGTCCAGTGGTGTACGAGCTGCCGCCAAGGTCATGATCAATTTGAGTCCATGGAGCCAAAGAACCCTGGTTCCACTGAGCAAAGGTCAGAGGATCAGAGAGATCAGCAGGAGCAGGAGAGCCAGACACATGATGAAGGATCAAGTCTTGATTGTAGGCCAGCTGACGACGATCCTTGTAGGCGGTGTATTGCTCTTTGCGGATGTCCACATTCATGCACAGGATGTTGCGTTGGAACCAATTCAGCTTCTTCACCTTCGCATGAGTGGCCGGGACATAAGTAGGAGCAGCAGCCCTCCTAGCATCACCCATAAAAGAGCCACCCTGAGCTGAGCTAGAGGAAGGCACAGGAGGAGGCTTGACCACTGTCTTCTTCTCATATAGTGTCTTGAAGTCATGCGGCTCCAACTCATCGCCACTGAAGTTATAGTCAGGAACCTTGAACTTGATGAGTTTCATGATGTAAGGAGCATAGGGGATAGTGACTCTGGTGGTCATGGCTTCATACATCTCATTGTAGATGTAATCCATAACATCCACACTCCAGTCTTCATCAGAGCCCGGGTCCTCCACAATGCGGTTGGCATGAAGGAGCAAGTTGCATAGAGGGGTCACCACATTGTCGTTGTTGCCACCACTTGGTGCAATGTTCTCTCGGAGGATGCGCACAAGAACATCATAAAGAGGAAGCAAGTCTCGAGAATTGCCGGGTGTGGCTCCCTCACCATATAAGTGCACGGTCTGCTTCTTGTTGATCTTGTACGGGTGGTGCATGCGATAGCCTTGAGGATTGTTTCCATCAAACTTGTAGCCCAAAACCTTGGCAAACTCCTCAAAGTTGGACTCACAGAAAGATTCACCAGTCATCCACTTAATTGTCTTCTTTGAGTCACCCTTGATCACTAGAGTGGCAAAGAACTGCATCACAAGCTGAGGGTTGTAAGGACAACGAGTGAGCACTAGCCTCTCCAAGCCCATAGTCTTGACAAGATGTATAGCTTCAACAAAGGAGGCTTTCTTCTGCAGAGTTGCAAGGTTAAACGGATGCATAGGCCGAATGGGCTTCGACAGAGAGTAGTAGAGGTCCACGAGTATGTGCTCTTGCTCTTGACACCAAAAGCTGCGATCATCCAGAGTGTTGTCCCTTGGCCTAAGGTACCAATCCCCTTGTCTGAGCTGAGAGTATTCAACAGAGTTCATCTTTGAATAGTTCTGACGTTGAGGAGCAGGAGCATTCTTCCTTTTCTTGGATGGTGGCTTGCTAACAACAGTTTTCTTCTTCCTTTGAACAGGTGGATTGCTTGAGGAGGCAGGACCCTTACCCTTGTTGACAGGGGTCTTGTGAACAGGTGCCCTTGAGGTGTACCTTGATGCCCCAGCGGACGGACTCCCACTAGAACCTGTGAATTTGAGCATAGTGGGTAGCAAAAGGTAAGTACACACAAGTCAGGAGAGGATACACACATTAGGTAGGCATTTGATGAATCATATGTAGTTAAACATGAGTGAATCTTAAAACTGCAGTGTTCAGCTCGGAAATTCCGATTCAGACATAACCGGAAATTCCGGGAGACCGGAAATTCCGAGTCAGGCTGAGTCGGAAATTCCGACCTAAACAGAAACAGTGCAGATCTGAGATTGACTCGGTCTAAAACTAGATCGATCCAACACAATGCAAAACTAATGTATGTAGATGGCAGGGAATGAAGCTAGGAACAATCTCTACCAAGCAATCTTGAAACAAATAACTCCACAACAAGATCCTAGTGCAAGCACATAGGGAAGAGGAAAAGTGAAGTTACCCTCATCCATTGAGGCCATTGCTTGGAGGAGTGAGTTCCCGGGGCGGAGGAGGAACAGATCCGGCCGAGAAAGAGGTTCCCCGGCGGTCGGAGTGCTCCGGAGGGAGCTTGGAGCAGCAGGGGCGGCGGTTGGAGGAGAGGGAGTTCGGGGGTGGAAGAAGGGCACGAATGAGCCCTTCACCCCGAGCCTGCCCTTAATTTTTTTAGACAAACCGCCCGATCGGAATTTCCGGGTGTAACTTACACCGGAAATTCCGAGTCACCGGATATTCCGGTTCATAAATGGACCGGATATTCCGACCTGCTGAACTAAAATCCCAGTTTTCAAATGGGTGACTTGTGTGCAATAGAGAGAAATGTTTTCAGGGGGAAGTAGGCTTGGGATAGATTTCCAAACTGTCATTGGTACACCATACTCAACTCACAACTACCAAAACGAAACATAAAGCGCCAAGTTGAGTAGGTTTCCCACATGCATGAAAAGGAGGGCAAATAGCAACAATAAGCTCCAAATAAAACCAACTCTTCAAAGAGAAGAGGTCGGTGGCCGAGGCCACCATGTAGGAGTGTATGGCATGTCACCGCGAAGATGTATCTTGGGCACATAACCAATACTCGTCGTTTTAACTCATTAGTCATGGGAATGAATATAGAGATAAAAGAACACTTGCTATCGGCATAATGGGGGGAGGGATGGTCCAATGTATTAGGACCGCACTCCCCCTATTTCCATGCCTACATCTAAACAAGATAAGATGCAATTACGCCCTAGGTGAGTGTGCAAGCGATCAAGCTAAGGACCTCGAATCAATGATATTTAGCTCATTCCTCAAAAAACAAAACCTTCCTTCCTCAAGGGGCTTCGTGAAGATATCCGCCAATTGATCCCTTGTGCCCACATGTAATAAGTCAATGTCTCCTCGGGCCACATGATCTCTGATGAAATGATGGCGGATCTCAATATGCTTGGTTCTTGAATGTTGCACCGGGTTGTAAGCAATCTTGATGGTACTTTCGTTGTCACATAGAAGAGGCACTTTGTCGCAAGCGACTCCGTACTCCTTTAAAGTTTGCCTCATCCATAGCAACTGAGCGCAACAACTTGCGGCGGCAACATACTCGGCTTCGGTGGTGGAGAGAGATATACAATTTTGCTTCTTAGAAGACCAACTTACCAAGGACCTCCCAATAAATTGACAAGCGCCGGAGGTTGACTTCCTATCATCTTGATCTCCTGCCCAATCGGAATCCGTGTACCCACATAGTGAGAAATTTGCATCCTTGGGGTACCACAATCCAAAGGTTGGGGTATAAGCCAAATATCTAAAGATCCTCTTGACCGCCATATCATGGCTTTCTTTAGGAGCCGCCTGATATCTTGCACACACTCCTACGGCTAGCACTATATCCGGTCTAGATGCACAAAGGTAGAGTAGAGATCCAATCATGGAGCGGTATACCTTTTGATCCACATCCTTACCCTTGGGGTTGAGCTCAAGGTGACATTTGGTTTGCATTGGGGTAGAGGCACCCTTGAGCTCAAGCAACCCGTACTTCTTGAGCATGTCTTGAATGTACTTTGCTTGGTTGATGAACGTTCCTTCCTTCAATTGTTTGATCTCAAATCCGAGGAAGAACTTCATCTCACCCATCATAGACATCTCAAACCTGTCAGTCATAAGCTTAGAGAATTCTTCGTTAAATGCTTTGTTAGTAGATCCAAATATAATGTCATCCACATATAATTGACAAATGAAAAGCTCTCCATTAACTTTCTTAGTGAAAAGTGTGGGGTCGATTTCCCCAACTTGGAATCCACGGTCTACAAGTAGTTCTCTAAGGTGCTCGTACCACGCTCGTGGGGCTTGTTTAAGGCCATAGAGAGCCTTATCTAACTTGTAGACATGGTTCGGATACTTGAGGTCTTCAAACCCCGGTGGTTGCTTAACATAAACAAGTTCATTTAGTGGACCATTTAGAAAAGCGGATTTAACATCCATTTGTTGCAACTTAAAGTTATGATGAGAGGCATAGGCAAGAAGAATACGAATAGACTCAAGTCGAGCCACGGGCGCGTAGGTTTCTCCAAAGTCAATGCCTTCAATTTGGGAGTAACCTTGAGCCACCAATCTTGCCTTGTTTCTCACCACCATGCCATGTTCATCTTGCTTGTTCTTGAAAATCCACTTGGTGCCGATAACATTGCGGCAATCTTTGGGTCTTTCCACCAACTTCCACACCTTGTTGCGCTCGAAGTTGTTGAGCTCTTCATGCATGGCATCAAGCCAATCTTTATCTTCAAGAGCTTCAAAGACCTTCTTGGGTTCCACCATGGAGATGTGAGTTTGATGTTCACTAAAGCTTGCAAGTTGTCTTCGGGTAGAGACCTTGCTTCTCACATCACCAAGCACCTTGTCAAGAGATAGAGCTCTTAATTCTTGTGAGGTGCCAACCCTATTCAAGCGGCGGATCTCGATATCCCTACGAGTGGTGGGAGGAATCGCTTGATCATCTTGATCATTCATGTCTCCGCCTTGACTGAATTGATGGCCTTGATCAACCATTGGAGTGACGTCCAGCGGTGAAGGAGAGGGTTGATCTTGGCCTTGCTGCGAGCTGCTACCAGGAATGTCAGCAGGACCGGATATTCCGGGTTCAGTATGGACCGGAAATTCCGAATCACCGGAATTTCCGACTCCAGTTTGAACCGGATTTTCCGGCCCTCCGGAAATTCCAGGAGCAGCTGGAGAGTCTTGTGCTTCTTCTTGGCTAGGCGTGTTGGGCACGGTGTTGTCGATGGGTGTTTCTTGTGTTGGGGTAGCCACCACTTGTGAAGAACTTGATCCTTGTTGAGCAACCTCATAATAGACTTCAACGGGGCGGTGGACTCCCAACCCCATTCTTTGAATAGCATCTTGAGGTTGATCATCACCTACAACGGAAACACCACTTTGCTCCACAAGGGAGCCGTCATTCTCCTCGAACATCACACTACAAGTTTCTATGATAATGCGCGAGGCCTTATCATAGACTCTATAAGTGTGGGATTCGGACCCGTAGCCCACAAATGTCCCTTCAAGAGACTTAGATTCAAACTTGCCCAAACGAACACCTTTGATGAGATAGAAACACTTACAACCAAAAACTCGGAAGTAAGAGATATTGGGCTTGTTCCCGGTAAGCACTTCATAAGGGGTCTTCATGAGTCCTTTGCGAAAGAAGAGCCGGTTGGATGAATGGCAAGCGGTGTTGACGGCTTCGGCCCAAAAGTTGTGAGGGGACTTGAACTCGGCCATCATCGACCTTGCCATCTCAATAAGAGTGCGATTCTTCCTTTCGGCTACACCATTTTGTTGGGGAGTATAAGCAGCGGAATATTGATGACGAATCCCTTCTTCACTAAGGAACTCGTTTAAGGTGTAGTTCTTGAACTCGGACCCGTTGTCACTTCTTATCACCAAGATAGGGACATTGTGTTGACGTTGAGCTTCATTGGAGAAGTCGATGATAGTTTGTTGAGTCTCCATCTTCGACTTGAAGAAGAAAACCCATGTGTATCTTGAATAGTCATCAACAATCACCAAGCAATATTTCTTGCCACCAAGACTAGCTTCCGGAATGGGACCAAAGAGGTCAACATGAAGAAGTTCTGAAAGTGCATGTGTTGCCCCATGCGTAGTTTTGGTAATTAATGACAATCCTTATAGACTAATGTTTGCTTTGAGATATACTTGTAGATCTTGTCCATAGGAAAAGATTGGAGTTCATATGTTGGACTCTAGTAGATTACATGATGATCAATACTCTACTCAAGGGTTTATATGAAGAATGGTCATGTGTAGAGTTGAGCTTATTGCAAGTATGGCTTGGAAAAGAAGATTGAGTGATCAATCATGTTTTACCCCAAGCCATCATACATATCAAGAGAAGAAGATGAAGTGCAAGTTCAATATGATGTATCTCGGAAGATATCTTTTGATTGAAGCTTGCAAAGGAGACATGAAGACGAAGCTTAGCGAGGCCCTCCCATAATGGTGTATGGGGGAGCATTTGGAGAAGTCTTCATCAAGCATGTGCTAGCAAGCACAATCAAGAAAGGTGTTTCAACTTGAGAGAGTCAAGATCGTCATCATCGAGCTCAAGTGGAATGCGCAAGGCAAAGGTATGATCTTGATAGGTTTTCTATTTTACCGGTCTCATGGTGTTAGTGGGAGACCGGGTTTTTAGGATAGATGGCGTACTATCAAGAGGGGCTCTCGAGTGAGTAACTTGATCGCATCTTTGTGGAGAGCTCAAACCTTTGCATGCTTGGCATATCATCTTTCTTGGTTCTTATTTGGTTTTTCTCCGTGTTGGGTTTCGGTCCTTGTCGTGATCTTCATGACAAGACCAAGTCCTTCGAAAATGGTTTTACTTGGGAAAACTTATTGCCTTTTATCCATGTGAGGATTTAGAGCTTAGTTTATCTCCATACTAAGCTCTAGTTCATCAAAAACAGATTTCGTATGAATATCTTGTTGCGTTTTTGATGAAGGAGGTTTTACCGGTTTGCATTGTTTAGGAAAGTTCAATCTTTCCCAATTTGGTTTTATCCTCACATGATGGACTGTGATGTTTCTATGCACATTCAAGTAGAGCTCGTTGTAACGATTCCAACGAGCCAAAAATCATCGAAAACGGAGTCCGGATGGAAAAGATATTGACGTTTTCGTTATCGGTTTTGCTGCAGTTTTTGCTAGGCCGGAGTCTCCGGTCTCAGGGACCAGAGTCTCCGGCCAGGCCGGAGTCTCCGGTCCTAGACCGGAGTCTCCGGTCCTCGCGATCCGTTTTTTGTTCCTCCGGTCGGCACTCTCTGTATGGGGGTCCGGAGTAGGTCCGGAGTGACCCCGGAGTCTCTGGGGGGGCCGGAGTCTCCGGCCTACGCGGTCCGGAGTCTCCGGTGTTTGTTTCCTGCGTCGACTTTTTTCCTGATCTTTCGAGGCCGGAGTCTCCGGTCTCAGGGACCGGAGTCTCCGGCCAGGCCGGAGTCTCCGGCCTTCCAGACCGGAGTCTCCGGTCTAAGTGGCTGCAACGGCTCTTTTTCTGGGAGGGGTATAAATACCCCTCCACCTACCTCCAGCCACTCAGCTCTTCCAAGCACGAATTTTCCCCCTCTCTCACCTCCATTGTTGACCTTGGAAAGCTTGCCCCTCTCCCATTCCCTCCCATGATTCTTGCATATCTTTGAGGGATTTGAGAGAGGAGATCTAGATCTACATTTCCACCAATCCATCTCTCCTCTAAGTGAGGGGAACCTAGTAGATCTTGATCTTGGAGTTCTTGGTGCTTCTCCTCTTTGTTCTTCCTCTCTTATTCCCCCATAAGCATTTGTTGCTTTGTTGGAATTTGAGAGTGAAGGATTTTGAGCACTTGTGCTCTTGCCTTTTGCATTTGGTGCATCGGTGTGCTCTCCACGAGGATTCGTGGAAGTTGAAAGTTTGTGAGCTTGTTACTCTTGGGTCCTTGGACCCTAGACGCCTTTGTGGTGGTTGGACCCTTGTGTGGTCACTTGAAGCCGTTCGGGAGCCCCCAATCCCATTGTGGGTTGTGCCCCGGATTGTTGTTGGAGGCCGTTCGGGAGCCCCCAATCCCATTGTGGGTTGTGCCCCGGATTGTTGTTGAAAGGCTCCGGATTCCGCCTCGAAGGAATTCCGATAGTGGAAGGTGAACCAAGCCTTTGTGGTGCGGTTCATCGGAGAAGAAGGTGAAACCTTTGTGGTTGTTGAACCGTTGTGTCGGTTCACACCTCTCCAACGAGACGTACTCCCTTAACAAGGAGGAACTCGGGAATACATCCTCGTCTCCGCGTGCCTCGGTTATTTCTATACCCGAGCTTTTACTTATGCACTTTACATTGTGATAGCCTTCGTGCTTGAAGTATTCTATATTGCTATCACCTTGTTGTTTGTCTTGCTTAGCATAAATTGTTGGTGCACATAGGTGAGCCTAGTTTATTTAGGTTGTCGGCTTGTTAATTTAAACATCTAGTTTTATTCCGCAATTATCAAGCCTAAACCGGAAAAGTTTTAAACCGCCTATTCACCCCCCCCCCTCTAGGCGACATCATTGTCCTTTCAAGTTCCAAAACCCTTTTTGAGGAAATGATGGTCTTGCTTGGATGGTGAATATCATGCATTTTTCCTTCAACACAAGCCCTACACATCCGATCCTTCGAGAAAGAAACATGGTCTTTTAGTCCTAGGATATGGCCACCCTTGTGGAGACTTTGCAAAGTCCTCATGTTGACATGGGCTAGTCGGCGATGCCATAGCCAACCCAAGTCCGCCTTAGCGAATAGGCACATTGAGTGGGAAGTGGTGACTCCGGAGAAGTCAACCACATAGAGCCCATTCTCAACGTACCCAACGAAAGACACATTGAGAGACTTGCTCCGCATGAGGATAACCATCTCCTTTTCGAAGACAACGGTATAACCCAAACAAGTTAAAGAATGGACGGAAATCAAGTTGAAACCTAGGGACTCGACAAGCAAAACATTCACGAGTGTGATGTCCGGTGCCACTACCACCTTGCCGAGCCCTATTACCTTAGACTTTGAATTGTCACCATATGTAACGGTCATTTGATCATCATTGGGCTTCAACTCCGTTACAATTTCCTTGCTTCCGGTCATGTGACTAGTGCACCCACTATCAATTATCCATTTCGATCCTCCGGAAGCAAGTCCCTACACACAATCAATTCTTTGGTTTAGGTACCCATTTTGCAATGGGTGCCTTTTGGTTAGCAACAAGAGTCTTTGGGACCCAAATAGCATATTCAATGTAACCATCAAAAGGACCAATGTATCTAGCATAGACATCCCCATAATAATCAACATATAAAGCATAATTGGGGTTAGATATGCCCGCAAAGTCATCACGAGTGGGAGTGCCCCTTGTGGCATTTCCGCTTGCTATATCATCTTTCTTGGCTTGTGCGGGCTTGGTCTTTTTCTTGATCATCTTCTTCTTCTCCTTAGCAACATAGCCTAGACCTTCCTTACCCTTGTGGGGTACTCGCTCATGAAGAGGAGTAGTGAGTGTCCCCTTGCCTTTATCAAGGGAGGTCTTAGGCTCGGTTGCCATGGAGGGAACAAACAAGACCCTAGCTTTATCCTTGACAACATTTGCATTAGTATTCAAAGGAGTAGAAGTACTAGGTTTCTCAAGAATAGATATCCGAGTTTGGAGTTGATCACGAGACTTGAGGAGACGCTCGTGATCACTTGTCAATACCTTGTGAGTATTTTCAAGTGACTCGAAGTCTTCGCAAAGTCTAGCATGAGCAACCACAAGCTCGGACTTTTCATTTTGCACAATTTTACATTTAGCAAAGTAAAGATCACGATCCTTAGTGATCTTAGTAAGTTGCTCCTTGAGGAGAGCATGAGCTTCTTGTTCATCTTCGAGAGAGGATTGGAGGGACACCTTAGCGTGTGCATCCTCTCTCTCAATCTCACCTTTTAATTCAAGCTCATCCTCAAGCTCACCTATACGACTCATAATTGAGCCAAAGTGTTTCTTTCCTTCTCCTTGCAAGTTAGTCATGAATTTATCAAAAGCAATAATTTCTTCCTTGACTTCTAGGCTCATACCATCATCAATGTCATGGGATATAGAGGTGGGGGACAATTTTACCTCGGATGTCTTTGCCATAAGACATCTTGCATTCTTGATGATGGGGCTCTCGTTTGGTGAGGAGAAGAGTGACGGAGGTGTGGAAGAAATGGCTAGTGCGGCCACTTGCGTTGGAGTGTCCTCCTTGTCACTATCTTCATCATCGGTGGGATATTGCTCTTGAGTTACCAAGACAATCTTTTGGTTCTTCTTGAAGTAGGGCTTCTTCATGGGCATGGGCCCCTTCCCTTTCGTCTTGGCCACGAGCCTCCCACCATGATCCTCTCTTCTCTCCCATGGGCAATCTGCAACAAAGTGGCTTTTGTCATCACAGTTATAGCAAAGCCTCACCTTGTTGAATGGCTTTCCTCCATTGGAGGGAAACTTCTTGTCAATCCTCGCTTTGGCCCTTCCGGGGTTCTTCCAAAACGTTCTTGCCGCAAGACCCATGTGTTGAGTAAGAGTACTTGAGAGAGTCTCACTAGATAGCTCGACTTGATCATCATACTCCTCTTCATCCTCTTCTTCAACGGTGGCCTTCAAAGCAATTGAGGCATGCTTGTGCATCCCTATGGCTCTAGCTCTTGCATCTTGTGCAATCTTGGAGGCCACCTTGTATGCGGTCATCTCTTGCATGACTTCATTGGATGTCATCTTTGCGAAGTCATGTCTCCCTTGGAGTGTCTTCAAATCCGTTTCCTCAAAGGGCAAGAGAGCGGTCACAAACTTCCTCTTGATCCAAGCGTCATCAATGTAGACCGCCCCGAGGTTCTTGAAGGAGTTGGCAACCAACACCAACCTCCGGTACATGTCCTCGTGGCTTTCTCCATCCAACTTGTAGAACCCTTCCACCTCATTGCATAAGGCATCATACCGGTTCTTCTTCATGCTCTCATTCCCGACGAAGATGTCGGAAAGAGCATTCCAAACTTCTTTGGCGGTGGAGAATTGTTGAATGAGCGCCATGTCCTTCTCTCCAACGGCCATTTGGAGTTGATGAAGAGCGGTGGCGTTGAGTTGGCTATCAACCACCTCTCTTCTTGTCAAGTTGGTTGGATCATGGGGCTTGAATCCTTCTTCAATGATGCGCCATAGCTCAATGGAGGCACTACATAGATGAGACTTCATTAGAAATTGCCATTGAGAGAAATGAGTAGGTTTGAGCTTAGGAGGATCACTTCTAAAGTTTACATGAGGGTGAGGGATAGGAGGGTTAGGAGAGTAATTATGGTTGACATTATGAAATTCCTCTCCTTTGGGGGTGTTATGGGAGCTAGGTGATTCATCCTTTTCTGCCTTTCCGAGGGAAACACTTAGAGGAACGTCTTTGGACCCATCTGAAGATGACTCCTTAGAGTTCTCACCATGCTCCTTAGGAGGAGGAGAGGGAGAAGTAGCCTCGGGCTCCTTAGACTTCAAGAGTGCCATGAGCATCTCATTCATCTTGAGGAGTTGGGCCTCCAAGGACGATCTCATATCAATAAGATCGGCCATGGTTGCCCCTTTGGCTAACGCCTCCTTCTCCGCCTCTAATTTCTCACGGGCGGCCCTCTCGGCATCGGATTCCGTCATCGTTGCACTTAGGCGGTTAAGCCCTTAAAAGTGAACCTGGCTCTGATACCAATTGAACGGGAATCCGGCACCTAGAGGGGGGGGGGGGGGTGAATAGGTGCTATTACAAATTTTAGGTCTTTTCAAATTTAGGCTCAACACAAAGGTAAATTCTCTAGATATGCAACTATGGTGAATTTACCTAAATGACAACCTAAGCAATAACAAGATAAAAGCTAACAAGACAAGCAAGTAAGGGAGCAAGATAAAGGGAACCGAGTGAAGCACGCGGAGACGAAGATGTAATCCCGAGTTCCACCCAAGGGTGTACGTCTCGTTTGGAGAGGTGTGCGCTACCACAACAGGTTAGCCGCAACGCCACAAAGGCTCACCTTCTTCTCCGATGAACTCAACCACAAAGGTTGCGAGTTCACCTTCCACTATTGATCCCCTTTTAGGGCGGAGATCGAATCCCTTACAAACGCTTGAGGCACGCACCCACAACTTAATTGGGGGCTCTCAAGAAGACCACAACAGGTCAAGGACCACAAAAGGTCAAGGCAACACCAAGATTACAACAATGGTGAACTAGGTTTTCCCACCGGAAACCCTAGCCACGAAATCCCCAAGTGAATGGGGAGGAAATGCAAATCCCTTCGGCGAAGATGTAGATCCGGGCCTTCTCCTCCAATCCTTCAAAGATCAACGAATTTGGGTGGAGGGATTGGGAGATCTTGATGATTTGAGCTTTCAAGAATAGTAGGAGAGAGAAAATCTGAGAGCTAGCTGTTCTTGAGTGAGTGAGGGGGTATATATACCCCCTCCCAAAATCTGGCCGTTGGCTGTCTCGAGGACCCGGAAATTCCGGTATAAGTGACACCCGGAAAATCCGGGTCACTCGGAATATCCGAGTCTGTGAAATATCCGAGTTGAATTTCCGGTTGAGATCAGAACGTCTTCGACATCTTGACTTAGCCAAATTTCTGAGGGTGACTCGGAAATTCCGAGTCAGTGAAATTTCCGAGCTGAATTTCCGGTTGAAGTCAGAACGTCTTCGACATCTTGACTTAGCCAAATTTCTGAGGGTGACTCGGAAATTCCGAGTCAGTGAAATTTCCGAGCTGAATTTCCGGTTGAAGTCAGAACGTCTTCGACATCTTGACTTAGCCAAATTTCTGAGGGTGACTCGGAAATTCCGGGTCAGTGAAATTTCCGAGCTGAATTTCCGGTTGAAGTCAGAACGTCTTCGACATCTTGACTTAGCCAAATTTCTGAGGGTGACTCGGAAATTCCGAGTCAGTGAAATTTCCGAGCTGAATTTCCGGTTGAAGTCAGAACGTCTTCGACATCTTGACTTAGCCAAATTTCTGAGGGTGACTCGGAAATTCCGGGTCAGTGAAATTTCCGAGCTGAATTTCCGGTTGAAGTCAGAACGTCTTCGACATCTTGACTTAGCCAAATTTCTGAGGGTGACTCGGAAATTCCGAGTCAGTGAAATTTCCGAGCTGAATTTCCGGTTGAAGTCAGAACGTCTTCGACATCTTGACTTAGCCAAATTTCTGAGGGTGACTCGGAAATTCCGGGTCAGTGAAATTTCCGAGCTGAATTTCCGGTTGAAGTCAGAACCACTTCCTGACTTTTCCTTAGCCATTTTTCTCTACATTTTGGCTTTGGGATATGTGGTATGCAACTCACACAAACTGAAATACTTAGCAATAGGATTAGTACATCATTGGTATTGTTAACTAACACACAAAACACTAGGGATTAAGAAATGTTCTTTCACTTGTGAGCTTGTTACTCTTGGGTCATTGGACCCTAGACGCCTTTTGTGGCCGGCCTTTTGTGGCCAAGACCTTTTGTGGTCAAGACCTTTTGTGGTCACTTGAGAGCCCCCAATTAAGTTGTGGGTGTGTGCCTCAAGACTTGGGAGCCCCCAATTAAGTTGTGGGTGTGTGCCTCAAGATTGTTGTAAGGGATTCGATCTCCGCCCAAAAGGGGATCAATAGTGGAAGGTGAACTCGCAACCTTTTGTGGTTGAGTTCATCAGGAGAAGAAGGTGAGCCTTGGTGGCGTTGCGGCTAACCTGTTGTGGTTGCGCACACCTCTCCAACGAGACGTACACCCTTTGGGTGGAACTCGGGAATACATCCTCGTCTCCGCGTGCCTCGGTTATTTCTATACCCGAGCTCTTTACTTATGCACTTTACATTGTGATAGCCTTCGTGCTTGAAGTTATATATCTTGCTATCACCTTGATACTTGTATTGCTTAGCATAAGTTGTTGGTGCACATAGGTGAACCTAGTATATTTAGGTTGTATGCTTGTTAAAGTAAAACACTAGTTTTATTCCGCCTTTATCAAGCATACCGGAATTTCCGGTCCATCTAGGCTCGGAAATTCCGTCTCCCCGGAATTTCCAGTCCATCTAGGCTCGGAAATTCCGGCTCCCCGGAAAAAGTTTTAAATCGCCTATTCACCCCCCCCCCTCTAGGCGACGTCTATCCGTTCAGTAACGCCTAAACTCACGATTAGATCTAATTTATTCTAATCTAACTTTATTTTGTTCTGGTTGTAGATTAGCATATTTCTGCCTTTTTTGTGCGCATTGTTTTATCCTTTGTTTTGGCTCTAAGTCTGCATATTTCTTCGTCTTTTTTTTGCTTATAAGCTTCACGACGTTTCTTTAGTCTTTCATGCTTTTCTTCGTCGTCTTTCATGCTTTTCTTCATTGGTCATTGTGAATACCGTTCTCTATCTCCTTTTCTCATTTGTCCCTTGACATCCATGACCTGATATTGCAACCCAATCGTGTGCCTGAGATGCCTACGAAATAACGAGTGAAACGAATAATGAGTAAACCAGAACCAGTTAGAACTAAATATAAATTGTGTAATTCCATTTAGTCAACATCCCCACCCCACTTGCCGAAACATCCATTGAAAGATTAAATAATTATATTGAAAGATAATTTTACTACTAAAATGACTTTTATTAAACCCTGTTTTATTGCTAAAATAATCATTTCTTCTGTTTCAAAATAAACCCTCTTTTCTTCCTGCTTTTCTTTCTAAACATCTTCAGAAAATAGGTCTTTTAAGAAGGAGAGTAGCTAGCCGGCGATGGCAGCGAAGAAGCAATGACACGCGTCTGACCGGTCAAAATGCCAAACTAATCTCCAGCAGCCCCCCACTTTATTCCTCTCTCCTGTCGTCTCTCACATCTCACTCGGGATCGTGCATCCAACTGCTGTCTGCCACTCGCCGTTGCCGGCCAAGTAGGTTGGGACTGAACCGGAGGCTGTTTCTTCTGATTGGGCGCTTGGCGAGCGAGAGGAGAGGCAACTGGAGCAGCTCGTGTGCATCGTCCAGCCCAGCAGATCTCTGCTGCCTGCTTCCGTGTGTGCACGGGTCAGATCATTGCACCGAGCCCTCCAGCCCAGCTCGCCTCTCCCTTGAGGCCAGTCACCGACCGCGGCCGTCGCGTGGGCGCTGGGCGGTGCTGATGCTCGTAGTCGTGCCGGCCATGGCGCTGCTTGTTCGCCGAAGCCTGCGGCGCCTAGCGCGGCTGGCCGCGGAGGAGTCCGAGCTGGCGGAGCGGGTGTCGGCGCGAGCTCTTCCCGAGCGTACTACTCCGAGCTCTTCCCGAGCGTGATGCACGATGTGGGCGCCGCGGCCGGTGGCGCCTCTGGCTCGTGAGGATGAGATCGTGGGCGTCCGTGTTGCTGGCAGCCTCGGCCGGCCATTGGCGCGATCCACGCCCAGCTCTTCTCTGCATCGTGTGCATCCGCGCGTCCTCAGCCCGACCTCGTCTCAGCATCGAAGGTAGCTGCAACTTGGAAATTCAGAATCAAATCTGAAGCACTCGTTGGCTGGCTAACTACCTGTACTGCACTTTCCAACAAAAGAGGCGTGCCAGACAGGTATCGTGTTTCAGTTCACGACGGGGAGCAGCACATCTGCGCGTGGGGTGGCTCACACGACGAGGAGAGACAGATCAGAGCTGCTGATGGCGCAGCGCAGGTAAGGTCGGCCACGACCCCGTGCCGGGTGCGCAAGCGCGAGAGATTCAAGGCTGCTTGAAGCAGGGGTAGGCGGCGGCCGACGGAGTGCCCTGTTCGTCTGGAGCCTTCTCCTCAGCAAGGACTGGAAGGAGACGGGGCATCACGGCCGGAGGGAGCGGCGGCAGCAAGGACTGGAAGGAGACGGGGCGTCACGGCTGGAGGGAGCGGCAGCGGTGGTGGGGTGAAACTGGATCGAGTCCGACCGCAACGCTTGAATCTGAGGTGAGCTTGACGGCCACATGGCGTTGCCCTTTCGGTTTCGACCTCTGGGCAATTACAGAAGCTGAGTCGCGCCATCCTCTGAGAGCCGCTCTGCTCCGCCTCCCCCGTGGCGCAGACCCCGACTCCTCCTCGAGCGGCGCCTCAACGCGCCCATGACCCCTCGGTGGCCGTCAGCCCGTCTGCCTAAGGTATTCTGCTGGAGCTAGCCTTGTGGACGGCCTGGGAGAAGGGGCATCAGAGCGCGCAGCGGTGCGGGACGAGATGCAGCAGCAGCGCGTCCACGGACTGCGGGGTGAAGAGGATGAAGAGGAGGCCGCGGCAAGGGGATTTGGAGAAGGAGGGGACGGACGGGGGAGACGAAAGTAAGCGTGAACCGTTTTTTTCCACTTACCGTGCCACTGGTGGGTAATATCTGATCTGATGGAAGGGCAAAAGGGTAAAATCGGGACGGACGACACAAGAAACCTTCCTCCTTTATTATTAGGTACTAGTAAAATGCCCGTGCGTTGCAACGGGCAAAAAAACCATATTTTTATATAAAAAATGTCAGCGCGATCCATAATGGATATATTTCTGAAAATCAAATGATGTAAAGTTTGAACAATCTTTTAGGAAAAATAAACGACAACAACCATAATATATGGACATCATATGGATATATATTTCATGATGTATCTAACCGTATTAGCTTCATATTTATAAATTTCCAAATAATATATTTAGAAAAATATAGAGATAAGGTAGTATGTTGCCGCCTTCATGGTCGCTCCTGGGCCGGTTTGCACAAAGCCCGTGCTTAGCTACGGAAGCTGTCATGAACCAGGTTTGGTTAGGCTGAGAAACTTGTCGTGTGCTTGGTTATATTCGTCAGCGGGTCGAGCAAGGCAAGTTTCACATCACGTAAAATGCCCGTGCGTTGCAACGGGCTGACTTTATTCACAATATAACTCGCCATGTAGGAATACTTTATATGGTAATTAATTTGTTGCATACTTTATTTCTCCTGCTACAAGGGCATGTTTGAAATGATGTAATTTTTTTCGGAAGTTTTACAATTTCATAAAAATTGTTGAAAGCAATGATACATACACAACTACTCCCTCCGTTTCATAATATAAGATGTTTAAATATATTCTACATTTATATGTTAACACATATATACAGACATGTTGTGCATTTTTTTAGATAAAGAGACATCTTATGCATTGGTACGTGTTTCTCGAATATTTATATTTCCATCCATGTAAACATAATGCACATAAGAATTTTTGTGTATAGAAATCAATGGTGGCATCATATTTCAAAAACAATAAGATGCTTATGTGCTTTAAATATATTTTAATAAAAATGAAGAATTCGACATCATCATATCACAGAAAGAAATAACCCAACATCTCTTATTTTGACTAAGATTCCACCAAGCTCCTTTCACAGAGATGGCTTTGGAGTCCAAAGGTTACGCTTCACACGTCATCGATCTGATTAGTCAATTGAACCAAAATCGGATCCAGGTATTTGTCTCCAGACTTGCATCAGCACATTACCTAAAAAACTTGTCTCAACGCCCTCACAGGCCCCATCTTTGTGCATTGCTTTCTTATCACCCGAGCTCCATCAACATGGAAGAAAATCAAATTATGTTACTTGAGTACAAGGACATGTATGGGAAAATAAGATAACTTTACTGAAAAAGAACCCAAAAGTGAATCAACGAAGTGAGTATCCTACCTTGAATGATACATACTGATGTAGGTTTATTTCTTTGTTCGTGTTTTGAATCGTAGCATGCCAAAAACACTTGATAGATACCAAAAATGCAGTTATGGTGGTCCAGATACTACAATACAGAATAAGGAGAATGAGGTGAGTTCAGTTCCTTTAATTGGTTCAGATCCTATGATTTATAATGTAGTGGTGAATTCCGATGGGTGTATGAAATAAGTCCTCTTTCAGTAAAGTAAGATATACTATATAGCAGGTAATACTGAAGTAGTATGCTGGAACTGTACTAAACTGAAGATGAGTTCGGTTGCGTTAATTTCACATCGAGTTGTTAGTAGCAAATTTGTTACTCTAATTAAAATCCAAATGAGACAGAAGTAAAAATCTCAGCAGCGCAGTTGACATATTCAAAATGAGGGTGAATTCCTAGGTGTTTGGTGTCAACTAACATGCCGGACGTAATTTGAGGTGTAAGTGTTGTTTCTGACGAAACTGAATAATAAGGTGCGGCTTCAGTGCAGAGCATAGACAGCGGCCGCAGGCTCCATGGCTTCCGCTAGTTGAACATACGGTGTGGGATCGGACGCATCCACGGCTGTGCAACTCGGCTAGCGAGGGAGGCATGTACGATCTTAGTGGTACTGGTGGGGAATCGAGGTAGGAGACGACATCCTCGCATCCTCTCCACCGGCGGCCCACCGCCAAGCCGCCGGGGGAGGCGCGGGAACTATGAGCTCTTCTTGGGCTGGACGGCCGCGCCCGCAGGCAGAGCTGGCCTCGAGATGGGCACAGGCGGAGCTTGGCTCGGGTTGACTGGTGGCCGGCGTCCGGCGGCAGATCTCCGCTTGGGTTGGCGACGCTAGGAGCGGACAATATCGATGCCGTACAAGCGCGCTCCACACCAATCGCACCAACTCCATTGTTACCTCTACGCGCTCACCAGATCCCCTTCCGTCTCCGTCTCCGCCGACCCCGACGGAGAGGCCCCCGAGGACAGCGACAACGTCGTCCGCGTCTACGGCTCCGACGGCTGCCCTGTCGCGTGGCGCCTCGGCGTCGCGCTCCTCTACAAGGCGGCCACGCCCCTGCACTTCACGCCCTCCGAGGCGGCCCCGCTCGGCCGCCCCGTGCCCTGCCTCTCCGCCGCTGACCCGGAGCTCTGCGGCGCCGCGGACGACCTGCTGCACCACGTCGACGCGCGCTTCGAGGGCAAGCCCGCCATCGCACCGCCCCGCCACCCGCGCCTCGCTCGCCGCCGTCGGTTCGCGGTCCTCGTTCAGGAAAATAACGGCTGGGTGGAGGAATATGTGGACTGCGGGTTATTTTCACAAAAGCTGAGGGGTTATATAGTAGAGATATAGATATAGAGTTCAGACCCGTTCAACGCCGACGGACCAAAAGTCACAAATCACCGCAACAGTGCCAGTGACAGGCGGGCCCCAACTGAAAATTAATTACGTACTTGTCCTTCTCCTTCACGTTGTTCCCCTGCAGATATTTAGTTTTCAGGGCACGTCCATCTCCCACGCCTGGGCTCTCCCTGAAACAGCAAGCGGGCCGACCAGCTCCAGACTCCGGCTAGCCACCACGTAGCGCCCCCAGCTATCCTCCCGCCGTCCGCGTCTCTTCCTCGACGGAACTGCCAGCCGCCATTGCCCCATAATCTTTAGCGGAGCTAGGAAGCAATGGGGGCGAGAGGCGCGGATGCCGACGAGAAGGAGGAAGGGGTGATGGCCACCGACTTCTTCTGGTCGTACACGGACGAGCCGCACGCCTCGCGCCGCCGGGAGATCCTGGCCAAGTACCCCCAGATCAAGGAGCTCTTCGGCCCGGATCCTCTCGCTTTCCTCAAGGTGCCGTGATCTACTTCTCAACGTCTTTTGGATCCCTCCAACTTCAAGTTGAGATCTTTCGTAGTACTAGATTGAGTTCTTGATTGGTTTCAGCGCGGATTGATTTGCTATCGTGGCGGATGCATGTGCTCCTTTCAGTCTACTGTCCCCGAGCAATTAGATTCATAACGCTGAGCTTTGATTGCAGTCACCTGTTTGAACTTTGCCACAATAAAATAAATTTTTAAGTACTACCCTTACTGGTTTTTTTGTTGAAGAACCTGGTTATTTTCGATGCATCTCCAATGGTTACACCTTATTATAGGAACAAGCAAATTCATGCAGTGTAGCTTCACATGATGAATCATTTGTGCTGATGTATTCCTTTTGTCTGGGTGCATTGTGGTATTCACTGAAGTGGACTGTTACCTGGTGCAATTTCATCGTCCTTTCTTCAGTTTACCGCTTTGGTATATGGAGTTGCATTTTGTTTGGACACCATTCAATGCAGATGTTCCTTAGCTTGAGAGAAGGCTTCTTTGTTACATGTCCACATCTAGACCATGGGAGCCACATCCAGTTCTGTAGTGATGCTCTTGATAATTCCAAGTTTAGGAGTTATTGTAAACTGAATCTCATGCTTTACTCATGTTGTGCGCGAAAAAGTAAGTTTTGTGTGTAAGCAATTTTTCTGTACTGCCAATCGAATTAAGCTATCGACAAACTTGGGCATTATGGTAGAAAAGAGATAATCGTTAGTAAGAAGTATACCAACAGTTAGGAGAAATTGCTTTGACCAATAGTCTCTTAATCTTTGATGTGACGATAGTCTGGATTTGTTACCATAATCTGGCAGTATGTTGGCCTGAGTTCTGCACTATCTATCTTGTTGGTACTGAATCCATTCTGGTCATGCTTTCCATGCCTTAAATGGTTAGTCTGTTCTGGGCGACTGTACCTCTGTACCTTCCCTTGATATCTGTCAGAATCTACTACAGTAGATGTTTTTCTCTGTCGTTGCCAATATGGGACTTCAGCTTCATCTGCAAAATTGGTGCTCTGGGACCAACACTTACTAATTACTGCAACTACATTGGCTTTGAACTTCTCGATTGCAGTGCACCTTGGAATGAAGTTCTGACAACCTGAAACAGCTATATACTCTCATGCTAAACTTAGATCTCATGACCCATGTAGGAAATATAGTCGACCTCTAGATTTCTGTTCTTCCAACTGCATTTGTTTCAGTTGGTTTCTGTGTTTTGTTGTTCGTAATTGTATAACTAGTGTTTTGGTTCTGTTGAAGTAAAATGTATGATGTGAATTTGAAAACTTCTCCATCATCCTTGCAATCCTCAAAACAGTGTACTTCCTGATTTATTGTCGCTATATTGTTACATCCATCTCAATTTGGTTGCAGATTGCTGCAGTTGTTTCACTTCAGCTATGGACCGCTACGCTGCTGCGTGACGCTAGCTGGCTGAAGATAGTGATAGTTGCTTACTTCTTTGGTTCCTTTCTGAATCACAACCTCTTCCTTGCAATCCATGAACTCAGCCACAACCTCGCCTTCACAACCCCATCTCTAAACCGCTGGCTAGGAATCTTCGCAAACCTCCCCATCGGCGTACCGATGTCCGTAACGTTCCAGAAGTACCACCTGGAGCACCACCGCTTCCAAGGCGTCGATGGAATCGACATGGACATCCCCAGCCAAGCGGAGGCGCATGTAGTCAAGAACACCATCAGCAAATCCGTGTGGGTGGTGCTCCAGCTCTTCTTCTACGCGCTCAGGCCGCTCTTCCTGAAGCCGAAGCCTCCAGGCATGTGGGAGTTCACCAACCTGACGATCCAGATCGCGCTCGACGCCACCATGGTGTACCTCTACGGGTATAAATCGCTCGCCTACCTCATACTCTCGACGTTCCTTGGCGGCGGTATGCACCCCATGGCCGGCCACTTCATCTCGGAGCACTACGTGTTCAACCCGGAGCAGGAGACCTACTCGTACTATGGGCCTCTGAATATCATGACGTGGCACGTCGGCTACCACAACGAGCACCACGACTTCCCCAGGATCCCGGGCACCAAGCTGCACAGGGTGAAGGAGATCGCTCCGGAGTACTACGACAGTTTGAAATCCTACAGGTCGTGGAGCCAGGTGATATACATGTACGTGATGGACCAGACGGTCGGGCCTTTCAGCAGGATGAAGAGAAAGGCTCCCAAGAAAGACACGTAGAAATCTCTGCTTTTATGTTATTTTTTTTGTCAGAGAATAGCTGTTTCAGATCATACTGTCTCACAACTTGAAGGCATTCAGCTTGTAATGTGTGCCTAGGGAACCGGCATTCGTTGGATCATATGGACTCGGCTGTGTGTACTCTCCACTGGAGCTTCTTTTTCAGAATTCATACATACTATGTGGAGTATAAACTTACTTTGTACAGTTTTAGTGATTTTCTCTGCTTCCTTTTGTTTCAAACTGTATGGTAATCCTGGTCCATGCCTGCGTTCAGCTCGAGACGCTCGCACACCACAACGCCGGCTGCTCTTGCCCACATACTGACATACCGAAATGCGTGGGAGCTGAGCACGCACGGGGAGCACTCAGCTCATCGCTTTCTTGTTCTTTTGGTTGAGATCAGTGACGGGGGGTGCACTTGAATTTAGCGGCTGGGGTGGCGTCAGGTTTCAGCATCTCGTCTGCCCCGGGCTGATTTCCGGGTTGACGCTGCAGGTCGCCGTGCCGAGGAGTTCACCCGCCAGGTTGTCGACGCTGCGCCGTAAACCCTGCTACCCACGTTGTTTGGACTTTGGATGCTTTCTCATAGCTGCCAGGGCGATGAATAATACTCCTTAGAGCATCCCACTCCCCCCCCCCCCCCCCCCCCCCCCCCCCCCCCGCCCGCCAAATGCCTATGGGGGGCGTCGGCGCCAAAAAAACTCGCCCAGCCGCAGCCCCTATTTACTGGCCCAAATAGAACTCCGGCGCTCCCAGGCCGAACCCAATCCAAAGTGGGGCAAGCGGGGGCGCCGGATGCACGCGTGTTGCGATGCGGGCCAGCTCTGGCAGTCAGACAGTCAGACGACGCGTCCCTTCGACGGACACGCGGCGGCGAAAATTCCCGCCACCCGCTTTCCCGCCTTGCCTTCCCGCGCTATATGTAGGCGTGGCCGCTATTGGCGCCCCGGTCGGCTGGAGGCTGAGCGCCGGCGGCGTTCCTGTTCCTCCCGTTCCTCCAGGTACGGCGTGCCGGGTGGCGATCACCAACCATTACTATCTCGAGCTCACGACGGAGCAGCGGCTCGACACCGCCTGGGACCCCGACAACAACGAGACGTAGGACGCCTTCTTCATCAACCGGCGGGAGAGGCAGCTCGCCAGGTACGACGGGGCCGGTCGTCGGCTATGGTGGGGTGGCCGGACGCTCCAGAGCGTCATGGACCACATCGCGGCCGGCGACCGACCCCGCTTGCGCTACCCCCACTTCCAGCCGACGAAGGACGGCAGCGGCAGTAGCCGCCCTCAACCCTCTCCTCCGCGCGGCCTTCTCCAGCCGCGGTCTGGCTATCATGTGGCGCCGGAATACGCTGCGGCCGCCTAGCAGGTTAGACTTGACGGCGACCCAGATGATTTTTCGGGCCAGCGCGCCGCCGTACGCGCGTATCTGGAAAGGTTGCAGCCGCCCGACGCAAGGAGGATCCAACCTTCAGCTCCGACGGACGCTACCCACGTCGTGGTGGCGGAAGGAGGAGGCAGCCTACCGCGCACTCCATGGCGACGCGGGCCAAGGTTGCAGCAACTGCGGGCACCTGTCGCCGCCGCGCCCACCGCTGCGGCGCTCGCCACCGTCGAGCCTCGTGCTGCGTTCTGCGTCTGATGATCGTAGATGACCTGTGTCAAAAGAATACGGTTAGGTTGAGACTCCAAGTGCAAAGTGTATAGCAAGGGAAAAAGACTTATTTTCCCCACGAGGGTGACTCGAGGGTTTAATATCGAACTCTCGGTGAAATGAACCAAAAGCAGTTGTCTCCTTATCCTTCTTTATGAAACCTACAAAACAAAGTAAATTGTTTTGTGCCCTCAACCTCACCAAGTGGTTGTCAAGCACAAGGTGTAAGTAAAAGATATAGAAAGAATAAATGAAAACAGAAATAAATATGCAATGGTGGTAAATAAAAGTGCAAGGATGGTATGAATGATATTGGATGATGTTTTTGTGGTTTGTATGGTGTTTGCAAGATGTAAAACTATTTTTGTATTTTCGGATTTTTAAATGACAGAAAATGTAAAGTACTAATAAAGTGTTGGAAAAGTGTTTTTTATGATTAAAAATGGACTGGGGTTCATGGTTTCACAAATGCACTCTCTTTTTTATATAGTGGTAGATAATGGAATATAGGAATTGACATATGAGATTGTAACAAGACAAGTTATTAATAATATGGGCATCACATCCTAACATAGAGATCTTTTGGTTATTAATCTCTCTTATACTCCACTAAGATGCGAACTAAATCATAACACCTAAATAATTAAGATAAACATAGTATAGCTTTAAGTTCAATGACATGAAGTTTAAATAAGAACATGCTAGATCTAGTCATGGTGATAGTGGCAATGTCACCCACATATCCCCGGTAGCATGGTATTTCCTTTATCCCTAGTGAGGCAACAAAGTAAGGTAAAAACCCAAGTGGATCACGGTATTGCTGTCAACTTACCACAAAACCACCCCCTGTTACTCCGACTAATGCACACGTTCCCCCTCACACGCCCTGATACATATGTTGGATCAAAACACATAAACAAGAACAGGGTACATAATATGCATCTACTTTCATAACAAAGACATAACAATTGCAATCATCATAACATATATCAACTTAAGAGATCCACTACGAAGGTATTACATATATGAACATAATCATGTTCAGCAGCTCATATGGCACTAATTAGTGAAGCTCAAGAGAGAGAAGAGATACATAAGTTACTTCCACAAACCCATAGTCCAGGGGTGGACTACTCCCTCTTCATCATGAAGACGGTGGAGAAGTCGTTGGAGAAGGTGGAGACCACACCGGCAGCGCCCCGCTGGAGTTTCCCCCCTCCAATCTACAGCTACAGGTCTCTGTTTCGTGGTTTATGTGTTTCTGTGTTTCTGCGGCGCTCTCTCCGAAAGGGCTCGGGAGACTATTTTTATAGGCGTTTTTAGGTCAAGACGAAACCACGGAGACGAAGATCAACGACATCGGAGGCTCGAGGGCCCAGAAGAGGTGCCCCACGCGGCCAAGGAATCTGGCCGCGTGGGCCCCCCTCTTTTGGTCCTCGGCCTTCCACTTTTGCTCTTCCTTCGCTCCTACGCTTCGTTCCTTCCAGAAAATGATGTTCGCGAAGTTTCAGGTCATTTGGAAGTCGTTTGGGTCCCTAAAATATTAAAATATAGAAAAAGGGTTTTCTGACAGCGCAGGGTTAATTCCAAATAAATAGGGAAAGTGTGAAATATTCCCCAAAACATTATAAAACATTGATATAATCCTTATATGATGCAAATATGGATGAAATATGAGTAATACAATGCAAAGTTCATGTATGCATTTTACATGCATCAACATCCCCAAGCTTAACCTATACTCGTACTCGAGTATGAAGGTGATAAAACTAAACATGGACTTGGCATTTTATTACTTAACAAAGGATATCAAAGATGATTGCTACATAGAGTCAAATGATTCATTCTTTAATAAAGAGTAGCAACATACATGACATATTATCAAGAGATATTAAATATTCAAGATAAAGATGTTAAATGATAATTCACAAAGTGTAACATGAAAGAAAAGTTCTATGGACCAAATGAATGCATAAATGAAAAGTAAGAGATATCCTATGTTGGTCATAGAGTATTGTTATAGAAATCTGAATATAAAAGGTGGACACTTTGGAAAGATAGATAAATAAGTAGAGGAATAACATGCAAGAGTATTATCTAGCTTCCAAATGCTTCAACTTAAGCTAATGTTTGCCATGTAGTGCCCATTGGTGTGAAGTTCTCATTGCCCCTATCATAGCATCTTTAGTGATTAATAGTTGAAAGTGAAAACAAATATGAGTTATGTGCTTGACAAAGTATGGGTCAAAAAGCCTCATGCCCGTTGAAAACAAAAACCTCTTCAACTGGCTACTCAACTTGGGCCACAAAGCAAGTGAAGGTTACAGTCATCGTGAATAAAAGTGGCATCATAGAGAGTTTCACCCCGGGTACCCTTTGCCCCAGGACATGGAAGTGGGCACATGTCCAGATGACAAAGCAAGCAAACAGTGGACATCTCTACATCTCTTTCTTTACTCATGCTTTTTTTTCTTATAAATGCTTTTTTCTATTATGAGATGTGTCATGGATTCCTCCACTATGGTTATGTTGCAAATTTCCACCATGATCCACATGGCTTAGGTTAGCCGCCACAGGTGTCTCTCTAGCCAATAATATCACTCGTCCGAACTTACTAAGTTTTCATCTTTATTTCACGCAATGTTAGGCATCCATCACCAAAGGAACATGATATCAACTTTCATAAAGAATAAAGTGCAATGTTGAAAGCTTTCCACGTGTCAGAACGTATGAGCTAGCTCCTAACCAAAGACCTTTGTCAAGCCCAAAACATCATAATCTTAATCACAATGAGTCATGTTTATTAAGTGCATAAAAAGTAATGTGTGCATCAAGTTTGTGAGAGCTTTTAAACCAACTTAACCCATGACAATCCCAATAACATAAGCATCTTAATTTGAAAGCATAGATAAAACAATATAACATGGTAAACATACTTGGAATAGCATATTAGCTAATAGGTAGATATGGTGAACTCACTGGAAAAACTTGGTTGAAGGTGTTGGAAAACAAGTTTTTTACTTGCTGGAGTTTTTGGACTAGCAAGAGGGAGAAAGTTGACCATCTAAATGCATGCATAAGTGTCCATAGAGCTAACCATTTCATGTTAAACAAAGTAAAGCATCATTCATCATATAAAACATGAATAAGAAATAACTCTAGGCAAGACACTTGCATATTAATATTCATTAATAGAGCACATGAATCATGCAAGTATATGTATTCTTTTAAATCAACTCAAATATCCTTTTCCCAATATTTTTATAGCATCCAACTTAATTCAACGCAAACTTCCAGTAGCTCTCTCATAACATAAATAAAAAAGTGGTGGTCTCAAACAAAAACCAAACTGAAATAATAAAAAGAACAAAAATGCTCCAAGTTTATGCGATAAATTGCAATGAACGAAAAACAGAATTTAGACGTGTGCAAACCGAGAGTATGTAGGTTCATTGGGGTTGTCTTCACATACCCAAGCTTATGGTCTTCACCATCCTTGGATAGCTCTCTGTGAAAAAAAACTTCAAAACACCGTTTCTCCCATTTCTTTTCTGTGGGGGGACATTAGTAGGCACAAAACAATAGAATTGCTTGTTGTATAAAATCCTTAGAAAAACATAAGAAACATGTCCATAAAGTGTATAATGTTGTATTCCTTCTAATAAACTCAATTGGATAAAAAAGATTCAAGTTAAAAGCTTAAAGAATGCATAAAACAAAATGGGACAGAATCTGTCCAGAAAAACAGCAGCAGCAAAACGTATTTTTTTACCCCACTTAAATATGTCTAAAAAATCTGAAAAAATTCACGCTTACAGAGGATGAAAAGTTGCAACTACAGTTCAAATTTCAGCTCATTCGGAGTTACAGAATAGGAATGAAAAATCATACCGTGCACAGATTCGTGCTGGAATAAAATCTCCGAATGGAAAAAACAACTTTCAAAACCCAAATGGGTAAAACTTGGCACTTTATTAAAAATTCCAGAACCTAAGCTAAAAACAAAGTCTCTTGATACAGCAAGAGTATTTAAAGAAAATCTCAAATAAAAACAACCGGGTTGCCTCCCGTAAAGCGCTTTCTTTATAGCCATATAGCTAGACTTTTTACTTGATATTTATAGTGGACGAATCTCATGAGGGGGCTTGAACTTTGATGTGTCCCTCTTCCTTGGAAAGTGCTCCATGCACTTCTTGTGTGGGAACTGAAACTTTACGTTCCCCTACTTTAAATCGATTATAACACCTGTAGTACGAAGAAAAGGTCTTCCCAAAATGATAGGACTAGAGGTTTTATTTCCCATGTCCATTATTACAAAGTCAACATGCACAAAAGTCATGTGTAACTCTATCATAACATCACTTACTTTTCCTAAAGCATATTTAATGGAATCATCAGCAAGTGAAAGTTCAATAGAGCATTTTTTAAGATTCTTTAATTCAAGTACTTCATATAGTTCCTTAGACATGACAGAGACACTAGATCCTAGATCTAATATAGCATGGTGTGTCTCTTTTCCAATTGTTACTAATACCTTGGGGACCCAAATATCCCCAAGCTTAGGTGGTGTCATAACTTATTTGTTGTACCTAGCAATTTTCTCATTTAAAACATGGCTAGCAATAAAAGAACCAAAAACAGCTTGATTAATATTAATAGAAGGATCACTAGCAAATTTCTGTAAGATAGACATAAGTTCATGCAAGCTACAACTCTCTAAGTCAAGTAGTGGTTCCTTGACTTCACTAAGCATCTTAACTTCTTCTCTCACAAGAGGATCATCACTTTTAGTTTCATTAGCTTCATTCAAACTATTAAGATAAGACATAAATGGCAACAAGTATTCAGGATATTGTAACAACTCATTAAAAGTTTCTTCTAAAGTAGGTGTAACATTTTCATTTTCAGCAATATTAATAGAACTAACTCCAACCACTGGTGGTGCTTGTGATTTCCCTGCAGACATACTCAATAAAGTGGCTTGATTATCAACTAGTTTTGAAAGGGCTTTATCTAGTCCTTCAGTTTGTAGTTGTAAACCTTTAATATCAGAACTAATTGAAGTGACAGCTTTATTCAACTCTTGTATCATGGTATTATGACTAGCAACTTGTTCCATAAGAATTTTATTAGCATCAAAATTATCATTACTTGAAGGCATAGGTTTCCACTTATTATCATTACTATCAGGATATGGAACAAAAAGACGGGTGTTTGGAACATATGGAGGTTTACTATAAGAATTATAGTTGTTGTTACCAAACCCACTATTACCATATCTAACAAAGTTAACATCAACATTTTCAGGATTATTACTCACTAGTTCTTGCAAAGGAACATTCTCAATATTTTGTTTATTAATAAAAGCAAGAATAGTATCCATCTTAGATGACAAGTCACTACTTTCTTCTATGGAGTTTACTTTCTTAGAGGGATTAGGTGCTCTTTCAGTGTTCCATTGACTATAGTTTTGCAAAATACTCTCTAAGATGTTCTTAGCTTATACTATAGTTTTACTCATAAATACCCCTCCAGCAGCAGAATCAAGGATATTTCTAGACATGTAATTTAGACCATTGTAAAAAGAGTGTAATATGGTCCATTCGTTAACCCCATGTGATGGACAAGTTCTAAGAATAAGTTTTATCCTATCCCAAGCCATAGCAACATGTTTTTTTTACCTGTGCTACGGCGGGCCTTACGGCCAGCCTGAACATTTTATTCCATGATAATCAGCAAGGGGACAGCGTTCGTTACATGGGAGACATTACAAGAGTGTTTTGCTCACGGAGGTTCAAATGAAATACACCAAATTTTGAGAAGGTGGACAGTCGGAGCGTGGTTGCAGCGGTGCGCCCAGAGACATACGTCCTCCAGGCAGCGAGCACGAACAACAGCAAGCGGTTCATCAACCGCATTGAAAACCTTGGCGTTGCGCCTTTTCCAAATGTTCCAAGCGATAGCCGTGCAGATTGTCGATTCTGCATAGCTGGTGCTGCGGAACCTCCAAAGGTCTTGAACCGAGGTGATTGACCTTGTACAGTTAGGGAAGAAAGAGCTCCAAACTTCCTGGGCCTTGGGGCAGCCGATGAGAAGATGATCAACGTGTTCGTCTTGGGAGCAGCAAGGGCAAGTCGAAGAGGAGGCGAGGCCATAGCAACATGTTCATTTTCATTTTTCCTAAAAGAAAGGATATTGTTTCTATTTTGCAAAATTTTAACAGGTGGATAATACTTCTTAATGAAAACTTCTTTTAAATCATCCCAAGTATTAATAATATCAGTAGGTAGTGAATGCAACCACTCTTTAGCTTTCCCTCTAAGTTAAAAAGGAAATAACTTCAGTTTTAGAATATCACTTTCAACATTTTTAAATTTCTGCATAACACATATTTCAACAAAATCATGAAGATGCATAAAGGCATCCTCCATAGCACTACCACCAAATTGTTACTTAGTTATCAATTTCAACAAACTAGGACTCACTTCATAACTCTCAGCTGTTATCTTAGGTGTAGCAATAGGCCTAGTAATAAATTGATCATTTGGAGTGTTTGTGTAGTCACACAACTTAGTTATTTCTCCCTTTGTAGCAAGTTTTTATGTGTTTTTTAATTTTTAATGCAAAACTAAAAACTAAATAATGCAAACCGAAATGATAAATGTAAAATAAAATGCAAAACTGAAAATAAAATAACAAACTGAAATATAAAAATGACAAAAACAAAACAAAATATAATACTTTGAAGGTAAAAAGATGGGTAAGATGATGTTCACAGAGGTGCAACCTCCCCAAGCTTAGGTGTTTGCACACGTTGGTGATGTTGACTTTGTTTGTGAGGTATCCTTTCCACGTCCAGCAACTCCACCAGAAAATATCTTGCACAGTTGATGAAGACTTGTGGGACAACTCTTTACTTGCTCACTTCCCCGGCAACGGCGCCAGAAAATAGTCTTGATGACCGTAGATGACCTGTGTCAAAAGAATACGGTTAGGTTGAGACTCCAAGTGCAAAGTGTATAGTAAGGGAAAAAGACTTATTTTCCTCACGAGGGTGACTCGAGTGTTTAATATCGAACTCTTGGGGAAATGAACGAAAAGCTGTTGTCCCCTTATCCTTCTTTATGAAACCTACAAAACAAAGTAAATTGTTTTGTGCCCTCAACCTCACCAAGTGGTTGTCAAGCACAAGGTGTTAGTAAAAGATATAGAAATAATAAATGCAAAACAGAAATAAATATGCAATGGTAATAAATAAAAGTGCAAGGATGGTATGAATGATATTGGATGATGTGTTTGTGGTTTGTATGGTGTTTGAAAGATATAAAAGTATTTTTGTATTTTCGGATTTAATAATGGCAGAAAATATAAAGCGCAATAAAAGTGTTGGAAAGGTGTTTCTTATGATTAAAAATGGACTGGGGTTCATGCTTCCACAAATGCATTCTCTCTTTTATATAGTGGTAGATAATGGAACATAGGAATTGACATATGAGATTGCAACAAGACAAGTTATTAATAATATGGGCATCACATCCTAACATAGAGATCTTTTGGTTATTAATCTCTCTTATACTCCACCAAGATGCGAATTAAATCATAACACCTCAGTAATTAAGATAAACAGAGTATAGCTTTAAATTCAATGACATGAAGTTCAAATAAGAACATTCTAGATCTAGTCATGGTGATAGTGGCAATGTCACCCACATATCCCCGGTAGCATGGTATTTCCTTTATCCCTAGTGAGGCAACAAATTAAGGTAAAAACCCAAGTGGATCACGGTATTGCTGTCAACTTACCACAAAACCACCCCCCGTTACTCCAACTAATGCACACGTTCCCCCTCACACGCCCTCATACATATGTTGGATCAAAACACATAAACAAGAACGGGGTACATAATATGCATCTACTTTCATAACAAAGACATAACAATTGCAATCATCATAACATATATCAACTTAAGAGATCCACCACAAAGGTATTACCTATATGACCATAATCATGTTCAGCAGCTCATATGGCACTAATTAGTGAAGCTCAAGAGAGAGGAGAGATACATAAGTTACTTCCACAAACCCATAGTCCAGGGGTGGACTACTCCCTCTTCATCGTGGAGACGGTGGAGAAGTCGTTGGAGAAGGTGAAGATCACACCGGCAGCGCCCCGCCGGAGTTTTCCTCCTCCAATCTGCAGCTCCGGGTCTCTGTTTCGTGGTTTCTGTGTTTCTGCGGCGCTCTCTCCGAAAGGGCTCGGGAGACTATTTTTATAGGCATTTTTAGGTCAAGACGAAGCCACGGAGACGAAGATCGACGGCATCGGAGGCTCGAGGGCCCAGAAGAGGTGCCCCACGCGGCCAAGGAATCTGGCCGCGTGGGCCTCCCTCTTTTGGTCCTCGGCCTTCCACTTTTGCTCTTCCTTCGCTCCTACGCTTCGTTCCTTCCAAAAAATGATGTTCGCGAAGTTTCAGGTCATTTGGACGTCGTTTGGGTCCCTGAAACATTAAAATATAGAAAAATGGGTTTTCTGACAGCGCAGGGTTAATTCCATATAAATAGGGAAAGTGTGAAATATTCCCCAAAACATTATAAAACATTGATATAACCCTTATATGATGCAAATATGGATGAAATATGAGTAATACAATGCAAAGTTCATGTATGCATTTTACATGCATCAGCGTCCGACGCCAGCGATGATGACGGCGGCGGCGAGTTCGACGACTACTCCGATAAATACTACCGGCCTAGGCAGGAGTACAATTAAAATATGTAGTAGAATGTTTTTAATCAATAAATAATGTTATTTTTTATTTGGTATCGGGGCTACGGCTGGGAGCCAACCACCCCTCAATTTCTTAATCTCGCCGGCTCCTCCCCATACGGGCCGCAAATACTACCGGTGATGGATGTCATTTATACACCACGTGGGAGAAAAAAACGTTTCTAGTGGCTAGTGTATCCGGTGGTGGATGTTTACACCTCGTCTCCACGATGCTACCTGTGGTGTAAATAAACACCTCCCGCCAACGTCGTGTATCGAGTGAGATGAACAATCGCTATACATGTCCTGCTATACACGTTCCACTGAAAAACTAGGAGTGTAAAAACTAGGAAGGTGTATATGGAGATATACACTTCCAAATTTACACTAGCCACCGGAGATGCTCTTAGATGACTCCGATTTATATAAAAGTAGATGTATTTAGACATGTTATACGTCTATATACATTTACCTTTTGACAAATGGAAGTCATCTAATATGGAACGAAGAGAGTAATAACAAATGGAGAGTATAGAACAACAGTTTTTTGAATAGAGTTCATAGCAACTATAGTTTATATGTTACTCCCTCCATTTCGATTTATAAGATGCTTTAGCCTTTTCTAATTCACATGTGTATCTAGACGTATTTTAGTGTGCATGTTCGCTCATTAATATGCATGTTGTCTACATTGAAAAAAGGTAAAACATCTTATATTTTGAAACCGACGGAGTAGTTGTCTCTGCGCGCAACAACACCACTAGTCTCCACAAGAAAACAAGGTACAAAGTAGAATGAGGCAATGAGCTACGACAATATAAATAGCTGTATACGATCTGTTGTGGAGTTGCTATATGCCTGAAAAAGCATTACGCTCACATGAACCCAATAAATTTCACAATCTACTTCACCAATTGATAGTATCCATCATTGTTATTTACTCCCTCCGTCCAATAAAGGACGTTTTAACTTGATCAAA
Source organism: Poa annua (assembly GCA_026929855.1). Taxonomy (NCBI): domain Eukaryota; kingdom Viridiplantae; phylum Streptophyta; class Magnoliopsida; order Poales; family Poaceae; genus Poa; species Poa annua. The sequence continues at coordinate 76,887,330 of CM049433.1, forward strand.
AATTGGATTTATCTAGACATGACTTAGTGTATAGATACATCCAAATTTGATAGAAACTGTGACATCTTTTGTTGGACAGAGAGTAGTTAAAAATTCACTATAAACTATAAACAAGAGAATGAACCCTATGAATTTATGCGCCAGCTTCTCCACCGGTTTGAAATAATTGTCGTGGAACCCAGCTCACGTCAATGTCGGAGGAAGTAGTATAGAAGAGAAGGAACATTATATGGCGGAAAGATCTCAGCCAAAACTGGCACACACATGGACCAGATCTACCGGAAGTTTCCATGTCGACCAACCATGTACGCGCTTCCTTTTTTTAAGGAACAGCGAACGCAACCCGAGTGGTTTCACAGGCAGCTGGCTGACAGCTGGAGCCGCTGAAGTGGCATAGGGCCCCACATGTCATACTCCTCGCTGAAATGCTAGGCACACCTCAACTCCTGCTCAAACTTTTCCAGCTCAGCTTCCGGTTCAGGTCCACAAGCACACCGACCGGACCGGCTATATATCCTCCTAGGCCACCACCGTCCTCCTCCTCCACAACTCGCCAACCCTCCAATCAGCATCGCCTTTACGCGAGCGGCCGGAGAGGAGAGCAGAGCAGATTCGTTCGTCGGATCAACAAGAGAAGAGAAGAGAGGAGATGGGAGGGTTCGAGCGGCAGGTGAAGCTGCGCACCATGGAGGTGAAGGTCGCGGTGCTCAAGGGCGTCAAGGTCGTCGGCGACTTCGGCAAGAAGACATGGAGGAAGGTCAAGGCCATCAAGCGCTGATCCATCCGTCCCATCCATAGATCGATCGATCGATCCACCCATGATTCTTGTACTACTAGATATAGGCGTGGTTGTAATTGGTTTTGTTGGATCTGTTTGAAGTAATACTACCTTCTTTTTTGTGAGATTGTCTATTGGTTTGATTTATATATATTCTTCTTTTTCCTTGATTAATCGTGCGTGTGTGTGCGTTCTGTGTTGTGTAACACCCGCACCTACTGTCAAGGTGGGCTACATGCTATTGGGCTGGGCTGTAGGCCATCTGGGCTTGAGCGTACAAGAGGGAACGGATGGGCACGGAGACAAGGGATCGAAGAACAGAATTGAACAGGCTTCGGCTTTCTTCCTCCTCCAGCTACCTCCCCTCGTGTCCGTACGAGTTCATCTCTTGCTCCTCTATCCCAGAGTCTTTGCTCTCCCCAACCCTTGATTCTACTCTCTTGATTGTATCCCCTTTGGTGAACCTAGGTTAGGCGATTTTAGTTCTTCCTTGTTGGTTTTAGTTCTTCCTTTTCTCTTGTTGGTTTTAGTTCTTCCTTTTCTTCCCTAGGTGAATCGCTGACACTGTTGGTGACATGTTTGGTCTCTTTCCGTCTGACATGCACCCATACGCTAACTATTTTGGCTTCAATAAGTACTCACAACTTCAGCTAGGATTTTCAATCGTTACACCAAAAACGTCGCACCAAACAAGGGTCGACCCTTTCCCGTGCTCCGATAAATATGTATGATGACATATTCCTTTCCCGTGCTCCGATACATTTGCCAGGGATTTGATTACAGTGAATTATTTGACTCGTGCATTTCATATTTCCTCTTCCTGGAATAAGAAAGGTGGTTGCCATCGGTCTCCCTCTTGCGTCGCGAAAGTCGTCATGCCGACCAAGACATTAAACATGCTACAGCACTAAAGACAATATGCCCACACATACTGACAAACATTAAGCAGTGCTTATAGTTTACACAAACCGAACCGATATCTTACGAGATGAGCGCTGAGCCGTGGTAGCGGAACTGCTATCACCAAACGACCCAACGAATCATGACAAGTTGACACACACAATAAAGACGTCTACGGAACAGTAGGAGTAGAACACTGTGAAAAAAACTGCAGCTCACCCTACTAAATTGATGCATACAGCTAGCAGCATGTGAAACAACCGAGCAAAATTTCAAAAATAATACAGGTACAGCACCAGTGAATATTTTGTGTGTGCAATATTCGTTCTGCAGTTTTCATGAAGATGTTGTAAACAAGCTTCATGGGATGGGAATGGACCGTCCACAAGTCGCCTATTGCGGGGGAGCATCAGGATCCAACCTTTTCTGGATTGCAGCTGCGGCCTGATAAAGAATAAGCTTGGCGTGATTAAAATGTGTTTCCATCTAACTATAATGTCAGGGTTAGAAATGAGGGTGTATTACCTCGAAATTTCCCAACTTGTATTGTAACATCATTTCCTCACGAAGAAGGGACTGCTGCTTCATCGCTTGAGCCTAAAATGGGGAGCACAGTAAGCATAATAGGTTAATTAACAGAATAAAAAGTGTTCTGTTATCTAAACCCATACTGATGTTTGGTGTTTGCATAATGATCTTTGGCTGATAGTATCATCAAAAGGAAGTGTACACCCTTTTCCAGAAGGAAGTACAATTACAATCATGTAGGCATTCAATATCATGCACCTAACACAAAAGACCTGGATTAAATAAACCTTACAAAGCAACACCGCTGGAACTCCAAGATTCCAAATTATTGTATTCGGGAAATTTCAAAAAGACACTAAGGGCACCTGTAACCTAAAGGCAGAGCACATGGTTGTAATTGTCGAGGTCATAGCGTTATAGATCCAAGACAACAAGCCCACATTCATCTTAATTAAAAAACATACATATTTATTTTCTGAGGGAAATTAAAAAACATACATATGTTCCCAAAAGAACAAATATGAACATAAATTGGCGCAATTGGCATCAAGTGGCCCGCCAAATACAGATCCAAGGAAGAACTCACAACTAAGTTTCTTTCATGAAAAATTGAAAACATCTAAGCTTAGATGAAATAACTAAAAGGTTTTAACTATGGCAGACACCACAAAATGCGCTGTCAAACTTGGTTACAACAAAAAGCAGGTGTTAACTAGAAAGTGCTATCATAACAGATGATTTGATATGATACAAAGCCCACTGCAGGTTACTTCATATGATTTGTCAAAAGCCTAACAAAATAGCTGTTCTTTTAAGTACTCCCTCCAGTCTCTAAGGGAGTGTTTGGTTGGAGAACCAAGTAGAATGGAGTGTCATGGTTCCATTCCACTAGAATGGAATGGGTCCATCTCTAGTTTCATGGCACAAAGGTGGATCAAGGAGTCAAGCTTAGAGACCTTAGTGGTGCACAATGGGACGAGGACAGCTTCAGCATTATGTTCGAGGCTGAGCACTACAGAAGCCACGTCCTGGTTAGCTAACCTACCACTTATTTTACTTGATCTAACGTGTCAATCACAACTATTCCGTCCGTCCAGAATTAACTGACTCTGAAATGAGCGTGTCTATACACTAAAACACGTCTAGATACACTAATTTCAGAGTCAGGTAATTCTGGACGGAGGGAGTAACTACATTGTCTTTTAGGCTCTGATGGTGGCCGAACCATCTCCTGGACAACAACACACAAGGTCTGGTGTTCGTTGGGAGGTAGATGACCACACAGCGCTCTGGCTTAGGACCTACCTGACCAAGCACTACTACATGTCTACATGTCGTGCAAGGGTCTATGGGGATGGTGGTCATGCATGCATATGCATGCTGGCATATTTTGTGGTAGCTAGAATTTGAAACCGATGAAGGCTTGTATATTCTATTGAGATGGTGAACTTGCAGTAGTAGGATTACACCCCGTTTTGATGTGGTAGTAGGAGGACCATAGTAGGTAGGATAACGTGTGATTCTTTTGCTATATGATTCATGAATGCTTGTGTTGCATATGTTCTTGCCAACTTGTGTTGCTTGTCCCGCATGTTGAAATTTTGTTTTTGTCTTGGTAGATGAAGCGGTATGTAGTGTAGTTAGGGAGGGTTCTACGAGTCTACAGCTCATGGGAGATGTGTCATGAACAAGTTAATGGTTACAAGATTAGCTGCTATAGAGAGTTTGAGACTAGAGAGGAGGCGGAAGATGATTACTCCAAGTTCATAGTCCAAGAGAAAAGCAATCATGAAGTAGGTAAGGGTGCAGGTCAAATCGGGTTAGGTAGGCTGAACTATTTCATAATCTTTGTCCAGTTCGGCGTCATTATGCTTGTGCTGTTATCCTAAATCTGTATGATCATATGTAAAATGCAGCAATGACAGCAGTAGCAGCTGGTAAGCTCACCAAATGTGGGTACAAGGTACGAATGTGTGCAACCAAACACAGGATGGCATCAGCCTAGCCCAAAACACCATTCGTTTGAAGACTAGAGGGAGCACAGCTTATGGCACTATAAGATAGGTAGCTGCCGGAGTTGCTTAATGCTGGTCAACGTCTTAAAAGGAATAAAAAACTATACTGTTGTGTAGATTGGAGAAAACAAGACAACTATAATTTGTAGTTTATATGATTAATGACGGGTGAGAATATGACCAGAAAACAAAATGCAGATTCTTACCATTCCACTTTGCATTGAGCATTTTAGAGCTCTAATTTCTTCCTCCTTTCGACGCTCACGTTCTTTTAACAGTTCTAACCTGCATGTCAATGTTTAAGGAAAACTGTAATAAACTGCCAGTCCATAGGCTAAACGCTTAAACCAGTTAACAAACAACATTTCCATTATTGTCTTTCTGTAGAGCATGGAGACTGGACCGAACAGAAGACTCGCAATTTAAAGTGACTGACACAGAAAAACAGGTTCCAAAAACAATGCGATAACCCAAATGATGGAACACAGGTTCACAAATTGTTAATTAGGAAGGTCTATAAGTAGACTATAGTAATCTACACTAAAGCATTTCATAGTGTCCCATGCTATGGTATTACAGGTATATACAGCAACTAAAAGCATGCATATGTCCACATACCGCCGTTGTTCCTCATCATTAAATACTGTTCGAACCGCTACCACGCCAGCATTCTTTGAACCATTCTTTTGCTCTTTCTCCATCATTCGGCGATGGTAAGCATCCAAGTCATAATATCTAATAAGATAACAAAGGGGGGAAAACATAAGTTCCACTAGCAAATATGAATATATACAATAACTATCTAGGAAAAGAAGTATGCTTTACTTTTTTGACGAAAAAGTTGCTGTATTGTGGTCTTCCATGAATCTGAGATGCATGTAAAGATGTATGTTAAATACCCAGGAAAATAAGTAATCCCAGGGTGATAATTTTTTTTGTAAGCTGATAGAATTACTCAAATTATTTCATGGTGGTACAGTAACATACTCCTTAAACATTTGTTTCTCTTCCCAATTAGACAATGACTCCAAATTAACCTGTGGCCACATAAAAAAAAAGAACTTAGATCACTGATATCATAAACTAAAAAAAGTAAACAGACTGAGAGTAAATGAGATACTCCCGCCGTTCCACAATATAAGATGTTGTGGGTTTTGTACATGTTGTCTAGATTCATACCAAAATAAGTGTACACATACACTAAAATGTGTCTAGCTAGTAGCTACAAGTTTGGTCATGTGCATGTGGAAAAAGGCTAAAACATCTTATATTGTGAAACGGAGGGAGTAGATAGCTTGATACTGTAGTAAACCCAGTTTACTATGTTGATAAGTAAAAATAAACCAGAAGTATCAAAATACAAGTTGACAGGACAGAAAGTTGGTGGAAACACTAAGCTGAGAATATCAAAAGAAAAGGACAGAACAAATACAGTTCTGTTCCTTCATCTTTTAGGTCAGGTCTAACTTAAGCTACAAATATTCAGATTGTCCAACAATAAGCTAACTTATGGAAACAAAACTTATGTTGAAGACAAATCAATATGCTCTGACATATGAACTCTCAAATAGTAGCAATGTAACCCTATAAGATTTTGTACTGAAAGAAGTGAAGTCCTAGTATCTAGATAAATGATTCCATCGGTGCTAACTGAATTGCCTACCACAGTATCGAAAAGGGTCCTTTCTACTCGTAAATTGACTGTGATTTTCTTATCTCTAAGTCGATGATGCTAGGTTGCTAGCCATCTGACCTAACCTTCATTTCCCCCACCCCTGCATGAATCTGAACTCAGAGACATTGAATGATACAGGGCTTTAACTTAGACACAAGAAATCCTCAGAGGACTTAGATTAAGCAAAGTCGTTAAAAATACATTAGATTGCCAGTTTTTATCCAGACGAAATGAGATACACCTGGACACCTTGTTGATCTCACTCTTTTTTGCAAGCGTGTAGATTCTCCATATTTTCTAGAGAAGGCGACATCAATAGAATGATAGAAAGAAAATATACCTGCTTGACTTCTAACAACCATGCAGTGAACTCTGGTCGCTTGTTCCTACAGAACACATGACATGGTTCAATTCATCAGAACACAGTAGAAGTACAAAATGATTGTACATAGTCTAAACTCAAAATTTTAGCCACGGGTCATCAGTATCATTTAGCGCCACCAAATTAGAGGTTCCAGTATTATCTAATTTCCACTTCCGATTCACATTGGTCGTGGGAGACCATTTACATACTAAAATTCAATTCACATAACACTACTAAAACAACTGACAAGATAACATCATCTTTCATTATCGTTCCCCACCAAGGAACCGTAATACCTTAAAATAGTGATATTCCCTCCTAGAGAATAAAGTGAATTACAAGTAGGGATGACAGTGGTGGTGGCGAGCCCGTGATCCCACTTTCCCACCCAGATGGAACAGCCAACTGGTCATTTCTAGTGGCTGCTTATGTAAAGAGGCTTCTTGTGTTCTGATCTGCGCAACCCACAAACATTAGTGGTAGCCCATATTGCCATAATTCCACATTGTCTCTCTGCATCCCCATTTCCATCTGTCTTTTTTGGTTGCATTGCTATGAATTTATATTGCCACAAGCATTGGTTACTTACTACTCCCTCTGTTCCATATTAGATGACTCAGACATGGAACGGAGGGAGTATCAATTTTCTGCTGAGTGGGAAACTGAGAACGGTGCAAACTTGGTTTCATGCATGATATACTGATTGTTGTGAACATATTTCTGTTTTAATGCAGCCTATAAACCATGTGTGACTAACTGTTGAATCATGCAATATCCATGTGCATGTGTGGTAGTAACAACACATTAACTGGTGACATTACAGTTTACACAGCATTCAGTGATAGCTCTGGACAACCAGTCTGCAGTCAGCACTTATTTCCTGATTTGGATTGGTCTGCGCAAATGTGTTCCTCATTTCGGGCTCAGGCACCAAACCCATTGGTCAAAGGTGGCAATGAAGGTGTGGGCTAAAGGCTGTGGCATAGCCTACAGAAATGTTTGATGAGCAGTGCGAAGAACACAAATTGCCTTACCCCGTCACACATTCATCCCTAACGAGCACTCGTATTCCTTTCATAATTCATATGCATCAGTATTCAAAAATCAATAGGCTATTCTAGCACATAATATTAATTCATAATTTTCTGCATCTTGGTTTGCGAAACCCTAAAACTAAGAAACAGTGATCTAAAAACAAACCAGGAAGCCAAGATCCTTACCACATATCAAGCTCACGGATGATGCCATACTTGCCCCACGAGTTGGTCACAGCAGTCTTCTTCCCCAAATCCTTCTTTTTCTTCTTCTTCTTATCCTTTTCCCTCTCCTTCTCCTTCCGCTTCCTCTTTTCCTTCTCCTTCCTCCTTCGCCTCCTCTCCTCCTCTTCCTTCTCCTTCCTCCTCCGCCGTCGTCTCCTTCGCCTGTCCTCCTCTGACTCCGACTCGCTATCCGACTCAGCGCTGGAATCCGAGTACGAAGACTCCGACTCAGACGCTGACGAGCCCGAGCTCTCGCTGCGACTCCTCCTGCTCCGCCTCCGCCGCCGCCGCTCCTTCTCCTTCCTCCTCCGCTTCCGCCGCTCCCCCGAGTCCTCGCCTGAGCTCTCACTCCCCTCCTCTTCCTCCTCACGCCTCTTCGACTTGCCACGGTGGTCCCGGTCTCGGCTCCCCCTCGGACGCCCCTCCTCGGCCTCTAGGGATTTGCTGCGGCTGCGGCTGCGCGCCGCCACCTCCCCCTCCTCCATGCCGGCACCATCCGGGAGTGAGCCGTTGCGGTCCTTGCCCATCCCCGCCGGCCTCCGCGCCTAGGGTTTCGCCGTCTCGCCTCGCGTCGCGGCGAAGAACAATCGAGAAGCGGGAGCGAGGTGACGGATCGGCCCGCAACTGCGAAGAGGCGAGTGTGACTGAGAACGAGATGGCCTGTTTTCCACGGGCCCAGTTGACCAGTGGGCCGGTGCAACGCTGACAGGTGGGCCGTTACTCCTCTTGTACACGTAGTCCTCTCTTCCTCTCGTCGCAACCAACCTTCCCACCTCGCCGCCCGATCCGACGCGCCGGCGACCTGCCGCCGCTCTCGAGCGTCGCCGATCGGCGGTGGCAGACCCCGTACGTTTTCCCGGCCCGCCCTAACAGCTCACGGGCGCAGGATTGCCCCGTCTCGCCGGCTCCCGGATCATTGCACGCGGATCTGATAGGAGGAGCCCGTGGGTGGCTGCTGCCCTGGCGATGTCGAGGGTCCGGGACAGGACGGAGGACTTCAAGGAGTCCGTCCGCGTCGCCGCGCTCTCCCATGGCTACACGGAGGTGAGCTCACATGCCAATCCAATCCTCTGCGCCTTCTCTACTCTGCACTGGAACCTATCAGAGCTATTCTCTCAAGAACAATCCCTCTTGTTATGGTCCGGTTACCGACTCTTTCCTTTGTTTGCAGTCGCAATTGGCCGCGCTCATGTCGTCATTCATCATTCGGAAACCGTCGCCCAGATCACCGTTTACAAATGCAGCAATCAAGACGGTAGAAATCTACTCCTTTGGTTATTCTGCTTTGAATGCTGACAGGAGCCGAAAGCTATAGCCGAAGCTTAGGGTCCTGGCAGAATACGGGGAGTCTGCTTGTCTAATTGCTGGGTTCTGTCGGTACAGCTTGAGAGTATCAGGGAACTCGAGAAGTTCATAGTGAAGCATAGGAAGGACTATGTGGACATGCATCGCACTACGGAGCAAGAGAGGGACACAATCGAGCATGAAGTAAGTTGCAACCCTACTCTGCAATTCGGCATTGCTTATTGATTTAAGAATTTCTCTTTGTGTGAGAATTGGTATATTTGCTCTAAACTTAACTGAGCTAGTTGCTAGGTAATTACTGTTAAGACAATAGCTTGCTACACACCACATATTAGAAAAATCGAGGTTTGGGTTTGTTTTACATTGCAGTTGTTATGTTAGTTATCTATGCGACAGAATGATTTCATCATGTCATACTATTACATTGTTGTCGTTCTTTCTCAGCTCTTCTATGATAACAGAAATCTAGGGTTGAATTTGTTAAATAGTATAGCAAAGCAAGCTTATTTATCCTTAGTGTTGCACAACTACAAATACATGCAGTTTGTTAGCCTGTGCATATATCTTTGTTCTACTGTATCGACTATTGAGTTGACAACATGTATCCGGACAGGTTAATGACTATTCTTGTAAATTTAGGCTATCGCTCAAGTTATTTTCTCCATTTCTTATCTATCTAATTGCTGAAAGTATATTAGGTTGGTGTTTTTGTCAAAGCATGCAAAGAACAGATAGATATCCTAAAGAACAGGATCCATGAATATGAGAGGAATAGACGCGCAAAGACATGGCTTGGCACAAGCGATGAGAATTCCCGGTTGGACTTGATAGCTCACCAGCATGGTGTGGTATGACTATAATGCTTTCACTGATTAGTTACTGCCAAATATTAACAATGAATGCAGCATTGCTCAGATATTACCGTTTTTTAAGTGTGCACACCCACATAAGTAGAATGTAGAAGCGAAGTCTTACTGCCATGGTGAATAATGTTTCATGGTCTTTCAGATTACTTTAGTAGTTAAGAGATTATAGTATCACAACAAGATAGAAGAAGAATTTTCGAGTAGAATTGAAATTTTTACATATAGAAATATGCTATTACTCCCCTTTTTATATCTGTTTTCATGAAGTTCCAATTTCAGACATTGTAGCTACTCCCTCCGATCCTAAAAGAGTGTCGCGAGTCGTACATATAACTTGGACATGATCAGGTCGCTTCCTACGACAATTATATCGGTTGGGGGGGTATTAATTTTACATGCACTTTTGAACTGATGTACGTACATAGTTTCATGGAATAAACTAAACAAATCGTGAGGTTTACTTGCTATATTTAGGATGAGCAATTAGAACCTTCTATGGATAGCTGAAAGTGAATAAGTATTGTCCTTTCAGAACTTTACGTCTCAACATGAATCCAGATGTTTAATATTTGGATGTATACTATGCCTGATTGGTAGCAGTACATGCATTAGGTGGGATAAAAATAAATTTATCGTAAGATAAATTGTCCAGTCAAGACAGGTGACTTTTGAAAACATCGAATTTTCTTTCTTATTAGTTCGATATGCATCAAAGAAGAATCATGTAGGAAATATACATGACTTGTTCCTTCTTATGGCATTTTCTCTGTATCCCAGTTTGTAGTACAGATGTACAATTAAGTAGTATTTTGTGAACTACCCTCCTCTCTGCAAGTATTTGTACGAATTGATGCTCACTTCCAATAAGCTGTGTTTTTGTATAATTTTACCAGGTTTTGATTTTGAGCGAGCGTCTCCACACAGTAACAGCACAATTTGATCGCCTTCGGTCCATGCGTTTTCAAGAAGCTATTAATAGGGCGATGCCAAGAAAGAAGATTAAGAAGAAGACAGAAACAAAACTTGCTGAAACACCCAAGTCAAACCTTGTATTACAATCTGATGTCTCGAAGGTTGGAGAGGAGGTATCTACTGCACCCTTAAGAGTCCAAGAACAACTCTTGGATGATGAAACAAGAGCTCTCCAGGTAATATTTGGATGGATGAATACTAGGAAAATTTGGCCGTTGGACTCCTTTATTATGAATCAATTTCTATGACACGTTACAAAAATATTAATGCCCAGTACACTTAGAAAAACAGGATAATTTGCTAAAACACATTGTTATCATTAAAATATAATTTCTTGAGCTAGGTTGAGAGAGAACATATCGAAGTGGCAACTCTGTTCCTGGCTTGGTCGAACAAAATGTCTACATCTATTAAAATAATGTGTGTTTACGCCTGTGATATGTTTGATCCTGAAATGTTCTTAAACTGCTCCAGCTAGGTAGGAGATATTGGTAGTGCTATATGTGTGCTTGACTGCTTCTGATATGTGTGGTATATTAGCTGGTGAATTTTCTTTTTAAAAATTTGAAACAATGGTGAAATAGATGGGTGGCTAAATATAGTGTATGGTGTTAAATGAAGAAATTGATACACCGAGCAATGGAGAAACAGGTTAGGACATGTCCTAAATCAAAGGGCAAAATAGACCTTTTAGCTGTATTCTCTTCCTGATGATACTGTGTTCTGGCAACTTTGTTTTTGAAACTTTGCCGGATGAATTGGTGTTTTTGTGTTGTGTCTGAGAAATTGATAAATAATGGTGTATGGGACATAGTTTTGCTATATATTGTATGTTAGCATAAGTCAGGTTGTTTACTTGCCTGTAACTCTTGCCTCAGGTGGAGCTGACCAATCTTCTTGACACTGTCCAAGAAACAGAGACAAAGATGATTGAGATGTCAGCACTTAATCATCTTATGTCAACGCATGTTCTACAACAAGCTCAGCAGATTCAGTATTTATACGACCAGGTAGGAGATATGTACAACAGTTTAAGCTAATATCTGGTTGTTCTGCAAGCAGTAGATATATGTGCTAAACTGTTCCATATCTAGTGAAAAATGGAAGTTTACGAATTTTTTTTAATTTCCAACATCATGGTTATAAAAGATTGAAAGTTTCAAGAACAAATTAGGGCTGTTTGTGAGGTATGCAATTTTTTTCAATGCAAAGCATACTCTTGTAGGATACAAAGAAATAACAGATAATAGGGTCTAAGCATACAAATTCTACAAAGAGATAACTAATAATAGCATTTGAGCACACACCACATGCTTATGTCCATACAAGAGCTAAATCATGACCCATCCAATAAGTATTTGTCCTTGTTTATTATGTCTTTACTAGGAATTTATCTATAATATCTTCTCTTGATAAACCTGCCAGTCAAACGGGACACAAAGTCATCGTCTCTGCCTGCAGAAACTATAAAGATCAGTGATACGTTTTCAGTCGCTGTGCACTGCTCTTACCCCGCATCTTATGCATTTACGCAGGCAGTGGAAGCTACAAACAACGTGGAGCGTGGGAACCAGCAGCTGTCCCAGGCGATCCAGCGGAACAGCAGCAGCAGAACCTTCCTCCTGCTTTTCTTCTTTGTTCTCACGTTTTCTGTTCTATTTCTTGACTGGTACAAAAACTGAATTTTGCGCATGTAAAACTTGTTCTTTTGATTGTGCAAATGGATTGAGCTATCGATGTGTCTTTGGGCTGCTGATCATTTGTCGTGCACATTGGTCTGTTACTCGTAAATTCTGGCATTTTGCTAGCAATTCACTACCCCACCCAGCACATGAAACTGTAGAAAGGTGGCATCTGAATCTGATACTATAATGTCGCTGTCCTTACACCGGGCAAGAAAACATTACTACATTTGCCTGGCAAGATGCACATGGCTTTGAGCGCTGATGCCGTAGTAGGGCAAACACTTGTTATTTAATGCAATAAAAGAAGTAAAGGTACTGGTACTACTTGCTAAATATCTCGCACGAATCTTTCATCTGATGTGCACACTGCTTTCAGGCCATCTGGAGGTCACACGAACGTGAATGTGCAATGTGAGATCTACTCAACAGGTGTCCAAAAGGACAGATAAATGTCTGTGTTCTATACGGAAAAAACAACGAGGCAAGATTAGTAAATGTGACTCCGGTGACGCTGTTAGCACCAAACCACCAATCAGTGCTTGATTGGCTCACAAAAGCAATGATCATTGAGAAGAAAAACTACATTACAAGCTACAGACAGATGCAGACAAACCAAAACAAGGCAAATTTATACACAGTCCCGACCCCCGGGTCGCCCTACCTCCCTGCGCCGCCACCCCCTCCTGTCCAATCCCGTCGCGCCGCCGCCGCCGGAGGAAGCCGCCGGACGAGGCCCGTGCGGTGGACGGCGGCGGCGGGGCTCCGCTCTCTCGCACGCGCGCAGCGCCGTCCCTAGAGGCGCGAGCAGCTGGTGGGGGAGGCTCGGCCCCAGCCCTGCGCCTGACGCGACGTCCCCGGCGCGACCTTGGCCCTCTCTCCTCCAGCCCCTGCAGCGCCCTTGGCTGGTGGCTCGGCTGCCCTCCGGCGGCTTGGCTGCCCTCCTGGCGGCGACGGCGGCCTCTGCTGCTTGTGTCGGGTTGGGGTGGCAGCACGCCCTCCTGCTGCTGTTGAGGTGATGCCCTGGTTTCGTTCGGCCGAGTTGCTGCTCCGGTGCGAGGTTGCTGTGGCGTTGGATTTGGTCCGCGCCCGATCTGGCACACCGGCTTCTGTCGGCGTTGAGGAAGGTGGCTCCTGTGTGATGGTGGCGCCGCTGTCGCGTTGGAGGTGTTGGATCGGCGGGTTTGCAGGTTGGCGGTGATGCCGTCCGATTGCGTGGGGTGCAGTGTTAGGGATTGCTCCGGCGAAAGCCAGATGACGCGGCGTCTGTGGACGTCGCTCTCCTCTTGAGGGGTCATCATGGAGTCCCCTGTTCATCTCAGCCCCAGATCTCATCTTCGGGTCAAATCCTAGATCTTGCGGTGCAAGGTCGGACGACGGCGTCGATCCACGTCGCCTACCCTCTTGAGGGCGTCGTCTTGAAGATGGTGTTTCCTATGTGCTTTCCCGTGGGCTGGTCTTGCACGGTATCGTGGTTGGCAGCGGCCAACCGATGGTGTGGAGGTTCCGTGTGGTGTCAAGCTGGGCAACGACGATGGTGCCGTGGCGATGGTCTGGTCGCGGCAAGACCTTGTGAGTCGGCTCTGCTCCGAGGTGTTCGAGTCTTCGTGTTGGTCCTCCCAGGTTGTGAAGTCGAAGCTGCTTTGCGCGTGAGCGGCGTTACGATGACCTGCAGGGGTGGCCCGGTGTGGAGAGTCTTCGGCGCAGGTCTTGCGTATCTCCTCTCTGGAGCCCGTCTTCAAAATCGGAGCTGCTTGTCTTCGCGCGAAGAGTCATCTGTTTGGCATAGGCCGACTTGGGCTTCTCGCTGACGCTGCGGTGGGCTTTCTTAGGTGGTCGTTTCTTCGGTGAAGTCGGAGTCGCTTGCTCGAGGAGAAGTGATGACGATGCCGCCGGTGGACAACCTCGACGACTGTCCTCGTTTAGCGGTGTGCATGTTGTTCGTGTGGGTAGCCAGGGTGGCTGTGTGTGCCCTCGAAGCGGTCGTGTTCCATGACGGTTTGCAAGGCGTTTGTATCGGTTTTCGGCCGGTGCCCCATGATGAACCGGTCAATTCTCCTCTCTTTTTTTTAAATAAAATGAGGCACAAATGTTGCCCGTTTTGTTAAAAAAAAACAAGGCAAATTTGGTTCAGGCAGTGGAGTTCGTGGTACTGGGGCAAGACAAGGATGGAATTGCATTTCACCTCCAAATCTCGTCACATTACAAACTCTACGACAGCATGATTTAAGGCACATGCTTATCGTCGAGGCATTTAAGAGCATTAACCCTTTCCCTCTTCTCTATAAGCAACACTTACTAATATCTTGCCTTCTTTTTTCCCCCCTCAAGAAGTAGTATCTTGCCTTACAATATGTACACAGGCTGTATACCGCCTCTTCAGAACAAAGAGCGCTCTTGCTTTAGAACAAGAGCAGACACAACACCACAAACACGAAGAGGAAGAACCAAATCTGGTGCAGTGATCTCTCTACCTCCATCTGCTGCCTCCTCAGCCGGGGACCCAAGGTATGATCCGCAACAGAGTAAGGGCTCGTGTATAACATGCTCGGTGGCACCTGGCCGCCAAACGCCCATGGAAGCACTACTTCCGCCATCCCTCCAAGCACCCCTCCGGCTGTTGAGTGGATCAGGCCACGCCCCATTGGCGAAGGAGGATACACAAAGTCGAATTCAGTGGCTGCTGAATGGTGGTGCGCATGCCGCAATGGCCGGAGCGGAGGGCTGGGCTCCAAGTTGTGGTGGTGCCGGTCATCGACGGCGCTTTGTGTGTGCTGGTGCACGATGTTCTCCCGGTGCACCGTTGGCCTTCGTGGTATGGCCACGCCATCCAGTGATTTCTTGGAGGTACCACCACGGCCATATAGCGGCACAAGGCTGTCGGCAGATAGTGCGGCCTTGCACACAGGGCACTGCTGCCTGGCTGCAGTCCTGTTGTCAGGGGAAGCTGATCCCACAGCTGGGCGCAGCCACTCGTAGATGCAAGGCCAGCAGTAGAGATGCCCACAGAGGGTAACAACTGGATCTGCAGCAAAGTCGAGGCAGATGTTGCAGTCAAAGGAGCCACTTCCAGCTCCAGCAGTTACAGTTGCAGTTGCAGGCATCTCCCCACTAATGCTCTTCATCGGCTTGTCATCAGACACTAAGGGTTTGTTGGTGATGGCAGCCATGCAGACCTCATCCATCCTCCCACCTTCCATGTCAATCAGTATGATATCTGTTGCAGACTGCTCTGGTTCAAGAACTCAACGATACTGCAGTCAAATAAAAATAGAAGGAGAGGTCAGTAGACGGTAGGTGTACATGAAACTGGAAAGGAGTAGTCCAAAAGTAGGACTAAATCATAAAGCAATCAAGGCGTTTAAAATGTTCATAAGGTGTGAACATCTATCAATGTGTTTAATACTAGAAAAACACCAAGAAAGAACAGTAGGAAGAAACACAGCAAGCGACGACACGGGCATGTAAACATAGTGCTTAATATGTATCCTAAGATTCAAGAGAGAGGAAGGGCGTACAGACACAGCTACCTACTAAACAACAAAGGGGTTCAGGTAACATGCAGCAAGGACCACGCCACCACATCATCCAGACCGGGGAAGTCTATCCACTTACATCAACAAGTGTAAAACATGGAGCTGATGTTAAGTAAAGCTCCTAAATACCATGTCATTGTGGCAGAGAATAACTAGGCGCTTCCACTACCCTTTTCAGCAAGCAATAGACACACTATGGAAGAACCCATTATCTTTCGCAGCAAGCTGAGTCGACAGATATAGATGGTCTAATTATTTAGTAATTACTAGTAGGACTACAGCTGCTGCATTCTGTCTTTATCCTCTTTTTTATTCTTATCCCTAAGCAACTCTAGGTGTACTGTATCTATCTAAGTATACCTGGGAAACATAAATCACCAAAGAATGAAACCACTAGACTATGCCCACTGTGTAAAGCCGTGGTATTTGACCACCCAATGTTAGCAAGAGACACTCTTGGCAACTTGTTACCTTGGGAAGAAAGGCATGACATTCTATACTATGGAGCCGCGGTTTACATAGTGGACTCGGACGAAGTTGCCAGGTCCTGACTAGATTAAAGCTGATCCCCGCTAATTCAATATTCAGAGAAAGTAGCCATGAAAAACCAAATAAGCTGATTTGACTAAACAAAAGAAATGGTCGGAGGCGCTAAGACCCCGGTCCTAATCTCTAAGTGTCCAACCTAACCTTCTATGGCACGTTGAACTTTTTGTGGTTGTGGGGTTCCTATCACAATCAAAACACTGAAAAACAACAATGTGGGTGGGGATAGTGATGTGGACCGCAACAATGATGGATTAGCTAATGGGCTTGGCACATTCGATGGAGCCAACCACACCAAAATGATAAATCATTTAACTCATCTAGTGACCACAAAAGAATAATGACCGAGAGAGTATAGCTAGCATCAACTGTATTAAGATCGGGAAACAAGGAATTAATTGCGCAACCACTTGGTGGAAATATCTTAGCTATGGCCCCAAGCGTATATGAGTATTATAATTTTTTAGTTTATTATTATGCAACTGGGCTTCAGTAAATCTTTTCTAAATTCAAACAGACATCCTTAATTATTACATCAAGTCCCACATATTATGAGACTAGACTCACACCATTTCCGTACACTGAAGTTCAGTTTTGTGGATAATAGGAGTTGTCCTAAGGGCGTATACCGTAAGAAGTACTACTATTACAAAATGATCGTGACCACCCAACAACTGAAACTGATGTGATTCTTCAGAAACAAACAAGTAGTAATCCAGGCACACAGATCTGCTACTTTTGATCGCACTATCTACCACTACAATTATGCACTCCATGAATTGACATGGACGTAATACTATGTCGGTCTGACAGTTCAATAGGCATTGTTGCATTATTAGGTTCCTTCCTCCCTTTCCACGGGACGGGAGGCGCTAGGTTCTACTCCTACCACCGAACGCAATCTGAGAGCAAATCGAACACCGAGTCGAGTCTGTTCATACCCCAGAGAACAAACTCCCCGCGGGCAAAGGGACGCGACATGGAGGGAGGAGAAGATTATAGTTTCGACCCCAGGCCGGAATCAAACATGGGAGCGGGTTCAGCTCAACAGATTCGGAAGCACGGGAATGGGGTCCCCCTGAACTCGCTCACAAAGGAAATGAACAGGGCGCCTCCTTTCGTAGGCGGAAGAAGGCATCACCGCGTCGAATTTGTCGAATTAGGAAAGAAACGGACACCTACAAAGCTATCGTCTCTTGTTCCTAGGAAGCAGCTGTGGCAGCAGCAAGGCAAAGCAAAATAAATAGCATACGGAGCTAGCCAAACCCAATCCCGAAATCGACCAGGAGAACCAATCCCTCTGCGTAGAAAGGCGCTGCTAGAATCTAACACGGGAGCAATCTAGGAAAAATATTCAGATGAAGAAGATACAGGAGGGGGAAGGGGGAGGGGGAAAGATGAGGTTTATTGTGCCGACCTTGGGAGGAAGAAATCCAAATCCAATCCGCACGGACGCGCGGGCGGGCGGCGCTTGCTCCCCCGGCTGCTGGCCTCCGAGATTCCGGCGAGCGGGAGGAGGAGAAACGATCGTGAGATTGCAGCGGCGGGCGGGGAGGGAGGGGGAGGAGGTTATGGGCGGGCGGGGATGAGATTAGGCTTGCGAGGACGTCACTTGCGGAGGGGGCTATGCTTCAAGATATAGAGCGACGCGACGGGACGGGGCAAAAAAAAATATAGAAACGCGAACCCGGGGTGACAGGTGTGGGCCCCGAGCCGTTCGGCGGGGCGCGGACGGCCGCGATGGGCCGCATCGATCGGACGGTCGATGGGCGCTCGCCACGTCGCTTTCGGCGCTCGGAAGGTTCCGGTTGAAATTTTAGCGCGCGATTCGTTGGAGGCGAGCTCGAGCTCGAGCTCGGCGCGATCGAGTCGAGCTGCTGGAAAAGGATATGGTTTTCTTTTTCTTTCTTTTTTTTTGGCAGGAAAAGGATATGGTTTTCGGGATTCCAGAAGCAAGATTTTGCACCACGAAGAGAGAGAGACCCGCCGGCTGTTCTTCTAGAAACGGAAGAGTTTGGGAAAACCAGTGAACCTGCTGCCGCACAAGTTTATCGTAGACTGGCTGTTGGCAGTCAACGTACAGTACGTGCAGTTTTCTCACCGGAGGCCGACAGGTGTTTCTGGGGCTGACACGTAGGACGTGAGCATGTGTAGGATCTCCACGAGTGATACGATGGGCACGGCGTTCTTCTAGATGGATGGAAGAGATCAACCTCACAAGTTTTGTCCAGTTTGGAAAATGCGTAAGTTCAAGTTAACATGAGGTTCAGAGCTGGTCTCCTGATTCTAGACGTGTATTTTTTTTTCATCCGGATAGCACTGAGCCTCGAGAATCAAAGGGTTTAAACTGTTTGCTGCCGCCCAGGCAGTTTTGACATGCTGGAACGGCAACAAACAAACACCAAACGTCAGGGACCCGCAAGAGTTGTGTCCGTTTCGGCGAATTACCACCACGCTCGTAACATCGAATCGACGAGTACCGAGTACCAAGCAGCACATTTAAGAAGAAAATATTGTTGTCCCGATCAACATACTAAGGTTTCCCTCGGTACAGAGGGGAGCAGATAAAGGGTAGCCACGACGCCCTTCACTAAGTAAAGATGCCACCCGAAGGCAGCATCGTGTCCGTGTCGAAAAAACCCACAAAGATTTCTCCCAAAAAACCTCATCCATAAAGAGGGAAGCAGATTTTACACCACAAAGAAGTACCTGCCGCTACACCGCACTGAGCCTCGGGAATTAAGATTTTTTTTAATCCTTAAAAATGTAAATCTCTCAAAATAGGTCGTAGCACCACTATATTAATATAGCAACCTATTGATACAATCAACGTGCCGGGACGGCAGCAAACAAGCACTCAAAGAAAACAAAAGGTAAAATAAAGACATAGGCGGATTGACTAAACGTCGGTGACCCGTAACAGTTGCGCCCTTTCCGACTAAGTACCACCATGCTCATAACATCAAATCCAAGAGTACCAAGCAGCACTTTTAAAAATGAAATATTGATCCCCCGACCAACGCACTGGTCTTATGATTTCCCCTGGCACAGAGGGAAGCAGATGAAGTGTAGCCACGACGCCCTTTAGGAAGCAAAGATGACGCCAAAGACAGCACCGATAAGGATTTCTCTCGAAATACCCCATTCACAAAGAGTGAAGCAGATTTTACAAGGCATGGTGTTCTTCTAGATGGAAGAGATCCACCTCACAAGTTTTGTCCAGTTTGGAAAAATGCTTAAATTCAAGTCAACATAAGGTTCAGAGCTCGTCCTAATTCTAGACGTGCATTTTTTTCCCATCCAGCTAGCACTACCACTAAGCCTCGAGAATCAAGGGTTTAAAACTCTTTTCCTTGACAATGCAAATATGTCGTTAATTTTCTTTTTAGTTTGTTGTGAGTATTTTATTGAGAAAAAACCCGGTGCAGCTTGCAAGCGGCAAAGCGTTCCTCGAGAGTCAATGGCGACTTGAGTTTTCTTTTATGTTGTAATTTTCTTGTTGAAACTATGGATTTATAATTTGTATGCTAGACCAGAAATGGGGCCGTTTCAGAAGCGTCCGTTGGGAGTCAACTTACCTACAGTTTTTCGCCGGAAGCCGACAAGTGGTTTTGGTGCTCACAAGTTGGAAGCGAGCGTGTGGAAATGCGGAATCTCCACCGCTGATACAATGGGCTTGGTGTTCTTCTAGACGGAAGATATCCACCACAGAAGTTTCTAGCTTAGAAGATGCTGATTCAAGTTATACAAGCACCGTAAAAGAAAGAGCTCTTCAAGTTAACGTACGGCTCACTTGGTCCTAAATCTAGAAGTGCATCCTTCGTCTAGCTGGTAGCACTATGCCTGGAGAATCAATATTTCTAAACTATTTTCATTGAGAATGCAAATCTGACTTTGACTTTATTTTAGATTTGCAAGTTGCGAGCATTATTTTTATTAAAATACGGTTACAAGCTTCCGTTGCAACTAGCTATAAAGATGTTTAGGGTTTCGTGGGGTGTAACATCACCTCCACATCTCTTTATGTATCAGTAGGCTATACAACACGTATGGTACACGACCTCATACATGGACCGATCGTTTAACACACCCCCTCAATCTAAACTACTATTACATACAAGGTTTAGATTGGATCTAAATCGGTCTAACATTTGCCTCGTAGCTGGTTTAGTAAATACATCAGCCAACTGATCATTAGAAGAGATGAACCTCACCACCAGTGCACCATTTGCAACCTGCTCTCGCACAAAACGGAAATCAATCTCAATGTGCTTGGTTCGAGCGTGAAACACTGGATTCGCCGTGAGGTAGGTAGCCCCTAGATTATCACACCAAAGAACTGGAACTTACTGCAGGGTTACACCTAGTTCTTTGAGCAATGAACTGACCCACATAGCTTCAGCCGCTCCATTGGCTAGTGCTTTGTACTCTGCCTCGGTGCTAGATCTCGAGACAGTGGGTTGCTTCTTCGAACTCCATGTAATGAGATTCGGGCCCACAAAGATAGCAAAACCACTCGTAGAGCGTCTATCATCAACACATCCTGCCCAGTCTGCATCAGTGAATATACTGAGATTCTGTTGTGGTGACTTACGAATCCGAAGGCTTGTGTCCAAAGTTCCTTTAACATATCGCAG
Organism: Poa annua; assembly: GCA_026929855.1. Taxonomy (NCBI): domain Eukaryota; kingdom Viridiplantae; phylum Streptophyta; class Magnoliopsida; order Poales; family Poaceae; genus Poa; species Poa annua. Next base: position 76,908,393 of record CM049433.1, read on the forward strand.
GATGCGTTTAACCGCTTCCCAATGCACCTCAGTGGGCTGAGAGAGAAACTGACACACCTTATTCACCGCAAAAGATATATCTGGACGAGTAAGAGTCAGGAACTGGAGACTGCCTGAAGGGGATCGCAGGCAGGAAAAAAAAAATCCTAACAGCGATAACCTAAAAACAGCCAGAATCTATACTATGCAGATATAGTAATACGCAGGGGTGTCTTCGCACATACCTCTTGAAGACCAAAAGCGGGGATTACGCTCCCGCACAAGCGTTGACGATGAAGCCGACGAAGACTTCGATGCCGTGTAGAGGAAGCAGACCTCTAGCACCACAAGCGTGATGCCTCGCAGGGAGTCACACACGTACGGTGAAACCGACGAACTCCGGGCTCCGATCCAGGGACGAAGCAGCGGAAGACTGGGACCGGGAGACCAGCAGCACGACGGTGTGCGTATGGTGGAGAAACAATTCCGAGTCGCAACTCCAAACTTGGGAATCACGGGATCCTCGGAGAGAGAGAGAGAGAGAGAAATCTGTGTGTATTCAAAGGCCAGGGGTACCCCTCTATATAAAGGGGTCCAGGGGGCTGCCCACCTTGCCAGGCTGGCGGTGTGGGACTAATCCCACACCCCAGCCGGCCAGCTTGGTGCGCCGGCCTAGGTGGACCCCATGTGGCCCACCTAGGGCCGGCCGAACTGCCCCCTCCCTCATGGGGGGAACTTCCCCCCCCCCCCCCCCCCCCCCCTCATGGGCCTCTTTGTCCAAAGAGGCCCATTAAGGGATTTTTGCCTTTAAAAATTCAGAAAAAATTAAAATAAAATATATTTAACTATTAATTACACTAATTAATATTAAATACATATTACTTAATTTATTCTGGCTCCGAAAACTATTTCGTCGCTGCCCGATCTCCATCGGAACTTTCCCGGGACGTTCCCGGTCTCTCTTTTCCTATTTTTTCTCTTCCGGTAAAATGTCGACTCCCCTTAAGCGTGTTACCCTAGCGGTTCGATTACCTCACCAGACATGATCGAGATTCCTCTCCGATCAATGACTAATTCGTGGACCTTGGATACCCAGAATTAATCCCTGCGAGATAACGAATACTTTTCCTTTATCGAACCTGGACGTATGAGTCTTAAACCTTTTGCCATGCGATACTTAGCGTGTCCGAGACTCGTTCATAGATATCTCCATACCTAGCTTGATCTCGTTACTGACACCGCTAACTTCTACTCGTCCATGATCTTATGTCCTGGTGACCTAGTCACACGCTTGCAAGCTCGTTTGACATAATCTCACCGAGTGGGCCCTAGAGTATCTATCCTGCTATGGGACTGGCAAATCCCGCTCTTGACCCCCCGTCTCAACATACTCCTATCCGACACCCGAGAGGGACACCTTTATTGTCACACTATGTAAGATATGACGTTTGATGCAATCAAAGTGTCTTCCAGGAATAGCAATAAGAGTAGGTCTCACGGTCGAAGGCGTAATGACTACGTCCTATAAATATTGGGTATGTCCATCACATCGTTCTACCAACGACATGACTTCATTGTCAAATAGACGCCATGTCACATGATCGGGAAACCTCGATCATCGATTGCACAATGAACCAATCAAACAAAGGTGGTTGGGGACCTAGTTGTTTTAGGTATCACACGTGTATTAATGTTTCCGCTTAATACAGTTATAGCATGACACAAAAACGTATTATGAACAAATGAGATATGATAAATAAAACACTTTATTAATTGCCTCTAGGGCATATCTCCTACACTGCCGACAACGCTGCGATACCTGACCGAGTCCTCTGTTCCTAAGAGAGCTCCAGAGTTACGAGCAAGCCGCCGTAGTTCGGCTGGCCTCCATAGCCGCCGTAGCCTCCTGGTTGGCGATTGCCGCCACCCCCGCCTTGCTGCTGGGGAAAAGCAGCCGGTGTGCGACCTGCACCAGCCTGCTGAGGATAGCCAGCCGGTGCATGCGTGAAGCCAGGCGGCGCGCCGCGCTGCTGGCCAGGGAAGCTGCCTCCGCTGTTCGGGCTGGAGCGATACACAGCATTTGCGGAAGATGACCAGTCTTCGGTCTCGGACTGCTGCGCCTGGAGAGCTTCCCACGAGAGCACATGAGAATAGAAATCGGAGTAGGTAACGGAGAGGTTACCCACAGTCATGGCTCCGGCGATGGAGTTGTAGGCGGGGCCGAGGCCGGTGATGATGTAGTCGACGAGTTCATCGTCGGAGACGGGGAAGCCGGCGGTTGCCATGGCATCGGCGAAGCTCTTCATCCGGTGCATGTACACAGCCGCCGTCATCTCTCCCTTGCGCGTCGGCTGCAGCTGCCGACGGAGATGCCTCACGTTGGCGCGAGTCTGTGCGCCAAACATGTTGTGGACAGCGTGAAGGGGTTCCGTAGCAGAAAACAATAATTTTTCTAACTAACGAATATCAAACATGCCAGGATCTATCTATCTAGTAATGCGGTAACGGTGGGCGGAACTGGTCACATACCTCTTGTAGACCAAATAGCGGGGATTACGCTCCCGCACAAGCGTTGCTGACGTAGACGTCGTAGCCGACCTCTAGGTCGCGGAGAACTTGGCGCGACGAGGTAGACGATGACGCGGCGATGTCGACGGCGTCGGGCGTCGGGTGTCGGTCGCCGGGCGTCGGGCGTCGGGCGCTGGTCGTCGGGCGCCGGGCGTCGGTCGTCAGGCGCCGGGCGTCGGTGACTGGGCGTCGGCGGCGGCTGCTGGGCGCCGGCGGCGGCTGGGCGTCGGCGGCAGGGTGCCGGCGGCTGGGCGTGACGATGTCGCCCGAGCACCTCAAATGTGGTGCCTCCGAGTACTCGCACACATACGGAGCTTAACGACAACCCCCGGTCACTCATGTCTAGCCGAGATCGCAGGAGTAGAACAATTGGTGGAATCTCGCAGCGCAACTGGGCGCCGCAAAATAGCCTTTGTGGAAGAGAGAGAGAGAATACAACTTTTAATTGTATTTTTGATGTTTTTAAATCAATAGCCCTGCCCTTCTATATAAAGGGGGAAGGGGGTGTGCAAACACCTTGCCTCCCCCATGTGGGACTAAAAGAAAAGCAAGGAAAAAAAAGGAGGGGGAGGGGGGTTCGGCCGAACCAGCCTTGGCCGAACCGGCCAAGGGGCCCAAGCCCCCCCTTTCCCATGGCTCATCCCCCACATGGGCCTCAAATAGGCCCATTAAGTGGCAGCCCCTTTTTCCTTCAATTTTAATTGATTTAAATTAATATTAAATTAATATAAAATATAAATAATTCATAATTAATATATTTATACATTATTTAATATCCCGTGACTCCGAAACAACTTCCGGACCACCCGAACTACCTTCGGTCATTCCCGGAACCCTTCCGATGTCCCCGGAACTTTTCCGGATAATTTCTCTCTTCTCCTAAATCTATATTTATTCCAATAATAAATCATACCAACGTTCTCCACGTGTCGCTAAGACCTTAAGTGTGTTACCCTACGGTTCGAGAACACTCTAGACATGGCCGAGACCCTTCGCTCGCCAATGACCGCCAGGGAGACCTGGACATCTGTAACGGTCCCTGTGCATTCTACGAATATCGTCGTTGAACCATAAACATGATATTTATTCCTTTTGTTTCTTCGATACTACCTTGTCCGAGACATGACCGTAAACATCCGATGTTCTGTTGTATCTCGTTACCGACAAAGGTTTATTAACTCGTTTGTGATATTACATCTCCATGACCTAGTCATTAGCTGCGCAGCTCTATAGATGTAATCTCACCGAGTGGGCCCAGAGTATCTTCCTATCACGAGGATGAACAAATCCCGCTCTTGATCCATACGCCTCAACATACTCTTTCGAGATACACGAGGTACACCTTTATTGTCACACTTTATAAGATACGACGTTTGATGCACTCAGAGTAACCTACGGAGCAGCAATTAATATGATCTCACGGTCTGAGGAATAAGCTATCATATTACTTTCCTATTGCAAATGGCAAACATCGTGACACGATCCTATTGCAATACTTTGGGTATGTCCATCACCTTATTCCACTAATAAGATGACCTCATTGTCAACCGACACAATTGTCCATGACCGGAAATTCTCGATCAACTGTTGCCCAATGAACTAGTTTATATAGAGCCTTACTAGGGACTCTGGTTTGTCTATGTATCACACGTGTATTAACAATTCCGATTAATACAGTTATATCATGATACAAAAACATATTATAAACTTAATGGAATAATGCGATAAATACCACTTATTTATTTGCCTCTAGGGCATATTCCCTTCAGTCTCCCACTTGCACTAGAGTACAAATAAACCACCTGCATTTTACTTAATCATACCACCTTATCCAATAAGCGTTGTATGATAATGCCTGCTCGTGGAAGAGTGTTACTACAACAATCTGTACCATACATAATTGTGTGTTCTTTGCGATTCACTGATATCACCTTGTTTGATATCATCCTGTTATCCTGATAACATATATGCACACATCGTAACTAAGTGAGACTTTCGTTTCTCAGCGCTTACTCTGATTCTGTTAACCAGACAATTGCTTTGCAAACGCACTCAGCTGTAATATGTACAATCTCGCGACATCTATATGCCTTTCATATCTATGTAGAGTTTCGACATTCCAATGTCAGTCTGGTGCCTAATGCTATTCTACTTCTAGTAAATTCCAAATTTACTTTGATAATTGTTCTTTTTCTAAGAACATGAGTCATACTTTATCGAGCTCATAATATGGTTTCTATATGATGTCTGTTATCATGATATAAGAGACCAACATATCTAGCAACCACTATTATCGTGTACCAATTACACTTAATGTTTTAACTGGATTTCCAAGTACCCTTCCATTGGCTTTATTCCATTCTGACACTTCAGAATCCAATCTAAACAGCTCGACCTTCTATTTAAAATTCCTGTTCTATTCGAAATAGATACAACCTTTTAAATCATTTCATAACTTCATCTTTAATTCTAATTCTACTGGTACTATCCATGATATGTCATTCACATACGTGGATCTTAGCTCCCACTCAAAAATATGTCATTCACATATTAAATTGAGCAAACTAATTCGACTCCTACTTAAAGAATTTAAACTCCCACTCAAAAATATGTCTCTCACATATTTGAGTAAACTAATTCTAAGCTCCCACTTAAATTAGCAAATCCACAATTTCTTTTGATATTTTGGTCAAACCAAAATCATTGATCATTTATCAATTCGAATCTTAATTCGACTCCCACTTAAATTCATAATTTCTTTCGATATTTTGGTCAAACCAAAATCATTGATCATTTATCAATTCGAATTACAATACGATCTGACAGTATTCTACAAATACTTATCCCTCAGACTTTAAGCATGTCTACACTTATGTAGTCAACAACTTTGATTTTGTCCAAGACACTTCTTGACAAATTTTGCTTCCAGTCTTTCTTATAGATACATTTCTTTCATATAACACTTTATATGATGATTAAATAATCTTATTCTCTTAATAAGATTCAGAGTAACATTTACTGTTTTAATCCTTCTAAATGTAACTTGGATTTTAAGACTCATAGCCTTAATTCGTATTCTGATATTTTCTCAACTTTCTTTGTATTTACAAGGTGTATCATGTTCTGACAACATGATCTAAAACACTGAATATCAAACTGTGACCTGACAGTAAATATTCTTAAATCAACACCTCATTTAAAAGCTTCTTGTTTGAAAACACTATGATCTCTTATCATCAATTTTCAATTCCATTTGTAGAGATATTCTTCTCGGAACAGATTCCAATATTCTACTCTTATGGAAACAAGGTCCAATACCTTATTTTAAGCTTCTACCTTTATTCCATTGACCTTAATTCGAGAAATCATATTTTCTCATGAATTACGCAGACAGCAATACAAATTTGCTTCTGTTGGTATTTGGAATAAAATCCCATCTAAATATGAGAATTCTACAAAGAACTATTCGTGTATATTCTGTATTATCATATAATCATCTATATCACGACACTTAATGTCGTTCACACGAATCTTCGTTGAAAAATATCCTATTCCTAAAGTGGATGACGACTACAATGTCAGAATATATTAAGAGATTCTAAAAGACCATACTTTATCTGAAATAGAGCATGATTATAATATTTCACATGTCACTATATCTGATATTATAATTTGTGGAACAAACTTTCACAAGTCGTTTTGTGTTGAAACCATAATTCAAATAATGTCCCCTTTTAATCGAATCATATGGATACAACTTCCATCTATTTTTCTTCTGAAAAATTCCTTTGATCTTTTATCAAATTGTTTTCAGACTCATGTTTCCTTAGCAAATACATTTATTTACTTAGAATCATAGAAAGATTCGAATTTGATGATATTCACCACTAATTAATTTAATAATCATCTAATATGATTTTCAATCAATTTCCTTGTATATTGACACTTCAATATCTAATGAAACTTAATCAATTCGGCACATGTAACCTTGATAGATCGAAGTATCTATATTTCTTACATTGCCTTTGTGATCAAATTCGGTGGTGTTTGTTCTTGTAACAAAATCATTTAATCTTTGGACATCTAATTTTATTATTCTGGTTTTATAAATGTATATCGCATTACCATTCAAACAATGTAATTGAGATGTGACTGCATAAAGCTTTACTCATAATATAAAACAACTGACTTGTTCCATTATATAAAACAACTGACTTGTTCTATTACATAAAACAACTGATTTGTTCTATTACATATATGAATAACTTTGTCTTGTAACATTGAAGACATAAAACAGAATCACACTCTCACTATTACAAACTGTCTTATAAAAAACTATTAATGATAACTATAATGATAACTTGAGGACGTGAACACCACTGGCCATCAACTCCTTTGCTTGCCATCACTTGTGCACTGTCACATCAAATATCTTCTCATACTTGTGACAATCAGGTCCTGTTTCATAAACAGAACAAGCATCAAATGCTTTTCATCAAGTATCACGTGAAGAATACATTTACAACTTTGTATATCAAATATACCTATAGCGTCGAAGATTTCTCTTTCGATGGGTTCAACCTTCACAGATCTGAACTGGCTTATGAACTGGAAGAAAGCCATCGTATCTCTTCTTATAGCATAGCCACGGACATGTTTCTCATATCTGGGAGGTAAAGATGCCAACGCAGCAGCTATCGCACATGAATCCGCCATCCAGTAGTCGTAGACATTTGTGAGTTTCAAGTAAATGTCATACATTTTCTTCAAATGAATTTCCAAACAGGTATGTTCCTCCATCTGGAGTGAATGGAACTTTCTCAGCTGTTTGTATTGCTCATACTTAATCTCATCTATGAAATGCGGCTTGATCGAATCTATCATATCATAAGGTTCCATATGTTGAAACTGTACTTTCAACTCTGGTGCCAAGCTTATGACCATGATGCTTTGCACTTCTATGAAAATGTCACGACGCTGATGAAACTCCTCATCTTCTTCTTCACTAGCAGAATCATCTGGTTCATCTCCTAATCCCTCTTCTATGACATAGAGTATATTATTGTGCATGAGAGTTTCTCTTAATTTATTGTACCAGTAGATGAAGTTTGACCCATCAGCCAACAATGACCGACTCATAAGGAAGTGATCGAAGTAGAGCACCATCTACAGATATAATCGCAAAGAGGGTAAGGCTAAGTTTATAATAATATGAGTTTCAGTTTATAATCAAATTATTTAAACAAACTCCACTAACATTATTATCCCTTCAATAATTTTAGCGATTACACGACCCCAATCCACTGTACCACCCCCGATCGTCACGGCCGGCAGCATAGCTTCAAAGGTGGACATCGAAATGTCGATCACAACAACTCTGTGACTCATGCTCGATCTTTCGACCATCCGTGTTCCGAGGCCATGTCTGTACATGCTAAGCTCGCCAATTAAATCTCGATGTTCTTGCGCGTGCAACATGGCTTACACCCACTGTATGCGAACGACGAAATGTGTGACACCCGATCGTCACGGCCTGCCTCATAACGTAGAACTTTCTTGGTGGTGCACAACGAGGGAGAACATAATTTTGGTATTTATTAGGGATCATCCTATTATAGCTATCATCGTATATCTAATATATATATAGCACTCAATAGGACTTACACACAACAACACACAATCAAATAATGCAATGAAGTGCGATATGACATGGTCGTGCGCCTGGACCTCCTTGGCGCCGTGCGCTTGGACCGGGCGTCCCGGCATGGCTCCGAGTCTACGGTGCCTCCTTTGCCTCCGACATTACGAATAATTCAAAACTTACCGTAACCATGTCATATTTAAATGCCTCTGCAAAACAAAGTTAGACGCCTCTACCTTTATCTAGTTTTGCAAGTTTTACGTGGCTTTATAGGCTTTCGCGAGAGAACCGTTCCCTACCTACGAACATGGTGCCACAACGTCGATCGGGCCCTCCATTGAAAATGCAAAGCCAACTAAAGAGAGAGAAACAGACACCCGCCAGCCACATATACGGTATCAGCCGTATGTCAGTAGTGGAACCAGTCTCGCGTAAGCGTACGCGTAAAGTCGGTCCGGGCCGATTCATCAACTCAATGCTGCCGACAGTGCAAGTGCACGCGAGAGGGTAGCAAATATAAGAAAGACGTCCTCGTATTTAACACGAGTTCTAACCGTACCAGCAAACTACGCATAGATCGGCTCTGATACCACTGAAGGGGTTCCATAGCAGAAAACAATAATTTTTCTAACTAACGAATACCAAACATGCCAGGATCTATCTATCTAGTAATGCGGTAACGGTGGGCGGAACTGGTCACATACCTCTTGTAGACCAAATAGCGGGGATTACGCTCCCGCACAAGCGTTGCTGACGTAGACGCCGTAGCCGACCTCTAGGTCGCGGAGAACTTGGCGCGACGAAGTAGACGATGACGCGGCGATGTCGACGGCGTCGGGCGTCGGGCGTCGGGTGTCGGTCGCCGGGCGTCGGGCGCTGGTCGTCGGGCGCCGGGCGTCGGTCGTCAGGCGCCGGGCGTCGGGCGCCGGGCGTCGGTGACTGGGCGTCGGCGGCGGCTGCTGGGCGTCGGCGGCTGGGCGTGACGATGTCGCCCGAGCACCTCAAATGTGGTGCCTCCGAGTACTCGCACACATACGGAGCTTAACGACAACCCCCGGTCACTCAGGTCTAGCCGAGATCGCAGGAGTAGAACAATTGGTGGAATCTCGCAGCGCAACTGGGCGCCGCAAAATAGCCTTTGTGGAAGAGAGAGAGAGAATACAACTTTTAATTGTATTTTTGATGTTTTTAAATCAATAGCCCTGCCCTTCTATATAAAGGGGGAAGGGGGTGTGCAAACACCTTACCTCCCCCATGTGGGACTAAAGGAAAAGCAAGGAAAAAAAAGGAGGGGGAGGGGGGTTCGGCCGAACCAGCCTTGGCCGAACCGGCCAAGGGGCCCAAGCCCCCCCCCCTTTCCCATGGCTCATCCCCCACATGGGCCTCAAATAGGCCCATTAAGTGGCAGCCCCTTTTTCCTTCAATTTTAATTGATTTAAATTAATATTAAATTAATATAAAATATAAATAATTCATAATTAATATATTTATACATTATTTAATATCCCGTGACTCCGAAACAACTTCCGGACCACCCGAACTACCTTCGGTCATTCCCGGAACCCTTCCGATGTCCCCGGAACTTTTCCGGTTAATTTCTCTCTTCTCCTAAATCTATATTTATTCCAATAATAAATCATACCAACGTTCTCCACGTGTCGCTAAGACCTTAAGTGTGTTACCCTACGGTTCGAGAACACTCCAGACATGGCCGAGACCCTTCGCTCGCCAATGACCGCCAGGGAGACCTGGACATCTGTAACGGTCCCTGTGCATTCTACGAATATCGTCGTTGAACCATAAACATGATATTTATTCCTTTTGTTTCTTCGATACTAACTTGTCCGAGACATGACCGTAAACATCCGATGTTCTGTTGTATCTCGTTACCGACAAAGGTTTATTAACTCGTTTGTGATATTACATCTCCATGACCTAGTCATTAGCTGCGCAGCTCTATAGATGTAATCTCACCGAGTGGGCCCAGAGTATCTTCCTATCACGAGGATGAACAAATCCCGCTCTTGATCCATACGCCTCAACATACTCTTTCGAGATACACGAGGTACACCTTTATTGTCACACTTTATAAGATACGACGTTTGATGCACTCAGAGTAACCTACAGAGCAGCAATTAATATGATCTCACGGTCTAAGGAATAAGCTATCATATTACTTTCCTATTGCAAATGGCAAACATCGTGACACGATCCTATTGCAATACTTTGGGTATGTCCATCACCTTATTCCACTAATAAGATGACCTCATTGTCAACCGACACAATTGTCCATGACCGGAAATTCTCGATCAACTGTTGCCCAATGAACTAGTTTATATAGAGGCTTACTAGGGACTCTGGTTTGTCTATGTATCACACGTGTATTAACAATTCCGAGTAATACAGTTATAGCATGATACAAAAACATATTATAAACTTAATGGAATAATGCGATAAATACCACTTATTTATTTGCCTCTAGGGCATATTCCCTTCACAGCGGTCCAGACCGCCGCTGCCGTCTCACACCCAATGAGCTGGGTGGCGATATCCTCATCCATGGAGGATAGGAGAAGGCCGAGAACCTTCTGATCAAGCCCCCACCATAGGTCGTAGGCAGGGTTGAGGACGGCCTTGACGGTCGCGCCTTCTCCTTGGACGATGGTCTTCTCCGGGATTGGCACGGAGGCGTCGAGGTAGACGTGAAGATGCGCGCCGGAGAGGTTCGGCAGCGTCAGGCCGCGCCAAAGCGCGAAGTTCGTCCCGTTCAGGCGAACGGGGCTGGCAGCCACGGGTCCTGTGACCGGAGGCGAAGCGGAAGAGAGGGCGCCGACCGCCGTGGAGAGCTGGAGCGAGGAGGTCCCCATGCTGCGCCTTGGAGAAGGCTGGACGGAAGCTTCACGAGCTGTGTCGTGGGGCGAGTCGATCTGGATTAGAACGACAGCGGCGGGGGCGGTAGGAGCGCTAGGCTCTGATACCATATAAAGATGTTTAGGGTTTCGTGGGGTGTAACATCACCTCCACATCTCTTTATATATCAGTAGGCTATACAACACGTATGGTACACGACCTCATACATGGACCGATCGTTTAACACTAGCAAGCCGGCCGCAAGTAGATTTGTCCTTCTCGAAAGTCAATCACTATGTGAATTTTTTATGTAGCAATTTTCTTGTTGATTTGACCTGGAATTTCAAATTTAGTATGCTTGAAATGAGTCGCTAATGCTAATCCTACAATATAATGGAGGTTGTCGAGATAAGTGGTAGAGGTCGGCTTCTACTGTGATTTTTTTTTTTTTGAGAAACACAGTACAGACGCAGACGCTCACAAACACGCACGTACAGACACCCCTATAACCGCACACACGCAAATCCTACCCCTACGAGCACCTCCGAGAGACTGGTCCGGCATATCTTGAGGTTGACGAAGTCACCACGGGCGCCTCGCTGTTGACGGGCACGTCACCTACCGCTGAAAGCATAGCGCCGGTTAAATCCTGGAAAATCCAGGAAAATGCGATCACCCATGCCAGTTGAGCTAGGCTCACTTCGCGGCTTGTACTGTGATTTTTTTCCGTGGACACCCGAAAAATATATACGGTTTTAAGAGGAATTTAGATTTTTAAGGCTTGTAAGAGACCAGAGGATGAATATTTGCTAGCAACCATAATAACCTTGATAGAAGAAAAGTTGAGCTTGATGGTGATGGCTTTTGAGACTTCGTTGGTGGCCATAAAACGTCGTAGCTAGCATTTGAATTTTACAAGTGGCAAAACTTTAGCCAAGTGTGAGGGGGGGCAAGTAGAAATTTATGCACTATCCTCTGAGTGATTGTTCACCTTGCTTTCACTGAGTCGCTATCTTGTGCCATTTAATTCCACGTAAAAATGTGGTTCTCTTTAATTTATGTACTGTGCAACATGAAGAAATAAACGGACGTGACAACGGACTAGCTTGGCATGGTCTAGTAAGTTTCATATAGAACATACAGCTTGTGGGTGGCCATTCGCCAATTGTTAACGTGTCATGTTATAGAAGTAAAAGTCAAAATTCTACCGTAAAGATGGATAAGAACATGCAAAATCTTCGGGGAGGCCGAGTAGGTTAATGAATAGAAATACCGAAGCCACGTTTCATGGGTGATGTAAGCGTAATAACTTCTAACCAAAAACCAGACAGACAAAACCACAACTGCTTTTTAGTCCTAAACTGGAAGGGTCCCGACAACATATATGATTTGGCTTGGTTTCAACTTAGGCAGGAACGGATTAGCGAAATATGACTGAGCTCTTTTTTTTCAAATAAAAAAGCTGAGCTCTTTGTCTTGTATGTTGCCAAGTTGCCAATAATTCTTGTAACTTATATTATATAAATAAACGAACTCACAAATCGCTTGTACTTGACATCAAGCCCCAATAATTCTTGTAACTAATTTTATATAAATGAACGAACTCACAAATCATGTGCACTATTTGACATCAAGACAAGGTCTCAGCCGTCCGCCTTTGTTAGAGGTTGGCTTACAGCAAAAATAGTATACCATTTTAAGAGGATGGCACATTCTTATCTAGATTTTTACTCCCTGTTTAAAAAAATACATATTTTCACCATTCGAAGGTTGATGGCCCGCCCCGCCTAGAATTTTAAGACTATAAAGAGATCGTAGAGGACAAAGCAACCATAGCCTTGAAAGCAAAAACGGTGTACGTGATGGTGATAGAATTTGAGACTTCGAGTTGGTGCCCAACTTGAGCCAAGTGTGATGGGGCATTTCAATTTCACAAGTGGCACAACTTGAGCCAAGTGTGATGGGGCAAGTAGAAATTATGCACTGTCTTGTGAGCGATTGTTCACCTTGCTTTCACGAGTCGCTATCTTGTGCCACTCAATTCCACCAAAAATCTTGTTGTCCTTCATTTATGCATTGTGCAACACGAAGAAACAAACATACGTGACAACGGACTAGCTCAGCATGCTCTAGTAAGTTCCAGATAGAACATACAGCTTGTGGTTAGCTATTCGCCAACTGTTAACGCATCGTGACTAAGAAGTACAGTAAAAGTTAAAATTCTACCTTAAGAATTCACTACGGAACAAAAGAAAGAAGGATCACGACATGCAAAAGCTTCGGGCAGACCGATTAGGACGATGAATAGCCATACCAAAGCCACATGTCATGGACGATGTAAGGATAAGAAGGTTTCACCAGAAACCAGCCAAACAAAACCACAACCGGTTTATAGTCCTTGAAATGGAAGGGTCCCGACTTCCGACAAACATATATGTTTTGGCGTGGTTTCCACTTAGGCAGGAATGGATCAACGAAATATGACTGAGCTCTCTCTTTCTTGCATGTTGCCAAGTTGTCAATAATTCTTATGACTTATAATATTAATGAATAAAGAAACTCATAATCGCGTGCACTATTTGACATCGAGACAAGGTCTAACCGTCCACCTTTGTTTAATCGTAATTGTAATGTAACGATCAACATGGTTGTAGGTTCAATGTCCCCCTTGCGTTGAGGCAGGGACCAAAGCAGATCATGATGAGCCTTCAATCACTACCGTGCACACGCAAGCATGCGTCCATTATCTTGGAGTTTGAGATTTCCTCATCATATATAATATGGAGGAAAATATATATGATGGAAAATGTTATGTTTGTCACTGTCGACGTCGACACCACGGCCATGATCCGAAGTTTTCTCTAGCCTGATTGTGCGCGTCGTCGTGGCTTAGAATGGATTTGTGTGTTTTTTTAATAAGGCCATCGATTTTCGCCCCTCCATCTGACAAAATATAGTTGATCTAGGAAAATTATGTCTAAAAACCTTACAAAACGGTATATTGTTCAGTTTATAAGAAAAACTGAGCCAAAAAAAAGCACAAACGGGAAGACCCGATGTCCACACGAGTCTGTTCCACCAAACACAACAAACACACACTTGTAGCTTCGGGGCCACCGCTTAGACTTACATCACTCGGCACCAGAGCCACACACGAGACACAACACCACACGACCCAACCGTCTTGTAGCCCCTGATTGCAAGACGACTGTCCGTAGACCACGCACGTCACACCAAATCGGAGATTGCCGCCCCGGCGTAGCAACCAAGTCGGAACTTTGCATTGCCTTGAATTGAACCAGCCTTGTCGATGGCCTTGCTGCACCCACAACTCCAGAACACATTGTTGCACGCACAACTCCAGGACGCCACCCAAACCACGTTAGGCTACGGAGCTCGAGGCCGCCACCTTAATGTACCACCACCGTCTAGAGGCACCGCCGCGCCCTGGCATCCGCCTCCATGACAACGGAGCCACCTCACCCGTCTACCGCGAAGTAGCCACTCCGTGAAAGAACATCCAAGGCGAAGCGTCCGCTCCCTAGGTTTTCACCCGAAGATTTGAGAACCATCCACGTCGGTTAGTATCGAGACTTCAAAACAACGTTAATAAGAAAGAGAACGACGCCCAAAAACGCCACCATCGTTGACCCCAACCAAGTCAGTGCAATGCATTTGCCAGGAGATAGACCCAACGACGAAGCGAGAGGAGCGACAAACCGGAGAGCGAGGCTCTGCTGCCGACCAGGCGAACAAGCAAGATATGTACAACTTGCAGTTAAAGTCGCAGCAAGCCATATCAAAAGAAGAGGAAGTCTCGGTAAGCTGGTCGGCAAACAGGCAAGTAGGAGTACACGTTGTCCTCTTTCACTGACGATAGTTAGTTTATCTTGGTAGGAGATAAGCTCGCGGCTGAATTAAGTCGCGGTTAGCCGGCCGGTCACCGAGTAGGCCATATGGGATATTCGACGTTATCGTGAGAGTGCTAATGCACGCACCCGCACGATCTACTAGTCTAGCCCTGAAAAGTTGGAAGATGCTATTAGTGGTGATTAATTACGACAGTACACAAATGCACTTATCATAAGCAGATGGAGTTCAACTAATCAATACCTGCTGGTCACTTTCTTAACTAATCCCGGCGTTCGCCACTGGACAATTTTCTCGCGTCCAGGTCCAATGCCGCGGGAGGGAGGGAGGCGCTCGACGTCGATGACAAGCACGGGCACAGCAGCAGCGGTGGGTGCGTACTATCCACGGCATTATGCAACGCACGAGGCAATCATTTTGGTCCGGTGGGTGAGCGCGTGGCGTGGCGGCCTGCCGTTCCGCCGCGCCGACGGGCAAGGGGCACCGGCGCACACGGCGGGTGGGGTAGGAGAGAGACCAGTCAATGATATCATTGTCACCTGGTCTAGGATGTTGAATATTGAGTCCCCATGTACTGTTTATAAAGGGTACCGAAATTTAAAGTACAATAAGCTTCTTATAGATAGATTTGAATTAAAATTCTAAAAATATCAAATCAAGCCTAGCCATAACATATTCTAACAACCCCTCAGCAATTGGAGCGTCGCGGACAGTCTGACTGGAGCACAAGCCAAAGTTGCGAACTGAAAATAGAGCCAAGGTGATCGTCCTTAATGTCGATGTTGATGTAGCCGAGATGTGAGCGTTGTAGTCGTGGACGATGTTCGGGTAGTTGAGGTAGACGATGTTGTAGTTGGGGTAGTCGAGGTAGGCGGCATGCCTTACTGAGCTTGACTCGAGAGCGTGTTGGGGTGAAGGCATGATGCACCGGTGAGGTGTTGTTGGGAAACCCCAAGAGTAAGGTATGAAGCAGTGCAGCAGCAAGTTTCACTCAGTTGTGAAACCAAGATTATCGAACCAGTAGGAAACTAGAGATCTCCCGGAGGTGTCAACGGCGTCAGAAAAGAGCTTGCGTGTAGTTGACGTGGAACCTGCACACAACACAATCAAAGTATTTTGCCCCAACTTGACAGTGAGGTTGTCAATCTCACTGGCTTGCTGTAACAAAGGATTAAACGTATGTGTGGATGATGATTTTTGTTTGCAGAGTATGGAAGTAACAGGATTGCAGTATGTTGTTTTATCAGTTGAAAGAAAAGGACCGGGGTACACAGTTCACTAGTTGTGTCTCTCCATAAATAATAAAAGCATACATGCGGGTAAACAAATTACAGCTGGGCAATTGACAGAATAAAGAAGTGCATAATGATGCATATACTATAGTTATGATGTCTAGGGTGATATTCATTTGAGCATTACAACAATATACATAGACCGTTCCAACCGCATCTTTGACTAATAATCCACCTTCCGGTTAGCGTCCGCACCCCTTTCAGTATTAAGTTGCAACCAACAGATTATTGCATTAGGCAATGTGTGTAATGTAAGTAATACAAATACCCTTAGATAAAGTACTACTGTTTTATCCCTAGTAGCAACAGTACATCTACAATCTTAAAGCTTGCTGTCACTATCCCAGATTAATTAGAGACATGAACCTACTATCGAGAGTCACAAGCATCTACTTGGCCAGAGCATCTACTAGCAACGTAGAGCATGCAAGATCATAAACAACGCACTCACAAGATATATTATGAAGCAATAACATAGTACTCAATATTCATCGGATCCCAACAAACACAACATGTAGCATTACATAAAGATGATCTTGATCATGATAGGCAGCTCACAAGATCTAAACATGGTAGCACAAGAGGAGAAGACAACCATCTAGCTACTGCTATGGACCCGTAGTCCAAGGATGAACTACTCACGCATCAGTCCGGAGGTGGGCATGGTGATGTAGAGCCCTCCGGTGATGACTCCCCTCTCCGGCAGGGTGCCGGGAAGAGCTTCTGAACCCTCCCGATCTAGGGTTGACGACGGCGGCGGCTCTGAACTTCGTGAAGGAAAAAGGTGCGCGTCCTAGGGCTTAGATATCCGAGGGGTATATGTATGCGAAGGGGTGAAGACGGTGGAGCCTCGAGGGCCCCACACCCCCTGCTCATGCGGTAGAGGGGGGTGCCGCGCCACGAGGTGGTGTGGGCCCCTCGGGGTCCTCCTCCGTGTCATCTTCGGTGTTCTGAAACCTTCCGGGAAAAATAGAAATTTCGACGTTAAGTTTGTCCAATTTCGAGAATATTTCCTTAACAACTTTTCTGAAACCAAAAACAGCAGAAAACAGGCAACTGGCACTATGGCATCTTTTTAATAGGTTAGTCCCCGAAAATGCATAAAATGATATAAAAATGTATATAAAAAATGTAGCAAGTGGCATAATATAAGCATGGAACATAAGAAATTATAGATACGTTTGAGACGTATCAAGACACACGCCAGTGTTGAAGGTGTCGGACATGCGAAAACAGGGACCACCATGAACCATGCGAGCCAAGGTCGGAGGGACTAGCAGAGAAGTTCTCCGTAATCGGTCGGTGCGTAGTGCATATTTTCCACCGTCATTGCCGGAGACTAGACGAAAAGGTTGTAAAAGGTAAATTGAGTACAAGTATGTGCAAATAAAAATAAAGTACAAATGTGGCGGTGCGGTTGTGTTGGGTGAAGACGGTGGGGTGGTTGTTGAAGACGTTTGAGTTGTAGAGGTAGTAGACATCGGGGACGTGTTACTGGTGTAGATAGTCGTCGGCGATGTAGAGGTAGTAGATGTCGGGGACGTCCTTGATGTAGAAAATTGCCGGCCATGATTACCACGAGCGTTGTGGGTGCAACCCTGAGTTGATGGCGAGGCACGTACTTGGGAACGAGCTTGTCCTAGTCGATGTTACCGAAGAGGAGTCGGCGTGATGACGACGTGCAGAAGTTGAACCCGACAAAGGTGCGTGAAGGCATCTTCTGCACATCGATGACGAGTAGTTGCCGGAGATGAGTTGGCGGCGTGTTGGAGTAGAGGCGCACGAGAACGACAAGCGACGGTGGACGACGCAATCCGATATCGGTGAAAGAAGAAGAAACATCGACCAAGCGACATGCGAGATTTGTTTTAACAATTCATGATCTATCTACTATTTGCGCAGCCCCGACGGAGATGGATCTCCTCGGGGTCGACGCGGCGGAAGCGGTGATGGCTAAACTCTAGGCGGAGCAGTGAATTGCTCATATATCATGAAAGAATATAAAATGTATTGCAGAATATTTATTACATCGCTGGATTGAATGTTGAGCCACAGTGAGATATTTATAAAGGGTAGAAAATTTAGAGGGTAAGAAGCGTTCTGAAGATAAACTTGAATTACAATGCTAAAATTATCAAATCTCACCTAGCCCTAATATACTTTTTTTTTTTGAGAAAAACCCTAATATACTTTTAACAATCGGTGTCGCCTACACGCGTAAGAGCATCTCTAACTGATACCGGATAGCTCGGCATGGTCAGGTAAGTAACATGCAACTCGTGTGTAGCCATTCGCCGGTAGGATCAATGTTTTGGCTTGGTTTCCACTTTGGCAGGAACGGATCAACCAAATAAAACTGAGAACTACCTTTCTTGCATGTTGCCAAGTTGCAATATTTTTTATGATTTATAGAAACAAATAAAAACTCACAAATAACTTCCCTTTGTTGCATGCATGTTGCCAAGTTGTCAATAAGTTTTATGATTTATATAAACAAATGAACAAAGTCACATATAGCGTGCACTATTTGACATCGAGACAAGGTCTAAGCCGTCCGCCTTTATTTAATCATATGTCACGTAACGATCGACACAGGTGTAGGGTTCAATGACCCCCTTGCGTAGAGGCATGAATGCATGATGAGCCTTCAATCACTGCCGCGCAGACGCAAACGCAAGCATGCGTCGATTATCTTGGAGTTGAGGTTTCCTCATCGTATATACAGTAATATAATATGGATTAGAATATGTCGGAAAATGATATGGTTGCCAGTGTCGACGTCGACACCAAACGGACCGGCGATCATGATCCAAAGGTTTTCTCTCTAGCCTTGTCGTGTGTGTCGTCATGGTGTTTGGGGGATGTCAGATGTGGTGTGTGACTTCTGACTTGCCATGGCATTTTCTTGCGTGTGCGGCAAGACCGAGCTTGAGCAACAGTAAGCTATATATCCAAGTTGCTGCTAAAGTCGCAGCAAGCCATGTCAAAAAAGAGAGAAAATTGCAAAATACCACCACAATTGTGTCTAGGGTTTCAAAAAACCACCATGTTTTCAATTTTTATCAAAAAACACCGGTATTGTGTAATACTGGAGCAAAAAACACTGATTGTCTATTTTACGCCCGTTAAGCCTCTTTCTGACCGGTGGGGCCCAATTTGTCAGACCGACATGTCAGGTTTATTTTGCCAAAAACTCCTTCACATTTTTCAGGACTTCCAGCGACCTTCTCAAAAAAAAAAGCTAATTCAAAACAAAATTCCAGCGACCAGGCACCGCCATCGCCGGCCGGCGGCGTCACCTTCTGGTACTGGCGTGCCTCCCTCTCACCTTCCCGCTCCAGGTGCGGCTCCTTCTCGCCGTCCCGCTCGCCATCCATCTCGCAGTCCAGCTCGCCATTCATCTCGCTGTCCCGCTAGCTATCTTGCCGCCGTCGAGGTCCAGCTCGCAGCTGAGCTGCTGGATGCGTGACTCGAGCAGGTTGAGGCGGTCAATGAGCAAGCCCTGTAGGACGTGCGCGTGCTGCTGCAGCTGCTGGTGAGCCGACGGCATCGACTTGCTGTGTTTGTGCCTCAACAAATTAAGGAGGGTACCCGTAGGTCGATCTGGTCGAGGCGGCCGAGCAGGCTATCAGGAGGCGGCGGCGCGGGGAGGGTGGGGAGCAGCAGGCCGGAGAAGCGCGTACGACGGCGAGGACGCAGCCGGCCGCGTAGCCACCAGCGAGGTCGCCATGGACGCACTAGTCGGGAGGCTCGACCACGCGCGGCAGCCGTCCCCAAAGCTTGCTCGCCCGACTGGGGCGCGCTCGCGCCCATACCTCGTCCGCGTAGCGGCGCCGACCTCGCAGGCCGCGCGTGCACGCCTACTCGCCGGCCCCGTACTCGCGCCGGCTCGCTGCGCCCCCGCCGCGTCCATGCGCTCGCCATCCATGCCTCCTTCGCGTCAAGGCGCCGCGCTTGCTAGCCGCGCATGCAGCCTGGCGCCGGCCCCTTGCATCGTGCGCATCGCGTCGCCGCTGCCGCGCTCACCGCCCATGCATCATGCGTGCAGCCTGGCGCCCGCTCCTTGCATCTTCGGTACACGCTCTCGTGAACGGTATGGCTGGCGGGAGCGGCGCCTGCTCGACCTGCCGCGACGCGCTCGCGCCCATGCCTCGTCCGCCTATTTGCCGCCATGTGCTCGCGCCGGCTCACCGCCCCGCAAGCGCGCGCGTGCACGCCTGGCGCCGGCTCCAAGCTCGTGCCGCGTCGTCTGCGTAACCGCGCCTCATCACCGTGCTCGCCGGCCAGGCCCGTGCGCTTTCTCGACGCGTCCCGATGCCGTCTCCGCGCTCGCCGGCCATGCCCGCGCCTCTCGCCGCACAAGCTCTCCACCAGCGCGCCTGCTGTCCGCGCCCTCGGGACGAATCGCCGTGCTCACGGCCATGCCCGCCTGCACGCTGTGACCCGGCACCATGGCCGCGCCCGCGCGCATGCCGTTGCACGCTACGACCCGACAATATGGCCGCGCCCCATCGCTTGCTGGTCGCGCCTGGCGGCCTTTCATGGAGACGGTTAGAGGCAGCTCGGAGCACGAGCGCATTCACGGCTGCCACGAGCACGAGCGCCGCGGCGGCCACCACAAGCCCGGCTGCACCTGCGTTGCCGTCGTGGGACGAAGATGCGCACAGCGCCGCGGAGAGGAGCAGGGTCGCGGTGAGGTTTTGCTGCACGCGCGGTGCCACGACGCGGACGGCGAGCACAGAGGCGCTACGGGGGCGAGCAGACGTGGAGACGACCGACACGGCACATGGCGCGAGCGCGCTCTGGCGGGCGAGCAGGCGTTGGGGACTTCGCGGCGAGCTGCTGCTCTGCCGGGAGCGGGCTGGCATGCTCTCCAGCGAGAGGGGAAGCTCAATGGGGAATTGTTCGTTTTTACAAAATAACCCAGATTTAGAATTTCTATACCGTGCGTGTCCTTTGACGTTTTCTTGTTGTGCCACGTCAGCCTGATAGTGTGGTCCACCAGTCAGATTCCTCATTACAACGCGCTCACAGACATATTAGTGTTCCTTGCGACCGTCAGACCGAAAAAAAGTGTTTTTTGATAAAAATTGAAGACATGGTGGTTTTTTTGAAACACTAGGCACAATTGTGGTGGTTTTTTACAATTTTCTCAAAAAAAGAAGAAGAAGTCTCTGTAAAACCAGTTCGAGTCGGCAAAGAGGCAAGTAGGAGTACATGCTGTCCTTTTATATTGACGATAGTACGTACGTACGTACGTACATGTTTTTGTCTTGATAAGAGGAGGATAAGCTCGCGCGTGGCTGAAGTCGCGGAAGGCCCGTCAGCAAGCAGGCCATGCCAGGTTGGGATATTCGACCTTATCGTGAGTTGGTGACGATCGATCTAGTCTAGCCCTGAAAAGTTGGAAGATGCTTACAAATCGATCGTAGTCAGATTGAGCTGAGCTGAGCTCATCAGGAGTGAGGGAGGGTATGGTCGCGGTCACCGCGCACGGCCAACGGCCTCCGGTTTTGCCCCAACCAATGTGCCGGCCGAACAGACGGAGGAAAACGAAAGCAGAGCTGCCATGTCGTACGGCACGCCCGAGAGGTCACGGCATCAGCGACGGCCGGCCGGAACACGTACGGCGGTGGTTGCGCTGGTGATCGATCCCGGCGTTGGCCACTGGCCACTTCTTTTTTCTGGGGACGTCCAGTGTCGTGTCCGGGAGGAAGGCACGGACGCAGGCAGCAGCGTCGGTTGGGTTGGCGCTAGTGCTATCCACAGCATTATGCAACGCGCGCGTTTGGTCCGGTAGGTGCCGTGCATGGGGAGAGAGAGAGAGAGCGCGCGCGTGCCGTTCCGCCGCGCCGGCGGCGAGGGGCACCGGCACACCGCACACACGGCAGGTGGAGGGAGGGAGAGACGAGTCAAGGAAATCATTGATTCTCATGTGATCGGCGCCGGTACACGTTTAACACCAGCAGCGCAAGCAGGGGCAGGCACAATTTATGTTCGAAAACAAAAAGGTAGGGGCACAATTGTTTAGTGCCCGGCCGTGTGTGTACTGATGGACGAACCGTATTGTGTGGTGTGGTGTGGTGTGGTGTCAGCTAGAGCTAGGACGGACGGGGCCGGCCGGAGGGAGCGGGGTCACCGGTGCATTGAATCCCACGGATGGATGCGTGCATACACGTCGGCGACGTCGCCCACCGTTTACACTGACAGGTGACAGGCCCCTTGTTCCGGCCGCAAACCGGTTTAATACTTGTCGTCGCCCCTACTGCTTCAGATCCCGCAGAGGCCAACCAAATCGTGCGGCTCGTCGCCCCTTAGGGCATCCCAGCCGTCTAGCCCTCGGCACAAATGTTAGGCGGCGCTAAACGGTGGTAAATCAAAACTTGTGGTGGACACTTTTATCGGCCGCTCCCCACCCCAACCCCGCGGAGGGCGTGCGGCGGCCGTGCTGGAGAGGTCCCCGGGGCGGGTCGTCGGCAAGCGCCAGGCCGCTATGGAGGAGGCGATGTCGCCGAGCTTGAAGAAGGAGCTCGCGAGCCCGGGAACCAGGCCACGACGGCGAGGATGGGGAGGTCATGCTCGACGAGGCCGGAGCAGAGCCGCTCGTTCTCGACGAGGGCGGAGAAGGGCGGCCACTCGTGCTCGACGAGGTCGGAGCAGAGCCGCGAGCCGGTCGTCCGCGCGAGCTCTAGGTGCGGTCTCGGCGGGGATGGCCGGCGCCTCTTCTTCCGTGTGTGCGGTGGGTGGGGGAAAAAGGAGGGGAAGGAGAGGGAGCACGTGGTGGCCCCAGAGAGTAAAGAGAGGAGTTGGTGGCTGACAGTGGGCCTTTTGCATGCAAATCGCCCCCCAGCGCAAACCCAGCTTCATGGGTTGGCCTGGGTGCGCCGGCGCCAAAACGGCGCAAAACGGCGCTATTTTGGGTCCTGAGGGGCTGACTGGTAGCATTTCGGCGCTTTTTGCCATCCGAGACTAAAAACCGAACCTAAAACGTATCCTGGGGGGCTCCTGAGGGGACGGCTGGAGATGCCCCTACACTTCAGTTTAACACTTTTTATATGTTTACGAAATCGTGCGGCTCGTCGCCAAGGAAATTACACGTCAAAATGCGCCGAACCCCTGAGTGTCTAGATGCTACGAGTTGAGATGCACGGTGTCGGCTCCATCTTCGCTGACGCCCATTTGAGAGGTCAGATTTACAAATAGTTTCACGAAGAGGTTGTCGAAGGCCATTTTTGACGGAAAAAAAGTATGATCTTCAAGTAAATATCCGTCCTGTTTGTAATGTGTACTATCAGTCCTTTTTTTATACAGAACCTATCGGTCCTGTTTGTGAATGCAATGTATTCCCTCCGTTCTAGAATATTTCGCATTCAAAGTCTGAAGGGGACCTTGGTTGTGTTTGAAGAACAGAGTTGTTCTAGGTCCTACAGTTTTGTTTTGATCGATTAATGATATGTTTCGTCTGGTATGAGGATAATCCAAAAAGAGTATTATTCCCTCAACGAGTGCAACTCTGCATCTCAATTCTCACCCACCACCAACTAGTAACAAAAGACTAAAGAATCATACAAATGGTGTATGAATTATTCTCACAAACAAGGCCTAGATAGTCAATCACAGATTCAGGTTAAGTGGGAAACGATCACACCAACTGACAGGAAATATGTACTCTATCCGTCCCAAAATAAGTGTCACAACTTTGATAACACTTCATATCAAATTTGAGACACTTATTTTGGGACGGAGGGAGTACTACAGAATATGACCCTTGACAGTCATGTCACATATGTATATCTACAGCCAAAAGAATTGGTACAATGGAACCATGCTTCCTTGGGAATTTCAACATAATAAGACTTCCGTAATTCTACTTATTGATGATACATAAAGTGATTTTCCGATACTATCTACACACAGGTATAGAAAGATTTTGCAGATGCGTTCGATGATCTAAACATAGAGACGTGGAATGGAAAGTACTAACTCTGTCCAGGACGTCCGTTCGACATTTTACCTCTCGGTGAATTTCTCGATGCATGTGACCAGCGTATTTTCAGGCACGGCTCCGATCACCGAGTCCTTTTTCTCGCCGTTCTTGAACATCATCATTGTCGGGATGCTCCGGACGCCGTACTGGCTTGCTATGTCTGGGTTCTCGTCCGTGTTTAGCTTGTAGCATTTCAGCTTCCCTTCATACTCCTTTGACAGCTTGCCGATGATTGGATCGATCATTTTGCATGGTCCGCACCATGAGGCCCAAAACTCAACAAGGACAGGAAGCTCACTCTCGATAACAAGTGACTGCCATGTTGCCTTAGTGACATCAGGAACTACAAAAAAAATGGACAGTATCACAGTGTATAATTCTGAATGTATCAATTGATATAAGGAATACAGCTTGACAAAAAGCAAACCAACAAAGTTACAGAGTTTTCAGTTTTATGAGCACCAAAAAGAAGTGTTAAGATCATGTAGCTTGTACGAAAGTGTAGATTACGTAAAATCTGCCAAGCCCATGAAACATAAAATGACCTAACTCAAGCAGTCGATAAGCAACATTAATGACAGTGTTTTTAAGTTTTTATGCCATTGTGTCTATGTCCAGTCATCCTACAATCTCGTACCAGGCCAAATTGATCGAGTTTTCGTAACTTGCAGGTACTCACCCTCGCTTTCTCAGTCATAAAAGTTCTAATCGTTGTAAGGTGTAAGGCCGAACCCTAAAACTAGATCAGAGAAATTCCATCCAGACTGAGAAATCTGTTCAGAGAAGTATACAAAAGATCTATAGAACCACATTTAGAGGAACAAAAAAAAAGGTATTATTTCCATGTCTGATACAGTGATACTGATTTAGGACCACTAGCTTTTCATTATTAACAGGCCATACTTCATCAAGGCAGCGGAAAAAGGATGGAATTCGAGAGAACGCTACGCCTTCAATAAACCGAGAGATCAAGTATTCACAGCAAATGCTTTCGTCGCTGCCATTAAACAGCTCACAATATCTCCATGCTGTGTTTCCCGCTTTATAGCCTTATCATGCTTGCAGTGTAAACCGTTGAGTCCAGGTATTTCTGAATACTGTTTTAACATAGAAAAACCTGGCGAATGGCAATTCAGTCACCCTACACCCATCATAGGCCCTTGCTTTTATAATTCACTTACAATGTTCCCAAACAAATAAAATGATTTTTATGGAGCGACCTGAGATTTGTTTGTTTATGTGCCAGGGGCAACAAAACACAATAATGCTGAAGGGAGTGAGTGATGTGAAACACATTCAGCCCTCTCAAGCTAATGATGTGGTCCAACCTCTTTACCTTAAATGCACTAGTGTTTCAGGGACTGCAATAGTAAATCTCCATGAAGCAAAAACATGGATATCAATACATTCAACTACTCCACTATTGGAGAACCTAAAACAGCTCGCATTTAACAGCTACTGTATATGATTCCATAGTAGTTAGATTCAAGTGCGGACCATAAAAACAGTCGCGTGACAATAGTAATAGCTGTAGGGTGTGCCCATGTTTGCTCATCCATACAACTGAACCAGTTAGATGTGCTAAGAAAGGTGAACCAAACACGCGTGTGTTTGGTACGTGGATTGAGTAGGATCGGACGGGTTGGCCCAGTTTTTGTGGGCGGAATGGTTCCTAATTCCTTTTTAGTGTTTTGTTTGGTTGAGGGATGGATGGTTCACATGGAACGGGTTAACAGATTTATTAATTGCTAACTTCATGATATGTAATGGGGAACATATGTGGAGAGCGGCGGGGAACAAGGCGCGCCCGCGCTCGCTAGCAGCGGCGCCACCGCATCGGATACAAGGCCGAGGGAAGAGGTTGGAGGATAGGCGGCGCGGTAGGAGCGGGCCGGCGCTTGTGAGCAGCAGCGCTGCCGCAGCGGAGACCATGGTCAAGGTCTCAAGGATGAGGTTGGAGAGGACGACGACCCGAGATGGTTTAGACGGTGGAGTTGCTGCAGCCTTCACTCGCCGGCGCCAGACCTCATGGAACGACGGCCGTTGGTGAGCTCAGTAAGCTATGGCCCTCGTCGGCTCTGTCCTCATCAAGCTCGGCGGCGGCCGCGTGCGTCGTGAGCTTAGGAAGCGATGGCCCTCTGGCCCTTGGCAGCTCCAGCATGGCAGCATCCTCAAGCTCGGCGGCGTGGCAGCGTGAGTGTCCACGCTGACGGCAAGTACCAATTGCAGGCCGGGTAGCGGCAACGATATGGCCATAGCCGGCGGCAGCGAGGACTGGTGACGCGAGTCAACCTGATGCGAGTTCCGTGCGATTAAGGATGTGCTAAGAAAGGTGAACCAACAGGTTCGGCCAATTTTGCCGAGCCATTTGATTCAGCATCTGGGCAGCATATTACATAACGTGGGCCGAACCATCCCTAAGCGGTTACATCCAAACGCACCCAAAAACGGAGCCATTCCATGCCACTCATGTTTTGATCCGGAACCAAACACACGCTAGCGAGCAAGTACAGCGACATCACTGTTCGTGCGCGCTGCACTGCACGTGGCCAGGTGCTACACATTAACACACGCGTGTGATAGAAGAGCTACGGAGTAAACATAGTCGCAACTCTACATTCGAAAAACGGCAAATGCATACATGCATTTAGCAAGCAGGCCAAGCATGGACGTCGAATGTTGCTCCTGCGGAGTTCCTCGTAAGACTAGTCACGATGGGTAGTAACTAACCTCACAATGCAAAATACAGTATAGAGATAGTGTCACATGTAGTCTCATTTATTACTCTAAACACACATTTTATCTTAAAAACTGTGATGTAATGTTGACTAAATCTAAAGGTCAAACTTTTTCTTAAACTGCGTGCGTGCAGTATAAACCGTGACGGAGGAGGGAGTACTTCATCATCTATGTT
This sequence comes from Poa annua, assembly GCA_026929855.1. Lineage (NCBI taxonomy): Eukaryota > Viridiplantae > Streptophyta > Magnoliopsida > Poales > Poaceae > Poa > Poa annua. The sequence continues at coordinate 76,935,494 of CM049433.1, forward strand.
ACTACTCGCACTGTGACATATTCCAGCGGTGCGCGACGCTGTCTCTACGACCGATCCTAACACCTCGAACGTGGCTGATTGCCAGCTTTTTAATCCCAGCTCGAACAAAGAGATTTCGTCGCGTGATTTCACGCAGACGCCCGCCTTAATTGGATGGGTGTATTTCGCCATCCAAATCTCACGACAGATCACAGATCAGCAGTACACGCGATTTGGCGAGCTGAGAAACGATCGAGTCAAGTTGGTTGGCGCGTATACCTTGGATGGTGGTGTCCTGTCCCTGGACCGCGCGAAGCACCACCGACGCGCCACGGCGGTTCCCGGTGGAGACCGCGCGGAGGGCCGGGGAGCGCGGGCCGCGGGCGGGCGGGAGCGCGTGGCCGAGGCGCCGCGCGGGAGAGCTGGCGGCGGCGTGGCAGGCGAGGGGCGAGGAGGAGGCGGGGACGGCGACGGCGGAGGCCATGGCGATGAGGGATGGGGACGGGGAGGAGAGTTCCGGAAGAAGCGGGGCGAGAGCGCAGCGCGTTTGTTGTGATGCGCGAGGTGGACGGGGAGGAGGAGGACGGATGGAAAGGGAAGCAAGCCAAGCCAATCCAAGCTGGGCAGGCAGTTCTGTTAGATCAGATGTGGTGGCCCCGCGCGCTTCGACTGGATGTCACAACAATAACAAAAGTGGTGAAATTTATTGCTTGCATTTTTACTCCATACGGTTCGAACGTACAACAATACAATACATGATGATCCAACGAATCTGTACAACATGATTTCCGTAGAGCTGTACACAAGTGTACCCCGACTGTTCCGAATCCAGCAGCTACAAACAACACAGCCCGTATATATAAGCGTCCTTCTCACGCTTCGATGACGAGCTCGTGCTCCTCGTCTCCCACCATCAGATGATGGGATCCCAGGAGCAGCACCCTTCTGCCTTCAGTGTTGGCTGCGCTCATGAGCTTGCAGGGATCTACACTGATCTCCACGGTGGTTGATCCACCAGCGGCCGTGTAGACGCGCTCAAAGGAAACCAGCTGTTTCAGAGGGAAGCCTGGAGCGCTCGACTTCGATCTCGCGAAGAGTAGGACGGCATGGCTCCCATCCATGGCACCCTCGTTGGCGACCGAGATGTGGACAGAGAATGCTAGGGATTCACATGACGCGATGTCTTCAACCTGGATGTAGTCTAGCCCGTCCCTCCGTGTGTATGCAGACTTCCGACTGATGAGGTCTGGAGCTGTTGAGTGTGACAGGCTAATTCTCCTTGGAGCCTGTAAGATGGTGTATGAGTATTCTGAGTAGCTCAAGCCGTATCCAAAAGGATATACCACGTCTCCCGTGTAAAACCGGTATGTTCTCCCAGGGTAACCGCGAGAAGGGTCGGCTCTCATGTTCATATCGTTCATTGGAACCGCGGTGAAGGATTCAGGGTACCATGTAATAGGCAATTTTCCTCCTGTCATCACAGTTTTACCAGATTAGCCAATAGCTGCCATACAAGTTTTTCATTAGACTGCATACAACTGTAAGTTTTTTTACTGACCTGGATTGTGCTCTCCAAAGAGAGTTTCTGGGAGAACTTGCCCGCCAACTTCCCCTGGGTATCCGATCCACAGGATGCTTGCGATTCTTGGATCTTGCTTTGCAAAAGAAACATCAACTGGACCACCGCCCGTGATAACCAACACGATGGGCTTCTTTGTTACACTAGCGACGCTATTTACGAGGTCCATCTGCTTGCCTGGAAGGAGAAGGGTCACTCTATCAAGATCTTCGGTCTCCTGAGTCAGGTTCAACCCAGCAATCACAACAACAATATCAGCTCTTCTAGCTGCTTCAATGGCTTCGCCAAATCCCTCTGTTGAGTTACATGATATGTCCTTACATCCAGCAGCAGCGGTTGCTTGCGGAACAAAGGCTTTCATGCCTTTAAGAAAGGTGATAGGGTCACAGGGAACACCTGAACATAATGAAACTAACATTAGTTCATGTAAAAATAAGGGGTGCTTAAATGAGTCCAATGATTTAGACCTGTGTAATCTCCACCCATTATGTATGCGTCAGTTGCTGCCGGTCCAATGATAGCAATATGACTAACTTCGCTTCTCTTCAGAGGCAAGAAGTTGTTATCATTCTTCAACAAGACAGTACCCTGCCTTACAGCTTCTACTGCAAGCTCCCTGTGCTCCTTTGTGCAAATATTGCTGGGGCCTAGTTGAGTGAACCATTGATTCCCACTGGCTTTATCAAAAAGCCCAAGACGTAGCTGAACAGAAAACAGATTAAAAAGAGCATGGTCGATATCTTCTTCTTGTATCTTTCCTTTCTCAAGTGCTGACTTTGTTCGCAGAACCAGGAAAGACCCACAGTTGATATCCATTCCTTAAAAATAGGAACCAATTCAGTAATACACTCCACTTGGTAAAATGATATATATAGAAGGTGGTCGAAGAAATCTATTTCGAGAAGATGTTGCACCTTCCTCATGCTAAATTTGGCACGGTGTTTCAGTTCAAATTTTGTTTTGGGAAGATGCAACACTGTAAACAGAAAGTGGATGCCTCGAAAATAATTTGATGTCTCTAATCTTTGCTTTTTGTAATGTTTAGTGAGCTGAGAACTTGATTTCCTAGTGTAGAAAGACAGCAACATGCTAATAAAATCCCAAATGTGGTGCTCAGAGAAAGAATTGGTTTCAGGTACTTACCAGCCTTAAGAACAATCGCTACTGAATCTTCATCTGAAGTTGTGTATGACTGGTATTCGCGAATTATTCCCACAGCATCACAGTCAGATACGATATAGCTTCAGAAATAAATGTGCACTGGAATTAGTTCAAGGCTCATGCAATAGAGGACAATTTAAAGGAGAGCAAGCAGCCAAGCAGTACCCTTGAAATCCCCATTCGTTCCTGATCTTCTGCAGTAGATCTTTGCGCGCGCATGCTGGCACACCATTCACCTGGTTGTATGAACACATCAAGCAACTCGCACGGCCCTCCTGGATGCAGCTCTTGAAAGGAGGTTCGTATGTGTCCTCAAAATCTTGCTCATTTACCTACCAAACAATGGATGCACCATTTCCAAATTGAATTATAAGTTCAAGACTATTCCTCACCAGATTTCAAGCTAACATTTTGATTCTTTGATTGGATATATTGTTCACATAGGCGACTCCGTCAATGAATATAACCGTGTTAGCTCGCGCCTAGCACGCATTTGGCAGTTTGTTCTCAGCATCACATATCTCAGAAGTTTTTGCGTATACAAATAATTAAATCATTAGTATGTAGTATTGTTTTTCTGTGCACGGACTGGTAGATCAGTGTGCTAGCGTGATATTAAGTTCTGAAAATTAGCTGTATAATCATGAGCTGATATAGTCTGCCCTGCTTAATGAAGCGAACAGACAGCATAGTCTAGTAAGTTAAATAGTACTTTGCCAAAATCAAAATGACCTTTTGTATTGTACAAGACCAAAACATTCATAAGAGCAGACGCTTCACCTTGGCATTGAAGGTGTACCGGGTGAAGCCCTCCCATTTCTCCAAATCATACGCGACGTAGTGCTTGCAGCAGGCGGAGAGCATCATCCTGCCTTCCTTGGCGTCGCCGTACTCCCCCTGGAAGCCCTTGACGTACTCGACAGAGTAGGCGGCGATGACGGCCGGGTCCTCACCGGGCGTCTCCTGGCCGCGGCCCCAGCGAGGGTCGCGGAAGACGTTGATGTTGGGCGCCCAGTAGGTGAGGCCGGCCTGCCCGGCGTTGTGCATGGCGCGCGCCTCCACCGCGACGGCCTCGGCAAGCGCCCGCCACAGGGAGCGGTTGAAGGAGGCGGCGGAGAGGATGACCTGGGGGAACATGGTGGCCGCGGCGACGGGGCCCGAGGAGAAGTTGACGCCGGGGCCGTTGTCCGCGAGGCCGTGGAGGGACTCGGACCACCACTGGTATGGCGGGACCCCGAGGCGCGGCACGCCCGCCGCGGTGTTGGAGAGCTGGGCTATCTTCTCGTCGAGGGTGAGGAGCGAGACGAGGGCGCGCGCGCGGGCGGGGAACGAGAGCGAGCCGTTGCAGAAGGGGTACGAGTTGGCCGCGGCCGACGCGCACGGGTACGCATTCGGCGGCGTGGCGGCGGCGGCGCCGGCACCGGCGACGGTGAGCAACAGCAGGAGGAGGAGGAGGAGGAAGGGGGGATACATGGCGGGCTTCGGGGCGGGGAATTTGGTCGAACACTTGGCTTGCTTGGCGTCGCGCCTCCATCATATACAGTCGTCAGTAGTACAGTCACGGCGTGGAGGATAGCGGATGGATAGGTGAGGGCGTGAGGTCGCTTGGGGGTTGCGAGGATAGCGACAACGGTCAGGCTAGATTCAGCAATAAACTTTCTTTCTTTTTCTGACGACGCGCCGAATAGCGTGCGAGATCGGTTCTCATTTTCATTTGGATAATTCGTACTACTTTGTCTGATTATATTTTTATATGGTTGCCAGGATGCTTGGTGTCTGCATCTTATTTAGTAAGTGTCAAACTGCCAAGTAAATGACAGTTTTGAGTATTTCTTGACTTGCTTACAGTTGAGTTGAGTGATTCTTTGTGGTGTGAGACTGTTCTTCCTATGTTTAACTCGCATTTTGCAATCATCTATATCACCTTGTTTCGAATTTACCTCACCATGTACTATTGTTCCTTGTATGTATGGTGGGTCGAATTAGGAGGCAAGTCTTCGGTCAACATTGCCGTGGCCTGTGGGCACTACCATTTTTGTGCCCATCAATTCAGTTATATTGATACTAATTTGTGTGCACGTGCATAACATATAATTTTAATGTGGCAGAACAACCCTCATTTTTTAGTTGTCATCTTGCCTCATCATGGGCACACTTTCACCTAGGGGTGTAAACGGATCGGATCGGATCGGATCGGATTTTGCCTTTACCATATCCTATACCATAATTTTTCATCGGATTCGGAGCGGATCGGATAATGACCGGATGCGGATTCGAATGCGGATATCTGTGATGGCGGATTCGGAGGCGGAAACGGGGCGGATTCGGAGCGGTAACAAAATTAATCGGATAGATACGTGTACAAGTAAATTGTCAAACCATACATACAAAAATAATTGTTCGATAACCTAATAACTAACAAACTTGTAATTCATAGTCTTTACAATGACTATTTAAGTGAGATGTTGTTCGACTAACGAACTCGACAACTTACTAGCTGCAAATTATGCTATATTAGACTAGACATTTCGGTAGAAAATCGGATTATTCGGATTCAAACCATCGGATAATCCTATTTAAATTTCGGATAATCCATATTTTAGGCTATTTTACATACCATATCCTATACCATATCCGGGTGTCAAGTTCGGAATCGGATATCCTTATCCGTCGGATTCCTTAAAACCGGATATGGATTGTTGAAAACGGTTTCGGAGTCGGATATGGTGCGGAAATTATCCTATCCGTTTACACCCCTACTTTCACCAACACCATGAACTCACTTTTTTTTGGGGGCAATAGAGTTTGTTGGAAGGTTAGAACGGTTCGAGACAACCTCTCAAAGTTGAAACTGCCCAACATCTCGACCAACACGAGTTACCCGTATCTTGTATAGGACGTTGTCATCTCCACTAATATAAAAAGGTCTAGTGAGGCAGATCCAAACAATCTTAGCTTTACATACACCAGATCCAATGTGTCAAACGCATTTAAAAAACAAAAACCGCCTTGTATCTGCCCAATCACGCACTCCCTCCACAACCTCTGCTGCAGTTCCCCGTCAGATGCTCAGCAAGCTCTGCCGACCTCGTCTGTCGCCTTCGAGCTCGCCGTTTGTGCTTCTTCTCATGGTGATCGGTGGATAATGAAGCATGTCATCCTCGTTATTGTATTTATCTTCTTCTGATTCGTTTTCTTGTCCTGTCAGCGCTGCCATTACTTTTGTTTGCATGTCCTGCATGCAATCCATCATTAGCTCGTATGCTCTATCTATTGGGCATGCTAGGTTGCATATTTCTGCCATGTTGCTCATGGTGCCTGCAAACCTTAGATTATCTGTTCTCCATCTTTGAATGACAAAATTTCTGGCAAGTCAGTGATTCCAAGGTGCACCAGTACTCGTATTACATGGCAACATTGTATTCCATCTCTCTGCATTTTCTTGCAACTGTAGCTGAAAACCTTTTTTGCTTCGTCGTGGAACACATCAAAGTATTTTCTTCTGAACTCCATTTTATCATAGGTGCTCACTCTCACCAGATTTATGTGGCCTGATTTTACTGATCCGAAGATTCCAAATGCAGTGTTGTTTGTTAGTTCTAGATGGAACTTCAGAAATATATCGTGAGTGTATGCGTCAAGAGCTTGCTTCTCGAATGGATTGTGTGTATTTGCTTTTGTTGTTTTCAATTTTGATTTCAACATCTTTTTGTCAAGAGCAGACATACACTTGTCTTGTATGACTTCGTATTTCTCGAGGAATTTTGTTATTGTGTCTGTGTTCCTGCCGTAACATTTCCACATGTTGTTCGTGCTTTCGCTTCTTCCTGTGCTTGACGAGAATGAATTGAATTTATCCATGAAGTATGTCGGGACCCATTTGTATTTTATTCTATATAGTTTTTTTAAGTGCTTCTCTCCTAGTGTGCCCTATTTTGTTATGACATTTGTTCATGTTGTTTCAAATTCCTCTCTAGTGAATGCATTCTTTGTTGCAAATCTCAATTCTTGTGACAACTGTGGGTGTGTTGTGAAGAATGACGGTTCTTTCTGGCTCATTTTTGTTACTATGTGGTAGTAGCAGTTTTTGTATGTGGTGTTTTTCAGTACCTCCTGAATAGCTCTCTTCATTGCTTTGTCTTCATCCGTTACAATTGTCCGCGGTTCCTTTCCTCCCATTTCCTCAACAAATATCTTGGGTACCCACTTGAATGAATCAATCTTTTCATCTTTCAGTAATGCTACGCCGAAAAGTATTGTTGTCCTGTGATTGTTCACGCCAATTATAGGAACAAATGGCAGATTATATTTGTTTGTGTTGAATGTTGTGACAAACGATATGTACTCTCCAAGCAAGTGGCGAGGTTTTCTTTTACTTTTGTGAGTGTTTTATTATACTGCAAGATATGAGAGGATTACTTTTTAGTTAAACCCTGTATAAGACAAAATTCATGAAGCTCATGTTATACTTCAAATCTGAGGCGCAACATACGTGCATTTTGCTAGTTAATATAATTTGTACTCAACTTTTATACTTTTCTAATTTTTATTTTAGAATATACATTATTATAAGTATAATTTTTTGCTTGTTCATATAGTTTAACTACATAACTATGAATATTACTAAATACTCGTTGGTGTGGTTTTGGTTCGTAATGAATATTTATAACAAAAGTTTGTTCTACGACTAGTTCTTCTATATTTATGGTACAAATATGTGAAAAGTATGTTTAACAAAATTTTAAATAGCAGTTTCTAGTGTATGACTAATTACACATATTTATAGAAACTTATCTTGTATAGACTAAAGCAGTGACACTATTTTTCATGGTCAAAATTTTCTAATAAGTCAAAATTAAACAAAATGTGTATGCTCTGGCGTCGAGACAAACATTGTCTAGCCTAATTAGCAACAAAAATTATATAGTGTGTAAACCAATATGCTTGCATATGTAGATTTTAGTATTTGATATGCTCTTATATGACATGCTCGTTATCATACGATGTACACAAGTCTCTTGACAGTTTATATGAGATAAAAATATGAGTGGTGTTCCCACAATACATATTTTTGTTTGGGACAGGATTCTTTGGAAGAACGGAGGCATTTCTCGAGTACGGCATCGAGTAATTTTTTTGTTTTTGAAACGAGGCAAAAGCATCGAGTATTGTACGTAGTATGTGAGACGATGAGGTGAAAGGATCTCATCGCACCTCATGTGCGCGTAGCTCCTAGCAAACCGCTGCTTATTACCGCACAGCAACAGATCTCCATTCTTTTGTTTGTGAATCCGATCTTGTGTGCAAAGATGCAATCCTGACAGGGAAGACGAAGAAGAGGAAAATATGAACAAGGCCGGCCTCACGTGGGTTTTGTGTCTCTACCAGCTAAAGCGGCCGACCCTATGGGCCTAAACGGCTAACGGCTACCACGAAAAAGTTGGCACGCAAAGAGAGAGGCCGTCCGTTTCCCTAGAGCCCGCGCGGCCGTCGTGGGCTACGACGGCGCCATCTCTTTCTCTTCTCCGTCGAGATCGAAACAAAATAACCGACCAACAGCAGCCCAACGTCCGGAAAACTCAAAAAAATCCCAACGAGAAGCACGAAAAAACCACGAGAAAACCTCACACGTCGCCCTCTTTCCAGCCTGTCCCCCCTCCCTCCGTCGTCTCCGCCCCTTAATTCGAAGGGCATCATCCCCATCTCATCTCGTGCCGACGGTGCCGTGCCCATCTCCCCGGATTCTTCTTCTTTTACCTTCCCTCGGATGGGACGGGAATAGCAAAACCACACTCCCATCTACCCCCCGCACTCCGCAATGCGCCTCCTCGCCGCGCTCCTCCTCGCCGCCGCCGCCGCCGCGGCGGCGGCCACGGAACTGCCGGAGTTCAGGGAGGCCCCGGCGTTCCGCAACGGCGCGGGGTGCACGGGCGCGCCCACGATCCACATCGCGATGACGCTCGACGGCACCTACCTGCGGGGCTCCCTCGCGGGGGTCCTCTCCGTGCTCCGCCACGCCGCCTGCCCGGAGTCCATCGCCTTCTACTTCGTCGCCTCCTCGGCCTCCCACCCGCGCCGCCTCGCCAGGCTCCGGCTCGCCCTCGCCGCGGCCTTCCCCACCCTGCCCGCCACCGTGCACCGCTTCGACGCCCGCCTCGTCAGGGGCAAGATCTCCTCCTCCGTCCGCCGCGCGCTCGACCAGCCCCTCAACTACGCCCGCATCTACCTCGCCGACATCCTCCCGCGCGCCGTGCCGCGCGTCCTCTACCTCGACTCCGACCTCCTCGTCGTCGACGACGTCGCGCGCCTCTGGGCCACCGACCTCGGCCCGCGCGCCGCGCTGGCCGCCCCCGAGTACTGCCACGCAAACTTCACCTCCTACTTCACCGACGCCTTCTGGCGCCACGCCGAGTACCCCGCCGTCTTCGCCAACCGCACGCGGCCGCCCTGCTACTTCAACACGGGCGTCATGGTCATCGACCTGGCCCGGTGGCGCGCGGGGGACTACACGGCCAAGCTCGAGTACTGGATGGACGTGCAGAAGCAGGAGGCCAGGATATACGAGCTCGGCTCCCTCCCGCCCTTCCTCCTCGTCTTCGCCGGCGACGTCAAGGCCGTGCAGCACCGCTGGAACCAGCACGGCCTCGGCGGCGACAACGTCGCGGGACAGTGCCGGGAGCTGCACCCGGGGCCCGTCAGCCTGCTGCACTGGAGCGGCAAGGGCAAACCCTGGCTGCGGCTCGACGCCGGCAGGCCGTGCCCGCTCGACGCGCTCTGGGCGCCCTACGACCTGCTCCGCCGCCGCGGCGCACGCGACGAGCTCCTCGCCGCAGTCGCCTGACATTGTGCGGCCCGCATCGCTAGAGCAATCAATCAATCAATTCTTCGAGTTGGGAGGATCACTGGCCATGACCCATGACTCGGCTTGGTTGCGGCGTCGCCGTCGCTGGGGTCGGTGTCGGTGTGTTGTAGGGGCAGCAGTGACACGCGCACGCCGGCCCTCGTGGCCTCGGAGGGTCACAGGCCCGCCGCGGGCCCACGTCGACGGTGGAGTGGCCCTATCGGCATTGACGCCATGGCCCATATGGTGGTGATGGATGGCAAGGTTTTGTGGAGAGTTTGTGCTGAGACAAGATGACGCCGTCTCAGATGCAGCGATGGCTTGTGTACAGCTGTTCTCTTTCTTTTCTGTGCCTGTTGGGGGAATACTTCATTGATTTCATTCATTTCTGTTTTTAGGATTTATGGTTTTGCTTGATGTACGAACTTCATACAGTGGCAATATAACACTATCAAGAATAATTTGTGGGATGTTTGCAGTGTATTATACTACTATATCAGCATCATCATAGATTAATAAGAGGAGCCGGGTGAACAAGAGTTGGGAGACGAGATTCTAGTGCATTTTCTGTACACTTCATTGAGACTTGAACTGGATGTCGTTTTGTGGCCCAAATCTCAAATCTGGGGCTCCAGATTTCAGGAACCTGATCCGACTTTTCCACTTTGGTTTCACAAAGCATGATGGATCCTGAATGATTAGTTTACTGCGTGGTTTGTTGCCATGTGAATGGTCGGTTTGCCAAGTGCTCGAGGTGATTTTTTTTCCGTAAAGGCGGAGAAATCATTTGCTTCCCCGTCTCGTGCCCGAGAGACCAAACTGTCGCCTGTGTGATCTTTACTATTAAATCAGAATGCGTGGTATTAAATCAGAATGCGTGGTGTGGTGTCACACGTCACATGGTGTCACAGGCCAAATGCCATGCCTGACTAATTACGCTATTCTGCCACCTATAAGTGAAGATACCGATTCAGAAAAAAAAAATCATGCCACCGTCCAACTAACTATTTAAGAGCATCTCTAACAGCTGCCCTATCCTATATGGTGTTTTAGCACATATAGGGCACCGAGCACTTTTCCACTTTTCCAGCTGCCCTATTTTAGGGCACTACCTCTCCAACAGCTGCCCTATCACATGTCCTATTTTAGACATATTTCAAGCACATTCGAACACAATTTGAACTACGAACCATAATTTTAACACAATTTAAACTAGGAACCATAGTTTCAACACAAATTTAAAGTACGAACAACATTTTTGAACCATATTCAACTACTAGAGACTACGATACTACTCTAATCGTCCCAATCGAAGGAGTCGAAGGAGGAGGAGGAGCTCTTGTCCCAGTCGAAGGAGGAGGAGGAGCTCAACTCGATCACGTTCACCGTCGATGGTCCAGCCTCCTCGTCGATCTTCTTCTTCTTCTTCTTCTCCTGCTCGCGCTTCCAGAAGAACTCCTGCTCGTACTGGACGTACTCGGGATGCTCCCGTGCGAACCGAGCCATCGACTCGTCGTCGGTCTCGAGCACCCTCGCTGGCTCCTCCTTCTTCTTCACCAAGCGGGTCTTCACCTTCGACTGCATCGAAGGCGCGACGAAGATGGCGTCCTGCAGGCAGGTGATGCTCGGGTCGTTGAGCTGCTCCCGCGGAACGCCGAGACGCCACCCGGCGGCGTCGTACGACCGAGCCGCCAAATCGGGGCTGTCGTAGGTGCTGAGGTAGTACCTCATGCCCTCGTGCTGCAGCTCGGCGCTCCAGCGGCCGCTCGGCCTCGCCCTTGAAGCCGGAGGCGGCCTTCGTCTTCTTCGGCGGCATGGCGGCGGCGGCGGCGAACGGACGGATCGAGCCCGGGGCGGAGCGAGCTCGGGATGGAGGCTCGGGGACGAAGGCGAGGTCGGGGAAGGAGGCTCGGGGACGGCGGCGGCGCGGAGCTCGGGTCGGGGGCCGGCGCGGAGCTCGAGGGCGGCGCGGGTACGGCGGCGGCGCGAGCTAGGGTTTGGGGGCGGCGGAGCGAGCTGAGCGTCGCGATTGGCGGCGGCAGGTGCGGTTGGGGGCGGGGGTGCGATCGTGGGCGGCGGCGGGGACGGCCGGATTCGCGGCGGCGGCGGTGGATTTTGTCGCGGGAGCGGCGGCGCCGCGGGGGAAACGCAGTTGGAGTCGCGCGCGCGGATTTGGAAATGATAGGGCACGTCCAGACGAGGTCCTCTCTGTCCCAAATATGGGGCAGAGAGGAGCAAAATTTAGGGCTGCCCCAAAATAGGGCAGCACATAGGGCAGCTGTTGGAGAGCGTTTTTTTGCCCTCTCATGCCCCAAAAACGGTTTTTAGGGCACGGAGGATAGGGCAGATGGTCTAACGATTTGCCACCGCTCAGACGAAACATTCATTTTCTTTTCCTCTCTCGCGAGCGCACTAGCCAAAGCTAGGGTTCCTTTTCCTCTGCTGCCTGCCGCCGCCGCCGCCGTACTTACTCAGCTCGCCTCCATCTCCATTCCGCCGGCGCCCCGCCTCGCGCCCACTCTGCTCTTCGCCTTCGCCCCCAGCCTGCGCCGCTCGTCGCCCCAGCCCCAAGCCTGCGCCGCTCGTCGCCCTTACAGGACCGGAGACGAGGCTGCCACGCTTGGGCTCCCTCTCACTTGGACGGAAACGACGCAGAGACCCGGCGACGACCCCTGCCGATGCCTGCTCCACGGCTGCCGGTGACGTCGGCTTCTTCAGCGTACTCCAGCGTGTTGGTGAGCATGCATGGCGCCTCAAACCGGAGCGCGTTGCGGAGGTGCGGGGACCGCGTGCGTCAGAAGTGGCCGGCAAAGCCCTGCGCAATGCGCTCGGCTATGTCAAAGGCGGGCGGCTGTGCGTCCTCCCGCTTGGTCGTCCAGTCGGTGCGGTCGTGGGAGATGGGCACGACAGCTTCTTGGCGTCCGGCGGGTGCGACGGCGACATCCACACCCAGACCACGGCCCCGTGAACCCCGGCAGCGCGTACAGCTTGAAGAAATACGCGTTTCCTCTCTGACAGTTTGTGGATGCAGTCCATCCAGTGCATATGCTGGTCAATGTAAATATTAAATTAGGTTCACTTCGCCAAATTCATTTTTTTGCTGGCAGCAATGAAAACTTTGTTGGGTCCTAGAGCACGAGCATCTCTAATTTATGATCTGGAATTCTTCACATAAATGTATATTGCAGAGCTTTGAGAAACAAAACTGAAATTTTTGCATATGCATGGATGCGGAGAGGCCTAGAAGAGGAAGGTGGACCCGAAGAATCGCTGCCAACCCAAGCTGCGACAGACCGTCGGCCGTCGCTGATGGTGAAGCCAAGCTCGCCGCCATCTACTCCGCCATGTGCGAGCCACGATTCAACATCAGGCAGGTTTGTCACTGTTCCAGTTGTTATTGTTACTCATAAATGCTACATTGTATGAAAAATGCTGGTGTGATATAACGAAATAGGCATAAACTACATTGCATTAAGAATTTGGGATGTTTGCATCATCTAGCATTCACTAACACCGCTACCCGAATAATGAAAGAGCAATTATTAAGAAAAATACTCAGTCCAGCAGCAAGTTTTGTTTCAAGAAGAGAACTCCACTATATGTTTCCATTTGCCACCACCTATAAAACACACCCAATGTACTCTATACTATATTGTAGGATGTTTCTTATAAAAATTCTTACTGGTATGTTCATGTTATGGTTGTGACTTTCTATTCGAACCATTACTGGATTAGTAAAAATATGGTCATATTTCCTTTCAAATAGAAAATGTGTATCTACAAGTATTGAGGACTCCACTCTACACATCGATAGCTCATGTTGCTCCCTTTATGCATGTACTTCGACCAATTCATCTCCATAGGATGTTTTGCAACCAAAATTAAGAGTGTGCCTTAATTATTTTCAGGAATATATTTATTTTTTATTCACTTCTTCAACTGCTAGAATACTCAATATTTGAAAATTTATGTTAGGATAGGGTAAAACTTGACACCACAAGTTTGCAACAGTTAAGTTAGCAGTATGGTGAAGGACACTATGATACTACACCAAAAAACCATTCAAGGCACCATTGACTTGCTGACTGCAGTTTCTAATACAATAAGGTTTAGTGCTTACCAAATGATCCGTAAATCGACGGTTGTGCGACTTTATTATGATCTGCATATGGTAAGTTTCTTAGAGAGCTGTGTGATTTGCCCCTTGCAGTGGACAGACCAATTGCAATAGCGCAAGGGAAAAATGTTCAATCTATTTGAGACCAGACAAACCTTCCGTACCAAATACATATGAAGTACTAATCCAAATCACTTGGACTTTTGTACAAATTCATATCATTTTGCCACTTGTGTACCAAGTAATTAATTGTTCTCATTTTATTCTTATCCCCCTTTTGTTCTGTTGGTGCAGAGGAACCTCTTGTTGTGATGAATCTCTTGCTTTGGTATACGAATCATGATACAAAACTCAGAAAAAAAGAAAATGTGTCATCGCTCTCGATAAAAAGGATATCAGTCCATGGATTTTATCAGGCTTTATTGTGACATTGTTCATGTGTCAAAATCTTGAAGAGTGGTATCATGGTAAGTAGCATTTTTTATGGTTTAGTAATTTTAATTAAAAGATATTCGTAAGGCTATAGTAGTTAAGAAAAAAACTTAGCATTGTATATAAAGCAGGGATCTCAAGCCTTTTGTCTAAAACAAATGGCTACAGTATGTTTCTCTCATATTATTGTGTCATTATAAATTAAGAAAGCACAATTGTGAGTAGCATCAAAATAAACTCATAAGGAAGATCATTGAAAATCACAACCTAACATTCGTTTAGACAAAGGATATTCTCTATACTAAAATGACCAAACACCTTGACTGTAAAATGGCATGTGTACATCCGGCTCTAAGTAAATATTATTTTTTGTATTGCAACATGTCATCCAAAGTAAAAAATGAAATAGCAAAACAGCTTAACATGCTCTCCTGTAATGAGACCTTTTTCTGTTTTTTGTTTACCATGAAGAACAGCTTAACATGTTCTTTTTTCTGTTTTCTTAAGATTTGTTTTGCTTTGAAAAAACTGTGGCTGTTCTTTTGGTCAGCCCGGTCATGAAGATAAGTTGATATGTGTAATTGTTTTACTTATATCTCAAGATATTTAGACATACTATTCTTTCACTCGACTTCTTTAATAAACACTAACATTTTTTCCTGTTCTAATTTCGAAGCAGTTGGCCGTGGAGATAGACATGAGAAACACACTGAATATGTTAGTACTTATCCACAAAATATATTTTTTAGTCTTGACAGTAATCAATGAAGTTCTCGGAGAATGACTGAAAATTTGGATATTCTCATGGATCTAGATAGTATTAACTGTTGTTTCATCAAATAGAGAAAGATGGATGACAAATGATGCTTAATCATTTTTTGGATGACTGTACATGCCACAAGGTCGCTATTAACAAAAGAGGGTGTGCCTCTTGGTTACTTTATATGTTAGTTTCAGTTTTAGTAGTCAGATATGATAGACAGTGTCTAATATGCATTGTGATTTACGTGTTAAGAAATCTATTTAAGTTCTTGACATACCGTTGCATCCATAGCTGATGGGATTTGCGGTGGATAGGTTGGTTTTGGTTTTAGGATGACTCATTGAATAACAGATTTTGTTTAGCAAACCTTTTGCAGATCGTTGTCAAGATCCCAATCACTGGTTTCTTCTGAAAGTATGTCAAGCTGAGCTGACTGAATCTTTACTTCAGTCACTTGTCCAAAGCAACTAATGAAATTCTTTGTAGGCCTGTCTAGGAAAATCTGTGAGCCGGAGCTTGTCCATGTAAGCTTGTAGAGGAGGGAAGTTGCCATTGGTTAGAGATTATAAATGGAAGTGAAATTTTTGCTCAAATACATTTATGTGTAGCTCTCACTCAAAATGAAAATACTACTCATCTTCGTTATTGACGACTAATGTTATGTGGAAGACCTTGTATTTGATGGAACCATTGCCGTAGCAGGCTAGCATCGCATGGAGTATGCATTGTAAGCGAATGGAGCACCGTTAATAAAGTATTTTTTTATTAATGTGCATAAATCATCTGTTGCTTCATGTGTTAGAATGTTTCTTATGAGTTGATTTGTCTCCCATGCTCTGCTTAAAAAACATTACTCACTCAGTACTGGTTTATTAGTCACTTCTCCATAATCGCTGCTACCAAGGCAGCACGGGCGAGATGGAGGGAGTAAAAAGGAGGGAGTAAAAAGGTTTAAGGTGCCTAATTTTATGCTAAATTGAAGCAGGTATTAATTGCATAATCCGAACGATTGGAGAGGAGGAGCATTGGAGAATTGATTTCCCATTTTTTTATTTAGAAAAGGGTCACCTCAGCCTCTGCATCGAAGAGATGCATACGGCCGCTTTATTTCTTTTATTCAGCATAGCTGGCAGAAGCCTTACAACGAAACATACAAGCTGAACCCACCAACAGTGAAAACATCACAACTAGCACAAACGACAGAGAAAACGGGGCCTTGTACCCCGGTCACAACCGTTTGTAACCCGGTCACAACCGTCGCCGGCTCCCTGGTGATACGTCTCCAACGTATCCATGCTATATTATACCAAGTTATTACATGTTTTATATGCATTTTATATAGTTTTATGCATTTTCTGGGACTAACCTATTAACAAGATGCCACAGTGCCAGTTCCCTGTTTTCTGCTATTTTTGGTTTCAGAAAAGTACTTAAGGAAATATTCTCGGAATTGGACGATTTCTTTTCAGAAGTCAGTTTTTATTTGGGAACGTTCCAGAAAACCGAAGACGAGACGAAGTGGGCGATCGAGGCGCCGTCACCAGGTCCTCGCGCGGCAGGCCCCCTGGCCGCGCGAGCACGTGGTGTGGGCCCCTCGGGGCGCCACCGACTTCGCCCTTTCGCCTACATATACCCCCCAGACCAAAAACCCTAGCACGGTGTTCATATTTTCCTCCACGGGTCCCGACCCGCCGCCGTCGTCAACACCAATTCGGGAGAGATCAGAACTCCTCCCCGGCACCCTGCCGGGAGGGGGAATCGTCACCGGAGGCCTCTACGTCGCCATGACCGCCTCCGGACTGATGCGTGAGTAGTCTACCCTTGGACTACGGGTCCATAGCAGTAGCTAGATGGTTGTCTTCTCCTCTTGTGCTATCATGATCAAGATCACCGTTATGTAATACTTCATGTTGTGTTTGCTGGGATCCGATGAATATTGAGTACTAAAGTTATTGCTTCATAATATATCATGTGTGTGTTATTTAATGATCTTGCATGCTCTCCGTTACTTGTGTATGGTCTGGCCAAGTAGATGCTTGTGACTCCAAGAGGGGGTATTTATGCTTGATAGTAGATTCATGTCTCTATTAAATCTGGGGTGGTGACAGCTAGCTCTAAGGTTGTAGATGTACTGTTGCTACTAGGGATAAAACAGTAGTACTTTGTCTAAGGATGATGTTACTTACTTACTTTACACACAGTGCTTAAAGCGATAATCTGTTGCATGCAACTTAATACTGAAAGGGGTGCGGACGCTAACCGGAAGGTGGATTATTAGTCATAGATGCGGTTGGAACGGTCTATGTATATTGTTGTAATGCCCGAATAAATCTCACACTAGACATCATAACGTTGGTACATGCATTGGTTTGCTCATCATTATTCTATCAATTGCCCAGCTGTAATTTGTTTACCCGCATGAATGTTATTATTATTTATGGAGAGACACCACTAGTGAACTGTGGACCCCGGTCCTTCTCTTTAATCTGATAAACCACAAACTGCAAACCTGTTACTTTCTGCAAACAAACATCTTTCTTCCACACATACGTTTAATCCTTTGTTACAGCAAGCCGGTGAGATTGACAACCTCACCGTTAAGTTGGGGCAAAGTATCTTGATTGTGTTGTGTGCAGGTTCCACGTCACTTACATCAAAAGAACTTTTCTGGCGCCGTTGACACCTCGGGGGAATTCATTATTTCCTACTAGTTCGATAACCTTGGTTTCACAACTGAGGAAAACTTGCTGCTGCACTACTTCATACCTTCCTCTTGGGGTCTCCCAACAACACACCCACCGTGTGCATCACCTGGCTAAATCTCGGAGACAGCGCCTTGTGCATCCGCTCCGGAAATCGCCTCCAACTTCTTCCGTCAACCCAACTTCATCGTGTAGCTCGAAGCAAAACTCTCGCCAGGCCTGCGGCCGATGCCACCAAGACACCAGGCCGCGCACCCACCCTGAGCGAATTCACCATGTCACGACCAGTGTCGGATCGTCGCTGCACCACGCCGCCATAACCCGTCATCGTCGTCATTGTAGATGAGACTCCGCTCCACCAACAAACCCCCGGGCATCACGTGTTCCAAAACGAACCCCCAAGAGGGTGAAACTACACCAAGGGTGCAGCCATCGTCCGATCTGGTGGCCCAAATCTAGGGTTTCCCCCGGAACTTTGTGCGGAAGGTTGGTGAATCTCGGCGACGACCCCTTCAACAAGGCGGCGACACCCAAAGGCGCCGTAATCGTCGGCAGAAACCCGGCTTGCACCGGCCGAACTCCAAGATCCGTCAACCACCGAAGATGGCCGGGATTTGGTCACCGCTCCTCGACACCGATCCGCCCGAAGTAGACCACCACGCCACCATCGCGCCGCCGCAAGGAGCAGCCACGCCGACCTCCAGCCGGTCGGCCACCTCCGGCGAAGGAGGAGACCACCATCACCACGCCCGGGGCAGAAGCCCCCGGCTTCCTCGTGTTGCTTGCCAAGCCCAGAGGACGAGATCCGTTGCCGGCGCCGGTGTAGAAGCAGTCGGAGGGCTCGGCCCGCCCAAGCCCATCTGGGCCCAGATCGGGCGCCGCCGCCACCACTGTCCTCCCGCCGCGCCGCCGTCTTCACGCCATCCCTGGCCGCCGCTGGCCCGCGCCACTGCCAGAGAAACGACCGGATTGGACCGCCGCCGCCCCGACCCCTCCTCCGGCCAAGGATGGAACGCCGCCGCCGCCGCCGCGCCACACGGAATTGCCCTGTGACGCCTATGGCGGCGGCTGTGGGGGGAATGAGATGGGAGAGGGCGGAGGCGGCCGTGAAGGGGATCGCAGGCAGAAAACAAAAAATTTCCTAACAGCGATAACCTTAAACTAGCCAGAATCTATACTATGCAGATATAGTAGTACGAAGGGGGTCCGGTATACATACCCTTGTAGACCGAAAAGCGGGGATTACGCTCCCGCACAAGCGTTGCTGACGTAGACGCCGTAGCCGACCTCAAGGTCGCGAAGAACTTGGCGCGACGAAGAAGACGATGACGCGGCGATGTCGATGAAACCGACGACGACCTCGAGGCCGTGTAGAGGAAGTAGACCTCCAGCACCACTAGCGTGGCACCTCGCAGGGCGTTACACACATACGGTGAAGCCGACGAACTCCGGGCCCGATCCAGGGACGAGCAGCGGAAGACTGGGACCGGAAGACCAGCAGCACGGCGGCGTGCGTATGGTGGAGAAAACTTGTCCTTGGCGCAACTCCAAACTGGGGAGTCACGTGATCCAAGGAAAGAGAGAGAGAAGATTTGGTGTATCTTCAAAGGCCAGGGGTACCCCTCTATATAAAGGGGTCCAGGGGGCTGCCCACCTTGCCAGGCTGGCGGTGTGGGACTAATCCCACACCCCAGCCGGCCAAGCATGATGCGCCGGCCCTAGGTGGCCCCCATGTGGCCCACCTAGGCCGGCCGAACCAGGCCCCTCCACTTGGGGGGGACTTTCCCCCCCTCATGGGCCTCTTTGCCCAAAGAGGCCCATTTAGGGATTTTTGCCTTAAAAAATTCGAAATTAATTAAATAAATATATATTTAACTATTAATTACACTAATTAATATTAAATACATATTACATAATTTATTCCGGCTCCGAAAACTATTTCGTCGCTGCCCGATCTCCATCGGAACTTTCCCGGGACGTTCCCGGTGCTCTCTTTTCCTATTTTTCTCTTCCGGTAAAATGTCGACTCCCCTTAAGTGTGTTACCCTAGCGGTTCGATTATCTCACCAGACATGATCGAGACTCCTCTCCGATCAATGACTAATTCGTGGACCGAGAATACCCAGAATTAATCCCTGCGAGATAACGAATACTTTACCTTTCGAACCTAGACGTCTGAGTCTTAAACCTTTTGCCATGCGATACTTAGCGTGTCCGAGACTCGTTCATAGATATCTCCATACCTAGCTTGATCTCGTTACCGACACTGCTAACTTCTACTCGTCCATGATATTATGTCCTGGTGACCTAGTCACACGCTTGCAAGCTCTTTTGACATAATCTCACCGAGTGGGCCCTAGAGTATCTATCCTGCTATGCGGACTGGCAAATCCCGCTCTCGATCCCCCGTCTCAACATACTCCTTTCCGACACCCGAGAGGGACACCTTTATTGTCACACTATATAAGATATGACGTTTGATGCAATCAAAGTGTCTTTCAGGAATAGCAATAAGAGTAGATCTCACGGTCGAAGGCGTAATGACTACGTCCTACAAATATTGGGTATGTCCATCACGTCATTCTCCCAATGACATGACTCCATTGTCAACTGACATAAATGTCACATGATCGGGAAACCTCGATCATCAATTGCCCAATGAACTAGTCAAGTAGAGGCTACTAGGGACCTGGTTGTTTATCTACCACACGTGTATTAATGTTTCCGCTTAATACAGTTATAGCATGGTATAAAACATATAATGAACAATTGAGATATGACGAATAAACTATATTTATTAAGTGCCTCTAGGGCATATCTCCTTCAATCTTCCACTTGCACTAGAGTAACACTTAATCTAGTTTACAACTTGGTAAAAGCTCAACACCCATAGCAACTTGGTGCATGCTTGCTTCATGGAAGAGGAATACAGTCAACAGATCTCACACATTGAGATCTGTATGTGCTTTGCAACACTTCTATGTCAACCAGTTTGACATCATCCCGCATCTTACGATGACGGTGAAATATATCTTAGTCGATGGAGTGAGACTCAGTCCAATCACACTTGCTACTTCTGAAGTTGCCATATATTTCTATACCTATTATGTAGATTATGCGACAGTGCATTCATATGCGACTTCGCAAGCTAACCATGTCTTTCTTCAAAACAAAGGCCATCTCCTATATGAGATTTCTAGTCGTATGGGTCAGTGTCATAACTTGCATCATCGTAACCGATTTACGGCAAGTTGTCTTTCCACTCTTACCCTTTACCAGAAAACATATCTTCAGTTCTCACAGACACTGAAGAATATACTTAACATTTGTTCATTGATCCACACAAGGATCACTCTAGAACCCGTTCTTCAACCAAGAACGTGGGTCACACCAAGTCGAGCTTTCAGTCTGATAGAATCTATGTCTGAGGCATAGAGGATGTCGAACATCATTTTCTTTCATCAGCTATCACTGAAAATGCCAAGATAAACTTAATATTTTACCTAGTCATACAAGCAAGAACCTCTTTCTTCGCTTGTTCTATTCTGAAACACTTCAGAATCTTAACCTAGGAAAATATTCCGACCTAATGTTATTAAGCCCCTTTTGATCTATACAATTATAGATCGAATGCCTAATACTCCTAACTTCATTCATAGAAAATTTAATCACTTAAATAATCCTTTATACTTTGCTAGAGGATCTGTGTCATTCTCAATATGTCGTTACATAGAATCAGGAATGACAGTTAGCTCCCACTTAAATACGCCATCCGTATATAAGACCAAGGAATTTCTTTTAGCTCCCACTCAAATATGCCATTCACATATAGGATCAAGAAAGCTACTTAGCTCCCACTCACTTCTTTGCAAATGCAAGTTTCTTCAACTATTTTGGACAACTCCAAAATCCTTTGATCACATCATCAAAGTGAAGATTCCAGCTCCGATATGCTTGCTTCAGCCCATGAATGGACAGCTGAAGTTTGCATACATGTTTAGCATCCTCAGGATCACCAAACCATCTCATTGTACTAATTACAACTATTTCTTAATGATACCATTAAGAAACATGGTTTTCTTATCCATCTATCAATTTCTCAATTTGAAATTGTAGTAATTGCTAAACGACCCCGAATAGATTTAGGCTTCGCCACTTGAGACAAAATCTCGTTGTGGTCAACTTTTGAATTTGTCGGAACTGTTTTACGACAAATCGATCCTTATCAGCGTCTATTCTTTCATAAAATTCCATATTCCATTAACAGCCTAGATGCCATCAAGAAGACCTCCCAAGTCATTACCTGTTAATCGTATATGGATTTTATCTCGGATCATATATGACTCATAGCCATTTCTTGGACTTAGGTCTACCATTTCCTCTTCGTAGTTCGTAGGTCTGTCATATTCCATTAATATGACCTTCATAACAAGATTGTCGTGCCACACAGTGTGGAACACAACCTCGTACGCCTACGTTCTCAGTATGAGCTCAGAGCATCATGATCTTTATCATCAGCTTCTTTCAAGTTGAGGAGCATGACACCGGAAACACTTTCCGTTGCGCCACTCTGATGTCTGGAGAGGAAGTTCATCAGCTTCGTCTTGCTCTACTTCCTTTCCCACTAATACCCTTGGACAAGAAACTATTTCTTTTGCAAGGCATATTCCGGCAACGTTTTTGCCTATGTCGTGAGACATGTACCCAACTAATTCTTTAGGTACGGTACACTACAAAGATTTATCCATTTTAGGTTTGATCACATCGAAACACTAAATTGCTGAAACAACAATCTAGGCTAAAAGCCATGCCATCACTCATATGGTATTGTCTCCATGGATTTAAATGGTTTCCCTATTATCTAACGTGAATGTTATGTTTCTACCATACTACTCCAATGATCACAATAATTCGGTAAGAGATTTATTTACCACACACTATCCGATAGGGTGCGATTACGACGTCCTAACATACCATGACACTATGGTATTCCATGCGACGTGATTTGTGGAACTCTTCTCACAAGTCTTCCAATGATATGCCAAAATTATAACTCAAATCTTTATTTACTCGATCTGTATCGCAGGAATTTGATTTTCTTGTTAAATTTATTTTCCTACTTCATTCTGAACTTGTTTGATCGAATCAAAATTTTCAGACTAACATTTCCTAAGTGGATATCCGTATATCTACTCGGAATATTCATGAAGTCTAGGAAACAAAGACTTCCTCTATACGTTAAAGTACTTCATTGATTCACATACACCCATATGCATGATTCTCAACAAGTTATACTCAAACGTTCATTGAAGCTTACGAAATAAAGATCTCCACTACACGTTAATTACTTCATTGATCCACATACATCAAAATGCATGATTTATCAATAAGTTATATGCCCGCTTTCCGAAAACGGTGTCTTAGTTATCTTGCAAGTGTCAAAAGATCAAATCTAAGAACTTGTAGATCCATCCGTATGGAGCTTGTTCATTGACTATAACATAGACATGACTTAAACGGTAGTGCCACACAAATGTGGTGTCTCTATTAAGTTTGTATCGTTTGGCAATAATATTATGAATGTGGGAGCTTCTACCATCTAAATTCAAATCGGCTTATGATCATTACTTCATAAATATAGGACAACGATTTTGTCACTAACATACATGAACAATTGTCTTGCTAGAGAAGACACACTTACAACGATCATACTAACAGGCGATCATAAAAGAATTTATTCAAATGGTAGATCTAGAGGGAGAGTGTTTATGGCCATCACAACATTTTGTCTGCCATCATCAACACACATTGTCACCTCATCCTTCCAAGCTACTCAAGCAGTAAATCTGGTTTTCATAAAACATGACTAGTATCAAAAACTTAGTCACTACTGCGAGTACTTGCTTAGGCAAAACATTCATAACGTGTATATCATATATACACCATCATCATTGATGACTTCCCGGCGATCTGTTTCATCTTCTTGATTCTTCCAACGCAATCAAGAACCATGAAGGTGAACGATTCCCCCTCGCATGACATAGTCTATGACAAAGCATTTGCACCTGGCAATGTCGTCTGTCATCCAGTAATTGAGCTGAGCAAGGCGTCTCAATGTCATCAAATATGACCAATGTCATCGAGTATGACCAGTGTCATCAATTATGACTGCCACGTGCTCCTTCAATGCGTGTATTCTCTTCCATCTTGGTTGAGAAGAAAAACAGTCAACATACTGTTAAACTTCATCAACCCAACTTTAGGTGTATCCCGAGTTTAGCGATCATCTCATATGTTCGCGATCTGACAACTCGTACCCACCGTCAATGCTCTATGGTAGAGATCATAGCATACACTGGACTATGATGATATTATCCGCACAAAGACTTGATAATCCAAATTATCCTTTTGTTAGCGGAATCTCCGGGTTTATCTCCTAGCGGGTATTGTATCACAAAGAGCTAATGGTTTAAACAAGGAGTATCCTCAAGCTAAAGTATGAAACTATGAAGTTTGGACCCAACTTTTTAAGTTTCTCAATCGCAGGATTGTGCCTAATTTTTAAAGAAGGCTATCACATTGGTTAATATCTACAAAGGTTTTGCAAAACATAAAGACTTTGTTCATTATAAAATAGGGTTCAAGTTTTAATAAAATAAACTACCAGAACTCCCACTCAAAACGAGTATCCCTCTCATCGTTTTAGTGATTACACGACCCTCATCCATTATGCAACCCCTCATCGTCAGAGCCGGCAACATAACTTCAAAGGTAGACATCGACATGTCAATCACAACAACTTTGTGACTCATGCTTAACCTTTCGGTCACCTTGTTCCGAGGCCATGTCTGTACATGCTAGGCTCGCCATAATAACCTTCAACGAAAGTGCTTGTGCAACATGGCTTACACCCACTGTATGCGAACGACGATATGTCTGACACCCGATCGTCACGGCCTGTCTCATAACGTAGAACTTTCTTGGTGGTGCACGTTGAAGGGAGAACACAAATGGTATTTTGGAGGGATCATCTTATATTACTACCGCCGTGTAACTAATATATACTATATATATACACACAATATAAGATGCACACAAAACATCAAGATGTAATGCGACGTGATATGGTCCTTGCGCCGATGGTCTCCTTTGCGCCAGCAGTTCATAAACAATTTAATAAACCTACCTTGACCATATCACATAGCCCCTGCAAAATAAAGTTAGATGCCTCTACTTTATCTTTTGCATATTTTACGTGGCTTGGGGCTGTCGTAAATAAAACCGCTTCATACCTACGAACCTATGACCACAACAACGATCAAATAATTGCATATTTATTCATCCCTTTTGGGCCCTCCATTGAAAATGCAAAGCCAACTAAAGAGAGAGAGACAGACACCCGCCAGCCACATATACGGAACCAGCCGTATGTCAGTTGTGGAACCAGTCTCGCGTACGCGTACGCGTAAGGTCGGTCCGGGCCGCTTCATCAACTCGATGCTGCCGGCAGTGCAAGTGCACGCGAGAGGGTAGCAAATAATAAGAACGTTGTCCCCGTGATAAACACGGGTGCAGCTAGCGCACAGCTATATCTACGCATAGATCGGCTCTGATACCACTGAAGGGGATCGCAGGCAGAAAACAAAAAAATTCCTAACAGCGATAACCTTAAACTAGCCAGAATCTATACTATGCAGATATAGTAGTACGAAGGGGGTCCGGTATACATACCCTTGTAGACCGAAAAGCGGGGATTACGCTCCCGCACAAGCGTTGCTGACGTAGACGCCGTAGCCGACCTCAAGGTCGCGGAGAACTTGGCGCGACGAAGAAGACGATGACGTGGCGATGTCGATGAAACCGACGACGACCTCGAGGCCATGTAGAGGAAGTAGACCTCCAGCACCACTAGCGTGGCACCTCGCAGGGCGTTACACACATACGGTGAAGCCGACGAACTCCGGGCCCGATCCAGGGACGAGCAGCGGAAGACTGGGACCGGAAGACCAGCAGCACGGCGGCGTGCGTATGGTGGAGAAAACTTGTCCTTGGCGCAACTCCAAACTGGGGAGTCACGTGATCCAAGGAGAGAGAGAGAGAGAGAAGATTTGGTGTATCTTCAAAGGCCAGGGGTACCCCTCTATATAAAGGGGTCCAGGGGGCTGCCCACCTTGCCAGGCTGGCGGTGTGGGACTAATCCCACACCCCAGCCGGCCAAGCATGATGCGCCGGCCCTAGGTGGGCCCCATGTGGCCCACCTAGGCCGGCCGAACCAGGCCCCTCCACTTGGGGGGGACTTTCCCCCCCTCATGGGCCTCTTTGCCCAAAGAGGCCCATTTAGGGATTTTTGCCTTAAAAAATTCGAAATTAATTAAATAAATATATATTTAACTATTAATTACACTAATTAATATTAAATACATATTACATAATTTATTCCGGCTCCGAAAACTATTTCGTCGCTGCCCGATCTCCATCGGAACTTTCCCGGGACGTTCCCGGTGCTCTCTTTTCCTATTTTTCTCTTCCGGTAAAATGTCGACTCCCCTTAAGTGTGTTACCCTAGCGGTTCGATTATCTCACCAGACATGATCGAGACTCCTCTCCGATCAATGACTAATTCGTGGACCGAGAATATCCAGAATTAATCCCTGCGAGATAACGAATACTTTACCTTTCGAACATAGACGTCTGAGTCTTAAACCTTTTGCCATGCGATACTTAGCGTGTCCGAGACTCGTTCATGGATATATCCATACCTAGCTTGATCTCGTTACCGACACTGCTAACTTCTACTCGTCCATGATATTATGTCCTGGTGACCTAGTCACACGCTTGCAAGCTCTTTTGACATAATCTCACCGAGTGGGCCCTAGAGTATCTATCCTGCTATGCGGACTGGCAAATCCCGCTCTCGATCCCCCGTCTCAACATACTCCTTTCCGACACCTGAGAGGGACACCTTTATTGTCACACTATATAAGATATGACGTTTGATGCAATCAAAGTGTCTTTCAGGAATAGCAATAAGAGTAGATCTCACGGTCGAAGGCGTAATGACTACGTCCTACAAATATTGGGTATGTCCATCACGTCATTCTCCCAATGACATGACTCCATTGTCAACTGACATAAATGTCACATGATCGGGAAACCTCGATCATCAATTGCCCAATGAACTAGTCAAGTAGAGGCTACTAGGGACCTGGTTGTTTATCTACCACACGTGTATTAATGTTTCCGCTTAATACAGTTATAGCATGGTATAAAACATATAATGAACAATTGAGATATGACGAATAAACTATATTTATTAAGTGCCTCTAGGGCATATCTCCTTCAGGCCGGTCGGGGGCTCCCCGGTGCGGCGCGGCGGCGCCGCACGAGGGAGAGGTGGGCGAGGGAGATTAAATGCTAAGTGCGTCCTATTATTGAGATTTTCTGATTTTAGAGAAGTGACTAATAAAACGGGACAGAGAGAGTACCTGATTTGGGGCTTTTGAACCTTGTGAATTGATTTTTTTTAGATATTCCACAACTCTAAGGTTGGAGTGGAAACCAACACGATTAGTATTGCAAGTCTGCAAGCTATGAAAAATCACGGGGTTTGGGGACAGAATATAGCAATTTGGTAGAATTGGAGAAAACACCAACTCACAATGGTGAGTGATGACACGTTGTTGAGGTGGGCGACTTTGAAATACAATGACGTTGTTAGAGTATGAATACCAGTGATGTCATGGTGAAAGAGGTGGAGTTAGAGGGATTGGCTGGTGCGAGTGAAGAGGTGATAAGCAATGATAAAGATTCAATAGCATATTTTGTTTGCAGAGAGCATGATTTGTACAGAAGTTTTTTTTTGTGGGATCATGATTTGTAGTTAAAATCCATGCTCTTTACCTCTATTGGAAGGTGTTGTATTTAAAATTAGTTGTGTTTTGGCAAATAAATTTGAACTATTCAAATAAATTTTATTTTGGCAAATAAATTTGACGAGCCGTAGCAACGCACGGGCATTCAACTAGTATAGATATTTTAGTGATTTGACACTACTCGTGTTTGACATGCAATTTTAGAATTCCCATGCATATGAAAGGTGATTCATAAATTTTAGATGTTGACCAACCATGTCAAACAATGTAGCACGGTTGCCTCTTGTCCCCTTGAATGGTCTCTTGCCATATGTAAGCTACACTGTTCTATGACCTTCATCTTTGTTGATTTCCTGGGTCAAGTACATATGAGTTCCAAGTTCCAACAGACATTGATCAAGCCGATGTTGGCTCTCAAAGGAGATCAGGCTCGTTAATGCCACTATGTCCCAAGTCAGACTTCGATGATAGGCAAAAGGAACACATAAACCTAAACCGTGACCAACTCTGGGCTCAAAAAAGAATGTTGGGCATGGGCAACATGAGTTGAATGAGAGCAATGGGCGGCATGGGTGGCATTGGAGCAATGGGAGGAGTGAGTTTTTCTTCACTCATGGGTGGCATGAAAGGAATGTGAGCAATGGGCGACATGGGTGGTATGATGGGAGGCTTTGGAACCATGGGTGGGATGGGCATTGGAGACATGGGCATGGGAGCATATGGTGGCTTGGGTGTACCTCCAATGCCTCACTCGGGTGTCAATGGAGGCATGAGTGCAACTCCTATGCCTTCTATGGATGTTGGCTTCGTTGATTCTGCCAACACCGTCCCAGTTTCCAACAAAGAGGGATTGCAAGAAGATGATAAAGAAGACAAGGAAGAACTGGACGAAGCAATAGAAGATGAAAAAGATGTGGCATGAGAAGATGTGATTCATGTTTAATTTGTCTGGGTGAATTTTTTTTTGTGAACTTTCTTGTGGTTGGTGCTTTTAAACTAGACATATAGCGCAATTCATAAATTTATGCTATTTTAGCCATATCCATTTCTTCATATTGTCAAATTGAGCATATTTCATATTTTACAAGCGATGGCCGGTCGTGCGCGTTGCATGTTACAGGTTCTGTTAGAGCGTTGCTTGCGACGCGCTAAATTTTAGCACCTCTCATGGAGCAACCCACCGCACGCACGCTAAACAGCAAATCTGGCGCTGCAAACGCCTTTTAGCGTGCGGCGCTTGGAGATGCTCCAAAGCTGTTGAGTCGTAGGCTCAATACGTTGTCTAATAAGATCCAACAAGTATTAGCTTCTCTTATATTTGAGTATCTTCGTGTTGTGAGGTTTGCACCTAGATTGTATGGGGGGACTCTGTGTTACCTCCTGGTCGGTCCTAAGATAATCCAGATCTGGACAAATCAATATTAATATTATTTGTACTCAACTTTTATACATCTCTAATTCTTATTATAAAATGTATATTTTTATAAGTATAATTTTTTTCTTTGTTCGTATAGTTTAACTACATAACTAGAAATACTACTAAATATTCGTTGGTGTGGTTTTAGTTCGTAATGAATATTTATAACAAAATTTTGTTCTACAACTAGTTCTTCTACACTTATGGTACAAATTTATAAAGAGTACATTTAACAAATATTTTAACAACAGTTTCTAGTGTATGATTAATTACGCATATTTATAGAAACTTATATAGTACTATAAATTAAACCAATCACACTATTTTCCATGGTCAAATTTTCTAATAAGTCAAAATTTAACAAAAATGTGCATGCTCTGTACTTGGTATCAAAAACAAATACTATTGTTTGGACTAATCACTAGTAAAAATTAAGTTGTGTGTATTCTAATATGTTTGTATATGTAAATTTTATTGTTCGATATGCTCTTATACAACATGCTTGTTAATATATGATGTAGACAAGTTTCTCAGCAGTTTATATGATATAAAAAATATGAGTGATGCCCACAATACATTGTTAAATAAGAAAATGCACACATGAACACAGAGATTAGTGGGGACCAAAAACAGGACACCCCAACAGCAAAGTGTTGTACTAGCAAAAGACGCGCACCGCTTAGCGGAGTGGGGCTATAGCCATGGTAACCGATGAGGTCACTCAAGGAAGGCAACCAACAACTTTAGTCAGCTCAAAACTCATATTTTTCGTTTGGGACCTGATTCATTGGAAGAACGGAGACATTTCTTCAAGTACTACAACGGAGTATATCGAGTGTTGCATGTGAGACGATGCAATTCTGACGAACAATCCGCTGCTTACAGCAACTGATCTCCTTTATTTTTTGTGAATCCGATCTTGTCTGCAAAGATGCAATTGTGACGACCAAGAACAGGAAAATATGCACACGTGGGTTTTGTGGTTCCAACTAAAACGGCCGACCCTCGGAAGACAAAATTCCAGTGCATTTTCTGTACTACTTCACTGAGACTTGAACTGGATGTCGTTTTGTGGCGCAAATCTCAAATCTGGGGCTCCAGATTTCAGGAATCTGATCCGACTTTTCCACTTTGGTTTCACAAAGCATGATGGATCCTGAATGATTAGTTTACTGCGTGGTTTGTTGCCATGTGAATGGTCGGTTGCCAAGTGCTCGAGGTGATCTTTTTTCGTAAAGGCGGAGAAATCATTTGTTTCACCGTCAAGTGCTCGAGGTGATTTCTGCCTTTTCTCCCATGTTACCGTGTTCACTCGAGTGAGAGTGTGATGTTGTCGTCGGATGTTTGCTTTGTGCAGGCTTAATTTAAACCGGAGGTTGCAGCGAAATGTGGCGTAAATTGATCCTCATTTCGAAGGTTCCCAGCTTCTACTCCCGACGAGCAGAACGCTGCCTATGTTAGCAACTTAGCATCATGAGCACGCCTCAGTGGCGGAGCTAGGATTTTGTCATTGGGTATGCCGCATATATATTTTTTGACTATTTCGGTACATTATTTTAGCAATTTGATAAATAATAGTAAATTTACATTCTATTATTTTATAGAAGCAATAAATATTATGTAATAGAAAGATTAAGTACCAATGATGCATAAATTATCATACAAATAGTTTATTCCGGTAGGGCGCCGACGATTCTGGTCGGCGGCGTAGTTGTGAGACGCGAGTGGATGATGGACGAGGAGCAAGGAGAGTTGCTGACGGTGACCATCTACGACGGTTCCGGTTGAAGGGGGCAGCTCCGGTGCGGGTGCGGAGTGGTGAATCGACGACGGAAAACCGAATCAAAGGGCCATCAGGCAACTATGTGGGTTACTGAGTGAGGCCTCTAGGATTAAAGGAGGTGGCGCGATGGTCCCCGACGGTGGATTTGACAGGGCGACGCGGCGGGAGTGGTAGGTGGCTGCGGCTAGAGACCAAGGCGGTAGCGGCGGAGGGGAAAATGAAGTTTTAGTTGACATTTGGTTGCGCGCGCGAGGGGAGTAGAGATGCGGTAGTGCCGCGAGGGGAGTAGAGATGCGGCGGTGCCGCTTCTGCCGTAAATTTGCGCCACACCGCGTACGAAAACAGGATGCAATAACTGTTGAAGGCGTTTTTTTGCCTCGTGCTGCCGCGTCCGACAGTATTTGACCTAGGCCCTATTTTAAGGCAGTTATTAGAGATGTTCTTAGAGATTTTGATTAGATTGATCTGGAGAGGAGCAGTTGTAGGATTGATTGGCTCACTTTTTTTTCCTTACGTCGCAAGCTGCGTTGCTGCACGAGGTCTGGACTTAAGCTGAACCGTTTTACAATCTAGCTGACCAGTTACGATCGATCAATATACCAACTGTAGCTCGTTTCATGGCTCGGCTGCAGCTTGCAGGGTATGCCGGTGCATACCCGGCATACCTTGTGGCTCCGCCATTGGCACGCCTCGCTGTTTTGTGTCAAAGATTGCTTCGTTGCGCGGTCAGGCCAAGCAGCATGGCACGGCAGAAGTTCCTACACAGGTTTTAGTTGATAACAGCCTATTGTTACGATCCGTGAACAAGATTAGCCGATGATATTTCCTGCAAGTTACAGGGTGTAGTAGGAGTGTTTTGCCCCGGTACAGGGCCAATGTCGCAAGGGGTCGGTACGCATTCGCAAGGGATCGGTACGCATCTTCGAAAGACAATAGACCCTAAGATTGATCCTAGTGTGAGCGTGACCGGATATATGCAATCCGCAAACCATAGTAGATGGTCAACCTTGAGCCAGTTGACATTGCAGAGTCCGATATTGGTGGTCGCTCCGCCCACACACAAAAAAAACAAGGATTTTCTCCACTTGTTCGAGAGACCTCTTATCGAGGCTCAGCACCATGATTTGGTGAAGTGGGATCGCCACGAGCACCGATTAACGATCGCCAGGCGTTTGGTCTTAGTATCATGTAAGACTTCTAGGTGGGAAGTTGGTTAGCAAGATGGTCCACCAAAGTCTGGAAATCCTTGCCAAGAAGCTATCTTTGTCGCAGGGCGATGTTGAGATACTTGATCGGATAGGGGGTGCCAATTGGCACTTCATAACGGTTGCCGATCATCTCCTTAGTGCAAGCGATGGGGGGAAAACTTGTATCACTTTGCAAACAGCTGCCCTATTTTAGCCTCCGTGCCCTAAAAACCGTTTTTAGGGCACGAGAGGGCAAAAAACGTTCTCCAACAGCTGCCCTATGACGTGCCCTATTTTGGGGCAGCTGGGGCAGAGAGGACCTCGTCTGGACGTGGCCTATCCTTTCCAAATCCGCGCGCGCGACTCCAACCGCCACGCCGAAACATTCCCTCCCCTGACCCGAAACTCCGATCCGCCGCCGCCGCCGCCGATTCGCGCCGCCTGCCGCCGCCCCAACTCCCGCCCTTGCTCCAGCGGGCTGCCCCGCCGCTCCGCCGCCGATTCCCGCCGGGAAATGGCCGTGGCCGAGCTCGATTCGTCCCCGCTGTGTTGAATCCGCCCCGCCGTCGTCGGGCGCCGCCGAGCTCGATTCGTCCGTCTCCCGCGGCCGCGAAGCTCCGGGCGGGTGGATCCCGAGCGCCGCCGTCCGTCTGCCGCCCCTCCTCGCTCTCCCGCGAGCAGCCGCCGACGATTTGACGCCGCCCCGCCGCGGCCGAGGTGAGCTTTTTTTCCTTCACAAAGTAGATGATATTTTTTTGCTTTTTTGATCTAGATGATTAGATAGCTAATTGTAGTGCTTGTTTGTAGATGGTGGTGTTCGATTACACCACGTCCGACGAGGAGTTCGACATGGACGAGGATGTTGCCATGCTCCTCATGATGCACCACGAGGTGAACAAGAGGCCGAAGCACGGCGGTTCGGTGATGGGGCGAGAGCACATCCGGAGGCAGCGGCAAGAAGCACATGCCAAGCTCATGGCCAACTACTTCGTGGAGAGACCGGTGTTTCCGGAGCGGTACTTTCGACGCCGGTTTCGGATGAGTCGTGATTTGTTCCGGCATATTGCCGAGTGTGCAGTTGCACGACAGGTTCTTTGAGCAGCGGAGGAATTGTACCGGAGAGCTTGGACATAACCTCTACCAGAAGGTCACCTCCGCATTGCACCAGATGGCTTATGGTGTTCCTGCAGATCTTGTGGATGATCACTTGGCCATGAGTGAGAGCCAGAGTATCAAGTGTCTTCGGCGCTTTGCGGTTGCCATTGTTGAGGTTTTCGGGCCCTAGTATTTGAGAGCACCCAATGCTCAAGACACGGCTCGGCTGCTATAGATCAACAAAGATCGAGGCTTTCCAGGTATGCTTGGATCTATTGATTGCATGCACTGGAGGTGGAAGAATTGTCCTGCGGCGTAGCATGGACAATTCAGAGGACACAAGCAAGGTTCCACCATCATTCTTGAGGCCGTGGCTGACCAAGAGACTTGGATATGGCATGCATTCTTTGGCATGCCTGGTTCTTGCAATGATATTAATGTTCTCCATCGTTCACCTCTATTCACAAAATTGGCTAGCGGAGAGATGCCCGAGGTGGATTTTCAGGCCAATGGCAAGACATACAACATGGGCTACTATCTTGTAGATGGGATTTATCCCAAGTGGTCGACATTTGTGAAGCCATTGATTCTCCCCCACGGCAGGAAGGAGTTTGATTTCCACAATGCTCAAGCGGCGGCAAGGAAAGATGTGGAGAGAGATTTTTGGATTTTGCAAGCCCAATTTGCTATTGTCAGAGGACCGGCGAGGTTTTGGGATCAGGAGACTCTTTGGTACATCATGACGGCATGCGTGATCATGCATAATATGATCGTGGAGAATGAGCGTGTGCAGAATGCCATCTATGCCACCTACGAGTTGATGGGGCGTCCGGTCCGGCCGAGGCGAGGTGGAGACCGAGTCCAGCGCTTCCTTGACGTCTACCACGAGATACGGGACTCCGATGTGCACAACGATCTTCAGAAAGATCTCATGGAGGAGTGGTGGACATGGAATGGAAGGCAAAGAGCAAGGCCGTGCACTTGATTCTATTCCATTTGATGTTGTTGTATATGATGAACAATTTGGTGTTGTGTGCCCATTTGTGTTTTATTTGATAAACCATTTGATGAACTAGACATATTGTGTTGTAATAAAGCCAGTACTATTAAATTTTCATTTGTTAGAAATTTATTTAGATCATATAGCATATCATTTGTTCGTCATATGTATGAAATATGTGCAAAAAAGAGCCATTTGGTATAGGATAGCGCACCTAAAATAGGGCAGCTGTTGGAGAGGTAGTGCCCTAAAATAGGGCAGCTGGAAAAGTGGAAAACTGCTCGGTGCCCTATATGTGCTAAAACAGGTGCCCTATCTCCACTACTAATAAAAAGGCAAAGTTCAATTTCGCTAAAGCCACCAAACCCAGATGTACACAGGTCAACCAGCACCGTTAGATCATCCGAAACAACACAAATCCAACGAAAGAGATGCGTTTGATCACGAGGAACGGCCCAGATGCATCCCGTCAACCGCCAGAAACTTTCCTGCCAGCGCCCCACGTCCGCTTCTCTTTCTCTGCACCGACAGGAAATTAAACAAGACCGCATACCCCTCCACAATCAGCGCTTCCCAAATTCAAGACAGAAACAACGCTGCATACTGAAAGAACATTTTGTGTATCCCCACGTGTTTTGTGTGTTAGACGACAACCCTAGCATCTATGTATCTAATGTGGTAATAAGTGTGCAGGAAAAACAAGTAAATGATCATATAGTTCAACACCCTGAAAAGGGAAATTCAGCAGATCATCTGCTCAGGCCGGAGTCTCTGGCCTTTATGGGCTCAGGGGCCGGAGTCTCCGGTCCCAAGGTTGTTGGAGCAAAGAGCTCCAGAGGACGGCAACCTCTGGTGGGGGTCCGGAGTGACCCCGGAGTATCACCGGAGTCTCCGGCCCTCGTGCATTTGAGAAAAAAGAGCCAGAAGACGGCACCCTCTGATATGGGGTCCGGAGTGACCCCGGAGTTGCACCGGAGTCTCCGCCCTTGGAGTCCGGAGTCTCCGGTCAGGCCGGAGTCTCCGGCCCTTCTAGACCGGAGTCTCCGGTGCAAGTGGACTGCAACGGTTATATTTCTGGGAGGGGTATAAATACCCCTCCTCCTTCCACCAGCCAAGCTGCTCGACCAGAATCAAAAGTCCACCATTATTGCAAGCCCAAGAATCACTAGATCTCCTAATTCCTCCGTCCAAACTCATTGATCTTTGGAGGATTGAAGGAGAAGGTCTTGATCTACATCTTCACCGAGTCGTTCTTCATTTCCCCCTCATTCACTTGAGGGACCATTTGCTAGGGTTTCCACTAGGAAAACCTAGCCCATTGTTGTACTTACATATTGTCTTTGTGACAGATTGTAGCTGTTCGGGAGCCCCCAAGCCCTTTGTGGGTCGTGCCCCGAATCGTTGTTGTAAAGGCTCCGGACTCCGCCTTGAAGGTTTCCGATAGTTGAAGTGAACCAAACCTTTGTGGTGCGGTTCACCGGAGAAGAGGGTGAGGCCTTTGTGGCCGTTGAACCATTGTGTTGGTTCACACCTCTCCAACGAGACGTACTCCCATTTAAGGGAGGAACTCGGGAATACATCCTTGCCGTCTTGTGCTTTCACTTCGGTTACCTCTATCCTTGTTTACCGCCTTTACTTTGTATATTGTGCTTAGCTGTTAGTTTGTCATATAGGTAAATTCACCGTAGTTGCATATCTAGAGAATTTACCTTTCGTGTCAAGCTTATTTTGAAAAAGAACTAAAATTTGAATTAGCACCTATTCACCCCCCCCCCTCTAGGTGTCATACCGATCCTTTCAATTGGTATCAGAGCCTAGGCTCTCTTGTTGGGTTTAACCGCCTAAGAGAAGTATGACACAAAGTGAGGATGAGGCCGAGACTCTTGCGAAGGCAAATGAGGCCCTTGAAAAGGCCAAAGCCACCACGGCATCCATGGCCGATATCAAAGCTTTGGAAACAACTTTGACATCGACCATGAATTCTAAATTTGATGAGTTTCGTGACTTGTTCATGAAATTTGCAAATGGCAAGCACTCGGAAATCATCCCACTAGAGGATGCCTCTAACTCCGAAGAGGGTGATTCCAAGGAGGATAAAGAGAAAAAGAAAAAGGGGGTTGAAACCGATACTAGACCTAAAACATCTCCTACTTTGCATGAGGAGAAGGAAGGGTACCATGCCGTTCCGGGATGGTACTCTCCCGATCCAATTATTACAACCCACATAAACCCTCTAGGTCCTCCACCTAAACTTAATGCATTAGCTTTTGCAAGTTGGCAACGCTCAATGAAATCTCATATCAACAGTGCCTCCATCGAGCTTTGGAGGATCATTGAATACGGATACAATGTTGAGGATCCAAGCAACATGACAAAAAGAGAGTTCGCCGAAAAGCAACTCAATGCCTCCGCTCTTCACATGATTGACCTCTCGTTGAGCGATAATGACAAGCATCATGTCCTTCATGCCACCACCGCCAAAGAAGCTTGGGATTGTCTTGAGGTTGCCTTCCTTGGGAATGAAAGCATGAAGAGGAATAGATATGAATCCTTGAGCAATGCTGCCGAAGGCTTATACATGCTTGACAATGAGAATCATGAAGAGATGTATGGAAGACTCAAGACTCTTGCCAAAGCCTTTTATGATGTGGGAGCAACATATGTGGATGATGCTTGGGTCAAGAGTAAGTATGTGAATTCTCTCTTGCCCTCGGAGCCTATGGAGTTGAAGTCAATTCAAGGAAGATACAACTATCATCAAATGTCTTCACATGAGGTTATGCAAGAAGTTCAAGCCTCCAAGGTTGCCACGAAGAATGCCGAAGATAACCGTGCTAGGGCCATGGGAATGAGACAAGGTCCATCACTTGCCTTGAAGGCCAAGGTGATTAGTATGGATGAGAATGATGAGGTTGAAGCTTGCCCAAACAACATTGCTCCCAATGATCTTGAACAAGCCCTCAATAGTCACATAGCGCTCGCCACAAGAGTCTTTTGGAATGACCCAGTAAGTGCTAAAGCTCGTTTTGATCGAGAGAACAACTCAAGTGGCAAGAAAGAGTTTGCCTCAAGGACAAAGACGTGCTACAATTGTCATGACAAGAATCACTACATAAGAGAGTGTCCTTATGAGAACCGTGAGCAAAATGGTGGGAAGCTTGTCCCAAAGGACCACTCAAAGTTGATTCAAAAGAAGCCCGCAAGACCAAGGAAGCCTTTCTTCAAGAAGGCACCAAGAATTGTGTTGGTGGCACAAGAAGAATATGCCCCAAGTGATTCCGAAGATGAATATGCACCCAATAAAGAGGTAGCCGCATTGGCTATTGTATCTACTTCATCATCGTCTCTCTTTGAATCCCCCAATGAGAACGTCTCCACCAACACCGCTCGTTGCCTCATGGCTCATGTCACCGAGGTATCATCTCCTTCTCCTAAGACTACGCATGATCAATCTAGTCTTGAGATTAAGAAGGAACTAGTTGCCTCCGATACTCTTGTGACTAACTTGCAAGGTGAAGCCAAAGAACATGTTGAGTCTCTCATGAGACAACTATGTGCGGCCGAAGAACTTTTTCAGGAAAAGAGTAAGATTGAGAGAGAGGATTCTCTCACCATTGCCTCCTTGAATGCTTCTATAGCATCCTTAAATGACTCTCTTGATGAAGAAAGTGAATATAGAACCACTCTTGAGGAAAGACTTGAGTCTCTTGATGCTAAAAATGATGAAATCATTAATAAAATCATTAAGGATAGAGATCATGTCTTTGCTAAATATAAAGTAATTAAAAAGGAGAAAGTTGAACTTGGAGTTGCAAATGCTAGACTTCTTGAAAATATGGAGAAGCTTGACAAGGCTCACAAGGTCTTGGAAACGACCCACTCCCTTCTAGTCAAGTCTCATGAGCAATTTCAAACTCAACTTTCTAAAACTTGTTCAACTAGTATATCTATTCTTCCTCGTGTTCATGAAAATGCTATTGAAGAAAATGCTAGGTTGAAAGTGGATCTTGCTAAAGCCACTAGTGCTAGGACCTCTATTCCCAAAGGTAAAGATAAGGGCATTGCTTATTTGTTTGAGCAAAAACCACACAAAGGGAAAGAGGGTCTTGGTTATGTGGCCGAAGCAAAGAAAAAAGTGAGCAACATCAAGGAGAACAAGACCAAACCCGCACAAGCCAAGACTCCCATTGCGGGTGGTAGTGCCACTAGGGGCAAGACTACTCGTAGTGAATTTGTGGGGCATAACAATCCCAACTATATTCTTTATGTTGACTATTATGGTGATGTTTATGCAAAATATGTCGGTCCTTAACCTCCTTCGGCCGTCTCCCCCAGTTCTGAGCTCCCCAGCGACGACCAGCCCGCGACAACGGGAAGACTTTGCTTCTCGGATGCAATCAGTCCGCCGGATCCGGCAGAAGCGGGGAAGCGATCCACTCCCCATCGCGCGCGCGCGGCTCCTCGGTGAGTCATGCCCGCTTTCCCCTCTCCAGCCGGTTGGGATGGTCTCGATCCAGCTTTGATTTGGCACTACTCTGTAACTCTGTTCGTTCCCCTGTTTTCGTTTGGGAAATTCCGCTGTTCGTCGCGTAGCTTCGTGGAGGTTTACCTTCTGGCTCAGCTCGTCGCCGCCCTCAGCGACCCAACCGAGCAGTCTCCTGCCGGCCCGACGATCAAATGAAGCAGGCTCCTCGGCAAGGAGTTTAGAGACCGTACAGCATCTCTTCGGCAACCACTCAGCAACGCCCGGCCAGCCCCGAAGAGAGCAGCGCATAGGGAACCTCCCCAAGAGAGTTTCAGTGCTGATTTGATGACTCTGCCAGGTATGGATGATACTGCGCTGATTTGTTTCCATGAGACAGCTGAATATTAACATCTTTACAAATTTGGTCACACAAATGGTTTCCAGCAAACAACAACTGGTATTCTTTCCTAATGTAATATGTGGTATTACTTGTCTCTTATATTTTTCAATGGGAATACAACTTTAGCTAAAACGTTTTTTAGATAAGTTGTCTTTTCGATTTAGGTGATTAAAAGCTTCCTTCATGTACAACTTGTGAAATTCGTTGTCTATCTATCATCTAATGTGTTTATAATACAGAAATCTGAAATTCCTATCAGGTTGTCCTATAATAGAGAATCAAAGAAGGTCCAAAGTTGGTCGAGGATTTGCAGTGTACTGCAACAGTTCTAAATACAAGGTAAGCACACATAGTTGGGCCAGCTGCGGTATTAACTTTCTAGCTCATTTCCTTTGTTAATCTGTAGTAGATTGTTGTGATACTTATTAAAATCTGAACATATATGCTTTAGTAGTGGTGTTACTACTCTGAATAAAAGCCAAGTTTACTAACGTCTTTGGTCCTTTTCATTTTCCTGAAAGTAATGGTTAGGTGTATTGTGGTCCAATTTTGTGTTAGTGAATACCTTTTTTTCCAGAAAATAGAATTCATGTGTAGCTCAATTTTTTTTGTGCACGAGGACAACGGGAACACCCCTGCTATCCCCTCTCCTGATTCATGTGCAGCGTAGTTTACAGGCACCTCCTATTTCTATATTCTGCCTGCTCATCCACCTCCTGGACCGGATGCACACAGTCGCCCATCATGGTGCGTGTGTAGGCCAGGTCTGACGAATTTGATGCTTTCTTTTGCATGGTGCAACATTGCAGGTCCATAAATCTCAATGAGTCTGTACTGATGTCACCCAAAAGCTTGTTTTACTTCTAATTACATGTGCTTCCTCTCTACCATTTGCAACTAGGATTCCAGGAAAAGGATACACCCCATGGTCTACAGCAATGCATCTAAGCTCTAAGGTCATGATGTTATTTACAGAAGGCTATTGTCTTAGTGTTGATTCCAATTGTCACATGTACATCATTGGCTCGCACAGTGTAAGTACATATATTTCTTCAGACTTTAAAGGTGTAAATGATTCAATTTATTGACATAGTAAGCATATTTTTTCTTGCTGATATGTATATGTTTTCCAGGTTTGTGATTACATGTCTATGCATGGTTTAGAATTTTTTCTTGCTGCCATTTTGACAATTTGTCAAAAGTAATCAAATTGATTGTTTCATGTCTATGCATGGTTTAGAAATTCTTGTGCAAATGAATTAAAATTGTTCTAAGAAAACATTCACACGTATATTTTGCTGAATTTTATGGAGACGTGCATTGTGCGTTGCACGTGCACGCTAACTATATGAAAGGGAGGAGCATGGCAAGCTGCCCAGGACAGATCTCTGAGACCGACACAATCAATGAGACTTCCCGTGTTGCTATATTTGATCATGTGGTGGCGGTGTGAGGAAATCTCTTGCCGTTTGCCAATTCTGAATTTTATTTGTTGTGCAAGCAGCCAGTTGAAATCAAATTAAGGTTTGGTTTTCGTTTTCTTTTCAGTCATCCAAAAAAAGTGATGGATTATTGCAGCTAGAAAGTGAGTCTTCCATGTTCTCTTATTTTACTTATTACTATGTGTCGTTATATTCTTTTGCAAAAAAATTATCATTGCATGACATTGTCCACAATGGTCACTGTTTGAGGGAAATTAGTATAATTATTGATCATGAATAAGTTGGCCTATTTGCCTGGTTAATTAGGCTTTATTTCCTCTTTTGCCCATTGCATGGATGTGGTACAAATATTAAATTCTTCATTTTTTAGGCACAACTATGTGTACCAGGTTATAAATTTTCGAGTCCCATTCTTACAAATGGCTTTATGAATTATTTTAGACTTCAGTGTTTGATCCATTTTGTAGGAGAATGACTATCACTCTATCAGGGCTTGATCAGATGTATAATTAAGAGCTTGGTCGTAGTCTGGGCAGGAATTCAATTGCAGTTGGATTAATTGTATTTGAGAGGCCAAATAAAAGCACCAGGTATCATTTTTTCGATCATTTCGTGTACTTGAATTGTATTGAATTTCTATAGCTCTGGACTGATACTCAATTATATGCGTCCTGGGCCTACTTATAAGTACACGGCGAAGTTTGTGCTCTCAATCAAGTGTATAATGTTTATGTTGATCCTCATAACCTATTTTGCTATCCTGATAAGCAGCAGGTACCACCCACACCCGATTATTTTGTCACAGGAAGGGCACTATGCCCCTTTGAGCTACGTAACCAACACTCACATAAATGGCTCATGCTTCACCTCTGTTTTATAAATCGATTTCTTATGGTGTCCGAGGTGCAAACATGTATGGCAGCATCAGACAAGGCTAGGGCTGTGGATGATGAGGGCGGGTTGAAGTTTTTCAGATTGTATTTTATTTATGCTTGAATTTAAATTTAAGATTGATCTCATCATGCTTGGTACGTTCTTTTACCTTACATAGAATGTGTAAGGTAAGGTAAAAGAAGATCTTATTCTTATTTTGATACTGCCAGCTCAGGGGCGTGCGCGCTGTCTGTGTAATCACTTCACCGGATTAACTAGGATACATACACATTCAGTAAAATATTACATAATGATGGTTTAATACCTCCCTTTGTCAAGTTATCTATTGCCTCTGATTTGTTTTGTTTTTGACAAATTCAGATTTGGACAATGATCATGTTGGATAGAAACTGAGAGAAGCGTTGGTTGGAATTGTTGAGATAATTTGGGCATTTAGATCTGATGATCATGCTAATTTTAAGTAATCTTTTCCCCGAAATTTCTATGGTTTCAAATATCTTTTGCTGAAAAAGTGTATAGGTAACTTTGCTTTGCTAGGAGATGCCTTATATGATATGAAGCAAAAACTGAATATTACAGACAGTCAGCTTTCAGATTGGAACCAAAATCAAGTTATTGCAAGGGATTCTGTGATCTGTTACCATAACAAAACATTGTTGTTCAATTGTAAGTTGGAGTTGCACCTTCTCGTGTTTGTTTTGTTTCTAATGTTCATGCAGTTAATGTTGTTGAACAGCAGATGTCCCTCCTATTTCTTGCTCTGATTGTCTTGGTTCTGTGCTAATATTTGCCCACACATCATAAGGTTCTTTTGAATCGTAATCAGGCGTAACCTTCTGTCATGACATAGATGAAACAACATTAAGGTCAGCTTTAAATTTCTATACTTTTTGGGAATATTTATTTTATTTTGTATTGGCATGAATTTTGATTGGTCAACATAAGGTTTAAGATCGTGCGTTGCACGTGCACGGCTACTAGTATGTGCTAAAACACCATATAGGATAGGGCAGCTGTTAGAGATGCTCTTAGTATGCCCAGAGGACATACAGAAATATGTGAATCGCGTGCAGGCGTGCAGCTCTATCCCAGAGGACCAAACCGGTATGGCTCCAGCTAAGGGTACATTCGATCCAAAGGAGATCTAGGTCTTTGTCCCTCTTGTCAGCGAAACTGTCGGTCCTCCAACCTCGGAGAGGCGGCAGACATAGGGACCCTCGCCGGCGGGAAGATTATCGTTCTTTTTTTAGGTTGTTCCTGTGTTTTTTTCGGAATGTTGGCGGCGACATCCCTAAGGCAGGACAACCTCATCCCCGTCCTATCCTCGCACCAGTGGTGTGCCTACTGTCGATTGAGGGCGTGTCGAGTCGTGTATCTGACGAATCTTCTCGCATCCGGTCCGTTTTCTTGTTCGTTCGTGTGATTTTAGGTGTGTCCCTTCCGATCTATGTTGGTCATCATTGGCGATGGTTGTTGCTCCGGTGCGACGGTCTTAGCACGTTGACTTACAGTCGGTCTATTATAACAAGTTCTACTATGACAAATTTTTGCCCGACTCCAGTGAGGGGTAGGTGAGAACGGCGGCACGCCTTTGACTCGCTTCAGTGCTGTAATTCTTGCTAGGCGGTCTAAAAACCTATTGTAATTTTTATTACTTATTATAATCCTTTGTGCACTTGTTGATGATCAAGAGGTCAGTTCACTTTTTCGAGAAAAAAAACTATGTTGACAAGAGATGTTCTATTTAAATTCCCTGCGATGCGAAATGTGGACCTGACTGGCCATTGAGCATCAGTCGTTCTCCTTGCGGCCCAGCATGACATTTCCCATCTCCCATTTCTCTGTCTCTCTCTCCTGCTACTCACTCGCAAATCTTTTCTGAAGGCCCAGCATGATCTTTCGCCACTTTCAAATGTAGCCCACAAAGGTCCTTATAGGCCTGGATCGGAAGACGGACTAAACCAGGACCCCTACCTACCGCGGCCACCGTCCATGGCTGGAATGGAACGATCACTCGGCCGGTCGGCGCGGCCGGCGTGAAGGCTAGGCACCCCGCGAAACCGGCGAGAGAAGCCTCCCCGAATCCCTCATGGCCAGCGGCGCATTGATTCGACCTACTTTTACGCAAGTTGCCTAGAGGAGCCCTACCACCACTACTCCATGTGACAATGCGGTGTGGAGGAGGCGGAACGCGGGAGCTAGTAGTGTTTCCATTTTCAACGCCTACATATAGCTGCCCCCGGGGCTCGGAATAGATCTCGCGATCGTCTCGTTCAGTCCTGCGGAGAAGTCAGCAGCGCAGCTCCTGTCTTCGTGTCTTCCCGATCGATCCATCTGTAGAGGAAGGCGAGATCGGACAGGGAGCGGCGGAGATGGCGCAGGGGACGCTGGAGGTGCTGCTCGTCGGAGCCAAGGGCCTCGAGAACACCGACTTTCTGTGTACGTACTACGCCAACCTTAATTCAGCCCGTTTCCTCTTCCCCCCACCTCGCGAATTCTGCCCGTCTACCTGCTAGATCGCTTCGGTCTGGAACTCTGGATCCTGCAAATCTGGAGAATTGTGGTTTTCCTTGTGTTCTCGCTTTAGCTGTACTACTACTAGGATCGATCCTCGTTTCACAGATCGTTTCCTGCAGGCGACATGGATCCGTACGCGGTTCTGAGATGCACCTCCGACGAGCAGAAGAGCAGCGTCGCGTCAGGTAAACCGTCTTCTATAGATTACCTTTGCTTTTATACAGAATCTACTGATCCCTGAATCTACATGATATAGTTTCGATGATCGTGCTGCTCTGCTTTATGCAAATTTGGAAGCTTCCTTCTTGAAGCTAGTACTGTACGTCTTAGTCGGCTAGTATCTGCATTTCTATGAGCTAATCTCTGGGCTGGGTCAGCCATGTCTCTGCTTCTGAACAGCCAATTGGAGACTTGAAGTTTTCAAAACGAACCCTGAATAAGTCACAGCTTCTGGCATGCCCATAGAAGCTATCATTAACAGCTAAAAATTCAAGCGATCATAGTAAGAAAGTGCAAATCGATTCGAAATGCTGCTAACCTAAAAGCATGCACAACTAGTGAATACGTCTTAATTTACCGCATTGCCTTCGACGACTGACATGAACCGTGTTAAGCTAGCCTTCCACTAATGAAAAGGGGGGTCCATTCAGACATACTTATTGCTTAGTAATGAGTAGCGCCATGCATCTCAATGGTACCGTAAATGTTTGCGGTTTGCTATCGACTTCCATATCCATTGTAAGTTTGTAACTTGAATTCATTCGGTTCATGCAGGCAAAGGAAGTGAACCTGAATGGAATGAAACCTTTGTGTTCACAACCTCTGAACACGCAACTGAGCTAATCATCAAGCTCCTGGACAGTGATGCTG
Organism: Poa annua; assembly: GCA_026929855.1. NCBI lineage: Eukaryota > Viridiplantae > Streptophyta > Magnoliopsida > Poales > Poaceae > Poa > Poa annua. The sequence goes on from CM049433.1 coordinate 76,980,010, forward strand.
GCACGGAAGACGACATTGTTGGTGAAGCAACGTAAGTTTATAGGATAATTTTTTTCAACTTTGTCGGTTTCTATTTTCTGAAGATGGCCCGAACCAAAATTTTTCCTACAGGTCATTTCTGTGCCTGGAGCTCTTACATCGAAGTTGCTTAAAGTCCTAAACCATGTTTGACGAATTCTCTGCTGAAATACTTGCAGTTTGCATTTCGGCTCATGTCATGGCCTCGCAGGATGCAACCTGAAAGTTTGCAGATTAATTTCGTCGCTCACTCTAACGGAATAGCTGATTCTTGCAGGATCCCATTGGATGCGGTCTATGGTGAAGGACGCATACCACCAACTGTTTACAATGTTGTCAAAGACGAGGAGTACCGTGGAGAAATCAAAATTGGTCTGACGTTCACTCCGGAGGTAATTGTCTCACCTTTATGATCATAGATTACACGCCCCATTGTCCCTGACTCAGATGTTGTCTTCCATATTGGTTACACGTGTGCCTGCCCTTTCTCTTATGTTTGCATTACTAACTGTATAGATTAAAGGGTTTCCTTCTCAAAACCTCTACCACACTAGCAGTAACGAGGTGTGGGGCCTGGGGAGTACCTGTAAAATGCCAAAGCGCAGTAGACTCTATGTTTCGTTAATGAAGCACGAGGGATCCCTTTTATAGAAAAAAATGTTTTCTATAGCTTGATTCGCGGTAACCTTGATGTGGTAAATTGATGAACTGAACAGGTGGCTATAATTTTTCTAACAATTTAGTCTTTCTACTTTTAGTTTCCTGGGGCCACTAATTAAAATACTTCTGTGCTGGTGCGCATCTCGGTTGTCTTGTGCTTAATGTTTCCCATTGCCATGAAACTTAATGAGTTGTCCCTTCTCCTGGTGTCAGTTCCAGCATTTCGACAAATGTTTCCTCTGATCTCATTATTTACCTTTTGACGAAATGCTCCTTCTGTTCACAGGAGTGTCGTGATTAGGATTTACCTGAGGAGAACTATGGTGGTGCAATCAACTTCTTTTGAAGAAGCAGATCTTTGTTGAACCGCAATGCTGTGTGACAATTCGTGTTTCGTCTGTTAATGTACTTTTCCATTGTTTAACTTGAAGTCTCCATATTAACTGGTATTACTTTCAAGTATTTAAATTTGTAATAATGTTGTTTGCTCTTTAATGGTCAATAAACTGATTTGTCATACCGGCGGCCCTTTTCCTATACAACCTAACTATACAATACTTTCTCCGCTCACCATTATAAGATAATTTAGCACTTTTTCTTGAAACGGATGTATTTAGATTTTAGACGTTTCAGTGCGTATTTTCACTTATTTTGATCTGTATATAGTCCGCATTGTAATATCTAAAACATATTATAATGGTAAAGGGAGGGAGCATCTCTTATCTTCTCTTCTCATAAATTTCTTAACACTACACACACATATAAATTATAAAAAGGTCCAGCTCCCGTAATCTACATCAACATGCAACAACTACCACCAGTCTCCAGCTCTGACAACTCACTCACAACGAGATTCACGTGTCGGGTAAAAATTCAAATAACTACTAGTTGTGCTGCTTAGAATCACATGTACCGAAAGGGACTGGCAGGGTTTTAATGAGGCGGCTTGCTGACCTAATATATGCGGTGGTAATTTTTTTAAAAAAAAAGAATCACATGTTCCGATGATTACAGTTTGATGCCGCGTTGATAGCAAAGAGCCCACCTGTTACCTTTGGTCTGGTCCGGTCCACCAGTCGACCTATCTCTCTCCCCATTCCTTCCCGCTCACTACAGGGGAGATGGAGGAGGTCGGCGCTTACGACATTGGCAGTTGTGGCTCTAGTGCTGATGGTGATGGCAACATAATTCATGGCGGTGGAAGCAGAATGGATGACATGGAAAAACTTTTGTTAACTCAACCATTGTGGGTGGAGGCAAGCTAGCAATGTTGGCCCAGATCTGGGTGGAGAATCTGGCGATGAGCCATCGGTGGACCTACAATTTTGGTGGACTTGAGTAAGTAACCCTTGTTCCTCTTGACTTGCAGGCAGTAGGGTGTTAAACAAATTGGGATTTAGGGCCAGGGTTTACTGATTTGGGCTACTTTGTTGTTTGGTGTCGATAAATCTGACGTTGGAACTCATTTTGATGGAATGGGATATCTAGAAAAGAAACTTTGCCGGTCACATAATACATATTTGAATCTAATAGAACCAATTGAGACCCAAGGGTATAGTACGAGAGACATAGTTTACAACATCAACGTGGAGTGCATTGGATTAGAGGGGATGAGTTGATTGAGAACAATTCAAAGATATACGAAATGGTGGGGGCAATGTGAGCTAAAATGTTTTTGAAGTTGACTGTAAAGAGGGGCGCCATAGTTCTTGTTGATGTACAGTTTAACGCAGCAGAAGAGTCTAGTGAAGCCTATCAATTAGCATCCAAGGTAATTAATTATGTAATTATGCATCGGTGGTCTATGATTTTAGTCCCTCTATTGTGTATGTTTTTAATGATGAATGATTGTTTTTCGTTCGCAATGGTGGTAGTTCATAGACTCGTAATCCTTGTTGTTGCACTAATCCTTATGTTTACACTAAAAAAAGAATGTTTAGAAGCGAAAGACAATATCGTTTGAAGGACGCCATGGTGGCAATACATTACGTGTTTTGTAGCACAAGAGATTGAACTTAATAGTCAATCGAATGAGCATGTAACACGTAGGTTGCCGGAGGAAGAGCTTAAATCATACCAGTGCTCTAAAGCTCAATTTATCCTATAAGGAGATTCGAATATGTGATATTTCGCTAATGTTGTCAATGGCAGACATAAGTGATAGGAAGAAATGTATTCACTCTCTTTATCAGGATAAAGGCTTGATTGAAGGTCAGGGTGAGCTTAAAGAGTATGTTACAAATTATTAAAAGGTACGTTCGGGGCTTTGGGGAAGGAAACTTTACTCTTGATGCGACACGGACAGACGGTATTCCCCAAATGTCCGCTGAGGAAAACAACCTTCTTATTTCTCCCTTCTCTGAAGACGAGATAAGCAAGGCAGTTTTCCAAATGGAGAACAATAAGGCGTCAGGACCGGATGGTTTTCCTGCTGAGTTTTATCAGCATTTTTGGGAAACGATCAAGGCCGACCACTTAGAGTTTTTCAGATGTCTTCATGCTGGTAATCGATAGTTGTTTCGCCTTAAGTTTGGGGAAATCGTTTTGTTACCTAAAATTCGGAGGCTGAGAGCATACAATAATATCGGCCTATATGCTACTAAATGTTACTTTCATATCTTTAGGAAAGTGGCCGCCATTAAATTATGTGGTTGATCATGTGGTTAAACCTACCCAAGTTGTGTTTATGCATGGGAGGAATATACTTGACGTGGTCATCGTCCCTAAATGAGATGCACATGATAAAACTTAATGGGGGTGATATTCAAAATAGACTTTGAAAAATCCAATAATAAGGTTAAATAGCCATTCCTCCAACAGACTTTGAGAATGAAAGGGTTCTCAGATGACTGGTATGAGTTGACCCACAATTTTGTTTCTGGAGGTAGTGTGGCGATGAAAATCAATGACGATGTTAGACGCTATTTCCAAACATAAAAGGGATTGAGGCAAGGTGATCCCTGTAGGAGATATGCCCTAGAGGCAATTAATAAAGAGTTTTATTTATCATATCTCATTTGTTCATAATACGTTTTTGTGTCATGCTATAACTGTATTAAGCGGAAACATTAATACACGTGTGATGTGAAACAACCAGGTCCCCAGTAGCCTCTATTTGACTGGTTCATTGTGCAATCGATGATCGAGGTTTCCCGATCATGTGACATGGCGTCTATTTGACAATGAAGTCATGTCGATGGTAGAACGATGTGATGGACATACCCAATATTTGTAGGACGTAGTCATTACACCTTCGACCGTGAGATCTACTCTTATTGCTATTCCTGGAAGACACTTTGATTGCATCAAACGTCATATCTTATATAGTGTGACAATAAAGGTGTCCCTCTCGGGTGTCGGAAAGGAATATGTTGAGACGGGGGGTCAAGAGCGGGATTTGCCAGTCCCATAGCAGGATAGATACTCTAGGGCCCACTCGGTGAGATTATGTCAAACGACCTTGCAAGCGTGTGACTAGGTCACCAGGACATAATATCATGGACGAGTAGAAGTTAGCAGTGTCGGTAATGAGATCAAGCTAGGTATGGAGATATCTATGAACGAGTCTCGGATGCGCTAAGTATCGCATGGCAAAAGGTTTAAGACTCAGACGTCTAGGTTCGATTGGTAAAGTATTCGTTATCTCGCAGGGATTAATTCTGGGTATCCAAGGTACACGAATTAGTCATTGATCGGAGAGGAGTCTCGATCATGTCTGGTGAGATAATCGAACCGCTAGGGTAACACACTTAAGGGGAGTCGACATTTTACCGGAAGAGAAAAATAGGAAAAGAGAGACCGGGAGTGTCCCGGGAAAGTTCCGATGGAGATCGGGCAGCAACGAAATAGTTTTCGGAGCCGGAATAAATTATGTAATATGTATTTAATATTAATTAGTGTAATTAATAGTTAAATATATTTTATTTTAATTTTTCCTGAATTTTTAAAGGCAAAAATCCCTAAATGGGCCTTTTTGGGCAAAAGGGACCATGAGGGGGGGAGGGAGTCCCTCCCAAGGGAGGGGCTGGTTCGGCCGGCCCCCTAGTGGGGGCCCACTAGGGCCGGCGCACCATGTATGGCCGGCTGGGGTGTGGGATTAGTCCCACACCGCCAGCCTGGCAAGTTGGGCAGCCCCTGGCCTCCTATATATATGGGGGTACCCTTGGCATTTGAAGACACACCAATTTCTCTCTCTCTCTCTCTCTCTCTCTCTCTCCTTGGATCCCATGACTCCCCAGTTTGGAGTTACGCCGAGGATTAGTTTTCTCCACCATACGCACACCGCCGTGCTGCTGGTCTCCCGGTCCCAGTCTTCCGCTGCTTCGTCCTTGGATCGGAGCCCGGAGTTCGTCGGCTTCACCGTACGTGTGTAACGCCCTGCGAGGCACCACGCTAGTGGTGCTAGAGGTCTGCTTCCTCTACACGGCATCGAAGTCTTCGTCGGCTTCATCGACAACGCTTGTGCGGGAGCGTAATCCCTGCTTTTCGGTCTACAAGAGGTATGTGCACCGACCCCCCTTCGTACTACTATATCTGCATAGTATAGATTCTGGCTAGTTTAAGGTTATCGCTGTTAGGAAATTTTTTGTTTTCTGCCTGCGATCCCCTTCAGTGGTATCAGAGCCGATCTATGCGTAGATATAGCTGTGCGCTAGCTGCACCCGTGTTTATCACGGGGACATCGTTCTTATTATTTGTTACCCTCTCGCGTGCACTTGCACTGCCGGCAGCATCGAGTTGATGAAGCGGCCCGGACCGACCTTACGCGTACGCTTACGCGAGACTGGTTCCACAACTGACATACGGCTGGTTCCGTATATGTGGCTGGCGGGCGTCTGTCTCTCTCTCTTTAGTTGTCTTTGCATTTTCAATGGAGGGCCCGAAAGGGATGAATAAATATGCAATTATTTGATCGTTGTTGTGGTCATAGGTTCGTAGGTATGAAGCGGTTCTATTTACGACAGCCCCAAGCCACGTAAAATATGCAAAAGATAAAGTAGAAGCGTCTAACTTTATTTTGCAGGGGCAATGTGATATGGTCAAGTTAGGTTTATTAAATTGTTTATAAACTGTTGGCGCGAAGGAGACTGATACGTCTCCAACGTATCTATAATTTCTTATGTTCCATGCTATATTATACCAAGTTATCACATGTTTTATATGCATTTTATATAGTTCTATGCATTTTCTGGGACTAACCTATTAACAAGATGCCACAGTGTCAGTTCCCTGTTTTCTGTTGTTTTTTGTTTCAGAAAAGTACTTAAGGAAATATTCTCGGAATTGGACGATTTCTTTTCTGAAGTCAGTTTTTCATCGGGAACGTTCCAGAAAGCCGAACACGAGACGAAGTGGGACACCGAGGCGGCGCCACCACGTGCTCGCGCGGCAGCACTCCTGGCCACGCGAGGACCAGGTGTGGGCCCCTCGGGGCGCCACCGACTTCGCCCTTTCGCCTACAAATACCCCCCAGACTAAAAACCCTAACACGGTGTTCATATTTTCCTCCACGGGTCCCGAGCCGCCGCCGTCGTCAACACCAATTCGGGAGAGATCAGAACTTCTTCCCGGCACCCTGCCGGGAGGGGGGAATCGTCACCGGAGGCCTCTACGTCGCCATGACCGCCTCCGGACTGATGCGTGAGTAGTCTACCCTTGGACTACGGGTCCATAGCAGTAGCTAGATGGTTGTCTTCTCTTCTTGTGCTATCATGTTTAGATCTTGTGAGCTGCCTATCATGATCAAGATCACCGTTATGTAATACTTCATGTTGTGTTTGCTGGGATCCGATGAATATTGAGTACTAAAGTTATTGCTTCATAATATATCATGTGTGTGCTGTTTAATGATCTTGCATGCTCTCTGTTACTTGTGTATGCTCTGGCCAAGTAGATGCTTGTGACTCCAAGAGGGGGTATTTATGCTCGATAGTAGGTTCATGTCTCTATTAAATCTGGGGTGGTGACAGCTAGCTCTAAGGTTGTAGATGTACTGTTGCTACTAGGGATAAAACAGTAGTACTTTGTCTAAGGATGATGTTACTTACTTACTTTACACACAGTGCTTAAGGCGATAATCTGTTGCATGCAACTTAATACTGAAAGGGGTGCGGACGCTAACCGGAAGGTGGATTATTAGTCATAGATGCGGTTGGAACGGTCTATGTATATTGTTGTAATGCCCGAATGAATCTCACACTAGACATCATAACATTGGTATATGCATTGGTTTGCTCATCATTATTCTATCAATTGCCCAGCTGTAATTTTATTACCCGCATGAATGTTATTATTATTTATGGAGAGACACCACTAGTGAACTGTGGACCCCGGTCCTTCTCTTTAATCTGATAAACCACAAACTGCAAACCTGTTACTTTCTGCAAACAAACATCTTTCTTCCACACATACGTTTAATCCTTTGTTACAGCAAGCCGGTGAGATTGACAACCTCACCGTTAAGTTGGGGCAAAGTATCTTGATTGTGTTGTGTGCAGGTTCCACGTCACCTACGTCCCAGGAAGCATTTTCTGGCGCCCTTACGTCGCAGATTTTTCTGGCGCCGTTGACACCTCGGGGGAATTCATTATTTCCTACTGATTCGATCACCTTGGTTTCACAACTGAGGGAAACTTGCTGCTGCACTACTTCATACCTTCCTCTTGGGGTCTCCCAACAACACACCCACCGTGTGCATCAAGCATTTTTCTGGCGCCGTTGCCGGGGAAATAAGAATTCCTTTGAAGACCTTCACACTCCTCCGTCAACTTCGTTGCCGGTGATTTGAAGATTCTTCTACGAGGGGAGTTTTCGCACTTCCAATCTTTTTATTTTGTTATTGTCTTGCTTATTTTATTTTTATTACTGTCTTGTTTGCTTAATATCAAAAATACAAAAAAATTAGCTACTTGCATTACTTTGTTTATTTCAGTTTGCTATTTTATTTTCAGTTTTTGTTATTTTGGTTATTTCGGTTTGTTAATTAATTTGCTAAAATGAGTACTACTGAGAATACTAAGTTGTGTGACCTTACTAGCACCAACAACAATGATTTTATATGCACACCTATTGCTCCACCTGCATCTAAAGCTGAATTCTTTGAAATTAAACCTGCTTTGTTGAACCTTGTTATGAGAGAGCAATTTTCTGGTGTTAGTTCTGATGATGCTGCTGCCCATCTAAATAATTTTGTTGAACTATGTGAAATGCAAAAATATAAGGATATAGATGGTGATATTATAAAACTGAAATTATTTCCTTTCTCCTTGAGAGGAAGAGCTAAAGAATGGTTGATTTCATTGCCTAGGAATAGTATTGATTCATGGATTAAATGTAAAGATGCTTTTATTGGAAAATACTATCCTCCTGCTAAGATTATTTCTCTAAGAAGTAGCATCATGAATTTTAAACAACTTGATAATGAACATGTTGCTCAAGCTTGGGAAAGAATGAAATCTTTGATAAAGAATTGTCCAACCCATGGACTGACTGCTTGGATGATCATCCAAACCTTTTATGCAGGACTGAATTTTTCTTCAAGAAACTTATTGGATTCGGCTGCTGGAGGTACTTTTATGTCCATCACCTTGGGGGCTGCAACAAAACTCTTGGATAATATGATGGTGAATTATTCTGAATGGCATACTGAAAGGACACCTCAAGGTAAGAAGGTAAATTCTGTTGAAGAAACCTCCTCCTTGAGTGAAAAGATTGATATTATCATGTCTATGCTTGCAAATGGTAAATCCCATGTTGATCCAAATAATGTTCCCTTAGCTTCTTTAGTTGCACAAGAAGAGCATGTTGATGTGAACTTTATTAAAAACAACAATTTCAACAACAATGCCTATAGGAACAATTATGGTAATAACAACTATAAGCCCTATCCTCCTAATAATGGGAACTCTTATGGTAATTCTTATGATAATTCTTATAACAATAATAGGACTACCACCTCTGAACTTGAGACCATGTTAAAAGATTTTATCACTACACAAACCCTGTTTAATAAAACTGTTGAGGAAAAGCTTGGGAAAATTGATATACTTGCCTCTAAAGTTGATAGTCTTGTCCTTGATGTTGATCTTTTAAAATCTAAAATCATGCCTACTGAAACTAAAGAGAGTAATCCCTTTGCTAAAATTAATGCCATCCAAGTTCAAATAGATGAAAATGTTAGGATGATGGCCCAATTACGTGCTAGATGGGAAAGAGAGAAAGAACTAGATAAAGAGGCTAATATTGTTAAAGTTTTTACTATTACTACCTCTGAAAATAATGGTGTTTCACATGCTAGTAAGCCTCCTATTATCAATGGTAACATAGTTGGTGTTGGAAATGTCTCCTCTACTTCTTCCAAAAAATTAAAATTGCCCAAAACTGCTGAAACTAGTGTTGATAAAAGTGCTGAAATTTTTAAGAACATGGGACAATGTGGTTCGGTTTGCTTTGATGATAATAATTTTGATTTTGATAATTGTAATATCTCTGAAGTTATTAAGTTCTTGCAAAAGTTGGCCACAAGTCCTAATGCTAGCTCTCTTAATTTGGCTTTTACTACTCATATTACAAATGCTCTCATTAAAGTCAGGGAAGATAAATTAAGACTTGAAGCTTCTATCCCTAAGAAGTTAGAAGATGGTTGGGAGCCCATCATTAAAATGAAAGTAGATAAATTTGATTGCAATGCTTTGTGTGACCTTGGTGCAAGTATTTCTGTTATGCCTAAAAAGCTTTATGATATGTTTGATTTGCCACCATTGGAACATTGCTATTTGGATGTTTTTCTTGCTGATAATGCTTTGAAGAAACCTTTGGGGAGAGTTAATGATGTTCCCATTATGGTTAATAATAACCTGGTCCCCGTTGATTTCATTGTCTTGGATATTGAATGCAATCCATCTTGTCCAATTGTGTTGGGAAGGCCTTTTCTTAGAACTGTGGGTGCTATTATTGATATGAAAGAAGGTACCATCAAGTACCAATTCCCACTCAAGAAAGGTATGGAACACTTCCCTAGGAAGAGAATGAAGCTAACTTTTGATTCTATTGTTCGTTCAAATTATGGTGTTGATGCTTCATCTCTTGATAATACTTGAGTTTTGCTTTCTGTGCCTAGCTGAAAGGCGTTGAACAAAAGCGCTTATGGGAGACAACCCACTTTTATTTCCTGTTATTTTATTTTGTTTGTGTCAAGGACTTGTCCTACCTTTGTAGCAATTCCTTTGTATCTTTATTTTATTGCATTGTTGTGTCAAGATAAGCCTCTAGTTGAAAGTTCATGCTAAATTTGGATTCCTGCGCAGAAACAGTTTTCTGCTGTCCACCGTTTAATTCATAACTCCTCACAGAAAAATCCAAATAATCTGCCCTTTTTTGTGCGTAATCCTCAGATATATATGCAAGTTTCATTAGTTTTGAATTTTCTGATCTGAGCAAGTTAAGTGCCTCGAAAAAATTCGTATTTACGGACTGTTCTGTTTTTGACAGATTCTGCCATTTATTTTGCAATGCCTCTTTTGCTATTTTGATTGGATATTTTTATCCTATGAAGTATCAGTGGCTGTAGCTAATGTCCAGTAGCATTGGTAGCAATTGTGTTCCTACAGAATATCATAATTTTTCGTGCACTAACCCTGTAATAAAGTTTACTCTAAGTTTGGTGTGGAGGAAGTTTTCAAGGATCAAGAGAGAAGGATGATATGATGTGATCAAGAAGATAGTAAAGCCAAAGCTTGGGGATGCCCCGGTGGTTCATCCCCAACATATTTCAAGAAGACTCAAGCGTCAAAGCTTGGGGATGCCCAAGGCATCCCCTTCTTCATCAACAAACTATCAGGTCCTTTCTAGTGAAACTATATTTTAATTCTGCCACTTCTTATGTGCTTTTCTTGAAGCGTCGGTTTGTTTTTGTTTTTGTTTTTGTTATTTTCATTCTCTGCATAAAATGGATCCTAGCATTCCTTTGTGGGAGAGAGACACGCTCCGCTTTTTCTTATGAATACTCGTATTCTTCACTTATATTTGTTGAGTATTCTTCTATGTTACTTCAATGCTTTCTAACTCTTGTTTTTCATGCATCTCTTGCTAGAGCTGTTAGCTTTATTATATCATACTCTCATATCTCATTGTTTAATTACTTGGAGAGTTTATCTTTTAAATAAGTTGATTGGTGTTTGGTTGAGAACAGAAAATGCTAAATGTGGTAGATGGTATAAAGAAAGATATACATGCTCTTATGGATTGTTATCTTGCATGTTGTGGTGCTTGGAAATTGTTTTGAGCTCTCAAGTAGATCATGTTTAAGCTTTTACATCATGTAGTTAAAACCTATTAGTGAGGAACTACCGTAAAACTTGCTGAAATTTGGTTTGCATGTTTGGTATCTCTAAGGTCCAGATATTTTCTAGTTAAAGTGTTTGAACAACAAGGAAGACAATGTAGAGTTTTATAATGCTTGAAATATGTTTTTATATACGTCTTGTTGTCATAGTTTATACTTGTGTTTGCTTCAAACAACCTTGCTAGCCAAAGCCTTGTACTGAGAGGGAATGCTTCTCGTGCATCCATAATCCTTGAGCCAAAACCTATGCCATCTGTGTCCACCATACCTACCTACTACATGGTATTTCCTGCCATTCCAAGTAAATACTTCATGTGCTACCTTTTATTCAAAACATATTATCTCTTATTTGTGTCAATGTTTATTAGCTCATGAGGAAGTATGTGGTGTTACGGATATCAACCTTGTCATTTGCTTTTAGACAGACTTTCACAACCGGACTAGTGGCATATACACCGCTTATCCATTAACTTTGCAAAAAGAGCTGGCAAATGGGGTGCCCAGACCCAATTAATTACAACTTTAACCGCTGCATTCTCTTCACATTTTTGCCCTGATCTAATCAGCCAAGCAATGATACTAGTTCTAAACTACATGTGTAAACAAAAGAGAAAAGAGGGATGATCTGCCCTTGGGTAGAAATAACGTCCTTCATGGGAGCCGCTCTTAAGAAAGTCTGTTTGACAAGGGGGGTAGAGTGCCCATTACCATTCGTTGACAACGACAAACACCGCTCAAAACTTACTTTTATGCTCTCTATATGATTTCAAAAACCTATAAAACTAAGAAGCTCTAGCACATGCTTGTATCCCTGCTTCCCTCTGCGAAGGGCCTATCTTTTACTTTATGTTGAGTCAGTTTACCTACTTCTTTCTATCCCCGAAGCAAACACTTGTGTCAACTGTGTGCAACAATTCTTATATGCTTACTTATTGCACTTGTTATATTTCTTTGTGTTGACAACTATCTATATGATATACATGTTCAAAAGTTGAAAGCCAATGCTGAAACTTATATCTTCCTTTGTGTTGCTTCAATGCTCTTTTGCTTAGATAATATTGCTTTATGAGTTAACTCTTATGCAAATCTTTTTTATGCCTGTTTGAAAGTACTATTAGTTGTTTACTCCTTGTCTATTTGTTAGCAAACTATAGATCATTGCCTTGAGTCACTTCATTCATAACATGAGCCTTACATTATATTATGATCAAGATTGTGTTTAAGCATGTCACTTCAGAAATTATTATTCTTTTATCGTTCTTGCCTACTCGGGACGAGTAGAACTAAGCTTGGGGATGTTGATACGTCTCCAACGTATCTATAATTTCTTATGTTCCATGCTATATTATACCAAGTTATCACATGTTTTATATGCATTTTATATAGTTCTATGCATTTTCTGGGACTAACCTATTAACAAGATGCCACAGTGTCAGTTCCCTGTTTTCTGCTGTTTTTGGTTTCAGAAAAGTACTTAAGGAAATATTCTCGGAATTGGACGATTTCTTTTCTGAAGTCAGTTTTTCATCGGGAACGTTCCAGAAAGCCGAACACGAGACGAAGTGGGACACCGAGGCGGCGCCACCACGTGCTCGCGCGGCAGCACTCCTGGCCGCGCGAGGACCAGGTGTGGGCCCCTCGGGGCGCCACCGACTTCGCCCTTTCGCCTACAAATACCCCCCAGACTAAAAACCCTAACACGGTGTTCATATTTTCCTCCACGGGTCCCGAGCCGCCGCCGTCGTCAACACCAATTCGGGAGAGATCAGAACTTCTTCCCGGCACCCTGCCGGGAGGGGGGGATCGTCACCGGAGGCCTCTACGTCGCCATGACCGCCTCCGGACTTATGCGTGAGTAGTCTACCCTTGGACTACGGGTCCATAGCAGTAGCTAGATGGTTGTCTTCTCCTCTTGTGCTATCATGTTTAGATCTTGTGAGCTGCCTATCATGATCAAGATCACCGTTATGTAATACTTCATGTTGTGTTTGCTGGGATCCGATGAATATTGAGTACTAAAGTTATTGCTTCATAATATATCATGTGTGTGCTATTTAATGGCATGCTCTCCGTTACTTGTGTATGCTCTGGCCAAGTAGATGCTTGTGACTCCAAGAGGGGGTATTTATGCTCGATAGTAGGTTCATGTCTCTGTTAAATCTGGGGTGGTGACAGCTAGCTCTAAGGTTGTAGATGTACTGTTGCTACTAGGGATAAAACAGTAGTACTTTGTCTAAGGATGATGTTACTTACTTACTTTACACACAGTGCTTAAGGCGATAATCTGTTGCATGCATATTGAGTACTAATAATCTGTTCCACAGTGCTTATGTCAAACGAGCTTGCAAACGTGTGACTAGGTCATCAGGACATAATATCATGGACGAGTAGAAGTTAGCAGTGTCGGTAATGAGATCAAGCATATACCAACGCATATACCAATGCATATACCAACGTTATGGTGTCTAGTGTGAGATTCATTCGGGCATTACAACAATATACATAGACCGTTCCAACCGCATCTATGACTAATAATCCACCTTCCAGTTAGCGTCCGCACCCCTTTCAGTATTAAGTTGCATGCAACAGATTATTGCCTTAAGCACTGTGTGTAAAGTAAGTAAGTAACATCATCCTTAGACAAAGTACTACTGTTTTATCCCTAGTAGCAACAGTACATCTACAACCTTAGAGCTAGCTGTCACCACCCCAGATTTAATAGAGACATGAACCTACTATCGAGCATAAATACCCCCTCTTGGAGTCACAAGCATCTACTTGGCCAGAGCATACACAAGTAACGGAGAGTATGCAATATCATTAAATAGCACACACATGATATATTATGAAGCAATAACTTTAGTACTCAATATTCATCGGATCCCAGCAAACACAACATGAAGTATTACATAACGGTGATCTTGATCATGATAGGCAGCTCACAAGATCTAAACATGATAGCACAAGAGGAGAAGACAACCATCTAGCTACTGCTATGGACCCGTAGTCCAAGGGTAGACTACTCACGCATCAGTCCGGAGGCGGTCATGGCGACGTAGAGGCCTCCGGTGACGATTCCCCCTCCCGGCAGGGTGCCGGGGAGGAGTTCTGATCTCTCCTGAATTGGTGTTGACGACGGCGGCGGCTCGGGACCCGTGGAGGAAAATATGAACACCGTGCTAGGGTTTTTGGTCTGGGGGTATATGTAGGCGAAAGGGCGAAGTCGGTGGCGCCCCGAGGGGCCCACACCACGTGCTCGCGCGGCCAGAAAGGCTGCCGTGCGAGGACCTGATGACGGCGCCTCGGTCGCCCACTTCGTCTCGTCTTCGGTTTTCTGGAACGTTCCCAAATAAAAACTGACTACTGAAAAGAAATCGTCCAATTCCGAGAATATTTCCTTAAGTACTTTTCTGAAACCAAAAACAGCAGAAAACAGGGAACTGGCACTGTGGCATCTTGTTAATAGGTTAGTCCCAGAAAATGCATAAAACTATATAAAATGCATATAAAACATGTAATGACTTGGTATAATATAGCATGGAACATAAGAAATTATAGATAAGTTGGAGACGTATCAATACTCTAGGGCCCACTCGGTGAGATTATGTCAAACGAGCTTGCAAGCGTGTGACTAGGTCACCAGGACATAATATCATGGACGAGTAGAAGTTAGCGGTGTCGGTAACGAGATCAAGCTAGGTATGGAGATATCTATGAACGAGTCTCGGACACGCTAAGTATCGCATGGCAAAAGGTTTAAGACTCAGACGTCTAGATTCGATTGGTAAAGTATTCGTTATCTCGCAGGGATTAATTCTGGGTATCCAAGGTCCACGAATTAGTCATTGATCGGAGAGGAGTCTCGATCATGTCTGGTGAGATAATCGAACCGCTAGGGTAACACACTTAAGGGGAGTCGACATTTTACCGGAAGAGAAAAATAGGAAAAGAGAGACCGGGAGTGTCCCGGGAAAGTTCCGATGGAGATCGGGCAGCAACGAAATAGTTTTCGGAGCCGGAATAAATTATGTAATATGTATTTAATATTAATTAGTGTAATTAATAGTTAAATATATTTTATTTTAATTTTTCCTGAATTTTTAAAAGCAAAAATCCCTAAATGGGCCTTTTTGGGCAAAAGGGCCCATGAGGGGGGGAGGGAGTCCCTCCCAAGGGAGGGGCTGGTTCGGCCGGCCCCTAGTGGGCCACATGGGGCCCACTAGGGCCGGCGCACCATGTATGGCCGGCTGGGGTGTGGGATTAGTCCCACACCGCCAGCCTGGCAAGTTGGGCAGCCCCTGGCCTCCTATATATATAGGGGTACCCTTGGCATTTGAAGACACACCAATTTCTCTCTCTCTCTCTCTCTCTCTCCTTGGATCCCGTGACTCCCCAGTTTGGAGTTGCGCCGAGGATTAGTTTTCTCCACCATACGCACACCGCCGTGCTGCTGGTCTCCCGGTCCCAGTCTTCCGCTGCTTCGTCCTTGGATCGGAGCCCGGAGTTCGTCGGCTTCACCGTATGTGTGTAACGCCGTGCGAGGCACCACGCTAGTGGTGCTAGAGGTCTGCTTCCTCTACACGGCATCGAAGTCTTCGTCGGCTTCATCGACAACGCTTGTGCGGGAGCGTAATCCCCGCTTTTCGGTATACAAGAGGTATGTGCACCGACCCCCCTTCGTACTACTATATCTGCATAGTATAGATTCTGTCTAGTTTAAGGTTATCGCTGTTAGGAAATTTTTTGTTTTCTGCCTGCGATCCCCTTCAATCCCTTGTCGCTAATACTATTTAATATAGTGGCAGATATGTTGGCGATCATGATAGAACGAGTAAAGGTAGATGGCCAATTGAAGGGGTAGTTCCTCATCTTGTCAATGGTGGAGTATTCATTCTTCAATATACGTACGATACAATTCTTTTTATGGAAGATGACCTGGATAAGGCGTCAAACCTGAAATTAATATTATCTGTATTCGAGCAATTATCGGGGTTAAAAATTAACTTTCATAAGAGTGAATTGTTTTGCTTTAGCGGAGCCCAGAACACAGCTGCTTAGTATGTCAAAATATTTGGTTGTGAGCAAGGTCAGTTCCGTGTTATGTATTTAGATATTCCAATAAATTAAAAAAACTGACAAATGTGGAAATAAACACATCGATGAACGTCTTCAAGCAAGGTTGTCTAGTTGGAAAGGAAAATCACTATGTTTGGGTGGAAGGTTGCTTCTCATTAATTCAGTACTCACAAATATGGTGTTGTGTATGATATCCTTCTTCTAGTTGCCTAAAGGTGTCTTACATAGATTGGATTACTTTCCATCAAGATTTTTTAGCAAGGGTAGTGAGAAAAAGAAATATAGACTGGCCAAGTGGAATGTTGTTTGCCGACCTAAAGATCAGAGAGGATTGGCATGACCTTCAGGTTAAGAATTCAACTCTACATGGTAAGTGGTTGTTTATGATACTCACGGATGATGGTGTTTGACAAACTCTCCTTAAACACAAATACATCGACACGAAGGCGGTATCATAGGTATATTGGGAACCTGGTGGTTCTCACTTTTGGCTGGCCTAATGGCGGTAAAGAAACATTTCTTACGCTTTGGTGTTTTTCGTATTAAGGATGGACCGGAGATTAGATTTTGGGAGGTTAAATAGTTAGGTAATGTCATCCTTCGAGATCAGTATCCGGCTTTATACAACAACGTTCGGCACAAAAAGGATACCATAGCCACGGTTATGCAGTCTTCACCACCCAATGTGACGTTCAAACAGGATTTAACTGGGACGAGACTCACATCTTGGAATGCCTTGTTGGCTAGGTTGACGCGAGTTCAACTATCTCAAGGTCACTATGAGTTTCGTTGAAATCTATGCGCGAATGAAAAAATTCATGGTAGATTAAAGCGTTAGTCCCCTCAGATGTACTGGTCGATAATAATAAAATTATATGGCAAGTGAAAGTGTTTACTTGGTATCTTCATAAGTATCATATTACAAAGGATAACCTTGTTAAACGAAAATTGGATGAAATTACAAAGTGTGTGTTTTGTCCATAGCAGGAGACAATTAAACACTTATTCTTCGAGTATAGGTTTGCATGTTCTATATGGTCAGCTGTTCAGATATCGTTTAACTTATATTCACCCAAATCTGTTGCAAATGTATTTACAGGGGATAGATAAAAAGTTTAGAACAATTTTTAGGGTGGGAGCGGCTGTTATATGGTCACTTTGACTATGTAGAAATGATAAAGTTTTTCTCGTTACGGTTCTCTACCGGTGCACATGTATTCTCTGTTATGGTTCAGATTTGCTGTCTTGAAAAATCTGATTATCTGTAATGTTAAATAATAAAGTCTTTTATCTTGAAAAATAATCAGATTTGCTCTTTTAGAGAGAGAGATGTGACATGTCTACTCTTCTCTTATAATGGTGCATGCTATCTTTACCTTTGGTGTGCAAAAAAAAAAAACTTTACCGTTGGGTTTTCGGCGCTCCGGCTGGCAAGGAGGCGAGGACGAAGAAATCCTCCTGTAGTAATCTAACGAAGAAACGTCCCGACGGTAATCAGCGCCATGTTCCAGGCATGTTCTCCTAACATGTCTTTCTGATGACGGAGAGTAGATTATGGTTTAATGTACACTGACTCAAACTGCAGAGACTGCTGATCTAGGCGACGACGTACTGTCCTTAATTTGACCTGCACTACACGGCCGAACTATTATCGCCTCCGGCCCTATTTCCCGTCGAATCAGCAATTTTTAATCTCCTACGCGACGGTTCTTGCATGTGATCGAGGGGTGAGATAACAACAAGGCAAGGCGCACTGATGAGATCAGTGCCCATAAGCGAACAAAAACCCTAGTAAAGGCTCCATGCATCTTATTTTAGCCGAGGCGCGACAAAGCTCCGCCTTGTCGTGTCTCGCTTGTCCCTTTGCAACGCAACGTGAAATGACCCTAAACGCCCCCGGAAATCAAGCGCACACACACACAAGGCCATTGACCCACCGTTCGCAACAAACAGCAGCGGCAGATCATGGTCCTGCCATTGTCTCAGATCTTCGCTCGATGAAGAAGTGAAGAACAGCGAGGGGGAGGAACAAGAAGATGGTACATCATGCATGTAATTACATTCTGGTCTTGGATTCAGACTCCAGGCTCCAGATCAGCTCTAATGCGCTAGCTAATTACAGTTGCTACTCAGTGCTCGCATGCTCCGTGCCCGATACAATTGCATACAAAGTGAGCGCAGCGTATGTATGCGACTGTATCGGGCGCTACGACTCAGCACTCCGTACTGCTGCTCACCGGAGTTCTTCCGCGCGAGAAAAATGGAGGCGGAGAAGAACCTGAGCGGCGCGGCACTAGTTGTGCAGCGGGTTGGGGCCGCGCGGGACCAGCCTCTTGGAGTCATCCAGCCCCGCCGCCGCTGCCTGGCCGGCATCAACCGCCGCCGTCTTCGTGGATGCGGCCGTCCGCGTCGGCGTCGCGCCACGCTTCCAGGACGCGACGTCTGCTCTGGGGATCCTGTGGCCGCAGCTGAAGGTGGCGAGCTCGGAAGCCAGCAGGAGGAGGAGCATTGCCAGTAGCTGTAGGGCGCCGCCGCCGGTGTCCCGCGCCATGCTAGCTAGGAGCAGAGAGCAGAGATGGGGGAAGGGGGAGGGAGTGTGGGCTGGCTCTAGCTCTAGCTGGCTGACCTCCCGGAAGAAGAGGGAGGTGGGCTCTTGTACTTGCGTCTGTGTAATGATGGATGCGAGAGCTAGCGACCGAGCAGAGTGTGCTTGGGGGAAGAGAGCGTTGTTGTGTTGTGCCGTAGGTGCTACTGTACTGTACTAGTGTACTCC
Source organism: Poa annua (assembly GCA_026929855.1). Taxonomy (NCBI): domain Eukaryota; kingdom Viridiplantae; phylum Streptophyta; class Magnoliopsida; order Poales; family Poaceae; genus Poa; species Poa annua. The sequence continues at coordinate 76,998,879 of CM049433.1, forward strand.
GTAAATAAAGATCGATGGCCAAATCCATGGGGTCACCGTTTCCGATCTAGAGCGTGGATTGCTCGTATCGTATGGGTTGTGTGACCAGGAGGGGAGGGAGATGATTGAGACTTTGAGAGGTGGCCGGCAGGTTGACTAAACAAAAAACAGCAAACTTGGCTCCTTCGTGTGATGTGATGTGATGTGCAAGCTGTATCCTGCATGTGGGTTTTGGATTTCTGGGTTATGATATTGGTTATTAGGTGATGATGTGTGTAGACCATTTATGTATGCTATACGCAGACATAAAATCTACATGATTCAATAGAACTAATGTTTTGATCTTTGATTGGGTGATTTTTGAATCTTAAATTTGCACAACAAAGCCAATTTGAAAGGTACACATTTTTGTAAAGAATAGTGTTTTTGGTAGGTAAGTTAGAGCATCTCCAACCACACCCCTCATATCCAACCCAAACGTCCGGACGAACTGCCCGGAAGGCCTTTGGGCCAAAATACTCTACCCAACCGAGGTCCCCAAACCGGCCCCAAACGACCAGGCGGTCCGGCACACCTCAATCCGAGCCCAAATCTAGGGCGGGTTTGGGGCCGCCCTCTGGTCGCTGACGGCGCGGACCCTCCCTTGACGGACCCTCCCTTGACCGGCCTACCCGAGCCTACCGGAGGGAGGATCTAGCCTTTGACCGGCGTCGGCATTCATGGCGGAGCGGCCAGCGGCCAACGCCCAACCGCCCGCATTCATGGCGGTCCGGACACCACTATATCTACTGGCGCCGCCGGAACCCTAGTTCATCCACATCCACATCCACAGCCGCCGCCGCCGGAACCCTAGTTCATCCACATCCACCGCCCGGAGCGCTTCTTCTCCACCATGTCTCGCCGCCTCCCCACCATTTTCGCCAAGATGATGGCGGAGAAGGCGACGCAGCAGGCCCAACTCCGAGCCAGGGCACGCGAGGAGGCGGCGGCGGCGGAGGTGGCTGCGTCGGATATTTCATGGTCCGTGAGGACTCCGACATCGTCGAGCTGACTTGCTCGGAGTACATCCAGCAGGCGGATGAAGCCCAGCGCGCCCGGGCGGAGGCGGCGGTCGAAGCGTAGGCGGCAGCAAGTCCACATCGTAGTGTAGCATATGTGGACGTTGCATGCTTTTGCAGTAATTTGACATCTAGATTTTAGGTGTTGTGGTTGTAGAAGCATGTTTTTAGGGGTTGTCCGGACACCCTCCGCGGACGCGTCCGGGCGCAGTTTGAGATCCGATTTTGGGGGGTGCGGTTGGAGATGCTCTTATATGTGCTTTGATTCAAAGGTATTTCCAAAAGATTTGTACGTTTGAAAATTTTCTAGTGTAACTAGGCCTGGAATTCGAGCCAGCTCAGCTCGACTCGCTCAAACTCGGTCAACTGACGAGCTACTCGAACTCGGCTCGTTTAACAAACCGAGTACAAATGTCGACTCGGTGAACTCGCAGGCTACTCGCGAGTAGCTCGATAAAAACAGACACCGAGCAAACTAAAGTCGTGACAGACGCCTTTGATGCCGCTTAGAGGCGGATTTCTTCCCCTTGGTGCGGTGGTAGGAGGGGATGGCGGCGGGCTACGGCCGACGGGGACCTAGTGGCCGAATTGGCCGGCGGTGGGCTATGGTCGCCATGGACTGTGGCTATAGCCGGCCGGAGGCGACACTCGATAGAACAGACTTAGTGGCCGGAGGGGATGTTGATGGACTATGCCGGCGCGCGTTGGGGACTGCAGGCGGTGGACAACGGGAACATGGGCGGTGGAGGATGCTGGCCAGCAGGGACGGGAAGGTGGCCGGTGGTGGAGGAGAAGTCATGCGCCGACGCAGCCTCTCCTTAGCGACAGGGGACAGACGAGTCACGAATTTGACAAGTGATTCCTTTGTGCGTTGGTCGGCTAGGGTAAGCACGTTACGTGGGTGGGCTTGGAGCAGGATTTGCTAGTTGGGCCGTTTGGGCAATCAGACTAGACATAACATACACATTTTTATTTTATTTTAAGCGAGCTAAATGAGCTGAACGGTAACTCGGCTCGAAAAGCTCAAACTCGTTTATTCATAAAATTGAAAACTCGGCTCGACTCGTTTATTCCGAGTTCGAGTCGAGCGGCGAGTTACTCGTTTAACTCGCGAGTTTCGAGTTTTAGTTCCAACAATTTAATCAAAAATTTAATTAATAGGATTCGTATTCTTAGCAATTTAATTCATCCACTCAAACATTTTGCTACACTTTTTTTTCTTGTGATGTGTCAAACATTCTTTTGTGCTAATCGTGTAGTATTCCAAAGATGTAGGAATGAAGGGGACATGAAATTCTAATACTGTATTTTACCTTTTATGGTGTATTTTCCTATTTATTTTTTCTATAATTCTTGCGAATCAAAGGACCCTTGAAAAGGTAGGAGTAATTGAAATGGTGAAAAACTTCATGCATTAAAGAAGAAAAAAAAAGCAAGGACCTCCTCGAAATCCCTTCACGAAGGTCTCTCCGCGTGCGCTCCGCTGCCGACACGTGTCGAAATTTCGTTCGCTGTCGCTCCCCACCTTTACTCCGCGCGTGACAAGTGGCGGCTGCCTGGTGGTACGCATTTACTTTCAGATTCGTTTTTTCAAAATGAAATATCTTGAGAACCGTTTATCCGAATTACGAACCGTTTTCACTTTTGAACTCCTCGCGTCGAGATATTTAAAAGTAAATCCCATGTTGATAGGTTTCGACGAATTTTTTGTTTGTACTTCGGATTGTATATAGTTCGTACAACATGTTTGTAGTTGTACGTACAACTACAAACTTGAGTGTACGACCTGATCTATGTAGTTGTACGTTCAACCTGATCTGTACAAACTGATCTGTGTAGTTGTACGACTTGATCTGTACAACCTGAACTGTGTAATTGTACGTTCAACCTGATCTGTACAACCTGATCTGTATAGTTAGTTGTACGATCTGATCTGTATAACCTTATATGTGTAGTTGTACGTATAACACGGTCTGTGTGTTTGTACTATCTAATTTTGTGTTTGTACATGATGTTGTGTGTAGTTTGTATAATTCTGATTCATAAATCTGGATCTGGGTATCCTAGTACGTGCGCAAGCCGCGGGCGGGACGCGAAATATACCTTCGCGAAGTGAGACTTCGATACCCGGACCTCCTTTTTAATCGCGTCAGCCCATACCAGCTAAGAACACGAAGCTTCGGCCTTTTCAGCGGCCCGACCCAACAATGCACGTTCGAGAGGATCCGGTCGGGACTCTGGAGAGGACGCAGTGCTGTGTTCTTGCACGGACACAGCGCGGTCGCCGCCACCGTCGCCTTCTGTTCTCTGCGGCAGTCGAAGCGGAGGACCCTCGTCCTCCAAAATTTCCGGCGAGAGAAGTCAGAGGCGGAGCAGACGCGAGGCAAGCCGGAGATGGACTACCGCAACAAGATGGTGCTCGCGCCCATGGTCCGCGCGGTAACTCCTCGTAACCCTCCCTCCCACCTTGATTCACAGCAGCGTCCACACGAGTTTCGTTCACGGAGCATCCGGGTTCCTAGACTTCAACCTGAATCTAGCCTCCGAAGCTTTACTGCGGCCGGGGTGAACCAGTAGCTCGTCTTCTCTGCACGCTGCCGCTGCTCCATGGGCGGTTGCCGTGTTAATTAAAACGGAGCCTGGGAGATCTCCAGTTGGAAATCAGGGTTTCTATTGGCTGCCCGCTCGTAGGATAAATGGTTTGATATCGTTATGCCAGAATTGAATAAACAGCACGATATTCCTATGGATGAGCTGACTTAGCTCTTTGTATGGTTCTTAATTACCCCATGCCCGATTCCTGAATAAATAGTAGTTATCCCCTCCGCAATTCAGAGTTACTTCTAGGCAATTTCCTTGACTTCTTATCACATAGCTGTATGGGGTTTCCATCAACATCCTTACATGGTTGTATGTTGTGCCTACCTTACTCTGTCAATGGTTTTTGCAGGGCGCTCTGCCGCTTAGGCTACTGTCTGCTGAATACGGTGCCGATATTACATATGGAGAGGAAATAATAGATCACAAGTTTGTGCACTGTCAACGCGTTACAAATGGTATTGTTCTTCAATTCATGCTAGACAGTTTATTATGACCTCACAACTATGTCTGCCACATCGATGGTTCTGTATACTTCGTAAATTCACGGTTTTGCATAATTTATAGTATTACGGATAGCTTTTATTCCAGCAATATTGCATTTTAAGTTGGTGACTGCAAGCATATATTTGAGACGATTCTTGGATGTCTTTTTTTTGTATTGAAGATAAAGGAACAAGTTTAAGGACAACTTAATGAACAAGTATATAATTAAGGACAACATAACGCTGCTGAATATTTCTTATTGTTCCCTAGGTTGTCCAAATTTGTGTGGTATGGTTTCATTTCATTCTAATTATGGTGTTCATCATTTGTCAGAAACGCTTGGGACTACTGACTTTGTGGAGAGAGGGACTGGTAGTGTAGTTTTTCGAACATGCCCACAAGAAAGGGACAGGGTTGTCTTTCAAATGGGCACGTCGGATGCTGTGAGAGCACTTAAAGCTGCTGAAATTGTGTAAGCTTTATTTCTGAGTTTTTTATTACAGTAAATAACTTTGAAGTGCACTGTGTTATTTGGGAAAGGAAGGGCGCTAACTATTTTTTTTTGGTATGATCATCTGATCAAGTTATTGAATTAACTTTCTAAACATATGCTGATTTGCATCTTCTCTTTAATCATATTTTTTTACCCTCGCCAGGTGTAACGATGTTGCTGCTATAGATATCAACATGGGTTGTCCAAAGGCTTTTTCTATCAGTGGAGGAATGGGTGCTGCATTGCTCACCAAACCTGAGCTTATACACGATGTACGTGCCTACATGGTCTTTTTTGTTCTCCTAATTTCATGTCCTGTACTTTACTGTGCTTATTCAGGCTATTGCATATTTTTCCATGTAGATTTTGACCACATTGCGACGGAACTTGAACACTCCAGTGACATGTAAAATCCGTCTTCTGAGCAAACGTCAGGACACTGTGGAATTGGCACGCCGGATTGAGAAAACTGGTGTTCCAGCTCTGGCTGTCCATGGAAGGTAAGCACATATACAATTGTACTTCTGAGTTCTGAGTCTTATCTTGCTTGAAAGTGCAGAATCTACCATCCGTACTTTTTAATGGCGTAAACTTATTTAACACCCAACAATGCAAATCCTGGTCAAAATTATGTTCATATGCACTCCAGTAGGTTTATGAGAATTATAGTACCCAGATTGATAGAACTTAAATGCATGGAAAGTTCAGGACCTGCTCCGATTTTTTTTCACACTTTTTTGTTCCAATGCCCATGCTTTGCATTAGCTACCTTGTAGATTTACTTTTTAATTAACTGGGTTTCGTTTTTTACAGTAATAAAATGAAATGTGATTTGGTCCATATATCAATCTTCCATTTATTAAGGGTCCTGGGATCGTTTTTAAGTAACTGTTTTCCTGGCCGGCCTTCAAAAAATGCAGAACGGTTAAAGACAGGCCAAGAGATCCGGCTAAGTGGGATGAGATAGCTGATGTTGTGTCCGCGCTGTCAATTCCAGTTATAGCTAATGGGGATGTATTTGAGTACGAAGATTTCAAGAGAATCAAAGATGCTACAGGTTTGTATGTGTAATTCATATCATGTGCTCTTATGATTAGTTTGCTATTTTTTGGTAGACTACATCAAAGAGAAATACATAAATGGTCGTCAGCTTCACTATCACTAATCTTGATTTCTTCGCTTGCCAGTAATAAATATTTCACTTACTTTACTCCTAAAAAAAAAAAAAATAGCGGGTGTGACAAATAGCAGCTGCCCTCCAAAATAGCCATAGCGGAGCTAAATGCGGCTATATCGGGCAACTGTACATGGATTTCATTTAGCGGCAACTTGCTTAAACTGCTATAGTAGAGCTATAGCCGGCTATCTAAACTATTGCTCCTAACCAAAAGAAAAAAGAAATCTCAATGTACATTGATTGCAATAGTACCATATATTTTCAAAACGTCAAATGACTATAAACATCCGAGTTTCTGGAAAATCAAAATATTCATTCAGAAAAAAACATGCATAATCAGATTGTTTTGAAAACCCACAAATCTCCTTGGTGAGTTGGAGTGCACCAGCATCTTGTTGTTTCTAACAATGGGTCGTGTCTTGATTACTTCCACTATTAGGTGCCACATCTGTAATGGCTGCTAGAGGCGCCTTGTGGAATGCCTCCATTTTCAGTGCCAAAGGCAAAATACCTTGGGAGGAGTACAAAAGAGAGTACGTGAGAAAGGTATTTAACTGTTGGTCCCAGCATTCAAAAGTTAAATTGTCATGTTTTACTTGTCGGATCGATGTGTCTTTACATTTTTAGTTCTTTTGAACAGACTATTTTGTGGGACAATGATATTAAGAGCACAAAGACGACGTTGAGAGAAATAATAACACACTATACTAACCTTGAACTCGCTGAAGGGAAAGGTGTGATAAAGTGTGGTTCATCGGCAGATGTAGCGTAAGTGAAGCCAAATCCCTATTTGTTTTCTTTTGCAAATCATGAGCTCACGTATTACCATATTTTTTAGATGCATTACCTTATGCTACCCATGGATAATACTGCACAATTTATGTTATCGGTCCTCTTGAAACGGGCCCATTCACCCTACAGCAGGATGACAGTTATGGCCGTGGTGGGGAGTAGGGGGCGGGGGCTAATTCGTGTCATTTTTATTTGGGCACACAAAATAATATTGTTAGATTATGATTTGGAAGTACCTTCACATAGGGATATCAGTTACATTAGCATCCTGAAATATTTGGCTTAAGTGAGACATAATAGTTTTTTTCAGCAAAGATCGATCTATCAAATATAGACGGGAAGGCTTCTGTGTACTGATAATATTGCCAGTTTAGAGTTCATCTGATATCTCACAGGCTTTATCGAGCTGGAGATAGATTAGTTGGTTCTGTACTTCTGTTATACTTCGATATATTTCCAGTGGGATCCAGAAGGAGTAGGATATGAGTTGGGACAAACACGATTTTGCAATGTTGTGGTTTCTTGTAATCGTCCTCATTCGTATTATGTTTATTCCTTAATTGGCCGCTATCTTAACGCTTATTCTTCTCACCTTTGCAGGAGACTTTACAATGAAGAGGATTACTATAATCATGTTGTTTCAAATTGGAAATGAATAAAACAGGATTTTGCTAATGTCTCATGTGACCCAGGTATCTATTTCATATAGTACATCAGTGCAAGCTAGCAACTCTTGTTTTGAATGAAACAATATTTGGTAGAGCTAATGCAGTCATATAATTTCGTGTTGTCTTGCAAATTGGATAATGTGCTCAAGAAATTCTAGTAAACAGGATTTCAAAACCTGTACTTTCCCAGTTGCATTTCCATTGACTAACTGGTATTGGCCAGTATTTATGGTGTATAGATTGGTCGGGAGTAAGTGGGAACCGTACATTGTGTGTGTGTGTGTGTGCGCGCGTGCGCGCGTGCGCGTGCGTGAGGCCTGAGAGTCCTCCTACCACCCATTTGTGATGTGCATTAAGTCATGTAACCTAAGATTCTCCTCCTAGGAGAATTGTATTCAAACTTCTATCTTTTCAATGAAACAAAACACAAAGGTCCTTTACGTTTTCTCTAAAAAAAGATTTGATTAATGTTCCTTGCACTTTATTTGTTATACAGTGTTCCATTAGTCCTATCAGTCCCTTAAATTATTAATGTGTTCTTTCATCCTTGGTTTTCTAATTTCATGTTTTTGACAGCTTCTGCTTGGATCCCTGTCTCGACTTTACTAATGGTTTTTCCGGAGGTTTTTCACTGAGGTTTGGACCAATTTGTGATATCACCAGACAGTATGAAGTGCGCAAGTTTTGGTTTTTGCACGGTGCCATCCTAGTATTGGATCAAGATTAAGTGAGGATTCACTGATTCCTTATTTGGTTGGTTACAGTTTTGCAGTGTGTTATTATAGAATTGTTTGAGAAAGGCTGTTGATTTAGACTAATAGGAATCTAGAAGCATTTTGAGATAGTGTATTCTTTTTTGCTACTGGCAAAAGATAGCTCAGATGCTTGAAATTAATTAAACACCACCTTATATATCTTAGTTCTTCTGCTGATCCGGATCGTTGAAAGGCTGTCATGTATTACTTCTGGAAATCATGTAATTTAGAAAGTTCAGGTACATCTTTATTGTATCACACCTTAATCCATATGTGTTTCCTAATGATCATAGTTGTAGGGATCTTTTATGAACCAAACCTCTTTGAAATATTTTTATGTTTTTTCAGTCATATTTTTACTTGCTTTCCCATCATGTAGTATTCCTGCAACTGTGAGTTCTTTGTATTTGCGTAGAATTCACAGGCATTTTGGCCTTGGGACTTGGTTTTGTTTGCCCTTTTAAATATGTTCTGGCCGCTTTGCAAGCACTACTCCATAACAGTTTATTGGCCCGACGTTTGTTGGTGTCCCCCTGTATAGCACGAGCTTGGGGTTCAAATTTTCCTCTTGTGTTGTTGATTCTGGATACACAAAGTCTGCATCATCCGTGACATCAGAGATATCATAGATACTACATCACATGGTATTTCTTCCGAATGGTATTTCTTCCGAAAGGACTTGTTGCTTGTTGATGATATTTATCTATACTACCGTAATATCTCTTTCAGATAATTATTGCAATGAACCAATTATTTGCTTGGGTTGTCGTCTTCTAGACGCCCAAACCAATGTTACTGAGCAATATTTTCATCAAAACACATAACTTGCTGTGTTAAGAAAAATACCTAACTTTCTCAAGAAACAACCTGTTACTATCCAGTTTTCTTCCAGTTTAATAGAAGCTGGTGCAGTTAAACCGATAGTTACGCCAGAATGATGCACATAGGATCTAAGTTAAAACATGTTCACCAGCTTGGAACTAGTTACAGAGCTTGAGGGGATCAGAGTCATTGTCTACATTTAGAAATTCCTATCACTGGTGATCAAACACTGAAATCTCCCATCTTTTGTTGGTTTTCTCTCAACTGAACATCAAACTATGCTGAACACGAGTGCACAGTACTTCATATCCAGGTTATCGATCCACTCTACACAAAAGACGCACCCAGTTCTGAACATATATAACCAGATACTAATTACTACGGAGTACTACTAATTAGGTACGGAGCGATGGCGGCTCATCTCCCTCCGGAGAGGTCAGACATGTGAGACATGGTGCCGGCGGTGATGGACGTCATCGGGTAGGACATAACGTAGGGGTCGAACCCCTGGTCCTGCAAGAGCGCCAGCATGTTGAAGCTCTGGTACGTCGGTGACAGCTCTGGCAGCTTCAGGTCGCCGTCGAGGTACTGCGCGACCTGCCTGGTGGTCGGCCGCGCGCCGGGCAGCGGGTGCGAGCACAGCAGCCCCAGCCTGAGCACCAGGCTAGCCTCGTGCTCCACGAAGTCGCCGCCGAGGCGCGGGTCGACGGCGGCGGTGACCGCGCCGGCGCGCCACTGGTCGAGCACCCAGTCCACCAGCACCAGGTGGTTGTCGCGCGCGTCCAGCACCACGGGCTTCCGCCCGCACGCCACCTCCAGCATGAACGCCCCGAAGGCGAACACATCGGACGCCTTGGAGGCCTTCCCCGTGTGGCCGAGCTCCGGCGCCAGGTAGCCCATGGTGCCGACGACGTGCGTGGTGTGCGGGTCGGTGCCGTGGTCGTAGAGCCGCGCCAGGCCGAAGTCGCCGAGGCGGGCGTTCATGTCGGCGTCCAGCAGCACGTTGCTGGACTTGATGTCGCGGTGCACCACCAGCTTCTCCCAGTCCTCGTGGAGGTACAGCATCCCTGAGGCGACGCCCTTGATGATCCGGAGCCTCTGCCCCCAGCTCAGGGCGATCTTCGCCTGGTCGTAGAGGTGTTTGTCGAGGCTGCCGTTGGGCATGTAGTCGTACACAAGGAGGAGCTCGCCCTTGCGCCGGCAGTAGCCGAGCAGCTGCACGAGGTTGCGGTGCCGGAGCCGGCCGATGGTGACCACCTCGGCCACGAACTCCCTCATCCCCTGCCTCGACCCGTGGGCCACCTTCTTCACCGCGATCTCCGCCGCCTTGGACTTGGGGAGCGAGCCCCGGTACACCCGCCCGAACCCGCCGATGCCCAGCAGCCGCTTGTCGCTGAACCCGTCGGTGGCGTGGAAGAGGTCCTTGTAGGAGAACCTGTGCGGCCCGAACGTGACCTCCCAGTCCTCCTTGAGCTCCGCGAACATGCGCCGCCTCCGCATGAACACGAAGACCGCGGCGGCCACCGCGAAGACGAGCAGCGCGGACGCTATGGGCAGCACGATCTGGAGCGTTTTGGACCGCGGCTTGGGGAACGTGACTGGCATCGAGGGCAGCGAGGAGATGTTCAGCGCCGGGGCGGCGCCGTTCATACTGAAGCTCCAGCCGAGCACGTAGTGTCGGCAGAAGAGGATGCCGCTGGAGGACGAGAACCCGACGTAGGCAGTGCCGTCGATGACGGAGGAGAGGTTGACGGTGGTGGAGAGCAGGGGCCTCTTGGGCCTGGCCACCTGCAGGGGCGCCATGGTGACGTTGACCTGCATGGTCCGCCCGTCGAAGTCCACCCACACCTGCATCGGCTTCCGGTCCACCAGGCTCATGTTCCTGAACGCGCCGCCGCTGCCGTCGTCGTAGTAGCCGGCGTTGTCGGCGTCGACGGAGTTGAGCCCGTCGACGTCGATGCCGACGTGGTTGCCGCTCATGTCGTTGAACTCGGAGTTGAGGATGGTGTCGAACTCGACGGCGAAGAGGTGGTTGGTGGCGTTGCCGTTGTTGGCGGAGCCGACGAGGCCGAGGAACTGGCCGGGGAGGGCCGAGGTGAAGTTGGTTGTCTTGGAGACGACGAAGGCCATGCCGTGGCTGCTGAGCTGCTCGAAGGCGCCGATGATGCCGATGACGAAGGACGTGGAGAAGGAGCGCATCGCCGTGCCGTTGGGGGACGTGGCAGCGTGGAACTGGAGCGGCGTCGGGTGGAAGGCGTGGCCCTTGAGCTGGCTCGTGGCGTTGCTCAGCTGGAGCAGCCCGTTCGGGGTCACCGTCGCCATGCCGTCCATGGTGAGGTTCGCGCCCGTGAAGCCGTTGAAGACGAACTGCTCGTCCGCCGACGACGCCGGGCGGAGGCTGCTGAGGCAGAGGAAGAGGAGCAGGAGAAGGAACGGCGACATGGTTTGGTTGGGAAACAACATCGGACTCTGCAGGTTGCTGCACACAGTGGTGAACTGAGGCGATCGCCGAGTGCTCGTGGCTGGCCTCTATAGCGTCAGTGCCACCACTACTGTCGCCACACTTGTTTGACCCAATGGCGTTGCTCCACGTTGCGTCCGTAACATGCCCGTAAGCGTAAATTAACAAATCCTCTCCCTTTTTTTGTGTGTGTATATGATCATCAACTGTGTGGGTGGGTTAACCTTAAAAGTAGTGTGAAGCTGACCAGCTGTAAGCGCATGGGCGGATCTAGAATTACACTAACCCTGATGCACCCTACTTAAATTTCACTGATGCACCATACTTAAGTCTAGTATAGAAGGCTAAAAATATTTTTCTACCCTGATGCCCGTGCATCATGGTGAGACCAAGCAACCCCGCCCCTGTGTAAGCGTCAAGATAACAACAGATCCTGGTGGGATGGTGAGAGAGCGAGAGTCAGCAAAGCAGATTCTAATCCGGTCGCGCCTAATCACCATGGGCTCTATCTCTATCACTCTGTGGTACAGCGACGGCACATGTGTGGACGCGTCGTCCATGAGCCGTGATGCTCATCAGCTGACGCGGATGCAAGTAGTATGCCTCTTGCCCTTGTCCTTGTCCCTCCGCCGCTGCTCGTCTCGTCCTCAAGGAAGGGTCAGAGGTCAGCACGCCGTCAACGATCCCGGCCCCGTTTTCCGCCCCACCCACGACCACGCCAACAGCCATCGTCTTCATCGAGAAGGACGCGACCGTGGGGACGCGGCGGGAGCACGCAATAACTAGAGGCCAACCGCCGGCGCCGGCGCCGGCGCCGCCGTGGGGGGCTCCAATCCTTTGCGGCGTGTTCGTGGGAACCTAACTTTCCTGGTGTGCTGTGTCTTTCTGCTCAGCCCCATCTCTCGTCTGCCCCGCTGTGCGCTGTGGGGCTTGCTACTCAACTCGTTTGACCTCTCCACTCACCTCATTGTCTACGGTGGTTGAAGATCGAAGAAATCCGTCTCGACACTATAATATGTCACCAAACAGATCCGTTGCTATACTATCTGCTTCGAGGATTTAAATACGCCCTTTCTTTTGACTATCTGCAGTTCATTTCTGCGAAACCTTAAATGACCCTGACATGGGTTGGTTGTTCGGAAATTCAATTGAGACACGAAGTCAACTTAACCTCAGCTTCGTCGCAATTAGCAGCAGCCTATCTGGAGGAGGGATGAAATAGTAAATACTCCATGGGAGACATTTTATTACACAAAAAATCATAATTTGATGACGAAGGTCTATGACATCAACTCTATACCATGTTATGAGAAAATAAATTAGATAAGCGAAAACATGTTCATTAGGTCATATTAAAATATATACTAACAAGAGTTTCATGTTTACTTCCATAGGAGACATTCTATTTAGAAACTAGCGTGGGCGGGAGTGTATAATCTAGTTGACAAACAGGGCCGGTCCTGAGATTTCGGAGGCCCGGGGCGAAACTAAAATTTGTGGCCCACCATCGTAACAATAATAATGAATATATGTGTAAAAAATATGTTGACAATATCTTACAAATGTATGTATAAGCACTCGTATGCGTATCAAATCACTTAAAACATATTACCTTAAAAAAATTCTAACATTTCTCGTAGCGAATTCACTTATAATAGGATCGATGTCAATGTCGTTCACCAATTGCTTCTCGATGCATAATGTCGCCAAACCATTTAATCTCTCTTGAGTCATTGTGGACCTCAAATAATTCTTCAATAATTTTGACTTAGAAAGCTTCTTTCAGCTGAAGCAAAAATCACAGACACGGTAAATAAGATGTGATAAGCAATGGGGATATTAGGATAGCAAATAAGAGGATCAAAAATGTGTGCGCAAGTAAAGAAGTAAAAGAAAAGACCCAAATCAGATGGTCGTGATGAAAACTGAACCTTCAACACTCAAACTACCCTTTTACTTCGTGTAATCCTGCAATTCAAAAGTCAGAACGAATGGATGATTGAGAGCGGCAAGCGCCGAGGAGAAACTAGAAAATCAGAGAAATATGGACATGGCGGTGGAGGGCGAGAGCTAAGTTCAGTAATCAGTACTCACGTTGTCAGCAAGCCTGATCATCACTTGTTAGGCCATGGGACGATCGCTTGGACGGCGGCTGGCCGCCGGCAGCGCCAGACTCTCGAGTTCCTTTCAGCGATCGGATCGATCGATCGGTGGAAGCACCGAAGCGTGTTTGCCTCTTTACCTTCCTGGTCACGCACCACATAGCTCCTTAGCCCAAAGTCTTTTTATTTATTTTCTTAGTGGGCTGAATAAAACGTATACATAGGTATATACACACATGGGGCCCCTAGATTTTGGGGGCCCGGGGCAGCCGCACACCCTGACCCCCCACAGGGCCGGCCCTGTTGACAAAACACGACAATGCAGGCAAGAAAATAATTAAACTGTATATCATAACTACAACTGAACTATTGAAATAAAGGTGTCAACCACAAATCTTCTTATTTATTAATGGTCCCACATATTTTAGCCTTTTGATTATCTGCAGCTCATTTCTGCAGAACCTTAAATGATCCTCACATGGATTGTTCCGAAGATCGCTTGAGACACGAAGTAAACTGAACCTACAGTGACGTCGCAATTAACAGCAGCCTATCTCTCAGGGCGAGTAGAGAAGACACCAAATAGTAAATATATTAGTCACCATTCTTACATTATTTATTACCCTAATAAAAGTCATAATTTGTCGGACAAGGCCTATAGCATCAAACTATATACCATATATGAGAAAATAAATCAAATCAGCGAAACCATTTTCATACTAAAATCTATACTCACAAAATTTCAACGTTTAATTTCACAGGAGACATTTTATTTAGAAATTGTTTGATAAAACACGACATTGTGGGCAAGGAAATATTTAAACTGTAGTGATCTATTGAAATAAAGCGCTAGCTTCTACTTCTGTTATGTTGTCTCACTTATGACGAGGTGGTACTTCCTGATCAAGAGTGTAGTGAGCATAAGTATTGTATTTTTCAGTATTTTCTTTTCAGCTGTGGTGTGTAGAGATATCTCATGTATCAAGTTCAGGAGTGGTGCTTAGAGAACTTGTTGCAACAGATTCTTTTCACGAGTGAACGAGCTCCATACCCTCCCCCGATTTGACTATTTCTTGGGGAACCTTTCTTTCTAAGAAAACAATTGTCAAGGACAAAATTTGTAATTTGTTAACTATCTTTGCCTAGAAAATATCAGTAAAAAATAATGAAATTACATTCTAGAAGTGTCACTAAATATGGTTACCAAGTCATATACTAGAAAGTCATATACTAGAATATATTATTAAGATGTGTGTCAGGTCATAATATTTGGAAATATTTATTTATATTTAAACCATATAGTTTATGCAATTGTCTAAACATAATAGGAAAAGAAAATTTTGTTCTAAACTACCCCCTCCGTTCATAAATATAAGATGTTTAGCCCTTTTCCACGTTCACATGTAGACACATGTATTTAAAAATATTTTGGTTTGTATGTTCACCTATTTTAGTCCGCATACATATAACATGTGAAATACGTAAAACATCTTATGTTTAAAAACAAAGTGGGTAGAATTTAACTTTAGCACAAGCAACTTTGGTCTAACAAAATCAATACAATTGTATAACAAGGAACATCACCAACTAAAGCTCATCACCACTTCTATATGGGCAATATTGTAAATAAACAATATAAATTTATAGTAATTATCGTTAATATATAATATAAATAATAATGTAAAAGTATAAAATTTTAGTGCAGATTATAATATTTATCTCGCCACCGGGTCTGATTTATGCTTTAGAGAGTTAGAGAACAACTAATGATATACTAAGAAATTTTTCTGCGAATACTAAATAGAAATGTCCTATATATCTCCCCGGGCTGCGCCCGCTACTACTCACGAAACCCTAGGAATGGATCCCCAACCCGACCCTGGCCCTCATCTGGGACTTTCTGTCATCGAAATTCCAAGCCTTAATCCCTCTCGCACTCAGTCTGATTTATGCTTAGACCTGATTTAACTAAAGCATATATTAAAGACGATCGTGATCCAGTTAGATGGTGTAAATATGTTATTGAGAATATCTTATTTCATTCTTTGCATGGTGAATGAGACCTGCCGAATATGAATATGACCACATTGTCGCCTTTGCTGCAGTATATGTAATGTAATATCTATTTTCTCTAAATTTATCTAAAACCACTTCCGACACAAAGTCAACTGAACATGCAGCAACCTCAGTTTGGTCGGAATTCTAGGCTTGACACGGTGTTGTTACACTCATACACCTAACCACTCACCCTTGTGATATTGTCATAATAATGTCATCGCCCACCTAAGATTCAGATTTATTCTTTCCTGACTTTGACTCCCGGAGTCGTCGAAGTATAATGGCTCGCGTACGAGGGGCCAGGTGGGCGGCCCTGACCTACGATTACGATTGATCTTGCACAGCTCCGAGTTCCCCCTCCACCCACGTTAGCAACACCATCTTGATCCGCACTCCAGCAGCAGCAGATTTTGAACGAAGACTCGCACCATCACCAAACCAGGATCGCATCGTTCACACGCTCCTGTACTCTGCGCACTCAACACTAGCAGTACAAACCGACCGCCACAAGAGACGATCGAGGCGCAGCGCACGCCGCAAGCAAACACAGACACTCACGATGTGTCCCCGCCGCCTTCTCCTCCTCCCACTCCTGCTCCTCGCCTTCCTCGCCACCGATGGTCATCGTGCCACCTCCGTGCTGGCCGCCGACGACCAGTTCACCTACAACGACTTCTCCGGCGCTGACCTCACCCTGGACGGCATGGCCGCCGTGGCGCCGAACGGCCTGCTGGTGCTCAGCAACGGCACGAGCCAGGCGGCGGGGCACGCGTTCCACCCGACGCCGCTCCGCATGCTCAGCAACGGCACCGTGCAGTCCTTCTCGGCCGCGTTCGTCTTCGCCATCGTCTCCAACTTCACTATCCTGAGCGACAACGGCATGACCTTCGTGGTCGCGCCCGCCACCAGGCTCTCCACCTTCAACGCCGGCCAGTACCTCGGCATCCTCAACGTCACCGACAACGGCAAGGCTGATAACAGAATATTCGCCGTCGAGCTCGACACCATGCTCAACCCGGAGTTCCAGGACATGAACAGCAACCATGTCGGCGTGGATGTCAACAGCATGCGGTCCGTGCAGAACCACTCCGCGGGCTACTACGACGACGCCACGGGGGTGTTCAACAACCTCAGCCTCATCAGCCGCCGGCCCATGCAGGTGTGGGTCGACTATGACGGCGCCACCACGCGGCTCGACGTCACCATGGCGCCCCTCGACGTGCCCAGGCCCAGGAAGCCGCTCATCTCGGCCCCGGTGAACCTCTCGTCGGTCGTGACCGACACGGCGTACGTCGGGTTCTCGGCGGCCACGGGCGTCATCTACACGCGGCACTACGTCCTCGGCTGGAGCTTCGCCCTGAACGGCGCGGCGCCGCCGCTCGACACCTCCAAGCTCCCGGCGCTGCCGCGGTTCGGCCCCAAGCCCCGGTCCAAGGTGCTGGAGATCGTGCTCCCCATCGCCACCGCAGCGTTCGTCCTCGCGCTGGCCATCGCCTTCTTCCTGTTCGTGCGCACGCGGGTGAGGTACGCGGAGGTGCGCGAGGACTGGGAGGTGGAGTTCGGCCCGCACCGGTTCTCCTACAAGGAGCTGTACAAGGCCACCAAGGGGTTCAAGAACCGGCAGCTTCTCGGCACCGGCGGCTTCGGCAGGGTATACAAGGGCGTGCTCCCGAAATCCAACCTCGAGATCGCGGTGAAGCGGGTGTCGCACGACTCGAAGCAGGGGATGAAGGAGTTCATCGCCGAGGTCGTCAGCCTCGGCCACCTCCGGCACCGGAACCTCGTGCAGCTTCTCGGTTACTGCCGCCGCCAGGGGGAGCTGCTCCTGGTGTACGACTGCATGCCCAACGGCAGCCTCGACAAGTACCTTCACGACAAGACCAGGCCCGTGCTCGACTGGGGGCAGAGGTTCCAGATCATCAGGGGCGTCGCCTCTGGATTGCTGTACCTCCACGAGGACTGGGACAAGATCGTCATCCACCGCGACGTCAAGGCCAGCAACGTGCTCCTGGACGGCGACATGAACGGGCGCCTCGGCGACTTCGGGCTGGCGAGGCTGTACGACCACGGCGTGGACCCGCAGACGACGCACGTGGTGGGCACGATGGGGTACCTGGCCCCGGAGCTGGTGCGCACGGGCAAGGCGACGCCGGTGACGGACGTGTTCGCCTTCGGCGTGTTCGTGCTGGAGGTGACCTGCGGGCGGCGCCCGCTGGGCAGCTTCACCCCCGAGGACCAGAACGTGCTGCTGGACTGGGTGCAGGAGCACGAGCGGCGGCACGCGGCGCTCGACACCGTGGACCCGCGGCTGTGCGGCAAGTACGACGCCGACGAGGCGCGGACGGCGATCAAGCTGGGGCTCATGTGCGCGCACCCGCTGCCGGACGCGCGGCCAGGTATGCGGCAGGTGACGCAGTACCTGGAGGGCGAGGTGGCCATGCCGGAGGTCGTCCCGACCTTCTTCAGCTACACCACGCTGGCGCTGATGCAGAACGACGGGTTCGACTCGTTCGCCATGTCCTTCCCTTCCACGGTCACCACGGACGCCAGCCCCGTGTCCGGCGACGTCTCGGCCGTCTCCGGCCTCTCCGGAGGAAGGTGAATAAACAAACAAGACGTGAATACTACGTCGAATTCTCTACGATCATACTCCATCTCGGGTGGAGCACTTGCAAGTACAGTAACTAGTAGTAGTACTGTAGTTAATTACTCCTAGCTGATAGTACTGGTGTGATGTTTTTCTAATCTATAATCTGGGATTCCGATGTTCCTCAAGCTTTCAACGTCATGAGAGCAACGTATGGTTCCACTGCGATGCCTACACGATAGCAATTGCAGTGCGAACAAACTCGAACTACGATTCTACGAAGTACTCCGTATTTGGCTTTGGGGATTTTGGTCTTTCTTATGCGAGCCGCCCACGCGGTGGATGGAGTGCGTAATATCTATGTTATCGTCGAGCTACCACTCCACTTTGTGTCTTGTCACCAATGGCGGCTTGGGTTGGATCCGGCGTGCGTGAAAGCACGAAGAAGATTAGGCAATCACGGCTGAGAAAAGGGTGGCCGCGACGGCTGTTGTTTCTAGCAGCTGTTGTTGGTTTCCTAGCCACTGCACATGGGAAGAGAAGGTGGTTTGGAATGAGATAATAAAGCTAGAAGAAAGAGCGACTTTAGTAGAGTTGTCATAACAGGCCGAACACCATAATAGTAACAAAAAAATTCCTAAAAAACCCCATAATAATCGTTAGTTGGAGTTTTTTAACCACATATTCTTCTAGCAGAGCCGCTATTGTCATTACTAGCATGGTGGCCCTCGCAAATGCGAGGGCATCATCTGTAGTTGGCGGAAAGTGTTTAAGAAATAAAAATTTATTTTCACTGATATCAATCACATTATTTTCAATAATGTCACAATACACAAAATTGTCCAACAACTATCGCAAAAGTTTCGGTACGCAATATACCACTTATGCCAGTAACATCTTTGGCACTCTGAAATTTGTGGTCAAATGGTTATCATGCCATATGTTGAAACATCAATGTAAATGATACTGGATATTGTAAATTGAACTATAACTTTTACATGATGTTGGATCAAGTATGTTAGGTTAGTTACCTTTGATAAAAAATTATTGAATTAAGATAAAACGGTTTATCCTGATTAATATGTAAATCGCATTAAATATTGAGAACTATCTTGTTTTGATGGTTATTCCTTTCATTTACTCACTGCATGTCATAATGTGCAACAGGTTACACACATGAACATGTTGAAACTTTGACTATTATTTATTATATGAATACAATGCTAAGGATAAATTATTTTGTTCGAAGCATATTCATTAAGATGTTTATATTTTTTTTAAAATAGAGAAGTACAAATCCAAACTATCTAGAATCTTACTTTTTTTTATCTTCATTCATGGTTCTACGCCCACGAACAAATGCATTTTCCTTGTTATGCAAAATGATTATATGCCTTAGAAAACATAGTTCAGGAATATTTATTCGGTCGTCAATTTTGTTGTGCAACTGAACTGACATGTGTTTTCATGTTGATTTTATTAACCGAGAGAATGACATATACAGTAGTACAAATATGTGTACTATACAAACGAAGCAATATCCATGAAAACACTTCATAATAATTAAGTGTACGCTTTTCAGATCCTCGAATAAAAAATAGTATTGGCACACCATGCTCGGATACTGAATATGAAACATTATTGGCACACCATGCTCATAATAATATAGCAATGTGTGGTGAGTTAACCCTGTGTAAATCATTAAGTCAAAATATTTTAATGTTAGGGACATTCTCATGATAGTGTGTCGACTAATGTTGTGTCTTCATTAATTTTGAAGTTTGAAGTTTTGTGTCTCATTAAGTCAAAATAGCTGTTTAGTGAAAGAACATTCACATCCTTGTGAGAAGTGGTTACGTTCTATGTTTATCATTAACTCTGTAATTTCCTTACTGTGAGGACGCTCCCGTTGATAGTGCGGGTAATGATGCGATTTTATTAATATTCAAATTCCACGACCCCTAAAGGCCTTTTGTGACTGTGTTGGTCTCATGGTGGTCGAATAAAATTGTCATTTATGTGTACTAAATAAAAATAGAATAATGTACGTAGTTCGACTAATGTCGTGACTTCATTAATTTTAAAATTCCATAACTCCAAACTCGTGCAGATGTTTTGGGATTACTTTGGTTAAGTACTCCCTCCGCTTCCACAATATAAGCCTTTTTAGCTACCTATAGTTAGCTTGTTAAAAAGGCTTGCATTTTGGAACACAGGTAATATGATGGTAGTTGAATAAATTTTCATTTATGTGTACTCAATCATAAAAACAAAGTAATCCTATGTTCACAACAACCTTGTGTTCTAGTAAAAAAGAAGTTTTACAAACTTTGACCAAATATATAGAAATAATATCAATATCTAAAATATAAATCCTTATTATTTATAATTATCATAAACGTTTTTCCATATTATACAAAATTATTTTAAAATATATATTATTGCTACAATATTTGTCAAACTTTACAAATTTTTGCTTTAACTAAATAAAGAATTATGGTAAAAAATAAAGGACTTTCTTACCGATTAGTTTTTTTTTAAAATTGTTCATGTCCTACTCCTATCTTTTGCCACCACACGTCTAGGGAAGTTTTTTTTTTACGTCTAGCTATCGTGTTTCAAGAATTGGTGCAATCTGCACGCATAAGTGTTGTTCATAGGAGTCACACTCACATGTATCACGTGATATTTAGCTAATCAATTAGCTAGTTACCCATCACATTAGGCCCGCTTTATCTAAAAAAATCACATCAGGTCCGGATTGTACACATCTGAATTTTACACCGTTATATAATAAAAGAATTAATTGCATGCAAGGAGTACAGCATGTGATGTGAATTTTGGACCTCGGCTTTTCATTGCTGTAACCTGCTGGTCTTGCGTACACGTGCCGGGTCTGTTTTTTTTTTTGAGAGAGAAACGTGATTGGTTTAGGAGACGTGATTTGTTTTTTTAGGGAACTGTATGTGTTTTTTTTGTGCAGCTGTCGTAGCAGCTAAGGTAGCTAGTCCAGCTGTTTTTTAACGTGTCCGATATGTTACGTAGATATGTCCCAGCTGTTTTTAACGTGCCAGATATGTTAGGCAGATCTGTAACGTAACTACTAATAGTTCTTAAAATCCTAACCACATATTTTAGATCTAACTATTAGAATTAATTTAGATGACGTGGCTTAACGTGGTGGCTTTATTCAACACCCGTATATTGCTTTTAGTATATAATAGATAGATTTATCGAGGTCTCCTAATACTTGAATTTACAGCCCTTTGTCTGGACCCGGATCCATCCATGAAAGGTTGGCGGTAGAGAAACTTTAGTTCACTTATTATAGCATCTCCAGCAGCACCCCAAAACGTGTCGAAAATCGGTCACATCGACATTACATCTGTCTGGTCTGATCCAATTTTTGTCTCGCATCCCACCATGGGTCTCCAAATTTGGGGGCTGCCAGACAACGCCTCCGTCACGTAGGGCCCCTATCATAGGCACGGAGCAGAAGACGGGCAATCAATTAAGACATGTGCATCGATGCCGATCACAACTACAGAGTATGGTTCGATAGATTCTGGTGGGAGAAGGACGAGGCCCTCGAGCGCTAGGACACCATCATCGTTGACCTACATGCCGACAACAGTCATTGCACAGGTGAGGGTGCATGGCAAGAGCGTTGGCGGTGAAGGAGGACAACATCATCGTTGAACTGCATGCCAGCCTATCAGGGACAATCATGCCAACATAGATGGACCACCTCTATGACCTAGTGATGTTGCACACTATCTATGGCGAGTCTCCGAGGCAATCTCCTCTATTTGTTTTGTCCTGATAAGGTTTTATTTGTTCCAAATATGTCCTGAGATAATCATATGATGATGATTGTTGCTATTGTGAAAATACCATAAATATAACATATGGGGCAATGCCGATAAAGTAAGGGTGTGCTCGATAACCACTTGGGTTTCAGACACTAACACGGGAGACACAATATGTTTTATTGACCGGGTTCAACCTCGACTCGTGGGCAAGAGAGGACTAATCCCATCACAAATGTGATAACCAGGCGAGGAATTTCCCACAACTTCCACCAAGTGGATGAAGGCAGCCAAAGAAAGTGATCAACTTTAGCATTCTTTTGCTTTTGGAGTTTCGTGAGGTCTCTTTGGATGAAAAGTGGTTCGTGCCTGTTGAAACCATTGAGGAGTAAACGAATTTAGAAGCTCTTGGGCGCCCGACTGCACAATTCTATGGACACATCAGTACTTTCCCCAGTACAAGCGAGGTCGGCCCCGAAACTTCCGTACACACCAGAACAAAAACGACATACCGTTTGCATGTGAGATACATTTTATGAACTCAAAATTGTTTCGAAGCTAACAACAAGCTCTGAAACATCATTTGTATGTGATCCATTTTTATGAACTCATAATTGTTTTGAAGCTAAGGACATTATACAGGAAAACATCAAATACCAGCAAAAAGTGGATATCCACGAGCGTAAAGGGGCGACCTCTCTGTAAAATAAGATCCGACAAAGCCTCCGCCATAAAAATGCAACAAGTATGTCATACCGAATCCGTTTTTAATGAACTTGTGCTTGTCTTGAAGATCATGTAAAGCTCTAAGAAAAATTGAGGAGTAACTCATCATTTTTTTATTGTGGAATTAGAAGAACATGACATACATTGAAGCTCAAGTGGACTTGTTTCATACTGTGTTGCTTGCAGTTTGTGGATGACGTGGTTGAAAAAAATCTTGATTTAGTTGCCATGATAAACAAGAGGAAGAGGAAGAACTACAGACATTGTAGAAAATCCTAATGAAACTGCTAGAAATTGCTCCAAGGTCCAAGGGAACAGGAAGATCAAGGGAGGTAAATACTTGACTTGGGAGGTTCATATCACCTATTGCTTGGAGATGCTGGTGCAAGAAACGCAGGAAATCCTAATGAAATCGACCCTACACAAAATGCACCGGTGATGTTTATTCTATAGAACTTGATGATCAGTTTGCGATAACCTAATGCTTAAAACATGGTGTCTTTTATCTCTACAACTTATGTGCAAAATGTTATCTTTTGTTGACAATTGTACACGCGCCACAAGTTTATGTACTTACGGCATTCTTGGCTCGTTTGGAATTTAGATTTGAGGTTGTATTGGGCCACCTGTTTCTGACGAGGTTTCGGAGGAAAAAAATCCTGCTGCTTACCTCGGTTCAATACAAGGTGTGCTGATATGGGGTCTGAGGATTCTTGTAAACAAACATCATCCTCGATTGTGGCTGAGGCTTTAGCCACGTTCGGTGTAGTTGAGGTATTAAGTTTTAGGTACTTCCTTCTCAGTCTCTACTGTACAGTGTAGACAGAGCAACAACACCTGGTTTGTTGCACTGTTAGTCTCCACTGACAGGGAAACAGTCACTATGTTATTTCTGAAACTCCACTGTCAGTCTGAAAGTCAGCAAGGGTTTGTCATAGACGCTGATGCCCATGGTGATTTGCATACAACAGTGAAAATGCTGACCGACAGCCGGTAGGTAGATGACCCTGAATACAAGGCTAAAATTCGGCGAGCAAGGGTAACGTGGTCGGACAGGTTTCGGTGTCCATATACGATGTACAGTCCCTCTCAGGCAAGCGAATCGATTGGTACGGTGTAGCCTAGCTAGCTTGTTGCAAAATTGGAACTTGCGAGATCTCGGTGATGATGTATTGCACACTGCACACGGATCAGAGAGCATGCATGGGCCATGTTAAACGAGCATGTGGTGGGTGGCCGTGTTAAACAACCCTGCCTCGCACAAAAGAGGAATGTTAAGCAAACAGTGCTGCAAGCCTGCAAGCGGCGCCGATCATGTGGAAGTCGATTAAACAAAACTCCGGATGGCAATGGGGCCCCGAAACCCGCTAACCCGATGGGTATCCGTCTTAAATGGGGCGGGTCTGGTAAAAAATTAGACCCGCCAAATTATATGGGGCGGGTATGGAGGAGCTGGACCCGAACCCGTAGACCCGCCAAAACATTGAAACTGGCCCAACTGTCATAGTCTAGGGTAAAAAAATAGGCTCACCACCAGCCCACGTCCCACCCAAGCCAGCCCAGGTTCCCAAGACCCAGACCCCAGCCTACGAATCCCATGCTCCCCTCATCCTCTCGCGCACAGACGAACTCACCACGCAACCTGCGTCGCCGCCGCCTCACGCAACTTGCGCCGCCGCGTTGTGCTGCCGCGACGCGCTGCCGCCTCGTGCTGTTGCCCCGCACGGCCGCACGCCCGCACTGCCTAGTGCCTCCCGCCGCCCCGCGAGGTCGCGCGCTGCCTCAACCAGCACTGCCGCGCCGCCTCGTACTGCTAAGCTGCGGCGACCTCGCGCGCCGCCGCGCGCCAGCGCAGCCTCGCACCACCTCGCGCGCCGCCGCGACCTGCCCAGTCGCCGTGCGCCGGCGCTGTCTCCCGCGAGCTCGTTTGCGTCGCGCCGCATCTCGCTGGGCAGCCGCTGCCGTTACGGGTACCCGTCGGGTCCCCGATACTCGGCGGGTGACGGGTCTGGAGAATTTTTTGACCCGACAACGGAGGCGGGGCGGGTATGGGGGTGCCATACCCGCACCCGAACCCGGCGGGTGCCATCCGGAAACAAAACTCACAGCCAACGGTCCCTATCTCTGACTCTTTTGACTGTATCTCATCTTTTTTTTTTGAGTGTGTCTCATTCTCAAGGTCGCTGCTGTCTGCTGAAGAGAAAGACGACGCTATCGGGAGGAAATGGGTATCACTACGGGAAGGGAAGCCTTCGCGAAGGTCAGTTTTGGGCCGCGCGCGCACTCCCTCATGCCGCCACGTGGCGGTCGTACGAAACGCGGGTCCATTCCAGATCCAGATCTAGATCCAGATCTAGTTTTAAATAAGATGTACAAACCCACACAACACCATGTACAAAAACAAACTTAACTAATACAACTACACAGTTATGGTTGTACGTACAACTACACAGTCCACGTTATACAGATCACGTTGTACAAATAAACAACATGTTGTACAGATCAGGTCGTACAACTATACAGATCAGGTTGTACAAAACAGGACTGAACGTACAACTACACAGATCAGCTTGTACAGATCAGGTTGTACGTACAACTACAATCAGGTTCCGTTCTATGTACAACTACGCATAACAGGTTGTACGAACTATACACAATCCGAAGTACGAAAAAAAGTTCGTCGAAACCTGTCAACAATGGATCTAGTTTTGAAGACCTCGACGCGAGAAGTTCAAAAATGAAAACGGTTTGTAATTCGGATAAACGGTTCTCAAGATATTTCATTTTGAAAAAACGAATCTCAAAATAAATGCACGTACAATCCACTGTCCACCAACAGGGAGCTGCCACTTGTCACGCGTGGAGGAAAAGTGGGGATTGAAGGAAGGATTTCCTCCGGAAATCCATCTGCCGGTAGGCTCAACTGGCCCAATAGACTTTTGGCTCTCCCATTTATTTTCGGCCCGTATTTGTGCCAGGTCCTTACTAGCCGGATCTTACTCACAAGGCCCATCAAGGGCGCCATTTCATCAGCACAAAGGGAAAGTGCACGATGAATCATCTTCTCCAAGGCTGCAGAGTCCAGAGCACACACACTCTTCGTCGACCCGCCGCGAGGGGAAAGATGGAGGCGGCAGCCACCTCGAGTCCGTCGAGCAAGAGGTTCGGCTCCGTACCATCCCCTTCCCGTACGCCCTTTCGCAGCAAAATTTACCAGAATCTCCGACGCGCTGCCATGTGTTGTAACAATTTAGGATCGCTCTGGTTACCGGAGGGAACAAGGGGGTCGGGCTGGAGACGTGCAGGCAGCTCGCCTCCAGGGGGCTCAGGGTCGTACTGACGGCCAGGAGCGAGGCGAGGGGGCTGGAGGCCGTCGAGGGCGTCAGGCGCTCCGGTGGTGCCGGCCAGGGCCAGAACGATGTCGTCTTCCATCAGTTGGATGTCACCGACCCTGACAGCGTCCGCCGGCTGGCGGGTTTCGTCAGGGATCACTTCGAGAGGCTCGATATCCTGGTATGTATATGTATTACAACCTGCTTTGCGCTATGAAGATTAGGGCCTCGCAGATTCAGAACTATGTTCCCATTTTATTCAGACTCCCAGGTGTAATTTGGTATGATTATACGAATTCTTTTAAGAAGTGTATAAGTGATGTACGTTTCATTTGCCAGGCTTGTACACTTGTTAAATTTGAAATGATGTTCTTAAAGATTGATCTGTCGTTCATGCTCATTAACATAGCTGTTTTGATTATTGACTTCTCATTTGTGTCAGTATAGAAGTGATCTTTCTTTGCATTTTTCAGTTCACTACCATGACCATGTGTTTTTATTTATTTATAGATAAACAATGCAGGCATATCAGGTGTTGATCGAGATCCGGTTCTTGTTGCAAAAGTTAAAGAACAGGTAAATGAAGCGAAATATTGCTATGTACCAGTTTTGTAGTGTGTCAGCTGTTAATACATACCTCTATTTCAGAACCAGGCAACCTATATTTCAGAATCACACAAACTCAAAAAAAAAAAAGTTCCATGTATCTGTAGTTGTCCTGTATGTTGCTATATATCAATCGCAGCATGGGCATACAGATCATTGTTTTTTGTACTGAATCCTAGTTTGGCATGAGAACACATCCTACTGATGTGCTGATAGAGGATGAACATGGAACTCTGGGTTTTAAAAATCATTCAACGAAGTTGGCAATCCTGGCTGAAGAAGATCTTGACCGCTGAAGAAGCTGGCTGCCCTATCTGCGATGCTGCCGAAGAAACTTTGAACCACCTTTTCTCCGAGTGCCCTTTCGCCCGCGGGTTCTGGGACCCCATTGGTGGACGCTCACCGCCTGATGCCGATGTTGGTGAGATCTTCTCCTACCAAGACTCCGGGGGATGTTTCCGCTGAGATGGCTTCCACCTTCAGCCTCCTTGGAAACACCGCAGCAGTGTGGTGTTCCAAGGGCTCGCCCCAAACCGCCACCACTGATCATGAACTGCCGAGCTGTGGAGAGCCTCGCCTCCCTCCCCATTCTCGTGATGATCCCCACCCACCCCTCTTGATGCTTGATGAAGTGGAGAGCTTGTAATCTTCCCCACCTCTCTGTAATTGTAAACGATTTGGCCCACATGCTTTTCTGATATATGAAAAAGAATTGAGGTGGAGGGGTTTTCCCTTACCCCGGTGACCGTCAACAAAAAGTTGACAATCCTGAAATTAAAAAAACGTTGCCAACGGGGGAATGATCCCTCCCTTGGTTATACGTTGTTAGGTAGGTGATATGCCCGGTTTATTCGAGTATGCCTCAGCGCAGCCACTAGGCGCAGCTGGGACTCGAACCCGGGCCGGCAGGTTCCTCACTAGGAGTTTCAGCCACCAGGCCAGCGCCTGGTTCTCGACGATCCTGAAATTGTGCACTGTAGTGCAGAATTGTTTTCTTAAATTTTATCATTTTTGTGATCTCCATCTCTATATTAGTACTGACATTCATGAGCATATTTCTGAATATTTTATAAAGATAATTAGCGGTGCAAGTAGGCCCATAAGACCACCTCACTTAGTTCAAAATTTAACCTCTACTTTAACTGGTACTTCATTTTGTGGACACCAGTTGAAATTTTTATCAAGCAAATGAACTAGGATGGGTCGTCCCGACCTAACCCACTTGTATTTCCAATAATAGGTTGTACAACAATTTACATGTCTATCCATGGATAGGTTGAAAGCATGGATGTAGATCAGAGAGTTCAATGGATGAAAGAAAACTCGAAAGAGACCTACGAGGAAGCAAAAGAATGTATGAGAACGAACTACTATGGCGCAAAGCTTGTCACAGAGGCACTACTTCCTCTTCTTCAGTTGTCCTCATCTGGGAGAGTTGTCAATGTCTCTTCAGGCTTTGCACTGCTAAGAGTAAGTATTGTTAACCACGCTGTAGTTTGTTATAAATTATACTCATCATGAGTTGTACCAATATATTTCTGCTATATCGTTTCTGATCACCTCTTCCCTTTTCAAGTTTTTTTGAAAAGTACCTATACAGCCTCACATTTCCATTGATATTCTTATTGAATTTCTGTTTGAACACATGATCCTACTTCAGTTTAAATTCGTTTTGTCATTTTGTGAGATGCAATAAACACGTGGCTGCACTACTTTTCTTAGTGCTATTACTAGATAAATGCCGTGTTCGTTCAAAATTTGTAACATAAGTTATCATTTTCTGGCATTGTGCGACACCGAATGTTCGTATTGTTCCAACTTACTCAGATCGTTGATCCTCCTCACACGTTCTTTCTTTTTCTGTCAGAAAGCATAGGGATTCACAGAAACCTTGAACAATGCGCTACTTCTTCAGTTCTTTTTAGTTAATTAATATTGTTTCCTTGAGCAGAACTTCAACAGTGAAGAACTGAAGAAGGAATTTGATGACATTGACAACCTTACTGAAAAGAGACTAGATGAGCTATTAGATTTGTTCCTTGAAGATTTCAAGGCCAACTTAATAGAGGCACATGGGTGGCCAACTGGTGGCTCGTCAGCCTACAAAGTCGCGAAAGCTGCCCTAAATGCATACACAAGGCTTCTTGCCAAGAAGTACCCTACGATGCGCATCAACTGCTTGACACCTGGTTATGTCAAGACTGACATTTCAATGCACATGGGAGTATTGACACCTGAGGAGGGCGCTAGCAACCCTGTGAAGGTTGCTCTCTTGCCTGATGATGGCCCGACCGGTGCTTATTTCGATAGGAATGGCGAGGCATCTTTTGTGTGACTGCCCCATACGAATAACCTTTCTTCTGGTCCTACTTTCAAAAATGAGACAGGCAGATTTACGTTGTAATATTTGTGAATAAAACAATGTAGTTTGACCTGTGCACTGAGATAACCGTATCTCATTCTGAGCAACCTATAGACCTCTGCCATCCTGTTGTTCAAGCTCGTGGTGCCAAGTGCAAACATGAGGTTATACCGTATGATGCACTGTCCTGATCATAGACATACTGAAATCGACTAAATGGTGCAACGACGCGCGGCCGAATATATTCTAGACGACCGCCATGAGTCTTGTACACCCAGTAGCCATAAGATCCTGCTGATCTCGCCGGAGAAGGAACGTCCCTGCATGAATCCAACAAGCAGCCATATTGATATCTGTAAAACGTGAAAGTTTATTGTCCTATTAAAACCAAGGTGTCTTGTTTTCTCTCAGCTTTAATCAATTATTAGAGGTGTCTTTTCTAAAAGAAAATCACCGGGCAAAACGGGTGGCCACACACAGGACAAAGAGTGGGGAAACGTGTGCGGTACAACCACTAGCAGAAAGGCGAATCGAGTTATCACCGGAGATCAGACCAGTTCCAAGTCCTCTTCGTCTCCTTCCTCTCACACAAACGTCTCTGGTTCTGAGCAAGGCCACTCCTGACATCGTGTTCTTCAAGCTCGAGGTTTTTCACCCTCATGGAAGGAGCCATCTTCAGCCCTCCAAACACGAGGTTCGCCTATAACCATGCTGACATCGCCTTCTACGGTTACCAGTATATGAACTGCTCTGATCTGTCGCGATTGCTAGGATTGCCGTCGTCACCGGCGGGAACAAGGGGATCGGCCTCGAGGTGTGCCGGCAACTGGCCAGCGGTGGCCTCACCGTCGTTTTGACGGCACGGGACGTCACAAGGGGCGAGGCCGCCGTGGAGAAGCTCAAAGGGCTGGGGCTCTCAGATGTCGTCTTCCATCAGCTGGAGATCACCGATGCTTCGAGCATTGCTGGATTGGCCGATTTCTTGAAGACCCGCTTTGGGAAGCTAGACATTCTGGCAAGTTTTTCGTTTCCCTCTGCGCTCCTGCTAGATTTTTGCATACAAGGCGATTTTGATGCAACCGTGGATGTTTTTTTTTTTTTTGTGGAAAAGAGGACCCTCTGCATCCATCGATGCACTTTATTTAATCATTTCCGAAATGTTCAATTCAAAATCGCTTAAAGTCGAGACATAGATAAAATAAGTAACATGAAGCATATTGACATCAGCATGTAATACATAGTTGCACTCAGAACTCAGAGATTAGCCATGTAGAAAACAGTTGCACTCAGAATTCACAAAATACCGCTTCTCAGTGGAGATGATAGATCTACTTCCTCTGTATCTTAATATAAGACGTGTAGTAGTGGATAGTCAAAATGATAATCCCGCAAAAGAAGAACTCTTTGTTTCTTAAACATAGATTCATTACGTACATGTCGTGCAAATTAAAGTACAAACCCCCTACCTAGATTTGAAATTTGTCTTTCCACTCAACCAATTACAAATATATTCGTCATATTAGTTGGAGGTGATAAACGAAAAGTCATATGAACAATGTGCCAAATAAATAGAGCAAATGGATAAGAAATAAAATATGTTTATGGATGTGGAAGCATTGTTAGGGCAAGAAGTTTAACCGTTCGAAATTTTCCCCTTTTTTTCTTACTTGCTTGAGTTTTTTTTTGGGGAATTAATTAACGTGGCATCTAAAAAAACATACTTAGCTGATGTGTCCCAGTAAATTATGAAGCTTTATAAAACATGAATCTTTCTTGCTTCATCGTTCTTCCTTCTCCACTGCTTCGATCCATACACACTTGTAGGGTAGGTGGTTGCTATTTACACTTGTAGACAAATGACATGGGGCCAAAAATCCAACTCAAGGCAGCAGAGTCTGACTTCCAAATAGACCTAACAATCATGTGACATACAACAGAAAAAGTGCGTCACTTTTGCTGCATGGCCTGTCCCGCCGCTTGGTAAAGCTAGCGTGGCCTGTGATGAGCCTGTCCACCGTTTCTGTTGTACAGTGTTGATCTCGAGCGAAACTGTTCTAGTGTTCTTGCACTTCAAATGAACAGGTCATTCATAAAATTTGACTGTTCCCAATTTTTTTCCACCACATGGTAATTTTACTCTGAAAATAGGTTGTTTAGGTCAACTCCAACGCTACTAGCAATTTTTCTCTCCCGCACCCCTTATTGGGCTTTCAGGTG
This sequence comes from Poa annua, assembly GCA_026929855.1. NCBI lineage: Eukaryota > Viridiplantae > Streptophyta > Magnoliopsida > Poales > Poaceae > Poa > Poa annua. The sequence continues at coordinate 77,029,967 of CM049433.1, forward strand.
CGGAAATGTGTCAGACACAATGGGGGTCTTGCCCTAGCGACGCCCCCCAAACGAACCCTCTAAATTTTGTTTTGATCATTTATATCTAATTTCTAAAAAAAATCTATTACAAAATTTGATAATAATTCAAATATAGAAAATATATAAATTACTACAACAATTTAAATTCTTCAAATTCAAAGATCATAATCTGTCACAGCCTAAAGTATGACAGCATGATCCATGATCTACTAACCTATACATACCCTGCCAATCGTATGAGCAAGTTTTCCCATTCTAGCCATGCAATCGATGCTTTTAAGCATCCCGGAAATCTTTGTGCTTTCCCTCGTGCCAAGAGACGAGCTGTGCCACATTTGGTGCTCTCAGATATGTCTCTTCGAACACTTTCACCACTACTTTGCAACCTGTAGATGTAGGTGGCTTCAACGGCAGTGGTCTCATACACCACATAGTCACCCAATGAATACACGGAAACACCATCTGCAAGACACCATATGGCAGCCATGCATTTCTGAAGGGATGAAAATCCAAAAAGGTCGGTATAACCTTTAGCTCAAAGTAGTCATCATTTCCTAAACGTCATGCACAATTCTACTGAACACTAACCTATTCATCCTAAAGCCACAAGCCAAATTCATGAGGAAAGTTCGCCGACCTCTTGGCAAAGTAGTCATTGAATAAGACCATGTGACCAGTTGATCTATAATGATTATTTTTGGCGATCCGACCTTTCTCTGATCATCCACGCTTCGGCACAACGTCAACCTCGGCCGCTTGCTCATCTAGAAGGGCAGTCATCTCATTCTCTTTGTCGCTGGCTACAAGGGCGCATTCTCTCCCATCATTTAGAAAAAAACATGGATTTGTCGTCGGTATCGATAGCCTATTGGACAAAATGAAGTAGTGAGACTATGCCACAAATCAACAATCAAATGAGCCTATTGGCGAATGGTGTAACCTACGGCTCTTTCATACACCTTTGGGTATATCGAGCTGGTGAGCACTAAATTGATGAGGACAAGAAAATCGCCTTAATGTATAAATTTACCCAACCTAGAGGCCTTCTTTCTTTTAAAGTAGTCTTCCACTTGTTTTCAGTCGCCATTTTTTAGTTTACGGAATTGAATTGGGATTCCGATATCTTTTTTCTAATATAAAAGACGTTTCTTCACACCCAAATAAATATATGTATTAGTTTTCTAGCTCTCTTGCTTTTTCAAAACATAAATCTTTAGTCGCCCGACTATTAATTTACAACCCAAACATTTATTCTAAGTTATAAAAAATTAATTTCATGTTTAAACGTATATCTATATCATGTTTCATCATAATTGTGTCGTCCACATATTGGAGAATAGACACTCATCTCTCAACAAGGTTACGAATAAGGCCACCTACATGACCATGCTCTACCAATTAAATTATCAATATGTCTACTACCATATTAAATAATATAGGAGAGCGAGGAGTCGCCTTTTCACAAGCATTTTTTGGTTTCAAAATAGTAACCTATGTCATCTTTCACTTTTATATACCAACACTACCACGCTTACAAACTGATTAATCCTAAAACCCTTCGTATGTGATACGTCAATGCTTGGTGTAGGAAAGGCAATTTTATCTTGCCAGGCGCATTATCAAAATCCATTTCATCGTGGAAAACGTATACCCATTCAAACATGTCACAGCTTCGCATAGAAGTCGTCTTGGTTGGCCGCATAACCTTGTGAGTGAAACCGTTACACGGCTAGTACGAACTTTAGTCAAAATAAAAAAAAAGTTACGGTCAGTAGACAAATATGGCGGTACTTCTGAAGTTGAATATAATTTTACTTTTGGGGAGAAGGATGACGGTGCCGAATTTAAATGGAACAGGAAAAACTGCCCTGTCTTAACTTTGCAAACATGAAAATCATATCCTGCCTTGAAACTTCTTAAAACGTCCAACAAAACTCAGTAGGAAACTCATCTGATTCTGATGTTTTGTTCTTTCCTATTTGCAAGATAACTTCATACACTTCTTTCTCACTTTAATCCGTTATGTTATTTTCGTGAGAAGAAAACTGTGGGATGTCTTGAGAAGAGAAGCAGTGCTGAGGTGGTATTCCAAACAACTTATTATAATACTCAATGACATATAACTTGATGGTTTTTTGCCCTAGTGTTGTTCCCTCTTCTTATTCAAGCTAGAAAATATTTGTCCTTCTATTTTACCATTAGCAATGAGGTTGAATTTTTATGTGTAGTTCTTGTCTTCTTGAACATGCTTGACTTCGGCGTGTTGAGCGGAGTTTTGGCTACCGGATGGTAAATCAGGTTACCATCCAGTAACCGAGTATCCCGAGCACCCCGAATAAATGGGCTTATCGTTGCAAAACATGCTAGTAAAAATGGTAATATCAAGAAATTTGAACTTTTGGCTTCAAGTTGGTCTCATAATTGGCTGGCATTTCTCGGTAACCAGGAAATCCTGAACCCTCTAGTAAAAAAATAATACAAATTCGGTAATGGAAACCCTTGGTGTTGAGTCTTGTTTTATTCTTCTTTAAGTTTAGCAACACGGCCATTAGCATCTTTGGTAGCAGCCGTTGCTTGATGTATGCCATGTTAATCTGTAGGTGAATAATGCCGCGATCGGTGGTGCGGAGTACATGGAAGCACTCGATACAGAGGAGGAAAAGGTGAGTGTCACATTTTCCTCCTTCCTCCCGATCCCGTAGCACTAGGCGAATTGTGGTGCAAGTAGTCGTACGCCATTCTGTTCTGAATTTGTTTCGGACACACCAAACTCAACATATTTATCTGTCCATACATACAACAGTTCAGTGGCCTAGATGTCCACCAGAGACTCGAATGGATGGTGAAAAGCGTCAAAGAGACCGTCGACGCCGCAAAGGAAGGCGTGCGCACAAACTACTACGGCACGAAGCATGTAATCGAAGCCCTGCTGCCTCTGCTGCAATCTTCCTCCGACGGGAGAATAGTGAATGTCTCCTCCGGATATGGACTGCTGAAGGCAAGCCTCATGCATGCTATAACGATGTCCCACATTCCCACATCATAGTATTTGTTTGTCCAAAGAGATTAGTTCTGAATTCATGCATGTATGTAGCTGATCAGCAATGAGGAGGTGAGGCAGGAGCTCAACGACGTCGACAACCTGACCGAGCAGAGGCTGGACGAGCTGCTGGACAAGTTCCTCAAGGATTTCGAGGCCGGCGAGGCGGCGGCGCACGGGTGGCAGATCGGGTTGTCCGCATACAAGATGGCCAAGGCCGCCATGAACGCCTACTCGAGGATCTTGGCGAAGAGGCACCCGGAGCTCCGCGTGAACTGCGCGCACCCGGGCTACGTCAAGACCGACATAACCATGAACTCGGGGGTCCTGACGCCCGAGGAGGGTGCGCGTAACGTGGTGAAGGTGGTGCTGCTGCCTGGCGGCGGGCCGACCGGCATGTACTTCGCCGAGGGCAAGGAGGCGCCGTTCGTGTGAGATGCCCGCCGTTCGTACGTGATCAGACGACGAACCCAGCCCGTCCGGTGCTCACTGGCTACGCGTTACGCGCTAGTGTGAGATGAGAATAATGTATTCTGAAGTTTCCTGTGATGATTGGTCGTTTGAGATCGAGAACGTTGGAATTTAACATTTCCTGTGACAGTGGTATTCGTGATTGGAATGCTTAATTGGGACTTTGTGAGTAGTTGGCCCACTTCGTATGCGGCATGTTGGCCGGACACCTCGAACGACCTAATATCTCTGTCCCGTATAGCATCTCCACCGGCACCCTGAACCGGTGTCTGGTAGAGGCGCCGGCAACAGTGTTGAGGTCTAGCATCCAAACCGTCCACAGTTGGGAAGTTCCTTGCTTCGGTCACTAATGATGTTAGATCTGACGAACGGGCCCGATTAGCAACGAGTAAAACGTCTCTTCCCCGTCCGTCCATCCGTAATACCGTCCGTGATGGCTCGCCTCCACACGCCGGAGTAATGGCGAGTTTGCTGCCCACCCTTCCCCCCATGCACCACGTTCCCGCTTAGTTTCCTGACCCCCTTTGCCGCCCAGCAGCGGCCGCTTATAAAGAGCGAGCGCGGCGGACGGACGACAACACACATACCACCACGCCTCGCCGTCCCCAACCACCTGGGCGAAGCACACCAACACCGCTCGCGCTGCCTACCCGCCCGCTCCTGAGGAGCGGTCTTGGCAGCCGATGGAGATGTAGGAGGTGCCGGCACCGGAGGAGTTGGTGGAGCCCATGGAGGAGGAGCATCAGCCATCGTCGTCGGAGGGGGTGTGGCTGCCCATGGAGGAGAACAACGACGATCTCGACGACATCGAGTGGGATTGGCAGCTGCGTCAGCCCCACGTCTACCAGAACCTCCTCCATGGGTAACTGGCGGCTCACGCCATCCACCGGACCGTCGATGCCAACGAAACCGCCGTCTTACGTGAGTCCATGATAACGGCGGAGGAGGAGGCTCACAACCTCCTCCGTTTTTCAGTAAGAGTTTCAACGGTTTAGAATATAGAACTATGAAAGTTATGTTTCGGTGAATGCGAAAGTCGCGGAGGCGTGACATATGAATGATGTGCTGGAGGCTTTGGTATATACAGTTTTTGGGTAAGAGTTTCATCTGGTACGATTAGGATTGCCTTACATCTTATAATATTATTTCAACTAGCAGGGTGGCCCTCGCAAATGCGAGGGCAACATCTAAAAGTGTCCAACATATGTACGTATTGATTTATAGATACCCTTCTTATTTATTTAGAATTAACATGGTTCTATTGTCACAATTTTTGTGGTATATAAATAATATCAATGTGCGGTAAAGTACTTCTATTTATCTTTAATTCACGGGTGAATGCTTTTCCAAAATTTAGAATTCATATACCAATTAATATATGTAAATTTCTACTTGACGATATTAGACCAAGTCATATGAATAAATTCACATGGAAATTTAGCATGTAGTTTTTATTATTATAAATTACATCGGTGATGGGTTAGCGTCATCGAGCTCAGTGCGCCCCGAAGTGAAAAATTATATTAGATGACCATTTTTGATCTTTTGTATGGATTACACATGTTGTTATCGCCGGTACCAGTGCACATAACTATGGGTCAGACTATGAGCTAATTCATCACGTATCTTTGACAGACACTCACATATAATCAAAGTCTTAGTTGTATGTTACATGTATTAAAGTTTTACAGGTGAATCATGTTAATGCACATATGAATTATGATACTTAGGACATATATATGTGAATTATGATAAAAATTATGGATCCATCATATTGGCAAGTGATTACTATGATGTTTCTTAGAATTTCCTAGTATATCCGTTGTTTCCGCTATGCCGACTATAATTGTATAATAGATGAAGTTCATAATTTCTATTCTATGTACATTCATGTGATATTGTCTTTAAAAAATATATACAATCGATGTGGCAAGATCTAGACGTATGAAACCCATGTGTTTGTAGTCAAAATTAATATGAAGAGAGCTTTTATGGTAGCGTTATGCGAAATAATTTAGTAAATCGAATTTCATAATATTTTGCTCTCGCTTTATATTTGCAGTGAAATTAAAAAATGTAATTTTCTTTGGTTATTTTTCTATACAGTAATATTAATGTATAAAGATCTATACACTCAACTACATATTATCATCTATACTTTATTATTATATAAACCGTTAAAATCATAGCAAAACTTTCAATCTGAATGCCTTCTTTTAGCATTCTAGCTAGCTAAAGCTTGTGTATGTATTTCTTTTTTTGAACTGGTCGGGCTATTCCTACGGAGCTAGCTAAATAGTGCATTTTTTGTTTATGAGCAGACTTGGATAGTTTTGTATGTTATTTTTCTTTTCGAACTCGCCCATTAGTCTACTTGTTTTTTTCCTGAACCCACTTGTTATTTGTTCTTGATAGTTGTTGTGGTTTCAAATTGAACGTGTTGAATGTCTTTTTTTTTGCCTTCGTGTTGTATCTATTCAGCTTCAAGCTGATTGTTTCGGGTGCTCTTTGCACTATACGTATGGTATACACTAATTCAAATTGACATACATGCTCCTTGGTGTACATAACACATATTTTCTGGGTGGATCGACACATATCAAAAGTACATAATTTTGCATATATAGACGGTGTCAAATGGAAAGTACATTGTTACGTAATTTATAATCATTCATTGAATCCTAGTCACCAATTCTAAATCTAACTATAAAAAATAATTGAGATCATGTGGCTTAACATGGCTTGTGTAAAACAGAAAGTACACAATTATGTAGTTCATAATCGTTCACTAAATCCTAGCCACCAATTCTCAATCTAACTTTGAAAACATAATTGAGATGATGTAGGTTAACTTGATATCTCTATTACAAATAGTTCATATATGGAGGCATGTATCGAAAATTCCGATTAGCATTCGAGCTAGCTTCATGGACTCCTTTTAGAAAATAAAATTCTCAAATCTCAAATAACTCTGAAATAAAATCATATGTGTACATCTACAATTATGATTTGTATGACACAAGTTTCATCAAAATATTTTTTTCAAGCATAATCTACACACGGAAAAGCAAATGTGGAAGGTTAAACAAAAGTTTCTTTCCTTCTAGGCCCCCAAACTTATAATTTTTATATAGCCCAAAAGACAACTTATATTTAGCAATACTCTCTAAATACGCTGATCGTATAAATTTGTATCCACGTAACAATTAGTTTATTCTAAAATATGGGGCTTCGTGATTCTAAAATCTCAAATAATTCTGAAATAAAATCATATGGGTACATCTACAAATATGATTTGTATGACACATCTTTCGTCAAAAAAAAATCATCCATTATCTACACACGGAAAAACAAATGTGGAAGGTGAACAAAGAGTTTCTTTCCTTCTAGGGCAACAAACTTATAATTTTATATATCCCAAAAGGCAACTTATTTTCAGCAATACTCTCCAGATACGTATAAATTTATATCAACATAAAAAATAAGAATATTTTTTGTTCTTTTTTCTAAAATACGGGTCTCCGTGAATCCTGGCAGCCGAATTGACGCTCTTGACGCGTACATGTGGTTAAAAAATGTTAGAAATCGGGTGCATATATATGATTAGACATACACGGTTTCGTTGTTGTTGTCATGATATTAAAGCATTAATATTTACCAGTCAAATCCTTATAGTATATATTAACTGTTACTGGGCTGTTATTATATTTGTATATAGGAATTTCTAAATTAACTATAGTAAATTGCGATGACATTTGATGTCGATTTTTTGACGATTCAGCTCATACAAATACCACTAATCGTGCGGATCAATGCTGAGATTTATTAAGATGACATCATCCATACCTCATCCATGATGTCATCACATGCATGCAAAAGATTTCCTGGTTGGAACCGGACGATATTTAAACAACCCCGTGGGCCCGTGGCTATAGAATCCCTTCGTAGTACTGCCTGGACGCGGTAATCCACGTGACCAGTTATGTCTTTTTATTCACGTGACATATAATTATATATGTACACATTTTTAGTTCAACGTAACGCTTTTTCATCTAATCTCAACCGTTAAAATTAAGATCTCCAGAGTATATAATTTTAACCTATGTGGCTTAACGTGGTGTCTCTATTTATAACCTCATTTTATTTTTAGTATATACTCCCTCCGTTTTTAAATATAAGATGTTTTAGCATTTGTCCACATTCACATATATACCAATGTATCTAGACACATTTTAGTGTGTATGTTCGGTCATTTTAACATGTATCTAGACACTATGTAGAACACCTAAAACATCTTATATTAAAAAACGGAGGGAGTAATAGATAGATGTACCGTCTGATATCTTTGAAATCTTTAAAAAGTCTTCAATATACTTCTGATTGATGCTTGCTTAGATCAAGACTTTCTACGCAAGAGAACAAAATCATTGAGACTTTTAATCTGAAAGAAGATTGAGACTTTGAGACCGGTACTGTGCTTCCATTGCAATGAGTCAGTTGGCCATATACCTTTGGAACAGCCAGCGCTGCAAGATGTGCAATTTTTTCGTTATTCTACTGGTAGACGGTCTGCCTCAGCCCTCATGATTGTTGTGCATATAAGAGGACGCGTGGCCGCTTCAGTTCTGGACCGTGTGTACATGTAGCGCCGTAGATCCTCGTCAACGCCCACTCCCCTCTCGCCTCCGCATCTCATCTTTTCTCACTCTACACAAGGTGACCGCTCTCCTTCCATCGACCGGGCTTTGATCTTATCTCCGTGAGCTGAAAGGTTTGGATCCGAGTTTGGAGTTGCCAAGTCTTCCACTTGAAGCTCGAGACTCTGATCTGCAGGCTTGATCCGGGAACTGCAACTCTCTTTGCATTACTCCGAACTGGAAGTTTGAGGATGGAAGGAACCATTCCCATTTCCTCTAACCCAAGGTACAACTATGCCAGAATCTCCATGTTTTTCCTTGCTGAATAGTCGGAACTTACCGCTCTGTCGAATCTCCGTGTTCGATTGCCGTTGCTAGGATTGCTGTTGTCACCGGCGGGAGCAAAGGGATAGGGCTAGAGGTGTGCAAGCAGCTGGCAAGCAGCGGCATCACGGTCGTTCTAACAGCCAGGGACGAGACGAGGGGGACGGCGGCGGTGGAGCAGATCAAGCAGCTGGGGCACTCTGATGTCATTTTTCATCAGTTGGAAATCACGGATGCTTCCAGCATCGCTCGGCTGGCTGATTTCCTCAAGACTCGTTTCGGGAAGCTTGATATTCTAGCAAGTTTTCCTCTGTTATTTTCGACCCATGCATGTGAAATAGATTAATAGAGGAAACAGCCACAAAGGCAGCAGTACACGACCAACAGATTGTCAAACCATGGCGAAAGAAAAAAAAAGGACCCAAAAACCAAAATTAATTAGGACTTAGAACCTCGCTCCTCAACCTAGCCGCTCAATCTGGAGGAAGATGGAAACGACCTTTGCTTGCGCACGCCAATTGTCTTGCATCCGTTTTGATTTGACCGACGATTTATTGAAAAGGTCTGAATTCCTTCCTGAACACTCTTCCATTAAGCTCTTGCCGGATGGCCCAGGTCGTAAGAATCACGATTTTTGGGCCTTTTCTTTTCTGAGCTTTGCACAAGACCTCTCTCCAACGACCACCAGGAGTTGAGGCTTTGATCAGCCGAAAAAACGGCCTGTTGTAGGCTTGTAGCTCTGTTCAAACCAGGACTGAACTCCAAAATTCAAATTATCCGAAGAACGGCATGTCTTCTTCGATTAGATTACTGAAGCCACATTTATCGTCATGTGGCAAACCTCTTCTAGCAAGGCGATCAGTAGTCTAGACTTTTGCCTCCGACGAATAACCAGAGAGCCAGTTTGCATCGAAGGGTCACCCAAGATTTCCATATCACGTCGGCTGAACTGCAGGTGATGGAGCCTCATCTGGTAGAGTAGATGCCATTTGGTTCCCAGATCCAGAAACATCTTGCCTATCCGGCAGTAATTGAACATTCTGAGTTCTTCCCATAAGGCAAGCACTTGGCTGAACGCTCTGATTGAGATGGGCATCTTAATGTCTTCGATCCAATTGCTTTGGGAAAAAGCTTCAGCAACAGTTCGTCTTGCTGTGATGAGAGGATGGATCAGGCGATCCACTACGGGAGTGACAGCTCAGCCCGACGGCAATTATAACGCCGACGGCCAAATGTCGGGGCCGTCGGCGTCACAACATAACACCGACGGCTCGAGAAACACCGTCGGGCTCAAAGTGCCGTCGGCGTCCTAGTGGTGAGCCCGACGGCCACCGTCGGGCTCAGAGTGCCGTCAGCGTCACATCAATGAGCCCGACGGCCACCGTCGGCGTCAAAACACCGTCCGACTACTGCCCCCGCGTGGACGTCTGAACGCAGCGATCTGACGGCGCCGTAACCACCCACTCTGACGCCGACGGCAATACCGTCGGGCTCAATACACCATTTTCCAGTTTTTCTTAAAATATTAGATTACATTCAAAAATATTATTTGTAGGGGTACTAAATCACAATAAATAACATAAGAACTAATTTGTACAAATATTGTGATCAAATGTGGCCATAATATAAGGACACATAAGCGGGTATCTCCGGGGTTTTGTTGTGGCGGGGTTCCGGAACTTAGAGGTGAAAACCCCCGTTTCGGGTGTCGGGCATGGAATCGTGCGACGGAACACATGAAATGTTGGTTTTTTATGGTCCAACATACCAACCTAACACAACCAAGCAAAAAAATTCATGCGTCTACCCCCTCCCGGCGCCGTTTAGAGGGGTAGATCGACAGGTCAGACTTTTCTCCAGCGGGAGTAGGGTTTCGCCGTAGAGGGGGTCCGGAGCGTCAAGACCCCATAAAAACTTGCATAGACCCCTAACATATGTATACTAGTGTGTTGGTAGTTTGTGGGAACCAAGATACAGCTCCGAGGTGCGACCCGCTTCACTGACCCCTCTTACTCCGTAGTAAGTTCTTGCACTTAGAGGTGAAAACCCCCGTTTCGGGTGTCGGGCATGGAATCGTGCGACGGAACACATGAAATGTTGGTTTTTTATGGTCCAACATACCAACCTAACACAACCAAGCAAAAAAAATCATGCGTCTACCCCCTCCCGGCGCCGTTTAGAGGGGTAGATCGACAGGTCAGACTTTTCTCCAGCGGGAGTAGGGTTTCGCCGTAGAGGGGGTCCGGAGCGTCAAGACCCCATAAAAACTTGCATAGACCCCTAACATATGTATACTAGTGTGTTGGTAGTTTGTGGGAACCAAGATACAGCTCCGAGGTGCGACCCGCTTCACTGACCCCTCTTACTCCGTAGTAAGTTCTTGCACTTAGAGGTGAAAACCCCCGTTTCGGGTGTCGGGCATGGAATCGTGCGACGGAACACATGAAATGTTGGTTTTTTATGGTCCAACATACCAACCTAACACAACCAAGCAAAAAAATTCATGCGTCTACCCCCTCCCGGCGCCGTTTAGAGGGGTAGATCGACAGGTCAGACTTTTCTCCAGCGGGAGTAGGGTTTCGCCGTAGAGGGGGTCCGGAGCGTCAAGACCCCATAAAAACTTGCATAGACCCCTAACATATGTATACTAGTGTGTTGGTAGTTTGTGGGAACCAAGATACAGCTCCGAGGTGCGACCCGCTTCACTGACCCCTCTTACTCCGTAGTAAGTTCTTGCACTTAGAGGTGAAAACCCCCGTTTCGGGTGTCGGGCATGGAATCGTGCGACGGAACACATGAAATGTTGGTTTTTTATGGTCCAACATACCAACCTAACACAACCAAGCAAAAAAAATCATGCGTCTACCCCCTCCCGGCGCCGTTTAGAGGGGTAGATCGACAGGTCAGACTTTTCTCCAGCGGGAGTAGGGTTTCGCCGTAGAGGGGGTCCGGAGCGTCAAGACCCCATAAAAACTTGCATAGACCCCTAACATATGTATACTAGTGTGTTGGTAGTTTGTGGGAACCAAGATACAGCTCCGAGGTGCGACCCGCTTCACTGACCCCTCTTACTCCGTAGTAAGTTCTTGCACTTAGAGGTGAAAACCCCCGTTTCGGGTGTCGGGCATGGAATCGTGCGACGGAACACATGAAATGTTGGTTTTTTATGGTCCAACATACCAACCTAACACAACCAAGCAAAAAAATTCATGCGTCTACCCCCTCCCGGCGCCGTTTAGAGGGGTAGATCGACAGGTCAGACTTTTCTCCAGCGGGAGTAGGGTTTCGCCGTAGAGGGGGTCCGGAGCGTCAAGACCCCATAAAAACTTGCATAGACCCCTAACATATGTATACTAGTGTGTTGGTAGTTTGTGGGAACCAAGATACAGCTCCGAGGTGCGACCCGCTTCACTGACCCCTCTTACTCCGTAGTAAGTTCTTGCACTTAGAGGTGAAAACCCCCGTTTCGGGTGTCGGGCATGGAATCGTGCGACGGAACACATGAAATGTTGGTTTTTTATGGTCCAACATACCAACCTAACACAACCAAGCAAAAAAAATCATGCGTCTACCCCCTCCCGGCGCCGTTTAGAGGGGTAGATCGACAGGTCAGACTTTTCTCCAGCGGGAGTAGGGTTTCGCCGTAGAGGGGGTCCGGAGCGTCAAGACCCCATAAAAACTTGCATAGACCCCTAACATATGTATACTAGTGTGTTGGTAGTTTGTGGGAACCAAGATACAGCTCCGAGGTGCGACCCGCTTCACTGACCCCTCTTACTCCGTAGTAAGTTCTTGCACTTAGAGGTGAAAACCCCCGTTTCGGGTGTCGGGCAAAGTGCTGACTTCTCTTTTCTTTGTTTGGTTAGGTCATACAATCATGAAAAAATAAGGTTTGATGGGATTCTCTTGGCTAAATCCAAAATTATACATGATCCGATCCATATAAAATAAGGTTAGGTCATACAATTTGCTTAAATATGCTAATGTCAACATTTTTGGAATATAATTTACAATAATACAAATAGGAAATTGCAGAAAATAAAAAAAATGAAGAATACATTTATTAACTAAAAGAATGCATTTATTAACTAAAAGAATGCATTTATTAACTAAAAGAATGCATTTATTAACTAAAAGAAACTAAAAAAAAAATTCAATTCTAAGCCCGACGGCAATGCCGTCGGGGTTAGACTAACCCTAGCACTTTTAATGCTGGTCGACCTGGTCGGGACGACCAGATCGACCACGCGCCCCACCTCCCGCACGCGCCGCCGCGCCGCTCCTCTCGCACGCGCCGCCGCGCCGCCGCCCTCCCGCACGCCGCCGCCCTCCCGCCGGCCGCCGCGCGCCGCCCTCACCGCAGACCCGCACCGCGCCGCCGCCCGCACCTCGCCGCCCGCACGCGCCGCCGCGCCGCCGCCCTCCCGCACGCCGCCGCCCTCCCGCCGGCCGCCGCGCGCCGCCCTCCCGCACACCCGCACCGCGCCGCCGCCCGCACCTCGCCGCCCGCACGTGGCCGCGCGCCGCCCGCACCTCGCCGCCCGCACGTCGCCGCACGCCGCCGCCGTCCTCCTCCTCCTACCTGCCCGAGCACCTCCCCCTCCCTGCCCGAGCACCTCCTCCTCCCCGAGCACCTCCCCCTCCCCGAGCACCTCCTCTTCCCCTAGCATCCCCTCCCCGAGCACCTCCTCCCGAGCACCTCCTCCGGCCCCGACTTCGACCACCTCCCCGGTAATTTTTTGAGTTACAATTAGTGCTAATAATGCTAATGTGCTAGGGTTAGTGGTAGGGTTAGTGCTACTGTTAGTTTTAGATTTAGTTGGTAATGTAAAAATATGACAATATATTTGCTAGTATTAATCTGAATTATATTTTATCTTGTAGGTTTCTCCGAGCCGTCGTCCCGGAGCCGTCGTCCCGGAGCCGCCGTCGTCTCGTAGCCGCCGCCGTCTCGGAGCCGTCGTCGTGTTTGTGTTGTTCGACTACTTCCTCTACAGCGGAGGGTGAGATAAATCTCCTTCTCCTCTTTTGCATTTTTATGTTCTAGATATTAGTTTCACGTCAAGTCGCGGAACCTAGGTGTCTTTTCCCGTCCGAGAGCGTTACGCGGATAAATATGCGTTAGAGGTCAGCATATTATGATGCGTAACGCTTCGGCATTTACGGGACAGTCGGCGGATGCGTAGTTGGGTACGTTCTCTGTGTTCTGCTCCGGTCCGAGTCAGGATTTCGGTAGTGCCTCCCCGTTGTTCTCCGGATGCACATCCTCTCGGCTTTTTGCCGAGACGTGTATCGGGAGAGCAGCGGGGAGGTGCTGTCGAAATTCTGTCTCGGATCGGGGTAGAGCATGGAGAACGTACTCAATCTACGGATCCGGCGGCTGCTAGGAGGCTATCCTATTAGAGATGTAGGATGATGCACGCGTTTTCCCGGTAGAGAATATCTTGTATTTAATTTAATGCCATTTATTTGATATCAAATGCTATTTTTGCTGTTATTACCTCTAAGTGCAGATGGCTGATGATGAGTGGATGTATAGTGGTCGTATTAGTAGGAGTGACATGACAGCTGAGTGGCAGTGGAAAACTGAATATTATGTGAAGGACGCACACCGTGGTTCTAAGACAGTTCGTCCGCTTTGTCCTTGTGCTCGGTGCAAGATGAATAACCGTCAGGGTAGCTTAGAGATGACAAAACACCTTTGGCTTTACGGATATATGCCCGACTTTAACATGCAAATCAACTTTCCCGAGAGTGACCGTGTTAGAGAGGTGGTGATGCGGCAACACATCGATGGCAGTGCCCACGATGGCATTGCAAACATGCTTGTTGATCTTCACTATGCAAATCAGGCACATTCGCCACCTCCAGAAGATCCGGATGAACAGGAGGAATCGGATTTACCGGATGAACCAGAGGAAACCGCGAAGGCCTTCCTTGAAATGATGGCCACCGCGAAGAAACCTCTTTATCCGGGTGCAGAAGTCTCTCAGCTTGATGCCATATCGCAACTGTTAGCTGATAAGGCCAAACACGGCTCGGTAAATCTTCCAAGAAGATCAAGATCTCAAGAGGGCAAAATTCTTATTAAACCGGTCAAGAATAAGTAAGTGGCTATCTCTTGATCATATAAGTATGTGGCTAACTCTCCTTGCATACTAATATTGTCTTTTCATCTGCAGCAATTTTCAAGTCGTCGTCGGTTCGGTAAATCTTCCAGGTGGTGTACTTGTGGGCCTTCTGAAGAGGCATTGGCCAGGCCTCTACAAGCAGAACCCTGAGGATCCAGATTCTCCGAAGAAGTTAGCCATGAGGTGGGAGGACTACGAGGCCGCTCAGGGCTCCGGCTACATGGAGACTGTGGAGGGTGAGGGTTTTAACCCTAGCTGTGCAGAGGTTGTGGTTCACAAGTTCTGGGTAAGAATTTTTCTATTGTGTTTTGTTAACTTGTGATTCTCAACCATAGTTAACCATAGTTTTGTTAACTTGTGATTCTCACCATAGTAAGATTGTTTACATGATTGTAGGAGTTCTATCGCGTGGCTCCCGAGCACGAGCAGAAGAGCCACGAGGTCTTCTGTACGATGGTGAGGATCAAGTTACGCCAGATGTGGTATGATGTTAAATTGACAGCTATCGCTCAGTTCTACGCCGAGAAAGGCAAGAGATACAACAAGAAGAAAATCCTTGAGCTCAAACTTGCTGAGAAGATGTCCCACGAGGATTTCATGGGGGTAATGAAAATTTCTTTTTATTCCATGTCCATCGTAAAGTGCATTATCTGTTCTTCACTTGAGATGTTGACTTGAGATGTTTTCATCTTAAGATTTGTCCAAAGTGGGCTTTGGGAAAGAAGGATGCCTGGGCGAAACTGGTGGACATGTGGACCGGGAAAGATCTAGATTTCAAGGCCAAGAGCATTCAAAACAGTCTCAATCGCGGCCATGAGGGAACACACTGTCAAGGGAACCGACACTTCTACCACTACATGGATCATCAGGTATATATATATGGAACAATCTACTCGTTTTCCCCGGCAGTGTTTCCTTTTTAATGCATACCATTTGTTGTATGCATTTTAGATGGCCGCTAATGAAGGGCGGGACATGGGAGAGTTTGAAGTGTGGCAATTGGCTCATAAGAAGAAGGTGGTCGAGAACGGCGAGGATCCATACTATGGCACAACCACTGATGCTCTTGAGGAGTACAAGACCAGGTTTATTTTTCAAGATCATGTTTACTAAATGCAAGCAAGAGGTAATTTGTACTTACTAATTGTTTACTTGTTATGAATGCCATCAGGTACAAGGAGCTGAATGGACCGGATTCTGACCCCGTTAAGGAGCCAGTCGACGAGAGGGTCGTGTTTCTCGCAGGACATGGAAGGCCACATGGCCGCTTCGGGATGTTTGACACGGTGATCGAGCCTACCACCAACTACACACGTGTCAAATCAATCACGGGTGTTTCTGTTCCACCTCGTGCACCGCGTGCTAGAGCCGCCCGTGCCGTGGACCATGTAAGCTTTCTCTCATTTTTCTTCTTCATTCTTAGTTCCCATTCATATATGTGTATGCTCATGAGATTCACTATGTCATATTTAAGGAAATGGAACAAGCCTGGCAAGAGGCTCAGGATGCTTGGATGCAGCAGATGCAGGATCATTCGGCGGCTGTGTATCAAGCTCAGCAGTCGCATCAGTTTGCCTATATGACGGTGAGTTGTGGTCCATCCAATCTACTAGCCAATAAATTTCATTGTCCGAGTTTGTCCTTCATGATGCATGGCATATAAACTCACTTGCAGGCGCTTACTACGGCAATGAGAGATGGTACTCCACTACCCGAGCCAGTACCGGCTCCGCCACCACCGCCGTATCCTCCACGGCCGTGCTACGCCGATTTCGTCGCACACTACACCCAGCCGACTCCTGTTAGTACTTCACCAAAGCTTCACTAAGTCATTTTTTATACATCTAGATATTTACACTTAGTCATATTTTGTTCAAACATGTAGGGATCATCTTCTTCACGGGCACTGGCTCCTTTTGGTCGAGCTTCTGCTTCTCCCATGGCCACTCCGGTTCACTCACAAGGTCCTAGCCCGGGTGCTTCTACCTCGCTGACTCGAGCACCCCACCCCGAGAGCCGCGAGTCGCGTCGACAATCGCCGAACCCGGTTAGTTCATGAAAAACTCTGATGTTAGACATCAAACTTGTTATATTTGGCATGCTATGTAAAATTGAGACTTGTTAGATTTCGCATGCTAATCTCGGAGTTTCTTTTTCATCTTGTAGTGATGATGCTCTTGGTGGTGTGGAGAGTTCCTTCGGAGATGTCGCTTCGTGAACTTGTAGTTCATCCCTGTAGGAACATGTGGATGTTTGTGTATGGTGGTTGTCATGTTAGGACGTGTGATACGTTGTGTGAATGATGTTTGTGTATGGAACATGTGGATATTCGGTTTGCAACATGTTTGTGATCAATTGTGTTATGTTGTGTGAATGTTTTGTGCTATACGATATGATGTATTCAAATGTGCCAGAATTTTATTTGAAATTTGCCCAGAATTTTATTTGAAACGTGCCCAGAAATCAGCAAAATATTTTAGCTGTAATATTCTAGAAGAGGTAGCCCGACGGTAATGCCGTCGGCGTAGTACTGATCTGGGGTTCCATCCCGTGGTGACCCCGACGGCAATTGCCGTCGGCGTAGGGACGTAGTGGTGAGCCCGACGGCATTGCCGTCGGCCTCGTTCTCCAGCGTGAGCCCAGCAGCTGACGCGTGTGTCTAACGGCCGGAGCGTAGGGACGTAGTGGTGAGCCCGACGGTATTGCCGTCGGCCTCGTTCTCCAGCGTGAGCCCAGCAGCTGCCGCGTGTGTCTAACGGCCGGAGCGCCGTCTGTGCGTTTCCAGCGCCGAGGGCAATATGAGCCCGACGGCCGGAAAACACCGTCGGCGTAGTGCGTGAGCCCGACGGCATTTTCGAGCCCGACGGCAACGGCGTGAGCCCGATGGAACACACGCCGACGGCACTAGCCCGACGGTTGCCGTCGGGCTCGTTTACGCCGAGGGTTTATCTGATGAGCCCGACGGCAAATGCCGTCGGGGTGAGCTGTTACTCCTGTAGTGGATCAGCTCCACGACCTCCTATTTTGAACATTTTGTCTATGGCTATCTCTATTCCAGAAGATCGCTTAGTTTAGAACAGAAAGATTAGACCTTTTTGTCTCGCAAATAAAATAGAATTCTTGTATTGAAATCTTGGCATCACTTTTTTTTTTGTTTTTTTTTTGTTTTTTTTTTGTTTTTGTTTTTTTTTGAAGCAGGGAATCTTGGCATCACAACTTCACAAGTGATTGATAACGAGTCTGATTCACAGGTTAATAATGCCGCGATTGGTGGGATGGAGCCTGTAATTGATCCAGTGTATGGTTTAATGCCCGGTACTGAAACGGTAAATTTCAACATGTACTTTTCAGTGTTTGGCATGTCATGACACTGAACATATTTCATTCATTCATTGGTGTTCATGCAACAGTTCGATGGCATGGATGCTTATCAGAGAATGGGTTGGATGTGGAAAACTTGCCGAGAGACGTACGAAACTGCAAAACAGGGCGTGCAGACCAATTACTACGGCACAAAGCGGGTAACAGAAGCTCTCTTGCCCCTGATCCAATCCTCATCGGATGGAAGAATCGTCAATGTTTCATCTGACTTCGGATTGCTAAACGTAAGTACCATAGACTACACACTAGAATAAGGTCATCCAACGAAACATGATATCATAATTCCATCGTGGATGCAGCTTTTCAGAAACGAGGAGCTGAAGCACGAGCTGAACAATATCGATAACCTGACAGAGGAGAGACTGGACGAGCTGCTGGACATGTTTCTGCAGGACTTCAAGGACGGCTCGGTGGAGGCGCGTGGGTGGCCGACCGAGTTCTCGGCGTATAAGGTGGCCAAGGCCGCCATGAACGCGTACTCAAGAATCCTAGCAAAGATGCACCCAGAGCTGCGTATCAACTGCGCACACCCGGGCTATGTGAGGACCGACCTCACCAGGAACTCCGGGATCCTGAATCCTGAAGAGGGCGCGCGCGCAACATTACGAGTGTAGTGCTGCTGCCGAAAGATGGGCCGACCGGGGCATTCTTCCATGAGGGGCCGCAGGGGTCTTTCATTTGAAGACATGTACGAAATAAATTTCTCTCAAAAAATTGTACGAAAGAAGTGTTTCTTTTTTCATTATCTTTGTCGTCCGTGTTTATTTTACTTTTTTACGTGACTAGCAAATATGTCTGGTTTGACTGAATATTGTTTAGGCCATAGAGAATTTTACTACAAGTAAGTTTTACTTTCTATCTTCTTCCATATGAAAATAATCAACATAACCATGCAACAATCATTTAGCGAATGATCAACACAAACATACAACATTCAGTGGCAAATATATAGCAACAATACTCTCTCATTTTTCTCCAGTCACTACATGCTAAGAAATATATCAAGTCTCAATCAGTAGTCATCTTGCTCTAGTCACTACATGCTACAGTAAGAAACACTAGCCTCAATCAGTAGTCATTTTTCTCTAGTCACTACATGCTAAGAGAGTTGACTTCGTCTAAGTCAAATCAAATAAGCATAATTTAGGATGAACACGAAATCAAGCAAACCTAAAAGAAATTATACTGGGTCAAAGTAATTGGAGGTGGTATTCTGGTTGCCGCTGAGGGAAACCACATCCTCATTAGTGTCCCAGGAGACCATAGACCATGGTGAATAGACACTATCAATCCACTAAACCAAAATAAACAAAATGCAGAAAAAAAATATAAATTAACTAAACCTAATCGATCAAAGTAAATTAAGAAAATTTCAGTAGCAATCACTTAGAAAAATTAAATATGATCGGTGAGAGTGACGAAAAAATTCATGAAAACATATTAAGATGGGGGATCTTGTTTAAAGTCCTCATCGAGATGAACCCAACTGTGAAAACATATCGTCATTTGGAAACGTTTTGAGATATAATTCATTTTATGTTTTCAGTTTGTGGAAAGATTCATACATGCATGTGTTAGTTACTCCAACTTTAGGGCTGAATGGTAAATCCTAGGCGCCATACCGGGATAGTTCCACGGACACATACACATATTAGAATAACTGAATAACAATTTGTTGAATAACAATTATAGATCATTAACATTTTCTCAACTGAAGAAACACTACATCTTGTAAGACACGTTTGACCATAGAAAACCGAGCATGCAAGTTATTCAATTTATACTCGAGAAGTTTCCCTTTTTTCAAACCATATTAATTACAAACCTATATTATGATATTTATTAGCCTGTTTGCCTAACCAGATATATTTAATAATATTAAGAATAAATAAACGTATTCACACTGTATAGTATAGAATTCATCCGTTGTAAACAAATTCACGGAGTTGTGGTTTTTTATTAAGTTTCTAAAATTTTAAGTTGGTTATGTATCTTAAGAGCACTATCAAAGAAATAAAAATCCCTTTGCATAAATGTGATATAGTTTTAATGATATACATTACGATTATATAGCATAAAAGGCAATAATAAATGTTGAGAAATATTATAGTATGGTTAACGTGATTACTAAGTAATATATAACACATATGTGGTAAAACCACAATTAGATTAAAGATACTAATAACTAAAAATTTAGTATAATTATATCTACTAGAAAAAAGAAATAAAAATGATATTTGGACGTAAAAAATTGCACTCGAGTGCCCCTGTAGTACTGTGGCGGCCACACCTCCTTCTATAGTTTAAAGTCTGCTGGCTTTCCAAGAAGAAACATCACCAAGGTGGAGCATACTATTGATATAGACCATCTGGATCCATATCAAGTTAAACACCGTAAGTTGAAAGCTGGCTTTCCAACAGACATACTAGTATTCCAGCCAAGCTAAACGCTCACTAGTCGCGTTCACGATTCCATTAATATTGATTGCCGCCTAGAAAGTAAACATAGCACAAAATATGAATCAATACTTTAGTGATCCAAATAAAAACCCTATTCCGCGCGAAACACGACCATCCAACCTACAGTATTAAGCGCAATGATTGTGGTTACTAGATTCCGACTCACGGATTGAACATACTTGATCTCTACTTGAAATAGCGAGTAAAATAGTAAACAATTGACTTCTACTATCTAATTCGCGGCCAAATGAACTGCAAATGTTTAGGACATGTCTCCAAAATGGACATTGAAATTACTCATGCCAACCCATATTAGTGCGACACAAATGTCCATTTTTATATCTTTTTTTCGTTTGCTTTTTTCTACCCTATTTGATGACATATATAAATTCTTCGATATATAATTAATACTTACAAATTTGAAAACAATCCATATATGTGCAGTTTAATTTGATTTTTAATATATTTATACATCGTAGTTAGGGCCTAAGGCCAATTTTTTTTGAGTTCTTGAATAAACCAATTCGGGAACAGTTAGATGCCTACAAAAGCATCAAAGATTTTATGCTTTATTTTCTATTCAACACCGTGGAAATAGCTTCTTGATGTTGCCTACATGATTCATTCTTCGCCTTGGAATAAATGGAAATTATATCATTGGAATTGGCCCTCTCAAGGAAAAAATAGATCATTTCTCCCCCGGTGGGTCCATTCTGGCTATTGAATATTTCTCCTCCTTCGCCTCCGATGCGGGTCCTTGTTGTCCCTTTCTCTAATTCGATGTCCATTCTTCGCTGTATACCTGACAAAGCGAGAGGAAAGCTACCTTTCTTTCCTTTTGGGAAGATCATTCTCACTCATTGTACTGCAAATGGTAATAGTAGTAAAAGAAAAAAACACAAGTGTTATCAAGTGTATGTAAAATAATACTCCCTCCCTTTCTTGATATAAGGTGTCTAAGGTTTTTAGAAAAATTTCAAAATATAAGGTGTATTGCGATTTATAGACAATTTTATTAATCAAAAAGCAAGTCAAAATGTGGAACGGAGGGATTTGACCTATTGTTTTCAATTTGTAACTATTAGAAATTCCTCTCTCTCGATTTTTGTCTAAACAAAATGAGTGCACCTTATGTAAAATACATGCATCTTAATATCCGTGCCAAAACCTTAGACACCTTATATCATGAAACGGAGGGAGTAGTTTGTTACTACTGAACTTAAGAAGCCCTCTCTTAGATTGAAAATGGCAAATAATCCACTCAAAATGATGCTTGTGCACTTAGACATGCATATTTGGGACGCCATATCCTGTTAGAGAAGAGGTAGAAATTTCACCGTCTAAATATTGATATTGAACTGCACTCTCAAGATCTAAGTTATAGGCACTAACAACAATCACAACCACCAATTTTTAAAACCTTAAATCTAAATATTGAGATTGCTACATAGTTTACGTAGTGCATCTAAGTAATTCAAATATCATGATTATAATCGTGACTAAGATAATAATGGCTCCACATGCCTACTGGAGGCAAATCTCTTACCCGATGGCATATCTCTTGTTCCTCCTCATCCTCAACCAAGTTACATTTGTCTTGGTCTTGTGATTATTGGCGATATTGTCTTTATGCAACTCTATTTCCATCTTTTTTTAACCGTCGTATTATCTTCTTCAAGCTTGTTTACCGCTTTCTCTGTCTGCCTCTTGAGTTAGATCTAGAATTTATTCGACCTTCTTGTTTTCATCGATCATGAAGTTCAAATCTTTTAGAATAAGAATTTTGCATTGGAGACAATGATTCAACTCGGTTATCATACACCGGATACGGCAATCATATACTGAATTGTAGATAACAATGTCCAAGTCTAATCAACCAGCTTAATTTCAAAGTGAACACAAAATTAAGCAAACATGAGAGAAATTATATATATTGGGTCGGAGTCTTTTGAGGTGGTATTCCTGTTGCCGCTCAGTGAAACCACGTCCTTGTTGGTGTACCAAGAGACCATGTGAACAGACACTATAAGTCCACTAATCTAAAATGTAGAAATAAAACATAAGTTAACTAAACCTAATCAATCGAACTATATGAAGCAAATTTCAGTAGCAATCACTTAGAAAATTTAAAAGGGACAATTGCTTCTGTGCCCCGGTTCTCTCTAGTTTATCCGTCTGTGCCATACCTGCGTAGTTTCTCTCGTCTGTGCCCTGGATGGCTCGGAAATCGGCCAAACGCTCCGTTGCCCTCTGGTCAACCGTCACTTGGCCTGACTGGTGGGGTCGGCCTGGCGCGGCTCGGTTGGGATTTCCTGGGGTCGGCTTGTGTGCGGCTCGGCTCAAACGTACCACGTCTCTCGCTGTGTTGTTGAGTTGTTTTTTAGTCCCACCTCGCTAGTTGGGTGTGTGCGCGACCTCTTTATATACCACAACATTACAAGGCTATTGTTAAGCATTGAAATGAGCAGGGTTTAACCGGATCCGGACCCTCTTCTTTCAATGCTTTTACGGATGATTAGTCATTTGTCCCAACAAATATAAGCAATTTCTAGTGTAAAATACGTGTTGCTGTATAGATCCGCACCTAAAATTGTAGATAGTTTTGGTACAGATGATTAGTCATTTGTAATAGTAGATAGTTTCGGTATGGATGATTAGTCATTTGTAAGCAATTTCTAGTGTAAAATATCGTGTTGGTGTATAGATCTGCCCCTGAAACTAAAACTGTAGATAGTTTCGGTGATTAGTCATTTGTCCCAAAAAAATATATGTAATTTCTGGTGTAAAATACGTGTTGGTGTATAGATCTGCCCCTAAAACTGTAGATAGTTTCGGTAGAGATGATTAGTAATAAGCGGTTGGTCCAAATGAGACAACTGGTTTATCATAAGCGGTTGGTCCAAATAACATAGAGGTTACATTGCATTAATTATGCTTACATCGCATTAATTAACTACGACTGACAATCAGCAGATAAACAAATCCTAGAGCAAGTATACAGAGATAAAATCCTGCAGCTATCAGATTAGCCTGTTTCTTCAGATCATTCATCTGCCTTATGTTCCTGTTCAACTTCTTCAGTGCGCCTCTCACTTCCTCAAGCCCCATCGGCGGAGCAACCATGTCAGACCCCATCGGCGGAGCAGAGGGCGCAATCTCCACATCAGACGGCAGAGGAAGGTCGCTGGGTGCGGGCCACCTTCCATCCCGTTTAAGCTGCAAAACGTATTCATCCATCCACTGAAAATGGCTGCATGGTTCCAACCCCTGAAAAATTCAACCTGAACCCTAAATCCCAAATCTGACCAAGAAATTGAAAACACTGAAGAAATCAAAACAAAAGGATGCGAGAAAAAGATCTTTACATCATGTGGCGGGCTCTGGCATTTCAAATACTCGCGCCCCTTGTTGGGTGTCTCCGCCTTACTAGCCTTACGGAGCAGTGGCTCCTTGCGTGAGCATTTAGAACATGGCGGCAACGACAACTCAGGCTGCTTTGGCCAAGTGGGGCGAAGGAATGAACTGGAGGAGCTCGACATTGCTGCTGCCCTTTGTCGCCGGAGAGGAAGAAGAGGAAGGAAGAGGAAGGAAGAGGAAGAAGAAGATGGTCCAAATAGGATGGATGCTCTGTCTGTGAAGAGGAGGAAAATGGTGGGTCCGCGGTGAGCGTGTAACGGTCCCATGCGGTGGTGCGGCTGTTGCGAGTACACCAACCCTTTTTCTTAGAAATGGGGCCGTTTACCCTACCTTTGGAGCTCATTTGAAACACATCGAACGGGTTGTGCAGAATGAGCTTCTCACACGGGTTACAGCCAATCAGATCGCAGAATGAGCCTCTCGCGGATCGCCCCGAGTCTGCCAGATTCCTTCTAGAGGACGATCAAACGGCTGCATTTCAACGCTAGGGTTAAATCGACGGTCATTGTTCAAATGGGGTTTGGAGGCACTCAACGGGGTTTTGAAAAGTTTGATAAAGTGTCCAAGTTTCATTTTCGAGTGACTAAGAAGGATCGATGCTTCGTTTTTCAAATTTCATGTTTTAAACTTGTTACCGGAATTTGAAATGAGCTTCAAATATTCAAAAAAAAATCAAAAAAAGGAAAATATTGCGCACACAGTCGTCTTATGTCATATACTAGCGACTCAAGTTGAAAAACATGGTCTACATACATTCAAAATGAGAAGGGCATGGATCTCTTGTGATATCGCAAAACTCAAACGATGAGGTCTAAGGTTGAATAGAGGTGGTTTTGGAATTACAACATGAAATTTTCAAAAATCTCACAAAAGCTTCATTTTGGAGTGACTAAGAAGGATCCATGCTTAGTTTTTCATTTTCATGTTGTAAACTTGTTTAAATGTTGGTCAAACTTAGGTTTGACCGAATTTGAAATAACCATAATAAATTAAAAAATTATCGAAAAATTGAAAAACCGACGCACATAGTCTTCATATGTCATATACTAACGACTCAAGTTGAAAAACATGGTCTACATACATTCAAAAGGAGAAGGGCATGAATCTCATGTGATATTGCATAACTCAAACTATGAGGTCTAAGTTTAGAGAGAAGTGGTTTTGGAATTGCAACATGAAATTTTCAAAAATCTCACAAAAACTTCATTTTGGAGTGACTAAGAAGGATCCATGCTTAGTTTTTCATTTTCTTGTTTTAAACTTGTTTAAATGTCGGTCAAACTTAGGTTTGACATAAATTTGAAATGAGCTTCAAATATTCAAAAAACATTCAAAAAAAGGAAAATCCTGCGCACATAGTCGTCTTATGTCATATACTAACGATTCAAGTTGATAAAGAGGGTCTACGTACATTCTGACGAGAAATGCATGTATCAATTGTGTTTCTCAAACTATGTCGTGTGAACTCAAGAGTAAAGAGAAGTTGTTTTGGACTTGCAACATAAAAGTTTGAAATAAATGACCGGAGGCAAGCTTATCCATCATAATATAATTACGGTGACGCATAGAGCGCGCACAGAGCGCGCCACAGCGTGCCCAGAGCGCGCCAGTTCATGCCCAGAGCACGCCCATAAGGTGTTCGACCAAAATATATCCGACCAAAATACAACTCATAGTAATATTAATCAGTCTCTTCTTTGACGTCGTCAAAGCCGGACATCATCTCGTCAGCCCACTGCTCGATCTCTTCGCTGGGGTCGCTGATCTCTTCGTCCGACTGCTCGATGTCTTCGTCGGGCCCCTCGACGTCTTCGCTGACCTTCTCAAATGTCAGCTCGATGTACTACTACTTGAAGATCACCTTGATAACATAGAGGTCACCAAAGCGAACCGGCAGTTGCTCCCAGAATAGATCCCAGTTCTCCGTGAACTCGATGTAAACCTCGTCGTTGACCACTCGATATGATCCAAAGATCTCGATATCGTCTCTCGCCAAAAGACGAGAATTTCCGTGAACTTGACGTAATATGAGATCACGCGATGGAATAACATCGTAGCCATCTAGTAACTCAATCTTGAGATGCTATCAAAATAACATGAGCATCATATCAGAATAGTTCAAATGACAGAACTGAGGGATCATTCAAATGACAGAATATGAGTATCGTATCAGAATACCAGAGAAACGACATCTAGAGAATCATTCTCAATCCTGCGCACGTGGAACTGAGGGATCTCTTCCAACTCCTCCGTGGCATCTTTGAATAAAGCGGGAGATATTGCATTCATTTCTGAATAGGTGACATCTCTCGGTTCGTGACATATGCTCGACAGGAGGGCTGGCTTGCAGCATCCGTCAATCTGTTTAAACTCTGATCAAAGAGAGGAAGACATTCAGAAAACTTGTAAACTACTCAATGTGTAATAAAAAGAACACAAACCAGCATACCCGTGTGTTGCACAAAAGGTTTTGCAGCGTTGTGCTCGTTAGTCACTTCAACATTTAACAAATGTTGATCTTCATTCCAAGTGAATTTGACAACATCACCATCCTCGATGCCGTAGCATTCACATAGTGCTCTCCGCTGCGTTCCACAGATCTCCGTGCACTTATGGATGTTCGGGCTACCACTTAGCCGCTTACAGAGATAGCTCTGATCTGTTTCATTTTCAATTACCCACCTATCCAGGTAGAAGAAGTAATGGTCTCCGTTCGGACACCTAGCCTCCATCCAGTTCTTATGAGGGCCAATTGCCCGGCTCTCTAGAAGATATCTTAGAGGGCATGGAAGAATCTACATTTAATACAAAACCGGAGAAACTATGAAGACACTCATTGAAGGAAAAACAAATGGTATTCCCTCGAATTTGAAAGGCAATACTTACAACGGCCGTTTTGTAACCGTGTTCCATCGGGACTTTGAAAGTATTGGAACGACGAGTTAGTGTGCGACAGAAAGTTGCTTCGTAAATGCACATAGCACAGTAATCGATGCCATCGCTATCGCTATCGGAATCCTATTTTAACAAATGAAATTTAGAATCAGATAAACAGACGGAACCTGGGGTTTTTCCCCATTCCGCAAGCCAAATAGAAAATCAAATCTACTGACATATAATGCAGCAAACAAGAAAATGAAACATGTAGAGAAGATAGCACTGACCATCGAAATGGGGTTGATGGACTGCAGCTGGAACCGTCGGCGACCAAAAAACCCCAAACAGCGAAGGCGGCCGTACAATGGCGATGACGATGGAGCTCCTTGCTTGTCCCTCCTTCTCGACGGGCCACGGGAGACGGGCGGGCAACGACAATGGCGATGGCGATGGAGCTCCTTTGCGCCTTCAATCACGCTGCTCTCCGCACTCAATCCAACTCCTATTGCTCTGTTCTTGGGGGTTCTCTCGGCGGCAGCAGTGAGCCAGGGAGAAAGACCACGTGGGCCCCATTGGCGGTATCCCTTGATTAAACAAGTGCCCCGGCCCCACGCCGACCCCACACACCGACCCCACGCTCCGAACCCACGCTCCGACCCCAGGAAATCCCAATCGAGCCGCACACAAGCCGACCCCAGGAAATCCCAACCGAGCCGCGCCAGGCCGACCCCACCAGTCAGGCCAAGTGACGGTTGACCAGAGGGCAACAGAGTGTTTGGCCGATTTCCGAACCAAACGGGGCACAGACGAGAGAAACTACGCAGGTATGGCACAGACGGATAAACTAGAGAGAATCAGGACACAGAAGCAATTGTCCCAATTTAAAATTATGACTGCACCGTGGATTGGATATGGAGGCAACAACGACGTCATGCATGGAGACAGCTAGGAGGAGGAAGCCGTGGGGCCGGTCGGAAGGAGGAGGAGGCCGCAACGTTGGGGGTGGGGGTGGGGGTGGGGGGAGCACGTCGCTGACGTGACATCTTTAGTGGTCCGGCTCATGTTAGTAGTGGTGAGGGCCAGATACAACACATGACTTGTATTTGGCCAAAATACTAGTGGTGTGTGGAGTTAAGAACCACACCAATAAGGGTCCTACTAGTGGTGTGCGAGATATACAACACACAACTAGTAAACATGATCGAAAGCTGGCACGGGACGGTTAATATTTGCGTGCCCATATTTCGCCACGTCGCTAGTAAGGGTTTGTTAGTGGCTGGACACATTTCCCCACACCACTAGTATTTTGCCCAAATATCAATGGTGTGGCCACTTAATAGTGCCCCACTAATGTCGGCCGCCTATACACATTTCTACACCGTTGTATTGTACTCCCTCGGTTTCAATTTAGTTTGCGTTCTGGGTTTAGTCAAATTCAAACTTTGTCAAGTTTGACCAAATATTGTGAAAAGAAAATTAACATTTATAATAAAAAATTCATAGTGTTAAAATCATTATAAGGTATATTTTCATATTGTATGCATTTGATCTCATGAATGTTGATATTTTGTCCTATATTTTTTGTCAAACTTAATAAAGTTTGACTTTGACTAAATCTAGAACGCGAACTAAATTGAAATGGAGGGAGTATTAGTTTTGTTAAACAATTATCAAACACAAAGGCTATATTGTCTAACATGATTATCTTTCAGACAACCGAGACCACCATCATAGAACAGACATGGTTTACCAAACTGAACATATATGGTTTACCAAACTGGGCGTGTCTTTGCTTCCGAAATTACAACTTTTTCCCATGAGGCCTACTAGTTGATTGCCACTGTTGTCATTAGTCTCATATGGAACGAAGGTATTAGTACAATACTTACAGCTTGACAAACCAAGCTCACAGAGGAAGCAAAAGATATAGGGGGATAAAGATGTGATGTAAAAGTAAAAAAAAAAGTAACTCCAGGCTGTGTTGTGTACTTGTGTATGTAAGTTTCGTGTTTTCCTACTTTTCCTCTCTATTCTCCATCTTGCGGCGGCGCCTCCACTGCCGCCGGTTGCTCTTCAGCCGCCACGTCGGGCAACACCTCCTGGGAGTCGCTCTTCTTCTTCATGTGGCTGTAGCTTCCTTTCTCCATGAAAAGTTGTCCAAAATGGATCTTACAGTACAAGACGCCATTGAGCGCAGCGTAGGAGCAGGTGGTTAGGATGCAGCCCCCGTGGGAGCACTTGAAGCAGCTCTTGTGGTATGACTCGCCCTCCAAAGTCATCTGAATAACATGATCAATTATTCAGTTGTGCAATGATATTTGATTTGTTCAGAGAACCATCTCACATATTGGTTTCGAATATATTTGATCATTTGGCATTCATCGCGCGCTTCGATGAGGAGGATCGAAGTGCGGGATTTCTGTACCTTTTCGAGCGGGTACACTGTTTTCTGGCAGGCTGTACACTTATCCTGGGTGCCGGAGAAGATAGAAGAGAGCTTGCTTGGGGCCCTTGACTGTATATGGGATATTCCGAATTGCATTGCAAAACACATTTATCCAGTTAGCACAGCTAGCATTATAAAAGAAAAGGGACGCTAAATTAAAGAAGATATAAGCTTGGTTCATGAAGACAGTTTGGTGGAGCTGAGCTATACCAGTTCACCCTTGTCGCCAGATCTGGTACCTGCATGCGGCACGAAACAGATCACTCAGGATAAGCATTTGTATACAGAGCACACGAACATTTTAAACTCGTAATGAAGTAAGACAGGTAGAGCACTATATTACCCGGTGTGAACTTCTTGGAGAAGCTCCCGGTCTCCTTGAAGAGCTGCTCGAAGTGCGTCTTGCAGTAGAGGACGCCGTCCATGGAAGAATAGCTGCACATCTACAGGGGCACAAAGTTTACCGTGTTGTTACTCACGGGTTTTCAAGGAAGGAAAATGCAAATTTGTCTGAAGTTTGCCCAGGGCTCTGCGTGATAGACCAGACGCAAGCCCATACCGAGAGGATCCCTTTGCAGTGGCTGCATTTGAAGCAGGTCTTGTGGTAGGTGACGCCGTCGGCCGTGAGGAGGTCGATGAAATGGACCGTCTTGTCGCACGCCGTGCACTTGTCCTGCGTGCCGGTGAAAGACATGGTGGTCACGACGCGCGTAGACGGCGACGCCTCTCTTTTTCTCCAATCGCTCTTCTTCTCCGATCGGGGGATAGGTAAATAGCTCGAGAAGAAACGCCGACGCGATGGCTACGGAGCACGGAACGAGGGATCCGGAGCAAACATAGGGGAAGGGCTAGCTCTGCGCCGCACAAACTTCGGCTAGCTAAAGCTAGATCGGTTGTTCTATCTGGGACAAGGTGCCCCGATTAATTTAGCTTACGGCAGGTCTCTTCCCTATACATAGGAGCACATGCAAATGCATGCAGAATTTGTGAAGGTATCATTGACATCGCTCTATAAATTATAAAGTTCGGATATACAAAATGATATGATTTTGTATATATAGTGCTTTCCACCATTCATATGATTTTTTTTAAAGAGTTGATTATGTTTTCTTATCTCCTAAAAAACGCCTATTTTATTCCACGGGCAATTCCTTCCAAGCTTGTGTAATTTTTCCTCGACGAGCATTTTTAGTTGCCGTGGCAAAACTTATACACCCTACTTACAGAAACGATCGGGTATCATGCAACCTTGCATTTGGTCTGGAATAACGTATAATGATATATCAATAAGTTATTATAATTTGACAACTCTATATGTAATTGGGAACTAAGTGGAAGTAAGTGTTGACAATTTGAAAACTATCGACCAAAAAAGGTTTCGAAATATCAATATGGGTTTACGTTTTAAGAACCACATCGTTAACGAAACATTAATCAGATTAGCCATTTACAAGATAAAAATATTTTAGTTTTAACTTAAACGAACCCATGTTATCGAATTCGCGAACGTAGAATAAATGTAGAGAGGAGAGAAACTATCGCACTCGAAGCTCTTATATACAATGGCAGCTGTGTAGTGGTGTCCAAGCTATACTTAGAAGGAGGTGATCTGGCCGAAAAGTTACACGGTAGCCCAGATACATGTAGCCAGGTTTCTGAGTATTTTTAAAATCACTGTTTTGAAATTTCAAAACATATGTGGAAAGTTTGATAGATGTTGACAATGACAAGTTCTACGCTTCTGTAAATTTGAAACTCGAAATAATTAGTATTCCTTCCTACACGCAAATGACACATCCTGACAATTTTGAGAGATTTTGAATCTATCCTAGATTTATAAATTTGCCTTTTTACACAGCATAAAATACAAAATGTTTTGTATTTACTTTTCTCACTGCTAGAAATCATCATCATGTACGTCTAGAATTACTTTCATAATGTCTGAAAAATTAAATTGAGATTTTAATTTTTCAAAATACCGGATTATATGTAGCACGGGAGACAAAACACTGCAGTCGTGATCTCGAGCGTTAATTCTCCTGCGTCGTGCCATTTTGTTTCGTTCTTTTCGTGGTACGTAGTGTCAAAAAGGCCCAACCCGTTGGCCAATATGTATAACTGTTGGCCCATAGAGACTGAGACAGTCAGTACTTCGTGCAACTAAGAACGTCCCAAAAAACAAATCTTCTATTATATACTAAAAGCAATATACGGATTAAAAAAGAAGCCACCACGTTAATCCACATAGGCTAAATAAATATAATTCATTGATCCTATTTTTGACGGATGAGATTAAAAGATAAAAAGTGTTACGCACAACAAGTGTACAAAAGAAAACTCATGGCACGTTCGTATATAGCCGGTCACGTTTGGGGATCAAACCGATAAAAAAACACAGGTGGTCACGTACGTAACACTATGGAAAAAAATAGAAGCAGATAGAGATAAGATCACACGGTTCCAATCTCTAGATGCTATATATTTCAATAAAATATTGTACTGTCTCTTGCTCTCTTCATATAAAAAATCATCAACCAATCTGCAGCAAGGAAATTTCATTGTTTCTCTTCAAAAATACATATAACTTTTTTCTCTCTCAAACTGAACGCAACTAGCTAGCTGCGGACTGGATCTGGTGTGGTTAAAGAGATTCTTAAAATTAATTCTGTCATCCCGATTAGGCTATCTTTTTTTTTGCGGGTAGGATTAGGTTATCAGGGTTCTAATATTGCTATTATGAATTTGTTCCTAGCTGCTCAAAAGCAATATACAGAGGTCTAATAGAAACCACACGTAAATCCACATATTTTTTATTATTTAAACAATTGAATGTATAATTGATGGCTAAGGTTTCACCTGAGATTGAATGAAGTGTAACGTCGTAGTCCAGTTTGCCCTACTTGACGGAGTCCATATCAAGAAAAACTAGAAATAATAAAACAACGCATCATAATAGAGTCATGTTTAATTTC
Organism: Poa annua; assembly: GCA_026929855.1. Taxonomy (NCBI): domain Eukaryota; kingdom Viridiplantae; phylum Streptophyta; class Magnoliopsida; order Poales; family Poaceae; genus Poa; species Poa annua. The sequence continues at coordinate 77,062,144 of CM049433.1, forward strand.
TACAAGCTCTTAATACGTAGGCCGCCAACTTGAGTGGTGTTTGCGCTATTGAGAACCTAGGTTAAGAGTGTTATACTCACATACTAATCCAACATCACTTAAAAACTATCAGCTTGCTCGCGGTATAACTTTACTCCCTTCGTTTTTGAGTCCTGAGTTTCTTTGAAATAAAACATTTGAAATTTTAACCAAGTACATATGAAAAAGAATCGACCTCTATGATATCAAATATATATAATATGAAATTATATTTTATGATGATTCTTATATATTTAAGTATATTGTATATTTCATTTTCTCGCTCAAATTTACAAGTTCAATATTGAGTAAACTCATAACGCAATGTAATTTTGATCAGAGGAAGTAGTTCTTTTCGCTGATATAATACGATTTACGGATGAATTATATGCTCATAAACTTGCTATTTTGGTAATCACATAATCATAGTTAACCACCAAATTAAAGATAATAAAATATAATTTGCACACAAGCGATAATATATTTACCTTCACATTCGTGGTGACTACAAGCCTGTATAATTTCTGGCACCAAATGTCAATATTAATCAACTATAGATTCATTTTGTGCAATTATTCGACCCATGCAAATGATGCCATCACATTTTTGTGAGGGCGCCCTTCCAGCGATGTCTACTTCGACTGAACTTCCATGTTGGCATAAGAATAGCCGGTCCAGATTGCTCTATGTAATATTAAGGTTGTCATGAACACTGTCAAAGCTTAGTAATTGGATTTGAGCTCACTTAGGACAGTTGGTGTCAACCAAAAAGCAGACATCTAGCACAAGATGTGGATATTGTGCGTTTCAAGATTGGTAACTGGAGAGAACGGATGGTGCTACGGTAGAAGTATCATTACCCACACAAGGATATGATTTAACCTTGGTATGGACAACATATATCTATTGACTTGATAATTAGAGTAATATAAAAAATATTCAGAATGTCTGATCCTAAGATTTTTTTTTTTGCTTTTGTGAATTGTTCCTTGCACCGGGATAAATCGTAAGAACGATTACCTCCTGATCAGACAAAAACAAATATAAAAAATTCTTTGTGTGTAACCTTTTGAAAATAAAATACCCTTTTTGCGGATATATATTTGAATATTTAGGGTTTTAAGATTTTGGGTTTAGGATGTAGGGTTTTAAGGTGTAGGGTTTAGGCTTATTTATATTATTTTTTGTTGTTGTAGATATACGTGTCAAATGATTGCTGTGACGTATTGGGGATAATATTTACCAAGAAGAATTGAAGACGAACTTGTGACTATTTAAATAAAATGAGCAATGAGTCGACATATTTGTCTCACAGGACACAACAAATACATGTGAGTAAGACTATATATCACCTGAAATGAAGAGTGAGTTAATATGGAACAGGTAAAAATATATCAAAATAGTACTACCTAGGCTAAAAACATGGTCATGCTATTTTATAACATATAAATATACATGTAATTAAGAATCACATATTTTTAATATTTCTGAAACCATACAGAATTTCATAGACCTGTTCCATATGCTTAAGACGATGCCCTCGCATTCGCGAGTGCCGTCTTTCTAGTTCCCTTAAAAATAAGAATGTCTCTAAAAATAGTGCCACTGAGAACTATATACCAATTGGCGGCCATCAGTTTAACAGTCCTGTTACGGCAAAAAAAGGTTTAACAGTCCACTTAATATAGCTGCGGTCTGCGGATGCATGGTGAAACAACAGACGACATGGGAGGCAAGACACCAACGTGGACCTAAAACTGTAGAGGACCCGCGCCCGCCTCAACGCCGGCGTCGGCCAGAGGAGTGAGGGGAGAGGCATGCCGACTTTAGATCTGAGAGAATCAAATGACGTGGGGTGGTAGGACCGTAGGAGAGAGATTGAGAGAGATGGATCCACGTACGAACATGCGTGTGTGATCCCTTCCCGTGCACCCATGCGCGACGTAATAGCTCGACTAACAAAAATAACTTAAAATGTCTACAATCTTGGGTCACATACTAGCTACACGTCAAGTTTTTACAATCTCCTCCATTTCTGGGTACAGAACTACGGGAGTGGGAATGGTCCTTTGCTCGACAAACATTCGTCCTCGGGTCAAGTGCAATAAACATATCTCTATGCAACTTTTTTTTGGCAGGGTTGGCATCAACCACTTCAGATTAGAATTAGCACCATAGTAATGCCACAGTGACAGTGAGTCTGTCGCTGTTATGTAGTACTAAGCTAATCCGGAGACTTTCGAAAGACGACGGCCATAATTGGGCAGGACTTTTCTTCTGCGAAAAAACGAACTAGCCAAAGATCATAATTGGGCGGTACCGGTACATACTATTAGTACTGTTTTTGTAGCCTAGCAAAACACAAGCTGACAAGTGCTGTTGAACTTAACTATTAGTGTATTCCTCTCAACTGATTACTGACTCGGTTAGTAAAATGCATGCATGCCATGCGGAGGCAGTTCTATACTCAAGCACCGGTCGGCGTCATGAAAAATAGTTTAAAGTTCGAGGAATACGCTTGTCATTTTGTCAAACGTTTGCAGGCGATGGTGGCTTATTTTAGCTTCACCTACTTCCAAATCAAAACAAAATACAAGGCCGGGACCAGCACCAACGTTGAGGAAAAGAACAAACCAGTCCAATGACTGAGAGATGCGTGTTGTGATTGCTGACGATATTCTCCCATGTTGTTTTCGTAAGGGCATCCGATAATGTGCAAAAAACACACATTTAACTCCTATGTGGCAATCCTTATGGTGTCCACATATATTATGAAGAAAAACAAATCTATCCATGAGACTAAGGTGCACCTTAAATTTGTAGGTCATCCATAAGCAATAAAAAATTATTTCTCTCTCCTCTCTCATATGTCTCTCATATGTGTATAACAATAGTACATGTGGGTCCCAATTTATGGCAAAAGTTCACCTTATAAATTATGATAAAGTGGAATTGCTATAAGTTTATACAGTGGATCCCACCTTATAATGTGGTTGAGCCACAACCATAACGGATGCCCTAAGGATGATGGCGATGTGTTACGTGATTTTTCCATGGCGAGGTCGTGGTATCACTAGCCTTGCGACGGGGTCCATGGTCTCGTGGTCAGACTCTAATGTACATATTTGTTTTCTTGTCATGTCAATATGTTAGTAGAGGTAAATATGAAGCTGTCATTTGAAACTTAGAAAAATCATATTTATTGGTGTCACAAGATTATCGAAATAAGTTCGATATATACGTGGCAAATGAAATCTCGTGACACAAAATCATATATACATATAAATCTACCACTAATTGATGGGTACAAGATTTTCTTAGCAAATTTTTGCACCAAAATATATGTTTTTTTACCTGTACAGATATTACATTTCAAAGTTTGCACAACAAAAATTCTATGATATAAGTTGTAACTTACAAGTGCAGATTTCGTGCTCCCGACTTCCAGTGATCTCACTATTTAAAAAATATTAAAAGTCTCTAACAAATCTGAAAAAAGCTGTGTTTTTTTCGCACTGTTGAAATTTTTAGCAGTTGAGAGGTGACGGGGTTCGTCGCCCCATATGCAGCAACCGGGCACTTAACGTTGCAAGTATCCGCGGCTCGGAGGTTGGTGATGGACCTCACCTTGGCTTCCACCTCCTCGTCGTCAAGTGGCTCGGCACTGACGCCCTCGACGGCCCACATCGGGTGGGGCCGAACGGCAAGCGGCTGCACCCGAAGACGGAAGAAGGCGGCCATCAAGAAGACGCCACCCGCCTCGCGCCCAAGGGTCTTTGTGAGGTCCCACAGCAAGCCCAGCAGTGGCCGTGCGGCTTCCTTCTCCTCCGCAGTCAGCGGGTGCGTCCAGGCACGAGTCTTCCGCAGTTCGCGCCCGCTGTCGAACGCCGCCAGGCCATCCTGGCTCGACTGAACGTAAAACCACTTCTTGCGCCACCCCTGGACGGAGTCCGACTTCTTCATCTGGAAGTACGCGGTGTCACCGCGCACTTGGATTCCGAAGCCGCCCACAGGGTATGGTAGCCCGCTCTTCCCGACGTTCTTGCGAACGAGGAAGAGCGACTTCCACAGCGCCCAGTGGGGCGCGACACCCAGGAAGCACTCGCAAAGCACAATAAAGCCCGCGATGCTCAAGACGCCATTGGGGGTCAGATCATGGATCTGAACCCCATAGGCGTACAAGAGACCGCGCACAAAATCGTGCAAGGGGAACCCGAAGCCCCGCGGAAGGAAATCCACGAAGCATACGCGTTCCCCATCGCGGGGTGTGGGGTAAACTTCTTTGCCAGGAGCGCGTACCTGGACTTGATCAGCAGGAGGAAGGAGACCTTGAGCACGGAGGAGTTCGACCTCCGCCTTCTTCACAGATGACCTCTGCCAGTCGCCGTCGGGCTTCTTCATCAGCCCGACTTCGTCGGCGGCGGCGGAGGAACCAGCGGCAGTCTTCGGCTTGCCCATGGCTACGCGGGGCAGCGCAAGGTGCGCGGACAAATAGCACGGAGCTCTGGTGAGGGCGAGAATGGCAGAAGGCAGAGGAAAGGAGGCGTGGACGAATGGAGAAGACGATGCCCTCGCGCTGCGGCGCAGTACTTACGCCCCAGCACAATCAATCTCAGCCTTCCGTCGCGCAGCGGTTCAGAGCATCCACATCCCGCCGTCCACGTGTCAAGCAAAGAGGCCAACCGTCGCCGCCCACCTCCTCCACTACGCACAAGAATCGAGGCGTCATCATCGTGCGCGAAAATTTCGCGCCCAGCTCGGAGACATGACAACTGCTGACCGCGGTCAGCGCTGCCAGCGGGCCCCGCCATGTCACGTCCCATCGGGCGCAGAGGCGTGCAAGGAAACGTCAGCAGCGACGTCATCAAGCCAACGGCTCCAAGCAAGAGAAAACAGCGCGTTAACTCGAGCGCAAGATTCGAGTGGTAAGCTTCTAAGCTGAAACAACTTAAAACAGTGCGCAGGTCAAAGAACCCGAAACATCTATTCGGGTGACAAAAAGAGTCGAGTAAGCTCCAGCAGCCGAATCAAATTTACATGTAATCCAACAGGCCGAATGGAAACAAGCTTCACATGAAGAACAAGACAAAGGAAATTCGACTGAACGTATTACTCCCATCGGGAGTGTCCTCTTCGACTGAAGGAAACGAGTACAAGCTCAAGATCAAGCAATCCAATGGCGCGTCCAGGAGGAGGAAGTCCTTTGCCCGACGCTGCGCTTCGACCAAGCACTCGGGGGCTACTGACGTGGGGCTACCTTTCGACTAGCCCACAATGAGGCCACCTGGGCCGCGCCAAGCATGGAGAAGCCCACAGAAGGCCCACTCGGGGTACCACGTATCCTGATCCAGCTCGGTTAGGTTTCGTAACCTTCCATATCTGTAACCGACCACCCGAGACCTGGCTACCTATAAAGCCAGGAGGGTTGCCCGTCCTAGAGGACACGCTGACGCTCACGCTGACGCTCACGCTGACGCTCACGCTCATAGCCGCCACCATAAACCCTAGCGAGATCGCAATCTCGCCATTGTAATCGCTACTCGCATCAATAATCAGACAAGCAGGAAGTAGGGTGTTATCCTCCGGGAGCCTGAACCTGGGTAAATCCTTGCTTGTCAGCCGTCGTGATCACCAACACTTCTCTCTCCCCCCATCAATCAACCCGGGGTGCACAACCCAGGGATTTGCCGAGTTAACACCTCGTCAAGAGGTATTTCAAAATTTCAGCTGTTTTTTTGACGTCTCAAGTGTCTTTGTTCAACTGATCCGTTTTGACTACATGTATTACTTCTTTGTTTTTTCATCAACAGGGAGGCACTACACTACATGTATTTCTCAACACCGTTTACCAGTTAAGAGATTGATAAACGTTTACTACAGAGTCGCTTTTTAACTTTTCCACGAGGCAAAACCGAGATTGGTTGAACTTTAGTAGAGAAGGCCGGGTGCACTGGGTAGGACGTTTTTTTTCTATAGAGATGCAGGTCGGGGTGGCACGGTGATCCCCCTTTTCGAAAAAAAGAACAGGCAAAATGAGCTAGTTCATACGTTACCCTATTCAAAAATATTGGCTGCTTATCTTCGGTGACTAAGCAAATAACAGCTGTACCTTGCTCGCGGGTAAAGTTCAGAGGAGACTTCAGTTCCTTGACGGCTTGACCTGCTGGATCAGTTTAATTAGGTCGTTGATTGGTGGTGCTTGTGATTGTAACCAAGTCAACCTGGATCCTGGAATAAAGTTTTTAAGAAGTGAACGACATAAATGAATAGGAACAACGTACTCACAACCGTTCATTTCATAACAGTGTGATGCTGCGACTATTCGGCATTGTATGTTTTTTAAGAAGGTTGTTCTGCATGATTACTTGTCAGCCAGTTCAGTTGACCAATAATATAAGCATGACAGCCGGCAACCTTAGTGTGCATTCAGTTAGAAATCGAACACCGATCGATGCTCATACTAAACGCGGAACTACAGACCAAGAGTGTGGCGGCCGGCGACCAAAACAAGCGGCAACATTGTATGGTCAGTGACAGCAAACAGGGAATTATTTTTGGTTCAGTTGATCGACCATAGTACAGTAGTAGTAAACCCTAGAAATCACTAAGAACGCTGGTCAATACTTCGACGGCCAGATGTTCGTTAGATCACATTGTTATTTCTGTTTATTTCTTCGTGGTGAGAGGCAGAAGCAGAACCCTGTTGTCTGTCGATTCCTTACGGAATAGTCCACGAGCCAATAATAAGATCCCCAGGATAACTGAACCATATTACTACTGCATAATACCTATACAACTCCTTGCGTCGGTCTTTTGCGGGAGAGTTTCTTTTTCCACCCATGTTGGGTCAGCATGAAATTAGTTTATAGGACAAACTGAGATCCCCCGGCTAACTGAACCACATATTACTATTGCACTATGCCTATACAACTACTTGCGTAGATCTTTTGCGGGGGACTTTCCACCCATGTTGGGTCAGCATGAAATTACTTTATAATGTGATTAAATCTCAGTTATAGCTCGTGGACAAGTCTCCAAAACTGTTAGCCGGGGAAACTAATTTCATATGAACATCATATTTGGTGGAGAAGTATCTGAAAGAGTAGCTATTGTATGGCTCCTGTGGCGTAGAATATTGTAAAGAGTTGGATATTGTATCCGGAGAGCGGTAGTTCCCAGCTACTTATCCTCTCAAAACTTGATTTCCGAGCCATGCTTAGTGGTAAAGGATCCAAAGTGGAAGAAATGCTTCTTCGTCATCATTATATCGGCCTAAAAGTGGGTTCACCGGTTTTCAATACACGTGGGACAATGCCTTGAGTCTCTGAAATTTATGTTTAGAAGATTTTGTTGAACCCCATCCTCACTAAGAACATTTTAGAGCTATTTACCAAGGATGTCTTAATTCTTAACATGCAGGTTATGAATATGAAGACCTCCCTAACCATTTGGACGACAAAACATGTTTCATCTACTCAGTTGATATTTATTTGTTCCATTATCACCTTGTCAAAGTAATAGCGATTGCAAGTAAGCCACTCTATCAAGTGCTAATTTTGGCACCTAAAGGCATTATATCATTTATGGTGCCATGTTACTTTGTATTGAATTAATGAGAACCGGTCTTCCGGCGACATATATCATTTCTGCTTTCCAATTGTTTAGTTTTTTCTCAATTCGACATTTTTTAGTCTAAGAAAATGAGCTGGAAAAAGAATACCTAACTAGAAGCTAGCCGTACGTAGAACCAAATGGTTTGTCCCATTGACCTGTGTAGTGACCCCGTACACCACTGCCATGTTGTAGTGTACAAGTCTGATATAACACTTACGGAAGGAACTATCCGCAAATGTTACACCCCTCAGAGTGATACAACAGAAACATAGGCGGTCCATACAACACGGTAGAATTACAACTCTATCATACCAAATCCCGAGAACCTTCTTTATAGAAGAGAAAGTCTCGTGCAAATAAAATACAAGAAGATCCAAATAGTAACACTAAGCTGAATATCAGCTCTACTCTAATTCTATTCCACTACTGCTGTTGTCACAGCCCTACACTAATCCATTTGGAACATCTCCATCCAGCGGGGTTCTCCACCATCTAATAGATATAGTCTCCTCCTTCAGCAATGCGTCGTTGAGACACCATTGTACTAATGTTGTCGTGGCTCCCTTGGCATGGTTGTCGTCATTCCTCCGTTGGCGTGTAGCAGTTGACTCCTTCTTGGAGACCTCCTTGGCGTCATGATGGCTAACTATCCACCTCCTCCATGACTCCAAATATCTAAGCAGGGGGTCAACGAGCCAAGGGTGAGCAACACTAGCGTTACTCAGCAAGTTCAGATATATATAGGAAAGAGTTTTTGCTTTTCATGCACTAACTACTGCCAGGACCAAGTAGGCATAATGCAGGTTTTGGAAAACCTTTCTTGAAAAGTCAAGTTTTATTTCAGAAAACTAAGCTCCCAGTCTCCACGGGTTGATAGTCATCACTTGGGATGCCTTTGCCGATGCGGTCTGTGGTTCCCTCCTGGAACAAGGATGTGATAATCACAGTTTTTCTTTTTATGACTCTGCAGAGCTGCATCGCTTTACCCAACAGCAGCCTGGCCCTTAAATGCTCTCTTTGCACACCATCTGTGCTATAGCCAGGACTCAGGGCACCTAGCCATGTGGAGTCCTTCCCCGGCACAATGCATATCCGCCCCTTATGGCCCAGCTGGTATTATGACCAAGCTCGCCACCACTCCCGAGCTACTATTCCAATTCACCCCGTCGGGTGGGAACGTATGCGGTTCCACGCTGTTGGCCGCCGCAACGGACGCAACCAGGACATAGCCTGCCGAGGATATACATCCGAAGGAAAGAACCTCTAGCTAGCCCATCCATAGTGAATCTGTTGGCCGATACTTCAACACGGCGCTAGGATCACTGGAACTTGGGTGATTAATTCCTAGGTATTTACTTTCCGTACAATGGAACCTCCACCATGATATCCGTACCATCCATGGTTCCATCGCCCGCCAAACAATATATATAGCACTTCACATCATTCGAAAATAGTTTTTCTTTTTCAAATGCAATGATAATAGTTTTTGAAAATACTTTTTATAAAATATTCCAATGAGGATATGCAAGAATGAACTTGCCTGTGGTAGAGATGGCAATTCAATAGTTTGGGATTCTAGTGTCTGCGATAAAACCCCGAGACCTGAAAATAGCAAAGTAATCCCAATAAGGATTACAGAAAACTCTCGCAACATGCTAACATGCATAATATGAGATGCATCGTAAAATACCACAAACAAACCCAAGCTTAATCCCAATAAGCTTCGTCTTACACGGTACTAGCATCTTAACTTGATTTATCACCTTTAAGTGATATTAAAAGTATTAAAGTTGTTAATGAGTTGGGAATAGTGATTGTTTAAGATTTTAGGAATTTTGATAGATTTAGTTGAGTATTTAAGTGTGTAGCACTTTTATTTAACCAAGTAATAAAAAAAATCTTTAAAGCTTACACTTTAAAGTAAACACACAAGATAACATCACTTTTAAGTTCATTTCTTTCTTTGAGAATGAATCCTTAAATGAATATTTTTTAGTAGCTTAATTAATTATTATAAGTGGTAATTAATAAGAGAGGTCAAATTTTATTACATTTAAAAATAATTCCATAACTTAACATTGCTTGATAAAATAATAGTAGACAATTTGTATAAGCTTTTATTTCCAATTTTAGATTTTGAGGGTATTACTTTTATTTTTATATAGAAAATATTATTTTATTTAACCAAAATTTTAATTACCAAGTGTATATCTCATGATTCAATATATTTTCAAATTTAAAGTTTTAAACATGTGGAGCATTTTAAATGAAGTTGAAATGCATCCAAAATAGTATTTCAAATTAACTCCATATTTAAATATTAAGCAATTTTTAATTCCAATTTTATGTTTATTAAAATTTATTCAAACACACACAATAGTTACACAATCCAATAGATTTTATTTTTCTGATCAATTTGGTATAAAGTTTGTATTTTTCTGATATCAAATGAATTAGTTATGATTTTTCCAATTTTAAATCAATTTAAACCATTTCTGGAATTATTAAAATGAGTTGGGCCCACCTGTCAGATTTTTAATATTTACAAAAATAATTTCCTAAAAGAATAGGAACCTGACAGAGAGGTCCCACATGTCAATGACTCATTATTTTGAAATAGAATTAAAAGGAAAATTTTAATTCGGCCGATGACATCATGCTGATGTCACCACCGGAGTTCATCCCGCAGCCACAATCCAATTCGACGATTTCGAATGAATTGGCACGAACCAAAACTACCAGAGGCTAGAGCAAGTCACGGCGAACCATTTGATGGTTGAGCCGCTGGCAAATGGTCACCGGAGGATGGCCGGCGGCGAGGTCTTGCGGTGGCCGGAGCTCGGTCACGACGCGACGGCTAATTACAGACGAACTGAACCGATTGGAGAGTACGAGAAGAGTGTGTAGCTCACCACGAGCACGCAAAGCGTCTCGGAGAAGCTTGAGGAAGTCGGACGGCGACAGGAGCGTCCACGACGGACGGTGGCCGGAGTTGAGGAAGACAGAGGAATTCTCCCACTCCCGGGCTTCCCTGCAAGCGAGAGCCGAGTGAGACATTCACCAATACGAGGTGGTTCGTTGGAGATACTCAGAACGGTGAGCCATGGCCGGAGTCGATGGCGAACGGCGTCGAACGACGGCGACCCGTATTGACTAGGGTTAGGAATTGAGGACGATAGGGATGGATTGAGGTATGGGCGTTTGTCGGATAAGCATCAGAGGCTTCATGCGACTCTCCTCGTGCATTTATGGGTCTAGGAGAGGTCGGTGCTGACGCCACGCTGGCGAGAACGGCCGGGATGCGCTCGGCGATGCAAAACGTGATTCGGGCACGAATCCCTTCGTGTGAAGATATTCTCGGATGCTACGGCGATAGGGAAGGGCTCTGGGATGGTCGCTGGCGTCCGGGGCAGTCAAGAACGGCAACGGCGTGGCGATTCCTCTCACGGCAGCGACGGTCAGCGGAGAAGAAGAAATCGGGGACGAAGATGATGACGTTATTACGGATAACCCCCTGGAGTTGCTGGAAACTACAGAAAACGTGTTAAACAGACCCTTGTCTCCTGTTTTGGATCCTTTTTGAATTAGAAAAAATGCAGACAGGTCCTGGAGAGTTTGTGTAGGAGATAAAATGTTTATTTCGACATGGATATTTTTACTTCTTGATATAGTTTGAATATTCCGTGTATTTTGAATTCTTTCATCACATAATTTTGAGTTTGGACTTATTTTGTTCTATTTCTTTTATTAAAAATTATGTCTTTCACTTAGTTAATTTTTGGTGGTGCATTTAAGAACATAAGAATATTTTTAAATGTTTGGGTGCAACTAGGAAATTGTCATCTTTCCATTTTGATTTGATTTGAGGTTTTCACTTAGATACTTTAAGTAAATTTTAATATTCCATTTAATCACACTATGTGGTTTCCAATTAGAGAATCTTTTCTATGGTGTATTATAACCATAAGGAAAATTATTTTCCAAGGCATTATTTATGTGTAGGAATTGTTTCCATCTTCTCAAATGTTTTATGATCTTCACTTCAAAGTATTTAATATTTGAATACCTAAATTTGGGTTCTGGTGAGTTAAGTCTTTATGGGAACACCAATTTATGATCTGGTGGAAATAGCAAATGGTTCATTGTGATTCCTAGTAAGAGTATGCACAATGCACTATTTCATATTCATGCCAAGCATGAGATATTGCCAAATGGCCTTGATTAGTGATCCTTCACAAGTAAATCATGTGAGAACATGATCAATTGTTCTTGGAAGCACAAAATAGGAATTCCTGCCTAGAGTTAGGTCTTATGGTGATATAATATATGGGTGAAGGGGATCGCATGCAGAAAACAAAAAATTTCCTAACATCGATAACCTTAAACTAGCCAGAATCTATACTACGCAGATATAGTAGTACGCAGGGGGTTCGGTATACACACCTCTTGTAGACCGAAAAGCGGGGATTACGCTCCCGCACAAGCGTTGCTGACGAAGACGCCGTAGCCGACCTCAAGGTCGCGGAGAACTTGGCGCGACGAAGAAGACGATGACGCGGCGATGTCGGTGAAACCGACGACGACCTCGAGGCCGTGTGGAGGAAGCAGACCTCCAGCACCACTAGCGTGGCACCTCGCAGGGCGTTACACACATACGGTGAAGCCGACGAACTCCGGGCCCGATCCAGGGACGAGCAGCGGAAGACTGGGACCGGAAGACCAGCAGCGCGGCGGCGTGCGTATGGTGGAGAAAACTTTGTCCTTGGCGCAACTCCAAACTTGGGAGTCACGTGATCCAAGGAGAGAGAGAGAATTGGTGTGTACTTCAAAGGCCAGGGGTACCCCTCTATATAAAGGGGTCCAGGGGGCTGCCCACCTTGCCAGGCTGGCGGTGTGGGACTAATCCCACACCCCAGCCGGCCAAGCATGATGCGCCGGCCCTAGGTGGGCCACATGGGGCCCACCTAGGCCGGCCGAACCAGCCCCTTCCTCATGGGGGGGACTTTCCCCCCTTCATGGGCCTCTTTGCCCAAAGAGGCCCATTAAGGGATTTTTGCCTTTAAAAATTCAGGAAAATTAAAATAAAATATATTTAACTATTAATTACACTAATTAATATTAAATACATATTACTTAATTTATTCCGGCTCCGAAAACTATTTCGTCGCTGCCCGATCTCCATCGGAACTTTTCCGGGACGTTCCCGGTCTCTCTTTTCCTATTTTTCTCTTCCGGTAAAATGTCGACTCCACTTAAGTGTGATACCCTAGCGGTTCGATTATCTCACCAGACATGATCGAGACTCCTCTCCGATCAATGACTAATTCGTGGACCGAGGATACCCAGAATTAATCCCTGCGAGATAACGAATACTTTACCTTTCGAACCTAGACGTCTGAGTCTTAAACCTTTTGCCATGCGATACTTAGCGTGTCCGAGACTCGTTCATAGATATCTCCATACCTAGCTTGATCTCGTTACCGACACTGCTAACTTCTACTCGTCCATGATCTTATGTCCTGGTGACCTAGTCACACGCTTGCAAGCTCTTTTGACATAATCTCACCGAGTGGGCCCTAGAGTATCTATCCTGCTATGCGGACTGGCAAATCCCGCTCTTGACCCCCCGTCTCAACATACTCCTTTCTGACACCCGAGAGGGACACCTTTATTGTCACACTATGTAAGATATGACGTTTGATGCAATCAAACTGTCTTCCAGGAATAGCAATAAGAGTAGATCTCACGGTCGAAGGGGTAATGACTACGTCCTACAAATATCGGGTATGTCCATCACGTCATTCTCCCAATGACATGACTCCATTGTCAACTGACATAAATGTCACATGATCGGGAAACCTCGATCATCAATTGCCCAATGAACTAGTCAAGTAGAGGCTACTAGGGACCTGGTTGTTTATCTACCACACGTGTATTAATGTTTCCGCTTAATACAGTTATAGCATGGTATAAAACATATAATGAACAATTGAGATATGACGAATAAACTATATTTATTAAGTGCCTCTAGGGCATATCTCCTTCAATGGGATGATGAGTTTAGAATTCTTCTTATTTCACCACCCATTTAGATGATCAAAGATAAATGTACTCCCTCTTGATAAAGTTATTTTCTTTGGAATATATCTCTTGAAATAGATATATTTGAGTTTGTGAAACAATTTGCTTGAACAACTCTCAACTAATACTTCCATGTCATTCTCAATTCCATCTGTCCAAGTTTAACTCTTATTGAGAATGAATTCTTGATTCCACCACTGGATGGTTATCCATTGATGAACTTCTGACTCTTCTCTTTTGTGAATCCTCCATTCACATGATCTTGGGATGGTGCATGTAATTCTTAGATATGGATGATGATTATATGGACTTTTGATTTGGCTTTACCTTCGCCTTGGTTATAATTCCCTTGGAGAAACACCATAAGTCTCCATGTGACTTTCTTATTTAGATCTTGATTATATTGCCTAAGTTATAATGTGGTTTATTATTTGCTCACTTGTTTCTCTTACTTGGACCGTAGTCAATGCACTTCAATGTTGTTTCCTTAAATCCAGTTGATCCAATTGATCCATAGTCAATACTTAAGACAACTCCTTCTTGTCAATGCTGGAGTTCCAACAACACTTGCCTCACCCTTGTGGTGAAGACAATTCCTTTACTCGAAGCAAAGCTTTCTCTTGATTGTTTACAACTGAATGTTTGTGTATTTTATCCTCAATTGACCTCATGCATATAAGAAGAATTTGTAAAAAAGATGATCAGTCTTGTCTTCAAACTATTACTTGTACTCAAGTGGCTGAGGTATTGGACATTCTGGATTATTCATCCTTATTTTCATTTGTATATGACACTCCAGTGTTTATGCATACAAAAGTGAGTTGTTAACAAGGTTGCAAGGCTTGTTACCAAACTACTTTTATATAACACTAACCTTGGGATATCACATCATTTCTAGAGAGCTTAATAAAGATGGATTAAGATATAAGAGTTTCCAACTCTCCATGATAGATATAGATATAGCACTTCTATGCCCAACTAAGATATACTTCTATGAGGACTTCTTGTTGTTTCCTCTTGATTGCTTCTCTTGTAGAATGCCTCCGAGAAGATTGGGAGATAAGGAGATATGATGGTCTAGATAAAGTAAGATCTAGATTATGATTTAGTTAAACTTTCTCCTTCTAGGAATACTTCTCCTTTTATTTGAGATATGTACATATTCAGTTAATGATATGATTCTTTACTTCCTTCAATTCCATCCGGTAGAAGTCATACCATGTTATAACTCTATTTATTGTATCTAAAGATACTTTAGTTGTGGAATATCAAATGTGTCTTAGAAAAATGTAGTGATTGTGAAATGATGACTTGAAATGTCCTGTTCAGATATTGGATTCTCATATGCTCATTTATGGATGATGTAAAGAGATATTGAGCATATGGATTTCGTAAGAACTTAATGGTTTAGATGATAGCTAATACTTAGCTTTTACTTGTCACATTTTATTTGTGAAGAAAATGTTTAAGAATGAGATGAGATCAGATTTGAGGTTTATCGCACTCACATTAGTGACTAAGCCTATTTCACCAACATCGGTGAAACCTCGACTTCACTTTAACAAGTTTAATTCCAAGTTTTTAGTTACTCGAGCATCTACGAGAATTCTCAACTAGTCATTCGAGTGTTGGTCGATCACTCTAGGACTTTGTTCAAAAAAGTTTCAAATTTTCCCGGATTTTCAGATGCATGCTATGCAAATGCACAAATTCTATCTAACTCCTTTCTAGTCTATAACTACGGGGTATTACTACCTGCCTCGTCTTGCGCTCCCCCGAAACAAAACAAATCACTCTTATAGAAATTAATGACAGACATATTTAGTTAGTTAGCGCAAAGACAAGGAGTAGTTAGATGTGTTTGGTTGGTAGATGAAAGTTTCTCTATGCTTGATTTAAGTTATCTTGCTTTCTAAGGAACATAGCTCCTCACATCAGCATGAGTTGATACAGCTGATATATTTTACTAATTATTCGACAACACACTAAGCAAAGACGAACAACTAATACCCAATAAATTGACAAACAAAAGTTTAAAAAACCCCGAGCACATTCAAATTGGACGTACTCTAGACAGAGGAGGGTATCCTCGGTCGCTCTAGGGAGTGCCACAAGATCCATTTGGTTCTTTCACAATTATCATTACTGTGGTGTGGCACAAATAGCCTTACTGTACATCTAGACTCAGTTTTGTAAGACCTCGTAGTTCAGAGACTAGAAATGTTCTAAATAGAACAATTGCATTTACATAGCATGCATATGAAAATATGAGGGAATTAGATTTTTTTATGAAATCTTAGAGTGATCGACCAACACTCAGACTAGTTGAGAATACATGTAGTTCTTCGAAGTAAGTAAAAACATGGAACCAAACTTGTTAAATTGAAATCGAGGTTTCGCTGATGTTCGTGAATAAGACTTAGTCGTTAACGCGAGTGCAATAAAATTCAACTCTCATCTTAGCTAAATTCTCAAACATTCTGATCACAAGCTAATAATATGACTAACTATAAATCGAATGAAAGACGGAATCACGTCATCTATCGAATAAGTGCATATCTTAAAGGAAAGAAAAGGAGAAGTGCAAGGAAGGAGAATAAAAGGGTAAACTAAATCTTAATCTAGATCTTCTTATCTTATCTAGACCATCTTATCTTCATATCTCCCAATCTTCTCGAATTCATTCTTCAAGACAAGCAAGCCAAGTAAGGGGGAATGCAACAAGAAGATTTTGGAGAATGATTTGTTAGATAGGTATAGAAGCGTTATGCCAACTCCAGCATTGAGAATTTGGAAACTCATCTATCCGAATATGTTCTTCTTAATCTCTCTAGAAATGGTGTGATATTATAAGGTTTTACATAGAAGTAGTTTTCTAACAGGGCTAACATTATACCATGTTAACAAATCACTTTTGTATCCACAAACTATTGAATGTCATATACAAATAAACAGAAGGTGAGATAATCTAATACAGCAAATTCCTCATCCCTTTGAATGTGAAAAGTAATTTGATGACAATTGCAACCTTGCTACCGAATTCTTTTTGTATGCATAAGGCAATTTGATGTCATAAAATACACATACATTCATCTATAACCAACCTAAGGAAAGGTTTGATAGGTTTAAATTGGTTGTATTCACCACATGGGTGAGACGATTGAGGTTGGAACCCAAATAAAGGACATTAAGAACTTTTCTTCACTTTAAGTATTCACTAGAAGGAGAAATACCAAAGTAAATGACATAATGGGATCATTTGGATCAACTTCATTCAAGTAGGTAACTATGGTAAAATACAACCATGATCCATACAAGATAAAGGATAAGAGAAAATATTAAGCCACACATATATAACTTAGGCAACATATTCAACTTTCTAACTAAGAAAGCCACGTGGTTATTCAAGGTGTTTCTCCAAGGGTATAATTACAAAGGAGAAAGTAAAGCCACTTCATAAATGTGATAACCACCCATATCTAGCAATCACATGAGTTAACTCTCAATTTCATGTGAGTGGACAAGTCACGCAAGAGAGAAGCTCATAAATTCATCAAGTGACAAAAACCACTTGGTTTACTTTAGATTTAATTTTCAAGAAGAGATGAATTCATACATGTGGTAATTGGAACGACATGGACCCATTAGCAAGCAGTTGTACCCGAAACTTGCTTCCACACACAGAAGTAGTTGTTCCTATAAAAAAGGAGTGCATCAAAAATTTTATCATCAGAATGAGCTAAGGAATCAAGAAATATTATGTTCTCGTCATTTTATCTATCACTCTCGCCATAAGACCCGATCACAGGAAGGATATCTACACTTTGTGCATCCACATACATTTGATCATGTTTTCACATGATTTAAGCTCCGAGGTGTCACAACTCAAAGCCACATAAGCAATATATCATGCTTGATATGGATTTGAACTGAAACACTTTGCATACTCTTTGAAGGCACCACAAGAGCAAATCAATGCATATATTTCTTGATAGCAACCTGGATCTGCCCAAGAATTCTTTGAGCACCCAAAAACACAAGTTGAACATCCATACAAAATCTACGGCTTGAAGTCAGGCAACAAAATCATCTTTAGAAATTAAAATCAACAAATACTCACAAATAAACAAAATAGGAAGATATATAGATGTTTTTATTAATGCACAACAAAAGAAACCAGAAGCTACCCATTCTGTAAAAGGAGATGAATCCAAATATACCCAAAATTACTTCCTATGTTAAATGAATTCAAAATACTCAAAATATTCAACTGCCGAGGTTGAAATAGACATCCTTGTAAAATTCTAAACAGTCGGGGATGTAGTTCTAACTCTTCCAAAAAAAATCCCAAAGTAGTAAATAGGGATCTATTTCAACTATTCTTGCGATTTCCTAGAAAGCTAAGGGTTTCCTGTAAAATAGTCAAAGATCGTCTTCAACCTTGACGAACTCCGCAGCTTGAATCTTGCCATCCAATTTGGTGTTATGGACATGTGAAGATATTCCAAAATAAGGCTTTCCCATAGTGCAGTATGGGGGAGCAATTTGCAAGTCTTCACCAAGCAAATGAAATCATGAAAGGTGTTCCATTTTCGGGCAGCCATAGTGGTATAGGTTACGACAACAACATTAGTGGAATAGGTCTTAGAGCTAGGGCTGTACTCAGCTCAAAGCTTCGCTTTTGGATTTTATAACTACCTCCATGTATCAAGGAGGTTATCAAGATGCGTGTATTGTAAACAAGTCTATCCTATAGGGTTACTTGGATCAACTATGTATCTCTTATACTACTCGGAGAGATGTAATATTTGCGGAACGGTACTTCTGTGACTGTTATATAAAAATAACTTGTACACTACAAACATGCATTGATGTGCCGGTTCACCGTAAGTTTTCTGCCGATGCTTCCTATTTTTGCTTTCGCCATTTTGTTTGTTGCACTTTTGAGGATCAAGTTACTCCTTAACTTAAAGTAGAAGACAGAATGCCCAAACAGTCACACAGCATGTGTATGAAAGATAACTGCACAGGTCTTAAACAAGAAGTTACTCCTTGACTTTATAACACGACATCAACAGCAACACCTAGTAATTAATCTGATTAATATCGTGGGTTTGCAGAGCAGAGGACATGATTAAGACGGCAGTGCAGTGGTCGAATTATACTGCCTTAGAAATGAGCAACCGACAGTAGTGTTACTTCCAAATATTTCCTACCAAACTCTTTGTCCAGATTCTCCCGAGATATGATAGAATTTTAAACCGATGGTGTTAGTAACCCTGACAGGTGTATTTGTTATCACTTTTACAACAAGTCACATTCCGAAGGAGAAAAGGTGCCTGCTTAAACTAACACGGTAGATTCAGTATCCAAAACTTGTATATATCTGCTGTCGGTATCTGTCATACATGTCCACGGCCTCCGTTTTAAATATGAAAGCTGCCAGTTCCAAGCAAAATGATGGCGAACTTTCGTGTAATCGTGTCCATTTGTTAGAAGTAATGTTTTCTGCAGTTCATTGCACCAACCACGGGATTAACGATGACTTCACCATTGGCCCGTCGAATGAATTATCGGTAGCCCCTTGTATGGCAGCTTCTCGGAGGCAGCTCCCCTGTGCTTTCTTAGAAGGCCTACCAATTAATATACCATTTTTCTTTGATTATTTTGCCTCCAAAGAACAATTAAAGGGAGTTAATATGTTTTAATGGATACCTTTGTGATTCTTTCGACTACTGAGGCTTCACTGAAAATTATTGTCTCATAAAGCTAATACAAATCACATACAAGAGTTCAATTCCCGGTGTCTCTGGGAGCTTTTTGGAGTAGAAGTACAATCAAGGCCTTATTTCACAATTATGATCTCAAAATATATTGCCTTGTCCGGTTGTTCTTTTTTATAATTGTGAACCTAAGAATTGCTGAGATGTGCCATAGAAAGAACTTAAAGAGAACTAGAGAAGGAAGTTGTCACTAAATTAAGTATCTCCACGAAAAGGACGGTCACTATTATCTATTGGCGAATCAAAACTATCGTGTTTCAGCATCGTGGACCTTGAAACTCCCCGCGGGTGGTCCAAAGCTCAACCACTTGCTTTCCCTTTATAATGAATTAAACTTTAGTGGTGGAGCTTTTCTGTTGAAATTTTACATTTAATGTATGTGTAATCATTTAATTAGCCATAGGCTGCTTCAGATTTAAATTGTTTTGTAAGAATTTTTCTTATGTTTTCTCTAGTATCACTACCCCCATAATCTATAGTACTTTTATATAAAGCCAAAGGGGGTACTTTTTTATGAACTGCAATAGGAGATTTCTTAATTTGTTTTCCTTGATGTTGAGGCAAAACCATAACAAATGTTTAGAGTAATTAAGGGGTAGTTTTGTACCTTCAGGTGGTTAAGACGATACCGCCGTTGATGTGGCATATGACTTGTCCAGTTTTGTGAAGGTAGCATCTGAGTCGTAGTATTGGCGCGGGTGGATGCGAATAATCTAGACAAGATATAAAATATTTACAACTTAAAAATCTCAAAATTTCAAACTCAAACATGTTTCCCCCGTACTAATCGTGTATTTGAACAGAATTACCAATAATACCTAGGTTACAGACATAGCTTTGATATAAACTGAAAATATGATAACATTGTATTTTGATTCTTGATAATATTTAGTCTGTCCACCAAAGAATTCTTAATATTTGTAGGTAGTCCAATATTTTGACAAGCTATACAAACTATATAAGACTGATTGAGTACAAATCCTTTTTTATACTTATCAATAAGGAAAAGGTCCATTTTCAACCCTGAACTCGTAGAGGTCAGGCGATTTGAACCATGAAGTCGAAATCCCTATCGTTTTAACCCTGAATTATTGAATCCCTGTCTAAAATAAACCTTGGACACGATTTTCGGAGGATAAAATAAATTATAAATTGCTACGGTCATTGACAATATTGGCCCACATGTCAGATTCCTCTTCATCCCTAATCGACGCTAGCAACGTGATTAATCAACAAACCATGGGCTTGCCCTTGAACTTGGAGAGCGACGACCCATGACGGCCGTGCCCGCACGCCGAGCGCCGTATCGCTGGCCGAGCGCGCACCTCGCCCCTGCGTGAGGTCCGCGTCGCGCTCGCCTCGTCTTGCTCCCTGATCCGGTGTGCCTGCTCGGCGTGCTCGCCCCTTGCTCCGGTGCGCCTGCTCGCCCCTGCTCCGACGTGCGTGCTCGACACGGCCAGTCCCGCGCTCGCCCCTCTGCTCCGGCTTGCGTGCTTGCC
Organism: Poa annua; assembly: GCA_026929855.1. Taxonomy (NCBI): domain Eukaryota; kingdom Viridiplantae; phylum Streptophyta; class Magnoliopsida; order Poales; family Poaceae; genus Poa; species Poa annua. The sequence continues at coordinate 77,083,139 of CM049433.1, forward strand.
ATGGCCCCGTGCTCTGGCGTCCCTGCTAGGCAAGGCCCAGACTGGCCGCTGCACCGCATCGTGCTCTCCTCCCTCTGCTAGTCCACCGATAGGCGCAGCTCCTGGCGCAAGGGAGACGGCTCGAGTCAAGCGGGCCGTGAGCTCGTGCGAGGTTCGGCCATGGCGTCGGCCACGAGCGGGAGAGCCCGTGATAGCAGAAATCTAGGCATCGGACGCGGCTAGAAGCGCTCTGGCAGGCAGCGCAGCGGGCGTGGCGCTCCTTGTCCCCAACGTCCCCACCTCCGTTGTTGGGTGTCCGGCCCGCGGCGGCGCATGGGGACGGAGATGGCCGCCATTGGATGTCCGGCTGCATTGGGGGACTGGGTAGACCTATGGGGATATATAGCGTTGACATGTTTTTTCTTCTTCTTTTGTTCTTATCAATATGACATGTGGGTCCGCTTGTCAGTGAGTAATGCAGTTGCCGACCGGGGTTTTTTTCGATGTGCCAAACAGCTCCAGAGTTTGATTTAGACGGGATTCACAAGTTCAGAGTTTAAACGACAAGGATTTAGAGTTCATAGTTCATTTCACTGAACGACGGGTTCAGGGTTTAAAATGGACATTTTCCTATAATAACTTACCAAAATGTCTATTTGTCAACCACGTCACGTGACACATCAGCAAACCACTACTGATCTGTGCCTTCCTTTCCAGGAAAAATCATGAACTCTTTCCTGGAGCGGAGGGAGTACATGCCATATGTACGTCAGCAAAACCATTGTCCGATTTGGCCCAACGAGTAGATATTCTGGTTCTTTATTACAAAACAAATGGGCGCGTGAATGATTTGAGATTTGACAATTCGGCATGCAGTGAACTGGCAGCAACGAAGTCTTATTACTGTTCACTTTACATAATGGAAAGAAAAGTGGATAGAGTTTGATTATTCACTGATATTTTAGCACTTGTGATGGTCTACATATAGGTGCAACCGACGACACAAAAGTATGGACTAGCGCGAGTCCTTAATAGGAACAGTAATGATGAGAAGAGAGTAAACTGAACAGGCTATGCATGCCCCATGATCCACAGGACCCAAAGAAAATTAGAGCCGGTGCACATTGACGTGACCACTATTCTGTGCTGCCGAATTATCAAATCAACATGATATCGATGGAAGATATACTTTTGAGGGATCATGACTAGATGTATCCCTTAACAAGTATTATATGCTAAAATAAAAGTGGCGTAACTTCATCATGTATGTCCCATATACTCACTCCGTACCAAAATAAGTGTCTCAGTTTTGATAGAAAGTGGATGTATGTAGACATAAAACTCACTCCGTACCAAAATAAGTGTCTCAGTTTTGATAGAAAGTGGATGTATACAGAAAGGTACGGAGGGAGTAGTACTATAGGCTCCCGGCCATAGCAATCTTTAGATGGCCAAACCAGATAGACTAAGTTAGTTAAAGATGAAAAGATGAATCATTGTGTCGTTTGCATGGAGATTGAATATGAATAAATAATTATCTTATCACAAGCAATGATTATTGAGACCTTTGGTCATGCGGAATGGCTTGACGAATGAAATATGCTAACTTTTTTCCAGTTCCAGAAACCTAGAAGTCAAATAAATCTTCTCCACCTCAGCCCCAAAACCCTAGATTTTCAAGAAGGTCGAAAAGGTATGGCCAATTCACCGTGTCGGACGCTTTAGCAATAAAAAGGTTTAGGAGAAACCATGTGTGTTCCCGCCAGTGATGAACACTTCTCGTAGACTTGGGGCAACTCTACGGAAGTTGCATTCGCGCTATTGTTGTGCCACGTTTGGTATAGTTTGTCTAGGTGTACCACGTTTTTTCGAGGCAATTTGTTTCGTATGTGCTAAATCTGAATCCAATGATTTAACTATGACGTGTTTACCGCAAAGGGGATTGTGTGCATAACCTGGTAGTCTATACAAGTAGTATGAATAACCTGGTAGTCTATACAAGTAGTATGATTCTATCACTACTCAGTTCCTATGGACAATCCATTCGCCAGTAAGTAGCAATGTATTATGAGGCTTGTATGAACATCTTGATTCAAAGTGTGTCTCTTAGTATCAGTTATTGTGTACACATGAAATTATTTGTGCATGATTGCTGGTACCAAGAGATCATCTTTTGGGTGTTGTCTGATTTGCAATGTTCGTAGAATATTCGTGTTGTATTTCGGGTGATTTCTTAAGACCAATGATGAACATGTGGCTACGAAACGCGCCCGTTCAACGTACAACATAGTGCTTATTATGTGCTTCTGGTTCAGTAGTATCATCTTTTCCCAAGTTGTATTATGTGTGTGAAATTCGAGTCTGAGTCCCTAATTATCATGCCATATCTTGAGTTATCTATAAACCGGAAGTGAGGGAGTATGACAAAAGTGGTTCATAAAAAGTTGCGGTTGCCTAGTTGGAGGGGATCAAATTCCTCGAGCTCATTTCTCACTATTAATTGGTATGGTTCCTCACGGATTGTTTGACTACATCAAATTAAGATTATGCGGTTATTCATCTAAAAAAAGATTATGCGGTTATTTTTTTTTGAATGTTAGCAGGATCATTGCTAAATTCATTGAATAGATAGAAGGTTGGTCCAGTTTATGAGGGAAACCAGACCAAAAACCATACAAGTGATGCCAATTGGCTTGTGACGCGCAACCACACACATAAAAACAAGGGCACACCTTGCCTAACCCCTGCCAAGGGTGGCGAGAGGTCGGGAGACACAGTCACAAGACCGTTTCACAACCGAAAAAACAATTCAAGGTGCAACCCAAACTATCCAGGCAAGCACATGTCAACATACAACCCACCCTTGACGCCAAGAAGAGCAGAATGGCGAGTCGACGGTAGGACCCGACTGGACCTGAGGAGAGTGTCGTCAAAGAGATGCCGCATCAGTGTACATTGCGCCCTAGGGGCCCACGCTCGAAGTGGAGGCCAACATTGGCACCAAAAGCTATCATAGGACTCCTCGATCAACCCAACGTCGCCTCCAAGGAGGTAACGACGCCGAAGCGCCGCCACAGTCTGAACCAGCAAGCTGGATCTAGGGTTTCCCCGTTGCACAGGAGGGGGATGAAAAAGGCCTACACGACACCTTCAAGAAGGTGACGACGCTCGTAGGCGTCGCCGTCGTCCGCAATAGCATGAGATTTCTCCCCGCCCAACATCATCCCCACCATCCACAAACATGCCATTGAGAGCCAGCAGCGAGAGCACACCACAAACGAGAGGACATCCCATGTCGCCGGCAAGCGGGCTAAGGCCACCTCATGCAACACCCATGACAGACCGACGTGCTGCCAAACCTTCATCCGCTTCCCCGCATCGGACAGGAGGATGCAACGCCCATCGACGGTGCCATTCGTCTCCCGCCGGCCACCATTCCCTCGCACCATCACCTGCCACAGCACACCGTGCCGACCTTACAAGTTACAACCGGAGGATGCAACGACCACGAGACAAGGTGGCGCCATTCCTCTCCCCATCGACCAGCACCATCCCGGAACCTATGCTCCTCGAGGCAGCAGCACCACCACCTGCACCCAGCGTGCGCTGGCCTTGCCCTGCCGAGCAGCAGTAGGTACCAAACACGTCTATGAGAGGTGACGATGACACCAAACAAACGCATGGCCAGGACCTCTCATGTCCATGCATGCTGACGATGCATATCTCCACGCTGGCCATGCACGAGCTATACCACCAAACTCGATGACGATGATGCATGGCACAGATTGATACGTCTCCAACGTATCTATAATTTCTTATGTTCCATGCTATATTATACCAAGTTATTACATGTTTTATATGCATTTTATATAGTTTTATGTATTTTCTGGGACTAACCTATTAACAAGATGCCACAGTGGCAGTTCCCTGTTTTCTGCTGTTTTTGGTTTCAGAAAAGTACTTAAGGAAATATTCTCGGAATTGGACGATTTCTTTTCAGAAGTCAGTTTTTATTTGGGAACGTTCCAGAAAGCCGAACACGAGACGAAGTGGGCCACCGAGGCGGCGCCACCACGTGCTCGCGCGGCAGGCATCCTGGCCGCGCGAGGACCTGGTGTGGGCCCCTCGGGGCGCCACCGACCTCGCCCTTTCGCCTACATATACCCCCCAGACCAAAAACCCTAGGACGGTGTTCATATTTTCCTCCACGGGTCCCGAGCCGCCGCCGTCTTCAACACCAATTCGGGAAAGATCAGAACTCCTCCCCGGCACCCTGCCGGGAGGGGGAATCGTCACCGGAGGCCTCTACGTCGCCATGACCGCCTCCGGACTGATGCGTGAGTAGTCTACCCTTGGACTACGGGTCCATAGCAGTAGCTAGATGGTTGTCTTCTCCTCTTGTGCTATCATGTTTAGATCTTGTGAGCTGCCTATCATGATCAAGATCACCGTTATGTAATACTTCATGTTGTGTTTGCTGGGATCCGATGAATATTGAGTACTAAAGTTATTGCTTCATAATATATCATGTGTGTACTATTTAATGATCTTGCATGCTCTCCGTTACTTGTGTATGCTCTGGCCAAGTAGATGCTTGTGACTCCAAGAGGGGGTATTTATGCTCGATAGTAGGTTCATGTCTCTATTAAATCTGGGGTGGTGACAGCTAGCTCTAAGGTTGTAGATGTACTGTTGCTACTAGGGATAAAACAGTAGTACTTTGTCTAAGGATGATGTTACTTACTTACTTTACACACAGTGCTTAAGGCGATAATCTGTTGCATGCAACTTAATACTGAAAGGGGTGCGGACGCTAACCGGAAGGTGGATTATTAGTCATAGATGCGGTTGGAACGGTCTATGTATATTGTTGTAATGCCCGAATGAATCTCACACTAGACATCATAACGTTGGTATATGCATTGGTTTACTCATCATTATTCTATCAATTGCCCAGCTGTAATTTGTTTACCCGCATGACTGTTATTATTATTTATGGAGAGACACCACTAGTGAACTGTGGACCCCGGTCCTTCTCTTTAATCTGATAAACCACAAACTGCAAACCTGTTACTTTCTGCAAACAAACATCTTTCTTCCACACATACGTTTAATCCTTTGTTACAGCAAGCCGGTGAGATTGACAACCTCACCGTTAAGTTGGGGCAAAGTATCTTGATTGTGTTGTGTGCAGGTTCCACGTCACTTACGTCACAGACTTTTCTGGCGCCGTTGACACCTCGGGGGAATTCATTATTTCCTACTGGTTCGATAACCTTGGTTTCACAACTGAGGAAAACTTGCTGCTGCACTACTTCATACCTTCCTCTTGGGGTCTTCCAACAACACACCCACCGTGTGCATCAGGGGATCACAATGGTCACTGAGATTTGAAATACCCAAAATAGGGTCACTTAGTTTGTTTAGGGGGTTCAGAGAGGTCACCGCAGCCGATTTCGCGCAGTATTCTGTACGTATTTTTGAAAGTGCATGGTTGTCCCCATGCATGGTTTTGGTAATTAATGACAATCCTTATGGCCTAATGTTTGCTTTGAGATATACTTGTAGATCTTGTCCATAGGAAAAGATTGGAGTTCATGTGTTGGACTCTAGTAGTTTACATGATGATCAATGCTCTACTCAAGGGTTTATATGAAGAATGGTCATGTGAAGAGTTGAGCTTATTGCAAGTATGGCTTGGAAAAGAAGATTGAGTGATCAATCATGTTTTACCCCAAGCCATCATACATATCAAGAGAAGAAGATGAAGCGCAAGATCAATATGATGCATCTCGAAGATATCATTTGATTGAAGCTTGCAAAGGAGTCATGAAGACGATGCTTAGCGAGGCCCTCCCATAATGGAGTATGGGGGAGCATTTGGAGAAGTCTTCATCAAGCATGTGCTAGCAAGCACAATCAAGAAAGGTGTTTCAACTTGAGAGAGTCAAGATCGTCATCATCGAGCTCAAGTGGAATGCGCAAGGCAAAGGTATGATCTTGATAGGTTTTCTTTTACCGGTCTCATGGTGTTAGTGGGAGACCGGGTTTTAGGATAGACGGCGTACTATCAAGAGGGGCTCTCAAGTGAGTAACTTGATCGCATCGTTGTGGAGAGCTCAAACCTTTGCATACTTGGCATATCATATTTCTTGGTTCTTATTTGGCTTTTATGGTGGTGAGGAATTAGAGCTTGGTTCATCTCCATGTCAAGCTCTAGTTCATCGAAAACGGTTTTACCTTGGAAAACTAGTTGCGTTTTCGGTGGCGGAAATATTGCCGGTTCAACCGTGAGGAAAGTCCCACACCTTGCCATGTGTGGTGATTTTACTCTATTTATGGGATGCAATATTTTCACTTTTTGTAGCCTTCTCCTTGTCAGTACCTTTCCAACGGAGTTGGTCTCACCTCATTCGGAGTTCATTTGCAAAAGTTATAGCTGTGTTTTTGGTGTTCGGACAGGCCCGGTAGTACCGGAGAGTTTTGTTCCGGTAGTACCGCAGTCAGCCGGTAGTACCGGGCTCGCTGCGGTAGTACCGGGCTCTCTGCGGTACTACTCTCTGAAGTTGGTTTTTCGGGCGTTTTGGCTCGGATGGTCCCGGTAGTGCCGGGGTTGGAGCCCGGCACTTGGGCCCGGTAGTACCGGGGTTTTATCCCCCGGTAGTACCGCGCGCTCGGTTTTCTGTGTTGACGAAGATACCGCAGGGCCGGTACTACCGGGCTTTAGGCCGGTACTACCGCACTTGCGGAACAAGAAGTGCTGCAACGGCTGGATTTTTGAGTTGAGCTATTTAAGGGGCCTTCTTCCCCAATGGTTGACTAAGCTCTAGAGCAAGTCTTTCTCCTCTCTCTCCTCCATTGTTGCCCTTTGGAAAGCTTGCTCTTCCTCTCAATCCCTCCCATGGTTCTTGCTAATATTTGAGGGAAAGTGAGAGGTGATCTTGATCTACGTTTCCACCGATCGATTTCTCCTCTATGTGAGGGAAACCTTGTAGATCTTGATCTTGGAGTTCTTGGTGCATCTCCTCTTTGTTCTTCCTCTCTTATTCCCCCATAAGCATTTGTTGCTTTGTTGGAATTTGAGAGTGAAGGATTTGAGCACTTGTGCTCTTGCCTTTTGCATTTGGTGCATCGGTGTGCTCTCCACGAGGATTCGTGGAAGTTGAAAACTTGTGAACTTGTTACTCTTGGGTCCTTGGACCCTAGACGCCTTTGTGGTGGTTGGACCCTTGTGTGGTCACTTGAAGCCGTTCGGGAGCCCCCAATCCCATTGTGGGTTGTGCCCCGGATTGTTGTTGGAGGCCGTTCGGGAGCCCCCAATCCCATTGTGGGTTGTGCCCCGGATTGTTGTTGAAAGGCTCCGGATTCCGCCTCGAAGGAATTCCGATAGTGGAAGGTGAACCAAGCCTTTGTGGTGCGGTTCATCGGAGAAGAAGGTGAAACCTTTGTGGTTGTTGAACCGTTGTGTCGGTTCACACCTCTCCAACGAGACGTACTCCCTTAACAAGGAGGAACTCGGAAATACATCCTCGTCTCCGCGTGCTTCGGTTATTTCTATACCCGAGCTTTTACTTATGCACTTTACATTGTGATAGCCTTCGTGCTTGAAGTATTCTATATTGCTATCACCTTGTTGTTTGTCTTGCTTAGCATAAGTTGTTGGTGCACATAGGTGAGCCTAGTTTATTTAGGTTGTCGGCTTGTTAATTTAAACATCTAGTTTTATTCCGCAATTATCAAGCCTAAACCGGAAAAGTTTTAAACCGCCTATTCACCCCCCCCCCTCTAGGCGACATCATTGTCCTTTCAATTGGTATCAGAGCCTGGGCTCTCTTTTTGGGCTTTACCGCCTAGAGAGTAAAAGATGTCGTTTAGAGAATTAGTGCACGATCCCACTTTCATATTCAATGGCACAAATTATGATGTTTGGAAAATTCGCATGCTTAATCTTTTTAGTGCCATGGGTCCAAATTATATTAAGAGGATTGTAGATGTGAGTTTATCTCCTCCAAAGGATTCCCAAGAATTATCTTTAGAGGATGAGATAAACTCTCATCTCGAGACTCAAGTTACTAATGGTCTTATGTGTGTTTTGAGCGATGTAGTTCTTGCTTCAATCATGCCTTTTCGAAATGCACATGAGCTTTGGACCAAGCTTCAAGATATATATGAAGTGTCCAAAATTATTGAGGATGATTGTTCTCCCTCCACCTCCGGACGTGATGAGTTCACAACTTCTTCCACTTCACCAACATGTGATTCGTCACAAGGAAATGATATGGTGAGTGGTGATAGAAATTGCATTGGTGATGGTGAACTTACTATTGATTATACTTCTTCTCTATCACATTGTAATGTTCTATCTTTGGACTTAAACTCTTCTAGCACTCCAAATGTCATACATGCTAGAGTTGATTGTCCTTGCATATCAAGTAATAGTTGTTTAACTAAATATGATGATGATATGCTCTCTATGTCTTGTTGTGATGAAAATTACTCTTCCATATCCTCTAGTATTTGCATGACTAACAATGTAGAGGAATCCCAACACTTGTTGGAACAAGACATGGAACTCAATGGAGCTTCAAGTATTTCTTCATCCTCTTCAACCATTAATCATGTTTGCCTTATGGCTAAGGATTCCGAGGTATCTCCCACCTCGAATCCAAATAGTGATGATGTGGATGAGGATTCTCATGAAGAAGGTTTTGACTTTGAATCCTTAACCAAGATGGGTGAGATGGTACTTGGTGCTCTCCCCAAAGGTAGTAAAGATATCCCTCCTCTTTGTGAAATCATTGATTATGTTACTAAGAGTAGGGAATTCATTGAGGATTTGGAAAGTCAATTTGATGAGAAATGTCAAATTGAGAGAGATGACTCTATCACCATAGCTTCTTTGAAAGCTTCTCTTGAAGAGGAAGAAGAGCTTAGGTTTTCTCTTGAAGAGAAACTTGAATCCCTTGATGAGTCTAATGATCTTATTATTACTAAAATCATTAAGGAAAGAGATCATGCCCTTGCTAAGTATATAGTGCTCAAAAATGAAAAAGTCGAATTTGGTGTTGGCAATGCTAGACTAAGTGAGGACATAGAGAAACTTGACAAAGCTCACAAGGCTTTAGAAAGTGAACACTCTCTCCTCATCAAGTCTCATGATCAACTTCAAACTCAACTATCTAATAATGATAAGCTTGCAAAATTGTCTTCCTCCATTTCTAATGATAATGATGCTTGTGCTACTAACTCCACTTCTTGTGAAGCATATATTTTGAAGGAGAATGTTGAGCTAAGGGCTCAACTTGAATTGCTAACTAGCAAGTATGAGAAATTGGAAGAAAGTCATGAAAAGCTCTCTAGCTCTAATGAGGATCTTCTAGCATCCCATGCTAGGCTAAAGTTAGCTCATGAGGCTATCTCTACAAAGGTAACATCTTGTGAGCCTCATGTGGACAATGGCACAACTTCTACTCTTAATGCTATATTGCCATGTGCTAGTCCTAGTGATTCATCCACTCGCAATGTTGCTACATCTTGTGATGAATTACTTTCCATGCCTTGTTGCTCTAACAATGAAGCATCTATTTCCTCTAGTGTTTGTGTTGATACTAACCATGTAGAGGAATTAAATGAGCTCAAGGCCCAAGTCACTTCTTTGAAGAAAGACTTGGAAAAGCGTCATTTTGGGGATTCTACACTTGACAATATGTTGAGTGTTCAAAGACGCCCAAATGACAAGAGTGGACTTGGATTCAACTCCAATATCAAGAACAAGTCCAAGGTTAACAAGATGAACAAGGGCCAAGAACAAGTCAAGGATTCGGCCAAGATTGTTTGCTTCAAGTGCAAAGTTGAAGGGCACCATGTTAGATCTTGCCCTTTGAAGAAGAAGGCTCTTAGTGATAAGCAACAAGGGAAGAAACCTCAAGTTCAAACGCAAGCTCCTCAAATTGAAGAACGGTCTCTTCCCAAGAAGAATCAAGCTACCCCTCCTCAAGTCAAGACTCCAACTAAGAAGAGAGGAGGAAGTAGATGTTGCTACCTATGTCGTGAGAAGGGTCACCTTGCTTCTTCATGCACAAATGGTACCTTATCCAACCCCATTATAATTAATGATGTTTATTCTCTTCGAAAGGATAAGGTTGGCAATGTGTTTGCCAAATATGTTGGTACTCAAAGTGGTGTCAAGAAAAGAACCATTTGGGTTGCCAAACCTATTGTGACTAACCTCTTAGGACCCAACTTGGTTGGGGACCAACAAGCTAAAACTTGATCAATAGGCGTTGTTGGAGGGCTTTGGAGACTTGGCTACACTATGAAGAATTAAGGGATCTTCATCAATTATATTCTCTCAAGTCAAGTCATATGGATTATATTGTTCTATCTCATATCCAATGTTCCTCCTTACGGTAACTTTTATTTAAATCATATATACATTGAAAGTTGCTTGCACCCTTGCATGTGTTAGGTTTTGTACCTTGCTAGTGTTTGTATGTGTTGTGCTCTCTACTTACTTATCTTGAGAAATCAAGCATGTGTATTTTGGTTTGCACACCATCTACTTGTTTTGAGCCTTATTGCTTTTATATCATATCTTATCTTGTTGGCTCTCTTTGAGAGATAAATGGACTATCCATTTTTGGAGAGTGATATGCTTCGTGCACTTCACAATCCTAAAAATGTGTGTACATGAGGAATACCACTTAGTTTTGATATATCAATATTATCTATTCTCTTTGTGGTATGTCATGCTCATGAGAAATTCAAATTATATAATGTCCATTAATTTCTCTAGTTGTTTTTGTCTGCCTCTTGTGTTAAAATAAATGGATTATCACATTATGGGGGAGTAATAAGCTATGTGCATATTACAAGCCTAGCAAATGTGAAAATGTGAGGTTTTGCCACCTAGAATTGATATTGCTAATTATCTTGTTCCTATGTGGCATGTTGCTCAAACAAGTTCCCATTTACTTAAATGCTCTTTGTCTCTCACTCTTTTGGATCTTGTTTGTGGAGGATGTTCTTGATATGGCTTTCCCTAAATATGTTCTCATATATCTTTTTGGGAAGCCAATTGATTCAAGCTACTCCTTGGAGTTGCTTTGCATTATCACATGATTTGTGAATCTATCAAGAATATCTATCTAAGCATGGCTTTTAATTCCTATTCTTTGCCTCATGCTTATGTTTTGTGAATATGATCTTGAATATATTCATGCAATCCACCACCGAGAAATATCTCCATACATTACTTGTCTTGACAAGTGATAATCATATTTGGGGGTAAATATGTTGATCATATTCACTTTGGCTCTTGCTTTGAATTGCCTTATTTGATTGCCAAGGATTTGCTTTTGATCTAACTCTTATTTGTCTTCCTTGTATCTTTTGGATACTTTATTGCTCTACTTGAAATTTGTTTTGTGCTTTCTTGAGTTGGGAAAAGCAATGATCCAATTCTTGTGCATTGACATTCAAAAGTCATACTTTTTGATAATGCACTATTCTTTGGGAAGCTATCCTACTTTGAGTGGAACATCGTTCTTTAAATTGGTATTGCAATTTCTTACCTTTCTTGAATATGACTAGTGTTTGAATATCTATATAAATATATATATGGAGAGTGATGATCTCATTTGTGTGCATTTTGTATTCAAATGCAAGATCATAAATAATGCACACATCTTGGGGGAGCAATCCTATGTGCTTTCGAACATTAGTTGTCTTCATTTGGTATTTGATCCCGATGACGTGTCTCTTTGGAAGACAAACATTTTTCGTTTTGTCACTTTGTGCCATCATGAAAAGTGTAGAGGGTTTGGTTTATTATTTGATGTTATTTTCTTCAATTGGTTTCTTGCTTTCATTTGGTATCTTTTCAAAGTGGTTTCTTCAATCATGTGTTGATTTGGGCCTTTGATATAATTTGGACAATTCTTTTTCTTGTCGCACTTGTGTGTGCTTTCTTGGTTTAATTGGTGTTTTGTCCAAATTATATCTCTTTTGGTTCTTGAAAGTCTTGTGCATGCATATTTACTACATGTATTTCTTTGGCATGCTTACTTTCGTTGAACCAATATATAGGATAAACTCCATCAAATCCTATATGGCTAAGATGTGCATGAAATTCAATTTCACATTAATATGCACATATTTATGTGGAGTTTGTCCTATGTATTGTAGTTGCTCTAACTACTTTGGACCCAATGAGTTTGGGTACCATTTTGTACTTGAATTTGTTTTAGGTACATGTGGAGATGCATTGGAAGCTTGTCTTATTTACAAGGAAGGTGGTGTCACCATGTGTTCATTGGAGCCAAGTTTGGATGATCGTTAACTCTTATACTATACATCACCAATGCTATCTCGGTAACAAGTATCTACCTCATGCATACATTTCTAGTTTTCAACCTTGTGTAGGTTGTATCTTGGCATGAATCTTTTTGTTGCAATTAATTTGATTCTTGCAAAACGTCTTTATTGCAAATGTGAGTAAGCCGGGATGATTACATATAAGAGGACTATATATTCATTTCTATGATTCATCGATCCCAATTATGTCAATCTAGCACTTTCTACTTAAAGTCTCTCATGTGCAACATTGATGAATTTTCAAAATCATTTGCGTTTTGTGTTACTTGTTATCTTACTCGGAGCATCCATTTGTTAACCTTTATCCCTCGTGGATAGTTTTTGATGCTATGATGAGTATGTGTTGGAAGTTCATTTATATTCCGTTAAGATATAATTCGGCTTTGTGCTATGTTATTAAGCAAAGATCTTATTGGTGTATTTATGACTTCCTCTTGGATATCATGATTCTTTACCCTTGTATCTATCTTGTGTGTACATGTTTATTTGTAGACCCATATCTTAGTGATTCGTGTCTACTTAGAAACTTATACACATAAGAAAAGTTACATCTTTAATTGATATTCCAATTCTTTAGTGACCACCTCTTTTTGCTTTTGATTCTTTGGTGGTTTCTAAAAGGCACAAGCTTCATTTTTTTGTGCTATGCTTTTTGCATTTTACTAAGCTTGTGGAGCTATTTGCTTTATCTCTTTTGGTGTGGGGGTATGGGAAAGACATGATATGCACTATGTGCAACTCTTTTTGAAAGACTATGTTGATGCTTTGGCTCATCCTTGTATTAGTCTCCTAAAATGTCTTTGTATCTCACACCCATTCTTTTATTTGCCGCTCCTTGCTCTTGTTGCAAAACATTTTATTAGGTGAAAGTTGTTTTGCCTCCTTTATCATTTACATTCTCTTGCATGAGCTTGTGTTCGAATTCATCTAGGAGGGAGTGAGGATTCCATGTTGTGCACACTATATTGAAATACAAATCCTATTTGTGCACGTACCTTGGGGAGTTCCCTCATGATATTTAGAACACTTTTCGGATCCTTTTGATTGCTTGCTTCTTTCGTTGAAGTATCTTTCCATTTGATATTCTTTTGCAATCTTTGGATCCTCTATATAGTTTGATCTCCCTCCATCTATTCGTCATTGGATATGTGCATTTGATTTCACTCATATTATGAGAAATGCACACATTATGGGGGAGCTCTCACTATATTTGCCTTCTAAGTTTTTCTTTCCATTTCGGCAATCGATGCCAATGGGGGAGAAATTTAGAGGGTTTAAGAGAATATGGGTTTGTTCTCTTGCGGTTCTCTTGCATCCTTGCTCTTTGTGTTGCATGGTTGCTTAAATTCATTATATAAACCCTCGTAAAATGGATTGTCATCAATTACCAAAATGGGGGAGATTGAAAGTGCATGGTTGTCCCCATGCATGGTTTTGGTAATTAATGACAATCCTTATGGCCTAATGTTTGCTTTGAGATATACTTGTAGATCTTGTCCATAGGAAAAGATTGGAGTTCATGTGTTGGACTCTAGTAGTTTACATGATGATCAATGCTCTACTCAAGGGTTTATATGAAGAATGGTCATGTGAAGAGTTGAGCTTATTGCAAGTATGGCTTGGAAAAGAAGATTGAGTGATCAATCATGTTTTACCCCAAGCCATCATACATATCAAGAGAAGAAGATGAAGCGCAAGATCAATATGATGCATCTCGAAGATATCATTTGATTGAAGCTTGCAAAGGAGTCATGAAGACGATGCTTAGCGAGGCCCTCCCATAATGGAGTATGGGGGAGCATTTGGAGAAGTCTTCATCAAGCATGTGCTAGCAAGCACAATCAAGAAAGGTGTTTCAACTTGAGAGAGTCAAGATCGTCATCATCGAGCTCAAGTGGAATGCGCAAGGCAAAGGTATGATCTTGATAGGTTTTCTTTTACCGGTCTCATGGTGTTAGTGGGAGACCGGGTTTTAGGATAGACGGCGTACTATCAAGAGGGGCTCTCAAGTGAGTAACTTGATCGCATCGTTGTGGAGAGCTCAAACCTTTGCATACTTGGCATATCATATTTCTTGGTTCTTATTTGGCTTTTATGGTGGTGAGGAATTAGAGCTTGGTTCATCTCCATGTCAAGCTCTAGTTCATCGAAAACGGTTTTACCTTGGAAAACTAGTTGCGTTTTCGGTGGCGGAAATATTGCCGGTTCAACCGTGAGGAAAGTCCCACACCTTGCCATGTGTGGTGATTTTACTCTATTTATGGGATGCAATATTTTCACTTTTTGTAGCCTTCTCCTTGTCAGTACCTTTCCAACGGAGTTGGTCTCACCTCATTCGGAGTTCATTTGCAAAAGTTATAGCTGTGTTTTTGGTGTTCGGACAGGCCCGGTAGTACCGGAGAGTTTTGTTCCGGTAGTACCGCAGTCAGCCGGTAGTACCGGGCTCGCTGCGGTAGTACCGGGCTCTCTGCGGTACTACTCTCTGAAGTTGGTTTTTCGGGCGTTTTGGCTCGGATGGTCCCGGTAGTGCCGGGGTTGGAGCCCGGCACTTGGGCCCGGTAGTACCGGGGTTTTATCCCCCGGTAGTACCGCGCGCTCGGTTTTCTGTGTTGACGAAGATACCGCAGGGCCGGTACTACCGGGCTTTAGGCCGGTACTACCGCACTTGCGGAACAAGAAGTGCTGCAACGGCTGGATTTTTGAGTTGAGCTATTTAAGGGGCCTTCTTCCCCAATGGTTGACTAAGCTCTAGAGCAAGTCTTTCTCCTCTCTCTCCTCCATTGTTGCCCTTTGGAAAGCTTGCTCTTCCTCTCAATCCCTCCCATGGTTCTTGCTAATATTTGAGGGAAAGTGAGAGGTGATCTTGATCTACGTTTCCACCGATCGATTTCTCCTCTATGTGAGGGAAACCTTGTAGATCTTGATCTTGGAGTTCTTGGTGCATCTCCTCTTTGTTCTTCCTCTCTTATTCCCCCATAAGCATTTGTTGCTTTGTTGGAATTTGAGAGTGAAGGATTTGAGCACTTGTGCTCTTGCCTTTTGCATTTGGTGCATCGGTGTGCTCTCCACGAGGATTCGTGGAAGTTGAAAACTTGTGAACTTGTTACTCTTGGGTCCTTGGACCCTAGACGCCTTTGTGGTGGTTGGACCCTTGTGTGGTCACTTGAAGCCGTTCGGGAGCCCCCAATCCCATTGTGGGTTGTGCCCCGGATTGTTGTTGGAGGCCGTTCGGGAGCCCCCAATCCCATTGTGGGTTGTGCCCCGGATTGTTGTTGAAAGGCTCCGGATTCCGCCTCGAAGGAATTCCGATAGTGGAAGGTGAACCAAGCCTTTGTGGTGCGGTTCATCGGAGAAGAAGGTGAAACCTTTGTGGTTGTTGAACCGTTGTGTCGGTTCACACCTCTCCAACGAGACGTACTCCCTTAACAAGGAGGAACTCGGAAATACATCCTCGTCTCCGCGTGCTTCGGTTATTTCTATACCCGAGCTTTTACTTATGCACTTTACATTGTGATAGCCTTCGTGCTTGAAGTATTCTATATTGCTATCACCTTGTTGTTTGTCTTGCTTAGCATAAGTTGTTGGTGCACATAGGTGAGCCTAGTTTATTTAGGTTGTCGGCTTGTTAATTTAAACATCTAGTTTTATTCCGCAATTATCAAGCCTAAACCGGAAAAGTTTTAAACCGCCTATTCACCCCCCCCCCCCCCCCTCTAGGCGACATCATTGTCCTTTCAATTTTGCCACTTGGGCGTTGAGTGTGTGGACAGCGTGGCTTTAATACGACAGCGTGGACGACAGAGTGGACGAGGTGGAGTTTTTTTTTGCAAAGAGTCATGTAATAAAAAGGCTGGACCGGACCCGATCGAACCCTACCTAGGCAACTAGACTATTCCCAAATCAGAGCTGCTCCCCAAATCGAGACCGCCGCCGCGGCCGATGGATAGCCGCCTGAAGTTCCCGTCGGAGATCTGGCGTAGAGGCGAGCCGGAACTCAGGCCTGAGCAGGGCCGTTGGGTTCTCACCCCGACGCGCACCATGCTCGAGCTAGAGAAGAAATGGAGGGGTCGGGCCTTGGTCGCCACTGTTGCTGGTCGCCGTCCTCCTATCTCGCCAGAGGACGTCGTGGCGGCGCTGGCGGCGGAGTGCGGTGTGGCCCGGTGCGACGTGAAGGTGGATGTAGCTGCGCACCCTGCTGATTTCTTCATCCGCTTCCGCCACGAGGAGGAGTGCTCTCGCGTGGTGTACCGGAGCTGGGACCAGTACATCTCCGGCGCGACGCTCCAGTTCTCTCGCTGGCACGCTGCAAGCGGTGCAGAGCAGTCCGAGCTGCCGTTCCTGACGAAGCTGACCTTCGAGAGGTTCCCGCGGCAGGCGTGGGAGCCGGACGCTGTTGGTCAGTTCGTGAACCGGCTCGGCGGGAACCTGAAGAAGATGTTGGCCCCGACGGATAGCTGGTTTCTCTCCGTCGAGGCATGGATGAAGGATCCGTGCGACGTTCCCAAGAGCCTGCTGGTTGAGGTGCCAATGGCGCGGCCGCCGCTTGAGGTAACCTCCATGGACTACGAGTCAGAGGAAGACCCTAGCACTCCGTCACCACCGAGGTCGCCGACGTCCAAGAAGACAGCTCTGCACGAGGTGCTGATCCATGTCTCGGAGGTGCTCGATCGGAGCCCAGTCATCACCGACCTGCCGGCGCGCTACGAGTCCGACGAAGACCCGACGCGTACTCATTTCTTTCAGTTCCATGGCGGCCGAATGGACGGCAACGTTGTGCCGCCTGTCCTCGACGGTGGCCACTACTACGGTGGGCACAACGGATGTGGTTCTGCCGGAGGTGACTAAGATCGCAACTGTTGTTTTTTAGATGTATGTGTTCTATGCGTGTGTGATGTGTGAACAATTCGTTATCTGAACTGCTTGTACGCAGGAACTGTTGTGAATGAGATGTATGTGTTCTATGTGTGTGTCATCTATTGATCATGTTTTTATTGATAACATAATGAAGACGACTGAGTTTTAAGACCATCTGTGTAAAATGATTGTGATCATGAAGATGACTGAGTTTGGTCAGGTTTCCAATAAGTTTTAACAACCAAACGCCAGTACATAGCTGCCAAAGCCAAAATAACAGAGCGCCAAAATAACAGACTTAGTGTTTGAACATCCTTTCAACACTAATTACACAAAGGAGATGAAAAAATCATCTCAGCTCATCGAACATGTTGACTTTCTTGTGCTTCTTGGCCACTGGCTCATCACCTTCAGCAGATGGTCCTTCTCTTGCTGCCTTCTGTGCTCTTTTATTAGCTACCTGCGCTGCTTTCAGAATTGCTTGTTCTTCTCTTCTAGCTGCATTCGCGAGCTCTCTTTTCGTAGCTTCCTCTCTCTTAGCAGCTGCTTGCTCTGCTCTTTTAGCCGCCGGCTCTGCTTTTTTAGCAGCCAGTTCAAGTGCCTTCATTTCTTTCTGCTGCTGGAAGTATGCCTTCCTTGCATCTGCTTCTTCTCTCTTTTGCTGCTTCACAGCTTGCAGTGCAGCTTGTTTTTCTGCTGCTTGTAACTTTCTCTTCTCCGCAGCAGCAGCTCTTCTGCTAGCTTGCTTCTCTAATTTTCTCTGATGGAGCTCTTGTCTTTTAGCTTCAGCTTCTTGTGCCCTTCTTTCTATGGATTCATTCATTGCTTCAAGAGCTGCATCCCTGTGTGCTGCCATCTCTTTTGTGTATATTTTGAAAATTTTGCCAGATGTGCCTCACATTGTGCCTATGCTCAGCATCCGGGAAATATTCCCTAACGCCTTTGATAAGACCCTGCACAGGAAGCATATTAAGTAAAACAAGCATAAAAAGCACAGGAAGAATATTAACTAAAACAAGCATCATCTAACTAAAAACAATCATCATCTAACTAAAACAAGCACATGAAGCAATTTAAGTAAAACAAGCACATGAGGCATATTAAGTAAAACAAGAATAACCTTTTGTTTGTCTGACATGATTGTCCATGGGTATGTGTTCACTATCCCAAGGTCTTGCTTCAGATTTGATAGCAAATACTTCCAGGAGTCAGTGTTCTCAACCTCAACCACAGGAAACGAAATTGGATAGATACAGTCATTGGGATCCATTCCTATTGCTGTGAGCATAACTCCCCCATACTTAGTTTTCAGGTGACATCCATCAAGGCAAATCACTGGTCTACAAGCTTGTAAGAATCCCCTTTTACATGCATCTAGTGAGAAATAGCAGCTCTTAAATCTACCTCCATCAACACCTAAGAAGGTGCTGCCAGGGTTCGACTTCTTGAATTCATTAGCATAGTCCCACATGCTGTTGTACTGCTCTAACTTCAGAATCCTCTTCTTGTTCATCAAAGGGTCCTGGTTTGTCAGCTGCATCCATGTCCAAGGCCCTTCTCAGCTTGTCCCTTCCTCTCAACTCGTACTGAAGGTGATATTCCCCTGGCTGAGGTGGTGATGGCCAGTATTCCTCACCACCTTCTTCCTCGCTATCAGATTCTTCAGTTGTTTCTACCTCTCCATCAGCTTCTTCATCTTCTTGTACATGTTTTTCTACAGGTACTTCCACTTCAACCTCATTTTCTTGTTCTACAACTGGTGGTACAATCATCAGTGGCCTTATTGGACTTATGACTGGAGGTAGTGAGGCCACTGGATAGTGCACAACATCATCGAAATCAACCTTCAATGGCCCACCCCATTTGACCAGTGGCAAGTCTTCTTCATCAGACGAATGCACAACAGGAGAAATATATGATACTATGCTGTCATTGTGATCCAGATAAAGCTCCTGAAAATGATTACCATTTCTCACATGTGACAGCATGTTCTGTGTCATTGTGTTATCTCCATTCTTGATCTCTCTCAGGCCATTCTGGTAGATTGTCCTGGTAGGCACACACCAGAAAATTCTCATCCTGCCAGCACACTCATACCCCAGCTGCTCAATCACAGCTGGTGTCCAATTATCCATTTCACAGTAATCAAACCAAGCGCTACCACCACCACTGTAATACCTGTTCTTCCCAGTGCACATGAAAGCACCACCGTGATGAACCACCACAGAAAAATGCTTAGTCTCTTTACCTACAAGATAAACAACACAGAAATTCAGTTTCGGCCATATGAAGGTTACACTTTTGATACAGAAAACTCAGTAAAGCATGCAACTTTCGTTCAGATTTCGACCAATTAACCTACAGAACAGCAATCTTACTTCATTCCCCATGCGAATCTGCAACTACTCGACACCAATTTCATGTAACCAAGCACGCACCGTTTAGAGGATAAGGGCGGCGATAGAGATACGGCGGCAACCATGGCCATGCCCGACGGCGACCCTAAGCCCAAAATCAAAAACCCTAACTAACCCCAAATTTAGAGGATAAGGGCGGCGACAGAGAGACGACGACAACCATGGCCATGCCCGACGGCGACCCGTGCCGCCCACGCCGCCGATAAAGAACTTACCATAAAGAGGAAGGGAGCCTTCTTCCGACCGCCGCTCCGGAGGCTTGCCTCTGCGACATGGTGTGGACGGTGGCGGCGCGTCGAAATCCTGCGGCGAGCTCATCTCGCCGCCGGTCACCGCCGCTCCTGGAAGCGCTTGGACGATCACCTCGACCTCGCCGCCCACCTCGAACACTACGAACAGAACTGAAACGGCGGAAGTTTCTGGACGGTGGGAACTAAGTACAGTAAATGAGTCCGATCGAGGGGTTTCTTGCAAACTTACCGCTACGCTGTCTTCACGCCACGCCGCACATATTTCGCAAACGTGGCAGCAAAGACTAGTCAACGAACCGCCGGCGTGGCAAAAGACATACAGAATACTGAGAGAAATCGGCTGCGGTGACCACTCTGAACCCCCTAAACAAACTCACTGACCGTATTTTGGGTATTTGGAAACTCAGTGACCAAACTGATCCCACGGCTCAATTTCAGTGACTAACCGTGGATTTTTCTCTATTCCATTTCATAATGAAAACTACCACAGCAGCACTAAATTAATTTGCTGTATAAACAGTAAACGATACAGGGTATACGGTTGTCTGGACGCTTTGTCTCGGCCAAAACAAATCACCTCATTTTCTTTTTTTGACTGTATCACCTCATTTTCCATGAGCTTGAATCCTCGATCGTCGTCAATCCGTTCACGCAGTAACGTTAACACTAACAGCCTAACAATAACAGGGAGGTAGCATGCTCGCCAAGGAACACGAGGAATTAACAACGCGCACGCCGGCGGTGCGCCCGGAGGCCATCCCCGGAAGCTGAGGCCCCTGGACACGGATGGCCATTTGACCCCGCTTCCGCGGCCGCGTCGGCACAACTTCGCAACGCCAACACAGCGTCGACAGGCGGAGACTGCTATCGATCGCCATATCTGTGAGGCACGCGCGTCAGCACATATGCACACGCCGGCAAATATATCGTTCGAACCCATAAGCAGAGGATCCACCGGATCGGCGCTCCGCATACAAAATGTGGCATCAAATGCATCTCTCAGCCTAATCGCAGAAATGAAACATATCTTCAAGCTTCAAAAGTAAACGGAGTATGGTCGAGAGTTTTTTTTTTGTTAGAACTAAGTATGATCGAGAGCTAGCCAGCGGGGCATGCAGCGTTGAAACCCCCTAGCATGGAGATCGATCCGGTGGCCAGATCAAGGCATCATCGGACAAGGCAGCGTGTGGAACCACGCAAGAATATGTGATGTGTTGCCCTGTCGTTTGGCCGGCTCTCTAGACTAGTGAATTATTATCACGAGAAACATGCTCCTCGTGCAACAGGAGGTTATGGTTATAATTATAATGGCGGGTCGGTTTAATTTGTCGTTTGTGTTGTTGTTACTTGATGTTGAAGAATTATTAAGAACACAAGTTAAGCTCTCATTGGTCCTTTTAATACACCCCAAACTTGAGCCATCTTTGCTTAAGACCTCCAAACTCCGGCCGTGTGCGCCAGAAAGGATTTTGACTCTCCCGTGTGGCGTCAAGAAGTCTTGGGAGAAGTTCTAGCTAGCTAGCCGGCTGGCAGTACCTAATACTGCTAGATCGATGTATTAATTATTCGATAGATAGGGCTTAGTACCAGAACAAATAATCTAGAATCAAATGGGATGACGTACCGCGTCTTTGGTCGGATTTCAACAATTATATTGATCCGGTATGTATGTACTAAACTAATTGATTGTGCCTTTCTCAGCATTTTTATATGCCTACGTGTCAATTGTAGACATGTGTACCCATTCCTTTTTTCTATAAATGTGTACCTCTTGCTACTTAAATTATATCGTCGGAAGAAAATTTCTCTCTTGCTAAATGCACAAACTATTTCGTTTGTACTCCTACTATACGAAGTACAAACTTGTATAATTATTTTGAGGAGACCACTGTTTATAAATTAAATTTGAAATGTCAGGCTTCGTAATATATACAGCGAACTCATATATACAATTGCCATAGAGTACATAGCTAGGTCTTTAGAGTTGCTAGGTGTATGTACTTTAAAGCTTAATACTCCTTATTTATACGACATAATAGAAGTTATGCATAGTGGAATGTGTGTCCTGTTTTGGTACTACATTGAAGGGCTGACTCTATAGAATTATTCAAAAATCTTTGTTCCAACTTAGACTTTTGGAACCAAATTAACCAAATCAAATGTACCAACCCTTCTCCCTCAAGACATCACATTAAACTGATCCATAGTTGCCCCCGAATTGTTCCGCCGTTTGTAGATGTGTAGACACGCACGAGGCGTGGCAATGAATCAGACACTCCTATATGTGTCAACATGTCTTGGTGACACCAGTGTGTACAGTAGCGGCAGAATGCCAAGCCGCACGACTAAAGAGCAATTACATGACCACGTGAGCACCAACACAACATCAAATTTTCCTGATGTTGAAAAGTAAGTAAATTACAAAGTTTAACAAAGGTAAAACAAATAAGACAGACCAACGCATAGTTCTAAGGGTACCAATAAGAAAAACTAACTATTGCAACGTACTGCAAACAAACCTGTGGTTATATGCTTAGCAAGTTAGCAGGTTGGTTGTACACTCAACCCACCAGAGTTCAAACCCTAGGTTTGACATCTATGTGTTACATTTAGACGCAATATTCTTCAGTGGGAGACGATGTTCCCGTCGACAGCGAGGCGTCTGTAGTGACTTCGTTAATGTCAAGACTCGATCCACCGGCTCAGTATTTTGAAGGTGCTCATAGGGGTAGGGTGTGCGTGTGTGTGGGTTCATATGGGTGAGTGTATGCGCGTCCGTGTTTCACAAAAAACTTTTACAACATGCATATTGCATCACCACCATGAGAAAAAAGGGAAACATACCCTAAAACTGCACATGATGCACAAACATCGCACTTCTTGCACTTGGTGATGATTCGCTTCATTATGAGTTTCATGATGCATGACGAAAATTGAGAAAACCCGACTATGACGTCCAATTGTGGCTCGGAAAGAGGTTTTTGATAGTCCCACTGTTGATCAAAAAGTAGGCCAGCATCATGCTCCTCATTACGAGCATGTTGTGCATCATAACATAAATTTTATGACCTTCCATATCTGATCTAGCGACTATGGTAGAGAAGTGTACCGGACAATAAAAAACAAGATTGAAGACCGACAAATGTCTGCTTCACATCCTTCCTACCACTTTCTTGTTTAGAGGCAATAGTGAGATTTTTTCTGACTGCAGGGTTGCGAATTATTTATCTTCACAAACTTCAACCAAAGGACGATTGACGAGGGGTGTCCCCATCAATACCCATGACTGATAGCCTAGGGTTAGAGTTATGAGGTAGAGAACGCGTAGTGTTAGTAGATTCGTCGGCTGACAAGCGGGAGTTACCTAGGTTCAGGGCCCTCGACTGAGGTAACACCCCTACTTCCTGCCTGTCTGTATTGATTGTGAATATGCGGTGAATACAATGGTCTAGCGAGATGCGGATCTCGCTAGGGTTTGGTGGTTCTGGTTGGGCGTGTTCTTGATCGGCTACCCTCCTGTCCCTTATATAGGGGTACAAGTCTCGGGTACGTAACCGACTAGGACTACAAGTATGGAAAGTACAACCGACTATGTCTATCTATGGTAAAAATCTTCATCTTGGGCTTTGCTTGTTGGGCTTCTTCAGTCTATCGACAATTGGGCTGTAGTCATCACGTGCACCAGGTACCCACACGATTGGGTACCCATTTGGTATAACCTCGTCAACGATAGATGTTGGTAGTTATTGATCGCATACTTGCACTTCGGAATTTGGCCTTCGGCAAGTTTCAAAAACACCTGAGTGTACTGCAGCATGTTGATATCACTGGGAATCTAGCCATGCTAAAATAAGAGTGCCCCATACAATCTAGTCATATTCTAGAATAGCTTCAAGTATAACAGTGAGTGCGCCAACATTACCTCCTTGGTAGATCCATTTCAAAAATTGGTTTATTATTTTATTTTCAATGCATACAATCGATACTTCCAAGCATCTCAGCAAATTCTCCCGTCGCACTTTGTTCCATGAGCCGAGTCGTGTCTATAGCATTTGATATTCACGGATAGTTCGGCCCAAGCACCTTCACCACCGCGTTACAGTTTATTTTTAAATGGATTCAATGTATGTAATTCAGACCTTCAAAGGTAGTCATCCTAAGTGTCTAGAGAAGCTCCATGTAAGACAGTGTATAGCAACGGTGCATTCTACCTAAGGCAAAAAAAAAAGATAGGCAAACGGCCAAACACTTTTCCTACGGGTCGGGATGTAGTCTCGGCCACCGACTGGACAAGTTGTGGTGAGCGTGAACTCAAATACAGCGGCACAAAATAAGGATGAGAGGCGGCGGCGAGGCGATCTACGTGGTTGTTGGAGACTCTCGGCGGATAGTTAGCAATGAAAGGGACAACAACGTTGACACAATTCAGTTGCAGAAAAAGTGACATGGGAACGAGACAGAGGAGGATGTGAGGACAAAAGTTTTTTCGCTGGCATGTGGGATGTGGCTGCCCCGTTTGCCAGGGTCGCTATGGTGGGCATGTTCGGACGTGTCTGATGCCTCTGAGCCGGCCTTGAAAGTTGAGAGTGGACAAAGGGATGTCAGTCAATTTTTCTGGTGTCCAAACCAATGGGTGTAGCTGGGATTTTTTTTCTGGACCCTCATTGGTCGATGGGGTCTTTCACGGTGCAGGTGGAGATGCTCTTACATTATACTGCACAAGGAGGGGCAATGCAGATGGAAGAGAAATGCATGTTACATACTCCATTCATTATTGAATGCTGTATAGTTTTCTGCACGAATATTAAGACATCATATTTTACACATAGTGGATTTTTTTGACAAAAATGATGAGAGACGAGTTCTTAATAGACACAAAATGCATACAATATGTTAAATCCCTCTTTCGAGACTAGGTCTCATTTTTTGATGGGTCAAATTGTTCATGAATAGCAAATACATCTTATATTATGAACTTTTTTATTAAAAAACTATACAACGGAGGAGTATTTTTTTTGCGAGCGTCGAGAATACATATAATTATTATAAATTAAAGTATAATCTGTAGAGCTTAAAATTGGATAACTCCAATGGATTGTCTTTGTACGCCTTTTGCGCATAGTAAACCCAGCCGCATTGCGGAAAACCTTGAATATACAATCTTATAGGTTTGTTATCTATTCTCTCCATACATACATAAAAGGATGTCACAAGCCCGCGAACTCATCATTAGGCCTGGCCTAATGGTCTATATAAAGAGTCCTACGCGCTGCAGACGCTGAGACCGACACAAACACAATAGTGCAGCACAGCAATCGCCGTCGCAGCCCTCTCTGCCAAAGCTAATTTAGTTAGCTGTACTTCCTTCTTTCTATCTTGCACAGCACAACATCGACGGCTTGCCTTGCTCCTGCGGCAGACGTGGTTTCTGATCATTTCTCCCTCCCAAGTCCGAACTGATGGGGTGCAAGTCGTGCCAGAAGCCCAAGGCGCAGCACCGGAAGGGCCTGTGGTCGCCGGAGGAGGACCAGAAGCTCCGCGACTTCATCATCCGCCACGGCCACAGCTGCTGGAGCACCGTCCCCGTCAAGGCCGGTAAGAACCCCCAAGCCACCGCTGCATTCGCACGCGATTCCCCCGAGAATTAATATCGATGGGGAATTGCACAGATTTTCTTGTCTGCTTGCATTGCGCCGGGCCTTCCGGTTCTCGCCGCAAGAAAGTTCATCTCCAATTCCCAATTTTCCCCTTCGTGCGGCTTGTTGAGGTTCTCCAATGTACCTTGGCTCGTGGGAAGGGAAAGGATGGAAATTTTGCGTCGGATAACAGTTGACGAAGCTCTTTAATTAGCTCCGTCTTCTTGTTTGACAAATGTACCTTGGCTTTGTGGTCTAAAATTTCCTGTGGAACTGCAGGACTTCAGCGGAACGGCAAGAGCTGTAGGCTGCGATGGATCAACTACCTGAGGCCGGGGCTGAAGCACGGCATGTTCTCCGGGGAGGAAGAAGACACCGTCATGCGCCTTCACGCCACACTCGGCAACAAGTAAGCACGCACTGGACACATCAGCCTTCTCTCACCTTCTCCACCACCTCGATCACCTTCAGAAAAAGAGAGGGAGCAGAGATCGCTGACGACCAAAACGTTACCCCTGATAAATTAGCAGGCGTCATTGAACAATTCCTTTCCTCTGAAAAAAAATGTCTTCTACTTAGATATTTGGTAATTTAACAAAAATGGTTAGATTTTGCGGATGCCAGATACTACCTGCCTACAGCTGCTCGTCCCATTTTGCTAGTGTCATCATGGCAAATTGAGCTAAAATAGGGGTTTAGCTGGTGAAAATAAAAGGAAATGCTGATGTCTGCCATGAAGACCGCTAGCTTTACGTGGTGGAGATGATGCTGACATCTGCGTTCACTCGATTGTTTCTTTCTCGAGTGCTCGTTTGCTGATCGTGAACAACCACCACGCTTTCATTAAAACCTACTACTGAGAAAAGTTTGCTTGGTCACGGTTAACATATCTTTTTGGAGAAAAGAAAAAGAAGAACTCAATGGCAAAAACTTGTGTCTAATGTTTCCGTCTCTAGTTAAAGAGGCTTTGCAGTTGCTTGTCGGTGCAAGCAAGCTCATTTCAACGCTCAGAATACGGTCCTTGATTTGTTTTTCGAGTAACCTATAATACTGTTCTTTAGTTTTTATAATTATCAACGATAATCATGTATGAACACGCTTGTGCTACAGTGTCAACTGTTCAGACCAATCATAGTGAAACAGGTGCTTTGACAATCCGAACGAAGAACAGATGTAGTACTGCTACAACAATCATATGTTATTTTATTTGAGCGGATGTTCATTAATAATTACCAAAGATAAAGAATCATAAGATCACTAGTTTGTGGCCCGTACAAACCGCCCCCCATGCTACAAGATATTCTAAGAGAAACGTTGCTAGTGGACTTGCCAATTCAAATAGACAAAGCATACATTTTTGTAATACACTTCAAATAGAAAAACCTTAATCCGGCTGTAAATTCAGAGTCCAAATTAGTTACAGTACTACAGTATGTACATGACTCGCTTCTCTAACATGGTGAGGTTTCTTTTTGGCGCAGGTGGTCACAGATAGCGCAGCACCTGCCGGGGCGGACCGACAACGAGGTGAAGAACTACTGGAACTCGTACCTCAAGAAGCGCGTGGAGGGCGCACGGGCGCCAGCCAAGTCCGCCGTCTCGGACTCGCCCCGGAGCCCGGTTTCCAGCGAGAACGGCCAAGAAGGCAGCAGCACCGTTGACCGGCCGGCGAACTCCGGCTCGTCCGGGCCGCCGCCGCTGGAGTCTTCGTCCTCGGTCGACGACTCGAGCTGCCTCACCGGCGCCCTGATCCGGCCACACGCGCCGGTGGTCCCCAAGGTCATGTTCGCGGACTGGCTCGACATGGACTACGGCACCGCGCTGCTGGCGCCGAGCCCCCTGGACGCAGCCTTCGGCTCCTGCTCGGCACAGCAAGGCTTGAGCCACCAGGGGTCCGTGCAGGTCGACGGCCCGTACAGCGGCAGCGGCAGCGGCAGCGGCGCCGTGGACTCGTTTCACGGGCTCGGCGACGGCGGCATCTGCTGGGAGTTCGACGCGGACCTGCTCGCCGTGAGCGACTTCTTCGGGATCAACTAGCTTTTGGCGCGCGGGAACCCGTCGTACGTGATCGAGCGGCGGCGAGGTGGTTTTGCGGCTCGTCGGCGGAACGAGTGTTTGATCCGTTGTCCAGTGCTGTAAATGATCATCGTGCCCTGTTTGTGCAGTTTTAAAATTTAGCGTAGGGTGTGCGGAGCGTTGATTCTTCGTAAGAGTTCGTCAGCCCGCTCTGGTTCCGGACAATGTACAGAAATAATAACGGGAACAGAGCACAAGGATTTCATGGTTCGTTTCTAAAGGCAAATGGATGGGCGTGGCCGCCGGGCGGCTGTGTCTCGGTTTTCGCAACAAGCTCCATCACTGATTACATTCAGTACTGCCTGTCAAACTCTTTCAGTCGATCGTATAGTACTGTACTACTGTAATCGGGAAGCTAGCATGCGGCAATCGTGTGCACTCTCTGTCGGTCACCGTCGACATGTGCTAAGTAAACCGGAGGACATTCTTAGAGCAGCTCTGGAAGATGTGTACGATTTGTCATTTTTCGTGATTTTTAAAGAGCGAATGCTAAAAAATCCAATCTTGCGGAACTACACTGGCTCATTACACAATGTATAGTTTTCTAGCGCCCCGGGTTGGTCGATTGAGGATTTTCGCCAAAAAAAAATCTGATTCGATCGTTTTGCGAATTTGTAAGATACCCTGTCCGCGGTTGTGGTATGCAGAGTTCAGGGAGTGTGTTGAAGGTAAGATTCGTCTGAAAGAAGATCTGAACTTCACAACCGAGAAGAAGAACAAAGCCGAGGAACAAATCAAGAGGGCATATGAGAAGCTGGAGCTAACACAAGCGGGAGATGGTGGAAGTAAAGAATAGGATGGGAAACTAGATGAACATTTAAAATAAAAGATTCACATAGAGCTAAATGTCGAAAATATTATTCATAAACACAAGATAAACACATAGGAGGCGAAATAAAAAATAATGTAGAGAAGAAGGAAATTATCTTCAATGTGCATTGATTGATACTGTTATCATAGTCATTGTTAGAATTACAGTTTTACCTTCATTTGGATGCATGCAGTAGCTGGTGAACATTTGAGAAAATTTGAAATATTTCAAGTTTATTCCGCTAGCAAATAGAGATTGAGGAAATATTTCTCAAGACGTACTCTAACAACCTAACACGAAAACATAGGACGAAAATGCCGTTGAAACTAGTGTCAAAATATAGTGTGAACTACTATGAAATTGTTGATGAAATTAGTTTAAAACATAATGGATTCTACATAGTATAGCACACTTTAATTTAGTGTTAACAAAGAAGGAACCAATGGAGCAATACAATGCAAATTTGACAAAAGAAAAATCATCAAAACATATCAATTGTGATATACTTTTGGAGATCTCCGTATATCAAAACGTAGTAAAATGCTGGTTGAGACCATTGACATTTTGAAGTTCCAAACTCAGGTCTTTAGGTGGCTGGCACGTAATATATTTTGAACATGCATTGAGATGTTAATTAAGACAATTTTACTGATAGTTTGTGCGGACGCAAAAGAATAAAAAATGTTAGTGCACACTTGTTAGCAAAATAAGAAAAGATTAATATTTAGTTTTCCAACTCTGTTAAAAAAACTATTTAGTTTTCGGTAGTGTTGTGATACAGCCAATTTAGTTTTGTTGGCTCTATTTGTTGATTTCCAGAGTGGCACTTTGCCTTTACATTAGTTGACTTTCGGGCTAATCACGTTACTATGCAAAATCAAAGATGCAATACAAATACAACAATACCGTCCTATTTGTTTTCTAAATATTTGCTTCAAATTTGCACCGAGGTTGGAACCAACTGTATTACATCTATTGCGCATAATGTTAGACCTGCACAAACAACCTTATGCCAGGGCGAAACATCCTAGAGAAGGGGTGTTCATCTTCCTTGAAGCTATCCACGAGCTTCAACAAAAGACAATGGATGGGTCATATTTAAGGTTGATTTTGAAAGGACCTATTATAATGTTGAATGCCCTTTCGTCAAACTGGCCTTACTCCTCAAAGGGTCTTCCCCATCGTGGTGTGACTGCATTGTGAAATTGTTTGGAGTGAGTGTGAGAATGAAGGTTAATGGTTCTTATTATTTAAAAAAAATCTCGCTGTGGGGGCTTCCCCCACCGCTTTCCTCTAAAAAAAGGTTAATTAATGGTGACATTGGACATCATTTTGATACTAGGAAGGGAGGGGGTCCTATGTCCCCAATCATGTTAATCTTATCGTTGACATGCTTCATATCCTCATAGCACGAGCTAAGGAGGATGAGCAAATAAGTGGTCTTATCCCACATTTGGTGGATGACGATGTTTCTATTCTCCTATATGTCTAAGGTACTATCATTTTCATTAAGAATGACATTGAAAAACGTTAGGGATACAAAGTTAATTTTATACATATGTGAAAAATTATTGATCTTAAACAAATACAAACCATGTTTTTTATTGGTATCCCATGTTATTTTATCCTTCTTTGAGGTACGCAAAGGGGTGCAAAAGGAGAATGAACTATTATTGTTCCATATTGTTTCTTGATGAGCCTAATTGAAAGTATCAGTTGACTAAATGCAGCATTATTTGTAGATCTAAAAGACCAAGGTATTTATGGGGTTTAAAATCTTGAGATAAAAAACAAATGCTTACTCAGCAAATGACTGTCTAAACTTTTAAATGAAGATGATGTTCGGCAGAAACAACTCTGCACTAAGTATCTCTATGCAAATGAAATTATTACAAGTGCCAATAAAACTTACCGACTCCTATTTTTGCAAAGGTCTCATGAGGGCTAACGAGGACTTGGTTATTAGAGGATCCTTCGATGTTGGAAAGGGGTCTAAGACTCGCTTTTCAGAGGACATTTGGTTTGTAAATGACAGCGCTTGCTTGCCAATATGTTTCCTTGTACAACATTGCTCAGAGAAACATGTTACAATAACATAAGAGTTAGGAACGCGTCCATTGAATACTGCATTCATAAGATCAACCAGAACAAATCGGCTATTTACACATACTGCAAAAGTTGATGTTCGTCCATCTATAAGATGAAATTGATCGTTTTTGCAACAAAATTCATGCATCAGAAGCTTTCATAGTCAAATCCATGAATCTTGATGACGAAAGATGGACACCATTTCGCAATAAAGTACCATTAAAGATAGAGATATTCTCATGGTTCCTTTGAAAATGGGTGATCCTGACTAAGGAAAATCTAACTAAACATCATTTTTTTATTGTTAAAGATAGATAAGATG
The DNA here is from genome assembly GCA_026929855.1 of Poa annua. NCBI lineage: Eukaryota > Viridiplantae > Streptophyta > Magnoliopsida > Poales > Poaceae > Poa > Poa annua. The sequence continues at coordinate 77,113,948 of CM049433.1, forward strand.
ACATTTATTTTTCTCATATCCATTAGCATAATACTATGACATACACTATTTTTTGTCTTTAATATTTCATCACCTAACAACATTAGAATATTCTTGGCAATTGGTTGAATGTTCTTGGTAACAAAACTAAATACAAAATCCATATGGGAGTTTGTGCTTTATCTTTGCAATTTGGAATTCAATGAAATAATATTGTTTTTAAACACAATAACGTTTCCTATGTTTTGCGGTATATGTCTACCAAATGTTTCTCACCTTGTAGTCTTTACTGCAGCATGCGAAGGCATGACATACCCGAGTGGAGACATACAATTGAACAGGGTATGGTCAACCAAATATGGTTGACAGACTAACAAAATGGATATCAACACATAGTTGCAACTAACTGCATGCGCCACAGAAAAGCATTTTTGTGGCGCATCCTTTTGCATGCGCCACAGAAAGTCATATTTCTGTGGCGCATGGGTTCGGGTGCGCCACAGAAATATGACTTTCTGTGGCGCATGGGCTTGGGTGCGCCACAGAAAGTCGACATTCTGTGGCGCATCAGGTGGGGTGCGTCACAGAAATTGGACATTCTGTGGCGCATCATGTGGGGTGCGCCACAGAATATCTGCACACAGATCCCACACACACACACACACACACACACACACACACACACACACACACACACACACCCCCATGGATCGCCTTTTCAATCTTGCGGCAAAAACAAGAAAATGAAAAAATGTTCAAAAAAATCCATCCTTCGAAATATGGTTAGGTATTAGTGTCTACTTCGTGTAGCATATTTGAAATATGAGTTTTGACCTTTTATGCAAAATCACTGTAAAGAAAGTCGAAACAGCCATAACTTTTACATACGACGTCGAAAAAATGCGTTTTATACCTTAAAAAAAACTAGACAAAAATCCAAGAGTGCCCACACCGGGGCTTGCCCGGTTAGGATTTTTCAGATTCTCCAAATTCGAAAAGGAAAAAAAGTTATTTCAAAAAGATTGTTTTTTTCAGCAAAATCAAAAAAAAAAGAAAAAAATTCTGTGGCGCACCGGGAGGGGGTGCGCCACAGAAAGTTCGGGCGGGATCCGAAATTTGAAATGGGAGGCTGGCTCCCCTTATCCTCTCCCCTTCTCACCTTATCCTCTCATTTCCTTCTCCTTTCCTCCACTTCTCCTTCTCCTTCTCCTCTCCCCTTCTCCTCTCCTCCACTTCCCTTCTCCTCCACCTCCCCTCCACTCCCCTTCTCCTCCACTCCACCAACTCCGGCCAAGAGAGACGACTTCGACCTCCTCCTCCTACACCGGCGACCACCTCCGGCGACTTCGACGGCGACCTCCTCCTCCTCCTCCGGCGACCACCTCCTCCTCCTCCTCCGGCGACCTCCTCTGGCGACCTCCTCCTCCGGTGACCTCCTCCGGCAAGCTCCTCCTCCTCCACCCACCTCCGGCGACCACCTCCTCCTCCTCCTCCTCCTCCGGTGACCTGCTCCTCATCCTCCGGCGACCTCCTCCGGCAAGCTCCTCCTCCTCCACCCACCTCCAGCGACCCCCTCCTACACGCACTTACGAGGACCTCCTCCTCCTCCGACCACGGGCTCCGACAAAATTCCGGCGAAAAACGGGCGGCGCCAGATCCAGATTTGGATCTGGCCGCCATTTTTTAAAAAATTCAAAAAAAAAATTAGTGGCGCACCTAAGTGCGGGTGCGCCACAGACATGTTTCTGTGGCGCATGGTGGTGGGGTGCGCCACAGAAATGTTTTTGTGTCGCACCGGGCGGGTGCGCCACATAAATATATTTTAGTGGCGAGAATTCTGTGGCGCACCGACCATGCCCAATTGGTGCGCCACAGAATTCAAAAAGGTGCGCCACTGATAAGGGTTTTTCTACTAGTGAATTGTTTCTTTAATATTTGTGCGGCTTTATCTTTGTTTTTGTCTAGACTATATTTTGATGATACTTTGTAAATAATATATGGTTGTATGCACCAATCGGGACATACTTTGCCTCGCTGAAATAAAATGTAAACTAGGCAAAGTTATCTATAATTTTTATAAAGTAAAATCTCACTAATATATATTAAATTAATCTATCTCTACATATAAGGTGTACACATCATCCACTATTTAAATCATTAATTTATCCATGTCATCACCACATAATTCACTATTTAAGACATTAATTTATCCAAGTCATTAAATATTTACTAATGATATCCATCCATACATGTAAACTATTCACATATAATTTCCTAACTATAAAATTTCCACATCATCAATATTTAGCAGTTAATATATATACGAACATTTCATATTAATTAAACTTAGAGTTTTGACTATTATGCCTAATTCAATCCTCCATATTACCGAGATTTTTTCCATTTGATGCATCATATACCTTTTCTGTTATACTCCTATAATTTCTTTTAACCTTCCCGCAACAACGTGTGTGGTATCTTTCTAGTGGGCTAATATAACGAAAGGCAAGGCAAATGGCAAAATGTGAGATTTATAGGGTCAGCCTCGCGATTTTAGCTCACCACCAATCCCACTTGACCGTCCCAGTCTCTCTCTGGAACTAAGGCTTTTTTAGATCGTATGATTAGAAAACACACGAATTGAAAAATATGGGAATTTGATAGAATTGCTGGTGTAAAACAGATAAATTGTCATTTAGATACAACACATGAAAAACACAGAAAAAATGTCTCAATTCTACGCGAATGAGTGTAAAAATGTAGGTTAGACCAATGTTGCAATTCTTAGGATTGAAGAATAGGAATGCAATCCATAAGAGTTTTGAAGGTACCATTTCTTTAATCTAAAGAGACTGCTCATAGCATCTAAAGTTGTGTTGCCAAATGCAAATTTGTCATGTAAATTTACAAAAGAAGCTCGTAGAGGGAAAGCTCATCCGAACCGTTTGCGACGGCTCCAGCACCGGGAGGCACTGTAGAAGCTACGGTGAACCGTAGCTCCGATGACGTGGCACACATGAGAGAGCGCTGAAACAATTTGGTTTTATATATAGATAGATTTAACATGAATTTCAAATTTGCTATTATAGTTACAATGTATCAAATGTTGAATTTTCTCATATGACGCTTCATGATATCAAAAAGTAAAATTAAAATAATCTTGGCCTGCTCACCCCTCTATCCTACAGTATTATTTTATTCACTTCAACTTATTTAGTGTTGGCTCTTCTAATTACTCTTATGTCAAAAATAATTGTTATGTAAATAAGATTTGACAACTCCACAATGTGAACGGCTCTCAAAACCAAATGTCATGCCCCCTCTGTTTCAAAATACATGTCTCATCTAGATATATCCACTTTTAACTAAATTTGAGACGGTTATTTTGGGACGATTCCAATTTGGCACACACTGCGGGCGGGCGTGCCTTCATCGCGGGCCGTTACCGTGTCGTGCCAGCCGTGCTCACGGGCTTCAAACTGGAGTTAGGCACGGGCACGCATCGGGCCGGGCCGTGGCACGTCACGGTTAGAATCATGCCGGGCCGTGCTTGGGCCGGGCCAAAATTTCCGTGCCTCGGGCTGGCCCGTTTAGCACGGCCCGTTTGGCCAGCTATAGAAATCGCTCCCCAAATTCCCCAATTCTAAAAAAACGCCTCTCGAGCCATTCTTCCAAATCAAAACGTCTGGCCGGATCTATCCGCCAGCCTCTTCGCATTGCACAACCATTTTTGTTCCATTCCGAAGAAGATCAGAGGCTCGTTAGAGCGATGGATCAGCGGGCGGGGTACCCTCCCGGCATCGGCACCTGCCGTGGCCCGCCGCGGACGCAGCAGCATCACCAGCAGCAGCCGCAGCAGCAGCTGTACGTTCAGCGGCAATCGGAGCACTTGCAGCACCACAACCAGCAGCTTCAGCAGCAGCAGCAGCAGTGGTTTCGGCGCAATCAGATCGCGGGCAAGGCCGCCAGAGCCAGTGAGCACCACGGGCCGCCTCCTGCCGATAACGTCGATTTGAGGTAAGAGACACGCTGAAAGACTTTGCCTCCTGTTTGGTATTGGTTCAAGACGCTCCTGTATTCATGTTTTTCGTGGACTTGGATTGTTGTATACCGGGTAGGTGCCAGGGACTAACATATCAATTTGATATGGATTAGTGGGTGTTAGATAGACAGACAGTGCAATTTAGGTGAAACTTGTGTACTTTTTAGTGGTAACGCTGTGAGAGTCAGTTGACCAGTGCTTCTGGATAAGGGAATTACAGTCTGTAAGCCTGAATTATGTGTGCAGTGTTCATCACTCTGCCCCTGGAAATTCTGTATTTTATCACAATTCAGGGACTAACAGAGAATGCTCTTGTGCATATTTTGGAGGCTATATGAGTATGTTGTAGGGCTACTGCATTGAGTGAATTAGTACCTGCAAGTACTTTACACGATGCTCAGGATACAAATGGTTATTTTGAGTTCCATGATAAGGGCCACACGAATATTAATTTGTCCAGTTACTTTCTTGGTAACGCTTAATGTTGGATGCTGGATTTTGTGGTTTGGTGGTTGGAAAGGCCTTAAACTGGTATGGTGAAGTGAATATCCCGAATGTAATTTTCCCGGAAGATAATAAACAGAGTCCTCCACAAAGTTGGTTCCTCTAAGTAGAAAAGAGCCACCATTTACTACTCTTCAAACGTAAATAATATACTCCTAGAAATTGGTAGTACGGGATTAAGTATATCCTTATTGCAGTTCACAAGACTGGAAGGCCCAATTGAAGCTTACACCTCCAGATACGCGCTACCAGACCAAGGTATTTTTTAATAATAATATTTCCTTTTGTCATCTGCTGGAAGCTCTCATTCTTGTAAAGATTTGGCACACCATGTTATTTTTTTGCATGAGCTGTTGATATCTAGCTTTAGAAGCTCTTGTTAACATTTTAGTTGTTTTAAGTTTGAAATAGTACTAGCTATTAATTTCCATGCTCATCGTAGTCATATCTCAGTACTACAAGATTAATCTTCCATGCTGCTCATTGAAGGAAAAACATATGATGCTGGTGGTGTTCCCTGTTTAGAGAATAAGCCAGTCCTACTTGGTCATTCTTGGGAGGCTACCTTCTTTTGCCTTTATGTTCTATAGTTCAGATTTGACACACAATGGACAATCATCGGAAAAGGAAACATGTACATGCATGTGGTTTTACCTTTGATATATGATGCAACGTGACAAGCAAAGATGTGACCCACATGTCATTGAGGGAAAGGGAGATTGACTTGGTGCTGCCAACGCACAATCCAGTTATCATCTGCTTGCAACGAAGAGAATGGGGATCAAGTCTCTAATTTCTTTCAGCACCTCCAGCAAGTGGCGGCTCTGATCTGAAATTTGTGCAGCTTGTGCGACTCCATCAGTGAGATCTTGCGTAGTTGAGCACGACTGAATGTTGTCGACAAGAGCAGACACAAAAGTACACACTCGCTTTAAGTGCACTAACACAACCCCTTTGTCGACAAGAAGGGGCTCTGAAGCTCAAAAGTTAAGCTGGAAATCACACTTGCTATTTGGACATTGCTTACTTTCATTTTCACATTAAGCTTAGTTTAATCGTTGCTGAATACTCCAGATGTTTATTAATTGCTCTTTTGACTGGGCAATTGGCAGTTGTTCTGGTTTAACATGTGCTATGACCTTATATAATTTTCACTGCACAGTACGTAAATGATTATTTCATCTGTTTACATGGAAATAATGCTCAAGCATGTCATTTGAAAACCAATGACATTCTAGCTTTAAAGTTTCACTGCTCTTTGCATTTTCATTCAATAGTCATTATTTATGATTATGGTATGTAGTAGGTTTTTCGACATATATCTGTCAAGCTGGATGGCTCATTTGTTCTCCTGGTTCAAACCGTTTGTGCTTTCTTTTGCAGATCTTTTTACAAGGGGAATAGATATCCAAGCTGTTAATGTTGTTATCAGTTTTCATTTTCCCATGAACGCTGAAACCTATCTCCCACAGGGTATGCAATTAATGAATTGACATTTAGATTTTGGTGTCCAGAGTTCAGACTGAGTTGTTCTATTTTAATGATGCATATATTTTTTTGCGAAGTAATCTATTTTCTTTTACTATGATGATATCGAAGACCTTATCATTTTAGTAGACATGGAAAATGAATTCATCTTGCCTATCAGGATTCAGGAGCCGTTAGCATTTTACTGTTATTGACCATGGTGAATTTCTATGGCAAATTGGCACGATGGTGAATTAACCCGCTTGATTTGTGTCTACAATTGCATTGAAAATGTACTTTTCACTTGCAGGTTGCTAATCTGGAAGATTTGGCCACCTTGGCCTGGCTGCGAATCTGATCACCTATGAGGATTGGTTTAACTTGTATTTGCGAAACTGCTATAGATTTGCTAGTCTTTCTTTTTTCATGAATTTTTTTATGCTGGGCGCAGGTATAGGATTGGGAAAATGTAAATACTGCCAATTCAAGTTGTATTTTTTTATGTTGTGAGGAAATATCTACTTGTTGATGCTTCTCTTTTAATCATACTTATTTATTCTTATCAGAATTTGGACCATGATTAGTTGCTCATATGCCTCTCTGGATGCATTTGTGATCAACCAAAACTTTGACAAGCGAACGCTCCAGTTTTCGCGCCCCAGAGGCACCAAGCCACACAATGAAGTGCCTGAAATATGCATACTCTCTGCCGATGGAACAATGAAACCCTGCTAAAGAGACCAGGCATATCTCAATCTGGATTCGCGTGGAAAAATGATGAGACCAGGCATATATTAGTACATTTGACTATGACCGAATTACTGCTAGTTTTCATGGTTACACGATTTTTTATTGAAGCACAGACTGTAGGGAAGATCTTTACTGAGCCATTTTACTTTTCATTTATATAAGCACATATACAAAAAAAAGTTATTTACAAGAAGGAAAAATAAGAAGATTACAGGCTATGAATCCACTGATGTATGACCCCTCTTTAAACTTGGTTTAGCTCTATGCATAATCATTGAGAAATACTCTTTAAACATGGCAAAGCATCTATCATGGCTGAGAGTGTCTTGATAAAAAATAATCTGATTTACATGTCCCCATATGTTCTAGCATCCCATAATAAGGAATTCTTTAAACATATATTGTCACTGGGCATGTCATTGGTCCGAGTTAAATCCAAGTCTGTTCCCCAAACTCTGACTGAAACCGCGCATGAGAAGAATAAGGGCAGGAGATGTTCATTTGGTTCTAACGGAACATAGGACACATGAATTATCATGGAGGGGAAAAAAATCTGGTCATGACAGCTCTTGTATTAAGGTCATAGAGTAACGGCCAGAAAAAGAATTTTGCTTGGACAAACAACGTGATTTCCAAATCCATTTGACGGGTTTATAGGGGCATTAGGAAAATCGGTCATGGAATCGTACATTTTATTGGTTTATTAGGAGGATCCAAAGGTAGATTCCATATGCCATTACCAGAATTATTGTTTATCTGATCACTGCATTCCTAAGGTCCGTCCCGTTTGGAACAAAGGAAAATGTAGGAATTTTATAGGAAAATTTCTTATGTTACCGTTTGGAACAAATGAATGGGAAATTTGGATTTGTTTAAAATTCCTATGGGATAGGCTATTCCATAGGATTTTTGGAGGAAGACAAATATGAGGTCTCACCTCATATTTTTAATCTTCATATATCTACAATTTCTGTGTTTTTTCTGCGTGCTCAAACGACACTTTGAAAAAATTCATGTGGTCTTAATTCCCGTAGGAATTCAGGAATATGATACTCAATTCTTGCGTTTTTCATATTCCTACATTTTTATTTTCTGTGTTCCAAATCCCTGAAGAATAACACCGAGTTGATTGCACTGTCGAAGGGCAACGGAGGGAAGTTGGAACAGGCTCTATAGCACGTTGTGTTTCTCATTGGCGACTCTATGTAGGAGTATGTTCACTTCAATGCAGCTCACGATAGAGTTTTTTTTTAATAATACAAATTTTAATGCGAAATTTTAGAAATAGCGCGCGGGTTTCGGAAATTTCAAATCAGGACGGCGTGGGCCATGCCGAAAGCCCAACTTCAGCATGGGGCATGCCGATCTAGTACCATCGGCACCAGCCATGCCGATCTGGTACCATCCAATACACGTGCACTCCATTATGTTCTAATTTCTTTTGATTAATACAAAATTAGGTTAATCGTGTCTCGGTTCGAGATGAAATATGTGCGTATCGATGAGTAGGTTCCATTCCCGCATCGGTTTCAAGTTTGATCGCCTCTAACTTCTTAATTTTGAATCGCAATTCGTACAATTATTCGACGAATTTTGTCAAATTCCTCGCACTTGTTTGACCGTTTTAAATTTCCTTGCACGAGTACATCTACCTCACCCTTCTACACAACTGTTATGTTATAACTTTTTTGTTTCGACAGATGTATTTATTCTGTCGAAACAAAAAAGTTACAACCTAACGGCTGCGGAGAATGGAGCCCTGTTCCCTGAGAAAAAAGAAGAGGAGTTCAATCTTCACCTGAAATCCATGCAGCCAAACGGCGTAAATCTTTCCGATAGACAAAACGGCGAATGGAGCGTTCCTCGAGTGAAGCTCCGCGGTGAAAAGACAAGAGCTCCTGCGACTGCATCGCCAATCTCGCGGATCACGAAACCGGCACACGGCGCCCGACGCGGACAGGACGAAACGGAAACGCGGAGGGTGGTGTCTCATCATCATCGGAGTTCGTAGCAGAGGCCGGCCGGCGGCGTCCACGGATCCCTCCGCCTGCTCTGCTCGTCCCGTTCAATCACACGCCGCGTCCTTCCGTGCCGCTGCCGCGGCAGCCAAATGCTCGTCGTCCTGCCCAGACTCCACCTCGCAGGACATGCATTTATTGCTCCCTCCCCGCCCCTCCGCGATACTGGTTCGTCCCAGCAGGCAGGCACAGGACCTCTGCCTGCTATTGCCAGTTTTCTTTTGGAGCAGCTCTCGTCCCGGCCTGCGCCAAAATCCGAGCCACGCCCGTGTTGGCAGGGCAGGGCAGCCACCCTCATTTATGGCCCGGGCTTACGTATTTCCATCAACTACCAGTCCTGCCCATCACTGACGCTCCTGTTCTTGCTGGCGTCGACTGTGTGTGCATGATCGCCACCTCTTCGCACGCAAGATCACTCTAGCAGTCAGCAGGAGGAGAGCGCGGCGAAGTAACCAGCGACCAGTCTCGGCCTGGCCATCCGGCCATTCAGGCTTACTGTTCATCCCGATGATCCCTTGTTCGGTGGCTGCACTGGTACGAATATTTTGCGTTTGACCCGCACTCTTTCTTGTTTAAAGAGGAAAAAGTGATCCGGCAGGTCAACCGGGTGTTTGAAAGTAAGTGCGGTGTTCTTATACGGCTGAGAGAATTTCAAATGACCATCGCCGGGGTTAGTGTTTCAAAAGACCATCAAGATATGAATTGTTCGCAGAAAACCAGCACTATTCAGTGACATCGTGGCAAAAACACTCATCGGGATATTTGTGTGGCCTAATTGAATTTCTAACCCATGCACCCGGTGTTAGACTAACGTGGCAGTAAGGGCACCTCTAACGGGCTGACGCAAACGGAGCAGCACAGTCCGATTTTGTCCGGACGGACAAAAGAGGGGCTTCAACGGGCTGGTGCATATGGGCATGTGTCCGCACGGACACGCGGAAATTGACCTAACGCGGCACAATTTTGGGCCAGCCTTGTCCTCCCTGTCCGCGTCGGGCCCGGTGGACAGCAACCCATTCCCTCCCCCTCCCCCACCCATTCCCTTCCCAAACCCTCCCGCGGCAGCCCCTTCCATCCCCGCCGCCGCTGCCGCCCTAGCCGCCGATGGAGGACGGGCTGTCCAAATCCACGGCCGCGGCCGGCGGCGCCCTACTCGTGGTGAAGAAGGAGCGGAAGCCGGAGTCATGGAAGCGCAAGGCCGAGGAGAAGGCCGCCATGGAAGCGGCCGCGGAGAAGGAGAGGCTCGCCGCCATCCAGGCTCAGGCCAACGCGGACCTCATCGCGACCCAGGCCGCCGCGCGAGCTGTGCTTCTCCTCAAGGGGGAGGTTTTTGCAGGGTTCGGTGCTGCCGGCCTCTCCCCCACCGCGGTTGCATCGGCCGGAAGCTCGGCCACCGGGAGGCCGCCAAGATCCGCGTCCCCGGCGCCCACGGTGGCCGCGGCTCACCCAGCTTTGCGGATGGGTTCCCGTGAGGAGTCGCAGAGATTACCTCGCGCCCGGTGGAGCCGAAGTCGCTCGACCTCAATGCGACCCCGAGTACCGGCGACGGGCGGCCCCGTGGCAAATCAAAGAGCATGGTGGGCAAGATGACCATGCCCGAGGCCCGCGCCCTCATGTTCGCCGAGTTCCCGCCGACGGAGTACTTCGCCGACGATAGCATGATGGCCGACTTGATCAACGGTTGCCAGTTCTTCGACCCTGCCGACGCCGAGACACAAGAGGCCAACACCTACGTCGACCCGGCCGACCTCGACACCGAAGACACAAGAGTCCACCGCCGCTAGGTATATGGAGAAGCGCAAGGAAAAAGAGGAAGCAATGGCGGCGTATATGGAGATAACAAGGAAGAAGCTCGAGATCGAGCAAGAAAAGATCAAGGCCGAGGAGAACCGCGTGAAGCTTGCGGTGCTCGGCGAAGAGAACCGGATCATGATGGCCGACTTGAGCATCATGGACCCGGAGCAAAGGGCATGGATACTCGAGAGGCAAAAGATGATCCGTGAGCGCGAGGACGTGTGATGTCCTATTTTAGTTATATTTATTTATGTATTGTAGTATTTAAATTTCAAACAATTTCTATTTTGAACTATTTAAATTTCGGAATTTTAAGTCATTCCAATGTTTCAAAGCTTTTTAAAGCCTCATTTGCGCCAGGCCGTTGGGGGCACCCCAACCCCAAACGGACAAAGACCCAAAATGTGTCCGCGGTCCGCCCCCAAACGGACCAAATGGATACCGGCGGCCGCATAGATTCAAGAGGTAGGGGCGCATGCACTCGAAACCTACCCGACTTTGTACCTTTGGAGTAGAAGTGCCGAAGGTCATGTCATATAGGAGTAGGAAAAGGCTCTAAAAGTTGTTGTTGAAAATTATGTGAAGCAATTCAAAAGGCTGATAGGTTATCTTCAAACTGTCATTAATACAACAGTTAATACAACCCCGGGCTACCTGACAGCAAATGCATAGTCGCAAACAAAAGTAATCCCTGAGCATCCCAACCCAAATCATAGATTTCATGGTCTTTTATTGCTTTGTGTGCATCACTTCATGGATTTATAAAAGGTTGCAGACCATTTATTGTTAAGCAATTATGTCCCATAGTTCTATTTTCTTTTTCTATGTGTTACTTGAACTAATATGTTTGTGGTTATTTTTGCAGGTTCACATGGTTGTTTAATTAATCTCCCTACAATTCTTGCTACCACTCGTAGGGATGGTGACAACATCTACACTATTATTTTTTGTTTTGTGGACAAACAAGAAACATCAAGTTGGTTTGAAGTATGCAATTGGTTGTGAGTAAGGGGAAATTGTCAACTACACCATTATCTCATATAAGCAAAGGCTATGTGGGAATTTTTGGCATTTTCCATGACTTTAGCTTCATAAAATATGTGTGAATATGTGTACCATTCTCTATGATTTTACTATCTTCAAATAATATGTCAGAATATTTGTAGCATTTTTCCATGATTTTCACTAGCTTTGTAAAATATGTTAGATTTTTTTTACCATTTTCCATGATTTTTAGCAACTTCCCAAAATATGCTCAACCTAAGATGCATATTAACAATAGCAGATGTAGTACAGATTTATAAATTTGTGACAATTAATATGGATAAGAGGGATTGCCATATTTTTAGATATTGTTCATGATTTTTACTAGCTTCTAAAAGTAACTATGAATATTTATACCATTTTTCTAATATTCTACTAGCTTCATAAAATATGTATGAATATTCATAACATTTTCCAGGATTTTTACTAGCTTCATTCAATATTTGTTTCATTTTCCACGAATTGTACTAAACTTCGTAAAATATGTTAAAATATTTCTAGCATTTTTAATGATTTTTACAAGCTTCACATAATATGTTTAAATTTGCGTAGAATTTTTCCATGATTTATACTAGATTCTTAAAATATGTTAGAATATTTGTAGGATTTCCATGATTTTTCTACCTTAATAAAATAAGTTACTCCCTCTGATTCATATTAGTTTTTGCATATGTAGTGAAATTTTATAAAATCTATAAAATTAATATGGATCCGACGAACTAGAATCTTTGTATCGTTTTAATAGCATTTTCTATTATTTCTACTAGCATCATAATATATAATATTAGAATTTTTTTAAACACCTTTTATGATTTTTAATAGATTCAAAAAATATGTTAGATTATTTTTAGCATTTTCCATGATTTCACTAGCTTTACAAAATAATTTAAATTTTCTGTAGCATTTTCATGTTATTTCCTAGCTTCCTAAAATATGTTAAAATACTTGTAGCATTTGAAGTGATTTTTCTAATTTCATACAATAGAGTACTATATTTTTAAAAATTTACTATATTCATAATATGTTACAATATTCATAATTTTTACTAGCATCATAACTATGTTAAAATATTTGTAGCATTTTTCCATAATTTTGACCAACTTCATAAAATATGTTACTCCCTCTAATCCATATTAATTATCGCAGATGTAGTACAAATTTGTAGCATTCTATGACAATTAATATCTACTCGACGAAGTAGAATAATTGTAGCACTTTTCCATGCATTTTAGTAGCATCATTAAATATTTGTGAATATTTTTTTGCATTTGTCTATGATATTTGCTAGCATCATAAAATATGTTAGAATATTTCGAACATTTTCTATGATTTTTACTAGCTTAAAAAATAGTAAGAAATGTTTAAATATTTTCCATGATATTTACTAGCTTCCTAAAAATATGTGTGAATATTTGTAGCATTATCCATGATTTTTAGTAGCTTAATAAAATATGTGAGAGTATTCTTAGCATTTTACCATGATTTTACTATCTTCGTATAATTTGTTAGAATATTTGTAGCATTTTTTCATGGTCTTTAGTACCTTCATAAAATATGTTAGAATACTTTTAGCATTTTCCATGATTTTTACTGTCTTCATAAAATATATGTTTCACATCCTTGCTAAATGCAATAAACTAAGTTTATTCCAACAACCCACAAAGATACTCCTTAGGCACATTCATGCAAACTTCTAATCTGTTGGTTTTAGAGGAGAAGAATTACATAAATAACTGGACTCTGCTAGCTATTCGTACACTAAAAGTGCCTTTGATATGGCAATGCAAAATATAAAAGATGAATGAGAGGAAGTATCGGAATGGCTATGCAAAGTCCTCGTTGAAAGTTCGGAAAGCCATGCAATGGACTAAAAGTGCAAAACTGATCTAGTTCTGAACAGCCTCAGTGAGTTGTTCAACAGAATGGTCCTAGTAGATGTAAACGAGTGAAAACAATGTTTGATGTAGTCATTAGGAAGCTCATGTTCAGATATGAAACAAACAAGATCTAGGCAGCACATGCTAGGTGGAAGATCACACCCACCTACTATTAGAATTAGAAGAAGCAAAAAATGGTCAAGACCTTGCAAAGCTGTAAAGTCTGTACATGATTTGTGACGAGTAACCAACAATGCAAGAAAATGGGATAAGACTGGACTGCCTGCCTTGGCACCATGATATTTCTCCAATTTTTAAGTCCTGAAGACTTTGTGCGTGAATTATTTAAGAAGTCAATGATATGGAAGCCTACAATCACCCTATCTATCATGTCCTCGTGAGGATGTATGGACTAATTAAGACTGATACCCCTAACATTGAAGTGCCAAAAAAAAGGAGAAGAGGCGTGTTTGAAGTGTCCTTGCCCAAGATGACTTCAAGAATGGCAACTATCACATGCAACAACTGAAATTTAGTCGGGGCATAGGTACACTAATTTCACTTCTTCACTGAAACCATCCTTGTAGATGAGAAAAAATCAGCATGAGGTAGCGTTTACCAGATGTATTTTAAACTTTTCTGTCTTGAATTATTTTATTATTTATTTTAAAATTGGGCTTCACGTGATAGTACCTTGGCCTGTTCAGTTGGAGTTACTTTAGCATCTCCACCCACTACAGCTTGGGCAAGAATACCTATAGCTCCATCCACAACACCCAGGAGAATCAAATATACCGAACCTAATGGTGCCGGTGATAGGCTTGTCAGAGCAAGGAAGCAGAGCCAAAGGCGGGTTGGCTATTTGACCGCTAGCATAATTCATGTAAAACAATGTTATGGAACTGGAAAAATTAGTGCACATAAGTGGCTACGCATGCGTTGGCTAGTTGAAATGTGTATTATGTGAACTATCTAGCACTTATTAGTAATGCTAGCTAACCTATTCAGTACTGCTATTTGTAATGCTCGTGGACCTATATTTTAGTGGCTATGTCATGCACATGTAACATATTTTAGTATTGCAATTTGAAGTGTCTATGTCATATTGGGGAACATTTGTTTAGAACATATTGATCATAGTTTGGGAAGAAAGTCACCAAAATCCCGAGGTGGATGACGAGTATGTGAAGCTTGGAAGCTTATGAGCCTTGATCCCATTACCGTTACCAGCCAAACCTACGCAAGAGGACCGTCCATCAATTCAACGAGACTAAATTGCACGAAGATTTCGCCAAAGTCCAAATGAACAACAACGACAATGTTATGTCGCATAGTTGGAAGACCAGTATCGCATTTACTAAATGACCCTTAAGCTAACCTTCAGCTAATTATGACCTTTCGATAAAACTTTCAGGCAAGTATGGCCCTTTTCAAGTCACGGGCTTAGGTGTTATGAAAATCTCAGAGGCTCTCAAATTTTCAAAAGGTGTTATACACTTTGGCTTATCCCGAGGCTGCAAAACACCAAAAATTCTAAGTGGTATGATGTTTTCTTTCTAAGAGGCTCTCGGAATCTTATAATGCATCACTTCAAACTCTGAGATTCAATCTCAGAGTCTCAGAATCTTTTTGGACGAATGAAATGACTGCAAATGGGCTTACCGTTTAAACTATTACTAGCTTTGTTCCGTACTATAGGATGTTTTAGCACTTTTATTATTTACATGTACTTAGACATGTATTAGTAGGTAGATTAACGGATCTCAGTACGTATATAATCCATATTGAAACGAAAATACTATGTTGAACATGGGTGCATATGAACCCGGTTCGGAAATGTATTTTCTAAATATCAAAAAAATATGAAAAAGGTTCACGTTTATATCTGCACGCTCCATGTGTGAGTACAAACTACAAAGTATCACGGAGAAACAACTTTTGACTTGGCCAACATAAAAAGACAATATGTCGCATATATATTTCTATAAAGCACACAAAAATTCTCTTTTTATGGTGGCAAAGTAAATAGTTATTTTGTCATGAAACTGATGTGCACAACACATGTTTGAGTTTTTTTTTAAATAATACGATTTTTTAATATAAATTCGGAATCCAGCGCGCGAAATCGAGAAATTCGCAAAATAGGGCGCCGTCGGCATGACTCGTGCCGATCGGCACGGATCGTGCCGAAAAGTCCTGGTCGGCGGGACCCACGCCGACGGCTGCATGCGGCAGACGCGCGCAGGCCGGGCCCTCACCTTTCGGCATTAGTCACGCCGATCGGCATGGGTCATGCCGATCTGGCCCGAGATAACTGCCCCGCGCCGGCCCCCTTCCTTTCTTCCTTCTTCTTCCTCGCGTCTCACCCGAGAGCTGTGTGCTCTGTTCTTCCTCCCCCCACGAATACACTGCGAAATCTTGCCCAAAAAATTAGTGTGAGAAGGTTAGATTGCTAGGAAACAAGAGAGGAGGACTAGGGCATCAAGGATCTGTCCATGCAGTAAATTTTCGTGGATTCGTTTTAAGGAGAGGAGGTGGAGGATTGGAAGCAATGGAGGCCAACAATGGTGGATAGCAGTGGTGGGAGCTCCTGTTGGAGGAGGAGGTGTGGTGGTGGAGCAGTGGTGGCGGTAGATTGAGGCCGGGAACGGAAGAAACGGGATTTCCACGCGTCAAGGGTAAACCCTAAGTAATCACTAGATGAATCTTGTTTATCTTATTTAGTGGATTTATTTATTATGTATGTGTTAGTTGTACAATATTTGTGTCGGTGGATGTGATAGTTGTAGTGTAAAATATTTTATCGGTGGATGTTGGTTATTGTGTTAATATAGTTGTATAAAAAAAATTGTCCGAACAATGCGTTAGTTGTAGTATAGATATATGTTAAATGGATGCGTTTATACTGTCGGTGGATATTTGCGGGATGAATGTGTTAATATAGTAGTTGTATAAATAATTTTATGGGATGGATGCGTTTGTCGATGGATTTCGGTGGCTGTGTCGGTCGATATTTATCGGTGAATGTCGGTTCTGTGTTACTATTTTAGGAGTATTAGTAATATTGGTAATATTTAGGGTGGTAGTAATAATTGTTTATGTAGTATTTGACGCAATAAATTGTTTAGGTAATGGAAGTGATTGATTTCATTGTGCACTTCGGCGCCGGTACTGTCCGCGTTACAGAGACTGGTGTTGATCTTAGTGAATATAATAATATGGTGATGCAGTTGCCAAACCCAGAGAGAGCTAGAATAGCTGCAGTGCAGGAGTATTTCACTGGTAATTTTGGGTATGATCCTAATATATTTACGGTTAAGATTCAGTCAGTATGGTCCAAATCCCGTACAAATATTTTTCGGGAGTTGTTACCGCTGTATCGAACAGGTCAGTGGATAACTTGGCTAGCATCATGCAAACGTCGAGGTACCCAACCAGAAATCCTGCTGATATTTTATCCGAAGCAGAACAATGTAGAACAAGGTGGCGGAGGTTTTCAGCATGGAGAGAGCAGTCAGGGTGCTGATTCACAAAATGTGGATATTCCTGATAGGTATGAGCCAGCACTATGTGTTGACTCGGAAGGACCTCCGCCAGTCGGAGAGGCTGATGCGGATGAGTACGAAGGTACTGTGCAAGAAGAGATGCTGGTTGAAGATGAGGATGGTGTTGAAGAAGATCTTGATTCGGATGATGAAGATGACGCAAATGAGGATGATATTGCTAATGATGAAGAAGATAGTGTTGCAGATGTGCCGATTCCTCACTCCTGGGATATGGACAAGTCGAACATGACAACTGTGGACGATGGATATTCTGCGGCATGGGAGTAACGAATAAATAATATTCGAATCGGAGCCCAGTATAACACAAAGCAGGAGCTGAGGGAAGCCGTGATTGAGTGGGCATTGGCAACGCAAAGGGTTTTCCGTACTGATGTGTCAAATAGTCGATATTTGACTATGAGCTGCACTAATATCGACTGTCCTGCAAGGGTCCACGCTCACGTACCGAAGTACGACGTGCTGTGGGTGGTGTCTGATTTTCAGCCACACACTTGTGAGATATCTAGTACGGTAACGGACCATCCAAACCTGTATTCAACTCTCATTGCATGCCTCTTGTTCAGCGAGATAGTGCAGAAGAAAGACATGACCGCGAGAAGCATTCAGTTGACAGTTAAGAGTAGATGGAAAACCAGTATTAAGTATGGGAAGGCTTGGAGAGCTAAGCAGAAGGCTCTAGAAGAGAGGTTCGGGACTTTTTATGATGCTTATGACAGCGTTGTTGAGATGGTGGACACACTGCAAAAGAGAAATCCTGGTACAGAGGTTCAATTTCAATGTAGTCATTGGAACAACCATCCTACGTTGGTGGTGTTTGCCCGGTTGTTCTTCTCCTTCGGCATCTGCATTGAAGCTTTTAAATACTGCCGACCAGTCTTGTGCATCGACGGCACATTTCTCACCGGCAAGTACAAGGGGGTGATATTGACTGCAATAGGAGTGGACGGCAACGGACAAATCGTCCCTATTGCGTTTGCCTTTGTTGAGGGTGAGAATTATGAAAGCTGGCTATTCTTTCTCAGGCAGTTGAAAAAGGGGTTGTGAAGGATAGGCCGAACGTGTGTATTCTTCATGACAGGCATGCAGGTCTGTTGAAGGCAATCAAGACTCTGCAGCACCCTGCTGAAGACGAAGAAACTCCGTGGACTGATGTGCAGAGCCGATGGTGTATGAGACATCTGGCTGCTAACTTTTACTCTTGTTTTAAGAGTAAACGTCTTATGAATTTGTTCAAAAGACTCTGCAATGTGAATCAGCAAAGAAAGTATGAATTTTTGTAGGAAAGGCTAACTGAATTCACGCAGAAACAAGTGAAGGAAAGAAGAGCTGCACATGCAACGGCAGTAGCTGCTCAGGTGGCGGCAGCACAAGCGGCACAAGCGGCACAAACTGATGAGTCTGAACCAGTAGGGTTGTGTGATTTGCCCGGAATTGATCCACCAGGAACAAAGAGAAAGAAAGGAGCACGCATCCGGAATTTCGAAGAGTGGATAGAGAAAGAGCCGCCCGTGAAGTGGTCTTTGTTGCATGATGCACACGGAGCGAGATATGGCATCATGACTATGAACCTTGCAGAGATATATAACTTTGTCCTCAGAGGGAACCGGGGTCTTCCACTTACAGCTCTGGTCGAGGGGATTATGCACGGAACAATGAATTATTTTAGAGATAGACGTGTCGAAGCCGTGAATCACTGCCATTGGTACCCTGACACACCTTACTGTCGCAAGATAAGAACATACATGGAGAAGAAAACACAGAAGGCTCGGTTGCACAATGTCGTTAGAGTTGGTAATGTAGAAGCTCGGTATGAGGTGGGCCTGCCGACAGAAAGATTTGGGGCTGCCGTGCTGAGAACCCACGAGGTGTTCATAACTGACGGATATCCGCCAAAATGTGAATGTACCTGCAACAAACCGAGGCTTCTTCATCTTCCTTGCTCTCATGTGTTAGCAGTATGTGGACAGATGGGGTTGCATGCTGGGTGTTTTGTGTCACCATACTACATGAAGGAGGCAGTGGTGCAAACCTGGACCGGGGAGATGAGAGGTTTCCGAATCGAAGGTAACTTCAACAAGGTTGACGAGGCAAAAAGAGAAATCATTCCTAATCCATTAACCATGCGGACTAGTAGAGGACGACGTCAGTCACGGCGCATCAGGAATGATATGGACGAGGCTGAAGCAGGTGGTTCAACTCGTCAGTGCTTGTTATGCAATTTGTTCGGCCACAAAGAGAAACATTGTCCAAAATTCCCCCAAGGAGGCGAACCTGTACGTGGCCGAGGCACAAGAGGTGGCCGAGGAGGTAGAGGGCGAGCAAATCGTGGCTAGTATTATGTTTTAATTCGTATTTGTAATAATTAAGTACAATTGTTCGAAGTTGTTTGTTCGAGTACTATGTTTTAATTCGTATTTGTAATAATTAAGTACAATTGTTCGAAGTTGTTTGTTCGAGGACTATGTTTTAATTGGCATTTTATATGTATGTATCCATTTGTAATGAGTATGTTCTACCTTTTATGTTTTAATTCATGTGGTATAACTTTACAGATGGCGGGGCGTGCTTTGCTTAGTGCCGATGTTGATTCCAAACATCGCGCTAAGATATGGGAGTCAGGTGGGCAGCCACATCTTCTGCGTACTCGGACATCATCGAGTAACTGGGAGTTGCATCCTGACTGGATTGATCGGTACGTTGGACTTAATAATATTTTATATTGTTTAGACTGTCAACGGTTTTACTAACGGAGTTCTAATAAACTTTTTTTAACTATTTGCAGGTTGACTTGGGCAGGTCTTTTACCGCTTGCACGTCTAGTTGAGAGCATCCCCGCAGGATGGGTTCAGCTTCAGCCGGACGAGGTACACGGCGAGCCGAGGCAGATGTACCAGATTGCCACTAATAAGATCACGGTGGACAGGTCACTGCTCAGCTGCTTAGTGGACCGTTGGAGGCCGGAGACCCACACTTTTCACTTCCCGTGGGGGGAGATGGCACCGACTCTTCAGGATGTGTCATATTTGTTGGGACTCCCTTTGGCTGGCGCAGTGCTTGGACCTTCAGATCCTCCGCCCGATTGGCATGAGGTCATGCAGGCACGGTTCGCAGGCGTGCATCCGGCGAACCCCATGTTGCCTGAGCACAAGCATGGTGTACAGCAGAATTGGCTTAACAAGTGGCAGGTAAAATGTGAATTATGTAGTGAGTTAACTTTGTCGGTTTATCCTCCATAATTAACTTCTTTTGTTTGCTGTTTCCAGGTACGGGCATACGGCATCCCGGTGCAGCACCTGACTCACGAGCAGCTTACGCGGAGCCTCGAGGCGTATCTACTTTGACTATTTGGCAAGGTGATGTTCACTGAGACTCATCACGACACTATTACTGCTCGTTGGGTACCTATAGCACTAGAGATTGCAGCGGCACAGAACCAAGAAGACATAGTGCAGCGGAGTTGGGGGTCTGCTCTATTAGCTAGTACATACAGGGCTCTGTGCACCGTCTGCACGAAGAACTCGGATAGCTCTTCGATACTTGGATGTCCTCTACTTCTGCAGCTCTGGTCTTGGGAGAGGTTCCCTGTCGGTAGACCCGACGTGGACGCGACGAGGCCCTGGGACTACAAACTGATAGATCACAACGCAGTTGATCTTCCCACATTTGGCGGTATGTGGGCACATAGAGAGGTACCCATTCACTACTCCATTACTTGTACGTTAGGTTCTTTAAAAAAATTATGTTGAATTATTCTTAAGAAATTATAAATATGTGCAGAGACGCTTCGTGGGTGATCAAGTGAGAAACTGCTACGTGATGTTCACTGAGTGGTTCGATCAACTCCCACATCACCAGGTTATATGGGAGCCATACCACGAGTCGCGAATACAGGCACGATACCCCGGCGGGATTTCTTCTCTGTGCACGAGAGATCGTGCATACTGGTTGACTACACGTCGGATTGTGTTCGACGTCTTGGTGGAGGAGATGTCACAACACCGTGTTATGAGACAGTTTGGACTTCGCCAGTGGCCGGTGCCTCCGACTAGAGCTACACTTCCTCAGCACGTGCACAAGTAAGTACTAGAACTTGTATTTATAAAGTGGGGTACTAGTGTTGTAGTACGTACTTATGCTATGTGTGCATGTGGCAGGAAAGGACGGCAGGGAGAGAGATCGCTCGCATCTTATGTGCAGACGATCCTCCCATGCATACAAGAATGGGGGAGTGCGACGGATCCGGCAAATTTATGGCCCGCAGAAGCACCCTTTGTGCTTGCTGATTTTGAGGAGTACCTCCGGACGTACAGGCTCGCCTGTCGCACTCGTTTGGTTACGACTGCCGACCCTGACGAGCTTCCTGCGGCTGATATCACGGCCATGTACCCAACACAGGGAATCGGGGCTCGGGGAAACACAGCGGTAAGTGCTCTAGTTTCAGTACTCTACTACTAAATGTACGTACTACAGTAATAACATATCTGACATTTTATTTATATTTAACAGGCCGACATCATAGCAGATATTCAGGCGGACGTCGCTGCGTACTACCCCGTCGTTGGTGCCCAGCACCAGTCGTGCTTCAAGCGTCTACAGGGCAGCTACGACGTGCTTATGGTGTGCTGACCTGCACAGATGCTGGGGACGTTGTTCCACGCCATGCACCCCCGCGTCCCCCACGGCACTCCTCGGCACGGCTGTTAGGTGCCGCACAGGTATCACCACCCCGTGACACCACTCCTCGGCACGACCCACGCCCACGTTTTACACCTCAGCAGAGTCCTTGCACACGCCCCACAGACCACACATTTGCGTCTACCTCTCGCCAGCCGGACGCTATCGACCCTGGTCCATCCCAGCCACCTCTTTCACAGATTCCAGTGTATGTGTCGGGTCCTTCACAGCCGACTATGTTTATGCCGGCAACTTCACAGTCGACATTGTTTATGTCGGGTCCTGCACAGCCTCCACTCTTTATGCCGGGTAGTTCATCCTGGCAGGCACATGCACCACCGTACACCGGGATGCCATATTCGTACGGTTATGGGGGCGGACCACAGTTCGTTGGAGCATCACACCAGCCGCAGATGGCCAATCTTATGGGCCAGTACTCTCAGCAACTAATGCACGGAGGTTAGAAATTTTTATTTGTAATACATAGAACGTTTATGCACCAACAGTACACACTAACATATTATCTTGTGCAGGTGCAGATAAGGCGTACAACTCTCCGCAGTACGACTTGGACACCACTCAGGCATACGCGCCTTCGCCACCGATGCCCACTCAGCAGACACCACCTCCGGAGACAGCACAGCCAGAGGACGAGCAGGACGACACGCCGTTGCAAGGCCGCGGAATGCGGCAACACCACGCTCCCACGCGTTTGTCACCTTCCGGGCCTCGGCGTAGGAGGACGCGGTACCGTCGTCAGGTCGACGAGGAGCGATGCTTTTACCTATGTGCTACTCGATATTATGTACTATACATATTTCTATGTACGAGACATCTCCGTGTTCCGTTCGACAGTACTAGACATATTCATATGATTAGGTAAACATACTCGGTAGTTCAAAAACTACAACTTCTAAAAATCTATCGATTAACATACTAGATAATAAATTGGTACGAAAATTAAGATATAACACAAACCGAGTCCATACTCTCCACACAACATAATAAATAAAGATAATAAAAATAAGATAGAACACAAGCCGAGTACATGCTGATCACACCACACGAGAAATGAAATAACACAACTCTACCTATCTCCCATCGATGCACCCTGCACCATCCGCCGATTTAGCTCCCTTGCTCTTGCTCGATGTTTCAGCCTTCTTCTCCTTGCCCTTGCTCGATGCTTTGGCCTTCTTCTCCTTGCCCTTCCTCGATGCTTCAGCCCTCCTTTCCTTTGATGTCGGCATGAAATCGTCGTCATCATCGCTGGAGACTACCCAAAGATAGGACTCACCGTAAAAATAGCGGTCACCTTCGGTCCGGAGATACGGACCATTGGTAACCTTCCTATCATACTTATCTACAAGCCTCAGGATTTCTGCACGGATTTGTTGCGGGGTCCTATACGGAAACCCGTCTTGAATTTGTCTCGCCCCAAGCAAAGCGAGATGTCTCTCACTACCAATAATTTCTGAGATAGGAACTATCCTACCATCTACCTTCAATTCTTCGGAAATCTTAGCCAGATGCTCGGATGCGGCTATGTGAAACCCGGACACACACTTCTCACAAGGAACAATACACACCATGCTTGCGCTCAAGTGACTCACATGGCTATCTTCGAGTGGGTTTTATAGGATAACTAGTGGACAAGTGGGCGGGAAGCGGTGGCGGGAGAAACAGGCGGGAAACGGTGGCGGGAGAATTCTGGCGGGAAACTGTGGCGGGAAAATATTGTGCGCGCAAGGTTGGCGGAAATCGGTGGCGGGAGAAAAGAGGCGGGCGAAAATTGGCGGGAATCGCCGACAACAGAACATGACGGGTACCGGAAATTTAGAGGGGTAAAACATGGGAGCCTGGTCACATTTCGGCATTAGCCGTGCCGATCGGCACGGGCCGTGCCGAAACGTGCCGTCGGCAGTTGGTTCACGCAGATCATGCAGCCGTCGGTACGGCTAATGCCGACCTGGACCTTTCGGCACGATCCGTGCCGATCGGCACGAGTCATGCCGACGGCGCCCTATTTTTCGAATTTCTCGATTCCGCGCGCTGGATTCCGAATTTATATTAAAAAATCGTATTATTTAAAAAAAAACTCCACATGTTTTGCACCTATGCACAGAAATTTTGTTTCAAATTTTTTGGACATGTTTTGCATCACCTATGCAAATTTCAAATAAGATGGTTCATATGTACCCATGTTCTACCTATTCACTCTCATATTGAAATATCTAAAAGTACTACCCTCTCCATTTCTAAATGTAAGCATTTCTAGCCTTTTTCTGTACTATCTAGACAGGTTTTAGATACATGCAAAAAAGCTAAAATGTTTATATTTTAAAGAGGACTTTTACTGTACCCCTAAATTAACTAGAGCGGTCCATTTCTACAGATCCAATGGTTCTCGTTGCGTGGTACTTCCTACTTTTAGCCAGGAGTACCAACTCCAAATCTTCGACGAGCGCATGGAGTACCTCTATCTTAGGGCTATTTTAGTCTTTTTCGTGTCTTATTTTTCCTTGACACGGTAAAGGTTTACCCCGCTGAAATGTTATAACCCTAATCAGATCGCCAAAACCTAATTCAGAACGAAATGGGAGTCGGAGCCGGCAGGGACGAGTCCGGCGGGGAGGAGGACGAGGCGCCGGCCATCCCCCGATGGAGGAGCGCTGACATGGCGCGGGAATAGGGGGGCGTTTCCCTTGGTCGAGGAGATGGAGAATGAGAGGCGGAGACCCGTCCACGCGCCGACGCTCGCCATCGCTGCCGCCGCCGACGGGGAAGCCGGTCGCCCGTGGCCCGTCCTCCACCATTGCACGCCGGCCGCAGCCGTTGTTCCTCATCCAGTCCTCCGTCTGCCAGTCCGGGCATGGCGGCCCCGCGCGTGATGCAGCCGCCGCTCGTCCACGAGCCAGCCATGCGGCGTCGTTGTCCAGCGAGGCGAGTAGATGCGCTTATAAAGGAATGTAGTCAAATGCATGCCGGACTGCTCCAGCTTAGTGGATCTAAATATGATTCTCTCTCCTTTCTGTAAGGTTCAGTTTCTGTCTTGATTGAAGTTCAGTTACTAAATTTTATCTGTAACTGCTTGTTAGATACGGAGTAGCTTGCATCCATATTGTTGCTAAATGCTACTACAGTAGGAGTTTTCTTGAGAAAGCTCAACAGGGGCGATAGCCAACCTGAACGAAAATTCGCTTTTGAGTTTGATCGGTATAATTACATAATCTATCAGGCTTATTTGCAGTGCTCTTTAATTAAATACTGACTTCCGTTCATAATCTCTCAGTTTGATCAGTACAATTACATTATTCAATGAGCTTGCTCCGTGTTAGAACTTAGAACTCATCGGTCGCGTCCGCAGCTATATTTTCTAAACCATACCATCTCCTTCAGGATCAAGCAAATGTTATGAAGTTGTTTTAAGAGGACGATGCAGTCCTTTGAGTTCCCCATTGAGATGTTGCTGGGCTTCAGCTACTGATCAGCAAACTTGATAGCAGTGGGAGGTGTGTCAATCCAGCACTGGGGCATAGCCGTCACCAGTCTCCTTTTGAGCGGATGCAGTCCTTGAATTATCGGTATGCAGTTTGTAACTTTTCTTTGCGATGTCGAGAGACAACATGGCCAAACAGTGCCATCTTCTAAGCCCTCTCTTCAGACGATTTAACCTGAACGCGGAGAACGCATGTATAAGAAAAGGTTGTGTGAACAGATATAACTTTATGAGCATAAAAACTGTCCCAACACCTCAAATTTTCTCATATATCTTCCGGCTGGTGAATGGCAGAACAAATCCAGTAACAAAACAACACACCAAAGAAAATGAATGATTAAATCAAAGAAACAAGAGATGCATGCTTCATACAGAAAGACAGCCATTATTCGTCTATCCACCAATAGGATGAACTAATTGGCTGAACAATCGGGGACACTTTGATCGAATGACAGCGCCGGGATGGCGGCCCGAGTACAGTCGATCGTGACGGAGGCGGCAGGGAGCGCTCAATCTCGGCGCCAGGACAATTACGCCGGAACCGGCACGAGGGCAGTCGGCCGCATCGGCGGTGGCTGCCAGCATTCGATCGATCCATCACGGCCTGCGTCTCGATCTGATTTGGAAAAAAAAATCAAACCGATCATGTGCTAGGTCCATTAGGATAACACATGGTAAAAGTCTAACTTGCCCTTTTACACGGACGGCCAGATCAACCAGGTACTCCCGCGCATGATTTTGGAGTACCCGGGTACTGTAAAAATCGCCTATTTTAAAACGGAGGAGGTACATTTAATCACACCGCATTGTAAAAGTTTGAATGATCAAAAGTGAGTGACCGGCAGTTAAAAATTACACTGGTCGTTGAGTTGAAAATGCTGCCGACCCCTGCAGTGGTACATTGTGCAACAGCAGACAACCGGTCGTCCCCTACCTACGCATTCAAGTCGCCATGGCCCTCGTCGTACTTGCGAGAAAGCACATCGCGCATCTTAAATGCGCTGCCCGTCGATCGTCGGCTCGACCACTTGCTATCATCATCCATCGATCCCTGCCTTCTTCCCACTCTCGTCCTGTTGTTTGCAGCAGGTGAAAATCCGGGAGCATTATATTTATGCACCTCCAGTGTCCTCCTCGGCTTATAAATCCATCTCCGCATTGATTGCCCACGTCCCGTCTCCTTGTCTGCGTCGCCAACCGCCCAAGCGAGAGAGGAACTAGAGGATACATCATCGGTCGATCTAGTCGACGGCGAGGGCATATTCCTTTCGTGTCGTCGGCGGTGGTGGTGGTGCGTCGGCCGGCGCCATGGGGAGGACTCCCTGCTGCGAGAGCAAGGGGCTGAAGAAAGGGCCGTGGACGCCGGAGGAGGACAAGCTCCTCGTCGACTACGTCCTGGACAACGCCCCCGGCAACTGGCGCATGCTCCCCAAGCTCGCCGGTACATCCCGTCCCCGGCGGCAAGTCGGCAAGAATAAACCATGCATGCATCCTGGTTTCCTTCTTCGTTTGGGCAATTCGTTGAGGCTTGTTTGCGTGCAGGGCTGAACCGGTGCGGCAAGAGCTGCCGCCTCCGGTGGACCAATTACCTCCGGCCGGACATCAAGCGCGGGCCCTTCACCGCCGAGGAGCACAAGTCCATCCTCCAGCTCCACGCCATCGTCGGCAACAAGTGAGTTCTATCCTAGCTAGGCTACCACTGCCATTATCGCACCAAGTACGTCCATACAGTATGTGTTGAATTGAATGAGGATGCTCATTGAATGATCAAAGATCGACGTCATTTATGAACTCATCTGCGTTCATTGACCATATGCATCCAAAACCGGCACTGGGATCTGACGATGTTCCTGTCGTACGTCGCGATCTTCTCTTCTCAGGTGGTCCATGATCGCCGCGCAGCTGCCGGGCCGGACGGACAACGAGATCAAGAACTACTGGAACACTAACCTGAAGAAGCAGCTCCGCCAGCAGGCGGCGCTGGGCGGCGACCACCCGGCCCTGGCCCTAGCCGGCGCCACCACCTGCCTCGCCGCGCGCCACACGGCCCAGTGGGAGACCGCCCGGCTCGAGGCCGAGGCGCGCCTCTCCATGCTCTCCACCTCCGCCGCGACCACCAGCGTGACCGCCTCGTCGTCCTCGTCCACTGCCGAGCAGCATGGGGCCGCCGAAGCACCGTCCGACGTCTTCCTGCGCCTCTGGAACTCCGAGGTCGGGGACACCTTCCGCCGCAAGTCGGCGGCAGCGGCGCCAAAAGAAGAAGGAGGAGCGCCAGCTGCAGCGGCGGTGTCGGTGTTGCCGCCATCCGGGGATGACTCGTCGGCGGCGTCCAATGTGACCACGGCCGTGACGGCGGAGGACTACCAGGCATTCCTGGACCTGGCGGCCGAGGAGTTCGGCTTCTTCCACGGTGGCTTCTCGCTGTTCCCGCCGGCCGACCCGCTCGTCCGGTCGTCCATGTTCGCCGAGTTCTAGCTAGGAGTAGCGAGCGTACGTAGCGCAGTACTATGCATGCGTACGCGTACGTACATACGTGTGTAAACATGGCAAGCGTGTGCATGCCGTGTGTTGCCGTGGCGTGTGTACGTGTCTGTACCGTGCAGTGTAACACTGTAGTACGTGTGTGTGATGTTATCTCTCTAGGGCAAGCGTTTTTTTATCCGACTGCTCTAGCTGGGAGTCTAGGACAGGACAGGACATCGATCTGCTGATGCTTGCCCGTGGACTTCTGAGGCCTTTTTTACGTTTATTATGTTGCGCAAATAGATCATCATGTGTGTACTTTTGGTTACGAGATCCTTGTAATGTAATCGATCGATGCTCACCATTGTGCGTGAGAATGAGTTGGTTTGGAGATTTTTTTTTTGGAGGATTTGGAATTTCTGATATTCCCTTGAAATAGGTTTTCCGCAATATTAATATAGCAACTAACCGATAGGGGTCAAACAACCAATCAAGCCCAAAAGAATCAATAAATTATAAAGAGAAAAAACGCTTGTTCAAAGAAAGCGAACATGACTCGCAACCGCTACGTGGTATTGGGTCTAGTCATAGACGTATGTGTTTAACAAAATTAAACACCAGATTACAAATATATTATTTGCAGAACTTTCATATTCTTCCAGGGAGAAGGAAGACGTAAGAGCATCTCCACCGGGGGGCCTCTAAAGGACCCCATAAAGGCCCTTTAGGGAGCCGGAGACGAAAAACGCGCAACAGCGGCACCCCCAAAAGCCTCGCCCCGAGCAATTTTATGTCCGGCACCCCCTATAAGGACTCTATACTTGGAGGCCCTCCTGGGGGTGCCGGACATCGACTCGCGCATGGTCCTGACAGTGCTGGCCCGCCCGCCATACACACAGGCGCCTCGGCCCTGAGTCATCCCCCCCCCCCCCCCCCCCCACAGCCCTCTCGTCGACGATTCGCACCATCGCCGCCACTCTCGGCGCCGCCTGCTTGATTCGCACCAAGAGGACCTTGGCAGCACTAGGGACCGTCTCGCGCCGCTCGTTTCCGACCTCGTCTAGCGCCGGTGCATCTAGTTCGAGCTCGGGTACGCCTCCTCTTCACTCCCACCCCGCACGCAAGCTGTTCGACCATTGGTTGATAGGCTGAATTCGTTGATTCATCAAACATGCAATGGACAGCGACGACGAGGTCATGTTTTTTGAAATGATGGTGGAGGATGCCGCTCTTTTGGCCGACGCAGAGGAGAATGATATGATTATGGCCGCACTTCTAGAAGCCGCAGTCGAGGAAGACGCGGCGCCGAAATTTGGAGGATCATCGAAGGGGCGGCGGCCCAAGAAGAACCGCAACAGAGCAACTGGGCACGCTCTGTTGTTTCAGGACTACTTTGCCGAGAACCCGACGAACTTGCCTCATGAATTTCGCCGGCGCTTTAGGATGAGCAGGAACTTGTTTTGGAGGATCTTGCACGGCGTTCGGGACTACGACAACTACTTTGAGCTGAAGAGAGACTGCACCGGCTTGATTGGGTTCTCGTCTATTCAGAAATGCACGGCGGCCATACGGTGCCTTGCTTACGGTTTACCCGCCGATGCTCTTAATGACTATCTCCGTATGTCTGAGTCCACACCCGTCGAAGCCACCTACAGATTCTGTAGGGCTGTTGTGAAGGTGTTCGGCGAGCGCTATCTGAGAACACCAAATGAGGAAGACACGGCGCGTATTTTGGCACAAGGAGAAGCAAGAGGATTTCCAGGATGTTTGGAAGCATAGATTGCATGCACTGGAACTGGAAGAACTGCCCCTACTCGTGGCAAGGGATGTACAAGTCAGGGCATCACGAGAAGTGCAGTGTTATACTTGAAGCCGTGGCAGATCATGAACTTTGGATATGGCATGCCTACTTCGGCACCGCCGGTGCCGCCAATGACATCAACGTGCTCTACAGCTCCACTGTGTTCCAGAAAGTTGTGGATGGCCTAACTCCACCATGCAACTATGTGATCGGCGGCCATGAGTACACCAAGGGGTAATATCTTGCTGACGGCATCTACCCCACTTCGGCTATATTTGTGAAGACAGTCCGCAACCCTGTCGGCGAGGCAGATTGCCATTTTGCAAATAGCCAAGAGGATGTTCCCAAAGATGTGGAGCGAGCTTTTGGTGTGCTCCAGGCCAGGTGGGCTGTTGTCCGCTACCCTTGTCTTTCATGGTCGCCGGAGGAAATGGATGCTATCATGAATGCTTGTATCATCATGCACAACATGATCATTGAGGACGAGTCGGCGAACAGTTCGATTTTTAGGGGACTATGGCGACTCCAAAGCCGGGCCTGCCGCCGAGGTATGGTCAGTTTGTTGCCATAATTCGGGAAATTCGTGATGAAGCTACGCATCACCGACATGACTGCACAATGACCTCGTGGCACACGCATGGGCTATCAAAGCCAATCAGCCGGTTGTAATAGAGTGATATGAAATTGTGTTGTAATAGAACCAGGCACATTCTTATTACGTACAACAACTTTATTAATGCATGCACATTCTTATTACATATAATTACAACTACTCTTCTTTGTCATCGGACTCAGCCTTAGGAGGCGGTGTCCCAGGCACGTCGCCCGTCGGCGCCGAGTCAGGAGTTCCCGGCTGCCACTCCGGTTCTGGGGCCTGGGGAACGGCAGGCCCTGGCGCACGGGACGCCCACGGCGACCATGGTTCCCAGGGAGAGAAAGCAGGCCGTGCCGGGGATGGAGTTGCGAGCTCGGGGTCCTCTTCCGCCGCGTCCTCAACCGCCGCGTCCTCTGCCTACTGTTCTTCGGCGGCGCCCACGGCATGCTGATCGTCGACCAGCACGGCCTCCCTCTCCTCCTCCTGCTCGACCACCACGATCGCCTCGTTCTCCTTCTGATCGGGCAGCACCGCATTCTTCTCAGGCGACGACATGGCGAGCGAGTTGTGGGCGGAAATAATGAGATCGATGTGCGGCCGTGATGATTGTTATATCGGTGCCAAGCGGTGCGAACGCAGCCCAAAACTACGCGGCGGCGGTTGCAATCCACACGAAGCGTCGTAATGTGGAGCGACGCGGCAGTTGCCGGCGGCGGTTCGTGTGCCCGCAAGGTGTTCGGCAGTTCGCTCAAAATTTGCAACCGTTTGGGGGGTGGGCTTTTGGGGAGTGCCGCTGTGGGCGGACTCTAAATGTTGACCGGACACATGTCCGGCACCCCCAAAGGAGGCCCAATTGAGGGGTGCCGGACACACATTTAGAGGCCCCCGGTGGAGATGCTCTAAAGGGGGAAGAAACTAAAATTGGGACTGCTGATGTGCGTTATTGATCCTCGTGGCAGAGTTTTTTCTTCTTCTTTGGTTGTGTGTATCGTTAATGTATTCGCGCATCTTGTTGGTGTAGATGGTGATTGTAATTGGCATCTTCACAATAATTTATATATTCACTTTATCGAAAAATCAAGATTAGATTGTCTCGTCGGGATTAGAATAATGTCTGATTGAGAAGATGTTGTTCATTTGTATATGTGTATTTATTGGAACCTTTTCATTAGTTTGACTTCTAGCTGCGTTGGTTAAAGCATGAAATTTAACATATTTTTAGATTTGTAAGTCTCGAGTTTGAGTTCTGATGTTTACAATTTATTCACAAATTGGCGTTGTTACCTCTGACGCATATTGAACATACATCTGAGATTGTTCTATGCACATGTTGAACTCTATGTATAGCTATTAACCTTGACAGGGCAACACTTTACAACGAAACATTCTGAATTGGTGTTGTAGCTTTTTTTAAGAAATGGTACACAAACATTTATTAGTACGCGCGTACAGACACCCTAAAACAGTCACGCACACACCTTACCCCTATTAATAGTTTTTTAGACGGGCCTAACAGATCTTGACATTGACGAAGTTATCTAGAACGTCTAGCTATTGACAGACATGTCACCTACCACTGAAACAATACTGGATTTATCCTAATAAATGAGAATTCTCATATCGAGTATATATGATTTAAACGTGGATTAGGCTGATTCCACTGCATAGAACCAAACCAGCACATGTTGCCGCCGTTAGTCCGGACTCTTGCAATGTGTAGTAGTCGGTGGCAGTGCACCCACAAGGGGCGGTCCAGTCCACGACTCGTTGCATGCGTGCATGCAGGCGTGGTCGGTCCCGGTTCGCCGTCCACGCATCGTCAAGGACATACGGTCGAGGCTCGAGAGGATAGTTTGTACGCCATCAGCGCGAGCGCGTATAGCGCGGCTCTGCTTGGACTTGGACCATGTCGATCCGGCCGGTTTGCTCATGTCGGAGATCACGTTTGGCTCGCACGTCGTCGATCGATCGGCAAAGACGACGAACACAAGTGAAAACAAGGCTTTGGTGAGGACACATTTGATACCGGATTTCAGAGGCGAGACAGCCGGCAGGCAACGGCACCGGTTGCGTTGGACCCTTTAGTAGGTTGCCTCAGTCGGCTGCAGCGCGCGGCCCCCACGGTAAGACCCTTTAGTACCGTACTAAAGGTTCGGCCTATATTGCCTTTTTCCACCCGAGGCATAGCTCCATTGCTTTCATTCAACCTCCATTTTCTTCTCTCTTTGCTCTCCCAAGCTCCAGCACTCCTTGATCTCTACAACATTTGTTAAGATTGGTAGCACTTACTTATATAAGGGTTAGCAACTTCATCTTCTCTTCCGGCATTTCAATTTTAGCTCATTTTGCTAGTTTAACTCATTTGATTTTTCTAGTGCAAGCAAGGTGTTTGATGAAATGATTAAGTTAGGGATTTTATTTGTTTTATATGCATTTTGAGCTCAATTTAAAATAAGATTTGTGCTTTTTTATAGTGTCGTCCCCACTTTCTCACCGCCGCCGATCGCCCGCGGCGCCCCGTGACCGACACCACCTCGGTGAGCCTCTTGTTTTTGTCTTATATTTTTTAAAAATATTAGTTATATGGTTTAGATGCATAATTATTACTTGTATATTTTTCTTACTTGATAATTGTTTGTTATATATATAGTGTCATGGTTTTGACATCTGTCCACACCGGCTCTCGTCCGCTCTATTATTCGGATGTGGTACGATTGTTTGTTATAACTATATATTTGTTTAATTTCATGTTTCTAACAATTAAGTCGACCAACTTGACGTAGATATATTTTTATCCAGTAGGTTGTTGAACCGGAAAATGAACCCGACCCTATTCTCGAGTTTTTTGTAAAAGAAAACGACGATTTGAAAGCAAAACTGAAAAGAAGTGAAGATCTTCGTCTCGAAGAGAAGATGAAATGAGAGTTGAAGATTGCCGACGTCGTTGATGATAACGAGATCAAGATGGAGGCAATGCGCTTGGATCACGAGATCAAGATGAATGCAATACGCTTGAAGTTTAAAAAGATTAGAAAATATGCCATTAGTCAAGAGGCTTGGTATCATTATGCTGTTGGTTCAATAATTACCTTAGTTGCGATTTTGATCGCATTTATTGTTGGATTTAAATTCTTTATCTAGTTATATGTTAGTTTAAATTAATGAATGTTTATGAGAACTATGTATTTGATTTGTTTAAATCCGGTGAACTTGTATTAATGAATTTAGTCATATGATATAGCTGTGGTGTAATGGTTTTAGATATATTTATATAATGCAGATGAATCGACAATGGATGTACGTTGACTGACGCTCTCCGGAGTTCATTAGCGGTCTACAGGAATTTCTCCGTGCGGCTGAGTTAAACAAGAAGAATGGTTTTATGTTTTGTCCATGCGATGAGTGTCGGAATAAGACGAATTACCCTAGCGCAAGAACCCTAAACTTCCACCTATTCCGGAAAGGCTTCATGCCCAATTATTTTTGTTGGATCAAGCACGGAGAAACAGGGATTATAATGGAGGACAATGAAGAAGATGATGATGACAACTATCCTCTGTTCTCTGAACACGGTGATACTAAAATGGGGGAAGACGAAGCTGAGCATGAGGTCATTGTTGATGATCAGTCTGATGATAATCTTCGTCAGGTTATTCTTGATGAACAGATAATCTGCGGAACTGAAAACGAGTGGTTGAAGTTAGAGCGCATTTTAGAGGACCACAAAAAATTGTTGTACCCAACTTGTGAAGATGGCCAGAAAAAGCTGGGTAGCACCCTGGAATTGCTGCAATGGAAGGCAACGAATGGAGTATCTGACAAGGGATTTGAACAGTTGCTACAAATATTTAAAAAGATTCTTCCAAGGAAAAATGAATTGCCCTCCAGTACGTACCCAGTACGTACGAAACAAAGAAGATTGTCTGCCCACTAGGATTAGAGGTGCAGAAGATACAGCAGATATAGGAACTTGACTATGGACCTTCTTTTAAGATCCCTTTGTTTATTACAAATTTTTAGACAATTAAATTAAATAGAAATAAAAGAAAAAGAAACTAGAGAAAAAACAAATAGATAGTTATTACAATTTTTTTGACAATTAAATTACATAGAAATAAAAGGAAAAGAAACTAGACAGAAAACAAATAGATATATGGTTATTACAAATTTTTAGACAATTAAATTACATAAAAATAAAAGAAAAAGAAACTAGAGAAAAAAACAAATAGATAGTTATTACAAATTTTTAGACAATTAAATTACATAGAAATAAAAGAAAAAAGAAACTAGAGAAAAAACAAAATTGAAACCAAATAGATATAAAGGAAAACAGAAAACATAAGAAAATATAAGAAAACAAAAAACATAACAAAAAAGAAACAAAATTCAATTCAAAAGCACTTTAGTACCGGTTTGTAACTACAACCGGTACTAAAGGGTTGGCTTGGCGCGCAACCGTTTGGTGCGTCCGAAAACCAATCTTTAGCACCGGTTGGTAACAACAACCGGTGCTAAAGGTTGGTTTCGAGCAGTTATCACAGGGAGATGCCCCCAAATCGGCTAAGTCTCGTCTCGTCTTCGTCTCCTCGCGCGATCAACCTCTCCGCCGGCGAAGCCCTGCCCGAGCCACCGTCGCTGCTCCGGCCTGCCCGCCGCCACCGTCGCCGCTCCGGCCTGCCGCGACCTGCTCCGGCCCCACTTCCGCCATCGTCGGCCTGCTCCCGCACGCCCTCGCGGCCTCCCGAGCTCCGGCCGCCATTGCCTCCGGCCGGCACCGCGCACCTCCACCGCCCCCGGCACCGCCATCGCCTCCGGCACCGCCACCGCGCCGCCTCCCCGCTCCGGCCACCGCACCTGGATCCACCTCCCCGCTCCGGCCACAAGGTTTTTTTTTTCTTCTTTTGATTATTGCTAGCTTTAGGATATGTTTAGTACTGTTTTTTTTTTTGAATTTATGTTTAGTACTGTTTAGGCAAATGTGTAGCAAACTTAGATATTTAGGAACTTTAAAAATATGTAGCAAATGTGTAGCAAATTTAGAAATTTAAGAACTTTAAAAATATAGCAAAGTTGGAAAATTTAGTTGCAATATATATTGTTAATACTTCATAATTAGTTGCAATATTTTTGTGTTAAATTTGTAAAACAATGTTAGTTATAAAACAAAGTTAGTTAATACTTCGTAAAACAATGTTAAATTTTGTGTCAATTTGTAAAACAATGTTAGTTATAAAACAATGTTAGTTAAACAAAGTTAGAAATATTTTGTTAAGAAATATTTGTTCCAATTTATGTGTATAAAAAATATTTGTTGCAATTTTTGTATCAACTTTAATTCTAACCTTGATTCAAATTTAAATTTGAAGTGACATTGAGCTATGGACAACAACCCCTTCATCCGAAACGAGGACGATGAAGCGCGAATGGCGGCAATAATATTTGAGAAGAGCCTTGGAGTAAATTCGGATAGAGAAGATTCTGATGATGAACAAGACGATGATTTCAGCTCAAGATGTTTGAACGACTCCGGTGAGGGACTTGAGCTAGAAGAAATAAGAGACGACGACGAAGTGCCCGCGGAAAACTCCGGCCAGGTATATATATATATTAAGTCTTGTTGATGCATAAATTGATTTATATTGCACCTACTAACAAAACATTTTTCTTTTAGCCCTCCGGATCTAAAAAGAAGCCGACATACCCTACACGAGGAAGCTGCAAGTTGGTGCAAAGCTGTCGATCGATGAAATAGGCGATGATGGCAAACCGCTGAAACCCGAAAACACCTGCCGCAAATATGTAGCTCAATGCGGAGCGATTGTTAGGGACATTCTCCCGATCACCCTTGCAGAATGGAATGAGCCGAAGAAAGCCAACGTTGGCGCAAGTTATGTCGACGACAGACTTAAGCAAACACTTTGGGACACAATCTTGAGTGATTTCAGCCTACCGGAAGGTCTCCCAGAGAAGAAGCTGGAGAAAGTCAGGGAGTGGACTCTTAAGAAGATGGCCACGCAATTCAACAGCTGGAAGCAAAAATTGTGGAAAAATTATGAGAAAAAGACTCAAGAATTCAAGGGCCCTCTAGAGAAGATAAAAGATGATTGGGCTGCATTTGTAGCTTATAAGAAATCAGCCGTCGTTCTGGCCCGATCCGAGAGAAATAAGGAGAATGCTAAGAAGAAGAAATACCACCATACTTTGGGGTCAGGTGGCTACAAGACTGCCTTGCCTAAGTGGGAATCATTTGAAAACGAACTGCGTCTAAAAGGGATCACTCCACAGACAGATGACTGGCCCGAGAGGTCCAAGTACTGGTTGTTCGCACATGGAGAAGTGTTGGACCCAGAGACAGGGCTAATTGTTCCAAAAGGAAAATGGAAGAAAAGAATTACACGAGTTGTAAAAAAGCTAAAGACTGCAATAGCGGCCGTCCGAGAGGGAACATTTGTTCCCAATAGAGAGGACGACGAGCTGACACTCGCCCTCGGGAATCCTGAACACTGGGGACGATGTCGAGGTAGAGGAGGCGGAGTTGGTTTCCTTCACGGGTTTCCCGCGGACGTTGCAACATATAAAAGCCATTCCAGAAGTAAAAAGAAGGAGGCGGACCGGTTATCACAATTAGAACGCCAGGTCTACATATGGCAGGCCCAGGTGAAGCGGCAGCAGGAGCAATTGGACTCAATTACCCAGCAAAGGGAATCTCGGATGGTGCTAGAAGATCCTCCAGTCGATGTCTGCCCATCTCAGCGGAAAAGCAGCGTGGGTTCCACGCATCTAGAATATCCTGCAGTTGATGAACCGGCGGCTCACTACCCCGTGGATGATATCACGGAGAAGACAAATTGTGAGTTACATGTGCCAATGAAGAACATCAGTTATCCGGTGGCGAAAGGATATGCTTTACAACATCAACCTGGAGCAACCTTTCATTTTGGTCAGATTCCAGCTGGATATGCTCGTGTCGGGGTCACAAAAGTTATGTCGGGATTCCACTCAATGGATCTTCACATTCCTGGAAATGATGACGAGAAGACTTTGGGAGAAGTCGAGCATGGTATCGTCCTATGGAAGAAGAAATACATCATCTTTACAGACTCTACGCCAAGGCCACCGACTCCTCCGGGTAGAAATTTATCACCTCAAAGTCCACCCGCCTTCCTCGATGATTGGGTGCCCACCGCAAGTCCATCGCCCGCGCCGTCCCGTCAGGCGACTGATGCGCCCACTAGTCATGTGACAAAGCGGAGGTTGTTCTGGAAAGACAGGTCCCCCGTCATTAAACGTGCAAAGAAAACGCAGAAAGTGAAGTCTCCTGAGAAGTTAGCTGCTAAGAAACCGGCTTGCGAGATAATTATGGAGGAAATAACAGTGAGCTTAAATGCCAATGCGGCAACCTTTTTTGAAAGGAGAAAAGAGGAAAAACATGCCGCAACCCTGGATCCCATAAAGGAACTTCTGAAGACTATACCAATTGAGGTAAAAGATCGCACCATTGACAACTTATATAACCCTCCACCGCTGCTGTTTACAGACTATGAGCGCGGTATTAACAAGGTACATAGCTCGCAGATGGAGGAAGAGGAGGAGCAACGAAAACAAAAGAAATGCGGGAAACAAGTTGCCCAGCTCGGGGAACAAGAAGTACAATCGATGGCCACGCTCATTGTGTCGTCTCGGGCTCCTCAGGAAATCGAGCCTGGAGAAGTTGTATACCGTGCAGACAGAGAGTACGAGACTCTTGAGATAGCATATCAATATACTCTCGGGCTGCCTCTGGTGGCAAACCCCAGTGCTCTAACAACACAGTTATGGAGATTGCATAACTGGTACATGGACATCTCAAAAGATGGGACTTTCTATTTCATGGCGGGAGTTAAGGATGAGCACTACTTCCAAGAATATGCTGTACAGGTTAAGTTCTCTGAACTTTTTCAGATGTACAATCAACGTGCTTTCGACAAGTCTATCATCAGCTGCTATTGTCTGTAAGTAATTTATTTGTGTATTTTCGTTATTTAGTTAAGCTCGTTCATTGCCGGTAATTATCCTCACATCATTCTTTTGTACGCTATTATGCAGAATGAAGATTCGTGAATGCAGACAGCTCAAAATCTGGGACATTGGGTTCATTGACCCGGATAAAGTTCATGTCCAGACTTTAGAAAATCAACCCGACGCCATAGAGGACGTTTTACTGAATTTCTTTAAGCGACAAAGTACCAAAAAAGAAATACTTTTTCCTTACAACTTCAAGTGAGTGTTACTGTCTTGTACACATTCTTTTTTGCTTTCCCGATATTAAGTGCAATTGATGAGTTCTGAATTACGTGCGCAGTTACCACTTCATTCTCCTGATCATTAGACTCGACGATGGAGAAGTTGAAATCTGGGACTAAAAAAACAAATCCAGATGCATACAAAAGCGTGCGTATAATGCTCAAGAGGTAATTTCAATCGCACTATATCGGCCTCTTTTTCGTTCATTTACTTGATATCAAAAGTAAGTAATAACTCCTCAATTCATATTCTTTTTGGGCAGGGTTTGGAAAAAGTTCACCGAGGAAGAACCCGGTGAATGGAAAGATAAGCTGGAGTTCAAAGCTAACAAAGTAAGTACTACTACTTAACTAGGTCCGTGTATCTTTCTAATTCTCTTTATTATTATTTGATTAAATCATATTCTTGTATAGTGGTGTCTGCAACAACCAGATGGGACGGATTTATGTGGATACTACGTTTGTGAGTTCATTCACATGAAAGTCAATGAGAGTGTCAATAGTCAAAGAAATATAGAGGTACGCAAAAATCATTCACAACTTTATTTTTCTACCATCAGTTGTGTTTAGTTTCAATCATAACTAATTTGATCTCCTCCTTTTAAAGATGTCAAGGAAGCGTAACCAACTCCTACCAACGAACCACGTTAAAACAATTGCGGAGGAATTGGCGTGATTTTTCCTTACGCATGTCATAAATCCATCCGGTGAATTTCACTATGTGGAAAAATAGACTCCCTCCATGTAATAGCAGTGATATCTCCGTGAAAAAAGTAATATAATTATGGGTACTTAATTTATATGTGTAATGAGTACAATTTATATGTGTACGTAGTGAGTATAATTTATATGTGTAATGGTACTTTATACGTGATCTCCTCCAAAATCCAGAAAAATGAGCGAAAAGGAAAATAACAGAAACCCTAGACCCCGAAAAATAAGCGCACACCAAAAAAACAGAAACCCTGAAAAATAACCAGAAGAAAAAAAAACATAAACTTTTAATACCGGTTGGTTTTACAAAAGGCCTCCGCCCCGCGCGCCCAGCTCTGCCCACGTGGAGACCCTTTAAAACCGGTTGCAATCTGTGTCGGTTCCAAAGGGTCCACCCCTTTAATCCCGACCTTTTAACACCGGTTGCACAACCGGTGCTAGTGCCTTGTTCTCTACTAGTGGAACAGCGCGGCGGTCTGCTCATCTGCTCATCTACGGATTTTTAAGTTAGCTGTTCCCAGAACTGATTACTACAGTAATTCTAAATTTTATTGTGAAAAGATGTCTAAAAAATAGACGTATATAAACATATTTTAATGTTGGATATATCTATTTTGGAGACATTTTTTTCAGACAGAGTGAATACAGATTCTGTGTCGTCAGTGATTTGATATGCGGTGCAACTGAGAACAGCAACAATCGAGACCAAGCAAACTACAAAATCGAGACCGAGCATTCTTGTTTAGCGGAGTGAGAATTTTCATTTTTGAAACTACCATATCTACCTACTCTATCGTCTTGGCTTGCCGCTGCTGCACTCACCGGTCGCGCCGTCACGGTGAGTGAAAGGATAAAGTAAATGAGTATACTGTATACTTCTATAAGAAGACAGGATCTACAAGTAAATAATTTGGGCGGTG
This sequence comes from Poa annua, assembly GCA_026929855.1. Lineage (NCBI taxonomy): Eukaryota > Viridiplantae > Streptophyta > Magnoliopsida > Poales > Poaceae > Poa > Poa annua. Next base: position 77,153,937 of record CM049433.1, read on the forward strand.
CATGCATGTACTGGTCCAGCAGCATGCCTATGCCGATCTATATGCAGCGTACGTACGATGGAGATGCCCAATAAAAGGATCTATGCTTTTACTTCTACCATGGTAAGCCTAGGCCATCTTCAACGGTCCGACGCAATTTGGAACCAAATCGTGTTCGATTTGGTCCGTTTGCGTCGGGTCGCGGACACAAAATGGGCTATGTCCGTTCAAATGTCCGTTTGGGTCGCGCCCCATCCCAGCGGTCCGACGCAAATGTTTTTAGGACGCCATTTAATATTATTAGATATTTTACATTCTAGGACGCGGAAATAAATGCAGAAAATAAACTAGGCTGGCCGCCGGCGCCTACTCCTCGTCGCTGTCGCCGGTGAGGTCGTAGAAGGGCCGCGGGTCCCAGGGGAAGGACCACGTCGTCGCTGGCACCGGAGCTGGTGGCGGTGGAGGAGGCGGTGGCGGCGGTGCGGAGGAGGACGACGCCTCAGGCCATGGCGCCCACCGCGGCGGTGAAGGAGGCGGTGGCTGCGAGGAGGACGACGCGCCAGGCCATGGCGTCCACCGCGGAGGCGGCTCCATGACCTCCGTCTTCGGAGGCGGCAGCAGCGGCCCGCGGCTGCTGGTCGCCCCAAAGCGTGCCTCCAAGGCGGAGGCTCTCAGCGTCGGGAATAGGCCGTCCCAGTGGCTGAACTCCTCGAGCTGGCTCTCGTCGAGCGCCCGCTGGAGGGCCTCCTCCTCCCTGAGCTCGGGCGGCTGGAACTCCGCCACGGGCAGCACGTTCTCCGCTTGCTCCTCCTCCTCCTCCGCCTGCTCCTCCTCCTCCGCCGCCTCCTGCCGAGGATACCACCCCGCCGCCTGATGCACACGGTGAGTGTGTTGTTGGGAGACCCCAAGAGGAAGGTATGAAATAGTGCAGCAGCAAGTTTCCCTCAGTTGTGAAACCAAGGTTATCGAACCAGTAGGAAATAATGAATTCCCCCGAGGTGTCAACGGCGCCAGAAAAGTCTGCGACGTAAGTGACGTGGAACCTGCACACAACACAATCAAGATACTTTGCCCCAACTTAACGGTGAGGTTGTCAATCTCACCGGCTTGCTGTAACAAAGGATTAAACGTATGTGTGGAAGAAAGATGTTTGTTTGCAGAAAGTAACAGGTTTGCAGTTTGTGGTTTATCAGATTAAAGAGAAGGACCGGGGTCCACAGTTCACTAGTGGTGTCTCTCCATAAATAATAATAACATTCATGCGGGTGAACAAATTACAGCTGGGCAATTGATAGAATAATGATGAGCAAACCAATGCATATACCAACGTTATGATGTCTAGTGTGAGATTCATTCGGGCATTACAACAATATACATAGACCGTTCCAACCGCATCTATGACTAATAATCCACCTTCCGGTTCCCTTTCAGTATTAAGTTGCATGCAACAGATTATCGCCTTAAGCACTGTGTGTAAAGTAAGTAAGTAACATCATCCTTAGACAAAGTACTACTGTTTTATCCCTAGTAGCAACAGTACATCTACAACCTTAGAGCTAGCTGTCACCACCCCAGATTTAATAGAGACATGAACCTACTATCGAGCATAAATACCCCCCTCTTGGAGTCACAAGCATCTACTTGGCCAGAGCATACACAAGTAACGGAGAGCATGCAAGATCATTAAATAGCACACACATGATATATTATGAAGCAATAACTTTAGTACTCAATATTCATCGGATCCCAGCAAACACAACATGAAGTATTACATAACGGTGATCTTGATCATGATAGGCAGCTCACAAGATCTAAACATGATAGCATAAGAGGAGAAGACAACCATCTAGCTACTGCTATGGACCCGTAGTCCAAGGGTAGACTACTCACGCATCAGTCCGGAGGCGGTCATGGCGACGTAGAGGCCTCCGGTGACGATTCCCCCTCCCGGCAGGGTGCCGGGGAGGAGTTCTGATCTCTCCCAAATTGGTGTTGACGACGGCGGCGGCTCGGGACCCGTGGAGGAAAATATGAACACCGTGCTAGGGTTTTTGGTCTGGGGGGTATATATAGGCGAAAGGGCGAAGTCGGTGGCGCCCCGAGGGGCCCACACCACGTGCTCGCGCGGCCAGGGGGCCTGCCGCGCGAGGACCAGGTGACGGCGCCTCGGTCGCCCACTTCGTCTCGTCTTCGGTTTTCTGGAACGTTCCCAAATAAAAACTGACTTCTGAAAAGAAATCGTCCAATTCCGAGAATATTTCCTTAAGTACTTTTCTGAAACAAAAAACAACAGAAAACAGGGAACTGGCACTGTGGCATCTTGTTAATAGGTTAGTCCCAGAAAATGCATAAAACTATATAAAATGCATATAAAACATGTAATAACTTGGTATAATATAGCATGGAACATAAGAAATTATAGATACGTTGGAGACGTATCACCGCCCAATGTGGCTTCCACTGCGACGGCTAGTAACGTATGCCGCCGTAGGGGTAGCCTTCCTCCCCGAGGAGCCCGGCGCACCTTCTCGGGTCGCGCTCCGCGGCCGGGCGATCCCACCACTCGGATTGAGGGTGGAACTGCACGCCGCCGCGGAGGTAGTCGGGCAGGAGACGGCGGCGGCGCAGGATCTCGACGGTGCGCTCCTCGCCGCTCCTTGGCACCGGCGGGACCGGCACCCTCTGCGAGTTGAGGTGCCAGCCGCCCGGCAGGTGGACGTCCTCCACCGGCACGGGCTTGTTCTTCTTCCACAACGCCGTGGCGAAGGAGACCGGCATGTACGGCCGGTCCCTGACCTTCTTGGGCGGTGGTGATCGGCGTGAGGATGAGCCGCCGCCGTCGGACTCCTTCTTGGGCTTACTGGATGGCCACGACGCCATGGTGTTGAGTTGGAGGCGCGAGAAGAGAGGTGGCTAGGGTTTTGGTTATGGGTTCTGGCCTCGCCTCGCCGTCCCTTTAAAAGGGGAGACCGAGGACGTGGTCTTCCAGACCATTGATCACGGGCTCTGATGGTAGAGGCAGTGGCGCAGTGGCGTATCGCCATTGATGGCGGTGGCGCAGACGCTGAAGCGGCGCGGTGCAGCCTTTCCTCGAGTCGTCGCGGCCTCGGGAGCCAAAGCGAAGGCAACGGTCGCTGACGCGCGGGGCCCGGTCAAAAGGGGGAGGACACGCGCGGACACAGCGGACCGTCCGCGGCGACGCAAACCGAGCCCAAATTTGGGCCGCGTTTGCGTCGCGGCGGACGGTCCGGGCAAAATGTGTCGCCCCGTTGGGCTGGGTTTTCCCCGGCCCCGGTCAAAAACGGACACAAACGGACCGCGGACGTCCGTTTGCGTCGGGCCGTTGGAGATGCCCTTAGAGCGTCTCCACCGACACCTTTTAAACGACCCAACAAAAATTTAAGGAAAATGCTATTCCTCAACCGGCAATAGCTACAACCGGGTGGGACGTGGCGCGCAGGTTGTTGACCATCGCTTCCATTTCCGATCTTCTGCTCGCCGGGCCGACACCTCCCAGAACCTCCTCCCTCATGCCGACTACTTCTGAAAGTGCACCTCCGCGCACTGCCTCCTCGCGGGTCACAGCTCCTCCCATGCTTGTCGCTGCTGTTGCTAGCCATGACGTTCTGACGCCGCAGCCCCTTCCTGTCGCGCTAGTCGCATGTGGCTTGGCAAGCCACTATCCCCGCAGTTGCCCAACGTCCTCCACCCCTCTGGCCACCGGCGCCATCCAACCCTATGGCCACCGCCTCCATCCATCGGAGAGGTGCGCCCCTCTGATCTCTCTCCAGCATGAGCAACTCCCCGTCGCGCACATGTGCTGCAGGCTGCACCGTTCCCATCTCCATGGACGGCTAGAAAGAGACTCAGCGAAGGAGCTATGAGGCTCTCCATGGACGGCGAGCTCATCACACGCCGCTGGATCCAAAGAAGACGATGTCCACCGCGGGAAATTCATGGACGACGAGCTCGAATCTGGCAGGCGGCGTCTCCATGGTCGATAGTGAAGGTCAGCTTTGGGGATTCCTTGTCGATGTTGCTCATGGTGTTGTTTTTGCTACATGTGTGTATAGCTTTTGGAGGTGTTGTTGCATGGTTTGTCGGTTTTTGCTACATAAGTGTGTTTAAAATGCTACATTGTGTTACACGTAGAGATTTTTACATATTCGTGAAAATTTGCTACACGTGCACATTTAAAAAAATGTTTTCGTTCGGAATTTTCTTTTTTATTGATGGGACACAGAATTTTTCAATTTTTTTGCTACATATGATGTTACATATATGTTGAAAAATGTTACTCACGAAACGTTTTTGTTACATAGATCGGACGCACCGGAGCGATCCACTTAAATGGATTCGATGGTGGGGAGGGCGGTTGTAACAAAGAGTTGCTAATACCGACTGTCCGCTAGCACTTGCCAAGATTTAATGGTGTTTGGACACTAAAAAACATCTCCATCAGCCTCCAATGATCTCGCCCGAGCCATTTTGTCCGGCACCCTCAAAAGGGCCTCCAAAAGTGGAGGCCATTTCGGGGTGCCGGACATTAGTTCAACACCCCTATGACAGGGTGGCCCACATGTCATACATAGAAACCACGCAGAAACGGTCAATCGCACCCGTCATACGTAGAAACAGCACAGAAACTACGTAGGGGAGACGAATTTTGAGGCTCTTAGTGGAGATGCTCTAAGCTTTTAGGTGCGGAAATGGGAAATGTTACACTAACACTGAAGTATTCAATCAGCCCACAGTTATCTCTCCTTTCTGTCAATACCTAAATTTCAGAGAATTTCAAAATGAGATTTTTTAAGTAATAAAAGTACAAATTGATGAGAGGACAAATTATTCCGTAATCAAGATCAAGGTCAAAATACTTCTACTCATGAAGGTCAGACTTTCCACTTCGGTGAATGCTCTAGGTTGTGGATAGATGGGTCCCTCACAACGAGGAGAACAACATTTATTGCCGTCGACTGACTCAAAGGGAAACTTTTCATTGCCAGTCTCAGCCTCTGTGGTTTCACCATCACTGCTTTACTCAGCCATCCTCTACGCATAATCATTCTGGCACTCAGACATCTTAAATGCATTGTCAGGCCAGTAGTTGCCTGAATCGATCACCTAAGACTGTTCCTCTGAGTTCACTGAAAATGTAACTGTTGAGTACGGATCTTCGTTTTCTTCTTACATCCAGCTTATTCATTTTTTAGTGCTCTTGTTTTATAAAAAGATCGTAAAATTCAATTTCCAAAATTTCAGGGCGCCCTACATTAGAATACACTCACTCTGTTTTAAATTAGATAACTTTCATTTCTATAAAAAATAAATATATCTAGAATTGTAAAATCTCTGGATACATATATATTTAGTCAAAAGAAAGTTATCTACTGTAATTCATAATGGAGGAAGTACTTGATGGGTAACATTACGATACACGGGCTGTATTAGACAGAGAGAGGGCATGCACCAACAGACAAAAAGCTCATATGAAAACTGAACATATGCACTACTACCTCCAAACGGAATTTGCTGTTGAAAATTGAATACCACGTTTGTGTTGTACCTCGACAACAAACAAAATCGATCAAAAGGAGTAGCATAATAAATAAGTAACACCATTTTCACTAATATGGGCCTTTGTAGGGGCCAAAAAGACCAAAAAGCTTCGCGACTTGGGATCCACCCTGAGCAACCACTATAACATTGGCGTTTGACGAACGCTGTTAGTTTCTCTCAATTTTTTTCCCGTTAATCTTTGGTAGTTCCTTAAAGCAAAAAGAGCTACTTGTAAATATTATATCGTCTAATAAAAGAAAAAGGCAGTGTTGTTAGCTCAATCTTTCAAACAAAATAAAAAACGATAAAGAATGTTTTATTAAATTTGAAATTTAGAACCAATTCTGATACAACGCACATGGTCTCTGCATAATTAGAATGCAAACGACCACAAATAGAAAAAAAATGAAAAATCATAATACAAGCATATAGAGACTCAAAAAATGCCTAAGCCGTCGAAGGGCCAATCCATATACTCCCTCCGTTTTTATATACAATATCACTATCTCATTTTTCAGATACCAAAAAAACAAATCCAACTAATAAATAGAATGAATAATTGGGTGAAAAGTCTCTTGTATTCCGAGCTAATTAAATATGATGCATTTGGTGACTCTTTCTCTATGGTGCATGCAATATTTGCATTAATTAACACCACTATACGAGATAGAAATCTAATCGTATCATCTTAGGAAGAGATACTGGCATAGAAACAAAAATGTATATTTGATAGGGACCTTATATACAAAAACAGAGGGAGTACCATGATGCACTCTATGTGGAAGAAACATTTCTCTCACCACCTTCTCCAACTGGGTACATCCATGCGTAGATAAAACCTTTGTTCTCCAAACGTTGTTGACACGACTACATACCGGTCCCGTGCATCTTAAAAACCGAGAGGTCGATTGCGATTTCTTATGCTTTTTATCGGTTTGATGTTAGAGTTAACAAAACGAACTTATATAAAAGAAACATATTACATACTCCCTCCGTCCTTGAAAGAGTGTACATCTAACTTTTATACTAAGTCAATATTTTAAAACTTTGACCAAATTTATAGAGAAATATAGCAATATGTATGACATCAAATTGATATATTTTGAAACTTCATTTCAAGACCAATCTAGCGATACTAATTAAGTGCCATAAATGGTGGTACATTTTTCAACAAAGTTGGTCAAATGTTAATAAGTTTGACTTAGTACACTCTTTAAAGGACGGAGGGAGTATGGTCTTTATCCGGAAAAAAAATGTATGGTCACATACTGTAGAACGGTTCCCATAGTGGGTGAGTATTCGCTATATCCTCTCCGCGCATTGTTGTGGCAGCCCACAGCCCATCATTATGGCCCAACTAGATGATCGGCCCCCCAAAACTTGATTCTCCTCCTCTTCCAGCCATGATCGAGCTCAGGATGTCGCCATCGCCCATTTGTCGCTTCCGGTGGAGTGCGAAACTGTTACGGCCGCTCCCACCATTGCCCCGATTGAAGTTGCTCCTTCACACGAGCTGATTCTATGGACTCATCGGTGAAACCCGGTGACACATACGGCCACCAATTCCTCGCGGTCGCCACCCAACATCCAATCCTCATTAACGAGAATATTTGGCGCTAGCCATCCCCGTGGTGCTCAACTAACTTTCAGTCTGGATCAACTGTCCTACAGCAATGACCACATATCAATGACGGGATGGCGCACCTAAGCCCACTACCAAATCTAGTGGCGTGGGAGAATCGCACTAAGAAACATTCCTCCTGCCTGGAACAAAAGAACTCACCCTCCTGCACGTCCAACCTCTCTCCCCGTCTCGTAGTAATCTGGCATTCTGCATGTCCAACCTCTATCCTCGTCTCCTAACATCTTCACTTGGAATATGGCCACATCATCGTATAAGCTTTTCCTTGTGATCCGCTTCTTTTTGTTCAAAAGATTGTTCTGTCATTCTTTGCTCCTCAGGTGGAGTGCGACACCATGGAGTCAAATGAAAATGTTTTCAATGGAATGACCCCTTTGATTTTAGGATCGATCCCCTTTTCTGTTTCTATTTGATGCGGCGAGCAGAGGCCAGCGTCTTATCCTCTTCGCATATGGCAGACAGTTTGTTCGTTCTGACCATCCAAATATTTTGAAACATGGTTTCGCCCGTTTTATAAATATAAGACCACACCTCGTTTGGAATTCAATAGCAACTCACAAGTTACACGATTCGGAAAAACTAATGGTTAGTGAGTTGTACACAATGTGTAACCTAACTAGAAAAAAAATAGTTACAACTCCCTAAAACTCAAAATATTAATCGCAACACAGTTAACAACTCACAAATTACACGAATCGTAAAGTAAATCTAATGACTAGACAGTTGCACCCCATCTGTAACTAAACAATCAGCTTTGACCCACCTACAACTCATAGATCATGCGAATCGTGATGCGCATCTAATGACTAGGGTGGCGACTGAGATTTAATTACTTCTTAAACGTCTCAGAACTAGAAATTGTGTATACATAAAGACCCACGATCGAACCAATACAAAGTGATGTAGTAAGTTAGTAACCCTATTAAAAGAAGATAAAAAATGGACCAAAAAATCAGGAGTAGCCACACCCCAAAAAATCTCAAACTACTACTGACTAGAGGTTCTACCACGCCTCCTTGTGAAACCATCAGACTTGTCACACTGCACCCACCAAGCTATTGGCGAACAGAGGCGTATGACCTTTTTCTCCACGCAGTGGAGCGTTGATACTGCCAATGGACAACAAAGACAAAGAGTGGTGGTAACTAAATCACGTGTAAATCATAGGAGGCCGCCGAAAACACCCAATGTCACCGCTGAAAGTGCGACGAGACATGATCTGAACGTGCCCGCACCTAGAGGTATCGGGCCTCCACACGGACGCCCCAAGAGGGTGGTGATGCAGCGCGCCGCCGTCGTCAAGACCGAGATGGTCAAATATTTTCACGGGAGCCCTGACGCGGGGAAGGTGATCACAATGGCACCCCAAGTGGGTCATGATAGAAGCGAGCATGAGACAGAGCTCTGAACTTTCACCCACAAATTAAAAACATTCACACCACATCTCAATACCACGAACCGCCCTCTGTCTCCAAGTCATGCCTCTTGAACACGATTTGGAGACTCAATTGCCTAGACACTGTGAATAATAGGATCGCTTGCCACCCCCTCCTCGCCACCCGTATGGCCAAAGAGAGATGGCACCGTCATCGCAACTCCAATCGCTGTAGAGATGACAATGCAATCCACCATCCAGACTCGCCTCCCGGTTATCCATCTCGGACTCAGGAATCTGGATGCGGAACCACCACCATAGCAAGCCGAACAACTCAAAAGTTGGAGACTGGTGCCAGATCTCGGTCCACCTTGCCCAAATCCAGTTAGCACACATGTAGCAAGGGTGCAACAAGCCGACGGACAATACACCACCGTATCGCCCGCGACTCACACCACATAGACCCAGAATGTATCTGCTGGTTGGCCACTAGATCTAGACAAGCCCAACCTAGATATGGTGTCCTTGCAGTCGTAATGCAGCGAGGGGACATGTATAGCCACCCATCGAACAACCTAAGCCGATGAAGGGACACTCTGGCCAGGTCCCGTCGACGTAGATCGATCTCGAATGGCCTAGATCTGGGCCCGCAAGCCCGATTTGTTGGAGTTCCACATGACTCGCATCACCGCCCGCCGCCTCCGCTTACAGGCCCGCATTGCCGCCGCCGTGTCATACCAACATCCCACCTCGAGAATGCATCATAACTGCACCTTCATCTAACCGGGAGAGCCCAACGCTGCCCGCTAAGACGTACAAATCGAGAAGTGCCCCCATCGCCGGCACGTGCCGCGTTTGCCCGGCAGCGCTCGCCGCAGCGGCGGAAAAGGTGTGACTTGTTTTTTAGGAAATTAACAATAGCTCCCAACCTCGTATGCCCATGTCAGTTTAAAAAATTCAAAACAAATACTTCTTCCAGGCCGTATTAAGCGTCGGGGAATTTGAACCTAGGAAGCACAATTCCATAGCTACAATAGCCACACTTTTTTATGTACCAAGGGAGTAGTAAAGTATTTTAAAAAACGGACAACAAACATATACAAGTATTTTAAATACGTGTAAAGTTCTGTAGTAATATGAATAGTCTTTAAAAAAAAGATAACAGGCCAACAGGGCCTTCTTTCTCACTCACATGCCCATCCAAATAACTCTCGCGCTTTCCTCACACCTCATCATTGGCACGGCGACGCGTGTAAACGAAGTTGATTCGCAATCCTCATGAATCACCGGGGAAGGACCACTATCCGCACCGATCAAAGCATTTTCTTCTTCATCTATCTATCCTTCACCACCTTCTCGCACAGTTTACACATGTCGCGCATCTCCTGCCTGCTGCTGCTCCCCCTCTTCCTGTTCCACGACCTCCTCTTACCACCCGCCACCTCCGTTACGCCGCCGCCGCCGCCGCCGACGACGACGACCGTCCTCCTCTCCTTCCTCGCCTCCCTGCCCGAGGCCTCCCAGCGCATCCTCCTCCCGTCGTGGCGGAGCAACACCACCGCTGACGGCAGCTCCCCGCCGCACTGCGCGTTCCGTGGCGTCACGTGCTCCGCGGCCGGCGCCGTCACCGCGCTCAACCTCTCCGGACTGGGCCTCTCGGGCGCGCTCTCCGCCTCCGCGCCCCTTCTCTGCGCGCTCCCTCCGGCGCTCTCCGCTCTCGACCTCAGCGGGAACACCTTCGCCGGCGCCGTCCCCGCCGCGCTCGCGGCATGCTCCGGCGTCGCCACCCTGCTCCTGGCCCGCAACAACCTCACGGGAGCCGTGCCCCCGGAGATCCTCTCCTCGCGCCAGCTCCGGAAGGTCGACCTCGCCAGCAACGCGCTCGCCGGAGAGATCCCAGTCCCCGCCGCCTCCTCTGTTCTCGAGTACCTAGACCTCAGCAACAACTCTCTCTCCGGCGCCATCCCGCCTACGCTGGCCGCCCTCCCGGAGATCAGGCTGCTCAACCTCAGCACCAACCAGCTCTCCGGACCAATGCCCGAGTTCCCTGCACACTGCCGACTCAACAACCTTGCCGTCGACAGCAACAAGATCACCGGGGAGCTGCCCCGAAGCCTCGGCAACTGCGGCAACCTCACCGAGTTAGTCCTATCCTACAATAAAATCGGTGGCACCGTACCGGATTTCTTCGCATCCCTCACCAGGCTGCAACAGCTGTTCCTCGACGACAACAGCTTCGTCGGGGAGTTGCCGGCGAGCATCGGTGAGCTTGTCAGCTTGGAAAGTCTGGTGGTGTCGAAAAATGGGATAACTGGACCTGTCACTGAGGCAATCGGGAAATGTCAGTCCCTGACAATGCTATACCTGAACGGCAACCGGTTCAATGGCTCAATTCCGTTGTTTGTTGGAAATTTGAGCAAATTGCAGAAGTTTTCTATGGCAGATAACGGCATATCTGGAACAATTCCACCTGAAATTGGGAAATGCCGGGACTTGGTTGAGCTCCAGCTCCAGAACAACAGCCTCTCAGGGACGATACCACCGGAGTTCAATGAGCTCAGTCGTCTGAAGAAGCTTGCCCTGTTCAAGAACATGCTCCATGGGACAGTACCCGCGGCGCTGTGGCGTATGGCTGATATGGAGGAGTTGCTTCTCTACAACAATAGCCTAAGTGGAGAGGTGCCCGCAGAGATTACTCAAGTGAGGAAACTCAGAGAGCTCATCGTGGCATACAACAACTTCACGGGTGAGATCCCGGAAGCACTGGGGTTGAACACAACACATGGACTTGTTCGTGTCGACTTGACTGGCAACCGCTTCCACGGCACAATTCCACCTGGTCTCTGCACAGGAGGTCAGCTCGCCGTTCTTGTTCTTGGACACAACCAGTTCAGTGGGGGAATTCCTAGTGAGATTGCTAAATGTGAGTCTCTCTGGAGGGTTAGGCTGAACAACAACATGTTCAGTGGGAGCTTGCCCGCAGACTTGGGCACGAACACTGGGTGGTCATTTGTGGACTTAAGTGGCAATCAGTTTCAGGGAAGGATACCGAGTGTGCTGGGTTCATGGAGCAACCTTACGGTACTTGATCTGTCTGGCAACAACTTCTCTGGTCCAGTTCCGCATGAGTTTGGAGCTCTAAGCATTCTTGGAACTCTGCGCTTGTCATCAAACAGGCTGACGGGACCAATACCACGAGAATTAGGAAAGTGCAAGAGACTTTTGTGTTTGGATCTCAGAAGTAACCTCCTAAATGGGAGTATACCTGCAGAGGTTACAACACTTGGTAGTCTGCAAAATCTTCTGCTCAGTGAAAACAAGCTCACTGGAACAATTCCAGATTCTTTCACTGCCACGCAGGGCCTTCTTGAGTTGCAGCTTGGTGGCAATTCTTTGGAAGGAGACATCCCTCCTAGCTTAGGCAACCTTCAGTACATATCCCAAAATCTGAACCTTAGCAACAACCGATTGAACAGTCAAATTCCAAGTAGCCTTGGCAAACTTCGGAACCTGGAGGTGCTCGACTTGTCGGCAAACTCATTATATGGTTCGATACCGTCGCAGCTCAGCGACATGATCTCACTTTCAGAAGTGAATGTTTCCTTCAATGAGCTCTGTGGTCAACTCCCTGTTGGCAACTGGGCTAAGCTCGCTGAAAAGTCACCAGATTCTTTTCAGGGGAACGCTCAGTTGTGCATACAGAGTGGAAATGCACCTTGCTTCAAAATTCAGTCTCAGAGAAACCGAAGGAGGAACACACACATTATTTTGGCATTGCTGTTGTCAACATTCGTTGTCATGATAGCCGGGTTGTGTGTTATTCATTACATTGTGAAGAGGTCAAGGAGACTGTCGGCGAAAAGCGGCTTGGTACGTAACTTGGACTCAACACAGGAACTGCCAGAAGATCTGACATATGAAGACATCCTCCGGGCCACTGACAACTGGAGTGAGAAGTATCTCATTGGCAAAGGCCGGCATGGCACTGTCTATAGGACTCAGTTTGCAGTTGGAAAGCAGTGGGCAGTCAAAACGGTTGATCTGTCCCAGTGCAAATTTCCCATTGAGGTGAAGATATTGAATACAGTGAAGCACCGAAACATCGTCAAGATGGCTGGATACTGCATCCGGCGCAACGTTGGCCTAATTCTCTACGAATACATGCCAGAGGGGACACTCTTCGAGCTATTGCATGAAAGGACGCCCCAAGTGGCTCTTGACTGGATAGCCCGGCACTTGATCGCCCTCGGTGTGGCAGAAGGCCTCTCCTATCTTCACCATGATTGTGTGCCCATGATTGTGCATAGGGATGTCAAGTCAAGTAATATCCTGATGGATGTCGAGTTAGTGCCAAAGATTGCTGACTTTGGAATGGGCAAAATTGTCGATGACGAGGACGCAGATGCAACGGTGTCTGTCGTCGTTGGCACCCTCGGCTACATTGCTCCAGGTAAATTCACCAGTCTTTGGATACATCTCTGTTGACACTGGAAGAATCATATTAACCCCAGCCTCTGCATCAAGGATGCACAAAGTGTTATTCTTAAAAAAAAGATACACAAAGGCTACTGTTTGTATACATGTTCTGTTTGTCTTAAGCTTTAGGGTTAACATCTGTGGTCATTTATGTTCAGAGCAAGGCTACTCTACAAGATTAACTGAGAAGAGCGACGTCTACAGCTACGGCGTGGTGCTTCTTGAGCTCCTAACCAGGAGGATGCCTGTGGATTCTGCATTTGGAGATGGTGTCGACATTGTAACATGGATGAGATCCAACCTGACGCGTTCAGATCATGGGAGCATCATGAGCTGCCTGGATGAGGAGATCATGTACTGGCCTGAATATGATCAGGCAAAAGCACTGGAGTTGTTGGATCTGGCGATTTCATGCACGCAAGTGTCATGCCAGTCGAGACCTTCGATGAGGGAGGTTGCAAACATCTTGATGAGGATGGAGAATAATATCATTCTAGAACATCACAAGTGAGACGTCATATTCAGTCTGTAACCATTCCAACATTCTACGCAGCTTAGCAGAAGCCGGGGCAATCCCCTTTTCTGAAAAAAAAAAAGCAGGCTACAAGCAAAACATAAATTCAGGTACTCTGAATCTAGCTTGGATCATGGAATTGTGTTGCTAGTTGTGTTCACCCTCAGAAAATGCCACATCCCAGGCAGCTGCTTCGGTCACCATCATCTCCGCCGCCAGCAGAGATAACCTCCTCCAGCAGAGATAACCTCCTCCGTCAAGAGAAACAACTTCTATTGAGCTCCGGCGGCTAGGGCAAGGCTTGCCTGCACAATGCCCCTTTCATAGGTTTAGTTTTTTTTTTTAGAATTTTCGGCTAGCCGGGACACATGGGCCAATTAGATAAGGCACATACATACCCATTAACTATTCTACACTATATTTCTGTTAAGTCTGATTACTGATTATATGGCTTTTCACAATTCGGGCTATGTAACCGTTCCAATAATAGGTTGGTTCTGCTTCTGCATGATAAATAAATGTACTTTGTTCAACTTGTATTGCTAGTTCATCGTGCTAACTGTAGTTTTATGTTCTAAATTATATATCACATGCCTTACACACGGGTCACAAAGTTGAAGTTCATTTTATCAGATCATTACAAATCAACCACACATGAATAAGCCCGCACTGCGAGTAGAGGCCTGACATGTGTAAAAGTCTGTTATCGAAAGTTTTAGGGATAATTGGTTATGTGCCCTACCTAATTCAGTTTTATCTGTTTGTATCATACTCGCGTAGTTTCTCTCGTCCGTGCCTTGGCTGCCTCGCATATCGTCCAAACGCTCCGTTTCCCTCCGGTCAACCTTTTTCAAACGGTGGGTCGGCCAGGCGCGGCTCGGCCTGACTGGTGGGGTCGGCCTAGGTCCTCAAGTGGGGACAGGAAGGGACGAGTCTGACGCCCAGGTTGGGTATCTCCGCCCCAATTAACACGTCGTTAACATCGAATTAACACTAAATTAACTGAATTAACACTGAAATAACTGACAATTCGTTGATTAGTACGTCATTATTTAGTGACAATTCGTTGATTCCAAAGTGGCGACAGGAAGCGAGTCCTTATTTAGTGAGAATTTGTTGATTAGTAAACTCGAATCCTTGTTTAGTACGTCGAATTACCGCTGAAACTGAAATTGAAAATCATTTTGAAACTGAAACCGAAGATTAGGCTTATATTGCGATTATATTAACAATTACAAAAAAAATCAGTACACTACTATGCCGGCGGCGGCCTAATACTACTACTACCTCCGTTCCAATAAATAAGGCTTATATTATTTTGGAAAAGTCAACCCATATAAAGTTTGACCAAGTTTTCATGAAAATATATTAATATGCAAAGTATAAAACTAATGTCATTAGAAACATCATGAACTATATTTTCATATGATCTCTATATAATATCATATTTGTTGATAAATTTTTCTAAAAAGTTTGGTCAAACTTTACTTGGCTTGACTTTTACAAAAAAAATATAGGCCTTATTCATCGAAACGGAGGGAGTACTAATTAGTAGCAGTGCAACTAATGCACTGCTACTGCTACTACGACGATCGCCGGCCTCGGCCTCGGCTCCTACACGCGCCGCTTCTTGGCCGGCGGTTCGTCGGAGTCGGAGTCGTCATCCTCCTCCTCCTCCTCCTCCTCCTCCTCCTCCTCCTCCTCGTCGCCCTTCGTCAACTCCGGGTCCGAGTCCTCCTCCTTGGACCCGTTGTGATCGTCGTCGCTGGAGTCGGTGTCGGAGTCGTCAGGATCGGAGCCGCCGCTCTGGTCGTCGTCGGACCCCTCGCCGTCGTCGTCGGTGCCGGAGCCGCCGCCGCCGGCGTGCCCGTGGCCCTCCTCCCACCACGGGAACGGGTTCCCCTCGCCGTCGGAGTCGCTCGGGATGGCATCGTTCTGCCACCAATGATCCGCCATTGTTGTTGGAGAGAAGGGGTGGTTGGGTTTTTTTTGGACTAGAGAGAAGAGAGAATGGAGAGAAGAGCGAGTGAACCGCAATGCCAATGCGCATTGGAGTTTTTATTAGTGAAGGGATAGTGATGAATTCACTCCCGCCGGCGCGTAAATCGATAACTGCTTGGAGCATCGAACAGGCGCATCGCTTCGTTTTTTTGCCAACGTAGTGTAACATGACAACACAATTTACAGATTATATTTGCAATGATGACATCGTGTGACCGCGCTTCACGTATAGTCGAACTGACATGCCTATAAATGTTTACCACGTCATCTGGTGCCCCTATATGTGTCGAGTATAAGTGTCGAACAGTTGATGCGCGTCGTCGTTCTGGTCAAATTTAATGCAGTTGGAGACGCTGTGAGACATCTACACGCATCAGAAGCATTTTTTGCGAGAACTGACGCGATTAATTATTTTTTGCGAGAACTGACGCGATTAATTATTTTTTGCGAGAACTGACGCGATTAATTTTCTTTTTACGTGCAAATATCCGGACACGAACCTGACGTGAACTACACGTATCGGTGCATCCGTGTCAACACACCAAGCGCAATCTGGACACGAACTGGACGTGAACCGGCACCCACAATGCGCGCTATGTGTAGTTACATGATCTGAATCAACTTGAATCGTTTGTAATATTTGTTATTGTACTTCTCTCGAACACCTTAAGTGCGCACTCTGTACGCGCCACGGCGTGCTTTGTGAGCGCACTGACGCACATTTGGGCGCGAACTAAGCCTAGACCATTCTTAGTCTCTCCAAAATGATACTTTCGTGAGTATTTTAAAATTAACATGTTGCAATTACAAAACCACTTCTCTTCAATCTTAGACCTAATCGTTTGAGTTTTGCGATATCACATGAGATACATGCCCTTCTAATTTTGAATGTATGTAGACCATATTTTTCAACTTGAGTCGTTGATATATGACATATGAAAACTATGTGCGTCGGTTTTTCAATTTTTCGATAATTTTTGAATTTATTATGGTTATTTCAAATTCGGTAAAACTAAGTTTGACCAACATTTAAACAATTTTAAAACATGAAAATGAAAAACTAAGCATGGATCCTTCTTAATCACTCCAAAATGAAGCTTTTGTGAGGTTTTGAAAATTTCATGTTGCAATTCCAAAACCACTTCTCTCCAACCTTAGACCTCATATTTTGAGTTATGCAATATCACATGAGATCCATGCCCTTCTCATTTTGAAAGTATGTAAACCATGTTCTTCAACTTGAGTCATTAGTGAACGGACAGACGTCGCCTAGAGGGGAGGGGGGGGGGAGGGGGGGTGAATAGGCGATTTAAAACTTTTTCCAAGGAGCCGGATTATCCGGTCCAAGAATGACCCGGATATTCCGGTATGCTTGATAAAGGCGGAATAAAACTAGTGCTTTACTTTAACAAGCATACAACCTAAATATACTAGGTTCACCTATGTGCAACAACAACTTATGCTAAGCAATACAAGTAATAAGGTGATAGCAAGATGAATGACTTCAAGCACGAAGGCTATCACAATGTAAAGTGCATAAGTAAAGAGCTCGGGTATAGAAATAATCGAGGCACGCGGAGACGAAGATGTATTCCCGAGTTCCACCCAAAGGGTGTACGTCTCGTTCGAGAGGTCTGCGCAACCACAACAGGTTAGCCGCAACGCCACAAAGGCTCAACTTCTTCTCCTGATGAACTCAACCACAAAAGGTTGCGAGTTCACCTTTCACTATTGATCCCCTTTGGGGCGGAGATCGAATCCCGTACAACAATCTTGAGGCACACACCCACAACTTAATTGGGGGCTCCCAAGTGACCACAAAAGGTCGGCCACAAAAGGCGTTGACCACAGAAGGTCGGCCACAAAAGGCGTATAGGGTCCAATGACCCAAGAGTAACAAGTTCACGAATTTCACCACCACGAATCCTCGTGGAGGGCTCAAACCGATGCACACGAAGTGCTCAAGTCCTTCACTCTCAAATTCCAACAAAGCAACAAATGCTTATGGACGAATAAGAGAGGAAGAACAAAGAAAACCACAAAGGAGTCAAATCCTTCACTCCCAAATCCCACCAAAAGCAACTAATGCTTATGGGGGGAGAAGAGAGGAAGAACAAAGAGAAGAACCACAAAGGAACTCCAAGATCTAGATCCACTAGGTTCCCCTCACTTAGAGGAGAGACGGATTGGTAGGATTGTAGATCTAGATCTCCTCTCAACTTTTTCTAAAGAATATGCAAGAATCTATGGAGGGATTGAGAGGGAAGTGAGCTTTCCAAGGTCAACAATGGAGGAGGAGAGAGAAAAAGTCGTGCTGCCTTGAATTGGGCAAGGAAGAAGAAGGGGATGGGTATTTATAGCCCTCTGTGAAAAATAACCGTTGGCTGTTTCGACACTCGGAAATTCCGGTGTAAGTGAGACTCGGAAATTCCGGTCACCCGGAATATCCGGTCAACGTAAATCTCCGAGCTGAATTTCCGGTTGGAGTCAGTGCCGAAAACAATTCTTTCCTTAGCCGTTTTCGCGAGGCTCTTTGAGGGCAACTCGGAAATTCCGGGTCATGAAAATATCCGACCACAATTTCCGGTTGAGTCCAGCACCTCTTTTCCTTCTTTCCTTAGCCGTTTTCTTGGACGAGCTGGGCAACCGGATATTCCGGTAGAGCGAAATATCCGGCCCCAATAATCCGGTTCAGCAGAACACCGAAACGAAAACAGCTATAACTTTTGTAAATGAACTCCGAATGAGGTGAGACCAATTTTGTTGGAAATATTGCATCCCATAAATGGAGTAAAATCACCACACATGTCAAGGTGTGGGACTTTCCTCACGGTTGAACCGGCAATATTTCCGCCACCGAAAACCTAACAAGTTTTCCAAAGTAAAACCGTTTTCGATGAACAAGAGCTTGACATGGAGATGAACCAAGCTCTAGTTCCTCACCACCATAAAAGCCAAATAAGAATCAAGAAATATGATATGCCAAGTATGCAAAGGTTTGAGCTCTCCACAACGATGCGATCAGGTTACTCACTTGAGAGCCCCTCTTGATAGTACGCCTATCTATCCTATAGCCCCATCAAGATCATACCTTTGCCTTGAGCATTCCACTTGAGTTAGATGATGACTATCTTGATCTATTCAAGTGGATCATCTTTCTTGATTGCGCGAGCACGCACATGCTTGATGAAGACATCTCCAAATACTCCCCCCATACTCCATTATGGGAGAATCTCGCTAAGCTCCGTCTTCATGTATCCATAGCAAGCTCCAAGCATAGGATCTCTTCGAGAAAGCTTCTCTTGGTCTTGCACATCTTATTCTTGATGACGATCACCACATGATGTCATCCTCCACGAGCTATATGAAATCTTCATTTGATGCAAGCCCATGGGAAGATACCTAACCCCACATAAAGATACCACACACACACATATCATGGGTTAGTTCACAAAGCTATATGCACAAGTGATTACCATTCCACGAGATACATGATCCCACTTGGGACATCTTGTAGCTTTGATCAACAACTTGATCAACCTTTTATCTTCCAATCTTTCTTTGCTAATATGATGTCTTGACTCCTTGAAGACATAATTGCAATATGCTCAACCCAACACATGACCATCCATCATATACACCTTTAAATGGAACCTTGGTCATCAAATAAGCTTCAAGAGTCCAACACATGAACTCCACAATTTCCATGGACAAGATCTATAAAGATATCTCAATGCAAACATTAGTCCATAGAGGTTGTTATCAATTACCAAAACCACACATGAGGGCACATGCTCTTTCAGTTAGTATATGACATAATACAACAATCTGCGCAGGATTTCCTTTTTTTTGAATATTTGAAGCTCGTTTCAAATGTCGGTCAAACTGCAGCCGTCCAATTTCCTCTAGAAGGAATCTGCACGCAGACTCGGGGCGATCCGCAAGAAGCTCATTCTGCGATCTGATTGCACGCACACATAGGACAAGGGCTGTACACCCACTGACGAGTGGACCACGGCGGACCCAACGGGGATTTTGGCTCGCCCACCCCCATTTGCCTCAGTGACACAAAATGGGTATTTTGGCACACCAAATGCGGATTTTGGCTGTTACCCGTCATCGTATCTCATATAAATTTTCAAATGAGCTTGGACTCGCTGAAAAATGTGTTTCAAATGAGCTCCAAAGGTAGGGTAAACGGCCCTCATTTCTAAGCAAAAATGGTGGACTCGCTGAAAAATGTGTTTCAAATGAGCTCCAAAGGTAGGGTAAAAGGCCCCATTTCTAAGAAAAGTTGTGGACTCGTTGAAAAATGTGTTTCAAATGAGCGCCAAAGGTAGGGAAACGGCCCCATTTCTAAGCAAAAATGGTGGACTCGCTGAAAAATGTGTTTCAAATGAGCTCCAAAGGTAGGCTAAACGGCACAATTTCTAAGCAAAATTTGCAAACTGAAATAGATTTACACACACGATTGGAAAAGTCAAGCACAAGGCCATTGCCAAATTTCATGGTAGTACAAAATGGACTTGCCCTTGCTAAATTATTAAATAGATCAACAACTAATAACTAAATTGGCACTTGCCCTTAATAAAGCAACTAATAACTAAAATGGACTACCACTCGTCCTCGTCATCGGAAACCTTCACCGACTCGGCCTTGCCCTTGCCCCTGCCCTTGGCATCGACCTCTTCTGGGGCATTGCTGTTCGACGCCGACCACATGTCCTCCTTCTTCCCCTTGCTCTCCGAGTAGATATTGAGCCGTTGCTGCTCGGCGGCGGAATGCTTGGCCAGGTCCATGGCTTTCTGGTCGGCCATGGCCCAGGCCAAACCCGGGTCCAGGACCTCCGTGACCTCCTCCTTTCAGGCAATGGTCCAGTCCATACCCTGGTCGTCCTCGTCGTCCTCGTCGGACAGATCGATGAAGGGAATGGGATCGGGAGTAATGGCCCTGCCCCTGCCCCTTGGAGACTCCCCGTCCCATGCCGCTTCCCTCGCTCGCCTCCTGCTCGAACTTGGAGGAGTACGTGCACGCCCACACCCACGCCCACTCCTCATGCCGCTTCCCTCGCTCGCCTCAAGAAACCAAGGATAGGGGACGTGGCGGCGGCGGCGGTTCGAGCTGGGAGTGGAGCTGCCATCATCACGAGGCATGAAGAGATACGGGACTGGGCGAAGGTATCTAGGAGAGGAAGAGGTGATTTGTGAGCGCAATGGGCAAGGAGATGGCTCCTTTTAATGTTAGGAGCGGTCAGGACGGCGTCACGGTCTAGATGGCAGTAATGGCGATCGGGCATTGATTCTGCTCCAGACTGCTCATCTTGCAGCAGGATAGAGTAGGCAAGAGAGACGCGAGGGCGGCGGAGCAGATGCGCGTCCGGGCCGGCGGTGTATGCGGCGAGGCAGCTTTTTGCCGGACAGGGGGCACGCCATTGAAGGCGCGGCGAGCACAGCTGGAACGGCATGGACACGCACGTACGGCCGCATGCATGCAAGTGGGACGGGGTGTATGCAATTCGCTGGGCCCACATCTAAGGTCAAATGGCCGACCCCAGAAAATCCCAACTGAGCCGCGCCAGGCCGGCCCCACCAGTCAGGCCGAGTGACGGTTGACCAGAGGGCAATGGAGCGTTTGGCCGATTTACGAGCCAGCCAGGGCACGGACGAGAGAAACTACGCAGGTATGGCACAAACAGATAAATTAGAGAGAATCAGGGCACAGAAGCCATTGTCCCGAGGTTTTATGGTGTGTTGATTATTAATTTGTAAACATTTAGTTTTCTCCATAAAAAGATCCAGTTGTATATGCAATCAAGAATTTTAGCGTAGACATCTTTTTGCAAAGAGGATAAGAACAAACAGGCCATGTTGATCTACATAAGCATTCAAAATGTATCAGAGCTACAACCCTCTATATTTGCAAGCACACACAATTTATTAGTAGTCTTTCAGCTTCGTATTTGTTTGATTGATGTACTGCAACTTTATGCATAGCTGTACGAAAAAAATATCATTGGAGGTACATAAAAAATGACTCATACTTATTCTACATCAATCTTAGCAACATATTAATATATAAAATTGTCCTAGCTACACATTTAGGAATATATCCACGTCTTAACGTCTTGTATTTTACAATAAAGTAGGTAAATGTGAGAAAAAATTCTGTAAAAAGAAAGAAAACAAAACTTATATTTTTTACTTCCTCTGTATCATTTTATAAGTCGTTTAGATAGCCTAAACTACCTTCACATAATGTCTTATATATTGTTACGGAGGGAGTACATAATAAGGATGATGCTCTCACAACTCGGCAACCATGCTAGTTAACTTAAGAACATCAACACTAGCATGAGAACAAAACTTAAGACTGTTTAAATGTCAACAGCAATAACAGTGTGACTTCTTAACTACACATAAGAATGTTGAATGTCAAGCATCAAAGATGTACAGCACCAGCAACCTGTCTTGGGAAGCAATATGTATATACAGCAACAGAAGACTTTACACACAAGGCACACTACACACTTGGACGGGCGAAAGAAAAAGGAAGCAAGCAACCACGGATGAACACTTCACTCTTACCCCTATTGTGACCAGGGAACGTTTTTGTTTTTTTAGGCCCCAAAGCACCCCATGGCTTTCTTCGGAGAGTTGCCGGTTGCACGGTACTTGGCGGCCGTCTCCTCGGCTTTGAGGAGCTCCTCACCGCGCTTTGCCTCAACCATTGCTCTCTTCTCTTCAGCTTCCTTATGGATAAGTGCAGCCTTGTTCTTCATCTTCTCGGCGTATTCAGCCTTCTTCTTTTCTAATTGCTCCTGAAGATGTGCACATATATAAGCTTTAGTTTGCAGGACACCATATGAAAATAGTAGTGGTAATTGCAGATAGATATTTATAAGTCTACAGAATCACCAAAGAATGGGCATTTTCATTCGATGGAATATACAAGCAATGAAATTTTACCTCAATCTTCCTCAGTTGAGCTTCAATGTTTGCTTTCTTGGTGTTCTCCCATGAAAGAATAGCGGATACCTTTTTAGCAGCCCTGAGACATTCATGTGACTCAAGGTTAGGACATTTCATTTCATATCATCTACTTAATGAATGTGTTCGACAACCTTTTTTAGTTTCAAGTATATAACTTCTTTATTTGCTTCATAATGACATTACTTGTTCACATGATATCCAGGGTAAGTTTAATGTGGGTAAGGTTTGTTGCTCTTACGCGTCGATATTCGCATATCTTCCACTGTCTTGGGAGCAAGACTAGATATATATATTTACATGAAGCTGTATATAGGTTCTGTTTCCTCGTTGAAACCATTCAAATGGCTAAAGATCACTACTGAGATACGCAAATCCCGTATAACAGATTGGTGATAACTCTAACATAAGAGAAGGCATACTGATTTTATGAATGGATAGAAGTACTATACTTGTTCTCAGCCTTTGTCTTCTCATTCTCCTCCCATGCTTTAATTAGAGAGTTCCTCTTCTCTGTTTCCACCCTTGTGAGAGCGATATCTGGTAAGAGTTTTTTAATATTTTGTCAGCATATTTGTACTCCCAAGACAAAGAAGAAATTTCAAATTATTCAAAAATCACCTCTGTCATTTGAGCCGGCATGTGCAAGCTTCTCATCGGCGGGTTTCTCAGCAGCAGGTTCATCTGCAACCTCTGGTATACAGAAAGCAGAGAGATATTTAATGAGCAAGAGTTATCACATCACTATTTTATATAAGATTAATTGTGCAGTAAGAGCTAGCAGCTGTCTGCAAGATGTTAAATGTTCTTCACAAACCAATTAACATCCAGTTTCATGCAAATGAAATTGTAAGCAGGGAACTCCTCAGTTCGAAAATAAATTAGCATTGCAAGTTTGTATGCTATGACATTAACATTATCTTTCACAGAGCCTATAGACTTTACTTTTTGAGAACGAAAATTCAGAACGCCAAATGTGACACGTTTGTGTAGAGGTTCTTTGTGCAGTGCCGCAGTGGTGCTCAGATAGCTTATATTTCAAGTGCCAAGAGCAAGACTTAAATATTTGCACCTGTCTTGTTTAGGACTATCTTATTCTCTGAACTTCTCCAACAATATAGGCAAACATGGTAAGACGGAAAAAGGCTAACCCGGTCCTTCTGGATAAGGGAATGGCCAAACAGTGACATCATACACTAAACTTTCAGCATCCAATACACAGTGTTCTGAATATCCTTGACTCCGTCTCCAGCACGGTCATAATCCTTAGAGCTACTAGGTGCAAACTGTTTATGTTTGAAAGCTTTTAGCTAAGTAGTTTTCTCCAAGGTTGCTATTTATTCATATAGTGATTGGCTTTTTGTGAGAAGGGGATTGCTATGTCATAGTGTCAAACAACAAGACGACTTTAATATACAATCATTGGTTGGATCAAAAATTAATTTTCCTTTTCATACGGTGTAATGTTTATCCATTTTAAAACAGGCATACAGCCATACCATATGTCAAAATTCGATGAGGTTCACCAGGAACCCTGAACGCTTTGTATGCACGATTTCCCCAACTATGCAAGGAACTGAACTACTGGACACTTATGGCATAGCAGTACATCTATGATGACTTAGAACAGCAATAGAAAGCAACTGGGTGCCTGTCCCAAACTACAATCTGACATTTATATTATAATATATGATGAATTTATTCCTTTCAAAAGAAGAATATGACAGCTATCGTGATTTCTTTATATTTTGTACCATGATTTCTCGGCTAGTAATTGCACACGTAAATAACTTTGTCTGTTGCAAACCCAAACATTAGCAACTTCTGCCTATATGGTTTGATGAAATATGCAAAGAACATGCAGGTACTCAATAAAACAGAGCCGAAGCTGGGTAAAGGTTGTTCTTCATGTGCCTTTGGTTTATGTTTAGCTATTTTTCTCCCAGCATAGCATTTTGGAGACTTTTTAGGGTGTTAGAGGGAACTTTAGATTCCCCCGAAAAGGAAACTCGGATGGATAAGAGTGAGGGAGGAGAAGAGACAGCAAAAATAGGTAAGCGATGGGAAGTGAAGAATTCAGAAAAGTTCCAGAAACTGTCTTTTCTAAATTCCAACCTGAAGTATGTTTGGACAGATAGATTCGAGTGAAGCTATACATGCCTAGCATCAACCAGCGGCCTATGAGTGTTATCTTATACTTCTTATGTTTGGTTCTTTTTTTTTTTTTGCAGCACTAGAAAGGAATTACTCTGCAACCATGATTTACATCCAGTTTTGCAAAACGAAATCATTTAGAAGTAGGAAAATTTACATGGATGTTTGAGATATTTTTTAGATAAAGATTGTTGAGATATTTACTACAGGTGTTTACAAAACCAAAGAAGCTGTGAAATTTTTCACAAGAAAAACAGTTAAGAAAAACCAATCACATAAGAAGAAGAAGAAGGGTCTCAAAGCAGTGAAACCACAACTCAATTGATGATTACAACCCACGGAACACATAGTTGTCTAACAGAAATTGCCAATTTAATCACACTCCAGGCGGCCTGTCACAACAATAGCAAAAAAACATCCCAGAGAAGCACAGAGAGGAGCGAAAAAGGCAAGCCAGACATCCAAGGATCATGAGTAGTACCACTATAGTCTACACAGCTACCGTAAAGCACGGGAATAACAAGCACACGAGAGGAATAAAAAGTTGGCTGGAGCACAATCATCCCCTTCCCAAACAGGTCTTTGACCAAACAGGCAAGTAACAAAGAGGACAGAGTTGGTTACTCACTCTCGACGACGACGAGGGCCTTGGAGTCATCCTCGACGGCCGGCTTCTCCTCCTCTGCGGGGACGACGGCCTTCTCCTCTGTGACGTCCTTGGCGGGGGCCTCCGGCTCGGCGGCCGGCGGGGCGGCCTCGGGCGCGGGCTCGGGCGCCGCCTCCACCTCCACCTTCTTGGGCTCCTCCGCGGCCATGGCGATGGCTAGAACGTTTGGTGGGCGGGCTGTTGCTGTTGGCGCAGCTGTTGGTGTCTGTGGGAAGAGAGGAGAGGAGAGGAGAGGAGGCGTGTGGGGGCTTGGCTTACCGGCGTGGTGGTGGTGGCGCGTACTAATAACAGCGGCCGGCTGGCAGAGCAGGACGATTGGATTGTGTCGTCTGGACAAAGCTGGAGCTGGCCGGGGACAGAGTATTGTTTTTTTTTTTTGGCTTTAGGAGCGTGTTTCTGACAAAAGAGCGCCTCGGATTCCGCCGAATTCGGCAGCTGGGCTCCAGCTCCCTCGGTCCAGGGCCGGTTCTATGCCGCGGAATCGCAGGTAGGTAGGTGGGCAACTCTGTCAGATCCCGAATAAATCCAACATTCCAACATGAATTTTTTTGTATCGGGGACGCTCGAAATTGGTTTTATTGGTTGCAAATGCGTCCAGCGGAACAGAAATACAAACACGGAACAGAATACTGCAAAATTCGAAAATTTAGTTCATGTGAGAATTTCTTCGGCGGGATCATGCGGCAGTTCATCACCAAAACTTCACACATGGAAACCAACATCATTGTTTCGTACATAAGGATGCAAAACCGCAAGCCCTTACCCTAGTCACACGGTGGATCGTGCTTCATCGAATACGGGGTGTCGTCCCTATCGAGGTAGTAGGCCACGATGGAGGTGCGCTCTCTCCTCGCGACCAAGTACTCCCGGGCTTCCTCCAACCAGCGTTGCATGTCCGACCGTCGCCGCCATCTTGGCCCCCCACGAGGGCACACTTGGTCTTGGGGTGGCCCCCGCCTCTTGGCTCCTGTAGAGGCAGCTACCGTCCCAACCCCTGCCTCGACATCCACGGCTCGACCACTGAGAAGGAGGCCGCCGCCTCCACATCGTGCGAGCGGGGCGGGCGACGTGTTGGCGAAACTCGCGCACGTCATCCCACCCGCTCCCTCGAAGGCGGGAGGCTTGCTCGCGGCGGTGGCCACAATCTCTGCCGCTCCTACTGCGACCGCATGGAAGAGTCGACAATCCTTTCATTGATTTTGCGGGCTAATTACTCGTCTGACTTTTTCATCCTAAGGGCGGAGCAACCTAAATCATGGCGGAGGGGTCGGGTGCATACTCCACCCACCCCCCCCCCCCCCCCCCCCCCCCCCCCCGCCCCAACCCCAAATGGTTGATACAAAGTTGACGCAATCACTTATTTGGTGGTTTGTCAAAATGTTTGCAGGTAGGGCTAAGACGGGAATTATTCAAACTAGGGGCATTTTTCAGGATCTGCTAGAGTTGCTCTTATCCATGCCATTCGATTGCTCACGACGAACTTTGTTCTCTCTCAAAATCAAAAACTTGACTCTATCACGTCTCGCGTGTACTACAGTTATGCAAGAGACAAATTTCGTTTACATGTTTGTCCTCTTGACAGGCCAGCCAATGAGCCAAATAGTGGAGCATGGATTTCGTAGGTGAATGAAGAAAAGAAAAAGGGAAAAAGTCCATTTTAAACCCTAAACTCGTAGAGGTCGGACGGATCAAACCCTCAAGTCGAAATCCCTGTCGTTTGCACCTAAACTATTGAATCTCGGTCTAAATTAAACCTTATAATTGTTTGGCGCATCGCGAAGAGAACATCCCGACCGGGTATATGCACTCTATGGCTGACTAGATGGACCCGCATGTCATATTAATCTCTTTCCCTAACCAATCTCCCTTATCTATGAAATCAGAGGCGGATTTACCGTATGTGCACCCTGGGCACATGCTCGGGCTCAACGCCCCCGTTTGCAGGAAATCCGGCGAGATGCCACAACATTGCAGGTCGTTAGTGTATTTGTAATTAGCGATCTGAGCTTCGGGGCCAAATCATGGAGGCGGAAGAAGCAGCAGATCAACTACCGATCATGTCGATGGAGACAGGCACCGGCCACACGTGACCACTAGGTGATTTTTGGACTGGGCGAGCCGCACGGGAGCGGGAGCTGGCCGACGGCGAGCTGCTGGGTGGCGAGCCGCAAGGACGTGGGACGCCGTCACTTAGGCGGCCGGCCGCCGCCGAGCTCGACACGCTGCTGGCGGGGCTTGATGCCGCGCACTCCGCATGGACGTGGCATGCCGTCGCGGAGGCCTCCTTGCTACCCTTTCACGCGTCTCCGGCGGTCGTGGTGGCCATCCGCTTTTGACGGTGCCGCATGTCGTTCTCCTGCGTTGGCGGGCCGTTTCTTTCCTCAGGAAGGAGGCTGGATGTCTCGGGAAGGGAATCTGGTGGAGCTCGCGGTGGTGGTAGGAGGAAGAAGATGAAACTGACATGCGGGTCAATATAGTCAGCGACATCAGTATTTTTTTTAATCTGGAAACCAGGGGCAAAGGGTTAATTTAGACCGGAATTTAATAGTTTAGGGGTGAGGGTTTGATCCGCCCGATCTCGGTTTAAAATGGACTTTTTTCAAAGAAAAAAGGGAGGTCCATGCATATCTGGATGGAGTGGCTGATATGAGGGCGGTGGGTGTGAAGGCCCGGCACGGAAGCCATGAGCGATACGTGACGGCGACATGGCGCATGGCGGGGAGCAGCTCAGGGACCCTCGACCATCGGAGCTGTGCGTCGGTCCCAGGGTGGCGGTCGCGGCCAGCGCGATCGCGCTATGCGCCGTGCGGTGACCCACCATCGGATCGAGCTGGCGCTCCCGTGAGCGCGGCGAGCACGATGGCCGTTGCGCGTCCTCCGCACGAACGACACCAAACACGCCGCCGGCGTTTACAGCCAGTCGGCCGGCCGGCCGCTCCCCCGTGGCTACGCGTGGCTAGTTTAACCTGGTAGCTGACGCACGTGCAGCGCCGGTCCTGAGATTTCCGGGGCTCGGGGCGAAACGAAAAGTTGGGGCTCTAATTATAAACGTCATCCTACTAATAATAATGATTATATGTATGACATGTATTTTTTAGTAAAACAAATGTACACAAAACAGTACATATATCAAATAAATTATACAAATTACCTTAAAATTTTCTTCTAACATTTCTTGATGCAAATTCATCTATGATGGGCTCGATGTCGATGTCGTCCAATAATTTTTTCTCGATGCATAATGTTGCCAACCCATTTAACCTCTCTTGAGTCATTGTAGATCGCAAGTAGTTCTTCAATAATTTCAACTTTGAAAAGCTTCTTTCACCCGAGGTGACGGTCACGGGCACAGTAAATAGGATGCGATAAGCAATTGAGATATTGGGATAACAATCAACCGCTCTCACATGCTCAAAAATCTCCATAGCAGACATGGTGGAATCTGCTAATGTGAATCTCATCGTCTTCAATTCAGAAATAAGATCATATACCTCAACATCGGATGAACCACCATGAGAGAAAGTTTCTGCAAATTTTGTGCAACACTCTGCAAGTTCATTATCATTTAATGACTTCAAGGTGACCGACCGAATATGTTTATTAAACTCCATGATACAGATTAGAAGTTAGCTAGAAAAGCGCAGAAATAAGAAATTTACCGTAACAGGTCGTGGTTAGAGACTTAGGGCCTGACCTGACGGTGGCGGCGACAGGCAAGGCGGCGAGACGGCGAGCGCGGAGCGGCGTCTGCGGCAACGGCCGAATCTCGGGCACACTGCTGTCCTTGGATTGGAGATGAAGCGTCTAGGGCTGAGCGCTCCGAGGTCTGAGATTGGAGAGGAAGAGGAACAAAACAGAGCAGACGAGGCGTCGGGCGCGCGATCGTTCGGCGTGCTATCTACAAGCAGACGATCGGTAGATGAGATTGATGGTATGTGGACTCGGTGCGTGTGATTTGCTCCTTTCCTGTTTCCATGGGCCTCTGGCCGGCCCCTTTCACTTTTTTTTGTTAAAATACCTCTATACAAGTATATATACCTGTAGTACAACATACTTGGGGTGGGGCCCCTGGATTTTGGGGGCCCAGGGCGGCCGCCCACCCTGCCACCCTCCAGGGCCGGCCCTGCGCACGTGCTGCCGGGCGGCGTCAATTTGGACGGCGACATGGGTGAGGTTTTCTCGGCCCCCTTCCTTTTTAGCATCGGTGATGACAATAAAGTCTCGCTGCCGCTGCCGACTGGGCGTGGACGGCAAGGCCAAGGAGGGACCGACCAAACCTAGCCGTTACGGCCGTTTCCCGCGGAACGGGGCACGCATGTGGCCGTATGCAACAGCCGAATATCGATGGACCTATGAGCACTGGAAATGCCCGGGTTTTTTTTTGGGTGGCAACCAACGAATCGGGCTAGAAGTGGTGTACCCCAGCTCTCCGTTGTAAATCAGCTTAGTGGGTCGTTTGGCACCGATTATTTTGATGAATTCATTTTAGATTTCGTACTCAGACGTGTTTAGCAATCATGGAGTCAATTCATGCCCCTAATGTTGTCATTTGTTTGAAATTTATTTCATTTTATCAAATGAAATGAAATGATGGGTGCCAAATGTGTCCTTAGGTTTTTTTTTTGCCGGATCAGCTTGGTTCCCGGTCGGAATGTCGGACTCCTTACCGGCTCCAAAAATATTTTTTTCAGCCAGCCAGTTCCGTATTTTTAGGAGGATGTTAAATTGTCTAGGAAATTTTCCGGTCATTTTGGCTAGAAAGCGATCGGACCCTTTAGAGTATCTCCACCAGTATCCTGATGCCGCACTCACGGGCTCCGTGGACGCAGATCTCGAGCCCTTTGACCGTGCCCTCTGCCTTGACGAGGCGGACCCACTTGCACAGGGTCAATCCGAGCTGGACGCGCTGGTTGACCTTCCTCCTAGCAGCCTGATGGTTGGCCCAGCTGGCCTCCAGGGCCAGAACGGGCCTACTAGCCCGATCTCGCTCCAGCAGTTCATGGGCCAGATGAGCGAGCCCATCTCGCCGGGAATTCTGAGAGGCCCCATCTTCAAGCCCCTGGCAAGTCAAAGCAGGGGAAAAGAGCAGGACACCACGGCTCTGCTCCGTCGCAGCCGCCGCATCGCAAACCGTCCACCAGAACTGCAGGGCAACGCCCTCACCGTGGCCAAGAAGATGGTGTGCCGCAGGCTAGGAGCTGAGTTCGAGGAACCAGTTGCTGACCCGGTGGATCTGCTGGCGACCTACTCCGGCTTCTTCAATGGCGGAGTTCTCACTGACGGCCAGATCAAGGCCCTCACTGACCTTGGGGCGACTGCCCGTGGAGGAAGAAGGAGGAGGACGGCCCATGCGGCTGTCGCCGCTGCCTGATTCGGGTTGGATTGAAGCCCCTGTTTCTTAGGTGTTCTCTGTTCTTATGATTAGTTGCAATTTATTTATCTGGAATGTTAGGGGACTCAACTCCCAGGCTAAGCGAGATTCTGTTAGAGCTGTTATTTCTCTCAACCGTGCAACCCTAGTTTGTCTTCAAGAAACAAAGCTTTCGTTTGTTGATTTGGCTCTGGTCAAGGATATCTGTGGATTCAATTTTACCGGCTTCTCCTTCTTCCCCTCGGACGGTGCCAGCGGAGGGCTGCTGTTGGCTTGGACCGATGATCTTGTTGTCACTCCTTTGCATGGGTCAAAACACTGCATCTCGGCCGCCTGCTATCATTCAGCTAGTGGCACCTCTTGGATGGTGCTTGGTGTTTACGGCCCTCAAACCCCTCCTGCTAAGATACAATTTCTGGCCGAATTACAGACCGTTGCAAACACCTGTGCTGGCCCTATGCTGATTCTTGGAGACTTCAATCTGATTGCAGCGGCTGATGAAAAAAGCAATGGTAACATCAATAGAGGACTCATCAATGCATTCAGAAACTTCATGAACACCCAGGAGCTGAAAGATATGTATTTGCTGGGCCGTAGATACACTTGGAGCAATGAGCAGCTAAACGCGACACAAGTCCGGCTTGATCGTGTCTTATATAACCAGGAATGGGATGATACATTCCCAAATGCTATTCTCCAAGCCCTCACCTCTGCCGGCTCAGACCACTGCCCGCTGCTCCTCACCACTAATGCTGACTTCAGACCGCAGAGATGCTTCCGTTTCGAGAATGCTTGGGTCAAGCTTGAAGGGTTTGATGAAACTGTCGCAGCTGCGTGGGCTTCTGCTCCTACCTCTTCGGACCCCTTCATCAATCTTGCTGGCAAGCTTACCCATTGTGCCAAAAAGCTGTCTGCCTGGGCTGCCAACCTGATTCATGATTTGCGGTTGCGCATGCTTATTGTGAATGAAATCATCTTCATGCTTGACAAAGCCAGGGATCACCGCAGTCTTTCGCCGGCTGAACACACCTTCAGGGGTCACCTGAAAATGCAATGTCTTGGTCTAGCTGCTCTTGACCGTTGCATGTGGAGGCAGAGATCGAGGTACCTTTGGCTCAAGGAAGGAGACAGTAATACAAGATTTTTCCACCAAAAGGCCAATGCAAGGAGGCGCAAGAACATGATTCCGACGCTGCATGTAAATGGCGACTCCATTGCCGATCAGGAGGCCAAGTTGGATTGTTTGTGGTCACACTTCAATAACATCATTGGCACTTACAGCACCAGACCGACTGACCTGAATCTTGTGGAGCTGGAGTTCCCGACCTGTGACCTTGCTGATTTGGATCTCCCCTTCACCCCTGATGAGATCAAAAAAGCAATGTTTGATATTCACCCTGAGAAAGCCCCCGGACCAGATGGGTTCACGGGCCTGTTCTTTAGGCGATGCTGGGAGGTTATCAAGCACGATTGGACAGCTGCTTTTCTTCATTTCCAAAACAAGAACACCCAAAACCTCCACCTCCTTAACAAGGCAACCATGATTCTACTACCCAAGCATGCCGGGGCTAACTCACCGCAGGATTTCAGGCCGATAAGCTTGATACATAGCTTCGCAAAGGTAGCTGCGAAGATTCTTGCCTCAAGACTGCAGCCCAAATTGGACACTCTGATCTCACAATGCCAAAATGCTTTTATAAAAGGGAGAGTCATACATGACAACTTCATCTATGTCCAGTCTATGGCAAGAGCCCTTAGGCAAAAGAAAGTCCCTGCCCTTTTGCTCAAGTTGGATATCTCCAAAGCTTTTGACTCTGTCTCCTGGGAATTCTTGATGAAACTGATGCAATTCAGAGGGTTTGGGCCTAGGTGGTGTGGATGGATTGCAGCTCTTCTTCTCACCTCATCAACTAAGGTGCTGGTAAATTCTGTCCTCTCTGATTTCATTTACCACCGGCGTGGCCTGCGGCAAGGCAACCCTCTCTCTCCCTTACTTTTTGTCCTGGTTATGGACTGTCTTGGGCGCCTAATGGATAAAGCACAAAAGGTTGGAGTACTAGCACCACTTCCACCTCAGACAATTCGTCACCGTGCTTCAATATACGCAGATGATGTCATGATCTTTGTTAAGCCAGCACAACAGGAGATGCAAGCTGTGGCTCAAATGCTGGAGCTGTTTGGTGGTGCTACTGGGCTGCACACCAACATGAACAAGAGCAAGATATTGCCGATTAGATGTGATGGCATGGACTTACAGCACTTACAACACTCTCTCGACTGCCAGCTTGCCTCATTCCCTTGCACTTATTTAGGCATGCCACTTTCTGATCGGCGCCTAAAGAAGAATGATCTGCAACCCATCATTGACAGCTTCGCCAAAAAAGCAGCAACATGGAAAGGGAAATGGATCTCGATTGATGGTCGGCTCATTCTGGTAAAATTTGTTCTTGCAGCCCTTCCTATCTATCAGCTGCTTGCTATCGATTTCCCAAAATGGACTCAAAAACAAATTGAAAAGCTGCAGAGGGCTTTTCTTTGGGCAGGAACGGATAAAGTCAGCGGTGGAAAATGCTTAGTGAGATGGTCTCAAGTCTGCACTCCCACTCAGTATGGTGGACTTGGGATCCCCAACATGCAATTTCAGAGCAGGGCACTCAAGCTTAGATGGCTGTGGCAATGTAAAGTAAATCCTGATAAACCGTGGCAGGGTTTACCAATGAACCTTCCTCAGGACATCATCTCCCTCTTCCAAGCCTCCACGGTTATCACCATTGGAAATGGAACTGCAACCTCCTTCTGGCTTGATCATTGGATTGATAGGATACCCTTGTGCAAGCAGTTCCCCTCTCTGTTCAAGCACAGCAATGGCAGGAAGCTTACGGTTGCTGCTGCGCTCTTGAATAGAAAATGGATCGCACTCATCAAGCTGCACCCATCCCAACAAGTTCTCACGGAATACATCAATCTCTGGTCTCTCCTTCAAGATGTCACACTTTCGGATGGGGTTGACACCATCACCTGGAAGTGGACAAACGATGGCATCTACACTGCGAAATCTGCTTACTACATGCAATTCTGGGGCAGAACTGAAGCTGTCTTTGATGAGCTTATCTGGCAGGTGAAGATCCCAGGAAAAGTGAGATTCTTTGCATGGTTAGCTATACAAGAAAGATGTCTAACGGCTGACAATCTCGCCAAGCGAAACTGGCCTCACAACCCCTCCTGCCCCCTATGCAACCTAGGCCCAGAAACTGCTGTCCATCTCCTTGCATCCTGCCCTTATACGGCTGGTATTTGGGGGTTCTGCCTGACGAGGTATGGGTTTCCTTTATCCTTAATGCCGACAAATTGTACCAGCCTAAAGGATTGGTGGATCAGTGCTCGGAACAGCCTAGAAGCTAGACGGAGAAGCCACTTCTCCTCCTTGGTGATGACGGCTTGGTGGTTTATCTGGCGTGAGCGCAACACCAGAATTTTTGAGCTCCAGGCTTTGAGTTTCTTTGACGTCTGTGACAAAATTGCGGCGGAGCTCAAGTTTTGGGCCACTGCTGGCCTCAAGGGTGCCTTCTGGACCGGCGCGATGTAGTTTTTCTCAGCTGATCTCTGTATAGTCTGTCCCTTTCTCTCGTTTTCACTCTTTACTTTTGCACCCTTGGTGCTGTAACTCTTGAAACTGTCCCATTTGCTCTCTCTTAATAGAAAAGATCGCAGCGCTCGCTGCCATCGTCAAAAAAAAAGATATGTCATGTCACTTTCACACCGTTCAGTTAATCAGACTGTAGGTGACTGGGCGTGCAAAAATAGCAAGTTTACAAGTTACCACATATAAAAACAAGTGAGAAGTATGACACAATACTGTTAAGATTTGTGTTCTTTCGAAACAGTACACATATGTAGGAGTATTTCTTCTCTTCAGCTCTAAGATTATACTGCAGCCGAATCAGTCTGATCGCTGTGAAGCAGACGAGAGCCGGGCGACTTTTAAAAATCGTGCGTCGACATCGTCGCGGGTCCCCGGAGGTGTTGGATGCATCGCGGGATATCGAGCTCGAAAGCGATGCCTGTCGAAAACCCAGCAATTCCGTAGTGTTCTTCACACCCATATGCCTGCATATATCTACAGTATATATGTTTACAGTTCTTTTCCATTTAGATCAAGGGGAAGATCATGCTGATACGCTGCAAACGTTGCAGCCACAAGCGCTCCCCTGCCGTCTGGATTAGGCTTGTAGCTAGTTCATGCACCCAAATCCCTGGGATGGAGTTCTTGGAGGCTAGTGGGGGTTGTTTTCAGCTGCGTACCACCTGGACCAACCTGTCCTGGTACCTTCCTGAGATTTTTCTTCTCGTCTCTCAGCTGTTCCATCATTGTTTTTGTGACTAAAAAATGTATATATAGTTCTATATATATGTGTGTGTGGGCGAAATCGTATCTGTACCTTGCTTTCCCTTGATAAAGATGTATGCGTTGTTTATCTTGAGACAAGGGTTTAGAAAATGGAAGAATGACCTGTATGTTTAGCGCTAAAGCGGTACGAGAGCTCTGCCATCTGGAAATGCATAATAGTTATCGGCGCCAGCTCATTGTATTTTTTTTGCGTCGCTGGAGATTCTGCCAACCTGAACGCATTACGAACAGAATCTTGTGGTTGGATGCAGCAGTGGATGTATGAGGAATTAAGCATGTGTTCTGAAATGTTTCTAAGTTGAGCTGCGTGTGCGTAAGTAGACAGATCAGCGTCTAATGGTCTGTGTTGGGTGCAACAGTGCGTCAATCAAACGACTGTTCGTCGATCAAGAACATTTGCACGGATAGATCTTGGCGTTTATTGCCAACCATGCACAGTGCTTCCAAGTTAACATGTCTGCTCAATCAGCCGGTGTTTTCAGGTTCACTGTGCCGTTGTCTGTCGCGTGAGTTTAACTTAACTTGTGGTTTTCAGGACTCTCTTCTCTTCTTTATGTTGCCTTCATTTTCTTCACGAGATTGGCATAAGCTTTTTGCAAGTCAAAGGATGGAGATCACGTTGAGGATTCGACGAGTCCTAATCGAACGGGTGTTCCATGCCTGCAAGATTTTCACATTTTCTTCTACAGGAGCTGCCGACGTGGTTCAGTTCAGTCAAAAGGTGTATGAAAAGTACCAAGCTTTTGCTCTCGAACAGGGGATTTACATTCAGTGGTGCAAGTTTCCAAGGCACACCACACATCAAGTGCACAAACCACAAATGAAAGAAGGATATTATGATTTATGGGGCCCATTAGTTCAAAGCACAGAAGGAAAAAAGGTAGTTTTGATATGATAACCGAGTACTTTCATGAGTGCAGATTCAAAGGGCAGGTACATTATATGAAAGCTTTATTCCCTGGTTCATCTCGATTGGTTACACGAAAAGAAGCAGCCAGACAAAAATTAAGAAACATGACATGCATCTAATTGGATTTACTGTTGAATTGGTACATCCTAGCCGCAACACCAGTCTAGTGTCCTAGTGATGTAAAGAAACGAAAAGCCTGATCGTTAAACAATCGGGGAACCATTTTTATATGCCTCCTGGCTCCTACTCAATTGGCAGGTCTTTGTCTCGGTCACAAGGTGCACGATATTTTGATATTAATTTATTTCTTCTGATCCCCA
Source organism: Poa annua (assembly GCA_026929855.1). NCBI lineage: Eukaryota > Viridiplantae > Streptophyta > Magnoliopsida > Poales > Poaceae > Poa > Poa annua. The sequence continues at coordinate 77,190,299 of CM049433.1, forward strand.
CTTCCTTTGGATAAGATAGTAGAAACGAACAAAGATCGCAATGACATCATTGCAGATTCGAGTTTATCACAAATGTTGGAAATATAGTGTCTTTTGCTTTGCAGTTTCTTTATAAATAGAGTTTTTATTAACTCAGATTGTTCACATTGAGATGATACATACAAACGAGTTACACTTGGACTCTACATAACGATGATACACACAGCCCAAAAAAACATGAAAAAAGTTTAACATAGACTCTTGACTTGCGACATGATAAAACAGTTTAACGCGACGGAGAACAATACGTAGATTACTCTTCATCCGTGTTGGGTGAAAAACCTCCTTGAATGCTACCTTCACTTGATAACATGTATTCTCTTGAGTTTCTTATGCTTAAATTGTTGCTAGTGCATATATAGCCACTGTGTGCACGAGTAGATAAACTGTAACATAGAGGTAGATTTCATCATTCGTGCATAGCTACAATGACCAACATAAAGCTATCTTCCTACGAGTATATGTTTTCTATAATATGACAGACTTCTCATATGCAATTGCCAAACATGATAGCAACAGAACACGTTTTATTACTTGAATGATAGACCAAGCCAACAAGTGGATTTACGTTAAAAGATCTTCCAACGAGTAGATGCTTTGTTGTTTCATCTTGATGGCAAGAAACACATCTTTTACAGCCATGCCAATTTCACTTTGCTAGATTGTCCTTTGTTAAGATGACACCCGTTTTAGATACCATGCAAATATACCATTTTTTTAATGGGATACTCATCTTCCATTTTTAATTCTTATTATTTGGTGCATCCACTTGGGATAGTGTTTCGTACATAGACTTGACTGAAAGTATGCCATCTTTTGCAAACTCCGTTGGAACCCGTTGTGTCTAATCGTCAGCACCACCTTGTTAAGATGCACTATTAATACATTCCAAGTATCAAGGGATTCCCAATTAAAACACGTCTAAAGAAGATATTTGGGCCTTGGAGACCCAACACCTTCTTCACTGTGAAAAAATTATGCCTCACGATATTGTAAAGTCCTAGATCGTGAGAGCTTAGTAGAGCATTGCCCAAGCAGATATCCTCCTAGAAATGTATTTGAGATCCCATCTCCAACGATGAAGGTCCAAAACCTTATAAATCACCCCTTTACTTTTGTTAAACCAGTCGCCCCTGATTTCCAGTGTTTGCTGCGTACATGGAGTATTATGGGTTGGGGTGAATACGGAAATAAATTACTTGTTTATTCAAGCACAAAACTTAAATATACTAAGTCAAGCAAGTGCACAACAACTTAAGCTAGCTAAACCAAGATTAGCATAGGAGATATCTCACAAGTGATAAACAAGATATATATATAATTTCAAACTCGGAAGCTATCACAAGAAAACAAATTTGAATAAAAAGATAACAGAGTCACGCAAAGACAAAGATGTATCCCGATATTCACATCCACTAAGTAAGTTAATCACCGTTAGATAGGTGCGGGTTATTCCTAAAGTTCAACACATTGTCCCAAAACAAGACATCCAATGAGCAATGCTCATTTCTTTTGTGGGTCAACATATGCTAAATCAAATCATGTTGTACATAAACACAAATAGGCCGGTCATGAATTTCATGATGTGTTTTAAGGTAGGATTCGATCTTGGGTGCATGCTCGGGCTCAATCATAGGGCCTGAAAACTCCCACCGTGCTATATCATAGATATCATCATCACGCTCATCCTATATAATCATGTTGGGCATGATCACACAAACAATTATCAACTCCCACATTGTGTCAACATCCCATGTTCTTGCAAGGGCGTGGAGATTGTCTTCACAAACGTAGATAACTGAGGATAGATAATGTCGGCTAGATACCCAAATTGCCTTCATGGCCGCTGATCTCGTATTAGCATTCTAATGCATTGCATTCTCCAAGATTTGATAATACCGGAGAGTCTTGAAACACATCCATACTATTATAGGATCATTCCATGCCAAAAAAAAGCGCCAAATCAAGAGATCATGTGATACCATGGCTTCACGTATGACCGTCCACAAACGCCCTTTATATTGCCTCTACGACACAAATGGGGAATTCTTTCATCCTCGGTGCATTTTAATATCGCAGTGAACCCTCTTTTATTTCCAATACTCATGAGTCGGGTTGTGTTAGCAAAATTTTGTTGTCTCAAAAGTTTAGAGCAAAGAATATGTGGATTCAAAGCACGTGTGCGAAGGTTCATATACTGTAAATGATATCAACAACACGAAGCCCATCTTCAAACTGAGCTGAAGCCTGAAGGCAATTTCCTGAAATGAGTGGTCCGAACCAAGCCCAGTAAGAAGTAGTCAAAACTTGATAGGGCCAGGCCGTGGCCTGCTTCAACCTTTTTTCTTTTCTTCCAAACTGGCTTACCCCCTTTCCATTATTCAGAACGGAATTTCATATGTCTGCTGCCACCTGCTTTCTGCAAAATGAGGTTTCCTTGAAAACCTTGAAATTGCTTTTTTAAAGCTAAATATGCATGAGTTTTTTTTTAAATAATACGATTTTTTAATAGAAATTCGGCGCCATGCCGGCAGCATCCATGCCGATCTGTACGTCTGCATGTCCATCGGCAGTTGCCATGAAGATACGTAGGTTCTAATTTTTTTCCATTAATATACAATTAGATTAACCGTGTCTCGGTTCGAGATGAAATATGTATAAAATATGTGCGTATCGATGAGTAGGTTCCATTCCCGTGATCGGTTTCAAGTTTGATCGTCTCTAACTTCTTAATTTTGAATCGCAACTCGTACAATTATTCGACGAATTTTGTCAAATTACTCGCACTTGTTTGACCGTTTTAAATTTCCTTGCACGAGTAGTATGTTGTAACTTTTTTGTTTCGGTGGACGTATTTATTTTTCCGGTAGTATCTATAGAAAAAATATATATTTGAAAGAAAATATAAATACATCTGTCGAAATAAAAAAGTTACAACGTAACACTTGTGAAGAATGGTGAGTTAGACGTACTCGTGCAAGGATATTTAAAACGGTCAAACGAGTGCGAGGAATTTGACAAAATTCGTCGAATAATTGTACGAGTTGCGATTCAAAATTAAGAAGTTAGAGGCGATCAAACTTGAAACCGATCGCGGGAATGGAACCTACTCATCGATACGCACATATTTTATACATATTTTATCTCGAACCGAGACACGGTTAAGCTAATTTTATATTGCCGAAGTTGGGCTTTCGGCATGGCCCATGCCGACGGCGCCCTATATTCCAAAATTTCTGATTCCGCGCGCTAGAATCCGAATTTCTATTAAAAAATCGTATTATTTAAAAAAAACTCAAATATGCATATAAAAAAGAAATTTTGCATACGGCGTTTCAAATAAAAGAAGTACTTTTGCATACGAAAGCTCGCAAGCGTGAGATGTGAGGGAATTGTAATTGCCATGGATGGTTCAACTGACACACACAAACAAAGACATAATTCTGTGGTTGCGCGTGATCTCATGGTACAAACTGCGAATGCAATCTCTCTTTTGGAAATCCGACCAGTAGCTCGTCCTAGCCGCTGACCGGAATCGGAGCATAACCCTCCGGTTCATCCGCCTTAGCCGCGGGAGCGACGGCGGCGACGACCACGGCGGCCCCGAAGAGCACGACGACGAGGGCCGTGAAGTTGACCAGAAGCGCCTCCGGGCCGTACTTGTCGAGGCCGGAGCTCTGGAGGAACGTCAGCTTCTCCAGGAACCCGAGCTCCGCCGTCGCCAGCGTGAGGATGTACACGAAGAGCCCGAACAGAGCGTGCCACGGCAGAGCCCCCCGCCTGACGTCCGGCGCCGCGCCGGGGAAGAAGAACGTGACGAACCCGAATATCCACTGCAGATTGATTGACATCCATATATATGTCAGCTGATCTGTGAGAGGGACACGTACGTGATGACATCGATCGCTTACCTGAATTCCGTATAGAGAAATGGCTCCGATCCCGAGCCAGGAGTGCAGGCTGTAGAGGTTGGCGATCCCGCTCTCGTTGTGGAACTTGAAAGCGCAGTAGATCCCGACGGCGCCGAGAACGATGGCGATGGCGTGGAGGATCAGGTGGGTCAGCTTGGCTGTGTCGTGGTTCAGTCCCGGGAAACTCTTGTAGATCATTATCGCTGCAAGGATGAAATTGAGATGAATTAACAGATACAACGTGTTTTACTACTGTTCCTCATTTGTACAGTATATCTCATATTCTTTTACGACCTACCTTCGCTTCCAAGGATAATGTAGCCAATTAGCATAAGAACAGGGTGAACCTGCATTATAAAGCACACAACACAAGAAAATGAAGTCACTGAAAGTAGTAAGAGAAAACTTCTGTACGACCATCAACCCATGCATAGTAAATAGAGAATTAACCACGGGGTTTCAGTTCAGTGATCCGTTCGGGACTCTCAGACAAGATTGTCAGAGATTTTAATTAGGATCATGTGCAACAAGTCAGACCCCTCTAGCAAAATTAAAGTCGTAGACCTCCACAAGGATGCGAAATCTGATTACATTGCATATAAAAACTCTCTATTACAAGTCTATCGTGGAAGAAGATGCAAATAGTTAACATCATTTAAAATTGGATCGCATCCCATGTGCTGTGCCTGTTCTTATGCTTGCTTGGAAGCCTCATCGCTATTTTCACGAGGTCTGATTTCTGATCTACAGTAAGCGCCAAACCATTCGTTGACTAAGAACATGTGAGCACGAGGCCATCCTGAGTTAACCATGAGCACTTGAATTACTCAACATCGTTCTTGTTTGTTCTCCCCATGCTCTTTTGATCGAGCCCGATGCGTACTAGACTAGATACTTACTACTACTAATCTTCTATCTCTATTCTCTATGACTCTATCACATCAAATCAATTAGACAGAGCACAAGAATTCAATAGGACGAACCCTACAAGTAAAACCTCCGAGGCAGGTATAGTATCGGCCATACGCAAGGGTCCAACAACTCTCTTTGCTCACAAAGCTGCCGTAGTGATGTGACTTGCAACCGAAGCGAACGTAAGGCAGCAGGAGGGGGGGAAAGGAAACAGAGGAGGACATGACTCACGTTGAAGATGAGGTTCTTGTTGACCGCCTCGAAGGCGAGGCCGCCGCGGAAGCTGATGCACCAGACGAGCACCATGGCCGCCGCCGCCACGGCCAGCGCGTGCGCCGCGTAGGTGAACGGCGTCGCCTTCACGCCCAACGAGCCCGCCATGTCGCTCTGCGCAGACACGTGTGCGTGTTTCCTCTTCTTCTTCTTCTTCTTCCTTGTGCCTCAGCTGGTCCCTGGTAGGTACGGGCAGATATGTACGTAGCTCACTCTATCGACTGATCGAGCTACGAGAGGCGGGGGAGCGAGAAGCGTGTGGCCTCCTCGCAGAGAGCAGCGAGAAGGAAAGGAAAGGAAAGGAAGCCGAGTCTCCTCGATCTCCTGGGCCCTGGCTATCGTTTTCTGCTCTCTGGTTCGTGTTTGTTGTGCTGTGTGGACAAGTTTGGTTGGTGCTAAGCGATGACTAAGCTGCTGACAAGGCCGGGAAGGCGTCTTCATCCATGGGTGGATCCGGAGAAGCTGAGGTGGGATTTGACTGGAAGGTTAACACTATTAATCCATTGTTATATCCTTCCATGGAGTGCCTCGACAAATAGTGGCGTGTAGCTTTCACACATTTGTGGCCCATATGCGAGGAGGTTTTGCAGTGTTTTGTTAAGACATGGTGCAAAAGACTTTGATTGATTAATCAGGAGCGTGATCAAGCTGCCCACGAAGGCTATAACCTGGTTAAGAAGCCAAGATCGATAGTTTTATTTCAGTAGATATTGATCCCTTTGAGTTGTTGCCGTGGGGGATACTGGATGCCGTTGGCCGTAGCAGACTTGGTTAGCTGAGAACGATGCCGCAATGAATCGTCCGCGTTATGTGGCCGTGGGCGAGCCCTGCCATGCCGAAGTGGGTGAGGACGAGCGGCCGGGCGAGTTGGATGCACAGCGCGCACGAGACCCACGAGACCGGGAGCGTTATCCACCGGTCACGGCTCATAATCATCGACTGGAATGGCAGGTGGAAGTTTAGGTTAGATCAGTAATAAGGATGAAATTTATTTATTTATTTTTACACGGGAAGGGCCTCGGGTGGGGTTACAAATTGCACGAGGACCTCAACATAAAACAAGAATTACATCATAGCCCTCATATTTTACATGTGGGACCCAGATCGTAAACAAAGATCACAATCAGGTCCTTCCCACGGGAATTGCTCCGAAGCTCAATCACCGGGTACGACGCCAAGAGTACACGGGGGTCACCATGTTCAAAGATGAAGGGCCTACCTTTAGGGATAACACCAGACACCCTGCGACACACCAGCGGCGTGCTCGTCCTCCGGGGCGAGGCACACCAAGACTCGTTTTGCAGTGGGCCAGCCCACTGAAGACACGAGTACGACCCCTCTAACACGGCCAGGTAGGCGTGCATGGGGTGGGGTGTCTGTGTGTGTGTGTGGGGGGGGGGGGGGGGGGTTCGAGTGTCACTCGTCTACGAGGCGGGGGGAGCGACCCTTCTAGAACGTTGGGGGGCTTTTATTTTTGCCCTTAAACCATAGTTTTGAGATTTTTAGCCGGTGAAGGAGAAAAGTGGCCCGAATTCGCCAATTTTTGTAACACACATCTCCAATATGAAAAAAAGGTTAAAAACTCACTTTTAACACCCATAAGGAATTTCCAAAAGAGTGAATTCGTGACTTTGACTTGTATGAGAGCTTTATGTTTAAGACGTTTATTATGTAACAACTCTTGCCTAGGGATGTAAACGGATTGAACCGGAATTTATCATTATCATATCTTTTACCATATTTTTTCATCGAATTCGGAACAGATTGGCTAATTATCGGTTGCAGGTATATTAGACCACAGATTCGATAAGAAAACATATCAGCTTAGAACGGAAAAATATATCAGATTTATACTCACCTAAACACGTCATCAAACCATAGAACCAAATTAATGGTTCAACAACCTAGTAGCCTACCAAAATTGTACTTCATATTGGGTAGTATAATGACTATGTAAGTGAGTTAGTAATAAACGCATGAACTCGACAACTCAATAACTACTAATTGTGCTCTATTCGATTAGGCGTTCTGGTAAAAAATCGGATCATTTGGCTTAAATCATCAAATAATCCTATTTAATTTTTCGATATCCATATTATGAGATGTTTAACATACCATATCCTATACCATATCCGGATATCAAGTTCAGATTTGGTTAACCTTATCTATCTTCAAACCGGATATTAATTGTTTAAAGCGGTTCTGAAATTGAATTCGGTGCAGAAAATTATTCTATACTTTTACCCCTATATTCTTGGCACATACATTTCTCACTTAGAAGTTAAAACAACCATTGTAAATACTTATTTTAATTATACCTAGACCTGTGATCTTAAGGTCTACACACAATGTGGCTGCTAGGAGTGATTGGTCACCTTGGCGGGGTTTTTTCTTTTCTTTTATTCTTGTTTTTGTCTTCAATTTTAGTTGTGTGCATCATTAATATCTCCACTTATTATTAACATTATTATATTGGTGTTGGACCTATGTACATGTAATTAAGATATATTTTAATGTTAATGATATACTTTCCTTTGTCAAATGAGATCTTTATTATCCGGTGGCAAAAAACTTCAATCTAAAGGGCTCTACTATAGGAATCTGCCTAGACGTCGACGGTTTTTCCCCGTCGGCGTATCTCATTTTACTATCGACATAGGTTGTGCCAATGACTTTGCCGTTGGTGTAGGTTATCCTCATTATCTGGGTTGTCACGACCATGCCTTCGGAGCCACGTGTCACCAAGTTACGTCGATGGTCATAATACGCCGACGGCCTGCTCCATATTACGTCGACGGCCTTTCCTACACCGACGGCTGTCGTCGGGTAAACTTTTGCTACGTCGACGACCTTTCCTACACCGACAATTGTCTTCGGTATTTGGGTAAACTTCTGCTACGCCGACGGTAGAACCGGGCCAACGGCCAACGGCCTGTTTGCTGGCCTGATGGACTCGGCCCATGCGCCGATTGCCCCGACAAGTCGGCCAAGAACATTCATGTAGTAATGTGTATACAATGTGAGGTTGGATAGATCTCCAATCCGAGCCGTCCGCTTCCCCTGAACGTTCGCATGATCTGAGATTCTTAAGGCGGTGCACAGCTGCACGCATAGCCCTTGCCCATCCGTCCATAAATACTAACCGCAGGCTTCATCTTTCTCCCTCTTTTCAGACTGCGGCTCAAGATTCAGTTGCCTGCCCTAATTTAGAAGAGAATAGTTCTAATCCCCGGGCGGCATGGATCAGTGCATACAGGTCGCTTTGTTCGCCGGCACGGGCGCCATCGACAGGCAGTCCAACTTCATCTTCTCGCCCGTTTCCCTCCGGGCCGGGCTCGCTCTGCTCGCCGCCGGCACGAACGGTGAGACGCTGAGCCAGCTGCTGACCTTCCTGGGATCCCAAGAACTGCACCTCCTCAACGCGGCCAGTGCCAGTCTCATCGAGGAGATGCGAGCGTGGCCGCAGCTCTCCTTCGCCGGCGGCATCTTTGTGGATAAATCGATCTCGCTGAGGCCGGAGTTCGTGTCCACCGCTGCCTCCTCCCACGGTGCCTTAGCGAGATCATTGGACTTTCAGAATCAGGTAGTACCGTAACAATCAAATCTATAAGTAAAACATGAAGAACGAAAAATAATTATTATTATGGCACAATAATGTGAATACATGACGTAGAAACTAATATAATGATGGTTTACATGCTTCAGCCCGAGGCAGCGGCAGCTGAGGTGAACGCTCTCGCCGCGGAAACCACGCAGGGGCGTATAGGCAACCTCGTCTCCCCCGGCTCGCTCAGCGGAGGCGACGTCAAGATCGCCCTCGCAAACGCCATGCACTTCAAGGCGACGTGGGCCGAGAAGTTCTACCCGTCGGACACCGTCCATCGCGATTTCCACCGTCTCGACGGCAGGGACGTGCGGGTGCCGTTCCTCTCTGCCAATGGCATGCAGTTCGCCGCCAGCTTCAATGACGACGATGACGGCCTCGGATTCAAGGTCCTCCGGTGCCTGTACAAGACCGCCGGCACGCCGTGCTTCTCCATGGTCGTGTTCCTCCCGCACAGGCGCGACGGGCTCCGCGATCTCCTCCGGCTGGCCGTCTCCGAGCCGGGCTTCGTCACGCGCCACGCTCCCCGGCAGCGGCAGGTGGTCAGACCGTGCATGGTTCCCAAGTTCAAGTTCTCTCACCGGTTCGACGCCAAGGACGCGCTGCGTGGCCTCGGGCTGGCCACGCCGTTCGACCCGACGGTCGCTGACCTGTCCGGCGCGGTGTCGAACATGCCCATGGAAGGGCGGCTCTGCGTGTCGTCCGTGGAGCAGAAGTGCGCCGTGGAGGTGGACGAGGAAGGGACGACGGCGGTAGCATCGTTTTACTCGCCTTCGAGCCCGAGCTATAGCCCGGGGCAGCGATCGCCGCCGCCGCCCATGAGCTTCGTGGCGGACCACCCGTTCCTTTTCGCCATCGTCGAGGATGACAAGGCCGAGGTCTTGTTCCTTGGCCACGTTGTGGACCCTTCAGTTCAGTAGTGACAAGGACCATTTAGTACTCGCAGTTCATGGACGGTTTTAGAGAACAGTCATTCAAACACTAGCCTGAATTTACATTTTCCGGTTCGCTAGCTATAGTAGATGCCTCTATTATTGCACAGTTCATAAATATTTGTGATCTCCTATATCCAATTATCCATTCACAGGTTCTGCGGGTGCTCATACACAGGGCACCCAAATTGGTAAGACGAATTTAATTAAGTATGCTACTTGGAGGCAAAACTAAGCTAGTTTCCATTGGTGTTACCTTCTCTAGTCAAAAAAAAAACTAAAATGACGGGTTTTTTTCTCCGGCCGATTTTGTACCTTGTTTTCTATTTTTGGTTTAGGACTCTGATGTTTACTCCTTCTATATTAATATAAAAGGTAAATTTTTTGTCTTTGTTTCAAAAATAAAATAGTTGTAGATTGGCTGCTTTGGAGAAACCTACGAGGTTGAAACTGAATATTAGAGTGTTTGTTTGTGAGTGAGGTGAAATTTTAATCCGGGATACCAATTCATTATAGTAGTAGACTCGGATGGATGGAAATAAGTGGAAGAATGGATAGAAAAAAGATTATGTAGTTAAAAAAGAAAATACATGTCCACTATTGGATGTTTGGTATTAGTAAACTTTGTGATTGCCAAATAATCTGGTTTACAAATGTTGTTTTCTTCGTGTAATAAAGTGGGTGTTGCAAATATTCAGCTATTATAGGTCTAGACTCTAGATAGCTTCTATTGGCAAAGCGACCAAAAATTAAAAAATCACCTACCAGAGTGGAGTATAATATGCAATCTAAAGAACAAAAGGGAGTAGAATTGTTAAAACAACTTGGTCATAAAAAATGAGAGGGGTCACACGGTGAACTACAACTACTATAGTTTTTGGGACTCTCGTCTTAGGCCTTAACACAATGTTAATCGAACTACAACTAACTACAGTGTTTGGAACAATTATTTTTTATAATGTATAAACTATGTTTCGTGGTTTTATCATGAACTATTTATATTTGGATGTAAATTTGTTAAAATTTATTTGATTTTCATTCGGATGTCAAATGAAGTTTGCATGATAAAAAAACTAAAGAATGCAAAAATCTAGGGTATAGAGGCTTAGTTTAGGGCGTCAAACTTTACACGCAGGCTTTAGAGTCAGTAAAAAACTGTCCAAAACCATTAAGAGGATTGTGTAAATTGGTTTTATATTAGAGACAAAAAAAGATACAGGGCTTCTTCTTGAACAGTTATGGATGATAATTCCCACACGTGTTGTTGCATTTCATTATCTTCGGAGAGATGCAGCTGGTGTGTAGCAGTAGCAGTGTACGTAGCACCACCATGGCACCATGGAGCACACGATACGTTCGTTGGTGGTGGCTCGGGAAATTAGGTTCTACTATCTGCGAAGCAATGACATTCACCAAACTTACCTAAATCTTCCCTGATTTCCGTCACACTGTTCCCAAGACCGAGAGGCACGCCAAGCTAACTGAAGAAACGATGTATCACAGTACTGCTGTCAAAGATAGACAGACAGAGGATTGTAGGAAGTATGCTGCTACGTGATGGCAGGTAAACAACTGCTGAGCCGCCAGTGTCGACATGGCAACCTTTTGACAAGATGCAGCCGTTGAATTATAAAAATCCTGGACTTTGTGAGTTAGTATGACCGGTGAGTTCATTCGCAAAAAAAAAAAAGTATGACCGGTGAGTAACGGCTTGAAGTTGTTGCTTGCACTTCACTTTCTGGCCATCCGCAACGACTAACAAAATGTTTTAGCCTGTTAGGTTAGGTGACCACTTTGAATTTCCACAGGATTGTAAACAGGCAAGGCGCTCTTAGCCTCTTTCAGTCCATATGACTTGTGCTCTTGGACCAACAGGGCAACACAGGAAGAAACAGTGGAAGCCTGAAGCCGGCGACGGTGTACAAATTTAGGTTGATTTCTCCCAGCTTGGTTCATTCTGCACGAGAACTCAAAAGCAAAAGCAACATTCTCTTCCCCACTCTGCCTCCACCCCCTCTCTCTCGTCTGGATGGCACCGCAGGTATGATCCCAGTGAATTGCCTGCAGCTCAAATCTATCTCGCCACGGCCAGTCTCTTGGATGGGCTCTAATTGCTGAGTTTCTTGCCATGGCAGCAGAAGGTGGTCTTGAAGGTTTCTTCTATGAGCGATGAGAGAGTGAAGCAGAAAGCAATGGAAACTGTTGCAGACATCTATGGTGAAGTACTAGTTTGGTGTTTTTTCCGCTTATGTCTTGAACTGTTCCCGCTTATCGTTTGCTATACAACTCAAGGTTGAGTCAGTCTCCTAACTTGATTATGATCTGAAGCAGGTATTGATTCGATAGCCGCCGATCTCAAAGATCAGAAGATGACGGTGATAGGTGATATGGACACCGTCATGATCGCCAAGAAGTTGAGGAAGTTCGGGCGGATCGATATCCTCTCTGTTGGGCCGGCCAAAGAAGAGAAGAAGGATGACAAGAAAGGGGAAAAGAAGTGATCAAATATTCAAATCTGAAAGTTCTCTTGTCTGTTCGATCCCAGGGGTGTTTGTCTATTCTTTTCAACCTTAGGATGAATTTTCCGTTTGCTCTACAGTGCATGTTCTACGTATTTGAACCTGTATTAGTAGATGGTAAAGTATTCAAGATTAATCATAGGTGATTCCTTCCCTGTATAATTTTTCGGATTTATAACTTGGCTCAGTTTTCGTCAGTATAACTGCTGTCGAAAGTGTGAGAAATGCAGAGACAGAGACGTAAGTTTCTGCATAGAATTCGCGTCGAAGATAGTTTCAGGCTAAAAGCTTCTTCTCGCGCACGCGTTATTTGGTTGAGTCCAGCGGACGCGGAAGGCGACAAAATCCAAGCGACCGACACCACTTCTTCGTCAACCTCCCCCCGCTCCGATCCAACTCCTTCGGTTCGCCTCCTCTCAACGCTGCAAGGCCTAGACACCTCCCCCGCTCCTTCCCACCGGCGCGGAGGCTGACGCGCCTGCTCCTCCCAAGGCCGCCCCACCTCCTCTTCTCCTCCGCACAGAAGAGAAACCGCGCCGCCGCCCTGCTCCTCCCTACGTCGAGAGGCCACCACCGCCCTTTCTCCTCGCTCAACGCGAGGCCACCGTAGCCCCTGCTCCTCCATAGAGACACGAGACGACTAACGCAAGCTCCACCACCGAAGATCTTTTCATTCCCGTGCCGCGAGCTCCAACATCGGAGCCTCTTCGCGCTCGTCCAGCGGCGGCCCCGTCCTCCGAATCTCGACACACCAGCGGCTTCCGCCGGCCTGAGGCCATCTTCTTTCAAATCGGGCCAGTCGCGGGAGGGGATGAGTTGCGAAATCGGCTAGTCGCAGTCACGACCTCAGCCGGAATCGAGACGGTGTCGACATTCACGCTTCCTACCTGGGAAGATGACCAAGCGACGGTTCCTTGGAAGACCGAAGGAAGACCACGCGGGGTTGCAGATGGGCCTTGAATTGGGTCGACCATGAAAAGGAAGGAGAGATGAAAAAATGGCGTTATCCTAGATTCGGCCCAAGATGCATTTTTTTTATGCAGAAGTTGTTTATTTTTATCATATTGTTGCATAATCTAAAGAATAGAACCATGGGTAGTCACCGCGAGCTCACAGCGATTTCGCGCTCCCGGCCGTCGGATCTTCACTGCGGTGCGATCTCAGCCGTCCATTCCGCTGTTGACTTTTGACTCCGTTTTCTGGGCCCACCTGTCATTGGCTTACTGGGTGGATAATTTTGTACACACAGCTCTCCCCTCAGCCTTTGGCCACTCCGAACCGTCCGATACGAGGACCCGTTTCCGCTTCGATCTGGACCGTTCGTTTGTTAGACAAAACCGCCTTGCAGGAAACCCTAGCCGCCACCCCCTGTGCGCCCTCCTCGCTTTCGCTCGCTCGGTTTCCTCGTGCGGCTTTCCCTTTTGCTCCGGCATCTCGCGCTCGCCCCCAGCCCGCCGCCGCAGCCCACGTTCGGCCCGTCGGACGCCGGTGACGCATCTTCTCCCGCGCGCTCCTCCATCTCTCCACCTCGCGCCGCCACCACGTGTGCGCTCTCTCGAATCGAGTGGCGCATCCGGATGCTCGAAACATTGCCGCGCACCGCACTGTAGCCTGGAGGAGCGGCTTCTGTGGTGCCTCTCTCCAACGGGGTGGAGACGGTGGTGGGATTTGAAGAGGGGAGGCACTTCGAGCAGCAATAAGATATGGCCGTGATGATGGAGATGAGGTCGCCTCCCTGCCTCGCCATTTCTCGGCTCCACCAGCACCTAGAGCAGCAGCCCATGATTTCTTCTTTGCGTGGTATGTATCTCCGTCCTCCACCTATGATTTTCTCTTTCTCCCAATCTCACCTCCACTCTCTATGTCGGCCGAAGCGCACAGGCCTGCCCGACAGCTCCTGAGCATGGATCTGGGACGCATTCCCCCGATCTCGAAGGTTGCCTCTTTGCTGTACCATCCTATATCTTCCAGTATTCCATCCTAGCAACCTCCCCTCTTCCCCAATTATTTATCTCTCCAATACGTGATTGCTTTGTATCGACGAGTTGTTTTCTCTTTTGTTTTTTAAGGAATTATTTTCTCTTCTGTTGAAATGATAAAAGTGATATAGGTGGAGGGATTCAAGATTGGTTATGTAGCGTACACTGGTATATCTTCTCCCTGGCCGCTGATTCCCCATTCTTCCTACCTGCTGTTTCACGTAATTAATCTAGATTTTTACAGTTGTTCAGTGTATTTTCCGATGTTATGCTGGTGGTATAAACTGGAAGAATCAGCGACTGGTTCTGCTCTTAAATCCTAGGACCGCTGATTTTCTATTACTAATGGCAAGGTTAGTATACTGTATACATGTATTATTTGTTGAGAACCTGCCAGCAGTGAGATCAGTGATTCTTGGTTTCAGTCGTGTATGTGTTGACTAAAATATAGGAGGAATAACCTTCTCACAAGTTTGTCATGTACATGAGTGTTTACTTATTCTAAATACCTAGGATTGTCTAAAACTCATATGTCGGACCTTACACCTGATTATTATGTCGTTTGTTGGATCATTTTGCTCACAAGCTATTTTCCCAGGTTCTCAAGGATACAATAGTTATGTTGTATTGTGCACCTACTTTTATAGGTATTCTGAATGAAATGCAACACCTCTCATATCCTGTAACAATATTAGTACAAATAGTAAAATATATCTGCCTTCCAAAAAAATATTGTTATATCAATGTTTGCTCTAAATAAGGTCACGTTTCTCTTTTAGATATGAGTTCCATGTGCAAGATATATTTGCTAAATAGATGAGTGATTCATGAGAATAATATCAGAATCAATATAAGGCCCATGTGGATGTCCATTTTGAACAAGTTTACGCTTTTGTATGGTATCATCCTAAAATCAACTTACAAATCATATTCCGACTCTCATTAGAACCATGCTACATGCTCTCCTTTTAATTTGTTAGCTCCAGTTAAGTAAGGATTCTGGACTTTTACTTCCATTGTTTCCCACATGTCATGAATCCAAATTGGTTATTTCACTATTTGTTGTGCTTGCTAATTGTTCCATCCAGAAGTTGGTTGATCCAAGTGCAAAAGTTCCCTTTATATTTGATAGTTTCATACTTGTTGCAGGTATCATGTATATTGTGTCCAGTGCAGCTAATTGGATTATTGCAATGATTTGTTGCCTTCAAAATTAAGGGTCATCCAACTCCTATCCTCTCATTGATGTAAGTAGTAGCAAATATAGCTTTTTCTGTGGTTGTAAAAT
This sequence comes from Poa annua, assembly GCA_026929855.1. Lineage (NCBI taxonomy): Eukaryota > Viridiplantae > Streptophyta > Magnoliopsida > Poales > Poaceae > Poa > Poa annua. Next base: position 77,205,756 of record CM049433.1, read on the forward strand.
TAAGGGTCATCCAACTCCTATCCTCATTAATTTTTCGACACGACACCCACTCAAATATGCATACATAATATGTGCGAAAGTAGACTGCCATGTATTTTTGTTTCTAACATCAAATATGCATACATAATATGTGCGAAAGTAGACTGCCATGTATTTTTGTTTGTAACATGAAGTACACATGCAAGGGCCTATTATTTTGTTTGTAACATGTTGCACAAGTAGACTTAAATGGAGGGGTCTGGTTAATTTCATGTCTATGTCTGACCGACAGTTGATTTTCATGTTTGTAGTCAAGGTCTTCTACTGGTAGAATTTCTGGAAGTCTGAAACAGATTTGTTTATGAATTGGCCTATTATCCCGCTTATCTTGAGCTTTATTTCTATACATGACGAGTAATTTGCTTATATTTTGATCTGTTCGCCTCTTACAAAACCATTATCAGATGTGTTTCCTCATTTTCGTCTACTTTATTTCTTTGAACATGAAAATCTCCGAATACAATGTTTGCTCTTACAAAACTCTCCGATAGGACTTTTTATATTTATATGTCACTAGCCTGGGTATTAGCGTTATGGTGCAACCAAATTATAAGCTGACTTCTATGAAACTTATTTCTATTTGCATTGTTTCCACTCTCCTTATTATTGCTTTTCACTTTCATATGTAGGATTCATGCATTACAATCTGAAATAATCCCAGGGTGCTTTAATGTTGATGTACTTGCCTCTCCGGCACCAACCATGGTTCATGTTTGCTAGACTTTCCCATCTAAAAATAAGATTTCTACACCTCTCCTAGCTGAAATCAGTTAGCCTTTCAAGAACGTGCAGCAATATGGAAAGATCTGTTTGCAAGCATTTTTTGTTGCTGCAACAAATGCTACATTCTGGTGCATGCCCAGCTTCATCTTCCTGTGTGCTTTATCTTTGAGGGGGCTAGAAATTTAATAATATTCTATGGATGCTAGCCACCTTATAGAGAGTTCTGATCAACCAACGTTGTAGCTTTCATCCAGTTTCTTCATTGTTTTTGTTTAAGGAAGATATAATGGCACCCATTCTTTGGAAGAAGGGGTTGAACCTTTTATCGCATATTTGTATATGTTTGTCAAAAAGAAAATAACTTATGTGAATATAAATTAGCTCACACATAAAAAGGATAAAGAAAATCGAAATGTGTTTGTCTACTTTTCATAAATTATATAAATATATGTATCTTCTATGATCATTCGGCAACGACTCGAATCCAGTTCTTCTTAGCTCTCTGCGCGTAAGAGTCAGTGAGTTTAGTCAAGTTCTGTTCATACCTTTCGACTAGAGAGCTTTCCAGAGCAAGGTCTTCATCTGGCAATGGCTTGGCTTGAATTTGCTTAAGCTGATCTTCTAGATCGTTGAGCTCCTGTTGTATTGGCTTTTTTTCCTGCACCACATTCTGAAAACTTGTGCGAGATGGTTAGTTCTTTGATTAAAGATTTTCGGGTAGATTTAGACCAAATTTCTTTAGCATGAGAGTTAAAGTCTTTCTCTTTGAGCCACCAATTTTTGAATTTGAAAGATCTTTTCAGTATGCAAATTTTACCATCAGTACACAGGAGAATAGGAGCATGATCACTAGCCTTTTGGGAGCAAACACATTCCCAGTATGTATCACCAAAGTTGTTGTTATATGACTGCATTTCAGTTTCAGGTACAGCATGGGGCTGCACCAAATAATGTGGAGGTCTCTTCAGGTTGAGGTAATAAGCATCCCATATCAATTTCGGTTTGCTCCCATAGTCATGTTAGATGGTTTGTAAAAAACTATATTGGCTTGCTGGTTTATGTACTGGTCACCCCTGAACTGGACGAGGCCGCTAGCAGGTTTATGTCCTAGGTTTCATGGTGCATTCCCTTTCTTCATCTTAAGTTCCCGGTTTCTGCATTCCCTTTCTTCACCTGGGAATGATTAGGACTATCTCATATCTGCAGTAATCAATTAAGGTTTTTTTCCCTAAAAATCATAATGGATTTGGAGTTGCAATGTTTTGTTTACCATATTTAATTTTAGCTCATTATCATTATTACTACGAGCTAACAGGGTGTTTCACCTAGAGCAAATCCACAAAAATAACTTGTATGCGGTGGTGGTGAGATGTAATCAACATTTTTTCTCTATATTGTGGATTTTATGTTACCAGCATCCTCTTTCTCCTACTTTCACTCATGCTTTTTATCAGTCTGTTTTATGCACTTTTTTTCAAATTTCTGAGCAAATTTATCACTCGAACTGAGACAACCATGTAGCTTGATTTGTGAGTAGGCCTGATGTGTCGTTCATGAAAAGGCATGATCTTTAATGCAGTTACTTGACCATGTAGCTGAATTTTGTATATTAATGCTCCTGCAGTAATTATCTGGCTGTGAGTTTATCACCATGTTTCTTCATTTGTTTTCGATTTGTTTCCTTGCAGGTCTACTATGGCCCTTATTATGGCTGCTTGCAATATGTGCTTGATGAAATTATGAAATCATTTTTGTTTTTGGTGAGGGTCTATGTGATTGATAAGTTCTCTGGTTTAGGCAGCGCATGATCGAGTATTGATGTCTCTTTCCCTTTTGAAAGGTTGTGCTTTCTCTATTTGCTACCTTCTCCTCTTTGTTTTGAGCTGTAATTTGTTTGTTTGCTTTTTATGGTAAGTAGTTATATATGGCTTTGCTACTGTAGAATGTTTATTTGCCCTTTCTTGAAGGGAATAATATATATTGGATGCTGTCGTTCCTTCTATGCAACCTTAATTATGTGTTACTTGTGCATAGGGTTGATGGAATGTCTAATATCTGAAACCATGAAGCACAGATCTATTGGAATATCTGAAACCTCATGTGGATATCCGTTTTGATGCCAGTATTGGAATAAATTAATAGGCTTTACAACAAAGTATAACTTGCAATTGCAAGAGGAAATGTGTTTTCTTTATCATGTTGACATCATATAGTTATACCTACCAGTGTTCTCAATCATTCATCTACCTACCTGCTGCTTTAGTCTGAAAGGTTCTGCTCAAAAAATAAATCTTATTGTGAGCTAGACCATCTATTCCTATTGCATATTAAGTCTGATGTGTTCCTTTATATTTTAGTTTAGCCATGGGATCGCTTTTCAGCGACGAGGAAGGATTATTACAATATATTTCTCCGAATGAGGTGCTGCCTAAGGTGTTACGGTAAGCACACCATCTTTAGATTGAGCATTCTTTAATTTTGTGATTCTCACGTCTATAGGCTCATTGCCTCTACAACTATTTTTCAGTGTTTATCATGTATTTGTTCAAATTTAGTAAAAAAAATATAATGGATTTTCTTAATAATGCTCTTTATTGATAATTTCATTCCACGCCATAATCTTCTTATATCAATATGATAGTGAAAAAAATATATATCTTGGTATGGTTGTTACTTCGCTGTAAGATATTTTCCTCTGAGTTAACCCCACTGACCATAGATAGGAAAATTTTCAATTCTGTTGTGAATTGGTCCTCCCCAGACTCAATATATCTATGTTAGAATATATATTTAGTTCTCAATTGTAGATGTTTGTTGTTGCCTTGAACCTACTTTTGTTCGTGTTAAGCTTATTTCAAAGTGGTGGCTGAGAGATAATATATTGAGATCTGAAAAAGATATTTGACCTGCATCATTCCTAGGTTTCAAGGTGCATTCCCTTTCTTCATCTTAAGTTCCAGGTTTCTGCATTCCCTTTCTTCACCTGGGAATGATTAGGACTATCTCATATCTGCAGTAATCAATCAAGTTTTTTTTGCTAAAAATCATAATGGACTTGGAGTTGCAATGTTTTGTTTACCATATTTAATTTTATCTCATTGTCATTATTACTACCTGAAGTATCTTATTTATCCAGTGCCTTCTCCTACATTCCTTTTGTTATAATTTGTGTACACAGAATATGGCTACAAAGAGCTATAACTTTATATCCTTCTTTGTACTTATGATAGGCCTTCTAGGACAAAAATCCACGTTACTTTATTAATATGAGGTTGTTATAGTTAGTGTCGTGTATTACCATCCTTGTGGAGTGATCGCGTTGCATTCGCTCCCAGGTGGAGATCAACTCTAGGATGCGGGGCATCCTGGCCGACTGGATCATCGAAGTACACCAGAAGTTTGATCTCATACCCGAGTCCATGTACCTTATTGTGTACATTGTAGACCGGTGCCTCTTGATGCAGCCCATGCTTTGGAGGGAGCTGCAGCTGGTAGGCGTCTCAGCCCTACTGATCGCTTGCAAATATGAGGAGAACTGGGCTTCTGAAGTTGAAAGCTGAAAAAGCTTGATTCACTTGCAGTTTAAGTGTCCATTGAGTGTTCTGATTAAATTGCAAACTTTTGCAGGTGAACAATTTCATTTTGATATCACACAGTGCCTACACTAGGGAGCAATACTGAGGAAATCAATTCTGAACAGGCTTCAGTAGAACTCAACCGTTCCTACACCATGTCTTTCTTGTGTGCTTTGCAAAGGCAGCGCCTTCCTCTGATTCGAAGAAAGATAAGGAGGTAAATACTGAATACACCATTAAATACTTTCACATGTATCTATACTGTGAGATTGTATTACACCATAAGTGAGTTTGTGTGCTGAAGAAGTTTATCTGGTTAAATGAATGCAGATGGAGAACATGGTGTTCTTCTTTGCTGAGCTAGCGTTGGCGCTGATGCAGTACTCTCTGGTGCTGCCCACCCCCTCCATGGTTGCTGCTGCTGTCTAGACACCCAGGCTCACCCTCAAGAAAACACTTGTTTGGACTGACACCCTCAAGCACCATCCGAGCTTCACCGAGTCACAGCTAAAGCATGCCCACCTACTGGCCTTACTGAATTCTCTCATTGCTTAAAATGTAGGAGTTATACAAGATAGTAACATGCAAAGAAAGGTCACATAACAGAATCCTGGATATGTTGATGAGACTAACGAAATGCGCATTTCAAATTATGAGAAGGTCTTTTAAATCCACCACGAAGGATGACTGTGTCAACCACCTACTGAGCGCTTCTTTCTTGAAAAGTATACGGGAAGATCTTCTTGTGCATTGATGAGATTGTTTATGAGGAAAAACTGAAAGTTAATTGTCTGCTTTAGGGTGATTTGTCAGTAGTCGAACAGTGAAATCGCATGATAAAAAGAGAGCTATTTGATAAAGCATTCTGGGCTATTGCATGATAAAAAGAGAGTTATTCGATACAGAATTCTGAACTACTGCTTTTGTTATTTCGAATCTCTTTCAGAGGTATGGTAACTTAACCGCTAAAATATTCTTTAGTAGTTGAGTGATGACTGCGATGAACAATGAGTGAAAACAAGATTTCAAGTAATGGAGCAACAAGTGCAGCTGAGAGAGTCCTCTTCAGCATTTCTCATTATCCCTGATTAGAATGTAATATAGTAATATAGAGCAGAGAGTTCTTGAAGTTCTTGAAGTATTGTGTTAGTCATTCCATATGCTTCCAAGGAGAGGGAGAATGTTCTTAATGTGCATCCTTTTTTCTGTTATTTGTCACGTGGATGTAAACAAACATGTAGATGATAGATTTATCATTGAAGTTATTGCGTTTCCAGGTTACGCTTATAGAGCAGATAGATACAATGCTTCTAACAGTTCCGCTGATCACACAATTTCAAATTTACCAATTACCAAACAAAGTATGGTGATACTAATGTCCAATCAAAGTACATGACTGCAGATGCCAATAGAAAATTCATAGCATGTATTCAGTTTGATCCAACTGGGTGTTTGTTCTTAGATTATTGTGAGCTGTCAAAGTTCATAGTATGGTTTGGCACTGTTAAAGTTTATAGTATGGTTTGGGTGTTCCCAATTACCATCTATATCTATTCGGTTAGTCTTTAAAGCTATTTTTATTTCGATGTTGTCAATATTACAATAACAAATAAATATTACAACTAATAATATAACATATATATAGTTGCTCACTATACCACGGGCGGATCGCTTCGGGCTTGCTGGCCATGCGTAGGGTAAGAGCTCGCGCAGAGACCCGGCTAGATGTCAGCGCACAGGGTGCAGCCAGTGCAGGCTGCGTGCAGTATACGATTGGGAAAAAGGAGCGTATTTGCTTTTGGGATCAGATATTTATTGCCCACTTCTACTAATTTGTTGCCTAAAATTATATATTACTTGCTTAAATTGTGCACAAAATTATGGAGTTCCATATCAAATTTGCCTATGAATGCTGTGTAGTTGCTTTGTTGAGAGAAAGCATGGGCAATACTATGTTAATTTCTACTGCAGTTGTCTCGCGATATTTATTGTTGCCCATGGCAAGTTTATAGTTGCCAATTAAAGTCATTTCGGCTCATACCAAAATTGAGGTTTGTTTTTGTTGTTGTTATTTTGCTTATTGTTGTCGATAAGTTGCTTACCACCATTTAATCGTTGCCTATAGCTAGTGTATATTTGCCAGTTAAGGTCGTTTCGGCTCGTATTAAAATTAACTTTGGTTGTTATTACTTTGTTTATTGTTGTTGTGATATCGATACCAATAATTGCTATTTAATCGTTGTTTATAGCTAGTGTATAGTTGCCAATCAAAGTCGTTTCGGCTTGTATCAATGTTTACTTTGGTTATTGTAAATTTGCTTATCGTTGTTGTTGTTGTGATACCGATGCGATGCCGATAAGTGACTACCGCTATTTAATAATTGCTTACAACGAGTGTATAGTTTCCAATTAAAGTTCTTTCAGCTCGTACAGAAATTGATTTTGGTTGTTCTGAATATGCTTATTGCTATTGTGAAGTTGTCTCACAACACAATAACCTTATTTCGCCTTGTACCAAAAATGATTTCAGTTGTTGTAACATATGGAGTTCCTTATTGATGTTAGGAAATTGCCTCGCCATACACCAACATTGCTTATTGCTGATTGTTGCCAAACGACACATATTGATATTAGGTGCCCACTTCTACTAATTTGTTGCCTAACATCATATAGCACTTGCTCAAATACTGTAAGTTAATATCTCTTAGTTGCTCTATTATGATATTTTCATTGCCCAAAACCAGTGCCAGGTTTCATGCGGGTGTTGAAAATTGTCTACTGATGTCGTGAAGTTGCATATTGTGGTACTGAAGTTGTCTAGCGATGTTATGAAGTTGACGATCCCTATTGTGTAGTTGCTTATCACTATTGAAAAGTTGCACACCACTATATATTGTGAAGTTGCATATGACTACAGTGAAGTAGTCCAATAATGTTTGTGAAATTGTCTATCCACGAATGAGACGAAGTTGCCTATTATGGAGTTTCCTATCGTTGTGAAGTTTGTGTGACGATGTCATGAACTTGCCTAACATTGTTAAGAAGTTTTCAATCACTATTATTTTTGCGTGGGTAGACTACCACTATTTTAGAAATTGCCTACCACCATCGAGAAACTGTTATAATTTTGCCAACCTGTATTGAGAAGTTGCTTCTTCGCGTCATCAAAGTTGATTTTATATGTTGGGGAGTTTGCTTACCCCTGTTGAGTGTGACAAAATTTTCTTCCTAGTGTACCAAAGTTGGTTACCCTTGTATTAAAGTTGGTTACCCTTGTACCAAAGTTGGTTACCCTTGTATTAAAGTTGCTTTTTAATTATGTTGTGAACTCTCCTTACTCATTATAAAGTCACCTCATCGCACATCAAAGTTCATTACGTTATTGTGAAGTTGCCTCATTTCAGATGAAAGTTGCTTCCCGTTGATATTAAATTGTATCATCGCACGCCAAATTTGTTTTTGTTGTTGCGAAATTCTCTTAACGGACACCAAACCTGCTTCGCTGTTTAAAAGTTCTTTTTTATTGTCGTGAATTTTTCTTGTCAATTTTTATAAACTTACCTCATTGCATATCAAATTTGCTTACCGCTCTTATGAAATCGGCTTATCATACAACAAATTTACTTGCCGCAAACTACAACTACTTTGTGCCACTAGGCAACAAAATAACATAATTGAGAATTATAGGCAACCTGATTCAATTTTGCTTACACGGAGATTGAAAACAAATTAGAATAATTTCTGCAACTATTACATAATTATAGGCAAGAAATGTGCACAATTAAGTTTTCAAATTTTCTTATACCATGGTCGGAACCAAATTTAGAATTTTTTGTGTAACTATTACACAATTATAGGCAAGAAATGGGCATAATTAAGTTCAAATTTGTTTACACGACAGTCGAAAACAAATTAGAATAATTGAGGCGGCTGTTAGTTATAGGCAAGAAATGGGTACAATTAAGTTCAAATTTGTTTCCAAGAACCAGCAACAAATTGGCACGATTGAGCAACTACTATTTTAAGCAATAAAATTGTCAAACTTAAGCAACTGCTATATAGCGTTATGCAACAAACAAACAGGAAAAAAAAGAACAAATCAATTAGAATACATTTTCGGGCCAAATTCAAACCAGCCCAAACGAGGCCCACCTGCAGCCTTCATCATCTGCTCATCTTCCAACCAGGCATTCAGGCAACCTCGTGGTCGTCTTCCAACCAGGCAACCTTGTGGTCGTCTTCCTCACTCCCGCGTGGCCGGCGGCCTTCTCTGCCCCGATTCCCTCACATCTCTCTCTATCCTCCCGAGTCTTTTTGTCTCGGTATGGGGACGGGCGCGGTAGCGGCTCTAGGGCGAGCGTTGGCGGCGACCTGGGGACGTGCGCTCGGAAAGGTCGAGGAGGGGCGGACGAAAGGAATTGGCCGGGGGCGGGCGGCGCTGCGGGGGGGAGGGATGGTGGCGGCTGCGCCAGTGCCGAACGCGATGGGGGCGGCGCCCGGGGCGCAGTTGAGGGGCCCGGCGTTGCGGCCGAAGCCGGATGTCGCCATCGGGGCGGCCGCGCGGAGCACGGAACCTTAGCCGGCGGACGGCGCTCGTCGCCGGCGTGCGCGGAGGGAGGAAGGTGGAAGGGGTTAAGAGGGGAGAGAGATTGAAGACCGCCGCGTCGGCGCTGCGGGCGATGGGGCGCCTGCGGGAGCGCGCCGTCGAAGGTTTGCTTGCGGTTTCCTTTTCGGGCAGGCCGTTCGGACGAGCGAACCAACGGCCGGCCGTTGGCTAGACGTGTCCTAGTTTCTGAATAGAATAGGATATCACCGTCTTGTTTTTGACGTGTAAATCACCATCTTGTTACAAACTATGCAATATACGATTCGTCAATTATATCAATCAAGAAAATGGAAACTAAATGACCAAACGAGAGTTTTCTCATCGTCCATGCATAATACAACCAAGGTTCATGGGAGAAGAACAGAAGTAAAAAAACTGATGAAGTTTGAAACAGAGGCTCCGGGCCGCAACCCTACTCGCCGTCCATCAACTGCTGGCATGGGTCGCAAAGTCATGTCTCTTTCGAAGGATCGACGACATGGCCGACGAACAAGACTTGGCCCTTGCCGTACTCGACGATGGCGAACAGGAACGGGTGGTCCGCCACGAAGCTCATGGGCGGCGGCGGTGATGGCTGCCCCGGGCTATAGCCTGGGCTCGTGCACTCGTACGTCGCTCCTACCGCCGTGGTGCCTTCCTCGTCCACCTCCACGGCGCACATCTGCTCCACGGAAGACACGTAGAGCCCTTCCGGGGGCATGTTCGACACCGTCCCGGACAGGTCCGCGGCGAGCGGATGGAACGGCGCGGCGACCCCGAGGCCGCGCAGCGCGTCCTTGGCGTTGAACCGGGCGGAGAACTTGAACTTGGGGATCATGCACGGGCTGACCATCTGCTCGCTCCGGGGAGCGCACCGCATGACGAAGTCCGGCTCGGAGACGGCCAGCCGCAGGAGGCCGCCGAGCCTGTCGCGGCTGTGCGGGAGGAAGATGAGCATGGAGAAGAGCGGCGCCTTGGGGTCGAGCTTGCCGTCGCGCCGCACCATCTTGTAGAAGCACTGGAGGACCTTGAAGCCGTGGTCGTCGAAGCTGGCGGCGTAGTGCATTCCGGGGTCGGAGAGGAACGGCACCCTCACGGGCGTGCTGCCGTCGAGGCGCTTGAACTCGCGGCGGACGGTGTCCGACGGGTCGAACCGCCGGGCCCACGTCGCCTTGAAGTGCATGGCGTTGGCGAGGACGACCTTGGCGTCGCCTTGGAACGAGTCGGGTTGTACGACGTCGCGTAGGCGCCCCCGCGTGGCTTCCGCGATGAAAGCGTTCACCTCAGCGGCCGCCGCCTCCGGCTGATCCATCCATGGAATTAAAATTAGTTTCTTGGTCATGTACTCGCGTTATCGGGCCATATTACATTGTTGATTGATTTGACGATGGTTCATGTTTAATTACTTCAAGATTGATTCTTTAGGTTGTTGTTAATTATGTGGAGTACTACCTGATTCTGAAAGTCCAAGGATCTCGCGAAGGCCCCGTGGGAGGCGGAAGCGGTGGACAAGAACTCCGGCCTCAGCGACAGCGATCTGTCCGCGAAGATGCCGGCGGCGAAGGAGAGCTGCGGCCACGCCCGCATCTCGGCGATCAGGCCGGCACTGGCGGCGTTGAGGAGGTGGAGTTCTTGGGAGCCCAGAAAGGTGAGCAGCTCGCGCAGCGTGTCACCGTTCGTGCCGGCGGCGAGCAGAGCGAGCGCGGCGCGCAGGGAAAGGGGCGAGAAGATGAAGTTGGACTGCGTGGCGATGGCGTCCGTGCCGGCGACCAAAGCGACCTGCAAGCACTGGTCCATGCCGGTCCGGGTATTGATGATATTGCTCTGTTCTGAACTTCTTTTTTTTTTGTTGACTTGGAGCTCTGTTCTGAACTTCTAGCAGAGCAGAGCAGAGACCACTGCACGATGTGCCGGCGACGAAAGCTCTGTTCGGGAAAAAGGGGGAGAAAGAGGAGGCCCTCGGCCAGTATTTATAGACGGAAGGGATGGAGAGGGCCGAGGGCACAATGCCTGTGTCCGTTTCGGATTAGGAGGCCCAGGGATCAACTAGCGCGTGCGTGTGTGGGCTGGGCCACGGGCCAAGTTGCGGGGATTCCCTCTGCCGGGCCGTTGCATCACCGCTGTAAATGTTTTTTTTCAACTAGGGTCTGCCAGCTACCACACCATGCGTTCTAAAAACAAAAACTACCCCACCATGCGTTCTCAAGAAACAAAAAAACACACACACCTTGCAACCTTTTTTCGTTTTTAAACTAGGCTCCATGCAATTTTAGAAAACCACATAGCAAACAGTCCGCTTGTGGTTTCCAGTGTTTTCGTGTTAGGCCGGCATAAAATCTGTCAAAACTCTTCAACCAAACAAGGCCTTATACAAAGTATTAAAACGATCATACTCAATCAATCATGTAGATTGCATCACTTGTTACGAACACATGACGAATTTACCAAAAATAATCATACTAATTACAGGTTGTTCCACTCATTCTCACCTCCACGAAACGAACCTAGAGAAAAAAACTCGCGTCGCCTCCTCTCTGGGCGATGCGAGGGGCGAATCCTACCTCCCCGCCGCCACCCACCTCCTCCCTGATTCCCTCCCTCGCCGTCCCCTGAGGTAGCCGCCGGAAAATTCGCGCGACGCCGGTGAAGGGGGCGGCAGGAATCTGCTGCTCGCGGCGACTCTCTGCAGCTCGAGGAGGCTGCTGCTTGAGGGTACGCCGCCTCTCCCCCGCGCTCCCCTGACCTCAGGCCTTCGCGCCCGCCCGCGGAGCCCTTCAGCTCTTCTCTTGGCGGCGTGGGCACAATGCATGTCATGTGGTTTCGCCGGCGTGGCTGCATCGGCGCGCTTCCAGGGCCCGTCTAGGCCCAGATGGGCTTGGCGGGCAGAGGTGTTCCTGTCTCGACGCTCGCCCCGGGAAGCCCTGCTACTCCTGCGAGCGCGTGGTTGCCTCGGTGCTCGGCGCCTCGGTGGTCCGGCCGTCGATCCCGGCCCCGGGGGTGCCACCGATTGTTTGACGGTGTTGTGCCCTCTGGTGGTTGCATTGGTCGTCTACCTCTTCACTCGGCCATCATCCTGCAGCGGGGTGCCCTTGGGGCTGGCTGGTACCGTGGTTTCGCAGATGGCGGCCATGGTGGCGACGTGCTCCCTACGTAGGGGGGCGTCATGGTTGGGTGATCATCCCCCTCTGTCTTGCCATCAGTGTGTGAAGGACACTGATCCTTCAATATTTGTGTGCTCTGTGGTTCTACAGATGACGGCCATGGGTGTGGTCTTCACTCCGTTGCGAGACGAGCCATGGCAGTAGTGGTGGTAGCTTCTCCTTGCCGGTTGCTAGGCTCTCGCGTCGGATCCTTGTCGGAGCCCTACGGCGTGCCTGGCATGGGCGGTGAGGGTGTCTCTGATGCCCTTCGACTTCAGTTGGTGGCACATGGGCGCGACCTTTCGGCCACGCCCCCGACACAGGTGGTGTCGGCGCGCTATGTGGCCTCGGACGCGCTTTGGTGTCCGATTTCGTCGATGATGCAGTGCCGTCGATGGGTCTCCGTTGTCATGCTCTGCGGGGTTTCTCTGATACCCTTCGACTTCAGCTGGCAGTACGCGAGCGTCGTGGCGTTGTCTCCACCGCGTGTGACCTTATGGCCACGCCCCCGACACAGGTGGTGTCGGCGCGCTGTTTGGTCTCGGATGCGCGTTGGTGTCCGATTTCGTCGATGGTGCAGTGTCGTCGCTGGGTCTCCGCAGTCATTTCCTGTGGACTCCCCTTGTGATCGCAGTGCTTGGGGCGTGATGAGTTTTCATCAATCAACTGTCTCCAAGGATTCTCGGAGAAACCCCTCCTTTGTGTGTTGTTGGTGTGCATTCTTTTCTTTTTTTTCTCTGTCTCCTCGTACTCCTTGTAAACTCCGGTTCTTTTGAACCCAGCTTGTACAGGCTGCAAAACTTTATACGCAACATTTCGAGTAATAAAGTTCAAGCTGGCTCTAAGAGCCCGTCGTAGTCACGCTAAGAAAAAAAATCTCACAACCACTACAAGCATAGCTCAAAATGCTGCTAGGAGTCCGGAGGGGGCGCCGACTCCAACATGCTTCACTTGCTTGGGCGTGAACCGGAGTCCGGACACCGTTCGAAACTGCTGGTTTGACGCCTATTCCTCCAAAACAGCCACCAGTGGCCATGGCGGGGCATCGGGATCACAATCTCTTGCATGATTCAACAAGGTCTATGCGTAGACATAAGGGGCAAGCACCGTTTTTTTGTTTGATTGCTAAAGTCGAGAGTTGAGTAAAAGAGTTTGGTGCTCTGATATCATGCCAAGTTTCACATCAATCATCTTCTATTATATACTAAAAGCACGTGTTGGACGTGGTAGCTGCTCCTTTTTGTTTCATCGCATGCTATTATGGGCTGATCGAGTCCTTTTGAAAGAGCAACATACGTGTGAAAAAAAAAAACTGACTGAAAAAAGAAAATACATTGGTTGTTCCCCCCTGAAGAAAAAATCTTGGCTTGCGTGATAGCTCCAAACGAAAAAAATCTTTACTGGAAGGTGGTGGGGCTGGTGGCAAAAAGGTAGGCACTGTTAGGGTATGCGCAGAGACAGTTTAGAAAATATTTTACTGATCAATACAAGTACTTCCACTATTTATTTACCCTCTTTGTGAGTTTCAAGAAAGATATACTTGCTCCGTTCCAAATCAGTTGACGTGAATTTGTACAAATTTGATATATCTCGACGTGTTTTAGTGGGTAGACACATCTGAATTTGGACAAATCCACGTCAAGTATCTTGAAACAAAAGGAGTAGCAATAAATATCAACATTCATAATACTAATTTATATAATATGAAAATACATTTTATAGTGATTTTAGTAATAATGATTTATATTCTAGATATTGATATTTGGCCAAAATTTGTAATGTTTGAATTTGACTAAACGGATGAACGGAGGAATTATGTTATTCCTACGGTCGAGAAAATATAAGTAACAAATTTATTTGACTCCCGTCACACCAACATGCACACCAACATACGAACAAAGTGCCATGAGAAGTTTGAAGTCTTGGAAATTTAAAATTAATGAAGTCACGACATTAGTCACGCTACATACATTGTTCTATGATCGGATGGTGCAATTTCCTATATATTAGCACAACATATGGAAGACCCGACATTAGCCCTATATCAAACATCGACTGCGATCTGGCAAACACAAAATACTCGTGAAATTTTGAAAGTTCAGAGACATGGAATTTTAATATTAATGAAACCACAATATTAAGTCGTAATATTAATGGGAAGGCACTCACACTAAGAAATAACCACCTTAATGATGCACACATGACCCAGTCAACACAAATTCTCGTGGGGATGAGAATAACCCTCCGCTGAAAGACCAGTAGTCAACACACTGTTGACGAGAACGTCCAATTTTTAGTCAGATGACCAAAAATTTCTTATGAATTGTTTTTCCGGATATTATGATAGACATCTTTGGAAAAGTGTAATTTTCTTTCTCTCATATAACAAAATCGACATAAGAGCATATCAACATATGTCATTCAAAGTGCACTTTAAAATTGACAAATAATTAGTATTGAACTATGTTATTTAAATCACGTAGTCATTTTGAATAACAGAGAAAATACATGTGACCGGGTGTGTAGAACCATTGAATGATGATAAGCTTTAGTTACGAGTCCGGAAAGATTTGAGTCGTACTTCCCTAACTTTAACTATTGATATATTAAGTTGTTAGCAGATATGCCTAGAAGAAAACAATTTATCGTATAAAAACACTCATATTTTCTAAATTGTTGCACAATGTAACATGAAGTGAGTAAATGAGAAGGGGAAATATGAGAACAAGATAATTCTCACTATTGAATGTGACCTGAAAATTAAGGAGGATAGACCGATGTTTCTTGATTCATCTGTTTTAAATCAAAAGTGTACTTATATAACATCATGTAAAAACTATAGTTTAGTTTACATATCGAATATCACTTACATGGGTGTTTGAACATATGGCATAATTATCATCTGCCCATAATTTCAGATTGCCAAATCTGTTAGAACATGCGTGATATTTTTCTTACCGAAATATTGGCAATCGGTTGTAAAACAATTTTATTCATTGTCCCATAATAGGAACTAGCGTGGTATCAATGAAACCATATTTTTATTTTCTTAAACACTTTCAACCAACCATAGATAATGCCTTCGCATTTGCGAGGGCCATCATGCTAGTTAGAACGAAAGATCCGAGTAAATGAAAAAAATTAGACAATCCACATGTACTCGAAGAAACTAAAATTAGACAATTTCTAAAGCGCGCGGCTATCTACTTACCGCTCATTTGATAAGGATGATAAAGCATGCAGTGTAATCTCAGTTGAGCATAGGATGAGCCGACAGAGACCCAAAAACGAAAATAGTGCATGCACGAGTGCCCATTCTGCCTGGAGGAAGCTCCATTTTAGCACGCCAATAAATGTGAAAACAACCCGTCGGTGGACGACCCACTTTCGTCGAGAAAGTTATATCTGATGCAGCGAACTGGATGACGGGAGCAGAATGGCTGGCCAGTCTACATGATGATCAGGGGCAATTTCATCACATCGATCTTAAATCCCCCATTCTTCCGCAATTCAATTCCATGCCTTAGGCTCCCTTAGCCGGGTAGGAAAAATATAAATGTGAGTCCATCCAGGATATTAAAAAGAAACAGGTTGGGAAAACCAGATATGACGAGTTCATCGCTTCTACTGCCGTGCGCTAGTCCGGGGAGGGAAGAAGACTCGGCGTCAGGTTGAGAGATGCAGGCTGCGGCGAAGGCCGGTCGTCGGCTCACTCGGAGCCTGGGAGCTCCCTGTCTGGCCATGAACGGTGGCGTGTTCGTCTTCATCGCCGCGATTGTCGCCGGCGCTCTCATCTCCGCCTACTGCATGTCTGCCAGCGCCAGAGTAAAGTTCCTAGCGGCGTCTCTGTTTTGTTTCCTGGCATGCTATGACATAAGTACAGATGCATCATACCATTCTGCAAAGTACACTAGTAGTAGTAGTTGGGTTTGTTCATCCGTAAGCTGGGTAGATTCATTCATGGTAGGGAAGGATCACCGCGAGTCGCGACCGTCGAATGCATCAGTACCACGGCTGCCGACAAGTCTGCAGTGCAAAACCAGCCATCCACTGAACTCCACAAAACAATCTCGTTACGAAGAAAAAGAGATCGTCTTTAAACAGTCACGTACAGTACAGTAGATTGTATCGGCTGTTACCAACACATGACGAACTAATCAGGAAACATCATACTACTACAAATTACAGGTTGCTCGAATCATTCCGATCGCCACTACAGCCGCAGCTCAAAATGCTGCAAGGAGTCCGCAGCCGGCGCCGAGTTCGGAACCTGCCGGTTTGGCGCCATTTCCGCCACAACGGCAACCTGCTCCGGCTGCGGCGCCGGAAGAGGCAGAACCCGCGCCGGCCTGCCCGGCCTACTTCCGGTGGATCCATGAGGACCTGCGGCCATGGCGAGGCACTGGGATCACGCGCGACACGCTGGACGGCGCCCACAAGTACGGCCCCAAATTCCGGGTCACGGTGATCGCCGGGCGCCTCTACGTGACGCGGTACGGCCAGTGCTTCCAGACGCGCGATGTGTTCACGCAGTGGGGCATCCTGCAGCTGCTCCGCCGCTACGCCGGCCGCGTTCCCGACCTCGACCTGATGTTTGACTGCCAGGACCTGCCGGTCGTCAACGTCGGTGACCACGCGCCGCCGCCGCTGTTCCGGTACTGCGGAAGCGAGGCAACGCTGGACATCGCCTTCCCCGACTGGTCCTTCTGGGGCTGGTACGTAAACACACGCACTCCATCACGTAAGTATCATACACCGCGTCTTTAGGCGAGTGGTCTGGTGATTGTTGATAGGTTCAGGTTCTGCTTCCATTTTGGGCAGGCCGGAGCTCAACATAAAACCATGGGAAGCGCTGCGAAGGGAGATCGACGAAGCGAACGCCGCGCTCCGCTGGACGCGCAGGGCGCCGTACGCGTTCTGGAAGGGTAACCCGACGGTGGGCACGCTGCGCTGGGAGCTCCTCAAATGCAACGTTTCCCGCGAGCGTGACTGGAACGCGCGGATCTACGCGCAGGCACGCCATTGTTACCACGTCGTACACTGCAGTTCAGGTGATCCTTTGTGTTCAGGTAAGTGGTAACGCTCATGAACGTACGTACTGCATTTCTCAGGACTGGAGGAAGCAGGTGCGAGATGGGTTCAGGGAGTCGGACTTGGCCAAGCAGTGCAAGCACAGGTACAGTTTCGTTCGAGTTCTGAGTCGGAGCTCAGATCTTAATGGCGCCTGAAAGTCACATTGGCACGGTTTGTGCATGTAGGTACAAGATTTATGTGGAAGGACGCGGGTGGTCGGTGAGCGGGAAGTACATCCTGGCGTGCGACTCCATGGCGCTGGTGGTGCGGCCGAGGTACCACGACTTCTTCTCCAGGGGCCTCCTGCCGCTCCTGCACTACTGGCCCGTCCGCGGCCGCGGCCAGTGCCCGTCCATCAAGTTCGCCGTGGACTGGGGTAACTCGCACCCGGACAAGGTACAGACACTCTGAGCTTCACCAGCGTCGGAAGTTCTGAACCGCACCAACGTTTTGCCGCTTGCAGGCGCAGGAGATAGGAGGAAATGCGAGCAAGTTCATGCGGGAGGAGCTGACGATGGACCATGTCTACGACTACATGTTCCACCTTCTGAAGGAGTACGCTAAGCTACTGCGGTACAAGCCCACGGTGCCTGATGGGGCTGCCGAGGTCACCGTGCGTTCCATGACGCATGGAAGGCAGGGGCTTGAGAGGGAATTCATGGTGGACACGACGGTGAACGTGTCCGGCAGTGCAGTCCCATGCGAGCTGCCGTGGGCCTTCGATCCAGAGGAACTGGAGATGATGAGGAAGAGGAAAGCCGATAGGGTGAGGCAAGTGGAGACCTGGGAGGAGCAGTGACCGCCGACGAGCGAAGGAGAAAAGAGTCGAATATTGACTGATTTTGGCTTTCGCATGAGGTCGAACTTTCTGACACCGGAGTGGTGCATGATGGCAGGGATGCACGATGAAGGAAATTCAGAGTACGCGCTGCACTACTGCACTAGCGATCTGCCATAGCATTACTGATGTGCGTCTGTACCAGAGCGCACCCGAAGAGATACCATTCGGTGGTTCATTGGTTGGTTCTTCGTACACTTCACTGATCACCGTGAAAACAGCATTTTCTTTATAATCTATGGCAAGGTATCCCTCCCGTGTCTCAGATCATGGCACTCCCAAAAACACTCTGCTTCTGTGCCATGCGGTAACGAAAGAGGATGCTATTCCACCATGTCGGGTTGGCACGGGACAGGAGTGAAAAGGCCTAAAACGCGAGTGAGTTGTAGCCTTATGAGTGTAGAATACTTGACTTCTCTAATAATAAGCTGTACTCCTATGATGTGTTTTAATCTCAATTTATTTTTTGTAATTACAAGTTGTATCCTTATAGGATTTATCAGTTGTCAAACCATCCTCTAACCATTCTAAGTTGTTGTTTTACGATGATCCAAATTCATAAAGATAAAAGCTAACTTCGGACGGTATGAGTCGTTTCCGGGTCGGACTTGCAGCCGACCTAGCGTTATGTCACTATATATACATCTTGTAAGCCGTCGGTTTGGGATAAGTCAAAAATTGTAAATCTCCGACGTTTGTAACCTCACCCGATCATAGTAAAGATTTGCTGGTTAGCTCGTGGTTTTTTCTCTTCCACTGTTGAAAGGGTTTTCCACATTAACTCTTTTGTCCCCGTTGTGTTGATTTTTTGTTTGTTCATCGTTTTATTGCCTATCGTTTATAACATAAGTCTCATACCCTTCTATGTTTCTATAGGAATAAGAACTTTCCTACCCACAACCACTACACAATCTAAGTATAAATACCACTAGATCACAAGGCAGAAGAGTTCGTCATTGATATGACTAATACAAAAAAAGACACATCATGAGAAATTGACAAGTACAAGGCATGCCAATGCTCAAGGCGTCTTCGTTGTGTTGCCCTCCCCCCCCCCCCCCCCTCCCACCACCACCACCCCATCTCCCCTTGACATCTAAAATTCCATGTGGCGACAATGAAGGGACGGCGAGGGTATTGACGTCCCGCGGATGTGGTGTGGTGCTCATTTCTTACAAGCTATTTGTATGGCTATACATTCGATCCACAAATGGTTATATCTCCTCTCGGGAGCAGTGGGCGCATATGCATTTTGAATGCATCCGTCAGCAGACGATTGCTCGGTCTGTGTACAATTAGGGTGGATGGCATCCAAACTACATGACGCATTGGCGCTCTAATTTAGTCTTGTTTTGCTGGATGATTTTTCTACACACCTTGAGTGATCCACGCCATATAAACTTTGATTTATGAAACTTTGCAATAAATTGGTTGTTTACATGGATTTTTATAATATTTTATTTTATGTGGGTCCAATAATGATAATACTAATTCTTTTGTGAGGTCTTGCAGATTGTCATGTCATAGCAAGTTTCATATAAGTATAATTACTTTCAGTTTTTTCAAGAACTTGCAAGTGTCTTAACCATGTGATAGCTCATTTTCATCTGCTCCTCGTGGAAAAGAGTTAACGTTCGTTCAACGTGGCGCCCTGCCGCGCTTGCCTCTTCAGGAGTCATAACTTAGAAAAGCTCCTGCTCACTGCCAAAATACAAGCAAGGCTCCTGCTAGTCTTCGAGTAGCAATTGAACATCATGCAGCGTATACCTGAGCCAATAGAGATCACTGGCAATTGGCGAAGGCCGGCTGCGATGGCGACTGCGGCGGCACCGGCACCAGCTGGGGCCGTGGACGGCCAGCGATCCAGCAAGCTCGCGGCGGCGTCGTCGAGAACGAGCACGAGCTTCCTCTTCCTCTCCGTCGTTGTCGTCGGAGTAGTCATCCTATCCGCTCGCTGGATCACCACCACTACCATCACCGTGAGTTCTTTGGTTGATTTTGTGCTCTGCTAGCCATACTCACACTCTGCATGCCTGATCGGTAGCAGAAGCTTAACTTCTTGGTGCAAAGACTTAACTAGAATCTCTTTTCTCAAAGAATCGAGTTCTTTCTTTTGTGGTGCAATAGAATCCAGTTCTTAACCCTACAGAAAGAGAGCGCAAACAATTGCTGCATGATAGACCCTAACACGAGACGACTCGGTTGCTTTAGTTGACTTGAGGAACGCCCGTCGATTGTCGTCTACACTCACTACGATCGTACTTACAGTACAAGACTACGGCGGCGATAGCCCTTAATTTAGCCATGAATGCTAGCTACACTTAGCATCGTGAGTTCCAACTCAGTTCGTTAGCCGCCGGCTAGGACCACGGCGCCGTTGAAAGCCGGTTGGTAAGGCGTATTAATTTTCCTTTTCTGCTTTGTGTTGTGCCCTACACGTCACGGCCGGTGTTCACGGACGCACTATGGGTACTACGCTACAGGCGCTAGCGATATAGCACCCCCTCGGTCAGTGTAACCCGGAGAATTGATGCCCTTCTTTTCGGAAGAAACTGAAAACGAACGGGGCAAAGGAAAAGCTGTGATTTGATAGTCTGATATATCCCGAAGGATCACGACTTCACGCAGAAAGAGTAGAGGAAAAGAAGGAAAAGTCGAGACCAAAAGAGGATGGTTCACGAGAGAGTGCACGGGTGGTTGGAGCTTGGAGTTCCACCTCGGTTGCAAGTTTTTTTTTCTAAAAAATAGGACTTGTCTTAATTTATTGATTAGGAACGAGTTTTTGTTTTGGATGGAAATGCGAGGCGCTTTATTATTGATTAACGGTTTTGCTAGTTCTAAGTCGCGTCCACCCCCGTTCGATCATGCGTCAAGATGCGTGCGTTTTTCTTTTTTTTTCACGTTTTTTCCAGTTGCATGCGACCTGTAACTGAGATTTTCTGATTACAAGCGGTTTGCAACTGAATTTTTTTCAGTTGCAACTTGGTCGAAACTGATTTTTTTATAGTTACAAGTGGGTTGTAACTGGATTTTTCGGATGCAAGTGGGTTGCACCTGAATTTTTTCGGGACAATTTTCGAATTTGAACATTTTTGGGCTAGAACTCATGCTTACGTCATGCTTACGTCAGCCGACTGAGAACACGAGCTCTAGGCGCGCCCTATTGATTAAATAACATCAATATAATTTGTTCGCCCGATACAATCCGGAACAGAATAAAAAACTGAACTAGAGTTTACGTTGTCACACGATTTAGCTAAAATATGTGTCGCCTCATTAAGATCACGATTCACATGCCGAAATGAGGACACTGTGAAGTCCCTCGCCACGTATTTGATGCCAGAAACCACCAAACCAACAGACGATCTATCCATTTTCGTAGGGTTCAAGGGCTCCACCAGCGAGACGAAGATCGCCTTATCCATACCTTCATCGCGAGCCAGTTGTACCGCACGCCCAAGTGCCAGGACTTCACCAAGTTACGGTGGTAGCAACCCCTCAATATGTTGTCGACAAGCTACCACAAAGGCACCTTGGTGATTGCTGATAATCACCCCTACACCCATACATCTTGTTGCTTCAAAAACCGTTGCATCAGAGTTGACAAGCATCATACCCGGCGGCGGTGGCGTCCATGTTGTTGCTGTAGAGATGGACACACACCTATGCCGGGGGATGGTTTATAAAGATATTGCTAAATCAAATCAACATAGGCTAGTATCTTCCCTCCTGTGCGACTAGGATCAGATTTTACCATTGTATTTCTTGCCTCATTCCGTGCTTCCCAAACATGCCAGAAAGTCACAAACAAGGTTGTGCACTGGAGGTCATTTGATCGGGCGAGGAAATCGAAGAGCCAAACCCTATTAGAAGATAGATCCTTCCTTTCAAATGCAGAAGGATATGTTGTTTCATCTCCCGCCATACCACTCGAGCGAACTGATAGAAAAGCATCGAGTGTTTGATGCCTTCTTCCCGGAGGTGAACAAGTTGTGTAGAGTGCCGTTGTGTCCGACTGTCGATACCGGGCTTGGAGTGGTGTTGCTACCCCATCCCATCATGACGAGCCGGAGCCACAGTACAAGCAGTTGCAGCCAAAGCGCTGCAGTGGAGGCCCTGGCAGCGATTGGAGGAGCACCGAAGGCGCCCCGCAGGACAAGCCATCCCCACCAAGATCTCCATTCCACCGTGGTGGGGACCGAGTCGTGCGAGAGACGACCCTATTGCCACCGTTGGCCGCTCGGGCTTTGCTTGGTGGCGTCCTCTAATGGCGAGGGAAGGCGATCGGTACGGATGGAGGGGACTCGTGGAGGAGCTCTAGGCCCGCCTCAGCCTCGTAGAGACGACGGGGGTCGCGTCCATGAGTCCTTTTAATTTAGGGGGACAGTTTTACTTCCCCGAGCTCTCAACAATGTGACCTCTTCATTCTCAAGATGATTTTATTTTTCAAAACAGTTTTGCTACTGCTCATGTGGCCGAAACATAATTATTTCTAAGTCATCTTTTGTTTGCGATGATTTTCTATGTCATCTCTGAAGGCCAAACGATGTAAACACTAGATTCATACAACTATAAACAAGATGCAAAGATCGTGATAGGGTGGCTACCAATGTCGGTCTTTGTAGTCGACTGAACTAAAGTCACTTCTTTGCTCAATTTGTTTTTGAAAAGGTGGTAAAAGTTGTCAAATTTTACGTTCTTTAGGCGGTCAAAATCTAACATTTGTAATCCGGGAAGCCTAGATTCAGTTTACCATTTTTTTTTTGCATATTTTGCCTAGATTCAGTAACTTTTTCTGAAGAAAAAACAAATATTGCAATGATCGCCTTGTTCATTTTTTCAGTTGCAGGCAAGCCTCCCCACCACCGCGGCCATTCCCGCCGCCGCCGCTCTCCACCCGAAAACACAGCACCCCAACCAATCACGGCGGTCGCCCTCCGAGGCGCCACCACCACCACCACCTGCCGCCCACTCCATCTCTTGCTCCACCCCTTCCCTCCGCCCCAACATCTCCCACCCCGCCAAAGCGCGCGAATCCTCCCAAACCCTGTCCCTCGCCCTCTCCTCCTCGTCCTCTTGCCGCTCCTCCTCCGACTCCCCACCGTCCACCGAAACCACCGCCGCCCCCTCGTCCTCCAACTCCTCGTGCCCATCCTACTTCCGCTTCATCCACGAGGACCTCCGCCCATGGCGGGCCGTGGGGGGAGTCACACGCGCCATGCTAGCGCGCGCCCGCGTCACCGCCAGCTTCCGGCTCGTCGTGCTGCGCGGCCACGCCTTCGTCCAGCGCTTCCGCCCGGCGTTCCAGACCCGCGACCTCTTCACTATCTGGGGCATCCTCCAGCTGCTCCGCCGCTACCCCGGCCGCGTCCCCGACCTCGACCTCATGTTCGACTGCGTCGATTGGCCCGTCGTCCGCACCCACCTCTATCGCGGGAAGCACGCCCCCTTCATGCCGCCGCTGTTCCGGTACTGCGGGGATGACAGGACGTTGGATATCGTCTTCCCGGATTGGTCATTTTGGGGCTGGTAATTTTGCTTGCTCGCCTTCTTCATTCTAGCTGCATACTCTATGAATACTTTTTACTCTGATGCCTGAATTACGTATGCTTCCTCACTGATAAATAATCACGAAGATAACATAGATTCATATGATAACGTTTGTGTCTGAAGAAAAAAAAAACATCAATGAAGAACTGATTATCAGAACTTTGATGACAGTGAAGTCAGTTACGTATGTGTTTGCCTATGATACTATTGAATCATGAGTCATGACTTTGTAACCACATCACTATTACTGTGATGAGCATTATCCACTGCTATATCCACACAGTACTGGTAAACTAGCGTTAGCCAAAACTGATGACAGTGAAGCCGATTAAGTATGTGTTTGCCAATGGTACTTTTGAATCACGTGTCATAATTTTGTAAACACGTAACTATTACTGTGATGAGCATTATCCACTCATATATCCACATATTGGTAAACTACTGCTAGCAAATACTTTTCAGCGAGAGGCTAATAGGAAATTCCTTAAAATAAAAATTGGGGCCTTCATGGCTTCATGCTCAGCTGTGGACATAAAGCTCAATCATTGTAATAACTCTTTATGCGTGGCAGGCCGGAGATCAACATAAAACCATGGGGTGCCTTGCAGAAAGATTTGAAGAATGGTAATAGTAGGGTAAGATGGTCCGATAGAGAGCCTTATGCTTATTGGAAAGGGAATGCAGCAGTTGCAGTGTCACGGCAGGAATTGGTTAAGTGTAATATCTCCAGTACGCAACATTGGAACGCAAGGATTTACACTCAGGTAATTTGTATGTTAATGGTGTCACCCATGTAATTAGTGAACTTTGAAGTAAGTACAGTGACTCTTTTCCCACCTCTCATGTAGACTCACGTGGTTTAATTTGGCATACCCAAGCTATCAAATTTCCTTGCTCTTTATCAATGGCCCATGAAAGGAAGCATATAGCCCATGCTGGGTGCTGTCCTCCTGTCAAGGCAGATGTTAAAAGGTCCTATGGTTAACATTTTTGTTTGGGTTGTAGGACTGGTTCAAAGAGAGCAAAGCAGGGTATAAAAATTCAGATTTGGGCAGTCAGTGCACGCACAGGTTTACTTTGTATTCATGTTATTTTTTGGTTAATAGAGAGCAAGGAGTTATGTCGTTCTATTTGTGGTTGTAAGTTCCTAATACTTGGTCAACGTTCAACAGGTACAAGATCTATATTGAAGGATCAGCATGGTCGATCAGTCAGAAATACATTCTAGCATGTGATTCAATGACACTGTTGGTCACACCAAAATACTATGATTTCTTTTCAAGGTCACTTATGCCGATTCAGCATTATTGGCCAGTTCGGGATGACAATAAATGTGCCTCCATAAAATATGCTGTTGAATGGGGAAACTCTCACAAGCAATCGGTATGTTCAGTCTACCAGCATTTACATATGTATGCAAATTAAATTATAAGTGCTAAGCAACATCGATGGAAATGAGAAATTACTGCTCATGGATTTTTATTACCCTTTTCTGTTAAAAATAAATAGCAGCAGGATTACCTGTGATTTAAACCGTAAACAGATAGCCTGAAATTTTCTTCCAAACCTCCATTGTGTTCTTCAGTTTGAATTGACCAAGCTGAATACCAGTCTGGTGTTTAAGGATACAGTTTACTTGTCTTTTTCTTCGTTAATAACCATTTGGAGCTTATATGGAGTATTTGAATTTCTTTTGAGCTAACTGTTATTGATTCTGAATATTCAAATATTTAATCATGCTGTTCTTTAATCCGTTACAATATTGTTGACAAATCTGTTGCATTGTTTTCATGATAATAATGCTCTTCTCATACTTCCAAAACTGCCATAGGCACAGCGCATAGGAAAGGAAGCAAGCAATTTCGTTCAAGAAGAGGTTAATATGGACCATGTGTATGATTACATGCTTCACCTCTTAACGGAATACGCCAAGCTTCTAAGGTTTAAGCCAACTAAGCCACCTGAAGCTGTTGAGGTCTGTCCTGAATCTTTGGTGTGCCAAGCTGAAGGCAGTGAGAAGAAGTTCCTCATGGAATCCATGGTGAAGTCTGCCCATGATCCAGGTCCATGTGATCTGCCCCCTCCCTTCAGCCCTCGGGAGCTCAGAATGCTAAAACAGAGGAAAGAAAATACAGTTAGACAGGTTGAAATGTGGGAGCGGAGAGCTTCGGCAGCTTAGATAACATGCTTTGAGCCCCCTCCTCTTCTTTTTGTTCCCCAAATACATGCTACGGTACAGATTTCGCTGTCTGTTTAGGATAGATCTTCTACAATCTACATTGGTGTTCTTCTGCTGTTAACAAAAACCAACAATTGATTGATTCGATTCAGTGTCCATCAATTCAAAGGGGTGTTTTAGTTGTACCATTATTTCCTGCATTTGGTTTTGTCCGGATTAGTTCCACTTAGTTTGTCAAGCCATTGTGCCCAGAAGATCTAGTTATTGTTCCATCTTATGCCATTTTGCGTTCAAATTTGGCTGTTTTCCTTGCTGCCTGAGACTGTTGAGAGATGCAGTAAATAAGTAAATAACGAGAAGAGAAGGGCCCCATTGTTCTGCTTGGTGAAAAAACCCTGCACAAATAGGCACAAAGAGGCCTTTTGGTGAATCCATCTATGCTCTATTATACTCCACTGGACAATATTGGCGATGAACTCTGCTTCTTATACTACTACGTGGAAAGTCTGTTGGAGTACGTCAAAGACTTCACGATGTCTGAAGTCTCAACACACATAAAGGTTAAGAAATGTTCCCATGCATATGAAGGAAACTGTGAGGTTTGTGTTCCATGCATGTTGGCGTCACTCGGTAGTACGAACCTGGGGCGACTTCATTTCAGGGCCTATGACGTGCAGCTTGTTTCTCTGCCCGATAGGGCGGGAATCCAGGCTGTTGAAAGTTTTGGGAAAGCTTCAGTGTGCAGTTATTGAGTTATGAAACCATGTTGCATTTTTTTATAATCTGTTGAGGTAATGTTGACAACCCCACACTACACCTCATGGTAAAGTACTTCTGGCGAGTCATGAAAATATCATGTGGCCAAACAGTAAAATAAAAAGACCAATAGTAATTCCAGAATAATAACATAGTACTACTGAAAAATGAAAATGCTCTAGTTGGCGCGTCCTCGGTCTTGGAGCGGGCCAAGCGTCACTCGGGTGGCGAGAGAAACAAAACCGTATAAGTGAGGCAGGTCAACCACCTATCTTATCTCGTCGTCCCGGTCTATCCCGTTCACTCAGTTTTCCTCCATCCCCTTTCCTAACTCATGCCACGGAGCATGAATCGGAGCATCACCTTGGCGGCTTGTTACCTGAGCCTCTACTCCAACAAGCTTAATGTCTTCGTCTCACCAATGTGCCACCACCCCTTTCCCTCCCACATGTCGTCACCATTTGTCCCCCACAATGCGCCACCCACTCCTCCACATCTCGAATCAATTCCACACGGGGGATCTGGTGACGATGAGGGGTGCACATACTTTTTTACAAGGATAACAACATGTTGGAGGGGCTACCACCGCGGTCGCGAACCTGGCCCTGAAGATGGTGCTGGCGACCTAGCGTTGTTGCGAGGACTGCAAGTGGCGAGGCAGCATCGCTGTAAGTGGTGGGCTGGATTTTTTTTTTCCATTTTGAGGCACCAACCCAGGCATGGCACGACACGAGAAAGCACAGTCGTATCCTTTTACCAAATTTATACTACCTCCGATCGGAACTAGTTGTCGCAAGTTGTACACACATTTGTACTAAACTAGTTAACCATTCG
The DNA here is from genome assembly GCA_026929855.1 of Poa annua. Taxonomy (NCBI): domain Eukaryota; kingdom Viridiplantae; phylum Streptophyta; class Magnoliopsida; order Poales; family Poaceae; genus Poa; species Poa annua. Next base: position 77,233,048 of record CM049433.1, read on the forward strand.
CGACAATCAAAAGCAAAGGAGGGAGTAGTTTTTGTGCTTTTTCTTCTGATTTTTTCAAAAATAAAAGACAAAACAGCCGGAAATAGGCACGCGGGCCAGGCATGAAACTAAACCGGGCCAGGCTTTCCAGATTGAGCCACATGGGCCGGGCCGGCAGGAATAGTGTTCGTGCCAGGCCTTGCCGTGTCGACCTAGCACTATTCGTGTCGGGCCATGGCCACGATTCTCTGGTCTTTCGGTTTGGATCGTTCGCACACACAAGCGGCGCTCCCGTTCCCCTCCTTGCCGGCGGCGCTCCGTCCGCAGATCCTAAATTCTCTCGCCGGCCGTTGATCCCCACAAACATCTCTCACCGGATCCAGGCAGATTTCAATGTCGATGACGGTGGCTCTGTTTAATCGCAACCGAGGTCGCAAGCCAGCCACATCCGCTGCTGGCTACTCTACGATTCGTCGCGCAGGTGGAGGAAGCTCACTCCTGGCTAGGAGAGGGAAGGATCGATTCCTGCTGCAGCGGAGGCCGCAGGCGGCCCACGGTGGTGATGACCGGATTAGCGCCCTCCCCGACGATCTGCTCATCCTCGTCTTGCGCCGCCTGGACACCCGCGAGGCACTCCGCGCCGGGATGCTCTCTACGCGCTGGGCCCGCCTGCCCCTCGAGCTCCCCGCCCTCGACTTCAGGGTCGGCGACATACTCCCGCCGCGCTACCACCGGTTGATTCTCCTCCACCGCGACGCCGGGGTAACCGATTTACACTACCAACTCGGCACGGCCAAGGTGGAGAAGGCCATGCCTCACATCAGGAGGCACGAGCGCCGCGCCATGCGCGCTCTGACCAGCTCCGTCGAGAGCTTCTTGGATGCGGACGTCGGCCGGAGCCGGAAGGTCAGCAGACTGAGGCTTGAGTTCTTCGCCGAGGTAACCGCACCAGCGGTCCTAATTCTTTCCTGCTACCTTCAGTTTGGTACTAAATCTTTAAAATTGCACAAGTGAGTCCTAAATCTTTCGTAAGTGATTCATCGAAGGTCCTATTTTGCTCTGACCGGTTTGACCCGACTACGTGGCGCTTTGACCACTGCCACATCAGCAATATAGACCCAATAGAGTTACTAGTTAGGTATACAAATTATTAAAATGCCACTGGCTCCTATTCGTGCTTTTGATGGACCCATAGGTCAGCCACTGCTCATGTGGAGCTTGTGCATGTTCATGGAGCTCAAGGAGGAATGGAGGCGGAGATGAACTGTCACGGTGTCACCTCGAGAACATTGGACTGGCTCGACTGTACGACCATGGCAACAATACTAGCAACGAAGCAGCTGGTCGGTATCCTAGCTCCTGCCCGCAAAAAGTAAGTTAAGACCGTGGTTTGAAAAAAATACAAGGTAGGGATATTTTCACAAATATACACACCCAACTGGTATCCCTACTAAGCCCTACTGTTGATGTGAGAATGGTTTAAGCGCCACGCAGGCAAGTCAAAGCGGTCAGAGCAAAATAGGACCTCGAGTGAATCACTTACAAAAGATTTAGGACCTAGATGTGCAATTTTAAAGATTTAGGACCAAACTGAAGGTAGCGGGAAAGAATTAGGACCGCCGGTGCAGTTACCTCTTCTTCGCCACACACAACAACGGCTGCATCAACCGGCTCGTTGCCAGGGCCATCGATTCTTGGGAGGTGGATGATCTTGTGGCTGTCGCGAAGCCAATCTACTGGCAATGCCGAAACTTTCACAGCTTCCCCAGCCAGGGCATCTGCCAGGAGCCCCGCGCGTCACGCCTGCGAAGCCTCAAGCTTGGAGGCTGCGCGCTCCCACCGCTGCACCAGCACAGCGCACTCACGGTGCTCGTCCTGCAAGACACACCACACTCGACGCTTATGTCGGCCTATGAGGGCATCTTCGTCTCGTGCCCGCAGCTGCAGGTGCTTCACCTCATCTGCTGCCGCTGCTCACGCATCGGGGACATGAACTTGGACGCCCCCGAGTCAGAGATGAGGGAGCTTGTCGTGGACAAATGTGAATTCGGAAGGATGTGCTTGAAGGCTCTTCCCAGGCTCGAGAGCCTGGCCTCCCTGGGAACTAGAGTGTGCTTTGAGTCGACTTTATTTCCCTGCCTCAGGCACTATAACCTCAGCTTGTGGCTTGGGCTCAGACTGGAAAATGCTCCCGAACACTTTGCGCACCGCATAATGCTGAAGCTTAGCTTGTTACTGGGACGCACCCCGGATATAACCGACCTGATTATTCGGTTCACTGGACCTGACAGATGGATTGAGCCCTCAATCTCCTCGTCGCCATCATTGCTACCTAATCTCAGGCGGCTACTGATCGCCGACATGCCTTGGTCCTGGGATGTCTCATGGCCCCGTCTCCTCCTTGAGACGGCGCCTTCCCTCCAGACTCTTCATATCCACATTAGCCCCCCTTCAAAAAAGGAGAAAGAGGAACCCATGGACGATGAGATATCGTGGCAGCCCACCATGCTTGGACACCATAACCTCAAGGAGTTCGTGATGGTTGGTTTTGAGGGGACGGACAGGCAGGTTTACCTTGTCAGGTTTATCATCAGAGTGTGCAGCACAGCGTTGCGCCATGTCGCCTTGTACAAGAAGGGGCATGCTCGGGACAAGGGACACTGGGACTGGGAGATGGTGACGCAGCAGCAACAATGGACCAATGAGGAGAAAGACAAGACGCTGAAGCTGATCATGAATGGGATTCCACCTTTCTCAACTGCTGCTCCGGTTATAGTTTTTGGCTGATTTCTGTTGATTATGCTTGAGCTGGAAGGGAGCGTGCTTCTAGTAATGTCCCTTCCTTGTCGACAGGTAATCTTTACATCCATCATAGCTTGGGTTCTTGTAGTGAAAGCTGAAAGTTGGAACAGTTAGCACCTCCAGTCCATTTGAGGGGCAAGGGGCTATGGCGACACCAAGACATAGTTCTTTTGATGTTTTTAACATGCTACCGCCAACTTTTATGCTGGGGAAGTTGACACCAGCAATCTGAAAGCAATTACTACATAGAGGAAAAAGAGATTTTTGTGAAACCAGTTTTGTTGTACTGCATATTCCTGCATGCTCTGAGAAATATGAGACCAAAGCATCAGTTATTACCATGAAATAAGTTTTAATGTGCATCATAAATATTACGAAATGAATTTTTATGTATTAAGCTAGATAAGTTATGGCACTATCCTGCCTTACCATGTTAACATGTACTTGGAAAGTTGGAAGTGAATCTTCATGTTGTGTTAATCATTGATTTTGTGTTATCTGTTTCAGTTTAGAGAAGTAGAATGTGCCATGTTTTCACCATTGATCTATTATACTCCCTCCGTCCAATAAACGATGTCCCAACTTGATCAAAAATTGGATGTATCTATACACTAAGTTATGTCTAGATACATCCAATTTTTGATAATATTGAGACATCTTTTGTTGGACAGAGGTAGTAGGAGATCAGGAAGTGTCTTGGAACACATATTAACTCACACGGTTTGTGAAATTGTATTAGGCTTCTATAAATGCTGCACATTATGTAGTTCATAGCATTGACATGTTTCCTTTGATGTTTTTCTTTCTGTTCTTCTATTTACCCGGTTCTCTTCCTTTTGTATTTCAGTTTTGCAGTTTGATACCGTCCTCTACATTGAGTACACTGAATGGATCAACGATGTCACCATCGTGCTGGGCTTCCGTTAGTTGCATATTGCAGGCTTTGTTACCTTCTGCACCACACCCACACCCAAATACTATTGCATTCACCTTCTGGTTGCTGTAGTGCAGGAAGAGAACTGGTTTTTGGATCACCACATGTAGTTTAAATCTTTTGTGGATAATGCTGATTTAGTATAATAGAGATGGATTTACTTTGTGGACAGTCTGCTCTGGATCTTGTCGAAACTACCAGAAAGTTTAGGTCGCAGTAATCTGGAATGGTCCAAACTCCAAACTCCAAACAGAGGTATGGTTTACTTTTCCTTATTCTTGTTTGCAACACAGTCTCGGTGTCCTCTCAAGCTGAGAATAGTCCCAGTGCAGTTATTACTTGCTTACTGAAATATAAATCGAAAAAAATCATTCACCGTGTGACTACTACTGTGTGAGATAACAGTTGTTGCTGTTTCCAAGTATCCGAGCAAGCATGAATGCCAGTGGGCAGCGGCAATCAGAAGGCCAGCAGCGTGTTCTTCATTAATTCCCAGTTTTAAATAGATTAAAAATCTATCAAAATTTCCTCTCAAAGTGGTGTTTCTCCATCTTATGCAACATTTTTTTGTCTAACTACTATTTTGTAACTTATTCCCTTTTGAGAAAAAATAGTTCATCCGGCATGAGCATCTTACAGATCTCTCCGATGAAAATGAACTTAACATCTAGAGGATAGGATATACAAACATTCACAACACCATCACGGCTTCCAAGTACACCTTCTTCAATACTAGGCAACCTTCTTCGCTTTGTGCTGTGGGATGTTTACTGCAACCTTCTTCGCTTTCTGTCTTGTCATACTTAAAACGGCAAGAGCTTCAGGCAGTAAGCCAAGCCTATATGTTCTGCCAAGAGATCTTGTCCAAGGTTTATGATAATTGTAATCTCCTCTCTCACTCTAAGGAAGGAAGACAAGGGATGATCTAAGAAAATAGGCAAGACAAGGTAGTGCTTTTTTATTCCAGATGTTTGTCCCTTCAAGCTTCCAGTTGATTTTGGTTTATTGACGCATGCCAAATCTCCTAGTGATGTTTCCTGGAGCACAAAAAAGCAAGAGACGACAAGCGAGCAAAGAAGAAAGGGATCTGCAGCAGTGGCAGCATCATGAGATGGAGTACATACCTAGAAGACACAGAGCTACGACCAGTCCATGTTGCAAAACAAGTTCACATTACTGCTGTTGTGAAGCATTCAAATATTCAGACGTGGCAAAGAGATCTTATCTATAAGTGTTTTCAAAACGAACACCTGAACATGTTTTTATTTTTATTTTTATTTTGGGGAGGAAGTCTCAAGATGTTGAATAGTGAAAAGCTCGCATTGACCATTAAAACGACTACATCGAACATCAGAAGATCTTATCGGTGGGAATCAAATAAATTGCATTAAAGTTGATTTTCATTTACAAAATTTCATGGCCGTAGAATGTACATGTGGTGATGTGGGTTTTCGATGGACCTGCTTTTGTCTAGGTCGTTCCAAAACCTAGGATAATATATTTTGACAAAATATTTGTCTTACGTACTAGACATGTATATGTGCTCTTTTCCCAGAATTTTTTTAGCTTTAAATATGTGGTATTTGAATCTTGTAAAAATAGGGCTCTCCATGTAGCTCGGGGCTCTCCATGTATAATTGCACTTTACAGAGAAAACCCCACTTCTTAAAAAGCTAATGTGAAAGGTGAAAGAGGAAATAATGTCTTTCCCACAGACAGAAACTTGCGTCTGAAGGCTTTTGTACCCTCATTCCATATTCTGCACCCACAGGGTTCATCATTTGTACTCCGTTGATTTGCTTGGAAGCATCACGGTCTCACTTTCAGGTCATCTGTAGGCTAAACAATTTACATTCCTCTGGACTCTGGTCTTATATCATGTGCATATTTTCAACTAAGCATGTGTCCTAAATCAGTTTGCAGACATGGGGATGCTTCTTGGTTAGTCAATTAGCGTACCTTATAGTAGTATTATACTTCTCCGTCTCAAAGCTAACATTCAGGTTTGTCACGGGCCTTACGGCATGATGGTGCCCTGTTCTTGGCCTTTCCCCTATCAAAATTATGCAAAAAAAATGGTGACGTGTAATCCCCTCTTAATACTCTAGCATCTGTGTAACTTTCGGAATAGTGGTTGGGCTGGTTGCACCAACTCTTCAAAGGTTATTGCGTCATCCTCTTCCGTAAAATCAGTCACAGCCTATCAACAATTCAAAGAGCTAGCTAATTTTTATTTATTTTTGCATAAAGAAGAACTAATTAAGCTAGTTGCCAGGAAACAACCCAGCCACGGCATAAAGAAGCAGTCCGGCCATGACACCGAACACAAACCATATGTTAATGCCCTGACCCTCGAAAGATTCATTATCTTGTAGTGTTCTTCTAACACGTCCTTCTCGTCGCGCGTCTGCTTCGGGAACGTGCCCTGACTGCTAACTCTGAAGCTTGAATGAGCAGTACCAGTAGTTCAAAACTGCATTAGATAATTTACGTGGGCAAAAATTCAGGTCATCAGAGCTCTGGTAAGCGAAGCTTAAGCATCAGCGTCACGTAACGATGACGAACTGGAACCTGCTTAATTTGGTGCCCATGTCTCGATCGATCTCTGTAACTTGGATGGAACCTTCGAACTTTCACCCAGGTACAAACTGGAATCAAGCCCCGTTTGGAACAAAGGAAATTCGTAGAAATCCTACGACACCGTTTGGAACAAAGGAATATGAATCTCAGATTCTTTTTGAAATTCCTATGACATAAGCTATTCCATAGAAATTTTGGAGAAAAACAAACATGAGGTCTCACCTCATGTTTTCATCTTCCCGTGTATGCAATTCCTGTACTTTTCCTGTGTGACAACCAAACGATACTTAGAAAAAAATTATGTGGTTTTAGATCCTATAGGAATTTAGGAAACATGACATCTCAATTCCTGTGTTTTTCTTATTACTACGTTTTTACTTCCTGTGTTCCAAACGGAGCTCAGTGTATGTTCCAACTTTCGTACTGTACGATCAGATGTGCAGTGTTCTCCTCAGGACCGTACTAGGAGCGAGTTAATTAATTAAATACCGGAGGTGGTTTGGTTGTCCCGTTGGCCTTGTGCGTGCGTACTCCAGTGTGATTGGCCATCATCAGTGCTTGCCGTGGCCGTCAAGTGCAACTCCCGCGGCTCCTTCTCCTACCTCGCGACCACAAACTCGAGTGAACGCACAGAGCTTTAGTCTTCAACAGAGATTAGATTACCATGTGAAGGAGCCTCCCCTGGTCTAGGAGAAATACCATACGTGGTTTCGTGGTTCGACGACGGCGACGACAGATGGCGACGCTGCAGCTCCTCATACAGCTCGTTGTGCTCGGCTGCGTGCTCCTCGTCGCGGCTTCTGAACCTGGAGCTGAAGCTGCTGCCGTCTCAGACGACGGTGCGTACTACCCGGTTCTTTTCACTGTTCTTTTTGTGGAGTTTTTTTTTTTTTGATATAAGGGTTCGCCCGATTTCTATTAACAGAAACCAAATAGGAGTTCTTACAAAAGAGAAAACAACGGCAGAAAATTAAAAAGCTCCAGCAATCCACATAGCTGGACAAATCGCAAGGCAGGCCCTCCCCGACCTCCTGACTACGACCCAAACTACTACAGATTGAAAACAGAAAGGACCAAATAGGAGTTCTTTTTGTGGAGTTGATTGCTTGGTGCTCATGTCTCGTCGTCCTCCTCCAGTTTCTGCGCTTCTTGCCTTCAAGAGAGCTATCTTCGAAGACCCATTCGCGATGCTGTCGGACTGGAACTCCAACGACACTCATCCCTGCAGGTGGTCCGGCGTCTCGTGCTCGCCGCCCCTCGACGGCCGCGTCGTGATTCTGTAAGAACCGCTTTTCTCTGATTCGGTATGCTCTTCGTTTTCGTTCTCCCTTCTTCGTGTCAACGCACGGTTCGTTCCCTATGTGCAAATACTACTTTGTTCCGATGGAAAATCAAGCTTGTTCGTTCGTCCGTCCGTTCACCGCTTCCTGTTCCAGAGCTTGTTAAAATTGAGCTCCTCGAGTCCTCATGCACTCTCTCTAATGGAGATGAACAGTCAACCGAGGAGCAGAAGGCTCTCCGGGCCAACATCAGGACAGAATGATGCATGTTCTGTCAGAGAAAAGCGGACAAAGTCTCTGACAGCGCAATGAGACGTCCAGCTGAAAGCTACCATACTTTTTTTACCTACCTCTGCTACATTTCTCTCATATCTTCAGTTGACGCGTCTCCAATGTGGAGTTAAGCCTCGGTCATAAGGAAAAAAAAGAGCTTATGGCCCGGTCTTATACATAGCACGAGTCGGTCATAAGCAAAAAATACTTGAGGTCGACCTCACCGGTATGACCCGGCCATAGCAACTAGAAAATAGTTTCTTCTCTCGCCTCTCTCCTCGTCGCGCGATTTGGGCGGAAGCGGTTGCTCTACCGCGTCTTCGCGAAAGCGCCGCTGTCTGCAACGGTGCTTGCGCCGCCAGTTCACGTCGGCGAGTGCCCAAACACGACGCAACGACGCCAGGCAGCCGGCCAAGCGGGGCGCGAGAGTGGCGGCGGCCGACAGGGCGAGCAGCCGCCGCGCAGAGGGCGAGGTGGAGGGAGGCGTGGCTGGGGCAAGTCGAGGCCGGCGCGGGCCGGCCGAGGCGAGGTGAGGGAGGGCTGCTCGAGCCCCAACGAGGAGGAGGGCGGCGGCGCGCGGCTAGGGGCCGGCGCGGGGCCGGCGAGCGCGAGTGCAAGCTGCTGCTGGACGGCGAGCGGGAGCGCGTGCTGCGGTGTTGCTTCCCATCTTCTCCACGTCCAGCCACTTCGATTTGAGCTCAGCTCCAGAGGATTGGAGGAACACCACCGGGAGAGAGAAAGTGTAGGAAAGAAGAAGAGGAATTGAGAGTTCTGGATAGAGCTCGTACAAACGAGCGGTTGGTAAAGAAAAGGAAAAAAAAGATAAGTGGGCTCCACCTTAAGTTCCAGCCGGTACTTAAGCATTGTGAGAGTTTGAGGAGGTCTTAACATTAAGGGTGGACCCCAGCTTATGGTTGCACTAGAAATAAGCATTGGAGACGCCCTAAAGAAAGCGACCACGAAAAACTGCACTTGGTGGATCTGTGGTCGCCGTCGAAACAACAAATTATCAAGCCAATAGAATTTTCTCAGTTTTTTAGACGAAATTCAAATCCAAGTGTTATATTTCTCGCGTGTTCTCTAATTTTAAAGTGTTGTATTTCTTTCGTGTCACTGTCCAGAGACTTATCAAACTCATCTCTAACCGGGTTCCTGGCACCAGCGATTGGATCCCTCAGTTCTTTGCAGAAACTGTATGTCCTTACAACCCTCACATTTAGTACTACAAGATAAACTTCACCTGCAAGCAACTGAGAGTTATAGCCCCGATGGATTTTTGCAGTTTACTGGATCACAATTCGCTCACGGGTTCGATACCGATAGATATCGGCAAGCTACAGAACCTTACTGTGCTGAACCTCAGTGCAAATCAACTAGCGGGTCCCATTCCGAACGAGACCGGTGACCTGCGAAAGATAACGACAATGTACTCCTCAAGAATCTGTGATCAACTTCTGTTTCTGTCAACTTTTTCTTTCTCAAGTTCATAACCCACTGTTTGCTTATGCCCTAGAGACCTTCACGCGAATCGGTTAAATGGTGTTATCCCCCCTCAGCTCGGCAAGCTGACAAACCTCGTCGAGCTACGGTTGAGCAATAATAGTCTTACAGGGACTATTCCTGGAAGCAATGCCAATGATTCGATCATGTAAGTGAATTTTCTTCAGAGTCTTGAAAACCAAATGTTTGTTTCCGGCATGCATGATCTCGAATTGCATGAGAGCACGTCTCTTCTATGAATATGATACAGATGTTTAGTTAAGAGGTCGGCATCAGTCATAACTGGTTCAGTTCCTACAGTAGTAGCAATGAGGAAATATGTAGTTATGGTTTATCGTCTGGAAAGAAGATGAGTGAGACAAGAAACAAATATAGGAGTACTCTATGACATTAATGACATATAGCACATGGATACTACTTACTTGTGATTGTTCCTTCAGGGTGACCACCAGTGGAGAAGATCAGATTGGTTTGTGTCAATTGGCTCAGCTAACTGATTTAGACCTCTCAAATAACTTTTTGGTTGGTGATATTCCCATATGCTTGCAGCAAATGAAAAGGTACACTTTTGTTTTGTGGCTTGGGTTTCAGTTAAGTCTATCTGCACTTACCTGTTTTGCAGTATTTGAACAGATTAAAATTAAGCATGGAAGGAAATTGCTTCCAGAACAACGACATAACGAACCGTCCCGTTGATCAATGTATGGGGATGTTGCATTTACAATCATGAATACAATTTATTCCTGCTTTTAGCTCCATGATTCTGTTAAGTTTTCTCTATTTGCCGGTGTGTCTGTAATTTTACAAGGCCATATAGACATCGTTATTGCGAGATACATCTAGCAGAAAAATAAATAATGCATAATTTCTTGTGCATTTACTAAATAAGATATTCCCGCATCAATCTTTACAGCTACCAATTGAGTCTATTTATTAAAGGAACTACTACATTAGGCTAGTCTGAAGATTAAAATAATAGTCGCAGCCATTTATTTATGCTCTAAAGGTAAGCGGTGGTACTTTTTCTTGGCTCGAGGAGACAGATGGTGCCACTTTAGGAAGTTAAGTACTGCCTGTTCAAATCTGTTAATGGCATCATGGGACCTAGTCGATAGTGGAATTAGCTATGCGTTGCTAAAATAATGAACATAATTTTGACACTTTGTTTACTTCCTTGTTAGAGTACTTCATCTCTCACATTCTTCCCTTTGTCCATGTCTTTTCTAAGTATTCAGTGTTTCTGTCAGATATTTGTACCACTTCAGGATGCCCATTTCCCAAGATGATTTTTTGCATTTCAGCAATAACTTACACAAACTGGGATACTTATACTTATCCTGGTATCCTACTTTAATTTACCTTACTGAAGAATAAACAAGTACATTACGTCATAATTACAGGTGAAAACATCAATGGTACGGATACAGACCACATTACTGATGGAAGTGGGGAGAAAAGCATATCACAACCACTTTGGCTCCTCATTCTTGAGGTCATCACAGGAGTTACACTGCTAAGTATATTAACTCTGTGTGCCATCGCTGGTCTCAGAAGATGCAAAGCTAGATCCTCCGGGGACAGAGTTCCGTGGACGAGAGCTATAAGCTGGAAGGAAAACACAGTGATCTCAATCGGTCAGTGCATGTCCCATATAAGTTCCTGACAGATGTAGAGTGTATGCTGTTTAATTTACATATTTTTTTATTGTGCAGATGAGGACTTGCTGGGGAATGTGCCGAAAATGAGCCGGCGAGATCTTGCCGAAGCTTGCGAAGACTTCAGCAACATAATAGGATCGTCACATGAGACGGTAGTGTATAAAGGAACTATGAAGGATGGCCGGGAGATCGCGGTCGTGTCGCTATCTGCTCCGGTACACTATTGGACGAACTACGTCGAGCTATACTTTCAGAAGGAGGCAAGTTACTCTCTAACCTGTCATAGTTGTTAAAGATCTTATGCCAACTTTTTAATCTTATTTTTGTGTATTTCCGATCGTTCAGGTGGTAGAAATGGCCAGGTTGGATCATGAAAACGTGGCGAAAATGGTGGGTTACTGCAAGGAGTCTGACCCGTTCTCGAGAATGCTTGTCTTTGAGTACCCAGCAAATGGGACTCTGTACGAGCATCTTCACGGTAAGCCAATATGCTCTTGGCATTGCAACCTTGGTGCGTCGGTGCATGATTATGATGACATTTGACTGAAACTTACTAGCGTAGCTTGTGACTTTTTTTGCTTCCAGATGGTGATGGATGTCAGCTATCTTGGCCCAGGCGGGTGAAGCTAGCGCTCAGCATTGCGCGCGTTCTCAGACACCTGCACACGGAGCTGCAGCCTCCGTTTGCCGCCGCCGCGTTGACGTCCAGTTCAGTCTACCTAACCGAAGATTTCTCGCCCAAGGTCGGTCTATTGGTTGGAAGCTGGAACATGGCGTATTTAGTGCAGTCAACAGCGAAATGCTCTGATGGTGTAGCATCTGATGTGAGGTTTGGTTTTGCAGATCATTGACTTTGAGAGGTGGAGAGGTCTCGTATCCAAACCGCTCCTCAGCTCCGGTGTCGTCGTCAACGGCGGGCCTCTCAACGGCGTCGTGGACGCGCGGCACATGCGCTTCATGGACGTCCAGGCCAACACATTCGCCTTCGGGGTGATTCTCCTTGAACTGATAAGCGGCAGAGCCACACTCTGCAAGGATACAGGCGACCTGGTGGACTGGGTAAGCGTCTTATATATCTGTAAAGAGAAGAGCTCAGAATTCGTGGTAGTATATATGATGAATTTACAAGAGAACTAAATCAGTCTACATATGATAGCTCAACACTATCAATTCCCACTAGTTTGAGCTGAACCATTGCTAAGGATGGTAGCCAATTTGTGTGTCTCTCATCAGGCGAGGAAGCACTTGGAGCAGCCCGAGGAGTTCAGCAAGCTGGTGGACCCGAAGCTGAAGAACGTGAGCGAGGAGAACCTGGGCATCATCTGCAACGCGGTGAACCTCTGCATCGACGCCGAGCCGTCGCGGAGGCCCTCCATGAACATGATCGCGGCCATCCTGGAGGAAGGCGTCGACACGTCGGCGGCCACCGCGCTCAGGGCTTCGTCCCTGGCGTGGGCACAGGCGCAGCTGGCAAGCTCGTAGATGTCTGTCTGCCGCTGATTTTTGTTTTGTGCTCAGACTGTAATTGCACAGCGGTTTGCGCAGGGAGCGGTTTTTGTTGATTCCCTCCCGTTCTTCATTGGGTTTTCCATCCTCTTGCTCCGTTCTGATCTGTGGTCGACGTGATTCCATCACAGTTCGTCTGTCTGTCGCAAACTTGGACTGAATGCTTCATTCCAAAATGATACTGTAGGGAATCGAAAACGAGTTTGTAAAATTTTGAAAGCGTTTGAGACACATTCCCACAATAGAAGGCTTGTTAACGTAGCGAGGCCCATAAAGGAAAGGAAACTTCGCTCTCCGGCAAAGCCCATATCACTTCTGCGGCCTGTGTCTCTACCACAAGAGAGAAAGAAAATAAGTTTCAAAAAAAAACAAGACAGAGAAAAAACAGAAGTGGGGAATGAAACGGAAAGAGAGAAAAAAGAGAGAAAACACGGGGTAAATTAGGTCCGCCGCTGCCTCGCCATGGCGGGAGAAGAGGAGCCCCTGACGGACTACGAGAAGGAGCGGCTGTCGCGGATACGGGAGAACGAGGCTCGCCTCCAGGCCCTCGGCATCCGCCGCCTGGCAGCGTCTCCCCTCCTCAACCAGCCGTCCTCAGTGGCGGCGGCGGCGGCGGCGGGCAAGAGGAAACAGAAGAAACGATCCGACGATGCGGATGAGGAGTACCTCCCGTCGGACGGCAGCGGCGGTGAGGAGGAGGAAAAGGGGAGCTTATCATCCAGCTACGAAGACGACGGCGAGCAGACCAAGTCCTCCTCTAGGTCTCGGCAAAAGGTCTTCCTTTTCCCCGTCGAACAAATCCACTGATACTGTGATACAGGTCCTTATAGTTGTAATATTATCGATGTATAAGTATAAAGAAATGTGTGCCCTTGGTGATAATGTATCGATACATTTTGCTTCAGCTGCATTTCTTTTAGATAATGGGTGAGAGGCCACAGAGATGCATACAACCCAAATTATTAGAGGCATTGAAGTGTTTATGCCATAGCCATAGGAAGCGGCAGGATACAGTGTATTGCGATAGAGTAATCCCTCGGCGTATTCCTGAACTTCTTTTAGTGAGCTTGTTTATGGCATCCTTGCACTTGCAGGTTAAATTGATAAATCATGGTTTCATAATATCCAAGCACCAACACATTGTGTTCAGCAAGCTAACCATCACATGTTATGGTTAGAGATAGACTTAGTCATATGTATATTGGAAGAATTTGGTGTTACATTTTAGTATAACTGTAATTGCATGCTGTTTTTTAGTATTAATGCATAGTCATTATCTTCATTCTTTACAGGGGAAGAAAAAGAAGCTAAGGAATCCAATGAATCCAGGAAACTTTTCTAAAATTACCTTTAGAGAAGAGGGTGCTTCAGTCGTTGACTTCATGGATGACGATGCAGCCTTACAACAGGTTATCTATACATCACAAATGCAGGCTCCAAACTTATGTGATCCTAGAATGTCACTAAACTCCTGATTTTTTTCCTTCCATGATCTTCACTCTATTAGAGTTAATTGTGCAGGCAATTGCACTCTCCCTGGCAGAGCCTTCTCAAAATCCCGTGACAGCAATTGGTGCAGAAACTTCAAGCGCGGGAGCTAAAGGGAGGAAAGGCACTCCGTCAAAAAATAAGAACACCACACCCATTCAGGACTCAGCTAAGATTCAGGACTCAGCTAAAAACAGGAAGAAAAATAAGCAGGTATGCTCCTTCCATAATGGAATGTATTAAGTTTATGTCCTGTAATCCGTTCTTATGTGTGACAATTGCACTTCCGTCTTTCATTGCTTACTTAGGTCAGGAGCAGAATACAACTGTCAGAAGATGATGTGGTCGCATTCTTCTTCTCATTTGATGGTATTTTATCTGGTTTGGAAGTCCCTTTTATGGCATTTCAAAATCCGAGTTTGCATAAAAAAACGTATGTTGGGTTGCATTTGGACTTAGTTATTTATTGAGGAAAGAGCATAGAAATAGTCTCAGTAGGAGATTCTGTGAATTTCAAGAAATCTAGGTTTTGTCGATCTGATGACATTACGTCTGGCGCTCATTTCCTGCCCATGGTACTTGAGCCTAGCCCACTATATGCATTAAAACCACTTCAGAGTTCAGAATAGATGTACCATTTCCGAGTTCTGAATAGATGTATTGTCGGATTTATACCAAACGACCAGTCTGCATTACCTTATTTTTCTTGAAGTTCCTGGCCATAATCCAACATGTCTTTGCACATACCTTAGAAATCTAGACTAGAAATGTATAGCTAATCTAATTATTTGCTCCATCGGCTATTTATTTTATCTAAATGTTTTTTCCTCCAACTTCCTAACTGCGAAAACAGCATTGGTTAAGTTACTTATGGTGTGCATGAATGCTTGCCAAGGTAACAAAACAATAAATACTACTTCCTCTGTTTTTGAGTCGCTCGACTAGTCGATGAGTCTCAATAGAAAGGTCGACTCAACATCTCGACTCGACTTACCGGTTGAGTCGAACGACTCGTTTGACTAGTCTCGACTAGTCCACGTTTTTTAGTCCAACGACTTAAAATTGGCCCCACCTGTCATATTTTCCCAATATTGCTTGCCCAGCTCCCGTGAAACCTAGATCGCGACAGACGCACCCCGAGCGAAAACAGCTCCTGGCTCGCGACCCTCTCCCTTGGCAGCCGCCGCTTCAATATCCAGCCGGCCGGCGCCACCACAAGGCCATGGAACCATCGCCTGGCTCCTGACCTGCTCCTCCACCGGCTCCTCCCTGGTCTACTTCTCCCTCTTCCAGCTGTTGGTCCACTTCTCCCTCCGCCTGGTTACTGCTGCTGCTGATCTCCAACTCGAACGGTGACAGCTGCTCCCAGGATCTTCCCCAATTTATACATATAATATGGTATTTTATAGTACATATTGCCGAACTACTCATGTCGACTAGTCCATCATGAGTCTCGACTAGTCACGACTAGTCAAGAGTCTCTACCCCTGAACTCGTCGACTCGAAAACCTTGACTACTTCTAATCAGTATCCATAAAGCCAAGCTAAAAAAACGCATCGAACCCTTGAGCCTTTGGTTATTCAATCTTCTATGTGTAGTTATCTTTTGAACCGAAACACCGAATTTTGGATTGGCATAGTTTCTATTTTGTGACATGTACTCTGAAGTTTTTTTCCCTTCTATCTTTTACTTTAAAGAGTCTGAATTGCTTACTACTTTTATGTACAGAAGCTAGAAAAGGATATATCACACCCTGGGATCTTGAAAGAATGGCCAATGTAAATGATTTCATCTGGACAGATTCTGAGATATCTAAGATGATCCAATGCTTTGATAGTGACAGAGATGGAAAGGTTTGCCCTTTTTCTTAAATAAAATGTCAACATTTCTTTTCAAGTAAGCATTGCCTAGAACCAAGTTGTGGTCTGGGAAACAAAACGAGAACAGTATGATTTCTGCGCACTCAAGCAAGTATTTTCCAATCAATTAACAGTGACAACTAGTTCCATTCTAGAAAAGTATAAATTAAATTTTACCTGTACATACGTTTAGATACAGATGCACTTCTCTGGTCCTGCCTTGACTATAACACATGTCATCCTAACCATCCAAATAAATACCATGGTGTTCACCTCTAATCAGTAACACTCGTTCCTAATCAGTATCTAATAACTCTCCATGGTTTGAATAATCGGTTTTACATAGACTCAAATCTTTGTGTGATATTTTTCAGGCAAATATGTCCCGAAAAACAAACATTGCAGTCTTGAAGAGTGTGGCTGCTGGTATCTTTTGAACATCCAGCTCCACGACTTACAGTTCAAATTTACCTCGCAGATAAACCTCGAGGAGTTCCGCACCATTGTATCCCGATGCAACATGCTGCAAGAACCTGGGCAGTGAAGGTGGGGACTGATCATTACTCGAAGATTCTAACACTGTCTTTGCATACAGATTCCACAAGGCAGTATGAGCCTGCGCAGTAAGCCCCAGGACTGACTAGGGAGTAGGGATGATAGCCTTGATGTATTTTTTTTTTTGGCATTCCTCTTGCCATGTGAGCGTGACTGTATGCCACAAACTGGCAGCTGCTTTAGCATAGTTATGTGTAGGGTTTAATTGGTTAGGTACGTTGTTGACACTCTTGCTGTTGTGATGGGAATCACCAATTCTCTGTGTTCTTATTTACTTGCTTACTGCTGTTCTACGGCAAGTGCACACAGGCCACATATACAATTGTGAACCTGGGAACTGCCTGGAGAGTGGCTGTCAGCCTCACAAGGATCCAATTTACCGGATGAAATACGCAGCACATATAAAAACGTCGAAGGGGGAATATCTATTGCAGAGAGACATGGAGGCCGAGTTACATGTAGCTCTTTATTCTAAAAAAATTAGAAAATCATATTTTGGAGTTTCAAAAAAATCAAAAAAAAATACTGCATGTAGATGATGTTGTATTCTACTCACGTGTAAAATCTCAACTAGAAATATGTTGTATTTTGGGCTGTGTAAAAATGACCAAATCTGAATATGAAAGTAGTGAACAGTGCAAAATTCCAACTCTACAAAATCTGACAGGTTTTGTTATTTTTTTTGTTGGCCCAGAATATGAATTATTTTGAGTTGAGATTTTGTAGGATGCACTGTTATCTACATTAAGGATTTTTTTCCAGATATTTTTGAAACTTCAAAAAGGGGTTTTGAATTTTGAAAAAGCTTGGCCTCCATTTTGAGTTTCCAGTAAATTTGAGCCAGAACAAGTCAGCAAAGCTCTTGAAACTATCATTTCCAAGATAGCTTACAGAAAACGAATGTACAAGTGCATCAAGGAGCTCTCGAAAACACTGGACATATATGCCAGTCAAGTAATCAGCACGTCAATTAGTTGAAAGGTATTCTTTTAACAATTTACCAAAGCATACCAACACTCAAGCTAACAATGAACTTGTGACAAACTACCATGAGCTTGGCGACACCACTACTTGACCGGGTATAGCGGCCAAACAATCTGACACTTGCAGCTACAGAAGACGCCATACCCTAAGATGAATGTGATGTTAAGTAGTAGCCTTAAACATGAAAATAAGTACATCATAAAATGCCGAACACAACCATATTCTATTTTGTCGAGGACAGAAGCACAACAAGATGCAGAGTTGCACAGGCCATCTATCTTTTCATGACGAATCCCAGTAGAACTCCCAGCAGAGCAACGGCGACCACGAACACAAATGGGAAACCATCGTTCTGCTTGCTGATCTCCCTCCTCACCATCTCCTGTTAAGGTTCGAGAGAAGATGTTTAGTTGCAGCTATATTAGGTTTCAACGAGCACAGCTGGCATTTAACAGTTTCCTCTTGTACCAACATTGCAATCATGGAGCCAGCATTACAAGTTAATATGAAAGATGGTGGTTTATGGACCCTGCAACTTGTCAGATGCATTAGGCTGTGGACCTAGAGATGTTTAAGTTAACAACATTCAAGAGAAATTAAATCATAATGAAGCCAGTATTACAAGTTTATACGAAAGATGGTGGTTTATGGACCGTGCAACTTGTCAGATGCATTAGGCTGTGGACCTAGAGATGTTTAAGTTAACAGCATTCAAGAGAAATTAAATCATAATAACAGTGAATCTTTTCCTCGAGCATTATTACACCAAGAAAGAATACTGCTACATTCAATTAGAATAACATGCCGCAAAATGATTGTATCCTGATAAACCCACTAACCAGTTCCTCACGAAGCTTATTGTTCTGTTGAATAGCAGAGTTTCTCTCTTCAGTTAATCTTGAAATCAACGCGGATGATGTCTGCGAAAGAATAGAATCAATTAATGAGATATTAGCCAGTACAAGGCAAGCAGCGGAAAATAATTATTCACACAATTAGGATGAAACGATGAACAGTGCAAAAGGTCCGTCTCAACAGGACCATTCTTGATTACGCCGTAGTAATGAAGGGATACGTAATGTACTGCTGAGTGATGTGCATTTGCACCTAGTGATAACAAATGAAATTGTTATACTAGGACATCTATGATCTATGTACCATTATGAGTAGGTACTACTATTGACAGAGGTACGGTGAGTAGGAACTAGTAAGGGTCAACAGCAATAAAATATGATGGATTGAGAATAGATTCATAAAAAAGATAAACTGGATGAGTTGAGTACTAGCTTGTCACCAGATCGAGATTACAATTGATCCACTAATCACTGAGATGAGTGCACATGAAACATAACAGACCAATGTGCATAAATATACCCGGTGGTATAATATAAATACTGCAGCAACAGGCAACAATCAGCATAGATGCACCCAATTTCAACTTTAACAAGTTCACCATAGTGCTGTCAACGTGCCCAGCGCTGTCTTACACCGCATTATAAAGGTGACCTGATATCAGCTCATTAGAGGGCCTTAAATTTGTCTTCTTCTGTGATGCTCTAAATTCAAAATACTTCCATCAGTGTGAGGTTTAAAGATCCATTGGCATGGTTGCCGGTTATTCACTATTTCAGTATTAAGTTGACCATCCCTCAGATTAACAAGTAGAACAGCACCTGGCACAAGCACATGCTAGTTGAAATAACTGGGATATCCTATCTCTTAAACAGCAAGGTGTCAGCTCCCTGAATGTCTCATTTACATACTATGACACCTTTTGATGCACAGCATTTACTCAAATCATATGTAAGTTCAGAAAAAAATCTACGAGGTCTCATTGATATTTAAAGCCCAATTGTCAGCTCCAAAGTAAATGAAGAAAGGATGACTATCTCATGTAGAGTGATCAAGTAAGTGCTGAGACAAATTATTGGGAGAATATGTGATCTAGGTAGAAAGCATCACGGCAACTCCACTCTACCGTTCTTCAAAATCCATAGGAATATGTGATTAAGCATGTCATGTTCTCGTTGAAATGGTGCATTCATAAGGTCACAAGCTATAACCCAATGATAATCAGTATTTACTTCTGGAATATTCAAGTCAAGGTTTGCTAAGACCTAGTCAAAACCTACGATTCTCGAACTGGTAAAGAAATGGGCATTTCAGTAATAAACAGTTTATGTATTCGATTACTTTTTGACTTAAAATGTTTGTTGAAAGGAGCTCACCTCAAAGGATACCTCTTCCGGATCTCTATGCGCTTGCATTTCCTGAAATCAACAACAATGTTACAAACCAAGAAAAAAACAGAACAAGAAAAGTCCACACAGAAGTGAGATACTAACAGAGAACGATGTCGGCTCATCAGTTTCCTTCGTTGCCTCCGTCTGATAAACATTCAATCACATCTGGACCAGTTAAGAACAAACAGGAAAATGGAAGTATGAAACAAACAAGGTAAAGTCAGAGATCGCACATCTCGATAAGTCCAGTTGACACCATCTGAAAATGAAGGCCGAGGCGACGAACCCTCTTCAGATCCCTCCCGCACAGGCGATGGCGGTCGGGGCGGCTGGACATAGAGAACCTTCAGCTTCACTTCATCCACCACATTACCTGAATCCTTTTTAAACTACACAAGGTTCAACAGTTAGCACTGTGAAAAAACAAGCATCCATCAACATGATCCACCAACAAAGAAAAAGAGAGCCCCCGCAAAAAAAACAAAAAAAAAAAACAAAGAGAGGCATCTGAGAGTGAAGTACCATCTCTCCGGTGATATCCTTGACTGTCATACCCTCCGTCACCACGGTGCTCTGCACGAGAAACTTGTCCTTGCACTGCATGTTTTGCGGCACCTCTTTCTGTGCCTGCATTGTCACTGAGAAACCAGAGAGACTGACTGTCAGTTTTTTGCGCAAAGATAATAACAAAGCCATCCCAATGAAAATTTTGCTGGAAGGGTGTGGGGATCAGTATTACCGATGACATTGCTGGTGGACCTCGGTGGCACGATGCCGCTGTTTGGCCGGACGCAGTACTGCTTAGGGCTAGTCGTCTTGACCTGAGAAGCGCATGCAACGTTTCACCAAATACACATTCAGAGAATTTGCACAACTGCAGAGTTGTGTAGAACAAGGACGACGTGGAGGTGAGAATTCCGATCGATTACCTTGAAGGCGATGTAGCCATCGGTTCTGTTGGTGAGCTGCATCGAGCACGAGATCTGCTTCTTCGTCTCAACTGCATTCGCGATCCATACCACACCCAAAAAAAAACAGAGAGAGGACAGAATTCAGAACAGACAGTAGGATCGAAGGAGTCCGCCAGATTCCCTCCACGATTTTAATAAGAAAAATCAGTAATAAGGGAAGGAATGTTTGGCTTAAAATAAAATAAACTGCCGGCACGAACTGAGGAGCAGCTAACGGCATGTGCGAGAACAGCTAGTGTGGTAAAATTACAAAGAGGAGGGGATGGATGATGAGAGATGGCCGCACAGGGGAAGCGGAGCTCGAGGGGCTCGATCTCCAGCAGCTCCTTGGCGTCGGAGCCCATCTGCCGCTGGAATTCGGGGAATGGGTTCGATCCGGAGTGTGGTGGTGACGAGCGCGAGAGCGGAGGTCTAGGCCGCTAGGGTTTGGTGGGAGTGTGTTGCTCTGCCTCGGGTGGCGAGAATCGCAAGGGAATTTGGCTGGAAAGGGCCAATTGCGGCTGCGGACCTTTGACCCCGGCAGCATGGTTCCTTTCCACTTCCAGCAAAACGGCAAGGCTGCGATAGGTGAATTTTCTTACTGAGAGTAGCACTGCAATCAAATTTGCTAAAGTATGACCAAGCTGATAGGAACATTGGCAATACCAAATCAATATCATTCGATACACCATGAAATGTATCGTCATATTCTATCAATTTGACGTTATAAATTTTCGTGTTTTTTACTACTACAAGATTAGTCAAACTTTGGAATGTCTGCCTTAAGATAAACCATTTCTTTTCTTTTTTAAAACGAGGCAAAAGCTTTGCCTTTATATTGATAAAGAAGAAGAAGCGCGGGGAGGCTGAGAGGGCGACGCGGACGAGCAGCAGGCTCGCAGCCAAGGAGCCAGAGATGCGCGTCGACATGACGACCAAGGCTGTGAAGCTCCGGGAACTGAAGGATGCTCTCAAGGGCTGCTCTGCTAAGCTCCAGGCGCATGTGGGAAAGAAGAAGCTGCTCGGCGGCGTGCCACAGATGGGTGTGAAGCCTGTGTCCGACCTCAGACAGGCCGCGTTCGGGATTGCAGGTCCGGTGCCCTCTGGTGCCGATGATTAGTACGACCCACGTCGTCTATGTGTGTTGGGCGCCCATGTCTGGCCTTAGGCCGCGCCGCCTCCCCTCCCCCTGTGTCTGCTTGGTCAAAAATCTGAACCGGCGCAGTTCGCCGTTGTTCTCCCATGTCTACCCCTGTCTTCTCTCCTCTGCTCTTGGTGCCCCGCCATGTAATGGATAGTGTCACCCTCCGTATTCTCTCGCTTGTCTCCTGGAACCTTCGGGGTCTGGGGGATGATGATAAATGTGTTGTTGCGCGTGATGCCCTTGCCCTCGTAAGCCCCTCCATCTGTTGTATCCAGGAAACTAAGCTTGCCGACACCTCGCCGGCCAAAGCCCGCTCCTTCCTCCCCTATGCGCTCTCTGACTTTGCCGTCGTGGACGCCGATGGAAGCCGGGGCGGCATCCTCTCTGCCTGGGACGGGCGCGTGTTCTCGCTTGTCTCCCAGATTAATCTGGACTTCAGTCTCACTGTCGTGCTCGCCTCCACCGTCTCCGACCTGGTCCTTACCGTCACAAATGTCTACGCCCCCTCTGACCACTCCCTCACCGATGTGTTCGTCGCGGAGATGCTCTCCCTCCCCGCCCTGGTCAGTGGCTCGTGGCTGGTGGTCGGCGACTTCAACCTCATCCGCTATCCCTCTGAAAAGAACAACGCCAATTTTGATCGTGCACTCGCCGCCTCCTTCAACGCTCTCATCCGCGACGTGGGTTGGTTCGAACTCCCGTTGCGCGATCGCCTCTTCACCTGGACTAATGGGCAAGCCGAACCCGTCATGGCGCGGCTGGACCGCGCGTTCTTCAACAACGACTGGAATACGGCCTTCCCCGACTCCGCTCTCGCCACTTTACCTCGCCCCACCTCCGACCACCACCCCCTCCACATCCGTGCCTCCACCTCCATCCCATCCCCCTCCACCTTCCGCTTCGAGAACGCTTGGCTTCTCGACCCCCTGTTCCTCCCCACCACTCTTGCTCGTTGGGAGAACCGTGGTACCCGTAACAACGCCGCCCTCGACCTCGCTGCGAGCATCAAGAGTTTCCGGGCTGCCGCCAAGGTATGGAAAAAAGGGCATCGGTATGTGCCTCTCCTGGATAACAATTGCCGCTTCGTCGTCTCTTTGTTTGATTTTCTGGAGGAGACACGTAATCTTTCAGGTGAGGAGAGGGCCCTCCGCTCAGAAGCTCGTGATCGGTTGGCCGCCTCTGTTCTCGCCTCTGCTGCCCACTGGAAGCAGCGCGGGAAGTTTCGCGCGGTGAAGGAGGGGGACGAGAACACGAAATTCTTCCACGCCAGGGCGTCGCAGCGCTATCGGAGGAACCTGGTCCGCGAGCTCACCGTCGACGGCAGTATCGTCATCGACCACGCGAGCAAGGAGGCTGCCCTCCACACCTTCTACAGATCGCTGCTGGGGCAGGCAAGGCCCTCCTCCTGGGCCTTCGACTTGCCTCGCCTGTACCGTGACTCCAGGCGCGTCGATGGGCCGGCCCTCTTAGCCCCTTTCGAGGAAAAAGAAATCAAGGCCGCAATTTTTGGCATGGACCGGACCAGTGCTCCTGGCCCTGATGGGCTTGGGCCATCCTTCTACCGCGCCGCCTGGCCCACTGTGAAGCCAGCTATGCTGCGCCTCTTCGGTGCTGTCCATGCGGGCCGCGCCCAGCTCGGTGCGCTGAATAGGGCCCATGTCGCCCTCCTCCCTAAAGTGGATGGCGCGTTGTCCCCCGGCTCTTTCCGCCCCATCTCGCTGCAAAATTGCTCGATCAAGACCGTGTGCAAGGCTATGACGACGCGCCTCCAGGCTCAGATCAGCTCGCTGGTCGACGAAAACCAAACCGGCTTCCTGTCTGGGCGGAGCATATCAGAGACCTTCGTTTTTGCTACTGAACTTGTGCAGTGCTGCTTCAAGAGAAAGGCGCCCACGCTGGTCCTCAAGTTGGATTTCGCGAAGGCGTTCGACTCCATCGACTGGGGCAGCCTCCGAGCTGTGATGCAGGCTCGTGGCTTCCCTGACCTCTGGTGTGACTGGATGGACTCCATCCTGTCCTCCTCCCGCTCGGCGATCCTCCTCAACGGGATCCCGGGGCCCTGGATCGACTGCAAGCGCGGGCTGCGACAGGGAGACCCGCTCTCGCCGTACCTGTTCCTCCTCGTGGCGGACGTCCTACAGCAGCTGATCCGGCAAGACTCCCTCCTCCAGCACCCCCTCCTCGACGGTGAGCCGTGCCCCGTTCTGCAGTACGCCGATGATACGCTGATCATCCTGCGTGCGGAGCACGGCGCGGCGGAGCGCCTCAAATCGCTCCTCGACGCCTTTGCGGCTGCGACCGGGCTGCAGATCAACTTCCACAAGAGCACTCTGGTCCCTATGCACGTTCCCGCTGACGACTTGGAGTCTATCCGCGCCGTCCTTGGCTGCCGGGTAGAGGGATTCCCCCAGACCTACCTCGGGCTGCCGCTTACGGCGACCAAGCTGAACCTGTCTCACTTCGCGCCGCTCATCGCCAAGGTGGACAAATACCTCTCCGGCTGGTGCTCCCTGCTCCTCTCGTCCGGTGGGAGGATCGTCCTTCTGAATGCTGTCCTCGACGCCCTGCCCACCTTTGCCATGGGCGCCTTGGAGCTCCCGCCTCCCCTGCTGCGCGCTATTGAGGGCTTGCGGCGCTGCTTCCTTTGGAACATCCAGGACCGCCCCTGCGGTGCGAAGTGCCTGGTTGCGTGGACGGCTGTCTGCCGCCCAAAGGAGGAGGGGGGCCTCGGCATCCGCGACCTCGTGGTCAAGAACGAGGCGCTGCAACTCAAGCTACTGCACCGCCTCTTTGCCGCGCCTTCTGCGCCCTGGCCCCGCTGGGTCTGGAACACGAGCGACCGGACGTCGCTCGGGCCGCACTGGACTCGCCTCAACGCCATGCTCCCCCTCCTTCGGAACATCTCGGTGTCGTCCGTGGGCGACGGGCGCCGCACCGCGTTCTGGCTCGACGCCTGGCTCCCGGGCGGCGCGCTCTGCCAGCAGATGCCCGCGCTCTTCTCCCACGCCCTTGACGCCGGTGCTTCGGTCGCTGACGTCCTGAGGGGCGACGTGCGGCTCGCGCTGGTCCCCCGGCTTAACCACGCTGGGTCGCGCCAGTTTGGTGCCCTCCGCGCCCTCCTCTGTGGTGTCGCGCTCACGGGCAATGGCGACGAGCGCGTGCTGACCAGGTGCAAGAAGAAGAACGGCTCCTTCGACGCCGCTGCTTTCTACCGCCTCCGTGTGTGGGGGGGCGTCGTCTCCCCCGCCTACAACCTCGTCTGGCGCAACCACGCGCCGTCCAAAGTTCGCTTCTTCGCCTGGCTCCTGACGAAGTCGAGGATCCTGACGCGGAGCGCCCTGGTCAAAAGGAAGATACTGTCGCCGGCGGAGGCGGCCTGCCCCATCTGCGCGGCAGCGGAAGAGACCCCCAACCACCTCCTCTTTGGATGCAGTTTCTCGGTCCGTTTCTGGAATGGGCTCGGGTTCGTCTTCCCACCAGACGCCGACGTTCGCCGCCTCCACGAATACGGTGCCCCCGCGTCCCTGCCGCCTGCTACGGCGTCCACGTTCACGCTGCTCTGCTGCTGGAACCTTTGGAAGCACCGCAACGCTGTGGTCTTCAGAGAACAAAACCCCAGCCTCCCGCTCCTTCTGAAAACTTGTCGCGATGAAGTTCACCTCTGGAAGGGTCGCCTCCCTGCGGATCGGAATGGCGACGCCGCGGCCTGGCTCCGTGCTCTTGGCCCTCCCTCCCCTCCTACACATGTGTAACCTCTCCTGTACAGAACAGGCTCCTGTAAAAAAAAACACAGGCTTCTTGCCCCCTATATAATGAGAAAATTCAGGTGGGGGCTTTGCCCCCCCCCCGGTGACCATCAAAAAAAAAAAAAGAAGAACAAATTGGACGGTTTATAAGGGAAACCGTCCGAAAACCATACAACACAACACACCACGCCGGCCCCAAGGCCACGCTCCAAAATCTAGTCGACGGTCATGTTACCCTAGCAACCATGACCGACACCAACACGGCGGAGACGACCTCAACGCAAGGAGAAAACCCGGAGCCGCCGCTCCGACATCCACACCGGCCCCAAGGCCACGCCCCCAAAACGAGTCGACGACTATGTTGCCCTAGCAACCACAGCCGACACTAACACGGCGGAGGCGACCTCAACGCAAGACGATATCCGGAGCCGCCGCTCCGGCATCCACGCCGGCTCCAGAGCCGCGCACCACCTAGCCGAAGACGAAAGCTCGCCGCCTTCAACCACCAACTGCCTCCACTAGTCCCCTGGCCGATGGAACATCCATTTCTTACGCAATAAAATCGGAAAATTACTAAGTGAAGAATGTATGTGTCGCTCCTTTTAGCCGTTAACACCTGTTGTGGCTTGGTGGTGCCAATATGAGTAAAAACCTTTTGGACCCAATCCTATTTCTGAGTGATTCTGGAAGAAGCATGTCTCTCTAATTGAAACCGACGAGAAGGTTCCTTGTACGGAAGAAAGCGAGAAACAATGCATTCCAAACATAGGCGTGGCCTGATCGAATTGTATTTTGAAATGTTAACACTCTAATTCTGCTTTCTATGTCGGGCCTAAGACGCACCAGACAAGCCAACAGTGTTGAGTTAACTCATCAGGTCACGAGCCATGTCACTAAGCTTGTTGTGTGCTTGAAACTTGACAGGTCGGATATTGCAGTTCCCTTTTGACATTGGGACACTTCGCTCTCTGAAATTCAACGGTTGTAGGCGCGCCGTCGTGCCATGGGCTGGTTGGTAGACCGTACCCATCTCACGACACATGGTTAGGTAGGTCGGGTGTTATCAATTTTGGGTGATATGGTGTTACATCTTGGATCGAGAGGATTTGGCTGAAAAGAACATAATTTGCTATTTCTTCTGCTTGGTTGCCTTGCACACATTACACACCAACCAGTAGAGATTTCTCTAATAATACGAACGTACACACGAAAGTCACCTTGCAGTGTGGATAACTGAGATAGGTAGCAGCTGTGTAGTATGTATCTTCTTTATTCAAGTAAAGTATTTCTTACGCGTGAACATTCTAGTATGCTAATTACAATGATCTTTTCATCTGTACAACAGTAGTTACACTACTGATTCCTAGTAGTCTGACCCTTGCCTGTGTATACGATCTGCCCAATGTCATGCAGGTTTGCAACCGTGGTCGAACCTTTCAATTAACCGCACATCGACTGATAAACAAAACCGTAACAGCACGCAGACATGAAGAGCACCTACTTGTTTATACCATCACTTGATCCATAGCTTGGCTGACTTGTAAAATTGAGTCCAGCAAACCAAGCAACACGCATCAACTGAATCCCGAGGACCAGCACCCACCAGGACACCAAGCCACGGAGGCTTTGCACCATCCACCCAGGCGCGGTGATCTCGCCAGCCAACTGAAGGCCCCTCATAAGCTGCAGCACCCTGTAACCCTCGTAGACAACAGGGGCCACCAACCAAACAGGCGATTTCCAGTGCCATGTAAGCATCTCAGTCAGCATTTGTACTGAGAGGAGCAAGAGATATGGTCCAAGAAGCACTAAGAACGGAATGAATGGTAGCTGTGGCTGCAGGCTACCCTGACTGGATGCAAAAAGCAGGGCCAACGGAACAGCAAAGCCTATTATGCTGGCAATCAGGTTCCAAAACCTGTAAGAGGTTGGGATCTGCCTTGGCAGGTCAAATGAATTGTTTTCTGGACGCCCACAAGCATCGGCCATAAGGAAAAACAGCATTGCTCCCATGTTAAAAATGCAGTCCAGTCCCACTAGGGAAAGCAGGCCGGCAATGTTGGGACAGAGGAACACTGAAGGCAATGGCAGCCACAAAGTTGGAACTATACCCGTAACCAACAGAACCGAAGGCCCTAACAGCCACATAGGCAGTTTAAATGCTGTTAGCTTCCCAGATGGCTCATTTGTCACCTCCACAACATCCTGGTCACTCTGGAGGATTGGAATTTCTGGAGCTTCTTCTGTATCAATAGCTTCAACAACATTTGTTCCCATGACAATGCTGGCACCGTCCTCTGCGGACGCATATGGAAGAGAGGCCTCCCAAGGCAAATCCTTAGTGCATCGCAATGCAATATTTTTAAAATGGCCTGATTGCAAGGGGTTCCAATGTAGAGACCTGGGTAATCTGTTAAGTCTATTCTCGTGAACCTGCCTCCTAACATAGGCTCTGTTTAATTTTATCTGTGAACAGAGCAAAGAAGCCATGGTATAGAATCTCAAATTCCAACACTGCAAAAAAAGTAAACAAATTAGTACCCAATGTCTGGATCATGGTGACGTATCTAGGAATTAAAAAAAACTCAAACACACGGGCTAACAATGTAATCCAGTTAGGTGTCAGGTTGACAACAGTTAAACAAACTCATCATTTAGATCAGGTAACTAGCATACACAACTGACATTTGTGTATTGCATGCCATTCACCATTTATTGGATGGTACTGAACCAAACTTTACCCAGTCCATGTTATGGAAGGAGTAGATACAGGAAAGAGTCATGTTACAAGGAGTAATTGCACAATACAGAGGCAGATGAAATATTCAATGATCTACATAAATTCATTAGTGCAGTTAAATGTTTTGAGATTATTCTTATTCAATTGATTTTCAAGTAAAGAACTCCAGCTTTAGCTCTTGTGATTGCTTGTGCTAACTGTTAGTTATAACTTGTAACTGGAGCGTGGCTTCTAACTTTTTAGGTGCCGGCGTGGTAAAAGATGCAGCCTAAGAAATGGAGTCCATTTGTCTCAGCTGAACCTCGTTAAAGACAAGTCACTACCAAACCAAGAGTTTAACAAGAGTAGCGGAGTCTACATACATGACTCTACAGTTTCAACTTCCAAGTACAAGACTGAAGCCAACAGATTTTATACCTACACAGTTAGAAATAAACTAAAATTGCAAGAATTGTATTATCCATGGGACTAAATATACCAACCATACTTCAAGGCAACCTACCAATAGTTGGTATATTGTACATACAAATCCCTCCATAAAATGGCAACTAGTAAGGCCCGACTCTAATAACTCAGGAGATAAGAAGATGCTATTTAGTACTCCCTCCGTTCCTGAATGTAAGGCGTATAGTTTTTTGCACGAATATTAAGACGGAGGAGTTTTACATACGGTGAACTCATTTTCCCATGATTTCTTTTGGAACAAAGGAGTCCCTAACAATTATAAATTGAAAACAATCATTTAAACCTCTCCATTATAGATTGAAACTTATTTTTAGAGGTGTAAAATTGTCCATAAATAGCAATACACCCTATATTTTGGATTTTTTCTTAAAAAACTATACGCCTTACATTACGGAAGCCTTACATTACGGAACGGAGGGAGTATTTACAAAGAGTCAAAGACCTAAAGTCCTGGATGTTTTCATCGATGGACACAATCTGTCAAAGGATCATTGGGGTGCCCAAGGTATTTAACACATATGTGCATCAACAGTACTGTACGACTAGAAACCAGAAATTTAAGAATAACCTTACTTTACGTTGAGCCATTTATTCCTTTTGCATAATTTCAAGAAAGTTAACAGAACCAAAACTCCTACGTATATCAGTAGACTACACGGTATGTAGGCCTAAGTATGCCTGATCCCAAATATACGCTCCTTAAACACGTGGAGGTACTCAACTCAACAGCTCACCAAAAACCAAGTCTGTTCCTCTCCTTTTTTTTTACTGGGGAGTAATTTTGATTCTTTAGCAGCTGAGCTTCACAAATCACAAAATTACGTATAAAGCAACGAAGCCATCACCCGCGTTTATACCTTCTCAAATCTAGAGGTAGACGCAAGCGCTCGAAATACCGGAGGTACTCGTAAACATTCCCATAGCCTCGGTTTCGATCAGATCCGCAGAACTCGCACTAGTTATTTTCCAGCATAAATCAGGAATAGACGAGACAGAGGGGAAGCGCAGGCTAACCTGATTGGATTTCTCCAGGATTCTCGTCGGCCGGAGCTCGGAGGTGAGGAAGCCCCCGGGCAGTTCTATTCCCCGTCCCCAACAGCGGAAGGGTCGCGGCTCTGACCGCAAGGCTTGAGCACGGGCGAGGGGTAGAACTAGAAAGAGGCAACTCTGCCCAATAAGCCTGTGTCTGTGTGGGTTGAAGTCTGGAATTCTTAGTGGGCTTTAATTAGAAAACTTATTCAGTCCAATACAAGACGTTTGAGCGGACCCGGCCCCGCGTCGCTCCGCTCTGGGGCGACTCGGGTGGCGTCTGAAACCCTAGCCGCCGTGCCCTTCCCCCACCCCCTCCCTTCCTCGCCGCCGCCAGAGGCACCGCCGGAAAGCCGTCGCGGTTGCCAAGGACGGTGGCGGCGAGGCTCTAGCTGCTTCGCAGCTTTGTTTTCGGCTTCTGAGGCGGCGGCCTCAGGCGGAGAGGGCAGCGTTGGCCCTGGCGGCGGGGGACGTTGGCCGGTGCTGTGGACCGCCTTCCTTGCCCGCGCGGGCGGTGGTGCGGGGTCACGGCCGGGGCCGTCCCCGTTCGGTTTCCCGGCGCTAGATCTGGAGATGGCAGCCGCAACCTGCGCAAAATCCGATGGGGCAGGGGCTCTGTGCTGGGAGAAATCCTTGGCCAGCGGGGTGGCCATGCCGTCGGCGACGTCTTGGACGCTGTTCCCTCCATGGAAAACCCTTGATCCTCTGGACTGGGCGGCGGCGGCGCTTAGGCGTCGCATACTTCTTGAAGGCGCCGTCTTGGGCTGCGGGAAGGTGGTCGTTTGCGTGTGGTTCGTGGCGTGCTCGTGGTGGCACCTTCCTGAGGCGACGTGCGTCGTGGTGTGGTCGTGATGCTCCTCTCTGCTTGCTCCACTCGCCTGCTGCGGGTCCCCGTGGGTCGGCGGGACGGCGCCCTCGGGCCTGGGCGAGAGGGGAAAGGGTCCCCTCTCCGACAGCAGCGTCCCGACAGTTGTGCTGAGCCAGCGGCTCGGCTGAGCTCCGACCCTCCATGCCGGCATCCTCGCCTTCTTCTTGCCGTATCTCCGGTGGGTGTCTTCAACCTCAAGCTTGCGTCAGGCCTGATTGCGGTGCTGGTGGGCGTCTGTGGGTAGCTCGCGTGCAGTGGTGCTCTTGTTGGGTGCTCCCTCTGCACTTCTTCTGGTGTGCGCTCTCGTGCTCTAGGGTGAGCTTCTCCTCCTTCTATCGGTGCGGCGCCCAACGATCTAGGGCGAGAAGACAGGGGTCTTCTTCGAAGGTGGAGGCGAAAGTCATGTCGACAATGAGCAGGAGGTAGATGAAGGCGGGATCTTCCCTTGTAGCTTGCTTGCTTCACTGAGTTCTCTTGCGCGGATTGTGTTCTAACATTGGTTTCGAACACGTTGTAATTTTTTCTATCTTTCTGTTCGTTTCCTGTAAGCTGATCCTTCAGCATCTTATAACCTGTCGTTGTAGCTTTATTAATTTAAAGCTGGGCACTTGGTGCCTTTTTTCTATAAAAAAAAATACAAGACGTTTTGATACGTGAAACTAGCCTACAAATTGTCTTATTTTTGTGACTCGTGCTGACCGACAGTTTGTTAGAATCTGATCCTACTTTCTTGCTCACTAGCCTGTTGGCTGATGAATGATGATTACACTATTACAGGATACCTTTTGTTGAACAAAGTTTCTCGCAATCCCGCAAAAATGATCTTAAATTTCAAGAAGGATGTATTATTTCTTAGAAGAAACTTAATGTGGGTTTGTCACATACATATCCTCATACTTATTTTATCAACATACTCAACAAAAAAATATCAGTATCCTCAAAAACCCAAAAAAACAAATTTTATAGCATCCAACCGCTTAACAAAAATCATTTCATCAACATGCATTGAAAAGTTATTTTATCGATGAAATTATACCATTTACTCAAGAAATTTCACAAGGATATATTGTTCGTTTCAAGTATTTTGAGTTTAGAGCAGCCACATTGTGGTGTGTCCATAGCCAAATTGGCCACGTAGTTTTCAGTTGGCATCAACGCCAAATTGCTAGGCTCTCTGCAGCGTGTTTCGCTGCCACATTTACTTACAGGTGGCCCGGTTCTGACAATAACTGATATAAACACTAATTCCTTCGCACTGATATGTCTCATCTCTCCCAGCAATTTCTCTCTCGTAAAACCATCCATCTAGCCTTTGTTTATTCGCTTGATGAATTTGGCATCCGGCTCTTCTAGGTGCATCGGGCTCCATCCTTTTGCAATTTAGCATCTGGCTTCTCTAGCTCTACAACGTGGCTCTCCAAAGCTAAATTCTCAATTTGGCACACACTATGGCTTCTCAACGTCTCAGACAACGAGGGATCACAAATAATAAAAGTTTGTCGTCTCTGTCCTCATGGATTGTCGTCTAACTCTTCAACATGTCTTTGTGGTAGCGACGATAATGATAATGTCGAGTAAGTTCTGGTCTTGATTCTCATGTTTCAATATTTTGATACCCAAGTCTCTTCAAACATCAAGATGACGAATTAGCGGTTCCAAATTTGCCATACAACTACAAGGGCGTGTCTCCACCAGAGTACATTCAGTGGCACCAGGTTCTATCCTAGTGGGGTGGGTGGCTCAAGTCGCTCTTTGTAAAACCTTCCATCTTAGTCCAGCTTGCGCTCAGATTCATTTTTATCTAAAACCTTTCATGTTTTTCTACTTGAGTCGTGTTGGAAACCCTAGGTGGAGAAGGTGAAACTAGAGACGACGTCTTGATATAACTTTTACCTTTGAATTTGATGTTATTTCAATTTGTTCGAACTTATGTACTATGTTTAATAACTGGTTAGTAAAGTTAGATTGTTGTTTACTAAGGGTGTGTTTGGATGTTGGAATTGGGCCTCCGAATCATCAATTTGGAATTGGCTAGCCCGATTCGGCTGTTTGGGGTGGCCTAGGTATTGATCGCTGAAAACGGAGACCAATTCCGAGCGAGCCCCGCGCCTGTGTCCGCCTCGCGAGCAATCTTTCCGAGCTCATTCGCTCGGAAACGCCTGGAATTGAGCTCGTACCGGTTCGCTCGCACGCGAGTCGCGACCCTCTCCCCTCGCTCGCGACCTCTCCCCGCGCTCGCGACCTCGGAGAAGAACCGGCGGTACGCCCTCTCTCTCTCTCTCTCTCTCTCTCTCTCTCTCTCTCTCTCTCTCTCTCTCTCTCTCTCTCTCTTGCAGATCTCCGGCGACCTCTCCCCGCCGTCCTCTCCCTCTCTCGATCCTTCTCCTCCGTCCGTCCTCGGCGCGCACCGTCTCGGAAACCCTAGATCGGGCGGCGGCGGGCATGGCTAGGAACCGGCGGTACGCCCTCTCCATTTGCTGATCATGTCCTACACTATGATTCCAACCATAAATTCCATTTACAAACAAACAACAGAATTGGAATTGGTGGTCAATTCCTTTTCATCTTGAAAATGGAATTGCTAGTCCAATTCAATTCCAAGTCTCAATTCCAACATCCAAACACAGCCTAAAGGAAAATTCGCTCCCTATTACTCCCTCCGAGATTCCCACTTTTCACCGGTTAGAGAGGCCCTCTTTAATACATTAAGAAAATATAAGAAAATATGTTCACAGGGGCTAGAAAGACTCGATCCCTATTTTTGAGATTCTCAATGACCACCATCAGAAAGGGAATGTGTAAGGTGTATAAGATTTTTGCACGGATATTAAGACGTCAGTATTTTGCATGTGGTGGACTTATTTTGTTTTAAAAAAATCGAGAGAGAAGAATCCCTAATAGTCTGAACAATAGGTCTAATCCATCCGTTCGAGCTTGTGACTAGTTTTTTGATGAGTAAAATTGTCCATAAATCGTAATAAATCTTTTATTTTGAATTTCATGCGGTGTGCGGTGGGCCATGATGCATCAGCTATTGGGAAAGTCCTTTCAACATTGTACAACCGATGTAAATGACGGTCAGATTTCATTCCCATCATAAAGATTCTGGTAATTGCCCAATTTGGGCGGTCAGCCCCTAAATAATCCCGTGAAAGATGTACTCCCTCTGACCCCAAATAACTGACGGGACTGTGTTATGAGTTTGTACATACTTAGGTCATTTCCCACGACCATTAAAACGGGTCGGAGGGAGTAGTAACTACTACCTTGATCTCAACAAATACGAAAATGGCTTTCTCTCGAACAAAAAAAAAAACTATGCTGGTAGCCAACAGAATCCAAGATAAAGCAGAACCTAGCCACAAAAATGAATAAAGAAAAGAAACAGTAAAGCGATGCAGCGATCACGCAAGCAAACAAAGATGGATGCTTGTTTTGTTTCTCTCCTCGGCCCTCTCAATCCTACCAGGAAATCACTTGCGGCGCAGACGACAAACGCATCCTAGCCAAGTGCCCGCCACGCCCCCTTTATCCCTAGCCAGCCACACACAGGACACAGCTCTAGCTCGCTCCTGCGCACTTGCGCTTTGCTTGGCGTTGCGTCCACTTCTCACACTCCCAGCTCATGAACGGCCATTCACGCTTCCCCCGACTCTGAGCTCCCCAATCAAATCCACAGCAGCGGCGGCAGACCGATCGATCGGTCGCCATGAGCGGCGACACGCTGGACAAGCTCGTGGTGTTCCTGGCGAAGCGCGACGGCATCGACAAGCTGGTGAAGACGTACCAGTACGTGTCCAAGCTCGCGCACTGGGCGGCCGAGACGTCCCACCCGGCGCTGGCCGGGCGCGCCAAGAGCTGGGAGACCGCGGCGGGGCTCAGCCGCAAGGTCTTCCGGTCGGGCCGCTCCCTCACGGGCCTCAACGCGCTGCGGCGCTCCCCGGGGCCGGGGGAGCTCGCCGCGCTGGCCGTGCTCGCCAACGCCGGCGAGATGGTCTACTTCTTCTTCGACCACTTCACGTGGCTCTCCCGCGTCGGCGTCCTCGACCCCTGGATCGCGCGCCGCGCCAGCTTCGTGTCGGCCTTCGGCGAGACCGTGGGGTACGTCTTCTTCATCGTCATCGACCTCGTCATGATCAGGAGGGGGCTCAGGCGGGAGAGGAGGCTGCTCGCGGCGGAGGGCGGCGGCAAGGAGATGGAGAGCGAGGTGAGCAAGATCAGGATGGACCGGGTGATGCGGCTCATGGGCACGGCGGCCAACCTCGCCGACCTGGTCATCGCCATCGCCGACATCGAGCCCAACCCGTTCTGCAACCACGCCGTCACGCTCGGGATCAGTGGCCTCGTCTCCGCCTGGGCTGGATGGTACAGAAACTGGCCGTCGTGAGCTTGTGCCCCGATAGATAGGCCCTTTCGACCAGGAAAACATGTATTGT
Organism: Poa annua; assembly: GCA_026929855.1. Taxonomy (NCBI): domain Eukaryota; kingdom Viridiplantae; phylum Streptophyta; class Magnoliopsida; order Poales; family Poaceae; genus Poa; species Poa annua. The sequence goes on from CM049433.1 coordinate 77,268,068, forward strand.
ACGCTCTTACCGCATTAATCGTTTTTATTTTATACGGAAACACTTACAGTTGGGCTTTAAGTCTATTGCCGAGAGTGTGATCAGAAATACAGTGGCGTGTTCCCGCAAAACAGCCAACACAATTCTTCAATACAGATTTGAGACTTTTGAGAGGAGCACCAGCGTCAGGCTCCCACATTTAAATTCTTAAACTGCAACAAAATACTCATGCATTTTTTGAAGACACACTTAAGCTTTTATGCCAGAACTGACTGCAGTCATAAACTTACCAGCGTTCGAAAAAACATTCTATGCCCGTCACACGAACTGCCATCCGTCCAATTCTATGCCAGAACTTTCCTAATAAACTGGCCAATTCAATGTCAGAACTTTCCTTATAAACTAACCAATTCTCAGATACTATATCAAATGAAAAGGCGAATATTTTGCCTCGTTTCAAAAGAAAATTATCGATTCCCAATCTTTGATAGCCACCATGGCGAGGGATGTCGAAGAGGGTAAGCAAGACTCAAAACCCAGGAACCAGTGAGCAACATCACAATGTCATTTTCCAATCTCCCTTACCATAGACTACCATAATAGTCTTACATAGTTTTCTGAACGAAAGCATGGACGGAAGAAGGCACTAGCTATGTTAAGAGCAATGGTTGTAAGTTTTTTGCCAAATCATTTATCAGCTCCTAATCTATAGGTGCAACTCACGGTTGATAATTAATTAGGGGGGTTTGTTAACAAGACATCGGCTACTGAGCGGTGAACAATTCGAATGAGCAGAATACTGGGGCGCCATCATTGCTAGGATGGGGCAGGGCTCAGCTGTTGAGCGCCGAGAGCATGCCGCCACCACTCTTCGAGGCCAATACGACCTCCCAGCCAGGCCCTTTCAGGGGGATAAGAGGGGTGGCATCAGCGGCGCCAGGCGGGCCGGTGAGGTCGCTCCGATCCATCAACTTCAAAAGATCCTCGTCACTGATGTCCGTTTGGATCATCCTGTCTTCCTCACCTAGCTCGTCCCTCAGCAGCGCGAGTAGCTCCTCCTCCTGCATTTTCAATTCAAGAAAAAAAAGAACAGATCAGTGATCAGTCACACTTCCCCAGTGTTTCATTTCTCTATTGTTTTTAGCTCTGATGGCATTCCACCCTTGAAGAAACAATATTCGCAGTAGAGTCAACACAATCCATACTCCAGGAGAGAATAATTTACATCTAAGACATTAGGTTTCACGCTATCTTGTTCAAACTGTCCCTTTCCGATCACGACATGCTCTAGCTTCAACTTTCCAAAAGCTTTCTTAATAATCCGTCCCTGCAACAATGCGGAGATGAGTACCGATGTCATGAAGGACAGCCAAGCAAGAGTCTGAAGGTCATCCAACCATACTTCAACAGAATTGGATGTTGCCAGCCGATAAACATGCACTGGGTGTGTTTGACCAATCCGGTGGCATCGATCCATGGCCTGTAAATCCATCTGGGGGTTCTGCAAAATGAAGCAAAAATTCAGCATATCACAGCTATGGAAGGTAACTGAAAGGCAGGGAGCACAGCTAAAAACAAAAATATCCATATGAAAGAAAGAAATCCAAACAGGGAGATGGCATGTGCAGGGAGATTGAACATTTCAATAATTTTAAGTCCTTTACTTTGTAAGCGTGCCAGCATCGAGTATTTCTACAAACACCGGATATAGAAAATTACCCAGTCACTGTCATACAGGATACAGGTATCAGCAGATGTAAGATTGATACCAAGCCCACCAGCACGCGTGCTTAGAATGAAGACATTCATACTGCTGTTCAAGTCATTAAACTCATCTATCTGCCATAGAAAAACAGTACCATATATGTATTGTGGTGAGATAGCAAAAACCCATAGACAGCCATCAAATTATGTAACAGGAAATGATTAAAAACTAACAATAAAACGAATACAAAGTAAAATTTATGGGCAAAAACTCTGGTTAACAGCTATGTGCATTCAAACCCATGGTCCATAAGATCATTGAACCGTCAGTTTGCTATCACCAGCAATTCTTGGTCTAACCAGCTTGTAGCCAGATATTCAATTCCATCCAGTTTTGAGATAAATTAGCTGTCACTTGAGTCCAAGTTTTTTTCTCCTTTGAATGGGATACCTATCTATGGTGTTTTAATAGGTTCGATTCTAGTGGATCTTGCCCTATTTACAGCTCCCTAAACAAATTGAGGCACCATGCAGGCAAAATGGCGTACTTCTGAACCAACTAAGGTGTGTGTGATTTGAACCATGTTCAAGCCAACACACATTTGCTAAATTGGTTTGGAGAGGGATGTGCATCTCCATCAAGTCTGGTAGCAATTATCTGCCAATTCAGTCCTAGATAGTTCTCAATGCGACACCTAATAGGCTAATACACATTTTAACAAGGTATTTATAACTCTAGCAAATTCTGATCTAGTTACAGTGTTTACGGAAATTCAAGAACAAGCAAAATGACAGTATCCGGGAACCAACTCAAATGCGTGTTTCAAAATATTGCTTAAGCTACCACATATTTGCTATAGGATATCCTCTGCTGTTATATGTTAAATGGGAACACAGACAAAAGGTGTTTTAAGCTCGTATATTTAACATGTATGATTTCAGAGCTGCTCATGCGAAACATTAACTGAAAACATGGTATTCAGCTTGATGCTTAACTGCTCATGTTCGCACTTAGGAATAAAGATCCATGCATATGGACATACGTTAATGCAGATGAGGGTATACGTGTGGTGCAATTCTTCAGGATCAAGATGTGCAGCTTTCCGTAAAAAAAAGATGATGTGCAGCAATCTAGTAATAAATTAACAGACTATCACGTTACCTGCCTCCTCCTGTCTTCCAATTTTACACTACCGTCAATACGGCAAACATTCAGGCCTTTACTATACAAATAATAATCGATGATGTCCAAAACTTTTGTCCACTGTGAAAATATTAGAACCTGCAAATACGTAGATTGAATTATAGTTCAGACATGAAAGATATAATTCATGAAACATGTGCTAGCATGTGCATGAATGCAGTACAGCCAAGGTACAGAGACAATAGGAGAACCATAAACCTTGCGCTTTCGTTTGAGTAGGGAATCCAGTAACCTCTCCAATAGCTGAAATTTTCCACATTGTTCCAGAAGCTTGTCGATAGGTGGATAGAGGCCTGCAAACAAACAAATAGATAACAATGCAGATAAAAGTCAGCAAACAGGCACATAGAGTAATTCAGATAGCACAAGTATAATGAGACACACTTGTTGAGTCGAATGCAGCATTAAAAAGATCAGGATGGGCACAGTTCTTCCTCAGCTGAATCATTAGGTTATTCAGCTTCATCTTCATGCCAGGTCTTCGCAACACTATAATATAGGAAACACTTGTATTAGAATTAATTGTTTACTTGTGCACATATTGGACTGTGTGTATGAAGACATGCATGAGAGTACACATGCATACCTATATCTGTGCTCTCATGTAAGTAGTTATCAAATGTTTTCTCAATCAAGTGAGTCTGGATTTGCCTCTGATGTGCAGTCATGTTAGCGTAAATGATTATCTCTTTCTTCCGTGGAAGCAGCTGTTCTACGTCCTCCTTCATCCGTCTTAAAAGAAATGGACGCAAAATGGCATGAAGCTTTGAAATAACAAGTAGTCTTTTCTTCTCATCAGTTTCTTCCTGTTGTTCCTCGTCTCCTTTCCCAGAAAAATCAAACCTTTAAGAAGATTGCCGTCAGACCAATGGAGCAAAATAAAATAAATATATATAGAAAATAGGAAAAATAATAACTTCGCTATATAACATATTAAGAAACAACATAATGTGTCAATATTGCTTTATTCGCCATTTTTCAGTACACATATTAGTAAACATAACATATCATAAACAACATAAATAAGAAAAGGTACAAGATAAAATTCTGCTATAATTAACACGAAATTGCAGACATGGTATATCAGCACACAACACATACTGTGAAGAGGAAATGCTATAGTACATCTCTATTATTCCAACATTTCCACTAGAGCGGTCTTCATAGGTTCTAGACGTTCCAATTTTAGAATAAGATAATCTTGTACAAAGCTCTATACCCAAAAGTGTCTGACGCACATGGAGGTGGCTGTTCTGGCGCATGAAGACATCATCCAGAGAGTTCTGGTGGTGCTCCATGTGGCCAATGGTAATCCCCCATTTTGGGATCTTTGGGAGTCTGTCAGTGTGGGTTGTAATGGCTCTGGCATGTACCTTAAAAACAGGGTACATTTGCCACAGTGGTGACCAGCCAGTTCTATATTATTGTTATTATTAATGCAACACCCCTGCCAGGTTACGCGGAAATTAATTACTTTTCCCGAATTGCATTGAATGGTGGAATTACTACAATTACACCACATGTCAAAAAAAATACAATTATACCAGAAAACTTATGCTTGAGAACAGATATCGTGACTTAACTGAAAACTACTAGATTTGTTTGCATTGGATTAACCGAAGTATACCCTCAAATACCCAATGTTGATCACTATAAGTTATAAACCTGAAATATGTATTGACTAGATAAACCAACATATATGCTTTTAGATCCACACATAAATCGACTATCAATACAACTTCTAGCCAATGGCAGGGCAGACCTTTTTGAATGCTAGACAAATGTTACATTGGAACATTCAGTTAGCTTATTATTAATTGTAATCCATACAAGGAAAGAAGGCCACAAGATAGCAACTGTTCAATGATAAACACAAGTGCTTCCAGGATATGGAGACTAGGAACAAAATGGCACGTGCATAAATTATACAAGGTAAAGGGTAGCAAGTGGTGCGGGTGTTAGCTCAGCGAATCATACCATGACTCAAATTCCTGATGGGATGAGAATATATCAGGCAAAATGAAGTTCAATAGCGACCACAGCTCTGCTAGGTTATTCTGAAGAGGTGTCCCAGTCAAAAGAAGTTTATTGGCCATTGGTATGCGCTTTAACTCTCTCAGCAACTTACATTTAGAATTTTTCAACCGATGTCCCTGCCAAGGTATGGAAGCATGTTAACAAGGGAAAGAGAAACCATAAACTACCCCCCCCCCCCCCCCCCCCCCCCTATTCAGATTTATTTTAAGTGTGTGTTCTTTATCACCTCATCTACAACGACATACTTCCAATTATAATGAGCAAGAAATTTTGCATCTGACATGGCCATCTCATATGAAGTGATTATGATTGGGAAATCAGGACCAATAGTTTTTGGCATGAATTTTCTCCTTATCTCTGCTCGAGTCACTTTATCTCCATGGTAAATCAGGCCAGTAAGAGATGGAACAAACCTGAAACCAAGTATCTCCACATCAGACAGCAATTAAGGACACGGAAACAAAACTCTGGATATTTTACCTTGATATTTCATTCACCCAGTTTGAGAGAGTAGAAAGAGGAGCAATTATCATGTAAGGACCATGCATGCCTTTCCCTTTAAGATGAGTAAGGAACCCAATTGTCTGGATTGTTTTCCCAAGGCCCATTTGATCAGCCAGTATCCCATTTAGCCCATTCTGCCAGAGCGATATTAGCCACTTCACCCCCTTTATCTGGTAAGATTTCAACTGTCCGCCAGTCATTAACGGAACAAGCTTGGCTTGCTCCTTTTCCCACCTTTCTTCTTCTGTGAGAGTACCATCATCAGCAGAACTATCTTCGCGGGATCTTGTGAGCATTGCTGCCGCCGCTGTCTTAGCCTTCTTCTGAACAACAATTTATCTATCGGTACTCAGAAGTAGTGAGAGATTGTCCACAGTCCACACACAAGTATAACAGATAAACATCACCTATTTATCATACTTTTCTCATATATTCAGAAACACATTACAGATGTATCAGGTTATCAACTTTAAAATGATGACCTGTCCGGCTGTCCCCAGTTAGTTCTGAATATAAATGTTTATCATTATGGACCTATAAGATTCAGATGAAAGTCCAAACACTTCAAAGGAACATCACTGGAATACCCAAGCTCTTACCTATAAAGACAGCTGAACCTGATGGTTGTGTACATCAATCGATAGAGAGGCTGGGGTCATCCTCCTTTTCCACAAGAAAGAAAACTGAATCTGTGCTTACAGCAAATCTCAAATGGCTCTTTCAATTACGATTTGTGAACTAGCACATTACACTTTGAAAGGAGGCTGCTGGTACTAAATGCATTCAGGAATTTTTAAAAGTGAATATTAAACGATCAGGATGGTATGCCTCCCTTTTCTTCAAGCAGAAACACATGTTTTAATCCCAAGTCGTTGAACAAGCAAAAGACTACACATAATGCAATAAAGTAACAGTACATGGAAAACAAAATCTGCAAAACTAACAGACAGCCAAAGAATACAAACAAACATATTTACATAATAGGGGATAAATGATGAAGTCTGCACTCACATCGTTGTACTGCGGCTTCGAATTCGCCATCCTCTTTCTACCGTGTCCTTTCTTCTTGTCTTCCATGGGCTCCTCTTCATCTTGAGCTTCAACAGCTTTCTGTTAACCAACAGGTAGCGCACCCTTGTCAACAATAATTAGCAAGAAATGCCAAGAAAACAGAAAATGGTCATCGCATTGTGAGGGACTAGTACATCAGTAATCTCCTCCATCTTTTCAAGTAGAAATTCTGAATAGAGCTGTGTCTGTGTCAGCAGTTCATCCAACTTGCTAAAACATGCATTGGGATCAAAAGCAAGTCTTGCGGCTTCTTCTTTCCTTTTAGCCTCTTCTTCCTCCTCTACCTTAAGCCGTGCCTCATATAGCTTCTCTTCCTCCTTTGTCATGACCTCTGTAGTGAAGAATGGGCCACCATTCTTGGCCTCAGTGTCAACAGGTAGAGATGAACTTGCATCTAAGAACTGATCGGCTGTCTCTTTCACGTACAATAGCTGTTCTTCAGCCTTCAACGCCTCGACAATGGGGTGCGCCACACCGCTGCTAGCGTTGAGCTTAACTGGCAAGGATTTGCTTTGTTGAACAATATCGCTGGCTTTCTCATTCTTGGCTTCAAACATTTTCTAATTTTGCACAAAATAATCAGATCAGGCTTAAGGATTGCAATTGTTGGAGAATCTCAACAGAGAAAATACAAACATCACTCTAACAAAAGCACATGGGCATCATCTAGAGCAGGGTTGATCTTCTGCGCCGGGTGTGCACTACTGCACTGGCACACCCAGAAATTGTGGAGGTCAATGTGGTTTGACCAATCACTGAGCAAAAACAAGCCCATACTCTTTGTTGTACTTACACTTGATTTCCATTTTGTACTTATGTACGCCTGATTAATTCTACTTACCTAATGGAAGTTGGACAATATATCCATATATTTTACAAAGAACTTGTGCATTTCCTAAATGTTGTGTCACTAATGTGGCAAATATTGCAATATCAATGTTCCCATTCGACTTGTTTACATCAATAACAACCAGATAATAAAGAGTAGCAGCAAATGCATGAACTTTATGAACAAGATCCGTCATTTAACAACTGCTCATACATGGTTCAACTTCACATATTTTAAACAGATCATACAGCCAAAAAACGAATGATGTAAATACAATATTGCACAGCATATGAAGGAGTTAATCTTTGAGAAATATTGCACATCAAACTAGCTGCAAAACACCACCTCATACTCAGAGTGCTACAGCATAGTGCCATGCAAATATCGGTTTGAGAAGAGACTTGTAATATCCTTGACCTGGTGCTTATAATGTCAACCATGCAGAAATGATGCTTCTAACAGTATGCCTGTGAAACCTGATGTTTGTAGTAACAACGGTGCAGGCTTAACTTGTTTTGGTGGCAGACCTGAGCCTTCTCTTTTTGTTGAGAGAATATGTGAACCTTTAATGTGGACTAATTTGTATTGCAGGCTTATGCTAGCCTATCGGCCATGGGATTTCACGGCAGCTCACAATCCCAACCATCGTACACCTTTAATGTGTCTATTGCAAAATACAACTTGTCAAAATGCATCACCCCAAGCAACAGGGAAATGCTCATACAAACAAAACAACAGCAGCTCCCCACAAAAAACAAAATCAAAAGGTAGCAAAACGTGTTATTGGCTAGAATAGAAGAACATGAGGGTTTACTAAGAAATAATGTACAGTACACCCAAGAATGCTAGAAACAGCAGTAGCCCATATAACGAAAGCATTGACCACAAAATTGATCTTGTATACCATGATTACCTCGGCGTTGATCTCGTTGGCTATCCAAACCTCGTTCCCTCGCTCCAAAATGACCTGAAATAGCCAAAATCAGATCGGATTTTATGCAGCCAGGAAGGGGGTTGCGGTTTGCTCCATTTCTAGGGTTTTAAACTGAGAACAAGCAAGGAGGGAGAAGAAGGCTTGAGGAGGCGGCGGAACACACCTGCGTCGCCGCTGCCGTCGGCAATCGACACCGCCGCCGCCTCCCCGCTCTGCTGTCCTCGCTGTGTGGGGGTGCGGGTAGCGGGAGCGGGCGAATTTCGTTCGGGCAAACCCGAGTTCGCCGTGGTGAATTGCTTGTTTCACGTAACTGTACTGGCAACTACAGTATCGAGCTCCGAGTGCACACACACACGTACGGTGTGCACTTGAAACTGAAGTTCGCATCAGAATTCAGAAATACATTGAGTGTACTGAACTCCACGAGCTTATCATATCATAGTGATCACAAATCGGGCTTGTCTCTCACAGCCGTTGACCAAGAAATTGTGCAGCACACTGAACTGAACTTTGCCCCGTCTCTCCTGCTGCAGGAGACATCGCCGCCAGTTCATGCTCGGTTCGCCGCTACAGAACGTGCGCAGCTCCCGTCGCTCGTACCGTACTACGCCACAGCCAGCAAAGTCTCTCGGCGCTCGTGAGATTCAAATTCTCCAAAGATATTAGTTTGCTTAACACCTGTACAAGCATGGCGCGTCACACCGTGGCGGCTGCCCATCTGTACACCTGAGACACGATAAGCCAAAGTCACATGGCAGAAGGACACCATCCCGCACGTCCGTCCGATCACCCGTGTTGTCACCGGCGAGAGAGCGAGTCCCAGAGGTCCGCGCACCGGCGACGGGCGAAGCCGACGCGGCCGGCGTCGACGTCGTACACCACCTCGAAGCCCTGCTGCTGGAAGTTCCCCAGGGTGCCGGCAGGCCCAGCTGATCCGTCGTCGTCCTCCCACCCGCTCATCAGCATCAGGCACCCCACGCTCCGTCCCTCCTCGCTCTTGAACCCCATGAAGAAGTTACTCAGTGGCAGCACCACCGTCGCGTTGCCGCCGAAGTGGAGCGCCAGCGGCGGCACGGCCCCGTCCGACGACGGCGACGACCGGTAGTAGTAACAGGGAGCGAGACCGGTCTGGTCCTCCGCTTCCTCGGCCCGCTCGAACCTTGCCGCGGCCATGGCGCGGGCGAACTCCTCGGCTACCCGCGCGTGCGTCTCGTTGGGTAGCATGGTGAACGTCGTGCCAGAGTCCACCGCCATCCCGCCGCTCCCGTCGCTGTCGACGTACCCGAGCTCGGGCGGAGCGCGGATCCTCGTTCCGCCCACCGAGACCGCTTCCAGAGCCACCGTGTACAGGTACGGGTGCTTCGGGTTGTGGAGCAGCGGCGTGTACACGAAGTCCGTCTCGGAGGGGCCGGTGTCGTCGGCCGGGCCGCGTCCCAGGATCAGCGGGCTGGGCCGGACGAGCCGGTCGGCGCGGAAGGAGTGGGCGACGAGGCAGTACGAGAAGCTGCCGGAGAGCCCCGGCGCGAGCTGGGCGGGGAGCGAGAGCGGCCCGCGCCCGAACCCGGCCACGCCGACGGGCTCGGCGAGCGCCTCGTGCGCGCACGCGAAGGTGAAGTTGTCCACGGCCACGGACGTGGACAGCGCCACGCGGCCGCGCCGGAGGCGCGCGACGAGGCTGCCGTCGCCGTAGGCGTAGTAGAGCGGCGGGCAGGCGTGGCGCGACGCCGCGCAGGAGTCGGTCTCGATGTCGTCGAGCGGGCAGTTTGCGGCGGCGCAGAGGTCGGCGGGCGGCGCGGAGGAGTGCGCGGCGGAGCAGAGCGGCGACGCGCAGGGGACGCGGCGGGAGTCGATCGGCGGTGGGAGTGGGCTGGAGGAGGTGTTGCTCCCGGTCCCGGGCGTGGGCTTGCCCTCGCAGAGCATGCAGGTGAACGGGGCGCAGGGGAACCAGACGAGGTCGCTGCCGGTGTCGAGGAAGAGTGTCACCGGGTTGGCCGCGGAGGACGGGCCGACCGAGAGCGAGAGCGTATAGTCGCTGCCCGGTGCTAGCGGGAGCGATAGCTGGCGGTGACGGCGGCGGTGATGGCGCGCTGCGGAACGGAGAGAGGATGCGCGGATGAGGTGGTGGATGGACGTGCCGTTGGTTGGGCTAAGGGAGGAGAAGGTGTTGGTGAGCGGCAGGAGGAGGAGGAGGCCGCGGCATTGCAGAGAGGCGACGAGGATCACGAGCAAACACAAGAACAGGAGGCGCATGGCGTCGCGCTTCTATGCCGTATGGCGGGAATCGTCGCGCGAGAAGGTGCCGATGGTTCAAAAATTAGTTGTGATTCGGGTGGGACAAAGCATCATCCGGAGCCGGAGGACGGCCGCATGAAGGACACGCACGCAGGCGCGGCGCGCAGCACCGTTTTTGGTCGGAGTTTGGGAAGATGGCTGGTAAGACCATCACGATATGGTTTATATTGGTTAAGATATCATGAGAAAACGAACAAATGATGATTGGTACTGTATGAACTACAGTATGAGACGCGGAAGGGTTCATCAAGCGGGGACCTCTCACCGAAATGGTTAGTTCGACTGAGCTTTTCCTTAGCAGTCCTGGTCGTTGGATGTAATCATTAGGCGCCACTGTACCGTGTGGCAGCATTATCAGTTTATCACGAGTTCAGAAGCTGGTAGTCCGTCTCTGCTTCAGTGTTGAACAGTTGAGGCTAGTGAGACGATCGCTGCTTAAATCAGGCACGTCAGGCCCCCAAGCGAAAGCGCTGGGTTTGGGAGACAATTGTTAGGTCCTCGCTGCCGAATCCACAAGGCAACGGAGAGAGAGCGAGAACCTTGTCACCTTCCTCCTCCATCCCGTCTCTTCTCTCGGTTAGTCAGATTGTTAGTCAGCATGCTATGCTAGGGAAGGTGACAATAAGTTTTGCTGCATCGGCGCTACTCCTCTAGGAACATGGAAAGAAGTATTGGCTGCTTCATTGCTTGTGCCCCGATCGATAAGACGTGATGGTGGCCACGCACAATGATCGGGTCCCAATACAGCTGTGAAGAAAACCAAGTGCATGTCCTACAGTCTAATGCACACTAATTTTTCCATTTTCATCCGAAAGGTCTTTTTTTTATTCTATTTTAGCACACAGAAGATGCTTCTAGGAGCTGATTACCAGTATGGCGTTTAAATATTTGTGCTTCTGATCACTAGGAGTTGCCACAAATATACTTCTGCAAAGGCGTAACACTTATGCGTGCTTGCTTGCCAATAGAAGCAGAGTATAGTACTATTATTCGTTTCTGTGCAACCGAGATTTGTTCTCTCACTTAATGACAATTTCAGAGTACAACGAATTCATCTGGTGACCAACTACATTTCTCTCCAAAACCTACCGAGTAAGTGAAACAGCGTAATAGCTGACAGGGATAATCATGTGATGGTAGCGGCCTGCCTAAATATCAACTATGACCCAACGTGCCATGAACCAAACCTACAAGCAGATTGTGATCTTATTTTTGTATCATCATAGCCATCAGACCTAAAATATACTCGGTGCAGCAGTCTGAAAACTCTGAATACTATAGTATAGTAAGAAGGGTTAATTCAAATCATTACATGATGCTCATGTCTGCGAATTCAGGTTAATTCAGTATAACATTCCATACAAAGTCTTCTGAGCTATCCAAAAATAGTAATTGCGATAAAAATTACATACAAATGATAACACAAGCAAACAAAATAAGATGGGTGCAAGTAAGAAGGAATAGCCGGTGAGTATTGGTATTAACTGTGAACTTCAGCTTGTGTTTTTATTCTTTCTAATAGTTTCTCAGCATCAATAAAACCCCCCAGGAGACCCAACGGTGTATACTTTACTTGCCTCCAACTGCAAAAATGAGGAGTGTAAATAATTTGAGATGGAATCTCAAAATGACTTCCGTGTGGTGCATGCCATATTTAGTAAAGAACACAGGCAGATCCTTCTGTATGTTCAGTACCTGGGCATAAATGGCAGTGCCAGGCAGTGAAGATGAAGGTGATCAATACTATTGAATGGGGGTTGATGAAAACCAAATCTGTGGGTCATGTTTACAAGAGATCAGACAGCAAAAAACGCTCCATGAGTATTGTGATAAAAGCAACAGTAATAATTTTAGCCCCATATGAGAAGGCCTTGAAGCTGACCTACGACATGACAGAACAAATGTATTTCATTCAGCAATACCTATGTTCTTCAGATTGGGGAGCATCTCGATCAAGTAAATCTTTTCCCACCTTCACCATGTGACTAACTGAAAGGAATTAATGTTACAGTTCACCGATCAATGGTTGTCTTGAGGAAATGTAGAGCAGGCCAGAGTGTATGAAGCAAGAAGCTATGAGCACCCACCTAACTGGTGATCTTCGTTGGTTATTCGGAGATCATTTACAGTAGGTATATGCTCGACGGGTATGACAAGATAGTGCCTGCAAATGTTGCAAAACAATGGACGTTAACATAGATCTTCAAGAAAAAACTGAGTATACAAAAGATAAACATAAACGATGGCTCTTGTGGTATTCAATGGAGGAAATGAACTCATATTGGTTTTCAAGACTGAAATCAAGGGAATAATCATTCTGCCATATCAATGGCTTACAGAAGTGGCAGGCATCACAAAGAGCTCAATGTTTCCTGGTATTCCTAGTAGTGAGTAAATTCCAAGGGTGCTACCATGCTTAGTCAATCTACTAACCACGAGAAAGTACTTAATAATACATCAAATATATGATTTCCAACCACAAACTATGCTATTTTCCAATGGTTCTCTAACCAATTGTAACCGAAACTGCAATTGTGAAGATATACAATATACTAGTTATGTCACTACTCTATTTAAGGTTAAGATACATAATGCTAACCCTAATGCATCAATTAATCACAACTTGATAAAAATAGGTGATGTTTCAGCTAGGCGTCCACACAAATGTCAGTCATGATGAACAATAACTAGCACAAGGTACTCTATAGTCCACACCAGCATATACCTAGTTTGTCCAATCAGTACTGTGCTATTCAACTGATCAAGAATAGCCGCCAATAATCAGTACTGTCAGTACATCACTCTGACAGTGAGTAGCAAACACAGGATGCATATTTTCCTTTATCACACCAATATGGTGACGCTTCATAAAGACCAACTTAATACAGGCTTAACGCAATCCGAATAATATAGTAGACAACCTTGCACTAGCCTAACAGACAACTGATTAATCTAAACAACGATACTCGCGATGCTCGGCAGGCGTTTGACGAAATGAATAGAAGCAGCAGTGCGTCCGATGATGTGTGCTGGGCATGGAATTGCAAGAAGGCGCTGCAAAGATAAGAGAGTACCTGAACGCCGACGGGTTGATGTCCTGGAACGCGACGACCTTGTCATCCTGTGGACAGGAACGAAAGTAAAGCGCATTTAGTAAGCAAATCGAGAGATGGCGGCGTTCAGATCGGAGACGGTGAGGGGACGGTGTTACGGAACGGAGTAGAGGAGAGCAGTGGTTGAGCCGGGGGCGCGGCCGGCGATGTCGCAGAACACGCACCAGTCAGCCATCGGAGCCCTCTTCGCCGTGGGGCCGCGGAAGCAGAAGGGGTTCTTCATGGCTCTCCCCCTTCCGCGTAGATTGGTAGTGGTAGGTAAGCGGCAGAGGCAGCGACGCGGCGTCGAATTGACCGATTCCGCGCTGCACCAGGACGCGACGGCCGTGGTTGGGGATGCTTGCCTCACCGCCGTCGTGGAAGTAGTCGGAGGAGGAGGCTTTGACGCGTGATTCCACGGCGCAGCCGACGCAGGCAGCAGAACTGGGTTGGGTTGGGCTCTGGGGAAGGAGATATTTTGTCTGGAGGAGAAAGCTCAAAGCCCAACTACCGCGCAACAGTTTCAGCTCTCTTCACCTAAAAAAGCAACCATTTCTCCCAAAAAAAACTGAAAAGGCAATCAGATTTGGGGTCGGACTAGCCCAAAAAAAATTGCAGCTTAGAGAGTGCTTTGATCTTTTGTCTTGTGTTTGAAGAGATTGCCTTCGATGTTGACAACATCGTTTAAAACAACTCTGGTGTAGTTTCATATGAAGTGCTTCTTTTCACCTTCGTTGAAGAGTTTCGTGTCTACTTCTCTCATAGTAGTTATGACTTCTTAAATGTCAAAAAAAAGTAGTTATAACTTCTTCTCTCCGATAGGTGTGACACCACAAGAACGGCTAGTTCGGTAGTGCATAAATCAGGAGTAGATTAGCTACTTGAAAAAACTCACATGTTAACTCGCGGCAGAAGGTTAATTCTGGCCGAGTAAGTGCTGAGCACAATAGCAATTTTACACCTCTTGTCTTTGGATCCACCTCCGTAGATGTTCAAAACCATTGACGAGATTAGGAGCACTTTTCTCTGGAAAGCACATAAGTGGTGGAGGGTGGCAAATGTTTGGTTAATTGGCAAACCGTTGCCAAACGAAACCAAATGGAAGACTTGGAATTATGAACCTTGAGGTTCGGAACAAGGACTTTAACACTCAGTTGGCATGGAACCTAAGAGATGATATAAGAAACCTTGGTGCGAACTAGCTAACCCAGTGGATGATCAAGTTAGACACATTTTCAACTCAGACAACTAGAGTGACTCTTGGCAATGGTGAAAGAAGATCTGTCTAGATTGATAAAATGGGTAAACGGCAAAACAATTGAAGAAAAAGCCCCGGAAATTTATGCACCAATTAATCCGGATACTAAAGCAAGAAGAACACTGGCTCAAGCCCTACACCAAGGGACTTGGATTGAAGACATAAAAAACCTATCTCTATTGACATGTTTTGATGGAGGTCCCTGTGATGAACTGGGATCCCCTGACGTGGCCGGGACACTGACATGTGGGCCATCCGAACATGGGGGCCACATGTTAGTGACTCACGTTAGGCTGCCGAACGTCAGAGGAGTAGCTTCCCCTTGTGATATGGGATGAGTGCAACATGATCCATGTCTTGCCACAAGAGGAGGATAAATGGATACGGTCGTGGGAAGAAAAAGGGTTTTTCCTCAAGTTCTTCAGTTTATGAATCACATTACATGACTAAAACCCTTTGTGATCTGGCTCTTGCAAGTTGGGATCTGTCTCACATTACATGGCTTTTTTATCCGAGGTAGAGTCTGGACCATCGATCGGCCGGCCGAAAGAGGCCTGACTCATAATGAGTTGTGCCCTATTTGCAACACCACAGAAGAAGATGCCCATAACCTATTCATGGGATGTGCAATCATCAAAATCATATGAAGTAGTATGGTGCTAAGTTGGGCAAAATTACAAGACTCTTCTCCATCACATAACACAACGCTAAGGCAATGGTGACAACAACCCAGATGCAACCTAACAGGGAAGAAAAGAAGAGGTCTAGACTCACTGACCATCTTGACTACATGGTCGATATGGAGAGAAAGAAACAACCTAATTTTTGAAATGGTCGCGAAACATGTCAACCTTCTTGTGTATATCATATTAAGAGTGAAGCAAAGCTCTGGAGCAGGGCCAACCCAGGTCGTTTTACTCCCATGGAGGAATAGTTATGTGGTTGTGGCTAACCCTTGCGTTCACATGCTTAATTTTCTTCGTTTATTGCGAAGTTTCTAGTGTCATGGATTCTATGTTAGTCGTTTCTATTTTTGTTTATACAGTCTTCTTTTCCTGCGCTGTTTTCGGTCAGTAGATCTGGTTTCTTCAGTCTTCTTTTGCCTCGATAGGCAGCTACTTCTTCCGTCCAATAAAGGATGTCTGAACTTGATTAAAAATTGGATGTATCTAGACATGACTTAGTGTATAGATACATCCAAATTTGATATAAAATGTGACATCTTTTGTTGGAGAGGGATTATATAAATTTCGGTCTTGTAGTTTTTTTCTCTTCTTTCTAATATATACATGCAGCACTTCTGCATGGTTTGAGAGCTATTTGATTCATAAAAAGTTGTCAAGGAGAATCATCGGCGAAGAGGAACATTACATTTCCAGAAATTTGTACGTGGATTGGCAAACAGAATACTCGACACGCAATCCTTTTTTTTTTTGAGAAACACAGTGCAACGCAAGCGCTCATATACACGCGCACACACTCACCTCTATGAACGCACGCACGCACACCCTACCCCTATGAGCACCTCCGAGAGACTGAGCCGGCGGATCAGGTCTTGAAATTGACGAAGTCACCACAGGCGCCTCGCTGTCGACGGGAACGTCGCCTCCCACTGATGAATATTCCGACTAAATAAGAAACACCAGCGTCAAATCGTCAAATCTGGAATTTGAACTCTGGTGGGCTGAAGGCACAACCACCTCCTCGACACGCAATCCTGAACAGGGTCGAGTAGTCGATCTGCCGAGGGAATTTGCCAAAACAAGCCACGAATCGTCAAGCTCTCAACTCGACGGAACATTTTTTTTTTTTTGAAACGAAACTCGACGGAACCTTGTGCTAGCTCAACTACACGGTAGAAAAGAGAATAACGGGGTCACTTGTTTTCGTGGCACGCTTGCCCACGCCAGTGTCTAAGTCCCATTTTTAGGCCGTGTCCGATGTTTATCCGTACACGATCTGCACGTTTACGATTTTGCTTTTGTCCCGTACGTCGCGTCTCCCGTGGACATTCTGCTAGCTCTGTTCGGCTGTCCCACATCCACAGCGCGCCGGCCGGATTATACTCAATCTCCATCCGCCCGGCCGTCATCGATCGAGTCCCTGTCGGCGTGTTAAACTCCTGCTGAAATTAAGTGCTTGGGTCGGAGGCCCTCCACGTACGTACGTGGCGTGTTGATCTCACTGGCCTCCCAGTTAGTTGGCACTCCAGCTAGACCGATCAACGATCGATCGACCAGCTGTTTAGTTTTGCCGTCTGACGATCCAGATGACAAGATGACTTCTTTCAAGAGCTTGTTGACCTTAAGCCGTTGGCGGGGGAGAAATGGTTGGTGCTAGGAGACTTCAATCAAATTCGGCGGGCTCGGGACAAGAATAATAATAACATCAATAGAAGTCGTATGAACAGATTTCGGACAACTATCAATGCATGTGAGCTCAAAGAGATCCACCTTCAATCTCGACGTTTCACTTGGTCCAATGAACGTAACACTCCCACCATGAGCAAGATTGACGCCTACTATTGCAATGAAGAATGGGATATCACTCATGACGATCATATTCTTCACGCTCTCTCGTCTTCGCTCTCCGATCATTGCCCATTGCTTCTTGCTTGTTGTCGGGGTCCTAAAAAGCCCAATACCTTCCGCTTTGAGGACTTTTGGGTATGCATGCCCGGCTTCATGGATGTGGTGAGGGAAGCGTGGGCCGAACCTTCTCTTCACACCGACCCCTACCACATCCTCCATGACAAGCTCAAACGGACCGGAAGGAAGCTCAAAGCTTGGAGTCGCGGCCTCTTTTCCAACAACAAAATCCAACTCCACATGGCGTTGCTTGTCATTTTGCAACTTGACAAAGCCATGGAGGCTAGGGCTCTTTCTCCGGATGAGAGGGACATCCGGGCTAGATTGAAGAGGCGGGTCATTGCTTTGGCGTCACTTGAGAGATCTCGGAAGAAACAACGTGCTAGAATCGATAATCTCAAGGAAGGGGATGCCAACACTAGGTACTTTCATGCCAAGGTGAATTCTAGGAGGAGGAAAAACTTTGTCTACAAACTTCGTCACAACCAAGGGTGGGTCACCTCTCATGAAGACAAGCAAGCGATTGCTCAAAATCACTTCCGTGAGGCTATTGGCCGTCGTGGCACTGGGGCTTGTGCTCTCAATTGGAATGCTATAAACCTTCCCACCCATAACCTCGAGGGGCTCGATGATGACTTCACGGAGGAGGAGGTTAAAGCGGCTATCATGGCCATGCCCTCCAACAAGGCACCCGGCCCGGATGGGTTCTCCGGCAAATTCTTCAAGGCATGTTGGGACATTATCAAGGCAGACGTCATGGCGGTCATGTTCCGGTTCTCCAACAACCTTCATTGGCTCAACTCGGCGAACGTTGTGCTTCTACCCAAGAAGGAGGGGGCGGAGGAGATCTCCGACTTTAGGCCGATTAGCCTCATCCATGGCATCGCCAAGATTGTGGCCAAGATTCTATCTTTACGCCTCGCCCCTCTCATGAACGTCCTTGTTTCTCAAGCCCAAAGCGCCTTCATCAAGACTAGGAGCATCCATGATAACTTCCTTTTTGTTCGCAACTATGCCCGTTGGCTTCAACGGAGGAAAAAGGCCACCCTACTCCTCAAGCTTGACATCAAGAAAGCGTTTGACTCGGTCAAGTGGGGTTACATCTTCGAGCTTCTTGATCATCTTGGCTTCCCTCCTAAATTTCGTGATTGGCTTGCGGCGTTGTTCTCTACGGCTTCCTCGCGTGTGCTCCTAAATGGCATTCCGGGTGCTCCAATAAAGCATGGGAGGGGTCTGCGGCAAGGTGACCCCCTCTCACCGCTCCTTTTCGACATCGCCATCGATCCTCTTCAACACATCCTTCAAGTGGCCACGGATCAAGGGCTTCTTCACCATCTTCCCGGGAAGGGTGCTAGGTTTCGGTCCTCCCTCTATGCCGATGATGCGGCCATCTTCATGTGTCCTATTCGTGATGACATATCCACACTTGCTCAAATCCTAAACAACTTTGGAGAGGCCACGGGGCTTGTGACTAACTTTGCGAAGAGTTCGGTCACTCCCATCCGTTGCGATAATGTTGATCTTGATGATGTGCTACTTGATCTCCCGGCTCCAACCGCTTGCTTCCCTTTGCGCTACCTTGGGCTCCCCCTTGCGGTGAAGAAACTAAAGAAGGTCCACTTCCAATACCTTGAGGATAAGGCGGTGGCTAAGCTCAACCCTTGGGCGGGTAGATGCTTCAACATTGCGGGTCGCAAAACCCTTGCAAAGGCGGTCCTCACATCTCAACTCATTTACCCTCTCACCGTTCTTGATATCGCGCCGGAGACTATGCTATTCTTCAAGAAACTTATTAGGAGCTTCCTTTGGGCGGGTACCGACAAGGTTTCCGGCGGCAAGTGCAAGGTCAATTGGGCGGTGGTGTGCAAACCTACTTCCTTGGGGGGGCTCGGCCTCCTCAACATGGACAAATTTGCGAAGGCTCTTCGCCTTAGGTGGGCTTGGCTAGATTGGACGACGCCGGAGAGACCATGGGTGGGAATGGAGGCCCCTTGCAAGAATGTTGAAATGGATCTCTTCCATGCCATGTCAACGGTGACCCTTGGTGATGGGGTCAAGGCCTCTTTTTGGGATGCGCCGTGGGCGGACGGGATCAGCCCCAAGCTTATCGCCCCTCTCATTTACGATCTCTCAAAGAAGAAGACATGGTCCGTCAAGGAGGCCATCACCGATGACGCGTGGATCCTCGATATTGACTTCGGAGAGGGGCTCTCGGTCCAACACCTTGAGGAGTACACTAAACTTTGGCAATTCACCTCACAACTTCAACTTCAAGACGATGTACCGGACACTATCACATGGAAGCTCACCCCTTCGGGTGCCTATTCTTGCTCCTCGGCCTACAATGAGCAATTCGTCGGGGAGGTCGCCTCGCCGTTGGACAATATGGTATGGAAGAATTGGGCTCCGCCCAAATGCAAGCTCTTCTCATGGCTAATAATCCAAAACCGCGTGTGGACGGCCGACCGCCTTGAGAGAAGGGGATGGCCTAATGGTCGGCTTTGCCCCCTTTGTCGTCGTGAAGATGAGACGGCTAGACACCTTCTCTTCACTTGCCGCTTCTCTATTCGCCTTTGGGGCATGATCAAGAATTGGCTCAATGTTGGGGACTTCAATCCCCCGAATTGGGTGGCCTTCAATGACGTCCAATCTTGGTGGGAGCACCTTGCCATCGCAAATGGGAGAAGAAGGAAGGCAATCCCGTCACTACTCATGCTTGTGACTTGGGAAATTTGGAACGAGCGCAACTCGCGGATTTTCAAGCACTTGAGCACACTTCCAACGTTAATATTCGCTAGGATTAAGCTAGAGGCGAGGAATTGGGTGCTTGCGGGTGCCAAGCATTTGGGTCATCTATTGCCGGGAGATTAGGCTTTTTGTATTAAGGGTGGTGGTCTATAACACTAGAACTTGTCCACAACTTCTTCTTAATTAATTGAAAAAAGGCAAATCTTTTGCCTTTCCCTTCAGATGACAAGATTCACCGATGGACCAGATCCGGATCGACCTGTTCACGTAACCGCGTCATTTTCTGCTTCCTTTTTATCGTTGAATACTTGAATGGTTGTTGTGGTTTTCGGCTCTTGGTCTGTAAAGTTTAAAATGTAAGTCTTTTCAGCAAGCTAAACTAATTAGCGAAAAAGTTACATTGCGGAACGAATGAAGTATGATCAAACCCGTGAGGTAGCAGTTTAATGCGCAGTAGACATAGACTATGTTGGTGCATCAACGACTCGGAGGTTGCCGATTCCAATTTCCGCATTTGGTAGCATGAACTTACTTTTGTGAAAGAAACAGTGTGCAGCAAAGACATTGATAAATAGGAAATGTTAGCATTATTGACAATTAGATCAACCCGTATAAAGTACTCCCTCCGTTCCAAATTAATTGACTTCTATTTGCCCACATGACATACACATATGTGGGCAAATAGAAATCAATTAATTTAGAACGGAGTGAGTAGATGTATAAAGTAGATGAAGAGACAATATTTGGTAACGTGGTTTAACGATCATCGACTACATCTACGGGAACGGATACTCTTCCCCATGCACTCATCGGTCATCAAAGTATCGCTGACAACAAGCCCACTACGATGTATAAACAAGTCACGGCCATGAACGCCATGCCGGTCCGACGCCCCTGTCATGGGCACTAGACCATGCTTTAATGGAATCATATCCGCTATGAACGCCATGTCAATCCGACGGCCCTGCCATGGGGACCGGAAGTCCGAAACGTCGTAAAATAGGATCATATATCTAACTTACCTTTTAGTCTAGTCTATTTTGGCTACCAAACGTGTATTCATATAATAAACCAAATTTACAAGTGTTCGACTCCAACACGTAGCCTAACATGTAATCCAAATTTAATATTCAAGACAAACTTAAGGGAAAATATTTGAATTTTGGGCACCGTTTGTTCTCTCCATTTTGAGTTTAAAGTGTGATGTGGCCATACGTAATGGGTATACCCACTCAAGTACAATGAAGCATAACCTACCGGAAGGCCCACCTGGTGGCCCAATAAATAAGACTACAAGGAAGACATATGGTGGCCCATGTAGATAGAGTGCGACTCAAGAAAGAAGGTCAATCGTAAAATAGGTTCATATTCCCGAGACCTGGTCGTATTCAAACTCCCGAGACCTGGCCTCCTTTATAAGGGTCAGGAGAGAGGCGATAGAGGACACACAATCAGATAGCCAGAAACCCTATCGAGATATCGACTCGCCGAGACGGTATTGTAACCACCTTATAACTCAAAGATCTATAATCAGACAAGCAGGAAGTAGGGTGTTACCCTCCCGGGGCCTGAACCTAGGTAAATCCTTACTTGTCAGCCGTCTGAAGTCACCAACAACCATATCATCTTCCTCCCAACTAAACTCAGGGTATCTTACCATGGGATTTGACGTAATCAAACCTCGTCAAAGTGTGTTAGCTTATTATTTCATTTCTAATGATATACTCGTAGCACTTTAGTTGTAGGGAAGTTGGTGCTTGGTCGGGATCCTCTGCTTTGTCTATTTCGCAACTAGTCAACCGAGCAGTTCAACACAACTATTTCCTAGCAGAAAGTCTCATCTGATAGTAATCTAGTTGTTAATTTCCGGATAATAATAATGCATTGTTGTTTAATAAAATAGATAATCCATCATTTTGGTGAGTTGTCACCCACGACATGTTTACTTTTACAATCGTCAGCCAAATAAAAAATTGGTTTAGAGGAAGAAAAAAGATACAATTTAGCCTTTGTCCCCTATGAGCACCTCCGAGAGACTGGTCCGGCATATCTTGATGTTGACGAAGTCACCACGGGCGTCTCGCTGTTGACGGGCACGTCACCTACCACTGAAAGCATAGCGCCGGTTAAATCCTGAAAAATCCAGGAAAATGCGAGCACCCATGCAAGTCTGGGACTTGAACCTGGGTGGGTTGGTTCCACCACAAGGAACCAAACCAGTTGAGCTAGGCTCACTTCGCAATTAGTTGGTGTTTTTTGCTGTTAGTTAATTCGTTAAAAGATACTAGCTTGTATTAAAAAACGTTGTTTTAGAACTGTGTTTTGTACAATGCATAGTCAGTATAATCTATAAGTATAATGGTAAAGATCCATGAAGAGTAAGAAATAACAAATGTTCCATAGAAGTTTCTAGCGTATGATTAAGTAAGTATCTTTATAGAAACTTGTAGAGTATGAAATGAACCGATAATAATACCTTTTCATGGTCAATTTTCTAATTATTCAGAATTTAACAAGATGTGCATGTTTTCTACTTGATACTGAAACAAGATTCATTAGTAATCACCAATGATATAAACAACCATAAAACATAAAAAATTATAGATTCATTTACGACGTCTTATACATTTTTGATAAAAAGAAATTTTATTTATAAGTCATATGTATTACACCCAACTTCTAATACACACACCCCAACGACGTCTATACATAGAAGTTTTTTTTGTGAAACACAGTACAACGTAAGCGTTTATATACACGTGCACACACTCACCACCTAGGCCATGTTGATTCTATGACGCACGTAAACCGGACCCTGCTCGCTAACTGGGCCTCCTATCGGCTCGGATGGCCAGTGCATGAGCGGTCCCACAGATCCCGTTTACGCAGCATTTCGACACAAGAGCGCCGTTTCCTCCTTTTCTTTCTGGACTCATCATCCGGCAGCTAGCGATGTTTCCGACCGGAACAAAAGGCTCAAAAAGTTCATCGCCAAACTATACCATCTGTCTCTTCCCAAACACCATAGCTGTCTATAAATATTTTCCCAGCTCCATCCTTCGCTTCGCTCTCTCGAGTCCCCGCTCATACTTTTTTCCATGAACAAGTCCGTGAAACACAGAGCGTAAAGTGCTCGATCGATCTCCCCTGCGCGTACATCTCCAAGCGCATGCACCTCGTCTACCATTAGATCGATCGTTCTCTAGCCAGGGCGGCGCAATCAATAATCCCGGGCGTGCCGGCGATCATGGACGACGACGGCGTCCGCCATGACGCCGCCCAGAGCGCGAACGCGCCGCTGCTTCCCGAGACCAACCCCAAGGGACGGCGTCCTCCGGCACGGCAAAAGCGCCCGTCGACCGTGCTCCCGTCCATCGCGTGGACGACCGTGCTCATTCTCGCGCTCTTCGGGCTCGCGGTTTACAGACCACGCCTCCGTGAGGGCGGACAGGCGTCCGTCGCGCGGCCGGGAGACCAGGTCGCGGCGGCGGGCCGCGTCGTGGAGGTGGCGGCCACCCGCGGCGTCGTGCAGGGCGTTTCCGAGAAGACCACCGCTCCGGCGCTCCTCGGCGGCGGCCGCGCCTACGACTGGACCAACGCGATGCTGTCGTGGCAGCGCACGGCGTTCCATTTCCAGCCCGAGAAGAACTGGATGAATGGTAGATACGTCGCCATCGCTACTCTTCTTTCTTGTTCATTTCGTTGAAACTTCGATACGTACGTCTCTTACGCAAACATTTCCCTCTTTGCTCTATCTCTAATTAACTTCGTCTTGCGTTCTTTTCACGGACGTCTCGTGCATTCACGGCGCTGATCGATCTCCTCTTCAGATCCCAACGGTAAGTTGTTGATCAATCTAGCTAGAGCTAGGCACATGCATGTGAAAGAAGGAATGCTTTATGGTTCAGAGCATTTCCAGCTACTCCAATAATCGCATGATCTTCGTAGCTTTCACGTATTAACGCCGCGAATCGCGATCGACCTCCGTTCTGAATTCTGACGCACCGGCCGGCCGGCGGCATTGCAGGCCCATTGTACTACAAGGGATGGTACCATCTGTTCTACCAGTGGAACCCAGAGGCGGCCGTGTGGGGCACCATCAGCTGGGGCCACGCCGTGTCGCGCGACCTCATCCACTGGCTCCACCTGCCGCTGGCCATGGTGCCCGACCACTGGTACGACATCAACGGCGTCTGGACCGGCTCGGCGACGCAGCTCCCGGACGGCAGGATCGTCATGCTCTACACCGGCTCCACGGAGGACGCCGTTCAGGTGCAGCTCCTGGCGGAGCCGGCGGACCCGTCCGACCCGCTGCTGCGGCGCTGGGCCAAGTCGGAGTCGAACCCGGTGCTGGTGCCGCCGCCGGGCATCGGGCTCACCGACTTCCGCGACCCGACGACGGCGTGGCTCAACCCGGCCGACGGCGCGTGGCGGATCGCCATCGGGTCCAAGAACCAGGACCACGCCGGGCTGGCGCTGGTGTACAGGACGGAGGACTTCGTGCACTACGACCTGCTCCCCACGCTGCTCCACGTCGTGCAGGGCACGGGCATGTGGGAGTGCGTGGACTTCTACCCGGTGTCCACCGCCGGTGACGGCGTCGGGCTCGACACGTCCGCCGCGCCGGGTGCCGGGGTGAAGCACGTGCTCAAGACCAGCCTCGACGACGACCGGAACGACTACTACGCCATCGGAACCTACGACGCCGCGGCGGACAGGTGGACGCCGGACGACGCGACGATCGACGTCGGGATCGGGCTCCGGTACGACTACGGCAGGTTCTACGCGTCCAAGACGTTCTACGACCCCGTCGGCCGGCGGCGCGTGCTGTGGGGGTGGATCCGCGAGACCGACAGCGAGCGCGCCGACATCCTCAAGGGATGGGCGTCCCTCCAGGTAACAACAGCTCCTAGTTTCAATTCGTTTCTTCCGGTAATCATAGTCCAGTGTAGAGAATTTTATTTTTTGATAAAGGGAGTTGTATTACTTAAAATGTTTAATCATAGTCCAATGTAGAGTATAGTAGTTACGTATTCAAAAGTTCTTCTACTTATTTGCGGATTAGTATCCCCATTTCTGGTAATCCAATGTACAGTAGAATACTAGTACTCCCTCCGTCCAGTAAAGGATGTCTCAACTTGATCAAAAATTGGATGTATCTAGACATGACTTAGTGTATAGATACACCCAAATTTGATATAAAGTGTGACATCTTTTGTTAGACAGAGGGAGTAGTTCGAAACTACTTTTCTACGCACATGCGAGCGCTCGCACAACCGTGGCCTCCTCGTCCTTCTTCATCTACCCCTTCTTTTCTCCCCTCGAGACGGTGCCCGTAGGGAGCCGTGGCGGAGAAGACGTCATTGAGGTTGAAGCGTGTGCAGGCGAGCGCGAGGGGATGGTCGGTGCGGTGGCAGTCTTCTTCCTCCCCGGTGTCCTTGTCGTTTTACGTTTACGTATTCAAAAGCTCATCTAATTATTCAAAATCTCTTGTAAATATTTTCAATGGAAAGAGCTCTGAACTTCTCAACACCAGAACTCGAACACGAAACGTGACAACAGCATTGTGTGCACAATTGTTATGCTTCAACTATTGAAACGGAGAGTGCTATTGGTTGGCAAGATAGAGCCCCGCTGTCTATGCATCAGCCTCTGCCGCCTCTCTGGCCTGATCCATGGATGACCAGGACTTGTAACTATGCAATGCCCCACCGTGCAGTACGCCTTAATCCCATTGACCTGTCCAAAAATAAAAACGATAACCGACTGTCCACCGGCCACGAGATGCATGCGGGCATGTAGAGTAGAAAACAATATTTTTTCGAGTACCATGAAGTTGTTCCAGAAGAAACCGTTAGGTGGGCCCGTGGACCCGCTTCCATTTATCCAAAACAAGCAGCACGTCTCTACCTTGCTTAATCAAACCAACTGTCTACTATGGCCCAGCAAGATCTGCAAGCATCCATCCATCAGACTGGCGCAGAATTAATTTGCTTGCAATGGCGTGAGCAAATTAGCCATCATTTCCTGCAGCTTGACGGAGACTTCGATCTCTTCCATTATCTGAAGCTATTGGGTAATATAGGCTGCGAGGAGTCAAAATGCTCCAATCGGTACCGGTTATACGTGTAACGTGCCTTGGTTGGGTACTTTGAGTTGGGGTTTACTTGACGGCAAAGGTTTTGAATGGTTCTCAAGTTTAAAACTCCAACCAGGAATATTCAAATGCCCCCTTCGTGTTAAGAAATCAAATGGATAATGGCCACATTAGTGAACGAAAATCCTATTTTAGTTCTCATTTCTTCGAATGAGTGCTTTTTTTTTTACAAATAAGAAAAACCAGGGATATTCAAATGTTCCCTTTGCAGTAAGAAATAGCTGGATAATGACCACAGTAGTGAACCAAAAATCCTATTTTACTTCTGCTTCAAGTGGGTGATTTCTTTTAGATAACACATGGGCGTAAGAAAAATCCAGCTCCCCTAGGAATAAGAAAAATCAGAAATACTCCCTCCATCAAACAAAAGATGTCCCACTTTTGATTAAATTTGGATATATCTATACACTAATTCATGTCTAGATACATCCAATTTTGGATCAAGTTGAGACATATTTTGTTGGACCGAGGGAGTAGTACTTTTGTTCATATCACCTGTCAAGGTATCTGCTGACCACATGCATTATTCAAATCTTATTTTTTTCGAGAATTATACAAATCTTTCTGAAAAAAATAATAGTCTACATACAGTCACAAATCTCACCTGTAACCTGCAAAAAAAAGTCGTCTACAAGGAAATGGGGGTACTAATCTCTCTGCCTCAAAATACAGGGTATAGCTTGTTAGTATGTGGCTTATGCGAACAAACAATTCTTGTCAAATTCTTGTCCTGGAAAAGCAAAAATATGCTTCATATTTTGAAATGGGGGAAGTATTTGACATAATACAGCCATTCTACAAGCCATATTTAGTAGCTGAGTATGGGCATGTCAGACCATAATAAGATTTATTTTTCTCCATCTAGGGGTGAAATCGATTTTCTATTTTACTCCATGTTTCATAATAAAAATAACTTCTGTCAGCTGCTTGTGCTGAACTTATTTAGTACTCCATGGAGTACCAGTTTGCTGTTCTACAGTACTACTAGTTCAACCAACTAAAGGAACTGTCTTGTTCAGATGACCAGATGCACATGCCTAAATAAACACACTGCATTAAGGATTGTGATAGATGCAGTATGAACAACAAAAACTTTACCTTGATTAACTGTCACTCCTGAAATGTTCAGTTGCATCATTTTTTCTGCCTTTTCCTCCTCTCATGTCATTTTTTCTTCCCGAGCTGTATTGCCAGACATCTAGTGACGCAGAGCACCGGTACACCATGAAAAATCAGGGCACTAACTAACCACATTCCTTATCGACATGCAGTCAATCCCAAGGACGGTTCTCCTGGACACGAAGACCGGCAGCAATCTACTCCAGTGGCCGGTGGTGGAGGTGGAGAACCTTCGTATGCGCGGCAAGCGCTTCGACGACCTCGCCGTGCAGCCCGGCTCCGTCGTGCCCTTGGACGTCGGCAAAGCAACACAGTTGGACATCGAGGCGGTCTTCCATGTGAACGTGGATGCGTCGGCTGCCATCGCCGGCGTTGCCGGGACAGACGCGTCATACAACTGCAGCGCAAGCGCCGGTGCGGCGGGGCGAGGCTTGCTCGGACCTTTCGGCCTCCTCGTCCTCGCCGACGATGGCCTGTCGGAGCAGACCGCCGTCTACTTCTACCTGGTCAAGGGCGCGGACGGGAAACTCAGCACTCACTTCTGCCAGGACGCTTTCAGGTATGCACAGACTGAAGTCGATTCAGCTAATCTTTTGGTACCTTATTAAGCTTTGCCGATAGACTAATTGCAATGCACTCTCAGGTCATCAAGGGCGAACGATCTCGTTAAGGCTGTTTACGGCAGCTTCGTCCCCGTACTCGATGGAGAAGACCTGTCAGTAAGGATACTGGTACGTTTCTGGAAGGAACTTCAGAAGAATCCATCTTAAGACGCCGATCGACATATTATGACTGACTAATTTTGTTCCGTTGCTTTTGTGGTAGGTTGATCACTCCATTGTGGAGAGCTTCGCTCAAGGAGGGAGGACGTGCATTACATCGCGCGTGTACCCTACAAAGGCAATCTACGACTCCGCCAGAGTCTTCCTCTTCAACAACGCAACAAATGTTAACGTCACCGCAAAATCCATCAAAATCTGGGAGCTCAATTCAGCCTACATCCGTCCATACTCAAATTCTTTATAAGTAGAGTAGCTAGCAATGTTTGTCTGGATAGTTTGCTTGTGATCCGTAGTGTAGAAATTCTTTAGTCTACTTTGCTTTGTTCTTTTTGTGAATATGTATAAGAACGAGCAGCGAAGCAATTGGTGAACCACAGAATGTACATTTGCCACAAAATAAGTGTTCTATGTGCTTGAATAACGTGATTAAATACTCCCTTTGATCCTAATTAAATGACACAACTTATACGGTATATTTGCACCTGGTTAGGTGTTTCTCCGCGACTCTTTCCGAATTGGAGGGAGTAACTTCTTTGAATTTACACAATACAAAAATGTGCCCTGTTTCTGTCATCGTGAACCACTGAAATCGCTTTAGTATTGCCATTCCGACAAACCTCTCTCGCGGCGGTCATGAGTCAGGACTCAGAACGCGTGCTGAGATAAGTGGTGCGAGGCCTAACATTCCCCTCTCTCGTATCTCTTTCCTCTCTCCCCGGCCCTAAATCGAGCACACTTTTATCCTATCAAGCAGTCCACTTATCCTTTTTTCAGGTTTAGAAGTCTCCTAATAAATATTTCTAACGGTACATCCAGGGCCATTTTCCATGGTAGGCCAGGCCTACTAGTAAAGTAAAGACAAGGCACCATCCAATAAATAGTTGGGTCAATATTGAAGGACCCATAAGTTAAGAGCCCAATAACAATGTATGTTTTCCCATTATTCTTACGTCGATGGACGGCTAAGAGATTCTACCCCGTCTCATCCAAAATAAGTGCCACATTTTTGAAATCACGCCAGATTAAAACTTTGTCACTTATTTTGAATCGAATGTAGTAGAGGAAATGAGGAATGGTTGAATCAAAAAGGCCCATTCGTTTCCATGTGGACCAAGGTGGAACTGAGGCAAGTAGATAGGATCATGATTCCTACTAGTTTCATCGTTTATAAGGCTTATTTGTATCTAGGCAACCGGGAACAACCACTCATAGCTCGAAGGGCGGTTTAACTTTTCGTATACAGATTAAAATATGTGTCTTTAACTGAAATGTTTCCACTGTCGATAAGATGGGGAGCCTCTAGATAGCCGATCGGAGTTTTGCCTTGTGCAACGATGGCGTTGTTAAAGCAACTCTAGCATATCACGCAAAAGTCTTCGAACCGCAAAGTAGCATGCAATTTACAGTTTCTAGCGAACAAAAGGCACCAACCGATCCCACAACAGGAATTGCATCACAATATTTTTGTCGGAAGCCCGATAACAGGCTCCCAATCCGCATATATCCAGTACGAGAGAATTTTTCAGCTTTCCCACATGTCTATCTCTCTCTTGGCGGGAAAGACATCTCCGACTATATTTTTCCTGCTTTTGTGTTGTCTCCGATGCCAATCTCACCTCCGCTATGCCGTCCAACCTCCCCTCTCTTCCCAAGCGCCACCATGGACTCCGTCGTACTTCCGCTGTTGCATGGTCTTAAACGACCCCTCCCACGCCACACATGTCTCATGTTGTTCCAGCTTCCATACCGTCGCCTGGCCAAGCACAATGGCATGGCAAGTGTATCATCATAGAGGTTGAAGACGTTCTGATCACATCCTCTGTTCTTCCTCTGGCGGCGGGTAAAGGGTCTGAGCTGTCTGCTCTAGGGGTAATTTGGTGGAAAAAGTCAACCGCTTTTGGGCCGATGAGGACGAAGAAGGCGACAAGTCGAACTAAGTCCTCCTCCAGCAGCTTCGACAACGAACATGGCCCCTACAACTTAGGCGCTCACAATGTGCTCAGTGATTCGACAAGAGGTAGAATTGACATACTATTCTTGAAACTGTGCTAAAAATCATTGAATGTTCAACGATCCTATAGTTAGTGAGTTTGTTTTACATTGTATAGTCTCTGACAGGAAGAGGGAGGGATATATCTTGAAGGCTCTGACAAGATGGTCTAGTTTCAAATTTGTGGATTCCTTGAACGATTTGGATCTATGTCATATGGAAGCTTGGCTTCGCCCCCCCGAGAATTTATCAGATTTAGCAATAATTAATATGAATTGGATGGAGTACGTGTTATTGGTGTGAAATCATGCAGATATCTAAATTTTGGATTAGCACTCCCCGAGAACTAACAAATTCTTAAGCATGTGAGAATTAACAAAACCGTATCAATAAAGTCAAACGTGTACAAAAGACAAACATGAAATAGTCCAGGATAAAAAAAAAGGAAATTCTCGACATGCATGCCTCGCCGACCAGCATTAATGGTCATATCGATCGACAAAATGACGCTAGCAGCCAGCGGTAGCTAGTCCAGTAGCTATACAATGGTGCTGTGCCTGCATCCACGCGTGCCAAGGATCGATGTATCACGGGCATGGCGGGAGGGGTTACACAATTCTTCGCTTGATACGGCCCATCAGGAGCAGGAGCAAGTGGCCGGCCGGCGCCCCGCCTGCATCGGATGTGAGGCGCCATCTGTCAGAACAATTGGCCACGCCTGCCCCTTGCACCGAAACAGCTCTGCTGGTTCTATCGATCTGAGGATGAACACGCACAAAGGCGACCGTGTGCGCGATCGAGGCGCTTGCACGTCGCAGCGTAAGTGAAAAACATCAATCATTGACCCACATCACCTCCGGCAACTCTCTGTGCAGAAAGATAGAAACAATCCAGGTGATGGTGATAGATAGCTTGCACCGATCCGGCCCTTTCTGTGCAGAGATGGATCCGGGCTCTGGATTCATTCGTAGACGGTGGGAAGAATGGACAGATGAGATGGAAAGCTCACGACGACAGAGAGAAGAGAGGCGCCGATCAATCGGAGAGGTGGGTGGTCTCTGGTTCTGGTCTAGACGGAGCGCGTACGTACGTCTAGACGCTGGAGGCTAGTGGTTGCACCGGCCGTTATATCCCTGTAGACAGCGGTGGCGCGCAGCGCAGGGATCCATCACATCGGCCAATGGCCCGCCCGGCCGGCCGGCCCCCTCATAATTGCAGAGGGCAGCCGGCCATGATCCTGCCGCCGGTACGTGCTAGCTGCTGCAGCCTGCAGCCGCAGCACTGCTAGCACTATTACGAAACCGCCCCTGGTGCATGCGCGGTGCTGCATGGCTAGCTCCCTACTGTCGCCGCCGAGCCGAGTGACCCCGGCCGGCCAGCCAGCCTTGACCCCCCGGCCTGCGCCGCGTCAGGCTTTGGCAGCTTGCCGCTGCATGGCTCTGCCTCAGTTCTGATCGTCGCCTAGCGCTGCCGCGGCACGCTGCACTGTGCTAGCTGCTGACCCCGGCCGCGCGCGCCGAACGAGGCGAGCGTACCGTACCGGCGCACTGCGATGCGTTGGCCGCGTTCGTTGTTACCATGTGTAGAACTCTGTCTGCTTGTCGTCGTGGCCGGGGTATGTGCACGTACTTTCCTAACGGACAGAGACGAGTCACGGCAGATATCCATGGAGAGAGTCTAGCTGTCTCCATCGATCGATCGAAGGAATGGGGACACGGTCGGGGGCGGTCCAAACTGGATATTTTTTTACTATATGCCTCGTGTCCCAAACTCCTGACAGGGCTCGGGACGTGACAGGGTGCTGGAGTACTGGTTGACGATGGCCAACACGCCTTCATCCTCCCCAAAGGGGCTCAAGATGGCGATTATCCTCATCACGTGTAAAATATGTAAGGAAAGGAATGCACGCGTTTTCAACAACATTTTCTCAATGCCCTTAGTTATCGTTCATCGTGTCAAAGACGAGAGCAAGAACTGGATCCTCGCGGGCGCTAAGAAGTTAGCGGAGATTATCGGCTAGTCCGTTTAGTTGTCATTTAATATGTTTGGCTTCAGCGGCCTCATGTTTATTCCTTTTATATCAATATAAGGCAAAGCTTTTGCCCGTTTCAGAAAAAACTATATGCCCGCAGTGGAGTGTAAAGCCATAGAAAGTTAACATACAGAGAGGAACAGAGACCGATTTAGCGTACGGTATCTCCAGACCAATCTGTCTCAGACACGAAAAACGGACGTGACATATCGCGTGCGAAAGAGACACCGAACAAGAAACAAAAGAAACTCTATGCGCCAGCCTGATGATCGATGGGTCCCGCCTCCTCTGAAAGTCATGCCAACAATGGGTGGGAATTTCGAACTTGCACTCGAGGTTGTAGTTGGGTAGAGTAAGAGTTTAGTTATCTGACTACGATGTTACAGTGGTTATGGCGTCGTTGTGCGAAATAATAATAATAATAATAATAATAATAATAATAATAATAATAATAATAATAATAATAATAATAATAATAATAATAAGGTGTTCACGTCTCCTTTACCATCTCGTTAGAAATCACAGCGATGACACTGAGGAAGGTGGATAATCGTCAGGTCGATGCTCCATTGGAGTGGTGGATCTCGTTTATCTACATGTGCTTCGGGTTTGGTATCAGAAAATTCTCATCCATTCAAGAGTTCATAACTTCGACTCTTGGGAGGGCGTCAATCCTTTGGGGCACTCACGCATGCAATACATAGACGTGTTCAACCACACTTTATGAAAGTATCTATCTAGTTTTATATCGTCTCATCAAAGAGCAAAAACAAGCGTTATTGTGAGTGTTTCACACTCAAGGCGTCACAAGTCTTGATTAAAATAACTATTGTCGTGTTCCGCAAGAATTGTTGTAATTGAAATGGAAGAGTGGTTGGTTGTGCAAATAAAGGATCTTTAGTAATACCTGCAAGTAACAAGATAAAAGTAAATAAATAAAAGTAAACGTTGTTTCCTTTAATAGACAAGTTAGGCATGGAGAGATTCGGTTCAAGGTAATAGTGAAATGTGCCTTTGTGAACTGGTAGTGTGATGTTTACACTTTATATTGAATTCTAGGTAGGCAAACCACTCTTGAATAGCCAAAGTCCTCCTTTCAAGATTGTTCGACCCTTTTGTCATGCCTTTCACTACCATACTAAATGACCAACTCAGCAATTAAGGTCATTGATTAGAATAACCGAAGTATCATGGCTCCTCTTAATAAATTCACTCGTTATTGATATCAACACCTATCACGTGAAGGTCGCGGATTTGTTGGAGTAAGTGCTTACACATGTTCGATCGTTTGTTTGGCCCCTTATGGATATTCAATCATAGTTATGATTCATATGACCAAATATGAAGCTAGATGCCCCTGGTATAAATGAGGGAACAATCAAAACATGAGGACATCATGTTCTATTAGGTTCTATGTTGGATTATGATAACCTTATTGGGTGTGCCACTTTTTAAATTGGGGTTTGTGAGTTGTTTCTCGATATTATTTATAACGGATGTAAAACTTCTATACTATCCTAAACATAGAAGTCGAAATAGCTTGTAGGAAATACATTTTATGTACCAAACAAGGTAATAATGCATTTTTGTATACATCTTTCCATATATACCTAATTTTACGAAACCAATGTGTTAGGGGTGTCATTTTATTATATATCTTTTTTTTGGAACAAATGCGCTTATTATAAGCATTGTGTATTCAGTGCGCATATGTCCATCAAATTTCGACTATCCAAATCATCATACAATGATATGCTGACGAAGCTTCACATACAAGAGGGGTATTCATTGTGGCATATTTTTGTATTAATTGTCATTCACACCATTTTTGCAATTTAAAAATTTGACTTACAAGAGGTTTTTGTCACAGAAAGTGATATAGAAATGAAAATAAATTAAACCGCCCGTCTTGTCTAAAAAAGGTTGAACAACCTTAATGTATTACCTGAAATCATCTTAAGGTTTTTAATCTATAATTGGATTGTGTTTGTTGTAGCGGTTTATGACGACGATCTTGTTTGGTTAAGTTATTTCTGTAAAATTTTCAATATATATTAATAATAAATTAATTTCAAAAGACTTCAAACTCATGTTGTCTACCAATAAATACTAGAAGAAATGGCAGATGACTCTCAATTCTAATAGAGGTATGTTTTACAAGAATAAAGACCTCTTTCTTTGCTCACAGAGATACGCCCAACATGTGATATGTACATAATTTTCATTCCAGTGCAGACTTTAGGAGGCATTTAGATTTGATCTAATTTGTTAAATAATACAAGAAGTTCTTCCCTAGCACTTTTTCTCGAACAACTTCTGATAGTATTTTAGCATCTAAAAGCTATCAATTTCAACAACTAGCTATACGAAATCGAGAAATAAAAATTACCAAGAAATAACACGTTGCCTACTCCTGTTATTTACTTATACTTAATTGTTGTCATCGAATTTAGACGATGTTGATTCATATAGGAGTTCTTTATCCACCACCCCGAAAAAATAACTAAAATTTAGAATGGCACTGGTTATTTGAAGAACTAGCAAGATGGCCCTCGCAAATGCGAGGGCAGCGTCCTAAATCTTTAGCATGTTAAATGTATTCATTAATTTAAGTTGTGATTTCTTAGATACTGGAGAGATAAATTTATAAATCATAGCATTCTATAACTTCCCTAAATATTATTGTAGATAAAATATTATCATTGTGGCGCGTTTTAATTTAGAGGAGTTATTTTACATTTCTAGAATACCATATCACATATTCTAGAGAGCATCATTTAATTTTAACTATAGGTGGTGCAATTGTAATATATATTTTTACTCTCTTCCCCTATTCTTCATTGTACTCTCTCCTCAACCCATTTTTTATATGGTGCACATCTTACTAAAGTTCAAAATAATACCTCGATGGTACATAGTTTCACCACTTTAACCCTCGCCATTTAAATTAAAGTTACTTCATAAACAATATTTGAAATTACATTATAGAACTCGATCGAGCTAGCACGTTTGTATTTCTCCTTGTAGCATCTTCATACCACCAAGTTCATCGGTTATTTTATTCATATGATTTCACTCTCTCCCTACAAAAATCACTATTCAACCTAATAATCATACGCGCCCGCTCAGTTTTATTTATTGTTTCATGAAACAACGTTGTTTTGGCGTCTTCATTGGTCATCATTTTTATTCTTGTTTGTAAATTCCAATGATGTTTCTTATGAAATTCTATCAATAGGAAACAATATAAGTTCCACGTAAAAATCCCCAAAGGAATTGAAAAAAGGTACTTAATCAAAACATAAAAACGATATAAACTCATTAGAAATAATTATTTTTCAAAGGCTTATGAAATACTTTCTTAGATTTATAGTTTTAAAAAGTAAAAAATTCCTAAATCAATAGGTAATTTGTAAGAAGCAACATTTATAATGACTATAGAATTATTTTGAGCAAATATTGTAATAGACAGATTCTAACAGAAGACAAAACATTACCGGTCCAATTTATTTGGTATTTATATTTCATCTTAATTCTTAAAATTATATAGTTATTGGATGATACTTTATATCTTGTGGATGTATACTCATGTGATATTCTAGTTGTGATGAGTTAAAGTTATATAATTAAACTTTATACGCACTTTAGAAAGGTCTATCAGTTTGTACAATTATCGTGATCCATCAACCATATCTTCTAAAGTTAAAACTATGTGAATCTATTGACTTGTGATTTGTTAAAACACAATTGTGATAATATGTCTATCTTTTCTATCATATTCTGCTCGTCTACAACAATATGATTTTAAAGTAGACTTCACTTTGTGAAATATATATTTAAATGTGAGTATGCTTATGTACTCCGAACAACCCTCTGACGGAAACGCTCGACCGAGGTAATCTGGTTGACTATTATGTCGCATATGCAGTCGATTCCGGATCTTCTATTTTGAAAAAAAAACATAGTTTAAATTGCAGTGTTTTGCAGTATTAAAAAACGATGTAATCCGAACAACCCTTCAATGAAAATGATCGACCGAGGTAGCCCGACTTAGAAATAAATAGCAAGTTAAATTTATCTATTTATACGTTCTAGTAGATACTCCAACGTAAATAAAAATGGATATAGTATGTCGGTACTTTCTTTCCAATAAGACGCACCTGAGAAATGACATAAATATATTTTCATAAACAATTGTCCCAACTGATTTATGGTCACTTCATGACTTTAGAAAGTAAATATATTCATATTGGGTTGCTCTAATCTGTAAATTCAATTAAATGCGAAAATAATCCATATGCTTGCTCTCACGTGCATCCTTTTATGAAACTTTTATCTTTCTTAAGATGCAGCAGCATCAGCCATGCATGCACGTACCGAAGCAGTCAGCCAGCTCCTAGTTTTTTTCTTCTTTTGATCTTTGAACTTCTGTTATCACGTGCATCCTGCCACGTTTTTTTGACACGCTCATCCTGGTCATGTTGTATCAATTAATTGCATGAGTTTTTTTACAATAATTAATAATTAATTGCATGAGTTTATGAGTTTTTGTACATGAGCGCATGAGTTGTTTTGTGAGACATATCCCCATGGACTCGGCCAAGTTGAAAGACCAATATTTAATGTAACAAACCGGATAGGGACCGGATACCACTGTCCACTATGTCACGTTAATTTTTTTTTTGGACCAATCTTCTATCAAGGTTTACGATAAACCTGTACGTCCTATCTGGGACATGCTTTTTTTTTACGTAACTTTTCCATCTTTCAATCTCAGCCATTACAAACAAAATCAATGGATTATATATTTCTAACCTATGTGGATTAACGTGATGTCTCCGTTAAACCTCTGTATATTGCTTTTAGTATATAACTAGCAAGGTGGCCCTCGCAAATGCGAGGGCATTGTCTTTAGCATATTGATTATGTTTATAGACTAAATTTGAGGTATCTTAGATACTATAAAAAAATAATCTAAATCATATATTCTATTACTATCGTAAATATTGTGGTAGATAAAATAATTGAATAGTACATAGTTTCAAAAAAATTATCAATCACCAATTAACTTCAACTTGTCTCACAAATAATATTTTTAATGGATGCACGAAAACTCTAGCCAACAACTTATTATCGCTCTTTGCAGCATCCTCGTATTACCCAGTTTAGGTCAATTATTTGATTTGCAAGATTCAGCTTTTTGCCTACTAAACCCCCTATTCAATCAAACAATTGTATCCTCATGCTCACTTGTAATTCGCATGTTATGAAATATTACAATGCTAGTATGGACAACATTATTATGGCATTTTTCATCTTTCATAATTTTTTCTTCGTGCTTGCAACTTCCAACAGTGTCTCCTATTAAACTTGAAGAATATAAACCAAATAAACTTTCTCGCAATAAAAATCACATTTTGTTGAAATAAAAAGGTATTTAATCACATCATAGGAATACCATGGACCTCATAAAAAATTGTTGGATGGTGTTCATATATAACATTTACTCATTATATATTTTGGTGTGATGAGTTAGCGCTATATTATTTAACATTATACACTAAAGGAAGATATACTCTTGGTACAATAATAATGATATATTAATCATGATTTTCTTAAGTACAACCATGGTAATTTGTCAACTCGTGATTTTGAAAACACAAGTATGTTAATATGTTGGTTTTGATCATCCTTACCAATATTTTAAAAAAATTATAGTTTATGATCTGTTGGCAAAAACAGAGTCTGCCAGATTGATGTTTTTCCACATGTTTTGCTTTTCCGATAACTCTTATGTGTCTCTTTCTCTACCATATTGTGCATGTCTACCACATACTTTGATTTCAAGGTAGACTTCTCAACTTCTCACTATATCGGATCTGGATTCAGTTATTTCTTCTAATTTTAAGGTTCGTGGTCTCATACATAGGAGAAAGAGCCATGCCATCACGAAACTCGATCCCTCCGTATTTGATGGCATAATTTTTTTATCTCTTGTCTCTATATATTATTTATCTATTACTCAAGCTTAGAGCTAGTTGGTACTATGATGCTTCCAGGTCAGAATATTACAGTGCTACATGTTCCTTTTCATGATTAAGCCTTGAGTATATAAGGTAGTAATACCTATTTTATTTCAGAGTTCCCTTTGCCTCACATCTGATCACCAAAGTTTTCGTTTCATTCAAAAATAAATCGTTTCGATCCCTCACAAGTTTTGTTCACCATCGACAACATATATAGCCACTAATCAATCTCCCAAGTTTAATTTTGGCATGTTATATCAGTGTGTTCTTCATGATATTTTCTTGGAGTTGGGACAGTGTCATACAGAATAAACATATTGGTCCCTTCTAATTCATGGTGTTTTGCCATGGTTAAGCACTTACGACACAGAGTTCCATGTAGCCAATAGTTTTTGTGGCTTGTCCTTTAATGTTTTGTTGTTTTTCATATTGTTTCCTTATTGAGAATATATCATGTGGATAATTTTTTTCCTATTGTTTTCCTGGTGGATATTTGTCGCATGGTAAATATTATCAATCAAATTTTGCTATGCATGATTGGAGTTTGTAAATCAATCTATGAATTGATCTTAAAAAAATCTATGAATTGTAATATATAATGTCCATTTACATTCACCAAAGAATTCTTAAACAACTCTCCCTCCTTCCCTCTGTCTCTCTCCATTACTTGTCTTTTTTTTATCGTCATAATCATGCGGGATCCAAATTATTCAACATGTTATATACACTATCCAAATCTTTTGTTTCCCTGGTGAATACAGAGGTCGGGGTTTCACTCCTCTTTTAAAAAATGTACTGCCAACCATGCTTTTGCGTTCCTAGTTATATTGGTAAATACGCAGAGCCACTAACCAAATCGATCAGGCCATATTTATGTAGATTGCAAGGTGAGCTATGCAAAAATTAAGAGATGATGAAGTAGTAAAAAAGACAAAAACCTCTCACATGGTCTAAGATTTTTTTTGTGGGGAACATGGTCCAAGTTTTTGGATTTATACGTGAAATAAACCTTGAATTAATATGACATTATCGTGTGAGAGGCATGGTTAGAGGGCTCGCCGGCCGGCCAAAGTCATCAAGATTAGTGCACCGTACATGAGGATAAGTCTTTCCATAATAAAATTCTATCGGGAAGCACAGTATCATTGTAACAGCCTAACAGCCGGCCGGCCAGAGTCCTATCAGAATACGTTGCTGTTGGATTTTTTTATCCGTTATCAATAGATTCCGGTACGATTTGTGTTGCACGGCAAAATCTTTGACATGGATCGTGTCAAACGTATAAGATAGTTACGTTACTATTAATCTCTCACTAAATCCTAACCATAGATTTTAGATCTAACTATCAAAATTGATTTTAATGATGTGGCTTAACCTGGTGCCTCGAAAAACTAACTCATTTTGCTTTTAGTATATAATAGATAGATAGATTTGTTGTGTGAGTGTCCTATCTTCAACAATCTACTAGAAAGACAGTAAGCATAGGGATAGACATCTTGTGTGTTCAGTTATTCTGTACACAGAGGAAAGTCAAATTAAGCAATTATGATTATTAGCCAATAAAAGATGATGATGTACGCCAACTAGATATTTCTCCATAAGATAAGACGCGCCAAACGCAGCGACCTGACAAGCGAATATGACCAGGGGAAGGACAAAAGACAGGAAGAAAGAACGAAAGCTAGAAGAGTAATCGTAGATACAATACATCTCAAGATCTCATGGTCCAGCAACACCCTAGCTAGAATCTAAAGCAAATGCATTACTATATTTTATGGATCGGAGGACGCTAAAAGGGAGTGATCCCCATGCTAGATCCTGCTGTGGCTGCAGCTGCGGCGGCCGCTGCGTAGAGACCGTCTTTGAAGAACATGCATTCTCCGCCAGGTCCGTCCTGCAAAATACAGAAGAGATCAGATGTGCTGCCGAGGATGCTGGATGGACACATAGGATTATGTTTTAGGTTGAAGTACCTGGATCTGTATGCCGGTCTTCCTCATGCCCTGATCCGGCATCAGACCGAAATGGATGTGGGGAAAATGAGCCCACTGATACATGCGCAGACAGGAAGCAAGAAAATCGATGGTAAATATACAAAATGTTGGATCGATTAAGCAGACATCGAACCCGATTTATAGCATCGAGGAAAATATATTTGAGAACTAGAGAAAGAGGGAGTTACATTCTTGGCAGCTGCGCTGAAAGCCTCCCTGTGGGTGATATCCGGATTGTTTGCCTTGATACGCTGTATCTCGTCCCTACATATACATATAGCAAGAGAAACCAGTCATGCTTGTGCAGATTGTCAGAGGATGAATGCTAAATGGGGAAAGTAGAATGATTTTTCTGAAAAGATATGATCACTCACTTGATGAATCGGTTGTATGCCGAGGGAACTCTCTGCCTCTTCTCTGGATCTGCAGAATTACGGCAACCAGCAGCACGGAATTAATAAACAGCTAGTGGACACTGGGCAGCTTCAGGATGGATCAATGAGAGACAAAAGACAAGGGCATATGCAACTTGTCCCGGCCTTTGTACTCCTATACCGATCTAACAAGAATGATTAAGACTGACACTCCGAGTACGAAGCAAAGCAACTAGTCTGATCTAAGTGTTTTGTTCCTGGCCCCCTAGCTAAATCTCTTCACTTTATTTCCTATTGTTCTCCTACAGATTCTTATACTGTACCGTTTTTCTTTTCTTGCGAGTGCTATAGTATCACATACTGTGCATATATTAACGTTGGAGTTTGGGGCAAATTCCTGCGCGGACAAAAAGGTACCGTTGAGCTGGTGAGCAAACTATTCAACTGCTCGGCCTCTCTTCCACTCGAAAACCCCATTGACCGCCCAGAAAGAATCATTTAGAAAGAGAGACAGAATGCAAAAGAGGAGCTGTGTGCGTGCTACCAAGAACAGTGGAGCTGTCCCTCGATCGACACGCAGCGGCTTTCTTGGACTAGTGCAAACTATGGAGATGAAGAGCTAGCAGAGATCGAGATGGAAGCTGAGAGTTAGTTACTCTTGGTCCCTGCAGATGAGACGCTCTTCCGCTGCTGCGACTCCCTCTGCCCGGCCTTCTTGGACGGCGGCATCATGGACATGGAGGGGGTGCTGTTGCTGCTGCTGGTTATGCTGCTCACGTTGGGGCTCGCCTGGTCGGTCCGTATGCTGGACGGCGCTTGTTGGAACGACGACATCTCATCCTGCATATATGACGTGAAGCATGCATCCAGAGCTCAGTAAAACGCAAAACCCCAAGGCCGGCCAAGTAGGAGTAGAAAGATGCGCATATATACCAGGAGGCTGTGCGGTGAGGTGGGGGAGAGGAGCGCCTGGCCGCCGAAGGGGAGCTGGTTGTTGGGCGCCGGCGGGAGCAGGAGGTTCCTGAGGTTGACGGAGAGCAGGTTGGAGCAGTGGCCGCACCGCACGGCGACGGTGGTGAAGAGGCTGCTGCACGGCACGCCCACCTGCATGCACAAGCAGTTAAGCACCGCATGCGCGCGGACGAACAGGATCAATGTTTGGAGAGACACGGCGATCGGAGGCATGCAGCTAGCCGGCCGCGGCCGGGGGGAGCATACAATACATACCACGAGGATGGTGTCGCAGAAGTTGCAGTGGACGTAGCAGAGCTGCTCCTGCTCGGCGAAGGGCTGCTGCTGCTGCTGCTGCTCGTCGGCCGCGGGGTGGTGGTCCGGCAGGAAGAAGCAGCTGGTCTCGGACTCGGCGGGCGACATCATGGTGGAAGCACAGTACTTTGTTCGCCCGACCAGCTTGTGTGTGGTTTGGTGGTCCGAGCAGGAGGAGGAGAGCGGCGGTGGTGGGGGAAGAAGATAGCTAGCTAGGTTGGGGGAGGAGTGGGGAAACCGGAGCCGGGCGGGTAGTGGGTTTATATAGTGGTGTGGAGGATCGATCGATGGGCTCGGTCCCCTCGGGGCGCTTGGAGTTGGCTGGCTGGTTGGTTGATGTGATATTGAGGTGATTTTGATTTGATGGGTACGTGAGTCTCTCCTGGTGGATTTGATTGACATGCCCGATTCGAGAAAGCCTCGGATCTGTCGTTGCGTCTGCCCTGATTTGAAAGCCGGAACAAGGGGTGGGGATCGGAGATGGACGCCGCAAATAATGTCGCGTCCGGCCAGCCGGGAATGGCATGTGTGTGCGCGCTCGCGTGCAGGAATGGAGCAAGCCGAGACAGAGAAGAGAGTAGCCTTGGGGGGCAATAAAGCCAAAGCAAGTCCAGTCTCCATCTCTCTCTGGTCTCGGCCTGGGAGCGAACAGTGGCCGGTAGCTAGCATCTTGGGAGGGAGGACTGTTCCGTCTGAAAAGCGGGCAGGGGCAGGGCCGGAATGCGTGGTGGGGGATGGACGGGCCGGCCCACCTCCGTGACGTGGTCTGGTCGCCACTCGACGCGCTCGGCGCCACTACAGTGCCAACACCGTCCTGCTTCGCGAGGAACTTTTTTTTTTGAGGTGTAAGGTGGTCGTATCCACCGCCCGAATAGATAGAAAGAGTTGACCCAGTTTATAAGGGAAACCGGGTCCAAAAACCATACAAGCTGTACAAAAGAATGACACAAACGGTGCGACCCGCCGCCCACGCAACCCAAGTCGACAAACGCCACAAACACACACCACCCGCTCCGGGGCCGCCGCCCCGGCGTAACAACCAGATCAACCTTCGCATTGCCCGAAAGTGATCCAGTCATGGTCGACGAACCCTCTGCCCACGCAGTCTTCATCCAGGTTGTCACCAAAACCACCAGTGCCGGGGCCGCCGCCCCGGTGTAGCAACCAGATCAACCTTCGCATTGGCCGAAAACGATCCAGTCGGGTCGACGAACCCTCTGCCCAAGCAGTCTTCATCCAGGCCGCCACCCAAACCCACACAAAACAACAGTTCTGCCTCATAGAACCGTCGTAGCGTGGGAGATCGAGGCCGCCGCCTCGACGCACCACCCCCTTCCGGAGCCGCCGCCCCGACATCCACCGCCCACGACCACACGCCATCATGCACATCCGTCGCGAAACCGTTGCACCGCGCTGGCCAAGAGCTCCAAAGCGGCGCCTCCAACAAGGTAGTGACGAGACCGTCACCGCCGCTCGCTCACAAAGAAGCAAGGGTTTTCACCCGGAGAACTTGGAACCACCACGCGTTAGACGAGGTCGAAAAGCTCCACGACGACGCAATCAAGAAAGGGAACGACGCCCGAGGGCGCCGCCGCCGTCGGCACCGACCGAAGTCAATGCGAGCTTTCGCCCGGAGTTCAACCCGACCGCAAAGCTTCGGGAGCAGCAGGATGGCATCCCGGCCATGTCGTCAACCACCTAGCTCCCCCGCATGCCGCAGTAGCCGCGGCACCGCCTTCCACGACCACTGCCATAGCCATGCCCACTTCAACCGCTCCGTCGGAGTAGCCGCCACTGTCCGGGGCCGCCGCCCCGGCTTCCACACCGCCCGGACACTGGAGCACGGCGGCAGGGGCCATCCGGAGTCTCCACCATCTCCACCTTGCAGCTTGTCCAGTCGCTGCGCGGCCTGCGCCTCAGCCTAGTCCAGCCTCGGAATCCCGCGCGATGCCACCACAGCCAACTCTCACCCGCCGCCGCCAAAGGGCACCCCGCGCCCCTGCCACAGCGCCCTCCCCGGCGCGAGCAACCCCCGCCACGCACCGCGACGACCTCCGCAGCAGATCGAGGCGACGCCGCGCCCGGCCCGCCCGGCCCAGATCGGGCCCGGGACGGCCCGCACCTGCCGCCGCCCCCAGCCGCAGCCGCACCGCGCCACGGCCGCGCCGCGACCTCGCCGCGCCCAGATGCTGCTGCGCCACGGCCGCGCCGCCCTCTGCCGCACCCCGCCCGCAGAGCCGCGACGCCCTTCACCCGCCTGGAACCAGGTGCGCTCGCGAGCGAGAGGAACGCGCCGCCGCCACCTTCCCCGGGGAGCGCCTAGGCTTTTGCCGACGTCCACTCCGGCAGCGGCGAGGCGTGTTGCTGGGGGAGGAAGACCTACCGGCGGCGGCGACTGGGGTTCCCCCGTGTCGCCAGAGCAGGCGACGCGGGGGTCGGGTTGGTAGCACAAGATGGGTCTGTTAGTTTTTCCTTTCGCGAGGAACTTGGCTCCAGTCGCCCGATCGGTGGTTGGGTTTACTAAACCTGGCGCACTTGTAACTTTCCTCTGAACAGTGAAGCTAACCACACGGCAGGCGACGACAAGGATTTGAGCTGGAGCACATCTGGTGTGTTAATTATTGTCGCGGAGGCTAGCTTCTTCTTTTTTTCCCCGATGGAAGGAACCCCGAAAGGCCCCCAATTTCAAAAAAGAAATTGAGCCATCCATAACTGTCCAAATGTTGTTTAAAGACTCCAGGAACATCAACAAAGCAGGCAATGGGACAATTCCACTCCTACATAAAACCACCAGAAACCAGTTTAAAAAACTACTAAATACTAACTCAACCTCGAGA
Source organism: Poa annua (assembly GCA_026929855.1). Classification (NCBI taxonomy): domain Eukaryota; kingdom Viridiplantae; phylum Streptophyta; class Magnoliopsida; order Poales; family Poaceae; genus Poa; species Poa annua. The sequence continues at coordinate 77,312,885 of CM049433.1, forward strand.
TAGAACTACAAGATAACTAACATGATTTTTTTTTCTAAAGCCCTCCCAAGCATCAGCACAGCTGGTAGAGCCAGTTAGCAGCTATTCTCCTTCTCACATGATTCCAACCATGTCTCTGACCAAAGACCTTGTGGGCCACCTTCGCCATCATGTCAGCTCCCTGTAGCAACAACTTCCGAAGCCCGCTTTTCTCTAGTTTTACTCAAGAGTTAATAAAATGACAAGCATGAAGTACTATATAGGTAGGATCTCCGGGCCTGATTTTCTAAAACCAAGATTTATTTTTTGTCTGCCAACTGGCCCAGATAATAGCAACCGATCCCACCATAACAATAAATCTATCGTTATGCATAGGTCACAAAACCTTATGGGGTGTTGGAAATGTCAAGAGTTACCCCCATGACACTCCACACATACTTAGCTAGAGGGCACAAAAAGAAGTGGTGGTTAAGGGTTCGCAAAACTCACACAACTCTTGTATTTTCCACCCTATTTTCATCAAATTAACCTTGGTCAAAATCTTGTTTTTAATCACAAGCTAGCAGAACACTTTAATCCTCAACGGGAGTTCAAGTTTCCACATGTCCTTATAAGGAAAATCAACTCTTTTAGATACCAAGAAAGAGTACATGGATTTAACAGAAAACTGCCCAAATTTCCTTAAAAGCCACATAACTCTGTCTGGTTCATCTTCCAGAGCAACACTAGAGCAAACATCCAACATGTTCTTCACCATATCTTTTGTTTCATTGCTAAGAAATCTTATGAATTTGAAGTTCTCCATTACACGACAAAAAATAACACTGACTGTAATATTATGGTTATAACACAGAGTGTATAACCTTGTGAAACTTAGACATAGCAAGTTATGACCAATCCAGTTGTCCTTCCAAAACCTCGTTTTCCTACCATCACTCATAATTTTTTACAAGAGCTATAAAATACATATTTAACAGAAAATTAACCCTTACCAGAAGTGGGAGTGGGATGTTCACTAGGAGAAAACTGAGTATTACAGTAGGTGACCAGCGGTGCTATACCTCAAGCAGTTATTTAATATCAACCGCCTCCAAAAAAAAATCGGCTGTGAAAACATTGTTTTCGAGGCGGGTGAAATCGAACCATGTCTCCTATAATCTCGGCAACGGTTGTGGAATCAACCTGCCCCTGATGTTAGGATGCCCGTAGCCGGGTAGTTTTTAGGACCCGTTTCTAAAAAAAGAGGGGGCGGCCTATAAAAGTAACTACTTGCATTTATATTAATATTCCTGACGGGTCACATATGTAACCGGCTACGGTTCAACTATCCCGCGCTGACGTGGTCACGGGTCACCCACACTTGTACGGAGCTGGCCATAGCGGAGTGTCCGGTATTCAAACTATACCTATGTCACATTATGTTGCTGGTGTTCAGAAATTAGCTCTAATTTTCGCTGAATTTCAATAAATCCACTAACAGTGGCTACTTCGTTCCTTCTAAACCACCAGATCCATTACCAATTAATGTAGCTATCTCGTCGTTTGTTTGACTATTATCCTCATGAATTACGGGCCCGGCCCAAGTATCCTTGAGCGACGCCGCCTTCAATACTGCATGCACTTGACCATCATTTGAGGACTTGGAGTGCGTCGTTTTGTGTCCTTTTTTCCATTTTTGGTAATGCTCCTCCCATTTGCTCTTCCCAGCCGCTCACTCCGATTTGCCCTCTGAGTTCGCTAGCTTCCGTGATCTGCTCTGGCTAACACTCGGGGTACGGTCGCACACCAAGCTCTTTGCACGGGATCTAGGCATGGAGATGGCCCCTGCAGGGTTAGAGATCGTGAGTGCGGCGGACGCAGGGGTTGAAGACGCGGGCAGAAGGACGTTGTAGCTCTAAAGCCCGGTGAAACATCTGTTCGCTACCCAAAAGGGTAAGAATTTAAGTATTTCTTTCCTCAATTCGCTGTAGGATTCGATCGAGTTAGTAATTGTGATGATATATATGCACTGCTACTATAGGACGTCAGGCACATCTGGATTTCTACTGAAGATTTTGGCACGGCTATCAGATAGACATTATGCCCGACGGTAGAGTTACAGTTATCGCCGGTTTTGATTATCGACTGATAGTAGATGCAACAAAACTAACTTTAAAGGACATGCACATGTAATTTGAGAAGTTCGCCTGACATCAATTTGGACAATTTCATGGAAGTTTAGACAGATGAACCTATGCTCCTGATGTGGTAAACACTTGGCTAGCAGGACTGTGTTGATGTCGGTCCATATTGTTAACAAAGAATTCGGGCAAGAGAGGATTGTCAACGACTTCGGACAACTATAGATGGACATAGCTAAACCGAGCGGCATTGATGATCTTCTTCCTGAGTATGATGCAGATAATAATCGACCAGGAGGACATAGAATTGGAAGATGGTGATTTCGCTTTACGAGATGATAATGTGAATGAGAACGAATATCCAGATGTGGCTGCCGATCCTGATAGAACGGCCAGAAGGGAACATTTGGTGGATCCCAACTCGGAGCCTGACTATGGGTCTGATTCAGATGAGAAGGCTGAAGATGAGAAAAGGGGTTCCAAATATTACGATGAAGACGAGGACAGGACAATCATACACTTTGACAAGGACAACCCTACAATAGATGAGGGGACTATTTTTCACACTGTGGAGGACTGCGGATATGCAGTTGCTGCTTATGCAATAAAAGTTGGATTTGAGTATATCACTGAAAAGAGGGACCAAAAAAGACTAAGGGTGCATTGTAGTAAAACTAAAGTGTGTAAATGGAGATTACATGTGTCTTCAATGAGGGGTGGATATCCATTTCAGGCTGGGTTTCTTACACTAGTTTTTTTTTCATATTTAATATTTTACAAATGATGTTAATTTACTAATAGTACCAATGCAGATCAATGTGAACACCCAGAAACACAACTGGCCTAACACTGATTTAAGTGAAAAAATTAGACCTACTTCAACCAAGTGGATTGATGCTACTCTACTTGATTGGGTGAGGGAGGATCAAACAATTGGAGCGGCTGAATTGAGAAAGAAACCATGGGAGAAGTTCAATGTGATAATTCCATATCACAATGTGTTTGATACGAAGGAGATGGCTTTGGACCTGATTCAAGGCAAATGGAATAGCAGTTTCCATATGTTGCACATTTTCAAAGTAGAGGTGATCCTCGGAGTGTTGTTGACATAGACTATGAGTTGGTGAGAGAAAGAATGAAGGCTCCAAGGGGAAGAAGTATAAAATGGCATATAAGAGATCTTTTAGGAGGTGTTTTGTCTGTTTAAAGGTGTGCTGGAAAGGTTTTTTTTAGCGTTGCAGGCCATACTTGGTAATAGACTCAACTTCTTTGACAGGGAAGTTCAGACAGCTTGCTACAACATGTGTTATAGATGCACATTATCTGTAGCTTTTTTAATGCTGTTATTAAGGCTGAATCTCATGAAAGCTGGACATGATTCATGCAGAGACTTCGTAGAGTAATAGGCCAACCTCAAGGCTTGGTGATACACATTGATGCATTCAATGGGCTAGGGAACGTTGTTGATGATGTCTTTCCTCAGGTTGAGCATAGAGAATGATCAATAAGCCAGGTTATGTTATACTCTGTCTACAAATTAAGTTAATTATTTTCTGTCATGTATCTTGATATCACACTAAGTTTTTAATGTGAGATGCAGAGCAACACGTAAATGTGATTCGGTATCCGCTTGCCAAAGAAGGTAAAAAGTAAACAGCCAATACGTTATCAGTACTGTGTTAATGTTTCCTATAATTACTTTTTCCATAATTAGAACCAAAAGCAACAATGCTATTAATTGGAAGCGTGGTTTCGTGTTGAATTTGCAGGACATGACGACATCCTTAGAGATTTAGAGAAGCCTCCTTCTTTGTCACTCTATCGTACAAAAGCTGCAAGGATTGTTGCTTTTGCCAGGAAGCACTATCATTCTCTTATTGTCCATCAGCTGATGGAGAAAAACATCTGTCATAGTACACTTGAAAGTAATAACCTAAAACAATTTGTAATTCTTATATTTTAATTATATATGCAACATCACTAATAATTATCTTCAAATTTACAGTAGGTTAGAAGTGGTTTTCAACAACAATTCAACGTCCCCTCGTCATTTCGATTCTCTTTGTTGATGGAACCAATCAACCTTGGCTTTGCAAAATGGTTCGAAGATGAAAGAGGCTAATTTTCGCTGGAGGAGGAGACCAGGAATAGAATTTCTCGCGGAGTTGGCATTTAAGTAAGATCGGTCATCATTCTCTGCATCACAAGGTTGAATGGTGACATGAATACTTATTTCCAATGACCGGAGAACTAGTACTATGTTCAGAGGTGGCTGATGAAAGTTAGAGCTAGCTAGCTTTTGTAGGATGTAGAATATATGTAGTAATTTCAGTTCCATCTAGTGGTATATAATAGGTTATATATCATATTAAGTAGAAGTCATTTATTTGTGATTAGTCATCATGTACTGCAATTAATGAAAGTTATTTTCTGTTTAGTGTACACTAAATATTTTCTGTTTTTTGTAATGCATAAGGCCCACGGATTAAACCATTCTCCTGCGCTCTACTAATAAGAACATCCAAAACTTCCGCAGCGATATTAAGAAGCAGGGGAGATAAAGGGTCTCCTGTAGCTTCTCTATGCATTATTTACAGCTTTCTTCTGCTACGGTGGGGATGCGTCTTCGGATTTGTTCAATTTGACTCTGCATTACTATTGATTAACGCCTGTCTGCCATGCCTGGTTGCGCAGCGGCATCAAAGCACAGAATTCCGCAGGCTACAACATGGTGGCCTGGCGAATTGATTCCCCTCCCTCCGGCGTGAGGACTGAGGATTAACCCGGCCGCGTCCTTTGCCTGGCCGTGGCCGGCTAGCCGCCGCGCCCGTCGCCTGCACACCTTGGGGTTTCGGTCCTTGTGCGTCGATCGGATCAATGCGTGGCCCGGACTGGTGATTGAAACCAAATGGATGGTCCCCGGCATGGAGCGAGGTAGCCGCGCTGCAGCCCGGTAACCGGTGTACGTCCAGAGAAAACAAAACAACAATGGCTATGCAGGGCGGACGATGGCCAAAGGGATAGAGGGAGGTAGCTAGGGTTCCGTCGTTGGGAGGGAGGGACCAGTTTGATCCAAATGCCGGAATGCTTCTCGGTGTCGTTACTCGCGACGCATGGCAATGGCCATGGCGCCATGGCCGGGACCGCGCGAGCAGGGCAGGGCATGTACAGTACTAGGTGTGGCGCTGCCGGCCGTAGTATGGTGGCTCGCAGCGCCGGCCGGCGGCCCCCGCGTGGTCTTTAGCCCAGGTGCGTGTCGGCACCTCGCAAATATGCACCGGCCGGCAGGTCCAAGCGAAAGTGAGCTCTGCAGGGCACTGCTTATGGTCGTCTCTCCTCTCTCTGTCGCCTTTAATTAGCTCTCACGCTAGCTACAATTGTTTCTTTTTTGTTCTGTTTTTTTTTCTTGCATGGGGAGAATCAACGTACGTACGTGACGGTAGCATGCACGTCCTGGCCGTCTCGTTTCCCTCGTACGTGCTTGAGCGCCGCCCTTCGGCTTGGGCAAATATGATCGACGACGACGGCGTTCTCTCTCCGTTTTTAAATTGCTACTCCATGCATGTCCATGGAGAGACTAGCTCTAGCAAGCAGGACTGCAGAAGAAACGGGTTTGTGTAGGTAGCGGCAGCGGAGAACTTTACTTTTTTCACGCTTACGCTGCCGTACAATTAGCTGCCCAGATCGAGGCATCCGGAGCCTAGCTGCCAAGCTACCTCTGCATGGCTTACACTATACTACGCAGCAGCTGAGCATGCATCGCAGCCTAGCAAAGCAAAGTGTGATGAGCATCGATCGATCTAGGTCAACTTAGCTTTCATCCCCTCTAGCTAGTTTGTGAGAGGATGCCATGAATGAGAAACTCGTACATCTATCGATCGATCTAACACAACTAGCTTGTATTGACTCCCTGCAGAAATAAGTGACGTGATTTTTGTTCGTTTTCACAGACACTCATTATGGACAGAGGGAGTAGTAGTCTTGTACGCGTATACTTATAGTGAAAAAAATGACTCTGGTTAGAAACCGCGAAACAACGCCTTCGGCTTTATGTTTGCTTCTCCTATATCAATATAAAATGCAAAACTTTTACCTCTTTACACTTAAAAAAAAAAAGAAACCGCGAAACAACGCCCGGTCGTTATTTATCAGCTACCAGTATGTGATCCAACTCAGTTCTAGCGTGAGGGCAATGTTCATAAAACCTGCATACCAGCACCAAACGAACATATAGTCGGCTAGCTATTGTAAGAAAATGATGCCGTTGGAGCTAGCTGTGATTGATAAAATGATGGCCTACGGGCTTTTACAGAACCAAGCGGCGGTGGCAGAGGGAACCGCTCAGAGTATCTAGGGTCGAAAATTACTTTGCGCTAGATTCCTATCGTTGAGGCCAAAGAGAGAAAGGGCTACTAGAGCACTACTCCCTCTGTGCACAAATATAAGACGTTTTAGACTTTTGTAAGTAAACTAGATACATACTCTAATGAGTGGATCTACACACTAAAAGCTTTGAGGCAAAAAAAAAAAGCAGAGTTACTAAAACTTGGATGGCCCAATGGCACTCGTTCACAGGAAGCAAATGGGCCTAACCGAGTACAGACTCCAGCCTGAGAGCGGAACCACAGCTCATGGCCCAGATATACAGCAGAGCTCAAAATCACGCCACCTCCTCCGGACTTCCCCTTGATCCGCGACTCTGTCCACCTCCCATTTCTCCTCTAGTCTAGATAGATGAAACCCATCTGCTCCCAGATTTGTCTCACAAAAAAAATCTGTGCCTAGATCACGAGAGCGGCACCGCCGCACATCAACGCTCCACCTCTATCCTGCCAGTACAACGCTCATGGCGTCGTGAGTCATGACCGAAGTATGCGAATGCCAACGTCCTCTACATGAATGCGGCACCGAGCGAGGCCACAAATCTTTTCGGCCTCTTTGCTCATCTCACCTCGCCGTCATGTGGGCAGGGCTACATTAGGAGCACGTCGTGCAGTTTCAGACAGCTAAACATCAAGGGTGTTGGGGGAAAGAAGATGAGCTACGCCCCTCCGCCCCCACAGTCAATCGAACCATCAGAGGCCGGCGACGCTCCCGCCTCGCTGCCCCGCCCTTTTTAAATCACGTTCTTCGCCGGTCTGCTCCCCACCCCACCACCACACATGCATACACCGGATCTCGTCATCGGACACCCCCCCCCCCCCCTCACCGGTAAGTCCATTCAACGACGTCTTCTCTGCCACGACTCCACAACGGCATTGTCGGTGTCGTCTCGAAAAAGAGTGGGGGTTGCTTCGAAAGAGATAAAGTGCGGAGAGAGAGGGAGAGGAAGGTGAGCGTGGGGGAGACCATTCAAAAAAAAGTGGGGGAGGAGAAGAGAAGACGCGGCCAGTCGCGTGAGCGCTTGCACGCGCGTCAAAAAGAAATTTCACCGCAGTTTTGCTTTTCTCCCCTTTTGGGATGCCGACGTGATTCAAAGGCTTCGCAAGTGTCGAGGGGGCTTCCTTGCAAGTACCTTTGAAAATGCGGACCGAATCTCCTGTATACTTTCGGTGTTATATTTTTGATTGGTTGATTCTTTTAGTTCTATATTTGTTCAACTGGTTGATGCAAGTGTATATATGTGGAAAACTTTTTTTTTTAATAATATGTTAAAGAATTCACTTTGGTACTTTCGTTTATTGGGGCGGCAGACATGCCACTAACTTGCTGCTATGGTCGTTAGTTTGCATGGTCTCACTTGTCATGTGATATAAAGAAGGTTAGAAAAAAAACTGATCGGAATACTACCGATACAAATCTTAATAATATGAAAGATAGTTGAGTTAAAAGATGTTCTCGTGCAAGTGTGAATGATAGAATTCTCAAAAGGTGGGAAGTGCAGAAAATTGAATTGTGACCACTTTTGAGTTTTTAGAAACAAAGATTAGGAAATTTAAGGAAAGAAAACTAAATCCAATGGGAAATAGTATCAAATAGGCTTAATCAATCTAAACCTTATTTTGTAAGATTTTAAGAGAAACTCTAACACATTCACTAAATACTCACCTTTCTCTCTAAGGACTGTCCCTATAGGTAAATGCCCACTCTAGTGGATTTCCTAAAACAATCCCTATGCCTAACTTTTTGAGAGTAAAATGCGTGTTGTGGAGGCCATCCTGGCGCCTTTGGATTACTGGTTATAGTGGCTCATCCATGCATGATGTATCCTTTGAGAAGCGGCGTGAAGCCACGGGGTTGATTCTTCTTCGGTGTCGAGGAAGGAGATTAGACTTCTTGAACGCCTCGTATGTCCAAACTCTACATGAAACAAGTATCATGTCTTGATTTCTTTTCCATAATCAGGGTTAATAACCTAGTGTCTCAGGAGACATTTCCACCCACACCTCGATGTATTCCCTCTATCTAGGTCAAATATCACTAGTTAGGAGCTCCGTGATTACGGCTCCACTATATGAAACGGGAGGACCAGGCAAGCATATTCTTCACCACCTCAGAGGCATCACAACCACACATAGCCGACACTAGGTGAAGCCTTTTTCATGTGGCGCGGGATTTCTTTTACGACCTCCTCCTCGAGTAACGGCGATAAGAGAGGAGAGGACGACGAAGACAAGGAATAGTAACTTAGGGTTACCACCTGGGCTGCTCGGTAGAGCAATAAGGTTAGGTTGCCACTTGATGATGTGATAATTAATTACTGCGCTGCCAAGCAGAATTAATTACGCACAATTTTTTTTACAATGCTTTGTTTTTATTTACATCATTTTGGATTTTCAAAGTTAAACTTTTGAAAGTTTAATCAAATATATGGAAAAATGTCAACATCTATAGTACAAATGCACTCCTATATTTAATAGGAAAATATTACTTATGATGAAACTAGTAATATTGAAGTCATAATATAGACATTGATAATGTTTTATAGGTTAAATGGTTTCTACTCCCGGGTGTAACTACACCCACGTCTCATATACCATCATACGGAAGTATTTGTCATAATTTATCGGTTTGAGTATGTTCATATACTATATCTAAGTTAGCCCAAAACAAGTTTCACGAAAAAATTGCAACTGTCCTAATATTTTACACTATATACTCCAAATATCGTCATATATGCATATAAAAGAGAAGTATGTAGAATTTTTTTACATACTACCTAAAAAGAAGTATCTATAGTACTAAAATAGCATTATATACTCCATACTACATGTTACATACCTCCCGGTATGATAGATACTCCATACATGTGTGAAACATACTCATATATATATGGGTGTAGTTACACCCGGGGGTAGTATGAATATGTCCATGTTTTATATATATTTAGTCAATTTTGTCAAAGTTTGATTTTGAATAAACTCAGAACATATTGTAATTTTGAGCGGAGAGAGTACCTGAATTGGGAAAGTTTCTATCCATTAACAATGCATGGCGATGCCACTCACTATGGCAGGTACAATTTGTGCTATACAACATGAGATACTGCTGTTACAAATCGCCTTGTTATGTATGGATATCAGACCTGTACCTGAAGTAGACAAATTGTGCATGTAAGTATAACCAATTCGGTTACACATATCACTTCTTTGCGAAATCTATTACTCCCTCTATCAAACAAAAGATGTCACACTTTTGATCACATTTAGATGTATCTATACACTAAGTCATGTTTAGATACATCCAATTTTTATCAAGTTGAGACATCCTTTATTAGACGAAGGGAGTAGTACATACAACTTAGTTATGATGGCTTCGCTATCTATTTTTACGTACATTAATTAATCGCATCACACCACAATGTTATTAATTAAGCTGCAGACAATGTGCCAGTGCTTCCCGTTAGTGTGTTTATCTTTGGTATCTGTATCTCGTTCGTGTATATGCCGTTATTTCCACAAGTCATTCTCCCCTCCGCAGGAGGCAGACGTCGACACGAAATTCAATGCCTCTTCATGCTTCCCCTCCACCTGAAACTCCTGCACCGGGTTAGAGTAGCTGCCGGACTCCTTCAGAGTCGAGCCATCGTGGCTGAGTTGAGACGCCATGAACTTGTCAATATCCCTCCACTCCACTGCAGATCCATGATCCGTCGCATAAACAGGCTCGATTTGAAGATGCCGAGATTCTTGGCTGCCGTCTGTTTGGTTCCCCGGCTGAAGAGTGGCAGCTACAGCGCCGATCAGGTCTGGAAGCGTGGGGCTCTCTAACTGGGAGAGCTGCAGGAATCTGGCGGCCGGTTCCTGGGGAAGGAGGTGATGGTACTCCAGCTCTATCTTGCAAGGGTGGTAGCTCTGGTGGTGGCCGTGATGGTACGCCGCGTTCTGGTCGACGCGAGGCGCCATGAACGCCACATGCTCGTTACTGAACCAGAAGGGCGAGTCGGCGGCGGCCATTCTCTGCACCGTCGCCACTCGCTTCTTGAACACCTTGCAGACCACCCATCCTTCGTCCTAAATTAATAAAACGGCATGCATATTCCACAGAATTAATTAATATTTTGTACGATATGAACATGTACGTGTTGGACAGTTAGAGAATGATAAGTATGATGAAGTCTATGAGGTTAACATGCATGTGCCATGTACCATCACACATTCACACACAGTGAGAGATAGGCTTACGTACCTGGGGAGCTCCATTTTCGTTGGACTCCAAGCGGTACTCGTGCATGATCCAGTCTGACTTTTGGCCGTTAGGAGCCCGGCCTTTGTAGAAAACCAACGTCTTCCTCATCCCGACGAGGCAGTGCTTGATGTAGATTGGCTTGTCCCTGCCTGTAGCCTTCCAGAATCCAGCGGTGGTTGCCCTGTTTGTGCGAGTGCCAGTAGGATACTTCTTGTCCTTGTGACTGAAGAAGAACCAGTCGCTCTGGTCTTCGGTTCCAATCTTGCATTGTTCTGTGTAAGCGTCGATTTTGAAGTAATTAGTTCGTAAATTAGGTTTCATGTACAGCATTACAGATTTACAATCACACCGTCGCCAAGTCACACAGGGGCAAGAGAGCTATCATTACGTGTGGAGTTTTAAACTTGTGATTACCTTGTACGGAGTAGATCCCAAGGCTCAATTTTGTACAAATCAACATCTTTTATAATGTCCAAGTCTATCCTTTTCAGTGCTACCTTCTTCCGCAGGTAGTAATCCACCAGTTCCTCATCGGTGGGGTGGAATCGAAAACCAGGGGGCACATGGGAGAAAGCGTTCATCTTCCTCCGCCTAATCAGGTTAATAGAGTTTGACACAAGTTAGTTGACACTTGACGCTACGTGATATAGAAATATTTAATTTATGAATCTGATTCGTAATTATATATGGTCACTTCATGCATATGTGAGCTCTTGTACAATTAGGTTGGGACTGTATTAATGCAGCCCTACATTTTATCAATATATCTTGTTTGTCACATTTCTAAAACTCTCGATAAGTAGACCATCATTTCTATATAACTTACCAACTAAAGATTGCAGTAACATTAATTAAGGTTGAACGACTGCCAATAGTGCACTTTTACGCTTTAAAACTAAAGGCCACTGAGAATTTCAATTAATTACAGCAACAACGACTATCAAAATTGTTATTGGTATGCAAGCATGTGCAAATAAACCTATAACCTTATGATTGTATATTCGTTCAAACTCGCCACATTTTGATAGATGTCTATATAAAAAGCGATGAAACTAGATGTGTTTCTGAAAACGGTGACAAATCATACAAGCACATCAAATGATTTATACGCGTGGACCAACTAGGTTCATTGACATACACATTTTTCATCGCAATGATATTAGTTCATCAAATATAAATATATGGTTTTCTATTTGTTGTTGCCTTATATTTTGTTATCAATGCTATGAAAAACTTTCCTTGGTTAAATTTAGATGGCTAGTTTTAAGAAGTGCGAGTTTAGACATACATATTTTATTCCAATGGTGAAATAATGTACTACATGTCTTCACTATTATAAGATGTTTTAGATATTTCAATGTGGACTATATAAACTAACCAAAATGAGTAAATATATATACGAAATGCGTCTAGATACATGCATTTTCAAGAAATAAATCTTACGCCCTCCGTTCCTGAATCTAAGGCCTATAGTTTTTTGGTAACAGTTTAACAACATATGGTTTATTGATATTTTTGCTGCCTCCACACGTACGGCAATAAGGGGCAATCCCTGAAATAATGGATCATTAGGATACTTATCTATCAGGAGAGAGATTAGAAGGGATATGATTCCTATTTTCTCTCAGGCCTAACGATCTCCTCAAAGAGAAAGTCGTGTTTTTTTCTCCTCTCAGCCTCGTGCGCTAGTTTCCGTGCCAAAAAACTATAGGCCTTGGATTTAGGAACGGAGGGACTATAATATTGAACGGAGGGACAAGCTTCTACTATATAAAACATAAACATGATGTCGCAAAAATAGGTATACCATGATAGAATAATATTATATAACACTATTAATTAGTCACCTTAAATTGCACATTATTTAACGTAAAATTATTATCTGGCAGCAAGTGTGCAAATTTTAGCGAAAATTTATGGCAATTTCAATTCCCTAGAGTTAATGTTTGTGGTGCAAGTTAATTACAAGAAATCTAGGATGCCTATCCGAAGACTTGAAATTTGATTCAGATTTAATGGTACCTCCAAATAGACCATGATAAATAATAATTAAGGAAGAGACTGGCGATTTTTGTAGCAAGAAGAAGAAGAAATTGGCCATCCATGGTTATCCACATAATCAAACAGAAGATATATTTTAATTGTCAGTCTTGGGTCGACTCCATCTATTAATTATGTAAATATCAGTTAGCTCTGTACTAATTAAACCCAGTATTTGTAAAGATGCAGTAGGGACTTGATGTTTTCTCAAAACATATAAATCTACGGGCCTACTGTTGAAAGTACAGAACTTTCATCATGCATAAGATTACCGGACCATATGATACTGAGCCCCACATATCGTTCGCTGATTTTATTTTGTGTGGTAGAAGCTAAACTTAATGAATGCACTACAAAGAACAGTCGCTCACAAGTCAATACACTAATTATGTTTGTCATGAGTATATGTGGAACAGAACATACTGAAACCATTCACATGGTGCATATATAGACGGAAGTGCACTATTCAAAAAAATGGAAAGAAAGAAAGGAAGAAAATGGCATAATTCTCCGTATAATCTATTCATACGATCTGCTAAAAGTTCAAGGGAGAGAGAGAGAGAGGAATCAGATAGGCAGGAAGAACGTACGTACAGATGATTCAGCACGCCTTCGCGCGTGCAGATTAACACCCTAGTACCAGGCCTTCTCCTCCGACAAACACCTCGAGCCTCGAAAACCCTACACTCACGACGACAGAGCTGAAACGACAGCAGCACGCTTTGGTCAGAACTCAGAACTACGCAGCGCGCAGTAGGGCATGAGGGAGCAAAAGACAAGCAGAAACCACGATATGTAAATTGCTGCTGCAGCTAGAGCTTACCTGGCTGGCTATGGCTAGCTCGCCTCCTGCGCTCGCGGCTGCTACCTTGCAACAGCTGGTCCTTCAGTCTCCGATGCCCGATATGGAAGCCCGAAGTAAGCTAGCTTGCAACTCCGGCTAGCTTTCCCCTGCGGCCGATCGATGGAGGGGAGGTGAAGGCGGGGTATATATACCGGTGGCCAAGGTGGGTGGCGCGGGCGGCCGGAAAGCGCGGATGGATTGCGGGCCAAGGCTTGGCTGCAATCCAGGAGCGAGGCGGCGAGATGGCGACCCCGGGATCTGCCACGATCTCTCTCAGCTCACCTCCCTGCGCACCCGCGTTTTCTATTGGCCTTCTTCGCCGTAACCGCCACCTCCCCGCACCCGCACCCGCCAACGACAGCGACCGGAGTTCCCCGGCTCCAGCATGCGCGGTCGATGGATCACTCCCGGCGGGCCGGCCGCGTCTCCTCCTCCCTTCGATCAACCTCCTCCCGCCAAAACCGAAAGGGTATCACGAGCGGCTTCCACTTGATCCTTCCCGGTGCAAGTTATCTCTGCTCATCTATAAGTAGAAAGCTAGCTTTTCAGGGCGAGGCAGAAATGATGGCCTCAGTTGGCAGGCGAGCTGAAAAGGCCGGACACCCGCCGCCACCTTTAATTCTACTCCCTCCGATTTTAAATTAGATGACTTCCATGTGGCCATATGTGCATATATCTAGACATGTTATGCCTAAATATATTCACGTGTGACCACATGAAAGACATCTAATTAAACTGTGGAGTCCAAATTAACGGTGTAAAGGCGCTGCTCCTTTCGCTCGTGTCGATCGATCGGTGCTTAGACATTTGATGATTGAACCTTAGGTGAAACGTGCATTTGGCGAGTGCGGCCCGGAAAGCCAAGTAATTGTGATCTTCATGTGCAGAATCATGCATGGAGCATATGGATAGGAGACTGGGGCAATATCTTTTCAGGCCTTTGGATTGGAGAAATTCAAAGGATTATTTCAGGATTATAACCCGGTTTATAACCCGTAGGATTTTGTACTATGGAAGCCCTTTGGAATTATAGGATTGAGTCACTGAGGTCACCAAATTCTTATGAAATCTCATACTATGTCCCCTCATCATTGGAATCTTAGCATGAGCTCACAGCTCATTTCATTTATCTTTTGAGAAGTCCAATGCACTTACACTATATCTCTCTCTCCTTAATTCCGTGAAATTTGCGTGTTTAATTACTGTGTACCGTGAGAAGACTACATGAGCGAAATTTCCCATGTATTGAAATACGTGTCATACCAATCTTGTGTCTTTTTTTTTCAGTTTTAAGGTTTTAAAATCCTAATATCCAAAGAGGCCTTGAAAGAAGCAATTAAGTACAAAACATATTCGTATGTTCTACGGCTTGGTATATCAATAATACCTTCCTGGGAAATCTTACTCCTGCAAAATTTATTTAAAAGTATATCATAGTTTGTGTATACTAAAAAGAGTTATAAACTTATAATGCACCAAATAACTTCTAAAATGTAACCAGACACAAATATATAGCGGCTGATATGTTAGACCCTGTTTTCAACAGAGACCCATTTGGTGGATGAGGGTCATATACCCTTCCTTTTATAGATCGACCATGACTTGGTAAAGGCCACCAACTTTACATATTTATGAGAGTGTTCGAGCAGCTATAGTCTAAGAATTCAATAATTTGGAAAATATATCTAACTACAAAAACTTGCATACATATGACACATTATCCTTATCATATTACAATTTTTTGTTGATTTAAAATTTTATTTCGCCAGGTAGGGGTGGGGGGAAGGAGGGTAGGATGGGCTCGTGGTCCCCACAAAAATTTCACACAAGAAATTACGAGGTCACAAAAAGGTCATATTTCAGTATCTTATAGCCTACCTTATCATCTACATATCAACTAATTGGTTTTAAATATGCCCCACTTCACTTGAGGGTTTACTAAAATTTTGACTGGACAATACATGAAACGTGCATTTGGCACATGTTGCCCTGCAAGCAAATAAATATGGTCATCATGGGCAGTGCAATTAACCTAGCAAACACCTAGGTATGTTGGGACAAAGACATTGGGGTGAGAGTCTGAGTGGGTGGAGTTGCCTGGTTCATAGTGTATGTACAACACAAGAAAGAATTCATATATGGACAGGTTATTTTAACGGTCACAATATGCAGAACTGACAAATCTATTAGTTGTTCTTTCTTTGAGATATGTGGCACTACTCGAATAATTTAGACATTTCATATAGCATATGTACTTTTGGCATTTCTACACCATTTCTATTGGGGTATTAGGTAAAAGTGTGTTTTCTAAGATTCAACCAAAATGATTTTAAACATTCACAAGAAATGTTTGGAAAATAAATTTCATTGAAATATTGGTGAAATATATCCGAACTATTAAAAACTAGTGGATTTTTTTTGTTTAGGTGATGCCGGGCTTGATTTATTGTGCGCCTGTGTCTCCCGCGATGCCAGGCCTTGATTTATTGTGCGCCACGTGGAGACCTACGCCGACACTTCCTCTGCCTGCGTAAACATCTACTGACAGTTAATCAGTTGCTATACCATATGCCGACAGATACTCTGTAGCTAAGTCTACACCGACGGATCGTAGGTCACGATATCTCTGTCTCTGCCAACAAATAATGTCTCGGCATATCTCTAAACATACGCCCACAGATGGTTTGTGGGCATAGGTACGTCTTAACCTACAGAAGTGTGTCGGCAAGTTCCTACCGTGGTGTAGTGTGATATGTTTAAAAATTTATATTAAAATCTACATTCAAACTTTTCTATATTTTTTGTAAAACCAAATTGATTTTCTATAGAACTGTTCAACCGTGTTTGGGAATTATGTGAACATATAAGATCATTTAGTTTTTCAATTGTTAAATCATTTTTTGGAATTATGGGAAACATATAAGATCATTTGGTTTTTTCAATTATTTGAATCTCACTGAAATATTTATGATTAATATCTAGATTATTTTTTATCCGATGATATGGTTGAATATATAGTGACATTTTTTTGAATATTTTCTAGCTTTGATTTGAATGTTTTCGAACAAAATAAACCTCATTGTTATATTTGTTAATAATACGTGGAACTCTCATGAGATAGTGAAAAAATAGACGAGCAACATGCAACAGGAAAAACAGTTGTCCAGCCAACTACGACAGGAGAATACAATTAAAAATGAAGGACATACATTTGTTCTCCTGCTAAATCTTGTACCACCTTGGGGTTGGACCTATACTTGTGGACCGACCTTAGTGTATCATTTTTCCTCTTTAGGGAAAGTACCATGTTAAGAGACCCTCCTCCAAATGGAAATGCTGACACACATCAGCTAAATACTCATACCATCTTTAGGGAAAGTACCATGGTTAGAGTACCTCATACGATGTTCATCATTTCTAAAAGTGGGACACGTAGGGGATATCAAGCCTTTAAGGGCACGTAAGACCCGATTAGGGAGCTGGATAGCTATCAATGTTCTATCTATGCTACATCATAGATTTCATTGTATTTTAAACAACATAATTCTGTAAAGCATCTGGATAGCTCTGTAATATATAATATAAGTGCCACGGCTATATGTTAACCAGAATTAAGGGTTCAGCATGATCTATTAGAAGTAGTAAGTAAGCAGGGTGAGATGGTACGGTCAGACAACTAAGGCTAGCCGGAGTCCGGATGGAGTGTGGCGGTGCAGGTGCATGCACGAAGCACGCAGAGCCGGCCGGGTGATCCGGCGTGGTTCGACCTGATCATTAGTAACCCAGCTTTATCTGTTATCCCGAACTAAATAGACCGGAACCAGGGCCCCACGAGGCAACATAGCCCCATATATACGGGTAAGGATTGACTGACTTTGCCCCATCCAAAGTCAGGTGACTTTCTGCCACTTACATGTGGGACCATCATATATGGGGTCTATATGTCATCTACACAAAGTCAGCGAGATCTAAGTCAGCGAATCCCAATCGCATATATACATGCACGGTGGACTTCTCTGGAAATATATGTTTTCCTATTTTAGAATAGCCATGCTTAATTCAGTGGACCCAAATAGTCTTGGAAAAAATTAGGACGTACTTTTTGGGTGAGATGAGGGGGTGTTAAAAGGCGGAGACCGAGACGATGCGAGTTAGCCGAAAGCCCGAAACTACGCATATGTATCTCACAAACGGTTGGTGTCAAGATCCGAACCACCACTATTCTCAAATAATATGGTCATTTTCTAAGTTTAACAAAAATTAAGGAAGTAAATAGATTCTAAGTTGTAGCCAGGTAAGTATTGGAACTTGTCCGGGACCGGAGGTTTTGCGTAAATATCATGTCTTTACCTAGTTAGATAGCTAATTACACATTGCCATATTTATAAATCGGGTCCAAAACATTGCCATGTTTATAAGAAAATTAAGGTCAAAACCGCACAAGTTAGGACACTGGTCTACCAAACACAACAAAACACACATCCGGTTCCGGGACCGCCACAAGGACTTACACCATGAGAGTCGCAACGCTGCACATCACAGCCTTCTTGTAGCCCTAACCGTCTAGACGATTGCCGATGTCCTGAAAAGTCATGTCAAAATTTACGCTTGCAATCTCGATATACCAACCAGATCGACCTTACCATTTTTCGAAAACGAAACAGCGAAGTCGACGAACCCGTTCGCATAGCCCCATTGCCACACAGAATCCACACAAGGCAACGTCCCTGCCTCATAGGATCGTCGCTGCATGGGAGACCAAGGCTGGTGCCTTGATGTACCACCATCGTCCGCCTTCCCGATCACGGATTGACAGACCATCCTACCCATCCGTCGACACCGTGAACCCGTCGCACCGCGAGAGACAATAACTTTTTCAGCAGCAAGCATCGATCCAATGTACTCCCTCTGTCCAACAAAAGATGTCACACTTTTTATCAAATTTGGATGTATCTATACACTAAATCATGTCTAGATACATCCAATTTTTGATCAAGTTGAGACATCCTTTATTGGACGGAGGGAGTAATTAACCCGGCTAGCAACAAGGTCCCCTTGCTATGTTTTATCTGCCACACAGGGCTATGCTGTCACCGCTGTGGTCCTCGGTGTGATACGCACGCCCTTTCATCTCACGCAAAAATGAGAGCTAGCGCTAGCCTGTTGGTGATGTTTCAGTTGCTGTTTAAGATCACACTCTACTTACAGATGCGCGTTTCATCCCTCCGACCGATCGAACGGTCGACCAAAACTGTGCACACAGTTCACGAGCGGACGCAGCAAACTCATCGCCAATCTAGCAGATTACCCTTGGATCTGCTCAAGGCTTGATGTTTTTGCTAGCTCTCCATACTTAACCTAGGGAGCTTATCTAGCTTCTACCTGGGGTTGGAGCTTTGAGCATTCGACACGTATGTAGGGGTATATACAAATATACAATGATGGAGATACCCGGAGCAGGCGCCGTTCTACCTGGAAGGGAGCACTGTTAGCCTTTGGGAACACACAAAGGAAGCATGCAAGTGGATATCACAGATGCCGATCGACGCTTTTGCTTCGACGGCGATACATTCTCCGATGTTTGTTTATCTGGGTGGTCGACAGAGTATTTTGCTACATGTTCTGGCTGTATCATTGGAGGAGAAGTGAAGCAAAAGGAGTAGACGCCATTTGTGCGTCACGTACGTACGTCCATCTCAGGTGAACCTCAGACTGAAAGTTTAACTGTGCACAAGGTAGTTTACTCGAAGTTGATCTGAACAGAGCAGCTTTTTTTTTTTGAATTTTCCACGTATATTAAACCAACAAAGAGTACACGATTATATCGATTATAAAAACAAAGCTAAAATAGACTAGCAAATCTATGAGATCTTCAAGCCCTTTCTTCATCCATGACACAATCTTGTACTTTTCTGAAGGCAGCCGTAGAACAACGCCAAAATCGTCAAACCACACACCTGTGAATACCACCGAAGGTTCTCCCTTTTTAATTTTGAGCCGCAATGCCAAGGCTTTGTGCACGCACACAGCCATTAAATTAATCAAGCAACATCGGCAAGAGCACCACCACTGATATTTCAGGGATAAATAACCGAGCCACTTTGTCGATGACGCTGTGAGCCGAGAGAACGAATCACCATTGCCGAAGACGTAGTAGTCGGGATAGATAACGCGAGGGCAAACCTCCTCGCGGCAACCATGAGAAACAATCAAAGATTGATCTGGCGAAGGAAGATCTGAAGAATCATACCTATACAAATTTAATCTTTCAAAACCACCATTGACGTCGAGAAGGAGATCTCGCCGACGACCGAAGCGCGAAAGATCACTTCTTATAAACGATGCCATCTTCATTGACAAAGAAGACAACAACCAAAACCAAACTCTAACATTAAGGACCCCTGTATAGCGACCTGCGCAGGTCCGAGGTCCCCACCCCTCCTAGTGTCAGTGTCAGAACGGCACCTAGAGAAGGTGAGGACCCGTCAATTCTTAGACGAAAACGACGATGGAGTCGCAGATGACGCCGGCGGCGACGACTAGGGTTGAAACCCTAGCCGCCGCCTTTCTTTCCGTGAAGCTAGCGAACGTGTGCTGCTTTGCGTGCTTGATATAGCTACATCAGTTTTAGTAGATATCTGAACAGAGCAGCTAGTATCCCTGAAGATATATATTCAGATAGATGCGCTTGAGACCGAGGAGCCATGCGCCTTATTTTTAGCTGAAGTGAAATTAAGCAATTGATTTGCTGGTTTTATCATGGTCGAACTCATGCTGGTCTTATCAAATCGATCGATCGGGACCATCGATCCAGCCTTGGTCCAGCATGAACGTGGGCGCGGGCGGCACCTGTGAAGCACACACTTCTTCTGCCTGCGCGTGCAAAAACTGGTCGACATGACAGATATCATCATCACCGGTTCACCACTCCAAAGAAACCCAGCCTGCCCCCACACTTTATCCACTTGCATGCCTTGATCATAACTTGCCCGAACCGGCTGTAACTTTTGAGCTTCCCGTTTGCTTCATCAAACTGCTCGATGATCAGTAGAGTCAGTACCAGTCTATAACTTGCTCTATTTGGCAGGTGCTCGCACGGGCGATGCAGATGCACGTATGTGCCGCCAACGCCGCCGCGACAATCACACGCAGCGCAAAGCGAGGCGGCCACCACCCCGACCGTCGCCGGCGTAGATCACACGGCTTTGCCGGATCGACACTCCTTCGTCTACGGATTGAGTTGCGCATATTCTAAAGCTGCGACTCTTCGACTGGGTTAAGGAGCATCCTGGTTATGCACGGCTAACTGAACTGTCAGCGCCGTGCCTTTATGTGTGCCTCGATCAGTGCCGGGAACAAGTCACCCCACTGATCTCGCCTCCGATGACAGTCCAGAACTCCGACGGGAAATGTGGGTCTATGGCTCTATGCCTCTATGGCTACGTCGTTCGAATTTGGCTGTCGATTTTTGTGTGTGGACAATTTTTGAAGCTAAGCTGAAGAACCGCTCTGGCTCCATACGTATCGTTTACGCTCGCCGGATACCAACCACACGCCAAGACGATGGAATCCGCTAGAACTACATGTTCTGTGGAGAAAACCTCGAGAGAGAGAGTTCAAACCACTCAGGTTCAGTTTTACAGAAAAATTCTCATATGTGTGTCGCCAAGTGTTGGCCCTTGGGCTAGTCTTCTTGGATCAAGATGGGCCTCGTGTATCTCCTGTCTTCTTTCGGCCGCCTCTTCAATGCCAACAACCCGGGGAGGGGAAAATCCTATATATCGCTCCTGTGCGGTGAGAAACGCTCGCGCGGCCTGAGGAATGCGCCGATGGGTCTGCCCATTTGGCGGATTTTTTCTTTCTGTTTTTTGTTTTCTTTTTTTTTTTCCTTCTCTGTTCCATTGTTTGTCAGCACCGTACTACCTGTAGCTCATTTTTCCAACTACCATCATTGCCTGTACCTACTGCCATTTTTTTTTAGCGGAAACCAGAACGAGCTTGAACTAGCTCATGTTAATGGGCTGGCTCGTCTCAAGCTTCCTTCAGGCGGTGCAAGCGTCCTATGCCACTAATACGCGGTGTATAGGAGCTCCCTTGGGAAGGTGGAGTGTCGTGACTAGGATTGTAGGCGGCGTCCGCAAAGTCCCTGTCCCGCATAAGTAGGGTTCAGTTGAAGAAAGCTCTAACGGGCACGGTGATAATAACTAACCTACGTAGCCTATTTTTTAGTAGGAAGCGGGATGGACCCGGGATCCGCCATGCAAAATATCTTGAATGTCTTAAAGTTAAAGTTAGATTTATGGAGTATATTCTAACCTCTTCTTTTAGCTATAATAGTACGAGTGTTATTTTAGCAAACTAATCAATTTTGATATATCAAATTATGAGCCAATTATTAACAAGATATCCAAACGATACACTTTGGTATGTATTTAGAAGTTTCCAATTAATTTGTGTCCACACTAAATATCTCAGGTGGCTATATAAACACTAGTAGAAAAGGGGCATAGCTGCAAACAAGCAGGAGAAAAATAACAGTCAACTGCTAATACTAACGATGACGCTTATGAAGAACACAAGGACATTGTGCTTGATTGCTCTTATTCTCATGTCCAACACTTTCCTGTCATGTCTTGCAGCAGGTGTGCAGCGTAAGTAAATCATTTTTCCCTTTGTATTTAATTGTTAGTATAATTTTTTATTTTTTTATCTATTTTAGTTCATCTTAATCTGACAATGCATATTTTTCAATTTCCAGATTGACCAAAGTAATTCACCGTGTTTATGTAACTAATTGATTGTGGGATGCTGTGTGTGTGACTGATCTTGCGCAGGTACAATGGACTATGGACCTATTCTTGGGTGTAGAAAGATGAAAAAAGTCTGCTCAGTTATTGGGTGCAAGAAGTTATGCGCCTCCACTAGTAGAAAACAAGGCTTTGGTGAGGCCACATTTGGCACCGGATTGACTGGAACCGGTACTAAAGGGGTATTAGTACCGGTTCCAGAGGCGAGACAGCCCGGCAGTTAATTGCACCGGTTGCGTTGGACCCTACCCTTTAGTACCGGTTTGTATTACCAACCGGTACTAAAGGTTCGGCCGGCAGCGCCCGGCCCCCACGGCCAGACCCTTTAGTACCGGTTTGTAATACAAACCGGTACTAAAGGTTCGTCCTATATTGCCTTCTTCCACCCGAGGCACAGCTCCATTGCTCTCATTCAAGCTCCATTTTCTTCTCTCTTTGCTCTCCCAAGATCTACCACTCTTTGATTTCTACAATATTTGTTAAGATTGGTAGCACTTACTTATATAAGGGTTAGCAACTTCATCTTCTCTTCCGGCATTTCAACTTTAGCTCATTTTGCTAGTTTAACTCATTTGTTTTTTCTAGTGCAAGCAAGGTGTTTGATGAAATGCCTAAGTTAGGGATTTTATTTGTTTTATATGCATTTTGAGCTCAATTTAAAATAAGATTTGTGCCTTTTTATAGTGTCGTCCCCACTTCCTCACCGCCGCCGATCGCCCGCGGCGCCCCGTGACCGACACCACCTCGGTGAGCCTCTTTTTTTTTCTTATATTTTTAAAAAATATTAGTTGTATGGTTTAGATGCATAGTTATTACTTGTATATTTTTCTTACTTGATAATTGTTTGTTATATATATAGTGTAATGGTTTTAGATATATTTATATAATGCAGATGAATCGACAATGGATGTACGTTGACCGACGCTCTCCGGAGTTCATTAGTGGCCTACAGGAATTTCTCCGTGCGGCTGAGTTAAACAATAAGAATGGTTTTATGTTTTGTCCATGCGATGAGTGTCGGAATAAGACGAATTACCCTAGCGCAAGAACCCTAAACTTCCACCTGTTCCGGAAAGGCTTCATGCCCAATTATTTTTGTTGGACCAAGCACGGAGAAACAGGGGTTATAATGGAGGACAATGAAGAAGATGATGATGACAACTATCCTCTGTTCTCTGAACACGGTGATACTAAAATGGGGGAAGACGAAGCTGAGCATGAGGTCATTGTTGATGATCAGTCTGATGATGATCTTCGTCAGGTTATTCTTGATGAACAGATAATCTGCGGAACTGAAAACGAGTGGTTGAAGTTAGAGCGCATGTTGGAGGACCACAAAAAATTATTGTATCCAACTTGTGAAGATGGCCAGAAAAAGCTGGGTAGCACCCTGGAATTGCTTCAATGGAAGGCAAGGAATGGAGTATCTGACAAGGGATTTGAACAGTTGCTACAAATATTTAAAAAGATGCTTCCAAGGAAAAATGAATTGCCCTCCAGTACGTACGAAGCAAAGAAGATTGTCTGCCCACTAGGATTAGAGGTGCAGAAGATACATGCATGCATCAACGACTGCATCCTCTACCGCGGTGAGAAGTACGAGAATTTGAATGCATGCCCGATATGCGGTGCATTGCGGTATAAGATCAGGCGAGAAGACCCAGGTGATGTTGAGTGCGAGGCCAGCCCCAGGAAGAGGGTTCCTGCAAAGGTGATGTGGTATGCTCCTATAATACCACGGTTGAAACGTTTGTTCCGAAACAAAGAGAATGCCAAGTTGTTGCGATGGCACAAAGAAGACCGTAAGGAAGACGAGATGCTGAGACACCCGGCTGATGGGTCGCAGTGGAGAAAGATTGACAGTGAGTTTCGAGATTTTGCAGCTGACGCAAGGAACTTAAGGTTTGGTCTAAGTACAGATGGCTTGAATCCATTTGGGGAGCAGAGCAGCAGTCATAGCACCTGGCCTGTGACTCTATGTATCTATAATCTTCCTCCTTGGTTGTGCATGAAGAAAAAGTATATCATGATGCCAGTGCTTATCCAAGGCCCGAAGCAACCCGGCAACGACATTGATGTGTATCTGAGGCCATTAGTTGACGAACTTTTACAGTTGTGGTCTGACGAAGGTGTGCGTGTGTGGGATGAGTATAAACAGGAGGAATTTAACCTACGAGCGTTGTTGTTTGTAACCATCAATGATTGGCCTGCTCTTAGTAACATTTCTGGACAATCAAACAAGGGATACAATGCATGCACGCATTGTTTAGATAAGACTGACAGTATATATTTGTGTAACAAGATTGTGTACATGGGGCATCGTCGATTTCTTGGACCCAAGCATCCCTTAAGTAAGAAAGGCAAACATTACAAAGGTGAGGCAGATCATCGGCTGAGGCCTACCCGCCCTTGTAGTTCTGTTATATATGATATGGTTAAGGATTTAAAAGTAATCTTTGGAAAGGGTCCTGGGGGACTACAAGTTCCGAATGATGCAAACAACCACGTACCCATGTGGAAAAAGACATCTATATTTTGGGAGCTGCCCTATTGGATACTGCTAGAAGTTCAATCTGCAATCGACGTGATGCACGTGACAAAGAATATTTGCTGCAACCTGCTTAACTTCTTGGGCGTGTATGGGAAGTCGAAAGAAGAGAAGTCAAAAAAAGGGAAGTCCAAAAAGGGGATGTCAAAAAAAGGGAAGTCAAAAGATACACCGAAAGTAAGGCAGGCCCATCAACGTATGAGCGAAGAGATGCATCGAGACGACAATGGGACAGAGAATGAACCAGCTCCTGCCAGCTACGCTCTTACGAAAGAAGAGAAGAAAATATTTTTTGAATGTCTTCACAGTATGAAGGTTCCATCTGGCTTCTCGTCGAATATAAAGGGAATAATAAACATGACAGAGCTAAAGTTTCAAAATCTGAAGTCTCATGACTGTCACGTGATTATGACACAATTACTTCCGGTTGCATTGAGGGGGCTATTACCGGAAAACGTTCGAGAACCCATTGTCAAGCTATGTGCATTTCTCAATGCAATATCTCAGAAGGTAATCGATCCAGCAACTCTACCAAGTTTACAGAAGGATGTGGTGCAATGTCTTGTCAGCTTCGAGTTAGTGTTTCCACCATCCTTCTTCAACATTATGACGCACCTCATAGTTCACCTAGTCGAAGAGATTTCCATTCTCGGTCCTGTATTTCTACACAACATGTTCCCCTTTGAGAGGTTCATGGGAGTCTTAAAGAAATACGTTCATAATCGTGCTAGGCCAGAAGGAAGCATGTCCAAGGGCTATGGAACAGAGGAGGTCATTGAGTTTTGTGTGGACTTTATTCCTGATCTTATGCCGATTGGTGTTCCTCAATCGCGCCATGAGGGGAGACTGCGTGGAAAAGGAACGCTAGGAAAGAAAGCAACAACAAGTATGGATGGACATTCTTTCACCCAAGCACACTACACAGTTTTAGCAAATTCCAGATTGGTGGCTCCGTATATCGTGGAACACATGGATATTTTACGCTCCGAATATCCGGAGCAGACTGACTACTGGATTAAAGGAAAACACGTGGATACTTTTGGCAGTTGGTTGCGTACACATCTCATTAATAACAAAGATGTTGGAGTAGAGCTATACTTGTTGGCCAATTCACCATCTTCGACTATATTGACTTTCGAAGGGTACGAGATAAATGGAAATACATTTTACACGGAAACCCAAGACAAAAAGAGCACTAACCAAAACAGTGGTGTCCGCTTTGATGCAACAAACGACAATGGGACAAAGGACACATATTATGGTTGCATACAGCAGATATGGGAACTTGACTATGGACCTTCTTTTAAGATCCCTTTGTTTAATTGCAAATGGGTCAACCTGTCAGGCGGGGTAGAGATAGACCGACGGTACGGAATGACTACCGTGGATCTCAACAATCTTGGGTACTACACCGAGCCATTCGTCCTAGCCAATGATGTGGCTCAGGTTTTCTATGTCAAGGACATGTCTTCCAGACCGAAAAAAAGAAAAGATAAGCAAGCTGATACATCATACGATGAGCCAAGGCGCCACATAGTTCTTTCAGGGAAAAGAAACATCGTGGGAGTGGAGGACAAAACAGACATGTCAGAAGATTACAATAAGTTTGATAAAATTCCGCCCTTCAAAGTGAGAACTGACCCAACCATCGCTTTAAATGATGAAGATTGTCCATGGCTACGGCGCAGTGAGAAGAAAGGGACACACACGAAGAAAAAATGAACACTAGATAGGGTGGTTGTTCGTGATGTGAAACAATGTATTAAACCTGCATATCAAATGCAATGTTGGGTCCGAATGCTTTGTATTCGGTCGATAGGGATATGATTGTTGATGTGTAATATCCGAATGCTTTGTATCAGAAGAACAAGTGAACTGAAGTATTTTGTAGATGCATGGAACAAAACACACGATTTCACCTGCATACAGCCCAACGGTGGCTCGTGAGTGCCTGCATATCAAATGCACCGTTGGGCGTATGCAGGGAATCCGAATGCTTTGTATTCGGTCGATGAACTGAAGTATTATGTAGATAGAACCGTCCGGTGGCAAGACATCTCTGATGATCTACAACCGTCCGGCAAGACATCTCTGATGATCTGCAATCGTTTGGAACGGTCGCAGATCATCAGAGACGTCTTGCCGCTGGTTGCCCAAAGATGCCTCCGCCGAGGGGAGGGTTCACCTTCAGCCTTCACTGAGTGCTCTCTGCTACCCGTGTGCTGCCAAAATGAACTACAATGAGTAGACACTGAGTGCTGAACATGTCCGGGAGGGGGGCTATATATAGGGTACGTGTGCTTCTTTAGTCCCGGTTGGTAACAACAACCGGGATCTAACGGCTCACAAGTGCTTGAAAGAAACACACTCCTGATCTAACGGCTCACAAGTGCTTGAAAGAAACACACGATCCGTGTGCTTCTTTAGTCCCGGTTGGTAACAACAACCGGGATCTAACGGCTCAAACAGTTGTAGTTCAAATTTGAATTACTTTCGATAAATCAACATAAACTCATTAAACTATGGGAAATTAGTTAGAAATCAAGGAAAAACCTAATACTTGGGAATTATCCATCATATGTGTACTAGTTTCCATGAAAATTAAATGGGTCCCATTTTGCATCATATTTTTGGTACTTTGTTCACAAAAAAAGTCATTTTTTGCACTTAAAAAATGGAAAATAATACTTATGGAATTAATTTTAAGATTTCCTTTGGCAAGGTTGTTTCTTATACCAAGATACATCTATTTGTGGGATATGAGATATT
This sequence comes from Poa annua, assembly GCA_026929855.1. Taxonomy (NCBI): domain Eukaryota; kingdom Viridiplantae; phylum Streptophyta; class Magnoliopsida; order Poales; family Poaceae; genus Poa; species Poa annua. The sequence goes on from CM049433.1 coordinate 77,340,620, forward strand.
TATCACAAACTATGCCGTGGAAATGACCATAACTTGGTCATTTGTCTTGAAACTTCTAGATGTTCATACATGATAGACCTTTTTGTGAAGACTTTTTTTGCAAATTTTGTCAAAAATCAAGTTTATCATTTTTCATAGCAACTAGTACACATATAAGGAGCCCATGCCAAAGGAACTCATTTTTTGAGATGTTTATCAATTTATTTCATTTTTTCCTTAAAAGCGATCAAAACGGTCGCGATGACTATTCGTCGAAAGAGGTAATATTTTCTAGAATTATCAGTGTTTCTGTGATATAACCACTAGTTGTGTACCTCAAAATGATTTTTCCAAAAATTTCAGAACAAACTATCAAACAGTTGTAGTTCAAATTTGAATTACTTTCGATAAATCAACATAAACTCATTAAACTATGGGAAATTAGTTAGAAATCAAGGAAAAACCTAATACTTGGGAATTATCCATCATATGTGTACTAGTTTCCATGAAAATTAAATGGGTCCCATTTTGCATCATATTTTTGGTACTTTGTTCACAAAAAAAGTCATTTTTTGCACTTAAAAAATGGAAAATAATACTTATGGAATTAATTTTAAGATTTCCTTTGGCAAGGTTGTTTCTTATACCAAGATACATCTATTTGTGGGATATGAGATATTTATCACAAACTATGCCGTGGAAATGACCATAACTTGGTCATTTGTCTTGAAACTTCTAGATGTTCATACATGATAGACCTTTTTGTGAAGACTTTTTTTGCAAATTTTGTCAAAAATCAAGTTTATCATTTTTCATAGCAACTAGTACACATATAAGGAGCCCATGCCAAAGGAACTCATTTTTTGAGATGTTTATCAATTTATTTCATTTTTTCCTTAAAAGCGATCAAAACGGTCGCGATGACTATTCGTCGAAAGAGGTAATATTTTCTAGAATTATCAGTGTTTCTGTGATATAACCACTAGTTGTGTACCTCAAAATGATTTTTCCAAAAATTTCAGAACAAACTATCAAACAGTTGTAGTTCAAATTTGAATTACTTTCGATAAATCAACATAAACTCATTAAACTATGGGAAATTAGTTAGAAATCAACATAAACTAATTTGAATTATTTGGCAAGGTTGTTTCTTATACATAGAAATAAAAGAAACAGAAACTAGAGAAAAAACAAAATTGAAAACAAATAGATATAAAGGAAAACAGAAAACATAAGAAAATATAAGAAAACAGAACAAAAAACAAACAAAATTCAATTCAAAACCCTTTAGTACCGGTTTGTAACTGCAACCGGTGCTAAAGGGGTTGGCTTGGCGCGCAACCGTTCGGTGCGTCCGAAAACCAACCTTTAGCACCGGTTGTTGTTACCAACCGGTGCTAAAGACCCTTTAGCACCGGTTGGTAACAACAACCGGTGCTAAAGGTCGATTTTGAGCAGTTAATACAGGAAAACGCCGCCAGATCGCCCATTCGCCTCCACAACGCCTCTCTCCCGCACTCGAGCTCCACGACGCCGTCGTCGCCCTGCTCCGGCGAAGCCTTGCTCCGGCCGCGCGCCGCCGCCGACGACGCCACTACTGCTCCGCCGGCCTCCGTCGCACCCGTTCCTCCGCGCGCCGCCGCCGACGACGCCACGCTGCTCCTCGGCCACTTCTGCTCCGCCGACGACGCCCCTGCTCCGGCCACTGCCCCGTCGTGCTCGTGGACCTGCTCCGGCCGCCGCCGCGCCCGGTCCCTCCCTCTGCCGCCTTGGCCTCCGTCGCCTCCTGCTCCGCCCTCCACCACCGCCGATCACCAAGGTTTTTTTTCTTTTCATTTGAGTAATTCCAATGTGTTAGCAAAGTTAGCAAAGTTAGCAAATTTATTGTGTTAGCAAATGTGTTAGCAAATGTGTTAGTTCTATTTTTAGTGTTAGCAAAGTTAGCAAAGTTAGCAAATTTATTGTGTTAGCAAATGTGTTAGCAAAGTTAGCAAAAAGTTAGCAATTTTTCATTATATATAGCTAGCAATTTTTTCATTATTAGTAATTAAAGTTAGCAAATTTTGTATCATATTTTGTATCATATTTTGTATCAAATTTGTGTATCAATTTTTGCAAAGTTAGCAAACAATGTTAAAATTTGTGTTAGGAAAACAATGTTAGTTAATACTTCATATTTCGTTAATATTTTTGCAAAGTAAGATTTTTTTTGTTAAATTTAGTTGCAATGTTAGAATTTAGCACTATGTTGGAATTTTATACAATGTCTTTGAATTTTACAATGTTTTATACAATGTCTTGGAATTTTAAGAGTTAATGTAAAGATTCATAGTTTCGAGATGGACGGGACTATGGATGTCCGGGACTGGGCTCCGCCGGGTTGGCACTGGGAGGTGCCACCTTCCGGTGTGCGCAGATTGGCGAGGAATGAGGGAACCATCGTCGACCCGGAGCTTCTTTGGTGGCGGTCACGTGGGCCACGACGGGTACAGAGGGTGCCGGCCCCCGAGGAGTTGGTACGTCGTCGTGTCAGGGCGGAGGACGAGCACGTCCGTCGGTACATGGTCGCGTTGGACGTCTTTCCGTCCAACACTTGGCAGCATCTTCAGGGATCTCACATTAGTTATGATCCTGTTTGGGTTCCTTCACTTTGGGTTTTCACCGCCCGCGGCATGTTTCCGGCAGTTCGACGTCCATTTTGATTAGCGTGATGTATTATTGATGCGATATATATTATTATGACTTGTAACGCCCCAAATCGGCTAAGTCCTTCACTATTAGATCCCCTGAAGATTTTTGTGTTAGTAAAACAACTATTGTATCAATTTTTGCAAAGTTAGCAAATTTTGTAAAACAACTATTAGAAATTTAGCAAAGTTGGAAATTTAGCAAATTTTTGTTCCAATTTATGTATATAAGAAATATTTGTTCCAATTTATGTGTACAAGAAATATTTGTTCCAACTTATGTGTATAAGAAATATTTGTATCAACTTTAATTGTAACCTTGATTCAAATTTAAATTTGAAGTGACATTGAGCTATGGACAACAACCCCTTCATCCGAAACGAGGACATTGAAGAGCAAATGGCAGCAATAATATATGAGAAGAGTCTTGGAGTAAATTCCGATGGAGAAGATTCTGATGATGAACAAGAGGATGATTTCAGCTCAAGATGTCTGAACGACTCCGGTGAGGGACTTGAGCTAGAAATAATAGACGACGATCAAGTGCCCGCGGAAAACTCCGGCCAGGTATATATATATTAAGTCTTGTTGATGCATAAATTGATTTATATTGCACCTACTAACAAAACATTTTTCTTTTAGGCCTCCGGATCTAAAAAGAAGCCGACAAACCCTACACGAGGCCCGGCCAAAAGGTTGAAGCTAGAAGATGGTGCAAAGCTGTCGATCGTTGAAGTAGGCGATGATGGCAAACCGCTGAAACCAGAAAACACCTGCCGCAAATATGTAGCTCAATGCGGAGCGATTGTTAGGGACATTATCCCGATCACCCTTGCAGAATGGAATGAGCCAAAGAAAGCGAACGTTGGCGCAAGTTATGTCGACGACAGACTTAAGCAAACACTTTGGGACTCAATCTTGAGTGATTTCAGCCTACCGGAAGGTCTCCCAGAGAAGAAGCTGTAGAAAGTCAGGGAGTGGACTCTTAAGAAGATGGCCACACAATTCAACAGCTGGAAGAAAAAATTGTGGAAAAAATATGAGAAAAAGACTCCAGAATTCAAGAGCTCTCTACTGAAGATAAAAGATGATTGGCCTGCATTTGTAGCTTATAAGAAATCAGCCGTCGCTCTGGCCCGATCCGAGAGAAATAAGGAGAATGCTAAGAAGAAGAAATACCACCATACTTTGGGGTCAGGTGGCTACAAGACTGCCTTGCCTAAGTGGGAATCCTTTGAAAACGAACTGCGTCTAAAAGGGATCACTCCACAGACAGATGACTGGCCCGAGAGGTCCAAGTACTGGTTGTTCGCGCATGGAGCAGTGTTGGACCCAGAGACAGGGCGAATTGTTGCAAAAGGAAAATGGAAGAAAAGAATTACACGAGTTGTAAAAAAGCTAGAGAAGGCAATAGCGGCCGTCCGAGCGGGAACATTTGTTCCCAATAGAGAGGACGACGAGCTGACACTCGCCCTCGGGAATCCTGAACACTGGGGACGATTGAACGGGAATCCGGCACCTAGAGGGGGGGGGGGGGTGAATAGGTGCTATTACAAATTTTAACTCTTTTTCAATTTAAGCTTAACACAAAGGTAAATTCTCTAGATATGCAACTAAGGTGAATTTACCTAAATGACAAGCTAGGCAATTAAACAAGATACAAGATAAATTCAAGTGCGAAACAAGCAAGTAAGGGAGTAAGGATTAGGGGAACCAAGTGAAGCACGCGGAGACGAAGATGTAATCCCGAGTTCCACCACAAGGGTGTACGTCTCGTTGGAGAGGTGTGGGTCACCACAACAGGTTGACCACAACGCCACAAAGGCTCACCTTCTTCTCCGATGAACTCAACCACAAAGGTTGCGAGTTCACCTTTCACTATTGATCCCCTTTGGGGCGGAGATCGAATCCCTTACAACAAGCTTGAGGCACACACCCACAACTTAATTGGGGGCTCTCAAGATGACCACAACAGGTCAAGGACCACAAAAGGTCAAAGCAACACCAAGAAGGCAACAATGGTGAACTAGGTTTTCCTAAAGGAAACCCTAGCCACGAAATCCCCAAGTGAATGGGGAGGAAATGCAAATCGCTTCGGTGAAGTAGTAGATCGTGGCCTTCTCCTTCAATCCTCCAAGTATCAACGAATTTGGGTGGAGGGATTGGGAGATCTTGATGATTTGAGCTTTCTTGAAGTTGAGGAGAGAGAGAGTAAGAGAGCTGACTGTTCTTGAGGGAGTGAGGGGGGTATTTATAGCTCTGCCCAAAAACTGGCCGTTGTCTGCTTCGACCACCCGGAAATTCCGGTATAAGTCACAACCGGAAATTCCGGTGTCCCGGAATATCCGGAATATTGAAATATCCGACCAGAATTTCCGGTTGGAGCCAGAACCGAAACCTCTTCTTTCCTTAGCCGTTTCTTGGGTGTCTTTCTGGGTGCACCCGGAAAATCCGGTAGACTGGAATTTCCGGGTACAATTTCCGGTTGAAGGCAGAACGCTTTCTCAACTTGACTTGGTCGTTTCTGGGGGGCTCTTCTGGGTGGGCACAATTTCCGGTTGAAGCCAGAACCACTTTCCAACAATTCCTTAGCCAATTTTTGCGAAGTTCTGGTGGACCGGAAATTCCGGCCCTGGGAATTTCCGGCTCCAATAATCCGATTCCTGGAACTTTTTCAGAGCAACTTCTTCTTTGCATTTTTGGCTTTGATGCATATGATATTTAGTCATACACTAACTGAAATACTTAGCATTAGAATTAGTATATCATTGGTATTGTTAACTAACACACAAAACACTAGGGGTTAAGAAATGTTCTTTCAATCTCCCCCTTTTTGGTGTTAGATGACAATACACAGATTTGCAATAAAAGACAATGCTATATCATGCTTATGGTAAAAAAATGGCTCCCCCTAAACATGTGCATACTTGAAAACAGCTAGACAACGGATAGCACAATAGACAAGAGCATTTTTGCAATAGAGAGCACATGATATCATAAGGAGTAATGAGACAATATACAGCCATGGTATAACTAGAGACTTGATAGAATTTCATACCTTTTGCATATAACATATGAGGTGAATACCAACACAATAGTCTTGTAGTCTCAACCATAGATAATATAGATAGCATGGGAATTGTCTCAATACACACAAAGGTTCTCACAAATAGTTCAACAAGCATAAATAGTTTGACAAACACAGATACGATAAATGGACACAAGCGCAAATAAATGGTAGAAGCATATGCTTGTGCCCGAACCCATGCAAATCCCCGTTCCTAATAGATCAACTTCTCCCCCTTTGGCATCGAAACGCCAAAAAGGAAGAAGAGCGATGCTACGTCCCGAAGAACATCACTCGGAAGGGGTATCCTCATCATCGTCCTCATCCTCGTCATCATCATCAGAAGTAACCTCCTCATATGCCTGTCCCGTGGAGTATGAGCTGCCACCAAGATCGTTCTCAAACTGAGACCACGGAGCCATAGACCCCTGGTTCCACTGAGCATAGGAGAGAGGCGGTGTGAGCTCAGCAGGAGCGGGAGATCCAGAAATGTGATGGAGGATCATCTCTTGATTGTGGGCAGATTGACGGCGGTCCTTGTAGGCTGAGTATTGCTCCTTGCGAATGTCGATGTTCATGCAAAGGATGTTGCGTTGGAACCAATTCAGCTTCTTCACGTGCCCGGAGGTGGAGGGGGCATAAGAGGGAGTAGCAGCCCTCCGAGCATCACCCATGAACGAACCACCCCGAGTGGACCGAGAGGATGGCACACTTGGGGGCTTGGGCACAGTCCTCTTCTCATAAAGTTGCTTGAAGTCATGGACCTCCAAGTCATCATCACTAAGAACATGGTCGGTGAACTTGGACTTGATGAGCATCATGATGTATGGAGCATAGGGAATGGTGACCGTAGTGGTCATGGCATCATGCATCTCATGGTGAATGTAGTCCATCACATCCACACTCCAATCCGCACTATCATCTGTGCTCATAGCAATGGTGTGGGCATGAAGTAGCAAGTTGCAAAGGGGAGTGACCACATTATCATTGTTTCCACCACTTGGAGCAATATTCTCCCGGAGAATGCGCACAAGGACATCATACAGAGGGAGCAAGTCCTTGGAGAGACCGGGAACTCCACCCTCGCCATAGAGATGAGCGGTATCCTTCTTGTTGATGCGGTAGTTGTGGTGCATGCGGTAACCCTGAGGATTGTCACCATCAAACGAGTAACCCAATACCTTTGCAAACTCATACCAGTCAGACTCACAGTATGTCTCGCCAGTCATCCACTTGATGGTCTTCCTTGAGTCACCCTTCATCACAAGAGTGGCAAAGAACTGCAGCACGAGCTGAGAGTTGTAGTCGCAGCGGGTGACCACAAGTCTCTCCAACCCCATAGCCTTGATAAGATGGATGGCTTCAGCAAAAGAGGCCTTCTTCTGTAGCGCCTGAAGGTTGTAGGGCTGCATCTTGCGGATGGGTTTCTTCAATGAGTAATAGACGTCCTTTAGGATGTATTCTTGCTCTTTGCACCAAAAACTGCGATCATCGAGGTCATCATCCCTCGGCCTAAGGTACCAATCCCTTTGACGAAACAGAGCATAGTCAACTGCACTCATCTTTGTGTACGGCAGACGGCGAGTAGGAGGAGGAACTTCCTTTCTCTTCTTGGACTTGGGCTTGCTAGAGGAGGCAACTGCTTTCTTGGACATGGACATGCTAGAAGATGCAAGACCTTTGCCCTTAACCTTTCGAGTGACTTGCCTTGAGAGTCTTCCACTCATGGAAGGAGAAGAACTCCCACTCAAATTACCTGTGAATTTAGAATAGATGGATAGCACAAGATGAGTACACACAAGTCAGTGGGGAGAAACTAGTTACATTAAAGGTGATTTGCATTGATCAAAATTAGCTAAACCTGGAAAAACTGGAAACTGCCGATTTCAGAAAAATTCAGACCGGAAATTCCGGTTCAGTTCAGACCGGAAATTCCGGTCTGTCGAAACATTGCAGTTTGAAGTTTGTGCTAGGTCTAAAACTAGATCGATCCAATACAAATCAAATCTAATGTATCTAGACTAGTAAGTATACCACTAGGGACCACTACAACCAAGCAATTTGCAAACAAACTACTCCTCATCTAGATCCAAAGTGCAAGCACTAAAAGAGATGAATGGGAGAGTTACCCTCGTCCATGGGGCAAAAAGCTTGGAGGAGAAGGTCCACGGGGCGGAGGAGCACCAGATCTGGCCAAGGGAGAGAGTCTCCACCGGCCGGAAAGCTCCGGGAGGGCTTGGAGGAGCAGGAGCGGCGGCTGGGAAGTGGGGCAGGTCGGGGGTGGAAGATGGGTTCGAATGAACCCTTCACCCCGAGCCTGCCCTTTAAATTTCTGGACAAACCGCCCGATCGGAAATTCCGGGTGTAACTTACACCGGAATTTCCGGGTCACCGGAATTTCCGACCCAAAAGGAACCGGAAATTCCGACCTGCTGAACCAAAGATCCCAGTTTTCAACGGATGACTTGTGTGCAATAGAAAGAAATGTTTTTAGGTAAGAATAGGCTTGGGATAGATTTCCAAACTGGTATTGGTACATCATGCTCAACTTACAACAACCAAATCAAAGCATAAAGCGCCAAGTTGAGTAGATTTCCCACATGCATGAACAAGTATGCAAAAAGCATCAATAAGCTCCAAATAACACCAACTCTTCTAGACGAAGAGGGCGGTGGCCGAAGCCACCATGTAGGAGCGTATGGCATGTCACCGCGAAGATATATCTTGGGTGCATAACCAATACTCGTCATTTTAGCTCACTAGTCATAAGAATGAATATAGAGATAAAAGAACACTTACTGTCGGCATAATGGGGGGAGGGATGGTCCAATGTATTAGGACCGCACTCCCCCTAAGTCCATGCCTACATCTAGACAAAATATGGTACTATCGTGTCCTTGGTGTGTGTGCAATAGATCAAGCAAGGGACCTCGAATCAATGATATTGAGCTCATTCCTCAAATAGCAAAACCTTCCTTCTTCGAGAGGTTTTGTGAAGATATCCGCCAATTGATCTCTTGTGCCCACATAAGATAAGTCAATGTCTCCTCGGGCCACATGATCTCTAATGAAGTGATGGCGGATCTCAATATGCTTGGTTCTTGAATGTTGCACCGGGTTGTATGCAATCTTGATGGTACTTTCATTGTCACATAGAAGAGGCACTTTGTCGCAATCGACACCGTACTCCTTTAAAGTCTGCCTCATCCATAGTAATTGGGTGCAACAACTTGCGGCGGCAACATACTCGGCTTCAGTGGTGGAGAGAGATATGCAGTTTTGCTTCTTAGAAGACCAACTTACCAATGACCTCCCAATAAATTGACAAGCACCGGAGGTGGACTTCCTATCATCTTGATCTCCCGCCCAATCGGAATCCGTGTACCCGCATAGAGTGAAATGAGCATCCTTGGGGTACCACAATCCATAGGTTGGGGTATGAGCCAAATACCGAAAAATTCTCTTGACCGCCACATCATGGCTTTCTTTAGGAGCCGCTTGATATCTTGCACACACTCCTACGGCTAGTACTATATCCGGTCTAGATGCACAAAGGTAAAGAAGAGATCCAATCATCGAGCGATATACCTTTTGATCCACATCCTTACCCTTGGGGTTGAGCTCAAGGTGGCACTTGGTTTGCATTGGAGTAGAGGCACCCTTGAGCTCAAGCAACCCGAACCTCTTGAGCATGTCTTGAGTGTACTTTGCTTGGTTGATGAAAGTCCCTTCCTTCAATTGCTTGATCTCGAATCCGAGGAAGAACTTCATCTCACCCATCATGGACATCTCAAACCTATCGGTCATAAGCTTAGAGAATTCTTCGTTAAATGCTTTGTTAGTAGATCCAAATATAATATCATCCACATATAATTGACATAAGAAAAGTTCTCCATTTACTTTCTTAGTGAAAAGAGTGGGGTCGATTTCCCCAACTTGGAACCCACGGTCTACAAGTAGTTCTCTAAGGTGCTCATACCACGCACGTGGGGCTTGTTTAAGGCCATAGAGCGCCTTATCCAACTTGTAGACATGGTTCGGATATTTGGGGTCCTCAAACCCCGGAGGTTGCTTAACATAAACAAGTTCGCTTAGTGGACCATTTAGAAAAGCACTTTTAACATCCATTTGTTGCAATTTAAAGTTATGATGAGAAGCATAGGCAAGAAGTATACGAATGGACTCGAGTCGAGCCACGGGCGCGTAGGTCTCTCCAAAGTCAATGCCTTCAATTTGGGAGAAGCCTTGAGCCACCAATCTTGCTTTGTTCCTCACCACTATGCCATGCTCATCTTGCTTGTTCTTGAATATCCACTTAGTGCCGATAACATTGCGGCAATCTTTGGGTCTTTCCACTAACTTCCACACCTTGTTGCGCTTGAAGTTGTTGAGTTCATCGTGCATGGCCTCCAGCCAATCCGGATCCTCAAGCGCTTCAAACACCTTCTTTGGTTCCACCATGGAGATGTGAGCATGATGCTCACTAAAGCTTGCTAGTTGCCTTCGAGTGGAGACCTTTCTTCTTACATCTCCAAGAACCTTGTCAAGAGAGAGGGCTCTCAATTCTTGAGAGGTGCCAACTCTATTCACACGGCGGACTTCGATCTCCCTTCTTGAGGTGGGAGGAATCACTTGATCATCTTGATCATTCTTGTCTCCGCCTTGACCGTCTTGATGGCCTTGATCAACCCTTGGAGTGACTTCATGAGATGAGGGAGTAGGTTGATCTTGGCCTTGTTGCGAACTGCCACCGGGAATTTCAGCAGAACCGGATATTCCGGGTTCATCATGAACCGGAAATTCCGACCCACCGGAATTTCCGACATCAGGCTGAACCGGATTTTCCGGCTCTCCGGAAATTCCTGGAGCAGTCGAAGGTTCTTGTCCATCTTCTTGGTTGGACGTGTTGGGCACGGTTTTGTTGTCTTGGGTTCCCTGTGAGGAAGTAGCTACCACTTGCGTAGAGCTTGGTCCTTGTTGATCACCTTCATAATAGACTTCGACGGGGCGGTGAAAGCCCACCCCCATCCTTAGGATAGCATCTTGAGGTTGAACATCACCTACATCGGAAACACCAACTTGCTCCACAAGGGAGCCATTATTCTCCTCGAACGCCACACTACAAGATTCTATGACAATGCGTGAAGCCTTGTCATAGACTCTATAAGTGTGGGATTCGGCACCGTAACCAACAAATATCCCTTCAAGAGATCTAGTATGAAACTTTCCTAAGCGAGCACCTTTGATGAGATAAAAACACTTACAACCAAAGACTCGGAAGTAGGAGATATTGGGCTTGTTCCCTGTAAGCACTTCATAGGGTGTCTTCATGAGTCCTTTGCGAAAGAAGAGCCGGTTTGAAGAATGGCAAGCGGTGTTGACGGCTTCGGCCCAAAAGTTGTTTGGGGACTTAAACTCGGCCATCATCGATCTTGCCATTTCAATGAGAGTGCGGTTCTTCCTTTCGGCTACACCATTTTGTTGGGGAGTGTACGCAGCGGAATATTGATGACGAATCCCTTCTTCACTAAGGAACTCATTCAACGTATAGTTCTTGAACTCGGACCCATTGTCACTTCTAATCACCAAGATTGGGACATTGTGTTGACGTTGAGCTTCATTGGAGAAGTCGATGATTGTTTGTTGGGTCTCCATCTTCGTCTTGAAGAAGAACACCCATGTGTATCTCGAATAATCATCAACAATAACCAAGCAATATTTCTTCCCACCAAGACTAGCTTCCGGAATAGGACCAAAGAGGTCAACATGGAGGAGCTCCAAAACCCTCTTTGATGAAATGATGGTTTTGCTTGGATGGGGGGAATCATGCATCTTGCCTTCAACACAAGCCCTACACATTCGATCCTTCGAGAAATAAACATGGTCTTTTAGTCCTAGGATATGGCCACCTTTTTGGAGACTTTGCAAAGTTCTCATGTTGACATGGGCTAGGCGGCGGTGCCACAACCAACCCAAGTCCGCTTTAGCGAATAGGCACATTGTATGAGAAGTGGTGACTCCGGAGAAGTCAACCACATAGAGCTCATTTTCAATGTACCCAACGAAAGCAACATTGAGAGACTTGCTCCGCAAGAGGATAACCATATCCTTTTCAAAAAGAACGGAGAAACCCAACTTAGTTAAAGAACGAACCGAGAGTAAGTTGTAACCTAGGGATTCGACAAGCAAGACATTCACAAGAGTGATGTCCGGCGCCACTACCACCTTGCCGAGTCCCATTACCTTAGACTTTGATTTGTCGCCAAATGTAACGGTTATATGATCATCATTAGGCCTCAACTCCGTTACAAGCTCCTTGCTTCCGGACATGTGACTAGTGCATCCACTGTCAATTATCCATTTCGATCCGCCGGAAACAAGGCCCTACACACAATCAATTCTTTGACTTAGGTACCCATTTTGCAATGGGTGCCTTTTGGTTAGCAACAAGGGTCTTTGGAACCCAAATAGCATACTCAATATAACCATCAAATGGACCAATGTATCTAGCATAAACATCTCCATAATAATCAACATATAGAGCATAGTTAGGGTTAGATATGCCCGCAAAGTCATCACGAGTGGGTGTGCCCCTTGTGACACTTCCACTCGCAATGTCATCTTTCTTGGCTAGAGCGGGCTTGGCCTTCTTCTTGGTCTTCTTATTCTTCTTGGCAACATAGCCTAGACCCTCTTTCCCTTTGTGGGTCACTTGCTCATGAAGAGGGGTAGCAAGTGCCTTCTTACCCTTATCAAGAGAGGTCTTGACTGTAGTTGCCATTGAAGGAACAAACTTCACCCTAGCAACATTCTCAACAACAATGGCATGGTCATTTGAAGGAGTAAAGGTGCTAGGTTTGTGAAGGTTTGACAGCCGAGTTTGAAGTTGATCATGAGACTTGGTAAGAAGATCATGTTCACTTGTCAATGCCTTGTGAGCATTGTCAAGTGACTCAAAGTCTTCCACTAGTCTAGCATGAGCAGCCACAAACTCGACCTTTTCATTTTGCACAAGTTTATATCTAGCAAAGTAAAGATCACGATCCTTAGTTAGTTTGGCAACATCGGAGTTATGAGACTCCACAATAGTTTTAAGTTGCTCTTGGAGAAGAGCATGAGCTTCTTGTTCATCCTCTAGAGAAGATTGGAGAGATGCCTTAGCATAGGCATCTTCCCTCTCAATCTCACCTTTGAGCTCAAGCTCATCTTCAAGCTCACCTATACGACTCATGAGAGAGCCAAAGTGTTTCTTGCCAACCCCTTGCAAGTTAGTCATGAATTCATCAAAAGCAATAATTTCTTGTTTTACTTCAAGACTAACTTCATCATCAAGATCATGGGATATAGAAGTAGGAGGCAATTTTACCTCGGATGCCTTAGCCATAAGGCATCTTGCATTCTTGGTGATGTGGCTCTCATTTGGGGATGAGAAGAGTGATGAAGTGGTAGAGGTAGTGGCTATTGCGGCTACTTCACTTCGAGTGTCATCCTTGTCACTATCTTCATCATCGGAGGGATATTCCTCTTGAGTCACCAAAACAATCTTTTGGTTCTTCTTGAAGAAGGGCTTCTTCTTCATGGATAGTGGCCCTTTGCCCTTGGGCTTGGCCACGAGCCTCCCCCCATGCTCTTCTCTCCTCTCCCATGGACAATCTACAACAAAATGGCCTTTGTCATCACAATTATAGCAAGTCCTCACCCTGTTACCTTGGTTCTTTCCATTGTTTGGAAACTTCCTGTCCATCCTTGCTTTGGACTTCGAGGGATTCTTCCAAAACTTATGAGCCGTAAGAGCAAGATGTTGGTTGAGTGAACCTTGGTAATGATCATGTGATAGCTCGATAGAGTCATCACAATCATCATCCTCTTCTTCTTCAATGGTGGCCTTCAAGGCTACCGATGCGTGCTTGTGCATCCCAATAGCTCTTGCTCTTGCGTCTTGAGCAATCTTCGCGGCAACCTTGTAGGCGGTCATCTCTTGCATGACTTCATTGGATGTCAATTTGGCGTAGTCGTGTCTTCCTTGTAAGGTCTTCAAGTCCGCTTCCTCAAAGGGCAAGAGAGTGCTCACAAACTTCCTCTTGATCCATTGGTCATCAACGTAGACCGCACCAAGGCTTCTAAATGTAGTAGCGATGGCCACCAACCTCCGGTACATGTCCTCATGGTTTTCACCATCCAATTTGAAGAACCCTTCCACCTCGTTACACAAGGCATCATACCGGTTCTTCTTCATGCTCTCATTACCGACAAAAATGTCAGAAAGAGCATCCCAAACTTCCTTCGCGGTGGAGAGATGTTGGATGAGAGGCATATCCTTTTCTCCAACGGCCACTTGAAGTTGGTGGAGTGCGGTGGCGTTGAGTTGACCATCAACCACCTCTCTCCTTGTCAAGTTGGTTGGGTCATTGGCCTTGAATCCAACTTGAATGATGCGCCATAACTCCATGGAAGCACTGCAAATGTGAGACTTCATTTGAAATTGCCATTGAGAAAAATGTTGAGGTTTAAGCTTTGGGGGATCGGTTCTAATGTTGACATGAGGGTGTGGAATGGGAGGATCCGGAGAATAGGTGTGAAAGACTTCATTATATTTCTCTCCGGATGGTGGGGTTTTAGTGGAGCTAAGTGGTTCACCCTTTCCATCTTTTTCCATAGAAATACCCGGAGGCGTTTCCTTGGACTCACCCGACGATGATTCCTTGAAGGAATCACCTTTCTCCTTAGGAGATAGTGGGGTTGAGAGAGAAGCATTCGAGGTTTCCTTAGATTTCAAAATTGCTTGAAGCAATTCGTTCATCTTTAGGAATTGGGCATCCATGGATGATTTCAACAAGTTGAGATCGCCCATGGTTGCTCCCTTGGCATGCGCCTCAGCCAACTCCAACTCACGGGCTACCCTCTCGGGTTCGGATTCCGACATCGTATCACTTAGGCGGTAAAGCCCTTAAAAGTGAACCTGGCTCTGATACCAATTGAACGGGAATCCGGCACCTAGAGGGGGGGGGGGTGAATAGGTGCTATTACAAATTTTAACTCTTTTTCAATTTAAGCTTAACACAAAGGTAAATTCTCTAGATATGCAACTAAGGTGAATTTACCTAAATGACAAGCTAGGCAATTAAACAAGATACAAGATAAATTCAAGTGCGAAACAAGCAAGTAAGGGAGTAAGGATTAGGGGAACCAAGTGAAGCACGCGGAGACGAAGATGTAATCCCGAGTTCCACCACAAGGGTGTACGTCTCGTTGGAGAGGTGTGGGTCACCACAACAGGTTGACCACAACGCCACAAAGGCTCACCTTCTTCTCCGATGAACTCAACCACAAAGGTTGCGAGTTCACCTTTCACTATTGATCCCCTTTGGGGCGGAGATCGAATCCCTTACAACAAGCTTGAGGCACACACCCACAACTTAATTGGGGGCTCTCAAGATGACCACAACAGGTCAAGGACCACAAAAGGTCAAAGCAACACCAAGAAGGCAACAATGGTGAACTAGGTTTTCCTAAAGGAAACCCTAGCCACGAAATCCCCAAGTGAATGGGGAGGAAATGCAAATCGCTTCGGTGAAGTAGTAGATCGTGGCCTTCTCCTTCAATCCTCCAAGTATCAACGAATTTGGGTGGAGGGATTGGGAGATCTTGATGATTTGAGCTTTCTTGAAGTTGAGGAGAGAGAGAGTAAGAGAGCTGACTGTTCTTGAGGGAGTGAGGGGGGTATTTATAGCTCTGCCCAAAAACTGGCCGTTGTCTGCTTCGACCACCCGGAAATTCCGGTATAAGTCACAACCGGAAATTCCGGTGTCCCGGAATATCCGGAATATTGAAATATCCGACCAGAATTTCCGGTTGGAGCCAGAACCGAAACCTCTTCTTTCCTTAGCCGTTTCTTGGGTGTCTTTCTGGGTGCACCCGGAAAATCCGGTAGACTGGAATTTCCGGGTACAATTTCCGGTTGAAGGCAGAACGCTTTCTCAACTTGACTTGGTCGTTTCTGGGGGGCTCTTCTGGGTGGGCACAATTTCCGGTTGAAGCCAGAACCACTTTCCAACAATTCCTTAGCCAATTTTTGCGAAGTTCTGGTGGACCGGAAATTCCGGCCCTGGGAATTTCCGGCTCCAATAATCCGATTCCTGGAACTTTTTCAGAGCAACTTCTTCTTTGCATTTTTGGCTTTGATGCATATGATATTTAGTCATACACTAACTGAAATACTTAGCATTAGAATTAGTATATCATTGGTATTGTTAACTAACACACAAAACACTAGGGGTTAAGAAATGTTCTTTCAACGATGTCGAGGTAGAGGAGGCGACGTTGGTTTCCTTCACGGGTTTCCCGCGGACGTTGCAACTTATAAAAGCCGTTCCAGAAGTAAGAAGAAGGAGGCGGACCGGTTATCACAATTAGAACGCCAGGTCCACACATGGGAGGCCCAGGTGAAGCGGCAGCAGGAGCAACTGGACTCAATTACCCAGCAAAGGGAATCTCGGATGGTGCTACAAGATCCTCCAGTCGATGTCACCCTATCTCAGCGGAAAAGCAGCGTGGGTTCCACGCAGCTAGAAAATCCTGCAGTTGATGAACCGGCGGCTCACTACCCCGTGGATGATATCACGGAGAAGACAAATTGTGAGTTACATGTGCCAATGAAGAACATCAGTTATCCGGTGGCGAAAGGATATGCTTTACAACATCAACCTGGAGCAACCTTCCATTTTGGTCAGATTCCAGCTGGATATGCTCGTGTCGGGGTCACAAAAGTTATGCCGGGATTCCACTCAATGGAACTTGACATTCCGGGAAATGATGACGAGAAGACTTTGGGAGAAGTCGAGCATGGTATCGTCCTATGGAAGAAGAAATACATCATCTTTACAGACTCTACGCCAAGGCCACCGACTCCTCCGGGTAGAAATTTATCACCTAAAAGTCCACCCGCCTTCCGCGATGATTGGGTGCCCACCGCAAGTCCATCGCCCGCGCCGTCCCGTCAGCCGACTGATGCGCCCACTAGTCATGTGACAAAGCGGAGTTTGTTCAGGAAAGACAGGTCCCCTGTCATTAAACGTGCAAAGAAAACGCATAAATTGAAGTCTCCTGAGAAGTTAGCTCCTGAGAAACCGGCTTGCGAGATGACTATGGAGGAAATAACGGTGAGCTTAAATGCCGATGCGGCAACCTTTTTTGAACGGCGAAAAGAGGAAAAACATGCCGCATCACAGGATCCCTTAAAGGAACTTCTGAAGACTATACCAATTGAGGTAAAAGATCGCACCATTGACAACTTATATAACCCTCCACCGGCGCCGTTTACAGACTATGAGCGAGGTATTAACAAGGTACATAGCTCGCAGATGGAGGAAGAGGAGGAGCGACGGAAACAAAAGAAATGCGGGAAACAAGTTGCCCAGCTCGGGGAACAAGAAGTACAATCGATGGCCCCGCTCATTGTGTCGTCTCGGGCTCCTCAGGAAATCGAGCCTGGAGAATTAGTTGTATACCGTGCAGACAGAGAGTACGAGACTCTTGAGATAGCATATCAATATACTCTTGGGCTGCCTCTGGTGACAAACCCCAGTGCTCTAACAACACAGTTATGGAGATTGCATAACTGGTACATGGACATCTCAAAAGATGGGACTTTCTATTTCATGGCGGGAGTTAAGGATGAGCACTACTTCCAAGAATATGCTGTACAGGTTGAGTTCTCTGAACTTTTTCAGATGTACAATCAACGTGCTCTCGACAAATCTATCATCAGCTGCTATTGTCTGTAAGTAATTTATTTGTGTATTTTCGTTATTTAGTTAAGCTCGTTCATTGCCAGTAATTATCCTCACATCATTCTTTTGTACGCTATTATATATGCAGAATGAAGATTCGTGAATGCAGACAGCTCAAAATCTGGGACATTGGGTTCATTGACCCGGATAAAGTTCATGTCCAAACTTTAGAAAATCAACCGGACGCCATAGAGGACGTTCTACTGAATTTCTTTAAGCGACAAAGTACCAAGAAAGAAATACTTTTTCCCTACAACTTCAAGTGAGTGTTAATGTCTTGTACACATTATTTTTTGCTTTCCCGATATTAAGTGCAATTGATGAGTTCTGAATTACGTGCGCAGTTACCACTTCATTCTCCTGATCATTAAACTCGATGATGGAGAAGTTGAAATCTGGGACTCAAAAAAAACAAATCCAGATGCATACAAAAGCGTGCGTATAATGCTCAAGAGGTAATTTCAATCGCACTAGGCCTCTATTTCGTTCATTTACTTGATATCAAAAGTAAGTAATAACTCCTCAATTAATATTCTTTTTGGGCAGGGTTTGGAAAAAGTTCACCGAGCAAGAACCCGGTGAATGGAAAGATAAGCTGGAGTTCAAAGCTAACAAAGTAAGTAATAGTACTTAACTAGGTCCGTGTATCGTTCTAATTCTCTTTATTATTATTTGATTAAATCATATTGTTGTATAGTGGTGTCTGCAACAACCAGATGGGACAGATTTATGTGGATACTACGTTTGTGAGTTCATTCACATGAGAGTCAATGAGAGAGTCAATAGTCAAAGAAACATAGAGGTACGCAAAAATCAATCACAACTTTATTTTTCTACTATCACTTGTGTTTAGTTTCAATCATAACTAATTTGATCTCCTCCTTTTAAAGATCGCAAGGAAGCGGAACCAACTCCTACCAACGAACCGCGTTAAAGCAATTGCGGAGGAATTGGCGGGATTTTTCCTTACGCATGTCATAAATCCATCCGGTGAATTTCACTATGTGGAAAAATAGACTCCCTCCATGTAATAGCAGTGATATCTCCGTGAAAAAAGTACTTTAATTATATGTAATTATGGGTACTTCATTTATATGTGTAGTGAGTACAATTATATGTGTACGTAGTGAGTACAATTTATATGTGTAATGGGTACTTCATACGTGATCTCCTCCGAAACCCTGAAAAATAAGCGAAAAGGAAAAAACAGAAACCCTAAACCCCTAAAAATAAGCGCAAAAGAAAAAACAGAAACCCTGAAAAATAAGCGGAAGAAAAAAAAAGGAACTATTAATACCGGTTGGTATTACCAACCGGTACAAAAGGTCATTCGCCTGCGCGTGCTCAGCCGTGCCCACGTGGAGGCCTTTAGCACCGGTTTCATTGGGTTCCGGTGCTAAAGGGGGTACCCCTTTAGTCCCGACCTTTTAGCACCGGTTGCACAACCGGTGCTAAAAGCCCTTTAAAACCAGTGACAATGCCCCTTTCTCTACTAGTGCTCCCTTCATTGGAATACTGACAGATGCTATTGCCAGGATAGTTCCCACTGCTGCACCTATGCTGATGGAGTGCCATTGAATTGATGGTAGGATTATCGTCAAGTGTTCTTGCTTGCAAGGCCGAATAATCATCGACGCACCACCACCAGTCCAATAAATGCAACAGATTGAATAAAGTATATGTGTAGTAGAATATGTATGAAGTGATTCAGAGTGATTATTTCTATCGTATATCTCCTTTGTGAGATTTCATTAAACAGAAAGACCTGGTGCTCATTTCCGTCATAAGAGAAGAGATCCCATACAGCCAGGCAATGGTAAAAAATGAAGTGTGAGAAAAACTTTGAGAAAAGTTGTGACTAACTGCCATGACACCTACACGCACGCTACACCTACACGCTACACCCTCCACTAACTGCCACAGCAAATAGATCTGAAACTTTGTAACTCAATGAAAAAACTAGAACGAGAATGTGAGAAAAATAGTTCCGAAATTATTTTTCTCAATCAAAATTTCAGATATTTAAAATCTAAAAATAGATATTTAATATCGTAAAAGTCCTGAACTATTTCCCCTATATTCTATCTATAATGTTTGAGTGAGCTGCCAAGATTGAAATTATGGTTTGAGAGATAAAAAGAGAAGTTGTTTGAGAGGGAAAAAAGAGCTAGCACGGATACTAATGCGCCTATGACCAGTTAAGATAGGTTTTATGGGCGAGTGCCTATTTAGAAAATCAAGTCTCATAGACTTATATTTTGTTCATCAGTCTCCCGCCACTTCCTTGTCTTGATCAACTCATTTTTGTTGTTAGCCTCCCTTTGCTTTCTTTCTTGACCTCCGTCCTTGTCATCGTCCCTCCTTTCCCATGCGAGGTGGATGGAATGGCGGCACCGGCATGGGTTCACGATACGGCTGATCCAAGGTGGGTGTGATAGTGCTCCTATAGATCGTAAAGTTGCTTGCCCATAATCGGTTGCCCATAATCGGTTAGTGGTCGACGACTCGACGGAGATCACGGTGATTCAACGCTTTGATAGATGATGGTGAGTTGGCGACTGCAGACACTTTCTCCATGTGTCGCATCAAGCGTCTGTGTGTGGTGTGGTGGTTGGTTCATTCCTCTCTGATTGCAGTTCCATACATACCTTCCCCTCAGCCGTTTCCGGTTCCGAACTAGATCAGCGTAGAGCATAATTAGTTTAGAACCAATGTGCTTGTTTGTCTGTAATAGTACAAAAAAAAATCGCTGAGTTTAGGTATATGTTCCCTCCAAAAATAGAGCTATACTAGACGAACAGCGCGCTTCGCCGCGCCGCCTGCAGGACGTCCTAATACACGTGGCAGGCGTGGTAAACTTGTGGCACTTTACTCCGTGATGCAGCCGTGCAAAACAACATAGAAACAAAGGTTGGCCATGAGCTACAGAGTGAGTCAAGATGCAGGGACATGAAAAATAAAATGTGGTAGGAAACATATAAACAAAATACAGGTAAATATGATACCACAAGTTCTGAAACCACCAAGGACATATTTACTTTCAGACATGTCATCATAGATTGCTACTTCTACAGAAAAAACTCAATAGAGTAGCTATGATTTCCTTGGAATAAGATAAGCACCTATGCAGTGCAAGTTGTTCACTTAGAAGACGCAGGAATTAATTCAAAACCAATCCCGTCAAAATAAATGGTGATAGTCCTTTGAAACCGTGGATACAGTAACGCTACAAAGTTACTAATTAGCAAACTGATCATTATGAGGTGGGATTGGATGCCTCTAAGCGGCTGATACGTCTCCAACGTATCTATAATTTCTTATGTTCCATGCTATGTTATACCAAGTTATTACATGTTTTATATGCATTTTATATAGTTTTATGCATTTTCTGGGACTAACCTATTAACAAGATTCCACAGTGCCAGTTCCCTGTTTTCTGCTGTTTTTGGTTTCAGAAAAGTACTTAAGGAAATATTCTCGGAATTGGACGATTTCTTTTCAGAAGTCAGTTTTTATTTGGGAACGTTCCAGAAAACCGAAGACGAGACGAAGTGGGCGACCGAGGCGCCGTCACCAGGTCCTCCCGCGGCAGGCCCCCTGGCCGCGCGAGCACGTGGTGTGGGCCCCTCGGGGCGCCACCGACTTCGCCCTTTCGCCTACATATACCCCCCAGACCAAAAACCCTAGCACGGTGTTCATATTTTCCTCCACGGGTCCCGAGCCGCCGCCGTCGTCAACACCAATTCGGGAGAGATCAGAACTCCTCCCCGGCACCCTACCGGGAGGGGGAATCGTCACCGGAGGCCTCTACGTCGCCATGACCGCCTCCTGACTGATGCGTGAGTAGTCTACCCTTGGACTACGGGTCCATAGCAGTAGCTAGATGGTTGTCTTCTCCTCTTGTGCTATCATGTTTAGATCTTGTGAGCTGCCTATCATGGTCAAGATCACCGTTATGTAATACTTCATGTTGTGTTTGCTGGGATCCGATGAATATTGAGTACTAAAGTTATTGCTTCATAATATATCATGTGTGTGCTATTTAATGATCTTGCATGCTCTCCGTTACTTGTGTATGCTCTGGCCAAGTAGATGCTTGTGACTCCAAGAGGGGGTATTTATGCTCGATAGTAGGTTCATGTCTCTATTAAATCTGGGGTGGTGACAGCTAGCTCTAAGGTTGTAGATGTACTGTTGCTACTAGGGATAAAACAGTAGTACTTTGTCTAAGGATGATGTTACTTACTTACTTTACACACAGTGCTTAAGGCGATAATCTGTTGCATGCAACTTAATACTGAAAGGGGTGCGGACGCTAACCGGAAGGTGGATTATTAGTCATAGATGCGGTTGGAACGGTTTATGTATATTGTTGTAATGCCCGAATGAATCTCACACTAGACATCGTAACATTGGTATATGCATTGGTTTGCTCATCATTATTCTATCAATTGCCCAGCTGTAATTTGTTTACCCGCATGAATGTTATTATTATTTATGGAGAGACACCACTAGTGAACTGTGGACCCCGGTCCTTCTCTTTAATCTGATAAACCACAAACTGCAAACCTGTTACTTTCTGCAAACAAACATCTTTCTTCCACACATACGTTTAATCCTTTGTTACAGCAAGCCGGTGAGATTGACAACCTCACCGTTAAGTTGGGGCAAAGTATCTTGATTGTGTTGTGTGCAGGTCCCACGTCACTTACGTCGCAGACTTTTCTGGCGCCGTTGACACCTCGGGGGAATTCATTATTTCCTACTGGTTCGATAACCTTGGTTTCACAACTGAGGGAAACTTGCTGCTGCACTACTTCATACCTTCCTCTTGCGGTCTCCCAACAACACACCCACCGTGTGCATCAAGCAATCTTTCTGGCGCCGTTGCCGGGGAAATAAGAATTCCTTTGAAGACCTTCACACTCCTCCGTCAACTTCGTTGCCGGTGATTTGAAGATTCTTCTACGAGGGGAGTTTTCGCACTTCCAATCTTTTTATTTTGTTATTGTCTTGCTTAGTTTATTTTTATTATTGTCTTGTTTGCTTAATATCAAAAATACAAAAAAAAATAGTTAATTGCAATTTATTTTATTGTCTTGTTTGCTTAATATCAAAAATACAAAAAATTAGTTACTTGCATTACTTTGTTTATTTCGGTTTGTTAATTAATTTGCTAAAATGAGTACTGCTGAGAATACTAAGTTGTGTGACTTTACAAGCACCAACAACAATGATTTTATATGCACACCTATTGCTCCACCTGCATCTAAAGCTGAATTCTTTGAAATTAAACCTGCTTTGTTGAACCTTGTTATGAGAGAGCAATTTTCTGGTGTTAGTTCTGATGATGCTGCTGCCCATCTAAATAATTTTGTTGAACTATGTGAAATGCAAAAATATAAGGATATAGATGGTGATATTATAAAACTGAAATTATTTCCTTTCTCCTTGAGAGGAAGAGCTAAAGAATGGTTGCTTTCATTGCCTAGGAATAGTATTGATTCATGGATTAAATGTAAAGATGCTTTTATTGGAAAATACTATCCTCCTGCTAAGATTATTTCTCTAAGAAGTAGCATCATGAATTTTAAACAACTTGATAATGAACATGTTGCTCAAGCTTGGGAAAGAATGAAATCTTTGATAAAGAATTGCCCAACCCATGGACTGACTCCTTGGATGATCATCCAAACCTTTTATGCAGGACTGAATTTTTCTTCAAGAAACTTATTGGATTCAGCTACTGGAGGTACCTTTATGTCCATCACTTTGGGGGCTACAACAAAACTTCTAGATGATATGATGGTGAATTATTCTGAATGGCATACTGAAAGGACACCTCAAGGTAAGAAGGTAAATTCTGTTGAAGAAACCTCCTCCTTGAGTGAAAAGATTGATATTATTATGTCTATGCTTGCAAATGGTAAATCCCATGTTGATCCAAATAATGTTCCCTTAGCTTCTTTAGTTGCACAAGAAGAGCATGTTCATGTGAACTTTATTAAAAACAACAATTTCAACAACAATGCCTATAAGAACAATTATGGTAATAACAACTATAAACCCTATCCTCCTAATAATGGTAACTCTTATGGTAATTCTTATGGTAAAATGCCTAGTGAGGAAAGGATTCTAGAGATTGAAAAAGCTACTAAAGTTTTTATGCAAAACCAATATGAGCAAAATAAAGTGTTCACTAAAACCATGGAAGAACAATCTAATATGTTGAGAAATATTAGTCATCAAATGGAGAAATTAAACAGGGAGATTTCGGGTCTTCAAGGAAAAATGACTAATGCTGAAACTTGTATTTCCCCTATGTCTGCAGCACAATCTTCTTTTGTTAATAAAATGGCTGCTAAACCTGAAAATATTGATGATAATCCCTTTGCTACAGCCAATGCCATCCAAGTTCAAATAGATGAAAATGTTAGGATGATGGCCCAATTACGTGCTAGATGGGAAAGAGAGAAAGAACTAGATAAAGAGGCTAATATTGTTAAAGTTTTTACTATTACTACCTCTGAAAATAATGGTGTTTCACATGCTAGTAAGCCTCCTATTATCAATGGTAACATAGTTGGTGTTGGAAATGTCTCCTCAACTTCTTCCAAAAATTTAAAATTGCCCAAAACTGCTGAAACTAGTGTTGATAAAAGTGCTGAAATTTTTAAGAAGATGGGAGAATGTGGTTCGGTTTGCTTTGATGATAATAATTTTGATTTTGATAATTGTAATATCTCTGAAGTTATTAAGTTCTTGCAAAAATTGGCCACAAGTCCTAATGCTAGCTCTCTTAATTTGGCTTTTACTACTCATATTACAAATGCTCTCATTAAAGCTAGGTAAGATAAATTAAGAC
Organism: Poa annua; assembly: GCA_026929855.1. NCBI lineage: Eukaryota > Viridiplantae > Streptophyta > Magnoliopsida > Poales > Poaceae > Poa > Poa annua. Next base: position 77,365,007 of record CM049433.1, read on the forward strand.
TTGAAGCTTCTATCACTAAGAAGTTAGAAGATGGTTGGGAGCCCATCATTAAAATGAAAGTAGATAAATTTGATTGCACTGCTTTGTGTGACCTTGGTGCAAGTATTTCTGTTATGCCTAAAAAGCTTTATGATATGTTTGATTTGCCACCATTGGAACATTGCTATTTGGATGTTTTTCTTGCTGATAATACTTTGAAGAAACCTTTGGGGAGAGTTAATGATGTTCCCATTATGGTTAATAATAACCTGGTCCCCGTTGATTTCATTGTCTTGGATATTGAATGCAATCCATCTTGTCCAATTGTGTTGGGAAGGCATTTTCTTAGAACTGTGGGTGCTATTATTGATATGAAAGAAGGTACCATCAAGTACCAATTCCCACTCAAGAAAGGTATGGAACACTTCCTTAGGAAGAGAATGAAGCTACCTTTTGATTCTATTGTTCGTTCAAATTATGGTGTTGATGCTTCATCTCTTGATAATACTTGAGTTTTGCTTTCTGTGCCTAACTGAAAGGCGTTAAACAAAAGCGCTTATGGGAGACAACCCACTTTTTATTCCTGTTATTTTATTTTGTTGTGTCAAGGACTTGTCCTACCCCTATAGCAATACCTTTGTATCTTTACTTTATTGCATTGTTGTGTCAAGATAAGCCTCTAGTTGAAAGTTCATGCTAAATTTGGATTGCTGTGCTGAAACAGTTTCCTGCTGTCCACCGTTAAATTCATAACTCTTTACAGAAAAATCGGATGGACCTGGGATTTTTTGTGCGTAATCCTCAGATATATATGCAACTTTCATTAGTTTTGAGTTTTCTGATCTGAGCAAGTTAAGTGCCTCGAAAAAATTCGTCTTTACGGACTGTCCTGTTTTTGACAGATTCTGCCATTTATTTTGCAATGCCTCTTTTGCTATTTTGATTGGATCTTTTTATCCTATGAAGTATCAGTGGCTGTAGCTAATGTCCAGTAGCATTGGTAGCAATTGTGTTCCTACAGAATATCATAATTTTTCGTGCACTAACCCTCTAATGAAGTTTACTCTAAGTTTGGTGTAGAGGAAATTTTCAAGGATCAAGAGAGAAGGATGATATGATGTGATCAAGAGGATAGTAAAGCCAAAACTTGGGGATGCCCCGGTGGTTCATCCCCAACATATTTCAAGAAGACTCAAGCGTCAAAGCTTGGGGATGCCTTGGGCATCCCCTTCTTCATCAACAAACTATAAGGTCCTTTCTAGTGAAACTATATTTTAATTCCGCCACTTCTTATGTGCTTTTCTTGAAGCGTCGGTTTGTTTTTGTTTTTGTTTTTGTTATTTTCATTCTCTGAATAAAATGGATCCTAGCATTCCTCTGTGGGAGAGAGACACGCTCCGCTTTTTCTTATGAATACTCGTATTCTTCACTTATATTTGTTGAGTATTCTTCTATGTTACTTCAATGCTTTCTAGCTCTTGTTTTTCATGCATCTCTTGCTAGAGCTGTTAGCTTTATTATATCATACTCTCATATCTCATTGTTATATACTTGGAGAGTTTATCTTTTAAATAAGTTGATTGGTGTTTGGTTGGAAACAGAAAATGCTAAATGTGGTAGATGGTATAATGAAAAAGATATACATGCTCTTATGAATTGTTATCTTGCATGTTGTGGTGCTTGGCAATTGTTTTGAGCTCTCAAGTAGATCATGTTTAAGCTTTTACATCATGTAGTTAAAACCTATTAGTGAGGAACTACCGTAAAACTTGCTGAAATTTGGTTTGCATGTTTGGTATCTCTAAGGTCTAGATATTTTCTAGTTAAAGTGTTTGAACAACAAGGAAGACAATGTAGAGTTTTATAATGCTTGCAATATGTTTTTATATACGTCTTGTTGTCATAGTTTATACTTGTGTTTGTTTCAAACAACCTTGCTAGCCAAAGCCTTGTACTGAGAGGGAATGCTTCTCGTGCATCCATAATCCTTGAGCCAAAACCTATGCCATTTGTGTCCACCATACCTACCTACTACATGGTATTTCCTGCCATTCCAAGCAAATACTTCGTGTGCTACCTTTTATTATTCAAAACATATTATCTCTTATTTGTGTCAATGTTTATTAGCTCATGAGGAAGTATGTGGTGTTACGGATATCAACCTTGTCATTTGCTTTTAGACAGACTTTCACAACCGGACTAGTGGCATATACATCCGCTTATCCATTAACTTTGCAAAAAGAGCTGGCAAATGGGGCGCCCAGTCCCAATTAATTACAACTTTAATCGCTGCAATCTCTTCACATTTTTGCCCTGATCCAATCAGTCAAGCAATGACAACAGTTTTTAACTATATGTGTAAACCAAAGAGATAAGGGGGATGATCTACCTTGCTGGTAGAAATAACGTCCTTCATGGGAGCCGCTCTTGAAAGTCTGGTTGACAAGGGGGTAGAGTGCCCATTACCATTCGTTGACAACGACAAACACCGCTCAAAACTTACTTTTATGCTCTCTATATGATTTCAAAAACCTATAAAACTAAGAAGCTCTAGCACATGCTTGTATCCCTGCTTCCCTCTGCGAAGGGCCTATCTTTTACTTTATGTTGAGTCAGTTTACCTACTTCTTTCTATCCCCGAAGCAAACACTTGTGTCAACTGTGTGCAACAATTCTTATATGCTTACTTATTGCACTTGTTATATTTCTTTGTGTTGACAACTATCTATATGATATACATGTTTAAAAGTTGAAAGCCAATGCTGAAACTTATATCTTCCTTTGTGTTGCTTCAATGCTCTTTTGCTTAGATAATATTGCTTTATGAGTTAACTCTTATGCAAATCTTTTTGATGCTTGTTTGAAAGTACTATTCATGAAAAGTTTTACTTATATGATGTAGTTGTTTACTCCTTGTCTATTTGTTAGCAAACTATAGATCATTGCCTTGAGTCACTTCATTCATAACATGAGCCTTACATTATATTATGATCAAGATTGTGTTTAAGCATGCCACTTCAAAAATTATTCTTCTTTTATCGTTCTTGCCTACTCGGGACGAGTAGAACTAAGCTTGGGGATGTTGATACGTCTCCAACGTATCTATAATTTCTTATGTTCCATGCTATGTTATACCAAGTTATTACATGTTTTATATGCATTTTATATAGTTTTATGCATTTTCTGGGACTAACCTATTAACAAGATGCCACAGTGCCAGTTCCCTGTTTTCTGCTGTTTTTGGTTTCAGAAAAGTACTTAAGGAAATATTCTCGGAATTGGACGATTTCTTTTCAGAAGTCAGTTTTTATTTGGGAACGTTCCAGAAAACCGAAGACGAGACGAAGTGGGCGACCGAGGCGCCGTCACCAGGTCCTCGCGCGGCAGGCCCCCTGGCCGCGCGAGCACGTGGTGTGGGCCCCTCGGGGCGCCACCGACTTCGCCCTTTCGCCTACATATACCCCCCAGACCAAAAACCCTAGCACGGTGTTCATATTTTCCTCCACGGGTCCCGAGCCGCCGCCGTCGTCAACACCAATTCGGGAGAGATCAGAACTCCTCCCCGGCACCCTACCGGGAGGGGGAATCGTCACCGGAGGCCTCTACGTCGCCATGACCGCCTCCTGACTGATGCGTGAGTAGTCTACCCTTGGACTACGGGTCCATAGCAGTAGCTAGATGGTTGTCTTCTCCTCTTGTGCTATCATGTTTAGATCTTGTGAGCTGCCTATCATGGTCAAGATCACCGTTATGTAATACTTCATGTTGTGTTTGCTGTGATCCGATGAATATTGAGTACTAAAGTTATTGCTTCATAATATATCATGTGTGTGCTATTTAATGATCTTGCATGCTCTCCGTTACTTGTGTATGCTCTGGCCAAGTAGATGCTTGTGACTCCAAGAGGGGGTATTTATGCTCGATAGTAGGTTCATGTCTCTATTAAATCTGGGGTGGTGATAGCTAGCTCTAAGGTTGTAGATGTACTGTTGCTACTAGGGATAAAACAGTAGTACTTTGTCTAAGGATGATGTTACTTACTTACTTTACACACAGTGCTTAAGGCGATAATCTGTTGCATGCAACTTAATACTGAAAGGGGTGCGGACGCTAACCGGAAGGTGGATTATTAGTCATAGATGCGGTTGGAACGGTTTACGTATATTGTTGTAATGCCCGAATGAATCTCACACTAGACATCATAACATTGGTATATGCATTGGTTTGCTCATCATTATTCTATCAATTGCCCAGCTGTAATTTGTTTACCCGCATGAATGTTATTATTATTTATGGAGAGACACCACTAGTGAACTGTGGACCCCGGTCCTTCTCTTTAATCTGATAAACCACAAACTGCAAACCTGTTACTTTCTGCAAACAAACATCTTTCTTCCACACATACGTTTAATCCTTTGTTACAGCAAGCCGGGGAGATTGACAACCTCACCGTTAAGTTGGGGCAAAGTATCTTGATTGTGTTGTGTGCAGGTCCCACGTCACTTACGTCCCAGACTTTTCTGGCGCCGTTGACACCTCGGGGGAATTCATTATTTCCTACTGGTTCGATAACCTTGGTTTCACAACTGAGGGAAACTTGCTGCTGCACTACTTCATACCTTTCTCTTGGGGTCTCCCAACAACACACCTACCGTGTGCATCAGCGGCATCGATAAATTAAATTGGCGATGATCTGTTAAGTTTTAAAGGAGCGTCTCGCTCGCCGGCGTCCATTACTCCACCGAACCAGAGTGTGGTGTACTTGAATCACTCGGCGGAAACGTCCATGCGCCGTCTCCTCTTCAAGCCCAGCCTCTGCACTGCACCTGAAACTCAAATCAGAGTTCATGTTGACTAAGGTAGTTATGTGCTGCTTCAAGATATGTTCTTCTTTGCAGAAGAAAATGTTAAGTTGTGTAGAGCAAATTAATCTAGTAACATATATTGTCGACTAAGAATTGTCTTGCAGCTAGGCAACTACTTAAGACAGGCTTTCTGGAAAAAAATTACCTTATCTTGCATCCACAAGAAGAAGTTACATGATATATAGGTTTCTGACATGAGGATAGCCTAATTACCCCAAAGGCTTAATTTAATTATGGAGTTGTTGTAGAAGAGATTTTTCTCTCCTTGCAGTCGAGCCTATAGCCTATTCCTAACCTTGTTAATCCTTAGAGAACAAACACATCTTTACTTAAAGGCTGAAAAGGCTAGGATAACAGAAATAGATCCATGCACATGAAGATCAGTGTCCCATGGAGGCTTTTACATAGACTATTAACTACAGAATGTGATGCAGCAGAAAACTAAAATTACCCTGCAGATATTTTAAAATGCTTGTCATGAAAATTTTCTTCATCTTTGGGTTCCCAAACATATTAAACTCATACATATGCACTCTAATTGGAATGATTCAATGATGATTTTTTCCTTAAGATAAATAAGTTCTGATGCTTCACGCTACTCCTATGAAGCATCATTAATCAATTAGGACAGCTAAAAAAAAACATAACAGGATTAGAAACAATGTTTTGATACAAAATCTGAGTTCATGTTGACCATATAGGAAAAACAATTTCAACCTATATCAATGAACCTGTCGGGTCTTTTTCGGTGTTGGGCGTTGTAATCATCAGTAGACAGAAAGTACATGAAGTTTGACGACATGTACATTTACAATGGGTACTTCTAATTTAAAAGAGTATAAAACATGAAAATAGCATATAACTAACTTTCCAATAACCATATCAAGAAATAAGGTCAGGAACAACAATTACCTTAATAGTATTGTACTATGTATTAAGCAATGATTGGTAGAGACGTGTGATCTACAATTTAAGAACAATCAAGTAGTGGTTCGGGGTTAGGGCCAAACCGTTGGTAGCAGTGGTTCTCAGCAGATCCAGCGCCATAAAAGCTCAACTCTTTTCCTTGATGATAAACACAACAGGAAAACAAACCAGAGCACTAAAGCAAGAAGGTTCTATTCCAAGGCTGAACGGTTCTGCGCATAATTTAATGTAACTGCTCAAAGATTAGTCAAGGATGGAAGTCCATCTTGCCGCAGGAAAAAGAGAAATCAAGATTCACCTCATAGAGGAAGGGAATAGCAGTGTCAAACATCACCGTGCAAATTGTAAGGCACCTGCGTCATGCACTACCACTTCTAAACTTTCTGCTCCAACTCTGAAACCTCACATCACATCCCTGAAGAAAGCAAACCACGATATAAACCAAAACTGCAAATGGCACAAGCTTAAATGCACAACGTCCACAAACAGCTATGATGCCAAAGCAACAAAACACAGTAGTTATATTACCTGATCTATAAAATATAAAGTAGCTTGCCAGGAAATACAGAAACATATTAAAGCTTTAGGGATCAGCATCAACTTCATTGCTTCATATACTCATCTAATCTGAAAGAAAAAATATAAGATTCAACGGTGAATTAACAACATGGAAATCATAAACACTTATAGCGACCACAATATTAGGCAAAAAAATCACACTATGACGACATATTTGTATTCTTCCGCATGTTGCTAATCAGCCCAGAACAAGTAATTGGCTCAAACTCACCACAGACTGAATGAGACAGTACCCTGAGAGACCACCAGTTGCATTCTCTAAGACCTTCATATCGAGTATCGTATGCTTTCGCATGTTGCTGATCAGCCCAGAACAAGTAATTAGCTCAAACTCACCACATGGAAGCAATTTGCTATCCAGAAAAAAACTTGCTTCAAATTAATTAAAGAACCTCCAAGAGCAGAAATCACTTGTGCTTGATTACCAGCTCCAATTAGCTAATCAAACAAAGAAGTAATCCATCATTCATGGATACCCGACAACAACATTACCAGTACAAGCTTATAGGAATTAAGGAAACAAACAATATTGGAACTGCTCTCACCTGCTTTGCCTCGAGAAGATTCAGTCTCTGATTCCATGAAATTGTTTCATTCCACGAGCTTGGCTGATAACCAACTTCATCTTTCACATGATTCATACATACAATTAATCAACTCGATCGGTAAAGATGAAAGCGGATGCTCAGAGACAAACCTCAGACGCTTCATGGACTGTAGAAACTTAGGGGAAACTAAACAATGAACTTTCGCTTGCCAGAGCAACTCATATCAGATTTGTGGCTTCAATTTAACAATCAACCTGTTAGATTAAAAGGCTGCAAGTATAAGAAAAAAAAACAATCTCAATTCACATGGTAACAACCTGGCCAAGTAACACCTCATGCATCTGAAATACTGATTTCTAATTGAGCAACATAATCATCATCAACAATTGCAACGATCTGAATAACAGACTGGCCAGATCAATTCAGAACTCAAAATATGCATTTATGTACTATATGACCAGTACACCAACTATAACTACAGAACTTGAGTACGTGAGCACAGAGCTGACTCCAATCTCTCTACAAGTCAGCATGTATTCTCCATTACAAGCATCAATTCTAGCATAAATGGAGATGAACGGATGCAGTTCTTGACATCAAACCCTAGAATCAAAATAGACCGAAGAATCAGGAGCTCACGTGGGGAGGACGAAGGCAACGAGGACACGGGGGCCTCCCCAGCCTCACGGGGGCTATTTTGGAGGAGAAGAGGCTGGGGAGGGCACGGGAGCGGGAGAGAGGAGGCCTCGCTGGGCAGCGGGACGGGTGAGCCAGGGCGTGGGGTACGGCGCGCGGCGGCGACGCAATGAGAAAGGGGATTCGGGAGGGGATAGGTAGAGGCGGCGGAGGCCGTGGCGAGCACGACGGCAGAGGCGGCCGCCTCCAAGGCCTGCTTCCGGATCTGCTCCGCGCAGACGCGGTCGCCCTTCACGGCCGCGGACCCGCCGCCTACAGCGGGCGGCGCGGTGCGGCGGAGGCGAGGACGCCTGCGCCCAGCGACCGCGTCCGCGTCAAGCAGCGCGGCCTGCTGGGGTGAGCACGGCCGCCGCGAGCGCGTCCGCGGCGAGCAGCGCGACCTCCAGTGCGGAGAGCACTGCCATGGCAACCAGCCCGGCGTCCAGCGCAGCGAGCACGACCTCCTGGGGTGAGCACGGCCACCGCGAGCGCGTCTGCGGCGAGCAGCGCGACCTTCAGTGCGGAGAGCACTGCCGCGGCGACCAGCCCGGCGTCCAGGGCAGCGAGCGCATCCGCAGCGAGCAGCGCGGCTTCCTGAGGTGAGCACGGCCGCACCGAGCCGCGGTGCGGCGAGCGGCCGAGCGCGTCCGGCGAGAGCGTCCATGGCAGGCAGCACGTCCGGAGCGAGCAGCGCAGCCTCTACCCCATTTTAATCTTTGCGCGAGGACGGCGGCGAGGAGGAGGAGCACAAGTTTGCTTTGGCCACCAGCCACCCACATGCAACTGGACCCATGGTTAGAGACATACGATGGTTATGGACCCACGAGTCAGAGTCACATAATGGGCAGATGGCCTGAGAAGGCTCCCTGCTAGCCCGGCTTATAGTTTGAAGTAATGTGTAGTTTTTTCTTCAAGGGGAGCTATATGTGTAGTAACTGAGCCCAACTCCATGTTTTTGCTCGGCCCAATTCGACTGTATCGTATGTGTGGGGTATGTCGTTTATCCCTAAAAGGCTTCGGCCTATGTGCGAAAGAAGGCCTGTGGCACTAATTATACTACTACTAGCCCATATCGGGTTACTTGTGCTGGACAAACACAAGAAATACAGGCATAATCCTTAAAAAAAAAGTAGGATTTTTCCTAAAAAAAATGCTGGCACAATTCTCAAACAAAAAGGTGCGGAAACCCCAGAATATTGTGCCATTTGAATAGCATAACAAGCCTAAAAAATATGTATCTAAAAATACAAAATGTTCCGTCTCGCACAAAGTTTTTCTGTATCTTCTAAAAACTAAACACAAATTGCAGCACCATGCTTTCGTCCCAAGTTCTCTCAAATAAAAACTTGTATTGAAAAGAAAAACAATTGTTAGCTCAAATCACACCTACCTACTATGATGATGGGTTGTTTTCGTCGAGGTGACGTCAATCGGATCAGTAAATTACTAGTCAGTCTCCTAGATTACTGGAGCTCAGCTCTAAAGTCAATGTGGAGAATCGTCATGTACCCGTGACTGTCTCAGTTTCTGTCACAAAGAAAAATGATAGTATCACAAATCTGCACGCTTCGTCGATATTATGCGGCGAAACACCCATCAAGCCATCAGAGATGTGGAAGTGCATGTGCTTACGCATCGCAAAGGTCCAAACGATAAGGAATGGACTACGACGTGTAGCTGCTGAAGTCCTCGATGAACTTGATTTGCTGCCTGGGACTGTTCTAGTAATCTCTGACCGTTATTGGGTATACTCTGTTCTAAAAGCGTCTCCGGTCTTTTTTTTCCGATAAATGGCGCTTTATTATTTAAAATGTTTAAGCGTTTACACCCAGCCTCTGCATAACGAAAATGCGCACAGCTGTCCCACAGTACATAATCCGAAGCTGAATAAAGACGTATTACATATCATTATTAAAATGAGCAAATGCAACTACGCCTGAAGTGGTGGTGGCTCAATCCGTAGATTATGCTGCCACCCATGATGGGAAAAAGTATCCCTCGCCGTGGACTCCAACCGTGCACAGACCTCCATAAATAGGTCTCGGTGCTCCACCCGCTGAAGAGACGACCATGAACGGAGTGTACCGGTACACCGATAGATGACCTGCAAGGGAGAAAACAATTTATCGTTAAACACTTTATCATTTCTACATAGGCATAGCGACCAAATGATGGCAAGCGCTCCCACCCTAATAAGCTTCCTAAACCTATTATCGATACCGTGTAACCAATTTTCAAAGATATTGGCAACACTACGTGGTGGATAAAGGTTAGATGCTACTTGGATGATTGACCATATAGATCTTGCAAACCGATATTGAAAAAAGAGATGTTTTGTTGTTTCATTCTGATTACAGAAAATACAACTCTTACTTCACTGCAGTTCCGTTTAGCAAGATTGTATTTGGTTAGAATTACTCCACGACGAAGATAGCATCTAAACACCTTGGTTTTAAGTGGTATCTTTATCTTCCAAATCAACTTGTTGTTATCAACCGGTATATTAGATTGGGATAAGACATTATACATGGAGCTTACCGAGAATTTGCCGTTGCAGGCCGTTCAAAGATAATTAGGCCACGTCCGATCAGAAATCACTCCCACTTGCGATACCCAAAGGCAGATTTAATCCGGCGCGGTCCAATCTTTGGTCCGCTACGTTCAGCCCATGCTCTCCTCGTCCCGTTGGGCTTGCCGGACGAAAACGTGTGAGATGCCGCGTAGGACTCTGACGCGAAGGATAATCCTGTTATTAGCCAACGCCTTGAATTGACATCCAGGGTCAAAGCATAGGGGTAGTGTAACTTACAAAAAAAATGGCCTAACCTCGACAGAGAAGACACGAACCTGCAGACAAACCCTGCATCGCGCGTGCAGCCGTGTTGTCCTTGCCGGCTGCCGGGAAACTTGACCATGTTTGCACCAATTTGTTGCGTTCTCTCCTGCCTGGTTCGCCTACCACAATTTTTTTAAAAAAATTGGTGCGTCCAGCCCAGGTGTGCTGCTCGATCGACCACACTCCCACGTGCGCCAGGTGCCTTGTTTGTTGTAAACTTGACATCCTAGGAGAGTTTCCTAGCACTAACCATCAGCTAGGCAGCAGACATGTGAGCAAGTTGTACCGGCGACGGTCGGGAGCCAATCGCGGCCTGTCTTGTCGACTTGTCCCGCATGCCCAAGGAGTGTCCGTTGGAAATACGCTCTCCCAGGGCGCCGTCGTGGCCACGGCTGCTGGCAAGGATTTTGATCTCTCGCACTCACGCGCGGCGAGGGGACGGCTCCAACTTTCTACTCCTAGTGGAAGAAGGGTGGCGACGTCGCGTCCTGCCTGCCTCGGTTGTTACCTCCCTCCCGCTCACTGCGTGCGCCCCTTTCTACCGACCTCTCGGGCTCAAAGCACGCCTGGATGAATTTTCGGTGTCATCTTCCCGCGACGCGTACCTCTAGGCAGCGTAGTACAACTTGTACGCGCACGACGTCCGGAAAATGCTTGGAAACAGATCGAGCAGACTTGTCCTCTCCTTTTCTGCGGAAGATTTACGTATATTCTGACAGAAAACCAGGAGAATTTCATTTCTGTAGACACAAAGCGTATGTAGCACTGCGGTATTACTTTTAGCGAGATGGCTTTCCAGTGATCTTCACGGAAACGTAGCTAAGCAAAATCTTTTTTTTTAATTTAAAGCAAAATCTTCTTTTGTTGCATTTAAAGCAAAGTCTTGTAAACAACACCTCACGCTTAGGGCATCTCCAACAGCCCGACGCATTTTGGGACCAAATCGTGTCAGATTTGGTCCGTTTGCGTCGGTCCGTGGACAGGAAATGAGTGATGTCCGACCACCTTGTCCGTTTGGGTCGCGCCCCAGCCCAGCGGCCCGACGCATTTTGGCCGCGCCCTTTTTTCATTACGAATTATATGAAATTGGTTGCATTGTTTCCACTAGAAAAATGTCCCGGCCATTACAAACACATTGGCGCTAAATCGATCACTCGGCGCGAGCTAAAATGATGGCGCGCTGCTTCATCACCCAAGATTTTTGGTCCTCGGCCATGTCGGTGGTGTCCACGAGCATGATCACCCTCTCCTTGGCCATGATCTTCGCCTTGGCGTGGCTCGCTTCAATTTCTACAGCCTTCTTTGTGAGGGCATAGAATTGAGCGGCCATCTCTTCCCTCTCGCGGCGCTTCTTCTCCTCTCTCGCGGCAATGGCCTCCTCCTTGTTGGCCATGCAGCCCTTCAAGGTCTCGGTCAGTGATTGCACATTGGCATCCCTCTTCATGTCCATTGCCGAGGCTTTGTGTCCCCTCGGCATTCCTTTGCAAACAGCGGCCTTGTCACCGCCATCATCTTCCGCCCCCACGGTGGCCGGGTCTCGGCCATTCTTCAAGCCCTTCTTGTGGCTTTGATATGTTTGTTTCCATTTCTCGTGGTCCTTAAACTCGTGCAAACAATGGATCAAGTGGTAGGACTTGCCCTCATAGGCGGACTTGAAGAACTCTAAGGCCTGCACAATCTACATAGGCCATGGAACCGTGGCCACTCACGACAACAAACAAAGGAGGAGGACACCTCAAAATGACGAGGATGAAAGACATACCGTGTCGGCGACGCCGACGCCTGATATAGGGCGGTTCACGACGTGCTCATGGGCGCCGCAAAACTTGTTGGTCTTGACCTGGATGTAGGACCATCGTTTTTTGATGGACACTTGGCCGCGGTCGCTGTGGATGACGAAGGGCTTGAGGTGCCGGCGTTCATGAAAGTCCGCGGTCACCCTCTTCCAATAGGCATTGCCCTTTTGCTCGGTGCCGACAATGGCGTTCACGCTCGATGCGAGCCAAGACCGGCAAAGGCACTTGTCCTCGGCGTTCGTGTAGCCCGTGGCCCTCTTCGATATCTTCTTGGCCGCGGCTGTGCCAGAAGTAGTAATCGCGGCGTCCGGATCGTCAACCTCCTCCTCCTCTTCCTCCTCCTCTCTTTAGCCATCGTTGAACATGGCCGTGGGGACGGCCGAGCCCATTCCCTGTTCGAAAAGGGGGTGCTCGTCGATGTCGACTGTCTCGGCCTGGGTGCCTTCCGTCCCAAAGGCTCCATGGCCGCCGCCGTTGATGAAGCCGACCATGATGTCCTCGCCATGCTCGGCGAAGAACGCCTACGACCAATTCGGCGTTATGCCGACCACATGCATAATTAACGAACGTATGGCAAATCGAGAAGGATCGTACCGGATCGTCCGGGGTCAGGGCGGCCTTTTCGCCGAACAGGGCGCGGGCATTCATGGAGTTCGCCGGAGGACCATCCCGACTTAGTTTGCGCGCCGACGGGGCAGAGTCCACGGGCACCGGCGTGTGGTTGAGATCGATTTGCGACGGCGATGCCCATCCATCATGGTTAGCGGCAACTCCGACGACGTCGATGGCGCGCCTCCGAATCGGGACATCGCAAGCGCGTGGGCCTGATGAACCGGCGCTATGGCCGTCGCCGTTGCGGGGGAGCGGGGCGCCACGGGAGGAAGGAGAGCGCGCGACGTCACGGAACAGCACGAGGTCGTGCCGGCTACGGCATCTGCCTTGTCCTCGCCGACGAGCTCTTGGACCCGGGACGTCGCGATGGCCAGACGGAGTCGCCTTTCTTCCTCCATGGCCGTGTTCAACTTCTCGGCGTTCCTTGCCTTCTCGGCCAGCCGCCGCGTCTGCCGCTTGGCGTTCTCGGCCTTCCTCTCCTCCGCGGTCAGCGACTCCTTCTTCACCTTGGCCTTGTTCTTCCCGTTGGCGGCGGTAGCCGTGCTGCCGGATGGCGCGGAGGCCGCGACAACGCCGTTCACAACCACGTCGTCGTCGGTGGTGGCCGCGGCGGCGGCGTTCTCCATCGGCGACGGGGGAGGAGGGTTTTGGGTTTGGGGGGCGCGGAGAAATTTTGGCAAATGGCGGGAGTGGGGAGTGGTGTTCGAGCCACTTCCAGTCGGGCCAGGCATATAAGGGGGCGGACAGTGCGCGGACAGCGCGGACCGTCCGGGGCGACGCAAACCGCGCCCAATTGGGCGCGGTTTGCGTCGGCGCGGACAGCTCAGACAATTTGCGTCGGGCCGTTGGGCTGGGTTTTTCTCAGCCCCGGACAATTCCGGACAGAAACGGACGTCCGCGGTCCGTTTGCGTCGGGCCGTTGGAGATGCCCTTAGAGCATTCTCTAATAGGTGTCCTATCCTAAATTCAGCGAAGCCTTGTATACGTCATCCAAAACAAACCGAAACAACACTTCACACTCACGGGAGCCGCCCAGTCGAACAAGAACAGCTCCATCCTTACTCTCATCTATGGGACAGGGCACTCGGCATGCATGTTCCGCACACGTACACGAACCGGAAAGCACCCAGACGCGTGCCTCGGATAGCGGACGCAAAACCACAAATCCGTCGACTACCTGAAAGGCAAGCAGCACTGGCAGACAATCTGCATCAGCATGCACCTTTTCTATACCTCCATTGCCAAAGCAAAATAGACATGTGCCACCGGAGGGCTATACCCCCATGTATGACCGTACGATGGGCTTTTAGATTCGTGGTGGCCACCAATCGGACCAATGTAATTAGAGAGTGGGCGGCTGCAAATCTCTGACCAATGTAATAGATATTTAATATCGTAAAAGTCCTGAACTATTTTCCCTATATTCTATCTATAATGTTTGAGTGAGCTGCGAAGATTGAAATTCAAAATTTGTATGGTTTGAGAGATAAAAAAGAGAAGTTGTTTGAGAGGGAAAAAGAGCTAGCACGGATACTGATGCGTGTAGGTTTTGTAGGCGAGTGCCTATTTAGAAAATCAAGTCTCATAGAGTTATATTTTGTTCATCAGTCTCCCGCGACTTCCTTCTCTTGATCACCTCATTTTTTTTGTTAACCTCCCTTTGCTTTCAATCTTGACCTACGTCCTTGTCATCCTCCCTCCTTTTCCATGCGAGGTGGATGGAATGGCGACACCGGCATGGGTTCACGATACGACTGATCCAAGGTGGGTGGGATAGTGCTCCTATAGATCGTAAAGTTGCTTGCCCATAATCGGTTAGTGGTTGACGACTCGATGGAGATCACGGTGATCCAATGCTTTGATAGATGATGGTAAGTTGGCGACTGCATACACTTTCTCCATGTGTGGTGTGGCGGTTGGTTCATTCCTCTCTGATTGCAGTTCCATACATACCTAATACCTTCCCCTCAGCTGTTTCTGGTCCCAAACTAGATCAGCGTAGAGCATAATTAGTTTAGAACCAATGTGCTTGTTTGTATGTAATAGTACAAAAAAATATCGCTGAGTTTAGGTAAATGTTCCCTCCCAAAAATAGAGCTATATGTGTAGTTTTTTTTTTCTTTAAAGGGAGCTATATGTGTAGTAACAGTGCCCAACTCCATGTTTTTGCTCGGCCCAACTCGACTGTAACGTATGTGTGGGGTATGTCGTGAATCCCTAAAAGGCTTTGGCCTATGCGAGAAAAAAGGCCAGTGGCACTAATTATACTACTAGCCCATATCGGGTTACTTATGCTGGACAAACACAAGAAATACAGGCATAATCCTTAAAAAAAAGTAGGCTTTTCCCTAAAAAATATGCTGGCACAATTCTCAAACAAAAAGGTGCGGGGACCCCAGAAATTTGTGCCATTTGAATCCAATCACAAGCCTAAAAATTATGTATATGAAAATACAAAATGTTCCGTCTCGCACAAAGTTTTTTTTTGTATCTTCTAAAAACTAAACAACAATTGTAGCACCATGCTTTCGTCCCAAGTTCTCTCAAGTAAAAACTTATGGTGTAAAAAAACAACTGTTAGCACCATGCGCATGCGACGGGGATAACTCAAATCGAGGTGACGTCAATCTACTATAATGATGAGTTTTTTTCGTCGAGGTGACGTCAATCGTTTCAATAAATTACAAATTACTAGTCAGTCTCCTAGATTATTGGAGCGTACCTCCAAAGTCAATGCGGAGAATCGTCATATACCGTCATATACCAGTGACTGTCTCAATCTCTGCCAAAATGAAAAAACGATAGAATCACAAGTCTACACGCTTCGTCGATATTATGTGGCGAAACACCCATCGTCTTAGCTAGCGACAAAATGATACACCTATTTTAAAGAGAGAATTCCTTATATAACTCCATCTTAAAATTGTGTTCCCTATTTGCCCTTAGGAAAAAATGTTCTTCACAATTTGACATCTTAATTTCATTTCTTTCCTAATATGGTCCTCTAGTGCATTCAAGCAGTAAAAAGGCTGTTTTACCCCTGATAAATTATGTCAGAAAACTTTATTTAAGTGTTGATAAATGCCAGCGTATTTGCCCTATTTGGTTCTCCGGGTTCACACCAAATGACAAAAAAGTAGCCCATGAAACCATCTTGCCGAGCGTGGCAGCAGCGCCCCAAGGTACGCACGAGACTGAAAGTTTACCATGGAGAGCCCGGCAGCACCGGGGCCAAGCACGGCGACGACCACTGTCGGGGATGTAACCCCCGGTACCCTAAGGTTATGGTTTTATTATGCTTATATTAGAGGAAAGAGAGAAGTTAAATGTGTGAGTGGGTGAAAGATAAGATGATATGCAAATAGATGCTACTCGGGCCGACATAAGCACTCTCCCGGCTAGCCTAAGCTGGGGATGGGCCGACTTTATGGGTAACCCGGGTGGACCGAGGTAGCCAGCAGCGGGGCACGATGCCTTTGGACTTCGGGCTGTCCGAGTTATCTCTAAAATCGACCTTCACCTCACCGACACCACCGCGCCGACTTCGACCTCGCCCCCGCCTTCAGCTCGCCCGCGCCATCTCCTGGCTTCCCCAACTTGGCGGCACTCCCGGCTTACTCGACTTGGCGACACTCTCGGCTTCCCTGACTTGGCGGCACCCCCGGCTTCACCGATTTGGCGGCACCCCCGGCTTCCCCGACATGGCGGCACCCCGGGACGCGCGCCGCACGGGTCGTGCCTGTCCAGGGAGTGACCAAGCGTGGCTACAGTGCCGATGATGTGACTAGAGTACACTTCATGATGCAGTGAACAGTGTGGACAAGACCCCAGTAGTCACCCCGGGGCTCCTCCTATATAAGGAGCACCAGGGGGAAGGCCCAAGACAAGGCCATGGCCGGACCAGCCACGGGCACGCTCCCTCGCCTCTTGCTTTCTTTCTCCCCCAAGACTTCCTAGAGGCAACCCGGCTCAGTTCATGGAGCGTTTGTAAGGTTCATATACAGAGAGGAGGAAATACACAAAGTAGACTAGATGCTGCAGTAGGGGTTTTATCTCCTCACGAGAGCCCCTAAGAAGGGTAAATCCTTGTGTCCACGTGTTCTCCGTGTGCGATCCCTTCGCGCTATCCCTCCCCGAATCCTCTAGCGTCCATCCGGCCCCACAAATTAGCCTACACGTAGGCATCTGTTGTTCGCCACGACGACAGTTGGCGCCCACCGTGGGGCTGACAGTGGCGCTTGCTGGACTAAATTCGGACGGAACCTTTTTCATCAACTCGGGGACTCGACATCGCCATTGTCCTCGCACTCCAACTCGCCGCCGCAAGCAGAGGCCGGCGCGGCCGGTATCGGCGCTCGTTTTCGACAGATCCCGGGTAACTCCCCGACAGTTGCCCGGGTCGTGTCGATTCGTTCAGTCCGCGCAACACCAGACAGGCTCCGTGAGTATTCTTTCCGTTACCGCATGCAGTTAGCTAATTTCAAATATTACTCGGGGACTGCCCTTCGTGCCTAGCTTATTTGTTAAGCCCGGAACGAAATGTCGTGACCCGGGGACTGTCCTGTTGTGTTGTCTGTGTATTTTTCCCCGGGAGCAAGATGTCTTGACCCGGGGACTGGCTCACCGGTCAGTTATGCTTTTCATCCTAAGTCGGTAGAACAACTCGGGATTTAATTTATCTGTATGCATGTGGTTTATGTCTGTTTGTTCCGAATTATTCGTATGTCGGCACTTCGAGGTGAACTCGGGGATTGCCCTGTTATTTATATGCATGCCTACCGTTTATACCGTTTGTATGTCGGCATCCCGGGATGATCTCGGGGACTGCCTCGTCTTTATACTTAGTTTTATCTCGGTAATTTCTATATCCTTTGCATGTCGGCAATCCGAGATAAACTCGGGGACTGCCTTGCCTATCTGCATGTATGTTGTTATTTATGTTGCCCATATACCGAATAGATTTCAACCTTGTTTCAAAGTTCAAGTAATGTATACTATCGGATATAATCTTGTGACTCAACTGACGAACGCCTAGAATGGTAGTCAAAAGCAGAGGTTGTGGAGTGTAGTAAACTTGAAATCATCCTCGGGAACTCGGTCTAAAAAGTAATTCAGCATATGTTATCTGTGTGTTTTCCCCGGAGCAAGATGTCTTGACCCGGGGACTGGCCCGCCAGTGCATTCTGTTCTTTCTGCTAGATCTCTAAAATAACTCGGGGACTCGATGAAAACTGAGTCAGCATCATAGTGCATAGCTTTGCGACTCATTGTAATTTCTGTCTTGTGCTAGACTTGGTATGATCAATTAAATAGAGTCATTATTCTTGTTAAATATATATGTGCTTGAACTAATATTGAAAGGTGATATCGGTGTTACCGAGAGGATATTCATGTCAATGGTCTTGGTTATGTCTGTTATTATGTCGGTTATCTCGGATCCATCTTATAGTTATTATCGTCTCAGTGTATATCACGGATAGTCTTTGGTATCGGCTTGCCGAGTTATAATGGCATATCATACCAAGTTGTTGCTTATGACGGTTCGCCACTGTATCACGGCATCCTTCCATATCCCAGATCACCGTTTATGTCGGTTCGCCACTGTATCACGGCATCCTTCCATATCCCAGATCACCGTTTATGTCAGTTCGCCACTGTATCACGGCATCCTTCCATATCCCAGATCACCGTTTATTTCGGTTTGCCACAGTATCACGGCATCTTTCCATATCTCAGATCATCGTTTGTGTTGGTTTGCCAAAGGCAACGTGTGTGATGAGCCCAGAGTGGCCGAGGTACCGACACATGTGTGATATGCCCAGAGTGGCCGAGATACCCTTATGTCAAACCAGCAGGGGCTGGAGACATCTATGTCGGTAAGTGCCCAGAGTGGCTACCGGACATCCGAGACACCCGAGATACCCTTATGTCAAACCAGCAGTGGCTGGAGACATCTATGTCGGTAAGTGCACAGAGTGGCTACCGGACATCCGAAACACCCGAGGTACCCTTACGTCAAACCAGCAGTGGCTGAAGACATCTATGTCGGTAAAACGCCCAGAGTGGCTAAGGAACCGGCATATGATTGTATTTTTGCAGGTACAAGGAGGAGTATGTGAAAACGATGATGTTATTATTTTTCTAAATCTACGCGCGACTCTGCGAGTCCCCCGCAGCCTCGGGGACTAGTGTCGGGGATGTAACCCCCGGTACCCTAAGGTTATGGTGTTATTATGCTTATATTAGAGGAAAGAGAGAAGTTAAATGTGTGAGTGGGTGAAAGATAAGATGATAGGCAAAGAGATGCTACTTGGGCCGACATAAGCACTCTCCCGGCTAGCCTAAACTGGGGATGGGCCGACTTTATGGGTAACCCGGGTGGACCGAGGTAGCCAGCAGCGGGGCATGATGCCTTTGGACTTCGGGCCGTCCGAGTTATCTCTAACATCGACCTTCACCTCACCGACACCACCGCGCCGACTTCGACCTCACCCCCGCCTTCAGCTCGCCCGCGCCATCTCCCGGCTTCCCCAACTTGGCGGCACTCCCGGCTTCCTCGACTTGGCGGCACTCCCGGCTTCCCCAACTTGGCGTCACCCCCGACTTTCCCGACTTGGCGTCACCCCCGGCTTCCCCGACTTGGCGGCACCCCCGGCTTCCCCGACTTGGCGGCACCCCCGGCTTCCCCGAGAAGTTAAATGTGTGAGTGGGTGAAAGATAAGATGATAGGCAAAGAGATGCTACTCGGGCCGACATAAGCACTCTCCCGGCTAGCCTAAGCTGGGGATGGGCCGACTTTATGGGTAACCCGGGTGGACCGAGGTAGCCAGCAGCGGGGCACGATGCCTTTGGACTTCGGGCCGTCCGAGTTATCTCCAACATCGGCCTTCACCTCACCGACACCACCGCGCCGACTTCGACCTCACCCCCGCCTTCAGCTCGCCCGCGCCATCTCCCGGCTTCCCCAACTTGGCGGCACTCCCGGCTTCCCCGACTTGGCGTCACCCCCGACTTCCCCGACTTGGCGGCACCCCCGGCTTCCCCGACTTGGCGGCACCCCCCGACTTCCCCGACATGGCGGCACCCCCCGGCTTCCCCGACATGGCGGCACCCCCGGCGACATGGCGGCACTCCCGGCTTCCCCGACATGGCGGCACCCCCGGCTTCCCCGACATGGCGTCACTCCCGGCTTCCCAGACATGGCGGCACCCCCGGCTTCCCCGACATGGCGTCACCCCCGGCTTCCCCGACATGGCGTCATCCCCGACTTCCATAAGTGATGGTTCTGAAGACAGGCGCAAGCGGCCAAGACAAGGACGCGCGCCGCACGGGTCGTGCCTGTCCAGGGAGTGACCAAGCGTGGCTACAGTGCCGATGATGTGACTAGAGTACACTGCATGATGCAGTGAACAGTGCGGACAAGACCCCAGTAGTCACCTCAGCTACAGTACATGTATAGTGGCATGTGGGCCACCTCTTGTCCCCTGGGCTCCGCACCAGGGGGAAGGCCAAAGACAAGGCCACGGGCACACTCCCTCGCCTCTTGCTTTCTTTCTCCCCCAAGACCTCCTAGAGGCAACCCGGCTCAGCTCATGTAGCGTTTTTAAGGTTCATATACAGAGAGGAGAAAATACACAAAATAGGCTAGATGCTGCAGTAGGGGTTTTATCTCCTCACGAGAGCCCCGAAGCAAGGTAAATCCTTGTGTCCGCGTGTTCTCCGTGTGCGATCCCTTCGCGCTATCCCTCCCCGAATTCTCTAGCATCCATCCGGCCCCACAAATTAGCCTACCCGTAGGCATCTGTTGTTCGTCACGACGACAACCACATTGACGTGGTGGACAGGGTCCAGTGCCCGTCGCCAAGCTCACCGCAGTTGAGCCTACCAAGAATCGCCGATGCGACCTCCGTAGTCCGCAAATAGCAACGACGGCCTGGACATGGTGGCCGGCCGGTCCGGCCGCCAAGGCGACTACAAGAAATCTGGAGTATCGCGTCTCTGCCGCCGGCCACAAGGTTTTTTCCGTGTGTAACTAAATTAATACAAAGATTGATGTTTCTAAATAAATAAGCATGCAATTAGGCAAGTACTGATCTTGATCAGTGGAATCAATCGATTGGATCCATTAGGGCATGCAGCGTTGACACGTAGGATACTTGTCTAGATGGAGGAGAGAGAATGAATAAAGTAAAAGCTGTCTTCACTTAGTTAAGGGATGATCTCTTAAGAAATAAGAGGAGGCTAATTTCACCATTGTACCATTTGTCTTTTCTTAAAAATTTAATTTCTTACTAAAATATAATCAATTCTCATTAATTGATAGAGATGACAATAAGAGATATGCATTGTATAACTTATATGTCTTCCCTAAATGACGTGGATAGTTAAGAGAAGTCGTGCCTTCTCCACCATTGTACATGTCCTTATCGTACTTTTTTTTTCATGTACGCAGACACGCTCGGCAACTAGGTTACACCCCTTTTTATTGAGGTTATGCGACTCCAGGTACTATCTTGGTGATCATTGCATGTACGTACATGCACGGGGCCGTAAAAAACCATTAGCTAGCCTCGTATGGACGTGTAGCCAACTGTATGTGCAAGCATATGTAAGTAGGTCAGCACACACTCACATAATTTGGTTGGAATTATGCCCTAGAGGCAAATAATAAAGAGAAATTATTGTCATATTTCTTTTTGTTCATAGCTGGTTGTATATCATGCTATAACTGTATTTAAGTGGAAACAATAATAAGTGTGTTATATGACAAACCCAGTCCATAGTAGCCTCTAGTTTACTAGCTCATTGATCAGCTGGATGGTCAAGGTTTCCTGATCATGAACATTGAATGTTAATTGACAATGGGGTCATGTATGACATGTGGACACCACCCAATGATTAGTGTTGCGATTAGATCACAGTCACTTAGTTTATTAATCTCAACTACGAGTAACTTAGTCCTTAGACCGTGAGATGGTATATATTTAATCACTACTCACAGAGAATGTTTTGATGGCACCATAAGTTGCTTGGTCATGGAGCTTTGAGAACGGTCACTGTTGGGCATTCGAAAGGGGTAGGTTGAGACGTACGCATCAAGACCGGGATTTGTTCCTCCGCGTGACGGATAGATACTCTGGGCCCACTCGGTGACGGTTGCATTTAAACGAGCTTGCAAGCATGTGACTAGGTCACGGTAATGATACATCATGTGCACGAGTAGAAAGAGAGTTTGTTGTTAACGAGATAGAACACGGTATTGAGATACCTATGATCATGTCTCGGACAAACCAGGTATCGAGAAACAAAGGGAATAATGTTTACGTTGTTGACGGCCCGACGAAATTACTATTGCGTGGAGTGCACGGGGTGTAGCATGGATTTCCAGATCCCCCTGCTATTCATTGATCGTAGAAGAGTCTAGATCATGTCCTGAGTATTCCGCGGCCCGTAGGGTGGCACACTTAAGGGTATAGACGCTAAGGGATGAATTTGGGTATATCGGAAATACGGAAATAATATCACCGAAAAAGTTCCGGAGGTGCCGGAAGGGTTTCGGAGGTACCGGGATGGTCTCGGATTTTATCGGAAGTGTTTCGGTGAGAAGGAGAGTGATATAGGATTTAATGAATATGTTTTAGTATTAAATTAAGTGAATTAAATATTAAAAATTAATTAAAATGGCTTAAAAGCCCCAATGGGCCAAATTGGGCCCAATAGGGCAAGGGAGCACCAAACCCTAGGAGGAGGTGGGCCAACCGAGCCCACAAGGGGCTGGCGGCTCCCCTAGGGCTGGCGCATGCCCTAGGGGGTGCACACCCACCCCCTGGCTCCCTATATAAGGAGGACACCCTCCTCCTTCGTTCTCCCACCAATTCATTTCCCCCCTTCTCCCCTCTCTATGTGTGGCTCCAAAGTTTGGAGCTGTGTCTGAGGGGTTGGGGGGTTTTCCACCTTCCGCACGCCGTGTCGCTGTCGGTTTTCCGTTCCAAGTTCATCTTCTTCCGCTGCTCTGCTGGAACGGAGTCCGGGAGACGTCTCATACACCGTACGTGTGTAACTCCTACGGAGGTGCTTCATTTGCGGCACTTCTCCATCGAGCTGTACATCTATACGACCTCGAGGTCGACGACGCTAGGCTTCATCGACCACGTTTGTGCGGGAACGTAATCCCGCTATCGGTCTTCAAAGGTATGAACATCGTTTCCCTCTGTTACCTTACATCCGCATAGGATAGATCTTTGCTATTTGTTGTTCTGTTCGTAGGATTTTTTTTATTTTCTGCCTCGGAACCCAACAAATTTATCAGGGGTAAAAGAGACATTTTACTGTCCAAAATGTACTAAAAGGTCATATTAGGAAAGAAATTATATTAAAATGTCGAGTTGGGAAGAATTTTTTTCATAGGGCAAAATAAGGAAGAAATTTTTAAGTAAGGACCAAAAAGGAATTCCCTCTATCTCAAACGACAAAACAGATCTAACGGAGGACACTCGCGTAGACAAAAGTGTTAAGTTAAACAACGACGGCCTGACCTCGGCGACAGATTCTGCATCCCGCGTGCAGCCGGGTTGCTGAGGGATGCTTCCCTGCCGGGAACCTTCGCCATCTTCGTAGTACTCCTGTCCTGCCTCGTTCGCCCGCTGCGAATTAACAAATGCTGGTGCGTCCAGGTGTGCAGCTCGGCCACAGTCCCACGTGCGCCAGGTGCCTTGTCTGTCGTACGAACTTGACATCCTGGGAGTTTCCTAACACTAACCAGGTAGGAGTACACTAGCAGGCCTATTTTGTTTTTTGAAACTTGCAGGCCTATTTTGTGAGCAGACAGGTAAGCACGATCTAGCAGTGACGGTCGGGAGACAATCACGCCATGTTCTTTCGACTTGTCCTGCTAGCTGCCCCATGCCCAAGGGCTGGCCGTTGGACACGGCAGTGCGTACATGGGCGCCGTCGTGGCTACGGCTGCCATTGAGAAAATTAGGCAAAACTAGCACAATTACGGCACAGGTTACGGGTCAGTACCATTTCTGAAAAAAATTCTTAAAATCTACCAAGATTGGGGTAAACGGTCACAGACAACACTGATTCGTCACTAACTGTATTTTGACAGCAATGCTGACCGACTGGACCCACCGGTCAGATCGTCGTTGGCAGCCCACGTGGATCTGGAGCTGACCTTGGACATGGGCCCACCTGTCAGCCCCACATCTTATTTCCCTTTTTTTTCTGCTCCTCTTTTAACTCACCCAATCCCGCATCATCTCCTACCTCCTACTCATGCCGAGAGCCCCCGCAGGTCGATCCGATCCTTGGCTGTCGCCGGTGGAGCGCCAGCCCTTCACGGCCGAGGAGGACGCCTCCATCGCCGCTGACATCAGCGTAGGGGGCGAGCGGCCGTGCAAGCGTGCGACCATCTCACCGGAGAGCAGCCCGTCCGGTTCGGGGTCGGACCAGAGTGACCTCAGCCACGGCGGCAGCGGCGTGTTCGGCGAGCAGGTTTTCCGGCCGGTGGCGCGGGCATGCACGTTCGAGCCGGCGGACTGCGCCATGAGCCGGCGGCACGAGGAGCAGCAGGAGGACCCGCTCGCATTGCTCTCCGCTCTCGCTCTCCATCCCTAAAATGGACGCCGTTGTCCAGGGCGGGTTCCGCCACGACAGCTCACACAACAACTTCCACCAGCCGCCTCCCTCCTCCTCGCCGTCGTCGGCGCCGTCCTCCTACCATTTCAGCCATGCGTTCACGGCTGCGATGCAGGACATGATCCGTGAGGAGGTGCACAGGTACATGGCGGGCGTTGGATGCGACGCCGACCAGTTGATGCCGCTGGTCGTGCAGGACGTGATGCGCGCGGCCGTGCAGCACGCCGGCGGAGTCGCGTGACCAATCTAGCTAGCTAGGACAGCCGGCAATCTGCACACCTGCTCACTGGAGCGGCGTTTTCTTTTGTTCAGGGATACGGATCTGAACTTAAATTAGCTATCGATTTTGGGAGATCGCTGCACTCTGCCGACTCATCCGTGCACGGCGCGCTCGTCGACACCGCCCCCGCGGCAGCTGCCGCCTCAGCATCCGCGTTCGCCGCGCTCACGGGAGGATTTGATGTGTTGACTAGAGCGGATCGAACGGAGAATAAGAAGAGAGAGGAGGAAAGAAATTGGGTGGCTGACATGTGGGGCCTCGCGTCCACCTCACCTCCTCATCCACGTATGTTGCCAACTAGACCTTAGAAATGCCCTCCACTTGCAAAGCTGCTAATAAAATTCTATTAGAACGAGATTACGCGTAACTTGTGCCTCAACTGTGGTAGTTCTGTGCAATTATCTCTGTTCTTTTACTAACTAGCAAGGTGGCCCTCGCAAATGCGAGGGCATGGTCTTCTTCTAGTCTAATTTATTTATACAATAATATAATATATATACTAAAAATGGAATTATAAATCACAGGGTTTGGGTTTACAGCTTAGAAAATATTATGTTAGCTAAATCAGCAAATGTGTGAGAAATATTTTGAATTATTCTAATTTGGAGCCGGTAGACTTTCCATATTTCCAAAAATATCATGTCACGCAGTTTAGAATGTCATCTATCTTTAAAAAAAATCAATTGTGCTATTTTTCATATATCTTTTTAGTTTGTTCCTACTATCTGTCGTTCTTCGATCTAGGTGTTCTACTCCCGCACTAACACGTATTGGTTCTTTCATGTTAGTCATGTAACAATGACTTCACATACTTGCAAAAAAATAAAATAGTTTCATGTAACATATGGAATTTAGCAAAAAAACTAAATATTTAAGTCAATCACCAAATTAATCTATGTACTCTCATAAAAATATTTTCTTATATCGTTGCACCTACAAATGCTTCCTAATCTATTATTAATACTCCTTCATAGTATCTTCATACTACATTTTAGTTCAAACATTTCATTTGCATGAGTAAAAAACACAAAATAATAACAATTAGTATCAAAAATGTGCAATGGAAGTACATTACATACACACCATTGGTCAAACATGCATGTAGTTATATATGTCGCTTGGTATATCCACCGGTTCATGTTTGGTTCCATGGACACATGTATCCATCCCGGGAAAAGGTCGTTTTCGCAGGTCTATTTTCTCCCCGATATAGACCCAACTAAGGCAATGACACCTGTAATCACCAATCTCAACGCACCATTATGGTTTTCTTCCCCAAATCTCTTCCAGCAATCCAAAATCTTTCCGATCTGGCCTGTACAAAATTTGCTCTCTGGCTGGCGGCTCTACGTCTCTGAAATTTTCTCCTCCAGGCCATGGCTAGGTAGACCTTTTCTTTAAGGGGAACGGTGAGTATTTTTAGGAGAACGTCTCTACTCATCCGGGGCATGGCTACATAGAGCTTTATCCTGATCCCTTTGGAACTTCGTCTTGCCTTCAGTGCCTTGGTCTTGATTGGACTAAGCCAAGTTTACATGATCCTGTGCTTTGGATGGCCACGATTCATGCTTTCGATGGTACCCTGAACCAAGTTCATTGAGAATACTCGTGGACCTTAAAGATTGTAGAGTTCGGCATTCACATAGGAGCTTCATGATCTAACAACATAGTACAACTTGAGTCTGCCGGCCGGCTGGTCGCCGGAATCATAGTAGCATGAGTCTAGCATCGGATTTGTAAGCTCATCTGTGAAGCTGATATGTGCCTCTTCCTACTCTGCACTTTGGAGAAGAAGACCGTACTGGTGCAATGAGATTGGTGATTACAGGTGGTGGTCTCTTAGATGGGTCTATATTGGGGAGAAAATAGACCCGGTCTCATAGGATTATTATCCGTTTTCCCGTGATCAATGGAAATAGAAGTCTGTATCTCTAAGCTCTAGTGAAAAACTTACCCTTTTAGTTACAAGTACTTATTCCACTCGGACCCTATACGTGTAGATTTTTATTAACCATAGTTATTCTCAATTTCTATTAAAATCCCATCCATTTATTACGGATTCAACTTTCTACATAATATTGTTGATTGGCGTAATTACATAATTTTGTTAAAATTTTCGCTTCCGCTATACGCCCTTCAATGTCTATCTTTCCACATAGAGTTTGCTTTTATCCCCCCTCAAACGAATTTTTGAAAATCAAAATACTAGGAATAAAAACCTCATATTTTGAGTCATTGCTCTTAGTTGAACCTAGAGACTTTTTGGTATACCCAACCTATCATTGAATCTTTTTTAACGAAGCATTTCTTAGATTTGTATAAAGACATGTATTGCTGCTTCCTCGCGTTGTCATTGCATATTTGGCTTGAACTTTCAATTAAAACCACTACATTTGTTGGTATATAATTATGTAATGTTACAAAAATATTCTCCCTCTCACTCTCTGATATGCGTGTTATTTTTTGGCCGCGCCAATGTTATTTCGATACTAAATTACATTTTGTAGGAACTAAAACATCTTAATAAAGTACTTGACATGATTTTCCTCTCTCCACCTTTTTTTTGTTAAAGCATTGTCTCCAGCTAGCTATTCTGGAAATCTCATTTTTTTACAATCTCTGGGCCATTCTCTTTTCCTTTTGTGAACAATCACTCATACCACTATCATCATCGCCTATTATTTCTTATTGTGGTCATGGTAAATTTTTGCTTGCCTTCTAAGACATGCACAGTTTCATCGCCAGACTCCATTGTGAGGGTGTCTTCTTTAGTGTGTCATAAATTGAATTTTTATAAAATATTTATATTAGAAATAACATAGTTGCATGGTCACTAAAATTGTGATGTTCTAAGTAGTGAGGTTTCTAGCTAAATTGTAATTTTCTAGTCAGGTGTATGTTCTTTTAACATAAAGTAAATGATGACACCACAAATACTGTGAAAATTGACTTTGCAATAATATATTAATTTGCACATATCTAATCATTGTTGCATTAATGTGAAAATTGGTTTTTCATGAGATCGAGAATGGGTAGTCATGGAACTTGTGCCGGCCAAATTTGGTTACATAGTTTTCTCAATTTAGTTTGGACGGCCATGTGAGATCCAAAGGGAAGGAGCATCCACTACATCACCTGAGAAGCTGAGATGTCGCGAGAGCGAGCGAACTACATGTTATATATACAACCGATTGCTATTTTCTCAAAATTTCCGTCGAAATTTGGTCGGGTTCATAAGAGTTTGGGCAGACTTGGCGGAGGTACTTGTTCACTTATTTTAGTGTGTATGTAATAACTAAAACATATTATATTTAAAAACAGAGGTAGTTGTCGGTTACGGTAGACTGTAAAATTGCTCCCAGATATACCTTTAGAAAAATTGAAAATCGACCCAATTTGCGGGAGCATATGTGTATGTTATTTTCTATTGCCTTCTTTTTTTTAGATAAGGTGATGCGGATCCCCAGCCTCTGCATCAAAAAGATGCACACAACCAATCTCTTCTGCCTTCTAAATATGTGTTTTTCTCTTACCTACCCTGTAGTGACAAACATGCACATACGATTGTTTTTAATTTTTTGTGCTTCAGGTTTTGATCTTCCTAGCATACGGATGTTTTATCTCTTGATCGATCTAGTTGATGCATCCGTGTAGCCAAATTTTTCTTTTACGTGGTAGATGAGTAGTCGTGGTCTGTATAATTACCTACAATTTTTTTCCATCTTGGTATTTTCTTTCATTTGATAGTTGCATGAGGCATGGCCAGTTTTTTTTCTATCATGGGAAGCTTTCTTTTATTTAATCTATCTGGTGTTTTTTTTTTAACTATGGCCAGTTTTTTTTTTTTGGGCGCGAGCTGTTTTCCGTAGATCTGATTGTTGCATGGGGGCTGTCAAAAAAAAATTGTTGCATGAGGCGTGGCCTTTTTCTTGACGTGACAGATTGTTAGTCGTGGTTGTTCATGATTACGTACAATATCTCTGTGATTAAATCCTAACCGTAAAAATTAGATCTGACAGTCAAAAATAATTAGATTGATGTGGCTTAATGTGGTGTCTCTATTTAATTTCCTTATATTGCTTTTAGTATATAACTAGCAAGGTGGCCCTCGCAAATGCGAGGGCATCTTCTTCACTGCCATATTTTGACAATTTATATGGATACTCATAATTTAAATGAGAAATCATATGATTCTATATCCAACAATCGTGCTAAGTAAATCATTGCACATGTAAGAATTATTTTAAGTCATCCTTTTTAGGGAAAATGATGACTATATCAACCATATTACCGATGACCATATATACAATTTGTACATGATACTTATTAGTTTATATTAAGTTATAAGGGTGAGGTAACCGGTAGGCTGATGTATTTTTAGATTGGTACGACTTAATTGTATATTTATCAAAATATTAATGTCGTGGTAGATGTGAATATTAGAATCCATTTGAGAAATGTCTGGTTGATGTTTAGATAATCTTTCAAATCAAATATAAAAATTAATTAGCTTAACAGAGTAAACAAAATAGAAGCTATCATTGTCAAAAGGTGGGCGACTAAAGTAAGAACTTTATTTTACTTCGTTCAAACTATTCTTCCACTTGTTACTTCCTTGGTTATAAAATGATATTTTTGTTATTTTTCTGAATTACATATGAGAAAGACAACTTCTAAAAGGCGAATTTCACCATTCTTTTGCATATGGATGTTGATTTAAATTCAAATAAAAATGTTTCTTGGCATGAATTCCCTTATACAACTCCCTTTAATTTTTTGATTAATTATCAATATCAATTGTAAAAAATGTTATATATTTGAAAGGAACGTCATATGTGTCTTTTAACATTTTTTACTAACTCTCTAAATCTTGATGTGTGTTAATGTTTATATCTACGCTCTATTTCAATCATTATATTTTCTCCTTATACGTATTTCATGTGTCACGTGACATGACTACATTACAATAGAATTACATTATTGTATTATCCTTTTGAGTTATGATCCAGACAACTTTACTTGTCCACTTGGATGTATCTTCTAAGTTTTGTCTGGCATATAAGTTTTGTCTGGCATATAAATGTTTTGCTAAGCAATAGAATTGTCGAGCATGTATATTGTACGCGTGCATACACCAATCATAAGATTTAACTTCCAAAAAATATGTTCTGGAGAGATCTCCACGATAATCGATATAACTCAAATTACTTAGTTTATGGCCCGCATGTCCTCTTATGAATAATACTTTACTATTCCATTGCATCACCAAATTGTTTCAGTCGGTAATAAAAACTCCTCGATATTGTTGTCATACTACACAACATTTTAATAAATCATTGGAGACATATGAACTCAATAAGTCTTGATGAATATTTATTTCTAAAAACTACAAACTTCTTATCTCACAAAACTATAAAAAGTAAACTGTTCACATGCTCATCTTCGTCGGTTTCTTACCATCTTAGCAAACGATTAGATGTCTGGAAGGTGAATATGTATGAGGTGGAGGTTTTAGGATATGAGTAATATAACGATCGCTTGATTATTTTTTATACTCATTTTATATGATAAATAGGTTTGCATCGTCTAGTTTTATGTGTTCGACTTTATTGTTCATTCGTAAGGCCGACTACAAACTTTTTCTCTCACAAAATTAAGACAAAGCACCGTCCATATTTAAATCTCCACCAATTTGTTTCAAGCTTAGTCGCCGATCATATGCCGGGACGTGAATCTCTCTGTTCAAGGATTTTAGAATTATTCCATGTGTTTTTATTCTCTCCAGAAATATAATCATCTCTTAATTAATTTAGTGCGGATTTATATGGAATAAATAAGTTTATTAAGTTTTACATTTCATAATCATAGTGTAGCAACTATTTTACCCTTACACATCCGCCAATTTGTTTCGAGCTTAGTCGCCGATCATATGTCGGGACGTGAATCTCTCTGTTCGAGGATTTGAGAATATTTCCATGTGTTTTTATTCTCTCCCGTAATATAATTATCACTTAATTAATTAATTTAGTACGGGTTTATATGAAATAAATAAGTTTATTAAGTTTTACATTTCATAATCATAGTGTAGCAACTATTTTAGCCTTACACGTCCGTACGCACATCATATTTATGCGCACGTACATCAGTACATATACGTTGTCTAAAGCCTTTTTTCTTGAACCGTCCATGTGGGTCATGTCTTTTTTCTTTTGATGGATCACGGTTTTTTGTTGGGAACGAAATTCCGTGGATTTTTTTTTGTGAAGCTGTCCATGCACCACACGTGACATCTTTTGGATACCAACCTTACGCACCAAACCTGTTACGTAATTACACGGTCCTGGTTAATTAAATCCTAGCCATATATTACGCATCTAACGGTTTAAAAAAATTAAGATGATGTGGATTAACGTGGTGTCTCGAAAAACTAACTCATTTTGCTTTTAGTATGGTCTTTTTTTATAGATTTGATACACCTAGGCAATCCTTACCGCTTGGGTCTTTTCTTTTCATATCCACGTATTGTGAAGATCCAGATTAAACGTGTCAACAAATCCGGCCTCTTTTTTCTTGAGATTTGATACACCTAGCCAATCCTTACGTACCTGTTTGGGTCTCTCATTTTTTTTCAGATCCAACATGACTACATTACAATAGAATTACATTATTGTATTATCCTTTTGAGTTATGATCCAGACAACTTTACTTGTCCACTTGGATGTATCTTCTAAGTTTTGTCTGGCATATAAGTTTTGTCTGGCATATAAATGTTTTGCTAAGCAATAGAATTGTCGAGCATGTATATTGTACGCGTGCATACACCAATCATAAGATTTAACTTCCAAAAAATATGTTCTGGAGAGATCTCCACGATAATCGATATAACTCAAATTACTTAGTTTATGGCCCGCATGTCCTCTTATGAATAATACTTTACTATTCCATTGCATCACCAAATTGTTTCAGTCGGTAATAAAAACTCCTCGATATTGTTGTCATACTACACAACATTTTAATAAATCATTGGAGACATATGAACTCAATAAGTCTTGATGAATATTTATTTCTAAAAACTACAAACTTCTTATCTCACAAAACTATAAAAAGTAAACTGTTCACATGCTCATCTTCGTCGGTTTCTTACCATCTTAGCAAACGATTAGATGTCTGGAAGGTGAATATGTATGAGGTGGAGGTTTTAGGATATGAGTAATATAACGATCGCTTGATTATTTTTTATACTCATTTTATATGATAAATAGGTTTGCATCGTCTAGTTTTATGTGTTCGACTTTATTGTTCATTCGTAAGGCCGACTACAAACTTTTTCTCTCACAAAATTAAGACAAAGCACCGTCCATATTTAAATCTCCACCAATTTGTTTCAAGCTTAGTCGCCGATCATATGCCGGGACGTGAATCTCTCTGTTCAAGGATTTTAGAATTATTCCATGTGTTTTTATTCTCTCCAGAAATATAATCATCTCTTAATTAATTTAGTGCGGATTTATATGGAATAAATAAGTTTATTAAGTTTTACATTTCATAATCATAGTGTAGCAACTATTTTACCCTTACACATCCGCCAATTTGTTTCGAGCTTAGTCGCCGATCATATGTCGGGATGTGAATCTCTCTGTTCGAGGATTTGAGAATATTTCCATGTGTTTTTATTCTCTCCCGTAATATAATTATCACTTAATTAATTAATTTAGTACGGGTTTATATGAAATAAATAAGTTTATTAAGTTTTACATTTCATAATCATAGTGTAGCAACTATTTTAGCCTTACACGTCCGTACGCACATCATATTTATGCGCACGTACATCAGTACATATACGTTGTCTAAAGCCTTTTTTCTTGAACCGTCCATGTGGGTCATGTCTTTTTTCTTTTGATGGATCACGGTTTTTTGTTGGGAACGAAATTCCGTGGATTTTTTTTTGTGAAGCTGTCCATGCACCACACGTGACATCTTTTGGATACCAACCTTACGCACCAAACCTGTTACGTAATTACACGGTCCTGGTTAATTAAATCCTAGCCATATATTACGCATCTAACGGTTTAAAAAAATTAAGATGATGTGGATTAACGTGGTGTATCGAAAAACTAACTCATTTTGCTTTTAGTATATAATAGATAGATAGATAGATAAATAGATGGCGATCTTTGACACTCACGCGCGGCGAGGAGACGGCTCCAGCTTGTTTGCCGGCTACGTCGCGTCCTGCCTGCCTGCCTCGGTTGGTACCGCGCGCGTCCCTTTCTACCGACTCAAAGCGCGCCTCCAATCTGGATGGATTTTCGGGTGGTCCTCCGTGTAATCTTCCCGCGCGCGAGGCCTCACGAAAAAAGGTCTGGACTCTGGAGAATGCTTGGAAAGAGAGATCGAGTAGACGGTCCTGACTTATTTCTCCGGAGATACTGTGCACTGTATGTACCCAGCCTGCCGAAATCCCAAATTTTTTAGAGGAAGATCCCAGAGAATTTCCGTAGATACAAAACTGAGCAAGATGAACGAGATGAAACGTCAGTGTCATCTTGCGGAACCGCCCAGCAGCTCCACGCAGAGACGCCTCGGATCACATCTGGGATGGATGCACTCAGCAAGTCAGCATGCATGTTCAGCGGCGTATGTCGTCGAAACTCTCTACACGCACCGGAAAGCGCCCAGACGCGTGCCCCGGATACCGGAGGCAACCCGTCGACAACGGATGATCAGCCACCACAGAGTAGTGGCGCCCAAGCGCTGTACGGAGCACTAACTGAAAGGTGTAAGCACTACCAGACAATCCGCATCAGCAAATTAGCACAATTTTATGCCTACATCAGAGACAAATCCCTACTAGTACTACTAGAAGCCTTTTCGTCGGCTCCGCTGATCAGCTCGAACGGCCTTCGACGAAGCAGGGGCATAATTTACTCGCCCCACCCAGGTTGTGCGGTCAAAAGAAGATAATTCACCTAGCCCGATCCATGGCTCGCGTTGCTGTCCGAGCTGCGTCCAACACCGTCCCGGTGTTTCAGAAACACCGGATGTTGGATGCGTTTCTGGCAGCACTTCAGGTTCGGTCTGAATTCGACTAGTATTTCAACTTGTTTCTTTGTGTATCGACCAAATTTCCGATCCTTTTTTGTGCACAGTCCAAACTTCCAATCAAGGAACACCATTATACCAACCTTATTATGTCTGGTCTGTGCCCGCACCGCTTCAGCGCGAGTTGATATGAGGGGCTGACCACACGTATACCTTACAGACATTAGTGTCTTGGATCAGGTTTTTTGGATTTTCATTTGTACGGTGACGAGAAAAATGGTACTAGATAGGTCGGCCTTATCCGATGTGCATCAAGATCGTATTTCCATATTGAGATGGAGTAGTCCAGATGGGGCCATGAATTTTCCATATGGAACCAAAAAGGCACGCTTGTCAAGTCAGCTCCAACAATAATGTACTACTAGCTCTGTCGACGGTTCGAGCTAGCCGTGGTCCTCTTCGACGTTCGTACATAATGAGAATACATCTACTCCAGTTCGTACAAAATCCTTCCGTGCAATTGCGTCGACACAAGCACGGGAGCGCTCTATCTCGTAATTGTGGCCGAAATCATGCATCCTAGCGGAACGGGCATGGTGACCTCTGGTCTCCAGCCGAAGAAATCATGGACCACGTCCACCGTCCGCCCGTGGTGCACACAGCAGCAGCCAGTAGAGAACGAGAACAAACGCCGCCTGGCCACCAAAAATCCCGGTGAATCCCAAGCAAAACGAATCTAGCCAGTGGCCAAAGAGCCCAGAGCCAAACCGAGACAAGAACGTTCCTTGGAAAAACGCCACGAAACAAGGTCAGATTTTTATTTTACCACTCAAAATGGCGCAACAGCTGAGAGCTCACTCTCTCCGGCTTCGCACGCCCTATAAAACAGTCAACCTCGCCGCGTCTCTTCCTTCCTTGCGTTTCGCCATCGATTTACTGACTCCTCCACAGAAGCAGGAGATAGCAAGAAGCGAGCAAACCAGAGCCCTGTGCGATTCTTTGAGTTCTCGCGCGCGATGCTAAAGACACGGAGGTCTCGCGGAGGGTTCCGTCTCGGCCGGAAGCTGCTGAGCGCGTGGCGGTGGGCGCTCTGCGGCCGGCGCCAGCGCCAGGGCCGCGGAGGAGGAGGCTACCTCCGCCTCCTCCAGACCACGCCGCGCGAGGAGGAACCCCGTGGCGCCAAGATCAAGAGGGAGCCGGTCGCGCCTGTGCTGCGGTGGGGGCAGTCGCTGGCGCGCCTCCTCAGCCCCCGGCGGCAGCGGCTGGTCGACGCCGGGGTCGAGACGGCGGTCAAGACGCCCAAGAAGGGGCAGGTGGCGGTGTACGTGGGCGGCGGCGGGCCCGGGGAGCCGCTGCGGTACGTGGTGCCCGTGGTGTACTTCAACCACCCCATGTTCGGGGAGCTGCTGCGGGAGGCCGAGGAGGCGTTCGGCTTCCACCACCCCGGCGGCATCACCATCCCTTGCGCCGTCGCCGAGTTCGAGCGAGCTGCCGCCGTCGCCGCCGCGGGGAAGAAGAAGGGGTCCGGCAGGTGGTAGCGTCGCTCGGATCCGTAGCTCATAGGTGACCCGGCCGGCCCTGATCTGGTCGCCTCCGCTCCCCGTTCGTGTGGTGGAGGAGGCGGATGGTGGTTACATGATGGTGTGTACATATGTGTTTCCATCATCAGAAAGGGCTAATTTTTGTTCCATTCATTCTTCTTCTTCTGTTTAGCTAGTAGTTCTTCGGCGTGGATAGCTTTTTTCTCTGAATCTCTCTAGCTAATTCTTCAGCGTTTTTCGGTTCATTCACGAATTTGATCTCTTCTCCTCGACGGAATTCCTTGTTTGGTCGTTAAATTCCTTGTTTCTTACGAAGAATCGAGGTGGAGTAAGTGTAGACACCACCGTAAAATTCACACCGCAAATCAAGAGCGCGTGGTATGAACACAAACGACCGACCGCAGCAGTGGACTTCCTGGGTTCCTCGTCTTGTGATTTCTTTAGATATTTCTCACGATAGAGCAGTAAATAACTCCATTAATAAGTCCATGCATATCCATTTACTCTCTGACTAGGAGTAGGAGTACGGGGAACCGTGCCGTTCAGTTACTCCTATCCTCGGATCGGGTACAACCGCCACTGTACGAACCGTACGCCCTCATCCGTACTCACGCACGCAGGCGGACATGATTCGGCAGTTGGAGCACGCTGCTTTGGCCATGCCACTTCTGCAACCCATGCATGCCCCCCGTTCGCCCCAGCTCGGCCGGCGTGATTGCAAAGTAAGCTAGCAGCAAGCTATGTCATCCCCGTGCATCTTCGTGTTCCGCTCACGCCCCGCCCGTTGCGTGTGTGCTGAATCTCTATGGCTGCGGCTGCACGCCGGGAAAGAGATCTTCGCGTGCTTCCGGCGACAGCGACTCCCCGTGCCACCAAGTGGAAGGAATTCCACGGCGATGGTTCCATCTGGTCGATCTCCGCCCGCTCCGCTGGGCAAAGAATGGACGCCTCACGCGTTCAGTTCCAATCGCCGTCCTGCTGGAGCGGCGCGGGGAGATGCACTTCGCCACGCAAACCCAGACGGGGATCCGCGTAGTCTTCCTCCGCTTTGAGCAAAGCTGTGACGGGCGTTGCTGAAACGGTCACATCCTTCCTTTCCTTCTCTCGGCGGCTCATGTCGACGGCGTTCATCTCATCTGCATGGGTCCCGCCCAGGAGCTGCAATCCAGAAACCAAGAGCATATTGGCGTTCCCACTACGGAATTGGGTTCTTCTTTCAGAAAAACCCTGAACGTACAATGAACAAAACCAGTAAACCCGAGTTAAAATCGATAGAGAGTACGTGCGTTCGAGTACGACCAGCTTGGCGCTTTCTCCGTTCCATTTTTATTCTATTCATTCATCCTCTGGCGAGGAAGGGTCCAGGTGAATGAAAACCACTAGGGCTCGTTTGATTCATAGGAATTGCATAGGATTTGTGTAGGATATGAATCCCATAGGATTTTTTCCTACATAGTTGTTTGATTCATAGGAACACATCCTATAGAAATTTATGCATTAGCTCATACCTCATGGAAAAATTCCTTTGCTCTATTCTCTTTCCATAGGATTCAAGTTGGCATGACATGGCAATCCTATGTTTTTCCTATTCCTATACTTTTCCTATCCTATGAATCAAACAAGCCCTAATAAACCTTGCTGGATTGCTTAGATATGATGTTAGAAGAGCGAGCCATCATTGGAAGAAGAGAAGAGATTGAGAAATATTCGATCCCCGTCAGGACTTATGCAGAAGGTACGTCATTTGCGCGCAGCTGTACCTGTCCGTACGTACTTGATGTTTTCTTACGTACCTGAATTGTTGTAGTACTTGTACGTGCTGCTAAGTACAGGTCCTAGATTGTATCTTTCTCCGTTGAATAGAAGAGAACAACAAGAAAATGATAGCGCCACCTCGTGCGAGTGTGGATAGATGGAACCCGGGGGTATGTGCTCCAGGTTATTTGAAATGCCAAAAAAAGTCGAAGCATGTTCAAAAAATATGAAACAAAAATTTCATGTACATGACTTACAAAACAAGTACCCTGTGCATGAGTTTCGTGACGAAATTATTATTTATTTTGTCTCGGTTAAAAAGAGAAAATTTATGTGCTATATAGCAGTATATATGTGATGTATTTTTGTCTTTTTACAGAGGCCAAATTAAAAATTATTTTTCTGTAAAACTTTCGACGCATACCTGGTATATGCGAGATCTACTTGCGCAACATTTTTACATACATTTTAAACTTTGAAAAAATGCTTTTTCCAACCGGGAGCACGTGCTCCCGGGAGCACCAGAGCATTTTCCCACCTCGTGCCTACTAACTCTTGTTCTTGTCTTCTACACTAAGTCAAAACACGCCATACATTTTAGTACGGTAATGGAAGCCTGCTCTGTTTGTTTAGACTGACCAGGCTGGTTAGCACCTGCAGTTGCGCGAGTAGTCAAAAGGAAATTAAAGCATAAACATGTATAGTAACTAGCTTTGACCAAAGATATATAGTCATACACCAGAGTAGATTCAGTCATCTAGTCCATGGTTAGGTTGGTTGGAGTATCCCGGAGTTAGAGACAGTCTAGGCAAACGATATATGATCAGTCTGATCTCTGATGTCATGTATGAATGACGGATCCAATAATGCATAGGTATCGGAGTGCAACTAGAACTCTTTGAAGTGCACAAGCAAGAAAAGCTTGGTCACTTTTACTATGAGATAGGAATATCCCGGTAGCATTATGCAAACCTTACTCGAAATTGACAAAAGTTCGCAACTAGTGGAACAGCGACCTGTACATTTCTTTCCCGTCGGAAGAGAGCAATGGTAGGTGGGTTCTTCGAGCCTTCCGTCAAAAAGGAAAGTAGAACGTCCGTGTCCGTTAACAAGCAAGTACTCCGTACATGTTAATAGCGTCAGTGAAAGTAAACGAACACTTTGCACTCAAGTTGAAGTTGGACAGAGGGAGGAACCTAGTGCAGCATCTGCATCAGAGATGCTACTCTAGAAAACCGGCTTGCTAAATCCTGTCGGGCCAGAGAAATTCGTCTGGTTTTGTTGCAAATGTTTGAGCGTCCCCCGGAGGATTCTTCTCACCAAAATCCCGATTTTACTTCTGAGCGTCCCCCGGAGGATTCTTCTGCACCAAAATGTTTGAGCGTCCTCCTGCTAACACGTGCCCCCCTCCCTTCCCACCAAATCTCACCAAAATCCCGATTTTACTTCTGAAGTAAAAAACGGTTCAGTCGTAATAAGAATTTTGTGCTATTGCAGCAAAAAATCTATTTTC
Source organism: Poa annua (assembly GCA_026929855.1). Lineage (NCBI taxonomy): Eukaryota > Viridiplantae > Streptophyta > Magnoliopsida > Poales > Poaceae > Poa > Poa annua. Next base: position 77,403,595 of record CM049433.1, read on the forward strand.
CACCAAAAATCACGTAAATGCTTCTATGAAGCAAAAACGGGTTGTTTCAAATAAGAACTTTGTACTATCGTAGCAAAAGTCCAATTTCATCTCAAAAGTCACAAAATGTTTCTATGAAGCAAAAAAGTTTATTTACAGCAAATTTTTTGTGCTGCTCGTAGAAATGCTTACATGGAGGAAAATAAAAATTTTGTTTGTAGCAAAAAAAATATTGTAGCACTTTTTTTTGCTATTGTAGCAAATAGTTCTACGAAAAAAAAGTTTAATAGCAATTTTATTTTGCTATTGTAGCATCTCACTTAGCAAAAATTTGTGCTATTGTAACATCTCACATGGAAAAAATTGTGCTGCTGTAGCAATATTACTTTCGGAGCACGTAGCACAATTTGTACTATTTTTTTATTGAAGCATTTTCAGTGGGAAAATTGTGCTGTTGTAGCAATTTTTTCTATTGAAGCAAAAGTCTGGACACAAAAACGCTTCTACGTAGCAAAAAGTTTCATTCGTAGGAATCTGTTTTGCTACTGTAGCCAGTTCAATGAGACCTCATCGTCGCCCCTTCATAGCACCTCACTTTGGTGCACAACACCTTTGCTGCACTCCTCCTAGGCAGAAGCACAGGATGTCGACGCCGCCGCCCTCCTATGATGCAAAATCCACAGAATTTGCGTGGTGCAAAAATCACAGAACGGTTGTAGCAAACAAATTCTTCAAATGATGCAAAATCACACAACGTTTGTAGCAAAAAAATATATTCAAATAATGCAAAAACGCATAACGTTTGTAGCAAAACAATTCTTCAAATAATGCAAAATCACATAACATTTGTAGCAGAAAAATTCTTCCAATGATGCAAAATAACACAAGGACATCACCCCACTAGTAGCACCCCATTTTGGTGCGCAACACCTTTGCTGCACTCCTCATAGCTAGAAGCACAGGATGTCGCGACCTCGCCTCGGAAGCACCGCCGCCCTCCTATGAGAGTGCCGCCCCCTTTCCGTGGGAGCATCGCCGTCCTCTTTTGGAGCACCACGAATCTCCCATGGTAGCAGCGCCAAAACTGCAGGTAGCATCGTCTACCAGAACTTGTGGCATGGGCGGCTCCGGCGAGCGGCGCAGCGCGGGATGCCGGAGGGCGGCCATTGCTCCATTACCCGGGAGCTCCATGCCCGTGAACGGAGGATGTGGAGGCGGCGGGCAAGCTCCACGCCTCTGTGGAGGCGCGACAGAGGATGAGTCGGGGATTCATGTCGAGATGGCGGTGGAGATGTGGATCCAGTGGATGGCGGCGGCCTGGGCCGGGGAGGCGTGCTGGTCGGGGGCCGTGCCGTGAAGGTGACCTCGCCGGTGAGGAGCTCGGCCGCGGACGAGACGTGGAGGCGCGCTGCGGCGGCCAGCGGCACGGGGAGACGCTTGAGGCCCGCTGCGGCGGCCGGGAGGCGCGGGGAGACGCTCGACCGAGCGGCGGCAGCAAAAAAATCTCTCTCTCTCGATGCGGAAGGAAGAGGAAAGATGCGAAGAAATTAATGCTGGAGACACGTACGAGATAAGATAGGCCATCATTTTCTCGCCACGTCCAAGGAACACGCGTCACACAGAGGAGCCGGGGGACGGGAGTTCGCGCGATCCCCCGGTGGAACCGTATCATTTCCCCAAATGTTTCATAGCTGCTCTGGAATTAGGTGCGTATTGCGCTCCGTTTTGTGGTAGTCTATTTTAGCTTAGTTTTTATAATCAATGTAATCGTGTACTTTTTTTTATTTAATATATGTGGAAAATTCAAAAAAAAAGTTGCGTATTGCGCTCCATTTTGTGGTAGTGAGAAGCGTGGCCCATCGAACTCCGGGCCTACTAGGCAGTCACGTTAAAGTAAACAAGAGTGAGGTTTTATTAGCCCATGGAGCACTAGATAGCGATTCCGCGCTGGATGGGCTTTGACAAGAAACAAACATGAATGCAGTCATGCAGGCCGAACTGCCAGGCCTAGCCCATCAGCCATACATACACGCAGGCCCCCGCGAGAAAACAAAAACGTTGGGGAACTTTGTGGTTTGTGGCCCGACGAGCCCATCCACCCGCCGTGAAATTTGGACCGTGTCCACTTTCGACCGCAGTGCAACAATTCAGACTCCCAAAAAAAAAAAACTGGAATTGTTGAAGAAGGAACAAGAACAATAATACCACAGTTCAGGCATGCTTTTTTTAGATAAAGGGATCTTTATTATTTAACTAAAAGTTTTAAGCATTACATCCGGCCTCTACATAATTAAGATGCACACAGCCACAAGTTCACGAGAGCACGAAAAAACCGAGTCTGAAAGTAAAAACGTGACGCAGTACATGTCGTGGATAGAAAATGAAACTCCGCCTAAGACGACGGTAGGCCGATCCGAAGTATATGTTGACATCTATGCCGGGAGAATAACTCACTGGCCGCTGCCTCCAAACGCCCCGCCACCTACAGGAACAAATCCCGGTGCTCCACACGCTGCAGGGCTGACCAAGCTCGTAGCGTAGCTGTACACCGGTAGATAACCTGCATAATAGAAGCATTTTTGTCATTAAAAACCTTGTCATTTCTATATAGCCACAGCGACCAAATAACGGCAATCGCTCCCACCCTACTGAATAGTTTAAACCTAGAATCAACCCCGTTTAACCAGCTGCCAAAAATGTTGGCCACCGAGGTCGGGATGTAAGGTAGAACCAATCTGAATGGCTGACCATATAGACCTAGCGAATTCGCACCGAAAAAATAAGTGTGTAATAGTCTCGTCGTGTTGACAGAAGACACACTTTTTACTTCCATGCCAATTTCGTTTGGCAAGGTTATATTTTATAAGTATTACCCCTCGACGAAAATACCACGCAAACACGTTAGTTTTTTGCGGGATCTTCATCTTCTAAATTTTATTATTATTATTAACATCGACTGGAATTTCAGGTACGATTAAAGCTCTATACATGGAATCAACCGAGAATTTACCATTCTTCGTAAGATTCCACTGAAATTTATCCGGACCTTACGACAGTTGGATGGAGACCAATCGGATGAGCAAAGCATTTCAAGATGCTTGTCTTGTTCCAAGTAAACTTCGCTTGAACGAAGCATTTGGTGGGGAGGAACCCAACACCTGAGAAATCGTGTCGCTCTTTTTTCGTACAATTGCATACAGAGCCGGATATTGTTCTCTGAGAGAGTATTGGCCTAGCCATTTATCCTCCCAAAAGCGAATTTCCGATCCATCCCTAATTAAGAAAGAGCCAAGTGGAAAAAAAATACTTTTTTGTAGCCATGAGGCAAGCCCAAAAGTGTGAATCACCAGGCTTCCCAATAACCTGAGATACAGCTTGATTTCCCACATACTTTCTCCTAAGAAGGGTTTGCCAGACTCCCTCTTCTGAAAGAAGCTTGAAGAGCCACTTACCAAGCAAATCTCTGTTCTTGACCTTAAGGTCATGAACACCTAGCCCTACTTGTTCTTTAGGGCAACAAACCACACTACACTTAGTCAGCCGATATTTTTTGTTCTCACTATCCCCTTGCCAAAAGAATCTCAACCGGAAATAATCCAATCGTTTCAAGACTCCTTTGGTTTTCCACTCAGCGTTTGTAAGCTTTCGATAATGAATCGGAATACCCAAATAGTTGGAATCAGACAGCATCATTTTCAAATTTTTCGTCAACAATCATCAACATCTGAAGACGGACGTGCCATGCCAACTAACAATACGGCCGACCAGGCATGGAGACGGAGAAGAAAACCAGGCTCTGACCGATTGAGACTAGTCACAGTGGGAGTAACATATGTAGTATCATGCATGCCATGTTGGCAAAAAGATGATGCGGCACTGCAATTAATGATGAAAGTGATGATAGTGGTATTATAGGTAGATACCGTAACATAACGCATTTCGAGACAAAATGAGTCTACAACCTAATTAATACAACACTATATGATAACACAAATATGTTACTCCCCATAAAGGATGTAGTAACATAGACTAGTATCATATGCATGATACTAGTATATGATACTCCCCATTGTGACTAGTCTGACGCAGCATCGCCGGGTCACAGCTGGTCGGCAGGGCGGCACGCGAGAATATACGGCCGCGTCATAGCACTGTGGCTCGTGCGGAAGACCTGAAATGAACCCCGAATTCGCGTGTCCCCGAGCGCATTTGGCCGCGCTGTGCTCGAAAGCGCGGGGGCACGGCCGCCGTCTGCCGCGAGCCTCCAGCCCCGTTGTCGGCCTGAATATCCTCGCCGCTTCCACGGTTGTGGCCGCGAGATTCCATGAGTCGATAGAAGACAGCTAGCTCATCAAGTTCGGCGATCCCATCGATCGAGCCCTCGTTGATCTGCTGCCGTAGTCTTGGAGCACGCCGAGTTCACGTTGCCATCATTTTCATGCATGTACACTGGCATCAATCATGGAGGCCGCCGCACCGGAGAAACTACAGGTGCCCACGTGTGTCGATTACGTCGAACATGGATGGATAAGGTAGTCTTCGTCCGAAACGGCACCCGGACCGCTGCTGTAGATGCACCGAGCAACGTCGGTCGCGGGCAAGTCATCAAATCACGATCGCCTAATTAAAACCCATCACACGACAGTCACGAACGCCGGCACCAGTTATCCTAGAACCATACAACCATGCCTGGTGCCACTCTCATTTACAGCCATCCAGCCATATGCTACTGTCTTAGGGCACCTCAAATGGCACTCCGCGTACGGACAGGCTTTTCGAACCGATTCGGTCCGCTTTGGGAGGACAACGGACAGATTTTGGGCCCTCGTCCGTTTTGCGGTGGAGGTGCCCCCAACGGCCGGACGCATTTCATAAAAAAAAAGGTCACAGAAATTTCATTCATTTTAGAACACAGTTTGGATAGAAAATAAACACGCCGAAATATCCTTCATTTATTACAACAAATTTGCGAATAGAAAGAAAAATAAACAGGTAGCACTACTGGTTTCCCAGATGAGTCCACATGTGCTCTATCAGATCATTCTGCAGACGTTCATGCAGTGGCTTGTCACGCATCTCCGCATACACGTCTGAATACTACTCGTATGTCACCGGTCCAGGTGTAGGCGCAACCAACTCACACTCAAATTCCCAGCCTTGATCAAATATCCTCGCATCATCCCGTTCATTCTCGACAATCATGTTGTGCATGATCACGCAAGCAGTCATCACCTCCCACATGACCTCCTTGCTCCACGTTCTTGCTGGGTGTCGAACAATAGCAAACCTGGATTGGAGCACACCAAATGCTCGCTCGACATCCTTCCGGCAAGCTTCTTGTTGCTGAGCAAACTTACGAGCTTTCTCACTTCCAGGCATGCGAATGGTCTTCACAAAGACAGGCCATGAAGGGTATATACCATCATCAAGGTAGTACCCCTTGTCATATGCATTTCCATTAACCTCAAAGTTGATCACCGGTGCATTGCCCTCGGCCAACCTATCAAACACCGGTGATATCTGAAGGACGTTGATATCGTTGTGAGATCCCGACATGCCAAAGAAGGAGTGCCAAATCCATAGATATTTAGATGCAACAGCCTCAAGTATGACTGTGCACTCTGCAACGTGTCCCTGGTACTGTCCTTGCCAAGCAAAAGGACAGTTCTTCCACTCCCAATGCATACAATCTATGCACCCAAGCATGCCAGGGAAGCCTTTGCTCGAGTTCATGTTCAGAAGACGGGCAGTGTCTTCCAAATTCGGCTCCCTCAAGTACTCGGGACCAAACACCTGAACAATAGCTTCACAGAACTTGTACATGGACTCTAGGCAAGTTGACTCACTCGTGCGCAAATATTTATCTACCAGATCACCGGCTACTCCATATGCAAGTATGCGTATAGCTGCCGTGCACTTCTGATAAGATGAGAAACCATACCTACCAGTAGCATCGGGTCTGGCGACGAAGTAGTCATCGTATGCCCTCACCCCTTCAAGTATACGCATGAACAAGGGCCGTGACATCCGAAAACGGCGACGAAACTTGTGATCCGGATATGTTGGCTTCACGGGATGGAAATAGTCCTTCCAAAGTTGGTAGTGACCTTGTTCCCAGTCACGATCCAACGCCGGAGCCATTCCAACAACCGAGCCAACATGCCGAGGCCACTCCGCCTGGTTGAAGTTGTGGACGAGCGTTGTTGGGGGGATCATAACCCGGTAGGCCCACCGACCTAGAAGATAAGCCGGCCTGGTAAGGACCTGGGCCGGGTCAAGTATGAAGATATGGGCCGGGTCTCACGTGAGCCGGTGCGCCACGTGTGTCTTGGCCCGCAAGTCAAGAAGGATCTAGAAGATTAGAGACCAAGTACAGGACGGAGTCCTGATAAGAAAGGCGAAGGCTTAAAGGACTTAGAGTAGAGTCCGGGTACGATGGTAACCCGGATCCCGCTTGTACGCCCAGCGAGACCCACCGCCTTTATAAGGGGGTCTCCTGGTTCCTAGAAGAATAGGATTGACCAGATCATAAGCACCACCATTGTAATCTCGAGACCCGGAAGCTAAGGCGCCGAGTCCTCGAAACCCATATCAATAAAGCAGTAGCAGGAAGTAGGTCTTTACCTCAAGAAGAGGGGCCGAACCTGGGTAAACCCTTGTTTCCCCACGCCGTGCTAGACAAGCTCCCGATGTCAGAAGTCGCCATGTCCCCATACTCGAGTTTCCACCCGGAAACATCTGCCGTGACAATCCCACGACAGTTGGCGCCCACCGTGGGGCCTGCGACCAAGAACATCATGATTTGTGGAGAAGCGCGGCGCGGTATGGAAAACCTAGCTATCGGCCAGATCTACACGCTTCCAGGAGGGGAGCGGATCGTGGACGACTTTGGTTGGAAGGAAGAGGCCGATCGGCTGGAAACCGGGTCTATGATCATCTTCGGCCAGATCAACGTTTTTGTTGGGGTGATCCAGACCACAGGAGCCGGCTCAGATCAGTATGAGCCGGAGTACGAGTCAGAGTCCGGGTCAGCTACCATGGCTCAGACGGGCGGAGAGGAATCTGTTAGATCGCCAGAGTGCGAAGTCATGTCTATCGAGGAAGAGGCGGCAATTCAAGCATTACAGGATTCCGTCGAAACACCAGCGAACGTGTCAGATCTGGACACAGATACCGAGTCAATTCTGCCACTATTTGAGGATCGTTGGGGGTTTGGACTTGAAGAGGAAGATCATCCGGTGTCTCCAGGACCCGCGCGACACATGACGGTTCACGTGGTAACAGCGGCTCAGCAGACCGACGGGATGGAAGCATCCGTAAGTGACGAGACAAGCGCAGAAAGAAACGCCCGACAGGACCGAGAAATTTGGGAGCGGACCAACCTTGGCATGCCGCCAGCGGCATACCCCCCGCCCAACCCCAGTACTGGGCCGGTTTTACCGACTCTCGGCGCAGTAGTGCCGGTGCACACACCAGCACCCGGGACGGCATTCACAAACCCGATTATGACGGCGGCGAACGATCAGACGAGTGCCGGCGCGTCAGGGAACCAGACACAGAACTTGGGGGAAGTAACAAACACCAACTCAGCCATGCAGAGGGAGCTGGAAGATCTAAGGCGAGCCATGGCCAGAGCGAACCAAGAGCGCGCGGATGAAGCCCGGCGCGTAGCGGAAAAAGAACGATCTTTGGCCCAGCAGGAGCAGAGGCTACAAGACGAAAGAAACGCCCTCCAGAGGAGGAGGGACGAATTAACTGCGGTGCAGAGCAGAAGGCGCGGAAGCCGGCTACCTTTGCCGACTGGAGTGAACACCGTAGTACCTCAAGTCCTGGAGTATCAGACGACGCCAGCCAATGCGCCCGTTGCGGCGGCTAACCCGGTGATGGGAGCCGGCGCGCCGCAGGCCGAGTTACGAGGAGCGGGAAGTCCGGCGGGAGGAGCCAGAGCCGGAGAAGCGGCCACAGAACAACTACCTCCGGCACCCCCCCAGGTTTACTACTCCCCCGGGTCATTACAATAATCCGGTTGACAATGTTTTTGCAGCTGCACATACCCTACAGCAGATCCCGTTCGACAACTCACCAGCCGGCATCGAAGCCCGGAGGGCCGTTGACTCATTACGCACCGCAGTGGTCCAACAGAACAATAATCCGCGCGGATCGCAAGCATTCAACTCAGAGCCACAAAGGAGTCGTACCAGAAGCCGGCATGGAGAGCCGGCAGCAGCAAGATCCATCCAGAACCGGCTTGGGCCGGTAAACCAGCAAGTCCAGCAACAAAATCAACAAGTGATTCAGCAGCCACAGCCGGCCGTGTCCGCAGCACAATCAATAGTCAATAGCTCAAGAGCAAGACGCGCAGCCGCGGCGGCACCACCATTGGCAGCCGGAGCCGGAGCACCTGGTGCAGCAGCAGTCAGAGTTGGAGTAATGACACCCGCCAGACCCGCCGCATCTTCTCCTGCACCGGGTCACGCAGGGGGCTCGTCTTCAAACATGACACGACCAAAGTGCTTATCAGATGCTATCAGAGCAGAGCCGTTTCCAGAAAAATTCAAAGAGCCGACCAAAGTATGCAATTACGAGCCGAGCATGAACCCAGAGACATGGTTGAGTAGTTATGGCATGGCCATGGACATGAAGAATGCATCACCGAATCTGTGCGCACGTTACATGTATCTTATGTTAGCAGAAGGAGCACCCAAAATTTGGCTAGACCGACTTCCACCGCGCAGTATCAATTCGTGGGAGGAGCTAAAGGCGGCGTTCATCAAGAACTTTGCTGGAACTTGCAAGAAGCAGTACACCGAGGCGGATCTGGATCGATGTGTCATGACAAAAACTGAGTCAGCCAGACAATGGATGGGCCGGGTTACAGAAATCTTACAATCATCCCTCAACATCTCGGCACACACAGCTATATCGTACATGGAGAAAAACTGCGGCTTTGAGCCGCTGACGCACAAGCTCGGACGTATGAGGGAAGACCCGGTCTGCAGGGATATCTCAATAGGAGAAGTGGTGACAACAGCGAACAAGTATGCAGCCATGGACAAAAAGCCGGGTGAGACAGAGGAACAACAGAGGAATAACCGGATCAGTGGAGGCCGTAACCCAAACCCAAGTCAGAACAATGGTAATCAGAACGGAAATAACAAGCGCCCTTATGAGGGCGGAAATTCAGAGTTCGTAGGCACAACCCAGACGACGGGTTACAGGGGGTCGAGGCCCGGTGGTAACTTTAGAGGAGGACCTCCGAGAAACTCGAACTTCAGTGAAATGTACAGCATGCCGTGTCCAAAACACAGCAAGAACGGGAGACCGTCAAATCACTCGCTAGCTCAATGTGCCGACATCAGAGCCTGGATGAGACATGAGCAGGAGAGCCAGAGGAGTCAGGGGAACTTCGGAGGCAGCGGCAACTTCAATGGAAACAACGGCAACCCGATGGGACCTGGACAGGGGGCTGGGTCTAACGGACCGCCAAACAGTAACGCCGGGTCTAGTCAGCAACAGAACCAAGTCACAACCGGGTATCAGCAGAACCCGAAGGAGCTTCATAGTCAAGGCCAGTACCATGTCTTCACTACAAGCACGTCCAGGAGGGACAGCAAGTTAAAAGCAAGAGCCGTCAATGCAGTAGCATCAGCTGTCCCGAGATTCTTGAAGTGGTCAGAACAAACTATAACTTGGAGTAGAGAAGATCACCCGCCAGCAGTGGAGCATCCGGGTCTCTTGGCTCTCGTCGTTGCACCAGAGGTGGACGGGTTCTCCTTGAACAAAGTCCTGATAGACGGAGGCAGCAGCTTCAATATCCTATATCTCGACACATTCAGAAGGATGGGTTTGACCCAAGATCGCCTTACCCCAACCTCGACAATCTTCCATGGCATAGTTCCAGGGAAGTCGGCACACCCCATTGGCCAGATCAGCTTAGAGGTGGCATTTGGAGTGAGCAAGGAGCAATTCAGGTCGGAGTTCCTGACATTCGAGGTTGTTGATTTAAAAAGTCCGTACCATGCTCTATTCGGGAGGCCGGCTTACGCCAAGTTCATGGCTCGGCCCTGTTACGTGTACCTCAAACTGAAGATGCCAGGACCCCAGGGAATAATCACAGTGGAAGGAAGCAAGACTATGGCTGCAGAGTGTGACAACGGGGATGCTACCATGGCAGAGCAGGCTTGCTCAGAGGAAGAGCTCAAGTACTACAAGTCTCAAGTAGACCCGACAGATAAGCGTGTGCTGGAAAAGCCGGCTCACGAGGAAGAGAAGAAAAAGTTCAAGTCGGCTCAAGATACAAAGATGGTTGATTTTGTGGAAGGGGACTCCTCTAAGCAGTTCTCGGTAGGGGCCCACATGGACCCAAAATAGGAAAGCGAGCTCATCAAGTTCATCCATGAGAATCGGGATATCTTCGCATGGTCTCCTTCAGACATGCCGGGTGTACCGAGTGAACTTGCTGAGCACAGCTTACATGTTGATCCAAAAGCAAAGCCGGTAAAGCAAGTACTACGTAGTCTCAATGCAGAGAGGAAGAAGATTGTCGGAGAAGAGATAGCTCGTCTGCTCGCAGCCGGGTTTATTATGGAGGTCTACCATCCTAAGTGGCTGGCTAACCCGGTCCTCGTGCTGAAGAAGAACGGAGAGTGGCGCATGTGCATTGACTACACCAGCTTGAATAAGGTTTGCCCGAAAGACCCCTTTGCATTGCCTCGTATAGATCAGATCATCGATGCCACAGCCGGCAGCGAGTTGTTGTGTTTCCTGGATGCATATTCCGGGTATCATCAAATCAAGCTCAATGTTGACGACTAGGAGAAGACCTCGTTCATCACCCCTTTTGGTGCTTTTTGTTACAAAACTATGACTTTCGGTCTCAAGAATGCAGGTGCCACATATCAAAGGTGCATCCAGAATTGTTTCCAGAATCAAATTGGTCGCAATGTGCACGCTTATGTTGACGATGTCGTAGTCAAGTCATAGAAAGCCGGGTCACTCCTGGATGACCTAAAAGAGACCTTCGCCAACCTGCGCCAGTATCAGATGAAGTTAAACCCGACCAAGTGCGTGTTCGGAGTCCCGGCTGGCATGTTGCTGGGTTTCATAGTCTCAGAGAGAGGGATAGAAGCTAACCCGGCTAAAATTAAGGCCATCATGAACCTTAAGAAGCCGGAGTGTATCAATGACGTCCAGAAGCTGACAGGTTGTGTCACAGATTTGAGTCGGTTCATCGCAAGGATGGGGGAGAAAGCTCTCCCACTATACAAACTGTTGAAGAAGTCAGACAAGTTTGTTTGGGGCCAGGAAGCAGATGACGCCTTTGAAGACTTGAAGAAGACATTGTCCACAGCCCCAGTATTAGCGGCTCCCACGAGCAAAGAGCCGATGTTACTATACGTCTCTGCAAATTCAAGAGCCGTTAGTGCCGTGGTCGTGGTGGAGCGCAAGGAAGAAGGAAAGGAATACCCAATTCAAAGGCCGGTTTACTATGTTAGCGAAGCCCTCACAGAGTCCAAACAGAGATACCCGCAATGGCAGAAATTGGTCTACGGCGTGTTTATGGCAAGCCGGAAGATGCTACACTATTTCCAGGAACACCCCATCACTGTGGTGAGTTCTGCTCCCTTAGCAGAAATCATCAGAAACAGAGAAGCTACAGGCAGGATCGCAAAGTGGGCCATCGAGATGGGGCCTTATCATATCAACTACGAGCCAAGGACAGCAATCAAGTCACAAGCCTTGGTGGATTTCGTCAATGACTGGACAGAATTTGACCCCTTACCACCGGCTCCAAGCGCCAAACATTGGGTTATGCACTTTGACGGGTCAAAGCAGTTGGAAGGTTCGGGAGCCGGCGTCGTCCTAACTTCGCCAAAAGGAGACAAGCTAAGTTACGTCTTGCAGATACATTTCGAACCATGCACCAATAACATTGCAGAGTATGAGGCCTTGTTACACGGTCTGAAAGCCGCCAAAGAGATGAACATCAAGAGAATCATGTGTTATGGAGACTCCGACCTCGTTGCTCAGCAAGTATCAGGAACCTGGGACAGAAAAGATGCCAACATGGCGGCTTATAGGAGAGAAGTAGATCGGGTCGCCGGCTTCTTCTCCGGCTATCAAGTCGAATACATCGACAAACGAAAGAACGAGGCGGCCGACGCCTTATCAAGACTTGGCTCTAGGAGAGAGCCGGTGCCTCCAAACGTGTTCCTCGCCGAGTTACACCACCTCTCAGTCAAACTTCCAACAGAAGAAGAGTTAGCAAACCCTGATGACCCGGAATCACAGTTAGTCGCCGCCTTACACCAAACTCCGTCATGGACAGAGCCATATCTGGCTTACTTACTGAGAGAAGAGCTACCACAAGACGAGGTACTGGCACGACAGATTGTGCGCCGGGCTAAGGGATATGCCATCATCAACGGGGAGTTACACAAGAGGAGCACGTCTGGGGTATTCTTACGTTGTGTCTCTGACGAAGATATACCAAACGGGTACCCTGTCGTGTGGGTACCTGGTGCACGTGATGACTACAGCCCAATTGTCAATAGACTGGCGAAGCCCATCAGGGAAGGCCCAAGACAAAGGTTGCTTTCCAAGTTAGTCATAGTCGGTTGTAGTTTCCATACTTGTAATCCTAGTCGGTTACGTACCCGAGACCTAGCCCCCCATATAAGGGCTGGGAGGGCGACCGATCAAGGACACGCCATATCAGAACCTCCAAACCCTAGCGAGACGAACTCTCGCTAGATCCTTGTAACCACCGCATATCCACAGAGCAATAACAGACAAGCAGGAAGTAGGGGTGTTACCTCAGTCGAGGGCCCTGAACCTGGGTAAATCCAGCTTGTCAGCCGTCGAGTCCACCAGCACTACGCGTTCTCTACCTCATAACTCTAACCCTAGGCTATCGACCATGGGTATTGATGAGGACACCCCTCGTCAATTGGCGCCGTCTGTGGGAAAAGGTAGTGTTGGATCTACGGATTCGCTGGTTTCGTCTTCAAACGGTAACTCGCCGACTACATCTGCAAACAGCCATGCGCTGACAATCTCGACTGGCATTGAAGCATCAGGCGATCAGTCGCCAACTTCGCAAATCGCATCACTGAAAAGAATCAAACCGTACTCACCGGAAGCACAGGAAGTTTTCGCTAATCTCGATTCAGGTTTCGATCTAACCGTTGGAGAGCACAATTTTTTCGTCGATAAGCTTGGTGTGCAGGACTTGACCGATTCGATCGCGATGGAGGCACTCAAAGATCCATCGACTGCGATCACATCAACAGCAGGCAAAGAAGATACCTCATCACAGATCGATTCGATCCCATCGCCGGCATCCCCAACCTCATCCATGTCGACTCAAGAATTCAATAGGATCATGGCGCAAGAATTCCCGGAGGATGAGGCACAGTCTACCCATCAGGTAGGCGCAGTCGAGGAACCATCTACTATGGTCACATCGCCAGCAAGCATGGAAGCTACGTCGTCCAAGGTCAACTCAATCTCGCCGTCAAGATCTCTAGTCGTCTCCATGACAACCCAAGAGTTCAATAAACTCTTGGCGCAAGAGCTTCTAGATGATGAGGTACAGTCTGACTATCAAGTCACCACAGTCGAACACATCGTGGCACTCGACACTGCACCCGACTACAGGCAATCTGAAGACACGGGCGACAGCATCTACCTCGCCGACTTCGCCGGGCCAGAGATCCAAGCGGATCACGAGTTCCTCTCCAGCAACAAAGACGATCCTGCGAAGATACTCGAAGCATACGTCAATACCGACGCCCAGATCAGAAACAACTCCGACATGAGTTTGGACGACGACTCCGAGCCCATAACCGGCATCGATAGCACATGCACATATCCTCCGGTCATACCTCGGCAGGTCTACGTTGCGTTCAGCGCCGAAACCTCAGCGGCAGCAGCTAGTCGCAGACCTACAGAATTTCCTTGCACAGTCACATTACCAGATGGCGTGACAACATTAACTATCACAGCAGAGATAGCAGCAAAAGTTGACAAAATCATAAAGGACTGCACAATGATGCCAGCAGATGCAACCCCAGAGGAGTTGATGGCATACAATTATTTCAATTGGCAAGAAACGATGCGCTTAAAGGAATACAGAGCAACACTCGAAGAACGCAGAAAGCAGGCTAGCATCTCGAGTATGCGGAGAAGGCAGCTTTCCCTTAGCTCCACAGGTGCGACGGAGCGCAGGCATAGATCGAGATTCGCCAACATCCCAGAAGGAGAGAGATCCGGAGTCACTCGCAACTTAGAACATTCGTTCATGACCCTGGATTCCGAAGGCGTACTAGTGCCCAAAACAGCTGAAGGTGCCTTGATATCACTTGGAGCATACCTCAAGGCGACAGCACCTCCAGCAGGCGATCCAGCCGAAGAACTACATCTTCAGCAATTAAAGGCGCTCGCACTCGCAGCAAAAGGACTCCAGACGGAGAAACACAGAGAGCACAGCAGAAGCCGCTCGCGAGATCGTCGCAGTCGAAGCCCTCGCAGGAGTGGCACACGAAAAAACTCGAGTCGTCGCCATTCACGGAGCAGATCCAGGAGATCCGCCAGCAACGATTCGAGTGACGATCGCGATACAGGACCTTGCGGAGCACGATGCTTCACACGGCGAATCCGCGAGGCCAGGTTGCCCAAAAGGTTCGGGTTACCAACGACGCCGAAATTCAACTGCAAACAAGAGCCATCAGGCTGGCTCGAGGACTACAAGCTCGCAGTCGTGTGTCAAAGGGGGACAACTACAACAGCACTGCAGTACATACAGCTGATGCTCGAAGGCACAGCTCGCGACTGGCTCAAAGCATTACCCGAAGCATCATACGACTCCTGGGATCACTTCCGGGAGGACTTCATCAAATATTTCGATCCTCTGTGTGAGCGGCCCAAAACATTCGAGGAATTACGGGCTTGCAAGCAAAGGTCGGACGAACCACTTCGAACATACATCAGGCGATGGACTGCCATCCGCAATTCAGTTGGAACAATCTCCGAAGACAGAGCCATGGATGCCTTCACCATGGGAGTCTCCAGAGAAGACTTCAGAGAAGCACTCGGTCGCCAAAAGCCAAAATCCATGGCAGAGCTCATGAAAATAGCGACCGAGTGGGCAGACGGCGAAGATTCCATAAGGTCCAAGCGCCCACTTTCCCCACATGACCGTGAGGATCGACGTAATAGTCGAGACCGCCACGACAGGGATGACAGAAGACGAAGACGCAAAAGCGGTTACAGCGACAACGACAAGGTAAAATTCGTAGCAGCTGGTTTCTCACAGGACAATCACGTCCAGAACGACAGACGACCAGAAGATCGACGCGACAGTCGAAACGATGGTCGTCGCGACAGTCGAACGGACGACCGACGAGGCAGTCGAGACCGCGATCAGCGTAGCGGTGGATACCGAAGGCAAGAGTGGCGTAAACGCACAGATGCAAAACCAGAGAAAACATTTGAAGAGAAGATGGATGATTACTGCAGGCTGCACCTATTCAAGGGAGATGATGGAAGGCTAATCTCCAACCACACCATGGGGAATTGCCGAGAGTTCGAACAAATAGCGGCGGATTACATGACGAGAATCAGAAGGGCTGCACCCTCGACTGTTCCACCAACCTACATCGCACCACCACCAACACAGCCAGTCGCGGCATTACCTCCCCCACCACCATGCAACCCAGGAAGTCAAGTCGCGGGAGCCATACATCACATACCTCAAGCAACGGAGGAGCAATACCCAAAGCCCCAGGGACAGATGTTCATGATTCAAAAAGGACGTCCCTCCAACAGGCAGCAAAAGATCCACACTCGACACGTTAACATGGCGGTTATGGCGCCTCCAGCCATACCAGACTTCTTGCGGGGATCTGAAACCGCAATAACCTTCAATCGAGAAGATCACCCACCATCTGTCTACCGACCAGGCCACGCTGCCCTGGTACTCGACGCTCAGATTGGTGGATACGCCATGACCAAGGTCTTCATGGATGGAGGCAGCGGCATCAACATCATCTTCGCTGATACACTTCGCCGGATGAATAGGTCAGTCGAAAATTTACCCCAGTCCACAAACACTTTTCATGGTATTGTCCCAGGTAAACCTGTTCTCCCAGAAGGCACGATACAACTCGACGTCACATTCGGCGACGCAAACCACTTCAGAACCAAGTCGATTGAATTCGAAGTCGTCGACTGGAAGTCACAATACCATGCCATATTAGGGCGCCCCGCATTTGCTCGGTTCATGGCGGTGCCACACTACGCGTACCTCAAGTTGAAGATGCCAGGTCCGAAAGGAGTCATCACAGTCAACGGAAACTTTCAAAGGTCAGATGCCTGCGACCGCGACTTCAGCAAAATTTCCGAGACGTTCGGTATGGAGCAAACCTTCGAAGAGCTCTCGCTCACCAACGACCCAACATACATGCCCGAACAAAAGAAACAGGCAGTCGACAAGGTATTCAGCGCCACAGATGGCGTAAAGAAGCACCAGGTTGACCCGACTGATCCAGCCAAGACAGTCAAGGTGTCCACAAGCCTGTCTCCTGCATAGGAAAGCGCGCTCGTCGAATTCCTCCGTGAGAACTGGGATATATTTGCATGGTGTGCAGCCGACATGCCAGGTATTCCCAGGGAATTCGCCGAGCACTCCCTCCAACTTAATCCAGGAACTAGGCCAGTCAAGCAAGCAATACGTCGTGTCTCCGGTCCCAAAAGAGAGGCTATAGAGAAGCATGTAGAAAAGTTACTCAAAGCAAACTTCATTCGAGAAATCAAAAAATCAGAGTGGGTAGCCAACCCTGTGCTAGTCGAAAAGAAGAAGACAGGAGCAACTAGGATGTGTGTCGACTTCACCGGGCTCAACAAGTGTTGCCCGAAAGATCATTTTCCACTACCACGTATCGACCAAATCGTCGACTCCACTGCGGGATGCGAACGTTTATCCTTCCTGGATGCGTACTCGGGGTATCACCAGATACGGATGAAAGTCGAGGACGAGGAGAAGACAGCCTTCACAACTCCACTCGGAGTATATTGCTACACCACAATGCCCTTCGGGCTCAAGAACGCAGGTGCCACCTACCAGCGTATGATGCAGAATTGTTTGAAGACACAAATTGGACACAACGTCGAGGTTTATGTGGATGACATCGTCATCAAGTCAAAAGAAGAAAGCACACTACTCGCAGACTTGCGAGAAACATTCGACAATCTCAACAGGTACAACATCAAACTTAACCCAGACAAGTGTACTTTTGGTGTTCCAGCCGGAGAGCTCTTGGGGTACTTGGTGTCTGCCCGGGGAATAGAAGCGAACCCAGAAAAGATACAGGCCATATTAACCATGCAAAGACCTAAGAAGCTCTACGAGGTGCAGCAGTTGACAGGTCGAATAGCAGCGCTCAGTCGCTTCATCAGTAAATTGGGTGAAAAGGCGTTGCCACTTTATCGACTGATGAAGAAGGCGGACAAGTTCGAGTGGACAGATGAAGCTGAAGCAGCCTTCATAGATCTCAAACGAATACTTACAAATCCTCCCATCCTGGCGGCACCCAAGGAGAGGGAACCGTTGTACCTGTACGTTGCAGCCACAAATAGAGTAGTAAGTACGGCCTTGGTAGTCGAACGCATGGAGGAAGGAAAAACTCAGAGCATCCAGAGGCCAGTCTACTACGTCAGCGAAGTCCTGTCCTTGTCAAAGCAAAGATACCCGCACTTTCAAAAGCTGGCATACGCTGTCTTCATAACATCCAGGAAGCTACGCCACTACTTCACGGAGCACCCGATAACGGTGGTCAGCAAATCGGCAATCGGAGATATACTCACCAATCCCGACGCGACGGGGCGAGTAGCAAAATGGCTCATCGAGCTCGGGCCACTCGGGATCACATACGACCACCCGAAGGCCATCAAAGCACAAGTCCTACCCGACTTCACAACGGAGTGGATAGAATCTCAACTGCCAGGAATCCCTGATGTGTCCAACTCATGGACAATGTACTTCGATGGATCTAAAAAGAACGAAGGCGCGGGTGCAGGCGTCATACTCATATCACCTAAAGGCGACAAACTCAAGTACGTGTTACAGATGGACTTCGAGCGACCATCCAACAACGAGGCAGAATACGAAGGCCTGATCCACGGCATGCGAATGGCTAAGGCACTGGGGTGCACTCGACTTATGATATACGGTGACTCAAACTTAGTCGTGCAGCAGACAATGAAAGCTTGCGATGCCATAGCCGACAATATGATCGCATATCGTGACCTCTACAACACATTAGAAGGCGACTTCGATGGATGCGAGCTACGACATGTTGGGCGAGAAAGCAATGAGGAAGCGGACATACTAGCCAACATTGGCTCGACTAAAGCACAAGTCCCACCAGGCGTCTTCCTGGAGCGAATCCAGCACAGGTCCATTAAAAAACAGCGGCCCCCATCGACCTCGACTGCCACATCCAAAGGCAAAGCGCCCAGCTCAGAGGATCCGCCAGTCGAAGTACTACTATGCCAGGGCGATCAGGTAATACCAGCATGGACTCAACCCTTCCTAGCATACATGCTCCGCGACGAACTACCAGACGATGCAGCAGAGGCTCGACGAGTCACTCGACGCTCCAAAGCATACACCATCATCAACGGTGAACTCTACAAACGAAGCATCTCAGGTATGTTCCAAAGGTGTGTGGAAATCGAGGATGGAAAAACCATACTTCGCGATATTCATGCAGGAACCTGTGGGCATCACGCCGGCAGTCGATCACTCGTAGCCAAAGCCTTCCGAGCAGGGTTTTACTGGCCTACAGCACTTAAGGACGCAGAAGACATTGTCAAAAGGTGCATCGGGTGCCAGAAATTCGCCACCAAGCCTCACGCACCCGCATCAGCACTCAAAACCATACCATTGGCTTGGCCCTTCGCCCAATGGGGGCTTGACATGGTTGGACCACTCAAAAAGTCATCGCCTGGAGGACATACTCACCTGCTGGTGGCAGTGGACAAATTCACGAAGTGGATAGAAGCAGTCCCAATCACAAGCTCGATAGCCGCTACAGCAGTCAATTTCATAAAATCTATCGTCTATCGCTTTGGCGTCCCAAACATCATCATCACGGACAACGGCACAAACTTCACAGCCGAGGAGTTTCGTTCCTTTTGCAAAGAGTGGAACATTGCGCTCAATTACGCATCGGTGGCGCACCCGCAGTCCAATGGACAGGTTGAAAAAGCCAATGGTCTCGTCTGCACAGGCATTAAGAAAAGACTACTGATACCACTCAAAAGGGCCGCGGGTGCTTGGGTCGACGAGCTCCCGGCAGTACTATGGAGTTTGCGCACAACCCCAAACGCCTCGACCCAGTTTACTCCGTTTTTTATGGTCTACGGCGCAGAGGCAGTACTACCACCAGAAGTGAAATTCAGCGCACCAAGAGTCGAGGTGTACGACGAAGACGACGCGAACGAGTCACTCGAGAACTCGGTGGATCTACTCGAGGAATCACGCAACAAGGCCCTCGCTCGCACAGCTGTTTATCAGCAGGATCTCCGTAACTACCACAGTCGACGACTCCGCCCCAGAACATTCATGGTAGGCGACTTGGTACTCCGGATGAAGCAGAAGAAGGTGCACAAGCTCGCATCACCATGGGAAGGGCCTTTCGTTATCACGGAGGTCATCGATGGTGGTGCCTATCGACTTAAGCACGCCCAGACGGGAGAATTATCAAATAACCCATGGAACGTGGCGCACCTGCGTCGCTTCTATGCCTAGGTGTCATAGTCGATCAATGTAACAGAGTATAAATGTCGAAAAGGCCAGCAGGTTTCAGACGCGCTCTTTTCCTTACCAGGGTACCTAAGGGGACTGGAAGGTTTTTAATGAGGCGGCTTGCTGGCCAATATCTGGAATAAAGAAAGATGTTCGTTTCGCATAATTTACTATCATAAGTCCAATCACTCCCAACCCGAAACACTCGAAGACTCGAGGGCTGGGTCCTTGTCATAAACGGCAAAGCTCAGCCACACTCGAAGACTCGGGGGCTGGGTCCTTGTCATAAACAGCAAAACTCAGCCACACTCGAAGACTCGGGGGCTGGGTACTTGTCATGAACACCCAGCTGCACCCGAAGGCTCGGGGGCTGGATACATACATGCTTACATAAGCATCTTACTATTCACACCCCACTCGAGGGACTCGGGGGCTGGATAATTACACAAGTTACACAGGTTCGTCCTTTACAGGCAAGTTGGAGTCAATAAGCTGGTCGTGCAAACAATCCACAAACACTTTCGCTGAAGCCGCAGTCCTGTCCAAAAACTTCTGCTCCAGACGCGAGCCAGCTGTAGGTGAAGAAAAACGAATAGTAGGATGTTGGCTACGAATATATCCCATAACGGCATTGGCTCCAAGAACAACTCTTCGAGTCAAGGCCTCCCGGATGGGAGTTGCAGATTGGAACAGATCAACCAGCGCATGAATTCCTTGCGGCTGCGGCCCCTCGGGAAACAAGAAGTGGTTGACACGCATAAATGCCGCCCGGCAACGCTCGAGTAGGATCCCGCCACGGAACACTCGATCCTTCAGGGTAGCGAGTTCGCGGGCGCGATGCCTGTCTGCCCAAAAATGCTGATGGCCGGAGACTGGGTTATCAGTCGCGTTGTCCAAACGCTCGTTGACCCGTTCCTCCTCTTCTTTGAAGTTTTGGACGAAAACTGCAGACGAGCAACTATCAACAGAAAATAAAGAAGACATAAGAAGATCACAAAGGCGATCGCCTGATACATACCTTCGAGCTGCCTGTTCGAATGCTCGACTTCACCAAGCACATATTCTTCACGCTGGGTGGCAAGAGCTGGTTTCGCCTTAAGAATTTTCAACTCCGTTTGAGTGGCTTTTAGCTCCTGCTCTAAATTGACCACTCGCTTCTTCGCATAAGCCAAAACCTTGGCGTTATTTTTTGCTTCGGCAGTTGCTCGAGTATCCGCGCACGGCTGAGAAGCCTCAGTCGGATTGGTATCGTCTGTCTGACAAATGCATAAATCATATATTTCAGATGAAGGCACAAATCAAGGCAAGACAACAGAAGACAAATACATAAAGTGAGGCGCATCATGGGGTTCATATCATAAACAAAGCAAGTAGCAAAAGCGCCCATGTTGGGTGCCGAGTCTTCATTACATAAACTCAAAATAAAAACCTAAACACGGGACACCGACTCGGACCTAGCCCTACGCGACTTGGACATAGCAGCAACAGCAGCAGATCTGCGCTCCATGGTGTCGATACAGATACGCGATAGTCGTGTGGCGGCTTCGGTCACACCTTTCAACGACAAAGGCTGCCCATCTGACCTTTTCGGGAATTCAGACAGGACAGCCTCATACTCGGCGATAACGCCGCTACCAAGGAGGAGCTTGAGGGTAGACTCCGAGCCGCGTACCGTCAAGTCGCGTGCAAACGCAGCCAAAGTCGATGAGCCGGGACCCAGCACGTCTGCAAAACCTCGTGCGGTGGCAGGAACTTCACTCGACGGAAGCACTTCCTTGAAGACGGCGCCAAGGGTTCGAGTGGACGTATCCAGGGAACTCTTGGCGTGTTGGATGGCGACGCTAAGCTTCTCAAGGGCACGGTCAAGTGACAGGTCGTCACTCGCCATACCATCGGAAGCAGATGAGGCAGCAGATCCTTCGCAATTTCAAAAAAGGAGAACAACTGGAAAGTCAGCACAAGGACCAGAAAAGAAAGGAGCAAACCAAAAACAAAGCCTACTAACCTTCTATCACACGCGCAAGATCTGACACTTGAGTCACGTACTCCTGCTCGCGAGAGGCAGCCGAGCTCAGAGCACCGTCAAGATCCTTCTTCGCACGCGACTGCTGGTCGACGAATTGTCTTTCCAGATCCTTCAGTCGCTGCTCCAGCTCAGTCGCTCGCTTCTCGACGATGCCCTTCTCACCTGGGACGGTTAATTCCCAACTCAGCTGTAGAACATCAAAAGCAAAAAAGCGAAGCATCTCAAGAGGTAAATCAGAAAAGCTTACGGCTCAATTCGTCGAGGTGGGAGCGAAGAATGACCCGTTCCTCCTCCGATTGCACAAAAGCCTTGCCAGCCGCGACAAGGCCACGGACGGCAGGCTGCAAAAGATATGCAATAGATATTAGCAAGGCGATTGATTCAGAACAAGACATAAAACGCGAAAATACTTACATGGTCAGTCCATGAGGGAGTTGTGAAGGGGATCGCATGCAGAAAACAAAAAATTTCCTAGCAACGATATCCTTAAAACAGCCAGGATCTATACTATGCAGATATAGAAGTACGGCGGAGATCGGAATACACACCTCTTGTAGACCGAAAAACGGGGATTACGCTCCCGCACAAGCGTTGACGACGAAGACGACGTAGCCGACCTCTAGGTCGCGAAGAACTCGGCGCGACGAAGACGATGAAGATGACCTCGAGGTCGGGTGGAGGAAGTAGGCCTCCGAGTACCGCTAGCGCAGCACCTCGCAGGGTGTTACACACATACGGTGGAGACGACGACCTCCGAAGCTCCAGTCCAGGACGAGCAGCGGAAGACTTGGACCGGAACACCAGCAGCGCGGCAGCGGGCTATGGTGGAGAGAGAACTCTCATCCTCCTCGGCGCAACTCCGACAAAGGGAATCACGAGATCGAGGAGAAATCGAGAATTAATTGGTTGAATTAAAAGGCCAGGGGTGCCCCTCTATATAAAGGCTCCCGGGGGGAGCCAACCTTGCCAGCCAGGCAATGTGGGACTATCCCACATGCCTGGTTCGGCCAAGGACAGCCGCCGGCCCTAGGTGGGCCCCATTTGGCCCACCTAGGCCGGCCCTCCCCCAATCCGAAGCCCTGGGGGGACTTTCCCCCCCTCATGGGCCTTCTTTCCACCAGAAGGCCCATTTAGGGAAATCAGCCTTTAAAAATTCGAAAATAAATATATAAAATCATATTTAAATATTAATTACACTAATTAATATCAAACATATTATATATAATTTATTCTAGCTCCGAAAACTATTTCGTCGCTGCCCGATCTCCATCGGACCATTCCCGGGACGTTCCCGGTGATCTCTTTCCTTTCCGGTTGTCTTGTCGAAACCCCTTAAGTGTGTTACCCTAGCGGTTCGATATAATAACAGACATGATCGAGACTCCTCTCCGATCAATGATTAACTCGTAGGCCTGGACCCCATGAATTAACCCCTGTGATATAACGAATGACTTTCATCTATCAAACCTGGATGTCTAGTCTTAAACCTTTTGTCATATCGATACTTAGTGTGTCCGAGCATCGTTCATAGATATCTCCATACCTAGCATGATCTCGTTACCGACAACACTATCTTCTACTCGTCTATGATATTATGTCAGCTGGTGACCTAGTCACATGTTTGCAAACTCATTTGACATAATCTCACCGAGTGGGCCCTAGAGTATCTATCCGGCTATACGGACTGACAAATCCCGCTCTTGACCCCTCGTCTCAACTACCCCTTTCCGATACCCAAAAGTATCACCGTTATTGTCACACTTTATAAGACATGACGTTTGGTGCGATCAAAGTATCTTCCAGGAATAACAATAAGAGTTGGTCTCACGGTCAAAGGCGTAATGACTACGTCCTACAAATTATGGGTAAGTCCATCACATCGTTCCACCTAACGATATGACTCCATTGCCGACAGACGCCATGTCTCATGATCGGGAAACCTCGATCATCAATCGCGCAATGAAACTAGTCTTAGCAGAGGCAACTAGGGACCTGGTTGTTTATCTACCACACCTGTATTAATGTTTCCGCTTAATACAGTTATAGCATGGTATAAAACATATAATGAACAATTGGAATATAACCAATAAACTATCTTTATTAAGTGCCTCTAGGGCATATTCCCTTCAGTCTCCCACTTGCACTAGAGTAACACTTAATCTAGTTTACAACTTGGTAAAAGCTCAACACCCATAGCATCTTGGTGCATGCTTGTCTCGTGGAAGAGGAATACAGTCAACAGATCTCACACATTGAGACCTATATGTGCTTTGCAACACTTCTATGTCACCTAGTTTGACATCATCCCGTATCTTACGATGACGGTGAAATATATCCTAGTGGATGGAGTGAGCTCGAACATTCGCGTAGCATGGGCCTTAAAAGTCTAAGAGATCTATTAAGGGGACCACATACGCTCGGAAAACTGCTCAGTCCAATCACACTTGCTACTTCTGAAGTAGCCATATATTTCTATACCTACGTAGATTATGCAACAGTGCATTCATATGCAACTTCGCAAACTAACCATGTCTTTCTTCAAAATAAAGGACATCTCCTATATGAGATTTCTAGTTGTATGGGCCAGTGTAATAACTTGCATCATCGTAACCTCTTTACGGCAAGTTGTCTTTCACTCTTTCCCTTTACCAGAAAACATATCTTCAGTTCTCATAGACACTGCAAAATATACTTAACGTTTGTTCATTGATCCACACAAGGATCACTCTAGAACCTGTTCTTCAACCAAGAACTTGGGTCACACTAAGTCGAGCTTTCAATCTGATAGCATCTATGTCTGATACATAGAGAATGTCGAACATCATTTGCTATCACTGAAAATGCCAAGATAAACTTAATATTTCACCTAGTCATACAAGCAAGAACAATCTTCTTCGCTTGTTCTATTCTGAAACACTTCAGAATCTTAACTTAGGAAATATTCCGACCTAATGTTATTAAGCCACTTACGATCTATACAATTATAGATTGGATGCCTAATACTCCTAACTTCTTTCAAAGAAAATTTAATCACTTAAATAATCCTTTACACTCTACTAGAGGATTTGTGTCATTCAATATGTCGTCACATACAAAATCATGAATGACACCTAGCTCCCACTCAAATATGCCTTCCGCATATAAGATCAAGAAAAGCTACTTCGCTCCCACTCACTTCTTTGCAAATGCAAGTCTCTTCAACTATTTTGGACAACTCCAAAAATCCTTTGATCACATTATCAAAGTGAAGATTCCAGCTCCGATATGCTTGCTTCAGCCCATGAATGGACAACTGAAGTTTGCATACATGTTTAGCATCCTCAGGATCACCAAACCATTATTGTACTGATTACAACTCTTTCTTAATGACACTATTAAGAAACATGGTTTCCTTATCCTTCTATCAATTTCTCATTCGAAATTATAGTAATTGCTAAACGACCCAGAATAGATTTAGGATTCCCCACTTGACACAAAATCTCATTGTGGTCAACTTTTGAATCTGTCGGAACTGTTTCACGACAAATCGATCCTTATCAATGTCTACTCTCTCATAAAATTCCATATTCTATTAACATCCTAGATGCCATCAAGAAGATCTCCCAAGTCAATACCTGGTAATCGTACATGGATTTTATTTCGGATCATATATGACTCATAGCCATTTCTCGGACTTAGGTCTACCATCTCTTCTTCGTAGTTCGTAGGTCTGTCATATTCCATTAACATGACCTTCATAACAAGATTGTCGTAACACATAGTGTGGAACACAACCTCGAACGCCTACGTTCTTAGTATGAGCTCAGAGCATCATGATCTTGTATCATCAGCTTCTTTCAAGCTGTGGAGCATGACACCGAAAACACTTTCGGTTGCGCCACTCTGATGTCTGGAGAGAAAGTTCATCAACTTCGTCTTGCTCTACTTTCTTTCTCACTTATACCCTTGGACAAGAAACTATTTCTTTCACAAGGTATATCCCGGCAACGATTTTGCCTATGTCGTGAGACATGTACCCAACTAACTCTTTAGGTACGGTACACTACAAAGATTAATCCATTTTAGGTTTGATCACATCGAAACACTAAATTGCTGAAACGACAATCCAGGCTAAAAGCCACGCCATTACTCAAATGGTATTGTCTCCATGGATTTAAATGGTTTCCCTATTATCTAACGTGAGTGTTACGTTTCTACCATACGACTCTAATGATCACAATAATTCGGTAAGAGATTTATTTACCACACACTATCCGATAGGGTGCGATTACGACGTCCTAACATACCATAACACTATGGTATTCCATGCGACGTAATTTGTGGAACTCTTCTCACAAGTCTTCCAATGATATGCCAACATTATAACTCAAATCTTCATTTCCTCGATCTGTATCGCGGGAATTTGATTTTCTTGTTAAGTTTATTTCCTACTTCATTCTGAACTTGTTTGATCGAATCAAAATTTTCAGGCCAACATTCCCTGAGTGGATATTCATATATCTACTTGGAATATTCATGAAGTCTATGAAATAAAGACTTCCACTTCACGTTAACGTACTTCATTGATTCACATACACCCATATGCATGATTCTCAACAAGTCATACTCAAAACGTTCAGCGAAGTTCACGAAATAAAGATCTCCACTACCCGTCAATTACTTCATTGAACCACATACATCTATATGCATGACTATCAATAAGTTATATGCCCGTTTTCCGAAAACGGTGTCTTAGTTATTTTGCAAGTGTCAAAAGATCAAATCTAAAGACTTGTAGATCCATCCGGTATGGAGCTAATTCATTGACTATAACATTGACATGAATTAAACGGTAGTGCCACACAAATGTGGTGTCTCTATTAAGTTTATTTCCTTTGGCATTAATATTATGAATGTGGGAGCTTCTACCATCTAAATTCAAATCGGCATATGATCATTACTTCATAAATATAGGACAACGAATTTGTCACTAATATATATGAACAATTGTCTCGCTAGAGGAGACACACTTATAACGATCATACTAACATGCGATCATAAAGAATTTATTCAAATGGTAGATCTAGAGGGAGAGTGTCTATGGCCATCACAACAATTTGTCTGCCATTATCAACACGCAATGTCGCCTCATCCTTTCAAGCCACTCAAGCAGTAAACCTGGTTTTCATAAAACATGACTAGTATAAAAACTTAGTCACTACTGCGAGTACTTGCTTAGCTAAAACATTCATAACATGTATATCATATATACACCATCATCATTGATGACTTCCGGCGATCTATTTCATCTTCTTGATACTTCCAACGTAATCAAGAACCATGAAGGTGAACGATTCCCCTTGCATGACATAGTCTATGACATAGCATTTGCACTTGGCAACGACGTCTGTCATCCAGTGATCGAGCTGAGCGAGGCGTCTCAATGTTCATCAAGTATGACCATATGTCATCAAGTATGACTGCCACGTGCTCCTTCAATGTGTGTATTCTCTTCCATCTTGGTTGAGAAGACAATCAGTCGACGTACTGATAAACTTCATCAACCCAACTTTAGGGGTACCCCGAGTTTAGCGACCATCTCATATGTTCGCGATCTAATAACTCGTACCCACCGTTGGTTCTCTATGGCAGAGATCATAGCATACACTGGACTATGATGATATCATCCGCACAAAACCTGATAATCCAAATTATCTTTTGTTAGCGGAATCTCCGGGTTTATCTCCTAGCGGGTATTGTATCACAAAGAGCTAACGGTTTAAACAAGGAGTATCCTCAAGCTAAAGTATAAAACTATGAAGTTTGGACCCAACCTTTTAAGTTTCTCAATCGCAGGAATGCGCCTAATTTTAAAAGATGCTATTACAATGGTTAATATCTACAAAGGTTTGCAAAACAGACTTTGTTCATTATATTTTGAGTTCTAGTATTTTAGAAAATAACTATCCGAATTCCCACTCAAACGAACATCCCTCCTGGTCGTTTAAGCGATTACACGACCCCCATCCATTGCACAACCCCTCATCGTCAGAGCCGGCAACACAACTTCAAGGGTAGACAATTGTCAATCACAACAACTCTGTGACTCATGCTCGACCTTTCGGCCTCCGTGTTCCGAGGCCATATCTGCATATGCTAGGCTCGCCACAATAACCTCCACGTAACGCTTGTGCAACATGGCTTACACCCACTGTATGCGAACGACGATATGTCTGACACCCGATCGTCACGGCCTGCCTCATAACGTAGAACTTTCTTGGTGGTGCTCGTTGGAGGAAGAACACTAGTGGTATTTTTGAAGGGATCATCTTATATACAACTACCGCCGCGTAACTAATATATACTAATATATAATCACACAATATAAGATGCACACAAAACATCAAATGTAATGCGATGTGATATAGTCCATTGCGCCATGGTCTTCTTGGTGCCCGCAGTTCATAAACAATTTAATAAACCTACCTTGACCATATCACATTGCCCCTGCAAAATAAAGTTAGACGCTTCTACTTTATCTTTTGCATATTTTACGTGGCTTGGGGCTGTCGTAAATAGAACCGCTTCATACCTACGAACCTTATGACCACAACAACGATCCAATAATTGCATGTTTAAGCATCCCTTTCGGGCCCTCCATTGAAAATGCAAGACCAACTAAAGAGAGAGAGACAGACACCCGCCAGCCACAGATACGGTACAAGTCGTATGTCAGTAGTGGAACCAGTCTCGCGTAAGCGTACGCGTAAAGTCGGTCCGGGCTGCTTCATCAACTCGATGCCGCTGGAATCACAAGTGCACGCTAGAGGGTAGCAAATAACAGGAACGGTGCCCCCGTGCAGAACACGGGTTCTAACAGCGTACAGCTATATCTACGATAGATCGGCTCTGATACCACTGAAGGGGATCGCATGCAGAAAACAAAAATTTTCCTAGCAACGATATCCTTAAAACAGCCAGGATCTATACTATGCAGATATAGAAGTACGGCGGAGATCGGAATACACACCTCTTGTAGACCGAAAAACGGGGATTACGCTCCCGCACAAGCGTTGACGACGAAGACGACGTAGCCGACCTCTAGGTCGCGAAGAACTCGGCGCGACGAAGACGATGAAGATGACCTCGAGGTCGGGTGGAGGAAGTAGGCCTCCGAGTACCGCTAGCGCAGCACCTCGCAGGGTGTTACACACATACGGTGGAGACGACGACCTCCGAAGCTCCAGTCCAGGACGAGCAGCGGAAGACTTGGACCGGAACACCAGCAGCGCGGCAGCGGGCTATGGTGGAGAGAGAACTCTCATCCTCCTCGGCGCAACTCCGACAAAGGGAATCACGAGATCGAGGAGAAATCGAGAATTAATTGGTTGAATTAAAAGGCCAGGGGTGCCCCTCTATATAAAGGCTCCCGGGGGGAGCCAACCTTGCCAGCCAGGCAATGTGGGACTATCCCACATGCCTGGTTCGGCCAAGGACAGCCGCCGGCCCTAGGTGGGCCCCATTTGGCCCACCTAGGCCGGCCCTCCCCCAATCCGAAGCCCTGGGGGGACTTTCCCCCCCTCATGGGCCTTCTTTCCACCAGAAGGCCCATTTAGGGAAATCAGCCTTTAAAAATTCGAAAATAAATATATAAAATCATATTTAAATATTAATTACACTAATTAATATCAAACATATTATATATAATTTATTCTAGCTCCGAAAACTATTTCGTCGCTGCCCGATCTCCATCGGACCATTCCCGGGACGTTCCCGGTGATCTCTTTCCTTTCCGGTTGTCTTGTCGAAACCCCTTAAGTGTGTTACCCTAGCGGTTCGATATAATAACAGACATGATCGAGACTCCTCTCCGATCAATGATTAACTCGTAGGCCTGGACCCCATGAATTAACCCCTGTGATATAACGAATGACTTTCATCTATCAAACCTGGACGTCTAGTCTTAAACCTTTTGTCATATCGATACTTAGTGTGTCCGAGCATCGTTCATAGATATCTCCATACCTAGCATGATCTCGTTACCGACAACACTATCTTCTACTCGTCTATGATATTATGTCAGCTGGTGACCTAGTCACATGTTTGCAAACTCATTTGACATAATCTCACCGAGTGGGCCCTAGAGTATCTATCCGGCTATACGGACTGACAAATCCCGCTCTTGACCCCTCGTCTCAACTACCCCTTTCCGATACCCAAAAGTATCACCGTTATTGTCACACTTTATAAGACATGACGTTTGGTGCGATCAAAGTATCTTCCAGGAATAACAATAAGAGTTGGTCTCACGGTCAAAGGCGTAATGACTACGTCCTACAAATTATGGGTAAGTCCATCACATCGTTCCACCTAACGATATGACTCCATTGCCGACAGACGCCATGTCTCATGATCGGGAAACCTCGATCATCAATCGCGCAATGAAACTAGTCTTAGCAGAGGCAACTAGGGACCTGGTTGTTTATCTACCACACCTGTATTAATGTTTCCGCTTAATACAGTTATAGCATGGTATAAAACATATAATGAACAATTGGAATATAACCAATAAACTATCTTTATTAAGTGCCTCTAGGGCATATTCCCTTCAAGTTGCAGAAGTGGAAGGGTTCGCACTCGAAGCAGCAGCAGGTGGCGTCATACCCATGGTAGTCGTTTCAACCACCAAAGTGGTTTTAGCGACATCTAAGTCAGCACGGGGGGAGGCCACAGTCGCCTCCTCCACAATGGGAGGAGACTGCACCCGATCGTCACTAGCGCTGCTGAAACGGTATCAACAGGCATAAGGCAAAGTAACAAAACAGGCGAAAAGCAAAAAGGCAAAAGTGCCTCATAAATACACACCTGTGTTCGAACTCATCTGACTCCGGCTCAGCATCAAGGCATGGGCCTCCGAAACTCATACGCCCAGACGAGTGCGGCGGCGAGCGCCGAGCCAGAGGGGAGACATCCTTCGCAGGCGAGGAGTTGCCGGAATCCTCCAGATCCCTTCGCTCTGCACTCCCCGAGTGAGAACTCGAAACCTCCTGGCGAGGCACACGACGGCGCTTGGTGGTAGGCCCAGTCGCAAGGTTGCTACCCTTACGGGCTTGGTTCACCTCCTCGGCTTCTGTTTCCTCTGTGGTAGAGGTGTTAGCCGAAGGCGGGGTGGTGACTGTTTTCTTCCCCTCATCTAGCAGAGCTGCCTCCTCGGCAGGACCAGACTCGGGGAGGGGAGGAAGAGATGCAGCAGTCGAATGGCCCTGATCGCAAACAAAAAATGACACTCAAAAGGTATTTACACCAGAAACAAAGGACGGCAAAAACAACAGAGTCCAGAATATTTACCTCAGGGAGGGCGTTCTCCAAACCAAAAGGAGCGACTGAGGAGTTGAAGTCGATGACTTCGTCAGCCTTGATGCTGGTGATGTACTTCACATGCGCGTCCAGTTCATTGGGCGACAGCTCCACATTGCTCATCCTGGTGGCATCGAGCGGGCCTTCATATAGCCACATCGGGTGGGAGCGCTGCTGCAGAGGCCACACTCGACGCTTGATGAAGGTGCTCATTAACTGGACACCGGTAACGGTGCTCAGCAGCTTGCTAATTTTGTCCATAAGGGGAGCAGCCTCTTCCATCTCCTCAGTCGAGAGAGGATGCTCCCATGCTTTCGTCTTCAGCGGGGTCGTTCCAATCGAGAATGCCGGACGCACGTCCTGGTCGACGGGGACGTAGAACCACTTGTTCCTCCATCCTTGGGCAGAGTCGACTGCCTTGAGGTTGAAGTAGTGGCAGTCGCTGCGGACTTGGATGCCAACCCCGCCAAGCGGGCACACACGCCCGTCGCGGACCATATGGCGCACTCGGAAGATGGACTTCCAGAGCGCCCAGCTAGGGGATACCCCCAAGAAACACTCGCACAAAACCATAAAGCAGGCAATGTGCAAAATGCTATTGGGGGTGAGATCATGGATCTGCACCCCATATGCATACAGAAGCCCGCGCACAAAATCGTGCAGCGGGAGGGCAAAACCGCGAGGCAGAAACTCAGCAAAGCAAACACGCTCGCCGGCGCGGGGCTCAGGGAGTACCTCCTTATTGGAGGGCGCGCGGGCAGCAAGCTTGTCGGCCGGCGGGAGCAGGCCCGTATGGCGGAACGCCGCCATCTTCTTCTCGGTGACTGCGGACTTCACCCAGTCACCGGAGACCTTCTTCAAGGCGGCGGAGGGATTCCCCGTGGAGGCTGCGGCGGCTGCGGCACCCTTCCTCTTCTTGCTGACGTTGGCGGAGGAAGAGGGGACGGCGGCGCTCGTGTTCTTCTTCGGGGCCATGGCGAACAATGGGGGCAAGAGCAAGGACAAAGGAAGCACGCACGCGAGGAAGAAGAGGAACAGGAGGCAGAGGAGGCAAATGGCAGGGTAAGATAACCTACGGCGGTGAGATCTATATTTACCACGGCGGAAGAAATGATCTCGGCCGTTCGTGCATAATCGCCAAGCCACGTGGCGTTCTCGGAGAGTAACCGTCGCAGGCCACGACGCCCACCACGCACGAAAAACGAGGAAATCATGATCACGCCCGCGGAAATCTCGCCACGTCTAGTCAAATCAGAACTGAACCGGCGTCCACCACGGTCAAACTAACGGACCCACAATGACATGTCCTGTCAAAGGTCCGCGCGCACGCCACGGTGGTCATGCATGACATCACCCAGCTGGCAAAGTAGTGGAATACAAAAGCGATAGTCGATCAGATAATCGACTGAACCAATGACATGCAATCCTGCAAAAGTCTCTCGACTAATCATACAGCAAACGCAGCAAGTATAGTCAAGCATACTCCCATCGGGAGCGGGTAAAAATTTCTTCGACTGACATACATCAAGATCACGCGACCCTTCAAAAGGTCTATCGACTAAGCTAAAGGCAGGCATTTCGAATATTATCAGGCCCACTCCCATCGGGAGTGGGTGAAAATGTCTTCGACTGACATTTTTTCTTTTACGTTCATTAATTTGAGATTATCCTTCATTACGAGTAATAAAGCACAATCTCGGGGGCTACTCCCATCGGGAGCGCTGCCGCGCACCCGATAGATTCAAAAAGCAAAAAGGCAGTTGGTTAAGGAGACTCGCCTTAGTCAAAAGCAAAAAGGCATAAAATCAAAGAAATTCCCGAGTTGCGTCAGTCGATGACACTTCGGATGCTGCATGCATAAAATGCAAAGGTAAGACCCGCCGATCAGTCGAGCTGGGCTGAGGACCACTCCGGCAGTGCTAAGTCCTTAATTCTTTTTCCGCGTCAGCAGATGCGATGAAAATCCTGGCGGACGCGCTGGGTAGCAAAGTTAAGACTGCAGAACGAGTCAGTAAGACCTCAACGGCCTGAGTCGAATCTGTCCAGTATGTTCCAGGTTCGAGCCCGGGGATTCGAACTTGATTGAAGACTAGTAAGGTTTTGCCCAAATGTGCAGTTAGCTGGTCTCGACTTATCGAGTAAATCCAGGCCTACTAAGTCAATAATCCTTTGTCAAAAGCATAAAGTCATAGTCGAAAGACAATATGAAACATATGATACCAAACACAAACATGTGACGTGCACTGTCGAGTGAGTCCATGCCTGATTCTCCGAG
This sequence comes from Poa annua, assembly GCA_026929855.1. Taxonomy (NCBI): domain Eukaryota; kingdom Viridiplantae; phylum Streptophyta; class Magnoliopsida; order Poales; family Poaceae; genus Poa; species Poa annua. The sequence continues at coordinate 77,437,021 of CM049433.1, forward strand.
TCAGCCAAGCACTCGGGGGCTAATGACGAAGATATACCAAACGGGTACCCTGTCGTGTGGGTACCTGGTGCACGTGATGACTACAGCCCAATTGTCAATAGACTGGCGAAGACCATCAAGGAAGGCCCAAGACAAAGGTTGCTTTCCAAGTTAGTCATAGTCGGTTGTAGTTTCCATACTTGTAATCCTAGTCGGTTACGTACCCGAGACCTAGCCCCCCATATAAGGGCTGGGAGGGCGACCGATCAAGGACACGCCATATCAGAACCTCCAAACCCTAGCGAGACGAACTCTCGCTAGATCCTTGTAACCACCGCATATCCACAGAGCAATAACAGACAAGCAGGAAGTAGGGGTGTTACCTCAGTCGAGGGCCCTGAACCTGGGTAAATCCAGCTTGTCAGCCGTCGAGTCCACCAGCACTACGCGTTCTCTACCTCATAACTCTAACCCTAGGCTATCGACCATGGGTATTGATGAGGACACCCCTCGTCAGTCTCGCTAGAGGAAGGCCGGAAAATTCTCCAAGAGATTCACGCAGGCGACTGCGGACATCATGCGTCCACAAGATCAATGGTCGCCAAAGCATACAGGCACGGATTCTTTTGGTTGACGGCTTTGGCTGACGCAGAAAATATAGCCCGGGTTTGCGATGGATGCCAGCGATATGCAAGGCAGATTCATGTTCCGGCTCAAGACTTGAAGACCATCCCAATAACATGGCCCTTTGCAGTTTGGGGCATGGATATGGTGGGACCTTTTCAGACGTCACCTAATAAGAAGACTCACCTCCTGGTCGCAGTGGACAAATTCACGAAGTGGGTGGAAGTTCAAGCCGTCAATAGTTGCACAGCAGCGACAGCAGTCAAGTTCCTGAAGAAGATCATATATCGTTTCGGGTATCCTCACAGCATCATCACTGATAACGGGACAAACTTTTCACTCGGAGAGATGCAGATATTTTGCAAAGAAAACGGCATCCGGCTCGACCTTGCTTCAGTTTCACACCCTCAGTCGAACGGCCAAGTAGAGAGGACAAACCAGGAGCTGCTAAGAGGCATCAAGCCAAGACTCCGGGTTCCATTAATCAGAGCCGCCGGGTGCTGGGAAGAAGAGCTGCCATCAGTTGTTTGGAGTATAAACACAACCCCGAACAGATCAACAGACTTCACTCCCTTCTTCATGGTCTACGGGGCAGAAGCCGTGTTACCCAGCGACATTATCCACGACTCTCCAAGAGTCGCAAACTATGTCGAAACTGAGAACGAGCAAGCCCGGCAAAATTCAGTTGACATGCTTGAGGAGGCGTTATCACAGCCGCCGGGTTAAATCAAGGACTTTCCAGGAAGGAGACTTAGTCCTCCGGCTAGCCCAGAACAAAACCGGTTTCCACAAGTTGACTCCCCCATGGGAAGGTCCCTTCGTGGTAAGCCGGAACTTGCACAACGGGTCTTACTACTTGGTGGATGCTAGAGAGCAAGCTACGACAACAGGAAACAATACAGACCATACAAGGAACCCGTTGACAGAGAACGACAGGCCCTGGAATATAGCAGAACTTAGACCATACTACACTTAGGTTTTGTGAGCCCCCAGATGAGACGGGTTCCACCTTTTTGTATCTTCTTAGTTTAAAAGCAGCAGGTTTCAGACGCGCTCTTTTCCTTACCAGGGTACCTAACGGGACTGGAAGGTTTTTAATGAGGCGGCTTGCTAGCTATGTACATATTACATGATCAATGAAATGAGGAAGGCACCTCTAAAAAGAAAGAGTATTGTGTTTAGTTCCTTATTTTTCAGGAGATCAGGGTCTTGGGGGCTTACCAACTAAGAAAGTTGTAAGTTATAAACTCATGACCCGGCAGAGAAGCCACAACTATTCTTGGTTTCTTGCCTGCTAGCTTGATGTTATTCTCACATGACCAGATGCTAAAATACCGGCCTTCAATCTGACTATGAAGCCCATGGGGACTTAGCAGACCCTGATCGCTCGGGAATTTTTAGGCACAGAAGTCACGAGAAAACCGGTTTTGCAGAAAGCTAAAGAAACCAAAAGGGTCATCGAAACCGAAAAGACTCATGGGTTTCACAGAAGACAAATTTCACTAAAAGATCAGGTTTCCAAAAGCGCACGAAGGCGCACCAGAACAGGTATAGCCAATAATAGTTTAAGCTAACCTATTACATGCCGTATAGGCCAAAAGACTATTGTTTGCAGGACATCACAAGTGTTATCAGATTACAAGCCGGTTTATACTGCCGGGCCAGTCTCAGTGGGAACGGCAGGAGTCTTGGGGGCTGGAGCACTAGAGCTGGAGGAGCCGGACTTCTTCTTCGACTTTCGCCGAGGTACGCCTTCTGCATCTTCCCAGCATATTTCAAACAAACTGGGAAGCTGGGCGTCTGTAGCAGAAGCCGGCGCCGTGGGAACTCCAGAGGCTCCAGCATCCTCCGGCTCAGTTGGAAGAGGCGCCCGGTAGCTCGGATCCATCTTCGTTTCGGCCGGGTCCTTTGGATATAGCTTCGCGCCCTCAGCATTGAAGCCAGTTTGGAAGGAGTTCAGACTCAAGGTATCAGTGAGAAGCGTAGCATGATGCCGGGTCGTCTCATCGATCTTTGTGATGTCCTCTCGCGTAAGCGGGGACCCATCACTCTTCAGAGAAGGCCAACCCCGGGTCAGCAGCTCCGTGTCAACAGCCGGATAGTGCGCCTTGGTCAATGCAAGAATGCGCATAGCGGCTCTCCGGGCAGCGGACCTCCTCCAGATATCCATCCAAGCCGGCAAAACATTTAGCTGTTGCAGAAACTTGGCTTGGGTGGTCGGCGGCTTCTCCCAACCATGGCAGGCCATCAGAGCTTTGCCGGCACCATAGTACAATTGCTGAGCAAGAGTATAGGCGGCCCTCAGCTTCATCTCCGGCTCAAGAGCGCATATCGGGTTCCAGGAGCCTATGAAAGGAAGATAAAAGATTGATAAGCCGGACACATTTCGGGAAAGCAAGCAGCAAACAACGTGTCTCAAGGACGAAAGTAAGTTTACCAAAGAGGGACGCCACCATATCGTTGATGAACGAGACAAGTTTGTCAAACTTTGCGTTGGAGGCCTTCAGATCCTCCTGCAGCTTGTCCCGTGCATCAGCCCATGCACTCTCGTGCTCCTCAATCTCTTGCCGAAGCCCGGCATTCTCTTCAGCAGCCTGGCCGAGTTTCTTTTCAAGCTCGGCAAGCTTCTTCTCTAGATCGGCGCGTCGGCCGCCTTCATTCTTCAGCTCCTCCTTCACCACCTGGAGGGCATGATCATGCTGCTGTGCCTGGTCCTGGAAGTTCAAAGATAGCCGAAGAATCAAGAAGTGATAAGACATTACAAGAAAGAAGTTAATAAAACTCAAATTGTTATAAGTCCCAGGTTGCCGCAAGCAGAAACCCGGCACTTGGGGGCTACTCAATTTGAGAAAAACGAAGCAGAGTTCAAAAAGAAGACCTGGAACATCGCAAGCGATAGTTCCAACTCTTGGGGACTACTCATTGAAGTTAAATGAAAGTATAGAGCCAGGCAAGTTTTATAGAAGTACCGAGTAACAGCAAGCCGAAAACTCGGCACTTGGGGACTGGAAGATGAGTATGCACATACCTCAAACTTGTCCTGAAGCTCGACAAGCACGCTGTCCTCCGCCTTTCGGTGCTCAGAAATGCGCCGATGAAGTCCTCCGAAGAGGGCAGAGGAGTCCAAGTCCTTGTACGACTGGAAGCTGGCGCTGGGCACAGGAGCTTTGCCGGCTGATGGGTTAACTGGCGCTGCCTCCGGTTTAGTGGTCTTGGCAATATGGGAGCCGGATGGCTTCTCACCCAGTTTGGAGTCGGTGATTTCCACGTCAGATGACGCAGAAGCCCGGTTATCAGGGATCAGGGGAGAAGCCGGCCGCGAAGTCGGCTTATTGACGTTGGCCTCGTCACGGATGGGAGACTTGTTGGCCGGCTCCGACTGAGCAAGGACGGAAGCCGGAGCAGCGCGAGCTCTACGGAACAAAAAGACGGTTAGACAAAAGGGAAGCAAGCAAAATATGTCAAGTACGCGTGGGCCGAGCTTACCCCTCATTGACGCCGAAGTCACCAAAGAGATCATCGCTCGAATCTGAAGAATCTGAGAGAGACTGGGACTTAGCCTTCCGTTGAGTCCCGGCTAAAGGGTAAAGAACTGAAGGGCGCCTTTGTGGATGCTTAACCCGGCGAGGAGTCGGGTTGTTAGGAATACCTTCGTTCAGAGGCTCGTCAGAGTCCGACGATCGAAGGCGGCGGCGTTGGCGGCGGAGTTCCGATTGTTCCTGAGGATAATAGCGATGTCAGCATGTGGCAAAAGAAAGGTCACGGATAAAAGAAGCATTATGGTGATTACCTTCGCAGCATCCGACCTAAGCTTCCTTTTCGGAGCCGGAGGAGCCGGGTCTGACGGGGGCAGGGTTGTATCTGAGAGATGTGATTCTTTATTAAGAGAAGACGGGTTTTCCTGAAGATCGGCGTCTAATAACCCGAGGAAGGCCCGGGTGATGAAGTCTAACTCACCTTCCTCTTCTTCTTCTTCTTCATCGGCACCGGCTTCGGGGCCAACGTCTTCATCGTCAGCGTCAGGCTCATCGCCGTCCGACTCAACCTCCGTGTCGGGAGAAGCAGTCAATGTAGCGGCCCACCAGGGGTCGTTGGCCTAGAAAAAAGTCGAGTCAGAGTACAGCTAAGACAGTATCAAAATGTTGAAAGAAGTATGCAAGTACCGGCTTTGGCGGGTTTGAAGCAGAGAAAGGAGATAGGCCGTCTTGGGCGAGGTTAGCCGGAGACTCGTTGACGATCTTCCGGATGGCCTTGATTAAAACAGCAGAGGTATGCCGTTTATCGTTGAAGCGCATTGGGTCGCTCAGGGACCCGGTGTATTGGCACATCAAGCCCGGACGGACGCCGAGTGGCATTATGTGCCACTCCATCCAACACTTGATGAGGTCGGCGCCGGTAAGGCCGTGCGCAAGAAGGGCGCAAACCCGGCCCACCAGGGGCTCGATGGCTTTCCGGTCTTCGGGAGAGGCGAAAGAGTTCATATTCTTGTTCATTGTCAGCCTCTCGACGCGGAAGCCCGGGAGAGCTGGTTCACCCGGGGAAGTGGCCGCCCTGCAGTAGAACCAAGTTTTCTGCCAGTCCTTGGGGTGCGAATGGGGGACGACACCCGGAAAGACGAGGTTCCGACGGCGCTGAATCGTAACCCCGCCGCAGGCGACCAAGGGGCCGTCGCTGTTCTCCCTCTGAGGCTTGCAGTAGTAGAACTCGAGGAAGAGTGGGAGACTGGGAGCCATGCAAAGGTATGCTTCGCACAGAACGACGAAGTGGGTGATGTTGAGTACGGAATTGGGCGCAATATCTTGGGGCCGGATCTTGAAGTATTCCAAGACCTGGCGAAAGAAAAGGGAGCCCGGAGGGCGAAACCCCCGGGTGACATGATCGGCGAAGACGACAACTTCACCTTGATCCGGCTGAGGCGAAGTCTCGTCCTCATCCGGAGCTCGCCAGTGGACCTCCGATTTCGCGGGAAGCAAGCCAAGCTCGGCAAGTTCCTCCAGCCGACTCTCGCGGATGCAGGACTTGGTCCAGTTGCAAGTGACCTTGCGCTTGGCTTTTTCTGCGGCGGCTGTTATGGATGACCCGGCGCCGGTTGCCTTCTTAGCTTTCTTCGGAGGACGCTGAGCAGCCGACTTCAGACCCATCGTTGAGATTGGAAGCCGGGAAGTTCTGCAAAAACACCGAAATGAAGAAAGATGAAATCAGCACGGATCTAGAAAGCATCAGGAATTGAAAGGGAAAAGAAGAAATAGAAAGAGTAGCCAGTTCGTCAGAGGGACCTCGAGAAGAAGAAGAGACGATAGGAGGAAAAGGAAAAACAGCAAGGAGGATAAACAATGCTCGTCCAAATAGATCTAGAGAGCCTCGGGAAATTGAGATAAAAGAGGGAACGTCAAGAGCGTGATGAACACGAAGAACACAACTTCGTCCGAAAGAAGTAGTCTGGATTGGAAATGCCAGATCGAGATTCGTGCTTACCGAGAACAAAGAGAGGGAGAAGATCAGGGCCGCGCGCGCGAGCTGCGCCCTCGAAGTTCTTCGTTTGGATCTCGCCGGCGAGTTGCTAGGGAGTTCTGGAGCTCGGGGAAGATGAACAGTATGGGGAGCAGAGGCGTTGAGCTCGAGGAGGAAGACGAAGCGGAAGAGCTTGGGGGGAAAGTGATTCGCTTTTCACCTCGGGGGCCTATTTATAACCGCTGGGGCTGACCTAGGGGTAAAAATGGAAGGATAAAGAGATAATGATTATCTTGAGGAACAGAATCTGGAATTCAGGAGATATTCCTGACAAGATCTTTGCTTCCCCGAGGTGGTTATTGTCTCCTCGATTCCCGCAAGAAGATATGCATTAAATATGCCGTTGACCAAGAAGGTTGACCAACGGCGGAGAAATATTAAAGAAAGAAAAGAAAGAGTGAAAGTCTTAGAGGAATAAAAGTCGACAAGTGATGGCCGGGTTATGAACGGGCCACCAGCAAGAGCCGGCCAAACTGACACTCGTGTGTCCGCTTGTTTAATAAGTTGTGTATTGTTTTTCAGATGATAACCCGGACAAAAGGAATGACGGCTTCCCCAAAGATTGAGCCTAAGAGCACGAAGGTGAAGCGAGTCGATTCTGATGTCCAAGTTATCCTGGGGGCTACTGTTGGGGGGATTATAACCCGGTAGGCCCACCGACCTAGAAGATAAGCCGGCCTGGTAAGTACCTGGGCCGGGTCAAGTATGAAGATATGGGCCGGGTCTCACGTGACCCGGTGCGCCACGTGTGTCTTGGCCCGCAAGTCAAGAAGGATCTAGAAGATTAGAGACCAAGTACAAGACGGAGTCCTGATAAGAAAGGCGAAGGCTTAAAGGACTTAGAGTAGAGTTCGGGTACGATGGTAACCCGGATCCCGCTTGTACGCCCAGCGAGACCCACCGCCTTTATAAGGGGGTCTCCTGGTTCCTAGAAGAGGAGGATTGACCAGATCATAAGCACCACCATTGTAATCTCGAGACCCGGAAGGTAAGGCGCCGAGTTCTCGAAACCCATATCAATAAAGCAGTAGCAGGAAGTAGGTCTTTACCTCAAGAAGAGGGGCCGAACCTGGGTAAACCCTTGTTTCCCCACGCCGTGCTAGACAAGCTCCCGATGTCAGAAGTCGCCATGTCCCCATACTCAAGTTTCCACCCGGAAACATCTGCCGTGACAATCCCACGACAAGCGTGGTCGCGACCATCGTAATTTCGGAATCGTCCTCCGATTCTTCATCCGATGTATCGATGAAGGTCTTGTAGAAGAACTCATCATCACTGTCCATCTAAGCAAAACAAATAAATTAGAATGAAATTTATATCACTTGTTCAACCAAAAAATATAGGTTGATTCTCACATACCTTTCGTCGAACACCTTCCGGGCGGTGGACTTCGCGGCCACCTCCGGTCCAACGGCCGAACATCCCGGGAAGCGGCGGTGGCGGTTGCGGCGGACGACGGCGCAAGGCGGGACTTGCCGCGGTGGACGAGGCCGAAGAGAACGGCGGCGGCCGCTGCGATCCAGGCGGCGGCCGATGCGATCCAGTCGGCGGCCGATGCGATGGGGGAGAGGGAGAGTGGGGTTTGTTTGGCTGGCCGCTGGGCCAGACGCGGACAAGGGAGGACAAGAAGCTGTCAGTTTTCTCCTCTAAATCTGGACCAAACTTAGGCCAGGTTTGGTGCCGAAAACCTGTCCGCATGAACAATTATCCATATGTGCTGGCCCGTTGGAGAGACTCCTCTGTCTGAAAGGACGGATTAGGAAAAGGCCTGTCGGTATGCGCTGGGCCGCCCTAGTATCTTCATCAGCTATTCAGCTGGCTAAGCAGAACGAAAACAAACGTTCGTTACGTTTCGCTGTCCTCTGTCTTGTCTGCTTAATTTGAAGAAGCAGAGCATAGATATTGATGGGATCAGACCAGAGTCGCCGGACCCATCGCAGAGCAGCTGCCGTATAGTAGGACGTGCACTGTAACAGCCAAAACCATCGTTTCGAAAAATAATTTACAGCCAAAACACGTTCCAGCAAATGCCCTATTTTACTAAAAAATTATAGGCCAGATGTAAACTGACGTCCTGTTGTTGCAAATTTACAACGCCAGCGGCCGTGCCGCATATCACGCGCGCAACCCAACTACCGCCATGAAATATCACCACGCCCGCACCACATATTTCGCCTCCCCCACACGCGACAGCCCACAACCGCCCCGCCGATGACGCCAAATCCACCGGCACCGCTGGTAGATGGGAACTTTCGACACGGTGGAGCTAGCCGCGAGGGTACGACGCAGTGCCCCGCGCACGAAGCTTAACTTCCGCGATGTGGAGTCGCGGGAGGCGGCCAAGTTCCTCGCGCCACCGTTGTGGATCGTCGACTTCGACACGGCGCGACAACCCCGTCGCGAGAGAATAAATTGCCACGCCGCCCAGATCGACGAGTGGTGGATGGATGCACTCCACCACTACCACCCCCGAGCTCGTGCAGGCGGAGCGCGACTTCTACGCGGCGAGGAAGAAGAAGCACCCCTCCACTACTGCACCACCGTGCAAGCAGACCGACGGCTCCGTTTCGTCTTCACGGCTCAACTCAAGCTTCTGGGATGGCTCGGATGAGGACATGAGGACAACTTCAACATTTCAGATTAGATTTTCGTCTAATTTCGTGTTGTTTAGGTTAATTTCGTCATGTTTTAGATTGAATAGTAGAAGTTTAGGTTAATTTCATATTGTTTAGGTTAATTTCGGATTGTTTTATTATGTCGAACTGTTTAAATTTCGTTAGGGGCAGGCGGTGGCGGCTATGGTTTGCCAAACCCTAGCTCGGCCAACCGGCCCACCCAACCCGCACAGGGGGCACGGAGGAAATCCCACCTCCCTCCTGCCACCAGGGAGAGTGAATCGGAAAAAAAGGTCACCTGCCTATCGCCTCTCTTGTGGCCCGGTTTAGTGATAGAGGTTCTCGTGTAGAGAGGTACAACGTTCGTGCGGCCGTAGGTTTGGAGCACCTAGAACCATCACCAGAGGCTGACCGTATGTAGAACCAAATCATTTTTTCAGAATCAGTCATATATGGACGGCACCGCACCGGAGAAGCATAGTACGGCAGGTGCTCGTGTCGCGTGCGTTCCAAACGGGTATAGGTGTTCACTCACTGTACCGCCGGTGTAGAAGCACCGAGGAACGTCGCACAAGTCACCAGATCGCAATCACCTTAAACCGATGATCGGACATTTGAGACATCACGCCATGTGCACTCCTCAGAACGGCACCATCTCTCGTATCTTCTAACCATACAACCACGCCACTCTCATGTACAGCCACGATGCTATCTTATCCCGAGGTGGCCGGTGAGCAGAACGAAAACGAACGTTCCCTGTCCTCTGTCTTGTCTTAGCCATGCCTATTGCCTGATGATGCTTAATTTGGAGACACTTAGCCTAGTTATTTGATGGGGTCAGACCGGAGTCGCCGTCATCCGGACCCACCGTGACAATTGACAACGAGTCGAGCAGGCAGGCACCGTCGTGTCGAGTCGACTATGTACTCGGCACGACGGCAAATAAGTGTCAAGTTTAAATATTTTGATCAATTTTATAGAAAACGTAACAGTATTAATTACACTGATTTTTTTAGTTTTGTTTCAAAATGTACTTTCGTAATATCCAAATTTGATGTCATATAATTACTGCTTTTTTACATAAAATGGGACGCAGATTTTAAACTTTGATTTAGCACAAAACTTAGAACTACATGTTTTCGTGGATCGGGAGATGCTTGAGGAACCGAACCACCAATCCTCGCAGCAGCTTAACCAAAAGCTCAGCATTTATTCCGTGTTACTCCCCATCACCTTCTCTTCACTCCCTAGACAGTGAAACCCCGAGAAGCATTCGCCACAGCTCCGCGAGAACTCTGCAGCAAACACGCGCGCGCGCGAACATGTGCACTTGCGCGTCGTCAGCCATGCAGCACCTCCGCAACCACCAACTCTGCGTCCGGCGCAACGCCGTCGTCGTCCTACTCGTGCTCGGCCTCTGCGCGAAGTCTGTCACGGAGGCGGACACCGACACGTTCATCTACGCCGGGTGCTCGCCGTCCAAGTACGACCCCGGCACCCCGTTCGAGGGTAACCTCAAGTCGCTCCTCACCTCCATCACCAACGCGTCCCCCAACGGCGCGTACAGCAGCTTCACGGCCGGGGGCAACGGCACGGGGGACGCCGCGGCGCCGGCGGCGTACGGGCTATACCAGTGCCGCGGCGACCTGGGCAACGGCGACTGCGCGGCGTGCGTGCGGGAGGCCCTGGCGCAGCTCAACCAGGTGTGCCCGGCCGCCTACGCGGCGTCGCTGCAGCTGGAGGGCTGCTACGTGCGCTACGACACCAGCAACTTCATCGGCCAGCCCGACACGGCCATGGTGTACCGCAAGTGCAGCACCAGCACCAGCGGCGACGCCGGCTTCCTCGCGAACCGGGACGCCGTGCTGGGCGCGCTGCAGGGCGTGGCGGCCAGCGGGTACAAGGTGGGCAGCTCCGGAAGCGTGCAGGGGGTGTCGCAGTGCCTGGGCGACCTCGCCGCGGCCGACTGCACGGCGTGCCTGGCGCAGGCGGTCGGGCAGCTCAAGGGCACCTGCGGCACGGCGCTCGCCGCCGACGTCCACCTGGCGCAGTGCTACGTCAGGTACTGGGCCAGCGGCTACTACTTCCGACCCTCACAAGGTACGCGTTGGTGGTTTGAAATTTCGGTTCCGAAAGTCTCTGAAATGAAGTGGTTTTTATTTGCATTTCTGTCAAATGACCGAAGCTTTGACCTAAAATTCAACAAAAATATCTGTACATTTAAAAAGTCACCTGAATTTATACGTCCAACGTCTGATATATTTTACAGGGAAGTACTGTAGTGTTTTTTTTCGGTGTCTACTGAAATCCAGTTCATCCCTTGCGTTTGAATCGTTGTCTGCAAGTGCAAGTTGCAGCTAGCGAGATCACTGCACTGTGGGAATTGATTCCGCTTGGCCTTGCGTAAACTTACCAAAGTTGATTCGAGAGATCAGGCAGAATATGTCCTCTCTGACAGACTTTTAGCAATCTTTACGGGCTTGCACAATGGTGATGGCCTTATCACAGTGTGTCCAATTGTCTACAAAAAAAAACCTGTTTGCTCGTAGAAATTTAGCTGCCAATGGATCAAACAGCGTGTTCCGCGCGGTTAGCACAAGAGAAAGGGACAGGAGGGCAATCAGTCGATTGCAGAGAGCACCGAAGCCTGTCATCATTAATCTGCACACTTGGTCAGCCATATCAGCCGTTAAGTTCCAAAGACACGATTCAGTCGTACTCCTAAGATATGCTAATCATCCCAGCCTTTTTATGGGACCGCATACGGCCGGACGCAGTATCATATACTTATTGGTCTCGATTAGGTGACACAAGAGTACCATTAAGATGATCTGTACACTGAAGTGACACTAGCCGAGTGCTAGGTGTCCACTGCCTTTTGGTCTTAACCTGCATATACCGATCTAACTAGTAAAGCTTGGCCGCTAAACAACATTGCTATCTCTAAGCAATAGCATATCGGCTGTAGGACTGCGGCGGCCGCGCGGCGCTAGGCACGCACATCGTAGGATTAACATTGGACAGACCTTGCCGGCGGCAGCCAGCCAACCACTCCCATGGTGAATATATTCTTATATTCTTGATAAACAAAAGAGCCACTCAGCGAGAGTGCGCATCTAGCGCTTTGTAGTTTGTGGTACATGCTAATCCAGCGTCCTTTGGTGATGATAAGATTATTCGCAAGATGACGTCGGGCGGACCGTGGCGATAATCGTCGGCATCTTGGCAGGGCTGGCCCTCATCGTCGTCTTCATCTCCTTCCTCAGGAAATCATGTATATCCCCTCGCATCGAAATCATTTCTTCCTGTATTCATTTCGGAGAGGCTGTAGTACTGAAAAAACCGGTGTGTCATTGCAGGTTAACAATTTTATTTGGTTGGTTCCTGGAAGAACCTGCACACTGGCCCCATGCTAAACGACTTGTACAAGTTTGATCCACACTGGGATTGCGAGAAGAGCTTCACAGAAATTATAATCACATCACTTCAGCAATTGATTATCTAAGTGATCTTGGTAGCGCTGCTTGTCGTAGGTAGGAGTATCACTACCTTACTACGGGTCATCAATTTTTTGTCCACTAATAATGGACCATTAGTACCAAATCAGGGCGCACTGTCAATGCAACAACATCCACATATACTTGTGTCTTAATCATCGCCTTTCAATTGATTGCAGTCAAATATGATGTACAGAGGCATGACCATAAACTACTACTAGTACTGATTAACCCAACACACACACAGAGTAGGGATGGACGCACTGTTGGGTGGTTTCTTGTATCAATGGTATGTAACTATGTATGTATGTACACAACCGAGGTCTCGGAACCTCTGGAGCACTCGCTGTTGCTCCCATGTACTACTGCTGCAGGATCAGGCGCTGTAACCTAGAGCCAGCGGGCTCCACTTCGCCGAGTTGTAGCCGTCGCAGGCGCTGATGCTTGCCTCCTTCATCTCGGCCACAGAGACGCCGTTGTTGCATACGTTTGCGAATGCCCTCATGTGCTTCATGCCATACTGAGTCAGTGACCCGCAGTGGGACTCGAAGACCCGAACCTGACAATGGGCATTCAGCACCGATTAATTCGTCAGAACACATAAATATTTATGGGATTGAAGTTCAAATAGTAAATTACAGAACTCACCATCCTCTTCAAACAATCCCAGTCGTCGACTAGTGGTTGGCCAGAGCTTCTAGGAGCCTCGAGCATTGAAGGACCATTTTCATATCCAAACAGAAGCTTCCCCATGAAATCGATGCTGTGGTCGAGATGCTTCCTGTGTACCACTGTCTCTTTGATCTCCCTGAGAACCCTCTGCTTCTCCTCTGATGCACCATTTAACTGCTCATACTGAAATCAAAGGGTACACATTAGCACAAAAATTTGGCAAAACAAACACGGGGCACAAAAATTGATCTGCAAAACTTGGGTCTGTCATGACAACACAGTAACTTAAAACTAAATTTTGGTATATGAGCTCAAACCCTCTCAATCTGGATGCCAAAATATCTTCTCTTTTTGTGAGCTACTACACGCTGTCTGTGTACCCTTGGAGTATTTCTACATTATATTTACAATGACCTGAGACAAAATTTCAAGATTTATGAGCCACTAAACGCTGTCTGTGTACCCTTGGAGTATTTGCATGCAGTTAATCGTAGTAGTTCATGAGTCAGAACACAGGAAGATGCATTATTTCTAGCAGCAACGCTGTTCTACATGTAGAGCGACCAGAGAAGTAAAGGTCCAAGGTGACGGACCATATCAAATATCAGGAAATTATATGAACTAGACAGGAAATAACTGGGCTAACTGAGAGTGAAGAAACAACTGAAATTTACCATCTTCCACATGAAAAGGACATCCGCATCTCTTTGATTGACTGTGCCCTCGAGGCTAGGCAACAGCAGCCTGTTTGTGATGTAGGCATTTGCAGGATCAAAGCCTTGATAAAGGAAAAGCTTCTCAGCCGTGAATGTCTTGTCACCATACTCCATGACATGAGAACCCTGGACCCTATTTGAGTTCGAAGTTCTCTGTTTAACCTGCACAAGAAAGCAGTGAATAGATGCCACTGACTAGAATGAAAAAAGTGTACTCGAGACTTACCACCTCGTACTGATCCTTGAGGGTTTCCTTCTTGAGATTGTGAGTTTCACTGCAAAGTTGGATCGAATGGTTCAAAACAGCAAGCCTCACCATTTATATTGATCTAGCAGCTGATACTCCCAAGCCTATTTTGCATCTTTATATTTGATAATATTCGTTACTACCATCTGCGACTGCAGAGTGACTTATATTTTTTTATGTGTTAGTCAGGTTGCTAATGACTGTACCAAGTAGTGAACAGCACTCATGTTGTGCCTTCTAGGTGATAATACTTCTTGACCCCAAACAAATACAAAATCATGTCTTGTAGAGGGTGTGAAGTAAGAATTAATTTTGAATAGGGTCTGAAAATCAGGTTGCAGATACAAATTTTCAGAACATATACAAGAGCTGAGCAAGATAAAAAATAGCGGATTACAATGATAAAACAGTTCCAACATGGTAACAGTACAAACTTAACCAATACCAAATATTGCTAATGTAAATCATGCAAACTATATCACATCGGACGAAAAACTCAAATATTTATAAGCTCTATAGGCATACTTTGACAAATGTATAGAACGATACAGGTTTTATGAGATATCAGAAAACAAATCAGGTGCAGACTGCAGAACATAATATACTTCAGACGATGTATACCTGTCTTCCATCCAAGACACACTGTAGACGTCGCCTAAACAGGTAGTGTATTCGGAAGGAGTTGATGATTTCATCCCAGGGCAGTATGTTCCATAACTATTTTCAACTGCGTTTGCTGCTGTTGTAACATAAATATTAAGATCTTGTGGCATTAAACCCTCAAACATACTGCCACTTTCACACGCTTCAACATATATAACCTGCCAAGAATGTAATTTTAATTACAGATAATACTTTAAGACTATTGTTTCATGCATTACACATAATACTTTAAGACTAGGGAAAAGGATAAGAAAGAATATTATACCATTTTTGAATAGCTCTTGGCAGCATGCTTTGCTCGTAGCACCTTAATGAAGTCGCCAGCATAAAGATATGGCATGTTGGGCATACCTACAAACTTGCTAAGGTTAGCCAAGTTACACAAGTACAAATCGGCTAAATAAAAAACTTTATGTGGGAGTGTGCACCAAGAACACCAGGACCCCCATGATCCGAGTAGTAGATGAAGATGTGATCCTTCGGTTTGCTGTTTATGACCTTCCTACTCCCTCCAGTAACCGCAGTTTTGTTGCCCATGAGAACTGCAAAGAAGTTTTTAGTAGTGACCTGGTCACCAGTATAGTCCTGTAATGCATGTTAAGTTGATCAGTCTCTTAGAAGTTACAACGGCATGCGTTCTTACACCAAACAAAACAAAAGCTACCAATCATTCTCTGATTAAAAAGCACAGTTTATCTGAAGTTGTGAAATTAGAATTAGGTGCACACACTTGTAGTACCTTTGGAACACCAGCGTAAACATCTTTGCCTTTAGGATGGTTGATGATGATTCCAGGTCTTGGGTTGGCCTTGTTTTTGGCAATATCGTCGTACATAAACACCACAATGTTCTCCTCCTTTACTCCTCCCCTCTTCAGAATCTGGTAGGCGTGGCAAACATCGGCCTGTCATGCATCAAGAACACCACAATATTGAGCAGGCAGCCATAGAACTGTTCAGTGGTCGAATTCTGACCGAGCACATACTATCAAATCTTCATATGCCGAGCAGCATTATGTAATATTTAGTAGGACCATATCATCTAGTATAAAACAAGTTATGGCAAATGGTCCTCTCAAATGTTCCACTTAATTGTGTCGCACTAAATTATTTAGTTAGACAGAGCTGATCCGAGTAACTCCTGATTTGATAGCTAGGGGAACAGAACATTTGCCGAAGCCATTTTAGTTCAGTCGAAGAACCGAGATTTTTGGAACAGAGATTAGCTTGGAACCTCCCGCATTTTCGAAATGGCGTTTATCTAAATTTTTTTTCGAAGTAGCGAGATTCAAGCATTCCCAAATTCGAGCTTACTAAAACTTGCACACTGCACAGGAAAGGGGAATTTTTTACCGAAAGTTTTAAATTTCAGCTAGCAATTGCCCTAGACTCGCAACACAAGCCGCCGATAGAGTCTCACCTGGTGCCGGTAGTTGCCGTAGCTGGAGGAGCCCGCAACGAGCACGGCCCACTTCGTGACCCCTTCCTCCCCCGCCGCCGCCGACGGGGCAGGGGCAGGGGTGGCAGCCGCGTCATTCCCCTTCTGCGTCGGCAGCCGAATCAGCGGCTCCGCATTCCCCTCCGCAGCGGCCGCGGCCGCGGCCACCGCCAGGAGCGAGAGGAGCCCCCAAAACCACCACCACCGAGCCATCGCCACTCTCGAGAGTCGAGAACAAGTGTGTGCGCTAGACTAGAGATGGGGAGAGAAAGCAGAGAGCCAAGTGGTGATGCTGCCGGTGAGGACGGACTGGGGCCGCATTTTATAGCCGCGGCGGCGTTCTCCACGCCACTCGGGCACGTGGTGGCCGCGGTGCGCGGGTCGTCGCCTTGCGGGTCATGAAGTCGACGATGCAGCGGCGCCTCCGTTGTCAGGTGAGTGGCGCTGGCGTGGGTAGAGTTCCAATCTTGGCTTGGGAATGCACGCCGCCTAAACTTGCTAAAAAGCGCCGTGGTCTGCACCGGATTTCGGCCGTGAGCGAGGGCAACGTCGCACTCGGCGCCGGCGGTGGCGGTTAGCGTCATGAATTAGCAGACGATAAGAGGAATGGCGCCTGCCGTGCGGAGAAAAGACGAGATTTTTGTGGCAGCTGATCCTCCCCACGCCACCGTATCCTTGTCAAGCTTAGCTAACCGACATTTTTATGCAGCTTTTGCGGAAGATGATCACCGGAGTTTGTCTGTTGAGGTGGTGAAGGCAGGAGAGGGGGAAACGTGATCGACTCACGCATGACTCAAACCGATTTTGTTGGAGAGGAAATATAGAATGTGCTTAATCATGTTCGACGACTTCAGAGGTACTACAGCATGTGCGCTTGTGTTCTGAAGCTCACCAGAAATTTCGTGACGTGCAGTTCAGATTCTTCTCACCAGAAACAAGAAATGCAGATATAATATAGTAACTCCTGCGGTCATTATGTAAGTTTTCAAACCCACCAAATTATGCAGTAGCAATATCTTATTATCGGATAAACTCTTTTCATCCGAACCAGTAGGCGCTCTGCTTGTGCACTGAACATTACAAAGTTTCATTTCAAACTTATGTTCACCTGGGGAAAACAGATTCAGTAAGAGTTCTGGCCCTCCACTTGTCGCCACAGAGAGAGTGATATCGGCCATAATCAAGCACAGCAACGTCGCACTTGATCGGCACAGGCGGCGACGGTGGTTAGCGTCATGAATTAGCCGACGATGTGGCTCCGTGGTTTGCGCAGCCTCCCAGCTCCATGGCGACGCAAGAGGAAAGGAGAGGAAACTGACGCTTCCAATGTGGAGAGAAAATGAGCAAGGCTCCAAAACTCATAATCAAAACTAGAGCAGGGTAAACCCCTCCAACGCTATGATCTGCTCTCAGGCCCTCAAGCAAACCCACAGTTTCATGCTGCTTTTGCAAAAGATAAGTACCTGGCTATATACATATGCCTACTGAGGGCACCTCCAACGGCCCTCCGCATTTGCCCCTGGCCTGTCCGAAACTGTCGGACAGAATGGTGCCTCCAACGGGCCGGCGCAAAGGGACAGTTGTCCGCGCGGACAGCCAAACTGGACCAAACCTGGCCCAAGTTTGCTCCAAGTTTGGGGAGGCGAGAACACAGCGCGTGTCCTCCCCTTATCCGCCTTGGCCCACGCGCCAGCGCGACCGGCCGCTTGGCCTGGTCCTATTAAATGGGGTGGGTGACCGCCGGCCGTCGCTATCCATTCCCACCCCACTCCTCGCCTCCCACTCCGACGCCGCAAACCCTAGCCCCAGCCACCGTCCCGCCACCGCCGCCGCTGCCGATGAAGCCGTTCTGGGCGAAGGGCGGCCGGAACAACCACGAGGCCTCGAGTTCTCGTGGCCCGCCGCGGCGTCGCTCGATCCCCGCCTCCGTGGCTCCACCCCGCCCCCCCCCCCCCCCCGTCGCCGCCGATACCGCGGCCGCCCGCGTCGGGCTGAAGGTGGCCCAGCTCTACTGGGAGCGGCGCCAACCCCTACCGTGGGGCGATGTCCACCTCCCCGAGGGGTGGCATCTAAACTGGCTTCGGGTCCCCGTGCCGCCGGTGCCACGCTCCGGCCGTGAGCGCACGGAGGAGATCCGCCGCCGGCGGGCGCTGCTGGCCCCCGACCTCCTCCAGGACCCCGCCTACGCGCTCAACTCGTCCCTATGGGACGGGTGGTTCGAGTTGGAGCACAACCACCGGCGCCAGCTCGCCTTCGCGGAGCCGGAGGAGGACGAGGACGAGGTGGACCTCGTCGGGCTTGAGCCGGACGAGGACTTGGACCAGCAGTGGTCCGAGGGCGAGGGCGAGGACGGCGACGGCCACGACGTGAAGGCCGAGCCGGAGGACATGGACGAGGACCTGAAGGCGGCCATCGAGCAGTCCGATCTGGACGAGCTCGGGCGCTGGCCCGATCTGGCGGCGACGCTCCGTGCGTCGGCCATGGAGGTCGCGGGCGCGCCGGGACGACGAGCGGGCGCGCTGGCAGGTGCCATGATCACCGTGGCCAGAGCCCGGCGAGGCCAGGGAGTACGTGCCCCCACCGGCATGGCCCCAGGACCCCGAGGCGCCTGCCACGCCTCCACCACCACCGGCGCCACCGGCCCACCTCTACGCGCCGCCACCCTACGTCATCCTCGACTCCTCCGACGAGGACGAGTAGGAGGCCGGCGCAACGGCCGTCCGACGACGCCGGCGCCGCCCTTCCCCGACCTAGTTTTTAGTTTTGTTTTCTTTTGTCTGTCTCACTGGCCACTGGGCCCTATCGAACTCAATATAATTAATATATTTAATTTTGATGTCCTTTTTTATTTTTGCACTGGGCCGTTGGAGGCACTTCATCCTCAAAGTGGACAGAGGCCATAAAATTGTCCGCGGACAGCACAAAGCGGACACAATCGATCCGCTTTAGCTGTTCATATGCGGAGTGCCGTTGGAGGTGCGCTGAGGTGGAGAAAGCCAGAAAGGAAAACATGCGATGTACTCGCGTCGACGCATCATGTGAATTGTGAACTGAATTTATGGATGAAACGTAGAATGTGCCAAGTGTTTGGAGGAATCGTGCATGCACTTGTGTGCTGCAGCTGGGATACGTGCACTTCTGGGTGAACGAGAAGAAATTCACCTCGGCGGGGTTCCATCGAACACGTGGTGAGCTAAGTCGGTGGCTGTGCGAACTGAAGTACTACCTCTGTTTTTTTTATATAAGACGTTTTAACCTTTTTTCACGTTCATATGTCCAAACTTGTATCTAAACATGTTTTAGTGTCCATATTCACTCAATTTTATGTGTATCTAGACAACATGTGTAATAGCTAAAACATCTTATATTAAAAACGGAGAGAGTAGCTTACAAGGAGGACATCCTCCGGAGCTTTGGCTTTTTTGACCTGGTGGCGTGCGATTTTGGCTTTCCATGGGGCTTGACCAAAGTCACACCGACAACTGCAGCAGGGTAGCCGTACACGGGAGGAGGACTCGATCACCATGGCAACTGGGAAGCAGGCCGCTGGAGGCGTGGGAGGTCGGGGTTGCACCCAAGGGGCCGGGTCGGCAATGAATCCGACCGGCGGGGGCTGCACGGGCTTCATGCCCTCATGGGTGTGAATCGATGGCGTAGCGGCACGAGTAGTCCTTTGGTTGCGGAGATCGGCTGCGGCGGCGCCGATAGGAAGCGGGAAGGGGAGCTGAAACTTCCGCGCGGGCTTTCACGCACAAATAATCGTGGATACACAAAAATGACCCGCCCAAACCGAATATATGTCGAACGAAGGGGAAATATCATGTACCCCCAAATTTGTTTGATTTTTATCATTCTTACCACTATGACAGCCCCTATACTCAGAATTACCATTTGACTGATCGAATCCTCAGAAACGCCACTCCCCGTTAGTTTGACAATCAATTTTGTCATTCCGTTATCTCCACCATTACTATGTAATCTATTTTGCCATTTGAGAGGCTTGGCAGTCTATAATATTACCACAAATATATATAGAAATGAGAGATTTTACACCGACACTTGGTAGTAGTACATAGTGCTCAGCAGTCTTGTAGCTGAACTAAGACCTCGTGCCAGGAAAAATATTTGTATGTAATTTATAGTGTGATGTACTTCTAAAGGATGCCAGTCCAGTTGATCATCAAAATACAGGTGTATGATGTTTAACCGTTTTAAGTAGTAAAACACTTATCTAAAAATGTAGTCAAAAGCTGCTTTAAAGAAGAATACGGTTTGCCATGGATCCCTCCAATTTTCCTAACATACTATGACGTTCTATTCCATTGTACAGTACTTGACTATTTGTTCCTAACATATATGAGCAACAACAGACGATGAAAATTTAAGCAGGTGTTCGTATGTGTTCCCTCGTGCTATATTGATACACCTATTTGCTACTGCTCCCTCCATTCCATAATATAAAATGTTGTAGGTGTTGTGCATATTGTTTAGATTCACACTAAATATATATATATACACATACACTAAAATGTGTCTAGATACAGATGTTATGTAAATATGAGAAAAAAAGGCTAAACCATATTACATTATGGAACAAAGGGAGTATATCCGATGGTCTCAACTCTATTTTCACAATGCAATGCGTGCATGGAAGGAATATTTGTAGCATATATTGAACCAAAATTTAGCCCGGCAACATTCAACTCTCTCAAATGGCAAAACTGATTACCAACGGTGAAGTTAACGGAATGGCAAAATTGATTGTCACCCTAACGGAGTAATGGCGTTTTGAGAATTCGATTGGTCAAAGTATAAGGTCGGTCATCGCGACAAAAATGACAAAACCCTAATTTGTTTTCAAGACATAAGTTTTTTGATAACTGGCCTGGTAGTTTACTCGCATGGATTCAAATAAAGCGGTTATTTTTAAGACCGCGGGACTTATCCTGTATCCGGTAGGGATGCTCTAAGTGACATTCAACGATGGGGAGATGGTGAATATTGTCCCCATATCCCTGCGGACGGTCGTCACTATGCAATACTAAATGGAGCCTTTTGTATAGAGTTCAGAGTTGACAGGTTTGTCAAAATATATACTCCGTTTGACAATATAAAATGTTTTAATTTTTTTTCATATTCACATGTACATATATGTATCTAGACACATTTAAGTGTATGTGTACACTTAATTTTAATATATGAATCTAAACAACACGTATAACACGTATAACATCTTATATTATAAAACAAAGAAAGAGTATTTAGGTATTCAGCTCACGTGTTTCCCGAGAGATCATGTCCTGGATATGTTGTGGGACAGTGACGAACTTGGCGAGCCGCATCGTGTACGACGCGCGCCCCCCGGACAAAAGATTCAGCGTGCTGGCAAACTCGAACATGTTGGAAAGCGGCACTAACGCTTCAACCACCTGCACTTAACAACAAAGCAAGTTAATAACTCGAGGCAACATTTTTTTTGAAGCTCCGAGGATACATTTAAGACAACACATTCTGGTAAGCTACAAGCATAATTGGAGAAAAAAATTTGTTTAAGAAAAATCAGAAGGTTAATTGCAAGCCAGACATGCGACAGCAGAAACTGGAAGTATTTTCTTTACATTAGTCAAAGTAGTACTCCCTCCCTTTTTATTTACTTTTACTTTTTGCATTTTTTTTCAAAGTCACAATTTTAAAATTTGACTATATACGAAAAATAACAATATCTATAATATCAAATGCATATAATTTAAATATATATTTAGATTATAATGATGATTCTAATAATGTTTTTATATTTTATGTGGTTATATTTTGCCTGTATATTTGGTAGAAATCTACGAAATTTGACTTTTACTAAATGTAGAATGTAATTTAATTGTGTGCAGAGGGATTAGTAGTAGAACCGGGAGAATGATGTACTGCTTCATACCATCAGTTCACCTGGCTTCTCTTCAAGGGTTTCAGGTTGTCCTCTAATAGATATCAGATGAGCAGTTATATTATCCAAATGCTCCCCAGGGGTAATCACTTCAACCCTCATTACAGGTTCCAGGAGTTGTGGGCCAGCTTCCCGCAATCCTTTAAGTAAGGCAAGCCTAGCCGCAACTCTGAATGAACTTTCAAAAACAGAACGGTAGGAGCCAGCGACCAACACTACTCTTAAATCAACAACTGGGCATTCTGCAAGGATACCGTTGGGCAAGGTATCTTCAATTCCCCTCATCACTTCTTCTACGTAGTCTTTTGTCATTGCCCCTCCCTTGATTTCACTCTTGAATTCATACCCACTTCCTCTTTCCATAGGCTCAATTCGCAGAGTAACATCTGCAAATCTTGGACCTGTCCCACTCTGTTTGTAGACATATTGTGACTCTACAGTTTTGGACCAAAAGTTCATAGGCCTAATTCGCTCAGTAACACCTGCAAATGTCGGGATTTTCCCACTCAGTTTGTAGACATCTTGTGCCTCTACAGTTTTGGAAATAATTTCACGGTAGACAACTTGAGGATATCCAACATTAACCTCAACCTTCATTAGAAATTTGCATGAGAGTAAGTAAGAAATTCAGAGATAATGCGTTTTTTTCAGAGAAAGGTAGTTGTAGCAAAAAAAAATTGTAACACAAATATTCAGAAGTGTCCGTAAGATAATTGAAAGGGAATGATGAAAGAATAAATCTACCAGAATAAACATCAATACAAGGTAGACGAATTAGCCAAGTGAAAAATTGTGTATGTTCTCATAACTGATGAAAACAGGACTGTGCAAGCACACAAAGAAAATAAAAAATGCACTTCACAGGTCTGGTGCAGCGCCTAGGTTGCGTTGAGTGATGACCTAATTAACTGATATTATACTTAGTATACAAATGAAGAAGTTGTTGTGTATTTACTGCATAAATACAACTGGTCATAATACTAACCTCGAATTCTCTCTTTAATCTGTCCACTATGATGTCAAGGTCTAATTCTCCCGTCCCTTCAATAAATGTCGACGTCTCATAGCCTCTAGAGAATTTGATTGATGCAATTTCTTGAGCAAGCTTTGTTAATCCATTTGCCATTTTGTCAGCATCGGCTTTGTCCTTCGGTTCAATACCAACCTTGACGATAGGATCTGGAAATTCCAAACGTTGAGAGGTCGGTAGTAATGCTTCCATAATCTAAAGAGATAGTCACGGTCTAACAGAACTATAGAATTTGAGAAAAGGTTCAATATTTCTCACTCGGTCAACTCGAAACCAAGCTCACCGAACTGAGCACTCATTGATCTAGAACTAAGGCTCAGACGAAAACGACACTAGCCTGAAACCCTACAGTGTCAGGTTTACGGGTTCGGGTTCAGGTTCAATTCAACACACTTCCACTATTCCACACTCACACCCTAGGCTTGCCACTTGCACTACAGAAACACCAACACGTATAAAGAAGGAACAAACTCAAAAGGAATGCAGAATTGACCAACGTGATGCTCACTCACAGTTGTCAGCAATGGCGACCGAGAGGTGCGCCCGTGGCCTCTCCCATTCACGTCTTTCCCTAGAGATCTGCTTCTGGATATGTTCTGGTACATCAACGAACTTGGCAAGCTGCATCGTGTACGATGCGTGCCCTTTGGACAAACGATTCAACGTGTTGGCATACTCGAACATACTGGCAAGCGGCACTAACGCTTCGACCACCTACACTCAACAGCAAAAAGCAAGTTAATGACTCAATGCTACATTTCTATGTTTGTTCAAAACACCAAGGCTACATTTAGGACAATCTGGTAACCTACAGGAATAGTTGAAAAAAGCGTTATTATTTAAGAAAAATATTAAATGGGTTAACTGAATGCCAGATATTCAGCGGTAGCGGACCAGGTATTTTTATTCTTGTTGAGGAATCTACAACAGGAGAGGCTCCTACTTCCCTTTACTATAAATTAGAATTAGAATGTGGATAGTGCAACAGGAAGGTGTTGGGTTGTATATGTGTTGTGTGTGTAAGTGGCCCATCAGCCCATCTGTGTATATAGGTGTATCTGTACCTAGCAGTGGAGAATGAACTGAATCCAGAAATTTCCACATACCTCTACATGGTATCAGAGCTGATGGCGCCGGTTGACAGTTGCCGGCGGTGAATCGGCAGCGCGCGCCGGAGATCCCTACACGTGGTGAGGCAAGGCCAGGCAAGGTCGTGCACAGCTGCAGGGGTGAGAGGCGGCGGCCGGAGAGGAGAGGAGCAAGCTGCAGGTTCGGAAGGCCGGACGGAGAGGAGAGGAGCAAGCAGCAAGTGCGGAAGGCGTCTATGCTGAGGTGCTGTGAGCAGGGGTGAGAGGCGGTGGCCAGACGGGCTGAGCCTGTGGGGGCAGCGGAATCAGCATCTGGGAGTAGCGCCGGCGGCCGGCCAGAGCTGGACAAGACATCAGTGGGTGGAATCGCAGGTTGCAAGGAGGAGGTGAAGCTAAGGAATCAGTTTCTGGGTTACTGCTAGGAAGAGGATATAAGCTGCGGGTACTCTGAGCTGCAACAGGTGAGAAGAAGGGATTTGCAGTGCTGTGTGTGCTCTGATTTTTGCTCTGCTTGTGCTTGTCCCGTGAGGTTCAGAGAAGAAAGAGCTTGTGCTTCAAATCATGGGAGATCAGGGGATTCAACAAGTTCTTGAAAAATTAGTTCAGCTTCTCGCAACAAAGAAAAGTGAAGAATCATCTTCACATAGTGCACTTGTCCCTCACACCGAGCAGATACAAAAGATAGAATTGATGCCAAATGAAATTAAGTTAGAGGGTGTGAAATATTATTTGAGCTGGTCAAGGAGGGCACTGCTAATCCTCAAAACAAAGGGACTTGAGAGCTTTGTGAAGGGAGATGCACCAGAGCCAGTGGACAAGACAGGAGCTGAATGGAGGACCTGGAGCACTACTAACTCCCTGATTGTGGCATGGTTATTTAATTCCTTGTCGCCAACTATAGCGACAACAGTTGAGACCATATCAAGTGCGGCTGAGGTGTGGAAGACGCTATCAAAATTATACTCGGGTGAGGGTAATATAATGTTGATGGTTGAGACAGAGGAGAAACTCATTGAGCTGAGACAGGGGGAGCGGACTGTGATGGAGTATGTTGTGGAGTTACAACGATTATGGACTGGTCTAGATCACTACGATCCCATTGAGCTGACCCATGCAGATTGTATATCCACAGTTAAGAAGTGGATTGAGCGCAGGAGAGTGACACAATTTTTGAAGGGGCTGAATTTAGAGTTTGATGGAAGGCGTGCTACTATGTTCCATCAACCTACTCTCCCATCTTTGGAGGAAGCAATAGCGGCAATTGCACAAGAGGAGGTTAGACTCAAGGTGATGAAGAGCGATTCAGTACCACCATCTCGCCCTGCCTTCATAGTTACTAGGAAAAATGAGACCATGGACTGTTTCAATTGTGGTGAGAGTGGACACCTGATTTGAGATTGCCCTGCCCCACGCAAACCAAATCGGGGAAGGGGGAGAGGAAATGACCGAGGTGGACTAAGAGGAGGTAGAGGCCAGGGATATAGGACTGGCCACAAAGCACATGTGGCACTCCAAGAAGAGGGTTTGTTTGACAAGGTGGAAATATTTGCGAAAGAGCTAGAGGAGTTGAAGAAGAAGATGGACAGTAGTCATGATAAGAGCTGTAACATCCCAATTTTTAGAATTCGGATGTTGGCATATCATTCATGTGCATTGCATCATATAGTTAGCAATTTTCATTCATGGTATTTAAAAGTTTAATGAACACAAACCTCAAATCTTAATATACTGGTTCAGTTCAAGATTTATATATGTCTTTGTGCATATAGGCACAAATGAATTTTAGCTACATTGTAATACGTGTGGGAAGAAAGAGCTATTAAAGAAAAGTTTAAAGCAAAGAAATAAGGAGCAACCGTAGGAAAATTTGGACAAAGAAGACCAACGTATTAGTCTTTCCTTCCTCTCTCTCTACTCTATTTTCGTTCGTTCAGTTTTCCCTGACACAACGTAGTACTTCCTGTCTCATGTTAACTGAATTTCCGTTTCCTCTGGAAAAAAAAGACTGAATCGGAAACAACTCCTGGAGTCGTACGTACTTCTTCTATTCTGAACCGAACCAGGTTTCCAGGAAAATCTCCACTTCCTGTTCGGATCGCTACTCCCTTCGCCACCAAGAAACACCTATAAATATCTACTCATCTCCCACGTTTCGTTTTTCCGCAAAGAACAAACCCTAGTCGCCAGTTCGGAGCTCGGCGGAGCTCGCCGCCATTGCCGCCGCTCGGAGCTTCACAAGGTTATTGCTGCCATAAATCGGGACCATCCGAGCCCTTCTACCCTATACCCTATTGTTCTTCTTTCACATCTGCTCCGTTTCTAACGTTTCCATCTCATAAACATGCACTAGACGAATCAATCTCGTCGTCGGAGTTTCGCCGGAGAACCGTCTCGGGAAGTCACCACCACCTCTATTCGGGGCTAGGAGAGGAGGAGAAACGAACCTACCGTGGAGAGCTTCACCGCCTGGACCACTCCCCCAGCTGTACGACCACCAACACACTCCCAGCGTCATTGCAGGACCTCTCTCTGCCAATACTGGTAAGCAACACCATGCTCAACTAGGAAGAAACGCAGCAGCCGTCCGATCGCAATCGTGTGGTTAGATTAGATCCTTTTTGCTGAAGGGGTATCGGCGAATCAGGCGGCGCCGCGTGGCAAGTGACTAGTCAAGCACCTAGTCAGCACCCAGTCAAAGCGGGCAACCAATCAGAACTCGTCAAGTGCCGCTGATTTGTAAATTCGAGTAGGAAAAAAACAGAGAAATTGTAGATCTTGTAAAATTCATATAAAATAATCCACACGTCAGAAAATTGTAAATAAAATACCATTGGATTTAGAATTTTGTGTAGAATCTGAATATACAAAAATATTACACGTTTACCGAACCTACATGCTGCAGAAATCAAAACATTGAATATAGTATTTCGGACATAACTATATTTCTATAAATCCAAATGAACCAAATCTTTTTATTCCGGAAATATAATTAAATTGCCTATCCAGAGGATATAATATATATAATTTTCGAGCAACTAATTATATAGAGAATTGCAGAACCATATGTCCATATTCAACCCTTTAAAAGGCTTTGTAAATTGTGTTAATTCCAGTGTTGCATTCTAATAAATTGCATAAGCATCATTCTAGTTTAACGATCAGAGAACAAACTAAAAACAATGTGCACTATTAATTTGACATGCATGCATGTGTATGAATTTCTTGTATTGTTTGTTGTTCTTATTGTGGTACTATCAATAACGTGTAGATTGTGCGGAGTGCAACCCTTGCGACTGTGAGGATTGTGTAAACGACAACATTCACCAAGGCAAGTGTGCTTTTACCATAAACGTCTTATTATTTTCCTATGCATTATTAGATTTTCTGTAGTCTTGCATGTGTAGGAAATGTTATGTGTTTACGCCTTGCTATAAAACCCAGATAGGATAGCCATATGTTTTTACCATGACAGTTATTGTCCTCTTGTCGCCATCGTAGGTATAGATGTGCTTAGCCATGCTTAGCAAACGGGGTTATGGAATTCATTATATGAAAAAGATTTTAAAGTTATTGATATTTTACGTTATGATGAAAACAACTTAAGTTAATCAATTCTCTGGGCGGATTGCTAGAGTGGTCATCGGAGTGTGTTGTATGGTGGGGTCCGCCGCCCAGGTTTTCAAAGAGAATAGATTGGTTGCTTGTTTGGTAGTTTACGTGTACAACCGTTTGTCAACATAAGTATGGGCGTTGATGGAACTTAGTAAGTTATAGAACCTCGAACCCGTCGTGACTAGCAGATGTAGTTTATAGTAGGATGTACCGGTCCGCAGGTGGTTTGAGGGTCTATTTCCCAAAAGTTTTATCTTGGTTTTCTCCCAACCATTATACAAATTGTGTGTTTTGGTAAACGGGGTTGATCGGGTCTTACGGGTAAAGTGTACAAAACTCTCGAGAGTCTAAAACTAAGATCTTAGCCATGTCCCTGGTTAAGGACGAAATGAACAACTAGGCTTGTAACTATATGTCGATTTCTCACTCATCCCAATTTCATAATTTCTTAAAACTTGTGGTTGAACTAATGGGTAGGAGCACCTGTTGTCAAGCAGTGTGTCCAAGTGATTATTGGAAAACTATTTTGTTTAATAAATGATAGGATAAATGTATTGCTTTTCGCAAAAGAGCCTAAACCTCCACCTAGCCAAATATGCATGTAGATGCTAGGTATAATAAACAACCATTCTTTTTGCACATCTTGCCAATACAATTCTGTGTTGACCAGTGGTTGTTCTGGCTGTAACTCATCATTGCAGGATATACCGATTCCGAGTGATTGTTGCGGTAGGTCGCGAGACTCCACTCAACATGGTCGCCTGTGGCACATCTAGATGGAGCCTCCTATAATATTTATTTCCGCTGTTATTGCTACTTGATATTTTATTTGAGCTAGCCAAGTGCTATGCAGATTGTAATGAATTATATTTTGCTGGATCAATACGTTGTAATAATGATGCACTGGATTTTGATAATTCATTTGGAAACGTGTGTGCTAGCGAGTCGATCCAGGGACTAGCACTATACACGGGATACAACCTTACCGGGTTGATCCGTTTCAAGAGCCAAGGAAACTCCACATTTGGTGATTTTGCTCACTTTGCTTATGCCAATGAAGGTAATTGTGCCCATACATCCACATTATCACAAACGTCATTTCCAGATTGGATTCTTGATTCGGGTGCATCAAAACATGTAGCGGGCACATCAAAAGAGTTTGAGTCATATACTAAATAGACTGTCGGATAACAATTGACCGGTACACATGTTTAATTCAGGAAAGGCAAACAGGGAGGAGGCTTGGGACAGGAACCAGGAATAATGGGCTATGGTACATTGATCGTGAGGTGCCAAACAATGCAGTGTCTATGGTGTTAGCAGCAATAATGGGGGAGAAGGAAGCCATGGTGATGCTCCAACATTGTAGAATGGGTCATATGTCTTTTGATAAAATGAGCAAGATCTATGATGATGTTATGTGTGGGGTGGATAAGAACAAGCTTGTGTGTGATGCTTGTGAGTTTGGGAAACACGCAAAGATATCTTATGTGAGTAGGGGGCTCAGGAGTACATCTCCTTTTGTGCTTGTTCACTCAGATGTATGGACATGTCCTGTTATCTCTGTTAGTGGAATGAAATATTTTGTTACATTTATTGATTGTTACTCTCGCATGACATGGGTGTATCTTCTGAGGCACAAGAATGAGGTATTGAAATGTTTCCAGGATTTCTATTCTTATGTGAAAAATCAGTTCAACACACAAGTTCAAATGATTAGGACAGACAATGGGACTGAGTATGTGAACAAGGAATTTGGTGCCTTTCTAGCAGCGCAAGGTACATTGCATCAAACTTCTTGTCCAGACACACCTCCTCAGAATGGAGTGGCAGAAAGGAAAAACCGTCATATCTTGGAGGTGGCTAGGTCGTTGATGTACACAATGAATGTGCCCAAATTCTTGTGGAGTGAGGCTGTAATGACAGCTACATATCTCATCAATCGCATGCCATCAAGAGTGATTGGTATGAAGACTCCGTATGAAATGTTGTTAGGTGAAAACAAGTTCGTGGTACCACCCAAGGTTTTTGGATGCACTTGCTTTGTTAGGGATCATAGACCATCGGTGGGAAAGTTAGATCCACGCGCGGTTAAGTGCATATTCATAGGTTACCCATCTGGACAAAAGGGCTACAAGTGTTGGAGCCCTACCGAGCGGAGAACATTTGTGAGCATGGATGTAACATTCAGGGAGTCTGAGCCGTTCTACGGAGAAAAGACCGATCTTAGCTCGTTGTTTGACTTCGATTCTCCTAGCACGACTGAGGCTAGTCGAGAGGGGGAGAGTGAAGTATTGAGGACAAATGAAAATGAATCGTTGAGATTTTTGGTTGATTCTGTCCCATGCCCTGTGAGTGGGGAGAGATGGAGGAAGCCAAATGAGGAAGAAAATTTGAAGGTGTATACGAGGAGACGACCTATGGTTGAGGAGAGATGGAGAAAACCGAATGAGGAAGAAAACTTAAAGGTGTATAAAAGGAGACAATCGCAAGATGATCAACAACAACAACATGCTCAAGCATCAGGTGACACACATGTGCAGGGGGAGCAACATGATCCACAAAATGTTGAAATTGTTGAATTGTCCGATGGTGAGACATGCACCACACCTACTCCATCTAATTCAAGAGATTTGATGGACTTACCAATTGCCTTGAGGAAAGGAACCCGAGTTGGAGCTGGAAAGCTTCCATATAGGTATCATGATGATAATGACATAGCTAATTATGCATCATATACATCTTTGTCTCCGAGCTACAAGGCCTTCATTGCATCATTGCAATCGGTGGTGATCCCAAGAGATTGGAAAGCAGCAAAGCAAGACCCAAAGTGGCACAAGGCCATGATAGAGGAACTGGATGCTCTGGAAAAGAATAAAACTTGGGAACTCGTATATCTTCCAGCGGGAAAGAGAGCTGTTGGTTGTAAATGGATCTACACCGTGAAGCAAAATCCAGAAGGGAAAATTGAAAGGTACAAGGCAAGACTAGCTGCTAGAGGATATAGTCAAACATATGGGATTGATTATGAGGAGACATTTGCACCTGTGGCCAAGATGAATACAGTAAGGATCTTAATCTCTTGTGCGACTAATTTCGGGTGGCCTCTCCATCAACTAGATGTCAAGAATGCATTCTTGCATGGAGAACTAAAGGAGGAGGTCTACATGGAGATCCCACCTGGTTTTTCTTCTCTTGGAACATCAGGAAAGGTGTGTAGGCTGAGAAAATCTTTGTACGGCCTAAAACAATCACCACGTGCATGGTTTGAAAGGTTTAGACATGCTGTATGTGACATGGGATATAAGCAATGCAATGGAGATCATACATTGTTCTACCGACACTCAGAGTGTCGAATTACCATTCTTGCAGTATATGTGGATGATATCATTATCACGGGAGACGATGAAGTGGAGATATCACGACTGAAGAAGAACCTGAGTAAGGAGTTTGAGGTGAAAGATCTTGGACAACTAAAATACTTTCTCGGTATTGAAATTGCCAGATCTCCTGAAGGGCTTGTTCTTTCGCAGCGGAAGTATGTCCTCGACTTGCTTAGTGACACAGGTATGCTTGGATGTCGGGCTGCATTGACACCTATTGACCAAAATCACAAACTATGTGCAAATGGAGGAGATAAAGTGGATAGAGAGAGGTACCAGAAACTTGTTGGACGCCTTCTATATTTGTGTCATACCAGGCCTGACATTTCCTATGCAGTAAGCGTGGTAAGTCGATACATGCATGATCCTAGAAGTGAGCACTTGGAGGCTGTTTATCGGATCTTACGATATTTGAAGGGTAGTCCCGGGAAAGGACTATGGTTTAGGAAAAATGGTCACCTTAATGTGGATGGTTATAATGATGCTGATTGGGCTAGTTGCCTTGATGATAGAAGATCAACTTCGGGCTATTGTGTTTTTGTTGGCGGAAACCTTGTATCATGGCGAAGCAAAAAGCAATCTGTGGTGTCAAGGTCAACAGCCGAAGCTGAGTACAGAGCAATGTCTCAAGGACTTAGTGAGATGTTGTGGGTGAGAAATCTTCTATCAGAACTGAAAGTGTTGAGGAAAGGCCCATTAAACATATGGTGTGACAACAAGTCAGCTATTTGCATGGCAATTAATCCTGTTCAACATGACAGAACCAAGCATGTGGAGATAGATCGTTTCTTCATTAAGGAGAATTTAGATAATGGTATAATAAGGATAAATCATGTAAACTCAGGAGGACAAATAGCAGATTGTTTAACAAAAGGTTTAGGAGTGAAAGAGTGTAGTTCAGCTTGTGACAAGATGAGAATGATAGACATCTATCAACCATCTTGAGGGGGAGTGTTGGGCTGTATATGTGTTGTGTGTGTAAGTGGCCCATCAGCCCATCTGTGTGTGTATATAGGTGTATCTGTACCTAGCAGTGGAGAATGAACTGAATCCAGAAATTTCCACATACCTCTACAGAAGGTGTAGACAAAACTCATAACTAGTAGTCTAGTACCTTTGAGAAGTCAAGTAAACAAGTATAGGAAGTCATACTCCAAGTTCCAAAACAAACATATTGTCATAGTATTAGTCAAAGTAGTACTCCCTCCATATTTATTTACTTCACCTTCTGTTTTTTTTCAAAGTCAAATTTATGTTATTAGAATCATTATTAATTATATTTTAAAACTATATGTATTTTATATATTAGATGTTGATATTTTTCTATATATTCGGTTAAAGTTTACATATTTTGACTTTGACAAAATCCAGAACACAATTTAATTGTGAACGGAGGGAGGAATAGTAGAACCGGGAGAAAGATGTACTGCTTGATACCTTCAGTCCACCTGGCTTCTCTTCAAAGCTTATAACTTCTGGTCTAGCAACTGTCAGATTATCAACTATACCATCCAAATGCTCCCCAGGGGTAATCACTTCAACCCTCATTACAGGCTCCAGGAGTCGTGGGCCAGCTTCGTGCAGTCCTTGAAGCAAGGCTATCCTAGCCGCAATGTGGAATGGACGGTGATGACCATAATGGTAGGAGCCAGCGACAAACACTACTCTTAAATCCACAATTGGACATTCTGCAAGGATGCCGTTGGGCAAAGTATATTCAATTCCTCTCATCACTTCTTTTATGTATTCTTTTGGCTTTTCTCCTTCCTTGATTTCACTCTTGAATTCATACCCACTTGCTCTTTCCATAGGCTCAATCCGCAGAGTAACATCTGCAAAACTCCCATGTGTCGACCCAGGAATGTTGTAGACATATTGTGCCTCTACAGTTTTGGAAATAATTTCACGGTAGACGACTTGTGGATATCCAACACTTACCTCAACCTTCATTTAACATTTGCATGAGAGTAAGTAAGAAATGAGACATAATGCATATTTTTAAATTTTAAGATAAAGGCAGTTGTAGCAAAAAAAAACTTGTAACACAATTATTCAGAGGTGTCTTTAAGATAGTTGAGTGGGAATGATGAAAGAATAAATCTACCAAAATATACATCAATACATGGTAGACAAATTAGCCAAGTGAACAATTGTGTAGGTTCTCATAGCCGATGAAAACGGGACAGTGCAAGCACATAAAGAAAAGAAAAATTGCACTTCACACGTCAGGTGCAGCGCCTAGGTTGCGTTGAGTGATGACCTAACTGATATTATACTTAGTATACAACTGAAGAAGCTGTTGCGTATTTACTGCATAAATACAACTGGTCATAATACTAATCTCGAATTCTCTCTTTAATCTGTCCACTATCTTGTCAAGGTCTAATTCTCCTGTCCCTTTAACAATTGTCAACTCGTTTCTAGAGAATTGGAGAGATGGAATTTCCCAAGCAAGCTTTGTTAACCCATTTGCCATTTTGTCAGCATCAGCTTCGTCCTTCGGTTTAATAACAACCTCGAAGATAGGATATGGGAATTCCATACGTTAGAGGACGGTAGTAATGCTTTCATAATCTGAAGAGGATAATCACGATCTAACAGAACTATAGAACTTGAGAAAAGGTTCAGTATTTCGCGCTCGATCAGCTCGAGAGCAAGCTCACTCACCGACGACCGAACTAGCCACTCATTCAGCTAGAACTAAGGATTAGAGGAAAACGACACTAGCCTGAAACGCTACAGTGTCATGTTTTTGGGTTCAGGTTCAGTTTAACACACTTCCACTCTGGATTTTTTTTAACACACTTCCACTGCAGCAACAACAACAACAACAACAACAACACGTCTAAAAGAATGAACGAATCCAAAAGAAATGCCGAACCGACAACCGATGCTCACTTACAATTGTCGGCAATGGCGCCGACCGAGCGGCGTTGCCTACGCGTGCGCAGGCGGAATCCGGCGGCCGGGCGGGCCACCGCGGCGCGCATGGCTGCGAAGCTGGACGCAGGCGACGCGACAGAGGGGCGCTGGCAGAGGAGGAAGCACGAAGCAGAGGCGGCGACGGACGGCCGGTGCGCCGGCGCGGCGGGCCGCGGGAGTGCCACTGCAGCCATGGTAGTATCTGTCTGACTGTGCGTGCCTGGGCTTTCCTTGGCCTGCTGCCGCCTGCCCTCAAGGATGACCGAGCGTTGCTGATGCTGCGGAGGGGAGCCTGCCTGCGCGGATCGTTTCCCATCTCACGTTTTGGGTCAACTTATGTGTGCTGGTACGTGACCACGTCAAGTTATTTGTGCTAGTAGTTCGTGCGATCCTGTAGTTTAGCCGCATTTGCTATTTTTGCTTATATCTTTTCCGGGAGCAGGTCGCTCTCCGGTGCTCGCGCGCACGGATGCGGATGTTGAATGAAAACGATATGTGTAAAGCAATGAGTTGGCCCATCCGCGACGCGCGGGAGGGTCCCGCCAACGTTTTCTTCCTCCCGTCCTTGTTCCCCACTTTCATCGCCGGCGAGCCGCATTCGAGAAGGCGGCCGTCGAGACTAGACCTGGTGCTCGTCACCGACGAGATGGGGGGGGGGGGGGGGGGGGGGGGTAGAGGGATGACCGGAGTAGCGGTTGACCGGTTCAGCAAGTGATTTGAATGGAGCGGGGCGGGGCATCGGTTAGGCCGGCGGGGGTGCGCATGTCTTTCTCCTTCGGATTTTTGTCGTTTCGCTGTCCATACCTCACGCGCGTAAGGTAGACGTGCCCCCTTTAGAGAGCACGAACATGGAGAAAAAACGTTTATACCGACAAAGGTGTGACCATATGGGCACATGTGTCCGTACATCGTGTTCCATCGTCCGGTATAAAGAATCATCGTCAAAAGCTCATTCTTTACCATTGATCATCTTGAACGACTTCTCTAATAACCTAGTGAAAAAAGTATGAGAAGAAAATGATGCAACATGGTTATTTTAATCTTAGGTTTTGCTAATTCTTAAGTTAGTGCTCAGTCAAGTCCTATAATATCGAATTTGTATCATGATTGGTATCGGATCAGACTTTTTCAGTCATGAGTGAGGTTACAATTGGACTATTCGATTTTCTCGGTGATCTGTGTCAGTCATGAGTTGCAACTAAGTTTCGATGACATCAATTTACTGAGATCCAGTAGATCCAGTCCAGATCAGGCCCAACTAGCCCCGTCGCCGCCACCATACACCCACAAATCCAACATCGCCCCTACCGCTGCCATCCCTGCCGGGAACCTGCACCCATGTTACGTCGTCAATTGACCTAGGCTGAGCTCGCACAGAGGTTGCACCGCATAGATCCACCACCGTAGCCATGGAGGGAGTCAATCTAGGCAAGCAAGACGGACATGCACTTGGCCCGCACCAAGAGCTCCACCGCGAGGGAGCAGAAGGAGCCTAGCTACCGTGAGCGCTCGTCCTTTGGACGGTTGCGCCGACCGACAGCGGCGAGGAGTGGAAGGGGATGAACAGAGCGAAACAAAGGTTTTGTTTTTCTATCTCCCTGAACGCATATCCGTAGATCAATTAGATCAATTGATGTAAACACACCTAGTAGATGGTGAGATTTTAGGACTGCATGATGTTTTTGAAACATGCCTTTTGAAGGGAGCATTATCTACTATGGAGGCAATAAATATAGACTAGTATCGTACGTATCGTCCTAGGACAACAGGGCTCTCGCCTAGCTGATTCTAAAGTGGAAGCAATTCAGGTATCAGCAGATACGGGTACTAATTCACATTTCTGTCGCTACCCTGTGGTATTGGAGCTTGTAGTGATAAGGATTTTGAGAATAGATAGTGAGTTTGATCCTTGAAGTAAGAGCACTCCGGTCTGAAAATGCAAAAAAGGATGAGGCCCCTATCGTGTCCATAAAGAGGGGTCCTAACGTTATGTTACTTCTAACTACGAGCAGTCTAAAAGATACGAGTGAATTAGGTGAGCAATTGAAAGTTATTCGTAAAATCATATCAGATGGTTGATTCATCGTGACATGAGCACCTTGTTACTACCTCCATTTCGCAAAAGCCTTAATAATTTTTTTAAAGACAAAAAGCAAAGTTTGACAAAGACTATAAATAATTCGTGCAATACAAAAAATAAATGACTTTCGATATGTCCGACACATTTATATAGTATTAACATGAAATCATCAAACATTACCTTTGTTTGACGTTTTCAAATGAAGTTGTAGGCATTGTTCTGAGTAATCGGTGGGATTAAGATGAAATCATGCCATGCGCCGACAGGAATTGGATTTTGCATTTAAAACAAAACAAACATGAAACCTTGCATGCTGAACTTGAAACTTGACCGGAAAGCCCAGAACACGAGCCCATCGAGTCCAACAATGCCAAGCATAAACGAACTCGTGACAGGCTTCACCTGATGAACAAGAGCAAGGAAATTCGAACCGGACCACGCCAGGCCTGTGACGACCCCATCTCTACGAGATCTAGATCGCACAAAGGAGTAGGTGAAGGAAGGGAATCGGGGTGAGGAGAGCAAGCAGGAGGTGAGAAACGAGAGGAAGAAGATGAGAGACGTTTCCTCGAGCTTATAACAGCGCTCGCTGGTTTAACGGGCCACAAGCGGCCACCCTGGCTATCGGCCCACGGCCAGCCCACACACGCCAACACTTACATGACACACTGCAGTATAGTCTACGATGCTGCAGGTGTGACATTTGCCCCCTCTTGAGACGATGCATCTTCCCAAATTGTTGCAGCAGGAAAACGAGCGCGAAGTACCTCATAGTCTTCCCATGTTGCCGCCTCCGTACCTTGTTTTGACCATTGAATCAATAGTTGCACCACTGGTACATTGCCCTTCTTCCTCATTCGTCGCTCCAGAATCACTTCAGGCTGAATATCCCCTACTGTCAAGTCTGGAGGCCGTGGCAGTTCACTGAAAACAGGGGTGTAGTTGGGTGTAAACGGTTTCAGTTGCGACACATGAAAAACTGGATGGATACGAGCTTCAGGTGGTAAGTTCAGCTTGTATGCCAGAACGCCGATCTTTTGTTCCACCGAGAAGGGTCCGAAGAACTTGTATGCTAATTTCTTGCACGGTCTGTTCGCCACCGTTGACTGTGCATAAGGCTGGAGCTTCAGCAACACTTGATCACCCACCTCAAAACTGCGTTCAGTGCGGCTTTCCGCTTGAAGCGTTCCTGGGCTCGCAGTAACTGAGTCCGCAACCGAGCTGTGTGTGTCATCCAGTCAATTTCCTCGTCAATGGTGTCCAATTGGTTCCACTCCAGCATGGCCCCCAAGTTGGGTTCTCGGCCATACAATGCCTTGAATGGAGAACATGTCAGCGACGCATGAAAGCTGGAATTATACCAGAATTCGGCGACAGGAAGCCAACGGCGCCATTGCTTTGGTGAATCGTGAACAGCAGTGCGGAGATACATCTCCAAACATTGGTTCACCCTCTCCGTTTGGCCATCCGTCTGCGGATGATACGCCGTGGAGTACAACAGTTTAGTACCAGCAGTTGACAGCAGTTCCCGCCAAATTGCACTTGTGAAAATGCGATCCCGATCCGAGACAATAGTCAGAGGTACACCATGCAGTTTAATCACCTGATCCCAGAGTGCTTTTGCCACTTGTGTCGCTGTGAACGGGTGTTTGAGAGGCACGAAATGAGCAAATTTCGTCAGGCGATCCACCACCACCATAATCACTTCAAAACCTTCAGACTTGGGTAAGCCTTCTATGAAGTCCATGGATATGTCCTGCCAGGGTGCTAGCGGAACTGGCAATGGCAGCTTGCCAGCTGGATTCGTGTGCTCGTGCTTTGCCTGTTGACAGACCTGACATTGCTTAACAAACTCCTCCACTGCCGATTTCAATCCCCTCCATGCAAACAGTTTCTTGACCCGCTGATATGTTGCCGTGTTACCAGAGTGACCACCCACTGCGCTGTGATGCATTGCGCTAATCAGCTTGGTTTGTAACGCCGAATTGGCGCCAATCCACAGTCGACCTTGATAACGTATCAGTCCCTGGTTCAGAGAGTAGCCGTGCTCATCCGGACTCGCTACAGACAGTCGCGCCAGCAGCTCTTGTGCCGTGCTATCTGTCTCATAGGAATTCACCACTTCTTGTGTCCATCGTGGCTGACAGAGTGACAAAGCATTGGCTGTCAAAAGGTGCCCAACTCTTGACAGTGCATCCGCCGCGCCGTTGTCAGCACCCCTCTTGTACTGAAATTTAAACTGGAGTCCAACCAATTTCGACATCGCCTTACGCTGCAATTCTGTGTCTAATTGTTGATCTCCCAGGTTGCAGAGACTTTTGTGATCAGTGATGATGGTGAATGGCCCGCGCTGCAAATAAGAACGCCAACGGTCCACTGCCATCATGACGGCGAGGAATTCTTTCTCGTACGTGGACAGCTTCTGGTTACGGATCCCTAATGCCTTACTGAAATATGCAATGGGATGGTTGTCTTGCATCAGCACAGCGCCGATCCCAGTATCACACGCATCTGTCTCAATGACAAAAGGGCGATCGAATTGAGGCAGAGCGAGAACTGGTGTGTTTACCATGGCCTGCTTCAACTGATCGAACGCTGCTTGGGCTTGATCATTCCACTGGAACACCTTCTTAGTCAACAATTGTGTCAACGGCTTGGCGATAATTCCATAAGATGCGACAAACTTCCTGTAGTACCCTGTGAACCCGAGAATGCCTCGCAGTTCTGTAAAGGAAGTGGGAACAGGCCAGGCCAGCATCGCTCGTGTCTTCTCAGGGTCTGTTGCAACCCCTTCTCGAGAAATCACATGCCCCAAATATTCGATTTGATCCTTGGCAAACGAACACTTGGAGGCCTTTGCATACAACTGATGTTTTCGCAGCAATTCCAGCACGAGCTTGAGGTGTTCCTGATGTTCCTGTGCAGTAGCACCGT
Organism: Poa annua; assembly: GCA_026929855.1. Taxonomy (NCBI): domain Eukaryota; kingdom Viridiplantae; phylum Streptophyta; class Magnoliopsida; order Poales; family Poaceae; genus Poa; species Poa annua. The sequence goes on from CM049433.1 coordinate 77,475,969, forward strand.
AGACCAAAATGTCATCAAGAAAAACAATCACAAACTTACGTGTATAAGGCGCAAAAATGGTGCTCATTAAGCACTGAAAAGTTGCTGGAGCATTGGTCAATCCGAACGGCATCACTTTGAAATGAAAATGCCTGTGATGAGTTTTGAAAGCCGTCTTCTCCTCATCGCTTTCCCTCATGCGTATTTGATGATATCCCGCACGTAAATCCAGCTTTGAGAAATACGCTGCGCCAGCGAGCTCGTCCAGTAACTCATCCACAATTGGTAATGGAAATTTGTTCTTGATGGTGATCTGATTCAATCGCCGGAAATCAATACAAAAACGCCAGCTGCCGTCCTTCTTCTTAACCAACAGCACGGGTGCCGCATAGGGGCTCATACTGTGGGCGATCACGCCGGTTCTCAGCATTTCCTGAACCTGACGTTCAATCTCGTCCTTTTGAGCTGGAGAGTAGCGATACGGCTTGCTGTTGGGAGGTTGAGCTCCTGGTTCTAAAGCTATGGCATGATCGTACTGACGATGCGGTGGTAGTCCTTGAGGTTCAGCGAACACGTCAGAAAATTCAGATAACAGAGTACTGATGCCCTCAGGTAACTTGCCATCCTCGTCGAGCTCTGACGTGTTTTCAATTACTGCCATTGCCCAGATATCGTTTGTAGCCTCCAACCGCATGAGTTCTGTGAAATCCAATTCACTGAGTGGTGTTGTATCAGGGTTGCACACTCCTTGCAGTGTCACTTGATGGCCCAGGTGTTGAAACGAGATTGACTTCTGTAACCAGTCACATTGCATCGGACTGAAAGAGGATAACCAATCCATGCCTAACACCCCATCAAAGGCTCCCAAATCGAGCACTCTCAAATCGGTCTGAAACTGATTACCCTGACACTGCCACTGTAACTTGGGCACCATACTGTCGCAATTCAGAATTTGTCCATTGGCTACCTTCACTGGTACAGCTGGTATTGGTATTGTTGTTGCTCCAATGCTGCCGGCAAAATTGGTGTTTATGAAACTATGCGTACTGCCTGAATCCAACAACAACAACAGCATTACTTGATCGCCCACTGTCGCTGTCAGTCTGATGGTGGATGGTGCCTCTGTTCCTGCCAAGGCATTTGTCGACAACAGACAACACACTGCTTGTTCTTCAGGTTCATCCAGCAATTCTAGTGCTCGCACTGCATCTTCAGACAGTACCTCCCCATACTCTCCCACTTGGATCGTCAGAAGTTGTCCTTGCCGTTTGCATTGATGCTCCTTGCTGTACTTATCGCCACACTTAAAACATAGGCCATTAGCGCGCCTGAAATCACGCAGTTGTCGTTCTCGGCCAAAATCATCGTTGCCAACCCGTGGTGCCGCCCCTAGGCGTGGGGTTGCAATTGCTGGAACCGGAGGAGGCCGCCCCCCTGATATCAGGCGTGCTCGAGGTCGCTGTGCTTCCAGTTCTTCCTCTTGGATTTTGGCAAACACCGTTGCACGTGTGATACTCGTTGGCGCCTGAATGCGTACTGCAGCCCTCAGGTCATCCTTCAGCCCGATCAGAAACTGTGTGACGAAGAACTTGGTGTTCAGTGTCGGATCCAGCGCCAACAGGTGGTACATGAGTTTCTCAAACTGTAGCCGATATTCAGAAACCGAACCCAGCTGCTTGAGGTGCAGCAGCTTGTGCATTTGTGCTTCGAATTCATCCGGCCCAAACTCCTCGACCACTGCCTGACAGAACACCTCCCATGTCACTGCCCGCTTGGTCTGACGAAAAGCTTGCAACCAAAGTGCTGCATGACCATCCATGTACATGGAGGCAGTGGTAAACCAAGTCGTCGCCGGTACCGCATACAACTCGAAGTATGACAGACAGCGATCCAACCAGAGAGTGGGTAACTCGCCAGAGAAACGCGGAAAATCATGCTTCGGCGGTTTGACGAACCCCTCGCTCTCATGATGCCCTGTCTGTCTCTGCATCTGTCCTTGCTGCAGGTGTAGGCGATGTGGTTGGGGAAGCAGCTGAGCGGCTGGCGGCTCCGGCATCAAGGGTCCGTTGCCGTTCGCCAGACGCGCTGGCTGGACTGTCGTGCCACCCCCTCCCGATCGTAGATCGGACAGCACGGTGACGGACGATGGCGCTGACGTGCTTGCTACCGCCTTGCGTGCCTCATCCACCTCCAACTGCGTCTGGTCGATTTGCTTCCGGAAATTCACCAGTTCCTTGGTGATGTCCGTGTTGAACCCGACCTGAGTCAACCTGAGTCTCGTGTCGCTTGTTCGCCTCAATCGCTTGCTCATCGAGGCGCTTGATTATGCCTTCCAGCATCCCCTTGAGATGGTCGGAGGTCTCCGCCATAGCCGTCAGCACGTGCCGCGTCTGTACGGAAGCCTTTGCCGGCGCCGTCGCGCCCGCCCCAAGCAGATCCTACCGAGCTAAGGATTTTGTGCGAATCGCCGAAGCAACTCGCACCTGTCGCCCGGATTTACAGACACTGCCGAGGGATTGTGAGCACGCGCCGCCGGAATTTGTGGTGAAAAAAAAATGGCTCTAGATACCAAATTGTGACGACCCCATCTCTACGAGATCTAGATCGCACAAAGGAGTAGGTGAAGGAAGGGAATCGGGGTGAGGAGAGCAAGCAGGAGGTGAGAAACGAGAGGAAGAAGATGAGAGACGTTTCCGTCGATTACGTCATTGGATACCTCAGCTGATACAGGTCTCGAGCTTATAACAGCGCTCGCTGGTTTAACGGGCCACAAGCGGCCACCCTGGCTATCGGCCCACGGCCAGCCCACACACGTCTCGCGCGAGTTGCCGTTTCCCCTACCTCAGGAACCTTCCAGAATCGTTGAGATCGGACTGTCCCCGTCGGGAACCTTCTCCCCGTCATATAATCTGCTCCTCCCCCAACGACAACGTCCACCGCCACCAAACCAAGCTAGCCAGCCGATTCGACTCCGACGATCGTCGCACAATCCCGATCGATCCATCGAAACCCAAGTTAAGCAGAGTCAGAAGCTAAATCGCGATGGCCGACGAGGCGAAGGCGAAGGGCAACGCGGCCTTCTCGGCCGGCCGCTTCGACGAGGCGGCGCGCCACTTCGGCGACGCCATCGCGCTCGCCCCCGACAACCACGTCCTCTACTCCAACCGCTCCGCGGCCTACGCCTCGCTCCACCGCTACGAGGAGGCGGCCGCCGACGCCGAGAGGACCGTCGCGCTCAGGCCCGACTGGGCCAAGGGCTACTCCCGCCTCGGCGCCGCGCGCCACGGGCTCGGGGACGCCGCGGGGGCCGTCGAGGCCTACGAGAAGGGGCTCGCCGTCGAGCCCTCCAACGCGGCCCTCAAGGACGGGCTCGCCCAGGCCCGCCTGGCCCTCCCCCCGCGCTCCCGCCCGGCCTCCGGCGGCCCCGACGCCATTGGGATGCTGTTCCAGGGCCCCGACCTCTGGAGCAAGATCGCCGCCGACCCCACCACTCGCCCCTACCTCGGGCAGCCGGACTTCACGCAGATGCTGCGGGAGGTGCAGCGGAACCCCGGCAGCCTCAACAACTACCTCTCCGACCCCCGCATGATGCAGGTGCTCAGCCTCATGCTCAACATCAGGGTCCAGAACCAGAACAGCAGTGACGCCTCTGAGCCGGCGCCGTCTCAGTCGACTCCGTCACCGCCGTCCCCAAAGCAGCAGCAGAAGCAACCCGAGACCAAGTCGAGGGAGCCGGAGCCCGAGCCCGAGCCGGTTGAGATGGCCGATGAGGAGAAGGAGCGGAAGGAGAAGAAAGTGGCGGCGCAGAAAGAGAAGGAAGCGGGGAACGCTGCTTACAAGAAGAAGGATTTTGAGACAGCGATCCAGCACTACACAAAAGCCGTGGAACTCGACGACGAGGACATCTCCTACCTCACAAACCGCGCCGCCGTTTACCTTGAGATGGGACAGGTGAGCTATTTTGGTATTGGAAACTTTTCTTCCAGTAAGGTTCGACAGAGACTCATGATCAATTTAAATTGCTGTACCTGTGCGGATTCCAGTAAGAATCTAAGGAAATTATTTTTGAATACTTGGAGGCTCAGGATATACCAATCGTTTTAGATATATGAACTTTTAGTTCACTGCCAGTTGGGACTTGGGAGTGGTGGAAGCAAGGCATAAGCTAAGATGCTAAGTATAATTGCCTAGGCCCCGAAGTTTCATCTCCTTATTATTTCTGCTAGCGACCTCTGGAAGTTAGAATGATTTCATTCGATTTACTCTATATGAATGTTTATTAGGCTTATTATGGTGCTTAACTGAACTGCAAAATTCTAAGCACAAGATCCTATTAATGATCTAGAGAAATCAATAGTGTTCTCTTCGAGTTACCTACTGGTATTTAATCCGGCTACTAACGTATTGTATTATGCCTCTGATGATCTGAAAGCTAATATTCTGTTTCTCCAAATTACAGTATGATGAGTGCATTAAGGATTGTGATGTGGCTGTTGAGAGGGGAAGGGAACTTCGTGCTGACTTCAAGATGATCTCGAGGGCACTGACAAGGAAAGGAACCGCACTTGCCAAACTTGCTAAGTGTTCGAAAGACTACGATGTTGCCATTGAGGCTTTCCAGAAGGCTCTAACTGAGCATCGAAACCCAGACACTTTGAAAAGACTAAACGACACCGAACGAGCAAAGAAGGAGCTCGAACAACAAGAGTACTATGATCCAAAAATAGCTGATGAGGAGCGAGAGAAAGGTGAGCTGTGAGAATTGTACTGTTAACACTTATCTACTTGCTTCTTTGCCCCCAATAGCCTGCATGTGTTGATGATAATGTTTTCAATTCTTGCTATTGTTGTGCAGGTAATGAGTTCTTTAAGCAGCAGAAATACCCAGAAGCAGTGAAGCATTATACTGAAGCCCTCAGGAGAAACCCAAAGGATCCAAAGGTAATTCCCTTTCTCAGTTGCTAGCTATACAGTGTGAGCATCATGTGCTTCTGCTCTTGTAGGTGTGTAGTTATGTTGCTAACTGCACCTGAACTCTTTATTTCAGGTATACAGCAACAGAGCTGCCTGTTACACCAAGCTGGGTGCCATGCCTGAAGGCCTCAAGGATGCCGAAAAGTGCATCGAGCTAGATCCTACATTCTCCAAGGGATACACAAGGAAGGGTGCAATCCAGTTTTTCATGAAAGAATATGACAAAGCCACGGAAACTTATCAGGAAGGGCTAAAGCATGATCCTAATAACCAGGAGTTGCTTGACGGTGTAAAGAGGTGAGCAGTGCTTAAAGAGATGATCAGTCCTGGCTTCTCATCCTGGCTTCCACTAAGCAGCTCTTCTCCTTTTTCCAGATGTTTTCAACAGATCAACAAGGCTAACAGAGGCGAACTTACCCCGGAGGAACTGAAAGAGAGACAGGTAAAGGCTCTCTTTCCAGACACTGTGGTGGTACTTTACTTCTGGTTCATCGATTGCTTGAGGAGGAGCAATGTTTGTTAACTTTGTTCTTTTCTATCTTCCCTTTGTGCAGGGCAAAGCTATGCAGGACCCTGAAATCCAGAACATCCTGACAGACCCTGTGATGCGGCAGGTAATTTCTCGTCTGATGTCCGCACCTCTTTCTTGAGCCAGAGCTTGGCGAACGATCTGATGATTCTTGGGGTTTTCCGCAGGTGCTGATTGATTTCCAGGAGAATCCAAGGGCTGCTCAGGAGCACCTCAAGAACCCCGGTGTGAAGCAAAAGATCATGAAGCTAGTGAGCGCAGGGATAGTCCAAATGAAGTAGACAAAGGCTGGAAGTGTGCGGAGGCTTAGTTTGACTTTACAAAATTGCTGTGTACGTTTCATGCAATTTACCCAAAGTTTTAAATAGCCGGCTATTGTATTTAGCCCCGGCCTTTCCAGCAGCTATGAAAGGCTATAGCTGGGCTATAGCCCAGCTAAGCCCATTTAGCCGTTTTGCTAATAATGGGAAAAATTCAACATTTGGACAGCACATATTCATATATATATATATATATATCAAATTATCAATACTTCATAGATGTATAACATACTAACAGTCACAACAACACAAGAGATACGAATAAACATAAGTTCTGGACATAGTTCTGTCCACATATTACAAGTTTACAACATTAAGTAGCAACAATTAAGGACATAGTTCAAATTTTGGTTAGCCCAGCTATTAGCGGCAAATATTGGGCTGAGCGGCAAAATTTGCTCCAAATTTTTTTGGGCCCGTTGGACGGGAGATTAGCGGCTACGGGGCTAAATTTAGTTAGCCCAGCTATTAGCGGCTATTTTCTCTTTAGCCTACAAAGACCTTAGCTTTAGCCCCAATCCTCCCTGAAGGCTATAGCCGGCTATTTAAAACTTTGAATTTACCCTGGGGTTTGTGTAGAAGTACGATTTGGTGGTGGTTCTTTTAATGGCTTACATGTGATGTGATCATCTGAAATCCGGTTTCCCTACATATTTGTCAGTGCTTTTGAAGTGTAAATTGACGCTCTTCCAAGCGTTTAGTCCGTAGACCCCACGAGGTTGGGAACACAATCTCCGTGGTGGCTAAGGTCCGGAGCTAGGGGGACATGCTCCCGATCTGAAACTCCGAGATAGGTCCATATAGATATAGGATAGGACCGAGAGGAAGAGGGAAACAGAGAGAATAACAGAGAAGAAATCAGAGTTCGGCTCATCCCTATCTGACCCAGCATCCCTCTCTGCTGTCTTTCCTTTTTGAAGGCCAGGATTTAAAGGTGGGTTCAAATGGACCTAGGTCTGAATATTCCATCTACGTCACAGCCCAATGTTTATATTTCACGTCCCAATGACATCGTGGTGTAGAAACACCTCCAGTAGCAATATGCAGCAGATTCTATCAGCATTTGTAGAATAAGAGGAAAAGAGAGGTGAAAACTGGAAATACTCAAGGAAGCAAAATTTACAATCTCTTGCCAAGGTCGTTGTGACATTAACAGTTTGTAAAAAAATATGACGTTATCAGGTCCAAAAACAATGGCAGATAATTAACACCCGCTGGGTTCGACACTACAAAGCTACATACACCTTGATGTCCTATTCACTTGCTCTCCCGTCGCCATGTATATATCTACGAAACTCACCAGAAAATTAGGCAGCAGCCTCCTCTTGTTTTGCCGCTGAGAGCTGGTTCTGGATATGTGTTGGGACAACGTCGAACTTGGCGAGCTGCATCGTGTACGACGCACGCCCCTTGGACATTCCCCTCAGGGTGCTCACATACTGGAACATCTCAGCAAGCGGCACGAAAGCATCAACCACCTGCAGTTAACAGCAAAGCGAGTTAAAGTCTTGAGGCTACATTTCAATCAGTACATTTGCTAAACCACTAATCTAATTGGATAGATAATAACTACAAAAATAAATGGAGAGAATGTGCTGCTTAATACCTTCAGGCCACCTGGCTTATCCCCGAAGCTGTTAACCTGTCCTCTTCTAGAGTTTAAATCACCGATAACATCACCCAAATGCTCCTCAGGGGTAATCACTTCAACCCTCATTACAGGTTCCAGGAGACGTGGGCCAGCTTTCCTCAATCCTTCACGGAAGGCCCCCCTGGCGGCAATTTGGAACGCAAGGACACTTGAATCAACATCATGGTAGGAGCCATCGACCAGCACTGCCCTCAAATCCACAACTGGGTAACCAGCAAGGACACCGTTGGGTAAGCTTTCTTCAATTCCCTTCATCACGCCTGGTATGTATTCTTTTGGCACTGCCCCTCCCTTGATTTCACTCTTGAATTCATACCCAGTTCCAGCTTCCATGGGCTCAAACCGCACAATAATATCTGCAAACTGCCCTGATCCACCGGACTGCTTTTTGTGGACATAATGAGTCTCTGCAATTTTGGAAATACTTTCACGGTAGTTGACTTGTGGAGCTCCAACATTTGCCTCAACCTGTTCAGATATTTTGCATGAGAGTAAGTTAAAATGAGAGATAATTCATAATTTTCAGGTTAAGGTAGTCGTGACGCAAAAAACTTGTGAAACGAAATTCAGAAGTTTTCATAAGATATCTAAGTGCGAATGATGGAAGAATAATGCTAGCAAAATATATATGGTACACAAATTAGCCAAGTGAACAGCAGTGTAGCTTCTCATAGCTGATGAAAAGGGTGCAAGCGCACAAACAAACAAAAAATGTCCTTCATAGGTGGTTGCGTTGATTGATGACTTAATTGATATAACTTGAATATAAACATGACGAAGTTGTGGGGTATGTGCTGCGTAAATACAAATAGTCAGAATACTAACCTTGAACTCTCTCTTTAATCTGTCCACAATGATGTCAAGGTGTAATTCTCCCATCCCTTCAATAACTGTCTGGTTGGTCTCGTCGTCTCTAGAGAAGTGGAATGATGGATCCTCCTGAGCAAGCTTTATTAATCCATTTGCCATTTTGTCCGCATCAGCTTTGGTCTTTGGTTCAATAGCAACCTTAATGACAGGATCAGGGAACTCCATACGTTCAAGCACTACGAGGTTATCTGGGTCACATAGTGTTTCACCAGTAATTGTGTCCTTCAGACCAGCAAGGGCTACTATGTCACCTGTTACAGCAACTGTTATATCCTCCTTGCTGTTTGCATGCATCTCTAGAAGCCTTCCGATTCTTTCCTTCCTATCTTTGTTTGCATTGAGAACGTATGAACCAGCAATCAGCTTCCCCGAGTATATACGGACAAATGTTAATGACCCCACATATGGATCAGTCATGATCTTGAAAGCTAACCCAGAAAATGGCTCGTCATCACTAGGACGTCTTTCAAGAACCAATTCAGGGTCATCTGGGTCAGTGCCTTTCATTGGCGGCAGGTCAACTGGTGATGGCAAGTAATCAACAACAGCATCAAGCAATGGCTGGACACCCTTGTTTTTGAAGGCTGAACCACATAAAATGGGGACAAAGCTGGCACCTATTGTTCCCTTTCTGATTAATCTCTTCACAGTTTCCTCATCTGGTTCATTTCCTTCTAGATAGCCCTCCATAGCTTCATCATCCAATTCAACAATAGTTTCTATCATCCTAACTCTATATTCTTGAGCCATCTCTTCAAGATCAGCAGGTATGTCTTCGTATGAAAATTGTGCACCAAGTTCCTCTCCTGTCCATACAATAGCCTTCATTCTGACTAGATCAACAACTCCTTGGAAATTGTCCTCCGAACCTATCGGCAACTGTATCACCAAAGGATTTGCACCCAAGTTTGCCACTATCATGTCCCTAGTTCTATAAAAGTTAGCTCCAAGGCGATCCATTTTGTTTACGAAACATATTCTTGGAACTCCATACTTATCTGCTTGGCGCCACACAGTTTCAGATTGTGGTTCTACCCCAGCAACACTGTCAAAGAGACATATAGCACCATCCAGCACCCTGAGAGCACGTTCAACCTCAAGAGTGAAGTCGACGTGCCCAGGAGTGTCAATGATGTTGATCCTGTGCTTGTCCCAGACGGCAGTGGTTGCTGCAGATGTAATGGTTATTCCTCTCTCCTGTTCTTGCTCCATCCAGTCCATAGTGGCTGTTCCCTCATGAACCTCACCAATTTTGTAATTCCTTCCAGTGTAATAGAGAATGCGCTCTGTAGTTGTTGTTTTGCCAGCATCAATATGTGCCATAATACCAATATTCCGGTAATCCTCCAAAGGTACTTGGCGATCTGGATACAGAATGAAAAGTAGTAAACATTTAAGTCGTTAAGCTGAGCAAACGGCAGATTTTTACTGGGTAAAATAGTGGGGTTTGGCAAAAGAAAGTGTAAAAAGGAATACGAGTGCCCTGCAGATTTCAGAACATTAATTGGTCACGACTTTTGGTTTGTTGGCGTAGAGGCCGGGAGTAAACCTTTACATGATCTAAAAGGAATGGTCTGATTTTTGTCTGTATGCATACTTTGTGGCGCAGAGGCCGGGAGTAAAGCTTTACATAATCTAAAAGGAATGGCCGCAGTCTAAAAGAACTATAGAACTTGAGAAAAGGTTCAGTATTTCTCATATATTTCTCAGATTCAATGTAAATAGCCCTACAGAGTCAACTTCCATGAGGAACTTCCATATGCTCTCTTTTTTGCTTGTAGTATCTTAATAGGTACGCCACTTAACGAACATCAGCACACCAAAAGACTTATAATACACGTAAGAAAAGACTTCTAAAATCTTTGATTTAATTGTTACACTTTCTAAGTATATTCCTAGCCACCGCAGTGAACAAGGCAGGCTCGATTTTCCTTCTTTACATACTCAAGATTTTCCTGATAGATATGGTGTTAAGTGTTATGAATAAAATCAGAAGTAAATTTTAAATAAACTTTGATAAACTGCATTATTATACAACCCTGATTCAGTTCAAAACCTTTGATACAATTACCATCTTTTTCGCTCATTTTGTTGTTTTGAAGAAATAAACCTCATAAGACATGAGGTTTCTTGAGAACCGTAAGCACTTCGTAACACTTATGTAGACATCCAATTAAAATGATACAAACAGATTACTCCCGCTATCTTTTCCAAATCAGTTCTAACAAGAAGTTGTGAAATCCAGCATGTTAAATATTTCTATTTATGTTAAATAAGAAACTTCCTTAACTATTTATCTGGCAGAACAATCATAAGCGCTACTGCGGGCACAAACTACTCCAACGTTCAACCTGCTCCCTTTGTGAAACAGGCAGGACACCTAATGAACTATCCAACAGAACACGCCCAATTAAATTCACCACAATGGATTGTAATCCAGTGCAGCTCTGGTAAAGAATTAAGAAAAAATAACACTCTCTCAGTCATTTCTTCAAGCACGGCCAGTGCTTAGAACACTTCCGCACTCACTTGCACTACAGCAACAACAACACGTATACAGAAGGAACGAACTCAAAAGGAATGCCGAACCGACCAACCGATGCTCACTCACCATTGCCGGCCATGGCGACGACCGAGAGGCGCGGCCTCCGCGTGCGCGGGCGGATTCCGGCGGCGGGGCCGGCCACCGCGGCGCGCCCGGCAGCGAAGCGGGACGCGGACGGCGCGAGGAAGGGGCGCTGGCCGAGGAGGAGGCGCGAGGCGGAAGCGGCGGCTACGGACGGCCGGCGCGCCTGCGCGGCGGCCCGCGGGAGTGCCTCGGCGGCCATGGTACTTTGTGTGCGTGCTCTGCCTTGGCCTCTCTGCTTTGCTTCCGCCTGCGCTCGCTCGAGGGTGAGCGCTGCGACGGCTGCGCCTTATGTGTGAAGGAGCCTGCAGATAATGTCAGCCGCGGGGCTGCCCTCGCGGATCGTTTCCCGTCTCACGTTTCGGATTGCCGCTTCCTTACTTCTTTTAGATAACCAAAAACTCTATTTTGATCCGCTATTTTAAATAATGGGTTTTTCCCTTTAATCGGATTTAAACCCATCGGATTTACGTTGTGATTTGTAATGTCATGTAAGTTATATACATGGGTGGACTGTGTCATCAGGTTGAGAATTAAGTTTGTGCAAAAAAAGGTTGAGAATTAAGTTGATTTTCAATTAAATAAAATTAGTCGTACTCATGTTTAAGCACGTGGACGATAACAATTGATATTTTCAAGTAAACTCTCAGCTTTTTTTTCTTTTCAAAACAAAGTGTTTGCACCCGCATCAGCATCCTAACGGTAAATTGTTAAAATATATGGTCAATCCTAACTAAACTAGCCAAAAATGAGAAGCAGACGTGCATGACCTCATATATATGAGATAGAGTTTGGTTTATCAAATATTTCTTTGACAACAATTTTGTGAACTGTCCTCAATGTCCTTCAGTTCTCCCAGTCATTCACCCAACAATTCATTTCAATAACTAAATAAAGTTGACTTATGTCTATGTTTGACGTCCTGCGTCACTTATCCCATGTATATTAAGATGTGGCAAGTTGAGTACCTAAGTTGAGTTATTTCATCAATTAAAAAAATCTAGATTGCACTTCTCCTTCCAATGAGTAAAATATACTCCATCCGTTCCGATGAATAAGGACTATATTTTTTCTTTTAAAGTCAAGCCGACTAAACTTTTTAAAAAAATCTATCAACCAATATGATATTATATAGATATCACATAAAAATATACTCCCTCCGTCCCAAAATAAGTGTCTCAACTTTGATAGAAAGTGGATGTATGTAGATATAAACATGTCTACATATATCCACTTTCTATCAAAATTAGGACACTTATTTTGGGACGGAGCGAGTAGTTCATGATGTTTCTAATGACATTAGTTTTATATTCTACATGTTAATATTTTTTCATAAAATTTTAGTAAAATTTTACATTGGTTGACTTTTTCAAAATAATATAAGCCTTATTTATTGGAACGGAGGTAGTAGCACACTAACAAGCTGAGTTTCTTTTTACAACTAACAACCGAGTTTTTCTTTTGTCAAAGAAAACTGAGAGTTTGAAAAAGGAAATCAGTTATCGGACTTGAACATATGCATCCAGAACGTACTGTTCAGTCAGCAACAAGCCATAGAAAATCGGTTTGACTGTGAGAGAAATGGGGGCAGGATAAAAGAAGGAAGTGCCAACGAAGCGGCCACGTCTCCTGCGTTTTCGGCCACGATCGACCATGCAGAGCGAAAGCCCAAGTGGCCGCCAGAAATTTGGACCGTTGCGGAGCTCACCACGCAATGCATCCGGCTGCTCCAATCCGCCGGCCCGTTAACAACGACACACTCGCGCCATGATTTTTTTTTCTTTCTGTATCGGCTGCCAGTTCTTGCTCCCTTCGAGGCTTCGACAAGATACTTTCCTCTTTTTACCTGTCACGCATTTTCCTGGCCTGCCGTCAGTCCACGTAGTACTTGGCAGGTATGAGGTATGTGTTTTGCAATTACGTTGGCGCTTTCACGGTGATATGTACAGTACAGGATTATATCGATTCTCTATTGGGGAGAGGATTTGCTAACTTCGAAAACCGATATTGATGTCATCTCGACTGCTTCGTCTGACGGTCACTTCTATAGCGTTGCTACTGCTCGCCTGACAGCCACAATCTCTGATAAAATCTTCCCCCGCTCTGACTTCTTTCTCCCTCCCTCCCAAATGGCGGAGAACGACGAGGCCGAGCGTACAATCATTGACGCTTACCGGGGCACATCGTGTCGTTGACCTAACCGAGCCTCCTTGCCAGGTCGTACCACGATGCGCTGCTCCGCTCCGCACCGTCAAGGAGGAGCCCGGGAGCAGGGCACGCGACAAGTTCCCCGTAGTCAAGGAGGATCCCTGGAGCAATCGGCATGCCAAGTTCATCGTCTCCAAGGAGGAGCCAGGGGCCAAGCGCGCAGTGTCCGTCAAGGAGGAGGCCCAACCCCAGTTGAAGGTGGAGTTTCCCCATAATGCCACACGCTCGACCGGAGGACTGCCCGTGCCTCAACCTGGCGATGCGCGCGCCAGTGGAGCAGCAGTCCGAGGCGAATCAACAACCACTCCCCGTCGCGAAGCCGAAACCCATGTACAGTGTCGGGAAGCAATAGGAGGAACTGTCGTAGCAGCCACAATCCCACAGCGACGGTGTCATCTGCACCTCCGACGACGAATGGAGGCCGGCTAGGATTTAAGTCAGGATTTTTTAAAAGTTGTGTTAAAGGAAGTCGAATAGGAATAAATTTTCCTATTTTCTTATTCTGGCCTTGGTTTGTGGGGTGCCGGTGTGGGTGACAACCTCTCCAAAGCATACCTTTAGGAAGCGTCGGACAAATTTCCGTGGTGCTCAGTAGATATGCTCTTAGTACGACGGGATGGTATACCCTAATTTTAGGTTTTATCGATGCTTGAAAAAGGATGAGATACTCCCTCCATTTTAAAAGTCTTAGATCTTCTCAAATAATAAATATGAATGTATCTAGATATGAAACACGTATAGATACATTCATATTTGGATAATTGGCCTGACGACTGACGTGACGTGCTACTTGGGCTTAATAAAAGTGGGCCGAGGCGTGTGGTAGGCACAAGCATTCAACTGTCAGAGAGAGGCCTCGATGGGTGCCGTGTAGTGTCAGTGCGAGCCTTTTCCGGGAGCCGAAAGTCGGGCCGGGTGGCGGCCGCCCGACACCGAAATCTAGGTTTTTCTGTGTTGTTGAACAAGGCAGTATGCAGTTTGAAACTGACGAGTGATCTGCGGAAAAGGTTGCCTGAAGCTTAGCCATTCTTCTTCTTTTCTTTCGTCTGCAAGATGAAAGACTGAAACGCAAGCATGATCGTACTCGTTACACTTGCGTTTTGTTGCCACGGCCATAGAACTTGGTCCCTCTTCAACAGTTTCTGATCGAAACTGTTGCTTGTTTTGGGCACTCATTGTTAGCTTATGCTTAATTTATGCGTCTATTTACCAACTGTTCCAAGACATGCTCACGTGCTTGTATCAGTTAGACCATTATTCTTCAAAAACCATGTGCAAAATAAACAGTGACATTCGGCAGACGAGAAAGACCATAGCTCTCAGCCTCGCACTCGCACCTACGTGTAGCAACAATTTCACAAGCCTTTATATCCTGCAGGCCTTACATTACATCAAAATACCTCCATTACACATCAATCCCCAAATAAGTTTTAAGGGCGCGCCTGGAACTCGCGAGTTCTCAGTCGGCTGCCTTCTTCCTCAACTCCGGCGAGGTGCCTCCCCCGCAGCCACCGTCGGCCGAACCGCCGACCTCCCCGCCCATGGCCGGCGCGCTGCCGCGACGCCTCGCCCTGCCCTAATCTCCTCCTCCGCCGGTCCGCCGCCGCCCAGCCATCCCTCTAACCCCGCCCCCCCTTCTCCGGCGCTTGTGAACTCCGCGGCTGCAGGCCGCCGGCGTCGGGAGGAAGAAGAAGCCTAGCACACGAATCGTGAGGGAGATCGATGGTTCTTGGCTCAGTCAACTGAGAACTAGCAATTCCAAAGTTTTAACCCGATCCGCTTTTCAATGCCCATGGACCGGGGATCTTATATTACATCAAAATACGATCAATTACACATCAATCCCCCATATATAAGTTATAACCCGATCTGCCTTTCACAACCGGCCCATAGACCGGCGGGGATCTGTACTGATAAATAGATAGGCATTAGGCATGCGCATGACGAGCACCAGTTCGGGTACTAACTGACAGCTAGCTGTAAACTAAAGTCCTTATATTTGTTTCTGCAAACCCGCGCGAGCTGCCAAACCAGATCGTTCACGCCAACGACGAGGCGTGTATGTGGAACTCCTTGACGAAGAGCCAGAGCACGCCGTAGGTGACGGCCATGGCGAGCCAGCCGCCCACGATCACCCTGGAGGCGGACCTCGCCATGCTCGCGCCGCCCAGGTACCCGCCCGAGGCGCCGAACCCTGCCAGCCCCAGGGTGGTCGCCGCGCAGACCGCCCCGACCCTGGCGTGGCGCTGCCTGACGAACCCGCCCGCCAGCAGCGGCACGAGGGCGCCGACCGCGAACGCCAGCGCCGACGCGAGCGCGGCCCGCGTCGGGCTCGGCAGGCTCCCCCTCTTCTCCTTGGTGGCGGGGCCGTCGCGCTCGCGCCTCATCTGGGACACCTCGATGTCGTACTGCGCGTACACGGACACGAACTCGCCGATGGCCATGCTGCAGGCGCCGGCCGCCAGCCCTGCGATCCCCGACAGCAGCATCGTCCTGCCGGCGGAGTCGTTCACCGCGCTGACGCCGATCATGATGGACGCCACGGAGACGAGGCCGTCGTTGGCGCCGAGCACCGCCGCGCGGAGCCACTGCGCGCGGGCCATGTAGTTGACGCCGCCGTCGTCGTCGCTCGGGTGGTCGGCATCCGGTAGTACCTCCTTCGTGGTCGACGAGCCGTGAGCCGCCTCGACGTCGACGTGGGCGGCGAGCACGACCACGACGTCGTCCTCCTTCGCCCTGCGCGCGGCGGCGTCGGCGTGCACGTGTGAGCTGAAGCTGATGTGAGGATCCATGGATCCAAGATCGACAAGAAGCTACCACTAGTCACGAAGAAGGTCGATCGATCGATCGTTCGATCGGGATGGAAATGGCGTGTGCGGAGAAGCTGAAGGTGGTTGGGATGTTGGAGTGTGGCGGCCACACGCCTCGGCGGGGGGGGGGGGCGGGGGGGGTATTTATAGGACGACCCGCTAGGGTTCGAGGAATGGAGGGCTCGGATGGAGCTCGCGTGTGGCGGCCACACGCCCCCTCTGCCGACATGTACTCCGCACTGACGGATCTGTGGACGGTGACACGTGTATCGTATCCTGCTGGCCGATCTTCTTGTTTAGCGGTGCTGCATGCGCTTCGATCGCCTTGACTGAAACGTACGTTACGGCTTGTGATTGGCACGTACGCCTCCATTTTAGCATCAAAGCAAATGGAGTTTTGAATATACGTATAGACGCGTAGTACGTCCAATCCAATGGAAGTCTACCGCCAAAGTTCTAAAGTAACAATCCTCGATCGAGCACACAGTTTTAGTGAGAACGGGCTGAAAGAATCAAAGAATCGATCGTTGTGTGGGGTGGACAAAAGGAAAAGCTTGATGGAGACCTTAAACCGAGTAATATATATATTGTATATCGATCATTGTGCGCCCACTGGCATCGTATAAAATTAGATGGGCGCGTGGCTACCACGGGTAGTGCGTGTACTTTTGTGGAGTAAACTAAGTGCTCGACCGATGAATTAAGCGTTTTATACATACAGATGGATACGAAAGTGTATACTCCTCCGTTTCTGAATGTAAGATGTGTAGTTTCCTACACAATATTGAGACATGCGTATTTTGCATATAGTGACTTATTTTATTTCTGAAAAGAATAGTCAGAAATGCGTTCTTATAGACACAAAATGAATACAATCCGTTAAATCTCTCTTTTGAGACTAGATATAATTTTTTGATGCATCAAATTGTCTATAAATAGTAGATACACATTATATTATGGAATTTTTTTTCAAAAATCTATACACCTTACATCAAGAAATGGAGGGAGTGTCATCTTTTTTTTACCTTTACCTATTCATTTGGCGGGATATATCTAGGGTGTGTTCCAATGTAGTTTCTATACTCATGATCCACCAAGTTCAGTCACTGTATTGGGGCTATGGATCTCATCTTTTTAGGGGCCAGAGCATAGTGTGACCAAAGCATGTCTCGCTACCATTTTCTGGGTGATCTGGAAGACGAGCAATAGAGCCTGCTTTGATCAAATCATGCCCCATGACCCCTATGATGTAATATTCTATATTTTTCGTTGGATTGACCTTTGGAGCAATTTGTAGAAGGAAAAAAAATACAAAGAATGGTATGACGAGGAACTGAGAAACGGAAGACCATGACGATGGATGGAGGTCTTCAATCGATCGAGAGGGTGGTCGCCAACTGTAGTGGTGCCCCCCCGCCCGATATCAATTCCTGCCTCCGCCCCTGTTTGTCCGAAACGACTACATATGGACCTTGCGCCTAGTGTCTATTTTGCTGTAATAATAAATTAAAGGGGTTCTTCTGTTATGTGCTAGTATAAAATTTCGTACTATTAGCTTTAGAATTTGATCTGCTGGCATGTTGTATGGTTGGAAGTGAAAAATAACGCTGTAAGCACTCTTCAACTTTCTTTATATGAAGCTCGGGATTTATCCCTTTTGATAATAAAAATAAAAATACATACGGAGCTCCAGATATATACATTACGTGATCGTCGATGCAACCTGCTCCAGATAGCTACCTAAATTTGGCCCCTTAATTCGCGCTGTCATTGAACGGTACTCCACTCAAGCCGCTGCTGACAATACCGTACGTAAGGTCGACCGAGGAAATCACAGGACGCTACCTAAACGGTTTTTGGTTAAAGGCGATGGAATTCAGTTGAGCATGGAGCTACTAGCGAGCATGCATACACACCCAAACGGAGTACGTTTCGTCACGTCACCGAGATAAGATCGATCGACTCATGCATGCCATGCATGTACTACTACGTTTTTATTTTCACTTTAGTTTAGGGATATTCTTTGCGTGGCCGAACGATGCTCCCATTGCTATATTTCTACACGGCTGACGATGGCGTGTTGTGGGTGGGAGTTTTATAAAGGTGCAATGAGTCGACGAGGCCATTCTGGATTCGACTTAGTAATTTGATGAGTCATCTCCCACTACTAGAAGTGAACGTTGAAAAGAGAGTGCTCACGGCCCGGTAAATTCCCGTGTCAAGGAGAAATTGTCATGCGACTGCGCTTGAGCAAAATGGACAGACTCGCATTAAGATGGCCGATTTGCATTATAACGTCACAAGAAGTTCTGACGACGGGAATCGACAGACAAGTCGTGGAGAGATCGCCTTCAGGCCGATCTGCATGCACGACGCAAGGATTTCATGGGAAAACTGTTCAGTTTGCAACGAGAATTTGAAAGAATTCGTGTGTTTCTTTTCCTGAAACAGTATGCTGTGGTAGGTCCATTCGTTCTGATATTTTCACTGAATCAAAAGAGGATCCCGTTCATACGGAAATACTTAGGGCGCGTTTGGTAGCCTGGGAGGGCTTTGACTCGCATATGGCGCACAAAAATCATCCCGTTCGGTTAGTTGGGCTCGCCCATATTGTCACATGAACCGGTTCTCGAAGCACGCTGGGGCCAGGCCCCAGAGGAACGCGCGGTTCCACGGTTTCCAGCGGGCCTGTCCCGTTCTTTCAACGACCGTCTCCCACGCTGCAACAATCGGTTTCTAGTTCGTAAATTTCGTGTTCATGTGTAGAGCGTTTTTTACTGAATTTTGTAAAATTCTTCACACACGATTGAGCGTTCGAAATTTCCTTTGACGAGCAGCTTCAACTCACCGTTCCTCACGGCTTTCGCGTTGTAAGTTTTTCGTTTTGACGAGCTCGTAGATGGAGAAATAAATTACTCGCTAGTACACTGCAATTTGTACATACGTACCTCACAATCCATGGTGAGGCCATCCTCGCCGGCGACGGTATGATGGTATTTGCGTGTGCCGGCGTGTTATTCTGATATGGAGTACGACAGCGTGGTGGTATTTAGGTTCGCCGTCGTGGTATGACGTCATGGACGGCTTCGTGGACGGCGAGAGGACACCGATATTCAAGCCGTGCGCGCCGTGGCGACGGGGAATAGCGAGGTAATCGCGCCCCCAGCAGGTGTCTCCCATGGCGGTGATGTCCGGGAGCGCGCTCTGCTCGCCGGTGGCGGGGTTGAGGACGAGATCTGACCCCCGGTTGTCTGCCGTGGCGAGCCAGCCGAGGACAACGTGAACGAGCAGTGCGGGTCCGGGGCGCGCACGATGGCGGCGCAACGGTCGGTGATGGAGAAGAGCATGGCCGTCGCCGACTTCTCTGTCAGCCGGACGAGCCACGACGGCGCATGGGCTGAGAGGTAATGCTAGTGGTGAGAGGTGAGTGATAATGTCACCACATGGGTCAAAAGGTGAGCCTAACAGCACATGCAGTCAATGAAGCAAACAAGCATTTTCATCTCAACCCATGCACCGACATTCTTCCCGAGCGACATGGCTTTTTTTAGCCCACTACACGTTTCGAACGCGCAGGTGCTCTCATTTGCCCGGCGCAGTGCGAAATCCTTAGAAAAAGGCTTCCCTTCGCGAAGGTCTCTCCGCGCGCGCTCCGCTGCCGACACGTGTCGAAATTTCGTTCGCTGTCGCTCCCCACCTTTCCTCCGCGCGTGACAAGAGAACCGTTTATCCGAATTACAAACCGTTTTCACTTTTGAACTCCTCGCGTCGAGATTTTCAAAAGTAGATCCCATGTTGATAGGTTTCGACGAACTTTTTTTTTGTACTTCGGATTGTGTATAGTTCGTACAATCTGTTTTTAGTTATACGTACAACTACAGATTAGTTGTACGTACAACCTGATCTATGTAGTTGTACGTTCAACCTGATCTGTACAACCTGATCTGTTTAGTTGTACGACCTGATCTGTACAATCTAATCTGTGTAGTTGTACGTACAACACGGTCTGTGTGTTTGTACTACCTAATTTTGTGTTTGTACATGATGTTGTGTATAGTTTGTACAATCTGATTCATAGATCTAGATCTAAATCTGGATCTGGGCATCGTAGTACGTGTGCGGAACCGCTCGCTCAGTTTACGTGTCCACATGGCGGCAGCATCTAACGCACGGGACGCGAAAGGGACCTTTGCTGCGAAGGGAGAACTCTCCTAGCGATACCCGGCGGCGCAGTGAGATGAAAATGAGGCACAGGGCAACCAAACGCGCCCTTAACGTTATCATTCATCCGCGGCTGGGCTTTCATAAAAAGCATTTTGCCCTGGAGAAGAAGGTTGCATGAAAACGTTCTTCCGGCCCAGCCTTAGCCCAAAGCCAGGTATAAATTGTTTTTTTTATGGATAAATCAAGGCATATATTGGAGCTCCCCTAAAAAAAGGCGTATATTGGAGCGAGTGGACGACGCTCTCTTCTGTGTCGGGCATAGCTGGGGACTATGGTGCACTCTGTTCTGGTGCTGGCTAACGAAATTTCAACCAAAAAAACGAAATTTTAGACAATCCTAAAAAAGAGGAAATTTCAGACGAGGAAGAGAAAAGAAGAGCTGTGCTCGAGCAAAATCTGAAGGTTGTGCAGGGTGCAAAGCTTTCCCATCGGCAAAAACAACGCCACTCACAAAGCATCCGCAAACGCATCTAAATACCGCAAATCCACAACTCCCCTAGATCAAAATAAAAAAGAGCAGAGAAATTTAGGAACAATCATCTCAAGGGCGAGAACAGTACTTGAACAATGATGCTTATCGAACAGTTGGGTTCAGTACATAGTTACATAATTTACACACGCAAACACAACACAGGAGCACTAGGTTCAGCCAAGGCTCCCACCTACGCCAACTGATCTTACTTCCCAAGTATACAAGTGCATATAAACACGGCTGAGGATAGCAATCCTTCTAGAGTTCCAAGAATGATGAGGAGATTCCCTCGCTGAAATCAATCGGGCCCTGTATCTTATCTTCAACTAAAGGCATCAATTCATCAGTTATATACACAAACGCCTCGACGGAACATCACATGTTCTGTCGTAGGGATCTTCGGCGGTGAAGTTAAGAGAAACGTGGAAAGAACGGGTGCTATGGGGTTTCCGGTGACTGACGGTCTTCTCTACTCCCGGACAGCAGCCTCTCCCTGATTGCTTTAAAAGACTGGAGCTCCTCAAGTGCATCAGATGTCCTACGAGACATGGCAGAACTGGTCGAGACTGCCGCGCTAGACTCAGCTCCTGGCTGAGACGAGTAGCTAGAATCTCGCAGCGGACGTGCAGTTCTCAGCAAATGAACCAGAGAGCCGACTGTTGCATCTTGTGATTTATGGGATGACGGGCCTGCCTGATCTCTAGCCTCCTTTCCATCACTGCTCCTGTATGAATAAGCTTGCATTAGGTGAATCAGAGAAAATAGGTATAACAAAGATATGGAAGTGTAGATCTGAAACGTTTCTTAATGAGGAAAATATCAGATTGCAGAGGGGGCCCTACATGCTACATAGAGTTCTTTCAAGAATTTGCCACTACATCACCATATAACAACCAAAAGAACAATAATAAGCGTAAAAAACATCTACGTAAAGTTGGATAATACATGTGGCTGCCCCGGTGGGGCGTTGGCTATACCACCCCTAGATATATCGTCAGTTCATGCTTTGAGGTTCACGTGTTATCGCCATTTTCAAGCAACTCTTAAGTGTCGAAATGTCTACAACAAAGGTCAATCAGGTCTAGATTCGACTATCAGTTAATCCTTAATTCATTTTCTGCACCTAGCATACACATACAGGGATTTGTACAGAGAAAATATGTATGGGTTCATCAGCGGAGAGTACAATGATGCATAGTGTAGAGACATATAGTATGCGAATCACAAAACAAGATGAGTGGTACAATTTGGGGTATAGGCGTATAGCCCACATGGGGTAAGAAATCCGCAGTCATGTAACATTATAGCCCCGTGCATGGAATATAGCATGATAACAACCCTTCTTAATTTTTCTAAGGCATATAACTTTGTCCATCTTGTTTTCCTAATGTAAGACAGGCATGCATGCATATAACTTTCCTTCTTTACCATATAATACATGACATCTCCCTCAAGCACTTGTAAGTAGTAGGTCACCATCTAGTTTTTTTCCTATTTCCAAAGTATGGATAGGATAGCCATTTTCTCCTCTCTTTCTCTTGGTTTTATACTGCCTAATTTTTTTTACCGCGCTCAAGATAAGCCTTAAAATGTATGCACTACAGAACGTGAAGGGACTTCATACCAGTTTCCTAAATTTACCTCAAAGGGATGAACAATAAGGCCACTTTACAACTTACTATGAAATGAAGTGTACCAATATGATCATAAGTTCATAACTAGAAATCTGGACCATAACAGACTCATGAAATCAAAATTAGCTCTGCAATATAAGCAAAGGAAAAGAAAAAGATGAACTTCACATTAGTGTGAGAATCACGGGCAGACTTTAAGCCATAAAGAAATTTAGGTCCGGTTTATAGCCAGTGCAATGGTTTTAACAAACACGGTGGCTCTACTATATACCCTTTTATATCCCTAAAATGAATCTAGAGAACTTGTGTATATCACTGCTATAAACCAAAATGATTTTCATGCTACTGAAATGGTTCCAATTGTTTCTATGCACGTCCAGCAGCTCTTTTTTTTCTCAAAAACATTCTATATCACTACCATGATAAAGTGGAAGTACTCTCCATTAAGAATTATTAGGGCTACCTTGGTCATTTCTAAATTCCAAGCTGAGTATTTTCCCTATGTAATTATTATCACATATCCATATTTTCCCGTATTGGTAAAAATCCCAAGCTAAGTAAAATTCCTAGCAGCAGACCTCGCAGGTGACATGGTTCATATGAGGATTGAGGAGAGATAAATATGCACTCTATGTAGTTACCGGTAACTACATAGGGGTACCTTGGTCGTTTCTACAATTTTAACTGACAATATGTACTCTATCACAGTAGTGCTGTAGAAAGATCAACCGAGATTTTGTACTGTCAAAGACAGTAACCTTTGCAATGGCATACAAATAACTATCTTTATTCGCACTGAATGACTGCTCCCACTGGTGCGATGGGTATTATATGGTGGAAAGTGATTGTGAAGTACATTAAAATCAAAAGATGTACCATAGTAAACTTGTTTAACCAAAATATATCAGAGAATAATTAAATGTCACAGGAGTTCCAGTTTAACTGAAACCAGTGAAAATAGATGTCTACAATCAAATGTTACACATTTCTTTTACCAAGTATACTCAGCTTGAAACATTGGTAATAAACTAATGATATGTGCAAGGTTAATATAGAATTGCAATACTTTTATACTTTACGAAGTTAGATGCACCTAACATTCACAGGAAACATAATAGGTTATGGGATAGCTACTATTCTACCACGTACATGGCCAGGTAGCATAAAGGCTAAAGTAGGAAATCTTTCTTCAGTTCCCAGTCAAGTTCAAACTGAACTTTGCATTTTTAACAGCTCTGAACTCTGACAACAATTTCCTTCGTTATATTTCATACTACATACCCCTCTTCCACAGTTACATGGCGTCCTAGTTTTGCGTGATCCAACCTTGACCAACAATAAATGAGAATTTTTTGGCCAAAATGATAGTCAAAAGTTGGAACCTTGAAAAGCGCATGCGCCGTGTGATTGTGGACAGAGGCAATCGTAACTTACAAAAGTTGGCATACCATTGGAAACTTTATTTAGTACGAATTCAATGGTCCAAATTTTACAGCATATAACTCATGTTTTTTGGCCAAAATGATAGTCAATCGAAAAGCGCATGATCCATGTGATTGTGGGCGGAGGCAGTCGTAACTTACAAAAGTTGGTAACTATGCAAAATTTGCTCATGGCCAGTATCATTAAATCATTAGAGTGTCCATATTAGAAAACTATAGGTTGAAACATCTCTGTCTGTTATTCTCATTTTAGAGCTATTAAAAGAGGTCTTTCTTTCAGCTGTTAATTCAAGTTTGCTCATACCATGGTCTTCAAACACAGAAAAATGACAAATGGTTTGCTCATGCCATGTTCTCCAAATCCCCACAGACCACAGTAGCTACTTTCACCATGTACAAAATTTTAACAAAACACACAAAGTGTCTACGTTAAAAGATTGCAAGCTCCAACAATAAATGCTGTAAGTAAACAGATATCGTCTGGCAATATTTAACAACTAGAATGTTGACTAACTAACCGGATTTTGTTCCACTGTGTAATTCCTACTACTAACAAAGAAGACTTCATGTAATCTCCTTCCGAAATGCCAAATCCATACCAAACGAAATTCTCGAGCTCTTCCATGGATGAGATGTGAGTTGTATATCAGCCAAATGTTCCATATTTCATTTCTGGGCGTGAGCATGATGCAGTGCATGCCATCTAATGCACCTCTCCTTTCAATCAACACAGCTTGCTGCGAGCAGCCTATGTGACATGCACTAGATTAGGGACCTTTTGATGTCACGTGCTGCGCCGCCGCCTACCATGTGGATGTCACGCTATCGGTTTGTTCTAAGGTATAGCTTTTACTAAAAATCAGCCATTTCTACTTGTGTGGACTTGTCAAAACAAAAGAGCAAACTGATCTGAAAAAAATAAGCTAATCAAGGTATTTAGACATACCCAGGTCGGGAGATTGGTGGATCAACATCATCCACAGCAAAAGGATAATCTGCCTCATCTAGATCATCTTGCCGAGGTGAATCACAAGAGGAGAGTGCAGAGAATCTTCCAGATTCATCCCTACTGTCCTTGCCCTGTACATGCGACAGCCAAATAATATCAAGGCATATAAACTTAACATGATACTAAATGTCAGCCCTCATAAATGGCGCAAGGGTGTTTTAATAAATAAGATTCACGAGCTAACTCAGAAGGTCAACCTAATTCCCTTAAACATGACACAAAATATAAATACAATGTGAAAGTATTCTACTACAAAAGTTAATTTCGAAGTTCACAACTATTTTAAGATTGAAATTTAATTTTCAGCAAAAAAACATTTCTTATAAAAAACAGCGTGGACATAATAGCTTTAGAGAGGAATCAATCTTTAGTATATAAATACCCTCTTAACTAAATGCAAGATGAAATTTTGCTGACAATAGTGATTGTCTGGTCCAGCATCATCACAATCTAGGCAGTCCTATGTCAGACATGGGTAAGTGCTATTATGCAACAAATCACAAAGACTGAATTTTGGTTCCACATAGAATGGGGCAAGAGCAGCTAATTCTGTGCTTCGCTTCCCTTCGAGAAACTTCTTCTGCTAAGGTATGGAAACTTGGTCTACTAGGTTGTATGAAGGGGGGTACAATCAATTACAAGGCCGATTGCCCCATACAGGTATCAACTACCAAGATTCAATTTGTACATGCTACTTTATAACTCCTATGAAATTTAGATAATCAATTGGTTGAAGCTTGTCTAAACCCGCCGCAGTGCACTAAACAATCAAATTAAATTTAAATTTTCCTTACAGCCTTAGTATCATTAGTTCGCTAGATGTATTTGTCCATGGGACGAGCAAACAGATAAATTAAAGCTAACAGTTGCTACCAACTCTTAATCCTTCAGGCTTCATAGCAGAGAAACTGAACAAAAAAGGTTAGTCTACTTCTAATATACTTGATAAACAGTCTGAACACTCTCCAATACAGAAAAAAACCAATCTTGAACCTAAAATGGTAAACACGGTTACTTAAAGTAACATTAATTTAGCAAGTGCAAAAGCCATCAATGAATCACCTTGGGTCCCGGTGACAAGCTCCCATATGGATCCCCCATCCGAAGTCTCCCGAATGACGACCTGCTGATATCTGATGGGGACTCTTGTGAACCTGCTGACCCCTTGTCTCCTCTCCTCGGAGATGGCGGTGGTAGCATTGGGTCCAGCATGTTCTGACGGTGCACGGGGCTCCTTCTCTCCCCGGGTATGGTCACCGGTAAAGACTCTCCCCTCCCCCTCAGAGGGGACTGCAGGTACCCACCGGGAAAGTTGGGTGGCGATGGTGTTGGTGAAGCATGATACAATGGCGGAGGAGAAAATCTCGTGGTTTGCTGCGTCGGGGCGTGAGGCCAGAGCGCAGGCTGCGCCCAGCTGTGCGGGCGCTGGTGATGCTGATAGGACTGTGGGAAAGCCGAGCCTGTGGCTTCCGTGAGAGAAGAAGGGAAGGCACGCATGGGCTCAGCTGCTGGGCTGACCGCGTAGTTGGGAATCAGCATGGAGGGTGAGAGTGAGGAGATCTCCAGTTTGAAACCGGCGAGGCTGGAGAGGTACTGGACGGAGACGACGAGACGGCCGGGCTGCGTGTCGACGGGGACAAAGCGGTGGGAGCGCATGGCGGCCTCCTGGTCGCGCGAGAAAGGCACGGCGAAGGAGCCGACGCGGTAGCCCATCTCGTAGTTGTACGACTCGCTGGCGCGGCGAAGGACATGGAAGACGCGGTACGCCGGGAGCAGACGGAGCGTGGCGTACACCGCCCTCAGCAGGGTCATGCACCGCTTGTACGCCCGGTTCACGGCCATCCCCTCGCCCGCCGCGGCGGCGTCCGGCCATGGCTCGCACGCGACGGTCCACCTCTCCACGACCTCCCCGCCGGCTCCCCCGCTGCCGGCGGGGGCCAGGTGGATGTCCACCACGAGCGGCTCCCCGGGGGGCGGCGCCTCCAGGCGCTCGGCGGAAGGGGGCGGCGGAGGGTCGTGGAGCGGGAGGTGGAACCACCTGTCGCGCCGGCGGAAGGACGCCGACGCGGCCGCGGGCGGCGCCGGCGCGGCGAGCGGCCGCGGCGAGCGCACGGCGAGGACGGCGTGGAGCACCTTGAGGTGGAACTGCTCCGCCATCAGCTCCGCGCCGGCGCGGCCGCCGCCCCCGGAGTCCGACATGCTGGACATTGCCGTCGCCGCCGCGGCGGCTCCTCCTCGTCGCGGCTGCTCAAGCTCTCGTCCCCTCGGAAGCTGCACGGCATGGCTGGCGCTGGCAGCAGTGGTAAGAAGACTGCATAAATCCGATCTGCGGCGATCCAAATCGGGATGGACAGATCTGCACGCTAATGGGAAGAAGAGAAGAAGGGGAGGAGAGGTTGGAGTTGCAGATTTGGATGCCGGGGGGAGTTGAGTTGAGTTGAGTCGGGGTTGTTTGTTTATCTGTGATGAGGATTAACAAGGATCGCTGCTGGTTTCGTTCGTTTTTGGGTCGCTGTACTACGTTGGTGTCGTCATCATGGGATTATTATGGTCGCCACGACAAAACCACAGTAAATTTAGTTGTTGTTAAGCTACTCCTACCGTCATTAAGAATTGGCTCTCTCTTTTCTTCCACTTAAGACGGAAGACTAATTTAAGTTCTCTCTAGGATTAGGATCAGAACGAGGATTCCGGGTCAAGGAACATAGACATGAAGAAGATGTATGTGCGTGTCAACCATTATTCTCTCCACGTCTCTTTCTTTATAAATTTCTGCTGGGAATCTTTGAAGAGGTAGTGTCCCCGCATTTTTTTTTACAAAAATATGATGAAGTGGCAATTTAATCTTGTTTTCTTCCTGTATTTCTTTTATAAAAAATCCTCCTATATAATTTATTTTGTGTTCACATGCAAGGAGGAACCAAGGAACATAAACGTTGTTCTTTAAAAGGATGTCCGATTGTGACAACATGGAGATGTGTCTTCTGTCCAGCCCATTGGAAAGATGAGACGTGGATCACTACGATATTTTATTTGTGGCTTATGTTGCCTTGTGTGTTGTGTGTGTGTGTCATATATGGAAATGTACTTCCTTTGTAGCATACTATAACATCTTTTAGTTATTTCAATACAGACAATATACATATATATAGACATATTTTAATGTGTGTATTCACTCATTTGTTTCGTATGTAGAATTGTAGATGAACTCTTTTTTGTAATCATGCAAGCCTTTTTTTTTCTCGACGTCCATCGCCTTTTTAGAAGTAACACATGCATATTTCTACGTATGGCCCTCATTCGAAGAATGAGTCTATGCATAGTTCAAATAGTATTGTGATGCAATTTGCGACATTGAACAAGTAATACTTGACTGGTTCAAATAGTGTTGTGAACTTGTGATGACTTTTGGGGACATTGAACGACTAAAAGTCGACTGGGTGTATAGATAAAATGAGTCATCCTATATCAAAACTGCACTAGGATGCTTCCTAAATTCTTGTACACTCATATATTGTGATTTCTACTGGATTGGTCCAAAGGAGCCCAAATAATTATTACCGACACCGACATTTAGAATTGTTGTGGAACATTTCAAAAGTAAGTATGTGTGAACTAGAAGACAAGACATTTTTCAGACAAAAAATTGTAGAGGAACACTAGCGATACTTACTTCGAATAGGAACTGTTTCCATGTAACAATATGGCACCACAGAGTTAAATAAAATATAAGTGATTTCCCTATCCACAATCCACATACAAGCAATCTACTAGCATTTACTTGTCTAGATTTTGGATGAATATGGCAATCTAAATATAAAAAATTAACTCTACTTGGCCTGAAAAACAGGGTACTGAATATGTGAACCTTTTGTAAAATTGTATTCAGTAGTTGCAGTTGTTAATGAGCCAATTGTTCCATATGAAGTGAGGTTGGGGAGAGTTGGATGTTGATTTTAAAGGTTTGAAATGGTACTACTCTCTCAGGTTGCGGCATAAGTTGTTGTTTTGGATAGTAGAGTCTTTGAAATATAGTTTGACCATTAATCTCTATAACAGTATATTTTTCAAAATTGAAGAAATGTTGTGAAATTATGTTCTCAAGATAAATTCAGAGTAGTCAAAATTATTAGTTTGACTCTGTCTAAATAAACGACCCAAACAGAACCGAGTAAGGATAAGGCTTATGAAAACCTCAAACTTATTGATAGACAATCATATCATACCTAATCTTTTTTATCGATTACACATCTTCAGATATCGTTCTCGCAGTCCTCCATCCTCAGATGCATCTTCTTTGGCACCCCGTATTCGAGTTTCTCCATAAACACCGACGGGAGCCTCAACCGCGACTCAATGTCATTATACAGGATAAGCACGAACTCGAAGCCGCGCAGATTCGGGTATAGTTCTTCATCAGACGGCGGTGGGGGAGACGCTGACGGTGATGCATTGTCGCGTCCTCCATCATAGTCGTCGCGCCCTCGTCCACTGGCGCGCCTTCGTCCACGGCCGCGCCTCTCGCCATGGAATTGGGTGGAGCAGATGTGGTGTGTTGTGCTTGCTGCTCGGCGGAGTGCTATATATCCGGGACAGGCGAGGATCGACGCGAGAAACGGAGGACGCGGGAAACGATGACGGGAAGAGGTGGCGAGAAATAGAGGCGGGAAGAGATCCCGGGAAACGGTGGCGTCTCAGTGACAGGCTTGGCCCACGCGTCGGAGACCGGCGTGGTGTCAGGCTTCGTTTCGTCCGGCGCAGCCGATCGACTCCCGGGCGCAGACTGGACGTGCCGGATAAAAAATGTGCCGCGTCTGATAGAAAACGAATTTAAGCTTGTTTTTTTAGAAACACAGTACAAACGCAGCAGACACTCACATACACACGCGCACACTCACCCCTATGAACGCACACACGCACACCCTATCCCTATGAGTACCTCCAAAATACTGAGCCGGTAGATCGAGTCTTGAGATTGACGAAGTCACCATGGACGTCTCGCTGTCGACGGGAACGTCGCCTCTCAATGAAAAAATATTCCGCTTAAATACAACACACATACGTCAAAGCTGGAGTTTGAACTCTGTTGAACTGACGGTATAAACACCCTGCTAACCATCCAACCATCCAAATTTAAACCATGCAAATTTAAGTTGCTTCTTTCCCGTGTGTTCACCTATTCGTAGCCAAATCGTTCACTTCAACATGCAAAAGAAGCCATGACTGGGAAGGTTAATTTTTAAATACGATTATGCGATGCTCCGACGGACGCTCTTATCTAACAGCAGCTTGTGTCATCTGATTCCTGTTTAGCGAGAACTCTGACGATTGCTGGAGCATGGAGAAACGCTATTACCTTACCACCATGGTTATCTTCACAGACATCTGACCGGGTAAACTGCGTGAAAAGAAGGAAACTACATGAACTTGTAAAGACCTCCCGCCCCTGGGCATATACAATGGTTGATAAGACTATTTTATTTAGTTAAGTATAACAACAAATGGTTAATCTATCTAACGTATGTGTCCAACGGAACTCCTCCATCCGGCGGATGCATGTTAGGAATCTCCCCAATAAGACCGTGAGATCAACACCATGCATGAATGAAAGGAATCTTTTTCATAACCGAAAATTCAAAATAAATCATCTATTCAAACGTAAATCTGATTGACGATCCGTTTTCACCGTTGGGTTCGGATCGACGAGAACTTCAAAACAAGATCCCATCTTAATATGTTTTGACGAACTTTTTTTTTCATGGTTAGTTGCCAGGTTATATTATCATAGTTGCCATATTACTATTTAACACTTACCACCCAAATAATACCTCGTTACCAGGTAAATTTTATATGTGTTTTTTACCATATCCATGATTTACACATCAAATAATCAAATAGTGAGTATTTGATTCATACAAAACACGTAAAATATGGAATAACATCATGAAACGATTACGTTGGTGGTGAGTAAAGAAGTTCAAATAGCCAGGCAACCATTTGATTTTAATCTGGCAACCAACTCGACAATACCTTTGACTAAGTGACTATAATTTGGTAACTTGGGTCAGAAAAAAATGTTGTCAAAACATATCAAGATGTGATTTAGTTTTGAAGATCTCGTCGCAACAAAGTCAACCATGAAAGTGGATTTGCAATTTGATTTACGGTTTGAGAAATAAAACATTTTTAAACTCTGATATCCAAAAAGAATATACGTGACAGCTGCATGCAAGACTCGGTTGCCATATTATTTCCGTACCCACGGAAAACTAATCTGGGGCACGTGCCCTTAATAGCACGGTCCAACAATAAAACATATATTTTTTGTCTAATTTTTAATTATCATATCTCTTAAAATTATGCTGAGACATAGACAATGGTCTTTTTTCCAGTTCTCTCTCCTCCAACTCAGCAATCAGGTTACGTGTCAATGCTAAAATATAACCATTGTACATGTCCTAACGGAATTGTTAGATCAAGAGAGCCTTCAGTTCAGACCCTGGTCCTATCCTATGGCTAGTAGTTTTTCTTGGGGGCTCTTTTTCTTATCTTCTTTTTTACTTTTCCCTAGCATTATGCCAGTGTATCGTTTTCTCCATCAGAAGCAGAGCTTCTGCTATTCCACATATAAAAATCTTCACCAGCAACTTATGTGGCCGCGCATAGCAACAACGATTAGAGTATCACGCTCGTTTGCATGAACCATACATGTATAATATCAATACATATGCAGTAACATTGGTGTTCAGTTTCGTAATAAATTTTAAGTTCTCATATACTGTGATCGCTTTATGTAACTTGCTTTCTTTGACGTTGTGGGGGCTTGGACTTGATGAGTTTGTAATCTTGTATATTTGTTGGCCGTGTGTAAAAACAAAATCTGATGTAGAGACTATGAGACATTATTTGATTTATTTACTAATTATATCAAATTATAAGTTAGACAAATTTGATTAAGTTAGTCACCAGTTTACTTTGCTACTAAACTTCTGTGAGCTCCACATGTCAGAGACTTCGAAAACTGCCCTAATATGTGCCAAGACTGTAGCGCTAACTTTGTTCGACTAACTTAGGCGTGTTGGAACCCCTCAATTGTCATGGTGGCATACAAAACTAGCAATCTGCGGAACATCGAGCTGCCAGACACAGTGCTACAAACAAACAAAGCACTCTTGTGGCTAATTATAGAGTATTGGGCATCTTTGGATGGTAGGAATTTCAAAGGATTTTCATAGGATTACAATCCTTAGGAATTTTTCCTATGGATTGTCTTTGGTTCAAAGGAATGACGCTACTAAAATCCTATGAGTTGGATTACTATGCATCAATTTCATAGGAATTCAAACATTCACTCCAGCCTCTATTTTAGACACAAGTGTGTAGGATCGAGACATTTTTCCTGTGTTTTTCCTGCGTTTCATCCAAACGACTATTGCTGTAGTTTTCCTGTGTTTTATAATACTTTATTTTGCACTTGCAAACCTGTGAGATTTTTATATTTTGTTTATTCCTATATTTTTCAACCCTGTAATCCAAAGAGGCCTTTACATTCGAATGGAGGCGTTCATGAACTCCATATTGGTATTTCTAGGAGACTAGGACAATGTTTTCTTGCATAGTGTGGGGTCCTTTCCACGTGAAACCAACATGCAAATCAACCATGTTAGAAGTGTTCTGGATAGAGTGATCGTCTCCACTAACTAGGAGAACGGATTTCCTCTCTCCTCCCATTTTAGCGAGCCTGGAATTGGGTCCCATCAATCCATCATACCTCTTTGATCCTTGACACGGCAAGGGCGTGCAGTCAAGCGCAACTGTTTATTTTTCAAAATCGAATGGTTTGAAGTTGCTGGTTTTACGGAGATGGTTGTTGATGCTTGAAAAGCCTCATTTCTCTGGCTGGTTTCTAGTGGGGTCTAATCAATTTATGTCAACATCAGATTCGTGGAGTGTAAGAATGTGATTATAGCATCTAATGATAAGTTAGTGTCAGACCCACAAGGAGTACATTACAAGGATTTAGGTCTATTGCAACAAAATTTATCGTTGCAATACATGCCGATTTGTGGCAATAGGTACCTATTGCCACGAAACGACATTCGTTGGCAGGCGTTGCGACAGAACGCATGGTAATAGGTTATTGTCATGAACAAACAATTGTCGCAATAATGTGTGCTATTGCAACAACCATATGGGAAGTTGCCACGTTTTTCCCGTGGCAACACTCACCTGATGCAACAATTTGGTTTGTGGAAATAGTTTTAATACAACATGTAACAAATCGTGGCGATAGACATTTGTGGCAAAAACCTATGCCAACGATGCTTGTTTCATGGCGCATACTCCTCTGCGGCAATAGATAATCGTGGCAAGAAGTAATGGCAACGATCCTTGTTTTCGTGGAATTAAGCCTTTTGCCATGAACGGCTACACTTGTGGCATTAAATTATGGCAACAAACATTCCAGTCGTCGTAAAAGGAAATTGCAACATACTTGTTTTGGTGGTGATAAATAGTTGTCACAACAGGCAAGATGTTTATAGGGGAAACTATTGGAAAATGCCTTGGTGCTCCCGGGTGCATGTGCACCCGGTTGAAAAAATCATTTTCCCAATGTAAAAAATGTATGTAAAAAATACGGGCATGTAGATCTCACATGTACCAGGCATGTCTCGCAAGTTTTGTGGAAAAATGATTTTTCGTTTGGCCCGTGCAAAGAAGACAAAAATACGTCACATATATACCGCTATATAGCACATAAATTTTCTCTTTTTTGCCGAGACAAAATAAATAATATTTTCGGCACGAAATTCATGCACGGGGTACATGTTTTGTAAGTCTTGTACATGAAATTTTTGTTTCACATTTTTGGACATGATTTTGCCTTTTTTTTCCATTTTCCAAAAAACAGGAGCAGGTGCCGCCGGGAGCACTTTATCCACTCTCGGAAACTATTGCACAACAGAACTTAGTTTGTTGACACCAATCAGTTATTGGAAACAAAAGTGGGTTGTGGTAATAGCCTACTGTAACCGTTAAAAAAATCCAAACATTCAATTACAATATTCAAAACCATATGCATAATATGTATATTCATAAAATCATAATTCTCATACCAAATATAATTTGGCCATCCTAATTAAGTGTCACGACTAAACTGTCCGTGATTTTGAGTGTAGTCCAGCTAGTAATGACTGGACATTTCCTCGAAACAGGCTTACGCCCCGCTATATAAATATAGCAACTAACTGAAACAACCGCAAGGCCAATGCTGAGGCAAACAACACAATCCTGCCCAAAAGAAAGAAAAAAGAACAAAGAAGAGAAAATAAAGCCGACATTGGCGGTTTGCCGAAAACAGAAATGACTCGCAACCGCTGCGCCCTCCGAAGAAAATCCACCACGCTCCTAGCCATCCGAAGCACTCCGACCAAGCAGCACCTCCAAGAAGGGGGCGACGATGAGGACGCTGCTGCTCGAGCAATTCCAAGGGTTTCCCCCGGAGAGTGCTCTAGGGTTTCCCCCGGTACGCTGAGGGGTCGGCAAGAGGTACCTGACGCCCTTCAAGAAGGATGGTGACACCCGTAGGCGTCACCGCGTCAGTGTCGATGCTCGACAGGCATTACGCCCGACCTCTAACAGACCACACCCTCGTATGCTCCGTATGGCTCCAATCCTGCCGCCCACTAGCATGCGCCACCACGATCTTGTAATCATCTCCGTCGTCGCCCCGCAGCCCATGTCGCGGGGCCGGTAGAGCCGAGCAGAGATAGCCGCGCAAGTGTCAGCGGTACGGTGGTACGCGGGAGGGATCCGCCTCCACCGTCGGAAGGCAGTAGCCGACCGGATGCAGCAGCCGAGCAAACCAGGCCCGCCTGGCCCGGCTGAGCCCAAAAGGGCCCGCAAAACCCGCCGCCGCACTGCAGCCAGGGCAGCACCGACGCCGCCTTCCCGAGCACAGGCACCTGCTACTCCGTCCACCGGGAGAGACGCCTCCACGCCTGGGCGGCCCGCCCCAGCCTAGATGGAGCCCGCTAGGGCCCAGATCTAAGCCGGGAACGACAGCCGGTCGCACGCCGGCGACCAGCCAGCCGCGCCCAGGCCACCACGCTTCCCTGCGACCAAACGGCCGCACCACCGCCACCATGGACGCCCGGCGTTAGCCGGACCAAAGCCGGACGAGAAGACGCCGCCGCGAGGAGCTGCGCGCCGCGCCGCCAGCCCACACGCGCGGGGGAAGACATACCGCCGCCGCCGGCCCCGCACAAGCAGGGCCCGCTATTTTTTTTTAAATATTATTTTTTTAACAAATTCGGAGAATATTGCGCGCTTTGAGCAATTTACACAAATAATACGGCCTCGGCTCCGAGCAGGCCGAAAAGGCAGCGTCGGCCAGGAGGAGGCCGAGCACCCCTCGTCGGCCCAGAGGAGGCCGAGCAGAAGGCGCAGGTCACGGGCCGCTGGCCGATTGCCTGATCGGCGCCGAGTGGCCTGCAATCGGCCACGTCAAGGCCGACACCCAGAGTCGGCCTCGTCGAAGCCGACGAGGAGACATTAAGTGCACGCGCGACGCCTTCTTCTTCTTCCTCGCGCCGGCTCTCTCCTCTCTCTCCTGTTCGTCCGAAACCGAAAAAAGGCCACCGTTTTGACCCGGATTTCTTGCAAGTCTCCACTAGATATTAGTTCTAGGTTGGTACTAAGGCTGTGGGGTGCCCGATCTATCATGGGGTAGGCTGTGGAGGCGAGTTGGTGGCGGTGGGAGATTCGGTTTTGAAGCTCTTCGTGCTCGTGGTGGTGATCCGGTGGTGGAGGCTCGGGGTGCTCCGGTGGTGGAGGGTCGGGCTGCTGCGGTGGTGCTGCTGTCACGCTTCAAGGGTACGTAACTACTCTTACATTAGGATTAGGGTTTGTGTTACTTAGATTAGGGTTAGTGTGTTGTTAGTCCGGTTAGATTTTTAGTTAGTCCGGATTCGTAGTATGTTAGTATGTGTAGTTCATATTGTAGTAGTATATACTTCCCGCTTGCTGTAGTTGCGTACATTAGGGCTAGGGTTCATGTTAATTTTGGATTATTTAGTAGTTTCGGTTGAAATTATGGGACGGTCGTGTATTAATAATTGATACGTTTTAATATTTTACTAGGTGAGAAAACATGTCGAATGTAGTAAAGTGTGTTTTCTACTACGGTGCCGGTTCAGTGCAGCAAAATGAATATGGGATGGACCTGAGCCAGTTTCAGCACGTCGAGTTGGATCTGACTGCCCCTGAAAAATGGTCTGTTAGTCAGTTAAAAGATTGGTTGGCAGATTGTTTGTGATTAAATGTGTTTGTGATTAAATGTTGAAACACACTGTTGGTGTGCATGCGTTATGGTCCAGGTCTAGTACAAAAATTTGGTACACTATGAGGCCGATTGAACGGAAGTCTCAGTGGGTGAACTGGTTGCAAGGTTGCAAAAACAAGTGAAGCCACCCTGTTGCATTGTTGCTTCCCGTCGTTAAGGAGCTAAATGTCAATCCTCCCGAAGGCGAAGGTGGGCACGATCCAGGGCAGAGCAGTGCAGCAACCATCGAAATTGATCATGATGACAGTCGTGGTTATGATGGAGGCAGCGGTTATGATTCAGGGCAGAGTAGTAGGGCTGGAGGGCATGATGATGGTGAAAATGTGGAGGCAGATGGGGACGAGGAAGATGGCCGAATGCAGAATGAGATGGAAGATGAAGATATTGATGGTGATTGCGGGGACGGCAGTGATTCCGATTCGTCGAATGGCGAAGAGAACGAGCAAGAGGTGCCATATCCTGCTTCCTGGACTCAGGACTTCTCTTCTGGCATGACTGTGGATGATGGTCATGATTCTTCGTGGCAATATCACCAGAACAGCATGGCAGTGGGCGCAATGTACCCTGATAAGCAGCATCTGCAGGAAGCAATTATAAGGTGGGCAATGTCGACATCAAGGGTTTTCAAGACAACTGTGTCGAGTAAAAAATTCTTAACCATGGAATGCTCGAACATAGATTTCCCGGGAAGGGTGCACGCATATGTCCCCAAGTACGACACCAACTGGGTGGTCAGTGACTTGGTAATGCATACATGTCGTATTCCAAGCATCCTTCAGTATCATCGTAATCTGTCGTCGACGCTTATTGCTCGTTTGTTTTACACGGAGATTGTGGGGAGCAAGGCAATGGAAGTGAAGACAATTAGGAACAAAGTCTTCACGAGGTTCAATTACAACATATCATATGGCAAGGCTTGGAGGGCTAAGAAGAGGGCGTTGGAGAACAGATTTGGGTCTTTCTTTGACTCATATGATTGTGTTGTCCGTTTGCTCCGCACACTGCAAGCCAGGAATCCTGGCACGTATGTTGATCTTTAAGATTTTTACATGCCAGAGTTTCCAACTGTGAGGGTGTTGCACCGTTTTTTCTTCTCTTTCGGTGTATGCATTGTGCCGACCAGTGTTATGTGTCGATGGCACCTTTCTTACTGGCAAGTACAAGGGTCAGATATTGACTGCTATTGGGCAAGACGGGAATAATCAACTATTGCCCCTAGCTTTCGCTTTTGTCGAGAGCGAGAACACGGAGAGTTGGACGTGGTTCTTCAGGCAGTTGAAAAAGGCAGTTGTCAAGGAGAAGGCCAATGTGTGCATTCTGCATGACAGACATGCGGGTATACTGAACGCGATCAAGGCATTGACAAACCCTGGGCCAGAGGAAGAAACACCTTGGGTTGACCTGCAGAGTCGATGGTGCATGCGTCATCTAGGCGCAAACTTCTTCTCACAGTTCAGAAATAAGAGTCTAATGAATCTGTTCAAAAAACTCTGCAAGCAGAACCAGGTATGGAAGTACACATTCCTTCGTTGCAAGCTTGATGAGTTCACGAACAAACATGTTCGGGAGAGGAAAGCTGCACGTACAGCGGCGGTAGCGTATCACGTGGCCCAAGTTGCGGCCCAGGCAGCTACAGGGCCAGCACCTGCTGAGGAAGACCCAGTTGGGCTTTGCGATCTGCCTGGTTTTGATCCACCAGGCACAAGGAGAAAGGGTGGTCGGCAGATCAAGAACTTCCAGCAGTGGATTGAGCATGAGCCCGTAGAGAGGTGGTCATTGCTACACGACACACATGGAGCTAGGTACGGCGTCATGACTACAAACCTTGCCGAAACATATAATTTTGTCCTCCGAGGGAACCGTGCTTTGCCTCTGACAGCCCTTGTGGAGGGAATTTTCCTCGGCACGGTCAATTATTTCAGAGAAAAACGCCAGAAAGCCGAAATGCATATACTTCGCAATCCGAACTCGCCGTGGTGTGAAAAGATTACGAAGTACATGGATGGAAAGATGGAGAAGGCTCGAACATTTCAGGTTGTTGCCATCGGCAATCAGGAGAGGAGGTTTGAGGTCCGCCTACCTACCGACAAGTTCAGTTGTGGCAATGTGTTAAGGACTCATGAGGTGAAAATTGGAAATGAAGCATGGCCAACTTGTGAATGCACATGCAACAAACCTAAATTGTTTCACCTGCCCTGCTCTCATGTACTTGCTGCTTGTGGCCAGCTACGTTTGGAAGCAATCTCGTTTGTGTCTCCGTACTTCAGTCGTGAAGCTGTCGTCAACACATGGACAGGTGAGATGCTAGGATTCGGAGCCATGGGTAATTTCAACACAGTTGATCCAACCGAGAGGAGGTACATTCCAGACCCAAGGTTACTCCGTCCGGGTAGAGGTCGACGCCGGTGTAGGCGCATCCGGAATGATATGGACGAATCGGAGGCTGGCGGACCTACTAGGCAATGTTTTCTATGCAACCAATTTGGTCATAGGGATATGAACTGTCCGGAGTTTGGGACTGGTGGAGCTACGGCGCGGGGACGAGGCAACCGAGGCCGAAGAGGAAGAGGAAGAAACTAGAGTAGCTTACTATTTGTAATAAAAGCAGACTTAGCGATCTGGCACTATGTTTTAATTTTTAATCGTTGATCACTATGTTTAAATTCGTAATCGTTTAGCACTATGTTTAAATTTGTAATCATTTATCACTATGTTTTAATTTGTAATCGTTTCGCACTAAGCTTTATTTGTAATTGTTGAGCACTATGTTTTAATTTTGTAATCGTTTATCACTATGTTCTAATTTGTAATCGTTTAACACTCTGTTTTGTGATTACAGATATGGCTGGAATGGCGCTGCTTAACCCCGAGGTGGACAACACGCATCGTGCTAAGAAAATGCAGGAGGATGTCATCCCCCCTCTGATCACTCGCGGTCCTAAGGAAGACTGGCAGATACACCCACAGTGGGAGGATCGGTAAGTGCTTTGTTTATTTAGAACATTATATATACTAGCCTAGTTATTAACATTATTACACGATACATCCAGGTTGAAGTGGGCTGGTCTTCTACCTTTCGCGCGCCTTGTTCAGGCGAAGGACAGTGGACGAGTGAGGCTGGACCACTGTTTGCTCAGCTGTTTGGTGGACCGGTGGAGACCGGAGACTCACACGTTTCACTTTCGCTGGGGCGAGATGGCTCCTACTCTTGAGGATGTCTCCTACCTTTTGGGCCTTCCTTTGGCCGGTGAGGCGATTGGTCCATTGCAGGCCCCGGTTATGTGGGAGGAGGATATGGCAGAACGGTTCCAGAACATTTCTCCTAAGGCGGGTGTTGCGTTTGAGTCCGAACATCATGGACCGAAGCTTGATTGGCTACTCAAATTCCAGGTTAGTTCTATTTGCCTTGGATATTGCATTGTTTGATCCCGTGCTTACCCGAACAATTGACTAAATCATACAAATTTGTGTTGCAGCCACAGGAGTTTGGCACTATCCAGATGTCCGAGGCACAGATCACTCGGAGCCTCGAGGCGTATCTTCTCCGGCTGCTAGGCAAGGTGATGTTCACGGAGAACCATGTCACCACTATCAGCGCGCGGTACATCCCCATCGCACTGGAGATAGCAAGTGCGACACAGCCGTACCACATCACTCAGAGAATCTGGGGTTTGTGTTATGCAGAGACGATTCGCTGGAGATCAGGTTAGGAACTGCTACCCCGCATTCAACGAGCAGTTTGACGTACTGTCCGCGGCTTCAGTTATCTGGCAATGGTACTCAGAGGTTGCCATCGCGTCGAAATTCCCATCTGGCATTTCTATTCTGTGCACGCGAGACAGAGCGTACTGGATGACCAAGGCTAAGATTATCTTCGACGTGTGCGTTGAGGAGATGGCCCAGCAGTGAGTCATGAGGCAGTTCGGTCGGCGCCAGATGCCTGTTCCTCCGCCTATGGATGTCCCTTTACCTTACATCAACTATCGGTACGTCTATTTATATGCATTTTGTTTGAACAACTATCTTCCACAATTATGCATATGTTTCTGTTCTTGCAGATGGAGCACGAAGGGAACTAACCGGACCGCAGCACAATGGTTGGAGAGAGTACAACCTTACGTCGCCGAGTGGGCGGATGCGCTGACGCGTCTCTGGGTCGAGGATCTACCCTTCGATCAAGCACAGTTTGACGAGTACCTTCAGTGGTACGTCGCATCGACGCGGGTTACTCTGGTTCATCACGCCCAGCCAGATGTTATGCCCGCTCCTGCTACGTGGGATATGTACCCAAGCCAGTCTATGTCCGGCTCCAGACAGCACGCGGTACATACTTTTCTCATCTCTCCTCTCTTCTACTGGTTTCATAAATTGTCATGTATGTCTAAAATGTTCACGACACTTGCAGGCACAGTTGACGTGGGATCTTGGAAATGAGCTAGACCGGTTCGAGCGTTCGCTCTCGACCGGACCTTTGCTTTCTCGCGAAGACCATCGCTCCTGGCTGCAGTCCGTGTCTCAGAAGATGCGACTGATCTACGAGGCTATCACGTGCGTCCGCCCTTCGGACGTTCGACCGCAGGCCGCGGTGCGGCCCCCACGTCCGTCCACGCACCTGCCTCATCGGCGGACTCAGCGGCACGTGCAGCCACCTCCCGAGGCAGACCGACACCAGCCGCGTCCACGTTTCGCACCACCTCCGCCTGACCAGCCTGGAGGTTCGGGATGGCACGAGCAGAGACCTACGGCGGGCTACCACTAGAGCCCCCAGACGGGCCAGTATCAGAGCCCCCAGACGGGCTACCAACAGAGCCCCACTGCGGGCTTCACGCTCCGACCACCACCAGGTATGTATATTCGTACTAATACGTTCTCATGGTAGCATGCTATTATAAAAATAACATGTCTAACGAATGTTCTCGAATATAGGACAATTCGACTTTGACTTGGGCCCCGTTATGTCCGAACATTACTCGGGTACGTCGGATTGGGCGAGTGATCAGGGCGCGGCGTTCTTTCCCGAGATGGACAACCAATGGCTCAGCATGTACAACAACACTCCTCCACCGCCCCCCACACAGGATAAACAGCACGCAGAGGACGGGTCTCTGCTTCCTGCACGAGCCACACGCGCACCCCATCGATTAGGATGGAGCACTCCTCAGCCACATCCGCCGCGTCGTGGCAGAGGTGGTCAGTGAGACTTGAGTCTACTTATGTATCAGAGACATATGTTCGCTACTTAGCTATATCCATTTACCGTAAGACATATTTGTTATGTACGAGACATATGTATGCTACTTCCTTATTTCTGTGTACCGTCTGACGTACTCATATGTATGAGAACAATTTCAAATAAATCGATAAACATACTCGACAATAAACTGATACAAAAAATAAGATACAACACAAGTCGAGTCCATACTCTCCGCACAACAGAATAAATGAAGATACTAAAAATAAAAATAAGATACAACACAAGGCGAGTCCATACTGATCACACCACACGAGAAATGAGAGTACACAACAGAACTCAATTTAATACTGTACCTATCTACCATCGATGCAGACTGCACCATCCGCCGATTTAGCACCCTTGCCCTTGCTCGATGCTTCAGCCTTCTTCTCCTTACCCTTGCTCGATGCCTCGGCCTTCTTCTCCTTGCCCTTGTGCATTGCTTCGACCCTCCTTTCCTTTGACGACGGCATGAAATCATCGTCATCATCGCTGGAGACTACCCAAAGATAGGAATCACCGTACAAATAGCGGTCATCTTCAGTCCGGACGGACTGTTGGTAACTTTCCTATCATACTTATCTGCAAGCCGCACGATTTCTGCACGGATTTGTTGCGGGGTCCTATACGGATACCCGTCTCGAATTTGCCTCGCCCCAAGCAAAGCGAGATGTCTCTCACTACCAATAATTTCTTCAAGTGGAACTATTCTACCATCTACCTTCAAATCGTCGGAAATCTTAGCCAGATGCTCGGATGCGGCTATGTGAAACCCGGACACACACTTCTCATAGGGAACAATACACACCATGCTTGCGCTCAAGTGACTTACATGCCTATCTTCTAGTGGGTTTTATAGGTGGCGGGAGAAATAAGGCGGGAAACGGTGGCGGGAGAAATAAGGCGGGAATCGGTGGCGGGAGATATAAGTCGGCAAACGGTGCCGGGAGAAATAAGGCGAGGAACGGTGGCGGAAGAAATAAGGCGGGAAACGGTAGCGGTTGAAATGGTCGCGGCAAATGGTGCCGTGAGAAATCTGGGCGGGAAACGCTGCCGGGAGTTGGTGCATGCAAGGGTCGGGGATGACCCGGCCGAGCGGACAGTGTCGGCCTCCTCCTGGCCGACGAGGGTTATGTCGGCCTTGACGTGGCCGACAAGGGCCAGTCAGTGTCAGGCCGGCGCAGATTACATCCGGCCGACGGCACTGCTCGGCCTCCTCTCGGCCGACGAGGGGTGCTCGGCCTCCTCCTGGCCGACGCGGCCTTTTCGGCCTCCTCCCAGCCGAGGCCGTATTATTGTTGAAATTTCCTCCGACCGCACAATATTCTCCGAATTTGTGAAAAAAAAAATGTTTAAAAAAAATTAGCCAGGGGCCCGACCCGACGGCGGCGGGGAGGGTGAGGGGAGGGGGGAGAGAGGAGCGGCGGCGGAGCTAGGGTTCCCCTGTTTGCCCACGCGGGGGCGAGACAGGGAAGAGAGGATTGCTAGGCTGCCGTGATAGCTGGAGGTGGCGTTCTTTATGACTGGACATTTCTACCGGTACATTAATTTGAATTATGCCAAACTAGTATGTCGTCTCCTTCGTGATCGAGCTGATCGATCGCCACAGCCGTGATCCAGCATCGTCTCTGCTCTAGCATCTGGCTCGTCCCTCGCACTCTGGCGTCTGGCCACCAAGTACCCCATCCCATTCAGAGTATCCAATTGCTTTCGCCTCAGCACCCGATCTTCAAGCACGGCGTTGCCTCTGCCGCAATAGAAACGACCAACAACAAAGAGTTGAAGGAACTAATATGTAGTGCGGGCGATGAAGAAATAACTGTAAAGCTAGCTACAAATATTGACAACTGATATTTGGTGTGTGTGGGAGGAGAGGGGTATTAAAGATAAACAAATAGAGATAATTAGTAGTATGATTCGGACATAACCACTACTAAGAGCACAACATGAGACAAGTGTAAGATTGTACATACCTGGGTATTTCTCGAGCCGGGCCTAAAAAACCTAGTGTAGAAAAATTTAGACCCGACCCGATCGTCAGGCCGCATAAATCGGGCCCAAGCCCAGACAGATCCTGGCAAAAATCACGTTTCTGTTAAGCTCGGGCCCGGTCCGACCTTCCTGTCGGGTCTGAAATTCAGGCCCGAGGCTGGCCCGGCCCAAGATTTTTGGGTCAGGCTTCCCATCGCCGGGATATCACTAGGAAAAGGTCTCCATTCGCGAAGGTCTGTTTCGCGTCCCGCGCACGACCTGGTGCCGCCACGTGGACACGCAAACCGAGCGAGCGCCTCCACATGGACCCGCGACGAT
Organism: Poa annua; assembly: GCA_026929855.1. NCBI lineage: Eukaryota > Viridiplantae > Streptophyta > Magnoliopsida > Poales > Poaceae > Poa > Poa annua. The sequence goes on from CM049433.1 coordinate 77,519,604, forward strand.
ATACCAGATTCAGATCTAGATGTAGATCCAGATCCAGTTCTAGATAAACTGTACAAACACCAGACAACACTATGTACAAACACAAACTTAACTAATACAACTACACACACCAGGTTGTACGTACAAATACACAGATCAGGTTGTACAGATCAGGTCGTACAACTACACAGATCAGGTTGGACAGATCAGGTTGAACGTACAACTACACACATCAGGTTGTACAGATCAGGTCGTACAACTACACAGATCAGTTTGTACAGATCAGGTCGAACGTATAAGTACACAGATCAGATTGTACAGATCAGGTTATATGTACAAGTACACTTAAGTTCAGTTGTACGTACAACTACACATACCATACCAGGTTTGTACGAACTATACACATTTCAAAGTAAAAAAAAAAAAGTTCGTCGAAACCTATCAACATGGGATCTAGTTTTGTAGATCTCGACGCGAGGAGTTCAAAAGTGAAAACGGATCATAATTCGGATAAACGGTTCTTAAGATATTTCATTTTGAAAAAACGAATCTCAAAATAAATGCACCTACAGCTCTCTGCGCACCACCAGGTAGCCGCCACTTGTCACGCGCGGAGGAAAAGTGGGGAGACAAAGCGAACGAAATTTCGACACGTGTCGGCAGCGAAGCCCGCGCGCATGATATGTTAGTCATATAGTCATACATTTCTGTATAAAGTATGATCTCAAACTTATTCTTTCCATACCAAAGATTTTACCCATATAACGCTCCTATTACAGTTTATATAATTAAGAAACAGTGTTTATGTTATACCACATTGTCAACCACATAATACATGTTGACCGGAAGTGAGTGATAAGTTCTCGTGTGTATACTTTGGGATCAACGCTATAGATAGTGTATAGTGGCGTCGTTCGAACCTTCCAGAATTTTTCATGGTTTACCCGCACACAACATAAGTTTTCTTTCACGAATAAACCATGGAAAGATGGGTCGTTTTCATAGAAAAAGTAACCACGTAGCTAGAAGAGCCAATCTTAAGATTAACCACAATACACATTACAAACACAAAGCAAAAATTGTGCCACACACGAAACCGACCATACCTTACGCGTCTCGACCAACGCTGGTCAATCTCCGAAGTACGCCGACTTTATCAAGTTTTCGATTTAAACATATTTGAAAACGTCAAACAATTTGGATAAAAAAAATACACGTACATCTCAATATTCTATGTGGTCACAAAGTCTTTTCACTGGAAACCGACCTTTTTTTGTGTCCGTGTCCTGTGAAAGAAAGACAAATGTGGTGCTAAAAGGCTTTTACGAGACATTTTTGTATTTTTACACGGGCCACGGAAAAAGTCGGTTTTCCGTGAAATAGAATATCAAGAATTCGAGATATACATTCGCAATTTTTGTTTAGATTTTTACGTTTCAAAAATGTTTTCCGATGACAGGACCATATGCTCCCATGTGAAAATGAATTTCGGGTTCATCTAAAAAAGGAATTTCCGGTTTTCCTTTTCCTTTCTTAGTCAGATTCAGACAGCTGCGTCAGCCACTCCGAATCCCACCCCATGTCCCGCTCAGGACCGACACAGAGGTTCTATAAACAGACCACAAGTCCACCGCGCACAACCACGGGTACCAATCTCTGCCTCCATCAAGTTCCGAGATTTGAGACGCCACGCCGCCACCGGGTGTTGCCGTTGCCGGTCAGCTTTCCATTGGCACGGGCGTGCGCTCGCGGCCGCCACCATGCAGTTCTTGAGCGAGAAGATGATGAAGCAGCCGACGGTGACAGTGCGGGTGGAGCCTCCCGGGTACAGATTCCACCAGTTCGTGCTGCCGGCGTCGCACCTCGAAAGCCCGCACTTCAGGTCGCTGATGAAGATTGCCGAGGAAGAGTACGGCGTCAACGGGTCCGTGTACGCCATGCCGTGCAAGCTCGACGTCTTCCTGCACGCCATGGTAAACACGGACACCGGCGCGCCGTTTAAGCCGAGACATCCTCAACCCCTCGACGAGACTTCGCCGTCGCGACATCGTACTACCCTCGGCTGGTTCTTGGCTAGGCCACACCCACGCTGATGCCCCTACAGATTCACGGAATTAGTCTTGGTGTTGTTGTTTGCTCGACTTCTCGTCGAGGGTTGTAACTCAGAAGTGTAGGTATTGCATTTTGTCCGTGAAGGAAATCCATCGCAAATTCGCAATCCACGCTGGTTTTTTTTTTCGAAAAGGGAAAGTCCCAGCCTCTGCATCAATTAATACATACCGCTTTTTATTAACTTATTATAGTTCAGAAGTTACAAAGAAGGTCGACAACCACTTGAAGAACAGAGATAACATAAAATGGTACTACATCACCATGCTATCTTAAGATCATGACGTTAACTGTATTGCCTGTACATATCCCGCGCATATGTACATATCACCATGCTGGTTGCTGGATGATAGTCCAGAAATTGCACATAAGTACAGTAACAATCAAATCTTATTTCGAGCAAAAGAACACCTCGTACCAACTTAAATAGACGTTGTGTGTTTAATCTGCCGGTTCAGTAGACACTGTAACTTGATGTAAGATCCTCCGACAACAAACAAAACAACAAACTTGATGCAGGATCGACCATGGACCAGTCGAAAATATCATGCATAAACACATTGAAGGGCCTACAAGTAAGCTATAACTACTAGTGTTCCTTAAATTCTATAGACAACAAGGTAGGGGAGAAACAAGAAGCGTAAAAGGGAGCATGTTTTGTTCATTTGCATCTCGTGAGGTTTAGTGAATCACTCAGTCCAGAGAAGAACGACCATATCTCCAGCTATTGCTGGATCGTCGGGTGGACTGCTGTGGCGCGAAGCTTAGTCCAAACATCTCCCTCAATGCCTTTCCTGGCTCTAGGAGTCCGATCAATCGGGCAACAAGCGAAGCGCTCTCCCTGACATGCTCGAGGTTTTTGGTTTCGGTCCAAAGCCGACGAGCGACCTGAAGCCTTCTCCGCTTGGAGGACAGTGAAACTCCCCACTTGCTGTACATGCTCTCTCTTTCTACTAGCGAGAGACGCTTTTGCATTTGCCTGCAGAGCATCTCCCTTTCACGTTGCAACTTCCTGGCACTACATATAGCAGGTAATTTTCATCAGGAGGAAATCAAGCGCCATAATGCAGAGAAGTGAGGGTGGATAAACATGACTTACCTCGAAACCAAAGAAGTACTCAGGCTACCAGCTACGACTTTGTTCTCCATGCCACCATTCGAATATGTATCCTTAAGAAAAGATAGCCTTCGTATCTCCACTTCCATGTAAATGGAGTCAGCTGGGTCTCCTTTGAATAACAAGAAAAAGTATGTTCGATGCACCAGTGAAGCGTAGCATGCATGCCAAAGATCAATAATCTCTTGTTGTTTCTTCTCAAATTCCAGTGGCCATCTTGAAGGTGATTGCAAAGCATCCATAATCGGATCCAGTCCGACGCTCCTAATAGTTCCTTCTGCTACTTCGCCATTGACATACTGACAAATATTTTTTGAAATATTATTCCAAAATTCATACTATATTAACCACGTGTGGTCGAATGTTATATTCAGTTCATACTAAGAAATCATTGTGTTCATGAAAAATGCACAAAAATAATTCTCAACTATTTCTTTCCTTTTTGTAAATTGAAGCTGTGCTCGCAGGAGCAAAATAACATTTCGAAAATAATTAAATAGTTCCACACCTGACCACCGAGTTGCTTCTGATATTGAGCCATTTCTTTGAGTTCAGCAACAAATTCACCTATGCCAGTAAATTCTGTGTCACCAGCAACAGAACCGTTTGCTCTGGGTGCACCCCTTGTAGTTGTAATTTCAGAAAGCATTGACCCTGCCCGTGACAGAGTTTCACTCTCTGTGTCAAAGTTCAGTGCGGAGCCCCTTATTTGACACCCTTCAGGTCTCCCTGGGAAATCCATGAATCTTCTGCTTGGTGGTGTGCAATCATCCTTAACCAAATCTTCAAACATAGTAGACCCCATCAGAGACCTACAGCTCCTGCTTCTCCCAATTCCTTTAGAGCTTGATGGATTTCGTGTTGAAGATCCAAGATCTTCGACAAGATTCGCAAAAGGTTTTCTGACAGTCTCTAAATGTTGCTCCAGGGTAACAAGAGATACGTCAGCGTGTGCAGAATCATCATTTCCATGCATACTAGTACCCACATTCGAATCTTGCAAACTATTGCTCTCGACAACTGACGAGTTCAAACCATCTTTTCCTTCTGTTTCATTGGTCTCAATACACCGTACTTCCTTGCAAACATCATCTGAATCCTCATTTGAGATATGAGAAACATCATCTCTGATGTTGTTTGGGGGCATCCCACTGAATGGAGGACTGCTGACTGAATAGCTAGATGGAGGAGCGAATAGCGCATCATTTTCAGTCTGCTGAGGCCTAAGTTCCCTTTGTGCCGCACGATGTCCTTGGAAGCTGAAATTTTGGACAGTATCAACTACTTCTGAAGATTCAGATGTTAATTTCTGATCTTCACATGGCTGAGGCACATCGAAGGTAAAGTTCCTCCCAGAAGGCTACATGGTACATAAAAGAGAAACATTATGGTTATGACGCACAGGTAGACTAACTAGGAAGCAAGGAAGTGCATATACCAGGGGGCGCTTTGAAACATGGTTATCTCCAACAACCTGGAGCAAATCTTGCAACCTAGATTGAGCCAGATCACGCTGCACCTTCAATTCCTTAATTTCTTTCTCCATCTACAAGGAGGGTATGTAAAACTTTTACACCGTCTGAAGAAGGTGTATTTTTGCGTTTAAGATAACTGGCATGGTAAAAGATGCACGCAACGTACATAGTAAAGGTGGTTTACTAAGGATCCTAAGTTTTCTTAATGTACAAACAGACAGAACCCACATAAATGTTAGAAGTAGTATTCACCTTCCGTATGTGGATATCCTTTTCCTTCACCAATGCTTCAAGACTGGAATAGGAAGCTGCTGGGCATCGCAATTCATTCTCCAACCTAGCAAGTTCTCTTTGTAAATGCTTAACTAGAGCTTTATCCGACATGACTACATTAACCTGTGCATTTGTAACTACTTCCTTTGCACAGCTTGCGAATAGCAGGGTGTTTCTTGATTGCTCCATATAACTTCGGGCTGGGCTCATTGTACAAATAATTGCAGTTCTTGCATTACCTCCCAGAGAAGGTTGTAATATACGTGTGAGCTTTGAATCTCGATACGGTATGTGCCCATTTCTTACCTTGCTGCACAGATTAAACAAGTAAATAATGTAAATTTAACTGAGAACATCTGTACCCCAACACTTGTCCCAACACTGTAAAGCAAACACGACTTTGTAACTAAGAGAAACACTGCACTGGAACTCCACAAAAAAAAAATTGAGTTAGGGATGTAACCTTAGTTTCCGAATGACAGTTCCTAGAGTAAGTAAACTTCTATTAATATGACAACCTTCCTTTAGCCTAGCACCAGCTGATAGTGCCTGAGATGCACGTTCACTTCCTGCCAAATCAACGAAGTTCTGCACATGACAACAAATGATGCTCACACTTGTATGTAAGAAAAGAAATATGGCAGAAAAGTAAATCTTTGTTCTTAGCTTACCACACTGGCTGCAAGTGTCGTTGACTTGTCCTTACCCAAGAATTCACGAGCAGAACTTTCAATAGTCTAAATGAATCAATGGATAAAAAGGTCAGGAATAATGAACTTATGCAAAATCAAAGATTTTAAAGCCTCTTTCTACACGCAACCAAGTAGTGGACAAACCAATTTAAGTATTTGATGTGATCTGGAGCTGTTTTCATTTAAGTATGTCTCTCCAGTTCTCCTTTGAGCTGGTACAATAACACATTGCACAGATAAGATGACAGTTATCACCACTTATAAATTCAATAGGCCAGGCTGATTTATTTGTACTGCTTGATGCTTAATAAAATTTTCCTTTTACAAAAGTAACGTGTAAACTGAATAGGCTAATACAATCAGCATCCCACCTTCACACACAGAAATAAGTTCCTTCAGGTGGTTCCAGTCCCTCAATATCACCTCCTTAAGGTTCTCTACATAGGTCCCTTTCTGTAGAATATACAGTATACGTTAGTAGTTAAGGCCAACAACAGGATGCACCCAAAAAGAAAACATGAGTGTTCTGACCTCTGAGTCATCCCAAAGTCTAAGAGACGTGTTTTCCGAACTAAGAAGATCCCTTACAACTTCGTTATATATTTCTATTGCTGAGAATTTCAACACAAATGCTCTCTCCTCATGCTGCAAAAGAGTGTTGAGCATTATTTTGAACCAATAGTTACGTTTGGACCAAAACCATGACCTTAAAACTTGCTGAAAGGTAGGTGTTTAATTACCTTGCCAATGTAATCATAAATATCCGTTACTGTACATTCCGTTATTCCAGTCATCGTGTATGTCTTTCCACTACTTGTTTGACCATATGCAAAAATACTAGCTGTTACAGATAAAAGTAAAATGTCCAGTGAATCCATTGCTTTGATGTAAGCAAATAGGAGAAATATAGGCACAACGTTTGCACTTAACAGTTAATGCCACTAACTACGGAGAGGGCAACCTCCTTGGCCCCTTCCTCGTACACTTCTTTTGTATCGCAGTCAGAATGGAATACCCTGTCTGTAATTGGAATAGAGTTTTGTCAAAGTCATAAAGCAGAAAAACATAACATTTCAGCTGCAACTGAGTGAACTTTGTGCAGAGCACAATTGTGGAAGGAACGAGCTAAAGTCCCATTGATTGTATGCTAAAATTCATCACATAAGAAAATTGTCCAGGTTATTTAATAAAATCTAAATACTTAAATTCTAAGTGAGCATTTTTTTAAATGATGAAGTAGCTCTCGCTAAGCTAAAGAACCATTCTCCATGTTATTCATGTCAGACCATGAACAGTAATCGTCTTAGTCTCTCTTGCTTAATTGCCAGTGATAAAAATATATCCATATAATAATAAAGTGATAAATTACCCATGGTCTGGAATCATTACTCCAGAGTCCAGACAGGTATTTGAAATTCTGAGCTATTTAAAATAATATGTAAATGTACAGTTTGGATGTTTCTGAATGCAAATGAAATGCAGTACAATGACGGACCACGTAATTACCGAAGTTGCAGAAGTAATAAGCCACAAAAAAAAACAAGCACAACTTTGATGTATCAGCAGAAAGATCAGGCTGAGGATGCACCAACCAAAGGAGTATGCAGTCGGAGCCGTTGGCCGGTCCGGGAAGGCGCTCCGGGCGATGACGGTAGTGTCGTTGATGCACTCCCACTCCGACGGGTCCCCGCGGGCAATCTCCTTCTCGCTCAGCGGCCTCAGCCTCACGGAAACCAGTATCTTCTCCAGGCTCGCCGCACCACCACCTCCGCCGCCATTGACCACTTCATCTCCATCAACCTTATCCCACTGCGCCATCTCGTCGCCTCCAATCGCCCCCATCTCTCTGACACTCTCTGCTCTCCGTCACTCCCCCTCTCCCCTGCACTACACCATCTGCCAAGAAAACACCATCAGCAATTAAGCCAAGAAACAAACAGAACTGAAGCACGTGCACACAAAACAGACTAATCAATGGCAGGAAAAGGGGAAGCTCATCAAGAACCTGCCCCGCTCCAGTGATGTGTGTGCTGGGAGCAACCGGGCAAGGCAATTGAGCGGTTGCTCTAGTAGGTGGTGGAGGGGAACGCGAGCATTTTCTCTTCTCATGGGACGTCAGTGATGGATGCAGCTAGATGAGTCGGATGGTGGTGTGGTGGGTAGGGGGTGTCGTCGTCTACCACAGTGAAATCACACTAGCAATTAGGCCAAATCTAGCACCGAGTAGCAGCTACTACCCTGCGCCGATGTTGACCACCCTACGTATACTCCTTCCCAAGGACGCTCCCTCCTAGTTCTAGTACTAGTCCTAGGGGCATACATATTATATGATCCCACCGACGGCGGAAACCACCACCGAGCCGGGATCACATGGCAATTATGCTCGCCAGCCGGGGGCCTAGTTAAGCTAGATCGCGCCGCTGCTGACGGGGTAAAACTAAAACTAATCAGCGGCGGCCGGCGGGCGAGGGCGACCTGTATGTGGTAATGCGTAAGCAACGGCGACGGGGGAAGCGAGTGGAATGGCGAGGAATTTACCGAGTGTAGAGGAGCAGTAGCTACGCCGACGCGGAACCCTCAGTGTATGCCGGCGCGGAGCAGGGGGGCGGCCATGGCTGGCGAGGTTGCCTGCAGGGAGTGCTTCGGGGCAAAATCAGAGCAGGTGGTTCTGAGATTCCTGACTGCCAGAGTCAGAGAGAGGAGCGTGGGAGTTTTAGCAAGTGGCGGCAGAAGCAGCAGCGGACTCGCGGGCGGCCACCGCGGCAACGGAACGGAACGGCAGCACCACCGCCACTACCTCGGCCACGATCTTGCCGTTTCGGGGGAGTTATCGTAGACGACGGTGGCTTTCCTTTTTGCCCCCTCCCCCACCGCTTTTTTGGCTGCCCTTTTCTTTTTTATTTATCTTATTACTTTCTCCGTGTATCGCTTTTTGCCCACAGCCCCTCCATTTTTTGACTTATTGTCACAGCTACTATGTTCTTCTTCTTTGGTTTTTTTTTTCGAAACACAGCAGACAGGCTCACATATACACGCGTACACTCAACACACACGCTACCCTTATGAGCAACTCTGAAATACTGAGCCGACGGATCAAGTTTGGGTTGATGAAGTCACTACGGGTGTCTCGTTGTTTCCCACTGAAGGATATTCTGTCTAAATATAACATACATATGTCAAACCTGGAGTTTAAATCTGGTGGGCTGAGAGTGTAGCCACGTGCTAACCATCCAACCCCATGTTAGTTTGCTTCTTCTTTAGCTCTTTGCAGAACCTTAATAGAAAGAAAGAAAGAAACACTGTTGTTGGATTGGATTAGACAATGTTAACTTTTATGATGGCATGAGGTGGACTGTTACATTACAAAATTCTCATCAGGGCGAAAAGGGTGAAGATTCATCTTGATGCATGGGACAGGGGGGGCGGGTTACAGTGCCTTCGTGGTAAAGCAAATTATTGTTGATTGTGGGGGTTCTTTCGTGAGGTTACTGAACCTTTACTCCACAGAGACCATAGGGGAGTGAGTGAGTGTCACTTGACTAGCCATGTAGTGCCGCTAATCACTTGTTTTGTTCACTCATTCGGATCTTGCCGCTCTAGCAATGCACTCCTCCATAGTACATAAGTATGTGGCAAAATGCTGCATCAAAATCACTATGCGGCATTGTCAGAGACAAATTTGCACCTCTATGTTTTGTGTCCATGATTAAAACGAGCTAATGATGCGATGTGTGGACGTTGCTTTCTTAATTTTACCCGGGGGACAAGGACAAAGATGGCTGGCCAACCCTTTTTTGGGCGACGATGATGATGTCCCCGGAGACTCGGTCAGCCGATTTCGTAGGTCACTAAAATAGTGCGCAATAATTAGCGGGTAAGAAAAACTTCAATGTGCCAAGGGAGACAAATTTAATGAACTCCACTGCAAGCTGTGCATGACTGTGTAGAACGTACGAAGAGTCGAAGACACAAAAACCGCAAATCAAGCAAGACGCTTCTTATTAGTAGTCTCAGGGCTGCTTGGGATTATTGTTTCTGCTGCAATCCAGCAGCACGAAAGCCCTTGTTGAATTCTTCAACCCCGACTACTGCACTCTGGACCCATCGTAACAGTTACGAGCCTGACGTAGTATTATTACGGCATATCCATGCTCATGCTACTTAGGGTTTCGTAAAAAAGAGAAACAGATGGTAATGGTGTGATTAACGGCTGACATGCAGACGTTTAATACCTAGGTTCAAGCATATCTTATTTTGGCATTTAGTATTTTAGGGCTTTTAGCCCCGGTTAGTAAAGGATCAGAGAAACTTTCTAGTTATGAGTTGCCACCGTCTCCGCTCAGGGCCGGCACGTCATACCCCGCCGGGATCACCTCCACCGTCAGCGACGACGCCCTGTGACGTCACGGATGACGATGCCGCTGCCGCATCCTCCACGACGTGGCGGGGATCGCCGCTCCTCGTTCACCCTACAGAAGCGTCGGGGAGGAGGAGGCTGGTTGTCAACGCGGCGCCGACAGCAGCATCAGACGCAACGGGGTAGGGTTCTCCGTTGCGGCATGCTGGCGGGCGGCCTCGATGGCCGAAGCCACAGCGGTGTCGATGGTGCGCCCGCCGCGGCTGCTGCCCGACTCGTCATTGTTCGCCATTGGAGGTGAGCGGTGCACCGGTTCGCGAGGTGGCTATAGCGATATGGAAGCGAGGATGTGGAGATGCAGGCGAGGAGAGGCGTGGTGCAGTGAGGGGGATTTTATACCTGTAGCGAGGGAGGTGAGCGGTGCATCGTTGCGCTAGCATCCGCGCCGACGTAGATGCATTGCGTGGGAACGCAGCAAGGCTGACGCGCGGACTACCGTGCATGGTGTTGCCGGCTAATTGCGATGCATGGTGGCAGGCATGTCGTCGTCTCTTCGCCTATCCTCATGTCCGGTCATGTCGTCTGGGAAACCGTCCGACGACTATGCCCCATTAAACGAGACGGAACGATCTCATGTGCGCTCTCTTTAACATGTGCGCTCGGAGCTGTGTGTATGACGGGCGGACCACTCCTGTCAGGGCGTCCGACACCCCGAGAGGTACTTCAAACTTGGGGCCCTTTCGGAGGTGCCAGACACAAAATAGCTCAGACACAACCATTGGAGGTGTCGTGGGGACTTTTTTTACGTCTGAGCCCTATTGACCCTTTGAAGGATCGTTTAGAGAGTGACCCTTTGAAGGATCGTTTAGAGAGTGTCAGTGGAGATGCTCTAGACTAACATGATAAATTTTGGTAAAATCCATGAACTACCTTCCCTTCTCAACTTGGAGAGAGAAAAGTGTACTGTCATGGCTTGTTCGTTATTTTAGAAGAAATGAAGGAGGCAGTTCAGAAGCTGCAACTGCATGCAGTTCTTCACGCATTAAGGCTTACCAAAACCCACCTTAAAGTGAAAGGATCCTCTAAACTTTTATGCCGGGGTCCATAATTTGGGGCTTACTTTGGCTGTAAACCATGTGACAAGAATTCTTTCGGTGAACCACTGTGGTCCACTTGCGTGTGTTCTGTGTAACCTCCAAAGGGGTTTGATGAACTACCCGTCAGCTACAAATTTTGGTAGGTGGAGTCGTCTGCAGTCCGTACACAAATCAGTTGCAATCCGTGCATGGATGCGATCCGTACGTGTACATTCATGAATGGAGATTAAGACCACCGCACGGGAATTGTGCAATGTGTACTATTGCAATTGTTCCGCCAGGGGTGCAAGTCGCATTCTTGGATGCACAAAATATTTTTCCAGGATGCAAGTGTTATACCACTGGATAGGGGATGACTTGGTGATTCCATTTCACATTTATTGAAGTTTAGGTGCTCACAAGAATCAAACCGAAATCATAAATATGCGGTACATATAGTTGCATATATTTTTGCACATTCTGGTCCTATAGATCCCATGTAAGTGTTTCATATTTTTCTGTATTTTTAGGAGGAAAAAAAAAAGTTGCCTTTGTAGGTAAAAATCATGACAATTTCCATTATTGAAATAAAGGGAAGTTTTATATAGAAAACCTAGGGTGGCACTTTTGAAAATTGTAAAATCAAATGTTAAGTCTAACCCGAATATCGTCATCCACTAACTTGCCATGGCATGTGGATTTGAAAAGAGAGAATAGATCCCAACATGTCTCAAATCAATTGCAAATCAAATGAAACCCAAAATTTAAAGAAAGGCCAAAACTTGGGGTGCCTTCACAGGTTGTCGCCGCCTGCTCCGTCCGCACATAGCTACCAAGTCGGCTCGTCGTCGACAACATCAACCGCGACATCAAGCTCATTCATGAGTACGCGCATCGGCTCCAACATAGGGCTTCACCAGCATCGTTCGTGATCATCATCGACGACAACTATCTGCACCATACCGCATCGTCACCGCCACCATCGCTCATGGCCTTCGTCAACGCCATCGGGTTTTTCTTCGCCTCTACCAAAGCCAATGCCCTCCTGCACATGGATAGTCCGGGTTAAATCCGCGACATCTGCTACCTCGCCTACAACACCGTGCCACCACGCCCTTGCAAGATGATGTCCCGGGTTCAATCTACGACATCTACTAACTCGTCTTCAAGTGGATAGCGCGGGTTCAATCCCGACATCTACTATTGACTATTGCAAGAGCTCAATCGCCATCGACAACCACCTTGCCGTCTTTGTTCACCACAACCTCGCTGCCAGAGTTGCAGTATCTATTTATTTACGTGTGCTATCGTACCAAGTTTACTTCTTACAACCATTTCGTCTACTCCGGCGCTAACGGCGGAAAAATCGGCATCGAGACCGTTCACGGGGACCTTCTTGAAGAAGATATGCCCTAGAGGCACTTAATAAAGATAATTTATTCGTCATATCTCAATTGTTCATTATATGTTTTATACCATGCTATAACTGTATTAAGCGGAAACATTAATACACGTGTGGTAGATAAACAACCAGGTCCCTAGTAGCCTCTATCTAACTAGTTCATTGGGCAATTGATGATCGAGGTTTCCCGATCATGTGACATTGATGTCAGTTGACAATGGAGTTATGTCATTGGGAGAATGACGTGATGGATATACCCAATATTTGTAGGACATAGTCATTACGACTTTGACCGTGAGATCAACTCTTATTGCTATTCCTGAAAGATACTTTGATTGCATCAAACGTCATATCTTAATAGTGTGACAATAAAGGTGTCCCTCTCGGGTATCGGAAAGGAGTATGTTGAGACGAGGGATCAAGAGCGGGATTTCCCAGTCCGCATAGCAGGATAGATACTCTAGGGCCCACTCGGTGAGATTATGTCAAATGAGCTTGCAAGCATGTGACTAGGTCACCAGGACATAATATCATGGACGAGTAGAAGATAGCGATGTCGGTAACGAGATCAAGCTAGGTATCGTGATATCTATGAACGAGTCTCGGACACGCTAAGTATCGCCATGGCAAAAGGTTTAAGACTCAGACGTTTAGGTTCGAACGACAAAGTATTCGTTATCTCGCAGGGATTAATTCTGGGTATCCAAGGTACACGAATTAGTCATTGATCGGAGAGGGTGTCTCGATCATGTCTGGTGAGATCTCGAACCACTAGGGTAACACACTTAAGGGGAGTCGACATATTTACCGGAAGAGAAATTAAGAAAAGAGAGCACCGGGAACGTCCTGGGAAAGATCCGATGGAGATCGGGCAGCGACGAAATAGTTTTCAGAGCCGGAATAAATTATGTAATGTGTATTTAATATTAATTAATGTAATTAATAGTTAAATATATTTTTATTTAATTTTTTCTGAATTTTTAAAGGCAAAATACCCTAAATGGGCCTTCTCATGCAAAGAGGGCCCATGTGGGGGGGGGGGGGGGGGGGGGAAGCTTCCCCCCAAAGGGAGAGAGGGGTTCGGCCGGCCTAGGTGGGCCCCATGTGGCCCACCCATGGCCGGCGCACCAAGGAGGGAGGGGCGGGTGTGGGAGTTTAGTCCCACACCGCCCGGCTGGCAAGGTTGGTAGCCCTCTTCTCCCTTTATATAGAGGTGCACCCATGGCCTTTGAAAATCAATCCAATCCCTCTCTCTTCTTCTCCTTGAAACACGTGATTCCCTTGTTGGAGTTGCGCCAAGGAGGAGTTCTCTCCACCATACGCACGCCGCCGTGCTGTTGATCTTCCGGTCCCAGTCTTCCATTGCTCGTCCCTGGATCGGAGCCCGGAGGTCGTCGTCTTCACCGTACGTATGTGAATCCCTGCGAGGTGCCACGCTAGTGGTGCTCGGAGGTCTTCCTCCTCTACACGATCTCGAGGTCGTCTTCGTCGGCTTCATCGACAACGCTTGTGCGGGAGCGTAATCCCCGCGTTTCGGTCTACAAGGGTATGTATATCGATCTCCTCCGTATTACTATATCTGCATAGTATAGATCCTGGCTGTTTTAAGGTTATCGTTGTTAGAAAATTTTTGTTTTCTGCCTGCGATCCCCTTCAGTGGTATCAGAGCCGATCTATGCGTAGATATAGTTGTACGCTTTTAGAACCCGTGTTTATCACGGGGGCATCGTTCTTTTATTTGCTACCCTCTCGCGTGCACTTGCATTGCCGGCAGCATTGAGTTGATGAAGCGGCCCGGACCGACTTTACGCGTACGCCTACGCGAGACTGGTTCCACAACTGACATACGGCTTGTACCGTATCTGTGGCTGGCGGGTGTCTGTCTCTCTCTCTTTAGTTGGCTTTGCATTTTCAATGGAGGGCCCAAGAGGGATAAATAAATATGCAATTATTTGATCGTTGTTGTGGTCATAGGTTCGTAGGTATGAAGCGGTTCTATTTACGACAGCCCCAAGCCACGTAAAATATGCAAAAGATAAAGTAGAACGCGTCTAACTTTATTTTGCAGGGGCAATGTGATATGGCCAAGGTAGGTTTATTAAATTGTTTATAAACTGTGGGCGCGAAGTAGACCATCGGCGCAAGGACCATGTCACGTCGCATTACATATTGATGTTTTGAGTGCATCTTATATTGTGTGTATATATATATATTATTATATATTAGTTACACGGCGGTAGTAATATAAGATGATCCCTCCAAAATACCATTAGTGTTCTCCCTTTGGCGTGCACCACCAAGAAAGTTCTACGTTATGAGGCAGGCCGTGACGATCGGGTGTCAGACATATCGTCGTTCACATACAGTGGGTGTAAGACATGTTTGCACAAGCGTTTGCGCTGAAGGTTATTATGGCGAGCCTAGCATGGACAGACATGGTCTCGGAACACGGTGACCGAAAGGTTAAGTATGAGTCACAGAGTTGTTGTGATTGACATGTCGATGTCTACCTTTGAAGTTATGTTGCCGGCTCTGACGATTAGGGGTTGCATAATGGATGAGGATCGTGTAATCACTAAAACGATTAGAGGGATATTCGTTTTTAGTGGGAGTTCTGATAGTTTTATTTTATTAAAACTTGAACTCTATTTTATAATGAACAAAGTCTTTATGTTTTGCAAAACCTTTGTAGATATTAACCAATATAATAGCCTTCCTTAAAAATTAGGCGCAATCCTGCGATTGAGAAACTTAAATTGTTGGGTCCAAACTTCATAGTTTTATACTTTAGCTTGAGTATACTACTTGTTTAAACCATTAGCTCTTTGTGATACAATACCCGCTAGGAGATAAACCCGGAGATTACTCTAACAAAAGGATAATTTGGATTATCAAGTTTTTGTGCGGATAATATCATCATAGTACAGTGTATGCTATGATCTCTGCCATAGAGAATTAACGGTGGGTGCGAGTTGTTAGATCGCGAACATATGAGATGATCGCTAAACTCAGGATACACCTAAAGTTGGGTTGATGAAGTTTATCAGTACGTTGACTGTTTTTCTTCTCAACCAAGATGGAAGAGAATACACACATTGAAGGAGCACGTGGTAGTCATACTTGATGACACTGGTCATACTCGATGACATTGGTCATACTTGATGACATTGAGAAGCCTCGCTCAGCTCGATCACTGGATGACAGACAACGTTGCCAGATACAAATGCTTTGTCATAGACTATGTCATGTAAGGGGAATCGTTCACCTTCATGGTTCTTGATTGCGTTGGAAGAATCAAGAAGATGAAACAGATCGCCGGGAAGTCATCAATGATGATGGTGTATATATGATATACACGTTATGAATGTTTTACCTAAGCAAGTACTCGCAGTAGTGACTAAGTTTTTGATACTAGTCATGTTTTATGAAAACCAGATTTACTACTTGAGTAGCTTGGAAGGATGAGGCGACAATGTGTGTTGATGATGGCAGACAAAATGTTGTGATGGCCATAAACACTCTCCCTCAAGATCTACCATTTGAATAAATTCTTTTGTGATCGCCTGTTAGTATGATCGTTATAAGTGTGTTTCCTCTAGCGAGACAATTGTTCATATATGTTAGTGACAAAATCGTTGTCCTATATTTATGAAGTAATGATCATAAGCCGATTTGAATTTAGATGGTAGAAGCTCCCACATTCATAATATTAATGCCAAAGGATATAAACTTAATAAACACACCACATTCGTGTGGCACTACCGTTTAAGTCATGTCAATGTTATAGTCAATGAACAAGCTACATACGGATGGATCTACAAGTACTTAGATTTGATCTTTTGACACTTGCAAGATAACTAAGATACCGTTTTTGGAAAGCGGGCATATAACTTATTGATAATCATGCATATAGATGTATGTGGATCAATGAAGTAATTAACGTGTAGTGGAGACCTTTATTTCGTAAAGTTCACTGAACGTTTTGAGTATAACTTGTTGAGAATCATGCATATGGGTGTATGTGAATCAATGAAGTACTTTAACGTATAGTGGAAGTCTTTATTTCATAGACTTCATGAATATTCCGAGTAGATATATAAATATCCACTTAGGGAACGTTAATCTGGAAATTTTGATTCGATCAAATAAGTTCAGAATGAAGTAGGAAATAAATTTAACAAGAAAATCAAATTTTTACGATACAGATCGAGGAATAAAGATTTGAGTTATAATGTTGGCATATCATTGGAAGACTTGTGAGAAGAGTTCCACAAATTACGTCGCATGGAACACCATAGTGTTATGATATGTTAGGACGTCGTAATCGCACCATATCGGATAGTGTGTGGTAAATAAATCTCTTATCGAATTATTGTGATCATTGGAGTCATATGGTAGAAACATAACATTCACGTTAGATAATAGGGAAACCATTTAAATCCATGGAGACAATACCATATGAGTGATGGCATGGCTTTTAGCCTAGATTGTCGTTTCAGCAATTTAGTGTTTCGATGTGATCAAACCTAAAATGGATAAATCTTTGTAGTGTACCGTACCTAAAGAATTAGTTGGGTACATGTCTCACGACATAGGCAAAAACGTTGCCGGAATATACCGTGCAAAAGAAATAGTTTCTTGTCCAAGGGTATAAGTGGGAAAGAAAGTAGAGCAAGACGAAGTTAATGAACTTTCTCTCCAGACATCAGAGTGGCACAACGGAAAGTGTTTTCGGTGTTATGCTCCTCAACTGGAAAGAAGCTGATGATAAAGATCATGATGCTCTGAGCTCATACTAATAACGTAGGCGTACGAGGTTGTGTTCCACACTGTGTGGTACGACAATCTTGATATGAAGGTCATGTTAATGGAATATGACAGACCTACGAACTACGAAGAAGAGATGGTAGACCTAAGTCCGAGAAATGGCTATGAGTCATATATGATCCGAGATAAAATCCATGTACGATTACCAGGTAATGACTTGGGAGATCTTCTTGATGGCATCTAGGCTGTTAATAGAATATGGAATTTTATGAGAGAGTAGACACTGATAAGGATCGATTTGTCGTGAAACGGTTCCGACAGATTCAAAAGTTGACCACAACGAGATTTTGTCTCAAGTGGCGAAGCCTAAATCTATTCGGGGTCGTTTAGCAATTGCTATAATTTCAAATTGAGAAATTGATAGATGGATAAGGAAACCATGTTTCTTAATGGTATCATTAAGAAAGAGTTGTAATTAGTACAATGAAATGGTTTGGTGATCCTGAGGATGCTAAACATGTATGCAAACTTCAGCTGTACATTCATGGGCTGAAGCAAGCATATCGGAGCTGGAATCTTCACTTTGATGATGTGATCAAAGGATTTTGGAGTTGTCCAAAATAGTTGAAGAAACTTGCATTTGCAAAGAAGTGAGTGTGAGCTAAGTAGCTTGATGCACACGGTGGGTGTGTTGTTGGGAAACCCCAAGAGGAAGGTATGAAGTAGTGCAGCAGCAAGTTTCTCTCAGTTGTGAAACCAAGGTTATCGAACCAGTAGGAAATAATGAATTCCCCCGAGGTTTCAACGGCGCCAGAAAAATCTGCGACGTAAGGGCGCCAGAAAATGCTTCCTGGGACGTAGGTGACGTGGAACCTGCACACAACACAATCAAGATACTTTGCCCCAACTTAACGGTGAGGTTGTCAATCTCACCGGCTTGCTGTAACAAAGGATTAAACGTATGTGTGGAAGAAAGATGTTTGTTTGCAGAAAGTAACAGGTTTGCAGATTGTGGTTTATCAGATTAAAGAGAAGGACCGGGGTCCACAGTTCACTAGTGGTGTCTCTCCATAAATAATAATAACATTCATGCGGGTAAACAAATTACAGCTGGGCAATTGATAGAATAATGATGAGCAAACCAATGCATATACCAATGTTATGATGTCTAGTGTGAGATTCATTCGGGCATTACAACAAGATACATAGACCGTTCCAACCGCATCTATGACTAATAATCCACCTTCCGGTTAGCGTCCGCACCCCTTTCAGTATTAAGTTGCATGCAACAGATTATCGCCTTAAGCACTGTGTGTAAAGTAAGTAAGTAACATCATCCTTAGACAAAGTACTACTGTTTTATCCCTAGTAGCAACAGTACATCTACAACCTTAGAGCTAGCTGTCACCACCCCAGATTTAATAGAGACATGAACCTACTATCGAGCATAAATACCCCCTCTTGCAGTCACAAGCATCTACTTGGCCAGAGCATACACCAGTAACAGAGAGCATGCAAGATCATTAAATAGCACACACATGATATATTATGAAGCAATAACTTTAGTACTCAATATTCATCGGATCCCAGCAAACACAACATGAAGTATTACATAACGGTGATCTTGATCATGATAGGCAGCTCACAAGATCTAAACATGATAGCACAAGAGGAGAAGACAACCATCTAGCTACTGCTATGGACCCGTAGACTACTCACGCATCAATCCGGAGGCGGTCATGGCGACGTAGAGGCCTCCGGTGACGATTCCCCCTCCCGGCAGGGTGCCGGGAGAAGTTCTGATCTCTCCCGAATTGGTGTTGATGACGGCGGCGGCTCGGGACCCGTGGAGGAAAATATGAACACCGTGGTAGGGTTTTTAGTCTGGGGGGTATTTGTAGGCGAAAGGGCGAAGTCGGTGGCACCCCGAGGGGCCCACACCTGGTCCTCGCGCGGCCAGGGGTGCTGCCGCGCGAGCACGTGGTGGCGCCGCCTCGGTGGCCCACTTCGTCTCGTGTTCGGCTTTCTGGAACGTCCCCGATGAAAAACTGACTTCAGAAAAGAAATCGTCCAATTCCGAGAATATTTCCTTAAGTACTTTTCTGAAACCAAAAACAGCAGAAAACAGGGAACTGGCACCGTGGCATCTTGTTAATAGGTTAGTCCCAGAAAATGCATAAAACTATATAAAATGCATATAAAACATGTGATAACTTGGTATAATATAGCATGGAACATAAGAAATTATAGATACGTTGGAGACGTATCATAGCTTTTCTTGATCTTATATGTGGAAGGCATATTTGAGTGGGAGCTAGGTGTCATTCATGATTTTATATGTAACGACATATTGAGAATGATACAGATCCTCTAGTAAGGTATAAAGGATTATTTAAGTGATTAAATTTTCTATGAATGAAGTTAGGAGTATTAGGCATCCGATCTATAATTGTATAGATCAAAAGGGGCTTAATAACATTAGGTCGGAATATTTTCCTAAGTTAAGATTCTGAAGTGTTTCAGAATAAAACAAGCGAAGAAAAGGGTTCTTGCTTGTATGACTAGGCAAAATATTAAGTTTATCTTGGCATTTTCAGTGATAGAAAATGATGTTCGACATTCTCTATGCCTCAGACATAGATTCTATCAGACTGAAAGCTCGACTTGGTGTGACCCAAGTTCTTGGTTGAAGAACGGGTTCTAGAGTGATCCTTGTGTGGATCAATGAACAGACGTTAAGTATATTCTTTAGTGTCTGTGAGAACTAAAGATATGTTTTCTGGTAAAGGGTAAGAGTGGAAAGACAACTTGCCGTAAAACGGTTACGATGATGCAAGTTATGACACTGACCTACAAGACTAGAAATCTCATATAGGAGATGTTCTTTATTTTGAAGAAAGACATGGTTAGCTTGCGAAGTCGCATATGGATGCACTGTCGCATAATCTACATAGGTATAGAAATATATGGCAACTTCAGAAGTAGCAAGTGTGATTGGACTGAACAGTTTTCCGAGCATATGTGGTTCCACTTAATAGATCTCTTAGACTTTAAGGCCCATGCTACGCGAAGGTTCAAGTCTCACTCCATCGACTAAGATATATTTCACCGTCATCGTAAGATACGGGATGATGTCAAACTAGGTGACATAGAAGTGTTGCAAAGCACATATAGGTCTCAATGTGTGAGATCTGTTGACTGTATTCCTCTTCCACGAGACAAGCATGCACCAAGTTGCTATGGGTGTTGAGCTTTTACCAAGTTGTAAACTAGATTAAGTGTTACTCTAGTGCAAGTGGGAGACTGAAGGAGATATGCCCTAGAGGCACTTAATAAAGATAGTTTATTCGTCATATCTCAATTGTTCATTATATGTTTTATACCATGCTATAACTGTATTAAGCGGAAACATTAATACACGTGTGGTAGATAAACAACCAGGTCCCTAGTAGCCTCTATCTAACTAGTTCATTGGGCAATTGATGATCGTGGTTTCCCGATCATGTGACATTGATGTCAGTTGACAATGGAGTCATGTCATTGGGAGAATGACGTGATGGACATACCCAATATTTGTAGGACGTAGTCATCACGCCTTTGACCGTGAGATCAACTCTTATTGCTATTCCTGAAAGATACTTTGATTGCATCAAACGTCATATCTTAATAGTGTGACAATAAAGGTGTCCCTCTCGGGTATCGGAAAGGAGTATGTTGAGACGAGGGATCAAGAGCGGGATTTGCCAGTCCGCATAGCAGGATAGATACTCTAGGGCCCACTCGGTGAGATTATGTCAAATGAGCTTGCAAGCATGTGACTAGGTCACCAGGACATAATATCATGGACGAGTAGAAGATAGCGATGTCGGTAACGAGATCAAGCTAGGTATCGTGATATCTATGAACGAGTCTCGGACACGCTAAGTATCGCCGTGGCAAAAGGTTTAAGACTCAGACGTCTAGGTTCGAACGACAAAGTATTCGTTATCTCGCAGGGATTAATTCTGAGTATCCAAGGTCCACGAATTAGTCATTGATCGGAGAGGGTGTCCCGATCATGTCTGGTGAGATCTCGAACCACTAGGGTAACACACTTAAGGGGAGTCGACATATTTACCGGAAGAGAAATTAAGAAAAGAGAGCACCGGGAACGTCCCGGGAAAGATCCGATGGAGATCGGGCAGCGACGAAATAGTTTTCGGAGCCGGAATAAATTATGTAATATGTATTTAATATTAATTAATGTAATTAATAGTTAAATATATTTTTATTTAATTTTTTCTGAATTTTTAAAGGCAAAATACCCTAAATAGGCCTTCTCATGCAAAGAGGGCCCAGGGCCCATGTGGGGGGGGGGGGGGAGCTTCCCCCCAAAGGGAGAGAGGGGTTCGGCCGGCCTAGGTGGGCCCCATGTGGCCCACCCATGGCCGGCGCACCAAGGAGGGAGGGGCGGGTGTGGGAGTTTAGTCCCACACTGCCCGGCTGGCAAGGTTGGCAGCCCTCTTCTCCCTTTATATAGAGGTGCACCCCTGGCCTTTGAAAATCAATCCAATCCCTCTCTCTTCTTCTCCTTGAAACACGTGATTCCCTTGTTGGAGTTGCGCCAAGGAGGAGTTCTCTCCACCATACGCACGCCGCCGTGCTGTTGGTCTTCCGGTCCCAGTCTTCCACTGCTCGTCCCTGGATCGGAGCCCGGAGGTCGTCGTCTTCACCATACGTGTGTGAATGCCTGCGAGGTGCCACGCTAGTGGTGCTCGGAGGTCTTCCTCCTCTACACGACCTCGAGGTCGTCTTCGTCGGCTTCATCGACAACGCTTGTGCGGGAGCGTAATCCCTGCGTTTCGGTCTACAAGGGTATGTATATCGATCTCCTCTGTATTACTATATCTGCATAGTATAGATCCTGGCTGTTTTAAGGTTATCGTTGTTAGAAATTTTTTGTTTTCTGCCTGCGATCCCCTTCACTTCTCTGTTGCTCCTCCAACTCTGGCTCGCATAGTTAATGATGGTCCATGTCTTCACATGTCCGGTACTGACAACACCGGTGTGTGCCATTGTCCCTGACACGCTCCCGAGTCTGGCAAGCTCTGCTTGCCGTGCCGCCTACCTCGAGTACACCGACTCCAACTACGTCTACGTCTAACTCAAGTTGACTACCGCTAAAATCGATGTCTACGAGCGACTTCCCCCGTGCTCAATGAAGGCATCAACCACAACAACATCAACACCAACTACATCACGCACGACATCATCGACCATGACTACAACGCCCACACCTTGGCTACATCGACATCGGCATCAAGCGCTATCACCTCGACTCCCTCTCCAATTAGTGACTTCGGCTTGTGCTCCAGTCGGCCCGTCCGCGACGCTCCTACTATTCTGTCACTACCGGTCCGACTGCGGGTATATTAGAGTATATTACGTCAGGTCCATATTTAGTAGTTTAGAATTATAATCTGAACATACCTCTCCTATGATTTTTAGCTTCCAAGTTTTCTACGCTGTATTAACAGCCCAAGAGGTTCTATCAATATCAACCAATATTGCACAACATATTAGCGTCTATGAAATATATATTGTCTTCGTCATCCACGAGAACTCCATATCCTCCAGAACACGTAAAACGATATGAATGGATTGATTCGGAAATGAGAAAACGGTTTGCCTCCCGCCACGATGTTAACACACGGAAATACGACTTGCGGTTCCATTCTCTTGTTCGTCTGATCCCTCTCTCCTCTCTTCTTCCATCCCCTACACCATGAATCCTGCACCACCGATCACTCGCTACGGGAAGGTGCGTGCACATGGCACCACCTATCTCAATGTCGTGTACACAAACGACAGCACTAAGGTGCCGGGGTTTCTTTCCAATTTTGAGTATTGGCTTCGCAAAGCTCCGGAGCAAGACAAGTTCATGGGTCTTGATCTCGAGTACACGCCAGATCAAAGAGATGTTGCCGTCATCCAACTTTGTTTCAAGAAACGTGTCATGATCTTCCAGTGGCCATGGTAATATAAAAACTTATCTTAGTTTTAAATTGAGACTTATTTTGTTTGTTAATCATAGGGATAGGAAAATTGCATAGGATAGCAAATTCTTTTGGCCGAAAATTGCATGGGATAGCAATTTCTTTTGGCCAAAAATTGCATAGGAAAATTGCATAGGATAGCAATTTCTTTTGGCCGAAAATTGCATAGGAAAATTATACTTGTTATGATTCTTAATATATAATTGTTATGATTAATTCTTATTATACTTGTTGAATCATAGGAAATGAAGGAAAATTATATATACTTGTGCCGAAATATACTTGTTACGTTTCTTAATTATTATACTTGTTCTAAATTATAATTGTTATATATGATTCTTATTATACTTGTTGTTATTATTAATTCTTATTAGACTTGATCTAAAATTGTACTTGTTATTATTTTTATTATACTTGTTGTTCTAAATTATACTTTGTTGCAGCAGTATTTATAACATGTGTTCCATTTGTTGTTGCAGTAGTGACAAGCAATGTCCAATACTCATGGATTTTCTTCGCAGCGGCATACATTTTGCTAGCGTTGATATAACGAATGACAAGATCAAGATGAGACGCACCTGGGGTCTTGAGATACCATCTGCCTGCCACATTGATCTCCAGGACTTGTTCAAGCTTGACCATGACAAGACTGGAATTGCTGATATGGCAGTCGCCGTGATCGACGAGGTCGAGTACGCTGAAATGAAGACAGGATTCCCCAAGAAGCAGCACAAAATTTGGGAGAAGACCCCACTTGACGGTATCAATATTGAGTATGCAGCAATAGATGCGTACGTTGCATACGAGGTGTACCGCAAGATTAGAATCATCAACTACGTGCAACGTCACCTCGTACCGCCACCAGTGCCCCGTGGGTCTCCTGCTTGGGGGTATTCTAATTCGGAGGACGATCAGTACTAGTGTTGGCAATGGCAAACACTTTATCTCTAATATTATGTAGTGCTTTAGGGTCTCCTCATATGGAAGAGAGTACTGTTTGCAGTTTCATATATATGTATCTTCAATTATGCATTACTTTCTGTATGTCCCTGTTTTTCACCGGTGCCCCTTTTTATCCACTGTTTTAGAAACTAATTAGTTAAAAGAAAGTTTGAGAAACTAATTAGTTAAAACAAAATAGATGTAAAATACCTTTTCTTTTAAATGTTACATTTTTTAAATATCTATTTTTTGTAATTTGTTGAAAACATGTTCTTGAATATAGATATGTTTTTACAAATTATTAGAAACTAATTTTCACTTGTTTTGAACAATTAAATCTATAGATATGAAAAAACAGAAAAGAGAAAATAGAAAAGAGAAAGAAAAAAGAAAGAAGAAAGAAGAACTTTTAGTACCGGCTGGTGACACCAGCCGGTACTAAAGATGGACATTAGTACCGGTTGGTGAAACCAGCCGATACTAAAGGTCTTCACTATATTCATCTTCCACCCCCGAGCCAGCACCATTTTTCCAGCTCGAACACACTCCATTTTTGCTCTCTCTTTTCTCTCCCAAGAGTTCAAGTTCACCACATTTTTCTCCAACATTTGTCTAGGTTGGTGGCATCTATCTATACAAGGGTTAGCACCTTCATCTACTCTTCCGGCATTTGAAGTTTAGGTCATTTGTTTGCTAGTTTGAGCTCATTTGATTTTTGTAGTGCTAGCAAGGTGTTTGATGAAATGCCTAACTTAGAGATTTCATTTGTTTTATATGCATTTTAAGTTCAAACTAAAATATGATTTGTGGTTTTTTGTAGTCTCGTCCAGTCCCCTTCCTCACCGACGTCGATCTCCCGCGCCGTCCCGTCACCGACACCACCTCGGTGAGCCTCTTGTTTTTATCTTTTATTTTAATAAATCTTAGTTATAGAATTATTATTTGTATAATTTTCTTATTTGTGTAACTTTTTGTTATATATAGTGTCATGGTTTTGACATCTGTCCACACCGGCTCTCGAAGAGTTTTAACACGGAAGAGGAGAATAAAAAGAAAAGGGTCGCTGCATAGAAGAAGAAGAAGGCGAAACAGGTTCCCCAGTTCGGAGAACAGAAAGTACAGTCGGTGGCCCCGCTGAAGGTTCAGACAAACAAGCGTCCCTTGAAAGAGACAAATGTTCCTGTTACAGACTACATGGACGATGATGCATTTGACGCACTTTTCCCCAAGACGACTGAGATAGCACGGAAGTTTGTCTACGGGAAAGATCTTCTCCCTGCTGATGAGATGGTGCGTCTAGCTTATCAAATGCGGAGATTGCATGACTGGTACATGAAGGTTGCAAAGGACAAGCAACTCATGTTTTACGTGACATACCGGGCCGACCAATTCTTCATCAACAACGAGATATGTGTCGAATTTGAAGAATTATGGCAGTTATACAACCGGCGTGCTCTCAACGTAACTATCATGAGTTGCTATGTTCTGTAAGTGATTTTTTCTAAGTGTCTAGCTGAGCATGTAATTATCCTCACTAATTGAGCCTGTAATTATTCTCACTATATTCTTTCGTATGCTATTATATATGCAGGTGGATGCTTATCCAGTGCAAAAGGTTAAGACTCTGGGAAGTTGGGTTCATTGACCCATTTATCGTTAACTGCATAAACTTAGTTCGGAAGCCCGAGGACTGCGAGGAGGCATTGTTAACAGCGATATTGAAGCAAACTCAGGCGGCAGATATACTTCTTCGTTACAACTTCAAGTGAGTGTGACTGTCTTGAACACATTTCTATATTGCTAATTACAAGATGTTAAGTTTAATTGATGAGTTATATGCATGCCTCACTATATAAACGTGTGAAGCTACCATTGGATTCTACTGGACATTATCATTGACAAGGGAGTAGTTGAAGTCTTTGACTCATTACGCAAACCACAATCAAACTACCAGGACTTGATTGAAATGCTTCAGAGGTAATTTCAACCATTAATCCATTTCATGATATCAAGTAATCATAACTCATTTATTCATTTGCTTTTGCGAGTAGGGTTTGGAAAATATTCATCACAAAAGAGAAGGGTCAATGGAAACCAGAGCTGACTATTAAACATATTGATGTAAGTGTACTACTATTAAACATAGTCTATTTAATTCATCATCATTTCGGATTATTATTTAATTAATTTATATTCTCGTAAAGACCTTGAAGCAACCCCGGAAAATGAATTATGTGGATTCTACGTCTGCGAGTTCATAAGGAAATTGAGCATTGAGCAGGCGTCGCGTGATAAAAAAATGGATGTGACTGTGACTGTCTTGCACTATATTTCAATCTTATTATGATTTGATATATATATACACATAACTAATATATTCATATTGATCTCCTTTAAAATTAACGACAAGCGGAGTGCCATCCTACCACATCAGCGCGTGGAAGCAATTCAAGATGAGATTGCGGGATTTATTCTTGAGTAGGTCATGCATCCAAAGGGAGAATACCATAATCCAAAATATAGCTATGCCACATGAAAGAAAGCCACGACGTAATGAGGAGGATGTATGAGACATTATTGCGATCTCTATATACCGGATTGTATATATGTATATATGTATGTAATAGCGTAGTATGAATATGTGCTATATCTAAATTGTATTATAGATCAACGTGTACCGTATGTAGTAGCGTAGAATACATATACGAAAAGTATATTATGCATCAATGTGTACCGTATATATATATAATACCATATGTATGTAAAACAGTAGATGAAAAAGAAAACATAAAATAAAACAGGAAACGAAAAACAAATTGCAAAACCCTAAAACCCTCAACCTTTTAGTACCGGTCGGTGTTGATCGCCAGGCGAAACGCTGCCCAGCGCCCCACGTGGAGACCTTTTAGTACCGGACTATTCACAACCGGTACTGATGCTGGGGGGCATCAGTCCCGATTGCGCAGTACCGGTTGCGAAACCGGTACTGATGCCCCTCCCCGACCGGTACTAAATATCCGTTTTCCACTGGCGTGGTAAAATCAAATTTGCAGTCATCATATGCCCCAACGGATTTCATTGATTAAGGTTTAAATACTCTTAGTTGCTAACATGGCATAGTAGTCTGGTAATACAGTGCAACATGGGAATCGCAATCACAGGACCAATCGTCAGAGAATCTGTTGTCCGGCAAGAAAATTGTACGTTACAAAGACAAATGGCAGCAGCTCTACATGTGACTGTCACATGTGCCAGCTCTCTCAACGTACTTGTAAAGTACGTATGTCTCTTTCTAACACAACTGGCTTGCATAGACCTACTGACAAACGATAATTTTACGAGACGTTTAATTTAGTTAACAGCCGGTAAGCGGTAAGGTAAGAGACAATATATTAATACGGTGAGCTGGTGGAAACTGGAAAAGGGAAAATAATTATGGTCTCATCGATTCGTCATGCAGAAAACATATAAATTATGGTGATGATTGATCATTTGATGAAAAAAAAAGAATGCGGTAGAACGAGTGAGCGTGAGAGAGAGAGGAGAGACGAATGGTGGAGCGAAACACTTCCGTGAAAGGAAACGGAAGGCTACGCCCTTTTAGAGAAGTAGATATAAAACAGACTCATGGACTTGGTCCTAACAAATAGTTGTAATCGCAAAATATAAACG
This sequence comes from Poa annua, assembly GCA_026929855.1. Taxonomy (NCBI): domain Eukaryota; kingdom Viridiplantae; phylum Streptophyta; class Magnoliopsida; order Poales; family Poaceae; genus Poa; species Poa annua. Next base: position 77,547,500 of record CM049433.1, read on the forward strand.
CCCATAATAAGCTCTAGAAAACGCGGTTCCTAGCTAGGAGAACATCACAAGCAACAGATTACAGAGATACCTGCCTGCCTGTAACCCAGCATTTTCGATGAGAGATGAGTATTGATTTAGTCGATGTGGATTTCGTGGAACTCTGTATAAGATACCCAGCGCAACAACATGTGGATACCGAGTGAAGTGATTGAGATCAATCCATCTCCGTGGAGGTCAAGTCTCCCTGAATTTCCTGAACCCTAAGGCACTTCTCACGTCAACTCGTGCGTGTATATAATATGATCTTGACCAGAGCAGCGATTCATTCAACCAAACTGCTTATCACAATCCAAACACAAGCCCCCATCATACATGGGCCTTCCTGATAAGGATCAGCCGCGTGAGGCCCTGCCGCTCGTCCGCCTGAACCACGTCTCCTTCTCATGCACATCCGTCGAAGAGTCCGTCGACTTCTACCGGCGAGTGCTCGGCTTCGAGCTGGTCCGACGGCCGGCGTCCCTGGACTTCAAGGGAGCATGGTAAGCAGGCACCGGGTCGCGAAAATAGTAGGGCAACGCATGAGCGAACTAACTCGATCTGCACACAGTGTGCCTAATGTTGAAATGCTGGTCGTGGATCGCAGGATGCATAAATACGACATGGGCATACATTTGCTGCAGCGGAGCTCCGACTGCGACATGCCTCCTCCGCTGGTTAGGCCGCCGGCGATGATCAACCCGAAAGGCAACCATATATCCTTCCAGGTCAGTGCAGTTCTAGTACAGAGGTTTGCAGATGCAGCCTTCGTTCTCAGGAACTACGGGCGTACATGTTCTGTGTCTAACTGGTCTTGAGTAATTTGCAAATGCAGTGCTCGGACATGGCGCTGATGAAGGCGAGGCTGAACGACATGAACCTGGAGTTGGTCACGACGAAAGTGTGGGACGGTGAGACGGCGGTGGAGCAGCTCTTCTTCCATGACCCGGACGGCAACATGATAGAGATCTGCAACTGCGAGAACCTACCAGTGGTGCCCCTTGCTGCTGATGCCTCGTCTTGCCTCACAAGCAGCCACTGCAGATGATGGCGGCTGGGTCGTGCAGTCGACCCGTCGTGCTTTGCTTGAGAAGAAAATGTTCATTTGTACATAACAAACTAACAATGCCTTTTCGAAAAAAACAAACTAACAATGATTAAGTTTGTTCATAAATTCGAAACATGGTTGGTTTAATTTGTTTGATTTGAAGGTTGTAAATGTACGTGTAACTAATATAATGTACGTGCAAATTAACCAAGTTTATGTTGCAAATTGTTGTTGGTTGGTGATTAAGTCGTCACTGATATATAGAGTGGTTTCCCCAAATCTTCCTCCACTAGACCATCGCTCCTCCCCCTTCCTCCCTCCTCCATTATGTTTCTCATGCCCTAGAATGATGGCTGCAGTGCTCAAGCCATAGGTAGTTATGGAGCCTAGTTTTAGGCTACAAAGCTCTAGAGACGATGTACCAGCGAGCAATATGTGTGGGGCAGCCCAATTCGGCTCTAACGAGACTCTGGAGAGCACTATTCGTCGTTGAAGACTCTGATCCAACGATGACAATGCTAAAAATGTGATTGATGTTGCATACACTACTTTTACATGTTGTTACCTCGTGTGTTCTGCTAGATACTCTGCAGTGACTCTGGCTGTCAGATGTTTTCTGTGTTTGCTGCAAACATTTGTTTCTATGTTGCATGTGCGATGAGTTTTGTCGGCGATTTGTTTGCAATCAATGGATTTGGCGCATACATAACTAATGCTGCACATGTGTGTTCAAAATGCTACAATATTTTTTGCATGATTTTGACGTACAAAAAATATCGTGTGAAGCAGGTTATGCTCTAAAGCTCGGACGGCTCGGGAGCACCACTTAAGTAGGATTAAAGAGCCATGTGGATGGCTGATTACTCTCGGTTTTCACCCGGCGAATGCATAGCGCGAGAAAAGTTACAATTAGAGAATGCAAAAGCCACCACCTTTGCTTCGCCTTCCGAACGTTGCGTGTCCGCTGCTTTGGCCGAGCTAAAAAAAGGTGGCTTTGCTTCTTCCTTTTCTTTTTTTAGCATGGACCGCCCATGTGAAGTTACAGCATCACTATTCATTAGCTCGCATGTGTAGTGTAAAAGGCACATTACAGTTCCGTCACGTAACGTCGGGTCTAATATGACGTTATCCATGTGATGATGCTTTTTTTTAGGACGGAATCCGCTAAGCCTTGTGCTGTAATGCATCGTGCCAATTTACACAACCCGGTATACTTGTGGCCTAGCAGCAGGCCCAGCATGCGGTGCCCATTCTCCCAGCTAAACCAGGAGCAATTCTCGCCCTTCGGCCCATAGCGAACAAAACGGGAAAATAGCCCTTATCCACGCGAGCCACAGGCTGAAAGGCACACGGCGCAGCTGCAAACACAGCCAGACATCGAAAGGAGAAGATCACTCACTAGTTACGCAGCCAAGCAAAGACAAGGAGAGCTCCTGCAGCGAGCGGGCAGGGAGAGGCGACCACCATAGTATGGCGACCACGGCGGCCACGTCGTTCCTGTCCCCGGCGGCGAAGTTCACGCTCCAAAGCCGGTGTCCAAGCGTCAGAACCGCACGCAGCTTGAGGTTCGTTCCGGTGCGAGCCCAGCAGCAGGAGCCGCAAGTGAAGGAGGAGGAACCCGCGGCGGCCAACGTGCCGCCGTCGCAGGAGGAGGAAGAGGAGCAGGCGGCGCCGGCAAAGGCTGACGCGCAGTCGCTGCCGCGGCAGCCGCGGGCGGAGAGCAAGAACATGGGGCGGGAGTACGGCAGCCAGTGGCTGAGCTGCACGACGCGGCACGTGCGCATCTACGCGGCGTACATCGACCCGGTGACCAACGCCTTCGACCAGACGCAGACGGACAAGCTCACCCTCATGCTCGACCCCACCGAGGAGTTCGTCTGGACCGACGAGACCTGCCAGATGGTCTACAACGAGTTCCAGGACCTCGTCGACCACTACGAGGTAAACTAACCAAACTGAAAAATGCCATGCTTTTCCTGAAAAATGTACTCCCATTTGGACCTAGTTTGATGTAGCAAAATTCTAGCATCATTGTGGGAACAAATGCTGGGAATAGTCGTCTCTGTTTTGATGCAAAACTGAGAGTGTACAAGTGTAGGACTGACCTGGATTGTATACAGGGAGCTCCACTGTCAGAGTACACCCTTCGCTTGATTGGCTCTGATCTTGAGCACTACATTCGCAAGCTGCTCTATGACGGGAATATCAAGTACAACATGAGGTCCAGAGTGCTCAATTTCAGCATGGGCAAACCTCGCGTCAAATTCAACAGCAGCCAGATCCCGGATGTAAAATAGATGTATGTATGCAACACCGGCACAGAGAAATGGTTTCCTCATTCCAAAGCTGAGGAGATGTACACACTTGCTCGTCAATACAGTAATTAATAAAGAAGCATGAACCAGAGCATTCCACAGTTCGGATTGCAGTTGCACATACACGAAACTATACATTTCCTGCTGACAACTCAACGTCCATTAACCTTCCATACATTACTAGTTTCTGGTTGCACCAGTTCTAAGAGTTTTGCTGGCAAAATAAGGATAGAGGCCAGTATAGCAACATGCCGCAGACCAAACTAATTCAAAAAAAGGAGAAAATGGGGCTTTCACACTGAAAAGTCTAACATCCACTCATTAAGTTGCGATTGATGATTAGCCACTCTCTACACTGAACTCATACAATATCATTTAGTAGCATTCCATTGGTTTTCATTTATATTCCCCAACCTAAGATTACGCTTTCTATGGGGTCTAACTGAGCCATACCAGTCTAGTTTAGGAACTGTACATGACAGTTAGACCCAGTGGCAAAAGGGTAATTTTAGGCGGAGAAAAAACTGAAATCAGTCTATGTAACTAAACGTGCCAAAGACAATGCACGGAAGTTGAGATGAAACCTACACTGGACAATTTCAAACCATGGCTTCTCCAATCGAGAAAGGACAACTCTTCTGCAAGTATGTGGGCAATCTCATTCCAAAGGAATAATTGTGTACTGTCTGAAATCATCGCTCCATGGCCTGAATTGGTCTTCATCCGTAACATTCTGCAATAGTAGATCGTTAGGGACTTAGGGGGGCATCAGCCCTAACCAACCAAATAAGGGAAAATATACAATTTCTAGGGAGTTAGTCATTAAATAGAGAAGTCCATCTATACAAGGAGCTGCCACATGCTATTAACAATTAAGAAATATGAAGGAATCAATCTAGTGTCCCCCCAAGGTTCTTCCTCCCAGCCCATGGTTTACTCCCCCAAGTCTTCCACTCCTCAAAATTCACCATGATGTGCTGTCCTGGCCCTCCTCATCACGTTAGTTACCCCGCTATAGTTTTGCACCGGAAAATATTCAAAATTAGCAATAAAAACTATTGCTGTTGCACAGCTGCTAGTACTTTGCTACTCCATGCCAGCAAGAAGATACAGAAAATTAATGCTGCAAATAAACTATAAACTACGATTGGTACCATAACCAGTGTGAGCTTTAACAGGCCGATGTTGGACTGCCTCCATTAACAAAAAAATCTATATATAAAAGAACTATATTTTCCCCCACTGAGTTCTTTAACACAAAATGGAGCCATTATTGTGAGAGGCAGGACAGTGTGCACTTAATTTGTAAAAAAAGATATTGAGATTACCTGCAACCAGAAATAAAATCCACGCAACAGAGCTAACTTATTGGAATAGCTGGTGCTCTTTACTTGTTTCGCGAGATCTGGAGTTAAATATGAGAAAAAACTTCTAGTTAGTACTACAACATGTAAATCCACATGTTCGAGAAAATAAGCAGTGTTTCTTAATCAGACACAAACCACATTACTTCAAACCAGATGTCAATATTATTTGCTACTACTTTCTCATCTTATAGGGAAAGGTAACTTCTCAAGCAAAACAAAGTCATATATATAGAAAATAATCTGCTGGGGTATTTGTCTTGGGACTCCCAACATGGCATTAACCTTTGGACATGTGCTGGAAGTTAAGCTACTCAATTGTTAAGTCAACACAGCTCATTCATTATCAGTACACCACAACAAACTATTTCAGGCCTTTGTACATTGTATAAAAAGCACCATATTCCTTGCAGATCTTAGGCATAGACAAATGCAGCGACACTCGGTATTGGAAATCTAACGTTACAGGATAAGTGTTGGTGCCAACACCTCAATGTCCTTCAAAAAATTAGTCGACCGCCCGAACACAACGTTTACGGGGACACCTTCAGCTCATTACAGGGGGGTCTCCTTGCTGGTCTAGCTCGCCACGTGGTGAGCCCAGAAGCAATCGAATGCATGCACAGTCAAGAGAGAGAGGCCCGAAATTAGGCGCCCTGTCTCAACCATAGTCTGAGGCAAGGTCTTAGATGCCAGGGCAGCTGGGCTTGAGTGATGTTACCAATAACATAATGAATTTGTGTGGCGTTGAACAGCTAGGTTGTCTTCTCTAAGGCTTGTAAAAACACTTCCCTTCAATCAATGTGTCGAGACACAATATCTTGTGTTTTCTCAAAGAAGATAAAAGCATTACAGGGCAATTTATATAACACAACTATTCAAACCTCCCCAGTCTGTTTTATGAAAACGGCAACTACTCGTCCAAATCCTGGTACTTGCCACAATTCCAAGGCGTCCCTGCTACCCCGCTATGGAGACTCACCTGGGGCACTTGGGCACTGAACAAGGTTGTCTTCTACACCTCACTCGCCTGCCAGAACTGCTGTTTGACCTCTGATCCGCTGGCTCGCCACATGTTGCCCCACTAAACCATGTATGTTTTGAAGTCCTGCTAAGCTTACAGCATTTCAAGTGTATCTATAGAAAGTGTTTGTCCGCGACTACACCCCAGAGATTTAACCAATCCCGTCAACACTACGGGAAACTCAGCCCAGCCCGACGGCTATTTCAACGCCGACGGCAATATGTCGGGGCCGTCGGCGTCACAACGTGAAACCGACGAAACGAAAAAACCGTCGGCGTCGTTTTGCCGTCGGCGTCCTAGTTGTAAGGCCGACGGCCACCGTCGGGCTTACGGTGCCGTCAGCGTCCAGCTAATCACATAGTGAGCCCGACGGCATTACCGTCGGGCTCACTATACTGTTTTTCAGTTTATCTTAAAAAATTAGATTACATTGAAAAAAAAATGAAAAAGTACTAAAAAAAAAAGAAACCCTTTGGCATGCAGTCTTTTGACGTGTACTAGTTTTTAGAAAAATGATAAACTTGAGTTTTGGCAACTTTTCAAAACAAAACTTTACAAAAATATCAATCATATACAAACATGCATAAGTTTCAACACATATGTGTGACCATTATCATGTCATAGTTTGTGATAAAGTGCGCATAATCAGAACATATGTGTGTCATGGTATGGAAAACAACGTCGCCGAAGCGATTTTCAAAATTCTTTTTAGAAATATCATTTTCCATTTTTTAAGTGCCAAAAATGACTTTTTTTGTGAAGCAAGTACATAAAATATGGTCCAAAATGACACCCATTTAATTTTCACAAAGAGTAGTACATATTTTATGGATAATACCTGAATATGAGGATTTTCCTTACTTTCTATCTAAATTCGCCTCTTTAATTGACTTTATGTCAATTTTCCGAAAGTAATTCAAATTTGAACTACAACTGTGTGATAGTTTGCTCTGAAATTTTTACAAAAATAATTTTAAGATACACAAGTAGTGGTTACAACATAGAACCGTCAATAGTTTTGAAAAATTCGACCACTTTTGATGAATAGCCATGCTCTCCATTTTGACCGTTTTTTGAAAGAAATGAAAAAATATGAAAAAGTCCTCAAAAAAAGAAACCCTTTGGCATGGAGTCCTTTTACGTGTGCTAGTTTATAGGAAAAATGATAAACTTGAGTTTTGGTAAACTTTTCAAAACAAAACTTCATAAAAATGTCAATCATCTATAAACATGCATAAGTTTCAAGACAAATGACCAATGTATGACCATTATCATGTCATAGTTTGTGATAAAGTGCCCATATTCAGCACATATGTGTGTCATGGTATGGGAAACAACGTCACCGAAGCGATTTTCAAAATTCTTTTTGGAAATATCATTTTCCATTTTTTAAGTGCTAAAAATGACTTTTTTTGTAAAGCAAGTACATAAAATATGGTCCAAAATGACACCCAATTAATTTTCACAAAGAGTAGTACATATTTTATGGATAATACCTGAATATGAGGATTTTCCTTGCTTTCTATCTAAATTCGCCTCTTTAATTGACTTTATGTCAATTTTCCGAAAGTAATTCAAATTTGAACTACAACTGTGTGATAGTTTGCTCTGAAATTTTTACAAAAATAATTTTAAGATACACAAGTAGTGGTTACAACATAGAACCGTCAATAGTTTTGAAAAATTCGACCACTTTTGATGAATAGCCATGCTCTCCATTTTGACCGTTTTTTGAAAGAAATGAAAAAATATGAAAAAGTACTCAAAAAAAGAAACCCTTTGGCATGGAGTCCTTTTACGTGTACTAGTTTATAGGAAAAATGATAAACTTGAGTTTTGGTAAACTTTTCAAAACAAAACTTCATAAAAATGTCAATCATCTATAAACATGCATAAGTTTCAAGACAAATGACCAATGTATGACCATTATCATGTCATAGTTTGTGATAAAGTGCCCATATTCAGCACATATGTGTGTCATGGTATGGGAAACAACGTCACCGAAGCGATTTTCAAAATTCTTTTTGGAAATATCATTTTCCATTTTTTAAGTGCCAAAAATGACTTTTTTTGTGAAGCAAGTACATAAAATATGGTCCAAAATGACACCCATTTAATTTTCACAAAGAGTAGAACATATTTTATGGATAATACCTGAATATGAGGATTTTCCTTGCTTTCTATCTAAATTCGCATCTTTAATTGACTTTATGTCAATTTTCCGAAAGTAATTCAAATTTGAACTACAACTGTGTGATAGTTTGCTCTGAAATTTTTACAAAAATAATTTTAAGATACACAAGTAGTGGTTACAACATAGAACCGTCAATAGTTTTGAAAAATTCGACCACTTTTGATGAATAGCCATGCTCTCCATTTTGACCGTTTTTTGAAAGAAATGAAAAAATATGAAAAAGTACTCAAAAAAAGAAACCCTTTGGCATGGAGTCCTTTTACGTGTACTAGTTTATAGGAAAAATGATAAACTTGAGTTTTGGTAAACTTTTCAAAACAAAACTTCATAAAAATGTCAATCATCTATAAACATGCATAAGTTTCAAGACAAATGACCAATGTATGACCATTATCATGTCATAGTTTGTGATAAAGTGCCCATATTCAGCACATATGTGTGTCATGGTATGGGAAACAACGTCACCGAAGCGATTTTCAAAATTCTTTTTGGAAATATCATTTTCCATTTTTTAAGTGCCAAAAATGACTTTTTTTGTGAAGCAAGTACATAAAATATGGTCCAAAATGACACCCATTTAATTTTCACAAAGAGTAGAACATATTTTATGGATAATACCTGAATATGAGGATTTTCCTTGCTTTCTATCTAAATTCGCATCTTTAATTGACTTTATGCTGATTTATGTTGGTTCTTGTTTGTTTTAAAAGACATTATTCATTATGAAAATGATGGCATGGATGTCATATTTGGATTCCTCTCATTTTTATGATCGATATAGACATTTTATTTATTAAATTCTGATATATCAATATGAAGATATGAATTATTTCTTATTAAAGGAAAAGATAAAACAAAAATAAAATAATTGATTATTATTATTATTATTCAAGTATTATTAAACATAGTTATTTTGTTTATTCAAATATTATTTTTGAAATTTTAAAGATTAAAAAATATAATATCTGAGATGAGGGTTAATATGATTGCTATCATACTAATAGCAACAAGGTATGACATCTCAACTGGAATCTCATTTGAATAGAACTCAATAGTTAAGCGTGCTTGGCCTGGAGCACTCTAAAGATGGGTGACCGTCTGGGAAGTTTGACTAAGGGTGAATAGTTTGAGCTAAGATTATGATTAAGTGTGTGAGTGGATAGTTTGAGCTAAGATTATGATTAAGTGTGTGATATGAAATTAAATATATGACTAAATTGGAGTTAAAATAATAATAAAAAAGTTGAAAAAAAAAATTTGAAAAAAAAATTGGTAGAGCCATCTATGAGCCCGACGGCATTGCTGACTAAATTTGTAGTTATAAGGCCGACGGTTATACCGTCGGGCTCACTATGAGCCCGACGGTATTTGCGACGCCGACGGCCACGGCGTGAGCCCGATGGATCACAGCCCGACGGCCTTAGGCCGACGGTGGCCGTCGGGCTCACTTAGGCCGAGGGTTTCTGTGATGAGCCCGACGGCAAATGCCGTCGGGCTGGGCTGTTACTCCTGTAGTGCAATAAGCTACTTCTGTCATATACTAATTTAACAAGCCTGTAAACCAATATATCACAGAAAAAGCACAAAGCTGGCTTGCGAGTTTCAAAAGGAAAATGACAATTGCAAACAAAGATAGCTACAAAGTGTTTCGTAAATAACAAGACAAAGTGGCATTAAGGATGGAAAAATGATTCTGATCCCATACATGTTATGCATAAAAACTACCTCAGCCAGGTGATTGCAATAATTGCCAGAAAGATATTTCAACAACAAAAACAAGAAAAGTATTTACATAACAAAAGACTAAAGGACAAACCTGGGTAGGAATCAAAATATGATTGATTCCTTTCATGTTCAGAGTTGTAGTACTTCACGCCTCTGCGTGTCTGCCTTATCTTTGTTGCCGGACGATTAATAGTAGCATCACCATGTTTTTCCTCGTATTCTACCATGTTAAATGGTTTTCTGAGAACACGCAGCAAGTTTTTCTTGAAGGATGATTCTGGCCTCTCCATAATATGTATAGGCCATACAACACCAAGAAATCGCTGCGGAACAAATTTGTAATGAATGACGAATCACAAGTATATAAAATGATGGTTTAATCATTATATATAAAACAGCTGGTGAGATTGAAAGGAGATCGGATTTCAAAAAGTTATCATATGCAATAATAATTAAAAATTTGACAAAATATTTGAATGATAACTTTAAGCATAAATATTTTACCCGAATCCAAGATGCTTTTGAGAAGCGATTCATGGATGATACAACCCAAATATAAAAAAAGAGTCCAGCAGGGAAGGATCCCTGTGGATTTAAATTAAGCTTAGAGGAGCTCTAGGCGCGCACACACTGTGGAGCCGGGGGGCTCGAACGCGGGGCGCGGGAGCGCGCACGGATGACCGCGGGGCAGCTACCAACTGGTCGACGCCCAGTTCCCTACAACTCAATTATAGTGGATGGAAATTATTCTTCTTAACAGAGTACATGCAATAAGAAACACAACGCAAAAGGATTTGGTTTACGTGGACTGATTTCTTGATTAAAAAGTATACTTGGACTCTTATGGACGACAACACGTTTGGTAACTTATTCAAACTACACATACAAATCATGGTCAATATAAACAACTAAGTTAGCAAGCCCGATATGGTAAGTATGTAAAATTTTCTTTTATTTTGTTGATCATGTCTTTATCATTATAGTCTTTACTTTTTGCCTCTCCTAAATCCACATGGCTAGGCCACCTAAAGTTATGATGAGGCCTAAAATGAGAGAAAATGTTGCATGTGTCTGGTAGCAGTGTTTGTCCAGGTTTCCCTATTCAATGGATAACTCTTCTGTTTTGTATGCATATCCGGTCATAAATACATGCATCTGTGAACTAAGTTGTGTCATGATATACCCTAATTTTCTCAAATCTAACAGAAACTATCCTTTTGTTGTCACACCAAAATGATTGGTGCCGTGGCCTTGAACTCTATATGTAGAAAGGCAAAAAGATAACTTGGCAGCAAGACCGGGGTGGGTTGGTGGGCGCCTAGGATACATTGATACCACATAGGGAATGGATTGAAAGCTAATCTTCGAAGAGGGATTTCTAAGAGTGACATTTTAATTTTATACATTCACAATTGGGTCAGAGCTCTAGCACTCATTAGTTAAGGAATGCACACCCAAGCAGGTCCAAGGACTACAACCTGGGTGGGTGTCAATGTGTTAAGGTCGACTCACCACCTTACCAGAAGTCACATAATTAGGACTACTTGTGGGCATTACACATATAAGCATACTTTTAATGGCACAAAAATGAATACCTGATATATATTTAAGGGGCTATGTTTACGCCTCTAGGGTGGACCAACTATCTTGTACCCTAGAGTGACGTCTTACGAAAGTCTAACTGTTTGGGTGGATTTTAATGGAAAACATGTTATATCAAAATAAAAGGAGCATAATACAATTAATTATTTCATGTGCTTCAAATTAATACTATGTTCCTTCTACTTAGGAGTGGTTCTAGCATCCCTCCTTCCCAGGAAGCTGCCCAGGCTTATCAGCAGCGCGATTGCCTATGACGGTTTGTCCAGAAAAAAAGACATATTTAAGCACGTTGATTTAATGTTTTCCCTGTCTTGAAGATTTTTCTGGGTCTGCGACTGTTCTGCTATGGTGCATTACGGTATGGACTTAGGGTGTGTGTCTATCAAGCTGGGTAGCCTAAGCCCCTAAATCGCCAAACTAGCACAAAAGTTATTCCACCGTTTCCCTGCATATTTATGCCGACATCGGTATAGCCAAATATGGCAATAAAATCTGTGAAGCATTGTTTCACCAAAAAAAAAAGGTAAGAACAATGAAGTGTATGAGGTCGTGATGAAAACCATACAAATAAGGCACATGCTTAATACTAACTGATCCTGCTAAATGTTGGCACCGGATTTTAACAATCTTTTGCTTCAAACTAAACAACATACTTATTTGTTTTCAAGTACAAAACTAAGTCATACTACTTAGATAGCTACACGTAACCTCCGCTCAAAATGGCCCCATGATCGTGTTTTCTGATTGGATCCGTCCCTCCTTGCAGTTAACGAGCACATGCACCACACATAAGCCAACCCTTATATCCATTCTTGCCTTGTCATAATGCAAGAATCAAATGGTGACGATAAACTTATGTATGTATGTTGATAGGTTAGTATTCCAGATAGTCAAGCTAGAATCTGACACCAGTGCTACAAGTTCATGTTTGTTGCACAGTATGCTTATGTAAGCCGCCTCCAGGTCTGCATTGCAGCCAGTACCACCCGCTTAGCCTGCATGTTAGGATGCTTGCAGTTTGGTAGTAAGAAACACACTGTCATAATGTTGTAGCATGTCCATGTTCTAAGTACATAACAAGGCACTACCTTCTATGAAGGGCTTGGTTGCAAGTTGCAACAGCGTGTGTAGTTTATGACCTACTGTACCATATTTAAAGTATAAGACGTTTGGTACAATCTTGTCAACATAGAATATGTTTCTTACGCAAAGAAATCGGATACTTTACAATAATGGTGGTTGTGTGGCCGGTTAACCTCTTTGATTCAAAGAGATTCCGTAGGAATTTATTCCGCTTGGAAATTTTCCTATAGAACTTGTTTGATTTGTAGGATTGAATAACAAAGGAATATTTCCTGTAGGACTGCTGTGACATCCAATTTCCATGTTTTTCCTATTCTAGCGCTTTCGGAATCATGTGAATGATAGAAGCCCTAAATGTGAGGAAGGCCACTCACAATGTCATGACGTTTACCTGCGGGAATTAAAATATAATTTCTATAGATTTTTAATGTTACCATGATTTTACCATTATACTTATACATATTTGGGCACACCCTTTTGTCTTAAAATATAATCCATATGGGGCAAATTATCACCCATACTTCATACTTGTCTACTGACAACACTGGTTATGTTATACAAAATTGTAATGATACGTAAAATCACTTTCTTATGATTGTTACCTCTTAACTATTAAATAATTATCATAGAATAAATTTGTAGACAAAATTTGGACTACGGTCAAACTAAACCCAATACTTTCCAATGGAGAGGGTAAAAAGAATCCTGCCAACCAGGATTAGCCTGTTTTTGTGTCCAATTATCAAATCCAAACAATGGATAGAATGCATGTCAAAGATCAGAGCCTGAGAGAAACAGGCTCACACAAAGATACGTTCAAAACTACTATGTTTCTCTGCTTGCACATACGTTTTATCAAACTGGATACCAAGACCAAAGCCCCAACATATGATGGAATTGAAAATTTAATTCCAAACTAAGCAACACATAGAACTACATATGCAATAGCTGCTAGATAGTTCGACTAGGTGGCTGTAAAATTAGAGAACCAGCAAATTGTTCGTATTTATCTCGAGAATTTCAAACAAGATAACAGAAAATATAGTGAAACAAAGATATCTGTTTCTATTCTCCCAAAGTAGACACTACTCTAGAGTCTACTTATGATCATTTTGAGGCAAACAGATCATAAGTCGAGAAGATCTTTGAAATTGTGGCTTTCTATTGTCAGGCTGGAATTGCGACAAAAAGCAGGATAACGTTCTAATTCATTAGTTCAACTGAAAGAAGAAAAAGGAATCCACGCAACAATGTTATAAAAATGTAGATTGGTCAGAAATAGATAAGTAACATTTTTTACAAATCCATAAGAAATAGAAGTGTAGAACTGTACATTTGTATTTGTTGTGCAAATTCTAAGTGTCGTATTTTTCTAGTCAAAGTATGCTGAAAGAAGAAAACCACCATGAATTCAATATGTTACTAGGCTAGATCCCCTGTTGAATCACTGCACAGAGAAAGGTGATTAAAGTAAGTGTTAGGTTTCCTTGGGCTTGGTTTATTTGCTCCATCCAAACTAGCAGAGATGTGCGTGCATGCTATTTATCAGAGGCAGCTGAAATCATGGCATGGTTTATAACCGGCCGTGATTGGGCCAAAGCCAGCAACAGAAAACAATATTGAACAGAACATTGATGCCAAAAATTATTTCCTTTTAAAAAACTATTTAAATAGGGTTACAATGTGTTTATATTATGCGAGACAAAAATATAAGTCGAAGCAACAGAGAAAAATAAATGGAGTTGAGTTATATTTGGCCAAACAAAATATTTAGTTTCATTTTGGAGGATACTATTGCCTCGAAGTGATGATATAAAATATGCAATGAATGCTTCTTCATCTTTAACAAGTGTAGAACAAAATTCATTTATTCAGAACTGATGTGATTCCAAATTAGTAGTATTGTAGTTTTCGGGACATGTTGTATGGATCATCCACATCCAGTGGGCACATTGATGAATCATCCACATCCAGCGGACACATTGCTACAAGACATAGTAGCATATTGGTAGACTCTTATGTGGCATATGTATGACAACCACAAATATAAACCGTAAGAAATTCATTTCTCACTGCTGAAAGTGCATATTTGCTCGATTAACCAACAATACAGACTGGAGAAAAATAAAAAGGCATATGAGATTCTCACCGAAGCAGAGTGAGGCTTGGCATCATGTCCATTACTGGAGTTCGTCTCTTTGTTCACAGTATTCAGTGTTTCCACAGGCAGCTCGTTCAACATCTCCTCTTTTCTCTTCAGCACCTCGATCTTCCCAGCACCACGTTTGCCTTCACCCTTCTCCTCCTGACCCTGTCCCGCCTTCTGCCCAGGTGCAACACAATTAAATAAATATCGTAGAATAAATTTGTAGTCCATTGGACTACGGTCAAAGTAAACCCAACACATCCCAGTGGAGAGGGTAAAAAGAATCCTGCCAACGACGATTAGCTTATTTTTGTGTCCGATTATCAAAATCAAACAATGGATACAATGCAGGGGCTATCAACTTATCAAGTATGCAAAGATCAGAGCCAGAGAGAGACAGGTTCACACACAGATACATACAAAACTACTATGGTATTGTTTTTCTTCTTGCACATACATCGTATCAAACTGGATACCAAGACCAAAGCCCCACCGTATGATGGCATTAAACATTTAATTCCAAAATAGGTAACACATAAATCTAGCATATGCAATAGCGCTAGATAGTTCGACTAGGTGGCTGTAAAATTAGAAAACCAGCAAATCGTTCATATGCAACTCAAGAATTTCAAACAAGATAAAGGGAAACATTGTGAAACGAAGAAATCTGTTTCTATTCTCCCGAAGTGGACATTACTCTAGAGTCTACTCATGACCATTTTGAGGTAAACAGAGCATAAGTCGAGAAGATCTTCAAAGTTGTGGCTTTCTGTTGTCAGGCAGGAATTGCGAAAAAAGCAGGATCACGTATTAATTCATTAATTGAAACTTTGGAAAAAGAAAAAGGAAACCACGCAACACTGTTATAAAAATGCAGATTGGTCAGAAAAGACAAGTAACATTTTTACAATTCCATAAGAAATAGAAGTATAGAACTGTACATTTTTATTTGTTTCACAAATTCTACGTGTCGTATTGTCCTAGTCAAAGTATGCTGAAAGAAGAAAACCACCATGAATTCAATATGTTTACTAGGCTAGATCCCCTGTTGAATCACTGCATAGAGAAAGGTGATGAAAGTGAGTGTGCAGGTTTCCTTGGGCTTGGTTTATTTGCTCCATCCAAATTAGCATAGATGTGCTTGCATGCTATTTGTTTGAGGTCACCGCTGCAAGAAGTTATATATCATGGAGGTCAATCCATTCCTCGATGAGGACAATGCAGCTGACAATGGCTGATTTCTGGAAGTCCTATTCAGTTTATCAGCTCGAGGACGAGCTGACACTCAAAAGGGGGTGAGAAATGTCACGTGAAAGCAGCTAGTAGAGAATATTAGGGAATCAATGTGATATCCTTTTAATTTAATAGGATCTTATCTCTAGAGTCTAGAGTTAGTTTCTAAGTTTGTTTAGTCCTTTCCATGTTTGTTAGGATTCTGGCCTTAGGCCTCAGGTCATGTACGTTGGCTATATAAAGCCAACCTCTCCCACGTTAAGGGCAAGCAGAAAATAAACAGATCTATTCCTCCCACGTTACCTCTTCCCTTGCCTCTGTTGTGCGACAGCCCCTCCACGGCTCACGCTACAGAGGTCCAGGGGTTCAGCAGATTATCAACTACGTGACAGGCAGCTGAAATCATGGCATGGTTTATAACCAGCCATTATTGGGCCAAAGGCAACAGCAGGAAACAATATTGAAAAGATCATTAATGCCAAAAAATCCTTTTAAAAAACTATTTAAATAGGGTTGCAACGTGTTTATATTATGCAAGAGAAAAAATAGAAGTCGAAGCAACAGAGAAAAAACAAAGAGAGTTGAGTTATATTTGGCAAGACAAAATAGCTAGTTTCATTTTGGAATGCATCTCTCATCTTGAGTACAGTACTGCAGTTAGAATCCCAACTTAACTACTCTACATAGGTGTTCATATTTATTAGAAATTGGTACCAGTAACTACCATATTACTCGGTGAGACACAGATTCCATGCTCCTAAACATTAGTTTAATCATACAAAAAAATATTACTTTTCTCTAAGTTAGACAAAAAGAAGTGTGTTCTAAATCTGAAAAAGATGTGTGTATGGAATATATTATTAAGTTTATCTCGAAGTGCCATGTATTGGGTAAAATGACCATATCCCCTAACCCTAAACACTACTCCGGTACACATACCACCCTGACATTATACCACCTTAATTTTTTCAATAACATTGAGTTTCAATCAGCAAATAAGCTGAGTCAACTTGTATTTCCTTGTGAAAAATTAAGAACCAAAATAAAATTAACAACCGACTAAAAAAGGTAAGTTGAGATACTACGGTTGATAATATTGGCTCAAAGTGGGTGATATAAAACTGCAATGAAAGCTCCTGCATCTTGAACAAGTGCAGAACAAAATTCATTTATTGAGAACTGATGTGATTGCAAAATTGTATTATTGCAGTTTTCAGACATGTTTGTAACTTTGTATGGATCATGTACATCCAGCAGGCACATTGGTGTGGCGGTTCTGCAGTAGGCAGACAATGCCATTATCTGTATTACTCATGATCATGAAAAAGCTATTAACCTGAAGCTTTTGTCGGGTCTCAAATTTTTTTTTTTGAAAAGTGCAGTGATTACAATAGGCGGGGATGACGATATATCTAAGATGTATACAGATATGTTCAATTGCCAAATAGCAAATCTTCCTCTGAAATACTTGGGGATTCCCATAACTTTTTCAAACCTGAAAATTATAGACTGGGATTTTGTTGATAAGAAGTTTATTAAGAGACTTGCATCTAGGATTTGTGCAAATGCTTCCTCTGGTGGGAGACTTTGTCTCCTGCAATCCTGTTTAGTTAGTATTCCCTTATATTACTTGTCTATGTTTCTGCTCAATAAAACCTTTATTGAAAAATTAACTAAGCACATGAGAAAATTCTTTTGGCAAGGGGTAAAAAATGGGAAGAAAAAATATCATCTCGTTAAATGGAAAAGAATTTGTAAATCAAAGAAGAAAGGGGTGCTGGGGGTTATTGATCTTAGAAAACAAAATATTAGTCTCCTGGCTAAGTGGTGGTGGAAGTTGGAATCTTATGATGGTTTGTGGCAGACTATTGTTAAAGCGAAATATATGAAGAATAAACCTATTACGAATGTGATTATGAGATTTAATGATTCCCCCTGTTGGAAAAATTTATTGAAGGTTAGAGATGTTTATATGGCAGGCAGAGGGGTTGCCTTGCGTGATGGTTCTGTTGTCCGATTTTGGAAGGACCCCTGGCTCGGTAATGTCTCATTGATGCAGTCCTATCCCTTGTTGTATGATATTTGTCAAATGCAAGATATTTCTTTTAAACAGTGTGCAGTTAGGAACTTTATTATTCCTTTTCGTAGGAGATTATATGAGATACTAAATGACCAGTGGGTTTTTATAGGTGATAAAGCTAAGGCTGTTCCTTTGGTGGAAGAGAAGGATTCTATCTTTTGGAAACTTACTCCCAATAGGAAATTCTCTACCAAATCTGTTTACTCGTACATGGAAAGTTCTCTTGCGGGCCCAAATTACAAGTGGATTTGGAAAGCCAAGTTTCCTCTTAAAATTAAAATCTTTATGTGGCAGATTATGCATGATGCAATTTTGACAAGGGACAATATGAAAAAAAAAAAGGAAGTGGTCTGGGAATCCTATGTGCTCCTTTTGTAATCAGTTGGAAACAAGGGATCACCTGTTGTTTGGATGTGTGTCGGCTAAGGCTATGTGGGGGTGTATTGGACTGATTTTCAACTCGGGCACTTGTCCAACTTCTATTTGGCAAAGTTTCTCTTGGTTTCATGCATTTTGGCTAGGGGGGATAAAATTTTACTCGTTACTGTTATCTGCCATATGTTGGTCCATTTGGAAGGTTCGAAACAAGGTTACTTTTGATGGGTACAACTTAAGGTCCCCTATCACTATTGTGTTTACGGTTTGTGATTTTTTAAAATATTGGGCAGGTCTTTACAATGAGGAGGATAAGATGGCGATCATCGTTGGCGCTGATCAACTTGCCAGGAAAGCGCTTGAGGTCTCCAGGAGAGGAACAGAGACAGCGGCAGGTCATCCGCGGGCTTGCTTGATGATCACAGAAGGCTGAGTTTGTAGTTCCCTTTGGTCGTTCTGTAGGTGGTCTTGCTGAAGTTGGGTTTGATGCCCGGTTTACTGGATTTTGTCTGCTGCCTTATGCTTAGTTCGTTCAGTTGGTAGGTTTAGTTTTTCCAGACTCATGGTAGCAGGTTTTCGCCCCACAGGTCTGTTCGAGATCGAACATTCTCAGTGGGTTTCCTGCTGCTGCACCAGCTCGCTGTACCCCCTAGTTTCGTTGCCTGTGGTGCTGTGTTTGTGAAATTGCTGAAAACTTGTAGCTGAATCTTGTATTTCCGTTAAGAAATACATGGAAAGGGGGTTAGCCCGATTGGGAAAAAAAACAGATACATTTATACATGACACGGTAGCAAATTGGTATAGTGGCATATGTACGACAACCACAAATATAAACGGTAGAAAATTCATTGCTCGCTGCTGAAAGCAGCACATTTGCTCGATTAACCAACAGTACAGACTGGGGAAATATAAAAAGGTATACGAGATTCTCACCGAAGCAGAGTGAGGCTTATTACTGTGGTTCATCTTTGTGTCCACAGCATTGAGTGTTTCCACAGGCAGCTCGTACATCATCTCCTCTCCTCTCTTCACCGCCTTGATTTTCCCGGTCCCGGCACCACCTTCCCCTTTACGCTTCTTCTCCAGGCCCTGTTTCACCTCCTGCCCAGGTGCGATACACGCCTACTCTGCTTTGAGAGACGCGACAACATTTAACGGGAGAGGGGGAAATGGAAACGATCTTGGAGTACCTTTTGTATCGAACGCCCAGGTGAATCGGGCACACGAGACTCCAGCGCAGGCCCATCCTTCCTGATCGACGCCAGTTTCTTCTTCTCCCCGACCCCGGCGCCGTCGCCGTCGCCATCCTCCGTCAAAGCAGCAACGGCGGGCACTTCCTCCCCACCCTTAATCTGCGCCCAACCATCCTTGTCCGCCCAATCAGCTATGTCAGCGAGTCGAACAGGCGCAGCGTCGAGGCCGTAGCGGAGGACCATGTCTTGTCCTACCTGGAGCACCAGCAGCGTGCCACCCACGATGCGCGCTTGCCTCCAGAAGTTGCGGTAGTCCTCGTCCATGGGTCGGGTCTCGTACCACGGGAGGACGTCCGCGGCCGCGGGCGGGATCTTCTTCTCCACCACCACCCGGTGGCCGCTTCCTGGCTGGTCCGGGGAGGGGGCGAGGGCGCTTCGGGCCTCGCCATTGGCGGCGGGCGTCGCCGGCGACTCGTACCTGACGGTGGCGGGAGGGGATTTGCCGCGGGCGGGGAGGTCGAGGACGTAGGAATTGCCGTCGGGGTGGACGTTCTGGAGGAAGAAGAGGGTGTCGGGGTCGACCTGGTCGAGGCGGAGCCCCTGGGCGGCGACGGCGGCGGCGATGGGGGCGGCAGAAGGGCGTGGGCCGCTTGGGCGCGGCTGCGGCATGGTTGGGGTTTTTGTGTCGGGAGCTTCAAAGGTACGAATGCCAAGGGGCAAGGGCAGCTCGTCGAAATTATGAGCGAAACAGAATGAATACTACTCTGCGAGTGCGAAGTGCGAAGAGACGGCACGGAGGGGGAACGGACGCTGGCGATGGGAACGTTCGGCTTCGGGAAACTATCCAACGGTGGCTGATCATGCTCTGTGGTCTTGACAGCTGACCTTTCGACCAACAGGAAAGTAGACATTAAGGGTGTGTTAGGGTGTGTTTGGTAGCCTGGCTGGCCAATCTCAGCCCATACAAGCTGAGTCTAACCCAGCCCACTTCATACAAGTGTGTTTTATTTGTGTTGTTTGGTAGATTGTATGAGCTGGGCTGAGCTAAGCTGAGATGCTGTTTGGTAAGATGTATGACTTGAACCATGCCACAAAAAATAAAAAGCAATCAGGTCCCTAACTGGAAAGCGAAAAAAGCAATCAGGTCCCGGAGAGCTTGGGCTCGGTCTCCGGCACCGTCGCCGGCGAGAGGAGCCGTTGGCGAGCGCCCAGCACCGGTGAGAGCTGCCACGCGCAGCCGGTGAGGACGACGACGAGCCGACGTCACCTGCCTGTGCGCCTCGCAGCCTCCCGCTCCACGCGTGTGCCGTCGTTGGTCGTCGGGTGCGCAAGGCAGTGAGAGCCAAGCGTCGCCGCTGCGCCCCGCGGCCACGCGCCGTCGCCGCCTCGCTCGACCGCCGCCACGCGCAGCCTCCTCGCGGTCCTCTGCGGTGTGGACGACGTCCTCTGCGAGAGACGGTGCGGGATGCCAGGCAGCAGCGCTGGCGCCGTGATGCACACGGTAGGTGTGTTGTTGGGAGACCCCAAGAGGAAGGTATGAAGTAGTGCAGAAGCAAGTTTTCCCTCAGTTGTGAAACCAAGGTTATCGAACCAGTAGGAAATAATGAATTCTCCCGAGGTGTCAACGGCGTCAGAAAAGTCTGCGGCGTAGGTGACGTGGAACCTGCACACAACACAATCAAGATACTTTGCCCCAACTTAACGGTGAGGTTGTCAATCTCACCGGCTTGCTGTAACAAAGGATTAAACGTATGTGTGGAAGAAAGATGTTTGTTTGCAGAAAGTAACAGGTTTGCAGTTTGTGGTTTATCAGATTAAAGAGAAGGACCGGGGTCCACAGTTTACTAGTGGTGTCTCTCTATAAATAATAATAACATTCATGCGGGTAAACAAATTACAGCTGGGCAATTGATAGAATAATGATGAGCAAACCAATGCATATACCAACGTTATGATGTCTAGTGTGAGATTCATTCGGGCATTACAACAATATACATAGACCGTTCCAACCGCATCTATGACTAATAATCCACCTTCCGGTTAGCGTCCGCACCCCTTTCAGTATTAAGTTGCATGCAACAGATTATCGCCTTAAGCACTGTGTGGTAAAGTAAGTAAGTAACATCATCCTTAGACAAAGTACTATTGTTTTATCCCTAATAGCAACAGTACATCTACAACCTTAGAGCTAGCTGTCACCACCCCAGATTTAATAGAGACATGAACCTACTATCGAGCATAAATACCCCCTCTTGGAGTCACAAGCATCTACTTTGCCAGAGCATACACAAGTAACGGAGAGCATGCAAGATCATTAAATAGCACACACATGATATATTATGAAGCAATAACTTTAGTACTCAATATTCATCAGATCCCAGCAAACACAACATGAAGTATTACATAACGGTGATCTTGATCATGATAGGCAGCTCACAAGATCTAAACATGATAGCACAAGAGGAGAAGACAACCATCTAGCTACTGCTATGGACCCGTAGTCCAAGTGTAGACTACTCACGCATCAGTCCGGAGGCGGTCATGGCGACGTAGAGGCCTCCGGTGACGATTCCCCCTCCCGGCAGGGTGCCGGGGAGGAGTTCTGATCTCTCCCGAATTGGTGTTGACGACGGCGGCGGCTCGGGACCCGTGGAGGAAAATATGAACACCGTGCTAGGGTTTTTGGTCGAAGGGGTATTTGTAGGCGAAAGGGCGAAGGCGGTGGAGCTCCGTGGGCCCCACACCACCTCCTCGCGCGGCCAGGGGGGCTCCCGCGCCTGGGGGTGGTGTGGGCCCCTCGGTGAAGGAGCATTTTCCCTCATGTGTGGTTTTGGTAATTAAATGACAATCTCTATGGACTAATGTTTGCATTGAGATATCTTATAGATCGTGTCCATGAGAATAGTAGAGTTCATGTGTTGGACTCTTGAAGCTTATTTGATGACCAAGGTTCCATTCAACGGTGTATATTATGGATGGTCATGTGTTGAGTGGAGCATTTGCAAGTATGTCTTGAAGGAGTCAAGACATCATATTAGCAAAGAAAGATTGGAAGATAAAAGGTTGATCAAGTTGTTGATCAACACACAAAGCTACAAGATGTCCCAAGTGGGATCATGTATCTATTGGGATGGTAATCACTTGTCCATATAGCTTTGTGAACTAACCCATGATATGTGTGTATGGTATCTTTATGTGGGGTTAGGTATCTTCCCATGGGCTTGCAGCATATCGAAGATTTCATATAGCTCATGGAGGATGACGTCATGTGGTGATCGTCATCAAGTATAAGGTGTGCAAGACCAAGAGAAGCTCTTGAAGAGATCCTATGCTTGGAGCTTGCAATGGAGGCATGAAGACGAAGCTAAGCGAGACTCTCCCATAATGGAGTATGGGGGAGTATTTGGAGATGTCTTCATCAAGCATGTGCTAGCAAGCGCAATCAAGAAAGGTGATCCACTTGAAGAGATCAAGATAGTCATCATCTAACTCAAGTGGAATGCTCAAGGCAAAGGTATGATCTTGATAGGGCTATAGGATAGATAGGCGTACTATCAAGAGGGGCTCTCAAGTGAGTAACTTGATCGCATCGTTGTGGAGAGCTCAAACCTTTGCATACTTGGCATATCATATTTCTTGGTTCTTATTTGGCTTTTATGGTGGTGAGGAACTAGAGCTTGGTTCATCTCCATGTCAAGCTCTTGTTCATCGAAAACAGTTTTACTTTGGAAAACTTGTTGGGTTTTCGGTGGCGAAAATATTGCCGGTTCAACCGTGAGGAAAGTCCCACACCTTGCCATGTGTGGTGATTTTACTCTATTTATGGGATGCAATATTTTCACTTTTTGTTGGGTGCCTATCGTCGCTATCTTTCCAACAAAATTGGTCTCACCTCATTCGGAGTTCATTTGCAAAAGTTATAGCTGTTTTCGTTTCGGTGTTCTGCTGAACCGGATTATTGGGGCCGGATATTTCGCTCTACCGGAATATCCGGTTGCCCAGCTCGTCCAAGAAAACGGCTAAGGAAAGAAGGAAAAGAGGTGCTGGACTCAACCGGAAATTGTGGTCGGATATTTTGATGACCCGGAATTTCCGAGTTGCCCTCAAAGAGCCTCGCGAAAACGTCTAAGGAAAGAATTGTTTTCGGCACTGACTCCAACCAGAAATTCAGCTCGGAGATTTTCTTTGACCGGATATTCCGGGTGACCGGAATTTCCGAGTCTCACTTAAACCGGAATTTCCGAGTGTCGAAACAGCCAACGGCTATTTTTCCTGGAGGGCTATAAATACCCCTCCCCTTCTTCTTCCTCAGCTAATCCAAGGCAGCACGTTTTCCCTCTCTCTCCTACTCCATTGTTGACCTTGGAAAGCTCACTTCCGTCTCAATCCCTCCATAGATTCTTGCATATTCTTTAGGGAAAGTTGAGAGGAGATCTAGATCTACAATCCTACCAATCCATCTCTCCTCTAAGTGAGGGGAACCTAGTGGATCTAGATCTTGGAGTTCCTTTGTGGTTCTTCTCTTTGTTCTTCCTCTCTTCTCCCCCCACAAGCATTAGTTGCTTTTGGTGGGATTTGGGAGTGAAGGAT
The DNA here is from genome assembly GCA_026929855.1 of Poa annua. Taxonomy (NCBI): domain Eukaryota; kingdom Viridiplantae; phylum Streptophyta; class Magnoliopsida; order Poales; family Poaceae; genus Poa; species Poa annua. The sequence goes on from CM049433.1 coordinate 77,571,490, forward strand.
TTGACTCCTTTGTGGTTTCTTGTGTTCTTCCTCTCTTATTCCCCCATAAGCATTTGTTGCTTTGTTGGAATTTGAGAGTGAAGGACTTGAGCACTTCGTGTGCTCTTGCCATTGCATTTGCATCGGTTTGAGCCCTCCATGAGGATTCGTGGTGGTGTTACTTGTGAGCTTGTTACTCTTGGGTCATTGGACCCTAGACGCCTTTTGTGGCCGGCCTTTTGTGGCCAAGACCTTTTGTGGTCAAGACCTTTTGTGGTCACTTGAGAGCCCCCAATTAAGTTGTGGGTGTGTGCCTCAAGACTTGGGAGCCCCCAATTAAGTTGTGGGTGTGTGCCTCAAGATTGTTGTAAGGGATTCGATCTCCGCCCAAAAGGGGATCAATAGTGGAAGGTGAACTCGCAACCTTTTGTGGTTGAGTTCATCAGGAGAAGAAGGTGAGCCTTGGTGGCGTTGCGGCTAACCTGTTGTGGTTGCGCACACCTCTCCAAACGAGACGTACACCCTTTGGGTGGAACTCGGGAATACATCCTCGTCTCCGCGTGCCTCGGTTATTTCTATACCCGAGCTCTTTACTTATGCACTTTACATTGTGATAGCCTTCGTGCTTGAAGTCATATATATATCTTGCTATCACCTTGTTACTTGTATTGCTTAGCATAAGTTGTTGGTGCACATAGGTGAACCTAGTATATTTAGGTTGTATGCTTGCTAAAGTAAAACACTAGTTTTATTCCGCCTTTATCAAGCATACCAGAATTTCCGGTCCATCTTGGCTCGGAAATTCCGGCTCCCCGGAAAAAGTTTTTAATCGCCTATTCACCCCCCCCCCCCCCCTCTAGGCGACATCTGTCCGTTCACTCGGGCTCCGTCTTCGACTCCTCTTCGGTGCTCTGGAACGTTCCCAAATAAAAACTGACTTCTAAAAAGAAATCGTCCAATTCCGAGAATATTTCCTTAACTACTTTTCTGAAACCAAAAACAGCAGAAAACAGGGAACTGGCACTGTGGCATCTTGTTAATAGGTTAGTCCCAGAAAATGCATAAAACTATATAAAATGCATATAAAACATGTAATAACTTGGTATAATATAGCATAGAACATAAGAAATTATAGATACGTTGGAGACTCCAACGTATCACGCCGGCGCGGTGGACGACGTCCTCTGCGGCGTCGGGAGCGGGGAGTTGGGCGGGGTTGGGTGCAGCAGTGGGCGGCAGGTCGGCGGCGGTCAGCGTCGGCGGCGGGGAGAAGAGAGCAGGGCGCGGTGGGGCGACTTGGAGAAGATAGCACCAGAAGAAATGAGAGAGAAAGAGAGATGTGGGTCAGGGTCTGGGGGTGGGGCGCGCGCGGGGCCGTGGGCGAAGCGAGCTTGGTTGGGGAGAGAAGCTCGATTCTCACTTCTCTCATCAGCCTGGCTGAGGAGGCTTTTTGCATGAGATGGCATGGCCCAAGAGACACGACCCGAGCTACCAAACAACAAAAAGTTGGGTGGGGAGAGATTTTCTGAGAGCATACGGGCTACCAAACACACCCTTAGTTTCTGGAACCAACCGGAATGGAATGGAACGGATCCATTCCGTGAGCTCGTTCTTATGTTCTTTTCTGGGATGGAGTGGAATGAGGTGGAATGCACTGGTTACAGAAAAGTGAATATTACCTCAATATGCGGAACCGACCGGTCCGGCCGATTCGGCCGGACGAGATGGAACGGCACAGTAATGCTGGGCGATTAACTCTAATTTAATCAAGTTTAGCAATAATTAATTAAGATTATGAATAATTAATCAAGTTTAGCAATAATTAATTAAGTTTATTAATAATTAATCAAGATTAGAAAAATAATTAATCGAGTTTGATGCCGTTCTCATTCCATTCCATTCCACCCCATCCTAGAAAAGAACACAAGAATGAAACGGTTCCGTGACAATTTTTTGTCCAAAACGAACACAGAAATGGAACGGTTCCATGACAGTGGAATGAACCGTTCCATTCCACCCGGTTCTAAAAACGAACACACCTTGAATGACGGACCACCAGCCTGCCACGCCAACCATTCATTGCACATACATTCACTACAGTACGTTTTATTTTGGTTTTTATTTTACTGGTTTTACAGCAAGGTTAACATTTTTCCTGTTAAAAAAAGCGAAAAATCTATTGAGCAGGCCCCTGCTGTTTGGCAAAACCAGACGCACGTAAACGAACGGATTTCGTCCGACCGAGTCAACGCGGCAGTTTCACGAACTCGTGCATGTCCTGCACGAGGGCCGCGTTCCCTCACGTTCCGCCGGAGCGGGGATGCCCCGGAGCAGGTTACCACGCGGGGCGCCGGCTGGAGGCCGCCAATCTCCTGCTTCCCAAGCCGTCACCGGAGGCCACTCCCATCTGCTAGCCGCGCCGCCGCGCATGAGGTTGCAGCTCTCCTGCTCCCCGCCTGCCCTATCTCGAGCTTCCAGGCCGATCTCATCGAGCTCTGTATCCCCCTCACTACCGATGGCCATGGTGGCCGGCGAGGGGTAGCCGGGTGGAAGCGGCCCGGATCTGTTGGATGTAGCAATTTTTCAGTTTTCTATAAGGTTGCAGGGAGAAGAGATGTTCCAGGATCTATGTAGTGTTTGTGTAGAATATTGTTGAGTGCGTGAGCTCCAAATCAGCGTATTTCAACTGACTAGAACGGGATCAAGCCCATCATCATTTGCGGACTTGCGTGAGCAGTTTGGGTGTCTACGAGTGAGAGGCTTGTGTGCTCCTTCAGTTTCAGTCATGACTCATGAGGTCCTGCTTATTGCATACAAGGTATTTGGTGAAATGCTTCTAAGAACAATATAGTCCAGCGGATTGCTGTCCTACTAGAAATAGCAGTAGCATTCAACGACGTTCTACTGAACAGAGTCATAGGTACCCTCCTAGAATGTGTCTGGACCAAGTACATACAGTATTGTTTTGCGAACCTGGTAGATATTAAGCTCAGAGTGGATGAATCCAACTGTTCCTATTTTCTTGTACTAGTTAATTGCTGATGTACCACATTTGTTTTGGATTGATGCCATGCCGTTTGGTCAGCTTGTCGTGTGTTCGATTTGCTTCGCATCGTGTATATGTGTGAAGAATTGTTATTTGTTCTTATTGATCTCTAGAATTGTGCTAATATCTGTAGGAGTGTTACATATTTCTAGTAGTCCCGCTTGTTGATGGAATTTATTAAATCTGATCAAATCTCTAGCGGCTGCATACGCAACCTAAACTTTCACTAATGTTTTCCATTTTTCCTAATTTCTTTAACAAAGTGCAGCAACAAATTTGATGAATCAGAAAATAACAAATAAACAAACAAAATTAGTAGTCACTAAAAAAGTATCCACCCAATATACTGATAAACTTACCATCAATTACTGATGAACTTACCACCCAATACTGATAAACTTACCATCAAATACTGATAAACTTACCATCAATTACTGATGAACTTACCACCACGAAATCAATATAGTTACCATACTGTTTCTGTAATATTTACCCACCCAATACTGATAAACTTACCGCCCGGTACTGCCCGGTACTTATGAAGTTATCCATCACGAAATCCATGTAGTTATCATACTCTTTTGGTAATATTTACCCACTAAATACTGATGAACTTATCACCCGGTACTTATGAAGTTATACATCACGAAATCAATATAGTTATTACACTCTTTCGATAATATTTATCCACACAATTCTGATTAACTCAGTACTTATGAAATTTTTCACCATGAAATTAATGTAGTTACCATACTCTTTCGGTAATATTCACCCACCAAATACTGATGAACTTACCACCCGATACTCATAAAGTTATCCACCATGAAATACTCTTTTGGTAATATTTTGCCCACCCAATACCGATGAACTTACCACCCAAAACCCAATACTGATAAAGTTATCCATGTGTTTTCTAGTGTAGTTATCCATCACAAAATCAATATAGTTGTCATACTCTCTCGGTAATAGTTATCATCCAAATACTATAGAGTTACCCCCGTATTAATAAATTCACCCATGTTTTTTATATGTAGTTATCCAACACAAAAGCGTTATATTTACCCTACTCTCTCGATAATAGTACCACCCAGTACTGATAAAGTTATCCCATGTGTTTTCATGTGTAGTTATCCACCACAAAAATGTTATAGTTATCATACTCACTCGGTAATAGTTACCATCCAATACTGATGGATTTACCGACACAGTACTGGTAAAGTTACACATGTGTTTTCATGGTGAAGTTATCCAGCACGAACTCAATATAGTTAACACACTCTCTATGTACTAGTAACCCACCCAATATTGATGGAGTTACCCACTCAGTGATTATGAAGTTATCCATGTGTTTATGATGTAGTTATCCACCACGAAATTGATATAGTTAACATGTTCTCTAAATAATAGTTACGAACACAATGTCCATATTTTTTATGTGTAGTTTCACTATGAAATCAACAATTATCATACTATATGCATGCATGATAAATTTACCATCTTAAAGTAATGTGGTAACTTAAAATCTCGTAAAGATTTAAAAGAACAGGAAAAAATGTTTCTATTTTAACCCAAAAACTAATCGCTAATATGGTGGTAACTTACGTATGCAATACTGGATAACTTATATGTACAAGCGTGGTAACTTCTGGTCGAAAAAAAAAGTTATCGGAACATATCGACATGGGATCTAGTTTTGAAGATCTCGTCGCGACTAGTCTAACGGTGAAAACGGATTCTCAATCGGATAAACAGTTTGGTCTACGAAACTTTTTAAATTTTGGAGTTACACATTTAATGCGGGATGACATCAGCTTGTTTTTCTGTTTGTGCATGCATGCAAAGGGGCATTTCTCTTCGGTCACAGCGTATACATACCCTAACCAGTATGCGCCCGCCAATTAGTCCCGTCCTAAAAAAAGATTTCCTTAGAAGTACTCTAAAGTTGAAATTGGTGAGATATGCTCATGCTAGAATTTATGAAATAAATGTTTTCTGAGACATGTTATTACTGTACTAGTAGTACATCATTTGACGACACGAATTTTAAGCTATGTCCCATCGACCACACACAAGGATGACTTCGGTTTGCTTGGTCACCAGAAATTCGAAAGGCTCCATTCAAAAAATATTTATTTTTCATTGAATTATTACAAAATCTCTCATACAAAGAATTTTTCGAAGCAAAAGCCCTAAGATACACAAGTATTTTTTAGGGTAGGCATCCACAATGTATGCCAAATTGGAATGCCAAATATGAAATTTGGCTTTTGGAGCCGGTTCTCTCCATTGTGGAGTTGTCAAATCTTGTTGCGATAGCCAATTTTTTTTGCATGGGAGCAACTAGAAGAGCCAATGCCAAATGAGTTAAAGTGAATAAAATAATATGATGGAGGGGTGGAAATAGAGAAGTGTGAGTAGTACAAGATTAGTTTAATTTTACTTTTTTACATGGTGGGGCATCACATGAGAGAATTTGGCATTTGACACATTGTAGCTTAAATAGTAAATTTAGCATTGATGCCAAATAAATGTATGTGGCAAATTTGGCTATGGCAACACTGTGGATGCTCTAAGTGTCAAAGGTTCATTCTTCAAAACAAGGACTAGGATAAGCAAGTTTAGTAATTACTCGAAGGAGCGTGTTAAGTGTTTTTCGGGGGATCCGTCTGCAAAATCCCCCGCCTCCTTAAGCCACCTGATACAGCCGCTATCAACCGATCCAATGCAGTATCCAATAGTACTATATATGAAAGTTTGTTCATTTCGCGCCCTGTCATTGCTCCACGTCGCCCGCTTTCTTCCGACCGTCCGATCGGCGTGACGGACGGCCCAGATAAGCCCACGCCAGCCCCCAGATCCCGCGGTACTGTAGCAACCGAATTTCTACCAATCGGAGCGCGACACGTCGCCCGGTCGCCCGCCGGTCGTCCCCGGTTCCGCCGGTAACCGAGCATTGTTTGCATAAAAACCCCCCAAAGATCCGTGCATTAACCTGCAGTCCACAGTTTCCTGCTGCAAAGGACCGTTTTGCAATTCGACCAAACTTGACATGCTTTTTTTGAAAAAACGGCCCGCAGAATCCCCCCGCGCTCCTTCTCACTCCCGCAACCCATCGATCGCCGCGCCGCCGCCGCTAGGCGCCTCCCCGGTCCAATCTATGGACAGGAGGAGCTCCGCCGTCGCGCCTTCTACGTCCTCGCCGGCGGCTGCGTCCCAAGATGGCCGGAATCGCCGGAGTTCGTCGTCGCCGTATTCCGCCTCCGTCGCCGCTGTTTAGGTCGCCGCCGGCGACTCCGGCGACCAAACGGCGCGGCGCGCTGCCCGTTCCGCTCCCCTCCCCCTCCTCTTACAGATCCGAGCGATCTCGGGACCGCGCGCGTGCGCCGCCGCGCAGTGCGGGCTCGGCAGCGCCGGCCGCCTCCGCCGCCCGGTGACGTCAAGGGCTGACGTCACCACGGTGTGGCTAACGTGTGTGTCCCGCCTGTCAGCCAATTTTCAATTATAGAAAAAAATAAAATTCAAAAAATGCATATCTTTCAATGCACAACTCAGAAAAATACAAACAAAATACCAAAATTTGAAGAAAAAATATTTTTGCAGCAAACACATTTATATGTATGTTTACACAACTAAAAAAAGAATAACTAGAAGAAATGATTTTTTTTGTTATAGAAAAAACTAAAATTCAAAAAATCCATATCTTTCAATGCACAACTCAGAAAAATACAAACAAAATACAAAAAATTATAGAAAAAATATATTCTTGCAACCAAGACATTTATATACATGTTTACACAACTCAAAAAATAATAACTACAATACACAACTCAAAAAATAATGACTACAAGAAATGATATGACTTTTTTATTACAGGGAAAACTAAAATTTTAAAAATTCATATCTTCCAACAAACAACTCAGAAAAATACAAACAAAACACCAAAATTTGAAGAAAAAATATATTCTTGCAACCAACACATTTATATACATGTTTACACAACTCAAAAAATAATAACTACAAGAGATGCTATAGCTTTTTTATATTAACTGGACCAATTTTTAAAACGTGAAAGCATTTCTATAAATACCATCGCAAGAAATAAAAATTGGTTATTAGGTCCACATAATCAAAATTCAAATGTACGTAAAATAATAACTACAAGAAATGCTATAGCTTTTTTATATTAACCGGACCAATTTCTAAAACGTGAAAGCATTTCTATCAATACCATCGCAAGAGATAAAAATTGGTTATTAGGTCCACACAATCAAAATTCAAATGTACGTATATCGAAGTTTCAAATCTCTTTCAAATCTACTCATTCAAATTCCAAATTTATGTACTTTAAAGTTTCTAACCTCTTTGAAAACTGCTCAGTTTCCAAACGTACAAAGAGTTCGAATGGGAAAAACAACTCAATTTGAATCCTTCTCGAAATCTAAACTATTTACATACACAACCTTTTTAAAATTTCACTAATTCTCAAACCTACACAATTTTTAAATGTCCAAATTATCAAATTTAGATTTTATTTAATACACGGGCGTGAACAACTTTAACAAAATTTAATTACAAGGAGTAGTAAAGTATTTTATATTAGTTGGACCAATTTCCAAAACGTGAAACATTTCTATAAATGCCCTCGCAAAAGTGAATGCTGGTTATTTGTGCCATATAATCAAATTCCATATTTAGGTATATCAAAGTTTTAAATATCTTGGAAATATACTCATTTTACAAGCGTACAAATAATTCGAATCAGAAAAACAACTCAATTTGAATCCTTCTCGAGATCCAAACTATTTATATATACAAACTTATTAAAATTTCACTAATTCTCAAACTACATAATATTTAAACATCCAAATTACGAAATTTAGATTTTATTTAATACATGGGCGCGGCAGGGCCGCGCTAAATTGCCTAGTATGCATACAAAGTAGTTCGTATTAATAACACCGATAAAGTGTTGCAGTAGATGGTGATCTGGAATCTTGCTCCAATAACAATATTTCCTCGATTAACACGATGAACTGGCAGTGTCTCCCCATTCTACACGCAATGACTGATAATTGGCATTTGGTCTTGCATTTAGTAACGGTTTTTTCTCTGCAACGTTGTCTAGAGTAACTGGACGCGCCCTTAGTTTCTTTGCCCTTAAAATCTGCAATTTGCTCTCAACTTGCTTCATGGTAGGCCTTTGTTCGCCTTGAGGTCTCAAGCACATCTGCGCAAGCGAGGCGATATTTTCCATTTCCTCCTCTGTTGCTTCTTCAAGAACCTGAGCAGCCACAATCTCTTTAATCGGTTTAATATTTATCTGCCACAGAAAGTAGTTGGACAAGTTCTGTTTCAGTCCTGGTTCAGCTGTAAAAATAGGCTCCTTTCTAAGAAGCAGCTCCAAAAGTACAACCCCGAAACTATAGACATCACTCTTCTGATTTAGTTGCCCAGTGTAGAAATACTCCGGATCTAAGTATCCGTGAGTGCCTTGAACATTTGTTACAACATGGGTCTTATCTTTTGGGACCAATCTTGACGCCCCAAAGTCTGAAAGTTTGGCGGTGCATATTCCATCTAAGAGTATATTGGAGGATTTCACATCACGATGGAAAACTGACACTGAGGCTGACGAATGGAGATAACAAAGAGCTCCTGCAGCCTCTGCAGCAATTCGCAGGCAGTCATCCCAGTGCAAAGATAATTTACCACTTGAATTTCCATGTAGGATGCCGAACAATGAACCATTAGGAATAAAGTCATATACCAACAACGGCACCTCAGCTTCAAGGCAACACCCAAAGAGCTTTACGATATTTCGGTGATTTATCTGCGAGAGGATTGCGACCTCATTAATGAATTGGCTGATCTCATCTTTTTCAATAATTAATGATTTTTTTATTGCCACCACATGCTTATCAGTCAATATGCCTTTGTAAACTGTCCCATGGCCTCCACGGCCCAAGATGCGCTTGGGGTCGAAATTATTTGTCGCCTTCTTCAGATCTTCGAATGAGAAAATTCTTGCCTTGTCACTTGCATTTTTATCAGATGATATCAATTGTTCCAGGAGAAGACCTTTGTTTTTTCGGAAATATATCCTTCTTAGTTCCCTTTGAACGTTTCTTTTCCAAGCTAATATGAAGAATGTGACAAATAAGCTCAACAGTAGAATGCCGGCCCCACTGCACAGTCCAATTATAATACCTACAATCGACATGCCCCGTAAGTAATATTCCTTCTCGCTGATGTATCTAGAAATAAACCGAGCTTACCGATCAGGAGATTTTGCTGTTTTGTTGGAGTGCATTGCAGCTTTGTCGGGTCATATTCTGATTTGGGAGGACATTCGGTGCACGTGAAGGCTCCAATAGTATTATGGCATATCCCGGCGCAACTGTTTCGTGTCAGACACTCATCGATATCTGCAGTTATATATCCATGGATATCTTTGGTCAGCTGCACAAGCATAATCTATGAAACGAGAATTCTCCATTACTAATAAAGCATAAATGTAGTACAAGTAGCTATACTGATGTTTTATGCTATGAATAAAGCTTGTTTGATCATAAGCTTTGAGCAAGTTGGTATATGTAACCGTGGCTTGGTAGAAAATGCACAGCAAAGGATACACAATAGGGGTGTTCTGTTTAGTTAAAACTACAAACTTGTTCATGTAATGCATGTTTCTCACATTGTATCACATGGAAAATATAAGTAAAATACTTCACACCACCATATCTAAAATTTAAATGTATCCTAAAAAAGTCTTACAATCACCTTATTAAAAACAAAGGAAACTACACTAAGCATGCACAAGCCCAATGAATTACTAGGGGTAATTTCAAATTGATTATATCATAAATGTGCAATTAAAAGGTAACAATTTGGATCCAATTTAAATCATGAGAAGATAACACTTTAACTAAAAGGTAACAAAAATTAATTAATTAATGAGTGAGATCAATAGTATCCCGTTTTCCATATTACATTTAATTAACATAAACTAGTAGCGTGCCTTCTAACTAGATCAACTACTTTTTTACTTCTTTTTAGAAGAAAAAAAAACACTATTTTTACTTCTATCCGGCCTCACGAGAGAATCTATTTCAAAATAGATGTTTCCATTTGAAATTTATTTTCATTGAAAGAAATACAAAGAAAAATGTAGTTAATTTTACCCCTCAATGGCCTTTAGGACCCATTCCAACATATGTGTTCTCATCTTCTCGAAAAAATATGTTTCTCTCTCGGTGCCAGGAATCACAAGGATAGGAGTTTACCTTCACAACCATGTTTAATATAGGGATTCCCACTGAAACCAGCTTCGCACTTGCAGCGGTAACCAAAGTAACCCCTGGTGGAGTTAACAGGCACGCATGTGCTTTGGGTACTCACACATGCATATCCTGAGATATTTTGTTGAGCCTCAAGACAAGTCAAATTGGCCACAGCCCACTCTAGAGATGCCGTTTGATTGGAACTTGTATATAATTGTTGCCCTTCGTCAACAGCAATAAAACTTTCTGCTATTCCTGGCCCGGCCTCCATATATTCAATGATACCATCATCGACGTTTATGTTGGTCACAAGAGAGTCTTCATCAGCGAAAAGAACCAGTGATGTTTCATTTATGCAATTGAGGTGAAATGTTTCTCTTGCGTAACAACCTTTTGTCAAGCCAAAAGGATATGGAACACTGATCTTACCACAAGAACGAGTACAATCATCTTTCTGTTGCACGGGATTATAACCTAGTTATGATAAGAGGTAAATCTTGTTATGATCATATTGCCACCACAGAATTTACAGACTGTAGATTATAAAGAAAAAAACCACAGCAGACCTTGCAAACGAGAGTCCAAAATCTTAAGTAGGTCAACATTTTTAAGTTTGTATTCTTATCGTATCCAAATATTTGTTTCTCCTATTAGGCCTTCAACAAAAAATATGCAACATTAAACAAGGATGTTTTTCTAAAGGTTTAACTCTAAGAAGTGTGTATATGATTATGTTGATAATAAATAACAAAATAAAGACGATATGTTTTTAGGGGAAGTCTGGCATTTTTGTTATTTTCTCAACAGTTTGCTTATAAAATCATGCTTGAATGTACGAGGACACAAATAAAACTAACCGCCAATATGCATACACGTTAGGTACTATTAATTTTACATGTGTATGAAGTTCAATCTGATTTTTGGTCCTGTTATCCGTGGAAAAAACTTAGGGTTGTCTGAGAGCATGGGCACCAGGGAGCATATGATACTTTACAATGCATACCCAAAGTCATATATACCTCATACATACCTAAGATATACATACCCAAAATATTTGTATGGTCTACATACCTAAAACTTACCGTATTCCATCCAGGAGCATGGGCACCAGGGAGCATCTGATAGATACTCTCGGATTTGAAAACGCAAGAGCTTTCTACATTACTGTTGCACTATATTTGAGCTCTTTTACGGTGGTTGTGGAAACTAATTAGGTAGTTTCAGATAGTTTCCATCATAAATTATTTCAGCCCTTAGATTTAGTCCATCCCTCCTAATTTATTACAGACGTCCAATCATCCTATCATTAATTGGGTACCTTAAAACAAAGTTTCTATACGAAAGAAGTCCATATAACCCCACCACATCAATGGTGTTCAAGAATTAGTGTAACAATCCGACACAAGAATAAAATGGTCACGGTTAATGCCTTTAGATGATCGCCCACACATGTACGAGCATGAAAGATTTTTTCCTTCAAAGTGATGTTTGGATTGAGTGTAACTTTGTGTGCTTCCCTGTAAAAAAATAGCCGGATCCAAGAATGATCGAAAAATTACAACATAGTGTAGCTGCACAACAAATAGCTTCAGGGGGAAACTCTGCATATGCAGATATGCTACAGTGATCGATCTTTTTTTGCCACAGTTGAGGTGCGGCAAGCAACAATCCACACGTGCCTGACGGTCCTGCCCTACTTCATCCGTAGCTAGCAGCCTACACAATTGGCCGGGCGGCGCAACGAGATGGACGCGTTAATCTCGGTGTTGCTGGGCCTGCTGGGATGTTTTTTTGTTTCAGGTGATAGGATCGGGCGGCTATTGACATCAATTTACCTAAATGTCCTTTTATTTTAGATTTTTTTTGGTAGTTTCAAATAGTTTCTGATAGTTTTAATCTAATAGTTTCAATTAGCTCTCATTTTTTTACCGTTTGATTAGAGTGGATGAACAGTTAGTAAAATTATCAACTACTATGATAAAACTTGTATATTTGAAACGCAAGAAGTGCAGGTGTTGCTGAACTAGAGAATGGTGTATTAAGAAGCTAGTTAGAGTAAATTACGGTATCTACATTTTGCAATCCCCTTTTAAGTTGTTTGCGCATTTGTTCATGTTAGCTGGCGTGTAGGCTGTTGTTCATGGAGAATTATTTTATAATAGAGTAATATTTTTTAAACATTTATTCGAAATATAGCATGTATTTTGAAGAAATTTAAATAGTAGGGCACTGTCGGCATCGGTAGTGCCGAAAGTCCAACTTTCGGTGTGGCCACAGCCGAAAGAAGCCAAAAGAAGCCTCCCATGAACGACTCTTAATTCTTCTACTAAAACAAAAATTGCTCATCCGTACCATAAGTTGAGATTAAAAAAATATATATAATATATGCGCATCGATGAGAAGGGTCCGTTCTCGTGATCGGTTTCGAGTTTAGTCGAGTGTAGCTTCTTAATTTTAGATCGCAATTCGTACAATTGTTTGATAAATTTTGTCAAATTCGTCGCACTCAATCGACTATTTATGTTTTTCTTTCACTATTAGATGGATCTCGCCCTTCTCCATAACTTTTATGTTGTAATTTTTTTATTTCGACAAATGCATAAATATTTTCTGAAGCATCTACTAAAAAATACGTATAGTACAGAGAAAACTTTAATAAGTCCGTCGAAACAAAAAAGTTACAATGTTAAAGTTGTGTAGAAGGGTGAGATCCATCTACTCGTGAAAGCAAATTTCAAACAATCGACCGAGTGTGACGAATTCGCCGAATAATTGTACAATTTACCATTCAAAACTAAGAAATTACAATCAACCAAACTCGAAACCGATCACAGGAATGAAACCTACTCGTCGATACGCATATATTCTATATATATTCTATCTCAAGTTAAGACATGGTTGAGAATGTTTTGTTTTAATAAAAAAAATTAAGAAGCAAAGGAACTCGTGCTTGTACAAGCTTCTTTTGGCAAAGCCCAAGCCGAAAGGCAGGTTTGGGCACAGCTGTGGCCGAAAGAAAGAAGAGACAAGTATATGTTTAAAACTAAACTTCTAACACAAGTATACGTTTAACGGCTGACCACTTTTACACGTTTCTTGTAATAAGATATATCTGTGCAGAAGGCAACACGAGCTTTATAGAAAGTATACGATCGTTGAATAAGGTTTTATGGATTCAGTACCTCTGTCAGGTGAGCAGCCTTCTAGAATGTATGGATTGCCTCCGTATCCATCGTTGCAGTAGCAGTAGTAGCCAAAATCATCAGCTGATAGGCATCTGCTGTGTTTGCTTATGCAAGCATAGTTTGTCTTGTTTTCCTTTGTGTAGTCACAGTTGGGTTCATCAACGATACTCCACTCGAGAGACGTAGAGCTGGTAATATGTATTCTGTCCCATAAGGACCTACCATCCTCACGTGGCTTGAGCTTGGCATGTCCATGGCGGACAAATCTGAGGTGAAAGGTGTGATGCGCAAGACCAAAATCATCGAAACTAATGGAGCAACACCCAGTACCATTACAGATCTGCCCAGACACCGTGTCCGTGATTTCTTCAGCGGGGCAGGAAGCCGCACAGTCTTGCAAAACTGAATTTGACACGTTGCTCACCAGGTACGCATGAAAGTCACAACCGGTTATATTAAGCTGGGCACCTGGCAGACTAAAGGATCTCCCCGGAGATTCCCAGTACATATGGTAAACATTGACTCCAGATACCATATGAATTATGTGTGAAATGTTAATGGGGATATAGAGGTTCTCAAAACTGTACAGCGTTGGAGAGAGGTTGTCAGTGGTAATAATGTTTTGGAAAACCTGAGTGGTGCCATCGCACAAGAGCAGCTTGGGCGGGTGAGCGGTGTCGTCGCAGGTGAGCTCGAAGTCCGGATTGCGGAAACAGCCGGAGCCGATGCCAAAAGGATAATCGAAGGTGAGATTGCCGCATCGCTTCCCACAGTTGGCTAGAGTTTCCGCGGACGGAAGCGTCCGATTCACTTCTTGGCTTTTTAGAACGCCGTATGCACCCAGGAATGGCAACCCAAGTACCAGGAGCAGTAGACACAACTCTGCACCATATTGCCTCATCTCCATCTGCACGCCTTCGAGCAACTGTTAAACGAATACGGAAAATCAAACAAAGCGACATGTGATGAACTAACGAAACATTTTGGATTTACTTACTTGCGACTGTCTGTGGTACTGCTTCGGAATATGCTTTAGTTAGATGAGCTGCGGGGCGATCGAAATAGTGAGTATTCCGGCTATGTGGAAATGATATTGGACTACTTGTCCGGATAGATACTGGGACATAACGTGTGTGTTCCGTCATTACTTCAAGGTAGTCTGCAGGTATACAAGTTCACACATCACATCTCCACCGCTCACATCCACATATAAGTACACATGGAGTTTCGGAGAACCATATACACACACTACAGGAAAAAGCCCAGTTGCGCCGACGGCTTTTTATCTGGACCGTCCGCATACATTTTATATGCGGACGAGGGTAAATAAAAAGCCGCCGGCATATATAAAGCCGTCGGCAACTAATGTTGTTGCCGACGGCTTTCTAAACCCGTCTGTCGGCATACATAAAGCCGTCGGCGTAAGTTATATGCCAACGGCAATGCCGTCAGCATATACATTTTTTTATTTTCTTTAATACTTATGTATAGTGTAAAACTATTCATCAAAAGAGTTCCAATTTTCTAAAACTATCAATATTTCTGTGATACAACCACTAACCACTAACTGTGTACCTTAAAATGATTTTTAAAAAAAATCTAGACGAAACTATCAAATTGTTGTAGTTGAAATTTGTATAACTATCGTAAAATCGGCATAAACTCATTTGTATAACTATGCCGTGGGAATTGCCATAACATGGTCATTTGGGTTGAAACTTGTAGATATTTATACATGATAGACCTTTTTGAGAAGACTTTTTTTGCAAAATTTGTTGAAAATCAAGTTTATCAATTTTCATAGCAAATAATACACTTAAAAGGACTCCATACCAAATGATATATCTTTTTGAGTTTCTTTCATTTTATTTGACTTTTTTGAAAAAAGGTCAAAATGGCCACCACGACGATTTATCGAAAGTGGTCCAATTTTCTAAAGCTATCGATGTTTCTGTGATATAACCAGTAATTGTGTACCTTAAAATGATTTTAACAAAATCATAACAAACTATCAAATAGTTGTATTTCAATTTTATATTACTTTCTAAAAATCGGCATAAACTCATTTAACTAGGCAAAACTAGGTAGAAATTAAGAAAATTTCCTAATCTTTTGAGATTATCCATAAAATGTGGACTACTATTTGTGAAAATTATATGGGTGTCATTTTGCATTATATTTTTTATGCTTTGTTCACAAAAAGTCATTTTTGGCACTTAAAAATGAAAAATAATTTTTATAAAAATAATTTGAAAGATTCCTTCAGCATGATTGTTTTCTATATCAAGATACACCTATTTGTGGAATATTAGAACTTTATAACACACTATGTCGTGGGAATGGTCATAACATTTTCATTTGGGTTGAAACTTGTAGATGTTTATACATGATAGACCTTTTTGTAAAGACTTTTTTTGCAAAATTTGTAAATTTCGATAACAACTACTACACTTAAAGGACTCCATACCAGAGGATATCTCTATTTGAGTTTTTTTATTTTATTTGATTTTTTTGAATAAAAAGGTCAAAATGGCCACCATAACTATTCATCAGGTCCAATTTTCTAAAACTATCGATGTTTCTGTGATTTAACCAGTAGTTACGTACCTTAAAATGATTTTTTAAGAAATTCATACCAAACTATCAAATAGTTGTAGTTCAAATTTTATTACTTCTGAAAAATTGACATAAACTC
Source organism: Poa annua (assembly GCA_026929855.1). Lineage (NCBI taxonomy): Eukaryota > Viridiplantae > Streptophyta > Magnoliopsida > Poales > Poaceae > Poa > Poa annua. Next base: position 77,587,675 of record CM049433.1, read on the forward strand.
ATTTAACTAGGAGAAATTAGGTAGAGATTAAGAAAACTACTAATCTTTTGGGATTATCCATTAAATGTGGATTACTCTTTCTGAAAATTAGATGGGTGCCATTTTGCATCATATTTTTTATACTTTGCACCAAAAAAAGTCATTTTTCGCACTTAAAAAATGAAATAATATTTATAAAAATAATTTGAAAGATTCTTTCGGCATGATTGTTTTCTATACCAAGATACACCTATTTTTGGAATATAAGAACTTTATAACAAACTATGCCGTGGGAATGGACATAACATGGTTATTTGGGTTGAAGCTTGTAGATGTTTGCACGTGCAACGCACATCTTTAAAATTATAAATCTTATTTTAATGTCATGAGTAAGGTTGTGCGAACAATTTAACATTTAAAGGGCACATGATAATCTCCATAATTACAATTTAAATATATTTAATAAATAAATTATGCAGAAAATCGTAGTTTTTATAAAAACATTCAAAATCATCATGAATGATATTTTTTTCAACCAGGAAGGTAAAACGATCCCACTCTTGTACCCAACTCGAATATATTATATAAAAAAGAAAAAATAATCAAATTCTCATCCGACCCTCTTGCCGACCTCCCAACGACCCTGCTACAACCTTTCGTCTTCTCCCCTATCTAATCGCCGCTCCCCATTCGCTTGGTGTCGACCTCCTTAGGTCGGCCCTCCCCTTTTTTATGGGATCAATGAAGTCTAATTCGAATATATTTTCTAATCATTCATTATCTTCTTTTTTTGAGAAACACAGTACAGACGCAGACGCTCACAAACACGCACGTACAGACACCCCTATGACCGCACACACGCAAACCCTACGCGTATGAGCACCTCCGAGAGACTGGTCCGGCATATCTTGAGGTTGACGAAGTCACCACGGGCGCCTCGCTGTTGACGGGCACGTCAACTACCACTGAAAGCATAGCGTCGGATAAATTCTGAAAAATCCAAGAAAATACGAGCACCCATGCCAAGTCTGTGACTTGAACCTGGGTGGACTGGTTCCAGCACAAGGAACCAAACCAGTTGAGCTAGGCTCACTTCGCTAATCATTCATTATCTATTATATACAAAAAGTAAAATGAGGTTGTTAAATAGAGCCACCATGTTAAGCCACATAGGTAACAAATATATTATCCATTGATTCTAAATATAACGGCTGAGATTAAAATATAAAAGCATTACGTACAACATTAATTGTACAAATACGTACATTCACCGTTAACATGTACGTGAAAAAAAGTAAATAGATTAAAGGACACCCAACTGAATCCGGTCAGCCGGCCGGCCGTGCCGTTCCGAATAAGCTGGCCTAGCAGCAGTTCTAATAGATCACGATCTGCTGTTTCAAAAAACTTATCACGACCAGCTAACATGGACAGATTTCAGTTGGCCACGGAGTTCTTGAAGATTACTTTTGACCATTGTCATCGTGAGGCAAACTGTGTTGCCCATGAGTTAGCTAGAATAGCGAGGAGCTCAGTCGTAGATGTTTGGCTAGATGATCCCCCAGACTTTATTTGTTCGTTTTTACTTTCGGATGTAACCGTTGTCTTGAAGAAATAGAAGTTTATGAAGTTAAAAAAAAAGCTAACATGGACAGATTTCAGTTTACGTGCATGGAGTCCCCACGAAAAAAAACTTTATCTAAAAAAGGTCCACATAGAAAAAGCGGGCGTATGGCATAGCAGATGTGGAGGCCTACATTAATCTCAATGGATCTACGGCCGTACGACCACATCCTCCGTAGTCTACGCTGAAACAGGCACGCCACACGCACAAAGCAACCGTTAAACCGGAGCGCCACATCTTCGTCTACCATTGGCACTGTACATAGGAGACCTCACAGATGGAGATGGTGTTTTGGTCTCATGCTTGAATCCAATAGCAGCAGCGACGGCGTATGATCCTGCAGGCAGGATGGAGAGGACGGCGGCTTACAGTACCCGACGTCTAAACCGAGACACTTTCAACACCGTCAGAGGAAGATTAGGAGACATGTGAAAAACAGTCGACGTCGGTGCTGTTGTTGGGCGCATAGACGTCGTTGACGAGCAATTGGTTTTTGGGATAGAATTTACGACCATGGCAAGGCAGAAGGCGGCCTTCTTGCCTCCGTGACCGAGCTGGTGGTCGTCCTCCCGAGTAAGAGATATTGACAAAGAATTCTTGGTAGCAATTCTGGCTATTAGCGAATGGGCGTATGGCTTGGAACCGCGAAGGCAATGTTATTTTTTTGGTTTTACACTCTACCTGATTAAGTAGTAATTAAATTCACATATTGTATATTGTTAGTTGCATGCTATGAACTAACATTCACATCATCAAAGTGTGTGAGTCGCCGTTGTCGTGTTTTGATGAAGCCGTGAGCAAATTGAAAAGCATCTGATTGAGAATTTGACTTTCATAGATTTGTAGCTTACATGCAATAGTACAATCATGTGACATCAATAGTAATCTATTCTTTGCTAATTGTGCTAATTCTTCCATGATGTATATCAGCAATATTGCAGTTTGGCTAGATTTACAACATCAGCAATAACAAATTGATATGCCTCTAAATCGCGCGTGTTACATTTTAAAGAGGTCAAGCTTGGCGATCCTAGGAATTGTGACTATTTCAGAAAAATAAGGTGAAAGTGCATGGTTGCCCGCATGCGTGGTTTTGGTAATTAATGACAATCCTTATGGACTAATGTTTACATTGAGATATTCTTATAGATCTTGTCCATGGGAATTATATGAGTTCATGTGTTGGACTCTTCAAGATGACATAATGACCAATGCTCTATTTAAGGGTTTATATGAAGAATGGTCATGTATAGAGTTGAGCTCATTGCAAGTATGGCTTGGAATAGAAGATTGAGTGAACAATCATGTTTACCCCCAAGCCATCATACATATCAAGAGAAGAAGATGAAGTGCAAGTTCAATATGATGCATCTCGAAAGATATCTTTTGACTGAACCTTGCAAAGGAGACATGGAGACGAAGCTTAGCGAGGCCCTCCCATAATGGAGTATGGGGGAGCATTTGGAGAAGTCCTCGTCAAGCATGTGCTAGCAAGCACAATCAAGAAAGGTGTTTCAACTTGTGAGAGTCAAGATCGTCATCATCGAGCTCAAGTGGAATGCGCAAGGCAAATGTATGATCTTGATAGGTTTTCTATTTTACCGGTCTCATGGTGTTAGTGGGAGACCGGGTTTTAGGATAGACGGCGTACTATCAAGAGGGGCTCTCAAGTGAGTAACTTGATCGCATCTTTGTGGAGAGCTCTGATACGTCTCCAACGTATCTATAATTTGTTATGTTCCATGCTATATTATACCAAGTTATCACATGTTTTATATGCATTTTCTGGGACTAACCTTTTAACAAGATGCCACAGTGCCAGTTCCCTGTTTTCTGCTGTTTTTGGTTTCAGAAAAGTACTTAAGGAAATATTCTCGGAATTGGACGATTTCTTTTCTGAAGTCAGTTTTTCATCGGGAACGTTCCAGAAAGCCGAACACGAGACGAAGTGGGCCACCGAGGCGGCGCCACCACGTGCTCGCGCGGCAGCACCCCTGGCCGCGCGAGGACCAGGTGTGGGCCCCTCGGGACGCCACCGACTTCGCCCTTTCGCCTACAAATACCCTCCAGACTAAAAACCCTAACACGGTGTTCATATTTTCCTCCACGGGTCCCGAGCCGCCGCCGTCGTCAACACCAATTCGGGAGAGATCAGAACTTCTCCTCGGCACCCTGCCGGGAGGGGGAATCGTCACCGGAGGCCTCTACGTCGCCATGACCGCCTCCGGACTGATGCGTGAGTAGTCTACCCTTGGACTACGGGTCCATAGCAGTAGCTAGATGGTTGTCTTCTCCTCTTGTGCTATCATGTTTAGATCTTGTGAGCTGCCTATCATGATCAAGATCACCGTTATGTAATACTTCATGTTGTGTTTGCTGGGATCCGATGAATATTGAGTACTAAAGTTATTGCTTCATAATATATCATGTGTGTGCTATTTAATGATCTTGCATGCTCTCCGTTACTTGTGTATGCTCTGGCCAAGTAGATGCTTGTGACTCCAAGAGGGGGTATTTATGCTCGATTCATGTCTCTATTAAATCTGGGGTGGTGACAGCTAGCTCTAAGGTTGTAGATGTACTGTTGCTACTAGGGATAAAACAGTAGTACTTTGTCTAAGGATGATGTTACTTACTTACTTTACACACAGTGCTTAAGGCGATAATCTGTTGCATGCAACTTAATACTGAAAGGGGTGCGGACGCTAACCGGAAGGTGGATTATTAGTCATAGATGCGGTTGGAACGGTCTATGTATATTGTTGTAATGCCCGAATGAATCTCACACTAGACATCATAACGTTGGTATATGCATTGGTTTGCTCATCATTATTCTATCAATTGCCCAGCTGTAATTTGTTTACCCGCATGAATGTTATTATTATTTATGGAGAGACACCACTAGTGAACTGTGGACCCCGGTGCTTCTCTTTAATCTGATAAACCACAAACTGCAAACCTGTTACTTTCTGCAAACAAACATCTTTCTTCCACACATACGTTTAATCCTTTGTTACAGCAAGCCGGTGAGATTGACAACCTCACCGTTAAGTTGGGGCAAAGTATCTTGATTGTGTTGTGTGCAGGTTCCACGTCACCTACGTCCCAGGAAGCATTTTCTGGCGTCCTTACGTCGCAGATTTTTCTGGCGCCGTTGACACCTCGGGGGAATTCATTATTTCCTACTGGTTCGATAACCTTGGTTTCACAACTGAGGGAAACTTGCTGCTGCACTACTTCATACCTTCCTCTTGGGGTCTTCCAACAACACACCCACCGTGTGCATCAAGCATTTTTCTGGCGCCGTTGCCAGGGAGATAAGAATTCCTTTGAAGACCTTCACACTCCTCCGTCAACTTCGTTGCCGGTGATTTGAATATTCTTCTACGAGGGGAGTTTTCGCACTTCCAATCTTTTTATTTTGTTATTGTCTTGCTTAGTTTATTTTTATTACTGTCTTGTTTGCTTAATATCAAAAATACAAAAAAATTAGTTACTTGCATTACTTTGTTTATTTCGGTTTGCTATTTTATTTTCAGTTTTTGTTATTTTGGTTATTTCGGTTTGTTAATTAATTTGCTAAAATGAGTACTGCTGAGAATACTAAGTTGTGTGACTTTACTAGCACCAACAACAATGATTTTATATGCACACCTATTGCTCCACCTGCATCTAAAGCTGAATTCTTTGAAATTAAACCTGCTTTGTTGAACCTTGTTATGAGAGAGCAATTTTCTGGTGTTAGTTCTGATGATGCTGCAGCCCATCTAAATAATTTTGTTGAACTATGTGAAATGCAAAAATATAAGGATATAGATGGTGATATTATAAAACTGAAATTATTTCCTTTCTCCTTGAGAGGAAGAGCTAAAGAATGGTTGCTTTCAATGCCTAGGAATAGTATTGATTCATGGATTAAATGTAAAGATGCTTTTATTGGAAAATACTATCCTCCTGCTAAGATTATTTCTCTAAGAAGTAGCATCATGAATTTTAAACAACTTGATAATGAACATGTTGCTCAAGCTTGGGAAAGAATGAAATCTTTGATAAAGAATTGCCCAACCCATGGACTGACTGCTTGGATGATCATCCAAACCTTTTATGCAGGACTGAATTTTTCTTCAAGAAACTTATTAGATTCGGCTGCTGGAGGTACTTTTATGTCCATCACCTTGGGGGCTGCAACAAAACTCTTGGATAATATGATGGTGAATTATTCTGAATGGCATACTGAATGGACACCTCAAGGTAAGAAGGGAAATTCTGTTGAAGAAACCTCCTCCTTGAGTGAAAAGATTGATATTATTATGTCTATGCTTGCAAATGGTAAATCCCATGTTGATCCAAATAATGTTCCCTTAGCTTCTTTAGTTGCACAAGAAGAGCATGTTGATGTGAACTTTATTAAAAACAACAATTTTAACAACAATGCCTATAGGAACAATTATGGTAATAACAACTATAAGCCCTATCCTCCTAATAATGGGAACTCTTATGGGAACTCTTATGGTAATTCTTATGGTAATTCTTATAACAATAATAGGACTACCACCTCTGAATTTGAGACCATGTTAAAAGATTTTATCACTACACAAACTCTGTTTAATAAAACTGTTGAGGAAAAGCTTGGGAAAATTGATATACTTGCCTCTAAAGTTGATAGTCTTGTCCTTGATGTTGATCTTTTAAAATCTAAAATCATGCCTACTGAAACTAAAGAGAGTAATCCCTTTGCTAAAATTAATACTATCCAAGTTCAAATAGATGAAAATGTTAGGATGATGGCCCAATTACGTGCTAGATGGGAAAGAAAGAAAGAACTAGATAAAGAGGCTAATATTGTTAAAAAATTTACTATTACTATCTCTGAAAATAATGGTGTTTCACATGCTAGTAAGCCTCCTATTATCAATGGTAACATAGTTGGTGTTGGAAATGACTCTTCAACTTCTTCCAAAAATTTAAAATTGCCCAAAACTGCTGAAACTAGTGTTGATAAAAGTGCTGAAATTTTTAAGAACATGGGAGAATGTGGTTCGGTTTGCTTTGATGATAATAATTTTGATTTTGATAATTGTAATATCTCTGAAGTTATTAAGTTCTTGCAAAAGTTGGCCACAAGTCCTAATGCTAGCTCTCTTAATTTGGCTTTTACTACTCATATTACAAATGCTCTCATTAAAGCTAGGGAAGATAAATTAAGACTTGAAGCTTCTATCCCTATGAAGTTAGAAGATGGTTGGGAGCCCATCATTAAAATGAAAGTAGATAAATTTGATTGCAATGCTTTGTGTGACCTCGGTGCAAGTATTTCTGTTATGCCTAAAAAGCTCTATGATATGTTTGATTTGCCACCATTGGAACATTGCTATTTGGATGTTTTTCTTGCTGATAATGCTTTGAAGAAACCTTTGGGGAGAGTTAATGATGTTCCCATTATGGTTAATAATAACCTGGTCCCCGTTGATTTCATTGTCTTGGATATTGAATGCAATCCATCTTGTCCAATTGTGTTGAGAAGGACTTTTCTTAGAACTGTGGGTGCTATTATTGATATGAAAGAAGGTACCATCAAGTACCAATTCCCACTCAAGAAAGGTATGGAACACTTCCCTAGGAAGAGAATGAAGCTACCCTTTGATTCTATTCTTCGTTCAAATTATGGTGTTGATGCTTCATCTCTTGATAATACTTGAGTTTTGCTTTCTGTGCCTAGTTGAAAGGCGTTAAACAAAAGCGCTTATGGGAGACAACCCACTTTTATTTCCTGTTATTTTATTTTGTTTGTGTCAAGGACTTGTCCTACCTCTGTAGCAATTCATTTGTATCTTTGTTTTATTACATTGTTGTGTCAAGATAAGCCTCTAGTTGAAAGTTCATGCTAAATTTGGATTCCTGCGCAGAAACAGTTTTCTGCTGTCCACCGTTTAATTCGTAACTCCTCACAGAAAAATCCAAATAATATGCCCTTTTTTGTGCGTAATCCTCAGATATATATGCAACTTTCATTAGTTTTGAGTTTTCTGATCTGAGCAAGTTAAGTGGCTCGAAAAAATTCGTCTTTACGGACTGTTCTGTTTTTGACAGATTCTGCCATTTATTTTGCAATGCCTCTTTTGCTATTTTGATTGGATCTTTTTATCCTATGAAGTATCATTGGCTGTAGCTAATGTCCAGTAGCATTGGTAGCAATTGTGTTCCTACAGAATATCATAATTTTTCGTGCACTAAACCTCTAATGAAGTTTACTCTAAGTTTGGTGTGGAGGAAGTTTTCAAGGATCAAGAGAGAAGGATGATATGATGTGATCAAGAGGATAGTAAAGCCAAAGCTTGGGGATGCCCCGGTGGTTCATCCCCAACATATTTCAAGAAGACTCAAGCGTCAAAGCTTGGGGATGCCCAAGGCATCCCCTTCTTCATCAACAAACTATCAGGTCCTTTCTAGTGAAACTATATTTTAATTCCGCCACTTCTTATGTGCTTTTCTTGAAGCGTCGGTTTGTTTTTGTTTTTGTTTTTGTTATTTTCATTCTCTGAATAAAATGGATCCTAGCATTCCTTTGTGGGAGAGAGACACGCTCCGCTTTCTCTTATGAATACTCGTATTCTTCACTTATATTTGTTGAGTATTCTTCTATGTTATTTCAATGCTTTCTAACTCTTGTTTTTCATGCATCTCTTGCTAGAGCTGTTAGCTTTATTATATCATACTCTCATATCTCATTGTTTAATTACTTGGAGAGTTTATCTTTTAAATAAGTTGATTGGTGTTTGGTTGAGAACAGAAAATGCTAAATATGGTAGATGGTATAAAGAAAGATATACATGCTCTTATGGATTGTTATCTTGCATGTTGTGGTGCTTGGCAATTGTTTTGAGCTCTCAAGTAGACCATGTTTAAGCTTTTACATCATGTAGTTAAAACCTATTAGTGAGGAATTACCGTAAAACTTGCTGAAATTTGGTTTGCATGTTTGGTATCTCTAAGGTCTAGATATTTTCTAGTTAAAGTGTTTGAACAACAAGGAAGACAATGTAGAGTTTTATAATGCTTGCAATATGTTTTTATATACGTCTTGTTGTCATAGTTTATACTTGTGTTTGTTTCAAACAACCTTGCTAGCCAAAGCCTTGTACTGAGAGGGAATGCTTCTCGTGCATCCATAATCCTTGAGCCAAAACCTATGCCATTTGTGTCCACCATACCTACCTACTACATGGTATTTCCTGCCATTCCAAGCAAATACTTCGTGTGCTACCTTTTATTATTCAAAACATATTATCTCTTATTTGTGTCAATGTTTATTAGCTCATGAGGAAGTATGTGGTGTTACGGATATCAACCTTGTCATTTGCTTTTAGACAGACTTTCACAACCGGACTAGTGGCATATACATCCGCTTATCCATTAACTTTGCAAAAAGAGCTGGCAAATGGGGTGCCCAGTCCCAATTAATTACAACTTTAACCGCTGCAATCTCTTCACATTTTTGCCCTGATCTAATCAGTCAAGCAATGACAACAGTTTTTAACTATATGTGTAAACAAAAGAGATAAGAGGGATGATCTACCTTGCTGGTAGAAATAACGTCCTTCATGGGATGATCCATAAGCATAATAATATCATTACTCTCCACATAAGCATAATCAATTTTATTAGTAACAGTGGGAGTAAAACTATCACATCCATCATTGTAATTATCATAAGTTGGAGGCATAGAATAATCATAATTAATTTTATCCTCAATAGTAGATGGACTGAAAACATCATATTCATCATTGTAAACATCATATATAGGAGAAATATCATAATCAACATAAACTATATCCTCAATAGTAGGTGGACTGAAAATATCACAAAGATTATAATTATCATATATTGGAGGTATAGTATCATCAAAGTAAATTTTCTCCTCCGTGCTTGGGGGACTAAAAATATCATGCTCATCAAAACAAGCTTCCCCAAGCTTAGACTTTTCCATAGCATTTGCAATAATGGTGTTCAAAGAATTCATACTAATAACATTGCTACTAGCATGCAAATAAAGTTCCATAGGTTTTTTAATTTTCTCTTCAAAAGCATCATGTCCAAATTCAATATAAATTTCATAAAGATCTCTAATTTTTTTGTTGTTTTCCATTAAGCCTAACTAGTGAAAATAAAAACAAGAAACAAAAAGTAATAACTGCAGTATCTAAAGGAGATACCTTCCAACGCTTACCTCCCCGGCAACGGCGCCAGAAAATAGCTTGATGTCTACGCACGCTTCTATTCTCGTAGACAGTGTTGGGCCTCCAAGAGCAGAGGTTTGTAGAACAGCAGCAAGTTTCCCTTAAGTGAATCACCCAAGGTATATCAAACTCAGGGAGGTAGAGGTCAAAGATAACCCTCTCAAGCAACCCTGCAGTTAAGATACAAAAAGTCTCTTGTGTCCCCAACACACCCAATACACTTGTCAGATGTATAGGTGCACTAGTTATGCGAAGAGATAGTGAAATACAAGTAATATGGATGATTATAAGTAGTAATTGCAATCTGTAATAAAAATGGCAGCAAGCAAACATGTAGCAGAACTTGTTGGAAACGGTGTTTCAATGCTTAGAAACAAGGCCTAGGGATCCTACTTTCACCAGTGGACATTCTCAACAATGACATCAAAGTTAAATAAATAAACACTACTGTCAAACACTCTCATGTTGGAGAACAAACACCATTCATTGTGTAGGGCTACAAAAGCACCCTCAAAGTCAGAGTAAACTAACACCAACAACGTCATAAAGGAATCACACACGGTGCACACACTGTCACCGTTACAACCGTGAATAACCCCGGAGTTCATATTAAAGTAACCTCTAGAGTGCATAATAGATAAAGAGTAGCATCACATATTCAACTAGATTACAAAGCTCATGATCACATAAAAGATCACATCATGGGAGAGAGAGATAGACCACATAGCTACCGTAGATCCCGCAGCCCCGGGGGAGAACTACTCACTCCTCATCGTAGGAGTCAGCAACGGCGATGGAGATGGCGGTGGAGTCGATGGAGATGGCTCCGGGGGCAATTCCCTGTCCCGGCAGGGTGCCGGAACAGAGACTTCTGTCCCCCGAATCTTGTCTTCGATGGCGGCGGCGCTCTGGACCCGTGGAGGAAATATCGAACACCCTCCTAGGGTTTTTAGTCTGGGGGGTATATGTAGGCGAAATGACGAGGTCGGTGGCGCCCCGAGGGGCCCACATCACCTGCTGGCGCGGCCCAGGCTCCTGCCGCGCCACGAGGTGGTGTGGCCGCCTCGGTCGCCCACTTCGTCTCGTCTTCGGTTTTCTGGAACGTTCCCAAATAAAAACTGACTTCTGAAAAGAAATCGTCCAATTCCGAGAATATTTCCTTAAGTACTTTTCTGAAACCAAAAACAGCAGAAAACAGGGAACTGGCACTGTGGCATCTTGTTAATAGGTTAGTCCCAGAAAATGCATAAAACTATATAAAATGCATATAAAACATGTAATAAGTTGGTATAATATAGCATGGAACATAAGAAATTATAGATACGTTGGAGACATATTAGGTTGCTGAACCGTTGTGTCGGTTCACACCTCTCCAACGAGACATACTCACTTAACAAGGAGGAACTCGGTAATACATCCTCGTCTCCGCGTGCCTCGGTTATTTCTATACCCGAGCTTTTTACTTATGCATTTTACATTGTGATAGCCTTCGTGCTTGAAGTATTCCATAGCTATCACCTTGTTGTTTATCTTGCTTAGCATAAGTTGTTGGTGCACATAGGTGAGCCTAGTTTATTTAGGTTGTCGGCTTGTTAATTTAAACACCTAGTTTTATTCCGCAATTATCAAGCCAAAACCGGAAAGGTTTTAAACCGCCTATTCACCCCCCCCCCCCCCCCCCCCCCCCCTCTAGGCGACATCATTGTTCCTTTCATAAGGTACATGACTCATGCAAACATACCGTCATAATTATTTATACGAATATGAATTAAGGCAGAAGCAATCTGAGAAGAGGTACAACAACACTAGATTTTATTTCACCGGCCGGTAATAATGGTTTCATTGGATGGAAGAAATAATTGATCATATAAAAAATGGGGATGTGGATTCCAAGTCACTCTAATAAGGAATTAGGCAATTAGCCACAGATTATTACTTAGTCTCTATTTTTGTGACAAATCAGTCATATTATGTTATTTAATTTATGTTCAAAGTTTTACTCAAACCTTGAGGGGGCCTTACGGTTCCGAATAAATGTAGTACTCCGTAGTAGCTTATACAGGAGCAAGTGTACCAACAAAAAGTTTGAGAAATGAAAGAAATACAAATAAAATAAATATATGTCTTAATTAAGGCATTTAAGGGAACACTTTAACTTTTGTGGGATGTGATTGGCTTCTCCGTGTTTCTGTTGGCCGCATCTTTCATCTGTCTTGACTTGCTAAAATTAGAGACAGACTTATGCCTTACCAAAAAAATCTTAAATGTTCATACTCAAGCATAGACTATTAGCTAGACATCATGGAAGAAATAGGCACATCGTATGAGTAAGGACGTGACAACAAAAAGGCCAAAACAAATAGACCAAGATAACAAATGAGGAGAAGGCCAGGTCATGTCATGTCAAATAGTGGGCAGAATGGGATCCTAATGTATTGTTTCCTTTGTCTTAAATTTATATCTATTTCTACATATTAAATTAGAAATATCAAAACAAAATAAGGATACACAATTTCTAAGCTTTGAAACTTTTTTGGTTACATTCCATTTCTACCCACAATACTTACGAAATAATATCCCCTTCCTAAAATGCGAGACAATCTCGATCTTCCCCTGTCAAGAACTTCCAAGTTTCAAAGTGTATTTACAATTTGTCTAAAAATTTAGTCTATGAAAAGACACAATTTTACAAAAAAATATACAACTATAACATTTATATAATCTTGGTCCATAGAATTTGTTTTATGTTAGTGGTCAAAATAATGCATCAAAGATAAATTTATAATAAAGTGTGCCTTACAGTTTGGATTGAGGAAGTACTTTATTAAAATTAATAAAACTTATTCCACACAAAATAAATTGGAGTTCATGAATTCAGTATGACATTATTTAGACCAAAAAAATTGAACAAAATATCTTTGTGATGTTTTTCACAGCTCCACAGCCAATTGTATAAATAAACCGACCACCCGTTAAACAATGAATCTATGATGTCATGTTTTCGTAAAAATATTCATAATCGTGTTTTATGTTTTCTTCGTAACATAATTATATATTCATGTACACAATTAAATCTTTTAGGAATATAATAAAAAGTTATTCTTATATGCTAAAGACGATGCCCTCGCATTTGCGAGGGCCCCGGTGCTAGTTCTTAGTAAATTTTAAAATGTGTACAAAAATCACGTTGGTGGTTTCATGCGATGGTCAATTTATTTCACTTCATCCTGATGACTCCTGAGACATATTATTCAATAACAATTGTCCAAAAGTCTTACTATTTCTAAATTAATAATTTAAGCAGATGGAATGTTTATATTACATCCTATAGCGCAAAATAAGGCAGCTCATGGTACCTGACCTGATAGAAAAACGCACTTACTATGGAGGCGTGGACACTGGAGTAGTGGGGACACACACATCGCTGGCTGACTCGCTCACTCTCATCTTCCCCAATTTCTCTCTCTCGCACATGCAGTACAAGAAGCGGCGCCTCCATCGTCTCCGCTGCCGGCGCGTGGACCCTCCCCCTCCCCTTCTGACCGCTACTCTACCGATGAGCACCCCTCCCCACATTTCCGCCCCTCCCCTGCTCCCCACCGTGGGATTGTCACGACAGATTTTTCCGGGTGGAAACTTGAGTAAGGGGACATAGCGACTTCTGACATCTGGAGCTTGTCTAGCGTGGCGTGGGGAAACAGGGGTTTACCCAGGTTCGGCCCCTCGTCTTGAGGTAAAGACCTACTTTCTGCTACTGCTTTATTGATATGGGTTTCGAGGACTCGGCGCCTTAGTTTCCGGGTCTCGAGATTACAATGGTGGTACTTGCGATCTGGTAAAGCTTAACCTTCTAGGAACCAGGAGACCCCCTTATATAGGCGGTGGGTCTTGCTGGAGGTAAAAGGCGGGATCCGGGTTACAATCGTACACGGACTCTACTCTAAGTACTCTAAGTCTTCGCCTTCCTTATCAGGACTTCGTCATGTACTTGATCTCCAGTCTTCTGAATCCTTCTTAACTTGTGGGCCAAGGCACACGTCGCGCACCGGCTTACGTGGGACCCGGCCCATATCTTCATGCTTGACCCGGCCCAGGTTCTTACCAGGACGGCTTATCTTCTAGGTCGGTGGGCCTACCGGGTTATGATCCCCCCAACACCACCCTTCACATGCCTCTCCTTCGACGGAGGCGGAGCCGTAGACGTCTCCACCAGATCGATGGCTAGCCGTGGACACCGCATGCGCGCTGGACGGCTCTGCATCACCTACCTCCCCACCCTGCGTGACAAGACGCGCAATCGAGGCGAGCGTCGATGAGCTCCGGCAAGGTCGAACGGCTCTGGCGGGTTGGGCGGGCCGTGAGACTCATCGTGTAGGGACGGAGCCAGGATTTTGACATAGAGGGGGCGACATTGTGACAGTCGCATGTGAAGTATTGTATATCAAGATTTCAAACCGAAAAATTGGTTTACCAACGTACGATTTTTCTTAGCAAACGAGCTCGCCTTGTCGATTTCTACTAGAGAAACCACTCAGTCATCTTACTAGGATATCAACATATGGTTGGCAAAGCCATTACATGCATATAAATTATCTCAATCGTTAAGTATCTACCATTTTGTGATTTCAGATATACTCCGTTCTTTTGTGTTGAAGATTAGATCTTACATTTCAGCACCAGGCAAGATCCATGATTTACACAATTAGCGTGAAAAATCAATCCATTATATTCTTTTTCTTTGTTAATGACTAATGGAACTTGAAAAATTGAAAAAAAAAAGGGATCTATATATGATTAGCAGATGCGCATCACAAATATGGTAGTGTGTACTATCTTAGATAGACAAATAATCCGGGAGCGAGATGAAGGGATTGTGATGCGGACATACAACAATCTAGAGACAAAGATGATGAGCAGCGCTGCCGTATTTGCTGCCAGAAGCTGCTGTACAAGTCTTCAGTGCCGGCGGTGGGCGCAGTATCGAGATAGATGTGCAAGGCGAAAGGAAACGGCTGTGAAGGGCACGATCTATAGCGAGTCAAGTATAAGGGCCATGCTTGCTGGGCTTCTGTACGCACTACTATTTGGATTTCTGCTAGCTTTGGACAGTTGGGTTTATGTATTGACTATGTAGCTATCCATGACTGGGGGGGGGGGGGGGGGGGGGGGGGGGGGGGGGGGTCTGACCGCTGCTAGCCCCCCGTCTCCGCCCCTGTCATTGCGTATCTCAAGTACGACCTGATCTAAAGTGGATGGTTGACGCCCCTCCACACCTCGCCCACGACTGGTATTTCATCGTTCCCCTTTCTACTCGATTCGGTTCTCTGCGACGCCGCTGCTCGCGCGTCTTAACGCAACCGACGTAGCCACAACCCCATAGCTATTCTCATGCTCATGGGGAGACAAAGAGTCGAATATTCTTAAATCTAACTCAGGCTAAATCGTTTAAAATTTCTGTGCATAAAAATGTAAATGGATACAATTTTGATCGATACTTCCACTGTGGTATGGATTCATTTGTTGTATTCCTAGCTTTTTCAGGATGCAGTAATTTGTGAATGCAGTTGAAACTACTGAGTACTGACCAGAATTCAGTGCATATATTGTTCAGATGGCAATGTTCAGTCTAAACTGAAACTTCGCAAATAACAAGACAGAGATGCTTCATAAGTACTTGTGAAACTTGATTTTCTTCTATTGCAAAATGTCACGCGCTTGTGTGTTTGAGAAAAAAAAATGTGTGGACATAGATCAGAAATAAGCATCCTAAGAAGTATGCCTCGTGCCTACGCCGCCACAGACCAAGGCGTCAGCCGCTTTAGCTATTATGCATAAGCTTTATCTAATAATCACAAATGTTTTTATTTAACCAGTTGCTCCTGTAATTCTGTAGGTATATTTAACTGTCGGAATTTAGTGGAATGACTACAGTCTACAGTACACCACGCTTCGCCGGGAAGAAAGTCAAGGAGGCATACAAGTTGATGTATCATGTAGTTCAGGGTATCTCAGATGGTGTTGAGGTAACATTTCTATTTCTATCTTTGCTTGTTTGTAGCACCACGTCAGCTGATGCGTGCCCCATGCCACATGGCGGCCTGCAGTTTGGCCTTGTGTGCATTTCCGACTCGCCGACTCGCCGACGTTGCGGTCAGGCTGCGATCTGCCGGTTTTCCGGTGTGTCGGCGGCCGGGATGGCCGATTGCGTGGGGGCTCGGCCTGATTAATGGTGGTGGTCCTTGGTTTTTCTTGCAACAAGACAAAGATCTACTTGTCGATGGTCATCCTTGATCTGGTCGGAGTGTCGGGTCCGGGAAGACTTCGCCGGCGGTCTCACATGGACGTTGCCTGGGGACTGCTGGATATGATTCGGTCGTGCCGAAGGGAGCGGCGTGAAGCTCTGTTTCTGTGCCATCATGAGCAAATCATATGGTGTAGTCAGAGTCGGAGAATATCACGAAAGCCGAGTTTGGAGGACTAGCAATGGTGATTGGAGCCTTGGATGCAAGGAGGAACTCGCTTGGAGTTTGTGGACTCGTATGCAGCAGTTGGCAATTGGGGGCGACAACACAAGTGAAGTTTAAAGTCCTACCTTTCAGGGTGAAAATCCAAGGACCGACCTTAATTGGTTGTGCCTGGCAATGGCCTTGTTGAAGACATTGTTTTGCGAGTGAGGAATATCTCCAGGATGAAAACCCAATATCTCGATCGGGACGACGATGGTGCTTGTGCACTGTTTTCTTCTTA
Organism: Poa annua; assembly: GCA_026929855.1. Taxonomy (NCBI): domain Eukaryota; kingdom Viridiplantae; phylum Streptophyta; class Magnoliopsida; order Poales; family Poaceae; genus Poa; species Poa annua. The sequence continues at coordinate 77,604,262 of CM049433.1, forward strand.
AAGGTGTTGTTTTTGGAGAGTTTGGACATCAGGTGTTGCTTTGTTGGTGGTTGTGTTGCTGCTACAAGGACTATAACTATGTAGCGGGACTTTTTTTTTTCTTAATATCCTTTGGCTGTGTGCATCCGTGATACCTTCGGTTAATCCATTATTGCAGATGCTGGGTGTAATTGATATCTCCGTGACATTAATATATGTTCTTTTTCTAAAAGCAGTCGTGCGTGCACCTTTGTTCTAAATCCTCGTGTATGATGCAGCAAAGGATTGCTGAAGGGACACAATGCAATGCTCAAGCGTGCCCTAGAGAAGCTTTGTGCCGAGCATCGTGGTCTGAGGATTATATATGGAAATTATTGTACACCAATTATCTAGTTCTTGCTTAATATCGAGAATTCTAGTGCGTTTCGAAGCTCTTTTATTTTTGTTGATATCTCGACTCACACAAGCAAGAGATAAACAAGTACATAGCAATTGGGTATTTGGGTCGGGCCTGTCCTAAATTTTCTTTAATTTCCTGTAACCCGAGCCTGCTACATAGATCTTAGGATTGATTGAAATGAAGAGCAAACACTAAAAGTTTAGTTTTTTTGCATCGTTCATCGGTAAAGCAATCGCTACTTATTTTCTTATACTGATCTACACACCAGGTTACGTATTTGGTTCAGCGGTGGAGAACTGACCTAAATTCACATTTCCAGTTTGGAACGACAAAGCACTACATACGTAATGAGCATATACATCGCACTCTTATCCCATTCTCTTATACCTGTTGATAACAACAAGTTGTTTTGGAAGATGAAGATACCACTTAAAACCAAGGTGTTTGGTTGTTTACCTTCGTCGTGGAGTAATTCTAACCAAATACAATCTTGCTAAACGGAACTGGCAAGTAAGTAAGAGTTGTGTTTTCTGTCATCAGAATGAAACAATAAAACATCTCTTTTTTCAATGTCGGTTCGCAAGGTCTATATGGTTAATCATCCAAGTAGCATCGAACCTTTATCCCCCATGCAGTGTGACCAATATCTTTGGAAATTGGTTACACGGTATCGATAATAGGTTCATGAAGCTTATTAGGGTGGGAGCGCTTGCCATTATTTGGTCGCTATGGCTATGTAGAAATGATAAAGTGTTTAACGATAAATTGTCTTCTCCCTTGCAGGTCATCTACCGGTGTACCGGTACACTCCGTTCATGGTCGTCTCTTCAGCGGATGGAGCACCGATACCTATTTACGGAGGTCTGTGCACGGTTGGAGTCCACGGCGAGGGATACTTTTTCCCATCATGGGTGGCAGCATAATCTACGGATTGAGCCACCACCAGTTCACACGTAGTTGCATTTGCTCATCTGGTTATGATATGTAATACGTCTTTTTCAGTTTCGGATTGTGTACTTTGGAACAGCTGTGTGCATCTTTGTTATGCAGAGGCTGGGTGTAAACGCTTAACTTTGAGTAATAAAGCATCCTTTATCGAAGAAAAAAAACATTGCACTCTTGGCTACAGCACCAACACTACAGGCAGAACCTTCATCCATTGATTTCACACGTTGTGGGTGCGTTACAAGCTGCGATCAAAGCAGCTACAGATCAGGAACATAATCTATGGTAAGTCAAGCTGGCCATATGTTACTTGTTAAGTTCTTTTTAGCCTTGCCCATTATAGTTGTCATCTTGCTTTGCCATTGCAATAAGTAACAATGGTAGACTTTGCATGCACATTCAAGTTAACTTTTGAAACTAAGCTACTAATAATAACTGAAATTTGTTATGCATATTGAAGTTACAAAAGTTCTAGTTTTGTAACTAAGCTAATGATAACAAGACTTGCGGCATCCCTCGCGCCTGATTAGAAACCGATAGTACCTGTAGCAAGCCCTTTGTGAAGATTTTTTTTGCAAAATTTGTTAAAAATCAAGTTTGTCAATTTTCATAGCAACTACTACACTTAAAAGGACTCACTAGAGGATATCTCTTTTTGAGTTTTTTCATTTTATTTGATTTTTTGAAAAAACAGTCAAAATGGCCACCATGACTATTCATCGAAATAGGTATATTTTTTCTAAAACTATCGATGTTTTTGTGATGCAAAGATGATATGGATGTCATATTTGAATTCCTCTAATTTTTCTAATCAATTTACACATTTTATAAGTCAAATTTTGATTCACGGATTTAAAGATATGAATTATTCTATATTTAATTGATAAAGGCTAAAAAACTAAAATTATTTTTATTGTTACTTATTAATATATATTATTATATAATTATTGTTGTTTATTAAAAAAAACAATAAAGAAGTGTAATATAATAAAACAGGTGTTAACATGATTGATATTATACTATGAAGCTAATGTGGAAGGAACTCAAATGTTAAGCGTGCTTGGGTGGAGCAATTTGAGTATGGGTGACCAATGGAAAGTTTGACTAACTTTGAGAATCTTGACCTAATATTAAGCGTGTTATCTGAGACATTAAGGGTGTGACTAATTGAGTAATTTCAGAATAACAACAAGAAAAATAGAAAAAATATTTAAAAAAATTGTTTTCTATATGCCGACGGCAAAAACCATCAGCAACAAAGCATTTGCCGATGGTAAAGCCGTCGGCATATAAGTCTGACAGACGTCAAATTATGTCGTCTCATAGTGTTTGCCGATGGCCAAAGTTACCGACGGCTGGACAAATACCGTCGGAAAATAAGACATATACCGACGGTCTTTAGTTACCGACGACCACGTGGCGTGTGCCGACGAGATTGATGGCGATGGCCATATGCCGACGACAGCCATCGGCATGCACATATGGCGACGGCAAAAGTGTATTTGCCGACAGCTTTTGGCCGTCGGCATATGCCTGTTTTCCTGTAGTGACATATGCTCATGCGATGACCGAAGAATAATCCACGGTCTCTGCCAACAACGAAAATATCCACGGTCTCTGTCAGCGAGAAAAAAAGATGCACGGTTGTAGATGAGCGATTTTTTTCAAGAATGAGGGTGACAAGTTGAGAACTTTCTAGGATAGTGGATGACGTCGTATTTGCTTGATGTGTTCCTCCAAAAAAAAATTGTCTACGTGTATTTTCAATGTCTCGAATGATATGTACCGTATAAGAAAAAAAGTATGATCTGTTTCCATTGTTGGATTTCCCACGTCGAGCTTTTAAAAACTAGACCTCTTATGGGTATGTTCCAGCGAATATTTTGGAAACAACTTTTATATTACAAGAAATAACTTCAGTGCTACGTAAGAATTTGTTACTATAGGCTACCTACCATGACTACATATCAAGGCAATGCTATCCTAAACTCCATAAAGACTGTCAAGCTGCCGTTATGGGTGGTTCTTGTTTCACGATGAACTATGAAGGGTAATATTAATATTCCTAAAAACTTGATAGTGCAGCTGCGTCAAATCGTCGTCGTTACTCGTTAGGACAAGCATGTCGAAATCGTGGGGTATTTTCGTTTCAAGGTAGTCGCGCTCATGCTTGACTAAATAGTTCATATAGGACAGTAGATTTTTTTTGTTTGCAGAGACCATGGACTATTCTTCGGTCATCGCATGCGCATATGTGTAGGTACGTGGTCCTCCTAAACTCCAGGTGCATATGTGGATGTGAGCGGTGGAGACCAGATGGTGAACGTGCATACCTGACTACCCAGAAATAATCACAGAACACAACGCTGTCCCAATATCATTTCCACATAGCTGAATACTCACTATTGTGTGAACATCGATCGCCCCACAGCTCATCTAACTAAGTGTACACGGAAGCAATACGGCAGACGATCGCAAGTAAGTAAATGAAAAAGTTCCACTGGTTCTTCACATGTTACTTGTACTGTTTAATTTTCTGTATTCGTTTAACAGTTTGCTCGTAACGCGTGCAGGTGGAGATGAGCCGATATGGTGCAGACTTGTATGTACTGCTCCTGCTGCCATTCCTCGGTGGTGCTTACGGCGTTCTAAGAATCCAGAACGGGAATCGGATGCTTCCGTCGGCCGCCACTCTCGCCGACTGTCCAAAGAGCTGCGGCAACCTCACCTTCGACTATCCCTTCGGCATCGGGTCCGGCTGTTTCCGCAACCCCGATTTCGAGCTCACCTGCGATGACACCGCTCACCCGCCCAAGCTGCTCTTGTGCGATGGCACCACTCAGGTTATGTACTTCTCTATGGAGTTTGAATCGGATCCGTTCTTCTACAGCAAGCTTGTCGTCGCATTTTCTCTTAACATTCCTGTCAGATCTGGCGTCCATGTTTACGACATGTCCTGGAGAACTCCAGGAAGATCTTTGAATACCTGGGGTTCCAGGCTGAACATCACTGGTTGCGACTTCGATGTATATATGGTCGATGAGTCAAATGACACCACACTGCAATGCACAACTTCCTGCCCGGATGAAAGAATTACAGAGGCTGTGGCCAACGAGAACTGCAACGGCACCGGATGTTGCTCCTTCATTACGGATCTTTTTGTGACAACCATCAACATCAGAATTGTTCATCACAACAAACGTAAACTCAGATCCCTTGATGGAGGTTCATTATGGGACAGAACCACATTAAGTTCCAACCAAACCGACCTCGTATGGGCCATTGTGGATCAACCAAACTGTGCAAGCACGGAGGGAAAAAAAGAAAATTACGCATGTATCAGCAGCGACAGCAGCTGCGGCGACGAGCCTAATTTGTTGATAAAGTATGGGTACCTCTGCCGCTGCAATGTTGGCTATTTTGGGAATCCCTACATCCTACATGGTTGCTCACGTGACAAAGGTATCAACTCCACTCCATGAACTAAGTACGGGTAACTTCTCTCTTCTAAAACAGTAGCGTTGAGTCCCTAAAAAAACAGTAGCGTTGAGTACTTCCATATATACTGTATGATAGAGGCTGGAGCCACTCCCTCCTTTTCTAAAAAAAATATATATTGTATGAGAAACTAGGTAGACCTTACTTGAACATGATTTGTTCTATAGGATCATACCGATGCATCCTTTACCAATAAGGAGGCAAGCACTTAAGTCTGGTTGATGCATTCTAACCTCTGGGCCAGAGCGGGATTAACGGCCTGGGTTCTCCTGATGGGAGCAATCCAACGGCTGTATTGGATCGTTCCTGCATGGCTCACGCCTCTGCAGGGCTCCACAAAAAAGAAACTAAGTACATTTCAATGTAAGGGCTCCTTGATTCAAAGGAATTGTGTAGCATTGTTTTGGAGGATTTGGATCTTTAGGAAATTTTCGTAAGAAGTCGTTGATTCACAGCAATCCTTTACAGTTTCTACAAAGGAAAATTTTGGAGGACTTAATACTATAAGATTCTTTTCAAATGTTGGTCGTTTAATTTATATGATTAGTTTCCATAGGAATCACTGTACTAGAAAATTTTGCATTCACTCCAACCTCTTTTTTACAATTTTTCTTTTTCGTGTACAATAAAACACTTCGTAATTCAAATTCATGTGGTATCCTAATCCTCCAACATTCAAGTGGGCACATCACTCCAATCATGTACTTCTCTTATTTCTGTGTTTTGAAGTCCCTTTAAATATAAGAGGTCCTTACAACTTTTGAGAAGTGCGGCGGTGCTTTGCGAAAACAATTCTGCATGAATTTTAAATCACATCAATGGATGTGATTAGTATTCCTCGTACATCCCTTCTAAATCCTGTGTGAACCTAGCGATATGTTGAGGGTACCGCCCCTAATCAAGTTGTCGCTGCGCTTTAAAATTCATGCAGAAAAACTTTCCGAAAAGCATAGGAGCACTTCTCACAAATTGTTTTCCCGTGCAATCAAACACGCGAGGATCCAAAATCCTATAGTTTTCTAATCATTTAGTTTGAGGAAGATATATTTTTCCAATCCTACATTTTTTAATGTTCCCGTGTGTTTTAAAAATCCTACGAATCAAAGGAATTCAAGTTATTGCTTTACAACCATTTTAGTATATATGCAAAGGGCAGGGCTTTACTTCATTTTTGAAAGTAAAGCAAGTTTAGTTGCCAACGATCATTAGTTCCCTCGTATGGAATAAGATTTCAAATAAAATGAAATTGGGAAATATGATACTTAGAATGTGCTATTGTGCAGTGTGTTAATTTTATTACCACTCCCTCACTCTCGCCATGTTAGGCTCTTCGAAAAATATCTGAACTGTTAGTTTTTAAGACCCTTAGCTTTAGGTATTGTTTTTGTTACCACTTATTTTTCTGTTTCCAGACGCTAATTTATTCAAATGAGCTATCCATTTAGCAAAATCATAAGATCTTCAGTATATTGTCTCCATACAGCACTATGTGCAAACAAATAATCACTAACTCTATGAAAAAGATAATAAGAAAAGGCGTATGGATGAAATAACTGCTTAGCTTGGGACAAAATGAAGGACGGCAAGACTATAATCGGACAATGTTCGGATGATGCATGGAAATATTAATTGAAATACTATAAGAGCATCTCCAGCAATAACCAAAAAACACAGTCCCTATAGGCTAAGTATGGGTTCCCCTATTTACGGAACTCTGCAATAATTTCTTCAACTCCATGAGACCATGACTGAGCCTCTATTTCCCTACTCCTAGTCATATTCATTTTTCTTGTTTTTGCACTTATCCTATAAGTTAGCGATATTTACTCATTGTTTATCACCATGATAATGCAAACATAAATATTAAAATGTCTATAATTGAACAACATTCAACTAGACAGATTTAAAACATCACAAGTTAAAGTTGAATTCCCGGAAACAATCTTCTTAGAGTAAATCCATGGGTATGTATATGACATCATTATGTAGATCTATGTAGCTCCCGTTAATTCCCGAACAAATCTTCTCAGAGTTGCTCATGCGCCTGCATGTCTTTACTATGTTGATGTATCACTATGAACTCCTGCAATAGTAATGCATCACATTGTTGGTAGTCCTCTTCCCTCGTCGTCTTGCTCCCCTATGGGTTGTTAATTCCTTCACAAAAGTGGTCCGAGAAGGTTAGATCCATCTTGCGATGCAACTGCTTCCAAAATCATGGTTGGCGCATCACCATGCCCTTAGTACGCCCATTTACAAGCAGTTGAGCAATTCTTCCACCTCTAATGCATCGCAATCCTTTAAGAGAGTTTCCAGCCATGAGTAGCATTGCGTGTTCTCAAATATGTTTCTGCAAATACCTCACCAACAACATGCACAAAGTAGGGAAAAGCCTCCATCATGGTGCTCTCCCCATTCATCAACATATAAAGATGGAACACATGCAATCATGTGAAATGATCCAACAACCTTCCACTGTATGGCATTAAGGTCTACTGCATTTGATCTCTTGTAAAAATAGTCATCGTGCACATATCCACAACCTACACTATATGAATGAAGAGATCCTTCTATAGTACCTTCTTCCTATGAAAGTATCTGGTGAAAATAGTGATCATGCGACTCCATACCCTACACTATGCGAATAAGAGTTCCCTCTACATTACGATCTTCCTCTCAAAGTATTTTGGCTGGTACACGGGGAGATCTGTAAAGTAATCAAGCACAAGACGCTAACTACCAACAGTCCAACACCGTATCCCCTCAGAAAATCTATCAGGACACTTCTTTCTTGTCATTCGATGCTCCATATCCACAAGAGTAGCATACGCAAATCCACAATGATGTGGTCATTTTCGTCAGAATTGTCCTCCTTGTAAAACTATTGCTCAAGACATGACCATTGTCAGAAAATATCAGCAAATCTTTAGCTCTGTTACGGTGATTGGCACGGTACCCGTAGTACCGTCTGTATCATCGGTTATGATTTTCCTTAGCCATTGATTAAGACATAATTTATATTAGCCATTGATTAAAAATCAACGTAGTTTCTTTGGATTACCCGTTCCATCCTGATCCATGCATATGGTGTTCGCGGCCGGTTGGGGGAGATAGAACATCGGCCACAACAGACAGTTCTTCCTGTTGGCAGACACGCCAGAGTCAACCAGACTGACGGTCACTGCCCACCTCCGTGCTGTGGGGGGTTCCGATTCAGCAGGCTGGACGGGCAGCTTGGGGAGTGGGTGCCGCTCACTGACGGGGTGATGGAAGGCACGAGCTGGTTCTTGTGGCAGCGATGCTTCGTAGTGGGAGCCTGAGAGGGTGGATGACGGGAAGAAGGTGTATCTGTTGTCGCCGGACGAGGAGAAGAGATAGGGCAGCAGCTGCGGTGCCCGTACCAGGATTTTTCGGCCGCTCCCAGATGTCCGGCTTCGGAAATTGTATGTTCATGATCCGGACGCCGGCCTCTGTTCCGGCAGCGGCCATGTATGCCGAGCCGTTCTTGATGACGGGATAGTTCTGGGTATTCCGGCAGCTGCCATGTATACTAAGGATAATTCATACAGCGAACTCCCTCATGCTAAGATGGGATCAAATTTTTTTTACCTGATTGATTGAGAATTGCGTGTTTTTTCTTTCAGTGGCTACAAATTACGTGATCTAAAGTGGTTACTCAACCTTCAGAAAATAAAACATAGATTTGGTACCGGTCCACGTAATTTCAGTACCAGTTCCACATAATTTTCAGTACCGCTATACCGTTTGGTACCGTCAATCTGGTACCGTCTATTTTAACACCGTTAGATAGGAGCCGGTAAACGGTTCTTAAAAATACCAACCACCTTAAAACTTGTAATCTTTCTAATAACGTTCAGGGAGCTGCTATATTCATTATGATACACAGGGAAATTACAGGAAAATTAATGCAGACAAAAAACCATCCTAAGAAAGTAAATCAAGATAGAGAAAATACATCGTGCTGGATTTTTTACCATTGTATTGTTGCACCAGCGGGGTGGGCACACCATACAACCACCAAAGGTCTGCCAACTAATTAATTTTATTAGTATAATCAGCCTGTTAGCAAGTGGAAATTTGGTACTCCCAAACTCTAGTGATATCACAATTTAAAAAAACATTTTAATGTGTCTTAAAAGCTGGAAAAATCATACATGTTCTCAATGATATATCATACAATTATGCAAAATATTATTGCACAATACTTCATGTCTTGAGCTAAGCCCAAAAATTTCACATTCTCATTTTACACGCTTATAGTACATCAGTGAAAACATGCGGAAAAATTAAGATTTTTTTAAATTTTCTAGATATATTTTCTGAATTTCATAAAATAGTGAGATCGCTGAAACTTGGAGGCAAAACAATTTTCCGCCCTGTTAACAGGCAACTCCTTAACGTTAAACAGCAGGTTGTTGTGCTCTTCCCAGAGGGAGTAGCTTGGATGTGGTTTGCACAAGCTGTGGAAGTAGCCGAATGGGGCCCAATTGTCGTGTAAAATTATTCGCTCATTGGCGCAATAGCAGTCTCTTGATGGCTACCCATAACCGCTTGATGGTTAGCCACCCTACCAAACACATCCTTAGTGTGCGATCAAGCATCAAGGTCTAAACGAAGAATTTACAGTGTGCCCACGCCCAACCCTTCCAGATTGAATCCTTATAATCTGTCTTAGTTGCCCCGAGAAGCTCAACAGATACGCTAAGCACACTGAGTAGTGAGTACACGGTGTCTTATCCGAACTGCCAGATCATATCATCAGCTTCGTCGGTTAGCTGTACATGTCCTCCGTGATTAGCGTCTACCGATGCGTGGTAGGGCGCTTAGGTGCTGAATCCATTTTCTGGCATTTATTTTTAACCGCCTAGTTTAGCGTCTAGGATTGGCCATGCCCTTGGACGCAGCGGCTGCGGTAGATGCTCAACGGATAGACGATGGGACAAGTCATACATGGTGAGGCTGTTGTCTCGGTGGTGTTAGTGCCGCTTCTACAAGGAATAGATCGCTTTAGTGGGACTTGATTTTTTTGTAATTTTTCTTTCTTTATTTGGCTGTGTGCATCCGTAAAGTCGTTAGGGCAATACGTTGTTGTAGAGACTGAATGTATTTGGTGCTTCTTGATATCAATAAATTCCCTTTATCTAAAAAAACTAGACACAATACATAGCCTTTCTTCGGTTTGTACCATCAGCATCATTGTCTTGCAATTTATATTCTCATTCATGTACACAGCAAGTTATATCATATACAATATTTAACATGTCCTATGGCACACCCATGATCGTACGTTTGTTACTACATGTCCATATTGCTGTAATTGTGTGATATAAACTCCTTTTTGCAAAATAAGCCTTTCCGATCATAAGAGTGATATAAACTCCTTTTTGAGAACATGAATTTATCCGTGAACTATTCTGACGAGCTCATTTTTTGGATCAGGGTATAATCCATCCGAACAAAGAGCTAATTGTGCACGTTCGTGTGGGAACATTAGCATACCATTTCCATTTGGCTTGGAAGAAGGTTGTTTCGCCAGAGAAGAATTTTTCCTTAACTGCACAGGCACATCGTCTTATGTCACCCTGGCTGATACTGTCCAGGTGACCAACATAAGCGTTGACGACGGGCTCATCCAGTATAAGTTAATTTTCACACCAGAGATCTCCGACGGTGATGGTCCGGAACTTTATGTGCAGTCTGGTGAATCAGCCTCCTTGCAGTGGGCTGTCGCAAATTTAACCTGTTCAGAGGCACAGCAGAATACCTCTGGATATGCATGCGTGAGCACAAACAGCATGTGTATACCGGTCCACACTAGTGAGGGTTCTACATATTTAGGCTATCGTTGCAAATGCTCGGACGGCTTTCAGGGGAACCCGTACGTTCCAAATGCTTGCAAAGGTACTCTCTCTCTCCCTCTTCTCTGTCTCTCTCTGCCAGTGAACTTTCCAAAAAGTATATAGAAGAGGACTTCGATTAATTTCGTAGAAAAGGAGAAATATATTGTTTGTTCTCAGATCATTTGATTCCAGTTATGCTTTTTTATCAGTTGTACCTATATATTCCCATGTTTAATCTATTAAATGATAAATTCCCATGTATTTGCGTATGTAATCCTTGTCAATTTGCAGATGTTAATGAGTGCCTCCAGCCAAATAATTGCACCGGAATTTGCCACAATACAATAGGAGGCTTCTACTGTAGTCAGTGCCCTCATAAAACAGAGTATGATGCAGCAAAAAAGAAGTGTACTCCAACAAAGCAACAAAATCTTCTCTTGGGTAATCCTATCTTATTCCCATTATGGAGACAGATAATATTTTTTTCCTATATATATGTATATATGTGTGTGTGCACGCGCGCACACGAGTACCAATGTTGGCGCAGGATGAGAACAATCTAACTTCCCTAATAATTGCAGGCATCACCATTGGATTGAGCTGTGGATTAGCAGTTGTACTTCTCATCTTAGTTGGGGTATTCCTTGTGCTCAGATGGAAAAGAGATATGAAAAAACGACTAAGAAGGAAACATTACCGGAAAAACCAAGGAATTCTACTAGAACAATTAATATCACCGAGAGAAAATGCGAGTGAAACGACAAAGATTTTTTCTTTCCATGAGCTGGAAAAGGCAACGGACAATTTTGATCCCACACGTATCCTGGGCCGTGGAGGGCATGGTACGGTCTACAAAGGAATCTTATCTGATCAGCGTGTGGTGGCCATTAAGAAGTCTCGGGTGATTGAGGAGGGTGAGATCAATCAGTTCATCAATGAGGTTGCAATCCTCTCTATGATAAACCATCGAAATATTGTTAGTCTCTTTGGATGTTGTCTGGAAACTGAAGTCCCATTATTGGTATATGACTTCGTCCCCAATGGTTCCTTATTTGAAATTCTTCATGGTAATTCAAGTATTGAAACCCCTTTATCTTGGGATGACATGCTAAGGATTGTCATAGAGGCAGCAGGAGCTCTGCATTATCTTCATTCTTCAGCTTCAGTGTCAGTATTCCACCGTGATGTGAAATCATCTAACATACTTCTGGACGAAGACTACACCGCTAAAGTTTCAGATTTTGGTGCTTCCAGATTGGTTCCAATTGATCAAACCCATGTTGTGACAAACATACAAGGCACGTTTGGATACTTGGATCCAGAGTATTACTACACTGGCCATCTGAATGAGAAGAGTGATGTATACAGTTTTGGTGTAGTGCTTTTGGAGCTACTTACTAGAAAGAAGCCTGTTTTTACAGATGAGTCTGGCCTGAAGCAAAGCTTGTCAAATTACTTTCTATTTGAGGTAAAGGGGAGGCCAATTACAGAGATAGTACATGGCAAAGTTCTCGAGGAGGTAACTGAGGAAGAAATAAAAAATGTTGCTTCAGTTGCGGAAATGTGTTTGAAGTTACGAGGTGACGAACGACCAAGTATGAAGCAAGTGGAGATGGTGCTGCAGTCTTTGATGACAAAACGGCTGAACTCTTGTCTAGTCGACCATGGTAAACATGAAGAGATGGAAGAGTCTCTAACTACAGAAACTAGATCGACTTCTGACTCGTTGCCTGCTGACTTAGATAACGGAGCTAATTCATCGTATCGGCACAGTGACAGATGCTACAGCATAGAGCAAGCCCTTTTGCTCTAAGCACTTCACCGTGATAGCTAGATGTACGGTTATGAATCTTATAAGATTAGCGACATATATAAGCTTCCATTATCTCCTCCTATGTATCTGTCCACACATACTGGCGCCCCGAGGCAAACCAACAGCGTGAGGATTCACTCCTGTATTGATACTCTTAAATACAGTACTTTTATATCGCAATAGAAAGATAAAGATTCAGATCCATTTATTTTCAGCTTAAGCTTGTGGAGAAAATAGATGCTGCTGGTAGGATCTGAACACCAGCAGGAGCTGAATCCGGACAACTGGTGAAAAGTAGCATGGCCATTTAGCTACATTCTTTTTGGATGGCTAAAGGATGTGAAGCCGGTGAGGAAAGGCATAAACACTCATATATTGTAGAGGATGATTCGGTCCGTGTTTAATACTACTCCCTCCGTCCCAAAATAAGTGTCCACTTTCTATCAAATTTGAGACACTTATTTTGGGACGGAGGGAGTAGTTTATTTGATTATTTCATACATTAGCTAAAGTAGTTTGTTTTAAACTGTTTTGCGGGAAAAGCATTATTATCAAATGAATACGATTTTTTTCCAAAAAGGATGATAAATTTGTAATTCTCTGCCTCTGCATCAATAGAGGCACACATCCATATTGTTAGATATTTTGAATATCAAACAATGTTAGGCATTAGTCAAGACAAGAGAAAAACCTGAGTCCGTCTAACTTGCGATAGTATATCCACAATCCTATATTAAACTCTAAGACAAGTATACCCGCAAAAAAATACCCGCAAAAAAACTCTTAAGACAAGTGGCCTAATAAAAAAAAAGTGCACAACTCCAAGAAAAAGGCTACATGGTTCATTGGACATGCACTGATAGAACCGAGTCCAACCAGGTCTATTTAGAGATTTTCATTCCCAAAGTCGAGCTTCGATGCATCAACTTCATCAAAGGCACGACGCACACGCATCACATTGCCTGATTAGGTATCTTGTGTTTCTTGTAGTAACCTCACTAGTGGTTGGCGACTTCTCCCTAACCAGATCCTAGAGACGATTCCCAGAAATTGATTATGCCCTTTACCTCCTTACTTCCTCTTGGTGTCGCACCTCCTCCAATTCGGTCGATGAGAGATGGAGAGCACAGGGCGTAAATTGATCAGGGAACCGTTGTAGTCATCTCGGATAACAGTCCTGAAAGCCGTTTTACTCCCACATCATTACTTTTTACTCCCGCAAACAAGTTTGTGCACCGGGTAAAAGGGGCGCTGACTGATTGAACACCGAAAATTTATGCTAGATTTCACCAAAATTCATCATCAAGATTAATTTCAGTCCATACTATTTTTCTAATACTAGGAGCATCTCTTTTATATATAAAACTCTCACAGGGGCCCTCACAAATGCTGGGGCACCACTTGTAATTTGTCTAATATTTTGGTTATATAATTTGGTGTGATGAAGATATTTCTCTCATGTTTATATTATTTGTTATAAAATACGCACCTTTCCGAAATGGATGCTATCTTGAAGGCGTGAATTATATATTTATTATGTAAATGGTTATATTGCAAAGAAATGATATTAAAGAGTCACCGGTTGTAGGTTGTCCAAAGTTCCAGTTATATAATATGGTGTGATAACAATATTTTTTTATCACTTTTTGTGAATGGTTATATTGCAAGCAAATATTAGATTAAGGAGTTATGTAATGTTTTGTAAAAAAATCTAATAAACAATTTTAACCAGTATCTAGATTTATACATTAGAGGTGAGGTTTTGAGGACAACAATCATACAGATTTGTGCATGCTCGCTAGCTCAATTTTGGCCTTTGTTTGAAGTTTAACCAACTCATACTATAAAACATGATCTCTCAGTTTTAATTATTGATGGAAAAGAGTGTCAGTATGTTCAAAATAATATAAATTATGTTGGAACATGTTGCACGTATTATTGTCCTAGTATTATAATAAATATAATGTAAGAAAAAAGATTTTTTTACTAACAATATGTTTTGGCATTGATTCCTACTGTTCTATGGGTAGTACATCAAATCAAAGTAAATGAATCAATGCTATTTACCTTTATTTTTTAACTGAATTTGATAGAAGGGTTCCTTCTCTCTTTATCATCTAGTCTATTTTACTTCAACCTCTTTATGTCATATTTTTCTATTTTCTTGATGATTTATTACTAAGGGCTATTCTTGGGTATGACTTGCCAAGCTATGTTTACTATGGCACAAGCTCAACCCGACCTTTACTCATTCTGGTGAGTGAGACTTGCGACCAAAAGAAATTTGGAGGATATAAGTAAATCCCAATTAACATAAAGTATGCTAAAAGGGCCTTAATTTGGACATAAATAACATCAAATTTTTCTATACACTATTTTTATTTTTTTGTTTCTCCCTAAGTTTTTGTCCGCACACTTGCTCGATTAAATTACTTCACACCGGTTTACTTAAAATCCCAAACCGAGGTTGTTGTTGACCCAGATTTTTCTGAAACCAACAAAATTGTTGCAGGAGACATTGATTGTTCGAAGACCATTAATGTCACAACCGTCGGTCCCTACCAGATATAGAGAAGTCGAATCAATTTTTAGATGTCTGATAATGTGATTATATGAACCTATAGGTACAGTAACCCTACAACATCCACACTAGTTTTATTCCAGAGGTTGCGTAAACCAATTTAAAACTTCACGGAAGATAGTATAGCAAGAATATTTTGAAGAAAATGGGTATAGAAATCTTAAATTCTAACAAAACTGGAGGTGTGCAACAACGCGAAAATACATACTTTATGATATTACCCTCGTTAGAATAATAATCTTACCCTGTAACAATTTACTTCAAATGGTAAAATTGCCAAAGAAAATACATCACCCGTGTCAAAATAGTTAACATTTAGATTTGAAGTTTCAAGTATATGCATAAAAAGATAGCAGGATATTTTTGTAAAGTATTTTCGTGATGGACCAAATGCATATGTTTATCGAACTAATGGTAATTCTAAATAATTTATTAGAATTGGAAATCACAAATAGAGATACTCGACATCACAGTTTCTGGTAAGTCGTGTATTTTTTAATAAATGTTTATAATTCGAGATTTATATTCAATATTCAATCAAACTATTTCTTACACATGGGCGGATAAATCGATGGCTTTGTATGTGTGTGTATTGTGTCGTCAAGTGCTTGTTGAATTCTTACTGCTAAATGATGGAGGTCCAAGTCCGACACCTATCTTCTCAACATTAGCCGTGTCAAACAGGCTTGAATAATACTTTTATGTTAAATTTAATTTAAAAATGTAGATCAACTATCATGCTAATTTAGATGATATGGCTCAACATGATGGCTCTGTTTAGAACCCCGTATATTGAGGCCCCCGACATATTTATCACTTTTTGTTCTATCCACACGATCCGGGTGAACTTATGTGCTCATGCATAGCATCCCAATTTTCTGTTACATGAAATTAATAAAGCTTGATATGATATCTTTCCATTTTTTATATATTTAATTTGAAATAAATTAGACTTGGGTGTATTTTGTTTTAGATTTTAGAAGAGAAGTCCCTCTTAAAATATTCCTTTGTATTTGCTCACATAGAAAATCATTTGCCAAAAGTCTATTATATGTTGTTCATGAACAGAAAAAACATTTTTTTTAATTCCTTACTGGATATGAATTCGTAAAGCCCATCTTCCTTTTCTTTTTTTCCTTATTTCCTTAATTTTTGTTTGTTTTTCTTCCTGGGCCGAATTTCTTGGCCGATCTCTCTCATCCTTTTCTTCTATCTTCTCCTATCTTCCCTCCATCCGCATGGGCCGGCCCACAAAGGGCAGCAGCCACCCAGAGCATGGTTTCATCGATCAACCATGTAAGGGACGGGATATTATGTACCAGGCATAACACGCGATATCGGTACAGGCGATAACACGCGAGCATGGGATGAAAACTGGCTTCCACGAGATGAGGTGAGGCGGCCGATCACATGCTTAAAAGAAGATCCTCCGTTGTTGGTCTCGGATTTCATTGATCAGACGACAGCAAGTTGGAATATACAGAAGCTTCAGCAATATTTTTTACCAATGGATATCGAGGTGATTACTTCTATTCCCCTCATCACTAGGAAGCTGGACGATCGTTGGGCCTGGCATTTTGAGAAGTCAGGCATATTCTCTGTGCGGTCTGCTTATAAAATGATCATAAACACAAAACGCACACGAGAAGCATGGTTAGAGGAGTGGACGACGACCTCAAACCAGAAACAAGAGGAGCAAGCGTGGACATCACTTTGGAAGGTCAAGGTTCCATCCAAAATTCGGGTATTTTTGTGGAGATTGGCGAAACAATCTATCCCGACAGGCGACGTGCGTCACCATCGCAACATGGCACCTAATATTTCATGTGGAATTTGTGGCCGAGATGACTCATGGAGACACTCTTTATTAGAGTGCAATTTGGCAAGGTATGTTTGGGCCCTCGCTCCTGAAGCAATTACGGAGCATATGGAGAGGACGACAAAACCAGATGCTAAACAGTGGTTGTTCACCATGATTTTGACGCTCCGATATGAGGAGCTCACTCGATGTCTAGTCACTCTTTGGGCTATATGGTATACGCGGAGGAAAGCTCTTCATGAAGACATCTTCCAGAGCCCTTTATCAACGCATCTCTTTGTAGAAAACTTCATCCGAGAACTGGAGATAGTTGAGTCAAAAAAGACCGTGGCGTCAGGCCAGGGACCAAAACCTCAAGCACCTAGATGGGTGGCGCCAGTGATGGGTCACGCTAAACTCAACGTAGATGCTGCCGTTCAGAAGACTGGCAATTTTGGGGCCGCAGCGGTGGTTTGCAGAGGTGAGGATGGTGTTTTTCTGGGAGCTTCAGCCCAGATTATACATGGTGAAGGGGATCGCAGGCAGAAAACAAAAAAATTCCTAACAGCGATAACCTTAAACTAGCCAGGATCTATACTATGCAGATATAGTAATACGGAGGAGATCGGTATACATACCCTTGTAGACCGAAAAGCGGGGATTACGCTCCCGCACAAGCGTTGCTGACGTAGACGCCGTAGCCGACCTCAAGGTCGCGGAGAACTTGGCGCGACGAAGAAGACGATGACGCGGCGATGTCGATGAAACCGACGACAATCTCGAGGCCGTGTAGAGTAAGCAGACCTCCAGCACCACTAGCGTGGCACCTCGCAGGGCGTTACACATATACGGTGAAGCCGATGAACTCCGGGCCCGATCCAGGAACGAGCAGCGGAAGACTGGGACCGGAAGACCAGCAGCACGGCGGCGTGCGTATGGTGGAGAAAACTTATACTCGACGCAACTCCAAACAAGGGAGTCACGGGATCCAAGGAGAGAGAGAGAGTGAATTAGGTGTAATTTAAACGCCATGGGTGCCCCTCTATATAAAGGGGCCAGGGGTTGCCCACCTTGCCAGGCTGGCGGTGTGGGACTATTCCCACACCCCATCCGGCCAAGGCTAGTGCGCCGGCCTAGGTGGGCCCATTTAGAGTAAATTGCCTTTAAAAATTCAGAAAAATTAAATAAAAAATATATTTAACTCTTAATTACATTAATTAATATTAAATACATATTACATAATTTATTCCGGCTCCGAAAACTATTTCGTCGCTGCCCGATCTCCATCGGAACTTTCCCGGGACGTTCCCGGTGCTCTCTTTTCCTATTTTTCTCTTCCGGTAAAATGTCGACTCCCCTTAATTGTGTTACCCTAGCGGTTCGATTATCTCACCAGACATGATCGAGACTCCTCTCCGATCAATGACTAATTCGTGGACCGAGGATACCCAGAATTAATCCCTGCGAGATAACGAATACTTTACCGTTCGAACCTAGACGTCTGAGTCTTAAACCTTTTGCCATGCGATACTTAGTGTGTCCGAGACTCGTTCATAGATATCTCCATACCTAGCTTGATCTCGTTACCGACACTACTAACTTCTACTCGTCCATGATATTATGTCCTGGTGACCTAGTCACACGCTTGCAAGCTCGTTTGACATAATCTCACCGAGTGGGCCCTAGAGTATCTATCCTGCTATGCGGACTGGCAAATCCCGCTCTTGACCCCCCGTCTCAACATACTCCTTTCCGACACCCGAGAGGGACACCTTTATTGTCACACTATGTAAGATATGACGTTTGATGCAATCAAAGTGTCTTCCAGGAATAGCAATAAGAGTAGATCTCACGGTCAAAGGCGTAATGACTACGTCCTACAAATATTGGGTATGTCCATCACGTCATTCTCCCAATGACATGACTCCATTGTCAACTGACATAAATGTCACATGATCGGGAAACCTCGATCATCAATTGCCCAATGAACTAGTTAGATAGAGGCTACTAGGGACCTGCTTGTTTATCTACCACACGTGTATTAATGTTTCCGCTTAATACAGTTATAGCATGGTATAAAACATATAATGAACAATTGAGATATGACGAATAAACTATATTTATTAAGTGCCTATAGGGCATATCTCTTTCAGTCTCCCACTTGCACTAGAGTAACACTTAATCTAGTTTACAACTTGGTAAAAGCTCAACACCCATAGCAACTTGGTGCATGCTTGTCTCGTGGAAGAGGAATACAGTCAACAGATCTCACACATTGAGACTTATATGTGCTTTGCAACACTTCTATGTCACCTAGTTTGACATCATCCCGCATCTTACGATGACGGCGAAATATATCTTAGTCGATAGAGTGAGACTCGAAACTTTCGCGTAGCATGGGCCTTAAAAGTCTAAGAGATCTATTAAGGGGGACCACATATGCTCGAAAACCGCTCAGTCCAATCACACTTGCTACTTCTGAAGTTGCCATATATTTCTATACCTATTATGTAGATTATGCGACAATGCATTCATATGCGACTTCGCAGGCTAACCATGTCTTTTTTCAAAACAAAGGCCATCTCCTATATGAGATTTCTAGTCTTATGGGTCAGTGTCATAACTTGCATCATCGTAACCGTTTTACGGCAAGTTGTCTTTCCACTCTTACCCTTTACCAGAAAACATATCTTTAGTTCTCACAGACACTAAAGAATATACTTAACGTTTGTTCATTGATCCACACAAGGATCACTCTAGAACCCGTTCTTCAACCAAGAACGTGAGTCACACCAAGTCGAGCTTTCAGTCTGATAGAATCTATGTCTGAGACATAGAGAATGTCGAACATCATTTTCTATTACTGAAAATGCCAAGATAAACTTAATATTTTACCTATTCATACAAGCAAGAACCTTTTTCTTCGCTTGTTCTATTCTGAAACACTTCAGAATCTTAACTTAGGAAAATATTCCGACATAATGTTATTAAGCCCCTTTTGATCTATACAATTATAGATCGGATGCCTAATACTCCTAACTTCATTCATAGAAAATTTAATCACTTAAATAATCCTTTATACTTTGCTAGAGGATCTGTATCATTCTCAATATGTCGTTACATAAAATCAGGAATGACACTTAGCTCCCACTTAAATACGCCATCCGTATATAAGACCAAGGAATTTCTTTTAGCTCCCACTCAAATATGCCATTCACATATAAGATCAAGAAAAGCTACTTAGCTCCCACTCACTTCTTTGCAAATGCAAGTTTCTTCAACTATTTTGGACAACTCCAAAATCCTTTGATCACATTATCAAAGTGAAGATTCCAGCTCCGATATGTTTGCTTCAGCCCATGAATGGACAGCTGAAGTTTGCATACATGTTTAGCATCCTCAGGATCACCAAACCATTTCATTGTACTAATTACAACTCTTTCTTAATGATACCATTAAGAAACGTGGCTTCCTTATCCATCTATCAATTTCTCAATTTGAAATTATATTAATTGCTAAACGACCCCGAATAGATTTAGGCTTCGCCACTTGAGACAAAATGTCGTTGTGGTCAACTTTTGAATCTGTCGGAACTGTTTCACGACAAATTGATCCTTATCAGCGTCTATTCTCTCATAAAATTCCATATTCTATTAACAGTCTAGATGACATTAAGAAGATCTCCCAAGTCATTACCTGGTAATCGTACATGGATTTTATCTCGGATCATATATGACTCATAGCCATTTCTCGGACTTAGGTCTACCATCTCTTCTTCGTAGTTCGTAGGTCTGTCATATTCCATTAATATGACCTTCATAACAAGATTGTCGTACCACACGGTGTGGAACACAACCTTGTACACCTACGTTCTCAGTATGAGCTCAGAGCATCATGATCTTTATCATCAGCTTCTTTCAAGTTGAGGAGCATGACACCGGAAAAACTTTCCGTTGCGCCACTCTGATGTCTGGAGAGAAAGTTCATTAACTTTGTCTTGCTCTACTTTCTTTCCCACTTATACCCTTGGACAAGAAACTATTTCTTTTGCAAGGTATATTCCGGCAACGTTTTTGCCTATGTCGTGAGACATGTACCCAACTCATTCTTTAGGTATGGTACACTACAAAGATTTATCCATTTTATGTACGATCACATCGAAACACTAAATTGCTGAAACGACAATCTAGGCTAAAAGCCATGCCATCACTCATATGGTATTGTCTCCATGGATTTAAATGGTTTCCCTATTATCTGACGTGAATGTTATGTTTCTACCATATGACTCCAATGATCACAATAATTCGATAAGAGATTTATTTACCACACACTATCCAATAGGGTGTGATTACGACGTCTTAACATACCATAACACTATGGTGTTCCATGCGACGTAATTTGTGGAACTCTTCTCACAAATCTTCCAATGATATGCAAACATTACAACTCAAATCTTTATTCCTCGATCTGTATCGTAGAAATTTGATTTTCTTATTAAATTTATTTCCTACTTCATTCTGAACTTGTTTGATCGAATCAAAATTTCCAGATTAACATTCCCTAAGTGGATATCCATATATCTACTCGGAATATTCATGAAGTCTATGAAATAAAGACTTCCACTATACGTTAAAGTACTTCATTGATTCACATACACCCATATGCATGATTCTCAACAAGTTATACTCAAAACGCTCAGTGAAGTTTACGAAATAAAGGTCTCCACTAAACGTTAATTACTTCATTGATCCACATACATCTATATGCATGATTATCAATAAGTCATATGACCGCTTTCCGAAAACGGTGTCTTAGTTATCTTGTAAGTGTCAAAAGATCAAATCTAAAAACTTGTAGATCCATCCGTATGGAGCTTCTTCACTGACTATAACATTGACATGACTTAAACGGTAGTGCCACACGAATGTGGTGTCTTTATTAAGTTTGTATCATTTGGCATTAATATTATGAATGTGGGAGCTTCTACCATCTAAATTCAAATCGGCTGATGATCATTACTTCATAAATATAGAACAACGATTTTGTCACTAACATATATGAACAATTGTCTTGCTAGAGAAGACACACTTATAACGATCATACTAACAGGCGATCATAAAAGAATTTATTCAAATGGTAGATCTAGAGGGAGAGTGTCTATGGCCATCACAACATTTTGTCTGCCATCATCAACACACATTGTCGCCTCATCCTTCCAAGCTACTCAAGCAGTAAATCTGGTTTTCATAAAACATGACTAGTATCAAAAACTTAGTCACTACTGCGAGTACTTGCTTAGGTAAAACATTCATAACGTGTATATCATATATACACCATCATCATTGATGACTTCCCAGCGATCTGTTTTATCTTCTTGATTCTTCCAACGCAATCAAGAACCATGAAGGCGAACGATTCCCCTTGCATGACATAGTCTATGACAAAGCATTTGCATCTGGCAACGTTGTCTGTCATCAAGTGATAGAGCTGAGCGAGGCGTCTCAATGTCATCAAGTATGACCAATGTCATCGAGTATGACCAGTGTCATCAAGTATGACTGCCACGTGCTCCTTCAATGCGTGTATTCTCTTCCATCTTGGTTGAGAAGTAAAACAGTCAACGTAGTGATAAACTTCATCAACCCAACTTTAGGTGTATCCTGAGTTTAGCGATCATCTCATATGTTCGCGATCTAAACAACTCGCACCCACCGTAAATTCTCTATGGCAGAGATCATAGCATACACTGGACTATGATGATATTATCCGCACAAAAACTTGATAATCCAAATTATCCTTTTGTTAGCGGAATCTCCGGATTTATCTCCTAGCGGGTATTGTATCATAAAGAACTAATGATTTAAACAAGGAGTATCCTCAAGCTAAAGCATAAAACTATGAAGTTTGGACCCAACCTTTTAAGTTTCTCAATCGCAGGATTGCGCCTAATTTTTAAAGAAGGCTATTACATTGGTTAATATCTACAAAGGTTTTGCAAAGCATAAAGACTTTGTTCATTATAAAATAGAGTTCAAGTTTTAATAAAATAAAACTATCAGAACTCCCACTCAAAACGAATATCCCTCTAATCGTTTTAGTGATTGCACGAACCTCATCCATTATGCAACCCCTTATCGTCAGAGCCGGCAACACAACTTCAAATGTAGACATCGAAATGTCAATCAGAACAACTTTTGTGACTCATGCTCGACCTTTCGGTCTCCGTGTTCCGAGGCCATGTCTGTACATGCTAGGCTCGCCATAATAACCTTCAACGTATACGCTTGTGCAACATGGCTTACACCCACTGTATGCGAACGACGATATGTCTGACACCCGATCGTCACGGCCTGCCTCATAACGTAGAACTTTCTTGGTGGTGCACGTCGAAGGGAGAACACTAATAGTATTTTGGAGGGATCATCTTATATTACTATCGCCGTGTGACTAATATATAACTATATATATACACACACAATATAAGATGCACACAAAACATCAATATGTAATGCGACGTGACATGGTCCTTGCGCCGATGGTCTCCTTCGCGCCCACAGTTTATAAACAATTTAATAAACCTACCTTGAGCATATCACATTGCCCCTTCAAAATAAAGTTAGACGCGTTCTACTTTATCTTTTGCATATTTTACGTGGCTTGGGGCTGTTGTAGATAGAACCGCTTCATACCTACGAACCTATGACCACAACAACGTTCAAATAATTGCATATTTATTCATCCCTTTCGGGCCCTCCATTGAAAATGCAAAGCCAACTAAAGAGAGAGAAACAGACACCCGCCAGCCACATATACGGAACCAGCCGTATGTCAGTTGTGGAACCAGTCTCGCGTAAGCGTACGCGTAAAGTCGGTCCGGGCCGCTTCATCAACTCAATGCTGCCGGCAGTGCAAGTGCACGCGAGAGGGTAGCAAATAAAAGAACGATGTCCTCGTGCTAAACACGGGTGCAACTAGCGTACAGCTATATCTACGCATAGATCGGCTCTGATACCACTGAAGGGGATCGCAGGCAGAAAACAAAAAAATTCCTAACAGCGATAACCTTAAACTAGCCAGGATCTATACTATGCAGATATAGTAATACGGAGGAGATCGGTATACATACCCTTGTAGACCGAAAAGCGGGGATTACGCTCCCGCACAAGTGTTGCTGACGTAGACGCCATAGCCGACCTCAAGGTCGTGGAGAACTTGGCGCGACGAAGAAGGCGATGACGCGGCGATATCGATGAAACCGACGACGACCTCGAGGCCGTGTAGAGGAAGCAGACCTACAGCACCACTAGCGTGGCACCTCGCAGGCCGTTACACACATACGGTGAAGCCGACGAACTCCGGGCCCGATCCAGGGACGAGCAGCGGAAGACTGGGACCGGAAGACCAGCAGCACGGCGGCGTGCGTATGGTGGAGAAAACTTATCCTCGGCGCAACTCCAAACAAGGGAGTCACGGGATCCAAGGAGAGAGAGAGAGAGAGAGTTAGGTGTAATTTAAAGGCCATGGGTGCCCCTCTATATAAAGGGGGCCAGGGGCTGCCCACCTTGCCAGGCTGGCGGTGTGGGACTATTCCCACACCCCAGCCGGCCAAGGCTAGTGCGCCGGCCTAGGTGGGCCCCAAGTGGCCCACCTAGGGTTGGCCGAATTGGCCTCCCTCCCTTGGGGGGATCCTTCCCCCCCTCATGGGCCTTCTTTGCCTAAGAAGGCCCATTTAGAGTAAATTGCCTTTAAAAATTCAGAAAAATTAAATAAAAAATATATTTAACTATTAATTACATTAATTAATATTAAATACATATTACATAATTTATTCCGGCTCCGAAAACTATTTCGTCGCTGCCCGATCTCCATCGGAACTTTCCCGGGACGTTCCCGGTGCTCTCTTTTCCTATTTTTCTCTTCCGGTAAAATGTCGACTCCCCTTAAGTGTGTTACCCTAGCGGTTCGATTATCTCACCAGACATGATCGAGACTCCTCTCCGATCAATGACTAATTCGTGGACCGAGGATACCCAGAATTAATCCCTGCGAGATAACGAATACTTTACCGTTCGAACCTAGACGTCTGAGTCTTAAACCTTTTGCCATGCGATACTTAGTGTGTTCGAGACTCGTTCATAGATATCTCCATACCTAGCTTGATCTCGTTACCGACACTACTAACTTCTACTCGTCCATGATATTATGTCCTGGTGACCTAGTCACACGCTTGCAAGCTCGTTTGACATAATCTCACCGAGTGGGCCCTAGAGTATCTATTCTGCTATGCGGACTGGCAAATCCCGCTCTTGACCCCCCGTCTCAACATACTCCTTTCCGACACCCGAGAGGGACACCTTTATTGTCACACTATGTAAGATATGACGTTTGATGCAATCAAAGTGTCTTCCAGGAATAGCAATAAGAGTAGATCTCACGATCAAAGTCGTAATGACTACGTCCTACAAATATTGGGTATGTCCATCACGTCATTCTCCCAATGACATGACTCCATTGTCAACTGACATAAATGTCACATGATCGGGAAACCTCGATCATCAATTGCCCAATGAACTAGTTAGATAGAGGCTACTAGGGACCTGGTTGTTTATCTATCACACATGTATTAATGTTTCCGCTTAATACAGTTATAGCATGGTATAAAACATATAATGAATAATTGAGATATGACGAATAAACTATATTTATTAAGTGCCTCTAGGGCATATCTCCTTCACATGGAATATCTGATCCTGGCACCCTAGAGGCCATTGCGTGCCGTGAAGCACTAGCGCTGGCACGCGTTCTGTCCCTGGACCGTATTCATGTAGCTTCTGATTGTCTTGAGGTGATCTCTAGCCTGGAGGGCGAAAATCTTGGGCGTTTCAGCGCAGTACTACAGGAGATCAAGACAAGTGCGGGGGAATTTGTTTCAGCAAAGTTCTACCACGAGAAGATAGCTTCAAATATTGAAGCCCATAGCTTAGCTCGTAATTCAGCTCATCTTAGTACTGGCCGTCACATTTGGCTAGGTGAAACACCAGATATCATTTGTATCCCTAAACGTCGGTGTAACGATTCTGTGAACTCTCTGCAGCAAGTTTCTGACGCGCTCTTTTCCTTAACAGGGTACCGAAAGGGACTGAAAGGTTTTTAATAAGGCGGTTTGTCTTGCTTTAATAAAGTGTTGTGATTCTATAAAAAAACGTAAGGGACGTGGTACGTTTTAAAATTATCTTATTTGTACATAATTAACGTTGTACGTAACTTTCTTACTTTTAAATCTCAGTCCTTAAAAATAAAATTAATGGATTATATATTTCTGACATATGTGGCTTAATATGGTGGCTTTATTAGACATATGTATATTGCTTTTAGTATATTATAATAGATTGTACGTAACTTTCTTACTTTTAAATCTCAGTCCTTAAAAATAAAATCAATGGATTATATATTTCTGACATATGTGACTAAATGTGGTGGCTTTATTAGACATCTGTATATTGCTTTTAGTATATAATAATAGATAGATTCTCTCCATCCTAACATAGAAGAATTATTAGGAGCAACCTAAATTAGAATCGAACATATATCAAACCTAAATTCAAGATTTTAGGGGATAGTAATTATACCTGGCAGCTGATAAACGGATCCGAGTAAACTGCAGATTGGTGTTGGCCGGAGCCCCGAAGGGAGCAGGTCATGGACCAGACGACCGGATCGTGAGTGATTCCCGTCTTCTTCTTTTTTGCGGGTATAAAAGTGAGTGATTCCCGTCTGAAGCCTGGATTCTGAAGTGGCTGCTCTGCCTGCCGCCACGGAGAGCCAGGGGAAACAGAGAGACTGGCCGACGGGAACTGGGGGTTTTTTTCCCGCAAATTCTATCTTACAACCGACCTGAGCGTGGCGACTCGTCAGGTCGCGCCATCGACTGTCCGATGGCGATCGGACAACCCACACGCGTGCGCATCCTGGTCCAGCGTGCAGCCTCTGTGACGTGTACACCTGAAATGTACGTGTAGCTGTTTTTTCAGCCGTTTTGAATTTGGGGAGTCGAGCCGGGAGAGAGAAACAGCCGCTCGGCCTTGTCGGAAACTTTCCCCATTCGATTCCTCCATCACCCCTGGCGATTTCTCCGGCGATTCTTCTCTGGGGCGGCGTGGTGGCGTTGCGGCGAGAGAGAGGAGGTGGCGTGGTGTGTGGATTTTTGACTCTGGTCTCGCGTGAGTTCCATCCATCACAGGGTCGTCTCTCGCTGCTGGATGGCGTGGTCGAGGCTGCCGCGGTGGGAGGGGAGGGGAGTTTTCGCTGCGGCTCCGTCGGCTTCGACCTGACCTACATTTTTCGGTGAGGATCTCTCGTCTTCGACATCGACGTAGGGTTTCAGAGGTAAGGGGAGATTTTGCTGTGTGTTTTACCTCCTCTGCACAGCATTTTTTGCTTTTGATTTTGGGGTTTTAGGTTTGTTTCGATTATGATTGGGGGCTTGTTCCTGCCCCGTTTTTTTTCGTGTGTTAGGCTGGTGCATCGCTCACCTCCTACGAGTGATCCTGAGGTATCGGACAGGGGAACTCTAGCTCGGAGTGGAGAAGGGGAGAAGGGAATCAGATGTAAGCTTCCAATGCTAGATGTAATGTTTTTTTGGCGCTTGGTTTGATGTCACGTAGGACATATATGGGGCATGAATTTGATTGTTATGTCAGATGTAACATTTTTGGGTTGAGAGGGGTCCTCCTATATGAAATGTTATATGGAATTTAGCTTTTCTATCTGTATAAGTTTTACATGTGTGTTTGCAGATGTAACTTTGTGTGGTAAATGTCATAACAGGTTTGTTTCAGTAGTTCATGCATTAGTCTGTACTGTTAGTTTATAGCGTGGACCACATCCACAAATCAGTGTGCAAAAAGCTTTATATGTGATGGTACATTACATTAGAACATTGATGTGCTTCAAGTTGCTGCTATTTATAAAGAGGAGATCGCACGATCGACCTACATTAAGTTGTCTGTATTTAATCGAACCATAACGCATGGTCGATTTTGTCCCGATCGCCGTGCATGTGCTAGAGGTAATCGATGCTTAATTCAATACTAAGATCGATCTATGGACTATTGGTCATTGATCGTCTTGGAACTAGAAAAATACCCCGCGCGTTGCGGCGGGCAGTTGCTAAAGGTAAGTTATGCATCTTAAGGAAATATTAGATATGGACTCTCATTTGCAGTGTCAAACATGATGGATTATTTTCCTCAGTCTTCGGATGGAGTACAAATAAGCTGAATTTTCTTTTGGCAAATGAGTACTGAACACATGTAGCATAGTACTACAAAACGATTAAGTTGCAGGATTTAAGCTGACTACCCAGCTATGCTGATTCGTGTCCTTGTGACCATTCAGAATTATATCAAAGGAAGGTTATCCTGTAATATAGTAGGGTAGTGTAATATATAACTGATTAGCAAATAAATAATATTAATCACGGAGAGGTGCAGGAAAAGTATTTACCGATCTCATTAAGCATGATCATCGAATGAGGCTGGACATATAGTGTCAGCACTGAAGCAGTATGGAAAAGTCTGAATGATAAAAATAGAAATACAGGCATTGTGAAGTAGAAACCTGGCGGAATTTCATCTGCAAGTGATGCATGGATTTCTTAGTTGGTGACATGTAGAAGGAGAAAATCATCACTTCTAAGTTCCGGTCTACACACAACAATAATAATTAAAAGCCAATCAAAAAATCCAACTAACAGCCTCTACAATCTAAAGATCATCACATCATCGGGTATGTCTAACCTCTTGCTATAATCAAAAAAAGTTCCGGTCTGCAACGCTGGTGGTAGAGCACTTCATCCGACATGGTGATGTTGGCTGCAGAACACTGATGGAAGTTGTCTGTCCGCTTGTTCGCAGGATAGGTCAGTGAAATCTACGAGTCTGCCTGTAGTCGATGCAACAATGCCTTGAGTTGATAACCGGAGCGGAGATCGGTGTCGTAGGCCGACACATACCATATGTTTAGTTGGGACAGATGAGGGTGCTCGGTGGATGAGAACTTTGGGCATGGTGGAGTGGACCCTTGGAGGTGGACGACCGGAGAAAATTATAGTAAGTAGGACGTGGATGCGTTTCGTCTTTACTACGAGGAGAAGAAGGGTCTTGAGGAGACGGAGATAATAGCATTTAATTGAGAAGTTGTAGAAGGAGAGAATCATCACTTCTAAGTTCCGGTCTACACACAACAATAATAATTAAAAGCCAATCAAAAAATCCAACTAACAGCCTCTACAATCTAAAGATCATCACATCATCAGGTATGTCTAACCTCTTGCTATAATCAAAAAAAGTTCCGGTCTGCAACGCTGGTGGTAGAGCACTTCATCCTGACATGGTGATGTTGGCTGCAGAAAGTTGTATGTCCGCTTCTTCGCAGGATAGGTCAGTGAAATCTACGAGTCTGCATGTTGTCGATGCAACAATGCCTTGAGTTGATAACCGGAGCGGAGATCGGTGTCGTAGGCCGACACATACCATATGTTTAGTTGGGACAGATGAGGGTGCTCGGTGGATGAGAACTTTGGGCATGGTGGAGTGGACCCTTGGAGGTGGACGACCCGAGAAAATTATAGTAAGTAGGACGTGGATGCGTTTCGTCTTTACTGTGAGGAGAAGAAGGGTCTTGAGGAGGCGGAGATAAGAGCATTTAATTGAGAAGTTTCTCTTTGATGATACGGCTTAAACTGAACAACGGTTTCGTTTAAATGAGTTTGTCTCCACCCTGTACGTGACATTACCATCGCCCACGAATGGAACGCAAATGGATGGTTAGAGATTAAAAAAATTGTATGGATGTGATTACTTGATGATGTGGATGGATCTGCATGTCAAGATAGACAAATTACATGACCCTCTAGTGGGGTTTTGCTTTATAAGATGTATAGATTGGGAGGACTTCGATGAGGACTAAACCTTCAGTTTCCTCTTTTTTCATGGTAGTGAATTTGATTGAGCATAGCTTTTTGTGAATTGATGATGTAAGTGGAATGTAATTTAATTCAGTGTGTTTTTGTTGGTATTCTATTTGACTCCAGACGTATAGGATGCAGTAGGGATTCTGTTTTTGGTAATTCGGTGTGTTGTTGAAAATGCATGTAATTTTTTGTTAAATGCATAGATTATTTTTTTCGTAATACAGTGGGGATTTTGATAATATTATCTTCGATATGCAGATACAGTCTATCGTGTCAACGTCTAATGGCAGTACGAAACAAAGATCAGAGAGTGTTTTTTCGAAACTTACCATGATGCGCAAGAAATTAACGTTGAAGCACTTGAGATCACCTGTGGTTTGTGCTGAGGGAAAGAAGGTCGAGGAGTCCCCCCGGCTGTCACACATGTGAGTTCGTCATCACTTTTCCTGTTTTATGGCCTACATATGATTGTATTCGAATCATTAGTATGCGATAGGGTTTTTTCTTGCTCCTAGTAATTCTGTTTATGTTATTTACGGTACCAGAAGCTTATTAGCGGGTAGATCCTTTTAGAGCTTAAATTCATTTTAGTTATAATTTTTAGAGTCCATCTTTTGTTTTGGTGTTTACGTAGGTAAAAACAAGAAAAGAACAGGTTTTCCAAAGGGGGTCACCTATGAAGCTTGTCCTCATGATCTGTAGCAATTTCTGTTTATTTGAGGCGCAAGTTTCCATTTGGTTCAGGTCAGTCTAACTCTAGTCCATCTATAAATAAAAAACTCTAGTCTTGTTCTTCGGCTTCGGTTTGTACCATCTCGACCTACAAGGAATTGCGGGAGCTAGATAATGGGATAGTGTGATGTTTGGACTGAACTCTAGCTCCAAAGAAGGCCTACCATTTTCATCATTTGCTCCTGCTGCTCCATGAATTTTCTCTAGCATCACAGCAAGAAATGATGAACAGAGTGGCTCCACGATGCACCATATCTTGAAGCCTTGAAGGGGAATAGCATGACTGAAGCGGGAATAGACCTGAGTTTATTTGTAATGTTATACGTACATGGCTCTCCACTGTCACAGTACATACTTGAGCTTAATTACGTCTTACCTTGAGCGCTATGATGTGTAATGCTTTATTATGGAGACATCAAACATTACATCGCCTAGCGCAATTTGAGTGTGATAAATTACAATCTCGAAAAAAAAATGTGATAAATTCAGTTCCAACCAAAATATAGATCTCGGGGTAAACTAGAATAACAATTCAGTTCCAAACAAAATATAGATCTCAGGGTAAACTAGAATAACGCAAATTGATAGGGAATGTTTTCTCCTTTCACCAGCTGAGCAATATATGCATTTATTCTCCCAAAATAAAGACACAAACAGATTGTTCCAGTACTTATTCACACATTCCATATATAACATGGTACACAAATTAAATATTCGCTACTGAGAACAGTTTTCACCCTTAAAGAATTATCTCCAGAAAGAGAAAATGAGTGAACTATGGATATGAGTAATCTCAGTCCATCAATGGAATAACCTCTGTCAGATCGTCTATCCATGGCCTGAATTGATCCTCGTGTGCACTATTCTGCATAAGAGTAACGTGAACTTCACAGTTTGCAAATATCTTAATGATAACAAGGTACTGATGCTTCAAACAACCAATTTCATTATAACTCATATCAGGCCCACTTAACCTGGACTTTAAGTGGGCATGACAAACCAGTCTATCTTCCGTAAAAAAAAATAGACAAGCTAGTCTATCCATAACATGTCTCCTTTTTAACTCTACCAACAGAATACATGTGCTCCAGCTGAGACCAACTTAATAGAGTAAATAAAAATAGGGGAACCTAGAAGGTTTTAGCGTTTGGGACATTGGATTTAGATGGAAACATGAACATTACAGACAAGACCACAGTTGGTGCCTACATTATTCTTATCAGAAAAAAAATAGTACAAAATGATACCTGTAACCAGAAGAAAAATCCACGCATCAGAGCTAAACCGTTGGAATAGCTAGTGTGTATAACTTGTTCGACAAGATCTGAAGTTAAATAAACAAAGGTGTTAATTAGTGCTACAAACACAACAACTCAGAACCGTTGATGTAAAACAGTATTCTTTATCAAACAATACAAAGTGATTTACAGTAATTAACCTCGCGATCAATATTTTCTAGTATTCTTGATAAAAGTATCAAATGTGCCTTTCTACTTGTTTATACAATATATAAGTCAAACTGCAATGCCAAGGATCGCTTAGAGCATCCACAGTGTATGGTTTTTGCTGCCTCTAAGCGCTCTCTGTCCTCCTAGAGGCAGCCTCTAAACTGCAGCTTGCTGCCTCTAATGTAAAAACGTTACCATCGCCTTTAGCCTTGGAGGCTGCCTCTACCGAGTGAACAACTAACAAATATTGGATTCGACAATCGAGGACTCGTGCAAGCAGAGAGCAAAGCAGTTGAGGAGAGCAAGAAGTTGAGATATTGGACTAGTTTATTTTTTGTGAGGTCCATGCCCTGGTCTCCAAGACGCCCAACCCCTGATCCATGCCCTGATCTCTAAGGGTGTGTTTGGTTTAGGGGATAAGAATTGGGGGATGTGGGTATCCCCAACCATCTGGTTAGGGATAGCCAATTTTCTGTTTGGGGTGGAAGGATGAGCAGTGGTTAATGATGGCCATTTTTTTTGTTTGGTTAGAGGGAGGAAATTGGAAAGATGGTTGTGATGACTCTCTTTGGTTGAGCTGGTGAGATTACCCTTTGTACTTCACGTTTGTACAACAAAATATTTCACAAATTACAATTTATATACTCAAAATCCTTAATATTTAACAAACCTTGAGACTGGACATAACTATTTTTTTTTTTTGAGGAAGGATCCGATTCATAAGAAAAGAGGCACAGCCACTTTACAACCAGGACCTCAAGGAAACACAAAATTACAAAGAAGCCCGGGAAAAGTGCACCAAGCACCCTAAGCCACCGACGAAGATCACAACCGGACCCAGAGCTTTGCCCAAAGCTCCTAGGCGGCGGCGAAGACGCCGTACCACAGCTCGCCGGGAAGAAGACGCCACCCTTTGTCGATGAAGGCTGCAAGAACCATCCGCCGCTCCGCGCCGGAATCTGGACTCCATGAACGAGCACAGCCACAACGCCGTCTTCCCGCATCCACCCGACATCCAGCCGTCGCGCCAACGCCTAGGACCACCACCACCAGCCGCACCACAGCCTCTCCAGCCACCGCTTCCCGAGCCACCATGACCAGCCGAAGCAGAAGCAGCGAAGAAACCGACCACCAAAGCCACCTGCAACAAAAGCGAGACAACGCCCACCACCAGCTCCTCCCCTCGCCGCCACGGCCGGCCAGAGGAGCACAGAGGGAAGGACGCGCCCGACGCAGCACCTCCACGACCTCGCCAGCGACGCAGCCGGAGCGGGAAGAGGGGGAGGACAAACCCGAAACCAGCGCCACCGACACCGCCATCGGAGACGCCACCGGGAAACACACACCTAAACACTACCTACCAACACACAGGACGGAGCCGAGGCTCCCCTCCGCCTCCGGCCGCCGTTGGCGAGGACGGGAGCGCGCGGTCGCCTTTTTCGCCCCTCTCAAACAGTAACCTTATCCGGGGGTAGTAAGAGGATGACTGGACATAACTATGATGTTGTAGCAAAACTGAAGCTACCAAAACTCCAAAAGTACACACTGGTGTATGTTCAGATTGAATCGAAGAACAGCCAAAGGCCACCTCCGACCAGCACTCCACACATAGTCGCATCCAGGTAGCCATGTTGAAATCAAATCTGCATTTGGGACGCTGGACTCATGGATTTGCAGGTAGCGCTGTCGACGGGAGGATGCAAGACGCAGCCGCTGCTAGAGCATGAAACACCTGTCAACCACCTGCAGCCGTCGTCCTTGATGTACCGCCTCCGTCACCTCGATCTGGAGGAATAGGAGAAAAATAGAGGAGAATGGAGTCACCTCGATCTGGAGGAACGGAAGGAGAAAAATAGAGGAGAATGAAATCGCTCTCATCACCTACATGCGCCGATGTCGTCACGATTTGAATCGGCGGCCGCCGCCACCGTCGTCTCGATCTAAATCGAATGCCGGATCACGAGATGAGGAGGGGAAAACAAGGGCTCTTTCGGGAAGAACCGGTGAGCGAAGGAGAAAACAACTGGAGGTGAGCGAGCCACAAGTGGTTGGCCTCATCCGGCAGTTTTGGTGGGACGAGCTCAACCACCGTTTCGTAAGAGTAATTTGGAAATCTGGTTATCTCTGTCCTCACTTGCCTTCTAACCAAACGGAGGGCAACCACTAAAAAAGTGGCTATCCCTAACCACTCGGGGATAGCCACCAAACCAAACACACCCTAAGATCAAGGACGAAGCCGGACTCTGGGCACGGCTGGGGCTCGTGAACTTCGGGTCATTCTGCCACCCACCTGGGATGTGCACTAGTTTCTTTGTAATCTGTATGACCCATGCCTCTTAGGAGGATTGTAACCCAACTCTGTATTTTCAATGAAATGAAGCACAAAGATCCTTTGCGTTTTCACGAAAAGAAAAAATCGTGAGGTCTACCTTAGAGGCAATGGGAAACGCTATGTGTTGCACAATTTTCGCTACAATTTGGAGAGTGGGTGTGGCACCCATCTTAGAGGCAGCTCAGCCTATATACAGCATGGGTGCCCTTAGCACTTGTGGTCTTAGAATCAAGAAAAAATATGTTCAAATGATTGATTGCTAGCTGAGCCACCCATCAAAGGATAGAGTACTGCATAACATACTAATGCATACATTAACGATTATGTACGGCATATACTGCACAGGAATTTCAGCACTCCAGGATAACGCATGCTATGATGATTATTAGAACAACACAACAGTGTGTACTTAATCTCAAGACATAACTGTTCATGTAGTGCAAAAAATACAGTTCACAGAATTTACTTGCCCAATTAGATAACAATAAGAACCAATTTTCCAAAGGGGGAGAGGGCAAAAATCAGTACAAAACAGATGAGACAGAGAACACGGTAATTTTCAGATAAAGTATATACACATGATAGAGAAACATACCTGGGTAATGGTCAAAATACGAATTTCCCATCTCATCAGTAGGGTAGAATTTTGCATCATTTCGCACCTGTCGCAACTTCACTAAAGGAGTCCGGATAGAAGCCATGTCAAACAGGTGAACATACTCTTTCCGGCTAAATGGCTTATGAAGAGCATCTATCAATCTTTGCTTGAAATCTGAATCTGGCCTCAAGTTGATATGTGGAGGCCATATAACACCTTGTGATCTATTTGACTACACATTCATGAGAAGCAAAAAGGGGATGTAAACCACACATAAGAGTTGCCTTAGAGTAAAAAAAGACAGCCCTTCGTACATGAAGTAATGTAATGAAGTTCGTGCATAGTGGTTACTATCAATTGACAAGATCTAAATTCCAAAATGTAGAGGAGCTGATCATTAGACTAAAGTATGGGAATTCGGAAAATCAATGTGAAAAAAGGCACATGCTAGAGAACAAACTAGCCTCACTAGCGTAATTGCACTTGTTAATTGACCTAGTATTGGCACGGATCATTTGATTACAAGCTATGAGTCCTAGAACAGGCGCAAGCATAAACCAGATGCAATTCTTTAGAAATAAAGGTTGGTTCGTTACTTCAGACTAGCCTCGATTAAATATTTTCAAACATACTGTGAGAGCCCTATTGTGTGTATGTGGATGTGGTAAATTGATGTGAAGGAAGGCACAATTGACAACAACTGACCAAGTATTGGCACTGATCATTTGATTACAAGCTATGAGTCTTTGAACAGGCGCAAGCACAAACCAGATGCAATTCTTTACATGCCGATCGGTTCTAGTAGCCAACAATGTGAAAATGTAACAGTAACAGGTACTATATCAGAGAGCAAAACATATTCTCACCGAAGCAACTCGCGGCGTTGGATCCTCACGCCAATCCCACGCGTTCTGCTCCGGAATAATTACCACGGGCTCATCTGAGACGACCCCGTTCTCCTCTTCCCCCGACGAAGCAACGGCCGCCTCTTTCTCCGATTGCTCCTCGACCCCGCTGCTACCTTCAGACTGCGCCGCGTCCGCGTCCGGGTCCGCCTCGTAGTCCACGACGACGCCCCCCATCTCGAGCCGCAAGCGGTTGTTCACCACGCGCGCGTGCTGCAGGAAAACGCGGTAGTCCTCGTCGATGTCGACGAGGGAGTCGAGCCACGAGGGGGGCGACGAGTCCCTCTCTTCCGTCCGGCGGTTGGTGCTCCCGCGGGCCGGGGAGGGGTCGGAGACGCATTCGCCGTCGGAGTTGGCGACGGGGGGCTCGTACTTGATGGCGGACGCAGGGGATGCAGCGCCGCCGCCGGACGGGACCTCGAGGACGTAGGAGTCGCCGTCGGGGCGGAGGTGGCGGAGGAAGTAGAGGTAGTCGGGGTCGAACTTATCGGCGGGGCAGTCGCCAGCGGCGAAGGGGGAGGGGAGGGAGGGCATCGTGGTCGTGGCAGGGGTTTGGGGCTTTGGGCTCGACGCGACTGTGCCAAGCGGTGTCAGACTTCGGGACGACTAGCTCTTGTCGCCTGTCGGCTCGTGCTGCCGCGATTCCTCGTCTAAATGCCATCGCCTCCATCAAGTTTGTTTGCACCGAAGTGAATACAAATATCAATGCAGAATAAAAATATTGCTAAACAGAACTGAGACAGCTGTTTTTTTTGGTGAGCTTTTGCTGATTAAAATTTCATATCAATGCAAACCAAAAATTGCTAAGACAGCTAAGAGAGCTGATCAAATGTTCGGAACATAGATGGTATCCTTTGATGCTTGAGAAAGAAATATATTTTGTTGCTAAGAGATGCCAATTTGTTCCCTAGGAAACGTGGGGAGCTCAACCCACCGCGGCGGCTCTCTTCTGTCGTTGTTGTCGGCGGCGGCGATCACGGATGGCTGTCAAAAGGCGGTGGGTGAGCTGGGCGCACTCCGAGGTTCTCTCCCGAGAGCTACAAATTTCTGGCTTGGATATACATGAGTCAGCCAGTGAATTTATTATTCTCTAAAATGTTCACCATAATACTATGTAACTAATGAGTTGTAGGCTGCATTTAAGCTTATGAGGGGTTATGGCATGTTGGTACTCTTGAGGAGGTTATGGATATGTCCAGGAATTCTCATATATTATGCTTCAATTTTTTGTCTCCATGAATATTGAGTTTGATCTGGAGGTTTTATGTTCAAAATATAGTAGCTTTGGTGTCAAGGTGTTGAGCACATAATCCGTACAGAATTATTTTCCATAGCAGTTGGATTAATCTGTGCTGACACTCTATGTGAACTGATCAACTGATACATCTCCGAGAAGAAAAGAACCACCCCGATTTCAGTATACTCTTGGAGATCCGATATAGAGCAATATTTCTCATATTCAATAGGATAATTCTCATTCATGTTGTGCACACACATGTAACGACAAATGTTCTTCGATTTGCGGAAATGTTTCGAAGCACAAGCTTGAGTAGAAAGTAAGTATTAATTTCCACTGCGCTTGTTTTCTCTCGCTTAGTATTATAACCACCAATATCTTGACGCCATTGTATAATTAGAGAACATCTTATTGTCCCACTTTGACTGAACTTTTCCACCGTCTAAATGACAAAACCACTAGATATTCCACAAGTGGTGCACTGATTAATTATAAGGTGGAACTTTATAACGTTTCATAATTTAGAGTAGTTCAGTTTGGGTGCCTTAAACATACTGCCATAGTAGGATAATGCTTAAGTGGAGAGAAAAGACAGTTGAACTGAAAGTCTAAGACCATGCCTATTGTATAATTTATAGATAAGTGTGAATTCAGTGGCTTTACTTATGTACCAAACAGCTGATTATTTATAGACATTAGAAGGTACATCTTTCACAAGCACACAACCTTATTCTCACGTAGATGTTTTAAATTATTGTCATCGACTTAAATAAGTATGCAGAGCTTGTCTTAAAGGTGATCACTCTACCTTTATGTTTGTAATAGGAACTAAAAAGTGCAGACGCAGTTGACTAATAATAAGGACATATAAGGGTTTAGCTATCACAAACATACATACATGTATTGGGCTTCAATAAGTTGTACCACTTTGTTCTCTTGCAGATATTTGGTGGCCCTTCTTACTAGGTCCATCCTTCAATGCACCGTAGTATCCACAGAAGTTGTACCACTTTGTTCATAGTTCATCGGTCACAAGAAACTGCAGTTTAAATTTTGAATGTAGAGAAAATAAGGAACTGAGTAGAATCATTTTACCCTGCATCATCTACAAAAGGTTTCTGCTCCAGCGCTCCTCACTTGATTTATCTCAACTAACTTTAGCTAGCTAGATAGAGGTCGTTTCTCGTGTAAGTAGATCACGTTCAATTCTTTACATTATTTTATTGATATTGTGTCACATATATGCTAACTAATATGGTTTCATTAGCAAATATAGTTGATTACTATGTTTTTAATATTTCGTCGCAAGTTTTTTTCAGATCATGTATGTGTAATGTATGAATACGTTGGGTAATACGGGTATTATCTGGATTTTGCGGGCTCAACGAAAAAGAACACACCGGTTCAAACTTACCCCTTCAAGTTTCACCAGGGGTGACACACTGAAGGAAACCTCTCTACATAATTGTCTCTTTGGTTTTGTGTCATGCAGCCACAAAGTTTTGTAACTCATTTGCAGGCATGTATCTCTTGACTGATCTGAAATTATAGGGACACCAATATATTTCAGTTTGGACCCGAATTCGGTGAATACCTATTGGATCCAACAATTAGGGTAGATGAATTTGTATCGAAAATATATCTAACAGAATGGATTTGTAAGGATAAATAATCAGCTATATTCTTACATAATCGGGCAAGAATAGACAAATTGTAACATGCGACTTCAACACTACCATATTTTCTTCAAAATGCCTATACGTAGCTTTTGATCATATACACAACAAGTAACTTACTTTGGAAAATAAGCAATAACACCCAATTAGGGAAGGGGAAATTATAGAAATAAAATTAAAATAATTGTATGAAATTATAGACAAATAAAATTAAAATACTTATACGGAACTTCTCCAAATCTTAGCAAATAAACTTTATTTTAGTAAAAGAATCCCAATAGTTATAACACATAACTAATGTAAATATATCACTTTTCAGAGAAGTGATAAAGAAATGTAGGGCGCGGCGTGTCGCCAAGGCCTACTAGTACATATCCTTCAGATGTGAAAGAACAGCAAGTTGATCTTTCTCATTGAGACCAGGTTTTGCTAGATAAAAGACGTGTATTCAACCTATCACGCTTCTGTTCCACTTGTGCACAACTCAACAGCTTTGTACAATCTATCAATAGAGTAAAGTGTCAATCCAAACTTACAGCATGCCTCTTGCTCCTTTCCTCCAACATTGTATTCCTGAAACTCCAGGAGAGCTCTGCAGCAAAAGACGCCGTGCAATCCTACGTCTTCCCTCTGCGTGCTGAAACATGCGACACTAGGCTTGAATAATGGAGGGCTCGGGCTTAGTGTTTCTTTTCTTCAAGCTTGAGCAATTCTGATAGGCATCATCGTGATGCTCTGTGATCAAACTGTTAAAGCTGAAGGAAATGGTTGGAAACATGAACATCGGTATGGTGATCTATTTGCTTGGTGTAAACGGCAAGTCCAAATTGCAGGATTCCGATGGCACCGATCGCCCATTAACTCGCGTCTGATCTGATCCGCACCACAACGGAGCCATAGAAGAAGATGGGATGAGGGCACCTCCAACGGGCCTCCGCAATGCCGTTTCTGTCCTTCCGGACGGAGGACCCTCTCCAACGGCCCAGCGTAAGTGGACAAATGTCCGCGCGGACAGGTTTTCAGTCCCAAACCTGGCCCAAGTTTGGTTCAGATTTAAGGGAGAAAACGGACAGCCTTTGTCCTCCCTTCTCCGCGCCTGGGCCAGCGTCCAGCGACACGAAGCCAGTCCTCCCCCTTCGTTCGGCCGCCTCGATCGCATCGGCCACCGCCTGGTTCGCAGCGGCCGACGGCCGCCTCGATCGCCGTCCTCCGCCGCCGTCGGCCGCCACCGCCGCTTCCCGGCTCATTCGGCCGTTGGACCGGAAGCGGCCGCGAAGTCCACTGCCCCGAAGGTGTTCGACGGAAGGTTTGTGAGAACCAACCCACCTTTCTTGGTTGAACAAGTGATGTAATTTTATTTTAACTTGTGTGTTTTGCTTAGATGGACAGTGATGATGAGTTCTTCTACAAGACCTTATTCGATACATCGGACGAAGAATCGGAGGACGGTTCCGAAATTACGATGGTCGCGACCACGCTCGTACACAACTTCAACCAGACGGAGTGGTCTCGGCATGTTGGGTCGGTTGTTGGAAGGGCCCCTGCGTTGGATCGTGACCGGGAACAAGGTCACTACCAACTTTGGAAGGACTATTTCCATCCCGTGAAGCCAACATATCCGGATCACAAGTTTCGTCGCCGTTTTCGGATGTCATGAAACTTGTTCATGCGTATACTTGAAGGGCTGAGGGCATATGATGAGTACTTCGTCGCCAGACCCGATGCTACTGGTAGGTATGGTTTCTCATCTTATCAGAAGTGCACGGCCGCTATACGCATGCTTGCATATGGAGTAGCCGGTGATCTGGTAGATGAATATTTGCGCATGAGTGAGTCCACTTGCCTAGAGTCCATGTACAAGTTCTGTGAGGCTATTGTTCAGGTGTTCGGTCCCGAGTACTTGAGGGAGCCTAATTTGGAA
This sequence comes from Poa annua, assembly GCA_026929855.1. Taxonomy (NCBI): domain Eukaryota; kingdom Viridiplantae; phylum Streptophyta; class Magnoliopsida; order Poales; family Poaceae; genus Poa; species Poa annua. The sequence continues at coordinate 77,644,959 of CM049433.1, forward strand.
GACACTGCCCGTCTTCTGAACATGAACTCGAGCAGAGGCTTCCCTGGCATGCTTGGGTGCATAGATTGTATGCATTGGGAGTGGAAGAACTGTCATTTTGCTTGGCAAGGACAGTATCAGGGACACGTTGGAGAGTGCACAGTCATACTTGAGGCTGTTGCATCTAAAGATCTGTGGATTTGGCACTCCTTTTTTGGCATGTCGGGCTCTCACAACGATACCAACATTCTTCTGAGATCACCGGTGTTTGATAGGTTGGCCGAGGGCAATGCACCGGCGATCAACTTTGAGGTTAATGGAAATGCATATGACAAGGGGTACTACCTTGCTCACGGTATATACCCTTCGTGGCCTGTCTTTGTGAAGACCATTCGCAGGCCTGGAAATGAGAAACCTCGCAAGTTTGCTCAGCAACAAGAAGTTTGCCGGAAGTGTCGAGCGAGCATTTGGTGCGCTCCAGTCCAGGTTTGCTATTGTTCGGCACCTGGCAAGAACGTGGAGCAAGGAGGTCATGTGGGAGGTGATGACTGCTTGCGTGATCATGCACAACATGATTGTCGAGAATGAACGGGATGATGCGAGGATATTTGAGCAAGGCTGGGAATTTGAGTGTGCGCTGGTTGCGCCTATACCTGGACCGGTGACACATGAGCAGTATTCAGACGTGTATGCGGAGATGCGTGACAGGCCACTGCATGATCATCGAATGATCTGATAGAGCACATGTGGACTCATTTTGGAAACCAGTAGTGATACATGTTTATTTTTCTTTCTATTCGAACTTTGTTGTAATAAATGAATAATATTTCAGCGTGTTTATTTTCTATCCGAACTTTGTTTCGAATGCTTATATTTTAAACCCTGAAAAATATTGATTCCCTGTCTAAATTTGCGTTGGGCCGTTGTCCTCTTTTTTTTTGTGCGCTGAGCCGTTGGAGGCACCTCCACCGCAAAGCGGACAGAGGCCTAAAATCTGTCCGCGGACAGCCCAAAGCGGACAGAATTGATCCGCTTAGTCTGTCCGTTTACGGAGACCCGTTGGATATGCCCTATGTATCCTGCAAAACCAACTTAAAGGCGGTGTGGCGAAAAGTTGAAAAGGCTGAGTGGTTTTGTAGGTGCTGCTGCAGTTGGGTTTTGAGTGGCGCCGAGTGCTAATGCTCGGTGCATGCCAACGCCCATGTCTTCGTCGTCGATCCATTTGCGCACCATCGCATCCATCCGCATGATCCGTCGTATAATCTGCTGTCGCCTTTCTACGAGGCACCAACTGACGGACAAGGACAGGAACTGTAGTGCAGTAGTACGTGCTGGTATTGCCACATGCAAGGTGGATTTGGGCACCAAGGTAGTAGCTTCGTTTACCCCTGCCTCTGTGTGCTGTCGTCCAGACGATTCATAGTTTCAGATTTGAGCTGGTTTGAACAGGTTAATAAGCTGAATTTGGGCATGCGGTTTGTATATACCCGGATGAGTCTGAACAGCAGCAGCTTTGCACTACGCCCATAGGTGTCGGGCAGCAGATGTCCGCAGGCTCGGTTGAAGTCGGTAACATATTAATTGCCCGAAACACGGCGTGCTTTCGGCCGATCGCCAAGGCGAAACGTACGTAGCGCCCGGTCAAATGTAAAGTCTAGCAGTTCATAGTTCTCTTTTGCGTTTACTTCCTCCGTTCACAATATAAGATGTTTTATATATACCAATTGGCCGGAAGAGTTATTGGTTGTACCCGGGATGCATGGTTTAGACTAGTAGAAAGGGTGGTTTCGGAACGAGGGTTACATTAATTTTTTTGTTTTGAGAAACACAGTACAGACGTAGACGCTCACAAACACGCACGTACGGACACCCTATGTACGCACGCACGCAAACCCTACCCATATGAGCACCTCCGAGAGACTGGTCCGGCAGATCTTGAGTTTGACGAAGTTACCACAGGCGCCTCGCTGTTGACGGGCACGCCACATATCACTGAAAGCATAACGCCGGTTAAATCCAGGAAAATGTGCACACCCACGTCAAGTCTGGTACTTGAACCTGGGTGGGCTGGTTCCACCACAAGGAACCAACCAGCTGAGCTAGGCTCAGCTCACCCATTTAATTTAAATATATATTTGTATATCTAGCCACAATTTAACATATATATATATATATATATATATATATAGGTAGATACATTTTTTATATATATACCAATTGGCCGGAAGAGCTATTGGTTGTACCAATCTAAAAAAAAAGCTATTGGTTGTACCCGGGATCCATGGTTTAGACTAGTAGGAAGGGTGGTTTCGAAACGAGGGTTGCATTTAATTTAAATATATATTTGTATATCTAGCCACAATTTAACATATATATATATATACTTATTTTTAGTTTTAATCTAGATAATAAAATTCGGTGTGTGTTCGAAAAGCCTAGGTGAAACATTATGCACTCGAAGGCGATACTCTGCAAATTATGTGTATTTAGAAGGTACCAAGCGAAAACGACCGTGGTCGTGTCGTCCGAGTAATTAAATTATCTACAACATAGTACTCGTTTCGTTTTAGAATAAGAGTTTTAAATTTGTGCAAATGTGAATTTATTTAGATGTGTTTTCATATCTTACACATTCATAGTTTAGCAAATTCAAGTTAATTATTTTGACACGGAGGAAGTACTACTTAATTTTATCAAACACTGCACAAGACCGACCCTACGCAACAAGGCACTGGCCATAAGTCGTGAGAGCATGGTTGTTCGGCATGCCTGGATCGTAGCACTCCCAGTGGCAATACCAAAGTCCAGCCAGCGTCGACTACACAGAGAGCTAGAGCTAGCCACGCCAGTACACCACGCAATCAATTCCATCCTATTCCTACCGCACAGTCGAAAACGACGGGCGCACGTAAACGGATATGGATGCATCCACTTGGCACGTAACGGCCCGGCTGGTGCGCCTCACCGTCACATGATTCCACCCTTTTTCTTCTTCTTCCAAAACATGCGTGGACAAAAAAAAATCCAAAATATCAACAGGTAACTCTGCAAGGGCATCCATGTCAAAAGAAAAACTCTCCAAGGGCATCCCTTGCAAGATACGGAGAGCACGAGGGCGATCGTGTGAAAGAGACGAATATCTCAGGCCCAAAACGTCACTGACAAACAGGCCCGGAGAGCGGAGAATAAATATTGCCGTCACGGAGCTTCATAGGGAGGGTCATGTCATGTGGTACAGTGGTAGGGCTCTCACGCGTACGGCGTGCACCGTACGTGCATGCATGTGGCGACGTCGGCGGCCGGCGTGAGTGCATGCATGCATGGCACCGCCCGGCAGACGGCCGGCGGCGCCCGTGTCCACGCCTTGAAATCCATAAAGATCACCGGCCGGCGTGTAGGTCGAAGGGAACGTATCTACTATCAACTCGAAGTCTCGAACCCCATGAACGACGGATGCAGTGCACAGCCCCTTCGCTTTCAAAGTTTTTAAACGCTGCTGCTACTGTAGCTAGCTTTGGATATCCACCGCCAACCAATGGATCACATGGTGGGAGCTCCCTTTTCCATCCATTATTATTTATACTTTGGGCCGGCCACCTCGTCAGCTCGTCTCTGTCAACACACACCGATTTCAAACACTGGTACTGTAGCGTGGAACCGGTGGCCTCGCAGGCTCGAAAGTCGAAAATCAGTGCGGCTCTCCGGTTGAATTTCAAATTGATCGTAGCTATGCCCATGTTTGCAGTATACTAATGATTTTTGTCGAGTTTGTCCTTGAGAGTTCTTGCTGTATATATGCTCGCTTCTACTAGCTTCGCTCCTCCATGGATTGCAGATCAGTGACCGCAAGTGAGTGCATTGCTGTAACGGTGCTATAAAGATTTGGTCATATCCATCCATCCATCCATCCACGAAAAAGGGCTGGCCTTCCTTTGGCGTTTGCACCATAGGCAGGCACGTATGCCGAACCTTATCTAGATTAGGATCCTTTTCTTCCAAAGCAGAACTGCCTTTCCTTTCCATTTTCGCCAAATTCGGCGATAGGACAAGCGCGTTGCCATGATCTTTTTCCGGGACGACTCTCCGGCCGTGGCACTGGCAGTCTCTTGCCTGGCCGAAGCCGGCGAGGGAGCGCGGCAGCTCTGGCCCGCTCTTTCCGGAACTGTTTTGTTGGCAAGCCGAGAAGGTCTACGCACCATTCGGTTACGAGTTGACATCTGTCGACGCATCGTGAGACTGGGGAAGCACCACCATTCATCCATTTCAGGATCCACTCGCTTGAAGCAAATTAACGATGAGAGAGAGGGTCCTCCATTCCGGTTAATAAGTGCTCCTCCGTTTCGCAACATAAACATTTTAATTGTAATACATGTTATCTAGATTTAAACTAAAATGAATGTACATGTACACTGAAACATGTCTAGATATACGTGTATACATGTTGTCCGGAAGGAGTACTACGGCTATCCCATTGGTAAATTTGACAATCCAGAGATACGCATAATAATACTTATAAATCAGATAGGAGGGAGTAATTGACCTTACCGACTGTGACTTCATCGGCCACCTCCCGTATCGTTGGTAAAAGTCTAATTTAGGTTGTCCGGCCCTTGTTGCACACCTCGTCCGAACAGAAAAAAAAAGTACTGCTGCAACATCGTTGGCATTAAATCTCATGGTGTGTCCAAATCATAAAGAATACATCTCGGTATTCTGAAACAACAATACATAAAATAATTAGAATATGCAGCAAATTCTCACTGGTGATAACAAAATCGTCATTGGTTACAGCAAACTTGCAAAAGCTACATGGTGCACACGAACCATGGGAGGTGAGGACGTTTAAAATTGCCGACGAAGAAATTTACAGCATCTATTATATACTAAAAACAAAATGAGTTGGTTTTTCGAGTCACCACGTTAAGCCACATCATCAGAATTATCTAAACAGTTGGATCTATAATTAATGGTTAAGATTTTAAAGCACAACCATGAGATTTACGTAACACACGTACCACAGTTTTATTTAAAATACCTTCGTTCCAACACGCCTCGCACATGCACATGGTCCAACAGGATCGAGATTTTTTTTTCTCAGCACAACTCCCACACGCACGGAAGAGGTGCATCAAAATCCGCCTCCAGTACGTACGACCCCAGGCCTCTATGTTTTCTCCCGTACGTGCGGCTTATGAAATACACGGCCGGCCGACCGGTCGCGCCCTCCGGACACGTATTCCTTCGATTTTCTCCACATCACGAATTAGGCTACTTATACGGACGGAAGAACGGAGCAACGGGTCATATCAATAGACTTATTCAGATATAAAATCTATGTGACCATGCACTCAGCAATCCCAAGCAAAATGGATGATGCATGGCTGCATGCATGGATACATACACACACGATCCAATCTAAATCTCAATGAAACACCTAACGGATGATGCAAAACATGACACTTTCTGCTTTAAAGAGCAAAAGAAATGGCATCCAACATTCATAGGCTAATTAGTCGTAAGATTTCATTTCAAGTATAGACTGATTCAACTATCCATTTGAACTCCCTCCCTAATAAAATATCATTGGTCACAACAACATAAGGATTTCCCTTTTAGATCTATACATAAAGTCAACCTCCAAAAATAAATGGGCAATGTCATAAATTCATAATAGATTTTCTAAAAAGTTATGGGATTTTAAAATATAAAGTATAGTCATACATGCAGTCATCGATAATAGCTACCGGGAGTGTTGAGACGCTTGCCGAGTGCTTTCATCGCGCACACGTCAAACCCATTGACTGTACACTCGACGTATAGGATAATCTGGCAGTCGGACATTTATCTTCATCTATTCATTTTTCTCTATCGAGCACCCAAATTTTAGACTTGACAAGTATTTGTCGAGTGAAATGCATTTGTCAAATGCCCAGCGCACTCGCCAACGGTTGTGAATATATGTGTTATAACCGAACTCTTCAGAATTCTATGTTGGTTGACATCATGTAGATATATTGTCGCAGAAGTTAAACATATTATACAGATGAATTAAACAAAAAACTTTGGAAACATATGATGTTTACTCATATTGCTTAAAATATTAATGATAAGTTCTACTTATGTTTCAAAATAGACGAAGTCCTAGAAAGCGTGAAATCAAAATATTTATGTGTGACTACAAATTAATAATAAGAATTGCATTAGCTCGGAAAACTGATGTATGGAAAATTATATTCAGAGAAAAACAATGGGAATGGATTTGTCTAAATTTTTACCTTAGAAGCATTACAAATAAAATTAACTTCTACTAGATAGAACTTTCCATTCACTACAAATATCTAAGTGAAATTAGTGTAACGGAAAAGTTAGTTTTAAAGATGATGTTTGAAGGATTGTTGATATCTGAAGAATCACGTTTATACATCTTTAAGAGGATTTTAATTACGTTTTATGAAAATCAAACATTTGTGTGGTCACGTTGATGAAGTTATGAGTTTTAGCAGCAAATAGCGACCATATTGGGGGCCATGAATTCTTTTTATGTTGATATCTATATTATTCATGAAAGGGTAACCAAAAAATAAATATGTCCTTAGTGTTTGCACAATAAGTATAGTACTATTCGCGAGAAATTTATAGCTCTCGATTTGAATTCGACGTAGTCATGTAATATTGCATATTAAAGATGTTTTAGCATTGGAGGGTTCTGTCTATTGTATAATATCACGTACAAACCATGCAAGGTATATACAACAAATTAAATGGGTCAATTAACTTTAGTTGTTTGTGTAGGCCTACAATCACATGCACAGTAGTCATTTGTGTGCTAAGGATTTAAACATAGAAAGTGATGTGTGCTCGGTCTAAAAACCTGAACATATGGCTCAGAGTTTGAAGTATAATTCTTTCATGCGAGCCGTCCAATATCAATCACATACGACTAACCGTCTCACACTCAAAATACCAGCAAGCTCTACATGCTTGCTTACTCGTGATATAACAATCTCAATCTATGCCAGTGGTTGAGTTGCTTGCTTAATAGTTATCCTTTTTTACGAACATGGAAATGGTCTTCAGGAGTTCATCTTTGTCCCACACATTGTATTTCAGTTGTAAAATCTCAAAATAATATATTTTGGAATTATTTTTGTGATAAATATATAGAAATAATTTCCAAATGCCCAATCCATTACAATTAAGATATGTGTAGCCTAATTGTTCCCTATGCACACAACTTTAACTTCTCTTAACGATAATAATATGGTGTGTTTCTCTACTAGAGAAGCACATGTGTCATAGTAGAACATAGAGGAGGGTAGACGTGTAAATATCTGGTGATCTATGTTAGAGTTCATAATCACAACAATTGGAAAAAGTGGTAGATCAAGAAGAATCAAAGGTTACATATATATAAATATTATGCATAAAAGGCATATATGACATTGTGCAGTAAGTGGCCGCACATAGATTTCGTTGTGCATAGCATGTGTATGAGTGAGGGTATTGAATGTAGGAAGCAAAAAAGATGAGGGTATCAATGTTTTTTTTACGAGATACGTCGGTAAGACAATTGACCGAATGTATTGGGGGCATAATGATGATAGTTACCAAGGAATCCAGATGAAAAGCTGTGCTGAATTTTGTGGTTCCGTATAAATATACAGATTCAAGAACATGTAGTTAATTTTCTCAAAAAAAAAAAGAGCATGTAGTTAACCGGTGACTAAATAGAATTTTTGAAAGTTGTTGTGTGACAAGATATAAAAATACATAACTTTCCTGGATAAAAGAATGTTAACACTATGAAAGGAGTAAAAATAGATAAAAATAGCACTACTTACGTTACAAAGAGCTACATGAAGTATTTTCAAAATTTAGCACTAAATATTTGGCGACGAATTAAATTGTTCCAAACTATTTCTCACTCATTTTATTCTACCTACCATCACCTTTTTTTGTGGAATTCCAAACTTTTAGTATCTCTGAAACCGAAAAATAAAATTCAAATAATTATTTAATAAACTAAAGAAGATGCCCTCGCATTTGCGAGGGCCACCTTGCTAGTTGGAATAACAAGAAACACACGTATCTTAAAACACCTTGCTCATTTATTGGCGCGCGTCAGTTTTTAGCATGTAAAAAACACCAAACACACATGAAAAACGTGACAATTATTAACCTTGCTATGACCACTAACCTCCTTAGATCGGTCTCTATAATGGTGAATTTGACTCATTGAGGCCGGATTTGGCGAGCCCGGGCCACTAGTAGGAAAACCTTTATCAGTGGCGCACCTTTTTTGAATTCTGTGGCGCACCAATTGGGCATGGTGGGTGGGTGCGTCACAGAATTCACGCCACTAAAATATAATTCTGTGGCGCGCCCTGCCGGTGCGCCACAAAAAAATCCAAAAATTTTGTGGCGCACCCATTACCATGCGCCACAGAAATATTTCAGTGGCGCACGCCCCATAGGTGCGCCACAAAATTATTTTTTTGAATTAAAAAAAAAGGCGGACAAATCCAGATTTGGATCTGGCGCCGCCCGTTTTTCGTCGGAATTTCGTCGGAGCCTGTGGTCGGAGGAGGAGGTCGTCGTAAGTGGGTGTAGGAGGGGGTCGCCGGAGGTGGGTGGAGGAGGAGGAGCTCGCCGGAGGAGGTCACCGGAGGAGGAGGTCGCCGGAGGAGGAGGAGGTCGTCGTAGTAGTAGTAGTAGTAGTAGTAGTAGTAGTAGTAGTAGTAGTAGTAGGAGGAGGAGTCGGAGGAGGAGGAGGTCGCCGGAGGAGGTCGTCGGAGGAGGTGGAGGAGTTCGCCGGAGTAGGAGGAGGAGAAGGTGGTCGCCGGTTAGGAGGAGGAGGAGGTCGAAGTCGCCGGAGTTGGTGGAGGAGGAGGAGGTCGCCGGAGGGAGGAGAAGGGGAGATGACAAGTAGAGGAGAGGAGGAGGGAGGAGAAGGGGAGAGGAGAAGTGGAGGAGAGGAGGAGAAGTGGAGGAAATGAGAGGAGATGGGGAGAAGAGGAGAGGATAAGGGGAGCCAGCCTCCAGATTTCAAATTTCGAATCCCACCCAAACATTCGATTTTTTTTCTTCTTTTTTTTTGATTTTGCTGAAAAAACAATCTTTTCTAAATAACTTTTTTTCCTTTTGGAATTTAGAGAATCTGAAAAATCCTAACCGGGCAAGCCCCCAGTGTGAACATTTTTCTAATTTTCTCTAGTTTTTTTTAAGGTATTAAACGCATTTTTTCGACGTCGTATGCAAAAGTTATGGCCCGTTTCGACTTTTTTCTAGCGATTTTGCATAAAAGGTCAAAACTCATATTTCAAATATTCTACACGAAGTAGACGCTAATACCTACCCATATCTTAAAGGATGGAATTTTTTGAACATTTTTTCATTTTCTTCTTTTTGCCGCGAAATTGAAAAGGCGATGGGGGGGGGGGGGGGTGGGATCTGAAAGCCGTCACAGAAAGTCCAATTTTTTGTGCCGCACCCCATTTGATGCGCCACAGAAAGTGGCGCACCCACCATACGCCACAGAAATTTAATTTATGTGGCGCATGAGGACGGATGCGCCACAGAAAGTCATATTTCTGTGACGCACCCGACCCCATGCGCCACAGAAAGTTTCTGTGGCGCACCCGACCCCATGCGCCACAGAAAGTCCAATTTCTGTGGCGCATCTGTCCCCATGCGTCACAGAAATGTGAATTTCTGTGGCGCATGCAAAACAATGCGCCACAAAAATGCTTTTCTGTGGCGCATTTTATTTGGTGCGTCACAAAAAGGGCATTATCTATAAGCTTTTTCCTACTAGTGGGCCTATTACCCATTCATGGTTCATCCCACCCTTTTTCGAGCACGACAACACTTAAGATCGAGCTCCCGCTATTGCGCATCCATGGTGGCTTAACAAAAACCTCTACCGTGGAGGCGGTGCTCGGCTATGGAATGTGTGGCCACAGAGCTTAAGTCTAGTGTCGACTTGGGTCGTGCGAGGAGCGATTGGTTTGTACTAGTACACACGGAGACAATCACAGAGGAGGCGCGACAACGCGTAGAAAGGAAAGTATTGTGCACAGTTAGTGTTGTTTGCGCGTTTGACCAGCAGGCCGTACCATTTTCTTTGAGAAAACTATGGACAAAAGTGTCCAAATTAAGATATCATTTCACACGGTTATAAGGTTTAAAAATAAACTTTCTTATCGTTCAAAACAAAACTCTTGTCCCCATAGACTTTTATCGTCTTTTATTCTCTCTGTATAAACCAATTATTTACTCCTTTTACCCAGCTTTGCCTTCGTTTAAATAAGGGTTAATCGGATAAATGGGGATCCTATTCATGTCAAATCGAAGACGTCACTGCGATTTCCATCTTCTGAAAATGCGACTTAAATTGTTTAATCCATGTACATATGCCACTGGAGCCATTCTGAGTCACTTTTGGTAGAAAAATGACCCGTCCTGAGGATCTACGTACGTCGACGTACTCCGTAGTCCGTACATTGAAAGCATGGACCAACCGGCGCGGTTGTAAACTGCGGCCTGCGGGAGTACAACCTCTCCGTGAGACGCTCCATGCGTCGACGGGAACCTGACAAGGTTAATCCGTCCACGGTCAGCGCGAGATAAAGAAAAACCTGGCGATTGGCGTGCATGGCAGTTACTGTTTGCCCAAAGCGACGTAGGGACGCACGTGTCCGTACGGACGCATCCCTTCCGAACAGTCGCATCCCTTGTAACGAACCGACCTACTCCATGTATAAATAGGCCTCTTGGCCAGATCAATAAAGCACAGATTCATTTCTATTCGCAACACCTTATCAGCACGAGTTGATTGGGGATTGCAGTGTCTGGGGATTTCTATCCTCGGTCGCTCTCCTTATCCGATCGATGGTTTGACTAGGCTGGTCCTACGATGACTGCACAATAGGCCCATTTGCATTTACGTATTGGGCCAACAGCAGCCTTACTAATTTGCACAATAAGCTATTCCTATCACTAGTACAGTATTAGTACTTGTCAGTTTTAGGTTCTGATTTCATAGATAGGTCCAACTACCAGTGCTACGCTTTAGTACTTGTCATGTCATAGACCAAATGTCTATATATTGTGTATTTACATCATGTACTGAATTATATTGTATATTGATGCTTTAGACCAAATGTGTCTATAAAAGATTATATGTTCAATGTGTTTGCATTTTGCAATCCCTATAACATTTAACATATACAAATGGTACAATAATATTATTTTGCAATTGTGAAGTGATATCTCAAACACGAGACAGACACTATACAAACGGTGATATCTCATAAACGAGACGGACACCATATAAATGGTGATATCTTATAAACGAGACGGACACCATATAAATGGTGATATCTCATAAACGAGACGGACTCCATAAAAATGGTGATATCTCATAAGAGAGACAGACTCCACAAATTTGCAAATCTTACAACATAACCATGATGATTTTAATTTACATACTAGTAAATTTACAAATCTATGGTTCACATTCATGTAGGACAAAATGACCGTCAAAGAGTTTGAAGAGCTTGCACTCGACGGACATAACTACCCTACATGGGCTATGGATGTTAAAGTTAGTCTTTCATCTCGTGGAATTGCAGCAGCACTCATACCACCTGAGGAACCTGCTCAACAGGGAGTTGCACAATTAACCATGCAACAAAAATATGGTGCATTATACATTATAAGAAACCATATTCACCCAGATCTTAAATCTGAATATCTAATGGAGGAATGTCCAAGCAATATGTGGCAATCACTCAAAACTAGATATGAACAGCAAAAGGCAGTTATACTACCTGAAGCTAGTCATGAGTGGACCCATTTAAGACTCCAGGATTTCAAATCCGTCGGAGCTTATAACCATGAGGTTCATAAGATTTGTTCGAAGTTACGGTTTTGCGAGAAGGAACCTTCAGAAGAGGAGAAGATAGAAAAGACTCTATCAACTATGCTCCCGGCTGATAGGATCCTACAGCAACAATATCGTGCAAGGAATTACCAAGTTTATTCTGAACTTGTACATGTGCTCCTCCAGGCAGAAAAACATGATGAACTTCTTTTAAAGAATAGTCATCAACGCCCGGTTGGGGCTGCCCCTCTACCTGAGGTACATGCAAATTTTCAGAAAAACAATAAGTTTAATGGCTCTTTCAAAGGTCGTAACAAGAACTTTAAGGGTAATCACAACCGCAACCGCAACAACAAGAACAAGCCACATAATTCAGACAAGGGAAAGGGCATAGCAAAGAACAAGTTTGATAAAACTAATATTTGCCAGAAATGTGGATGCTACAAGCATGTCACCAAAAAATGTCGCACCCCAAAACATCTGGTAAACCTCTACCTGCAATCCATGGGACGTAACAAACCTGCCCAAGGAGCAAGATATGAAGCACACTTCAATCTTCAACCTGAAAACAACATGGAAGTTGGTTGTTCGCGAAATGTTCAAGGAGCACCAAGCAACACCGAGGAATTCCATCTACCACAGGACTCCATGGACAAGGAGAATATGATGATCGAATACGCCTCCAACGACGTGTTCGGAGACTTTGACTAGTCAATCAACTCCATTATATAGAATATTTGTTTACATCCATTTGATTGTTGTAATAAGAACATAGTATTATTGTTGTTGTCATCGCCCTATATTGTAAAGCACAATATATATTGTATCAGCACTCTGATATCAATAAAGTTGTATATATTCTATATATCCAATAAGTCTTTTCATTGATGAAAATTCTACATTTCAATATATAGATTTCTACGGGAGTCAATCCAAATGGAGGAGGAAATGTGCCTTGTGGACAGTGGTACCACAAACTCTATACTTAGGGAAATAAAGTATTTCCAAACTCTTACAAAAATGAATGGAGATATTTTAACAATCGCTGGACGCGATGCAGTAATTGTTGGCACATGACGCGCCATATTTACCCTCCCTACGGGTACACAAATTATAATTGAGGATGCTTTATTGTATCCCGATTCAACTCGTACCCTCATAGGATATAGAGATATCCGTAAAAATGGTTTTCACATTGAAACCCATGAAGACAACAAGGAGGAGTATCTCCTCTTTACCAAAGACAACGGATATGGCAAACAAATATTTGAGAAAATTCCCTCTTTATCATCAGGATTGTACTACACATACATAAAACCCGTAGCACACGTTGCGTATAAGGTAATTTTCCAGAATGTCAATGCATTTCAAACTTGGCATGATCGCCTTGGTCACCCCGGTATCGGGATGATGAGGAAAATTATCGGCAATTCCAATGGTCATGACTTAAATGAAGCCAAATTCCCACAACATTCGGATTTTATGTGCACTGCATGTGCTACCGGGAAACTCATTTTACGACCCTCTTATCTTAAAATTCAAACGGAACCACTCCAATTCCTTGAACGTATTCAAGGTGATATTTGTGGTCCTATCCAACCATTATCTGGACCTTTTAGGTATTTCATGGTTCTAATTGATGCATCTACAAGATGGTCTCACGTGTGTCTATTATCCACACGAAACCATGCATTTGCCAAAATAATGAGACAAATTATTATATTACAAGCTCATTATCCTGAGAATCGAATTAAATCAATTCGAATGGACAACGCTGCTGAATTTTCCTCGCGTGCCTTCAATGATTATTGCATGGCCCTAGGAATTGAAGTTCAACACTCGGTCCCATATGTCCACACACAAAATGGATTGGCTGAATCTCTAATTAAGAGAATTAAGCTCATTGCACGACCATTATTAATGAATTGCAAATTACCAACTTCATGTTGGGGTCACGCAGTTTTACACACTGATGACTTAATTCAATTGCGACCAACTGCATATCACAACACTTCCCCTCTGCAATTAGTACGTGGAAATCTACCAAATATTTGCCATCTGCGTAAATTCGGATGCGCCACATATGTGCTGATCTCACCACCGCAGCGTACATCCATGGGCCCACATAGGAAATTGGGGATCTATGTGGGGTACAAATCACCGTCAATAATCAAGTACCTTGAACCCCTCACAGGGGATTTATTCACAGCCCGTCACGCTGATTGCATCTTCAATGAGGACCATTTCCCGGCATTAGGGGGAGACATCAAGTACCAAAAAGAATGCCCGGAAATCAATTGGAATGCCCAAGGCATTTCCTCCTCTGATCCACGTACTCAAGAAACTGAACTTCAAGTTCGAAAAATAATCGATTTGCAACACATTGCAAATAACCTGCCAGATTCATTTACTGATTATAAAGGTGTAACAAAATCCTACAATCCTGCTAAAAATGCGCCCGAGAGAGTGGAGGTACCAACAAAAACCACTCAACCCCTTGTTCAAAAGAAGAGGGGGAGAAGTACGGCCACAGAACAGGATTCAGCTCCTCGCAAGCAACAAAGGAAACCGAGGAACAAACCCTCTAAACAAGTAAATGAAAATCAACCTCAAGTTGATAATCGTCAAATGGGTAATGAACACCCAATGGAAGGTCAACCTCCACGACCCAGCTCAGTTGTGCACTCAATGACTGGGACATCGGAAAACCCTGACTCAATCGTATTGGGAAATCACGACCAGTCAACAAGGGTAAATGAAATTTCCACAAACTATATTGATTCTGGAGAATCTTACAATCGTAAGTCTACACTTGTTGACATATATTTCTCAACTACAGTTGCAAACAACCTTCTAAATGATCATGATCCAAAGACCATGGCAGAGTGTGAGAAACGCTCCGACTGGCCTAAATGGAAGGATGCAATCCAAGTTGAATTAGCCTCGCTCAATAAAAGAAAGGTATTCACCGAAGCAATACCTACACCTCCCAGAGTTTTCCCTGTGGGATTCAAATGGGTTTTCGTTCGTAAGAGGAACGAGAACAATGAGGTGGTGAGATATAAAGCAAGGCTTGTAGCCCAAGGTTTCACGCAGAGACCAGGCATTGATTTCAATGAAACATATTCTCCAGTAATGAGTGGTATTACTTTTCGATATCTTATTTCAATGGCAGTGCAAAATCGTCTATCTATGCAGTTGATGGACGTAGTGACCGCTTACCTTTACGGCTCACTTGATTCGGACATATACATGAAAGTTCCTGATGGAATTTCAGTCCCAAATCCAAACGCAAAACGCAACACATATTGTGTAAAACTAAATAAGTCTTTATATGGCTTAAAACAGTCGGGACGCATGTGGTACAACCGACTTAGTGAGTTCCTCTTGAAAAAGGGATACTCCAATAATAATGATTGCCCATGTGTTTTCATCAAAAAGTCCACAGCTGGATTTTGCATTATTTCAGTGTATGTCGATGATCTAAACATCATTGGCAACACGCAAGATATTGATGAAGCACGCGATCACCTAAAGACGGAATTTGAGATGAAGGATTTGGGTAAAACCAAATTTTGCTTGGGATTGCAACTCGAGCACCTTCCCTCAGGTATTTTGGTTCATCAAACCGCCTATATCCAGAAAATATTGGAGAAATTCAATATGGACAAATCCTATCCATCCAAAACTCCCATGGCTGTTCGATCTCTAGACGTAGAGAAAGATCAATTTAGGCCAAGGGGTGATGGAGAAGAGATATTGGGATCCGAATTTCCATATCTCAGTGCTGTTGGAGCGCTTATGTATCTTGCAAATTGCACCAGGCCTGATATTGCATTTGCAGTGAATTTACTAGCTAGACATAGCGCAGCTCCCACTAAACGCCATTGGGCGGGAGTCAAGAATATCTTTCGATATCTCCAAGGTACAAAGGATCTTGGCCTATTCTTTCAATTTCAGAAAAATCAGGACATTGATATGATTGGGTATACCGATGCTGCCTATTTATCAGACCCCCATAATGCCAGATCACAAACCGGTTTTGTGTTCCTACATGGTGGGACAGCCATCTCATGGAAGTCTTCCAAACAGACTCTAGTGGCTACATCCACCAAACATTCTGAAATAATCGCATTATATGAGGCATCACGCGAATGTGTGTGGCTTCGCAGAATGATAAACCACATACAACAATCGTGTGGTAAAGGTTCTATCGAATCTCCAACCATTATCTACGAAGATAGTGCTGCTTGTGTTGCTCAGATGCAAACGGGTTACATAAAGAGCAATATAACTAAACATATTGCACCTAAATTGTTTTATCCTCATGAATTACAAAAGAGTGGGGATATAAACATCTTGCAAGTTAAGTCATGCAATAATCTCGCTGACCTATTCACAAAGTCTCTACCAGCTTCAACATTTGAAAAATATGTTCACGGAATTGGTATGCGACGACTTCGTGATTTGCAAGGATCAGGGGGAGTACCACTCTGAATTATAACCTATTCAAACATTATATTACACTCCTTTTCCCTTTGTGAGTTTACTCACATGGTTCTCATTAAGGTTTTTAATGAGGTAATGTCAACACAAGAATATATGTCATACCTCTTATTTTCCCCACCGGGGTTTTTAACAGATGTATACAAGACATATTAATTGTCATCTAAACTTAACAATGAGTTTTATCCTTTCGAGGTTTTCTCATATAAGTTATAAAAGAGACAATGATCATTATATGTTGTATCATTTTCTCCTTAGTTTTCCCACTGGGTTTTAAAGGAGTTTTCACAGCATATCAAATATTACTCTCCTCATATTTTTCCCACAGGGTTTTTGGAGGAGTTATTCAACATAATACATGCTTATGATCGAAGACAAATTATTCTCAAGATTATACATGGAATACAAGACATACAAGAAGAAGCTTTGTGCAAGGGGGAGTGTTAGGAATAGATTATAACTGCTGCATGGCAGTTACTGTTTGCCCAAAGCGACGTAGGGACGCATGTGTCCGTACGGACGCATCCCTTCCGAACAGTCGCATCCCTTGTAACGAACCGACCTACTCCATGTATAAATAGGCCTCTTGGCCAGATCAATAAAGCACAGATTCATTTCTATTCGCAACACGGAGAAGAGGCGGTGGCTTGAAGCAAGGTTTTGCGAGTGTGCCGAAACTGCCCCTGGCGCCGAGCGCGGGAACCGCGGGTTTCGGCTTTTTTGTCCATGTCGGCGCGTGCGGTCGAATCAAGGTTCGGCTCCCGTCAGGACCGTATGATATTTCGCTGGGGGCATTTCGGTAACTCTACAAGCATCAGCGAGTGCGAGATGGCCGTACGGGTCAATTTTGGCGACCAGATACACTCGTCCAGAAGCCACTCGAGCGCCACGGCAACGTGTCAAGCTTTTCCATATGCAATTCCAAAATATATTTTGACTACAGATAACGTGTTGTCGGAGATTAGTGGGTGCGATCATCAAGTACTTTTCAAATTGAAGCCGTTTCTGAATTTCATTTGACACACACATCCACTTTTTTAATGCCTTCTTCCGTAGAGGTAGTCACTTACGTTCTGTGTGGAGGCATGAGAAACACTATTTTAACGTGAGTGGATAGCATCTTAATTGCACCACAACACGGTTAAATCTTTAGTTATATTTGCATATCTGGGTACTATTAATGGAATTGCATTCTTTGCCTATGAAAATGCTAACCTTGTGATGCATCAACCGTCTCGTCGGATGCTGCATGTGTTGATATATAGACCAAAACGTTGTGTCAAAGTGTATGACAAAATATCATTAGACCTACCCTAATGCATTGTCTCTGAAGTCTTAACAAACTATGCTAGATAGTACTCTCTAATGCATTATCTCTTCATATTTTATTATTATGTTATAGAAAAGTTGTATTCAGTTAGTTCAGTGGTCATGTTTGCATTCAACATGGTGGCGTGAAGTGAATACGCTATTTTTCACACCCACGAGAATAAATCATGACTATAAAATTTAATAGCTTTATTGGAAAATACCAATATATTATCACAACATATTTCGAGCTACTTGAATCACCCCATGAGCACGTATTATCTTGGCCATATTTTTTTTCCAAATGGTCAACATTATCATTTTTACGTGATTTACGTGTCAAGTGGATCCCGGATGTTAGAATCTCCTCGTAGTACCTTGACGAATTCCTCCATTCTACCGTGGGTGAATACCCGTGCTTAATATATCCGATGAGTGGCACAAATTTTATCACGAAATATACTAGGTAGTCCAAAACATTTTTACTATAGTAGCTAGGTTATTAGAAAAATACGTGTAGTGCAATTGTATACATCACGATGGCAAAAACACAAACATGACTGATGTTTAAGATCCCATGTACTACATCTATACTAAAACATTGGAAACCATCAGGTTGGGGTTAAGACAATGTTTTTTCCCACTATATAGCGATAGCGTTTTGCTACACATGACAACTTGGTACTCCCTGCGTTTCAAATTAGATGACTTTCATTTGTCTAAACGTGGATCGTCCTAAATGTTCATATTTTTTGATTTCATACATAACTTGTTATGATTTCATATAATTTGACGTGATATTCCTAGGCCTACCTATTAATCCAATGTTTAGATCGAGCTAGGAGTTTTTTAGCATGTTTCTGTCTTCACAAAAAATGTTATTCCACGAGGCCATTAAATATCCAAATATATCAAAACTTCAATAAAAGGGTGAGAAACATTGCTAAAAAAACAGAACATGAACTTTAAAAGCTTCAACTGCGGCATCTCTTGTGAGGGGTCCCTCTTGTTCTCACATGTCTACATGAGCCGTTCAAGGACTTTAATCCCATGGGTATTTTGAGTATTTTAATCCCTAGAAATTTATCTTATATTTGTCGTTTGATTCGTAGGATCGATTCCTCTAAAAGTTTTCCCGTTGGATTGCATTGTACTATGGATTGAAGAAAAATTGCATCCACTCAAACCTCATGTTACAATTTTTATTTGCTTTTCCTGCAATTCAAACACTCCTTGACAAGAATTCTACGGATCAAAGAGGCCCCAAGTGTCGTATCCAAAATTGTGTATTTTTAGAGTATATGGAAACGCCATTTTTAAAACTATATGGAGTATGTTTTAGCATGCATTGAAAATGAAATACCGTGGTTTTTAAATACTCCATATATTTTTTGTGCACCCTTCGTTTTGGTTATAACCGAAGTCAAACTTCATAAAATTGGACTAAATATACTCCCTCCGTCACGGTTTATAGGGCACGCACGCAGTTTAATAAAAAGTTTGACCTTTAAATTTAGTCAACAAATTATGAGTTATATGTTACAAAAATTATAACATTTGATTTATATTAAAAATAAGTTTTTAATAACATAATTTTTGTAATATAAAATTTGAATTTTGTTGCTTAAATTAATGATCAAAGTTTATTTTTGAATTACGTGCGTTCTCTATAAACTGTGATAGAGGGAGTACCGAGAAAGGTTTCAACCTCTACTAGAGGGTCGACCTTCTTAGAGCATCTCCAGCCGCATCGCTATGTTTTGACGCTGTAAAAGTCGTTTCGGGCACGCTATATCCACTTTTAGCGCGCGAAACAGACAACCACTCAGCAGCAGCGCTAAAAAACAGAGCAGGTAAAAAGTGCTTCACCATCCGCGCTAAAAATACAGCGTCAAAAACAACTTTCTACACATACATGGATCAAAAGAAGATCAAACAAGATAAAATAAATTCAAAATAAATCCCAAATAAATTTTGTTCTTTATCCTTTGCCATTGTCTTTTGACCAGCGTAGCGCACATGGCGTGTATGCGTCCAAAACTCGCAGTATGGCCTGCATTGTCGCGATAACCGTGCTGCGGCCGCACCGGAGCTGCTGCTCAACTCCACGGATGGCGTGTTCCTCTTCCTTCTGCTGGACACTAGAGGCTGGACGGGCGGGACGCGGGCCTGGGCGGCGGGGACGCGGTCTTGGGCGACGGCGGCAACGGCAGAGCGAGCCGGGCTGCGAGTCGAGCGCAGCGAGCTGGACGGCGGGCTGGATGGCGGCGGGGACGCGGCCTGGAAGGAAACGACGGGGCGAGCTGGGCTGCGGGTCGAGCTAGCTGGGTGTCTGGGACGCGGGCTGGACGGCGGCGGCGGCGCGAGCTAGACGATCGGGAGTTGCGAATTGACCGCGGCGGGGCGAGCGCGGTTGACGGTGGAGGTCGGTCGGGGGCTGGGCGGACCCGATTCCGGCCAAGGCGGACCGATTCCGGTCAAGGCGGAGTCATTCCGGCCAGGGCGAGCGGCGACAGCGGAGCGATTCGGAAATTTCGCCACGGCAGTTGGGTTCCCGCGTGCGAGCTCATTGTTTCAGCGTGCGGTTTCGCGAGCGCTACATCTGTGGTTTTCGATAGATGGCGCATATTCAGCACGCACAACTTTTTTTTGCGCGTCGGCGATTTTACAGCCGCGGCTGGAGCGTCGTTTTTGCCCACCCGCGTGCTAAACTAGCGGTTTTTTTACGTGCGCTGAGAGTAGCGCCGCTGCTTATGTGGCCAGTCCGTTAGCTTGCATTCGCCAAACGTGAAACTAGTAATTGGTTGGACGAAACGTAAGCAAATTGGCGCGCACATCGAATTCAAAGGCGCCCATCCTGCGCAAATCCAAGTCGAACCTTTCCGCTCCGCATTTCAAAATGACGCCATTTAAAGCTTGTTTCCCCCCTCGAAACGGAGAGAAAGGCAACAGGCCCACCACGTGTCCCCTCGGCGCCACTAATCGCTCGCCCACTTTACCTTAAACCCCGTCCGTCCGTCCGGCCCACAAACCTCAAAACCGCCCCGCACGACAATCACGACGCGGACGGTGGGAAAAATATGATGATGAACGAAGGAACAAAGAGACGAACGCTCGCCCCCACAACACTCCTTGCTGCTGCTGCTGTTACCAGTGGCCATTTCGCCTCTCGCCCTTCTTTTCTGGCTCCGTTTCTTTTTAATTTCTTTAATAATAATAAAAGAGGGCCTTGCCACCAGGGCGAGACGACCGATGCCAACAAGATAACGAAGTGGCGCATAGAATAATAATTAAGTTACCCTCACAAAATATAATACTTAAGTTAATATACTATAGAAAAACTTAACGGAGAAAGCAGCAAAGAAAGAGAGAAAAAGAGCGGAAAAATTTGGAGTGTGGGAGGCGGGACGGGAGGAGGAGTGAAGAAAGGAATGGTTGGAAAGGGGAGGGGCGTGAGGGAAGAGTGCATTTGTTGTGCCCACGGACTTTGGCAGCCATTCAATGCTCCACCAAACGCTCATCCCTTCTTCCTTCCCCTCCTCCCCTTCTCCTTCTCTCCTCGGCCTCTTCGCCTCCGACGCCAAACCCGCCGCCGCCGCCACAACAGACCGCGCTCTCCTTCGCTCCTCCGACGCTTCCTCAGCCATGCCGTCCTACGCGCACCACCACAGCTCTCTGGTAAGGGCGACGGGAGGGGAAAACAGAGACGACGAATATTTCTTTTATTGGGGTTTTTTTCCTTTCTTTTCTTTTATCTTGCGTGGGAAGGAAACGAACGAGCGTTTCTTTGAACCTGCGGTGGTGGTTCTTGGTTTTCTTTCTCGAATTGGGAATTCATGATTTCTCGCTCTCCTGTGTATCTTCTTTGGTCCGTGATGATGAAGGACGAGAGGATGGACGCGCTCAAGGGCAGCAGCAACCGCCAGGAGGAGTCGGCCGACGAGGCCGCCGCCGCCGAGGCGACGCCGGCCTGGGGCTTCGCCGACAAGGACGGCTTCTCCGTGGAGGACCTGCTGGACCTCGAGGAGTTCTGCGAGGCCGACAACAAGGACGGCGCCGACGAGGAGCCGCAGCTCGCTGTCATCGCCGCCGCGAAACCGGCGGACAAGTCCAATAACGACGGCTCGCAGCAGTCCGCCGTGTCGTTCGAGCTCGCGGCCCCCGCGCCGGAGATAGTTGACCTTCCGGTGAGGTTTCCAGACGCCTTTGACCGATTCTCCTCCCTCTCTCTCTCTCTCCCTGAAATACGTGGCTTTCTCACAAGGCTTTCTTTTTTTGTCGTACGTACTCCGTCCATGTCCGGGGAATTAATTTTCTGCTCTGTGATAATATCTCGGCAGGCGCATGACGTCGAGGAGGAGCTGGAGTGGGTGTCCCGCATCATGGACGACTCGCTCTCCGAGCTGCCCCCGCAGCCGGCGATGATGGCGGCGTCGCTAGCGCCCCGCCCGCCGCAGCACCGGCTGCTGCACCTGCAGCAGCAGCATCAGCAGCAGCGGCGCCACCCGCACGACGGCGCCTACCGCGCCCTGCCGACCTCGGCGTTCGACCCGTTGCGGACGCCGACCATATGCGCGCTGTCCACGGAGGCGCTGGTGCCGGTCAAGGCGAAGCGCAGCAAGCGGTCACGCGCCACGGCGTGGTCGCTCTCTGGCGGCGCGTACGACTCGGGTTCGTCCTCGTCGACCACCACCACCACCTCCACCAGCTCCTCGTCATCCTCCTTTTCGCCCTACTTCCTGCTGGACTCGCCCCAGCTTATACTCGGCGCCGCCTCGGACGACCTACTCCTGGAGGAGTACGACCCGCTCGCCCCGCCGCCGCCGCCGAAGAAGTCCTCCAAGCACGGCAAGAGCGGCGGCGGCGGCAAGCCCAAGAAGCGCGGGCGCAAGCCGAAGCACCTCCCGCCGCACCCGGCCACCCCCGCCCCGAGCGACCGCCGCTGCAGCCACTGCGGCGTCCAGAAGACCCCGCAGTGGCGCGCGGGGCCCGAGGGCGCCAAGACTCTCTGCAACGCCTGCGGCGTCCGCTACAAGTCCGGCCGGCTACTCCCCGAGTATCGCCCCGCGTGCAGCCCTACGTACGTGAGCACCGTCCACTCCAACTCCCACCGCAAGGTGCTCGAGATGAGGCGCAAGAAGGAGGACGGGCCGCTCATACTCACCGCCGCCGCGCCGGCCGTCGCGTCCTTCTAGCTAGCCTAGGCGCGGTGGCTGGCTGTACATTTTTCCGGCCGTATTATTAGTCCTGTACCGTACTTGAACTCTTTTCTTTTTCTCCATTTCTTCTCTTCGAAGTAGTATCGTCAGTCACTCAGTCATGCTGTTAGGTCCGGCTGGATTAATTAGAGTCTACTAGGAGGTTTAGGTCATGTTAGGTTTAGGGAGAATTCAGCTTTGCTTCGGGTGCTCCTCCAGCTCCATCCACCTTTATCATTAGTTCGTTAGAGTACTGCTGTAGCAGGGCAGGATTAGCTCAGAACTTTATTTTTCTACCTTTTGCCCAAGGAGTGTTTTTCTATGAGCAGCAGCAAGCAGGCATGCTGGTTCTTGTGATGGATGAAGAAACCGAGGATTGGATTTCGCTTTGGGGCGAAGGCGAAAATGATATGAAACTGCTCCTCCTTGTTTCAGGAGATGGGAAGATAGCAACGTTTGGAGTGCTTGTGGCGTGCACCCTAGGTTGTTGCATCACTCACATGATGTTGTCACCTGTAACAGTATGTTGTATGTATGCTTTAGTTTAGGAGCAGACAGTTGAGAGCTTGGGATAGCGAGGGGTAGAGGCAAGCAAGAACTGTAGATAGAAGATGTAGGCTGGAAATGCTGCAACCAAACCATGCTGTGTTTCTTCGTGTAAAAGAGGCGTGAGTGGGGTTGGGAAGTTCCTTGTTGCAATGAATCAAGCTGTGTCTTGGCCTTCTGGTACTGCTGTACTCGATGCTGTATCTGTTTGAAAAGACGAACATTTACTGCTAGCTCTAGGGCAGGACCGTGTCCGTCTGCTCCGTCATATCGGCTTCCGTGCGTGCTGATTTTTATATCACTCACAAAAAAGCTTTGGTGCAGCTGCTGCAGTGCAATGCAATGCATGCACTCTGGCCTCTGGCCTCTGGGATGCTTCTCCCTCGTGATTCAGTACCGCCATGTCTCCATGCTTCGTGCCTGCGACGCCGCGCACGGCGCGAGATGGTTTGAATTTTCAGCCGCAGAGATTTTTTTCTCCATCGTAGCCGCCGCGCCGTCCGTGACAGCGTTGAGGGGTGGCACACTCGACGAGTACGACTGGAGCAGCTCCAACTTATTTCCGACCCAACCAGAGGCGGTAATGGGGCACTGACGGCGACCCATCGCTGCCTGCGCCGGCCCTGGCCCGGGCCCAGGCCCGGTGCCCCCACACTAACCTCATGCCCTCTTTATCTTGAGCAGGCACGCAATTGCTCGAATTTGGTCCTTTCTTGCATTCTGCTCCAACTCGGATCGCTTTCTTTCTTTTGCGTTTAGTTGTGCCTGCTCCTCTGTTTTTAACCGAGCTGTGTATAATTGAGCATCTATTTGCATGGTGCACACAGCTAGCACTGTAGCTTGGCAGGGAAGGACAAGTACGTGTTGCGTAAAGATAGGGAGGTCCATGTACCGTGGACTCCTGTTCCCACTTCGTCATACCATGGCTGGGAAGCTGGTTTGGCTCCTTGCTAAGTTTTGCACAAGCTTGCAACATCAATGCGTTCTTTTTTGGATTGCAAGATTTCAGAACATAGGAATAGTGTAACGATTCATAGCGTATTGTGGCGCAACCCATTTTCCCTTATTCGATTTGGGCTCGGAGGCTTCGCCCGCATGTGCTAGGTCGACAAAGAATGTGAGAATGAGAAATAAAGGAACAAACAATTTGGCGAAAAAAGAAGAAGAAATAGTGAATTCGGGAGAAGGCAAGGCACTAGGCTCGTTGCTTGGCGACCTTTGGGAATGCCACACGTGGCGTCCGAAAAATGGATTTAGGTGAACACCTTATCATAGGGCGACGATGTTTCATAGAAGGAGGTGGTGGCCAAATCTTGGTGGCAGAAGAAGGAGAATAATGCCACATGTGGCGTCTGATAAATGGATTTAGGTGGACACCTAATGAGAGGGTGATGGCGTTTTTGTTGATGGAGGTGGTGTCCAAATCATGGTGGCAGAAAAAGGAGAATGATCTGAGTGTTGCACAAGGAACAAGAGTAATCCAACCTAGAAGAAGCTAACAACCTATATGGATGGAGACCAAAACCATACGTTTCATGAGAAACAATCCAATTTTATTTATTAGATAAAATAAATTACATTTTATCTGATAAACTGAAACATAAATGGACAAAAAAGAGCCCGGCTGCAACATGCTTTCTGGACGAAAACAGAATTATACGAGGGGGAGCAAAGTGAGTGCACACAAAAAACTATGAATCATGAGCGATCCTACTTAGTGGAAAGTGGCATGTAGAGTAATTTATTTGTTTCCTAACCCTGCAAGAAGGATGCCTCTTTCCTTTTGAATCTAAAAATGTGGTAACAAAATAAATGCTTGATTGTAATGTCACGGGAATTTAAACTTCACCTCATTTTTGTTGTTTGATTAAATCATTGGATTATTATCATTGAATTCATAGGAATTTCCACTTAGATATGGGTCATTATGTCAAGAAGCATCACGCCAAGGCGATCTTCTATACCCTATCCTTTTAACATTATTGCAGATATGATGCCTATCTTAATATAACATGCAAAACAAGACATACAAGTTGAAGGATTCATTCCACATCTTGGTTAGGGAGGTGTCTTGATCCTCCAATATGCCAATGACATGATCCTTTTTCGGGAGCATGACCCACGAGAGGCTCTAAATATGAAATTGATTCTTAGTATCTTCGAACAACTTTCAAGATTAAAGATGGCCCTTTATAAGAGTGAAGTAAGGCAAATGAGGAGGAAGATCAATACAAAGAGTTGTTTGGTTGTGAAGCATGAGCTATTACGTTTACATATTTTAGAAGTGTGAAACTTAGGAATAGATAGTGGTAACATGTGAAAGATCGTTTTGAGGAGAAAACAAGTAATTGAGTTTGTAGATTGTTGTTTTATGGTGTGTGACTAATTCTTATTAACCCGGTTCTCACAAGTTTACCGATCGCCATATTGTCGTTTATAAAAGTACCCAAATGGACAAGGAAGATACTTGGTTTTTTAGATCAAATGTCTAGATTTTAGACTACGGGGACTTCAAAGGCTAGGGCTGAATAAAGTACGACACGACTTTACATATACATCGTCTTTGATAACAATATTTTTCCTAAAGTTTATTATGAGCGGCTACCATACGGCAAGAGCATTTCTATCACTTATTCTCTTGACAACAGAAGATTTAAAATCAACCCTCATTAGCCACAATTGGTAGATATGAAGGAGCGACACCACAAGTAGGTTCTGACAGGATTGGTGTGTTGTGAGTGTGGCACAATGTATCTGCTTGAGTAAGCTTATTATAGCTCATGATTATTTGAATAAACCTTAAATTCGTTAATTTATCTTAAGGTGATCGATATCCACTGCCTGATTAAATAGAGTGGGGTCGACCCAGTTTAGAAGAAAGCCTTAAACCTTTGAATCGAGAATACACAGATCGATATGCGGTGTTTGTTGATTGTGCTCCTACCACGCAAACCTAAGACACGACTCCATCTCATCCCCGATGAACCTCTGATGAGGATAAACATCGCAACTACGAAAGTTGCCCTTCGTTGACTATATTTAGGGTGTGTTTCATTCATTTTTTTTCTAACCTGCTTCGGCTACTGATAAGTTAAAAGCTAACCAAACGGATAATTTTCCATCGCAGATTCTGTGAACGCAGCTGCTTTCGGTAGTGTATTTCCCACAGCACCCTGACCCTAGCTTTTGCTGCGTTGAGTCCAACGAAGTGGGTGGAAATTACCCACCATGCCAATGGTAAGTGAGCATACCGACTCGTTATTTCCCCCAAACACATCACTTTCTCGCACAACCAGACTTTGGAAGGACATATACGGCTAGGGTTCCGGCCACACTGCCAAACTCCGGCCTCCCACCAGCTCCGTTCTAGCCTCTCTCTCCCGAACTAGTTAGCGAATCTACTATCATCTACTGCACCAAGCATTGCCCCATCGGTATCCGGCCGGCTGACTAACACAGCTTCGCCCATTCAATGGTGCCGTACGTACAACGGTGGTAGAGATCCGGCGAGGCAGAGCTTTCACAGCTGAACCAAACACACCCTTAGAGGTGCCGCAGTTCATCGTGAAGATTCACTGTGAGACCGTGGAGATAAACATTCCGATCTCTACACTTTTCTTGATGTGCCGCGGTGTCGGTGTTGATTATTCCAATCGAAAAGACCAAATACGAAATATCCAATGTACTACCGCTAGTATATACGGTACTGTTTTTTAGCCGCGCACTGTTTTGTTTAAACTGGAAGTGCCCGGGAATTTGGTTACGAGTGGTTTGGAGGGATCATGAGAAGTCGCGGTCGGCCGGCGCGGATTAGGGCATGTACAGTGCTATCCAGTCAGCCGTCTGTAGTATGCGCCATGTAAGAATTTTAACGATGTGGAGGAGAGACGAAGGAAAACTAACTAGTCCGTCTGCCCAAATACCGACAGCCTATACCCATTTAAATCGCGGCTTACAGACAGCCTCCTCCCCGTTGTATGGAGTGGTCGTTATTTTACCCAGTCGTGGTCCAATCAAATCCCTTTCATCAACGCAAATCATAACTATTCCCTCCGTCCGGAAATAAGTGTCACAAGTTTGTCTACATATATCTACTTTTTATCAAACTTAAGACATTTATTTTCGGACAGAGTGAGTAGCAGTTTTGCTCTAAAGGAACTTTTAAAGACAGGCTCACTGTAGGCTGTCTACATGTGATGTGGAATAACCATATAGACAGCTACCGTCTAAACGATTGCCCACGGACCGGGGAATCATGCTGCAACTGCTGCACCCCGCACTGCGCACCGAATCCAACAGGTCATCGTTTCCAGATTTCTCCGTGGAAGAAAAAAATATCCATAAATTCTCGTCACGTGAGAGCCCACGGGGGGGCCACCACGACGTCTCCTTCTCTCGGCGCGGTGGCCGGTCCTGCGCATTCAAACCCTTCACGCTAAAGTCGTTGTTTCCTTTGCCTCCCTTCCTACGTAGTCAAGCAGTTAAGCGAATGAATGGCGGTAGCGGTACAGCTGGTACGTACGGCCGCGTATTGACCTGCTCTGCCCGTAGCCGTAGCCTGAAACCACTAGTACTGCTAGTGATGGATGGAGTCCTTTGGATCCCGTTTTTTTTCCCGTTTCACGCAGCTTGACAGAAACGAGATTTATAATCTTTGGTGCAAGGCCGGCCCGGCATTATCACTAAGCACTTCCTCGTTTTATAAGAGACGATTTGACAAGCTAGACGGGGTAGTACTGGTGTAGTGTAGTGTATTTTAAGCAAGGCTGATCGAAACTGGAAAAGATTCGAGTTACTCAAAGTGTGCCTGGACTTTTTGTCTGTTATGCCACTCCCACGTCTGAAGAGAAGAGAAGGGTCGGCAGTACTGGGCCGAATAAACCCTGTTTCGGACCTATCGTCGCTCGTCGGCCAGTGAATGAAAAGAAAAGGCCGCCAGCGTTGCATTTCATTGATGTGAGATTTTTTTGCTCCGGTTTATAAATAAAATCAAACTTTAATACCGAATAACAACCAGCAAAGATAGAGCAACATATTCTCAACAAAAAAAAAAGCAAAGATAGAGCAACATGAATGAAAGCTAGACGACGACCGCAAGAACAACACCTGAAGCAACAACGCGTATCATGCAACAACGGTGTGCATGACACAACCAACACGGAGCAGGCTCTCTATATGAAATTTGCTGCTGAAATACCTCTTCTAGTGTCACCTTCCTTCTCCCCCTGCGGTTACCAAACCCGACTACCCGCTATGATCTTCATACCTGAACGTCTGGCGCTCGAGCAGTCTGGCACTACACCACCAGTGTTGTAGCTGCGTTTATAAGCCACGATCCGTAAAGCCTAGATCGGGCGCATAATGGCTGACGCATGACGCGCCTGTTCCGCAACATCCTCCCACATGGCAACACCTCGAGCTCCACCGCAACACACACCGACACCGCCATGTAGATGCGTCATTGCGCCGGACATCTTCGCGTCCGAGAACACCTACAACCACTGTTGATCTCCTTAGCCATATTAGGAGGTGGTGGTGCCGCCAACGTGGTGAAGCCGAGGGCGGGAGGGAGCCTGAAGGGGTTACCGATGTCGACAATTACGGTTTCCTGCGAGTCGACCGTGAGGCGTGACGAGAGACATAGAATGCTTCCACATTTTTTGAGTGGGAAGCAATGATGCGTGTGGTAGATGAGTGTTCTAAACGGCCGTTCGCTTCGCCTTTTCCTCTCAGCCATCCGAGTGTTATATATTCATCGAGAATGGAAATGGTAAGTACAAAAAAGGAGGAGCTAAACATCGAGCCGGCCCACACAGGCCAGAAAAAGCGTTGCCCCGCGGTGTGTGTTAAGGGATTGATGAATGAATCATACTGATCGATCCGAGCATTGGGCGACCCACATAACCATAGTGTCGCTGGTTGCCCACTACATGGCCACCCACATGGATGGAGTCACTGATGCGCATTACACCAACGCGAAGTTGCTCAAAATAGAGAGCGCGCCACCTCCAGCCAGCTCTTGCGAGGTCCAAGAACAGGAGAGCAGCATCATGTGCGCTGGCAGCAGTAGCGGATATGGCAGCTCGAACCCTTGTTCAACACGACGCACGCGAAATGGTTGTGCTACTGCCTACCGGAGAGCAGCATCATGTGCGCCTCCGTACTACTGACGATCTCCTGCAAAGAAGTCAAAAGAACGTCACACCTCTTGCTCATTTCAGTGTCCGTCCATCCCTCAGCATCGTATTTACGCATGGAATAAACCGCTGGCACTACAGGCTTTACTTCCCGTTGATTGATTCCATGGCGCAATTCAATCGAGGTGGTGCTAAACCTAGTAGTAGAACAGCATGTTAATCAAAATTAAGGCCCGGCCATGGAAATTACTATTGAGCTGAGCTAGCTAGCTAACACAGGAAAGCAAGAGAGGCTATATATAGGCTCGCGTGCTGGAGGACGAAGAAGAAAGGGAGCTCTCGCGACTTCAGGAGTCCTGTCCATGCCGGCGCTGGAATGATGGGTGTTACGCCAAAGCTTGGCACTTGGTTATTACAAGAGCAGTATGTACTGGCAATGATTAGGGCGGGTTACTTACTTAACAAAGTGAGTCAGGATGAGCAGCAGGGGGGCAGGTAAGGTATATTTGGAGCGGCGTGCGCTCTGTTTCTCTTTTCAGTGCCCGGCCCGCTTGGACTATATACGTACGCTGGTAAAGAACACAGCACACTGCGGTGAGGCATGGTGATGGATCATGGCGGAAAGATGGGTCCTGCTTTTGTATTCTCGGATTCTCGCTCACTCTGATGACTGACGGACGAGCCGCTGCGTGGCCGCCGGCCCTGATGATGTACTGCTCTTTCCCGTTTGGTCGCTCGCTCGCTGCTTGTCCTCTCCCCTCCCGTGGGCATGGCGCTTGCTTTTGCGTTTTGACCACTCCTCCACCGATGGCGCTGTGTCAATACCAAGGAAAAAAAATAGCGTGCTATCAAAAATAGCGTGACCCTCCTTAAAAAGAAATACAAGTTATAGCGTGTTATAACGAAACTACGTTACAAAATAGCGTGGTTAAAAAATACAAGATATTTGTCAAGAAGCAATACATGCATAACCATTTAACCACATACAAATGTCAGGGCAAAATCTTTGGCATAAACATAAACATGAGGCATAAATTCATGCATAACCACTTAACCAGATACAAATGGCACAAATAGCGTTATGAAAAAATATCATATAGATAAAAATATATTTTTTATCAAGAATAAAGAATATAGTCTAAAAATGGTAGAACAATATATGCATAACCAAGTATGAAAAACATTCTCCAATTGTTTAGAAAACTAAAATCAACATATCACGAGTCAACAACATAACATAAATTGTTTATTCAGAATTATCAGCATTTGACGGCATGTTTCAATTCCGAAGAGGAACTGTAAATTTTGTAGTTCATCATTAACATAAACAGAAAATGATTTTTTTACTTCTTTTTAAGATGAAAAACTCGGTACTTTACGCTGATAGGCTTGGAAAAAGAAAATAGCGTGCTAAATTTATGACAGTTAAGCGCGATATAGCGTGCTATTTCGTGAATAGCTTCATAGCGCGCAAAAATGGTAAAATTTAGCATGGACCCTCCAGATATGCTATAGCGTGCTATTAGCGAAGAAATAACGTGCTATTTCTTTCCATGGCCAATACACAACAATTTTTTAAAAGCAGATATACATCACAACTTTGATCTAAATCCATAAAGTACAAACTAGATCCTGAAGACCATACATATTTGCAGACGTACGGACTCATGCATGGACTAATCTCACAAGGATACCCACAGGTCACAACGTCAGTCAAACAACTGCTCGGCCGTCGTTGCAATCCAGCTCGCGCCCTTGAAAGGGTAGCTCACCGGAAATGATGTCAGCGTGCCACACAGCCAGTTATAGCCACGGAGTGGTTGCTCCGGTGATGTACTCTTGTGGTCACGTTATGACCCAGTAGCGAGGACCTTTCATGTGTATAGATTAAATTTTCCGTTGACAAGATAGGTGTTACGAATTCTTGGACATTTCTTCCGTTAAGGTTCCTGGATAAGGATGTTTACCTAAGAATCAACTTATAAATCAATATGGGTGTTTGGTCTAGTGGTATGATTCTCGCTTCGGGTGCGAGAGGTCGCGAGTTCGATTCTCGCAACACCCCAATTTTTTTAAAAAAATCGCATTTTGTCTTGCAGTTTCTAGCACTGTACGCTTTACTTTTGTGCCGGATAGTATTTCTTTTGTTGCTTACGCGATTTCGGCCCGTTCCATGGCCCAAGTCCAACCATTTGTTCTTCAAGTGCGTTTTCTCTTTTGCTCTCGGAGTTTTCCTTCTGCTGTCGAACTATATACTGATGTAAAAACTCGTTTCTATCCGCTCTTCTTCCACATCTACCTTGGCGCTCTCGAAAAGCCCCAGCATAAACGCAGGAACATTGAAAAACCTTTGGAACCTTGCCCTTTTGGCACAAGTTGCTTACAAGGATACGAGCTACAGCTACTACAGATTCGGACGTCGGCCTGCATGGAGCTATGGCGCACAGAACCCTTCGGATTTAGTGCGTCGTCGACGCCGACAGACGTGGGATCGGCACTGTAGTCTAGTCTACTACCCAAACGTCTCTTCCGTTTACGGCAACGTCGGTGTACCTGGACCAAACGTTTATTTCCACGCCATCCTGCTCCAGAACAAAATCAACGACAGCATCTTACCAGTGTCGGATGCTAGTATGCTCGTAATTTCCAGTGGACCAGTTCACCTCCACTAGCTAAGTCTCCTGACCGTGGATAGTGATGGTCAGAACAGTACGATGGTCGTTTTCTTCTCATGGCTGCAGATTGTACATTTAAAAAACCTCAGGCGAACGGAAAATACATAATGTCATGAACTGTACCAGTGAGCAATTCATCGGTTCAAAACAGCAACGTAAAGGTCGCTAACGACCATCCGGTGTTTCTCCTAATGTACGATATCTTCACAACCTGGCTGTCAGGACGAAAATTTAATCTATACACATTACTTACATTAACGAATACTGTAGAAGACTGGATTCTAATAGGGGAGGGGGTGAAACAGACACTGTTCAACTATTTGTTTCAAACACCTATACATGCCTATGTTTCTCTGAAGACTCCTAGAATATGTGCGGAACTTTGCTCGCTAGAACACGCTCACGTCTTTCGACATAAGCATGTGGAAACCATCCCGCGTTTCCCTTGCATTCACCTTCCGCCCAGCCATTGCTCGATATCTGAGTTCGGACAAGACAGCGTCAGATTAATGGAAGCCACATGGTGTTATGTGTATAAGCCTGGGACTAGGGAGAAGCTTACAAAGCAAAGATATGAAAAATACTAGTATTACCTTTCGGACAATAACGATGTCGCCAACGGACAAGTTAAGCTCGAACTCACTCTCAGCCTTGAAGGAATCGAGGGCCTGCATCACAAGGAATACAAACAATATAGTATTTAATAAGCATCCCAGATATCGACAACTTCGTGTACATTTGGCATGACCAAATATGCCTCACCTCTCCCAGGAAGAAATCGACAGGGTTGACTGACTGATCAGCAGAAGTGGATGCAAACATGTCATTAACTTCGTCGTATGATGGTGGTGGCGGCATATAACTTTCTGCTGCAGTGGTTGGAGGTGCTTCAATTTTTTGACGCTCAGAGACCATCTAGCAATGAAAATATAATCATTAGATTGATGCATCCATTGTTTCTGTATGCTTCACGTTGCATAATGTGAGATGTGCCAATTAAAAGACTAAGATATAAATTTGAGAAAATGTGCAAATGGTAGAATATCATACTTGCTCTTCCAAATGATCAAGGATCTCCAGAACTTTCTGATGATAAGCTCTCTCGGCCTCAACCTTTAGGGCAGAACAAGAACGTCAGAGACCACATAATTTACTGTGTGCATAAGGAAGTGCTGCATTAACTGGCACAATTGATAGTTACCATCGCAATGAGGCGTTGTAATGTCAATCTTTGCTGCTGCCCCTCTACGGCAGCCATTGCTGAAACAGCTTCCTTTCCCAATCCCACCATGTTTGACTTCAGTTCTTCAAGTTTGTACTCAGCTGCTTCCAACTTTGTCATTTCGCCATTCCCTGCTGATTCTCTTACTCTGTTTTGACGCCTTGAAACTTCAACAACCTATGACGGGCAAAAGTAAGATAAATATGTAGTTCCCACAAAAGAAATGATGTCCTGAAAGCACAAAAAATACCTATATAGTGGTCAAATTTAGAATGACTCGATTAAATTACATGATCCAACATTGTAATAATATGCTGTATAATTTTTTAAGATGCAACAGAAGCTTATCAGAACTGCTGACATCAGGTACCTAATTGGGGGTCGAAAAGTATGAACTGGCAAATTAGCATTGGTATCATTGCTTTTGAAATGATTATATTTTACAGTTCTGTTGATGGAAACCCCACTTCAGAGAGAGGCTGAATTGATCTGCCCATACACACAGTATCGTGTGATGGTTCTGTACACAAAAATAATAAATGTCCAGTTGAGAACCTTTATGGAACTGAGTCAGTTGACAGAGGACATCCGCATTTACTCTACGCATATGATTTTCTCCACTATGCGTCTACAAGACAGTATGACATGGTAGTAGAAGCATCGTTTAAATAGCCCGCTATAGCTTTTTGAGCATGTTGCCGCTAAATGAATCCATGTACAACTTTCCACTATAGCCCTATCTAGTTCTGATTTAACCCCGCTGTAGCTCTTTTTCAAGGTTGGCGCTGTTTGCTATAGCCAGCCATTTACAACATTGATAAAAACACATGCTACAAAATTTTAGAGTTGTGGAGCATATTGCTTATGTAGCCTCTGAATGAGGGCTATCCTCAACTTTCAAAATACTACAAAGGCATGTTCCAGAATTATTTCTTAACCTCAAGAATATTATTTCATAATTACAAAATATGTATTTGATATGTGAGCAAGGATTTTTTACCTGAGCATCAGCTTCTTGCCTCATTCTATCATATCTCTGGGCTAGATGTCTAGCATCCTCTAGAGGGGCACCCATTACCATTGCCCGTAGCGGCTCTGCCACCTAGCATTCAACAGTTAAATACAAATTGTATCAGGCATATTATAACCTGATTACGCACTTAGATATAAGAATATAAAATAAAACTGTCCAGCAATACTCCAAATAATATACAAAATATAAGAAACTAAATAACCGTAGACATTTACAGAGTTATGTATTTCCACCATACATCATATAGTGTCAAATTCATTTAACCATTTACAGAAGTTATACAGAGTTAATTTACAGTATTAACTGGGTGCATTGGAATTTAGCAGCCATTTGGCTCATAAGTGTCACAAGTTAAAAAAAACAAATCCAGCACATGGAAAACATACCTGTGTGCCAAATGCTTTCAGCATGTTACTGCGCTCCTTTTCTATCAGTGAACGTGCCTTTCCATAGTATGTAGCAGCTTTGGATAGAGTATTACCACTTGTACATGTGTTTTCATTGCCATATTTCTGGCTGTCATCAGACAATTTGTTTCCTAGAAATGTAGATTGCAGAGATATCAATATATATTTATGCAAATATGGAAGGAAGGACCTCTGATTAGCAATGTTAAGATCAAAATCACTGCCCTGAGCTAATGGATAATTGGAGGAGCATACCTATCTCCACTTGCTTAGATCCTGTCACTATGTAGCCCTCCACACCCCGAACAATGTCCCTTTGAAAATGCTGGCAAAATATGCCAATGTTTTAATCCAAAGAAAACAAGGTAGAAAGAAAATATACGGTATAATTGTGATATTCATACTTTGGCAGCACGAGTTGATAAGTAAAGTTTTTCCAATCTCTGGTGTAGTTTAACTTCTGATTCGTCTGTAAATGGACTATCAGAATTTCCATACCCAAACTGCTTAAACACGCCCTGCAATGGTACAAATAGTTACAATGTTATTTTACTCATACCGAATTTGAAAGGTTGACTTTTTTATGCCACTTCATAAAGGGTATATCTATTTAATAAAGAACAATATTACTGAAGTACGTATCATGAAGTATGCTTGGTCTCTTATAGCTAGGTAATTCAGTGTTGCAATGTGTGAGAGGTGAACTCGAAAATGACATGCCATTGAATTTCTCCTGCACTGGGCAACCCAAGTATGAGTTCAGATATACTGGTATCCGTAGATACAGTATTAGTTCTTATTACAATTTCATAACATCCATACTTCTGTAAGAACTACTCCCTCCGTTCCAAATTGACTGATGCAAATGTTGTACTAAATTTGCATCAATTAATTTGGAACAGAGGGAGTAGATCATAACAACAATGCATATAAATAAGTACAAGTGAGTATTTGTTTTTGAAAAGGTTTAGAATCATAACACTGAACCACCATCTGCATTTCCAGACAGAATAGTTATTTGAAGGCAAACAAAATCATGACATGTTTTTGTAGCCATCTAGCCCTATAACCCTCAAGCTGAGTGCTCCTAAGGCAACACAACTCTTTAATTTTGTCTGATTATCCTACGTCTGTGCAAGATAAATGCCAACCAATAGGGTTGGTATTAGTCGAAACAGTACAAGTGTATCTGGGCAGATTGTGTTTATGTGGTTCTGTACTTCTACTAGGAATCATGATCCATGACCAATTCTCTGATCCGAAACCTATATGCATCCTTGAAACCCAACCTCTCTTGTTTTTGCTGTAAAAGCACTGTTTTTTCCCCGACAACAACCAATTTGATCACACCTCTGCCTCTGTATCTGCAGGATCACAACTTTCCACTCCTCCATCGATCCATTTCTCCGGTCCCCGGCATCAATATAACTGCCCAGACCAAACCGCGTAGACAGATAAATCCTATGCAAGCACTCTGCCTCTCCAGCACAGACACCGAGTTAGCGACCACATCTAATTACATGCACATCACCAGCAAACCACCACGGTAGGTGCGCGTCCAGCACAGCCTTACGGGGCGCTCTACCCCAGATCGATCGAAAGAAATTGTGAGAGGCGATCAGGAGAGACGGGCTAACCTGGCGCGCGACCTGCTCCTTGAGTCTGGAGGCCTGCTTCCAGATGGCCTCCATGGCCGGATTTGCGGGCGGGCGGCGCAGCAGACGGAGGGGGGCGTGGGGTGGGGTCGACGGCCGGACTGGACCGGACCGGAGTGGTCGCGGCGGAGAAGAGAAGGATGAACGGCAACGACGCTTTGGTCTCCCCTTTTTCCTGACGAGATGGACGAGGGCCGGCCGGCTGCGGCTTCCTTACTCCGACGTTTTGGTGGTGGTTGGCTCCGCCTCCAGTCACGGCTGGAACCGCGTCGCCGATGACCCGGGAACAATAAACGGTTCTGCCGTCCCGGGCCCACCTGACGGTAGGTGTGTGAGACTGTGAGTCTGTGTGCGCAGGCGGAGGGCGTAAAAGGTCGGGCCGTTGGGCCGAGGAGCACGCCTCCGTACGCCGGCACTGGCTGGAGATGCTCTAAAGGGGTTGGGGATTGGGGCCGTTGGGCCGAGGAGCACCCCTTCCTAGCGCCCGGGCGATACCTGCTCTTGTTTCGCCTGATTGGGCCGGCCCAGTTAGTCCTTGCTCCTTTTCTTCTTATTATGTTTTTTTCCTTTTTGTTCAGTTAGTTCGTTTTGTTGTGGGGTCTTCTTATCAGATGGCATCGTGTGCCTCCGTTTTGCTTGTACACGGTTGGCCAGAGATATTTAAGTTGGTGTAGATGCCATTAAACTTCCGAGGTGGGACTAAAAAAGGTGTCTGATACGCGACGTGCGCCTAGCCCACACACTCAGGAACAGCAAGTGGGAACACGAAGGAACAAGTTGCCTTTTCACGAATGGGGAGGAACAAGCCTGTTTCGCACGACTTTAACCAGTTTGATGCATACTTCTGGGAACAAATAAGCGGGAACACAAAGGAACAAACCTCCTTGTTCAAGAATACAGAGGAACAATACTGTTTCACGACACTCTTTATGAGTTTGCTGCACAATTTTACGGGAATAATAAGCCGGAACACGAAGGAACAAGACTTCTTGCTCGAGAACTCGGAGGAACAAAATTGTTTCTGAACCGTGTGTTGCACAATTTTTGGGAACAAAAATATAGTAGCAAGGAACAAAACACTATTAAATAGAAAAAAATTCTTCAGGAACAAATCTCTATGAATTTTAGGAACAATAGTTATGCATTCATATAATTAGGAATAAAAAAGTTGTAGGAGAACAAAACTCCAAGAGAGAGCAACATTACTCTATTAAATGGAAAAGAAACACTTCAGAGAAGAACTAAATCTCTATAAAGTGACAAAAACTCCTATGTAGAGAAGAAAACTCTAAAAACAGAAAAAATCTCCATTGATTTAGGATTAAATATGCATATGTTCTTCCCGCAAGCGAAATGTGATATATAGTGGAACAAAAATGTAAGAGAGAGGAACATACAAAACTCTACTCTAAAAGGAGGAACACATCTCCATTTATTTAGGAACAATATTTATGAATTCATGGAGGTAGGAATAAAAAAACTATACGGGAACAAAATCTAAGATAGAGGAACATACCTATATGAAATGGAACAAAAACTATAAAAGGGGACAAAAAATGCTATTTTAGAGGAACAAAAATCTAAAAAGAGGAACACATCTCCATTAATTTAGTAACAATAGTTATGTATTCATGGAGTTAAAAATAAAAAAGCTATAGGGAACAAAACTCTAGGAGGGAGGAACATACCTCTATTAAATGGAACAAAAACTCTAGAAGGAGGAACAAAACTCCTATTGAGAGAAATAAAACTACTATTTAGAGGAACAAATCTCAAAGTATTTAGGAACAATAGCTATGTATCCATGGAGTTTGGGAGAAAATCTATAGGGGAACAAAGCTCTAAGAGCGAGGAGCAATACTCTACTAAATGGAACAAAAACACTTTAGAGAAGAACAAAACTCTATAGAGCAACAAAACTCTAAGAGAAAGGAACATACAAAGCTCTTATTTAGAGCAACAAAACTCTAAAAAGGAACAAATCTCCATAGATTTAAGAACAATAGTTATGTAATTATGAAATTAGAAATAAAAAGCTATAGGGAAACGAAACAGTAAGAGAGAGGAACATACCTCTGTTGTAAAAGGAACAAAAACTCTATAAAGATGAACAAAACTCTAAGAGAGAGCAACGTTTATAAGCACTTAAACAGAGGAACAAATCTTTGTAAATTTAGGAAAAACAATTATGGATTCAAGGAAATAGGAATAAAAAAGCTATAGGGGAACACAAATCTAAGAGAGAGTAACATACCTCGATTAAATGGAACAAAAACTCTTAAAGAGGAACAAAACTCCTATTGAGAAAAATAAAACTCCAATTTATAGGAATAAAACTCCATGAATTTAGGAATAGTAGCTAAGGATTCACGGAGTTAGGAAAACGAAGCTATAGGGGAACAAAACTCCAAAAAGAGAGAAAAACATTACTCTATTAAATGGAAGAAAAACACTTGACAAAAGAAGCAAACTCTGTAGAGGAATAAAACTCTATTAAATGGGAAAACTCCATAAAGAGGAACAAAAGTCCTACATAGTGGAACAAATCTGTATTGATTTAGGAATAATAGTTATGGATTCATATAGTTAGAAAATAAAAAAAAGGCTATAGGGAACAAGACGACATCTACTAGCAGAAAAAATTAGACCATAATCTTAGAATACGTGGAACAAAACACGAATTCTAGAGGAATAAAAATATAAATATAGAGGAACATAAAAACATGACGAAAAAAATCACAACCACTAAAGGGACAAAAATATAAAGGGAACAAAATTTTAGATAAATGGAACCAAATACATTTCTTTTTAAAAGAAAACATGAAGTAGCAAATAGATTCGAAATTTAAAATATAACCATATGAACTAAACAAAATGTCACATTCAGCTATCGTGGAACAAATCATGACAATATACGGAATAGAACTTTAGACTTAATTGAACAAAAATCCAACATCCTTAGAACACGTCCCAATTATAAGGGTAGCAGAAAATATTATGCAATTTTGAAAATACACGGAACAACTAGTGAATACAAAAAATTAGATTAAAAATGAGTTTTTTCTGAAAAGAAAGAAATAATACAAATCAAGCTTAAAAGAACGATAAGAAATATCAACAAAAGAAACATGAAAAAGAAGTAAAGGGAAAAGAAACAAAAAAAAACAGTTTACATGTGGATTCGTTAAAAGAACAAATAATTAGTAATGATCTAGTACCTTTATCGTCCAAGGAAGAAAAAGAATAAGTAGCTCGCATGCTCCAACTCTTTTTCCGGCCGAACGAACTGCTCCATACTACGTGCACGCTTCAGCTTGCTTGCGAACCGGCTAAATGGGCCAGCCCACGAACAACTCTTTCAGCAAAACAGTGAACCGAAATCGCTCGAGCGATACCGAGGGTTTCAAGCCCCAAAGGGGTTGGGGATTGGAGGGGATTTAGTGATCCCCTGCCCTTTACCCAATCCTCTAAATTCCTTGCGAATCCTAATTTCCTCCCATTTTCCAATTCCCTATCTACTGGTTTGCCGTATGGAGAAAAGATGGTATAAATAAAATATAATTTCTACCACTTCAACAGCTCAGAGAAGAATTGTGCTTGCAACAAAAACTCTAATCTTTACAAGAAAATTTTGAAACAGCTCAGAGAAGTTGGGACAGTTTGGAACAAGAAACAACGGAGCAGTATTGAACTAAGCAATCAGGACAGAACAGATATAGAACATCAATCTCAATCGGGACTCGGAAGAGAGAGAGAGAGATAGATAGAGAGAGAGGTAGCGCTGCTGCGCGTCGCCGACGGGAACAGAAGAGGGGAAGGAAGGGGAGGCAAGCCGTATCGGGGGAAAAGCCAGCGGAGGCGACGACAGTAGGCGGCTGTGGCGCCCGATGACGGGGAAGGAGGAGGCAGCGGCGCCCGGTGACGGGGAAGGGCGTGGCGGCGCCGCCTGTCGTGAGGAAGGAGGCAGTGCCTCGATCTTCTTTCGTCCGGTCGATCCACGAGGGAACCCTCGAGGGACAATACTTGCGTGGTTTGGGGCGGTTTGCGGGGGTTCAGCAGAGCTGGCCCAAACCCCACCAGGTCTACCAAACAAGGCCTTGTGGAATTTTGGGGTTTTTGGCCCGCGAGAGGAAAATCCCCTCAATTCCCGACCCATCCATGTGTACCAAACGAGGCCTAACCAGGAATCTCTCGGCATCGTTCGAGCGGAACGTACCATCATTTCGCTAAACGATTTTTGATCATGGGCTCGGCTCATTTAACTTCTTAGCTCGTTCTGCTTTTCGACTGGTTATTGTTTCTTCTCCATTTCTTTGTAGTTCCCTTGACCATTTGTTCCTTTTCCTTTTGTTCCTGTACTTTAATACTCCGATTTATTTTTGTGTATGCATATACGTAACGTCCATTCAATCTTTGCTTTCTTAATTATTTTCTTGTTACATTTGTATCTATTTTTATTTTATATTTAATATTGGTTGTTTCCATTTTTTTTTAGTCTAAAAACTGGTTTATTTGTAACGTGAGTTTTAAAGTAATGTTCCTTCAGTTTTAGTTGTTTCATATATGTTTCAACTTTGTTCTTTATGACTTAAATTTTATTCCACTGGTGCTAAACTTTTTTTCTCGTTTTTTGGTGTGCGGTCACTGAAGTTTTGTTCCTTTATGTCCAATTTCTTGTTCCTCAGACATGAAAACTTTGTTTCCCTTAGTTTAAAATGTTGTTCCTTCTTCTATTTGTTCTTTTTCTGACTACTAAAATATTGTTCCACGGCGCAAAATTATGTTCCCTTAGTTATCGAACCATTTTGTTCCTCACCTCTTAAAGACTTTGTTCAGATCGGTTCAAAATGTTGTTCCTTCTCTTATATACGCCTTTTCTTCCATGGTTACTTTCAGTTTTGTTCCACGGAGCAAACAAATTGTTACGATTATTTGTTCCTCACGCGTTAAACTTTGTTCCGCTGAGTTCAAAATATTGTTCCTTCTTCTATTTGGATTTATTCCGCCAAGCAAAATTGTGTTCCCTTAGTTTTGGCAAAAAAAATCTCCTGGACTCTTAAAATAAAAAAAAATCTCGGTCCAAAATGTTATTCCTACTTCTATATGCTTTGTGTTCCATGGCTACTATCATTTTTATTCCATAGAGCAAAAAATGTGTTCCTTTCAGCTGTCGTGATTTTTTTGTTCCTCATGCGTTAAAACTTTGTTCCGTTGTGTTCAAAACGTTGTTCATTCTTCTATTTGTTTTATGTTCCATGGAGCAAAATTGTGTTCCCTTAGTTTTCGCAACTTTTTGTTCCTCGCCTATTAGAACTTTTTTTCTGCTCGGTCCAAAGTCTTGTTCCTACTTCTATATGCTTTTTGTTCCATGACTACTATTATTTTTGTTCCACCAAGCAAAATTGTGTTCCTTTAGCTGTCGCGATTTTTTGTTCCTCGAGCGTTCAAACTTTGTTCTCAGCGCAAAATGGTGTTTCCTTTTTCATTTGTTTTTATTCCACATATAGTAAATTTTTGTTCCACATAGCAAAATTGTGTTTCGTTAGTGTCCACCGAGAGTGCGTGCCACGACCAAAGGTGTCGGGCGGCTTGCTCTGTTTCTTCCTTCTCCCGCGGATGGTGAGGCGTGGTAGAAGCCATGAATCTGGGTGTCATCTGGGAGTTCATTTCGATGTGGGATGCCCACAGCGCTTCCATGACAGAGCCGTCTTTTCGGTTGAAGTCGTCGTCAGTGGGTGCAGATGCAAGGGCGGACCCAGGACAAAAATGACTCGTTGTCCACATATATCCCAACGATTATACTATATCACGCTTGTTCGACGGAAACTGGTGTCCTTTTGATGGCATGAAATATCAAATAATCAGCATCATGCATTGGATGCATTTGTCGTAGAACATTTGTTCTTTTGTTGTAATTTGGCTAGGCACATATGGGGAGTTGTCAGGTGCTCTACATGTTTGATACATGTACCGATGCGTTTCCAGTAGATCAGTGAATAGATTATGTCTTTCCTAAGTAGATATAGAAATTTCTTATCAGTGGATGTTGCTGCAGTTTTCTGGGCTATTTGGAAAGCCCGGAACGCAGCTGTGTTTGATCATGTGTACCCCCATGATCCCACTGTGGTAATGTACAATGTAGCTAACTGGATTGAAAAGTAGTCAATCTTGCAGAAACTAAACGACTGACATGAACTGCGCAGCGTAGCACAGGGCTTGGCAAGAATGGTGTCTGAAATCTTCGGAAGAATGGCTGGGCTCCTGTTACTAGGAGGATTGATAATCGAGGAAGGGCTGGTTGATGCTGGAGTTTGTTTTGTGGATTCTGGGTTGAGCCTAAGAGTAATGGAGGGAGAAAGTTGTAAGGAAAATGATGCCTGTAGGAGTTGTTTTCTGGATTCTTGCTTCTTTTTAGGTTTCATGTTTGTATGTTGTGAAACTTAGTAGTGGTGTGCCTTTGTGGTAGATGGTTCTGAGTTGTGGGAGAATTGCTGTAAAAACTGATTTGGTTTCATTTTAAATGAAAATGGGGAGCAGGAATCCCTTTAATTTGAAAACAAAACACATATACAGAAAACTCTCTGATATCCCACCTGGCAATATCAAAATAATCTACAGAGGATGGGAGGTGGAAGAGTTCCGTACACCCATGTTACACAGGCCGGTGATTGTGTGCGCCGTCGCAGCGGTTGTTCATCCATGGTGGATGTGTCCATCATCCCGCGGCCATGCATGCACCTCCAGAAAAAGGCCGCGGAGGAACAAAAGAGCGAATACGTCGCTATATATATCGTTCTTTGAGTGGCAGAGAATATACATGGCATCACATCCATCCCAGAAGCTGGTCGTATTTTTTTGACTGTAACCGGCAGGAGCTCTGCCATTTCATTATAGGAAGAAAGAAGTGATCCAGTTTAGAAGGGGAAACCGGACCCAAACCCATACAAAGCACGGTTAATTACGGGAACCGGCGAAAACCACTCAAAACACTATACCAGGAATTAAGGCACATCATCGGTGCCGGAATCAAGACTTCCTAGGCCCAAATTCATCGGAGACACCTTGCAATCGGCAACATTAGGCAACCCCACCCGGAGATCACTCACCCGACAAAGGGAGAGCTTGCGCCTAGCCACAGGAGAACAACCACTAACCATTGACTCGTACCAACTCACGAATTGCCTGGAGCGCCATCGGCGAAGATGGATGCTTGCACAATCGAAGATAAGGCTTCATCTTGTCTTGCACATCTTCCTCGGAGCCTTTCTTGAAAGCATGTCCCTTCGGAAGATCTCCAAAAGACCCCGCCAATCTGAACTCGGCGCGCTTGGCAACTGGAATGACGCACTCTTTGTTCTTCTTGTCCAACCGGGTGCTCCGTCGCTCGGCCAAAGGGGGATCATCCATCCGAAGCTGCTTGTCCTTGGGCATGTCAGCAATCTCACGGCAGAGCTCCATCATCAACGAAGGCAAGATCATCTCCTGCGGCTCAGGCGTATCATACTGAGCCATCACCTTCGCGATCTTCTCCTGTGGACTAGGGGTAATAGAATCCACCGACTCCTCCAATGCCAAACTCATCTCCACTCCAAGGTCCTTCATCG
This sequence comes from Poa annua, assembly GCA_026929855.1. Classification (NCBI taxonomy): domain Eukaryota; kingdom Viridiplantae; phylum Streptophyta; class Magnoliopsida; order Poales; family Poaceae; genus Poa; species Poa annua. Next base: position 77,689,113 of record CM049433.1, read on the forward strand.
AGGGGCCCTGCATCACCGGGGAAACGTGCTCCGAAGCAACAAAAGGCGTGAAGGTGGAATCCAGGGCAACTGAGCTGACAAGCAAATCCTCCTGGTCGTATTCATGTGGATAAGTGTTATCTCATTGAAATTTACGGGATGTAGCCGCCGTATCATGTGGAACGATCACACGAGACGTGCTGCAAATCGCTGCTTGACTTTCTGAGTTAGGTCTATGTGCCTCGTCCTTTCTGAAGTTCTTGTATCAGTGGTACCAGCAAGAAGTTTTCAGATGAGAACGAAGCGGGAAGTTTTGTTATCTAGGCATGCATGATCGGGCAAGAAAGCTCTGATGCCGACAAAATAATCAGGCGATTGATCATTCTCCATTGGTTATCCATGATGAAGCCTGAAGTTGATTTGGGCAAATGAATCAATCAAGTAATCGTGGTGTGAACAGATCCAGGCGTATCTTCAGATTGCGGCGGGGCACCGGCCTGCCTATTAAGTACTAGTTGCAAGTCTTTGGAAAGACACTAAGACAGGCTTGAACGAGCCCTATACACCATGCATTTTCATCGGCGCAGCTGGCTGTGCGTGTGCAACCTACGTGCCGTCGTGGGCTCGTGTCTGCAACCAGAATGCAGCCAAATGTGCACTTTTCGGTCTCGGGCGAACAGCTAAGATCGAGCATCTCCAAACCACATGGCATATGTGGTGAGCAACCTAATTTAAACAAAGCTAAGTTGAGGCATTTTACTCCCAATACTCAGAAACTGTTTTTCTCAGTACACAAAAAGTGCCTTCTTTTGAGTATTTTGGCCATGTATCCATATTTCTCTCCCAACTCCCAAGTTGCTAGCTATTACAGCCCAAATTACCCAAAACTTGGCTTCTTTTCCTGACTTGTGCACGAAAGCTGAACCTGTAGTATTGCTCAGCAAACATACCTGCCCAGCGAATATGCATACTATCTGAAGAACCAAATTAGCTCATGACACCAGCGGATCGAAACCAATGAGCAACATACTTCTCTTAATAAATTTGACAACTGAGGTAAGCCGTGACATCAAACTGAAGATTTTAACCGAAGCAGTGGGATTACATTATGTGAGAGATAGGCAAGCAACAATGGGGGACCATAGCCGTAGCAAGTTCTGGATGCATATGCATATACTTTTATAATTTAGATTGTTATTATTGGCGAGTGATTGTACTTTTCAACCTCCACCTGTGGTAGCGGTCCCACGCAAAATGCGGTCACCTTCATGATTCCATGATCTAGGAACGCGCTCTTGTTTAATTGTACTAATTCGGGCTGGAGAGGTGCATTACCTCTTTCTGCCAAAAAAAAAAAGTTGTACTATATTACTCCTATTATACAGCAAATTAATGGAGAGTGACCTGCCATTACTCCACCGATCGAGAAGGAAACTTAGATAATTCAAGGCTCCATCTGTGCAATCTAGTATGAAAGTGTAGCATGTAAGATTCTGCTGGTACTTTCCGTTAATTAAATGGAGAATTCGATCGAGAGAGAAAGGATGCCAAGTTGAGGAGAGGAGGATAAGAGGAGGCGTCAAGTTGGAGGAGGATGTCCTTGTTGCGAGCCCGACTTGACCTGAGAGCGCCCGCTCGCCCATGTCTGACCTTTGAGCTCTGATCCCCATCGACACCCCATTTCATGGGATGCCTAATCATTGAGGCATTTTCCCCAGTACTGTCTTCAGTTCAGTCAACCAAGAAAACGAGATGATGTGATGTGGAAGGGTTAACCAGCTCAACTCTACATGTTCGTTCATGTGATTGCAGTTGCGGATAAGAAGTAAACCTGATAAAATTGTGCATTATCTGACTGCCTGGAATGGCCCGTCAACATTGACAACAGCATCGGTCTGAAATGTTATCTACACCATGAATAGCATGACATGGCGACCAATGTGAGATCGAAGTACATGCATGTTTTTAAGTTCTCTAAAGTGTAGTAATATCTACTACTCACTCCGTCCATAAAAAGATGTCATAAGTTTGTCCAAACTTGTATCTAGACATTAAATGGACGGAGGGAATACTACCTCCGCTTCAACATATAGCACGCTTTGGAGTTCAATTTGAAATCCCCAAAGATCTTATATTTAGGAACAATTAAAGGATTAACATCTAGTTGTCCACTGTTGCTTTCATTTTCACTGCATGTGTCTTGAGGTCCCTCTAGAACGAAATTGGCTGTACTTGCACAAGTTGATCGGGTCTGGAAGATAGCAAAATGTGGTCCCAAAAGCGAATGCACTTTTTTTCTGTATTTTTTGTTGTTGATGCGGACCCATGATAGCAACTAAAACTTGTAATCAAAACTTGAAAAGAATAGGCCGTAAGCCTTCAGAGATACTGCATTTGGAGGCATACCTCTCAATGCGATCTCTCTATTTTGCCTCTTATTTTTCCTGTAGCAGCAATGTGTTAAGGCTGCTGTCTGTTTTAAAAACAACAACAGAGACTTCTTCATTCCTTCATCCTGGTAAAATGCTCAAAGCATGGACGCCTACAACAGCATTGATAAACGAAAGGGATGCAAATCCGATCCAGCACACCTACCAATGTGTACTATCATGGACATGGTCCATCAAATCTACGGGAAATCAGGGTAGGTCAGCATAAACCCTCCTGGTTCCATCTTCCAAAGTCAAAAAATCTCCATCGCCCGAGCTACTACAAGCCATCACCTTTTTTTCTACTTTTCACCCACATCAGACGGCGACACCTGCCCCTGCCGCCCTCGCACGCTACGTCGTGCCGCCTCCCGATATATAGACACCTCTCCTGCACTGCTGCTACTCCGGTATACATCTCTAACCGAAACCAAGATAGGGGATTGGCTGGAGGAGCTGCCTTGCCTTTGCCTACCTCTCTCTCGGAGCTACGCTGCGCGGATCGATCGTGCCATGAAGGTGCAGTGCGACGTGTGCGCGGCCGAGGCGGCCTCCGTCTTCTGCTGCGCCGACGAGGCCGCGCTGTGCGACGCGTGCGACCGCAGAGTCCACTGCGCCAACAAGCTTGCCGGCAAGCACCGCCGTCTCTCCCTCCTCCACCCCTCCTCGTCGTCGCCGTCGTCGTCAGACCAGAAGCCTCCTCCCTGCGACATCTGCCAGGTGAGAATGTTCAGATTTCACAAGTTCAGACTTCAGAGAGGGAGCGGTGTTATATGTTTTCTGTGCTACGGCGATAGCTGATAATATGTCCTTGTGGGGTGCAGGAGAAGAGGGGGTTCCTGTTCTGCAAGGAGGACAGGGCGATCCTGTGCCGGGAGTGCGACGTGAGGGTGCACACGACGAGCGACCTCACCAGGAGGCACAGCCGGTTCCTGCTCACCGGCGTGCGCGTCTCGTCTGCTCCGGTGGACTCCCCCGCGCCGTCACGTCAGGAGGAAGCGCAGCAGGAGGAGGAGGAGGAGGAGGAGGAGGAGGCGAACAGCAGCAGCCCCTGCAACGGGGACTCCTGCAGCGGTGCCGCCAGCGCCACGGCGAGCCCTAGCGACGGCAGCAGCATATCCGAGTACCTAACCAAGACGCTGCCCGGGTGGCACGTCGAGGACTTCCTCCTGGACGACGCCGCCGCCTCGGCCGCCGTCGCCTTCTCCTCAGATCAGGTCAGTGAATTCACATGTCATGAGCTCACAATCATTTGGGTAGCTTTGCTGTCATGCTCGCAACTAGCTAGCGAAAAATCCGAAGCGGCTGGACCAGGGTGTGAAGATAAGATACGATGCAAAGTGATCATGCGAATATTGCTAGTACAGTACTAATTTGGCATTCGAGGTTTAACCCATTTGCATGGACAGACAAGAAATGCAGATTTTGGTTTTCTGCTTGGACTAATTTGGCAACTTGGCTTGTGAGCAGGGAGGGATGGCTCGGAGCGGTGGGCTGCAAGAGGGCTATCCGCCGTGGGCGGGCCCAGGCCAGCTTATCGGCGACGTCGTTGTCGCCGTCGGTGAGCGGGCCAGGCGCGAGTTGTGGGTACCGCAGATGCATGCGGAGGCGGAGTGGGCCGGGAGCAAGCGACACAGGGCGTCGTCTTCTCACTACTCGTACTGCTGAAAACGTGCTGGTTTCAGTTCAGTGCACGTGCCATCTGCACTCCACTAGGACTAGCAGATAAACCAAAGAAAATTGAGCCCAAAATAGTAGGGGTCATGGATTTTTGCTTCACTGTATGTGCTCGTTTTGAAATTACTGCCACTGTTTCTACGTACATAGTGAATCCTGATTCCTGAGTTTGATCGCTGGATAATGTTGTTTGTGCCTTTTTTTTTTGAAAGATCCAGCAACTGGCTTTTCGATTAATTAGTAGGTAGAATATGTACAGAGTGGCAGTAATGCCAAGGAATAACTGAAAAGAATTTCAGAAAAAAGAAAAGAGCCGCAAAGAAAAGGCCACAAAACCTATTCCGGGGCCGCCGTCCCGACATCCTCAAACCTCGCCGGCAAGCTATGTTACACGGGCTCCCACAATGCACCAAGTACTTCAAGGCGGTGTCTTCATGAATAGAGCGACGTAGACGCCGCCACCGCCCACTCCATCGGAGTTTGGGTTTTCACCCGAAGAAACCTCGGCCTTCGAGGTGTGGGAGGGCTGGGTTCCACGACGATACCTTCAGGAAGGAGTAGCGACGCGCGGACACGTCGCCATTGTCGGCACCGGCCTAGGACCAGTGTGAGGCTTTCGCCCGGAACACCTAACCCACACCACATGATCTGGAACATAGACTTGCCGCCGACCACCAACTCCGGCAAAGACCGCTTCGACCGCGGGACCTCACACCATGGCAGAAGCGCCGCACCGGAGCACCAAAACCACCACTACTCCGAGGCCGCCGCCCCGGCATACCAAGGCTATGAATCTGGACGGGAACCCAGATCGACACCAACAACACTCAACGCCGAAGGAAGAACACGATGTCGACGACCAACTGGGATCTGGTCCCCAACCCTACGCCGCGCAGCCCGCAGAAGATCCCGCCGGCCAGCCAGGAGCAAGATCCCCAGCCAGCCGGAGACTCTGCCGTGGAGCCATGACTGCGGTCCTCGGGGCTGGAGCAGCCTCCTGTGGCGCCATCTGAGAAGCTTCTCGACGACCACGAACCCCACTGCAGCTCGGGCCGGCAGGCCCAGATCGAGCCCGAGAGGGCCCAGATCTGGCCCGCACTGCCGAGCCCGAGGAACCGCCGCCGCGACCATGCCGCTACCCACGCAGCCAGCACGGACGCGAGCTCCGCCATGTCCAGGGCCGCCGCCCTGGCCTCCCGACGCCGGCGACCCGACCTCCACTCCCCAGCAGAGGTGGCCGGCCCGCGGCGCGACGACGAGGCGAGAGGACCTCCCCCGGCGACCTTTGTGGCGGCACAGGGGGGCCGCCGCCACCGCGGCAGGGGCCGGCGGCAGCGGCGGCGAGGGAGGCGCGCGGGGGGCGGCTTGGCGCGGCGGAAACCTAGCCCCCGGTGACGCCTGGGGAGCATCACGGGAGGGAGGGAGAAGAGTTCACCTATTTGTGCCTTTTGGGGGCGGAAAAGAACTTTGTATATGCACCGTTATTTTTTCTTCTTTCTAGCGGCCGCGGCACACTGCCGAGCGTGTGCGTGTCAGTCAACCGTAATGTGATGTCTCATTATGTTTTTTTTAGCTATGGCTTTGCCATTTTGTTAATTAAAAAGAAATCTTTATGACAAGACGGTACTTAACGGCTAATACAAAGCTTAGTAGGTTACTCTCCCGGAATAAAAATATGCAAGGTATCCCCCCAACTGCGTCCAAGATCTCTGGGTTGCCCGCACCAAGGACTTTGTGTCATCGACAAGCTGCACCGCAATCCTCTGTACCATCTGGAAACGCCGCAACGCCAAGGTTTACAACAACATTGAGGAGCCTCTCCTGGCAGCTATCCGACGCTGCGCCGAGGATGTTCGCCTTTGGGCTCACTGGTGTAAATCTGACATGGCCGCAACTACTCTTAGAAATTGGAGCCTAGCCTTTGACCCCCCTGAGGCCCCTCTCGATGTATTTTTGATCTCTCTGCCCCTCAATTTGTACTCCCTAAACTTGGTTTATGACTATTTATAATATGGTTCAGGCTGGATAAAGGCCCGCCGCAGTTACGGTCAAAAATAAAATCTTTGCTAGAATAACCGATGTCATGAAAGAGATGTTATACGTAAGACCCTCACATTCCTCTCGTTTGGCACTGTCCACGCGGCAAGATGTTGTTGCCTTTCTTGAAGTCCAAAGTTTAGACAGTAAGCCGCCAATCATTTACTTTCTCCGTATCAAAATATAAAATGTTTTAGAATTTTTTTTGTTCCACATGTATCTACATTTGGACTAGAAAAAAATTACAACACCTTACATTTTGATACGGAGGGAGTATGTTATCATACGCATGTCACTCCTTTGGTCTAACGAATGGTACCTCATGTCATGATGTAAGATTCCAAATCCCATGTATTTTTTTCCAAATCCATATGTAATAGCCAACACTAGTAGAAAATAGTCTATAACCGCATTAGTATCATTGGTGCACCAAAATTGTTATACTCCAGCGGTAATACCACTGGTGACACAATATTGCATACAAGAAATCTCGTACGTCAACAGTACATGCGGACCAAGGCGGCCAAGCGCGACTAACTATGCTGGCTTACGGCTATCCATGTGCGTCAGTGGTATGCAGTACCCACACAAACCACACGCGTAACATGCACATGGCACACACACCAACCCTCGGCTTCACTCTCTCTCTCTTACCCTCACCTCCGCACTTCGTCTGTGCCGCTCACTGCCCGATTCCCTCCATTCTGCCTCCGCTGCCTCTCTCCCCACCATCATCACCTGCGCCGCTTGAGGTATCGCGCCGCAGCTCCGGCTCCTCCACCTCATCGTCCCCACCCATCCCCTTTTGTTCTCTCTCTCCCACGACAACATGTCTCGCCGCCTCCACCCCATCGCCCCCATGAACCACGCCACCGGGACTGCCAACGCTCCCCACCTGTCACTTAATAATGTTGCATTGCTTCCAAATAGGATGTTCAACTAATTTACCGCACTTAATAATATTACATTATTATGTCATAAAAAGTAATCTAGCATCCAATTTATATGATTGATCCACTTCTTATGAAATATTATAGGTTGCCCTCATTTCTTGAAAAGATATTTTGGACCGTCAAGACTTGACCATAGCTCCACCAAACTCAATCAATCCCTTCGATCGATATGTTATTCACCTTCAGCCTTCCATCAGCAACAAATATTTGGATTTGTTCATGTTAATTAAAATTTATGTTCATAGATAAATCAAATTTACATGGAATTCAACTTTTGCTTCATGCCTACATATAATAAATTGAATAAATATTTCCTTAATTCTATTTTCAAAATAGCCGGGCACGGCAACACGCGCCATCATGATCTAGTGTTGTAGAATGTTCAAAATGTGTTGAGCGCACGGTTTCTAATTAGAGGTGGTTGTTTTCTCCATTTGTAATTGTGATCTTCATAGAGGATAGTAATGCATTTCAGTAATGAATGGGTGCTGAGATAGCGCAAGACAGTGGAAGTTGGGCTAATATTGACCAAGTGAGTGGAAAAAATATTTTTACCTACCGGCACAAGAAAATTGTCATGTCAATATACGTGAATATCAAGGTTTTACGATGGTAGGAGCAGAGATGCAGTAGATTTGTTAGCGGCCGAAGACAGAATTCACGGTTGAGGGGGGCCAAACCCGGTAAATCTCAATTAGGAGGCCAATACACCTAACGTAGCTAGTTTTGTGTAAAATTAATTTGTATCTAAAATTAGCCCTATGTTCACAATTTTTCATGTTGTACACTTCCATGCGTGGGGGGCTACACTGGACAGTAAAGAGGCGAAAGCCCAAAATTATATTTAATCCGTATTTCTGAAAGAAAAAAACAGGGGTGCGACTACGAAAAGGATTCCCTTGACAAAGGACAAATACAGAGCGTAGCAGTGCACCACGTGGTGGCCTGGCAGACATCCTAGTAGCGAAAACGAATTTAGCTTTCACGCGCTGGTCCCCGTTCAATGCGGAACGAGGCCGCGCTGATCGTACGCGGAGCTGCTGCTCATAGGAACGCAGACGCGCACCCGCGGACAGGCTGACTCGTACGCGAAGCCCTGCTGCTGCTCTTTTGGCTGCCGCGTACATGCGTATCGGCCGATTGGCCGGTCGTACAGAAACCGCACAAGATGTACAAATCTGCTACTGCACAATCATCTAAGATGTACAAAGAAATACAGGAATATAAAACATTGTGTAAAACATCTGGTACGGTTTACTAATTAAACATACTAGATGTACAGAACACATAGAACACATTGTACAAGTTACACAAACACAAAGTACAAACTACAAAATAAAAATAAGTTGTACAAAATAAATAGAACTAGGAGTACAGATCACATGGAGGATGATGTAAAAAACTCAGTACACAAAGTATAAAATACTCGGTACTCACATAGGATATAGGATGATGTACAATTACACAGACACAGTTGTACAGACACAAGTTGTACAACTAGACTAACAAAAGTTGTACAGACACAATTGTACAACTATATAGGCACATGTTGTACAACTACGCAAACACAGTTTGTACAAACACAGGTTGTACAACTATACAGAAACAGGTTGTACAAACTATACATAACCGGTTGTAAAAAAAAAATTCGTCTAAACCTATCAACATGGGATCTAGTTTTAAAGATCTCGAGGTCAAAAATGAAAATGGTTCGTAATTTGAATAAACGATTCTCGAGATAATTCGTTTTAAAGTTTCAGTTTTGAAAATAAAAGGGGAAAAACTGCCCTCCCACCTCCCGTGTTTGTTTCTCTCTCCTGCTCCCACTTTCAATATGGTTGTGACATTTGGCGAACATGCATGCAACTGTTTGTACCGCATGAAGGAGAAGACGACAATTGTCACCATGAGATTGTCCGTTGGTTCCCTTCGCAAAGGGAGGCATTTTTCTAGTGATTTAAAAAAAAACAGTCCTTAAAAGTCAAGATCCAGAAATTGCTGTATTTTGTCCATGTAGCAAAAAAATCAGACAGAAAATAAAACCTAAATAGGCTAAATTATTGGGCTTGACCCATATGGATGACCACCATGGAATGGGCTGATTCTGATCCATGGCCTTCTTGTCTGGTCATAATTTTGCCATATAGGACCGGTAAGTAAGATCTGACGTTTAGGACCCCCTAATTTGATCATAAGCGGTTATACCCATAGCTTGAAATAACTTACTGAAATCGTACATCTGTCTTGTGTTTTATTGTAAACATTTTACATTAGAAACAGATTTTAGATAGCTTTCTTTTCGGTGTAAATCCATATTCTGAAAAGTATAAAACAAATAATATCAGTTAACATAATTGATCCACCATGTCGAATATGGTTGGATTTGGGATCAATAAAACCAAAAGGCACATGAAAAATTGAACTTAATATAAATCGACTGACAGTCTCTAATACATACATTTTCCGATAAAGCTCTAATACATACATAGATGAAAGCACGTTGCTTTCTCGCTGTGAGCGCTCCGGCGTTGTGAGTATTGTTCATCTAAAGTTTCTCCAAATGAGAGGCCGTCACGTTTTTTTTTTGAATTCTGGCATAGCTTTGGTGATAGTTAATCCACGGTAATACACTTTTGATGGTGCACTTTTTTATCAGATTTTTGATAAAACTGTCCCATTAAACATTAGGGTTTTTTTATCAAGCTTTTGACACAAACTCTTGGTTGTAACTTTCCGAAGATGCTATGGTAATAGACTTTTTGACGGTGGCTTTTCTACCATATTTTCGATAAAATTGTCCCATTAAACGTTTTCACTTTTTGACAGTGACTTTTTTACCAAATTTCGACACAAACTTCAGGCTATAACTTCCCGGTGACTGTTACCCTACGTTGATACACTGAATATATTTTTCTACCAGACTTTCGACAAAATTGTCGACACAATTGTCTCATTAAACGTTACGCTAAAAAAAATATCCGCATGTCGTTTTTTTATCAAATTTTCGACAAAATTGTGCCATCAAACGTTACACTTCTGGACGGTAGGCTTTTTTATGGAACTTTCGACCCAAACTTCTGGCTGTAACTTGCTAAAGAGAAATGATCACTATGAGTCAGACTCGATAGAATTGGATCCATTCCAAATAGCGAGAATTAGGATTCTTGATCCCTCTCAATCTCTCTTTCAATTCGAGGATCCAGAGAGGTGTTTTCATAGTCATCTCCGAATATTTTCGATTTCATTTTTCTATGATATGTCTTTCTATATGAAAATGGGTTATTTACCATGTACGATGATCCCTGTTAAGCATCCATGGCTGAATGGTTAAAGCGCCCAACTCATAATTGGTAAATTTGCGGGTTCAATTCCTGCTGGATGCACGCGAACGGGAACGTTCCATAAGTCTATTGGAACTGGTTCTCTATCCATGGAATCTCATCCATCATCCATACATAACGAATTGGTATGGTATATTCATACCATAACATAAGAACAATAAGAACTCGAATTCTTATCGATACTGGAACTCGGAGCATAGGAGGGAAAGTCGATTTATGGATGGAATCAAATACGCAGTATTTACAGAAAAAAAAGTCTTCGTTTATTGGGAAAGAATCAATATACTTTTAATGTCGAATCGGGATTCACTAAGACAGAAATAAAGCATTGGGTCGAACTCTTCTTTGGTGTTAAGGTAGTAGCTGTGAATAGCCATCGACTACCTGGAAAGGGTAGAAGAATAGGACCTATTCTGGGACATACAATGCATTACAGACGTATGATCATTACCCTTCAACCGGGTTATTCTATTCCACTTCTAGATAGAGAAAAAAACTAAAGGAGAATACTTAATAATACGGCGAAACATTTATACAAAACACCTATCCCGAGCACACGCAAGGGAACCGTAGACAGGCAAGTGAAATCCAATCCACGAAATAATTTGATCCATGGACGGCACCGTTGTGGTAAAGGTCGTAATTCCAGAGGAATCATTACCGCAAGGCATAGAGGGGGAGGTCATAAGCGCCTATACCGTAAAATAGATTTTAGACGGAATCAAAAAGACATATCTGGTAGAATCGTAACCATAGAATACGACCCTAATCGAAATGCATACATTTGTCTCATACACTATGGGGATGGTGAGAAGAGATATATTTTACATCCCAGAGGGGCTATAATTGGAGATACTATTGTTTCTGGTACAAAAGTTCCTATATCAATGGGAAATGCCCTACCTTTGAGTGCGGTTTGAACTATTGATTTACGTAATTGGAAGTAACCAATTAGGTTTACGACGAAACCTAGAAATCGATCACTGATCCAATTTGACTACCTCTACGGGATAGACCTCAACAAAAAACTGTTGAGTAACGGCAGCAAGTGATTGAGTTCAGTAGTTCCTCATAAAAAATTATTGACTCTAGAGATATGGTAATATGGAGAAGACAAAATTGTTTGAAGCACGCACAGAACCGGAAGCGCCCCTTATTTCAAAGAGAGGAGGACGGGTTATTCACATTTAATTTGATGGTCAGAGGCAAATTGAAAGCTAAGCAGTGGTAATTAAGACCCCCGGGGGAAAATAGGGATGTCTCCTACGTTACCCATAATATGTGGAAGTATCGACGTAATTTCATAGAGTCATTCGATCTGAATGCTACATGAAGAACATAAGCCAGATGGTAAAACGTTTTTACAGTATTCCATGGTGTCTTTTTTATCAACTTTTGACACAAACTTCGAGATGCTTCCCGTTGATTGTCACCCGACGTTAATATACTTTTCAACGATAGCTTTTTTACCGGACTTTCGATAAAATTGTCCCATTGAACGTTATGCTAACTAAATTATCAATGGGTAGCTTTTTTATCGGACTTTCGATAAAATTGTCCCATTAAACACTTTCTGGTGGTGGCTTTTCCTACCGGACTTTCGATACAAACTTCTGGCCATGGGTGTGACGTGTCGCCGCGCCGTGTTACCTAGAATTTATTAAAGATAAACATATTATTTTTCCCACTGCACAGTACGTGTGACTATTCAGTAAGACAGATACCACCAAGGTGGAGCAGAAAGAACTCCACCAAGTCCATCTCGTACGCCACAGACTTGGTCTGATTCACTAGATGATTGAATCGGGGCAGCAAGCAATCGTCCATGATCTTCCCCATCACCTTGTTGTCGAGATCGAGGACGAAGATGGCGCTGGCCCTGTACAGCACGAGCAATGATCCCCTATTGAAATAAAACCACTTCTCGCGGTCTAGGGTCGGCACCGCCACTGGAATCCTGATCACAGCAGTGCGGAGCCACGCCACATCTTCTCCGTGGCCCTGCTGCTGCGTCCATATAGTCACGTGCATAGGATGCACGCAAGCGACGGAGAGTTGGCCGTCCCTGCCGACGCAGAGGAGCGGTGAGCCCCCGACACGGATCTGTACGAGCTTTTTCATGGAGAGGAGGATGCAGTGGTGTTCGCCCACCTCCGTGCTGAGCGTGTAGAGCAGGTTGCCATCTTCGTTAATCCACAGCCAGTGGGCGGCGCCCTGGTGAACGACAGCGGACCTCTCACCCACCAGAAAGGAGCCGGTGATTTTGTCTCGGCACATGGTGGGCGCGCTCCATCTGCGCGTGGCGGCGGAGTACGAGTGGTGGAGATGCACATTGTAATTATGCTTGGTTCGGGTGGTGACGAGCAGCTGCGAGAAGGCGAATCGCCCTGACGATGATGGTGTCCCGCCGTCCAGGTCGCTGTCGGCGGCTGTGATGATGGCGTAGCTGTGCACGTCGTCGTCGCCGGAGCACTCCAGAGGCGGGAGAATGTGGCGTTCGCCGGTGAGTGGGTTCCAGAGGCCCAAGAGGTTTCTGACGCGGGCGACGAGCTGCATCAGGACGAGGCCGCGTCGCGCTGCCAGGGGCTCGGCGTAGTTGAAGCAGGTGCCGTCGTCCAAGGAGGAGGTGAGGGCACGAAGCGGCGACCCCGGCGCCGGCAGGAAGGCGAGGAGGCGCCTCTGCTTGAAGAAGAAGCCGAGGAGGCGCGCGCGGTGCCCCACGCCCCACAGTCCGCGGAGGAAGGCCGGGTCGGTGAAGCGGCGTAGCCATCGTCGGCATGTCACGGCCAACATAAAGAGGTCTTTGACGTTGCCCACGCGGGACAAGACATCGTGGAGGACCTCCTCCGGCAAACAATTCATGTATCCTCCTCTTCCCTTAGCTAGCGCACGATCGATTAGCACTTTGATGATTTGCGTAGAAAAAGCTGACTGGGACGATTGTTGCTGCTCGATCGGAATATATAGGAAATCTCAAGCACGCAAGCAATCCGAGTTATTAGAGATGGAAATGTATATTTTTACGAAATCTCACGCAAGCAATCTTGCGGTGGATACGATCTTACCCTACCATAACAACCTTGGTCCTTGTTGATTCTTTCCATATATATATTGCGCTGGGGCCAAGCCAATATTTGGCTGGCTTACCTGATTTTTTTCTCTCTTATAAACGGGTCTCTCTAGGCAGTGGCGTATCCAGAAAAAAATTGGAGGGTGGACACACTCTCAAAAAAGTCATGACAAGTTACCAAATGGACAAAACAAATGGCATTATATATGCATATATAAGTTTCAAATCTCCGTGATCCAACGCAAAATAGGTCAAACACATGAACAAAGTCTTACATGATGAAATTTAGCAATTCTTTTTCATAATAAATTCTACAGATACAAAAGAAGAAGAACATGTGTAATCAATTAATTGGTTATCAATTCCAAACCAAAATTATCAATTTCATACAAAATAGATAGTAAATTGGGGCATTTCCCTTCCCCAATCGGTTTGACGACTAATTTTCCCTATACAAAATATGAAATACACAACCAAAATACTACCAACCAGTAGGTGGACGGAAATTAAGTTGTACCTGAGGAGGAGGACCGCGGTTGGCAGAGGCGCTGAGCGGCGGCCGGTAGCGGTGGCCGAAAATCTGAGCATCCAAGCAAGCTAGGGCGCGAGGCCGCGAGGGGCGAGAGGGCGCGGGGGTGAGGTGCGCGGGGGCGTCGCGATCGGCGAGGACGATAGGTCGGCCAAGGGATTGAGCGGGTGAGTCGGCGAGCCGGCGCTAGGTCGTGGTCATGACGGCGGCGGGTGAGTTGGAGCGAGCGAGGCCAGAGCAAGAACGAGGCTGTTCTAGCGCTAGCAAAAAGGCCAGACCCTAGGCCCAATACGGGGGTCTCAAATTTTCCCCAAATTTTCCCCAATTTTCTGGGTGGGCCACGGCCCCCGGCCCACCGCTGGATACGCGAGTGTCTTTATGGCTCAGCTGACTCTGAATTAGCTTAATTTTCAATCGGTTACGTTAGCAATTTGCAGTTGCAAGTCAAGTTGTAACTCATGATTAGCATGAATCACGAAACAAATTAAATGGTCTGGAGCAGTTGCAAGTCAGTCGACTGAGAATTAGCTTAATTCTCATTTATATGATGTCATCAGATCCCAGTTACAATGCAACTAATGCATGAATCACGAGGCAAACTAAATGGTTTCAATCAATTGCAAGCCCACTTACAAGTGACGTCATGCGACTGAGAATTAAGCTTATTCTTGGTCGACTGTGAATTAGCAAAACCCCTTATAAACTACCTCCAATCAAATCGTGTTTAGTGCTCCGATAAATACAAAAAGATCCAAATTAAACTCTGCAGTTTCTATTTCTAGCGCGACCTCGATCACGCCCTACAGCGAGCTCACACGTAGAGCCGTAGGATTTGCATCGTCGGACTCTTGCAGCGGGTGGGTCCTATTCGTCTATGTCAATCACTCAATCCCTTCCATCTCTCATTCTTCTCCATCGTAACCTAGCGAGAAAAATGCACATAACATTAATCTTCGGTGCCAAAATTGGCAATTTATGTTTTGTAGCACTCTCCGTTAATGGTAAGCTCACTTCCGACAGTTTGACAAAGTAAGCATGCATACATGCCACCAAGCACCAATTGGCAATTTCTGTTTTGTAGCACTCTCCGTTAGTTTATGAAGAGTGTCTGAGTGTGATGTCGTCATACGTTGTTTGGTCTTGACCACTGGATTTAGTTTGAGAGTGAGCACGGCGTTGTAGTATGTATATGCGCATAGCAGAAAATTGTGTCTGAACCCCGCAAAACAAAAACTGTGTCTGAACCGGTCAAGGTGTAGTAATTTACTAGAGAAGGAGTTCAGTTAGCATGTCTAGAAGTCAGGAAAAATACCCGAAACAGTCACACAACATATGTCTACCATGTCAATTTTTATTTCAAATATAAGTTTGGTCCATATAACAAAGACAAAGCGATAAATTCTATGCGAACTGAATCCACTACATTCACAATTTTATTTTGCCTTTGTCGATCTTTAGAGTTTATTTTTCAATCATTCAGTAGGTGCTAATTGGGACCATACTACACTAGTACGTCGTCGATCAAACATGCTAAATCGGGAAAATAGACTCACATGACATCTTTCCTTTGCATATTAAGGGTGCTCGATAACTACTCAAAGATCGATTTAAAAATGTACATTCCAAATGTTTGCCCTAGGGATCAAATGACTAGATGGCATCCGGCGGAGGAATGAGCACGGGGGTATGAAGGAAGAATAACAGAGCAAGGGATGAGCAACGGGAGAACGAAGGAAGAAGAAGAAAGGGAGTGAGGGGTGAAGTTAGTCGGGAGGAAAAATGAGGGGTTGTTGGCGATTGACAAGGCGCCAATGACTGATTATTGCCACCATTGTAGTTTAACTAATTGATGGACATGCAGTATCATCATGGCCACGTGGCTTAGGTGGGAGATAGGGCCACCGACGACGAACTTGGCAATTGTGGTGGTGGAGGACATACAAGATATGGTGGGCCTTGAGGGATGGAGGAACATGATAATGGCGAAACACACCTGAGAGGCGAGGAGGGGCGGATGGGTGCTAATGAGAGTAATAAGAAGTCATGTGATTACGGGGACACCGGAAAAGACTCGATTAAGGGAGCGCAACGGAATACGAATGAGAGCACAGTAAAAGAGATCGGAAAATGGAGAGTAGAAATTTATACGAGTTGTGTGCATATAAATATGCAGAGGCTGGTGTAACTCTCTTGCTTGTATTGGCTTGATGCGAACTATTGAGTTAAAAACCTTTTTATAAAAAAACGTGATGGTGCTGAGTAGGAGGCGACGTTTCGAGTCAAAGGACTAGATACTCGTATTAAGGAAATAAATTTGTAAATTTGTAAAATGTCAAAAAGAATCAAAAAGAATCGTGTGTACATCGAAACACTTATGTTCACACATAAAGTTTCGTGAAGAAAAGACATTTCTTGTGACTTGTGAAAAAAGACAAATTTCGATGATACAAAATTTTCACCCAATATTTTTTTGTCTTTTTAACACATGCCACAAGAAAATGTCTTTTTAAAAAATTGTGTGCAGTCATAGAATGTTGGTAGGTACATCCGAAAAAATTCAAACTTTATGACATTTTAAAATATGTTTGTGAATAGTGAGAGCATATACTCATACGACCCGATTTGGATTTCCGTGACGAGGAGGGCTATATTACACATAGGATGGAGATTTCTATCACAAGCTTTTGAAAAGTTCTCACGATAGGGAGTTTATTGTCCAACCAACCAAATTGATCTTCCCCCGATTGTTGTACAAGGCATGAAATTACAACCCACACATACACTCCAAGAATTTGTCCATTTTGCTAAACAGGCAAAAAGGTTGCTGTTCGCTGCCGCACTGTGAGTCCGTGAGCAAAGCATCTACCTATATATAAAGGCTAACAGAATCCAATTCCAAATCCTGCCTCCAATTTACTATTCACTCGCGCATTTATTGTCCAATAGGGTCGCACCACGTCGCCCGGTCCGGTCGCCCCTCTCCGCGCCGTCGATCGCGGATCCGGCGGTCCGCGCGGCCGTTTTGCACAAAAGCCCTCACGTTCTTCGGAAATTGTGAACCGGTCCCTACATATAATTAACTAGACCGGAACCCTAGATCGCTGAATCTTCTCATTTCCCCCAACCGTGATAGGGTTCCCCGCCGCCGGTAGCTCCCCGCCTCCACACCTGCGCACCACCCCGAGCTCCATCGCCTCCATGCCGACACCGCCGCCGCCTCCACACCTGCGCATGACACCTCGCCTCCTCCATCGCCGGCCGGAGAGACAGCCAGCACCTCCCAGTCTCCTGCGCTCGCCGCGACGCCAAGGGCGGTCGACGCCGAGAAGAGAGAGAAGCGCCCGCGGATGCCGCCGCATCCGGCCGCTGCACTCTCATCTCCCTTCTCCGCACGCCTTCCGCTCTTCCCTGCTCACGTCGCCGCCGGCCTCCGTCACCCAGGCCCAGCCAGCGCCCCCGCGCTTCTCCCCTACGACATGCTCCTCTCTCCTCCCTTCGGACAGAGCTATCCCCCTCCCCTCTCTCCTGCTCCACCACTCGACCCTCAAGTTCGCCAGCCACCTCCACCCGCTGCGGCCCTGCTCGCCTCCACGCGTCTCCTCTTCCTCCCACGACGAGCCACCGCTTGCCTGCTGATGGCACCGGTGAGGTGTTGTTGGGAAACCCCAAGAGTAAGGTATGAAGTAGTGCAGCAGCAAGTTTTCCCTCAGTTATGAAACCAAGGTTTATCGAACCAGTAGGAAACTAGAGATCTCCCGGAGGTTGTTGGTGGCGCCGTTCACGATAACCAACGTGGAGCCTACACACAAAACAACCAAGATACTTTGCCCCAACTTAACAGTGAGGTTGTCAATCTCACTGGCTTGCTGTAACAAAGGATTAAACATATGTGTGGAAGATGATGTTTGTTTGCAGAGAATGAAAGTAACAGGATTGCAGTAGGATTGTTTATCAGTTTGAGGAAAAAGGACCGGGGTCCACAGTTCACTAGTGGTGTCTCTCCATAAATAATAATAGCATGCATGCGGGTAAACAAATTACAGCTGGGCAATTGACAGAATGAAGAAGTGCATAATGATGCATATACTATAGTTATGATGGCTAGTGTGATATTCATTTGGGCATTACAACAATATACATAGACCGTTCCAACCGCATCTATGACTAATAATCCACTTTCCGGTTAGCGTCCACACCCCTTTCAGTATTAAGTTGCAAACAACAGATAATTGCATTAGGCAATGTGTGTAATGTAAGTAATACAAATACCCTTAGATAAAGTACCATTGTTTTATCCCTAGTAGCAACAGTACATCTACAACCTTAGAGCTAGCTGTCACCACCCCAGATTAAATAGAGACATGAACCTACTATCGAGCATTAATATCCCCTCTTGGAGTCACAAGCATCTACTTGGCCAGAGCATCTACTAGCAACGGAGAGCATGCAAGATCATAAACAACGCACTCACAAGATATATTATGAAGCAATAACATAGTACTCAATATTCATCGGATCCCAGCAAACACAACATGTAGCATTACATAAAGATGATCTTGATCATGTTAGGCAGCTCACAAGATCTAAACATGGTAGCACAAGAGGAGAAGACAACCATCTAGCTACTGCTATGGACCCGTAGTCCAAGCATGAACTACTCACGAATCAGTCCGGAGGCGGGCATGGTGATGTAGAGCCCTCCGGTGATAATTCCCCTCCCCGGCAGGGTGCCGGGAGGAGCTTCTGAACCCTCCCGATCTAGGGTTGACGACGGCGGCGGCTCTGTACTTCGTGGAGGAAAAATGTGTGTGTCTTAGGTATTAGATATCCGAGGGGTATAAGTAGGCGAAAGGGCGAAGGCGACGGGGCCTCGAGGGCCCCACACCCTGTGCTCGCGCGGCCAAGGGGGGAGCCGCACCGGGAGGGGGTGTGGGCCCCTTGGGGTCCACCTCCGTGTTCTCTTTGGTGTTCTGGAACTTCCCGGAGAAAATAAGCACTTTGACGTTTCGTTTGTCCAATTCCGAGAATATTTCCTTAACAACTTTTCTGAAACCAAAAACAGCAGAAAACAGGCAACTGGCACTGTGGCATCTTGTTAATAGGTTAGTCCCAGAAAATGCATAAAATGATATAAAAGTGTATATAAAACATGTAGCAATTGGCATAATATAAGCATGGAACATAAGAAATTATAGATACGTTTGAGACGTATCACCTGCCCCTGCCTCGCTCCGGCCGCGCAGGGCAACGCCCTCGAAAGGACAGCGGATGTGCCGGAGCGCGTGTCGGGGCGCTCGTAATCGAGTTCATTTGCAACAGGACGAAGTGGCCTGGTCGCCGTTTGCTCCACTGCTGCTCCTCTCCCTCCTTAAGCTTGAGGTAAAGGTCGAGCCAAACTTCTCCGATTTGATTTAACCCATAGACCAAATCATCTTTGTGCATATCCGTTTTATCTGTGCTTATAAGGTGATTGATGAAAATCCTAGCTCAGAGTGGTGTATGTAATATTTTTTCTCCATCTAGCTATTTGCAATCTTGCAATTAAATCATATGCAGTCCATGTACATCTTTTACTGTTCAATTTATTCAGGACTGGAAGCTCAAATTCTGAATTTGTAGTTGAGGTGTACCTATCTCCCATGTGTCGGAGTATTTAACTATTTTGCAATACTATCATATGGTATCCTTTTGAGGTGTTCGAGAGGTGCAAGCTATGCATAATTGTAATTTTGTATTATTGATTGTCTTGCTTTCTCTCAGATCTTCCACGAGTTCAATTCTACGAAACTTGATGAGCTTAATGTTAAGGTTCTTACAAGGAACCGCCTCTTTGTGGCCATTGCGGAGATAACAATTAAAGAAACACTACTATATTGTTTCCGTTTCACAGCTAGGATGTGAAGGAGAGGGATTTAATATGATTCTGTGTTCTATACTCATGTCCCTTTTCACTAACTACCTATGGATATGTTCTTTTTTTTATTTACCTAGCCATGAAACACAAGAATTGACGAGGTTATACCAAACGGGTACCCTATCGTGTGGATACCTGGTGCACGTGATGACTACAGCCCAATTGTCAATAGACTAAAGAAGCCCACTAAGGAAGGCCCAAGACGAAGATTGCTTTCCAAGTTAGCATAGTCGGTTGTAGTTTCCAAACTTGTAATACTAGTCGGTTACGTACCCGAGACCTAGCCCCCTATATAAAGGCTAGGAGGGCAGCCGATCAAGGACACGCTCATCCAGAACCACCAAACCCTAACGAGATCGACATCTCGCTGGACATTGTACTCGCCGCATATTCAACAATCAATACCGACAGGAAGGAAGTAGGGTGTTACCTCAGTCGAGGGCCCTGAACCTGGGTAACTCCCGCTTGTCAGCCGACAAATCTACTAACACTATGCGTTCTCTACCACATAACTCTAACCCTATGCTATCAGTCATGGGAATTGATGGGGACACCCCTCGTCAAGAATGTTTGACAATTTTTTTTATGCTGGATCAACAACGACGGTGATATCGCCGTGTGAGACGGCGATGAGACATGTGAGAGTGGAGAAATTATCTCTAGAAGTTTTGTGTACTCATGTTTTCTGTTCTCTCCACTCTAACCTGTTGGTGGAATTATCTTCCTTCCTTAAGTCCATTTGTGATGTGCATTTTGAGAGTGCTTCAGCTTAATCAACTAGCATTACTTTGTGTTGATTATATTCGTGTTTGTTTCTCTCATGGTCTGTTAAGAACTATAGTTCAGATACCAGTTAAAATAGAGAAAAAAAACGGAAAGGGAAACAGAACAGCCCGCCAATGCGATATGATTGTGTGCAAGGGTGATCTGATTATGAGGGTCTGATTATACTTTAAAAATGTGGAAGGAATATTAGCTTACATGGACCGGTCTGGTGGCTTATGTGTTCGGCTATGTAGGTATGAATTCATCTCCTTAACACAGCTAGTTGCTTTTGGTTTTGGAAAACCAAAAAAAAAAACGCCTAATGATAGAATTTTTCAAGGAACCTTAGCACTATCCTCATGTCATTTTCTTGAGAATGATTAAAAACAGTATTTGTTTCATACGAAACCCAATATTTAATTGTAGAATATTGATGCATTTACAGAACATATAATCTTGCAAATAGGAAAGTCCCCTCTATTTTAGGATTCCTTTCTTATTATCCTTTTTTATTTGGGTTTCTACTGATCTATATCCTTTTTCTTAGTTCTGGCTAGCTGTGGCTGAAGCAAAACATTTTTTCATTCCTTCTATTTCTCTAAATGTTACTTCTAAAACTTTCTTGGACACTTTTTTTTTTTGCAGGAGGCAAAGCACAAAATACTCTTGCAGTTACATGGGAATTCATATGTGCAAATCAATAAGTGAACTCTAAAAGGGTATTCTCTATCTTTCTAAGCATTTCAACCAAGAACATACTTGCATATATTATCACGTGTGACAACTGCATATAATCATTGGGCTCCAAGGGTAGCTCTTTTGGGTACATGTTTTACTGCTGCAATGGGGTGAGAGATTCTCAACGGAGGTTATGCTGCATATACTATTTTAGATTCAGCATTTGTGAACTGAAACAGGGGGGCTTGACATACGGAGATCAGTGTGTCGGTGTCTGCCAGAGGCACATATAGGTGTGGTGTGGCAAGGGTGTTTGTGAACATGGAATTGTAGTGGTCACTGCCGTTTGTTTTGTGCTGTACAGATCAATAGCCTCTGGCGCTTATGAGTTGGTTCCCTCCATCCTAGGTATTTTTTATACCGCTCAAAACATGATTGTGTTTATCATGTATTTATAGTATATCACATTGTCAGCAGGATAAAAATATAATGGCCCATATTCACTTCTTCGCCACTGATTACCAAACACATGATGAGAAGTATATTGAGGGATGAATGTTAATATTATTTGGAGTCAGCTAGCAACAAAGTTGACCTATATGTTACAAATAAATACTAAAGCATGGTATTCTGAGGCAAAGAGGAGGACGAATAGATTATCAAGCTTACTGAGAGAGAAAATTATGTGTTGAGGGAAAGAGGTGGACGAATGGAATATCACGCTTCATATTTTCCACAAGAGCCCAAATATGTTTTTTTTTACTTCCTGATGTTTTACTTAAGGTAGCTAAATGTCTATGTTACAGAGTGAATTTTTTTTATTCTTTGGCAATTCCTCCAAATTTCCTGGTCTAAAATTGATTGAAATTGTTGTGTTGATCTCTTTATTTGGTTGTGTGAGCCATTCCCTAAAACCTAATATGTTTTTGCATTTCCTAGCGAGCTAATATTTGCAGATACATTTCTGCCTGACTGATTATGTAGCCATTCTATTTTATTGCTTTTGCACCGGTTAATTGTTCTTTTTTAGAACATTCCACTTCTCAAGTTGTGTTCAAATGAGTGTGTTTTGCACTCCCAACAAAACTCAGTAGAGCAAATGATCATCAAGACTCTCAGAGTAGTTCAGTACAGTAGGAAGACTTGCATTTTTCCTTTCATGTATTCCTGTCAGTTGTATCCTGGTTGTAATCTTCTCCAAAAGTTGTTTTAGGAATACAATTCTGAACTTGCCTCAAACAACACCAATGCTATACTGAGGCAAACGGTTTTTGAGTGGTTTTGTTGAAGTTTGGAGTACTTTGAACAACTGCTGCACCTTACTGAACCTGACTTCTGTTTCAGAGAGATACTATCGAAGGACGGACATTCTCATTTTTTAGATAAAAATAATTATGGCCTTCTCATTTCGGAGCGGGAATTAATAAACTCGATTTAATCTGCATAGTAGTTTCACTGAAATCAGCTATGTGAAAATCCATAATAACACACGGGTGCGGCGTGTCGCCGCGCCAAATTGGCTAGTCACAAATTCACCACCAACCAAAGCTCTTAATCCTCCTTCACAGGGCCCCACGTGTCGGCGAATATAGCCCACCGATTCAAACTTCCCTCCAAATCTGGCAACAAGCGCATATGGAATGCTGACAGATGCGCCTGATAGGGAACGAGGCTAATCTGGGATGGGATGGCCTTCCAAACAAGCAGCTTCATGGTGACCGGACGCCAACTGGAGTTGCCACGAATGACTAATGTAGAGAAGGGGAAAAAAGGAAAGTAATCAGCGTCTGTTTCTTGCGTGACTCGAGTGATCTGTGTGTACACACCTCTGCCCCGGACGTTTAATTCGAGGCTGAAGCTGCGTCACGCATGTCGCATCATTCTGTGTGCTAGTCCCTGTCTTCTTCCTCGTACCCACAGTGATCCCCATCGTCTCCTGCTCGGACTGGGTGCCAAGTGGTCGTATAAGGCGCGGTTCTTTCTTGTCGGACGCCGTTGTTATGAAACCTTCGAGCGTGAGATCGATGGCGATGGTACAGTTCGTCCTGTTCATCTTCCTGTGCTATCTCTCCTCTCCATTTGCAGGTACGTGGTCTTTGATTTTCTTCTCATATGTTTGCTCAGCCGTGTGTTCTTCCAAATCATTTCCGTTTTGTGTGTTTCTCCCGTGAACCGCTTCTGATTGTAGTGTCATCGGCAGATGCGTATGATCCAGTGGATCCGCTGGGGAACATCACCATCAATTGGGATTTTACGACGATCGACACTACTGGGTACACGGTGCGCATACCCGCTTGCTTGTGAGTTGTAGTATCACCATTCTTTACTGCTTGTGAACACCCTATTCCAGTGTGCCAGGCGATGCTCATGAATAAAAAGATTCAGAATCATTTTACCCCTGGTGGCTGCTGCTAGCGAATTTTCACCATTAATAACTTCTCCACGAATCTTTTCTTTGATCTGTCCTCCTCAAATGCAATGCTCCTGACAGAAACCCCGATGTTTCCGCCACCAAATTACAAATCAGTCGAATTCCTTTCCCGTGTGCGCAGGTCATGGTGAGCATCCACAATAACCAGCTGTACCGCCACATCGAGCGTCCGGGATGGCGGCTGGGCTGGGCGTGGGTCGGGCACGAGGTCATCTGGGAGGTGTGGGGCGCAGAGACGACGGAGCAGGGCAACTGCTCCGGCGTCCAAGTCCCACCCGGCTCCCCACCTCCGCACTGCTGCGAGAAGCGGCCCGTCATGGCCGACCTACTGCCGGGCGCGCCGTACAACAAGCAGGTGGCCAGCTGCTGCCGGGGCGGCGTGCTGTCGTCCCTCACGCAGAACAACATGACGGCCATCGCCGCGTTCCAGATGAACGTCGGCAATTTCGACAGCGAAGGCGGGCAGCCCGTGAAACCGACCAACTTCAGCATCGGCGTGCCGGGCTACACCTGCAGCAACGCCACCGATGTGCCCCCGACGAGGTCCCTGTCCGATCCGCAGCGGCACGTCCAAGTTCTGCGTAAGGATTTCCTTTTCCTTCCTGACTGACTGACATGTGGCGCGCCGCCGCGCGCGAGCGAGCGATGACTCTCGCTCTGACTTGGCTTTGCTCTGTCGTGCAGTGACATGGCAGATCACCTGCTCGTACTCGCAGTTCAGGGAGAGCCCGTCGCCGTCCTGCTGCGTCTCCCTCTCGACGTTCTACAACAGCACCATCGTCGGGTGCCCGCGGTGCAGCTGCGGCTGCCCGCGCTCTCCCTCCGCGCCGCAATGCCTCGGGTAAGGCCGCCCACAACCGGCATCTCAATCCTACAGTACACACACCGCCTTCGTCTGATCTCCAGTATCTTTCTGATTTTCTTCAGCGACGGTGAGCAGTCAAAGATCCAGGAGCTGCCTGACGCCGACGGCGATCCGCCGGCGCCGCTCATCCGGTGCACGGAGCACATGTGCCCGATCCAGGTGCACTGGCACGTGAAGCAGAACTACCGGGAGTACTGGAGGGTGAAGACGACCATCACAAACCACGACGTGGTCAGCAACTACAGCGATTGGAACCTGGTGGTGCGGCACCCCAACCTCGGGAACCTGACGCAGCTCTTCAGCTTCGCCTACCGGCCTCTCATGCAGTACGGCGCCATCAGTAAGCGCCGCCGCCGCCGCCGCCACCTCAGTTGTTGGCGAGCCAACATCGTAACATAATCCGCAACAAGGACTAAGAAATGGATGTTGCAGATGACACCGGGATGTTCTGGGGGCTCCCGAACTACAACGAGATGCTGCTGCGGGACGGGAACGTGCAGACTGAGATGATTCTGAAGAAAGACCCGAGCGACTTCACCTTCTCGGGCGGCTGGGCGTTCCCGAGGAGGGTCTACTTCAACGGACACCAGTGCGCCATGCCGTCGCCGGATCAGTACCCTTCGCTGCCCAACGCGGCCTGGGGCGTGCATGCCTCGGCGGTGCAGCGCTGGCTCATCGCCGGCTCCTGCCTGCTCCTGCTATCTGTGTTCCATGTCGTGTAAAGGATGGCGACTTGCCCCCTTTGCAACATGGGGTGCAAGTCAAGTCTCAGTTTAACTTCCCCGTAGAACTAGTGCATGAGCGACGTTTTCTGAATTAGCACTACCATAAAACTACTTTAGCGGTTGTAGATTAGCTATTACTCAGCAGCACATAACTCCTGCATTTTTAGATCACCGGGTGAACAAATGTAAGGTGCAATTCAACCATCATATTATCTACTCTAATTAATAATTTCTTGGTAGAGTAATCAGCTAGAATCAACATCACATGGTGTCATGGGACCAATATTCAGAGCATCGTATCAATTTTTAGGCATAGCAGGAATACTAGCACCTAAAGCAAGAATAGTACTAGTACATAACATGAGATGTTTCAGGTGGAGAGTAGCTTCATAAACAATTTTAGTCATATAAAAGCATCATATGCAGCTGGATCCAACATGTTTACAGACGCATAGTTAAGACCATTCTCACAATGATGGAGTCAAACAATGATGAGCTAATGGCTTCTATACCATTGACAAACTCAGCAGTGGCTCATTTGCCATCCAACCAAGCGCCAATTTTCATATACAAAACACACAACCAATTTTATCGCTTATTTTGCAATGGTTGTTATTCTAGCGTTACCGCATTCCGGAAAGGGGGTCAAAATGACCATCTTGCCCTCGGTGGCAAGTAAGCAAAATTGGCAATACAAAAAAATTGACATAATTTTGCCTCTATTTTTCAGCAGTTCTGTAAAACAAGTCACTAGTGGAAAACGGCTCTTTAGTACCGGTCGGGGAGGGGCATCAGTACCGGTTTCGCAACCGGTACTGCGCAATCGGGACTGATGCCCCCCCAGCATCAGTACCGGTTTCTTATCGTCCGGTACTAAAGGGCCCCCACGTGGGCGTGCGGCACGGGCTCGTGCGGAGAACTTTTAGTACCGGTCGGTAACACCGGCCGGTACTAAAGGGTTTAGGTTTTAAGGGTTTTGCAATTTATTTTTCGTTTCCTTTTTTTTTCTGTTATCTGTTTTCTTTTCTTCACTGCAATTTTATTTTATGTTTTCTTTTTCATCTACTGTTTTACATTCATACGGTATTATATATATACACGGTACACGTTGATGCATACGTAATATACTTTCGTATATGTATTCTACGCTACTACATACGGTAAACGTTGATATATAATATAATTTAGATATAGGACATATTCATACTACGCTATTACATACATATATACATATATACAATCCGGTGTATAGAGATCGCAATAATGTCATACATCCTCCTCTTTCATATGGCATAGCTATATTTAGGATTATGGTATTCTCCCTTTGGATGCATGACCTCCTCAAGGATAAATCCCGCTATCTCCTCTTGAATTGCTTCTACGCGCTGATGTGGTAGGATGGCGTTCCGCTTGTCGTTAAGCTTTAAACGAGATCAATATGAATATATTAGTTGTGTGTGTATATATATATATCAAATCATAATAAGA
This sequence comes from Poa annua, assembly GCA_026929855.1. Classification (NCBI taxonomy): domain Eukaryota; kingdom Viridiplantae; phylum Streptophyta; class Magnoliopsida; order Poales; family Poaceae; genus Poa; species Poa annua. The sequence goes on from CM049433.1 coordinate 77,715,994, forward strand.
TTGAAATATAGTACAAGACAGTCACACTCACATCCATTCTTTTTTCACGCGACGCCTGCTCAACGCTCAAGGTCCTCATGAACTCGCAGACGTAGAATCCACATAATTCATTTCCCGGAGGCTGCTTCAAGGTCTTTACGAGAATATAACTTAATTAAATAATAATTCAAAATGATGATGAATTAAAAAGACTATGTTTAATAGTAGCACACTTACATCAATATGTTTAATAGTCAGCTCTGGTTTCCATTCACCCCTCTCTCTCTTGATGAATATTTTCCAAACCCTACTCACAAAAGCAAATGAATAAATGAGTTATGATTACTTGATATCATGAAATGGGGTTAATGGTTGAAATTACCTCTGAAGCATGTCAATCAAGTCCTGGTAGTATGATTGTGGTTTGCGTAATGAGTCAAATACTTCAACTAATCCCTTGTCAATGATAATGTCCAGTAGAATCCAATGGTAGCTGCACACGTTTATATAGTGAGGCATGAATATAACTCATCAATTAAACTTAACATCTAGTAATTAGCAATATAGAAATGTGTTCAAGACAGTCACACTCACTTGAAGTTGTAAGGAAGAAGTATATCTGCCGCATGTGTTTGGCTCAATAGCGACCTCAACAATGCCTCCTCGCAGTCCTCAGGCTTCCGCTCTAAGTTTTTACAGTTAACGATAGATGGGTCAATGAACCCAACTTCCCAGAGTCTTTTCCTTTTGCACTCGATAAGCATCCACCTGCATATATAATAGCATACGAAAGAATATAGTGAAGATAATTACAGGCTCAATTAGTGAGGATAATTACATGCTCAGCTAGACATTTAGAAAAAACACTTACAGAACATAGCAACTCATGATAGTTGCGTCGAGAGCACGCCGGTTGTATAACTGCCATAATTCATCAAATTCGATACATATCTCGTGGTTGACGAAGAATTGGTCTTCCCGGTATGTCACGTAAAACACGAGTTGCTTGTCCTTTGCAACCTTCATGTACCAGTCATGCAATCTCCGCATTTGAAAAGATAGACGCACCATCTCATCAGGAGGGAGAAGATCTTTCCCGTAGACAAACTTCCGTGCTATCTCAGTCGCCTTGGGGAAAAGTGCGTCAAGCTCAGCATCGTCCATGTAGTGTGAAGCAGGAACATTTGTCCCAACGTTGGGACTCTTGTCTGTCTGAACCTTCAGCGGGGCGACCGACTGTACTTTCTGTTTTCCGAGCTGGGGAACCTGTTTCGCCTTCTTCTTCTTCTGTGCAGCGACCCTTTTCTTTTTATTCTCCTCTTGCGTGTCAAAACTCTTCGAGATAGAGCGTTCATAGTTATCAGGCAAAGTTCTACGGTCAGGATCACAGACGATGTCTAAAAAGTGTTTAACACCCTTAGGGTTTAGTACCTGTTTTGCCTCGGGCACTTTCTTCGCAAAGTGTGCGGCATTGTGAGCTTTGACCAAGGGAGCATTCTCCTCAACGGTCCGGTGGTAAGTTAACACCGGAAGATCCTTCAACGACGGCCCGTACTTGTAGGTGTCCTTTGGAGCACCACTCGACGCACCGGCAAGCATCTTCTGCCTCATTGAGAAGGTCCTATTGCCGGTGGGCGGACTCTTTGCAAGCTCCGGGGTGGACTCCCGCTGGAGTGGACTCTTTGCAAGCTCCGGGGTGGACTCCCGCTGGAGTGGACTCTTTGCACGCTCCGGGGTGGACTCCCGCTGGGTTGGACTCGCGCACCGGGGAGATGGAGTCGCGCTGGGTTCCCTCTCGGTGTCCATATTTTCAATGCGGGGTGGACTTGGAGGTTGATTGCTACTCGGAGGGGTTGGTGGCCTACGCGTCGATTCTCCTGGAAACACGATGTGTTCCTTTCTCCATAGAATGACTCCGCGCAACACTTCTCCCAGTGTCGTCTCCCCTTCAGCTCCAGGAAAGTCAAGCTCTAGGTCCTCGAATCCGTTCATAATTTCGTCCACACCGACTCGCGCGTAGCCAGCTGGAATCTGACCGCCATGAAGGGTTGCTCCGGGTATATTCTCTAAAGCAAAGCCGACCGCCACCTTTATGGATAGGTTCCTCATCTTGATGTGCAGCTCATAGTTTGTTCGCCCCTGAATCTGATCCACGGGGTATGTTGCGTCATCAGACTGGACATTTTGTGTGGAAGCCACGCTGCTTTTCCGCTGAGATGCCATATCAAGTTGGTCCTCCTGCGGCTCAGATGCCTTTTTCTGCCTCATTTCATGTCGCAGGTCTATTATCATGTCTTCCAACCGCTGATATTTCTCTGCCTCCTGTTTCTTCTTCCTGTCGCGGCTCCTGTAAGTGTCCCTATGCTCGGGGAACACAACCTTCCAAGGGACGACGCCCACGCCTCGTACTCGCCCAGTGTGTTCAGGATTCCCGAGGGCGAGTGACAGCTCGTCCTTCTCTCTATTGGGCGCGAACCTTCCCTCCCGAGCGGCAACTACTGCATCATCAAGTTCTTTGACTTTATTCCGAATTTTTTCTCTTTCGGGCTCTCCCTCGGGGCCTGGTTTAACCTTTTCCTTCAACACAAGATTCCCTGTCTGTGGGTCGGGCTCCAGCCCGACGCTGTACGCCCAATGTCTCGCCCTTGCGGGATAGCTTGATGTACTTGGAGTGACCCCGGCAGCAATTAACTTGGCGTCCCTTTCTTGCCACTTAGGAATGGCGGTCTTATAGCCACCTGGCCCCAAACGTTGGAAATATTGCTTTTTGTCGGCATTCAACTTATTTTTCGCCGACTTTTCCAGAGCTTCTTCTGATTCCTTGTAGTCCTTGAATTCTTGCCACTGATCTCTTATCCTCCTGTACTGTACGTCTTCAAAATTAGGGGTTTTCTTTATCTTGATGAATTGGTGGTATAACCTTTTCTTGTAGTTCATGAATTGTTCGGCCATTTTCTTTAGAGTCCACTAGAAGACTTTCTTTTTCTCGGCATCTCCGAGGCCTGTCGGTAGGGCGAAATTGTGGAAAACGGACTTCAGAAGTTCCCTCTTGCAAATATCTGACACAAAACTCTCTCCTCCACCCTTCGGCTTGTGCCATTCTCGGATGGTGATCGGAATGTTGTCCCGAACAATAACTCCGCACTGACTGACAAATTTACGTGCGTGCTCTTTCGGAGCAATCGGTTCGCCAATTTCAGAGATTTCTTCGATATCAAATCTTTCTTCTTTTAACTTTTTGGCCGGACCTCGTTTTCTTTTACCAGACTTGCTCGATCCCGATCCGGAGGGCTAAAAGAAGAAATATTATGTTAAAACATGTATATGTACACATATCAAATCATGAATTTATCACCAGAAGCTATGTATACCTCGTCGGTATTCTGCGCTACATTCTCATCGGCATTATTGTTCGAGGCGGATGGAGGAGCTTCTAAGTTAGAAATCTCCTCGTCCTCCATTTCACCACCGGACATGTTAAGATATTGCGATCCATCATCTTCACCATCTCTGATGATGTCGAACAATTGATCTTCCCCTGCTCTGCCGTCCATAGCTTAACTAATACAAAAAAAAAAGAACAATTTAGTGTCAAATCGGGCGGCGGCATTATTGTAAAGAAATAACATGTGCGCACGGTAGAGGCTCACCGCGGGGGAGGGCACGAGGGGATGCTCGGGAACGACGGTGAGGCGTGGGATCAACGAGACTCGGGAAATTGTGGTTGCATTCCCCGCGCGTTGCCGCGGAAAATTGTGGTTGCATTTTCACAATACTATTTCACAAATTCTAACACTTTCATTCACAAATTTCAACACTTGAATCCACACTATTTATTACATTGTAGCATTTTAATCTTTGCATCAAATAAAATTACATAGTAGCATCCATAAAATTACCCTAAATTACACAAATACTTTGCACAAGTACTTTGCATCCACACTAACATTGCAAAACAGACAGCAAGGCCTCATATAGAATTGCTTCAGGGATGGTGTCAGCGAACAACGTGGAATGAACATTGCATATATGTTCAGACAACATGGTTCACTCACACCTGCCTGAAGATGCAACGTGCAACCATCTAATCATCGGCCAAAATTTATAAACTTCCTAACACTGCAAAACAGTACCAATTCACTTAACATTTACAAACTTTCATTAAAACAATAGCATTTCCTAGCAATTCATCTAAAACAGTAGCATTTCCTATAGCAATTTAAAAAACAGTACCATTACAAACTATTAATCCACACTTATAAAATTACACAAGTTATTTGCATCAAATAAAATTGCATAAGTACTTTAAATTCATATAAATAACACTTCAAAATCTAACAATAACATTCATATAAATAACATTTTAAATTCTAACAATAGCATATAAATAACACTTTAGAACAATTGTAGCATTATAAAGAACAATTCACTTTGTCACATTGACAAATCAAAAAATTGCACAAATCCTACAAACCGTAAAACGATACTAAAAATCCTAAAAATCTAACAATAGCATTCACATAAATATTCTAACACTATTACACTTTAAATTCTAACACTAGCATTCACATAAATATATTATTGCTAACACTAGCATTCACATAAATATATTATTGCTAACACTATTACACTTTAAATCCTAACAATAGCATTCGTATAAATATTTCCTACAAAATCCGAACAATAGCATTCACAAGTTATGAATTTCCTGCAAAATCCTAACAATAGCATAAATATATTGCGAAATCCTAACATGGCAAAATCGTGTAAAATATGGAAAAGAAAAAAACCGCTGATGTCAGCATGACGTCAGCAATGGAGCTCTCGTCCCTTCTGCTTCTTGCGCCCCTCGATTGCGCGCCAGAGGGGGGAGCCGCACACACGGCGAGTCGCGCACCGGCATGCGTGACCAAATGGTGCCGGCGCTGTCCTAGAATGGTGGCGGCGCTCCGCTGTCGGCGGCGATTCTCTAAGCCCTAGCACCGGTGGCGAGAAGGAGGGAGGAGCCGCGCACACGGCGAGTCGCGCACCGGCATGCGCGACCAAATGGTGGCGGCGCTGTCCTAGGATGGTGGCGGCGCTCCGCTGTCGGCGGCGATTCTCTAAGCCCTAGCACCGGTGGCGAGAAGGAGGGAGGAGGAGACGGCTCACCTAGCACCGGCGGAGCGACGGCCGGAGTCGGGAGAGACGAGGACAACGTCGGGGGCGGCACGGCTTCTCCGGCGATGGCGTATAGGGCGTCTCCGGTGATGGCGGCGCGGCGTCTCCTCTTCGTCGTCGTCGGGGACTCGCGTCTGTGTAAGAGAATGAGAACTGCCCGATCTGGGCAGGGCATTTAATGCATAGACCTTTAGTACCGGTCGATGCCACGGACCGGTACTAAAGGTCCTCTAGTACCGGCTGGTAGAATGGCCCGGTACTAAAGATCTGTCGTTTGGGCGCCCAGAAAACTGGCGCGAAACGAAAACCTTTAGTACCGGCTGGTAGAACGGCCCGGTACTAAAGATCTTTTTCATTTTATTTCTCTTTTCTCCTTTCTGTTTTTTTATATCTACTGATGTAATTGTTTAATTTGTTTGTAATAATTACTAAAAATCATGTCTATATTGAAGAACATGTTTTCAATAAATTACAAAAATTAGATATTAAAAAATGTAACATTTAAAATAAAGGGAATTGATAATCCCCATTTAAAATCATGACTTTTTTGTGAACAAAGTACCAAAAATATGATGCAAAATGGCACCCATTTAATTTTCATGGAAACTAGTCCACATATGATGGATAATTCCCAACTAGTAGGTTTTTCTTTGATTTCTACCTAATTTTCCCTAGTTAATTGAGTTTATGTCGATTTTTCGAAAGTAATTCAACTTTGAACTACAACTATTTGATAGTTTGGTCTTAAGTTTTTGGAAAAATCATTTTAAGGTACACAACTAGTGGTTATATCACAGAAACATTGATAGTTCTAGAAACTTGATTTCTGACAAAATTTGCAAAAAAAAGTCTTAGCAAAAAAGGTCTATCATGTATGAACATCTAGAAGTTTCAAGACAAATGACCAAGTTATGGTCATTTAAACAACATAGTTTGTGATAAAGACCTCATATTCCACAACATAGTTTGTGATAAAGACCTCATATTTCATAAATATCATTCCTGGATTACACATCACCAATATTCCCATCTGTTGTATTATTCCTCCTTTTCTTCGATTGCTTAACTTTGCGCCGGAACCATGGAGAATCTTCATTACTTAACGTGATGCTTGGGTCAGTGTTGACTTTGAAGGGCGGAATTTCTTCAAACTTATCATAATCTTCTGACATGTCTGTCTTGTCCTCCACTCCCACGATGTTTCTTTTCCCTGAAAGAACTATGTGGCGTTTTACCTCGTCTGATGTATTCGCTTCCATGTTTTTTCTTTTCTTCGGTTTGGTAGACATGTCTTTCACGTAGAAAACTTGAGCTACATCATTTGCTAGGACGAACGGTTCGTCTTTGTAATCAAGATTGTTCAGATCCACCGTTGTCATTCCGTACATCGGGTCTACCTTTACCCCGCCTGCATTCAGCTTGACCCATTTGCACCGAAACAAAGGGACCTTAAAAGAAGGTCCATACTCAAGTTCCCATATCTCCTCTACGTAACCATAATATGTGTCCTTTTGCCCATTGCTGTTTGTTGCGTCAAAGCGGACACCACTGTTTTGGTTGGTGCTCTTTTTATCTTGAGCGATCGTGTAAAATGTATTCCCATTTATCTCGTACCCTTGGAAAGTGACTATAGTCGAAGATGGTGTCCTGGCCAACAAGTACAGCTGAACATCAACTTCGGTGTTACTCATGAGTTTTGTTTGCAACCAACCGCTGAATTTCGCCGTGTGTTGATCTTTAATCCAGAACTCATCCTCCACCGGGTTCTCAGATCGTAAAATATTCATGTGTTCCTCGATATACGGAGCTGCCAACGAGGAATTTTGTAGAACTGTGTAGTGCGCTTGACTGAAAGAAGGTCCGTCCCTACATACAAATACCTTTTTCCCTAGAGTGCCTTTTCCACTCAGTCTCCCCTCATGTCGCGACTGTGGAACACCAATCGGATTAATGTCAGGAATAAAGTCAACACAGAACTCAATGACCTCCTCGGTTCCATAGCCCTTGGAGATGCTTCCTTCTGGCCTAGCACGGTTATGAACATATTTCTTTAAGACTCCCATGAACCTCTCAAATGGGAACATATTGTGTAGAAATACGGGACCGAGAATTTGAATCTCTTCGACTAGGTGAACCAAGACATGCGTCATAACATCGAAAAAGGATGGGGGGAACACCAACTCAAAGCTGACAAGACACTGGACCACATCATTCTGTAATCTTGGTAGGATCATTGGATCGATTACCTTCTGAGATATTGCATTGAGGAATGCACAAAGCTTCACAATGGATACTCGAACATTTTCCGGTAGAAGCCCCCTCAATGCAATCGGAAGCAATTGCGTCATAATCACATGGCAGTCATGAGACTTTATGTTTTGAAATTTTTGTTGTGCCACATTTATTATTCCCTTTATATTCGACGAGAAGCCAGACGGGACCTTGATACTGCTCAGACATTCAAAAAATATCACTTTCTCTTGTTTGGTTAGAGCATAGCTGGCAGGACCGTCATAATGTTCTGGAAGCAGGCCGTCTCGTTCTTTCAAACGTTTCTGGTCCTCCCGTGCTGCCGTTGTGTTTTTTTCCTTCCCATACACGCCCAAATGGCCTAGCAGGTTCACACAAATATTCTTCGTCACGTGCATCACGTCGATTGCAGATCGGACCTCTAGGACTTTCCAATATGGTAGCTCCCAAAATATAGATTTCTTGTTCCACATGGGTGCGTGCCCGTTTGCGTCATCCGGAACCTTTAGTCCTACAGGACCCTTTCCAAAGATTACTTTTAGATCCTTGACCATATCAAATATTTGTTCACCGGTATGGTCCATAGGCCTCCTACGTTTATCTGACTCACCTTTGAAATGCTTTCCTTGCTTCCGGACGTTATGCCTGACCGGAAGAAATCGACGATGCCCCAGGTACACACACTTCTTACAATTATCCAAGTATATACATTCAGTATCATCCAAACAGTGTGTGCATGCATGGTATCCCTTAGTTGTCTGTCCTGAGATGTTACTAAGAGCAGGCCAATCATTGATCGTTACGAAAAGCAACCCTCGAAGGTCAAAATCCTCCTGTTTGTGCTCATCCCACACACGTACACCTTCTTCCCGCCACAACTCTAAAAGTTCGTCAACTAATGGCCTGAGGTACACATCAAACTCGCTCCCTGGTTGCTTCGGTCCTTGGATGAGCACTGGCATCATAATGAACTTTCGCTTCATGCACAACCAAGGAGGAAGGTTGTAAATACATAGAGTAACAGGCCAGGTGCTATGACTGCTGCTTTGCTCTCCAAAAGGATTGAAGCCGTCCGTACTTAGACCAAATCTTAAGTTTCTTGCATCATCTGCAAAGTCCGGGAACTCTCTCTCGATTTTTCTCCACTGGGATCCATCAGCGGGGTGTCTGAACATCGCGTCTTTCTTCCGGTCCTCTTTGTGCCATCGCAACATCTTGGCATGCTCTCTGTTGCTGAACAAACGTTTCAACCGTGGTAATATAGGAGCATACCACATCACCTTGGCAGGAACCCTCTTTCTGGGGCGCTCGCCCTCAACTTCACCAGGGTCATCTCGCCTGATCTTATACCGCAATGCACCACATACCGGGCATGCATTCAGATTCTCGTACTCCTCACCGCGGTAGAGTATGCAGTCATTAATGCATGCATGTATCTTTTGCACCTCTAATCCTAGAGGACAGACGATCTTCTTTGCCTCGTACGTACTGTCGGGCAATTCGTTATCCTTTGGAAGCATCTTCTTTATCTTTTTCAACAACTTTTCAAACCCCTTGTCCGATACACCATTCTCAGCCTTGCATTGCAGCAAATCCAGCGTCGTACCCAGCTTTTTCTGGTCATCTTCGACACCTGGGTACAATTTTTTTTTGTGATCCTCTAACATGCGCTCCAACTTGAGCCACTCTCTCTGATTTACGCTGTTTCTCTGTGCATCAGCAATGGCCCGAGAAAGATCATCAGCGGGCTCATCCGGCGCCTCTTCGTCAGGCGCGTCTTCTCCAGTTTCCCCCATTGTAGTACCGTCGTATTCAGGAAACTCAGGATAGTTGTCATCGTCCTCTTCTTCTTCATTGTCTTCCATTATGACCCCTGTTTCCCCGTGTTTGGTCCAACAATTATAGCCGGACATGAAACCGGACTGAAACAGGTGGATGTGAATGGTTTTTGAGTTGGAGTAACTCCTGATATTCTTACAAGCACAACATGGACAATACATAAAACCATCCCGCTTATTTGCCTCAGCAACACGGATAAAATCCAGCACGCCGATCATGAACTCCGGAGTGCGTCGGTCAACGTACATCCATTGTCGATTCATCTGCATTGTGTAAATATATACAAAACCATTACACAATAGTTATATATATATATATCTACCATGAATAGATAGATACGTGACCAATTCATTAATACAAGTTCACCATATTTAAACAAATCTAATACATAGTTCTCATAAAACATTCATTAATTGAAACTAACATAGAACTAGCTAAAGAATTTAAATCCAACGACAAATGCGATCAAAATCGCAACTAATGTAATTATTGAACGAACAGCATAATGATACCAACAGCATAATGATACCAACAGCATAATGACAACAGAGAGAAATAAATGAGGAGGCAGAGAGTGAAGTGAGCTCGGGCTGGAGGAAGTAGATGGAATTTATAGCGAAATGTTGTAGTACCGGTTTGTAACACAGACCGGTACTAAAGGTTCTCGCCGTGGGGCCCGCCGCTGCAGCGCCAGCCCCAAACCCTTTAGTTCCGGTTGGTTACACCAACCGGTACTGAAGGTTGCTTCCCGACCGGTATTGCTGCCCCTCGCCCGTCCGGCCGCTGGGACCGGTACTAATGTAATATTAGTACCGGCCGCAAACTGGTGCGGGACTAAAAGTCTGGACCAAAGGTCCGTTTTCTACTAGTGAGTGGATCCAATTTATAACCATTCAAGCATATATATGTTCCCGCAATAGACTAACACAAACAGTACTAAGTTCACATAATTTATAACCATGCAGGAAACATCATTTTCAATGGTACACAATCCTTAGGAAGTTTACAACATTCAAAACCAAAAGAACACAACCAAAATTTGATCAAGGTGTGTGCGTCCAGTCAAGGCTGGAGGGTCGTGTGCCTGAATTGATTTTTTTTTCTATTCTATTTTCCTCTATTTCCTTCCCTATTCTAAACTGGGGGTAAGAATGAAAATTTTGTAAAGACTGACAGGAAAACGGAGATATCGTGACGGCGAATTAACAACGATGGCATATAAACACTATAAATTGGTTGTGTTTGATATATAAGCACCAACCCTTTGTTTGATGACAAATGAGCCATTGCCGCGTTCGTCATTGGTATCGAAGCAATTTTCTAAATAATTATGGTATGGCTCAAATTTCGGATGATGAGAATACCATCCTAACATCTACCTTCACTAAGAATAAGGTGTTTGGAGCTATATCTCAGATGGAACATAATAAAACACCTGTCATATAGGTTTCTTGCGGAGTTTTATAAAAAAAGGAATGTTATCAAGATTGACTTGATGGCAATGTGTGCGCAATTGCAAGCTAGTGATCTCCCACTATATAAGTTAAATTATGGAGTGATTACCTTGCTGCCCAAAAAACATGATGTGAGTATAATCGAACAATATAGACTTATATGTCTTTTAAATGTGAGCTTCCAAATATTTACCAAAGTGGGAACAAATCATGTGTCGTCTATTGCTCAAAAAATTATTTGCCCAACGCAATCGGCTTTCCTCCCTGGTAGGAACATCCTTGAAGGGATGGTGGTATTACATGAGACCATACATGGGTTACATAGGAAAAAAGGTCGGTGTGCTTTGCAAAATTGACTTCGATAAAGCATATGACAAAGTTAAATGGTCTTTTCTGCATCATACATTAAGAATCAAGGGGTTTGACCCGAAGTGGTGTGAATGAGTGGCTCTTTTTGTTCAGGGTCGAAGTGTAGACATTCGGTTAATTGATGACATTGGTCATTATTTCAAACATTGAAGGGCTTAAGGCATAGTGATCATTTGTCCCCGGTCCTTCTTAATATAGTCGTTGACATGTTTTTTTTTTACAGTATATAGTCATTGACATGTTGGCGGTGCTTATTGCACGAGCAAAAGAGGATGAACCGGTTGGCAGTTTTACACCTCATCTAGTTGACGGAGGGGTCTCTATTCTACAATATGCTGATGATATTATTTATTTTCTTGAACACGACACTAAGAAGGCCGTTCACACGAAGCTAATATTATATCTTCCTGGGCAACTGTTTAGGCTTAAAATCAAATTTCATAAAAGTGAGATTTTGGTAAAGCAGAGGAAATCTATACCTAATAATAAAGGGAGGAAGCTTTCTTGCGGTCGTCATTTTATTTTCCGATTTTACCCTCCCACCAAATCACATGATATATCAAACTGCCCAAAGAACCGTATCTGTTTCCATCGTTTTGTAGGTCGCGTTCGATCGTGGTTTCCTTTGTTGTTCGATCGATGGGTCCTCTCGGACGCGCGAGCCGGGCAGCGTGCCCCAGGAGACTCCCGCCTGGGACGACATGGACGCAGCAAGAGCTTCACCTACCAGAAGGACACCACCAGACAACGGCCGCCGGTGTCTGCGGAGCTGAACCGGACGATCGTGAGGCTCAACACGCAGACCATCGTGCACGGGCATGTGAAGTGGGCGATCAACAAATGTCTCCCTGACGCTCCCGGCCACCCCGTGCATGGGCGCCTACCACTATGGCCTCCAGGACAGCGCCTTCGACGCCAAGGATGAGGCGCCCAAAAGGTTCCCCGACGGGTACAACGTCCATCTGCCGCCCGGGAACAACAACTACAGACGACCCTCGTCCGAGCTCCTCTCGCGATGGATCTTGCGATGGACGTCCACGGCAGGTGGCGCCCCACGCATGCAGCCACGTTCATCCGGCGATGGCCGTCAGAGGTAGGTGTCCTTCCATGTCAGCCACGTTCCTCCGATGATGGCCCTCGGTGGCGGCCGGGCCGACGTCGCCGGTTCAGCCTAGGCGAGGTTGACCGTGCTCCCCTGTCTATGTCCACGGCTACTGGAGAAGAGGCGGCTCCTCTTGTCTGCGTCCACGGCGAGAGAAGAGGCAGCGGCCAGCGGCAACAGTGGTTGTGGCGTCCGTCTCTGCCATACCATTGCCCCCATCGTCTCCTCTTCTCCACCCTTGATTAGCAGTAACTTAAACATCAGCAAAACAAGAGATCCGCAAAACAACAATCAAACCCCTGTAACTTGACTCGATATAGTAACGTACAACACGATTCAGTAACCAAATATACATCTCCATGGCACGATTGAGTTACGGATATACATGCACATTACACGATTCAGTCACAGATACACATGGCTAATTTATTGGTGCTTGGACATATGTATCGGGTGGTCTAACTTCTTTATGCGTCTCTGTCATGTTGATTTTTCTCTCCCGTTACAAAGCACACACATGTTTCCTGTTCAAACAGAGATTTGAGATGCCGGATATTTAAGATTTTTTGTTGAATCATGCACGTATTTGTGATGTTATGGGACAAAAATCTCTCATGAGTTTGTAAGCAATTGGAAAGAAAACATATATATATGTAAAATCTTGCATGATTCAATTAGTTGGTTTAATCCAAAAATCAAATCACTTTAGTTACGTGAGATTTTGAAACCTAAAGGAGTAAAAAGTTAATGGACCTAAGAAATAGAAAGAGCATACGTGGGGGGAATTTCGTAAACTCTCTGTACCTCGAATCTCAAAGCAATGGACAACACAGATAGTGTTAGGGTGTAAACTTTTTTTTTGGAATTGTATTTGTAGAAAACGAACGGACTAGCAAGGAGCATGCAAAATTAAAGAAAATGACGGGAATTCTCTGTCCCGTGACGCACGGGCATGTTTACTAGTACATGATAATATCGTCAAATCTTTGGGTGTGAGGGGGGTTCATTGAATTTTAAATACCTTGAGATTGCTATTCATTATCGAAAAATGTTAAACAAAAGATGGAAGCAATTTGAAAAGAATTTGGGACAATATCTGGCTTGTTAAACATTGAGTTTAGGCAACCATTAGTGTGATAAATGGACTTCTTAGCTGAGAATGATGGAGAAGGTAATGTGGTTTTCTATGTCAAATGGAACAAACAACTTCAAATGGGAGTTGATTGTGGCCGGAATGTTTTCAGTTAAATATATGTATGCTGATTATATGAATAGACTTATCCCTTATCTGTGGAAGTATCTCCCTATAAATTAAAGTGTTTATGCGGTTTCTTCATCTTAAAGTTTTACTAAGAAATCACAATCTTATTAAAAGACGTTGGACATGGTGTAAAAATGTGTTTTTTGTCGACCTAATGAAATTGTTAAACATTTGTTTATTTATAATCCTTTTACGCGACATATTTGGAGAATTATTCATTTCTCGCTTCATATACAACCTCCTACCAGCATTGCTAATTTGTTTGGTAACTGTCTTACGGGGTTGATAAGAAAACTAAAAGTCGTATGAACTGGCAGCCTTGCGTTTGTTCCAAGCTAAAGTTGATCCGCAGAAAAACTAATACTCAACGACATAAAAGAGCTTTCAAAAGTTCCAAGCTAAAGTTGGTCTGCAGATGCCACTAATGTCTGTCCTAGATTCTGATGAAGAAAAATATTCCGTGGCTTCCGATTCTGTTTCTTCAGCTGATTATGAGAAGGTTCATCATGAAGGCGCTAGACGAGAAAGAAGGGGAGCAGATAGGGTTCTACGGGTTTGTGCTTCGGTTTTTCTACCGTTGTCATATTATTTATCCTCGTACGTACGCCACACGACAATTATATGGTGTTATTTATCCTCGTCCGTATGCCATGTGATACTCACATGATGTTAGGGAACTCCGTCTTTGTGCTCTTCTTTGAAGGGGGAGGGACACCACTTAGTTTAAAAATGCGCGCGAATTGTGTATCTACGTCCGTCCGTACTTATTTCCACGAAAAAGACATTCCAAATACAAATTTTAACTTATAAATCCGTCTTTTTTAATGTTCAAAATCTTATTTCCATCTTCAATAGTAAGAAACAAACCCACTCTAGGCTCCAAAGAGGTTGTTACTGCCTATCTGACTTTGGAATGAATTAACTCTTATCCAGCGAATCGAGTAAACAAAATACTCAAAATCTATCGTTGCAAACTTTTCCTCTCCACCAATCCCGTACCTTTCTTTCCTCTTCCTCTTGGCTTCCGAGTCCTGACCTACCCAAGCTCCAACCCGACCGAATGCGGCAGTAAAATCTGTCCTAGTTCAGTCCACCGCCGCTGTGCCCTAGAGCTGCCGCCGCGCCGTAGCTTTAGCGTCACCATCGGCCGTTGAGTCCCCGTACCTCCGCCTCCCCACTACCCCGCCGCTCACGCGCGTCGCCGGCGCCGTTCCCGTTCTACTGTACCTCATCGGGAACGTCGCCTCCCCGCTGGCTTGATCCCACCGCCCGCAGTGTTGGCCACTGGTTTTCAAGGTATGAGCCTTTGTTATCCGGAGATTCGTTAAACCCCACTTACCTCCACAAATCGTGGGCGTGCCGGTGCACACCATCTAGATCCGCCCCTGGATTTAATTTCACAACCTGTTTGCGCCTCTGCTTGTTTTGAGTCCTCATTAGATTTCAGTTTTAAGTTTAGTACTCCGTATAGTGCTTCCACAACTTATTAAGCTTCTGCCCAAATACCAAACGCCGGAATGATGCATCTAAATGTCTCTCACTGTCGCTGGGGAAAGTGTTAGCTCCAGGACCTATGTACGAGGACCGGTTAGATTTTCATGTTCATTTGTACCTTTTCTGATCAGCAGATATCTAGCGTTTTATTCTGCCATGGTAGAGAAGTTATATCCAACTCTAGCAGGCTGAATTGTTGTTTAAGAGTAGTTTGCTTGTAGGTCTTGTTGGAAATGAGACTTGGAGCATGATATTTTGTCGGATACCTATTCAAGTGTCGTATTTAGAGAGCATAAGCGTTGAAGTGCTAAGTCTAATTTAGTTTCTTTCTTGTAGGTGATGAAGTTTCATATTACCTTTGACCCTTTGGAAATCTGTTGATTTTTTAAGTCAAAGTGAGCAACTCTGAGAATTTCAAGCACAATTGACGACAACCCTTCATTCCTATGAAATGTCACTGCTTAGTAGATTTTTCTACAAGAGGCCTCCTGATGGATTGCTGGAGTTCATTGACAGGATCTACGGTAAGCTTGTGAAGGATTGTTAGTTTGCTAAATTGTACACTGATCGCCTCATTTGTTTATTTTCGGTACCAATTAACTTTGTATCTTACCACATTGTGCAGTTTTTGATTCATGCTTCTCCACTGAAGTCTTGCCGCATGGAATGTACCCAGTCTATTTGAATGGGATTATTACAGAGTTGCATGAAGAACACGCAGAGTCTTCATTTCTGGCGATTAATTTCAGAGATGGGGATAAGAGAAGCCAGCTTGCTGATATCCTACACGAATACGATATCCCAGTAATTGACTACCCACGTCATTTTGAAGGCTGCCCAGTGCTTCCTCTATCTCTTATTCAACATTTCCTTCGGGTCTGTGAACACTGGTTATCTGTTGGGAACAGCCAAAATATTATACTGCTCCACTGTGAGAGGGGGAGCTGGCCATCATTGGCATTCCTGTTATCTTGTTTTCTTATTTTCAAGAAGTTGCACAGTGCAGAACATAAAACTCTGGACATTGTTTATCGTGAGGCCCCTAAAGGGTTTCTGCAGCTTTTTTCTGCACTCAACCCAATGCCCTCTCAGCTCCGATATATGCAGTATGTAGCCAGAAGAAATATTTCTCCAGAGTGGCCTCCAATGGAGAGGGCACTCTCTTTGGATTGTCTGATTCTTCGAGCCATTCCAAATTTTGACTCTGATAATGGATGTAGGCCATTGGTCCGAATTTTTGGTCGAAATCTTCTTGGCAAGAATGCTAGCATGACTGACATGATTTTTTCAATGCCTAAGAAGAAGTCCTTGCACCACTATCGGCAGGTAGGTGATGAATGCAATTGCATGCAATTCTTGATTGCTTTCTTGATCTTGCATCAATCTGCATTGTTTTCATGCAGGAGGACTGTTATGTGATAAAAATTGATATCCAATGTCCGGTCCAGGGAGATGTTGTTCTGGAGTGTGTACATCTTGATCTTGATCCAGAAAAGGAAGTTATGATGTTCCGGATAATGTTCAATACTGCTTTTATTCGTTCAAACGTACTGATGCTGAATAGTGATGATGTTGATATACTATGGGGTTCAAAAGATAGGTACCCAAGGAGCTTTAGAGCAGAGGTAAGAGCGACACACCTACTTTTTGAAATCTTTAGGGCATGTAATCAATTACTGATGCATATTTGGAAGTATAGGTGCTGTTTTGTGAAATTGGGGGCATATCTCCTCCAAGGGCTCCAACAGCAACATTGAATGGTGATATGAAAGGTGGTTTACCGATCGAAGCCTTTTCAGCTGTTCAAGAACTCTTCAATGGTGTTGAATGGATGGAAAGCAGTGACAATGCTGCCTATTGGTTGCTCAAGGAATTCTCAGCAAACTCGCTCCAAGATAAATTTCAAAAACTAATACTCAGCGACATGAAAGAGCTTTCAAAGTTCCAAGCTAAAGTTGGTCTGCAGATTCCGCTAATGTCTGCCCTAGATTCTGATGAAGAAAAATATTCCGTGGCTTCTGATTCTGTTTCTTCAGCTGATTATGAGAAGGTTCAACCTGGAGGGAACTCATCTGACTCAGAGAACATTGATCGTGCTCTAACAACTGAAGATTCTGAATCTATTGGTACATCTATTTACACAAGTCATTTTTCTTGTTAACCTTTATCGTCATGTTCAATAATTTATGCAATATGCCTTCAGAAGAACACTTGCTTCTGTTGCTGGGCTTCATGACGCTCCCCATTATCGCTCTGTTTTTTCTCGAACACGTACCTAAATGCATTCTCTCTCTTTTCATCATCTTTATTAAGTCTGATTCATAGCCATTACAATTTGTGCAGCTACTTCCTCAGTGAACGCGTCGTCTCCATCTCCTCCACATGGTCGATCTTCTAGCCTTTCAACTGAACAAAATCTGCTGCCAGCAGAATTACAGCAGGAGCTACCAAGTACCAGGCAGCAGCTGCCATCATCAGCAGAAAATGGAGACAAACATGTTATGTCGGCACTGGTACCACCAGCAGCCGCGGCCGCAAATGGAGCTAACCCTGTTCTCTCGGCACCACCGCCACCACCACCACCACCACCAAGTGGCAGCGAACCTGTTTTCTCGCCATCACCACCAGCACCACCACCGCCGCCACCACCAAGTGGCAGCAAACCTGCTTTCTCGCCGCCACCGCCACCACCACCACTACCTCAGAGTAGCAATTTATCCTCTTCACAGCCTCCACATCCTCCACCTCCGCCACCCCTACCAAATGTTCTACAGCCACAGAAAAATGTTCCATTTCATCCAGTACCACCACCTCCACCACCCCCACCACCTCCGCCCCAAGCTAACGGAATAGCTAAGAAATGCCCTCCGCCTCCTCCACCCCCACCACTCCCCCCTCCCTCTTCTAACAGAGTGCCTACTACTGCTGCTACCACGCTGTCGAAAGGACCACCTCCTCCACCACCACCTCCACCTCCACCTGGTGCTCAGTTCCCACCGCCACCTCCACCTCCACCGTTGCCAGCAGGAAGAACTCCTCCAGCGCCACCACCTCCTCCCCCGATGACAGGGAAGAAAGCTCCTGCACCGCCACCCCCTCCTCCCCTGATGGCAGGGAAGAAAGCTCCTGCACCGCCACCCCCACCACCTCATGCACCAAAACCTCCTGGAACTGTGCCACCTCCAAGTTCAAAGTTCTCAAGTGCACCTGCACCACCTCCATTATTGGGAAGGGGAAGAGCAGCAACTGGATCTGGAAAAGGTCGTGGCATTGGATTGGCGCATCAAAGTAACCCCCCAAAGAAAGCTTCATTAAAGCCTTTGCATTGGGTGAAAGTAACACGCGCAATGCAAGGAAGTCTCTGGGCGGATGCTCAAAATCAAGGAAATCAGGCTAGGTAACTGATATGCTGTTAATTTTTATGATTTAATTAACTGTTGATGTTGTGACATCATTGATACCAGTATACCACTAGGTGATACAATATAGCATCAATTGTTTATGGACAATATCATGCTGCTTTTTCCTGACTATATGAACTTGATCGGGGCATCTTTCTCTCATGCTAAAGTTTGTTATTTGAACCTGGGTCTGGAATTCCTTTTCCTTGTTTAACCTTTGAGCAATCTCTGCACTGAAATTGTATTTCCTTGTGCAGGGCTCCTGATATTGATTTATCCGAGTTGGAGACCTTGTTCTCCACTGCTGTTGCAACCAATGCAAGTGAGAAAGGAGGACCAAAGCGTGCCTCAGCTGTTCGCAAGCCAGAAATTGTTCACCTGGTATGGAAACTTTCACTTTCTTAATGTACTGATTTGCTGCAGAGCACTCAAAAGTTGCTGACCTTTCATTCTTGCCGGTCTGTTTGGGGGGCGCCCCTGGGGGCACCACCTCTCATTGGGCCGGACATGTGTCCGGCACACCCCAAAGCAGAGGGGAGATGCTCTAACATACT
The DNA here is from genome assembly GCA_026929855.1 of Poa annua. NCBI lineage: Eukaryota > Viridiplantae > Streptophyta > Magnoliopsida > Poales > Poaceae > Poa > Poa annua. The sequence continues at coordinate 77,734,857 of CM049433.1, forward strand.
GATTTGCTGCAGAGCACTCAAAAGTTGTTGAACTTTCATTCTTGTGCTTCTACCGAGCACTAAAATCCTCTCAAACTTGTTTCAATGACCTTGTTATATTTTTTTCATGATACGTTGAATTATCGAGTCCTGACTCTCGGATTTGTCAAACCACTCTTGTTGATTAGAACCATGCGGTACATTATCCATTTAAAGTATTAAACTATGGTTTGTCGTATGTATGGTACTCTATGCTGCAATCAATTTCCTTTTAAAGCGACTCTTGCATAGTTTTTTCTTTCTTATTCTTGCCAGTATATTGGTTTCACGTTCGACATCAGTTTTCTGGCATCTTCAGTAATTTGCAGTCAGCATAATTCTGTTCTAGCATGCGCAGTTAGAAAAATTCTGGTGATTATTCCGTCAGGTCATGAACTAATTGTTCCTGCAACTTTGTATTGCAGGTTGATATGAGAAGAGCAAATAATTGTGAGATTATGCTTACCAAAATCAAAATGCCTCTTCCAGATATGATTGTGAGTATCCTTTGTGGGTTAACTACTCTCTACTCTGTGACAAAAAAAGGAGGCACATTGATTTCAAATAATAGTGATTATTATGTCATTCTGAGTATCTAAAGCTTGTATTAGTATTATTTTCCAGTTTCCCTGTTCTGCTCTTTTACTATGCTGACTATCTTCGTTTGCAAAGGTTGTTATGTGTTAATAGATTCTGTTGCATGCACAAGTTTTACTAACATCTTCCACACACTTAAGCATGGAAATTTCTTTAGAATGCCAAAATTCAAGTTTTTCTTGTTGAATTTGCACTCATACAATGGTATACCCTTTGGCTGCCTAAGCCTACATCATCCTTTTGCACTCTGTTTTGGTAAAGTAAAGCCACTCTGTATTATCATACGTGCAAGTTACTGATGAGCTTTGTTGGATTTCTCGATCCATGCTTTTTTAATCTTATAAGCAATTTATCACGTTGATGACATTATTTTTTTTGCTCAAATGATGCTGTTAAGTGTTAACAACTTTCTGTCAGCCTGATACTTTTAAATGTGCTCCTATGTAATTTTCTTCTGTAAATGGTTCTTACAGAGCGCAATCTTGGCTTTAGATACTTCTGTTCTTGATAATGACCAAGTTGAGAATCTCATTAAGTTTTGCCCTACAAATGAAGAAATCGAGATGTTGAAGGTGCTTCTGCTAGCTGTTTTTGCATTTCATGATATGTAACTTCGACTTACTATCTGATGCTGTTTTGTCCTGAATTGTTATCGTTTTGTCTGTGAGCTCAGAACTATAATGGCAACAAAGAAATGCTTGGAAAATGTGAACAGGTTTGTTCCATAGTTTGGTTGAATATAGTGCTTCATTTTGAATATTGATGGAAGCATAAACTTTGCTACAGTTTTTCCTGGAGCTAATGAAAGTTCCTCGTGTGGAGTCCAAACTAAGAGTTTTTGCTTTCAGAATTGCATTCTCGACACAGGTCCACTATCCTACTTCACCAGTTAGCTTACTTGGATTATCTCAAGTTCTCTATAACTTGCAGTTTATAATTGTGATGTCTTACTTTTTGCCAGACAGATGAGCTAAGAACCAACTTAACCACCATTAATGATGCAACAAAAGAGGTACAATGTTGCATTATCTCATCTTGGGTAAATGTTTGACGAGAAATGCTCCGGTGCTTTCCGAGAAAACATGTTGCACGGATTTTAAAGCAAATCGATGGCTGTGATTAGGGGTGGGGATTAAGGGTGCTAATCCCACATAGTTAGTACTCCTATTAGATCACTTTGTGAACCTAATCATAGCCGTCGATGCGCTTTAAAATTCGTGCAACTTGTTTTTCCGGAAAGCACCGGAGCACTTCTCTTGTTTGACATATATATTCTCATACATTGGCTGTCTTAATTTTTCACTTCATGCAGGTGAAAGAGTCTCTGAAGTTACGGCAGATAATGCAGACCATTCTCACATTAGGGAATGCATTAAATCAAGGAACAGCTCGAGGTATCAAATGATTGCAGAAAATTAGCAATTCTCTGATAGTTGTCTGATATGGTGATGGGTTGAACAGGTTCTGCTGTTGGCTTCAGATTAGACAGTCTTCTTAAACTATCGGATACTCGAGCTAGGAACAATAAGATGACACTAATGCACTATTTATGCAAGGTATGCGCTTACATAAAGTGGTTATTAACTTAATAGTTTTGTTATTTTGTATGCTGAAATCCCTCGATCAATCTTCACTGTTGGCCATACCTCTCCGTAATTCAATGTCTGTTAGGGTTTAATATACTGCAGTCACTTGGACTGTGCCACTTCTGATGGACTTATGAATTATGATACATGATCGTGTTGTGCCTTTAGAGTTGAGAATCATGTATTCTGACTTAAGTGTGAATACTTTATTACTTTATATAGGTAGAGAGACCACTTTTCAGTCCTAAACTGTTGCAGAAAGTCATTTTCAACCCTGAACTCTAAAACCAAAGAATTGCAACATCAACCATTGAAATACACGATGGCTTTTGGTGCCGATTGCTGTACTGTGTATGGCAGAATCTGTCTGTTGCATTATACTAGTGTGCTCGAAATTATCTTCCATGTTTCATCTTAGTCTGACTGACTTCAGCCAATTCTCTGCCCAGTCATGATTTTCTTTTAAACTCCAAAATGCAGGGTGTTACTGTACAGGATTCAGCCTGGTTCCAGTATCCCATTTTATGGTGTTGCGTGTGTGCGATTATTAATCTAGTATTCTGTATATATACTGTGTTCGGTAGCTAATGAATGATTTGCTATTTTTTATCCACTTTCCAACTCTGTTAAGAACTCCGTAGTTGCTTTTGCAAGCTTTTTGAACTTAGCTTCTCTTTCTTTATGCTAGCTTCTTGCTGAAAAGTTGCCTGAGCTTCTTGATTTTGACAAAGACTTGATTCATCTGGAAGCAGCTTCCAAGGTAATGAAATGATCTGTTAATAGCAATTTTGGATGATCATCGAGCTACTCACCAAATATGTTTCTCGGTGATTGCATTTATTAACCCCCCCAGATCCAATTGAAGTTGGTTGCTGAAGAAATGCAAGCAATAAGTAAAGGTCTTGAGAAGGTTGAGCAAGAATTAGCTGCTTCAGTGAATGATGGTTCAATATCTGTTAGCTTCCGTAAAGTAAGAAACATTTTAATTGTTGTCTACGTTTCATGGTTGTTAGATGTTGAGCATATCTGTTCTTAAAATTAGTCCACTGCTCAAGAAGCTTATAATTTACATATTCTGACAGCAGAATAAGTGCATACTTTTTAGTACCATCCATTCATTAATCACTTTTATAACAGAATGTGAATAAGGTCACAGCTTGACATGCATTTTGCACACAAATGTATTGCTCAGAAAAATCATGAATGTGCGAGTAAATTGACATATGAAAATATTCTTTTAGCTACTTAATACAACCGTTACACCATTTGGGAAACTGTTGGTGTGCACTTTTGTACATCCAGCACAGCAATAACGCCGTGTACAGTCCGAACTCTTGATTCGGTAGGAGTAGTGATGTTCAGGGACTATTTTTAACTCTATAAATTGAAGCAAGCATGTCTTCTTTATGCAAGTGTGCAAAACAAATAATGATTCTTGTATGAGTGAACTGAGATCAGTTGCTTTTACAGGCACTGAAATGCTTTCTTGACTCAGCAGAAGCTGTGGTTAGGGACCTCATCTCCTTGTATGCAGAAGTGGTGAGCCCCTGCTTTAAAGGTATTTTTTGTTCGTGCCTTGTGTTTGTGAAAGATTTTGATGACATTCGTTTTGCAGGGAAGAAATGCGGATTCCCTAGCTCAGTATTTTGGTGAAGATCCAGCCCGCTGCCCTTTTGAGCAAGGTTTGTGTGTCCTTTATAATATTTTACAGCTTTATTAGCCATTGTTCTCTTGATTATGTGCACGCATGTAACTCATCGTTTGACGAAGTGTGGTCAATTAGACTTCAGCTTGAGTAATATCGTCTTACCTAGCACAGGTAAAAAAGCTTAAAATTGTTGTCTCTTGCCCCTTAAGGAAATTTCGCTTGTTTGCAAAAAAAAATCTTGTCCAAGCAGTCATTTATCAGAATAGCTATTTACCAGGAATGGTCTATCTAGTAACATTTTCTATCATTTTAGTTCCATTATGGATTGAATCTACTGTTTGATTGGTACGAACTTAGTTTTTCTTAGCATAGCTGTTGTGAATCTTTCCTGATGATTTCTTGCTCTTCTTTTTTCAGTTACATCGATTTTGGTTATTTTTGTGAATATGTTCAAGAAATCACGTGATGAAAATGCTCGAAACGCGGAAGCTGAGAAAAAGAAAATGGAAAAGGCGGCCATAAAATGATTGGAGTGAGGATATATCTACGCCAATATTCCATCATCGTGAGGTGGGACCATGTTTGGTCCTACTGAGCAGCTCCAGCAGAATGTACTTGGGTGGAGCCTGCTTCTGCTTTTGATGCTCAATACAGTACATGGGACGTCCGAGTACATGCAGAGGTGTAATGTCAGAAGGGTCTGGGTTAGCGGCATCCACTCAAATGGTAATATCTCTAACCACATGTCCTGTTTGAGCTATTATTAGATTGCATCTTCACTAGTAATCAAGTACTATAGTGTCATATACTCATATGTACTGATTTGGTGATTGTAGTCTGCATGAACTTCAGAAATCCTGTATCCAGATAAATAACTGTTCCGACAATTTTTTACTGGTTTCAGTTTTAATGCTTATTTTCTTAATTAAAACATGCAGGTTGCTCGCAGAGTACAAGCTGGATCTTTCTTTGCGATTATCGCAGCAGGGATGGGAGGTCTTCCTGCCACCTATAGTGTTGTTGTACATATAGCAGTTCCTGATATATAGCTGTCTTACATGTACATATTGTTATCACATGTCAAACAAAACAAGAGCATGGGTCGCTGTAAAAATTTCTTGTATTATCAACCAAGGCCAGAGCCATTTTTGCAGAGCATGCGAGCTCCTACAATGTATTTTTCCTTTATGCAATTCATTTTGTATCCTGAGAGCATCTCTAGCTGACACTGCATTTTGCCGAACTGCAAAACCGAAATAAGGGCCACCGCAAACACGAAATACAGGTTAAAAAGGCACTATACAGAACAGAAACTGAAAAATAAACTGTAAAAAGGAATATTCCGACCGATGCTTTTTTTTATTTTTTTCTGGTCATCTTCTTCCCCAAATCAGCTCAGCGACGTGACCAAAGCGACAAACAAATGGAGCAAATCTGACGGCAAGTTTGGGTCAATCAGCCGCGGGGCCAAGGTGCCGCCAGCCGTCGGTGAGCAGGCATGTGCGCCGGCCGCCGGTGTGCAGACGAGCGAGCTAGCACACGGACGAGTGAGCAGGCATGTGCGCCGGCCGCCGGCTAGCCCACAGACGAGCGAGCAGGCCACACAGCGCAGCAGCCGCAGCTAGCACACGGACCACCGGATTTGCTCTCGACGGTGACAAGCTGGGCGCGCTCATCGCCACCAACAGCGACAAGATTCATGGCACCGCCGGATCTTTTGTTCGTCCCGGCCTCGCTTGTACGTCCACGCCTCGAGTGCGGCGAGTCCAAATCTTCAAACGACAGTGTACAATTTTGGCGGAGTCACGAGAAATTGACGGCTGGAGTTTATGTTATAGACAGCGGCGCCGGCGAGAAATTAGCAAATTCCGGCCAGTTCGTGACCTGCATAGTGCGCTCCAAACAGCAAAAATATGTTTGGACGCTCGTGATTTCGGGGCACTACAAAATGTTTACAGTTCCGCGAAATTTTACAGTGTCTGTTCTGGACACCGAACTGGCCCCGACCCGCAAACTCGCCCGAATTTTGCAGTTCCGGACGATTTGCGGTGTCTGCTAGAGATGCTCTGAGGATGGAGACTGCCGCTGCTTTTTCATCCCTCAAAATAGGGTTCAAATTATCATTAAAATTATCCGGAAATGACATCTGAGACGCAACACCTGGACTAGCAAGTGCAAACCTGGTACGTATTCCTTAGGAACTACTAACGTGGTATGTTTATTCGATTATCTGTTGATTCATTCACCAAACAATAATTTCTTTAGGACAATCCCATACAGTCAGACTCGATAGCCAATTCCCGACGTTCATGTCCTTGATAGGCCGAGGAAGGTGAAGATGAACCGGATGTAGCTGTAGCGGTAGAGGTGGCGCATCATGGCGATCTTCTGCTCGTCCCAGGGCGGGTACCTGAGCATGGCCTCGACGAGGAAGCCTCTCTTCAGGACCGCCTTCTTGTGGCTGAACATCTCGAAGGAGTACTTGCCGTGGTACTGCCCAAACCCGCTCTGCCCGACGCCGCCGAAGGGCAGCGAGTCGATCCCATACTGCAAACGAAAATTACATCACCCACTGGTCAGAACATGTCGTGTTTCGTTGGCATTGAGATGGCGATGATCAGATGGATCTTAACGAGCTTGCGTACCTGTACGACCGCGTCGTTGAAGGTGACGCTCCCCGACGACGTCTCCTCCACGATCCGGCGTTTCAGCGAGGAATTGTTGGTGAAGGCGTAGACGGCGAGCGGCTTCGGCCGCGCCCTCACGAACGCGATGCTGTCTTCGATCTTCTCCACCTGTTATGCATGCATACCAGGAGAGAGGAGACACCGGTTCATTCTGTTGCTCAAATTTGCTCGAGGTGTTCGGTTTTGCCGGTTCAGGGTTCAGTTACCGTGATGATGGGGAGCAGAGGGCCGAAAATCTCCTCGGTCATGATCGCGGAGTCCAGCGGAGGGTTCAGCAGTATTGTGGGCTCGATGCACCTGAAAAATCGTTATTTATTTTGTTGTTGCGAGGAGGTACAGATACAGTATGTAGGACGGCTGTACTTACAGGTTCTTGGCGTCTAATTTGCCGCCGTAGAGGACGGAGGCCGCCACGGACGGGTCCTTGAGGAGGTCGCTGAGCCGCTGGAAGTGCCGCGCGTTGACGATCCTCGCCATGTGATCGGGGTCGGCGATGAACCTCTTCAGCGTCGACTTGAGCAACTTAATCTGCAGCACATCAGCGAAGAGAAACGAACGCGTCATGACGTTTGATATGATAATACAGCGCGCTCGAGGCTCACACATAACCAAAACACACAAACGAAAGCTTGCGTACCAGGGTTGGCGCGAACCGCTCCTCGACGAGCAAGTAGTCGATGGCGACGCAGGCCTGGCCGGCGCAGGACGTCCACTTGGCGAAGATCACCCGGTTCACCGAGGTCTGCAGGTTCCGCCCGTTGCCCAGGGTGGCGGAGTCGAAGATGCAGGGGCACTTCCCGCCGAGCTCCAGCGCCACGGGCGTCAGGTGCTTCGCCGCCGCAGTCATCACCATGCGCGCCACGCGAGAGCACCCTGAGTGAGGTGTCAAACAAATCACTGATTAGTAGGGAGTCCATGGAGTTAGCTAGCAGTAAAGGGATCAATCAGTTCATTACCGGTGAAGAGGACCTTGTCCCATCTGGACTCCATGAGCTGCTCCCCGACCGCGGGGCCGCCCTGGACGACCTTCACGGCCGTGGCGTCCATGTACTCGCCTATATTCTCCTCCAGGAACTTGGCGGTGGCCGGCGCCAGCTCCGACGGCTTCAGCACCACCGCGTTCCCGGCCGCTATGGCCCCGATCAGCGGCTCCAAAGACAGGCCTGCGCGCACGTACGTATCATATGTACACACATCCTTGTCCTTGGATTAAAACCCGGAAAGCTTACGATCTCGACATCTAAAGTACAACTAAAAATGGCTCATTTTAACCATGCCGCGAGCTTGTGACACGACACTAGCTAGCTGCCGAGGCGGTACCACTGGCCGTGTCTGCTCGTCCGTCAACACTACGTTCTTTGGCCGTTAACACATGCCCGGAGAGGTGTAATCTATGAGTACAGGATAAGTTTACGGCAACGTCCCAAATTCAGTGGACCTCTTGCGACATGGGGCAACACGGCACAAGCCTTGTGTCGCCGACTGTGGTAGATCAGATCAGATAGATGCACTGGAATTGCTCTCTCGCAACTACTAACTGCAGTGAAAACCTACTTGAAGATTGAATTGCTCTGTTGCAACTGCAGGGACTCCTGGCTGAACAGCGCAAGAAGCACTGTGGAACGGCATGTGCGCTAAACTAGAGTACGACCTTTGCATTAAATCCGTGCTGCTCAATCAGTCACGCCAACGCATGAGGCCGGGGATATGGGAGAATAACAGTAACTGGCCGGTGGGTGGCGAGAACAGAGAAAACCGAGGTTGCGTGAATGTACACCGCTCTGACTGCATTAATAACTCACACTGCTTACGTTTCAGTCTAAGTGTGCCCAAGCCGAAACAGCTGAAGAACGTTGGTTGTTGTCCAGCCGCTGAGAAGTAAAGCAGGTTTATCTTTCAGCTATAACATGTATCACATGTGCAATTCAGGTAGATGGAAAATCGATCCATTTTGATGAATCGTCCATACTGAAGCTGGAGCTTGCGAAGTAGGGTCCTTCACTTCTGTAAGCGTAGCTAGTACTATCACGGTAGCGCGTGCTAAGCTTAGCTAGTGGCATGCGTGCATGCCCCCATGTATTGCTGAAAATTCAGTTTTTTTTTTCGAAATGGAAAATGTAAAATTCAGTACCACCAGACTACCAGTGGACCAGTTTTATGACCAAAGAGTGCTGCACACTTCTTAGTCTCATCCATGGGAACTGTATTCTACTCAGAAGCCCAATATACTCGTGGTCAACACAGGTGAAGAACGTTGGTTGTTGTCCAGCCGCTGATGAAAAGTAAAATAGGTTTATCCTTGGAATTCAGAAATGTCCCTTAGCGAAGTGAGCCTAGCTCAACTGATTTGGTTTCTTGTGGTGGAACCAGCCCACTCAGGTTCAAGTCTCAGACTTGCTATGGGTGCTCGCATTTTCCTGAATTTTTCAGGATTTAACCGGCGCTATGATTTCAGTGGTAGGTGACGTGCCCGTCAACAGCGAGTCGCCCGTGGTGACTTCGTCAACCTCAAGATATGCCGGACCAGTCTCTCGTGGGTGCTCATAGGGGTAGGGTGTGCGTGTGTGCGGTCATATGGATGTCTGTACGTGCGTGTTTGTGAGCGTCTGCGTCTGTACTGAGTTTCTCAAAAAAAGAAATCGTCCCTTATTAGTTTCATGCATGTAGGCCTAGCTGGTGGCATGCGTGCATGCACCCATGTTATTGGTGAAAATTCAGTGGGCCACTGATCATCAGTCAGTAATTAAAATTCAGTGTCACTGAGTGAATTCATATCAGTGGACCAGTTTCATGACCAAAGAGTGCTGCAGAAATTTTCTTAGTCTCACTCTCACCTATTGGGCCGTAACTCTAATCTACTGAAGTAGGAGCGCAACTTGCAAGAAGTGAAACGGTGGACTAGCTTTGCTAAAATGGAAAATAGACGTACCCAATGGGAAGTTCCAGCAGGAGAAGATGAGGACGACCCCGAGCGGCTCCGGCACGACGTGCGCGCTCGCCGGGAAAGCCACCAGCGGCACCCAAACCTACGCTCCATCCATCCATCCGAATCAATTAGGCTCCAAAGCATTCATTTTGGGAACGAACAATATGCAGATGAATATTATCAGTGGAGCAGAATAATGAATCAAAGCTTGCCTTCTCCGGCGCCACCCATTTCCCGATCTCCTTCAACGCGGCGGTGGCGGACTTGATGATCACGCCGACCTACACCCAGCCAGCAGAACACAGATTAGCGTGAATGAAACAAACAGGTAGTGCACGCGCCGGCGAAGGCGCAAACCGAAAAGAGATAGAGGAACCTCGTCTCTGTAGGCCTCGGCGCGGTGCTTGCCGAGGTCGTGGTGGAGCGCCCGGAAGGCCTCCTCCTCCTTGTCGGCGAGGAGCCGGAGGAGGCCGCGTAGCTGGGACTGCCGCCACGCCAGCGGCCGCGTCCTCCCGCTCTCGTAGGTCGCGCGCAGCTCGCCCAGGTGCTGCAGCGCGTCCAGCTCCAGCCCCCCTGCCGCACTGCTGATCTCTTCGACGCTGGCCGCCATGGTGCCCATGCTCTGCCCCCCTCCCTCACTCTCTGCTCTGCTGCTTCACTCCACTGTGACTCTGAGAGCAAGTGAGGACTCGCTAAGTAAGAAGACGCTGGTTGGTGGTGGTGGCAGTGGACAGGGAAAGCTCCGTCGCTATTCGCTCGCGAGTGAGACCATCGTCGTCGTCCCATTTATTTCGAGGTCGCAGCGCCCATGTCTACTTGCGAGCACTGCCACCGGGTTTCAATGCTTGGTACCAGCGCTGTTCACCGCAATTATATTTTTCATCAATGCGGTTACTGGAGCTCGGCTTTGATTGATGTACCATTTGGCAAAGGCAAAGTGGGTGTATCTACGGACCCGAAGTTTTTATTTGGGATTTTTTAACATTTTGATGTACCATTTGGCAAAGTGGGTTTATCTACGGACCCGAAGTTTTTATTTGGGATTTTTTAACATTTTGATGTACCATTTGGCAAAGTGGGTTTATCTACGGACCCGAAATTTTTATTTGGGATATTTATAACATTCTAAAATATGGTTTTAGGTAGTAGGATCATATACTTCTACGACCAAAACCGATTTCTGTCTATCATTAGTTACTACTTACTAGCAAACGCGCCGTGTGTTGTTGTACTTCGTGCGTTCAATATTAGATGACTTCAATTTATACATATATACTTTTATACATATACAAGTCATCTAATTTAATTAGAACGGAGGGAGTAATTTGAGAGAAAAAACAAATTTGGATGAAAAACATCTACAGTTCAAATCCTTGTTCAAAAGTCCATAGACTCATGAAACTCTACCCCAAAATTCGCTCTTTATCTATTACAAAAAAAAATCATGTGCGTTGCTACGACGTGGTTTTATTAAATGTAGTTATTTATGAGCACCAGAAGAATAGATATATGCGAGAAACACAATGTTAATGAAGTAATACTTCAAGTACATGACATTTCTCTATATATAGTCGTCGTATTAACCACAACGATGATTTTCACAAAACACACGCAACGAACGGTGAAGTAGGTCACCAGGAAGGTTAATACGTGCTGCGTGCCAAGCAATATGATCGATTCACTTTGGTTTACCTTGGATGCTGCACGGGCGGACTGACTGCCGGCAAAGGTCGGCGATACGGCGACCGAGTCGCGTTGATACAGCAGTATTCCGGCAAGTTCGACGGAAGGGCGAGTTTGTGTTTGTGCAAGGCAGGCGGCACGCTAGCGACTTGGTCTCACGTGTCTAGTTTGGCTTTGTAGCTGATCGTTACCGACCGTGCGTGCGGTCCTTTTTAATCCGGTTAGCCCTCACGCTCCTAATATGGATTCGATCCGGTTCTGTTTCTGGCTCGATACCGCTACGATACGACATACCACTTGATCGGGAGAAAGAAATTAGAAACAACAAGCACCGTGGTTGTAACTCAGCTCACCACTCAGCTCACCGGAGTTCAAACTCTAGAATTGACGTATGTGTGTTACATTTAGACAGAATATTCGATGTTCCTGTCGACAACGAGGCGTCCATGGTGACTTCGTCAATATCAAGACTCGATCCACCAGCTCAGTATTTCGGACGTGCTCATATTAACAACTACGAGCTGACTCCGCCGCCGTCGCTCGCTCCGTATGCGCCCGGGGCATCCAGATCTTCTCCGCCGCGCCGAGGTATGACTCCGGCTCTTCGTCTCGCGTTCCGTCGTCTCCGCTTCCCCGCTTCTCTCTCGACACCGACACCGACGAGGAGGAGCTACCGTCGTCCACCGCGTCGAGGACTACGCGATGGACACTGACGAGGAGGAGCTCGCCTTGAGCAGATGCTGGAGGAATCCGTCCAAGCGCGCGAGGCAGAGATCCTCCGCGAGCAGACGGAGAGGAGCTGCGCCGTCCAGCTCCTGGCGGTGCCCCAGCCGATGGAGAGGGAGTGGCAGAGGGTGGTGGCGCCTACATCGAGCTCCGGCGTCGTCGAGCTCAAGCAGTTCGAGCTCGTCGACCTCATCGAGTCCGACCATTTTGATACGTCCCAGTTGCCGCGACCCCAGTAGCCTCTAGTAGTGTAGTAGTTCATCCTGTTCATCGCGCAGCTTTTTGATTCCGCTGCTGGTTTATAAACTTAAGATTTCTAAATATTTAATGCTGAACTTGTTCGTCAGTTTCGTGTCTGAATTTTACGGAAAAGTCAAATTTTAAATTTACAGTTTGCATTTATGGATTCTGATATGTGCGATCGGTTTCAAAACCCTAAGTTGCGTTTACAATTGCCTGCATTTAGGGTTTACATTTTACCAATTTGAGGGATTTGTTAGAGATGCTCTAAATGGGGTATAGGTGAGTAATTATTGACAATTCTAAATTTTTTCAGTGTGACACCAAACTAAATCAAACTGTGGAAGACTTAACACTTTTATTATTTCTCTTTATGAAAGGAACATGCGGCGTGCGAACGAATGTCGTTGAGTGCCACGTTTTCTTATCTGCAAGCTCCGGTCCTTCGTTGATTGATGTGATGATTGGGCATGGTCTGGTAGGGAAATGGTCGAGATGTATACGGAAGTGTTCAGTCGTGGGCATCACGTTGCAATATATTTTATTTAGGGGATGGTGCATCAGCTTGCAGTTTTTTGGGAATTCTCGAAAAAAAGCTGCATCCGTATATACTTCCTCCGTCCCGATTTATATGTCCTATGTGTAATCCTTAGGTTGTGAATTTGACTAGTATATATAATATACGATTTATAACACAAAAATTGTACCATTAGAACATAAAAAAGTTTGCATTATATAATAACATATTTCTTATAATATATATCATTTTATGTTGGCAGATGACCTATAAACCGGGACAGAGGGAGTAGATAAATAGAGTTGAGCTAATTTATGAGTAAAATTTACCAAAAACTATACGGTGGCATGTTACAAAGGGTAACAAGGTGGACAAACTGCACAAACAATGCAATCCGGTTGTCCACACGACGACCTCCGCGTTTCGAGGTTGACGTCCCGACTTTCACCAACGCTGCATGTGAGGCACAATACCGCACAACCTGATCACCTCATAGCCTGACTATACAAGCCGGCCGATCATAGATCGTGAATGTTGCACTAAATGTCGGGGTCGCCACTCTGACATAGCAAGCAGCCATCCAGTCACACCGACTGGAAGAACTGACCGACTCGACGAGCTTGATGTCCTTATTGTCAGAATAGGTGAGCGGAACCGTGACCTCGTTGGAGGCCTAGGATACATGTGGAAAAGCCCCTGGCGTGGCTTACACATGTACATATAGGAATCGGTATAGTATACCGTACGTAATATATATATATATAGAAGCTCTATTAGACACCTGGGTGCAGAATTAATTATTCTGCACCCGGCCGGACCGCCCTTTTCAGTTGCCACGGTCGAAACTGACGCAGGAACGGCGAGCGGCGGGCGGCGAGCGGATGAGTTGCCTTCAGCGAGTGGCGGGGCTGCTCTGTGCGCTCGTGGTATGCTCGGCTTCGTCTTCGTTGGCTGGAGGAATCGGCGGCGGCGTAGTCAGCCGACTAGATCTGGATAGATGGCAATGGCAGCATGGCGAGCCGCCTGTGTAGATGGGTCATGGGTGGTGGTTGCGGGCGGTTCCGCAGGCGGCGTCGACATCTTGGACGGCGAAAGGATTCGGAAGACAGGCGGTTGGGCTTGTGGTGTTGGGCCAGCCGAATCGGCGGCGTCATGGTCGAACGGCAGCTGGGAACTGGGGACTGCGGCCGGCGGCAAGGGGCTGCAGCTCAAATTGCTGGCTGTCCAGCGAGGGCTGCAGGTGGGTACTGTGGCAGGCGGCGAGCGTCCGGACTCCTCGGCGGAGTTGTCGTGGTCGGCGGGTGGGTGGCCTCAGATGCAAGCGGTGAGGTGGGTGACCTCGTCGCCGGCAGTACTGTGCAAGTGTGCAGGCGGACGGTCTGTGCGGGGATTGAAGGTGCCTGCCATCACCGCGGTCCCAGGGATGTGCTGCTTGCCAATCCTCACCGGCCGCCCGCCTCCTGCCGTCCCCCCGTCGGCCTGCTCTATCCTCGGTGCGGGGTCTCCGCTCCTGTCTGCCTACTGCCGTTCCTCACCGGTGCCCCCAACCCTCTGGTCAGTCCATGTCAGCCTCCTGCTCCTACTGCACGTAATTTCTTGATTTGCTTGATAGCTAGCCTTCCTCTTTTGATTGATCGGTTTCCTGACTAGCTTACCATGCTCTTTAGCGCATTCCATAAACTAGGTTTCCATCCACATGAATCTGCTAAGTGCTAACCTTCATGAATACAGATTATACCTATTCCTTAGATTGTATTTATTTTAGAGATAACAACGATACAGTTAATAGATCAAGAAGGCCCCAAATAAGTCACAACGATCGAATTAACACACTCGATAAGAATGATGACATATATGTTGTAATGACTTCACAAGATTAAAATTATTGCATGAAATTTTCATCTTTGTCGCATGATTTTTTTATTTAGAATTATTATTCTAGAAATTATGTCATTGTTGATATACTGATTTTCGGTGCTAAGCAACCTGTGATTGGTGTTGGCTGCTTCTCTATTGTCTATCAAACAACTAAGAACCTGAACCTTTATGGTGAATATAAGTTATGAATGACCATTGCACTAATAATCAGATTTTGTAATCTTGATTCAGTCTCATTTCTTATCCTAATCCCGTTGAGAGATTCAATAATATTTTTCTCACACCGTAGTTCATGGGCGTGATTGAAAATTTAGCTCCTCGGACAGGGCCGAGATCCACTACAGTCGTCGGTGCCGGGACTCCTGTACCTACCGACGGCCTCGGACCTCTAGTGGCAGAGGCGCCCGGGTTCTTACGACGACTCCGACATCAACACTTTTCTGTTAGACATCAGCTGCTGTGCAATTCTCTCTAGTACTGCTTCCTGGCGAACTAGCTGGCTATGACAAAGTGCCAGAGAAAGTGCTAGTGATGGTCATAAGATTTTAAGTCTTGGAGAAAACGATGTTATTCTATTCATTATACGGAGGGGAGAGGTATGGAGTTAGCGTGCAAGTCAATGACACGATTGTGTTGGTCAGGTGTGTTTTTCCCGGATAGGTAACCTACTGAAGTAATGGCGAACAGCTGAACTCTCATAGTGGCTAGAAACAAGTTCCCATTTGATACATCCGTTTGTATCAGTCAGTCAGTCCTTTTTAGCCAAAAACGATTTAGAATGACAAATCGAAGTTGCCACAGTTCTTTTGCTTCCTAGTCTGATATTCAGAAGTGTCATTTCGTAAAGCAAGATTAGCTGCTAAACTCATGTAAGCATTACATACTCACAGACACTTTCATGGCAAAAACTAGCTCAATCGAATTTGCAACACATATTTCTGGTTCACTTATAGGCATATGCCTAGTTTGTCGCTAATTATTCATAATTTAACATTGTATTAATTCCTTCATTGATAGCAGCAAGGTTATGATTAGGTATGCAGCTTTTTGATTGAAAAAAGAAAGAAATGCATTCTAGTAAACGAAGCTTGGACATGGGTTTTTATCTTGTCCCGGTAAATTATCCTTTCTGCTGCCTTGAGATCGTTCTTTTGAGAAAATATTGCATACCAAACTGCAGTAGCTTTCTATAGTAACTTTGTCATCTTTTTTTTCCATAAATGCTGCAAAATGCATCTGCCAACCCGACATCTGTCTACGGTAATCCTTGAGGGCATTGATTTCTCCATGCCCTTGCTGAACATCTCAACAACAGAGATCAATGTCAGCGGAATGTTTTTCTGCCTTAGTAGTTAATAGTAGCCATTTTGAGTAGTTTAATATATTGCATTGCATCATGGACAGTCACAAACTTTAGCTGGCCATGCTCCAGCTTAAAGAGAACAAGATGCAACGTCTCTTTAAAAGCTACATTGGGAGAGTCGTGTACATGCTTTCTTTGGAAACCCTCAGAATATATTGCTTCGTCTATTCCTGTGTCTATCTATAATCTGAATGTCTTCATTTGTTTAAGTATTGCTTTGCTCAGAAATTTTCCTTTCAAATTCATCCCTGTCTGCCGTAGCTTTTTCATACAAACTCATAGGTGTATCGTTTGCTCAAACTAATTGTGTAAGCATGTTAGGTATAATTACCAGAAAATGTAGGTTTGCTGATTATCTAATCGTATTGCTTCAGTGTCAGCTGCATATCTGTTATTTAAATATATATGCAGCTAAGTCACCTAGTTTTATATTGGTTGGCTAGCACTAGCAGTCAACATCTGTAATTTCGGTATCTCTCAGCATTTTCTTGCAAGGCAGCTGCAACCAGCTTTGCTCTCTTTTAGTAATTTTATCTTTTCATGTTTCCTACTTTCTCCAATTACAGTCTCACTATTTCATTAGTTTTTATTGTTGTATTTTTATTTGGGAAAGTCCTGACTCAGTCTCAATTTTGCACCAGTAAGTTGTCCGTAAGGAGAGCCGAGAAGCAGGGAGGCAACACCGCAACACCGGCGGTTTGCAAGAGATGCAATCCAATGCTCGATTCTAGACCTCCCGTTCGCACCGAACGCCTGAGGTGTATGAGTTCTTACGGCGACTCCAACAAAAGTGCCTTAGGACATCAGCTCCCCGGACAATTCCCTCTTGGACTGCTTCCGTGCGGACTAGCTGGTTATCAGAAGATATAAATTGGAAAAAACCATGTGATTCTAGTCATTACACGGAGGGATGTATAGGAGCTACCGTGCAATACACATGATTGTGTTGGCCAGGTGTGTTCTTTTACCGCGGTAGCTAAGCTACAGGGGTAATAAGTGACGACTAGTTGGAAGTAAACCGTATTTAGCTGCTCTATAATCCTCTTTTCGATAACTGATTACTCTATAAATTATGTTGCTTGCTGGCGGAATTCTTACATTGCAAACAACTGATTCAATCCGGTTAGTATTGAATCCGTTGGAGAAAATAGAAAAGATATGTTGGTCCATATGATTATCCTTTTCTGAACAACTAATTAAATCTGGTTGTTTATTTGGTTGCTGTGCAAAATTATGGTGCTGTGATTATACCATGTAAATTCACATCGCATGAATAGATGTGGTACGAAATTGCATTGTAGACTTGTCCGTATAATATATCACACATGCACGTTGGTTCCAGTGTTGGACGTAAGTTTTCTACAATGACTCACCAGTCAAACCGTTGTTGCTAGCGTACGAGCTAGTCTTTTACCTCACATGCACGACCCGAACGGTATAGAAGCTCTATTAGACACCCTGGGTGCAGAATTAATTATTCTGCACCCGGCCGGACCGCCCTTTTCAGTTGCCCTGTGGCTCGTAGCGCCTATGGTCGTAATATTACCTTTTTCTTTCTTACCAACGGTTATTTGCAAACAGGTCGTGGCCTCGTGGGGTTTGGGAGCTGCCCACTCACCCCGTCAGTTTTCCTCTGCTTTTCAATCATACACACGGTCGAAACTGACGCAGGAACGGCGAGCGGCGGGCGGCGAGCGGATGAGTTGCCTTCAGCGAGTGGCGGGGCTGCTCTGTGCGCTCGTGGTATGCTCGGCTTCGTCTTCGTTGGCTGGAGGAATCGGCGGCGGCGTAGTCAGCCGACTAGATCTGGATAGATGGCAATGGCAGCATGGCGAGCCGCCTGTGTAGATGGGTCATGGGTGGTGGTTGCGGGCGGTTCCGCAGGCGGCGTCGACATCTTGGACGGCGAAAGGATTCGGAAGACAGGCGGTTGGGCTTGTGGTGTTGGGCCAGCCGAATCGGCGGCGTCATGGTCGAACGGCAGCTGGGAACTGGGGACTGCGGCCGGCGGCAAGGGGCTGC
Source organism: Poa annua (assembly GCA_026929855.1). Classification (NCBI taxonomy): domain Eukaryota; kingdom Viridiplantae; phylum Streptophyta; class Magnoliopsida; order Poales; family Poaceae; genus Poa; species Poa annua. The sequence continues at coordinate 77,752,748 of CM049433.1, forward strand.
AGCTCAAATTGCTGGCTGTCCAGCGAGGGCTGCAGGTGGGTACTGTGGCAGGCGGCGAGCGTCCGGACTCCTCGGCGGAGTTGTCGTGGTCGGCGGGTGGGTGGCCTCAGATGCAAGCGGTGAGGTGGGTGACCTCGTCGCCGGCAGTACTGTGCAAGTGTGCAGGCGGACGGTCTGTGCGGGGATTGAAGGTGCCTGCCATCACCGCGGTCCCAGGGATGTGCTGCTTGCCAATCCTCACCGGCCGCCCGCCTCCTGCCGTCCCCCCGTCGGCCTGCTCTATCCTCGGTGCGGGGTCTCCGCTCCTGTCTGCCTACTGCCGTTCCTCACCGGTGCCCCCAACCCTCTGGTCAGTCCATGTCAGCCTCCTGCTCCTACTGCACGTAATTTCTTGATTTGCTTGATAGCTAGCCTTCCTCTTTTGATTGATCGGTTTCCTGACTAGCTTACCATGCTCTTTAGCGCATTCCATAAACTAGGTTTCCATCCACATGAATCTGCTAAGTGCTAACCTTCATGAATACAGATTATACCTATTCCTTAGATTGTATTTATTTTAGAGATAACAACGATACAGTTAATAGATCAAGAAGGCCCCAAATAAGTCACAACGATCGAATTAACACACTCGATAAGAATGATGACATATATGTTGTAATGACTTCACAAGATTAAAATTATTGCATGAAATTTTCATCTTTGTCGCATGATTTTTTTATTTAGAATTATTATTCTAGAAATTATGTCATTGTTGATATACTGATTTTCGGTGCTAAGCAACCTGTGATTGGTGTTGGCTGCTTCTCTATTGTCTATCAAACAACTAAGAACCTGAACCTTTATGGTGAATATAAGTTATGAATGACCATTGCACTAATAATCAGATTTTGTAATCTTGATTCAGTCTCATTTCTTATCCTAATCCCGTTGAGAGATTCAATAATATTTTTCTCACACCGTAGTTCATGGGCGTGATTGAAAATTTAGCTCCTCGGACAGGGCCGAGATCCACTACAGTCGTCGGTGCCGGGACTCCTGTACCTACCGACGGCCTCGGACCTCTAGTGGCAGAGGCGCCCGGGTTCTTACGACGACTCCGACATCAACACTTTTCTGTTAGACATCAGCTGCTGTGCAATTCTCTCTAGTACTGCTTCCTGGCGAACTAGCTGGCTATGACAAAGTGCCAGAGAAAGTGCTAGTGATGGTCATAAGATTTTAAGTCTTGGAGAAAACGATGTTATTCTATTCATTATACGGAGGGGAGAGGTATGGAGTTAGCGTGCAAGTCAATGACACGATTGTGTTGGTCAGGTGTGTTTTTCCCGGATAGGTAACCTACTGAAGTAATGGCGAACAGCTGAACTCTCATAGTGGCTAGAAACAAGTTCCCATTTGATACATCCGTTTGTATCAGTCAGTCAGTCCTTTTTAGCCAAAAACGATTTAGAATGACAAATCGAAGTTGCCACAGTTCTTTTGCTTCCTAGTCTGATATTCAGAAGTGTCATTTCGTAAAGCAAGATTAGCTGCTAAACTCATGTAAGCATTACATACTCACAGACACTTTCATGGCAAAAACTAGCTCAATCGAATTTGCAACACATATTTCTGGTTCACTTATAGGCATATGCCTAGTTTGTCGCTAATTATTCATAATTTAACATTGTATTAATTCCTTCATTGATAGCAGCAAGGTTATGATTAGGTATGCAGCTTTTTGATTGAAAAAAGAAAGAAATGCATTCTAGTAAACGAAGCTTGGACATGGGTTTTTATCTTGTCCCGGTAAATTATCCTTTCTGCTGCCTTGAGATCGTTCTTTTGAGAAAATATTGCATACCAAACTGCAGTAGCTTTCTATAGTAACTTTGTCATCTTTTTTTTTCCATAAATGCTGCAAAATGCATCTGCCAACCCGACATCTGTCTACGGTAATCCTTGAGGGCATTGATTTCTCCATGCCCTTGCTGAACATCTCAACAACAGAGATCAATGTCAGCGGAATGTTTTTCTGCCTTAGTAGTTAATAGTAGCCATTTTGAGTAGTTTAATATATTGCATTGCATCATGGACAGTCACAAACTTTAGCTGGCCATGCTCCAGCTTAAAGAGAACAAGATGCAACGTCTCTTTAAAAGCTACATTGGGAGAGTCGTGTACATGCTTTCTTTGGAAACCCTCAGAATATATTGCTTCGTCTATTCCTGTGTCTATCTATAATCTGAATGTCTTCATTTGTTTAAGTATTGCTTTGCTCAGAAATTTTCCTTTCAAATTCATCCCTGTCTGCCGTAGCTTTTTCATACAAACTCATAGGTGTATCGTTTGCTCAAACTAATTGTGTAAGCATGTTAGGTATAATTACCAGAAAATGTAGGTTTGCTGATTATCTAATCGTATTGCTTCAGTGTCAGCTGCATATCTGTTATTTAAATATATATGCAGCTAAGTCACCTAGTTTTATATTGGTTGGCTAGCACTAGCAGTCAACATCTGTAATTTCGGTATCTCTCAGCATTTTCTTGCAAGGCAGCTGCAACCAGCTTTGCTCTCTTTTAGTAATTTTATCTTTTCATGTTTCCTACTTTCTCCAATTACAGTCTCACTATTTCATTAGTTTTTATTGTTGTATTTTTATTTGGGAAAGTCCTGACTCAGTCTCAATTTTGCACCAGTAAGTTGTCCGTAAGGAGAGCCGAGAAGCAGGGAGGCAACACCGCAACACCGGCGGTTTGCAAGAGATGCAATCCAATGCTCGATTCTAGACCTCCCGTTCGCACCGAACGCCTGAGGTGTATGAGTTCTTACGGCGACTCCAACAAAAGTGCCTTAGGACATCAGCTCCCCGGACAATTCCCTCTTGGACTGCTTCCGTGCGGACTAGCTGGTTATCAGAAGATATAAATTGGAAAAAACCATGTGATTCTAGTCATTACACGGAGGGATGTATAGGAGCTACCGTGCAATACACATGATTGTGTTGGCCAGGTGTGTTCTTTTACCGCGGTAGCTAAGCTACAGGGGTAATAAGTGACGACTAGTTGGAAGTAAACCGTATTTAGCTGCTCTATAATCCTCTTTTCGATAACTGATTACTCTATAAATTATGTTGCTTGCTGGCGGAATTCTTACATTGCAAACAACTGATTCAATCCGGTTAGTATTGAATCCGTTGGAGAAAATAGAAAAGATATGTTGGTCCATATGATTATCCTTTTCTGAACAACTAATTAAATCTGGTTGTTTATTTGGTTGCTGTGCAAAATTATGGTGCTGTGATTATACCATGTAAATTCACATCGCATGAATAGATGTGGTACGAAATTGCATTGTAGACTTGTCCGTATAATATATCACACATGCACGTTGGTTCCAGTGTTGGACGTAAGTTTTCTACAATGACTCACCAGTCAAACCGTTGTTGCTAGCGTACGAGCTAGTCTTTTACCTCACATGCACGACCCGAACGGTATAGAAGCTCTATTAGACACCCTGGGTGCAGAATTAATTATTCTGCACCCGGCCGGACCGCCCTTTTCAGTTGCCCTGTGGCTCGTAGCGCCTATGGTCGTAATATTACCTTTTTCTTTCTTACCAACGGTTATTTGCAAACAGGTCGTGGCCTCGTGGGGTTTGGGAGCTGCCCACTCACCCCGTCAGTTTTCCTCTGCTTTTCAATCATACACACGGTCGAAACTGACGCAGGAACGGCGAGCGGCGGGCGGCGAGCGGATGAGTTGCCTTCAGCGAGTGGCGGGGCTGCTCTGTGCGCTCGTGGTATGCTCGGCTTCGTCTTCGTTGGCTGGAGGAATCGGCGGCGGCGTAGTCAGCCGACTAGATCTGGATAGATGGCAATGGCAGCATGGCGAGCCGCCTGTGTAGATGGGTCATGGGTGGTGGTTGCGGGCGGTTCCGCAGGCGGCGTCGACATCTTGGACGGCGAAAGGATTCGGAAGACAGGCGGTTGGGCTTGTGGTGTTGGGCCAGCCGAATCGGCGGCGTCATGGTCGAACGGCAGCTGGGAACTGGGGACTGCGGCCGGCGGCAAGGGGCTGCAGCTCAAATTGCTGGCTGTCCAGCGAGGGCTGCAGGTGGGTACTGTGGCAGGCGGCGAGCGTCCGGACTCCTCGGCGGAGTTGTCGTGGTCGGCGGGTGGGTGGCCTCAGATGCAAGCGGTGAGGTGGGTGACCTCGTCGCCGGCAGTACTGTGCAAGTGTGCAGGCGGACGGTCTGTGCGGGGATTGAAGGTGCCTGCCATCACCGCGGTCCCAGGGATGTGCTGCTTGCCAATCCTCACCGGCCGCCCGCCTCCTGCCGTCCCCCCGTCGGCCTGCTCTATCCTCGGTGCGGGGTCTCCGCTCCTGTCTGCCTACTGCCGTTCCTCACCGGTGCCCCCAACCCTCTGGTCAGTCCATGTCAGCCTCCTGCTCCTACTGCACGTAATTTCTTGATTTGCTTGATAGCTAGCCTTCCTCTTTTGATTGATCGGTTTCCTGACTAGCTTACCATGCTCTTTAGCGCATTCCATAAACTAGGTTTCCATCCACATGAATCTGCTAAGTGCTAACCTTCATGAATACAGATTATACCTATTCCTTAGATTGTATTTATTTTAGAGATAACAACGATACAGTTAATAGATCAAGAAGGCCCCAAATAAGTCACAACGATCGAATTAACACACTCGATAAGAATGATGACATATATGTTGTAATGACTTCACAAGATTAAAATTATTGCATGAAATTTTCATCTTTGTCGCATGATTTTTTTATTTAGAATTATTATTCTAGAAATTATGTCATTGTTGATATACTGATTTTCGGTGCTAAGCAACCTGTGATTGGTGTTGGCTGCTTCTCTATTGTCTATCAAACAACTAAGAACCTGAACCTTTATGGTGAATATAAGTTATGAATGACCATTGCACTAATAATCAGATTTTGTAATCTTGATTCAGTCTCATTTCTTATCCTAATCCCGTTGAGAGATTCAATAATATTTTTCTCACACCGTAGTTCATGGGCGTGATTGAAAATTTAGCTCCTCGGACAGGGCCGAGATCCACTACAGTCGTCGGTGCCGGGACTCCTGTACCTACCGACGGCCTCGGACCTCTAGTGGCAGAGGCGCCCGGGTTCTTACGACGACTCCGACATCAACACTTTTCTGTTAGACATCAGCTGCTGTGCAATTCTCTCTAGTACTGCTTCCTGGCGAACTAGCTGGCTATGACAAAGTGCCAGAGAAAGTGCTAGTGATGGTCATAAGATTTTAAGTCTTGGAGAAAACGATGTTATTCTATTCATTATACGGAGGGGAGAGGTATGGAGTTAGCGTGCAAGTCAATGACACGATTGTGTTGGTCAGGTGTGTTTTTCCCGGATAGGTAACCTACTGAAGTAATGGCGAACAGCTGAACTCTCATAGTGGCTAGAAACAAGTTCCCATTTGATACATCCGTTTGTATCAGTCAGTCAGTCCTTTTTAGCCAAAAACGATTTAGAATGACAAATCGAAGTTGCCACAGTTCTTTTGCTTCCTAGTCTGATATTCAGAAGTGTCATTTCGTAAAGCAAGATTAGCTGCTAAACTCATGTAAGCATTACATACTCACAGACACTTTCATGGCAAAAACTAGCTCAATCGAATTTGCAACACATATTTCTGGTTCACTTATAGGCATATGCCTAGTTTGTCGCTAATTATTCATAATTTAACATTGTATTAATTCCTTCATTGATAGCAGCAAGGTTATGATTAGGTATGCAGCTTTTTGATTGAAAAAAGAAAGAAATGCATTCTAGTAAACGAAGCTTGGACATGGGTTTTTATCTTGTCCCGGTAAATTATCCTTTCTGCTGCCTTGAGATCGTTCTTTTGAGAAAATATTGCATACCAAACTGCAGTAGCTTTCTATAGTAACTTTGTCATCCTTTTTTTCCATAAATGCTGCAAAATGCATCTGCCAACCCGACATCTGTCTACGGTAATCCTTGAGGGCATTGATTTCTCCATGCCCTTGCTGAACATCTCAACAACAGAGATCAATGTCAGCGGAATGTTTTTCTGCCTTAGTAGTTAATAGTAGCCATTTTGAGTAGTTTAATATATTGCATTGCATCATGGACAGTCACAAACTTTAGCTGGCCATGCTCCAGCTTAAAGAGAACAAGATGCAACGTCTCTTTAAAAGCTACATTGGGAGAGTCATGTACATGCTTTCTTTGGAAACCCTCAGAATATATTGCTTCGTCTATTCCTGTGTCTATCTATAATCTGAATGTCTTCATTTGTTTAAGTATTGCTTTGCTCAGAAATTTTCCTTTCAAATTCATCCCTGTCTGCCGTAGCTTTTTCATACAAACTCATAGGTGTATCGTTTGCTCAAACTAATTGTGTAAGCATGTTAGGTATAATTACCAGAAAATGTAGGTTTGCTGATTATCTAATCGTATTGTTTCAGTGTCAGCTGCATATCTGTTATTTAAATATATATGCAGCTAAGTCACCTAGTTTTATATTGGTTGGCTAGCACTAGCAGTCAACATCTGTAATTTCGGTATCTCTCAGCATTTTCTTGCAAGGCAGCTGCAACCAGCTTTGCTCTCTTTTAGTAATTTTATCTTTTCATGTTTCCTACTTTCTCCAATTACAGTCTCACTATTTCATTAGTTTTTATTGTTGTATTTTTATTTGGGAAAGTCCTGACTCAGTCTCAATTTTGCACCAGTAAGTTGTCCGTAAGGAGAGCCGAGAAGCAGGGAGGCAACACCGCAACACCGGCGGTTTGCAAGAGATGCAATCCAATGCTCGATTCTAGACCTCCCGTTCGCACCGAACGCCTGAGGTGTATGAGTTCTTACGGCGACTCCAACAAAAGTGCCTTAGGACATCAGCTCCCCGGACAATTCCCTCTTGGACTGCTTCCGTGCGGACTAGCTGGTTATCAGAAGATATAAATTGGAAAAAACCATGTGATTCTAGTCATTACACGGAGGGATGTATAGGAGCTACCGTGCAATACACATGATTGTGTTGGCCAGGTGTGTTCTTTTACCGCGGTAGCTAAGCTACAGGGGTAATAAGTGACGACTAGTTGGAAGTAAACCGTATTTAGCTGCTCTATAATCCTCTTTTCGATAACTGATTACTCTATAAATTATGTTGCTTGCTGGCGGAATTCTTACATTGCAAACAACTGATTCAATCCGGTTAGTATTGAATCCGTTGGAGAAAATAGAAAAGATATGTTGGTCCATATGATTATCCTTTTCTGAACAACTAATTAAATCTGGTTGTTTATTTGGTTGCTGTGCAAAATTATGGTGCTGTGATTATACCATGTAAATTCACATCGCATGAATAGATGTGGTACGAAATTGCATTGTAGACTTGTCCGTATAATATATCACACATGCACGTTGGTTCCAGTGTTGGACGTAAGTTTTCTACAATGACTCACCAGTCAAACCGTTGTTGCTAGCGTACGAGCTAGTCTTTTACCTCACATGCACGACCCGAACGGTCAAGTGCGTGGGCGTGGGGTGGGTGATCCTCTCGGGCAGGCCGGATCGGACGTGGGCGCGGGATTAGATTGGAGGTTACGTCGCATGGAACATAATTTTACAACACCTGATGCGCGGGTGCGGAGCGGATCGGGGTGTAGACGCACGACAGCCGGCTCGGGTGCAGAATAATATTCTGCACCCAGGAGTCAAATAGCGCTACCCTATACTATAGATAGATATATATATAGGACATATTATATATATATATATAATACATAATTTTATGTATAACACTCATAAGATCAGGTCGTCACTCAAGCTACACAAAGCCAAAGCCAAACACCATAGAATTGTCACCGCAAAGCAATCCGAGACCAACGCGGTCGCCACCCAGTCATCTGCAACCCTGCATGGTAGCCGGAACCACCTATACCTGTTCCAAGGCGGCACCTCCAGGAAATTGATGACCGAGAGCATGAGAGCATCGCTGCCGACAGCTCCAAAAGAGTTCAGATTTTTAACCGACCACGTGCTCCAAAGGATTTGAGATTTTCCCCCAAAGGAACTTACGAGTATGTTTGGTTGAAAAAACAAATGAAATGTAATGTGATGGTTCCATTCCTGTTAAATAAGTTGGTTATGTTTATGCGTTTAGTTGGAGCTAAAATGGGAATGAAATGGTTCTTATCATGCATTTTGTTGGAGATATGGAATTGTGCGAATTTGGTTTGGCCACCTCTTAATACAGAGGGGGTGATATTATCTCTCATATCAACTAACAACAACAATGACCAACTAACAATTTGACATAAACATATACCAAAATGAAGAACATATAATTTTATTGATCCTACTAGCCACACGGCCACCGTCGCCCCTCCTCTATATATATTCCTCTCCTCTATATATATTCCTCTGCTGCCAGCTTCTTTCACTTCCCCCATTGCCCTTCTGGTTTTGTAGTCGTGCCGCCAAAAGTGGGAGAGACGAGGGAGACGATGGGAGAGGATAGGTTTTGAGTATCAGATGGATTTTGTTTCCATGTAAAGAAAGACATTTGCAATGGGTTAACGCCACGAACGTTCACATTCCACCAATTGGTGGAACTAGTGTATTTTGGATCTAGTGGGAATCTTCCCCTTTTTTTGAAACCACTCCATTTCATTAGTTATTTTTTCAACCAAACATGGGAACATGGGCCAGGTGCAAAACCATTCCATTAAATTCAACCTGGTGACACAAACCAAATTAACATACCCTAAGACATACGCGTCGTTAGAAGATTGTAGCTCCCGAACGACAGAAACAATAAGGCGAACAACATGCGAAGGTGTCACCATCATCGACATTGAAGTGTAAGGCTTTGTCCCGGTGTGCGACGTCCAGAACCAAGCTCCGCAAGCTTCTTAGACAACACGAGCGGCAAGCAAGGCGACATGACTCTTGTCGCTGACCCCTGAACCTATCCACATCTCTAAGGTACAACAACGCCTCACACCACGACCAACGCGACATGCCTGCCCCTAAGGGCCACCTCCATCCTGAAGCCGCCACTCCAGTCTCCAGCTAACCTCTTCCTCCGAGCTCCACCAAGCCACAACGCGCTCTGAGCAGATCTGCCGCATGTCCACATTTGTCCCATGCCTCCCCGAGCCAGAGCAACGTCACCCCCATTCGTGCCTCGCCAAGCAGCATGCCTAAACCCAGCCGCATGCCCTCACAAACCCAGATCCAACCAAGACTGGACGGCGTCAGGCAGCCGGCCACAATACCCTCCGCCACAACTGAGCAAGGCATCGAACAGGCACGACCGCTTGCCAGCTATAACCGCAAGCGAGGCTCTCCTCCGTTGCCACGGTCGTATCCGAGCCCGTCACCAAACCACATTTAGACCCCTCCACGGACGAGTTGAACAACCCTTACGATCGAGTTTTGTGGTGGCGGAGGCGAGGAGGGGGACGCCTGTGTCTCCAGGGGTGACGACACAGAGGCTCAACCTTTCCCTTTTTGATATTGAAGCCTATCATGCCGCAATTTATGTGGCCAATTTCGGTATTTTGATCTATCAAATGAACTGTGTTTCAAAGAAAGTCTAGGTACTTGAATTTTTGTATGAAATTAGTTTGAAACTAACCCAGAAATTTGATTTTGCAAAATACTCTATACCCCGTCGAAAACACCGAAATTGCGTTGAAACTGTGAACACTTGTTCTAATTAAGCACACCTCACCAACTTGTAAGGAAATACGCGGGTAAACATAGTTTGTTCTCTCAGACATTAGTTGACACCAAACATGCTCGTATAGACGTATAGTACGATCGTTTATTCTTCCGTTTAAATTTGCTACAGTGTGGCGCAGCTGTCAATTGTATTTGCACGTCTGGCGGCTTGCAGCTAAACAGTGTTGTGGTAGTACTCGTAGGGACCGTTGTCGTTCATGATTCGTTCTATGATTGATGGCAGTATTGAGCTGGTTTTCGCCGAGAAACAAAATCGACGGAACGGCCTGCAGGACCTGGATGCCCTGCTAGCGACGGGCTTTTTAGTTGGACGGCCTGCATCGTGTGTTTGGGCCGGCTGGAATAGATCCGTGAACACATCTATCGCTCTTTGCGAGCGTTTCCTAATCAACGCCCGTTGCCTTGGTTAACAAGCAAACGGAGCGTCTAATTGACGCGGTACGCGGAGAATATGGCGCTCCACCCGTTATGGTTGCTTCGTGGGCCGTTCTGAAAACGGCCCAGAAACAGGTAAATGAACATTTTCAAATTTAAACATTTAACAAAAACTGAATAATTTTGAAGTATGATCATTTTCAAATTCTGAATATATTTAATTTTGAACATTTTAAGATTTGAACATATTTAAAAAACTAAACTTTTCGACTTTGAACGTGTTACAAAAACTAAAATATTTTGTTTATTTTGAGCATTTTTTCTCAAATACTAAACATTTTTCACATTTGAACATTTAAGAACCTGAACAATTTTTAATTTTGAAGATTTTTCAGGTTTTGAATATTTTAAAAATTGAACATTTTCATATTTGATATTTTTTTAATGTTTTTTGTTTCAACCAATTTTTTTTTTAAAATTTTATTTTATTTTAAAATTTAAACACAACTAAAATTTGAAATTTTAAAAACTGAACAATTTTCTATATTGATTTTTTAAACTAAAATCTTTTAAATTATGAAACATTGTTTTCGATAGATCCACAAAGAAATAGAAAAAAGAAAAATCGAAAAGTAAATAAAACTCAAACAAGAAAAACAAAAGCGAAAATATTGGAAAAAGGCAGATAGGAGCTACATGGGTCAGTCAACCTTATCCGGGAGGGGTGCGTGGAGCGTTGTTCGCTCCGCCGTACCCGTTAAGTAGGATCCTTGACAGCCAATGCGTACACCTCCATAGTTTCTTCACCTAATCAAAACTATTGGGCTAGCCCAATTGTTCCTTTTTTTTCTTCTTCAGATTTAATGGTTTTTCTTGTTCAACGTTGTTTAATATAAATTTTTGGTTGTTATTCTTTTCGTTTTTTCTTTTACATTTATGAATATTTTTGTACTTATGAAAAAATAATCATCTTTTCAAATGGTTTAAATTTCAAAAAATCTTTATATTTTTTGAAATGATAATTTTTTAAATGGTTCAGGTTTTTCATTTTTTTTGAAGAAAATATTTAAAATTTATTTTCTTAAAAATGTTTATTTTGAAAAAGGTTCATGTTTTAAATTTTTTAAAAGATGGTTCACATTTCGAAATTCTTTCATTTTCTAAAAATTGTAAATGTTTTTGTTTTTTTCATTTTTCGAGAATGGTATCTATTTTGAAATTTGTTCATTTTTTGAAATTGGTTCCGATAGTTTTTTTCATTTTTAGAATGATTTAGATTTGAAAATGTTAATTTTTTAATGTAGAATACAAAAATGTTCATTTTTCAAATTGATGAAACATTTTATTTTTGTAATTTTGCAGCCATAAGAAAGGAAAAAATAACTCAAGCTTTATAAGCAAGCTTACTTGGATTTACGTATAGCAGTAGCACTCTGTTACCATGAAATAATGGAGCTTATATACAACGCAAGTGAGCAGCGCACCCACGATGGCCCCGAAAAATGTATTGTACAATTTATTATTTTCAACTTTTCAAACCCTAAACAATTTTCAAATGCATTTTTTATTTTAAATATATTTTTACAACTAAATATAAACTTTTTTATGTTTGAACACTTATTAGAAAGGAAAAAAGAAAAAAACGAGAAAAGTAGAAAATAAAAAATAAAAGATGATGAAAGAGAAAAATAAAAATAGAAGATAGGGTTACTGAAACCTCTCCCCATCCTAGGGTCCTTGGTCAAGCCCCCTTCCAATCCTGCGCTAGAGCCTCTAACCTTGCCTCGTTCTCTTCCACCATCTACTAACATTCTTAAAACAAGTCAAAAGTCAAAGGAGGATGGATTGTGCACAAAAATCAAGTGCATTCTCATACTTCTCCTGATAATAATCTTTCTTCTTCTCTCTCTTGTAATGGAGATTCAGTAAGGTTTTTATTGAAATCCAACTTCACTCTCAGTATTACAAGTTGCGAGCTACATTTGCACTTCCTTAATCTCACCCATCTCATGGGTCATACTTTCAACGGTTTCCACTGAAAATTGGTTTCCACCAGATACTTTCTCCTCTTACCACATGATGTTTGAGTCATTTGTATAGCAGTTTATGCATCTGAGCCCTCAATGGAAATCTATCAAGCTTCATAGACTTAGGGTTTCTATAACCATCATACTCCTCGATGGTCACAACTTGCTCACTAAACTACCATGGACCCTGGTTCATGACTTCATTCCAATCTTCTAAGCGTTTGAATTGAATGCTGATAAGGTTATCCTCAATCTGACGCCAGGTAACCTCTTTGGCCGGGTTCCGCATTGCTTTCATATCAGCAAGAAGTGCGCCGTCGCTAAACCCTAATTTGGACATGTGCAGTCGACCAATAGCAAACCACTTGGCTTTTACATCTCTTTTTGATTTCATCTTCCCAAATGAAATCGTTAACCTCACATCCTCCAGATGCAATCTACAGAGGAGATCATCAATGTTTTCTACCTTTCGATTACTAGCCGGGCGGAACAGAGTGAGAGAGGTTGATCGCCTTCCACCACTAAGCAGAATTATCCGATCAACCACTAAACTCTCGACAGGGTTTACACCGCTACCACGGGAGAAAGAAACTCTAGTTTCACCGAGTCAATAAGTGAACGGACATAGTACTTGGAGAGTTTTGAGTTAGTGATTAGGTGAAGGGGTTACTGCGAACTGTGATGTCAACATAGCTAGCTCCAGCAGATAATTGTAGCGTTGGGATGTGGAACGGCAAAATTGATACTTATTCTTTGTCGAGAACCCGCTCTTTCTCCTGCAGCTTGCACGAAAACGAGCGGGTTCTAGACAGAGAAGCCACCAAGTCGTTTTGCTGCTTCTGTTCGAGTTTAGTGGCCTTGGGTTTTGCAGGAAAAAATCCCATGTGAGGCGAGTCAAGTATCTAGTACCAAGAGTATTATACTACAGAAGATGTACGCAAGGCATCATCCTTTACAGGAAAGAAATTCAGTACAGTAGCAAATGCAAACATCCAGATACCGCCCCCTGCAGACTTGAGCTGTGCAACCACTAAACCACTACCCGTTGTTCATTGGCGATACCTTGAGAGAAGCTAGATCTGTTCTGCTCGCACGTGATCAGGACAGAGACCATACATAAACAACGGTTGATTTCAAGCGCGCACCAGCCTGGATCGTCTAAGCAAGAAAACATCCTTAATTAGACAGCGAGCTCCTAGTTAATACCGTTGTCAGCCTGCTTTCTCTAATCGCACCCCCATTCCACAGCGAGGCCTGCATGTGGCGGCCTATCAAGGAGAAAAAGGTTGCTGAAAACTCAACCAGATTAGCCGTTTCTTCATTAATCTTGCTGTCTTTGAAGCATTATTGAACTAGTTTATTCATTACAGCAACTGTGGGGTTTGCAGGCGCATGGAGCCAGCAGCATTTTTCTAGAGCAATCAGCACATACCTGTTTTCTGTTACTCCTTTTAGAGAGATGATGAAGGTGTGTTGTTTTCCATCAAGGTGTTGTGCGATTTACATATGTCCCTGTTCCTGAATACTGAATACTGATGTAGGAGTACCTGTACCAAGCTACAGCTCGTCACATAGCTGTGTGATCGATCACCAATCACGTACGTACTCGCGTGGAGTACTATGGAAGCAAATGCACTCGCATGCATAGGTGAAAACCATCAACAATAATTAATATGGAATAGACTTAAGCATGTACTGAAAAGTGACATGCCACTGAGTCACAAGCTACAATTTTGTTGTTGCATTAGAGGAGGTGCTTACTGCGCTCCAGTGTTCAAGTTCGCAACAGCAACGCCTTTTATTTATGAGTTACAGCTAACTAACTAGGAACACAGCCAATTAATCCCTGAAAGAATTAAGAACACGGCCAAGCTATTTTGTTTTTCTTGATCTCTGTATTGGACGAATTCTTATAGCCGTCAGTAGGTTTGTTAAGATGTCACACACATCACCTAATCCATTTTTCCTGAAAATACTAATCTTCGTCATTTTCCATGCGTTTTCTTTCTTATGACTCTTCATGCTCATGACTCGCTCATCACAGAGTTGTTTATAAGGTGAAAACCACTTAACCACATAAAGTTTCGTTCATCATGCAACTCGGCGGATGGTTGTTTCCTGTCGCTTGCTCTCCTTTCTCGTGCTTGAAAGCTGACATGTACAATACTATACTAAAAGAAAGCAGGAAAATATTCGCTCAAAGACAAGAAATAGAGAGCGAAATCTCGAAAGGGAAAAGCGGCAGCATCTTCAGTGATATTGTATAGTGTTATGATATGGTATAGTGTTAAACTAAGATAAATGGAGGAAGAAGAAATATATATCGAATCTTTCAACAAAAAATAACGTAGGTAGCACGATCTCTAGTCTCTCTGTAAATGATTTCAATCAGCTGGCCACACCTTTACACAACGTACAAGAGAAATGAAGTAGCCAACAGGTTTGACGTACGTTGCTGTCAGCATACTGCATACAGCATGCATGTAGTTTTAAAAAAAGAAGGGAGAAAAGAGTTCGAAACACACAACTACTGTGGAAAAAGGAATCATGCTTTGATTGCCGAGAACGCTAGCTTTCTCTTTTCTTTTGGAAATGCTTGTTAGCGAAGCTGTAGAACTGAGATTCCGAGAACATCGTCATGCTAATGGCATTCATATGAACCTGGATATAAGATGTTTTAGGTGTTAATGTTATACTTGTTATAAATTGAATAGAAATATACACTAAAATGTGTGGATATATGTGTATAAATATGAATGTGAAAATGGTTAAGATATCTTATATTATGAAACGGAGAGAATATGTTAATATAGTACGTCTGAACCCTGCACCGGCGAATGATGATTGGAGGTGATTAATTTACTACGGCGTCAAAATGAATTACCTGTCTCTCCACCAACTATCTAACAGAAGAGAGTGCTTCTCAAACAAGATAAAGCTCATAACTAAATTAATCGTCCACTGTACCTAATAAGCAAAATGTGCAAGGCGAGAATTTGATCACTGAACCACCACTGACATAACATATCACTGGTCCTACAGCAAGTCGTGCCATGACATCACGAAATTTTTCTACCTAATACCAAGGCTTAAACTAATCTGAGCACTCAATACTTGAGAGACATTCTTCATCTACCTACCCTAACATACTGCTAATTACTGTATTCACAAATCATCATCACGATCGAGCAGGCTGGCTAGAACATCATCTTGCGGTCTAATCTGGATCCGACGGCCGAGATCAACGCGGCGGTATTCTCCTGGAGCACGCGCACCACGTCCGCCATGGACGGCCTCAGCTCGGGCCTGTCGCTGACGCACCGCATGGCGAGGTCCCCGACGACGGTTGCCTCGGCGGCGTCGTATCCGCCGCCGAGCCTCCGGTCCACCACGTCGGCCACGTTTCCCTCGCTGACCGTGGGCCCCACCGCGGCGGTGAGACGGCGCCCGGTGTCCCGGCACACGGCCTGCCTCCCGGTCACCAGCTCGAGCAGCAGCACGCCGAAGCTATACACGTCGCTCTCCTTGTTGGCCACGCCGGAGCGGAGGAGCTGGGGGTCGACGTACCCAGGGGAGCCCATGATGGCGCGGCCCGACGACCTGCCTGATCGGCCCGCCGGCGTGGCCGAGACGCCCGAGTGCGCGAAGCCGAAGTCACAGAGCTTGGCGTCCATGTTCCCGTCGAGGAGGACGTTGGACGCCTTGATGTCCCCGTGGATGACCGCGGGGCGGCAGGTGTCGTGGAGGTACTCGAGCGCCGTGGCCACCTGGAACGCGATCGCCACGCGCCGCGACCAGGGCAGCGGCGCGTCGACGCCGCCGTGGAGCCGCTCGTGGAGGTCGCCGTTGGGCGCGTACTCGAAGACGAGCACGCCTTCGTCCCGCTCGTCGCAGTAGCCGAGGAGGCGGACGACGTGCGGGTGGCGGAGGGAGAGGAGCACGTGGAGCTCCTGGCGGAAGGCGCGGTGGAGGCGCTCGCTGCTGCAGTGGACCTTGACGGCGCCGAGGCGGGAGGGGGAGAGCGAGGCGAGGTAGACGGTGCTGAACCCGCCGTGGCCGATCACGCGGGAGGAGAAGCACCCCGTGGCGGACTCCACCTCGGCCCACGCCATCTGCCTGGCCGCGGCGCCGTCCACACCCTCCTCCTCCTCACAGTCCCATCCCGCCGGCTCTGCCGCCACGCGGGAGCTGGCCGCGCCGGCCTCGCCCCGCTTCCTGACGTCGGCGCCGCGCCGTGCTAGGCACGCGAAGAGGCCGCACCCTTGGAACAACATTGTGAGGTGAGTTGGCGCACGTCGAGAGTAGATCGATCGAGTCGAGCTGAGATCAATCCAAGTGAGCAGAAGAGTGGGAGAATAGGTTCCCTCTCCTCTGGTTTTGTTGCTGCTGCGTTCTTGGCGCTGCCTTCCTGGATAAGCTGGGACAGGTTGGACAGCGGCTGCAGATGAAAGAATCAGGCTGGCTCGCTGGCTCCTTGTATGCTACGGGTCAAATGCATACCTGTGGGCTTATATACGCAAAGGAGGTAGCCACTTCGCTTGTGGTCTTCCTCTGCATCTCGTGTTCTTCCTCCTTGTGAAGAGTGGGCCACACCCACACCACGCAGCAAATCATTCGCGCCAAAAGAAAGACGATTCTTTTCAGAGAAGGTGATGTGATGATGAGTGGGGACGTCATCAACATCTCCAAATCTTGTTTTTTAAATATATTTTTATCTAACATTCGGTCGTCAAAACGTGCTCTTGACCCTGTTGCTTCAGGACTGGAAATGATTATTTAATGACGGTCGCGTGTCCCTGAGGGAATGTTCAGAAACGCGGCTACATTAATTGATCTTCAAAAACATGTTTCAAGAGCTCATTGCTGCTTGCTGCTCGAGCAGGAGTGTCGGTTACCATGGACGGACCAGGTACAAAGACCAGTCTAGTGTTGCCTATGTTGACTGCGCTGATTATTTTCAGAAACGCGGGTATTATTGCACCTTTGCATACATCAACACCGCAAGCCACGCATCGCATCACTCGGTTCGGGCTCTCGTGTTTTCGTGGGGAACGGTCCGGACTGTTGGATCTACCCTATACGTCGTTTACTTTCCAACGTAAACGAAGACGAGCTTCCGATGAAACGACGCGTACTACAATCCGTCGAGATGCACGTACGTAGCTAACCAAGCTATAACTGATCAGTACAATCGATCGTCAACTAGGAATAGCTCACAACGCACGCACACAATGATCGATTTGATTGCTATAGGTGCGTATCGCACCTGTGTCTTCTATCTTTCTTTTTTTTTTCTCAAATCGATGATCTTACATGGGGGTCTTTACATGTATTTATATCAGTACTAGTGCATCTAACCTAGTAGGATTAGAACTCCTAATTCCTACCCAAATCGGACTGCACAAATCGTGCTTATTTCCAATATTCACCCCCCTAAGCACGACATGTGCTTTAGTTTGACCTGGGTCGCAGATACGCCAGTCACTCCGCGTAGGTGTTACCCTCGACATTACTTTCGCCGCTTCAGCCTTCATCATTGACATTACTTTCGCCGTTCTTCGAGACTTGCATGACATCGACATTGCTTTTGTCGACTCACCTGCATTCTGACGACGACCATCCTTTTTGTCGACGTCTTGAAACATCATCTTTGTTTCGGTGCCTTTGAAGCAATCTTCCGTATAATTTATTGGTTTCATCTCTGTAATAATTACCTTAAACAAATGTAGCCGCGCAAAATGCATCTCACTTTCGTCTTGTCGCTCTTCTGTCAACGACAATGCTTCACGCCAATACTCCATCGTATCGGTGTCCTCAAATTTCGCCAGTTCCTCAGCGTGCTTCCTTTCCCCTTGAACACTTCCTGACGGTATAGGTACTCCTTTTTGCGTTCCCTGCATGCCGTGTTCTGGGTTGGGCGCCCCTTGAACTTCCTCTGACCGTAGCCCCTCATGTGGTGAACCTCCTCCTTGGTCATCAGCTGATGACTTAGACGGCCTACTTGCATCTGGACTGACTTTGTCCCCTTCTCCTTTTTCTGGACTGCCTTCTGGCAAGCTGCTTCTTTCTTCCATAACGACAAGTTTGCCCCATGACGCAACAATGCGCCTTACTCTACCCTGCGACACCATGATGCGCCGCACTTCATGGACTTCTGACGCCATGTACGTCTTGACTTCTTTTTTCTGCGACGCGACACTACGCCGCACATCATGGACTTCTGGCGCCATGTACGCCTTTACTTCTTTTTCCTTCGACGCGACACTACGCTGCTCATCATGGACTTCGGGCGCCATGTACGCCTTCATACCAGTACTATCGGCATGAGTTCTTGAATCACCTCCCGTGTCAGTAGAATCGACACGAGTTTGCGGAACTTGAATGCAAACTTCCTCTTCCACAAGCGTGTCAGTTTCTTTAGCCACCACTTGAAGAACTGGATCATCCTCGTCCACCAGTTCGCACATCAGGTGCATCGGACTATCGTCTTCTTCCTGGCCCAAGAGAGCCCTCTCCTTCGATGATTTTCGGCAATCAGACTTGAAGTGCCCAAGTTCTCGGCAGTTATGACACCTTACTTTTTTTATGTCAAACTTCCTCCTTGGCGGAGTATCGTCATCATCCTCTTCTTCTTCATCGTCTTCTTGCTCATCATCGTCCTGCTCAGCGATGTACTTTTTCGCTGGACGTTGCTTATCCTTCATTTTCTTCCGCTCTTTAGCAAGTCGAGTTTCAAGATCAGCTTGAGAATACATGAGTTTCTCACCATCGTCCTTGAACTCTTTTCTTCCCTTCTGATTCTCTTCGTGTGTCCTCAATCTTCCGATCGCTTCAGGCACCGTCATCTTTGTGACATCGCTGAACTGCTCGATCGTCCCGATAATACTCGTGAATTCGTCGGTGACCGATGAAAACAGCTTCTCGACGATATCTGTATCCGTGACGGATCCTCCGAGAGATTTAATCTCACTTGCCAAGTTTGTTAGCTTCTCGGAATACTCAGCGATCGTTTCTCCTTTGGACATCTCCAACTTGTTAAGCTGCCTCTTAAGCACCTGTGCACGGGCACGCTTCACCTTATCTTCGCCGACTCGCATCTCTCGTATTGCTTCACACGCTTCCCTCGCCGTCTCGTAATTGGCAAGAGTCATCACCATGGAATCTGGTACGGACTGCGAGAGAGCAGCCATGGCGCCATGGTCAACCTCGTCGTCCACCGCGCCATCGCCTTCTATAGCCTTCCAGACACGGAGGTTTCGGAGGATGAATTTCATCTTCGTGGCCCAAACCACATAATTTGTGTCGGTCAGCATTGGATACTGAATCGAAACAAAACTTGTTCTTGACATCATCATAAGCGGCTTGCCGCTACCTTCGGAAGTTACTAGCGCCTGCTTCGCCGCAGCCGCTGTCTTCTCCTTATTCGTTTCCTCGTCGTCGCTTGACCAGGCTCTGATACCACTTGTTGGATCTGCCCCTATACGTCGAGTACTTTCCGACGTAGACGACGACGAGCTTCCGATGAGACGACGCGTACTACAATCCGTCGAGATGCACGTACCTAGCTAACCAAGCTATGACTGATCAGTACAATCGATCGTCAACTAGGAATAGCTCACAACGCACGCACACAATGATCGATTTGATTGCTACAGGTGCGTATCGCACCTGTGTCTTCTATCTTTCTTTCTTTTCTCTCAAATCGATGATCTTACACGGGGGGTCTTTACATGTATTTATAGCAGTACTAGTGCATCTAACCTAGTAGGATTAGAACTCCTAATTCCTACCCAAATCGGACTGCACAAATCGTGCTTATTTCCAATACGGACTCCGGTAGTGTAGTGTTCTAGCCACCGAATCGAAGATGGACGAGTCCCTTGCCTTTCATTCTTTCAATGTGTTTTCTGTCCTGATGTGTCTGTGGCTGTTCGGGACCCAACTGGATATCACAACCAATGGGGCATCGACACATCCGCCTCAACCTATTTCAAGCCCAAATTTGGGGCAGAAATGTAACGACGGACATCGACCACGTCGAACTCCTATCTCGACTATCAGCCTCGCCCCAACGACCAATCACCGCTTTGGTCGGGGCGGGCCAACTCTATAAAGGGACGCCAATGAGTTAAACCCTAGCGCAGTAGCTATGACCACCTCGGCCACCTCTTCTCCAAGCTACGGAATGGATCCGCCTCAACCGCTACCGTCGAATCATCTCCTCAACCAGATCAACAACACACACATGAGCATGTTTGGGCGCGGAAGTGGCAAGTTCTCTCGGTCGCGAGTCTGCCTGAGCTGGTATTATCACGTCTCCACCAGATTCGCGCGGGCTATCAGAGCAGGCGAGGAGGGATATGGAGGGAGCACGTTCGAACATCCCTGACTCCAAGGTGGAGGAGTATGCCGTGAGGGTTAGAGGAATCGCCCCTGTCGCTGCCACAACTACTCTCGACGCGGAGCAGGACATCGGGCAGGAGGCGGACGTCGACGACCGGCAGCTGCAGGAGGCCATGTAGCGCTCACTATGCTCGACGACGACCATGCCCAATGCCCTACGCTTGCCCACGACCTCAATGCCAAGGAAGTTGCAATGTGTCAAACCTGAAAATTCATAGGGAACTGCAGTAACTATTGTCCAAAAAAATCTTTATGATCCCATAAGTGTTATTTATAAATCCTGTAATATGCTAAATCGTTGGGCAATTGTGCAGAAAATTAACAGGCGAATAAGTCTTCAAGATGGAGTAGGCATGATCAAGTTGATAACATGATTTGTATTTCAAGTGGCATGGTTGGATTACTACATCAGCTAGAATAATAAATTGAGGGAAAAAATGCCAGCTGAAATATAAGATGTGTACAACTATAAGAGCTGATGTTAAAGTTCTCTAGTCCGTCCGACCAAATGAGTGAAGTAGTAAAGCTCACATATTTATGTGACTTGATATGCATTAATAATCCTCGTGACATTTTCTCAAATTTAAAAAGTACGGCGTACCAAACTAGGTGTGGTTTCAGTTCTTTTGATAATTTATTGGGTCCTTTTCATTTCATCATGATATCCATGCCCAAAATTGGATTTCGTTGTCATAACAGATGAGTCCTTCTAGCATAGGGTTGTCAGCAAAATCGGAGAGCGATTTCATACCCTCTTCTCGGCTTACCACGAGGAGAAGCATTGCTCAGATTGTGCATCGAGTGGGCGGGGTTGGAGGCCGATCGAGGTAATTTTTACTACTGGCGAACTAAAATAAGTATAACTTTTTACTGAACATTTATACTTTTAGAATGCAGTTTTCAGATTCTACGGCAGTTACAAGTATAACTTTATGTTATAATATTTTGCATAGTTAACCACATAACAATGTTATCAAATGCGGATGCTAGCATTCTTTATTGTACAATTATAAAATATATGTTGAAATAAACTTCCTTTGTGCTAAAGTTGAACTGCATTTACATAAATAACCATGAATTTATATAACAATTGCATAAATATATGGGCCGGTATAAATATTTATATATAAATAGCTCTTAAGATTACAACCTAAAGAACATTTTCATAGTATATTTTACTGTAATTATATTTATTGAATCTTCTTTGTACAAATTGAACAGTTGGCACAACAAACCTAATAGTCTTGTGCTTTTACGAGCCAGCCCGTCAACCCCAGGCCGACCCATGAAACCCAAGCCGATTTTTTTTAAATAATACATTTTTTATTGGAAATTCGGAAAATATTGTGCAGAAATAGGAATTTTCAGAAATAATGCGGCCTCGGCCCGGAGGAGGCCGAAACGGCTGCGTCGGCCCAGCGCAGGCCGACCAGGACTCGTCGGCCCAGAGGAAGCCGACTGGGGCCTCGGCCGCATCTGCGCGCGTGCAGGTGCCTGGCACGGCCTGCATGGCACTGGTCGGCCTCCTATCGGCCGACCAGGCCCTGTCGGCCCAGGGAATGCCGACGTTTGCATGGGCTGTTTTCCCGCCACCGTTTCGCGCCTCTTTTTTCTCCCGCCACCGTTTCGCGCCTATTTTTTCTCCCGCCACCGTTTCGCGCCTATTTTTTCACGTGACCGTTTCCCGTCTTGTCCCGCCACCGTTTCGCGCCTGTTTTTTCTCCCGGCACCGTTTCACGCCTCTTTTTTCGCGTGGCCGTTTCCCGCATGATTCTCCCGCCAAATTATTCCCGCCCGCGGACTCCCGCCTCTATAAAAACCACCCGAGGCTAGGCATGTTACTCTGAAGAGCGCACGATGGTGTGTATTGTTCCTTGTGAGAAGTGTGTGTCCGGGTATCACATAGCCGCATCCCAGCATCTGGCTATGATTTCCGAGGATTTGAAGGTAGATGGTAGGATAGTTCCTCGTGCCCGGTGGGTCAAAGCCTGGCAGATCACACAGACCGATCGGTTCTTCTTCAGGCGGTGCAGGCCCTGTAGCTGCTTGTGCCGCTACTTGGGCTACATGAAACGCCACTGCCGCAGTACGTGCAGCTTTCCTCTCCCGAACATGTTTGTTCGTGAACTCATCAAGCTTGCCACGGATAAAATTGTACTTCCACTCCTGGTTCTGCTTGCAAAGTTTTTTGAACAGATTCATGAGACTCTTATTTCTGAACTGTGAGAAGAAGTTAGCACCTAGATGGCGCATGCACCAACGACTCTGAAGATCCACCCACGGTGTTTCTTCATCTGGTCCAGGGTTTGCTAATGCCTTTATAGCGTTGAGTATACCCGCATGTCTGTCATGTAGAACGCAAACATTATGCTTATCCTTCACAACTGCTTTTTTCAGCTGCCTAAAGAACCACGTCCAACTATCCGTGTTCTCGCTCTCAACAAAAGCGAAAGCAACGGGCAACAGTTGGTTATTGCCGTCTTGGCCAATAGCAGTCAATATCTGACCCTTGTACTTGCCGGTCAAAAATGTGCCATCGACACATAACACTGGTCGGCAGTGGCTAAAGGCTTCGATGCATACACCAAAAGAGAAGAACAAACGGTGCAACACCCTAACTGTAGGGAACTCTGGCATGTAGAAGTCTTGAAGATCAACATATGTGCCAGGATTCCTCGCCTGAAGCGTGCGGAGCAAACGGACAACAGAATCATATGAGTCAAATAAAGACCCAAATCTCTGCTCCAGCGCGCTCTGCTTAGCCCTCCAGGCCTTGCCATAAGAAATGTTGAAATTGAATCTCGTGAAGACTTTGTTCCTTATTGCCTTCACTTCCATCGCCTTGCTCTCCACTATCTCCGTGTAAAACAAACGAGCAATAAGCGTGGATGACAGATTACGGTGATCCTGAAGGATGCTGGGAATACGACATGTATGCATTACCATGTCACTCACAACCCAGTTCGTATCATACTTGGGGACATATGCGTGCACCCTACCCGGACAATCTATCCTCGAGCATTCCATGGTCAGATATTTCTTACTCGAGACAGTTGTCTTGAAAACCCTTGATGTCGACATTGCCCACTGTATGATTGCTTCCTGCAGATGTTGCTTGTCAGCGTACATTGCTCCCACAGCCATGCTGCTCTGGTGATATTGCCAGGCAGAATCATGACCATCGTCCAGAGTCATGCCAGATGAGATGTCCTGAGTCCATGAAGCTGGATAAGGCACCTCCGGCTCGTACTCTGCGTCATTCGACGAATCAGAATCACTGCCGTCCCCGCAATCACCCTCAATATCTTCATCTTCCATCTCGTTCTGCATTCGGCCATCTTCCTCATCCCCATCTGCCTCCACATTTTCACCGTCATCATGCCCTCCAACCATACTACTCTGCCCTGATTCATAACCACTGCCTCCATCATAACCATGGCTGTCATCATGTTCAATTTCCATGGTTGCTGCACTGCTCTGCCCTGGATCGTGCCCACCTTCGCCTTCAGGAGGATTGACATTTACCTCCTTAACGACAGGAAGCAACAAGGCAACTGGGTGGCTTCCCCTGTTTTCGCAACCTTGCAACCAGTTCACCCACTGAGAATCCCGATCAATCGGCCTCAGAGTGTACCAAATTTTTTTACTGGACCTGGACCATAACGCGTGCACCCCGACAGTGTGTGTTTCTGCATTTAATCCCAAACACTCTGCCAACCAATTTTTTAAGTGACTAACAGACCAATTTTGAGGGGCAGTCAGATCCAACTCGATGTGCTGAAACTGACTCAGGTCCATCCCATCTTCATTTTGTTGTACTGAACCGTCACCGTAGTAGAAAACAAATTTTACTACATCCGACATTTTTCTCACCTAGTAAAATTTTAAAATGTATAAAATATTAATACGACCGTTCCATTAATTATACTGAAACAACTAAATGATCTAATCAAAACTTGCCGTAAAGTACGTAACTATTGCAAACGGGAATCATAAACTAATACAATACCAACTACAAATACTAACATACTACGAATCCATCCGGGCTAACTAAAAATCCTACCAGACTAACAACACACTAACCCTAACCCTAGTGTTCGAATAATCACGTACCCTTGAAGCGTGACAACAGCTACTCCAACCTCCACCACCGTAGCAACTCACCACCGGACTGCGTCGGAGAAGCCTCCACCGGAGCACCACCACGAGCACGAACACCTCCGAAAATGAATCTCCCACCGCCACCAACTCGCCTCCACAGCCTACCCCATTATAGATCGGGCACCCCACAGCCTTAGGAGCAGTCTAGAACTAAGTTTTAGTGGATAGATGCAACAAATCGAGGCTAAAATCGTGCTGTTTTTTCGGTGCTGGAAGAACAGGAGAGAGAGGAGAGACGGCGACGGGAGGAAGAAGAGGCCGCGCGTGGCTTCTTAACGCGCCCTCGTCGGCTCGGAGGAGGCCGACCAGCGTTTCGGCCTTGACGTGGCCGATCTGTGGCCACTCGGCGCCGATCAGGCATTCGGCCGAAGGCCCGTGCCTGGCACACACCTGCTCGGCCTGCTCCTGGCCGATGAGGCCTGCTCGGCGTCCTGCCGGCCGACAGGACCTGCTCGGCTTACATGTGGCCGACGTGGTCTGCTCGGCCACCACACGGCCGAGGCCGCATTATTTTTGAAAATTCCTATTTCTGCACAATATTTTCCGAATTTCCAATAAAAAAATGTATTATTTAAAAAAAATCAGCTGAAACCCAACGGGCCTCAGGTGGGTCCTACTTGTTACACAGTTTATGATCTGTGGCAAAAGAGACGACGATATGATAGTGATCTTAACGGAGTTTGTCACACGTCCATTATAAGCATCTACTACGTCGATTTTTCCTTGGTTGATGGGCGACCATCTACCATGATTACTGGGATCCGTGCTTAAAGAATCTTCCATGCTCTTTATGCCACGGTACTCTAGTCATGGAGAAATCTTTTCAGTGACAAAAAAACTGCTTTCTACCACGAAAATCGTCATTTTCTTTTAGTGAACACATATGGCTGCTCCGTGATATGCCTTACCAAGGGTCTAAGAGTTGCAACTCGGCCAGGCACTGCTCCCTCTCCACGACCACCTTAACTATTTCTGATATTCTAGGCCACAATGAATCAAGGTTTTGGCTACCGGTAGGAAAAAATTCCCGAGGGGAATCCGGATCTCCGGTTACCGTGGTTACCGGAAAATGCCAACCGGTTACCAGACGAATTTGAAAACCAAAATTTTAAAATTTATTTTTTTGTTTCTAATTTGACCATTTACTAAAAGTTTTCGTTATGATTCAAAAAATTCAAGATTTTTTGGTCGGTATGACCATTTTCCGAGGGTGCTCAGGATCTCTGGTTACCGCCCGGTAACTGGATTTCCCGAGCGGTAATCAAAACCATGCAATGAATACATATTGTGCCAATCCTCGGGGAAATTGATCACCGCACTTTCCAGGTGACTGGACATCACGGAGGTCGTAGGCATGCTCCGCTAGCTCAGGCGTGCACCAATGGGCGCATATTATTTTCGCCATGAGGACCGATCTCCACCAACCCCACGACCTTTTCCTCTCCTCAGCCCATCAAAAGTTAGATTATTTGTTCGAGAGGCAAAATCAAGAGAAAGCCACTAAAATGATTTGTTTCACTTGTGTGCTTCCAGCTCTACCCTGAAATACGTTGGAATGCACGTACACGAGAAAATGCTGGCAGATATTAGTGGGGGCCCGTTGATGAAAAGTTCTCTAATAAGTTTGTTGGATGAAAATGAAGATTGTTATCTACATGAGGGGCACATAGGTACTTTGGTGAATGCTAGTCTCAACAGTTTGCCCCTTTAAATTTTATCGTTTTGGAAGGTCTCAAAGGTCGGTTTAATTAAATACAAGTTTTATCATAGTTGGTAATTTTAACAACCGTCCATCCGTTCTGATAACGGTGAGAAAATAAGAGCTACCTGAAACTACTAAATTAAAACTACCTAAAACTAACTGAAACTACCAATATTCTTTTATTTTTAATCTAAAGTTAAAGTGTATGTAAGTAATCTCTCCCTGTGGCGCTGGATCCAATTGGCCCGACATTGACCAGCAACGGCGGGGGTGCCGGGCTGCGGCCGGCGACGGCGGGAGAGGTCGAGCCAAAAAAATTCCGGTCCTCACTCACGAGCTAATGGCCGCTGCAGCGCTGCCCGCGCTTGGCTCGCCGGCTCGCCTCAGCCGTCGTTGATCTCTCGCGTCTCGCCGGACCGGTCTCCACGACCGCTGCTGCTCGTCCCCGTCTCACCGGCCTCGCCTCCGCGGCCGCTGCGCGCCTGCTCCGCCGCCCGCTGCTGCTTGCCCGCGTCTCGCGGCTGTTAGCACTAAACCATGCTAGGATCGTTTCTGTGTTGAGTCCGTAGGTGCGGCAGGTTAGTGCACGCTGGTATGGCCACGTTCAAGGTCAGTTCGACTCGGTCTGCAGCTAGAGGAGCTGCCTGCAGGCAGCCGCGTTGTGGGCGTTTGTGCGCGTCGTGCACGCGGCCGAAGCATGGCGAGTGGGCAGCGTGGAGTTCGTGCTCTCAGCGTCAACTCAGCTATAAAAGCTCCTATGTACTGCTCGTGATGTACTCCGTATCAGTTTGTGCTGAAAAGAAAGCTGTTTGTGCAGCAGGCGTTCGTCGCCAAGAAAACCTCGTGTTGTCTCCTGTTTCTTCTACCTTCGTTCGTGAGAGAGAAGAGAGCTAGAGAGAAAGCTCCTACAGCTGCCGTGGAGGAACCCGTGTAAACCAGGTTAAATGTCCAGGGTTAAATGATTGAACGGCTAATATAATTTTGGAAGAGACGAGACTGAATCAACGGCTGGAATTTTTTAGGAGGGAAACTACTTGAAACTACCTGGATAGTTTTTACAACCAGAATGGCTTGACATGAGTTAGGGGACATGAAAAATACCACTTAATATATTGCTAGAAAATGTGTCTTAATTTGCTACCATCCCTCCACAGTGTTGAATACCACTTGATATATTGTGTGGTGGGATGCCAGTTTGCTGGATAATTCCGAAAAGGAGAAATGCTGCATGTTTTTATAGAAAATTTCATGATGATCCCTTGAGCATGATTTACAAATTGCGTAATGTTCTAATTGGTTGAGGAATTCTACCAATAAGTAACGGATGAATAAGTTTTGAAGATGGAGTGGGCATGTTCAAGCAGATAACGAGGGAGGTGTATACCAGGTCGCATGGTTGGGCTAGCACATCTGGTAGAACGATAAAATGAGAGAATAATCTCTTATTCACTGGTGGTTCTTGTTGTGCATATTGCCTAGTTAGTCTGGATGATAAGTAATAGCTGTTGTTTTTGCGAAAAATCATTTTGGCTCCTGAGTTTGGTTATATTTTTTTAATAATTTAAAACTATATTTATAAGCTCAAAAAATTATGAAAACAAAATCAGGGCTACTCAGTGATGCATTCTGTAAGCGTGCAAAATCAGTGTGGAAATTTTATATTATTGACTAAATAAAAAAAATCATTATTTTTGTAGAGATTTCAATGTTTGTATACTCATATCACCCATTTGTCATTTTTATGCAGCACTAAATATAATGTATTGCATATTGAGATTTGTTTTTATTTATGATATACATCTTTCAAAACATGTAAGTTTTATAAAGAAAAAAACACTCAATCTTAAAAGTCAGAAATCTCCATTTGGTGCTGTTATCTGCACCATTTAGTTCCAGCATGGTTGCTGCGTAGGCCAGATGAGACAAGTAGAAATTTCTTGCTCCTAGGCCCTAGGCTACAATGCTCCCTTTAATTAAAAAATCTTAAAAATCATATTTATAAGTTTCATTGAAATCGGGAGAAAAATCTGTATTTTTCAATGATATATCCTACAAACATGCAAAATCTCAATTTGAAATACATTCTATTTGGGTCAACACAAAAATATTAGATGTGTGGATCTAAATATACACACTTTCAAAATCTAAAAAATATAGAACATTTGTTATTTTTGTGTAGACCAGAATATAGAGTATTTCAAGTCAAGATTTTGCACGATTTTGGGATACATCATTCGCAGTATGCAGGATTTTTTCATGTTTTTGTAAAGCTTAGAGCATCTCCACCGGGGGCCTCTAAAGGACCCCCAAATGCCCTTTGGGGGGCCGGACACAAAAAAACGTGCACCAGTGGCACCCAAAGCCTCGTCCCGAGCGATTTTGTGTCCAGCACCCCCAATCGGGCCTCCAAGTTTGGAGGCCCTCCTGGGGGTGCCGGACATCGACTCGGGCATGGCCCTGACAGGCCCGCCCGCCATACACACGACGCGCCATTTTTTTGAATGCACTGTGATTCGCAAAGATTTTTTTACATAAAATGGTGTGCATGCATACATAATGGAGTACAAGACCTAACATAAACCTAATCTAGCCGAAGTGGCGGTAGAGGTCGTCCCAGTCGTCGGCCGGCTCCTCCTTGACCTCACCGGCGTCTGGTCCGGTCGCCGGCGGCTCGGCTTCATCGTCCGAGAGGACGACGATGCCGGCTTCACGCGCGGAGAAGGCCTCCGTGTACTCCAAGCTCGCCGGCTGGACGGTGTTGAAGGAGAGGCGCGTCGCCTCGGCGATCTGCGCCTGGAACAGCACCTCGGCCTCCTCCTCCGCCATCTGGCGCACCGGAGCGGCCGACGAGCCCTCGCCGTCCTCCGTCTTCACCTTCTTGGTGCTGGTGCCGGCGTGGGCCAAAACGGCGGGCCTAGTCCGGCGTGGTGGCGGCGCCGACCAGCTCGGCTCCTTCTTGACGGCGAGGGGGGGCGTCTGGCGCGACGCAGTCGACGTCGTCATTGACGAACGCGAGGAGGACCCGTGCGATGATTCCGGCATCGGCGTCCTCGACGCCGGCGCCAACCACGGGGCCCGCTGCGCGAGGGGGACGAAGCCGCGCTCGGCGAGGACGGCCTGGAAGTTGCGGCCGCCCCACCAGTGCCGGCGCCACTCCCTGTTCCACGCCGCCGGCTTGTACAGGCGGGCTGGTCGTCGATGGACGCCTGGCGCTCCGCGGCGAGAAGCGGGCGCCAACTCGGACTGTTCACCGCGTACGCCGGGTCTTCGCGCTGCTCCGGCGTCAGGTCCAGCCGGCGGGCGAGGATGAGCGCGTCGAGCCCGGCCCCTTCGTCCGGCAGGGGAGGGACGGCGTAGCCCATGGCGCTAGTCACCCACCGCCCGGGCAGGCGCATGCCCGGCGGAACCGGGATGCGCTCACTAGCCATGAACTCGACCTCCTCCAGCCGGATGTTGGTCCTCAACGGCGCCGCGCCGCCGCTGCCTCTGGCCTCGCTGTTGTGCGCCATCGCCGCCGGTGGAGGAAGAGGAGAGGGAGAGGGGGCGTCGGTGGGAGGGAGAGGAAGAGGGGGCGTCGGTGGGAGGGAGACGGAGACGCGGCTGATATAGTCGGGGGAGAGACACCGCCGGCAGTTCCCGAGGCCGTCAGCCGCGGCCATTCAATGCGGAGCGACACGGCGGTTTGCCGGCGGCGATTCGTGCGCCCGCAAGGTGTTCGAAAATTTGCGCGCGATTGGGGGGTGGGTTGGGCCTTTGGGGAGTGCCGCTGTGGGCGGCCTCTAAATGTTGACCGGACACATGTCCGGCACCCCAAAGGAGCCCCAATTGGGAGGTGCCGGACACCGATTTAGAGTCCCCGGTGGAGATAATCTTATGTAGAGTAGAGGCAACACTGATACTCGGGAGGCAGAAAAGTGTTCGCCTTTCCGTGATGAGACCGTTGTTTTCCACGCATGCTATTGCACCCGCCTTGTCAACACGCGTGTTCACAACGCACAGGACGATTCCCCAGCAGGGCGGACCCCGGGTCTAGCACAGAACGATTCCCGGGTAGCAGGAGGACCGTCCGTCCATGCCGCATCCGCAGCATGGCCAGACCATAGCACTAAAGAAAACCATGAAAACCATGCAGGTCCACGAGGCCGGAAACTCTGAATCCAATCCTCACATCCCCAGCACGCCATAAACACCAACACGGCAAGCACCTGCCCGCGCACGCACGCGGCTGCGATCTTCCGATCGACGACGACCCACCTAACTAACGGATCTTCCTTTTTCTCCTCATTCTTTTCGCTTTCGGACAGTGCTCTCTTGCTCCCCTGGTAGTCAGTTGTTGCATTATGCATGCACCACTCGTGCTGCAAATCCAGTCGGTGTAGCCGGTGATGTATGTTCGCTCCTCTATCCACTTCATCTCCATAACAAAACCACCGATGGATCAAATCGGTCGAGGAGACCTGAAGAAGCAGGGGCATCACCGGCAGCATCAGACACGGCCGGGCTCGGTTGGTGCCATTAAAAAACACAGTCGAGCTCGAGCAGAAGCTTCGTGACGGGAGCCTAGATAGGAGCGCTAGCAGGAGCTCGAGAGTCAAGGTCGATCGAGCTGAACGTGGCAACAGCTTTGGTTGGCACGCGACGTGTTGTTCGACTCCAGTCTCGCTCCTGTTCACTAGTCAGAATCGACACGCTGTTCCTGAGGTCGTTTCGTTCGCCTGGGCCTAGACGGACCAGCAAATTAAACAACAGAGCAGAGGTTTGCTCAGCACGTAGAGATGCTTCTCTTTGTTTGCAGTGTGCTGATATTCAGAGGTACAGACTCTTCGGACACAAAAGTGCCGATCCAGTACTGACATGAAATAGCTTAGGTGTCAAATTGATTGCAGGTTCGTGCCGTTTCCGTGCATTTGCTGTTCGGTTTAATCACCAGACGTACATACAAGCAATAATGCCACGGAAAGGAGTACGTAGCGAGTACTCCAACTTAACACGACCAGACGACGACTACAGGGTCATCTTCTTCCATAGGAAATGACGAGCCCCCCTCGCAACACAAATCAGCCATGGATATTGTGTCCCTGGTTCGATCAGTCCGTGCACGCGTACGTGCAGGTCTCTACACAACGCAGGAACAGGAATCGGAATCGCGCTGTTGCCTCTGTCCGGGGACCGGAATCGCTTCAGAGACACACGTACATCGATTTGTTTTGTTTGTGCGATAGGATGCTGCTGCGTGCTTGCCTCCCGGATAGTATAGCAAATCGGATATGACGTTCATCGGCTAACCGGTGAGCAAGAGCTGCAAAATAAAACTTCTTAATTTCAGGTTTTGAAATCAGCCTTGTGTCGATGCAACCCAAGACAAAGCATGAACCCAGAAACAGAGAAAATCCCTGCAAGAGAGACAACGGAATCACCAGGCGTCAACGCACAATAGGTAGCTAGCGTACGTGCGGATCAACAAGCAACAGGCAGAGATATGTCTCGGACCAGATTATCTAGGAGGCAGAGGCCCGTCGAATAATTGAGTGCCTCGACTTCTATAAGAACCAACAAGTGACTGTAAATTTGATTAGAAAAACCAAATGTGTTAGTTTGTACGTTGACATCATGTCTGTCTTCGAGATATTGGGGGATAACGTATGAGCACAGAGCGTTGACTATTGCGAAGAATATCATTGCGTGTGTGCTTGGCTCGTCTAAGCAAAGAAAGAATCGTTAGAACGGAGAGAACACTCACGGCGCCGTTGTCGACAAAACAAAATGCTTTAACAGATCCCTACGTCAAGGAGCCCAGGTTTTTTTTTCTTCTAGAAAAATATTTGGAGTAAAAAATAATTGTTCTTACAGGTACATACATATGTTTTTTTCTAGGCAATGATCACCACGTCTTCTGCCCCTTGCAATGTTACAAGAAACACACATCCAGATTTAGAAGAACCGTCAACCGGCTTTGACGGGTTATTTTTCTCTCATGTTCATGATATTTTTTTAATTATGTTTTTAATTCTTGGCCCGGTAACTTAGAGAAGGCTGAATTCATTATGGGATCAGCTGCCCATATATAGGACAACCAGCCAGGGTTGCGGATAATTTTGAGCTTAGACCACCCATTGTGTGCGAGTAACATAGGTAGAATTATATTGGCAAAAACCTAATGTGACACAAGAATTAGTGAAGAGAGAGACCTTATAGAGATAATAATATAGGCAAGTCTCGTATTAACCTCCACTATAATGAGTCTTAGTTGTTGATGGATGGACCAAAATACAAGGCAATTAATTGTTTTTTGAAAGGGAGACAATTAATTGTTCAAGTATATTTGATTGGTATCGATAAGCTATATTTATTTTGCATTTATAAGTTATGATCCATTAATATTACAATCCTCGTTATCAAACTTAAAAATGGATTTGGATGTATTAATGTAAAAATATACTCCCTCTACCCTGAAAGGTAAAGCGTGTATAATTTTGCACTATTTTTAGTCCACTACTTTGACCACTAATATATATGAGATTATACTTTAAAAAAGTGTGAGGTTTTAGTTCATATAAATACTATATCTGTATTTGTCTTGTGAAATTTGCAATCTCATATATGCTTATATTACTTTTGACATACTATAAGTGAAAGGTTAACATCGCCTAATATTTTGTGATCTGGATGGGGAGGGGTGGGGGTATGTTTTGGTAAGGATCAAACATGTTTCAGTTTCAACATTAATATGATGGTTTATTGCCTCTACAACATGGTTATATCAGTTGTGATTTTATATGGAGCATATATTGGACGTTTCTCTCGTTTCAGTGATTCAAGAGGCTTGTCCAATATCCCCATCAAATGGTTGAGGACATTATACTCTCTCTGGTTTCTAAAAACGTAGGATCTAGAAAAAACATGTAATTGAAATGTGAAGGAATTTTAATCCTTAAGCGATAAAAACACATAAGTTATTGACAAGATAGAGAGAGAAGGAAACAAGAAGTCCCAAGATGCTTATGGAACAAAATAAGATTCTCTTGGAGCTACGACTTATGCTTGGTTTCGTACACATTGTATCCTATAAATTTCAATCTTATGATCTATTACCTATGTACTATAATATAGGATGTTATTACAACCAATAATGGTGTAAATGGTAAGAACTTTTTTCGTTTTGCAACCCTGTATTTTTTCCCTCCATTTTTTTTGAAACGAAGGCAAAAGCTTTACCTTTATATTGATATAGAAGGAGCAAACATGGCCGAGCCTAGGCCCAAAAGGGAAAAAAGGTTAGGAGTAAATAAAACAGCGTCCCCAGAAAGCTTAAGCGATTATTTATGCCAATTTTTTTTGCTCAAGCGAGAATCCAATTTCTGCCCTCGCTCTTGATGCGTTGGAGAACGTTGTCTGGCATGGAGAACTTGTTGTTGAAGATCCTCACATTGCGTTCCTTCCAAATTTTCCACGTGATGAGGATGATTGCTGTCTTGAGACCCTCGCGACAAGGGAACGGGGCAGCCACCAGGGCTTTCCAGTAGTCAAAGATCGTAGGCTTTGGAGGACCCAAACATTGCGTCAGTGTGGGGCATTTTAGCCAGATGGCCGCGTCCGCCCAGATTCTCTTGGAAAATCGACACTCAAAAAGGATATGCCTTCCCGTCTCAGGTTGACATCTGTAGAGTTGGCATAGCGGCCTGTGAGGCCAACCCCTGATGGCAAGGCGGTCCGACGTCCAAAGACATGAAGGAGCAGGAGGAGGCCCTGATGAATTGGGCCCTATAAGCTGACTTGGCCGAGTAAACTCGGGAGGTCGAGAGGGAACGAGATGCATTTATGGGCTAGATTCCTTGGAAGGCTTGAAGTTGCCTGAACGAGGCGCTTGAACACTGGAAGATTTGAGGTATCCGTTTAGAATGTTTTCCTTCTCCAGCCCAATCAAAGCAAGGCTTTTACAAGAGGCGCTAAACAACATTATGGGCCATCATTTCCTGAGATAATACAATAAGGGCCCCAAGTTCCATGGTCATAAGAGAATATGAGGCCCTTCTACATCTGTATAATGGGCCGTATTTTACACCCGAGCAATCACAATCTTGGAATTTCTCACCTGACACAATTGGTCATGCGGTTGTATTACAGGTCAGGATAGTTGACAGTCACATTTCTATGATTAATTTTTGGGTAACCTTCAGGGACTACTTTCAGAGTGGGGCAGTGTCATTTCCATTACCTTCATCAAGAAGTTAACCATCAAATTACCAAGCATGATAAAGGGAGAGTATGATGTTCTTATAAAAGACGACTCGTGCAAGCTGTCCACTTCAGAAGAAGCCATGGATCAGCAATCAGTTGACATCACTCCCAGTCGAGTGACAGCAAACTCGCGATCACCACCCATATAAAACTCAGTTGCGGGTGCACTGACTGACACTGAAAACGATAACAATGAAATGCCCCTCAAAGCCTTAAGCCTCCCCAGTTGCATCTTGCCTCCTGCTGCTGCTGCTGGTGCTCATCAACGTCACAAACCGCTCATGCTCCGCTAAAAGAAGAATAAAAGCAGCGGAAGGCAAAGCCATGGAAAGGAAAAGGGAAACACCACTAGGGTTTTCTTTAGTGTCAGTCTAATCTGGAACTTGGTTACTGCTGCCGATGCTGAACTGATAGCAACTTCAGGGCATCAGAGGAGGCAGGCCGGATCCACTCCGTTTCCATAGGCTAGCAGCATGTGATGGTGACTTTGGATCAAAGCATCACTCTCCCTGCTCAGATGTAAAAGGAGCTGTAGGTGAGCTCAGATCATGAGACATTTGTTTATTACCACCACACGCCAAAGCCGCCGCCTATCTGTGCATCTGATGAGATTGGAAAATTATAAAACTACCAGATAAGGCATGGCCCTGTCCCCGGATATCCGAACTGTAAAAGAATTAGGTCTTTCTGACGTCATGGCGCAACAGAAGTTTTTCTGTGTGCGAAATGGAAGAAACGGATCAGGGTGGCACAAGCAGGTAAACCAGCGGTGAAGCAACCGAATTTAGTAGCAGCAGCAGCTTATTCGGCTCAAGCTGGTCCACCCTAAACATAGACTCCAGACTTGCAACTTCCATCTCGTAATCTCATACGACTCAAGCACCGCTGAGAGGGGCCGGGCTGTAACGTGCCTGGCTACAAAAGGAAGATACTTGCTATGGAGGCGATTCCCTCTGTCTCTCCGAAACATGGAAAACAGTACATATACAGATTGTAAAGCATGGATGTTAATTAATTTTGCAACTAGTTGCTAGTGCCGTAATTAGATGCCACGACTGTGTATCTAGGGTACTAGGTGCAGCATAATTTTCAACAATTTCGGTTCAGTCACATTTATGCATGCCCTTCAGTCATGACAGTTGGAGTCTTAGCCAGGTTAAAGTGGGGAGTAATTTAGGGTGTGTTCGTTTTTAAAACCGGGTGGAATGGAATGAAACGAACACACTAGATTATTAGCATGTATACGTTACTACTATATATGGAGTATAATATTACATTTATAGTGTACACTAACATAAATGTAGTATTGTCTGTTTCAAAAAAATGTAGTATTGTAGATATCATATTTTCTTGGCGCAGACCTTATGCAGCTACCCGTGATGTAAATTTTGACCCAAAAAATTTATATCGCGATGTAAAATAGGGCTCTTGTGATGCAAATATACATCACCAGGGGCCGTGCCCAAAAACACATGGAGCCGCACACGTGTAATTGCCGCGCGGAAACTTCCCGCGTGCTCATTGTGGCAGCAGGACAGCCGTTGGAACACTTGTGTGCTATATGGTGACCTATTTTAGGGTATGTGTTGCATATGGTCGTTTTTGGAGATATAAAAAATCGCCATTTCGGTGATGTAAATTTTACATCAAGCCATTTTTTGTGCCCTATTATACATCAGCTATTGGATATGATCTAACTTTAAAAATATCATAAGTTCGACCATTTTGGAGAATGTTAAACATGCTTGCCCGATTTTTTTTTACTAAAAGGACAGCATTATTAAAGCAATTTCTGTTGTCCGTATTTGTGGATAGAACCAAGTAAAAACGAGATTACTTACAATATTCTGATTGGTTGGTAGCTCCTCTCCCCTCCCGTAGTGACGAGGGGTGTCCTCATCAATACCCATAGTCGAGCACCTAGGGTTAGAGTTTAGAGGTAGGGAACGCGTAGTGTTTGTAGATCCGTCGGCTGACAAGCTGGAGTTACCCAGGTTCAGGGCCCTCGAGTGAGGTAACACCCCTACTTCCTGCCTGTCTGTATTGATTGTGGAGTATGCTGCGATTACAAGGGTCTAGCAAGGGTTTGATCTCGCTAGGGTTTGGTGGCTGTGGGATTGTATGTCCCTAATCGGTCGCCCTCCTGGCCCTTATATGCGGGCCAGGTCTCGGGTACGTAACCGACTAGGATTACAGGTATGGAAATTACAACCGACTATGTCTAACTTGGAAAACACTCTTCATCTTGGGCCTTCCTTGATGGGCTTCGACAGTCTATCGACAATTGGGTTTCAGTCATTACGTGCACCAGGTACCCACACGATAGGGTACCCGTTTGGTATATCCTCGTCACGTAGCTTCTCCTCCTTCCTTGTGACTTGTGAGTCAGCTTTTCCTCGCCAGATCCAACCGCTCTCGCCGTCGATGACCTCATCGGCTGGTGCAGAGATGACGTAGGGTGTCGGCCCACCGTGTATAGAAGTAGATTTAGGTTTTGCTTGCTTTCTCTGTTGTTTTCTCTTGTGGGGACTAGCGCGATGCCGTCTCTCTCCCCTCGAAGACCACTATCCTTGGCGTTCTGGCGCGGTGCTAAGCTTCTCGTGGCAAGCTCCTCCGTCAAGCCTCCATGGTGGAGGATGTGCGGCGGCGGCGGATCTGCGGCGGTCCTTTTGAATAAGCGCTTGTGCTATTTTCCTGCTTGCGGATGTGGTGAAGCGGAGCTCCTTCTGGCCGGTCGTGGAGGCGAGGAGGTGGAGCAGTGTTGTTGCCTCATCCGCTTATGTAGAGGTGGTGTTGTGAGGTTCGAGTCGCCGGAGTTTCCGAGCTACTCCCTGCGTACGGTGGAGGAGATGAAGCGGTTTGGCTTGCTCCAGTCGATGGAGGCGACAGACTGCATCGTCAACTCGGCAATCTCTTCAACAAGGTTCGTTAATCGCGGTTCTGGTGGTGGTGGCATGAATCTAGGCTCTGTACCTGTTGCTCGTCTTGGTGGCGAGAGCAGAGAAGGTCCCCG
This sequence comes from Poa annua, assembly GCA_026929855.1. Taxonomy (NCBI): domain Eukaryota; kingdom Viridiplantae; phylum Streptophyta; class Magnoliopsida; order Poales; family Poaceae; genus Poa; species Poa annua. The sequence goes on from CM049433.1 coordinate 77,790,422, forward strand.
ACTTCGTGCTTCATTATTGCTGGACTCGCACCTCCTTCTCCGGGAAGATTCCTCACGGCGGCGTTCTTGCCGTCGCTGTACAAGATGGTCGAAGGGCGACGGCTCCCGCCTTCGTCGTCGGCTACGGCTATCTCCGGTCGGCGTTACAAGGTTTCGTTCAACCTCAGGCTGGCATGCCGCAAAGGAAGCCCTTTGGCTACGGTGTAGTGAGCTCCCGCCTCCTCGTCCCAAGTGGTATAGTCCCCGACGACGTTGAGGCTGACTGCGCCGAGCTTTGCGTTCGGCACACTGGAGAAGGAGCTGGACCCGATTGTGTTCCCCTTTTTCTTTGCAGGGACCTTTGTGTAATTTGTAAGAGCTTGGCTGTATTTTTATCTTTCTTGAAGCCTTATCCGTAAAATATACCAGCGTTGACCTAATGAAACTCTACGACCTTCGGGACCGTCCCCTGTTCAAAAAAAATAACGAGATTACTTTTTATGTGGGTACGAGACATTGCGGCCATGAGCAAGATGTTTGAGTTATTTGTGGGGTGCATGGTCCACGCTTCGAGCCAACGTGCAGTGCTGTGAGGAGAGGAACATAATGACGAAATTTTATTGGACCGGGTTTATCAAAGACAAAACAAAAAAACACCAGCCTGTAAATTGTGTTTTGGTTTCTTCCGGTTCAGAACATACATCTCCATCTAGGAAAAACTAAACTGGACGCTGATAATTGGAGAGGAACGGTGGGAATTTTTAGCTGGCTGGCACGGCAGTTCGGCTGTCGGCGCTGTCTATATGCCTAACTGCCTAACTACAGTTAAGCCAATAAAGAATAGCTGGATTAGTGGATTCCCACGGGTAAGTAAAGCTGGTCCGAAATCAGCCAAAGGAACAAGAGTGAAAAACAGGACATGTGAGGATAGATGTATATAGCGAAAACTACACATGTGAATGGATGATCGATGCTGTCTTGTTAGGCCGCGTGAGGGTCATCATCGGCCACTTACCACCAAATTCACCGTCACTTTCCGCCTCGCAATGATTCCGAGCATCTGATCCAATGGGAGCTCATCGGCAAGCCCTCCTTACCTCTTACTCGATTGATTTGTATATAGTGCTACTGCATGATCAATCCAGGCCCCTTTTTAGATCCATCAACGCAAAACGCTTGTGATCGACTTTGCCTGCAGTCTAATCCGGTAGAATAGCATGATTGATTTGTTTAGTTATTATTGTTACTGGTGTGCGCCTACACCATTGAATATTTTCTTTCTTTTTCCGCTTTTACTGCACCTTTCGGACTACAGTCATGGTTTCCTCACCTTTCACCTAATTACAGTCAAAACTAGTTTTTCTAAGTTTGTCCATTTCTATAATTTCAGTTTCTTGTATGACGCATCCAAATAATGTGCAAAACGTTACCGAGGAGTTCTAAATATTCCTACATAACCCTTAAGTTTTAGGTCAGTGTTGAGCGTCCTCCGCGGGATCGGAATCGTGTTCTCTCAATCAGTATTGCGGTCCCTTCAGTTCGGCATGGACTGCTCTACACGTGTCCTCCCCATCGGTCAAAGGGAGGGGATGACCACGTGCATGGACCCTACCATTTCTCTTTTTTTTTTGCCTCTCTCTTCTGCAAACAAAAATATTGACTTAGCCCCGATCTCCTCCCGCGGTAGCCTCCCACCCTCTCTTCCACGTCACACCACATCTTCTGCAAGAATGACTCTGAATATGCAAACATATTCCGGTGAGGTCCTCCGATTAGGCACCCTTGAAAGTACCTCCCCTAAGCGCTCGCGACACCCCCACCCTCCCTTGCAGCATCACCTCCCCTCCCATGGCAGCACAACCGTCGTCGGCAGAGAAGACACAGACGTGGTAGCTTGCAGCTTTGGCGTCAGTTGCTTCCAGCTCTGACGGTAGACGTTTGCAGCAACGCCTGGTCCTTGTACCTCCGCCACCTCTCCCTAGTAGCGTTGACGTCTGCCATTGGTAGCATGAACATATGTCGCTGGTAGCACCACCGACTGCCGTTGGTACCATCATCGCCCTCCGCTTGTAGCAGCGTCGACTTCCTGTGGTAGCATCTGACGTTGATGGTGGCCGCACCTCCACGCGCCTCCGGTACAACCGGTCGCCGCCGCTTTTAGCATCAGCGTCTCCGGTGGTAGCACATCCGTCATTCCCTAGAGTAGCACCGACATAAACAGCTTGTATCACAACATTTCTTCCTTTGCAGCATCGACGCACGCAGCTCTGCAGGAGTTGGGTGTGCGAGAAGGCGATGGAGGTGGGAAGTGGGGGGAGCAAAAAAAAGTGGACACGAGGAGAACAGGCTCGAACGGTGGCACCAGCTCATCTTCTAATCGGTTTGGTAGACACGCGGCGTGGGACGGGATCGAAGTATGACGAGACACGACTCATTAGCGTTTTCCTGAGTTTTATCCTCAAATTTGAGATGGTGTTTTGGCTCCCGAGATCAAATGCTCATGCTTCAATAAAAATATTAAAATAATAGTAGTACGTTTCAAAAAATTCGGAACATTTTGGTGATAAACATATATATACAACTTTTTTACAAGTTTCATGATGAAATGACATGTGTGATGTTCTCTTTGAAAAAGGAAAATCAGTGCTCCAAGAAGATTTTTTTTAAATCCCATGTTGATCGCTAATTTTTTTTACAGAGCACCAAGAATGTTATTTATGTAACACACAAGTAGAAGATTTTTATATATTCATCAATAATATTTTTAAATTATTTGAAATGTTTAAGTATTTTTCAATTGTTATCCAAGCGGTACATAGAATGCAAAACGGAGCAGGTACGGACGAAACTGAGTGGTGCCACATTTGCTTCCATATATTTTAAAGGAAGCGGAAATAAACACAGAAACCTCGGAGATAAGTATTTTCGAAAACAGATATACACCGAATACGTTACAGGCACAGAACATAAAACAAATCTTTATTGCAACCAAGATGCCCCTTAATTAATGCAGGAAAACTTAAACAAAACAATAAATTTGTCAATTTCTAACAATGATATAAATATAAGGAGATGTCATATTATATAATATTAAAACACCTACTATCGTCTATAAACTAATGTATTTGTGTTTACGTGATACACTGTTCCGTTTCTGTTGCCGCACTAGGGTTTATGTTTGGGAAATGATAGGGAACCTCCGGAGGATCCGTCGCTGCGCATCCTCCTCCTTCCGCGTGCGCCACGCGTCCCCCGGGCCCACGCCAACCTTATCATCTTCTCCACCTCCTCTGTTCTCTTCCCCACGCGATAGGAAACGCTCAAAAAAAAAGCGCCGCGCCGCACTGCCTTCCCCCGCCACCGTTGTTGACGTAGCGCTGCCGGATTTGCTCCTCCGCCGGCGCGAGCCCGTCCCTGTGCTTCTCCTCCGCCGGCGCGCCCCGTCCCCGTGCTGCATCCTCCTCCTTCCGCGTGCGCCACGCGTCCCCCGGGCCCACGCCAACCTTATCATCTTCTCCACCTCCTCTGTTCTCTTCCCCACGCGATAGGAAACGCTCAAAAAAAAAAAGCGCCGCGCCGCACTGCCTTCCCCCGCCACCGTTGTTGACGTAGCGCTGCCGGATTTGCTCCTCCGCCGGCGCGAGCCCGTCCCTGTGCTTCTCCTCCGCCGGCGCGCCCCGTCCCCGTGCTGCTCCTCCGCCGGCGCGCCCTGTCCCTTCGCTGCCTTCTGCTCCATCCCGCAGGCGAGCTCGGCCGCCGCCCCGCCATGGCCGGCTCCGCGCGGGGGCGCCCCCGGACCTGCTCCAACTCGCCATCCCCGCGCCGCCCCGTGCTGCTCCTCCGCCGGCGCGAGCCCGTCCCCGTGCTTCTCCTCCGTCGGAGCGCCCTGCCCCGGCCCCGTTCTGCTCCTCCACCGGCGCGCCCCGTCCCCTTCGCCGCCTTCTGCTCCATCCCGTCGGCGATCTCGGCCGCCGCCCTGCTATGGTCGTCTCCGCGTGGGGGCGACCCCGGGGTTATCCCCTTCATCGGCCGCATCGCGCCCTCCGACACCTACCCATGTAGGCACACCATGCCGGAAAGCACATAGGCGACGCCGTGCTGCTCCTTCCCATAGCCTTGCTCCGCGGATGCTGCAGTAACACGACAATGCTCCAATGGTAGGGCGGCAGTGCTGTCGAAGAAGGACGTCTTTTGATCTCATGTGAGCACGGCGGTGCTGCCGACGACTGAAAGTGGTGTTTTATGGAGAAGGACAACTTTTGCTCTCATGGGAGCATGACGTTGTTGCCGACGACTGGAAGTGGTGCTGCCGAAGAAGCGTCACTTTGCTCTCATGGGAGCACGTGGCGGTGTTGCCGCAAAAGGGCGACTTTGCTGCAATATAACAATTTTTTTGCTATTATACTTATGTGGTGTTGTTATAATAGTACAATGATTTTGCTACATAAGTCTTCGAATTTAGTATTGCTACATCAGCATATTTTTTGCTACGTCGGATGCTACAATAGCAAAAAAAATGCTACATCAAAAAAATTGCTACAACATCACAATTTTGCCACTGAGAATGCTTCGGTAGAAAAAAAATAGCACAAATTTTGCTACGTGCTCCGAAATTAATATTGTACAGCAGCACAATTTTTTCTCACGTGAGATGCTACAATAGCACAAATTTTTGCTACATGGGATGCTACAATAGCAAAATAAATTGCTATTAAACTTTTTCCTCCGTAGAACTTTTTGCTACAATAGCAAAAAAAGTGCTACAACAAAAAAATTTGCTACAATATTTTTTTGTTACAAACAAAACTTTTGTTTTTCTCCATTTAAGCATTTTGCTACGAGCAGCACAAATTTTTTGCTGCAAATAAACTTTCTTTTCTCCGTAGAAACATTTTATGAGATTTGAGAGGAAATTGGACTTTTGCTGCAATAGTACAAAATTCTTATCAGAAACAACCCGTTTTTGCTTCATAGAAACATTCACGTGATTTTTGGTGGAAAATAATTTTTTGCCGCAATAGTATAAAATTCTTATTTCGATCGAACCGTTTTGCTGCATCGGAAGCAAAAGCGGGATCTGGTGGGATTTGGTGGAAAGGGAGGGGGACACGTGTCAGCCGGTGGACCTGGAGGATTTTCGCCTCGGATCCCCCCGGAGGACGCTCAGCGCTGTCCTTTATGTTTCTGGTGTCGTTTCCATATTTTCGTTCCATTTCCGTCTTCCATGAAAAAGTTGGAAATTTTCCGTTCATTCCATTTTCGTCTTCTCATGAAAAAGTCAGAAATTTTCCGTTCTGGTTTCATCCCTTGCTGGTAGCATACGGGCACCGAAGGCAGTATGAATTGTCTGCTTAAATTTCTCGTGCTCTAACTTTTATCCAAAGTAGATAAATGTGCAAGAGTTACCGAAGAGTAGTAACCATGGATTCTAATTCTTATTCTTTTCTTTTGAGAAACACGGTACAACATAAGCGCTCATATACACGCGCACACACTCACCCTATGAACGCCACGCACGCAGTCAAGTCTTGAGATTGACAAATTCACCACAGTCGCCTCGCTGTCGACGGGAACGTCGCCTCCCAGTGAAGAATATTCCGACTAAATGAGAAACACCAGCGTCAAACCTGGGGTTTGAACTCTGATGGGCTGGGTAAAACCACCCTCCTAACCATCTTACCACAGGTAAGTTCTCATTCTAATTCTTATTCTATTTTCTTTTCTCGAACTCACATAGGAGAACAAGGACTCAATCTCCTGATCCAGCTGCTACTACTAGTCTACTATTACAGCAAGTGCTAAACTAGTCGACTGATACTGACATTGCTGAGCCCTCATTACTGTTAACCATGTGAAGCTTACACTACGGGAAAACGAGTCTTCGCCGAGTGGTCAAAAGTCTCGGCGAAGGCCTAAATCCAGCTCGGCGACGCCTTCGCCGAGTCTGGCTCTCGCCGAACTAGACTCGGCACAATTCGCCTCGGTGAAGCGACTTCGCCGAGTGCTTTTTCACGAGGGACTCGGCGAAGTGTTTGCCGAGTGTTTTATTGTCCTCTCGGTGAAGTAAAGCGAATAAACGGAAAGACGGTACAAACGGAATTGCCACGTGCATATAATGTTTACTGAGTGTTTTGTGTGATACTCGGCGAACCGGTTAAATAAAATTAAAAAAAATGCCAGCGGCCGCCGCCGCCGGAGAACGGCGCCGTCCTCGTCGTCCCCCGCCTCCAATGCTGGAGAGAAACTCGACGTCGCTGGTAGCGCTGCTTCCACGCCCGCACGCCGCCCGTGTTGCCCCCTAGCATGCACGCCCGTGCTATGGACGCGGCGGCCGGAGTAGCTCGTTGTTCGCGTCACCGCTTATGCGAGCATGCGGAGTTCGTTGTGTCAGGCCTCTCGTTGGGTATGTGCGGAGAGGTGCCGTGCGTGGTGACGCCGGCGGGGTGGCCGGGATGGTGGTGCGGTCGTTGGACAGCGGGAAACGGCGCAGCGGGGACGGGCCGCCGTCGTTCGTCGGTCACAGGCACCGGGACGCGGGGGGGCGTTCGTGCTCAACTGGCTGCTTGTGGTGCGCAGCGCGGTTGTGGCCGTGGCGTCTCCTCCATGGCGGCCGCCGCGTCTCTCCCATGGTCGTGGCCTCCGCGTCTCCCCCATGGCGGCGTCCCTGCCGGGGCCATCTGAAGCAAGCAGGGGCGGTGGTAGGCGCGGCCGTCGGCAGCGAGCTCCTCGACCGGGTGCATCGTCCGGCCGCACGCCGCATCCCCACGGTCGGCGGCGAGCTTCTGCGTGAGGGAGTGGATCGGGAGGCAGGATGGATGGAGGAGGAAGGAAGGCAAAGGAGGATGGGTCATGGGTGTCGTGGGGATTGTGGATAAGGAGAGCAAACTAAAAGAAAAGGAAAAAGAAAGGGCCGATGATCCACGTCAACTAGCCATGGCAGGGAACTTTTTGAGACGTTAGATCCTCTTGGATCCAACGGCTCAGTGCCATTATCCACGTGAACTTCCTCCTGGCCAATCAGCACGCATGGTGACCTTCTTTTGCAGCATATGACATTTCAAAAAATAATTTAAAATTTTAGTTTGGCACCATTTTTTCCCGTAACAAGATACACTTATGTATTCGCAAAGAAAAGACAATATACACTTATGTGTTGAATATAAACACTTCAAAACAAACTATGACATGGGAATGAGAATAACTTGATCATTTGAGTTGAAATGTTTATAAACGATCGATCTTTTTGTGAAGGAAAATTTTGAAAAATTTCTCCAAACTCAAGCGTACTATTTTCCCTAACAACTAGTACACATCAAAAAGGACTTCATGTCAAAGGATTTCTTTTTTTGAGTATTTTTTTCACTTTCCTTACCTTTTTTAAAAAATTAGCCAAAATGGCCACCATAGCTATCAATTCAAAAGGGTCACATTTTTCAAAACCATCGACGGTTTTGTGATATAATCACTACTTCTATACCTCCAAATGATTTTATGAAAAAAAATTAGAGCAAACTATCACATAGTTGTAGTTTAAATTTGAATTAGTTTTGAAAATTGGCATAAAGTAATTTAAATTGGGGAAAATAGGTACAAAGAGAGACAATTCCTAATATTTCTAGATTATCCATCCTATATGGACTACTTTGTGTGGAAATTGGATGTGTGCCATTTTGCACCATAGTTTTCGTACTTGCATCACAAAAAGTCATTTTTGGCACTTAGAAAATGAAAAATGAATTTTTTATAAATAATTTGAAAACTCAATGTGGCACCATTGTTCCCCATAACAAGATACACCTATGTACCAAATATGGTCACTTTATCACAAACTATGCCAAGGGAATGGCCACAACTTGGTCATTTGACTTGAAACTTATACATGTTTATAGATGATAGCTCTTTTTGTGAAGATTTTTTTTGAAAACATTGTTAAAACTCAAGTTTATTATTTTTGCTAGCAACTAGTACACATAAAAGGACTACATGCCAAAGGATTTCCTTTTTTGATTATTTTTCACTTTCTTTACCTTTTATAAAAATAGCCAAAATGGCCACCGTGGCTATCCATTCAAAAGGGTCATATTTTTAAAAACCATCGATGGTTATGTGATATAATCAGTATTTCTGTACCTTAAAATGATTTTATGAAAAAATTCAGAGCAAATTATCACATAGTTGTAGTTCAAATTTAGATTACTTTTGAAAAATTGACATAAAGTAATTTAAATAAGGAAAAAAGGTGGAAAGCGGTAAAATTCCTAATATTTTTGGATGATCTATCCTATATGGACAACTTTGTGTAGAAATTAGATGTGTGCCATTTTGCACCATATTTTTTATACTTGCTTCACAAATCATTTTGTCAATTAGAAATTGAAAAAATACATCTTTGCTGAGAGGGGCACTCGGCGAAGATATCTTTACCGAGAGGGGCACTCGGCGAAGATCTTTTTCCGTCACGACGCCGTCGGTCTGGTCGTCAGGTGCCACGTGGCTGTTTTATTCGCCGGGACTTACTCTTTGCCGAGTGTCTTTTGTGGTTTTTGCCGACAAAAATGGCTTCGCCGAGTGCCGAGCTACTGCTGTCTCGGCGAAGGCTGTGTTTGCCGAGTGGTCGACTCTTCGCCGAGCTCTTTCGACGCGGCATCGGCGTAGGACCTCTTCGCCGAGTGGCCCCGTCTTTTTGCACTCGGCGAAGACTAGACCACTCGGCGGAGACTCATTTTCCCGTAGTGTTAAGGGGGAAAAAACAGCGTGACAAGTAATAAAAGGTGGAGTATACAAAATTCTACGTCTAACAAAATTCCCCACAAGAAAAGTGAACAGACTCGAGTAAGTAACCGTACAAGGTAACAAAATTTATACTCGCTGGCAAAAACTGTGAGAAAACACCACAGCAAAAACAGTTTTCGAGACTCTGCCTGAAGTTGCTTGAAATGTATGTAATTGTTGTATACCCGTATACAAACTTGTATACCACCGTCCCCAGAAGAGAAAGGGAAAAAAAAAGGGGGAAAATACAGCAGGGATTGTTACATCGATGTACAATTCTTGATCTCAACACGACGATGACCACCTATGAATAAGTTACGCAGGGACTTGCTTGCTCTACCGGCCGTCCGCCCCCCTCTGCGTCCTCGATCGGCCGGTGAAGGGGACAGAAGAGGCGCTTATTACACAGAACGAATCAATAAATAATGGAATGGCACGAAGAGGAATTACAAGATGAAACGGAACAGTCGTCGCTGCTGATGGTGTGATGTGATGGTGATGATGGACTTGAAGATGCATGGACCTGTGAGTCGGTGATGGTGATACTTCAAGGGTGCTGATCAGTTACGCTGCGGCCTACTGGACCATGGCGAGGAAGGAGCTCGCCGGAGTCGATGTCGGCACCACGGTCGGCGGCGTCGTTGCAGGTGGAGGCGCGTTGTTGCTGCCGACCGGGTTTGGTCTCTGGAACTGTATCCTGTACTGCATTTTGCCGTCGTCCTCGACGTCCTCCCCGTCGTCAGTGTAGTCGTCGCCAATATCGTCGCTGTCAGTCTCATCCGTCGTGAACTCCCGATGCGGCTGCTCTGCCAGCTCCCTCACAGTGTCTTCTGGCTTTACGGCAAGCGCATATCCGGTTAGTTTCCATCCCCAACACATTGATCGAGCTCTAAGACTCGCATCTAGATGGAATTAAGCTTTTGCAATGTAAATTCGGCGTAATTGAGTACCTGTTTCGCGCCGAGGTCGATGTCGAACGTGGCCGTCGTCGGGGTTGACTGGCCGCCGTTGCTGGCCGGCACCTGCGCCGCTCCGATTCCTCCGTTGTCCCTCTTGTCGATGTCGTTGATCCTTTTGCCCTCTATCTCGTGCCTGTTCAGGCCCATCTGCTGCTCCGTGACGGCAGAGACAGACGCGACGGCGTTCACAGCATTAGCAGCGGCGCCACTCCCTGTGTGCTTCTTGCGATATATGGCCTCGAGCTGGTGGAAGTAGGGGCAAGTCTTGGAATCCTCGGGCCGCCTCTTGTTGCTCTCCTTCACCTTCTTGAAGTACTTGTTGATGTTCTCCCACTTCTCCTTGCACCGTTTCGAGTTCCGGTTGTAGCCCAGCCGCTGCATCCCGGACGAGATCTCCTCCCAGAGAGGACCCTTTGGCCCGTTCTCCTGGTAGCGATTGTCCATGTCCATGCGCAGCTGAATAAGAGCGTGCACCTCGGTCTTGGGCCACCGTGAGGATGACGCGCCCCCGCCGCTCTCCCCTCCTCCACCGTGGCCAGCGGCCTCACCGTGCTGCTCCGCGGCGACTGGAACCAGCTCGAGCGATGGGCCGGCGGAAGGCGGGGGCGGCGCGCTGCGCGGCGTTCCAGCCTCTTGGTGTGTCGTTGTTTGCTTGTGCTGCGGTGGCGGCGGCGGCTGCTGATTTTGGAGAGGCGGCGGCAGCTGCTGTTGGAGCGGCGCAGCTTGGATGGGCTTCGGCTGTGGTGTGGCCTGTGGCGGCGGCGGTGGGGGCGGCAGCTGCTGTCGAGGTTGCTTTGCCGGCGGCGGTGTGTGGACCTGAATCGGCGTCGGCATCGGGATGACGACGGGTGGGACCTGCATGGTCTGCGCGCCGATGCGCTGTAGGAAAGCAATGATGGAGGCGTCGCGGGACGCCGCGGCGGCGCGCTCGTGCGCGAGCTGCTCCTGCTCGCGGTTGAGGCGGGCCACCTCCTGCCGGCGCCACGCCTCCTCCCGCGCGGTGCGCTCCGCCTCCCGCTTCTCCATGGTCTCCAGGAACCGCAGCTGCATCTCCTCCTGCCTCTGGATGACCTGCTTCATGATCCCCTCGAAGAAAGCCATCATCTTTTTGCTGCCGCCGCCGCGCTTGCGCTTGCCGAGGCCGTCCGGGCTGCCGCCGGTCTCCGCCGTCATCTCGTCATCCTCGGAATCATCGTCACCGGACTCTGAGTCCGACATGGACGGGAAGCTCAAGCCTTGCAGGCTGACGACGGGCGGCGGCTCTGCGGTGGCCGCGGGCGCCGCCGAAGATATAGGCGACGGCTGGATCGGCACCGGCGGCGGCGGCATTACGCTCATGGGCGGCGGCGCGGCGAAGGCGTGCAGGGCGGCACCAGCACCGGCCGGTGGTAGGTGCGAGTGCCCCATGGGGCCGTGCAGCGCCTCGAGCTCCTGGAAGAAGCGGTAGCTCTTGCCGTCCTGGCGGCCGGCGCGGCCTTCCTTGGTGCGCTTGTAGTACTTGTGCACGTTCTCGAACTTCTCCTTGCACTTCTTGCCGTTTCGCCTGTAGCCCAACTCCGCAAGCTTCCTGAAATTAATTGAAGGCGCAGCAGTGAAGTGACAAGGTTAATTACTCCACTCGCGCGCGTACAACAACAAAACACATTCATTCATTCAGTGGGAAGAAGAAAAACGGAGCAGATCAAAAATGGCAGCGGTGCGTTGCGTTTACAGGCAAGAAGAAGCTTCGAGAGCTCCTTTCTCCAGGCGAAAGGGACAAGTCGGCCGGAGACGGAAGGAATCGGAAGGACAAGGGCGAAGCGTAGGCAGAGCAGAAGGGGAATGAATTTAGTTAATCACTCACAGGCCATCGAACTCGTCTTTTTGGGATCAGAGCAGGCCGCCTGAAGGCGATGGCAGGACGTAGTGGAGAAAAATGAAGTGTGAAGAAGGGGGGAGGAGGAGTAAAATAAATGAATGAAGATGAAGAAGGACACATTGGGATGGGAGAGAAAGGCTGCCCGGCCTCCTTCTTTTCCCAAAAACTGAAAGCGGAAAACAGTGGCAGACTGCTGTGCTGCTGCCGGCACACTCACACCGGTGGTACGAACGGTCGATCCCCATGAGCCCAGATTCCCGCTACTCATTCTACACCTACCACTACTCCTCCTACACTCTCCCCCGAAATCGCAGAAATCGAGAAGCATTTGATCAGATCGACCAGGAAACCGATAGAAAATTTGGGAGAATTGCTGACGGACAGACAGTAGCATAATTCGGCATCATTTCATGTGGAACCAGCAGACGAGTGCTAAATTCCACGAAACCGTTAGCAGCTCTGTGCTCCGTGCTGTGGAAGAAGAAGAAATCATGGCGCCGGCGGACAGGATGCTGTGCAGATGTGAATCGAAAATGTGTTTGGAAAATTCCCCCAAAAAAATAATCGTGCTTGTATGTGTACAATTCGGTATTTCTATCTTACCTTGAGACCTCTTCCCAGAGTGGACCCTTGAGGGTGGCGTCGCGGAAGGTGGCGTCCATCTCCGACCGGATCCTGATGAGCGCCAGCGTCTCCTCCCGCGGCCAGCGGTTGCCGCCGGAACCCAGCGCGCCGCCGCCGCCGGAGTCGCCGCCGAGCATGTCGTCGTCGGGGAAGCCGTCGTAGCTAGGCTGCGGCTGCTGTTGCGTCGTCGTCGGTGGCGGAGGCCGGCTGCTGAGCGGCACCGGGCCTGGAGCAGGCGGCGGCGGCGAGAAGGGGCCCATGTCCTGCGGCGGCGCCCGGTACTGGTGGGGCGGCGCGCCACCCTGGTGGTTCTGCTGCGGCTGCTGCATGGATGGATGTCACGCAGCGCGGCTCCTCTCGGATCTTCGCGCGCGCACACAGGAGGTATGTGCGACCTTTGAGTTGCTTGTAGAAGTGCAGTGTCTGAAAGAAGCAGAATTGGGGAGAAGAAGTAGTGAATTGTAGGCAATTGATTGATTGATTGCAGTTCGTAGCTAGCTATCCCAGCAGCCTCACACGCACAAACACACACAGCGAGTGAGTGTGGTGTGGGCTAGCTAAGAGAGGGGGAGTAGAATTGGAGGGAGCGGATGAAGTAGGAAAAGGAAGCTTGGTACAAGTAGAGGGAAGGGAAGGTCCGGAGGAGGACGACGCTGGCTGGCTGTGGGGAAGGGGAAGGAGGTAGAGAGATGGATGGAGGTGAAAAAGAAAGAAAGAGAAGGAGAGGGAGGAAAATGGGAGGGAGCGTGGACAACTGGAAAGGGTCCAAAGAGAGTAAGAAAGAGAAAAGAGAGGGGTGCCCCTACAAAAAGGACCAAGGGCTGCCTGCTGCTGGTGCGGTGCCTGTACTGATTGATCGATCGATCGATCGACCTCTACCCTACGCTGGCTCTTCCTCCTCCCTCCACCTCCCAACAAGAACCAAAATACAAGCACCGAAATACAGTATATGTATTTCCAGCAAGGCGACCGACGACGGACAGACGGACGTTAGTTTGTTACGGCCGGGGGCGGTGGCCGGTGTTATATAGGCCCGGCCGGCATGCAGTTGGGAAGGGTGGTGGTGAAGAGATAGAGATAGATATGGGAATTTATGAGCCGGGCAACCGGACAAAGGAGGGAGGGGTGTGGATGGACCGCCATGCGGCGGTGAAACAGAAACGCCCGGCCGCATGCATGGAGGGTTCACCGGACACGTGTTGCCTACGTGGCGTGGCCGCGAGGAGGCTGCTGACATCGCCGCTCGTCCGCGTCGGAGCACAGCAGCGCACGGCCACGCAGTCTCACGCCGCATGCAGAGCCCACCGCCGTGACACGTCACTCCGAAGACATGCATGAACCCGTGGGAAGAGATAGAGTGACTGGATATGTACGTATCTATCTCCTCCCTCTCTATCTATCTTCAAGCTACAGCAAGAAGAAAAAAATCTGCAAGCCAGAAAGTGTATTCATCTCCTGTAAAAAGAAATAAAAAGATCTGCTAGCTTTTGCGTGCATGCCTGCCGCGCGCGGGGCGGCGGCGTCGGCCGCGTGGGCGCGTGCATGGCGATCCTAGCTACTCCCATTGATGGGAGCTGCGTGTTGCATGCATGGCATGGCGTGTCGATCGTGTCTCCGGCCTCCCGCCCGCCCGGATGGGAAGGCCGGCGCCTCTTGTATCGACTTGCCGCGGGCACCTCCTCCCTCATCGATGTGCATGCCCAGATGCTCCTCACCCTCGATCTGTCGGCAGCTCCGATCCACTGCATGCTCGTAATTAAGCCGTCGATCTGGTGAAAGATCTTATAGTTTGAGGGCGTTAATCTTCCGAGATATGCGTATCATTTTTCGCAAACTGCGAAATCTTGGCCAGCTAAGTATATATACGTATACATGTGCAAGCGGAGCATCCCGGCATGGTTGGCCTGGTTAGGCAATCAGCTACCAGCGGCATGCATGCATGGATCAATAACTCGCTGCTAGCTGCTGTAAATTCGGCGATGGGATGGAGGATCTCCTTCACAATTAATGGCTTAAGCCAACAGAGCGTGTAAAAAATAATGAGGTATTATATCATGTAGGAGTGGGACCTTTGGTGTTAGCCGGGGACGTACGCCAGCGGCTGAAAACGGGATATGTATGTACGTCTCCGGACGCATCGATCACGATGGGCCCCTGGCGGAACGGACGGTTGCGATGAGGTGGACGCAGCAGTACAGGTACAGCACGGTTGGTGCTGGGCCGGTACCCTCCAGGCCCGCTGTGGACTGTGGGTGTAAAAATTCTGCCATTTTTTTACTCCCCTCCTCCGCCTGTTGCTGCAAATATGGTTTCACTTCTTGATGACTTCTTGTTACCGAGCTCGCTCATCTTAATTACCATAGAGTAATGTTTTGCTCATTTTACCACCGAGTATTACTGTATTATTTAGAGGTGAACAACTGCACATGGCGTCGGGTATTTACTAATGGAACGTTAGAATACAACTTGCTGGGGCCCACCACGGTTGCATCATTTGTAGATTCCATCCGAAACGTCTCGTCGCAGGGCTCACATGTCAACCCTTAATCATGCTTACAAATCTGGCACCTATATATCCAATTGGTTGTATTTTTGTATGTATATGTGAAATAGCAAGCTGTGTATATATATATAATATATGTATGCAAGATAAGATGATCAATAATTACATGGAGTGTGGATGAAGTAATAACAAGATATACATGCTTCGGTTGAAAAAATCGCGCCCAACCGCCCGCCGTCAGTACTAATTATTCCTATGTGACTGACGCAAGAAAATAATTGGCGATCACCTTTGATTAATTGAGGCACTCATGCATCAGGCTAACTACGATGGAAATGTTATCTATTTTGACCGTGAACCAGATGGATTTATGGAGCTCAAACTCGATCGTGTTTGTGATATGCGGTTAATTTATTAATGATTCTCTCTCCATCCATGTTTATAAAAATCAATTAGAAATTCCTTAGGATCAAGGTAGAGTCTATTGGGTGAGATTTTTTTTTCTAAATCTAACATTTGTTGCATAGAGGCCAATAGCTAACATATGTAATAATCTAATTAATTAGAGTTTAACATAAAGTGTACAAAGATTTGTGGAGGGAAGCGTCATCCAGAATTAAAAGGAATATTAATTGTTAAAATTTTGCTTATAAAACGAGATTTGAGGAAATATCTTTAATTATTCTTAGAAAAACTAATTTTTATATTGTTGCTTATAAACCCGTGATGAATTATTATTATTATTATTATTATTATTATTATTAGGATGGACTAATTTTTGCTTATAAAACGGGATGAATGAATTTTTGCATGTACGTACCTTTCAACCATGCATATGCTAATTACTTCGTACTCATCTCCCCCTGATTTTAAAAATGTTACTAAAGCTAAACCGAAATGTACACATATATGCATCTAGAGATATGTATGTATTTTTGCAAAAAAGAAGAAGAGATATGTATGTATGTATGTATGTCTGTATGTATGTATGTATGTATGTATGTATGTCTAAGAATAAAAAAAATAGGGGCCCAGTGAAACTGAATGGCTTGTGAGCTTGGAAGAGAGCAATAATACAATCTTTTTATAGCAGCTAACCAACGAGATAATGTTTGGTGCCGTGATGGCTAGCTAGCTGGACCCCGGCTCGCCCTTGCTGTACCATTTGCCTAACAGTCATGCGTGTCGCATTTGTTGCTATTCCATTCCCGCCCTTGTGTTCTATCCTCCGCCGAATTATTGCGTGCACGGAATAAACACCCCTGCCGAATCACCTCATTATTCCTTCTTATTTTTCTCCAAGGAAACTTGATTTTTATCTGACGTACGAACAGTTCATATCAAAGTATTGGAGACAAGCAAAGTACGCGGTGTTGAGTACGTGTTGAGAGAGCGCGGATAAAGAAACCAGGAAGAGGATTTGCGTTGTTATGAAAAAGTAAAAATCTGAAACGGAAACTGGGAAAAGGAGAGGGGCAGAGGGGTAGGAGACAAGAAATACACCGCAACAGCTAGCTGTGCGGCGAGGTCCACCACCAGACCACGGGAGGGAAGGGCTACTGCGAACGTGGCCGGAGTTGATCGCCGATGGAATCACCATCTAAAACCCCCGACTCCAATCCAAAGTTGCTCTCATGCCAGCCAGGTAATACCACCTCGGCACACTACCCGTGTAGTATCATGATGCTAGAGAAAACAACCGCACCACCCCAACATCGACTTTTGTTTTGAAAAACATATCGGAATCAAGAGCTTTTTATATTACTCACGACAATACATCCTGTTTGGATACGGTCCAGAAGGAAACCAGGAATATAATTTATCCAAATACTCCTCCTGTCCTCTAAAGCTTATTTATGCTGCGTTTGGATGTCGGTATCGAGAGTTTTAGAATTGAATTGGTCTCAATTCTAAATCAACATCTGAATTGCAACTCTGATGTTTGGATGTACAAAGAATTGCTAGTTGGAATCTTGGTGCAGCCAATTCCATCCAATACGGAAGGGTAAGGCTCGGAATCGAGAAGAGCCATTTTTAGTTGTCCTTCAATTCAAAAGAATTGAGCCACAATTCCAACTCCGAATTCCAAGAACATCCAAACAGCGGAATTCAGAAAAATTGAAGCCAATTGAATTCCAAGACTCTCAATACCGACATCCAAACGCAGCATTAACATATTTGTGGGCTCCTACATTTGCTTCTCTCCCCACATGTCAATAGTTAATGCCCCTTCGCATCGTATACCGCTTAAGGCACTAGTGGAAAAAGGATTATAGGTGGGATGCACCCTTTGTGGCGCACCCTAGGCCCATGCGCCACAAAAAACATTTAGTGGCGCACCAAACCAGTGCGCCACAAACATCTGTGGCGCACAATATAAACATGCGCCACTGAAATGTTCTTTTTTGTGGCGCACTGTGGAGCATGCGCCACAGAAACTAGGTGGTCCCCGCCAGCCAGTTCGAATTTCGGAATCCGGGTCAGTTTCTGTGGCGCACCCCTCCCATGCGCCACATGCGCCACTGAAATCTAGGACGTGCAATGGTTTAGACTAATGTCGTTTAAAAGGATCCGCCATGTCACATGTGTCACTATAAACTAGTCTTACAACTGTGTCTATTCACCTGTCTGTAACACCGCAATCACAGCCAGGCCACTGCACAGCCAGTCCAAAGGTTGCGCAAGATCGGCGACAACCCAGCGCCTCGTAAAATGAAGGCTCCAAAATGATAAAGTGTATAGCGATCAATATGTAATATTCATTACTCCCTATAGAGAATTCAAATGACCAAGGACTTTTTTGGTCAACAATGCTCAAGTTATGTTGATAAATATATTTCCATTGCTAATGTCGTGCAACAAAAATTATTTAATCAACTAGTCGTGGATTTATGTACACTCAATGATAACAGTCACATTGCTTAAGAGCACATCAAAGATATCAAAGAGGAAATTTGCATACACGAATATACTAGAATACATACTATTTTTCATTGGTGATTAGTGTGATATATGTTGGTTCAATACAAAGTAAAAAAGCATGCATACATTATTACATTTTGAACTTTCAATTTTGACCATGAAAAAGGGGTGCACAGTTGGTCTAGTTTAAACTCTACAAGTTTCTATATAGATGCTTAGTTAATCATACACTAGAAACTGCTATTGAGACACTTGTTAAATAGTAGTCTTTACGGATATTAATCATAAATATTTCTAAATACTAAGTTGTCCAAAACATGGTTCTAGAACATATATTATTATAACATGTGGTTTAGTATCTTTAAATGCATTCGTTACAAACAATAAACACAAACCAATAGTAATAATGTTATTTATGTGGTTAAACTACGTAAGTAAACAAAAAATGGTAACAGTATAACATGCTAAAATAATATTCAGAAAAGTATAAAAGTTAAGTATAAATTTATTCAACTTGATTCACCCGGACCAAAAAAATATTAGAAATATTTTATGCGCTAGTCTCATGCACGGGCACGCCTTCATAGGTTATACTACGTCGGTACTAGAAAGCGGCAACAATTTGTCGCTGAACATGGTGGAGATGACATCGTCCTAGTTGTCGTGTGTCCGAGTGTCGCGAAACTGACATGCCGGCATGCCATAATGGGCGGCAGCGGGCCTATAATGAGGACATGAGAGATGGATCGACAACCTACTGCAGGCCCTCCATTGCTCTTGTTACTTCCGACCAAAGATTTGCCAACTACGATGGTCTTCGGCGACTCAACTCATCGCTATTGTGTCCATCAACGAGGATAAAAACAAACGTGCAGTTGCAAATAGCCATCTTATAGTAGGTAAAAAGGCTTTGTTACGCTGCGATTTCCATGGGAGTGGAGGATCGATAATTATGCAGACGGATCATCTCTCCCTTGTACTTCTTCCTCTTCCATCTATACAAAAATCCTACATGGTTTCAGTTATAGATGATTCATTGTATCCTATTGAACATAACCTCATCGTTGTTCTATTTCCTAGATACCCCGCACGTTGCGGTGGTAAATTTAGCCAAAGGCTCAAAACTATGTGCGGGGGATTATTGTTCTGCTCTCTCAATAAAACTCGGGCATTCTCTATCTTCCCTCATCAGTTATTCCCAAATTTCCTCACCATCACCAAGAGAGAGGAGAAGAGAGGGAGCCCAATCCCCTCTCCCACCTCCCCTCAACCCAGCTATCCTTTATCTTCTACATTTCATTTTTCTCTGTCATCCTACGTCGCCACCACCTTCACTTACCCACCATCCACCGCCACCACCCACCAACCTTGCCGCAGTCGGAGACGCCATGACGACTGTCAAGGTGTCACCACGAAAAAGACGTCGCCGACCCATGAGCGACCCGGCAGCGAGCAAAGCACTTAGTGGTCGGTGGAGGGATACAACCGACATTGTAGTAAAACCGGTGGCGTCGAACCTTAGACGGAAGGCTAGGGGTGGCGGCGGACCAGTAGAGGAGCAGCTTTGAGGAAGGAGGTGTGATAAGGAGGTGTTCGAGCTATGGAGGTAGGCTGCTTGGCCGGCAGTGGTTGCGGAGGTGATTAGGATCTCCCTCCTCTCAAGCGGTCGACAGCGCTCTCCTCCCCTTACTCTCTAGTGACGGCCTTCCTTTTCCCTTCAATCCTGACAAGAATTTGGTGGAATCCAGTGTGGGCAACTTATCAGAATCGACTCGACTACACGAACGGGTACCCGCAAGCTTGCAGGCCCCATTCTCTACACAGTTGCCAGCGAGCCCATCAGTACTAACCCATGGCAATACAACAACTAGAATTAATACTAGTCTTCTATGTAACGTGCTAGGGTAGTTCTATACCGTAATCATGAGTTGTTGATCGTTGCCAAAGCAAAGTTTAAAAAGATGATGTATATTGCGTGTGTTTTGGTGTGGAATCTAATCTTGTGTGCCTCCAGATGGCGCACGACGTCTCCCACAATTGGTATCTCCGTGATTGTACAGCGGGATCCATCTAACCATCTTAACTCG
Organism: Poa annua; assembly: GCA_026929855.1. Classification (NCBI taxonomy): domain Eukaryota; kingdom Viridiplantae; phylum Streptophyta; class Magnoliopsida; order Poales; family Poaceae; genus Poa; species Poa annua. Next base: position 77,810,126 of record CM049433.1, read on the forward strand.
AGGTGGTAATGATGGATGATGCCCTTGGGAGCATTATAAAAGTGGACCTCCAAGTAGACAAATGATGGGCATATGCAATGAAACAAACTTCTTTAATTACTGGCAGACTGATCGAGGTTGACATTCTTTACATAGGTTAATGCTTAAAGCCTGGTGTCATGTTTTCCATCTAAGTAACTTGTCGGCAGTTCTATTCAGATGCCATGGCGGTTCAGTTCATAATGTAGTCACAATGTTGGCAATAATACATGCGGAAGATATTTCAAAGTATAACACACGTTTTGTATGTAGCTATACAAGATTAGATTCTACCATCTTATCTAACAAAACGAATCCACCAAAATATCATCTTTGTTATTTGAAAATGTAGATGCTGATGATGGCGACGATAGACCGCCCGACCTATTAATTATTTCTGAAAAAACAGACTCGATCGGAAATCTCCTATAGAAACATTGCTGGACCAAACCAAGAAATTCACCATTCAGTGCCCGAATTCTGTCAGACAACGGCTGGAGCCGGTTTGAAGTGCGTCGATAACACAGAAATGAGATGAAGCGCATTCTAATTCACACGCATCTTCCCGGCCGTTGTCGTCTCGGTGTGCAAGGCCATGCCGGTCGCATGCCCGTGCTTTTGCTAGACGCGTAAGCCACGTCCATATCGGTCGAAGCAAGGAGGATATCATGATCTCATCTGAAGCCTGAAGATTAAGACGTATACTTCCTCATGAGTTCATCATGTAATTCATACGTCCCGGCAGCATGGTAACGTGACCCCGTCAAGTTTTGCCAATTTTAGACGTTTTGGCTGGAAAGGGATATGAAAATCTGTACAATACTGCTGGTAATAAACAAAACAGCTAGGCAGCTGGTACTGTGGACCCATTGATCTGAGATGCACCTGATCTGGTCAATAAACAATAGAGCAGCTAAACCATCATCGGTTCGTGTTTAAGAGTGCCGTGATGTCTGATTAAACTAAATGTATGAAAGTAACATACTGTTTTATGTGTGACGACGAATTTAAAAGGTCAGGGCTAGCATCCAAGTCTGATCTCCACGAATTTGAATTTTCAGAAACTAACGCTGAAAGCAGGTGTCTTTGCCCTGTTTCTATACCATAATCAGACGGGGGCTAACAATCTGATATAGTTTCCAATACATACCAGGAAAAGTAAACAGTTAGAACGTGCCTATCTTGATTGTTGCTGAAGAAAGAACGCGGAAAGCAGATACAGGTTGGATGCCTCAGCATAATTACAAGCTGTAACAACAAACGCAGCAATCATGGAGCAGCATGGTCCGTTGTCTAAAACAATTGCTTCTGTTTAGCTGTTAGCTGGAGTAGTAGTTAATCATTTACAGGATACCGGATGAGATAAACTACAGAAACCACGCCTAGCTATCATGGCGCTGGCTATTCTCCCCATAATTATTACGATGTGACAATGCATGCGTAAATATTAAAAATTGTGTTTGTAGCAACAAAAGTCAAGCGTGCATTCCGTTCCCTGTAGTCATTCCCACTTTTCAGTTCAGTCGTTGAAATATGCTGAGCTAGCCTTGACAGTTACACTTTCACGGCTCTTTCTTGACATCAAGAATTTCAAATGTTACTGTCGCCCTCTGTGCAGTTTTTCTTTGAAATTGTGATCAGTGGCAGAGACAGGGGGCACCAACATGGGCCCTGGCCACCCTGAGATGGAATTGTTTCCTGTAATATCACTGTTTTTTTCTAATAAAACCGTCTAAAAATTTCACATCATTGTAATTAGTCTTTCCCTATAACAATTTAAGTGCATGGTTTTCTTCCATTGGTCCCCATTAAAAACATCCCTTCCTTCCTGATTGTGATCTTTTAGTCACTGAAGCGATACTCAAACCAATTTTCTTTATTTTTTCCCTGTGTATGCGATCGAATACAGAGAATAGATGTACGTGTCTCGGAACATCGTTATGCTAATTGTTGTCTCTCTGTCTGCCGACTGCTACGCTTCGGTCGAATTCTCTACAAAATAGAGCATATTCTTACAATACGGTATGTAATGTACTCCCTTCGTATCAAAAAAAATGTAAAATGGTTTAATATTTTTTGCTCCAAATGTATGTAGACACGTTTTAGTGCAATAAACACATACATGTAGGTCAAAAATAATTATAACATGTTACATTTTGATACAGGGAGAGTAGTACTCCCTCCGTTCACCTTTACTTTGCGTTCTAGGTTTTCTAAAAATTTCACAATTAGTTTGCGTCCTGTACTTGGTTTACCATTTTGCCCCCACTTTAGTCTTCCATCGCATTAATATCTCTCCAAAAGTTGTAGAGGAGGAAGAGGCGCATGCCGCAAGCTTTCAATTCGCAGAGGAGGCGAGGCGACCAGGACGTATGCATGAATGGATCTCACGGCTGCATGTATTTAATGTATGGGGGCAAATTGGTCTATGCATGCTCTAGTTTAGCTCATCTCATGCTTACCTTGGTATCTGTGATTTGCTCAAAACGCAAACTAAAACTAAACGGAGGGAGTAGAGACTTGCAGAAAAAAGAATGAATACCATATGCATGCATGCTATGTGTGGCTGCCGGGGGGACCGTCACCGTGCCCGAAGTTTGGCGTGGAAGTGAGGAGCTCCAGTCTGTAGTTGGCGCCACCGACGTCGCTCAATCCACTGGATCCGCTCCGCCTTGGAGCCATCAGCTGGTTCGATCCATTTCCATCAGGACCACACTGAAGTCTGAAAGCTCTAGCTAGCTAGGTCTTTTTCTTTCTCCTCCTTGTCTCGATCGCCCGCCTCCACCTCCACCTCCACCTCCATCTTTCTTATATCAACGCACAGACTGACAGAGGGATCGCATGTCTACAAACGGGCTGCATCGATCGAACGATAGTACTCGTATATACTAGTATTAGCTAGGATTCCTCTTCGGTTTGTTTAGAAACTAGTTGCATGATTAAACACTCATCCAAGTTTAAACACTCACGGTGCCAAAATTAAAGAAATTGTGGGATTCCCTAGAACAGTACAACCTGGGCCGCGTGCTCCCTCGTGCCCGCTCGATCGAGGCTAAATACAACAAGGCAAGGCAACTTTGCGCGGCCTAGATAGAGATCGATCGTTTCTACAGTAGTACTACTATCTACTAGAGTACTACAGATGGCCGGGAGTTATCATGTTGGCTTTTGCTCGATCATCTCGCGCTCATGCGAGCACATGACCCTGTTCGTTGGATCATCGTCACCAGCTCGGCCTCGGCGCGCGCTAGCTTCCTCTGCATGCATGGCTGTGTTGGCGCGCATGGCAAAAGCGGTTAGAGCTTTCCGGAAAAAGGACGCCCGGCCGGCCGGCGTGGGTTAAATGGACGTCGGCACCGGCACGGCGGCCGGGCTTCCATGCATGCATGTTCCCCGAACCATTCCAGGCCGCTGGCTGTTTTCAGCCGATTCGCATTGCTCGATTAAAATTCTCCGGTGATGACGGCCGGGCAGACAGTAGTACCGCGAAGTGAAAGACGCGCCGTCGTCATGTCATGTCATCATGCATATGCCCGCATCACGGTTTAGTTTACCTGTCCCGCGCCGGCCTTCGGTCGACCAAGACTAAATTACGCGCATGAGAGACGAGTTAAATTAGCGGCCTACTCTAATAGGAGTACATCGAATTAGTTGATGGCCAAGGTTCAGGTTGGGACCAGGTGAGAAGTTTAATGAGAATTTTTTGGAGCCAGATATTACTGCTATGAGTTGAATGTCCGTGCGATTGCTGCGGGCTAAAAAATAAAAAATAATAGAGAAATGACTGATCAATTTTTTTGTTTTATGAATAAGTATGTGTATTAATATGTAGCACCAACTATTGTCTCACCAATATGCAAATTTTCTATAAGCATGTACCATACAAATTTTCATTACTCTACTCACGAAGAGCAGGTTGATATTAAGAAGACTACTCTCGGACATCCAAGGTGAGGAAATCCTCTTACAAGAGTGCTACTTCCCCTACAACAGATCTTTGCCCACCTAGTTCTTGTTGTGGCTCCTACACTTGATCAAAGAAAAAATATGCACACTAGATGGATGAAAAATACTTTGTAAATATTTGAAGAACAGTACACAAAAACAATAATGATAGTGCCAACTTTATTTATTTTTAAAAATCATGATATACCAAATATTTTAAGCACGAGAATTATCATGGAAGTAGTACTTGTACCTTGTGCCCAGAGCACATTGCCATTGGCATTACTATTTTTTGTAATGAATCTGACAGATAATAGTCAACCAGTTAGTATGTGACCCATTTTTATCCTCCTCAAATCTCTTTGGTAGCAAATACTTCATCTCAGTGGGTTAGAGCATGAAATTTCACAACGACGTTTACATTAAATGTTATTGAAAGTTCCAAGCAGTACATACATTGCACATATATATCGGTCATAGTTTATTCCGAGTGACTATGAAGTATCAGGAGAGGTAAGCATCAAGGATAGCTAGTTCATACCAAGTAAGCAGATCTTGATTATAGTATATTTGTTAGCAGAGCTAGGGCTATACCTTATTTCTGATCTCCAAGTAGTATATGCACAGGGAAAAGTAAGTAACTTGATGGATCACTATGTACTGATAATAGAACAGGAGTTGTGTTGGCCGCCAGATTTTGGTATCTCCATGTGTGCTTAGTGTGCGCTTTAGTCTGAAAAAATCTGCCAATAATTCTGAGTATAGACCCTGAGGTGTGCGGAGTAATCGGGTAACTGGACCAAGGATGTTGGCCATAATCTGTGTACAACATTTGATACCCTCGGGATCAGCCCAATTATCACGAAGAGTATTTTTTATTGAATGTACAAGCCATCTCCCATGTCCTGCAGAACAAATGGTTTGAATTGATACAAAGTAGAAGGCCATGTTAATTCGACATTGGGATAGGATATTTCATCTTCAAAAAGGAAGGCCATATTAATGTGACATTGGGATCGTATATTTCATCTTCAAAGTTTAACCATATGTTGTAACACTCGTGCAAAGAACCAAAACTTCAGCAATATTAGAATGCTTCTCAACCTTCTCAGGTGACTTCTAATGATCAGAATAGTAAAGTATATATTATTTCTTTAACATTTGTGTACATATTATAAAATGAATCTAATAACATCCTGCAAGTGATTCTCCAAAAATGTCATCGCGGAACATATCTGCTGACCTCTCGCTCTGGAAAAATAGAAGGATCAACATCAATTTTCTGCTTTGTGTGATATTACTGAAACTATGTAGCTGGTAATGGTGCGGGGCATGCCGGAGGAGCCAAATCAGCGGCAGCTGCCTTTCTCCTCCTCATTCCTCTACGCGTTGTCTGCCAACAGTTGCGGCATTCCGTCTTCACCGACCGCTGAAGGCGTGTGCATCTCGATGGAGAGGGAGCAAGGATGCGCTGGTGGTTTCCCCCATGCGACAGAGCGGGTGAGGTCGGGTAGGGGGATAGAGGAGTGCGGTCGAACGGCGGTGGGGAGCTCTAGGCATGTGGGTGGAGAGCGAAAGGACAACGAGAGGAGCAGCGGCCCAGGGAGGAGGATCCGTTTTGTGGGGCATCGCCGGAGGACGACAGTACGGGATGGCGGCGACAAACCTTAGCGTTCGCCTCACTTTCTTCTCTCTATGCGGTATTGAAGAATGAACGGGAGCGCTATGGGCCTATGGCCAGCGTTGACTGAATAGCTGGCCCACAGGTCGGCGTGCGAGGGAGGAGGCAGAGGCAGAAAATTTCTGCCGCGGGACGTACCGATGTACGAACTGCAATTTAACAGTAAAGATTAAGCGTATTCCTTCTGACAGAAGTTGATTTTTAGTCACAAATAGAAGTCATTTAGTATGAAACGAGTGAGTATAGTCATTTAGTATGAAACGAGTGAGTATTTGGAAACGGAGGGAGTACGCGTATAGGTAGGGGACGGGGAATCCCAATAGACCTTAACTAACACACACATTCCTTAACAATCCCATCATGGACCCTTCCAACAAAGGTTCAGTTAGGTAAGCGGGTAACAGCAGCAGACGCAGTGAGACTATAGCTGCATCAGCAGTGCAGGTACATAAAAAGAGAGGGCGGGGGTCCGTCCGGGAATCTAACCATGTTCCCGTCCATCCCGTGCGTAAAGAGAGGCGCTATGATTTGATTACCATGCACGATGTTTCCATCGTAACAGGCATGGCTGTAGCCTGTATAGATTGATCGGATACGTACATACGCGTACGTACAGGCGGATGCACGTATATATGCACAAGAATACAGAACCACATCCCCCCATGTCCTGCCCACGAGCGCAGCGCATGGTTGTTGGTTGCAACTGTCAACCTCCACATACCTTCTTGGGCGTCACCGGAAGAATTTAGCGGTCTTGGGGGAGCCGATTCCCAGCCGAGGCCGAGGTTGCACCCAGTTTCGGCCCAGGCAGTTTGAAAAAACAAATAGGCATAGAAAACTTAAAATACGGTGATTTTTCATTCATAATACGGCGAGTTTCATACAAAGGCAGTGCAATTCATAGCTAATTTTAAATTTTATTAAATAATATTACGGCGGCTCTACATGCGAGCTGGCTGTAAAAGATGGTGTAGTCGCCGTCGGAGCCGTCGTTGCCGTCGTCGTCGGAGCGGCCGGCGAAGCCGGAGGGAACTTCGTCAGCGTGGCCGGCGTAGGTGGAGGGACCGGCCTGGGCGTCGTCGTCATCGTCGTCGTCATCAAGTATGACAATGCCGTGGCGTTCCTGGAAGCTCGCCCGGAGGCGGTTCCTCATCGCCTCCTCCATGAGACGGCGCTGGCGCGCGACCTCCTCCTCCTCGTGGTCTCGCCGGCTCCAGTCGAGGGCGAAGTCGTCGGCGGCTGGAGGGACGTCGTTGAGGGACGCCGCCTCGGCCGCACGCTGCCCGGGGAACTCCTCCTCCGGCTCGGCCAGCACGGCTGTCGCGCGCATGTACGCGCGGTCCGGCGCCCACTCCGACTTCGGCACGCGGAGGCCCGGTTCGGCCTTCCGGATACGCAGTCCACTCGCCGGTGGCCTTGTTGCGACGGGCTGTTCACGGATGAACAAGCCCGAGGCGGCAGGGAGGAGTTGAGCGCCGTGCTGGTGGTGACGGTGGCTCCGCCTTCACGCGCGCCGACGTAGCCCGAGGGGGAGACGGCGGCTCCGTCTTCACGCGCGCGCCGAGGTAGGGCGAGGATCTGGCGTAGGGGGAGGCGCGGCGGGAAGGAGGCGAGGTGGCGTACGCGTTCAAGTCGACGTACCTGGATGCGGCCGGCGTTGCACCGGAGGAGGAGGAGGAGTCGCTGCGCCTTGGCAGCCACGCCGGGCCAGAGCGCCGAGGCAAGGCCGGAGTCCTCGCCTGCATCGCCAACGGAGGGTTGTTCCCCTCCTCGATGTGGCGGAGCACCTCGGCTAGTGTACGGCCCGGCGCGCCCCACCAGACGCGTCTGCCGTTTGCGTTGTTCCGGCCTGAAGGAGGTCCGGCTGGTCCTGGCGCGGCGAGCTGACGCCAGCGACGCTCCGCGAAGTACATGTCCCACCTGGCGCGGTTCGTCGGCGCCCAGATGGGGTCTTAGCGCTGCTCGTCCGGGAACCCTTCCAGGATCTTGGCGATGGCCACGGGCATGTCGGCCTCCTTCGGCACAGGAGGCACCGGCACGCCGCCCTCGCTCAGGCGCCATGCTCCGGGCACCCGCATGTCGGGCGGCGCCGGGTAATCCGTCTGGAAGAGCAGCCACGCCTCATCCTCGTGGAGGAAGCGGCGCCCGAAGCCGTTGGCGGCGGCGCCATCGCCTGGGAAGCGCTCGACCATTCTGCTAGCTCGGGGTGGAGGGAGGCGAGAGATAGGGAGGGAGCGAGAGTGCGGCGAGGTTGTGGAGATCAGCCGCAGCGGGGGCTCGCCTTAAGTAGCACCGTTGCCACAGTCACGTCGCCATTAACTCCGGCGCGTGAAACCGACTTGTCCGTTCGGCGGCAGTGCGCTTTAAAATCGCTTCCATTTTCACTCGGCGGTTCAGTTTGGCCAGCGCGGAAGACGAGAGGGATGCGGGCGATGACCACTGCTTTCGCGCGCTTTTTTTCGTCGAGTCGCTGACAAGCCGACCCCACCGTTTTTCGCGCGAAAACGTTTCGTCCGGCTCGCCCAGCGACCCCCAACGGGCTGCGTTCGGCCTGGATTCGCCGGATTAGTAAACGGCCCAATCCAGCATTTTTTGGCTCCCAGGGCGCGACTGAAAACAAAATGGCGAAAATCGACCAAAAAAACGGGCTGAGGGCACGGCTGGAGATGCCCTTACGGCCGCGCCAACAAGTTTTAACCGGGAGGTCTGTATGAGTACTCGCGCGCGGTCGGCCCCCAAGCTGTCCGTCCGAGCCAGAAGCGTTCCGTGCCATTCGCTGTCTACCACGGCACGTGAAGTCCCGCCGGAATTCAGCACGCGCACGCCGGAATTCAGCTCGATCGACGCCGTGCGTGATTCGGTGGCAGTAGACAGTAGTACCGCGGCACTAATTAACCGCCAGATTAGATCCATGAGGCGCATCCAGATCCGACAGACACGCAACAAGTGAATCTCAATCTAACTGTCCGCCCGATGGAATGACACCCCGTCCACGTTCACCGCGTGGGGCGGCCGGTTCTCTGCTCGCAGATGGCCCATGCATCCGGCCGTCGAGATGAAATCAAGCTAGGCATGCAGCGGCTAAACTTGGAGCACGACATGATCGCGATGCAGGCAACCGTTAGCGTTGCAGCGAGCAGCACTACAGAGTGCAGATCGATCGGATCGCCGGATCAGAGATATATAAAAAAGGTCCCATGATTCCACCATGATCGACCTCAATCAAATATACCGGTTTCAGGCTTTGCAATTGCAGCTGCATGGCTGCCTGCAGAGATATCTCAGAAACTGCCGTCTCTGGCCATATTACTATACTCGTACCATGATTGCTCCCCCTAATCTAGTCTAGTCTAATCTAATCTAATCTAACTCGATCGATCTCAACAGGAGCATCTTCCACGATGGCTGGCCGGCCGGTGCTGTGCGATCGAGCTTCGTTCGAGTGGGTCGCATGTTCGCCGCGCATCGGCGTCACTTCGGGAATGTTTGCGCCAAAAGGGGCGTCTCCCGCCATATCTTTTGTTGCCGCACGGCTGCTGTTGTTGCGTGCGAACTGAAGAGCGCTGGCCATGAAGGAAGCTTTCTTTTTTCCTGGAGACGGATGCAGCTCAAGATGATCGATGCCCGTATATAAAAGCGTGTGCCTGATATCTCCAAAGAATCTTTGCTTTCCCGGCCTCGTTCGTTCAGTAGGTGGAATCAAAGCATAGTAGCATTGTGACTCGTACTCGCGGACGCTTTAGCTGAAAGAAAACCACCCGTGATTCATACACTACACCTACTGTACTGTACCATACAAGGGAACACAACAGTGGAATTAGACCGAGAAGAAGTACTTATATATAATGCCATTGCCAGCAAGAATACATTGAGCACACAGCAAGAAGAGAATTAATGGGCCTTTTTTGTCTTCCGAGGATTGTTCTGCGTCAGTCAGGAGAAAATGGAACATCTCATGCCTTTGTTGGTCACTAGAGTTGGTAGACGGCTGCAGACATGTTCTGATTTTTTTACATCAGCTGGCCGCCTTGAAATGGTTAACTCTGTCCTCTCCTCTCTACCAACATTCTACTTGACAACACTGAACTATATGTTGGTATTGTGGTTCAAGTAGATAAATATCGCAGGCACTGCCTATGGAGGAAGAAAGGCCTGGAAAACAAAAATCCACCTTTAGCAGCTTGGCAAGCTGTTTGTCAGCCGAAGGACAAATGGGGTCTGGGTGTGATCAATTTGACTATTCAGAATGAGTGTCTTCTCCTGAAGCATTTAGACAAATTCTTTAACCATGCTGATCAGCCTTGGGTTCATCTCATTTGGGAGAAATACTATCAGAATGACCTACCACCTGCAAAAATTGCTGAATGCTCTTTCTGGTGGCGTGACTGCTTAAAGCTTCTTGGCAAATACAAATCCCTTGCTGTTTGCACCTTGGGAAAGGGACAGTCTGTTCTTCTATGGGAGGATAAGTGGTCTACTGAGCGTTTAACAACCAGTTTTCCACACTTGAGCTCCTTTGCTATTAATTTGAACACTACAGTTAAACAAGCCATTGACTCTGAGTCTATGCTTGATTTATTTCATCTGCCGCTGTCGGTAGAGGCATTTGAGGAATTCCATGAGTTTGTAACATTGGTGGAGGGTCAGCATTCTCCAGATGATCCTGATACCTGGAGCTATACTTGGGGTCCCAAATATACTGCAAAAAAGGTCTATGACTGGTTTCATGCAGGCCAGCTCCGAACCCAGCCTTTCAATGGCTCTGGAAAACTTGTTGTCAGAAAAAACACAAGGTTTTTGGCTGGTTGTTCCTAGTCGACAGACTCAATACAAGGGATATCCTGCTGCGCAAGACATTCTTTCTACAGAATTACAGTTGTGTCATGTGCAACGCGGATTTGCTTGAAACACGAGACCATTTGTTCTTTCATTGTCCCTTCGCTAAGACCTGTTGGAGAGCTCTTGCGCCATCTGCTGATCTCACAGGAGTGCATGGTTTGGATTGTGTCACGCATTTGAGAGCGAAAATTAGAAAGCCTTTCTTCATGGAGATCATTCTGATGGGGCTATGGGCAATCTGGAAAACGCGGAATGCGTTCATTTTTCAGCAACGATCTCCAAGTCTCTACCATTGCCGGGCCATTTTTAAGGAGGAGATGACTTGGCTAAAGCTTAGGGCTACCAGGAAGGCGTATTCAGACTTTGTTGTTTGGGTTGACAGTTTCATTTGATGTTTTCATTTAGGTTTACTTTTATTTTTGTTGCCCTGTTGGTACACTTCTCATGTACTAACACCATCTTTTTGGAAATTCAATAAAGCATGCAGTACGCAAGTACTGTAATTTTTCCAAAAAAAAAAGAAATCGGTTCAGTTAGGACTTCACATCGAGAAGAATGTCGCTGCTACTACTAGGACGAACAGCGAAGCAGATTCTTTGCCGTGGTAATTCATGAAGAGACTGTACGTAGTAAAGCATACACGTCGTTATAGTCATAGCACCAACTAACTCAGGAAGAAGATAGCTTCTGCTTTCCTCAAGTCTGACAGAAAGATCGCAAGACCTTTGTACTGTAAAGTTGGCAAAAGCCGGAGGAAAAGAAGGGAACAACAAGTAGATCGGTGTGCGCCGCATATATATTATCCTTTGGTTGCGCGCGCTTTAGCCTGGCTTCTGACACAAGAAGAATCGCCATCTGTAATCTGTTTTGGGGCGTCCTCTGAACCATGACGCAGTTCAGAAAATCACACAGGATTACAGGAAGGCTTGATTCAAATGGTGTGCGATACCGAGATTCCCTGAACTGCATAAAATGATGGGCCGTGCAAGCACTGTCGGACTGTGTGTGTTACTATTGGGCTGACACTGTTTAAAGGCCGGAAAACTATAAAGCAAGGCCGGATGGACATAGCTGGGTCTGTGTGCAACTTGCAACATTCATTGCAGGCTGGTGCTTCTGAAAAAACAAAAAACATTAGGGGCCCAAAGAAACGTGACCACGTCTTTGAGAAAGCTCTGGATAATAGGGCTAAACGACCACGTCAAGCGCATTCTCAAAAAAAAAAAATCGTTTCTTGTTTTTATTTTCCCTTTTCATACTCCTTTTTCTTTCTTGTTTTTCCCCATTACTTGTGCTTTTATTTTTTCTTTTAAATATGAATATCAATGCTTTATGGAAAATATTATAAAAACTGGCGTAAATGTTAATAGAGTTAAAAAGGTTTAGAGGTTTAAAACATGTTCGTGAGGTGTAGTGTTTTGTATACTTTAAAACCAAACTGCAGGGTTTAAAATCATTGTTAACGGGGTTAAAATAAGGTTCAAGTATTACAAAATAAAAAATCTTATGATTTCTGAAAAAGTGAAAATGTTCGCGAGATTTACTAAATTTCAGGTCTTACACAATAAAAATCCATATTTTGGTTTAGAAATTAAAGAAAATATAAAAATATAAAGTATTCACATGGTTCGAAATAAATGGTCACGAAATTCAAAAAATATTCAATTACTACACAATGTGAATTTCATTAAAAAGAAAAAAAAACATGATTTTAAAAGGAGTGAAAGCAAAAATAAAATTTGATTTGAAAAGGGGGAAATAGCGCTAGTGGCTCACGATGAGCCTCTTTCATTATTTTTCAAATATAAGTGCTAGTGTGTCACGATTTTGCTCTCTGAAACATCTAATGTTAGACTTCGATTGTATGATTTAAACAAGGTAGAATATTCAGTTATAAAGTGCCACGAACTGTATCCCATGATGTAATGTTTTCTTTCTAGAGAGTCATCAACCCTTTTTTAGCACTGAATTGCATATGAATGAGAAAGGAAATAAATGAATTTTGACCATCATTCATGTGCATCATGTCACATACTCCCTCTGTTTTTTAATATAAGATGTTCAGCTGTTGCGCATGTTATCTAGATACACACAAAAATTAGTGAATATAGACACGAAAACATGTCTAGATACAAATTTAGACATGTGAATGTGGAAAAGACTAAAACTTCTTATATTAAAAAACAGAGGTAGTAGCTCACTAATGTGTGAAGGTGAATACCCACGTCATCGGTGGAACAACCACCAAAATGGTTAGTTTTGAAGAAAGGGAGGATGATACCGGAGCATCCACATATATTAGCATTTGTTGTTCCATGTATAAATATAATTCTTAATGTGCATGATAAATTATTTAATAAGAATTTAATACCACCTAAACCATTTTTTATCAGGTGTGTCAACAATCAGCGAGTTGACTATGTATCACTTCCTTACTATTCGAAGTCTCATATGTCTTCACGTTCAACACACACAACTATGTCGCCTGGACTTGCACGACTACAAACCTGCGAGAAGGAAGGGTGGCGAGGAAAACGCGTGAGGGAGATCGTCGAGGGATCTTTGTGGACGACCTCATGACTTGCTGACCGAGACGGTCTCAAAGATGAGCAAGGAAGCACTGTTTGGAAGCTGTAATCTAGAGATTGAAACATTCCAAAAATTGTTTGTTCCTCTATTTCACAACTCATACGAGGGTTTAGTGAGAGGGATTAGGACATACCATGTTTCGGTTCCTAAAGATCAATGCCAAGTTTGTTTTTCTCTTGAAAATTGAGGATTTGGCGACATTGGTGTGAGTTGGGCGAATATCCATAAAGCCACAACTCCGTGCATTGGCAAGTTATTGTCATGCCACCACTTCTAAGGCAAGTTGGGGTTTGTGCTTTATGTTATACAGTGTGGAATAACCAAAATAATACTAAATTTAACGAATATTATTTAATCCTGCAGGTTATCCTTAAGACTACACACAAAATATATGCGCGATGCTTACTACAATGTGTAAAGACGAAAGATTCTCTCTTCTCTTGGTGCAACCTTTTGGAGACGGTATAAGCCTTGAGCAACCAATATAGTTGGCGGCTTAGTAACATGATTATTGTCATATGAGTTGTCAATTCTCGTCAGATTATATTTTGGTTCAGTATGGCTGTCTTTCGTTTTATTGCTGGACAAATTTTCTATTCTTTTCTTGTACAAATAGTACTGTGAACTTTGACCGATCTCGATATTGTAGTTCACCTTAAAAACTGATTAGATCATCAAGAATCAAAATTTTATGCATCAAACCATGTAGATACTAGTTCATTCCAAATAATTTCGTGGTAACTGATCCAACTGCTGGACGCCCCCTTGGTGGCCTGAAAATATCAAATCCTGCACCTAGGATCGCTCCGGGGATATTTAAGCAATTGTTATCCTTGTCACGATGAAAAGAAAGCTATTCCCTCCGATCCACAAAGATTGTCACGGGCCTAGCATGCGAAACGTACTTACATAGGTATTATCTGTACGACACATGATCCGTATCAGAGGGACTATCATTTTCCTTTGTTACGACGAGGACAAAACACATATCCTTATTCTTATTGTTCCCCCACCGGCAAGGGCGGAGATCAACCGGGGCCAAACCACAAAAATCATGCATTATGGGGGCCAACCATGGTGATTTGCACTAATTTATTTCTTAAACCTAGTTTATGCATGAAAAATAGCTTGATGTTGCATGGCATAGGGGAGGCCAAGGCCCCCGCTGGTCCCCCTAGCTCCGCCACTGCCCACCGGTGTAGCAAGTGTGTATGCACTGGAATAAATTAGGAACGACTTTGCTGAAAATATCCACGGCAAGATATAGCTGGCAGCCTGGCAGGCTGTTCACCAGACGAGAAAAAAATGGCTCAACGCTCACCGTTGTTTAATGCATTCCGAGTTTGAAAAAACGACATGGGGAACACCTTGTTGGACTATTACTAAACCAGCCATTTTGGACTGAATGCAAGCAAGACAAATGTGTAACCTTTGCACCAGGTACTTTTGTTGGCTAGCTGAAATTGCCATGGCCTCCCAAAGGTTGTGTAACCGGCCGTGCACCTTCGGCTGCTTTTGGCGATGGTTTGGTTATTTTATTGCTTTGACCAATTTACACACAACGTATCATTGTGTTTCGGACTTTTATATAGTATATAAGCACTATTCAAACAAATTCATGAGGAAGTGCGGTGCACCAGCTTACAATAAGCACATTAGAACATAATCCAACAACAAGCTGGACCACGTTGATGATATGATATAATATAATCAACCTCGAAAAAAATGTTGATGATATAATAAATTCCTGCTATTTCTTGAAACACTTATGCATCAAAGTTTGTCACGAGAAGGTCTTGATTGGAAGCCGGGTAGGGGTTAACTCCCGACGAGGTAATCGTGTTAGCAAACAGTTGTCCAGAGTTTTCATACAAAAAAACTAAATCGTGGCCTGAAATAAGATAATTACAGAATTAAATATAAAAATCAATTCTTCATAAATTACTACTCTCTCCGTTCCGTTTTAATTGACTCCGTCGTAGCACATTCCTTCCTCCCCGCTTCCCCAGTCCTCAAGTCAATTAAAAGCGAACGGAGGGAGTAGGACGAATGATTGTTCTATTATATTTCTTCACACGACGAAGGTACCGTTTTATGTGGTTGTTTCACCTGTAGCCAGTAGAAGCTGTAGAGTAACTAGGATCTAAGCAAATCTTCTTCCATAGTAGATTATACTACTAGTTAGAGTGAACAATCCGCGGAAGAACGTCCTGGAAAAACCTTAAATCACTAAAATTTATCCAAATACCTTACCCAAAGTGTGGGTCCTGAAGGAATGCTCTCTGTCTCGACCTTCCTACAACCTTGTTGAGATACTATGAAAGCATAACACTAGCAAACATATGTTATCCAAGTATGTTGTTATACACTAGCATTTTTGTGTGGTTGACATGATCATAAGTTATCTATGTATCGATGTTTATTTGATCGATGAGTTTATTGCCCAATCTAAATAGGGTGTCTATATGTTTCACCTAAATTATTAAAGTAGAATTATGTCATACGTATTTGGGCATGACTAGATTCCAGGAGCATGTCCTCAAGTTGCCCACACATGTCTTTTTATCACTACTTTACATCCTTTTTTTGAACATTTCTAATGCTGCACTACTTTCCCTTTAGCACCTTTTCACTTTTATTTATGAGCTTATTTTGGTTGCTAGAGGCTTTAAACCTTTGTTAGTTTGTACCTTATCCATTCAACTATCGTATAATAAAAAAAGGTGCAAAGGTGGAAGTCTACACTACATAATTACATACTGATAATTAAAAATATTCCCTTTATCAGTGGACAAGTAAATCTTTTCTTCACATTTTCCACCACACATTGCAAAGTGATGCAGTACCATATCAACATATTAGTTTGGGTCCGAAAAAATGACACTCTTCTTAGCGAAAAAATAACACATCGCAATGAAAAAGAATGACAACAAACAATAACATGGAAATATCAATTACGGTGACCACAGGCCTTTCTGACACCAAGACACTTGCAACGACTAACAAAGCTATTCACGGCGAGAAGAGTTCGTCCTAACGCAACTCTCCCTGCCTCATATACACAATGTAACATAATTATAAGCAATTGCCATCGATAACATCTTGACACCGTGAAATCCTTGCTCACGCTACCATCAAATTCCGGCTTCAGTTTCACAGACAATAGGGCAACATGCTCGAGCCGGTGAAGAATGCAGAGAATAAAAACATCCTTTCCTTTTGGTGCAAAGGACAAATAGACTATGGACTCGATCAAGATATCCATCTCTGTACCCTACTCCGTGAATCTATGATGTGTACCCTTTCTAATTCTCTATCTAGCATCGAGATGTATACTGATACAATGATCTAGCTTGTGGATTGTGGTACAGTACAGTCAAATCACCACCAGAAATCGTGCCAGCCAACGAACGATTTGAACCATGAAAAACTGCTCACTCCTCCACAGCTGGACTTTTCCTCTCCACCCTCCCTCCCGTACCTTTCCTCTTCTTCCTCCCCGGCCCGATCCCTTCCTCGCCCACCCACGCTGCTCTCATGCTCCGCCCTACCCAATCCCTCATCTAGTCCACCGTCGCCGACAGCCCCCCCGCCGCTGACGCGCGTCACCTCCGCCGCCGCCGTGTTCCGGTTCCTGCCTCACCGCGTGTCCTGCTGGCTCCATCCCGTCCCTAGTTACCAAAACCTCCCTTCCTTCCTTCCTTCTTTCTTCCTCCCGAGTCCCAACCTACAGCCGCCGCCGCGCTGCCGTACCGTACCGCCGTCACCGCCGACGCCTCAATCCCACGCCCCACACCCCGCGGCTCCCAACAGCCCCGCCTCTCACGCGTCGCCGCCACCGCCGTCCCTCTTCTTCCTCGCCGGGACACCGAGATCCTGCCTGTCTGCCTCCTCCCCGTCCGCAGGTCTCCGGTGAGTTTTTTTCTTCTGATCCAGCGATTTGTTTAAATCCCACCTGCCATCACAACTCCTGGGCGTGCCGCCGCACACCCGGTGGTAGACCATCTAGATCCGCCCCTGATTGGCAAGCAATGCGCAGTTTCCACATATACGCATCTTATATCTCTTCTGTTTTCCATCTGTTGCAGGTTACTTATTTAATTACACCGACCTTTTCACACGGCATTGGTGTCATGATGTGCCATACGCTCATCAAGATGTATCAAGGTCTCTACCCATTTCGATGCTCGTAAGCCCCTGTTTAAAACGAAGAGATGGAAGGAACTGAGCTAGAGAATCCGACTTCCAGAAACTCGTCTCAGAAGTCCAGCCGCCGTTCTAGCAGCCGGCGTTCTCAAAAGTCAGCCGGGCAACAATCTTCCCCCACTGTATTCCCGGAGAAGAGAGGCAAATCCAGATCTTTGAGGCAGAAGCATGCGGCTGTTGACAACAAGGATGCCAAAAGTGGTAAAAACCATGAGCGGAGAACCGATGTGGTGGATGAAATGTCCAGTTTTGTAGGCTTTGAAGTCTATGCTGGGAAACTGTTCTTTGACAGGAAAAATAAAAGTAAAGGTGTGGATGACCATTTGTCAGCAAACAGGAAAGCTGATGCGACTGATACAAGGCTCACGAGTAAAGCCCTGATATGGGGTTCCACTGTACTGAGCCTTGAGGATGTCATCTCTGTAAGTTCCCTAGATGCACTTCACTTGAAGTTTGTCTCAGCTTGACAATCCACTGAATATGTGTGATATGTTCACAGGTATCGTATACTTCTGGTGCCCAACATTTTACTTTACATGCATTTCCCGCGTCGAGCTCTTTATTTGGAAAGACACATAGAGCTCGGAAGGACTTCCGGTTTATAGCCTCTACGCTAGATGAGGCCATTTTGTGGGTACAATGCTTTGCTGAACAGAACATATACATTAATGTACTACCGCATCCTTCAGCAGAGCAAGACGCAGATGCCCCCCTTGGTGGGGTTTTATTTGATTATCCGCCGATCAAATCTAGAACTCCGCAGAGAATACTTGTTATATTGAACCCTCGATCTGGACATGGTAGATCAAGCAAAGTTTTCCATGAGAAAGCAGAACCTATCTTTAAGGTAACTTTTGATGTTTGAACTGTCAAAAATTCATCCTTTTGAATCGCACTTAAAAGAAACATTGTAAATAACCATACATATCTGTTTGGTGATTAACTTACTAATACTTCATGAAGCTTCTTATTGACCGTTTGGTTATCAGTCTTATGGAAACCTTATGAAGAAGACAACAGCATTCTCCTATGTTTAAATATTATTGTCCTTTTAGTTTTTTTTTGAGAGATCCTTTTAGTGTAATTGGTGTGTAACTTGACCTTTACATTTCAGATGTTTATGTAATATTAATATAAACTATAATAATGCGAGAGTACTTTTAACAATAATTCTACTGCTTAATTTTCATATGCACTGATACTATGAATTAACACTGAAAAATAGAGGGAGTATTACAGCTTTTCATTAATCTGGACCTGTACTACTAAAGGTCGAAAATAAGGAATGTGGCAATTGAACTGGACTGAATAGCTGTGTTAAATTCTACAGGGGAAAAATTTAAGCAAGATGATTAGGATTTAAACTCATCTTCCCTGGCAGCATAGCTGAAATTGGCTGTTGTAGCCTTGTAGATTTCACATGAGTTGTTCACTTTGAAATGAATATATTACGTAGAAGATAGTTTCATAAGCTGAGTTAAGCTCCTCTTATGACGGAGATTTGCAACTTTCAGTGTACTGATTTTAATTTACCATCCTATATAAATAGTACACACTCTTATGATTAAATGTATAGGTTTATATTGTTTACTGTTTACTTCCAGCAACTAATCCCATGTGACGGTGTAGCTTGCAGGGTTCCACATGGAAGTTGTTAAAACTACTCATGCCGGTCATGCCAAATCTCTTGCGTCTACATTTGATTTCTACGCGTTCCCTGATGGTATATATTTGCACATGTAGCTCTAGTTAATTTAGGCCCCAAGACAGAGGCAAACATTATAGCTGGTTTTATAAAAACCTTGATTTTTATTCTTTATTGTAGGGATTGTGTGTGTGGGCGGTGATGGAATTGTAAATGAGGTTTGCACATTTTGTTCATATCATGGTAATATTACAGAGTAATTTATATGTTAGCTCAGCCCTTATAATTCTGCAGGTGTTCAACGGTCTTCTCAGCAGAAGTGATAGAACAGAAGCTGTATCAATTCCAGTTGGTATAATCCCTGCAGGATCCGATAACTCACTTATTTGGACTGTTCTGGGTGTTAAAGATCCCGTTTCAGCGTCATTATTAATTGTTAAGGTATGCTAAATTTATAACAATTTCCTCTTACATGTGGAGAAGAATCTCAACATTATTATTATATGCTCACTTTTGCCTTACCTGATATTAGATTATCACTTATAGACTTTTCTCACGGGTACCCTTGGTTACAGGGTGGCTTTACAACTATAGACATATTGGCTGTTGAGTGGCTTCAATCAGGGCTAATACACTTCGGAACAACTGCTTCGTACTATGGCTTTGTTAGTGATGGTAACTTGTAACTTCAAATGAGTTATTACATTTACTTTGTTCCACTATTTCAATCCTGTTTCTTCTGATATACTCCTCCACTTTCGTAAAAGTTATCATTCTGGACATTAGCAAAGTCAAACTTTAGAAACTCGGACTACTTTGTCTTGATGGTTATTATCATGATATATATAGTTTGGTTGGTTTTTTCATTATTGCAAAGATATTGGCTGTCAAAGTTGCATTTTTGGAGACAATGTTAATGTCTAACCAGGCAAGAGTAATTATATATGACATATATCCCTCTGGTTGCAAATAAATGGCTTCCAAGAACTAGAAAGCATGCAGCAAACTTTTATAAATTTTGCTGGTAATAGATACAGAAATAATTAAATTGGTAAGGCGAAAATAATACCATTAGAATTGCCATGAAAATTATTTCCATGACATATAATTTTCTACTAGCATGCGCCTACAAAAGCTAATAGTCAAAGATGCATACTGTAGACTGTGACAATAACTTCAACATCGTCTATTTTAAGAACGAAGGAGTACATAATGAGTCAACAAATAGTCTTATATGGATCCAAATCCGAAAAATTTATACATCGTTTCATCAGTATATCTGGCAAGGGCTTGCTTATCACACATTTATAATTTAGAGAACTTCATCAGGACTAGAGTATTGGGAAATGATATAGTTTGCCAATGAACACCATCTTCAGGATATGATAATTGTTAAAAATATTTTTACTTGGATAAGAATAAGTCCCTTGGTTACCCGCTCATTATTCGCACTAAGCAGTTAATTGCAATGCATGTCCAACATGGCCACACTTAAGTCAACGGTCTAGTGGTATTAATTGCATACAAAGTAGGAACATACAATACTTGTTAAGCTGTTTCTTTCTGTACTTCTGTATTAGATCTAAACTTGAAATGGTCTAGCTTTGTTCCTCATAACTATATTCTCAATGCGTTTCAAGACGTGGGTATGGTTCTCAATGACTGTAAATTTACTAGCGTGGCGTAGCACTGAAAAATTTACTAAGCTGAAAACTATCCTAACTTTGCTGCAGTCCTGGAACTTTCCCAGAAATACCAGAAGAAATTTGGCCCTCTTCGATATTTTGTGGCTGGAGTCCTCAAAGTTTTCTGTCTACCAAGTTATTTCTATGAGTTAGAATATCTTCCTATGTCAAAGGAGATGTCTGGGCATGAAAATGGTATAAAACAAGACACGGTTCAGTTGTCTGATGTCTATACAGATGTAATGCGCAGCCGATCAAAAAGAGAAGGAATTACACGAGCTTCCAGTTTTTCAAGTATTGACTCTATCATGACTCCAAGTCGGATGTCACTAGGGGACTTCGATACATCAGGAGGTACAGCGGCAAGCAGTGAACCATCAGAGTATGTCCGTGCTCTTGATCCAAGAGCAAAACGGTTGTCTCTGGGCAGAAGCAACATTGTTTCGGAACCAGAAGAAGTCTTGCGCCCTCAACCGCATCATGCATCATACTGGCCAAGAACGAGGTCTAAAACAAGGACCGACAGAAATTCAGTCGGTGGCACGGCTGCTAATGATACACGGTTATCTTGGGCAGCCCAATCAATGCATGACAAGGAGGACATTTCCTCTACAATATCAGATCCAGGACCTATTTGGGATAATGAACCGAAGTGGGATACTGGGCCAAGATGGGACACAGAGCCAACTTGGGAGCCTGACCACCCTATCGAACTTCCTGGACCACCAGAAGATATAGAATTTACAGTATCGAAGGAACTTGTGCCAAATTTGGATGAGAAATGGGTTGTCAGGAAGGGGCACTTTCTTGGTGTCCTAGTATGTAACCACTCTTGCAAGACGGTACAAAGTTCACAGATTGTTGCGCCAAATGCGAGCCATGATGACAACAGTTTGGATTTACTCTTAGTTAGCGGAAGAGGGAGATGGAAGCTTTTGAGATTTTTCATACTGCTACAATTTGGTCGTCATCTTTCTTTACCCTATGTGGAATATGTAAAGGTATCATGCAACTTCTGTCTTTGCTCAAGTTTTTCTTTCTGCCTGTCCCATTTCTGCTTTTCATAGAGCTTGCGTTTGTTCGCATCTGCTTCTTTGGGATTCTGAAAACTTGGTCGTATATTAATGGCAGATACCACATTATTTTCATCACCTTGTGCACTTCAAATGAACTCTGAAAATGCATGTCTTCGAACATCCATATGAATACCTTCTATGAGGAATATACTTCGTATGTCGACTTGTATCGACATGTCTGATTTGCCGATTTCTGTTTCATCTTGGGTTTGTTCTTTTTTATTCTTGGTTTATATAAGTTTGCTTGCAAGTTATAACTATCTCAATATGCATGTTTGTCACATTTTTCATCTTTTAATTTGAGTTCTTGTTTTCATAAGTTACAGTACAGTTCATAGTATATATTTTGTCATTTCTGTAGTATTGTAGGAATCAGTTTGTCAGACCGAAAGCAACATGGTCTTGCATTGGTATGAGTAGTTTTTCTGCGTTTTATGCATTCAGACTAGCTCTGGTCATGGATGACTGAAGTCCCCTAAAAGAATAAGATACTAGTTCATCAACGCAAACCGGGGTCTTTGTTTGCAGAGATTACTTCATTTTTGCACATCCATTACTTGGTCTTAACTGTTGATGTGACGTTGACAGGTGAAATCAGTTAAGGTTAAACCTGGTGCAAACACCCACAATGGCTGCGGAATAGACGGCGAGCTTTGCCGTGTCAAAGGACAGGTAGTCTGCACCCTGCTACCGGAGCAGTGCAGACTTATTGGCCGGCAATGTAAACAACCTATTTAATCGCTGTAAATCTATCTGAGCTTGGCGAGTTTTGGGTGTGTTGTATGATGTGTTGTCACTTGTAACAATTGATTTTGAGTTGTCTATATATCGTTTACTTGCTGATGAGGGTGTGTGTGGTCGCAGAACTGGCGTTCCTCGAGAGCTGGAACCGGACAGACAAATGTTGTGACGTTTTCTGTGTATTTGAGTGATTATAGAGGGATAACTCGATTCGTTTTACTGATATTGTTATTGCTGAGATTTACTAAACCTGCAGTTTCCTCTTTCATGGTACAGTAGAGGATTTGATTGAGCATAGCTTGGGAATTGCTGCTGAGATCAACCCAGTTCTTATATATATTCCCCAACTTTCTCAGAACAACTCTGGGAAAGTTGCAAGAACGTTAAAATTCGAAGTATCTGAAGTATACTAGGTTCAGATTTTGGTCCTGGTATACCATCCTTAGTCAGTATTTAAAGCCTGGTACTGACAGCTTCGATTCGGAATACATGTAGTTGCACCCACGTATGAATGGATGGGAAACCGAAAGCACTGAAAAACCGTCTAACTTACGTGTAAAACTGTGATATTGTTTTAGCAAGCTCGTGCGTGTATGCATTTCTCTACTAAGCAACGTCTCCCTGATAGCAGAAGACACACCAGAGTCCGAGGTCAAACTTTAAAAAGATGGAATAAGAGGGGGATAGATTCCACAAGCAATCTGGTAGGACCTACCAATCGACTAAGATAACCCTATAGAATTCAGTTGATCAGGTGCGATTTAGCGTGATGTAAAGTGGTATCGCTTTGTAGAATAACCTACTCCAGTTGATTTTATGGGGAGGGATCTCGTGCTAGGCCCCAGGAAAACACGAAGTGGAAGAAGTAAAACAAACAAAACTCAGAACACCTGGCATGGCAAATTAACATCGTCAGGTACGGGGCGATGAGAGCCAGGTAGAATTCAGACTTAAATCTCTTCAGACCTGGCACGGATAGGATCGCTCACGCGACCCGTCAGATGGACAGCGCGAGGTAGGTTGGAGAGCATAAAACAGACCTTTCGTACAGAGCATTAGTCCCGGTAGGTTGGAGACCGGTACTAATGTGGCATTAGTACCGGTGGCTAGTTCGGTCGGGGAAATTAGTACCGGTCCGTGACGAACCTTTAGTACCGGTTCGTGACAGTACTAAAGGTTTTGCGCCAGGTGGACTGACACGAACCGGTACTAAAGGTTTCGGCTATAAATTTCATGTTTTGAATTGTTTTTAAAAAATCGACATAAACTCATTTAATTAGGCGAAATTAGGTAGAAATCAAGAACACTTATAATCTTTTGGGATTGTCCATCAAATGTGTACTACTCTTTGTGGAAATTAGATGGGTGCCATTTTGCATCATATTTTTTGTACTTTGTTCACAAAAAAAGTCATTTTTCGCACTTAAAAAATGGAAAATGATATTTATGAAAATAATTTCAAGAATCCCTTCGGCATGATTGTTTCTTATACCAATATGCACCTATTTGTGAAATATCATATCTTTACCACAAACTATGCCGTGAAAATGACCATAACTTGATCATTTGGGTTGAAACTTCTAAATGTTTATAGATGATAGACCTTTTTGTGAAAACTTTTTATTGCAAATTTTGTCAAAAATCAAGCTTATCATTTTTCATGGCAACTAGTACACATATAAGGACCCCATGCCAAAGGATTTCCTTTTTTTAGGTGTTAATCACTTTATTCCATTTTTTTCGTAAAAACGATCAAAACGATCGCGATGACTATTCATCGAAAGAGGTAAGATTTTCAAGAATTATCAATATTTCTGTGATATAACCAATAGTTGTGTACCTTAAAATGATTTTTCCAAAAGATTCAGACCAAACTATCAAATAGTTGTAGTTCAAATTTGAATTACTTTCGAAAAATCGAGATAAACTCATTTAACTAGGCGAAATTAGGTAGAAATCAAGGAAAAACCTTATACTTGGAGATTATCCATCATATGTGTACTAGTTTCCATGAAAATTAAATGGGTTCCATTTTGCATCATATTTTTTGTACTTTGTTCACAAAAAAAGTCATTTTTCGCACTTAAAAAATGGAAAATGATATTTATGAAAGTAATTTCAAGAATCCCTTCGGAATGATTGTTTCTTATACCAATATGCACATATTTGTGGAATATCATATCTTTATCACAAACTATGACGTGGAAATGATCATAACTTGATCATTTGGGTTGAAACTTCTAAATGTTTATAGATGATAGAGCTTTTTGTGAAGACTTTTTTTGCAAATTTTGTCAAAAATCAAGTTTATCATTTTTCATGGCAACTAGTACACATATAAGGACCCCATGCCAAAGGATTTCCTTTTTTGAGGTGTTAATCACTTTATTCCATTTTTTCGTAAAAACAATCAAAACGGTCACGATGACTATTCATCGAAAGAGGTAAGATTTTCAAGAATTATCAATATTTCTGTGATACAACCAATAGTTGTGTACCTTAAAACGATTTTTCCAAAAGATTCAGACCAAACTATCAAATAGTTATAGTTCAAATTTGAATTACTTTCGAAAAATCGACATAAACTCAAGGAAAAACTTTATACTTGGGGATTATCCATCATATGTGTACTACTCTTTGTGAAAATTAGATGGGTGCCATTTTGCATCATATTTTTTGTACTTTGTTCACAAAAAGTCATTTTTAGCACTTTAAAAATGGAAAATGATATTTATGAAAATAATTTCAAGAATTCCTTTGGCATGATTGTTTTTATACCAATATGCACCTATTTATGGAATATGAGATCTTTATCACAAACTATGCAATGGAAATGACCATAATTTGATCATTTGGCTTGAAACTTTTAGATGTTTATAGATGATAGACCTTTTTGTGAAGATTTTTTTGGAAATTTCGTCAAAAATCAAGTTTATCATTTTTCATAGCAACTAGTACACATATAAGGACCCCATGCCAAAAGATATCTTTTTTAAAGGTGTTTATCATTTTATTTCATTTTTCCGTAAAAACGATCAAAATGGTCACCATGGCTATCGATGTTTGTGTAATGCAAAAGATGATTTGGATGTCATATTTAGATTCCTCTAATTTTTTTTTGATCAATTTAGACATTTTATTTGTTAAATTCCGATATAAGAATTTAAAGATACGAATTATTCCATACTAAATGAAAAAGGCAAAAATAAAGTAAAATTTATTTTATCATTATTTATTTCAATATTATTATTATATAATCATTGTTGTTTATTCATCTAAATTTTTGTAATTCAAGTGATGAAAAAGTGTAATATCATGACCGAGTGGTTAATATGATTGATAAGATAGTAATATCAGTAAGTTCTCAGTTCTCTCTTAGTATCTAATTTGAATGGAACATAAATGTTAATCGTGCTAGGGTTGGAGCAGTTTGAATATGGGTGACCGAATGGGAAGTTTGACTAGATATAATAGTTTGACTTGCAATTAAGTGTGTAGTTAGTGATGAAGTGTGTGTGTTAGTGGGTAGTTATGTGTGTGACAAAGTGAGAAATTTCGAAATTCCAAAAAAAAAATCAGAATTTTTTTAACAAAAAATTTAAAAATATTTGGAAATCTTTAGTACGGTATTCCACACGAATCGATGCCCCGCGCCCCATGTGGAGACCTTTAGTACCGGTCTATACGCAACCGGTACTAATAATAGGGGGCATTAGTCCCAGTACCGGTTACGAAACCGGTACTAATGCCCCTCATATACGGGTACTAAAGATCTCTTTTCCACTTCTGACAGTACCCTGCATGCGTACACATGAAAACGAAGCGACGCCGATCGGTTGAGCTCCTTCTTCTTCCTCCCCGCCCGTCGCAAGTCTCGATCCCCCCGGTAGGCTAGGTAGCTAGGCGCATGATTTCTTCCCGAACCACCGGGCGGAAATTGAAATCGCAGACCAGGTGGCGCCGTGGAACCCCACGAGCTCAGGCTCAGCGTAGGTGACGCGAAAAGAAGGTGTGGCCACGCGGCCGCGAAGCTTTTGATCTTCTTCCCTCCGTCGACGCCGACGCGCGCACCAGCCACGAGTACCGCGCGACGCTGACCCGCCTCCTCGCGCGCTCCATCCACCGGAGAGACGCCACGTACGCCGGCTCTTGTCTACCGCCCAGTCGTGGCGCGCCGCGTTGGCGCCTCTGCCCGGCTAGCCGTCGACGTCCCCGGTGGCCCCGCCGCCGCGCGCGCACCACCACCATCCTCTCTACCTCCTGGTCCCGTGCCCCCGGGCTTGCTGGTCGCCTGATTAATCTCCCCGTAATAACTTCCGAATTCGGAGTACCTTGCACACCTCTCCTTCCTCCTGGAGCGGAGGAGGACCTTGCTTACTGCCACACTCTCGCGATTAATCGCGGTGGTCACCACGGACAGCTACTGACGCTGCCCGTGCCGAGCACCTGTTGGGCGCCATGGATGGACGCGCTCGCTTGTTCGCGGCAGCCCGGATGCTCGATCCGAAGTGATATCCCGGCAGCCGTTAAACCGGCTCGAAGAACGTCCGGATATGATCGTGGGAAGTCAGCCACAAACAAATCAATCACCTGACAAGCTCCGAGTGGAAGGAATTAAAATCGATCGAGATAAGCTAGCCCCTGCATGCTATGCTCCCCGCACTAACGTACTCCAAGTGCTTGCTTATCACCTTCATCGTATCTATCCTCAAATTACCATTGTCGCCGGTAAATAAAACAAGCAAAGAAAGTGGCGCAAGCTAGGCGACAAGACTCGGCGGCCAACGCGGCGCGACGCGCCAGTGAACGGCGCAACTTGCATGCGGACAAACGCGGCGCGCCACCTCCACTCCGCCGGAAGCTGGCCCCCGCACACTTGGCGCCGTGACGGCGACGTACGGGCACTGTAGCAGCCCGCAACGGGGCGAGCTTTGCCTTGCCCCCACAAGACACGGGCGTCCATTGGTCCTAGCTTCTTCCAATGGCGCCGCCCGTCGCCGTCTGGATCCTCATGGAAAGAAACACCAAGGCGCACACCTTTCTGCCGCCCATTGGCCCGTAAACCTCCAGCTGGTACACCCACGAATGATACAGTACAATACCTTTGTAGTAGTACCAGTTCTAATGACCGATCGACTCGTGCGTGCGAATGCTAGAGCTAGACAGAGAGAGAAACAAACGAAAAGAACTCGGCGGTGGCGTTCAAGGAAAGACTTTGAACAGGAGAACGAAGCAAATCTTATTACACTCGTGCTCTTCATCTTCATCCCGTCCAGGCCACGTTTCGTTTCGGGTGCCGATCTCGAGGCGGCCGGGCGGATAGGCATCCGGCGGGAGCCGTGGTGGGCACAGCCATTGGCGCCGGCGGATGTCCGACACCTGGCGGGGGCGGCGAAAGCGGCTTTGCACGGTGTCACGCTAGGTAGGGCCCGGTCGGTTTCTTTATCCCCGTTCGCGAAGACCACACACACATGTTCGCGTCTCAGCACGCCGGACACGTAACGCCGTGCGCCGGTATAAAACGGGGCGACCCGGCCCTGGAGACGAGAGAGCAGCTACCACAGCGGGGATCGAGTCACCTGTCCGGCCGGAGCAGAGGCCCACGGGATCGACATGGATCGAGCCGATTACTACCAGCAGCAACAGCACCGGTTCATGGTGCCTCCGCCCTTGCCGGCGCAGCAGATGTGCGTGCCGCCGATGATTGACATGGACGACATGGACGAGCAGCAGCAGTTCTCGGTGGGGAGGGGCGGAAGGGCGGAGAGGAAGCGGCGGTTCACGGAGGAGCAGATACGGTCGCTGGAGTCCACCTTCCACGCGCGCCACGCCAAGCTGGAGCCCCGGGAGAAGGCGGAGCTGGCGCGGGAGCTGGGCCTGCAGCCGCGCCAGGTCGCCATCTGGTTCCAGAACAAGCGCGCGCGGTGGCGCACCAAGCAGCTCGAGCACGACTTCGCCGCCCTCCGCGCAAAGTACGACGCCCTCCACTCCCGCGTCGACTCCCTCAAGCAAGACAAGCTCACCCTCGCCGCACAGGTACTGTCTCTTCTTCCCCATATATACTTCTCTTGCAGCGTTCCATTCCATTCCGGGTGCTGATCAGTCAGTTGCTTGCTGCAGGTACACGAGCTAAGCGAGAGGCTGAGGGAGCGAGACGGCGGCGGCGGCGGCGCGACGACCGCCACTGCCAGCAGCAGCAGCTGCAACGGAGGCGCCGAGGAGCTGGACGAAGACAAGAGCAACGTCGTCGCCCCCGGCCGGTGCATCATCGACGTCGAGCCCCCCGAGAGCTGCGTGCTCGGCGGGACCACGCCGGCGGACATCTCGGTGGAGTCCGAGTGCGACGACGACCACCTCCGCTACGTCGACGGTGCAGCAGGGTTCCCGTCCGAGTCCTTCTGCGCCACGCCGGAGCTCTGGGAACCGTGGCCATGGCCGCCCGTCGAGTGGAATGCGGTGGCCTGAAAGGGTCCAGCTAGTAGTAGTACACGTAGGCTTGTGTGTTTGTAGAGGTTGACGTACGTGCATGTTGTGCTTCATCTCGCATTCTGTTGGGAACTTGGCCCTTGCGACTTGGGAGAGTGGCGAATGGGTATTGCCGGAATGACAGGTGGGACCGTGTAAGATAGGGGGTGCAAATCATGGGAAGTGATGAAACCTTGGACTGCAGAATCGGACGCTGCTAAAGATGGTGTCTGTTAGAGATCATTTGTAGAGTTTGAATCAGCTGTTCTGTTTCGTCCTTTCAGCAATGAAATTGGGAGCTTTGCTCCTTATATCGAAAAGCTGTTCTGTTTCGTCCTGGCTATGAATTTAAATTCGGATAATATGTTGGAAGCAGGATAAATGATAAAAAACTACCCTGCATAAAATCTTACCTTAGGATCATTGCTATAGTTTAGAACCTCTTTGATTCGCAGGATTCTAAAAATAAATAAAAAATGAAAAACGTAGGATTGTAATGTTCATAGGTTTTGTATAAAAGTACTGCAAAAGATTACTTGAGAAAAACTCCGTAGATTTTTTTCCTAAGATTTGAATCCACCAAAATTGTTATGAATTTATTTTGAATCAAAGCCCCCCTTAATAATGGAAGTTTAAACATTCAAATTTAGTTGTTATAGGCATGTTAATTTGTTACCAAGAGGATTGTGGATCAATCAGTTGGCTAGAGAGGATGAACTTGATTTTGAGGCCCATTCAGTCTGGTGTGTGCTTGGGAATTGTTTTCTTTTCTAATTGAAATACCACAAGTTTCTCTCGGGGTTCTAGGAGATCCACCAGCAAGGACGCAAACACCATGGCCATGTAGTTTGCCAGGGTTTGTACGTTTTATATTTATTTTTCGAAAACACACTTTTCTATCTACACCAATAATGATATAGTGCTTGCCTTGGCCGTAAAAGCCATAATTTTTATAGGAAATTTAACAATTTATTCTACCATTCATTAAGAAACGGATACAAGCTATTATCGTGTTTTGAGTGAAACACGTTCGAGAAAAGGCATTAGCAAACAACTTCGATTGACATAGTTGTAACATTGTATGACCTATGGATATCCTCAAACGCCTGAGAGGTGACCTCGAGTTAGATAAGATACACATACCATTGAAGATATGCACCTACGTACTCGTATCTTTCCACACATTCGAAATCACACCACAACATAAGTGTTGGGGTGCCCTGACCATAGGCCGGAAAACTTACACACACCAGCGACATATGACCACTGCTTGTACAAGTGGGCCTGTGAACGTCTCAGGATTGTCAAGGTAGAACTCGCAAGCCCGGTTGTGAAGCTATCCTCTCACCTTGAGCATGTCTGGCCATGCGAAAAGTTTACACCATGAAACATTTGAATTGGATGAGTTAAGCTGATCTCGTAGAACGTTCCCCATTATCGGTCCACAACGAGTTGATAGAGTCAACCTGTTGCGGATCAAGGTGGAACAACCTAGGAGGGGCCAAATATCTACTGATTTCTATACCTGGACCGATGCTAGCTATTGTTTTGCTTGTTCAAATTGAACTATATTTCTTCCTCTCTCCCCCCCCTCTCTCTCTATAAAGTTTCACCTTATCACACTTGATCTATCTTCATCTAGACCTCGAGTTCGATAAGAAGTCAAATTTGGTCACATGTGATCTTTCTTGATTTGGAGGGTCGTTTCCCAATAATCGAATGATTTGAAAAAATGGCACATCGTAGATTGACTTTGTCAAGTCCACTCAAACGTTCTGCTTATGTTGGTGGCCTTTTAGTTATCCCACTAGGGGCCGATGATCTTGCGCCTAGAACCTTAAGTAGACCTTTTCGTGTCTGTTTGCTGAAGATGTCTTTTGAGAAGTTGTAAACCATTTGTTGCTGAACAAAATTAAGTTTTGTTTCACCCTAAGGTCCCGATTGGATTGCGAGTGTTCAAACCCTAAATGACCAAAATAATCATACGGAGCAAACACCGTTCGTGATTTTCTGCTACGGCAAGCGAGGTCTAAGGCTTGAGAATCTTACGAGTTAGGAATCCTTCATAAATCCAATAGAATTGTTTACATGAGGGAGATGTTGATAGGCTAAGCTAGCACACCGTCTCCGTGCGACCCCGATGATCACATCAGACTTTTGGGACGCATTCGTGTAGATAGAAAGCACATTGCAGCCGCCGACGATGTGGCCATCTCGTTGATCCAGATGACACGTTGGGCCTCACGCAAATGCTGCAGTGGTTGGCGGAAGAGGCTGGCAATATCAACGTCTCTGATGACGAAGATGTTATGATTTTACGGTAGTTTTTAATGTTTAATTTAAATTTAGTTCAAATTTGTCGTACAATATCAAGAAGTTTCATTGAAATTGATTCCCTTTTTTATATTCATGTATGTTTCTTTCTTAAAGAGCGTTTTGGGGCCGTCGCTCGGGGTAGCCGCTTCCATCGATGCCGGCAACTCCTCAAGTGTCAAGCGGTGCATTTTTAAGTTTTTTGGATGGCACACTTTCGAGATTGCCACTGGAGGGTGCTCTAAATAGGAAAATTTCAGTATATTTGAATCCTTTAGAAATCCAATCGTATACCCCTCCGTTTTAACTTCCACTTATATAAAACTGGATGTATTTATACATGTTACAAGTTTAGATACATTATTTTTAAATAAATATAAGTCATCTACTATAAAACGAAGAAACATGAAGGAGGCCTCTGACAGTATGAACGCTGTTGGTATAAAATTCCTCGGATCCTCGCTAAACAATGATGAGCAGACGCATGACCTGGCCGGAACGCTTGGGGCGGAGTACACGTCCAAGAAAGAGACCACAGGGTAGAGGTCGGCAGGTCCTTGTCCCTTGTCCGTTCGTCGCGATTCAATCCGCAGGAGCTGCTGAATATGTGCCAAAAACCTCTCAAGTTTTGGAGGCTAGCAAGGAAACATTCGACTCTGCACTGCACGTCGATCGGCCTCCTTCTCCTCCTCTTCGATCGCTGCACGGCAACACTGCGCCTAGAAAGAGAGCGAAAACGGGGAGGAAGCAGTAGCGATCGAGAAGGTTGTGGAGTGGTGGCGATGGCGAATGGATGGTGGATACGGGTCGTCCTGGACCGTGTCAGGACAGCAACGTGAATTGATGTAGCCACTGCAGAGGTGTTGCTGGCGGATCAGTTCGTGGACGTGTAGGATAGGACGGCACACGTTTATTTGGCCAAGGATTTAATACGGACCTGTGCGTATCGTCTGGTCTACATATGCCTTTGTTTATTTATAACTATCAGTATTATTGAGGCCTGGCTTGCTTGGATTGGGACAAGTCATGCTGGTTTATGTAACGAATCTGACTAGTGAAGACATGTATGTGTGGTGTCGTTGCTTTTCTCCAATCAAAATGATCATTGGTGCGTTTTAGGGTGTTGGTCACCTCTCTTAGGATTGTTTATCTGTTTAGTGTGATGCGGATTAGTTAGTTAATTTTACTTCTCGTGGGTTTGAAAAGGATTCTGTGGGTCAGTCAAGATAGCAAGCAAGCTAGGTCTTTATAATACTTTGATTGCGATTGCATTTGCAAGTTCGCTGGTAGAACGAATGTCGACGGCAAGTGACGTCTGAAACTCTTCTGCAAGGGAAAGGAAACGGCTAGTCGTATACAGTACTAGACGTGCATGCGCGCTTCGCCGCGCCGCCTATCGGGCGTTGGTATGCGTTTGGCAGTGCCGTAGATGCACTGCGTGTGTATTGGCTGAACAGGGTGTATGGTGGGTATGCCCGCTATAGCACATTAATTTTTTGTTTTTAAATTATTACTAATAAAATAGAGGGTAGAAGCGCTTCAGTGCTTTGGCAACATTTGTTTCTTTAGTCGGCTAATATTTGTATTGAGTCTCTGACAATTGGATGCGACATTTTCTTCGTCTCCCATCGTATAGGTTGTGAGCAAATTTTCATCTACCATGTATGTAATTGAGCAAAGAACACGGGAGGAATAATCTGATAGATCAAATACCCTTGATACATAAATCTTAGTGAAATCGAGTACTGAGCTAGTTTAAGAAGACAATGGGACTTAAAAATAAACTACCATACATGGTGCCCCACTAATTTTACTCTC
The DNA here is from genome assembly GCA_026929855.1 of Poa annua. Classification (NCBI taxonomy): domain Eukaryota; kingdom Viridiplantae; phylum Streptophyta; class Magnoliopsida; order Poales; family Poaceae; genus Poa; species Poa annua. Next base: position 77,843,147 of record CM049433.1, read on the forward strand.
AATCACAGAGGTCCTTCGTGGTATTTGCATGATCATATAACCTGGAAAATATATTTTCTACCGCTTGTGATTTCTAAGAATATCTGCATGGGACACAATTGTATGAGCAGAATTACCGCCATATTGAAGGACTAAACACCGATAATACCAAATTAGAGAGAAAAATTATTGAGCCAAATTAAAAGAAAAACATGCATTTCTCAATCATCTGAACTTAATCAAGTAAACATAACATATTTTAAAAGAAGACACCTGATTTCAGTAATATCGAGTTCATAAGACCTATTTCAAGAAAATAATATGAGATCTCCAGCTATCAGGTGTCCAAGTGCAGACCTGATATGTTAACCATCTAAGATTGCAAATAAAAAATCTCAACATAGTCAAACACAATAAATAACAGCAACACAATCTCAATATGGATGCAACAACTAACTAACCTACAGAATTATAAATTACTAAATCTTAACGTAATACAGGGTTTGTATGATGGCTCTAGAGTTGAATACTGGGATTGCATCAAGGAGATCCGCTTTATACATATGGAAGTCCAGAGTTTTAAATCTATTTCAAAATAATATAGTGTGGTTAGGTTAATAGAGAATAACTATTTTAGGTAAAAGTATCATGATTGATCATGCCTTGGCTATGATACAGTAAACTGAATAGATGCTGAATGAAGGGTTACCTCACCTTGGGCAGTGGAACAGAAGTTGGTCTTCAAGCCAGACATGTTGAACAATTAATCATGTGAAAAGTTCAAGTCGACAATATAGGTTGCAACTGTCTTCTCATTAGATATAGAAGGTTTTGTTCACCTTTGTTATGTCCGCTCAAAATCATAATTGTTGTAGTGAAAACTATGCCCTTTTCTTTTTGTGGGTAAAGACCCAACAATATCTATGCTTTCATATTTTTTGACAGTATATCTATGATCTATCTATGTAGAATTTGCATCTATGACTATTTATGGATCATAGATGTTTTTAAGAAGCACCCTCGTGTCGTTCATTGCTTATATTTTGTATGTTTCCTTCACAGAAACTTTGGATTCTTTTTTAGAAGAGAGAATAATAAGGATCATAATCTGTTTTTTCATGCAGAATGAAAACAATGCAACCCAAAGAGCAATGAAAACAATGCAACCTAAAGAGCAGCGAGCAGCAAAAAAAACTATGCTCACCGGCCTCCGGAGTATATCTGGAATGCCATTTGTTCCTCTCAATCAGGTCAACAGAGGAAGCCTGGTGTCACCAACATGTAACGATGGCTGCTGATTAGAGGAGTGTATTACTCAACAAGTCAAATTACATTTTTGTGACACATTTAATATACCAGCTCATATCCGCAAAATGTAAATTTCTACTGAAAGAACAACTGCATAATGTACCAATTTTCGTTGATAGATTAGCACACATTACCTACTTAACCATTGTACTCAAGCACATAAATATACGTAGTGCAGAAAGAAGTGCATCTAACCAAGCGAAACTAATGTTTAGAAGTTCAGTTAACCCATTATATATCTAGGCTTACACATGTATTTTAGCATGAGCTCAAGCAAGATGCACTTAATTGGTATTTCTAACAGGGCCACCACTGCCTAGAAGTTTTTATTTTTTCAAGACTACCGCCGCAACCCAGGCCCATCCTCCCTAACACCGCCGAGAATTCAGTACAACACGAGAGGCCCTGCCCCCGTCGTTGGCAGCACGGGCGATGCCCCACTGCATCCTCCGACGGAGGCAGGGGAGAGGAGGAGAGGAAAGGGAGGGGGCCGGCGGCGAGTTTCTAGGGTTTCCTCGTGTCGCCTCTTCGAGGGACGGGAGCTCTTCCTTCGGTCGACCGCGTTCGTGGCACTTCTCTCATCATTGGTGTGTTTCAAGGTGTTGGTCGTCTCATAGGATTATTTATCTGTTATATTAGTGTGATACGGATTAGTTAGTTTAATTTACTTCTCCTGTGTTTATAAGGGATTCTCTACGTCAGTCAAGATAGAGATGTTCACTGCTGCTGGTAGAAAATTTCGATGCATGTGACGTCTGAAACTCTACTGCGAGGAAGAGAAAAAAAACAGGTCCATGTGTGCGAGAGGAATGGTTTGGTAGTACTACCATCGTTAAACTGCTTTCAGATTTGTACATGGAGCGCGGCTGCTTGCACAAGCTTTCAGTTTTGTTCTAGTTTTCAATACCCTGCTCAGCCAATTCGATTCGAACGAGACAAACCGTGTACGCTGGTTTGATGCTATTGGTGAGACTTTATATATATCCTTGGATCAGATCAGATCAGTGGTCCACTTATCTCTCCAAATGCTTTTCCACTTGACGGCGACTTGCTCAAAGGCGAGGCGAGAAGGGTGTACAAGTGAAAGCTTGGAATCGAAAGCCGAAATCTATTTTTTTAGAGAAGAGTACGCAATTGCGTACCCTAATTTTATAGAAGGCAGCAAAAAGTTTTACAAGAGTCCTCCCAAGTTCCACAAGTGAAAGAGGGGGGAGCAACATCCAGACCGAAACAACCAGGACAACTACTCGCTACCTAAGTTTCCACCCACTCCTACTCCTGTTACAGGCTGTGTTTGCTGCTGCAGCGTTGTCGAAACTGTCGCTGCCGCTGCTGCTGCAATCCCCCTTGTGCCACGCCTGGCCATCATCCACAGTCGTTGCTCGTCAAGAATTCTCGCCGCTAAGCGGTTCACCGTGAATTGCCTCGTTACATCATTAAAAACCCACGCGTTCCGGTTCTTCCAAAGTGACCAACACACCAGGCATGTTAGTGTATCTAACTTCCTCCTCTCCTCCCAGGTTCGTAGTTGAGCTCTCGTACTCAGCCACCACGGCTCCAATTCGCTGAGATCCGTGGGGATGTCCAGCCTCCAATGGAGATTCTCAAAACACAGGAACCAGACCTGCCTGGCAAAGGGGCATTGCACAAGGATGTGCTCGGCCGTTTCATCGCTCTGAAGGCAGACAGCACAATGGTCCACCCTCTACTGCAAACCATGACGCACACGCCGATCAGAGGTCCAGATCCTGTGTAAAACTGCCAACCAGACGAACATCTTGATCTTCAGCGGCGTCCTACATTCCCATATTGGTTCTGCCAGGCTAAACCTGACCCTGCCTTGGCAAAGCATCGCGTATGTCGATTTGGCCGTGTATGCCCCTGTTCGCGACCAGCGCCATGTGAACTCGTCAGGCAACCCCAACTGTCTATTGGCAGCGTGAACAGCATGCCAGAGATCCCACCATTGTTGCGCCGCCTCAGCAGGTAGAGGCTCAGCGACATCCTCCATCCACCTGTTATTCGACAACGCCTCATGGACTGTACGGGAATTCAGGCATCGCGTGCTCACCTGATCCACCAACATCGGCGCAATGTGCCGCGCTGATCTCCCCTCGAGCCAATGGTCCCTCCAGAAGAGGGTTTTCCTGCCGTCGCCCACCTTCACTGTAACCAGACTATCGAAAATTGCGCGGGCCTCCTCGTCCTTGATCATCTTGAGACCTGCCCAGGGCCTCGCGCCGTCAGTTCTGTCGAGCCATTGCCACCTGACTCGCAGCGCTAGGCTCTGCATACTCAAGTCCTTGATGCCGAGTCCACCATATTCCAGCGGCTTGCACACGTTCTGCCAAGCTACCAGACATTGCCCGCCATTGACGTCCTCCTTGCCTGCCCAAAGGAACGCGCGGAAAACACTCTCCAGCTCCGTCAGTAGCCAAACTAGCGCGTTTGATACCATGAGATGATGGATCGGCCTTGCTGACAGAACTGCCCTGATGATAACCAGTCTGCCCTCGCGACCCAGCAGCCCCCTCATCCAAGCCGGCACCAATCGGGTGGCCTTATCTAACATCGGTTGCCACTCCGCTCTTGTCAGGGGGCGAAGAGCGAGCTGCAACCCCAAGTACTTAATCGGGAACTCAGCTATCTGGCACCCCAACACCTGAACCACATTGGCAGTCGCCTGTTGATTCCCGCGGATTATTGTAGCAGTTGATTTCCCATAGTTTATTCTCAGGCCAGAGGCCTCTCCGAACAAAGCCGAAATCTTATTTTGGGCATACGACTTCAGCTCCTGGAATCTTCTAGAATACCGGAAGGGTTAAACGGATAGCAGAGTCTCCTTCCGTGCTAATTAAACCCCTGCCCAAACGTCACTGCGGGCTTAAGGATTTGATATCCACTGCTCTACGGTCCATGGCCGAATCGGAGTGTTGTACTTGGAGTGTTTTTTACGGTAGCAAGTTATGGCATGCGTTAATTGTTGTCGTTGCGTACGTGGTTATTGCCATCCAACACCAAAAACAACTCGTGGTAAGCCGTCACACTCAGGCAGGGAGGCAGCACACTGACAATGAAGATGGCTCGGGGGTTGATTCCCCACTCAGGCAGGGAGTCAGACCGAAGGTTTCTGACTCTCGAAACTAGGTTTTGCGACGACGGCGGCCTCGGGAAGTGTTGTGAAAAAAGTTCGACTTTTTTAGTGTTTCTATCTCGAGGGGAATAAATAGTTTAAAGGGCGTCGAAAGGCGGCGGTCGGGTCCACGTGGCGCACCGTGCCTTCTGGTTGCACCAGCAGGCTGCGCCGGGGCCCTGGTAGGCCCTCCTCGAGTCCTTTTGCGCAGCCACCGCGGCCAGGAAAATCCTGCGCGAGGGTTTCCCCTCGGCATGCCCTCTCCACTTCCCACGTGGGACCAGGATGCCGCCGTAACGGCAACCAAAACACTACCACGGAACATATCTCACTTGGCACCACGTCGTCCTCACGGCCATGGCCCCAGCAGCACCATAACCAGGGGTTCACCCTGATATGACTCTACTAAAAGGTAAAAGATGAAAGATAATGGTGATACCGCGGCACTCCCCCCAAGCTTGGAACAAGCTAAGGGAGATGCCAATACCGATGATGAATTACTCCTTCGGTGGTGATGGTGATGAGTCCTCTTGAACTTCCAAGGTAAGGGCTCTCCATCAACAAATGACGACCGTGTCTCGATAATCCTGAAACTCACAGCAGCACTTATGCGTTTAAACCTGATTTCATACTCACAGTTCTGGTTCTGAACATCATAGAGTTGCGCCTGAAGAGTGTTGGTAGTCTTGTGGAGTGAGAGGATGTCCTCCCAGAGCTTCGAAGTCTCTTCTTTATGCTTAGCCATAAGTTCAGAGACGATCCGGTGAACAATGTCCACCTCACGCTCCGCCATCTTCTTGTACTTGAAGACTTCTTGCTCCAGACTCTTCATCCTATCCTCTATGCTTCCTTCTCCTTGGGGGCCTTGAACATCTTCAACTTGTACCTTCCCTTGCTTGAGAGACAACTCTTTGGGATGCATCTTCAACTCGTTCATGTACGGGTTGACGACGTTCGCAAAGAAACTGTCCTTGGAGGGCTCGGATGAAGACATGATGGCGCTAGATCCACGACTAAAATCTGGCAGAAACAGCTCGAAACAAGAACACGTCGAAAACACGATATACGGACCTCGGGGGCTCCGGGTGAATATATAGCAAAAATTTACGAAATAAAAGGAAGTCGACAGGGCGAAACCGAGTAGGAGAGGAGCTCCGAGGCTCCCCCACCTTGTGCTCGCGCGGCCAGCTGGGGCCCCGCGCCACCACGTGGTGTGGGCGCCTCGGACTTCGTGTCCTGCTCGTTTTCGTCTCGTATTTTTCCATATTTTCCAAAAATAAATAATAGGTAGCTCAAAATTAAATTCGCGAACTTTTTCTTACCGAAACTGTACCTTTTCGAAATCAGGTTCTGCAGACTCAGAAATATTTTCCTTAATATAATCTTCCGGAGTAATTGCTTGAGTAATATCAACATCTTCATTATAAGAATCTCCAGAAATATAATGCTTGAGTCTTTGTCCATTTACCACTTGTGTAGAGTCATCCTTGAGCGAAGCAATTTTTATCGCACCCGAACGAAACACCTCCACAATGACATATGGTCCTTCCCACTTGGAGAGCAATTTTCCTACAAAGAATCTAAGACGAGAGCTAGACAATAGAACTTTCTCACCAACATGAAACTCTCTCTTAAGGATTCTCCTATCATGCCATCTCTTAACTTTCTCTTTAAATAGTTTAGCATTTTCATAAGCTTCACTTCTCCATTCATCTAAAGAACTTAAATTAAGTAATCTTTTCTCACCAGCAAGTTTAAAATCTCTACTTAGTTCTCTCACTGCCCAATAAGCTTTGTGTTCTAATTCTAAAGGCAAGTGACAAGCTTTTCCATAAACCATTTTATAAGGAGACATACCCATGGGATTTTTATAAGCAGTTCTATAAGCCCACAATGCATCATTTAATTTACTAGCCCAATTCTTCCTCGTCCTATTAACAGTATTTTGCAAGATAGATTTAATTTCTCTATTTGATAGTTCTACTTGCCCACTAGTTTGAGGATGATAAGCTGAAGCAATTCTATGATTAACACCATATTTAGCAAGAACTTTTCTAAACCCACCATGAATAAAATGAGAACCTCCATCAGTCATAAGATATCTAGGAACACCAAACCTAGGGAAAATAATATTTTGAAGCATTTTTAATGATGTCTCACCATCAGCACTTTTAGTAGGTATAGCTTCTACCCATTTAGTAACATAATCAACAGCAACAAGTATATGAGTATTACCTTCTGAAGAAGGGAAAGGACCCATAAAGTCAAATCCCCAACAATCAAACGGTTCAATAACAAGAGAATAATTCATAGGCATTTCATTACGTCTAGAGATATTACCAACTCTTTGACATTCATCACAAGATAAAATAAACTTTCTTGCATCTTTAAAAAGAGTAGGCCAATAAAAACCTGATTGTAAAACCTTTTGTGCGGTTCTATCTCCAGCGTGATGTCCTCCATAAGCACTACTATGGCACTTTCTCAATATCTCTTTTTTTTCATACTCCGGAACACATCTTCGCATAATACCATCAACTCCTTCTTTATATAAGTGTGGGTCATCCCAGAAATAATGCCTTAAGTCATAAAAGAATTTTCTTCTTTGTTGAGCTGAAAAGGTTGGAGGCAAATACTTCGAAACAATAAAGTTAGCATAATCTGCATACCAAGGACTATCTCGTGAACTCACCCTTATTGCAGCCAATTGTTCATTTGGAAAACTATCATTAACAGGTATAGGATCATAAGCAATGTTTTCCAATCTAGACAAATTATCAGCAACAGGATTTTCAGCACCCTTCCTATCCACAATATGCAAATCGAATTCTTGCAAAAGTAACACCCATCTGATAAGCCTAGGCTTTGCATCTTTCTTTTCCATAAGGTATCTAATTGCAGCATGATCAGTGTGAATAATAACTTTAGAATCAACAATGTATTGTCTAAATTTATCACAAGCAAAGACAACAGCTAGAAATTCTTTTTCAGTTGTAGCATAGTTCTTTTGAGCAGCATCAAGAGTCTTACTTGCATAATGAATAACATTTAACTTTTTATCCACTCTTTGCCCAAGGACAGCACCAACAGCAAAATCACTAGCATCACACATAATTTCAAATGGTAAATTCCAATCAGGTGGTTGAACAATAGGAGCAGTTATTAAAGCTTTCTTAAGAGTTTCAAAAGCTTCCTTACAATCATCATCAAAAACAAATGGTATATCTTTTTGCAAGAGATTAGTAAGAGGCTTTGATACCTTAGCAAAGTCTTTGATAAACCTTCTATAGAAACCAGCATGACCAAGAATACTACGAATACCTTTAACATCTCTAGGGCAAGGCATTTTCTCAATTGCTTCCACTTTGGCTCTATCAACTTCAATACCTCTTTCAGAAATTTTATGTCCAAGAACAATCCCTTCATTAACCATAAAGTAGCATTTCTCCCAATTAAGAACAAGATTAGTTTCTTCACATCTCTGCAAAACTTTATCAAGATTGTGCAAGCAATTATCAAAGGAAGTGCCATAGACGGAGAAATCGTCCATGAACACCTCCACAATTTCCTCACAAAAACCATGAAAGATAGCAGACATACATCTTTGAAAAGTAGCAGGAGCATTACATAAACCAAAAGGCATACGTCTATAAGCATAAGTACCATAAGGACAGGTAAATGTGGTTTTCTCTTGATCTTGAGTTTTAACAGCAATTTGAGAGAAACCAGAATAACCATCAAGAAAGCAAAAATGAGTTTTATCGGCTAATCTCTCCAACATTTGATCAATAAAAGGTAATGGATAATGATCTTTCTTAGTAAATTTATTAACCTTCCTAAAATCAATGCACATTCTATAACCAACAACTACTCTTTGAGGAATAAGCTCATCATGATCATTAGGTACAACAGTAATTCCACCTTTCTTAGGGACACAGTGCACAGGACTAACCCATCTACTATCAGCAATAGGATAAATAATACCAGCATCAAGAAGTTTTAATACCTCATTTCTTACCACTTCCTTCATCTTAGGTATTAAACGGCGTTGATGTTCAACAACTGGCTTTGCATCGGGCTCCATATTAATAGAATGTTGACATATAGTAGGAGAAATCCCTTTCAAATCATCCAAAGTATAACCCATAGCTCCACGGTGTTTCTTCAATATTTCCAACAATCTTTCTTCTTCTTTACCTGAAAGGTTAGCACTAATAATAACAAGATATATTTTCTTATCATCAAGATGAGCATACTTAAGATTATCAGGCAAAGGTTTTAAATCAAAGACAGGATCCTCTTTAGGTGGAAGTGTTTTACCCAAGTCTTCCACCTTTAAATTATGTTTAAGAATAGGTTGACGAAGGAATATGTCCTCAAGTTCATTCCTTTGTTCCATAAAATCTTCACTCTCATGATCTTCTATAAATTGCTGAATATAATTACTAGGCGCAAGAGCAATAGAAGAAAGTTGTTCTACTCTAAAATCCTCATTAGGCAATTCGGTTTCATAAGGAGTTTTAGCAAATTTCGAAAAATTGAATTCATATGAATCACCAGCAAATTTAGTAAGTATTTTCTCTTTCTTACAATCTATAACAGCGCCACAAGTATTTTGAAAAGGTCTACCAAAAATGATAGGACAAGTCTTACTAGAAGCAGAACCAAGTACGAGGAAATCAGCAGGATATTTAGTCTTAGCACATAGAACTTCAACATCTCTGACAATACCAATGGGAGAAATAGTTTCTCTATTGGCAAGTTGAATAACCACATCAATCTCTTCAAGTTCAGTAGGACCAATCTCATGCATAATTTCTTTATAAAGATCATAAGGAATAGCACTTGAACTTGCACCAATATCACATAAACCATAATAGCAATGATCACCAATTTTAACAGATAACACAGGAACACTAGCCTTCCTTGGCTTTGCAGGATGAGAAACAACATTAGAAGCATCATCGCAAAATATAATATACTCTTCTCCCACATTTTCAGAAACAAGCTCTTTAACTATAGCCACAGAAGGTTCAACTTTAATTTGTTCATCAGGTTCCTTAGCTTTCTTATCACTTTTATTAACCACACTAGCCATAATAGAATGTTCTTTCACTTTAACAGGAAAAGGAATTTTATCAATATAAGGCTCAGGAATGATATGATCAACAATATTAACTTCAATGCTTTTAGCTAAAGGAGCAATAGATTTATCTTTATAAGGTTCATGATATTTTTCAAACCCCTTCTTGGGCAAACCGAAATAGACAGCAAAGGATTTATAATAATTTGCAACAACTTGAGAGTCAAGACCATAAGCACTATTAATATTTCGAAATGCATCAGTATTCATGAAAGTCTTAATGCATTCAAAGTCATATTTTATACCTGGCTCCCTACCTTTGTCGTTCTCCCATGCTTCAGTATTTTCTTCAATACGATCAAGAAGATCCCATTTAAACTCCTTCTTATTACGAGTGAATGATCCAGCACAAGAAGTATCCAATAATGTTTTATCTTCAAAGGAGAGTCTTGCATAGAAATTATCAACAATAATATTACCAGGAAGCTCATGAATGGGGCATTTGAGCATTAATGCCTTCAATCTCCCCCAAGCTTGGGCAATACTTTCTCCATCATGAGGCCAGAAATTATATATAGAATTGCGATCTTGGTGAATTTCACTTGGAGGATAAAATTTAGAATAAAAGAGAGGTACAATTTCCTCCCATCCAAGAGAATCCCTGTTCTTCAGCAGTTTATACCAATGCGCAGCTCTCCCACCGAGTGATATGGAGAATAATTTCTTCCTGGCTTCGTCCATTGTAATACCTGCACACTTGAACAACTCGCATAATTCATGTAAATACAGTAAATGATCATCGGGGTGGACAGTTCCATCTCCAACATAGCGGTTATTCATAACACGTTCAATAATTTTGATAGGTATTTTAAATGGCACAATATCATCAGGTGGCGCCTCATGTTCTACCTCAGCAGCGGTAGAAGACTTCCCAAACAGGAAAGCAACATTTCCTCTCTCCATTATTAAGCAAATAAGGAGACAGAAATAAAAACAGCACTTACAGCTAAACTTTTCCTTACCAATTCCACTTACCAATAGCGCTTCACTCCCCGGCAATGGCGCCAGAAAATAGTCTTGATGACCCACAAGTATAGGGTTTTTCGCAGTACTTTCGATAAATAAGAGTGTCGAACCCAACGAGGAGCAGAAGGTGTTGACAAGTGGTTTTGATGAGGGTTTCACTATAAACACTAGCAGACAAGTTTTCAGTAGACTTTGATATGACAGATAAATAAAGTGCGAGTAAATAGAGCGCGGCAATTATAATTGCAGCGAGTGGCCCAATCCTTTTTAGAGCAAAGGACAAGCCGGTTTGTTTACTTATGATGACCAAACGTTCTTGAGGACACACGGGAATTCTGTCTAGTGCTTTCGCTTCATATTGATGATTAATCTTTAGTGTTTGGATAAGTGTCGTGTGGGTGAACCTATGCTAATGCACCGCCCTTCCTAGGACTAATACATACTTATGATTATACCCCTTGCAAGCATCCGCAAATACAAGAAAGTAATTAAGATAAATCTAACCATAGCTTTAAACTCTGAGATCCTGCTATCCCTCATGCATCGGAATATCAACGGGGGTTTAGGTTTCTGTCACTCCGGCAACCCCACAATTAATAACCGAGTACACGATGCATTCCCCTAGGCCCATAAAGGTGAAGTGTCATGTAGTCGACGTTCACATGACACCACTAGAAGAATGGCACCACAACTTAAATATCAAAACATTAAATATTACTCAACATAGTTCACTACTAACATCTAGACTTCTCCCATGTTCTCAAGAACTTAATGAACTACTCACAACACATCATACGGTACATGATCAGAGATGATATAATGATGGATAAAAATCTGAACATAAACCCTAATTCAACGGTTTCACTCAATAGCATCAATAACAAGAGTAATCAACACCGGGAGAGTTTCCCCTATCAAATACACAAGGTTTAGCCCTAGATGTTACAGCGGGAACGGAGTGGACCGATGGAGATGACGGCGTCGGCGGTGGAGATGGTGGTGTTGGCGATGGTGATGGAGTGCAGCTCGATGACGGTGACGATGGCGACGATTTCCCCCCTCCGGGAGGGAATTTCCCCGGCGGCAACGCAGCCTGCCGGAGAGCTTTTCTCTCTCTGTCTTCTCCGCCTCGTGGTGGAGGCGAAGAGGATTTTCTGAACACCCCCCAGGTCTTAGGTTTTTGGGGGGATGAAGTACGCGAAAGGGCACGCCAGGTGGTGGGCCAGGGCGGCCCCACCACATGCTCGCGCGGCCAGCCTCCCTGCCGCGCCTGGGCATGGTGTGGGCCCCCTGGGCCCCACCTCAGGCTCCCCTTTTGGCCTCCTTCGTGATCTGGTGAGAAAATAATTCCCAGGTGTTTCGTTTGATCTTCTGAGCTTCGCAAATATTGTATCTCGATGACGCTTTTTCCAGCAGAATTCAGACTCCGGAGTTCCATCCCCCAATGATCATCAATCATGCAAAATAGATGAAATAACATAAGTATCATCTCCAAATACGAAATATATCAATGAATAGCAGTAAATTATGATATAAAATAGTGATGCAAAATGGACGTATCACACCCACCAACCCACCAGGTTCCCACCATCTAGGGCTGCCGCCCGGCATACAAACTCTGCACAAACGGACAAGAGGCGAAGCACGCTAAACACCGGCTGGACCGACGCCAGGAAGCATCGAACCTTTAGCGGGAACCCATCCCGCAGATCATTAACTTGCAGCCCCCTCGTGTGATGACCCGCCATGCTACCGCATGATTGCAGCACGCGGGGCATGGATGTAAAACTCACGGAACACCGTTCCGCAAATTTCACACCATCAGAGTGGCACAACAGAAACTTTGCATGGGTCCAACGGTCATACACATATTATTACAAGCCAAACGTATACAAATTCAGTAAGATCCTCCTCGGTCCAACGAGGATCCGCACTACTAAGCTCTAGTTGCAAACTAAAGAGTTTGCAAACTAGTGGAATTAACAAACTCAGAACCATAGAGCTCAACAACTTATTTAGTAAAGTTCTACGTTGCTCGGCTCACTAACTACACTAGGGCACTACCCTGTTGATACGTCCAAAACGTATCTATAATTTTTGATCGTTTCATGCCATTTTTATGATTTCAGTACTTGTTTATATATTAAGTTTATCATTTATTTGGACTAACCTACTAATGGTTGCAAAAGTGCACAGTGTTCTTGTTTTACTCTTTGATGTGTAGAAATTATCAAGAATATAAAAGGAAACCTTGTTGGAGTCGAATTGAGACTTTCCAGAAATCTGTCTGAAAACTGTTTTCGAAGATTGTCACGTTTGGGCCTGAAGACGACGTCAAATGAAGGTGACACAGAAGAGGAAATTGTAGGAAATTTTATTTGAATAAACCTGGACCAAAAAGTCGACCCAATCCGAGTCCGGATGCTCCAGATATACCCGTTTTCGTGGAGCCCAAGAGGGGTTGACGGAAATCCGAGAGTCTATATAAAGAGGGAAACCCTAGGTCGTGGGAGACCCCTCCAAACACGAATTCCAGCCACCAAAAGCCACGTTTTTGCCTCCCCCATGGATCCCATCTCCATGGGGGAGGGCTCCCAAGAAGCCATGAAGGAAGGGGGCTAAGGGGCGGCGCTCCCCCGTGATGCCGGCGGCGGGGAAGCACCTCCCCGCGCCGCCGCCGCCGCCCTGCGCTCCTCGCTGCCCCCTTCACCGTCTTCACCGCCATCTCCATCACCAACTCCCCCTTGTATTCAGTGGTTCATCCTCCCACAAACCTCTGTACCGTCCTATGTGAACATGGTGTTTGATGCTATAATATTTATCCTATGATCTATGACATGTTTGCGTAGTTATTTGTCTTTTGATTGCTTTGTTGAATGCATGAGGTTCATTAGAGTTGTATGTTGATATGGTACTATCCTTTGATGTCCATTATATTTGTGCGCGCATGGATCAACACCCTAGGGTTAGTAGTATGTGCAAAGGAAGGAGGGTAGTTCTGCCAGAGTGACATAAACCTGAGGACTCAAACCGGTTAGTTGCACGTATGGGAATAAGAGGACCATTGAGCTTAAGGCTATGGTTGGGGAAACCTTAATGCATTGTTAGTATTTACGGATGTTTGCTAACAAGCCAATCATATAGTACTTGTAATCCCAAGTAGTGGAGTGCATGTATATTTAGCCTCTCCCACATAGAAAACTGCATCGAAGACAATGAAACCAATATCTTCACTAATTAATCTTGGACAAAGCCACCACAATTACCACCACTTTTCCACACTCATGGTACTGTTAGTTTATGGTTACTTAGTATATCTCATTGCTGCAGCACTAACATTTACTTTCGTGTATTTATTATCTTGTAAAACTATCTCTCATACCCGTATTATTGCTCTAGTTTTATTTACTAGATAATGCAAACGTTTGGTGTGGGTAGAGTTGTATCAGTGGTTGATATAACTTGAGAGAACATTCATCCTACCTTTAGCTCCTCGTTTGGTTCGACACTCTTACTTATCGAAAAGGCTAAACACGATCCCCTATACTTGTGGGATATCAAGACCTTTTCTGCCGCCGTTGCCGGGGAGCAATAGCGTGTGGGTGAATATTCTTGTGTGCACTTGTTTGTTTTATCTCTAAGTAGTTTTTACTTTCAGTTTTAAGTTGTTCTCTATCTTAGTATGGATAGGGAATGCGAATTACAAAAAAAATTAGTTGTACTTGTTATCTAAAAACGTTTTCAAAAAGGAAAGTGATTGGAAAGATGAGTAATGGTTAAGTGGGGGTCGACCTTGAACACTTGTGTTCATGGCTATGAAACCAAAACAATTCTTTCCATGGAAGCTTTTCAGTTAAAAACTTGTATATATTGTGTATATTTTGTACATGCTCCTCTGTACCATAAAAATATAATGTATAGATAACTTCAAGTTTGTTTATGATGCAAGTTTGCCACTTTGCTGCCTAGAAACAGATTTCTGTGCTTCACTGTATAAAATGTTTAAAATCACTAGAACGTGATATTGATCTGAATTTTTTTGAGTGCAAAGTACTGCTTATTACCTTACTTTCATTAGTTTTTACTTTTCTGATTTGAGGTACGTAGATAGGTCTAATAATTCGATCTTTACTGACTGTTTCAGTTTAGACAGATTCCTGTTCTTCACTGTAAAAAATCGTGATAAATCTCAGAATAGTATTTTGACCTGAAATTTTTTGTGCATAAACCTGAGATTATGTTCTGTCTTTCATTAGTTTTGAGTTTTTCGATTTGAGCTACCTAACTATCTCGTTTACTGTCATCTTTACAGACTGTTCAGTTTTGGCAGATTTCTATTTTGTTTATTTAATATTATACTTAGGGTTCAAAAGTTTTCTTAGTTTTTCGACGGACAACGGAAATAATAAGAAACCTTGGTATTACAGTGGCTAATGTTTAATAAATATTATGAGATTTGACAATACTTTAACATGAGTGGATTTTATTTAATGAGTACTAACCCTACTAATAAGTTTTCTGAAGTTTTATGTGTATGTAGCTAATAAGTTCTAATCAATATGGTGACATGAGATGAACAAGAAGACGCAAGAGATCAAGTTTGGGGATGTGTAGGTGCATCCCAAGAACATATTCAAGAAGATATAATCATCTAAGCTTGCGGATGCCCGAGACATCCCCCTATTCATCAACTAACATGAGGTTATCTCGTTCATACTCTATATTACTCGTCCACATGATATGTCTTAACTTGTATTATAGTTATTTTTAGCTGTCTTGGTTTTATCTTTGTTAGTTTTATTAGGCTCTTTATTTCATTTTTATTGCTTTACTTTCACTTATAAATTGAAAACAACAAAAATAGTTTGTTTTGTTTTGTTTTTTTGTTTGGTTCTCTATTTTGACTTCATTTGGTTTTTACTTTTGATTTTTATTTAGAGTTTTTCTTGCTGTACCTAGCATGTTTAAGTATTGCTTAGCCTCTGGTCTCTTAGTTTATCAAAAATAAAGTACCAAGTTTTACCCATTTAGCTTAGTTGATATGGTGCCTAGCTGAAAGGTGTTAAAGAAAAGCGCTTATGGGAGACAACCCACTTTTTATTCCTGTTATTTTATTTTATATTGAGTCAAGGAAAATGCCTACCTCTGTATCAATTCCTTTGTATATTTATTTTATTGCATTGTGGTGCCAAGTTAAGCCTCTAGTAGAAAGTTGATGCTAGATTTGGATTGCTGTGCTGAAACAGTTTTCTGCTGTCCACCATTAAATTCGTAAGAATTCACAGAAAAATGAAAATGACCTGGGATTTTTTGTGCGTGATACTCAGATATATATGCAACTTTCATTAGTTTTGAGTTTTCTGATTTGAGCAAGTTAAGTGCCTCGAAAAAATTCGTCTTTAGGGACTGTTCTGTTTTTGACAGATTCTGCCATTTATTTTGCAATGCCTCTTTTACTATTTTGAATGGATCTTTTTGTTCCATAAAGTATCAGTGGCTGTAGCTAATGTCCAGTAGCATTGGTAGCAATTGTGTTCATACAGAATATAAGAATTTTTTATTATGCACTAACCCTCTAATTAAGTCTATTTTGAGTTTGGTGTGGAGTAAGTTTTTAAGGATCAAGAGAGAAGGATGATATGATGTGATTAAGAAGATGAGAGAGCCAAAGCTTGGTGATGCCCCCGTGGGTCACCCAAGCATATTTCAAGAAGACTCAAGCGTCAAAGCTTGGGGATGCCCAAGGCATCCCCTTCTTCATCGACAACTTATCAGGTTATCTCTAGTGAAACTATATTTTAATTCCACCACATCTTATGTGCTTTACTTGAAGCGTCTGTTTACTTTTATTTTTGCTTTGTTATTTTCATTCTCTGAATAAAATGGATCCTAGCATTCTTTTGTGGGAGATAGACACGCTCCGCTTTTTCTTATGAATACTCGTATTATTCACTTATATTCGTTGAGTATTCTTTTTGTTTTTAGCTCCTGTTTTTTATGCATCTCTTGTTTAGAGCTGTTAATTCTTATATGATATACTCTCTTTTTTTATTGTTAAATATTTGGAGGGTTTATGTTAAACTAAGTTAATCGTCACATCTTTTATTTATCTCCTGTTTGAAGAGGTGATTTAATGTTTGGTAAACTTAAAAATGATGTGTAAATGATATTATTTAGTAGTTTATGTTTTCTTATGGTTAGTTTCAACTAGCTAATAGTGTATATTATGTCATTTTGATCCTAACATGCATTGTTCTGTTCATAGAAGAGTATGACATTGTGGTATCCTCCTCTGAATAATTCAATTGAATCGACTTGGCACATGCTCACACATGTATATGACTGAAAACAAAGAGTCAATTAAGAATTGATGATTTATTTTGCCTCAGAGTTCTAGTATCATTTTTATGCCTCCGTTAATTTTATTTTGTCGCAAGCATGATTATGACGGTTATTACTCTATTGAATTGTCGCTTCCCAGTCTATTGCTAGCCTTCGCATGTACTAAGCGTTATTTCTGCTTGTGCTTCCAAATCCCTGAAAACCAAGTTATCCCAAAGAGTCCACCATATATACCTATGTATGGCATTTCAAACCATTCAAGTAATTTACATGTGCTATCTTTAAAACCTTCAAAACACTTCTCATTTTGTGACATTGTTTTAGCTCATGAGGAAGTAGTAGTTGGGTTTGTTATCTTCCATACTAATTAAGTAACCATCGACTTGCATGCTTCATCTGCTCGTCATTAATATTGCAAAGGGTTGGTTAGAACACTATAATATCAAAAGATTTGAGAAAGTAAAAAATAGACACTCCTCCATGTTATGTGATTGTTGGTGGGCACCCGAGGATTCGGTTAGCCATGGTTTGTGAAAGCAAAGGTTGGGAGGAGTGTCAAGTTATGAATATAAATATAAATATGCATATTATAAATGCTTGTTTTTAAATAATTCGGAACCGCTCTCAACTTGCTTAGTATGGAAGATAACAAGAACTCTATTGCCATTCGTTGACAAAACAATCACCACTCAAAAACAATTTTACCTCTGTTTTCAAAACAATGAAAAGCTCTAGCACATGTTAAATCCCTGCTTCCCTCCGCGAAGGGTCTATCTTTTACTTTATTGTTGAGTCACCATGTTTCTTTGAGCACCTTCTTGAGAGCATAGTTGTCATTATTAGTGTAATGTGCTTGTCCCAGAATATTGTTAACTGCGGTATAACTTTGATGTTTTTATCTTTGATATCTTTATTTCTAGTCCTCTCTTGAACTCAGAGGTGCCCGGGCATTTATGTTTTGCTGTACAAATTCAGGCAAGCGAGATACCACTCTACCATGCTTTATTATGATCATTCCAATCTTGTTGATGTTATAAATTTCATGTTAGGAGCTCTTGGTTGGTTGATACTTTTCATTGGGGAACATGATTGCTAAGTTTTATTTTCCATATATCATGCAATTGTTAAAAACCTGATCATACCATTTACAATCAAAAATTATTTTGTTATCATTTACCTACTCGAGGACGAGCAGGAATTAAGCTTGGTGATGTTGATACGTCCAAAACGTATCTATAATTTTTGATCGTTTCATGCCATTTTTATGATATTAATACTTGTTTATATATTAAGTTTATCATTTATTTGGACTAACCTAATAATGGTTGCAAAAGTGCACAGTGTTCTTGTTTTACTCTTTGATGTGTAGAAATTATCAAGAATATAAAAAGAAACCTTGTTGGAGTCGAATTGGGACTTTACAGAAATCTGTCTGAAAACTGTTTTCGAAGATTGTCACGTTTGGGCCTGAAGACGACGTCAAATGAAGGTGACACATAAGAGGAAATTGTAGGAAATTTTATTTGAATAAACCTGGACTAAAATATCGGCCCAATCCGAGTCCGGATACTCCAGATATGCCCGTTTTCGTGGAGCCCAATAGGGGTTGACGGAAATCCGAGAGTCTATATAAAGAGGGAAACCCTATGTCGTGGGAGACCCCTCCAAACACGAATTCCAGCCACCAAAAGCCACGTTTTTGCCTCCCCCATGGATCCCATCTCCATGGGGGAGGGCTCCCAAGAAGCCATGAAGGAAGGGGGCTAAGGGGCGGCGCTCCCCCATGATGCCGGCGGCGGGGAAGCACCTCCCCGCGCCGCCGCCGCCGCCCGCCGCCGCCCTGAGCTCCTCGCTGCCCCCTTCACCGTCTTCACCGCCATCTCCATCACCAACTCCCCCTTGTATTCAGTGGTTCATCCTCCCACAAACCTCTGTACCGTCCTATGTGAACATGGTGTTTGATGCTATAATATTTATCCTATGATCTATGACATGTTTGCGTAGTTATTTGTCTTTTGATTGCTTTGTTGAATGCATGAGGTTCATTAGAGTTGTATGTTGATATGGTACTGTCCTTTGGTGTAAATTATATTTGTGCGCGCATGGATCAACACCCTAGGGTTAGTAGTATGTGCAAAGGAAGGGGGGTAGTTCTGCCGGAGTGACAGAAACCTGAGAACTCAAACCGGTTAGTTGCACGTATGGGAATAAGAGGACCATTGAGCTTAAGGCTATGGTTGGGGAAACCTTAATGCATTGTTAGTATTTACGGATGTTTGCTAACAAGCCAATCATATAGTACTTGTAATCCCAAGTAGTGGAGTGCATGTATATTTAGCCTCTCCCACATAGAAAACTGCATCGAAGACAATGAAACCAATATCTTCACTAATTAATCTTGTACAAAGTCACCACAATTACCACCACTTTTCCACACTCATGGTACTGTTAGTTTATGGTTACTTAGTATATCTCATTGCTGCACCACTAACATTTACTTTCTTGTATTTATTATCTTGTAAAACTATCTCTCATACCCGTATTATTGCTCTAGTTTTATTTGCTAGATAATGCAAACGTTTGGTGTGCGTAGAGTTGTATCAGTGGTTGATATAACTTGAGAGAACATTCATCCTACCTTTAGCTCCTCGTTGGGTTCGACACTCTTACTTATCGAAAAGGCTACACACGATCCCCTATACTTGTGGGATATCACCTGTCATTACTCCGACTCCTCCTTCTTGCCGCCGTAAGAGATGAGGTAGTCGACGCCTTCGACACCGCCCGTCAGGTCTGGCTCGTCGTAGACTAGGTTGTCTTGATCGTAGATGTCGTGTCCACCATCGTCCTCTGTGTCCTCAAAGTCTAAGGAAGGGGTTCAAGGCAAGGATGAGTAACAGCGTTACTCAACAAGTTCATTAATGTATAGTGGGAAGTTTGATGCTCTAACTACAGCCTCAGACAATGGATTGTCGTAGGCCAATGCAAGTTTTTGTAAACATTTCTTCAAAAGATTGCTTTTATTATGAAGAACTATGTCCGCTAGGAGTCACAGGTGCTAGGGCTTTGAGGAGCCTCCTTTCCTGCTGCGTTCGTCGTTCCGTCCTGGAACGTGGATTAACATGTCACATTTATACACTCTGCAGAGGTGCGCTGCTTTACCCATAAGAGATCAACGCCTTGTTGCACAGCCAGGTGTACTTTCCTGTCCACACTTCTTTTGTGTGGGGCCTGGTCGGTGATCCAAGCCAATCACTGCGCCTTTCCACCATCCTCGCACACCCCCCATTACTTCAGTTGCAGGCTAGAGGAAACCAGTCATCTCATGCCTGCTGACTATTTGGAAACCGCATCAAATCAGTCCTGAAGCCAACCTTCATAGATGCTAGAAGCCACAACCCGAAGGTGAGGTTATTATCCGAGCCACCTCAAGCTCATGAGTGGATTACCACCGCCTGTCTTGTCCTAGTCATCCGTTGGTGTACGAGAGGAAAAGGGTACATCTGACTTCTCCGTCCCATTCCAAATCTTATGGTTGCGCGTTATATACGGCGCAAGAATCACTGACGACATTGGTGATTAGTTCCTAGGGTTATTACTTTGCTTATGCAGTGGAACCTCCACCAACCACAATCATACCGTGGTTCCACTGCCCACCATAATAGGTTAATCAGCCACCCTGGGCTGGCAACCAAATAGTCATATTGATTATGAAAATAAGGTTTTGGTTTTTCAATGCATAGGTGATAGGATATAACATTTGGCAAATAACTTGCTAGAAAATATTTCAACGGACATGAGCAAGTGATGAACTTGCCTGGTGACTGAGAGGTACTGTAACGTGAAGCTTCGGACTGACCCGGGAACTCGGGTTCTGAAAATAAACATCATTGTCTCATAAGACAATGTTTAAAGAGGCAATGGATGCTTTGATGCATAATAATGCAATGCATTGTTTTAGTATGTTCATATGATGGTGAGATTTGAATTTTTGGGATTTTTGGTGATATTTTGTCTTATTTATCTATTGTGGATTAATTTAAATAGTTTTAAATGGTTTTTAAAAGATAATCAACACAATTTGAAATTAATAAAATGAAATAGGTAATTTAATTTGAAACTCATTTGTGATCACAAAATAAAATGAATTTATTTTGTATTTTAATTTTGGATGATTTTAAAATCATTTAAGTGGTAATCTAGTGTATATAAGTTATTTAAGAAAATATAATTTAGAAATAATATAGGCAATAAAATAGACATTATTTTTGGATTATATTTTCGTAGATTTTAAAACTTATTTTTATTTGAGTTGGAAGTTTTTATTTATTTGTTTGATAGATGATTTGGATTGGTTTGTAATTCTTTGTATCTTTCTATTTTGCAGGAAATTTTATTTTGGGCCTTTTTGCTTAAAAGGCCCACTGACCAGTGGGCCAGGGATGTCATGGCTGGGTCGAACCATCAACCGGCCCGACCGAACCGGTCAACGACCAGTCGCGGCCCTATCCTCTCCTTCCCCGATCCCCTTTTCGCTCCGGCGATTGAAAATCGCCGGCGCCGTCGCCGGGCGATTCCGGCCGCCTCCAGCGGGCTCCGCCGCCGCCGCCACCCGCAATCAACGCGCCTCGCTCCGCTCTTTCTCCCCATCCGCGAGATCCCCGCCCTCGCTCCCTCGGGCACGAGCTACATCCGTACCCGAGCTAGGGTTTGCGACCCGCGCGATTCCTCTTCTCCGGCGACGCTGCGGTGGTTCTGGTGCACGAGGAAGTCTTCCTCTGGTTGCGCCGTGCTGGCCGCTGATACGTCTCCAACGTATCTATAATTTCTTATGTTCCATGCTATATTATACCAACTTATTACATGTTTTATATGCATTTTATATAGTTTTATGCATTTTCTGGGACTAACCTATTAACAAGATGCCACAATGCCAGTTCCCTGTTTTCTGCTGTTTTTGATTTCAGAAAAGTACTTAAGGAAATATTCTCGGAATTGGACGATTTCTTTTCTGAAGTCCGTTTTTAATTGGGAACGTTCCAGAAGACCGAACACGAGACGAAGTGGGCGACCGAGGCGGCCACATCAGGTCCTTGCGCGGTAGGAACCTGGGCCGCGCGAGCATGTGGTGTGGGCCCCTCGGGGGTCCACCGACCTCGCCCTTTCGCCTACATATACCCCCCGAACCAAAAACCCTAGCACGGTGTGCAATATTTCCTCCACGGGTCCCGAGCGCCGCCGCCATCGAAGACAAGATTCGGGGGACAGAACTCTCTGTTCCGGCACCCTGCCGGGACGGGGAATTGCCCCCGGAGCCATCTCCATCGACTCCACCGTCATCTCCATCGCCGTTGCTGACTCCTACGATGAGGAGTGAGTAGTTCTCCCCCGAGGCTGCGGGATCTACGGTAGCTATGTGGTCTATCTCTCTCTCCCATGATGTGATCTTTTATGTGATCATGAGCTTTGTAATCTAGTTGAATATGTGATGCTACTCTTTATCTATTATGCACTCTAGAGGTTACTTTAATATGAACTCCGGGGTTATTCACGGTTGTAACGGTGACAGTGTGTGCACCGTGTGTGATTCCTTTATGACGTTGTTGGTGTTAGTTTACTCTGACTTTGAGGGTGCTCTTGTAGCCCTACACAATGAATGGTGTTTGTTATCCAACATCAGAGTGTTTGAGAGTAGTGTTTATTTATTTAACTTCGATGTCATCGTTGAGAATGTCCACTGGTGAAAGTAGGATCCCTAGGCCTTGTTTCTAAGCATTAAAACATCGTTTCCAACAAGTTCTGCTACATGTTTGCTTGCTGCCATTTTTATTACAGATTGCAATTACTACTTATAATCGTCCATATTACTTGTATTTCACTATCTCTTCGCATAACTAGTGCACCTATACATCTGACAAGTGTATTGGGTGTGTTGGGGACACAAGAGACTTTTTGTATCTTAATTGCAGGGTTGCTTGAGAGGAATATCTTTGACCTCTACCTCCCTGAGTTCGATATACCTTGGGTGATTCACTTAAGGGAAACTTGCTGCTGTTCTACAAACCTCTGCTCTTGGAGGCCCAACACTGTCTACGAGAATAGAAGCGTGCGTAGACATCAAGCTCTTTTCTGGCACCGTTGCCGGGGAGGTGAGCGCTTGAAGGTATCTCCTTTAGATTCTGCAGTTATTACTTTTTGTTTCTTGTTTTTATTTTCACTAGTTAGGCTAATGGAAAACAACAAAAAAATTAGAGATCTCTATGAAATTTATATTGCATTAGGACATGATACTTTTGAAGAGAAAATTAAAAAACCTATGGAAGTTAGTTTGCATAATAGTAGTAGTAATGTTATTAGTATAAATTCTGTGGACACTATTATTGCTAAGGCTATGGAAAAGCCTAAGCTTGGGGGAGCTAGTTTAAACAAAAATAATCTTTTTTGCTCCTCAGCTTTGGAGGAATTATTTAAACTTGATAATGCTTTACCTCCAATATGTGATAATTTTAATGATGCTTGTGATATTCTAAAGCCACCTGAAGAAATAGTGCCATTTAAAATACCTATGAAAATTATTGATCGTGTTATGGATAACCGCTATGTAGGGGATGGAACTGTCCATCCTGGTGACCATTTGCTATTTTTACATGAATTATGCGAGTTGTTCAAGTGTGCAGGTATTTCATGGACAAAGTTAAGAAGAAATTATTTTCTATATCACTTGGTGGAAGAGCTGCGGATTGGTATAAATTGTTAAAGAATAAGCACTCTCTTGGATGGGAGGAGGTTGTATCTCTCTTTTATTCTAAATTTTATCCTCCAAGTGAGATTCACCAAGATCGTAATTCTATATATAATTTCTGGCCTCTTGAAGGAGAAAGCATTGCTCAAGCTTGGGGAAGGCTGAAAACATTAATACTCAAATGTCCTAACCATGAGCTTCCTGATAATATAATTGTTAATAAATTTTTTGCAAGGCTTTCAGGACATTGCAAGGATTATCTAGATTCCTGTTCAGAGGGCTCTTTCACAAGTAAGAAGGTTGAAGCTAAATGGGATCTCCTCGGAACAATTCGAAACAATGCTGAAGATTGGGAGAATGACAAAGGTTATGTGGAGAAGCTTCCTTTCAAGCCTCTCCCTCCAAAAGAGGAAAAGAAGAAGAAAAATGGAAAGAGGAAGAAGAAGAAGAGGAGTAAAAGGAGAGAGGAAACGGTATCTTCTCCCAAACTTGTTGCTCCTGTTACAATTAATACTTATAATTCTGAATTCGATGATTCTGAACTTGATGATGTACCTATGCCTGTTATTTATATTAGTGATCATGATTGGGAAAAGCACACTTCTTTTGATATTGAAGATCTTTGGGATAATAATTCTGAAAATGATGATGTTAATAATTGCTGCACTATTAATACTATCCATGTTCCTTCCCATGATGATATAGAGAGCTCTGAGCTCGGGGATGAGGTGTTTGAAAATCCTTTTGCTACTAATGATTATATATTTGATACATCTCCTTCTAGTAAAAATGATGACATGTTTGCAAATGAACACACTTTAGAGGATAATTATTCTAATGCTTATGATGATACTATGCCTCCGGTCTTTGATAATTATAAAGAATACTATGACATGGGTTATAATTACAATTATCCTTTTAAAACTTGTCATAATTATAGAGGAATCACTCAAACCAATCCTTTTAATATACAACTTGTCTATCATGTTCAAGTTCTTTATGATGATCCTACTCCCTTTGTTATTAATGAGAAGAACTTTTCTTATGAGGGAGATAATGATACTTTTATGCATATGGATCATGATAAGAATGTTTCATGTGATGGTTATATTGTGGATTTTATCAATGATGCTACTGAAAGTTATTATGAGAGAGGAAAACACGGTTGTAAAAGTTTTCAAGTTACTAAAACACCTCTCTTTATGTTGGAAGTTTTGAAGTTTCATTTGTTTCATCTTTCTGTGATAGTTGCTTTATGTTTCAATAATTTATTCTATCACAAGACTCCTTTGCATAGGAAGTGGGTTAGACTTAAATGTGTTTGATATTTACCTCTTGATGCTCTCCTATGTTTTTCAACTCTCATTTTTATGAGAGCATCATACGAATCTCCTTGCCTAGCTAAAAGGCTTTAAAGAAAAGCATTTATGGGAGACAACCCACTATTTTTATTTCCTGTTATTTTATTTTGTTGAGTCAAGGACTTGTCCTACCTCTGTAGCAATTCCTTTGTATCTTTATTTTATTGCATTGTTGTGTCAAGTTAAGCCTCTAGTTGAAAGTTGATGCTAAATTTGGATTCCTGCGCAGAAACAGTTTTCTGCCGTTCACCGTTAAAGTCATAAATCTTCACATAAAAGTCCAAATTACCTGCCCTTTTTTGTGCGTAATCCTCAGATATATATGCAACTTTCATTAGTTTTGAGTTTTCTGATCTGAGCAAGTTAAGTGCCTCGAAAAAATTCGTCTTTACGGACTGTTCTGTTTTTGACATATTCTGCCATTTATTTTGCAATGCCTCTTTTGCTATTTTGATTAGATCTTTTTGTTCCATGAAGTATCAGTGGCTGTAGATAATGTCCAGTAGCATTGGTAGCAATTGTGTTCCTACAGAATATCATAATTTTTCGTGCACTAACCCTCTAATGAAGTTTACTCTAAGTTTGGTGTGGAGGAAGTTTTCAAGGATCAAGAGAGAAGGATGATATGATGTGATTAAGAAGATAGTAAAGCCAAAGCTTGGTGATGCCCCGGTGGTCACCCCCCAACATATTTCAAGAAGACTCAAGCGTCAAAGCTTGGGGATGCCCAAGGCATCCCCTTCTTCATCAACAAACTATCAGGTCCTTTCTAGTGAAACTATATTTTAATTCCGCCACATCTTATGTGCTTTGCTTGAAGCGTCTGTTTGTTTTTGTTTTTGTTATTTTCATTCTCTGAATAAAATGGACCCTAGCATTCCTTTGTGGGAGAGAGACACGCTCCGCTTTTTCTTATGAATACTCGTATTCTTCACTTATATTTGTTGAGTATTCTTCTCTAGCTACTTCAATGCTTTCTAGCTCTTGTTTTTCATGCATCTCTTGCTAGAGCTGTTAGCTTTATTATATCATACTCTCATATCTCATTGTTTAATTACTTGGAGAGTTTATCTTTTAAATAAGTTGATTGGTGTTTGGTTAAGAACAGAAAATGCTAAAAGTGGTAGATGGTATAACTAAATGATACATAATCTTGTAGATCATTAAATTGTGTCACTTGAATCATTGATGTTGTTTTGAGATATTAATTTGCTTAATGGTAAACATGATGGTTTAGTAAAGTGGAATGATTAATGGTTGGTTTAGAAAAACTTGAAGCTGTGCCACACTTAAATTTCCAGTTGATAGCATAATGATATTTGACTTCTATTTCCCTATGGCAACCGTAATGACTTTGTGTTATGCGCTACGGTCGGGTCCCCAACAGTGACTTGTTCATTTGCCACAGCACCTCTTGGAGTGATTTTCATTATGCCTTGTAAGATCATATGTTTATTTGGAATCTTTTTGCTTGTGAGTTCTAAAGCTGCGGTTTTCATGGCACTTCCACCACCATATTGCTAGCCTCTTCGGTACTTTGCATTGCCCTTTCTCACATTAAGAGTTGGTGCATACTTTGCGGGTACATCCAAACTCGTGGGAGATCTTCATCTTGTTCTCCTACACATAAGCCAAATATCTTCCTCAAAACAGCCACCATACCTACCTACTACAGCATTTCCATAGCTGTTCCGAGATATATTGCCATGCAACATCCATCTTACATTACATGACTTGTTGTCATTCATTACTTATATATTGCTTTGCGTGATTCTATAAAGCTGATGTGTGGTTTTACCCATGTTACGCTAGATCATTACATAACCTGCCACACTGGCAGAGGCACCGTTGTCATATACATATTATGTCTTATTCATATTAGTTACTTGTATCATCAGTATGTTGTCATATCATCATAGTGTGTTGTCATATCATCATATTAGGATGCTTGCCCCTAAAAGTGAAAAGAGCCATGGAGGCCATCGAAAAGAGAAACAGAAAAAGAAAAAAAATAGAAAAAAGAGAAAAAGAAAAAGAAAGAAATAAAAAAATAAAAAAGGGGGCAGCATTACTATTCTTTATCACACACTTGTGCTCATGTTATAGCACCATATCATTTATAGTCATCACTTGTGCTCATGTTATAGCACCATATCATTTATGATCATCATTTGTGCTCATGTTTAGCACCTTTACTCCATATGAGAGAGTTTTCATGTCTTACTTGCATAACTATGTGGGGAACTTTACACTATAGAACTTGGCTTGTATATTCCAATGATGAGCCTCCTCAAAAGTGCTCTAGGTCTTCGTGAGCAAGCAAGTTGGATGCACCCCCACTAGTTCCATTGGAGAGCTTTCATACACTTATAGCTCTATGTGCATCCGTTGTGTGGCAATCACTACTCCTTGCATAGCTTCGATTATAAGACTTCTTCTTATCTAATGATCACTTGCAGCTTTGTAAGACTTTCTTCCGTTGGCCTTCCAAACCCCCCTTAACATTCTCTTAGCCAAAACATCCTGGTGCCAGGAACCAACGTTGAACGCTTGCTTGTTTCTTTTGAACAAATAAAAAGTTGATCTTCTACGTGCATATTGATATTGCTTGACTTGATCCTTTCACAAAGTTGTCATGTTTGTTGGAAGCATTAGATGATTATATTGTTGTGCTTGAAGCTTAAATCATCTCTAATATCTACTTTGCACAGTTGATTGCTATCTAGTACTATATCATTGAAAACTTTGCTTTGCTTTGCCTACTTGTTTATTTATTACTCATTTGATATCAATATAAACTACAACCCTTATTCATTTGATCTCAGTTTACATGCCTTACATTATTACGTGATCAAGATTGTGTGAAAGCATGTCACTTCAGAAATTATTCTTTTATCGTTCTTGCCTACTCGGGACGAGTAGAACTAAGCTTGGGGATGTTGATACGTCTCCAACGTATCTATAATTTCTTATGTTCCATGCTATATTATACCAACTTATTACATGTTTTATATGCATTTTATATAGTTTTATGCATTTTCTGGGACTAACCTATTAACAAGATGCCACAGTGCCAGTTCCTTGTTTTCTGCTGTTTTTGATTTCAGAAAAGTACTTAAGGAAATATTCTCGGAATTGGACGATTTCTTTTCTGAAGTCCGTTTTTAATTGGGAACGTTCCAGAAGACCGAACACGAGACGAAGTGGGCGACCGAGGCGGCCACATCAGGTCCTCGCGCGGTAGGAGCCTGGGCCGCGCGAGCACGTGGTGTGGGCCCCTCGGGGGTCCACCGACCTCGCCCTTTCGCCTACATATACCCCCCGAACCAAAAACCCTAGCACGGTGTGCAATATTTCCTCCACGGGTCCCGAGCACCGCCGCCATCGAAGACAAGATTCGGGGGACATAACTCTCTGTTCCGGCACCCTGCCGGGACGGGGAATTGCCTCCGGAGCCATCTCCATCGACTCCACCGCCATCTCCATCGCCGTTGCTGACTCCTACGATGAGGAGTGAGTAGTTCTCCCCCGAGGCTGCGGGATCTACGGTAGCTATGTGGTCTATCTCTCTCTCCCATGATGTGATCTTTTATGTGATCATGAGCTTTGTAATCTAGTTGAATATGTGATGCTACTCTTTATCTATTATGCACTCTAGAGGTTAATTTAATATGAACTCCGGGGTTATTCACGGTTGTAACGGTGACAGTGTGTGCACCGTGTGTGATTCCTTTATGACGTTGTTGGTGTTAGTTTACTCTGACTTTGAGGGTGCTCTTGTAGCCCTACACAATGAATGGTGTTTGTTATCCAACATGAGAGTGTTTGAGAGTAGTGTTTATTTATTTAACTTTGATGTCATTGTTGAGAATGTCCACTGGTGAAAGTAGGATCCCTAGGCCTTGTTTCTAAGCATTAAAACACCCTTTCCAACAAGTTCTGCTACATGTTTGCTTGCTGCCATTTTTATTACAGATTGCAATTACTACTTATAATCGTCCATATTATTTGTATTTCACTATCTCTTCGCATAACTAGTGCACCTATACATCTGACAAGTGTATTGGGTGTGTTGGGGACACAAGAGACTTTTTGTATCTTAATTGCAGGGTTGCTTGAGAGGAATATCTTTGACCTCTACCTCCCTGAGTTCGATATACCTTGGGTGATTCACTTAAGGGAAACTTGCTGCTGTTCTACAAACCTCTGCTCTTGGAGGCCCAACACTGTCTACGAGAATAGAAGCGTGCGTAGACATCAGCCGCGTGGGCACTACCTCACCACGCCATCACGTTTGCGCTAGGGCGCGGGTGAGCTCTCTCTTTCTCTGTTCTTCTCTCTTGCTCACCATTTGGGCCCGAGGCCGTGCTTGTGCTATTGTCACTATTTTGGGCCTGAGGCCGTGCTCTTTGTTGTTGTTGCTCGCCCTCGTTAGTGATTAGTGTCTTTGGGTGTGCTAGGTTTAATGCCATCTCGTGTGCTACTGTGATGTTCATTCGGTTGGATGGCTGGTGCTGCTTCTGTTAATTGTTCTGGCTAGAGTTCAGTGATGTGCTACTCTGAATCTTTTGGATTCAGAGATGTGCCACAATATTGTTTATCTGAAACAATGTTCAGTTAGCTTATGAAAGACTTCATAGATTTGTACAGGTAATTGCTTTCCTAAGCTGTGATGATTAGGATCTGTGAATGTCTTGTGTTGAGGTGCTAAATCCTTAGGGATTCAGTGCCCAGCAAGTACAAAAGTTGGTGGCTTTGCTGGTTAAGTGCTTGGGATCCTTGGCTAAATTCTGTTAGCAAGGAATGGAAGTATTTTGCCTCAGCCAATGATGTTTCTCTGAGGCTATTGTGAATTATGAACATATACAATTTATTTTGCATGAGGGGATAATTTCTAGTGGCCTATGATGTGGGTCTGAGGCTAGTTAAGAATATTGTTAGATGCTTTGTGTTTGTGGTGCCAATTTCTTTGGAAATTAGTGCCCAGCAATGCATATGCTGGATTTGGCTACTGATTTGCACATGCTTTGCAACCTCCTAAAAAGGTATTGAACAATATCTGGTTGTGCTGCCACTGACAATGATGCCAACAGGCCGAGGCTATTATCTAATAAGAACAATTACTTGTGCTTGACTTTATTTGTTTGTTGCCCACAGCTTATGATGCAAAAGGCTGAGGCTTGTGAGTATTGATAAGAACAGATGCGTGCTTGATTTACTTTGTTTAAATCCCTGTGATGAGCCATGCATAGCATTTCTATGCATGTCTGAGGGAAAACTAATCCACAACTCAATCTATTGCTTGCATGACTAGCTTTTAAGAGTTGAGATCAACCTCTGGCAGTTGTGTGAAGCAGTGAGTTGTTGTGGAGGTCCTGGTTCACTTGGGGTTGTGCAGTTCTTGATCAATTGTCCACCTTCCCTTGCTTGTACTCCGCCCTTCTCCTCCTTGTTTGTGCTCAGCCCTTCTCCTCCTAGTACATGCTCAGCCCTTCTCCTCCTTGGTGCTGCTGGCCACCATCTTGCTTTGCTTTTGGCAAAGGTGGGATTTGGTCTAGTGGTGCTGGGTGGATGATTTGGGTAGAGATGAACTGGATGAACTAATGTGCTGTGTGATGAACAGATAGATGTGTTGGTGCTGGGTTTGAGATGAGCAAAGGCTTTTGCCTCCTTGGTTGCTTCGGCAGCTCCTCTTATTTGCCCTGTGAGCTCTCCTGTGTTGACAGCAGGGTGCTTCTGCATGTGTGTGTGAGCTGCCTGCATACTTGCTTGCTCTAGATCTTTTGAGTGATCCTGATCCCTTCGGCTGGCTTTGATATTATCCTGATGTTGGTATTATTTTCTGATGCCAAGTGTAATATTTGTCCCTAAGCCAATGATGTGATCTGAGGTTGAATTAGAGCTGAAGAACAGATACTAAACCTTGATTAAGGTTTATACTCAATGATGAGTTCATCAGTGCAACACACTGACAATCTGAGAGTAATTCCCACACTAACCCACATTATTTATTTTCTGTTTTTGTTTTGTTTTCTTATTGTCTTTCAGGAAAGAGAAGATTTGAAGATGGAGAAGATGAATATTGAGATGAAGAAGATCAAGATACAAGATTTAGTTTTCTTAGGGTTTTTGTTTCTCTTGTGTAATCTTTTATTTATTTCAGTATCTTTTTAAATGTTTGTAAAGACAATGTATCCTTGTTATTAATTAATAAAGTAAGTCTTTTTGTAATTCATTATTTGTAACTTGTATTTGTAATTATTTAATTTGTGAGTTGCACATTTATTAAATAATTACTTATCATTTGTTTTGTGTTATTTCAAATTCAAATTATTTAAATATTTGAATTTGCTCAAATTCCCTCAAACAAATAAAATACCTAAGGGTCATGTCAAAATTTATAGCAATCGCCTCAATTGAGCTGAATCCTAACTCAACAAGTGAAAGAAACTTTGATCACCTCATGGTTTTAAGTTGCGAAAAATTTATTCAGGTTTTCAGATGCATGAATGCAGATGCACAAATTCTATTTCTACCCTCCGAGGTTTCCTAAACGCTGGAATGTTACACCTCGGCTACATACAGGGAGCAGATGTGAGGTGTGAATGGATGGGCACGAGAGGGCCCGACCCCCTGGCCCGACCCGAGGCGAGGCGGCCATGGCCGGCTAGGCTTGCCGCTAAGAACCACACACCTACACATGTGCCTTCGTCTTCTCCACAGACTGCCGGGACAAGCTCGCGCCGCCCGTCGCTGCAACCGCGTTAGGGGACGCTGCCGTCGCCACAAGCACGCAGTAAGCCATGCAGCCAGCACGCCACCGCGCCACTCCCCGCCAGCCGCAGCAGCTCGCGCCGCCACAATCACGCAAGGAGAGAGGAGGCCCTGCTGCTGCCAGCACCACCCGAGAAAAGCCAGGCGACACCCTACGACACTACGCCACGAGGAGGAGGGGAGGAGGAGTGGAGGGGGTTTAGGGTGGCGGCTATGGTTTCTCCGGCTGTCGCTCGCAGGAGCGACCCCACGAGAGAGGAAGAGACAAAACTAGATTCAAAACTCGAAATAAGCGCAGGGATTAGTTAGACTCGTGACTTGAACAGCCCATCCGATGGATACATGGAGTTGAACAAATGTATGTACACCAAAAGGCCTACGTACTTAAAGCTTTGTCGGCTTCTTAATTCTTCTGTTTAGCCGTGTCAGTCTAGTGATTTGAAGGATGTACAGTACACACGTGACCCCAGACTCCAACGGGACCACGCTTCAGCGACTTGAGATATGCCTGCACCATGGCATTGAGCAGCTCGCTGTCAGTGTCACTCAGTCAGTCCACTGATGAGCACGCGACATGGTCCCGGTTCCGCATTGACGCAGCATCGCACCACCAAGGTCACTGATACAGCAGCAGAAAAGTGTACGACCCCACATGTCATCTTGCAGTTCAGTGCTCGGACGTGCAGCATCAGTAACTAATTTGGCCCCACCTGTCATCGTGAAGTTACGCTCTTCTGGTTTTCCTTAAACCGCAAGCGAGGCCCCAAACCCGGACCCACCACAGAGGGAAAGAAAAGGAGGACAGAAAGGTCAAGAGAAAAGAAAATCCCAGACCGCTGGCGAAGCACCGGCAAACCCAACAGCTGAGCCAGCCAGGGATATGCTTCCGGGAGGGGAAAACGGCAAGCGGCGCGGCGGCGCCACCGCCGACGACGACGCCGAGGCCGGCGCCACCGCGGCCGCCCTCAACGACCTCTGCGCCACCGCCGCCGAGGACGCGCGGAGGGGCCCGGTGCCCGCGCCGTTCCCGAGGGCCGCGGTCTGGGCGGTCGCGGCGCTGCTCGCGGTGGGGATCGGGCTCGGCGCCCTCGTGCTCGCCGTCGTGCGCAGCGCCGTGCTGCTCGCGGTCGCGCTGCTGCTCTCCGCGGCCGTGTCCGCGTTCATCCTGTGGAATGCGGCGGCCGCGGCCTCGGGCCGCGTGCTGCGGCGGTTCGTGGACGGGCTCCCGGCTTCCAGCCTCCGCGTCGCCGCCGACGGCCAGCTCGTCAAGGTCACCGGGGTGCGTTTTCCAACCGCATACACATTTCTTAGCCGCGAATGCGGGTTCAGTTGATCTAGGAAGTCCGATTGCTCTGTTCTCAATTCTCCTACTACCTGCTGAAATTGAGCCGCGCATTAAATTCAGTACAACCTTTTGTATGTAACGTATAATAAGTAGGTGGAGTGTAATGCGTGCGACGTAGGCATTCCGCATCTTGTGGTGATCGGCGCACCGATCTTGCCGTTGGGTGAATGCTCGTTGACCTTATCTAGAAATTTAGTTCTCTCAGATTAGATTGCTGTGAACAGAAGGTTCCATAGATTGATATTATAGTCATGCAAGGGGGAAAGAGCTCCCTACTTTATTTGTCAAGCTTGCGGAAGTAACTTCTATGTAAAGGCTCTAAGGATCGTTCCTTATGCTCTAAGGCTGGCCGATATATTGTTGTACTACAACCATTGTTTTCTTTGTGTTTTAAGTTTTAACCATGTGAGTCGAATGGGTTAATAATCTCATATATGTTGTAATGTTCATTCTTCTGTGCAGTTGGTTTCATGTGGTGACATTTCATTGATTTCTTCATATGAGAAGGTGGAGAATTGTGTATACACATCTACGCTGCTAAGGAAATGTGGAAGATGGGGTTCTGAGGTGGCAAATCCTAGAAATAATTGTTCCAGGTGGAGGTTGACACATGCTGAGGTAAGAATGCTCTCTAGCCATCTGCATGTAATTTGCAGAGAATTTATTTATCCTGATCATTTATTAAGTAAATATTCTTTTCATGCATCCTGCATTCCTGCAATCTGTCTCATCGTAATGGCTACGTATTATCTCTCGCGAAAAAGAGTAGGAATGACTCGTATTCTGCTATTGTGCCCTAAGGTAGTCTATGCACTGCAATTGTCTTGCATATATGCTATAAGTTTGTGCACAATACCACTAGTGATGCAATACTATTTTAATGCCAATTCCAGAATAAATATTAGTCAGTAATTAAATGCACCAAGCATGATAAGTGACTGAGTTATAAAGAATACTTTTCCTTTTTTCCCTTAATATTATTGAAATGAAATTATATGCACTTTCTCAATTGTCTACAAATTTGAGGAGATTTTGGCTGATACTAGTTAATTATATGTATCTAATTCGTTTTAAAAAGGTGCATCATTGTAATAACAAGTTGATCTTATTATCTTTTGAAGAGTTTTGATTTCAGTATTTCACTAGTATTTCAGTTTTCAAATTTGATAGTACTTCTACCTTTATTGTATTTTGCAATACCTATTGATTTACCGCAGATGCATATGATATCTTCTCATTAAATATTCTGTGGAGTTTGGCAGAGGTTTGCTGCTGATTTCTACATAACGGATGGAAAATCAGGTAACAGAGCCTTGGTGAAAGCTGGGTATCACACGAGAGTAGTTCCATTGATCGATGAAAATGTTCTTGTTACAACAAGCAGAAGTACTGAACTTTCTTCAACCTTGAAATGTTGGCTAGAAGAAAGAAATCTTTCTTCTGAAGAAGCTCAGCTGATCCGTCTTGAGGAAGGGTAATCAACTTTTTCCTGAATATCCACTCCTTTTGTATGTATCATTGTAGATTGAGCTCTTGGAATCTTATACATGATTGCACAAACTTGTAGATATATCCGTGAAGGCATGCGGTTGAGCGTGATCGGAATTCTGAGCAAGAAGAATGGAGATCTCATGATACTTCCTCCACGTAAACCTATATCTACAGGTTGTGTATTGTTGTCACTTCTCCTCCCAACTTATTTTGATGGAATAGTTCTGAGACTGGTAGACAAGAGTTATTTTATGCCACATTCTGGAATATCATGAAATATGATGACAACTCATGAGATGTAACAGCTAACAAATTTAACGCAATGCCATTTTCGCCCAATTTCGTCTTTTGTATCGGACCACAAACTTTGCATGAGGACTCACAAGTCTGTTTTTAGGTAACCATATACATTAGAATGTACTCCCTCCGTACCTAATTAATATGTTTTAGATATTTCAATTTAGACTACATACAGAGTGAAATGAGTGAACATACACATTATAATAGGTCTAGACACGTACGAATCTGAAATAAGCTAAAACATCTTATATTTAGAAAAGGAGGTAGTACATTCTTACTCACTGTAGTGTCTCATCCTATCTAGCGATGGATGTGTCATTTTATTTCATTCAGTGTTGCAGCGGTTGTTTGCCTGTTGCTGTAGTGTCATGATTTTGCTTTGTTGTCCCTCGGGTAGTTTGGCCAATACTGTAATTTTTTTTTCCAGTGGCCTTACATACATAGTTTGTTTGTCGGACCACTGCAGAAAATACTTGAGGTTTTTTATTTCAAATTTAAGTTTAAAACCTGATGCTCTGCAAGCACACATTTTGTATGCTTTTGTAGTAGAGGAATTATAATTTCATATGTTACAATTAAACTTTGGTCCGCAGAGATGCGCGTAGTGCCGCATCCCTGCTGAACGCTGTTTGAATCCTGTCAAGAGTGGGGATGTGCTCTATCTGAATTAAATTTCATGGGGCTAAAAAATTGATGCTCTATAAGCTAATTTTTAATGCTTTGGTAGTAATGGAATTTGAATTTCACATTGGACATTTGGTTTAACGTGGGAAAGAACAAAGATAGTGCAGGCCCCACTTTCTGAGCAGGTCTTACTATCAGGCTTCACAAAACATTTGTTTCTGGAAAGTAGCCTTGTCTCAAATTTGAGTAATAATCACATAAAAAAATTATTGGACGATTTCTGGATATTGCCCATCTGCACAGCTTTCTAAATGTCTTTAGTAAATCAAAACGGTTCTCCTTCAGGATACTTCAACTCTAACTGAACGAAGCCGCAACAACGAATTAACAAGCAGCAATTGGAAGTTCAGAACTTAGTGCTCTGGATCGCAAGTGAAATTGTCACAGAACGGCACTCTGCTACTAGTACTAGTTGTTCTGTGGTAATGCGCCTTCCTGCAGCACTGAAATGGAAATAGGATACCCATGGAAATACTGTAGTTGTGGCAGACAGGCGGCGCTGCTGCTACAATTTACAGCCGCATCACAATAGCAGTTAGCACTAACTGGCAAGGAGGACAGCCCTCCGGCCTCTGCATCCAGTCATGCAGGCAGCCATTTTTGTCAGCGAGATGTTAGAGTGCCGGGACATCGTCTCACACTCACCACTCAACGGTGACCCCAGTATGAACTCGTCGCCACCCTCACACTCTCACCACTCAACGGTGACCCCAGTATGAACTCGTCGCCACTGGGATGCTCCTCCATAGTTGGTGTTACTACGTCTTACCCCTGGACCGGCCGTTTCCCATCAGATGCCTAGACAGTGTGGTTTTGTTCATAATTCAGTGGATAGTAACTCAAGGAGTAGAAACTAGATAGGGCAACCGAATGAAAAGAACCTTGCCGGAGATGATGAGCCATCCCTGTCCTTGTGGTTTTCCACCTCTATAAGTCTACAAACCTATACACTGATACACCTTTCCCGCCAATGCCATCAGCAAGGAAAAGTTAGCAGCGCCAGTGCCACCGTTGTTTTGTGTGCACAGGAGGCAGATCGCGAGATGTAGATGTATAACCGTCTCTCTCGAGAAAGGTCACAACTGTATCAGGCTTGGACTGATGTCACGCGAGAGCAATGGAAGCGAGACGTACAAACCTAGTTTTTTCTGTACGAAGCAGGAAGTTCTTCTAGAAGTCAGCACATTTGGAATGGAGGCCAGTTCATTTGAATATAACTAAACCATAATACGGTCACAATATCAGAGAGTTAGACTTTTTATATACTCCCTCTGTTTTTTAATATAAGATGTTTTAGCTATTACACATGTTATCTAGATACACAAAAATGAGTGAATATAGACACTAAAACATGTTTAGATACAAGTTTAAACATGTGAATATGGAAAAAAGGCTAAAACATCTTATATTAAAAAACGGAGTGAGTACCTCTCAAGTCGTAAGATAGGACCTTTTCTTTACATGGACAGTAAAGTTTTTTTTAATAAAAAACACAACTTTGCCTCATTTTTATTTTAAAAATACAAGTCCACTAGCTGGGACCAGGTCGAAAATGCTAAAAATGCACCAATGTTGCCGGTCATGATCATAGTGGGCACCAGCAGCCGACCTTGCAACTCACACGAAGCACGCTCTGCTCTTGCGACTCACAAAAATCAGAGCTTCGAACACTAACAGGCAAAACTAAGGGCAGCCACATGGGCCACACCGGGGCCTCAGATCCGGCCAGCGGGCAGCCCCTCCAGCCTCCCCCACCCCCTCGCCAGTGTCGGGGGAGGGGGAGGGGGGCACGAGTATACCGAGACTTAACCCGCTTAACACCAACGTTCCATCTCACCAACCATGACAAACCACCACCAGTACATCGAGATTTGGATCCCCAGTATGCTAAACCAGCGTCTCCAACCCTGATGTGTCATGGTCCCGTTATACGAGCGTATCGACCCACCAACCAAGCCCAATACAACATGTTTTGGACACGTTTCACCCAAAAGACTAGTCCAATAGCATGACACCCTTACTCATATAAGTTGCTCTATGTCTCATCCCACAACCGATGTGGGATCTTTTGTCCACATTTTTTACCATGTCGGGTTAAGTGTCCTCAGCAATATGTTAGGAATACCATATAGCTCTAGGAGGGGCTCGGCTTCCTTTGAGCTATGAGAAATGCTTAGGGGAGCGCCTTATTTTTCTGGCCTTGGCTACAAAGAAAACTATGGAGCCTAGCGGAAAGCTTGCAGGATCTTGGTTTTATTGCTCCCGCTTACTCATTTGCGCTCGTCAAGCCAACTTAGCTTTTTGGGAGGTGAAAGAGGGGTTGAAGCGGACATGCCGAAGCTGATCGACCCTTGATCAGGAGGTTAAATGTACTCCCCCTAAAATTATATTCGGCCTCTGCAGCTCCACTAGGCTCTACTCAATAGTAATAGGCAAAAGTCATTTGTTGCATAATTTTCTTGTGGGAAGTTAGGGTCATAGCGTCCCACTTACATTTTCATCACTGCTTTGCTTAGTAAGGTTATCTGAATGCACAGACCAAGCATTGTACGCACTCACTCCACGTAAGAGCATCTCCACGGGGGCCTCTAAATGTGTGTCCGGCACCCCCAATTGGGCCTCCTTTGAGGGGTGCCGGACATGTGTCCGGTCAACATTTAGATCGGCCGCCCACAGCGGCACTCTCCAAAGGCCCACCCCCAATCGCGAGCACACTGTCGAACACTTTGCGGGCGCACGAACCGCCGCCGATGAACAACACAAATGGCGATGAACAACACAAACATCATTTAAATGAGATTTAACAAACTTACAATTTCGAATCTAAACGAGATTTAACAAACTAGACCTAGAAGGTGCGAGAGAGAAGGCCTATGCTGTGCTACACGCGCCGGCGAGGAGAAGAGATGCCGCTTCGTGGCCGGCGAGGGAAAAAAGATGCGAACCAAGCCAGGGAAGCAACGACGCTTCACTTCTGCCCATTGCTCATCACCGTTCCCATCGGCTACAGCCTTTAGAAACGGTCCCGTAGCCTCGGCTGAGCCGGCCGAGGCTTCTGGCCTCGCGGGCGCCGTGTTCGATTCACTGTCGTGACATGCGGCGGGGCATTTGATTGGAAGCCTCTTCGGCTTTCGGCGCCCCTTTCTTCGGTGACGGCGACGCTGCTGAGCAAGATGCTAGCAGCTCGTCGCTGGCGCCTTCTTCGGTGACGGCGACGCTGCTGATGGCGTCGGCGTTTGTAGAGGCAGATCGGGCAGCTCTCGTCGACCGCTACGACGCGCCTCGTACTCCTTGTACACCACGGCGTGCCAGTAGGGCGCCGAGATGGAGTACTTGGGGTCGAACTTTTGCTCGTACGGCATCTCCGTCCACTTGCGGCTGACGAACTTGACGCGGTTCTGGCCGCTGAGCCGCGGCGCCACCGGAATGTTGGCGGCGCTCCTCACCCAGTGATGCACCGGTGTGGTGTTGTTGGGAAACCCCAACAGTAAGGTATGAAGCAGTGTAGCAGCAAATTTCTCTCAGTTGTGAAACCAAGGTTATCAATCTAGTAGGAAATTAGAATTCTTCCGAAGGTTGCTGCGGTTGACCTTGGTAGGGCGCACGACCGGTGTCAACCACGAACGTGGAACCTGCACACAACACAATCAAGATACTTTGCCCCAACTTAACAGTGAGGTTGTCAATCTCGCTAGCTTGCTGTAACAAAGGATTAAACGTACGTGTGGAAAATGATGTTTGTTTGCAGAGAATGAAAATAACAGGATTACAGTAGGTTGTATTATCAGTTTAAGGAAAAAAGACCGGGGTCCACAGTTCACTAGTGGTGTCTCTCCATAAATAATAATAGCATACATGCGGGTAAACAAATTACAGCTGGGCAATTGACAGAATAAAGAACTTCGTAACAATGCATATACAAGTCATGATGTCTAGTGTGAAATTCATTTGGGCATTACAACATGATACATAGACCGTAATCGAACTGCATCTATGACTAATAATCCACATTCAGTATAGCATCCGCAACACCATTCAGTATTAAGTTGCAAGCAACAGATTATTGAATTAAGTAAAATGTGTAATGTAAATAGCACAAATATCTTTAGATAAAGAACTACTGTTTTATCCCTAGTAGCAACAGTACATCTACAATCTTAGAGGTTGCTGTCACTCCCCCAGATTAAATAGAGACATGAACCCACTATCGAGCATAAATACCCACTCTTGGAGTCACAAACATCTACTTGGCCAAAGCATCTACTAGTAACGGAGAGCATACAAGATCATAAATAACGCACTCACAAGATATATTATGAAGCAGATGACATAGTACTCAATTATTCATCGGATCACAGCAAACACAACATGTAGCATTACATAAAGATGATCTTGATCATGATAGGCAGCTCACAATATATAAACATGATGGCACAATAGGAGAAGACAACCATCTAGCTACTTCTATGGACCCCTAGTCCAAGGATGAACTACTCACGCATCAGTCCGGAGGTGGGCATGTTGATATAGAGCCCTCCGGTGATGATTCCCCTCTCAGGCAGGGTGCCGGGAAGAGCTTCTGAACCCTCCCGAACTAGGGTTGACGGCGGCGGCGGCTCTGGAACGTATCGTGGAAAAGTGTTCGGGCCCTATGTCTTATTTCGTCGGGGGATATTTGTAGGCGAAATGGCGAAGGCGGTGGAGCCCCGAGGGGCCCACACCATGTGGTGGCGCGGCCAGAAGGGGGGCCGCGCCTCCACCAGGTGTGGCCGCCTCGGTCTCCGTCTTCGTCTCCTCTTCGGTGTTCTGGAAGCTCCCGAGAAAAATAGGGACTTTGGCTTTTGATTTGTCCAATTCCGAGAATATTTTCTTAACAGTTTTCCTGAAACAAAAAAAACAGCAGAAAACAGGGAACTGGCACTGTGACATCTTGTTAATAGGTTAGTCGCAAAAAATGCACAAAAATCATATAAAGTGTATATAAAACATGTAGCAATTGGTATAATATAAGCATGTAACATAATAAATTATAGATACGTTGGAGACGTATCACCCAGCCGTCCGGAAGGGTGTCATCGTCGGACACCGGCAGCTGGTGGCGGCTGCTTAGCCGCGCGGTCTCTAGCGAGAGCACGTACGGAGGCGCGTTCTCGGCCTCCTCGCACCACAAGACTCGCTGGAACGCCTTGGCCATCTCCGCCTCCTCGTTGCGACGCCGGAGTTTCTTTAACTGCTCGTGGCGATGCTGCCCGCCGGGGCTGCCCGCCATGGTGGCCTATGTTCTTGGGGGAGAGGGAGAAGTGTTTGTGTGAAGATAAGGGTTGCGCTGCGTCGGGTTTTAAAGCGGCCGAAGGAGCGGGGTTGGGTGGCCTGCATTAACGCGGCCACCGCTTCGCCTGGCCGCGCATTGACGCCGACGAAGCGTCTATAGGGCGCCGCCGCTGCGAGTCCAGCACGCGTCGCTTCCGTCTGCGACGTTGGAAGCGACGCCGCGTTATTGCGAGGCGTCGCTTCGGTCTACGGCGCATGATGACAGGCGTGGTGCCGTCTAGTCGCCTCGACATTAAACGCGGCGCAACGGCCTTCTGCACAGCGTGCGTTAACACGGGGAGAGGTGACGGGCGGGCCAGCGCTGTTAGGACCATGCGCGAGTCGATGTCCGGCACCCCCAGTAGGGCCTCCAAGTATAGAGCCCTGATTGGGTGTGCCGGACATAAAATCGCTCGGGGCGAGACTTTGGGGGTGCCGCTGGTGAGCGTTTTTCGTCTCCGGCCCCCCAAAGTGACTTTAGGAGGCCCCTGGTGGAGATGCTCTAAGCTATAGATAGATAGATATCCTAAAATTCCGTATAGTCCAAACTTTTGAAAAGGAAACCCAAGGCTGGCCCAGACCAATTTTTATCAATGAGAGGGCGATGTCTCCTTTAAAAAAAATAAACAAAGATCCATCCCTCCTTGCCCGCAATGGGAAACAGGTGATATGGCCATATAGGGACGGGTGACCGGTAGGTGCCCTGTCCATTTGCTGCAGTCATTCGTGCGTACGTACGCAGACATGGACGTACTGAGTTTGGAATCAGTTACGCATACGCACAGCATATATACAACCAGTGGACTTAAGGATACAAAATCAAAAAACCTTGCCGATAGAGCCAATCGAGAGCCATTCTTGGCCATTTTGTGACGATGATGTGTTGGTTCGTGTATCGACGGAGTATCTTCCCTATTGCTAAGCTAATGTCCTTCAAATTAGTTTTAGACAGATATGACCCTTGACATCTAACACGATGGGTTTAAGTGTTTTGAAATCTCAGATCATCTAAAAATTTAAGAAAAACATCATAAACTTTGGCTTCTCCTGGTCTAGGAAAACACTTTTTTTTTTTTAAAACGAAGGCAAAACCTTTGCCTTATTCATTAATTAAGAATAAGGTGTCCGGTTTATTTATGTAAGAAACCGGGTGAAAACCATACAACAAAATCACAGGAAGGAGCCACGCAACTACAAAGAGCAGTAACCACAAACAAACCAACTACTCGCCCAACCTAACACAACCACGAACAAAAAGCACACGACAACCTCAAATGTGCTCAACAATCAAGAAGAAGCGAATATTTTCTTAGGCCACACAGCATCTTTCTTACCCTCCTTCTGAGAGACTTCTCCACCTTCATGAAAACACCATCCGAAGCTGACCCTGCCAAGACGCTAGCAATATCCTTAGCATAGCCAGGGCAAGCCGCTTCCAAATCGATGAGCAAATCGCAAACCTCTTTGCCAAAGAGGGTCTCAGAGTTAGGCGCCAACATAGCTGTCTCATCAACCTGGTCGCTCAAAGAAGAGAATTTGACAACAACCAAACCTCCACCGTCCACGGAGGAGGGTAGCTGGCAGAACTTAGAGGAAGGTGAGGATGGCGCCATGTCCACCACCAAAGACTCCAAAGATCCCAGCTCCATCGGAAGAACCATAGACGATTCCCCACAAGGCTCCTGAAGCACAGACAATATCTGCACAACTGGAGCCACAACCTCGGTGCTAACATCACTCTGAAGCGCCACACATGAATCTCCACGCGACTCCTGAAGCTCTGGTGCGATCGGTAGGACCTAAGGCAAGATCTCACCTATATCCTCGCTCACAGAGGCAGTCACAACAAGATGCGTCGACGGACACGAACTGCCACGAGGAGAGAAACAACCATAGTGAACTGCATCCTCAACCACATACGACTTCTGCTTAGTGGAGACAAGCGGAAACGAAGCATGTGTATGGGCGAGCCCCATGCCATCAGAAGCACAAATCTCGGTCGGCTGCAAAGAAACACCAACACGTGCCAACAACAACTTCAGAGCTGCCACCTCTTCACGAAGAGGGCGAGCCGCCTCCTCAATGCGGTCAGCGACCAACTGACGGAGCTCCATGCGTAGCAAGGCAAAGTGGGACTGAAAGACAGAGTCATTGAGCTCCTCGCAACACTTAAGAGAGACCTTTGGCGGCACTACTAGACCCAATGACGAGTGGCACACAACCCCATCCCAACTCCGAGGCGACGAGGGGTGACGAGTCTGAGCGGACGGAAAACAGCTCCGCTGGCAAGGAGCACGAGCGTCTGGAGAACAAGTCCGAGCAGCCGGAGAGCAAGAACGAGCAACTGGAGAGCGAGCACGGCAGAAACGCTCCCGATGACCAGGACGTCACAATAATTTCGAAGTTATTTGGGGTAAGCCGTTTTTCACGTGTGACTCGGGATACGCCTAAGTGTATAGCATTTTCTGATATTTCCAGAGCATCTGAGATTTTCAGAACGCCTAAGCGCGTTTTTGAAAAGGGGCATAATTGGTTGAAAGTTACTTAAATGAACACAATTAGCTGAAGGTTAGTAAAAGGCCGATATACACTAGCAAGAGGCTCGGAGCCGCTCCCCTCCCGAGCGGTTCTTGGGGCGACCTCCCATCCTCTAACCCTAGCCAGCCCGCCCACCCTCCGTCCAGTTGGCCACCGCCGCCGCCCTTGCCGGCGGCGGGAGCGGCGCCCTTCTCGCCGAAGCCGGCGGATGGGATGGGGAGGTGCTCTCCGCTGGTGTTTCTCGGGGGGACGGGGAGACATCGGTGAGGGCATGGGGCGGCGCGGCCGTCTCTGGCCGGCGTCTGAGGCCCTCCTCCGGCGAGCCGTCGTGGAGGAGATGGTGCGCCCTCCGCACGTCCGCGTGCTTTGCGGTGAGCTCGGCTGTCGAGTCGATCTGGGCTGAGATCCAATCTTGGCTTGACGTCATGACGTGCTCAGCCTAGGCCAGGGCGGCGGGATCTGGTGGGTCTTCGGATCACTCGGCATCTGTAGCCTTGCGCCTTGACTGTCCCCTTCCATCTTCGATCTCTCCCGCTTGGAGGTGACCGGCGGTGTGGGGGCCTGTCGGTCTCGCGAATAGTGGCGGTGGTCCTTGATTCTTTTTCGCGCAAGATGAAGATCTACCGGATGTTGGTCACCA
This sequence comes from Poa annua, assembly GCA_026929855.1. Lineage (NCBI taxonomy): Eukaryota > Viridiplantae > Streptophyta > Magnoliopsida > Poales > Poaceae > Poa > Poa annua. The sequence goes on from CM049433.1 coordinate 77,887,203, forward strand.
TCGAACTTGCTGGACGGTCGTGTTCCGGAAGGCTCCGCCGGTGAACTCCATTGGGCGATTCATGCCCGGAGATTGCTGGACCGGGTGGTATTCGGTCGGACGCACAACATGTTTTTATCTAACCGTTTGGTTTCAGAGGGAGCACTTTGAATCTCTGCTGGCTGTTAATATTATGGAACACGCTTTCCCGTTACATGGTGCCGGCGGAGAATGGCATGAAAGGCGGGATCTGGGGATTAGCACTGGTGGTTTGTGTCTTCGTGGCGATGAAGAATTGGCTGGGTGTTTCGTCACCTTGAGCAGCTGTTTGTAAGTGGGGGCGACTGCACAGGAGAAGTCCAAAGTCTTATGCCTCAGGGTGAAGATCCAAGGTCTGACCTTAATTGGTTGTGCCTGGCAATAACCTTGTTGTAGGCATTGTTTTGAGTGTGAGGACTTGCTTTTTTTTAGATAAACAGGGACCTTTCCCCGTGTGAGGACTTGCTTCAGGGTGAAAACCTTGAGAAGCTGGACTTCTGGTGCTGTCTTGGTGGTGTTAGTGCTGTTGTCTTAAGAAATAGATCGCTGCAGCGAGACTTTTGTTTTTTGTAATTCTTTTTTCTTTTTTGGCTGTGTGCATTCGTAGAGCTGTTAGGGCAATACGTTATTGTAGAGGCCGGGTGTTTGGTACCGGTTTGATATCAATAAATTCTCTTTATCTAAAAAAAATAAAAGACCGGTTTAGTAAAAAAGATAGTACATCGATGGATAGACGAAAAACATGTCGTGTGATGTAGGGGTCGTGGTCTCAACTTTTTGATCGGCAGCGACCCGGCTGGGCAAAATGATTCCGGATTTCTGGTGCAAACCGTGCCAAATCTTCCAATTCAGGCGCTGCGCGATCGTCGCTTCAGTACCACACGAGCGGACGATCGACACGAAGTCCCCGGCACCTGGGCTGGGCGACGGACCCCATCTCCTAGTCGTAGGGCGTCGTAGGCCGTAGCCATCATCATACCTCCAATAATTCACTGCCACCGATCGATCACCTCCACCACCACCAGTAGACCGCGCCGGCCGCCAATAATAGGCCCGCCCGACGGAGCGCTGAAACCCACGGCACGCAGGGCAGTGGCCACTGGCCGAGCCACAGTCCAGTCCACACGCTCTCGGGCTCTCGGCCATGTCCATGCGTGACCGCCGCTCCGCCACCATGTCCCCGTCGCTCCGCCTCCTCGGATTCCTCACCCAGCCCGGCGGTGATGCCGCCGACGTCCAGGAGCTGGAGCTCGACGAGCGCGACGTGGTCTGGTCCTCGTCCACCTACTCACCGTCATCCTCGAACTCCACCGCCTCCTCGCCGTCGCCGACACCGTCCCCATACGTGTCCGACCACCACCGCTGGCCCCTCTCCTCCTCCTCCTCCCGCGGGTTCCCCTCCAGCGGCGGCGCGGGCCTGTCCGCGCTCCTCGCCGACGAAGACACGCACCACTCGCCCACCGCCGCCATCCCGGCCGCGGCACGGCGCGAGAAGCAGCGCCACCCGCAGCAGCAGCCGTTCCACCAGTCCGCCCCGGTCGCCGTCCCCGCATGGTCCAAGGCGACCGCGGACAGGCGACGCCGGGAGGCCGAGCAAGAGGCCGCGGACAAAAAGGAAGACGAGCTCGTGGTGCCGCCGCACGAGGTGGCCGCGCGCCGCGCCGCGGCGGCGGCGTCGATGATGGAGGGCGCCGGGCGGACGCTCAAGGGGCGCGACCTCCGGCGCGTGCGCAACGCCGTCTGGCGCACCACCGGCTTCCTCGACCTGTGAAGAAGGAATGGATGCTCCTGCACTGCATGCCCTTTGGAGGTTCCTCTTGCTGTTTCGATGCCCTGCCCATGCATATTTCCCGCTGTAGAATTTTGTGGGTTTTCTTTCTTGCTGAAGTTTGGAGTTCTAGGCGTGATGTTTCGATGCGTACGTCCTAGTAGAAAATTGACCACGTGTTTATATGTTTTTCCAACAAGAAATCGACACTGACCGTAAAGCAGTTAGCTCAGGTTAAGTTGCTGCTTTGCACATGCAACTGTAGGCTGTAGCTCACCACAACGGGCTGCAATTGTTTGATCTGTGCAATTTCTTCTTGGAAAAATATATGTACCGTGCATCATTTTGAAGTGGGCCATTTTTTCAAAAAAGACTGTAGATATGTGTATGGTATGGCACGCACGTAGTGCAATTGATGCGGGAAAACGAGAACTGGGAAGATCAAGTGTATGTGCTTATCTATAACGTTTATGATTAGCAAAGTGCTTTTCGCAAAGAGTAAAACGCTTGTGATCAGCTCACCACAACGGGCTACAACTATCTGACACCCACCTGAATGCTGCTGATGAAGATGAAGCGTGGACGATTATACCTCGTTTCGCCCAAAAAAAAAAGGTCTCCAGTGGGTGGTGTATAGGATCGTGAATCGTTTCCACGCCCATCCACGCTCGTACCCGTCGTGGACTTAAACACGCCCTATCCACGCTCGTGGCTGCCTCCGAACTCGACCCGTTCGAGCTGCCGCCCTCGTCCGGACCGCGTCCGAAGTCGCCGTCACCGCCTCCGAGCTCGTCGTCGTCGCTCCTCCCGCACAGGTCCGTTTTCGCCTTCCCCGAGCCGCCCTGTGCCGCACTTATTCCTTGAGAGAGACTGAGAGAGAGATGGGGAGGGGGGCCTGGGACGAGAGGAGGGTGGGGGTGGCGGCGCCCTGGAGGATCGCTGGAGGAGGAGGGCGGAGGAGGACGAATCGGGCTGAGGAGGGTGGGTAGATGGGGAGGGGCTGGATGAGGAGGAATCAGGCTGGAGGAGGAATGACAGTTCCTGAATCGAAGGGGAGAGGACCAGGGGCGGAGCTGGTGCTCACCGCACCCTGATGCACTGCTCCTGGCCAAACCTGATGCACCTGCCCATCTTTGATAGTAAGAGGCATGAATTCTTACCTTGAGCCGTATTCCTGGGCATCAGGGTCAGCTCAAAGAGCTCCGCCCCTGGAGAGGACAGTAGTGCTTGCGCATGATATTGCTCCTGTCCTGTGCATGACCAAGTGCATTAGCTACTGTCAAAACATGCTTGCCTGCTTGTGTATTACTTCCTCTGTAACTTTTTATAAGACGTTTGGACAACCTAATTTAGCTCTAGTGAACGTCTTATATATTGTTACGGAGGGAATAGCTTTCTTGTGTTCGCGTATACTGCTACTCTTTGTTAGCAAGTGCTTCAGTTCCTGAAAATTATGGCAGGGAGTAGTACTGCTAGTCGTACTCAGTGAACTTGGTACTGATCTTATTGCAGTAGGATTAAGAGAATGGTGTAAACTTGGACGTGTATATTTCATATACATGTTCTTAAATTTTACATCTCCTGTTTTTTCAGTGGAACGTGCATAATTACAACGGCTATATTTTCAACGACTATCTTTCGAACGGTCATATTTCGAACAGCTATCTTTCCAACGGCTATATTTTGAACATCTATATTTCTTATCTATATATACCACCTCCTCCCACATCTCTCTCAGCATTCCCCGTTGTGCCTTGCTTGATCTCTCCTAGATTTCTCTGTCCTCTCTCACACGACACAATGGACACATCCTCTTGGGATATGATGATGAATTCTTCCTCGTCTTCATCTCGCGACGATGAACTAATTATTGCAGCAATTGCCGAGCGCGAGGAGAAAGAGAAGATGAACGCTCGACATCATGGTGGTTCCAAGCATGGACGTCAGACACTTTGTCCATTGTGTTTGCCCATGCTTCTATCAACACTTTGTCCTCAAGACTAGACCAATTTTTCCCTTTGTTGGATTTTCCTTTCACGGACGCGGAAGGTTGTTGTGTCAGCGGCGTCACTTCCTCTACCACGGGACTTTCCGTTGGGAATTGTGAGAAATTGAAACCAGTGGTGTCCAATTTTTTTTTGGTTTCCCTCCATCTGCAATTAGTACAGAAACAAATGGCATATATGAGTACCGACATCAAATTGAGCAAATTCAGAGCATATGAGTACGGATGTATTCAGAGCACGATGTATCTAGCAAATCCAGTGCAAGATGTATTTAGAGCAAATTCAGAATCGGCCCCCTCCCCTGCGATTCCTCCTCCTCCCCTGCGAATCCTCCTCCTCCCCTGCCGTTCCTCCTCCTCCCCATCGATTCCTCCCCACAGAGACCTCCCCAGCCCGAATCCTCCTCCAACCTGAATCCTCCAGCCCGTGCGCCCCTACCCCCTCCAGCCCGAATCCTCCTCCACCCTGCTCGTGGCGGCCGCCGCTGGTGCGGCACAGGGTGCCGCCACCCCCACCCTCCTCTCCTCCACATGGCGCCGCTAGAAACGTGTAAACGAGCTTTACACGTCCATATAGACCATCCACTAGAGATGCTCTAAGGCCTGGCTCAGCGTCTGGCAGAGAAGAACCTCAAGCTGGTGGATGTAAACGAGAAGCTGCAAGTGCTTGGTGTCTGAGCTGTGGTGTCAGTTCCCGTTTCCAGCCGCAGATTTTTTTAAACCCGGGTTGGCAAGAGGCTTGTCGTTCCATAGAAGAAGCGAATTGGTTAGTTTATAAAGAAAATTGACCGAAAACCGGATAAAACAACACACCACGCCGGTTCCGAGGCCACACACCACACAAGTCGATGGCCTAACGACCCAGATAGCCAAGGCCGACACCCCTACCCCTCAACGCAACAGCGGAGGCGAAATCCGGAGCCATCGCTCCGACATCTACGCTAGCCACGAGGCCACGCTCCACACAGGTTGATGACGAAACCGCCCAAGAAGGAAAGGCCGACATCGACGTACCTCAACGCGACACAACGGAGGGGAGATCGGAGCCGCCACTCCGACATCCTCGCCGGCCCGAGAGCCACGCACCACCTAACCGACAAAGAGAAGATCGCCGCTAACCATCAGACATCCCCATGGGTCCCTCTGACCGGCGAAACATCCTAGACGAGGCCCCATGGGGAATACGACGCCGAAGCGCCGCCCTCGCCCGATCCACGAAGGATCTGGGGTTTCCCCCGAAAGTTCTCGGACGGAGGAGTGGGAGCACCGTCATTTTGTTGCAAAACTTGGCACGTATTTAGAAAATATTTATATGTTCGTCATGAATTTTGTTCATAATGTTTTGAAATGTTCTAATGTTTTTTGATTTTTTTCGGCGAGAAACATATGAGCTCAGGAGTCAAAACACCTTCCTCTGATACAAACACAACTCTAATACTCAATTTAATTGTTTACATGCTCAGAATTAAGTGTAAACACACAATATTGCCTTAGATATCATGACATAGTATTGGATAACCTCGTGTGTATATACTTGACATAACAAGTGCCACATTTTCTATCATAGGTAGACATAACGAGACCGCCTCCATATATCCCTAGCGATATACATATGAAAAGGTAAAGTTCCCCAATTTTCTGTCACTGTCCAGTTGCTACTACCCATCTATTCCGATCAATATGCAAACGTTTCCTGATGTGGGGTTATCACGAAAAATCCCATGGTCGAGGTAATAGTATACATTTAAAACATACAAGATAGCATGAATTGAAAATTACATCTCACTACTCCTGGTTTAAAAGTTTAGCACAAGCTGTGGTTTTACAAGCTCGGCACTAAATAACCACCTCCACTCATTTTTCTTTCTTGTGAAAGCCAAGTACCACCATGGTAATTAGTCCTAGTCTCCTACTAGTAACGTGACTATCACTTGTCTCCCAAAAGTATATGATGGCTAATACTTGTTGTGAAGATTCCAAATCATCATTGTTTTGGTTTACGTCAGACTATCAGTGTATGTATGGAATATGGCTCACTATCAGTGGTTCCCCAATCCCCACCGATGTTGTATTGCTGTATATGAACATGAGTTGTGCTCGTATCACACTCATACTCAATATTTGGATTTCTTTAGTGTGCTTATCTTTCGCATGGTCCATCCATTCCTGATTCCTTGATGCACAAGGATAATCGTACGCGGTAGGCTTGTGAGTTTGTTTGGGGTCAAGGTACCTAGTAGCAGCGTAATCCAGAAAAGGCAGCTTCAGAGGGTTAACCAGACAGGGGAGTGGAAGAGATCTGACGATACGCCGGGAGGGCAGTGAGGCTCGGTGCCTCCAAACACTTCAAACTATTTGATACTGCAGTAATTTAAAAACTGTAGTATTCTTCAATAACTCTGAACATACTGAGCTCCCAAACAGGGCTTACTGCTGGCGTGAACTGGAGTGTTCTATATATTTTAGCACGATTCCTGAAAAAAAGATATGCCCCTTCTAATTACCTTGCATGATTGCATCAAAGCAGAAATAACTATCCATGTTTCTAGCACAGATCTATTCCCGGCACCCTTCTTCACCATGATCTCGACGAAACACCTCAAATTCAGGTGTAACAACTAACAACCGCTGGCACGCTGAATCAGGGGAACACACAAAATATTCTGAGAGCAAATCCAATCTGGTCAGAGAACTTCAGAACACGGTCCAAATCGAGCATCGGATACCGCTTTCCATGTTGGAAGCCAGGCATCCGAGACTGTCTGTAGACTGATATGCACTTAGCAGACGATGCCACGAGACACTGGGACTGATCTGTGCCATCAGAGACAGAGAAGGCCACACTGATCATTTCGTTTTCGAGACTGTCTGGGCATCTTCGGTAAGTACTCGAGTGAGTGGGAGACGACAGGAGTGAACGACGACGATCCACACCGAGCGGTTCATGTGGAAGCCGGCAGTTCACACAAGATGCCCCGTCGCCGTCGCAGATCAGCATCGCTCCTGATTGCAACGGGCACAACACAAGCAAGCATAAAGTAGAAGACCTATAGACTGAAACCGGCTTAGCTTACAACTCTTCCAGAAAATGAAGATGCCGGGTTAGCTTACTGTGTTGCTTTGAGCATAATCAGTGGGCTGCTTGGACCATGCTAATCGCCTTCTTAATTGTTCTTTCGGTTACAGTTACTTACTTTGGAGGGTACCCAGGGAATTGTTTTATGGTCTTGATCATATGCTCGCCTCAATAATTGGCCTAGTGATGTAACCCTGAGCAGGGTTCGCTGGCCTTGGCAAGTTGGCATTATCAAACCAACGCTAACTGAGAATCTGAGATATCAAGGGAGTACTTGACTGATAAGCCAGAGGTCACAGTTTCAAAATGGAGGGTCCAGTACATACATCACTGATAGATAATTAGATAGCCACTTGTCATTGAAAATGAATAACCACACAGACATAACATGTATATACCTATAATGTTTCTTCAATATTCGATATGGAAATTCATCATTGCAATAGTCTTATTGAGCGGGCACATCTATCTTAATACCTGGTGTATGGTGTCACACTCATTGATTTACAAACTTAGTTTGGCAAACTTTTATATATCATGGCGTCAACAGATAAGGCTTAATACCTGGTCTTACATACATCAGTCTATATACATCATTTGGCAACTTTTTTCTATGTCGTGTGTCAACTGACAACGCTTCGTCGGTTTATATTCGATCATGATTGGTGGATCAGCTGCTCTTGAAAGATACTTCTTACAATTTTACACCCTGTGGATTTATCATTCAACTTATTCACCCTACTACGCAAAATCCCAGTCATGGAGCTGCGATTACTGTCGAGCATGAGATCCATCTAGTATGTAGAATCAAATGCCATGCACATTGGTGGACTGACCTTGGCTAGTGCAAGTAAGGAAGCAGGGAAGATCCAAAGTCCATCCCCACATATAAAACCAGACGCAACGGCCGGCACCATATGCACTGCTTTGCTCCTGTCAATCTTGTGCCAGATATACACTATCAAGCTCCCGACACACATGTCGATGGCAAAGCTCGCTCCAACAAGGAAGGGAAAACCCATAGCCATTGGTAAGGGGATCCACTTTCCATACTTTTTTGGGAGGAAATCCCTCATAAGGTTCGCCACTATTGCAAAGCCAAAGAATCCGTAGCACAGCTGCAAGCAGTGCATGGGCAGAGCAGCTGTGCCCTCGACACCGAGGATTGCGATGTTTCGGTATATCAGGGCATATGGTGCCTTCCAGGGCCCATTCTGGTTGCCTATGTCGAAGGCATTGTAGAACACAAAGAATGTCAGCGGTGAGATGACACAACCCATGGCGGTGCCAATAATCTGAGCAATAAGCATTGATCTAGGAGATGTTAATGTAAGATATCCAGTTTTGAAATCCTGCATCAGATCAGCAGATATCGATGTCATGCATTTCACCATACCACAGCCTACCATCGCAGCAATTACACCGTGCTCTTTTCCAGCTGTGGCTGCAAGAATGAGGAGGGCAATTTTTCCATAGTTGAAGGCCATGTTGATGTCAGTAAGACCAGATCCGTAGGCATTGGAGAAACCCAAGGCAGGAGCCAATAAGTATGCTACGATGGCATAGTACCACTTCATCTCAGGGAACATCAAGGGAATAGTAATTACAGCAACTACTGAAAGTGCAAAGTAACCCAAGAAGGCTAGCCAATTAGGGAGACTATCTCTTGTAAAAACTTCATTGCGATGAAGGTCATCGACCGCCAGAATATCTTCCTCTGGAAGAATAATGAACCCCAAGTCAGCTCATCTATACATCAAAAAGGTTATATTTTAACATGTTTACCTTTTTTGGCGTTCTTCTGTTTTGATTTGTCTAGTATATTCTTAATAGTCGATAAAATAATCTTTCCAAAATTGTACAGGCCATCTCCTAGAATGAGAGATATGCATATGAAGGCCTGAGAATGGGAAACAGGTAAGAAACAAAGGATAGCAAAGCACACGCGCAACAACCGATTAAATTGGTAAACAAACCTTGTAACCTTGCAGGCTTCTCATACTGCTTTCTGGTAAATCTGCCGGGTACCAGCTCCCTTTCAGATCACCAATCAGTGGCCACATTATACCCCAGGAGAGAATAGAACCGAGAAGGAGAGATATATTGACAAGGTGGGGGCAAATCATCCCTGCCCCAACATATGTGAGGTTGAAATCAAAGAAGAACCTGACAGCCATCATAAAATCAAAATTAGTCAAACTGTTACCGGTGATTTAGCGGTGAATGGAGTATAACAATTAATAAGCAAAACGACTTGGATTTACGTTTGTTTCCAAGCTCGCAGTCCTAGAGTGGGAAACTGTGAAAACCCACATTTATCTCCACCAGAGTAAAACCACTGGAAAAAGCTCCAAACGAAGCTAATTGTAAAGTATTTTGTGAATCCATTCACTTGCATCCTGACATATACCAAACAAAACATTAGACTGAAAAAGTTGTATTTTTTTATTCCACAGGCCAAAGGTTTGCTAGAGAACCGCCCGAGAAGCACATACTTTGCAACTTCATCTCCCTGACGCGCATGAAATCCATTTATAAGCACGGCGGTTGCAGTTCCGCTTGGGTAAGTTAACTTATAGTCGATCACCAAAATCTGAAATTTTACAAAAGTTCTGTAAAAATTATGTTTGATTGTGCATTTACACGTGATGTCAAACAACTTGAGTTGTTGTAATTTAAAAATGAAAAACTATGGGGCAATCACATTCAGTTTGAAATGGTTCAAAAGTCTATTTGTTTTTTCTACTTCGAAAATGGGAGCATGCCCCCTCCTCACATCGAAGCGATGCACACAACCATAAACGGTGTACAACTAAACTAGCACACACTATTTTTCACTCCTCAAGCTCATGCTAGGGATTCAACTCACTTTAATTACAAAGGAAGGTTCCAATGAAAAATATGTCCTAATTTTTTTCAAATTGCATAATTTAATATAAAAAATGTGTGCCTCAAACAATAGTTGTAGTATCTAGTAATTTCTCTTAATAGAAGCAGTGTAAGCCTGGACTCTTTTTTTTTGGCACAAGTTTGACATACTTGCCCATTTTTAGGCTTGGACCAGAGGAATCCATAGACTATACAACGTAGTCCTTAGAAAGCCATAACATAGCAAATGTGTATAAAGAGTGAGACTTGGCTGAAGTGAAGCTTTGGCAAGACTAAGTTAATCAATCACTTGGCTGACCCTGTGTGGCAACCAAACCTTCCAAAAAAACATGGAAATGCTAGCGTTCACGTCAAACCACAACACCTAACAAAACTGAATCAAATCTGTCGTTTATTTCAACTTACAAAATCCGCTAGGCACCTAACCACTGCACCTGACGCTACAGAAGGAAGAAAAAGAAAATGCAAGGAGCTGGTGACCAGTTGGCCACTATGCAATCAGCACTGGTAAAGGAACAAAATTGGGGACGAAAGGCAAAATCGCAGTTCCGTGATCTGAGCGGCAAAACTTAAGACTAATGCATGTGTGGGCAGTTCACCGACCTTTCTGAGAGGGACAAGCGCGAGGATCCCGACGAAGCTGACGGCCAAGAGGAAGCCCATCATCCACCCGACCCCGGGCTCCTTCGTGCCCACGTTGCCCTCCATGTCCGCCCCGGCCATCTCGTAGGTCTTCTTGTTGAGCCCGAGCAGGTAAGACCCGAACCCACCGGCCGAGCCGATGCTGTAGCAGGCGACGGCGCAGGTCTGGACGACGGTGTTCTCCTGGCGCGTGAGCGGGCGGACGGCGACGCCGAGGCGGGCCAGCGCCTGCGTCCAGCCGCGGAGCATGACGAAGGAGATGAGCGCCGCGGAGACGTTGAGCGTGGGGTTGAGCCCCGTGGTGAGGTTGAGCTTCATCACGATGACGCTGTACATGGTGCCCACGGCCGCGCTCACCAGCAGGCCGCGCGCCGTCAGCTGCTCCCGCCACGGCGGCACGCGGCCGGTCGCGTGCGACGGCTCGGCGCCGCCGTCGCCGTAGAGCGCGGCTTTCTCCCCCTTGCCGGTGTCGCGCTGGTGGAGCGCCATCGCGAGCCCGGGCGGCCTGGCGTCGCTTCCTCCGCCCTCGCCTGCTTCATGGAGAAAAACAACTCGTGAGGATCGGAGGAGGAGCTGGTTTAGGGTGATCGTGAGGCGAGTCAGGTGACAAGAGTTTACGGGGCTAGTGCTGCTAGTGAGCTCTTCTGTGACTGTGAGACTGTGAGTACCAGTTGCACCTAAGCAAGAGAACTTTTTCATGAGCTCTGAAGTAAGAGAATGATTTTGGTCACTGATGATTCATGGACTCGAAAAAGTTGATTTTCTTGAGTGGAATGAGAAGTCGAGACAAATTAAAAAATCTCAGAGCACAAGAACAGTCAAGACCAAGGACAAGAATAGTCGAGACTAAGCTAGTAGAGCTTTGGTGACTGGTGAGAAAGAGAGGTGAGGAGCACGTCACAGAAAGGGAGGGAAAATGATGGACAAAGATAAGCATCATCATCTCAACGCCATTACCCAGGGAACTGTTCTCCAGCTATCAGCTAGCGGTGAGTGGGTGCTGCTGCTGAAACCGAAGAGTTCAGCTACGTTCGCACACAAAGCCCAGGATCAGGAGTGAGGATCTGCTGCTCCCCTGCACGCAATAAGGCAGATGATCCTGCCTAACATTTCGCGCTGGGGAAAGCGAAGGTAATCCCCAGCCGAAGCAGAACCCAACAGTTCAGTCCTCAGATGGAGCAACGAAAATCGGTCAAAATTACAGTAGGAAACGGGGTCAACGCAGAATCATCAAGCAAGATCATGCCACCTTGATGGTGTGGGATCGTCCTAAAGCATGGATCGAGAGAAAGATTCATGAAACGATTAACGAAAACAAAACTTTGCATGTTTTCTGCTTGTACAGTCCGAATCTGAAGTTACAGGCACCAGTAGAGCTTTACCTGGTGGAGGGATGATGTCGGAAGCGTCGGGTTTCGAGAGAGGTAGCGCAGGGAGGCAGCAGGAGTCGTGAATCCTACGTGGTGGGTGGACTGCACACACTAGCTACTCCCGGAGACTGAGTTATATATAAAGGCGTCCACGTTTGTTGTCATCTGCCCGGAGGGCCCGGGGCGCAGGCAGCATGCTTCACGCCCACAGCGATCTGCCGATCGCTCCTCTTGTTTGCTTCCGCCGGCGGGAGAGGCGTGTGCTCGTATCCTCGCCTTGCCGGCTTGTGTTTGGGCAGATGCACAGCGTTTCTCGATCGTGCACTTGTCCTTGGTTTAGATCGTCTCTCCCAGATTCCGCGAAAATGCAAATCCCCCAAAAACAGGTTTGCGGTTTAGGGCGGGTTTGGACTTTGGACCGATAAAAATCGCTAAATTCATACTGATTTTTTTTAGAGCGGGGTGTGGGGGGATCGCCAACCTGAAGTTAGTTCTATTAAAACCGGAACAAGAAAGGGCGCAACGCAAGGCTTCAACGCAAAGGTGACATACCACATTGGAAAGGAAGGAAATACTAGTATAAGGCTAGCTGCGGTGGGAGGGGGCACTACAAGCTTCGAGAGAGATGATATCCATTTGCCGGGGGGCACGCACAACCCACAATTTTAGGTGTTCGACGACGAGGGTGATGTTCGTGGCACAAGGCGGAGAGCACGACGGTATTGCTTGTTGGAACCCCTCCAGTAACTCCGACAAGAGCACGTCGAGGCCCGCAACGGGGGAGAGGCTCAGCCCAGGAGACAGACTAGCCCCCACGATGGACAACCGGGGCACTCAACAAACAAGTGGGGAATGTCCTCCACCGGCCCGACGTAGAAGGGGTAGTCGGGGCTGGAGACACATACGAGATGGTGCACGTGGGCGCGTGTCCTAATCTTGCCCAGCAGGAGAATCCAGAAGAACACACGCACCTTAGGAGGCGCGGAATTCACCTAGTTGAGGTCGTTGTACAGAACCACACATCCCGAATTGCGCAGGGCGCGACCACGCGATTAGGACCAAAATTTGTTTGATTTCATCTAAGGAATTAAAAAGAGTTTGAGTGGATGTTAGATTATCTACGGAAACTCAGTACATATGATTACTTAGAAAAAAATCTGTGGGATATCCTACAAATCAAATAAGCAAAATAGGAAAATTTCATATAGGGTTAATAAATTCTCCAACATTGCTATGCAATTCTTTGGTATTACTCCAAGCATGAAAGCAGGGGGAACCCGACACATCTTGCTTTGTGTTATGTAGTAGACTAGTCTAGGGCGCGTTTGGTAGCATGGGCCTGTTTTTCATCTCACTGCGCCATGGAGACGAGTCGCATTGCGCATTGCGACGGGCCACGGGCCAAAAATGTCCAGTTGTTTGGTTGCTCACGAAGAGTCTTCTCAGCCCCGTAGATATTTGGACTATGGTTGTTTGGTTGGCGGCTTTCAAGCCCATGTAAGCAGCACAGAACGGACATGCGGCTGTTTGGTTGCGGCCCAAATTAGAGTCTGGTAACCTCTTCCATTGAGTGGTGAGGTTACCAGTTACACACTACACATTCACAAACAAAGGACACAAAAGGATTGCAGTTCAGATAGCTTGGATTGCAGTTCAGATAACGGATAATTCACAGATAACAGATAGTTCATAGTACCGACATGACCAACTGAAAGTAGAACAGACGAAAAATAAACTAAGCATCCTCCTCCATGAGCCCCAACCGGGTGGCATCGTCGTGGGCAGGGTACTGGCGTATCACCTCAGTGCAAGTGTGGTCTAAAATGACCACACAGAAGACGTCGGTGGTCTCTTTCTTGAAGGTCAGGAACTGCCCGATCGTCAGCTGATGGACGATGGCGAAGGTTGCCCACCCCTGGTCGACGAACACCTCCTCGCCCTCCCGCTTGGTGGTCATACTCTAGTAGCAACCGGTGTTGGTGCGGACGACGATGCTGGAGGGGACGGTCCAAAAGAACGGGATGAAGGCCTTAGGAATGGTCAGCCTACCCATCGTCGGCGCGAAGATGATCCGGAGGAAGTGCGTAGGGCCTTCCTCCTCGCGGAAGTGGCCGACGTTAGCTGGCCGTCCACGGCGCCTCCTGGCCGAGGCACCCTCGCCCTCCTCCTCCGCTGGTGCGCCTAGGTCGATTGGGACAGTCTTCTGAGATAAGGCAAAGATAACAATTAGCACAGAGTAAGAACATGCTAAGTACATGCAGAAGGACAACAAACTCAAATGCAAAAAATCATGACGTTGCCTCGTACAACAAACTCAAATTCAAATGCAAGCACAGTGAAATACAAATCGAAGCATGTGTCCTAGTTGCATCTACAATATATGCAGGATTGGATCTACAATCCCCTAACGAACAGACAATGGCACGGTATAGAAGAACATGCAAAGAGCGAATTCTACTCAATGCTACGATGGTCGCAGATCCATTCCTACTGAATCCTACTGAAAACCCTTGGTCAATATCCTATCCTACTCAACAGATCGGGTCTGCATGTCCTAAGAATCGGCAAAAAATGTACGAGATGCATGAACTAGGACGAAGATACTGGAAGATGAAACTTACCGCCATTGAAGAGGTCGAGGAGAGCGTGGCGCGGGAAGTGGTCGATGCAGGTCCTTCTTCGGCGGTAGTTCTTGCGGCAGAGGTCCCAGAGCTTGTCCCCGTCGTCTCCTCCTCCGGTCCGGCTCCTTCTCCTTGCGGCGGTGCGGCGGATTGGTGGGCGGGAGAGCAACCGGCGCCGCTTGATGTGACAGTTTGGGGGTGAGAGTGAGAGGAAAAGGTGAGAGAAGTATATGGACGGTAAGGGGAGTTATGGCGTGTGTCCCGAAGCGACGCGCCGTTTCTCTCTCGCGTCTCCACGCGTGCAACCGGCGGGAGAGAAGGGGCATGTCCCCGTAGAAACGGTCGATTCAGACGTTCATACGAGGCCTGACCCAAGTGTGCTTTAATATCCGGTTCGTACAAGAACGCGGCCGAGGCCAGTTAACCAAACAGACAGATTTTCGTCCCTCCGTACAAAAAAGGGCTCACAAGCTATCAAACGCGCCCCAGGCTGTTAATTATAAATTTATAATCCTCCGCGCCCTGCTTTGCTGGCTGGTTTGCCGGGAGAGAACCGCATCTACTCCATACCTGTACCGGCAAGCATCTAATCTAATCTATGTGTGGCCTGTTTTAATCTATTCTGATCTATGTTTGGGCAGATGCCAGTTGCGCAGTGACTGTTCTGATTCTCGTTTGGTTCCCTTGCCCCCTTCCGCACTCGATCGGCGCTTTGTAGGAGACAAGTCTAGCACACATACGGAGCAACGCTAGGAGTGGTACCACCACCATGCATACACTTCAACTTGGACCAGTGCTGTGGATCACGTCGATCATGTCTACCAGTCAAAGTCAAAACCACGAGCGGGAAATCTAGCTAGGTTCTTGTCCCAAGTCTACGGGAGAAAATGAGCTGTCGGATAGTACAGCATGCGTCTAGTACGCGGGGGATCATCATCGCTGTGCGGTCCTGTTTGGAGTTTTGTTTGCGTGGGTGCGATCGTGTTGCAGCTTTCGAATCCGTAAGATTATTCAGCAAACCTAACTTGATATATGCGAACGCAGCAGAATGTGAAGAGGGCGGTGGAAAGCTGATGCTAAGAGCTATCTCCACCGGGCCTCTAAATCGGTGTCCGGCATCTTTAAATTGGGCCTCCTTTGAGGTGCTGGACATGTGTCCGGGCAACATTAATTTGGAGTCCGCCCACAGCGGCACTCACCAAAGGCCCACCCCCAAACGCACCAAATTTTGAACAAACTGTCGAACACCTTGCGGGCATGTATTTGTAATTTTCATTTATTCAAACGGGATTTAACAAACTTATAATTTCGAATTTAAACGAGATTTAACAAACTAAATCTAGACTATGGGCGAGAAAGAAGGCCTATGCAGTTTCTCGACAACCACTACACACGCCGATAAGGAGAAGAGATGACGCTTCATGGCCGGTCGAAGGAGAAGAAGATGCGAACCAAGCCAAAAGATCATCAAGAGACTTGCATGCCTTGATGATCCGGGGCCGCGGGATTGAATCTTCCGTTCCCATCGGCTACGGCCTTTAGAAACGGTCCCATAGCCTCGGCTGAGCCGGCTGGAGGCTTCTGGCTTTACCGGCGCGTCGTTTTCGATTCACCGTCGTGACATGCGGCGGGGCGTTTGATGGGAAGCTTATTCGGCTTGCGCCGCCCCTTTCTTCGGTGACAGCGACGCTGCTGCCCAAGATGCAGCCGGTTGTAGAGGCAGACCGGGAAGCTCGGGGTCGTCGTCGTTGTCGTTGTCGTCGCCGTCCTCGTCGTAACGGTCGTCGTCCGTTGAGGACAACTCCGGCGTTGGCTCTCGTCGACCGCTACGACGCGCCTCGTACTCCTTGTTCACCACGGCGTGCCAGTAGGGCGCCGAGATGGAGTACTTGGGGTCGAGCTTTTGCTCGTACGGCATCTCCGTCCACTTGCGCTTGAGGAACTCGACGCGGTCCTGCCCGCTGAGCCGCGGCGCCACCGGAATGTTGGCGGCGCTCCTCACCCACCCGTCTGGAAGGGTGGCGTCGTCGTCCATCGGCAGCTGGTGGCGGCTTCTCAGCCGCGCGGTCTCCAGCGAGAGCACGTAGGAGGCGCGTTGTCGGCCTCCTCGTGCCACATGCCTCGCTGGAATGCCTTGGCCATCTCCGCCTCCTCGTTGCGACGCCGGAGTTCCTCCAGGTGCTCGTGGCGTTGCTGCCCGCCATGGCGGCCTATGTTCTTGGGGGAGAGGCAGAGAGAGAGGGAGAAGTGTTGGTGTGACGAGAGGAGGGCTGCGCTGCGTCGGGTTTTAAAGGCGGCCGGAGGAGCGGGGTTGGGTGGCCTGCATTAACGCGGCCACCGCTTCGCCTGGCCACGCATTGACGCCGATGAAGCGTCTGTAGGGCGTCGCCGCGGCCAGGCGCTGCGACTCCAGCACGCGTCGCTTCCGTCTGCGCCATTGGAAGCGGCGCGGCGTTATTGCGACACGTCGCTTCGGTCTGCGCCCGCAAGGGGAACGGGCGCGACGTTATTGTGACGCGTGATGACAGGCGTGGCGCCGTCTCGTCGCCTCGACATTAAACGCGGCGGAACAGCCTCCTGCACAGCCTTCATTAACACGGGACGGGCGCATCGTGTGAATGACGGGCGGGCCAGCGCTGTCAGGGCCATGGCCGAGGCGATGTCCGGCACCCCTGATACGTCTCAAACGTATCTATAATTTTTTTTTGTTCCATGCTTATATTATACCAATTGTTACATGTTTTATATACACTTTATATCATTTTTATGCATTTTCTGGGACTAACCTATTAACAAGATGCCATAGTGCCAGTTCCTGTTTTTCTGCTATTTTTGGTTTCAGAAAAGTTGTTAAGGAAATATTCTCGGAATTGCACGAAATAAAAGTCAAAGTCCCTATTTTCCCCGGAAGCATCCAGAACACCGAACATGAGATGGAGGGGGGGCCACAGGCCAGCCACACCTGGTGGTGACGCGGCTCCCCCTTCTGCCGTGCCACCACATGGTGCGGGGCCCACGGGCGCCCACCGACGTTGCCCTTTCGCCTATTTAATCCCCCCGACAGAAAAACCCTAGGCACCCGAGCACTTTTCCACGAAACATCACATAGCCACCGCCGTCGTCAACCCTAGTTCTGGAGGGTTCAGAAGCTCTTCCCGGCACCCTGCCGGAGAGGGGAATCATCACCGGAGGGCTCTACATCACCATGCCCGCCTCCGGACTGACGCGTGAGTAGTTTATCCTTGGACTATGGGTCCATAGCAGTAGCTAGATGGTTGTCTTCTCCACTTGTGCTATCATGTTTAGATCTTGTGAGCTGCCTAACATGATCAAGATCATCTTATTGTAATACTACATGTTGTGTTTGTTGGGATCCGATGAATATTGAGTACTATGTCATTTGCTTCATAATATATCATCTGTATGTTGTTTATGATCTTGCATGCTCTCCGTTGCTAGTAGATGCTCTGGCCAAGTAGATGTTTGTGACTCCAAGAGGGGGTATTTATGCTCGACAGTGGGTTCATGTCTCCATTTAATCTGGGGAGTGACAGCAACCTCTAAGGTTGTGCATGTACTGTTGCTAATAGGGATAAAACAGTGATGATTTGTCTAAAGATAATTGTGTTACTTACATTACACACTTTGCTTAATGCAATAATCTATTGCTTGCAACTTCATACTGAATGGGGCGTAGACGCTAACTGGAAGATGGATTATTAGTCATAGATGCGGTTGGAACGGTCTATTTATATTGTTGTAATGCCCAAATGAATCTCATACTAGACACCATGACAAGTATATGAATCATTATGCAGTTCTTTATTTTGTCAATTGCCCAGCTGTAATTTGTTTACCCACATGTATGCTATTATTTATTTATGGAGAGACACCACTAGTGAACTGTGGACCTCGGTCTATTCTTTTACATTGATAATACAACCTACTGCAAACACTGTTTCCTTTCATTCTCTGCAAACAAACATCATCTCCCACATTATACGTTTAATCCTTTGTTTACAGCAAGCCAGTGAGATTGACAACTTCACTGTTAAGTTGGGGCAAAGTATCTTAGTTGTGTTGTGTGCAGGTTCCACGTTTGTTGCTGACACCGGTGTGGCGCCGTGCCAAAAGTCAGCCACCAACAACCTTCAGAAGAGTCTTCATCTCCTACTGGTTCGATAAACCTTGGTTTCATAACTGAGGGAAAACTTGCTGCTACACTCATCACACCTTACTCTTGGGGTTTCCAAACTGCTGAGAAGAAGAATACCTCCATCACCTTCCTTAGAGCATCAAGAATTTTCTGGCGCCGTTGCTGGGGAGAAGGAGCACTTCTGCAAGGGGAGTCTCTCACTTCCAATCTCTTTACTTTGTATTTGCCTTGCTTAGTTTATTTTTATTACTGTCTTGTTTGCTTATTATTTTTAAAAACACAAAAAATTAGTTACTTGCATTTTTGTATTTTGATTTCACTTTATTTTTGCTAAAATGAGTACTCCTGAGAACACTAAGTTATGTGACTTTACTAGCTCAAATAATAATGATTTCATATGCACTCCTATTGCTCCACCTGCTTCTAAAGCAGACTTCTATGAAATTAAACCTGCCTTGTTAAATCTTGTTATGAAAGAGCAATTTTCTGGTGTTAGTACTGATGATGCTGCTGCCCATCTTAATAATTTTTTTGAACTTTGTGAGATGCAAAAATATAAGGATATAGATGGAGATATTATTAAACTAAAATTGTTTCCTTTCTCTTTGAGAGGAAGAGCTAAAAAATGGTTGCTGTCATTGCCTAGGAATAGCATTGATTCATGGACTAAATGCAAAGATGCTTTCATTGGAAAATATTATCCTCCTGCTAAGATTATTTCTTTAAGAAGTAGCATTATAAAATTTAAACCATTTGATAATGAACATGTTGCTCAAGCATGGGAAAGAATGAAATCTTTGGTTAAGAATTGTCCTACCCATGGACTGACTGCTTGGATGATCATCCAAACCTTTTATGCAGGACTGAACTTTTCTTCAAGAAACTTGTTGGATTCGGCTGCAGGAGGTACCTTCATGTCCACCACCTTGGGGGTGATGCACCTAAAATGCATCTACTTTTCCAATCACTTTGCTTCATTATTTGTCCCGGAATCTCCCCATACTTGATTAAAACTGCTGAATCTGATGCTGTTTTTAGCAAAGTCTTATTTCTGTCTATTTTTGCTGGAAATTAAATCGGGGAAAAATACCACGCGAGTTTTTATGGAAAAAGAAGGACATCCAGAAGAAGATGGACACGTGGGAGTGCCCGAGGCCCAAAAGGGGGGCCCCACGCGCCCAGATTCCTTGGCCGCGTGGGCCCACCTATCTGGCGCCTTGAGCGTCCCCTCGGCCTCATCTTTGTCGTACCCCTCCATATATACGAAAAACTTGATGACCTAGAGGGAGAGGTTTATTCGTGAAACAGGGCGCCGCCACCACCACGATCTTCGTTTTCGGAGACTGATTGATCCAGGATTTCTCCCCCGGAGGAGGGATTCGGAGGCCGTCTTCACCGCCATCTTCACCGCCTTCATCTCCGTCGACCATGAGCTCCTCCACCATCACCATGTGTGAGTAGACCGCTGTAGGTATATGAGGTGGATGGGGATTGGATGAGATTGATCATGTAATGATACCCGTTGTTCGAGATCTTATGGGTTTATCTTGATGATACTTTTGTATTGTGTTGATGCACTTATGCTATGTTTAATGCTTGCTACTAGGGCCCGAGTGGCATGATTGCAGTACTGAACTTGTTTTGCCCCATCATAGAATTGAGTTTGGTATTTATCTGCAAAGTGTATTGCCTGCTATTATGTTGAACCTGCGAACCCTAAAAGTGACATATAGGGAAAACAAGGGGGATATGTTCTAGTTTGAGCATTCTATGTGTTCATGAAGTGTTAATGCATTGTTCCGGTCTACTCGAAAGGGTAGACCTTAATTACCTGTAGTTCCAAGTTGGCCCCGGTGAAATGGGCAGGTAGGACAATAGATGTTGTGCAAATTCTCTTGGCTAGTACGCACAACTATTTATGGAATATATACCTACATATATCTGAATTAGAGATGAGTCTCATTTCTATTTATATCTTATTATATGATCAATCTTATTCATGCAACACCCCGCAGTCACCTCATGCCTACGTTTTAAATCTCTGAGTTACACCTTCACTTTTTCCGGTGAAAACTGGGAAACCCTTTTGTTACTATTACTGTTTTATTCTGCTTAATTGAATCATATCACTACCATCACTATCACTGCTGCGAGTTTATTGATATACATGTGTTGTTGAGAGTGACGTCTCAATTGCTAAAGTCATATTGGTATTCTTGTGTTCCCCTTGAGTCGAACTATAAATTTGGGTAATGCTTCCCAATGAAGATTTCAACGATCCCCTACACTTGTGGGCATCAGGGGGATGCAACAAAACTTCTTGATGATATGATGATTAATTATTCTGAATGGCATACTAAAAGGACTCCTCAAGGTAAGAAGGTAAATTCTGTTGAAAAAACATCCTCTTTGAGTGATAAGATTGATGTTATTATATCTATGCTTGTGAATGGTAAATCTCATGTTGATCCAAATAATGTTCCCTTAGCTTCATTAGTTGCACAAGAAGAGCATGTTGATGTGAAATTCATTAAAAATAAAAAATTTAACAACAATGCTTAGAGGAACAATTTTGGTAATAACAATTATAAGCATTATCCTCCTAATAATGGTTATGTTAATTCTTGCGGTAGAATGCCTAGTGAGGAAAGGATTTTGGAAGTTGAAAGAGCAACTAAAAACTATATGCAAAATCAATATGAGCAAAATAAAGTATTCACTAAAACTATGGAGGAGCAATCTGCTATGTTAAAAAATATTAGTTATCACATGGAGAAATTAAATAGGGAAATTTCTGGTTTGCAAGGTAAAATTTCAAATGCTGAAACCTGTATTTCGTCTATGTCTGAAGCACAATCTTCTTTGATTAATTAAATGGCTGCTAAACCTGAAACTATTGATTATAATCCCTTTGCTACTGCTAATGCCATTCAAGTAAGAATTGATGATAATGTTAGGATGTTGGCTGAGTTGCATGCTAGATGAGAAAGAGAAGATGAACTAGCTAGAAAGAATAATATAGCTAGAGTTTACACTATTACTACTACTGAAAATAATGTTACTTCACATGCTAGTAAACCTCCTACTATTAATGGTAACATAATTGGTGTTGGCAATTTTTACTCTACTTCCTCCAAACATTTAAAATTTCCTAAAACTGCTGAAACTGTTCTTGATAAAAGTGCTGAATTTTTTAAGAACATAGGAGACAATGGTCCCATTTCTTTTCATAATAATAACTTTGATTTTGATGATTGTAATATCTCTGAAGTTATTAAGTTATTGTAAAAGTTAGCTACAAGTCCTAATGCTAGTACCATCAATATGGCCTTCACAACACATATCACAAATGCTCTCATTAAAACTAGGGAAGAGAAATTAAAACTTGAAACTTCTATCCCTAGGAAGTTAGAAGATGGTTGGGAGCCCATCATTAAAATAAAAGTGAATGAATTTGATTGTAATGCTTTATGTGACCTTGGTGCAAGTATCTCTGTTATGCCTAAGAAACTTTATGATATGTTTGATTTGCCACCTTTGGAACATTGCTATTTGGATGTTTTTCTTGTTTATAATGCTATGAAGAAACCTTTGGAGAGAGTTGATGATGTTCTTATTATGGTTAACAATAACCTTGTCCCCGTTGATTTTATTGTTTTGGATATTGAATGCAATGCCTCTTGTCCTATTGTTTTGGGAAGACCTTTTCTTAGAATTGTGGGTGCTATTATTGATATGAAAGAAGGAAATATTAGATACCAATTCCCACTCAAGAAAGGTATGGAACACTTCCCTAGAAAAAGAATGAAGCTACCTTTTGATTCTATTATTAGAACAAACTATTCCGTTGATGCTTTTTCTTTTTGAAACACTTGAGTTTTACTTTCTGTGTCTAGCTGAAAGGCGTTAAAAAAAAGCGCTTATGGGAGACAGCCCACTTTTTATTTATTTTATTTGAGTCAAGGAGCATGCTTACCTCTGTAACAACTCATTTGTATCTTTATTTTATTGCATTGTTGTCTCAAGTAAAGCCTCTAGTAAGAAGTTGATGCTAGATTTGGATTTCTGCACAGGAACAGTTTTCTGTTATCCACCATTTAATTCGTAAGAATTCACAGAAAAATCAAAATGACGTGAGATTTATTGTGGGTGATCCTCAGATATGTACTCAACTTTCATTAGTTTTAAGTTTTCTGATCTGAGCAAGTTAAGTGCCTTGAAAAAATTCGTCTTTACGGACTGTTCTGTTTTCGACAGATTCTGCCATTTATATTGCATTGCCTCTTTTACTGTTTTTGAGTGGATATTTTTGCTCCACAAAATACCAGTGGCTGTAGCTAATGTCCAGTAGCATTGGTGATGATTGTGTCCTTGCAGAATATGAGAATTTTTTATTATGCACTGACCCTCTAATGAAGTCTACTTTGAGTTTGGTGTGGAGTAAGTTTTCAAGGATCAAGAGAGGATGATATGATGTGATCAAGAAGATGAAAAAGCCTAAGCTTGGGGATGCCCCCGTGGGTCACCCAAGCATATTTCATGAAGACTCAAGCGTCTAAGCTTGGGGATGCCAAGGCGTCCCCTTCTTCATCAACAAACTATCAGGTCATCTCTAGTGAAACTATATTTAATTCTTTCACATCTTATGTGCTTTACTTGAAGCTTCTGTTTGCTTTTATTTTTGTTTTGTTATTTTAATTTTCTGAATAAATTGGATCCTAGCATTCTTTTATGTTTATGGCGAAAGCTGAAAGCCTCAGCACTTATCTTTTATGTTTATGGCGAAAGCTGAAAGCCGCAACACTTATTGTTTTATGTTTATGGCGAAAGCTGAAAGCCGCAGCGGTTAGGAAATACTCTCTTGTCTTATTGTTAATTAGTTGGAGAGTTTATGTTTAAATTAGTTGATTGGTGTTTGGTTTGAAACAGAAAATGCTACATGTGGTAGATGATATAATGAAAAGATATACATGTTCTTGTAGATCATTATCTTGCATGTTGTGGTACTTGGCAATTGTTTTGAGCTCTCAAGTAGATCATGTTTAATCTCTTGCATCATGTAGTTAAAAACCTATTAGTGAAGAACTACCGTGAGCTTGTTGAAATTTGGTTTGCATGTTTGGTATCTCTAAGGTCTAGATATTTTCTAGTAAAAGTGTTTGAACAACAAGGAAGACAATGTAGAGTTCTATAATGCTTGCAATATGTTTTTATGTAAGTCTTGTTGTGCCAGTTGTCATCTTGTGTTTGCTTCAAACAACCTTGCTAGCCAAAGCCTTGTATAGAGAGCAATTCGTCTCATGCATCCAAAACCTTGAGCCAAAATCCATGCCATTTGTGTCCACCATACCTACTTACTACGTGGTATTTTCTGCCATTCCAAGCAAATACTTCATGTGCTATCTTTATTCAAAACTTATTATCTCTTATTTGTGTCAATGTTTACTAGCTCATGAGGAAGTATGTGGTGTGTTCGATATCAACCTTGTTATTTGCTTATGACAGACTTTCACCAATGGAACAGTGGCACATCCACTTATCTAATAATTTTGCAAAAAGAGCTGGCAAATGGGGTGCCCAGTCCCAATTAATTACAACTTTAACCGCTTAATTCTCTTCACATTTTTGCCCTGATCCAATCAGTAAAGCAATACTACCAGTTTCTAAAACTGCATGTGTAAACAAAAGAGAACAAGAGGGATGATATCTTCCTTCAATGGGAGCCGCTTTTGAAAGTCTGGTTGACAAGGGGGTAGAAGTGCCGACTACCATTCGTTGACAACAACAAACACCGCTCAAAAACTAACTTTTATGCTCTCTATATGATTTCAAAAAATTATGAAAACTAAAAAGCTCTAGCACATGCTTGTATCCCTGCTTCTCTCTGCGAAGGGCCTTTCTTTTACTTTATGTTGAGTCAGTTTACCTACTTCTTTCTGTCTTAGAAGCAAACACTTGTGTCAACTTTGTGTGCAACAATTCTTACATGCTTACTTACTGCACTTATTATATTTCTTTATGTTGACAACTATCTTTATGATATACATGTTACAAGTTGAAAGCCAATGCTGAAACTTAAATCTTCCTATGTGTTGCTTCAATGCTCTTTTACTTAGAAATTATTGCTTTATGAGTTAGCTCTTATGCAAAACTTTTTGATGCTTGTCTTGAAAGTACTATCCATGAAAAAAAATTAATTATATGATTCAGTTGTTTACTCCTTGTCTATTTGTTAGCAAACTATAGGCCATTGCCTTGAGTCACTTCATTCATAACATGAGCCTTACAATATTATTTGATCAAGATTGTGTGAAGCATGTCACTACAGAAATTATTTGTTGTTATCGTTTTACCTACTCGGGACGAGTAGAACTAAGCTTGGGAATGCTTGATACGTATCAAACGTATCTATAATTTCTTTTGTTACATGCTTATATTATACCAATTGCTACATGTTTTATATACACTTTATATCATTTTTATGCATTTTCTGCGACTAACCTATTAACAAGATGCCACAGTGCCAGATCCTGTTTTTCTGCTGTTTTTGGTTTCAGAAAAGTTATTAAGAAAATATTCTCGGAATTGCACGAAATAAAAGCCAAAGTCCCTATTTTCCCCGGAAGCATCCAGAACACCGAAGAGGAGATGGAGGGCGGCCACATGCCAGCCACACCTGGTGGCGGCGCGGCTCCCCCCTCTGCCGCGCCACCACATGGTGTGGGGCCCACGGGCGCCCACCGACGTTGCCCTTTCGCCTATTTAATCCCCCCGACAGAAAAACCCTAGGCACCCGAGCACTTTTCCACGAAACATCCTGTAGCCGCCGCCGTCGTCAACCCTAGTTCGGGAGGGTTCTGAAACTCTTCCCGGCACCCTGCCGGAAAGGGGAATCATCACCGGAGGGCTCTACATCACCATGCTCGCCTCCGGACTGATGCGTGAGTAGTTCATCCTTGCACTATGGGTCCATAGCAGTAGCTAGATGGTTGTCTTCTCCACTTGTGCTATCATGTTTAGATCTTGTGAGCTGCCTAACATGATCAAGATCATCTTATTGTAATACTACATGTTGTGTTTGCTGGGATCCGATGAATATTGAGTACTATGTCATTTGCTTCATAATATATCATGTGTATGTTGTTTATGATCTTGCATGCTCTCCGTTGCTAGTAGATGCTCTGGCCAAGTAGATGTTTGTGACTCCAAGAGGGGGTATTTATACTCGACTGTGGGTTCATGTCTCCATTTAATCTGGGGAGTGACAGCAACCTCTAAGGTTGTGGATGTACTGTTGCTACTGGGGATAAAACAGTGATGCTTTGTCTAATGATAATTGTGTTACTTACATTATACACTTTGCTTAATGCAATAATCTGTTGCTTGCAACTTAATACTGAATGAGGTGCGGACGCTAACCGGGAGGTGGATTATTAGTCATAGATACGGTTGGAACGGTCTATGTATATTATGTATATTGTTGTAATGCCCAAATGAATCTCATACTAGACACCATGACAAGTATATGCATCATTATGCAGTTCTTTATTTTGTCAATTGCCAAGCTGTAATTTGTTTACCCACATGTATGCTATTATTTATTTATGTAGAGACACCACTAGTGAAATGTGGACCCCGATCCATTATTTTACATTGATAATACAACCTACTGCAAACACTGTTTCCTTTCATTCTCTGCAAACAAACATCAACTCCCACACTATACGTCTAATCTTTTGTTTACAGCAAGCCAATGAGATTGACAACCTCATTGTTAAGTTGGGGCAAAGTTTATTGGTTGTGTTGTGTGCAGATTCCACGTTTGTTGCTGACACCGGTGTGGCACCGTGCTGATGACCCATAAGTATAGGGGGTGTATCGTAGTACTTTCGATAAATAAGAGTGTCGAACCCAACGAGGAGCAGAAGGTGCTGACAAGCAGTTTTGATGAGGATTTCACTGTAAACTCTAGCAGACAAGTTTTTAGGAGTTTTTAATAATGCAGATAAATAAATTGCGAGTAAATAGAGCGCGGCAATAATAATTGCAGCGAGTGGCCCAATCCTTTTTAGAGTAAAGGACAAGCCGGTTTGTTTACTTATGATGACCAAACGTTCCTGAGTACACACGGGATTTATGTCTAGTGCTTTCGCTTCATATAGATGATTAATCTTTAGTGTTTCGACAAGTGTTGTGTGGGTGAACCTATGCTAATGCACCGCCCTTTCTAGGACTAATACATACTTGTGATTATACCCCTTTCAAGCATCCGCAAATACAAGAAAGTAATTAAGATAAATCTAACCACAGCCTTAAACTCTGAGATCCTACCATCCCTCATGCATCGAGATACCAACGGGGGTTTAGATTTCTGTCACTCCAGCAACCCCACAATTAATATTCGAATACACAATGCATTCCCCTAGGCCCATAAAGGTGAAGTGTCATGTAGTCGACGTTC
This sequence comes from Poa annua, assembly GCA_026929855.1. Taxonomy (NCBI): domain Eukaryota; kingdom Viridiplantae; phylum Streptophyta; class Magnoliopsida; order Poales; family Poaceae; genus Poa; species Poa annua. The sequence goes on from CM049433.1 coordinate 77,914,209, forward strand.
ACATGACACCACTAGAAGAATAGCACCACAATTTAAATATCAAACCATTAAATATTATTCAACATAGTTCACTACTAACATCTAGACTTCTCCCATGTCCTCAAGAACTAAACGAACTACTCACAACACATCATATGGATCATGATCAGAGATGATATAATGATGGGTAACAATCTGAACATAAACCTTAATTCAACGGTTCCACCCAATAGCATCAATAACAATAGTAATCAACACCGGGAGAGTTTCCCCTATCAAATGCACAAGATTCAGCCCTAGATGTTACAGCGGGAACGGAGTGGAACGATGGAGATGACGGTGTCGGCGGTAGAGATGGTGGTGATGATGATCCCGATGAAGTGCAGCTCGATGACGGTGACGATGGCGACGATTTCCCCCCTCCGGGAAGGGATTTCCCCGGCAGCTTTTCAGCCTGCCGGAGAGCTTTTCTCTCTCGGTGGTTTCCGCCTCGTGGAGGCGGCGGCTCTGTTTCTGGTCTATCCCCCTCATCTTAGGTTTTCGGGGGGGGGGGGGGGGGGGTGAAGTACGCGAAAGGGCGATGCCAGACGTGGGCCAGGGCGCCCAGATGATGTGCTGGCGCGGCAGAGGGGCTGGCCGCGCCGACACCTCATGTGGGCCCCCTGGGGCCCACCTGGTTCTCCCCTTTTGACTCCCTCCGGCATTTGGCAAAATAGGAACTTCCAGATTCTTCGTTTTGTTTTCTGAGCTTTGCAAATATTGTATCTTGACGGTGCTTTTTCCAGCAGAATTCAGACTCCGGTGATCCGTCCTCCAATAATCATCAAACATGCAAAATAGATGAAATAACATAAGTATCATCTCTAAATATGAAATATATCAATGAATAACAGTAAATTATGATATAAAATAGTGATGCAAAATGGACGTATCAACTCCCCCCAAACTTAGACCTCGCTTGTCCCCAAGCGAAAGCTGAACTCCGTAAACATGACCACATGTTTATGGAGTGAAGTGTCGATAAAGAATATACGGACAAGAAGCATCATATATATTAATACACAAATCATATTAGATATCAACTCCGTTCATATAACTCAACTTGTAACAAGTAAAGGGAAATCACAATAAGGCACATAGAGAAAACCATAGTTGGTGTTGGCAAACTTCGTTCTTGGTCAGAGAACAATGAACATGTTGTGCTTACTTTATAAAACAACCCCCTTTATTAGTTGCTAACTCCAAAAGTCATATTTATTAGGTAACAACAATGTGCTAAACGAGGAAGAATAAAAGACATGATTAACAATACAAATGTATAAATGGTTGAATCACAATCAACTCAAATGCTTGCTTAAGATAGAAGAAGATAGGTTTACTGACTCAACATAAAGTAAAAGATCGGCCCTTCGCAGAGGGAAGCAGAGATACAAGCATGTGCTAGACCTTTTAGTTTTATAGGTTTTGAAATCATATAGAGAGCATCAAAGTAAGTTTTTGAGCGGTGTTTGTCGTTGTCAACGAATGGTTATCTTCCATACTAAGTAAGTTGAGAGCGGTTCCGATTATTTAGTAACAAGCATTTATAATATGCAATTATATAACTTGACACTCCTCCCAACCTTTGCTTTCACAAGCCATGGCTAACCGAATCCTCGGGTGCCCACCAATCAATCTCAATCCATGGAGGAGTGTCTATTTTTCACTTTCTCAACCTTTTGATATTATAGTGATCTAACCAGCTCTTTGCAATATTAGTGACGAGAAGATGGAGCATGCAAGTCAAGGGTTAGTCAATTAGCATGGAAGATAACAAACTCAACTATTATTTCCTCATGAGCTAATAAACATTGACACAAATAAAGGATAGTAGTTTTGAATAAAGGTAGCACATGAAGTATTTACTTGGAGTGGCGCAAAATACCACATAATAGGTAGGTATGGTGGACACAAGTGACAAGGGTTTGGCTGAAGGTTTGGATGTATGAGAAGCATTCCCTCTCGATACGGGTCTTTGGCTAGCAAGGTTGGGTAGCAAGCATGAGGGTTGAAGGATACAAACAAACATACATGTAGTAAAGAACAATCATGCAATTCTTACTTGGAAGCACAAACAATTTTAAATTGTGAATACTAAACTTATTAGCTACAAGTGAGAAAGATCATTGAATAATATGTCTACATGTAGTTCCTTTTTCTCCCAAGTCTCAAAATATAGTAGCTACTAACCAATGCTAAGTTTGACAAAACCAAAAGATTTACTATATGTTCCCAAAGTGATGCAAATACTAATAACAAGATCAATCGTATATGATAGAAATTGCAAACTAAAATAAGGTGTGCAGAAAGTAAATGATAACACTTCTCATTAATATTCCATAACGGCAACTCACACCAAGGGATACATAGATAGATAACCAACTAAAGAGAGATACTTCCACATTGCAAACCATCATATAAGATAACTTCCCTACTCATGATATGACACTACTAAAAGGTAAAAGATAAAAGATAATGGTGTGATACCGCGGCACTCCCCCCAAGCTTGGAACAAGCCAAGGGAGATGCCAATACCGATGACGAATTACTCCTTTGGTGGCGTTGGTGAAGAGTCTTCTTCATCAAATTTCCAAGGTAGGGGCTCTCCATCGACAAATGATGACTTGGTCTCGAGTATCCTGAAACTTCCAGCATCACTTATGCGTTTAAACCTGGTTTCATACTCACAGTTTTGATTCTGAACGTCGTAGAGTTGCGCCTGGAGATTGTTGGTAGTGTTATGGAGTGAGAAGATGTCCTCCCAAAGCTTTGCAGTCTCCTACTCATGCTTGGCAATAAGTTCAGCCACGATCCGGTGAACGATGTCCACCTCACGTTCCGCCATCTTCTTGTATTTGAAGACCTCTTGCTCCAGACTCTTCATCTTGTCCTCCATGCTCCCTTCTCCTTGAGGGCCCTGAACGTCTTCAACTTGTACCTTCCCTTCCTTGAGCAGCAACTCTTTGAGATGCATCTTCAACTCGTTTAAATACGGGTTGACGACGTTTGCAAAGAAACTGTCCTTGGAGGGCTCGGACGAAGACATGATGGCTCTAGATCCAAGGTTGAAATCTTTTCGAAATCAGCTTCTGCAGACTCAGAAATATGTTCTTTGATAAAAGCTTCCGGAGTAATTGCTTGAATAATATCAACATCTTCATTATAAGAATCTCCAGAAATATAGTGCTTGAGTCTTTGTCCATTTACCACTTGTGTAGAGTCATCTTTAAGTGAAGCAATTTTTATTGCACCCGAACGAAACACTTCCACGATAACATATGGTCCTTCCCACTTGGAGAGTAATTTCCCTGCAAAGAATCTAAGACGAGAGCTATACAATAGAACTTTCTCACCAACATGAAACTCTCTCTTAAGGATTCTCCTATCATGCCATTTCTTAACTTTTTCTTTAAAGAGTTTACCATTTTCATAGGCCTCACTTCTCCATTCATCTAAAGAACTCAAATCAAGTAATCTTTTCTCACCGGCAAGTTTAAAATCTCTATTTAGTTCTCTCACTGCCCAATAAGCTTTGTGTTCTAATTCTAAAGGCAAATGACAAGCTTTTCCATAGACCATTTTATAAGGAGACATACCCATGGGATTTTTATAAGCAGTTCTATAAGCCCATAATGCATCATTTAATTTACTAGCCCAATTCTTCCTCGTTCTATTAACAGTCTTTTGCAAGATAGATTTAATTTCTCTATTTGATAATTCCACTTGCCCACTAGTTTGAGGATGATAAGCTGAAGCAATTATATGATTAACACCATATTTAGCAAGAACTTTTCTAAAACCAGCATGAATAAAATGAGAACCTCCATCAGTCATGAGATATCTAGGAACACCAAACTTACGGAAAATAATATCTTGAAGCATTTTTAATGATGTCTAACCATCAGCACTTTTAGTAGGTATAGCTTCTACCCATTTAGTAACATAATCAACAGCAACAAGTATATGAGTATTACCTTCTGAAGAAGGTTATGGACCCATAAAGTCAAATCCCCAACAATCAAATGGTTCAATAACAAGAGAATAATTCATAGGCATTTCATTACGTCTAGAGATATTACCAACTCTTTGACATTCATCACAAGATAAAATAAACTTTCTTGCATCTTTAAAGAGAGTAGGCCAATAAAAACCTGATTGTAGAACCTTTTGTGCAGTTCTATCTCCAGCGTGATGTCCTCCATAAGCACTACTATGGCATTTTCTCAATATCTCTTTTTGTTCATACTCCGGAACACATCTTCACATAATACCATCCACTCCTTCTTTATATAAGTGTGGGTCATCCCAAAAATAATGCCTCAAGTCATAAAAGAATTTTCTTCTTTGTTGAGCTGAAAAGGTTGGAGGCAAATACTTCGAAACAATAAAGTTAGCATAATCAGCATACCAATGACTGTCTCGTGAACTCACCCTTATTGCAGCCAATTGTTCATTTGGAAAACTATCGTCAATAGGAATAGGATCATATGCAATATTTTCCAATCTAGACAGATTATCAGCAACAGGATTTTCAGCACCTTTCCTATCTACAATATGCAAATCGAATTCTTGCAAAAGTAATACCCATCTAATAAGGCTAGGCTTTGCATCTTTCTTTTCCATAAGGTATCTAATTGCAGCATGATCAGTGTGAATAATAACTTTAGAATCAACAATATATTGTCTAAACTTATCACAAGCAAAAACAACAGCTAGAAATTCTTTTTCAGTTGTAGCATAATTCTTTTGAGCAGAATCAAGAGTCTTACTAGCATAATGAATAACATTTAACTTCTTATCTATTCTTTGTCCAAGAACAGCACCAACAACAAAATCACTAGCATCACACATAATTTCAAATGGTAAATTCCAATCAGGTGGTTGAACAATAGTAGCACTTATTAATGACTTCTTAAGAGTTTCAAAAGCTTCCTTACAATCATCATCAAAAACAAATGGTACATCTTTTTGCAAGAGATTAGTAAGAGGCATTGATACCTTAGCAAAATCTTTAATAAACCTTCTATAGAAACCAGCATGACCAAGAATAATACGAATACCTTTAACATCTCTGGGGCAAGGCATTTTCTCAATTGCTTCCACTTTAGCTCTATCAACTTCAATACCTCTTTCAGAAATTTTATGTCCAAGAACAATTCCTTCATTAACCATAAAGTGACATTTCTCCCAATTAAGAACAAGATTAGTTTCTTCACATCTCTGCAAAACTTTATCAAGATTGTGCAAACAATTATCAAAAGAAGTACCATAGACGGAGAAATCGTCCATGAACACCTCCACAATTTCCTCACAAAAACCATGAAAGATAGCAGACATGCATCTTTGAAAAGTGGCAGGAGCATTACATAAACCAAAAGGCATACGTCTATAAGCATAAGTACCATAAGGACAAGTAAATGTGGTTTTCTCTTGATCTTGAGTTTTAACAGCAATTTGAGAGAAACCAGAATAACCATCAAGAAAGCAAAAGTGAGTTTTATTGGCTAATCTCTCTAACATTTGATCTATAAAGGGTAATGGATAATGATCCTTCTTTGTAACTTTATTAACCTTTCTAAAATCAATGCACATTCTATAACCAACAACTACTATTTGAGGAATAAGCTCATCATTATCATTAGGCACAACAGTAATTCCACCTTTCTTAGGGACACAGTGCACAGGACTAACCCATCTACTATCAGCAATAGGATAAATAATACCAGCATCAAAAAGTTTTAATACCTCATTTCTTACCACTTCCTTCATCTTGGGTATTAAACGGCGTTGATGTTCAACAACTGGCTTTGCATCGGGCTCCATATTAATAGAATGTTGACATATAGTAGGAGAAATCCCTTTTAAATCATCCAAAGTATAACCCATAGCTCCACGGTGTTTCTTCAATACTTCCAATAATCTTTCCTCTTCTTTACCTGAAAGGTTAGCACTAATAATAACAGGATATATTTTCTTATCATCAATATGAGCATACTTAAGATTATCAGACAAAGGTTTTAAATCAAAGACAGGATCCTCTTTAGGTGGAAGTGTTTTACCCAAGTCTTCCACCTTTAAATTATGTTTAAGCATAGGTTGAGGGAGGAATATTTCATCAAGTTCATTCCTTTCTTCCATAAAGACTTCACTTTCATGATCTTACATAAATTGCTGCAGAACATTGTTAGGAGCAAGAGCAATAGAGGCAAGTTGTTCGACTCTAAAATCCTCATTGGGTAATTCGGTTTCATAATGGGTCTTAGCAAATTTTGAAAAATTGAATTCATACGAATCACCAGCAAACTTAGTAAAGATTTTCTCTTTCTTACAATCTATAACAGCACCACAAGTATTTAGAAAAGGTCTACCAAAAATGACAGGACAAGTCTTACTAGCAGCTGCACCAAGTACGATAAAATCAGCAGGATATTTAGTCTTTCCACATAAAACTTCAACATCTCTAACAATACCAATCGGAGAGATAGTTTCTCTATTAGCAAGTTGAATAACCACATCAATTTCTTCAAGTTCACAAGAACCAATCTCATGCATAATTTCTCTATAAAGATCATAAGGAATAGCACTTGAACTTGCACCAATATCACATAAACCATGATAGCAATGATCACCAATTTTAACAGATAACATAGGGACACTAGTTTTCCTTGAACTTTTAGGATGAGAAACAACATTAGAAGCATCCTCACAAAATATAATATACTCATCTCCAACATTTTTAGTAACAAGATCTTTAACTATAGCCACAGGAGTTTCAATTTTAATTTGTTCATCAGGTTCTATAGCTTTCTTTGTGCTTTTGTTAACAACACTAGCCATAACAGAATGTTCTTTCATTTTAACAGGAAAAGGAATTTTTTCAATATAAGGCTCTGGAATAATATGATCAACAGTATTAACTTCAATGTTTTTAGTTATAGGAGCAATAGATTTATCTTTATAAGGTTCATGATATTTTTCAAACCCCTCCTTGGGCAAACCGAAATATGCAGCAAAGGATTTATAATAATTTGCAACAACTTGAGAGTCAAGACCATAAGCATTATTAATATTTCGAAATGCATCAGTATTCATGAAAGTTTTAATGCATTCGAAGTCATATTTTATACCTGACTCCCTACCTTTGTCGTTCTCCCATGTTTCAGTATGCTCTTCAATACGATCAAGAAGATCCCATTTAAACTCTTCTTTATTATGAGTGAATGATCCAGCACAAGAAGTATCCAATAATGTTTTATCTTCAAAAGAGAGTCTTGCATAGAAGTTATCAACAATAATATTACCAGGAAACTCATGAATGGGGCATTTGAGCATTAGTGACTTCAATCTCCCCCAAGTTTGGGCAATACTTTCTCCATCATGAGGCCATAAATTATATATAGAATTCCGATCTTGGTGAATCCCACTTGGAGGATAAAATTTAGAGTAAAAGAGAGGTACAATTTCCTCCCATCCAAGAGAACTCATGTTCTTCAACAATTTATACCAATGCGCAGCTCTCCCAGTAAGTGATATGGAGAATAATTTCTTCCTAACTTTGTCCATTGTAATACCTGCACACTTGAACAACTCGCATAATTCATGTAAAAACAATAAATGATCACCGGGATAGACAGTTCCATCCCCTTCATAGCGGTTATCCATAACACGATCAACAATTTTCATAGATATTTTAAATGGCACTATTTCATCAGGTGGCGCCTCATTTTCTACCTCAGCAGTGGTAGAAGCCTTTCCAAACAAGAAAGCAATAGATCCTCTCTCCATAATTAACCAAATTAGTAGACAAAAATAAAAACAGCACTTACAGCTAAAGTTTTCCTTACCAATTCCACTTACCAATAGCGCTTCACTCCCCGGCAACGGCGCCAGAAAATAGTCTTGATGACCCACAAGTATAGGGGGTGTATCGTAGTACTTTCGATAAATAAGAGTGTCGAACCCAACGAGGAGCAGAAGGTGCTGACAAGCAGTTTTGATGAGGATTTCACTGTAAACACTAGCAGACAAGTTTTTAGGAGTTTTTAATAATGCCGATAAATAAAGTGCGAGTAAATAGAGCGCGGCAATAATAATTGCAGCGAGTGGCCCAATCCTTTTTAGAGCAAAGGACAAGCCGGTTTGTTTACTTATGATGACCAAACGTTCCTGAGGACACACGGGATTTATGTCTAGTGCTTTCGCTTCATATAGATGATTAATCTTTAGTGTTTCGATAAGTGTTGTGTGGGTGAACCTATGCTAATGCACCGCCCTTTCTAGGACTAATACATACTTGTGATTATACCCCTTGCAAGCATCCGCAAATACAAGAAAGTAATTAAGATAAATCTAACCACAGTCTTAAACTCTGAGATCCTACCATCCCTCATGCATCGAGATACCAACGGGGGTTTAGGTTTCTGTCACTCCGGCAACCCTACAATTAATATTCGAATACACAATGCATTCCCCTAGGCCCATAAAGGTGAAGTGTCATGTAGTCGACGTTCACATGACACGAAGAATAGCACCACAAATTAAATATCAAACCATTAAATATTACTCAACATAGTTCACTACTAACATCTAGACTTCTCCCATGTCCTCAAGAACTAAACGAACTACTCACAACACATCATATGGATCATGATCAGAGATGATATAATGATGGGTAACAATCTGAACATAAACCTTAATTCAACTGTTCCACCCAATAGCATCAATAACAATAGTAATCAACACCGGGAGAGTTTCCCCTATCAAATGCACAAGATTCAGCCCTAGATGTTACAGCGGGAACGGAGTGGAACGATAGAGATGGCGGTGTCGGCGGTGGAGATGGTGGTGATGATGATCCCGATGAAGTGCAGCTCGATGACGGTGACGATGGCGACGATTTCCCCCCTCCGGGAAGGGATTTCCCCGGCAGCTTTTCAGCCTGCCGGAGAGCTTTTCTCTCTCGGTGGTTTCCGCCTCGTGGAGGCGGCGACTCTGTTTCTGGTCTATCCCCCTCGTATTAGGTTTTCGGGGGGATGAAGTACGCGAAAGGGCGATGCCAGACGTGGGCCAGGGCGCCCAGATGATGTGCTGGCGCGGCAGAGGGGCTGGCCGTGCCGACACCTCATGTGGGCCCCCTGGGGCCCACCTGGTTCTCCCCTTTTGACTCCCTCCGGCATTTGGCAAAATAGGAACTTCCAGATTCTTCGTTTTGTTTTCTGAGCTTTGCAAATATTGTATCTTGACGGTGCTTTTTCCAGCAGAATTCAGACTCCGGTGATCCATCCTCCAATAATCATCAAACATGCAAAATAGATGAAATAACATAAGTATCATCTCGAAATATGAAATATATCAATGAATAACAGTAAATTATGATATAAAATAGTGATGCAAAATGGACGTATCACGTGCCAAAAGTCAGCCACCAACAACCTTCAGAAAAGTCTTCATCTCCTACTGGTTCGATAAACCTTGGTTTCATAACTGAGGGAAAACTTGCTGCTACACTCATCACACCTTCCTTTTGAGGTTTCCCAACTTCTGAGAAGAAGATCACCTCCATCACCTTCCTCAGAGCATCAACCCCCAGGAGGGCCTCCAAACTTGGAGGCCCTATTGGGGGTGCCGGACACAAAATCACTCGGGGCGAGGCTTTGGGGGTGCCGCTGGTGGGCGTTTTTGGTGTCCGGTCCCCCAAAGGGCCTTTGGGGGGTCCTTTAGAGGCCCCCGGTGGAGATGCTCTAAGTTGCTAATTGTGTGATCTAACCGCACTTGTGCTTGAGGCCAAAACGATAAAATTGATCTTGTGGCCAAAAACTTCAGCCCAAAATAAAGGAAAATATGCATTTGAATACGGGTACATAAGAACCTGTTTTCAAAAAACATTTTTTCAATGTTTAAACGATCAGAAAAAAAGTTAATGCTTACATCTGTATGTTCTATGTGTGCCTGGTTGTGTCAAAAAGACAAAAAATATGTCTCAATGTATATGTTTCTAGCACCGAAAATTTCATTTTTTTTGTGGTGCCAAAGTGAACAAAAATTGAACAGAAAACTCATATGCCGCACACATATTTTTGTGATACATATGCATGGAATTGTTTTCAGATTACTGCATTTTTCCAAAAACGGGTTCATATGTATCCGTATTCAGCCTATTCACTCTCCCAAAATAAACCATATTAAGTTTGTATAATCTAGATATGTCCCTTTATCGCGCCAACACAGTGTTGATGCAGACCGAGCCATCTAACTGCACTTGTGTTTGAGAACTAAATGATAAAATTGACCTCATGGCAAAAAACTTCATGCTGAGATAAACCACATGCGGTAATCTAGCTTGATCTGATCCTTTTTCAGGGAGAGGAGAGACCATCAGAGACGTAATTGATGATGAAAGAGGGGAGAAGACGACGGAAACGTAAGACTTCAAATTTAGTCGCAATCGTCTGTTTCACTACCGCTACGACTGAGAGTGAATGTTAGAATATGCATATGGTATGACTTGGCAATAGACTAGGAATCAGAGTCCATCTTGTATTCCAAGTCATATGCATCTTGCATCACAAGTTTCTATCACTATATATATGTACCCACGAGGGTCCAATCAATATAACAATAAATATTAGGGTTACATCTACTTATACAGATTGTAAATTTAATTGTACTTGTGATTTGTGCCAATTGCCAAACGACAAATTGACATCGTGATGAAACTTCAACCTGGAATGAAGACAAGGTTCACGCTCACCTGCCGGGATTGATTGTGTTGATGCGGCAATGGAATCAGCACCACCAATTGTGGTTTCGTGTGAAATGCAATTGCCGCCCCCTTATGTCCAACTCTACCACGGGTACCTTTGGCATTTCCATCCTAAATGTTTAAGTGCACGCGGGGTTGTGACCCGAGCCGGTGCCCTATCTCTCTTTCCGCCCCCCCCCCCCCCCCCCCCCCCCCCCCCATTCCCCTCTCGAAAGGATTTGTTCATGAAATCATACTCCTTTGCATTCTTTGAGGTGATCACTCTCATATCTCACAATTTGGTTGAGAAATTGTGTTACTTTGTGGCATTATTCACTTTTCTTTAAACGTTGGATTTTTTCCAAATCCATTGTCGAAATTGCTGCAGTATGGGTTATATGATGTTTGTGATGTGTAGTAAGTAGTGAAAATACATGGAGCCCCATGTGTGGTTTTGATAATTAATAAAAATCTTTACGGACATGGTTTTGATAATTAATGTCGATGGACTAATGTTTGAATTGCGTTATACTTGAAGAGTGTGTCCATAGGAAATGCTTGAAAAATATATGTTGGCTTCAAGGTTGAAACAAGAAGAAAGTGAAGAAAATTAAGTGATAGCCAAGGTGTTGTTCAAAGAGTGATCCGAAGATTGATCCTCTACGAATAGAGCCTATGGAAAGTATGTCTTTAAGAATAAGATTGAGTTAGTATTCACGTTCAACTTCAAGATATCACGAGAGAACAAATTATACAAGATTGATCAAGTCAAAAAAATGCAAAGATTGGATTCAAATTTATATGTTTATATTTTACTTGTTGCTTCATATAGATTGTTATAAGATTCAGTTTTGATATGTCAATTCACTATCTTGCTCTAAGTTATTATTACTATTTTTTAGTGAACTAAATTATAAACTCCTATTCATCCACCTCTAGTTGTGTATCTTGACGTTTAGAGATGGATGATAATGACCAAGTCAATGAAAAAGAAGATGATGACAATGCGAAACACGGTTTTGGCTTTGCCATGGAGGATGAAGTAGGAAGTTGAAGACATGAGGCCTCCAAGTAGGAGGATGAGTTTATGCCACTTATATTGGTCATGTGGTGGAACATATCATGGAAGAGGGCATGAAGCAATTGGAATATGATGGCCAGAAGGATTTGGAATAAGATGGGTTCACAGCGAATTATGCAAATGAAGAATCATTTTGCATAACTTCAAATATCTGGAATATGTTCATCCTTTATGTGCCTGACTATACCTTTACTGATAACAGCTGGAAATTGGCAATTAACAATTGGATCAGCTGCCCGTGAAAGATGATTCTCATTTCTTACAGTATTACACCTTGTGGCTCTATCATAACTCTTATTATTGAAAAAAGGTACACAATATAAATCTATACAAAAAATGGATTTAAATGCTACAATCTCGCCCTCTTATGCAAAATCTATTTAGTGCATTCTTGACAGGCTGTATCTCTTCTAACTGTACATAGTTATAGTTTGTTACTTTTCTAGTGTGTAGACCTAAATGCCATGCACAATGGTGGATTGATCTTGGCCAGTGCAAGCAAGGCCGAAGGGAAGATCCAAAGCCCATCTCCACATATCAATCCAGATGCAACTGCTGGCACCATCTGTGCTGCTTTACTTTTATCGAGCATGTGCCAGATAAAGACTACTAAGCTTCCGACACACATGTCGATGGCAAAACTCGCGCCGACAAGGAAAGGAACTCCCATTGCCATCGGCAAGGGAACCCACCTGCCATACTTTGGCGGCAAGAGGTCCCTCATAAGGTTGGCCGCCACTGCAAAGCCAAAGAACCCACAGCACAGCTGCAAGCAATGCAGGGGTAGGGCAGAGAAACCCTCAACACCAAGAATTGCCATGTTTCGGTAGATCAAAGCATAGGGTGCCTTCCAGGGCCCTTCTGGGTTGCCTATGTCAAATGCCTTGTAGAACAGCATGAATGTTAGTGGCCCGATGACACAGCCCATGGCGGTGCCGATAGCCTGAGCAATTAGCATTGACCTAGGTGATGTTAATGTGAGATGCCCAGTCTTGAAATCATGCATCAGATCAGAAGATATTGACACCAGCGATTTCACCAGACCGCAGCCTACTAAGCCAGCAACTACACCAGAGTCTTTTCCAGCCCAGGCTGCAAGAATGAAAAGGGCAACTTTCCCATAATTGTAGGCCATGTTGATATCAGTAAGGCCCGCCCCATAGGCATTGCAGAAACCCAGGGCAGGAGCCAATACGTATGCTATGACAACATAGTACCACTTCATCTCCCGGAACATCAAAGGAATGGCAAATACTGCAAGGACTGACAATGCAAAGTAACCAGAGTAGGCTAGCCAGGTAGGAAGACTGTCTCTTATGAAAACTTCATTACGATGAAGGTCATCAAGCACCAGAATGTCTTCCTCTAAAAATTGCAGAACCCTATATCAGATCATATATACATCACACAGACTGTACTTGCATGTATTTATCAGATTGTTTACCTTTTTTCGCGTTCTTTGGTTTTGATCTTTCAACCAGATTCTTAATGGTGAATGCAATAATCTTGACAAAATTGTATAGGCCATCTCCCAGAATGAGAGCTATGCATATGAAGGCCTACGGAATGATACAAGGTAAGCAACAAAGAATAAATCGAGTACAATATAACCAGCTTAAAGTGAGAAACATACCTTGTAACCTTGCAGGCTGCTCATACTGCTTTCTGGTATATTTGATGGATACCAGTCCCCTTCCAAATCACTGATCAGCGGCCACATGACACCCCAGGACAGAATGGCACCAAGAAGGAGAGAAAGATTGACGAGATGGGAACAAATCATCCCTGCCCCAACATACGTGAGGCTGAAATCAAAGAAAAATCTGGCACCACGAAAAACAAAAAACCCCGAATCAGGTGAAACTGTCACTAGTCAAGAACAGATTTAATGTCACAATGAGCAAAGTGAATAATGTTACGTGTTTTTCCATGCTGTTAGTCCAAAAGTAGGAAACTGCGAGAACCCACAGGTGTCTCCACCAGAGAAAAACCACTGGAAGAAGCTCCAGAAGAAGCTGATTCCAAAGTATTTTGTGAATCCATTTACTTGCTGCCTGACATGAAAAAAAGGCAATCAATTACTTACAGAAAACAAACTGTTGTTTGGATACTCCAGGTAACGTGTTATGTGGAAGAATCACATACTTTGCCATGGCATCTCCATGAGGAGTGTGAAATCCATTTATCAACACAGCTGTTGCTGTCCCGCTTGGATAAGTTAATTTGTAGTCGATTATCATAATCTGAAATTTTACAAGGTTTCATAGTAAAATGAATCATCTGTTTACAGTAGATTGATTGCATCTGAAGATTTGAATAAGAAATGCACAGGTGGTTTCAAAATACATAAGAAATGCCGGGGATTTCAACCTCCTTTTCAAAGGAATATGAGAGCATATGTGTTCCATTTGTCCTAGACAATGATGACTTTGCCTTTGCTGGTTTAACAATTCAAGCAGCAAATAAGGTTCATTGTGATAGACAGATATTGAAAATTAAATTATCTAGGCGACAGTGCAGTTAAGAAGCCCGGTCCAGCAGGACATGTGGGACCTTATGTGCCTTTGGCCCGGAGAACTTCATGCCACACCACCCTCCTCTTTTCTGTCTATTGACGCCTGGTGGGATGATATGCTGCAGCAGTTATCTTCAGAGGAGACGAAGCGAGGAGTCGGTTGATGTACTCTGAATAAAAGAAACAAGAAAGGTTGCGTGTTTGACGGCGACCAGACCTCCACTGCCAACCTGATTGCGGCGATCAAAGAGGAAGCTGCTTCTTGCGCTAATGCTGGCGCGCTTGGCCTGCGTGTCGTGCTGCCGCAGACATGGGATGTACATTAAGTTGTTTTTCGTCCTCCCCTTACCTCCTAGGAGGCTTGTAACATGAACTCTCTTCTTTTGTTTTATCGAAAAAAAGAGTAACAAGAAGAGTCCAACTCACTTGGTTAGCGAAGTGGAGGTACAACCCAGTCACCCAGCCTCAAGTCCTCACGGACGCGGATTTGGGTACTCTTATTATTCAAAAAAAACTCCGTAGGGGCTTCCCCTACCGAATTCTTTTCAAAGAAAAGGCCATCGTCAGCAGGATGAAGCTCACAAACCAGGAGGTTTTCCACAAGGTTTTTGAGAATATGTCACCGATTTTCGGCTCGACCTATCCCATTGGAAGTAGACTGCATCAGGTTTTTATGGGCTTTTGGACATGTTCTAAGAGCATCTCTAATAGATGCCCTATCCTATATCTAGTTTCTTAGACATATAGGGCACCTGTTTTAGCGTTTTAGGGCACGAAACAATTTTCCGCTTTTCCAAGTGCCCTATTTTAGGGCACTACTTCTCCAACACATGCCCTATCACATGCCCTATTTTACACAAATTCCATGAACATTCGAACACAATATAAACTACGAACCATAATTTGAACACAATTTAAACTACGAACCATAATTTGAACACAATTTAAACTAAGAACCATAATTTGAACATCACAATCTAGTCCATTCTAGTAGAGGACCACGCGGGGAAGTTCAAAACAGCCCACCATCGAGATTCAGCTCGGTACAGCACCACAAACCACCGGAGCGGCGCAACACCTTGGCCAGCAGAGCGGTGTCAGGGGGAGCAGGACGGAAGGCGGAATGGATCGGAGCCGGAGAGTATCACCGCGCTGCGCCAGTGAGGTCGAACCGGCAAGCTGGGGCTCGTGAGTCGCGACCCTTGCGGCGCGCGGTCGAGGGAGGGGGCCGCTCCGACGGCGCACGGTGGAGGTAGGAGCCGCCCAGCGACGCCCTACTGATGGAGGAGGCCGCTCCAGCGGCGCCCGACAGAGGGAGGAGGCCGACGGAGGGAGGAGGCCTCCTTGCGGCGCCCGGTGGAAGGAGGGAGGGGCTCGCGGCCGCCTGTGAGGGGGGAGGGAGGGGCGCGCGGCCGCCGGTGAAGGGGGAGGGAGGGGCGCGCGTCCGCCGGTGAGGGAGGGGAGGCGCGCGCGGCCGCCGTGGCGACCTCGGCCGGGGATGTAGCCAGGCCGGCGCGGGGTGGTGGAGGGCGCCGCCGCCAGGGATGGAGCTGGGTGGTCGGGATTTGGCCGGAGTGGGGGTCGCGCGGTTGGCCGGGAGTGGGGCGCGGGTGGGGAGTAGAGGATAAGGTTCGGAGCGGCGGGGGACCGGAGAGGCGGGTCGGGGGAGAAGAGGATTCAGCCTGGGTGTTGGTCGCACGCGTTAAAAAGGAAAGGATAGGGCACGCGCGGGAGATGTCCTCTCTGCCCCAAATATGGGCAGAGAGAAGCAAAATTTGGGGCAGCCCCAAAATAGGGCACCACATAGGGCAGCTGTTGGAGAGTGTTTTTTGCCCTTTCGTACCCTAAAAAACGGTTTTTAGGGCACGAAGGCTAAAATAGGGCATCTATTAGAGATGCTCTAAGTCAAAATATTTGTCCACAGACCCCATCATTTTTAGTGAGCATGCATAGCTCTTGCTATTTTTCCCCAAAAAAGAAGCCCCATTCAGTAGGGACAATCAGGCCAGTATCAATCAATCGGACAGCATGAAAATGGTAGCACTGGCGTCAACTACATCACCTAGCTAAATCAAAGCAGATTTGTCCTTTCTTCAGCTTACCTAATCAGTGAGCGGGTCTTGACAAAAAGACCAAAACAATATCCTACAAACAAGCAAGGATAACAAGATAGAGTCTGAGGCTTGGGAAAGGTCGAAAGGAGCCAAAAAAAGATGTTCTGTTTTTTAAGCAAGAGCAAAATGTGACAGAAAGGAAGGAAATACAATGGGTGAAAGGAGACGATGACCACTTCAACAATATGGAAGCAACATTGGTAGAGGAGCAAGTTTAGGATGAAAGATAAAGTCGCAGTCGCAGCTTAGGACCAGGATTAGGAGTAGTAACTTGACAGAATCACCAGGACACTAAGATATGCTTGTGAAGATTTACTGCAGGAGTAAGGACACGGACCTTCCTGAGCGGGACGAGCGAGAGAATCCCTACGAAGCTGACGGCGAGGAGGAAGCCGGTCATCCACACAATGCCGGGCTCCTTGTAGCTCCCCGGCACGTTGCCCTCCGTCTCTTCCCCCGCCATCTCGTAGGTCTTCCTGTCCAGCGCAAGCAGGTAGGACCCGAACCCACCTGAGAAGCAAAAGACAAATCCAAGGAGGACGCGTCAATCCAAGGACAGAGCTCCACTTGACAAATCTGAGGACGCTGTGTGACTGTTGAGTGCGTGTGGCCGGCCTGACCTCCGACGGCGATGCTGTAGCAGGCGACGGCGCAGGTCTGCACGACGGTGTTCTCCTGGCGCGTAAAGGGGCGGGCGACGACGCCGAGGCGGGCCAGCGCCTTGGTCCAGCCGCGGAGGACGACGAAGGCGATGAGCGCGGCGGAGACGTTGAGCGTGGGGACGAGGCCCGTGGTGAGGACGAGCTTCATGACGATGACGCTGTACATGGCGCCGACGGCCAGGCTCGCCACCATCCCGCGCGCCGTCAGCTGCTCCCGCCACGGCGGCACGCGGCCGCGCGCGTGCGCCGCCCCCAGCTCGGAGTCGTCGTCGCCGCCGCCGCCATCGGGCTCGCGGATCTCCTCGTAATGGCCTTCCCGCGCGCGTGGCGCCATCGCGAGCTCGAGGCCCGGCGGCTCCTGCGGCCTCGGGCGCTTCCTCCGCCTGTCCTGCTTCATGGCGGGGGAAAGAGTTTCGCGGCGTCAGATTCGAGCCCGTGGGGAATGGAGTCATCGGACCGACGACTTCATTTGTGAAACAGAACGCCGTTCATATCAGCGTACGGCTGTTAATCAGTGAGCTATTGCTGAGAGCTGTGAAGGATTCAGTGCAAAGGGCGATCCATCCATGGTGCAAAGAAAGTTTCTTGATTCATGGAAAAGCAGGAAAGGTTCTTGATTCTTCAGTAATTCAGAAAGAGAGACAGGGTAACTAAAAATCTGACCTCACCTGGGCCCTCCCCCTAGTAGCTCCAACTACCAGAATGAAATGAGAAGCGTGCGAGAGAGCTTTCCGGGAGCACTTCAGAAAATGATGGCAGGGCAGATGAACAGCATCTCGATTCCGAATAGACCAATTTATTATGCTCCTCCTCCAACACTGAGCGCTCACCGTCGGCGTGTGCAAGAGCTGTAGCCCAGGCATACACGCAAGACTAACCGAGTTCCTCCTCCGCACGCATCGTCAGATTAGAATATCGCCTGGCCAGCAGCCCAGCAGCTGATGATGCGGCGAACAGGAAGGAGTGGAGCCCCCGTCCAATCAGAACTCCAAACCCAGATGTCCAAACTTTAACTAATACGAAAATGAACGAAGTCAAACCAAGCTCGAATCAAGCACGATCGAACTATACAATGGCTTCACGCGATTGCAGAGCTTAAAGAAGGTTCATTTTCGTTGTGATTTTACCAAATTGACAAAAATCATGTGCTTGCTCTCACTCCCTAGTCCCTAGCCGTTGCTTCCGCGGGCGTGTGCTCGCCACGGCCGACGGCTCCCCGCCACGCGCGCGCGACGACAGGTCCAGGCCAAATGGCGACATCCTCTATCTGACTATCTCTACAGCGGTCTCACGATGGACCAGCTTTGCCGTGCGTCACACAAAAACACACAGAAATGACACAAAAAACACAGAAACGAAGCCGAGAAGGACTGATGGGTAATGAGATCACGAAGATGACCACACACTGTGGGGATAGGAGAGCTCTATGTACCAGTGTTGCCTGGTTTTCCCTTCCGGATCACTGGCGTGTCACTGTCCAGGCGATCATTTCGAGGGTCTGGACAAATATGATCCTGTAGCTTAAATATGCAGCATAGTTTTCTTTTATGTTTTCATCTTTTTTTTTTCTCCACAAAGCTTAGCTGGTTTTTGAGCACTCAAAAACCTATGCACTAATCTTGTGTTGCGGTCGTCCATTCTTCCCATTATTCTGTTTTCTCCGCATCACATCATTTTATGATTGCTTAACTTTTGGCGATGACATTCAACAAAGCTACATCGTATCATCCACGGTCCACATGAGAAATAGAAACATGAACTGCTAAAACACCAATCACATCATGTTGAATCACCAAATTCTAGTAGTACTCTAGTTCTCTAGCATTAGAGACCATTTACTTATTTCTCAAAATCTTAATGTTTGTAAGAAATATCAAAGCAAGAAATAAATTATTCGCAAAAAAAAAAAAGCAAGAAATAAATTCACCAATTATTCCTCCGACGCAAACCACGGACAGAGATAGCAATTAGGATATGTAAGTAAAAGTTTACTGCGGAAACAAATTAACTTAACAGAGCTACGTCATGTCATCCAATAATCATGTGTTGCGGTCGCCGATTCTTTCCATTATTCTGTTTTTTTCCGCATCACATCATTTTATGATTGCTTAAGTTTTGGCGATGACATATAACAAAGCTACATCATATCATCCACGGTCCACATGAGTTAAAGACAAATAGAAACATACATATTTGTACAAAGGGACAATTGCTTCTGTGCCCCGGTTCTCTCTAGTTTATCCGTCTGTGCCATACCCGCGTAGTTTCTCTCGTCTGTGCCCCGTTTGGCTCGGAAATCGGCCAAACGCTCCGTTGCCCTCTGGTAACTGTCTGACTGGTGGGGTCGGCCTGTCGCGGCTCGGTTGGGATTTCCTGAGGTCGGCTCAAGTGGGGATAGGAAGCGAGTCTCAAGTGGGGACAGGAAGGGATATCTCGGCCCCAATTAACACGGGGTTAACACCGAATTAACTGAGTTAACACTGAATTAACACCGAAATAACTGACAATTCGTTGATTAGTACGTCATTATTTAGTGAAACTGCTATTACTAATTGAAACTGCTACTATTACTAATTGAAACTCGATTTATAACTCGAATTGATTTATAATATAGGATTCATAACTCGATTTGAAAACTGAAATTCAATTTATAACTAGAATTGAAACTGCTACTACTAATTGAAAATCGATTTATAACTCGAATAAGATTATATTAGGATTATATTGACAATTACAAAAGAAATTACAAAAGATTAGCAGTGCATGCAGCACTGCTACTACGCCGGCGGCGGCCTAATACTACTACGCCGGCGGCGGCCTAATACTACTACTAATCAGCAGTGCAACTAATGCACTACTGCTACTACGCCGGCCTCGACCTACACGCGCCGCTTCTTAGCCGGCGGTTCGTCGTCGGAGTCGTCCTCCTCCTCCTCGTCGTCGTCGTCCTCCTCCTCGTCCTCCTCCTCATCCTCCTCCTCGTCATCGTCGTCGTCCTCCTTGTCCTCGTCGTCGTCGTCATCGTCGTCGTCCTCCTCCTCGTCGTCCTTCACCAACTCCGGGTCCTCCTCCTCCTCCTCGGACCCATCATGGTCATCGTCGTCGGAGTCGTCGGGGTCGGAGGCGCCGTCCTGGCTCTCCTCGTAGCCCTCGCCGTCATCGTCGGTGCCGGAGCCGCCGGCGTGGTGGTCCTCATCCCACCACGAGATCGGATTCCCCTCGCCGTCGGAGTCGCTCGGGATGGCTTCGTTCTGCTACCAGTTATCCATTGGAGAGTCATCCATTGGAGAGCAGGGGTGGTTGGGGTTTTTCGGAATGGGGAGAAGAGAGAAACTGCAGAAGAGCGAGTGAACCGCAATGCAATGGGATTGGGGTTTTTATTTGTGAAGGATAGTGATGAATTCACTCCCGCCGGCGCGTAAATCGATAACCGCTTGGGGCATCGAACAGGCGCATCGCCTCGTTTTCTTGCCAACGCAGTGTAACATGACAACACAATTTACAGATTATATTCGCAATGATGACATCGTGTGACCGCGCTTCACGTCTAGTCGAACTGACATGCTTGTAAATGTTTAGCACGTCATCTGGTGCCCCTATACGTGTCGAGTACAAGTGTCGAACAGTTGATGTGCGTCGTCGTTATGGTCAAATTTAATGCAGTTGGAGACGTTGTGAGACATCTACACGTATCAGAAGCATTTTTTGCGAGAACTGACGTGATTTAATTTTCTTTTATGTGCAAATATGCGTCGGTGCATCCGTGTCAAGACACCAAGCGCGATCTGGACACGAAATGGACGTGAACTGGCACCCACAATGCGCGCTCTGTGTATTTACGCGATCTGAACGTGTGTAGATCTTGTTTATCAACTTGAATCGTTTGTAAAATTTGTTATTATACTTCTGTCGAACACCTTAAGTGCGCACTCTGGACGCGCTCTGGACGCGCCATGGCGTGCTCAGAGCGCGACACGGCGTGCTCTGGCGCACATTTGCGTAAAATTTGGGCGAAAACTATGCCTAGACCATTCTTAGTCACTTCAAAATGATACTTTCGTGAGTATTTTGAAATTACCATGTTGCAATTCCAAACCACTTCTCTTCAACCTTAGACCTCATCTTTTGAGTTTTACGATATCACATGAGATACATGCCCTTCTAATTTTGAATGTATGTAGACCATGTTTTTCAACTTGAGTCGTTAGTATATGACATGTGAAGACTACGTGCGTCGGTTTTTCAATTTTTGATATTTTTTTAATTTATTATGATTATTCCAAATTCGGTCAAACCTAAGTTTGACCAACATTTAAACAAGTTCAAAACATGAAAAATGAAAATGAAAAACTAAGTATGGATCCTTCTTAGTCACTTCAAAATGAAGCTTTTGTGAGGTTTTTGAAATTTTCATGTTGCAATTACAAAACCACTTCTCTCTAACCTTATACCTCATAGTTTGAGTTATGCAATATCACGTGAGATCCATGCCCTTCTCCTTTTGAACGTATGGAGACCATGTTTTTCAACTTGACTCGTTAGTATATAACATAATACGACTATGTGCGCATGATTTTCGTTTTTTTGATTTTTTTTTTGAATATTTGAAGCTCATTTCAAATGTCGGTTAAACTGCAGCCATCCGATTTCCTCTAGAAGAAATCTGCACGCAGACTCGGGGCGATCCGCAAGAAGCTCATTCTGCGATCTGATTGGACGCGCGCGTAGGACAAGGGCTGTACACCCGCTGACAAGTGGACCACGGCGGACCCAACTGGGATTTTGGCTCGCCCACCCCCATTTGCCTCAGTGACACAAAATGGGTATTTTGGCACACCAAATGCGGATTTTGGCTGTTACCCCTCATCGTAACTTAAATGGGGATTTTGGCAAACCAAATGGGGATAGCCATGAGCTTGCTCAAATCTAGATTGAATCCATATAAATTTTCAAATGAGCTTGGACTCGCTGAAAAATGTGTTTCAAATGAGCTCCAAAGGTAGGGTAAACGGCCCCGTTTCTAAGCAAAAATGGTGGACTCGCTGAAAAATGTGTTTCAAATGAGCTCCAAAGGTAGGGTAAAAGGCCCCATTTCTAAGCAAAAATGGTGGACTCGCTGAAAAATGTGTTTCAAATGAGCTATAAAGGTAGGGTAAACGGCCCCATTTCTAAGCAAAAATGGTGGACTCGCTGAAAAATGTGTTTCAAATAAGCTCCAAAGGTAGGATAAACGGCCCCATTTCTAAGCAAACTTTGCAAACTGAAGTGGATTGGATTTACACACACAATTGGAAACGTCAAGCACAAGGCCATTGCCAAATTTCATGATAGTACAAAATGGACTTGCCCTTACTAAATTATAAAATAGATCAACAACTAATAACTAAATTGACACTTGCCCTTAATAAAGCAACTAATAACTAAAATGGACTACCACTCGTGCTCGTCATCAGAAACCTCCACCGACTCGGCCTTGCCCTTGCCCCTGCCCTTGCCCTTGGCATCGACCTCTTCTGGGGCGATGCTGTTCGACGCCGACCACATGTACTTCTTCTTCCCCTTGCTCTCCGAGGAGATCTTGAGCCGTTCCTGCTCGACGGAGGAATGCTTGGCCAGCTCCAAGGCTTTATGGTCGGCCATGGCCCAGGCCAAACCCGGATCCAGGACCTCCGTGGCCTCCTCCTTCCAGGCCATGGTCCAGTCCATACCCTGGTCGTACTCGTCGTCCTCGTCGGACAGATCGATGAAGGGAATGGGATCGGGAGCAATGGCCCTGCCCCTGCCCTTTGGAGACTCCATGTCCCATGCCGCTTCCCCCGCTCGCCTGCTGCTCGAACTTGGAGGAGTACGCCCACGCCCACGCCCACGCCCACGCCCACGCCCCATGTCGCTTCCCTCGCTCGCCTCAAGAAACCAAGGATAGGGGACGTGGCGGCGGCGGCGGTTCGAGCTGGGAGTGGAGCTGCCATCACCACGAGGCATGGTGAGATGAGGGACTGGGCGAATGAGTCTAGGAGAGGAAGAGGGGATTTGTGAGCGCAATGGGCAAGGAGATGGCTCCTTTTAATGTTAGGAGCGGTCTGGACGGCGTCGCGGTCTAGACGGCAGTAATGGCGACCGGACATTGATTCGGCTTCAGACTGCTCATCTTGCAGCAGGATAGAGTAGGCAATAGAGACGCGAGGATGGCGGAGCTGATGCGCGTCCGGTCCGGCAGTGTAGGCGGCAAGTCAGCTTTTGCCGGCCAGGGGGGCACGCCATTGAAGGCGCGGCGAGCACAGGTGGAACGGCATGGACGCGCACGTACGGCCGCATGCATGCAAGTGGGACGGGGTGCATGCACTTCGCTGGGCCCACATCTAAGGTCAAAGGGCCGGCCCCACTAGCCGACCCCAGGAAATCCCAACCGAGCCGAGACAAGCCGACCCCACCAGGCCAAGTGACGGTTACCAGAGAGAAACAGAGCGTTTGGCCGATTTCCGAGCCATACAGGGCACAGACGAGAGAAACTACGCGAGTATGGCACAGACGGATAAACTAGATCCAAGCAGGGCACAGAAGCAATTGTCCCTTGTACAAATCAGAGACACTTATTTTGGGATGGAGGGGAGTAGTAGTTCTCTAGCATTAGATCAACCATTTACTTATTTCTCAAAATCTTAATGTTTGTAAGAAATGTGATCAAAGCAAGAACCAAATGCACAAAATTTTCATCCAATGCAAGCCAAGGACGGAGAGAGCAATTACTCCCTCCTGTCCATAATTAGTGTCGCCAATGGTGTAGGATTTTGTGCTAGCTTAGTACAATTCCCACGACACTTATATCGGACCGGAGGGAGTAGGAAATGTAAGTAAAAGTTTACTGCAGAAACATACTACCTATATATAAAAGCTGGAGGATTTCGCCCCCTCTCAGAGCTCCACGTCGCCCTGATTACCCACACCGTCCGATCGCCGCGATCAACGGCTGAGATCCAGCCACGCCATCCCAATTGCCCCAGTACTGTTCATAGGCTATTTTCAGCCAATCATATGCCACCACGTCGCCCGGTCACCGCCTGGTCGCGCCGGTTCCCACCGGTCACCATGCCTATTTTACATAAAAGCCACTCGACAATCAAACTCGTGCCTCGCAATCCATTTTCCAGAACAGCGAAGGACCTGTTCCGTAATAAGAAAAACTCCAGAGGCTTTTTTGCAAACACGAGGGGCTTCTTTCACATTTGCTATGATCAAACTTGGGTCCGAGACAATAATAAAGCTCAAAAAGGAAAAAAATAGACTAACCTATACAACATCTATAGTATTAATATGAGTATTTAATGAAAAGATTTATCATCTACATAAAATATGTTGGACATAAGATCAAACGTTTCTCCTCATACGATGAATAAATGGATAATGAAATTTATAGCCACATGTTAGTAAAATATTTGTGAATACTATAGCTATTATATCCAGCATAAGAATCAAAATAATTATGAAATATAAAAATAGATATAATAGCTTTTGGTGAAGATATAGTTCCGATGAGATGATTACACACTATTTGTTAATGTAGCTTTAAAATATCACCATTCTTGTTATTGAAATAAGAATACTAAAATACACAATATTATGAACAATATTATATATTAATGGTAACCATTTTTCCTACATTTGGTTGTAGCCTGTTAGTTTTTTGGGTGTGGGCTGGAAGACTTTAATGGGCCTAAATCCCCCAAAAGATCCCACCAAATAAATAACGAGCCATTGTCAAAATTTAAAAGGGGGATGATGTCTACTACGCGTTTCTAATCTTATAGACAATGTTGGATCTTCAAGTGCAGAGATTTGTAGGACAGCAGCAATTTTTTCTTAAGTGAGTAATCTGAGGTTTATCGAATTCAGGGAGGTAGAGGTTAACCGTATCCCTCTCAAGCTACCCTGCAATTAAGATACAAGAAGTCTCTTGTGTCCCCAACACACCTAATACAACTGTGAAATTGTATAGGTGCACTAGTTCGACGAAGAGATGGTAAAAGGCACGTAATATAGATGGTAAAAAGATGTATTTGTAATCTATAAGAAAAATTGCAGCAAGCAAACATGTAATAAAATGGAGAGTAAATGGTGTATCAATGATTAGAAACAAAACCTAAGGATTCTACTTTCACTAGTGTTAACTCTCAACAATGATAACATAATTAAACACATAAACACATGATACTTACTCAAACAATACGTAGATGTAAATGGTATTCGGAGAATATTCTTCTGCAGATAATAAACAAGATGGCAACGGTGTAAGCCTACAAAAACACACCCTAAAGTTCGTCTTCCTAATCAAGGGGCACCCCACGCTGTCACTTTGAGCATCCAAAAGTAGTATTAATCAAATACCACAATTTCATAATGCTATCCAACACCAAGAATAATTCATGAGAAGTATCTTATAATCTATAGTCCAATAGAATGACACACGACAGTCAACTTGAGACTTTGGTGAAGGATGGTGATGCACCGGTGTGGTGTTGTTGGGAAACCCAAGAGTAAGGTATGAAGAAGTGCAGCAGCAAATTTCGCTCAGTTGTGAAACCAAGTTTATCAATCCAGTAGGAAACTAGAATTCTTCCGAAGGTTGCTGCGGTTGACCTTGGCAGGGCGCACTACCGGTGTCAACCACGAACGTGGAACCTGCACACAACACAACCAAGATACTTTGCCCCAACTTAACAGTGAGGTTGTCAATCTCACTGGCTTGCTGTAACAAAGGATTAAACGTATGTGTGGAAAATGATGTTTGTTTGGAGAGAATGAAAGTAACAGGATTGCAGTAGGTTGTATTATCAGTTTAAGGAAAAAGGACCGGGGTCCACAGTTCACTAGTGGTGTCTCTCCATAAATAAATAATAGCATACATGCGGGTAAACAAATTATAGCTATGCAATTGACAGAATAAAGAACTGCATAACAATGCATATACAAGTCATGGTGTCTAGTGTGAGATTCATTTGGGCATTACAACATGATACATAGACCGTTATCCAACTGCATCTATGACTAATAATCCACCTTCAGGATAGCATCCGCAACACCATTCAGTATTAAGTTGCAAGCAACAGATTATGGCATTAAGTAAAGTGTGTAATGTAAGTAGCACAAATATCATTAGATAAAGAACTATTGTTTTATCCCTAGCAGCAACAGTAAATCTACAATCTTAGAGGTTGCTGTCACTCCCCCAGATTAAATAGAGACATGAACCCACTATCGAGCATAAATACCCCCTCTTGGAGTCAAAAGCATCTACTTGGCCAGAGCATCTACTAGTAACGGAGAGCATGCAAGATCATAAATAACGCACTCACAAGATATATTATGAAGCAAACGACATAGTACTCAATTATTCATCGGATCCCAGCAAACACAACATGTAGCATTACATAAACATGATCTTGATCATGATAGGCAGCTCACAAGATCTAAACACACTAGTAGAAAAAGGCTTATAGGTGGGATGCTAATACGTCTCCAACGTATCTATAATTTCTTATGTTCCATGCTATATTATACCAAGTTATCACATGTTTTATATGCATTTTATATAGTTTTATGCATTTTCTGGGACTAACCTATTAACAAGATGCCACAGTCCCAGTTCCCTGTTTTCTGCTGTTTTTGGTTTCAGAAAAGTACTTAAGGAAATATTCTCGGAATTGGACGATTTCTTTTCTGAAGTCAGTTTTTCATCGGGAAAGTTCCAGAAAGCCGAACACGAGACGAAGTGGGCCACCGAGGCGGCGCCACCACGTGCTCGCGCGGCAGCACCCCTGGCCGCGCGAGGACCAGGTGTGGGCCCCTCGGGGCGCCACCGACTTCGCCCTTTCGCCTACAAATACCCCCCCAGACTAAAAACCCTAACACGGTGTTCATATTTTCCTCCACGGGTCCCGAGCCGCCGCCGTCGTCAACACCAATTCGGGAGAGATCAGAACTTCTCCCCGGCACCCTGCCGGGAGGGGGAATCGTCACCGGAGGCCTCTACGTCGCCATGACCGCCTCCGGACTGATGCGTGAGTAGTCTACCCTTGGACTACGGGTCCATAGCAGTAGCTAGATGGTTGTCTTCTCCTCTTGTGCTATCATGTTTAGATCTTGTGAGCTGCCTATCATGATCAAGATCACCGTTATTTAATACTTCATGTTGTGTTTGCTGGGATCCGATGAATATTGAGTACTAAAGTTATTGCTTCATAATATATCATGTGTGTGCTATTTAATGATCTTGCATGCTCTCCGTTACTTGTGTATGCTCTGGCCAAGTAGATGCTTGTGACTCCAAGAGGGGGTATTTATGCTCGATAGTAGGTTCATGTCTCTATTAAATCTGGGGTGGTGACAGCTAGCTCTAAGGTTGTAGATGTACTGTTGCTACTAGGGATAAAACAGTAGTACTTTGTCTAAGGATGATGTTACTTACTTACTTTACACACAGTGCTTAAGGCGATAATCTGTTGCATGCAACTTAATACTGAAAGGGGTGCGGACGCTAACCGGAAGGTGGATTATTAGTCATAGATGCGGTTGGAACGGTCTATGTATATTGTTGTAATGCCCGAATGAATCTCACACTAGACATCATAACGTTGGTATATGCATTGGTTTGCTCATCATTATTCTATCAATTGCCCAGCTGTAATTTGTTTACCCGCATGAATGTTATTATTATTTATGAAGAGACACCACTAGTGAACTGTGGACCCCGGTCCTTCTCTTTAATCTGATAAACCACAAACTGCAAACCTGTTACTTTCTGCAAACAAACATCTTTCTTCCACACATACGTTTAATCCTTTGTTACAGCAAGCCGGTGAGATTGACAACCTCACCGTTAAGTTGGGGCAAAGTATCTTGGTTGTGTTGTGTGCAGGTTCCACGTCACCTACGTCCCAGGAAGCATTTTCTGGCGCATTTACGTCGCAGATTTTTCTGGCGCCGTTGACACCTCGGGGGAATTCATTATTTCCTACTGGTTCGATAACCATGGTTTCACAACTGAGGGAAACTTGCTGCTGCACTACTTCATACCTTCCTCTTGGGGTCTCCCAACAACACACCCACTGTGTGCATCAAGCAATTTTTCTGGCGCCGTTGCCGGGGAAATAAGAATTCCTTTGAAGACCTTCACACTCCTCCGTCAACTTCGTTGCCGGTGATTTGAAGATTCTTCTACGAGGGGAGTTTTCGCACTTCCAATCTTTTTATTTTGTTATTGTCTTGCTTAGTTTATTTTTATTATTGTCTTGTTTGCTTAATATCAAAAATACAAAAAAAAATAGTTACTTGCAATTTATTTTATTGTCTTGTTTGCTTAAATATCAAAAATACAAAAAAATTAGTTACTTGCATTACTATTTTTATTTCGGTTTAGTATTATTGTTATTTCGGTTTTAGTTTTACTTTTGCTATAATGTTGCTTCCTAAGTACACCCTGGAAGACCTGTCAGTAGGTAGTGGTTCTATAATTGGAAAGGAGAATAGTGAAGAATTCTTTAATCATGTTAGTAAGCATAAGGATCTTAGGAAGAAATCCATAGTAGAGCTTGCTCCTAATTATGAAACTGATGCAGCTTATTTAGTTCACATGCTAGAGGCTAGGTTCGTTAACCTACATCCTATAATACAACAAATGTTTCTTAATCTTCATGATGTTAAAAATGCTGAAAAGAAAGATTTTATTATGGAAACCTTGCTTAATGAATTTGGTGATGTTGCTATAGAAGCTAGGAAAGTCTTTGATCGTTTTGATATGCTAGGCTCATGTGTAGATGTTATTAATGCACTTGAAAAATTGGGTAAAACTGAACCTACTAAGGGGGAGGAAATTAAAGTGGCAATACCTATTAAACTTGTAGCTATGCATGAAGCCTTGGAAGAAAATTTTGATTGGATTGTCCCTCAAAACCCATTTGATGAATGTAGTAAACGTAAAAGCAATGAAAAGGGAAACTCTGAACCTTATATAGATAAAATACAATGCATAGTTGAGAGCATTTCTGTTCTTGATTTGGATAACACTTGAGTTTTGCTTTCTGTGCCTAGCTGAAAGGCGTTAAACAAAAGCGCTTATGGGAGACAACCCACTTTTATTTCCTGTTATTTTATTTTGTTTGTGTCAAGGACATGTCCTACCTCTGTAGCAATTCATTTGTATCTTTATTTTATTGCATTGTTGTGTCAAGATAAGCCTCTAGTTGAAAGTTCATGCTAAATTTGGATTCCTGCGCAGAAACAGTTTTCTGCTGTCCACCGTTTAATTCGTAACTCTTCACATAAAAATCCAAATAATCTGCCCTTTTTTGTGCGTAATCCTCAGATATATATGCAACTTTCATTAGTTTTGAGTTTTCTGATCTGATCAAGCTAAGTGCGTCGAAAAAATTTGTCTTTACGGACTGTTCTGTTTTTGACAGATTCTGCCATTTATTTTGCAATGCCTCTTTTGCTATTTTGATTGGATCTTTTTATCCTATGAAGTATCAGTGGCTGTAGCTAATGTCCATTAGCATTGGTAGCAATTGTGTTCCTACAGAATATCATAATTTTTCGTGCACTAACCCTCTAATGAAGTTTACTCTAAGTTTGGTATGGAGGAAGTTTTCAAGGATCAAGAGAGAAGAATGATATGATGTGATCAAGAGGATAGTAAAGCCAAAGCATGGGGATGCCCCGGTGGTTCATCCCCAACATATTTCAAGAAGACTCAAGCGTCAAAGCTTGGGGATGCCCAAGGCATCCCCTTCTTCATCAACAAACTATCAGGTCCTTTCTAGTGAAACTATATTTTAATTCCGCCACTTCTTATGTGCTTTTCTTGAAGCGTCGGTTTGTTTTTGTTTTTGTTTTTATTATTTTCATTCTCTGAATAAAATGGATCCTAGCATTCCGTTGTGGGAGAGAGACACGCTCAGCTTTTTCTTATGAATACTCGTATTCTTCACTTATATTTGTTGAGTATTCTTCTATGTTACTTCAATGCTTTCTAGCTCTTGTTTTTCATGCATCTCTTGCTAGAGCTGTTAGCTTTATTATATCATACTCTCATATCTCATTGTTTAATTACTTGGAGAGTTTATCTTTTAAATAAGTTGATTGGTGTTTGGTTGAGAACAGAAAATGCTAAATGTGGTAGATGGTATAAAGAAAGATATACATGCTCTTATGGATTGTTATCTTGCATGTTGTGGTGCTTGGCAATTGTTCTGAGCTCTCAAGTAGATCATGTTTAAGCTTTTACATGATGTAGTTAAAACCTATTAGTGAGGAACTACCGTAAAACTTGCTGAAATTTGGTTTGCATGTTTGGTATCTCTAAGGTCTAGATATTTTCTAGTTAAAGTGTTTGAACAACAAGGAAGACAATGTAGAGTTTTATAATGCTTGCAATATGTTTTTATATACGTCTTGTTGTCATAGTTTATACTTGTGTTTGTTTCAAACAACCTTGCTAGCCAAAGCCTTGTACTGAGAGGGAATGCTTCTCGTGCATCCATAATCCTTGAGCCAAAACCTATGCCATTTGTGTCCACCATACCTACCTACTACATGGTATTTCCTGCCATTCCAAGTAAATACTTCATGTGCTACCTTTTATTCAAAATTTATTATCCCTTATTTGTGTCAATGTTTATTAGCTCATGAGGAAGTATGTGGTGTTACGGATATCAACCTTGTCATTTGCTTTTAGACAGACTTTCACCAACCGGACTAGTGGCATATACACCACTTATCCATTAACTTTGCAAAAAGAGCTGGCAAATGGGGTGCCCAGTCCCAATTAATTACAACTTTAACCACTGCATTCTCTTCACATTTTTGCCCTGATCTAATCAGCCAAGCAATGATACTAGTTCTAAACTACATGTGTAAACAAAAGAGAAAAGAGGGATGATCTGCCCTTGGGTAGAAATAACGTCCTTCATGGGAGCCGCTCTTAAGAAAATCTGGTTGACAAGGGGGGTAGAGTGCCCATTACCATTCGTTGACAACGACAAACACCGCTCAAAACTTACTTTTATGCTCTCTATATGATTTCAAAAACCTATAAAACTATGAAGCTCTAGCACATGCTTGTATCCCTGCTTCCCTCTGCGAAGGGCCTATCTTTTACTTTATGTTGAGTCAGTTTACCTACTTCTTTCTATCCCCGAAGCAAACACTTGTGTCAACTGTGTGCAACAATTCTTATATGCTTACTTATTGCACTTGTTATATTTCTTTGTGTTGACAACTATCTATATGATATACATGTTCAAAAGTTGAAAGCCAATGCTGAAACTTATATCTTCCTTTGTGTTGCTTCAATGCTCTTTTGCTTAGATAATATTGCTTTATGAGTTAACTCTTATGCAAATCTTTTTGATGCTTGTTTGAAAGTACTATTCATGAAAAGTTTTACTTATATGATGTAGTTGTTTACTCCATGTCTATTTGTTAGCAAACTATAGATCATTGCCTTGAGTCACTTCATTCATAACATGAGCCTTACATTATATTATGATCAAGATTGTGTTTAAGCATGTCACTTCAGAAATTATTCTTCTTTTATCGTTCTTGCCTACTTGGGACGAGTAGAACTAAGCTTGGGGATGTTGATACGTCTCCAACGTATCTATAATTTCTTATGTTCCATGCTATATTATACCAAGTTATCACATGTTTTATATGCATTTTATATAGTTTTATGCATTTTCTGGGACTAACTTATTAACAAGATGCCACAGTGCCAGTTACCTGTTTTCTGCTGTTTTTGGTTTCAGAAAAGTACTTAAGGAAATATTCTCGGAATTGGACGATTTCTTTTCTGAAGTCAGATTTTCATCGGGAAAGTTCCAGAAAGCCGAACACGAGACGAAGTGGGCCACCGAGGCGGCGCCACCACGTGCTCGCGCGGCAGCACCCCTGGCCGCGCGAGGACCAGGTGTGGGCCCCTCGGGGCGCCACCGACTTCACCCTTTCGCCTACAAATACCCCCAGACTAAAAACCCTAACACGGTGTTGAAGGGAATATGCCCTAGAGGCACTTAATATAGATAGTTTATTGGTTATATTCCAATTGTTCATTATATGTTTTATACCATGCTATAACTGTATTAAGCGGAAACATTAATACACGTGTGGTAGATAAACAACCAGGTCCCTAGTAGCCTCTATCTAACTAGTTCATTGGGCAAATGATGATCGAGGTTTCCCGATCATGTGACATTCATGTCAGTTGACAATGGAGTCATATCATTGGGAGAATGAAGTGATGGACATACCCAATATTTGTAGGACGTAGTCATTACACCTTCGACCGTGAGATCTACTCTTATTGCTATTCCTGGAAGACACTTTGATTGCATCAAACGTCATATTTATATAGTGTGACAATAAAGGTGTCCCTCTCGGGTGTCGGAAAGGAGTATGTTGAGACGGGGGATCAAGAGCGGGATTTGACAGTCCGCATAGCAGGATAGATACTCTAGGGCCCACTCGGTGAGATTATGTCAAATGAGTTTGCAAACATGTGACTAGGTCACCAGCTGACATAATATCATAGACGAGTAGAAAATAGTGTTGTCGGTAACGAGATCAAGCTAGGTATGGAGATATCTATGAATGAGTCTCGGACACGCTAAGTATCGCTATGGCAAAAGGTTTAAGACTCAGACGTCCAGGTTCGATAGGTAAAGTATTCATTATCTCGCAGGGATTAATTCTGGGTATCCTCGGTCCACGAATTAGTCATTGATCGGAGAGAAGTCTCGATCATGTGTGGTGAGATAATCGAACCGCTAGGGTATCACACTTAAGGGGAGTCGACATTTTACCGGAAGAGAAAAATAGGAAAAGAGAGACCGGGAACGTCCCGGGAAAGTTCCGATGGAGATCGGGCAGCGACGAAATAGTTTTCGGAGCCGGAATAAATTATGTAATATGTATTTAATATTAATTAGTGTAATTAATAGTTAAATATATATTTATTTAATTTTTCTGAATTTTTTAATGGCAAAAATCCCTAAATGGACCTCTTGTGCCAAAGAGGCCCATGAAGGGGGGGAAGGAGTCCCCCTCTTGGAAGGGGCTGGTTCGGCCGGCCTAGGTGGGCCCCTTGTGGCCCACCTAGGGCCGGCGCATGGGGTGGTGGCCGGCTGGGGCTGTGGGTTTAGTCCCACACCCCCAGCCTGGCAAGTTGGGCACCCCCCTTGCTCCTATATATAGAGGGGCACCCCCTGGCCTTTGAGACACACCAATTTCTCTCTCTCTCTCCTTGGATCACGTGACTCCCAAGTTTGGAGTTGCGCCAAGGATAAGTTTTCTCCACCATACGCACGCCGCCGTGCTGCTGGTCTTCCGGTCCCAGTCTTCCGCTGCTCGTCCCTGGATCGGGCCCGGAGTTCGTCGGCTTCACCGTACGTGTGTAACGCCCTGCGAGGTGCCACACTATTGGTGCTGGAGGTCTGCTTCCTCCATACGGCCTCAAGGTCGTCGCCGGTTTCACCGACATCGCCGCGTCATCGTCTTCTTCGTCGCGCCAAGTTCTCTGCGACCTTGAGGTCGGCTACGGCGTCTACGTCGTCAACGCTTGTGCGGGAGCGTAATCCCCGCTTTTCGGTCTACAAGAGGTGTGTATACCGACCCCCCTTGCGTACTACTATATCTGCATAGTATAGATCTTGGCTAGTTTTTGGTTATCGCGGTTAGGAAGTTTTTTGTTTTCTGCCTGCGATCCCCTTCAGTGGTATCAGAGCCGATCTATGCGTAGATATAGCTGTGCGCTAGCTTCACCCGTGTTTTATACGGGGACATCGTTCTTATTATTTGCTACCCTCTCGCGTGCACTTGCACTGTCGGCAGCATCGAGTTGATGAAGCGGCCCGGACCGACCTTACGCGTACGCTTACGCGAGACTGGTTCCACAACTGACATACGGCTGGTTCCGTATATGTGGCTGGCGGGTGTCTGTCTCTCTCTCTTTAGTTGGCTTTGCATTTTCAATGGAGGGCCCGAAAGGGATACATAAATATGCAATTATTTGATCGTTGTTGTGGTCATAGGTTCGTAGGTATGAAGCGGTTCTATTTACGACAGCCCCAAGCCACGTAAAATATGCAAAAGATAAAGTAGAAGCGTCTAACTTTATTTTGCAGGGGCAATGTGATATGGTCAAGGTAGGTTTATTAAATTGTTTATGAACTGTTGGCGCGGAGGAGACCACCGGCGCAAGGACCATGTCACATCGCATTACATTTTGATGTTTTGTATGCATCTTATATTGTGTGATTATATATTAGTATATATTAGTTACACGGCGGTAGTAATATAAGATGATCCCTCCAAAATACCACTAGTGTTCTTCCTTCGACGTGCACCACCAAGAAAGTTCTACGTTATGAGGCAGGCCGTGACGATCGGGTGTCAGACATATCGTCGTTCGCATACAGTGGGTGTAATCCATGTTGCACGCGCGTTCGTTGAAGGTTATTGTGGCGAGCCTAGCATATGCAGATATGGCCTCGGAACACGGAGGCCGAAAGGTCGAGCATGAGTCACAGAGTTGTTGTGATCGACATTTCGATGTCCACCTTTGAAGTTGTGTTGCCGGCTCTGACGATGAGGGGTTGCACAATGGATGGGGGTCGTGTAATCACTAAAACGATTAGAGGGATATCGTTTTGAGTGGGAGTTCTGATGGTTTTATTTTATTAAAACTTGAACCCTATTTTATAATGAACAAAGTCTGTTTTGCAAACCTTTGTAGATATTAATCAATGTAATAGCATTCTTTAAAATTAGGCGCATTCCTGCGATTGAGAAACTTAAAAAAAAATTTGGGTCCAAACTTCATAGTTTTATACTTTACCTTGAGGATACTCCTTGTTTAAACCATTAGCTCTTTGTGATACAATACCCGCTAAGAGATAAACCCGGAGATTCCGCTAACAAAAGGATAATTTGGATTATCAAGTTTTGAGCGGATAATATCATCATAGTCCAGTGTATGCTATGATCTCTGCCATAGAGAATTAAGGTGGGTACGAGTTGTTAGATCGCGAGCATATGAGATGATCGCTAAACTCGGGATACACCTAATGTTGGTTTGATGAAGTTTAACAGTACGGACTGTTTTTCCTTCTCAGCCAAGATGGAAGAGAATACACACATTGAAAGAGCACGTGGCAGTCATACTTGATGAC
Source organism: Poa annua (assembly GCA_026929855.1). NCBI lineage: Eukaryota > Viridiplantae > Streptophyta > Magnoliopsida > Poales > Poaceae > Poa > Poa annua. Next base: position 77,949,561 of record CM049433.1, read on the forward strand.
ATCGGTCATAATAGATGACATTGAGACGCCTCGCTCAGCTCGATCACTGTATGACAGACAACGTTGCCAGGTGCAAATGCTTTGTCATAGACTATGTCATGCAAAGGGGAATCGTTCACGTTCTTGATTACGTTGGAAGTATCAAGAAGATGAAACAGATCGCCGGGAAGTCATCAATGATGATGGTGTATATATGATATACATGTTATGAATGTTTTAACTAAGCAAGTACTCGCAGTAGTGACTAAGTTTTTGATACTAGTCATGTTTTATGAAAACCAGGTTTACTGCTTGAGTAGCTTGGAAGGATGAGGTGACATTGCGTGTTGATAATGGCAGACAAATTGTTGTGATGGCCATAGACACTCTCCCTCTAGATCTACCATTTGAATAAATTCTTTTATGATCGCCTGTTAGTATGATCGTTATAAGTGTGTCTCCTCTAGCGAGACAATTGTTCATATATGTTAGTGACAAATTCGTTGTCCTATATTTATGAAGTAATGATCATATGCCGATTTGAATTTAGATGGTAGAAGCTCCCACATTCATAATATTAATGCCAAAGGATACAAACTTAATAAAGACACCACATATGTGTGGCACTGCCGTTTAATTCATGTCAATGTTATAGTCAATGAATTAGCACCATATCGGATGGATCTACAAGTCCTTAGATTTGATCTTTTGACACTTGCAAGATAACTAAGACACCGTTTTCGGAAAACGGGCATATAACTTATTGATAGTCATGCATATAGATGTATGTGGATCAATGAAGTAATTGACGGGTAGTGAAGACCTTTATTTCGTGAACTTCGCTGAACGTTTTGAGTATAACTTGTTGAGAATCATGCATATGGGTGTATGTGAATCAATGAAGTACTTTAAACGTGTAGTGGAAGTCTTTATTTCATAGACTTCATGAATATTCCGAGTAGGTATATGGATATCACTCAAGGAATGTTAGTCTGGAAATTTTGATTCGATCAAACAAGTTCAGAATGAAGTAGGAAATAAATTTAACAAGAAAATCAAATTTCTGCGATGCAGATCGAGGAAATAAAGATTTGAGTTATAATGTTGGCACATCATTGGAAGACTTGTGAGAAGAGTTCCACAAATTACGTCGCATGGAACACCATAGTGTTATGGTATGTTAGGACGTCGTAATCGCACCCTATCGGATAGTGTGTGCTAAATAAATCTCTTATCGAATTATTGTGATCGTTAGAGTCATATGGTAGAAACATAGCATTCACGTTAGATAATAGGGAAACCATTTAAATCCATGGAGACAATACCATATGAGTGATGGCATGGCTTTTGGCCTAGATTGTCGTTTCAGCAATTTAGTGTTTCGATGTGATCAAACCTAAAATGGATTAATCTTTGTAGTGTACCGTACCTAAAGGGTTAGTTGGGTACATGTCTCACGACATAGGCAAAATCGTTGCCGGGATATACCTTGCGAAAGAAATAGTTTCTTGTCCAAGGGTATAAGTGAGAAAGAAAGTAGAGCAAGACGAAGTTGATGAACTTTCTCTCCAGACATCAGAGTGGCGCAACCGAAAGTGTTTTCGGTGTCATGCTCCATAGCTTGAAAGAAGCTGATGATACAAGATCATGATGTTCTGAGCTCATACTAAGAACGTAGGCGTACGAGGTTGTGTTTCACACTATGTGTTACGACAATCTTGTTATGAAGGTCATGTTAATGGAATATGACAGACCTACGAACTACGAAGAAGAGATGGTAAACCTAAGTCCGAGAAATGACTATGAGTCATATATGATCCGAGATAAAATCCATGTACGATTACCAGGTAATGACTTGGGAGATCTTCTTCATGGCATCTAGGCTGTTAATGGAATATGGAATTTTATGAGAGAATAGACACTGATAAGGATCGATTTGTCATGAAACAGTTCCGACAGATTCAAAAGTTGACCACAACGAGATTTGTCTCAAGTGGCGAAGCCTAATTCTATTCGGGGTCGTTTAGCAATTACTATAATTTCAAATTGAGAAATTGATAGATGGATAAGGAAACCATGTTTCTTAATGGTATGATTAAGAAAGAGTTGTAATTAGTACAATGAAATGGTTTGGTGATCCTGAGGATGCTAAACATGTATGCAAACTTCAGATGTCCATTCAGGGGCTGAAGTAAGCATATCGGAGCTGGAATCTTCACTTTGATGATGTGATCAAAAGTTTTTGGAGTTGTCCAAAATAGTTGAAGAAACTAGCATTTACAAATATGTGAGTGGGAGCTAAGTAGCTTTCCTTGATCTTATATGCGGAAGGCTTATTTGAGTGGGAGCTAGGTGTCATTCGTGATTTTGTATGTAACGACATATTGAATGACACAGATCCTCTAGTAGAGTATAAAGGATTATTTAAGTGATTAAATTTTCTATGAATGAAGTTAGGAGTATTAGGCATTCGATCTATAATTGTATAGATCAAGAGGGGCTTAATAACATTAGGTCGGAATATTTTCCTAGGTTAAGATTCTGAAGTGTGTCAGAATAGAACAAGTGAAGAAAAAGGTTCTTGCTTGTATGACTAGGAATAATATTAAGTTTATCTTGGCATTTTCAGTGATAGCTGATGAAAGAAAAGTGATGTTCGACATCCTCTATGCCTCAGACATAGATTCTATCAGACTGAAAGCTCGACTTAGTGTGACCCATGTTCTTGGTTGAAGAACGGGTTCTAGAGTGATCCTTGTGTGGATCAATGAACAAACGTTAAGTATATTCTTCAGTGTCTATGAGAACTGAAGATATGTTTTCTGGTAAAGGGTAAAAGTGGAAATACAACTTGCCGTAAATCGGTTACGATGATGCAAGTTATGACTCTGACCCATACGACTAGAAATCTCATATAGGAGATGGCCTTTGTTTTGAAGAAAGACATGGTTAGCTTGCGAAGTTGCATATGAATGCACTGTCGCATAATCTACATAATAGGTATAGAAGTATATGGCAACTTCAGAAGTAGCTAGTATGATTGGACTGAGTCTCACTCCATCGACTAAGATATATTTCGCCGTCATCATAAGATGCGGGATGATGTCAAACTGGTTGACATAGAAGTGTTGCAAAGCACATACAGATCTCAATGTGTGAGATCTGTTGACTGTATTCCTCTTCCACGAGACAAGCATGCACCAAGATGCTATGGGTGTTGAGCTTTTACCAAGTTGTAAACTAGATTAAGTGTTACCCTAGTGCAAGTGGGAGACTGAAGGGAATATGCCCTAGAGGCACTTAATAAAGATAGTTTATTGGTTATATTCCAATTGTTCATTATATGTTTTATACCATGCTATAACTGTATTAAGCGGAAACATTAATACACGTGTGGTAGATAAACAACCAGGTCCCTAGTAGCCTCTATCTAACTAGTTCATTGGGCAATTGATGATCGAGGTTTCCCGATCATGTGGCATTCATGTCAGTTGACAATGGAGTCATTTCATTGGGAGAATGACGTGATGGACATACCCAATATTTGTAGGACGTAGTCATTACACCTTCGACCGTGAGATCTACTCTTATTGCTATTCCTGGAAGACACTTTGATTGCATCAAACGTCATATTTATATAGTGTGACAATAAAGGTGTCCCTCTCGGGTGTCGGAAAGGAGTATGTTGAGACGGGGGATCAAGAGCGGGATTTGCCAGTCCGCATAGCAGGATAGATACTCTAGGGCCCACTCGGTGAGATTATGTCAAATGAGTTTGCAAACATGTGACTAGGTCACCAGCTGACATAATATCATAGACGAGTAGAAGATAGTGTTGTCGGTAACGAGATCAAGCTAGGTATGGAGATATCTATGAATGAGTCTCGGACACGCTAAGTATCGCTATGGCAAAAGGTTTAAGACTCAGACGTCCAGGTTCGATAGGTAAAGTATTCATTATCTCGCAGGGATTAATTCTGGGTATCCTCGGTCCACGAATTAGTCATTGATCGGAGAGAAGTCTCGATCATGTCTGGTGAGATAATCGAACCGCTAGGGTATCACACTTAAGGGGAGTCGACATTTTACCGAAAGAGAAAAATAGGAAAAGAGAGACCGGGAACGTCCCGGGAAAGTTCTGATGGAGATCGGGCAGCGACGAAATAGTTTTCGGAGCCGGAATAAATTATGTAATATGTATTTAATATTAATTAGTGTAATTAATAGTTAAATATATATTTATTTAATTTTTCTGAATTTTTTAAAGGCAAAAATCCCTAAATGGGCCTCTTGTGCCAAAGAGGCCCATGAAGGGGGGAAGGAGTCCCCCTCTTGGAAGGGGCTGGTTCAGCCGGCCTAGGTGGGCCCCTTGTGGCCCACCTAGGGCCGGCGCATGGGGTGGTGGCCGGCTGGGGCTGTGGGTTTAGTCCCACACCCCCAGCCTGGCAAGTTGGGCACCCCCCTTGCTCCTATATATAGAGGGGCACCCCCTGGCCTTTGAGACACACCAATTTCTCTCTCTCTCTCCTTGGATCACGTGACTCCCAAGTTTGGAGTTGCGCCAAGGATAAGTTTTCTCCACCATACGCACGCCGCCGTGCTGCTGGTCTTCCGGTCCCAGTCTTCCGCTGCTCGTCCCTGGATCGGGCCCGGAGTTCGTCGGCTTCACCGTACGTGTGTAACGCCCTGCGAGGTGCCACACTATTGGTGCTGGAGGTCTGCTTCCTCCATACGGCCTCAAGGTCGTCGCCGGTTTCACCGACATCGCCGCGTCATCGTCTTCTTCGTCGCGCCAAGTTCTCCGCGACCTTGAGGTCGGCTACGGCGTCTACGTCGTCCACGCTTGTGCAGGAGCGTAATCCCCGCTTTTCGGTCTACAAGAGGTGTGTATACCGACCCCCCTTGCGTACTACTATATCTGCATAGTATAGATCTTGGCTAGTTTTTGGTTATCGCGGTTAGGAAATTTTTTGTTTTCTGCCTGCGATCCCCTTCAGGTGTTCATATTTTCCTCCACGGGTCCCGAGCCGCCGCCGTCGTCAACACCAATTCGGGAGAGATCAGAACTTCTCCCCGGCACCCTGTCGGGAGGGGGAATCATCACCGGAGGCCTCTACATCGCCATGACCGCCTCCGGACTGATGCGTGAGTAGTCTACCCTTGGACTACGGGTCCATAGCAGTAGCTAGATGGTTGTCTTCTCCTCTTGTGCTATCATGTTTAGATCTTGTGAGCTGTCTATCATGATCAAGTTCACCGTTATGTAATACTTCATGTTGTGTTTGCTGGGATCCGATGAATATTGAGTACTAAAGTTATTGCTTCATAATATATCATGTGTGTGCTATGTAATGATCTTCCATGCTCTCCGTTACTTGTGTATGCTCTGGCCAAGTAGATACTTGTGACTCCAAGAGGGGGTATTTATGCTCGATAGTAGGTTCATGTCTCTATTAAATCTGGGGTGGTGACAGCTAGTTGTAGATGTACTGTTGCTACTAGGGATAAAACAGTAGTACTTTGTCTAAGGATGATGTTACTTACTTACTTTACACACAGTGCTTAAGGCGATAATCTGTTGCATGCAACTTAATACTGAAAGGGGTGCGGACGCTAACCGGAAGGTGGATTATTAGTCATAGATGCGGTTGAAACGGTCTATGTATATTGTTGTAATGCCCGAATGAATCTCACACTAGACATCATAACGTTGGTATATGCATTGGTTTGCTCATCATTATTCTATCAATTGCCCAGCTGTAATTTGTTTACCCGCATGAATGTTATTATTATTTATGGAGAGACACCACTAGTGAACTGTGGACCCCGGTCCTTCTCTTTAATCTGATAAACCACAAACTGCAAACATGTTACTTTCTGCAAACAAACATCTTTCTTCCACACATACGTTTAATCCTTTGTTACAGCAAGCCGGCGAGATCGACAACCTCACCGTTAAGTTGGGGCAAAGTATCTTGATTGTGTTGTGTGAAGGTTCCACGTCACCTACGTCCCAGGAAGCATTTTCTGGCGCCTTTACGTCGCAGATTTTTCTGGCGCCGTTGACACCTCGGGGGAATTCATTATTTCCTACTGGTTCGGTAACCTTGGTTTCACAACTGAGGGAAAGTTGTTGCTGCACTACTTCATACCTTCCTCTTGGGGTCTCCCAACAACACACCCACCGTGTGCATCAGATGCCCGTTTGTGGCGCACCCTTAGCCCATGCGCCACAAAAAACATTTAGTGGTGCACCAAACTAGTGCGCCACAAACATCTGTGGCGCACAAAATAAAAATGCGCCACTGAAATTTGGTTTTTTGTGGCGCACCGTGGAGCATGCGCCATAGAAAGAGGGTGGTCCCTGCCAGGCAGGTCGAATTTCGAAATCCGGGGATCTTTCTTTGGCGCACGAAGCCCATGCGCCACAGAAAGTAGACATTCTGTGACGCACCCTGGACCATGCGCCACAAAAAGTGGACATTCTGTGGCGCATTGTGAGGGGTGCGCCACAGAAATCCAACATTCTGTGGCGCATGGGCCTGGTGCGCCACAGAACCACCTTTTCCCGCCTTTTTTCCTGTCACGCCCTTTCCCGCCTTTTCTCCCGCCACCCTTTCCCGGTATTTTTCTGCTCTCCTCTTCCTATAAAACCCCCCCTTCGGTCTGAGCTTTGGTATTATAGATTTTCAGTCTAGGCGGGCAAGCATGGTTTGTGTTGGTCCTTGCAATAAGTGTGCGTCTGGCGGGTTCCACAGTCCCGCCGCCGAGTATCTCGCGCGTATTTCCCATAATTTGCATGTTGAGAGTAGGAAAGTGTATCACGACGAACTTATTGAGAGTGAGAGCCATCTCGCTTTGCTGGGAGCCAAGCTATGCAGCGCTGGGTATCCATATCGGACCCCCAACCAAATTCGTCGTGAATTGATTAGGATTCGAGCCAGGTTTGAGAAGAAAGTTGAGAAGGGCAAGTTCTTCAAGACTCAATGGGATCTTGATTCATACGCTGAGTCTTACCGTTGGGTAGATGAGAGCGATGATTCTGATGACTTCATGCCGTCGTCCAAGGCCCTGAAGTCTCAAGGAGCGTCGAAGGGGAAGGGCAAGAAGGTTGAATCGTCGTCCAAGAACAAGAGTGTATCATCGTCAAAGGGCAAGGGCGCTACATCAACGGATGCAGCAGGCTGCGTTGATGGGAGGTGAATTTATTAAGTTCGGCGAATTTCAGTTGTGTTGTGTATCTTCATTTCAGCTATGTTGTATCGTAATTTGAGTTGTGTTGTATTTTTATTTCAGCTCTGTTGTATCTTTAATTTGTCGTGTGTTATATGTGATGTCGGTTTGAGTTGTATATTATTCACTACCAACTTATTTGAAGTTTAGCACAATGAAGATTCAATTTATGTAGAAGAATTCAATTCAAGATATATGCGATTCAACAGGGTTTTTTTATAGGGTAGATTTTTTTCGCACACCCCAGGTTTTTCTGTGGCGCATGCGTCCTTTTTTCTGTGGCGCATGGATTTTTGTGGCGCATGCTGCTTCCTTCTGTGGCGCAGCCAGCCCATGCGCCATAGAAAGGACTCCCCAACAAAACCCCCACCCACCCCTATCCCGCACGACCTTATCCTCTCGCGCGCGCGCCTCCTCCAGCGCGCCGCCGCCGCTCGCAGCGCTACTCGCCGCTCCTCCCGCGCGCTATCCCTCCTCCCACCGCCGCCGCCGCGCTAGCCCTCCTCCCACCGCCGCCGCCGCAGCCGCGGACGCGCGTCCCCGTCCCTGTCCCTCGCGCCCCCGCCTTGGTCCGGCTGGGAGCCGCGCCGGCCGTGCGCCGCCTCCCTCGCCTGCTCCCGCCGCGCGTCGGCGCCGAGCCCGCTACGGGCGCCGCTGCGGCGTCCGACGAGGCCGCGCGTTCCACGAGACAGGTGAGGAGTCCCTTCCCCCTGAAGGAGATATGCCCTAGAGGCACTTAATAAAGATAGTTTATTCGTCATATCTCAATTGTTCATTATATGTTTTATACCATGCTATAACTGTATTAAGCGGAAACATTAATACACGTGTGGTAGATAAACAACCAGGTCCCTAGTAGCCTCTATCTAACTAGTTCATTGGGCAATTGATGATTGAGGTTTCCCGATCATGTGACATTTATGTCAGTTGACAATGGAGTCATGTCATTGGGAGAATGACGTGATGGACATACCCAATATTTGTAGGACGTAGTCATTACGCCTTCGACCGTGAGATCTACTCTTATTGCTATTCCTGGAAGACACTTTGATTGCATCAAACGTCATATCTTACATAGTGTGACAATAAAGGTGTCCCTCTCGGGTGTCGGAAAGGAGTATGTTGAGACGGGGGATCAAGAGCGGGATTTGCCAGTCCGCATAGCAGGATAGATACTCTAGGGCCCACTCGGTGAGATTATGTCAAACGAGCTTGCAAGCGTGTGACTAGGTCACCAGGACATAAGATCATGGACGAGTAGAAGTTAGCAGTGTCGGTAACGAGATCAAGCTGGGTATGGAGATATCCATAAACGAGTCTCGGACACGCTAAGTATCGCATGGCAAAAGGTTTAAGACTCGGACGTCTAGGTTCGAACGGTAAAGTATTCGTTATCTCGCAGGGATTAATTCTGGGTATCCTCGGTCCACGAATTAGTTATTGATCGGAGAGGAGTCTCGATCATGTCTGGTGAGATAATCGAACCGCTAGGGTAACACACTTAAGGGGAGTCGACATTTTACCGGAAGAGAAAAATAGGAAAAGAGAGCACCGGGAACGTCCCGGGAAAGTTCCGATGGAGATCGGGCAGCGACGAAATAGTTTTCGGAGCCGGAATGAAGTATGTAATATGTATTTAATATTAATTAGTGTAATTAATAGTTAAATATATTTTATTTTAATTTTTCCTGAATTTTTAAAGGAAAAATCCCTAAATGGGCCTTTTTGGGCAAAAGGGCCCATGAGGGGGGGAGGAGTCCCCCCAAGGGGAGAGGGCTGGTTCGGCCGGCCTAGGTGGGCCACATGGGGCCCACCTAGGGCCGGCGCACCTAGCTAGGTCGGCCAGGGCTGGTGTGGGATTAGTCCCACACCGCCCGGCTGGCGAGGTTGGCTGCTCCCATCCCCCTTTATATAGAGGGGCACCCCTGGCCTTTGAAACACACCTTTTTCTCTCTCTCTCTCTCCTTGGATCACGTGACTCCCAAGTTTGGAGTTGCGCCAAGGACAAAGTTTTCTCCACCATACGCACGCCGCCGCGCTGCTGGTCTTCCGATCCCAGTGTTCCGCTGCTCGTCCCTGGATCGGGCCCGGAGTTCGTCGGCTTCACCGTATGTGTGTAACGCCCTGCGAGGTGCCACGCTAGTGGTGCTGGAGGTCTGCTTCCTCCACACGGCCTCGAGGTCGTCGTCGGTTTCACCGATATCGCCGCGTCATCGTCTTCTTCGTCGCGCCAAGTTCTCCGCGACCTTGAGGTCGGCTACGGCGTCTACGTCAGCAACGCTTGTGTGGGAGCGTAATCCCTGTTTTTCGGTCTACAAGGGTATGTATACCGGACCCCCTGCGTACTACTATATCTGCATAGTATAGATTCTGGCTAGTTTAAGGTTATCGCTGTTAGGAAATTTTTTGTTTTCTGCCTGCGATCCCCTTCAGTGGTATCAGAGCCGATCTATGCGTAGATATAGCTGTGCGCTAGCTGCACCCGTGTTTTTCACGGGGGCAACGTTCTTATTATTTGCTACCCTCTCGCGTGCACTTGCACTGCCGGCAGCATTGAGTTGATGAAGCGGCCCGGACCGACCTTACGCGTACGCTTACGCGAGACTGGTTCCACAACTGACATACGGCTGGTTCCGTATATGTGGCTGGCGGGTGTCTGTCTCTCTCTCTTTAGTTGGCTTTGCATTTTCAATGGAGGGCCCGAAAGGGATGAATAAATATGCAATTATTTGATCGTTGTTGTGGTCATAGGTTCGTAGGTATGAAGCGGTTCTATTTACGACAGCCCCAAGCCACGTAAAATATGCAAAAGATAAAGTAGATGCGTCTAACTTTATTTTGCAGGGGCTATGTGATATGGTCAAGGTAGGTTTATTAAATTGTTTATAAACTGTGGGCGCGAAGGAGACCACCGGCGCAAGGACCATATCACGTCGCATTACATATTGATGTTTTGTGTGCATCTTATATTGTGTGTATATATATAGTATATATTAGTTACACGGCGGTAGTAATATAAGATGATCCTTCCAAAATACCATTTGTGTTCTCCCTTCAACGTGCACCACCAAGAAAGTTCTACGTTATGAGGCAGGCCGTGACGATCGGGTGTCAGACATATCGTCGTTCGCATACAGTGGGTGTAAGCCATGTTGCACGCGCATTTACGTTGATGGTTATTATGGCGAGCCTAGCATGTACAGACATGGCCTCGGAACAAGGTGACCGAAAGGTTAAGCATGAGTCACAAAGTTGTTGTGATTGACATGTCGATGTCTACCTTTGAAGTTATGTTGCCGGCTCTGATGATGAGGGGTTGCATAATGGATGAGGATCGTGTAATCACTAAAACGATTAGAGGGATATTCGTTTTGAGTGGGAGTTCTGGTAGTTTTATTTTATTAAAACTTGAACCCTATTTTATAATGAACAAAGTCTTTATGTTTTGCAAAACCTTTGTAGATATTAACCAGTGTAATAGCCTTCTTTAAAAATTAGGCGCAATCCTGCGATTGAGAAACTTAAAAGGTTGGGTCCAAACTTCATAGTTTTATACTTTAGCTGGAGGATACTCCTTGTTTAAACCATTAGCTCTTTGTGATACAATACCCGCTAGGAGATAAACCCGGAGATTCCGCTGACAAAAGGGTAATTTGGATTATCAAGTTTTGTGCGGATAATATCATCATAGTCCAGTGTATGTTATGATCTCTGCCATAGAGAACTAACGGTGGGTACGAGTTGTTAGATCGCGAACATATGAGATGATCGCTAAACTCGGGATACACCTAAAGTTGGGTTGATGAAGTTTTACAGTATGTTGACTGTTTTTCTTCTCAACCAAGATGGAAGAGAATACATGCGTTGAAGGAGCACGTGGCGGTCATACTCGATGACATTGGTCATACTTGATGACATTGGTCATATTTGATGACATTGAGACGCCTCGCTCAGCTCGATCACTGGATGACAGACAACGTTGCCAGGTGTAAATGCTTCGTCATAGACTATGTCATGCAAGGGGAATCGTTCACCTTCATGGTTCTTGATTGCGTTGGAAGTATCAAGAAGATGAAACAGATCGCCGGGAAGTCATCAATGATGATGGTGTATATATGATATACACGTTATGAATGTTTTGCCTAAGCAAGTACTCGCAGTAATGACTAAGTTTTTGATACTAGTCATGTTTTATGAAAACCAGATTTACTGCTTGAGTAGCTTGGAAGGATGAGATGACAATGTGTGTTGATGATGGCAGACAAAATGTTGTGATGGCCATAGACACTCTCCCTCTAGATCTACCATTTGAATAAATTCTTTTATGATCGCCTGTTAGTATGATCGTTATAAGTGTGTCTTCTCTAGCAAGACAATTGTTCATATATGTTAGTGACAAAATCATTGTCCTATATTTATGAAGTAATGATCATCAGCCGATTTGAATTTAGATGGTAGAAGCTCCCACATTCATAATATTAATGCCAAAGGATACAAACTTAATAAAGACACCACATTCGTGTGGCACTACCGTTTAAGTCATGTCAATGTTATAGTCAATGAACAAGCTCCATACGGATGGATCTACAAGTCCTTAGATTTGATCTTTTGACACTTGCAAGATAACTAAGACACCGTTTTCGGAAAGCGGGCATATAACTTATTGATAGTCATGTATTTTGATGTATGTGGATCAATGAAGTAATTAACGTGTAGTGGAGACCTTTATTTCGTAAGCTTCAATGAACGTTTGAGTATAACTTGTTGAGAATCATGCATGTGTGTGTATGTGAATCAATGAAGTACTTTAACGTATAGTGGAAGTCTTTGTTTCCTAGACTTCATGAATATTCCGAGTAGATATACGGATATCCACTTAGGGAATGTTAGTCTGAAAATTTTGATTCGATCAAACAAGTTCAGAATGAAGTAGGAAAATAAATTTAACAAGAAAATCAAATTCCTGCGATACAGATCGAGGAAATAAAGATTTGAGTTATAATGTTGGCATATCATTGGAAGACTTGTGAGAAGAGTTCCACAAATTACGTTGCATGGAATACCATAGTGTCATGGTATGTTAGGACGTCGTAATCGCACCCTATCGGATAGTGTGTGGCAAATAAATCTCTTACTGAATTATTGTGATCATTGGAGTCGTATGGTAGAAACATAACATGGAAACCATTTAAATCCATGGAGACAATACCATATGAGTGATGGCATGGCTTTTGGTCTAGATTGTCGTTTCAGCAATTTAGTGTTTTGATGTGATCAAACCTAAAATGGATAAGTCTTTGTAGTGTACCGTACCTAAAGAATTAGTTGGGTACATGTCTCACGACATAGGCAAAAACGTTGCCGGAATATGCCTTGCAAAAGAAATAGTTTCTTGTCCAAGGGTATTAGTGGGAAAGGAAGTAGAGCAAGACGAAGTTAATGAACTTCCTCTCCAGACATCAGAGTGGCGCAACGGAAAGTGTTTCCGGTGTCATGCTCCTCAACTTGAAAGAAGCTGATGATAAAGATCATGATGCTCTGAGCTCATACTAAAAACGTAGCCGTACGAGGTTGTGTTCCACACTGTGTGGTACGACAATCTTGTTATGAAGGTCATATTAATGGAATATGACAGACCTACGAACTACGAAGAAGAGATGGTAGACCTAAATCCGAGAAATGGCTATGAGTCATATATGATCCGAGATAAAATCCATATACGATTACCAGGTAATGACTTGGGAGATCTTCTTGATGGCATCTAGGCTGTTAATAGAATATGGAATTTTATGAGAGAATAGACGCTGATAAGGATCGATTTTTCGTGAAACAGTTCCGACAGATTCAAAAGTTGACCACAACGAGATTTTGTCTCAAGTGGCGAAGCCTAAATCTATTCGGGGTCGTTTAGCAATTACTACAATTTCAAATTGAGAAATTGATAGATGGATAAGGAAACCATGTTTCTTAATGGTATCATTAAGAAAGAGTTGTAATTAGTACAATGAAATGGTTTGGTGATCCTGAGGATGCTAAACATGTATGCAAACTTCAGCTGTCCATTCATGGGCTGAAGCAAGCATATCGGAGCTGGAATCTTCACTTTGATGATGTGATCAAAGGATTTTGGAGTTGTCCAAAATAGTTGAAGAAACTTGCATTTGCAAAGAAGTGAGTGGGAGCTAAGTAGCTTTTCTTGATCTTATATGTGAATGGCATATTTGAGTGGGAGCTAAAAGAAATTCCTTGGTCTTATATACGGATGGCGTATTTAAGTGGGAGCTAAGTGTCATTCCTGATTCTATGTAACGACATATTGAGAATGATACAGATCCTCTGGCAAAGTATAAAGGATTATTTAAGTGATTAAATTTTCTATGAATGAAGTTAGGAGTATTAGGCATTCAATCTATAATTGTATAGATCAAAAAGGGGCTTAATAACATTAGGTCGAAATATTTTCCTAGGTTAAGATTCTGAAGTGTTTCAGAATAGAACAAGCGAAGAAATAGGTTCTTGCTTGTATGACTAGGTAAAATATTAAGTTTATCTTGGCATTTTCAGTGATAGCTGATGAAAGAAAAATGATGTTCGACATCATCTATGCCTCAGACATAGGTTCTATCAGACTGAAAGCTCGACTTGGTGTGACCCACGTTCTTGGTTGAAGAACGGGTTCTAGAGTGATCCTTGTGTGGATCAATGAACAAGCGTTAAGTATATTCTTCAGTGTCTGTGAGAACTGAAGATATGTTTTCTGGTAAAGGGTAAGAGTGGTAAGACAACTTGCCGTAAAACGGTTACGATGATGCAAGTTATGACACTGACCCATACGACTAGAAATCTCATATAGGAGATGTCCTTTGTTTTGAAGAAAGACATGGTTAGCTTGCGAAGTCGCATATGAATGCACTGTCGCATAATCTACATAATAGGTATAGAAATATATGGCAACTTCAGAAGTAGCAAGTGTGATTGGACTGAGTCTCACTCCATCGACTAAGATATATTTCGCCGTCATCATAAGATACGGGATGATGTCAAACTGGTTGACATAGAAGTGTTGCAAAGCACATACAGATCTCAATGTGTAAGATCTGTTGACTGTATTCCTCTTCCACGAAGCAAGCATGCACCAAGTTGCTATGGGTGTTGAGCTTTTACCAAGTTGTAAACTAGATTAAGTGTTACTCTAGCGCAAGTGGGAGACTGAAGGAGATATGCCCTAGAGGCACTTAATAAAGATAGTTTATTCGTCATATCTCAATTGTTCATTATATGTTTTATACCATGCTATAACTGTATTAAGCGGAAACATTAATACACGTGTGGTAGATAAACAACCAGGTCCCTAGTAGCCTCTATCTAACTAGTTCATTGGGCAATTGATGATCGAGGTTTCCCGATCATGTGACATTTATGTCAGTTGACAATGTAGTCATGTCATTGGGAGAATGACGTGATGGACATACCCAATATTTGTAGGACGTAGTCATTACGCCTTCGACCGTGAGATCTACTCTTATTGCTATTCCTGGAAGACACTTTGATTGCATCAAACGTCATATCTTACATAGTGTGACAATAAAGGTGTCCCTCTCGGGTGTCGGAAAGGAGTATGTTGAGACGGGGGATCAAGAGCGGGATTTGCCAGTCCACATAGCAGGATAGATACTCTAGGGCCCACTCGGTGAGATTATGTCAAACGAGCTTGCAAGCGTGTGACTAGGTCACCAGGACATAAGATCATGGACGAGTAGAAGTTAGCAGTGTCGGTAACGAGATCAAGCTGGGTATGGAGATATCCATGAACGAGTCTCGGACACGCTAAGTATCGCATGGAAAAAGGTTTAAGACTCGGACGTCTAGGTTCGAACGGTAAAGTATTCGTTATCTCGCAGGGATTAATTCTAGGTATCCTCGGTCCACGAATTAGTCATTGATCGGAGAGGAGTCTCGATCATGTCTGGTGAGATAATCGAACCGCTAGGGTAACACACTTAAGGTGAGTCGACATTTTACCGGAAGAGAAAAATAGGAAAAGAGAGCACCGGGAACGTCCCGAGAAAGTTCCGATGGAAATCGGGCAGCGACGAAATAGTTTTCAGAGCCGGAATGAATTATGTAATATGTATTTAATATTAATTAGTGTAATTAATAGTTAAATATATTTTATTTTAATTTTTCCTGAATTTTTAAAGGCAAAAATCCCTAAATGGACCTTTTTGGGCAAAAGGGCCCATGAGGGGGGGAGGAGTCCCCCCAAGGGGAGAGGGCTGGTTCGGCCGGCCTAGGTGGGCCACATGGGGCCCACCTAGGGCCGGCGCACCTAGCTAGGTCGGCCAGGGCTGGTGTGGGATTAGTCCCACACCGCCCGGCTGGCGAGGTTGGCTGCTCCCATCCCCCTTTATATAGAGGGGCACCCCTGGCCTTTGAAACACACATTTTTCTCTCTCTCTCTCTCCTTGGATAACGTGACTCCCAAGTTTGGAGTTGCGCCAAGGACAAAGTTTTCTCCACCATACGCACGCCGCCGCGCTGCTGGTCTTCCGGTCCCAGTCTTCCGCTGCTCGTCCCTGGATCGGGCCCGGAGTTCGTCGGCTTCACCGTATGTGTGTAACGCCCTGCGAGGTGCCACGCTAGTGGTGCTGGAGGTCTGCCTCCTCCACACGGCCTCGAGGTCGTCGTCGGTTTCACCGACATCGCCGCGTCATCGTCGTCTTCGTCGCGCCAAGTTCTCCGCGACCTTGAGGTCGGCTACGGCGTCTACGTCAGCAACGCTTGTGCGGGAGCGTAATCCCTGCTTTTCGGTCTACAAGGGTATGTATACCGGACCCCCTGCGTACTACTATATCTGCATAGTATAGATTCTGGCTAGTTTAAGGTTATCGCTGTTAGGAAAATTTTTGTTTTCTGCCTACGATCCCCTTCAATACCTATATTTGTACAGCAGGAAAAGTAAATCGAAAATTTCTGTAAACTTTTCTAAACTTTTCTGTGGCGCATGGAATTTGTTTCTGTGGCGCATGCAATTCTGTGGCGCACGGATTAGGAATGCGCCACTGATAAATTTCTGTGGCGCACTTGGATCGGTGCGCCACAGAAGCCTTTCTGTGGCGCACCGGGCGGGTGCGCCACAGAATTACAATTTAGTGGCGAGAATTCTGTGGCGCACCCCCCATTTTTCTGGGTGCGCCACGGAAAGGCTTAATGGTGCACCACATGTAGCCCTTTTTCCACTAGTGACATGATGACACAATAGGAGAAGACAACCATCTAGCTACTGCTATGGACCCGTAGTCCAAGGATGAACTACTCATGCATCAGTCCGGAGGCGGGCATGGTGATGTAGAGCCCTTCGGTGATGATTCCCCTCTCCGGCAGGGTGCCGGGAAGAGCTTCTGAACCCTCCCGAACTAGGGTTGATGGCGGCGGCGGCTCTGGAACGTATCGTGGAAAAGTGTTCGGGCTCTAGGTCTTATTTCGTCGGGGGTTATTTGTAGGCGAAAGGGCGAAGGCGGTGGAGCCCCGAGGGACCCACACCATGTCCCGGCGCGGCCGGGGGGACCCGCCCCGCCACGTGGTGTGGGCGCCTCGGTGCCCTACTCCGTCTCGTCTTCGGTGTTCTGGAAGCTCCCGAGAAAAATAGGGACTTTGGCTTTTGATTCGTCCAATTCCGAGAATATTTTCTTAACAGCTTTTCTGAAACCAAAAACAGCAGAAAACAGGGAACTGTCACTGTGGCATCTTGTTAATAGGTTAGTCCCTGAAAATGCATAAAAACCATATAAAGTGTATATAAAACATATAGCAAATGGTATAATATAAGTATGGAACATAAGAAATTATAGATACGTTTGAGACGTATCATATGGCTGGACTTTCAATATGAAATTCTTGTCTAGCTGGGCTCTTCGGCGTTTTGGTAAAACAGTGGTTTTTGCGTTTTGAACCGAATGAACTGAAACCAATATGGTTAGCACTTTTGCTAACTGAAATATTAGCCACAAACCAAAAAAAAATGAGCACAATTTCTTACATTTTTTGCTGGAATTTTAGTCTGCAAGTCATTGTAAAGGATTTTGAGAGTAAAACCTTTTGGGGCCAGAGTTGGATGTCTTCCTAGATGGTTGAATCCAACTTGTATTTACACAATCTTTGAATCCAGGTTGATCAACCCATAATTTCTCAAACCTGAATAATTAGCTTCTAAACTGATGTGTTCCTAGAAGGTTGAATCCAAAATGTATTTATATAATCCATGAATCCAGATTGAGCAACCCATAATTTCTCAAATCTAAATAAACTAGATTTTAAAATTATGATGTTAATTAAGGATGTGTGTTCAGTTAATATGATTGATTCACTTATAACGGTTTTTCTTTACAATTTTGATACTTCGGTAAATACGGATTTGTACGAAAATATTGTTCGGTTTCGGTAATAACCATTGAATTTCGGTTCACTTCGACTTCGTAATAACCAGACTAACCAAAGCTGACACAAATATTTGAATAACATATAAATTTTGTGGTCATATATTTCAATTTTATACTTTGTACGAACCTGGAGCGTTGCAAAAATTGAGAGACAAAATTTCGGCCAAAGTTAATAATGAATTTTTTTGGAAGTCAAGCTCATGACTGATGGACAGAAAGCAGAAGTATCCACGTCCTAACCAGTATGGTGGGTCGGCTTTGGTGAAGTTGGGATGGACTTTAAGTATGAAGTTCGTGTCTTGCTGGGCTTTCGGTGTTTCATATGGTTAGCGCTTTGCTAACTGAAATCTTAACCAGAAACCAAAAAATGGACCATATTTCTTTTCTTTTTTGCGGGAATTCTAGTTTTCAAGTTATTGTAAGGAGTTTTGTCAATAAAACCTTTCGGGGTCAACTTTCAGAAAATCATTTTATCTCCTTCACCCATTTGAACATTAGGAATAATAACCAGGATTTGTTTTTTTATATTAAAGGACATACCATACAATCAAATCCGTCGTATTCCCTAAATCAAAGTTCTCCCATAAAAGTTGTAAAAGATACACTTAACTTCCATAAGGCCCGACCAAAATAGAGATATCCCATGTTTGTCTTCAGTCTGAGTCAAGGTTTCCTAATGAGGATATTTTTCTTCAAAAATTGTTGCCAAGCCTCATCCTTATTCTCTAATCTCTAAAGCCACTTACATAACAAGCTAGTGTTCATTAGCTCAATGTTTAAGACACCCAAACCACCAAGATCTGTTGGGGGAACAAACAGTTTCCCAGTCTTATGCCATATTTCCTCTTGCCAAAGAAGACTACTTACGAAAATAGAGATGTCCTAGGTTTGTCTTCAGTCTGTGTCAAGGTTTCCTTATGAAGATTTTTTCTTCAAAAGTTGTTGCCAAGCCCCATCCTCATTCTCTAATCTCTAAAGCCACTTACACAACAAGCTAGTATTCATTATCGCAATGTTTAAGATACCCAAACCACCAAGATCTTATGGGGGAACAAACAGTTTCCCAGTTTATCAAGTGGTATACCATATTTCCTCTTGCCAAAGAAGACTACTTCTGAAAATATCAAAAATGATCCTAACCCCAACAGGAAGTCTATAAAAGGTTATCATGTAGAAAGGTGTAGTGATCAGACATATGAATAGGCGTCCGAGTGTTTCCTGCTCCAGTTAATTGCTTACAGCACGAACCAGCTCATGAACAACAACAACATAACACGATTTCCACGATTTGACACAAAAGGAAAAATGTCTATGATTCCAACCATCCACCTGTTCATGTTCGGACAGTTTCTCTGTCCGCGTGAGTTGCAGGCGCAACTGAAGTGGAGCACGATGTATGGCCGAGAATTGTATTCGTCCACATCGCGAGAGTATAATCACACGCACACCATTCCACTGTCATCCAACTATCCGGATATGTACGAGCGCGGAAGCACAATGTAGGATTGCTACATCCACAATGATCATCCATAAGAAGTTGACCCAAACTGTGCGCTGAACTACATTCAGCCACTTTTTGGTTCGGAGTTGGGCACCGAATCGGTGCGACGCGATGTCTGAGGTGACAGCAGTGGAAGGGAGAAGAGAAGAACGGGATAACTCACGGCAGCCATGCAAAAGGGAATAGGAATAAGAATCAGTTCAGTGTGTCGATCGATCGATCAGCTCCCTACTGACTGGTCCTCCTGTCCCTGTAATGACGGTGAGTGAAGGGGAAAGGCCCCGGAGGTAATGTGCCAAACGAAATCCCCTCGGAAAGCTGTGGTGCGCGTGCGCGAGGTGAAGAAGAATCTCTTCTCTATCGACAAGTTGAACGAACGAACCACGGCGGAGTGGAAGAAAGGGGCACGGCGGACGGAGCCGAAAGCTCCCGTGGAAGAAGGTGGCACAGTGGTGGTGGCACTGGTCCACGACAGTAATTGGAAGACCCAGCCGAATCTGCTGAAAGGCACAGCGATATGGTCTATTCTGCCTAAGAAACACAGTAAAAGACACCACTCTCTGTACGCGAGAACAAGCTATTGTTCTCATTGCTCTGATGATCTCCATCTCTGCTGATGTACACGGGACACGGTACACGACCTAGAGTCTACACTCTTACTATCAACAAGTCGCCGAATTTACCGGCACCACTCTATGTAACTGTAACCCCAAAATTTTCTCGGGTTATTTGTTTCTAACTTTCTATACGAATATCAATCCCATGTATCCGTTCTCTAGCTTCCGGGCGTGAACTTCATGCAGATCGGCGGCTTGATCTTGGCCAGCGCGAGCAGCGACGACGGGAAAACCCATATCCCGTCGCCGCAGATCAGCCCGGACGCGACGGCCGGTATGAGCAGGGCGGCCTTCTTCCCGTCGAGCTTGTGCCATAGGAACACCACGAGGCTCCCCACGCACATGTCGATGGCGAAGCTGGCGCCCACGAGGAACGGCACGGCCATGGCCATGGGCAGCGGCACGAACCTCCCGAGCCGCCGCGGCAGGAAGTCCCTCGCCACGTTGGCCAGCACCGCGAAGGCGAAGAAGGCCGCGCAGAGCTGCAGGCAGTGCTTGGGCAGCGCGTCGAAGCCCTCCACGCCGAGGATGGCCATGTTGCGGTAGATGAGCGCGTAGGGCGCCTTCCAGTACCCGTCCGGGTTGCCGATGTCGAAGGCCTCGTAGAAGAGGAAGAAGGTGAGCGGCGCCACCACGCAGCCCATCAGCGTGCCCACCGCCTGCCCCACCAGCATCGACCGCGGCGACGTCAGCGTCAGGTGCGCCGTCTTGAAGTCGTGCATCAGGTCGGCGGACACGAGCACCAGCTGCTTCACCAGCCCGCAGGTGACCAGACCGGCCACCACGCCGTTGTCCTTCCCCGCCCACGCCGCGAACACGAACAGCGCCACCTTGCCGTAGTTGTAGCCCATGTTCATGTCGGTGAGCCCGGTGCCGTAGGCGTTGCAGAACCCCAGCGCCGGCGCCAGGAGGTACGCGATCACCACGTAGTACCACTTCACCTGCCGGAACATGAGCGGGATGGCCACCACCGCGATGGCGCTGAGCAGGACGTACCCGGCGTAGGTCACCCACGACGGGATGTTGTCGCGGGTAAACACCTCGTTGCGCTGCATGTCGTCCATGGCCACCGAGTCCGCATCAGCCACTGCCATATATTGTAGGAAAAAGTCCAAAACAAATCCTAAAGTTGTAGATGAAAGCTAAATCGAACCCTGAACTGTGAATCCCGGGAATTGACACTCTGAACTATCAAATCCCGGTCTATTTTCAACCCTAGATCTGTTTGGCAACTCGGGAAAGCAAGAAACAGATCGGGATAGTATGCTACTCTCATTGACAACGTGGACCCACCGGTCAGGGATTTGATCAATAACCAACTGGTATTTCCTATCGTCTTCCTCCGGACGAATTGATCTTCAACCAAGGTACAACGACTCGCCACCGGCAGCAGGCGGCATGGCGAGGCCGCACGACGAACGATGCGACATCCTCAAGGCCCGCCACATCCAGGGAGGGGGACGGACCGGGACAACTTCAGTGAGCTCCTCCGGATCTTGCTCGTACGAAAATGGCGTCCGCCTCCTGGAATAAATCTCTCAAACCTCCTCTCGTTCTTCTGGTGAGCTAGGGTGGGATCTAGGGGTATCAGGATTTTCTCCATCCAATTAATCAAGGAACATAGCTCTCGCGCACTCACTTTAATCCGAGGACCATCGGCGGTGATTTTTTTCCATAGCCATGGCAAGAGAGCTACACACGGCGTTGTTATTCGACAAGGGGTCCCCGTTGCGGCGGCTGCTGCTCCACACGCGTGCGTTTGTCCCGAGCTTTTGTCCTGGTGGTGCTCGGGATTGGAAGGGCAACTGCCGTGGTTGTTGCTGCTCCGGTGGTGCTCGGAATTGGTGGCCCTCCCGCCATGGCTGCTGCTGCTCCTTTGGTGGCCGCGATTGGAGGCCCCCCACCATGGCTACTGCTGCTCTGGACGTGGGCGTGCAGCGCCGTTAGTGCTCGAGATTGGAGAAGGTACTGCAGTTGCATGAGACTGAATCGGGATAGAGAGATGAGGGGTGGAAGATGAATATGACAGATGGGGCCTCTTTGTCAGGGAGAGTCACAAATTATTAAATTTAGAAATTATTTATTTTTCATGTGCCAAGCAGAACTAGGGTTGAAAATAGACCGGGATTTAATAGTTCAGAGTGTCGATTCCCGGGATTCACAGTTCAAGGTTTGATTTAGCTTTCATCTATAAGTTTAGGGTTTGTTTTGGACTTTTTCCTATATTGTACCGCGTAGCCAGTAAGCACACTATTCGTTACTGGTCGGTTTTGTCAACTCTTTATTACGGGTTTACCTCTGTTAAGTCTCCCGCGCTTCGATTTTTGGCGTATGCTGTTGAGGGTGACGACGATGACTTTGACGAAGTTGTAGGAGCCGTCTCCAATGAGCAACGCAATGCAGAGGAAGGCCTGGACGAGGAGTGATTTGCAGAGTAATAAAAGAATTAGACTTGATCACTTGAACTAGCCTTGATCAGAAGAGGTGGATTCAGAAGAAATACGTACCTTGTAACCGTACAGGCCTGTCATGCTGCTCGCAGACGCCTTTGCCGAGTACCAATTCCCCTCCTGTTTCCTCATCAGCGGCCACATTACGCCCCAGGAAAGGACGGCGCCAAAGAGGAGAGAGAGGTTGACGAGGTGCGAGCAGATCATCCCGGCGCCAACATACGTCAGGCTGAAGTCGAAGAAGAATCTGCCACCCATGGAATTAAAGAGTTAAAACAGTTGATTCTGTGACGCATTTTCTCCACTGAAAACCTATAATTGGGCGGTGAGGAAAAGGAACCATAGACATTACGAATGTTTCCAAGCTTGCAGCCCAAATGTCGGGAACTGAAGGAACCCGCAGGAGGTAGGGTCGCTGCCGGTGTAGAACCACTGGAAGAAGCTCCAGAAGAAGCTGATCCCGAAGTATTTGAGGAAACCACGCACCTGCTTCCTGTTGGAAAAAAAATGTTCAGATCATTCATTTCATATTCCAAAATCGCTGCAAAAGTCTTTTCTTTTCCTCGTCGCGCGTAGCTGGAATAATTAAAAGAGCCTACTTTTCCCGCAAAGGAAAGAACGAGAGCATACTTTGCGTTCTTATCTCCTTGAGGTGTGTGGAAGCCGTTTATGAGGACGGCGGTCGCAGTCCCGCTCGGATAAGTTAGTTTATAGTCGATCACCAGTACCTGAAATTGAGTATTTAGTTTCAGCAAACCAGTTGATTTAAAGACGGACTGCGCCTATTACATCACTTGGAAACACCTTGCTAATCAACACCTAAACAAATAAATTTAGACAGTGGGTGATATCGGCAGTGCACTCTAGCGTCACGAACGAGAACTTGACAAGTGAGAACAGGAGAAAACAATGGGTTGCAGTGACGCTACGATCTTCCGACTAATGCCAAAGTTCCGGTACTTTTCCGACAGTAACGGCAACGCCGGTCCGGGGAAAACTTCAGAAAGTGCGGCTCAAATCAAGTCAAGTGGTAAACGCTGTAGAAAGTTCAGAGAGGGACGCAGCGCACGCACAAGTCTGGGAAGTGGAATCGCGGTACCTTTCGGAGAGGGAGCAAGGTGAGGAGGCCGACGAAGCTGACGGCGAGGAGGAAGCCCATCATCCAGCCGATGCCGGGGTCCTTGTAGCTCCCCGGCACGTTCCCCGGCGTGCTCACGCCGGACAGCTCATACGTCTTCTTGTCCAGCCCCAGCAAGAACGACCCGAACCCACCTGCATGCCGAATTGAGCGCAGAGCAGAACATTATTAGCGAATCAATCAATGGAGATTCTTCAAGAACTAACAGTGGCGGCCGGGGCTCGCTCAATCAAATGGGGACTAATTAACTGATATGCTCGATCGAGGGGAGGTTAATTACCGCCGAAGCCGATGGTGTAGCACGCGACGACGCATGTCTGGACGACGGTGTTCTCCTGGCGCGTGAATGGTCGGGACGCAATGCCGAGGCGGTCGAGCGCGTGCGTCCACCCGCGGAGCGCGAGGAAGGCGAGCAGCGCGGCGGAGACGTTGAGCGTGGGGACGAGCCCCGTGGTGAGGCTGAGCTTCATGACGATCACCGTGTAGACGACGCCGATGAGCAGCGCCGCCACCATGCCGCGGAGCGTGAGCTGCTCGCGCCACGGCGGGACGCGCTCCGCCGCCGCGCGCGCCGCGCCGGCGGGCTCCGACTCCATGTCGTCCGCCTCGCGCGGCGTCTTCTCGATCTCCCCGGGCGCGACCGCGCGCATCTCGTGGCGGTCCATGCCGCTGTCCCTGGGGACGAGCAGCTCGAGCTCGGCGACTCCGGCGGCGGCGCCTGCGGTTTTGGGGTGGAGGAGACGGAGGCGTGAGTTCATGTATCTGATCTGTGCGCGCGCGCACGCGGGGCAGAAGCAGAAGGGAATGCGTCCATGTCCATGCGCGCATCGGGCGGCGACGATAACGTGAAGGGTTGTTGACTGACTATGGAGTATGGACGGACGTACTCCAACTGTTAATTAAACAAACGATTTGTCTATACTCGATACTGACTGATTGATGAGTGGCGACTACTGCAAAAGTTGCCGAGTAAAAAAACAGAGAAAGATAGAAAGAACAGTGGCATCAGATATCTGCTTGGGTCCCCAGCAATGGCCGGAAATGGGAAGAACGGGATCGAGAGGATGAGGAACACGTCAAGCAGGGGCAGAACTAGAACACAAGAATGGAAACATACTCACTTTCCTGCAAAAGCTCAAACTTTTCTCCACCCGAAATTGCTAGTATTTGGGAGGCTCGTTTATAGTAACACCGTAAAAGGAAACAGAAAGTTACAGGCCCACAGAACAGAACAGGAGCATGCCGGTGCTTGTGTTTTTTAACAACAGAAGAAAGCTGTTGGCGATCCCATCGAAGAGCTGTGACACAAATGGCCATGATCCCACGAGAACTCACCTGTACGTATTCGCTGGTCCCAACACCACGGCGGCGGCGGCGGCGCGCCGGCACCTCTGAGTCTCTGACCTCCCGCCGGCCGGTCGACTCAGCTGAGGTCACACGGCCGAATCTCCGAGCAGGCGATCGATCTCCGGTGGACAGACACGAGAGGCAGTCGCGACTCGCGCGAATATTAATAAGCGGCGCAGGCGAGTTGGGAGGTGGAGAATGGCGGCCAGGGCCTTTGTACTGCGCGCGCGTGGGGACGAGGCGCTGAAGTACAAAAAGGAAATAAGTTTCGGAGCTGCAGTACAACGGGGAGGGAACGGCCGCACCGCAGACCGATGATGGATGATAGAGAAACCGGCGGTCGGTCAGCGATGTGCTGTGCGATCTTTTCTCGCCAACCACGGCCCGGGAGCGGAGACCTGGCGTGGCGGCCGTTCTTCCGTCCGACGCCACCAATTGACCTCTGGTTGGGTTGGGTGCGGGATAGATGGCGACGTTAAAAATGTGACCCATCATCGGATCCAGCGCGCGCTCTCCTCAAGTAGTATATCATCTTTGTTTTCTCGATCAACTTGCTGCGGTTCCACGTGCTTGGTTGGATCAATTGGATCGTACAACATGTTAATTATGTGCACGTACAAAAGCGGAAGCTGGATTTTTTAAAGAAAATATTTGAAGCTTGGTCGTTAGTACTTCGTGCACGCTTTGGGGGGTGGGGGGTGGGGGGTCGGTGGCAAGAGAGTCTCCTTTGGATGTGCGCACGCTACTCAAACCACGTCAGGCAAGGTTTTTGTTTCCGATTACAACCGTTATCAGAAAATCCCGAACGGTTACCGGACGAATTTGAAAATTCAAATTTATTGGTTCCCGATTTGATCATTTTCTGAAAATTTTCCTAAAATTCAAAAAAAAAATCGAGATCTATCACCCGGTATGAGCATTTTCCCAAGGTGCTCCGACCGGTAACCAAAACCATGTGTTAGAGGTTGATCTGTTTGGAAAGGTCGAATCGATCGTTTTGGTGTAGCGGGACCAAAGGGGGCAAAAGCACCAAGGGTGTGTCGGAAGAGACGAGATGACGGTTAGGAGTGGATGGGGGGTTCTAGTCTCACCTCCTCTATCCGGTCACCCTAGGCATATGCGCATAGACAGAAAAAACATCTTGGGGTGGAGACAATTCTTCAGCACCGGATGATCCATCTCCAGCACCGGATTCTCGCTCTCGTCTAGTGGTTCATCTACTTTGTCTCTAGTACAGGATATTCGCCCTCGTCTCTGGCACCAGCACCGGTTTCTCTACTTACCCCATCTCATCTCGCTCGTTTCATATGGCGTCGGTAATTCACCATCTAGCCCCCCCCCCCCCCCCCCCCCCCCCCACCACCCCCCCACACACGTATCAGCACTAATTGTTATGATTCAGGCCTACATCCTACTGGCTCACAGGAGAGCAATCGACACAATACCATACGTAGAATCTCATATGGTTCTGTGTTGGTGGGATATCAGGTTAAATTATAAATGTGAACTACATCTTTAGCTAGAACGATGTGGACACCGTCCAAATGATTCAGATGAGAAGAGCCCCCATTTTTTCCACATGTCTGAATGCTTAGGCAGACAAGATTGCTACGAGATAGTATCCACACCTTCGTGGAATAGTAAGTTGCAATTTTTTCACGCTCTTGGTCAAAACTAGAGATATTTTAGTGGTTCACAATACATTAAGAGCATCTGTAGAGACGGTCCCAGTGTTTCAAACAAGCCTTATTTGTAAATAGAGAGCTTGAAATGATCAAGACATCATTCTGATCTAAAACATGACTATTTGCTTGTGTTAGGATTATGTGACTACTAGAGCGATAACATCTATGCCAACAACATTCAATTGAAGAAAGCGCTACACCGGTCAAAATGTTCTTGTTGATGGTGCTTCGTGCTCAAGTTTGCATACATACTAGGTAACTGGGCAGTAGATCTGGACAAAGCATAGGGCCATCAAAAAGACCGACCTAAAAAGGTCAAGCCCGAGCTCGGCCCGGTCATAAATCGTGAAAAAACGACAGTCTTAATAAGGCTCAGTCTTAATAAGGAAATTCCCTCCGGGGGATTATCCTAAAAAATGCCATGAATTTGTTCAGTCTAAAACACACTATACCCATAGAGTTGTGGTCGAGAAGGCATATGATGCATTGGAAAATAAATTCATACTTCTTAACCGGAAGCCATACTACCCTTAATAACCTTAGGTCACCCAAGTTAAACTAGTTTTTGCATGTACTATGCAAAACATACCTTTCAACATGATATTGCCACAGCAGACTTCAGCGGGCAGGTCTCTATGATCGTCGAAATTGCGGCTGCCTACTAATCACACCCTTGTTTTATCTGCACAATCTTGTGCGATTGGGATCGCACACTACGGCTCTTTGCGGACCGAAGAGTTTTATGCATATCAATTGTGTAGTACCATGTTGCCAGTAATTTATTCCTGCGGATTAAATTGTGAATTCATACTGGTTCGAAAAAATGAAACAAAACGTGGATCATAGTTCTGTGTAGTAGTAGCATAACAGTAGCATCATGCCTTTTAGATTGCTACTGAATAATTTTGCTGGGTACGTTACGCATCCATGGAATTGATTTCAGAGACGAGTCAATGAATCGGCACGGAATTTCAAACATAAAAGATACTACAGCACTCTATACTGATGTCAAAATATTCAATGAGCTAGCTTTTGGCTCATTGAAATGAGCTAGCTAGCTTTTGGCTCGATGTAATAATTCAGAACGTCAATTCATTTGTCCAGATATTGACAGCTCGTCATAGGCATCACAAATTATTATGTCCTCCTACTCGACGATTTTCAATTACAACATGCAAAGAACAGAACAAAATAACAAGATGGAGCCAGCAGCTGGACGCGAACGTCAGGACAGAAGACTTGAACGAAAGGAACGAAGCATGATGAAGACATGACACAAGAAGATTATGCTGCCACGCATCAATCAAGATCTCCCGGACATTTTGATGCACGGCAAATGCAAAATTATGCCCTCCTTTTTGAAAACGGAATTACTTGCTAATATATCCCGTCGCAGCCCGCCACACAGGTGTAAAATATGCAAACGATACTCCTCGGGAGTGCGCATCGCAAAGCAGGGATAAAGTAATAGGGATCACAAGAATGTAAGAAAATAGACCATATATGCTGGATTCTTCGGAAAAGAGAGATTGCCCATGCATGTGCGAAATAAAGAATTCGGCCACTTTATTAATTGGGAATGGTAGAGTTTATAATAAAACCATCTGGTCCATACATAGCGATCTACCTCCAAAGTTAACATACTTCTCTCCGAACACCTATTTTCATAGACAACGCCTGCTTCATCGAAGGATTTCGTCGGTCCTCCAATTCTTAAGGATGGAACCATAACTGCACTTGCTCTCTGGTTTATGTCACACATCATACCTGAACATTTTGACACAATGTAAAGTTGGTGCTCGTACTGTTAAACTTTTTTTTGGATTTTTGTTTTGGCTTATAAGTCAAATTCAAAAGCCAAATAAAAAGCCTAACCAAACACCCGCTTGGCTTTACGGCTTGCCCTTACAACAAGGTAACCATATCACTCATCCGATGAACTATTACGAATGGAGCTCCCAGGTTGTGCCAAATCTGTAGGTGTACTTGCCATGCTAAACCTTTTGACTGAGTATGAAGCTGGTGCTCGTACTTATCTTGTACAAAAAAGAGTGCTTCATGTCACGCCATTAGCCCGAAGGTAGCCGTATCACTTATCCTATAAACTACTAGGGCTGAAGTTCTCAAGTGGTGCCCAAATGTACGGCGGCATATTTGTACAAGAGATCCGTTATTAGCAAACTCGGACACCACTGCATCCACACTGAATTTATTACCTGGCCTTGGTAATGTCGAGATCCATATTTGCACTTGACTATCGGTGCTGATATACATGCTAGACCTAGTTGCTATCACCGTAGTAAAATGCTTTAGTGTATTAAGCAAGAAAAATATCGTGTTTCACCGTGCAACATACTACCCGATGGCAACGAACGGCGAGCCAAGCACCACATATACGAAATTTGGATAGAACCATGGTGTTCCACATATTCTCTCCTCCGTTAGAGCTAGAGTTGGTAGGACCCTCCAGGAAGAATTCCCAAACATTTTCCGTGTTCACCAACATGCGATAGGCAAACCACACGGAAAATACGCAGGAAATGTCAACCCCAAACATCATCATGTGAACTGTGCCTACTGGGGTCACTCGATTTGCATTGCATCGCATCCACATGACCGCATCCATGGGAAGAAGAAAGGGAGCTTCAAATGCCTTTTTTTTTTTTGTAGAATGGAGCTTCAAATGCCTGAGCGTCTCAAAAAGCCACTTGCTACACAGTTCGAAGAAAGTCTAAAAAAAATGCAGTTCGAAGAAAACGTTTACTTTTTTTTTCTTTCTAGAACTAGAAAAAGTTTACATGGACACGATGGGCAACAAAATGACAGGACTAGGCCCATCTCCTGAGCAAACAGTTCCTCGCGTGAAGACTCTTTAAATGGGCTCAGCTGGTCCAACACCTGAAGCTTCCTGGCAGCCGTGCCAGCGAGATCACACGCTGAACTGAACTGACTGTCGGCAGCAGCGGTTAATTAACAGAACAGACAGGCAGAAGACTCGCCGGCCATCCGCTGCCGTCGTGATTGCTCCACGCCACCGACCAGCCAGCCCGATCCGCGATCGATCACCACGTCCGCGCAAATCCTTTTTCAACCACCCGATTAGTCCACTCACGGCGCACTAATCCCCGCGCCTTCCTCATCACCCAGCCAGATCCCAGCAGCCAGCCGGATCCGTCCCATCTTCTCGCCATGGAGGGGCTCATCAAGGGTTTGGCCAAGGTGGCGCTCGACGCCCTGGAAGGCGGCCAAGGCGACGAGGCGCCCAGGAGGCACCGCCCTGCGGAGGACGCGGAGGAGGAGGGGCGCGAGGACCGGGACCGCTCCACGTGGGCCGAGGTGCGCGCCGGCAATTGCGGGCGGATGAGGCCAGAGCTCGGCGCGGAATGAAATAGCCTTGTCGGGGAAACAAACCTAAACGGTGTTGGTTCTGGCAGGTGGTCTCCGAGAAGAAGGGTGGCGAGCCGGAGGAGGAGGAGGAGCGCCGGGGTTCTCGGCCCTCCAGGCGGGTGAGTGTGGGCCTTTTACGCCGGACAGTATCAGTCAGGCTTCTCCGACAGACGTTTATACTTTGTAGTATGACTAGCAGCTATTGATTTGATTCTGTGACTGCATTCAGGAGGAGAGGAGGGAGGATGGGGGTTGGGAGAGGGCGGACGGCCGGAAGCAGCAGCAGCAGCATCCATCCGCGGGTGGTGGATCTCAGAGCCAGGTTGTCCAGGTGATCAGAGATTCAGGGGCCAGCGGTGCTTTGAGTTCACAATTTCTGAATCTCCACGTGTTGGGTGCTTTGAGTTTGCTGATGTAGATGCTTTGGCCTTCGTTTCTGTAGTACCAGGGAGAGGACAGGAGGGATGGTGGAAACCGGCCACCGCCGCAGCAGCAGGCGCCGGTAAACAGGAGGCAGCAACAGGTTTACTTCTGCTCTGCTGCGTTCGACCTTTTTTACATGAATTTGACCAGATATTTTGCATAGATGTAGTGGTGGTCTCATGTAGTACACTGTATTTTTAGGATCTACCACAATACGAAGTTACAAATATGTTATGGTTCTTCTGATTTTATTTTACAGCTTTCAGTATTAGTTTGAAGCTGTGATGGATTCCTTACTAATGCTCTCTGAATTTGGGGGGTTTTAGGAGGGAGAAGAAACAAATGATGGCGGTTGGGAAACAGTAGGGGAGAAAAAGAAGCATGGAAGGCCGCAACAGGTTTGCTTTTAGTCACCTAAAACTCAGCCAAGTTGGTTGCAAATGTCAATACATTTCTACATATTCATGGTAATGTTTAGGTTAATATTTTCTCTTTATACAAGTCTATGTCATCCAATAGTCATAACATAGCAAGCACCAGTTCACTACTCTTTTACCCTGAAATAAATAAATTATCTGCACCAGTGTCAGAAGATATTTTCCAATAAATTTTCCTGTCGATGTTCCTAAATTTGAGGCAGTTAGTAGTTCAAAGCAACGGAGATCATTATTTGACCCAACCAGTCCGAAAAATATGAAAGTAACCATATCCCTGTCTGGGCACTTTTAGTTGATTTTGCGTTTATACCGGTTTTACCTTTTACCCCTATATGTATGAACTAACCTGGTAGAGTCCCTTTGGTAAGATGTGGTGGTGGTATCATACATACTAGTATATTGTGAAGCTTCCTTGTCCTATCTGAACTCCTAGCTAATTATTTGGTACAGTCTGAAGCATGGAACGCATACAAAAGGCCACCATCTGAACAAGAGTACGCTGAAGATGCTGGTCAGATCCACCATGGCCTAAATCTAGAGCCTACCAGGGAGGAGCTCAACAGCTTGTCTGAAGCATGTAGCAAGCTGTGGGAGCTTGATATGAACCGTCTTGTTCCTGGTAAAGACTACCGAATTGAATGTGGAGAGGGAAAGAAGGTCTATCAGAAGGATGATGTGGCGTATGAAAATTTGTTCAGCTGGCTAGGCGATGGTGTGTTTACAAGGCCCACCTACTCTCGCTTCTGTGCGCTTCTTGACAACTACAACCCACACCAAGGGTACAAAGAAGAAGTCACTCAGCAGGAAAAGCACGAAGAAGTAGCATTCATTGAAGAGATTGCCAGGACAGCGCCGATCAAGTACTTGCACCGGTATTTAGTGATGAAGGGAGTCGCATCTCAGGACTACGAGGACTTCAAGGCAATGTTGACATCCCTTTGGTTTAACTTGTATGGAAGATGTGGCGGCTCTAGCAGTTCTTCAGCATTTGAGCATGTGTTTGTTGGTGAGATAAAGGGACAGAGACAAGGAGAGACTGAGGTCTCAGGCTTCCATAACTGGATTCAGGTAAGCCTGTCTAATGCATCAGCAAACTTGTATCCTTATATGAAAATACATCTGACTGCAACTCCATGACTAATTTGCAGTTTTATCTGGAAGAAGCCAAGGGAAATGTGAACTACCAAGGTTACATATTCCCAAGACGGCGTGGGGAATCGGTGAGCGTATAGTCTGAACGTTAATAAGATGTGCTTGTATATGATGCAAGTAATGGAGCTAACATGTTCCATTCTCGTTTTGACAGCCTGATTCGGAGACACAGTTACTTACTGTTCAGTTCGAGTGGCATGGTATTCTAAAGTCAGTATCAAGCACTTTGGTTGGTGTTAGCCCTGAGTTTGAGCTGGCGCTTTACACACTGTGCTTCTATATGGGAGGGGAGGATAACCGCGTCGATATTGGCCCATACACAGTGAACGTCAAGTGCTACCGTATGGGTAACAACAAGATTGGATCAGCCTTTCCCATTGCAGAGAATTGATTTGTGTGATGACATGCTTCTGCAGGTTTGTAGTTCTTTGATTTTAATTTCCTGTTCATTTTGGTGAAATTAAAACCGTTCTTGATGAAAAAAGAACCATAGTGTTCAATCTATTGTCACACTGCGACTGAATAATTCTATATTACAGTATACACTATTGAAGAGGATGCTGATTGACATGAGAATTACATTATGTGTTCTGAATGTTGGAAACCTAGTCTATATTAGTCTTAGTCCGCGACCTGAAATTATGAAATCCAGAATGTCTCACAGTTACCTGTCAATAGATTTTTCTTTTTTGTTGACAAAACGATAGGAGATGTGCCATTTGTTTCCTAAAACATTCAGCACTGGAGAAAACAAACTATCTAAACCATATACAGAAGGGATGCTAATATCATTATCAAGCCTAGAGAAAAACGATATCCTAGAAAGAAAAAAAGGTCTAAGAATATAAAAAAAACGTTGGAAGTCAAGATCATTACAGGTGGCAGGGTATCACGACGGAACAGCAGCAGCAACCCTTATGAACATTAGTCTCCTCCTTGCATGAGCATTTGCACTCTCACCTAGAGCAGCCAAATGTAGCATCCGCCGCCTCGCCGACACCACAGCCGCATCCTCCATGATTGGTGTCATGGGTGTCTCATGAAGAAGCGGGCTTTCCTGCGCCGCACATACATAATCTCCATCCAGTTCCTTGTGCTGCATTGCCTGCTTCAGCCTCTCAACTACCTCGACCATTGTGGGGCGGTCCTTTGCGTACTTCGCAAGGCAGTCGTTGGCCAGCTTGGCGATCTCCCTTGCTCCTATCATGGAGTACCTCCCTTGAAGCCTTGCGTCGATGATCTCGCTGAACTGTTCGCTCTCGGCAGGATGCCGCCTCACCCACTCCAGGAGCTTCTGTTCATTCTTGGGGCGTTTCTTTTCTACCGAGCGTCGAGCCGTGAGGATTTCATACAGTACCACTCCAAAGCTCCAGACGTCACTCTTGGTGGTGAGATGCCCTGTCTGAACATAGTCTGGAGCTGCATAGCCATAGGTTCCCATGACCTGATTTGCAAAGAAAATGTGTTTCTGAGAACTGCAGAAGTGATGCTCCATATGGAAACATTCAGTTCAGAAGGCCATGTATGTTGCTATTTGTGGCAAGGAAATTCAGTCACTGTACTACTGTGGTGAAGTTTGCACGTACCGCTGTAGACACATGGGTCTGACCTTCCGATGGCCCCTCTCTCGCTAATCCAAAATCCGACAGTTTGGGTCTAAACTCCCCTTCCAACAGTATGTTCGC
This sequence comes from Poa annua, assembly GCA_026929855.1. Lineage (NCBI taxonomy): Eukaryota > Viridiplantae > Streptophyta > Magnoliopsida > Poales > Poaceae > Poa > Poa annua. Next base: position 77,983,034 of record CM049433.1, read on the forward strand.
AGCCTTGAAATCCCGGTATATGATCTGCACGTATCGAAAGATATTCGGGAAAATGGTTAAAGATCTGATACTTACTGAGCATGTAGTTTTCTTTTCATGTAGCTCATAACCAGGTATCATGCCGGCATGTTCTGACGAGAACGGTGTCGTAGTTAAATAATTGTCTGCCTACTCTCGCTCATTCTGGGCAGAGTTCATTCACAGATATCATACAGCTTAACCCCAGCCCAAGGGGGTGATGGGCAGTGTCCATGGCAGACTGGTTGCCTACCTGAAGCTCAAGTCCCTCATGGAGGTAGAGCAACCCTTCAGCGGCACCCAGTGCTATCTGCAACCTGACGTCCCAGGGGAGAACAGGATGCGCTGCGTTGAAGAGGTGGTCGTCCAGCGTCTTGTTGGGCATGAACTCGTAGACCAGAAGCCTCTGCGGACCTTGATCGGTCTGCGCGGCGCAGTAGCCGACGAGCTTGACGAGGTTCGGGTGATTGACTACACCCAGGAAGTGGACTTCAGCCAGCCATTCCTTGTGTCCCTGAACAACATGGTGTCCAGAGTCGACAGGTGAATTCTTTGGTGGTGGAATTGCGTTGCAGTTCGCAAGTCTCCTGCGATCGATCGATTCATACCTGGGTGCCCTTGGGGTTGAGCCTCTTGACGGCGACCGCGGTGCCGTGGGGGTGCCCGCCGGGGAGGCGGAGGGCGCCCCTGTAGACGCACCCGAAGCCGCCCTCGCCGACCATGAGCAGCGGGCTGAAGTCGGCCGTGGCGCCGCGGAGCTCCTGGAGGCCGAACTCCCGCAGGCTGTGCGCACCTCTCTCCCCGTACAGCTCCGGGAGGCTCCGCGCCGAGGAGCCCGAGGACTTGCTCGACGCCGGCCTCGCGCCGCCGGATGCCTCGGATGGACTCGTCGCAGTAGCGGTCCAGGCTGATGAGGCTGGCGACGCGTTCGAGGCGGCGGCGGATGGCGCAGACTCCTCCGCGCGGGCGGTGTGGTATAAGGCGGCGGCTGCCGGGGACGTCGGCGTAGGCCGTCGCTTGCGCCTCCATCTGTCGTGGAAGAGTTGTAGGCAGCCCATTTCTTGGAGTAAGCTGGTGGAATTCAGCTCGATCGTACTCCTAGTAGTTTGTTCGTTTGTAGCCTACCGAATTATCACGCTTCTCTCGTAGCTTCTGAATTCTAAAATATCAACGAAGGTCGGGAGATAAGAAAACTACAACAGGCTAAGTTTATGAGAGATGAAACAAACCGAGAAACCAAATCCAGCTGCAAATCAGACTACTCTGAAACCTCGCTAGTATATATCTAGACATCTAGCGCCGTAGTCCAGCTGTAAAATGGGACACACTCACCCTTGCGGTTCAGCTAGTTGCAGATGATGAGGCGTTCAAAGTTCAAACTATACGGCTGCCATAAGTACACATTGCACTGTGATGGTCTGATAAGATGACGACGACGACGAAATTAAAGTGCGTAGGGCCGTCCGGCCATGTACCACCAGTTCGCCACTTCTCCTAATCTCTCGGCCGCAGTCAATCGCGTCGCATGCGGCGGCCCAATCCATTGACGTCACAGCAGTATCTTGACCTAGACGCGTCGCTGCCAAGAAATGTTGACCACTGCAGTATCTTGACCTAGACCCGTCGCTGTCGATGGCCAACGGTGAGCTATTCATGCGTTGACTTTGTTTCAAAATGTTGACCCTGCATGGCTGCATGCATGGGATGGCTGTGACCATTCTGTCAGGTACTAGAAGAAATTCTTCATAGCGTCTCGAGCAGATAATTCATGAAAGACTAGCAAGAACTGCTTAGATAGAGATTCTTGGTAGCTTCAAATATAGCCAAACAAAACTGCATAGATAGAGATTCTTGGTAGCTTCAAATAGCCAAAAAAAACCCTGAAATAAACAGTTTCCAAATGTACTTATAAAAGTACACAGAAAATCACACTAACCAAACTACCCACACACAAGCTCTAAAAGATGAGTGATGGCAACAAATTTAGTTGTATACCACTCGTTGGAGTTTAAGCGTAGGGTGATGCAGCAAGCGAATGTTTTCCCAGAAGAGTGACTTGGGATTTAATAGTGATCCTCAGAAAGTGTGGAACTTTCTCTTCCTCCCCTTCGGCAACTTTTACAAAACAGGAAGACATTTTTTGTGTCCCCAATTCAACATTATAGTTGGTAGGGATACGATTATCAAAACGGAACAAGGTGTAGTAAAACTAATAATACAATAAAAATAGAAACTTAGATACTTGTATGCAACCTTTAAGTTTGTTAATTAGTTCCCTCCTAATGTTCTCAAAGTTGTCAAACATGCATTTGTGGGCTGATGATATTGGAAACAACTTTTCTCTTATGTCATTACACCATTGTTTCAAGAGTTCATAAGTGCATACCTTTGGATGCGTCAAATAGAACAATATTTTTTGTTTTATCTTATTTAGTACTCTCATCCTATGTGGGAGTCATGCACACATCCTCCATGTGTGGTAGTTCTCCATGTGCCCCATATTTTTCTTTAATGTCATCTTCCCATTGTTGTAAGTGGGCAACAAGTATGACTTTCAAATTTGCACATATTGCAAAGAAGGAGAGATATGCGTAATGTTGGTCAATGAATAAACCATTGTCTTCTCGTTTGAAAGAACACTCAACTCTCAGTTACTCAGTGGAATCATCTTGACCTCACATTTGGTGTAGTCAATCAACTCTCTACTATTGTATTGAATGATCTTGGCTCACATTTGGTGAACTCGCTCAATTATATTTTATTGTGTGGACTCATCTCGCCCTTACATTTGGTGGAGTTACTCAACTCTCTATTTTATGTGGAAATCTGTTGGCCTCATTTTGTGGAATCCCTCAACTCGCTAATCTTCCCATTTGATTGGGAGGGATATTATATTGTGTTTCACTCAGCTCTCTAATGTTGTGTTGGATGCTCTCAAGTCTCAACCTCATATTTGGTGGAATCACACAACTCACTAATCACGTTGCTCGAAACTTGTGGATTTTTCTGTTGTGGATCACTCGTCTCTCTAATCTTGTGGGCAATGATCGTATTCTCATGTTCGATGGACTCACACAACTCACTTATCTTCACACTATGATTGTGTGTCATGGTATGAGGTTGTTCACTTCTCTCCCTAATCTAGTGTGTAATTCTCTCTTCCTCATGTTTGGTGGAATCTCTCAACTCACTTTTCGGTCACTCTTGATATGTGGAGTTGTGGGCTGTGTTCACTTTTTCTCGCGTAGGTTTGGGGCTACTTTGTTCTTCATTAGGCGAGGAGGAGCCATGGTAACCGAGATGGCATAATAATATTCTTCGCCATGATGAGAGAGTTTGTTGTGGAAAGCATCAACTTCACCATGTAGTTGCGGATCTAGGTTCATAAAACTAGGGGTCCACTGTTTACCTGAGCTACATAAATTCAGTATATGAGATTGTATTTTGTGAAGATTACACCATAGACAACATATGTCAGTCTCAGTATCACCATATTTCCAACAAGTAGTTCCAAAATATACTCTTAACCTATTAGACAACTAGTGTAATTTATATGGTGTAATCTATTTTCCATTTTAGGAGGGGGTGCCATGGCATCCATGGAACCCTCCTAGATCCGCCATTGCCACCATGTGCACCTCTCATGAGGGGTCCATAGTCTCGCCCACGAGCTCTTTGTTCATGTAGCCCACCAACATGGTGCACCACAAAGTCGCCTCTCATGCATGCAACACCGGTGGTGTGGACAAGGCTGCTCGGAGAGACACCTACATCCCGGACGAAGTTCATGTGCTTCCACCAATTATAGGCGGGCGGAGAAGAATAGGGGACAAAATGTATCACCATAAGATGTAGCTTGTCGTCGTCGCTGGTCATTGGCAATCTCATGGGGTCAAATTCTCGCCCATGGGATCCACCTCGAGGTTGCACACCCACCTAAGGTGCAACACCTTCATCACCCCTTCGCCCAACACGTTCAACATGGGCAGCGTTAATATGGGCACATGTTGCTTGTAAGTGGCCGTCGGGGATGCTGTTGTTGGTGCAGTTTCTCCCATTATCGAGGACCGGCAAGGTAGCGGGGCAAGGTTGGTCTTGAGCTCCATTACCCGTTGTAGGTAGACAATCACCGAAAAACCTTTGCAAGGTTGTTTCAAGCCATGCATCAATCTCATCTCGGGAACATCATTTCCCATGATGTTTTCTCAATGCACACTCAGTTGGAAGCCTGCCATGTTAGCCTCACAAGAAGTGGACAAATATGTGTATATACGGAAACACTCGACTCACGTCTTCCTTATCTAAATTCTAATGATCCTCGTCGGCGATGGCGAGTGTGTGAAATAGTAAATGGAAGTGGACAAGCGATTTAAAAGGAAGAAACCAACAATTTTTATGGTGGAGTTTGGTAGGTGAAATTAGTAGGTGTAATCCGATTTACGTGAACCGTGATAAAGCAAGAAATTTTGGAACCTTCACACCTAGGTTGGCCTGCCACACTTGCCACTGCAACTTCTGAAATTTTACAACACACTAAAACCGATAAAAAAATCCAATAACTTCTCTTTTTTCCCCTCTATTTCTCTCTTTTTTAATAGTGGATCCAATTACACACACTTAAGAACATAGCAACAATTTTGGATTTATTCGGTGCAAACATGAACAACAAAAACATAAAAGGGGGAACACTACTAGATCTCAGCACAGAAGGGTTTGGAATTTTTTTTTTGTTTTGGGTGCTTTTCGGATGTTTATGGGTGAAGATGAAACAACAATGATAGATCTAAACTAATATGTGACCGATCTAAAAAAAATTGTGAATAAAAACAAGGGAAAAACATATCCTACTGTGTCAACGGAAACTCTGATACCACATGATAGGCACCAACTTGGGAAAGTGGTGCTTGAAGGATTTGGCCCAATCTTCATGACGGGTAGAATTAGAGATACAAAGGGAATAACTAGCTACAAATAGCTAAAAGGAAAATAGCATATTATAAGCAAGCGAAGAGGATGCTCACCGTAGCTTGCAATTCGAAACAATTGCCTATCCAAAATCCGTGAACTAGCCCACCGAGCCACGCTCAAGTCAAGGAGCACAAACTAGGTGCAATCTGCAAAATAATCACAAACTCTAATACACATAATCACGCTCAAGTCGTGGAGAAAAAATAAGCGTAAATATGCGAGGAATCACCAGAATAAGGGTAGCAAGGTCATTCCAACCTCAGGATGACCCTACGTCTTTATCAAGACATCAAATGGTGAAAACCCCTATAAGATGCAATTCATACTAAGGGACAACACCCTTCCTTAGGTATGAAGGAAACAACTTAGGTGTGGAAACACGATGAGGTAGTTTCTCAAATTCTCCCGTAAGATGTTGTTTGTTGTTTCAGTGCAAAAACATTGTTTCGTCGGGGTCAAACATTGTTTTCATCGGCAGAAACGTGTTTCTCCTCAAACTCTGCAACTTTGTTTCAATGCGTAAAACATTGTTTTTGCACAAACTGAAAGATTGTTGATTTTCTTCTGCATTGTTCCCCATAAAACCAATAACAAAGGAGTTGAAAGTACAACCATGTTTCTAAGATTATTGGTTAAGCGTTCACCTGATCATACATTTGTTTAGCACAGGTTCTTGTGATTGGTCTATCGATTGTTGGTGTTCTGTTGATAGATGTTCTCATCAAACTCTCTACAAATGATGAGATCAAGATACTCTCTCAAGACCCCACTTGATAGTACGGATATTGGTCCTATAACTTTGTCTCCGAACAACCACCATGAGACGAGTAAAGTAGAAAACCTTTCAAGGTTATAACTTTGCCTTGCGCATATTCTACTTGAGCTATATGAAGATGATCGTGTCCACCTGAAATTGGAACATCATTTTTGATTGCACATGTTTGTTAGTGAAGCCTCGCAAATTGCTCCCCTCGTACTCCACTATGGGAAATAGGAACAACTTGACATGTCCATTGCCATCATTTGGATTGTAAGATTTAAATATATGATCTATTTTTTGTGATCATATTGAACTTGCACTTCTCAAACTTGAGAAAGATCACCACTTGATGTCATAATCACATGGGCAATATAAAATCTCACTTTTGATAAATCCCATGATGATATACTTTACACCACATAGAAACACCGAACATATAGATCATGGGTTAGTTCACAAAGCTGTATTGATAATTGCTTACCTACCACAATATTACTTATCCCATGTGATACACAATCTAAAGTTCGTGTGTAGATCAAATTGACTCCAAATTTGATGAACCTTGAATATTTTTGTCTCTCTTTATTATGGTAATTTATCGAAAGGTAAGCATGAATGCTCACATCGTATCCTTCTTCAAGGCATGATTGCAATAGGCTCAACTCTCGCATTAGCATTCTTAGGATTACATTTGGACATCACTTGATATTCTTTATGTTTTATCATATTTTGTTTAGATACATAATGACTTCTCCATTTTATAATATTCTCTACACCTTGGTCAACCATGGTTCGCACATGAGTCCACTATAATCTCGACATATACCCATATCTTGAACATTTCTGTTGTATTCATCTTATGAAGATCTTGATTCTCCTTGGCTTATAGCATAAGCTAGATCAAGACAACCTTTGGATTACACACAATAACTCCATATTCTTTTACTTTGTTCTTCTTTCAACTTTAAATCAAACATATGGTTTTAATGTATTGCCTATGATCTAAACCTTAAATTACAACTCAATGCAAATATTAGTCTATAGACTTTGTCATTAATTGTCAAAATCACACATGAGAGCTCTGTGCACTTTCACACACCCTAGTGTTGAATGAAGTTTTATCAGGTTTATATTACGTGTTGGATGTAGGTTTTGTGGACAAGTTTTGATGGATATTGTTAAGTTCCCACCCTAGTACTAGATGTAGTTATTAGTTATATATCCTACGTTAGTGGCAGTTTTCCATTCTTTTTAGTAATATCATTGCTCTATGCATAGATAGAGTTTCGGCACACGGGTTAACCATGTACTTGTTTTGTATCAGGTGTCAGAGCAAAAAAGCACTACCCAAAGAGTGCCCGCACTAGAGAGTGTTGTCGTGTGAGGGACCTCGTCGTAGTCTATATCGATACTGGCCAAAAGAACTCGGTTGGCCCGCTAGGGATAGAGGAGGCGATTTACGATTTTAGTTTCCCTTGCCGGTGCCTGTCCATCCAGCCTTCTGTGGCCCTTGGGGCCTTGCAGAGAAGGCAGACCACTACCCTGTCCGGCGGGAGGGTTCTTTTCCTCTCTTTTTTTTTGAAGTTTTGGCGTTCTTATACTCCATATATAGATGATGGTACAGAGGCATGTCCCCTATATAAGACGGGTGGATAAAAAGAAGGGAGAATTCAAATAGTTAATTAAGTTCAAAATGGTATTTCTTAATGGAACTCCAATGAAAGAAAAATACAAAGCCTTTTAAACAAAAGATTCCAAAACTCAGATAATTCTAATCATTAGGATTACTCCCTACCCATGTTTGTGATTATCATTATTAGACGAGGCACAATTTTTAAATAATCAGGGAAGTAAATAGTGACAACATTGCAAAATAGTTATAACGACGCTAGACTGAATTTAAATGGTTTACACCGCGCAATTGTATATGGATTCTATTTAGCTAGAAACTTCTCTAACAACTATAGTATTGCTATAGCTAGAAATATATTTGCATCCTGAGAATAAGTGACCCTGATATTTAAAACTGAAAAAATAGTACGAGTTTCAAAGAAATTGAAAAAAAAATCTTCCCGGATGTAACCAATGGTGTATCCCACAAACTTGCAAAAAATAAAGTATTGAGAGATTTACACGTTTACCATTTTTACTTTATAATATTCTGGACTGCATAAAAATGGCAGATTCTGATAAATTTAGAGATTTGAAAATATGCATATTCGGATCCATACTTTACCATTTTTGGGTAGCTTAGAATACAAAGTATTTGAAGTTGAAATTTACACGTTTATGGAATACACAATTGGGTACATCGGGGATTTGTTTTCAAACCTTTTGAAACTCGTAAATATTTATTTCGATTTTTTTAAAACTATAAGATCACGGGAGGTCGGTAGTAGGAAATTTTCTCTCACAGCTTTCGCAAAACAAAAAATGGTAAAACAAGAAAATAAATAGTAGAGAAAAGTTTTCCGAATCTTTTTTCCAGCGAAAATCTCCAAAATGCAGAATTACTACAGTAACTAGAATTACGAGTTTTGCAGAATTAGTACACACCAGATCCGATATACTAGCAGAGACAGTTTGGTTCTCCATCAGTCAGATCCTAAGCATTATCGAGTGGTTAGGGGTTAAACCCCCATCCACTAATCGCGTTGCTAATCCTGGCACAAGGTTGTTAAGCTTAAGCACCGCCCTAGATCAACACGCGTCGCCTCCTCTCCTCTCCCCTGCTTCTCCTCTCCTTCTCCGCACTCCCACTCTTCCCTCCAAATTTCCAGCCTTCTCGTCTTCCTCCACAACTGCTCCCCTTCCGGCTCCACTTCCCTCACCTCACCTCCAATGCCCTAACCCTAAACCCCATTAAAGCTCCGCTCCTCATCTACGATACGTTTCTCCAGGTGATTCCTAAAAGTTTTTCGCCTTGTTTATTTTATTTTGCGCTCTTTCCCCATCAGGTAATATCGTTTTCTTTTTTTGATTCCGTCGGATTATCACTTACCCGAACTTGCGATTTGCGCTATTTCTTCCTGCATTGTGTGTGATATCCTTCTTGATTTTGTATCGTGGCTTGGATGGATATTGTAGTCGGGTAGTCCTACTGTTCATACACTCTGCACGAATCGTTTCACTCTTTACTCTTTACCCCCTCATTAAATTCAGCGATTTTGATAAATCTGTACCGAAATCTCTCCGGATTGTTGCGTTTTCTCCTTGCCTCAAAATTTCTCTAGCAATGTGCATACTCGGACAAACCCTAGCTACCGATCCTGATCAGAACTAATTGTGATGCAACCTCGTCGATGCAGCGATCGAATCGAAGAGGGTATACATGTACAAAAACCAGGTTCGGCCGGATCGCTTCAACGACCACACCAGCAGCACCGCCCGCAGGCCAGGCCGTGGCACGCACCATTGGGTCGTCTCCGGTGGCCGCGGAAACGCGGCTCCGGGCACAGGACCGAGGTCACCGCCCAACCGGAGGTGAGGGACCGAGGCTTTTCGACCGTGTTTATACATGTTTATTGGAGTGTTGGTTGTTTATTGGTATGACATCAAGATTGCATTTGCAGCGGAAGGGCCGGGATCGTGCAGCAGTACCGGCCAAGGTCGCCGGCAACAACCGCGGTTCCCCATGGGAACGACACTAACTATGTGCCCGTTGCAAATGCTGCTGATACACACACAGAACCAGTGAATCAAGGTGTGGATGTTTGTTGTTAAGTGCAATTTGCTGGCCATGTATTTCCTTGTATAGTTACATGTGTGCATGACGTGCACAAGAGTACTAGTTTTGTTTTGCTGCTGAAATTATTAAGATATATTTTGTGACTAGACCTTGTAAGCATAAGCATGAATTGTGTGCTTTAATATTGATCACATAGTATTTAGGAACTGAGACCATCAGACTTTTTTGTTGATGATATGATGGATTGGGATTTGTCAATGTCGCTAAAACCCGCTTTTTTGCTTGTGATATCTGTTTTAGCAGCTTTAGGGTCATTGGACAACCAGAAACATCCAAAAGTGCCCGATCAGGGTAACACCCTGAACTTAAAGTCTGCTGAAGGAGCCAGGGCAGCGGATTCTTTGACACCAACAATACACTCAGAAGGTTCATTCAGTTCTTGTTTGTAAACAAAATGACTTGACATCAAGAAAGCCTTCTAGGCTTGTAAAAAAATTTATTGCAATTTCTAATGAGATGGCATATTGTGTTGGTTACATTGATCACAGGGTATTTGTCCACTACTTTCACTCTTCAGTTTGGAACTTTAAGCCCAGGGGTCATTAACAATCAAGTATGCCATATCTTGTATTTTTTCTATTTTTAATAAAGGCCGATCTATTAAACTCGTTGTACTATTTTCGTTGTTGTTATTAAATATTGATCACTTTCCAAAGACCTTTCGCGGTTAACACTTCATGATGATCTATTTGCAGTGTGTTCCCTGCTCAGTCTCAGCCCCTTCAGATCTAAATGAGAAGAAACATGAAAAGGTCCTTTGGTTTATTATCGGTTATCCTATCGTACTGGGTGTATGTAGTTGGAATGACTTTCTTTTTTTGTTATAGCGCATCTTTTCCGAGCTAATGCTATCAAAGCATAGCTTTCATCATGTGTATATCCTTTTCCTACTATGAACGGATGACTTTAATTAAATGAACCAGGATAAAAACTTACCATGATGACTGCTTAAATTGTATCCTTGTATTGCAATTGTCAAATAGACTACACTTCTTCTGCTCATATATTGTACCATAGACTTAAGCTTTTGTTGTAAATTTCCATGCTTTGCAAAGCCATTCAGTGCTTGCATCTTTCGATCATCATGCTCCGCTTCAGTTTGGATGCAAAGTGTTACATATAGCATGTATTTTCCTTTCTACAGTTCTACTTGCATATAGCACTGACCTATAAATTTTATATGGTGTCAGGCACACCATGGATTACTATCTGGAGACCCTAATATTGTGTCCTTACCAACTTCCCACGAGAAGCAAAAGCAAGAAGCAACAGATAACCAGACTGATTTGATCGACAAATATGATAGTGTTTCTGCTATGGTCTCATCTAATGCCCATATTGTACCTGAGACTGAATTACCTCAGACAAATGTGCTGCATTCTGTTCCTCCAGCTGACAAAGTTTGTACCTCTGCCAACTCGCTTTCAGTTGCTTTCACAATTATGTTAGAACATAACTGAACATGTTGCTTGGTCTACAGGTTTGTAAGGATTCATGCAAGGTGTTGCCTAGAAATCTCTCTTCACCAACCCATCAACAGTGGCATCAAGACACGAGGAAAGATGTGATCAATGCTAGCCAATCTGATGCCATGAACAAATATCCTGCTATGAAGCCCAGGATGAGTGTGCAGATTCCACCTCCGTATACTCCCAACATAGCGCCACCGTCATTTATGCTTCCAGTAAATGGAAGACCACTGCCAGTGTCTTTCCAGCAGAAACAACCTCAAGTTCCTCTTGAATTCAGGGGTCCTGGTATGCAAATGCAGCCTATTGGTTCTGTATCTGGCTCCTTGCCTGTGAAAATGGGTGTGCCTATGGGTAACGCACCTCATGTACCCCCATATTTTGTTCATGGTGCTCAGCCTCGTGCATTGCAACATCCAGCCTTCATTCACCAAGGGCAGGGTCTGGGATGTGCACCTCCAGCTCATCATCACCTTTCTCAACTGGGCAACACGAGGATCACACAAGAGTTGTCTCAGCAGCAGCCTAGAAGTTGTGATGAGCAGAAGAGAACTGTCCGGATAACTCATCCAGACACGCATGAAGAGCTCATGCTAAATAGACGTGGTCATTCCTACATGGATGCTGCTTCTGTACAGATGCCTCTGCATAATATGAACCAGCTAGGTCAGCCTGCCCCAGCATTTCCACCCCTTCATAATGTGTATTACCGGCCGAACGTGTACAATACAGGACATATCTATATTCCGGACACCAGTACTGTTCCTGTTTCAAACAGTCAAATGTGCCCCACAAGGCACCCCCCAAGGCATAGCTTTGACCCCACTATTAACAGCCAGGCAATTACTTCCATCAGTCCTCCTATGCCAAACCCTTGGCTTGGTGCTAATTCGAGACCACCGACCAACTTACGTTCTGCTTCAGAAGTCTCCAATTTCAGAAATATGATGCCATCTGAACTATCTGCTCGAGGTCAAGGTACACTAAAGCCATCCACTGTCTTCCATACTGAAAATAATGAATTGTGTTCTCATACAAGCATACTTACCTGTGTGGCAGAAACTACCACGTCGTTAAGGTTTTCTGGGCAAGCAAATCTCAAACTACCAGCTGCAACATCTGGTATACATTGCAGTGCGAGCCCTCAGTCGGTTTTAACCGAGCAGACACGAACTGGTCCAGCTTTAATAGATCATGCTAAATCAATTGCAGGTCCTCAAATTACCTCAGTCTGCAACTTAACTCCGGCATGTGTAGCGATTGGTACATCCTCTGTTGAAGAAAAAACCGATGTTCTGGAAGAATCATCACTAGTACCTGCAGCAACTTCGTCATGCGGTGCCAGCCAGTTATATCATATCGAGACTCTGCAGCATGAGGGATCTCTCGGTACCGAGACTTCACTGGGTAGTAAGAATTCCAAGTACGATGAAAATAGCATCTTAGGGAAGCCTCCGCTGATGTATACAAAGGAAATTCTGCCACCAAAGTTTCCAACAACTAGTGTATTTACTGAAGGCATTAAGGCCAAACTTAATCCTGATCCTTTTCCAGAAGAAACTTCTGGATCGAATTGTTCAGTTACTTTGGAAATGCAGGATGTGATGAGAGAAGAGCATATCGTAAATGCTGAAGTGACATGCTCACAACAACTCGATGTGATCATACCAGGTGTTGCTGCTGGATCAGAGAATGGTACTGATGTTAGTAGATTGGTAACAGCTCCTGCATGTGCTGAATCAGGTCTCTCGCTATCCATTGGTGATCTTCCACCATCAAATAAATATTGCATACCTTCATCCGGTGCACAGATTGGATCATCTCAATCAGAGAACGAGCTGAAAGACACTATACAATCCCCTGCTAGTATTCCCAGGATTACAGCTATTGTTTCCGATTCAACTAGCTCTCACGGGAAAATCGACCATGAATGTATTGACTCAGGGGTATCTAATCATTGTTCTGCTGCCGCTGCCTCCGTAGCGCAAACCAAAAACCCGATTTTGGAAGCAACCAAACCCAAAACTACACATGGAAGAAGAAAAAGGAGAAAGGAGATGCACCCTAAGGCTGATGGACAAAAGTTTACTGATATGTATAATGCAACTGGTTCCCTCGATGAGAACTTTGAAAGCTTTAGAGTAGAAGAGGTTGTTCGGAGTTCTTCCACAGTTGATCTAAAGGAGATTTGTACACTAGATGCTGAAATGGGCACTCCTGCTGGTAGTAGTGATGATAACCAGAACAAAAATGACTTCTTCGACTGGGAAGGTGATGCGGAAAACTTTAGTGAAAAGTCGAGAGTGTATAGCTGCGAGCATAACAATGGAGCAGAAGTAAACAAAGATGGGTATGACCAGAAAAGGTACTCTCGAGATTATCTTTTAACGTTTGCACATAGCTGCATTAATCTGCCTGAAGGTTTTAAGATTGGATCTGATATTTATGATGCAATAATGAACATTGGTGAACATAATCCAAACCCCGCAAGGATAAAAGATCGAGTATCAACTACTTCCCAAGTTAACCGACATATGCGTAGCAGCAAGATTGAAGAAAATTACTGGAGAAAATCACACCCTTCTACTGTTTCTGGATGTGATCCACTTCCTGAGATCGCTCATCAACCTGCTAGTTGGGATGCAGCACAGCGTGGTGGGCGTGGATCCTCAAGAAGTATCTCTCAGAACCAATCACCCAGCCAGTATACTGGTGAGATTCTCTCCAGAGCTATGAAACAAGTAGCATGTCAGCGCAGCATGTCACGTGGTTCTGTTGATCAGAAGTGGCAACATAGACCTAATCAGGGATCATCTCAATTATCAATGCCAGTTATGCACAAAGCTGAGAAAAAATATGAGATTGGTCAGGTGTCTGATGAGGAAGAGGTAAAACAGAGGCAGCTGAAAGCTATTCTCAATAAGCTGACCCCCCAAAACTTCGAAAAACTTTTTGAGCAGGTCAAAGATTTGAATATTGATAACATAGTTACACTTAACGGAGTCATTTCTCAGATATTTGACAAAGCCTTGATGGAACCCACTTTTTGTGAGATGTACGCCAGTTTTTGTTTTTCGTTGGCTGGTGAATTACCAAATTTTGTGAAGGATGAGGAGAAAATCACCTTTAAGGGACTTCTTTTAAATAAATGCCAAGAAGAATTTGAAAGAGGGGAACAAGAGCAAGCCGAAGCTGACAAGGCGGAAGAACAGGGTGGAATTAATAAGCAATCTAAAGGGGAGAGAGAACAGAAACGCCTCCAAGCACGGAGGCGCATGCTAGGAAACATCCGTTTAATTGGGGAACTATACAAAAAGAAAATGTTGACTGAGAGAATAATGCATGAATGCATCAAAAAATTGCTGGGTGAGTACCAACACCCAGATGAGGAAGATCTAGAGGCGTTATGCAAATTGATGAGCACAATAGGGGAGATGATCGACCATTACAGGGCAAAGGTGCATATGGATTTTTATTTTGACATTATACAGAGCCTGTCTGCGAATTCAAAGCTATCATCCCGTATAAGATTTATGCTGGAAGATGTGATTGATCTTAGAAACAACAAGTGGAGGCAGAGAAGGAAAGTTGAAGGGCCAAAAAAGATTGAGGAGGTTCACAGGGATGCCGTTAAACAGAAAACAAGCCAATCAACTAGGTCAAGTTCTTCTCCTAACTATAACTCGTCTGGTACCTCCGTTAGCTCAGCATCAAGACAAGGGCCTCCTTTGGATTATTGTGTTCGTGGATCTTCTGCTTCTCGTGGATCCTCTCAAGTACGTTCTTATGGATCCCATAATTCTAATCTAGATACTAGATATCAAACTTCAAACAGAGTCATGTCAGTTCCACTCCATCAAAGGCGATCTGATAAATCTTTTCGGCTTGGTCCTCAAGGAGAATTGGGAAGAGACATGTCACTATGTGGGAGGCCAGCAGCTTCACATGACATTTTGCCAGCTGTTTCGTTGAGCAGTCATCATGGTCAAACATTAAAAAGCCCGAGACAAAGTTCATTTACAAGAGCAACAAGTAACCAAACAAACTTCCAAGCAACTGTCGATACTCCTAAAAGTCAGGCCTGGGGAATTGCAGAGCATGCTTTACCTATGCCGGTGCCCCCTGTCAATCATGTTAGTCAAATGCATACATCGTCTGCAGTCATTAAAGATATTTGTTATGACGCAAAAATATTCACGGAAGAGGTTCTTCAAGAAAAAGCAATATTAACCATAAAAGAGTTCTACAGGTAAGTTCTCGTTATTATTGTGTTTACATTTTTAACCAACATGTGCTTATTTTATATGCTTTAGAATTGATAGTTGTATTTCTTGATCTTTTTATTACGAAAATGGTACTGGTGGACACCTGTCTATTTATACAACCCAAGGTTGACACTTCTAAATTTTTATTTCCCTTGCCTCTTGTCAAAATTGGTTAATCGGATAAATGCTTTCAGTCCACAATACCAGTTGTAAATATATTGCGGCATTGAAAGATGACATGCATTTATCTATTCACCCTTTAACATGGCATCCAACAATGTTACACATACATTCTTCGTTTAGGATTGTTGACATATTCAAAAAAATTCAAGAGCTTGGGAACTGAGTGCTGGCTCAGTGGCAGAGGCTGCGAGTGCGCGCCTAGCCGGCCCGGGTTCGAGTCCCAGCTGCGCCTAAATAACTGCGCTGAGGCATACTCGAATAAACCGGGCATCTCACCTACCTAACAACGTAAAGTCAAGGGAGGGATCATTCCCCCGTTGGCCACGTTTTTAAAATTTTCAAGAGCTTCAGTATGTGTCCTTTAATTGGGTAAACATTTATTTACTTGTGCAATTTATCATCGAAAATTTTGTTCATTGATTTTTTTCCCTAGCCGTAACTTTTTTTCTGCAAAGGTTACTACGAAGGTAATTGGTATGTTGTGGGTAGTATTATTTTCAATAGTGGCGACAGTTCTGTGAAAAATGAATAAGCATTTAGTAGGGCAGTTCCTTGCAATATTATGCAAATCAAAACTCAGAAAAAAATGTTTATTCTATACGAAAATGTTGCATGGATACTTTTCTTCTCAATATACATTGATACTTCTAGCGGGGCTGATTGGTTAAGGTAGCCAAAAACCTAAGATATCTTTCTGGTTTTACATTATCATTTTTTTTTGGTGTTCTCCAGTGCTAAGGATGAGAAGGAGGTTGGTCTGTGCATGAAAGAACTGAATGCCCCCAGCTTCTACCCTTCACTTATATCGCTTTGGATTAATGACTCGTTCGAGAGGAAAGCCCTGGAGAGGGAACTCTTGGCCAAACTTCTGGTGAACTTGTGCAAGTCTCAGGAGAGTTTGCTAAGCCAGAGAGTGCTACTCCAAGGGTATTTATCCATTTTCTCATTAACCAAATTTCCCTTGTGTAACTCCGGTGCTAATAAGTCCCTTTCTTCTTCTGCAAGGTTCCAACATGTTCTTTCGACCTTGGAGGATGCCGTGACCGACGCTCCGAAAGCAACAGAGTTCCTGGGCCAGATATTTGCCAGGGTCATCCTGGAGGACGTGCTATCGCTGACGGAGATCAGAGTATTGCTGCAGGACGGCGGGGAGGAGCCAGCACAGCCTGTCTCGGACCAGAGGCTTGCTTCCGAGGTCATGGGGAGCATGCTGGAGTCGATAAGGGTGGAGAGGGGCGACTCCGCCGTTGACGAGATCCGTGCAAAGTCCAACCTGCACTGGGAGAATCTCCGACGGCCTGGCCTGTGTGTCTGAACATCTGATATTGACAGGGAAGCACAAATGGGTAGATTGGTAGCATTTTCGTCTGCTAGGTTTTGCTGAATCCTAACCTTAGGAAGAAAGAAGAAGGGCCATGAGAAATTTTTGTTGGTTCTTACTAGGTCACTTAGCTGTTATCGCCAAGTTACTATGGACACGCTTTTTAAATATTTTCTTGGCCCTGTGCTTATGTGCCTAAAAGTGTCTGATTTTCATCTTGTGATGAATTGTAGACGGTACTGATGTTACATTCACTGTTGCGCTCGCCCAGCTCTGAAATTTTCCCGCAAATAAGTTAAAAGCGGATTATCACACCTTGACAGCCATAACGGCACACAGAAGTAGAACTCTGGAGAGAAAACTTTGCATGAAAGCCAATATAAATTAAAGAATAACTGTCACCTTGAACATCTCAGATTGCCATTATACTATCATATTCTCGAGAGCAATCTCATGGTAAAACAAAATGACAAATACACAGCAGAGGCAGAACAAAGCTACATAATGCCCTCTTCTTTTAGTAGCTGCCAAGCTTACATATAAGATGTATAAAGAACAGGGTATTCACCTAAGCTAAACAAAGCACAGGCATCATCAAATCAGAACGTCAGGCGAGCAGGAAACGCAGGAGAAGAGAGAGAGATCAGCCTTGGGTCAGGTGGATTCCGGTGAATCAAGTTGTGAACTGCATCATGTGCACAACAAGTACTGGGCAACTCTGGTATATCAGATTACTCTGTTGTGAACCTCTTTTGTACCTTGGACTCTTCAAACTTGTTATGGCTTATGAAGTTTGAAGCCAAAAACTCTGGGGACGTATTCCTGTGGCGGCTTCTGGGCCTTCAAGTGTGGGTATGTCATCAGAAACAAGTGAGGAAACGTTGTCCCAAAGTAAGCTCCATCAATGTCTACATAAGAGTCAGGAGTACAGAGCTGGAAAAACCTTTTTTTTTCTATCACGTTCTTTTTCATTCACCAGTCTATACTAAATGTTATATGTCTCGCTGCTTTTGGTCTGAGTTAATTCCACAAAAGTAATACACGTCAAAGCATATCAAGAGTTAACTATAGATGTAAGATCTACCTCAAATAGAAACAATACATGACAGAGAAAGTGGTAAATATCTGAAGTTCTTGTCCTAAAAATTAGTCAAGTGTTATGGATTTATGCATGGTTCCTGAAGTAAATTGTTCATTATGGGGTGTCCATTCAATATAATGGATAAGTTCAAAACATTCTAACTGGAAATATTATTGCAAGCAAAAGCTACAACACGACTATAAATAAATATGATCGGGCAACTCAAAATTTGAGGACACTATCAGTTTATCTACTGACAGGAAGATCAGGATGTGGTGAGCATTTGAGTTCAAAAAAGCACATGTTTTCATGTGTAAAAGGATACTGCTTTGATATTTGGATCTGGGATAGTAGAGATCTTCACACTTTGGGCAGTAAATTTTCACATTGCTTGAACGAGGAATGTCTGATTGGCCAACTGGGAGGCATGGTTGGCCGCTGCAGTGCACTCTAGGACATCTTCCAAAGTCATAGTTCTTGTACTTATCCAACTGCATAAAAATAAAATATGGAAGTTACCAATCAATTACCGTACCCAAGCTTATCCACGAGAAAACAACTTGCTGGGGCAGAAGAGAAGTTTCACCATTGCAGCCAACCCTTTACTTGTAAGAATATATCGAACATGAATCAATCCATAAAGCATCTCAGCGGCTGATTCAACAAGTTCATTTTGCTCTTCTGTGAACATATCACCTGTGCATTACAAACATCACATTGTAAGAGTGTTGCATCCACAATAAACAAAAAACAGTTGACAGAAGAAAGCAAAATAGTGTACGACATCCTTATTTATTCCCTTGTACATGAATGAAAGTTGCTACAAGGTAAGCGGTGACCAATTTAATTTTTCTAACCAAATTTGATTCAAAAATGCTGATTTTGAGCCCGGTAGCGACGAAACAAATTAATTGATGCACCATATTGTTCATACACATTTTTAAGAACAGTCATGGGGCTGCAACAAGCAGCAGTGGGCCTACATGGTTCTGAATCCATCCCATTTTAAAGTTAACATCTACCATAATTTCAATGGGTGGAGGGGAAAAAAATTGTAGGGCATATTTTGATTCGTTAAGACATGGCTTTGACAGACAATTATTCCATTAATATGGTTTATGTGCTACAAAATAAGAATCATAAATAATTTTGAATACGAACATAATATCAAATTTTTATGTCACGTCAAATTATATTAGTGAAGTAACTGTTGGTCAAAGCCTTGTCCTACACAATCAATATACACCCTACAAAAAGAAGAGAGGAAGTAATATATAACATCTCATCACTTCTGTGTGATTTTATCTTTAGATATGGGTTACAGATTCAGGTCTCATGCTCTCACTAAACCTACCAAAAGTTCTACTGCGCCTGGGAAAGTCCATCTTTGCTTGAGAAACAATCAAACCAAACAACCATGCTCCACAGCCGAGCGAAGTCAAACAGCTGACCAAACAAGTTTCTATAGCATTCACACGGTGGGAAGACTTCTTGAGTGAGGCTAGGTCAACACAGGCATTAAACACACCCTAAAAGCCTAGCTACAGCCATTAACCTGCTGAACTACTTAGGGCCAGGACATGGTAAACATGGCAGTTTTAATTCACTGTTCACTAATCAAATAAACAAAGTGCTGACAGAATCCATTTATATATCTAAGTTGAAAACATTATATAGGTACCATAATCAGTTAATCTTTTTGTAATGTGATTCTCTCCAAGTTGAACTGTAAACAGAGAAGGAAGTTGGATACCATGTGAAGACTCAACATCCAATATCAGATCGAGAGCATATTCATAATATGGAACTTGACCACTTAGCCCACAGAGATTGAAATCATCTTGTATGTAATCGTCATCAACTTCACAGAAAAACTCATTGCCCCGCAAGCTACAGAACCACGAAATCCATGATGTATCTTCTCCATCAGAACCACTCAAATCTGATTCTTCACTGTCCGTATCTGATTCTCCTGTAAGGCAATTAATAAACATGATTACAACTGAAATAGGAAACAAATCAAGAGCCTTAATTATAGCAAACTTAAACAGGTAAAAAATGGTTGCAGAGCATAGAATAGTTAGCATTCAGCAGTATACATAGTGATATTAGCAAGACATGCGGAATTTCTGTTCCAGTAGCCAAACAGAAAAGACACAAATGTATGTCAGATATGTCCAACTCCATCAACACCAGTTACAGTGATATGTGAGGTATCAATGTTATATCTCCTCTCTGAGGCAGTAACTGCTACCTACGCATTGGATTAGGAGGTTCTAACACCTAAATTGGATACAAACTTCGGTCGGAAGATATATCACGAATGATGGGGTGTGGTCGTACAGGAGAATAGGAAAGTAATTAAGCCTTCAATTTACCATATACATAGCTAGTTGTGGCAGTTCTTTACTTAATGTGGTTAAAGTAATGTAGCAGGGTTATTCTATAAGAGTAGATGACAGATCCATATCTCAATGGACTACATGAGTAGATGACCCGATGGCCCTACCCACCAACAAGCAGTGTTCTAAAAGGCGCTGCCTAGTCCGCCTAGCTGATTTATCCCACCTAAGGGGAAGCCCTAGGCCCACTCAATCGATGTTTAGGCATCATCCTGGTTTGCCACACGGCTAGCGCCTATCACCTTGGCGACTTGCGAAAAGTTACATGCAAGTACGAACTGAAAACAAAATTCAGCTTACAAGCAAACAAACTAGACTTGACGACATGGCAAACCAAAATGAGTGCCAAATGCATTTAAAAGCACCGGC
This sequence comes from Poa annua, assembly GCA_026929855.1. Lineage (NCBI taxonomy): Eukaryota > Viridiplantae > Streptophyta > Magnoliopsida > Poales > Poaceae > Poa > Poa annua. The sequence continues at coordinate 78,003,618 of CM049433.1, forward strand.
TCACCCCTAGTACCTTTTACTTGTTATTATTTCAGACTAATACTAGCTACATTTATTTATTACTAGAGAGTACATAATTTGAATTGCGCTACTGGTAATTTCAAGTCTCAAAACTAGAATGTTTCCATTCCTGCCACATCCCATGACCACCGTGAATTGCAACATTGCGTGTCTGGACAATGGTGTCACCATGCTTATTATCTGCTCCGCGGTAGTCATAAGCAGGAAAATCTACATCAATCATCGATATTTGCATCTTCGAGCAACCTCACAGGTATGCGTAAGTGCATAACAAACATATGAACACGACAAACACAGTATCCCCATTCCGGCCATAGGGATGCAGAACACAGCTGATCTATGAACTTGTTGGACCAACAACCATATAGTACTAAATAAAAAAATAAGACGGCGACAATAAATAAATAAAAAAGCATGCTGCGGGACAGGGCTCACCATCGGACAGCTTGGCCTTGGACATGGCGGTGGATCCGGCGGCGGAGCGGGGCACCTCCGGCTGCTTCCCGGCGGCGATCCGGTCCCGCTCGCGGCCGCCGGAGAACCCCCACGACGTGGAAGGAGAGGACCTGTCCATCGCCTCGCCTATCCGCTTCCTCTCGCCCGCGCCCGCAGCCGTCGCCGAGACGCCTCGGTCTCTCTGCATCTCCTCCCCCCTTTACCCTCTCCCCCTCCCCCTCCTACCTAGTCACCCCGATCTTGAAGCAAGGATTTCCACTAGGAATCGGGGCGGCGGCGAGGGGCGGGGAGATCGTGCGTGCGCTCCGCTCCGGCGCTCGTGTGCAGTGCTGCAGGGTAGGTCTCGACCGGAGGACGCGAACGGTGGACGGGATGGGGGAGGAAGAGTACGAGGGCTGTTTTGTAATTCCGGCAAACTTTGGGGAGGACGATCTTATCTTACGCATGCCATGATGTTCTTCTGGGCCAGTGTGCTGCACTGGAGGCTTGGAACTTGCCGCCCTCGAATGACAGGAAGAATTGCACGGTTGCGTGTGGAATTCTTCTGGTTTTTCCTTTTCCAGTTTTCCAATTTTAGATTTGATGAATCGGCAGCGCATACCTACTCACAGGCACACGCTTGGTCCAAATATCTAATTTAACTCTTATATGCTCTTGGCAAATTGCGCTCAAGAGTACATGTCTAAAACTAAAATTGAATGTAACATTTTGTGTGATTTTTTATAAAAGAATATCACAACCTACATTTTAGCTATGCATGGGTACAGCCCTCGCCCCCTAATTTGAGAAAACTGGCAATTTGGTACTTACATACATTTTCTTTCACTGAGAAGACACCACGTGTTAAAACTGTTCCGACAATATTATCGGAGCACCCTAACTTTGAGCTCTTTTTTTATAGAACATGGAACGGTGCAAAATGAAACATATTATGCGATAATTACATAAGGTGAGTTTAAAAATATAGCAAGGACCCGTTCAGGGAAATAAAATAATAAATTAGCCCTCGCACTTTACAAGACGGACCTCACACAGAAGGAAAAGCAATCAAACCCTTCTTCGCCAGCATTGAAAGACCTCAAAAAAGGTCCTCCAACTCGCCTCCAGGGACAGTACCACTTGGGGCGAGGAGGACATGAGTCGCCATTTCGATATCCAAGATCCTCCGCTTCGACAATTGGCACCATGTCCAAGAGGAAGAGAAAACTGAGGCGACATTGGCGCCCGAGCTCGGAGCAGTATCTGCCATGACAGGAGATTGTTGTGGTGAACCTGCAGCACCCATCGGGAACTCCGTAGTAGAACATTGCATAATCCATATCTTCCTTGGAAACTCGCCAACCCGTCACCCATCCCCATCAACTGAACTCATAGTTCCTCCGAACCTACATTTATTGACGAAGATCTTGCCGGAGAAGCTTCGAGGGGATAATCTCTACCTCGAAGATCCTGTCGTTGTTGAACTTCATATTCGTGATCCTTTTGTCGCTCCCCCTTTAATCTCCGCTTTATCCAAAGTAGATACGCTTTGCCGCATTGGTCAAACTTTCGATGGCCGGTTAAACCAAACCGACGTGGGACTATGTAATTGTTGTACAAGATAAAGTATGTGAGCCCCAAAGGGTCATGTTGTCGTTGATCACCAAAAAAATGTGGTAGTACATTATTGCAATTTCAGTTGTCATCAATAGCAAAAACACACAGTGCTCGAAATACTCTCTCAATGGTGTCTTGATACGTCCAAAACGTATCTACTTTCCCGAACACTTTTGTTATTGTTTTACCTCTAATTTGTGTGTTTTGAATGCAACTAACACGGACTAACGCTGTTTTCAGCAGAATTGCCCTGGTGTCTCATTTTTGTGCAGGAAATCAACTTTTAGGAAAAATACCAGAAAAATCATAGAAGTCCTTATTTTCCCAGAAAAGTCACGGAGCCAGAGGACGAGACGGAGACGAGCCACGTGGGGCCCACACCACCTGGTGGCGCGGTAGGCCCCTGGCCGCGCGAGCACCTGGTGTGGTGGCCCCAGGCGCCGCCTCGCGCCCCCCTCTGCCCCCCTCTCGACTACTTAGCCCCTCCTGACCTAAAAATCACTATCACGAAGAGTTTTTCTCCAGAAACCCATCGGAGCGCCGCCACCTCGAAACTCAATTCGGGGACCAGAAGTTCCTGTTCCGGCACTCCGCCGGGACGGGGAATCGAAGGAGATCATCACCATCGCCATCGTCATCGCCACCACTTCTCCATCAACCATCCATGTGTTCCCCCATCCATGTGTGAGTAATCCACCGCAGTAGACTTGAGGGGATGGTAAGGATTGGATGAGATCGTTCATGTAATAGCTGTAATATCATTAGGGCATGGTGCCTAGTATCCGTTATCGGTGTTTTATGTCACTGTTGCAACTTGTTATGCTTAATGCTTGACACTAGGGCCCGAGTGCCATGATTTCAGATCTGAACATGTTATTGTATCATGAAGATAATTATTGTTTTAAGATCATATCTATGAGTTGTATATACATATTACTGTCCGGAACCCGAGGTCCCAAAGTGACAATAATTGGGACAGCCGAGGGGAATGGTTGTGATGTGAGGATCACATGTGTTCACGGAGTGTTAATGCTTTGCTCCGGTACTTTATTAAAAGGAGTACCTTAATTACCAGTAGTTTCCCTTGAGGCCCCGCTGCAAACGGGCTGGTAGGACAAAAGATGATGTGCAAGTTTCTCATTGCGAGCACGCACAACTAAATTGGAACACATGCCTATGGTTAATAAATACTTGGATGCTTTATCTTATTTATCTGCAAATGCCCATGACTTGATTATTATATGAAGTATCTCATCCATGCAACGCCCGTTCATCCGTCCCTTGCCTACAGTATTTTAATCCTGTTGTCTACTATAATCATGACTACTGCTGCTGTTATATCACTACTGTCATTGCTATAAAACTGTTGCTACTGATAATCTTTCTCGAGCAAGTCTATTCACAGGTGCAGCTGAATTGACAACTCCGCTGTTAAGGCTTATAAATATTCTTATGCTCCCCTTGTGTCGAATCAATAAATTTGGGTTTTACTTCCCTCGAAAACTGTTGCGATCCCCTATATTTGTGGGTCATCAAGACTATTTTCCGGCGCCTTGCCGGGGAGCATAGCTTTATTTATAAGTTCACCCGAGTGTGATATTGCTCTCTGGAATTCATTCATCATGGGAAGACCTGGTGATAAGAAATTTTCCATCATACCATCCACTACGAGAAAAGGTACAACTCTGAGTTCCGCTGCTGCTCTTGATTCACCGTCTGTTTTAAGTAAGCTTGTTACACCACCTCAAGTTTCTTGCACTGTTACTCCTGCTGAGTCTGAAATTACTTATAATGATGCTTCTACTGTTCTTGATGATACTGGTTCATTAAATCCCTTTTTAGATGCTACAATTGCTAGATCTAAACAATTTGAAAATGATGAAATTCCTAATGAAGATGCTGAAACATCTATTAATTCACCTGAGTTTACAAATAATATTGATGATCCTGATGAAATGTATGTGGAGCTTGGTGATGATTTTGTTGATGAAATTAATGCTACTAAATATGCTAGTGCTAGGAGAAGCCTTCTTCAAAAACATGCTGTTAGATATAAATTATCTCCTGATGCCAAATTTGCTACATCTCCTATAAACATTAAAGATAAAGATTATGATTTCTCTCTTGATTTAGCTCACATAGCTATTGTTGAAAGAGAACCTTTCTGTGGAACTGAAAATGAAAGTGTTGTAAAACATATGAATGAACTTTCTACTTTAAGTGGTATATTTTCTGATGATATCAAAATACGCACTTACTTTGTTGCTAAAATATTCCCTTTCTCATTAAGGAGAAGCTAAAACTTGGTATAATAATTTATCTCCTGGTTCCATTACTAGTCCCATTGGTTTGCTTGATACTTTCTTTCAGAAATATTTTCCTGCTAGTGCTCAACATGATGCTTTGCTAATAATTTATAATTTTAATCAAGAAGAGGATGAGAAATTGCCTAAGGCTTGGACACGTTTTTGCTCCATATTAAGAGGCCAGCCGAACCATGATTTGGAGAAAAAAAATCTACTTGATATATTTTATAGTGGACTAACTGCTAAATCTAGGACATACCTGGATAGTTTTGCTAGTTGTGTTTTCAGGAAAAGAACTCCCGAAAAAGCTGAGGAAATATTAGCTAAAATATGCAAGAATCAAGATGAATGGGATATTCCTGAACCTACTCCAACACCTACACCAACACTGAAGAAGAGGGGTATTATTGAATTAAATGATGAAGTGATGAAGGAGGCCAAGAAATGTCTTAAGGAGAAGGGTATTAAAGCTGAAGATGTGAAGAACTTACCTCCTATAGAAGACTTATGTAATCCAATTCCTCCTACACCATTAATTGAGGTACACTCTCTCCAAAGGTTTGATGATAGAGATATTCCTTACTCTAAACCTCCTGCTCAATGCTTAGATGAATTTGATACTTTTATTGCTAAGCAAAATAATTTTAATATGAGAATAGAAAATCATTTAATGGAAAATTCTCGAACTATTAGTAACTTGCATGATGTTGTTGATAGAACCTCCAATGATGTTAAAATACTCATTAAACATTTTCATATGGTTCAAACACAAATTGATCAACTTACTAAAGTGCAAAAAGAATTGTTAGTAAATGCCTCTATAGCTAAAGAAAAACATGTTTGTGAAGTGACAACTAGAGGTGGTAAATCTACTCAAGATCCCTTATATCCTGAGGGACATTCTAAAAGAATTGAACAATATTCTCAACGAGTTAATGAACCTAGTGCTCCTTCTAAGAAAAAGAAGAAGAAACATAAAAGTGTTGTATAATCCTCTGAACCTGTTAATGATCCTAATAGAATATATGTTTCTGATGCTGAAACTGAAAGTGGTAATGAACACAATAATGATAGTTCTAATAACAATGATAATGATAATAATGATGATTCGGATAAAGAAGAATTAGAAGAGGAACCTGAAAAGCATAATAAAAATGAGAAGTACAATAAGGAAGATTTTATTGCTAAGAAACATGGTAGTGAAAGAGAGCCTTGGGTTAAAAAACAAATGCCTTTCACTGGTAAGAAACCTAAAACAAAAGAACAAGAACATTATAATAAATTTTGTGAATGGATGAAACCTTTGTTCTTGCAAATTCCTTTGACTGATGCTATTAAATTGCCTCATTATTCAAAGTATATGAAAAATATTGTGTCTAACAAAAGGAAAATTCCTAATGAGGAAATATCTACTATGCTTGCTAATTATTCTTTCAATGGCAAGGTTCCAAAGAAGTTGGGTGATCCAGGTATATCAACCATTCCTTGCTCTATCAAAAATAATTATGTTAGAACTGCTCTATGTGACTTGGGAGCAGGAGTTAGTGTGATGCCTTTCTCTCTTTACAAGAGACTTTACCTTGATAAATTGATACCTACTGATATATCTTTGCAAATGGCTGATAAATCTACTGTTGTTCATGTTGGTATTTGTGAGGATGTTCCTGTTTAAGTGGCTAATAATTGTTTAATCATGACTGACTTTGTTGTGATGGAAATGCCTGAAGATGATAATATGTCTATTATTCTTGGGATACCTTTTCTAAACACTGCAGGGGCTGTTATTGATTGCAATAAAGGAAAAGTAACTTTCAATGTGAATGACAAGGAACATACTGTTTATTTCTCCAAGAAAATGGATAAAATGCCTGGAGTTAATACAATTACTAATGTGAGATTCAGCAAAGTGGGAAGCATTGATTGCCCTTATAAAGAAGAATTCAAAACTCTTGTTATTGGATCCATATCAATACCATATAAGGTAACATGAGTGTCTCACAATGTTTGAATCATTTTATGTCATCTAAAATTTATTTGGTGGCAAGACTTGATCAAGCTTGCTAACAAATATGTTTTAAATACATGGAAGTGCTAAACAACATTTTTCTTCTCCTCTTTACTTTACCTACTGTAATACTATTTGGTTTGCATAGTTTTTAATTGAATATGATTTCAAAATTAATTTTCATGCATTAAATTTAATATCTTAAAATCCAGAAAATGCCCAGAAATGAAAATTCTCAGAATTTTAAAAAAATTATGTCAAAATTCCCATTTTTCTGAGGGGATCCTTGTAACAGCCCGAAAATTTAAGCCGTATTTTAATTTTTTTTTAGACGTCGAAAAACTTTTTTAGTTTTAAATAAACGTTTTCTAAAATCTTTCGAGGCGATTCGATTTAGGTTTTGCTCTCTCGTTAGATACCGGAGGACTCCCCCATCCATTTCTCGAAGACCCGTCCCAAAAATATTTCCTACTCCGATCCAATGTTTCTGACTTCCGAAGTAAACTGTTAATTGTCGGCCCCGATCTCAATTTTATTCGTCCATTTAGAAGTCTCTGAAAATTCTCATATTTTGGGGACTTGCATATTTTTGCATTTCCTACACTTCTCCTGTTGAAACCAATTTCATTCGAGCAATTTTTGACCTAGTTCTTTTGAAGGGCAAACACCGATGTCGGTACGCGGCTTAGAGGGTACTTTTCCAAAACCCTTCTCCACGCCACCAAATGGGTTGAAACACCTTAGACACCATCCCTATACCAAATATACCTTGTGGTATTTATTTGGATTTTTTCTAAGTTAGGGAAACCTCTCTGCCTTTCGTCGAACACCTGGTGTGCGTTAGGTTTTCGGAAACCTTTGTTTTACCAAATGCGACGTTTAAGCGCGTGACTGGCGTAGTGTCGTAGGCCTTCTTCCCAGAAACCCGTAGATATCTTCCTTTATCCGTTTGGTGCTCCGAGTCTCCGGGAATACGATGATGCCGCTCGCGTTCCGCCGGGGCGTTCGGGACGCACACCTGGACACTGCCCCAAATCTTGCTTAGGACAAAAACCCACCTAATCTCTCTCCCTAAGCAGCCCTTTACTCCCCCACTGACAGCCACCCTCCTACACTCGTTCCTATACCTCTCATTCAAGGCTTGGAACCTTGTTGTTGCACCCACAAGCCATCAATGGCCAAATCAATGGACACAACCTACCTCCCCCTCCTCCCCTATATAAGGCCCCCAAAGACCATCCCCAGCAAACCCTAGCCACTCCTCCTCACTCCCTACCCCCTGCCCTCCTCATTCTGTGCAAGAAAGTGAGGAAACCCGCACCCAAAAGCCACACAAAATTTCTCCATGGCCACCATGGCCGAAGCTCGGACAAGCTCGTGGGAGGCCTTGCCCTCGCCCGGCCTAGCCCTTGCCGACCATGGGGAGCCTCCCCGGCACCTTCCCCGCCTCCGGTGAGCCCTCCCGGCGCCTCCTCGGCCAGCCACGGCCGGCAGCCTCGCGTTCCAGTACGCGTGTGCTTGGGAGGAAGACGACCTCCTGTTTTCGTCCTTTTTTTTCTTGCCAAACGTTTTTCAGCCCAGCAGTCTTTCGGCCCAGTTGCGGCCCATCCCGCGCGGCCGAGCAGCCCGTTCTGTTTTTTTTCGCGTTTCTGTTTTTCTTCTGCTGCACCGATTTCAAACGCTTATATCTTTTGAACCGTAGCTCCGTTTTTGGTGATTCAAATTTCTAAATCTTCGTCTCAACGAGATCTATACGTTGGTACTGGTTTTGTTTTATTTTAAAACCTTTTATTTCACTGTCTTTTTTCAAATCGTTGTTTACCGGTTCCGCGGTTTGTTTGTTTTTCGAGTTTCCAACGCGCGACGACACGAAGACTTTCCGGATGATTGTGAACCCGTAGTCGAAGGCAAGCTAACCCCTTGCTATGATCCATCCCGCAATGTTTGTTTGTTTGTTTGCTATGCCATGTCGTGTGTTTATATTTGTTTGTGCTCCGGTCACGTTGCATCTCATACTGCATGACCCATCTAACTCGCTGACTTATTTAACTCGCTAACTTATTTGCATTGTGTTATTTATTGTATTATGTTATTTATTATGTGCTAACCCCACCATTCTTGAGACATTGGACTGGGGGTACCGCCGCCGTCGATGGAATGGTGGATATTAACAACCCACTAAAGACGACACGAGGTAATTCCGGCACCCCCGCCGCGAATGCCCGGTCGGTTTAATCGGACTTTGTTTGTTCCTATTGTATGATATATTGTGCCAGTTAATAACCAACTAAAGACGACACGAGGTGATTCCGGCACCCCCGCCGCGAATGCCCGGTCGGTTTAACTTGACTTTATTTATTTCATGTTCTGTTATATATCTATATATATATATATATATATATATCTTGTTGTGTGAGTGTTTTCTTGTTGTGGGTGTTCATTTACACTGCTGTTTACCTGTTGGTGTTGACTGTATTTGTTATTGATGTTTAACGCTGATGATTATGATTATTATTGTTATCATGTCGGACTAACCATGTGGTTTGGTTTGGAAAAATAATAAATTTGATTAAATGCAACACCCCTCCAAACGTCGATAAGGTCTATTCATAGTGTCACTAATCTGAACCCTTGCATGCGAAACCACCGTCGTCCCATGGAAAACCGTGACCTAGTAGGTTGTTGAGCCTCTTTTAGACAAACCACCCGTTGGGCGCAAGCTAGGGGTCTTGCGATAAGAAGTCCGGAGCTAGGCATACTCGGTCGCGCCGAGTGATGTGCCGGACTTACTTGCCCGTTGTACCATGCGTATAGGGTGGGGAGGGAGAGTGTCTCAGCAAGTGGACCGTCGCGTGAGTGTATTTGGCTTAGTACGGCTTAGGGCGTGATAAACCTGGAGTGTCGGCTGAGTCGGGTGCATTCTGATAGGTGGTAGAGCAAACTCTCGAGAGCATCAACCTAGCGGCTAGCCTTGTTCCTAGGATATGGAACAACAGTTCAGTGTCAGTCACACTGTGTGTCTTTGTCGAGTCCGGAGGTTAACTTAAGATTTGTTTGGAAAGAATTAATCAACGACCTGACCTCATTTAATGAACAATAACATGATGTAGGAAATGGTTACTTGAGGCTTGCAGAGCCTAGTTGTTGAGACAGAGTTGGCTAGGGGCTTGAGAGCTCAGTGGTGGAATATTTGTGAAACTCAGAACTATACTATCTTGTCGAACACCGTTCCTCGGTGCTCGATCTTTGAGTTCCACCGTTAAGTTGGAACTCGTATTTGTCATGCTACTTTCTGAATATATGCCATGCTACATTCTGAACATATGCCATGCTACTTTCTGAACTTATGCCATGCTTGAGTGGTGATACCCATTGATTGCTTGCCATGTTGTTTGCAATGCCATGCTACCTTTTGATGCTATGCTTCGCGTAGGTCTTGCCATGTCGTAGATTATTATTTGACGTATAACTTGTTGCATGATTGTTGGATTGTTTGTAGCAAGGGACTACCTCTTGCTGAGTACATAAATAATGTACTCACGGGCCTTGTGATTGTGGCCAGATATCGGCGAGGATTCATCTTCCACCTTAGCGAGGAGATGGAGCAAGAGTGTGCGTGCTAGGATCCGTAGCCCAGCCAGATGCCCGTGGGAATGGAGTCGCTCCAAGTCGTTGCCTCAATTCTTCTTCCGCTGCCAGTTAAACTCTAGCTTGTGCCATGCTTGGCTCGATATTCTGTCGTGCCTCGATGGCCTTGTAAAACCCGTTTGTAGCACTTATGTGCCTGATGGTGTAATAATAACACGTATGTTACACTGTCGCGACGTGCGGCCAGATATCTTGGGCTGGCGCACGGGACGACCGCCTCGCTGACAAGTTGTGCCAGGGAGGGGTGTTACAATCCTGGGAGGACCAGAGAGTGGCCAGGGGGACCCACAGGGCCACCACACCACATGGTGGCGCGGCGGCCCTTGGGCCGCGCCAGCACATGGTGTGGAGCCCACATGGCCCCCCACTTACTCTCCTTCCTCCCCTGCCTTCCTCTCTCCCGACCAAACACTCCCACACTCGAAAAAATCGTGTTCTTGCTGTTCTTGCTCTCGGCTTTTCGATCTCCTTGCTCAGCCCATCTTTGTTGCTGAGATTTGGGGCATTTGCTCTCCGGTATGTGACTCCTCCGCTCATCCAAATGGAATTTTGTTTAGTGGATTATATGTTGAGTATTTTGCTGCTGTAGATGCCATGTTTAGTGAGTTTGAATGCTTGTTTCAAGTTGGAATAACTAGTTTTGATGCATGCTTAAGCCTCTAGCAAGTCACTATAGTAGTTTCTCTTCATTTAGTTGGCTAAAAATCAATTTTTATGACATTGGTTAAAAATTTCAGAAAAGGAAAATGTATAACCACACCTTTGGAGAGGTCTTTGAGAGTGATGCACCAAGGGTATCAAGGCCCTCAAGATCAACTACTCTCATTAGGCGATCCTACAATGAAGATATCTTGGCACCGGGCATCGGAGATGAGAGGGATGATGGGTTTCCAAACTCATCTTCTTTCCCATGTACTGACTTTTTGCGTGCTGCGGGATTACTTGATGATTTCTTGCTTCTTGTGCAGAGGGTGGGCTTGACCACATATATGATGGACGAGAGTCCACAATATGTCAGGCTCACCATGATCTTTGTTGAGAGATTTGATTTTAACAACAGAACATTCAATCCAACAGTTTCCTTTAAGATTTAGGACAGGCCTATCACCATGCCTTTGCGCAAGTTTTGTGATGTAATAGGTACTGCACATCAGGGAACAACCAAGAGGATCCAAGGGGACCCAAGAGAGTTGACGCAGCTCTACCGCGAGGTGACGGCTGATGACACCCGCCGTGCACAACGCGGCAAGATAAGGAGCATCCAATACCCTGCCATTAAGTATTTTATTTACTATCTTTGTACTAGCGTGCTTGGTAGGGAAAACACTAGTAACATTTCACATCTCCATCTTGCTTTCCTTAACACTGCACTTACCAACAACACTACATATAATCTTGGTGCTCTTATTGCTCGCCGCTTGTCCGCTAAGGGACCCATTTATGGGGGGATTATAGCCTCTCGTATTGTTGCACATCTAGGGCTTCACATTGATCCAAATGATGAATTACTTGCTCCTTATAAGCTTGACCTTGATGCAATGAAAGGTCACCAATTTGTTACTCTTAGCTCTACTATGGATCATCTTGTGTATAGGATGGTATTTGCTGACACGGACGAGAGGGAAGTCCCTTTGCCCCAGCCTGGTTTGTTTGATCTTGACAGGAGGCCGTGGTCGATCACAAAGGTGGAGTTGGACGAGAAGCTGAGTGTGCAAGGTTTCTATGGGCAGCACCTCGTTCAGAATGCACCGAGGAGGACTACACCGCGGACTACACCTCGCATTATACCGGAGCGTCTTCGAGCTCGTACTATGGGGAGGGCTCCTCGACATACCACGATGAAGCCCAGGACTGGGCACCATGGGATTGATCTCCACTTAGGCCAAAAGCCTAAACTTGGGGGGAGGTATACCGATAGCACACTCATCTACATATCATTATCATTCGGTACTTTGTAGATCCATGTTTTCGTTTTCGTTCTTTCTTTTATTTATTCATGCTTTGCATTACTTTCTTGAAACTCAAAAAGACCAAAAATATTTCTGTTATTTCTCTTGTTAGTTTGCTGTAGTATCTAGTATTAGTATGCTTAGTATTTAGTTCGGTTCAATATGCAAAAACACAAAAATATTTTCCTTTGTTGTTACTGTTTTGCGCAGGGACAGATTTCTACTGTCCACCGTTAAATACATAACTTTTCACAGAAAAATCAGAATGACCTGAAATTACGTGTGCATGTTTCTCAGATATGTACGCAACTTTCATTAGTTTTGAGTTTTCTGATCTGAGCATGTTAAGGTCCTCGAAAAAATTCATCTTCACAGGCTATTCTGTTTTCAGTTTCTAAATCCGAAAACCCAAAAATATTTGTTGTTTCTTTTTGGTTTTGTATATTTTGTTTCAGAGGTTATTACCATCCATTACTCCGTGGAGCTTGGTTATTATTTCATATCTTTCGAAGCACACAAGTGAAAAGACAATAATGATGATCTATGACAATTCGAGTTGGGTAAGAGGCTGGTAATGAACTCTATTTGTTTTCATTTTTATACATATACTCATTCATGTGAGCATGCTTAGATGGTCACATACGGTATATGTCTATTGGTGGATGCTTAGTAGTTCATGTTCTCTTATGATCAGTCCCAATTTATTAATGGTAGATAACATGCTGCGTGGATATTTGCTTGCATTGTTCTGTTCATGGTAGAATATGACATTGTGGTATCCTCCTCTGAATAATTCCTTTGAATCGACTTGGCACATGCTTACACATGTTATGACTGAAAACAAAAAGTCAATTAAGCCTCGATGATCTATTTTGCCTCAGAATTCTATTATCATTTTTATGCCTCCGTTAATTTTATTTTGTCGCAAACAGGATTATGACGGCTATTGCTCTCTTGAATTGTCGCTCCCCTATCTATTGCTAGCCTACACTTGTACTAAGCTGCAAATGCTTGTGCTTCCAAATCCCTGAAAACCAAGTTATTCCCAAAGAGTCCACCATAAACACCTATGTATGGCATTTCAAACCATTCAAATAAATTTGCATGTGCTACCTTTAAAATCCTTCAAAACACTTCTTAATTTGTGCCATTGTTTTGAGCTCATGAGGAAGTAGTAGTTGGACTTGTTATCTTCCATACTAATTAAGTAACCGACTTGCATGCTCCATCTGCTCGTCATTAATTTTGCAAAGGGCTGGTTAGACCACTATAATATCAAAATGATTTGAGAAAATAAAATAGACACTCCTCCATAGTTTGAGATTGATTGGTAGGCACCCGAGGATTCGGTTAGCCATGGTTTGTGAAAGCAAAGGTTGGGAGGAGTGTCAAGTTATCAAAATAAATGAATATAAGGATGCATATTATAAATGCTTGTTTTAAAAAATTCGGAACTGCTCTCAACTTGCTTAGTATGTAAGATAACAAGAACTCTATTGCCATTCGTTGACGGAACAACCACCACTCAAAAACAATTTACCTCTGTTTTCAAAATAATGAAAAGCTCTAGCACATGTTAAATCCCTGCTTCCCTCAATGAAGGGCATAGCTTTTACTTTATTATTGAGTCACCATCATTCTTTGAGCACCTTCTTGAGAGCATAGTTGTCATTCTTAGTGTAATGTGCTTGTCCCAGAATACTGTTAACTGCGGTATAATTTTGATGCTCTTATCTTTGATATCTTTATTTCTAGTCTTCTCTTGAAACTCAGAGGTGCCTGGGCATTTATGTTTTGCTGTACACATTCGGGCAAGCGAGATACCACCTTATCATACTTTATTATGAGCTTTGCAATCTTGTGAATTGATATGTTTCATGTTATTTATTATTAGTATGATTGGCATCTCTTCATAGTTTACATGGTTATTAGGTGACACCGTTTGCATATATCTTATTATGAATAGTCTAAGCATTTGTCTTCACAATGAGAATATTTACATCATATGAACAAATGTGTTCGTGAAAGTTCTTTTATCGCACTCAGTTGTAAACTGAATTGCTTGAGTACAAGCAATAAGCTAAGCTTGGGGGGAGTTGATGCGTCCAAAACGTATCTACTTTCCCGAACACTTTTATTATTGTTTTACCTCTAATTTGTGTGTTTTGAATGCAACTAACACGGACTAACGCTGCTTTCAGCAGAATTGCCCTGGTGTCTCATTTTGTGCAGGAAATCAACTTTTAGGAAAAATACCAGAAAAATCATAGAAGTCCTTATTTTCCCAGGAAAGTCACGGAGTCAGAAGACGAGACGGAGACGAGCCACGTGGGACCCACACCACCTGGTGGGGCGGCAGGCCCCTGGCCGCGCGAGCACCTGGTGTGGTGGCCCCAGGCGCCGCCTCGCGCCCCCCTCTCGACTATTTAGCCCCTCCTGACCTAAAAATCACTATCACGAAGAGTTTTTCTCCAGAAACCCATCGCAGCGCCGCCGCCACCTCGAAACTCAATTCGGGGACCAGAAGTTTCTGTTCCGACACTCCGCCGGGACGGGGAATCAAAGGAGATCATCGCCATCGTCATCGCCACCACTTCTCCATCAACCATCCATGTTTCCCCCATCCATGTGTGAGTAATCCACCACTGTAGGCTTGAGGGGATGTTAGGGATTGGATGAGATCGTTCATGTAATAGCTGTAATATCATTAGGGCACGGTGCCTAGTATCCGTTATCGGTGTTTTATGTCATTGTTGCAACTTGTTATGCTTAATGCTTGACACTAGGGCCCGAGTGCCATGATTTCAGATCTGAACATGTTATTGTATCATGAAGATAATTATTGTTTTAAGATCATATCTATGAGTTGTATACACATATTACTGTCCGGAACCCGAGGTCCCAAAGTGACAATAATTGGGACAGCCGAGGGGAATGGTTGTGATGTGAGGATCACATGTGTTCACGGAGTGTTAATGCTTTGCTCCGGTACTTTATTAAAAGGAGTACCTTAATTACCAGTAGTTTCCCTTGAGGCCCCGCTGCAAACGGGCTGGTAGGACAAAAGATGATGTGCAAGTTTCTCATTGCGAGCACGCACAACTAAATTGGAACACATGCCTATGGTTAATAAATACTTGGATGCTTTATCTTATTTATCTGCAAATGCCCATGACTTGATTATTATATGAAGTATCTCATCCATGCAACGCCCGTTCATCCGTCCCTTGCCTACAGTATTTTAATCCTGCTGTCTACTATAATCATGACTACTGCTGCTGTTATATCACTACTGTCATTGCTATAAAACTGTTGCTACTGATAATCTTTCTCGAGCAAGTCTATTCACAGGTGCAGCTGAATTGACAACTCCGCTGTTAAGGCTTATAAATATTCTTATGCTCCCCTTGTGTCGAATCAATAAATTTGGGTTTTACTTCCCTCGAAAACTGTTGCGATCCCCTATATTTGTGGGTCATCAAGACTATTTTCTGGCGCCTTGCCGGGGAGCATAGCTTTATTTATAAGTTCACCCGAGTGTGATATTGCTCTCTGGAATTCATTCATCATGGGAAGACCTGGTGATACTTGGATGCTTTATCTTATTTATCTGCAAATGCCCATGACTTGATTATTATATGAAGTATCTCATCCATGCAACGCCCGTTCATCCGTCCCTTGCCTACAGTATTTTAATCCTGCTGTTTACTATAATCATCACTGCTGCTTTTATTCTACTGCTGCTGTTATATCACTACTGTCATTGCTATAAAACTGTTGCTACTGATAATCTTTCTCGAGCAAGTCTATTCACAGGTGGAGCTGAATTGACAACTCCGCTGTTAAGGCTTATAAATATTCTTTGGCTCCCCTTGTGTCGAATCAATAAATTTGGGTTTTACTTCCCTCGAAAACTGTTGCGATCCCCTATACTTGTGGGTCATCATGTCTCACCTCTTGGAAATCATGTACATAGTAGAATTTTTGTGTAGAGAACAATGCATAAAAGTTTTGAGGATTCATTACTTCATATGGATTGAAATTCGGGAACTTTTTGTTTTAGCTACACTATTTTTTGTTTGCACATTTTACTTTTGTCACTCTAAATTTTGATATTTTGCTTTTTGCCCATTTCCTCCCCTGAGGGGCAAAAGAAATAGCAAAACAACTACAATAGGAGCAAAAGAAAATATTATTTCGTCAGTTGCATTCTGTTTTTGCTCGATAGAGGGAGAAATGGTTTATTACGAGGAAATGGCCAGGGAAAATGAAATTATCAAAACATTAGAGTCGCGAAAAGAAGATGGGCAAAAAATAGTATGGAAAAAAATGTATGAAATCCTATATTATTTATCTGAACTAAAGAAACCCTAATGATGTTCATTCTCAGTTTCTAGTGTTCCTGACAAGTGGTAACCACATATATACAAAAGAACTTTATTTCTTGCACACCCATAAATTTCATACAAAAAATAGTGAGACAAAGGGTGCTAAGGGCGAGTCAAAAGAAGTTAGAAACTATAGGAATATTTCCAAGGAAAGTCCTTTTTTTTCTCGGTTTCTATTTGATCTCCAATGTATTTTTTTTCTCATACTAGGACCTTCTCCCTTTTAGGAAAAAACAGATAGCGGAAAGTGCTTTGTACTCCCGATCTCTAGTACTCCCTCCATATTTTTTTTTCAAAACATATATTTAAAAGTTTCAACATATTTGAAAAAATCGCATGTCGTCAATGATGTATACTTTAAGCATGTAAAATCAGAGTGTGAATTTTTTGTATTATGGTCTACACAAAAATGACAAAAGTTAGAAACTAATTTGATTTTATATATTGTACCATATTCACATATTCAGATATGTAAGTTTATCATTTTTATGTAGCTCAAAACGCACCCGTACATGTATGCTTTTACAGATTTTTAAGACTTTTAAACATTTTTTTTAAAAAATAGTGAGATTATTAGCGATCGCGAGCTCTCCACCCAACAGATAGAGGTTAGTAGACTAGTCATAGTGGGGAGCATCATAAACTAGTTACTAGTGTCATGCATATAATACTACTCTATGTTACTATCTTAATAGTGGGTGGTAAACATATGTATAGTATCATATAACCATGCGTTTATTAAACTATAAACTCATTTTATCTCGAAATCCGTTACTAGCGCTTATCATGCAGAATAAGGCGCCGTGTCCACAATAGGAGTATGTTAGAGCATCTCCAGTGGATCCTCTATATGGACGTATATAGCAAATATACACGATGCCATATGAAAATCCCCTCCCAGCGACTCGTGTATATGGGCGTGTATCCATCCACGCCCACACCACGACGGTAGGAGGCGTGGAACTTCACACGACCCAGCCACGCTCGTGCTCGCGAAAAAAAAGACGAAGCTTCGTCCCGCGCCCGCCCGCCCGGAGCAAGGAGCGAGGAGGTCGCCCGAAGGTCGCCGTCGCCTTTCTTCTCCGGCTGCCGCCCAAAGGTAAACGATTTTTCCTCTC
Organism: Poa annua; assembly: GCA_026929855.1. Lineage (NCBI taxonomy): Eukaryota > Viridiplantae > Streptophyta > Magnoliopsida > Poales > Poaceae > Poa > Poa annua. The sequence continues at coordinate 78,021,105 of CM049433.1, forward strand.
CGGCCGAGCTCACAAGCGGGAGGGCGGGGACGGGGGGCCGCAAGCCCTGCAGCTGGATCTGGCGGCGGCGGGAGGTCGGCCGCGTGCGGGCGGCGGGGTGCTGCGCGGGGGGCTGCGCTAGCTGCGGGCGGCGGAGTCAGGGGCGCTAGCTGCAGCCTGGACGTGCGTGTGACGGGCTGGGGAGGCTGGCGTGCGTGCGACGGGGATGGAGAGGATTGAGATGAGAGGGAGTGAGGTCGGGGAGGTCGGGGAGTGCTGCTATGAAATCCCATTAATTTGGTGCTCAAGGAAAATCAAACACTGCCTCGATGTATCGTTTGTATCGTTGTATAGCTGTATCTCTCGGTATTGTCTCGATTTGGTGCCCATCGATTTGGTGTTTCTCTCGGTATTGTCTCCAAATTTACACGCCCATTTACACGTTCCACTGAAAAACTGGAAGGTGTATAATTTAGCATGGTGTACATGGACGTGTATATGGAGATATACACGTCCAAATTTACATGCTCCACTGGAGATGCTCTTACGGTACCTACCTTGCCGACATGACATTCATGATACTAGCTACTCCCATTATGACTAGTGTTATCAATTTATAGTGATGGAGTTTCTATTATTTCTCCATTAATTTGTATTAAATGTGAATCAATTAATTGGAAATGGGCAAAGGCACCGTATCTATTTTGAAGTTCGTGATTTGTGACACGTGAAGTTTGCAGTGAATCTACCCACTCGTAGCGGCTGCGAAATTCCTGGCATCGACTTTACCTGTGACAGATAAAAGCAGCACCACCTGAAAAGACCAGGCGCCCAGTAAAAAATTAAAAATCGCGTAGGAAGCGGTCAACGCGCGCGTACGCACTCCGACGGTAAATCCGTAATTGCGTCCAATTCCGGCGTCCAGATTTGCAGACTCCGACTCGACCCGGGTTAGCCAAGCCAACGATACCCTAGGCCGCGGTCCGTCTCCTCCCTCCCTCCCTCATCCCGCGACCTCAGCTTTCGTCTCCGGCGCTAGGGTTTCGGTTCCCCCCCGCATCGATCTTCCGCGAGGGCACGAGGTACGCGCGCACGCCCTCCCTCCCCGCTCCCGCCGGCTCCGGTGAAAATCTGCGTGTTAATTTTGGCGTTGATTTTTTTTCTTCTTGTAGCTGGTGTTTCGGGTTCTGTGGTGACTTCGGAGATGCCGCCCAAGTCGGCTAGGAGGGGCGGCTCGGCGGCGGCGAAGAAGGGGCCGGCGACGAGGGGCAGGGCTGCCAAGGCTCAGCAGGCCGCGGAGGAGCACGTGCCTGCCGTGGAGGAGGTCAAGGCCGCGGAGGAGGATGCTCCCAAGGTGGAGGAGCAGCCGCGGCAGCCGTCTCCGTCGCCGCCACCGCAGCAGCAGCAGCAGCCGGCTGCCGAGGAGAAGGCTAAGGCGGATGCCGTGGAGAACGGCGCAAGCCACGGTGAAGGTATTGCGCTTGTGCCTCTGTTTTGGTGTAGGGCGTAGACTTTTTTTCTCTGATCTGTGATGTGGCATGTGAGTATTTAGATAGATGAAAGGCTGCATTTGCTCGTTTAGTAATCGTTTTTATCCCGTGGATGGTAGGCATAGGTTCAGAGGAGCACGCTTGCCGTTGTTGGTGGATTAGGTTGATTGGTTCTGTTAATTTGAGGTCTACTATGTTTCTTATGCCTACCTTCACTTTCAGATGACGGAACTGTGAAAGAAACATATGAAGAAGAGGACAAAGGTGAACGGCTGGAGTTTGAGGATGAGGCAGAATACGAAGAGGAGGCTGTTGTAGACTATGACGAGAAGGATTCAGAGCAGTATGAGGAGCAATATGAAGACGGCGATGAAGGGTTGGAGTACACTGAGGATGTGGTTGAAGAGGAGACTGATATGGTGGATGAGGAGATGGATGATGGCAGGGATGATGGGGAGGGTGATGAATACGAAAATGCTGATGAGGAACAGAATGTGGACGTGGATGATGATGACCATCATGAAATGGTGAAAGCGAATCGTAAGCGCAAGGAGTTTGAGGTTTTTGTTGGTGGGCTAGATAAAGATGCAACGGAAAGTGACCTCAGGAAAGTTTTTAGTGAAGTCGGCGAGATCACTGAAGTTCGTCTCATGATGAACCCTGTTACAAAGAAGAATAAAGGCTTTGCCTTCCTGCGATTTGCGACTGTGGATCAAGCAAAGCGTGCTGTGTCAGATCTAAAGAACCCACTGGTTGGTATTGCGACGTGATACAGTGTTTATGATATATACTCTTACAAGTAACCTAACCCTTTCTGAAATCCTGTAGGTGCGAGGCAAACAATGTGGTGTTGCTCCTAGTCATGACAGTGATACACTATTTGTTGGCAATATTTGCAAGACATGGACAAAAGAACATGTATGTTGCTTCAACTCTTTTTTCCTCGATGCCTTTTTCTGCTTCTTGGTGTAAGAAATAACTTGCCTTGGATTTTACAGCTGAAGGATAAATTAAAGACCTATGAGGTTGAGAATTTTGACGATCTAGTATTGGTTGAGGATAGCAATAACCCAGGGATGAACCGTGGGTATGCTTTACTCGAGTTCTCTACTCGCCCTGAAGCTATGGATGCTTTCCGGCGATTGCAGAAAAGGGATGTAGTCTTTGGAGTTGATCGCAGTGCAAAGGTTTCCTTTGCTGATTCCTACCCTGAAGTTGATGATGAAATGATGGCACAGGTAAGCACCTCTTTTCTGCATTAAGTTAAAGTGGCTTTGCTGGTGAAACTATTTTCATTTTTCGGCTATCCAGTCATCCACTCTGTCAGCTGTGCTAGTTTCTGGTACGGGCCAAACATGCTTAAATCTGTTGAATCCTCATTTTGGTTTTATGGTTCAGGTCAGAGCTGTATTTCTTGATGGTCTCCCTCCCTCATGGGATGAAGATCGTGTGAAGAAGTACCTTAAAAAGTACGGAGCTATTGAAAAAGTTGAACTTGCCCGGAACATGCCTGCAGCCAAAAGAAAAGATTTTGGTTTTGTAACTTTTGATACGCATGATAATGCTGTTGCATGCGTTGATGGGATAACCAATTCTGAGATTGGTGAAGGTGATAGCAAGGTCCGTTTTCTCCAACTGAGTTTACCGTACCATTTTGACCAATTTTACCATCTACTCTGTCTGTTGTACAATTTATAATTTTTTTCACGTAATTCCTTCTCAAAACAATTCTTTTGTGGTTCAGGCAAAAGTGAGAGCCCGATTGTCAAGGCCAATGCAGAGACCTACTAGAATGAAGCATGGATTAAGAGGAAATTTCAGGATTGGGCAAAGTGCTCCGCGTGGTGGCCGTTTTCCATACACTCGCCCTCCTCCACGCCGGCCTCTGCCACGCCTTGTACGACCTGATGTTAGTCGCTTACCTCCCATCAGGAGCCGTCCACTGAAGAGGCCAATAGATATTAGAGATAGACGCCCTGTTATGTCAGTGCCAGAGAGAGTGAGGCGTTTGCCTCCTCCAGAGAGATCCTATGATAGAAGGCCCCCAGGTGCGCAGATGGTACCCATTTTTCCTGTAATGCTATCTACTGTAGCTGCATCAAGTTTTCTCATACTTCATCTGTGTACAGCTCCTGTTTACCCAAAGAGAAGTCCAAGGAGAGAATATGGAAGGCGTGATGACCTTCCTCCGCCGAGAAGCAGAGCTACCTTTGCTGACTACACTCCGAGAGTTCCAGTAGATAGGCGCCACACTTACAGGGACGATTATTCGCCCCGTGGATCAGCTTATTCTGACCTTGGTCCTCGTAGCGCTCCCCGTATTTCCGACAGGCGAGCATATGCTGATGACAGTTATGTAGAGAAGATTGACCGACCTTTGCCAACCTATAGGGAGGGGCGTGGCCGTGATTATGATACAATCTCTGGTTCAAAACGCTCATATGCTGAGATGGTGAGGATTGTTTATTTATTTACATTTGCATGTTTGCATGCACTTGCCATTTAATCCTCAGTCAACCTAATTATCGTTAATGATGCAAGGATGATGTGCCTCCTCGGTATCACGACATTAGCGTTCGCCACATTTGCATGTTTGCATGCACTTGCCATTTAATCCTCAGTCAACCTAATTATCGTTAATGATGCAAGGATGATGTGCCTCCTCGGTATCACGACATTAGCGTTCGCCAGCCAAAGGCGCGCTTAGACTATGATGTTGGTGGCAGCAGTGCTCGGTATGCAGATGCATACACCGACAGGTTGGTGTACATTTAGTAACATGCAGTCTCTTTGCTTAGCATTTATTTATTTAGATAACATCTGGTCTTTGATTTTTAATCTCGAGTTCTTTCACATGCTCATTCTTGAAGGCTTGGGCGGTCACATGCGGGATACAGTAGCAGCAGACCTGTCGCTGGTCATGACACAGTGTATAGCAGCAGCAGCCGCCATGGCTTGAGTTATGGAGGTATAGCCTTGAAGGCTATGCTATTTGTCATGGTACCTTTGGTCACGTGCTTATAACTTTGTTCTGCATCTCATCTCTGCAGGTTCCACAAGCACTGGTGATGCTGGTGGAATGTACTCAACTTATAGTGCTGACTACATGCCTCGTGGATCTGATGTAAGTCTTCTTGCAATTATGGCTGATGAATTTACTATCCACTTCTCTCTTTGAGTCAATTAGAGATTGTACAACCAGTGTTAGTGAAATTTTTAGGTTTGACCATCTATAAAGAAAGAATTACGAGCATCAACGGCATCAAATTCATACTGCTACACTGAACATAAAATTATTCCATAATGTATGTTTTTTTATGTGACCATGTGAAGTCCATAATGACTTTAAGCAGCACTGTTGTCTCGGTTGTACTTGTACTGGAGTTCATATTCAAGTTTCTGTATTTGGGCAGGTTGGCGGGAGTTCATATTCTTCGCATTACTCTGGTCGTAATACGGGTAGCAGCAGTGGATACTATGGAGGCAGTGGTTCTAGTTCATATTACTAAGGTAAAAACTCAATCAGTTCCAACTTCCCTTTAATTAATTGCATTTGTACATGGGTTTCGTTCACCATTTTTCATCGTCACCATGACCATAGTCACGCTAATTGCTCACTCCGGAGATGACAAATGTTTGGCTTGTATCAAACACGGAACCCACTCCGTGATCAACCATGAATTGTTCTAATGACCAGATTTGGCATCCGATCGTCTTTGTGGAACAGATTTAGCACCGTAGGAGATTGGCGCAGACCCTGGGATTGTAAGGAGCTCCTTAACTTGAGGCCTATGGATCCGGACAAGTGGCAAGTGTGGGCAATCAAATAAGGCATGACTGAAGGAGCCAGAAACATCGAGTCGGTTGAAGCAGTACTCCTGTGGATGTTCTGGCATGTTTATTTAATGTAAGGCTTTGCTTTAGTTGGTCAAGAGTTGTGAACAAACAGCCAGCTGTGGTGTGTTTACTTCCAGTGTTTCTATAACATTGTCGAGAGATATGGATTGTTTGAATAAGTAGTCTTTTTGAGGTTGTTTCCTGCAACACAAGGTGTTTTGGAGATTCCACCTTGTGGCTGTGCCGCTGGGCGAAGATCAGACTTACGAACGAAGCCTTAAGAGTGAGTGCTTCGTGTAAGGCTGTTACTTCTGAAACCTTTGGTTCACACTTCACACCACACTGCATCTGTCCTCTAATGGATCAAACTTTGCTGCCTGAGACTGAAAGATGACTGATCAGATTGAAATCTTGGACTAGGTATTTGTTAAACTCTTCTGCAGATAAAATTGGATTTGTTGGTTGCCAGATTCTGGGAGAAACCTTTTGGCTTCCCCACAGGTTTAAGAAAACAGAACCCACAGCCACATGACTGGATGGCCTTGCAATGCTGTCAATTAGCAGCATGGAGTACATGGCACCAGGTAAATCTAACAAGCACTATCAAGAATGAGCGCCATGGTTTTCTCACCGTTTATGAAATATCTTTGAACTACTGCATGGAGCATGGATCAGTATAACATCTCTGACCCAAATGTCCAGTGGATGGCTGCAAGTTTGAAGAACTTTGCTGGAAGCATGATACAATAACTAACTAAGATGCAGAAAATCTGATCTGTGTAAGAACTATTAGTTCCTGTGGTATAGCCTTTTAATGCGTTATAATAGGTTACTTATGGCTCATGGTGCATTTATCATTGCATTATGCTGCTGGGGGAGGGGGGGGGGGGGGGGGGTTCTTAGTTAGTAGAACAGAATCTCTTATATTGCAATTCAGTCTTTGCATCAGACTGTTATAAAGAGACCAATAAGAGGTTCTGCATCATCATTTATAAGCAGCAAACACTGTTGACAGCATCAAGTTTATAAGCTGACTTACAATGTTGATATCTTCGGTAGTAGCTGATGCCATGTGACAGTTCTACAAATAAGTAGGTGAAAAGGATGGTTAAAAATGTATAGGCTGCATAGAGCTGCAATAAACATAAACAATACCAATACTCATCCTTCTCTGCGCTGTAACAAGGTGTTGGGATAGCCTGCATCAACTGGGAATCACGGTTGGTTGAACTAGTGACGGTAACTAATAAATCTGGAGGTTAGAGTTATGCATTCTAGGTCTGGATACTCTTGGAAAGAGGGCTTGATGTGCAGCAGCATTGCTATGGTTTTGTCAGTCTTCAGAAACAAAGCATTGTTTCTTACCCAGCTCTTGGTCAGCTATCATCTAGTTTTTAATATTTGTGGAGTAGGATACCTTGGGTGAAATCAACAGTTATGTCATCAGATCTTATTAAACTGCATTAGATTACCAATAGTGCATGCAAAGTTACACTATTCAGCGAAATGGGAGGGTGCCAGTGACTCAAGGCGGAAATGAAAGTGGGAGGAAACCAACACCAGTAGCTTGTTCATTTGGTGCTTATGAGGAGAAAGGAGGATGGAGAAAGAGGGTGGTTGTTTTTTTTGGACAAAGGAAGGTGAATAACGGAATAGGTTGACTACTAATCTACAAGATTTACATACCAAGGCATTTACTTCATACGGCGAGGGCAGAAGCTCGGTTTAAGTTTTGCACTATGGGTTCAGGGTTTCTCTTAGTCGTTGAGAGTGAACAGTAAATTGTGAGTTCAACATTACGCTTGGTGCTTATGTGGACATGTTTTAGTACAAAAATACAATAGCTTGAGGTAAAAAAGAACAAAATGTTCGTGATGATCCAAATCAGTTAATGATTAACATTTTACACACTATTTATCTTTGAAATCCCATACTTGCTCTTGCATTTTTTTATCATTTGATCTTATCTTAATTGCACATATTAAGTAATTTTTAATTTTTTTCGTATGGCTGTCAGAAGACTATTAATGCTTAATCCACTACATATATTTGAATACTAGCTCACACTTAACAGTTTGAACTGTGTTATATTAGTGCAATCTCCATGGCTTCTCTGTATTTCCCTCTCCAGTTTTTTGTTATGCCATCACCTAAGCTTGTTTGAGCTTGCCATGCTAACTACCTTATGCTCCCATGTTTTTTTGCAAACTGTCATCTAAGCTTCTCTTGATCTTATCATGCTTATAACCATCTTATATGGCATGATCTTGTAAGCCGAGTGCTGCTGTAAATCTGTTTCTCATTTGAATGTTATACTAATATATAGCATAAATGTTGTCGTATTTCCTTTATGTTTCTCCGAGTGTGATACGGAAACTGCTGCAAGCGCTACTGCTTCTGTTGGTTTGTGCTTCTCCAAAACGCTTGGGCGTTGAGTAGGCAATTCAGCCGTGCAATTGTTGCAGTCTTGCGTGGCGCAGTTTGGTGAACTGCTTTATGTGGTCTCTGCAGTGAATTGTTTTTATTCTATTTATTTTCGATCACTGTAAGCGTGAAACATGTTTCAAGGCAATAACAAACTCTTAATTTTGTTTCATGAAAATGTGTGGATGTTACCATGTCAATGATCTGTGATCCCAATGTTTGGTAGCCGTGCAGTAATCTTGTCACATTTTTTCGATTTATTTGTTTCAGCTGTATATTGTATGCCAGTTACCGTGTCAATTTGATTCATGTGTTGATACAGCAATTCTGCGTAAGCTCTTGTCGTTCTGTATAACTTCAGTATGTTGCAGACTGCAGAGAGGTATCTCTTATGTCCTCCTTTTTCCCCCATTGGTCTATTGATGTACCTGTATGTTTGTAATACAACAATTCGGACCTTAAGAATATCTAGTGAAAAAGAGTTTTGTTTGGAGATACCTGTCAAGGAGGAGGGCGTTCCTCCAGTTCGTATAGAATATGTGAGAAATATTTCAGACGTGGAATGATGCTGTACAACTGAGTGCAGCGGTTTGGAGCCTGGTGTTTTAGAAAAAAAGAAGAAAAAAAACGCTGTGTTTTTAGAAAAAAAAGAAGAGAATTTTGGCCACCTGTTATAGTAATATTACCTGCATATATCTGCAAAGGTTTGGCTAAAAACACGTCGTATTTTGGGCTGCATAAAAATCACAAATTTGTTGATCTAATAAAGGAGAAAAAAAACTTGATTTTGATCTCTATTTGTGTTTTTTGTGTGTGTAGATCATGGATGATACTATATACTACTCAGTATAATAAGTTGATATAAAGCATGGTTCTTGTACTCATATGTATATTTTTGGTTGAGATTTAAAAAATGTGGTTTCCGTCCTATGTATTGCCCGACTTCACAGCGGCAGCAGACGCACGCCCCAACCGTGGACCACGAATGGATCATGCTGCCGTGCCGCTGATGTTCTCCGGCAATCCCACCAAAGCTGTATCCTCCGGAGTACGTCTTGCGAGTCCCGATACACGCGAAGGTGCCCTCCGGCTCCGGTCCTTGACCAGCTGCCGCCGCGACGGCCCCGTCAAAGTTGCCCCCACCCCCAACCACGGCAAGCGCACCGCCCCATCTCTCTCACGTCCCCACCGGTTCGGGCGGCGTTGCCATCGGCGTCCCTCACACGCCACCTTCCGTGAACAAACCCGGTCAGCTCGGCGCCGCAACCGCAATGCCGCCGCGCGCGGCCAACTACACGCCTTCACCACCGCACCCCTCTCCTCTCTCTCCCCCAAGGAACAAACAAATTATTCCTAAAACCTGCGCCGCCCGATCCTCGAGATCCGACGGCCACCACCAACAAACGCGCTACCCCGTGGCGGCTTTTCGTGTTAACCCCGCGGTAGGCGCCGCCGCCGCTGCCGCCTGCCGTCCCCCCACCGCCGCCCGCGTGCGTGCGTCCACCTGCAGTAGCCGCCCAACCATGACTCCTCCCCCTCCTCCATTATAACCCCCCGCCCACCCCGCATCACGCCCTCCGCCACCACCTCGCCATCAACGCCATGGCCTCCCCTCCCCCATCCCCCCCGGCCGCCCACGCCTCCCGCCGCGTGCCGCCCCCGTGCTGGACCCCCGAGGAGACCCAGGCCCTGGCCCGCGCCTACACCGCGCGCCGCCTCGCCGTCGGCCGCGCGCACCTCAGCTCCGCCGACTGGTCCGCCGTCGCCGCGGCCGCCACGCCCTCCAAGACCGCCCGCCAGTGCCGCCACAAGGTCGAGAAGCTCCGCCGCCGCCTCCGCTCCAAGAAGCGCCGCCCCTGCCCCATCCTCGACGGCATAGATCTCCTCGACGACCCCTCCTCCTCCCCGTCCCGCTCCCGCTCCCCGTCCCCGCCGCCGCCCGCCTCCCCGTCCCCGATCCCTCGCCCCTCCCCGTCCCCGTCCCCGCCCAAGAAGAAGAGACGACGGCAACACGACGCCGAACACGTCGGTGCCGAGAGCGACGTGGCGCAGGCGATCAGGGCGATCGGGGAGGGGTTCGTGCGCGCGGAGCTCAGGCGGATGGAGGCGGCCAGGGAGGCGCAGCGGATGCGCATGGACATGGCGCTCCGCCACATGGACGCGCAGCGCCGCCTCCTCGACGGCCTCGTGGGACGCATCGTCGACGCCCTCGAATGAATGGAGAGGTGTCCCCCCGCCCCTTTCGAGATCTCTTGCTTTCCAGACCTCAGCTTGTTCATATGTGCCTGTCAGAGTCTATACCACCTGTGATGATGGTCTCTGATGGATAGTGGCCGTCTGATCGCGTAGATGTAGATGCCCAGAGAGCAAATCTTGGTGTTTTTAGTGTCCTGTATAGTCGTGTGTGCGGCCAAGCGGAAGCACTTCTTCCATGAAATAGAACTATTTTTATCTTGAGTTATTACATTATTTATCATCAGTACATTCTTATTGTGTGTCTCCAGCTTCAGTTTGTTTGCATTCATGTTGTGAGGAAAGGGAGCATATGTATAAGATATAAACTGTAAAACATGGAATCCTGAAAACTATATTTGTCTGACACCTTATCCCAGTTACAGTTTCTGACCATGCCAAATACCAAGCACAAACAGTAAAACTAGATATGGAACAAAAAGAGATGCACTGGACTGGAGTGGACATGGTGCTGTTGTAGAGTTTTTTTTGGATTAACTGGAATATGCATTAATACAATATATGTATGTGCCGTAGGAGTTTTACGAGCTTGCTAAGCTCTTATAGTAGCTTGGTTGAATTGGGAGAGTGAACAAGGCTTTCGATGCTTGCCCATCGATGTGAGTATTGGGTTAGGTAGGCAATTTAGTAAAAGCTTTAGCTGGATTATAAGTTTTGGCTTTTGTAATATCAAAGATCAAATAACCAAGCGAATGTTGGTTAATTTGGATGGCTAGTTCTGTCAACTATTTGCTCTACACATTTATAACTCATAATTTGGATGGCTAGTTCTTGCTCTACACATTTATAACTCAACAGAATTCACGATTCACTGATACAACTCTATGTTTATATTGTCATTCTTACAACTTAAGAGTTGAGACGAAGCATAGAAGAATAGTTTACTTTCGGGTAACGACTTTATCATTTTTAATGTACTTTATTTCAAAAAGTAATTCATTTAGTGCAAAACTACGTTCTATCTATAACTTTGGCTAAACCCCTATCCTAGTTAAAACTGAACTAAACAAAAATAGCCACAGTGATGAGTGTGCCATTTAATTTGTTCAGTTGTCCTCACCCTAGTCTCCCACCGTGGGGGCTTTACGTCACAGCCTCATAGATTGAGGTAACCTACACCGCACTTTTATTGTGCCTATGTTTGCTCTAGGCAGAAGTATCATGGTTGTGCACGATTTGTTGCTGTGTGGACCTCAGTGTGCACCTCGATTAGCTGGGCTTGGGCCATTTTTTTTCCAGTATCCTGCTATTTCTCTTTGAATAATGCCCCTTCATATCATCATCTAGGTGGTCAATGTAAGCACATACAGACAGAAGGCAATGTTCAAAATCCATTTTAATTTTTCTTGGGTTTATGGCAGTATGGAACCAAGGAAATTATTGCATGGCAGTATGCTGTATCTACACTTCAAAATAATACTCAGAAAGACAAAAAAAAATGCTGAACTTGTGAGTTCTGAAATCTCCAAGATGCTACTGTTTTCTTTATATCTCAAGCAAACAAGCTGATGGAGTTCTTTCTTCCGAACCTGCTACCGGAGCTCAAGTTCTCCTTTTCCGTGTTTCTAAATTGTGATTCTCTGCCAGTCTCTTTCCAACTGGCAATAAAATGGTCTGTTTGTGGCTGTTTTAGAGGAGAGTACTTTATTTAGTTGAAGTGAAAGAAGAAATTGTCTATCCATATAAACTACAAAGTATGTGCATCATCCAGTCCAACTACCAACTATCAAATTCACAAAGCAGCACAAATAGTAGTTGTTTTACCCTATAAACCGAAATGGAGTCCATATTCATTTAATAATAGAAGTCAAGCAAGCATACACTATTTGAACTGCTAAAACTTGTCACGAACAAACTATTTCCTCTTGAACATCAGCTCAATCAGCATCAGTAGCCAACTATTTCCACAACTTATGTTTTACTAGAAGAACTTGCTCATGAAACATATGCAGAGTTCCATTCCAAATAGATTTGAGGCACTAATTTTTGAGGATCGTCTCCCTTGTGTAATATTCCACAGTGTAAGTAGATACATTCAGCACTCACTTCTACATGTTATGGTGCAATGAGGCTATTCTTTAAGTCAGGTCCAGTTCTACCTTTGATGGTCGTCTTATGGCATGGCACAAAAGGTGAATATGTTCTCCTGCTCCCCTTGAAGTTGGTTATACTTGATTATACATAGATGCTTCGTTGAGATACCCCATGGTGCTCATAGGCTGCTATTGCAACCTTAAATCCATCCATTGTTGACCACCTTTTAAAAAGGGAGATTCTTTAGATCATTCGTTCATACGAGCAACCATCCTCTCGCTGTTATGTTTATCTTTTCATTTCCTTCCTTCCCAAATCTAGTTATCTGCTTCGGTTTTGTGTTGCTGTTCATGAATGCATGAATTCATTCATCACTAACCAATGTTGGATTCCCCCCTCTATATTACTGCTTTTATGCCATTTCTCCTTTTTTGCCTCTCATGGCAACAATAATGCACCGATTATATCTGATTTTTGGGGTCAATTTTTTCTCTACACTTGTCTGGCAAATTTAATGGGCATGTTTGAATGGATTACTTAACTTACTGGATTTTTTTATTAGTTTCATGCTCTCAGCTGACGTGAAGGTTTAGTTGCTGCTGAGCTGAAAGTTTAAGCATAAATATTATTATTGCTCTCAGCTGAGCGGAAAGTTTAGTTCCTGCTGAAAGTGGTCTAGATACTCCATGATCTGCTAAATTCCTTTTGCTGCTTAAAATCTTCGTATTCAATGAGAACTCGACATGGCTAATTGAAACTTATATGTTTATACTGAGAATGATTTCATTGGCGCAATCTAATACTTTTGTGTCGATCAATTTGCTGCAGATGAAGGCAAGTGCCACTTAAGTAGAATTTAGGACCACTATTAAAGTGTGTGGTCCTTATTATGCTTGCATCCATCCTTTACTACCATGCCCCAGCTTATTCAACGATTGAGAGACACTTGAGATGACTAGCAAGAAATGAAAATTCAGGTTTGCACATTGACTCGATGTGATGTGCTAATTTTATAAGCAGGTTCATGATGCTTGGCTTTATTTCCGTGTTCCATTGTGTGTGGTCCTTGAATTCTTGATAAGGTCGAGTATAATAAGCATCATCTAGATTTATCTAATATCTTTTCAAAAGCTATTTTTTCGAATCTTGTGACTTGCAAGGACCGCTTTGTGTCGAATATTCGTGCGAATATGCTAATGTTTTTGAACTAAACAGAGCCATCCTTTATAAGTCACTTGAGTGTTTTTTTTCTATAATGTGAATATTAGCCTTTTAAGTCCTTGCAGTGAACATATCTGCCATCATGATGTGGGAAATGTGTCTGAATTGGTACCATCATTTCTTGAACAGGTGTCGAGGTAACATTCGATTTAAGCATCAAACTGTTTTTACAGTGGGTTATAACTTGAGGTAGTATCTGAACTGTTACCAATGTTATCTTGAAGAAATTTCAAACTATGCTTAGGAAATCTACTCGAGTCAGCATGTGTTGTGGTAGATCTATTCTTCTTTTGCTATTTAGAAAGGAAATTTCGTATCGATTGATTGAAGGAACAAATAAATATTTAGATGAAACATTATTAGCTACTTAAATCATGACGGACAAATCGTCTTGCTTTTTTAGTTTCGTTTTTCCTACTGAATATACAGTAAGCTCCTTTTGAAAGGTAAAATTAGAGGACAATGTAGAAGGAGCTAAATGTTATTTTTAATAGAGAAGAAATATGCACCCTTCAAACAACGAGGACTTGAACATTGCAATCCTGCTTGACACCTGTTATGAACACTGATAGCCAAATTTATTATTGGCTTGTTTTGCATTCTTATTTCCTGTTACTCCTTTACTAAATTCACTATGCACAAGTCAATGTTGTTATATATATATTTTCATGAAAAAAAATGAGCTGGGGAGTGGGTACTTTCTAAGTCCTTAAGTCTAAATCTGACACCAGGGCACAAAGCAACTTGTAGTTGAGGCAAATTAATCGTCGTGGAAAGCTTTGGTAGTTTGTTGTATCCAGGAATGATTCTTTAGTCTTTAAAATGGATAGATTCTTATAATCTTATCTTTTGATCAAACAATCACATGCTTTGCACTATCCTGCATATGTGCCAAGAGAAAAAGCAAGTTACAAGCCAATAATTTTGGCCAGTGCGCAAGCACAAAAGCAGGTAAAGAAGGGATTAACCTAAAGCTAAAGCAGCTTCTCTTTTCTCCACAACTTCTTTAGGCTAAAGAACATTTCTAACTGCGGCGTAATAGCTGAGCTGGCGAGCTCCGAAGCAAGTTGTATACCAGATTTTTATTATGTTGCTACTGCTAAGACATGTCCACATTGGCACGATTAACCATTGCATTGACAACCTCATCTTCTTCTGCAGTGTATGTGGAGTGCACCCCATAGCACACATAGAAACCTGTGATTGCGAGGCTCCAGATGCCAAACCTCTGAAAGGACCTTAACTTGAGGGTGGTCATCAGGAAAACATTCAGGAAGACAGATGCAGCAGCCGGCCATGGCATCAGAGGGACCGTCCACTCCAACGTTGGCCTGGCCACGTCATGTCGTGCTCTACAGTGGAAGATCGTGATGACTGCCACTGAGATGGAGCCAAAGAGTATCATCCCCCACTGCCACCGCCCATTGACCCTTCTCGAGAGGGCGAAGCCGATTGAGCTCAGCGTCAGGAGCAGCAGGAAGAGGAGGACATGGAACGGCTGGGTCGTGCCGAGCTTCGCGTACCGGTTGTAGATCAGTGCGTTTGCCACCAGATAAAATGCCAGGAGGGTTCCGATTGATATCATCTCAAACACTATCTGAAGCTCAGTGAAGAGTGCAATCGATGCCGTGCACAATCCTGGATATCAGACATAGCGGTAAGAAACGATGCAGTATATGTTAGCAAGAGTATTTTCAGTTTATAACCTATGTATATGACACAATGAGATGTGGCGAGCATTTTCCTTAATTACCATGCTCTTTTTTTAGGGAAAATTACCATGCTATTGGTCTCTGACATCTACGATTCATATTCTTGCCAAATTTTGCATGAATCGTAGCTTTGACTTCAGTAAATCATGGTGTAAGCTCCTGGTGCTATGGAACACTACTGTTTCTCGATCATGGCAAAATGTGTATTCCAAGTTTTTTGACTTCTTCATATATAGTAGCTTGTAGCCTTGTACTATCTTACAGCATAGATTAGATTAATTGATGCTAGCTCCCTAGCTATGTCTGCCCATTAAGTGGGAGACTAAAGGTCTGGCATACGTACACAACCACTGCAATAAGATAGTACCTAGAAAGATGGTGGCGTTCATCGGAGTGCCGGTGGAAGGGTGGACCTTGGCCAGCCACGACGGCACCAGCCTCGCCCTGGCGATGACGCACATGTACCTCGCCTGTCCCATCATCGCCACCAGCAGCGACGCCACAATGCCGACGCTGGCGCCGGCCCCGACGACGCCGCCCGCCCACTTCCAACCGGTCTTCTCCCTGAACGCCGACGAGAAGGGAGCGGTCTCCGCAATCTCGTTGTACGGCAGCATGACACAGAGCGCGAGGGACATGAGGCAGTAGAGCGATGAGACGATGAGCACGGATCCCACGATGCCGACGGGGAGCGCGTGCGAGGGGTCCCGGATCTCCTCGGCCATGGTGGACGCCGAGTCGTAGCCGATGTAGCTGAAGTAGACGACGGCGGCGCCGTCGAGCATGCCCCGGACGCCGTAGGGCGCCAGCCCGTCGGGCCTCACGAGGTTGCTGGCGCTGCCGTTCGAGAAGCCGGCGACGATGATGAAGGCGAAGAAGAGCAGGTGGAACGCCGTGAGCACCATGTTCAGCGTCGAGCTCTCCTTGGTGCTGCATGCATGACCTCGACACAAAGCACTGTCCATCATCCGCAACACATTTGTACATGTAATGAAGATAGTGACACTGAGGCTGGACGGACCTGTAGCAGAGGCAGAGAGTTAGGAGGAGGATGAGCGCGACGGCGGGGAAGTCGAGCGCATTGTAGCCCTTGGCGATGCCCTCCACCTGGATCCTCCACGCATCGGGCTCCGTGACGCCGCACGTCGAGGCCAGGTAGTCCGTGAAGCTCCTGGCCACCGCCGCGTTGGACAGCACGTATTCCAGCAGGATGTTGGCTCCCCCGAAGAACCCCACGAACTCACCTAATCGTCCCAAAGCCGGCCAAAAAACCCGATAAATTAGCCGGCGGTTTGGAGTATCTTGCTGCCGATTATATGATGGTAACTGGGACGTGGTGACGTACCGAAGGTCACTCTAAGGTAGCTGAATGCGCCGCCGGCGACGGGGACGCGCACGGCGAACTCGGCGTAGCAGAACGATGACAGCAGTGCGGAGACGCCCGCGACGACGTAGGAGGCGAACACGGCGGGGCCGGCGGTGTCGCGCGCCACCCTGCCGGTGGTGACGAAGACGCCGGCGCCGAGCATGCCCCCGACGCCGAGCCCCATGAGGTCGTACCACTCGAGCCGGCGCGCCATGCGCGGGCCCGACCGGTCGCGCACCTCGCTCAGCTCCTGCGCCGGCGTCCAGGTCACCAGCGCCCTCCTCCGCAGCCGGTGCGGCGTCTGCGCCACCGTCAGCAGCACGTCGCGCAGCGCCATCAGCAGCGCTCTAGCCAGCACTGCCACTCCGGCCTAGCTAGCCTTCTACTTTGCTCTTGGTTGTTCAGTTGAAATATGATGTCCCTCGGTACTTAGCAGCTTACCTGGCCGGATACATGATATTTATGCACGCACTAACATTCATCAGCTTAGCTAGCGTTGTTTAATTAGTAATTTGGACGGTGTGGGTAATGAAGTCCAACACTCTGGTTTAGGATCCATGGCGCGTGTCCGGCGGTGAGAGTGGGGAAAGCTTTGCTTCCAGGGAGTGAAGGACTCAAGGCCTGGTCTCGTGCTACTTTTTCGTACGTACTACAAACGGCTGCTTTTGCTGCATGCTGCTGGTGTGCTAGCTGCATGCTCGCTCTGATGGAATTGACGGTGGCATTCGCTCGAGCGCACGCGAGCCATGTGTTGGGTCACCTCAAAAGGCACCTCAATCAGAAATGCACAAAAATTGCAAATGCTCCTCGATCTAGCGTCAGTTAATTTAAGCAATACAAGATATTCTTCCCCGTTGATAATTCGAGGCCCATTATGACCTGCACTCTCTCACGTGCACATTCTAGACTTGTTTGATTCATATTTTTTTAAAATGATTCGTGTATGATTGAAATCCTATGAATTGTTTTCTTCGAAACCGTTTGATTCATATGATCATAACTTATAGAAAAAAATTCTCATAGGAATCTTGTAGTGTAAACTTCATGCGAAAATAACATGAGCTCTAACCTAATGAAAAAAAATTCTTCATCATAATCAAAGAAAATTCTTTTTCTCATAGGATTCAGTTAGACATGCCATGCCATCTTAATCATGGGTACAGATTGAGTGACTTCAGGAGGGTCACCGGCATGTGGGGCCATGCCATCTTAATCATGGGTACAGATTTTATAAATCGGCTTAGGAGGATATGATCCACGAATGATCTGAAAGCATCAAAGAGGCCAGGCCAAGTGCAGGATATAGTCAAAGATTAAGAGAAGCATACAACTTTCGGTCTCAAAGGCACCCATCAACGTACAGCTGCATGAAAGAATATATGAAACACTGAGCTCAAAATACAAAAGTACGCCGCAATGGATAGTGTATCAGGGACAAGTAAGTAGAGATCATTAGCAGGCTAGCAGCTAGCATCCGCCTTTGATTTGGCAATCTGTTAATCAAATAGGAGGTCGAGATTAGACGCTACAGATCTTGGCATGTTGATGCGTCCATTTTATGTACTGTTTTCCCTATCTTTATTACATAGAGATAGGAATTTCTGCATTTTATCGTGTCAGAGCAGACTTTTATGTCTATGTTCGCAGAAAGTCAGAATATTGAAGAGTATTTTTATACATGGTTTTTACCAAGAATGGAATGAAATGTTGATTATGAGCATTTTAAAACACTTCCTCGTAGAAAAAAATTCGCTGGAAATAAAGAAGGAGAATAAAACGAAGCAGAACAAACAGCTAATGAGACACGGTACGGTCGGCCCCGACTGTATCGACCCCCAAGAGATCGGCCTCGTCCATTATTTTAAACCCGTGTCTTCGGATTTCGTGAAATTTGACAAAAATAACCCTTTGGCCAAACTTCAGCAAAAAATAACCCCTTTTCAAAACTATTTCAAAATCTAACCCTTTTGGGTAGCGCCCAACGCCACGGCGCTACCCTATGTGCGGTAGCGCCACAGGCTGGGTCGCTACCGTCGTGCCAGCGTGGCATCGCGGGGCCCGCGTGGCCGAAGTGTAGCACCACGAGCCACGGCGCTACCCTTCAGAGGGTAGCACCCCATGCCGTGGCGCTACCCTCCCGACTTAAGCGCCGAGGCGCGCGGCGGCCCGAGCGTAGGTCCAGTCGAAACGTTCCCTGGCCTCCTCTCTGTTCGTCCATGGCGTCCGGCCTCCTCTCTCCTCTCTTCTAAATCTCCATCGAATCCGGCCGGATTCAAAGCGAATCTTCGAGGAATCCGTCTCCAACTCGTTCCCCTAGGTATTCTCCTCCTCTCCCCTCAATTTCATCCATAGAAATTGTCATATTTGCTTGATTTTTGCTACTGTAGGTGAAACCCTAGTTCATGCTAGATTCGAAATTTAGGGCACTTTAGGTTAAATCCTTCGGAATTTGTGTTGGGGAAGTCGTTCCCCAATGTGTGTACTATGTATTTCCATATTTTTTTGCTATATTAATAATTGCTTATATGAATACTCCTCCGACTTGTATTATGCTAGCTATTGTAGTTGCTCTTTTAGCAATTGTATAACCTTTTAGACTCAATCCTTTGTAGTTATTTAATTTCCATGTAGATTTGTGTTGTATGTATGTTGTTGGCACACATGCTAATTTTAGGATTTCTACAAATATGGGCTACATCTTACTAGTGATATTTATTTGGTAAATGCCTAGGATGGAACTACTTGATGAGGCATATGACCGAGTGCATCGTGCACGGTTCATTGCGGAAGGGAGTAAGGTAATACATTTTGTCACTTACTTGTGAAATTTTTGTCACTTTTAATACTTATTTTTCTTGACATGTATTCTATTACTTAACTTGTGGTAAATTTTTGTAGGTTTTTAAACCTCTTCGTCTTCGGTCTCATGAGGTATCAGACCCCACGAAGATGCGATATGACGAGAGGTATACCCCGTACATCCACAGGCTGCGGCTGCTCCCCTTCATCCAGCTTGTCACCTGGTCAACGGCACCGCTCTCGTTGATCGTTGGAGGCCGGAGACGCACACTTTTCACCTCCCCACCGGGGAGATGACCGTGACTCTCCAAGACTCGTCGATGATCCTGGGGCTCCCTATTGATGGAAAGCCGGTGTGTTTTGGCACATCTTCAGAAAATTGGCGTGCTAATATGGAAGCACTTATTGGGAGGTCACCTACACCGAATGAAAACCCGACCAAGAACAGAACCCCCGCCAGAGCGACCTTTGATTGGGTCACTAACACCTTTGGTACACCACCGGCCGCCGATGCCGATGATATTGTGGTTCAGATGTATGCCCGTGCGTACGTGTGGCACGTGATCTCGCGGGCACTGTTTGCTGATGGCAGTGGAAGGACAACGCCGTGGATGTGGCTCAAGGCGTTAAGCGGTTGGGACACAAATTGGAGTTGGGGTTCTGCAGCATTGGCATACTTGTACCGTCAGGTAATAAATTGGGGTTGTTTTTGCGTTTAGCATCTCATCCAGACATTTCTTATTGTAATGTGTTTGCCTCTACTTGCAGCTGGACGATGCGTGTCGCCGGGGCGACGGTCAGTCCGGGATAGGTGGCCCGCTACTCCTACTTTCTGTCTGGATGTGGGAGCACTTCTCCGTTGGACGGCCCACTCTACGGCAGTACCAACCTTGGGACGACCACGATGATGTGCATCGTACGGCTACTTGGGCGTACAAGTGGGACGTGGTTGACCCATTCTATGGCGACGCGGAAAAGGAGTACGAGAGGTACACGAACGAATTCAACGCGCTAACGCCCGAGCAGGTAATAGTAGTCTTCTTTTAGTTAACTCTTTCTTTCGTCGAGATTTCACTCTAAATTTACCCCACTATATGTTGTAGGTGACATGGGATCCATATGGTCATGGTCGTTCATTGGGATACAACTCCGAGTTCCCTCTAAACCCTATATGCATGGCGGAACAACATCTTTGGTTGTTGCGGGCGCCGCTTATATGCTTGTACGCAGTTGAGCTCCACTTGCCGCATCGAGTGATGACCCAATTTGCGCTATTTCAGAGTACACCGCCTGAGTGGCAGGACACGAAGTTAAAGCTTCACAAGTGAGATATCATCTTTTACCTGTGTAACCGTTCTCTTGTTATTGAAGATGCTAATATTGTTGCAATTTTGTTTGGAAGATTGGACCGCAAGAGGCAGAAGAAGGTTTTTAATTGGGATGAGCATCACGAGAAGTACATCAAAAGGTGGCATGTGGCGTTGGCGGCGGCAAACGAGGAACCGAAACTTCTATCTAATCTTCCACAATATGACCAAGGTGCTTTCGACAACTATCTTGCTTGGTTCCTTGGTAGCACACGTGTACAGATTTGTCCGCCGGCTTTCGATTCGACCATACTGGAAGATCCAAGTGGTGTTGACAATTTTCGGAAGCTAGAGTACAATCATGACGTCAGAGAGGGCTACCGAACCAAGTTTGCTCCATTGCTGAACTTTTTGGTAATACAATCCTCTTGTACCTCACATCGACATAATTTGAGGTTGTGTTTTGACATTACTATATTTTTGTAGCGCACCAATATCTCGCAGCAAGCCGATGAGGCCGAGGAAGCAGCCGCTTGCCCTCGTACCAAGAAGGGCGACATTGCCGTTAGAGAGTTTGCGAAGGTAAGCCGACATTGTGCCGTCATATATTGCATTTTTGTCAAATGTTCTTGATACACATATGTTGCATGAATGTCACAGCGAAGCCCCCAGCGGATGCGCTCACTAGCTCTACTACTTGGTTGTCGTACCACCGATGACACCGTGCCGACTCAGCCGACGTCGTACTCCACACCGCTACGTCATGGTGGTGCCTCTAGCTCCAACCTGCAATATGATGAGGTATGGTATTTTTCTAGCTTCGTGCATACACCAAAGTCGTGTCTTCCCTTTGTAACCACATCCATTTGTGTTGTTTTAGATCCCCGACGACATGACCTTGGAGGAGTTTCAAGAGAGCCAGAGCCAGAGGCGCTCATTCAACTTAAGGTCGAGGCACGAGTTCATCCGGTTCACGCCCAGCCAGTGGGCTCAGCAACGGAAGGGCAAAGAGGCTGCTGCGTCCTCGGAGGAGTCCGAGCAGCCGGAAGCTGAGTCCGAGGAGTCCGAGCTGCCGGAAGCTGAGTCCGACCGTGCCGAGATTGAGTCCGAGGAGGAGCCACCCCCGAGACCGCAGAAGCTTCCCCTAAGGAGGCCCAACATGAAGAATGCCTCGAACGCCCACGTGCCATTTGAGGAGGACAACGAGCCCGTGAGGAGGAGGCCTAGAATGAAGAATGCCTCCAACGCGCCGGTGCCCAACTCGGCATTGCGGAGGCTGAGGAACGATGGGGAGGAGGAGCCTATGCTAGCTCATCGGACGAGGAGGGGAAGGAAGTAGATGTCATCATGCGGTTATTATGGTGTTGTAGCCGTGATGGTGTTGTAGCCGTGATGCACTTCTCGATTTAGTTGTTATGTCCTCATGCACGTATGGATAGCTGTGATATGTCGTGATGCACTTGGAGGATTTAAGTGTGATGTACTCATGGGCTTTTGGATGTTATATATGTTGCCTGCTGTCATATAGGTTGCTTTGCCTACTGTTTTGCCGCTGTATCATCTGGTAGAAAAGGGTAGCAGCCCACGCCGTGGCGCTACCTGATACGTCCAAAACGTATCTACTTTCCCGAACACTTTTGCTATTGTTTTACCTCTAATTTGTGTGTTTTGAATGCAACTAACACGGACTAACGCTGTTTTCAGCAGAATTACCCTGGTGTCTCGTTTTTGTGCAGAAATATCAACTTTATGGAAAAACCCCGAAAAACACCTGAGAGTCGTTTTCTCACCCGAAGAGTTCAGGAACCACGAAGATCAAACGGAGGGGAGCGACGAGGCCGCGTCACCCCCTGCCCGCGCGGCAAGGAGCTGGCCGCGCGAGGACCAGGTGGGACCGCCTCGGTCGCCTCCTCGCGACCCCCTCTCGGCTATAAGACCCTCCTGACCTAAAAACGCACGGGGGGTATCCACTTTCGCCAGAAACATCTCCGTACGCCGCCGCCACCGCGAACCCTAGTTCGGGGACCAGAAGTCTCTGTTCCGGCACCTTGCCGGGACGGGGAATCGAAGGGAATCATCGCCATCGTCTTCGCCAACGCCTCTCCATCAACCATCCATGTTTCCCCCATCCATGTGTGAGTAATCCACCGCTGTAGGCTTGAGGGGATGGTGGGGATTGGATGAGATCATTCATGTAATAGCTGTAATATCGTTAGGGCATGGTGCCTAGTATCCGTTATCGGTGTTTTACGTCATTGTTGCAACTTGTTATGCTTAATGCTTGACACTAGGGCCCGAGTGCCATGATTTCAGATCTGAACATGTTATTGTATCATGAGGATAATTATTGTTTTAGATCATATCTATGAGTTGTATACACATATTATTGTCCGGAACCGATGGCCCCAAAGTGACAGCAATTGGGATAACCGGAGGGAATGGCTGTGATGTGAGGATTACATGTATTCACGGAATGTTAATGCTTTGCTCCGGTACTTTATTAAAAGGAGTACCTTAATTGCCAGTAGTTTCCCTAGAGGCCCCGCTGCAAACGGGCTGGCAGGACAAAAGATGATGTGCAAGTTTCTCATTGCGAGCACGCACAACTAAATTGGAATACATGCTTATGATTAGTTAATACCTGGATGCTTTATATAATTTATCTGCAAATGCCTATGCTATGATATTACATGAATTATCTTATCCATGCAACGCCCGTACATCCGTCCCGATGCCTACAGTATTTTAATCCTGCTGTCTACCGTAATCACAATCGCTGTCTTAATTCTACTACTGCTATTATTTCACTACTGTCTCTGCTATAAAACTGTTGCTACTGATAATCTGTCCCGAGCAAGTCTATTCACAGGTGCAGCTGATCTGACAAATCATCTGTTAAAGCTTATAAATATTCTTTGGCTCCCCTTGTGTCGAATCAATAAATTTGGGTTTTACTTCTCTCGAAGACTGTTGCGATCCCCTATACTTGTGGGTCATCAAGACTATTTTCTGGCGCCGTTGCCGGGGAGCATAGCTTTATTTATAAGTCCACCTGAGTGTGATATTGTTCGCTGGAATTTATTCATCATGGGAAAACCCGCTGATAAGAAGTTTCCCATACTGCCATCCACTACAAGAAAAGGTACGACTCTGAGTACATCTGCTGCTCTTGACTCTCCAACTGTGATGAGTAAGTTTGTTACACCACCACAACCTACACATTCTGTTACTACTGCTGAATCTGAAATTACTTATGATGATGCTTCTACTGCTCTTGATGAAACTGGTTCATTAGGTCCCTTTTTAGATGCTACTATTGCTAAATCTAAACAAATTGAAAATGCTGAAATTCCTGATGAAAATGCTGAAACACCTGTTAATTCACCTGAATTTACACGTGATACTTATGATGAGCGTGATGATATGTATGTGGATCTTG
This sequence comes from Poa annua, assembly GCA_026929855.1. Classification (NCBI taxonomy): domain Eukaryota; kingdom Viridiplantae; phylum Streptophyta; class Magnoliopsida; order Poales; family Poaceae; genus Poa; species Poa annua. Next base: position 78,044,966 of record CM049433.1, read on the forward strand.
ATGATGCTCTTGTTGAAGAAATTAATGCTATTAAAGATGCTAGTGCTATTAAAAATCTTGTTGAAAAACGTGCTGTTAGATATAAATTATCTCCTGATGCTAAGTTTGCTACATCTCCTATAAACATTAAAGATAAAGCTTATGATTTCTCTCTTGATTTGGCTCATATAGCTATTGTTGAAAGAGAACCTTTTTGTGGAACTGAAAATGAAAGTGCTGTAGAACACATGAATGTATTGTCTGATTTAAGTGGAATATTTGCTGAGGACATTAAAAGACGCACTTACTTTGTTGCTAAAATATTTCCTTTTTCATTAAAAGGAGAAGCTAAAACCTGGTATAATAATTTGTCTCCTGGTTCCATCACTAGTCCTAAGGGTTTGCTTGATGCTTTCTTTCAAAAATATTTTCCTGCTAGTGCTCAACATGATGCTTTGTTAAGAATCTATAATTTTAATCAAGATGAAGATGAGAAATTGCCTAAAGCTTGGACACGCTTTTGTTCCATTTTAAGAGGCTAGCCGAACCATGATTTGGAGAAAAATGATCTACTTGATATATTTTATAGTGGACTAACTGCTGAATCTAGGACATACCTGGATAGTTTTGCTAGTTGTGTTTTCAGGAAAAGGACTCCCGAAGAGGCTGAGGAATTATTAGCCATGATATGCAAGAATAATGATGATTGGGATATTCCTGAACCTACTCCAACACCACCACCAACACCGAAGAAGGGAGGTATGATTGAATTAAATGAAGAAACGATGAAGGAAGCTAAAAGATCTCTTAAGGAGAGTGGTATTAAATCTGAAGATGTGAAGTATTTACCTCCTATTGAAGAATTATGTAAACCAATTCCTCCTTCAACCGTAATTGAGGTACACTCTCTCTAAAGGTTTGATGATGGAGATATCCCTTACTCTAAACCTCCTGCTCAATGCTTAGATGAATTTGATACTTTTATTACTAAGCAATGCAATTTTAATATGAGAATAGAGAATCATTTAATGGAAAATTCTCGTGCTATTAGTGATTTGCATGATACTGTTGATAGAACTTCTAATGATGTTAAAGTGCTCATTAAACACTTTAATATGGTTCAAACTCAAATAGATCAACTCACTAAAGTGCAAAAAGAATTGCTAGCGAATGCCTCTATAGCTAAAGAAAAACTTGTTTGTGAAGTAACAACTAGAGGTGGTAAATCTACTCAAGACCCTTTGTATCCTGAAGGACATTATAAAAGAATTGAACAAGATTCTCAACGAGTTAATGAACCTAGTACTCCTTCTAGGAAAAAGAAAAAGAAACATAAAACTGTTGTAGAATCCTCTGAACCTGTTAATGATCCTAATAGTATATCTGTTTCTGATGCTGAAACTGAAAGTGGTAATGAACACAACAATGATGATGCTAATAACAATGATAATGATAAAAATGCTAATTCGGATAGAGAAGAATTAGAGGAGGAACCTGAAAAGCATGTTAAAAATAAAAAGTACACTAAAGAAGATTTTATTGCTAAGAAACATGGTAATGAAAGAGAACCTTGGGTCCAAAAACCAATGCCTTTTCCTGCTAAGAAACTTAAAACAAAAGAGGAAGAACATTATAATAAATTTTGTGATTGGATGAAACCATTGTTCTTGCAAATTCCTTTGACTGATGCTATTAAGTTGCCTCCTTATTCTAAATATATGAAAGATATTGTGACTAACAAAAGGAAAATTCCTAATGAGGAAATATCTACTATGCTAGCTAATTACTCTTTTAATGGCAAAGTTCCAAAGAAGCTGGGTGATCCAGGTATTCCAACTATTCCTTGCTCTATCAAAAATAATTATGTTAAAACTGCTCTATGTGACTTGGGAGCTGGAGTAAGTGTTATGCCTTTCTCTCTTTACAAGAGACTTTACCTTGATAAATTGATACCTACCGATATATCTTTGCAAATGGCTGATAAATCTACTGCTGTTACTGTTGGAATTTGTGACAAATAACTACCAATTGTTTAATTATGACTGACTTTGTTGTTCTTGAAATGCCTGAAGATGATAATATGTCTATTATTCTTGGAAGACCTTTTCTAAATACTGCAGGGGCTGTTATTGATTGCAATAAAGGAAAAGTTACTTTTAATGTTCATGACAAGGAGCATACTGTTTATTTTCCCAAGAAAGTTGATAAAATGCCTGTAGTTAATACAATTACCAATTTGAGATCTATTAGAGTGGGAAGTATTGATTGCCCATATAAAGAAGAATACAAAACTCTCATGATTGGATCCATACCAATTCAATATAAGGTAACATGAGTGTCTCATATAGTTTAAAATCTTTTATGTCATATAAAATTCATTTGGTGGCAAGACTTGATCAACCTTGTTAACAAGTGCATTTTAAATGCATAAAGAAGCTAAACAATTTTCTTTCTCTCATTCTTGTTTTACCTACTGTAATGTTATTTAGTTTGCAATGTTTAGTTGAATTTGTTGGTAGAAAATAAATTTTCAATATTGAATTTAATAATGCAAAATACCAGAAAATGAAAAAAATAAAGTTTCTCAGAAAATTAAAAAATTTATATAAAAAATCACATTTTTCGAGGAAGGACCTGGAAGTGCCAGAGAGCAACCAGGGAGGCCCACAGGGCCACCTCACCACATGGTGGCGCGGCAGCCTCCAGGCCGCGCCAGCACATGGTGTGGGGCCCACAGGCCCCCCCCCACTTGCTCTCTCTCCTTCCCCTGCCTTCCTCTTGCCCGAAAAATCACTTTTGGATAGCTCAAACTCGTGTTCTTGCTGCTCATTTCCTGTGATTTCGATCTCCACATTCAGCCAATTTCTGTTGCTGAAATTTGGTGCATCTACTCTCCGGTATGTGACTCCTCCGAATATCCAAGTAGAATTTTGTTTAGTGGTGTATATATGAAGTATTTTGCTGCTGTAGATATCTTGTTTAGTGAGTTTGAATGCTTGTTCTAAGTTGAAATAACTAGTTTTGATGCATGCTTAAGCCTCTAGCAAGTCACTATAGTAGTTTCCCTTCATTTAGTTGGCTAAAAATCGACTTTTATGATGTTTGTCAAAAATTTCAGAACATGGAGTGGAATTCATATGCACTAGATCCAAGTGAGATAGTGGTGCAAGGGAAGATGAAAGTTCATAGGGAAGAAGGAGTATTCCCTGCTATCTACCCATGCTCACAGTTCATGGAGGTTGCAGGGATTGCACATGATTTCCATACTCTCTTGTCCAATGCAGGATTGGAACGTTTTGTTGAGGACCAACCTTTTCAATATGCTATGTTGTCTATGTCGGTGGTGCAGGATTTCCGCTGCAATTTGAACTCATCTAACCCCACTGTGCATTATAAGATTTTCAACAAATCTGTGGATTTGCCTTTTGGTGTTTTCTGTTCAGCGATGAGAGTTCCACATGGAGGATCCTTAGAGAAGCTGAAAGGGAACCCAAGGCCATTGATGGATTTGTATGAGGAGATTTGCTATGGGAGGAGTTTCTCTAAGGAGGACGGTAAAATCAGGAGTATTCATCTTCCTTCCATTCGCTATTTTGCATACTTCATTGCTAAATGTGTTCTAGCTAGAAGGAATGCCAGTAAATTAGGCTTGCCCGATTTAGCCTTTCTAGCTGCTGCTTTGCGTCGTGAGAGAACTTATAACTTGGGTGCTCTGATTGCTCACCGTCTTGCTACTAACCGCGAGAGGGGAGGAATTTGTGGAGGACTAGTCGCTTCACGATTACTAGCTTTGCATTGTTTGGAACCCCATCCTTTTGATTTTCAGCTACCTATGGAAAAATTAGATATTGATTCAATGAAGAAACATGAATTTATTGCTGAGAATGGTAATTTGTATTTTCTCCCTTACATTATAACTTTTCCAAGGAGGGAACATTTTACAGTATCTACCATTGATAGGATTGTTATCTTGCCTGCACCTCTGCTTAACCTTGTTGGCAGGGGGAACTTGTCAGTCTCAGAGGCTGAGCTTGCCGCACTTGAGGAGCAGCCCGGCCCGGATAGTAGGGGCAATGATGAGGAGTATGGGGGTGGTTTCATTCAGCCCCCGGAGACAGCTAGTTTCGTGTACCCGGATCCGGGGTATGCGGGACCTTCAGGATCTTCCTCCACCGCAGCCGATGCGGAGTATGACTACACGGGGCCTAACCCACCGAGTTGGGGCCATTATTCACATTGGGGCTGATCTCCACTTAGGCCAAAAGCCTAAGCTTGGGGGGAGGTATACCGATAGCACACTCATCTACATATCATTACCATTCGGTACTTTGTATATCCATGTTTCGTTGTAGTTCTCTTTCTTTCTCTCATCTGTTCATGCTTTGTTTGCTTTCCATAAACCCAAAAACACCAAAAAGATTTTTGTTATCTCTCTTGCTGGTTTGTTTTAGTATCTAGTATTAATATGCCTAGTATTTATTTCAGTTCATTATGCAAAAACACAAAAATATTTTGCTTTGTTGTGTGCTGTTTCGCGCAGGGACAGATTTCTGCTGTCCACCGTTTAAATCATAACTCTTCACAAAAATATCGGAATGACCTGAAATTTCGTGTGCATGTTCCTCAGATGTGTACGCAACTTTCATTAGTTTTGAGTTTTCTGATCTGGGCATGTTAAGGCCCTCAAAAAAATTCGTCTTTGCTGGCTGTTCTGTTTTTAGTTCCTAAATCCGAAAACCCAAAAATATTTGCTGTTTCTCTTTGGTTTTGTATAGTTTGTTTCAGAGGTCATTACCTTCGGTTATTCCATGGAGCTTGGTTATTATTTCATATCTTTCAAGCACACAAGTGATAAGGCAATTATGATGATCTATGACAATTCGAGTTGGGTAAGAGGCTGGTAATGAACTCTATTTGTTTCTCATTTTTGTACATATACTCATTCATGTGAGCATGCTTAGATGGTTCGCATAAGGTATATGTCGATTGGTGGATGCTTAGTAGTTCGTGTTCTCTTATGATCGTTTCCAATTTATTTATGATGGATGTCATGTTTCTATGGATATTTGCTTGCATTGTTTTGCTCATAATAGAATATGACATTGCGGTATCCTCCTCTGAATAATTCATTTGAATTGACTTGGCACATGTTTACACATGTTATGACTGAAAACAAAAAATCAATTAAGCCTTGATGACATATTTTGCCTCAGAGTTCTAGTATCATTTTTATGCCTATGTTAATTTTATTTCGTCGCAAGCATGATTATGACGGTTGTTGCTCTCTTGAATTGTCGCTTTCCCATCTTTTGCTAGCCTCCACTTGTACTAAGCTGAAAATGCTTGTGCTTCCAAACCCCTGAAAACCAAGTTATTCCAAAGAGTCCACCATAAACACCTATGCATGGCAATTTCGAACCATTCAAGTAAATTTGCATGTGCTATCTTTAAAACCTTCAAACACTTCTCAATTTGTGCCACTGTTTTGAGCTCACGAGGAAGTAGTAGTTGGGCTTGTTGTCTTCCATACTAATTAAGTAATTGACTTGCATGCTACATCTACTCGTCACTAATTTTGCAAAGGGCTGGTTAGACCATTGTAATATCAAAAAGGATTTGAGAAAATAAAAAAATAGGCACTCCTCCATGGTTTGAGATTGTTTGGTGGGCACCCGAGGATTCGGTTAGCCATGGTTGTGTAAGCAAAGGTTGGGAGGAGTGTCAAGCTATCAAAATGAATGAATTTAAATATGCATATTATAAGTGCCTTGTTTTAAAAATAATTCGGAACCGCTCTCAACTTGCTTAGTATGGAAGATAACAAGAACTCTATTGCCATTCGTTGACCAAACAACCACCACTCAAAAATAATTTTACCTCTGTTTTCAAAATGATAAGAAGCTCTAGCACATGTTAAATCCCTGCTTCCCTCAATGAAGGGCATATCTTTTACTTTATTGTTGAGTCACCATCTTTCTTTAGCACCTTCTTGAGAGCATAATTGTCGTTCTTAGTGTAATGTGCTTGTCCCTTAATTTGTTAACTGCAGTGTAATCTTGATGCTTTTATCTTTGATATCTTTATCTCTAGTCTTCCCTTGAAACTTAGAGGTGCCTGGGCATTTATGTTTTGCTGTTCCATTCGGGCAAGCGAGATACCACCTTATCATACTTTCTTATGAGCCTTGCAATCCTGTGAATTGATATGTTTCATGTTATTTATCATCGGTATAATTGGCATCTCTTCATGGTTTACATAACTATTGGGTGACACTGTTTATATATGTCTTGTTATGAATAGTCTAACCATTTGTCCTCATAATGAGAATATTTACATCACATGAGCAAATGAGTTCGTGAAAGTTCTTTTATCGCACTCAGTTGTTAACTGAATTGCTTGAGGACAAGCAATAAGCTAAGCTTGGGGGGAGTTGATACGTCCAAAACGTATCTACTTTCCCGAACACTTTTGCTATTGTTTTACCTCTAATTTGTGTGTTTTGAATGCAACTAACACGGACTAATGCTGTTTTCAGCAGAATTACCCTGGTGTCTCGTTTTTGTGCAGAAATATCAACTTTATGGAAAAACCCCGAAAAACACCTGGGAGTCGTTTTCTCACCCGAAGAGTCCAGGAACCACGAAGATCAAACGGAGGGGAGCGACGAGGCCGCGTCACCCCCTTCCCGCGCGGCAAGGAGCTGGCCGCGCGAGGACCAGGTGGGACCGCCTCGGTCGCCTCCTCGCGACCCCCTCTCGGCTATAAGACCCTCCTGACCTAAAAACGCACGGGGGGTATCCACTTTCGCCAGAAACATCTCCGTACACCGCCGCCACCGCGAACCCTAGTTCGGGGACCAGAAGTCTCTGTTCCGGCACCCTGCCGGGACGGGGAATCGAAGGGAATCATCGCCATCGTCATCGCCAACGCCTCTCCATCAACCATCCATGTTTCCCCCATCCATGTGTGAGTAATCCACCGCTGTAGGCTTGAGGGGATGGTGGGGATTGGATGAGATCATTCATGTAATAGCTGTAATATCGTTAGGGCATGGTGCCTAGTATCCGTTATCGGTGTTTTACGTCATTGTTGCAACTTGTTATGCTTAATGCTTGACACTAGGGCCCGAGTGCCATGATTTCAGATCTGAACATGTTATTGTATCATGAGGATAATTATTGTTTTAGATCATATCTATGAGTTGTATACACATATTATTGTCCGGAACCGATGGCCCCAAAGTGACCGCACTTGGGATAACCGGAGGGAATGGCTGTGATGTGAGAATTACATGTGTTCACGGAATGTTAATGCTTTGCTCCGGTACTTTATTAAAAGGAGTACCTTAATTGCCAGTAGTTTCCCTAGAGGCCCCGCTGCAAACGGGCTGGCAGGACAAAAGATGATGTGCAAGTTTCTCATTGCGAGCACGCACAACTAAATTGGAATACATGCTTATGATTAGTTAATACCTGGATGCTTTATATAATTTATCTGCAAATGCCTATGCTATGATATTACATGAATTATCTTATCCATGCAACGCCCGTACATCCATCCCTATGCCTACAGTATTTTAATCCTGCTGTCTACCGTAATCACAATCGCTGTCTTAATTCTACTACTGCTATTATTTCACTACTGTCTCTGCTATAAAACTGTTGCTACTGATAATCAGTCCCGAGCAAGTCTATTCACAGGTGCAGCTGATCTGACAAATCATCTGTTAAAGCTTATAAATATTCTTTGGCTCCCCTTGTGTCGAATCAATAAATTTGGGTTTTACTTCCCTCGAAGACTGTTGCGATCCCCTATACTTGTGGGTCATCACTACCCTCTATAGGGTAGCACCCTAGGCCGTGGCGCTACCCTCTAGAGGGTAGCATCCTACGCCACGGCGCTACCCTCCTGACTTAGCCGTTTTCGTCGAGAGGGCAAGGATCATCGCTCTGTAACATTTTCGTGAAGAGGGTAGCACCCTAGCCCGTGGCGCTACCCTCTACAGGGTAGCACCCTATCCCGTGGCGCTACCCTCCCAACTTAGCCGTTTTCGTCGAAAGGGCCAAAACCAACGCTCTGTAACATCTTCGTAAACAGAGTAGCACCCCACGCCGTGGCGCTACCCTCTATAGGGTAGCACCCTAGTCCATGGCGCTACCTTCTGGAGGGTAGCACCCTTCGCCACGGCGCTACCGTCCTAACTTAGCCGTTTTCGTCGAGAGAGCAAGAAACATCGCTCTGTAACATTTTCGTAAAGAGGGTAGCACCCTAGCCCGTGGCGCTACCCTCTACAGGGTAGCACCCTAGAGCGTGGCGCTACCCTCCCCGACTTAGCCGTTTTCGTCGAGAGGGCAAGAAACATCGCGCTGTAACATTTTCGTAAAGAGGGTAGCACCCTAGCCCGTGGCGCTACGCTCTACAGGGTAGCACCCTAGAGCGTGGCGCTACCCTCCCCGACTTAGCCGTTTTCGTCGAGAGGGCAAGAAACATCGCTCTGTAACATTTTCGTAAAGAGGGTAGCACCCCACGCCGTATTGGATTCCGCTTTTCTAGACTGGTACAACATCCATTTGTCAACTTCAGGTGGATAGTTATACTTCTTCTTATCCTTGTTCCTCCCTTCAATCTGATCGTCTGTTTCCTCACTGTATTTATGGAAATACTCATTCAACTTGTCAAATGTATATTGCACGATTGCTGTCACAGGCAACGCACGGACACCCTTGAGCACATTGTTGAAACACTCTGCCATGTTGCTTATCATGTCACCGTACCTCCTCCCGTTTGGGTCAAATGCTCTAGCCCACTTGTGTCTCAGTGACTCGTGCCTATGCAAGAACTCTTGACCCCCAGCTGATGTCGTAAGCGTGAGCAGTCGGTTGTACAATCTCGCAAAATGTCGCTCGGTGAAAGCAAGACAACAATCTTTTAGATCATCAGACAACTCCTTATTCCCACATGCCCTATAGAAGTTGGACACAAAATGCCTCATACACCATCGATGATGTACTGGAGCATGCCCGGGAATATCTATCTCCACCGCGTTGAGTATGCCTTGGTGACGGTCCGAGATGACACAAACTTCTCTTTGAGCCTCGAATACCATGGTTCTCAATAGCCCCATGAACCACTCCCAATTGTCGTTGTTCTCCACCGTCACCAAAGCAAAGGCCAATGGCAACAACCGGTCGTTGGCATCATGAGCTACAGCAATCAAAAGTGTGCCCCTGAATTGACCGGTGAAGAATGTGCCATCCACTGAGACAACCGGCCTACAATGTTTAAATGCCCTTATGCATTGCCCGAAAGCCCAGAAAGCACGGCTAAAAACACGGACGGTTGCACCTTTGTAATCTCTAGTCTTTTGGCCAAATGGCTCCACTACGGTAATCATGCCTGGATTTGTAGCGGCCATAGCTCCCAACAATCTAGGGAGTCGGTTGTATGCTTCCTCCCAATCACCATACAACATCTTGAATGCCGCTTGCTTTGCCTTCCATGCCTTGCCATACTTCACCGAGTAACCAAAGATTTCTTTCACCGAGCCCATGATAGACTTCACCGTGAATGTCGGGAATGCCTCTATGGAATTGGAAAGCCTATAACCAATGAATTCGGAGGTTAGTTGCCGGTGTCCGTCTTCCACATCCTTGTGATCTTCACCCTTCCCACTACACATGTGAGAGGACACACATTTCGTTAGAATCCATTGAGGGCCTCCTTTCCATGGTCTTGCACGCACAACCCATGGGCACCCATTGTCCGCGTCCTCACACTTTACCGTGTAACGCTTTCGGACATCGGAGTGAACAACTTTGAACGGTCGAAAATACTTAACCGCATACTCCTTGAGCCATGTCTTCAACTCCAACAAGCTTTCAAACTTCACTCCCTCGGCAATACCATAATGGTCGGGATTGGTATCCTTCTTCGAACTCGGCCTTGCTTCAACCAATTTACATGAGCCTCCATCAACCACGGCTTTGTCCGCGAGACTAAGATCACGGAACAACGATATCCGATGGTCCCGCCCCACTACCTTCTTGAACACTTCAGATTCTATAGCCGTGAACCCATCCTCATCCACTTCTTCATCCGGTCCGTCGTCCTCCGAGTCCGATGCGTAGCATCGGTTATAAGGGATGTCATGGTCCATGTCCTCTTGCCTACAAGTTCTCTCAACGTCACCAATACAAGTGTTATGAAGCTCATCCTCCAACTCATCGGTATCCTCCTCCGATACTTCATAGCGGTCATATCGCATCGGGCTTGAAGGTTCGCTAAATTCATGTTGGGTCATTGGAGGTTGGCTCCACGTTGCTTCGTACACTTCATGTTCATGAGATGGCTCATTTTGAACCGGGCTCCCAACTTCATCCTCGGCGGCACCCCGGTTCAAGTCAAATGTTTTGGTGACAAATAACTCGAGAGCCTTGTCTTGAGATGCGGCAACCATCTCCTTATATGTACTCCAACACAACTCAGAGTTGAGAGGCATGGTCTTCCAACGGGACTGAGGACCGAACCCAACATTATGCCTTCCCTCCAAAGAAACTACATAATTTAGGTCCGTCCAATTCAATGCAATCCTCACTTTTCCGACAACCTCGGCATAGTTAGGACTACGGTCAAACACCACAACCTTCTCCTCCGGGTCATGCTCGACATTGCCTTTCAAAAATGCATCTTTGTCCACATGATGAACACTAACCATTCTCTCCATCTAAAAACAAATAATTTGTAGAGAACAAATTATTTGATGATACACCAATTACACTAAGCTATGAATTTAAAACTACTACAATAACATGATATAGCTAATTAACTCCTTAATCAAAATAAGTCTAATTAATTAACTACATTTACCCAAAACCCTAACCCTAACATACAATGTGTCCAAATCAACACTAACCCTAACCAACAATGGGTCAAATACAATCATACACACACACATTGCCCAATATTATCCAAAAAAAACGAAGCATTACACCCACATATGACATTTCTAGGGTTTGCAAGATCTAGACACAATGCCACCAAATTGCAAGGTTTTTGTTGGACAAAAACATGGGGGATGGGGGAGATTACCTCTCTCAACGCAGGGGAGCCCAAATCCATGGCCAAATCGAACCAAGATGGAGGGATTTGTGAGGGGGGGGGTGAGTACAAGGAGAGAGAGGGAGGGAGGAGGTGTTGGGGACGAATGAGTGAGAAGGAACGGTTCGGGCAGACCCCGAGCCTCTTATTTCCTGTAAAGGGGTGTAGCGCCCCAGTCGGGGGCGCTACCCTCTTGACTTACACGAGCCCCACCAGGCCTGTTTCGGGCGGTCGGGTAAAAAAAGTCGGGAGGGTAGCGCCACGGCATGGGGTGCTACCCTCTGAAGGGTAGCGCCGTGGCTCATGGCGCTAGACTCCGGCCACGGGGGCCCCGCGATGCCACGCTGGCACGACGGTAGCGACCCAGCCTGTGGCGCTACCGCACAGAGGGTAGCGCCGTGGCGTTGGGCGCTACCCAAAAGGGTTAGATTTTGAAATAGTTTTGAAAATGGGTTATTTTTTGCTGAAGTTTGACCAAAGGGTTATTTTTGTCAAATTTCACTCGGATTTCCGAGGAGAAGAGCAGAGCAGCCGTCATCGTGAAAAAAATACAAACAACCTAGCCACCAGAAGGGACCCAGAGGGGAAACATCAGAAGGGTGCCACCAACTTCATCGTTGCAATCTGGAAGCCTAAAGCATCGATCTCCATCATCACTAGCACCATCTCCTTCGTCATCAGTCATCACCACCAAATCACCCATCTAGCTTATTATTGTAATTCCAAAACTTGTAGTTGTGGATTTGCACTCTTATTTGTACCATTGTTTACCATACCATCATACCATTATTATGATTTCATGTCTGAGTAGTTTCATTCGTTCTTAAGAAGATGGGAAAACACTAGTATAATTATTTTGAGATGAGATATAAATCATATGGTTTAATACCATTTGCCATGTGGTAACACTACCTCTTATTACTATGCGAACGCCGACTGCACCCTATCTGCCTTCAGGTCAGAAGTAGGTTAATTGTTTGTGTCAGGGCAAGGAAGGAGGATGCCATTGTGTCTTTCTGTCGTGAGAGGGGTTGATATCGTTCTTACAAGTGAGGTTTACCCATTTTCTTTGGCTTGGCACGAGAATAACGGGGATCTACAGAACCTCTCCCACATCCATGGGGGTACACCCTTAATTGTTAGTGGCTCGGTCCATGTATGCTGGTGCGCCCGAGGCAGCCAAGCAGGACGAGTTTCTTACTGGAGCTGGTAGTGGTTGTGCGGCGTGTACGCCCGATAGACTCAAGGTACGTGTTTATAAGGGACTCCGCTTCTACATGAAGAATATGATATTAAACGTTATGAACTATCTCCGCTCATGATAATCTACTAGGGTGGAACCAACATTTCATGAGAACGTCTTTAGCCTTATTGTAGTTTTCATAACCATCACCGCTTACTCTGTCACTGTTCCCATTGCTCTAACGTTCTGATAAACACCAACAACACAACAACGCCTTTTCCACACACTTGCTTACTTTGGATCAAACTAACTTGCAGGTACAATCTCTGGATAACCAAAGGAAAGATTTGAGAGCATTTACTTGAGATCCCTATAGTTCGACATACTCTTCGCTCGCTTTCTGTACCCATGCCTCGGGACGGAGTCAGGAATAATGTATACGGTGGGCCAGATGCATGTTATGAAACTTGGAAGTTTACACAAAAAACAACATGGGGGGGGGGGGGGGGGGGGGGGGGGGGGGGATCGCCCAGCACCCTCCCCACCCGTAACTCCATCTCTGCCCATACACGTTCTTCCGGAAGGTATCCATGTGATGTTGGGTGTAACACTTTTTGTTAACATGAAGAGGTATGCGATCCGGATGATTCCAGCATTAACAATAGAACTAGATTGTGTTATAGCACCAATCAAGTGGAGATCACACCTCCGCGAAGAAGTGTGTTTGGGTAGTGGTGGCGACTTTATCTATCAAAGTTCAAACCCTCTCAAGCGTTCAAAATCATTACAGTTGGATTTACCCCTGATTTAACCGTCCCAGCACCCTCCCCACCCCTAGCTCTGTCCCTGCCCATACCCGTGATTCCGAAAGGTATCCATGTCTTGTTGGGTGTAACACGTTTTTTTTAACATGAAGAGATATGAGATCAAGATGATTCCAGAATTTAAAATAAAACTAGATTGTGTTATAGCACCAATCAAGTGGAGAATCACACCTCCGCGAAAGTGAAGTGTGTTTGGATCGTGGTGGTAATTTTATCTATCAAAGTTCAAACCATCTCGAGCGTTTTAATAAAATCCTTGCAGGGGGATTCATCCCTGATTTCCGTTTTGCATGCTTGTGTTAAATAGACCTATATAAAGTATTGTTGTAAAATAATTAGAAAAATGATAGAAAATTCTTTTACAGTTCAAAATATGTTCACGGTGTTCCAACAAATTGTCCAGGAGGTTCCAAATATTTGTCCGTCAGTTCAAAAAATATTCATACAACTAAAACTAATTGTTCGTGAGTTAAGAAAAATAATCACAGAGAGAAAAAAGTGTCCACACTATCCAAAAAAATTGTTCATGAGATTTCAGTATAATGTTCGATCATTACGTCATATAAATTTTATATCATTTTATAAAAAATAAGAAAACATAAAAATCGGAAAAAACATAAAAACACAAAAGTACAGATAAATATAGGGGGAACAGTAATTGGGTCAACCTAGCAAGCGAGGCTTGTTGGCACGCTAGCCTATGCCATAAGCGTTAAATAAGAAATGCCAGAGTGCAGTGGGTGAGTGTAGTTATAATAAAACCCAGCATCTCAGGTTTGGGCCGAGCCAAATTACAGCATATCCCTTCCGCCATTATTTTACCTAAAAAAGAGAGGAAGAATTGAGCCGGAAAGCAATGGCGGATGAGGCGATTCCCCATCTCTACCCTGCACTCCAAGACGGCCACCTGAATCCCTAGAAACGGGCGGCCGAGCGTGGAGGTTTGTGTATACTCCTTCCATTATATTTTTGCATCGTATTATTACTCGTTCCTATTCCTTCCATTCGAACTGTTTTACTCCCTTCGTTCACTAATGTAAGGCATTTTAGTTTTTTCTTGATTCAAATGTATCTAGACTTATTTTCTAGATAGGCTCACTTAGTTTGGTATGTATATACTCAATATTGAAATATTAGGTAGAATGACTTACATTCGTGAACAGAGGAAGTATTTAGTTTATATATCTGGGACGATTTTGAACTGTTATCACACAAATGCTCACTTGTGAGCTACACCGGCTTCTGATGATTTTCTGTGCAACGAGTTATAAACTTAAGATATTGCCTCCTTGATGCGCAATGGCGAGAATATGGTTCTCTTGATAGCGCGGTCAGGAAGCTTTCTTTGTTGCCCCCTAGACATTTGTGCCCTGCTATGAATCTATGATGAAGCCCCACAGGAATCTTTGTGTGATTTTGGGTTTATGGGGCAACGGGACTGACTAACAGAGTGGTACATTTCTTGGTTTTTTCTTTATGCGTACGGGTCTAAAGGGAATGAGCTTCCTAGCCCAGCAATCTTGGCCGGTTCTTGTTGTCACACAAAGGGGACAGATGCTTCTATTTAATTTCTTGGCGTTGCAATGTTATTACTAGCCTTTCTTGAAACCAAACCAGAGGCATGCTGCTCCAAAATTGATGGATTTATTCCTCGGTTAGAACCCAAGTATATGATATTCTGAATTGGTATCAACAAAGATTGAACCAACCATCAGCTGCTGATCCATCAATGCATTATTATTTTTTCGATTTTTGTATTTTACACAAAATGCTAGTGTGACTCTACAAATGATAATTGCTGACATTTACCAGGACAGGTACTATTCTGCTAGGTCTCATGGAGGTTGGGAACAGCTTACCGCATGCTTTTGGTGGCCTGGCTATGAGCACGACAATTCTTGGCGTACCAGGTGCATGACCTTTTTTTTAATGCCCTCTAATCCTTACCTAACATTCTTTCAGATCATATATATAAGCACATAAGATCGAGCATAGATGTTTTGGAAAGCTCCACACAGTTGTGCAGTGACACTATCGCGATGGGGCTTCCCAAGCCATCCCTTGCGTTATGTTCTCTTCTTACTTTCTTGAGCCTAAACTGTGGTGTATTTTCCAAGGTTTATATGGTGGTGATGGAGGATGACCCAGTTGTTTCCTACAAGGCAGGCCAGAAGAACATAATGTACGTGATCTCCATGCCTGAATCTTGTGTACTCTGCTCTCTTTTCAGAAATAACATGTATTTATGGAATCTACATCCAGGAGAGGCGAGGAAGCTCAGAAGTATAAGGAAATGGCCACATCAAAGCATGACATCTTCCTGGAATCATTTCTCCCCACAGGATCTTACAAGAAACTATACAGTTACACTCACCTTCTTAATGGCTTTGCTGTTCATGCAAAATCTGAGAAGGTGCTCCTTTCTAGCCTCTTAAGTGCATAACATTGTTTTAAGTATTTTATGTGTTAAACTAAAAAACTAAAAAACTAGTTATAACCAGTATCAGATAGATACAACATGCTCAACAAACTGTGATTATGTTTCCTATCTTGGTAGTATTTCCAGGGCTAGAAATAGCTCTAAACATACATACAATAAGAAATATTGCTGAATCAACAAGAAAAGTGCATAGAGTTGCGTTAAGTATTTTGTCTGTTAAACTAACAAACTAGAACTGTAGTTATAACCAGTAGCGAATAGATAGACCATGCTGAACAAACTGTGATTCTCTTGCCTACCTTGGAAATATTTCCAGGACTAGAAATGCCCAGTACATACAACAAGAAATGATGCTGAATTTAGCAATAAAAGGAAGAACAAATAGAAGTGGCAATTTCAGGAGTTATTTTGCAGAAAAGCCAGCAAATATGCTCCAGTGTGTGTTTTGAGCAGTCTTTAAGTTGTTCAATTTTCCTGTAATTCAGTTTATCTTGAAATACGAGCCACAAGTTTACATAGAGATGTTCAATGCAGCATTGAATTTGTGTAAACTATTAAATCTAAGTAAGCACATTTGTTCTTAACCTGGTCACTTGTTTGAAACTTGTTAGTTTTTATGTCCTGTCTGTTTGCAAGTATTATTTCTGAACTACTTATCTGAATTTTGAAAATAAGAACAGCTCAGTTGAGGTTATAAACTGATTGTTGTCATTTTATTGTATGTGCAACAGGCAGCTAGAATTCTTAGTGGTACAAAAGGAGTTAGGCTCATTCAAGAAGACATCAAAATGGCCAAGATGACCACATACACTCCGAAGTACATTGGAGCCAGTGCGGTATGGCCACTGTTGGGAGGTGCTGAGAATTCTGGTGATGGAATAGTGATTGGCATGATTGACACGGGCATTGACCCCCAGAACCCAAGCTTTGGTAGCTTCTCGGACCAAGCAAAGACGCCACCGGCCAGTTTCAAAGGAATGTGTCGCTCTGGGGATAGATTCCCTCCGGATTCTTGCAATGGTAAGATAGTGGGAGCCAGGTGGTTCGCACGTGCTGGTCAAGCAACTGGAGAGTTCAATGCTACACTTCACTATGCATCACCTTATGACCCTGATGGCCATGGCAGGTGCGTGCCTCTTAGCTTCTGACTACTATTTCAAGCTTTTTCTTTATCTCAGAAGAGCTACCAAGTGATCCTAAGAATGTCTGCGCAGCCACACGGCGTCGACTGCAGCTGGAAATTTCCATACATCAGTGATTTCCCGGGGCTACAACTTTGGATATGCAAGCGGCATGGCTCCCGGAGCTCGGTGAGAGAACAATCCATGTCCTTTATTCAGATGTTGAAAGTGTATCCAAAGAGAAATACTATCATTTTACTTGTTACTTACATTTTGTTTCCTCTTCTGATTGCATTGACAGGCTTGCCATCTATAAAGCTGCCTATCCTTTTGGTGGATACATGTCAGATGTGATAGCTGCCGTCGACCAGGTTCGTCCATCATATTGTTTGCAGAAAGCTTCTACATTTAATTTGTATGTTAAACTCCCTGTGTGACTGACTTGCGTATAGGCAGTAGAAGATGGCGTTGATGTTATAAGTCTTTCCATGGCACCTACTTCGGTTTCATCCGGTCCTGCATCTTTCTTGAACTTGCTTGAGACACAACTGCTCCTAGCTACCAAGGCTGGAGTTTCGGTTGTTCAGGCAGTTGGGAATGGAGGCCCTGATGCCAGCTCAATAGTTTCATTCAGCCCTTGGATAACAAGTGTCGCGGCTTCGACAACAGACCGGAAGTATAACAAATCAATCATAACTGGAAGTGGGCTGGTCTTCTCTTGTGGCGGCCTTTCTCGTAATTCATTCCAACCTAACTTGGTAGATTAATTGATAAATTCTATATTTTTTCTGTTCTTGTGGTATCAAATTTGTAAGTAATGTTGCATCGAATAAGTGAAATCTGCCTAGCTTACGCAGTGCATTTCACAGTTCCTAGTATGTATCTGTTCCAGATCTTCCCTGTATGCTTAATTTTGCTTCAACTATCTTGCCTTTTTTTGTGCAGCACCAACCCCAGGTGAAACAATGTACCCACTAGCATTGGCTGATGATGTGAGCATCGCCAATACGACTGACGGGTCTAACGGTTGCCAAGATCCAAAGGTCTTCATAAGATCTCTTGTTCAGGGGAAGGTGATTATTTGCATGATCGTGTCATCAAACTACTATCAGTTCGACAGCTATGCCGGTATGATCGACACGATTCAGAAAATTGGAGCTGCTGGAATCGTGATCACTGATCGTTATACGGGTGACATCGACTATGAATATCAGCCCATATTTCCTTCCACATTACCTTCAGCCATGGTTCTGAGTGGAGTAGACATGATGGTGAGTGCAGGCACATACTTTGAGAGTGAGAAAAGTCTGAATCCTAATTCACATATTCTAGCAAGTACTTTGGCATTACCGTAGTGTTAGGACTGTTATTATTCAGACTGGCTGCAAGATTGTGTTTTCAGTAACTCTGAATGTTTATTTAGATAAAACTCTGAATGTTTGGTGGGTCTGCTCTGTATAACTGCATCGTCTTGGGTTGGTTGCAGAACCTAATGGAGTACTACGAGAACAACACGGCTCGAGACGACGGCGGAGGCGTCATTACATTTGGAGCAACCATCCGATTTCAGGAGGGACGACGTGCAAGCTACAGCGGGGAACGACCCGAAGTGGCCGACTACTCGTCGAGGGGACCGGACATCGAGAACTCGCAGATGGAGCTGGCGGACGTCCTGAAGCCGAACGTCATGGCGCCGGGGCACCACATCTGGGGAGCCTGGAGCCCGACGAGCAACGCCCTGCCGGAGGTCCAGGGCGAGAATTTCGCCATACTGTCCGGCACGAGCATGTCCACGCCGCACGTCGCGGGAGTGGTGGCGCTGATCAAGCAGCGGCACCCCAGGTGGAGCCCGGCAATGATCATGTCGGCGCTCATGACGACGGCCGACGTGACGGACCGGTCCGGGAGGCCGCTGATGGCGCGTCGGGACGTGGGCGCCGTGGTGGCCGCGACGCCGTTCGACATGGGCGCCGGCGCCATCAACGTGGCGCGCGCGCTGGACCCCGGCCTGGTGTTGGACGCCACGTACAGGGAGTACCTGCAGTTCCTGTGCGCGGTTCCCGGCGTGGACGAGGCCGCGGTGCGGCGGGCCGTGGGGGCGTCCTGCCCGTCGTCGCGGGCGCGGTGGTGCTCGGACCTGAACACGCCGAGCGTGACGGTGGCGAGCCTGGTGGGGTCGAGGCGCGTGGAGCGGAGGGTGTACAGTGTTGGCGGGGAGAACGAGACGTACATGGCGTACGTGCGCGCCCCCGACGGCGTGGCGGTGCGCGTGTCGCCCGACGAGTTCACCGTAGCGCCCGGCGAGGCGGCGGTGCTGAGGATCGTGCTCAACACCACCTCCCCGGGGAACGCCTTCAGCTTCGGCGAGGTGGTGCTCAGGGGCGACAAGAAGCACAGCGTCAGGATCCCGCTTGCCGTCTTCCCCGCCGCGGTGTTGGGCCCATGAAACTGAACTCGTGTAGTACACTAGCTAGTACGTACTGGACAAACATGTAGGAGTACCACACCTCAGTCCTGACTCCTGAGTCCTGACCTGATGTATACGCACGTATAGGTATGCGTACGGAACTGTATGATGAATCGTTCATACGTATAGGAAGCTCAGTGTTACTACTGTATCTTTATACATTTGCCATTATCACCCGCAAATTAGTTCAACCAGTGTAGCACCATTTGCCTTTTTTCTTTTCTTCTAAAGGAAACATTCCATACTTAGCGGATAAGGTTTAAGTCCAGATTATAGACGAAATTACCTGTGGAATCCCAAGATTTAATCTCAGATGGTGATTAATCCTGCATCCGCCACAGTAGTCACCAGCCATTGCACTCACACCATCCAAACCACATTGCCTCCCCCCGTAGGCCAACCGCCCCATTGCTGCACCAAAGCTTTACTCCGTCACAGGGGGGTGGCAACTCACTGTTCCATTGCAGCCACAATGGATTAACCAAGACGCTGACGGAGTTTTTTTCTTTTTTGACAACACACCATGTTTTCTTCCCTTCTCTATTTCACAGATTTTGCTTGATTCCTCTGTTAACCATGCGAAAGGAAACAAACTGAGGGGGTCATCATCAAATCCTCCCATCTCACGCCCCGATCCCTTTTCCACCATTTTTCTATCAACAATTAGACGAACTAAGGGGGTCATCATCAACTGGATACAGGGAATGTGAGTTTAAGGACTAAATTATAAAGAAAATATTGTATCCTGATCTGATTATCATAAATGATTTTAAATACCTTGCCGAATGTCAAACCTCTCGTTGGCCAATCCAAAGCGGCGAGGCGGGCGCTGCTCTTTCCGCTCCGGTGCACAGCGGCTTCCGGACGCGCTCCTCGAGCCGCTGCTCAAACCTCTCACGGGTTTACGCTAGGGTTTGGCGGTTGGCCTGTGGGCGCGCGTCGCCTTCTCGTGGTGCGGCCGTGCGGTGCAACGAGCTACGAATCTTTTTCACAATATAACTCGTGCTTTAGGAATAATTTATATGCCCTATTTCTATAATTGCTTATTCCATTATTGTCAATAGTCATTGGTTCTAAAATGAAATATGTTAGCTGCTCTTCCCTTTAATTTTATTGTCAACACAAATATCTTACGTGTATACATAAAATGCACATAGATATTCATATAATAAAATATTCAAATATGTTTGCATATGTTACATTTTAAAATTTTAATATACATAATAAGCATCAAGTAATCTGCTCAAATATGTGCCGATCTGTTCAGTATCGATTGGATCAGACTGGTCCGAAGCTACGTACAGCCGGAACGACGTTGCGCGAGCAGCCACGTACAACGAGCGACATACGCGCGCGTGCTAGCAATGGGCCTGCTAGCTATGCGCCTGAGCCACGAACGAAGCCAGGTGTGCGACGTACGGGCGACGAAGTGCGAGGCGTAATAGTAAATTTTGTTTTTGCTTTTTTGGAGGGTAGGCTGAAGCCTGTTTAAGCCTCCCTACTAGACTCGCCTTTGGCGGGTTGTGTTCATTCTTGTCCTCTATCTCACGGTAAGTCTACAGAAAAGGTTGGACGCGATCAGGGTTCCTATCTAACTTCACACGGCTACCAACATTGTCGTAGGACAACTCCAAGCCCAAGCCCCATTCATCCTATATGATCATGTTGTGAAGAATCACACAACAAGTCATGATATTCTTGAGAGTGTTCTTGTCCCAAAAACGAGCGAGTTGGTCCTCGAACTATGACAAACCTAGATTGCAAGACAACAAATGCCCTCTCTATGTACTTTCGACATGCCTCTTGGGCCTTTGCAAATTCAGCTTGCTTCTTGCCTCTTTGATTTGAGATGGTCTTCACGAATGCAGTCTAAGCTAGGGTAAATACCATCAGCAAGATAGTAACCCTTTGTGTACTCATGCCCATTAACCGTGAAGTTACAAGCCGGAACATCACCACTTGCAAGCCTACGGAGGAGATGAGACCTTTGCAACACATTGATATCATTCAATGTGCCCGGCAAACCAAAGAAGCAATGCCAAATCCATAGATCCTCGGACGCAACGGGCTCAAGCACAATTGTTGCATCGCCTCCCCTGCCACAATATTGTCCATGCCATGCCTTTGGGTAGTTCTTCCAACTCCAATGCATACAGTCAATACTACCTAGCATGCCCGGCCAACCTCGCCGCTCATTCATCGCCATGAGCCTGACGGTATCTTCTACGTTTGGTGCCTGAAGATAAATCTTTCCATAAAGTTTTATAATGGTTTTAGCAAACATACGAACGGACTCGATCGTAGTATCTTCGCCAATACGAAGATACTCATCGACATAATCAGCCGGGACGCCATAGGCAACGACTCTCATTGCGGCAGAGATCTTTTGGTACGCGCTGAATCACATCAAACCCGCGGCATTCCTTCGACGGGTAAAGTACGGACACTTCGCCTCGCAAGCTTCTACTATATTCACGAAAAGAGAGCGGCGCATATGGTACCTTCTTCGGAAGATGTGAGTCGGGTACGTCGGGATGTCGGCGAAGTAATCGCGCATGAGAAGCTCGTTGCTGTAGAAGCGGTTTCGCGGTATGCAAAGGCTACCAACCTTGGATCCTTGCCGCTGCTTTGCATACCGGTCTTCCAACTCCTTCACGGCGAGGACGGCGACCACCATTTGCCGCCACCGGCTTTCGAACAACATTTCCACATTGGATTCGTAGGAGGAGGACGAATCGGAGAGGACGAAATCTTCCTCCGGGCTCAACTCCATCTGAAACGGGCAAGGCATACTCACTACATGCTACTCCGGCCAAAATCAACGCGAAATCGAGAGGAAAAGGACTCACCAGCAGATCGGCGGTGGCAGCGCAGATTTGGGTTCTCCATGGACGCGGCTAGCCGGAAGCCGGTGGCAGGGTACCTCCGCGGCCGGGGCAACTCGCGTCCGGCCGGGAAAAGGAGAGAATCGCAGGTGGCGACGCTGGCAGCGGCGGTGGCAGCGAGATGGGGAAGAAGAGACAAATATCGTGCGGTGAAAACTCCCACCCGCCAACCGTTTTGACCAAATGCAGGGCCCCCTCGGTTCGGCGCCGAGTGCATGGGAGTTTAGAGCATCTCTAAGAGACACCGCAAATTCTGAACCTGCAAACCACGGATGCAGGTTACTGAAATCGTGTTTGCAGACCGAGTTGAGTCGCGCGGAGATCAGACACTACAATTGAAACTGCAAACTTAAACTTCAAAATACGTGGGAGATTCACGCAGCTCTAGAACGCGGGAGATTCACGCAGTTCTTTACATAGAAAGCCTGCTCACCGGAATTACTCATCGGAGCTCGCTCGCTAAACCAAAATAAACCTAGACTACGCGGCCCTAACCCCCTAACGGACCAAAATCGGCTCACCGGAGCTCGCAGGGTGCAGCCACGCCGTCGCTGGAGTGCGTTCACTCCTCGTCCGAGTCGTCGTCAACGTAGATGACGACGGCTTTGCCCTTCTCGCGCGCCTTGGTGGCTTCCTTCTCGCGGTGGAGGCGGTCCTGCTCGAGGCCCTCCTCGAACATCAATTGGTTGATGTCGACCTCACGGCGGCGGCGCTTGGCGGCGTCTTGAACCTCCTCCTCGGAGCGCGCCTGCACGGCGCTGGTCACCGTGGCGAGGACCTCGTCGGGGACGAAGTCCTCGTGGGTCACCGAGCTCTCGAACACGGCCGGATCATAGATCTCGAAGCCGTCTTCGTCCACAGCGACCTCACGGGCCTGCACTGGGGTGTGCGGCGACGGATGCCGAGGTGGAGAAGGTCCAACTGCCGGAGGAGCTCCCCTCAACGAACTGTGGAGGCGCCACGGGTGGCGCGGGGGCCGGCAGGAGACAATGGAGGATGTCGAACTCCACGGTCTCCCGCCACAACAGTGATGCCGACACCGGGAGCCCCCTCCCCGTCCATTTATGGGACGAGCGCTTCCGTGCGGCGTCGGCGGCGACACAGCGGCGCCGGCGACGCAGCGGCGGCACTCTTTCTACAGGGCCAGGGGAGTTCGTCCATGGTGGCGGTGGAGGCGTCAATCGGCGACTGGAGCGAGATAAAGGGAGTTGCTGGCGGCGAGAAATCTGGGGGATTTCGGCTAGGGTTCGACGGCGGAGGGGATGGTTTCGGCCTGCATTTTGTGGACAGAGCGGGATAAATAGCGTCGGCGGCTGCCGATTTACGGAGGCCTCGAAATCGAATGTAGGCTGGGCCATGATTGCAGTTTCTATTTTGCGCACTGAACTGGGCTGGCACGCAAACTCGCCGGACTATTGCAATACCGGACGATTTGCAGTGTCTCCTAGAGATGCTCTTAGAGGGGCAAGGGAAGGGGACTTTGAGGTGCGAACTCCCTCAATTCTCTTTCTCATGAGGTGCGAACTCCCTCAATTCTCTTCCCATAAGGTATAAACTAACAATCAGTAACTGATAAGCAGTGCATGTCTGGCCTTGCAGTTCTGCTGCTGACGCGAAAATCAACTGTCAAGTGTCATGGAGCTTCTTAATTAAATCAAGCGCTTTCTCATCCAGTGGAAGTTATTCTGACGCATGGCCTCCGGCTCCAGGAGTCACCAATCCGTCTAATTCAGCAACAATGAAATCATCAAATGAACTATTCAGTGCAAAAGTATGGGAAATGACGCTACAGTAGAATAATTAAGATAAAACCGGATGGCAAGAAAACTAGAAAATCATTTTATACAGAAGTTACGCCAACTGGGAAAAAAGAGATTGATGCAACAAATGTGGAAAACGGAAGACTGAGATTAAAAGAATTGTAATTGCATTACAGTTTATAACTTTGCTCAAGATATATTAATGAGTAGAAGTTCTACGCCCTCCATCCCATATTACTGGACGGTCTAGATACATCCATTTTAGTGTCAAGTAATACGGGACGGAGGGAGTACATTAAAACTGTGAGCTCATAAGAAATGTCTCCTTTTAGGTCATCCATATATACGTTAAGATATACAACTCCATATGCACATAAGAGATCTAACAATCCACTTGAGAGATTGTGGTATAAATATTAATCATTAGTATTTTCATGTTTAGGAAATTTACCCATCAACACTCAGATTTATTTAGTGTGGATTCATATATGCTACAAGCTTATGTGCACATTTAGATATGTCTGCTAGACTTTCAAACAAAAGAAAAAGACGCAAGAATATCATCAAATCAGTGTTAGATTGTGGGTTGAATATATCTACAACACATTCAAGCCCATCAACCGATCTTTTTTTGTGTTATGACCTCGATAAATACCTAATAGTCAGGCATCAAAAGCATCAAACCATGATTGAGGTAAAATAAACTCAAAACATGAGCAGGTTTTTTTACAATTAAATTCATGTACAGTGACACAAAGACGAATCACTGTACTTGTATAATATAGACATAAACAGAAATTAAGTGCTGCCCAAGTAGATTGTAAACTAGTAGCATCCATGTAATTGGAAATGTTATACACAATCAATCAAGTAGCATAACACCTGTTAATAAAATATTGGAAAAGTTTCTGCGTATTCTCTTACAGCATTATCACGGGAGGTACCATTATGTTTGCTCCCAGGCCCCTTTTATGTGTCACTGACATGTGGGCCCAAAGTGGTATCCGACGGAACAGAAATATGAAAGAATAAATGAGCGGAACCCATTCAAGTACTTAGTGCCTGCCATCTTCTGGACAGCTGGGTGCATCAGGCATCGCCTGGACCAGAATTGTGGCCTAATCCATCAATTCTATAATCAGTTGGAATAAAACACTAATTCATTAGCTGGAAACAAAGAAAAATGTAACTGTTCGATTGTTTAATTACTGCACATAGCACATGATGCAGAGAAGAGGGGTGATGAGAAAGAAACCTCAAGTTCTCTATGTAGTCCTGGCAGAGCAGGAGCACCTTATTTGCAGCGATTTCTAATCGCACACCAGGAGCACCTTGTTCGCACTTTGCAGCGATTTCTAATCTCACAAACTCCTAGTGTGGAGGCAAGACAACAGTGCTAAACCACCACCTTGTGTTTATCCATGTTGCCTGGAGGGAAGTGTGACGAGGGGGCATGTGATGTGGGGATGGTGAGGTGCTAGATGGCCTGAGTACTTCATGATTTGTGCCGAGAGCAGCATGGGTGCACCTGGAAAGGGGCCTTGCAATTCTTTTCTCTGGTGCACTGCACCTAATATTGCGTTGTGCATGGAATATCCTTCTGCATATATTGCAAATTATAAGCTGCAAACATATCATGTAATGCTACAAGAAGGATCTTCTGTCAGTATTTCCAATAGTCTCTCCATCAAAATCAATAGTTTATACTCCATCACCAAGACATTAACAACTAGAACAGTTGCTTAGCTGTTTTTCCAACAGGATTTCAAAAAACTGATTGTTTAGCTGTCTGAACAAGCTAATTTCTGACTGATTAAATGTACATAAGAAAGCTCATAATTTAGCAGTACAGAAAAGGGACATAATTGAGCAGAATTAGCAAAAATATCTGTCCAAGCAATGATAAATATGAATATTACAATTAATCAGCCACTACCACCCTCCTTTCCGCGGTAGTAAAGTTGCAGAGTTAAGCCAGACATCACCTCCATGATCCAGATAATTTATGCCTAGTGAAAGGACAGCATTTAGCAAAGCTAAACCAATATGATCAAAGAAAAACATGCAGAAGGTGGTAATTAGACAGATAAATGATGAGCTCCTAAATCTGCCCCAGTATATTTTACTTTAGATGTGAAACTAAAAATCATTTAATTTGCTCTGGTGAAAATATTACTATTTCAGTAAAACATATCAATCAAGTTAACAAATTCAAGGTCAAATACATTATCTTTGAAGAGTGCAAAATGAGAGAGGATGCGACAAATCATACGATTCACAGATAACTTTGCACTGTTTAATTTAAAAATGTATCTGAAGTTGCCTGAACCAAAGTTGATTGCATGAGTGCATCACAAAGCATGATTGCATAGCATTAATTTCTGGGATAATGGATCTAACTAATATAAAAAAGTAATCTTTTTTAGCATTTGTCTAGAAAAGTACGTACAATAAGAACTGCAGGGCTGATCCAGTATGTGTGAAGTTTGAATGGCAATATGTTATAAATCTGATAATGGAAGGTCAAAGCTAAACCTAGCCTGCTGATTTGGGATTGAGGCCAGTTTCATTTCACATTTTTTTCTAGCGAGCTAGCTATATTAAGGCTGTGCGGTGGATCATTAGCGAAAGTAGAAAGAGCCAAAAAATACATAATAGTATCAAGGTACCAAAAATGCATAATTGTATCAAGGTATTGCAGGTCAGACTTACCCCCTCGCGCCACTTTCTCTTCACCTTCCAATTATTCTGTTTTTTATACTGATAAGTAATTGTTCCTTTGTTCCTGTACGATAGGTGGTAACACAATTAGCTCGCCAAGTAAAATAAAAGGCTCTGGTTAAGGAACAACAAAATTAGGGAGAAACAATTAGCTTACCAATAAGCACGTTGGCAACAGGTGAAGATATGGTAAATGAGGCTATAAGGCATTGATACATGACATTTTGCGATGCATCCATCTGCTGCCGGTAACCATCTGTGACCCTTGAGGTTGTGTTGCGCCAAATACAGTTCTTTGGGATGAACAGCTATGATGGTGTCACCCACAATGTTAGGCACTGCCTTACAGCTGACAGTTAGAATCCTTTGATCAATGAACAGAACGTCGTCTCCGATACTAGTTACCGGTACAACCCTGTTAAGGATAAGGTCAGACAGTCTGTAAACTAAAGGACGCGTAAAGAATCCGTCGCTATAGCCGATGACCAGGATTTCGGAGTCACATTCTGGCAGGTATTGAGGGACAGGCATTTTGCCGGCCGGACATGTGGCAATCAACTTCTGTGATGGCATTGATGCCGAAGCAGAGCACATCCCCTCATGCTGGGGCGGGTCGATCTGTACAATCTGAGTGTCACCAGGATCAAGTGTAGGCCTATCTATCATGTATAGCTTGCCTTGGGATGATACTAGCCCCCGAAATGGCGAGAGCGAGAGCCTCCAGGTTGGAACATTCCATTGATGGTCTCTGGAGGTAGCAAAGGCTAACATCGATATCTTATAGAGTACAATCATGACAGTGATGACTCCACCTGCACTAACACTGACGGAGGTAGCACCGATGCGTCTAAAATACGTCCAGCTCAACCTCACGTTCAAGTTGGCTCCAGGAAGACGCATATATCAGGGTGGCGAGTGGCGGGAGGTCTGCAATGTCGCCGGTTAAGGGGTGGAAGAGGCGGATGGCAGTGTCTTGATCTCGTTGCAGGAGGAGGAGACCGTCCACCGAGTCGAGGATGCAGTGGTCCCTGAAGAGCGGGATCAAGACGCGGACAATGAAGCCAGTGGAGAGGTTGAAGAAGCGGATGTAACCGTGTAGCTTGCCGTGGCCAGGGTGGAGGCCGTGGCCCTCGGGCAGCATCATCCACCGGCGTGGGTGAAAGCGCGGGTCGACCACGCCGCGGCCGCGTGGGCAGACGGAGCTAGAGCGCCAGTGGGGGCAAACGGCCCGGAAGCGGACGTAATCCCTCAAATCACTCGCTAGCACCCTCCACCCGATCAGGCGAACTAAATCTGCCTGGAGAGACGCCCAGCAGCTAGATACTTCGTCCGAGATGGCAGCAGAGGTTATGAGTCGGGGGCGCTTGCTGCGGCACGCAGCCACGGCCGAACGCCGCTTTCGGGACATCGACGAGGACATGACGCTCGACCAAAAAAAAGCAATCTTTGATGGGGAAAAGAAAGATTGAAGTGAGATAGGTAATGCTTCAACAGGCAAAACGGTGTACCGGCGATGTTCGGAATCGGCTAACACCGATGCGGCGATGCCAGCATAGGCGATGGCTGCTGGAGGAAGAGAGGGGAGGAGTCTTAGGGCAACGTCGTGCAGCAGGCTAACTAGACTAGGCCCGCCTACAAAAGGCCCGTGAAACCAGAACGAGGTAGGAAGCGAAATCAACGAAATATATTGCGCGGGGGTCGCCCCGCGGGAGGTGTTGTTTTCTCCGTTTTCTTCTTTTTATGTTTTTGTCTTGTTTTCGAGTACTAGTTGGTATGTGCGTCACGTAGGGACGTGTATTACCTTTTTGTGTGCAAGTTAATATCACCACATATAGCTATTGACTTGGTCGTCGACTTGGTTGTCGGCTCGTGTGAGGTGCGGCCTTGGGGCCGGTGTGGATGTCGGAGCGGCAGCTCCTGATGTTTCGCTCCCGCCATGTTATGTCGAGGTGTGTATGTATCGGTACTGATTGTTTGGACAACTTACTCGCTGACTCGTGTGGGGGTGTGTCTGGGCACCATAGATAAAAACATTTCTCTTATTCTACTCTAAAGTTAATATCAATGTTTTAAATACCTCAGTGCAACTTCAACCATGAATTTGATTACCAAAATATGAGTTATCGGAAAAGGAGAAACATGCCATGTCAAACTTTTCCAGAAAGTATCCCAATGATATGCAACTCATATTTATTTGTCAAAGTTATGCTCAAACTAAATGGAAGTTATCCATCTAGAGGGGGGGGGGGGGGGGGGGGGGGGTGAACCAATTTTTATGACTTTTTCAGTTTTAGGCTTGCAAAAGTAAATTTACTAAATGTGCTACTAGATGAAGCAAGGTGCTAGACAAATGAAAACAATGCAATAAAGAAAAGCAAGTAACACAAAGGAGGATAGTGGAACGAGACAACCTAGGGAACAAGGAGACGACGATTTTATCCTGAGTTCCACCACATGGGTGTACGTCTCGTTGGAGAGGTGTGAGCAACCACAAAGGTCAGCTCAACGCCACAAAGGCTTCACCCTATTCTCCGATGAATTCGACCACAAAGGTCCGAATCCACCCTTCCACTAAGGACTCCTTTAAGGGCGGAGAAGGTCCCGTACAAATCCGTGAGGCACACACCCACAACTGAATTGGGGGCTCTCACTCAGACCACAAGAGGTCAATTCCACAAAGGATCCACAAAGGAGTAAGAAACAACAAGGTAGAATCTAGCTATCCACAAAGGAAACCCTAAATTCGTGTCCCCTCAAGATAGGGAGGGGGAAAGTGAAATTCCTTCGGTGGCGATGTAGATCGGGGTCTTCTCCTTCGGATCTCCAACTATCATTGGATTTGGTTGGCTAGATAGGGAGATCCATGAAAAATGAGCTCCAGCAGCAATGGGGCGTTTTGGATCTGAGAGAGTTAGTCTGCTGAAGGTAGGTGGAGGGGTATTTATACCCCTCCCCGAGATCTGACCGTTGTGCAGCCGCCAACCCGGAAATTTCCGGACTGACGACCGGAAATTTCTGGGCAACGGAAATCTCCGCGAGGAATTCCGACGGATCTTCGACTGGAGGCAGTACGAGTTCAGCTTCTGACTTGGCGATGATCTTGTTCGTGCAGCTCGGAAATTTCCGGTCTCACATCGGAAATTTCCGGGCACCTGAAATTTCCGCCTGAAATTCCGACTGCGAAGCTCTGAGAGGCAGTACTGCTTGACAATCTGGACTTGGTGAAAAATCTTCGGTAGCTCGAAAATCTCCGGACACTGGCCGGAAATTTCCGGTCATCGAAAATTTCCTGAAGCATTTCCGACTGAAAAGCTCTGAATGCCGGTACTGCTTCAAACACTGGACTTGGTGAAAAATCTTCAGTGACTCGGAAATTTCCGGGTGAAGCTCGGAAATTTCCGGGTACCTGAAATTTCCGACTGAAAGATAAAAGAGTCCAGTACTGAAATATGCTGAATGTGTTTGAGCACATTATTACACCTGTTATAAAACCTGCATAGATCATCGCAAACATTAATACCACCTTTTGTGTTGTCACTAGTCACCAAAAACAGGAAGTGCAAAGAATGCACTTTCAATCTCCCCCTTTTTGGCGAATGATGACAACACAAAAGGAGAACGGATTTGCAAAATATAGACGGGCTCCCCCTAAGTGTGTGCATTATCTTTGGGATGTTCTTGAATACAAAATGCACACAACTTGGGATCAATGCTCCCCCTAGATTTTACAAACCTCGCAAGCAAAGAAAATATACCCACATAGACAAAGTAGAACATGCATAGTTTACCAAATTCAACTAGAGCTATTACAATAAGAGTTTAAGAGGTCCTCATGTCTCACAAACGTGCAACGAAAGAAGTCCAAATAAGATAAGAATAGGGAGCACTAGAACACAGCAACCGAGATAAAAGAAGATGTGCTCCCTCCCATGCAAATCCCATGAGTCCTATGAGATACTTCTCCCCCTTTGGCATCAAGATACCAAAAAGGGAAGAAGCAGCTACTAGCGTCCCAAGACTCAAGAGTCGGAATCGGAACTGTGCGCCTCATCCTCAAAATCATCCGCAGCTTCGGGATCCACATCTTGATCATCAGGCACCTTGGTGTCCCAAGTGAATCTAACTATTTCCTCATAATTCCACTCAAGATAGGGTACCAGGGGCTTCAGGGGTCTCTTGGGAGGTGGCATCTTCAAATGAGCACGAA
Organism: Poa annua; assembly: GCA_026929855.1. Classification (NCBI taxonomy): domain Eukaryota; kingdom Viridiplantae; phylum Streptophyta; class Magnoliopsida; order Poales; family Poaceae; genus Poa; species Poa annua. The sequence continues at coordinate 78,075,650 of CM049433.1, forward strand.
TCTCTTCGTGTTGCTTGAGAATGCGGTGGTTCTGTTGGTAGAGGGCATAGTTTTCACTATGAATGCAGCAGTTCATGTTCAACACCTTCTCCATGGCACGAACAATCCATGGGCGACTCTTCTTTTCAGCTTTCTTGATGTTATGGCGCCGTGGTTGGCGAGTGGGGCCACCATACACATCATCCTCATCGATCTCTTGAAGTGAAGCTTGCTTTTGCACCACATGAGCTTTCTTTTGAACAAGGTTGGCAGCTGTGTGGGCGATGCATCCAAGGGCACTATCCATATCGCCGCCATCTTCCTCAGATAACTGATACTTGCGCTTGATGAGAAGCATCACATATGGAGCATAGGGGGGAACTTTCCTCTCAAACATGGCTTGACTCATTTCTTGAAAGATGAAATCCATGATATCAATCTTGTACTCCTCCTTGTCCAGCTCATACTCTCCAACGAAGGCTTCATGGGCTTTGGCCATCAAGTTCACGAGACCCCCGGCAATGTTGTCATCGTTGCCCGCGATGGGAGCAATGGTGTTGCGAAACATGCGAAAGAGAATATCATAAGTGGGCAGCAAACCATGCTGCGAGCCAATCTCTCCACCAGGCATATATAAGTCGGACATGGCGTTCTTGTTGTAGGCCACGCCCTGAAGGTGCATCCTCTCACCAGCTGCCACAGAGCTACCACGGAAGGGACAGCCAAGAATCCGAGCGAACTCACGGAAGGAAGAGGTCAAACGCTGTGTGCCAGTCATCCAAGTCATGCCAATATCCTCTGAAGTGTCAAACACTACTGTCGCATAGAACTGATGAATGATGGACACGTTGTAGCTGCACTCAGTTCCCATAAGATGCTCCAAGCCTAACACCTTGCATACCTGAATAGCTCCCCCAAAATAATCAGCCTTCTTCATGAGCTTGTCGAAGTTGATCCATCTCATTGGGCAAACTGGCGCTTTACTGGAGAACTTGAGATATACCTCACGATAAAGTCAAGCCATCTCGGTGCAGAAGAACTTGGGGTCATCTTGCTCAGCATCATAGGACAGCTCACTGCGCCACTTGCGAAAGCTTGCTTTGTTGAAATCAGACAGTTGAACCTCGGGCTTCTTCTTCTTGTTAGCACCACTGGGTTTCCTGAGCTGGGCAGCAGGAGGTAGCTCACTCTCATCACTTGAAGGATCACTAGGTGACCGAGAGTGAACCCCTTTCGGACGACTAGCCATTGACTTGAGGCGACCTCCCCGAGTAGAAGAACCTGCAAACAAACAGCATAGAGCAGATAGAAAGCAAGGGGGATAAGCACTCATGTCCAGGAAGGCAAAGGGAATAGTACACGAGCCGTTAAAAGTTCACAGAACTTGTCTGTTTTTCAGAATTTTGAACAGGCCGGAGATTTCCGAGTCAGGTCCGGAAATTTCCGAGGGGCCGGAAATTTCCGAGTCTGAACCGGAAATTTCCGGTCTGCACGAAATTTTGAAAAACTGAACCAAATCTATGAACGAAAAACAGATCTGTGCACGAGGAAGTTAGATCAAGCCTAGAGGAGCAGTTCTACCAAAGGAAACGAGCAACAACCTCCTAAATCGGCTAGGTTAAACGAAAAAGATTTCGTCCTAGATTTGAAATAAGAGGAGTTACCGGAAGACATGGCGAAAACCGCGCGGTGGAAAATGATCCCCGCGACGAGGAGAAGCAGATCCGGCGAAGAACCGGAGAGATTGACGGAGAAACGGCCTGGGGGCGGATCGAGGAAGATCTTCTTCTCCGGCTTGGAGAGAGAAAGAAGGGGCACGGGGTGGATGAACTGTTCGGTTCGAACAGCCCACCCGTGCCCTATTTATAGCCGGAGAGACTTGGATCGGAAATTTCCGGACATAGGTTCGGAAATTTCCGGACACCGGAAATTTCCGGCACTATTTCCGGTTCAAAACACGATATATCCAGTACCGAGTTTTGAAACGGACTTAGTGTGGAAATTGACGGAGTCATCGGAAATTTCCGGACTTTCGGCTCTATTTCCGGTTCAAATTCAGCAGAGTTCAGTGGCGAATTGGAAACAGACTTAGGCGCCGAGAAATCTCAGGGACCGGATATTTCCGAGTCGCACTCGGAAATTTCCGGTCACCGGAAATTTCAGAGACTATTTCCGGTCAAAATCCAGCGAAGTGCAGTGCTGAGTTTTGAAAGGACTTAGTCTCGAAAATTTCTAGTGATTCGGAAATTTCCGAATGTGGCTCGGAGATTTCCGCCCAACCCAAAAAGATACAATTGGACATGAGTGAGAGATAAGCAAGTCTTGAGAGGGAGAAAGGCCTAGGATAGAGAAGCAAACTGTCGATGGTACTTCACACTCAAATTGCAAAACCAATAAGACACAAGAAAGACCAACTTGAGTGTGTTTTCCATAAGAGCCCAAAAAGCGAATGAAGTCCAAGGGAAAAACCAAATGAGATCCAATTCTTCCATAGGAAGAGGTGGTGGCCGAAGCCACCGTGTATGAGGTTATAGCATGGCACCGCGAAGATGTATCTTGGGTCCATAACTACTACTCATCATTTAAGCTCACAAATTATGGATCAATTTGAAGTTTATCAATGGTTCATTGCTATATGCATAATAGGGGGAGGAAGAATCCAATGTATTAGGAAAACACTCCCCCTAAATCCATGCGTACATCTACACCTAATAGAGCATTAAACGTTGATGTGTGTGCACCATTATCAAGCCAAAGTCCGAGAATCCACGATATTTAACTCATTCCTCAAGTAACAAAACCGGGCTTCGTCAAGGGGCTTCGTGAAGATATCCGCCAATTGATCCTTTGTCCCAACATAGGAGAGATCGATGTCTCGTCTTGCCACGTGATCTCGAATGAAGTGATGGCGAATCTCAATATGCTTGGTCCTTGAATGTTGCACCGGATTATAGGCGATCTTGATGGCACTCTCATTATCACAGAGGAGCGGCACTTTGTCCAAATGGACCCCGTAATCCTTTAAAGTTTGCCGCATCCAAAAGAGTTGAGTACACCCACTTGCGGCGGCGACATATTCGGCCTCCGCGGTGGAGAGAGAGATGTAATTTTGCTTCTTCGAGGACCAACTCACCAATGATCTTCCAATAAATTGACAAGTTCCCGAGGTTGACTTCCTATCATCCTTGTCACCCGCCCAATCCGAGTCGGTGTACCCACAAAGAGGCAAGGTGCCATCTTTGGGGTACCACAACCCATAGCTTGGAGTATGAATCAAATACCGGAAGATTCTCTTGATAGCCACTTGGTGACTTTCCTTAGGCGCGGCTTGGTAACGTGCACACACTCCAACGCTTAACACTATATCCGGCCTAGATGCACAAAGGTAGAGAAGAGACCCAATCATAGATCGATATACCTTTTGGTCTACCTCTTTACCATTAGGGTTAAGCTCGAGGTGGCACTTGGTTTGCATAGGAGTAGCGGCGCCCTTTAGATCGAGGAGCTTGAATCTCTTGAGCATATCTTGAATGTACTTGGCTTGACAAATAAATGTTCCTTCTCTCAATTGCTTGATCTCAAAACCAAGAAAGAACCTAAGTTCACCCATCATGGACATCTCGAACTTGTCGGTCATAAGCTTGGCGAACTCTTCATTAAAAGAGAGATTAGTAGAACCGAAGATAATATCATCAACATATAATTGACAAATGAAGAGTTCCCCATTAACTTTCTTTGTAAAAAGAGTGGGATCGATCACCCTGACTTCGAATCCACGGTCTAACAAGAACTCCCGAAGGTGTTCATACCATGCTCTAGGTGCTTGTTTAAGCCCATAGAGAGCCTTATCCAACACGTAGACGTGGTTCGGGAAGTCGCGGTTCTCGAAACCCGGAGGTTGTTTAACATAGACAAGTTCATTAAGTGGGCCATTTAGAAAAGCACTTTTAACGTCCATTTGTTGCAATTTAAAACCATGATGAGATACAAAGACAATGAGAATACGTATCGACTCGAGGCGTGCAACCGGCACGTAGGTTTCACCAAAGTCGATGCCTTCAACTTGAGAAAAGCACCAATCGCGCCTTGGTCCTCACAACGATGCCGTGTTCATCTTGCTTGTTCTTGAAGATCCACTTGGTGCCGATAACATTGCGGCAAGTATTTGGCTTCTCTACTAGTCTCCACACCTTGTTGCTCTCGAAGTTGTTGAGCTCTTCGTGCATTGCTTCAAGCCAATCGGGGTCTTCAAGAGCATCGAATACTTTCTTGGGTTCCACCATGGAGATGTGTGCTTGATGTTCACTAAAGTTGGCCAATTGACTCCGAGTGGACACCCTTCTTCTCACGTCACCGATGACCTTGTCAAGGGAAAGAGCCCTTAGTTCCAAAGATCTTCCAACTCTTGCTTGGCGGCGAGTTTCGATTGACTCTCTAGATGTAGAGGGAATCTCTTGATCAACTTGATCTTGTGGATCCTCGCCATGACCATCATGAGTGCCTTGATCATCATGAGTTGTTTCTTCACTTGAGTGTGAGGGGCGATCTTGCACATGAGAGGAACTTGCACTCGAGATACTTGCTTCATTTGACTTGGAAGGGGACTCAATATCTCCTTGAGGATGGAGAACTTGTTGGAGCGGTCCTTGCGATGGATCATCTTGTTGAGGAAGAAGTTGTTCTTCTTGTGGAGGTGCTTGAAGATGATCTTGAGATGCTTCACAATTTGCTTCGGGTGGGGTATCATAAGATTCATGTGATGGTGAGTGCTCTTCATGTGAAGAGCTTGTTCCGTCTTGATCAACTCCTTGATGTACTTCAATGGGACGATGGAAGCCTATTCCCATTCTCCTTATTGCATCTTGGGGTTGATCATCACCTACATCACTTATTCCAACTTGCTCCACTTGGGAGCCGTCATTCTCATCGAATTCCACACTACAAGATTCTATGACGATCCTTGAGGATTTGTCATAGATCCTATAGGTGTGGGATTCGATGCCATAACCAACAAATATGCCTTCAAGAGTTTTAGAGTGAAACTTACCCAACCGGGTGCCCTTTACGAGGTAGTAGCATTTGCAACCGAAGACTCGGAAGTAAGATATGTTGTGCTTGTTCCCGGTGAGTACTTCATAAGGTGTCTTCTTGAGGCCTTTGCGGAAGAAGAGGCGATTTGATGAATGACACGCCGTTGCAATGGCCTCCGCCCAAAAGTTGATTGGGGACTTGAACTCGGCCAACATAGATCTTGCCATGTCGATGAGAGTACGATTCTTCCTCTCCGCAACGCCATTTTGTTGCGGAGTGTATGCAACGGAATATTGATGACGAATGCCTTCGTCACTTAGGAAGTCGTTGAGCGTGTAGTTCTTGATATCCGACCCGTTGTCGCTTCGAATCACCAATATGGGAAGGTTGTGTTGGCGTTGAACCTACTTAGAGAAGTCGATGAAGACTTGTTGAGTCTCATCCTTGGTCTTGAAGAAATATACCCATGTATACCTTGAGTAGTCATCCACGATCACCAAACAATATTTCTTGCCACCAAGATTTATTTCCGGTATTGGACCAAAAAGATCAACATGAAGTAGTTCCAATATCCGGGTGGAGGAGATGATTGTCTTGCTTGGATGATGAATATCATGCATCTTTCCCTCCACACATGCCCTACACACTCGATCTCTGGAAAAAGTAACATGGTCTTTTAGTCCAAGGATGTGGCCCCCTTTGTGGAGACTTTGCAAAGTCCTCATGTTTACGTGGGCTAGTCGGCGATGCCAAAGCCAACCCACGTCGGCCATTCCGAAGAGGCACATCTCATGAGTAGTGGTGACTCCGGAGAAATCAACCACGTAAAGCTCATGTTCGACATGCCCCACGAAGGCCACTCGAAGGGACTTGCTCCACAAGAGGACCACGATGTCCGGCTCAAAGAAAGTTGAGATACCCAACTTTGTTAAAGCACGAACCGACATCAAATTATAGCCAAGAGAATCAACAAGCATGACATTGACAATAGTAATATCGGGGGCAACTACCACTTTGCCAAGCCCGGTTACCTTAGACCTTGACTTGTCACCAAACGAGACGGTTACTTGATCAACATTAGGCCTCATCTCCGTGACAAGCTCCTTGCTCCCGGTCATATGACTTGTACACCCACTATCAAAAGACCCTACAAAAGATTAATTCTTGACTTTAGGTACCCATTGCTTAACAATGGGTGCCTTAAGGTTAGCCACAAGGGTTTTGGGAACCCAAATAGAGTAAGCAATAAAACCATCAAAAGGACCAATATAGCGAGCACAAACATTTCCATAGTAATTCACATAGAGTGCATAGTTTGGGTTAGTGTCTCCCGCAAAGTCATTGCGAGTAGGCTTGCCCCTTGTGGCATTCCCACTTGCAATGTTGTTCACCTTTGCTTGTGCGGGAATGGTCTTCTTGGCACCAACCTTGTTAGGCCTCACATAACCAAGACCTTCCTTCCCTTTGCGAGATTGAGGCTCATAGGTGGGAGTCTCAACAACATTCTTACCCTTGAGAAGGATGATCTTAGCGGAGGAGGCCTTGGCAATTTCTTCCTTCAACCTAACATTTTCATTCATAATATTTGCATGATCACAAGTACAAATAGGAGTGGACGTGCTTGGTTTCTCAAGATTAGTTAACCGAGTTTGTAATTGATCATGTGACTTCTTAAGAAGTTCATGTTCACTCTCCAATGCCGCATGGATATTGACGAGCTTCTCCATGTCTTCAATAAGACTCACATGGCCAGCCACAAAATCGGCCTTATCCTTTTGTGCCACCTTGTTCTTAGCAAAATAGAGGTCACGTTCTTTAACAAGTTTAGAATGCATAGAGTTATGAGATTCCTCAATGTTCTCAAGTTCTTCTTCTAGACGAACATGAAACTCTTCAATATCTCGGAGAGAGGATTGAAGATGTGCTATGGTGATAGCATCCTCTCTCTCAATCTTACCCTTTTCCTCAATGAGGTGTTCGAGCTCGCCAATGCGACTCATAAGGGCTCCCACATGTTTCTTGCTATCTCCTTGCAAGTTAGCCATAAAAGAGTCAAAAGCAACAAGCTCCTCCTTTATTTGGAGGCTAGCGGCATCATCAAGCTCATTCATATCATTCAAGGAAGTAGAGGATGAAGGTACCTCGGATGCCTTGGCCATAAGACATCTCACACTCTTGTTGGGGGAGTTCTCGTTGGGTGAGTCAAAGAGTGAGTTTGAAGATGAAGTCACCGTAGCTCTTGGCTTGGAAGTAGTAGCGTTAGGCAACGGGGATGGAGTTCTTGGTGTTGAGGAAGTAGCTTGATGGGTCGAGGTAGTAGTTGAAGTAGTGGCAATAGCCGCCACTTCATTCGGAGTTTCTTCTTCTTCCGACTCATCTTCATCCTCGGTGGGATACTCCTCTTGAGTCATCAACACGATCTGAGGTGCCTTCTTCTTTAAGAAAGCCCTCTTATTCTTGACATAAGCCTTCTTGGGAGGCATCTTGGACTTGTCCTTGAGAATAAGTCTTCCACCATTCTCTTCCCTCTTTTCATATGGGCACTCGGCGACGAAGTGGTACTTGTCTTGACAATTGTAGCATGTCCTAGCCTTGGAGATGTCCCTCCTTCCACCTTGTGGAGTTCCAACGAGGGGATGCCTATTGAATTGAGCTCTTACCCTCGATGGATTCTCCCAAAATCCTTTTGCCGCAAGAGCAAGATGCTCATTGTATGCGAGCTTGAGACCTTCATTGGACAAGAATGAGGAACTCTCAAAGTCATCTTCACCTCCAACTTCAACCGTTGCCTTCAATGCAAGGTTTGCTCCCTTTTGCATCCCTATGGCTCTTGCTCTAGCATCTTCGGCATTCTTGATAGCAACCTTGAAGGATGTCATCTCTTGCATGACTTGATTTGAGGTCATGAGGTCATAGTTGTGTCTTCCTTGCAAGGTCTTCAAGTCCGTGCCCTCAAAAGGCATGAGGGAGCTCACGTACTTCCTCTTGATCCAAGCATCATCAATATAGGTTGCACCGAGGTCACGAAAGCTTGTGGCAATAGAAACCAACCTCCGGTACATATCTTCATGATCTTCACCATCCAACTTATAGAAACCTTCCGCCTCATTGCTTAAGGCATCGTAGCGATTTCTCTTCATGCTCTCATTTCCAACAAATAAGTCGGAGAGAGCGTCCCATGTCTCCTTGGCGGTGGAGAAGGGTTGGATGAGAGGCATGTCCTTGGCGCCCACGGCATGTTGGATCATGTTGAGTGCGGTGGCATTGAGTTGAGCATCCACCACCTCTCTCCGTGTCAAGTTGTTCGGGTCATGTGGCTTGAATCCAACTTGAATGATTCTCCATAGTTCGATCGAAGAGCTGCACACATGGGATTTCATTAAGAATTGCCATTGTGAAAAGGAATGATCTTTAATTTTAGGGGGATCATTTCTAATAGTGATATGCGGATGAGGAATGGGAGGATCGGGAGAGTAATGATTGGGTGGTGGCACATTGCCATATTTGTTAGACTCTCCATCCTTGGATGTGGAAGAGTCTTTGGTTTTAGAAGGGTTATCATTATCACCCTTTCCATCCATGCCCTTAGACATTTCGGGATCCGTACCACTCGATTCACTCGGAGGTGTTGGAGGAGATGAGGGCGATGCATTCTTTGGATTCCTTGAATTCATGAGTGCCTCAAGCATGTCATGAATCTTTTGGAATTGAGCTTCCATGGACGATGTCAACTTTTTTTCCGAACCGTTGATATCGGCCATGGTGGCTCCTTTAGATTGCATCGCTGCCATCGCCTTTGCGGCCTCTTCGGTGTCAACTTCCTTAGTCATGGTAAATCTCAAGCGGTAAAGCTTTTAAGAGATAACCTGGCTCTGATACCAATTGAATGGAAGTTATCCACCTAGAGGGGGGGGGGGGTGAATAGGTGGTGACCAATTTTTATGACTTTTTCAGTTTTAGGCTTGCAAAAGTAAATTTACTAAATGTGCTACTAGATGAAGCAAGGTGCTAGACAAATGAAAACAATGCAATAAAGAAAAGCAAGTAACACAAAGGAAGATAGTGGAACGAGACAACCTAGGAAACAAGGAGACGACAATTTTATCCCGAGTTCCACCACATGGGTGTACGTCTCGTTGGAGGGGTGTGAGCAACCACAAAGGTCAGCTCAACGCCACAAAGGCTTCACCCTATTCTTCGATCAATTCGACCACAAAGGTCCGAATCCACCCTTCCACTAAGGACTCCTTTAAGGGCGGAGAAGGTCCCGTACAAATCCGTGAGGCACACACCCACAACTGAATTGGGGGCTCTCACTAAGACCACAAGAGGTCAATTCCACAAAGGATCCACGAAGGAGTAAGAAACAACAAGGTAGAATCTAGCTATCCACAAAGGAAACCCTAGATTCGTGTCCCCTCAAGATAGGGAGGGGGAAAGTGAAATTCCTTCGGTGGCGATGTAGATCGGGGTCTTCTCCTTCGGATCTCCAACTATCATTGGATTTGGTTGGCTAGATAGGGAGATCCATGGAAAATGAGCTCCAGCAGCAATGGGGCGTTTTGGATCTGAGAGAGCTAGTCTACTGGAGGTAGGTGGAGGGGTATTTATACCCCTCCCCGAGATCTGACCGTTGTGCAGCCGCCAACCCGGAAATTTCCGGGTTAAGTTCGGAAATTTCCTGACTGACGACCGGAAATTTCCGGACTGACCACCGGAAATTTCCGGGCAGCGGAAATCTCCGCGAGGAATTCCGACGGATCTTCGACTGGAGGCAGTACGAGTTCAGCTTCTGACTTGGCGATGATCTTGTTCGTGCAGCTCGGAAATTTCCGGACACCCATCGGAAATTTCCGGGCACCTGAAATTTCCGCCTGAAATTCCGACTGCGATGCTCTGAGAGGCAGTACTGCTTGACAATCTGGACTTGGTGAAAAATCTTCGGTAGCTCGGAAATCTCCGGACACTGGCCGGAAATTTCCGGACATCGGAAATTTCCTGAAGCATTTCCGACTGAAAAGCTCTGAATGCCAGTACTGCTTCAAACACTGGACTTGGTGAAAAATCTTCAGTGACTCGGAAATTTCCGGGTGAAGCCCGGAAATTTCCGGGTACCTGAAATTTCCTGAAAGATTTCCGACTGAAATATAAAAGAGTCCAGTACTGAAATATGCTGAATGTGTTTGAGCACATTATTACACCTGTTTTAAAACCTGCATAGATCATCACAAACATTAATAGCACCTTTTGTGTTGTCACTAGTCACCAAAAACAGGAAGTGCAAAGAATGCACTTTCACAAACTCCAAGTGATCGACCTAACTCATATTTATTTGTCAAAATTATTCAAAATCATTGCTTTACCCCAACATGATAGGAACATTTATCTCACTTGCTGTATACGTGCAAGAGACATAAGGATTAACACAAATAGTGCACAAAATCATTTTTCAAGTAAATGAAAATTTGAAGTTATTGAACTCCAAAAATGAACGTTTGTACTAGAAACCACGTCACCAGCAACTAATAGAAAATAGTTCTAGTACCTTACAGAAACATGCCATGAAACCAATATGCTCTACCCAAATTTTGTTTTTGCCATCTCTTCTTTGAAATCTGGAGATAGAAAAATGAAGCATATCTATCACTAGTAGAAAACGGACTTTTCGTCCAGAGCATTAGTCCCGGTCGGGTTGGAGACCGGTACTAATGTGGCATTAATACCGGTCCCAACGGCTAGTTCGGCCGGAGGCATTAGTACCGATCCGTGACGAACCTTTAGTACCGGTTCGTGACACAAACCGGTACTAAAGGTTTTGCGCCAGGCCGGGCCAGAGCCAAAACCTTTAGTACCGGTTCGTGACACGGGCCGGTACTAAAGGTGGACCTTTAGTACCGGTTCTAGACACGAACCGGTACTAAAGGTTTCGGCTATAAATTCAATGTTTTGAATTGTTTTTAAAAAATTGACATAAACTCATTTAAATAGGCGAAATTAGGTAGAAATCAAGAACACTTATAATCTTTTGGGATTGTCCATCAAATGTGTACTACTATGAAAATAATTTTAAGAATCCCTTCGGCATGATTGTTTCTTATACCAATATGCACCTATTTGTGGAATATCATATCTTTACCACAAACTATGCCGTGAAAATGACCATAACTTTATCATTTGAGTTAAAACTTCTAATTGTTTATAGATGATAGATCTTTTTGTGAAAACTTTTTTTTGCAAATTTTGTCAAAAATCAAGTTTATCATTTTTCATGGCAACTAGTACACATATAAGGACCCCATGCCAAATGATTTCCTTTTTTGAGGTGTTAATCATTTTATTCCATTTTTTCGTAAAAACGATCAAAACGATCGCGATGACTATTCATCGAAAGAGATAAGATTTTCAAGAATTATCAATGTTTCTGTGATATAACCAATATTTGTGTACCTTAAAATGATTTTTCCAAAAGATTCAGACCAAACTATCAAATAGTTGTAGTTCAAATTTGAATTACTTTTGAAAAATCGACATAAACTCATTTAACTAGGCGAAATTAGGTAGAAATCAAGGAAAAACCTTATACTTGGGGATTATCCATCATATGTGTACTAGTTTCCATGAAAAATGAATGGGTGCCATTTTGCGTCATATTTTTTGTACTTTGTTCACAAAAAAAAGTCATTTTTGCACTTAAAAAATGGAAAATGATATTTATGAAAATAATTTTAAGAATCCCTTCGGCATGATTGTTTCTTATACCAATATGCACCTATTTGTGGAATATCATATCTTTAGCACAAACTATGCCGTGAAAATAGCCATAACTTGATCATTTGAGTTGAAACTTCTAATTGTTTATAGATGATAGACCTTTTTGTGAAGACTTTTTTTGCAAATTTTGTCAAAAATCAAGTTGATCATTTTTCATGGCAACTAGTACACATATAAGGACCCCATGCCAAATGATTTCCTTTTTTGAGGTGTTAATCATTTTATTCCATTTTTTCGTAAAAACGATCAAAACGGTCGCGATTACTATTCATCGAAAGAGGTAAGATTTTCAAGAATTATCAATATTTCTGTGATATAACCAATAGTTGTGTACCTTAAAATGATTTTTCCAAAAGATTCAGACCAAACTATCCAATAGTTGTTGTTCAAATTTGAATTACTTTTGAAAAATCGACATAAACTCATTTAACTAGGCGAAATTAGGTAGAAATCAAGGAAAAACCTTATACTTGGGGATTATCCATCATATGTGTACTAGTTTCCATGAAAATTAAATGGGTTCCATTTTGCATCATATTTTTTGTACTTTGTTCACAAAAAAAGTCATTTTTCGCACTTAAAAAATGGAAAATGATATTTATGAAAGTAATTTCAAGAATCCCTTCGGCATGATTGTTTCTTATACCAATATGCACATATTTGTGGAATATCATATCTTTATCACAAACTATGCCGTGGAAATGACCATAACTTGATCATTTGGTTTGAAACTTCTAAATGTTTATAGATGATAGACCTTTTTGTGAAGACTTTTTTTGCAAATTTTGTCAAAAATCAAGTTTATAATTTTTCATGGCAACTAGTACACATATAAGGACCCCATGCCAAAAGATTTCCTTTTTTGAGTTGTTAATCACTTTATTGCATTTTTTCGTAAAAACGATCAAAACGGTCACGATGACTATTCATCGAAAGAGGTAAGATTTTCAAGAATTATCAATATTTCTGTGATATAACCAATAGTTGTGTACCTTAAAATGATTTTTCCAAAAGATTCAGACCAAACTATCAAATAGTTGTAGTTCAAATTTGAATTACTTTTGAAAAATCGACATAAACTCATTTAACTAGACGAAATTAGGTAGAAATCAAGGAAAAACCTTATACTTGGGGATTATCCATCATATGTGTACTAGTTTCCATGAAAATTAAATGGGTGCCATTTTGCATCATATTTTTTGTACTTTGTTCACAAAAAAAGTCATTTTTCGCACTTAAAAAAAGGAAAATGATATTTATGAAAGTAATTTCAAGAATCCCTTCGGCATGATTGTTTCTTATACCAATATGCACCTATTTTTGGAATATCATATCTTTATCACAAACTATGCCGTGGAAATGACCATAACTTGATCATTTGGGTTGAAACTTCTAAATGTTTATAGATGATAGAACTTTTTGTGAAGACTTTTTTTGCAAATTTTGTTAAAGATCAAGATTATCATTTTTCATGGCAACTAGTACACATATAAGGACCCCATGCCAAAGGATTTCCTTTTTTGAGGTGTTAATCACTTTATTCCATTTTTTCGTAAAAACGATCAAAACGGTCGCGATGACTATTCATCGAAAGAGGTAAGATTTTCAAGAATTATCAATATTTATGTGATATAACCAATAGTTGTGTACCTTAAAATGATTTTTTCAAAAGATTCAGACCAAACTATCAAATAGTTGTAGTTCAAATTTGAATTACTTTCGAAAAATCGACATAAACTCATTTAACTAGGCGAAATTAGGTAGAAATCAAGGAAAAACCTTATACTTGGGGATTATCCATCATATGTGTACTACTCTTTGTGAAAATTAGATGGGTGCCATTTTGCATCATATTTTTTGTACTTTGTTCACAAAAAAAGTCATTTTTAGCACTTAAAAAATGGAAAATGATATTTATGAAAACAATTTCAAGAATTCCTTTGGCATGATTGTTTTTTATACCAATATTCAGCCATTTATGAAATATGAGATCTTTATCACAAACTATGCAGTGGAAATGACTATAATTTGATCATTTGGCTTGAAACTTTTAGATGTTTATAGATGATAGACCATTTTGTGAAGATTTTTTTTGGAAATTTCGTCAAAAATCAAGTTTATCATTTTTCATAGCAACTAGTACACATATAAGGACCCCATACCAAAGGATATCTTTTTTTGAGGTGCTTATCATTTTATTTCATTTTTTCTTACGATCAAAATGGTCACCATGGCTATCGATGTTTGTGTAATGCAAAAGATGATTTGGATGTCATATTTAGATTCCTCTTTTTTTTTATCAATTTAGACATTTTATTTGTTAAATTCCGATATAAGGATTTAAAGATACGAATTATTCCATACTAAATGAAAAAGGCAAAAATAAAGTAAAATTTATTTTATCATTATTTATTTCAATATTATTATTATATAATCATTGTTGTTTATTCATCTAAATTTTTGTAATTCAAGCGATGAGAAAGTGTAACATCATGACCGAGTGGTTAATATGATTGATAAGATAGTAATATCAGTAGGTTTTCAGTTCTCTCTTAGTATATAATTTGAATGGAACCTAAATGTTAAGCGCGTTGGGGTTGGAGCAGTTTGAAGATGGGTGACCGAATGGGAAGTTTGACTAGATAAAATAGTTTGACTTGAGATTAAGTGTGTAGTTAGTGATGAAGTGTGTGTGTTAGTGGGTAGTTAAGTGTGTGACAAGGTGAGAAATTTCGAAATATAAAAAAAACAGATTTTTTTAAAAAAAAAAATCAAAAATATTTGTAAACCGGTACTAAAGGTTTTCCACACGAATCGATACCCCGCGCCCCATGTGGAGACCTTTAGTACCGGTCTATACGAAACCGGTACTAATGCTAGGGGGGCATTAGTCCCGATTGCGCAGTACCGGTTGCGAAACCGGTACTAATGCCCCTCATGGACCGGTACTAAAGGTCTCTTTTTCACCAGTGTATCTATCTATCTATCTATTATATACTAAAAAAATACGGATGTCTAATAAAGCCAGCACGTTGATCCACATATGCTAAATAATCTAATCTGTTACTTCTTCGTTAACTAAAAATATTAACGGTGGAGATTGTACGTTTATGCATAAAACAATATGTCCCGATATGGTTAGCACAAACCGTCGACACGTACAGCGGAACGGATGCTGATGTAGAAAAAAAAAATGAAAGGATGCAGTCGTGACTTGATTAAACAGGAGTCCAGATGCTATACGTGTGCTAGCTATAAAAAAAATCGAGTCTCACAAAGCGCATTTGTGAGGGTCAGCTTGCTAGTTACAGGAATAACACATATTAATTCCCGCAACAAAACATATTCATAATTATGGTTCCTCTTGTACGTATATGTACATATGTGATACAATGGACAACATGCCAGGTATATGGTTTACGATGAAATTTACATGAACAGATTTGGTACCATGGGTTTTATGCGCATCCACCACCATCAAATAGTCATCTTCGTGAGAACTTGCATGTGGCAAGATGGTTAGGAGGATGGTTGTATCCTCAGCCCACCAGAGTTCAAATATCAGGTTTGACGCTGGTGTTTCTCATTTAGTCGGAATATTCTTCAGTGGGAGGCGACGTTCCCGTCGACAGCGAAGCGCCTGTGGTGACTTCGTCAATCTCAAGACCTGGCCCGTCGGCTTAGTCTCTCGAATGTGCTCATAGGGGTAGGGTGTGCGTGCGTGCGTTAATATGGGTGAGTATGTGTTCGTGTATATGGGCGCTTGCGTTGTACTGTGTTTCTAAAAAAAAATAGTCACTTTACCCAAAGCATGTCACGCAGACCTAGAGTCTATTAACAAAACCAAATCCCCACGGAAAAAAAAAGAGAGCTAATTACACTAGCAGTACTGCAACTTGTCAATCATGTGCAAACTAGTCTCACAAGTTGTAAAGCGTGAAACAGTGGTACAACAACTTGTATTGAGAGAGCAAATAGGTCCACAGCGATTCGGAAGATGACATGTGGCATCATACATTTTGCAAAAAGGCACCTGTATATTTTTCTTTGACGCAAGTGTCCTTTGTACTAACTAACAGACGGGTCCCACGCTGTTCGCTGGAGAAATATTCAAAATAAATGTGCATAGTCGGTATTCGAACTCAAAACACTGGAAAACATCTCTAGTCCTCCACGCGTTAGCCAGTACGCCACAGTGACGTTGCTGTTCGAAATTAGTGTTTTCCTTTTTTTTGTAAAACACAACAGCTGGAGAAATAATAAAAACAAGAACTAAGTATGGGGATTGGAATTCACGACTTCGGAAGTGCCCTACAGCTGCACGCGTTAGCCAATACGGCTGACGAACTTTGTTGCTTGAGATGAGCATGTCCCGGTTTTAGATACCATGTATCATCGAGTATGACACTCCCGCGCTTGCCACTACGACCAACCGTTGTTAGAGATAGAATCAAGGATTTTTTTAACAAACAAAACATGATCTGCCGTCCAAGTCAGTGTCTACTTCTTTAGATTTGTGGTAGTACCATGGAAGAGGACAACGACCATACGAAAGTGTAAGCGACCAATAAGAGACCGAGGAAGCTCATGCCGTAGAGTACGCCCTCGACGGTGATGATCTTACGTCTAGTTTCAATGTGTAACCATGCGGTATGTGGGTTTGTGCATCTAATCAAAGTCTGGCTAGTACAAATCATAGCATGTACGTATGTGCAAGTGTATGTGTAAGAGTGTCAAAATAATATGTGTTCTCCTGGTATACAAATGGCAGTGGAAGATACAAACTACAAAGTACACACATTGACTAAAATTAGAAAATATATTTTGATGTATGCATGCGTGGACGGCTAATGTTGTGTAATATTTTAAAACAGGAGGTATCCTTTTCAAACAGCGACGTCTGGACGGCGTACTGGTTAGTGCGAGAGCAGTACTGTTGTTTTACCCAATGTTCTAGTTCGAATCCTAACAACGCACTTTTGTTTTGATTATTTCCCTAGCGACTGACAGCGTGGGACCCGTCTATAAGTTAGCACAAAGGAAATAGACAGGGGGCTATTTGGAAACCTGTTTGCTCACTCAATACAAATTATTGTACCACTGGTTCACGCTTTGCAACTTGTAGGACTAGTTTACACATGCTTGACAAGTTGTAGGACTGCTAGTGTATTTAGCTTGAAAAAAATGATGGGTAAAGAGTTGGACTGCCTAGGAGCAGCCAATCGGCCATTGATGGGGGCGCAGTGGGACACGACCTGCGAGTCAGGTTGAAGAACGCAAGAGTGGCAATGTGCGCACCTGATATTGGAGGAATGCGGCGGTTCCTTGCTCAGCCGTATGTTTCGGAGGTTATCGAGCGCGACTACACGGATCCGTTTGTTTCGCAGCCGCCGGCGACAACGTGCCCTCCCTGTCCCACCTCCATGGTGCCATATAGAGGACTACGACTGTCGTCGAGGAGGCCGGAGGAGAGCAAGGTTCGTAAGAATAAAGGATTCCATGTTGAGCTAGGCTTGAGCAGAGTTGTTTTTTCAGTGTCCTATTCGGTGTTGGATCGATCGACTCCATGTGCAGTCCATGTACGGATCGATCAGTCGATGTACGGATCCATCGATGGAAGGATTGGAAAAAGAAAAACCGGTTTGACTGGTCAAGGTTGTTTGGTGCTTGACATTAGGACAATCCAGAGCGTTGATAGAAAAATAAACGCATGAGATTTAATGTAGCCCGACAAGTTTGCTCTTTTAATAGTAGTGTAGATTAAAAATTGGTGTTTAGTTTATTTTAGAGAATACGACACTACATTGATCAAATACACCTACGAAGGATGTGTAGACGGAGAATCGATCCGATGGATGAGGGACAAACAATGTGAGGCGAAGATCACCTTTTCAAACCCCTTCTCCTGTGTAATGGCCACCGCTCGACAGAGAGCCAATGCCTCAGCAAGTTCAGGATGCGAGATTCCAGACAAGGTCTCGCTGCAAGCGACAATGCACTCTCCGGGATGGTTCCGAACCATGATACCTCACGCCATCCGGCGAAGATTGTCAAAGAGTGTTGCATCCACATTAAACCTCACCGGGTGGCGGCGGAGACCAATAATGTTGGGATGTAGTCTCACGCCTAGTTCTTGGTCTTGGTGAAGTCTTTCGTTATATATATACATTGAGGTGGTGCCCGGTCCTTCATGCGCCTAGGGTTCCTATCTTGCCTTGTACATTAAGTTTTGATCTTGTAATTCGCAAAAAAAAAAAAAAAAAGTTTTGATCTTGTAGCCTTTCTTTGAATGTAGTCTGTGACGAGTTGTCTCTAGTCCCTACGCCTGGAGCGAAGAGCGCGCGAGAAAGCAAACAAAATGCTTGCCGTGTTCGAGGAGGCCTTGACAGGCTTGCCGCGTCCCCGATCAAATATCATCTACTCTCCGGGCCTTGGTTTGAAGGGTTCCTATCTTGCCTTGTACATTAAGTTTTGATCTTGTAGCCTTTCTTTGAATGTAGTCTGTGACGAGTACATCTTCGCAGAGACTTGGTGCAGTACGGCATGACTGGGTCAGTGGAGAAGCTTCTGAAATAGAGCTATCAACGGGGAGTCTTTGACGCAGTGGGCTTGAAAGTGGTATAGCTCTTAGCTCTATGAGGTTAAGGCCTAAACCCACTCTTTCATATTTTTAAATAGAATACGAATACAAATATGGATGTTGTCGAATACGAACGTGGAGATGATGTTATTCAAGTATGGATGTGGATTAGGCTTTTTTGTCAGTTCGGAACTAAACGAATAAAATGGAATAATAGACTCATGTCTTATAATGAGTTTTCTATAAAATGGTAAAGAAATAAATATGATGATATAATACACAATTTCAACTTCAATCAGGGATAAATATATTTGACCAATTTGTTAACTTGTTTAGGTTAAGTAATTGGCATATATGGCTAGAATTATCAAAATTATTAACATAATTTTATTCGGATATAAATGTATCCATTTCTAAATATATATATTTGTACTTGTAAAATGAATCCAGATATTCACACCATCCATATTCATCTTCATACGGATTTGGATATTACCACATTCATTTTCAATTCTCGAATCCGATTGCAAGATAATTCGGATCATCCACTTCGGGTTCCCATGGGCAGGTATGTGTGAGAAATTCACAATATTACCCTATATATGAAAGTTGGAAGATTTCGCGGCCTATCAGCGCGCCACGTCGCCCTTTAATTTTCGACCATCCGATCTTCGCGTTCAACGGCTCAGATTGCGTGATTTCCGTTCAATCTCAGTCGGTTACTGTAGCACTGGACTTTTAGCCAATCCGCACACGCCACGTCTCCCGGTAGCCACCCGGTTTGCTCCCGGTTTCCCGGTCCGCGCGACCGTTTTGCACAAAAGTCCTTGCACTTCCTGCAATTCACTAATCGACCCTTCGGTATAAAATACCAATCAGTAACCTAGGTCCCTAACCCTCGCACTCGCCTCATCCTCTCTCGCTCCAGCCCCGACACAGCGGCGGCGGCGCTGCCACGCCTTCTCTCTTATCCGGTTCCGGCCCCGCCCGGGGACCTGCTACTTCCATGGCTGAGAACCCAACCATCCGCAGCCAGGGGCATCGCCCCCCGGGCGCGTCCTTCTCCTGCTCTCCCTTGCTCGCCTCTCTCTTGCCCCGCAGCCGAGCTCCGCTCCTCCTTCTCCTCCCATCTCTCACCTCCCTGCCGACAGCGGCGGAGCATCCGCTTGAGGCGGCATCGACGAGCAGTTCGCCGGGAATGACAGGAAGGCCAGGTTGTCTTCTCCTATATCTCTCATGCTCTCTTCCTTCTCTCCTCTATCTCCCTTTTTTCCCCTTTTACCTTCTAGGGTTCTTACTGCCTGCTCTTGCTGCGTTTGATTGCTAGCTTACAGCTCAGATTGACTTTCCATGGAGAAAAGGATTGTCGGGGGGCTACCCCCGGGTAGGGTAAAGATATGGTAAAAGCTACGTCCAAGACGGAACCGACATACTTGCTGACCGACATATGCCCGGGTCGGAAGGGACCGGGATATGATATTGGTGCAGCCCGACATACTCTAACCGACTTAACCATATTTTACCCGACATATCTATGTCAATATGCATTGTGTTATTCTTATGTGCAGGAAGAACAGTTTATGAAGGGTAATCCGGCATAACCATG
The DNA here is from genome assembly GCA_026929855.1 of Poa annua. Lineage (NCBI taxonomy): Eukaryota > Viridiplantae > Streptophyta > Magnoliopsida > Poales > Poaceae > Poa > Poa annua. The sequence goes on from CM049433.1 coordinate 78,095,617, forward strand.
CCGGGTCTCGGGAGAAGAAGATTATCCGGCATACCCACGCCGGGTTGAGAGGTGGAATCCGGCATATCCATGCCGGGTTGTCCAGGAGAGGAGTCGCCAAGTTATCCGGCATATCCATGCCGGGTTATGCGGAGAAGATGCCATGCCAAGCGCTACAGGACAAAGGACAGACAAGACATGCCAAGCCCATCCCCTGATATGACGAGAGTACAACTGCATGACATAGTGAATAGTGCTGACAAGACCCCAGTAGTCACATCGTGAATAGTGTGTGTGCTGTGTCATGCGGGCCACCCCTTGTCCCCTGGGCTCCCTCTATATAAAGAGCACCAGGGGGAGAGCTCAGGCCACGGCCACCACGGGCTCCTCATTTCCCCCCTTTCCATTTGCTCACCAAGACCTCTTAGAGGCACGTCTGGCTCGGCTCCTGGAGCATTTGTATCGCGCGAGTACCAGTGAGAAATATACCAAATAGGATAGATGCTGCAGTAGGGGTTTTATCTCCTCACGAGAGCCCCGAAGCAGGGTAAATCCTTGTGTCCCCGTGTCGGTTGTGTTTATTTGTGTGTGCTACTTAGCGCGCTATCCCTCCCCGAATCCTCTAGCGTCCATCCGTCCCCACAAATTAGCCTACCCGTAGGCATCTGTCTGTTCACCACGACGACAGTTGGCGCCCACCGTGGGGCATCAGTGGCGCTTGCTGGACTAATTTCGGACGGGACCTTCTTCATCAACTCGGGGACTCGACATCACCATGGTCCCCACGCCCCGACTTGCTGCCGCACGCAGTGGCCGTTCCGACCTCCACCCGGCAGATTCCGGGTAACTCCCCGACAGTTGCCCGGGTCATGTCGGCTCCGTCGATCCCGACCGCACCAATGATCCGTGAGTATCTTCGCCTGTATCGTGCAATTGTCCAGTCTTGAGAGTAACTCGGGGACTGCCCCTTCATGCCTAGTTTAATTTTTTACCCGGGAGCGAGAGGTCGTAACCCGGGGACTGCCATGTTATGTTATCTGTATATTTTCCCCGGGGGCAAGATGTCTTGACCCGGGGACTGGCTCACCGGTCAGTTAAGCTTTCCATCCTAAGTCGGTAGAGCAACTCGAAAATCAGTTTATCTGTATGCATGTGGTTTATGTCTGTTTGTTCCGAGATATTTGCATGTCGGCACCCCGGGATGAACTCGGGGACTGCCCCGTATTTATTTTTGTGTTTCATCTCAGTCGTTTCTGTATTGCCTGTGTGTCGGCACTCCGAGATGGACTCGGGGAGTGCCTTGTTGTCTCTATGCATGCTTTCTTTCGGTATCGTTTGTATGCCGGCACCCCGACATGAAACTCGGGGACTGCCTTCTCCACATGGTTGTTTGCTTCTTATGTCCTTTTGCATGTCGGCACCCCGGGATGAACCCGGGGACTGCCCTATCTTTACTTATATTTCATTTCGGTTATTTCCTTGTTATCTGTGTGCCGGCGTCTCGAAGTGAAACTCGGGGACTGCCTTGTATATTTTATATGTTGCCCATGTGCCGGATAAACTTTCAACCTTGTTTCAAAGTTCAAGTAATGTATGCTATCCGAGATGATCTTGTGACTCGACTGACGAACGCCTAGAATGGTAGTCAAGAGCAAAGGTTGTGGAGTATAGTAAACATGAAAACATACTCGGGGGCACGGTCAAAAAAGTAATTCGGCGTTTGTTGTCTGTGTGTTTTCTCCGGAGCAAGATGTCTTGACCCGGGGATTAGCCCGCCAATGCGTTCTATTCTTTCTCCTAGACTCGGTGAAGACCGAGTCTGCACCCTAGTGCGTAGCTTTGCAACTCGTCGTAATTTCTGTCTTTAAGTTAAAGTTAGTTTGACCTGTTAAATAGAGCAGTCGCTCCTGTTGAATATTTATTACACATGCATGCCTGGACTAACGTTGAAAGGTGATGTCGGTTTTACCGAGAGGATATTCATGTCAAAGGGATTGATTATCTTGGTTATCTTGGTTGTTATGTCGGTTATCTCGGATCGATCGTATATTTATTATGGCCTGAAACTGTATCCTCGACTATCTTTGATGTCGGTTTACCGAGTTATAAATGGCCTATTATACCGTGTCGCCACTTATGTCGGTAAGATTTAATTTGGCGTGTTAAATAAAGTTGTTGCTCCCGTTGAAAATTCATTATATATGCATGCATGAACTGACGTTGAATGTGGGAAATCTTGGTTATGTCGGTTATCTCGGATCCATCTTATAATTGCTATTGTCTCAACATATGTTGCATATGGTCTTTGGTATCGGCTTGCCGAATTATAAACGGCATATCATACCAGGTTGTTGCTCATGTCGGATAGTCTTTGGTATCGGCTTGCCGAGTTATAAATGGCCTATCATTTCCCGGTTGTCACTTTTGTCAGTTCGCCAACGTATCGCGGCATCATTCCGTATCTCCAGATCGCCGTTTATTTCGGTTCGCCATAGTATCGTGGCATCATCCTGTATCCCCGGTCATCGTTCATGTTGGTTTGTGAAATGAGATGTGTGATATGCCCAGAGTGGCCGAGGTACCGAGACATGTGTGATATGCCCAGAGTGGCCGAGATACCGAGACATGTGTGATATGCCCAGAGTGGCCGAGATACCGAGACACCCGAGATACACTTATGTCAAATCAACAGAGGTTGGAGGCGTCTGTGTCGGTATACGCCCAGAGTGGCTAAAAGCCGGCACATGAGACTCTGTGTCGGTATACGCCCAGAGTGGCTAAAGGCCGGCACATGAGACGTCCGTGTCGGTATACGCCCAGAGTGGCTAAAAGCCGGCATGTGAGGTATGTTTATGTCAAGCCGGCAGTGGCCGAAGACATCTATGTCGGTAAAACGCCCAGAGCGGTTAAGGCACCGGCATATGATTGTATTTTTGCAGGTACACGGCGGAGTAGGTAAAGATAGTGGTGTTGTTATTTCTTCTAAGTCTGCGCGCGACTCTGCGAGTCCCCCGCAGCCTCGGGGACTAGTGTCGAGGGCTACCCCCGGGTAGGGTAAAGATATGGTAAAAGCTACGTCCAAGACGGAACCGACATACTTGCTGACCGACATATGCCCGGGTCGGAAGGGACCGGGATATGATATTGGTGCAGCCCGACATACTCTAACCGACTTAACCATATTTTACCCGACATATCTATGTCGATATGCATTGTGTTATTCTTATGTGCAGGAAGAACGGTTTATGAAGGGTAATCCGGCATAACCATGCCGGGTCTCGGGAGAAGAAGATTATCCGGCATACCCACGCCGGGTTGAGAGGTGGAATCCGGCATATCCATGCCGGGTTGCCCAGGAGAGGAGTCGCCAAGTTATCCGGCATATCCATGCCGGGTTATGCGGAGAAGATGCCATGCCAAGCGCTACAGGACAAATGACAGACAAGACATGCCAAGCCCATCTCCTGATGTGACGAGAGTACAACTGCATGACATAGTGAATAGTGCTGACAAGACCCCAGTAGTCACATCGTGAATAGTGTGTGTGCTGTGTCATGCGGGCCACCCCTTGTCCCCTGGGCTCCCTCTATATAAAGAGCACCAGGGGGAGAGCTCAGGCCACGGCCACCACGGGCTCCTCATTTCCCCCCTTTCCATTTGCTCACCAAGACCTCTTAGAGACACGTCTGGCTCGGCTCCTGGAGCATTTGTATCGCGCGAGTACCAGTGAGAAATATACCAAATAGGATAGATGCTGCAGTAGGGGTTTTATCTCCTCACGAGAGCCCCGAAGCAGGGTAAATCCTTGTGTCCCCGTGTCGGTTGTGTTTATTTGTGTGTGCTACTTAGCGCGCTATCCCTCCCCGAATCCTCTAGCGTCCATCCGTCCCCACAAATTAGCCTACCCGTAGTCATCTGTCTGTTCACCACGACGACAAGGACGGACGGAATGTGGGATTTTATTTGGGGAGAACACGATTGATTCCAGCTGCTTTGTTACTAGATGGATTTTGAGATCCTGTCCGGATTTCCACTTTGTGGTGACAAACGGCCGTGATGTTCCAGTTTATGGTGTGAAATTGATATACTGCAGCAACAGACCAGTGTTTCCATATGAACTTGATTTATCAAGGGTATGCTTTCTATCCGACCCTCCCTGTTGGTTTGCTATCCATGTATGCTTGCTCTGCTTTCCGCCAAATGTAGAGGAATAGGATCTTGCTAGCAATATTTGCTTTATATTTCTGTTTTGGGAACTTGATAACTCCTTCAGATTGTGGTGGTCCTCTCCATCTTGGGGTGTGGTCGCCGGGTGGGTCTGCCGCCTTCCTTGCTTCCTCTACATACGGGCAGACTGATTCTTCCACGCCTTCATCGTCGTTGATGGTTTCTCCGGTTGCTGGTGGTGTCGTACTGCCTTGCCACAGGCTTGGTCTGCAGGATGCGACTCGCCCCCCGGTTGCTGTGCGTTTAGCGCTCGGGCGTGGCCGTCGCAGCCACGCCGGTCGCAGTGTTCTTCGGAATGGTGCTGATGGTGCTGCCGCTTCTTCTGCTGAAGGTAGTGTTAGCTCACTATGTCTGGCTACAGTTTGATTCTTCTTTACTGTGTGTGTGTGCCTTCTTTGCCTGATCATTACGTGTATTGTTTCTGTTGATGGCGGTCTTCGTTCTCGTGATCGTACTTCTGTTTCCACTGAATGTGTTTTTCTGTTTACGCAATTTATGTAAAACTTATGTGTTCTGCTTCTCCTTAACTTATGTGTCCTCTTTCTCTTATCAGTAAAAATTTACAGTCATTTCCATAGTTCCGGTGTTCTGGAACTTTTTGTATTAATACATCAGTACAAATAATCAGTTTCTTTTGCATCAAAAAATTATATCTGTATAGACATCACTTGATTTTTTTATCTCAACTGTGACAACAGATTAATAAGAAAAAGTTTCAGCTGGACAAATGTTGCTTCAGTTGAAGAAGTTCCTGTTTCGTGCAGTCAGTTCGTATCCTTACTCAAACTGTAGGCTTTTGAGTTCTACTGTCAGCCAACGAGTAAGTGCTATTATCCATGTCTTGGAGCATTACAGCATGTATTTTTTTTTATTACTTGGGTTTATCTTTCTTTTGAAAACAAGTTGTATGAGATATTTACTGTCTACCAATTAATTCTATTTGCAAGGCTCTTTTATATGATCTGACTGCTCCAGTTATGCATGTGGACACTTGTGGCAAGTAGTAGTAGATTGACGATGTCTAAATATAAATATAAATAATCTTATTTATGTATTGTATCATTTAATCAATATTGGAGATATAATGGATCCAAAAAGGGGACTCAACCTGCGTTTTGGCACATGTAACTGATGGTTGGATATTTTGTAATACCCTGTTGCAAAGACTAATGAGTAGATAAGATATGTTATGGAGTTGCAAGAAATTTGAAAAATCTGTTAGATATTGATGCGCCTTTTGGGAATTGAGGATTACCGTGTTGTTGCAACAACTGAAACAAGGAACATGGTGTTTAGAGAAGTTATTGACCGCCTGGTAATCTCTTACTAGCTATGATCTTGCTTTTCTTTTATGTAGCTTATTTCCTTCTCTGTTCTTTCTTCTACAGCTGCAAGTGCTTCAACTTTCTTCTTGATTATAAGAAATATAGAATTACCAGAGACAATGTTTTCCATGCTACAGCACCACATGGTTTTGTGAATTACAGACTCTCTTCAAATATAGGCCTTTTAACTGTACTTTGAACTTCAGCACCCCGTACAATCAGCTTCATCTCTTCAGTTTTACAACTGTGCCAAATGATGTCCACCGTAATAGCAATGTAATTGCTGGAATCGGTCACTACGAGTTTTCTATTACTAGAAGGGTAAAGTAATGACGGTCTCATTTAGAATATGGCCATATGGGAGGTAATGTATGATCTGTTATATTTTGCGGGTTTCCTTTGCGGTTTTTTTCTTTGCAGGAGATTGTCCAGACTAACAATTTGAGAATTCAGGGACAATATCAATTTGAAGCATCAGTTTGCAAGTCCTATTTACTCAAACATTAATTAAATTTTTCTGTGTTCTCTTCCTTCTATTTCAGTAGAGTAATGCTTTTAATCATGTGACAGTATCATGTGTCCCATGCAACATTTTGGTAACGGCTTGGAAAAATATGATTACAGACTTATAATTTTTCATTTGTCCGTTAGAACTGAATTCTGCAGTCTACATCCGGCAGTTCAGGAATGGTCTAACAAAGTCCACAATGGATGCTCCGAAAGGTATAACATCTCACCTTTGCATTCATATAAATCTCACTTATCACATCCTTCGTCTCCTTTGTGCACTTCCTCTGATACTTTTAAATAGTACGACTCGAGTAATAAAATTTTCATATATGTTTAGTGGGTCTTCATAACATTTTCAGCTGTATTTTAATAAGAACTATTGTGGTGTTTTCATCTAAACCTTATTATCCTTCTGAATGTGAATATCCGGATAGATAGCTAACATTGTAGACTCGCCATTATATTTTTAGAATCTATGAATTTTCTGTGTTGCAATGCCGGAAATCTCTGCACCCTATAAGGTTTGTGTCATCACAACTTGCTACTTGGCATGGACTTCACGGCTGTTCTTCACGCTTTCCCCTCCATACAGCCGTAGGAGACCCCATCTCATCATGCATCGTCACCCGCATTTCCAGCCACTTCCTCTAGATGTAGGAAACAATCAAACGCTGCATCCTCCTAGCACAAATCCATGAGCAGATATAGACATCATATTTTTGGTGTTCTTTGTCATGTCTGACTCCCTCTCTATACAGAATTCATCAAACAATCAAGACATTCAATATTCATTCAATATACATAGTTAGTACTGACATATTCATGGAATGGCGTTGATTTAGATTGCTGTTTGCTAGATGTTTTCATGACAGTGTTGTTCTTTTTTTCCCGGGTTACTTGGGTGACTACTAAGGTAATGTACATCAAGTTAACAGAAATATGCCTCAATAAAAACTCTAATCAAGTAAGTTTAATGAGTGAATAATTTCCCATATCCATATAAAATAACAGCAATAAATATATTTTTATCTAAACAGTTAATTAATTTCCCATCTCTAAGCAGAGCTGCCACTATGCAGTAATAATATATTGATAAAAAAGGTCCTACTATTTTTGAAACCTACATATACCATGTACAGATGTTCAATTCACATACTGCAAGCATTCTGCTGTTAAACCAAATGTATTGACCCGGATCCTACTGCTTCCATGAGTGCAGGTGGTGGCTATGGGTTGATAGGTCGGACCAACAAATTAGTGCATCTGCTCCTGGTATAGAGATATATAACGATTGTGAGTTATTTCATTTTTTTGCAGAGCTCTCTTGCATGGACGATTTGGTAGGAATAATATGTTCACATGGAGCAGTGTTTCATTGATATGCATCTGATGTAAACTATGTATGTATATTTTGACTATACAATTATGTATCATATGTCAAGGCATTATCTATTTATCCTATGTTGTCAGTTTAAAATATTTCTGCTATTTTTCCTTATGGACTGAATTTAAATTTTGCTATTTTAAATTGAATTAACATTAACAGTAGAAGTCATGGTTGGACTATCATTTCGCATTTTGATGTCTAAACTTATATGTCCGAACTGAAACCTGATTATTATGTTGTTTGTTGCATCTCATATTTAAAGCCCATGTTCCTATGAATTTTGTTTAGATTTCACCTTTTGTCTAAGAAGCATTTCCGAAACAAACCTATAATTTTCAGGTAGCTAAAATCATTTCTAAGTTGAAACTCAATACTCAAATCAAACTTTTTTTGCCATCAAATCTTAGAGCTATGACGACAACTATAATTTTTTTAGATTTCAGCTCAGTTATGTTGTGCTGTCAAAGCACACATCAATTTAGTTCTCTCAATTTCACTGTTATTACTATTTGCATCACATGGGTAATAAGGTAAAATGAGTCTGTACTAATCTTCCTGCAATCATAGGATGATTATTTTTTTGTTTATTTTTCAAAGATTTATGTGTTTATATTCCATACTTTTATCCCTTTTCAGTTCCTCATTTTCCCCACCCCTCAACTGCAGTTGCTCCCCCGATGCCGTCGTCGACCTCCTCCTCGCCCCTGCGGCTCCGCCGCAGCGTATCGACGCTGCCGAGCCTGCCCCTACCCGAGCCCCCGCCCACGCCGCCGGGTCCCTGCGCTGGAGGAGAAGGCCGCGCGCCCGCCGAGTCCATGCGCCCCGCGCCGCCATCCTCTCCATCCTCTCCGGCCATCGCCTAGAGCTCGGCTCCCGCCTCGGCAAGGTAAGCCCTGCGTCCCCTCTCCCCTGCCGCGATATATTCAGGTTACTCTTCCGGTTTTTGGATTTTCCCTTTATGCACGCCCCAGACCTGCTACAAAAACACTATGACCATAACTTCAAATTTGCATACGTGCGCAAGCTGATTCATGTCCAGTGTGAGCAACATGATCATAAACTTGGGTGGCATATTAATTACCAACATGGTAACTGTTGCTTTGTGACACATTTTGTACCCATGATGCATTTGTAATAAGCAGCATTGTACTTATGCTAGCTCACTGTATTTAGTTAGCTGAAAGGCACATCGCTGAAGTACACCACATACGTGTGTGTTCAACAGTTGATTGCGATGGCTGCCTCTAAATTGCATAGAATAATTGCACTCATGGTTTAGTGGTAGCCTTTTCTGTATATTTTGATTGTTTGAGCTGTATAGAAAAGATAAATTATTAACGTTTTATGTCTACTTAGACATCTGAACTTCCTGTTTTGCTCATTAGTTGTGAGTTCTTTGCAGATTATCTTTTCAGCACACGCAAAACTGCTCAACTTCCGTAGGTAACCAAGATGAAGCTGGTCCCGTCTCAACAAGCTATGAGAAGAATTGGCAGGGAAGAAAGAAATTGTTCTCAATCAGAAGATGATTACTATGCAAGTTTATATACCCTATAATTATGGGCTGTGAAAACTTTTGAATCACAAGATTTCAAAGTTTGATAAGATATCGTAAGAAAAGTGTGTTTGTTTAGTTTATTTTTGAGCGTCCTTTTTTTAAGGTTTCAAGTGTACATTAGGGCTTTAGATAATAGTATAATTTTAGAGGGATGGATGATGGTCCATGCTTCCACCTTAGGAAAGATCAATTTTCACTTCTGCGCGTAATTACTTCTTATTTTAACAACAATTTGTACTATTTGTTATACTTACACAAAAAGCACGGGTGCGGCGTATCGCCGCGCCAAGATGTCTAGTTATGAAGTAAAAGTTAGCATTCACTCAATAAAATAAGCAAACCAAGACTAAATCCACGTCACGGCTAAGAGCTTCATTTCCCTCACTACTAAAGTTGAACCATTGACTCCAGCTCTCCATCGGATCGTTTCTTATCTTTATCCTGAATCCACGATTAGCTAGACCCGGTATAAATATTGACGCCGGCGCGACGCGGCGAGCCGGCCGCGCTTATCTTCTTCCACATCAGCGCTCCGCGGCGCCGGGTCAGCGTCCGCACACGTACCTGTCCCGATCCATCTGAACTTGCAAACGCGGCGGCAGTACTGGCGCTAGCTCTATATTTTTCTTTCCTGTGACTGTGTAGCTTTCGATATTAACTTGAGATCTACCGAGACTTAACGCCACCGCGTGCACCTCCCTGCCGTCACCGAGCCAGCGCGCAGCCATGACGTCGTTCCCGCAGGATGAGATCGACACGCCAATAAGGGACTTTCGTGTTCAAATTTCAAATGTTATCCTTTCTAGAAAAAAAATCGCGGGAGAACTTGCCTGTGGCAAGATGGTTAGGAGGGTGGTTGTGCCCCCAGCCCACCAGAGTTCAAATCCCAGATTTGACGCTGGTGTTTCTCATTTAGGCGGAATATTCTTCAGTGGGAAGCGACATTCCCGTCGACAGCGAGGCGCCTGTGGTGACTTCGTCAATCTCAAGACCTGATCCGCCGGCTCAGTCTCTCGGAGGTGCTCATAGGGGTAGGGTGTGCGTGCGTGCGTTCATAGGGGTGAGTGTGTGCGCGTGTATATGAGCGCTTGCGTTGTACTGTGTTTCTCAGAAAAAAATTCGCGGGTAAATGATTTGATAACTAATTCCATAGCTGCATCAAGACGATACAAACAAGAGTGTACATCCGGTTTTTGCATAGTAGGAGCGCCCTATTTTAGCCCCTATTTTAGCCTCCGTGCCCTAAAAACCGTTTTTTAGGGCACGAGAGGGCAAAAAACGACTTCCAACAGCTGCCCTATCACGTGCCCTATATGGGGCAGAGAGGACCTCTCGCGCGCGTGCCCTATCCTTTCCTATTTCACCCGCGAGCCACCAACCGTCACGCTGAAGTCCGCTCCCGCGCCAAATCGCGCCCAAATCCCCGCCCCGCCGCCGCTCCGCCGCCGTGGCTCCGGCCAAATCTGACCCCGCCGCCGCCCGTAATCGCTCCGCCGCCGACCACCGTATCCACCGCCGCCGCCAATCGCAGCCCAAAGCGCACCGCCGCCGCAAACCCTAGCCCGCGCCGCCTCCGCCCCCGATTCGAGCTCGGCCGCCTTCGATTCGAGCACCGCCAGCTCCATCCTCCGTCCCCGAGCACCGCCGCCTCCGTCCCCGAGCTCGGCCGCCTCCGTCCTCGAGCTCGCGCCGCCACCCACCGCACCCGAGCCGTGCCGGCATGCCGCCGAATAAGACGAAGGCGGCCTCGGGCTTCAAGGGCGTGCGGGCGAGGCCGAGCGGCCGCTGGAGCGCCGAGCTGCAGCACGAGGGCATGAGGTACTACCTCGGCACCTACGACAGCCCCGATTTGGCGGCTCGGGCGTACGACGTCGCCGGGTGGCGTCTCGGCGTTCCGCGGGAGCAGCTCAACGACCCGAGCATCATGTCCCTGCAGGACGCCATCTTCGTCGCGGCTCCGATGCCCTCGAAGGTGAAGACCCGCTTGGTGAAGAAGAAGGAGGAGCCGGCGAGGGTGCTCGAGACCGAAGACGAGGCGATGGCTCGGTTCGCACGGGAGCATCCCGAGTACGTGCAGTACGAGCAGGAGTTCTTCTAGAAGCGCGAGAAGGAGACGAAGAAGAAGAAGAAGAAGGTCGACGACGAGGCTGGACCGTCGACGGTGAACTCGAACGTGATCGAGTTGAGCTCCTCCTCCTTCGACTGGGAGAAGAGCTCCTCCTCCTCCTTCGACTGGGACGATTAGAGTAGTATCGTAGTCTCTAGTAGTTGAATATGGTTCAAAAATGATGTTCGTAGTTTAAATTTGTGTTGAAACTATGGTTCCTAGTTTAAATTGTGTTCAAATTATGGTTCGTAGTTTAAATTGTGTTCGAATATTCATGAAATATGTCTAAAATAGGGCATGTGATAGGGCAGCTGTTGGAGAAGAGCTGCCCTAAAATAGGGCAGCTGGAAAAGTGGAAAACTACTCCGTGCCCTATATGTGCTAAAACAGGTGCCTTATATGTGCTAAAATACCATATAGGATAGGGCAGCTGTTAGAGATACTCTAATGCACACAACCCATAACTTAGAGCATCTCCACCGGGGGACTCTAAATGTGTGTCCGGCACCCCCAATTGGGCCTCCTTTGTGGGTGTCGAACATGTGTCCGGTCAACATTTAGAGTCCGCCCACAGCGACACTCCCCAAACGGTTGCAAATTTTGAGCGAACTGCCGAACACCTTGTGGGCGCACGAACCGCCGCCGGCAACCGCCGCGTCGCTCCGCATTATGATGCTTCGTGTGGATTGCAGCCGGTTATGTTAATAGCCCATGCGTGTGCCGTGAGCGAACTGCCGAACACCTGCGTTGCACGAGCTACAGGATTTCATATCACTCTATTACAACCGGCTGATTGGCTTTGATAGCCCATGCGTGTGCCACGAGGTCATTGTGCAGTCGGTTATGCGTAGCTTCATCACGAATTTCCCGAATTACGACAACAAATTAACCATACCTCGGCGGCACGCCCGGCTGTGGATTAGCCATAGGCCCCTGGAAATCGAACTGTTCGCCGACCTGTTGCCTCCTTGTAGGACGCTCGTCCTCAATGATGTTGTGCATGAGGATACAAGCATTCATGATAGCATCCATTTGCTCCGGCGACCATGAAAGACAACGGTAGCGGACAACAGCCCACCTGGCCTCGAGCACACCAAAAGCTCGCTCCACATCTTTGCGAACAACCTCTTGTCTCTTTGCAAAATGGCAATCTGTCGGCGTTGCGGATTGTCTTCACAAATGTAGCCCAAGTGGGGTAGATGCCGTCAGCAAGATAGTACCCCTTGGTGTACTCATGGCCGCCGATCACATAGTTGCATGGTGGAGCTAGGCCATCCACAACTTTCTTGAACACAGTGGAATTGTAGAGCACGTTGATGTCATTGGCGGCACCGGCGGTGCCAAAGTAGGTATGCCATATCCAAAGTTCATGATCTGTCACGGCTTCGGCTTCAAGTATAACACTGCACTTCCCGTGATGCCCGGACTTGTACATCCCTTGCCACGAGTAGGGGCAGTTCTTCCAGTTCTAGTGCATGCAATCTATGCTTCCAAGCATCCCTGGAAATCCTCTTGCTGCTCCTTGTGCCAGAATATGTGCCGTGTCTTCCTCATTTGGTGTTCTCAGATAGTGCTCGCCGAACACCTTCACAACAGCCCTACAGAATCTGTAGTTGGCTTCGACGGCTGTGGACTCAGACATACGGAGATAGTCATTCAGAGCATCCGCGGGTAACCCGTAAGCAAGGCACCGTATGGCCGCCGTGCATTTCTGAATAGACGAGAACCCAATCATGCCGGTGCAGTCTCTCTTCAGCTCAAAGTAGTCGTCGTAGTCCCGAACGCGACGGCGAAATTCATGAGGCAAGTTCGTCGGGTTCTCGGCAAAGTAGTCCTGGAACAACAAAGCGTGTTCAGTTGCTCGGTTGCGGTTCTTGTTGGGCCGTCGCCCCTTCGATGATCCTCCAAATTTCGGCGCCGCGTCTGCCTGGACTGCGGCATCTAGAAGTTCGGTCATCATCATCTCATTCTCCTCTGCGTCGGCCAAAAGAGCGACATCCTCTGCCATCATTTCAAAAAATATCACCTCGTCGTCGCTGTCCATTGCCTGTTTGATGAATCAACGAATTCAGCCTATCAACCAATGGTCGAACAGCTTGCGTGCGGGGTGGGAGGGAAGAGGAGGCGTAACCGAGCTCGAACTAGATGCGCCGGCGCTAGACGAGGTCGGAAACCAGCGGCGCGAGACGGTCCCTAGCGCTGCGCCAAGGTCCCCTAGGTGTGAATCAAGCAGGCGGCGCCGAGAGTGGCGGCGATGGTGCGAATCGCCGGCGAGAGGGCTGTGGGGGGACGAATGACTCAGCGCCGAGGCGCGACGTGTGTATGACGGGCGGGCCAGCGCTGTCAGGACCATGCCCGAGTCGATGTCCGGCATCCCCAATCGGGCCTCTATAGGCCTCCAAGTATAGAGGCCCGATTGGGGGTGCCGGACATAAAATCGCTCGGGACGAGGCTTTGGGGTGCCGCTGGTGAGCGTTTTTCGTGTCCGGCCTCCCAAAGGGCTTTTAGGGGTCCTTTAGAGCCCCGGTGGAGATGCTCTAAGACATATAAATTTCGAGTAAAGTTCTCATCATGCGACAAAAAAGAGAAGCCCTGCGAGCCCCAAATCGAATCCGTAGCCTATGCGGCTATGCCTCCAAACTGTGTGTTCATTGTTCCACTTGTACGCATGGAGTTACGAAGAGCGTATTGTGCTCCGGACGTTGTAGATGTGACTAGATAGCCTGCGGCATACTTGCTCTGTTTTTAAATGTAAGTTTTTCTAGGTTTTTCTGCACACATGTATCTAGAATGTTTTAGTGTAAAATTTACATGAACCTTGCACTAAAATATGTTTAGATACATGTATGCTGAAAAGGGCTAGAAAAGTTTACATTTAGAAACGGATGGAGTAGAAATTTTCCTTTTCTCAAAAAATAATATAATTCTTGCAAAGCACAATACCCAACATAAGTCTGCCGTCCCAACAATTATCTCTTTTAAATCTCGATTGTACCTTTTGTAGTCAATTGAATTACATATCAGTGACACTCCGAGGTGAATAGAGCACTTCAAATGATATACCATGCAACTCGTGCAAATTTACACTCGAAAAATGGATGGTGCATTATGATGGAAAAACAACAACCTTGTTTACTCCCACGCCAAAGTTGGCTTGTGTTAAAATAAGTCATGTTGTTGGGAGTAGTAACTTTTAACGGTCTCGTAACACAAGGAGACCGGGAGATTTGGAAGTGGTCGCATAGGATTTTTCAAGAAAGAGAGGTGGCAGGCATGATGATTAGTTAGGGGCACGAGTACGCCAAGAGTATTCGCATACTTTCATGCTCGTGTATCTGGCCCAGTGTATGAGTTTTTCATATTATCTAGTCTACTTATATTAGATTTAAGAAGAAGCTCAATGGGAGCTGACTTTGGTTATCCATAGAGCTAAGGAAATAAATATACCAACTTCAAATCTTGTGTAGATAATCTCTTAAAAAACAGTTAACTCTTTTTGTTATTTTTACATATTTTATTATAAAATATGATAAATATGTAATAGTGAGTTGTGCGACCTTTTCATGTTTTCATGTTGTGCAACCTTGTTTGGTTAAAAACAGGTGAAGGGATAACATGGAAATATAATGTATATAATTGTTTTTCCTTCTGTGCCACCCAAAAGAATGGTGTAAAGGAAAAACATCGAAACGATTCTTTTGATCACAATTTCAAAGAACATAAAGCATGAATTTTAAAATCCAGTTGTTAGATTATTTTGTGTGTTTATTTATATCATATTCATGTGCTTATTATTTAAGTGTTTCTAGAATCCTACGATGTCCCTTCCCCGCCTTGACGTCTGAGGGTATATCTAGTGTTACCAGATATATGTGCGCTCCTTGTGCTACCATTAAAAGTAACAATTTGAAAATGTTGAAACAACTTGTATGAAAAAGTGTGAATGTTCACAAGATATATGTTTACAACCTCCAAAACTTTCAGACCCAAGTTTCAAAGGAGCGTCGGGAAACAAAAAAAGACAAATCTACTATGAATAGTGTTGCTAGTATCACAAAAGAAAAAAGCAAAAAAAAAGACACTATCCATGCTGAATTTCTGTTTTGTTTCTCGATGCTCTTTTCGAATTTGGACTTGAAAATGTCAGATATTGTAGACATATATCTTGTGAACACTTTCACTTTTCTGTAGAATTTCTTGAAATATTAAAATTTGTTTTTTCAATGGTAACACATGGAGCACCCAAGAAAGTGGTAGCGCTTGATATTCTCTCCTTGACGTCCCATGAAGACACGGCCACACACTATTCGTATGGTGACACGTGATTTGTCCCACCAACTCAGTCAGGACAGGAGAAGCAACTGAAGCTAGAGCACGGTGCTGGCACTGTCTAGACAGATGCGTCCGTTCGTTCCACAGCAGCTTCCGTCCGTCGCCATCCCCGCACCAGTTTGTTCCTTCCTTTCCTGGGGGAGGCGCTTTCACAGGCAGAACTAGAGGTCATTCCCTTCCCTCCCCGCCGTCCGTCCATTGAAGCGAGACGAGGCCAAGTTCGCCACTCATTTTACCGGCGGTTGGGTGCCATAGCCAAATGTCAAACATCACATGAGACCTGCACGGCTCGCTAAATTTTGTTTCACTCTACTCTCGTCCGAAATTAGACGTTGGCAGCGCAGAGGATCCGCGGACAAAACCATGGAAAAAGACACCAGACTTTGAGTTCGAGCATGTGACGAGACGGCGGGGATGGAAATGGTCAGCCATGGGGGCCAAGCACATGTCCTGACAACTGGACCGCGGGGAATGGAGGATGGAGGAGTTCATGCTTCGTCAGCGTCGCGTTGCGTTGCGCCTTCGCGGAAAACCCCCACTGTTTGACTCTCGCTGTCTTCCTCTTCCCTCCTCGATCTCTCTCTCTCTCTCGCTCGCTTATCCCAGCTCCAGCTGTGACGATTCATGATGCGCAATTATTCCCGGTTAATTACGCCCCAGACTCCGGAGACGTGCTGCTGAATTCAATCTCGCCTCACGCACTGTCATCGCCCACGCGTCGCACTGATCCCTCCTGGTTCCAGATCGAAGCTCGTTAATCCCTTCTCGCTTCTCTTCTCTCCCTATTAATACCCTCTTCTTCTTCCTCCTCCTTGGCTCCATCCAACCCAAAGAAGCCAGAGCTCGCGTCGCGTCCGATAACCCAGGGACTCCTCCCCCTCGATCTCTGGACAACAAAAAAATCCCCCCTTTTTACGCCCCCAACCTTGCCGTTTTCGGCCGCGGCCCCTGTGACCCTGTCCTTTTCGCTCCGGCTTGTTCCCTGCCGTGATCTTTCTCGCGGTCGCGGTTGTTGGAGCGCGTGCTGTGGAAGGGGAGAAAAGGTTGCCGCCGCAGCCATGAACGCGCTCGCCGCGACCAGCCGCAACTTCCGGCAGGCGTCCAGGCTGCTCGGCCTCGACTCCAAGCTCGAGAAGAGCCTCCTCATCCCGTTCCGGGAGATCAAGGTCCGTCGCGCTCTGTCCCCCTCTCTCTCTCTCTCTGTGTCGCCCCGTGCTCCTGGAGCTTGACTTTCTTTGCTCCGTTGCAGGTGGAATGCACCATCCCCAAGGATGACGGCACCCTGGCCTCCTTCGTGGGCTTCCGCGTGCAACACGACAATGCCCGCGGCCCGATGAAAGGTGGTATCCGCTACCACCCCGAGGTCAGGAACAGGAAGCTCCTCCCTTTTCTTCATGTTGCTGATTCTGTGAATTGATTGATTGCGATTGTGACCCTCAGAGGCTAAAATAGAGCGAACGATATTAGCTGAAATGATTGCGATCCTGATAGGCTTAAATTGACCCACGCGAAAACAACTAAGTGATTGTGAATTTGTCATTTCTTGTTTTGTTTCGACAGCTAGTGTTCTTTCTGGTCAAGGATTTCATTTTTTCTTTTCAGAGATGTGGATCTCTAGTAGTCTTTGGTTATTATGTGTGCTGTTTCCAGCTCTCTATTATGTAAGTTCGATTAGGTTATTCCCTAGATTATCTGGGTTGTCAATTTGTGATGTGAAGCTAGAATCGTTTTTCATGTGAGTGTGCGTTGCTTCATTTGTTATTATGAGCTCATTTTTTATTTTTCGAAACAACAGGCATATCTTTAGGTGGTTGATGTGTAACTGTCAGCACATTAACCTTTTATCCACAACACGAGAGCGTAAAACAAGTGAACGTGCAACAAATCTTGTCAGTATCTTAGTAATTTATGTTGATTGTAGATTCAATATATATTGGCATCCTGTGAACTTGCAAAATTTACGACCTGAAATGTTAATTCGTTATGGAAACAGCCAACTTAGCTTAACATATAGTCAGTTGTTTGACTTAATTGTTAGAACTCGTTTTCACCGGGTGTTGCTGCTTATACTACTATTAGACTGATCTGGAAAGCCTAGGCAGTAAGCCAGGTGCAATTTACTGATTATCATGTTTTCTCTTGTTACTTTATCTGCTTGGCAGGTTGATCCAGATGAAGTAAATGCGCTTGCTCAACTGATGACATGGAAGACTGCTGTTGCGGCCGTACCATATGGTGGAGCAAAGGGAGGAATTGGGTGCTCTCCTGATGAACTAAGTAGGAGCGAATTGGAGCGTTTGACGCGTGTGTTTACTCAGAAAATTCATGATCTTATCGGGACTCATACCGATATTCCAGCTCCAGACATGGGAACTAATGCACAGGTATGCTATGCAATTTCAGCATTTTCTTTATCATTTACTTCCCTCCTATGTTCTGCTACTTACCACTATCCATTTTCTCCCAATTTTCATACAGACCATGGCATGGATCTTTGATGAGTACTCGAAATTCCATGGTCACTCCCCAGCTGTTGTCACTGGCAAGCCCATAGTAAGTATACAAATATAACAGCAAGCATTTTAGTTTCAGTAAACTCTGTACTTATTATTATTGTTTGCATCTATTTGTTAGGATCTCGGTGGATCATTAGGTAGGGATGCTGCTACTGGACGGGGTGTAATGTATGCTACTGAGGCTCTCCTAGCTGAATACGGGAAGTCTATTTCTGGATCAACCTTTGTTATTCAGGTGAGTCCTAATAAATCATGGACCTCTATGAATCTAGTGAACTACTCAGATGGTAAAAAGACATAGCATGTGTCATGCTATAATGCAACAGTTCAAGTACCAAAACAAGTTTGTTTAAACATTGTGGTACTGCCCGTACCAACGATCACTATGTTGCATTGTCTTTAACCTGTGAAGTCGTGCAGGGATTCGGTAACGTAGGTTCATGGGCTGCGCAACTCATCCATGAGAAGGGTGGTAAGGTAATTGCACTTGGAGATGTAACAGGCTCAATCAGAAACAAGGCTGGGATAGACATACCTGCTCTGATGAAACACAGAAATGAGGGTGGTCACATGAAGAACTTTGATGCTGCAGAAGTCATAGATTCTGCAGAGTTGCTAGTGCACGAGTGCGATGTGCTCATCCCATGTGCCTTAGGTGGAGTCCTTAACAGGTAACAACTATTGTCCTTCTGTGGTTTAGGTGTGGTAAACGTATGTCATGTTTCCCCATTTTGACTACATATTTGTTAGTGTTTTCTGCTGGTTTCTTGTGAACAGCAAACACATTTGATGTGCGAATTATTTTGTAATACCGACTTACCAAATTCTGGAGATACATTGGTGCATTGAATTTAATTCCATTCCAGTCTTTTTAGCTCCTGAGCAACCTGTTTTTCGATTGCTTCCTAGATGTATAGTGCACACTACTCCGTAGGTAACTGATGATTTGCTATAAATTTTATCTGAAGGGAAAATGCACCTGATGTCAAGGCCAAATTTATAATCGAAGCTGCTAATCATCCAACTGATCCAGAAGCTGATGAGGTAATAGCATGGACAACTGAAAACAATTTACAAGATTTTTCATCCTTGAAATTTATAGAACAATAAGGCCAAATTGTATTTTTTTTCCTGAATGTCTCACTCTTGATGTATATATTACAGATCCTTACCAAAAAGGGAGTGATCGTATTACCAGATATCTATGCTAACTCTGGTGGTGTGATTGTTAGCTATTTTGAGTGGGTTCAGGTAATTGACTAAGATGATGGTCTTCGCCTTCTCATTCAACATTACTCTGTTTGCTTGACGCAGCAGCTTCCTTATGCTGTTTTGATGGTGCAGAACATTCAAGGCTTCATGTGGGAAGAAGAGAAGGTGAACATGGAGCTCCACAAGTATATGCACAGTGCTTTCCAGCACATCAAGGCCATGTGTAAATTACACGATTGCAACCTTAGGATGGGAGCATTCACCTTGGGTGTCAACCGGGTTGCGCGTGCCACCCTCTTGAGAGGCTGGGAGGCATGAGGAGTTACAGATTCCTCAGCGAGCAAATAATTCGTGTCCGACACCATGGTGGATCATAGTTCGTGTATTGTATCCACCGTCATTGATCTCATAAATTCATTACAAGTTGATGGCATGGGAGTCCAATTGAAATAATTTTCGGAGTACATGACAAAAATGGTGGGTTGGGTTTGTTCTTTCTTTAGCTAATTCTCTGCCTTGGGTTGCTAACTGTGGTGATCCAGTTCTGGGTGATTGTAAACCTTCAAAGTTAATAAAAGAATGTTGTTTTGGCCAATTCTCGATCGGTTTCAATAACTCTTGTCTGATATTTGATAGCCTCAAATTTAAGCGAGTGTAGTTGCATGCTTTCAAAAATTCAGACATTTGGGAGTTTCAACAACGGTTTTTCACATAACTGACGAGATTCATATGTATTGAGTCTCAGAGTTAGCCCTTTGTGGACAGAGGGTTGTATTTAGTTCAGAATTGAACTAAACTAAAGCTACCAAAAAAACATCCTTGATTCAAACAACCCCTAAAAATTCCATTGTCGGAGAAAACACAAAAGCTATCTTCGAACTACGATGAGTCTAGCTGGTGCTTATGAGCTGCCATGCCCAGTTTCAGAGTTTCTACGCCTTTGTTGCCGCTGGCACCGGGGCAGGCAGCGCGAGCACGCAGAACATCGGGTTATCTGGTACCACCGTATCAACATTCAGCAAAAGCATTTTCTGAGGCTTTGGAGGTATCACCTTGTCAACATTCAGCAAAAGCATTTTCCGATGCTTCGGCGCTGGTCGTCGTGGTGGAAACTCACCGGCTGCTGCCGATGCCGGTTTGCACACCTGGCCACGGCCCTTGGGCGGAGCAGTTACAGCCTTGTTTTCTGCCATCGGTGTTGCAGCAGGGCGGGTGGCTTTCACTGGCGCTGACTTGCAGGTCCAACGACGACGCTTGTGTTTCGTGAATGCAGGTTCGGTTACGGCATCCTTGTCGGTGCCTGGCGCCTGAGCAGAGCTTTTAAATGGAGTTAGGGTACCGTTATCCTTGTCAGTGCCTAGCGCCAGAGCACAGCCTTTGAATGAAGTTTGGACACCATCCTCCTTGCCGGAGGCTAGCGCCGAAGCACAGCCTTCGAATGGAATTTGGGTACCCTCCTTGTCAGCAACTAGCTCAGGAGCAGAGCCTTCGAATAGAGCTGGGGTACCGTCCTCCTTGTCAGGGACTAGCGTCGGAGCAGAGCCTTCGAATGGAGCTTGGGTACCGTCCTTGTTGTTGGTGTCCAGCGGCAGAGCAGAGCCTTCGAACGGTGCTTGGGTACCATCCTCCTTGTCAGCGGTGATGAGGGTCAGTTTGCAAGGCTCGGTGCTGCGCTCCGGTGTAGTGAATGTGGCAGGTTCCTTGGCCATGAGCGGTAGCTTGGCTGATGGAGCCTCGCCGCCATCATCCTCCGTGACGGACGGCGTGGTAGAGCCGTCGTTCACAGCCACAAGTGCCAGCTCTCGCGATCCCCCATGGTTGTTGTCAGTGGTGGATGGAGCAACGCCGCCGTCTTTCATGTCTGTGACGAGCTCTTTGCCGGACACGTCGGTGACCACGGTCAGCGGCAGCACGCGAGACCGGCCACGGCGCTTGGGCGTCGCGGATGGGGACCCACTCGCCCCCTTTTTGCTAGAAGCCGGCGACGAGCCATCCTTCCGAGGTCGACCAGGGCCGCGCTTGCCCTCTGTCGGGGGAGGAGACGCAGCACGTTCCACCACGGGCGGCGGCACCGCGGGCGAGCCATCCTTCCGAGGCCGGCCCCGGCGCTTGGGCGTCGCGGACCCTGACTCGCTCCCCACCTTCTTGTCAGACGCCGGCGTAGGCCTCGGCGCCGAGTCATCCTTCCGAGGCCGACCCCGGCCGCGCTTGGGCTCTGCCGCCGGGCCCTCCTCGAGCGCGAGCACGGTCTCGTCGCCGCCGTCGTCGTCGGCGGCCGGGCACGAGTACCGGCCAGGCGCGGCGCAGACGAAGAGGCCATCGGCGACGTGCTTGGCGAGGTAGTGGCGGAGGAACCTGTCGTGCGCGGCGGGGACGCCGGGGTGCCTGGCCCGGATGAATCCCGAGATGGCGTCCTCCGCCGAGCCGCCGACCTCGCCCAGCGCCGCGATGGCCTCGCCGATCATCTGCCAACCAAAACGAGGGGCGAACCGTCAACGCCGCGTCCGCATCAAAAACTCCGTTAACAACAATAAGCACGAGCTAATCTGGATTAGGCGCGAGCTATTCCTCTTCGCATCCGAGGGGATGGTCAATCGATTTTGCTACGGGTGGGCAGGGATTGACTGGGCAAATCGAGTAGTTCTTCCGGTGAAGAAAATGGGGCTAGATAAGCGGAGAGGAATTAAGTAAGGGCGTACCCATGAATACGGTGGGTGATCCGGCGTGGGCACCCGGTGCTTCAGTACGGCGCCCTCCGCCGCCGCCGCCGCCGCCGCCGCAGCCGACGACTCCCGCGTCGCCTCGATGGCCAGCATTGCTCAGAGGAGGGTGGATTGGTGGGGAGGAGGGGACCAGGGGAAGGGGATGGCGCAAATCTAGTAGAGGAGGCGGGTTTAAGAGGGGGGAAGGGGAAGAACGCATCCGGTGCTCTGATTGCGGAGAACACTCAACTCTGTGTTTGGACCATATTGCCCCCGTTTTTTGTTTTGGGCTGAATGCCCGCGCGTTACTACGGGATTTAATTTTTAAAAAACACAGTACACGTAGAAAAAATCAAACGTGCAGAAAATGTGAATCTATTGCTAAAAACTAACATAATTCTGTCATCGA
This sequence comes from Poa annua, assembly GCA_026929855.1. Taxonomy (NCBI): domain Eukaryota; kingdom Viridiplantae; phylum Streptophyta; class Magnoliopsida; order Poales; family Poaceae; genus Poa; species Poa annua. The sequence goes on from CM049433.1 coordinate 78,117,881, forward strand.
TGGTGAATCATAATAGAATTAATTCTACCTTTTATTATAAACAAAAAACTTTATCTTCTTCTCCTAAAAAAGTAAGGTTCTGCGTTCCACCTTGTTTCTGTCCAATCTCCCATTCATGTAATTTCACAAAATTTAATCCCGCAAAAAATCAGAGAGAATTTTCTCCTAGTTTCTCTCCTCCCCTCTTGATTAACCGCTTATCTCACCTCACCCCTGTTTACCAAACTTTCCTGATTTGTATGGAGCTCAACAAAAAAAACTTAAACTATGAAGTCATATTATCCAAATGATTTTTCTCTAACTCCGCAGTTGAAAATAATTACAGAAAATACTCATAAGCCGATTGAAACATTATCTTGCTCTTTCTTTTGGATGCTTGCAATCTGTGGTGATTCCAACAATGAATGTAAGACAATATTGTAAAGAGTCAACAACACTCCACGTAGAAGCATAACCTGAATTTTCCAAGAACATAGATCAAATCGTAATGAACATTCAAAGACGCTGTCTTAAAATATGCCCAACATACAAGTAAGAGGGAGTAAGTATTTTGTCAACATTCTGTGGTATGCTTTTCACGAGCAATATTTCACACTACCAAAGTACAGAGGCCCACAAAGTTTCACTCAAAAACGAGACATGTCCAGAATTTATATAGAAGTATCAAAAGAGTGAGATGCATTTTAAACTATACCCGTTCCTACCATCTGGGGCCATTTCTGTTTGGCAACTCAGAGCCATGTACAACCTCTATTCGGCCAACAGTCCCCTCCTTTTTTCCCATTGCTTCCATTGACTGATTAGCCGTTGATTCTACATCTGTGGCACCCCTTTGATCCCAAATAGATATACATATTAGGGCTTCAGATCCGGAAGTATTAAATAAGATGTTCGTGCCAACGCCTATAAACAAAACAGAACACAAAAGATACACACCATTGAATGTTTTTATTTTGTGTCGTTCTTTCGACTACTGATCTGATCCCTTACAAGTTCAATGCTTTGCTTAACTTCATCAATACTTCTTTAAATTTGTTTACTTGCTGCAATAGACATTCACTTAGTGGGCAAGAAACAAAGGTATGGATTAGACAATTTAACTGAGGTCAATGTTCTTGTAATTAGATTTCATGATCACAGATGACTTACAACAACATTTGGAGTAATTTAACAGAAAAGCATGTTGTATGTTCAAAGATTGGACACAAATTCAGCTATCAGACGATACTGCAATGCGTGTAAACTACTCTAAAATATTGACAGGTGGAAGTTCAGATTTAATGTTAACAAGAAATACCTTACAAGATATAACGTTGATTCTATCATGGATTTTCTTTCTAGGAGTTCTTAACGCAGTTAAAACCCCACGTGTTTTCACATGCATTAACTTGAAATCTCTTACCTGTAAATTAACAACAACCAAGTCATACACCACATAGTATCAAACCATAATTTGAAAAGAACCAGTATTCCTATAAAAAATGGCATTGAAGTGAAATTAATTCGGCACCAGTCTACCAACACACATAATTTACATAGCAGCACCAAAGAAAAGAAACAGCTTTGATTCATCTTCTAAAACATCAAAAAACATTCGGGGTAGACTGTACATAAATCATCCTCTGCCCAATAAGCAAAACAGAGCTGCGGACACAACCCACCGAGACATCCTTATTTCCTTCAGCTTCTCAAATGTCTCGTCCACTAACTTGGATAGCCCAAGAGCGCTCTCCTACAGCAAGAAGCCAATCATGGCATTGCTTGACAATTGGCACCTTCGAGCTGCATCTGTAACCAAAAATCTCCTTGTAGTAACTACTACTAACTAAATCACAGAAGCCGGAGCTCCTGGCCGCACCCAACAACAAGAGCTTCCATGTCTGCGCAGCAATCGCTGGCTGTTTGGGGCCCTATTCCGCTTCAATTGCTTATGTACTTGTATGATACTGGCCCCAAACTAAAAGTAGATCTCTGACGGTTTGTACTGCCATGCAATCGAACAGAAAAACAACCACACGCAGTACCGCCGTAGTCCCATTTTGCGAACACCGAGAGAGGATTTAGGAGAGGCAAATACTCACCCGAGGCATCAGTGCGGTCGGGGATGGCTGCGGCGGCGCAGAAAAGAGGACGACAAATATATCCACCTCTTTGGCTCTTCGTCCCCTCTCCACCCCTCTTCTCGGCGACCTCGGCTGGGGTAGACGGCGTCTCGACATGACTATCCTCAGCGGCGGTGAACTCGTCGAGGTCCAGGTCGTCGGCGCCATCGTCCGCCCCGATACCAGAGACCTCGACGGCCGTATGGGTACTCGTGGCCTCTTGGGCTGGGTTAGGGTATGGGACAACTGGAGGAGGCGTTACTGATGAGGTTGTGAGAAGCTACGGCGCGGGGGTACTGGGTAAGGTGCGGGCTCGGTGAGGAGCCCTGACGGAGCAGGAGGGGTGGCGTACTGGCGTTAGAGCCGGGGCGGATGACAAATATTGTTAGTTGTATTGGATGAGGTTTGTTACGGAAGGATATCTAGTTAGCTCTTTTCGTGGATTCTTCAGCTTAATTACGCATGCTCCTTTTTGTTTCTTTTACTTTTGTGAACCGGTATTCACTTATAGGTGGCAGGGCATGTAATTAATTTGAATTGTGAAGCTAATTGAAGTGTGACACCATAAAGTGTGACACCATACCACGCATCCTGATTTAATAGTAAAGATTCTCAGCAGGTCATCGCTTGTAAATAGACTTGCAACTGATTTACATCATTTGATTTCCTCGTGATTCGTGCATCAGTTTTGATGAAATCATGCTATGAGATTTAAGATAATTCTCACTCGGCTGAGCTGTGAGTGGTCTAGCAACTACAAATTGCTGACGTTATCTTACTGAAAATTGAACTAATTCTCAGTCAGCTGAGCCCTATAAAGACATTTTTTACATTTCGTGTTGCTTTATTATGATTTATTACCGTGAACCCGTGAAAGTAGAGTTATTAACGTTTTTGGTGCCAAGTTGCACGCGTCAAATGATTTAGTCCTAGCCAGCCGTGGCCAAAGCCGTTGGTCACTGCTCCCTCATCGGGGAAGCACTCTGCCATGGTCTTCTGCTCTACAGTGGGGCGAGTGTTCAGTCGGAACCGAGAGCGACGAGTGGTGTACTCCGGACACAAAGAGATGGGGGGTGTTATAGCGGTGGGTAGGTCGGCTGTGGCGCGCCATAACTTGCCGCATGGCCCGCGGTTGGACGCGTGCACCGTCGTGTAAGAAAGGTTGACCGGTGAAAGGCCATTAACACGACATGAGAGACGGACCGGTGAGGACAGTCGAGTTTTTTTTTTGTTTCTTCCGCGTGTCTTCTCGCTGACAGGGCGGGCCCGTGCCATTTCGCGCGCTTTTCTCACGACCACCCTAACGGTTTGGGAACACCGGATTCAATTTTGGCCGCGGAAATGTAGATCCGACCAAACGACCGGGAGGAAATGTTTCTACTAGCGAAAAGAAGACGGTAGGGGCCTCTAGGGGCAGCTGGAGATACCCTAGGCCCCGCTTGGATGTCGGATATTTTAACCAATACTAGCATTTAGTTTTACGGAACTGGTTCTCTCCTCTTAAAAATACAGTCGTAGAGTCGCATATCAGGGTATTTTGAACGGAGTGGAAATCTTTACTATTAAAGCAGAATGCGTGGTATGGTGTCACATTCCAAATGGTGTCACAAGCCAAATGCCCTGACACTACATGTTTAATTACGGTGATCTGCCACCTATAAGTGAAATACCGGTTTAAAGAAAAGATAAGAAAAAGACCGGTGTCTCACGCGACAGAGCGCCACTAGGGTTCAGTCTAGCCACACCATCCATCGACGACGGCGCACGCCCCCGAGCACCTATTCCTCTCCCGCAACAGAGCGCCGCCGCCTATGGTGATGCGGAAGGGTTCGTCGCGGTCGGGGTCGGCGCGGCACCAGCAGTTCCGCGCCCGGGTCAAGACCCGCGTCGACGACCTGCAGTAGATGTTCTCCGGCCTCCAGTACGCCTGCAATGAGGCCCGCTCCACCAACGCCGTCGTCCTCGAGGCCCAGCTCCACCAGATGCTCCACGAATGGCGCGCACAGCTCAGCGTCCCGTCGCCCGCCTCCTCCCTCCAGGTCAGTTCCCCCTTCCCCCTCCTTCAATCATCCGCCTCCGTTTCTTTTTTTTTTATTTGCTGGTGTCTGATCCGGTGGCTCGTGGCTGGCGGCAGGGGAACAACCGGGAGCCTTCAGATCCGCATCTGCCGTCCGAGACGCTACGGCAGCTGCAGCTGGGCAAGTCCGAGGAGGAATTCATGTCTTCTCGATGAAGCATCTCTGTCTCCGCGGTAGCAGGCGTGCGCAGCGCGTGGGATCCGTTCAACCACCATGATCCACCTCTTACGATCTTTCCTGAAGAGTATGTCCTATCGATTGATTTGTGTAGGTGAAATCATGCTGCTGAATGGCTTGAAGAGGTTGTGTGTGGCCTATCCACAGGTTGTGGCCAGATTTGGTAGAGACAGCTTCAGTTTCATACTGCAACGCATACAGGTATTGCATTTGATATTTTGATTTGGTGGAGACATTACTGTGCCTTCACGTGGTAATATGCTAGATAAATAGAGTCAGTTAATTTAGTACTACTGGATAAAGAGAAGTGAAATGCTTGTGCCACTGAGACATGTTGTCTTGTATTGTGAGGTTTCTCTGCCATACCCAATATCAATTGCAAATATTACTTAGGTTTCTAATATCATCCCGTATTAATATAATTAGAAACATTTTATTTGGACATGTGACATTACAATATATATACCTGAGCAAGATATATAGAAATGTTTAACATACATTCGATAATGTTTGAACTAATTTTATTGTGTTTCCCGTAGCAACGCACCGGCTATTTACATGTACTGACTAGGAAAAAAAAGAGATAGAGAGAAAGGCAGCTAGCATATTTGCTACTTATTTGTGTTGATATTTGCAGTTGATTATTGTATGTTTGAGTCTGCAGCTGGAGAATCAGATCCTCTCCTCCATTGCAGAAATGGTGGCTCAATGTTGTCGTCGTCACCGCGCGGTGCCGGTAGGTGGCCGCAGCTGGAGAATCAGACTAGGGTTTGCAATGCTCGAAATGGTTGCTCCTGCTCTTCGTGATTCTTATGTGATATGTGTATTTTCAGGGTGGTTTTGTTCTCCATCGCCTATTCCAAAAGCAAGTGCAGAAAACTGAGTGCTCAATGCTGGACGAAATTAAAGACCCAAAGGTGAGCAAAACTATGTAACAAGCCTGTTAAATCTCTATTATCATTCTACAACAATATATCAAAGTTGTTAGCTCCAGTTGCTGACCTCCTATAATAGTCAATGTTATCCAAAATTAAACATGAAGGATGCAAATTGTATTTTCCATCTATTTTTTTCGGGTTAGATATGTGAAATTTGAGAACTTTGAAATTTGGATATTATTCATTTGTTGATCCAGTTATATTTATCGTTTGTAGACGGCTTCCCTTGACAAATATGTACAGACTCTTGTGGACATGGAAGACCCTATTAATGAGACACCGAAAAGAACATAGGTGAATTCTTTTATTAACAGTACACTATGGGAGATCCAAAGGGAAAACGCTTCCACATCTGAATCAGTTAGTTTGTGTATTGAAGTTGCCTCGAGAAAACATCATTTCCTTTTCAGTCTGACCTGATGCCTTGGTCTAGGTATTGTTTAGGTGTTCTTGACTTACTTATTTCATCATAATTCGCGTGCTTTGCATTTCATTTGTACAAGTATACTAAGCAGGTTGGTTTGAACACTATTGTTTTGATTACATCTTCAGCCATTCAAGTGGTGATGATCTTCTCATAAAATGTGGAAAAGAAGCTATATGGGATCAAACGCAACATTACTAAGGCATGTGGTCAATTTTGAATCCTGGAGTAACAGGCTGTTGTGTCCATGATACTTTCGTAGCTTCTGAGAAATATTTGTGTTCTACTTAGAATTCTGGTTTATTGATCATTAAATAGCTTGATAAAAATCTTGTTCTAGCTGCTCGTTTATATCCATAGGCATCAATTCAATTCATTTTCGTTCAGCCTTTTGGTTTATAAATCTTGAAATAGTTGATAAAATGCTCTAGGCTGATGATTTATATAGATTTTATAAATGCTGCAGGTAAGGAGAAGAGATGGTGCAGAAGGATTGCAGGCATGGTAGTTCGACAGCCACAACCTTGCAAGGCCATCACCATGGCACGGCAACACGCTTTCAGGTTCGCCTCCCTCCCTCCCTTGCATCTAGCTCCATGCGAGCCTCCGCGACACCTGGGCGCTGCCCATGCGGCGCTCCTCTCAGGTTCCGTCTGTTGCTGGATGAGAGTGTATGTAGTACATACCCAAGAGATCAGGGAGACGTGTGCAACAAATCCAGGAGCTATTAAGGACAAGTCTTGTACACGAATGAACAAAAAAATCTTCGCTATTTGTAGACGATTCAAGTAATACATATTATATTATTCCAATGATCCATACATGTAGGTGCTATTATGCTCTGATTAGACACCTACCTGTGAACATACATTTGTCCCAACTAAACTAAGTATACATATTGTGATATCTTGATCTGATGGCCAAATAAGCTCAGTTATTTTTCGTATGTCCCACCGCATGATATTGTTATATACACTCATGGGTTTTTTTAGCACATATATATGTTTAGGTTGAAATCAGTATAGGAGTCCATTCATTTTGTGCTCCTTGATAGCTGCACCATGCACTTGATTTTCTCAAGCATCAATAAATTCTATGTCCCGAATTTTTCAAACAACGACAACAATAATAATCATACATATTAAGTTATGACTTTAATAATTTTTAAATGAAATTATGTTATCTTTATGTGAATCGTCATATTATTCAACACGTGTATAGCACGTGCACGATTACTAGAGGGAGAGATACTCTTCTGGTGATAAGTTGAAATTTGACAATACTTACAAGAGAGACGCCATTAGACTGTCATTGCTATGCTTTGAACAACATGGACATGTGAAATAGCCTAAACCTAATTATATTGTCTATATATTTATTCGATACCCGTAGCAACGCACGGGCATTCAACTAGTATAAACTAATGTACATTCCAAGCGAGCCCCCTAAGGCCCTGATTGGATGGTTGTTTTTGGGCCGTAAAGTGTCGGGGAGAAATACGGAGTACCACAGGTCTATTTATTTTACAGGTCAAGCGGGATGTAGAATTGTGGATCGTAAAAGTTCGCTGGCTTTCCAGGCGGGGCCTAACTTTTGTTGTCGTATTTTGAAGCAGTAGTGTGCCAAGGCTCGGACAAGCTGCCGTCCGTACAGTGCACTATGTGCACAGTGCACTTGATTCCGCCGCAGAGATGATGTCTCGTCTAGAGACAAGCACCGGCGCACTACATTGTGGAGTATCATACCATGGTCTCCGTTTTTTCAAAAAAAATTGTAATCGACATTTTAGTTTCTCAATATCCAGAAAGCAGTATGTAGATATTATCGAGACCTATAATTGTTTAATTTTTTTACTTCAAATTTAATGTATTTTAGGCTACACAAAAAAGATAAATGGATGGATCTGAGGTGGGCAATAGTACACAGTTTCAATATTTTGAATTTTTTTCTGATTTTTCTCGTTTGTGCAGCCTAGAATATAATGAATTTTGAGTTCAATTTGACACGCTTTCAGATCTTGACACTATCTGCATATGGTTATTTCTGAGTTTTTTGGAGACTCACAAATGTCGATTTCGATTTTTTTTAAAGGGCATCATGGTCCTCGACCTCCGTTTGTCCGCTCTCTAGCATTACTCATATTTAGCGTGAATTTAACCAACTAGCTTTGCTTGTGCCCGCATCACATTATCTTATGTCATATTTTCGAGATTTTACAAATCATGTATATTAGTTATGTTTATATATTTGACTTGTAAAAAAAGACATAATTGAATAGTATCATTGCTATTCACACATCATTTGGTTTTTGTTCATGACACATAGTGTTAAATTTTTCTAGATGCACAAGAAACAACATAATGTCCACCATTTACAGTTCCGCAACTAGTTGAGGCTCAATAATACATCTGACACTAGATAATGCAAGCAATAATACATCTGCATGTGAGGAGTTGATAAAGTATCACAAACATGAGCTGCTCCTTGAAGGTCAACACTTGCATGTTAGGTGTTGCGCACACATTCTTAATATCTTGGTTCAAGATGGAATGAAAATCATCCATGGAGCTATTGACAAGATACGAGAGTTGTTGAAGCACATTGACTCTTCTACATCAAGACTTCAAGATTTCAACACAATTGCAACCGGGATGGGTCTGCCTATAAAGAAAGGTATCTCTGTTGATACACCAACAAGATGGAACTCGACGTGGAAAATGCTTGTAGAAGCGTTGAGCTACAAATTAGTTCTTGCTAGTTATGCCCATCGAAAGTTTGAAGCTTCTCCACGTTTGGAAGAATGGGAGAAGGCAGAAGCGATTTGTGAATTCCTTAGAGCTTTTGAAGAGCTTACCTTGACTGTTTCAGCTCACAGGAAGCCAACTGCACATAAGTTTCTGCCCATGGTGCTTTGCATTCGCCATGCATTGAAAGATCCCGGTTGGCAAACCTCTGATGTGTTGAAGGAATTGGTGGCAGCGATGCAAGCAAAGCTTGATAAGTATTGGGATCCCAAGGAGAAGGAGAATGCAGAGCCTAACCCTCGTAGAAAAAGTAAGGACATTGAGTTGAACTTTGCACTTGTCGTTGCTACATTCTTGGATCCAAGAAGGAAAGAAGATTACTTGGATTTCTTTTATGCCAAGGTGTGTACCAATGAGGAGCAGATTTCGAAACAAGTGGGGATTGCTTTAGAATGGGTGAGAAAATATGTGAAAGAATACGAGTTACTCGCAGCGACAAGCACCGCACAGTCCACACCTTCTAGTCAAGGCAATACCACCATTGGATCACCTGGTACAAGAATTTGCCCAATACAAGTCTCGTCGGAGGTCACGTGTACACAAGTCCGAGCTTGACGCATACTTGGAAGAAGCATGTGAGGAGGACGGTGCTGACTTTGATGTCTTGGCCTGGTGGAAGAGGCATGCTGAAAATTTCCCTGTATTGGCATCTATGGCTCGGGATTTTCTCGCAATTCCTTTGAGCACAGTGGCATCTGAATCAGCCTTCAGCTGTGGTGGGCAGATACTTGGTGATACAAGAAGCTCCCTGAACCCTAATATGCTACAAGCACTTGTCTGCGCTAAAGATTGGTTGTTCATACCAAAGGAGCTAGGGTGAGTTAACCACTTAGCATTTTAGTTCTGCTACATTTGATTTATGTTTGCCATTTATGCTGTTTCTTAATTACCTCACATGCTGTTTAGAGGTAATCCTCCTCAGCCTACAGGCTATAGTTTCGTTTGTCTAATATGGTTGGTTGTTTGGTGGTGCGCAGGGCCCAAGAAGGTTGTCGTAGTCGAGGAGTAGAACGGTTGCTTCCTATGATGTTCCTGGAGTGGAGAGGTCAGGCTGCTTCTTGTTCTGCTAGGATTTCTAGTTATTCTGTATGCGTTATGTAGCATTTTGGTTTCTTAGGGATTTGAATCATCAAATCTATCCAATGTATTGACTTCACATTAATCTTTGCCAACCATTAACCTGATGCATATCTGATTACTTTGCTATGTTTTTCATGCAGACCTTGATAGCGAGGTGGTTATCATCTAGCGATGCAGAAGTCATGAGATGTTACAATTGTTATTTGGTCTTTGCAATGTAATTGGTGCACTTGGATAGCTTAATTGTTACCATTCACAATAGTGATCCTGTGAGACCTCGTTGTTACAACGTGATTTAGTGACTACTTTGTGGAGAGAACCTTTTTCTGCTAGTTGTTCATTTTATTCTGTACTCGGCTACATCTCGGGCAACATTCAAGTGATTCAGTTACTGTTTACCGTGTGGTATTATCGTTATTATTCACTGTCATTAGTGCTGGTCTGAGGTTAGATCTAACCGTGTGGGCACTTGTAAGCTGAAACGTATCTGATTCTGATCTCATTGATTGATTATTGGTGTCAACACACGTACTACTCTTTCGAGTAGAAACAGCATACGGAAATGGTTTTGAACAACATACACGTACTAGTATGCGTGTCCGGTGTCCCACTCTGCACAGTACGCAGCTCATACGGAAATGGTTTTGAACCCATTTGACCAAATGGTTTAAACCATGGGTGTGAACGCAGTTGTGGTTCGATTTGGTCAAAAAAGGCAGTGGGTATAGTTTTGATCGGTTTCACATTGTCATTAAACAAGTTTGGTGGGGTTTGGGCTTACATTTTTTGGATAAAAAAAAGAAATGAAAACGTATTGTCAATTTCTTTGATCAATGTCCACTATTTATTTTTTCGGTTATACCACGAACATCCACGGGTGAAAACTATACTGAAACATGACCGGCCAATGCATGCATGCACACATGCATGTAAGAATCTTTCCACAACCAAAATTTTAAAAGAAATTATCTTTTAAACCAGAAATCCAATTGACGATCGGTTTTCACCGTTGGCTTTGTTTCCACGAGTACTTTGAAACAAGATCCCATCTTAATATGTTTTGACGAACTTTTTTTTCATTGTCGGTTGCCAGTATTATATTATAATACTGTAGTTACCATATTTATGGTTAACAGTAACCACCCAACTTACCAGGCAATTTTTACATATTTTATGTGATATTCACAAACTACACGTTCAAAGAGTGAGCACGGTGACTAAGTGAGTGTAATCTGGCAACTATGAAAGTTGCCGAAACGTATCAATATGGGATCTAGTTTTAAAGATCTCGTCACGACAAAGCCAACCGTGAAAACATATCTGAATTTTGATTTACGGTTCACGTGATAAATCATTTTAAAGTTTAGAAAGCAAAAAGAATATGTGGCTGCATGACATACTTACACCACTATGCACATGCGTGTCAAAAAAACTAATCTAGGACACGTGCACTCAGTAACACAGTCTTTTTTTTTCCGTCGGGGGCCACTGAGCGGCGATTCAGTTCAGTGAAAACCAAGAGACACCTGGTCAACACTCAACAGTCAACACCAAGGAGGCTCTCAAAAAAAAAACACCAAGGAGGATTTGTGTTTTTCCATCTCTCCGGTGCGAGGCGCCGACGCCAACACATCGACATGGACGGACCGAGGGCTCCCCCACCCGGGAGGGCACGGGCCGCGCCGCCACCCGGATGGACTGGCGATTCTGGATCCGGGCGGGGCTCCGGTCCCGACGGCTCCTGGAGCTACGGCTGGGAGTGGGCCTCGGGGCCTGGAGGCGGCTGGGGCTACGGCCACAGCTCAGAGCAGGGTTCCGGCGGCACCGCGTTTGGGTTCGGCTACGGAAGCGGTGGTGGTGGAGGCGGAGGCGGAGGGGGAAGCGGGCGTGGAGGCTTCGGATTCGGCGGGCGCGGCGGTCACGCTGGCCGTTACGGCTGGGGCGACTGGGCCGGCGGGCACGGCGGCTGGGGAGCAGGCGGTGGGGCGTTTGGTAGCGACCAGGGAGCGCGTGGAGGGTTCGGCGGCGGGAGGCAACGGCCACCGCGCGGAGGACGCGGCGGCGGTGGCAACTGACCTCGGACCGCCTGTATGGCGTCGTGTGCTGTGATCGAGCGCGCCAGTTCAGTATTTGGTAGCAGTGCGACGATCTGGGTCTCCCGGTGTTGAGGATAATATGGTTCAACCTTGTTATCTTGAAGTGCTAGTAAATTCCAGGGTGGGCAGAAACGATCATAGCACGATCTGGACCTTGGCCTTTGGAGATAATGGTATATGGCCAGTATCTGTACTTCTAAATGTTCTATTTCAGTATGAATTCAGGTGCTGAAGATGTTGTAAACGTGTACGACGATCTGGGTCTTCATCTTTTGAGGATAGTATATGGTTCAACTTTGTGATCTTCAAGTGCTAGGTAAATTTCAGGGTGAGCAGAAACGTTCATAGCACGATCTGGACTATAAATGTTCTATTTCAGTATGAACATTATGTTCAGGTGTGGAAGATGTGTTGGTGATGCTGTGAACTTGTAGTGCTAGATCATTCAGATTGAACATTCCTTGTCATATTTTGCATCACGCTAAAATACCAGCAAGAAAACAGAACCAACAGCTTAAACCCATTTTGGCCCGGATGTAGCACTGTCGATGCATCGTGCAAAGGACAGGTTAAAATTTACAAATAAAAAGAGAAACAACTGCTGAAACTGAAAGCCAGAGTTGCTCATATTACCCAATCGTTTCCATAAAAAAAACGTGCATACATTGTGCAGCTGGTAGCTCAGCACTAAAACGAAACACTTGACCTCGGCATACACAGCACAAACGCTACTAGAAAGCTTAAGATTCCAGAGACCGTGGAGAAGACCACGTCACCGTAATCACAAGCCTTAAAGAATCACCCCATAGTTTGACTACCTTGCTGGAAATAAGATCCTGCATTGTCACAACTTCAGCGAAACTCACAATCAAACACCTGGATATGCCTTGAGAACATCGAGTCAGGAGCACGATTATCCTGAGACTGCCCCCTAAACGAGAAATATCCGCAATCATCACAACTCCTTGCACCGTTTCACAATTATCCTGAGACTGCCCCCTAAAAGAGCAATACCCGCAATCATCACAACTCCTTGCACCGCTTCACAAAATCTTCGACGGTCTCGACTAGTTTCCCAATCATGAGGCTTCCAGCCTTCAACTCAGGTTATACTATGACTCAGTGTCATTTTGCAATGGACCTTTGCTTCTGAAAATATAGTGAAACTAACGAAATTAGGACGGCTAAAGCAAAACTAGTTTTCGGCAGAAATGATGTTCCGGCCAGTGCAGCAGTTTTCCAATAAAATGCAACAAGATGCAAGCAGTTGGAACAATAATAAATGACATGACCCATATTTTCCTCTCCCGTGAAGCTTGCTTTTCAACCAGAAAGTTTCCTTTCATTATAAGCACAGATAAATACATATTGGAACATGGTATATGAAAGCTTTGGGATTCAAGGACATTGCTTGTAGACACAAGCACATAATATCCTGGACTTCATTACCCATAAGGAAGAAATTTATTGAAAGGATTAGAAACTGACACTTTTTAACTGGATCTGAGACACCAACTTGGCTCGGCTTGTACCTATGAAAATGTATCTATACAATTATTCAGCTGTAACTGCATCATGGGAAAACGGACCAGATATAGCAGATTATTGACAAGTATACTATAAGTAAGCGATGACATAAAGTTCACCATTACCGTTACATCTTCGACTTCATGACACTTGTACATGCAGGACCCACATGTCAGCAATTATGCTTCCAGGATCAGCAATGCATGCATGTTCTGAATAAAGTAATCAGGGATCCCCAGTACCAAGGTTTGCGAAACCAGTTACTGGTGGGACTCCAGACTGACTCATTTTCTGGCCAATTCTTGCTATTAAACCCGTCAGAAACTGATAAATCTGGATTACACGTCAATAGAAAATTTAAAGGTTTTCAAATCCTTGTATGATTGCTCCTACCATCATTTTAAACAATATAAAAATCTGAATAATTGTTTTTTTACTAGTTTAAGACAAATAAGGGTTCATCATTCATGTGAATTCTTCCACAGCATAATGTAAAATCTGTATCCTCCCTTTATTTTCTTACAGAAGTGATGACAGTGTAAATGACATATTATTTATGAAATAAACTAGTCAAAATATTCAATATAAGGGCAAACAGTAATTTTCCAAATTGTACATGGTGATGTCACAATTCTTTTCTTATGAGTTATTATGATACTGCACGAATCTCGACCAAAAAACATGTGCAGGACTTGTTTTATAAAGAGAAGTTCTAGAAACTGAAGGACCCACAGAATGATTAATCCCAGAACCCTATGGGAGGTTGTCGGAAAATAAAATCAACAGTAAAAATATTGCTGCATTATTTCCAAGAATTATCTTCAAGATGAAAACTAGAACTATAAGTACAAAATGAACTGATAGATTTGTGGTGGGATCAGGAAAGAAGTGAAACCTTACGCCATTTGAAACTTAATGGATGATATTTATTGGACACAGAGACAGCTAGAAGAAAGATTAATGATGATACATTAACTTCAATAGAGTCACAAAGGCATCACACCCTAAACCTAATACAACCAGCCATCACACTCAAAAGAGCCACAGAGGCATTTCTTCTTCTTGATGTTACCGTTGGCATCATGAACCTGATCTACTGCATAGTTGTAGTGGTATGCCAGCTCTTGACAGGGCGGTATATCCTCACAGGCAAAGAACATGATATGAGGCGCGCTCTTGTCATCATGATCATAGAGGACATTCTGAGCATAAAGGTTGGGGGTACAGCTATGGTTTATAAATTTTGCAAAGTTGCCCATCTTTGAAGCATCAACAGCAAAACCAGTTTCCTCGTCTTCACCGGGACCCTTCTGAAGCGAGGGTATAGATCTTGATAGGCCCTCCCAAAGGGTTTCATCATAATAGTTATGCCCTATAGCAAATAAGTACTCATCGGTCGTCCTTTTCTGTGCCTCTTCATCATCCAAAACTTCGCCAATATATTCACATACGAAGCTTCCAGATGGTATAAAGTCGAGAGTTTTAACACCCCAACCCATGGATTTGGTTTTGAAGACTTGCAGCCGAAATTTGATGCCTTTTTGGCCCACTCTGTTACGACATGTAGGAGGACACTTGCAAGAAGGTCCACACTCATAAACAAGAGGCTTCGCTGCTATAATACAGCCATTGTCATTGAAAGGGATCTCCCCGCCATTTTTTACTACACAAGCACACCGTTTAGAGTCAGAGCATCTGCCTACACAACCGCAGCCTGCTGGAGGAGCTGGTTGATAGTACTGGGGGTATTTCAGGCGTGAGCTGTACATATAGGGCATTGGGCGCTCATCGGATATTGAGTTTACAACAGATATCGGGATCCTCTCCTGCCCGTGGGATATATCCTTCATGATGACACCACCATATGGTTTGGCGTGTACAGATTTGAAGATCTCTTCAATGTCAATATGTTTCTGCCCTGCCATTCTTCTCAGGCGGAACATATAAACATAGCGATCTTCGCTTTCTTTCTCCCTCCAGTATTTCTCAACTAGATATAAACCCCCATATATAAGCATGTTCTTTCGTTGGCTGTTTCCCTTGGAGCTGAAACCATGGATAACACGGACTGGTGTGTTAGTATCCATGCTCTTCTTCAGTGCAAGATTGGTACCTTCTATCTTCTGATTGGCTGTAGCAGTCAATGATCCAGAATACACCAAGGCATCCAAACTACCCTTGACATCAGAAAATTGTGCATATGCCACGATGCTAATAGCTATACAAGTACCATCCTCCTCCTTGATATAATCAATACCTATCCGGTGTCGACGATGAAGACCGACGATGCAAAGCTCAACCCTCACATGAAAGATATCACCAACATGGATTCCAGGAACATTGCCAACATATTTCTCATCATCACACTGTGCAGAGAATCTGTCCCTAAAGATTTTGTAAGCTTGTAGATCGGGTACTTGCTTTGACTTGTGTTCGATTTCATCCCAAAGATTCTTGTAAATTAACCGAAAATTCTGCAACAATCTCATGACGGTTTCCCTGGCAAGGGAAACTCCATTTTTGGGCATTCCGTGATTATGGCCATCGTTCTCAGTTTTCGGCTTTTTATATGCAGCTCTAGTTTCCTTCTCACCTTTCCCTGAGGAGAAATCGCGCTCAGCTGAAACTCTAACACTAGAATGGGGACTTGCATAGCACCTCACAGTACTTCTAGTTCCTGGAGTGCACTGTGTTGAACTGCCCCTGTATTCCGGAGTTTCAAGAGAACCACTGCTGGAGCAAAAGGCTTTAGAAAATGACCGCTTGTACCCGATCTTGAACCTCCATGGTACAAGTTCTTTCCGCCCCCGGCGGCAATTACTGACATTGTCATTGCCCCAAGGACCAGCAGAGCTGCACCCTTTGGCTGCTGCCTCGCTCTCCTTGGCAGCCCCTCCCGTGCTACCACCAGCAGAGCTGCACCCTTTGGCTGCTACCTCGCTCTCCTTGGCAGCCCCTCCCGTGCTACCACCATTTCCCTCCGGCTCCTCCCCCACGCGATCTGCAGCAGAAGAACTGTTGCTCTTTAACCCACTCTCGGTCACACAAGACTTCTTGGAGCGCTCGGACACGCAGTTCTCAGCTCCTGCATTGCTGCCAATCCCCTCCAGGTCGCAAACTGCATCATCACCAGCACCGACATTGCCAGAGGTCCCAAAAGTCTGGACGCGTTCTTCTCTCACAACACCATTGCAGGTGGACCCCTCCAAACCGCAATCTCCTCCAGCCGTGGTACCCACAGCACCACCTATGTCATTGCCGCTGGACTTGCCCAAACCGCGATCCTTCTTGGCATCGCTGTGAGAGCCGTTTTCCATTTTCTCCCCACTAGAGCTCTTCACAGTCGCACTTTGTGTGCCTCTCTTCGACTGCGAATCCTTTCTGGCACCGCCGTGAGCACTGTTCTCCATTTTATCCCCACTGGAGCTCTTCGCGGTCGCACTGCGCGTGTGTCTCTTCAATTGACAGTCCGTTTCAGCACCGCCGTTCTCCAACTTCACCACACGTGAGCTCTTGGCGGTCGCACTGCGAGTTGCTCTCTTGAATTGGCAATCCTTTTCAGCACGGCTGCTAGGGGTGTTCTCCATTTTGTCCCCGCCAGAGCTGTCCGCAGCTGCACCGCGCGTGCCTGTCTTCAACTGGGAATCCATTTCGGCACCGCCGTCCTCCATCCTGTCCCCATCAAAGCTATCTAGGGTCACAACCTGTACGGCCGTCTTCACTTGGCGATCCTTGTCGGCACCGCCACTGCGAGTGCCGTTATCCGTTTTGTCCCCACCATAGGAGCTATCCACGGTCACAATGTGTACGCCTGTCTTCAACTGGGGATCCTTTTCGGCGCCGCAGGGGCTGACATTCTCCACTTTCACAGGAACAGAGCCCTTCAGGGTGGTACCGCGTGTGACTCTCCTCGATTGGAGACCCCCCTGCCCTCCCACGCTATTGCCTCCGCTCCCCGCTGGCGCGGATCCGCAACCCTTGGCACCGGAACCGCCCACTGGAGCGGCGGCGGGGGTGGTGTTGGCCTGCTTCCTGACGTAGCCCGGCTGGAAGCGCCACGGCGTGAGCGCCTTATACCTCCGACCGCTGGTCGCCCTGGGCGGGACCGCCGCCTCCCCGGTCTCCATCCAGCACGTCGTCGCCGCGGGCGTCTTCTTGGACAAGGGGATAAGACCCCTCCACCGGCCCCTGCACGCGCCGGAGTAATCGAATCACATAAGTTCTCGGGACGGATCTTCGGACGGAAGGGGCGCCTCAGGTAAAAGGTTCCGCGTGTACATACCTGGATGCGGCGGCGGCGGAGGCGGAGGTTGGGTGCGGCCGCCTAGGGATTTGAGGCAGGGAGAAGCGGCGGCGGGCCTGGGCTTGGGCTTGGCGCTGTAGGTAGGAATGGTGGGGAGTGAGGTCGGGCGCGCGGATCCGAGATGGAGGGAGGAACCAACCGCGCCGAGCCTCCTCCTCCTCGAGAAGATGGATGGGGATGGGTGAGTCGGAGTGGGAAGGCGGCCACCACGCGCCGCTCGCTGACGGTGAATCCGTGATCTGCCCCACCGAACCCTTGCCGATTTTAGCGTGACCGATATTTTGGCGCTGGATTTGCCCGCCCTCGCTTTGCCCACGATTTCGGAACTGCCACCCATTGACCACAGCGTATCACGGCTGTACCAAATTTATTTGTACAGGTGTGATTCCAGATTTCCATTCGGATTAGGCGTTTTCCTTCTTTTTTGAGAACTTAGGGGCATCTCCAGTCCCCAGGCCGAAATCCGGAAGAGTTCGCTTTTCCCAGCCGAATGCCAAACCCGACGACCCAAGGCGAAATAAATTTAAATTTAAACATTCCCGTTCGGCATAGTTATAGGATTACAAAACAAGGTTTGTCGATCATTTGCCACATCTGGGCGATCGGAGACAAAAAAATGCAGCAATCGGTGCGATCATCAGATGGACGCCGACGACTCGTCGGAGGCCTCAAGATCGAAGATCGGAGGCGTCGACGCGACAGGAATGGAGTTCCGGATTTCCAGTCGGATTAGGCGTTTTCCTTCTTTTGATAACTTATTATCATCAGATTGTTTTTTACGGGAATTATTACCGGATTGTGATTTTGAGTAAAATCTACGGGTTTGCTCTCACTGGAGTGAGAATTAAGTTAGATCGAGCCCTAGTTATTCCCTTAAAATAGAAGTGGACACAATTCTATCGTTGATCTGCTGCTTTACGAACCTTTAAGTTGGTAGTTTGTTGTAGATAAAACAATTGTCGTTGAAAGATTCGGATGGGGACATCACAACCCGGACACACCCTCTAAAGCCTATACCATCTCATGACGATGTTGGAGTAGGGAATTAGAATTGTCAGCCTCCAACCACGAATCCAACACAAGATGCACCATCTTCATGATGCCACCAGCGCAAAACCAGATCACGGATTCGACATGGCAAAGAACAACCAGGAGGCGGGGCTGTCCTCAGGTCACCACCACAGGATGCGCACGCCCTCCCTAATGTCGTCGTGGTCGGCATCTCCACCGCCCCCGCCAGTGCCGTTCTCCATTACGCCGCCGGTGGAGTACTACTGGTGGTACTGGAACCACGCGGTTCCGGTGCCGTGGCAGGACGCGAAGCTGCTGGACTTCTGGCGCCTGAACCCCCAGCGGATTCTGGTGCTGCCGATCCCTTAGAGTCGCCGCGCGCATGGACGAGATCGCCCGACGTCGCGCGCCTCCCGACGGAGCACCGGTGCGACCCCGACTTCACGACCTCCTCCACCAATTAGACACGGTGGCTCGAGGACGAGCACGACTTGCGGCGGGATACGCTCTTCCCTCGGCTCCAGCATCGTCGAGGGGTCGTTGGTCACCGCCGCCGCACCTACGGTGTCGTGGCTCGCCACCACCGAAGGTGAAGCCGAAGCCCCCACAGGAGGAGGAGGACGACCAGCTCCTGGCCGCGCTGGGGGAGTCCAGACGCATCGTGGCCGAGGATGAGGCCAAGAGGTGGGTGGCGGAGGTCGCCCGGTAGGAGGGGGCGAACCTGTGGAAGGGGCCGAATTACATCGTCCTCGTCGGAGAGGACAACGAGTAGAAGCCTACGAAGGCCGTAAAATAAAATATATACAATATGTAAAATGGTCGTTGTGATCCGCCTCCATATGCAATGAAGAAAACGTCCATATATATGACATGTTTTAAAGAAGTATAAAAATTATGTGATGCGTCACGTACGTTGGACGCACTCGCTAGCACGGCGGACACGCGCGAAAATGGGATGTCCGTTCATCGACCCAACTGGACAAAACACGACCAAATGGCATGTCTGTTTGGATCGGCCCATTAAAGTCCCCCTTATTATAGCAAAAATGAGTATATGTTGTGTAAAATACATCTTGCAAGTCTACAATTTTTCCAGGGGCTTTGATGAGAACATAGGTTTGACAGGTGGCCCACATTTTAACACGGAAGGAATAGTGGAATATTGTGCTACCTAATAATGAATCATGACTCGTTTTGAAAATACTACTAGTAGATTCACCGCATAATGAATCCTGGCAGTCTTCACATACATAAATGGCTCGTTTTGAAAATACTCCTACGGAGTAGTAGATTTGCCGCTATTTACGTTTTGACCGAAACCATGCGTACGGGGATCTTTCATGGCTCACTGCATCGGGATGGTTCGACCAAACCACCGTGGGACGATCCAGCTTGTGCCAGACTTGCTATTTTTGGTGGATGACTGGCAGTCTGGCAGAGCGACAGCGTCTCAGTGTAGAGCCTGGAGAAAGACCCAAGGGGGCAGTACCGGTCTGCCGCACTGCTTTTATGGCCACCGTGTTGGAGTGACGCGTCATAAATTTCGTAAGAGAAATGCACATATGATTTTTACTAGAAAAAATAATCTGCACGAGTTTTAAAGTACACCGATGGCTGTGATTAGAGATGGGACATGGGTTTGTGAATATGGATCACAAATTTTGTGATTAAGAGTATGTACTTTGTTTTAAGTTTGTGAATTTAAAGTGTATCACTAAGTGTTGTTGTTTTATGACTATATGTTGTTATTTATCATTAAAACGTGTTGGTGTTTATATGCACGTGTTGTTGTTTACATATGTTGATTATGCGCAAATGTTGTTGTTTATAAGTATATGTATAATGTGTTGCTTTGGACAGTGTGATGTTATTCATAATTATGTGTTGTGGTTAACAATATGTTGCTGCTTAAAGTTATCGTTGTGTTCCAAATGAGGGTAATTTTACCCGCGAGTAACCCTTTAACCTATCGGGTGAAGGGTATGGAAAAATTTGTACCTACACAAGAATATGGGTACGGTTGACGAGTAAGGTTAAAAACGACGGATAAGGGTATGGGGTGGCTCTACCCTTACCCATACGCTACGGGTGCCATCCCTAGGCTCAGCGAACTCTGTCATTACTGTGAACATGGGGTTCCCCTATTCCAATCAAAGCGGGTCCACTATCAGTTAACAAACCTCGAAGATGAACAAGACCAAGCCAAGTCAACATGTCAAGTATGCCATCCCATTTACCCTATAGTGAAGGCCGACTTGTGGAAACAAACGAAGAGAATAGGACCACGGGGGAGGGCGACCAGGAGAACGGCAACCGGTAACAGGGAGGGCAAAAGTCAAAAAGAAAACATTCCCCGTATCTACAATGCTAATAGGGATATGAAAACGGGACACACAACCATTTGTGACAACTAAACCGAAACAAATCGGGACCTACACTACTATGAATCCCTAAGAAACAAAGGAATGTAACAACTTTAATATGGTGTATTAATTATTTGTGTTTACAGAGCAATGTTCTCTAAAATTTAATGTCCGCCATAAAATAAGGAATATCTTGGAGGGCCACATTTTTTCAATTGCTCATTTCTAGTTATTTTTATAGAACCAATATTATTACTTTTTGCACCATACATCATGCGGTAGTTTCAACATGTTTTTATTCAGCACTCTTAATTTCTTGCAATAACATCTCAACAAGAAGGGTCTGAACAATAGGAAACAATGACCATCAATAAATTTCTCCTTGTACCAGGCCTCAACACATGGATTCTCACGGCAATATGAAACGATATATAGGTCTTGCCGGCCTCCTTGCAAGTCCAGGCATCAGAACCTACAAAACAAAGAACACAATATGGAGTATGGAAAAATCATATCCTAATCACTCCGTTTTAAATATATTTAGCTTTTGTTCAAATTCACATGCATCTAACTATTATCTAGACTTGTTTTAATGTGTATGTGCACTCCATACCTAGACATTATGTGAAGTAACTAAAATATTATATATTTTAAAACAGAGAGAGTAGTAAGAAACAAGATAAAATATGAGGGTACTGAGCCTTTTCCGTAGCTGGGTGCGAGCCATCCTTGCTACTAGGGAGAATGTTGTCCTCCTCAACGGGGTCCCTGGGCAGTGGATCCACCAGTGCAAAAAACAGGCTCCGTCAGGGATGATCCCATGCCCCCCTACCTGTTCTTGTCTGTTGCCGACTTCCTCCTACGCCTGGCCTCCTCCACCCGCTTGTGGACGACCTCCCATGCCCGGTCATCCAGTACGACGACAAGCTGTTGGTCCTCCGTGCGGATAGGGCTCTGGTCCGCCGCCTTCGGGAGCTTCTGTACATCTTCTCGCGTGGCTGGATTATGCATCAACTTCCACAAGAGCACTTTCGTCCCCATCTGTGTGGAGGATGCCCTCATCACCAACCTCGCTGGGATCTTGGGGTGCCCCGTCTCGTCCTTCCCTCAGATGTACCTCGGCATGCCCTTCTTCGATCTGAAGCTGTCGGTCAGCGCCCTCTCCTTCTTGGGCTTGAAGATTGCTGGTAGGATCCCTAGCTGGTGGACCTCTCTGATCCCCATTGGTGCGCACCTCACTCTCGCAACCGCGGTGCCCTTGGCGCTCCCCTCCTTCGCTATGTCGGTAATTCCCATCCCTAAGGGGACCCTCACCGAGATGGACAAACCCCGACGGTCGATGCTCTGAAAAGCTGTCGGCGCATGTTCGGTCGTCAACTGCCAGGTCACGTGGGACTACACGTGTCGCCTTCAGTCAGAAAGATGCTTGTGCGTTATGGATCTCGTGCTACAAAACACATGCATGCTGCCGAAGGTCCTCCATGGCCTATTCACGGGTCGCGACACTATGGGCTCATTGGGTCTGTCGTTGGCATTTGGGGAACCCCAACACTGAGCAGCATGTCCCGCCATGGCGGCACTTGGAGTCCCTCGTGCAGCCATACCGCTCCATCACCAAGGTTGCGCCCTGGGGGGAGCGTGAACACCTCGCTTTTGAACGACTTATGGTCCCCCCTTGGGGTGCTCTCCTCCGCCCTCCCGGTCGCCTACAACAACTATACACGTCCCGTAGCTAAGATCTCGCCGTCCTTGGCCAGCAGGGCTCCACTGATTCCACTTGTGTCGTGTGTCTCTTACCGCGGGCATGCGGAACTGGAATTCGTCTGGTCCCCGTTTGTTTGCCTCCCCCTCTACGGTGGCGCGGACCGGCGTTGGGTTGCTCTTGTGGACTCATACAACTTCAGGGTTGCCGATGTCTACCGCATCCTCAAGAGCTCAGGGTGCGCGGTGCCCTTTCAAGCCGAGATTTGGCTTTACTTTGCGCTGCCCAAGGTTCAAGTGTTCTTCTGGATTCTCCATCACGGGAAGACAAGAACGCGGGCCCACCTCCGCCACATTGGCTTTGTCCAGGCAAGACTGTCCTTTTTGCCCCGGGGTTGCGGAGGACGTCTCCCATATCTTCTTTTAGTGTCGCCGACTACTGGGCTTATGGAGGAAAATTGCTCCTGCTTTTCACCCTGAGGATGCCACGGATACTTCGTCTCGTCTGGAAGCGCTCGTTGGGGAATTTCCACGCTTCCATGACTCCTTCCATAACACGATTCTAATGTGTCTCTTATGGATCTTCTGGAAAACTCGCAACCGCATGGTCTTCGATAGGCATGGAATTAGAGCCGAGCCGAGCCAACTCAGCTCGATTCATTGAAGCTCGGTCAACTAATGAGTCGGGCTAGCTCGACTCAACGAGTCTAGAAATGAAACTCGGCTCAGCTCTAATTTCGCGAGTTTGCTCGTTTAGCTCGGTAAAACTGTTAACATGCAATATAATAAATTTTCGGCCTGACTTCATATAGTCGGCTTTGTTCCGGCCTGTCCGAGAGTCTGCGTTTTGGTCTCCCCGGGTGGTGGAGTCGGATCTTCTATCTTCTTCCTTTGAGCGGCGTACGATGACCTTAAGGGGCGGTCCGGTGGTGAAGATTTTTTCTGTGCAAGTCCTGCGCTTCTCCCCTCCGGAGCTCATCATCAGAATCAGAGTTGTCTACCTCTGCGCGAAGAGTCATCTGTTTGGCATAGGCCTACGTGGGCTTCTCGATGTCGTCTCAGCATTGGTCTTCTTGGTGGTTTTCCTGTGAAGTCGGAGTCGCTGTAGGGTGTGCAACTTGATAACGATGACACGGAGGGCAGCCTCGACGACAACTAGCTTTGGTGGTGTGTGAGCTTGTGTGGGTAGCTGAAAGAGCATTTTCCGTCATGTGTGGTTTTGGTAATTAAATGACAATCTCTGTGGACTAATGTTTGCATTGAGATATCATTATAGATCTTGTCCATGGAAATAGTGGAGTTCATGTGTTGGACTCTTGAAGCTTATTTGATGACCAAGGTTCCATTTAAAGGTGTATATGATGGATGGTCATGTGTTGAGATGAGCATATTGCAACTATGTCTTGAAGATTCAAGACATCATCTTAGTGAAGAAAAGATGAAATGTGCAAGACCAAGAGAAGCTTCTCGAAGAGATCCTATGCTTGGAGTTTGCTATGGATACATGAAGACGACACTTAACGAGAACTCTCCCATTATGGGTATGGGGGAGTATTTGAAGAAGTCTTCATCAAGCTTGTGCGTGCACGCGCAATCAAGAAAGATGATCCACTTGAAGAGATCAAGATAGTCATCATCTAGCTCAAGTGGAATGCTCAAGGCAAAGGTATGATCTTGATAGGTTTTCTTTTCTACCGGTCTCGTGTTGTTTTCGGGAGACCGGGTTATAGGATAGATAGGCGTACTATCAAGAGGGGCTCTCGAGTGAGTAACCTTATCGCATCGTTGTGGGGAGCTCAAACCTTTACATAGTTGGCATATCATATTTCTTGTTTCTTATTTGGCTTTTATGCTTGTTAGGAATTAGAGCTTGGTTCATCTCCATGTCAAACTCTAGTTCTTTGGAAACGGTCTTTCTTTGGAAATCTTGTTGTGTTTTATCCATGTGAATATTTAGAGCTTGGTTCATTTCCATACTAAGCTCTAGTTCATCAAAAACGGATTTCATATGAATAACTTGTTGCGTTTTTTATATTAGAGGTTTTACCGGTTTACATGTTTTAGGAAAGTTTAACCTTTCCCCATTTGGTTTTATCCTCACATGACGTACTATGATGTTTCTATGCACATTCAAGTAGAGCTCGTTGTAACGATTCCAACGATCTGAAAATCATCGAAAACGGAGTCCGGATGAAAAAGCTACTGCAGTTTTCGTTTTGATGTTTCTGTCAGTTTTCAGGCACTCGGAATATCCGATTCCAGACTGAACCGGAATATCCGATCCGCGCAGTTTTTTCTCGAAAAAACGGCTAAGGAAAAGGGGGAAAGTAGCACTGGACCAGGCCGGAAATTTGACTCGGAAATTTCACTTTTGGGCGGAATTTCGGGTCAATCGGAATATCCGAGCAACCGAAATTTCCGGTTAATTCTGAGCCCAACGGTTATATTTTCTGGGGGGTATAAACCCCCCCCCCCCCGCCCTCTTCTTCTTCCCTTGCGCATCCAAGGCAGCACGACTTTCCCCTCTCTCCTACTCCATTGTTGACCTTGGAAAGCTCACTTCCCTCTCAATCCCTCCATAGATTCTTGCATATTCTTTAGGGAAAGTTGAGAGGAGATCTAGATCTACAATCCTACCAATCCATCTCTCCTCTAAGTGAGGGGAACCTAGTGGATCTAGATCTTGGAGTTCCTTTGTGGTTCTTCTATTTGTCCTTCCTCTCTTCTCCCCCCATAAGCATTAGTTGATTTTGGTGGGATTTGGGAGTGAAGGATTTGACTCCTTTGTGGTTTCCTTTGTTCTTACTCTCTTATTCCCCCATAAGCATTTGTTGCTTTGTTGGAATTTGAGAGTGAAGGACTTGAGCACTTCGTGTGCTCTTGCCATTGCATTTGCATCGGTTTGAGCCCTCCACGAGGATTCGTGGTGGTGATACTTGTGAGCTTGTTACTCTTGGGTCTTTGGACCCTAGACGCCTTTTGTGGCCGGCCTTTTGTGTCCAAGACCTTTTGTGGTCAAGACCTTTTGTGGTCACTTGGGAGCCCCAATTAACTTGTGGGTGTGTGCCTCAAGATTGTTGTACGGGATTCGATCGCCGCCCCAAAGGGGATCAATAGTGGAAGGTGAACTCACAACCTTTTGTGGTTGAGTTCATCAGGAGAAAAAGGTGAGCCTTTGTGGCGTTGCGGCTAACCTGTTGTGGTTGCGCACACCTCTCCAACGAGACGTACACCCTTTGGGTGGAACTCGGGAATACATCCTCGTCTCCGCGTGCCTCGGTTATTTCTATACCCGAGCTCTTTACTTATGCACTTTACATTGTGATAGCCTTCGTGCTTGAAGTCATCTATCTTACTATCACCTTGTTACTTGTATTGCTTAGCATAAGTTGTTGGTGCACATAGGTGAACCTAGTATATTTAGGTTGTATGCTTGTTGAAGTAATACACTAGTTTTATTCCGCCTTTATCAAGCATGCCGGAATATCCGGGTCATTCTTGGACCGGATAATCCGGCTCCTCGGAAAAAGTTTTTATTCGCCTATTCACCCCCCCCCCCCTAGGCGACGTCTGTCCTTCCAATTGGTATCAGAGCCAGGTTCTCTCAGTATTAGGCTATACCGCCTAGAGAGTAAAGATGTCGTTTAGAGAATTAGTGCACAGTCCCACTTTTTTATTCAATGGCACAAATTATGATGTTTGGAAAATTCGCATGCTTAATCTCTTTAGGGACATGGATCCAAATATTAAGTGAATTGTAGATATGGGTTTTTCTCCTCCAAAGGATTCTCTAGAACTATCTTTAGAGGATGAGAAAAACTCTTATCTCGATACTCTAGCATCTAATGGTCTTATTTGTGTTTTGAGCGATGTAGTCCTTGCGTCAATCATGCCTTTTCGGAGCGCTCATGAATTATGGACAAAACTTCAAGATATATATGAGGTGTCCAACATTACCAAGGATAATTGTCCTCCTTCCACCTCCGGCCGTGATGAGCTCACGTCTTCTTCCACTTCACCAACATGTGATTTGTCACAAGGTAATGACATGGTGAGTGGTGATAGAAGTTGCATTATTAATGATGAATCCACTATTGACTATACTTCACACCCATCTTATTGCAATGCTCTATCTTTGGACTTAAACACCTCTAGCACTCCAAATGTCATACATGCTAGTGTTGATAGTCCTTGCATATCATGTAGTAGTTGCTTAACTAAATCTCATGATGACATGCTTTGCTTGTCTTGTTGCCATGACAAAAATGCTTCTATTTCCTGTAGTACTTGTTTGGCTAACAATATAGAGGAATCCCAACAATTGTTGGAACAAGACATGGACCTCAATGGTGCTTCAAGTAACTCTTCATCGTCTTCATCCGCTACTCACGTTTGCCTTATGGCTAAGGAGTCTAAGGTATCTCCTACCTTGAATTCCAATATATCCCATGATGTTGATGATGATATTAGTCTTGAAATCAAACAAGAAATTATTGCATTTGATGATTTCATGAATAACTTGCGAGGAGTTGGCAAGAAACACTTTGGCTCTCTTATGAGCCGTATATGTGAGCTTGAGGATGATCTTGAACTAAAAGGTGAGATTGAGAGAGAAGATGCCCATGAAAAGGCATCTCTTCAATCATCTCTAGAAGATGAACAAGAAGCTAATGCTCTCCTTCAAGAGCAACTTGAAACTATCATGGAGTCTCATAACTCCGAAATTGCTAAACTCACTAAAAAACATGACCATGCTATTGCTAAATGTAATGTGCTTAGTAAAGAAAATGCTAAGTTAAATAATGAGCTTGTCATGTTGTCTCCTTCCATTTCTAATGTTAATAATGCTTGTGCTACTAACTCCACTTCGTGTGAAGCATCTATTTTGAAGGAGAATGTTGAGCTAAGGGCTCAACTTGATTTGCTAACTAGTAAGTATGGTAATTTGGAAGAAACTCATGAAAAGCTTTTTAGATCTAATGAGGATCTTCTAGCATCCCATGCTAGGCTAAAGTTAGCTCATGAGGAGGTCACTACGAAGGTAACATCTTGTGAGCCTCTTGTGGACACTAGCACAACTTCTACTACTAATGCTTTATTGCAATGTGCTAGTACTAGTAATTTTACATCACATACTATTGCTAAATCTTGTGATGAATTACATCCCTTGCCTTGTTGCTCTAACAATGTAGCATCTACTTACTCTAGTAGTTGTGTTGAAACTAACCATGTAGAGGAACTCAAAGAGCTCAAGGCACAAGTCACTTCTTTGAAGAAAGACTTGAAGAAGTGTCATGAAGGGAAGTCCAACCTCGACAACATGTTGAGAGTGCAACAACTTCCTCATGACAAGAGTGGACTTGGATTCAACTCCAATAACAAGAACAAGTCCAAGAACAAGATGAAGCACAAGTTCGTCAAGAAGAAGGGCCAAGAACAAGTTAGTGATTCGGCCAAGATTGTGTGCTTCAAGTGCAAGGTTGAAGGGCACCATGTTAGATCTTGCCCGTTGAAGAAGAAGCCTCTTAGTGAGAAGCAACAAGGTAAGCAACCTCAAGTCCAAACTCAAGCTTCCCAAGTTGAAGAGCCTTCACTTCCCAAAAAGAAAGGTAAAAGCCGACTTTGCTACAAATGTCGTGGGAAGGATCACTTTGCTTCTTCATGCACTCACGGTACCTTATCCAACCCCACTACAATTGATAATGTTCATTCTCTTCGGAAGGATAAGGTTGGCAATGTGTTTGCCAAATTTGTTGGTACTCAAAGTGGTGTCAAGAAAAGAACCATTTGGGTTGCCAAGCCTATTGTGACTAACCTCTTAGTCACAACTTGGTTGGGGACCAACAAGCTAAAACTTGATCAATAGGTGTTGGTGGAGGACATTGGAGACTTGACTACATCATGAAGAATTAAGGGATCTTCATCATCCATATTCTCTCAAGTCAAGTCAATTGAATTATATTGTCTTAGCTTATATCCAATGCTCCTCCTTGCGGTAACTTGTATTTAATTCATATGTATACATTGAAAGTTACTTGCACCCTTGCATGTGTTTGGTTTTGTACCTTGATAACCCACAAGTATAGGGGATCGCAACAGTCTTCGAGGGAAGTAAAACCCAAATTTATTGATTCGACACAAGGGGAGACAAAGAATACTTATAAGCCTTAACAACGGAGTTGTCAATTCAGCTGCACCTGGAAAAGCACTAGGGGAGACAAAGAATACTTATAAGCCTTAACAACGGAGTTGTCAATTCAGCTGCACCTGGAAAAGCACTAGTAACAGGGGTGATGTGAAAGCAGCAGTAATATGAGAGTAATAGTAACAGTAACACAACAGCAGTAGCAGTATGAAAGAGCATTTTCCCTCATGTGTGGTTTTGGTAATTATATGACAATCTCTATGGACTAATGCTTGCATTGAGATATCTTATAGATCGTGTCCATGAGAATAGTGGAGTTCATGTGTTGGACTCTTGAAGCTTATTTGATGACCAAGGTTCCATTCCATGATGTATATGGTGGATGGTCATGTGTTGAAGTTGAGATGTGCAAGACCAAGAGAAGACTCTTGAAGATATCCTATGCTTGGTGCTTGCGATGGATACATGAAGACGGAGCTTAGCGAGACTCTCCCATTATGTGTATGGGGGAGTATTTGGAGAAGTCTTCATCAAGCATGTGCTTGGACGCGCAATCAAGAAAGAAGATCCACTTGAAGAGATCAAGATAGTCATCATCTAGCTCAAGTGGAATGCTCAAGGCAAAGGTATGATCTTGATAGGTTTTCTTTTCTACCGGTCTCATGTAGTTTGTGGAGACCGGGTTATAGGATAGATAGGCGTACTATCAAGAGGGGCTCTCGAGTGAGTAACTTGATCGCATATTTGTGGAGAGCTCAAACCTTTGCATACTTGGCATATCATATTTCTTGGTTCTTATTTGGCTTTTATCCATGTGAGGAATTAGAGCTTGGTTCATCTTCATGCCAAGCTCTAGATCATCCAAATCGGGATTTCATTCGTTCATCTTGTTGTATTTTGGATGTTGGGTTTTGGTGCTTGTCGTGTTCCTCATGACAAGCCCAAGTGCTTCGAAAACGGTTTTACTTTGGCAAACTTCTTGCGTTTTCGGTGGCGGAAATATTGCCGGTTCGACCATGAGGAAAGTCCCACACCTTGCCATGTGTGGTGACTTTGCTCTATTTATGGGATGCAATATTTCCACTTTTTGTAGCCCTGTGCTCGTCGCTATCTTTCCAACAAAGTTGGTTTCACCTCATTCGGAGTTCATTTGCAAAAGTTATAGCGGTTTTAGTTTGGCTGTTCTGAACCGGATTATTGGGGCCGGATATTTCGTTCCACCGGAATTTCCGGTTCCCCAACTCGTCCAAGAAATCGGCTAAGGAAAGAAGGAAAAGAGGTGCTGGACTCAACCGGAAATTGTGGTCGGATATTTTGATGACCCGGAATTTCCGAGTTGCCCTCAAAGAGCCTCGCGAAAACGGCTAAGGAAAGTTTGGTTTTGGTTCTGACTCCAGCCGGAATTTCAGCTCGGAAATTTCATGGACTCGGAATTTCCGGTTGACCGGAATTTCCGAGTCTCACTTATACCGGAATTTCCGAGTTTCGAAACAGCCAACGGCTATATTTCCTGGAGAGGTATAAATACCCCTCCCCTTCTTCTTCCTCAGCCAATCTAAGGCAGCACGACTTTCCCCTCTCTCCTACTCCATTGTTGACCTTGGAAAGCTCACTTCCCTCTCAATCCCTCCATAGATTCTTGCATATTCTTTAGGGAAAGTTGAGAGGAGATCTAGATCTACAATCCTACCAATCCATCTCTCCTCTAAGTGAGGGGAACCTAGTGGATCTAGATCTTGGAGTTCCTTTGTGGTTCTTCTCCTTGTTCTTCCTCTCTTCTCCCCCCATAAGCATTAGTTGCTTTTGGTGGGATTTGGGAGTGAGGGATTTGACTCCTTTGTGGTTTTCTTTGTTCTTCCTCTCTTATTCCCCCATAAGCATTTGTTGCTTTGTTGGAATTTGTGAGTGAAGGACTTGAGCACTTCGTGTGCTCTTGCCATTGCATTTGCATCGGTTTGAGCCCTCCACGAGGATTCGTGGTGGTGATACTTGTGAGCTTGTTACTCTTGGGTCATTGGACCCTAGACGCCTTTTGTGGCTAAGACCTTTTGTGGTCACTTGAGAGCCCCCAATTAAGTTGTGGGTGTGTGCCTCAAGACTTGGGAGCCCCCAATTAAGTTGTGGGTGTGTGCCTCAAGATTGTTGTAAGGGATTCGATCTCCGCCCAAAAGGGGATCAATAGTGGAAGGTGAACTCGCAACCTTTTGTGGTTGAGTTCATCAGGAGAATAAGGTGAGCCTTTTGTGGCGTTGCGGCTAACCTGTTGTGGTTGCGCACATCTCTCCAAACGAGACGTACACCCTTTGGGTGGAACTCGGGAATACATCCTCGTCTCCGCGTGCCTCGGTTATTTCTATACCCGAGCTCTTTACTTATGCACTTTACATTGTGATAGCCTTCGTGCTTGAAGTTATATATCTTGCTATCACCTTGATACTTGTATTGCTTAGCATAAGTTGTTGGTGCACATAGGTGAACCTAGTATATTTAGGTTGTATGCTTGTTAAAGTAAAACACTAGTTTTATTCCGCCTTTATCAAGCATACCGGAATTTCCGGTCCATCTAGGCTCGGAAATTCCGGCTCCCCGGAATTTCCGGTCCATCTAGGCTCGGAAATTCCGGCTCCCCGGAAAAAGTTTTAAATCGCCTATTCACCCCCCCCCCCCCCCCCTCTAGGCGACGTCTATCCGTTCACAGTAACACAGAGGCAATGGCACCAGAAGATATTCAAGTGCGTAGTTGACTTTAGACCAATGATGATGACAGAAGGACCGGGGTTCCCAGCTATCTACACTAGTGGTAACTCTCCAAGAACAAGTGTTGGGTGAACAAATTACAATTGGGCAATTGACAGTATTGAAATAACATTGAGACAGAACATCCAGTTTATTAATCATGTAGGCATGTTTTCCATATATAGTCATACGTGCTCGCAATGAGAAACTTGTATAACATCTTTTGTCCTACCAGCCCGTTTGCAGCGGGGCCTCAAGGGAATCTACTGGTAATTAAGGCACTCCGTTTAATAGAGCACCGGAGCAAAGCATTAGCACTTAGTGAAAACATGTGATCCTCATATCTAAGCCATCCCCTCCAGTTATCCCAATTTCTGTCACTTTGGGGCCTCGGGTTCCGGACAGAGACATGTGCAAACAACTTGTAGATACAATCTAAGCAATAATTATAGAGCTTAAATCTAAGATCATGCCACTCGTGCACTAGTGACAAGCATTAAACATAACAAGATTGCAGCAACAATAACTTCACAAACTTATAGATAGACTGATCATAATGTAACAATTCATCGGATCCCAACAAACACAACACTGATTACATCATATGGATCTCAATCATGTAAGGCAGCTCATGAGATCATTGTATTGAAGTACATGGGAGAGAGAGTACCAACTAGCTACAGCCAAGAACCCGTAGTCCATGGGGGAACTACTCACAAACCATCATGGAGTCGAAGTGGAGGCGGTGGAGTCGATGGAGATGGCTCCGGGGGTCAATCCCCGTCCCGGCAGGGTGCCGAAACAGGAACTTCTGACCCCCCGAAACTTGTCTTCGATGGCGGCGGCGCTGCGGAACTCTTCTCGGGAAAAGGCTTTCGTGTTAGGTCTTAGAAATCTGGGGGGTATTTGTTGGCGAAAGGGCGAAGGCGGTGGAGGCTCGAGGGCCCCACACCCTGTCCTCGCGCGGCAGAAGGGGGTGCCGCGCCACCTGGGGGTGTGGGCCCTCGGGGTCCTCCTCCGTGTCGTCTTCGGTGTTTTGGAACCTCCCAGGAAAAATAAGATCTTTGACGTTTCGTTTGTCCAATTCCGAGAATATTTCCTTAACAACTTTTCTGAAACCAAAAACAGCAGAAAACTGTTTCTGTAGGGAGTTATGAATTAAACGGTGGACAGAAGAAAACTGTTTCTGCGCAGAAATCCAAATCTAGTATCAACTTACTACTAGAGGCTTAACTTGTCACAACAATGCAATAAAGTAAAGATACAAAGGAGTTGTTACAGAGGTAAGCATGCTCCTTGACTCAAATAAAAGAAAAATTACAGAAATAAAACATGGGTTGTCTCCCAAGAACGCTTTTATTTAATGCCTTTTAGCTAGGCTTGATAGTTATAACGATGCTCTCATGAAAAATAGAAAATGAAGCAAAAGGAGCATCAAGAAGCAAATTCAAAACACATTTAAGTCTAACCCACTTCCTATGCATAGGAATCTTGTACACAAATAAATTCTCAAAGAACAAAGTGACAAGCATAGGAAGATAAAACAAGAATAACTTCAAAACTTTTAGCATATAGAGAGGTGTTTTAGTACTATGAAAACTTCTACAACCATATTTTCCTCTCTCATAATAATTTTCAGTAGCATCATGATTAAACTCAACAATATAACTATCACATAAAGCATGATTTTCATGATTTACAAACACATAATTTTTATCAAGCTCCAAAATAGTAGGATTAATACTTTCAAACCCACTTTTAACAATTTTATAACAAGATGATTGATCATTCTCAAGAGATATGGGGCTCCAAGATAAAGTCAAGATCTCTCTAATCCCATTTTCATTAGTAGTACAATCAATATTATCAACCAATATAGGACCATCATCTAGAGCTTTATCATAAACATTTTCTAAACAAACTTTCTCATTACCATGCATTTCGAAATTAGGCACAAATAAAGGATTTTCATAATATTTATCAAAATAGCATGGATTATCATAGATAACAGTAGCATAATTATTCTCACAAGTTTTACTCATAGGGAATATTTCAAGAGAATCCACAGGAACATAACATTCATCCTCCTTTGGTAAGCATGGGGGACAATCAAATAGTGTAAGAGATAAAGAGTTACTCTCATTAGAAGGTAGGCATGGGTAGCTAATCCATTCTTCCTCCTTTTGTTCATCACTCTCCTCTTCTTTTTCATCTAATGAGCTTTCAGGTTCAGCAATTTCTTTTTCCACAGGTTCCTGCAAATTGTGGATACATTCCTGTGCATTAATGAGTCTCTCTTTATAATCAATGATATAACAATTATTGCTGAAATTTTCTATGCAATAATCAAGTATAGAAGAGACATAATCTTTAAGGTTATTACAAGCAACACAGGTTTCATAATTTTCAGACATGAAGGATTCTATTTCAGAAGCTCCCATAAATAAAACAAATTGTTCTACTTCTTCAAATCCAAGATCAATATAGTTATTCCAATGATAGTTCACAATTAAAACTTCTTTCCTAAAGCCACATTGGAATTTAAGATGTTTAGTATCCTGTTCAGAGCAACAATTTATATCATGGCGTTTAAGCAAAATTTTAGCAATTGTATTCAACTTTTCTAACACGCCTCTCATGACTTTCCCTTATATGATTCTCTATACTTTATAAATAATTCATTAAGTTCCATAGAGGTTCTAGCATGTTCTGCCATAACAACAGTTTTTTTAATTTTCGGTTTTTCAAATTTTTATGGATTTTCAGATATATAAGAAAAATACAACAAGACAAAAATAAACTAGACAAAAGTAAACTAAACAAAACACAACTAAACAAAAATAAACTAAGCACAAATAAACTAGACAAGACAAAATAAAATAAAAACAGAGAGAGAGGTAGAGTGTACTCCCCAGGTGAACTTATGAGTAGAGCTATGCTCCCCGGCAACGGCGCCAGAAAATAGTCTTGATAACCCACAAGTATAGGGGATCGCAACAGTCTTCGAGGGAAGTAAAACCCAAATTTATTGATTCGACGCAAGGGGAGACAAAGAATAATTATAAGCCTTAACAGCGGAGTTGTCAATTCAGCTGCACCTGGAAAAGCACTAGTAACAGGGGTGATGTGAAAGCAGCAGTAATATGAGAGTAATAGTAACAGTAACACAGCAGCAGCAGAAGTAACACAGAGGCAATGGCACCAGAAGATATTCAAGTGCGTAGTTGACTTTAGAGCAATGATGATGACAGAAGGACCGGGGTTCCCAGCTATCTACACTAGTGGTAACTCTCCAAGAACAAGTGTTGGGTGAACAAATTACAGTTGGGCAATTGACAGTATTGAAATAACATTGAGACAGAACATCCAGTTTATTAATCATGTAGGCATGTTTTCCATATATAGTCATACGTGCTCGCAATGAGAAACTTGTATAACATCTTTTGTCCTACCAGCCCGTTTGCAGCGGGGCCTCAAGGGAATCTACTGGTCATTAAGGCACTCCTTTTAATAGAGCACCGGAGCAAAGCATTAGCACTTAGTGAAAACATGTGATCCTCATATCTAAACCATCCCCTCCAGTTATCCCAGTTGCTGTCACTCTGGGGCCTCGGCTTCCGGACAGAGACATGTGCAAACAACTTGTAGATACAATCTAAGCAATAATTATAGAGCTTAAATCTAAGATCATGCCACTCGTGCACTAGTGACAAGCATTAAACATAACAAGATTGCGGCAACAATAACTTCACAAACTTATAGATAGACTGATCATAATGTAACAATTCATCGGATCCCAACAAACACAACACTGATTACATCATATGGATCTCAATCATGTAAGGCAGCTCATGAGATCATTGTATTGAAGTACATGGGAGAGAGAGTACCAACTAGCTACAGCCAAGAACCCGTAGTCCATGGGGGAACTACTCACAAACCATCATGGAGTCGAAGTGGAGGCGGTGGAGTCGATGGAGATGGCTCCGGGGGTCAATCCCCGTCCCGGCAGGGTGCCGGAACAGGAACTTCTGACCCCCGAAACTTGTCTTCGATGGCGGCGGCGCTGCGGAACTCTTCTCGGGAAAAGGCTTTCGTGTTAGGTCTTAGAAATCTGGTGGGTATTTGTAGGCGAAAGGGCGAAGGCGGTGGAGGCTCGAGGGCCCCACACCCTGTCCTCGCGCGGCAGAAGGGGGTGCCGCGCCACCTGGGGGTGTGGGCCCCTCGGGGTCCTCCTCCGTGTCGTCTTCGGTGTTCTGGAACCTCCCAGGAAAAATAAGATCTTTGACGTTTCGTTTGTCCAATTCCGAGAATATTTCCTTAATAACTTTTCTGAAACCAAAAACAGCAGAAAACATGCAACTGGCACTATGGCATCTTGTTAATAGGTTAGTCCCAGAAAATGCATAAAATGGTGTAAAGTGTATATAAAACATGTAGCAATTGGCATAATATAAGCATGGAACATAAGAAATTATAGATACGTTTGAGACGTATCATACCTTACAAGTGTTTATATGTGTTGTGCACTCTACTTACTTATGTTAAGTAATCAAGCTTGTGTATGTTGGTTTGCACACGATGTATGTTTTGAGCCTCTTGTCTATTTGCTTTCATCTTAATTGGCTCTTGTAGGGATATTAATGGACTATCCCATTTTGGGGAAGGGATGAGCTTTATGGTAACTCACTATCCTAAAATGTGTATTCATGAGGAATACCACTTAGTGGTGATATACCAAGTTTATCTACTCTCTTAGTGGTATGTCTTACTCATGTGAAATTCAGATTCTAAATGTCCATTAATTATCTCTTGTGGATTTCTTTTACCTCTTGTCACAAGGAATGGATTATCACATTATGGGGGAGTAATAAGCTATGTGCATATTACAAGCCTAGAAAATGTGAACATGTGAGGTAATGCCACTTTAGAATTGATATTGTTAATTATCTTGTTTCTATGTGGCATGTTTGTCAAACAAGTTCCATATTTGCTTAAATGCCTTTTTGTTTGAAGGGGATCATGTGCAGAAAACAAAAAAATTCCTAGCAACGATATCCTTAAAACATGCCAAGATCTATTCTATGCAGATATAGTAGTACGAACGGAGATCGGAATACATACCCTTGTAGACCGAAAGCGGGGATTACGTTCCCGCACAAACGTTGTCGATGAAGACCGACGAAACCGACCTCAAGGTCGTGTAGAGGAAGCAGACCTCCCAGCACCGCTAGCGCAGCACCTCGCAGGGCGTTACACACGTACGGTGGAGACGACGACCTCCGAAGCTCCAGTCCAGGACGAGCAGCGGAAGACTTGGACCGGAACACCAGCAGCGCGGCAGCGGGCTATGGTGGAAGAGATCCCTCTCTCAACTCGGCGCAACTCCGACAAAGGGAATCACGAAATCGAGAGAGAATTGGGAATTAATTGGATGAATTAAAAGGCCAGGGGTGCCCCTTCTTATATAGGCTCCCGGGGGGGAGCCAACTTGCCAGCCAGGCAATGTGGGACTAATCCCACATGCCTGGTGCGGCTATGGCTGTGTCGGCCACCTGGTGGGCCCCTTGTGGCACACCTTGGCCCCCACCGAATTCCCCTAGGGAATTTTCCCCTCTTGGGCCTTCTTTCGACCAGAAGGCCCATTTAGAGAAATCAGCCTAAATAAATTCGAGAATAAATATATAAAATCATATTTAGACATTAATTACACTAATTAATATCAAACATATTATATATAATTTATTCTAGCTCCGAAAACTATTTCGTCGCTGCCTGATCTCCATCGGACCTCTCCCGGGACGTTCCCGATGATCTCTTTCCTTTCCGGTTGTCTTGTCGAAACCCCTTAAGTGTGTTACCCTAGCGGTTCGATATAATAACAGGTACGATCGAGACTCCTCTCCGATCAACGACTAACTCGTAGGCCTGGATCCCATGAATCAATCCCTGTGATATAACGAATGACTTTCATCTATCAAACCTGAACGTAAAGTCTTAAACCTTTTGCCATAGCGATACTTAGCGTGTCCGAGTGTCGTTCATAGATATCTCCATATCTAGCTTGACCTCGTTACCGACAACACTATCTTCTACTCATCTATGATTTCATGTCTCCGTGACCTAGTCACATGCTTGCAAGCTCATTAGACATAATCTCACCGAGTGGGCCCTAGAGTATCTATCCTGCTATGCGGACTGGCAAATCCCGCTCTTGACCCCTCGTCTCAACTACTCCTTTCCGATACCCAAAAGTATCACCGTTATTGTCATACTAATTAAGATACGATGTTTGGTGCAATCAAAGTATCTTCCAGGAATAACAATAAGAGTTGGTCTCACGGTCAAAGGCGTAATGACTACGTCCTACAAATATGGGTATGTCCATCACATCGTTCTCCAACGATATGACTTCCATTGCCGACCGGCGCCATGCCCTATGATCGGGAAACCTCGATCATCGATCGCGCAACGAAACTAGTCTTAGTAGAGGCTACTAGGGACCTGGTTGTTTACGCATCACACCCGTATTAATGTTTCCGCTTAATACGGTTACAGCATGACACAAAAACGTATTATGAACAAATGAGATATGATAAATAAATCACTTTATTAATTGCCTCTAGGGCATATCTCCTTCAGTCTCCCACTTGCACTAGAGTACAAATTAATCTAGATTACAACTTGGTAAAAGCCGGACACCCATAGCATCTTGGTGTTTCACGTGCTTGTCAAGCGGAAGAGGCTTCGTCAGAGGATCTGCCACATTCAGATCCGTATGCACTTTGCAAATCTTCACATCGCCTCCTTGTACGTACTGTCGTATCACATGGAAGCGTCGGAGAATGTGTTTGGCGGTGGAGTGAGACCTTGGCTCCTTGGCGTTAGCAATGGCACCCGTATTGTCGCAGAAGAGGACCACGGGGTCTTGCACGCTCGGGAACACTCCAAGTTCAATTATGAACTTCCTCTGCCACACAGCTTCATTCGCGGCTTCGCAAACAGCAATGTACTCCGACTCCATTGTAGATTGTGCGACGATGGGTTGTTTCCCACTTCTCCATCACACGACGCCCCCATTCACCTTGAACACATAACCTGTCTGTGACTTAGAGTCATCGGGGTCTGAGCAGAAACTTGCATCCACGTAACCAGTTACGCCAAGTTCTTCATCGCAGCCACCATAGACAAGGAACATTTCCTTTGTCTTATTGAGATACTTAAGAATGCTCTTAACAGCAATCCAATGCGCCATTCCAGGATTACTCTGGAAACGGCTTGTCAAACTTAGAGCTAATGCCACATCAGGTCTAGTACTTAACATTGCATACATAATCGATCCTATGGCTGAAGCATAAGGATGTTTAGTCATATCGGCCTTATCCTGTTCCGTTACCGGACACTGTGCCTTTCGCAATGTTTTATTCTTGATAACCGGCAGAGAACCCTTCTTTGCCTTCTCCATACCGAAACGCTTCAGTATTTTATCAAGATAAGTACTCTGACTCAACGCTAATAGACGTCTTGATCTATCACGATAGATTTTAATGCCTAAGACGTATGCAGCTTCTCCTAAGTCCTTCATGGAAAACATACTGTTTAAATAACCCTTCACGCTATTCAGAAGTTCCACATCATTTCCAATCAGCAATATGTCATCTACATATAGTGCTAAGAACACAACCGAGCTCCCACTCATTTTCTTGTAAATGCAGGTCTCTTCCAAATTTTGGACAAATCCAAAACCTTTGATTACCTCATCAAATCGAAGATTCCAGCTCCGAGATGCTTGTTTCAATCCATAAATGGAGCGCTGAAGCTTGCATACCTTGCCAGCATTTTCTGGATCGACAAAACCTTCCGGTTGTACTATGTACAACTCTTCCTCAATGTTTCCATTTAGGAAGGCTGTTTTGACATCCATCTGCCATATTTCATAATCGTAATAGGCAGCAACTGCTAACAAAATCCGAATAGACTTCAGCATCGCTACCGGTGAAAAAGTTTCATCGTAGTCAATCCCATGAACTTGTCGGAAACCTTTTGCGACAAGCCGAGCTTTATAGACGGTTACATTACCATCAGCATCAGTCTTCTTCTTAAAGATCCATTTATTCTCGACGGCCTTGCGCCCTTCGGGAATATCCATCAAAGTCCACACTTTGTTATCATACATGGATCCTATTTCGGATTTCATGGCTTCTAGCCATTTCTCGGACTCTAGACTCGCCATTGCCTCCTTGTAGTCCGTAGGTTCGTCTTGTTCAATTAACATGACGGTGCAAACCATGTTGCCATACCATTCTGGTGCGATACGAGATCTACCAGACCTACGAGGTAGAATACTTTCCTCAACAGTTTCTCCCACTCCATCTGTGGAGGACGTTTCCAAAACAGCTTCCGTTGCGCCACTCGGAATCTCGAGTTCAGGATCAACGATCTCATCGAGGTCTACCTTCCTCCCACTTACTCCTTTTGCGAGAAACTCCTTCTCTAGAAAGGTACCGGTCTTCGCGACAAACGTTTTGCCCTCAGCTTGGTTGTAGAAGGTGTATCCTACGGTTTTCCGCGGATATCCTACAAAGACGACTTTCTCCGACTTCGGTTCGAGTTTGTCGGGCTGTAGTTTCTTAACATACGCCTCACAACCCCAAATCTTCAGAAACGATAACTTAGGCTTCTTGCCATACCATAATTCATACGGTGTCGTTTCAACGGATTTGGACGGAGCCCTATTTAAAATGAATGCGGCTGTTTCTAACGCATAACCCCAGAAGGATACGGGCAAATCGGTAAGAGACATCATAGACCGGACACTATCCAGTAGAGTACGATTACGTCGCTCGGACACGCCGTTACGTTGCGGTGTTCCAGCAGGCGTAAGTTGGGGTACGATGCCACAACTCCTCAGATGTGTGCCAAACTCAAAACTCAAATACTCGCCACCACGATCGGATCGGAGGTGCTTGATTTTCTTGTTAAGCTGATTTTCAACTTCACTTTGAAATTCTTTGAACTTTTCAAAAGTTTCAGACTTGTGTTTCATCAAATAGATATAACCGTATCTACTCAAGTCATCAGTGAAGGTGACGAAGTAACGATAACCATTGCGTGTCGATACGCTCATTGGTCCACACACATCTGTATGTATGATCCCCAATAAATCCGACGCCCGTTCAACGAAACCTTTGAACGGTGTCCTGGTCATTTTGCCCATAAGGCATGGTTCGCATGTATCGAGGGATCCAAAATCCAACGAGTCCAAAAGTCCATCGGAGTGGAGTTTCTTCATGCGCTTTATACCAATATGACCAAGACGGCAATGCCACATATACATGGCGGTATCATCACTACACTTAATCCGTTTGGCTTCTATGTTATGTATGTGAGCACTACGATCGAGATTCAATAAGAATAAACCATTACTCTCGGGAGCATCAACATAAAAGATGTCATTCATATAAATAGCACAACTGCTTGATACTGATTTAAATGAATAACCGTCTTGTAACAGGCAAGACCCACTTATAATGTTTACACTCAACGATGGTACAAAATAACACTTATTTAAAACCAAAACTAATCCCGATGGTAGATGTAGAGGGAGCGTGCCGACAGCCACCACATCGACTCTCGATCCGTTGCCGACGCGCATCGTCACCTCATCCTTAGCCAGCCGCGGTTTATTCCGTAACTCCTCCTGAGAGTTACATATATGAGCAACAGAACCAGTATCAAATACCCAAGTGTTGCTACGGGCGGATGTAAGGTACACATCTATAACATGTATATCAAATATACCTTGCTCTTTCTCGACTATCTTGCCAGCTTTCCTATCCTCCAGGTACTTGGGGCAATTGCGCTTCCAGTGACCTTTTCCCTTGCAGTAGAAGCACTCCACGCCAGCTCTGGGACCAGATTTGTTAGTCTTGGGCTTGGCAACCAGTTTGCCATCCCTCCTGGACTTCCAGCTCTTCTTTCCCTTGCCACCGGATTTCTTAAAATCGACGGTCTTGTTGACCATCAACAGCGTGTGCTCCTTCTTGATCTCCACCTCAGCAGTCTTGAGCATCACGAACACTTCACCCAGGGACTTAGCCATGCCCTGCATGTTGTAGTTCATGACGAAGCCTTTATAGCTAGGGGGCAACGATTGCAGCACCCTATCAATCGCCAGCTCATCGGGAATCTTGCATTCCAGAGCATTCAGGCGTTGAACGTAGCCAGACATCTTGACCACGTGCTCGCTCACACTGCTATGCTCCTCCATCTTGGCCGAGAAGAAAAGCTCAGAAGCTTCATATCTCTCAGCCTTAGCCTGCGGCGCAAAGACAGCCTTGAGATCAGAAATTATCTCGAAGGCACTCATCTTCTCAAAGCGCTTCTGCAGGTCGGCTTCCATGGCGTAGAGCATGCCACTCTGGACAAAAGCGGAGTCATCCGATTTGGTCTGGAAGACCTTCTTCTCATCCTCAGAGGCTTCATCTGCGGGAGGGTCACCTATGGCGGCCTCAATGACGTAGGCCACCCTATGGGGAGTGAGGAGGATCCTCAGGTTGCGGAACCAGGCCATGAAGTTTGACCCATTGGTCTTAAGCTTTTCTTTCTCAAGGAACAGACCTAGGTTAAACGAGGGGCGAGACATCTACAATGGAATTTGCAACAACATAAGACTTTGTTCATAATAATTTTGAGTTATACTATTTTTAGAAAATAACTAACATAACTCCCACTCAAACGAACATCCCTCCTGGTCGTTTAAGCGATTACACGACCCCTATCCATCGCACCACCCCTCATCGTCAGAGCCGGCAGCACAACTTCAAGGGTAGACAATTGTCCATCACAACAACTCTGTGACTCATGCTCGACCTTTCGGCCTCCGTGTTCCGAGGCCATATCTGCATATGCTAGGCTCGCCACTATAACCTCCACGTAACGCTTGTGCAACATGGCTTACACCCACTGTATGCGAACGACGATATGTCTGACACCCGATCGTCACGGCCTGCCTCATAACGTAGAACTTTCTTGGTGGTGCTCGTTGGAGGAAGAACACTAGTGGTATTTTTGAAGGGATCATCTTATATACAACTACCGCCGCGTAACTAATATATACTAATATATATAATCACACAATATAAGATGCACACAAAACATCAAATGTAATGCGATGTGATATAGTCCATTGCGCCATGGTCTTCTTGGCGCCCGCAGTTCACAAACAATTTAATAAACCTACCTTGACCATATCACATTGCCCCTGCAAAATAAAGTTAGACGTTTCTACTTTATCTTTTGCATATTTTACGTGGCTGGGGCTTTCGTAAAAAGAACCGCTTCTTACCTACGAACTTATGACCACAACAACGATCCAATAATTGCATGTTTAAGCATCCCTTTCGGGCCCTCCATTGAAAATGCAAGACCAACTAAAGAGAGAGACAGACACCCGCCAGCCACAGATACGGTACAAGCCGTATGTCAGTAGTGGAACCAGTCTCGCGTAAGCGTACGCGTAAAGTCGGTCCGGGCCGCTTCATCAACTCGATGCCGCTGGAATCACAAGTGCACGCTAGAGGGTAGCAAATAACAGGAACGGTGCCCCCGTGCAGAACACAGGTTCTAACAGCGTACAGCTATATCTACGATAGATCGGCTCTGATACCACTGAAGGGGATCGTGTGCAGAAAACAAAAAAATTCCTAGCAACGATATCCTTAAAACATGCCAAGATCTATTCTATGCAGATATAGTAGTACGAACGGAGATCGGAATACATACCCTTGTAGACCGAAAG
Source organism: Poa annua (assembly GCA_026929855.1). Classification (NCBI taxonomy): domain Eukaryota; kingdom Viridiplantae; phylum Streptophyta; class Magnoliopsida; order Poales; family Poaceae; genus Poa; species Poa annua. The sequence continues at coordinate 78,161,166 of CM049433.1, forward strand.
CGGGGATTACGTTCCCGCACAAACGTTGTCGATGAAGACCGACGAAACCGACCTCAAGGTCGTGTAGAGGAAGCAGACCTCCCAGCACCGCTAGCGCAGCACCTCGCAGGGCGTTACACACGTACGGTGGAGACGACGGCCTCCGAAGCTCCAGTCCAGGACGAGCAGCGGAAGACTTGGACCGGAACACCAGCAGCGCGGCAGCGGGCTATGGTGGAAGAGATCCCCCTCTCAACTCGGCGCAACTCCGACAAAGGGAATCACGAAATCGAGAGAGAATTGGGAATTAATTGGATGAATTAAAAGGCCAGGGGTGCCCCTTCTTATATAGGCTCCCGGGGGGGAGCCAACTTGCCAGCCAGGCAATGTGGGACTAATCCCACATGCCTGGTGCGGCTATGGCTGTGCCGGCCACCTGGTGGGCCCCTTGTGGCCCACCTAGGCCGGCCACCTTGGCCCCCACCGAATTCCCCTAGGGAATTTCCCCTCTTGGGCCTTCTTTCGACCAGAAGGCCCATTTAGAGAAATCAGCCTAAATAAATTCGAAAATAAATATATAAATCATATTTAGACATTAATTACACTAATTAATATCAAACATATTATATATAATTTATTCTAGCTCCGAAAACTATTTCGTCGCTGCCCGATCTCCATCGGACCTCTCCCGGGACGTTCCCGGTGATCTCTTTCCTTTCCGGTTGTCTTGTCGAAACCCCTTAAGTGTGTTACCCTAGCGGTTCGATATAATAACAGGTACGATCGAGACTCCTCTCCGATCAACGACTAACTCGTAGGCCTGGACCCCATGAATCAATCCCTGTGATATAACGAATGACTTTCATCTATCAAATCTGAACGTAAAGTCTTAAACCTTTTGCCATAGCGATACTTAGCGTGTCCGAGTGTCGTTCATAGATATCTCCATATCTAGCTTGACCTCGTTACCGACAACACTATCTTCTACTCGTCTATGATTTCATGTCTCCGTGACCTAGTCACATGCTTGCAAGCTCATTAGACATAATCTCACCGAGTGGGCCCTAGAGTATCTATCCTGCTATGCGGACTGGCAAATCCCGCTCTTGACCCCTCGTCTCAACTACTCCTTTCCGATACCCAAAAGTATCACCGTTATTGTCATACTAATTAAGATACGATGTTTGGTGCAATCAGTGTTGGATTAGGCGGCGCCTAGGCAGCGCTTAAGCACGCTTAGGCACTAGGCGATGGACAAACGCCTCGCCTAGGTCATAAGCGGAACTCTAGGCAACACAACTAAGAAATTGTATTCTCTAGCAAGAAATTCATACCTTATTGCACTTACCAATCATATGGACCATAATCAGTGACAATCGTTGTTAGTTTACTCATTTATATGTGCTAAATTAGTATGTGTAGATATAGAATGACCCAAATATGCACCTGATGGCAAAAACTATATACCGCCTAGGTCACGCCTTGTCCGCTTAAGCATCGCCTAGGCCCTAGGCGAACGCCAACCGCCTCGCTTACGCCTAGCACTTTTTCCAACCTTGGGTGCAATCAAAGTATCTTCCAGGAATAACAATAAGAGTTGGTCTCACGGTGAAAGGCGTAATGACTACGTCCTACAAATATGGGTATGTCCATCACATCGTTCTCCAACGATATGACTTCCATTGCCGACCGGCGCCATGCCCTATGATCGGGAAACCTCGATCATCGATCGCGCAACGAAACTAGTCTTAGTAGAGGCTACTAGGACCTGGTTGTTTACGCATCACACCCGTATTAATGTTTCCGCTTAATACGGTTACAACATGACACAAAAACGTATTATGAACAAATGAGATATGATAAATAAATCACTTTATTAATTGCCTCTAGGGCATATCTCCTTCATTGTTCTCCCATTTTTTGGTATCTTGTTTGTGAGAGAGTTTCTTGATGCTTAGTATGATCATTGAATATGTGAAGCCATCAAGAATCTCTATATAAGCATGTTTTTCAATTCTTACATTTTGCCACATGCTTATGTTTTGTGAATATGATCTTGAATACATATATGTCATGTACCACCGAGAAATATCCCCATACAATCATTGTCTTTGACAAGTGATAATTATATTTGTGGTAAATTTATTGATCATATTTACATTGGCTATTGTTTCTAAATTGTCTTATTTTATCGTCAAGTTTTGTTTTGGTCTAACCACCATTTTGTCTTCTTTGCTTCATTTGGATCTTTTTGTTGCTCTACTCATAATTTGTGTTGTGCTTTCTTGAGTTAGGAAAAGCAAGGATCCCATTCTTGTGCACTTACACTCAAAGACTTAATTCTAAGTAATGCACCATTCTCGGGGGAGCTATCCTACATTGAGTAGAACATCATCTTTTAAATTGATACTATATCTTATTGCTCTTCTTGAACATGACTAATGCTTTAATAATATATATGGAGAGTGATGATCTCATTGGTGTGCTTTTTGTATTCATATACAAGATCATAAATAATGCACGAATCTTGGAGGAGCAATCCTATATGCTTTATAACATTAGTTATCTTCAATTGGTATTTGATCCCGATGACTTGTCTCTTTACAAGACAAACATTTTTCGTCTTGGTACTTTGTGTCATCATGAAAAGTGTAGAGGGCTTGGTTTATTTGTTGGAACCTTACTCTTCTTTGTGGAGTTGGCTATCTCATCCCATGGTTCTTAGTCTACCTTCTTGGATGAGATAAACCTTCGAGCATGTTTGTTTGATTTATTTCTTATGCTCATTGGTTTAGCCTTGACCTTGTTTTCATTTGTTATCTTTTCAAATTGGTTTCTCCAATCATGTGTTGATTTGAGTCTTTGATATAATGTGGACAAATCTTTATCTTGCCACACTTTTGTGTAGCTTCTTGATTTAATTGGTGTTTTGTCCAAATTGTATCTCATTTGGTTCTTGAAAGTTTTGTGCAAGCATATTTACTATATGTATATCTTATGGCATGCTTACTTTCGTTGATCCAATATACAGGATAACCTTCTTCCATTTTCCTTGTGCAACTTACCGCCACATCCCCTTCCAAAGACGCGAAGGTGCTGCCGGCAAATTCGGCAAAGGAAACAAAGTACAAAAAATGGCTCCTCCCACCCCGCTCAGGCGACTCCAATGGCGATGAGATCTCCTCCTAGATTCGTCGAGAAGATCTCATGCAAGATCAAGGTATGGACTCGCGTGATCCTTTCTTCGATCCTCACTCCATTGCGCACCGTTTGGATTTCTCCCCTGGTCATGCTTTTCGGATCAAAGTCCGAGACGAGTTTGCTACATCCGTCAACCCAATCTCTGCCTCTAGTGGTTTCACGTTAATCGTGTCGTTTGGAAGGGCTGTATTTGATCTTAACCCTCTCAATGTTAGTCTGGCTCTATCTGCCTGTCTCGGTGCTGCGTTTGATGAATTGAGGGTTTCTTTGGTTAAAGACAGAGTTTTCATGTCTGATGTATGTTCAAAGGCAGTGGGTTTCTTAGTGCTGAAACAGAGAATGCATGTGTCGCCTGAATTTGTTTGCTTTTTTGATCTTTGGGGTTTTGGCGGCCCAAATTGGCAGCGTGAGGAACAACTTTGGTATCGTGAACAGCAGAATGAATGGACCCATGTTAGTCACAAATCCAAGCAGCATGCACCTCAGCCTAAGCGACATTATCGTGTTAGACAGCCTCAGATTTCATATTTGCAAGTTACTACCAGAGATATCAATCCAAATACTCTGCTTTCTAGTGCTAATTCTATTCCAATTGGACAACGTGTTAATCCAGAACCACAATCCACTGAGTTAGCTGATGATCGGCAACCTCGGATTCTATTGAGATCTGCCCCGGGACAAGAAATTTCAAATTCAAATTTGAATTTGGTGGTTGGGGCAGTTCAGATTTCTCAGGAACAACCACCGGATATCCCTTCGGTAAATTTAATCCAGGATAATATTTCTGTTAACCCTCATCGGAACAAACCCACGCAGGAATATAGGCAGATATTTTGTGGTCGTTGTTTAACTCTTGGTCATAGTAAATGGAAGTGTACAAATGATATTAGATGCAAATCCTGCAAAGAATTTGGTCACGTATCTGCCAGCTGTCACAACAGACTTAACAAACAGAAAAAATATTGGAAAGTGGTTGCCAAATCTACTCCAGTACCTGCATCGACCGGAACGCCTTCAGCTACAGTGCCTACCTCTTCATCTCCATCGCCGCAGAGCATCTCTCATGTCTCTGAATCCCCATTAGATTTCTTGAGCTCCTCGACTCCTTGCACTCCTCCAACCCCTCCCTGCGATCCTTCAATGGCCAACTACCCCTGCGATGTCTTCCCGCACGTCCCCGCCGGGATGACGGCGATAGCTCCTGGACCTCTGCGCACTCAGCGGGGTTATGTGGTGCTCGGAGGGGACGCACCGCACATCTGCGATGATTGGGCAATCGCCACCCTACTGCCGGAGATTGACGCTGATCACTATGAGCAAGGGCTGGAGATCATCCTCGACCAGCTGCAGGCGACAGGGCTTGAAGTTCGCTCCACCTCCCGCTGTGCAATGGGCACGGCGCTGATCAGGTTTGCCACCGTGACTGACAGAGATACAGCGATTGAGCTTAGCCCTATGCAAGTTGGAGATGCTATGATCCGTTTTGTTGCGCAAGATCAAGGAATCAATCGCCGTGCTAATCTGCTTACTCATGATGTATGGATTATGCTGCTGAATTTACCCTAGGAGTTTTGGGATGTTAATTGCATCATGAAAGCAGTAGTGCCTTATGGTAGATTCTTAGTTTGGAATGAAGATTTATCCAATCGTGCTAGAGTCCTGGTTAAAATTCGTGCTTTCAATGTTGATACCCTGCCAATGAGCTTAGTTGTGATGCGCAATATTGCTGAAGATGGACATACAGATACTTGGGCGTGCCCTCTGGTGATTTTATCACGCAGGACGCTTGGAGGGTTTGCTGGAGATGAAGACCCACTGCCACCTAATGGTGGCAATCCACATCTGCTCCCACCTCTGAACCATGGAGCTTTTTGGCATCAGCCGAATTTTGGAGGCAATCCAGGAGAGATGCAGCAAGATGCTGCACCGCAACATGGAGCACCAATGGATGCAGCACCGGCAGCCATGCAACATGGCAATGATGCAAATGTAGAAACATGGAACCTGGCACCCCCCCACTGCAGCATAATATCCAAACAGATCCTATGGAAGTGCTTAAGGGCTTGATTGAAGCATTGGTGATTAGTGCTGATGACATTATACCCAGGCTTGGTAACAGTAAGATCTCTGGTGCGAGATGCACGATGTCTGAATCTGTTGGAGCTGCTGGAACTATCAAGACATGTACTCTCCAAATCAGCACCATCACTTCAGGAAGAAACTTCGAGATACTAGCTAACAACAATGTGACACTTGAAGAGGAAGAAGTGGCTGAAGTTCCAGCACCACGAGCAAAGAAGCAGAAAAAAGATAAAATAAAAATGTGTCGCAAGTTAGGCGAAGCTCAAGGCTTGCTCTTCTCAAGGGAGACTTTAAGGATCAACAGAGTGCATTGGAGGCTGGAGAGGGCTCTACCAATGGAAACAATCTGCAAGCCAAGTTCCAAGCTGCTCTGGTCGATGAAGAGGCTGCTCCTCCACCATATCTTCTAGTTGAGACTCTGAAAGTGATTGGAGAAAGTCACTGCAAGATGCCACCTACGGTGTTGTCTGAAGCTGCACTAAACTACAACAGTGCAGATGATAGCGAATAAACCTCAGATCACTTGGGCCAGGGACAGGGCTTCTTTCTGTTCCTTTATCATTAGGAGATTCATTTTGTTAGTCGAGATCAAATTTGTGTTCATGTCTTATCAGTGTCAGTTTAAACAGTGTCTTTTGTATCAGTGCAAACTTGCTTGGTTGTACTGGGTTCAGAACTGCATCAGTGTATGGCAGCTTGGAAGTTATCAGGATTATTATGTTATGTAGTCTGATTTGCAATGTGCGATATGTTTTTGTTATTTGTGCTGCTTATGTCGCTTTCTATGCTGCCTGTTTAAAACGTGCTTCATCTTGATACTTGGTTTGCGGATGATATGCTCTTATCCAGTCAAACGGTCCCTCATTTTAATGAATACATTACATGTATTCGCTGTTAACCCCAATTTTATAGTATCCAATGAATAGAGCCTGGAATTTTTTCAATTGGAATACCAGAGGGGTTAACTCGCAAGAAAGATGTGATGATCTGACCAATAAAATCAGTCAAAGTAACTGTAATGTGATCTGCCTACAAGAAACTAAGAGGGAAAGTTTTGACATCAGCTATATCTAGAAATTCTGTCCTAGAAGGCTCAACCAATTTGTTTATCAACCATCAATTGGTAACTCAGGAGGCATTATCACAATATGGAATGGAAGCCATTTTAATGGTTCAGTTGTTAGTCAAGATAAGTTTCAAGTCACTGTCAAACTAGTCTGCAATTTCTCTGCACAAGAAATTTACGTAACAAATGTTTATGCTCCGTGTTCGGCAGAAGGGAGACATGAATTTGCTGATTGGTTCTTGCAGCTAGATAGCTCGAGTTTTGAACATTGGATTATTATGGGAGATTTTAACATGATCAGAAGCACTGAGGACAGAAATAGAGGTGGGGGAAATGTTAACAATATGCTGTTGTTCAACTCCTTAATCCAAGCACATGATTTGGAAGAAATTCCCCTAAAAGGAAGAGCCTATACATGGAGTAATATGCAGAACACACCTTTGCTAGAAAAGCTTGATTGGATTTTCACCTCTCATGGTTGGACTATAACTTTTCCCAATACATCTGCAGCACCTATGGCTAGATTGGGATCAGACCACACTCCAATAATAATCCAAATATCCTCTAATATCCCCAAGGCTCACATTTTCAGATTTGAGGAATATTGGTTGGACTTCCCAAAGTTCAAAGAAACAGTGGAAAAGTATTGGCAACATACAGGGTTTTATAGAAATGCAGCACAGGATCTGACAGCAAGATTTAAATCTCTTAGATATGGCATAAAGAAATGGTGTAAGACCATTTCTAACCTTTCAATCACAATTGAGAATTGCAATTATATTATGGCAATGATTGATGGTTTGGAGGATCAGAGGACACTATCAGTGCCAGAGAAAAATTTCAGAGCTAATCTCAAAGCACACTTATATAAGTTACTACAGGCTCAGAGACTTTATTGGAGGAAGAGAGCCAATATTAGATGGGCTAAGTTGGGTGATGAAAATACCAAATTTTTCCATGCTATTGCCACCAGGAATTATAGGAATAACAAAATTGCTTCTCTGTTAAATGAGAACAATGAACTGACTAGTGAGCATAATGATAAAGCAGATATCCTTTGGCACTCATTTAAAAAGAGACTCGGAGAGAATACCAATGCAGCAATGGAATTTGATCTTGCTAGTCTAATTACCCCTCAGGATCTGAGTGAGTTGGAACTCCCTTTCACAACTGAAGAAATTGATGATGTTATTAAGCATATGTCATTCGATAAAGCACCTGGACCGGATGGTTTTAATGGACTATTCATGAAAAAATTCTGGTATTTAATCAAGCATCAGTTCTATAGTCTGTGCAACAGTTTTCATGCTGGGAATTTGGATATTCAGAGTATTAATACTGCTTTCATTACTCTAATCCCAAAAAATCAGAACCCAGAAACAGCAGCAGATTTTAGGCCAATATCATTAGTCAGTATGGGATTAAAAGTGCTTACTAAGTTACTAGCAAACAGGCTGCAAAAGGTGATTATACCCCTCATCCATAAGAACCAGTATGGGTTTATCAAGACCAAGTCAATTCATGATTGCATATCTTGGGCGTTTGAATATCTGCATATTTGCCACCAATCAAAGAAGGAGATTGTCATTATCAAGATTGACTTTGAAAAGGCATTTGATATGGTGGAACATAACGCAATTATGACAATGCTAAAGCATCTTGGCTTCGGAGATGTGTTTATTGCTTGGGTGAAAAATATATTAGAAACTGCTTCAACTTCAGTTATCTTGAATGGGGTACCCGGAAAGATTATAAAGTGCAAAAGAGGAGTAAGGCAAGGAGATCCACTGTCTCCTCTGTTATTTGTTACAACTACAGAGCTGTTACAAATTGTGATTAACGAAGCATGGCAACAAGGGATTATAAGTCTGCCTTTGGATAGCAGTTATGGACAGAAATACCCAATTTTGCAATATGCCGATGACACTTTGATTATAATGCCAGCAGACTCAACCCAGATTATAAATCTTAAGGAGATTTTAAAGAGTTTTTCTCAATCTACAGGGCTCAAAATTAATTACCACAAAACCTCAATGGTGGCAGTTAACACATCGACTGAGAAAACGGATGAACTATCACAGTTACTGGGCTGTAAAGTGGAAAGCATGCCTTTCACATATCTTGGTTTGCCTATGGGGCACAGTAGACCCAAGATGGAGGATCTAGTCCCAGTTATCAGTCGTATGGATAAAAGATTATCTGGGATTTCAAACCTATTATCTTACTGCTCTAGATTAGTAGTAATCAAATCCATCATATCAGCTATGCCAAATCACATTATGTGTGCTCTGAAGGTGCATTACACACACAGAGATCATATGGAGAAATCAATGAGAGTGTTTTTATGGCATGGTAAAGATATTGATAGAAAAGGGAAATGTCTGATAAAATGGGACAAAGTGTGTCTCCCAAAAAAGGCTGGTGGACTTGGTGTGTTGAATTTAAGATCTCACAATCAAGCACTGCTGATGAAAAACTTATATAAATTCTATAATCAGCTGGATATTCCCTGGGTAAACTTATTATGGAATGCATATTATAGTAATAATACAGTTCCTATGAGTAATGCAAGGAAAGGATCATTTTGGTGGAGGAGTTGCCTCACTTTCCTGGATGATTTCAAAAGAATTGCTACTTGTCAGCCAAAGACTGGAAAAAGCATTCTTCTGTGGGAAGACAAATGGCATGGAACTGCTCTTAAGGTACAATTCCCAGAATTGTTCTCTTTTGCGATCAATAAATCAATTAGTCTGGAATATGCTATAGGAGGTGTGGAAGACTTCTATGATCTTTTCTCACTTCCTTTATCCATGACTGCTTTTGATCAAAGTGTTCAACTTAAAGAGTTACTAGATGACATCCATGATGATGGAAATAAAGATAAATGGAGTTTTCCTTGGAATACTGCTGGATACTCCACTCGGAAAGTATATCTGGAACTGAATAAACATCCTGATGCACATGTGATTTTTAAATGGATATGGAAATCCCCATGGTTGCCAAAGCACAAGTTTTTCTTCTTGTTAATGATTCAAGACAGAATTAATACGAGAGATTTATTAGCCAGGAAGAACTTTTATGTGACAACAACTGACTGTGTGTTATGTGATATGGCGACAAGAGAAACAAGACTGCACATGCTTTTTTCATGCAACTTCAGTAAGGATTTCTGGCAGCAATTGGGCATCACTTGGGATACTGACCTTCAGTTTAATGAGATGATTCTGGACGCGAAAGAAAGGTCTAATGCTTATTTCTTCAAATTGGCGATGATGGTCGGAAGTTGGAGCATCTGGAATCACAGAAATAAAATTATCTTTGATAATGAAAACAGGGACATTATCTCATGTTCTAGTTTTTTCAAAAATGCAATAGAAGAGGTGAGGCATAGGGTTAAGCCCAGTCTCAAAGAGGGCATGCAGGCCTGGATTGATACTTTGTAATTTTTTCGAACATGTAGTTTTAGATTGGTCGATGTTGTACAGTTGTTAAAGTGGTAATAGAAAATGGAAAATGATGAAGTGGGGGTTTTCCCCACTGTTCTTGGCTTCAAAAAAAATATATAGGATAAACTCCATCAAATCCTAAATGGCTAAGATGTGCATGAAATTCTATTTCATATCAATATGCACATATTTATGTGGAGTTTGTCCTATGTATTGTAGTTGGTCTAACTAGTTTGGACCCAATTAGTTTGGGTACCATAGTGTACTTGATTTGTTTTAGGTACATGGGAGATGCATTGGAAGCTTGTCACATATTAAAGAAGATGTTTTCACCATGTGCTTATAGGAGCCAAGCTTGGATGATTGTGAACTCTCATCCTCTACACCGTCAATGCTATCTCGGTAACAAGTATCTAACTCATGCATATATTTCTAGCTCTCAACTTTGTGTAGGTTGTTCTTTGGCATGAGTATCTCTAAGTTGCATTTGATGTGGTTTTTGCAAAGTTCCCTCAAAACGTCTTTATTGCAAATGTGAGTAAGCCGGGATGATTACACATCAAGGGGAATATATATAATCATTTTCATGTTTCTCCAATCCACGATATGTTAATCTAGCAAATCTTTTTCAAAGTCTCTCTTGTACAATATTGATGAATTCTCAAAATCATTTGCCTTATGTGATATTTGTTATCTTTATCGAAGCATCCCAACTATCACTTATCCTATGTGGGTGTTTGTGATGCTTTGAGAATTTGGTGTTGGAAGTTCATCTATGCCCTTTTAGATTATTTTGAGCTATGTGCTTTGCTTTTAAGCAAAAATCTTATCGGTGTATTTATGACTTCCTCTTGGATATCATGGTCTTTACCTTGTACTTATTGTTGTGTGTGCATGTTTCTTTGTTGACTTAGTGTCTACCTAGAAACTTATACACATGAGAGTAGTTACATCTTTAATTGGTATTCAAAATCTTTAGTGATCACCTTTCATTACTTTCTTGATTCTTTGGTGATCTCTAAAAGTCACAAGCTTTGCTCTTATTTCGGTATCACTTTGCCTCTTAATAAACTTGTAATCCTATTTGTTATATCTTCTTTGGAGTGTGTGTTTGCGAAATACATGATATGCACTATGTGCCTCATATTTTGAAAGACTATGCTGATGCCTCGGCTCATCCGTGTTTGAGTCTCCTAAAATGTATTTCCATGTCACACCCATCCTTTCTCGTTTGAGCAAGTCTTCATTTGTCACTTCTTTCTCTTGTTGCTCAACATTTGTTTGTTGCAAGTTATATTTCTTCTTTCCCCACCTAAACTATCTTACTCTTATTTGTGTTCAAAATTATCTAGGAGGAAGTGAGGATTCCATGTTATGCACACTATACTGAAATACAAATATTTCATTGTGCATGTACCTTGGGGAGTTCCCTCTTGAATTTTTAGAACACTTGGTTGATCTTATCATAATATCTTCTTGTGCTCAATTGGTTTCGGATCCCTTGATTGCTTGCTTCTTTGTGAATGCATCCTTCTTTTGCAATTGGTATCCTTCTAGTGGATTTCAATTGGTATCTTTCTTGTGCAATTTTTGGATCCTCAATATAGTTTGATCCCCTCCATCTATTCGTCCTTGGATATGTGCATTTGATTTCACTCATATCATGAGAAATGCATAATTTATGCAGGAGATCTTAATATCTTATTATGTTGTCCTTCTAAACCTTTTCGCCCATTTCGGCAATCGTTGCCAATGGGGGAGAAGTTTGGAGGGTTGTATGGAATTGGCTTTGTACTTTGCTATATTTCCCTTTCTTGCCTTTGCATTCGTTGCTTGGTTTTATATATAGTGGAAACTCCACCATCGGTAATGGTTGACAATACATGCAATGAATTCATGTTCATACACACGTGCATAAATTATGGGGGAGTTTGCACTATATATGTGGATGGACTAACATCACATACCTTTGTAGTATTTGATTTTAGTGCAACCACTCTTGTTCGTTAAATTCCATATTATAAACCCTCTCAAAAGAGATTGTCATCAATTACCAAAATGGGGGAGATTGAAAGAGCATTTTCCCTCATGTGTGGTTTTGGTAATTAAATGACAATCTCTATGGACTAATGTTTGCATTGAGATATCATTATAGATCTTGTCCATGGAAATAGTGGAGTTCATGTGTTGGACTCTTGAAGCTTATTTGATGACCAAGGTTCCATTTAAAGGTGTATATGATGGATGGTCATGTGTTGAGATGAGCATATTGCAAGTATGTCTTGAAGATTCAAGACATCATCTTAGTGAAGAAAAGATGAAATGTGCAAGACCAAGAGAAGCTTCTCGAAGAGATCCTATGCTTGGAGTTTGCTATGGATACATGAAGACGGCACTTAACGAGAACTCTCCCATTATGGGTATGTGGGAGTATTTGAAGAAGTCTTCATCAAGCTTGTGCGTGCACGCGCAATCAAGAAAGATGATCCACTTGAAGAGATCAAGATAGTCATCATCTAGCTCAAGTGGAATGCTCAAGGCAAAGGTATGATCTTGATAGGTTTTCTTTTCTACCGGTCTCATGTTGTTTTCGGGAGACCGGGTTATAGGATAGATAGGCGTACTATCAAGAGGGGCTCTCGAGTGAGTAACCTTATCGCATCGTTGTGGGGAGCTCAAACCTTTGCATACTTGGCATATCATATTTCTTGTTTCTTATTTGGCTTTTATGCTTGTGAGGAATTAGAGCTTGGTTCATCTCCATGTCAAACTCTAGTTCTTTGGAAACTGTCTTTCTTTGGAAAAATTGTTGTGTTTTATCCATGTGAGTATTTAGAGCTTGGTTCATTTCCATACTAAGCTCTAGTTCATCAAAAACGGATTTCATATGAATAACTTGTTGCGTTTTTTATATTAGAGGTTTTACCGGTTTACATGTTTTAGGAAAGTTTAACCTTTCCCCATTTGGTTTTATCCTCACATGACGGACTATGATGTTTCTATGCACATTCAAGTAGAGCTCATTGTAACGATTCGAACGAACCGAAAATCATCGAAAACGGAGTCCGGATGAAAAAGCTACTGCAGTTTTCGTTTTGCTGTTTCTGTCAGTTTTCAGGCACTCGGAATATCCGATTCTAGACTGAACCGGAATATCTGATCTGCGCAGTTTTTTCTCGAAAAAACAGCCAAGGAAAAGGGGGAAAGTGGCACTGGACCCAGCCGGAAATTTGACTCGGAAATTTCACTTTTGAGCGGAATTTCCGGTCAATCGGAATATCCGAGCAACCGAAATTTCCGGTTAATTCTGGGCCCAACGGTTATATTTTCTGGGGGGGTATAAAAACCCCCCCTCTTCTTCTTCCCTTGCCCATCCAAGGCAGCACGACTTTCCCCTCTCTCCTACTCCATTGTTGAACTTGGAAAGCTCACTTCCCTCTCAATCCCTCCATAGATTCTTGCATATTCTTTAGGGAAAGTTGAGAGGAGATCTAGATCTACAATCCTACCAATCCATCTCTCCTCTAAGTGAGGGGAACCTAGTGGATCTAGATCTTGGAGTTCATTTGTGGTTCTTCTATTTGTCCTTCCTCTCTTCTCACTGATACGTCCCAAACGTATCTATAATTTCTTATGTTCCATGCTTATATTATACCAATTGCCTACATGTTTTATACACATTTTATATTGTTTTATGCATTTTCTGGAACTAACCTATTGACAAGATGCCACAGTGCCAGTTCCCTGTTTTCTGCTGTTTTTGGTTTCAGAAATCCACTTAAGGAAATATTCTCGGAATTGGACAATTTTTATACCGAAGATCTTAGAATTCCAGACACGTTCCAGAAGTCCGAGGGAGAAAAGGAGACGGGCACCGAGGCGCCCACCTCAAGGGGTGGCGCGGCAGCCTCCTTGGCCGCGCCAGGACCTGAGGTGGGGCCCTCGGGGCTCCACCGCCTTCGCCCCTTCGCCTATTTAATCCCCCCGAAAACCTAAGCCAAAAAACCCGAACACTTTTCCACTTTTCCTCACGGAGCCGCCGCCTTCGTCAACCCTAGTTCGGGAGGGTTCAGAACCTGCTCCCGGCACCCTGCCGGAGAGGGGAATCATCACCGGAGGGCTCTACATCACCATGCCCGCCTCCGGACTGATGCGTGAGTAGTTCAGCCTTGGAGTACGGATCCATAGCAGTAGCTAGATGGTTGTCTTCTCCTTTTGTGCCACCATGTTTAGATCTTGTGAGCTGCCTATCATGATCAAGATCATCTTTATGTAATGCTACATGTTGTGTTTGCTGGGATCCGATGAATATTGAATACTTTGTCATTGCTTCATAATATATCATGTTGTGTGTTGTTTATGATCTTGCATGCTCTCCGTTGCTAGTAGTTGCTCTGGCCAAGTAAATGCTTTTGACTCCAAGAGGGGGTATTTATGCTCGATAGTGGGTTCATGTCTCTATTTAATCTGGGGCAGTGACAGAAAGCTCTAAGGTTGTAGATGAACTGTTGCTCTTTTCTCTAAACTGGTAATACAACCAACTGCAAACTGTTACCTTCATTCTCTGCAAACAAACAACATTTTCCACACCATACGGTTAATCTCTTTGTTACAGCAAGCCGGTGAGATTGACAACCTCACTGTTGAGTTGGGGCAAAGTTTCTTGATTGTGTTGTGCAGGTTCCACCTCCACCAAGCAATTGCTGGCGCCATTGCAAGGGGGAGACCTTCAGACGTGTTCTTCATCTCCTACTGGTTCGATAACCTTGGTTTCACAACTGAGGCAAATTTGCTGCTGCACTACTTCACACCTCCTCTTGGGGTTTTCCAACTACACCGTGAGTGCATCACTCCCCCCATAAGCATTAGTTGCTTTTGGTGGGATTTGGGAGTGAAGGATTTGACTTCTTTGTGGTTTCCTTTGTTCTTCCTCTCTTATTCCCACATAAGCATTTGTTGCTTTGTTGGAATTTGAGAGTGAAGGACTTGAGCACTTCGTGTGCTCTTGCCATTGCATTTGCATCGGTTTGAGCCCTCCACAAGGATTCGTGGTGGTGATAGTTGTGAGCTTGTTACTCTTGGGTCTTTGGACCCTAGACGCCTTTTGTGGCCAAGACCTTTTGTGGTCACTTGGGAGCCCCCAATTAAGTTGTGGGTGTGTGCCTTAAAATTGTTTTACTGGATTCGATCTCCGCCCCAAAGGGGATCAATAGTGGAAGGTGAACTCACAACCTTTTGTGGTTGAGTTCATCAGGAGAAAAAGGTGAGCCTTTGTGGCGTTGCGGCTAACCTGTTGTGGTTGCGCACACCTCTCCAACGAGACGTACACCCTTTGGGTGAAACTCGGGAATACACCCTCGTCTCCGCGTGCCTCGGTTATTTATATACCCGAGCTCTTTACTTATGCACTTTACATTGTGATAGCCTTCGTGCTTGAAGTCATCTATCTTGCTATTACCTTGTTACTTGTATTGCTTAGCATAAGTTGTTGGTGCACGTAGGTGAACCTAGTATATTTAGGTTGTATGCTTGTTGAAGTAAAATACTAGTTTTATTCCGACTTTATCAAGCATACCGGAATATCCGGGTCATTCTTGGACCGGATAATCCAGCTCCTCGGAAAAAGTTTTTATTCGCCTATTCACCCCCCCTATAGGCGACGTCTGTCCGTCCAGTAGCCATGGTGGCTGTGTGTCCCCTCGCGACGGTCGTGTTCCATGACGGTCGTCGAGGGTGTTGTTTCGGTTTTAAGTCGGTTTCCCGCTAATTAACCGGTCAATTTCCGCTTCTTCTTAATTAATGAAAATGGCAAATCTTTTGCCTCGTTTAAAAAAAAATCTATTTTTTTGGGCATGTATGTTTCCATATCACAACAATCAATGACAATATGATACTATCAAGTAATATCTAGTCGTGGAACTATAATAATCCTAAAAACTTGTTCATAAGGCAATAATACATGTAACACCTTTTTTTAGCCAATTAAACGAGCTAAATGAGTAGCTTGGAACTCGACTCGTTTAACTCAAACTTTTTTATATTCTAAAATAAAAACTCGGCTCGGCTCATTTAGCAACAAGTTTGATCAAAACCGAGTCGAGTTCCAAGCTACTCGTTTAACTCGCGAATTTTGAGTTTTAATTTCAGCCCTAATCTTCGAGGCCGACCACGTCCCCTTGCTGAGAGCACTCTGTATGGTTGCGAACCACTTGACGCCATGGACCGTCCGGGCACCCCATGTGTAGACACTTCCTCCTTCTCGCGTGGTGTGGTAGCCTTCTTCCGCCAGACTAGCGGAAGTTGTTATGAGCATTGAAGATTTTTATACCAAAAAAATGAATGAATTTCACATATGACTAGCAAACGTATAGATGATGCAATAAAGATTTTTTTCTTTAATTTATACTTTGATACAAAACTTACCAGGAACCAAAAGGAGTAGCATGAGAAACAGCAAGCAAGCATAGCAGGCTTGGAACCTTGAGGACTCCCATGTCTCAACGATCATGAAGACACGAAGAAATATAAGTGACCACAAAATTGATGCACATCAAATAGCCTATGCCATCTCTTATATAGCCATGGATGATATGGCCTAATGGCAAATTAATGGCAAAGATATTATTGTGTGAACATATATTTTTTTTCGAGAGTGCGCAAAGGGCGCACCATAAATTTGTAGCTTGTTTACACATACAATTGTACCGTAAAAGATCTCGGGATGAAGTTCTCGGTCCTTCGAGCTCGATCCCCGTTCAAGCAAAAAACACTAGTTACTCCATACAACATAAATAAACACATACTCCCTCCGTTCTAAATTAATTGACTCAGATTTAGTGGAAGTTGTACTAAATCTGAGTCAATTAATTCAGAACGGAGGGAGTAAAAGAGAAGAAAATGCTTCAACATGTTACTACAGGCATTGCATTTCACACAGTCGGTCTAGACGCAGTGCTACCTAAACAAGCTACAGAGTCGCACATCTCACCGAAGACGCACGAGCAACGCATGAGTCTGTACGAGCGTGTATGCACCCACACACTGACACACAGTGTATATCTATGCACTATGCTTGCTTGCAAGCAAGCCCTTCAGAGAGGCACCTACGCAGCCAGCTGCCGATGACTAGTGCTGCTGCCGTCGTCTTCAGAGATGCAGCGATGGAGCCTGCTTCTGCCTGGAGCGCCGGGGCCGGCAGGGAGGGCAAGGGGAGGCTCCGCTTCAAGCTCCAGGTAGAGCATCTCGGACTGGAGGATGGCGCAGTAGTGTCCGAACGCCTCCGGCGACACGTTCAGGTCGAAGCCGACGCCGAAGAGGAAGTCCACCTCCAGGTAGTTCATCTCCGCCAGGCTGATCCCGCCCACCTTGGCGAAGTAGGCGTTGTTGTAGCATCTGCAAGACCAGCAACGCATCGTATGTTTATATGCATCAGGATTCAGATAGATAATGTCTTTTTCAGAGCCGTCGATGTTACAGGATTCAGATAGATAGTGCGTATTCATATGTTAACATGCTATACATCAGGACTCAGGATTCATATCAAGACTGGTAGTGGTAGTAGGCTACCAAACATGTGTGCAGTGCACATCAAAACAGATGGGCCAGCTGAGATGCACGCACCATGTCGGTTATCCAGATTTTGCCTTAGAAGATAACCAATACTTTAGAACGTCGACTCGCCCAACTGAAAATACAGTGGCGACTGTTTCAAGAGCGATTTCTACCTTTTCTCACTCACTTGTTGCCATCACTGCAATGTTTAGAGATCTCTTGCCACATTTTAGCCCTTAGTTGTTGTACCTTGTTACGTTTTTACTCCATCTTGGCATGACTAAAATATGGCAAGATTTTTTCGATGAATATACAGCTACTAAGCAGTAAAAAGTGGAATTTACACTTGTTTCAGAGAAGGAAGATACAATTGATCATCAGTTGGGTAATGATTTCAGAAAAAGGTGAAGATAGGGTTAGATGGTCCTGGCAGGAGGGAATTGGGATAGGCATGAGCATAAGCAAGGAGGAAGCTGTCACTGTCCCATTCAATCATAACAGTGAATTAACAGCGAATTAAATTCCAAAAAGAGAGAAACGGTGCTGAAAGGGAGGGGAGCTCTATCTTAAATCTTGGCTTGGGCAACCCCGGTGCAAAATGTGGTTGGAACGGAAGGAGCAGTGGAGCCACGATTGCTTCTTTGTTGGCAGGTATAGTTTTGCCCACACCACAAACATCACCTCAGCTCGCCGATAATGCTCTACTACTCGGTGTGCCCTCCCTGGATTATGTAAAAAATTCTCCAATGCAATTTGCTCTTTCCTTTTGATAGTCGACGGAACTTTCGATTTCCGGCCGGTGCTTGTTAGGATTTAAGAAAAGGGTTGTTGGGTTCTGCTTCTTCTTAAAGAATGTTCTCTGCCAATGCATCCTACGTGACCCGGATTCCAGAACTAGTTGTTGATCTTATCTCATCAGAGCTTTCTATGAACGCAACTCACCAAAATGTCTATATTATGGCCATAAAAACATGTACTGTAGCATTGCCACGATTAGTGATTTAGCGCGAACTTGAACAGTAGAGAAAGCAGACTAACCAGCACATTCACAGTTCAAAGCTAGGTAGCGTTGAAATGGTAGATTAATTTAGGTTCCAACTATTAACTGGTTGACAGTGATTGATTATGCACAAAGGAAGCAAGATAAGACTTTGCAACAATGCTCGGTCTAAAAGACCAAGTGGATAATGCTACGCAAGTTAAGCACAAAAGAACAAGATTCGTGTGAGAATCAAGCAATCTCTCCACTACCATTTGCATACTCCTCAGTGGAGTCTCTGAATTCCTCTCATGGTTCAGTGCCTGCCATTAATTTTAACCTATTGGTTCAAGGGAATATGTTCAAAGAACAGTGCCCACACACCATTTAAGTCTTCGTAATACTCAGTGCTTTTTAATCTTCCTAAATAGTAGCCTGATCTGGAGAATTCCATTATATATATCATGTAAAGTAAGCATATCAGCAGGCCGAGAACCAACTGGACCAAGAACGGGACAACTGCCAGAAAAGCTAAGAACTCGATCATATGCAATGTCATAATCCTCATAGCATGACCAGAGGCGTGTAGTGTGGGCGAACTCACATGTCATCCATGAACTTGACGGCGGCGAGCACGGAGGTGATGAGGAGGCGGTGCACGCTGTAGGAGTCCACGGCGAGGGCGAGGCGGCGACGAAGGAGGCGGTCCAGGTAGATGTACGCCGCCACGAAGCACGCGGGGCTGCAGCCGGCGAACCGCGCGATGCGCGCCAGGTACGCGCGCACCGAGATGTCGGGCTTCGTCGTCGCCCGGAACGCCGACGCCGACGCCGATGCCAGCTCCGCCCCCGACCCGGCCGCGGCGTCGTTGCGCTCCGTGACGCGCTCCAGGAGCGCGGAGAGGACGCCCACCACCCGCGGCATGTCCGGCAACGCTAGATCCTCCTCCTCGGCCATAATGGCTTCTCTTCTCGCCGCCCCCAAAACCTCTTTGGGTGCTGCAGTGCGTGCGTACACGTGGGTTCTTGAGCGGGTAGCCTTGATGCAGAGTAGGAGAGTTCGTTATATAGTGGACACGGTATTTCGGGTTGCACACGTTATGTAAAATATTTTTATAAACTTTTAAATCAAGATTTTGCATGTTTGTGTGATATATCATTGACAACATACATGATTTGTTTCGGATTTTTCTAACACTTATAAATATGATTTTTTATTTTCTTTGTAGATTAAGAACTGGAGTCCGAGAGCAAGAAATATCTACTCTTTTTACATGGTGTTATATACTCCCTCTGTCTAACAAAAAATGTCACACTTTTGATCAAATTTGGATGTATCCATACACTAAGTCATGTCTAGATAAATCCAATTTTTGATCAAGTTGAGACATCCTTTATTGGACGGAGAAAGTAGATTGTTGGGATGGGGCAAGTGTTATATAGATTTATGGGATGGGGCAAGGAGGAGTCTCTGCACTGAGCCCTGTTTTTATGTTAGGATATTTTTCATGGTCTATGAAATATGTGCCGATTTATGTGAGTATTTTGCAAATTTTCCCAGGTCCTTTTGCGTAACAAATAGACCCTTTCAGCTAAAATAATTTCCGAGAGAAGAGCAGTGTACAATATGCTTTGGGTCTCCTGGAGTTTATAGATAAGCTATTGATTGATGAGTTTTCTGGTTCTTCAATTTTGGAAGATTTAATTTGCAGGCCCAAACAGCAAAATCCGGTGTTAGGATTGCTTCATCTTCGTGAATCAATTGTTGTAGGCTGTTGGTATATTTGGTGGCAAAGAAGGGAAGTTGTGAAGGGGGAAAAGGTAGCTGATCCAACTCGTACAGCTTTTGCTATTAGTACTTTCATTGCAAATTTTATTCCTGCGGCTTCATCTAAAGTAATGGTGAAAGATTTGGTTTGGACAAAGCCGGCAAGAGGAGATCTAAAACTGAATATTGATGCTTCTTGATATCCGAATGGTTCTGGAGCGGCTGGTATGGTGCTTCGTGATTTTAAAGGTGATGCAATTGCTGGATATGCTTGTGTGATGGATCGACTGTTAAATGCTTACTATTGAATCTGATTCTTTGGAATTAATTCAGGCTTGCAATTCGGTTGTTGAGGTGTGGAGTCCTTTTTCTGCTATTTTGGCTGAGTGTTTCATGATAGCGCATAGCTTCGACTCAGTGTCTTTTGTGCACTGCCCAAGACAAGTTAATCAAGTGGCACATGAACTAGCTAAGGCCTCTTTTAGTTCGAAATCGATAGTTAGCTGGGATGGAGACCCTCCTCGGTTTATCCTTCCTTTTGTAATCAATGATGTAACTGTGTTGAATGCTTAAAGCAGCAAGTTTCTGACGCACTCTTTTCCTTACCAGGGTACCTAATGGGACTGGAAGGTTTTTAATGAGGCGGCTTGCTTGCTTAATATATAAAATTTCAAAAAAAAATATATGTAGAATACAATACATTCTTCTAGGAGTACAACTTAGATGCACATATTAGCACAAAAAAACGTAGATGCACATATACATGCACACTATCACACACGGCGTGTTCATTCTCCGACCAGGCTTGCCAGCTGCAGTAGCCTTACGTTTGGATATGGATGTGAGAGCTCCTTGGTCAGGCCTCCTAGCTGCAAGATGATTCTAAGATCAGGCTCGTTGGGAAACGTCGAATCGACAAGTTCGTGGAGTCAGGTCTGGTGGAATGCAAAGACGGCAGACGGGCGAATGTGTGGGAGACGTCGCGTTCCTTAGGGAACATGCACTATTTATTCCCTTCACCACTCACTCTTCTCTTCCGTTCCACCCACTTCACTTGCTCATCTCTTATCCTCTCTTAGCCGGTTGTTTCCCTTCCACCGTCACATCTAGAGCACCGCGGCGACCATCTTCGCCGGGAGACGAAGGCTAGCCATCTCCTCACCCTTTTTTGGCAGGCATGAGCTTCATCAGCACATCGAGAGCACCTCGTCGCCCTGTCGTCCTCGAGGGATTCGTCAATGGTGGTAATATGATCTCTATCCCTTGTATTCCTCGTAAATTTATGGATCGAAAGCGATTTCTCTGCTTAGCATGACATGCACGACAGATGTAGGGTTCAACGTGCGTGAAAGCTTCTTTCGGTCATGTTCATGGGTTTGGTGTAGGTATTTATATTAGAGGTATTCTGCTAACTAAATCGTTTATTGGTCCTATGATTTCATTCAGCTAGGGTTAAAAACGAACATATTTGGATGTTTTTGTCCGATTGGGGTTTTAATTTGTGGATTTGGTGTCCGGGTTAGAGCTTATATGTGCGGACAGGGATGAACACTTTGGCACATCTCTTGTAGGGATGGGGCGACTGTACCGAAGTTGTATGTATAATGTTTTTGCGCATTGTCTTTGATAGAGTTGTTGCGGGTCTTCTAATTTGTTGTGCTTAGATTTGCTGAGGACAAGAAATTACATGCAATCTTCTATGCTATGTGCTCTTTGTTATATGTCAATGATCTAATTTTACCATGATGAATAGACCCTAGTCATGTGGATAATCTCTTTGCCACTTGTTTGGCAATGTATTTTATGAGGCTGGTATTGCATCAAAGGGCATCCTTTGGTATCTGTTGTGTGCACACATCATATTAGGTGTGCATTATAGCTTGGAATAATTGATCATATTTTGAGTGTTGTCCGTATTGCATGATTGTATGTGACTGTGGCACAATGTTAGTGGAAGGGGTAATCCTCTTGGACGTTGTGCAACGTACAACACATTAATTTTTTGCTCTACTCTTGGTTCAATAGTATCATCTATTTTTACATTTATATGTGTGTGCAATGTAAGTTTGAGGCCAATTATGAGTTCCATATCTCATGGGCAATGTTTTTCATGTATGAGCATTTGATTTTTGGTCAATGTTCCTTTGACACCTGAGTCATGGGGTTGAGATTTATACCCACCATACTGATACGTCCATTTTGCATCCTATTTTATATCATAATTTACTGTTATTCATTGATATATTTCATATTTAGAGATGATACTTATGTTATTTCATCTATTTTGCATGTTTGATGATTATTGGAGGATGGATCACCGGAGTCTGAATTCTGCTGGAAAAAGCACCGTCAAGATACAATATTTGCAAAGCTCAGAATACAAAACGAAGAATCTGGAAGCTCCTATTTTGCCAAATGCCGGAGGGAGCCAAAAGGGGAGAACCAGGTGGGCCCCAGGGGGCCCACATGAGGTGTGGGCGTGGCCCCCTTGCTGTCGCGCCAGCACATCATCTGGCCGCCCTGGCCCACTTCTGGCATCGCCCTTTCGCGTACTTCATCCCCCCGAAAACCTAAGACGGGGAGGATAGACCAGAAACAGAGCCGCCGCCTCCACGAGGCGGAAACCACCGAGAGAGAAAAGCTCTCCGGCAGGCTGAAAAGCTGCCGGGGAAATCCCTTCCCGGAGGGGGGAAGTCGTCGCCATCGTCACCGTCATCGAGCTGCACTTCATCGGGATCATCATCAACACCATCTCCACCGCCGACACCGTCATCTCCATCGTTCCACTCCGTTCCCGCTTTAACATCTAGGGCTGAATCTTGTGCATTTGATACGGGAAACTCTCCCGGTGTTGATTACTATTGTTATTGATGCTATTGGGTGGAACCGTTGAATTAAGGTTTATGTTCAGATTGTTACCCATCATTATATCATCTCTGATCATGATCCACATGATGTGTTGTGAGTAGTTCGTTTAGTTCTTGAGGACATTGGAGAAGTCTAGATGTTAGTAGTGAACTATGTTGAGTAATATTTAATGGTTTGATATTTAAGTTGTGGTGCTATTCTTCTAGTGGTGTCATGTGAACGTCGACTACATGACACTTCACCTTTATGGGCCTAGGGGAATGCATTGTGTATTCGAATATTAATTGTGGGGTTGCCGGAGTGACAGAAACCTAAACCCCCGTTGGTATCTCGATGAATGAGGGATGGTAGGATCTCAGAGTTTAAGGCTGTGGTTAGATTTATCTTAATTACTTTCTTATATTTGCGGATGCTTGCAAGGGGTATAATCACAAGTATGTATTAATCATCTATATGAAGCGAAAGCATTAGACATAAATCCCGTGTGTCCTCAGGAACGTTTGGTCATCATAAGTAAACAAACCGGCTTGTCCTTTGCTCTAAAAAGGATTGGGCCACTCGCTGCAATTATTATTACCGCGCTCTATTTACTCGCACTTTATTTATCTGCATTATCAAAAACTCCTAAAAACTTGTCTGCTAGTGTTTACAGTGAAATCCTCATCAAAACTGCTTGTCAGCACCTTCTGCTCCTCGTTGGGTTCGACACTCTTATTTATCGAAAGTACTACGATACACCCCCTATACTTGTGGGTCATCACATACGACAAACAAAAGTAAGAACCAGACACAAGTATATGTGTCTTGTATTTACTTTTGTTGGTATGTCTGGTGGAACAAATTTGGCTCTGCTTGTTGTGTGTCTATGTTCAGTAAGCCTAATGAGTACAAAGTTGTGAATTTATTTGTTTTTTAATGTGCATGATCCCTTATTAGCATATGATTAAAATGTAGCACCATATCATTGCTAGGAGTCATTCCATACTACCGTGTGCAATGTACAAGCACATTTATTATGATTATCTGTTGGTAGTGTGGAATTAGTTCTTTGATAAACATGTTTGTGCTTGTTATTATGAGGCATTACCGTTTCTTGTTAGCATGTTCTCACTTGTATGTGTGAGGCATTGCTAAACATGTGTTTATGGTCTGATTTGTTGAAGGACACACAACTTCAAGCCCCTATGGAGGTTGCTAGACAAGGAACATGTGTCAAGAAAAGGAAGACCAATGTTGGTTGGATGGATCAAGGAACATGTGTCCCCTAACCACTTATGCAAGGTGGTGCTCACACCTGGTTTAGGGGTCCTACTAGTTCCTAACACCTTCAAGCCTTATTTAGGGGAGGTGCCCCGGTTGATCACCCTCAGGACGAACACAGATGGTGCCTAGAAAATCAACATGGCTGATCTCAATGGAAAAGAACGCCTCGATCAGGGGTGGCCAGCACTTTCTGTGCTCATAATTTGAATATTGGGTACCTTCTCATGTTTAAGAAGATGGCTCCAGTAAAGTACATATTGATTATCTTCAACAACTCAAGCTATGAGCTAGTGAAGAAGTGCCCTAACCCAGAGAACTGCAAGAAGGAGGAGGTGAACTAAGATAGTGGATTATGAGACTGTGTTTGCACTCGTCTGCCTCTATGACTATGTTTATGGGTACTTGTTTATATGGATTATGGTATTTATTTTAAAACTTGTTTGCTTCTATGTTATGTGGATTTATGACGCTATGTTTGCACTCCATGTCATACTTGTGCTTGTATGTTAGGCCTGATAACGTCACCCATAGAGAGAGTAGGTTGTCGTAGCGGTTGTTCTGCAGCCAACCAAAGATACGCGTAGTTGCATTAGAACATGTAAAGTATGTAACCAAACAGCCGAATCCATGTTTCGGCTGGTGTAATGTTATATTGTACGAGCTACCAAACGATATGCACAACATGATCAAGAGAGTGGTTTTGCCAGATCAGGCCCCCACCAGCCTAGTCCCTTAAGGCGTAAAAGTGGTTGTTGGCTACCAAACACGCCCATACAGATTAAAACCGTTGAGCTTTAAGATTAGCGAATTCACCATAGGTATTTCGTTGTCGACGTGACCTGTAAAAGAATGTCCCGATAATTTGACCAAATCTTGAACCATGCTAATAATCATCGTATTGTTCCAGTTTATCCGGATATTTCACGACAAAGAATGTCCCGATTATTTGACCAAATCTTGAAACATGCTAATAATCATCGTATTGTTCCGGTTGATCCGGATATTTCACGCAACCAATATTTTAAAAGACAGAATATTAAGATCGTTTGGTTATCTGTTCGAACGCAGATATCTTTGCTACTCAATACCGCTTCGTCTCGTTAGGGGCGATTAGGGTTCCAGTGACTTTTGGCGGCGCACGGCGATCGTCGGCGCAAAGGAGGCTAGACGCTCAGGAGAGGGTCTTGGCTCACAGGCGGAGGGTCTCTGGACCATGGCGAAGGTGGGGACTGCACCCTCGGCTGCAGAACCGAAACCCAACGAGGGTGAACCGCCTCCGGTGACGGGGGAGGGTGCCAAGGAAGAAGCCTCGATGGAGGATATGCTGAAAAAGATGAAGCTGACCGCAGCTGAAGCGGATCGATTGCTGGATGATGATGAGGAGGATCATGGCAAGACGGTGTGGGCGATTGCAGGCAAGATCCTGGCACCTAGCCAGAAGATCTTTCATATCAATACGATCTCTGCTGCCCTACGACCTGCTTGGGGAAACTCTAAGGGACTCTTGTTCCGTGACGGCGGCCCAAACATCTTCATCGCCGAGCTGGGAACTGAGAGGGATCGCGATCGTATATGGGATAGATCCCCGTGGACGGTGTCCAAATTCGCAGTAGTTCTGGAAAACTTTGATCTTCGTAGCCGTCCGTCGGAGCTGCGTTTTGAGAAGCTGCTGATCTGGGTACGGGTTATTGATCTGCCATACAACAAGCTGACTGTTCCATGGGGGAAGAAGATTGCTAGTAGGATCGGTGAGTATGTGTGTCTTGATGCAAATAAGGATGGTCTGGTGAGTGCACAATATCTCCGAGCTAGAGTTCTAATCAAAGTCAAGGAACCCATTATGAGGTTGGTTGGCGTAGATTCAGCAAAATTGGAGAAGACATTCTGGTATAAGATCCAGTATGAATATCTACCTTATTTCTGCTTTTCGTGTGGACTGCTTGGACACCCGGTCTCTTTGTGTCCCACTCCTGCGGAAAGAGATGAAAATGATGAACTACAGTGGGGCCCTTGGCTCAGAGCACCTGATGATAGGAAGAAAACAAGAGGACCTCCCTTCGCTGAGGGAGGATATGCTGAATCCTATGAGTATGGTGATAATGCGTGGGAGGAGGATCTTCACGAGAAAGGGCCCAGCTCTCAACCGTCTAACTCTAACACCAATGGTGGCTTTAGGGGAGGTTGGGGTCAGAGAGGAAGAGGCGGTAGACATAGTCAATTCTACCGCAAAGTTGAGGCTCAAGGAGCATTACCAATGGAGA
This sequence comes from Poa annua, assembly GCA_026929855.1. Lineage (NCBI taxonomy): Eukaryota > Viridiplantae > Streptophyta > Magnoliopsida > Poales > Poaceae > Poa > Poa annua. Next base: position 78,187,629 of record CM049433.1, read on the forward strand.
TTGCCAAATTTACTGAGAGCAATACGAGCACGGATATTGTTCTAGCAGACGCTCAGCTGGCTGGGGATAAACGAGATATAGCTGAACGTGGTAAGACAGCGGATGTTGTTACCCCAGACCCGAAAAAGAAGAAAGGAAATACACCTGTTGCTTACCCATCGGCGTCGGCTGGATGTCAGCCGCGCCGGTTACAATGAGTTGTTTTAGTCTGAACTGCCGGGGGCTTGGGAACTCCGAGGCAGTTCGAGAGATCCGCGATGTTGTGAAGCGGATGGATCCCATGTTGTTCTTTGTGATGGAGACAAAGATCAGCAAAAAACGTGTAGAAAAATTATCTAGCACCTTCGGTTTTGCTGGAGGATTTGCGGTTGATAGCGTTGGTTTGAGTGGTGGTATAGGACTTTTCTGGTCCTCAGCTGTTCAAGTGGAAGTTAAAAGTTTCAACAACCATCATATTGATGCGGTTGTTTTGTTTTCGGATGGTTCTGGTTCTCCATGGAGATTTACAGGAATCTACGGCGAACCTAGAAGGGAGAATAGGCATCATACATGGACATTGATGAGGCGTCTGCATGGTCTTCGGAAAATGCCCTGGATGTGTATAGGTGATTTCAATGAGACATTATTCAATACGGAACACTTCAGTGTGCATGATAGAGAGGAATGGCAAATGAGATCATTCAGAGAAGCTGTTGATGACTGTGACCTACAGGATTTGGGTTTTTCAGGTCTACCCTATACATGGGATAATAGACAGGTTGGCCTAGCTAATGTGAAGGCTCGAATCGATCGTGCCCTGGGCAATGCAGAGCTTCTTCTGCTGTTCCAAGTGGCGAAAATAAGACATGAATCAGTGGTACACTCTGATCATTGTCTGGTTATTGCTGAGTTGCGTCTGTCTGGACAGGTACGACAGAATAGGGGGGCGAGGGCTTTCCGTTATGAGAATATGTGGCAGACCCACGGTGATTATGATCGTATAGTCCGAGAAACATGGCTTAAGTCAAAATGTGGCAATGGATTAGAGGGTTTTGCATCTACGATGAAAGGGATTCAGACTGGTTTGAGTGCTTGGGGCACAACAACGTTTGGAAATTTACAGAAGAAATTGGCAAACTTGAGGAAGGAGCTCCATAGAGTTAGAGCGCAGTCAATTGGTTCTGGCCCGTCTGTGCTAGAGAAGAAACTAATGTCGAGAATTAACGAGGTTCTTTATCAAGAGGAGGTTTGGATAAAGCAACGTGCTCGTGTTAATTGGCTGAAGTCTGGTGATAGAAATACGTCATACTTCCATGCCTGTGCGTCCAAAAGGAAACGAATTAATGGGATCACAACACTACAGCGTACCGATGGCTCTTGGTGTGAGGAGGAAGGGGAGATTGAGGGCGAGGTCCAAGAGTTTTATACACACCTCTATGCTTCGGAAGGAGAGCCACAAATGGCGGGAGTTTTAAATTATGTACATCCGAGAGTGGATGAAGGCTCTCGTGCAGTGTTGGAAGGGGAATTCACGGCTGAGGAGGTGCACCATGCTTTATTTCAAATGCACCCATCGAAGGCCCCTGGAATTGACGGATTCACTGCCGGTTTTTATCAGAGACACTGGGATCTAGTTGGCAATGATCTTACAGTTGCTGTCCTTGGTTTCTTGAATGGTGGGGAGTTGCCTGATACGATTAATGACACATCGATCACTTTAATCCCAAAGGTATGGAATCCCCAATCCATTACACAATATAGACCGATATCTCTTTGTACGGTTTTATATAAAATTTGCACCAAAGTTGTTGCTAACAGGATGAGACCTGTTTTGGAGGATGTAATTAGCCAGGAACATAGCGCTTTTGTCCCAGGCCGGTTAATAACAGATAATGCACTTCTGGCCTTTGAGTGTGTTCATTCGATGAGAAGGAAGAAGAGAGGCAAGAAGGGGCAATGTGCAGTTAAATTAGACATGATGAAGGCTTATGATCGGGTTGAATGGCCGTTTATTGAGGCGATGATGCTGAAACTTGGATTCCCGGTGAATTTGGTTCAGTTGATTATGAAATGTCTCTCCTCAGTCCGGTTTTCAGTTAAGCTCAATGGCAAATTACTGAACCCTTTAGTCCAACAAGGGGGATCAGGCAAGGAGATCCAGTGTCGCCTTACCTATTTTTGTTAGTAGGAGAAGGACTGACAGCGTTATTAGACCATTATGACAATGGTTTCATCGACAGAGGCATAAAGGTTTGCAATAGAGCTCCTTGGGTGTCCCACTTATTATTTGCGGATGATAGTTTGATTTTTATTAATGCAAATGAGGTGAGCGCAAGGAGACTCGATGAGATACTACATATTTATGATTTGGCATCAGGCCAGCGAGTCAATAGAGCAAAGAGCGCGGTGTTTTTTAGCCCGTGTACGTCTGAAACTGATCGTCAGAGCGTGAAAGGGTCACTTAATATTCAGACTGAGGCCTTCAGCGAGAAGTATTTGGGTCTGCCTACGGCAGCGGGACGTTTAACTGACGAGGACTTTGAATACATTGCTGAAAGTGCAAGAGGGAGTGTTAGTGGATATGCAGAGAAGCTTATGTCTTATCCAGCGAAGGGAGTTTTAATCACTTCGGTGCTGCAGGCCAAAACAACATATAGTATGAGCTGTTTTCAGCTATCTAAAGGCACATGTAAGAAGATTGTTTCAGTTTATGCAAAATTCTGGTGGAGTGGCAACTTAGACAAGCGATCAATGCACTGGTTAGCTTGGGATAAATTGACATCTCCAAAATGTAAGGGAGGCATGGGGTTTAAGGACCTAGAGGCCTTCAATGTCGCACTGTTGGGGAAGCAGGCATGGCGCTTGATCATGTACCCCAACTCTTTGTGTGCGAGAGTATTACAAAGCAGATATTACCCTGACAGGAGTTTCCTAGAAGCCACAGCCCCTAGAGCTGCATCTAGGACTTGGAGGGCTATCCTGGCAGGGAGAGAGGCTCTTAATTTGGGACTAGTTAAGAGGATCGGTTCTGGGAATTCAGTTTCCATTTGGGATGACCCCTGGATCCCGACGTCTCGTAATGGGAAGCCAATGGGGAAGTTGTATGACACTACGCAGTCTACAGTGAGCGAACTGATAACGGAAGAAAATTGTTGGAATATACCGTTGATCAGATCAATATTCTTTACTCCAGATGCAGATGCTATTCTGAAAATTCCGCTGAGATCGGATGGTGGTGATGATTTTTTGGCGTGGTCTCTCGAGGAGACAGGATTTTACTCGGTCAAGTCGGCCTATAGAGCGCTCATGGATAAAAAATATATGAATGATGAGAACCTGACGGCCAGGAGTAGTACTTCTACGGATGAAGATCTGTGGAAGAAGTTGTGGAAGCTGGCTGTTATACCTAAGGTACGTGTGTTTTGGTGGAGAGTTCTTCGAGGAATTTTACCCGATTTTGGGACTCTCACACGGCGGCATGTCATGGACAATAGTACCTGTGGTATTTGCAAAGCATGGAAGAAACCTTGCAGCATGCACTAATGGAGTGCTCTCATGCAAAACTCTTTTGGTCAGCTGCAAAGGAGTTTCTGTTTATCAAACAACCGAGGTTGCATCCTCAAACTTGGGCAGCAGATTTTTTATGTGAACCAAGAATTTTAGAGAAGGATAGAGCACACATGATTACTCTCATGTACTCTATATGGAGCTCCCGTAATAACATAACACATGGAGAGAAGGGGTATGATCCGGCGAAGAGTATAGATGTTGTTCGAGAAACTGTACTTTCAATGGAGCTACCGCGTGGTTCTGGTAAACCTAAGCAGCCGAGGCCTCCTTGTTCGTGGAAGAAGCCTTCGGGTAGTGTGGTAAAACTAAACTCTGATGGTGCTATTCAGTTTGGGGATGGAGTAGCCGGGAGTGGTGTTGTTGCCAGGGATGCTTATGGTTTCTGTGGTGCTATATGCAAGAGGTATGACGGAATTGATGATCCATTGACAATAGAGGCACTGGCGTTACGAGATGGTGTTTGTTTTGCTAAATCAAGGCAGTTCCAGGAGGTGGTGTGTGAAGTGGACTGCGAAAATCTCGTGCGTCTTTGGCGTGGAAGGAAAGGCAATCGGTCTATGATTAGTCCTATTTTAGATGAGATTAGCGAGTTAAGTAATGCTTTCCATAGTTTCTCTATCTTGTTTGCTCGGCGGGAGGCCAACCAAGTAGCTCACTGTTGTGCAAAGTATGCTACTACACAGGATGCTACTGAAAGAGCATTTTCCCTAATGTGTGGTTTTGGTAATTGATGACAACCTCTATGGACTAATGTTTGCATTAAGATATCTTTATAGATCGTGTCCATGGGAATGGTGGAGTTCATGTGTTGGACTCTAGAAGCTTATTTGATGACCAAGGTTCCATCTAAAGGTGTATATGATGGATGGTCATGTGTTGGGTTGAGCATATTGCAAGTATGTCTTGAAGGATTCAAGACATTATATTAGTGAAGAAATGTTGGAAGATACAAGGTTGATCAAGATGTTGATCAACACACAAAGCTACAAGATGTACCAAGAGGGATCATGTATCTCTTGGGATGGTAAACACTTGTTCGTATAGCTTTGTGAACTAACCCATGATATATGTGTGTGTGGTATCTTTATATGAGGTTAGGTATCTTCCCATGGGCTTGCAACAAATGAAGATTTCATATAGCTCATGGAGGATGACGTCATGTGGTGATCGTCATCAAGGCGAGATGTGCAAGACCAAGAGAAGCTTTTGGAAGAGATCCTATGCTTGGAGCTTGCAATGGAGGCATGAAGACGAAGCTAAGCGAGACTCTCCCATAATGGAGTATGGGGGAGTATTTGGAGATGTCTTCATCAAGCATGTGCTAGCAAGCACAATCAAGAAAGGTGATCCGCTTGAAGAGATCAAGATAGTCATCATCTAACTCAAGTGGAATGCTCAAGGCAAAGGTATGATCTTGATAGGGCTATAGGATAGATAGGCGTACTATCAAGAGGGGCTCTCAAGTGAGTAACTTGATCGCATCGTTGTGGAGAGCTCAAACCTTTGCATACTTGGCATATCATATTTCTTGGTTCTTATTTGGCTTTTATGGTGGTGAGGAACTAGAGCTTGGTTCATCTCCATGTCAAGCTCTTGTTCATCGAAAACAGTTTTACTTTGGAAAACTTGTTGGGTTTTCGGTGGCGGAAATATTGCCGGTTCAACCGTGAGGAAAGTCCCACACCTTGCCATGTGTGGTGATTTTACTCTATTTATGGGATGCAATATTTCCAACAAAATTGGTCTCACCTCATTCGGAGTTCATTTGCAAAAGTTATAGCTGTTTTCGTTTCGGTGTTCTGCTGAACCGGATTATTGGGGCCGGATATTTCGCTCTACCGGAATATCCGGTTGCCCAGCTCGTCCAAGAAAACGGCTAAGGAAAGAAGGAAAAGAGGTGCTGGACTCAACCGGAAATTGTGGTCGGATATTTTGATGACCCGGAATTTCCGAGTTGCCCTCAAAGAGCCTCGCGAAAACGGCTAAGGAAAGAATTGTTTTCAGCACTGACTCCAACCGGAAATTCAGCTCGGAGATTTTCTTTGACCGGATATTCCGGGTGACCGGAATTTCCGAGTCTCACTTAAACCGGAATTTCCGAGTGTCGAAACAGCCAACGGCTATTTTTCCTGGAGGGCTATAAATACCCCTCCCCTTCTTCTTCCTCAGCTAATCCAAGGCAGCACGTTTTCCCTCTCTCTCCTACTCCATTGTTGACCTTGGAAAGCTCACTTCCCTCTCAATCCCTCCATAGATTCTTGCATATTCTTTAGGGAAAGTTGAGAGGAGATCTAGATCTACAATCCTACCAATCCATCTCTCCTCTAAGTGAGGGGAACCTAGTAGATCTAGATCTTGGAGTTCCTTTGTGGTTCTTCTCTTTGTTCTTCCTCTCTTCTCCCCCCATAAGCATTAGTTGCTTTTGGTGGGATTTGGGAGTGAAGGATTTGACTCCTTTGTGGTTTCTTGTGTTCTTCCTCTCTTATTCCCCCATAAGCATTTGTTGCTTTGTTGGAATTTGAGAGTGAAGGACTTGAGCACTTCGTGTGCTCTTGCCATTGCATTTGCATCGGTTTGAGCCCTCCACGAGGATTCGTGGTGGTGATACTTGTGAGCTTGTTACTCTTGGGTCATTGGACCCTAGACGCCTTTTGTGCCCGGCCTTTTGTGGCCAAGACCTTTTGTGGTCAAGACCTTTTGTGGTCACTTGAGAGCCCCCAATTAAGTTGTGGGTGTGTGCCTCAAGACTTGGGAGCCCCCAATTAAGTTGTGGGTGTGTGCCTCAAGATTGTTGTAAGGGATTCGATCTCCGCCCAAAAGGGGATCAATAGTGGAAGGTGAACTCGCAACCTTTTGTGGTTGAGTTCATCAGCAGAAGAAGGTGAGCCTTGGTGGCGTTGCGGCTAACCTGTTGTGGTTGCGCACACCTCTCCAACGAGACGTACACCCTTTGGGTGGAACTCGGGAATACATCCTCGTCTCCGCGTGCCTCGGTTATTTCTATACCCGAGCCCTTTACTTATGCACTTTACATTGTGATAGCCTTCGTGCTTGAAGTCATATATATATATATATCTTGCTATCACCTTGTTACTTGTATTGCTTAGCATAAGTTGTTGGTGCACATAGGTGAACCTAGTATATTTAGGTTGTATGCTTGCTAAAGTAAAACACTAGTTTTATTCCGCCTTTATCAAGCATACCGGAATTTCCGGTCCATCTTGGCTCGGAAATTCCGGCTCCCCGGAAAAAGTTTTTAATCGCCTATTCACCCCCCCCCCCCCCCCCCCCTCTAGGCGACATCTGTCCGTTCAGCTACTACTTGGGTAACCGATCCGCCAGCGTTCTTAATTCACAGCCTTCAGGCTGATTGTAACTTTGTTGGTGATGATGGCGGCGAGTTTCAGACGCACTCTTTCCCTAACCAGGGTACCGAAAGGGACTGGCAGGGTTTTAATGAGGCGGCTCGTTGACCTTATATATGGGGTAAATTTCAAAAAAAAAAAAGCCCAAGGTGGGGACAACTTGCTTATCAACTATCGTCACACCATGGATGTCGTTGCTATTTGGAAATGGGAGGCTCTATCAGAGGAAATCACTACAACATGATCTATCCCGGCACCTGGCTGGTTGTTGATTAGTTCAGTTGTTGTAATTTTGCCAGAACGCTTTCTTTATTAGGAGAGTTACACGCCTGCCTGTAGAGATGCAAAGGGACCCCACCAAAGTCCCACTTATAGTTCATTTTGTGATTTACTTGCCTGCTCTCACGCTCTCACCTCTCTTTTTTTTTTTTTTGAGAAACACAGTACAAACGTAGACGCTCACAACACGCACGCACACTCACCCCTATGAACGCACACACGCACTCCCTACCCCTATGAGCACCTCCGAAATACTGAGCCGGCGGATCGAGTCTTGAGATTGACGAAGTCACACCACGGGCGCCTCGCTGTCGACGGGAACGTCGCCTACCACTGAAAGAATATTCCGCCTAAATGCAACACACAGACGTCAAACCTGGGGTTTGAACTCTGGTGGGCTGAGGGTACAACCACCCTGCTAGCCATCCAACCACAGGTTGGTTTGCGCTCTCACCTCTCTCTCTCTCACGCGCTCTTGGCTTACTTGGGGTGTCACCGTGTCAGAAACGTGTCAAACTGTAGATCGACATGACGTTGGAAGAGTGCCCAAGTGGATGACAAATGTGGACACAAGCTGGTTCCAGATTTGCAGAACGTGGAACCACATATCGACGGCTCTATTTCTCTTCCCAGATTCCTCAAGACGTGAGTGCTAATCACGTCTGCTTACATGTCAAACAACCATAATTTTACTACTTCCTCCGTCTCAAAATAAGTGTCACAACTTTGATAAAAAGTGGATGTATGTACATACATACACTTTCTATCAAATTTGAGACACTTATTTTAATACGGAGTGAGTATTAGGCGATCGCCAAAAAGGTCGTTGTCCGTGACAGGAGTACACAGTTAACTGTACTCCAACTCGCAAAACTGAACCGAAGCTTCGTTCAGAAATGAAATGGTCGGTGACGTTTCGGCAAAGTGAGCACCGGCTCCTTTAAACTTCGTCTTTCGAGCTCACTGCTTGCGCTCATCGCCTAGCTGTGAACGAATCTGGGCATTAGTTTAGTTTAGTTTAGTTTAGTGCGTGCCGCATCCTGATCTAAACTCGGATGCAACAAACAGCAGCAACCACCCAACTTCGTGCAGCCCCTCAGGCGACCCCGCACAACCTTATACCTTTCACATTATTATTAATTATTATCGGGAACAATACGATAATCAGATAAACCGCTTTGTCTGAAGGAAAGAGATCCGTCAGCCCCGGGTGGTCCTCGTTGCATCTCCGAGCTGTTCATCTGCCACTGTCATGGCTTCAATATCTGCAGGACAGATGTTCCAATCAGAAATAGATATGGCAATGATCAAGAAGGTTGACATACAATTGCAATTTGAAAGCATTTTGGAAAAGCTGCGGGCGTCGGTGTCAAGCAAAGGGCCAAAGTGCTGAATTAGACAGTGTCAAAGCGGGACAACGTGCAAGCATCAAAGTAACCCCCTCAATCAACGGTCTGATACCCTGATTGACTTGTCGGTAATCAAGCAAAGCAACCACATGTAACAAATTGACTGAAATTCGTAACAAAAGGTAGTGGGCAGGACAAAATTTGTGTCTGTTAAATGAACTCTTCCATGGAGAAGGCATGATTAAATCCTCAATAGTAATGTCAGTAACTCAATATACATGTAGAAAGTACAAAGGACCCTTGTAAATAGCCTCCTCTTGATGATTACATAACTTCTAACTGAACTAAGTGATCAGAAAGAAGGTAGATCTATCATCTATGTACCTCACTGTCCAATTTTTCTAGGAAACAGCTAACAAAATGTGCCTAACTGAGCTGGAACAAACAGAACTGCACCACATGAATTCACGGCTGCAGGGGTTATCATGAGATTTAGATTACAAGCAAGTGATCAAGTGTTCGAGCACTTTTTACTGATCATGTCGCTGATGCCCGTTCAACATCATGTGCCCGCAAAAGCATAGGTGTTAATCAGGGACTTGTACTCTTCGTTTTCAGCACACCCTCTACTTTCAAGTACACTCATAAGCCTGTCTACACTCTCTGTGTCATTCTTCTCCTTGAAATATGCCAGGAGAGTCTCAACATTGGTTGGCCTTGGTCTCCATCTACTTGCACTTGTAACAGCCGCGGCTTTCTCTAGACATGACAGAGCTTCAGATAATTGATTATCCTTCAGGTATGCTGTGGCAAGGATTTCCCAGGTGTTTGGTTTGGGGTTCCCACCTTTCTCAACATATCTGTTGACAGTTTGCTGAGCCTTGACAACAAAACCTTCTCTAGAGTACCATGCTAATAAAATGTTCATAGTCTTAGGATCATAACTAGAATTTTTAGACGCCCATTCATCATATAGTAGTTCAGCCCCCTCGATATCTCCTAGCCTAACAAGGGCAGACAGTACCTCCTGGTAGCCCAGGTTGTGAATTGTGTGGAAAGTTGCTTTATACCGATTCCAAATGCGATAGACTTCTTCCTTCTTTCGGAGGTGGCTATAGAGTGTGATGAGAAAATGGAAACATTTCTTATCCCTACCTGTTGCTCTCTTTTCAGCTTCTTTCAGGCATTCTTCTGCCTTCTCAAAGTTCTCAAACTTAATATGCATGCTAGCAAGTGTGGTATAAGTAGTCCAATTGGCAACAACAGATTCGTCAGCAATCATCTGGTTAAAGACTTGTTCCATTCCATCAGCATCTTTCCTAGCTGCACAACTCTTTATCCAAATGTTATAAGTGCAGACATCAAAAGCTATATTTCGTTTCTTCATCTCATGAGTAACTGTAGAAACCTTTTCAGGCTCTTCAGTATCCACATAAAAATTCATCAATACATTAAAAGGTAATGTGTCAGTTGCAAATCCCCTTTTCCTCATGAGCTCAAATGTGTTTTCTGTTTTCTCTTTCAACTTAGCTTGGGCATAAACATTGAGAAGAGACCCATATGTTCGCTTGTCCTTCAGTGGTTCAGGAAGTTTTTCGAAGTATTCTTCAGCATCTGGAACACCGCGTACTTTTGCAACCAGATCCAACTGGATTGCCATATCACTCGCTGATAGAGAAAATCTATCCCTTCGCTCAGTCATCCAATCATAAACCTGCACATGCAACAGAAAAGCTTAATTAGAACTTATACAACTAGTAAGATTGGCCATCAAAAGGCATCAAATCATCAGATAATAGCAAGAATGTAAGTCCAACCTATTCCATAAACAGCCACTAACGAAGCTGAGCCTCAAAAAGAAATTTCCAAGTAAATGCAATTATTATCTATGTTTATGCGGTTAAAAATTTGCTAGATATCCTTTGAGCAATGAATTGCTAATAATACGGCAGCAAATCTTCTCAAAGTATAACCTGAAATTGAATCATTCCAATTTCAGTCAAACGTAGCCATTAGCCTTGTTTCCTAGCTTCACTTTTCAGACAGTATTAGCTAGCATACTTAGATCCACTAAATTTGCATATCAAAAAAAAGATTTAGCACACATAAAGTGCTCCTACTACCATTATGAATTTCAACATTATCTGATGCACACACACTATATACCAAGCACCGACATGGCAACATTAGCCTCTTAATTCGGAGAAAACTAACACAGCAGTACCCAACATCCCCGCATCACTTACGGAGCAGCAATAAATCCAAAAAAAATAGATCGCCGGGACACGCGGACAGGAACCATTACCTGGAGCGCGAGGTTGAAACGGCGGAACTTGCGGAGCTCCCTGGCGATGCGGCAGAGCTCCCACTTGTCAAGGCGGCGCTCGCCCTCGTCCCAGTCCGCGAGAATCCGCCCCACAGGCCGGTCTCCGTTTCCCACCGCCACTCTCCTGTACAGGCTGCTCCACCGCAGCGCCGGCCGCCGCTCGAAGTCCACCGTACCGTAGCTGTGCACATTCGCCACCTGCTGCCCGGCCGCCGCGGCCGACGACGACGAGGAGGAGGAGGAGGCGCACCGCACAGTGACCTTCGCCGCGGATCCTCCGCACGGCCGCCGCGGGGAGTGGCGGGCGGCCGGGGCCACGGAGGACGGGGGGAGGAGGTGGAGCAGCATGGCGGCACTGGCAGCGGAGCGCGGTGCTGGGCTGGTGGGAGAAGATAAGATGAACCGGAGTGTGGGGGGTTCCGGCGCGCGCTTTGAGATTCGCGCGTGAGGATCGGAGGGATCCGGGACCCACAGCTCGCTGCCTTCGCGGCTTCCCGCGCGAATTTGTATTTGTGGGCCGCAGCTGGCCCAGGCCGACTCTGTCTCTGAAGTCTGAACTCTGCTCTCCTCCGTTGCAAAACCTGCTTCTTTTCTTCAGAGAGTGATGGCTAATTCTCTCGACATTCTGTTCTGAAAATAAAAATAAATTCTCAACATTTTATTGAACAAATTGGAAGGGGAGGCCCCTACCTTGGTTTTTCATTAAAAGAAACTGCCTCCGACCGAAAATGAGAGGACTTCTATATGAAGACAGAGAACGCATGAAGCACATAATTTTTAAAGAGAACAAACATCTACTGCTAGGTGACATTTTTATCTGCTAACGGAGAGCACTTTTATCTAGTGATTAATGGCAATTTTCCTCGTTCTTAGGGCTTCTTTAGATTATAGGATTAGAAAACAGAGTAATTGGAAAAACACAGAAATTTGATAGAATTGCAGGTGCAAAACAGAGAATTATAAAACAAAGACAAACTACATGAATGGTCATTTGGATGATATAAAGGGAAAAGATAGAAAAGGTGGTTCGATCCTACGCGAATGAGTGTAAAAAAGAGATTAGAGTGGATATTAAAATTTCTATGAAATTGGGGTGTAGCAATGCAATACATACGAATTTTGGAGGTGTCATTCCTTCAATTTAATGGGATTCCAAGGGAAAAAATCCTATGGATTGAAATTCTCCAATATTTTTAAAAATCTTTCAATCCAAAGAGGATCTTAGATCTGTGAGCCCACAAGGTTTCCAATTGCCATAGCCATACATTGCTTCGCCACCACAGGAACGTGGGTCACAACCGAGTCAAAAACTTTTCTATTTCGAGCCAACCATGCAGTCCACAGGCAGGTCGTGGTCATCAGCACCCACGCTTGCTTCCTAGCTTTTGGGACTCGGGAGTCGTTGCACAGCTTCGCATAGAACATCGTACACAGCTTGCAGGTTTTCCAGATCAACTTTGTTCGGCCACAGGGAAGCGCAAAGTGGTCGTCAATCTTGCTCTTATTGAAACCATATGTACATTGATCATCATCAACAACGTGTTGTTTCAGCAGAATTATCCTAAATTTTATTACTCCCTCCGATTCAGAATAACTGTCAGGGAGTTGTATAGGTAGTTTGTGTTACGGTAGTACAGTCCCCACGACATTTTTATTGGATCAGAGGTAGTATCTTTTTATGCACCAACCACATGAACATCTTGCTTTTCTTAGGTGACGAACTTCCCCAGATTAAACTCGTGGCGTCTTAAACTACACCAAAATTGTTCAAACCCAAATTCTCGACATTCTGCCACCCGCAATAAAAATCACATTATACCTTGCATGAATCTCAATGTCTTGGATCCAATGGTAATAACCATCGATTTAGAATTAGTTATTTCTCAGTCACATGCGAAATAGCAAATCCGCTTTCTTTATTCTAAGCATTAGTAAGGTGCAGCAGTTAAGTAATTGGAAGAATACGAATTTTCCCAAAGATCAATCTTCTAAAGAGCCGTGCTTTAGCATTATCATGCGACGGCAGACGCCATTCAATCGGGGAGGAGGAGCGAAAGCGGCATGAGGTGAAAGGGGCTTATTTGAGTAGTTAAACGAGCGTTTAAGCTCGTTAAAAACGGGTTTCATGAGGAGCGAGAACTTATCAGCGAGGTCATGGCTACAACGACGGGCTACTCTAGAGGTTAACCGGCAGTCGGACTAGTAATGTCAACCACCCCCGAGCTTAGAGGGAAAGGCAAAGAGGAGAAACAATGAATAGGAGGAGAAAGAAGAGAGGCAGTGGCTGTATAGGAGGGAGGTGATGGCAGGGGAGGAAAGCGTCGTTGAAGATAGAAGAGGCGACGGTGCTATGTCAGGAGGGGGATGACAAGTGGAGGAAGACAAAGAAGACGCCACTTGTTTTTTCATTTTTAAAGATGTAACAATATCATATTACTAGAATCGGTTTAAAAAGTGTAGTTAAACATGACACAATTCAACAACTGAGACTTGAGCCTAATAAAAAGAAGACGCGATTAGGCGAACACACAAACGAATGGAAGGATAAAGAAGGGTGGGAGTGGGACGGCCATGAATAATAGGCAGAAACAGGTGGAAGTAAGAAGTTGGCAGCGCTATGGCCAGCATCCACTAGTTGCTCATGCCAACATGTATAATTGTATTATTTTTAGTGGTCCAAAAATTTAGAAGTTGAATCACAAGGAGGGAAATTGATGATGACAATGTCACCTGGAGGCAGGCAATGTCACCGAGATTGCAAGTGATGTTGCTTGTTTACCTAAAGATTGATCAGGTACACCTGTACGTATCATTTATCAATGATACCATCAAAATCATTGATGCATACCGACCTGCCATTCCCCTAACAAAAACAGAGCCTGCCATGAAGACTCAAAACATGTTCAGCTGGGAAAACAAAGGAGCCAAAAAAAAGGGACCGGTAAATCTATGGTATCCTTTTATTTTCCCATTTCTCCACCATACAGTGATACGAGCTATAATTTCTCCAAAAGCCATATTCTACAGAAACCAACACAAGCCTAACACCCAAAAGCACCGCTCGAAATGTTAGCTGAGCGGACAATTTTGCCTGAGTTGGCAGATACACCTTGTCAGTGTAAACCAAGGCGGTGACGGCGGCACAGCCATGAACAAACCGCAGAAAGCCCTATCGGTAATCGGTAAATAAAGGTACCATAATGATCCAGGAACCTAAAGGAAACTACTGCTACCGCCTGTTCCTAAGTTGATTTCTAGTTGAACTGGAGCTACGGTTGCTTCAGGCGTCCCTTGCCATCAGCAACCACATCCTCTGAGATGGAGCTGTGGGTTACTGAGCTAACTTGAAATGGTTGGCAAAGAAGTTCTGCCTCTGGTTGTCGTGCATTGCGAGGAACCTCCAGCAGCAAGTCTTGATCACAGTCATCATCCATGTACTGCTGAGGGGGCAGCATGGATAATTTATCTGGAGGTAACATGAATAAGTTCAATGGCGCTCCTCCATGTTTGGGCAAATCTGAACCTTCGAACCGAGGAGCCATAGCCCCATAGTTAGAAACTCTTTTTGGCCCCCTCATGCTTCCTTCTGCATGTTCACGAGCAAAAACAAATTAAAACGCTTCTCCATGTTATTCGCAGTAAATTAAGAAATGATTAAGTATGAACTAAATATATAGGACATTTTTCAGATGTCTGATCGAGAGAAAATATGCAATTTGAATCAGAGGAACTAAGATTGCTGCTGACCTGGGAAGCTCTGCAACTTGCTTTCACGAGGTCTTTTGAGAGGCTTCATGGTGAACTTGGTAAGGCCATACAAAGTACTGGTATTTTCATTTCCTCCTGCTTCTTTAGTGTATTCTCCCTAAAATAAGAAAAACAAACAATTAATCATGTACACGACACCACAAAGCTTGGAGAGAGAGAGGGACAGCATCATAGACACCACAAAGCTTGGAGAGAGAGAGAGAGAGAGAGGGACACCTCTAAAGCTACCGAAACTAAAGCTGAATCTACATTTTCCAGGGTCTGCTGCGCTGAATAATGAAATTTATCCCTGCAATGAAATTTGATTAGCATTAGGCTGCGTATGCACCGGAATCCAATGCTCAATACTCCTAATATAGGCGAATATACCTTCTAGCATTATCCTGTGCCTGCGCCGGATGCCACTTTGGCTTCTCAGCCCCAGCATTTGAATTGCTTGCTCCCTTGCTTTCACTATGCAGAACAAACGAGGCAGTCCCTGAATATGATTCACTTGTAAGGTATGATTTATTATCTGCAGGAACAGAGTTTGCTTCCCAATCTTCCTCCACTGATTTTGAGTTTGAATTTCTAAGGAGCACACTTCCATAGCCAATCTCAAAGGAACCCACGGGAGTTTCACTATGATAAAGTAGATCTTCCTCTGAGGATCCAGAAAGGTAATATAACTGCTCTTGATGCATTATGGAGTTAAGATCCTTGGCAAGCTTTTCCACCTGTGAAGTCGTTGGCCGGGTGACACAGCTTCTCTTTTTTGACGGTACCAGTGACTCCCAAGCATGAGATTGCGCTGAGCCTGAATTCAAAAGGATCAGAGAACCATCATTAACATATCTAACAGCATTTATATAGAAAACAAGAGAAATAAAATAGTTCTAGGTTAGAGATATGAAACAATGATAATGTAAACTGAACCTTATGGTATCATAAAGTAGTATACCTTTCCTGAGGCTCTTTATTGTATTTAATCTAGTTAGTATGTGGTGAAGGAAGACACTGATATTTGAAGCACTGATCTTTACTATCAAGATGGCTACAGGCTAATCCCTTTGATGATTAGTAATTTAGAAAACATAGCCAATGATTTATCAATAACAATAAGCTCTTGTGAACTTATAATGCAGGTTTACAAACTAAGCAGCAGTGAAGTGGAGTTGCTGGAGTTAGATGAAAAGAAGAACCAGCTCTGCATTATACACAATTACTAGTACATAATCTTCAAAGAGGTTGTACTACAAGAACTAACTAAAGATGTTCACAAGAAATCTTACGGGAGATTAAATATAAGACTGCCGACAAACATGTAAATGTGTATTTCTGAACATCCAACTCAAGCATCAAATTCAATGCTTTTATATTATTTGTCCGAACTGAGACCAATTATATACCCTGTGGTACTCATCAAGAATGAATGTGATGAACCTAAAAGTTTACTTACTTATCAGCAGCATACTAGGAAATTAGAGGTAACTGACCAGTCATTTCACTTGCATCAGCAGAACCATATGGGGCAAAACTCTCTGAATATGACACTGCTGATCCAGAACTAGATCGACTAGGGTCAGCATCCCCCATCTTCCAGAAGTTTTGATCAGAAAATGGTTCATTCTCCCTTCTGATGTGGCTTGACTTTTTCTTTAGTTGCTTATGTTCCGCCAGCCTTGATGTCGGAGGCTTCAGCTTACTAACTCTAGGTTGCTCATCATCAATATCGTCACGAGAATGCATTGGTGTGTAATTCTCGAGTGAACCCTTTGTTCTCCATCTTGATCCACATGCATTGCAGAGCACTGGCTTATTTGGTGGCCCATTTCGCCAAAGTGGAGTGCCTGTTCCAATAATTGCCATAAGTGAACACTCAGAAAGTATACATTTTTCAAGAATGTATCTTGAGGCAATTAGTAGTCACACACATATTCAATCTGCATATTACAGATATGCTTTCAATGATTAGTACTAGCATGGTTAGCACTGTGTATTTCAGACAAAACGAGGCATTACCAATTGCAAATTATCAGTGCAATTGAGCAGCTTGCTTCAGTAAGAGCTAGAGAGCTACTGAGGTTAAAGCAAAAGAGATGAGCAGTCTGTGTGATTACACAAAGCATCAAGGCTCCCTGTTCAATGCCGTCCCAAAATTAATAATTTCTGTAGCTCCAGCAGCTAAGGAACTCAAAATTTCAGTTTGGAAAGAGCAGAGGGCTAGTTTCTTCTTGTATAATAGGAGTTTGAGCTACATCTGACTGCTCATTGTCTGCAAAAATGATCTGACAAGTATATATCCATCATAGTCAAACAAAATTCTGAATGTGTGTGCGAAGATTAGGTAATTTGTTCCTGGTGTTTAGAATTTTGCATCCAAAGGCCTCCTCTGAGACCTTAACCATATCCAAAGATGCCCAGAACTGTCCTGTCTTCAACACTTGGGGCAGTTGGACGGATTTGATTTCAGCTAATATCCACCAAACAACAAACCAACTTCAATCCACAGGGAACAAGCAAGATTAGGCATCCGAGTTCAGGGGACCCGGAAGATTTCTTCCGAGACCCGCTTCCCCAGATGCATAATTCGAAGAAATCATATACTACTCGCGGAGGAACAAAGGGATAATAACAGATGTAAAATAAGCAAAGAAACAACAACAACAGGAAGTATAAAAAATTGCTTTACTGAAGAACAGGAGCTCACTTGTGACTCCGCAATGACGGCAAGGCCCTTCCTTTCCCATCCTTCTCTCTTCTCCTCGCCCCCACAAGCAAACCGGGAAGAACCCGGAGAGAGTCCCAACCAAAGGAAGACGGAAAAACAAGGCGGACACAAGGAAGGAGCGGTTCTTCTGTACTACTAAACAAAAATTCTTGAGCGAAAAAAAGAGGGGAAATTCAAGAAGTGTTTCTCGGTATGAATCTGTGCAGACCCAGAGGGGAACAATTAACTTAGCCCATGAACTCGAAAAATCAAGACTTGTTTGGTAGGTGTTGTTCTTTCTTTCTTCTTCTTTTTCTTCTTCTTCTTCTCTGTATTCTTTTTTCTTTTCCTTCTGTTCTGTATCCAGTCTTTGGGTGAGGAGAGAGAGAGAGAGGAGATGAGAGGGGAAAGGGATGGAGAAATAATGGAGAGGAAGGAATGCAGATTCACAAGGGCCGCCGGGGGTGAGTCTTTGGGTGAAAGGCGTTTGGGAGGAGGAATCCAAAAGAATTAATACTTGTTTAAAAAAGTTGTAAATATTTAGTAGTAATGACGACACAGGGAAGCGATTAGGAATTGGGCAAAGCAGGAAAAGGAGAGGAGGTAGAGAGATAGAGGCCAAAGCTTCTTTTCTGTTGTGTCTTTCAGCCCTTCGGGGTTTCCTTGTTGTGATATATATAATTTAATGTCATCACTAATCATGTGCTGGTGACTAAGTTAGCAGAGGATATTTCAACAACTATTCAGTCAATTTGCTTACCTTTAAAGCCCTCCATTTTTGGTGCCATTGGAAGAATCTTTTCCTTAGCTCCTTTGCATTTTGGCCCCTTGAGGGATAACCCATGTTCGGTTCACCCATGCACATCTAGAGCAATCAATACGCCACGAAAGCGCAGCCAAGGAAGGGGCTTATCTTAAGTTAAAGCCAACACACAAAATAAAGGTTGCCAGTTTTGATTGATTAAAATTATGGTTATGAGCACAATACATGTTTTTTTCTTCTAAAAGGACACATTTAAACGAATGCATAGCTTAGGTATCTGTAATTTATACATGATGAATATAAATATGTATTAACCTAAACCCGCAAGACGCGTAATGCATACAAAACACATATCATCGCGTGAAAAAATAGCAAACACCCATGCACCAAAAAGCGCGGGAAAATGCATGCAATCTTTTGAATGCGGTACCGATTGGCAAAGTGGGATATCAAGCACGAGTAATACCTGTCCCTCACGCTTTCTCTCCCCCTTGCACGGTTCAATATTTCACTTTGTTTTTTCATCATTTATCGTAATATGTAATATTCATAGATTAAAATTGGGTGACAGTGGGTCATTTCTTAGTCTTGCCATGGACTATCGACGCCGAATGAAGGGGTATAAACATAAATTATGAGTTAAATGCTAGTTTTATTTCAAATTAAACCCAACAAGATAGGTGATACTCTTCGGTGAAAAAACATGTATCCACCGAAAACAGGGAAACTACATGTTCTCCTTTTTATGTAGTACTTTTGACATGATGAGATTTCATGTGCTACAATAACAACAATGAGATCTCCCCTTCCACGTCAAATAGGCCACTTGTTCGTTCTTTCACCATCGATACCTATCATAATTTGGTAGTTTGTGGGATTCTACCTTGGCCTTCCGCGGGGTATACCCTAGGGACACCCTCGATGCAATAGTGGCAGGATGCACTTTTCTTGGCAGAGAAACATGTATTGGATAATTTAGGTATGTGTAGTTTAAACATGGTTAATATACTTTGCATTAAATATAACTCAGTGGATGTGTAGCGCATATGCAACACATACCACCGTGAAAAATAGGAAACATGTATCCACAAAAGGTGGTGAGAAAATGCATGTACTTTTTTATATGGTACTAATTGGCACAATGCGATTTCAAGCGCCAAGACAACAACAATGATACCGCTCCCTCCCCTTTTCCCACTCATTCCGGTATATAACGAGTTATCTGAACTTAATTTGGTAGGTTGCGTTGTTCTAAACTAGTTAGCCAAATTTGTTATGTGTCTTACCCTGGACTATCGATGCTTAGGGGGGGGGGGGGTGTTGATGGAAAGGCCATGATCTTTCGAATTAACTCCCGCAAAGGAGGCGATATCTCTAGTGAAAAAAGGAAACATGTATCTAAAAAAAGCAGGGAAAAAGTATATGTACTATTTTGAATGTAGTACCAGTTGACATAGTGCGATGTCGAGGGCCATAAGATCAAGCATGAGATGATGAGACCTCACCCTCCGTGGCAAATAAGCCACTTATTTGTTCTTTCACCGACAATGCCTACCATGTTTTGCTAGTGTGTGGGATTCTGCCTTGACCTTCTGCAAGTAATTGGTGTATAGGTCGTGGAAGTAAAATCTCCCCCCCCCGCCCCCAGTTTTTTGGAAAAAAAAGGGTATATGCATCGACTAATGCGGAGGCCGGTGCATTGTCCTATTTTCGAAAAAATGAAAACAAAAGCATATTTGGTGTGTATGAACCACGTATCATCGCGTGAAAACAAGTAAGAAACATGTATTTACCAAAAGGCATGGGAAATTCTTATACACATTTGAATGTAGTACTAGTTAACCTACACTATTGATTTTAAGCACCATACATAACAAAAAAGGAGGCATCTCCCGCTGCATCACCTCCCTCTCACCCTGTCGAATATGTAACTAACTTGTTCTTCCATTGTTGATGATAACTTGGTAGGTTGTGACATTTTGAATGGGGTAACATGGTCTTTTGAAGGGTTCACCCTACGAAGCATGCAACGAGTGGGATGCTCTTGGTGGGATGAAAGGGAGGGGACGGTCACTCTACAAGAAAATATAGAATGAGAGAAATGTTATGCTCTTTCAAGACAAATCAAGAGACGGTATCTAGTGGGAAAGAATAGGAATCAAGTATCCACCAAAAAACCACGGGAAAATGCATTTACCTTTTTTATGTAGTGCCAACACATGTGGGATTTCAAGCGCCATAAGAATATTAATGAGACCTCCCTCCTGCTAACGAATGTGCTAGTTATTTGTTCTCCTATCAACGACGCACTACCATATTTGCCGGCTTGAGACATTCTAAATTGGATTTCTAGGTCTCCAAAGGGCTTACTTTGGAGATGTAGTCGATGTAGGAACAATGGCATTCTCTTTCTTGGCGGATCCGGGAAAAGGAGGGTGTTGTCTAGGAAAACGACGAGATCCACCATTATTTTGATCATTTTAAAATATAGGGAAGAAATGAATGTTATGTTGTCACGAAACAAAACTACGATGTCCCTTGTGTTGTTTACAAACTTAAGGACTAAGCACATTTCTGAGCGCTATCAGATGCCCTATGGTTAATATTTTCGTCGAGCCTTACTATTTTTTGAAAAAAAAATCTTTATATCTTTCACGAATATGTTCTAGCATCTCCTTTACATAATGAGCAAAAGTTTCTTTGTTTCGAAAATAAGCACATAAACTAGACATAAAGTGAGTTCAAACCCTCTCCAATTTTGGTGGCAAGTATGCTAGCCTTACAGTGATGGAGCCAGATCTTAGACATGGAGAGGGGAGGGGTAAAAAAAGGCTTAAAATTACTAAATTTAAGCATATTACTAATGAATTAAATAACAAAATCAGATTATTAGGGGTGGCTAAGCCCCTGCCAGTCCCCCTTCCTCCGTCCCTGTAGCCTTACTCATGTTTAGTTTTTGAGTACGTATTGAGCACAAGGCCATTTTGTATTTTTTACTTGCCGTCTTCATATTAACAATTTTATAAATGTTGTCGCTATTCCTGAATTTTTAGTTTTTTTTCGTTTCCTGAGTTCAGTCATTGCACGGGAATAAGCAAGATAACCATATCGACTCATGTTTAGCGATGTGAATAGATAGGAACCGTACAAATGTAAGACAAAAGGCAACAATTTTACAATTATTATTCCAGGGACAAAATGGTCAAATAACACTGAACCGGATCTATCCTGGCCGCGTCACCATTTTCCATTAATTAAAGAAGGTACTTCCATTATACGCTGTACATTATTTTTACAGCTGCTTAGTCTATTGACCCTAGTTTTTTTTTTTTGAGAATCTATTGACCCTAGTTTGGTAGAAGGTGGGAGCGCTCTAACCTGTACATGCCTTGACGTGCTTAATTTCTGTGTAACTGATAACTGCAGTTATCTAACATGTACTCCAGATATATATGCAAGTCATGCAGTAATAATTACTCTCTCCGTTCTAATTTAATTGACTTGCTATCCACCAAATGTGGATGTATCTATACATGTAGACATGTCCACATGTAGTGAATAGCAAGTCAATTAAAATGGAACGGAGGGAATAGATGTCAATAAAAGAGCTTGTCCCTCTAAATTTTGTTCTCCTGTTAAGTTGAATATTTCTGGTTGTATAATTCAACATGGTTGCAAACTATATCGCCTCATCGATAATAACCACATCATCGTGATATGTTGAGGATTGAGTATCCTAATGTACTCCTCTGACGTACATGCACACGGTAACAGCCTAACAGGCATGAGTACTTAAATTAAATCCATCGAGCGATGATAGAAATTATTGTTCCTAGCAAGAGAATTGGTAACTCGACACATTTACACGCATCAGGGAATTATTTTAGGAGAAATATTCTAAAGCATAGTCGTATCATGTGGGCATTATTCTACTCTTGATCCCCGGGTGGGCCCAGGGAAAAGTTTGGTCACGAACTCACGATGGATACGCTAGTTGGTGGTTACGGCCTACAGGGCAAGGCCGAGCGAGTGCTCGCCGCTATAGAACCTACTATACCGGATCGAAAACTTTTTAGGCCGTGTCTAACGGTTCGACGCATTTTGGATCTAAATCATATCCGTATTAGTCCGTTTGTGTCGGCCGCGGACATAAAATGCTCGTATTTGTCCGCTGTCCGTTTTGCGTCGGGTAGCCGCAACGGCCCAACGCAATTAAAGCAGCTGTCAATTGCGGCGTAGAATTAGCGCCGCCGCGCCGGCTTGCCGCGCGCGTCGTTTCGTGGGTTCCCGCCCACAGTGGCGTTTCGCGCCACCCAGTTACCGCGCGTCGGGCTTCCGCTTCCCGCCCCACCGCGGCCTTTATAAGGCGTCGCCGGCGGTGCTCAGCCTGCACCAATTACAATGGCCGAACACCCCGACAACACCTGAGATAGGATCTCCAAGATGGCTCGCGCCCGCTTCCCGGACGACGAGCAGGCGGCGCAGGCTGATGCATGTAAAATGCATACATGAATTTTGCATTGTATTACTCATATTTCATCCATATTTGCATCATATAATGATTATATCAATGTTTTATAATGATTTTGGGAATATATCACACTTTTTCTATTTATTTGGAATTAACCCTGAACTGTCAGAAAACTCATTTTTCTATATTTTGATGTTTCAGGTACCCAAACGACGTCCAAATGACCTAATATTCCACGCGCATCATTTTTTTTGTAAGGAACAAGGCTTAGCAGCGAAGGAAGAGCAGAAAAGGAAGTCCGAGAAGGAAAAGGGGTAGCCTTGGCCGCGTGGGGCCCACCTCCCCCCCCCCCCCCCCCCCCCCCGTGGCTCCGATGCCGTCAATCTTCGTCTCCGTGGCTTCGTGTTGACCTAAAAACGCCTATAAAAATAGTCTACCGAGCCCTTTCGGAGGGAGCGCCGCAGAAACACAGAAACCACGAAACAGAGACCTGGAGCTGCAGATTGGAGGGGGGAAACTCCTGCGGGGCGCTGCCGGTGTGGTCTGCACCTTCTCCAACGACTTCTCCACCGTCTGCATGATGAAGAGGGAGTAGTCCACCCCTGAACTATGTGTTTGTGGAAGTAACTTATGTATCTCTCCTCTCTCTTGAGCTTCACTAATTAGTGCCATATGAGCTGCTGAACATGATTATGGTCATATATGTAATACCTTTGTGGTGAATCTCTTAAGTTGATATATGTTATGATGATTGCAATTATTATGTATTTGTTATGAAAATAGATGCATATTATGTACCCCGTTCTTTTCTATGTGTTTTGATCCAACATGTGTATGAGAGCGTGTGAGGGGTAACGTGTGCATTGGTTGGAGTAACGGGGATGGTTTTGTTGTAAGTTGACAGCAATACCGTGATCCACTTGGGTTTTTACCTTACTTTGTTGCCTCACTAGGGATAAAGGAAATACTATGCTACCGGGGATATGTGGGTGACATTGCCACTATCACCATGATTAGATCTACCATGTTCTTATTTAAACTTCATGTCATTGAACTTAAAGCTATACTCTGTTTATCTTTATTAATGAGGTGTTATGATTTAGTTCGCATCTTGGTGGAGTATAAGAGAGATTAATAACCAAAAGATCTCTATGTTAGGATGTGATGCCCATATTATTAATAACTTATCTTGTTGCAATCTCATATGTCAATTCTTATGTTCCATTATCTACCACTATATAAAAGATAGTGCATTTGTGAAACCATGAACCCCAGTCCATTTTTAATCATAAAAAACACATTTCCAACACTTTATTAGCACTTTACATTTTCTGTCATTTAAAAATCCGAGAGTACAAAAATATTTTTATATCTTGCAAACACCATACAAACCATAAAAACATCATCTATTATCATTTATATCATCCTTGTACTTTTATTTACACCATTGCATATTTATTTCTGTTTTGCATTTATTATCTTTATATCTTTTACTTACACCTTGTGCTTGACAACCAATTGGTGAGGTTGAGGGCACGAAACAATTTACTTTGTTTTGTAGGTTTCATAAAGAAGGATAAGGAGACAACAGCTTTTGGTTCATTTCCCCGAGAGTTCGATATTAAACTCTCGAGTCACCCTCGTGGGGAAAATTAGTCTTTGCCCTTACTATACACTTTGCACTTGGAGTCTCAACCTAACCCACATTCTTTTGACGCATGTGTTGGAGCTAGTACATCTTCTGGAACCATCATCATCATCAAGGGCCATCAAGACTATTTTCTGGCGCTGTTTCCGGGGAAGTGAGCAAGTAAAGAGTTGTCCCACCAAGTCTGTGAGCATCATCTTACCCATCTTTTTACCTTCTCTGATGTCCCACCATTGTCCCACTTGCTGATGTCCCACCAAGTCTTCATCAATTGTGCAAGATATTTTCTGGTGGAGTTGCTGGACAA
This sequence comes from Poa annua, assembly GCA_026929855.1. Classification (NCBI taxonomy): domain Eukaryota; kingdom Viridiplantae; phylum Streptophyta; class Magnoliopsida; order Poales; family Poaceae; genus Poa; species Poa annua. Next base: position 78,212,143 of record CM049433.1, read on the forward strand.
GTGGAAAGGATACCTCACAAACAAAGTCAACATCACCAACGTGTGCAAACACCTAAGCTTGGGTAGGTTGCACCTCTGTGAGCATCATCTTACCCATCTTTTTACCTTCAAAGCATTATATTTTGTTTTGTTTTTGTCATTTTTATATTTCGGTTTGTTATTTTATTTTCAGTTTTGCATTTTGTTTTACATTTATCATTTCAGTTTCCATTATTTAGTGTCATTTTATTTTCAGTTTTGCATTAAAAATTAAAAAAATACATAAAAACTTATAATCATGAGTGCTGAATTACTAAAATCAATTTGTAGTGAACAATTTGGTGGGAATGCTTGGGAGGATGTTCCCCTGCATCTTCAAGACTTTAGTGACATTTGTGATATGCTAAAATTTAAGGGAATAGAACCTGACATTTTTAAATTTAATTTGTTGCAATACTCACTAAAATGAGAGGCTAGAGAATGGTTAAGTTCATTACCTACCAATGCTATTAATTCTTGGAGAGACCTAGAAAGGGCTTTCTTTAGGAAATATTATCCTGCTTTTAAGAATTGGCAATTAGCTAAATCTATGCATGAGTTACAAATTAGTGAGAAAGACTTGCCTAAGGATAACCACCACCACCATGTTGAGAGAAAGTTTGTTAGAAAAAGAAAGGATCTACCTGTTAAAAAGCAAATTTGGGTTAAAAAGGAGAAACAAGTTGAAGAATCTAATGAAACTAAACATGATAACCCTCTTATGTTGATTGAGTTAGAAAGAAAAGTTGAAGAAGTTAAGATGCTTAGTGAAGTCAAGGAACCACTACTTGACTTAGATAGTTGTAGCTTGCATGAACTTATGTCTATCTTACAGAAATTTGCTAGTGATACTTCTATTAATATTAATCAAGCTGGTTTTGGTTATTTTATTGCTAGCCATGTTTTAAATGAGAAAATTAATAGGTACAACAAAGAAGCTATGACACCACCTAAGCTTGGGAATATTTGGGTCCCCAAGGTATTAGTAACAATTGGAAAAGAGACACACCATGCCATATTAGATCTAGGATCTAGTGTCTCTGTCATGTCTAAGGAACTATATGAAGTACTTGAATTAAAGAATTTTGAAAAATGCTCTATTGAACTTTCACTTGCTGATGATTCCATTAAATATGCTTTAGGAAAAGTAAGTGATGTTATGGTAAAGTTACACATGACTTTTGTGCCTGTTGACTTTGTAATAATGGACATGGGGAATAAAACCTCTAGTCCTATCATTTTGGGAAGACCTTTTCTTCGTACTACATGTGCTATAATCGATTTAAAGGAGGGGAACGTGAAGTTTCAGTTCCCATACAAGAAGTGCATGGAGAACTTTCTAAGGAAGAGGGACACATCAAAGTTCAAGCTCCCTCGTGAGCTTCGTCCACTATAAATATCAAGTAAGAAGCATAGCTATATGGCTATAAAGAAAGCGCTTTACGGGAGGCAACCCGGTTGTTTTTATTTGAGATTTTCTTTGAGTCATCATGTTGTACCAAGAGACTTTGTTTTTAGTTTAGGTTCTGGAATTTTTAATAAAGTGCCAAGTATTACCCATTTGGGCTTTGAAAGTTGCTTTTTCCATTCGGAGATTTTATTCCAGCACGAATCTGTGCACGGTATGATTTTTAATTCCTATTCTGTAACTCCGAATGAGCTGAAATTTGAACTGTAGTTGCAACTTTTCATCCTCTATAAGCGTGAATTGTTTCAGATTTTTTCGACATATTTAAGTGGGGTAAAAAAGTACGTTTTTCTGCTGCTGTTTTTCTGGACAGATTCTGTCCCATTTTGTTTTATGCATTCTTTAAGCTTTTAACTTGAATCTTTTTTATCCAACTGAGTTTATTAGAAGGAATACACCATTATACACTTTCTGGACATGTTTCTTATGTTTGTCTAAGGATTTCATACAGCAAGATATTCTATTGTTTTGCGCCTACTAATGTCACCCCACAGAAAAGAAATGGGAGAAACGGTGTTTTGAAGTTTTTTCACAGGGATTAGAAGAGATGCACCAAGAGATATCCAAGGATGGTGAAGACCATAATCTTGGGGATTTGAAGATAACCCCACTGAACCTACATACTCTCGGTTTGCACACGTCTAACTTCTGTTTTTCGTTCATTTCACTTTATTGCATAAACTTGGAGCGTTTTTGTTATTTCAGTTTGGTTTTTTGCTTGAGACCACCACTTTTTATTTATCTTATGTGAGAGCTACTGAAGTTTGTGTTGAATTAAGTTGGATGCTATAAAAATATTTGGAAGAGGATGTTTGAGTTGATTTTAAAAAAAAATTACATATAGTTGCATGATTCATGTGCTTTGTTAATGAATATTAATATGCAAGTGTCTTGTCTAGAGTTATTTATTATTCATGTTTTATATGCTGAATGATGCTTTACTTTGTTTAACATGAAATGGTTAGCTCTATGGACACTTATGCATGCATTTAGATGGTCAACTTTCTCACTCTTGCTAGCCCAAAAATTCCAACAAGTAAAAAGCTTGTTTTCCAACCCCTTCAATTTTTCCAGTGAGTTCACCATATCTATCTATTAGTTAATATGCTATTCCAAGTATGTTTACCATGTTATATTGTTTTATCTATGCTTTCAAATTAAGATGCTTATGTTATTGGGATTTTCATTGGTTAAGTTGGTTTAAAAGCTCTCACGAACTTGATGCACACATTACTTTTCATGCACTTAATAAACATGACCCTTTTGGGCTTGACAAAGGTCTTTGGTTAGGAGCTAGCTCATACGTGCTGACACGTGTAAAGCTTTCAACATTGCACTTTATTCTTTATAAAAGTTGATATCATGTTCCTTTGGTGATGTATGCCTAACATTGCGTGAAATAAAGATGCAAACTTAGTAAGTTCGGCTGAGTGATATTATTGGCTAGAGAGACACCTGTGGCGGCTAACCTAAGCCATGTGTATCATGGTGGAAATTTGCAACATAGCCATAGTGGAGGAATCCATGACACATCTCACAACAGAAAAATCATTTACAAGAAAAAAAACATGAGTAAAGAAAGAGATGTCCACTGTTTGCTTGCTTTGTCATTTGGACATGTGCCCACTTCCATGTCCTGGGGCAAAGGGTACCCGGAGTGAAACTCTCTATGATGCCACTTTTATTCACGATGATTGTAACCTTCACTTGCTTTGTGGCCCAAATTGAGTAGCCAGTCAGAGAGATTTTTGTTTTCAACGGGCATGAGGCTTTTGACCCATACTTTGTCCAGCACATAACTCATATTTGCTTTCACTTTCAACTATTAATCACTAAAGATGCTATGATAGGGGTAATGAGAACTTCACACCAATGGGCACTACATGGCAAACATTAACCTAAGTTGAAGCATTTGGAAGCTAGATAACACTCTTGCATGTTATTCCTCTACTTATTTATCTATCTTTCCAAAGTGTCCACCTTTTATATTCAGATTTCTATAACAATACTCTATGACCAACCTAGGATATATTTTACTTTTCATTTATGTATTCATTTGGTACATAGAACTTTTATTTCATGTTACACTTTGTGAATTATCATTGAACATCTTTATCTTGAATATTTGATATCTCTTGATAATATGTCTTGTATGTTGCTACTCTTTTTTAAATAATGAATCATTTGACTCTATGTAGCAATCATCTTTGATATCCTTTGTTAAGTAATAAAATGCCAAGTCCATGTTTAGTTTTATCACCTTTATACTCGAGGATGAGTATAGGTTAAGCTTGGGGATGTTGATGCATGTAAAATGCATACATGAACTTTGCATTATATTACTCATATTTCATCCATATTTGCATCATATAAGGGTTATATCAATGTTTTATAATGATTTTGGGAATATTTCACACTTTCCTTATTTATTTGGAATTAACCTTGCACTGTCAGAAAACCCCTTTTTCTATATTTTGATGTTTCAGTGACCCAAACGACGTCCAAATGACCTAATATCATGGAAAAAAAATAGCACGCTATTTCTTCGCTAATAGCACGCTATAGCATATCTGAAGGGTCCACGCTAAATTTTACCATTTTTGCGCGCTATGAAGCTATTCACGAAAATAGCACGCTATATCGCGCTAAACCGTTATAACTTTAGCATGCTATTTTCTTTTTCCAGCCTAACAACGCAAAGCACCGAGTTTTCCATCTTAAGAAGAAGTAAAAATTCCTTTTCAGTTTATGTTGATGATGAACTACAATTTTCTGAATAGAAACATGTCGTCAAATGCTGATAATTCTGAATAAACAATTTATGTTATGTTGTTGGACCGTGATAACGTTGATTTTAGGTTTCTAAACAATTAGAGAATGTTTTCATACTTGGCTATGCGTATATTGTTCTACCATTTCTAGACTATATTCTTTATTCTTGATAAAAAACTATATGGTATTTTTTCATAACGCTATTTGTGTCATGGATTTGACCTTGAGGTCAAGTGGTTATGCATGGATTTATGCCTCATGTTTATGTTTGGGCCATCGATTTGGCCCTGACATTTGTATCTGGTTAAGTGGTTATGCATGTATTGCTTCTTAACAAATATTTAGTGCTGAAATTCATAACATTTGGGTTATATCTTACATTTTTTCACCACGCTATTTTGTAACGTAGCTTCGCTATAGCGCGCTATAACTTGTATAGCTTCTGGAGGAGGGCCACGCTATTTTTTTCCTTGCCTAATATTCCACGGGGATCATTTTTTGGAAGGAACAAGGCTTAGGAGCAAAGGAAGAGCAGAAAAGGAAGTCCGAGGAGGAAAAGGGGGTAGCCCAGGCGGCCAGATTCATTGGCCGCGCGGGGCCCACCTTCTCCCCCCTCGTGGCTCCGATGCCGTCGATATTCGTCTCCGTGGCTTCGTCTTGACCTAAAAACGCCTATAAAAATAGTCTCCCGGGCCCTTTCGAAGGGAGCGCCGCAGAAACATAGAAACCACGAAACAGAGACCTGGAGCTGCAGATTGGAGGGGGAAAACTCTGACGGGGCGCTGCCGGTGTGATCTCCACCTTCTCCAACGACTTCTCCACCGTCTGCATGATGAAGAGGGAGTAGTCCACCACTGGACTATGAGTTTGTAGAAGTAACTTATGTATCTCTCCTCTCTCTTGAGTTTCACTAATTAGTGCCATATGAGCTGCTGAACATGATTATGGTCATATATGTAATACCTTTGTGGTGGATCTCTTAAGCTGATATATGTTATGATGATTGCAATTATTATGTCTTTGTTATGAAAGTAGATGCATATTATGTACCCCGTTCTTTTCTTTTTGTTTTGATCCAACATGTGTACGAGAGCGTGTGAGGGGGAACGTGTGCATTAGTTGGAGTAACTGGGTGTGGTTTTGTGGTAAGTTCACAGCAATACCGTGATCCACTTGGGTTTTTTACCTTACTTTGTTGCCTCACTAGGGATAAAGGAAATACCATGCTATCGGAGATATGTGGGTGACATTGCCACTATCAGCATGACTAGATCTAGCATGTTCTTATTTAAACTTCATGTCATTGAACTTAAAGCTATACTCTGTTTATCTTAATTACTGAGGTGTTATGATTTAGTTCGCATCTTGGTGGAGTATAAGAGAGATTAATAACCAAAAGATCTCTATGTTAGGATGTGATGCCCATATTATGAATAACTTGTCTCGTTGAAATCTCATATGTCAATTCATATGTTTCATTATCTACCACTATATAAAAGAGGGAGTGCATTTGTGAAACCATGAACCCCAGTCCATTTTTAATCATAAGAAACACCTTTACAACACTTTATTAGCACTTTACATTTTCTGTCATTTAAAAATCCGAAAATACAAAAATACTTTTATATCTTGCAAACACCATACAAACCATAAAAACATCATCTATTATCATTTATACCATCCTTGCACTTTTATTTACACCATTACATATTTGTTTCTGTTTTGCATTTATTATCTTTATATCTTTTGCTTACACCTTGTGCTTGACAACCACTTGGTGAGGTTGAGGGCACAAAACAATTTACTTTGTTTTGTAGGTTTCATAAAGAATGATAAGCAGACAACAACTTTTGGTTCATTTTCCCGAGAGTTCGATATTAAACCCTCGAGTCACCCCCGTGGGGAAAATTAGTCTTTTCCCTTACTATACACTTTGCACTTGGAGTATCAACCTAACCCACATTCTTTTGACGCATGTGTTGTAGCTAGTACATCTTCTGGAACCATCATCATTGTCACGGGCCATCACAGGCCTACGCTCGATTCACCTTCGACGCCGAGGAGATCGCGGCGTACGCCGCGATTCCTGACGAGGTCGCCGAGGAGCAGGCAGCCCTAGCCGCTGCGCGTGGAGCGACCCAGCTCCGTGGAGAGCTCTGCGCTGAGCTACGGAATGAGGCGACCGCCTCTGCCCCCGCTTTCTTCACCGCCTCCGCCCCCACCTCCGGCTCCGCCCCGACCTTCGCTTCAGCCGCTGCCGGGCGGTCCGCCATGACGGTTGCGCGGGCGGCTCGCGCGGAAGTCCTCCACGCCGACGGCCCCCCAGGCTGGGCGTACGCCGAGCCGCTGTGGCACGAGGTCGACGAGGAGGACGACAACGACGACGCCGACCTCGACTTCCTCGACCGCTACCCGGACGAACCTGATCGAGGCGACGAGCAGAGGGTGCTCCTCGCCTCGTTCGAGACGCACCGCCGCGACCGAGCTGGGCGGCAGCTCATGAACGAGGCGCGCACCGCCCAAGAGGACCTCGTCACGGGGTTCCGGGCGCACCGCCTCGAGCAACAGAGGCGGCAGCTCGCCGCCCTGGAGGAGGACCGAGCAGTGCGCGTGCACGGGCGGACGACGAGCGCGAGCACGGACGCTCGGCATCCCTGCCGTCGATCGTCCTGGCGGAAGGCGCTGCGGTGGCTGCAGCGGCAAGGGCGGCGAGGGACGCTGCGGAAGACGCCACGGCGGTGGCCGCCCGTGCGCGGGCAACGCAGGCGGTGGCGGAAGCGGAGGAGGCGGCGGAGAGATCGCGCTGGATGAACGCCCTGGAGGAGGGCCAGGCGCGCCGAAGGCTAGAGGAGGGACAGGCAAGGGCAGAGGCGTCTCACCGGGTGAGGACGGCGTTCCAGGGCTGACGCCGTCGCAGCGGCGCGATCTGATCGACCGGAGCCAGCGCGCGCTCTGATGCGACGGCGGCGCTGGGCCATCCGGCGCAGGCGGATCCGGTGGCCAGTAGGGCGAGCGACTGCGAGTAGCCCCTGTGATGGTAGGGCGCGCGATGGCAAGTATGCGGCCGTTGGCGCCATTTTGGGTGTAATAGGTGGGCTAATTATATTATGTATTAATGATAACTATCTAAACTAAATTTGTGTCCAGGCCATGTGGGGCCGTGAGCGGTTAAAGAGGACGCGTGCGGACAGCGCGGGCCGCGTTTGCGTCGCCGCGGACGGCTCGGACATTTTGCGTCGGGCCGTTGGGCTGGGTTTTTCCCGGCCCCGGTTATTTTCGGACAGAAACGGTCGTCCGCGGTCCGTTTGCGTCGGGCCGCTGGAGATGCCCTTACGAACCGAATGCCATTAATATTTAGATTCAGTCCGCACACCATGTTAAGATAATGTTCCCTGTTGTAGTAGTGGTTAATTAACAAACATCACAGGTCGCCTTCACTCTTTTTAACCGGTGGCAAGTTAACAAGTGTTCCTCCTCGAAACCAAATCGCCGCCACCACCTCCGCCTCTATAATAGACCGTCCCTCCCCCTCCCCCTCTTCCGACCAGCCTTGCCATCCTCGACATGGGTGGGAAACCTGATTTTTATGAGTGTAGTTCTTCATAAAAGGGTATTTCAATTGATTGGTTAGAATTTTGACAGTCGTTTCTTCATCAATAAAGATGTCATTGCCTACCATAATTAATTTTTGATCTTCGTTCGACGACGAAATCTCCCCCGAACGTCGATGGTGGTTTTAGGAAAAAAAAAGTTTATGGTTATTCATATCTTGCTTCCCCAGACCCATTTTGGATTTTTGTCCCATAGTTGTTACGAGAAGTATTGTCCTTTCAATATCTGTCCCGACTACTATGTACTCAACAATAATGATTCGTACTCTCGCCTCCCAGCAACATCGACCAGGTTGTTTCGCTATCTTTCCTGAAATACCGGTGTGGATACAAGTTATTGATGTTGGTTAATTATTCTAATGGTTGCTTGCGTGCATGTTATTTTCTATGAATGCCTTAAAATTTTAAAATTTAAATTACAGATGAACAGTGGTATTTACAGGCCTCACTTGTCGGAGACTGAACTACCGCGTCTGTATTTTGGTTGTCATTTTTCTACGGTTGCATGTAGTTGCTTTTGTTGTTGTTTTATAATCCTTATGCTCAGCTCATATTTTTTTTTACTTTATACTATTTCCTACTATAAATATATCATGATATTGATCGTAAAAAACTGTGACAAGTTAAAACAAGGATGCATTAGATTTCCCCGGGTATAAGCCTCTTGGCTAACTACAAGTGAAACAAAAAGGAAAAGCTTCGAGCCTCCAACGGTCCTCCGCATCCCTGCCTGGCCCGTCCGAAATTGTTCGAATGGACAAAACATGCTCTCCAACGGGCCGACGCAAAGGGACACTTGTCCGTTCGGACAGCCAAACTGGACCAAACCTGGCCCAAGTTTGGTCCAAGTTTGGGGAGGCGAGGACACAGCACGTGTCACGTGTCCTCCCTTGTCCGCCCCTGGCCCACGCGCCAGCGAGACCGGCCGCTTTAGCTGGTCTTATTAAATGGGGTGGGTGGCCTCCATCGCTATCCACTCCCACTCGCCGGCCGGCGCAAACCCTAGCCGCCCCAGCGCCACCGCCACCACGATGAAGCCCTTCTGGTCCTCGTCGAAGGGCGGCCGGAACAACCACGAGGCCTCGATCTCTCGTGTCCCGCCGCCACGACGCTCTGTCCCTGTCCCCGTGGCTCCACGTCGTGGTCCCGCCGTCACCGCCGATGCGGAGGCCGCCCGCGCCGCGCATGTGTCTCGCTGGAGGTGGCCCAGATGTACTGGGAGAGGCGGCAGCCGCTGCCGTGGGGCGATGTCCACCTCCCTGAGGGGTGGCATCTCAATCGCCTACGCGTCCCCGTGCCGCCAGTGCCACGCTCCGGCCGTGAGCGCACGGAGGAGATCCGCCGCCGCCGGGCCCTGCTGCCCCCCGATCTCCTCCACGACCCGGCGTATGCCATGAACTCGTCCCTCTGGGATGGGTGGTTCGAGCTCGAGCACAACCACCGGCGCCGGCTCGCGTTCACGGCGACGCTGCCGGAGGACTACGCCGAGCCGGAGGAGGAGGACGAGCCGGCGCTCGTCGGCCTCGAGCCTGACGAGGACTCGGACCTGCAGTGGGAGTCCGAGGACGGCGGCGACGCTCCTCCCGTCAAGGCCGAGCCGGAGGAGGAGGACGAGCAGCTCAAGCAGGCCATAGAGGCCTCCGAGCTGGACGAGCTCGGGCGCTGGCCCGATCTGGCGAATACGCTCCGTGCGTCCGCCGAGGCTGCGGCCGAGCAGGCGCGCCTGGACGAGGAGCGCGCGGCTGGCAGGTGCCCTGGTCACTGTGGCCAGAGCACGGCGAGGGCCGGGCGTACGTGCCCCCACCGGCATGGCCACAGGACCCCGAGGCGCCAGCCACGCCTCCACCCGCGGCACCACCGGCGTCGCTCTACTCGCCGCCTCCATACATCATCCTCGACCCCTCCGACGACGAGGATGAGTAGGACGCCGGCGCAACGCCAATAGGCCGGAGCCGCCGCCGCCCATTTTCCTCTCCGACGACGCCGGCACCGCCCTTCCCCGACCTAGTTTTTTTTTTACCCTTCTGTCTGTCTCACTGGCCACTGGGCCCTATCGAACTATAAGTCAATGTAATATTTTAATTTCGGATGTTCTATTTTTTTGCGCTGGACCGTTGTAGGCACTTCCTCCCCCAAAACGGACAGATGCCCAAAATTGATCCGCGGACAGCCCAAAGCGAACATAATCGGTCCGCTTTGTCTGTCCATATGTGGAGAAGAGGTGCCCTGAAAGAGCACAAATATAGTAGCACTGCCGAATATCTAGGCAGACCCATATCACTGTTCTACTCCCATTTTCTCTCTGCGTGCGTGTGGGAGACTGGGAGGGAAGGAAGGTTGCTGGGCTCGCCTAGGGTGGGTAGTTGGATTGCGGAAGGGACGGTGACAGACATCAAAGGGGGAATGAGAAGATAATAGTGGTAGTACAGAGAATATTGGCGAGGGGTTAACATATTCCGCCGCCCGTCTGTGTTGACCTGATCGATCAGAGGCCAACAAACGAAGCCGTGCCCTTCCTTTTCTTGGCCAAAGAGATATGATTTGGATGTGTCGATTTGTTTTCTGCTCTCCTGTCCGTGGATTCGGTTTAGCCAGGTAGGAGGCGGTGGTGCCAACACGAAATCACCGGATCCCTCGCGTTGCTTTGCTTTCATCCTCTCACGCGAGGCAATGGAATTATTTTCTCACGCGAGCAGGAAGCCTGAACTCTCTGCTCCGTGCACCATCCACAGCAGGGAACAAATCCCCACTCTATATCCCTTCATTCATGGCGATGGTGGGCAGACCTTCCTGGATAACCGTGAACAGGTAAAAAAATATTACTGTGTCTCGACAAGTAACTCTGCATTGTTGGCTCGTCGGTCTATGTTTAATCAACTTCATACCAAAATACAAAGCGGAATAAAATCTGCGCAACAATATTTTCACACCACCTCTTCGTATAGGACAACGACGAATTCCAGCATACATATATTTACTATTAAATCAGAATGCGTGGTATTGTGTCACACTTTAATGTATGGTGTCACACTTCAATTGTACTCACACTTCGAATGATACCGGTTCACAAAAGGAAAAAAAAAACAAAAAGAAAGGAAAAAAGGGAGGAGGCATATGGCGCCTGCACAACAAATTTTCTTTCAAACCGGACCTGATGTTTCTCTCCTAACAAACTTTGCGTATGCACAACAAACATTTTCAAAATTTCTAACTGAAAAACAACACACCGGATCCGGATGTTTCTCCCCCTAACAAACTTTTTAAAAAAGCCACTCCATGCTGCGCCCTTCCGTCCTGCTGCTGGTCCATGCATTTGCGTTTTCTTGCCACCGTCGTCCGTCGCCTTGGCTGCTGCTTTGTGCCATCTCCATGCTTCTAGCTGCATGTCAACCGATCAAATGCAAGCAGCAGCTAATATGTGAGTTTATGTGCTTTAAATCGACATGCAGATGTACAATATTTGTGCTTCTACCTGACTAAGTAATCACACGATTAGCCAAAGAGTGTGTTGGATCTGAATTTTTACTTGGGCTGCTGTGTGTTGGCATGTACAAATTCAGAATACTTTGTGAAACTATATTTGTTAATGCATTTTGCAAATTGTATAAACGAAATGCTATTGAAATAGCATAGAGCCATATTTAACTAAAGCACTGAACTTACTAGAACTATAATAATTTCTACGGACTAGAACTTTTAGGTGATGCGGATTTGTCCATTCATAGCATCTATATAGGAAGCTCATTCGTTTTTCTCTCCTTGTTGGTGCACGTTTCGTGCTGACAAAAGGTGCCTTCCGGTGGCATTTACCCTGACGCTTTTTGTGGGGTTTGTTTGTCTCAAAAATATCTCAAAGAAAATTTCTTGATAAAGGAAAAAATGGTATGAATAATTTACACATGGTATAAAAATAATTATGTGCATGTTTATTGATAATTGAGTGTAATTAACAGAGGTTACTCGAGATGACAACACAAAGACATCAACTCCCATTGATACGCCACGTCCACAAACTGGTTTGTTCATACGTCAACCATTGGCAGATCAGACACTCGAGTCATCCGATGATGACGAGGGGGAGCGGTACTAGAAGAGAAGGGAACTGGGTTATCAAGTAGGCCGGATCGTAGCAGCCAATCCTGCCGAGGGGGGGGGGCGGGGGCGGTACTTTCTGAGGGTGCTTCTAAACCACGTGGCGGACTCAAGGTCCTTCGAAGACCTAAAAACCGTGGACGGCATGCTATGTGATACCTTTCGTGAGGCCGCCGAGAAGAGGGGTCTCATCGAGCAAGACAACACGCTTGACGAGGCTCTTACTGAGTACACAAGCTGCTCATGTACCAAGCCAGGAACAAACTAGGTCTAGCGTGACAGGAATAAAATTCCACTCTATTTAGTGTTCGTTAATTTTTTAGAAGTGATTGTGTGGCCATTATGTGAAAATACAGAATTTTTTAGAAGTGATTGTGTGGCCATTATGTAAAAAATTAATTTCCCCAAAAGGGAGGCAGATGCACAATTCTGTTTTGCAGTTTCTATTTTCAATAAAAACATGGATTATTAAGATTGTGAGCTAGAAGCAGAGAAGATATAAAATTAAAAGAAGAAACTTAAAGGTACTAATTAGTACCTATGATCTCAGGTCTCCTTCCCCTACATTTCCTATTATGACTTAAAATATTTATCTGCTAACCTCTCTCTCCAGTCAAGGGAATATATATAACAACGAAGGAAAAGTATGAAGATCTTATTATTGATGGACAGAAGACATTTTAATTACCTGCAATAGCTGCTCGCTTTACAAATATATAATTAAACCCATGTTAACTCGATGTTTCAGACGTGCAGAAGCCATTTTCTTGCAGCAAGGGTGTACAAGAACATCATGATGGCAACTTCGCATATATCTTGCCCCTTATATCCATCCCATTAAGTTTACACACAGTACTGCAAATAAAAATGTTAAAGGAGGTGAAAGATTCCTTTTATGCCTTAATCGCCTAGAAAGCGAAATTACATGATGGGTAAGACATGATATCAGGGAAAATAAAAGATTTTCTTACCTATGCATAGCTGAACTGCATCTTTGATGCCTTCATAATCCCATACAAGAGCAATTCTTGATATAATTTTTGTGAAAGCTAGAAGCATGACAATAAGAAATGTTGACTGTAAAAGGCATGGTAGTAGTGCAATAATAAAAGAAACATTTTTGTTAATAAATATACCACTCACCAAATAAAAACACCATTCTTAATTCTAACAAAAGCATGGTGTGCACCTTCCTCCTTGCAATGTCAGTAAAAATATCACATGCTCCAACTTTGTAAAGGAACAAGTGAACACCAACTGATTTGTGTACCTACTGTAACAATAACCGGAAGGAAGTTAAATTAATTGAAATGGCAACGAAATAACGTTACAGATTGATTTCAAGTAAGGGATGAAAAATGATAGTGGGTGATACCTTAGCAGCTACTGTGAACAATGCTCTAACATTCTTTTCATCTTCACCAAACCACTTTGACATGATAGTTGATCACATCGATACATTTATGAAACTTGCTTGAGCTTCATTTGCAATAGCCTTGGCAAGCATTTGTCTTTCCAGTTCCAGGAGGAGCAAAGAGTAATATACCTCTACAGGGCTTAAGGAGACCACCCTTGATCTCAACCAGGGCTTAAGGAGACCACCCTTCATCCCAAGGAACTATAGCAATAATTTCTTCTCCCTGTTATTTAGATTGAGATTCAGTACAGTCAAGGCGAAACAGGACTGCAGTTATTTGTAAAGGAGTAAACATACATGGAATGCTCGTATACAAATACTTGGAAAAGAAAAGGTTTGCTGATTGTTTTTAAGTTGTCTCGTGGCACATACCCAAGGATGATCAGGCAGACAGTTAAAGCCAAAAGGGCATAAGAATTATCCTTGGAATAAGAGCAAAGAAGTATAACCAGTTAGCCACTCTTAAGGCTAACCTAGCAAGTAAAGGTTGACTACCAGGAGTAACTTAGATATTAAGTCGGTAAACCAAAACAATGAGTGCCTTAATCAGAACAAAAAAGTACGAACTTGGTTTATTCTTCACTATTTTTAGTATGATCAGAAGGCGATAAGCATTAGTAACAGTAATAATTATGTTGTTAGTGAACACAATTACGGTGAAGATAAGAAATGAAGTAACTCAGCGATTTCGAGTATATATTGCTGTAGCATTTTGCACTAGGAAAGTCTGATGCGGCATTGGAAACTCCAATCGATTTGTGTACCTACTGTGACAATAGCATTTTTCGAGAGTGATCAAAATTGGATGCTTGACGTGGATGTGTCTTAAGTTTTGAGATTGTACAGAAGTTTATGAAATAAGTTTTGAACTAACAAACTAGATATCAATTTGATAATCTAACAACCTTCTGCTCGTATTTCCTGCACCGAACTCTTATCCTAACAACCTAGAGCTAAGTACGTAGTAATCCTAACCAAAATAGTTCTAGCGCTAAACTATATAATACCTTCCCCTAATAAAAAATAAAGGTATAGAATACCTTTCTGCCCCGTGATAGGGGCGACAAAATCCTCCACCTCGAGCTTCCAAATTCCAATCCTCCATCGCAACAAGGTACTCCTTCTCCCCATGCGTCCTTCCTTCAGCTCCATGCGTGCACCGCACACAATCCAATCGGTCGCAACCAGGCTCTGGGAGTGGCGGCGGCGGCAAGAAGGAGAGAGCCGGGATGTGCTAGATCCGGTCCAGGTTGCGGGGGCACCCTGCCCGTGGAGTCAAGGAAGGGATGCGACGACACAGCCATCCGAGGCTCTGAGAGCGAGGCTATGGGGGCGGCACGGGACCGGAGGCTGCGGCGGGCGTGGACGGCACGGAGCCGGAGGCTGGGGGGCATGGACGGCATGGCCCCGAAGGAAGAACCCGGCGCGCCTGAATCCGCTTCCGCCGCCGTCTCCGAGCTGAACACAAGAACGTGCGGATGAAAGCAAAATCCATGGAGAAATCAAAAGGAGCATCGCGCGGTGCCCACACACGCTTACCTTCGCATCCCGCTAGCGAGCCGTGGGCATTGCACTTACCTAGATGCTGCTGCTGAGACCGATGGGAGAAGAAAGCGGCGCAGAGGCTGTGGCGGGCGTGGACGGCGCGAAGCCGGAGGCTGGGGAGGAGGGGGTGTACGGCGTGGTGTCGGAGGCTGTTGTGGGCGTGGACGGCGCAACGACGGAGGCTGTGGAGGTGGGAAGGTGGGCGGCGCGGCGCCGGAGGCTGTCGGCGGTGAGATTGCGGAGAAGCGGTGGGTATGGGGAAAGTGTGACAGATGCAGCAGGCAGGGTGAGTGACAGACAGAGAGTTAGCTAGACTCCACTCGATCACTCGATTCTAATCTCAATGGCGCGGTGTAGGGAGAGTTAGCTAGACAACGGACATAAAGTACTTGTTAAGAAAATCCACGTCTACACTCGATCACTCGATTTAGTGATGCATGATTTCAATGGTGCGGTGTAGGAAACGGGCAATCGCACGCACAAATTGCCTAACGTTGATTATTCTAATCTAGAACAAACTCTTTATTTTATTGTCGGGGGGCTACCCCCGGGTAGGGTAAAGGCGAGGGTAAGATACTCGTGTTTACAGTGGTAAATAACTTTGGCCTGGTGCCAAAGGTCCTATGACTCTTCGGGAGGCAAAGGGACGCCTTTTGGAGGTACGCAGGAGGTGGCTCTTGGAAAAGGTCAGGAGGTGCCCTTGGGAGGAAGCAGGGTCCCGGCTGTCTCCCCTGCCGATACTATAAATAGACCCCCAGCCCCTCACTCTCATTCGGGCAGAGGCAGAGATTTCTCCTAAGAACCAGCTTCTCGAAGATGTCTTTGGGAGCAAGCCTAAGACATCTTCGAGTAGCTGGGCCTAGGGGCATTCTCTTGTGCAATATCAGAAACAGGTGCTGGTGAGCAGGGTCCTGGGTGGCTCGGGCTATGAGTAAAGTCGGCTTGGAGGTATGTCGGAGGTAGCCGAGATACACCCAGCGCGGGAGAGGCCGAGGCAGGAGACACTGATAAACTAGCATGGGTCGGACCGACATAACCTGGGCGGCATAACCTGACCGGCATAAGCGTGTCGGCGTAATCTCTCTACTTATTGTGTGCAGGAAGGAGGTTCCGGCATAGGTACGCCGGGACTCTAGAGGGCGGGCAGAAGTAAGCAGGCCCGGCATATCCCTGCCGGGATACAGCGGAGGATCCGGCATGGCTAAGCCGGGTAGAGCGAGGCTGTCCGGCATATCCCATGTCGGACCAGAAGTCAAGGGCAAGTACACTGCCAAGACACTGTCCTCTCTGGCAAGGAAGCTAAGTCACCTCCCGTCTGACACGGGCGCGGGACAAAGGGTACAAGACAAGGGCGACGTGACTACTCCACTGTATTGGCAACTGACTGACAGGAGACAAGGCATAGAGAAGGCACGTCCTGTCTCTGACAGGGGAAGCATCATTACCTAAGCCGGCGGCGGCTACGGTAAGAGGCATCATGACCTACCGCGGCCTATGTCGGATAGCCCGGCTGCTAGGTCGTGGTAGGGATGTCGACATTAACGTTGGACTGAAGCTGTTGTCCGGGGGGGCCCGGAGAGGCTAGGGTTCCCGGGCAACTCGGCTGGACCTCTATAAATAGCGCCATAACTCCTCCTGTGAGAGGACGACCAACGAGAGAGCCAAAGCTATAGTCTCATTTACTGCTAGAGCATTTACTCCCCTCTCACTTGTAGTTCATCCTAGTGCTTACCAAAACAGCTCAAGGAGCTCCTTGTAGATCTTGTGAGATACATATACAGAGAGGCAGGGCAGGAGTAGGGGTGTTACCTCCTCACGAGGGCCCCGAACCTGGGTATACCGGGTGTGTTTGTGGTTCTTTGTGGGTTCGCTTGTGTTCTGGAGGTTTCTCGTGTGTTCTTGCGGTTTCTTCCCTCCCTGAGTTGGTTTCGGCAGCACTTAGCCATTTCTCGTGTGAGCTCCTTAGCTCGCTAGCCCTCCCCGGATCCACCAGCGTCCATCGGCCCCACACTTTAGCCATCCTATGGCATCTGCCGTGATACCACCACGACAGTTGGCGCCCACCGTGGGGTGGGTAGAGGCGCTGGCTGGTGTACTCATCCGGACGGGCCCCGTGAGGGTTCTCTCCGGCCTCGTCGTCAAGTTCGGCGACATGGAGTTCGTCAGCGACAACGCCGGCTGCTTCCGCGGCAGGCCGTTCCCGGCCAACGGCTGCATCATCGAGTTCGGCGTCTTCGCCACCTATGTCGCCACCGAGCTCGTCTGCGAGTACCCGGAACAGGTGCTCGTGGCCGAGGATCCCCCAGCTGTCTGTGCGGCTCGCGGCCGGCGTACCACTCGCCCCGAGAGCTGCGCGGTCATGATGGCCGGGGTGACGGCTCCTCCGGCAGAAGAACCTGTCTTCGAGCCCGAGGCAAGGTCGACCCGGAGGGCCAAGCAGGCACTAGAGAGGCAGGGCCATGGAGGCGCCGAGACATCCCGTGCCCCGGTAAGGACTGAACCTCTTAGAGAGACAGCAGAGAGGTTGAACGTGCCGGGGGCGGCCGAGTTAGAGGCAGAGCGGTTGAGCTTGCTGGAGGAGGCTGAGAAGTTAGCCGAGGTCCGGAGGGACTTCGACCGGGTCATGCGTGAGTATGACGCGGCTCATGGTTTATCGCCGGTAGGAGGCCGGCCAAACCGTGAGGCTGAGGTGCGCAGAAGAGGCAAGGGCCTCAATGCCGAGATAGATAGGGATGGCAGGGCTGCGTCCAGTGTGACTCCCAGCGTAATGTCGGCAGCAAGGCCGAATTACAGTTCTCCGGCCAAGACTCTCAGGGCTGCTGAGGCAGCGAGGGCCGAGCTTTCCGGTCTGACCGGGGAGGCCCGCCGCAAACAGCAGGACCGGGTCAATGAGCTGGTGGAGGTGGCAACCCGGCGGAATGAGGCCTTCAAGAGGGCCAACACGTCCGCGGGAGGATCTCAGGTCGTGCACTCAGCCAGAGCGGCCAGTAACAGGTCCAGAGGACAGGCCTCCTCTCTGCATGTCGGGGGAAATCAGAACCAGAGTAGAAACCCCGGAGGAAATCAGCAGATGCAGATGCAGACCTTGAAAGGACAATGATGTCGCCTAGAGGGGGGGGGGGGGTGAATAGGCGGTTTAAAACTTTTCCGGTTTAGGCTTGATAATTGCGGAATAAAACTAGGTGTTTAAATTAACAAGCCGACAACCTAAATAAACTAGGCTCACCTATGTGCACCAACAACTTATGCTAAGCAAGATAAACAACAAGGTGATAGCAATAGAATACTTCAAGCACGAAGGCTATCACAATGTAAAGTGCATAAGTAAAAGCTCGGGTATAGAAATAACCGAGGCACGCGGAGACGAGGATGTATTCCCGAGTTCCTCCTTGTTAAGGGAGTACGTCTCGTTGGAGAGGTGTGAACCGACACAACGGTTCAACAACCACAAAGGTTTCACCTTCTTATCCGATGAACCGCACCACAAAGGCTTGGTTCACCTTCCACTATCGGAATTCCTTCGAGGCGGAATCCGGAGCCTTTCAACAACAATCCGGGGCACAACCCACAATGGGATTGGGGGCTCCCGAACGGCCTCCAACAACAATCCGAGGCACAACCCACAATGGGATTGGGGGCTCCCGAACGGCTTCAAGTGACCACACAAGGGTCCAACCACCACAAAGGCGTCTAGGGTCCAAGGACCCAAGAGTAACAAGCTCACAAACTTTCAACTTCCACGAATCCTCGTGGAGAGCACACCGATGCACCAAATGCAAAAGGCAAGAGCACAAGTGCTCAAAATCCTTCACTCTCAAATTCCAACAAAGCAACAAATGCTTATGGGGGAATAAGAGAGGAAGAACAAAGAGGAGATGCACCAAGAACTCCAAGATCAAGATCTACAAGGTTTCCCTCACTTAGAGGAGAAATCGATCGGTGAAAACGTAGATCAAGATCACCTCTCACTTTCCCTCAAATATTAGCAAGAACCATGGGAGGGAAGGAGAGGAAGAGCAAGCTTTCCAAAGGGCAACAATGGAGGAGAGAGAGGAGAAAGACTTGCTCAAGGCTTGGGAACCGTTGGGGAAGAAAGCCCCCTTAAATAGGTCCCCGAAAAACCAACCGTTGGCAGCTCCGAATCCCGTAGCGGTACTACCGCTGGGGGCGGCGGTACTACCGCTGCGGGCCGCCCAAAAGACCGTTGGCAGCTGAAACTTACGCAGCGGTACTACCGCTGGGGAGGCCGGTAGTACCGCTGGAGCCCGGTACTACCGCTCCGGTACCGCTGGAGGTACCGCACAAAGAGACAGAGCGCCGAAAACGGCGGTACCTCCAGCGGTACCGCCAGCGGCACCTCGGCAACGAGCTGCCCTGAGGCCCTGCGAAGAAACACACAGCGGTACTACCGCTGGTGGAGCCGGTAGTACCGCTGAACAGCGGTAGAAACCCCTCCATGGCAAGGTTCCAATGCTGCGAAGATGCATGTGGCGGTACTACCGCTGGGGCGGCCGGTACTACCGCTGGCTAGCGGTACTGCCGTTCTGGTACCGCTCGAGATACCGCTGTGCCAACCCGAGGGCTAAAAACAGCGGTACCCCCAGCGGTAGCGCGCAACAGTGCACTTAGCAGCGCCGGAACCAGGTGCAGCGGTAGTACCTACCGCTGCTTCCAGCGGTACTACCGCTGCCTGGAAAGACAGCAGAACGAAACTACCAGAAACCTCATAACTTTTGCAAATGAACTCCGAAAGAGGTGAGACCAACTCCATTGGAAATGTACCGACAAGGAGAAGGCTGGGCAACCGGATATTCCGGTAGAGCGAAATATCCGGCCCCAATAATCCGGTTCAGCAGAACACCGAAACGAAAACAGCTATAACTTTTGCAAATGAACTCCGAATGAGGTGAGACCAATTTTGTTGGAAATATTGCATCCCATAAATAGAGTAAAATCACCACACATGGCAAGGTGTGGAACTTTCCTCACGGTTGAACCGGCAATATTTCCGCCACCGAAAACGCAACAAGTTTTCCAAGGTAAAACCGTATTCGATGAATTAGAGCTTGACATGGAGATGAACCAAGCTCTAGTTCCTCACCACCATAAAAGCCAAAAAGAACCAAGAAATATGATATGCCAAGTATGCAAAGGTTTGAGCTCTCCACAACGATGCGATCAAGTTACTCACTTGAGAGCCCCTCTTGATAGTACGCCTATCTATCCTATAGCCCTATCAAGGTCATACCTTTGCCTTGAGCATTCCACTTGAGCTAGATGATGACGATCTTGATCACTCCAAGTGGACCACCTTTCTTGATTGCGCTTGCTAGCACATGCTTGATGAAGACTTCTCCAAATGCTCCCCCATACTCCATTATGGGAGGGACTCGCTAAGCTTCGTCTTCATGTCTCCTTTGCAAGATTCAATCAAAAGATATCTTCCGAGATGCATCTTATTGAACTTGCACTTCATCTTCTTCTCTTGATATGTATGATGGCTTGGGGGGGTAAACATGATTGTTCACCCAATCTTCTATTCCAAGCCATACTTGCAATGAGCTCAACTCTACACATGACCATTCTTCATATAAACCCTTGAATAGAGCATTGGTCATTAAGTCATCTTGAAGAGTCCAACACATGAACTCATATAATTTCCCATGGACAAGATCTATAAGAATATCTCAATGTAAAACATTAGTCCATAAGGATTGTCATTAATTACCAAAACCACGCATGGGGGCAACCATGCACTTTCAATCTCCCCCATTTTGGTAATTGATGACAATCCCTTTTACGAGGGTTTATATAATGAATTTAAGCAACCATGTAACACAAAGAGCAAGGATGCAAGAGAACCGCAAGAGAACAAACCCATATTCCCTTAAACCCTCTAAATTTCTCCCCCATTGGCATCGATTGCCGAAATGGGAAGAAAAACTTAGAAGGCAAATATAGTGAGAGCTCCCCCATAATGTGTGCATTTCTCATAATATGAGTGAAATCAAATGCACATATCCAATGACGAATAGATGGAGGGAGATCAAACTATATAGAGGATCCAAAGATTGCAAAAGAATATCAAATGGAAAGATACTTCAACGAAAGAAGCAAGCAATCAAAAGGATCCGAAAAAAATGTTCTAAATATCAAGAGGGAACTCCCCAAGGTACGTTCACAAATAGGATTTGTATTTCAATATAGTGTGCACAACATGGAATCCTCACTCCCTCCTAGATAAAATCGAACACAAGCACATGCAAGAGAATATAAATGAGAAAAGAAGCAAAACAATTTGCAACAAATAAAATGTTTTGCAACATGAGCAAGGAGCGGCAAATAAAAGGATGGGTGTGAGATATAAAGACATTTTAGGAGACTAATACAAGGATGAGCAAACACATCAACATAGTCTTTCAAAAAGAGTTGCACATGGTGCATATCATGTCTTCCCCATACTCACACACCAAAGGAGATATAGCAAGTAGCTCCACAAGCTTATTAAAACTTAAAAAGCATAACACATGAAAATACAGCTTGTGCCTTTAATTAGAAACCACCAAAGAAACAAAAGCAATAAGAGGTGGTCACTAAGGAATTGGAATACCAAATAAAGATGTACTATTTTCATGTGTATAAGTTTCTAAGTAGACACGAATCACTAAGATATGGGTCTACAAATAAACATGTACACACAAGATAGATACAAAGGTAGAGGTCATGATATCCAAGAGGAAGTCATAAATACACCAATAAGATCTTTGCTTAAAAACATAGCACAAAGCTCAATTTTATCTTAAAGGGATATAGATGAACTTCAAACACACACTCATCATAGCATCAAAAATTATCCACAAGGGATAAAGGTTAACAAATGGATGCTCCGAGTAAGATAACAAGTATCACAAAACGCAAATGATTTTGAAAATTCATCAATGTTGCACCTGAGAGACTTAAAGTAGAAAGTGCTAGATTGACATAATTGGGATCGATGAATCATAGAAATGAATGTATAGTCCCTTTATATGTAATCATCCCGGCTTACTCATATTTGCAATAGAGACGTTTTGCAAGAACCAAATTAATTGCAACAAAAAGATTCATGCCAAGATACAACCTACACAAGGTTGAAAGCTTAGAAACGTAAGCATGAGGTAGATACTTGTTACCGAGATAGCATTGGTGATGTAGAAGATAAGAGTTAACGATCATCCAAACTTGGCTCCAATGAACACATGCTGACACCACCTTCCTTGTAAATGAGACAAGCTTCCAATGCATCTCCACATGTACCTAAAACAAATTCAAGTACAAAATGGTACCCAAACTCATTGGATCCAAAGTAGTTAGAGCAACTACAATACATAGGACAGACTCCACATAAATATGTGCATATTGATATGAAATTGAATTTCATGCACATCTTAGCCATTTAGGATTTGATGGAGTTTATCCTATATATTGGATCAACGAAAGTACACATGCCATAAGATATACATATAGTAAGTATGCATGCACAAGACTTTCAAGAACCAAACGAGATACAATTTGGACAAAACACCAATTAAACCAAGAAAGCACACACAAGTGTGACAAGAAAAAGAATTGTCCAAATTATATCAAAGACCCAAATCAACACATGATTGAAGAAACCACTTTGACAAGATACCAAATTAAAGCAAGAAACCAATTGAAGAAAATACCATCAAATAATAAACCAAACCCTCTACACTTTTCATGATGGCACAAAGTGCCAAGACGAAAAATGTTTGTCTTCCAAAGAGACACGTCATCGGGATCAAATACCAAATGAAGACAACTAATGTTCGAAAGCATATAGGATTGCTTCCCCAAGATGTGTGCATTAATTATGATCTTGCATTTGAATACAAAATGCACACAAATGAGATCATCACTCTCCATATATATATATAAACACTAGTCATATTCAAGAAAGGCAAGAAATTGCAATACCAATTTAAAGAACGATGTTCCACTCAAAGTAGGATAGCTTCCCAAAGAATAGTGCATTATCAAAAAGTATGACTTTTGAATGTCAATGCACAAGAATTGGATCATTGCTTTTCCCAACTCAAGAAAGCACAAAACAAATTTCAAGTAGAGCAATAAAGTATCCAAAAGATACAAGGAAGACAAATAAGAGTTAGATCAAAAGCAAATCCTTCGCAATCAAATAAGGCAATTCAAAGCAAGAGCCAAAGTGAATATGATCAACATATTTACCCCCAAATATGATTATCACTTGTCAAGACAAGTAACGTATGGAGATATTTCTCGGTGGTGAATTGCAAGGATATATTCAAGATCATATTCACAAAACATAAGCATGAGGCAAAGAATAGGAATTAAAAGCCATGCTTAGATAGATATTCTTGATAGATTCACAAATCATGTGATAATGCAAAGCAACTCCAAGGAGTAGCTTGAATCAATTGGCTTCCCAAAAAGATATATGAGAACATATTTAGGGAAAGCCATATCAAGAACATCCTCCACGAACAAGATCCAAAAGAGTGAGAGACAAAGAGCATTTAAGTAAATGGGAACTTGTTTGAGCAACATGCCACATAGGAACAAGATAATTAGCAATATCAATTCTAGGTGGCAAAACCTCACATGTTCACATTTTCTAGGCTTGTGATATGCACATAGCTTATTACTCCCCCATAATGTGATAATCCATTTATTTTAAAACAAGAGGCAAACAAAAACAACTAGAGAAATTAATGGACATTATAGAATTTGAATTTCTCATGAGCAAGACATACCACATAGAGAATAGATAATATTGATATATCAACACTAAGTGGTATTCCTCATGTACACACATTTTTAGGATTGTGAAGTGCACGAAGCATATCACTCTCCAAAAATGGATAGTCCATTTATCTCTCAAAGAGAGCCAACAAGATAAGATAGCAAATAAAAGCAATAGGGCTCAAAACAAGTAGATGGTGTGCAAACCAAAATACACATACTTGATTTCTCAAGATAAGTAAGTAGAGAGCACAACACATACAAACACTAGCAAGGTACAAAACCTAACACATGCAAGGGTGCAAGCAACTTTCAATGTATATATGATTTAAATAAAAGTTACCGCTAGGAGGAACATTGGATATGAGATAGAACAATATAATCCATATGACTTGACTTGAGAGAATATAATTGATGAAGATCCCTTAATTGTTCATAGTGTAGCCAAGTATGCAATGTCCTCCAACAACACCTATTGATCAAGTTTTAGCTTGTTGGTCCCCAACCAAGTTGGGTCCTAAGAGGTTAGTCACAATAGGTTTGGTAACCCAAATGGTTCTTTTCTTGACACCACTTTGAGTACCAACATATTTGGCAAACACATTGCCAACCTTATCCTTTTGAAGAGAATAAACATCATCAACTATAATGGGGTTGGATAAGGTACCATTTGTGCATGAAGAAGCAAGGTGACCCTTCTCACGGCATAGGTAGCAACATCGACTTCCTCCTCTCTTCTTAGTTGGAATCCCGACTTGAGGAGGAGTAGCTTGATTCTTCTTGGGAAGAGGTCGTTCTTCAACTTGAGGAACTTGAGTTTGAACTTGAGGCTTCTTCCCTTGTTGCTTCTCACTAAGATGCTTCTTCTTGAAAGGGCAAGATCTAACATGGTGCCCTTCAACTTTGCACTTGAAGCAAACAATCTTGGCCGAATCTTTGACTTGTTCTTGGCCCTTTTTCTTCTTAATGATCTTGGACTTGTTCTTGTTGTTTGAGTTGAATCCAAGTCCACTCTTATCATTGGGGCGTCTTTGAACACTCAACATATTGTCAAGTGTGGACTTCCCAACATGACGCTTTTCCAAGTCTTTCTTCAAAGAAGTGACTTGGGCCTTGAGCTCTTTTAATTCCTCTACATGGTTAGTATCAACAAAAACACTAGAGGAAGTAGACGCTTCATTGTTAGAGCAACAAGGTATGGAAAGTAATTCATCACAAGATGTAGAAGCATTGTGAGTGGATGAATCACTCGGACTAGCACATGGCAATAAGGCATTTCTAGAAGAAGTTGTGCCAATATCCACATGAGGCTCACAAGATGTTACCTTTGTAGAGATAGCCTCATGAGCTAACTTTAGCCTAGCATGGGATGCTAGAAGATCATCATTAGAGCTAGAAAGCTTTTCATGACTTTCTTCCAATTTCCCATACTTACTAGATAGCAACTCAAGTTGAGCCCTTAGCTCAACATTCTCCTTCAAAATAGATGCTTCACAAGAAGTGGAGTTAGTAGCACAAGCATCATTATCATTAGAAATGGAAGAAGACAATTTTGCAAGCTTATCATTATTAGATAGTTGAGTTTGGAGTTGATCATGAGACTTGATGAGGAGAGAGTGTTCACTTTCTAAAGCCTTGAGAGCTTTGTCAAGTTTCTCTATGTCCTCACTTAGTCTAGCATTGCCAACACCAAATTCAACTTTTTCCTTTTTAAGCACTTTATATTTTGCAATAGCATGATCTCTTTCCTTAATGATTTTAGCAATGATAAGATCATTTGATTCATCAAGAGATTCAAGTCTCTCCTCAAGAGACACTCGAAGCTCTTGCTCTTCGTCAAGGGCATTCTCTAAGGATGCTTTTTCAATAGCATCTTCTCTCTCAATTTTACATTTTTGCTCAAATTGAGTATCCAAATCCTCAATGGTTTCTATACATTTAATACCATGAGCAACAATTTCACATAGAGAAGAGATAGCTTCACTACCTTTGGGAAGAGCACCAAGAACAATCTCACCTTTCTTGGTTAAGGTTTCAATGTCAAATTCTTCTCCATGAGGATCCTCAACCACATCATCACATATCTCGGGATTCGAGGTAGAAGTTACCTTGGAATCCTTAGCCATGAGGCAAACATGATTAATGGGAGAGGAGGATGAAGAATTACTTGAAGCACCATTGGGGTCCATGTCTTGTTCCAACAAATGTTGGGATTCCTCTACATTGTAAATCATGCAAATACTAGAGGATATGGAAGCATTATTTTCATGACAACAAGACATAGATAGCATATCATCATTAGATTTAGTTAAGCAACTATTACATGATATGCAAGGACCATCAACTCTAGCATGTAGGACATTTGGAGTGCTAGAAGAGTTTAAGTCCAAAGATAGAACATTGCAATGTGATAGTGTCGGCCCAGTGGGTTCTAGGGTGTGCATAGCCCACTCTCCACGGGCTGCGCACGCGACAGCGTCTACAAAGCGACTAAGGACCAAGCCAACCGCTTGGAGGGTTCCCCCCGAGGGAGAAACCCCTACGGGGAACCTGAGGCGCTGGAAGGGGCCTGAAGGGGGCTCCCCCCGAGGGCGTCCCGCTCGAGAAGTCTCTCCCCCTGATGGGAGCCGGTCCGGCCCCTCCCCCTCGAGAGCCTCAGGCCCCTGAGGGGATACTTCGCGACGAAGGAAGCGCTGCAGAGCGCACGTGGGCTCTGCTGCGGCCGCAGGGTGACGCGCGCGTCTGCGCG
Source organism: Poa annua (assembly GCA_026929855.1). Taxonomy (NCBI): domain Eukaryota; kingdom Viridiplantae; phylum Streptophyta; class Magnoliopsida; order Poales; family Poaceae; genus Poa; species Poa annua. The sequence goes on from CM049433.1 coordinate 78,238,596, forward strand.
CACGGCAGCAACAGCGTCACAGTTGCCGCTCCCATGATAAAAGGGGTCAACAAAGTTCTGTGTCCCCTGCGCCGCCAACGAAGCTTTCCTCTTTGGTGATAAAGCAGTTGGCCGGCACAACGCTCCAACGACGACGTCACTGCGGGCACACCCCACGGTCTCCGCCGCACCTGCGAGCCGCTCTGCCAAGTCTGCAACTTGTCGGCCACAATGCGCCGCTTTAACACGGAAGAGGCGCGTCCAAGGACGCAGGAGACAGCTGCTCTGCCACGAAGACAGGCTTTGCGACCATGGACCGAGTCCATGAACGAGCAAGCAGTAGTGCACCCCACTCCGCCACTGGTGGCCATGTGGGAACCCGTCCACTGCGCAGATCGCAGGGATGAGGCCCGGGGCAGCTATTTAAGGAGAAGGGGCACTTCCGTAGCGGGGGATCCAAAAAAACTCGATCCCAAACTCAATAGCGTCCTCCACCTCCGGACCCTCTGAAGGCCCGGAGGCTTGTTGTACTACAGTCACCACAGTGCAATCGAGACAAGCAGGAGTAGCGGTGTTACCTCACCTTGAGGGCCGTGAACCTGGGTAAGGGCCGGTGTCACTCTCTGCCGTGCAGTTCCGCTCCAAGCACCGCGAGCAACGTCGCGGCGTGCATCGAGGGTTGTTTGACCTCCGTGTTCAGTCCCCCTTCGAACCTCTTCCCGGGGCGAGACTACCCCTGTTACGTGGGAGTTCATTCCACGACAGATAGAGAGGAAGTATAATCAATATTAAGTTCACCATCACCAATGCAATTTCTATCACCACTCACCATATCATTACCTTGTGACGAATCACATGTTGGTGAAGTGGAAGAAGTTGTGAACTCATCACGGCCGGAGGTGGAGGGAGAACAATCATCCTCAATAATTTTGGACACTTCATATATATCTTGAAGCTTGGTCCAAAGCTCATGTGCATTTCGAAAAGGCATGATTGAAGCAAGAACTACATCGGTCAAAGCGCATATAAGCCCATTAGTAACTTGAGTCTCGAGATGAGAGTTTATCTCATCCTCTAAAGATAATTCTTGGGAATCCTTTGGAGGAGATAAACTCACATCTACAATCCTCTTAATATAATTTGGACCCATGGCCCTAAAGAGATTAAGTATGCGAATTTTCCAAACATCATAATTTGTGCCATCGAATATGAAAGTGGGATCGTGCACTAAGTCTCTAAACGACATCTTTTACTCTCTAGGCGGTAAAGCCCAAAAAGAGAGCCCAGGCTCTGATACCAATTGAAAGGACAATGATGTCGCCTAGAGGGGGGGGGGGGGGTGAATAGGCGGTTTAAAACTTTTCCGGTTTAGGCTTGATAATTGCGGAATAAAACTAGGTGTTTAAATTAACAAGCCGACAACCTAAATAAACTAGGCTCACCTATGTGCACCAACAACTTATGCTAAGCAAGATAAACAACAAGGTGATAGCAATAGAATACTTCAAGCACAAAGGCTATCACAATGTAAAGTGCATAAGTAAAAGCTCGGGTATAGAAATAACCGAGGCACGCGGAGACGAGGATGTATTCCCGAGTTCCTCCTTGTTAAGGGAGTACGTCTCGTTGGAGAGGTGTGAACCGACACAACGGTTCAACAACCACAAAGGTTTCACCTTCTTCTCCGATGAACCGCACCACAAAGGCTTGGTTCACCTTCCACTATCGGAATTCCTTCGAGGCGGAATCCGGAGCCTTTCAACAACAATCCGGGGCACAACCCACAATGGGATTGGGGGCTCCCGAACGGCCTCCAACAACAATCCGGGGCACAACCCACAATGGGATTGGGGGCTCCCGAACGGCTTCAAGTGACCACACAAGGGTCCAACCACCACAAAGGCGTCTAGGGTCGAAGGACCCAAGAGTAACAAGCTCACAAACTTTCAACTTCCACGAATCCTCGTGGAGAGCACACCGATGCACCAAATGCAAAAGGCAAGAGCACAAGTGCTCAAAATCCTTCACTCTCAAATTCCAACAAAGCAACAAATGCTTATGGGGGAATAAGAGAGGAAGAACAAAGAGGAGATGCACCAAGAACTCCAAGATCAAGATCTACAAGGTTTCCCTCACTTAGAGGAGAAATCGATCGGTGAAAACGTAGATCAAGATCACCTCTCACTTTCCCTCAAATATTAGCAAGAACCATGGGAGGGAAGGAGAGGAAGAGCAAGCTTTCCAAAGGGCAACAATGGAGGAGAGAGAGGAGAAAGACTTGCTCAAGGCTTGGGAACCGTTGGGGAAGAAAGCCCCCTTAAATAGGTCCCCGAAAAACCAACCGTTGGCAGCTCCGAATCCCGTAGCGGTACTACCGCTGGGGGCGGCGGTACTACCGCTGCGGGCCGCCCAAAAGACCGTTGGCAGCTGAAACTTACGCAGCGGTACTACCGCTGGGGAGGCCGGTAGTACCGCTGGAGCCCGGTACTACCGCTCCGGTACCGCTGGAGGTACCGCACAAAGAGACAGAGCGCCGAAATCGGCGGTACCTCCAGCGGTACCGCCATCGGCACCTCGGCAACGAGCTGCCCTGAGGCCCTGCGAAGAAACACACAGCGGTACTACCGCTGGTGGAGCCGGTAGTACCGCTGAACAGCGGTAGAAACCCCTCCATGGCAAGGTTCCAATGCTGCGAAGATGCATGTGGCGGTACTACCGCTGGGGCGGCCGGTACTACCGCTGGCTAGCGGTACTACCGTTCTGGTACCGCTCGAGATACCGCTGTGCCAACCCGAGGGCTAAAAACAGCGGTACCCCCAGCGGTAGCGCGCAACAGTGCACTTAGCAGCGCCGGAACCAGGTGCAGCGGTAGTACCTACCGCTGCTTCCAGCGGTACTACCGCTGCCTGGAAAGACAGCAGAACGAAACTACCAGAAACCTCATAACTTTTGCAAATGAACTCCGAAAGAGGTGAGACCAACTCCATTGGAAATGTACCGACAAGGAGAAGGCTGGGCAACCGGATATTCCGGTAGAGCGAAATATCCGGCCCCAATAATCCGGTTCAGCAGAACACCGAAACGAAAACAGCTATAACTTTTGCAAATGAACTCCGAATGAGGTGAGACCAATTTTGTTGGAAATATTGCATCCCATAAATAGAGTAAAATCACCACACATGGCAAGGTGTGGAACTTTCCTCACGGTTGAACCGGCAATATTTCCGCCACCGAAAACGCAACAAGTTTTCCAAGGTAAAACCGTATTCGATGAATTAGAGCTTGACATGGAGATGAACCAAGCTCTAGTTCCTCACCACCATAAAAGCCAAAAAGAACCAAGAAATATGATATGCCAAGTATGCAAAGGTTTGAGCTCTCCACAACGATGCGATCAAGTTACTCACTTGAGAGCCCCTCTTGATAGTACGCCTATCTATCCTATAGCCCTATCAAGGTCATACCTTTGCCTTGAGCATTCCACTTGAGCTAGATGATGACGATCTTGATCACTCCAAGTGGACCACCTTTCTTGATTGCGCTTGCTAGCACATGCTTGATGAAGACTTCTCCAAATGCTCCCCCATACTCCATTATGGGAGGGACTCGCTAAGCTTCGTCTTCATGTCTCCTTTGCAAGATTCAATCAAAAGATATCTTCCGAGATGCATCTTATTGAACTTGCACTTCATCTTCTTCTCTTGATATGTATGATGGCTTGGGGGGGTAAACATGATTGTTCACCCAATCTTCTATTCCAAGCCATACTTGCAATGAGCTCAACTCTACACATGACCATTCTTCATATAAACCCTTGAATAGAGCATTGGTCATTAAGTCATCTTGAAGAGTCCAACACATGAACTCATATAATTTCCCATGGACAAGATCTATAAGAATATCTCAATGTAAAACATTAGTCCATAAGGATTGTCATTAATTACCAAAACCACGCATGGGGGCAACCATGCACTTTCAGACCTACGACCCGGCCTATGCCGGAAAGCAGGTAGCAGGCCAGGGCAATGTTGGGCAGGCCCAGAGCGGAAGCCGACAGGCACCGAGTAATCGGAATGTCGGAAATGCCAACTCGGTTGGTCGAGGACACCCACCTCGGTACCCGGCGCCGAATCAAGCCCCGAGGCGGCAAGTTGTTGGAGCAATGCCGCAGCGGCCGGTGGGCGGACAAGACGTCAGCCGGTATGATGACGGCAACTCGGCAATGGCCAAGGCCGGGTATCATGCTTATGAGAGTGCTCTGGGGTCTCGACTGGGAACTTGCCAGTTAGATCCAAATGATGCCCGGTATAAGCTAGATCGGATATATCGATCTGAGCTGATGGAGGAGCAAGGCCCGCCCGGTCCTTCTTGTTTTGGACCCAGGATCATGTCGGAGCAGCCTGTCCCCCACTTTCAGTTGAACAGGGGAGCCAAGACTTACGACGGCAGCACCAAGTCAGAGGACTGGTTGACCGACTATGTGACAGCAGTGCACATCGCGGGGGGAAACCGCCGATGGGCGGTAAGATACATCCCGCAGATGCTTGAGGGACCAGCCCGGATCTGGCTGAACAACTTGAGAGGGGGAAGTGTCAACAGCTGGCTGGACTTCGAAGAAGCCTTTGTCAGGCACTTCTCCAGCACCTACAAGAGGCCCAACCGACCTCAGCAGCTTGCGATGTGCAGGCAGAGGGACAACGAAACTGACCGAGAGTACCTGACTCGGTGGAGCACAATTCGCAATTCCTGCGAAGGGGTTGTGGAGGCCCAAGCCATTTCTTGGTTTGCGCAGGGATGCCGGCACGGCTCCATGCTTTGGCAGAAACTGCAGAGGGAGATGCCGGCCACCTTGGCCGAGACAATGAGAATTGCCGACAGCTATGCTCTCGGTGATCCAATGCAACCTCAGCTGGACTCGGGCGAACCGAGTAGAAGGAACCCGGGGAACAACAGGTCCGGACCGGGCAAAAACAATGATCGTCAGGATTTCGGGCACAAGAGGAGGGAGCCCGACTTTCGTTATGCCTCGCAGCAGGTGGCGGCGATAACCGGGGAACAAGGCAAGGCCGATAATAACCAGCGTCAGAAGACCAGCGGCCAGGCTTGGGGTCAGAACCAGGAGATAAAGAAGACTTGGGTCGGGCAAAGAAAGCCCTTGACTTATGAGGAGATGCTGGACAAACCCTGCTGCTATCACACCTTAGAGCCCAACCGACCGGCCAACCCCACAACTCGGCAGTGCAGCTGGTACCAGCGCATGTGGCGAGAAGGTGCACCAGGGGGATCTCTGGTAACTGCCCCTGAAAGGCCCGCAGCTCCAAGACCACCGGCACCCGTGAGTGGGGCCAATGCTGTCCGGGTTAATCCGCCAGTCCAAAGACGACCACCGGCAAGGCCGGTAAATATGGTGAACGTCCGGGGTTACAACAATGCCGGTCCTAGCAACCAGGGAAGGTACCCTCAGGGTGACTATCAGGAAGCTCATCAGAGCTATGTGGTCTTTGTGACCGAGCCCACTGACAAGAGAAGTCTGCGCCAGCGCGCTCTGGAGGTGAACGCCGTCATGCCGGCTGTGCCCAAGTTCATGCACTGGTCCGAGATGGAGATCACCTGGGGTCGGAAGGATCACCCCCGAGTCATGCCTAAGCCGGGAGGCTACGCCTTAGTGGTGGATCCGACATGCATCGGGCCAAGTATCAACGTCCGGTTCAGCAGAGTCCTGGTCGACAACGGCAGTGCCATTAACATCATGTACAAGGACACAATGCTGAAATTGGGAGTGTCCCTGAACACGCTGCTGCCGACCAACACGACCTTCCATGGCATTGTGCCGGGTGTTTCCTGTTCGCCTATGGGCAAAATCTGGATAGATGTGTTGTTCGGAACCCGGGAGAACTGCCGGACTGAGAGTCTTGAGTTCGAGGTAGTGGATCTCGAAAGTCCATACCATGCCCTGATCGGCCGACCTGCACTGGCCAAGTTCATGATCTCCACTCACATGGGCTATCTGAAAATGAAGATGCCAGGTCCGAATGGCATAATCACCATCTCGGGGGACTACAAGCGCTCTATTGAGTGTGCTACTGCCGGCTCATGCTTGGCCGAATCATTGGTCATAGCTGAGGAAAAGAAGAGAATCCAGCAAGTGGTGACGCTGGCCCAAACCTCAAACTCGGCGTGCCCGGGATGGCGAACCCGGAGCAGCATGCTTCCTTCCAGCCGCCAAAGGAGACCAAGAAGGTCGTAGTGGATCCGGCTAACCCAGAGCACCGGGTGATCATCGGCACCAGCTTGGACAGCAAATAGGAAGGCGAGCTCACCGACTTCCTCCGTGAGAATCGGGATGTCTTTGCTTGGTCGAATGACGACCTTCAAGGAGTTCCGAGGGAGTTGGCTGAGCACTCTTTATTCGTAAGGCCGGATACCAAGCCGGTGAAGCAACCGACGAGACGTCTCTCGGACGAGAGAAGAGCTGCGATCATGGAGCATCTAGCCGTACTGCTTGCGGCTGGATTCGTGATGGAAGTGCTGCACCCGGACTAGTTGTCTAACCCGGTCCTGGTAGAGAAGAAGAAAGATGACGCCCTGCTGGCCAAGGTGTGGCGCATGTGCATTGATTTCACCAATCTCAACAAGGCATGCCCGAAAGATCCTTTCCCGCTCCCCCGGATAGATCAAGTGATCGACTCCACTGCCGGGTGTGAGCTTTTGTCTTTTGTAGATGCGTATTCTGGTTTTCACCAGATACCTTTGAACCCAGCTGATCAATTAAAGACTGCTTTTATTACCCCGTACGGGGCTTATTGCTATCGTGTCATGACCTTCGGGTTGAGAAATGCCGGTGCCACTTATCAAAGATGCATGCAGAAATGCTTGCATAAACAAATAGGTCAGAATGCAGAGGTGTATGTCGACGACATAGTCATAAAAACAAAAGAAAAATCCACTCTGATCGATGATCTAAGAGAAACGTTCACTAACTTGAGAAAATTTCGAATGAAGCTTAACCCGGATAAGTGCACTTTCGGTGTGCCGACCGGGAAGTTACTCGGTTTCCTGGTATCTAGCCGGGGTATTGAGATTAACCCGGGCAAGATCCGGGCTATCGAGAGTATGAAACTGCCCACCCGCCTTAAAGATGTACAAAAATTCACCGGGTGCCTGGCATCCCTAAGTCGGTTTGTAAGCCGGTTAGGAGAGAAAGCTCTGCCTCTGTATCAGCTCATGAAAAAGAGCAAAACCTTTGTATGGACACCGCAAGCAGATGCAGCTTTTAATGACCTAAAAAAGACGCTCTCGAACGCACCAGTGTTGGCATCCCCATTACCCAAGGAGCCGATGTTTCTCTATATCGCGGCCACAAACCGGGTAGTAAGTGTAGTAATGGTGGTAGAAAGAGAAGAGGGTGAGAAGGTAGTATAGAGGCCTGTGTATTATCTAAGTGAGGTGCTATCTCTCTCCAAGCAGAATTACCCACATTACCAGAAAATGGCTTATGGCGTGTACTTGGCGGTCACCAAGTTGAAGCACTACTTTCAAGAGCATCCGGTTACGGTGGTGAGCGAGGCTCCCTTGTCCGAGATTATCGGGTGCAAAAATGCCAGCGGCCGAATTGCCAAGTGGGCCATCCAGTTGTCTCCGTACGCCCCGGCTTACGAGAGGAGAGACGCCATTAAGTCGCAGGCGCTGCCGGGCTTTTTGGTGGACTGGGCCGAGATGCAATATGAGCCTCCCCTGCCCGACTTCAACTTCTGGAAGATGCACTTTGATGGGTCCAAGGCCAAAATTGGATTGGGTGCCGGTGTAGTCCTCACTTCCCCGAAGCAAGATATATTGAAATACGTGCTCCAAATTCACTTCTCGGCATCCAATAATGTGCCTGAGTATGAGGCACTCGTGCATGGCCTCAAGGTCGCCAAAGAGATTGGCATTCGTCGGATAGAGTGTTATGGCGACTCGGATTTGGTGGTGCAGCAAGTGTCGGGGAACTGGGACGCCTTGGATGCCAACATGGCGTCATATCGGTGGAGGAGAGTGCAGGAGGAAGAAGATGGGAAGTATGGAGGCGAAGGGGCGAGGGAATCGTGCGCGAAGCTATTTAAGAGGGAAGGTGGCGAGGCGGTTGCCCGTTTTTCCCGCCCGTTGGTTTCGAGCGGGTAATGGGATCGTGTGTGTGGCGGTTCACGGAGGTGGGGCGGTTATGGCCGCACGATCGGCCGCACGACGGGCCACAGCATGGGAACCGTCGGCTGCGGATCGGATGCGGTTGCTAGCCCGGAAATCGAGGAGGCGCCTCGGGGTCAAACTACTCGAGTGTCTGCGGGATATGACGGCTGGTGGGGCCCGTGCGGCGTGTTTGTGACGGTTTGTCAGGCCGCGTGGCGTAATTCGCGGGATGGTGCAGCAGATCAATGACACGTCTCAGAAGAGGATCCGGGAAAAGATTCGTTGAGGTCGGGGGCTCCGCGATATGTTGAATAACACATGTCGGAAGCTCCTTGCCGGGCCGGCATGGTGGTGTCGGACAGGCTGTATGGCAACCAACTTAAGCAGCTCGGTATGATTGGTCGGCCCGACGTAGCAATGTCGGCGGCTGGTCCCAGGCAGTTGTTTTGTTAAATCTGATGCAGCCCTTCATCCAAGTCTGCAGGACTACACCAGCTTCGGGGACTAGTGTCGGGGGGCTACCCCTGGGTAGGGTAAAGGCGAGGGTAAGATACTCGTGTTTACAGTGGTAAATACCTTTGGCCTGGTGCCAAAGGTCCTATGACTCTTCGGGAGGCAAAGGGACGCCTTTTGGAGGTACGCAGGAGGTGGCTCTTGGAAAAGGTCAGGAGGTGCCCTTGGGAGGAAGCAGGGGCCCGGCTGTCTCCCCTGCCGATACTATAAATAGACCCCCAGCCCCTCACTCTCATTCGGGCAGAGGCAGAGATTTCTCCTAAGAACCAGCTTCTCGAAGATGTCTTTGGGAGCAAGCGTAAGACATCTTCGAGTAGCTGGGCCTAGGGGCATTCTCTTGTGCAATATCAGAAACAGGTGCTGGTGAGCAGGGTCCTGGGTGGCTCGGGCTATGAGTAAAGTCGGCTTGGAGGTATGTCGGAGGTAGCCGAGATACACCCAGCGCGGGAGAGGCCGAGGCAGGAGACACTGATAAACTAGCATGGGTCGGAGCGACATAACCTGGGCGGCATAACCTGACCGGCATAAGCGTGTCGGCGTAATCTCTCTACTTATTGTGTGCAGGAAGGAGGTTCCGGCATAGGTACGTCGGGACTCTGGAGGGCGGGCAGAAGTAAGCAGGCCCGGCATATCCCTGCCGGGATACAGCGGAGGATCCGGCATGGCTAAGCCGGGTAGAGCGAGGCTGTCCGGCATATCCCATGTCGGACCAGAAGTCAAGGGCAAGTACACTGCCAGGACACTGTCCTCTCTGGCAAGGAAGCTAAGTCACCTCCCGTTTGACACGGGCGCGGGACAAAGGGTACAAGACAAGGGCGACGTGACTACTCCACTGTACTGGCAACTGACTGACAGGAGACAAGGCATAGAGAAGGCACGTCCTGTCTCTGACAGGGGAAGCATCATTACCTAAGCCGGCGGCGGCTACGGTAAGAGGCATCATGACCTACCGCGGCCTATGTCGGATAGCCCGGCTGCTAGGTCGTGGTAGGGATGTCGACATTAACGTTGGACTGAAGCTGTTGTCCGGGGGGGCCCGGAGAGGCTAGGGTTCCCGGGCAACTCGGCTGGACCTCTATAAATAGCGCCATAACTCCTCCTGTGAGAGGACGACCAACGAGAGAGCCAAAGCTATAGTCTCATTTACTGCTAGAGCATTTACTCCCCTCTCACTTGTAGTTCATCCTAGTGCTTACCAAAACAGCTCAAGGAGCTCCTTGTAGATCTTGTGAGATACATATACAGAGAGGCAGGGCAGGAGTAGGGGTGTTACCTCCTCACGAGGGCCCCGAACCTGGGTATACCGGGTGTGTTTGTGGTTCTTTGTGGGTTCGCTTGTGTTCTGGAGGTTTCTCGTGTGTTCTTGCGGTTTCTTCCCTCCCCGAGTTGGTTTCGGCAGCACTTAGCCATTTCTCGTGTGAGCTCCTTAGCTCGCTAGCCCTCCCCGGATCCACCAGCGTCCATCGGCCCCACACTTTAGCCATCCTATGGCATCTGCCGTGATACCACCACGACATTTATGTTAACATGTCTGCTTTTGTAGTCATGTTTATGGAGATGACGGTTTCAGACACTTATATTGGAGAAGTTTCAAAAGAAGCCATCGACATAGAATCTCATATATTGGAGAAGTTTCAAAAGAAGCCATCAACATAGAATGTGATGAGATGGAGACAGAAAACTCATCGAGTTTTTACAATCAAAGGAGGTGATTCTCCTTTTTTTTCTATGCATGTTCTCGTACAATAGTTTATAAATATTATTTTTACAAATATTGCCTTTTTGTAGGTCATGGATATGAAAATTGATTTTGTCGATGTTCCAAATTTTGATGTAATTAACAATATATTTTTATATATTCTTCGTGCAGGATGGTTATGAGATCAGAAAAAAGTTTTTATTATATCTGCTCAAGTATCATGAAAATGAAGTGGAAGATAACATTCCGGATGTTATACGAGTATATCTTAAACGCGTTAACAGATACCAGATTTGATAGGAGATAATTCAAATCGTTGCTTCTTTTGTACACATGACATTTAAATTATATGTTTGGATTTTAGTTTGTTGGATTACAATGTAATATTTACATGTATTCAATGTTAAATTGTGTAAAAATAAATAACCCGTTGCAGCACACGGGCATTCAACTAGTTTATTTACCGTGACATGACTAGATTGACTAGTCACAAGAGATTGGACTACCCCCACCGCTCTCGTTGAGAGTCACCTTCCGTACTCCGCTCTCCCCTTCGACGCGCTCACCTCTCTTCTTCAGCATAGCTCGGACTGTACATAGTGGTAGTAAAATTAGATTTAGCTTTCCTTGTTTTGGCTCTGTGGCGACTGAGAGTAGGTCGACGGATCTTGGCGACCTGATCCGTTGCGCTGTTGCCTTCTTCTTCCTAACTGCACTCCGCTGGTGGAAGGTGGTGTTGTATGCGAAGTTGATGGAGTCGCGCATCTCTCCTAATAAGATACGCACCAAAACTAAAAGTTTCGAGTTGGGGCTCTCTGGCTAGCCCTGGCTTCGAGTTGTTCTCCTTCTCCTCGAGGCATTGCTCCTATGGCTGGAACTAGGAGCTGACAGTGGAGAGGAGTTCTCCCCCCCCCCCCCCCCCCCCCCCCAGTTCTCTGCTGCATATTCTTCCTAAACCTGCCTCCTCTGGGCTTGTGGCATGTGCTCGGAGTTTGACGGCGGATTGGCAATTCTTCTACGGTAGGAGGCTAGGTTTCGTGGTGGAGCTTCTAGAGCTGATGAGTCTGTTCTTCTAGGTTGCAATGGTTGCGGAAAGAAAGGCCAAATCTGCTGTTCCACGGGGAGAAATTCATACTACAATATACAGAGTTCATCAACGGCGGCGAGCTCGCGCCTCTGTTATTCTTGGACGATGTGGCCACTCCATGCCGTGGTGCTTTTTGCACCAGAGCGTCAACAACCTCTAGGCCGTCGTGCCATTAGGGAGGCCCTCCATCAGCTTTGCTATGGCGCCTTACATCGCCTCGTCTCCAAGTGGTATTGTCCCCAACGATGGTGTCGACGGCCACTAGGTCGAACTGTTCTTGCTCGGTGGAGTAGAACCTGATTGCATTCCCAGTTCTGTTATTGGGGTCCTTTTTGTAATACCTAGGAAGTTGGTTGTAATTTATTTTTACTTTGAGATCCTTGTTGTAATATGTAATCTCATCGATTAATGCAGTCTAGACCAATTAATGCAGTCTAGACCCCGGGGTCCTTCCCCTTGTTCAATTTTTTTATCATCATGGGGTACCTAATACCCTCCACAATATAAGATGTTTTAATTGTAACACATGTTGTTTAAATTCACATTAAAAATTGCTAAAAGGTATTATATTGTGGAGGGGATAAAATCCAAATGGATGTCTTGTTTCTACTAAGGGTTGAAAAGAAAGTTAGCAAGAAAAATTACACAACGTATATATACCAAGTTATTACGCTAGTATTTCATAGTAGATGATGAGATGATATATTGGGATCAAATTAATTCCAAATGGAAATGAGAGAATAATAGTGGTACAGGGAATATTTGACGGGGGTATCTATTCCGACGCCGTCTGGGTTGACCTGAACGATCATTTTTTAGCCAAGAGATAGGATCTGGAATTCTGGATGTGCAGGTGGGTATTTTCTCAAAAACCAAAATGTGCAGGTGGGTATTGATTTATTCTCTGTTCTCTCGTCCGGCGATGATGCCAACGCAAGAGAGATCATGAACAGACCTTGCTTGGTATCTATGAACAGGTGGAATGGTAAAATACTGTAGTTTTACTCTGCTATGGATAGAAGCAAGCATGTTTGGCTAGTCGGTCTAGGCTTAATCAATACGTCTATATTTATATCAAGTGACAGGAGGGGAACATAATCTCTGCACAACAATATTTTCACTCCACCTCTCTATATATGATGACACTCTTCTTGGAAATTGGTATGTAGATGAATGGTGTATAGTGATGCTCTGGCTTGCAACTTTGTTTTTATTGTGACTTGACAAGTCACCATGATGTGGAAAGGAGCATGGATGGTTGGTTCGTCAGTCTAGGCTTAATCGTTACATCAATATATTAATATCAAGGTGATACCAAATGCACAAATACAGTCTACACAACAATATTTTCACTCCACCTCTCCATGTAGTATACGGAGTAGTACACATTTACTGTGAGATGACTAGTCACCAAGAGGTTTTGTGGTTAGGTGCGCTAGTCAGCATAGAAGGTTTGATCATTATTTTCTAGTATATACAAAACTAAATAAATGTCTAGTTTTAATGATGGGTTATAAAAAAAGTTCATTAGAAAAATTACACAAATCTTGAATGGAAAACCAAGTTATTACGCTATATTTTATAAAAAATCATATATTCATATCAAACTGACACTCCCTCCGATTAGAGTGATTGACAGAGATTTGTGTGCATATGGATATATCTAGACATATTCTAGTTTATAGATACATCCGTATTAGAGCAAATCCATATCAACCATTTCTGATGGAAGGGAGTACCAAATACAACCGTCAATTCCTTCTTCATTTATCGCTGATTTTTAGTCCAACTTTGACCTTAAATTTAACTAAAATATATAATATACATGACACATAGAACATAGCATTGTATTTATCTCCACTCAAAACCATGGCCAAAGTTTGGATCAAAATTTGAATACGACTTACAAACCCAATTTGCCAGACCAAAACAGAAGCAAGAATTGCGCGTCTTTTATTGTCACCCATATGCATTTCCGGTTCAGATCGCATAGCCTAATCCCTAGTGCCAACCTTCCAACCACAGGAAGCAGGGAAAACGTCATCCCCTTGCGTACAAGCGAGCAACTCCTCCGGGTTTCAGTTGACAGGGAGATGGCAGCCGTTCCTTCCTCTCCTTTCGCCACAAAATCGGCCTTGGCCGCAAGTGGTAGCTTCCCATGTAAGTACTGCTGTACCAGCGTACCGCCGCACTTGCTTAACAACCGTTGCTACCGTTCATCCCCATTTCAGCACGAATGGATCCTCCAGTACCTATAGATTGTAGGTACGGTGAAGTACTTCTACTCCTTTTTTTTTTCTTGCGTGTGAGGGAGGTATACTCCATAATTAAGCTACTACTAGTATTATCTGGTCAAAGGATTTGCTTGGATTTGGAGGTCAATAATGGGCAGGAGCCGAGTTGTTGAGAGTGATTCAGCGGTCATGGGTTCGTTGTCCCTTATGAACGCCCACCACATCATGGCATCATCCATCGTGGCATTGGCATGGCCCCTGGGAATCACCGAAGCGATATGCATCAGAGAAACATGGCCAGCATTTCACTGTATACTTCCTGCCTTTGTATTATTGTATAATCACAATCTGTCTGCCAAAACTAAGCTGCACCTCAGCCTATCAAGAAAGTTGAGTAGTACTCCAAATTGATGGGGATTACTGCTAGCCAATTAGTAAATGTGGTGGTTCCTTTAATTGCATGGCATGGAAGCACCGGTTCTTCTTGTAATGTTGGCGGTCAGGTCAACCGGGGCTGTTCCCATCTATCGACCTGTTCAACCTTGCCGACTCTGGATCTATCTCGTCCCATCTCGGACGGATTACACAGTATCTGTTAAAAAAAGAAAAGGAAAAAACCTAAAGCTAGTAGGAGCAGTTGATGGGATTGGAGGAGAGAACAACATGGTTACATGCGTGAATGATCACTAATTATTTTTCTTCTTCTTTTCTTAGCAAAGAAAGAACATGGCGAACCGAAAAAGGGGAAAACTATATAAAACGAGGAAATAATGGAAAGCTTTGCTCCGAGAAAGTCGCTGGCCCGCCTCGACCTGAGATGTGAGATGTTGTTGATTGGATTTCAGTATTGCAGATTATTAGAGCATCTTCAATTGACGCGTTAAAAGGAGCTCACGCCCAAAATAAACAAGTTTAATGTGTCGCGATAACAACCATCGTTCCATCGGACGGCTGCGAAGTTGCACGCGTGATAAAAAAAATCAGCGGGCGTCATTTTACGCTATCCCACGTGGTTTTTTTGGGGCTCCCGCTGCGGTGCGCTATGCTGAAACTTACCACCATCACCGGCGCCCTCCCTCCCCTCATTCCCAAATCGACGGGCAACCCGCCGCCGCGCCCGTCCGCGTTGTTGCTGCTGGAACCTATGCCATCACTCACGCGGCGTGCGTCGACATGCCCGCCCGGTAGCCGTCGACGAGCGGCCGCACTGCCGCCTCTTTTCCGAGATCTCGACCACCGACGTCGCGCGTGGAGGCTGATTGGAGCTCGGCGTGTTGGGATTTGGCGCCGGACCTGCGCTGCACCGGGAGGCCATCGTGGACGCGGTAAGAATAATTGAACTATTTATTGTTGAATTATTTATGTGCCTTTGATCTTCTTTCTTCAAACTTTATGAATGATTGTGATTTCAGGAGCACGCGCCCTGCGATTTAATAGCGCATGGAAAACCACTCGATCGGCCGTGGCGCATTAAATATACAGTTTAAGGTGTCTGAGTTCTGCGAATCGATATCGTGCACGCTAAACGCTTTTTAACGCGTGATACGAGTTTTAGCGCGACTGTTGGAGATGCTCTTATGCAGCAGTTTCTTTCTTTTGGAGGGTAATTTTGGTCCGTTCCGTTTGGAGAGGTTGAGATGGGCGTTGCATTGCATCGTCGATTCCGCGTCATGGCCGCGCTTGGACGTCGTAGTCCCGGGCGGACGGAGGTGGGTTCCTTGGTGTTGTGTGTACCTCTCTCTGGACTGGATCTCGACCTAAATTCGTTGGGTCTCTTAACCAGTGGATGGATGGAGTTACCGCATATGCCATGCTCCCCCGTCCGTCTTACGCCAGAAAGCAACGTCTTTGCGTATATAAAAAGAGGAGGTGAGATCGATCAGCTCCCGTCAGTAGATGGGCTTTCGCAGCAATTGGTGGTTGCTAAATATCACTGTCGCCTCGGACGTGGGTGGCATCACACAGTACTGCTACTACTACTCGTAGAAGTTCGGTTTGTTCGACACCGATGAATGAAGCATTCTACTAGTATTACTTAACCAAAACAAAGGGAGATATATGCGGGTACAGGTAAGCTATAGCTAAACAAATGGTCACCGACCAGACGGTGGAGCGGCGAGTAGGGCCGGATCCTGGTGACTTGTGGTAGTACTACTAATAACTCGTTGTTTGTTTACTTTCGGTTGCCCTGTGTGTCCCATGACCGTGACCGTGACCGTGACCGTGTCCTAATCCTCCTATAGTCCTATACCATGGCAGCGGCTTCTGTCCTCCAGAAGTGACGATTAGGTTCAAGGCTAGCCACGTTGGGTATCATGTATGTCATGCTCGTTGTCGTGGTGGTATCACGGCAGATGCCATAGGATGGCTAATTGCGTGGATCCGGATGGACGCTAGAGGATTCGGGGAGGGATAGCGCGCTGAGAAGCACACACATATGAACACACGGACACGGGGATTTACCCTGCTTCGGGGCTCTCGTGAGGAGATAACACCCCTACTGCAGCATCTAGCCTATTTTGTGTATATTTCCCACTGGTATCGGCGCGATACAAAAGATGCTCCATGAGCTGGGCTAGATTTGCCTCTAAGAGGTCTTGGAGAGCAAAGGCAAAGGGGGGAAAATGGGGCTGCGGGGGAGCCGTGGCTGTCTCTTGGTCTCTCCCCCTGGTGCTCCTTATATAGAGGGAGCCCAGGGGACAAGGGGGGCCCACATGACACTATACATGCACTGTTCATGATTTGACTACTGGGGTCTAATCGACACTATTCCCTGTGTCATGCCGTTGTACTCTCGTCACATCAAGGGATGGGCTTGGCATGTCTTGTCTGTACTTCGTCCTGTAGCGCCTGGCTCGGTATCTTCTCCGCTTAACCCGGCATGGATATGCCGGATAACTTGGCGACTCCTCTCCTGGTCAACCCGGCATGGATATGTCGGATTCCTCCTCTCAACCCGGCGTGGGTATGCCGGATAATCTTCTTCTCCCGAGACCCGGCATGGTTATGCCGGATTACCCTTCATAAACCGTTCTACCTGCACATAAGAATAACACAATGCATACCGACATAGATATGTCGGGTAAAATATGTCGGTCAGTCGTAAGTCGGTTAGAGTATGTCGGTTAGAATCTGTCGGGCTGCATCAATATCGTATCTCGGTTCCTCCTGATCCGGGCATAAGTCGGTCAGCCAATATCTCGGTCAACTCTTGGACATAGCTTTTACCATATCTTTACCCTACCCGGGGGTAGCCCCCCGACACTAGTCCCCGAGGCTGCGGGGGACTCGCAGAGTCGCGCGCAGACTTAGAAGAAATAACAACACCACCATCTTTACCTACTCCACCGTGTACCTGCAAAAATACAATCATATGCCGGTGTCTTAGCCGCTCTGGGCGTTTTACCGACATAGATGTCTTCGGCCACCGCCGGCTTGACATAAACATACCTCACATGCCGGCTTTTAGCCACTCTGGGCGTATACCGACACGGACGTCTCATGTGCCGGCCTTTAGCCACTCTGGGCGTATACCGACACAGAGTCTCATGTGCCGGCTTTTAGCCACTCTGGGCGTATACCGACACAGACGCCTCCAAACTCTGTTGATTTGACATAAGTGTATCTCGGGTGTCTCGAATGTCCGGTAGCCACTCTGGGCACTTACCGACATGGATGTCTCCAGACTATGCTGGTTTGACATAAGTGTATCTCGGGTGTCTCGAATGTCCGGTAGCCACTCTGGGCACTTACCGACATGGATGTCTCCAGACTCTGCTGGTTTGACATAAGTGTATCTCGGGTGTCTCGGTATCTCGGCCACTCTGGGCATATCACACATGTCTCGGTACCTCGGCCACTCTGGGCATATCACACATCTCATTTCACAAACCAACATGAACGATGACCGGGGATACAGGATGATGCCACGATACTATGGCGAACCGGAATAAACGGCGATCTGGAGATACAGAACGATGCCGTGATACATCGGCAAACCGAAATAAACGGTGATCTGGGGTGATATGCCATTATAACTCGGCGAGCCGATACCAAAGACTATCCGTGATATACACTGAGACAATAATGACTATAAGATGGATCCGAGACAACCGACATAAGCAAGACATTTGTCATAAATATCCTCTCGGTAAAACCGACATCACCTTTTAACGTTAGTTCAAGCGCATATATAACGGCTATATAACTTAAAAAGCAAACTTACTAATAAGCATAATTGATCATAGCACATGCCGAAAATTAAATCTAGAAGCAAAACTATGCACCAGGATGCGGATTCGGCTTCCGCCGAGTCCCCGGGTTACTTTACAGATCTAGCAGAGAGAACAAAATGCACTGGTGGGTCAGTCCCCGGGTCAAGACACCTTGCTCCGGGGAAGACACACAGACAACATACGCCGAATTACTTCTTAGACCGAGCCCCCGAGTTTGTTTTCATGTTTACTATACTCCACAACCTCTGCTCTTGACTACCATTTTAGGCGTTCGTCAGTCGAGTCACAAGATCATCTCGGACAGCATACATTACTTGAACTTTGAAACAAGGTTGAAAGCTATTCGGTATACGGACACCACAGATAACAAGACAGACATATAAACATGGCAGTCCCCGAGCTTCATGTCGGGGTGCCGGCATAAAGGCAATATAGAAACAACTGAGATAAAACACACAAGTAAAGGCGGGGCAGTCCCTGAGTTCATCCCAGGGTGCCGACATGCAAATAACTCGGAACTAATAGACATAAACCACATGCATACAGATAAACTGATTTCCGAGCTGCTCTACCGACTTAGGATGAAAAGCATAACTGACTGGTGAGCCAGTCCCCGGGTCAAGACATCTTGCCCCGGGGGAAAATATACAGATACCATAACATGGCAGTCCCCGGGTTACGACATTTCGTTCCCGGGGTAAATAATTACACAAGTTATGAAGGGACAGTGCCCGAGCAATTTTTAACAACTAGGAAAAGATAAGCTCCGCAATAAATGAACAATCCCCGGGTCGAAATACTTAACCCGGGGGAAAATAAATTAAGCGCGGGGCCGTCCCCGAGTAATTTTTAAGACGGTTCATAAAGCATGCAATCTCTATATACTGTAAATATTCATGCAATCATTTTGATGCATGGTAAATGTTACCGTCTATGTCGTTGAAGTGCTGTTGCCGAGCTGCCGCAGGCCCACCGAGTCAAGACGTCGGCGCAACGGCGAACGCGGTATGCTGACATTAAATCTTGGCCAGCCCGACCAGACTGCGCGCGCGCTGGAACGCTAGCCTGCCGATACAACCGCCAGAAAATCGGACCGCCGACGTGACCATCTCGGTCCGCCCGGATGCCGGCAGGCCGACATAAACATGTCGGAGAGCATTTTACACCGGCAGTTTCTCTTTTTTCCTTACTCCTTTCCTTTTTCTTTTCCTTTACCTGAGCGGATCGGTAAGCTCTTCCTCTTCTCTCTCTCCACCCGATCAACCGCACTTTTATTTTTCTCTTTGTTTTTTCTTTTTCTTCTCCTTTTCTCTCTCTCCTCTGGATCCAGCCGGCCGATCTGTCCGGGTCCCTCTCCTTTTCTTTTTCTTCCTTCTTTCCTCTCCCTGCTTATCCGTTCCTCTGCAGCGACCGAGCGTGGAACGAAATCCAGCAAGCCGGGCGCTGAATCAGGCGACCTGGCAGGAGGCTACCCGGCCGGGGGCGCAACCGGACGCGGGGCCGGCTGCCGTCTATCCGATGCGGGAGGCGCTCCTGAGGAGAGGACGGCGTGGACGAGGTAGAGACCGGACACGAGCGCGCGCGGCGCAGCCGGACGCGGACGAGGCGAGCACGAGCGCGGCGACGCCTAGCCTCCGGGCGTGGGTACGCGGGAGCAGCGGAGCGGTGCGCAGGCGCAGCAGAGGTGCGGAGGCAGCAGACGGTGAGGGGCGCGGCGTGCCGAGGCTTGAGGATGCGCGGCAGGAGACAGGAGTTGGAGGTCGAAGGTGTGGGAGCCGGCCTTGGCGACGAAGACGCGAGGCGCGGGACGCGCGAGACCTCCGAGCATGGTCGTGGAGTTGGGCCGCGAGGCAGGGGCACGAGAGCCGATGCCCCACGGTGGGCGCCAACTGTCGTGGTGGTATCACGGCAGATGCCATAGGATGGCTAATTGTGTGAGGCCGGATGGACGCTAGAGGATTCGGGGAGGGATAGCGCGCTGAGAAGCACACACAGATGAACACACGGACACGGGGATTTACCCTGCTTCGGGGCTCTCGTGAGGAGATAACACCCCTACTGCAGCATCTAGCCTATTTTGTGTATATTTCCCACTGGTATCGGCGCGATACAAAAGATGCTCCATGAGCTGGGCTAGATTTGCCTCTAAGAGGTCTTGGAGAGCAAAGGCAAAGGGGGGAAAATGGGGCTGCGGGGGAGCCGTGGCTGTCTCTTGGTCTCTCCCCCTGGTGCTCCTTATATAGAGGGAGCCCAGGGGACAAGGGGGGCCCACATGACACTATACATGCACTGTTCATGATTTGACTACTGGGGTCTAATCGACACTATTCCCTGTGTCATGCCGTTGTACTTTCGTCACATCAAGGGATGGGCTTGGCATGTCTTGTCTGTCCTTCGTCCTGTAGCGCCTGGCTCGGTATCTTCTCCGCTTAACCCGGCATGGATATGCCGGATAACTTGGCGACTCCTCTCCTGGGCAACCCGGCATGGATATGTCGGATTCCTCCTCTCAACCCGGCGTGGGTATGCCGGATAATCTTCTTCTCCCGAGACCCGGCATGGTTATGCCGGATTACCCTTCATAAACCGTTCTACCTGCACATAAGAATAACACAATGCATACCGACATAGATATGTCGGGTAAAATATGTCGGTCAGTCGTAAGTCGGTTAGAGTATGTCGGTTAGAATATGTCGGGCTGCATCAATATCGTATCTCGGTTCCTCCTGATCCGGGCATAAGTCGGTCAGCCAATATCTCGGTCAACTCTTGGACATAGATTTTACCATATCTTTACCCTACCCGGGGTAGCCCCCCGACACTCGTAAAAATAAAATCTGATGGACAACCTAGACACCGCATGGTCCGCATACATATAGGATATGATATAGTAAATCAGCCCGCGGTTGGATGGTTAGCAGGATCCATCAGCGCACCAGAGTTCAAATCCCAGTTTGTGTTGTATTTAGTCGGAATATTCTTTCAGTGGGAGACGACGTTCCCATCGACAGCGAGACGCCCGTGGTGACTTCGTCAATTTCAAGACTTGATCCGTTGGCTCAGTATTTCGGAGGTGCTCATAGGGGTAGGGTGTGCGTGTGTGCGTTCATAGGATTGCGTGTGCGCGCGTACTGTGAGCGTCTGCGTTTGTACTGTGATTCTCAAAAAAAATATAGGATTTGATATATGAAATGGTCCATCCATATCAAAATATAAAATATTTTAACATTTTTTGGTCCACATTTACATGAATTTTACACTAAATCATGTCTACATGCGATGTGGGGAAAGTTTCAAAAAAAACGCGTGTGGGGACAAAAAGTGTTACCTAGCTTCGAATAGAGATTACCCAAAAAGTAAATAGGATGATCTAATAAAGCATAGTTTATCGTTAGGGCTGAGTTCATCCATTAAACAACAACTCAATTATGTATTCATTATACAAACAGTGGAATGAAGTATAGTTTGTTACGTTATCAACAATTATAGTTTCTTCAATAGTTTTACAATGAACTTATGCGTGTTACCGATTTCGCTCGGAGTTCTCTGATACAGTAGCTGAATGCTGATGGGGTTTTTCATTAGGGCAAAAGGCCCTGCTGGCATGATTTTCTTTCATTGTCAGGCTTGGTGGCTTCGGCTTTTTTATATCCATCGATGCAGAGGCTGGGCTGCCCCTTTTTAAAAAAAAACTTATGCGTGTTTTCGCTCGGAGTCCTCGCCATATCCTTGACCAAACAATATCCGTCTCTGGTTTCGCAACCGGCGACGATGGCGAGGCCTGTACAGCCGTCCGCTAACCAGCTCGATTTCCAAGGGCGATCGAGTGCCTAGCGACTCGATCCAGTCCGGTGTTAATGCACGACTGCTCACGCGACGCAATGCGTCACAGGACAATACTCGTGGGATCAACCCTACGCTGCAGCCTCTAGGCAGGCACTCGAGTCCTTGCGTCATAGCTTGGTCCTCGGATGCAGCATCGGGAGGAACACGGAGCTACGGCCGAACGGGCGTCTCTCAGGGCGACCAGTCGTCAGTGCAGACAACTCGTGCCCAGGCGGCGCGCGGCGCAGCTGAACCCGACTCCGTTGACAACACGGAGCCGGCGGGCTCGATCGATGGCGTCGACTATATGCACAAGTTGACAACACTCCGCGAAGCTACAGCATTTCCGCACAAGTTGACATCACACGGCTTAACGCTTAACGGCACATGGAAGAGGAAGACCTTTACGCGGCGGACGTGTCATCGACTAGGAGACGAGAGACACACAGCGAGCGCACCGATCACCACTGCAGCAGATAGAATACCCTTTTCCGTCACAACGACCCTGGCATCTTCGTTTCTTCTCTCCTTCCTTTATTTGTCTACTATACTACTACTAGTACCAGATGATAAGATAAGGACAGCGGCGGAGGTCAGAGACGCCAAAAACTACTATCAGTAGTACATTGTGAGAATTTTTTTCTTAGCTTCAGACCGGTGTCTTCAACCTGAACAACATGGCACCTTCCTTCTTCCAGAGTTCCAGAGTTGGGACTGGAACACTGGGATTCGAAGCTCCACCTGGAGTCACTCACGCATGCTCGGCATCTTCCACTGTTGGTGCTTAGTTAGTGGTCCTGTGACAGAGATCTGGGCAGGCATCCATCCTCAGGGACAACCGGGCCAATCTAGCGAGAGGATATCGGGATCTCCCGTGTTCCCATGTGCAAACACTTTCGGCACTTTCACCTGCGGTCGTAAATGCTGGGGTTAGCGAGCTGATCCACCGAGAGAGACGGGTAAAGAAAGGGTATAAATGCCTGACAGAACCGAGACATGGGGAGTAACGACGGATGCAGTAGCTGTGTGTGGCGTACCAGGGAGAGTGGTGGGAACCGGGGTTGAATTTTTGCTCTGGAGAATCCATCCACGGCAAACAAGCACTCGTAGCCACTGATGTAGCGGTGCTCACTGTTTGATATGCCCAACAGAAAAGCGTCACCATGTGAGATTCTATGACAGAAGGGGAACAATACTCCTCCGATCCGCTTTAAGTGTCATGGGAAAATAAACTAATCAGGTACAACTCATTAGCACTACTGGCGACATTTAATTGGGATCAGAGAGAGTAAGTTTTTCTTCTTTTGGTGATTTGCCTCTTCTCATAGAATCAGAATTAAGGTGATGCACTTTTCATACAGTATTTTGTATGAACAAGTGGAGAGGTGAGGTTATACTCACTTCAGTAGATAGGTGAAGTTTCTTTTCTGAAATTCTTCAATGGAGATGTCTTCCTCCTTTGAGTATCTGCCATTGAACAACATGCACGTCCAAAATATAAGCGCGATGTTTTTAGATATAAAGCAATGTGAACTCACTAACAGTGTAAACAAAGTTGATAATTTTTTTAGATTGGTACAGAGCATAATTACTCTTTGCACAATGTGAAAATACACCGAACAGTAATCAAAGATGGAGCATTGATCTCTACACTATTGTCCAGTGGCAGTCTTTGCCCTATGGCCTATGCTAGGACGCTGGGACAAACACTAACAACTCTTGTCTGTTTACGGCGCTTTGCCACTTATAGTCCAGAATGTGATTATAACCTCTTTTCACTAGAAGAACATGAGTATAGCCAGGATCTAGCCAGATGCTAGTAACGTACATGCATGACTACTGCTACAAAGCATCAGAGCATAAAATACAAGGTACTAGCATATGATCTACTTGTTCCTATCCAAAACTTAGAACAGTCTCCAAGATGATACTTTGACCATCAATTTCTGCAAACATGTTGCTTAACATAAAGATAATTATACCTTACAAAAGCATGTTTCATGGTAAACGTAGTAATATCAAATTAATGTTTTGGATGCTAGTAATTCTTTCTCTATAGATGTCAAACTAAAAAATGCTTGACCGGCAAGATTCCGGATCTACAGTTTGGGTCGGAGATACTAGTATATACATAGGTGTTCACAAACGTACTTTGTTAAAAGAAGTGAAAGAATAGTTGGTAAAGGAGAACCCTTTTTTATGTCTACCAGAGCAGCAGCAAAGAGACACATATACAAGATTCCAAAATAATTTTATGGTTTAGTAGCGGACCTCCAAGGATATTCACTTTCGCAGAAACGAGAAACTCCGCTCATTGCAGTAAAAGCATCAATGTGAACCATTTTTTCCCTCACAGAAGAATCTGGTATAAGAGGAATGCAAAGTCCAATGGAAACTGGCATCAATGAAGGTTACCAACTGTCAATGTACTCATGACTGCTTAAAACAGCGTAGGATACTAGATCAAAAGCTGCTCATTTTGTCATTTGGTGCTTGTGATTCAGAGTAAAATATAGGTAACCTATGTTTTGTAGTTTCTGCATACAGAACAGAACTGGTGTCGTCATAATTAAGTTTTTTAAGTAGAGCTCACCTGCTTCATGTAGAGCCTTTAGAGCATGACCACCAGGATAATTGTTGTAGGAGGCAGTGAAACTCACAGCAGAATATCCAACACTAAAAGGTTCCTATGTTAGTTTCTATTTCAAAATGACAACATGTCACAATCATCAAAGTTAAATTGGTCTACCTGACAAGAAAGGCACCAAGCATGAGAACATAAAGGAAATTCCACCCAGTTTTATTTCTGTTATTATATCTGGAAAAAAACGAACAAAGACAAAAATGACATGTCAAAAACACGAAGTCAATAATAAAGGTTGGAACACCATATAACATTAAGGATGCCAAAAGGCAGTTATACAAAGGACATGATCATTCCTATCTAGTATTTTTCACTATTAAAATAATAGGAAGTAGATAACATGGTAAAATGGCTATGCTCACAGTCTGCTTGCTGCCAGAGAAGCAGACACATTAAGCACGGGGATTGCTGCAATTATGAAACGAAGCTCCTGAGATATAAATAGCAGCCATCATGTGCAAGATTAGCTTATTGTTATTCAGATATAAAATTGAAATAGTATCCGGACATTAAGAATAACCTTATGTGGGAGTTTTGAATAGAGTACAACAAATAACGTGACTGGAAGCACATATGGCACTATTCTCCTATCAAGAAGAGCACCAACCTGACATTGAAAGAAAGGCCTGATAAGATAAGTTTCGTATTTTAAACATCACAAAATAACGACTAATGATATACTTTAGACAAGGGTTACTAGTAAATTAACTATGACTATGTTGATCTAATTGGTATTTCATTATAAATACAACAAACATTATGAAAAATGGGCACAAAATAAACCAGTGGATGATTCATAACATTTTAATATACAACAAAATACAAAATGCAATGTATTTTTGCTAGCCAAGTTAAATCCAGTATAATAAACTTTTTGATGTGGAGGCCTTATCTTACCAAGCAAAGAGGATAGGCTACAAGCATGGAGCGTGGAAGTGCTGAGGTGAAGTACCAATGGAAGGAATGTGTCTGAAGTACATAATAGTCATGGAGAACAGGGGTAGGTGCCTCACAACAGTGTCACTTGGATATTTTTAACCGAATCCTCAAGAAATAAGAAGATATCACCTCTTGAAATCCAATTAATATGTGTGTGTTAAGTTTCCTCCTTACACACATGCATACATAGGTTAACAGGAAGGTTTGGTGCATATAAAAAGTTTCAACAAAGTTAATGAAAGAGGACAACACTTGTATAGTTGGAAGAAGAGGGAAATTTCTGGTTCATAAGACGAAGACGAGGGGTGGTATGTCTTAAGGTGCATAGCAAAGTATTAGCGAACATTATTGGTTATAGACATTCTCAACAAGCATTTTTTTATCAAAAAATAAATAAACTGCAGTTCCATGAAAAAAAAAAAAGGATACACCCCATTCTGAACTTCGGTTCAGAACTGAATTAAACCAGAAAACTTCAAATTCCGGCCACAGGATTCTCTGCCACATTATCGAATCAACTAGTACTGTGAAACCTGAGAGGATTATTCACATCGAATCAAAGGTTTCATACACATCCGAGTGGAAAGCTTACGTAAAATAATCAAGGTAGTACAAAGAAACATACCAATGCATAAAAGGGTGGTGCTAATGCAACACTTTACAGCTTCCAATAGAGAAAAGGACCTGCTCTGTCATGGCATTGTCAAAGTCAAATCTTAGTGTACCCTAGTCCGCAGCTCCAACTTTACAAATAATTAGTACAACACAATAATACATACATTATCAAAATGCAAATAAGTAAATAAAAACTTGACTACGAAATATTATTACAGCTTTCTAAGAGTGCCTTTCTATAATAATCTAGTGAACCACACTCCTTGTACCTCATATATTATCATCGTTGACCTAAGTTAAACCAATTCACAACAGAAAGACAAAAGTTGATGTGATAAAACATCTACTACACTGAACCTTGAAGTTGCGGCAGATATTACTAATGAGAAAAGGTACTTGGAACTCAAGTTAAACAAGCAACCAAGTAATATGTAGTTTAAAAATTAGTGCTGCACATAGCTAACATAATAAAGAGAGAGATACAATTGGCACCCCCTTTCCTCAAGCATCTATATACTAACCACGTATAGTGAATACCCGAAAAAAGCATGCCCCTATTCAGAGGAAATAAGTTTGTAAGCCATGAACTCACCAGCATAAGTGCAATCCCTATTGTACCGAGAAGCAGAATCATATCACATCTAAAAACAGTGGCTGCAACAATCTGGAAGTAAAATGGAGAATGACACACAGTTTAGCAAAAGGTAACATATTTTACTGATCTTGAAGTGGAGAAACTAAAAGTTACTTTTCACCTCAGTAAAATAATAGAGATTTTACTGAACCCAGAGATTCGTTTTGACAGCTTACTGAACCCAGAGTAAGAACTACTCCCTCCGTTCCAAATTAGATGACTTCCATTTGCCTACATGTGGATGTATCTATACTTGTAACATGTCTAGATACATCCACATGTAGACAAATGTAAGTCATCTAATTTAGAACGGAGGGAGTAAGAGTTATTTCACAATGTCCAAAACTCCCCATTTTCTGTACTTAATATTTACATGCATAGTAGGTAAAATTTTGAAACATCCTTGTATATATAATTAATTGGCAATGAACTATTTCTCCCTCTCTCTCTTCCTGTAAATAAATGAGAAAACAGCACGTAGATAACAACAAATGAACCTAAGTTAAAGGTGCCAAAAATGGCATACCAGTGCCTGTAATGTGCGTATGTAATTTCCCTTGAACCAGAAAGAGTATGCCAAGTTGACTGCATAACAGAAATCACATATGAGTTGCATGAATCTACATTTTCCTAAGTAGACTGATGGTATTTCCATATAAAAACAATAACAGTTGGGTGTGCTCACCAAAAACTAAAGCTAAGATATTTGGAAGGGGCCGAGTTGAGTAGAATAAACCATGAAACTGGCTAGCAGTTAGTATAACAAAGAATGCTTCAACATGACGGCCATACTTTCTTTTTACCTGCTTGTCAAAAATAAGCCAAGTAAATCATGATGTTGCCAAGGACAGGCTGACAGCTCATATGCTCACGGTTATACAAAAGAAGTGAAATAAAAAAGGCGGGGCAAAGCAATACAGGCCAAAGAGATATTGTGGATACAATGATTCATGATGATACATATCACTTAAAAGTTTCTGCAGAAGTCTCGAACGACAATTAATTTATTCTGTTTTGTTGGGCCAGAAGAAACTTCGTGGAATTTGAGCTGGTTCAGAAGTACAGTCTGTCAGTGCATCTGCTCCAAACCAAGCAAGAAAAGCTAGGATTTCGAACAAGACCAGCATACTGAGCAGTGAGCACATACACGTATTATGGGTATTCTTCCATGAAATAGTGTTATATGGGGCCTGACATACACCCTGCAGCCTAAGTCTTTACCACGCTCATGGACCAGAGCTAGTGGCGATGGTGGCTGCAGAGTCCTAATCCTAAGACTCTTTTACTTGCCTGCTAAGTCAGGACTTCAGGAGTTACAAGAAAAGTTATGAAAGACTGAGTTTGATTAGGAAAGGACAGAATGAATTAGATGGATTTTTTCTTTAATATAACCACTTTATGCACCCAAAAAACCCGGCTCCTTTTCCCCATTCATATCATCTCCATTCTTTCTCACAAACCCATACCACAAGTAAGATTCATGTTGCAATTTTGATTCCATAGCTTTGCATTGCTGACTTTCCATTTCAAGGGAAGCTAATCATATTGAGTGATTTGATTCTACACATTTTCAGTGCAACTGCCATACCGATGGTAAATATGAACACCGTCAAACATTGACAGCATTCAATGAGAAGAAAGAGAAATACCTCAACTCGGAAAAGTCTCAGAGTCGTCAGGGTAACACATCCCAACACTAATCGAACTACAAAGTGAACAGAAAACACCAGTCTGTCAATCTACGTTAACCAGGAAGTTATATTTGAAATCGAGCATGTTTTAAGATCATGAAAATCACCTGCTAGAAGACTATAAATCTTTGGAACATGAAATACACGCATTATGAGAACTGCAGGCGATGAGAGAATAGCTATTACCAATGCTCCTGGAAAACAACACATGATGTTAATGCCTATTTCCTTGTCTAGATTTGCATGCAACATGAAACATCATGGGACATACACGGTAAATGTTTACTGGTTTAGATCAATAACTTGTCAGTTGTCACTCACTAGGTTTAAACCAGGCACCGCTTGGTTCTTTAAAAGAATATATGTACACTGTTGGCAAATCAAGGGTTTCATGGCAGTATGATTATTACCTATAAATGTCCGAGGAACAACACCAGGAAACTCTAAATGGTCGTACTGAAGCAAATTGGAAAGAGAGAAATATTGAGGGATCAAGTAACAAACATCAAGGATATTATATTGAAGTAAAAACTGGAGGGAAATAAGCAGCGAAAGTTACCTTATTGATGTGATAATTGTGGTACAGAATATCATGCATGGCCTAGAGAATAAACGACTCAGGTGTTAGAGGAAGCAGTGGAACTGCATGACATTACAAGTTCAAGCACAATAAATATAGCAAATGAAAAAAGAACCAATTGAAGGGGAGAAATCCAACTATTAACTAATACCCCCTCCGTTCAACAATATAAGATGTTTTAGGTGTAACACATTTTGTTTAGGTTCACACTAAATGAGTGCACATGTACACTAAAACATGTCTAGATACATGTATGTACGTACGAATGTGGAAAATTACTAAAAACAACTTATATTGTGGAACGGAGGGAGTAGTAAATTTGATACTGGCAACGGAAAGTTCACTGAATGTAATTACAGGATGAAATTTACTGAACGCAACTGATTCTGGAAGCGAAATGCCTGCAATTTAACTACAACGACTTAAAAGTTGCCCAATACAGCGTAGACGAAACCTATAATTACCATAAGAAACCTTTTCATCGTTTAGACAGCATATCTGACACTACAAGCTGGGCAGTCTGAACTATTCAAGCAGCGAGGAAGTGCAAACCCGAACCTGCACATTGAAGCTCTCCTCCACCTTGGTGTAAGGCACCATGACGGCGTAGAACGCAGCGATCGAACCGAGCATGAGGTCCCACCCTGCAAGCGAGCTCCCGGCGCGTCAGATCCCCCAAACCCTTCAGCGCAGCACAAGCGGAGCCCCGCGCTGCAGAAGCTCCGGGAGTCCGGTAGCAAAGCACGGGATGGAGATAGAGCAGAAGCGAAGCAACTCACCGTACTCTCTCAGTAGCCTTGCCGCCGGCGTAGTTGTTGACGGCGGCGCCATCTCGCTAGGGAGTCCGAGCTTCTGAAAAAAAAAGTTCCGGTCGACCCAAACCGCTCTCGGCTGAACCGGTGTTTCTGCTCGACTCCAGGCCGTAGGTGGGCTCGGGATTTCGGGTGGCTGTTGCTCTCCCAGAATAGCCCACCAAGATCACCGAGTAGGCCTGATTTTAAATCAGATGGTTACGTCTCAGCCCGGATACACTGGACGCGGCGAGTAGGCCCCAAAGCCCATTAGCCAGTCCTAAATTAGTAAAAAAAAATTGAAACGTGGGGCAAAAGCCCCTTATATTAATTAAGAGAGGAGATTACAAGAAAGTAAATACGGTTACAAAGTAAAGAACTACTCTCGCGGCATCAAAGTGCCCAAGTGTTTGGCACCCGCGATAACCCACAACCGGGCCTCCCTCTTGATTTTCTCTACAAGGACTAGGGGAGGCGAGTGGTTATTTTGGAAAACTCTCGCATTTCGCTCGTTCCAAATTTCCCAAGTGGTGAGCAAAGTTATGGACGCGACGGCCTTGCGACATGGGGTGGCTCCTCCCGTCATCAACAACCACCATTCGTTGATTGAAAGATTGGACCATGTGTTGGGTAGGATGGCTTGAAACCCCAACCAATCCCTTATGTGATCCCAAATGCGGCGCGTGTAGCGGCAATGCACGAAGAGGTGGGAGACCGTTTCCATAGTTTGCTTGCAAAGAGGGCATAACCCACAATTTGTCCAACCTCTCCTAGCCAACCGATCCGCCGTCCAAATTCGGTTTTGAGTTGCAAGCCAAGCAAAAAAAATTGTTTTTGGAGGGGCCCAAGCCTTCCAAATTGTCTTCTCCATGTGGGAACTAATAGTCCCCATGAATTGCATCTTGTAAGCCGAGGACGCCGAGTATTGACCATCATTTGTTAGCTTCCAAACAATTTCATCATGCACATCGGTATTGAGGTGAACATTGCTCAAAAGACCCCAAAGCTCCACAAATTGGGAGAAGTGCTCCATGGTGAAGGAGTCATCAAGGTGAATCTTCCCCACCCATGCATTGGCCTCCAAAGCCCTCCCAGCCGACCATTTCTTCGTGCTTGAGGAGGCAAAAATAAGAGGGGCGATGTTCATAGGTTTTCTTCCGGCAAGCCAAGGGGCATGCCAAAAAGAAGTCTTGAGGCCATTGCCAATGGTTATGGATGTTGCGGCGTAGAAAATATCCATATCCGCTTGGGAGCACGGATTACCGGAGCCGACCCAAATTTTTGCGGGGTCCTTCCATTCCAACCAAGGCCACCTCAAGCGCAACGCCGTGGCAAACTTGTCAAGGTGGAGAATGCCAAGGCCCCCATACTCCTTGGGCCGGCACACCAAGTCCCAATTGACCTTACACTTGGCCCCCGTAGTAGTTTCCTTAGCCGACCAAAGGAAAGCGCGCTGAATTTTGTTCATGTATAGCATGGTGCCCGGCGGGATAATGAGTGGCGTCAAATAGTAAATGGCTTGGGAAGCAATGACCGCCTTGACATAGGCCGCCCGGCCGGCCGTGGTAATGAAGTTGCCATTTATGGTTGGGAGCTTGGCGGCACATTTATCCTCGAGATGTTGAAAGTCCACCCTCTTGAGCCGCCGAACCGAGAGTGGTAGCCCAAGGTAACGCAAGGGAAAATTTTCCTTTTTAGCCGGTATGCCCTCAAGGACATCATCAATATTGACGTTGGCACACCTAATAGGAACCACGGAGCTCTTGTCAAAATTTGTGCAAAGGCCGGTAACTTCCCCAAAAGCTTTAAGGATGGAGGCCAAATTTCCAATGTCCTCTTTAAATGGGGCAACAAAGACCGCCGCGTCATCCGCATAAAGTGAGGTGCGCAAAATGGTACCCCTCCCTCGCAGCTTGTGGAGGAGGCCTCCCCGAGTTGCATTTTCCAAGATTTGTGTGAGGGGATCAATGGCGATGACAAAGAGGAGGGGTGATAACGGATCCCCTTGTCGAAGCCCACGTCCATGGGAAATGGGGGGGCCGGCCACACCATTAAGAAGAACTCGTGAGGAGGCGGTGCATAGGAGGGCGGCAATCCAATTCCGGAAGCGGCTAGGGAAACCCCGACGTTGCAAGAGGTCAATAATGTAATCCCAACAAATTGAGTCAAACGCTTTGCGAATGTCGAGCTTGAAAAGGAGGGCCGGTGTCTTGCCTTTGTGGAAGCGCTTGGCAAGGTTTTTCACATATAGGAAGTTGTCATGAATGCTCCTCTTTTTGATGAACGCGCTTTGAGCGTTTGAGACAAGGTCGTTCATGAGGGGGCCAAGTCGGAGGGCAATCACCTTTGAGATAATTTTTGCGATGGCATGGATGAGACTAATAGGCCGGTAGTCGGAGACTCCCTCCGCCCCCTCCTTCTTGGGCAAGAGGGCTATGTTGGCGGAGTTGAGCCAATGGAAGTTCTCGGTGTGAAGGTTCCCAAAAAGATGCACCACCCTCATGACATCCCCTTTGATTATTCGCCAACATCTTTTGAAAAAGGCTCCCGTAAAACCATCGGGCCCGGGAGCTTTGTCACTTGGCATTTGATTTATAGCATTTTTCACTTCCTCCTCGGAGAAAGGCTCGCCAAGGTTAGTCAAATTTGGGTCCTCAAAAAGAAAATTGTCCCAATTAAAATCTCTTCCCCTAGCATCTCCACGACCAAGGAGCGATTTGAAATGGTTGTGTATGATCTCCTCCTTGGTATCATGATCGGTGACCCATCCGTGGTCATGGTTGAGGCGGTGAATGTGGTTTTTCCTTCTCCGAGAGTTGACCCTCATGTGGAAAAATTTGGTGTTGGCGTCTCCCTCTTTTATGTTGGCAATGCGTGCACTTTGCTTTTTCCTAGCCCTCTCCACAACGGACAAAGCAAGGACTTTCCTTTTGAGCCTAGCCCGAAGATCTCTCTCGTCAACCGTGATTGTCCTATTTTCTTGTGCCTTGTCAAAATGCAAGATGACAAGGAGGGCGGCATGGATCATCACTTTGGTGTTGGAGAAAAGACCCCGACTCCAAGTGGACAAGGTCCTAGCCGTGTGACCCAACTTGTGGAAAAGAACGTGGCAAGGCTCAACATGGCTAGAAGGCTCATTCCACGCTTTACTAACAATCTCATTGAAACCGGGAACCCTAAGCCAAAAATTCTCAAATTTGAAGGTGCGAGGCCTACGAGGGCCACGGTCATCGGCAAGCATGAGAGGGCAATGGTCCGAGAGCGAAGAGGATAGAGCATGAAGAACATGGGAGCCATAGCGGATGTCCCATTCGGAGTTGCAATAGAAGGCGTCAAGCTTGCACATCGTGGGTGTGCTTCTCTCGTTGCTCCAAGTGAACCGACGGTTTTGTAGATGAATTTCCTTGAGCTCACAAGATTGTAGGGCAGCCCGAAAACGGTTAATTCGGCTACGATTGACATTGCGGTTGTTTTTGTCTTGAGCCCTTCGAATTTGATTGAAGTCGCCAACGACCAACCAACGATCACCACTTGGTGGTTTTTGGGTAATGAGTTCCACAAAGAAATCATCTTTGCGATTGCCCGCCGTTGGCCCATACACCGTTGTAATTTTGAAGTCACCCTCGTTGTCGTCGGAGTTGACGAAATGAACATTGGCGGATAGGCAAAACTCGGTGATTTGAACGTTGGTGACTTGGACGATCGAATCATCCCAAAGCAAGAGTATCCCTCCTCTAGTGCCCGTTGCCGGACGCTCGGCAAAACTTTTGAGACGGTTTCCGCCTATGTAGGCAGCATCAAAGCGTGACACAGATTGAAGCTTTGTCTCCTGTAGGCAAACAATGTGACATGTGGACGCGGCGATGGTTTCATGGACTGTGTCGCGGCGGTCTTGATCATTTAATCCCCTAACGTTCCAATCAAGAATGTTGAAAGGTTGTACTATCATTGGAAACTTAAAAACCCCAGCCAAATACATAACAGGACCAAGCAGTGCAGCCAAATACATAGCAGGACCAAGCAGTGCGACGAGACAGGTCTAGGCAACTGGTACATGCACCAGTAGACGAAGACAGCACCACCGTGAGCCAGAACCCAACAGCTAACAGGATTCAGGGGCTGGCTCACACACAAGCAGCAGTCAACAGGCACGACGGCTACAGCATAGGCAGAAGGATTCCTAACCCAGTACAGAACAGATGCAGCTAACATGATTAAACTAACAGGACTCGAAACAACACATAGCAGGAGCAGTCGATCAAACATCTGCAGTGCTCTCCCCTGCAACCACTTCCTCATGATCCAGGCCAGCAGCGCCGCCATGGCCTAGCAGCGCTTCATCCAGCTCGTCATCTTCTGCAGAGCCCACCTTGAATAGGGCGCGGAATGCACCCATCGCTGGGCCGGTCACCTCCTTGTCGAACTTCCTCGCAAATTCAGCCATGGCGAGCTCGGTGACGTTCTCTCCATCCTTGATGATCCCCAAGCCACGACACACCGTCGTCTCCGCCGCCTTCGCCACCGGCTTTGCCTTGCGCATCGCCTTGCAGCGCTCGCTCACGCGCCGGAGCAAGAACCCCGTGGTGCACGTGATGTCCTGACCAGCCAGCGTCAACCTCCTGTTTGCCGGGCGTGGGCTGTTGGCTGGCCACGAACAGAGACGCCAAAGGGTCGTCCATCGAGCCGCCCCTACCCTCCTCTTCCGCAGATGTCGGCGAGCGCCGCACCGGGTCGCAAGGGACAAAATGCGGCGTCTGCTGCTCCGGCGTGGAGTCGAAACCCGGCGGACGGAGAGGCGAAAGCAGCGACGGGGGCGCGAGGAGGTCCAAGGCGCGATGGACGTCCTCCCTGGTGGCGGAGCTCGGCGTGAGCGTTAGTCGCGACGGAGTGCCGCTGCTGGAGCGCGTCAGCAGCACAAGAGGGAGGGCTTCGTCCTCCTTTGACTGCGGCGAGGGCAGAAACACTGAAGTTGGCGAAGAACGAGGGTCCGGCGTGGCTGGTGGAGTAGCGTTTGCTCTGGCGCGACGACGGTTAGCGCCCGGCGAGGCGGACCTAGCCCAAGGCCGACCCCGCGGACGCGTCGCCGGCACGCCGTCTAGAGTGGCGCCCAACACAGCAGCACCGGAAAGCAGCTGCTCGCCGCCCCTGTTCCTGTTTCTGTTCCCCGAGCGGTCCCTGTCGCGTTGCTGCTCTCGATTCCGGTCCTCGTCCCGCCCGCGGTTGGAAGCAGAGCGGGAGAGGCTCCTCCGGATGGTGTCGCGCCATCCGCGAGAAGAGGATTTCTTCCCGCTTTATATGTAATCAACAAACCACAACTGAGTCCAGGCAAGTCACCCGAAGTGCGAAAAAGAATAAAAGCAGTCCGCTAGTGCAACAACACAAGTAAACCCAACTAGAGATAGAGAAAAAGAAGGGGGGAGGGGGGCAAAGCCACATGACGGTCTACGACCACCAATATACTGTCGAGCCTGCCATCTAGTAGCCCCGTCTCGTCAGATTTTTTTGCGAATTTAAGTTGCATCAGATTTTTTGCGCAATTGTAATTTTATTTCGAACTTTCCCTAATAAATAAAAAAATGATGCATCGGATATATCTATCTACACTTTTTTAAACAATATCCCACCGAGAATAATTAATATTGTTGATATTCGAAATTATGGGCTTTTCTATATGCACTAACTCAAAAGGTTTATAGAAATATTACGTGTGCCATATTGATGCAAACCATACACAACATCCGTTTCTTCAACCTGTTGAATTTGTCTTATCTATATCAATTAGATACACCCCTATAATGCTCTTTAAATTATATACACACTACATTTGATGTCTATTTTTTCGGTTATTTTGCTTTAGCACGGAGGCGAGCCACCAAATGGACATGCCATTTTTCCGTGGATGGACAAAATGCTAGGGAGATTATTAACACTTTTCCAAGGATGAATTACCATTTGACTAGATTCTCCGCACCCCAATTTCTATGCAAAATTCGATATTCAACAACTATTTATTATTCAATAATATCAATTCACACTAACATCAAGGTAGGAGTGCAAATTTAATCAATGATGACTCAAGTTAGTAAACCTACTACTCTATCTATCTATCCATCTATCTATACTTCTTATAAAACAAAACACCACTAACTACATTAAATGATTCTATCTCAACATGCAAGCCATCCACATCATGTAGTATTTTAGTCAACCAATTGTCCATGTCATCCTACTGCTACATATTACTGATTATCTATCTCTATATACAAATATCACATAATATTAGTCTTTAGCCATTCAATTATCTAAGTCACACCATCCCGCCATGTAGTTACAAAATAAAATCACGTGCTAAGGGCCGCGAAAATTAGTTTCGACAATCAAGTGAATGTTTTGCTTGCATTTTTCTATAGTAAATTTTAGATTTTAAGTGTCTATTACATGCCATCCTTTTCTAACATATTACTTATTATCTATCTCTATATACAAATATCACATAATATTATTCTTTAGCCATTAAATTATCTAAGTCACACCATCGCGCCATGTAGTTACAAAATAAAATAACGTGCTAAGGCCCGCGAAATTAGTTTCCACAATCAAGTGAACTTTTTTGCATGCATTTTTCTATAGTAAATTTTAAATTTTAAGTGTCTATTACATACCATCCTTTTCTATTCCTATTCCTTTTTCACTCCTTTGATATTCCAATCCTATGAGTCAAATAGGCCCTTACTCTTTTGGTTCGTCCATGGCATCTCTCTAATTCATTACTTATTGTCTATCACATGTAAGTATTCACGTCATTTTTTCTTTAGACATTAAAGTGCCCATATCATCTTTTTTGCCGTTCAAATAATAAGATGCACCATAAATTAAATCATGTGCCAATCAAGTGAAGTTTTCTGTTCATTAGATTTCATTTCATAAGAGCTATCGTTCTAGTTTAGTATGCCTAAGTCAACATCCTAAGTCGTCCAACATTTTCGTTTCGATATTCGTATTGAGGTGGAAAAAATCAAGAGCAGATCAGGGTTGGCACGGGTGTTTTTAATTTAAGAGAAGTGCTCTTGTGCTTTCAAAAAAAAAAATCTGCACGAATTTTAAAGTGCACCGACAACTGTGATTAGGAGCA
This sequence comes from Poa annua, assembly GCA_026929855.1. NCBI lineage: Eukaryota > Viridiplantae > Streptophyta > Magnoliopsida > Poales > Poaceae > Poa > Poa annua. The sequence goes on from CM049433.1 coordinate 78,275,360, forward strand.
GAGATTGGGGGTGCTAATTCCACATGGTTAGTACTCCTCTTACGTCACTTTTAATACAAGTTTTAGAGTGGTTGGCATTTCTAATAACCGTTAATCCACTCTAATCTAACGATTTTACATTAGACGGTACCAGATTGACGGTACCGAACGGTACCGTGGTACCGAAATTTGTATGATACCGGTATCAAAATTACGTGGGGCCGGTACCAAGACTATGTGGGACCGGTAACAGAATTATTTTTCTGTAATTATCTCGTCACACCCACTAATGGCAAGACACGGAATCTTGTTCTCCTCACACCACCGAATCCCCTTTCTCCTCACACCGGCCGCCGGAGACCTCCACAGCAATCCGTCTTCCACCTCCCCACCAGCAGCACGTGGACCTCCTACACCTCCCCGTCGACGGCTCCATCTTCCCCTTCATCTGCAGGAGCCGTGGCCGTCCGTGGGCGCGGGTGCCGTGGCCGGTGGCGGGCGTGGGTGGTCGCCGGTCGCGGGCGCGGGTGCCGTCGCCGGCCATGGCCGCGGGTTCCATCGAACACGTCCTCCACCAGTACGGAAGCAGAGATGGAGAGCACCTCGTCGGAGGAGGAGGCCTCCAGCTCCGGCGCCGGAAAGCAGCGATAGAGAGGTGGTCATGAGGTAGGAGCAGGGATTTCCGGGTTGCGTTCAAAAGGATCTTGTCCAGGAAGCTCGCCGACGATCCATGGTTTCGTTTTTCCCCACTAATTCTCGAACTCTGTAAATTCCGGTCATGATGGTCCAATTCTATCAGCGCATGCGAGGAAGGAGTTGCGCGGCACGACGGAGCAGCCGCCAGCCAGAAGACGGATCCTCGGCGGCGAGCAGCCGCCCAACTACGACTTGACCTACGGCAGCGGCGTCCTGGGAGCCGCATCGGTGCTTGATCTGAAGAAGGCCTCAGGAGGTGCATCTTGCAGGTACATCCACGACCGGCAGAGTCCAGCGGCGGTCGTTGAAAGCCAGCGGGCAGCCTGCAGCCTGCCGCCGATCTCATCGCTACAGGAGGCCCGACGTATTTCTGAAGGTTCTACCACCGTCCCATCTCTGATCTCTCATCTGATAATTTCCGCACGTCCAACATATTGTTAGCCTTTAATCTTGGTTCATGTATCTGCACTTAGTTTGCTTTCACTCATGTGTATACTGTATAGCTAGTTAGTTTTTACCGACTTTTAGGCAGGCGGCCAGACGTATTCATGCATGCTGCTGATACGGCAATGTCGGTAGGGCATGGCTGTAATGCTCAACAGCCTCTGTGCATGCAGTTGCGGAACCAAAGCCTGCAATATGGACCTAACATTACTCATGATGCACGTACCTGTAGAGCTGATCTCCAAACCTTGCAATAGAAAGAGATATCGACAGATTCCTGATAATAATTCAGAACAATGGACACTCGAGGTCCATAGTGTGACAGACCGAAAGTTTCAGCTCTACCATAATAAACAGAAAAGCTTCTACTTTGTGTCTTAATATTTAATGTTTTATTTGTACTATCAGGGATCATGGAATGGAAGGGATATATACGTTGATATTTTCTGCTCTTTAATTTATGCTACTCTCGTCAAATATATACGTTGATATTAATAACTTCATATTATTTTGGGCAGGACCAATATGAGCCAATGGTATTGGAGTGTAAATATAGGCGCGACAGGGACTCGGACGACGAAAGGGAGTCGGATCAGTATGGGTCATCGCCAAGCACCAAGCAACCTAGACTAGACAGTCCCAAGTAGACGGTGACTTTTGGCAGCGGCGACCAGAACATGAGAGCTTCATATTTGCTCCAATTTTTGATAAGAGATATTTGCTCATTGTTTTGATATTTGAGTTTTGATAAGAGATACTGTTTGTTTAAGAAATTTGTTGAATCATATGCTTGTTTGTTCAATCATGTGCTTGTTTCAGAAGCAATGGAAATGATTATGTTTTGCTGCATGATTACCTGTAACTCTCAATACTATAAGAAAAAGCCTCCAGAACAATGGATCAATTTGGTGGCCCGACTCAAACCATGTCTACTTCCCTCGCAAAATAATAACCTACAGCGAGAAGTGCAGTATTGCAGACCAGAAGATGGAAAGATTGCAGTGCTATACCAGACTGAAAAACATCAGGAAACTAATAATGCTAGCAGATATATATTACCCTATATATGAAAGTGCGTTGGATTCACCTTCGATTCTGGCCTCCACGTCGCGCAATGAACGCTGGCCGTCCGATCTGAGCAACTGACGGCTCAGATTGCAAGTTTCTGGGGGCCAAAACGCGAGTTACTGTAGCTCCGGCCTCTCCACCAATCACGCGACGACACGTCGCCCAGTCACCATCCGGTCATCGCCGGTCGCCGTGTCATTTTACAGAAAAACCACTGAAAGATCGTACTCGTGACCCGCGGCCCAGAAGTAAACACGTCAAAGGACCTATTCGTGATTCTGGCAAAACGCAAGGACTTTTTTGCAAAATCTCCCCGCACAATCACCCCTCCTCCTTTCTCTCTCCCGCGACTCCGCCGCCGCCGCCGTCGCTACGAGGCTTCTCCGTCAAATCGAAGATCACGGCGAGGTCCGCCGTCGCGCGATCTACCTCCGCGTTGGTGGACGCGTGCCGTCGCCGGAATCGCCGCCGCCGTGCGCGCTGCTCTCCGCCGCAACCGCACGCCGCCGCCGCCTCTCCGGCGACCCAGAAGTGGTGGCGCCGCCACTCCCAGGTAGCCCGTGTCCGTGCGCGTCGGACGGGCGTACGCGCGCGGCCTGGCTCGCCGTGAATCGACGCCGGCGTCGTCGTCGCCGCCGCGGCCGATCCCGCCCACCAGTGACGTCATCACGACGTCACGGTGGGTCCTGTCTGTCAGCGTCCTATTTTTTTACCCGAATTTTTTTTACAGAAAACGTTTAAAACTGCAAAATTAATATCTTTAAATATGTCCATCACAAAAAAATGAAAAATATATCAAAATGATCAGGAAAAAAAACTACTTAGTTATGGCAGAATACAAATATATTTAGAGATTTTATTACGGTGAATATTTGGAGAATATCCAAACTTATTTGTCATATCTTTAAACCTATTCGTCAAAAAAATATGCAAAATATATCTAAATAATTGAAAAAAAACTAATTACCTACTGCACAACGCAAACATATTTGAAGATTTTAATGCAGTGCCCATTTGAAAAAAAAGGGTTCATTTCCTCAAATTGCGGATTGTAATCAATAAATTCTCAGGTAATGGATTTGACCTGATTATGGAATCAAATTTTATTTACAGGGGAGAATACAAACTTACTATGATATTACTTATTGCACAATACAAACATATTTTAAGCTTTTAATGCATTGATTATTTGGAAAAAAACGTTTCCTCAAATTAACTATTGGAATTAAAAAGCTCTCATACGATTTATTCATCTGATTATGGTATAAAATTTTATTTTCAAGTAAAGATACAAACTTACTATAACAATATTTTACGTCACGTTATTTCTTTTTCTAATAACACGGTTGTGATGTTTGCCGCGCTAAATAATCGATTCTTCCCCGATGTTTCAAAATTGAAAAAACTCCTAATGCACATCCTTTTTGAAACAACTTCTATAACATGAAAATATTTTGATAAATAGCCGCGCAAAAAATAAATGCTGATAATTTGTGCCATACAAGCGAATTTCAGATTTTTATATTTAAAATTTCCATACATCTTTTAAATCTACTCATTTTATAGACACAAAAGAAATTCAAATCTGAAAACCGGCCCAATTTAAACAATTTTCAAAATCTAAACAATTTTTATTACGTAGACTTCTTTTAATCTCACTATTTTTCAAACCTACATATTTTTTTACATGTACACACTATCAAATTTAAATTCACGGGTGCGGCATTACCGCGCTAAGTTGCCTAGTATATATAATGGGAAGCTCTATTAGACATCCTGGGTGCAGAATAGTAATTCTGCCCCTGGGTCGGTGCAGCGAGTCCAACGGGCACCCGGTTGAATCGAACCTGTTCGTGTGGAAGCACCCCACCGTCTGTCGTAATTTGGGTTTGCTTTTTTTTATCTCGACGGTTTAATATATCTGAATTAGGGTCGTGGCGTTTGGGAGCTACCCCACTACCCAAATCGCACATGATTTTCCCCCTCTCGCCTTCCTAATCCAGCGCGTCCCTGGCGAGCGGTTTGCAAATTGAAATTTGAGGGGCGGCGGCGGCGGCGTACCGGTGAGCGTCCGGCGGCGGCGGCGAACTCGTGAGCGTCCAGCGGCAAGAGGCTCACAGACTAGTGGGTCAGGCGAGCAGCGGGTATAATCGCGGACGTCGAATCGACAGGGCCGGTCCTGTGATTTTCGGGGCCCGGGGCGAAACTAGAAGTTGGGCCCTTTATACAACCAACATAATAACACATATATGTCTTACTACTAATTAAAATTGATTCAAAGACAAATATTTAAGTAAAACAATTTATAACTCTTGTGTTAAAAAAGTCTACATATCTAGATGTCAACTCATCTATGACCCGATATCGAATCGATGTTCGGCTTCTGAATTATCACATCGAATATGCATGTAACAACCAGCGTTGTGTAGAACAAATAATAGATGGATAATTGTACAAGACCTCTCGCCTCTTGGTTTGATCTTGTTGCCACTATCGGATTTAAGCTGCTGCTAAAGACAGATGAGCACTCGACCGTCAATCGTTTGGCTTGCATACCGCCACACTTTGATATCCGACACACCCATATAAGATCAACACACCATACTTGGTTGTTCGACCTTTCGCAATGATTTTAACAGTTTTAGAGAGAAAAAAGTTAGATCAACCAACGCACCATGAAAGAAAAATAGGTAGATTGTGTGCATTCTTCGGACTGTTGCATCCCCAGACACCATTCTACTGTAATAGTTAGTCCTCACGTAGTATTTTTCTTGACTTTTTAGGGAAATTCTCTTGTAGCTAACCAAAGGGCCAAAAGGCCAAGCTAACAAAGCTGAGAACAAAACCCACACAATAAAGGAAAAAGGGCCACGTCTCAGCCCAGTCGGAGATAACCATTCATTCATCCTCTTCATGTATGGTACGATACGAGGAAATCCTTTGGAGCTCCTAATGGTGGGACCGAATGAACTCTTCGCTCCTGCATATGTAGTATCTTTTGGCCCCTTAAATTCGGGGGCCCAGGGCGGCCGCCCCCCCCCCTGACCCCCCGCAGGGCCGGCCCTGCCGAATCGACGGCGGCATGGTCGCCTGGTCCGCCAGCCGAATCGGCCGCGTGCTGAGCGCCTGAGGACTGCAGCCGGCAGCAAGGAGCTGGAGCTCAAATTCCGACGGTCGGCGAGCCATTGGATCGATTCGGCTTGCAGGCAACGCTTTGGTGGCATCCCAATCGTGGTGAGCGGCAGTTCCTTAGCTTTCTGTTCAGCTTTTTTTTTTTTGGTTCAAATCATAGTGCTCTTAGCTAGATCTATGCAGCCTATAATTACTTTAAGCCTGTTTTTCTGTTCAAAGTAATGCTCGTACTTGATTTGAGTTGGGATAGTTTGCTTCTGGTCCATTTTTATGGAGTTTTTTTTTTGCAACTGATACCTGACGAGTACCTCTGATCAATTGGGGATGCTTATTTGCCGATGGTTTGTGTTTTCAGTCACAAATATATTCAGTAAATATTATGCAAGGGACAAATCACAAATGAAAAAAACTATCTCCAGATTAGACTTACGGCTACCTCAGATCCTGCTACCAATTTTTTTTTTTGGTCTTGCCATAAACAGAGCTACTAATCATGTTGTGTGCGTCTACTGAATCCTCAAATTTAGCTCCATTTTTTATGTTCTGCCCCAGTCAGATGTTCATTATTAGATTAAGCAATACTGTATTGAATACATGAGATAAACGCATGCATTATTGCATCTATGTAGGTTTCAGGTCATCTCGGTCATACCGGAAGGATTTGAAAAATAATCTGAATGTATATTTCGTTTAGCAAGGATTGGCAAGTAATCATAAATGTTCGTATTTCAGTTCAGCTGATCTAGTTTTTAACTAATCCATCTTATATTCAGTCACAACAGCTGCTATAAATGTTCGTAGGGTGGGAGGCCGTCTCGGCGCTGCTATGGGCGTCGACGGCAAGGTGTGTTCTGGAGATTTCTTACCCAAAAACAGAGTACAGTGTAGGCACTACACAGCTGCTACAGATTTTTTTCCCTCCTAGATTTCTAACCGAGCACGTCCAGCGGCGGTGAGCGGTTGCAACCCGATTGCGGCGCGATCTGGAGCTGGGGATTAGGGCGGGCGGCGACTGCTAGGGATTAGAGCTGGGGATTAGGTCCAAGAAGAATATCCGGATCCGGCAAAGGGCTCCCTTCGAGGTCTAGCCAGCTCGCCTCGATGTGTGCAGGTACTGAGCATCCCCTAATTGTTGTTACTATGATTAATTATGCTCCTTTCCGTTTTATACATGATTGGGTGTGCACCTGAGGGAACGCGTCTGCTTTAGCTTTTCCACTACGGAGTTTACTTGTACCGATTGCATTGCTTCTGCTAGTATATTTTGCCATGATAATTCTGTTTGGTAGCCAGAGTGTGCTATTCAGTAATATTACTGCCTCAATGGTGTTTGTTTTAATGCCTGAATGTGTATCGTTGTTGTAGCAGTAATATTCTTTTGGTGAAATCAGGGATAATAAGCCTTGGATCTTTTTCACAGTAAAATATGGTCTCAGTATTAGTCCTTGTTTGTTTACTCTAGCAGTGAGTAATGTTTCAGATAAGTAAATAATTTAAATTCAGGTTGTAGTCTTTGAGATTGTGTTTAAGGCAAGCATTCCAATTGCTCATTCATGCACTAATACTCTTGCAAGAGCTTAGCACTGTGAAGATCGCTGAAGTTTTGTACATTCCCTGTACTCTTTATCTTTGGTGTCTGTGCTGTCTGATCTTCTTGTCCAATTGAATGTGAAGTTTTGTACCTTCCCTTGCAAGTATTTATTGTTGTGCTTTTTGCATGTAGGGATGATCCCAGGTTGACAACATGCTGAAAACAGAGCCCGATGGATTGATCCCATTGCTCATCTTGTCAAAGTAACTACATCTTTTGTTTTTGGATTTGTTCAGTTGAGTTATTGAAGCTATTTCTTCTCGTTAATGGATGATATGTGTGCTAATGCATTAAAGAGCAAGGGTGCATTCTAACTGATGTAAATTTCTTGGTATTACACCGATAGTTCATTATAATCGTGGGGATCGGGTGTATTGCCTGCGTTTCGAGAGCAGGGACATTTCAGTTTTTCTTCCTTGTTGTGATTTTTGGGGCACATGAAGCTAGCTATACCGGTTGTTCAAGGATGGTGTGATATCAGGCAGACATGCCACACCATTTGGTTCTTATGTTGCATGATTTTTATGGCCCATGTAAAGGCATGTTATTGCTAAGTCTCAGTATTTTTGCCAAAGGAGATGATTCGGTTGGAAATTATGTTCAGTTTCTTGTTTCTTATGATAACTCTCTGCTATTTTTTCAGGACGACTGGTGTTCAAAATATTAAGTGGAGGTGACCTGGGCATGTTGTGGTCTCCAACAAATCAGCATTGTATCACCTAGTAGGATGGAAATAAAGCATCTAAGTGTCGTGTGATGGAAGTGATGTAACTAAATACTTTTGCACCGAGTCATGTAATTTTTTGCATGTTCACAAATGAATGCCTTTATTCCATGGGCACATGAGGCTGCACTAGTATTTCTCAAAAAAAAAAGAGGCTGCACTAGTAATGCTTGCACAATTGTGCATGGCAGCATCTGTCTGTTTCTTTTTTTTTTGAATTTAGCATCTGTCTGTTTCATTTGCATTGAGTTCTTAAAGGGCGTCATCAGATCAAGTAAATTTTGTCTGTTGTAATATTGTAACCTTAGATCGTTCTAGTAAATCCTATGCCATCTAATTGGGACATCCACGTTGTTCTCACAGGTACATCAGAACATGCCTTTGGCATTTTCTTACATACCTTGAATTCATCAGGAATACATAGCTCCTAAATTTTTTTACGTGAATGGTCGGCGTAAAACTAAAAAACTTTCATTGATGGACTTCCTTACATAACAGCCCCAGATTTTTGTTACGTAGGCTGTTCTTGCTTAATGGTTTTGAAGAAGTCTTGTTTGACTTTTTCACCGATTGTTTTCTTACCTGGCACGCAAAGAATCCTACGAAGCATTTGAGCGAGCGTTTGGCGCGGGAGCAGTTACGCGAGCGAGCGTGGGCGCGGGAGCAGTTTCTCTGAACGCTTTGCCTGCCCACGTACTCTTACGTCGCATGCAACGATTTTTTTTTACGTCGCGTGTGAACGATCTAAGCGGGCGCGCTGCCGTGAGATGCTCGCGCGTGGTTCGGCCCGGGTGCAGAATAATATTCTGCTCCCACGAGTCAAATAACGCTATTATATATATATATATATATATATATATATATATATATATATATATATATATAACGCCAAGCATTACTTTATTTACAGTCCAACATGGTTCTCCATTGTAAACTTGCATCGATCTGGAATAGAGAATTATTATATATGTCTAAAAGTACTAGCTTTCAAACATTCATACATTACTCCCATTCATTAAAGGAAATTCATAAATTATAAAGTGGCGAAACACAAGCCGCTTGGTTGTCCTGGACCTATATCTTGATAACAAAATTCACAATTTTGAAATTGGTGTGTCCGAAGTGGCGACACTTCTGAAGAGCTAAGGAAACCATCAAGATTCTTGCTCAAGTCTTCCTCTACTCCGCGTCGACATCAGATACCTGCAAAGGCAAGAACCCGACCATAAACTACAAATAAATTAACTGCAGAATAGATAATCCAATCAAATATACTTAAATGGTAAAGCCGACATAGTTCAGGTTCATAATCTAACATCTCTGGACAACGGAACACGCAGCATACAATGCTATGATCTGGACCAATATGCTCTGAACCAACAGTTTAACCAAGAAGTCTACTCTGCCCAATCCTGAACGAAAACATGGAATTAAAAGTCTTACATTTTAATCAAACAACATCAAATGTGTGCGACACAAATCAATCTGACAATTAGCAGTATGGATGGTGGACTGAATTTGCTTGTTTTAATTTCTATTTTGTCTACAAATTAGCATTAAGGTGAACAAGGTTAACTCAAGAACAACATGTCCAATGCAACATATGAGGTAATTTTTTTGCAAAACTGAGCTAGGAAACTAATAAAGCTCTCCAAGCCAACAAATTATATTTTTTATTGAATTAACCAGAACAAGATTATTGCCATGATTTTTATAATCTGGACTCAAGTAACAAATACACTTGCTGAATCTTATAGGGAAATGTATACCGTACTATACCAAGATAAGTTCAAACTGTACTTATGATTTATTCAAGTTCATTCATGTCAGAGGGGAAAATAAAATAAAAATATGATATGATTATTTCTAGTTTTCTACCATGACATAATTCAGGCTTTATCAAAGGACCAAGGCAAATACATACATAGCAGTACCAGGTGGACCTTCCACAACAACGAAAACAGAGTATTAAACAGAGGATTATGTACGAGCATCACCTCACCTAGATTTACGAAGACTTGAGCCCCAAATTGATGGCGTTCAGGGAAAGGCCGTCGTCCTTGACGGCGAGCAGAGTGGCAGCCGCGCCCTGCGGGCTCTCGGCAGCAGCTGTGCGCCGTTGGGGATGAAAATGGGGCGAGGCGATGCGCCACCGTCCAGGGATGCGGGGATGAGCCAGGCACCGCCGGCTTGAGATGTGGGGCGAGGCAGGGCGCCGCCGGCTTGAGATGTGGGGCGAGGCAGGGCGCCGCCGGCCAAGTTGCTGGGAGGGCGTCCCGTGTCCGAGTTGCGGGGCGAGGCAGGGCGCCGCCCGCTGAGTTGTAGAGACGACAGGGGCTGCGCCGTGCGGGAATTTCACTGCTGGGGTTGGAGCGTCTTGCAGCCGGAGCAAGAGGTTGGGTGGCGGCGGCTGGAGACGACTAGGCGGTCGCCGGGAGGAGCTGAGGAGGCACGCCGGAGAGGAACGGGGACCTAGCCCTAGTCGCGACATTGAGTACGCGGCGGCAGCCCTAGCCCTACGCACGTGAACAGATCAGAAGGATTAGTCTGATCAAACGGTGACTAGTTTCAGATAACAATTTAGTGCACTTCATCAAGATTTAATCAAGGGTTGAAATAAATCATGTCTAAATCAATGGTTAAGAAAAATATTAGTCTACGGTTCCGACGGTACCCTCAATCACCGTAAAAGAGCTCTTTAATATCCCATGTGAAACTCGTCGGTACGTTTTAAAATTGGGCAGAACAACTTCCAAAAAACACATAAGCACTTCTTTTAATTTAATTTCCTTCTTTGAGTGAATTTTTTGTTCTTGAAATTTTCGTCTCTCGATGCAGTCAGATCGACGGTAGCAGCATGCGCGTTTTTTTTTTGTCTTAGTCCGTTTAGAAGTTTACTGCAACTTACCGGTGCCCGAGTCAGGTTTATGCAGTCTCACAATCATTAGCGGGCCGGCCAGCCATGCATACATGATGAGGGAGTACACATGCAAGGACCCTTGGCTGCCTTCTGGACATTACTCAGTGTGTTTACAGTGCTGCAAGCTGCAGATAGCTAGTGGATTATGCGTATACATGGCCGACAAGCAAGAAGATCACGACCTCTCTTTCGGTGCCAAGCTTGCATGCATTACAGCCATGTCCAAGGCTTTTAAGCTAGCAGCAGGCATCACCATGTGAGTGTGATCCATCATCCTAGTGCTATACTGATATTTTTATTACTCCCCGGACTAAAATAAGTGTCTTAGATTTGCCCAAATATGAATGTATTTAGATATGAAACACATCTAGATATATTCATATTTGTTAAATTAAAAATATTAATTTTGGGACGGAGGGAGCAGTACATTTTGCTTTATTCGTGCATGGATAGTAGAAATGTTAGGATCGAAATGAGCAGTTTCTCCTACAGACTAATGTGCATAGCATGCATGCTTGATGTAGTTATTTTGTCATTCTCACACACCATTGCACTGCGCCTCCATCAGCCTCTCTTTTTTTTTGCGGGTCCTCCATCAGCCTCGACCATTCAGAAGCCTGTACTGACTGGTATACGCCACTGCATACGGAACTTGACGTGTAATCGATCAGATACGTCAGAATATTACAAACTCGATATATTCTTCGCATTGATTCTTCGGTTGCATGTTCGCATGCAGTAATAAAAGGTGGCTAGGCTATCTAGTGAAAAAATGCGAGCATCTATCATATCCGCACTCCAGCAGCTAAACGGTAGGTGATTGTGTACGTTTCGACGGATCAGAAGGAGGTGAAGGCGCAGCTGCCGGTGTGGTCGTCGTCGTCGCTGCAGGGGGTGTGCGTGTGGCGGCCCTCGTAGGTGGTGATCACCATGCGGCAGTCCTCCGACAGCCGCTCCACACGCTTCTTCACGCGGCAGTTGCTGTGGGTGCACCGGTAGTAGCTCCTGCACGCACGTACAGAACCAAGCTTGTCAAAAAATATCACTATTCATTTTACAGAATAGAGACTGTTTTATGCTCCATGCACATTAAGAGAATGGAACAAGTAAAGGGTTTAGAGACTGCAGCACTAATGTATAACTCGACCTTAGATCCTGCACTATAAGGGAATCTCCAGTCGCCCCCCCCCCCCCCCTCCAGGACGCTAGATAGCGCCGTTTTGGGTGAATTGCGCCGTTTTTCTACCAGCCCCCCCCTCCCCCCCAGAAGCCCAAATAGCGCCGGCGCACCCAGGCCGAACCCAGTGGGCCAAAAGCACGCGTGGGCCAGCGCTGTCGGTGAGACAACACTTTTTCCCCACCCCTGCTCGCCTTTTCCCTTTGCCCGTCTCGCCGTCGCCGCCACCCCCTACTTGCGCCGCCGCACACAAGCAGCTACGAAACCCGCCGTCTACCCCCGCCACGCCGGCGGCGCCACCCACTCCCCTCCGTCGCGATCTAGCCTCCCGGGCGTTTCGCCCGAGCCATGGACTCCGACGCCGAGGAGATGCTCTCCGAGCTCTTCGACGAGGAAGATCAGGCCGCCATCAACGACGAAGAACACCTGCTGATCTTGGCCTCCCTCGCCGGCTTGCTCCGCCATGACGCGGGGCCGCAGCGTGTTGGATCGACGCGCGGTCGCCGCAAGAGCAAGCCGAGACAGCGGTACGAGAGGTACTGCATCCTCTACTCCGACTACTTCACCGATGATCCCACCCACGACGAGAAGGTGTTCCGGCGCCGTTTCAGGATGAACCGCGAGCTCTTCCTGAAGATCATGCATGCCATCCGGGAGTTCGACACCTACTTCAAATTGAAAAAGGACTGCACCGGCACGGTAGGCTTTACCTCTATTCAGAAGTGCACGATGGCCATGAGGATGCTTGCATACGGTGCTCCCGCAGATGCACAGGATGACTATCTGCGAATGAGCGAATCCACGGCCATTGAGTGCTTGAACAAATTCTGCCGGGCAGTGGTTGCAGTCTTTGGCCCAACGTACTTGCGTAAACCCAATGCGCAAGACACTGCTCGCCTCCTCGCAGAGAATGAAGCAAGATGCTTTCCTGGGATGCTTGGTAGTATCGACTGCATGCATTGGGCATGTAAGAACTGTCCATTTGATTGGCAGGGCATGTACAAGGGAAAGAAAGGAGAGTGCTCGGTGATTCTCGAGGCCGTGGCTTTATATGATCTATGGATTTGACATTCATTATTTGGTATGCCAGGAACTCACAACGACATCAATGTCTTGCAGTGCTCTGCTTGTCGAATGCCATGCTCCCCCTGTGAACTATGAGATCAATGGACACCAGTACACAAAGGGCTACTATCTTGCAGATGGCATCTACCCGAAGTGGGCAACATTTGTGAAGAGCATCACCAACCCTGTGCCGGTAAGCGCGAAAGCTTGGTTTTCCAAGTGCCAGGAGGCTTGCAGGAAGGATGTTGAGCGAGCATTTGGCACGCTGCAATCTCGATTCGCTGTTGTCCGGTACCCAGCTATGACTTGGTCGAAGTCCAACATGCGGGAGGTGATGAAGTGTTGTGTGATCTTGCACAACATGATCATTAAGAGTGAGCGGGATGACCCGGTGCCTGAGAGTGAGGCAAGGGCACCATACTACCGTTACGGTCCTCTTGCGCAGATGTTGATCACCAGGTGTCGGCATCATGGGAAAACTTCCTCGCCACGCGCCAGGAGATTCGAGACGCTGCAACACATCTAGCTCTACAGAATGATCTGGTGCAGCACTTGTGTGCGCGCAAGGGCAATGGCAATGTTGATAATGACGATGACAATGCCTAGTTTGATTTGTTTGCATTGTTGAATTATTTATTTGTGTGTAAATTTGTATGTAAAACTATTTCTATGTGTGAATTTGTATGACAAAAAGGGTCGGCATTTGTTTTTTGTCGAAATATGGCCGAATCGCCGGCTGGGGGCGGCCTGAGTTTCACGGCTGGAAAACGCCCCCCCCCCCCCCCCCAGGTTTCTTATTCGCGCCGTTTGGCGCCGCGGCGGCCAAAAAAAGCGGCGTTTTGGGCCCTGGGGGGGGGGGGGGGGGGGCGAACCACTGGAGATGCCCTAAGAGTAAGGAATCAGTGCTGCCAAACTGAATCCACGACGAAGCAATTTAGTTTTGTATAGTCTATCAAACTTCTTCGTGTATAAGATGATCATTTGTTCAAATAACATTAGTTGTTGATGAGATACCTCCTCCTTAATTATATTCCAAAGCATCAGGAAATCATTGAAATGAAAACCAATTTAATGAAACCGGTAAAGCTCAAACTGTTGCAACTCTATAGTAGAATTGAAGTATATAAATCTACTGTCCACGTTTCTCTATTAGCTTGATTTTTTGAACGAACTAGCCGGTAAAAATTCAAATTCCATGGTATCACAAGCAGGAAGTCTTGAATTTAATTCGTCACGTGCAGCTAAAGTAAGAATATATATGTATTTATCTGAATGTGTTTTAGAACATTATTTTCCTTTAGTTCATGAAAATGTGACGTTTCGGGAACTGGTTTTGTCTTCAAGATGTAACTTCACTTGTTTCAATGCCAATATATGTATAACACATACAATTTATAACATTTCAAAAAAAAAATCTCAAGGAAAAATATGCAACGAATTTTAGTTTCCGACCTAAATATTTAAATGGTTAAATTGATATCAGTGGTCAAATTTTCAAACTTGCACTTAATATAATGTCCAAAACGTCATTTTTGTGTGATTTAAAAGGGGTAGCTAGTACTTCCTACGTTCGGGTATCAAAGGCCAGAGAACTCAATCATTTGGAACAAAACTGAAGGAGTGCATATATATATATACAGTTTTTGTTTCCAAGACACTCTAGAATATACACCTTCCATTCTTCGAATCCTATCATAAATAGCCCCTCCATGTAACAACCCGTTTAATGCAAAATATTGTAATCTTAAAATTTGAGCACCATTTGCCCTGCTGGTGCATCCATATGCACGTAGTACACGAGCCTAAACCGAGCCTAAACTATTCATGCAGATCTAAATAACTGTAGGACTTGCTCGTGGCCTACATATAAGCATGATCGGAACTTGGACCGATGAGAAAAGGAAGGGTGAAAGGCTCTTTACAAGATCTGTAAAAAAAATTGTAGTTTGCAGCAGTATTCATCTGTCCTGTTTGGCGTGATGCATTATTGTATGATGACTAATTCCATGCATCACTGCTTTCCTTGATGTGTACTAAGGGTCTCTTGTTAGACTTCAAATTTCCAAAAACACGTACACCGAAAGAGAAATACAGAATCACAGAGGCATGCGCCATCTTCAATCCTATAAGATTCGAGACTGCAGGAATGGGCACACCAGAATATCTGATTGTACCCTAGGAAGTTACGATCCATGCGAATTCTCCAAAATTTTAGACTCAATAGTACAAATACACGTGACTTGAAAAATGTATTGATAGGGGCAAACATAAGATTGTTATGTAATGTTCTGATGTCTATAGTTTCTGTCAGGATCTTCAAACAAATTAATTTGTGATTCCTTCAGATTATTCAGAGGACGAACGTACACAAGAATTTTAGAGTAATCAGTATACACTCCAGTAGAGAGATAGAGACAAAGTGCATCCATTAATTGGACTTTTGAAATAAAATGTGGTTTGAGAATTTTAGATTTCTTATGAAACTTGGGCTGTGGAAATGTATTTCCTACTCCCTCCGTTCCAAATTAGATTATTTCTATTTGGACAAAAGTGGATGTATTTAGATATTCTATAAGTCTAGATACATCCACTTTTTGATAAAAGGAAGTCATCTAATATGGAACGGAGGGAGTAGCATTTTGACAACCCCAGTGCTATCATCCAAAGGTCTCTAACAGCAAAAGCATCGTGTCCGAAGAAACTCTTCAAAATCTGTCAGATTTTGTTATTTTCGTGTATACTAGATATGAGTTATTTTGAGTTCATATTCGCACGTTGGCATAATACAACATTATATACGTTCAGGATTATGCCCCGCTATAGCTCATATTTTGCATGTTCATATTTTTTAACATGTTGCTGCTAAATGCATCAATGTACAATTTTCTGCTATAGCTCATTTTGAGGTTTGACGATATATGCTACATAGCCTGCTATTTAAAACATTCTTGGGTCGTAAAATTCATAGGACCCTTGAATTAGTAACCCATTTATTTAGGCTTTGCTGATACTCACTTAACTACTTTCTGACCGTAAATCTTAGTCACCCTAAAATTGCACATAGTCGAGCCTAAAAATTGCAGCTATGAAAGCGTGTCATTTTATCAAAATATTGGTGCAATTTTTGCTCGTGGTCATGAGTAAGTGGAGATGCCAATGGTTGAATGATGAACCGAAGGCTTCGAAATTCGTTGACTTTCAAATTCATTATTTAATGACAACGATGGATCATGCACAATCTCATTAACGAAAGTTAACTCTCAAAACATAAATACTTCGTTTCCCTTGTAATAATCAACTTAACTTATGTATGGTCAATCCAACAACGCATTCTAAAAACGCTGCCACATTAAAACGTTAGTCAGTTCCTAAATCTCCAACAGCACCGTACAGATGCACCATGATCTTTGAATCAGGAAGGTCATGATGAAGTGGAAGAATATATAGGGTAAGCACATGTGCGTGTGCATACCTGGGATGAAGGCTGTTCTTGACAACCTTCTGTCCGTACTTCCTCCACTTGTAGCCATCGTCTAGCACATCCACCTCGCTCCTGGTCTGGAAGCAGAACCGTGGCTCCCTCATCTTCCTCCTCACCTTCATCTTCCCCTTCTCCGCCCCCTTACACCTGCATACATAAATGCCAGCGCTCATCAGCATGTCCATGAGTACCATATATACCAGACGTTCACAAACCACAATAACCTATCCCGCAGCAATACACAACTACACATCTTACTTACCACGAGCTTGCCCCATGGCAAGTGGCCGCTGTGGTGGTAGTAGTAGTACTCGCTACCTCGTTTCCGGCTCTCGCCGCCGACGTGCCCCCCTGAGATTTGTAACGAATCAAGCAAGGCGATCGTTGCATCAAAGGCAATCAAGCATGTACGGTCAGCGTAAATGAATCACCTCACCGGCGCCGCCCAAAGGCGCGAACCCGGTGTGCTTCTCGCATGCGGATGCTGGGGCGGCGGGGATAGAGTGGCAGAAGGGGATCCCCGGGAGCAGCGGGTAAAGGCCTCCAACATGGTCCGACGAGAACATCACGCCATGGTTCCCAGACTGATGACCTTGGACCAGCGGCATCTGGATAAGCTTGTGCTGGTTCGGCAATGGAGCGAGAAGTGGAGGGGCCGTGTACGGATCGAGCGCGTAGAGGCTGGGAAGGCACGCCTCCAGCCGGCTAGCCCCTTCCATGCAGGATCATGCAGGCGATGGATCAGAGCGGCCTAGCTAGCAGGTGATGCCAAGAAGGAGAGAGAGAAAGAGGTAGGTGATTTCTTGCCTAGGTTAGAGAGAGAGAGAGGAACAAGAGCGGTCGGCAAGCTATAGCATCTGGGAGGGGGGACTGGACAGAGACCCACCCTTTAAAGAGCCTTTTGCTCAAATTGTGGTACTGCTTGCTGCTGTAGCAGCTGCTCGGTCGAGAGTGCAGATTCATCCATCAGCTCTTTTGTAGCTTGTGTGGCGATGCTTAAAGCATCTCTCTAGCAACGGTAAACCTCGAAACTAAAAATGCTGTTTTCAGTTGATGAAGCTGGCTGCTGATCTTGCTCGTGGAAACGCAGCGTCTGAGCATTGGGGCGACCTGGGTGATGCTGATGGATGAAGAGGAACCTGGATTTTTTTGTGCAAGACATGCTGAAAACCACTTGTTGTTGTTGTGTTGTGGTTGTAGTCTTCTAGTTCCTGCAGGTTACTGTCGTTGGCTGTAGTTAGGTGTTTTTGAGAAACTTGTATGGTGTTGTTAACAGGTTTTCGCCCCCTAGGGAGTGCTCGAGATGGAGTGCTCGTCGGCGGGTTTCCTGTTAGTGCCCAGCTCTCTACCCCCCTACCCTTCTTCCTTTCTTTTTACATTTCTTTTGGTCGGAGTAAAGTGGATGTAAAAGGAGTTCTGCATTTCCGTTATCATGATAATGGAAAGGGGCCGAAGACTGCCCTGATCGAATAGACACTGAAAACACAAACTGTAAAAGAGAATATTCCTGAATATTCTCTCATTTTTCCCCATCCCACATTCTTCTTCCTGGGAGCTAGCTGCGCGGAATAATCCTCCATTCAGAAAACGAAGCCCCTCACGATCGTTCGATGCAAGCCCCCGCGATCGATCTGAAGACCCCCGCGAGGTTGGACGAAGCCCAACCGGAGATCCTGCCATGCGCGGACGGAGCCCCCTCGGCGTCGAGCCGCCGCTGCCGGTCCTCACAGGGCCGCCTATTCCTCGTTGGCGTCGCCGCCCACCCTCGCGACCGCCACCGCCGCATGCTCACTGAGCCCCCTGTGTCGGGCCAGCGTAAAGGCCCCCCGGAGCCGGCGAGTTTGGTGGAGAACGACTGAATTCCAGCGAGTTCTGCGGCTGAAGGTCCTGAATGTTCAGCCCACCAATGCCTCACGCGGGATATAGGGCAGCCTCGGTTCGGCCACGAAAACTTGGTATTCTTGGTTCCGCAGGTCAAATTTTCGGAAGACTGGTTTTTTTTCCAGTTTCGTCTCCCAAACCGAAAACAACAGTCAGTTTCCGATTCCACGGCTTTTTCAGACACTGCTAGAGATGCTCTTACCTTCTACTCCGTACTAAAACAAGTGTCTTAGATTTGCTCAAGTATGACTTTATATCTAGACATGAAACACCTCCGATACATCCATATTTGGACAAATAAAAAATACTTATTTTGGGACGGAGGGAGTATAAACTAGCTAGCGTTGTCTACATATGTTTTGTCAGTTACATACAACAAATTCTTGGGGCAGCTCCCCGCACATTAATTAAGTCCACGCGTGTCAGTTTGTCTCATGCTGGACCAAAATCACGGCCCAAAGGGGCGACGCAAATGCGTTGTGCCTCTATTTTCTATCCGTGTTATGTCCATGGTGACCCATTCCTGTCTCACGGTGTATCCGTGTGGTGTCCGCTTTGGGCCTACCTGGCACGACCACACAGGTAACGCACCACCTTCCCAACTCCCACGCGCCACCACCTTGCTCCCCCACCGAACGCACAAACCCTAGCCACCGCGGTCATGATGATCCGGTGGACGGGCAAAGGGAAGCACGACCACGAGGCGGGGTCGTCCTTGAGCCGCCGTCACACACTAGCTCTGCCTCGTGCACCTCCCGCACAGTTCTGCACTGCACCGTCGGGCGTCGAGGTGGCCGTGCACGACCTCCACTACGTCCCATGTGGGTGACTGATGGTGGTACAGGGAGCACGTAGTGCCAATATGCCATGGTCGGATGCTAAATTACCTAACCATGTGAAAGAAATATGCATGAGAGACAATAATAAAGTGGTTATTATCTTATTCCATGTTTATGATAAATGTTTATTTCTCATGTTAGAATTGTATTAATCGGAAACGTTAATACATGTGTGACTAATAAACAAATAAGAGTTTGTAGTAACGTCTCTCGTTTAACTAGCTTGTTGAGTAACCGATGATCAAGGTTTCCTGATCATGAACATTAGATGTTGTTAATAACGGGATCACGTCATTAGGAGAATGATGTTATGAACATAAACCCAAAGTAAAGTATATCAATGCGATCAAATTATTAAGTTTACATTGTTATATTGAGCATACGAAGTAACCCGAATCCTTAGAGTATTACACCCTGAGATCATGTCAGTCACTATTGTCTACATCCGTGATTTTGTTCAAAATATAACTTTTGCATTTTGCAAATTAGAGAGCTATGTGTAGCTCGGACTCTATTTGTGATTTACGTAGTATCATAGATGACTTCATTTATAGTATGTAGACTAATTTTTCTTCAGCAACCCCTATGTAGCATGATCATTCCTCATCGAGCAAACGACCCGAATTTACCAAAGAGATCCATAAATGCAGCGCTCGCCGCAAAATCATGCTAAGATCTGCCAAACAATTGACCAATGCAAAAAAAGGAATTCACCCTACGAAAAGAGGTGGAGCGTGTACGATGCATTTCTTTCTATAGCTCTATACAAGCACCGCACCGGTCAAACTGTGATGTGATCGGAAGAGCCAGATGGATACCTGCAACGAAAATCATTTCCATCACAGTTTTGATGTTGTTTTCGAGTCTCAACAGAGCTTCTACCCCACATTGGGCAAAAAAGCATTACTGGGCGCTTGTTCAGGGTACACGATTTCCAGTGATTGTACCTTTTGCTCCCTGCAATTGCTCAATAATTGTAGGGGCGTTCCGGTATAAGCCTTGCATGCACTCCCCTCTTTTCTTGAGTAATCATCACCATACAAAATTAATTGGCAATTGTAGTACCACCTGATGAGCTGATGTACATACGAAATTACTTGAGGAGATGATAACAACCATATACCTCTCTGTATGGACATATTCACGATAGCCAGTATATACTGGCACAGCAGTGTTCCCGTTTGTATTAGAATCTTCCTAGGCTAGCTCCTCACCAGAAAAAAACATGTGTACTGTACATAGTTCCGTTTCCACGTAGGTAGTACAAGAGAGGAAACGCGTCTAGAATCCATGCCTAATCATGTGTATCTGCGGTGGCCAGTGCTTGTGGTCATCCTGCATCTCTGCTCGTGCATATGGTCACACGCATGATACACAGATTGAAAACTAGAGCGTGGTTGATCAGGTTCAGATAGGTCTCAATGGCTGGCTGGCCGGGCAAGTGGTGGGGCTAAAACTGCAGCAGAAGACAGCAACCATGGCCAACCAAATGCATTGCATTGCAGCAGCAGCACTCCCACTGATGTTTCCCAGATTAGCCTACTGCAGCTATAGAGCGCTGCAGCCAGGGGAATTTTTATCATTGCGGCTGCTGCAAAAAGCCTCTTCTTTTGGGCCATCTATCCTCCCCAACTGAGCCACTTGAGCTTTGCCCTACCTCAATGCAGTAGAACTGTAGAAGTAGCAGCAACATCATCTCTCTTTACCTCCAAGCCCAATGCACATTTTTGCAGGATTGCATCGTGATCAGGGGAAGATCCAAATGCAGCGTGCAATTGCCGATTGGTCACGAGCCAAGGGAGAGAGACAGGAAGCATGCATGTGAGGAGCAGTGGTGTCTGTGTACAGTTCCATTGCCAAGTCTTTCTGCATGGTGTTCCTAGAAAGAAATGACCGCAGCGAGATGAACAGACAGCAGTACTTGTATACTGGGAGTCTACTACCACAGTCTACAGTCTACAGAAGCAGCAAGAAAAGAATAGAAACCTGAAGTGGTAGTAGAGCAGTACTTGGAGAACGAGCGAGCGAGAGAGAGAGAGCACTGTGCAGAAGGCACCCGACAGGTAGATCGTAGGATGTATTCTTTCGTGTGCAAGGTGCAACTATTTTCTTTGTCTGATCCTTGGCCTCTCACTTTTCCATCCCTGGCTAGTCGTTGCTTTCGGTCTTGCTCAGATGGACGGGACGTACCGTTGTCCGCTTCGCTCCACGGGAGGAGCACACCTGAAAAATATCGAACACAGCTTTGGTTCCAAGATAGAGAAATGGCACTGATACAAATTGGACTATTTAAACTGCTCCAATCGGACACGGATGGAGCATCTGTGTGTGATGTACCCTATCGTATACGGTACAAAATTAAATACATGCATGTATAAGAGACATGCATTGCATACAACCATATGCGTATATTTTTTGTGGGATGTGTGCTTTGAATCGCTCACGGTTAGTAATCTGTAATCGTGTGCATAGATTGTAACTATTGCACACGGTCTTTAAACGATAAATCAACCATGTGCAATGCTAATTGCCTCCTTGGTTTATGTCCCCTCCAGAGACTTCTCAGCTTCCTCCTACATGTCTGTTAGCGATGAGACAACTTTCACGGTCGTGACGACGAGTCATACATAATACTCCTTGTCACCGTTCTAGTATTGGAACAGACAACAGATAGCACCACATTGTAAAATCAAAATATTGCTTGCCTTTCAAGTGTGCCTCAATGGCGAATGAATTGTCCTGCCGCTTCAGCGTTCTTGAACTTCTCCCCATTTTTGAATGTCAATAACTTCTCCTCGCACGTGAGTCGTCATCGTGTGATCGGACAAGACGGGCATCAAGTGTGGTCAGAAATTTGTTGAAGAGTTCGCCTCCTCGTCCTCCTCCTTCGAGGTGAACAATGGTCAACAAGTGTCGTGATCGCACAAGGGTTGTAGTTTGGTGTAGAACGGGTTACTGGTTGATAAAAGGGAGTAGTTCAAGCCTCTCGATATGCTCTGTGTATAATAGTATTATTCCATGTTATTCTCATCTTAGCCTCATAACAGCTAAGTCCAATTATAAGTTTGTACATGATAGAATCATGAAAAAGATAATAAGTCGCAATGCAAACCTACAAAAAAGGTGACGTCGGTCAGGCCTAGCGACCAGCGTTACCTCGAAAAATTGACACGATGCCATGTAACCATGACGCTCCCTAAGAATTGTTTTTGTTCAAAACTGGTTTAGTTTGTGTCAAACTTTCAAATTTGTGTCAATTATCTCATTTTTTCACCTTCATGTATTAATTTGTCCTCCTCCTTTTGCTTTCGTCAGTTTAATCGATGCATACGTGCACGGTATCATGAGCTCCTCGAATGTCTCCAAATCCAAATAGACCTTTCTAACTTCCCACCCGGCTCTAGCGATCAGATCATGATCATGACGCACCCCGTCTCCGTTACCTCTGTCTCCTGATGGTGATTTAACCCTTGGGCTCCAGTATTAGCTTACACTTACAGCTTAGTAACTCTAGACTCCTTTTTTTTTGCGAAGAAACTTTCAATCTATTAATCAACAATCAAAGCGGTACAAAGAACACCAGAACCAATAAGAATTACATCTAGATCCGAAGACCACCTAGCGACGACTACAGACACTAGAGCGAGCCGAAGGCGCGGCGCTGCCATCACCCCTCCATGATCAGAGCCGGGTGAATCTTGTTATAGAAGACAGTCGGGAAGTCGTCGTGCTACGGCCCCAGGGGACCAGCGCACCAGCACAGCAACCGCCGCCGATGAAGAGATGCATAGATCAGAAGCATCTAATTTTTTGATCCAACCGGATCCACCGAATACAACCACTGGCCAGATCTGACGAGATCCACCAGAGACAAACCTCCACACACACTCCAACAACGCTAGGGACGTCGCCGGAGCGGAAGCTGGGTGGGGAGGATCTTATTCCATCTTCAGAGATCAGCCGCCGCCTAATCTTTACAAGAAAGACACAAAACTTAACAAAACAGAAAAAAAACGGTGAGGATGGAGCTCTCCCGCCGGCAGGGACCGGGATGCACCGCGTGACCATGGCACTAGGGCCACAGAGGCGGGCGGCCCGGCGGCGCCGCCGGCAGGAGGCGAAGAACTAGAATCGCCTCTCGGGCCGCGGGAGCGAAGGGGTACGGAAACTGATAAATGTGCTTTCTTAGTAACTCTAGACTCCAGGTCCATGGATCAGGTACTTCCGTATTCTAGACTTCCAGTATTATCAATTTGTTCCAACATTGGTCTGAAGTTTCACACGAACGGCACGACCATATCTTTGCGCCTTGGAACTGCTGTCGAGGAACGAGAAATGGTAGCGGCCAATACGATACGGCAAAAAGGATGATGTAGCCGTGTAGTGGTGGTGCAGGCGGCCCGCGCTTTTTGTAATGGCGGTGCTGCCGCCGGGTACGCAGGCTTTCGGCCGCCGTCGGTCGCTGCCCGCGGAGGAGCAGCATCATTTCGGGTGGACGCTGACGACACGAACGCACGACACGCGACCTTGGTTTTGCCTGGGAAAAAGTCCAAAACAAACCTTGAACTTATAGGCAAAAGCTAAATCAAACCCTGAACTTTGAATCCCTGAAATTGGCACTCTAAACTATTAAATCCTGGTCTATTTTCAACCTTATACCTGTTTGGCACGCCGGGAAAACAATAAACCAGACCGGGATAGCACGCTACTCTCACTGACAATAAGGCCCCACTTGTCATATTCATCACTAACCTCTCTCACTTTCACCAAACCGTCACTACTTGTGCCTTGGCCCTGCTGGTTGGCACCGGTCTCGAACCACCAAGATTCGGCAAGCCACAAGATGCTCATGGCCCTGCTACGCACGGCTCGAGCTGCTCCAGGTCGCCGGTGCAGCATGTGGCACAATCGTCGTTGAATTGGTATTTTGCTCCAGATCTCCAGTGCCTCTAATTAATGGATTGACTACTGCAGCTAGCTAGCTTGTCTTACATAATCTGGTGCCAATTAATCGATTGACACAGTAGTTGCCAAATCAGTATCAATCGAGCTAGAGGAATCAAAAAGATTTGTTGGCTCGTGGAAATAAATCAAAGTCAATGGGCGTCGAAGGCCGTTCGTCGCCGGCGGCCGAGCAGCCGGAAGAGGAAGCGCTTTCCTGCATCCTCGCTGACTCGAGAAGGCGCCACAGTGGCCTCCGCCCGAGCTCCACCCCGCTGTGGCTGCAGCTGCCCTCGATGGGGGATTTCCGCTAGGCTTCTGCATCCCCTACTGGCGCCGGATGGTTACTCCGGTCTACGGATTTCCGCTGCATACCTCTACTCGAGGATTAGACAGAGATTGACCAAGGTGGAAGATGGACCGGACATGTGGGACCTCTTTGTCAGTGAGATAATCAAATTATTCAGTTTATTAAATTGTTTTTTCTCAAGTCCAAAATAAGTCCAGGGTCCGGGATAGACCGGGATTCATTAGTTCAGGGTACCGATTTCAGGGATTCAAAGTTCAGGGTTTAATTTAGCTTTTACCTATAAGTTCAAGGTTTGTTTTGGACTTTTTCCTTTTGCCTGCCAACCACGGACACGCGCACGGTCCCCGGCACGGCACACGCCCAGCCGGCCGGCCGCTTCTCGCACCGGATCGTCAAATCATGCGCCCATGCGTGCCGGTCGGCCGGTTCCCGGCGTAGCTAGCGTACGACAGTTGTGCGCGGCGGCCGGCGGGTGCTGCTGCCGTCGTTGTTCGCCGGCGTGGGCTGCGGCAGAGAGCTGGTCGCGTGCGCCAGTTCGAGACAAGCACGAGGAGAAGATCCTCCGCACAGTGAGCCCGTGAAGAAGACGATCCTTGCAGAAAGTGTTCGGGACGTCCATGTCCGTCTGTGCATGTCGAGGCGTATTATATATTTATATTAGCCTACGCATTATTCCATTTTAGTGGCCAGAAGTACTACATCGCCGTAGCTGGTGTACGTGCATGAACCGGCGGGCAAAAGGAGGCCTGAGTGAGATGGCGGAAGTCGGAAGAGATCCAGCGCCCAAGATTTCTCATCATGACATGCTGCCTGCCTCTCATAGACTCATAGTCCATGTCGATCTCGATCGATACTACTACCAGTCTACCAGATCGAAAAGGAGGCGCAGCCTATCTAATCAGATCGCTGGCTGTCAGTTGCTTGAGGGTCGAGATGACCCCGCCGTGATGGCCTAATGTCATGTCGTCGAGATGGCAAGATCCCATCCGATCTTGCAGCTGCCGATCATGACGTAGCGTTTTATCCGTTTATTGCTCGCTGTCGCCTGGTTACTAGTCTAGAGGGAGGGGTATACACGTTCCAAGAGCTGATCAGTGTGGTTGATTTGGATGCAAACATTTTCCCAAGGAACTAGAGCATCTCCACCGGTGGCCGGCACCCCTTAAATTAACATATGTCTTGCATCTCAGAAAAAGTCCGAGATGTCTTAGACAACTCTGTCTTTATTGGGACGCCGCGCCCCCAAATGATGGCCATGCTCAGCTATTGACTATTTTCATACATATGCTCATTTTTCTATCTAAATGACATAAACTTTTAGATTGCATAGTTCATAGTAATGTGAACATAGAAACAACATAGTTAATACAAAAATTTAAATTTGATAAGTTATACAAAAGAAAGTGGCACTCTAACTATTTGTTTCCTCTGGTCATCTATAAGTGCTCGATTAGATCATTTTACTGTTGGTGATGGATGTTTTCCGTGGCGAGAAATTAAAAAAAACGGTCTGGACACCCTATGTGGACTGGTTAGAGGACCTTGGTAGAACCACTGTTGATCAAACACTAGATCAACATCGTGGTCACTCTTCATGATCATGTTGTTAATCGTAACACAAACATTTATGATTTCAGCATCTAATCTAGTGACCATGTTCGAATAAGGTACATGATAATAGAAAACCAAGTTTTGAGCACACCAACATGCCCGCTCCACATATTTCCTAATGTTATCTTGTTTCCTAGCAAAGTCAGTTGTTTTTACCGACTAGGTTGGGGATTGTCTTTACAAATACCGACCAACGAAGATAAATGTCATCG
Organism: Poa annua; assembly: GCA_026929855.1. Taxonomy (NCBI): domain Eukaryota; kingdom Viridiplantae; phylum Streptophyta; class Magnoliopsida; order Poales; family Poaceae; genus Poa; species Poa annua. The sequence continues at coordinate 78,301,431 of CM049433.1, forward strand.
GTTGCGTAGTAGCCCCTATTGTATTGGTAACCATTAATCTCAGAGTTGCACTGCGAAGTTTGCTCCAGTAAATCTGGCAAACAACACACGTTGATTTTATCATGAGAATCAATCATGCCGAAAAAATAGTGTCAAATCCACATGGCATAATATGCCATAGTTTTAAGTATGACGTTGCGGCTGTATGCTCCCACATGACCTTTATAGATCCCTTGGAAAAATAATGGACAATTTCTACCATTCCCCATACATGAAATCATAATTTCAAGTGTCTCAACAAATCCTCTCGTTGCACGTTGTGCCATGAGCTTAGTTGTGTCTGTTGCATTTGGTGCTCTCAGACTCAAATAGGTCGATCCACAACCGCTGCACAAAAATTGTACATTGTTTGAATGCATGTGGAGTCATACATACGAAGATAGTCGTCCACAGTATCTGCAACAGCTCCATGTGAAAGGCTATGTATACAGTGCATTTCTGAATAGATGAGAATCCAACAAGTCCGGTGTAATTTTATTTTAATTGGAAGTAGTCATCATACTTTGAAACATCATAGACAATGTGCATTAAGACGTACTTTTCATCCGAAAGAGCCAAAATGAAATCAGACCATGTGTTTGTGTTGGATAGTTGAAAAATAGTCGTTGTATGGCAAACAATGACCCATAGCCATTCGACCATTCTTGTTGGCTTGCCACTTTGATCCTCCGCGTTTGGAAGTAGTGATCATCTCAGCACAACTAGAAAGAACAACAAGGATCATATGGTTCTCTTCACCATCGATTGCGTTAGCGACGCCCTCTTCCCCTAATTTTGAAGTAACATGAACTCATCTTCGCTATCTATAGTCCAAGAATCAAACAATTAAGAATTAGTGATTAAAACTACCTGATATCCCACAAGTATAGGGGATCGTGTGTAGCCTTTTCGATAAGTAAGAGTGTCGAACCCAACGAGGAGCTAAAGGTAGGATGAATGTTCTCTCAAGTTCTATCAACCACTGATACAACTCTACGCACACCAAACGTTTGCATTATCTAGGAAATAAAACTAGAGCAATAATACGGGTATGAGAGATAGTTTTGCAAGATAATAAATAAAAGAAAGTAAATGTTAGTGCTGCAACAATAAGATATACTAAGTAACAATACACTAACAGTACCATGAGTGTGGAAAAGTGGTGGTAATTGTGGTGGCTTTGTCCAAGATTAATTAGTGGAGATATTGGTTTCATTGTATTCGATGCAGTTTTCTATGTGGGAGAGGCTAAATATACATGCACTCCAGTACTTGGTATTACAAGTACTATATGATTGGCTTGTTAGCAAACATCCGTAAATACTAACAATGCATTAAGGTTTCCCCAACCATAGGCTTAAGCTCAATGGTCCTCTTATTCCCATACGTGCAACTAACCGGTTTGATTCCTCAGATTTCTGTCACTCCGGCAGAACTACCCCCCTTACTTTGCACATACTACTAGCCCTAGTGTGTTGATCCATGCGCGCACAAATATAATGGACACCAAAGGACAGTACCATATCAACATACAACTCTAATGAACCTCATGCATTCAACAAAGCAATCAAAAGACAAATAACTACGCAAACATGTCATAGATCATAGGATAAATATTATAGCATCAAACACCATGTTTACATAGTACGGTACAGAGGTTTGTGGGAGGGTGAACCACTGAATACAAGGAGGAGTTGGTGATGGAGATGGCGGTGAAGACGGTGAAGGGGGCAGCGAGGAGCGTAGGGCGGCGGCGGCGCCGACAGTGGCGCGGGGAGCTCCTCCCCCGCCACCGGCAACATGGGGGAACGCCGCCCCTTAGCCCCCTTCCTCCATGGCTTCTTGTGAGCCCTCCCCCATGGATATGGGATCCATGGGGGAGGCAAAAACGTGGCTTTGGTGGCTGGAAATTCGTGGTTGGATGAGTCTCCCACGACCTAGGGTTTCCCTCTTTATATAGACTCTCGGATTTCCGTCAACCCCTGTTGGGCTCCATGAAAACGGGCATATCTGGAGCATCCGGACTCGGATTGGGCCGAATTTTTAGTCCAGGTTTATTCAAATAAAATTTCCTACAATTTCCTATTCTGTGTCACCTTCATTTGACGTCGTCTTCAGGCCCGAACGTGACAATCTTCGAAAACAGTTTTCAGACAGATTTCTGGAAAGTCCCAATTCGACTCCAACAAGGTTTCCTTTTATATTCTTGATAATTTCTACACATCAAAGAGTAAAACAATGACATTGTGCACTTTTGCAACCATTAGTAGGTTAGTCCAAATAAATGATAAATTTAATATATAAACAAGTACTAAAATCATAAAAATGACATGAAACAATCAAAAATTATAGATACGTTTTGAACGTATCACTACCCATTGGCACTACTAGAAAACGGGGCTTAGGTTCACCCCTTTAATCCGAAATTAAATTCGGACCGGGACTAAAGGGGTGGAAACTCCGAGGTGCAATTTGTTAGGGACCTTTAGTCCCGGTTCGTAACACGAACCGGGACTAAAGGGTCGCCACATGCGGTCGCAGACGCGGGGCCCAGCGCCAGCACCCTTTAGTCCCGGTTCGTGTTAGGAACCGGGACTAATATTTCGGCTATATGTCATCTTCTTCCCCACCCGAGCTCACCATTTTCTCAGCTCAACCCGTGCTCACCGTTTTCAACTCCATTTCCTCTCCACAAGCTTAATTTATCCTCAATTTTTTTTCACCATTTGGCAAGATTGAAGGCACCCCACGGTTAGCCGCTTCATCCTCTTTCCGGCATTGCTTATTTAGCTCATTTCAAATTTCTAGTGCAAGCTAGGTGTTTGATGAAATGCCTAAGTTAGGATTTCATTTGTTTCATATGTGCAATTTGAGCTCAAACTAAATTATGATTTATGTGTTTTAGTGTCGTCCCCGTCCTTTCTGTCGTCGATCGCCAGCGCCGTCCCGTCACCGGCACCACCTCGGTGAGCCTCTTGTTTTCATTTTTTTTGATTTTTAAAAACTTAGCTTTATGGTTTAGATGCATTATTACTTGTATAATTTTCTAACATGTAGTATTATATGTATAGTGTCATGGTTCTGATATCCGTCCCCGTCGGTCCTCGTCCGGTCTATGATTCGGATGTGGTATATTTTCAAAACTATTTGTTTCATTGTGTTTCTGTCAATTATGGCGACCAACTTGACATAGATTTATTTTTATCTAGGAGGTAGTTGAACCGGAAATTGAAACTGACCCTATTATCGAGCTTTTGGATAAAGAAAACAATGATTTGAAAGCAAAATTGAAAAGAAGTGAAGATCTTTATCTCCAATGCTTAGAAGATAAGATGAAACTAGAGCTCAAGCTTGCCGACGTCATCGATGCTAACGAGATCAAGATGGATGCAATGCGCATGAAGATTAAAAAGATTAGAAAATATGCCATTAATCAAGAGGCTTGGTATCATTATGCTGTTGGTTCAGTATTTACCTTAGTTGCGATTTTGATCGCATTTGTTGTTGGATTTAAATTCTTTAGATAGTTTTTATATTTGTTTCAAGTAATGTATGTTTTATGAGAACTATATATGTATTACGAGCTGTCACTACTATACTTTATCTTTTAATGGGATGAACTTGTATTAATTAATTTGTTCTTGCATTTTATTCATGATGTAGTGTAATGGGGTTCGATATACTTTTATGTAATGCACATGAACCGGCAATGGATGTACGGTGACCGATGTTGTCCAGAGTTCATTGATGGCATGCATAATTTTCTCCATGTGGCTGAGGCAAACAAGCCGAAGAAGGGTTTTATTCGTTGTCCATGTAATGTCTGCAAGAATATGAGTGATCACTCTACCTCAAAAGTCATTCACTCCCACCTGTTGCCGAATGGTTTTATGCCTGGTTATTATTGTTGGACCAAGCACGGAGAAACAGGGGTTATAATGGAAGAAAATGAAGAAGAGGAGGATAATGACAACTATCCTTGGTTCAGTGATACTACAATGGGAGAAGACGAAGCTGAAGAAGATCCCAATATTGATGAGCATGACGATGATCTTCGTAGGGCCATTCGTGATGCACAAATGGACTGTGGAAGTGAAAATGAAAGGTTGAAATTGGAGCGCATGTTAGGTGATCACGCAAAATTGTTGTACCCAACTTGCGAAAATGATCAGAAAAGGCTGGATACCACACTTGAATTGCTACAATGGAATGCAGAGAATGGTACTTCTGACAAGGGATTTGAAAATTTGTTGAAAATAGTTAATAAGATGCTTCCAAATGATAACGAATTTCCCTATAGTACGTACGAAGCAAAGAAGGTGGTATGCCCTCTAGGATTAGAGGTGCAGAAGATACATGCATGCATTAACGATTGCATCCTATACCGCGGTAAGCACGAAAATTTGAATGCATGTCCTGTATGCGGTGCATTGCGGTATAAGATCGGGCGAGATGACCCTGGTGATGTTGAGGGCGAGCCGCGCCCCAGGAAGAGGATTCCTGCAAAGGTGATGTGGTATGCTCGTATAATACCACGGTTGAAACGTTTTTTCAGCAACAGAGAGCATGCCAAGTTGTTGCGATGGCATAAAGAAGACCGTAGAAAAGACTTGATGCTGAGACACCCCGCTGATGGGTCCGAGTGGAGAAAGATTGACAGAGAGTTCCCGACATTTTCAGATGACACAAGGAACTTAAGATTTGGTCTAAGTACAGATGGCTTTAATCCTTTTGGAGAGCAGAGCTCCAGTCATAGCACTTGGCCCGTGACTCTATGTATCGATAACCTTCCTCCTTGGTTGTGCATGAAGCGGAAGTACATTATGATGCCAGTGCTCATTCAAGGCCCGAAGCAACCTGGCAACGACATTGATGTGTACCTCAGGCCATTAGTTGAAGAACTTTTGCCGTTGTGGCGTGAAGAAGGTGTACGTGTGTGGGATGAGCACAAACATGAGGAATTTGATCTACGAGCTTTGCTTTTTGTAACCATCAATGATTGGCCTGCTCTTGGTAACATTTCAGGACAGTCAAAAAAGGTATACAATGCATGCACGCACTGCTTAGCTGAGACTGATAGTATACATTTAGGTAACAAGAATGTGTACCAGGGCCATCGTCGGTTTCTTCCACCCAAGCATCCCTTAAGGAAGAAAGGCAAACATTACAAATGTGAGGCAGATCATCGGCCGAGGCCTACCCGCCCTTCTAGTTCTGTTATACATGATATGGTCAAGGATTTAAAAGTAATCTTTGGAAAGGGTCCTGGTGGACTCACTGTTCCGAATGACGCAAACAACCACGTACCCATGTGGTAGAAGAAATCTATATTTTGGGAGCTGCCCTATTGGATAATGCTAGAGATTCAATCTGCAATCGACGTGATGCACGTGACAAAGAACATTTGCTGCAACCTGCTAAATTTCTTGGGCGTGTATGGGAAGTTAAAAGATGGGAAGTAAAAAAAAAGGAAGTCAAAAAAAGGGAAGTCAAAAGATACACCGAAAGGAAGGCAGGCCCATCAACGTATGAGCGAAGAGATGCATCGAGACGACACTCATTCAGAGAATCATCAAGGTCCTACAAGCTACGCTCTTACGAAAGAAGAGAAGAAAATATTTTTTGAATGTCTTCGCAGTATGAAGGTTCCATCTGGCTTCTCGTCGAATATAAAGGGAATAATAAACATGGCAGAGCAAAAATTTCAAAACCTAAAGTCTCATGACTGCCACGTGATTATGACACAATTACTTCCGGTTGCATTGAGGGGGCTTCTACCGGAAAATGTTCGAGAACCCATTGTGAAGCTATGTGCATTTCTCAATGCAATTTCTCAGAAGGTTATCAATCCACTAACTCTAAAAAGTTTAGAGAAGGTTGTGGTCCAATGTCTTGTCAGCTTCGAGTTGGTGTTCCCACCAACCTTCTTCAATATTATGACACACCTCGTGGTTCACCTAGTTGAAGAGATTTCTATTCTCGCTCCTGTATTTCTACACAACATGTTCCCCTTTGAGAGGTTCATGGGAATCTTAAACAAATACGTTCATAACCGTGCTAGGCCAGAAGGAAGCATCGCCAAGGGCTATGGAACAGAGGAGGTCATTGAGTTTTGTGTAGACTTTATTCCTGATCTGAAGCCGATCGGTGTTCCTGAATCGCGCTATGAGGGGAGACTACATGGAAAAGGCACCCTAGGAAAGAAATCAACAATATGTCAAGACGGAAATTCTTTCACTCGAGCACACGACACAGCTCTACAGAATTCCAGCTTGGTGGTTCCGTATATTGAGGAACACAAGAATGTTTTACGCTCCATATACCCGGAGCAATCTGAAGAATGTATTGATGGAGAACACATGAACATTTTCAGCAGTTGGTTAAAAAGACGTCTCATTAATGACACCAATGCTGGAGAACAGCTATACTTGTTAGCCAAGTCACCATCTTCGACTATATTGACTTTTAAGGGTACGAGATAAATGGAAATACATTTTACACAACCAACCAAGATAAAAAGAGCATCAACGAAAACAGTGGTGTCTGCTTTGATACAACAAACTGCAATGGGAAAAAGGTCACATATTATGGTTACATAGAGGAGATATGGGAACTTGACTATGGACCTACTTTTAAGGTCCCTTTGTTCAAGTGCAAATGGTTCAACCTACGAGGCGGGGTAGAGGTAGACCCACGGTACGAAATGACTACAGTGGATCTCAAGAATCTTGAGTACGAGAACGAACCATTCGTCCTAGCCAGTGAAGTGGCTCAGGTTTTCTATGTGAAGGACATGTCTACCCTACCGAGAAAAAGAAAAGATAAGCAACCGAGTACATCACATGATGACCCAAAGCGCCACATAGTTCTTTCAGGGAAAAGAGTCATCGTGGGAGTGGAGGACAAGACAGACATGTCAGAAGATTACGATAAGTTTCATGACATTCCGCCCTTCAAAGTGAACACTGACCCAAGTATCAAGTTAAATGAAGAAGATTGTCCATGGTTACGGCGCAATCAGAAGAACAAGTGAACACTAGATAGGGATGTTCTTGTATTCGGCGTGTGCAGGGAATCCGAATGCTTTGCACTTAAAAATGGAAAATGCTATTTATGAAAATAATTTCAAGATTTCCTTTTGAATGGTTGTTTCTTATACCAAGATGCACCTATTTGTGGAATATGAGATCTTTATCACAAACTATGCCGTGGAAATGACCATAACTTGGTCATTTGTCTTGAAACTTCTAGATGTTCATACATGATATACCTTTTTGTGAAGACTTTTTTTGCAAATTTTGTCAAAAATCAAGTTTATCATTTTTCATAGCAACTAGTACACATATAAGGAGCCCATGCCAAAGGATTTCATTTTTTGAGATGTTTATCAATTTATTTCATTTTTTCGTAAATACGATCAAAACGGTCGTGATGACTATTCATCGAAAGAGGTAATATTTTCTAGAATTATCAATGTTTCTGTGATATAACCAGTAGTTGTGTACCTTAAAATGATTTTGCCAAAATATTCAGACCAAACTATCAAACAGTTGTAGTTCAAATTTGAATTACTTTCGAAAAATCAACATAAACTCATTTAACTAGGGGAAATTAGGTAGAAATCAAGGAAAAACCTAATACTTGGGTATTATCCATCATATGTGGACTAGTTTCCATGAAAATTAAATGGGTCCCATTTTGCATCATATTTTTGGTACTTTGTTCACACAAAAAAGTCATTTTTTTGCACTTAAAAAATGGAAAATGCTATTTATGAAAATAATTTCAAGATTTCCTTTTGAATAGGTTGTTTCTTATACCAAGATGCACCTATTTGTGGAATATGAGATCTTTATCACAAACTATGCCGTGGAAATGACCATAACTTGGTCATTTGTCTTGAAACTTCTAGATGTTCATACATGATAGACCTTTTTGTGATGACTTTTTTTGCAAATTTTGTCAAAAATCAAGTTTATCATTTTTCATAGCAACTAGTACACATATAAGGAGCCCATGCCAAAGGATTTCATTTTTTGAGATGTTTATCAATTAATTTCATTTTTTTCGTAAAAAGGATCAAAACGGTCACGATGACTATTCATCGAAAGAGGTAATATTTTCTAGAATTATCAATGTTTCTGTGATATAACCACTAGTTGTATACCTTAAAATGATTTTTCCAAAAATTTCAGACCAAACTATCAAACAGTTGTAGTTCAAATTTGAATTACTTTCGAAAAATCAACATAAACTCATTTAACTAGGGGAAATTAGGTAGAAATCAAGGAAAAACCTAATACTTGGGTATTATCCATCATATGTGGAGTAGTTTCCATGAAAATTAAATGGGTCCTATTTTGCATCATATTTTTGGTACTTTGTTCACACAAAAAAGTCATTTTTTTGCACTTAAAAAATGGAAAATGCTATTTATGAAAATAATTTCAAGATTTCCATTTGAATGGTTGTTTCTTATACCAAGATACACCTATTTGTGGAATATGAGATCTTTATCACAAACTATGCCGTGGAAATGACCATAACTTGGTCATTTGTCTTGAAACTTATAGATGGTCATACATGATAGACCTTTTTGTGAAGACTTTTTTTGCAAATTTTGTCAAAAAATCAAGTTTATCATTTTTCATAGCAACTAGTACACATATAAGGAGCCCGTGCCAAAGGATTTCATTTTTTGAGATGTTTATCAATTTATTTCATTTTTTCGTAAAAACGATCAAAACGGTCGCGATGACTATTCATCGAAAGAGGTAATATTTTATAGAATTATCAATGTTTCTGTGATATAACCACTAGTTGTGTACCTTAAAATGATTTTTCCAAAATATTCAGACCAAACTATCAAACAGTTGTAGTTCAAATTTGAATTACTTTCGAAAAATCAACATAAACTCATTTAACTAGGGGAAATTAGGTAGAAATCAAGGAAAAACCTAATACTTGGGTATTATCCATCATATGTGGACTAGTTTCCATGAAAATTAAATGGGTCCCATTTTGCATCATATTTTTGGTACTTTGTTCACACAAAAAAGTCATTTTTTTGCACTTAAAAAATGGAAAATGCTATTTATGAAAATAATTTCAAGATTTCCTTTTTAATGGTTGTTTCTTATACCAAGATGCACCTATTTGTGGAATATGAGATCTTTCTCACAAACTATGCCATGGAAATGACCATAACTTGGTCATTTGTCTTGAAACTTCTAGATGTTCATACATGATAGACCTTTTTGTGAAGACTTTTTTTGCAAATTTTGTCAAAAATCAAGTTTATCATTTTTCATAGCAACTAGTACACATATAAGGAGCCCATGCCAAAGGATTTCATTTTTTGAGATGTTTATTAGTTAATTTCATTTTTTCGTAAAAACAATCAAAACGGTCGCGATGACTATTCATCGAAAGAGGTAATATTTTCTAGAATTATCAATGTTTCTGTGATATAACCACTAGTTGTATACCTTAAAATGATTTTTCCAAAAATTTCAGACCAAACTATCAAACAGTTGTAGTTCAAATTTGAATTACTTTTGAAAAATCAACATAAACTCATTTAACTAGGGGAAATTAGGTAGAAATCAAGGAAAAGCCTAATACTTGGGGATTATCCATCATATGTGGACTAGTTTCCATGAAAATTAAATGGGTCCCATTTTGCATCATATTTTTGGTACTTTGTTCACAAAAGTCATTTTTTTGCACTTAAAAAATGGAAAATGATATTTATGAAAATAATTTCAAGCTTTCCTTTTGAATGGTTGTTTCTTATACCAAGATGCACCTATTTGTGGAATATGAGATCTTTATCACAAACTATGCCGTGGAAATGACCATAACTTGGTCATTTGTCTTGAAACTTATAGATGTTCAGACATGATAGACCTTTTTGTGAAGACTTTTTTTGCAAATTTTGTCAAAAAATCAAGTTTATCATTTTTCATAGCAACTAGTACACATATAAGGAGCCCGTGCCAAAGGATTTCATTTTTTGAGATGTTTATCAATTTATTTCATTTTTTCGTAAATACGATCAAAACGGTCGCGATGACTATTCATCGAAAGAGGTAATATTTTCTAGAACTATCAATGTTTCTGTGATATAACCAGTAGTTGTGTACCTTAAAATGATTTTGCCAAAATATTCAGACCAAACTATCAAACAGTTGTAGTTCAAATTTGAATTACTTTCGAAAAATCAACATAAACTCATTTAACTAGGGGAAATTAGGTAGAAATCAAGGAAAAACCTAATACTTGGGTATTATCCATCATATGTGGACTAGTTTCCATGAAAATTAAATGGGTCCCATTTTGCATCATATTTTTGGTACTTTGTTCACACAAAAAAGTCATTTTTTTCACTTAAAAAATGGAAAATGCTATTTATGAAAATAATTTCAAGATTTCCTTTTGAATGGTTGTTTCTTATACCAAGATGCACCTATTTGTGGAATATGAGATCTTTATCACAAACTATGCCGTGGAAATGACCATAACTTGGTCATTTGTCTTGAAACTTATAGATGTTCAGACATGATAGACCTTTTTGTGAAGACTTTTTTTGCAAATTTTGTCAAAAAATCAAGTTTATCATTTTTCATAGCAACTAGTACACATATAAGGAGCCCGTGCCAAAGGATTTCATTTTTTGAGATGTTTATCAATTTATTTCATTTTTTCGTAAATACGATCAAAACGGTCGCGATGACTATTCATCGAAAGAGGTAATATTTTCTAGAATTATCAATGTTTCTGTGATATAACCAGTAGTTGTGTACCTTAAAATGATTTTGCCAAAATATTCAGACCAAACTATCAAACAGTTGTAGTTCAAATTTGAATTACTTTCGAAAAATCAACATAAACTCATTTAACTAGGGGAAATTAGGTAGAAATCAAGGAAAAACCTAATACTTGGGTATTATCCATCATATGTGGACTAGTTTCCATGAAAATTAAATGGGTCCCATTTTGCATCATATTTTTGGTACTTTGTTCACACAAAAAAGTCATTTTTTTGCACTTAAAAAATGGAAAATGCTATTTATGAAAATAATTTCAAGATTTCCTTTTGAATGGTTGTTTCTTATACCAAGATGCACCTATTTGTGGAATATGAGATCTTTATCACAAACTATGCCGTGGAAATGACCATAACTTGGTCATTTGTCTTGAAACTTCTAGATGTTCATACATGATAGACCTTTTTGTGAAGACTTTTTTTGCAAATTTTGTCAAAAATCAAGTTTATCATTTTTCATAGCAACTAGTACACATATAAGGAGCCCATGCCAAAGGATTTCATTTTTTGAGATGTTTATTAATTAATTTCATTTTTTTCGTAAAAAGGATCAAAACGGTCACGATGACTATTCATCGAAAGAGGTAATATTTTCTAGAATTATCAATGTTTCTGTGATATAACCACTAGTTGTATACCTTAAAATGATTTTTCCAAAAATTTCAGACCAAACTATCAAACAGTTGTAGTTCAAATTTGAATTACTTTCGAAAAATCAACATAAACTCATTTAACTAGGGGAAATTAGGTAGAAATCAAGGAAAAACCTAATACTTGGGTATTATCCATCATATGTGGACTAGTTTCCATGAAAATTAAATGGGTCCTATTTTGCATCATATTTTTGGTACTTTGTTCACACAAAAAAGTCATTTTTTTGCACTTAAAAAATGGAAAATGCTATTTATGAAAATAATTTCAAGATTTCCATTTGAATGGTTGTTTCTTATACCAAGATACACCTATTTGTGGAATATGAGATCTTTATCACAAACTATGCCGTGGAAATGACCATAACTTGGTCATTTGTCTTGAAACTTATAGATGTTCATACATGATAGACCTTTTTGTGAAGACTTTTTTTGCAAATTTTGTCAAAAAATCAAGTTTATCATTTTTCATAGCAACTAGTACACATATAAGGAGCCCGTGCCAAAGGATTTCATTTTTTGAGATGTTTATCAATTTATTTCATTTTTTCGTAAAAACGATCAAAACGGTCGCGATGACTATTCATCGAAAGAGGTAATATTTTATAGAATTATCAATGTTTCTGTGATATAACCACTAGTTGTGTACCTTAAAATGATTTTTCCAAAATATTCAGACCAAACTATCAAACAGTTGTAGTTCAAATTTGAATTACTTTTGAAAAATCAACATAAACTCATTTAACTAGGGGAAATTAGGTAGAAATCAAGGAAAAACCTAATACTTGCGTATTATCCATCATATGTGGACTAGTTTCCATGAAAATTAAATGGGTCCCATTTTGCATCATATTTTTGGTACTTTGTTCACACAAAAAGTCATTTTTTTGCACTTAAAAAATGGAAAATGCTATTTATGAAAATAATTTCAAGATTTCCTTTTGAATGGTTGTTTCTTATACCAAGATGCACCTATTTGTGGAATATGAGATCTTTATCACAAACTATGCCGTGGAAATGACCATAACTTGGTCATTTGTCTTGAAACTACTAGATGTTCAGACATGATAGACCTTTTTGTGAAGACTTTTTTTGCAAATTTTGTCAAAAGTCAAGTTTATCATTTTTCATAGCAACTAGTACACATATAAGGAGCCCATGCCAAAGGATTTCATTTTTTGAGATGTTTATCAATTAATTTCATTTTTTCGTAAAAACGATCAAAACGGTCGCGATGACTATTCATCGAAAGAGGTAATATTTTCTAGAATTATCAATGTTTATGTGATATAACCACTAGTTGTATACCTTAAAATGATTTTTCCAAAAATTTCAGACCATACTATCAAACAGTTGTAGTTCAAATTTGAATTACTTTCGAAAAATCAACATAAACTCATTTAACTAGGGGAAATTAGGTTGAAATCAAGGAAAAGCCTAATACTTGGGGATTATCCATCATATGTGGACTAGTTTCCATGAAAATTAAATGGGTCCCATTTTGCATCATATTTTTGGTACTTTGTTCACAAAAGTCATTTTTTGCACTTAAAAAATGGAAAATGATATTTATGAAAATAATTTCAAGATTTCCTTTCGAATGGTTTTTTCTTATACCAAGATGCACCTATTTGTGGAATATGAGATCTTTATCACAAACTATGCCGTGGAAATGACCATAACTTGGTCATTTGTCCTGAAACTTCTAGATGTTCATACATGATAGACCTTTTTGTGAAAACGTTTTTTGCAAATTTTGTCAAAAATCAAGTTTATCATTTTTCATAGCAACTAGTACACATATAAGGAGCCCGTGCCAAAGGATTTCTTTTTTTGAGATATTTATCAATTTATTTCATTTTTTCGTAAAAACGATCAAAACGGCCGCGATGACTATTCATCGAAAGAGGTAATATTTTCTAGAATTATCAATGTTTCTGTGATATAACCACTAGTTGTGTACCTTAAAATGATTTTTCCAAAATATTCAGACCAAACTATCAAACAGTTGTAGTTCAAATTTGAATTACTTTCGAAAAATCAACATAAACTCATTTAACTAGGGGAAATTACGTCGAAATCAAGGAAAAACCTAATACTTGGGTATTATCCATCATATGTGGACTAGTTTCCATGAAAATTAAATGGGTCCCATTTTGCATCATATTTTTGGTACTTTGTTCACACAAAAAAGTCATTTTTTTCACTTAAAAAATGGAAAATGCTATTTATGAAAATAATTTCAAGATTTCCTTTTGAATGGTTGTTTCTTATACCAAGATGCACCTATTTGTGGAATATGAGATCTTTATCACAAACTATGCCGTGGAAATGACCATAACTTGGTCATTTGTCTTGAAACTTCTAGATGTTCAGACATGATAGACCTTTTTGTGAAGACTTTTTTTTGCAAATTTTGTCAAAAGTCAAGTTTATCATTTTTCATAGCAACTAGTACACATATAAGGAGCCCATGCCAAAGGATTTCATTTTTTGAGATGTTTATCAATTAATTTCATTTTTTCGTAAAAACGATCAAAACGGTCGCGATGACTATTCATCGAAAGAGGTAATATTTTCTAGAATTATCAATGTTTATGTGATATAACCACTAGTTGTATACCTTAAAATGATTTTTCCAAAAATTTCAGACCAAACTATCAAACAGTTGTAGTTCAAATTTGAATTACTTTCGAAAAATCAACATAAACTCATTTAACTAGGGGAAATTAGGTAGAAATCAAGGAAAAGCCTAATACTTGGGGATTATCCATCATATGTGGACTAGTTTCCATGAAAATTAAATGGGTCCCATTTTGCATCATATTTTTGGTACTTTGTTCACAAAAGTCATTTTTTGCACTTAAAAAATGGAAAATGATATTTATGAAAATAATTTCAAGATTTCCTTTTGAATGGTTGTTTCTTATACCAAGATGCACCTATTTGTGGAATATGAGATCTTTATCACAAACTATGCCATGGAAATGACCATAACTTAAAAAAAAAAAAGGTCATTTGTCTTGAAACTTCTAGATGTTCATACATGATAGACCTTTTTGTGAAAACTTTTTTTGCAAATTTTGTCAAAAATCAAGTTTATCATTTTTCATAGCAACTAGTACACATATAATGAGCCCATGCCAAAGGATTTCATTTTTTGAGATATTTATCAATTTATTTCATTTTTTCGTCAAAACGATCAAAACGGCCGCGATGACTATTCATCGAAAGAGGTAATATTTTCTAGAATTATCAATGTTTCTGTGATATAACCACTAGTTGTGTACCTTAAAATGATTTTTCCAAAATATTCAGACCAAACTATCAAACAGTTGTAGTTCAAATTTGAATTACTTTCGAAAAATCAACATAAACTCATTTAACTAGGGGGAATTAGGTAGAAATCAAGGAAAAACCTAATACTTGGGGATTATCCATCATATGTGGACTAGTTTCCATGAAAATTAAATGGGTCCCATTTTGCATCATATTTTTGGTACTTTGTTCACAAAAAAAATTCATTTTTTGCACTTAAAAAATGGAAAATTATATTTATGAAAATAATTTCAAGATTTCCTTTTGAATGGTTGTTTCTTATACCAAGATGCACCTATTTGTGGAATATGAGATCTTTATCACAAACTATGCCGTGGAAATGACCATAACTTGGTCATTTGTCTTGAAACTTCTAGATGTTCATACATGATAGAACTTTTTGTGAAGACTTTTTTTGCAAATTTTGTCAAAAGTCAAGTTTATCATTTTTCATAGCAACTAGTACACATATAAGGAGCCCATGCCAAAGGATTTCATTTTTTGAGATGTTTATCAATTTATTTCATTTTTTCGTAAAAACGATCAAAACGGCCGCGATGACTATTCATCGAAAGAGGTAATATTTTCTAGAATTATCAATGTTTCTGTGATATAACCACTAGTTGTGTACCTTAAAATGATTTTTCCAAAATATTCAGACCAAACTATCAAACAGTTGTAGTTCAAATTTGAATTACTTTCGAAAAATCAACATAAACTCATTTAACTAGGGGGAATTAGGTAGAAATCAAGGAAAAACCTAATACTTGGGGATTATCCATCATATGTGGACTAGTTTCCATGAAAATTAAATGGGTCCCATTTTGCATCATATTTTTGGTACTTTGTTCACAAAAAAAATTCATTTTTTGCACTTAAAAAATGGAAAATGATATTTATGAAAATAATTTCAAGATTTCCTTTTGAATGGTTGTTTCTTATACCAAGATGCACCTATTTGTGGAATATGAGATCTTTATCACAAAATATGCCGTGGAAATGACCATAACTTGTCATTTGTCTTGAAACTTCTCGATGTTCATACATGATAGTCCTTTTTGTGAAGACTTTTTTTGCAAATTTTGTCAAAAATCAAGTTTATCATTTTTCATAGCAACTAGTACACATATAAGGAGCCCATGCCAAAGGATTTCATTTTTTGAGATGTTTATCAATTTATTTCATTTTTTCGTAAAAACGATCAAAACGGTCGCGATGACTATTCATCGAAAGATGTAATATTTTCTAGAATTATCAATGTTTCTGTGATATAACCACTAGTTGTGTACCTTAAAATGATTTTTCCAAAATATTCAGACCAAACTATCAAACAGTTGTAGTTGAAATTGGAATTACTTTCGAAAAATCAACATAAACTCATTTAACTAGGGGAAATTAGGTAGAAATCAAGGAAAAACCTAATACTTGGGTATTATCCATCATATGTGGACTAGTTTCCATGAAAATTAAATGGGTCCCATTTTGCATCATATTTTTGGTACTTTGTTCACACAAAAAAGTCATTTTTTTGCACTTAAAAAATGGAAAATTCTATTTATGAAAATAATTTCAAGATTTCCTTTTTAATGGTTGTTTCTTATACCAAGATGCACCTATTTGTGGAATATGAGATCTTTCTCACAAACTATGCCATGGAAATGACCATAACTTGGTCATTTGTCTTGAAACTTCTAGATGTTCATACATGATAGACCTTTTTGTGAAGACTTTTTTTGCAAATTTTGTCAAAAATCAAGTTTATCATTTTTCATAGCAACTAGTACACATATAAGGAGCCCATGCCAAAGGATTTCATTTTTTGAGATGTTTATTAATTAATTTCATTTTTTCGTAAAAACGATCAAAACGGCCGCGATGACTATTCATCGAAAGAGGTAATATTTTCTAGAATTATCAATGTTTCTGTGATATAACCACTAGTTGTGTACCTTAAAATGATTTTTCCAAAATATTCAGACCAAACTATCAAACAGTTGTAGTTCAAATTTGAATTACTTTCGAAAAATCAACATAAACTCATTTAACTAGGGGGAATTAGGTAGAAATCAAGGAAAAACCTAATACTTGGGGATTATCCATCATATGTGGACTAGTTTCCATGAAAATTAAATGGGTCCCATTTTGCATCATATTTTTGGTACTTTGTTCACAAAAAAAATTCATTTTTTGCACTTAAAAAATGGAAAATGATATTTATGAAAATAATTTCAAGATTTCCTTTTGAATGGTTGTTTCTTATACCAAGATGCACCTATTTGTGGAATATGAGATCTTTATCACAAAATATGCCGTGGAAATGACCATAACTTGTCATTTGTCTTGAAACTTCTCGATGTTCATACATGATAGACCTTTTTGTGAAGACTTTTTTTGCAAATTTTGTCAAAAATCAAGTTTATCATTTTTCATAGCAACTAGTACACATATAAGGAGCCCATGCCAAAGGATTTCATTTTTTGAGATGTTTATCAATTTATTTCATTTTTTCGTAAAAACGATCAAAACGGTCGCGATGACTATTCATCGAAAGATGTAATATTTTCTAGAATTATCAATGTTTCTGTGATATAACCACTAGTTGTGTACCTTAAAATGATTTTTCCAAAATATTCAGACCAAACTATCAAACAGTTGTAGTTGAAATTGGAATTACTTTCAAAAAATCAACATAAACTCATTTAACTAGGGGAAATTAGGTAGAAATCAAGGAAAAACCTAATACTTGGGTATTATCCATCATATGTGGACTAGTTTCCATGAAAATTAAATGGGTCCCATTTTGCATCATATTTTTGGTACTTTGTTCACACAAAAAAGTCATTTTTTTGAACTTAAAAAATGGAAAATGCTATTTATGAAAATAATTTCAAGATTTCCTTTTTAATGGTTGTTTCTTATACCAAGATGCACCTATTTGTGGAATATGAGATCTTTCTCACAAACTATGCCATGGAAATGACCATAACTTGGTCATTTGTCTTGAAACTTCTAGATGTTCATACATGATAGACCTTTTTGTGAAGACTTTTTTTGCAAATTTTGTCAAAAATCAAGTTTATCATTTTTCATAGCAACTAGTACACATATAAGGAGCCCATGCCAAAGGATTTCATTTTTTGAGATGTTTATTAGTTAATTTCATTTTTTTCGTAAAAACGATCAAAACGGCCGCGATGACTATTCATCGAAAGAGGTAATATTTTCTAGAATTATCAATGTTTCTGTGATATAACCACTAGTTGTGTACCTTAAAATGATTTTTCCAAAATATTCAGACCAAACTATCAAACAGTTGTAGTTCAAATTTGAATTACTTTCGAAAAATCAACATAAACTCATTTAACTAGGGGGAATTAGGTAGAAATCAAGGAAAAACCTAATACTTGGGGATTATCCATCATATGTGGACTAGTTTCCATGAAAATTAAATGGGTCCCATTTTGCATCATATTTTTGGTACTTTGTTCACAAAAAAAATTCATTTTTTGCACTTAAAAAATGGAAAATGATATTTATGAAAATAATTTCAAGATTTCCTTTTGAATGGTTGTTTCTTATACCAAGATGCACCTATTTGTGGAATATGAGATCTTTATCACAAAATATGCCGTGGAAATGACCATAACTTGTCATTTGTCTTGAAACTTCTCGATGTTCATACATGATAGTCCTTTTGGTGAAGACTTTTTTTGCAAATTTTGTCAAAAATCAAGTTTATCATTTTTCATAGCAACTAGTACACATATAAGGAGCCCATGCCAAAGGATTTCATTTTTTGAGATGTTTATCAATTTATTTCATTTTTTCGTAAAAACGATCAAAACGGTCGCGATGACTATTCATCGAAAGATGTAATATTTTCTAGAATTATCAATGTTTCTGTGATATAACCACTAGTTGTGTACCTTAAAATGATTTTTCCAAAATATTCAGACCAAACTATCAAACAGTTGTAGTTGAAATTGGAATTACTTTCGAAAAATCAACATAAACTCATTTAACTAGGGGAAATTAGGTAGAAATCAAGGAAAAACCTAATACTTGGGTATTATCCATCATATGTGGACTAGTTTCCATGAAAATTAAATGGGTCCCATTTTGCATCATATTTTTGGTACTTTGTTCACACAAAAAAGTCATTTTTTTGCACTTAAAAAATGGAAAATGCTATTTATGAAAATAATTTCAAGATTTCCTTTTTAATGGTTGTTTCTTATACCAAGATGCACCTATTTGTGGAATATGAGATCTTTCTCACAAACTATGCCATGGAAATGACCATAACTTGGTCATTTGTCTTGAAACTTCTAGATGTTCATACATGATAGACCTTTTTGTGAAGACTTTTTTTGCAAATTTTGTCAAAAATCAAGTTTATCATTTTTCATAGCAACTAGTACACATATAAGGAGCCCATGCCAAAGGATTTCATTTTTTGAGATGTTTATTAATTAATTTCATTTTTTCGTAAAAACGATCAAAACGGCCGCGATGACTATTCATCGAAAGAGGTAATATTTTCTAGAATTATCAATGTTTCTGTGATATAACCACTAGTTGTGTACCTTAAAATGATTTTTCCAAAATATTCAGACCAAACTATCAAACAGTTGTAGTTCAAATTTGAATTACTTTCGAAAAATCAACATAAACTCATTTAACTAGGGGGAATTAGGTAGAAATCAAGGAAAAACCTAATACTTGGGGATTATCCATCATATGTGGACTAGTTTCCATGAAAATTAAATGGGTCCCATTTTGCATCATATTTTTGGTACTTTGTTCACAAAAAAAATTCATTTTTTGCACTTAAAAAATGGAAAATGATATTTATGAAAATAATTTCAAGATTTCCTTTTGAATGGTTGTTTCTTATACCAAGATGCACCTATTTGTGGAATATGAGATCTTTATCACAAAATATGCCGTGGAAATGACCATAACTTGTCATTTGTCTTGAAACTTCTCGATGTTCATACATGATAGACCTTTTTGTGAAGACTTTTTTTGCAAATTTTGTCAAAAATCAAGTTTATCATTTTTCATAGCAACTAGTACACATATAAGGAGCCCATGCCAAAGGATTTCATTTTTTGAGATGTTTATCAATTTATTTCATTTTTTCGTAAAAACGATCAAAACGGTCGCGATGACTATTCATCGAAAGATGTAATATTTTCTAGAATTATCAATGTTTCTGTGATATAACCACTAGTTGTGTACCTTAAAATGATTTTTCCAAAATATTCAGACCAAACTATCAAACAGTTGTAGTTGAAATTGGAATTACTTTCAAAAAATCAACATAAACTCATTTAACTAGGGGAAATTAGGTAGAAATCAAGGAAAAACCTAATACTTGGGTATTATCCATCATATGTGGACTAGTTTCCATGAAAATTAAATGGGTCCCATTTTGCATCATATTTTTGGTACTTTGTTCACACAAAAAAGTCATTTTTTTGAACTTAAAAAATGGAAAATGCTATTTATGAAAATAATTTCAAGATTTCCTTTTTAATGGTTGTTTCTTATACCAAGATGCACCTATTTGTGGAATATGAGATCTTTCTCACAAACTATGCCATGGAAATGACCATAACTTGGTCATTTGTCTTGAAACTTCTAGATGTTCATACATGATAGACCTTTTTGTGAAGACTTTTTTTGCAAATTTTGTCAAAAATCAAGTTTATCATTTTTCATAGCAACTAGTACACATATAAGGAGCCCATGCCAAAGGATTTCATTTTTTGAGATGTTTATTAGTTAATTTCATTTTTTTCGTAAAAACGATCAAAACGGCCGCGATGACTATTCATCGAAAGAGGTAATATTTTCTAGAATTATCAATGTTTCTGTGATATAACCACTAGTTGTGTACCTTAAAATGATTTTTCCAAAATATTCAGACCAAACTATCAAACAGTTGTAGTTCAAATTTGAATTACTTTCGAAAAATCAACATAAACTCATTTAACTAGGGGGAATTAGGTAGAAATCAAGGAAAAACCTAATACTTGGGGATTATCCATCATATGTGGACTAGTTTCCATGAAAATTAAATGGGTCCCATTTTGCATCATATTTTTGGTACTTTGTTCACAAAAAAAATTCATTTTTTGCACTTAAAAAATGGAAAATGATATTTATGAAAATAATTTCAAGATTTCCTTTTGAATGGTTGTTTCTTATACCAAGATGCACCTATTTGTGGAATATGAGATCTTTATCACAAAATATGCCGTGGAAATGACCATAACTTGTCATTTGTCTTGAAACTTCTCGATGTTCATACATGATAGACCTTTTTGTGAAGACTTTTTTTGCAAATTTTGTCAAAAATCAAGTTTATCATTTTTCATAGCAACTAGTACACATATAAGGAGCCCATGCCAAAGGATTTCATTTTTTGAGATGTTTATCAATTTATTTCATTTTTTCGTAAAAACGATCAAAACGGTCGCGATGACTATTCATCGAAAGATGTAATATTTTCTAGAATTATCAATGTTTCTGTGATATAACCACTAGTTGTGTACCTTAAAATGATTTTTCCAAAATATTCAGACCAAACTATCAAACAGTTGTAGTTGAAATTGGAATTACTTTCGAAAAATCAACATAAACTCATTTAACTAGGGGAAATTAGGTAGAAATCAAGGAAAAACCTAATACTTGGGTATTATCCATCATATGTGGACTAGTTTCCATGAAAATTAAATGGGTCCCATTTTGCATCATATTTTTGGTACTTTGTTCACACAAAAAAGTCATTTTTTTGCACTTAAAAAATGGAAAATGCTATTTATGAAAATAATTTTAAGATTTCCTTTTTAATGGTTGTTTCTTATACCAAGATGCACCTATTTGTGGAATATGAGATCTTTCTCACAAACTATGCCATGGAAATGACCATAACTTGGTCATTTGTCTTGAAACTTCTAGATGTTCATACATGATAGACCTTTTTGTGAAGACTTTTTTTGCAAATTTTGTCAAAAATCAAGTTTATCATTTTTCATAGCAACTAGTACACATATAAGGAGCCCATGCCAAAGGATTTCATTTTTTGAGATGTTTATTAATTAATTTCATTTTTTCGTAAAAACGATCAAAACGGCCGCGATGACTATTCATCGAAAGAGGTAATATTTTCTAGAATTATCAATGTTTCTGTGATATAACCACTAGTTGTATACCTTAAAATGATTTTTCCAAAAATTTCAGACCAAACTATCAAACAGTTGTAGTTCAAATTTGAATTACTTTCGAAAAATCAACATAAACTCATTTAACTAGGGGAAATTAGGTAGAAATCAAGGAAAAGCCTAATACTTGGGGATTATCCATCATATGTGGACTAGTTTCCATGAAAATTAAATGGGTCCCATTTTGCATCAAATTTTTGGTACTTTGTTCACAAAAGTCATTTTTTGCACTTAAAAAATTGAAAATGATATTTATGAAAATAATTTCAAGATTTCCTTTTGAATGGTTGTTTCTTATACCAAGATGCACCTATTTGTTGAATATGAGATCTTTATCACAAACTATGCCGTGGAAATGACCATAACTTGGTCATTTGTCTTGAAACTTATAGATGTTCATACATGATAGACCTTTTTGTGAAGACTTTTTTTGCAAATTTTGTCAAAAAATCAAGTTTATCATTTTTCATAGCAACTACTACACATATAAGGAGCCCGTGCCAAAGGATTTCATTTTTTGAGATGTTTATCAATTTATTTCATTTTTTCGTAAAAACGATCAAAACGGTCGCGATGACTATTCATCGAAAGAGGTAATATTTTCTAGAATTATCAATGTTTCTGTGATATAACCACTAGTTGTGTACCTTAAAATGATTTTTCCAAAAATTTCAGACCAAAATATCAAACAGTTGTAGTTCAAATTTGAATTACTTTCGAAAAGACAACATAAACTCATTTAACTAGGGGAAATTAGGTAGAAATCAAGGAAAAACCTAATACTTGGGGATTATCCATCATATGTGGACTAGTTTCCATGAAAATTAAATGGGTCCCATTTTGCATCATATTTTTGGTACTTTGTTCACAGAAAAAGTCATTTTTTGCACTTAAAAAATGGAAAATGATATTTATGAAAATAATTTTAAAATGTCACCTTGCATCTTTAAATCAAAGAATATAAAAAAACAGAAAAAGAAATTAGAAACAAAACAATTCAAAAAATAAGTAAACCAAAGTATATAAAAGAAAACAGAAACAAAAACCAGTAAAAAAAAAGAAACAAAAAAGCTTTTGTCCCGGTTGGTAAAACCAACCGAGACTAAAGGGCCGCTGGGCTACGCGCGCAAATTTTGGCGGCCAGACAGGCCTTTAGTCGTGGTTGGTGGCTGGAACCGGGACTAAAGACCCTTTAGTCACGTCTGTTTCGCGGCGTTTAGGCTAGTCGCGGCCGAAAAATTTCATAACTTCCCCCAAATCCTCTCTGTGCCTTGCCTCCGGCGGCTCCACGCGCGCTCCTCAGGCAAAGCCCTGCTCCGGCTGTTGCTGCCCCGCCGCCGCGCTGCTTCCCGCCGACTGCAGCTCCATCGAGCCCCCCTCCGTGCTCGTCCGCCGCGCTCCCCGCCGCCTCCGCTGCGCTTCCCACCGGAAATCCTAGGGTTGCCCGCCCCCGACGCCGCCGTCGTGCCCGAGGCTGCCCCTATGCTGCGCGAACCCGTCCCCGACGCCGTCGTGCTGCGCGAGCCCGTCCCCGACGCCGCCGTCCCGCGCGAGCCCATCCCCGAGGCCGCCGTCGTGCCTGAGGCCGCCGTCCTCCTATCCGTCCACCGCGTCGAGCTCGAGTTCCAGGTAGCCAATGATCCCCCACTTCAATTCGACTAAAAACCCAACAATTCAAACACCCAAACTTCTGTCCATGTTGAGATTCAGAAAATTCAGATTCAGACAAGTTTCAGAAAAATGACCAAGTGTTGAGGCAGACAGAAATTAGGAAAAGTAGAAGCATGGATGGACAAGCAAATAAACTTCAATTTGAAAAATTCAAATTGGAAAATGTTAAGCATGATATCTAGTTTCAGAAAAAATCATTTAATTTAATTTTTAAAAAGTGCAAGGCTTTGGAAACATGCTGAAAAGATGAGTACTTTCTGTTTTTCTCTGGTTCTCTCTGCCTGTCTTATTTTCAAGGAAAAGTTGGAGCATGTTTTAAGTAGCAAATGAAATCCAATTGTGATTTTTCAAGTTGGACATTATTAAACATGTTCCAAATATCCAGGAACACATTTTTATTATTTTGTGAAAAATAATTAAGGTGGGAAAAACTTGCAGAAAACAAGGTTACCTTCAGTGTTTTTCTGCTTTTGAAATAATCCTTATTATAATCTTCCTGTCTAAACATGCATGCATTGGTTGGTTATAAATGTGTATGAAAATTTGTAAATGTGTATGAAAATTTGTATGAAAATGTGTATGAAAATTTGTAAATGTGTATGCAAATTGTGTTAGTTTTGTAAATGTGTATGCAAATTGTGTATGAAAATTTGTAAATGTGTATGCAAATTGTAAATGTGTATGAAAATTGTGTATGAAAATGCATAAATGTATATGCAAATTGTAAATGTGTATGAAAATTTGTAAATGTGTATGAAAATGTGTAAATGTGTATGCAAATTGTGTTAGTTTTGTAAATGTGAAGTGTAAATGTTTAGCATAAGTGATGCTTGATTATCTTTGTTAAGTGATGCTTGATTATCTTGTTTGAGTTCCATTTGAGCTATGGAGCATATAGAGCTTTTACTAGATTTAGATTTTACATATGCAAATTTTTTTGACTGCAGGTATATTGAGCTATGGAGCACTTGCGAGACGAGCAGAGAGAAGACCTACTTCAACGAGACGAGGAGAGAGAAGACCAAATGGAATAGATCATTTTTAACGAGGCCCGAGGTGGAGAAGATGTCGACGATCATTTCTCACAATTTTTGAACGACTATGGTGATGGAATGGAGTCAGCATATGTGATCATAACAAACTCCGGTGGAGAGGTGTATATGTGTATATAATAGGGCGATATGTTGTTGATCACTAGATGCATTAATTGATTTGTATTGCACTTATTAACGACTCACTTTTTTTTTAGCCCTCCGGATCGAGCAAATCTGCCAAAAAACCAGCATGTGCTCCTCGAGGCATAGCAAAAAGAATGAGGAGCGAGGATCCAAAGTTACCGATTGAAGAAATTGCTGATTCCGGCGAACCGCTCGAACCAAAACAGAACCGCAACAAATTTATAAGTCAAGCTGGAGTTATTGTTAGGGACATGATCCCGATCAGCATACGTGAATGGAATAAGCCGGCGGCCGCAGATGAGGAGGACCCATGTTATGTCCACGAAGTTCTTAAGGATTTGGTCTATAACACGCTCTTGACACATTTCAACCTCCCGCCAAATCTCTCTAAAGTCAAGAGCGACAACCTCAAGAAGTGGACTCTTAAGAAGATGGCGGAACAATTCCAGAACTGGAAGAAAAAGTTATGGAATCAATATGAAGAAACAAAAGAAGATCCAGATTTCAATGGAGCACTAAAAAAGTTAGAACCTGAATGGGAGGCGTTTAAGGCGTATAGGAAATCAACTACGGCTGTGACCCGATCGAAGAAAAATAAGTTGAATGCTCAGCAGAAGGAATACCACCATAAATTGGGGACAGGTGGCTACAAGAGCGCCATTCCTAAGTGGTTAACCTTTGAAGAAAAACTGCTATAATCAGGGGTCCGTCCACAGACACTTGACTGGCCCGAGAGGTCAAAATTCTGGTTGTTTGCGCATGGGGCAGGGTTGGACCCAGTGAAAGGAATGATTGTTCCACAAGGAAAATGGAAGGACAAAATCATAATAGTCACAAAGAAGCTTGAAGATGCAATAAGAGATGTTCGTAATGGTGTGTTCATACCTAATAGAGAGGATGACGAGCTGACACGGGCCCTAGGGAATCCTGAACATGTTGGACGAGCTCGAGGCTATCCCGGCGGTACTACGTTTAAGAGTGTGTGGCCGGATTGCGCTAACACTTATAGAAGCCGTAGGAGAAAAAAAGCAGAAGGAGGCCGACCGGTTATCAGAATTGGAACGTGCGGTGAAGGAGACACGGGAGGAACTGAAAGCATTGAAGGAGCAAAGAAGGGAACCTCAAGAGCGGCTAGAATTAGAGCCTCAAGACGATGCCGCCCCATCTCAGCGTAGAAGCAGCGTGGGTTCCACGCATCAAGTCGATGGTTGATACGTCCAAAACGTATCTACTTTCCCGAACACTTTTGCTATTGTTTTACCTCTAATTTGTGTGTTTTGAATGCAACTAACACGGACTAACGCTGTTTTCAGCAGAATTACCCTGGTGTCTCGTTTTTGTGCAGAAATATCAACTTTATGGAAAAACCCCGAAAAACACCTGGAAGTCATTTTCTCACCCGAAGAGTCCAGGAGCCAGAAGACCAAACGGAGGAGGGCAGCGAGGCGCCCACACCACGTGCTCGCGCGGGTGGGGCCCTGCCGCGCCAGGAGGTGGTGTGGCCGCCTCGGTCACCCCCTCGCGACCCCCTCTCGGCTATAAGACCCTCCTGACCTAAAAACGCACGGGGGGTATCCACTTTCGCCAGAAACATCTCCGTACGCCGCCGCCACCGCGAACCCTAGTTCGGGGACCAGAAGTCTCTGTTCCGGCACCCTGCCGGGACGGGGAATCGAAGGGGATCATCGCCATCGTCATCGCCAACGCCTCTCCATCAACCATCCATGTTTTCCCCATCCATGTGTCAGTAATCCACCGTTGTAGGCTTGATGGGATGGTAGGGATTGGATGAGATCATTCATGTAATAGCTGTAATATCGTTAGGGCATGCTGCCTAGTATCCGTTATCGGTGTTTTACGTCATTGTTGCAACTTGTTATGCTTAATGCTTGACACTAGGGCCCGAGTGCCATGATTTCAGATCTGAACATGTTATTGTATCACGAGGATAATTATTGTCTTAGATCATATCTATGAGTTGTATACACATATTATTGTCCGGAACCGATGGCCCCAAAGTGACAGCAATTGGGATAACTGGAGGGAATGGCTGTGATGTGAGGATTACATGTGTTCACGGAATGTTAATGCTTTGCTCCGGTACTTTATTAAAAGGAGTACCTTAATTGCCAGTAGTTTCCCTAGAGGCCCCGCTGCAAACGGGCTGGCAGGACAAAAGATGATGTGCAAGTTTCTCATTGCGAGCACGCACAACTAAATTGGAATACATGCTTATGATTAGTTAATACCTGGATGCTTTATATTATTTATCTGCAAATGCCTATCCATGCAACGCCCGTACATCCGTCCCTATGCCTACAGTATTTTAATCCTGCTGTCTACCGTAATCACAATCGCTGTCTTAATTCTACTGCTGCTATTATTTCACTACTGTCTCTGCCATAAAACTGTTGCTACTGATTATCTGTCCCGAGCAAGTCTATTCACAGGTGCAGCTGATCTGACAAATCATCTGTTAAAGCTTATAAATATTCTTTGGCTCCCCTTGTGTCGAATCAATAAATTTGGGTTTTACTTCCCTCGAAGACTGTTGCGATCCCCTATACTTGTGGGTCATCAAGACTATTTTCTGGCGCCGTTGCCGGGGAGCATAGCTTTATTTATAAGCCCACCTGAGTGTGATATTGTTCGCTGGAATTTATTCATCATGGGAAAACCTGCTGATAAGAACTTTCCCATACTGCCATCCACTACAAGAAAAGGTACGACTCTGAGTACCTCTGCTGCTCTTGACTCTCCAACTGTGATGAGTAAGTTTGGTACACCACCACAACCTACACGTTCTGTTACTACTGCTGAATCTGAAATTACTTATGATGATGCTTCTACTGCTCTTGATGAAACTGGTTCATTAGGTCCCTTTTTAGATGCTACTATTGCTAAATCTAAACAAATTGAAAATGCTGAAATTCCTGATGAAAATGCTGAAACACCTGTTAATTCACCTGAATTTACACGTGATACTTATGATGAGCGTGATGATATGTATGTGGATCTTGATGATGCTCTTGTTGAAGAAATTAATGCTATTAAAGATGCTAGTGCTATTAAAAATCTTGTTGAAAAACGTGCTGTTAGATATAAATTATCTCCTGATGCTAGGTTTGCTACATCTCCTATAAACATTAAAGATAAAGCTTATGATTTCTCTCTTGATTTGGCTCATATAGCTATTGTTGAAAGAGAACCTTTTTGTGGAACTGAAAATGAAAGTGCTGTAGAACACATGAATGTATTGTCTGATCTAAGTGGAATATTTGCTGAGGACATTAAAAGACGCACTTACTTTGTTGCTAAAATATTTCCTTTTTCATTAAAAGGAGAAGCTAAAACCTGGTATAATAATTTGTCTCCTGGTTCCATCACTAGTCCTAAGGGTTTGCTTGATGCTTTCTTTCAAAAATATTTTCCTGCTAGTGCTCAACATGATGCTTTGTTAAGAATCTATAATTTTAATCAAGATGAAGATGAGAAATTGCCTAAAGCTTGGACACGCTTTTGTTCCATTTTAAGAGGCCAGCCGAACCATGATTTGGAGAAAAATGATCTACTTGATATATTTTATAGTGGACTAACTGCTGAATCTAGGACATACCTGGATAGTTTTGCTAGTTGTGTTTTCAGGAAAAGGACTCCCGAAGAGGCTGAGGAATTATTAGCCACGATATGCAAGAATAATGATGATTGGGATATTCCTGAACCTACTCCAACACCACCACCAACACCGAAGAAGGGAGGTATGATTGAATTAAATGAAGAAACGATGAAGGAAGCTAAAAGATCTCTTAAGGAGAGTGGTATTAAATCTGAAGATGTGATGTATTTACCTCCTATTGAAGAATTATGTAAGCCAATTCCTCCTTCAACCGTAATTGAGGTACACTCTCTCCAAAGGTTTGATGATGGAGATATCCCTTACTCTAAACCTCCTACTCAATGCTTAGATGAATTTGATACTTTTATTACTAAGCAATGCAATTTTAATATGAGAATAGAGAATCATTTAATGGAAAATTCTCGTGCTATTAGTGATTTGCATGATATTGTTGATAGAACTTCTAATGATGTTAAGGTGCTCATTAAACACTTTCATATGGTTCAAACTCAAATAGATCAACTCACTAAAGTGCAAAAAGAATTGCTAGCGAATGCCTCTATAGCTAAAGAAAAACTTGTTTGTGAAGTAACAACTAGAGGTGGTAAATCTACTCAAGACCCTTTGTATCCTGAAGGACATTATAAAAGAATTGAACAAGATTCTCAACGAGTTAATGAACCTAGTACTCCTTCTAGGAAAAAGAAAAAGAAACATAAAACTGTTGTAGAATCCTCTGAACCTGTTAATGATCCTAATAGTATATCTGTTTCTGATGCTGAAACTGAAAGTGGTAATGAACACAACAATGATGATGCTAATAACAATGATAATGATAAAAATGCTAATTCAGATAGAGAAGAATTAGAGGAGGAACCTGAAAAGCATGTTAAAAATAAAAAGTACACTAAAGAAGATTTTATTGCTAAGAAACATGGTAATGAAAGAGAACCTTGGGTCCAAAAACCAATGCCTTTTCCTGCTAAGAAACTTAAAACAAAAGAGGAAGAACATTATAATAAATTTTGTGATAGGATGAAACCATTGTTCTTGCAAATTCCTTTGACTGATGCTATTAAGTTGCCTCCTTATTCTAAATATATGAAAGATATTGTGACTAACAAAAGGAAAATTTCTAATGAGGAAATATCTACTATGCTATCTAATTACTCTTTTAATGGCAATGTTCCAAAGAAGCTGGGTGATCCAGGTATTCCAACTATTCCTTGCTCTATCAAAAATAATTATGTTAAAACTGCTCTATGTGACTTGGGAGCTGGAGTAAGTGTTATGCCTTTCTCTCTTTACAAGAGACTTCTCCTTGATAAATTGATACCCACCGATATATCTTTGCAAATGGCTGATAAATCTACTGCTGTTCCTGTTGGAATTTTTGAGGATGTTCCTGTTCAAATAACTACCAATTGTTTAATTATGACTGACTTTGTTGTTCTTGAAATGCCTGAAGATGATAATATGTCTATTATTCTTGGAAGACCTTTTCTAAATACTTCAGGGGCTGTTATTGATTGCAATAAAGGAAAAGTTACTTTTAATGTTCATGACAAGGAGCATACTGTTTATTTTCCCAAGAAAGTTGATAAAATGCCTGGAGTTAATACAATTACCAATTTGAGATCTATTAGAGTGGGAAGTATTGATTGCCCATATAAAGAAGAATACAAAACTCTCATGATTGGATCCATACCAATTCAATATAAGGTAACATGAGTGTCTCATATAGTTTAAAATCTTTTATGTCATATAAAATTCATTTGGTGGCAAGACTTGATCAACCTTGTTAACAAGTGCATTTTAAATGCATAAAGAAGCTAAACAATTCTCTCTCTCTCATTCTTGTTTTACCTACTGTAATGTTATTTAGTCTGCAATGTTTAGTTGAATTTGTTGTTAGAAAGTAATTTTTCAATATTGAATTTAATAATGCAAAATACCAGAAAATGAAAAAAATAAAGTTTCTCAGAAAATTAAACTTTTGATATCAAAATCATATTTTTCGAGGAGGGACCTGGAAGAGCAACCAGGGAGGCCCACAGGGCCACCTCACCACATGGTGGCGCGGCAGCCTCCAGGCCGCGCCAGCACATGGTGTGGGGCCCACAGGCCCCCTCACTTGCTCTCTCTCCTTCCTCTGCCTTCCTCTTGCCCGAAAAATCACTTTTGGATAGCTCAAACCCGTGTTCTTGCTGCTCATTTCCTGTGATTTCGATCTCCACATTCAGCCAATTTCTGTTGCTGAAATTTGGTGCATCTACTCTCCGGTATGTGACTCTTCCGAATATCCAAGTAGAATTTTGTTTAGTGGTGTATATATGAAGTATTTTGCTGCTGTAGATATCTTGTTTAGTGAGTTTTAATGCTTGTTCTAAGTTGAAATAACTAGTTTTGATGCATGCTTAAGCCTCTAGCAAGTTACTATAATAGTTTCCCTTCATTTAGTTGACTAAAAATCGATTTTTATGATGTTTGTCAAAAATTTCAGAAAAGGGAGATGCATAACCATGATTTTGATGACATGTTTGAGGAAGATTTCCAGAGGAGGACAAGGCCTCCAAGGGCTGCCACTCGTGTTAGGCAATCCTACAACGAGGAAATCCTAGCACCAACGTTTGGAGATGAGCAAGATGCGGGAGTTCCAAACTCCGCGTCCCGCCCATGTAATGATTTCCTTCGTGCTGCAGGTTTACTTGAGGACTTCCTAACTCTTGTGGAGAGTGTAGGCTTGACCTCCTACATGATGGATGAGAAGCCTCAATACTATGGGCTCACCAAGACTTTTTCTGAGTCTTTCACTTTTAACTCCAAGTCTTATGGGAAAACCATTTCTTTCAAGATATATGATAGGCCTGTTAGCTTAACTTTGCAGGAATTTTGTGAGGTGATAGGTACAGCGGACGTGGGGACATGGATGAGGATTGTTGGGAACCCACCGGAGTTGGCACAAACCTACCAGGAGGTGACCAACGAAGACACCCGCTCCGCACAACGCGGCAAGATAAGGAACATCCAATTCCCCGCTATCAAGTATTTTGCTTACTACATTGCCACTAGTGTGCTTGGTAGGGAAAACACTAGTAATGTTTCTAACTTGCAACTTGCATTTCTTACGGGTGCACTTAAGGGTGAATTCCCGTATAACCTTGGTACTTTGATTGCTCGCCGTTTAGCTGCTAGGGGCCCCATTTTTGGAGGTATTATTGCCTCACGCATTGTTGAATATTTGGGGCTGTATATTGATCCTAATGATACACAACTTGCTCCTTGTTATCTTGACCTTGCTACAATGAAAGGTCATCAATTTGTCACTAACAGCTCCACTTTGGAGAACATTGTGTTTAGGGTCGTTTTTGCTAACGGTCGTGAAAAGGAAGTCCCTTTGCCACAACCTTCTTTATTCAGTCTTGACAGGAGACCGTGGTCGTACTCGATGGTGGAGCTGGATGAGCAGTTGAGCACGCTGGGATTTCACCAAACGCACCGCGTGCAGGAGCCACCGGAGGAGGATTACACCGGATACCACGCCGGCGCGTCCTCGAGCTCATACTACGGGGAAGGCTCTTCCACCTACCCCCGCGGCACCGACGGATGGGGACATTGGGGCTGATCTCCACTTAGGCCAAAAGCCTAAGCTTGGGGGGAGGTATACCGATAGCACACTCATCTACATATCATTACCATTCGGTACTTTGTATATCCATGTTTCGTTGTAGTTCTCTTTCTTTCTCTCATTGGTTCATGCTTTGTTTGCTTTCCATAAACCCAAAAACACCAAAAAGATTTTTGTTATCTCTCTTGCTGGTTTGTTTTAGTATCTAGTATTAATATGCCTAGTATTTATTTCAGTTCAATATGCAAAAACACAAAAATATTTTGCTTTGTTGTGTGCTGTTTCGCGCAGAGACAGATTTCTGCTGTCCACCGTTTAAATCATAACTCTTCACAGAAATATCAGAATGACCTGAAATTTCGTGTGCATGTTCCTCAGATGTGTACGCAACTTTCATTAGTTTTGAGTTTTCTGATCTGGGCATGTTAAGGCCTTCGAAAAAATTCGTCTTTGCTGGCTGTTCTGTTTTTAGTTCCTAAACCCGAAAACCCAAAAATATTTGATATTTCTCTTTGGTTTTGTATAGTTTGTTTCAGAGGTCATTACCTTCGGTTACTCCATGGAGCTTGGTTATTATTTCATATCTTTCAAGCACACAAGTGATAAGGCAATTATGATGATCTATGACAATTCGAGTTGGGTAAGAGGCTGGTAATGAACTCTATTTGTTCCTCATTTTTGTACATATACTCATTCATGTGAGCATGCTTAGATGGTTCGCATAAGGTATATGTCGATTGGTGGATGCTTAGTAGTTCGTGTTCTCTTATGATCGTTTCCAATTTATTTATGATGGATGACATGTTTCTATGGATATTTGCTTGCATTGTTTTGCTCATAATAGAATATGACATTGTGGTATCCGCCTCTGAATATTTCATTTGAATTGACTTGGCACATGTTTACACATGTTATGACTGAAAACAAAAGGTCAATTAAGCCTTGATGACATATTTTGCCTCAGAGTTCTAGTATCATTTTTATGCCTCTGTTAATTTTATTTCGTCGCAAGCATTATTATGACGGTTATTGCTCTCTTGAATTGTCGCTTTCCCATCTTTTGCTAGCCTCCACTTGTACTAAGCTGAAAATGCTTGTGCTTCCAAACCCCTGAAAACCAAGTTATTCCAAAGAGTCCACCATAAACACCTATGCATGGCAATTTCGAACCATTCAAGTAAATTTGCATGTGCTACCTTTAAAACATTCAAACACTTCTAAATTTGTGCCACTGTTTTAAGCTCATGAGGAAGTAGTAGTTGGGCTTGTTATCCTCCATACTAATTAAGTAATTGACTTGCATGCTACATCTGCTCGTCACTAATTTTGCAAAGGGCTGGTTAGACCATTGTAATATCAAAAAGGATTTGAGAAAATAAAAAATAGGCACTCCTCCATGGTTTGAGATTTTTTGGTGGGCACCCGAGGATTCGGTTAGCCATGGTTGTGTAAGCAAAGGTTGGGAGGAGTGTCAAGCTATCAAAATGAATGAATTTAAAGATGCATATTATAAGTGCCTTGTTTTAAAAATAATTCGGAACCGCTCTCAACTTGCTTAGTATGGAAGATAACAAGAACTCTATTGCCATTCGTTGACCAAACAACCACCACTCAAAAATAATTTTACCTCTGTTTTCAAAATGACAAGAAGCTCTAGCACATGTTAAATCCCTGCTTCCCTCAATGAAGGGCATATCTTTTACTTTATTGTTGAGTCACCATCTTTCTTTAGCACCTTCTTGAGAGCATAATTGTCGTTCTTAGTGTAATGTGCTTGTCCCTTAATATGTTAACTGCGGTGTAATCTTGATGCTTTTATCTTTGATATCTTTATCTCTAGTCTTCCCTTGAAACTGAAAGGTGCCTGGGCATTTATGTTTTGCTGTTCCATTTGGTCAAGCGAGATACTACTTTATCATACTTTCTTATGAGCCTTGCAATCCTGTGAATTGATATGTTTCATGTTATTTATCATCGGTATAATTGACATCTCTTCATGGTTTTCATAACTATTGGGTGACATCGTTTATATATGTCTTGTTATGAATAGTCTAAGCATTTGTCCTCATAATGAGAATATTTACATCACATGAGCAAATGAGTTCGTGAAAGTTCTTTTATCGCACTCAGTTGTTAACTGAATTGCTTGAGGACAAGCAATAAGCTAAGCTTGGGGGGAGTTGATACGTCCAAAACGTATCTACTTTCCCGAACACTTTTGCTATTGTTTTACCTCTAATTTGTGTGTTTTGAATGCAACTAACACGGACTAACGCTGTTTTCAGCAGAATTACCCTGGTGTCTCGTTTTTGTGCAGAAATATCAACTTTATGGAAAAACCCCGAAAAACACCTGGAAGTCATTTTCTCACCCGAAGAGTCCAGGAGCCAGAAGACCAAACGGAGGAGGGCAGCGAGGCGCCCACACCACGTGCTCGCGCGGGTGGGGCCCTGCCGCGCCAGGAGGTGGTGTGGCCGCCTCGGTCACCCCCTCGCGACCCCCTCTCGGCTATAAGACCCTCCTGACCTAAAAACGCACGGGGGGTATCCACTTTTGCCAGAAACATCTCCGTACGCCGCCGCCACCGCGAACCCTAGTTCGGGGACCAGAAGTCTCTGTTCCGGCACCCTGCCGGGACGGGGAATCGAAGGGGATCATCGCCATCGTCATCGCCAACGCCTCTCCATCAACCATCCATGTTTTCCCCATCCATGTGTGAGTAATCCACCGTTGTAGGCTTGAGGGGATGGTAGGGATTGGATGAGATCATTCATGTAATAGCTGTAATATCGTTAGGGCATGGTGCCTAGTATCCGTTATCAGTGTTTTACGTCATTGTTGCAACTTGTTATGCTTAATGCTTGACACTAGGGCCCGAGTGCCATGATTTCAGATCTGAACATGTTATTGTATCATGAGGATAATTATTGTTTTAGATCATATCTATGAGTTGTATACACATATTATTGTCCGGAACCGATGGCCCCAAAGTGACAGCAATTGGGATAACCGGAGGGAATGGCTGTGATGTGAGGATTACATGTGTTCACGGAATGTTAATGCTTTGCTCCGGTACTTTATTAAAAGGAGTACCTTAATTGCCAGTAGTTTCCCTAGAGGCCCCGCTGCAAACGGGCTGGCAGGACAAAAGATGATGTGCAAGTTTCTCATTGCGAGCACGCACAACTAAATTGGAATACATGCTTATGATTAGTTAATACCTGGATGCTTTATATTATTTATCTGCAAATGCCTATGCTATGATATTACATGAATTATCTTATCCATGCAACGCCCGTACATCCGTCCCTATGCCTACAGTATTTTAATCCTGCTGTCTACCGTAATCACAATCGCTGTCTTAATTCTACTGCTGCTATTATTTCACTACTGTCTCTGCCATAAAACTGTTGCTACTGATAATCTGTCCCGAGCAAATCTATTCACAGGTGCAGCTGATCTGACAAATCATCTGTTAAAGCTTATAAATATTCTTTGGCTCCCCTTGTGTCGAATCAATAAATTTGGGTTTTACTTCCCTCGAAGACTGTTGCGATCCCCTATACTTGTGGGTCATCAATGGTTCCTACCCCGTGGATGACATCACAGGGCCGACAAGTTGTGAGCTACATATATAAATGAGAAACATATCTTTGAAGGTGGCGGTGGGCGTTGCTTTAGTAATTGAACCTGGAGAACTCTACCATTGTGGTGAAATTCCAGCTGGCTATGCTCGTGTCGGGGTGGACGAAATCATGCCGGGATTTGAAAACTTGGACCTTGAGTTTCCTGGAGGTGACGAGGAGAAGACATTGGCAGACGTCAGGCGTGGCTTCGCCCTGTGGAACAAGAAATACATCGTCTTTCCAGACCCCTTGCCGAGGCCACCGACTCCTCGTTGTAGGAGTCCAACTCATCAGCAAAGCCCACACCTCCCCGAGAGCGACCCCAGCCCGAGTCCATCTCCACCTCATCAGCAGAGCCCACCACACCTCGAGACGGAACCCAGCGCGAGGCCATCTCGGTCTTCGCCGCCCGTTAAGTGGCTCCCGAAGCGAAAATCTGGTTCTCCTATTAGGAAGAAACCTAGAAAGCAGAAAACACCGCCGCCTATTCAGAAGTTACCTTGGGACAAAACCGACGAGGAACAAAATACCGCCGTCAGAAAAGATGTGGATGCCTTTTTTGCTGGCGTACAAGAGAAAGTGTTAGCGAAGCAATTGCCTCCTCCAAAATTTACTGCCGGAATTCCGAAGGAGAAAGTTGAACGTTGCCTCGATAACCTATGGAACCCTCCACCACCGCCGCTAACAGACTATGCTCGTTCGATTGATAAGTCATATGAAGAAGAGATGGAAAATCGATCGAAGAAAGGGAAAGAAGTTGCCCAGCTCGGAGATCAAGATGCACAATCGGCACCCCCGCTCAAGGTGTTTGGCGACAACGTTCTCGAAAACATCAATGTGTGGGAGCTGGTATATTCGGGAGCTGATTTCCCCGTCGCTGATGTTGTTGCTACTTATGTTCCCGGGGAAAATTTATTAGACGGCGACTTACCCACAAGAATGCGTCAGTTGCAAACCTGGTACAAGAATGACGTAAAGGACGGGAAGACCGAGCTCATGTTGGCAGTTAAGGAAGAGCACTATTTCCAAGAATATGCTATTATGATTGGCTTCAGCGAACTTTTTCAGTTATACAATCTCCGGGCCCTCGACAAATCTGTCATCAGTTCCTATTGTCTGTAAGTGATCTATTTCTGTAATTTAAGTATTTAGCTCAGCTCGTTCATTGTCTGTGATTATATATCATCACTATAATATTTTGTGCGCTATATTACGCAGAATGAAGATGCTCGAATGCAAAAAGGATAAAATCAAGCACATTGGGTTCATTGACCCCGATATAATGCATGATAAGAACATAGAAGATCCATTACTTAACAAGGACACACCGGGGAATTTGCTAATGTTTTTCCGGCAACAAGCTTACAAAACATATATATTATGGCCTTAGAACTTCAAGTGAGTGTTACTGTTTATTACACTTTCTATTTTTCTCACCCGATGTTAAGTTTAACTGATGAGTTATGCATGACTATTTATAAACGTGCGCGGGTACCATTTCATTCTTCTCGTCATTAATTTGCGGGAAGGAGAAATTATTGTCCTTGACTCGTTAAGGAGATGCCCTAAACAATACAAGACATGTTTTGATTTGGTGACAAGGTAATTTCATTTCTTATCGCCTCTTTCGTTCATTTCCTGATATCAAAGAATTTATGACTAATTATTTGTTCATTTTCTTTGTCGGGCAGCGTTTGGGAAAAGTTCATCGTGGAAGATCCGACCGCTGGATAGCCTAAGAAGCTGGTCTGGCGTAGAAACAACGTAAGTAGTACTATACCTAGGCCCATGCACCATTATCATACTTGATTATTATTTGATTAAACTCTATTCTTCTATAGACTTGCCTTAAACAGCCACCAGCGACTGATTTATGTTGGATTCTTCGTTTGCGAGTACATGCACACTCTGGTCAAAGAGAGTTTGAAGAGCAAAAGAAGTCAAGAAGTACGTAAACATTATTCACAACATTATTTTTATACCATCAATCGTGATAAGTTTTATTCATTTCATATATCATGTATTCATTCTGATAACATTCTTTAACAGTTGGCAAGAAAGCGCAACGAGTTACCAATAAAGACCTGCTTCAGAGCAATTGCGGAGGAGTTGGCGGGATTTTACCTTGAGCATGTCATAGCGGAGTCCGGAGAGTACCACTATACTTCTAAGTAGTATGCGTACATGTAATAGTGATCTCCATGTAACTAAGTACCTGGAACCGGGAAACGTGATCTTCATGTACCACGTACTTAATTGTGTATGTGTCATCAACATGATCTTCATGTAATCGTATGTATGCATCATATGCAACTTGATCTAGCTTCGTATAGTAATTTATACCTGTTTTTGGCGCATCGACGTGTGGTACCATCCGAAACCCCTACCCTGAAAATTGGTCGAAATTAAAATAGAAAAAGCAAAACCCTAAAAATTGGTCGAAACTAAAAAAAAGGAAAACCCTAGTCCCGGTTCGTAGCACGAACCGGGACTAAAGGGTCGACCCCCGCGCGCTCTGCCGTGGCCACGTGGGGGGCGCTCATTGGGGTGGGGCTCTGGTCCCGGTTCGTATTGAGCCGAGACCAAAGGTGTGTGTGTGGGGGGGGGGGGGGGGGGCTCTAGTCCCGCTTTGGTAGTCCCGGTTGCCTAACCGGGACTACAGGCCGTCTGGAACCGGGACTAGAGCCCCGATTTCCAGTAGTGTGGGCAGACCTGCAGTCTCACGAGTTGTGGTAGGGGAGGGGAGAGGAAGATAGAAAGAGGATAAAGGACGGGCGCATGGCCAAGTGCTGTGTTGCTGGCATGTGGTTCCCGCCTGTTATGGTCTAAGTGGTGAGTTTCCTGACCGCTTCAAATTAGCTACTCCCTTCATTTATAAAAGGATGTTTTAACTTTGTCTAAATTTTTATTTATCTACACTGAAACATGTCTAAATATATGTAAATTTAGATAAAGTTGAGACATTTATTTTATGGACGGAGGAAGTACATCAAGACTTTATACGACAAGCTTCACGCTCCACTTGATTTCGGTATCCTTTGCAAAGTCTGCATTTAAATGGTCGGTTTCCCTTTTAACTGAGAGCATCTCCACCGGGGGCCTCTAAATCGGTGTCCGGCACCCCCAATTGGGCCTCCTTTGGGGTGTGTCGGACATGTGTCCGGGCAACATTTGGAGGCCGCCCACAGCGCCACTCCCCAAAGGCCTACCCCCCAAACGCGCCAAATTTTGAGCAAACTGTCGAACACCTTGCGGGCATGTCGTGGTCTCAAATGAGGAACAAGACGGCGGTGCATGCATTAATTAAAATGTCTCAAATGATGCCGGCATCAAACAGTTTTGCCGCACCGGAGAACAAGTCAGAGACTTGGCATAGTTTCGACCGCGCCGGAGAACAATCTCCAACGCCGGCCATCAAAAAAGGATCGACCGCGCCGGAGAACAAGCCTCCAAGGCCGGCCATCAAAAGGGCGCCTCCCTGGCGCAATGGTTCATGCCGATCACGCGGAGGCCTCCTCCTCGACTTCTTCCTCGTCGTCCTCCGCCGCTTCGGCCTCCTTCTCAGCCAGGATGTGCCTCCATTCGGACACGAAGTAGGTCTTCTGGTTGGGGCTCATGCCGGTCGTGTTCGTGGCCATGAAGAGACGCTCCTCCTTCTTCTGTTGGTTCTTGAGCTTGGCCTCCTACATCTTGAAGTAGAGCTTCCACTTCTCGTCGGACTTGGCTTGTAGCTTCTTCTTCTCGACGATCGCCGCGGCCACCGTGGCAACGTATAGCTTCACCGACTCTTGGATGCTGCCTGCGGCGCCCGAGGCCCCTGGCTTCTTGCCAGCCCTGGCGGCCGCCTTGCACGCCTTCACTCCCATCTCGGGACGCTCGGCGGTAGCAGCCGGCAACTTTCTTTCATCTCCCTCGGCAGTGCCTTGGTCTTTTATATGGCTCTTCCACTTCGGGCAACCTTTAACCACCTCCCAAACATGCATGAACTTGTATGGCTTCTTGCCATCCGACTCCAAGTCAAGGTAAAAGTACTTGGCGTTTTGAGCTACACAAACAAAGGCCAAGTCAAGTATGCATGTAAACATGATGGGTAACAAGTTAAGATGATCGGCTAACCTTGTCGGCATCGTTCTTGCCACTCTCGTCTCTCATCAAGATTTGCTCATTGCAATGGTGAAACTTGGTAGTGAGAGACGAGATGACGCCCCAACGGCTCTCAACCGATTTGGCATTGCGGTCAGGCAAATCTTGATGAGGAGGATACGACCTTCTTTCGGTGTAGTCCTTCTGAATGCGTGTCCAGTAGGCCTTCTTCCTTTGGTTAGCGCCCTTCTCGCCGTCCATGCTCACGTTCATCCACGACTCGGCCAACAAGACGTCCTCAGTCACGCACCAAGTCTTGCCTCTGTTTCCAGCCTTCCGGACGCCATCCTCTTCTTCGTTGACCTCCCCATCCTGGCCCTG
Organism: Poa annua; assembly: GCA_026929855.1. Lineage (NCBI taxonomy): Eukaryota > Viridiplantae > Streptophyta > Magnoliopsida > Poales > Poaceae > Poa > Poa annua. Next base: position 78,341,660 of record CM049433.1, read on the forward strand.
GCCGGCATCCCCTTCCTGGCCCTGGCCCGCATCCCCTTCGTCGCCCTGGCCAAACTGATCTGTCTCGACGTAGGCACTGGCGGCGAAGGTACTATCGTCGTCGATGATTGAAGTCATTAACGAGGCGTCCTACCCAGCAAAAACCACAATTTGCATCGTCGGCAATTAATGCACAATACAACAATTTGCATCCGGCCGCCCGCAGTCACTGCGCCCAACAAACAATCGGCCGGGGAACACAATAAATGAGGGGGATCAAGATTATAAATAGCACTCACATGGTCGCCGAAGAAAAGGCCGCGGGAAGCAGTCCCGTCTTGGCTCGTCGAAGGTGTCCGCCGCAACTCCGGCGGTTCGCTGAACAACAGCGCGGCGACAGATCGATGTGCGACTCTTCGGGAGAAAACCGCGACACCTGCGACGGGTAGCCGGAGGTGCCGTTGCAGAAGGCCTGGACAGACGGCGACCCGATGATACGTCTCCAACGTATCTATAATTTCTTATGTTACATGGTTATATTATACCAACTGCTACATGTTTTATATTATGGTTTTTATGCATTTTCTGGGACTAACCTAATAACAAGATGCCGCAGTGCCAGTTCCCTGTTTTATGCTGTTTTTGGTTTCAGAAAAACTGTTAAGGAAATATTCTCGGAATTGGACGAATCAAAAGCCAAAGTCCCTATTTTTCTCGGGAGCTTCCAGAACACCGAAGAGGATATGGAGGAGAGCCACGAGGCGGGCCGCGCCACCACGTGGTGTGGGCACCTCGGGGCTCCACCGCCTTCGCCCTTTCGCCTACAAATACCCCCCGACAAAATAACCCTAGGCACCCGAACACTTTTCCACGATACGTTCCAGAGCCGCCGCCGCCGTCAACCGTAGTTCGGGAGGGTTCAGAAGCTCTTCCCGGCACCCTGCCGGAGAGGGGAATCATCACCGGAGGGCTCTACATCACCATGCCCGCCTCCGGACTGATGCGTGAGTAGTTCATCCTTGGACTACGGGTTAATAGCAGTAGCTAGATGGTTGTCTTCTCCTATTGTGCCATCATGTTTAGATCTTGTGAGCTGCCTATCATGATCAAGATCATCTTTATGTAATGCTACATGTTGTGTTTGCTGGGATCCGATGAATAATTGAGTACTATGTCATTTGCTTCATTATATATTATGTGAGTTTGTTATTTATGATCTTGCATGCTCTCCGTTACTTGTAGATGCTCTGGCCAAGTAGATGTTTGTGACTCCAAGAGGGGGTATTTATGCTCGATAGTGGGTTCATGTCTTCATTTAATCTGGGGGAGTGACAACAACCTCTAAGATTGTGAATGTACTGTTGCTAATAGGGATAAAACAGTAGTTCTTTGTCCAAGGATAATTGTGCTACTTACATTACACACTTTACTTAATGCGATAATATGTTGTTTGCAACTTAATACTGAAAGGTGTTGCGGATGCTATCCTGAAGGTGGATTATTAGTCATAGATGCAGTTGGATAACAGTCTATGTATCATGTTGTAATGCTCAAATGAATCTCACACTAGACACCATGACTTGTACATGCATCATTATGCAGTTCTTTATTCTGTCAATTGTCCAGCTGTAATTTGTTTACCCTCATGTATGCTATTATTATTTATGGAGAGACACCACTAGTGAACTGTGGACGCGGTCCTTTTCTTTAAACTGATAATACAACCTACTGCAATCCTGTTACTTTCATTCTCTGCAAACAAACATCATTTTCCACACATACGTTTAATCCTTTGTTACTGCAAGCCAGTGAGATTGACAACCTCACTGTTAAGTTGGGGCAAAGTATCTTGGTTGTGTTGTGTGCAGGTTACACGTTCGTGGTTGACACCGGTAGTGCGCCCTGCCAAGGTCAACCGCAGCAACCTTCGGAAGAATTCTAGTTTCCTACTGGTTCGATAAACCTTGGTTTCACAATTGAGGGAAATTTGCTACTGCACTACTTCATACCTTCCTCTTGGGGTTTCCCAACAACACCACACCGGTGCATCACCCGACAAACCCGCTTTGACTGATTTGACTCATGGCGACCAACACCTCGGCGGCGTTGGCGTTGTCGTTCGGCGACGACAGATCAGCCGACTTGTCCTTCGCCTTGACTCGTCGTTGTTGCCGAAGCTGGGAAGCGGTGGCGCGGAGCTGGGCCTGGCTCATGGGCGCCGGCAACGAAACCTCCTGCGGCTCCCGGTTCATCGGCTTCTTCTTCGGCTGCGACGACGTCGGCGGCTTGTGCCCTTTGGGTTTCGAGAGGCCGGGACCCTTGGGCGGCATGGTGGCGGAAGGCGAGGAGGTCGCGGCGGCGTGCGTGAGGGTTTGGGAAATGGAGGGAAGACAGGGAAAATTTTGGCGCCGGGGGCGTCAATGTAGAGGAACGGGAATTGGGCGCAGGCGGGCCATCGCTGTTAGGGCCATGCCCGAGGCGATGTCTGGCACCCCAGGAGGGCCTCCAACTTGGAGGCCCGGCCCCCCCCCCCCCCCCCCCCCCCCAAAGGGCTTTTGGGGGTCCTTTAGAGGCCCCCGGTGGAGATGCTCTGATGAGTGTTTTTTTTTACTGCAAAGTATTCCTCTGAAATGACTTTATTTCTGTATGACTTTTTTTTTTTACCTCATGAGTGTTTTTTTTACTGCCAAATATTCCTCTGAAATGACTTTATTATTGGCTACGCAAAGAAAATAAGAATGCAGCAAGATCATCTATGAATGGCTACAACGGTCCTTGAATACTGAGAGTTCACGAAGCTTGTCATTCTGTAGCACTAGCACAAACGCTCCGCGTCTAGCGCAAACCATTCCCGAAAATCATCCTACCAGGCACTAATAGCATGGCCAAGTGCTGTTCAGGTAGCCAAAGCCAATTACTCTAGGTGTCAGATCCAAGAAAGCCTAGACATGCACATCCAGGAGTTCAGGATATCAGGGTGCAATGGCACAAACCACAGAAGCACATCCCTGATCCTAAACTCCACACACTCGAGCTCACTTTTATACGTGTGTTTGTAGGGTTTAGTAGCATGCATGAAGAGCTTCGCTACACGTGGCAATGTTAGGTCAGACTTCAGTTGCTAACGGCTGAGAAAACTGTATGACGGCATGTCCTCGACTTGCTGAATATCTTCAAGTAACAGCTCTCTCTCGAGCTGGCGTCGTGTGGATTTAATAACAGTCTGCAGTGAGTAGAGCAAACTGGTCAGGAATGAAAGTACTCTGTACGAAGAATGACTACAAGATTGCGTCTTGAAGACATACATTGAAATCCATGTATGTGGCGTGCATTTCAAGCCATTTCTGATCCATCAGCTTAAAGGTTATGCAGTAAAGAATGTCAAAAGCTCGATCATTTTCTGAAAAAAGAAAAGAAGCAACATGGTTAGATTTAGTGTCGAGAAATGCTTACAGTCACAGTAATCAGATCTTAATATGTATATATGCTATTGATTTAGTTTTGATTACGTTACGACTGCCCTTTGTCAACTGAGCTCATGGTCAGGATATTGCATTGTTCACAAGCACTTAAACCTTTAGTTCATGGTTTGTAAGGCAATAAGGCGGTTGTTTTTCTAAGGCGGAGGAGGGGCGCCTAAGCGACGCCTTAGGGCGCCTTAAAAACCATGCTTTAGTTAAAATCGTCAATGACTTACAGCTGCTATGGATCAGCGCATGAGACTACTCAACTAAACAGTTCTTTCGATGTGAAGAAAGGTCCATATATGAGTTATATAGGGCTTCAATCCTGCATGAATGTTACAGTAGATTTTTTTTTACGGGTACAGTAGAATATTGACGGTACCTGTAAGCAGATTTAGGAACACTGCTCCAATCATTGACCTTGGCTTAGCTGCAAAGAAAGTCAGCATCAGTAATTATGCCACAAATCCACATTGCTACTTGCAATTGCAAAACTAGTTTCGCAATTTAGAAACTATATGCATGAATCAATGATAAATAAATTGATCATCTAGTCGAAGAAGCAGAGAAAAGTTTAACGAACAAACCTGCCTGAAGATCAAGCATCTGAATGAGCATGAATGTAATATTAACGCCAGCTACCGCAAATGGATATTCCCACAATGCTCTGTCACCATTCTGCTTACAAAGAAGCTCCTCGAAGGATTTCTGCACAGAAAGTGCCTTATTGTTGAGATGATTTAAGGGTCGAACATAAATATGGAGTAGCTATCTATTACGTCGATTAGATATAATATGGTTTATTATCTCAACAGAAAGTTATTATTAAAGGGTCACTAGCCGTTAAATTGCCAAGCAAGGCAGGGCTCCATCCCAAGCCAAATAGATATGTATATAACTAACTGTACAACATGAATCTGTAGATCCTTTCCTGTTCTGGTTAAAAATACTAATTGAAGGCTACACCAAAATGTAGGCTAATATTAGGGAGAGATAGGGATGCATCTGAGCCGGTAGTCAAGGGATATGTACTCACTGGGTAGTTCCTTGCGAAGTAAAGTAAATTCTCCAATGAGATAAAGCCACCACCCCTGCAATTCAAGCACAGCATATGATTGCACATCCAAAATTTAACCAGACAATTATTAGTTAAAACACATGGATGGGAATTAAGGGGGAAATAATACCTGAAATCTGTGGATGGATCTTTCCCTTGCCATCCCATCTCCTTCCACTGGTCTGATACTAGTCCTAGAAGTTCAGTTCCAGGAAAGGAAGCATGCCAAAGTGCTTTCAGTGCTTCCTAATGAACAAAAGGTGTGGTGAATGTGTTAGTAACCTTTTGCAGACAAACCAGCACATGTGATGATGAATTAGGTCGAACTGATCAAGTGGAGCATGGAAATGTATACTCAAGTTTGCTATATCAATACTAAGAGGTAGAGATAGCTATAATTCTTTTGGGGGCAGTAGCAGCAGAAACAATTAATAATACTAGAGGACAAACTATAAGCAAGCATGTGACCACAGCAGGATCAATTGGCTAAACTACTCAAATCAAAATTTATTTTCTTTAGGTTTCTGAACATTGCCCATGGCTACAGTGAGTCTAACTAAACTGATGGACTAAGTTATGGATGACCTGTATATCCCGTTGGTTTCAGTGTCCCGATACTCTGGACAAGAGAAATCCTTTTGCAGTAAAGAAAACATGAGAACAGGGTCATTTTGCTAGTATCTCGTATATACTACGTCAACCTACTCGCGAATCTTATAAACAGAGAACAAAGTTTACCGTGGGAATTTTAACAGGAATATCAGTATGGATTGTATGAAATAGCATATTAAACGCGTAAGTGGAAGCAATATCATCGCTATCTCATACCTGATGATCACTATTCTGACTATCATAAGGCACCTCTATCCGGTTCTGCAATCTTTGCAGACACTCTTCCTGCAACAGGAGAATATATTGTCATCCCTATAGGGAACTTCGAAGTTAAAACTCCTAAAGTGTACCACATCACATGCCTATTCCAGAGAGTTATTTGTTTCTGTTTACAGAAACTGGCAGGCAGGAGCTCTGCCTTTTCATTAAGAAGAATAAATTGTATGGAAAAGCAAGCGTGAATTGTCATGGCTCAGTTTCCCTGTTCTTATCTATCAGAAACCAGGCAAGCAGGGAGCCAGGGATCAATCAAGATGCAAGTCCTAAGCACACAAGTATAATGAAACACAACCAACGGGTTGCATGCTCTGCCCCCTCGATGTGATCTTTCAGTAACCGTTTGCATTCATCATGGTTGAAAATAAGCGCATTCCAACATTGCTAAATACATATACTCCCCAAATCTCTGCATCTACGAGAAATCAACCAAAACAAAACGAGAGCATGGTTTCACCTGGGCCGGGGTCAGATCGAAGGAAATGCGCGCGTCGCTGTCCCTCCTCTGCACGCAGACGCAGGAGAAGCCCCTCCCGATCCACGCCGTCGACCCCGACACGACGTCCGCTGGAAATGGAAAAAGGAGAGAACCCCCATCGACGTCAGCGACTACTTCCTTGTATGTAGAAACAAGGAAGCAAGCAACGGGGGAATCCGAATCCGAGCGGACTCACGCACCCACGTACCCGGTGATGGGTGGTGGCCTGAGAGGCGGCGCACGGCGAGGAAGGAGCCGCCATTCTGCTCCATATGGCGCCCTCTCCGTCTCCGGCTGCTTCGTCCCCCTCTCTCTCTCTCTGAGGTCCGGGCCCCGGCTACCAACGCGCCGCGATCAGCGCGGGATCCCCATGGCTGGCTGGCTGGCTCGGGCGTGCGGGCGTGGGGGGGGGGGGGGGGGGGGGGGGGGGGGGGGGGGGCAGAGCGCGAGATCCCACGGGGGGACGGACGGTGGCTCCACGAGGCTCGGCGCCGCGGCGCTCTTCCCGGCGCGTCGCCGTCCGTTTGGTTGGCGCTTCCGGGTTGGCTTTGGGCTGCGGATGCCGATAGGTGTGGCGGCCTGTCCGCCTATGCCTATGCCCTCTGGGATAATTTGCGACTGTGCCCTGTTGCTTTCCGTTTTTAGCCAGATCTGACCAATCTCGTCCAATTAGTCCATAATTCTCGTTTAATTACTCATTACCTGCTTTAAATCGCCTAATCACCTTGCTGATGATCAGTTGGCCTGCTAGTAGCTGGAGCGTGCCATGTTTCCAAAGAGAGACCAAAAGGTAGCAAAAGTGACGGGGGGAAAGGTGTGGCCATTGATCATCCGGTGGTTCACACTGCGTGCCTTGCATCTAAAGCTTGCTGAGTAGACTTGGTAGAGCTCACATGAAGCCTGATTACACATTGAGATAGATGACCTAATGCATCCGATTCCCAGCTATATCGTGTAAAGAGATGCCTGGAGAAAGAACTCTGAAACATGTAGCTTTGCTAGCTTGTACAGCAATTGGATTGACAAAATGCCTTTTTAGCCTGTGTTCATTGTTATAAGCACTAGACTCCCTGTTCATAATATTGGGCAGATAAAGCAATGCAAATGGCACAGTCCTTTTTAGCTCCTATTCTTGTTCTAGTCCCTACCTGTCTTGTCTAGTATAACTGACTGCAAACCAAGTTGCAATGTTTTTAAATCAAAAGGTTGCAGTGTTCTTCTCGTCGTATTTCTTAAGGTCTGAACTCTGAAGTACCTTGATTGCATCTTCCAAATCTGGACTTGGACATCAGCTCCATGAATCGTGACCGTGTTCCAGCTGCACCCCTGTTCTCCAACGATCAAGCTAAGCAAAGATCATATCAGCAATCTGAAGTATAATTCAGAAAAAATGAGATATAATCAGAGGGCTACCTTTTCTTCGGGTAAGAGCGATTACCTTTCAGTGCACCTTGCACATGATAGTGCCTGATAGCTAATGTTTTCTTATGCAGCTCCTACTCTATCGTCTTCACAGAAGTTGAAGCTATTTTTTACTCACAGATACTGACCAATGTCATAAATCTTGTCCACCCAATATGCTTAAAGAAAGTACAAAGTAGGGAGAAGGATTGCAACAGATCCCACAGCAAGTGGCCTACAATAATCATTCTAAATGAGCCATTCAATAGCATAAAGTATGGTCATGCACATGGCAAGCAAATGCCTAGGTATACTTCCTGAGCTCGGTTTTAGCTAATTTTCTCACTGATGAAACCGAAGCATACACGTTCAACAGAGGGCAAAAACTTCTACAGCTGATCTATGATGTGCATCAACTGGAACACTATTTTAATACATTATTGCCCCATACTACCATCCAAAAACACAAGTTATACAGACATCAAGCTTCAAAGAAAGTAATGGACCCTTTGAACTATGGTGAAACTGGTTGGCTCCACCTGCGCTTGACTTCAGTTTTTGTCCGAACCTCTCTGAGTTTCCCATCAGTTCCATAATCTCTCTCCATCACCAGATTAATCCCTTCCTCCGAGTACCAACTAACTCCTATGCAGAGTATACCGTCTTTATCCACGTCAACATAGGCAGTGACGCCTCCAGGTAACCAAAGCACGGTCACATCTTGCATATCAAGCATCTCCTCCTCCCCGAAGAAAACTGAGCTCTCTGGCAAGGTTCTCTTCTTCATGGTCTCCATGTTCAAGTATACGAAGAGGGCTCCACCCTCTAGTTCTTGCACTTTCTCACTGAAAATTGGTGTTGCACTGACTTCATATACTTTCCAGAAGCCTGACAGTTCGGATGGTTTGGTCCGTGTTCTTTGAGAGAAAGGTTTAACATCAACAGGAGCATTGCTGCAAAAAAGAATATAAATGCATTTCAAGAGCATGATAAATGCATTAATCTACAAAAAGGTGCAGTATGATGTTTCTTGTGGATGAAAGTAAGTTAGGTTCCAAAATTACAATGAGAGCAATATCTCCTGGAAGATAATACTCCCTCCGTTTCAATGAACAAGGCGTAATTTTTTTTTCAAAATATCCCACAAATTAAGGCGCAGGGTGTAGTTCGCCCCGTTTATCTCAAAGCTACCCCTCGCAATTGTCTCCCCGGACTAAAATATCGACAGAGATCAGTTAACTGTGGTTCTGCGCATTGACCATGCATGGCGCATGCATATGCTGAGGGCAATTATTGCGACGTTGGGAAGGAGAAATAGAAGGCATGCGCACCATGCGGGAGAGATTTGAGGAACAAGTCTAGCGATTTTGTAGGGGTACGTTTGGAAAGATTTTTTCAGCCTGTACTCTCCTTAATCGACGAGCTAAAACTTTCACGCCTTAAATAGAGGAACGGAGGGAGTACATAGCATCAGGAACAAGCATGCACAAGCTATACATGAGAATGTCTTCAGTGCTTTGAAGATAGAAAGCATGTCAAAGGATGATATGAAGAAGAGGTAAACTAAGTTTTCTATTAGCCCTATTTTAATTGGTTGTGGGCAAAAGACAGTCTGTAAATCAATTCCTCATTGTTAAATCTCTATAGTTTCCTCCTAAGAATAGCAATAAAGATCTAAGCCATGAGCAGGACAGCAGATAAACTTGTAGCAATGGATAACAGGAATCGTACTCTTCAACGTGGATACTTGCTGGGCAAGCCCATTGTTCTTCATATACAGCAACCCTTACAGTTTGTATATTAGCTCCTCCTTCATTAAACTCGATGGTATGCACAATACGCAGCCTTTTGTGACATCCTTTTACCAGACACTAAAACAGAGATCGATGCCATCATCAATCATTGATTGGCAAATCCAAACACGCAGACAACAAAAAGTATCGAAAGAGAAAGTTAAATTCATATATACATGGAAGTGTACTACATATATACATATATAATGAGCATCCATAATACACTCCTACAATACTAACAAAAGTCTCTCCAGCAAAAGACTAACATGATAATCATATATTCTTACAGAAAAACTAGTTAATTAAAAGGTACTTCAGTAAGGGCTCGTTTGGCACTCATCAATTCATTTCATTTGGAAAAATGAAATGAAATGAATTCCATAGAAATGACAGCATTAGGGACAAGAATTGACTTAACATAGCATAGGCATTCTCTGGAATTCCAATTGAAATGACATTCCAATTCTATGACAGCCAAACACGTTTGGGTATGGAATCTGAAATGAATTCCATGAAAATGATGGGTGCTAAACGACCCCTAAATGATTTCCATAATACTAGCTGATACAGATCCTTGTTACAAAACAAAGAAAGAGGAGTAAGTACCTAGCACAGCATCAGAAGCATGCACATTACTATTGGTATGGACTTGCTGTTTAGACATCTATCAGATTCATAAGAACTGTCCACATGCCTATGCGGTAGTTATCATATAAGTAACCCATTCGGTTCATTACTCGTGTAAGATGTCAAAAAATATCGAAGGAAAACCTTGGGCAAAAGACGATTCTCAGTCAACATTCCAGTAACCAAAAAATTTTTTGCAGAGCATAAGTAAAACTTTAGTAGAGCACATACTTGCTCAAACTTATACGTTGGTGAAAGGAAGTATTTAGATTCATCGTATTCACCAATTTCTATATCAAGCGGACCTCTAGAGTATGATCCGTCCTGAAAATGAAAAATGCCATGGTCAAAGGAATTAGCGGGTTATTCATAATTCACAAAACAAGAAGAAAAATGCAACATACTGAAATAGGTAAGATGATGACCCAGTCTCACAACAAACAATTATTTATTGAACAGTAAAAGATATACTTAATCTCAACAGTATATTTCAATTAAATGGGGGAAAACAGAAGGTCAAAGGCCTCATGGCTAGTTTGACATAGGGAAAACGTATCCCATGAGCTAGATTATTCAACTTATAGTTGTAGGCCAAGGGCTAACAGATAACTCTACAGATATCCAGAAGCTTCCTTGGATCTGTTTCAAAAAAATTGCATGACTAGCTTGAGCACAGAAAGTTATATTGAATACACTAGTTGTTCGAATTAAACTCATCTTTTAAAAAATCTATGTAAACAGTCTATATGTCAAAAAAAAAAAAGACCCCCATGGTTCATGATTTCTCCCAATATGAATGGTAAGCATGCACCATGAACATCTTAATGGGCACTGCTAATGAAGATAACCTGTTGAGGGGTTCAAGGTTTTAAAAAAATATTGCCAACAGGGGAATGATCCCTCCCCTGCCAATACGTTGGTAGGTAGGTGAGACACCCATAGCTCGAGTAAACCTCTGCTGGGTCTCGAATTTTTGCGAGTAAGCCTCAGCTGGGTCTCGAACCCGGGCGGGCTGGCTCCACACTCAGAGCACAAGCCACCAGGCGCCTGGTTCTACGGTTCAAGGTTTTACATCACAACTAACTGCTTTTTATAGTTTTCTAAAGCAGTGTTTAAGAGTTGTATGTTTAACAGCAGAAAACAGGTTGTGGTTCTAAGATAACAAAAATATAGAGGAATGCAATCATATTTTCAATTAAGTTAGTTGTAGCTAAATATAATATACTGTGTAAGCAAGACCATTCAGAAAGTTGTAGCTTCAACAGCCGAACAAGAAAACATGTTTGGACAAAAGTATTTGAGAAAGACAGAAGAAAAGGTGAAGAGAAAAGAATCCCACCTCAAAAAATACGATCCCTGGTTCCACAGTAATAATATCTTCATCAAGTACATCGCTCCTCTTAAGATCAAAATGTTCATGGGCAGGTAAATCAACAGATATTTTCCCACTTGAACCACCATGATTCCAATAATCATCTTCGGAACTCTGCTTCTCAGCCTCCCCGTGAGGATTGAGTTGCACCCAGTTTGTCTTTCTTCGGATTGCGGACACATAACCACCATCATCAAACTTCTCAATGCGAGAAAGAGTGTAGCAATCATAAAGGTACTCCTCTTTGCTTCCTAGTCCAACAGGCTCCATCTCTGCCGTGATTGGAGAGAACACAGCTCCGACACCCTTCCACATGCCACTTAAGCTACTGGCAAATGTTTCCCAAGAAGGCCTTATAACAGGTTCCTAAGATCAGAGAAGACAACAGAAATTCCATCAAATAGATAGGATTTACTCACCTCTTAATTGATATCTGATTCAAGTGTGCTTCGACACAACTCAAACTCCATAATTTCCCTATATTTGAAGCTAGATAAGTTGTCAACTGGGATCCCACCAATATCCCACTTCTACTCCCTCCGTCCAACAAAGGACGTCTTGAATTTGTCAAAAAGAGCATGTATCTAGACATGACTTAGTGTATAGATACATGCTCTTTTTGATAAAGTCAAGACATCCTTTGTTGGACAGAGGGAGTAGTTTATTTGTGAATTTCTAGTTCAAATTTTGGCCCGAAATTTTGTACTAAAAATCCCCAAATGAACTAGAAGTGGGATATTGGTGGGATCCCACTTGACACCTTAAAGCTAGCCAATTATGAATAACATGTTTCGACAGAAGAGCACAGTAGACTACAGACTGAAATTACAACATACTAGTGTGTCCAATTTTGTAGCAACCAGGTTAAATGTCATAAACAAATCTCATGCTCTCCATCAAAGCGTATAACTGAAGCAGTTGGGGATATCTAATTTGCACTGACAAATTGAAGAGTCCCCCCACCCACGATTGCCTCCGAAATGGATTGGCATGACACGCTACACGCACGTATACATGGCACAATTGCTGTCAGATTAACTATCTGAGCTCGTTAGACAGTGGCAGTTTCAACGTACCTGGGTTTGGAGCACGGTCTCGACCTCCACGAGCATGGCCCCGGAGACCAGAATCCTCGAGCCGGCGTCATTCTCATTCCCCCTCCCCGGTGGCGGCGGGGACCGGCTGCGCCCGTCCGGGCGCCTACGCCCGCGACCGCGACCACGCCCCCGGTGGTTCTTCTGGGACCGAGCCTTCTGCTCGTCGGCGCGTTCGTTGTCTACGCTCCAGACGTTCTCCTTCCCCCTCCCGCCCCGGGCGGCGCACCGAACGGTGGCCCTAGAGGTGGAGGGGCGCTGGCTGTGGGCGCTGGGGCCTATGACGGCGAGGCTGCCCCCGCACGCGCCCAGGCACGGCGGCTGCATGCTCTTGCTCGATCGGAGCTGGGGTTGCTCGGCGAGTGTGCAGAAGCGGCGTCGGCGGAGGCGAGAATGGTTTGGACTTTGGGGATAGTGCCTCTGCCTCGGAGGCTCGGAGAACGCCGTCACGTTGAAATGTGGGCCCCATGGTAACAGGAGGGAGGAGAAGTTTTTTTCTAGAAGAAGGATGAGAAGTTTTTTTTTAGATTGAAGGATGAGAAGTTGAGAACACATCTCTCAGAGTGTTTAAGCATACTTTGGTGATAGGCTTTCGGGCCCAGTAAATCATGGGCTTTTTTTTTTGAAGTGGGAAATAATGGGTTAAACCCTCCGTCTTTCAAGTTGCTCCGGGTGACCCTGACACTTTGATCTGGCCGTGGCGGCATTCTCGTGTCGTGTCCTTTCGTCGTGAAGGCGCCGTTTTAGAGTGCATAATTCACCAGATGTAGTTTCGTCTCCTCGTGACTCGTGTGTTGGGGTTGTGTGGCAGTCCACTAGCACTCGTGTATGTTGGGGTAATGGTGTTGTTGGGATCTGTGTGTTGTGATGTCAAGTTGTATGTTGAGTTTACATGGTCGTTTTTTATCTATGAAATGGGACGATAGGCTGTTTTGAGAGATTAACGGGCTTGATCAAAACGAAAGCAAATGGGGTTGCTACTCCTCCATTTGAGAGTCACTAATGTTTCCCCATTTTTCTCATGTTGTCTTTCATCGGCCTCGCGAGCCGGAGCCCTGAAGGGAGAGGTTGTTAGGCCTCGTCTGTATACAATAGGTTAGGCTGTAATATAGGTAATAGGTTAGAGTTGTTGAGATGGCGGACTAGCGATATGTCGTTTCTTCACCGCCTGCCACGGTCACTTTCGAGCTGCAGCCATAACTCCATGAAGCTATTCTGTTGCTGCCATGGTGGGAGGTGTAGATGAACGGCGAATCTAGAGGCGAGGTCTTCAAAAAGCTCGCTGAGGTGCAATCTTGGGGAGCTCTGAAGCTTCTTACTACTACTCCCTGCGCTATCGCGTAGATGGGAGGATGGAGACCATAAGGTTGCTTCGCCCGCTCCTCGATCTTGCATTTTGAGGGAAGGTTGGACGCGTGCCGTCGTGATGCGCTACGGAGATTGCGGAGCTCTCTGTGCTCTGTTGCTTTATGTCTGAGCTTTTTCTTTCTCCACTATGGAGTGTCTTAATCAACATCGGTTTGGGGTTCCTCGTAGGCATTGCACCAAGTGGCTTATTCTCCGGTGGCGACATTGGTGCCCGGACCTAGAGGTCCCGTGGTTCCGGCTCGGAGACCTAGGAATTGTGTTTTCTGTTAGGGTCTCACGTGCGAAATTAGAGACATATGTTGTATTTTTTTCGGGCCTCTTTGTAAACTTGTACACATGACGCTTGACTAATGCAACCTTCCCATTACGAAAGCAACTTACACCTCCTATTTGATATTCTGAAAGCAACTTCCTTTTACAAGAATTTCAAAAGCAACTTGCTCTTCTTAATCCCTCACAAGGAAATGCTAAGAAAACTAGAGCAAGGACCAAAGTTTTAATGTGTTATAGCTTTTTGCGTATGTTGCCGATGAATCCACGTACAATTTTCCGTTATATAGCACTATTCAGCTCTTATTTAACTCCGCTACTTTCTTTGGTCGACGGTATTTGCTACTATATCTATCCCGCTATTTAAAACATTGATCAGGTCCAGCGTATTTGCGCCTTCATGGCGTAGCATCTGAACTTTGAGTCATCGAAAGCACCAAACATGTATGCCTGCCTAGTGCCTAAGGGCATTTCTAGCGGCCCGATGCAAACTGTGATCAAATCGTGTCCGATTTGGTCTGTTTGTGTCGGGTCGCGAACACAAAATGGGCTCTGTCCGCTCGAATGTCCGTTTGGGTCGCGCCCCAGCCCAGCGGCCCGACGCATATTTTTAAAACTTGCATATATTAATAATAGATAGTGTACATTTTAGGACACGAAAATAAAAATAGAAATTAAAAAACATAAAATATAATAAAATGCCCTAGTCCAGGGCTCGCCGCCGGCGCCTACTCCTCGTCGGAGTCGCCGGTGAGGTCGTAGAAGGGCGACGGGGCCCAGGGGAAGGACCAATCCGCCGCCGGCACCGGAGCATGAGGCGGCGGAGGTGGTGGTGGCTGCGAGGAGGAGGACGCCTCCGGCCAAGGCGCCCAGGAGGAGGAGGAGGCCTCCGTCTTCGGATGCGGCAGCTGGACGCCCCGCCTGTCTCAAAGGCGGAGGCTCTCAGCGTTGGGAGGAGGCCGTCCCAGCGGCTGATCTCGTCGAGGTTGCTCGCGTCGATGGCGAGCTGGAGGGCCTCCTCCTCGCTGAGGTCGGGCGGCTGGAACGCCGCCACAGGCAGGACGTCCTTGTCCATGGCGATGGGCTGCTCCTCCTCTTCCTGATCCTCCTCCTCCTCCTGCGCCGCCGGCTCCCACTCCGGAGGCCACGCTAGCGCGCCTCTTTGCGGCCGGAAGCGGACGGCACCGTAGGGGTAGCCTTCTTCCCCGAGTAGTCCGGCACGTCTCCTCGCGTCACGCTCGGCGCCGGGGCGATCCAACCAATCGGACTGAGGGTGGAACTGCACGTCGGTGCGGAGGTCCTTGGGCAGGAGGCTGCGGCGGCGTAGTATCTCCAATGTGCGCTCCTCGCCGGCTCTGGGCACCGGCGGGACTGGCACCCTCCTCGAGCTGAGGTGCCAACCGCCCGGCAGGTGGACGTCATCCACCGGCACGGGCTTGTCCTTCTGCCACAGGACCGTTGCCAAGGGAACCGTCATGTACGGGCAGTCCCTGACCTTCTTCGGCGGTGGAGATTGGTGGCGCGAGGACCAGGAGGAGCCGCCGGACTCCTTATTCGGCTTCCTGAACGACCGTGGAGTGGTGGCCTCGCCGTCCCTTATATGGGAGGCCGAGGACGCGGTCTTCTAAGCCATTGATGGCGGGCGCTGATACCCGCAGACGGTGGGCAGTGGCGCATCGCCATTGATGGCGGTGGCGCAGACGCTGAAGCGGCGGCGTGGCAGCCTTGCCTCGAGTCATCGCGGCCTCGGGAGACGAAGCAGTTTGCCCGGTCGCTGATGAGCGGGCCAGGTCAAAGGGGCGCGGACACAGCGGACCGTCCGCGACGACGCAAACCAAACCCAAATTTGGGCCGCGTTTGCGTCGCTGCGGATAGCTCGGACAAAATGCATCAGGTCGTTGGGCTGAGTTTTCACCGGACCCGATAAAAACGGACAGAAACGGACCGCGGACGTCCGTTTGCGTCGGGCAGCTGGAGATGCCTAATGCTCACGCTGCTTCACAAAGGATTGAACTCGGCAACAACGCGCGCGATGGTTTGGTCGACGACGATATCGACGACCCGCACACATCCAAGCCTGGCACACGCGCGCGCGCAGCGTAACCCAACTTGGCGGCGCGCGCGTTGCAGCCCAACCCCAGCCACCGTCGCCGAAGGTCCGGCGCCACACCAACACACGTACGCCACGATTAATGGCGCGGCGGTTGTTGGTCGGCCTTGTCCAGCGAGCAGTTCTCCGTCGAATCGATATGCTTTGCTTTTGCGAGGTCCGGCCGGAAAAGCGACGCCTATTCATTTCAATTATTAGGAGGAAAAAGGAAAGCTCTCCGGCCGCCCACCTTGCGCATTCAGCGCGCTGCATGCGGCGTTCCATGCACGCCATTGCCACCGACAGTCACAGTAGTATGGGAAACCCCGGCGGCCGGCGCCGACTGTTGGGGAAGGCAGCTGTGGTGAGACGTGGCACAGCGGAAGCACTGCTTGAGGTGGTTAGATACTGCCAGGCATCATCGGCATTGTGTCGGTCGATGGTCCTTCGGCCTTTGCCAATGCCAACAACTGAGAAATCAAGCTGTGGGCTGTGGCCTGTGGGTTAACTGATGCAGTTATGCTGTATTTTGCCACCAGTGACAGTGAATGGGGTAGGCATACAAGTACGTGGCAGCTGTAGAGATGGCAAAACAACAAATGCCCCGTTTCTAAAAAAAATATAAAAAATAAACAACAAATGAAGTGGAGGCTAACTTTTCTCAACAACAAAAAACTTTGCTTTCCTTGCAATGCATGCAAGGTCTTTATAATCTAAAAATGCAGATGCAAGGTCCCCCGGCCTCCAACGGTTGTCATCACTCTTTTGCCACGTCCACGATACACTGTGGTCGGATGCAGCGATGCTGTTGGTGGTGCACTAATGCATGCATGTATGCCTAAGTTAATCATTGTACCCCGTGATCGGCATGAATCCAAGTGAGCGTGAGCCCTACCCTAGCGCGGACAGAGGCTCTTAGGCTCATGCGACCCAGCCTGTCAATGGAGACTTCGGGGACAGATGCATGGCCAGGCTCTAGTTTGCGAGTCCTTGTCAGGCGTAATTACAAAGGACAGTAGCCAGGGGTAGCTCAATGGTTAGAAATGTGCTATTTATAATCTCGATTCCTCTCATTTATTGTGTTCCCGGCCGATGGTTCGTTACGCGCAGTTATTGCGGGCGGTCGGATGCAAATTGTTGGATTGTGCATTAATTGTCGATGATGCAAATTGTGTTTTTTGCTGAATAGGACGCGTCGATGGCCGAGTCAATGACCTCAATCATCGACGATGGTACTACCTACGCCGCCAGTGACTACGCCGAGACAGATCAGTTCAGTCAGGGCGACGAAGGGGATGCCGCCCAGGGTCAGGAAGTGGAGGTCGATGAAGAGGAGGTCGATGAAAAGGATGGCGTCCGGAAGACTGGAAACAGAGGCAAGACTTGGTGCGAGCATGGACGGCGAGAAGGGCGCCAACCAAATGAAAAATACCTACTGGATACGCATTCACAAGGACTACACCGAAAGAATTGCGTATCCTCCTCATCTAGAATTGCCTTACCGCAATGTCAAATCGGTTGAGAGCCGTTGGGACGTCATCTCGTCTCTCACTACCAAGTTTCACCAATGCCATGAGATAATCTTGATGAGAGACGAGAGTGGCAAGAACGATGTCGACAAGGTTAGCCGATCATCTTAACTTGTTACCCATCATGTTTACATGCATACATAACTTGGTCTTTGTTTGTGTAGCTCAAAGACGCCAAGTACTTGTATCTCGACTTAGAGTCGGATGGTAAGAAGCCATACAAGTTCATGCATGTTTGGGAGGTGGTTAAAGGATGCCCGAAGTGGAAGAGCCATGTAAAATACCAAGGCACCGCCGAGGGAGATGAAAGAAACCTGCCGGCTGCTACCGCCGATCGTCCCGAGATGGGAGTGAAGGCGTGCAAGGCGGCCGCCAGGGCTGGCAAGAAGCCAGGGGACTCGGGCGCTGCAGGCAGCATCCAAGAATCGGTGAAGCTATACGTTGCCGAGTTGGCCGCGGCGACCGCCGAGAAGAAGAAGCTGCAAGCCATGTCCGATGAGAAGTGGAAGCTCTACTTCAAGATGCAGAAGGCCAAGCTCAAGAACCAAGAGAAGAAGGAGGAGCGTCTCGTCATGGCCACGAACACGTCCGGCATGAGCCCCAACCAGAAGGCCTACTTCGTTGTCGAACGGAGGCGCATCCTAGCTGAGAAGAAGGAGGCCAAAGCGGCGGAGAACTACGAGGAAGAAGTCGAGCACGAGGCCGCCGCGTGATCGGCATGAACCATTGCGCCAGGGAGGCGCCCTTTTGATGGCCGGCCTTGGAGACTTGTTCTCCGGCGCGGTCAATCCTTTTTTGATGGCCGGCGTTGGAGATTGTTCTCCGGCACGGTCGAAACTATGTCAAGTCCTTTTTTATGACTTGCTCTCCGGCGCGGCAAAACTCTTTGATTGCCGGCATCATTTGAGACATATCTATTAATGCATGCACCGCCATCCTGTTGCTCATTTGTGTTGTTCATCGGTGGCGACCACGGCATGCCCGCAAGGTGTTCTAAATGTTGACCGGACACATGTCCGACACCCCAAGGAGGCCCAATTGGGGGGTGCCGGACACACATTTAGAGGCCCCCGGTGGAGATGCTCTTATAATCGGAGGTGAAAGCCATGGCATTGGCATAGTAGGATGCTAATCCAAAGGTGAACGGACCGTCGGAGAAGTGCAGGACCGACGGCTGTAAAACAAACCTAATTAGTGGTATTAGGCCCGATGCTTTCGGTTCTAATTAAGGGACTAGATTGGTGGGTACTCCTAAACAAACCTGTAGCTGCCATGACGCCGACCGACGGCGAGAACAGCGGGTGTCGGTCGCTGCAGAAAGAAAATTCGATCAACTTCAGGTCGTTCAGGTTCAGACTGAAGAACAGGACGTACGTTCAGGGGTCGAACTTGCTTCAAGCAGCTTGAACTCGAACACATTGCCAACCCTCGTCCTCACGTGCACGCATAATTCGAACTTGCTTCAAGCAGCTTCAGAGGCAGCAAAGGTTCTGAATGGCGATTTCTGTCTCCGAGCACCGCTGCTCCCTTTAACTTAAAAGAATGAAAAATATATTGAAAATGTTTTGAATGTTTAACGGTTGAGTCGTGTAGGCAACTCAATCCGTACTGTTAATTTCGTGAAACCACTGCATATGCATTGCTCAGCTTGTTTGGGCATGAAACCCTGCACGTAAACGCATCAGCTACGCACGAACCCCCTGCCACGAGTCGTACCGCGCGAAAATGCACCTGAAAATCTTGCACGCATCGATCGATTAGCAGATCAAGGACCCCACCGAGCTCCGTAAGAATGTTCATTAGCTCTGTAATGTGAAGGTGATTTGATCACGTGTTCACCTTCACCATCAACACCGCACTAGTATATATAACAGCCTTCGTTGCATAGGCAGCCTGTACTCACACTCACGGAGAGCAGCTAGCATACTTGGCGAGAACAGAGGACAAGGCTCGACCGAGCGAGAAGAGTTCGTGAGGGAGCTAGCAATGGCGCTCGTGCATCTCCTCCTCTCGCTCCTCCTCGTCTCCTGCGCCGCGCAGTCGCCGGCATCTTCGCCGGCCGCGGCGCGGTCATCCGCCACAGCGCCGACCACGGCCAAATCGCCGTCGCAGGCCTCGGCCGCCGCGCCTTCACAGGTGTCCGCCGCACCGCCGACAACCGCTGCCGCCTCGTCACCGAAGGTATCTGCCGCGGCGCCAACGACCACCGCTGCGTCGGCGCCACAGGTATCCGCCGCCTCGTCACCAAAGGTATCTGCCGCGGCGCCAACGACCCCCGCTGCGTCGGCGCCACAGGTATCTGCCGCCAGCTCGCCGTCGCAGACGTCTGCCGCGCCACCAACGGTGGCCGCCTCGGCGCCACAGGCTGCCACGGCAGCGCCACCGACAACGGCTGCCTCTCCACAGCTGGCTGCCACGTCAGCTCCCCCGACAAGTGCTGCCTCTCCGCCACTTGCTGCCACCTCCTCGTCTCCCGTCTCTGCACCTCCTCTCGCGGCGACCGCAGCCTCTCCGGCGACAGCACCCACCGTCGCCGCGCAGGCTCCTGCCACACTCCTGGCCCCAGCGGCCTCACCCATGGCCACAGCACCCGCCACCGCGCCTCCGACATTGGCTCCGTCTCCGCTGCTCTTGTCCCCGGTCGCGGCGCCCGTCGCTCCGCCGACAACGGCACCCGCACCGGCTCCGAGCGTCGACGCGCCGACCCCGTCGCCCACGTTGGCACCAGAGCTAGCTCCCATTATGGCACCAGAGCTAGCGCCCATCATGGCACCAGAGCTCGCTCCCATCATGGCGCCCGAGCTCTCGCCCATCATGGCACCCGAGCTGTCCCCGCTCGGCTCTGCGAGCCCCTCGCTGTCGCCCGCGTCCGGGCCGGTGGCAGAGGAAGACTCAGCAGCGGCGGCTGGCGCGCGCGCCGGCGTCGCCGCGCTCGTGGCGCTAGTGGTCGCCGTCTTGGTTTAAGCAGAGCTGATGTATGTAGCTCCGTTGTGTTGTTGTTAGTGTTACACGAGACGAGCGTGTTATCCCGCCGGCGTTCCGGACGGACGTCGGCATGTACGATTCTTTGTCTACGGCATGCACATTGGTTATTTATTTCCTCTTACACGTACATACTGTATCATGGATGGATAGGTACTCGTGTGGTCTGAAATGCAATAAGAAAGAGACGGGATTCAGAGGCGATATCTGCAGGGTTGCAATGTGTCAATGGCTGAACACGGTGGTGCTAGATGCAGAAGCTTCAAATGCAGGTCTCCGCCGACAAGATTCAGAAGCTTGAACACTATTACTTGGGGGCCTCTGTTTGCTGCCATGATTTAAGGCTATGTCTTGTAAAAATAAAAAAACTAGATTCAGAAGGTCGAACACGTACGGTTGCAATGCTTCAAGAATCGTAACACATGTACAAACTCTTATCTATGGAGACGTATCCTTCCTACCAGAACTACTATCAGTGACGAAGAAAAGCGGCAACGCGTGCCATCGATCGACTCGAGTGCTCACTGCTCAGAGAGAACAGAGTAAGAAATCTATGCGCAGGCGCCAATCATTCCCTCTGAGATGAGATCATGTCGCGGTAGAAAGCAAAAAATGGCGCCAATGAATGTGCCATCTCGAGTGAAATTTGGCATGGTAGATCGGGCAGGGGAAGGACGCTGGTGGTACGAGTACGAACGCCGGTTGGTGCCCGGCGGTGGGGAGAGGTGATGGCCGTCTGATTCGCGAAACAGGACAGATCTCCGGAGATGGACCTATGTCTGCGGCGATTTGTGATCATCTGGAGCTGGTCCCGGACGCAGGCGCGTGCGGCCGATGTCGAGGCTCGCTGGCCCGTGCGATCGCCCGGTGTGCATCCCGGCGTCTTGCTGCTCCCATGTCGGTGCCTCCGCCGGTAGAAGATGGGAGTAGATACCCCGGGCGATGCGAGGCCGATGCCGAATTGCCGATGGACTTCAGAGTTACAGCAGGAGGTAATTGCACGCGCAGTACACAAACTTGGCATGTGGGAACAAATTCATACACGAAGTCTCAAAATGCAATGACATGATGCGTAAACTTGGCTTGTGGGATCACTTTGCCCCAAAACTGGTATGTTAGGTTAAAACTCGTCACGGTGGCACGACAGGTTGACAGGTCAGCAGAGAGCTCACGAGCTGGGCACGTGAGGAGATGAGTGGCTGAACTTTTAACCTTTAGCACCCTGCCCTTTTTGTTTTGTGTATTTCCCATCCTTGTTCTCCAAATCCCTAGCCGTGACGATTTGGGGATCGATGGCGTGACATAGTTAGGTCCTTGCAGCCTGGCATCGGAGGCGGCGTGTTGGGGGTCGATTCCGTGATGTTGCTTGGTCGTGGTCGCTGCGCCAAGCTGGCGGGATCATGGTGGCGGCGTCGAGCTCGCTGGGTTGTGTCCCGGGAGATGGAGCCGATGGACGACGGTGAATGGGCAAGGGTTACGCCGGTTGTGTACTACGACTGCAGCAAGGAGCGGAGGGAGAGGAAGGCCAATCCAGCCACAAACATGCAGACGGTAAGTTCTCTGAATTTTGGGCGAAATTTGGGATGTGCTGATCTGAAAGATGATTTTTGTTTGCAACACTGAAAGATGGATTTCCTTCGAATGTGATGTGCTCCCGTAGCTCGCTGATGTTCTCCCGCAATACGAGTATGATCTGTACTACAATGGAATCGAACAGAATACCAATGCGAGATGCGGGCATTTAGTTACGCCGGGTTTGTAGCGAAGGTTAGACGCTGGCAGGCGTTTTCTAGGTTGTTCATTTGAGGTGAATTTTGAATTTTGTTTGTATTGTCAATTTATTTCTAGAGATTTTCAATTGACTTGATGCACTGTAATTATACAGGGAGATTTGAAGTGCCCCTATGTTGAGTGGAAAGACACTGAATGGAAGGGGAGGGAAAGACTACTAATTTTGCAACTTACTGAGAAGAACAACAAGACGAAGTCGGCTGTACAAAAATTGGAGCAGATAAACAAACTGAGGGGAGGATAGCAAATGGCGATTGGAAAGAATGAGGGACCTTGCTGCAAAAACAACATCGCACCGTGCCTCATCTCCTCACGTGCCCAGCTCGTGAGCTCTCTGCTGACCTGTCGTGCCAACGTGGCGAATTTAGCCTAGCAGACCAGTTTTGGGGCAAAATGATCCCACAAGCCAAGTTTAGGCATCATGTCATTGCATTTTGAGACTTCGTGTATGAATCTGTTCCCACGTGCCAAGTTTGTGTACTGCGCGTGCAATTACCTCTTACAGCAGTTGGGATCGCCCGGGCGTGGGTGCGGCCTAGCCCATGGTGCTCGATCCCGTCGCGCCCATCAATGGTTGGCTATATCATTTTAAAGTTGACTATGGAGAATTTCAGAAGGATCTCCATATGCTTGACGATGAGTTCAGCAAAAAAAAATCGTTAGAGGATCCTGAAAGTCATAGGAAAAGGGTCATGCACTTCATTTGCGCGTAGGCGTGGGAAGCCCAAACGAGATGTGGAGGGGTCGGCGGCGCGATATATGTGTCCGGCGAGTTACGATCTAGCTCCATCACGTGACAGGAAAGGTGTGGGGCGGCGTCCAAATGACCGGAGGACAAACAGTAAAAATGAAATGGGAGAGACAGGAGGTAGAGCAGATAGGATTTTTTGCCATGACCATGACATCGTTGGCCCACTTGTCGAGATCTGATGTGGCGTCGTGTGTGGCTTCATCCGGAGCACCCAAGCGGCTCCCGGACGGTGGGTTGGCCGTGCTAGACGTAATACTGGGCCATCCTAGACGAAATTTAGCTATTAGCGCCATAAGTGGGCGTGTTTTTTCGTCAGGTACGTCCAATATAACTTTTGGATGGCTATTACGGCCGCGAGTGGAGATATTGTTAAATGCAACTAGCAAGATGGCCCTCGCAAATGCGAGGGCATGGTCTTTTTCTTGTTGAATCTATTCCTTCAATAATTTAATAGATACTGAAAACATGGAATACTAAATCAGCTTAGAAGAATATTATTCTAGTTAAATTAGCGCATATCTGCAAATATTTTAAATCATTCTAATTTGGAGCAAGTAGATATTTTGACATTTCTAAAATATCATGTCACCGTATTTAAGAATGACGTCTATCTTAAGATGTCAGTTGTGCTATTTTGATAGTTTGAGATTTAATAAAAAACTTTACCTTTTAATTCCATGCATTTATTGGACTCGGATCCTATATATGTAGATATTGATTAACAATATTTCTATTATAATCTCGCTCATTAATTACGGGGTCAACTGTCTAAATAATTCCAGTGATTTGGATTAGCGTGGTGGCCGCACATTTGTGTGCTAGATTTATCAGAAATTTAGTTTGTCTACCATATTTAGTGAGTTATATAATTTTATAAAAGTTTTCACTTTTCACTAAAGGCCCTTCAGTGTCTATCTTTCCTTAGACAGTTTACTTCTATCTTCCCTTAAATGAAATTTGAAAAACAAAATACTAAGAATAAAAAACTGAGTATTCAAGTTATTGCTCTTGGTTGAACCTATATACCTCTTGGTATAGCCAACTTGTCAGCGATTGTATTTTAATGAATGAGTTCTCTGATTTGTAAAAATCTTTTTTTTCTGCTTTATCATGTTTTGATTACCTATGTCGCTTGACTATCGATCCAAACCATTACATTTTTTGTTATATAAATATGTAATGTTCGATAGCATTCTCCCTCCAGTGAATGTGATATTTTTGCAGTTGTGCCAATGTTATTTTCACACCAAGTCATATTATTTTAGCAACTAAAACATGTTATTAAATACTTCACATGATTCGCCTCTCGCCACCCCTTTTTGTTAAAACATTGTCACTGGCTAGATTATTGCCAATCTTGTATTCTACGATCTCTGGTGTGAACAATCATTCAATCACTATCATCACCGCCTATTAATTCTTAATTCTTACCATGCTTGTGCTATTTTTGTATTTGTCTAAGGCATGCATAATTATCATAGTAGTGTACTCCGATAACACTTTAAGTAACAAAAAGAATGCAAGGCTAGGTAAATCATCCATCATTTCTATCCCGCCAGCTCTACGGTTTCGGCTAAATTAATAAGATGCAATTCATAATACTGTAATTCTACAAAAACCTCAAGACATTGAGTATTATCAAACATGATAACTTGTGCCTCAAATTAAATAACACTAAAAATAGTACGAATACCTAGTCTTGTTTTAGTGTTTCTGAGTTGCTTCGGTTCACGGCCATGCACACATGCATCCTTCCAGGTCATTGCATATTTGCATATACATACATGCATATGGGCCACTGCGTAGCTGCTTGTTGGCCTTCAGGGTAGATGAAATTGTGTTCGTAGTTGCTAATTCTTGTCTTTATCTCACCCAACGCCTATCAAAAGTCCGCCCTAAATCTTCAGACTGGGGCATAGAAGAATATTTAATTCACGGTGGTGGCGGCTAAAAAAAAATCGACCGATCTAGTTTTATCGCCTTTCTCAAATCACCACAGCGTTGTGAAAGAAATCGATTGACCTAATACGCTTGCGAGTGAGATGGTAGAGGCGAGAGGAAAATTAGGGAGATTAAGTTGATATTTTCATGGTTAGAGTTGGAAAAAAACACGTACACCGATCCATATAGTACAAATTATCAGGATTGTTAGATCTAAAATGAATGACTTGGATTAAAAATAATAAGTCAGGTAGTCGGTTTGACACGGTTTATCTTCAGAAGGTCATGTCTCTAACATGGGCGCTAAGCAGTCACCATAAACACATATTTCCTTGCGTCTCCAAAATAATATAAGAGGGTTTTAATGGAGACGTCAAATTAAACCACATCGTTGGAATTATTTAGACAGTTAGATGTAAAACTTATGGCTCAGATTTAATAAAATTAGGAGCCCTATAACAATTGAATGTGTAGTCGTTTAGTTCTGTTTGAACGATAGAGTATAGCATGTCAAGTATTAAATCACGTCTCATACTTCTCAATAAAAGCTTATTAAATCACGTCTCATATCCTCAACTGTGTACAATCGTTTTTTTCTTCTAGAGTCCATGTCAATCCTACACGTCTCAAACGTATGCAGCGATGCATTTTTTCCTCCTTTACCGTTCCGCTCATGAAGTTTTGAGGGCGTACCTTTTCCACAAAAGTTGAAGAAAATTGCACAGTATGCCATTACTTAAAAGTTTAATACTCCAACCTTAGAAAAATAATATCAATTGTATGGTACATGTACAAAGGAAAAAGAACTGATGATGTCATCATGACATCACCTTTGTGTAGCAGATCCGTACTGCTCCGTTCAAATAAAAGTGGATTTTTTTTATTATGTTAGATATGTACGTGTACATAACCTCTTCCGTGTAAGGAAAAAGTGGACTTTCCTATCGTGTACGTAATCTAATTCTATAATTAAATCCTAACCGCAAATGCTAGATCCAACTGTTAAAATTAATTAAGATGATGTGGCTTAACGTGGTGGATTGAAAAACTAACTCATTTTACTTTTAGTATATAATAGATCCCATGAATACACATAAGAAGTACATCTCGACTAATTGTGAACGCCCGCATGTAAATATTTGTCTTTCATCTAAGAAAAGAGTGGGCATAGCGAAAGCACTCGTAACTCCCGAGCTTCAATCCTACTGCTCCCGAGCTTCAATGCTACTGCCTGTTTTAACAAAAATAAAAATATATGTTTCTGACTCAATTTTTTTGGAGAAAACATATAAGGACATGTACTATACATGTGTCCTATGTACGTAAATTTTTTCACCCAAATATATTTCAGCACACAAAAATACAAGTGTAGCAAGTAAAATCATATACTACATTTTTGCCTGTTAAGGTCCAATGATCCTAATTGTTGAAAAATCGAATATCATATTTTGAACTATCAAAAAATTCTGAAAACTTTTTACATGGATACATACACATATTTATATATCTGCATTGTTTTTTCTCGATAATATGTTGTATTCTTTATTACACCAAAATTACAAAATCATTACTCTGAAAAGGGTGAAAACAAACTCACTTTATTAACTATAATTTGTCTATTTTGTGTAGACCATGTATGTTAAATATTTCGTTAAAAATTTGGTTGCAAAAGTAGACTTGTATATGTATTATATGGTTTTTTGGAACTTTTTGAGACGCATTTTGTGTTTTATTTTAAAATGAGATCATTGAAACTCATGAGCTAAAAGTCTTTGCCAGTAAAATGGGCTCCTTTAGATATCTTTATGTATATTTAGATTTATATATGTATCCATGAAATTTATTTGTGATTTTTCAAAAACTTCAAAATATTATATTCGAATTTTAAAATATCCTCGAAGTAGGCTTTCGTTCTGCTTTATAAATAAAAAACAACGACCGACCGATACAAGATGATGAGAAAACCCTCTTACAAAGAAAATCAAAGATAAACAACAAAGAAAAAGGAAACCAGACTTGCCACCGCAGACCCCGACGCAAGATCGAGAAGTACCGAGACTCCACGACGACGCCCCCAACAGGGTGACGACGCAAAGCGTCGCCGCCGTCTAAACTGAGAAGTCAAGGTTTTCACCCGGAGCCCTAGTGCGGAGAAGGCACCCACAACAGCGGCCACAAGAGGGTTACGACACCCGCAGGCGTCGTCGCTGTTGGCGCTGAAGCGCAAAGTATTCGCTCGGAAGCACCTCCCTACCACACTCGATATCACAAAACATCAAAAGTCTGGAGCCAGGCCACCAGGACGCGATCTGGGAGCCGTCATTGCCGAAGCGAGCCAGCACCAGGAACTCCTTCCACCAACTCCACGCCACCCACGTGGTCCGAGAAGACGACCATCACCGCTGCCACATCACTCGCCGCAGAGTCGCAGGCGCAATCCACCTTCTAAGGCCGCCACCCCGACATCCAAGATCTCGCCCATAGGGAAAAGCAGGTGTACAGACGACAATTCCATCGGAATGGACAGTAGAAGGACCGAGATAGCCGGCCCTACGACAACGGGGGTACAACTAGCAGGACGCACCCGCATAGCGGGCACCGGATCCGGGCCATCCACTCCATGGTTGAGGGAAGGGTTCTTCTACTCTGTCGCATCGAGCTTCTTCTACTCTGTCAGCTTACGAACGAGCGCCTGGTACTGAAAGTGACACGCCAACTGCTGCCATGGTCCGTGCTATAACAAACCCTGTTCGGTGCAAATGTAGCGAGGTGTTGGCCACCCACCAGTACCACACTCCTCCGTTTTGATACGCCGATCGATCGAATCCATTTGCTACTCGTAAACAACAGCAGTTCGAAGAAAAATCATCACTCGAACTGGGAAACAAAACTCTGGATTTGCAAGCCGCAGCTGCGACCGGCCGGTAACGAAATCGTCATATGAACAGGGCTACAGCTACACACAACCACAACGCCGCGAGAACGGTCCCCGTCCCCAGCCGATGTGACCCGCCGAGGTCGAGCCTGGGGATGCCCGCGTCGTCGTCGTCGGTGCCGGCGGCGACGCCCGTAGGCCCGAGAGCGGCCCCTGGGCTCGCCTGTGGGGCGCCGGAGCCGCCGCCAGCGCCGGCGGGTGCTCCCACCGTTGATCCGCCGGTGACGTGCACGTGCATCCTCATGCCGCCGAAACAGTGCGTCTGGTGGGCGCAGATGAAGTACCGGTCGCCGCCGGACGTCAGGGGCACCGTCGTGTTGCCGTCGCTGCTGGAGAGGAGCGCGTTGGCGGCGCTGCAGCTGCTGAACCCCGCCGCGTCCACCTCGGCCAGGGTGTGGTACTTGGAGTAGGTGAACACTGCAGCTCGATCGTACGTGCACAAGTCAGTCAGACACTTAAGCCCGGCCGGCCGCTTAAACAAGGAAAAGTGTAACTAAATAGGCCAGATACAACACTGCCCGACTAAATCATGCAGTCGGATGCCTGCTTTATTCGAAATCTGTTTGTAAGTTTCGTACCTAGAACATCACCGACGTTGAACGTCTTGCCGGCGGCCCACGACGGGAGGTCGGCGCTGATGTCCCAGCCGGCGCTGTTCCCGACGTTGTAAGTTGCCGCCTGCGCGTCCCTGGCCACGCTGTGCACGAGCAGCACGCATAGCGCCACGCCGATAAGAGCTTGGGCCATGGACGCTGCGATGATCCTGATATGCTGCTTAGTTTGCAGGGATCGGAAAACTCAGTTTGCATCGTCAGAACCTTGAAAATATATACTACTTATATATAGCAGCGCGTCTGTTCTTGTTGAGGATTGGGTAACCTACTACTCTGTCGAGCTAGCGCGTCGTCGGAAATAGTCAGGCCGTCAATCTGCAATCGTTGCAATATCTCGGGAATGCGGGTGTCTGGCGAGGTTGGTGCGCGATGTTCGTTGATGCTAGGTATCGGCGGTTAAGCTGTTTCTGCTGCTCCACATCCGTGCCCGGTGTTTGACGTACGTCTCCCAGGTTTCTTGTTCCAGTACGCAATCGATATTCGGAATGTTCCACTCCAGGCTTAAGGCAGCAGGGGATCCCCTCTCCCGCTACCTGTTTACCATCTGCGCTTGTCGGCTCTACTGCAAGATGCAGAAAGTAATGCAACAATGAACAATCGGTTGTAAAATATCATAGGAATTAAAAGTAGAAGCTTCTGCTTTGAAAGTTTTGTGCAGTAATGTCCATATAGCTCGCTTCGAACTGTATGATACTTCTGAAATATAGCAGATGTGCATTTCAGTCTTATCATGTAGCACAGATTTTCAGCGGCTATTTTTTGTACTATCAACACATGGAATGGAGAGCACAGCACGATGTACTAAGGGCATCTCCAGTCGTTCGGCCCCCCTAGGTTTCGATTCGGCGCTTTTTAGTCTTAACGCCGTCCCGGACCAAAACCTGGGGGGTGTTGGATCTGCCCCTATACGTCGAGTACTTTTCGACGTAGAGTTTCCGACGAAACGCGCGTACTCCAATCCGCTGCGATACACGTACGTGCAAACCAATCTCTCCGATCAGTACGGTCGATCGATTTCAGCTAGTACTACTCAGCCACACACGGAAGCAACGATTTGGTGACCAGAGTCTCGTATCGAGCCTTGCTCTTTTTCTTTCTTTTCTTGATCTGGTGATTACAAACAGCAGCCCTGCTGCACGTCCGCACAAAGGGACTAGCGACTTGGACTAGGACTAGGAATCCTAATACATCTAGGACTCGTACTTGATCCTATTGCTAATGTTACATGCACGTATTCCACTCGTACACGGACACGCATACGTTTTCCTAAAGCGGATGTGCACCATCGTGCTTATTTACAACATTCACCCCCCTAAGCACGACGTGTGCTTCACATCTTCCTGGGTCCTAAATACGCCGGTTGCTTCGCGTAGGTGTTACCGTTGAC
Organism: Poa annua; assembly: GCA_026929855.1. Lineage (NCBI taxonomy): Eukaryota > Viridiplantae > Streptophyta > Magnoliopsida > Poales > Poaceae > Poa > Poa annua. The sequence goes on from CM049433.1 coordinate 78,371,470, forward strand.
ATTTCTTTCGCCGCTTCAGTCTTCATCATCGACATTATTTTCGTTGCTCCTGCTGGTATCCATGACATCGACGTTGCATTTGTCGACTCATCTTCTCTTTGACGGCAACAATCTTTCTTGTCGACGTCTTCAAACGTCATATTTGCTTCAGTGCCTTTGAAGCAATCTTTCGTATACTTTATTGGTTTCATCTCTGGAATAATTAACTTGAACAAATGTAGCCGCGCAAAATGCATCTCACTTTCGTCTTGTCGCTCTTCTGCCAACGACAATGCTTCACGACAATACTCCATCGTATCGGTATCCTCAAATTTCGCCAGTTCCTCAGCATGCTTCCTTTCCCCTTGAACACTTCCTGGCGGTATAGGTACTCCTTGTTGTGTTTTCCTTTCCCCTTGAACACTTCCTGACGGTATAGGTACTCCTTGTTGTGTTCCCTGTATGCCGTCTTCTGGGCTGGGTGCCCCTTGAACTTCCTCTGACTGTAGCCCCTCATGTGGTGAACCTACTCCTTGATCATCAGCTGATGGCTTGGATGGCCTACTTGCAGCTGGACTCGCTTTGTCCCCTTCTCTTTTTTCTGGACTTTCTCCTGGCACACTGCTTCTTTCTTCCATAACGACAGGTTTGCCCCATGACGCAACAATTCGCCTCACTCTACCCTGCGACACCATGATGCGCCGCACTTCATGGACTTCTGACGCCATGTACGTCTTCACTTCTTCTTTTTTCTGCGACGCGACACTACGCCACACATCATGGACTTCTGGCACCATGTACACCTTCTCTTCTTTTTCCTTCGACGCGACACTACGCCACTCATCATGGACTTCTGGCGCCATGTACACCTTCATACCAGTACTATCGGCATGAGTTCTTGAATCACCTCCCGTGTCAGTAGCATCGACACGAGTTAGCGGAACTTGAATGCAAACTTTCTCTTCCACAAGCGTGTCAGTTTCTTTAGCCACCGCTTGAAGAACTGGATCATCCTCGTCCACCAGTTCGCACATCAGGTGCATCGTACTATCATCTTCCTGGGCCAAGAGTGCCCTCTCCTTCGATGGTTTTCGGCAATCAGACTTGAAGTGCCCGAGTTCTCGGCAGTTATGACACCTTACTTTCTTTATGTCAAACTTCCTACTCGGCGGAGTATCGTCATCCTCCTCTTCTTCTTCATCGTCTTCTTGCTCATCATCGTCCCGCTCAGCGATGTTCTTTTTCGCCGGGCGTTGCTTATCCTTCATTTTCTTCCGCTCTTTAGCAAGTCGAGCTTCAAGATCAGCTTGAGAATACATGAGTTTCTCACCATCGTCCTTGAACTCTTTTCTTCCCTTCTGATTCTCTTCGTGTGTCCTCAATCTTCCGATCGCTTTAGGTACCGTCATCTTTGTGACATCGCTGAACTGCTCGATCGTCCCGATAATACTCGTGAATTCGTCGGTGACCGATGAAAACAGCTTCTCGACGATATCTGTATCCTTGACGGATCCTCCGAGAGATTTAATCTCACTTGCCAAGTTTGTTAGCTTCTCGGAATACTCAGCGATCGTTTCTCCTTTGGACATCTCCAACTTGTTAAGCTGCCTCTTAAGCACTTGTGCACGGGCACGCTTCACCTTATCTTCGCCGACTCGCATCTCCCGTATTGCTTCCCACGCTTCCCTCGCCGTCTCGTAATTGGCAAGAGTTATCACCATGGAATCTGGTACGGACTGCGAGAGAGCAGCCATGGCGCCATCATCAACCTCGTCGTCCACCGTGCCATCGCCTTCTATAGCCTTCCAGACACGGAGGTTTCGGAGGATGAATTTCATCTTCGTGGTCCAAACCACATAATTTATGTCGGTCAGCATTGGATACTGAATCGGCACAAAACTTGTTCTTGACATCATCATAAGCGGCTTGCCGCTACCTTCAGACGTTACTAGCGCCTGCTTCGCCGTTTCCTCGTCGTCGCTTGACCAGGCTCTGATACCACTTGTTGGATCTGCCCCTATACGTCGAGTACTTTCCGACGTAGACTCCAATCCGCTGCGATACACGTACGTGCAAACCAAGCTATCCGATCAGTACGGTCGATCGATTTCAGCTAGTACTACTCAGCCACACACGGAAGCAACGATTTGGTGACCAGAGGCTCGTATCGAGCCTTGCTCTTTTTCTTTCTTTTCTTGATCTGGTGATTACAAACAGCAGCCCTGCTGCTACTTTTATACACGTCCGCACAAAGGGACTAGCGACTTGGACTAGGACTAGGACTAGGACTAGGAATCCTAATACATCTAGGACTCGTACTTGATCCTATTGCTAATCTTACATGCACGTATTCCACTCGTACACGGACACGCATACGTTTTCCTAAAGCGGATGTGCACCATCGTGCTTATTTCCAACAGGGGGGGGGGGGGATTTCACCAGCCGTTCGGCGCCCCAAGAAAAACACATGGAACATAAATTTAAAAGTTCTTCTTCCCGCCCCCAAAAAACAGCCCGAGTTCGGCGATCACAGCGGCCACAGTTGGGCAATCGTACAAAAAAAACGCCACAGCTGGGCGATCACGGCCACATTCGGCAGATCAGGCAGAGGCCGGCGCGGCGTCAGAGTCGACGTCGAAGATGGGCGCGGTGGTCGGAGCTGGCGCCGATCTTGGAGTGACATCCTCGGCGGCCTCGAGGTCGACAACGGGCGCGACGTCCTCCAGGTCGATGGCCGTGGCAGCAGTAGTGGCTGCAGGCTGAACGTCCGGCGTCGCGGCTGGAGTGGCTGAGCTTGTCGGGCTATCGCAGGCCGCGCCCATCGGGGTGGTGTCCGGCTGGTTGATGTCGCTGAGGATGAGGCGGCGCTGCGCCATGAACCATGCCCTCACCTCGGGGTCCATCGCATCCAGATCGCCCCTCAGGAGGAAGGCGAGGTCGTGGTTCCTCTTCTTCGCCTCGGTGCCGGTCCTCAGGAGGTCGAGCTTGACCTTGGAGTTGTCCATGACCGCCGCCCACCTCTGCTTGGAGGTCTCCTCCCTTTTGGCGGCGTGGATCTGGGTGTCGGCGATGCAGGTCTCGATTGACGCCTGGAGCTTCGCCGATGCCGGCGCGGCCTCCCTCGCCGCTTTGGCTTTCTTGTTGCCCATTGGGGGACGGCCATCAGACGCACCTGCAGCCGCCGCGTCCGGGGCATAGTCCTTGCCGCCCTTGGCCAGCGAGCGACGTGCTTCCGTCCACTTCTCGCACCCGTCGAGGACGAGGAAGACGTGGAGGTACTTGAAGTCCGTCTTCTCGTCGTCCTTGTACGCCTCGAGCATCCGGGCGATCTCCATCTCCCGGTTGGCCCCGCTCTTCGGCCTGTGGGCGACCTCCTCATGTATGCCATGCCACTTGTTGCAGGCGGCCTGCATGAGCGCCCAATGGTTGGCCATCGCCTTCTGGCCGCGCTCCGCAACGCACCGACGTAGTCGGGATCGATCATCCGGCGCTCGTCGTACGCCGTCTTCACCCGCTTCCAGTAGTTGTACAGGGCCTGGTTGGCGCCGATGATCGTGTCCATGCTGGTCACCTACCATGCCTCGGCGAGGAGGATGTCGTCCCTGGCCGTCCACTTGATGCGAGGCTCGGCGGGCGGCTTTGGGTTCGCGGCACCCTTGCCCTTCCTGGGACGACGGCCGCCCGTGTCGCCTTCCTTTGCCGGACCTTCGTCCGCCCCCTCGGCAGCCTGCGTCTCATCTCCTTCATCCTCCGCCTCCGCTTCCTCCGTGACGCCGCCGTACCCGCTGCCCGCGAGAAATTCCCCGCCCGGGGCCGACAGGAAGCCCGGGGCTGCCGCTGCCGCCGTCGAGCCCGTGGTGATGATCTTCTCCATGATGTTGTCTTGGTGCATCCCGAGCATGGACTGCGCGGCGAAAGTGGGGGAACGGCGAGGTGGCGGCGAAGGCACGTAGCCCGGCGAACCGACGTACATCATGGGTGGATGATGGGGGAAGGTGAGGTTGGGGTTGAAACCGCCATGGGGTTCGGCGTCGGCGTACCCAGGAGAGTACCGCGGAGACGCGAGATGCACACGGTGGGTGTGTTGTTGGGAGACCCCAAGAGGAAGGTATGAAGTAGTGCAGCAGCAAGTTTCCCTCAGTTGTGAAACCAAGGTTATCGAACCAGCAGGAAATAATGAATTCCACCGAGGTGTCAACGGCGCCAGAAAAATCTGCGACGTAAGGGCGCCAGAAAATGCTTCCTGGGACGTAGGTGACGTGGAACCTGCACACAACACAATCAAGATACTTTGCCCCAACTTAACGGTGAGGTTGTCAATCTCACCGGCTTGCTGTAACAAAGGATTAAACGTATGTGTGGAAGAAAGATATTTGTTTGTAGAAAGTAACAGGTTTGCAGTTTGTGGTTTATCAGATTAAAGAGAAGGACCGGGGTCCACAGTTCACTAGTGGTGTCTCTCCATAAATAATAATAACATTCATGCGGGTAAACAAATTACAGCTGGGCAATTGATAGAATAATGATGAGCAAACCAATGCATATACCAATGTTATGATGTCTAGTGTGAGATTCATTCGGGCATTACAACAATATACATAGACCGTTCCAACCGCATCTATGACTAATAATCCACCTTCCGGTTAGCGTCCGCACCCCTTTCAGTATTAAGTTGCATGCAACAGATTATCGCCTTAAGCACTGTGTGTAAAGTAAGTAAGTAACATCATCCTTAGACAAAGTACTACTGTTTTATCCCTAGTAGCAACAGTACATCTACAACCTTAGAGCTAGCTGTCACCACCCCAGATTTAATAGAGACATGAACCTACTATCGAGCATAAATACCCCCTCTTGGAGTCACAAGCATCTACTTGGCCAGAGCATACACAAGTAACGGAGAGTATGCAAGATCATTAAATAGCACACACATGATATATTATGAATCAATAACTTTAGTACTCAATATTCATCGGATCCCAGCAAACACAACATGAAGTATTACATAACGGTGATCTTGATCATGATAGGCAGCTCACAAGATCTAAACATGATAGCACAAGAGGAGAAGACAACCATCTAGCTACTGCTATGGACCCGTAGTCCAAGGGTAGACTACTCACGCATCAGTCCGGAGGCGGTCATGGCGACGTAGAGGCCTCCGGTGACGATTCCCCTCCCGGCAGGGTGCCGGGAGAAGTTCTGATCTCTCCCGAATTGGTGTTGACGACGGCGGCGGCTCGGGACCCGTGGAGGAAAATATGAACACCGTGTTAGGGTTTTTAGTCTGGGGGGTATTTGTAGGCGAAAGGGTGAAGTCGGTGGCGCCCCGAGGGGCCCACACCTGGTCCTCGCGCGGCCATGGGTGCTGCCGCGCGAGCACGTGGTGGCGCCGCCTCGGTGGCCCACTTCGTCTCGTGTTCGGCTTTCTGGAACGTTCCCGATGAAAAACTGACTTCAGAAAAGAAATCGTCCAGTTCCGAGAATATTTCCTTAAGTACTTTTCTGAAACAAAAAACAGCAGAAAACAGGGAACTGGCACTGTGGCGTCTTGTTAATAGGTTAGTCCCAGAAAATGCATAAAACTATATAAAATGCATATAAAACATGTAATAACTTGGTATAATATAGCATGGAACATAAGAAATTATAGATACGTTGGAGACGTATCAACATCCCCAAGCTTAGTTCTACTCGTCCCGAGTAGGCAAGAACGATAAAAGAAGAATAATTTCTGAAGTGACATGCTTAAACACAATCTTGATCGTAATATAATGTAAGGCTCATGTTATGAATGAAGTGACTCAAGGCAATGATCTATAATTTGCTAACAAATAGACAAGGAGTAAACAACTACATCATATAAGTAAAACTTTTCATGAATAGTACTTTCAAACAAGCATAAAAAAGATTTGCATAAGAGTTAACTCATAAAGCAATATTATCTAAGCAAAAGAGTATTGAAGCAACACAAAGGAAGATATAAGTTTCAGCATTGGCTTTCAACTTTTGAACATGTATATCATATAGATAGTTGTCAACACAAAGAAATATAACAAGTGCAATAAGTAAGCATATAAGAATTGTTGCACACAGTTGACACAAGTGTTTGCTTCGGGGATAGAAAGAAGTAGGTAAGCTGACTCAACATAAAGTAAAAGATAGGCCCTTCGCAGAGGGAAGCAGGGATACAAGCATGTGCTAGAGCTTCTTAGTTTTATAGGTTTTTGAAATCATATAGAGAGCATAAAAGTAAGTTTTGAGCGGTGTTTGTCGTTGTCAACGAATGGTAATGGGCACTCTACCCCCCTTGTCAACCAGACTTTCTTAAGAGCGGCTCCGATGAAGGACGTTATTTCTACCCATGGGCAAATCATCCCTCTTTTCTCTTTTGTTTACACATGTAGTTTAGAACTAGTATCATTGCTTGGCTGATTAGATCAGGGCAAAAATGTGAAGAGAATGCAGCGGTTAAAGTTGTAATTAATTGGGACTGGGCACCCCATTTGCCAGCTCTTTTTGCAAAGTTAATGGATAAGCGGTGTATATGCCACTAGTCCGGTTGGTGAAAGTCTGTCTAAAAGCAAATGACAAGGTTGATATCCGTAACACCACATACTTCCTCATGAGCTAATAAACATCGACACAAATAAGGGATAATAAATTTTGAATAAAAGGTAGCACATGAAGTATTTACTTGGAATGGCAGGAAATACCATGTAGTAGGTAGTATGGTGGACACAAATGGCATAGGTTTTGGCTCAAGGATTATGGATGCACGAGAAGCATTCCCTCTCAGTACAAGGCTTTGGCTAGCAAGGTTGTTTGAAGCAAACACAAGTATAAACTATGACAACAAGACGTATATAAAAACATATTGCAAGCATTATAAAACTCTACATTGTCTTCCTTGTTGTTCAAACACTTTAACTAGAAAATATCTAGACCTTAGAGATACAAACATGCAAACCAAATTTCAGCAAGTTTTACGGTAGTTCCTCACTAATAAGTTTTAACTACATGATGTAAAAGCTTAAACATGATCTACTTGAGAGCTCAAAACAATTGCCAAGCACCACAACATGCAAGATAACAATCCATAAGAGCATGTATATCTTTCTTTATACCATCTACCACATTTAGCATTTTCTGTTCTCAACCAAACACCAATCAACTTATTTAAAAGATAAACTCTCCAAGTAATTAAACAATGAGATATGAGAGTATGATATAATAAAGCTAACAGCTCTAGCAAGAGATGCATGAAAAACAAGAGCTAGAAAGCATTGAAGTAACATAGAAGAATACTCAACAAATATAAGTGAAGAATACGAGTATTCATAAGAAAAAGCGGAGCGTGTCTCTCTCCCACAAAGGAATGCTAGGATCCATTTTATTCAGAGAATGAAAATAACAAAAACAAAAACAAACCGACGCTTCAAGAAAAGCACATAAGAAGTGGCGGAATTAAAATATAGTTTCACTAGAAAGGACCTGATAGTTTGTTGATGAAGAAGGGGATGCCTTGGGCATCCCCAAGCTTTGACGCTTGAGTCTTCTTAAAATATGTTGGGGATGAACCACCGGGGCATCCCCAAGCTTTGGCTTTACTATCCTCTTGATCACATCATATCATCCTTCTCTCTTGATCCTTGAAAACTTCCTCCACACCAAACTTAGAGTAAACTTCATTAGAGGGTTAGTGCACGAAAAATTATGATATTCTGTAGTAACACAATTGCTACCAATGCTACTGGACATTAGCTACAGCCACTGATACTTCATAGGATAAAAAGATCCAATCAAAATAGCAAAAGAGGCATTGCAAAATAAATGGCAGAATCTGTCAAAAACAGAACAGTTCGTAAAGACGAATTTTTTCGAGGCACTTAACTTGCTCAGATCAGAAAACTCAAAACTAATGAAAGTTGCATATATATCTGAGGATTACGCACAAAAAAGGGCAGATTATTTGGATTTTTTTGTGAGGAGTTACGAATTAAACGGTGGACAGCAGAAAACTGTTTCTGCGCAGGAATCCAAATTTAGCATGAACTTTCAACTAGAGGCTTATCTTGACACAACAATGCAATAAAATAAAGATACAAAGGAATTGCTACAAAGGTAGGACAAGTCCTTGACACAAACAAAATAAAATAACAGGAAATAAAAGTGGGTTGTCTCCCATAAGCGCTTTTGTTTAACGCCTTTCAGCTAGTCACAGAAAGCAAAACTCAAGTGTTATCCAAATCAAGAACATAAATCCTCTCAACTATGCATTGTATTTTATCTATATAAGGTTCAGAGTTTCCCTTTTCATTGCTTTTAGGTTTACTACATTCATCAAATGGGTTTTGAGGGACAATCCAATCAAAATTTTCTTTCAAGGCTTCATGCATAGCTACAAGTTTAATAGGTATTGGCACTTTAATTTCCTCCCCCTTAGTAGGTTCAGTTTTACCCAATTTTTCAAGTGCATTAATAACATCTACACATGAGCCTAGCATATCAAAACGATCAAAGACTTTCCTAGCTTCTATAGCAACATCACCAAATTCATTAAGCAAGGTTTTCATAATAAAATCTTTCTTTTCAGCATTTTAACATCATGAAGATTAAGAAACATTTGTTGTATTATAGGATGTAGGTTAACGAACCTAGCCTCTAGCATGTGAACTAAATAAGCTGCAGCAGTTTCATAATTAGGAACAAGTTCTACTATGGATTTCTTCCTAAGATCCTTATGCTTACTAACATGATTAAAGAATTTTTCAATATTCTCCTTTCCAATTATAGAACCACTACCTACTGACAGGTCCTCCAGGGTGTACTTAGGAAGCAACATTATAGCAAAAGTAAAACTAAAACCGAAATAAAAATAGTAATGCAAGTAACTAATTTTTTTTTGTATTTTTTATATTTAAGCAAACAAGACAATAAAATAAATTGCAAGTAACTATTTTTTTTTTGTATTTTTGATATTAAGCAAACAAGACAATAATAAAAATAAACTAAGCAAGACAATAACAAAATAAAAAGATTGGATGTGAGAGACTCCCCTCGTAGAAGAATCTTCAAATCACCGGCAACGAAGTTGACGGAGGGGTGTGAAGGTCTTCAAAGGAATTCTTATTTCCCCGGCAACGGCGCCAGAAAAATGCTTGATGCACACGGTGGGTGTGTTGTTGGGAGACCCCAAGAGGAAGGTATGAAGTAGTGCAGCAGCAAGTTTCCCTCAGTTGTGAAACCAAGGTTATCGAACCAGTAGGAAATAATGAATTCCCCCGAGGTGTCAACGGCGCCAGAAAAATCTGCGACGTAAGGGCGCCAGAAAATGCTTCCTGGGACGTAGGTGACGTGGAACCTGCACACAACACAATCAAGATACTTTGCCCCAACTTAACGGTGAGGTTGTCAATCTCACCGGCTTGCTGTAACAAAGGATTAAACGTATGTGTGGAAGAAAGATGTTTGTTTGCAGAAAGTAACAGGTTTGCAGTTTGTGGTTTATCAGATTAAAGAGAAGGACCGGGGTCCACAGTTCACTAGTGGTGTCTCTCCATAAATAATAATAACATTCATGCGGGTAAACAAATTACAGCTGGGCAATTGATAGAATAATGATGAGCAAACCAATGCATATACCAATGTTATGATGTCTAGTGTGAGATTCATTCGGGCATTACAACAATATACATAGACCGTTCCAACCGCATCTATGACTAATAATCCACCTTCCGGTTAGCGTCCGCACCCCTTTCAGTATTAAGTTGCATGCAACAGATTATCGCCTTAAGCACTGTGTGTAAAGTAAGTAAGTAACATCATCCTTAGACAAAGTACTACTGTTTTATCCCTAGTAGCAACACTACATCTACAACCTTAGAGCTAGCTGTCACCACCCCAGATTTAATAGAGACATGAACCTACTATCGAGCATAAATACCCCCTCTTGGAGTCACAAGCATCTACTTGGCCAGAGCATACACAAGTAACGGAGAGCATGCAAGATCATTAAATAGCACACACATGATATATTATGAAGCAATAACTTTAGTACTCAATATTCATTGGATCCCAGCAAACACAACATGAAGTATTACATAACGGTGATCTTGATCATGATAGGCAGCTCACAAGATCTAAACATGATAGCACAAGAGGAGAAGACAACCATCTAGCTACTGCTATGGACCCGTAGTCCAAGGGTAGACTACTCACGCATCAGTCCGGAGGCGATCATGGCGACGTAGAGGCCTCCGGTGACGATTCCCCTCCCGGCAGGGTGCCGGGGAGAAGTTCTGATCTCTCCCGAATTGGTGTTGACGACGGCGGCGGCTCGGGACCCGTGGAGGAAAATATGAACACCGTGCTAGGGTTTTTAGTCTGGGGGGTATTTGTAGGCGAAAGGGCGAAGTCGGTGGCGCCCCGAGGGGCCCACACCTGGTCCTCGCGCGGCCAGGAGTGCTGCCGCGCGAGCACGTGGTGGCGCCGCCTCGGTGGCCCACTTCGTCTCGTGTTCGGCTTTCTGGAACGTTCCCGATGAAAAATTGACTTCAGAAAAGAAATCGTCCAATTCCGAGAATATTTCCTTAAGTACTTTTCTGAAACCAAAAACAGCAGAAAACAGGGAACTGGCACTGTGGCATCTTGTTAATAGGTTAGTCCCAGAAAATGCATAAAACTATATAAAATGCATATAAAACATGTGATAACTTTGTATAATATAGCATGGAACATAAGAAATTATAGATACGTTGGAGACGTATCAACGCGCTCCAGCGCGGCGACGACGAAGCGACGGAGGCTTGGCTCCAACCGAGAAACTGGGGATGGGGACGCAGCCGAGGCTTGATTCCAGCCGGAGTTGGCGGCTCCACTTCTTCATCCGGCGCCTCCGCTTCCTCATCCTCTTCTTCTTCCTCGGCCACGGCTTCGCCCGCGGCCTCCGCCAGCTGCGCGGCCAGCTCCCTTTGCCGCTGCTTGGTCTCCCTCTCCCGGCGCTGGAGATTCTCCGCCTTCAGACGCATCTGCTCGACGATCCAATCTTTGTTGCTCATGCCCGGTGGCTTCTCCTTCGGCGCTCTCGGCTTGCGCTTCTTCTTGCCGGGCATGGAGGCGGTGGCGGAGGTCGCGGGGACGACGGCGGCTGCTGCGGCGGCGGCGGCTCGGGGTCCTGTGAATTTGGCGGGAGCCATGGCGGGCAGAACTGTGAGAAATGGCGGGATCGGGCGGGAAGGGAGAGATATATGTGGGGAGAAATGGGGGGGGGGGGGGGGGGGGAAGATCAAAGTTTATGTAGGGAAATCGTCTTCTCTCGCCGATAGGTTTGGCCGCGCACGCCTTTTGCCCCCCCCAAGCGGAACCCAGGGCGCTGGGTTTGGCCTGGGTTCGCCGGCGCGAAAAACGGCGCCAACCGGCGCTAAATCGACTCCTGGGGGGGGGGGGGGGGGTGGCTGGTGAATTTTTGCTTGCGCCGGCGCTAAAAAGGCCTCCTGTGGGGGCGCTAGGGGACGGCTGGAGATGCCCTAAGCTTCAGCTTTATATTAAAGCAGGATAGATACGTGGAGTGAAGAACTCCATAACTCTGTCATGACAATTGACAGCAACGTTCGACACATTCGTCCACAGAACAGGAGCTAAGCTACTAAGCATTAAAGTGAAGATAAAATGTAATTTCACATCCGCAAACTAACATCCCACATAACCATCCAAAGCTTGTCGTGCCAAAATTCACGTAAAACCAACAAAATAGCAGGTGATAAGCATTTTCCAGAGAATCACTTCCTACCAGCACGCAACACCAATTGAAAATATAAAGAAGATTAGCAGAGGATGAGAGAACCCCTCTGTAACTGAATTACTCTGAACTTGAAGCTGTGGATAAAGGGAACTGCAGCATTCTGCTGGAAGTGAAAAAAAAGGTTGTCAGAATCATGGATTTCTAACTTCAAGTAGCATGAAGGTATGCTATTGGAACCACATACATGGTCATGGTATGAAGCTATTAATATAAATGCAGTGACATGCATCAAGTTGTCCGACACTCTAGTTATGTCACACATATTGTTCAGGTGTCATGTTAAACGACATACATGTAGTATGCACAATTCATTGACCAATATACTTCGTTCAATTTACTCCAACTATATGACCAAGAAGTGGGTAACTTTGTTGGAAAAAAATATCCTAGAAAAACAATACTCCGATCAACTTCAGTTATGCTAAAATTAGGGAAATCACCAACATCTTAGACCCCTTGATGATAACACCCCTTCTAGCCTCGAATGATTAAGCACTAAATGATCTTAACCAAATCGAACAGTTATACATAACGCCCATCCAACTTCTAATTGAAAAACACTGTAAGAGAACCAAACACAGCATGTAAACTGGACAAACAAACATATGTCAAACCGAACATGCCTCTCAAGAACTAACACGGTATTCTGGAATCAAGTTAATCCAAAATAGGAATCAACACAGAACATATAACAGAGGATCATCTCGTGCATGAAAATTTGGTAATGTGGGCTGTCAGGGACAACATGGGAGTGTAAAGAGTGGTTTCCTGATATGATACTTTATGGATTTATTTGAATCTCAAGACACGACATAAAATTTGTCCATACTCCGTGGTGTCCATTCATGGATTATAACTTAATTGGCTTTCTCAGGTAACACGTTGAAAAAGTAAAGATGTCGAACCAAAATGCTTTGATCCTTATCTGTAAGTACCTTTGTCACCTATGTAATGTCTTTGCCAAATAAATCTACTGTGCAAGGTCAATCATGGAACATGCTCTAGCAATAGGATAGGGCGAGTTTTACAGTACCTTTTACTGCTCATTGGAGAGCAGCAGTGTGATTTCATATAGATGGCTGAGATGAAAGGGCGGAAATTAGGCCCAGCAGGCCCAATAAGCCGGAATATGATGGGGAAAAAAGGTCTGGTTGATGCGGTAACAAATCGACCAGACACTCTCGCCGCCGCCTCACCCAACTCCACCTGACGCTTGATCTCGCCGCCGCCCCTCGTCCTCCTACTCCCACACGACCTAGGACTCTGCCGCCACTTCCACGCAGCTATGCTTTCATAAAAAAGGAGGGCCTTTTTTTTCCTTTTCTCTAAAAGGGAGAACTTTCTAATCTAATCAATGCTAGCAAGGCATACATGTCAAGTAGCACTAGACATATCACATACTAAGTTGATCAGAGAGGAAGGATGCAGTTGAGTAATTTCTATGTAATATCGTAAGTATACTGTTGATGAAAGTGGTAATTCTAAGCTTATAATCCAAAACAAAATTGTTTCCATTAGAGCAAAATGAAATGGATCCAACCTTGTACTTTAGGAGTCTCAAACAGGTACATATAATGCTTTCTTCAAGTTCTCTCAAAAAATCTAGTTTGAGCCGAGAAGCCTTGCTGCTACTTTCCTACTGAAGTACAGGTTACACCAAGCACGAGGACCGGAATCGGGAGCAGCAACGCGACAGGGACCGCTCGGGGAACAGAAACAGGAACAGGGGCGGCGAGCAGCAGCTTTCCGGTGCTGCTGTGTTGGGCGCCACTCTCGACGGCGTGCCGGGCGACGCGTCCGCGGGGTCGGCCTTGGGCTAGGTCCGCCTCGCCGAGCGCTAACCGTCGTCGCGCCAGAGCAAACGCTACTCCACCAGCCACACCGGACCCTCGTTCTTCCCCAACTTCAGTGTTTCTGTCCTCGCCACAGTCAAAGGAGGACGAAGCCCTCCCTCTTATGTTGCTGACGCGCTCCAACAGCGGCACTCCGTCGCGACTAACGCTCACGCCGAACTCCGTCACCAGGGAGGACGTCCATCGCGCCTTGGACCTCCTCGCAGCCCCGTCGCTGCTTTCGCCTCTCCGTCCGCCGGGTTTTGACTCCACGCCGGAGCAGCAGACGCCGCCTTTTGTCCCTTGCAGCCCGGTGCGGCGCTCGCCGGCATCTGCGGAAGAGGAGGGTAGGGGCGGCTCGATGGACGACCCTTTGGCGTCTCTGTTCGTGGCCAGCCAACAACCCATCCTTTCTCCACCCATGTCGTCGCCGCCGCGGCGCCCGGCAAACAGGAGGTTGACGCTGGCCGGTCAGGACATCACGCGCACCACGGGGTTCTTGCTCCGGCGCGTGAGCGAGCGCTGCAAGGCGATGCGCAAGGCAAAGCCGGTGGCGAAGGCGGCGGAGACGGCGGTGTGTCGTGGCTTGGGGATCATCAAGGATGGAGAGAACGTCACCGAGCTCGCCATGGCTGAATTTGCGAGGAAGTTCGACAAGGAGGTGACCGGCCCAGCGATGGGTGCATTCCGCGCCCTCTTCAAGGTGGGCTCTGCAGATGACGACGAGCTGGATGAAGCGCTGCTAGGCCATGGCGGTGCTGCTGGCCTGGATCATGAGGAAGTGGTTGCAGGGGAGAGCACTGCAGATGTTTGATCGACTGCTCCTGCTATGTGTTGATTCGAGTCCTGTTAGTTTAATCATGTTAGCTGCATCTGTTCTGTACTGAGTTAGGAATCCTTCTGCCTGTGCTGTAGCCGTCGTGCCTGTTGACTGCTGCTTGTGTGTGAGCCAGCCCCTGAAACCTGTTAGCTGTTGGGTTCTGGCTCACGGTGGTGCTGTCTTCGTCTACTGGTGCATGTACCAGTTGCCTAGACTTGTCTCGTCGCACTGCTTGGTCCTGTTATGTATTTGGCTGGGGTTTTTAAGTTTCCAATGATAGTACAACCTTTCAACATTCTTGATTGGAACGTTAGGGGATTAAATGATCAAGACCGCCGCGACACAGTCCACGAAACCATCGCCGCGTCCACATGTCACATTGTTTGCCTACGGGAGACAAAGCTTCAATCTGTGTCACGTTTTTTTTTTTTTGAAATTTTAAAGCATGACTCCATTACACGACAGGCTCAGCAATAGTGCTGGCCACCAGAACACTTACATCACCAGGCAAATCATCAAGCCAGAGCGAACGACGCTCCCGCTATCGCATGCCAACAGCGGCCATCTCATGAGCCAACTTATTACAGCCACGGGGGCAATGGGAGAAACTAATGGAATGAAAATTGAGTCTAGCAAATAACCCAAGATCACGGTAAATCACACCTTCAGGTGAGCGATCAAAACTGGAGCTCTTCATGGCGCTGATTAAATTCAGAGCATCTGATTCAACTTGGACATATCCCATCCCCCAGCTCGCAGCTGCCTGCAGAGCTTCAGAACATGCGAGCGCTTCTGCCTGGGCTGCGCTAGCAACATGCTGGAGGTGTCCTGCTCCAGCGCCTCTCACAACACCATCGCTGTCACGGATGGCAAAGCCCCATCCTCCTGTACTTGTGGCAGAAAAGAAAGCACCATCACAATTAACTTTCAGAGTATCACCGTCGGGAGGTTGCCAGCGTTGCATCATCCCTGTCCTTGCCTCTTTCTTCTGCTTCCCACAAAACTGCTCCGATTCACCTGCCCAATATTTTACCTGCCCAAGAACAACCTCGGCTTTAGGCCCCTTTCCCTCATGATTTATTTTGTTTCTGCATAGCCACCAACGCCATAGAGTACAACAGATCAGAGTCTTCTCATTATCACTCAGCTTCAATATTTCCTGCATCACTGAATCAACCGTCTCCAGTTTGCTCATGCGATCACAAAAAGATGTCAGACCCACTAACTCCCAAACTTGCTTCACTTTTTTACACTTGAAAAATAGGTGAGCACCATCCTCATCAAATCTTCGGCAGCACACACAGAGAGTATTGCACTCAATCTTTCGCCTCTTTATATTCATCTTTAGAGGTAAACTATTATGAGCAAACCTCCACACAAACTGCTTTAGCTTTGGAAGACAAGGAAGATCCCAAATTCTTTTCCATTGCACATTTTCTACAGCCTGACTTGTTCCAGAAGTCTGACCCTGACTATGAATAGTCATATATGCATGGTATGCTGATTTAACCGAAAAGAGGCCTTTACTATCATAGTGCCATGCTGGATAATCTTCAAACTCCTCCCGAAGAGGAATTAATAGAATAGCATTAGCATCCACTTCGTAGAAAGTATCACGTACTAGAGCCTCATCCCACAGACCCGTATGTGGATCAATTAATTCATGTACCTTTGTGAGCACGTTCTGTCACCTTGGAGTAATAGGGAGTCTACAACCCTCTCTATTAATCCATGGATCTGACCAAATGTTTACTGTTTTACCATCTCCAATTCTCCATACTAAGCCTTCTTTTAGAAGCTGAACCCCACTCAGTATACTCCTCCATGTATATGAAATTCCGGGCATAGCTGCAGCCTCAAGTATGGAAGAATTCGGGAAATACTTTGCTTTAAGAACTCGTGCACACAATGAATCAGGATTTTCTAGCATTCTCCATGCTTGCCTTGCTAACATTGCAACATTAAAACCATACAAGTCTCGGAAGCCTTGACCTCCTTCATTCTTCGGTTTTATCAACTGTTCCCAACTTAACCAATGAACCTTATTTTCATTTTCCTGCTGAGCCCACCAATATCGACATATCATAGCCCTCATCTGATCACAAAGAATTTTGGTGAGATCAAAGCATGACATAGCAAAGGTGGGTATTGCTTGTGCACATACCTTGATGAGAATATCTTTCCCGGCACCTGATAGTAATTTCTCTTTCCATCCTTGGATTTTCTTCCACATCCTTTCCTTCAAATACTCGAACATTTTTGCCCTCGACCGACCCACATACACAGGGAGACCAAGGTACCTCTCTGTCTTGGCTTCGGCTGAGATTTGAAGTTCTTGAAGCACACTTTCTATGTCCTCCTGTTTTGTGTTAGCACTAAACATGATTGAAGATTTATCAAAATTAATGGTTTGACCCGAGCACGCCTCATAAAGTTGTAGAATATGTTACAGATTTCTGGCACTCTCGTTGTTTGCTTTCATAAGTACCAAAGAGTCATCTGCAAACAAAAGGTGGTTGATACTCGGAGCCTCACTACAAATTTTGATACCCTCCAACCGGCCATCCACCTCGGCCGCATTTAGCAAGGATGAAAAACCTTCTGCACAAATCAGGAAAAGATAGGGCGACAAAGGGTCCCCCTGCCGAAGACCTCTCTGAGGTATAATTTCATCGGTTAAAACTCCATTAACCCTCACTTGGTATTTTACTGTCCTGACACATAACATAATCAGTTCAACCCATTTGTCCGCAAAACCGAGCTTCCTCATCATTCTTTCAAGGAAATCCCACTCAACTCTATCATAGGCCTTACTCATATCTAATTTTACCGCTGCATATCCCTCTCTTCCTGTTCTTTTATTCTTCATATAATGTGTGCACTCATACGCCAATAAGATGTTGTCCGTGATCAGCCTCCCCGGCACAAAGGCACTTTGATTTGGTGAAATAATCTCATCCAAAATTGTTTTCAACCTGTTTGCCAAAACCTTCGAGATGAGCTTATACACGACATTGCAAAGGCTAATTGGCCTTAAATCCTTCATATTTTCTGGACTTGCAACTTTCGGTATGAGAACCACACAAGTATCATTCCAATCATCTGGCATCGGACCTCCGTTGATTACCTTCAGTACCTCCTCGGTCACCTTTTCACCAACAACATCCCAGAATTTCTTGTAAAAAATGGCATGCATCCCGTCCGGGCCAGGAGCTTTAAGATCACCGATACTTTCTAGTGCGTCCAACACTTCCTGTGTGGTCACCTCCTGGCACAACATATTGTTCATCTCAGGTGTGACACACGAATTCACACTCTCTAGCATCTCCTCAACTCGGGTACCTGTTGTGGAATGAAAAAGATTTATAAAATAGTTGGTTGCCACCTCTTTCAAAGCTTCTTCCTCCTCCACCACAACCCCATCCTCCCTCCGAAGTTTTTTAATGTGATTCTTTTTCTTTCTCTCGGATGCAGCCATGTGAAAATATTTTGTATTACGATCGCCATGCTTCATCCAGTGCACATGAGATCATTTTTTCCAATAGATATTTCTTTGTTCCTCCAACCGACTTAATTTGAAACGAAGCAGCCCCTCCTTTGGGACCTGCTGATCACATATACTCTTTCGCCTCCACTGTTCCAGCTCCTTTTTCAGTTTACTTATACGTTTATCAAGATCTCCCAAAACATTTTTACTCCAGTCGGTAAGCTCCCCCAAAACTCCTCGGATACCACTTAGAACATCTTTCTTTTTTACGTCCACCTCCAACTCCCATGCATTTCTCACTATATCTCTGCACTCCTCCTCTTCCAACCACCGAGCCTCAAATTTTGGCTTGTAGTTCTGTGCTGAAAAGTGCCTCTTAGCCAATGCACCATGGGTATCCACAAGAACTGGACGATGGTCGGAGTGCCGCGGATCACAATTTGTGACCTTAAACGCTGGAAACCTCTCCCTCCAGTTTTGTGATGCCACTGCACGGTTAAGTCTCTCCCTTATATAGTGATCCGCTGAGTGACTATTGTTTCGCCAAGTGAACGCATCATCAGCGAAGCCAAGGTCATCCAGACCACAGAATTCCAAGGCTTCTCTAAATTTATCCATACACGCCTGAGTCTTCGGGACCCCACCTTCCTTCTCCCATGAAAATAAAGTTTCATTGAAATCTCCAATGCAAAGCCATGGTCTATAACTCTGATTCTTTAGTATTCTCATCAGCTTCCATGTCTTATCCCTTTCAGATGCTTTTGGTTCCCCATAAATACCTGTAAACCTCCACACAAATCCATCTGGTTCTGTAATCTCAGTGTCAATGTGGTACCGAGAAACAAAACCCACCAATTTCACCGTTATGTCATTCTTCCAAAAAATTACAAGTCCCCCACTTTTTCCTTCACACTCCTTAACAATCATGTTTGGCATCTCTAGCTTCCAACGCAGCCAATCCAACTTGTCCTCTGTCATCTTTGTTTCTGAGATAAAGAGAACATCGGGGTCCTCCCTCTTCCGGACATCCATAAGACCATCAATAGCCCGGTCGTTCCCCAACCCCCGGCCATTCCATCCTACTAGCCTCATTGAGCCCTGTGAATATGTAGCGAGTGCCCTGCTTACACAAACCTCTCATCAACAACCTGTATCAATTCAAACGAAAACCAGTCCGATTCCGACAAAACCTGGCTCTTCAAGAGATCTTCAACCTTCTCTATATCCCCGACCACAGACAGACCACGGTTTCGAGTAAACAGAGGAGAAGGAGCGCAAGAAGAGGGCGGGAACGAAAGCTTACGGAAGGAACTCACCCAAGCACCAGGAGAGCAGGAACGCAACGAGGAAGCCGGCAACGTCGTCTTCCGCTGAAGTGCGACGGCGTCGACTAGAAACAGGAGACAGCGACGACCGGAAACGAGAGAACGTGACCGCCGGAGAAGACCCACGACAACGGCGCGATCTAGATCGATGTCGCTCCCCGATCGCCAGACGAATCGCCACCGGAAACTACGGAAACCGAACCGACACACATTTCTTTTGATGCTGCCTACATAGGCGGAAACCGTCTCAAAAGTTTTGCCGAGCGTCCGGCAACGGGCACTAGAGGAGGGATACTCTTGCTTTGGGATGATTCGATCGTCCAAGTCACCAATGTTCAAATCACCGAGTTTTGCCTATCCGCCAATGTTCACTTCCTCAACTCCGACGACAACGAGGGTGACTTCAAAATTACAACGGTGTATGGGCCAACGGCGGGAAATCGCAAAGATGATTTCTTTGTGGAACTCATTACCCAAAAACCACCAAGTAGTGATCGTTGGTTGGTCGTTGGCGACTTCAATCAAATTCGAAGGGCTCAAGACAAAAACAACCGCAATGTCAATCGTAGCCGAATTAACCGTTTTCGGGCTGCCCTAAAATCTTGTGAGCTCAAGGAAATTCATCTGCAAAACTGTCGGTTCACTTGGAGCAACGAGAGAAGCACACCCACGATGTGCAAGCTTGACGCCTTCTATTGCAACTCCGAATGGGACATCCGCTATGGCTCCCATGTTCTTCATGCTCTATCCTCTTCGCTCTCAGACCATTGCCCTCTCATGCTTGCCGATGACCGTGGCCCTCGTAGGCCTCGCACCTTCAAATTTCAGAATTTTTGGCTTAGGGTTCCCGGTTTCAATGAGATTGTTAGTAAAGCGTGGAATGAGCCATCAAGCCATGTTGAGCCTTGCCACGTACTTTTCCACAAGTTGGGTCACACGGCTAGGACCTTGTCCACTTGGAGTCGGGGTCTTTTCTCCAACACCAAAGTGATGATCCATGCCGCCCTCCTTGTCATCTTGCATTTTGACAAGGCACAAGAAAATAGGACACTCACGGTTGACGAGAGAGATCTTCGGGCTAGGCTCAAAAGGAAAGTCCTTGCTTTGTCCGTTGTGGAGAGGGCTAGGAAAAAGCAAAGTGCACGCATTGCCAACATAAAAGAGGGAGACGCCAACACCAAATTTTTCCACATGAGGGTCAACTCTCGGAGAAGGAAAAACCACATTCACCGCCTCAACCATGACCACGGATGGGTCACCGATCATGATACCAAGGAGGAGATCATACACAACCATTTCAACTCGCTCCTTGGTCGTGGAGATGCTAGGGGAAGAGATTTTAATTGGGACAATTTGCTTTTCGAAGACCCAAATTTGACTAACCTTGGCGAGCCTTTCACCGCGGAGGAAGTGAAAAATGCTATAAATCAAATGCCAAGTGACAAAGCTCCCGGGCCCGATGGTTTTACGGGAGCCTTTTTCAAAAGATGTTGGGGAATAATCAGAGGGGATGTCATGAGGGTGGTGCATCTTTTTGGGAACCTTCACACCGAGAACTTCCATTGGCTCAACTCCGCCAACATAGCCCTCTTGCCCAAGAAGGAGGGGGCGGAGGGAGTCTCCGACTACCGGCCTATTAGTCTCATCCATGCCATCGCAAAAATTATCTCAAAGGTGATTGCCCTCCGACTTGGCCCCCTCATGAACGACCTTGTCTCAAACTCTCAAAGCGCGTTCATCAAAAAGAGGAGCATTCATGACAACTTCCTATATGTGAAAAACCTTGCCAATCGCTTCCACAAAGGCAAGACACCGGCCCTCCTTTTCAAAGCGTTTGACATTCGCAAAGCGTTTGACTCAATTCGTTGGGATTACATTATTGACCTCTTGCAACGTCGGGGTTTCCCTAGCCGCTTCCGGAATTGGATTGCCGCCCTCCTATGCACCGCCTCCTCACGAGTTCTTCTTAATGGAGTGGCCGGCCCCCCCATTTCCCATGGACGTGGGCTTCGACAAGGGGATCCGTTATCACCCCTCCTCTTTGTCATCGCCATTGATCCCCTCACACAAATCTTGGAAAATGCAACTCGGGGAGGCCTCCTCCACAAGCTTCGAGGGAGGGGTACCATTTTGCGCACCTCACTTTATGTGGATGATGCGGCGGTCTTTGTTGCCCCATTTAAAGAGGACATTGGAAATTTGGCCTCCATCCTTAAAGCTTTTGGGGAAGTTACCAGCCTTTGCACAAATTTTGACAAGAGCTCCGTGGTCCCTATTAGGTGTGCCAACGTCAATCTTGATGATGTCCTTGAGGCCATACCGGCTAAAAAGGAAAATTTTCCCTTGCGTTACCTTGGGCTACCACTCTCGGTTCGGCGGCTCAAGAGGGTGGACTTTCAACATCTCGAGGATAAATGTGCCGCCAAGCTTCCAACCATAAATGGCAACTTCATTACCACGGCCGGTCGGGCGGCCTATGTCAAGGCGGTCATTGCTTCCCAAGCCATTTACTATTTGAAGCCACTCATTATCCCGCCGGGCACCATGCTATACATGAACAAAATTCAGCGTGCTTTCCTTTGGTCGGCTAAGGAAACTACTACGGGGGCCAAGTGTAAGGTCAATTGGGACTTGGTGTGCCGGCCCAAGGAGTATGGGGGCCTTGGCATTCTCCACCTTGACAAGTTTGCGACGGCGTTGCGCTTGAGGTGGCCTTGGTTGGAATGGAAGGACCCCGCGAAAATTCGGGTCGGCTCCGGTAACCCGTGCTCCCAAGCGGATATGGATATTTTCTACGCCGCAAAATCCATTACCATTGGCAATGGCCTCAAGACTCCTTTTTGGCATGCCCCTTGGCTTGCCGGAAGAAAACCTATGAACATCGCCCCTCTTATTTTTGCCTCCTCTAGCATGAAGAAATGGTCGGTTGGGAGGGCTTTGGAGGCCAATGCATGGGTGGGGAAGATTTGCCTTGATGACTCCTTCACCATGGAGCACTTCTCCCAATTTGTGGAGCTTTGGGGTCTTTTGAGCAATGTTCACCTCAATGCCGATGTGCATGATGAAATTGTTTGGAAGCTAACAAATGATGGTCAATACTCGGCGTCCTCGGCTTACAAGATGCAATTCATGGGGACTATTAGTTCCCACATGGAGAAGACAATTTGGAAGGCTTGGGCCCCTCCAAAAACAATTTTTTTTGCTTGGCTTGCAACTCAAAACCGAATTTGGACGGCGGATCGGTTGGCTAGGAGAGGTTGGACAAATTGTGGGTTATGCCCTCTTTGCAAGCAAACTATGGAAACGGTCTCCCACCTCTTCGTGCATTGCCGCTACACGCGCCGCATTTGGGATCACATAAGGGATTGGTTGGGGTTTCAAGCCATCCTACCCAGCACATGGTCCAATCTTTCAATCAACGAATGGTGGTTGTTGATGACGGGAGGAGCCACCCCATGTCGCAAGGCCGTCGCGCCCATAACTTTGCTCACCACTTGGGAAATTTGGAACGAGCGAAATGCGAGAGTTTTCCAAAATAACCACTCGCCTCCCCTAGTCCTTGTAGAGAAAATCAAGAGGGAGGCCCGGTTGTGGATTATCGCGGGTGCCAAACGCTTGGGCACTTTGATGCCGCGAGAGTAGTTCTTTGTAATCTCCTCTCTTAATTAATATAAGGGGCAAAGCTTTTGCCCCACGTTTCAAAAAACTTCATAAAAAATGTTCTGAGTCGAAACAACAACATGCCTAACATAAGAAGACCATATTCTGCTTTAAATGCATACATGCCAAGAAGACAAATTACACACGCAAGTGCTGCATAAACAGAATGATTCCTATATTATTTGGCATCGTGTCTTGCGGTTGCTTTTTCCATATGGAACATGTATAGAAATGACCAGCACTCGCCTGGGGTGTTTCATGTCTAACAGGCTTCGTCTCATTCCCTATTAAAGAAACAAAGGCAAAAGTCAGTAACAGGGCAGAATGCCAAAAATAGTGTAGGTTAAGAGATATGGCATTCAAAGTGCAAATTAATTGCTGTTTGAAATGTATCATGATCTTTAACCTGGCACAGAGGTGGTCTCTTGAGTTAAACTTAGGTGATGATATAACATTACCTCGTCCTGAAGGATCATCTGTTATGGATAGGGAGAAAACAAGAAAAAATCATGCGTGGCAATCATCTTACAGTATTCAGGTTCTTCATATTGACATAAGGTGATGTAGTTGGAATTGGGTATACATAGATCTTTTATATTTTTTTCTTTACAGGTTTTAGACCGTACGAATATATGCATTGTTGCTGCTTTTGGCATCATCTCTAACTAGCTAGAGTTGAGTAAAGAATGTGCTCTTATTCAATGCAGTCCATTTTATCATGGTAAAAGAGTAGCATCTACACAAGCACAACCGTGAGCATAGTACCATGCTCATTATCAGAGGGGGTAAGAAACTTAGAGAGAAGTTGAACATTATGGTCAGACATCAATAAATGTTTGTCGGTGTACATAAGTATAGCAGATTTTAGCATGAAGAAAAACACTTGATGTAGTTAGTGATAGGACTACTAATTCGAATGCTTTTTTGTCACAAATTTCAGTAAACAGAAGAACCCTCAGATCTTACTATTGGTGTATGGAAGATTCCTTGCAGATTAATAACTTGATAAGTATAAAAACCATTTTAATCGATGCAATTAACCATCACAATTATGATGAGCTATCGTTAGTATACACATACACACTAAAGCAATTCCTCATGTAGCTTCACTAACTGTACCATTTATATGTGGTTGCTAACTTGACATAAGCATGCACATGCCTAAACTCGTAATACACCTACATTACCATTCCTGATTAGCTTATAACAGATTTTGCAATTTAATAAGCAGTGCAGTTGGTATAACTTCATTAACGCAATATTCAGGTTAATCAACATTTCGAAGTTTGATAACAATCTCCATGACACCATTAGAAGCAGCAGAAGTTTGACCATACGCGTAAGTATTGTTTGGACGAAAAAAATACCAAGCACCAAGGCAGAAGGCGTACTGTTCCGTTCGAACCACCGTCCCCGTCCCCCAGCCCCATCCACATCCCCTCCAGCCTCACTGCACCGTCGCCGCGTCCCTCTCTCTTCGCGGTGGTGCCGACCTTATCGTTGATGAAGTACACCGTCAAGTCGATACGGAGGCCCAGGCGCTTGTGCAGCCACGGCGGCTTGCGCGGAGAGCGGCAGCGGAGAGAGGAGCGGCATCGACAGGCGGCTGCGCCAAGAACGGGACTAGAACGAGCTTGGCACGGAGAGCAGAAGCTAGGGTTAGAACGAGACGTTTCTTTTGGACGATATACCAGTCTGGGTGCACATCGATGGGCTCTATTGGGCTGGCCTTTCTTGTCAACGTGTGGGATTTTTCTGTCGCGAGAGCAGCCGAAATTCGCAAAGGTCCACGCGCGTGCGCTCCGGTGCTGACAAGTGTCGTAATTTCGTTCGTCTCTGCTCACACCTTTTCTCCACGCGGTGACAAGTGGCGACTCCCTGGTGGTGGGCAGAGGGTTGTATATGCATTTATTTTGAGATTCGTTTTTTAAAAACGAAATATCTTGAGAACCGTTTATCCGATTTACGAACCGTTTTCACTTTTGAACTCCTCGCGTCGAGATCTTCAAAACTAGATCCCATATTGATAGGTTTCGATAAAAAAAATTGTACTTCGGATTGTGTATGGTTTGTACAACCTAAGTGTAGTCGTACGTACAAACTGAATTTTGTAGTTGTACGTACAACCTGCTAGGTGTAGTTGTTCGTACAACCCGAATATAGTTGTACGTACAACATGTTCTCTGTTGCTGTACAACCCGGTCTGTGTGTTGCTGTACAATCCGGTTTTTGTTGCTGTACAATCCGGTTTTTGTTGCTGTACAACGCGCTCTGCGTTGCTGTACAACGCGGTCCCGGTCTGTGTTGTTGTACGTACAAACTGATCTGTGTTGCTGTACAACCCGGTCTGCGTTGTTGTACAGCCCGGTCTGCGTTGCTGTACATCCCGTTCTGCGTTGATGTACTATCTTAGTTTGTGTTTTGTACAAGTCTAATAATAGATCCAGATCTAGATCTAGATTTTGATTTGAATGGCATGCGCGGGACCGCTCGCGGCCTGTACGGGGGCTTCGTACGACGTCACACAAAAAAGGATCTGCAGGAGGCTTCGCGTACGACGGAGACGGGCCACGGGAGGCTTCGTTTCGTACGGCCACGTGGCCGGCTCCTGGCGCGCGCGCGACGACAAGGTGGCCTTCAGGAAGGCTTGCCTTTTTTTAGCGATACCCGAGAGCAGCGGTATGACTTGTACTGGTGGCTTTTTCTACAGCAGTATGAAAACTTACAGACCATTGGATGGACCAGAATGAATGGCTCTTTTTCGTTTGAGGGTACCATAAAACATCTCGATAGAGGGTTTCATACGGTCATGGAGCATTTCCTCACGCTTCAGGGTGCCAGGCCTTTCTTAATAAGGTACATGTTCTGTTTTTAAATGAAATAGGGTTAGTCATGAGGCAAAAGACTGCATAATTGTCAAAACATAACAACCAAGTGAAAGGTTAGAAACATGCATCGAACCGTAACACATAAACCATAACGGACAAACAAAGAAACAACTTCAATTAACAAATCAACTTTGAAAACATAATGATAAACGCCCAATTGTAACCTCTCATGTCTACAAAGACTCAAGTATGGTAATCAATTTTTTCAGGTTAAGATTATCCCTTCACACCACAATCACTGAGAGAAGATCAACCAAAGCCGCAGAGCATGATAAAACATTACATGGTAATCAACCTTTGCAGGGCTACTCATTATCCCTTCACAGCCACAAACACTAAGAGATGATCAGATGAAGAAAAATAGACATTACAGAGATGAATAACTTAGCCACTTCCAAAAGGTCAATCCATATTGAACATGCGCTACTATAAGAGCCCTGCAAGCTAACCCACATGATTGAAAATCTGTGAAGCATTCCCATATTACCAACTATAAGAATTAATAAAAGCTCAGCAAGTGAATAGTACTTAGTTTCCCATACAAGAAGGCTACAAGCTGAATACCAAAAAGTTTTCAATATCACGAAAAGATGATGGGTCATTCAGGCTCCTACATATTTCAAACAGTTGGCCAGCTGATTAATTAACCTTCTTGAATCCCTCATTTTAACTGTGTCCGTCTATATTTTCTTGCTTTCGGACTACCACTACTATCAAAAGTGTTATTTCTCCAATCGGTCTACAGTGAAATGCATCAGCGATTTCTCAGTCCTTATAAAAATGGTTCAAAAATTTATGAATAGGAATCTTAATAACCTACTACATTCCACGTCAATTAAACAATACCCAGTGATCACAAAGCAAAATCCCGACATTTTTTTTAAAACGAGGCAAAAGCTTTGCCTTTTATAGTTATATAGAAGAAGCAAACATGAAACGGCCAAAACCAAAAGAAAAAAATCCCGACAAATTTAAAACTACAGAAACTATTCTTGTTTCCCACCTACACAAACTATTTCCTTTTCTAAAGGATGGACAGTTACATAAGATCGATCTACCTACGTGAAATGGATTCTCCCATCTTTTCACTAATGCTTTGAGCTCCTTGCAAGTACTTACATTTATGCTATCAGAGCAATAAAAAGTAGTGTTACTTTTGGTACCGATATCAGCTCGCGGGGCATGGATTGGCTGACATTACCAGCCCCAAAGTTAGATGACGAGTCACAAGGATGTCGAGCCACCATACATAGGGTCCACCATACCGTCTGTTGATTCTGTCAAGCATAGGGATCCAAGAGCCTGAAGAGACTGACTTGGGTATAAAGAAACAGAATAGAGATTGGATTGTGCCGTGCTTCAATGCATCGGCGTTCTGCTCTTTATATACAGCTCATAGAGTTAGGGATTACATAGGGTTTACATATACGGTTAGTATCTAAACAATCTTAACCAACACAATCTATCTGTTGGGTTTAGCCGTAGTGGTTAGGATCGTATCACAACTATCTCTAACCTCTTTTAACACTCCCCCTCGATCCAAACATATACTTGCTAAACATAACTCAAACTTCAGACGATCAAACATATCTCGGCTGAGGGCCTTTGTGAAGATATCTGCTAATTGGTCGCGAGAAGAGATGAACCGAACCTTCAGTGCACCTGCTGCCACCTTCTCTCGTACGAAGTGGAAATCAATCTCTATGTGCTTTGTCCGAGCGTGAAACATCGGATTAGCAGTAAGAAACGTTGCTCCGAGGTTGTCACACCACAGCGTCAGAGCTTGCGACTGAAACACTCCTAGTTCTCTGAGAACTAATTGCAACCAAGTAACCTCTGCTGTTCCATTTGCAATGGCCTTGTACTCCGCCTCCGTACTTGACCTGCTAACGGTTGGTTGCTTACGTGAGCTCCATGACACCAGGTTAGGACCATAGAACACTGCATAGCCACCAGTGGACCTCCGATCATCGGGACAGCCCGCCCAGTCTGCATCCGTGTATACGCTGAGCTCGGTTGATGTCGACCTCTGAATCCGTAGACCAAAATTCATCGTTCCCTTAACATACCGTAGTATCCGCTTCACGGCTGTCCAGTGCACCTCAGTTGGTGTTGCTAGAAACTGACAGACTCGATTCACGGCAAACGAGATATCGGGCCTGGTCAAGCATAAGTATTGCAACGCACCAACTGTGCTTCTGTGCTTGAAGGCCTTAACATCTGTCAGCAATGTTCCTGCTGTTTTGCCGAGTTTTTCCGAGGAAGACATTGGAGTGGCTATGTCATGGCATTTGTGCATATTCACTCGGTGGAGAAGATCTGATGCATACTTCGCCTGAGTCAGTGCAATCCCATCATCTGTATCTGTTACCTCAATGCCAAGGAAATAAGATAACTTCCCAAGATCCTTAACAGCGAACAATTCGCGTAGCTTCTACATCAAGGTACTGACCGCTTGCTTGCAAGATCCAGTAATGATAATGTCATCGACATAGATTAACATATAGATTATCACCCGCTGGTTGACGAAGATAAGCAGCGATGTATCTGCTTGAGATGGAACAAACCCCAGGGACTGCAGCTTTGAACTGAGCTTGGAATACCACGCCCTTGGCGACTGCTTTAACCCGTAAAGTGACTTCTGCAAGCGATATACATGATTTGGATAATTCCTGTCAACGTACCCGGGAGGTTGACACATATACACCTCCTCCTGAATGTCGCCGTGGAGAAAGGCGTTCTGAACGTCCACCTGACGCAGCATCCATCCCCGGGACCCTCTTCTTGGGCTTCACCAGCGCGGTCCGCGCTTTGGACCGAGACGCGAAGGTCCGATCCAGGGCCTCCCATACCTGCGCGGACGTCTTGAGGAGCTGGACGTGGCCGAGCACGGACGGCGTGAGGGAGGCGAGCAGGCCGCTCAGGACCTGCTGATCTTGCTTGAACCAGACCGAATACTCTGGATTGGCGATCAGTTCAGAGCTACCAGCTGCAGCTGGAACTTTCTTGGGTGGCGCCGCCTTCGACCCGTCGACAAAGTCGAACAGATCATTGCTATAGAGCGCGGGCAAAGCCTGCGCCTTCCACAGCAGGAAGTTGTCTCCATCGAGCTTGATGGTGATGGCGGCGCTCAGAGCGGCGATGATGTTGATCTGCGCTGAAGACGACGATGGTGCGGTAGGAGCCATGGACGGTTAGGAGTGTAGGCTCTGATACCATATAAAGAAACAGAATAGAGATTGGATTGTGCCGTGCTTCAATGCATCGGCGTTCTGCTCTTTATATACAGCTCATAGAGCTAGGGATTACATAGGGTTTACATATACGATTAGTATCTAAACAATCTTAACCAACACAATCTATCTGTTGGGTTTAGCCGTAGTGGTTAGGATCGTATCACAACTATCTCGAACCTCTTTTAACATTGGGATCATAACCTCACATTCATCCATGTTATCCTATTTAGCATGATATTAGGTAAAAATGTCAAGTACAATGTTATTAGTAGTGATTATAGCATTACTGAGAATACAAATAAATTTGATTGGGAATGTTTCCTCAGAAGATACCTCAGAAAGAGACATTGATATTTTTCTTCAAGATAAAAGGAAATAATATTCCTATGTTTGAGAAAGCTAAAGAATCTCGAAGTCCTTTCACAGATATTCCTATGTTTGAGAAAGCTAAAGAATCTCGAAGTCCTTTCACAACTAGGCTGATGAATTTTAGGATATGCAGTGCATATCTGGTTCTGCTATGAAAATACCTGACCACAACAGAGAACTAAATCAAGCACTTCTCCCAATAGCATGTACTCCATCTGTTTCTCAATATAAGATGTTTTAGAACTTATTCACATTCACATGTATACAAATGTGTATAAATATATTTTAATGCGTATGTTCACTAATTTTAGTGTGCATCTAGACAATATGTGAAACACCTAAAACATCTTAAATTGAGAAACGGAGGGAGTACATGACAAAGGGTAAGTAGGCAAGAAAAGGAGAGGAAAAACAATGATTACAGTATGATGATTTAGGGATATTTACTCGGTAGCACGGCGGAGATTATGTGCATATTTAGATATGACCAATAGACTTTTAAAAGTGGAGAAGGTTGTGTAAACGCATTAAATCCAAACTACTGCTAAGTGCTAACATTCATAAAACCCTCAACTTATGCCTCTAATGTTATACTCTGCGACACACATACTTTTATACTGTAGACATAGCGACATAGTTGTCGCATGGATAACTACCTAATAGTCAAGCATCAAAACCGTCAAACTATGAACAAATTGACAACTAAATTCAAGTATATTGGACATGTATACATAGATAAAAATGAAGAGCTAAAATCGAATAGAACTGGGATATGTTCTAACAATTAATCACATGCAGCTTCACACCATTTTATACAATCATGAAGCTCATGGTTAAGACAACAACAACTATAATAGTTGTGTAGCTGTTTGAACATGCTAATCGAGCTGACAACATGTACAACAACAAGGTACATATTTAGCGGTACAGAAAGGTGAAATAATAGCAGAATGAGAAACATCTCCGTCGCAGGATAACACAATGATAAAATGTCCCCAAATAAGACTCGTCTTCTTTCAATGGTAGTACAGATGCACAGTCAATCCAGCCATCAACTCCACGGTCCAGATTATTTATGCCTAGCAAAAAGGAAAACACATAAAAAAGGTAAATAAATTGATGAAATACAATTGAAGAAAACACATAGAAGGAACTACGTAGACAGAGAACTGATGCGCTCCTTCATCAGCCCCAAAAGATTTTTGCTTGGATGTGAAGCTAGACAAAACATTTAATTTGCTTTGGTGGAAATGTTAACTATTTTGGTACAACATCTGTAATCAAGTGAGCACAAATTCAAACTCGAAAACGTTTTCTGTGGATAGTACAAAATGAGAAAAGATGTTAAAATGAGAAAATATTGAACTCTGTATTGTTTCTTTATTAAAATAGGTCTGAAGTTGCCTGATCAAAGTTGATTGCATGAGTGTAAAAAAAAGGGAGATCGCATACCATCAGTTCACAATATAACCGTTGTTACTAATAGCCAAAAGATAACCTTTTCAGCATTTTTTTTTGTCAAAAAAAAGTATACGAAGATACAAAAATGGTTATAATGAAATGTCAAGCTAAGCGGACATACATATTGCGAGGGGCTTCACTTCCATACCAGTTAAATATTGCGTTAGGAAGTGAGGTATCTATATTAATGCAGGTGGTGGATCATCAGAAGAAGTAGAAAGAGACAGAAATGCGTGCACTAGAACAGAATCAAGGTGCTGAAACCTGGAAGAGGCCAAATCATGGATGGGCAAAGTTAAATGTGGATGGCTCCTTTTCTGAATCTGGTTGTTCAGCTGCTTGGGGTCCTATCCTCAGGAATGAACTAGGTGAAGTTCTTTTAACAACCTGGGGCCAAATTCCCCATTGCCCCAATGCTGCTACTGCCGAGGCACTAGGTGTGTTGTTCAGGATTAGATCAACTATATCTATATTCTCTGGACCTCTTCAAATTGAAAGTGATAATGCTTTTGTGGTAAATGAGCTAAACAAAAAGGTCAACAAAAAGTCCCAAATTGCAAACATTATTCAAGATATCAAGATCTCTATGGCGTCACTCCCTATGTACTCTGTTTTGAAGATTAACCGGTCAGCTAATGGGGTTGTTGATGGTTTAGCAAAATTAGGGTATAGCATGTTGTGTGAGGGGTTTTTGCTGGGTCATGCACCTTCCTGCGTGGAGGAGATGATTCAGACTGATTGTAAAACTGTTTTACCTGTTACTATTTAATAGAAAACCCAAAAATAAAAAAAAAATCAAGGTATTGCAGATCAGACTTACCCCCTCACGCCATTTTTTCTTCACCTTCCACGCAAATTTACCATTACATTGATAATGAATTGCTCCTTTATTCCTGTAGGTATATATAGAAAAACAATTAGCTCACTAAGTAACACCAAATACTTTGATTAAGGAAGAACAAAATTAGACAGCTCACCAAGAAGCACGATGGCAACTTGTGAAGATATGGTAAATCAAGCTATAAGGCCTCGATACAGCACCATAGATTGCAATTTGTCCATCTGCTGCCTGTGACCATTTGCAACTACTGAGTTGGCATTGCACCAAATACTTTTCCCTCTGATGAAGAGCTACGATAGAGTCACCCACAATGTTAACAACACTAGGGCTGACACTCAATATCCTTTCGCCAATGAACAGAACATTGTCTCCGATACTGGTCACCGGGACAAACCTGTCTAGAATGAGGTCAGATAGTCTGTACACTAAGGCTGTGTTTGTTTCCGCTTCAGCTTCCGCTTTTGGGCTCCATAATCAGAAGCTGAAACAAACAGCCTTCGGTAGAAAAGCGCTGCCCAAAAGCGCTAGAGCAAAATGCACTGAACTAGCGAACTTGAGTAGAAGCAGGATCGGAGGCGCTTCCCGCAGCTTTTGCCTCAAGTCGCGAATCGTTTTTGTTTATTACCACTCCCGTTGCTTGAAATAACAACCAAACTGCCATTGTGTGGGACTCCCGTGTGCACCCGTGATGGAGTGCAGGCACGCAAATGGCCCAGCTAGGCCTAGCTTGCTGTAGGTTCTATTTGTTCGGTGCATGCAGCAGTAAAATTAAACTACCATTTTTCATGAAAGAGTAGACTTCTATTTTCTACGAATTTTCTTTGTTGTAGAACGGTAATGTTGTATCATTTGTACGGATATATACAAATTAATTTTCTTTTCAACAGTATATACACACGTATATACTATGGTACGAGTTTCACGTCATCCCCAGATTATCCTGGGGCAC
The DNA here is from genome assembly GCA_026929855.1 of Poa annua. Classification (NCBI taxonomy): domain Eukaryota; kingdom Viridiplantae; phylum Streptophyta; class Magnoliopsida; order Poales; family Poaceae; genus Poa; species Poa annua. The sequence goes on from CM049433.1 coordinate 78,404,120, forward strand.
GATGGATTGATCTCGTTCGGTGAAATATTGCAATGTAAAACATTTGAAAACATTATTCCAATAAAAACACGTTAAAATTAATTTAACCTAAAAAGATAATCAATGATTCAGCTGTTAAAACACTCAAAAAATAGCTAGTATGTTTTAATCAGTATTTATACAACTTCATCACGCACTCAGGATATTCTGGACATTTCACTTTCAAACCTACAGCTACAGCTATGCATGCCAAACATCAAATTTCTGCTTTCAACAGCTGCTTCCTACAGCTGCTTTTTCACAGCTCACCGGCTACAGCTGCTTTTAAACAGCTGCAGCCCAAACAAACAGAGCCTAAAGGGTGGCGGAAAAAGCCGTCACGATACCCAATCACCAGGACCTCTGAGTTACATTCTGCCAGGTAACGAGGGGCACACATTTTGCTGAGCGGACATGCGGCAACGAACTTCCATCGTAGGAGCAAGAGACGAAGCTGAAGACATCCCCTCGTACTGAGGTGGATCTATCTGGAAAATCTTAATATCATCAGCAGGACCGCCATGAAGGTTGGGATCATCTACCATGTATATCTTTCCTCCGAGAGAAATTGGCCTATGAGATGGTGCGAGCCTCCAGGTTGGAACATTCCATTGATGGCCCCCGGAGGTAGCAAAGGCTAACATCGCTAGCTTATAAAATACAATCATGACAGTGATCACTCCATCTGCAGTAACACTGAAGGAGGTGCCACAAATCTTTCTGAAATAATACCAAGTCTTTCTCACATTCAAGGTGGCTTTAGGAAGGCGCATGAGGGTGGCGAGTGGCGGGAGCTCTGCAATGTCGCCGGTGAAGGGATGGAGGAGGTGGATGGCAGTGTCTTGGTCTCGCTGCAGGAGGAGGAGACCATGGACCGAGTCGAGGATACAGTGGTCCGTAAAAAGCGGGAGCAAGATGCGGACGATGACGCCAGTGGAGGGACTGAGATCAGGTGACATGCACCTTTTGCATGTCACACGGTGACATGCGGCCTAAATTCAAATTTAAACATTGCGAAAAAATCTACAAAAAATCATGCATGTTCACAGCACATATTTAGATAATCCCTAAAAAAAGAAACTCAAAATTCGAAACATATATAGAGAAACAAAAAAGAGAAACTCAGATGTGAATAGTTCCTGAATTTGAATTTTGGTTCTCTGTAGACTATTCACATCTGAGTTTGTCTTTTTTGTTTCTCGATGTATGTTTCGAATTTTGAGTTTCTTTTTTTAGGGATTATCTAAATATGTGCTGTGAACATGCATGATTTTTTGTAGATTTTTTCGCAATGTTTAAATTTGAATTTAGGCCGCATGTCACCGTCTGACATGCAAAAGGTGCATGTCACCTGATCTCAGTCCCCAGTGGAGAGGTTGAAGAAGCGGATGTAACCACGTAGCTTGCCGTGACCGGGGTGGAGGCCGTCGCCCTCCGGCAGCAGCATCCACCGGCGAGGGTGAAAGCGCGGGTTGACCACGCCGCGGCCGCGTGGGCAGACTGAGCTAGACCGCCAGTGGGGGCAAACTGCCCGGAAGCGGACGTAGTCCCTAATGTCGCTCGCTAGCACCCTCCACCCTATCAGGTGAACTAAATCTGCCTGAAGAGAACCCCAGCTAGACTGTTCCTCCGAGATGGCACTTGCAGTGGAGGCTATGAGTCTAGGGCGCTTCTTGCTGCACGCAGCCACGGCCGGACGCCGCTTTCGGTACATGGACGATGACATGCCCCTCGATCGGACAAATAGCAATCTTCCTGGGAAAAGAAAGATTGAAGTGATTCAATCGGCAAAACAGCGTTCCGGCGATGTTCAGATTTGGCTAGCAGAGGCGATTGCTGCAGGTGGAGGAAAGGGCGTGTTGTGTTTGTTTGATAAATCGTCAGATCGACCGAATCCTCAATTTCAGTGTCCCAAACTGAAATCACAGAGTTCCCAGTCGGAGATGGTTCGCTCGATTAGGCTCCTCAAAATTCGTTGGGCTAGAAGCCCATCCGGCCCATAGGAACTGGAGCCCAATCTGTTGATTTCTGTGGCCTAGGCTTGGCTTGTGAGGATGGGCTGTTGGGAAGGCTGGTTAGGAACAAATGGAGTTTCCCCTAAAAAACAGAAGAGACAAACGGAGTCCGGCTGGTTTCCGTTTTTTTTTTTCATTTCTTTTACTCGATTTTGGTTAACAAAGATCATGCCTTGGCATACAAAAAAGGTGTTTTGGAACGTTGACACGATTATGACCTGGATGACTACCTAATATTAAGGTATCAAAAGTTCAAAACCCTGAAACCATGATTGAGGTAAAATATACTCAAGACATGGGCAGATTTTAAAGCATCTCCACCGGCACCCTCCAAACGGCCCCCCAAAGCCCCAAAGGGGGTCCGAACAAAAAAAAACCCGCCGCAGCGGCACCCCCAAACGTGTCCACCCTCCAAATTTGTGTCCCCCCCCCCCCCCCCCCAGCCCACCAGCCAAACTTGGGGGCCTGCCTGGGTACACCGGACATCGTCCGGGCACCCACCCGACAGGCGGCCCCCACCCTTTCATTAAGACAAGAAGAAGGCGTGACGCCGGTACGCAAAGTCGTGTCGCCAGTTCCCAATGCGTCGGGACGCCGGACTGCAGCACGCCTAGCAATTATTCCGGCGACACGACGCGACGCATTTACGGCGTCGCCGCCCTTCGGCCAAGGATTAAAGGCGCCGCCCCTCAAGACTCCCCTCGCCTCGCCTCGCCGTGCACATCCCCTCTCCTCGCCTTGCCTCCTCCTCGTCGTGCACATCCTCCCCGCGATGGCTCGTGGCGCAGGCGGAGGGCGCCGAGGCCGGCCTCGTGGTAGTCGTGCTCGCAAGCCGGCCACAGGTGGCCGCGGCAACGCGGCCAACGCCACGGACGCCCCGCCTCCCTATTGTGAGGGCATGGAGGGCTGCGAGTTCATGGTGACCCTCCGCGGCCGTGTCCGGCGCCGTCTTCACCTCCCTCGGTGCCTCCGAGGCGAACCGAGGGGCTTCTGGCTGCGAATGGATGGATGCCGCAATGGTCCGTCCTGGTGTGGTGCCGGGCACGAGGAGGACGGCGTCGTCTTTCTGTCAAACGGGTGGAGGTCCTTCGCCCGCCGCCACGGCGTCCAGCCGGGGTTTCGGCTTGCCTTCAAATTAGACGGGGATTCAACCCTCCTCGTCAAGATCTTCGAGCCGTGTGGGCGCAAGGCGGCCTGCTGCGAGGAGAGCGGGAGCAGCGGCGAGTCATCTGCTAGCGATGAGGCCAGCGACGAGGCCATCCGCGCCGATGGTGATGACGACACGAGCTCGTCGTCGGTGAAGCTTGAAGAGGAATCGGACTAGCCGGCGACGAGCTCTCTCCGTCTGCGCCGGCCTGCTGCATCTCCCGTCTAATTAGTTAGGGCTTTTGGCTGCTTTTGTTAAATCTGTAGGTTACTTTGGGATCGAGAAACTCTCGTAATGAAGAAGAAACAATTTGGTTCCATGTGCTATAGTCTTATAGTCTGCTTTTGTGCTCTTTACTATGCTCGTTATGCTCGGGGTCACCGGTTTGTGGGGCGCCGCTGTGGCACTTGCCCAGGAAATTCGCGGACACAGGTCCGGCGCCCTCCAAAGGGGATCTAATTGGGGGATGCCGGACACATATTTGCTGGGTGCCGGTGGAGATGCTCTAACAACTAGATTAATAAAGTGTTGCCCAAGTAGATTGTACAGTAGTAGCATTCATGTAAACTGGAAATTTCACACAATTAATCATGTAAAATTGCTTATCTTCTTACACCGTTATCACTCTACGTGCACTTTTGATCTTGAAAACATATGATCAGAACTTAATTTGTGCAACTCACAAAATAAGTTCATCCATACATTATCCGGTTCATCACAGTAAAGCCTAAATAATACCAGTGAAATGATTACATCTTAATATGTGCAACTCATATATAATAAGTTGGTTTCGGCCGCTCCTCAAGCTGCCCAAATACTCTTAAATTTAATACCTAGGGCATGTTCAAAGTCGGGTTTTATTAGCTTGATAATTAGCCGTGGTAATTAAAAACAGTTGGTTTCCGACCAGACTTGATCTACTCATTATTTTGGGCTGGAGTCAATTTCGTGCAGTATTTACTAAAACACGCGTAACTTTCTTACACGAGTCTATTTTTTACGTACGACCACTCAAATTGTTTAGAAAGCACGCACATAAGAATTTTTTCATCAGAAATCAAGGTAGGGCGGACCGCCCTACCTTACCCTAAGAGCATCTCTAACAGAGCTCTCAAACCGCGGAACTTTAAAACCATTATAAGGTTCGCAGCGTCGCGTTATTTGCACGAAAACGAGTCGCGTCATAGCAGTACTTCTGTTTTGAGGTTCTGCTTTACGGGGTACTGCTATGGCGCGGCTATCGCCAAACTGTAAACCTTAAAAACATGTTGGCACCAAAATATATCGAAATGTTCAGAATTTAGCAAATAACATAGTTTTGAGTAAATAACATCGGCGTAGTCAGCCGGAACTCCATATGCAATCACTCTCATTGCGGCCGAGATCTTTTTATAAGCATAAAATTCTAGCAAACCCGCAGCATTCCGTCGGCGGGTAAAATAACGGCAATTTCCCTCACAAGATTTGACAATCTTCACAAATAGAGAATGACGCATTCAGTACCTTCTCCGGAATATGTGAGCCGGATACGTCAGGTTCTCGAAGTAGTCTCGCATGAGTATCTCGTTGCCGTATAAGCGGTTGCGAGGAATGCAGAGGCGGCCAGCTCTGGATCCTTGCCGCGTCCTTCTATAGCGGTCCTCGAACTCCTTCACGGCCCGGACCGCAACCACCATCTGCCGCCGGCGACTCTTGAAGAGCTCATCAACGTCTGAGTCATCGGAGGAGGACCAATCAGAGAGAATAAACTCCTCGCACACTGATGGCCCTTGACGATGATGATGGTTCCAGAAAATAGTCTTGATATCTCTGTATCAACACCTGCGTCAAAAGAATATGAGTTAGGTTGAGACTAAAAGTGCAAAGTGTATAGTAAGGGAAAGACTAGTTTTCCCCACGAGGGTGACTCGAGGGTTTATATCGAACTCTCGGGGAAATGAACCAAAAGCTGTTGTTTCATTATCCTTCTTTATGAAACCTACAAAACAAAGTAAATTGTTTTGTGCCCTCAACCTCACCAAGTGGTTGTCAAGCACAAGGTGTAAGTAAAAGATATTGAAATAACAAATGCAAACTAGAAATAAATATGCAATGATGATAAATAAATATGCAAGGATGATATAAATGATAGTGGATGATGTTTTTGTGTTTTGTATTGTGTTTGCAAGATATAAAAGTGTTTTTGTATTTTCTTATTTTTAAATGGCAGAAAATGTAAAGTGCTAATAAAGTGTTGGAAAGGTGTTTCTTATGATTAAAAATGGACTGGGGTTCATGGTTTCACAAATACTGAAGGGGTTCCGGTGCAGAAAACAATAATTTTTCTAGCGTAAGAACGCCCTAACTAGCCAGGATCTATCTATCTAGTACATGTGATAACGGTGGCGGAACGGATCACATTACCTCCATGTAGACCGATAGCGGGGATTACGCTCCCGCACAAGCGTTGCCGATGAAGTCGTACGTAGCCGACCTCAAGGTCGCGGAGAACTTGGCGCGACGAAGTAGATGATGACGCGGCGGTGTCGACGATGACCTACGTCGACGGGCGTCGGGCGGAAGGTGGCGTGGCGCCGGCGGCTGAGGGGGGGTGGCGCCGGCGGCAGGGCAGCGGCAGGGCTGCTGGGTGGGCGAGACGACGTCGCCCAGGCTCCTCAAATGTGGTGCCTCCGAGCAATCGCAAGCATACGGAGCTTAACAACAACCCCCGGTCACTCAGATCCAGCTGAGATCGCAGGGGTAGAACTTTTCTGGAATCCCGCAGGGCAACGGCGCCCGGCGGTATAGCTTTGATGAAGAGAGGAGGCAAAACGGGCGGAGAAACAGCTCGGCCGGCCTGCTACAAAATTAATTGTATTTTTCTGTAATTAATCCAATTAATATGCCTTGCTATATAAAGGGGGGAGGGGGGTGTGCAAACACCTTGCCTCCCCCATGTGGGACTAAAGGGAGGAGGAGGGGGGTTCGGCCGGCCAACCTAGGCCGGTTCGGATTGCCCCCCCCCCCCCCTCTCCTTGTTTGATTCGGTCCCCCCCCCCCCCCCCCCCCCCCCCCGGGCCTTTCTAGGCCCATTTAGGTGGGATGTCCCTTTTAATCAAAATTAAATTAATATAAAATATAATTAATTCATAATTAATATATTTAAATACTATTTAATATCCCGTGACTCCGAAACATTTTCCGAACCACCCGAACATCTTTCGGACATTCCCGGAACCATTCCAGATCTTCCCGGAACTCCTTCCGGACCACCGGAACTCTTTCCGGATCATTTCTCTCTCTCCAATAAAATCCTATAAAATCCCAGAACCTTCTCCAGGTGTCGTTAAGACCTTAAGCTTGTTACGCTACGGTTCGAGAACACTCCAGACATGACCGAGACCCTTCGCTCGTCAATGACCGCCAGGGATACCTGGATGCATATGACGGTCCCTGTGCATTCTACGAATATCGTCGTTGAACCATAAACATGATATTCATTCCCTTTGTCTCTGCGATACTACCTTGTCCGAGATGTGATCGTAGACATCCAATGTCCTGTTGCATCTCGTTACCGACATAGGTTATTAACTCGTCTCTGATATTACATCTCCTTGACCTAGTCATAAGCTGCGCAGCTATATAGATGCAATCTCACCGAGTGGGCCCAGAGTATCTTTCCATTACAAGAATGAACAAATCCCGCTCTTGATCCTTACGTCTCAGCATACTCTTTCGGGATACCCAAGATGGACACCGTTATTGTCATGCTATATAAGACACAACGTTTGATGCTCTCAAAGTACCCCTATGAAGTAGCAATAAGCACGATCTCACGGTCTAAGTAATAAGCTATCATATTACTTATCTATTGCAAATGACAAACATCGTAATACGATCTTGTTGCAATACTTTGCGTATGTCCATCACCTTATTCTACTAATAAGATGACCCCATTGTCAACCGACGTCATTGTCCTTGATCGGGAATCTCGATCAACTGTTGCCCAATGGACTAGTTTATATAGAGGCTCACTAGGGACTCTGGTTGTCTATGTATCACACGTGTATTAATAATTCCGATTAATACAGTTATAGCACAATACAAAGACCTATTATAAACTTATGAGATAATGCGATAAATACTACTTATTTATTTGCCTCTAGGCCATATCTCCTTCAGTCTCCCACTTGCACTAGAGTACAAATAAACTAGTTGCATTTTACTTTATCAAAAACCCCTTATTAAATAAGCGTTATATGATAATGCTTGCTTGTGGAAGAGTGTTACTCCGACAATCTGTACAATACATGATTGTGCATTCTTTTGCGATTCATTGATATCAACCTATTTGATATCATCATGTTATCTAATAACATATATACAAATACCGTAGCTAAGTGAGACTTCGTTTTCCCAGCGCTTACTCTGATTCTGTTAACCAGATAATTGCCTTGCAAACACACTCAGTCATAGAGAACTCCTTGTAACATTTACAATCTCGCGATATCTATATACTTCCGCACCTATGCAGAAGACTTGACACTCCAAAGTCAATCTAATAACTAATACACTTCTACTTCCAGTAAATTCTAAATTTTATAATTGTTCTTCTTCTAAGAACATGGGTCATATTTTATCGAGCATATAATATGGTTTCTGTATAATATCTAATATCACATAATAGACCAACAAGTCATACAACCACTATTACCGCGTATCATTACTCTTAATGATTAATTGGATTTCCAAGGACCATCCTTTGGTTTTAATCTATTCTGACTCCTCAGATGTAATCCAAAACAACTCGACTAACTATTTTAAAAATTCCCGTTCTATTTCAAATAGACACTAACTTTTAAATATTTTCACAACTTCATCTTTCTCATTAATTCTACTGGTACAATCCACAATGTGTCATTTACATAAGATGAATTCGGCTCCCACTCAAATTATGTCTCCACATATTTGAGAACATGAGCTCCCACTCAAAATATGTCATCTACACATATGAGGGTCTAAACTCCCACTCAAAAATATGTCCTTTACATATTCCACCCGAGTAAACTAACTTTGACTCCCACTTAAATTCATAATTTATTTCAACATTTTGGTCACACCAAAATCATTGATCTTTCATCAATTCGAACTTAACACGAACTGCAGTATTCTATTAATACAAATTCCACAGACTTCAAGCATGTCTATATATGTGGTCAACAAATTTGATTTTGTCCAAGAGACATTTCTTGACAAAATATGCTTTCACGTCTTTCTTATAGTTACATTTCTCATATAACACTTTATATGACGATTAAGAAATCTTATTCCTCAAAAAGAATTATAGTAACATTTACTGTTTTAATCCCTTTTAAATGTAACTTGGTTTTTCAGGCTCAACAGCCTTTGTTCGCATTCTGATATTTTCTCAACTTTCTTTGTATTCATAAAGTGCATCTTGATCTGTCAACAAGATCCGAAATATTCAATATTAAACTGTGACCTGACAGCAAATATTAATATATAATAACACCTTATTTGGAAGCTTCTTTCATGAAAATACTATGATCTTATCGAAGAGGATTGCAAGCAGAAAACAATTTTCAAGTCTCCTTCACTCTTATCATTAAATTTTCATTTGTAGACATACACCTTTTGGAACAAATTCCAATATTCTACTTTTATGAATACAGGTCTGATACCTTATTTCAAGCTTCTAATTCCATTCCATAAACCATAATTCGGAAATCACATTTTCTCGGAATTATACAGACAACAATACAAGTTTTGTTTCTGTTGGATTCTGGAATATACACTCAACTAATGTGAGTGATTTACAAAGAACTATTCGTGTATATTTTGAATTATCGTATAATCATCTATACAATGACACTATTGTCAATCACACGAAACACTGTTGAAAAACATCTATTTTCTAAAGTGGACATCGATTATAATGTTTCGAACGTATTGAGAGATTCTAAGACAGATTCTGAAAGACCACACTTTATCTAAAATAGAGTATGATTATAATATTTCACATATCACTATATCTGATATTATAATTTTGTGAAAACGAATTTCCACAAGTCTTTTGTGTTGAAACCATAATTCAAAAATATTGTCCTGTGATCAAATCTTGCGAATACAATATTCACCAATCTTTCTTCTGAAAAACCCCATTTGATCTTTTATCAAATTAATTTCAGACTCATGATTTATTATGCAAATACACTTATTTACTAATAATCATAGAAGAATTCGGATCAAGTAAATTTCACCATATAATTAATTTAATAATCATCCGATATGACTCTTAATTAATTTCTTTTCGTATTGACACTTCAATACTAATTTTAAATCAATTCGGCACATGCAACTTTTAAATAGATCAAAGTATCTATTACTTCTTACATTGCCTTTATGATTAAATTCGATGGTGTTTGTTCTAGTAACAAAATCTTTTATCCTTGGACACATAATTTTATCATTCCCGCTCTTATGAATGTAAATCACGTTATCATACAAGTAATGTGATTGAGATGTGAAAACTTTATTCATAATATAAAACAACTGGTTTGTTCCATAACATAAAACAACTGAACTTGTCTTATTACATATATGAATAACTTTGTCTTGTAACAATTTTTTAGAACACCTTACCGTAGGGACTCCCTACGGTTATTTTATAAATGATGGGGGACAATAACAGTCAGAGTTACATTATGGGGGATGAAAAGTGAGGGAGGAATACATTATTGAGTAGGTGCTCTAAGCCAAAGGAGCAGAGGTTGAATCAAGCTCTCTTTGATACGGTATCTATGAAGATAAAGGTCGGCGTGGAACTTCACTTTCCACCTCCCTAATGAGGGTTCAATTTGCTGAAAGATGAAGTCATTTCGAATTTTCCATATGTTCCAGGTGGCGCAGGCGAACATCTTTAAAAAGCATGGGCCAGAAAAATCTTTCTGAGCAGCTTGGACACGGTTTAGAAGGGGGATCGCCATGTCCCAGTAGATGCCGATGGAGTAAATCAAGACACACTTTCTCACTATTACAAAAAGGTCTTATCAATACCTATTAATGATAACTATGATAACTTGAGGACGTGAACACCACTGGTCATCAACTTCCTTGATTGCCATCTTCAGTGCCAGCTCACATCATTATTCACCACAGATAAGTAATAATCAGGACCTGTTTCATAAATAGAACAAGTATCAGATACTTTATCACATATCAAGAGGTGAATACACTCACAATTCTGTATATCAAATATATACCTGTAGCGTCGAAGATTTCTCCTTCGATGGAATCAACTTCCAATGATTTGAATTCGGACACGAACTTGTAAAAGTTCATATTGTCTGCCTTCAAAACATATTCGCGCACATGCTTCTCATAGCTCGGAGGCAGAGATATCAGCACAGTCTGAATAGCCCATGAATCCGCCATCCTGTAATCGTAGACATTTGTCAGCTTGAAGTAGATGTCATACAATCTCTTCAAATGAGTCTTCAGACAGGTATGCTCCTCCATATGAATGGTCTGGAACTTTCTAAGCTGCCTAAATTGCTCACGCCTCAATTCATCTTTGAAGTGCGTTTTGATCGCATCAATCATGACATATGGCTCCTTGTGTTGAAACAACTCTTTCAACTCAGGTGCTAGGCATACGGTCATGGTGATCTCCACTTCTATGAATATGTCTTGATGCCTACGGAATTCATCTTCCTCCTCCTCGCTAGCAGAATCATCTGGTCTTTCTCCTAACGCTTCATCGAGGACATATAGGATGTTGTTGTGTTGGAGAATGTTTCTAAAACCATTGTACCATCTGATGAAGTTTGACCCGTCGGCTTCTAAGGTAGAATCCGGACTCTTAAGGAAGTAACCGAAGTATAGTTCCGTCTACAGATATGATCGCAAAAGAGGTAATGGTAAAGTTTATAACATATGTGAGTTTTAGTTTATAATCATATTATCAAACACACTCCACTAAAATTATTATCCCTAAAATAATAATAGCGATTACACGACCCCCATCCACTATACCACCCCCGATCGTCACGGCCGGCGGTACAGCTTCAAAGGTGGACATAAAATGTCGATCACAACAACTCTGTGACTCATGCTCGATCTTTCGATCTTCCCGTGTTCCGAGGCCATATCTGCATATGCTAGGCTCGCCAATCAAACCTCGAAGACCCTGCGCGTGCAACATGGCTTACACCCACTGTATGCGAACGACGATATGTCTGACACCCGATCGTCACGGCCTGCCTCATAACGTAGAACTTTCTTGGTGGTGCGCAACGAGGGAGAACACACTTTTGGTATTTGTTAGGGATCATCCTATTTAAGATGCTACCGTTGAATATCTAACATATAAGCAATCAACAGGATGCACACACAACAACACAATATCAACATAAAGTAATGAAGTGCGATGTGACATGGTCGATGCGCCTGGACCTCCATGGCGCCATGTGCCTGGCCCCCGGGCGCCCTGGCATGGCTCCGAGTCTACGGTGCCCTCCATGGCCTACGACAGTACGAGTAATATCAAACTTACCGTAACCATGTCACATAAAATAACGCCTCTGCAAAACAAAGTTAGACGCCTCTACCTTTATTTAGTTTTGCAAGTTTTACGTGGCATATAGGCTTATTCGTAAGAGAACCGATTCCTACCTACGAATTTTGTACCACAACGTCGATCGTATAATTGCATGTTTAAGCATCCCTTTCGGGCCCTCCATTGAAAATGCTTTGCCGACTAAAGAGAGAGAAACAGACACCCGCCAGCCACATATACGGTGCAAGCCGTATGTCAGTAGTGGAACCAGTCTCGCGTAAGCGTACGCGTAAAGTCGGTCCGGGCCGCTTCATCAACTCAATACCGAAGGCATCGCAAGTGCACGCTAGAGGGTAGCAAATATAAGAAAGACGTCCTCATTCAACATGAGTTCTAACCGTACCAGCAGTACTACGCATAGATCGGCTCTGATACCACTGAAGGGGTTCCGGTGCAGAAAACAATAATTTTTCTAGCGTAAGAACGCCCTAACTAGCCAGGATCTATCTATCTAGTACATGTGATAACGGTGGCGGAACGGGTCACATTACCTCCATGTAGACCGATAGCGGGGATTACGCTCCCGCACAAGCGTTGCCGATGAAGTCGTACGTAGCCGACCTCAAGGTCGCGGAGAACTTGGCGCGACGAAGTAGATTATGACGCGGCGGTGTCGACGATGACCTGCGTCGACGGGCGTCGGGCGGAAGGTGGCGTGGCGCCGGCGGCTGAGGGGGGGTGGCGCCGGCGGCAGGGCAGCGGTAGGGCTGCTGGGTGGGCGAGACGACGTCGCCCAGGCTCCTCAAATGTGGTGCCTCCGAGCAATCGCAAGCATACGGAGCTTAACAACAACCCCCGGTCACTCAGATCCAGCTGAGATCGCAGGGGTAGAACTTTTCTGGAATCCCGCAGGGCAACGGCGCCCGGCGGTATAGCTTTGGTGAAGAGAGGAGGCAAAACGGGCGGAGAAACAGCTCGGCCGGCCTGCTACAAAATTAATTGTATTTTTCTGTAATTAATCCAATGAATATGCCTTGCTATATAAAGGGGGGAGGGGGGTGTGCAAACACCTTGCCTCCCCCATGTGGGACTAAAGGGAGGAGGAGGGGGGTTCGGCCGGCCAACCTAGGCCGGTTCGGATTGCCCCCCCCCCCCCCCCCCCCCCCCTCTCTTTGTTTGATTCGGTCCCCCCCCCCCCCCCATGGGCCTTTCTAGGCCCATTTAGGTGGGATGTCCCTTTTAATCAAAATTAAATTAATATAAAATATAATTAATTCATAATTAATATATTTAAATACTATTTAATATCCCGTGACTCCGAAACATTTTCCGAACCACCCGAACATCTTTCGGACATTCCCGGAACCATTCCAGATCTTCCCGGAACTCCTTCCGGACCACCGGAACTCTTTCCGGATCATTTCTCTCTCTCCAATAAAATCCTATAAAATCCCAGAACCTTCTCCAGGTGTCGTTAAGACCTTAAGCTTGTTACGCTACGGTTCGAGAACACTCCAGACATGACCGAGACCCTTCGCTCGTCAATGACCGCCAGGGATACCTGGATGCATATGACGGTCCCTGTGCATTCTACGAATATCGTCGTTGAACCATAAACATGATATTAATTCCCTTTGTCTCTGCGATACTACCTTGTCCGAGATGTGATCGTAGACATCCAATGTCCTGTTGCATCTCGTTACCGACATAGGTTATTAACTCGTCTGTGATATTACATCTCCTTGACCTAGTCATAAGCTGCGCAGCTATATAGATGCAATCTCACCGAGTGGGCCCAGAGTATCTTTCCATTACAAGAATGAACAAATCCCGCTCTTGATCCTTACGTCTCAGCATACTCTTTCGGGATACCCAAGATGGACACCGTTATTGTCATGCTATATAAGACACAACGTTTGATGCTCTCAAAGTACCCCTATGAAGTAGCAATAAGCACGATCTCACGGTCTAAGGAATAAGCTATCATATTACTTATCTATTGCAAATGACAAACATCAAAATACGATCTTGTTGCAATACTTTGCGTATGTCCATCACCTTATTCTACTAATAAGATGACCCCATTGTCAACCGACGTCATTGTCCTTGATCGGGAATCTCGATCAACTGTTGCCCAATGGACTAGTTTATATAGAGGCTCACTAGGGACTCTGGTTGTCTATGTATCACACGTGTATTAATAATTCTGATTAATACAGTTATAGCACAATACAAAGACCTATTATAAACTTATGAGATAATGCGATAAATACTACTTATTTATTTGCCTCTAGGGCATATCTCCTTCAAATACACTCTCTATTTTATATAGTGGTAGATAATGGAACATAGGAATTGACATATGAGATTGCAACAAGACAAGTTATTAATAATATGGGCATCACATCCTAACATAGAGATCTTTTGGTTATTAACCTCTCTTATACTCCACCAAGATGCGAACTAAATCGTAACACCTCAGTAATTAAGATAAAACAGAGTATAGCTTTAAGTTCTATGACATGAAGTTAGAATAAGAACATGCTAGATCTAGTAATGGAGAAAATGGCACGGTCATCCATATCCCCGGTAGCATGGTATTCCTTTTTATCCCTAGTGACGCAACAAAGTAAGGTAAAATACCCAAGTGGATCACGGAACTTCTGTCACTTTCACCGCACTCACCACCCCCCGTTACTCCAACTAATGCACACGTTCTCCCTCACACGCCCTCATACATATGTTGGATCAGAACACATAAACAAGAACGGGGTACATAATATGCATCTACTTTCATAACAAAGACATAACAATTGCAATCATCATAACATATATCAACTTAAGAGATCCACCACAATGGTATTACATAGATGACCATAATCATGTTCAGCAGCTCATATGGCACTAATTAGTGAAGCTCAAGAGAGAGGAGAGATACATAAGTTACTTTCACAAACCCATAGTACAGGGGTGGACTACCCCCTCTTCATCATGGAGACGGTGGAGACGTTGTTGGAGAAGATGGAGACCACACCGGCAGCGCCCCGCCGGAGTTTTCCCCCTCCAATCTGCAGCTCCAGGTCTCTATTTCGTGGTTTCTGTGTTTCTGCGACTCTCTCTCCGAAAGGCATCGGGAGACTATTTTTATACGCGTTTTTAGGTCAAGAGCCAGTCACGGGGACGAAGATCGACGGCATCGGAGGCTCGAGGGGGGAGATAGGGTGCTCCACGCGGCCAAGGAATCTGGCCGCGTGGGCCCCCCTCTTTTCCTCCTCGGGTTTCCACTTTTGTTGATCCTTCGCTCCTACGCTTTGTTTCTTCCAAAAACTGATGTTCACGAAGTTTCAGGTCATTTGGGTCCCTGAAACATCAAAATATAGAAAAAGGGGTTTTCTGACAGTGTAGGATTAATTCCAAATAAATAGGGAAACTGTGAAATATTCCCAAAATCATTATAAAACATTGATATAACCCTTATATGATGCAAATATGAATGAAATATAAGTAATACAATGCAAAGTTCATGTATGCATTTTACATGCATCAACATCCCCAAGCTTAACCTATACTCGTCCTCGAGTATGAAGGTGATAAAACTAAACATGGACTTGGAATTTTATTACTTAACAAAGGATATCAAAGATGATTGTTATTGCTACATAGAGTCAAGTGATTCATTCTTAATAAGTAGTAGCAACATACAAGATATATTATCAAGAGGTATCAAATATTCAAGGTAAAGATGTTCAATGATAATTCACAAAGTGTAACATGAAAGAAAAGTTCTATGGACCAAATGAATGCATAAATGAAAAGTAAAAAGATATCCTATATTGGTCATAGAGTATTCTTATAGAAATCTGAATATAAAAGGTGGACACTTTGGAAAGATAGATAAATAAGTAGAGGAATAACATGCAAGAGTATCATCTAGTTTCCAAATGTTTCAACTTAAGTTAATGTTTGCAATGTGGTGTCCATTGGTGTGAAGTTCTCACTACCCCCATCATAGCATCTTTAGTGATTAATAGTTGAAAGTGAAAGCAAATATGAGTTATGTGCTTGACAAAGTATGGGTCAAAAGTCTCATGCCCCTTGAAAACAAAAACCTCTCCGACTGGCTACTCAACTTGGGCCACAAAGCAAGTGTAGTTTACAGTCATTGAAAGCAATAATAGCATCATAAAGAGTTTACTCTCGGGGTACCCCTTGCCCCAGAACATAGAACGAGCCCATGTTCCAATGACAAAGCAAGCAGACGGTGGACATCTCAACATATCTTTATTTTACTAATGCTTTTTTTCTTGTAAATACTTTTTCTATTGAGAGATGTGTCATAGATTCCTCCACTATGGGTACGCTGCAAATTTCTATCATGGGCCACATGGCTTGGGTTAGCCGCCCGGTGAGTCTCTCTAGCCATTTATACTCACTTCCTAAACTTACCGAGTTTCCATCTTCATTTCACGCAATGTTAGGCATTGATACGTCTCAAACGTATCTATAATTTCTTATGTTCCATGCTTATATTATGCCACTTGTTACATGTTTTATATACACTTTTATATCATTTTATGCATTTTCTGGGACTAGCCTATTAACAAGATGGCATAGTGCCAGTTGCCTGTTTTCTGCTGTTTTTTGTTTCAGAAAAGTTGTTAAGGAAATATTCTCGGAATTGGACAAAACGAAACGTCAAAGTGCTTATTTTTCCCAGGAGGTTCCAGAACACCGAAGAGGACACGGAGGAGGACCCCGAGGGGCCCACACCCCCTCCCGGCGCGGGTCCCCCCCTGGCCACACAAGCACGGGGTGTGGGCCCCTCGAGGCCCCGCCGCCTTCGCCCTTTCGCCTACAAATACCCCCCGACGAAATAAGACCTACCACGGAGTCCTTTTCCAGAGAAGAGTTCCGCTGCGCCGCCGCCACCAAAAACCCTAATTCGGGGGACAGAAGTCTCTGTTTCGGCACCCTGCCGGGACGGGGAATTGCCCCCGGAGCCATCTCCATCGACTCCATCGCCGTCTCCATCGCCGTTGCTGACTCCTACGATGAGGAGTGAGTAGTTCTCGGGCTGCGGGCTCTTCCGGTAGCTATGTGGTTTATCTCTCTCTCCCATGGTGTGATCTTTATGTCATCATGAGCTTTGTAATCTAGTTGAATATGTGATGCTACTCTTTATCTATTATGCACTCTAGAGGTTACTTTAATACGAACTCCGGGGTTATTCACGGTTGTAACGGTGACAGTGTGTGCACCGTGTGTGATTCCTTTATGACATTGTTGGTGTTAGTTTACTCTGACTTTGAGGGTGCTCTTGTAGCCCTATGCAATGAATAGTGTTTGTTATCCAACAAAAGAGTGTTTGAGAGTAGTATTTCTTATTCAGCTTTGATGTCATTGTTGAGAGTGTCCACTTGTGAAAGTATGATCCCTAGGCCTTGTTTTCAAGCATTAAAACACCGTTTACAACAAGTTCTGCTACATGTTTGCTTGCTGCCATTTTTATTTCAGATTGCAATTACTACTTATAATCATCCATATTACTTGTATTTTACTATCTCTTCGCCGAACTGGTGCACCTATACATCTGACAAGTGTATTGGGTGTGTTGGGGACACAAGAGACTTCTTGTATCTTAATTGCAGGGTTGCTTGAGAGGGATATCTTTGACCTCTACCTCCCTGAGTTCGATATACCTTGGGTGATTCACTTAAGGGAAATTTGCTGCTGTTCTACAAACCTCTGCTCTTGGAGGCCCAACACTGTATACGAGAATAGAAGCGTGCGTAGACATCAAGCTATTTTCTGGCGCCGTTGCCAGGGAGGTGAGTGCTTGAAGGTATCTCCTTTAGATCCTGCAGTTATTACTTTTTGTTTCTTGTTTTTATTTTACTAGTTAGGCTAAATGGAAAACAACAAAAAAATTAGAGATCTTTATGAAATTTATATTGCATTAGGACATGATACTTTTGAATAGAAAATTAAAAAACCTATGGAAGTTTGTTTGCATAATAGTGGTAGTAATGTTATTAGTATACATTCTTTGGACACTATTATTGCTAAGGCTGTGGAAAAGCCTAAGCTTGGGGAAGCTAGTTTACATAAAAATAATCATTTTTGCTCCTCGGCTTTGGAGGAATTATTTTGCCTTGATAATGTTTTGCCTCCAATATATGATAAATCTGATGATGCTTGTGATATTCTAAAGCCACCTGAAGAAATAGTGCCATTTAAAATACCTATGAAAATTATTGATCGTGTTATGGATAACCTCTATGTAGGGGAATGTCACTTGGTGGAAGAGTTGCGCATTGGTATAAATTGTTGAAGAATAGGCACTCTCTTGGATGGGAGGAAATTGTATCTCTCTTTTATTCTAAATTTTATCCTCCAAGTGAGATTCACCAAGATCGGAATTCTATATATAACTTCTGGCCTCATGAAGGATAAAACATTGCTCAAGCCTGGGGAAGGCTGAAAACATTAATACTCAAATGTCCTAACCATGAGCTTCCTGATAAAATAATTGTTAATAATTTTTATGCAAGGCTTTCAGGACATTGCAAGGATTATCTAGATGCCTGTTCGGAGGGCTCTTTCACAAGTAAGAAGGTTGAAGCTAGATGGGATCTTCTTGAAACAATTTGAAACAATGCTGAAGATTGGGAGAATGACAAAGGTAAAGAATCAGGTATAAACTATGAATATGATTGCATTAAGTCTTTCGTTGAAACTGCTGGTTTTCAAGAGCTTAGTGCTAAATATGGTCTTGATTCTCATATTATTGTTGATTATTTTAGAACCTTTGCTTCTCATATTAATGTTCCTAAAGAAAATTGGGACGTGTATCATGAACCTTTCAAAGACACTTGCATGAAAAATGAAATTGTTGTTAATGATTGCAATAAACATGCTCAAACTTCTGAAAATACTATTTCTTATAAGCATGTTAATTTTTGTGGAATACATAGACCTTGTGGAATTAATCAAATCAAAGATGAATATTGTATCCATCATAGGAATGAAAATACTAGAACTTGGTATAAGATTCTAAGGGATCTTGGTGAAAAAGTTTGTGCCACCTATCCTTTTATTTGTGAACTTTGCTATGAAGAAAGTCATTTCGAATTTCAATGCTCAGGTTCTAATAAGGATATTGTAGGAGACTTTTGTGATAACATGATCACTCCTAATCAACATGACGAACTTACATTATTTTTGGGGTGTGAAGAGTTATCAAGAAAAACTTCTTTGTTAAAGATGAGTGATATTGATATGAATGATTTGTTTCATGGATGTTATCTCTATTGTGTTAATGATTGCCATGCTAACACCTACATACAAAATATTATAAAGGATGAGACTTTACCAAAGTATGACAGGACTAATGTGTGTTTTGAGCTTATTAATGAAAGAGAGGAATTCCCCCAAGTTTCTTCCATTGTCTCTAATACTAAACCAGGTTATGTGGAGAAGCTTCCTTTCAAGCCTCTCCCTCCTAAAGAGGAAAATAATAAGAAAAAGGGAAAGAGAAAGAAGAAGAAGAGGAGTAAAAGGAAAGAGGAAACGGTATCTTCTCCCAAACTTGTTGCTCCTGTTACAGTCAATACTTATAATTCTGAATTTGATGATTCTGAACTTGATGATGAACCTATGCCTGTTATTTATATTAGTGATCATGATTGGGAAAAGCACACTTCTTTTGATATTGAAAATCTCTGGGACACTAATTCTTAAAATGATGATGTTAATAATTGCTACACTATTAGTACTATCCATGTTCCTTCCCATGATTATATAGAAAGTTCTGAGCTCGGGGATGAGGTGTTTGAAAATCCTTTTGCTACTAATGATTATATATTTGAGACCTCTCCTTCTAGTAAAAATGATGATATGTTTACAAATAAACACACTTTGGAGGATAACTATTCTATTGCTTATGATGATACTATGCCTCCAGTCTTTGATAATTATAAAGAATACTATGACATGGGTTATAATTACAATTATCCTTTTGAAACTTGTCATAGTTATAGAGGAATTACTCAAACCAATACTTTCAATACACAACTTGTCTATCATGTTCAAGTTCTTTATGATGATCCTGCTCCCGTTGCTATTAATGAGAAGAACTTTTCTTATGAGGGAAATAATGATACTTTTATGCATATGGATCATGATAAGAATGTTTCATGTGATGGTTATATTGTGGATTTTATCAATGATGCTACTGAAAGTTATTATGAGAGAGGAAAATATGGTTGTAAAAGTTTTCAAGTTACTAAAACACCTCTCTTTATGTTGGAAGCTTTGAAGTTTTATTTGTTTCATCTTTCTATGATAGTTGCTTTATGTTTCAATAATTTATCCTATTACAAGATTCCTTTGCATAGGAAGTGGGTTAGACTTAAATGTGTTTGATGTTTTTACCTCTAGATGCTCTGCTTTGTTTTTCAACTCTCATCTTTATGAGAGCATCATAAAAATCACTATGCCTATCTTAATGGCTATAAAGAAAGAGCTTTTGGGAGACAACCCAATATTTTATTCATGTTATTTTATTTTGTTGAGTCAAGAAAGATTTCTACCTCTGTAGCAATTCCTTTGTATCTTTACTTTATTGCATTGTTGTGTCAAGTTAAGCCTCTAGTAGAAAGTTGATGCTAGATTTGGATTGCTGTGCTGAAACTGTTTTCTGCTATCCACCGTTAAATTGATAACTCTTTACAGAAAAATCGGGTGGACCTGGGATTTTCTGTGCGTAATCCTCAGATATATATGCAACTTTCATTAGTTTTGAGTTTTCTGATTTGAGCAAGTTAAGTGCCTCTAAAAAATTCGTCTTTAGTGACTGTTCTGTTTTTGACAGATTCTGCCATTTATTTTGCAATGCCTCTTTTACTATTTTGAATGGATCTTTTTGTTCCATAAAGTATCAGTGGCTGTAGCTAATATCCAGTAGCATTGGTAGCAATTGTGTTCATGCAGAATATAAGAATTTTTTGTGCACTAACCCTCTAATGAAGTCTAATTTGAGTTTGGTGTGGAGGAAGTTTTCAAGAATCAAGAGAGAAGGATGATATGATGTGATCAAAAAGATGAAAGAGCCTAAGCTTGGGGATGCCCCCGTGGGTCACCCAAGCATATTTCAATAAGTCTCAAGCGTCAAAGCTTGGGGATGCCCAAGGCATCCCCTTCTTCATCAACAAACTATCAGGTCATCTCTAGTGAAACTATATTTTAATTCCGACACATCTTATGTGCTTTACTTGAAGCGTCTGTTTGTTTTTGTTTTTGTTATTTTCATTCTCTGAATAAAATGGATCCTAGCATTCCTTTGTGGGAGAGAGACACGCTCCGCTTTTTCTTATGAATACTCGTATTCTTCATTTATATTTGTTGAGTATTCTTCTATGTTTTTTCAATACTATTAGCTCTTGTTTTTCATGCATCTCTTGTTAGAGCTGTTAGTTTTTCTTATGTTACACTCTCATATCTCATTGTTAAATACTTGTAGAGTTTATCTTTAAATAAGTTGATTGGTGTTTGGTTGGAAACAGAAAATGCTAAATGTGGTAGATGGTATAATGAAAAAGATATACATACTCTTATGGATTGTTATCTTGTATGTTGTGGTGCTTGGCAATTGTTTTGAGCTCTCAAGTAGATCATGTTTAATCTTTTACATCATGTAGTTAAAACCTATTAATGAAGAACTACCGTAAAGCTTGTTGAAATTTGGTTTGCATGTTTGGTATCTCTAAGGTCTAGATATTTTCTGGTATAGGTGTTTGAACAACAAGGAAAACAATGTAGAGTTTTATAATACTTGCAATATGTTTTTATATACGTCTTGTTGTCATAGTTTATACTTGTGTTTGCTTCAAATAACCTTGCTAGCCAAAACCTTGTACTGAGAGGGAATGCTTCTCGTGCATCCAAAACCTTGAGCCAAAACCCATGCCATTTGTGTCCACCATACCTACCTACTACATGGTATTTCCTGCCATTCCAAGCAAATACTTCGTGTGCTACCTTTTATTCAAAACTTATTATCCCTTATTTGTGTCAATGTTTATTAGCTCATGAGGAAGTATGTGGTGTTACGGATATCAACCTTGTCATTTGCTTTTAGACAGACTTTCACAACCGGACTAGTGGCATATACATCCGCTTATCCATTAACTTTGCAAAAAGAGCTGGCAAATGGGGTGCCTAGTCCCAATTAATTACAACTTTCATCATCATTCTCTTCACATGGTTTTGCAAAAAATTATTATGCTTCAAAGTGTTATACAATTTAATATAGACACTGCTCCATGGTATGTGATTGTTGGAAGGCACCCGAGTATTCGGTTAGCCATGGATTGTGTATGCATTGGTGGGGAGGAGTGTCAAACCAGTTTTTAAAATATACATGTGTAAACAAAAGAGAATAAGAGGGATGATCTACCCATGGGTAGAAATAACGTCCTTTATGGGAGCCGCTCTTGAAAGTCTGGTTGACAAGGGGGGTAGAGTGCCCATTACCATTCGTTGACAACAATAAACACCTCTCAAAACTTACTTTTATGCTCTCTATATGATTTCAAAAGCCTATAAAAACTAAAAAGCTCTAGCACATGCTTGTATCCCTGCTTCCCTCTACGAAGGGCCTATATTTTACTTTATGTTGAGTCAGTTTACCTACTTCTTTCTGTCTTAGAAGCAAACACTTGTGTCAACTGTGTGCAACAATTCCTATATGCTTACTTATTGCACTTGTTATATTCCTTTGTGTTGACAACTATCTATATGATATACATGTTACAAGTTGAAAGCCAATGCTTAAACTTATATCTTCCTTTGTGTTGCTTCAATGCTCTTTTACTTAGAGACTATTGCTTTATGAGTTAACTTTCATGTGAATCATTTTGATGTTTGTTTGAAAGTACTATCCATGAAAAGTTTTTGCTTATATGATGTAGTTGTTTACTCCTTGTCTATTTGTTAGCAAACTATAAACCATTGCTTTGAATCACTTCATTCATAACATGAGCCTTACATTATTATATGATCAAGATTGTGTGAAGCATGTCACTTCAGAAATTATTCTTGTTATCGTTTTACCTACTCGGGACGAGTAGAACTAAGCTTGGGGATGCTTGATACGTCTCAAACGTATCTATAATTTCTTATGTTCCATGCTTATATTATGCCACTTGTTACATGTTTTATATACACTTTTATATCATTTTATGCATTTTCTGGGACTAACCTATTAACAAGATGCCATAGTGCCAGTTGCCTGTTTTCTGCTGTTTTTGGTTTCAGAAAAGTTGTTAAGAAAATATTCTCGGAATTGGACAAAACGAAACGTCAAAGTGCTTATTTTTCCCAGTAGGTTCCAGAACACCGAAGAGGACACGGAGGAGGACCCCGAGGGGCCCACACCCCCTCCCGACGCGGGTCCCCCTGGCCGCGCGAGCACGGTGTGTGGGGCCCTCGAGGCCCCGCCGCCTTCGCCCTTTCGCCTACAAATACCCCCCGACGAAACAAGACCTACCACGGAGTCCTTTTCCAGAGAAGAGTTCCGCTGCGCCGCCGCCACCAAAAACCCTAATTCGGGGGACAGAAGTCTCTGTTTCGGCACCCTGCCGGGACGGGGAATTGCCCCCGGAGCCATCTCCATCGACTCCATCGCCTTCTCCATCGCCGTTGCTTACTCCTACGATGAGGAGTGAGTAGTTCTCCCCCGGGGCTGCAGGCTCTTCCGGTAGCTATGTGGTTTATCTCTCTCTCTCCCATGGTGTGATCTTTATGTCATCATGAGCTTTGTAATCTAGTTGAATATGTGATGCTACTCTTTATCTATTATGCACTCTAGAGGTTACTTTAATACGAACTCCGGGGTTATTCACGGTTGTAACGGTGACAGTGTGTGCACCGTGTGTGATTCCTTTATTACATTGTTGGTGTTAGTTTACTCTGACTTTGAGGGTGCTCTTGTAGCCCTACGCAATGAATGGTGTTTGTTATCCAACAAAAGAGTGTTTGAGAGTAGTATTTATTATTCAGCTTTGATGTCATTGTTGAGAGTGTCCACTTGTGAAAGTATGATCCCTATGCCTTGTTTCCAAGCATTAAAACACCGTTTACAACAAGTTCTGCTACATGTTTGCTTGCTGCCATTTTTATTTCAGATTGCAATTACTACTTATAATCATCCATATTACTTGTATTTTACTATCTCTTCGCCGAACTGGTGCACCTATACATCTGACAAGTGTATTGGGTGTGTTGGGGACACAAGAGACTTCTTGTACCTTAATTGCAGGGTTGCTTGAGAGGGATATCTTTGACCTCTACCTCCATGAGTTCGAAATACCTTGGGTGATTCACTTAAGGGAAACTTGCTGCTGTTCTACAAACCTCTGCTCTTGGAGGCCCAACACTGTCTACGAGAATAGAAGCGTGCGTAGACATCAGGCATCCATAGACAAAAGCACATGATATCAACTTAAATGAGATAAAGAACACGTTGAAAGCTTGCCATGTGACAGCACATACGAGCTAACTCCCAACCAAAGAATTTTTTCAAGCCCAAAACATCATAATTTTAATCACAATGGGTCAATTTTATTAAGTGCAATAAAAGTAATGTGTGCATCAAGTTCGTGAGAGCTTTTTAACCAACTTTACCCATAACAATCCCAATAACATAAGCATTTTAATTTGAAAGCATAGATAAAACAATATAACATTGTAAACATATTTGGAATAACATATTAGCTAGTAGGTAGATATGGTGGACTCACTGGAAAAACTTTGGTTGAAGGTGTTGGAAAACAAGTCTTTTACTTGTTGGAATTTTTGGACTAGCAAGAGGGAGAAAGTTGACCCCTTAAACGGGTAAAATGTCTTAATTTATTTAATAGTGAAAGGTTTTTTCAAATATTAAAAAGGGGTAAAATTTGTATTTTGTGAGTACGATGAATATGTCGTAAAATGTTTCGCAGGTGATGGCAGGGACTCGCCCACGGGTGGTTGGCCTCAACCACCACTTTTATGGTGGTTGAGCTCAACCACTTTTTTGAGAGAATATGCCTAAAATTTGGCTACCCTGGACTTTTCACTATTAAATAAATTAAGACATTTTACCCATTTATATATTTGAAAAAGTTTCCCTTATTATATAAATACAAAGAAAAGTTGACATATTTCCTTTATAAATATTAAACAAACTTTTACCTTTTAAATATTAGAACAAATTTTCCTTTTTATATATTAAAAATATTGGAACAAACCCTTTCCTTAATATAATAAGAAATTTACCCTTCTAAAATAGTTGAAAACACGTTCTTTTTATATATTAAGAATATTTAAAGGAAAAGGTTGGAATAACCATATTAAAAATATTTATATATATTAAAACTTTTAAATACTTAAACAAAATTTTCTTGTTTTATACATATTAAAAATATTGGAATAAACATTTCCCTTTTAAATATTTAAACAAACTTTTCTCTTTTAAATATTTGAACAAAGTTATGTCAGATGCTGATATTTTACCTCAACACATTAAGAAATTTCCCTCTCCAAATTATGTCACGAAAATCTCTTGTTGTGAGGGTATTCTCAATATCATATAAAAAAGGTTACCATATCGCCCCACACCTCAAATCAAACACACATATGGCTACCCCTAACCACTTTTTATCTCTTCAACCAAACATGAAACTTGGCTAACCAACCTACTCAACCAAACAGGAAAAATGGCTACCCCCAACCACATGGTTAGGATACCCACAACCACCTTTTGGTAGCCACCTAACCAAACACACCCTTAGTGGCTAGCCACCCAACCAAACACACCCTAAATGCATGCATAAGTGTCCATGGAGCTAACCATTTCATGTTAAACAAAGTAAAGCATCATTCAGCATATAAAACATGAATAAGAAATAACTCTTGATAAGACACTTGCATATTAATACTCATTAACAAGCACATAAATCATGCAACTATATGTATCTTTTTAAATCAACTCAAACATCATGTTCCCAATATTTTTATAGCATCCAACTTAATTCAACCCAAACTTCCAGTAGCTCTCTCATAACATAAATGAAAAGTGGTGGTCTCAAACAAAAAACCAAACCGAAATAAAAAGAACAAAAAGAACGCTCCAAGTTTATGCGATAAAGTGCAATGAACGAAAATCAGACGTTAGACGTGTGCAAACCGAGAGTGTGCTGGTTCAGTGGAGTTGTCTTCACATCCCCAAGCTTATGGTCTTCACCATCCTTTGATATCTCTTGGTGCATCTCCATTAATCCCTGTGAAAAAACTTCAAAACACCGTTTTGAAGGAGATATGCCCTAGAGGCAATTAATAAAGTGTTTATTTATCATATCTCATTTGTTCATAATACGTTTTTGTGTCATGTTATAACTGTATTAAGCGGAAACATTAATACACGGGTGATACGTAAAACAACCAGGTCCCTAGTAGCCTCTATATGACTAGTTCATTGTGCAATCGATGATCGAGGTTTCCCGATCATGTGACATGGTGTCAATTTGACAATGGAGTCATGTCGTTGGTAGAACGATGTGATGGACATACCCAATATTTGTAGGACGTAGTCATTACGCCTTTGACCGTGAGATCAACTCTTATTGCTATTCCTGAAAGACACTTTGATTGCATCAAACGTCATATCTTAATAGTGTGACAATAAAGGTGTCCCTCTCGGGTGTCGGAAGGGAGTATGTTGAGACGAGGGATCAAGAGCGGGATTTGCCAGTCCGCATAGCAGGATAGATACTCTAGGGCCCACTCGGTGAGATTATGTCAAATGAGCTTGCAAGCATGTGACTAGGTCACCAGGACATAATATCATGGACGAGTAGAAGATAGCGGTGTCGGTAACGAGATCAAACTGGGTATGGTGATATCCATAAACGAGTCTCGGACAAGCTAAGTATCGCCATGGCAAAAGGTTTAAGACTCAGACTTCCAGGTTCGAACGATAAAGTATTCGTTATCTCGCAGGGATTAATTCTGGGTATCCTCGGTCCACGAATTAGTCATTGATCGGAGAGGAGTCTCGATCATGTCTGGTGAGATAATAGAACCGCTAGGGTAACACACTTAAGGGGAGTCGACATTTTACCGGAAGAAAAAATAGGAAAAGACAGCACCGGGAACGTCCCGGGAAAGTTCCGATGGAGATCGGGCAGCGACGAAATAGTTTTCGGAGCCGGAATAAATTATGTAATATGTATTTAATATTAATTATTGTAATTAATAGTTAAATATATTTTTATTTAATTTTCCCTGAATTTTTTAAAGGCAAAAATCCCTAAATGGGCCTTTTTGGGCCAAAGGGCCCATGAGGGGGGGGAGGAGTCCCTCCAAGGGAGGGGGCTTGGTTCGGCCGGCCTAGGTGGGCCACATGGGGCCCACCCATGGCCGGCGCACCAACCTTGGCCGGCTGGGGTGTGGGATTAGTCTCACACTGCCAGCCTGGCAGGTTGGGCAGCCCCTGGCCTCCTATATATATGGGGGTACCCATGGCTTTTAAAACACACACAATATCTCTCTCTCTCTCCTTGGATCCCGTGACTCCCAAGTTTGGAGTTGCGCCGAGGATAAGTTTTCTCCACCATACGCACGCCGCCGTGCTGCTGGTCTTCCGGTCCCAGTCTTCCGCTGCTTCGTCCCTGGATCGGAGCCCGGAGTTCGTCGGCTTCACCGTACGTGTGTAACGCCCTGCGAGGCACCACGCTAGTGGTGCTAGAGGTCTACTTCCTCTACACGACCTCGAGGTCGTCTTCGTCGGCTTCATCGGCAACGCTTGTGCGGGAGCGTAATCCCCGCTTTTCGGTCTACAAGGGTATGTATACCGATCTCCTCCGTATTACTATATCTGCATAGTATAGATCCTGGCTAGTTTAAGGTTATCGCTGTTAGGAATTTTTTTGTTTTCTGCCTGCGATCCCCTTCAGTGGTATCAGAGCCGATCTATGCATAGATATAGCTGTACGCTAGTTGCACCCGTGTTTATCACGGGGACATCGTTCTTTTATTTGCTACCCTCTCGCGTGCACTTGCAATGTCGGCAGCATTGAGTTGATGAAGCGGCCCGGACCGACTTTACGCGTACGCTTACGCGAGACTGGTTCCACTACTGACATACGGCTGGTACCGTATATGTGGCTGGCGGGTGTCTGTCTCTCTCTCTTTAGTTGGCTTTGCATTTTCAATGGAGGGCCCGAAAGGGATGAATAAATATGCAATTATTTGATCGTTGTTGTGGTCATAGGTTCGTAGGTATGAAGCGGTTCTATCTGCGACATCCCCTAGCCACGTAAAATATGCAAAAGATAAAGTAGAACGCGTCTAACTTTATTTTGCAGGGGCAATGTGATATGGTCAAGGTCGGTTTATTAAATTGTTTATAAACTGTGGGCGCGAAGGAGACCATCGGCGCAAGGACCATATCACGTCGCATTACATATTGATGTTTTTGTGTGCATCTTATATTGTGTGTATATATATTAGTATATATATTAGTTACACGGCGGCGGTAATATAAGATGATCCCTCCAAAATACCATTGGTGTTCTCCCTTCGACGTGCACCACCAAGAAAGTTTTACGTTATGAGGCAGGCCGTGACGATCGGGTGTTAGACATATCGTCGTTCGCATACAGTGGGTGTAAGCCATGTTGCACAAGCGTATACGTTGAAGGTTATTATGGCGAGCCTAGCATGTACAGACATGGCCTCGGAACACGGAGACCGAAAGGTCGAGCATGAGTCACAAAAGTTGTTGTGATTGACATTTCGATGTCTACCTTTGAAGTTGTGTTGCCTGCTCTGACGATGAGGGGTTGCACGATGGATTAGGGTCGTGTAATCACTAAAACGATGAGAGGGATATTCGTTTTGAGTGGGAGTTCTTATAGTTATTTTCTAAAACTAGAACTCAAAATTTTATGAACAAAGTCTTATGTTTTGCAAATTCCATTGTAGATGTCTCATCCCACCTTCAACCTAGGCCTGTTCCTTGAGAAAGAAAAGCTTAAGACCAATGGGTCAAACTTCGTGTCCTGATTCCGTGATTTGAAGTCCCTTCTGAATACCCACAAGGTGGCTTACATCCGTGAAGCCCCCTTAGATGATCAGCCAGCCAACACCGCCTCAGAAACTGTTAGGATCGTCCACGAGTTTAAGGCGGAGATTTCCTCTTTTTGTCCAGAGTGGCATGCTCTTTGCCATGGAGTCTGACCTGCAAAGCCATTTTGAGAACAAGAGTGCTTATGAGATAATCATTGAACTCAAGGTTGTTTTTGCACGACAAGTCATGGATGAGAGGTTTGAAGCTACCAAGCTTTTCTTCTCAGCCCAGATGGAAGAGCACGGCAACATAAGCAAGCACCTAGCCAATATGTTTGGCAGCGTTCAGCTCCTGAATGATCTGGGATATATGATTCCAGAAGAGCTGGTTATTGATAGGGTGCTGTTGTCACTACCCCCTAGCTATAAGGACGCTATCATGAACTACAACATGAAAGGGACATCAAAATCCTTGTCGGAAATTCTGATGATGCTCAACATGGCCGAATTGGAAATCAAGATGGACAAGATGGTGGTGACCATCAGATCATTGGAAGCGCAACTGCCTAAGTGTCTGGAAGATAAGAAGGCCGGCAAGATTGTCGGAAGAGAGAAAGGTATATTTGATATACATGTTATTGATGTATACCTTACCTGCGCCCGTAGCAATACCTGGGTATTTGATACCGGTTCTGTTGCTCATATTTGTAACTCTCAGGAGGAGTTACGGAATAAACGGCGCCAGGCAAAGGATGAGGTGACGATGCGCGTCGGCAACGGATCAAGAGTTGACGTGGTGGCTGTCGGCACACTCCCTCTACATCTACCATCGGGATTAGTTTTGGTTCTAAATAAGTGTTATTTTGTACCAAGTTTGAGTGTAAACATTATAAGTGGTTCTTGCTTGTTGCAAGACGGATATTCGTTCAAATCAGCATCAAGTGGTTGTGCTATTTCGATGAATGATATCTTTTATGTTGATGCTCCTATGAATAATGGTTTATTCTTGTTGAATCTCGATCGTAGTACTCACATCCATAGCATAGATGCCAAAAGGATTAAACTTAGTAGCGATACTGCCATGTATATGTGGCATTGCCGTCTCGGTCATATTGGTATAAAGCGCATGAAGAAACTCCATACCGATGGACTTTTAGACTCGTTGGATTTTGGATCCCTCAACACATGCGAGCCATGCCTCATGGGCAAGATGACCAAGACACCGTTCAATGGTTTCATGGAACGGGCGTCAGACTTATTGGGAGTCATACATTCAGATGTGTGTGGACCAATGAGCGTGTCGACACGCAATGGTTATCGTTATTTTGTCACCTTCACCGATGACTTGAGTGGATATGGGTATATCTATTTGATGAAACACAAGTCTGAAACATTTGAAAAGTTCAAAGAATTTCAAAGTGAAGTTGAAAATCAACTCAACAAGAAAATCAAGCACCTTCGATCCGATCGTGGTGGCGAATATTTGAGTTTTGAGTTTGGCACACATCTGAAGGCCTGTGGCATCGTGCCACAGCTTACGCCAGCTGGAACACCGCAACGCAACGGTGTGTCCGAGCGACGTAATCGTACCCTATTAGATAGCGTCCGGTCTATGATGTCTCTTACTGACTTGCCCGTATCTTTTTGGGGGTATGCGTTAGAAACAGCCGCATTCATTTTAAATAGGGCTCCGTCCAAATCCGTAGCAACGACACCATATGAGATATGGCATGGCAAGAAACCTAAGTTGTCGTTCCTGAAGGTCTGGGGTTGTGAGGCGTATGTTAAGAAACTACAGCCCGACAAACTCGAACCGAAATCGGAGAAAGTCGTCTTTGTAGGGTATCCGCGGGAAACCATAGGATACACCTTCTACAACCAAGCCGAGGGCAAAACGTTTGTCGCGAAGAACGGCACCTTTCTCGAGAAGGAGTCTCTCGCCAAAGGAGTAAGTGGGAGGAAAATAGACCTCGACGAGATTGTTGATCCTGAACTCGAAATTCCGAGTGGCGCAACGGAAGCTGTTCCGGAAACGTCCTCCACAGATGGAGTGGGAGAAAATGTCGAGGATACTATTCTACCTCGTAGGTCTGGGAGATGTCGTAACGCTCCTGAGTGGTACGGCAACCTGGTTTGCACCGTCATGTTAATTGAACAAGACGAACCTACGAACTACAAAGAGGCTATGGCAGGCCCTGAGTCCGAGAAATGGCTTGAAGCCATGAAATCCGAAATAGGATCCATGTATTACAACAAAGTATGGATTTTGATGGAAATTCCCGAAGGGCGCAAGGCCGTCGAGAATAAGTGGATCTTTAAGAAGAAGACTGATGCTGATGGTAATGTGACCGTCTATAAAGCTCGGCTTGTCGCAAAGGGTTTCCGACAAGTTCATGGAATTGACTACGATGAAACTTTTTCACCGGTAGCGATGCTAAAGTCTATTCGGGTTTTGCTAGCACTTGCCGCATATTACGACTATGAGATATGGCAAATGAATGTCAAAACAGCGTTCCTAAATGGTAACATTGAGAAAGAGTTGTATATGGTACAACCTGAAGGTTTTGTCGATCCAGAAAATGCTGGCAAGGTATGCAAGCTTCAGCGTTCCATTTATGGACTGAAGCAAGCATCTCGAAGCTGGAATCTTCGCTTTGATGAGGTGATCAAAGGTTTTGGATTTGTCCAAAATATGGAAGAGACTTGCATTTACAAGAAAATGTGTGGGAGCTCGGTTGTGTTCCTAGTACTATATGTGGATGACATATTACTAATTGGGGATGATGTGGATCTTCTAAATAGCGTGAAGAAATATTTAAATAGTAAATTTTCCATGAAGGACTTAGGAGAAGCTGCATACGTTTTAGTCATTAAAATATATCGTGATAGATCAAGACGCCTATTAGCGTTGAGTCAGAGTACTTATCTTGATAAGATACTGAAACGGTTCGGTATGGAGACGGCAAAGAAAGGTTCTCTGCCAGTTGTCAAGAATAGAATACTGAGCAAGGCTCAGTGTCCTGTGACGGAACATGATAAAGTCGAGATGACTAAACATCCTTATGCTTCAGCCATAGGATCGATCATGTATGCCATGTTAAGTACTCGACCTGATGTAGCATTGGCTCTTAGCTTGACGAGCCGGTTCCAAAGTAATCCAGGAAAGGATCATTGGGTAGCCGTTAAGAGCATTCTTAAGTATCTCAAGCAGACAAAGGAAATGTTCCTTGTGTATGGGGACTGTGAAGAAGAACTTGGCGTAACAGGTTACGTTGATGCAAGTTTCTGCACAGACCCAGATGATTCTAAGTCACAGACAGGATATGTTTTCAAGGTGAACGGAGGCGCTGTAAGCTGGAGGAGTGGGAAGCAACCCATCGTGGCCCAATCTACAATGGAATCGGAGTACATTGCTGCTTCTCAAGCTGCGAATGAAGCTGTGTGGCTGAGGAAGTTCATCATTGAGCTTGGAGTGTTCCCTAGCGCGCAAGACCCCGTATCCCTCTACTGCGACAATACGGGTGCCATTGCTAACGCGAAGGAACCAAGGTCTCACTCAACTGCCAAACACATTCTCCGACGCTTCCATGTAATACGACAGTATGTACAGGAAGGCGATGTGAAGATTTGCAAAGTGCATACGGATCTGAATGTAGCAGATCCTTTGACAAAGCCTCTTCTACTTGACAAGCATGTAAAACACCAAGATGCTATGGGTGTTAGGCTTTTACCAAGTTGTAAACTAGATTAAATTGTACTCTAGTGCAAGTGGGAGACTGAAGGAGATATGCCCTAGAGGCAATTAATAAAGTGTTTATTTATCATATCTCATTTGTTCATAATACGTTTTTGTGTCATGCTATAACTGTATTAAGCGGAAACATTAATACACGTGTGATACGTAAAACAACCAGGTCCCTAGTAGCCTCTATATGACTAGTTCATTGTGCAATCGATGATCGAGGTTTCCCGATCATGTGACATGGTGTCAATTTGACAATGGAGTCATGTCGTTGGTAGAACGATGTGATGGACATACCCAATATTTGTAGGACGTAGTCATTACGCCTTTGACCGTGAGATCAACTCTTATTGCTATTCCTGAAAGACACTTTGATTGCATCAAACGTCATATCTTAATAGTGTGACAATAAAGGTGTCCCTCTCGGGTGTCGGAAGGGAGTATGTTGAGACGAGGGATCAAGAGCGGGATTTGCCAGTCCGCATAGCAGGATAGATACTCTAGGGCCCACTCGGTGAGATTACGTCAAATGAGCTTGCAAGCATGTGACTAGGTCACCAGGACATAATATCATGGACGAGTAGAAGATAGCGGTGTCGGTAACGAGATCAAGCTGGGTATGGTGATATCCATGAACGAGTCTCGGACACGCTAAGTATCGCCATGGCAAAAGGTTTAAGACTCAGACGTCCAGGTTCGAACGATAAAGTATTCGTTATCTCGCAGGGATTAATTCTGGGTATCCTCGGTCCACGAATTAGTCATTGATCGGAGAGGAGTCTCGATCATGTCTGGTGAAATAATCGAACCGCTAGGGTAACACACTTAAGGGGAGTCGACATTTTACCGGAAGAGAAAAATAGGAAAAGAGAGCACCGGGAACGTCCCGGGAAAGTTCCGATGGAGATCGGGCAACGACGAAATAGTTTTCGGAGCCGGAATAAATTATGTAATATGTATTTAATATTAATTATTGTAATTAATAGTTAAATATATTTTTATTTAATTTTTCCTGAATTTTTTAAAGGCAAAAATCCCTAAATGGGCCTTTTTGGGCAAAAGGGCCCATGAGGGGGGGGGAGGAGTCCCTCCAAGGGAGGGGGCTTGGTTCGGCCGGCCTAGGTGGGCCACATGGGGCCCACCCATGGCCGGCGCACCAACCTTGGCCGGCTGGGGTGTGGGATTAGTCCACACCGCCAGCCTGGCAGGTTGGGCAGCCCCTGGCCTCCTATATATATGGGGGTACCCATGGCTTTTAAAACACACACAATCTCTCTCTCTCTCCTTGGATCCCGTGACTCCCAAGTTTGGAGTTGCGCCGAGGATAAGTTTTCTCCACCATACGCACGCCGCCGTGCTGCTGGTCTTCCGGTCCCAGTCTTCCGCTGCTTCGTCCCTGGATCGGAGCCCGGAGTTCGTCGGCTTCACCGTACGTGTGTAACGCCCTGCGTGGCACCACGCTAGTGGTGCTAGAGGTCTACTTCCTCTACACGACCTCGAGGTCGTCTTCGTCGGCTTCATCGACAACGCTTGTGCGGGAGCGTAATCCCCGCTTTTCGGTCTACAAGGGTATGTATACCGATCTCCTCCGTATTACTATATCTGCATAGTATAGATCCTGGCTAGTTTAAGGTTATCGCTGTTAGGAATTTTTTTGTTTTCTGCCTGCGATCCCCTTCACGTTTCTCCCATTTCTTTTCTGTGGGGTGACATTAGTAAGTACAAAACAATAGAATTGCTTGCTGTATGAAATCCTTAGACAAACATAAGAAACATGTCCTGAAAGTGTATAATGTTGTATTCCTTCTAATAAACTCAATTGGATCAAAAAGATTCAAGTTGAAAGCTAAAGAATGCATAAAACAAAATGGGACAGAATCTGTCCAGAAAAACAGCAGCAAAGCGTATTTTTTTACCCCACTTAAATTTGTCAACAAAATCTGAAAAAAAAATCATGCTTACAGAGGGAAAAAAGTTGCAACTACAGTTCAAATTTCAGCTCATTTGGAGTTACAGAATAGGAATTAAAAATCATACTGTGCACAGATTCGTGCTGGAATAAAATCTCCGAATAGAAAAAGCAAATTTTCTAAGCCCAAATGGGTTAAACTTGGCACTTTATTAAAAATTCCAGAACCTAAACTAAAAACAAAGTCTCTTGGTACAACAAGAGGACTCAAAGAAAATCTCAAATATAAACAACAGGGTTGCCTCCCGTAAAGCGCTTTCTTTATAGCCATATAGCCAGGCTTTTTTACTTGATATTTATTGTGGACGAAACTCATGAGGGAGCTTGAACTTTGGTGTGTCCCTCTTCCTTGGGAAGTGCTCCATGCACTTTTTGTGTGGGAACTGAAACTTCACGTTCCCTTCCTTTCAATCAATAATAGCACCTGTAGTACGAAGAAAAGATATTCCAAGAATAATAGGACTAGAGGTTTTATTCCCCGTATCCATGATTAGAAAATCAACAGGCACAAATGTTAAATGCAACTCTACCATAACATTACTCACTTTTCCTAAAGCATGTTTAATAGAATCATCAGCAAGTGCAAGTTCAACAGAGCATTTTTCAAGATTCTTTAATTCAAGTACTTCATACAATTCTTTAGACATAACAGAGACACTAGATCCTAGATCTAATATAGCATGGTGTGTCTCTTTTCCAATTGGTACTAATACCTTGGGAACACATATATCCCCAAGCTTAGGTGGCATCATAGCTTCTTTGTTGTACCTAGCAATTTTCTCTTTTAAATAACTAGCAATATAAGAACCAAAACCAGCTTGGTTAACATTAATAGAAGGATCACTAGCAAATTTTTGTAAGATAGACATAAGTTCATGCAAGCTATAGTTTTATAAGTCAAGTAGTGGTTCCTTGACTTCGCTAAGCATCTTAACTTCTTCAACTTCTCTTTCTAACATAAGAGGATCATTACTTTTAGTTTCATTAGCTTCATTCAACCCATTAAGATAAGACATAAATGGTAACAAGTATTCAGGATATTTCAACAATTCATTAAAAGTTTCTTCCAAAGTAGGTGTAACATTTTCAACAATATTAATAGAACTCACTCCAACCACAGGTGATGCTTGTGGTTTCCCTGCAGACATACTCAATAAAGTGGCTTGATTATCAGCTAGTTTTGAAAGGGCTTTGTCTAGTCCTTCAGTTTGTAGTTGTAAACCTTTAATATCAAAACTAATGGAAGCAACAGACTTATTCAACTCTTGTATCATGGTATTATGACTAGCAACTTGTTCCATAAGAATTTTATTAGCATAAAAATTAGCATTACTTGAAGGCATTGACTTCCACTTATTATCATTATTACCAGGATATGGAACAAAAGGACGGGTGTTTGGAACATATGGAGGTTTATTATATGAATTATAGTTATTGTTACCAAACTCACTATTACCATATCTAACAAAGTTAACATCAACATTCTCAGGATTATTACCAACTAGTTCTTGCAAAGGGACATTCTCAATATTTTTTTCATTAATGAAAGCAAGAATAATATCCATTTTAGATGAAAAAAAAACTATTTTCTTCTATGAAGTTTACTTTCTTAGGGGGATTAGGTGCTCTTTCAGTGTTCCATTGACTATAGTTTTGCAAAATACTCTCTAAGATGTTCTTAGCTTCTACTATAGTTTTACTCATAGAAGCCCCTCCAGCAGCAGACTCAAGGATATTTCTAGACATGTAGTTTAGACCATTATAAAAAGAGTGTAATATGGTCCATTCGTTAACCCCATGAGATGGAAAAGTTCTAAGCATAACTTTTATCCTATCCCAAGCCATAACAACATGTTCATTTTCATTTTGCCTAAAAGAAAGAATATTGTTTCTATTTTGCAAAATTTTAACAGGTGGATAATACTTCTTAATGAAAGCTTCTTTTAAATCATCCCAAGAATTAATACTATCAGTAGGTAGTGAATGCAACCACTCTTTAGCTTTCCCTCTAAGTGAAAAAGGAAATAACTTCAGTTTTAGAATATCACTTTCCACATTTTTAAATTTTTGCATGTCACATATTTCAACAAAATAATGAAGATGCATAGAGGCATCCTCCATAGCACTACCACCAAATTGTTCCCTAGTTATCAAGTTCAACAAACTAGGACTCACTTCATAACTCTCAGCTGTTATCTTAGGTGTAGCAATAGGCCTAGCAATAAATTGATCATTTGGAGTGTTTGTGTAGTAACACAACTTGGTCCTTTCTCCCATTTTAGCAAGTTTTTTCGTATTTTTAATTTTTAATGCAAACTGAAAATAAAATGACACTAAAACAATGTAAACCGAAATAACAAGTGCAAAACAAAATGCAAAACTGAAAATAAAATATGAAACCGAAATATAAAAATGACAAAAACAAAACAAAATAAAATGCTTTGAAGGTAAAAAGAAGGGTAAGATGATGCTCACATAGGTGCAACCTCCCCAAGCTTAGGTGTTTGCACACGTTGGTTATGTTGACTTTGTTGTGAGATATCCTTTCCACTTGTTCAGCAACAACACCAGAAGATCTTGCATATTTGATGAAGACTTGTGGGACAACTCTTTACTGGCTCACTTCCCCGGCAACGGCGCCAGAAAATAGTCTTGATGGCCCTTGGCGATGATGATGGTTCCAGAAGATAGTCTTGATATCTCTGTATCAACACCTGCGTCAAAAGAATATGTGTTAGGTTGATACTCCAAGTGCAAAGTGTATAGTAAGGGAAAGACTAGTTTTCCCCACGAGGGTGACTCGAGGGTTTATATCGAACTCTCGGGGAAATGAACTAAAAGCTGATGTCTCCTTATCCTTCTTTATGAAACCTACAAAACAAAGTAAATTGTTTTGTGCCCTCAGCCTCACCAAGTGGTTGTCAAGCACAAGGTGTAAGTAAAAGATATTGAAATAAAAAATGCAAACTAGAAATAAATATGCAATGATGATAAATAAATATGCAAGGATGGTATAAATGATAGTGGATGATGTTTTGTATTGTGTTTGCAAGATATATAAGTGTTTTTGTATTTTCGGATTTTTAAATGGCAGAAAATGTAAAGTGCTAATAAAGTGTTGGAAAGGTGTTTCTTATGATTAAAAATGGACTGGGGTTCATGGTTTCACAAATGCACTCTCTCTTTTATATAGTGGTAGATAATGGAACATAGGAATTGACATATGGGATTGTAACAAGACAAGTTATGAATAATATGGGCATCACATCCTAACATAGAGATCTTTTGGTTATTAACCTCTCTTATACTCCACCAAGATGCGAACTAAATCATAACACCTCAGTAATTAAGATAAACAGAGTATAGCTTTAAGTTCTATGACATGAAGTTAGAATAAGAACATGCTAGATCTAGTCATGGAGAAAATGACATGGTCACCCATATCCCCGGTAGCATGGTATTCCTTTTTATACCTAGCGAGGCAACAAAGTAAGGTAAAATACCCAAGTGGATCGCGGAACTTCTGTCACTTTCACCGCACTCACCACCCCCCGTTACTCCAACTAATGCACATGTTCCCCCTCACACGCCCTCATACATATGTTGGATCAGAACACATAAACAAGAACGGGGTACATAATATGCATCTACTTTCATAACAAAGACATAACAATTGCAATCATCATAACATATATCAACTTAAGAGATCCACCACAAAGGTATTACATAGATGACCATAATCATGTTCAGCAGCTCATATGGCACTAATCAGTGAAGCTCAAGAGAGAGGAGAGATACATAAGTTACTTCCACAAACCCATAGTCCAGGGGTGGACTACTCCCTCTTCATCATGGAGATGTTGGAGACGTTGTTGGAGAAGGTGGAGACCACATCGGCAGGGCCCCGCCGGAGTTTCCCCCCTCCAATCTGCAGCTCCAGGTCTCTGTTTCGTGATTTTTGTGTTTCTGCGGCGCTCTCTCCGAAAGGCAT
This sequence comes from Poa annua, assembly GCA_026929855.1. Lineage (NCBI taxonomy): Eukaryota > Viridiplantae > Streptophyta > Magnoliopsida > Poales > Poaceae > Poa > Poa annua. Next base: position 78,442,668 of record CM049433.1, read on the forward strand.
CGGGAGACTATTTTTATAGGCGTTTTTAGGTCAAGAGCCAGTCACGGGGACGAAGATCGACGACATCGGAGGCTCGAGGGGGGAGATAGGGTGCTCCACGCGACCAAGGAATCTGGCCGCGTGGGCCCCCCTCTTTTCCTCCTCGGGTTTCCACTTTTGTTGATCCTTCGCTCCTACGCTTTGTTTCTTCCAAAAACTGATGTTCGCGAAGTTTCAGGTCATTTGGACGTCATTTGGGTCCCTGAAACATCAAAATATAGAAAAAGAGATTTTCTGACAGTGCAGGGTTAATTCCAAATAAATAGGGAAACTGTGAAATATTCCCAAAATCATTATAAAACATTGATATAACCCTTATATGATGCAAATATGAATTAAATATAAGTAATACAATGCAAAGTTCATGTATGCATTTTACATGCATCACACACGGCAAATGCCATCTGAAATGCATCCAAGAACTCATTTTACGCCTAGAGACGACGCTACGAAGAGAAGATTCGACCGGAACATTGAGTTCCGTCAGATCCGTCGGGCGGCAGCGATTTACCTGGGCGGCGGCGATTCCCCACGCACGGCAGCTCCGAAAGGCCGGGAGCGGTAGATCTGGAGGGCGGCGACCACTGGAGCCGCGCCGGGAGTGGCGGGATGGGCGGCGCGGGGGCCGGTGGCGGGATGGGCGACGGGGGCGGCGGTGATGTGGGGGAGGAAGACGCGTACGAGGCGAGCTGAAATGTCCCTCCCACCAACCGCTAGTGAGATATACAGGGGGGCGGCGGTTCAATGAGGGAAACCTCCGAAATCGCAGTTCCGCGGGCCGATTTCACAGGCGTCCTCAAAAACTTTTACGGGCCCGCGAAGTTTGAGGGCACTGCTATTTTTGTTTTTAAGGTTTTGAAACCGTCTTTGGCGGTTATTTTACAGTTCCACGACATTTGAGGGCTCTGTTAGAGATGCTCTAAGAAGGCTTCACCCATCATGTGGCCACCGAGGAGGAGTTGTGGTGGACCGGTATGGCTCTCTGTGCTTGATATGTACCCCTAAAATTTTCAAAAAATACTTAGAAATTACAACCATCTCACATCTGCATGCTTGTCCGTTTCTATCATGCCATGTTATCCTGATGGGGGAGTCCCGTTGCATTTTGAGACTAGTCACAATGGGCAGTAAATTCAACTAGTAACATAAACATGTTACTAGCCTAATAGTACAAAGTAATACATATGTAGTGTCATATATGGTCTCATTTATTACTCTATACACTCATTTTCTTTTGAAAAATGTGATGTCTTAAAAAATATGATGTGATGGTAACTAGCTAAGTTACTATTTGTCTCTCATCATTAACTACATGTCATGTCATCTTTTTTATCTAGATGGCATCTATGTTACCATCTTACTTACTCTCATTGTGACTAGTCTGAGTGACAATTTGCCTTTAATTGATGTTTATTATTTTTGGACAAAGCTGTGTCTAAACCGGAGATTTCCGTCCAAAATATGTGAAGTGGTACCAAATGTGAAATTTGGCCTTTATAACGGTGGTTTAATGCCATACACTCGTATATATGCTTCCTAGCTCGGAACAGTTGCACTGATTAAGAGCTCGGCCCCCCCTGCCGGCATCACGACGACAAGCCCCTCGTCGGCACACAGCGAGACGACGCTGCCCGAGATGTGCACAGGCTTGCACCCGTCGAGCACGACCTCCTCGAGACCGGCCTCGTGCCAGCACGCGTCACGAAGCGCGTGGCACGGAGGCTGCGGGGTCGTCTTCCTCCCGTCACCTCCCGCCTTGCACGCGCGCACGACGTTCAGCCCGCCCAAGCCGTCGCCGGCGAGAACCGTGAACCGCTCCGGCCTCTCGACCCCCAGCTTCTCGCTCGTCTGGGCGATGCATGCCTCTGCGAGCGCGCGGCGGTCGGCCGGTGGATCATCGCCGGCGATCCTGATGAGCACGGTCGTCGTCGTGGCGGCACCGTCCGCCGCGGAGACGAGGGGAACGGACCTGATGCGCTTGGTGGCGGCGCAAGGGTTCCGGAAGTAGCGCGTGTAGAGGATCGTCTGGTTGAGGACGAGCTTGCTCTGCTCCTGCACTTGCGCGTGCGCTCGAGCCCAGGACTTGAGGAAGTTGATCAGGTACAGCGGGTCGGCGTGGAGCAGGCTGCAGCACGCGCCGATGGCGTAGCCGCCGTCCTGGAACCACGTCAGCTGCACGCAAACTTTGCATTACAAATCTCGGAATTTGTGCGAGATTTTAGTTTCAAGGACGCTACGAAAAATAGAACGCATGAAGGAGAATTTCATATATGTACGTCGGAGCGGTATTACCTGCATGAAGAAAGGGGAGCACATCTCGGGGTCTTGCGCGTCGACGTCGGTCCACATCGCCAGCGCGGCCTCGCCGCTCTCGCGGTCCTTGTCCTTGGCCTCCAGGAACGCATCCATGGACGTGTCCACCGACGCCGTGAGCAGCCGCACGCCGGCGTCGCTCAGCTTCACCTGCCACGGCCCGTCATCCCCGAAGCGCCGCCGCAGCCGCCCGGCCATCTTCGGGTCCTCGGACAGCGCCGCGCTGAGCGCCTCCTGCACCCACGCAGCCTGCTCGAGCCGCGCCCTCGCCTGGTCCTCCGGCCGATGGCCGCTGATGTCGCCCGTGGCACGATAGTAGAGCACCGCGCGGAACCGGCGCTGCAGCTCCGCGGCGGTGATCGGCGGCGTGCCGGACACGGCGATGGGAAACGTCCGCCCGCGCTCCACGGCCACGAGAGTCGGGGTGGCGGTCTGCATGGACTCGACGTGGACATGCGCCGGCGAGGACGTCATGTTGGCTCTGCTTCTGTGCGTGGCTGCGCGCCGACCAGCGTACGTGCGCCGTTGGAGAGAACTACGGCTGGCAGTAATTGTTGGGGTATTTGGAGAGGTAGAATGCGGCTTGTGTAAAATCTTACAGTGGAAAGGGGAATGAATGTCTGGCACAACATTCAGTTTTCATTTCGACGATGCCGTTTGGGTTTGGCGCTGCTTGTCACGGTAATTTGGTGCTTTAGTATTTCATGGGCCGTTCAGGTCACGCATTTGTTGTGTTGCTGCTGTTGAAATCGAGCTAGTCAATGCGATTGCGAATGGAGTGACGTCATATTTATTTGCGAGGTCGAGAGTCTACTAACACGTTTTTTCATAAATAAAAAAGAGTCAACTGTGAGCATCTCAATGATATAAAAATGGACACATGCCCCCCAAAAATATTTTTTTCATCACCAAACTCTTAAAAAACGCTGCTCCAAGATGATGTATCCCTACCTATATATGTTTATGTAAATTTTTACATCATGCCCCTAGCCCCCAACAGCTCGCCACTCAGGACGTCCGATGCAATCCCCGTGACTGGCACTGAATATCGGGTCGTCGCCAGCCAAATCCGTCGATTCCGGCTGCTTCTCGCCCCGCCGCCTCACACGGTCGCCGTAGCCCATCGACATTGATGAGTGGCGCCCGCGACGCCTAGAATTCTACGAGCTCGCGTCGTTTGATCAACATCACATCGGATTTGTCCGCACCCCCCCCCGTCTCCTCTCCGATCCCTGCCGACTCGCACCGCCCTCGACGCCTTTCGGGACGACCCCCATGGAAGAAGTCAACCTCCGGGCCCATGGACTGTCAGATGGGGCCTCCGTCCCTCACCACCGTTGGATCTATTTTAGGTCACTAGTTTTAGTTTTAGATCATCTCTTGGAGCTCAGAAAACTGCTGGTGACTAAAATACTTCATCCGTCCGTGTAATACAAAATTTGGTGCCCTTATAACCGTTGGATCTAGAGTTTTTTTCTTCTGTTTTTAGAAACGCAAGTTTCTTTTTTTTTTTGAAATTGAAACACAAGTTTCTTTAAGTGCAGTGTCAAGTGTCAAATCACAAACATGTGTCCTCGACTCCTCGAGTATGCTAATTGGATCGTTCAAAGGCCCAACTATGTTGAGCAGAACAGGCCTTGCAGGGGAAATTAGGATCGCCAGGCCGAACCAGGGTTTTAGCGGCGCCTTGCCATGCTTCTGTAGAATTCCGCTCGCCGCTTCCTCCTCGTACGCATTTCCCCGAACACTTCACGAGCGCCGCCACCCTCCGCCGTTCCTCTGCCCATTTCTCCGCCCTACTCAGTCACCAGCTACCGCCGCCGGCGCCATGCAGAAGGTGCGGCTCAAGTGGGTGAAGAACCGCGGCCTGGACCACCTCATCGACCGCACCACCTCCATCCGCGCGTCCTGCCTCCTGCTGGACTACCTCGCCCGCCAGCCGTCGCCACCGGTGCCGGCCCGCTCCCTCGCGCGCTTCCAGAAGCCACTGGGCCTCACCTTCCCCGTGCTCCGCTTCCTCCGCCGCCACCCGACTCTCTTCGCCGAGCAGCCGCACCCGCGCTTCCCCTCCCTCCCCGCCTTCTCCCTCACGCCCGCCTCCGACATCCTCCTCACCCGCCTCGCTCGCGCCTCCGCGGTCGACTCCCACCTCCGCCTCGCCCGCCTCCTCCGCCTCACCCGCTCCAGGTCGCTCCCGCTGGCCTCCATCCTCCCGCTCCGCTTCGACCTCGGCCTGCCCTACGACTTCGCCTCCGCCTTCCCCTCCGCGCACCCCGACCTCTTCGCGGTCTCCAACAACCACATCTCGCTCTCCACCGCCTGCATCCCCGAGGACATCGCCATATCCTCCCTCCAGCGCCGCCACGCCGAGGCCATCACGGGGGCGACCTACCGCGCGCTGTCCCGGCCGCCCTCCTCCTCAAATGCCCCCCTCGCGTTCCCGATGCGGTTCCCGCGTGGCTACGGCGGGATGAAGAAGGTCAAGGCCTGGATGGAGGATTTCCACCGCCTGCCTTACATCTCCCCGTACGATGATGCCTCAGGGATCGACCCTGACAGCGACATCTACGAGAAGAGGAACATCGGCTTGCTGCACGAGTTGCTCAGCCTCATGGTGCACAAAATGGTGCGGAGGAATGCCATCCGGTTGCTCCGGGAGGAGCTTGGCCTGCCTCACAAGTTCACCAGGCTGTTTACGCGCTACCCTGGGGTGTTCTACCTGTCGTTGAAGTGCAAGACCACCACGTTGGTGCTTCGCGAGGGGTACGAGAGGGGAAAGCTCGTGGAGCACCACCCCCTTGCTACGGTGAGGGAGAAGGTGCACTATGTGATGCGCACTGGCGTGTTGTACCGGGGGAAGGGTCTGTCCAAGCTGGTTTTAGACGAGGATGATGATGAAGAGGGTACACTGGATGGAGATGAGGAGTTTCAAGGGCCTGGGATGGATGAGGATGCTGATGTTGAGTGCTTTGGGATGGAGATTGGGGACGATGAAGGATCTGGTCACGATGACGATGACGAACACGATGGTTATGATTAATTTGGATGGTGAATTGTGCTTGCCCGATGCTGCTGCTATGGGCGGTGGCTTTGATCGGGATTTCGGCAACAGGCTTAAGCTTAGTAGTACCAGCAAAGTCGAGGTTCCACTCTTGTCTTTCAGCAACTTGGGTCAACTTAGTGCCTCCTAAAGAGCGGTCTCAGAAGATAATCACATGCCACCGTGAGTTGCTAGTTACATCAAAACTTGATACATCATACATTGCCTGCTTGAGATGTAGAATGCTTCTTTGGCTGCCTAGATTATATGGTCATTTTATACCTGGAAGGTGAAATGTATGCCTATGACTCCCTCTGGTATCTGGATATCATGAGTTGTAATGGGAGTCATCACGATTTTATAGTAAATTAGATAGTCAATCCAATACTTCTCATATATGAATTCTTATTAAATTATGATGCACACACAATAGAATTACAGCTATATTAGCTTGGCTGAACGTCTTGATGAGTGATTGCATTTGCGACAGGTGGTATTACTCTAGAACATGTTATCACGTTTTATAGGTAAAAATTACCCTTTTGATATATTTAGAAACCGTCAAGTCATGCTGGTATACTGGATGTTGGATAACCTAGCTTCGAGAAGCTCAAAGTCACTTTTAGCAAACCTTACTAGGACTAAGACAAACGTGCACTTTGACTAGGTAATGGTTGCAAATTAGATGCCACACTACTTCTCGGTAATGCCTAATTTTGTTTGGGAAGTCAACAATTTGATCAGATATGGGCAGCCAATGGTCAAATGCAAATTATGATTTCCTGGATTGCAGATGATCTCCATGAAATTTGATTAAAACTGAATAAACTATAGTCATTTCTAGATGGATTCAGCTCATTTGTTGGGTAAACGGATTATCTGTTCCTAACATTTTGTGAGGACAACCAGCCTCGCTCACCAAGTCACTAGTCAGCAATGAGAGTCATGAATGTTGCTGACTCCTGTTCCCTACTATCTTTTCAGCTAAAGTGGTGCTGATCAAGGAGCCCTTACAGTCTTGGCAACTTTTGTAAATTGTAAGACAACTGATCTGCACTTGTCATGATCATTCAGAGATCTCTGTAGCAACTTATATGTGAGTTCAACAATAACTTTAGAGGTGATAAGTCATAAATGCCGTAATAAGATCTGAAATGCTCATATGACATTCCTACTTTCTGGTATCTTGGGCTTTGTAATGGGCACCTCCAAGGTTGAATTAAGCGGTACACTCTTCTGCTTCAGTTTACTCCTTGTTTGAGCCAGATGAGCATCAATCTATGTAATATTAAGCCAGCAGGTTCATATTTTGCCTGATTAGAATTCTAATGCAATGTAACTTTTCTTTTATACATGTCCTTTGTAAGTTCATGAATGGAAAAATATTGCCATACATGCGTGCAATATCATTATCTGTAATCTATGTAATATTAAGCCAGCAGGTTCATATTTTGCCTGATTAGAATTCTAATGCAATGTAACTTTTCTTTTATACATGTCCTTTGTAAGTTCATGAATGGAAAAATATTGCCATACATGCGTGCAATATCATTATCTGTATGCACATTATACTAGCTTATTGGCGTGGCATTTCTCTGGTTAGGCGCAATCATTTATTCACTTAGTTACGTGAAGTGAGTGGCACATGCAAATTGTAGTGCACAACTGATTATACTTTTAACCTGTCAAAGTTCACTGTCATTCATTTCAGAAACTTTGTGCATAAGATAGTCCTTGCGCTAGTAAGTAAAACTTTGATCTTATTCAAGCTCCATGGGGCAAGCAATGCTCTATCTGTTTAGTTATTAAACTATGCCACTACAAGTCTACAACCCAATTAAACCAGTTTCTAACTTTTGCTTTTTAAGCACCAACTGACTTGGTAAGCACCAACTGACTTGGGTTAAGCATATTTGCAACTAATCCTAGGGTATATAGTACATACTTCTGCCAGCGGCACAAGATTCGAGTTAAAGTTGTGGTTGTATAAACTATCAAACTGGTACTCCCTCCGTTCCAAATTAGATGACTTCCATTTGTATAAAAGTGGATGTATCTAGACATGTTAGAAGTCTAGATACATCCACTTTTGGACAAATGAAAGTCATCTAATATGGAACGGAGGTAGTAGTATACTGTATAAGATCTGTTCAGTTGATAATGCATGTACTCCCTTCGTTCACTAGTATAAGACCTTTTTTTCTTTTTCGAAAATGCATGTAGCTAGACGCATTTAGTGTGTTGATTCACTAATCTTGATCCGTATCTAGTCCACATTGAAATATCTGAAAGGTCTTATAATAGTGAACAAAGGCACATTTCTATTCATCTCTTTGTTATAAATAAGTACTAGGTTACACAACTTCTATTCAGCCACAAAGTGTATGGGAACAATTTTGTTGAAAGATTTGTTCCAAATGATGTTTCTGCCATCCTACTCCCTCAGTTCACTAATGTAACTATGTAAAGCATTTTACCTATTTCAGCATTGAACATACATTCTAAAATGAGTGAATCTGTGTACAAAACACGTCTAGATACATATGAATCAAGAAAAGCTAAAATGCTTTACACTAGTGAACGGAGTGAGTATTTGTTTCGATTGCAGAACTAACTAGTCATATACCAGAGTGCTATCAACTTGCTGCAGATTCATTAAACCTGCTTGTTCATGGACTTTTTAGTATTATCAGCTACTCCCTCCGTTCCTAAATATAAGATGATTTTTCTTTTCTCAGTTTCCTATGCATCTAGAAGCGTTTTAGTGTGTATATTCATCTTACTCCGTATGTAGTCCACACTGCAATATCTAAAACATCTACTACCTCCGGCTGGGGAAGATTGACGCGGAGATGTACTACATTAGTACTGAACTGTACACTGGGTTGCGACGATCAAAGCTGACCGGAGAGAGTAATAACTAAAACAGAGGGAGTAATTGGCTAGGGTACATTGTTGTGCATAGTGAATTGAAGTCTTGTCAAAAAATTATTCTAGGATTAGTATCGAGCAACCCAGGTACAACATCTGATTTGAGTTACACCCAAGGGTATTTTTCTTGGTCTGGCAATATTATTCATCTTCCTAATGATTTTCTTCCAATCTCTTTTGAGGTTACTTTTGTATTACCACATGCTGCAGGTGCCAAGAACGATAGGTTATGCCTTTTGAATATGATCTTCTGTTCTTTCTATTCATCCTTATAAAATAAAACTAAAATATTCATATGCTGCTAAAGTGCTAATTTGTTTTATTTTGAAAGATAAACGAGATAGTGGGTTTTCTCTTAAAGTGACATTGAATTGGTGATAGGTAGCACCGTAGCAGCAACATTCCAACAGTAAAGCATTGGTTGGGGGCTCTGTCCAGTTATTTACCTTTTGTGGTTGAATTATTTGCCCCTGACCTACATTATATATTTATATTTACATATTTCTGTTGAAATGCTCAACTTTTTGCATGGTATCCTGTAAATGCCACGCATTTGTTCCGTTTCTGTTGGATGTAAATATTACATCTTCCAGCACCCCAAAATTTAAGAATGGGGGCAGATCCATAGGTAGCCATGATGATTTGTGAGGGAAAACGAGGCAATAAGGCCAAACCTTCTCTTGACTGTAGTAGTTGTGGTGACGGGGAAACTCCCTCAACACACATCATTTCTTTCATTAAGCTTAGCATTACATTGAAAATTGCATATGCTTCTGTTTTTTATAAATAATAAACGGGATACTGTTTTGCTTTTAAAGTGCCCGTGTTGTAGCAACATTCCGAGAGCAAAGCATTGGCTGGGGCTCTTATTCCTTTATTTAGCTTTTGTGGTAGAATTATTGGCCCATGCTTATCTAAGTCTCTATATTTTCTTCTTTTTCTTTTGCTTGCATTATTCAAATGCCACCTTTTGGTATGGCATCCTTAAAATGGCACACGATTGTTCTATTTCTTCTGGATGTAAAAATTGGATGCTCCAACACTTGATATTTTGACTTGAAAACAAGAAGGCGAGGATGTGAGTCTGCACGGCTGATCCAGCGATAGCACCTTGCCCCTGCCGTGCAAGGCAACCATGATGCATTGTGAGGGAATTGGAGACAAGGCCAAACCTTCTCTTGACTCGTCTTAAGTTGTGGCGAAGGGGAAACCCCCACAACCTCACATTCTATCTTTTTATCAGGCTAATAAAGCAGCAAGGCATCATGGGAGAGATAGAGCACATGATGCATACCCCAGGAGACCAGCATTGGACTTGGCAACTTTCCTAGATTCCAATGCAGGGATGGATGGACGGCAAGAGCAGGGAACAACGTGAAAAGGAGGAAGCCAGTTTGTTGCTTGGCTAGACATCCTTGCCATTTGACCTGAACTTTGTCAAAAAGAATTGGCCCTGGGGGGCCGCTGGTTGTTGCTTGAGTAGGGGTAATCCCAATGTCTCGTGATACTGGAGTAGTTTAACAACTGGGACCAACTGACAGTATAATATATGTCTAATCATTTTAGATCATTCGCTTTGATGATGATCCTCCATCCTTGTTCTTCACACCTTACGTTTTCTACTGTTCATGCATGCATCTTACTGTTTACCTAGAGCAGAAAGCATATAGAGAGTATTAATATAAAGTAATTATTATGATAATGGACTAAGATGAATTCTGAGACTAAACTGTTTGTCTCTACACTGATTATTGCAGCCAACCGTTCGTCCAAGCTTCATTTACTGCATGATACTTCAGTCACGGCAATTTTTGTGGGTATGAACTTGATAGAGGCTAGGCTAATTAATGACACTTGCCGTTTTTTTTTTGCTTTGTCTATTCTATAGGGTCACATGAGACCCATGAGGTATCATTCATACCATGCATGATGCATCTGAATATGTGATCGAGAATGTATGTGATCTTGAAATCAGAGGTGCAGGTGTGCAGGCGGTGCATGGAAGCTGCTATTGGGAATATGTTTGCAGAATTGGACAGTGTCCAACCATGGGAATCCTATGATGGCTGCTAAATGCTAATTGCATGCGCATAGGACGCATCATTGTCCAGGTCTGTTGATTTGTTTCGGCCTCCGGGTCATCTTGGATTTTTCTTCCTCTCTTTTATGCTGCCCGTACTGTTTTTGACATCTCCCCTTTCGTCAGATCTTTTTCAGAGTCAGGTCACTTCTATTTGGATTTATTTATATTTTTAAACATCATTTTGGATCACTTTCATTACGTACCCAATATTTGCTGGCACGTCTACAGCTCACAAGCACTTTTTTCATTTGGTCGTGGATGCGCTCGTGGGGTTTCATGACTTGTTTGTTTGGTCTTGTGCCAATTTCGTAGGTTAACTGCAACAAAATCATTTCTGTGCCAATATTTGATCATCTTTTCACTTAACACGGCTTGTTTGGACACGGACATTTCTGCTGATGTCCGGAGGGAGGAAAGGCAACTCGTTATAATTTATCAAAATATTAATGAGATAACCAGCCTCACTGTTCCTAAGCAATTATCATTTCCGCCCCAAGCCAACGCATTCACGAGGTATATACTGTTTAAACCGTGCAGCGACACAAGATGGTGGATCGAAAAGTAGTCTCCAGGAAACCAATTGTGTTCCGGTCAGTAGACAAAACCACACTAGCTAATTAAGCTAGCTGCTCCAGCTAGGAAAGCAAGACTTGTACTAGGACGATGCCATATGGCCATCAGGGATTAGGGGGGATAAAGGTGATTAGCAAGAGAGGACACCCCTTTTGTAGGTCGACTTGACGAATTGTCTCCCTGTCCTGGCAACAACCGCCGCGTTGTGCGGCACGGGCAATCAAGCACCTTATCGTATCCATTTTTCCACCTATGCCGATCATCTTGATGATGATTAGTTAGCTAATATCCCTCACTGACACCATTACCTGAAAGACCACGAGAGGTGGTATTGCTATGCGCACTTGGCACGACTGATGCTACACCATGCCCATTGATTTTTGGATGTGACGTGCTTTCCTTATTTTTTAGGCTAACTCTTTCTGACTTGTGAGCTACTACCTCTGCTTTTTAACGTTTTAGCATTTTTCCATATTCACATATTGAAACTTGTATCTATACATGTTTTAGTGTTTATATTCACTCATTTTGATGTGTATTTAGACAACATGTGTAATAGCTAAAACATTTTAAATTAAAGAACGAATGGAGTAGCTGAGATCTTGCTGGATTAGAATGTGTTTGGGGTTTTTCTGTATGAAATTCCAATCTCGAGATCATGCATGGATTTTAGTGGTGTGATGCTATTTTATGTGCGCATGAGGGGTTGCTCGGTTTTCCGAGATCAAATGACAAAGACGTCAAGAGGAAATGAACATCTCCATCACCGACTGAACATCATGCGATCGCCGTCATCAAATAATGGCCTCCGTCTCCTCGGCCATCCCCTCTAGTTCCCTAGTCCCTACACTGTCTACCACTATGTTCATCATTCGCCTCCGTCTTCTTCATCGCGGCTTCGTAACAGTCGTGGTGTCGCTGTCGAGAGGGGGGGGGGGGGGGGGGGGGTGATGAGGAGGAAAAGAAGGAAGAGTAGAGGCGTGTCACGAGACCGAGCAAACATTCACACGCTAAAAGCATAGGAAAGAACGTTTTGAGGACTATAAAGAGCTAAATATATCCGGTGTCCCAAAAGTACTCTACTAGTTCTACCACTTGAAAAAATGGGGTTAGATGGTACCAAAACTACATAAGATGTACAAATTAGTATAAATGATTCAGCTGAACCTATGTGCACCAACAACTTATGCTAAGCAAGACAAGTAACAAAGTGATAACAAGGTAAATGACTTCAAGCACGAAGGCTATCACAATGTAAAGTGCATAATCACAATGTAAATGACTTCAAGCACGAAGGCTATCACAATGTAAAGTGCATAAGTAAAGAGCTCGGGTATAGAGATAACCGAGGCACGCGGAGACGAGGATGTATTCCCGAGTTCCTCCTTCTTAGGGGAGTACGTCTCGTTGGAGAGGTGTGAGTGACCACCACAGGTCCGACTCAACGCCACAAAGGCCTCACCTTATTCTCCGATGAACTCGACCACAAAGGTCCGGGTTCACCTTCCACTATAAACTCCTTTGGGGCGGAGAACAATCCCGTATAACAACCTTAGGGCACACACCCACAACCGAATTGGGGGCTCCCAAAAGACCACACAAGGTCTTGACCACAACAGGTCCAACTTGACCACAAAGGTCCCAACTAGCCACAAAGGTCTTGACCACAAAAGATCCTAACCGACCACAAAAGGTCTCCGCCACAAAGGCTGGCCACTAAGGCGTCTAGGGTCCAAAGACCCAATAGTAACAAGCTCACGAATTTCACCACCACGAATCACGTGGAGGGCTCAAACCGATGCAACCGATGCAATGGCAAGAACAGAAGTTCTTCACTCCCAAATCCCACCAAAAGCAACTAATGCTTATGGGGGGAGGAGAGAGGAAGAACAAAGAAACCACAAAGGAGTCAACTCCCTCACTCCCTAATCCCACCAAAAGCAACAAATGCTTGTGGGGGGAGAAGAGAGGAAGAACAAAGAAGGAGAACCACAAAGGAACTCCTAGATCTAGATCCACTAGGTTCCCATCACTTAGAGGAGAGATGGATTGGTGGAAACATAGATCTAGATCTCCTCTCACTTTTCCCTCAAAGATATGCAAGAATCATGGGAGGAATTGAGAGGGGGCAAGCTTTTCCAAGGTCAAGAATGGCAGGAGAGAGAGGGGAAAAACGAGCTCCACAAGGAAGAAGAAGGGGAGGGGTATTTATAGTCCTCCCAGTTTTCTAGCCGTTGGGAATCGTCAGCTCGGAAATTTCCGAACTCAGTCCTCCCAGTTTTCTAGCCGTTTTCTAGCCGTAGGAAATCCGACCGAGAGCTGAAAGCGACCAGTGCTGATATCAAATAAGACTTGGCGAAAAACTTAACTTGGTCGTTCGGAAATTTCCGAACCGGGACCGGAAGGCTGAAAATCCGACTGAGAGCCAGTTGAGTGCAGTGCAGAAAATCTTTAAGACTTGGCGAAAAATTCTCCGGTTCGGAAATCTCCGGTCTGGGGTCCGGAAATTTCCGCCCCTCCGAAAACTGCAGAAACACCAGAACTGAAATAACTTTTGCATAATAACTCCGAATGAGGTGAAACCAACTCCGTTCGGAAATATTGCAAACCATAAATAGAGCAAAGTCCCCACACATGTGAAGGTGTGGAACTTTGCTCAAGGTTCAACCGGTAATATTTCCACACCGAAAACGCAACAAGTTTTCCATACTAAAACCGTTTTCGAAGAATTTGGTCTTGTCATGAAGATCACGACAAGCACCAAAACCCAACAAGGTGAAAAGCCAAAAAAGAACCAAGAAAGATGATATGCCAAGCATGCAAAGGTTTGAGCTCTCCACAAAGATGCGATCAAGTTACTCCCTCGAGAGCCCCTCTTGATAGTACGCCTGTCTATCCTATAGCCCTATCAAGAACAAACATTTGCCTTGAGCAATCCACTTGAGACTTGAGCATTCCACTTGAGCTAGACGATGACGGTCTTGATCTCTCCAAGTGGACCACCTTTCTTGATTGCGCTTGCTAGCACATGCTTGATGAAGACTTCTACAAATACTCCCCCATACGCCATTATGGGAGAGCCTCGCTTAGCTTCGTCTTCATGTCAATTTCCAAGCTCCATTAGCTTCGTCTTCATGTCTTCATTTCGACCTCCAAGCTACAAGCATAAGATATCTCCGAAATGCTTCTCTTGGTCTTGCACTTCTTAACCTTGATGACGAATACCGCATGACATCATTCTCCATGAGCTCTATGAGATGTTCTTCTTGTTGCAAGCCCATGGGAAGATACCTAACTCCACATATAGATACCACACACACTTGGGTTAGTTCACAAAGCTATATGGACAATGGCTTACCATCTAAGAGATACATGATCCACTTGGTAAATCTTGTAGCTTCGTGTGTTGATCAACATCTTGATCAATCCCGTATCATCCCATCTATCTTCATATAGGTGATGTCTTGACATCTTCAAGACATACTTGCAATATGCTCCCATCTATCTTCATATGGGTGATGTCTTGACATCTTCAAGACATACTTGCAATATGCTCAACACAAACATTAGTCCATATGGATTGTCATTAATTACCAAAACCATATAAGAGGGCACATGCCCTTTCAATATCCTTTCAGATTTTTATATCACCTGATCTAATTTTGCAAGTAGCGAGACTAGTGCAGGTTTGATAGGCTTGGACAACTTTGTGATCTCGGATTTTTTTTTAAAACGGGAGTAAATATTTTACCCCAATCTATTAATTAAGAAAAATATGAATTAAAAGGAAGAGAATTATTCAGTTAATTTATAAAAAAACGGACGAACACTGTCACAATGAAAGCTCATTGGCCTCTAGCATATGAACAAGTTAGACCTAGTAGGCATTTACTGCTGCACTAAGAGCATCTCCACCGGGTCCTCTAAAGGACCCTCAAAGGCCTTTGGGGGGGGGGGGGGGGGGGGGTCGGACACGAAAATCGCCCACCAGCGGCAACCCCCAAAGTCTCGCCCCGAGCGATTTTGTGTCCGGCACCCCCAATAAACTTGGAGGCCCTCATGGGGTGCCGGACATCGCCTCGGCCATGGCCCTGACAGCATTGGCCCACCCGTCATACAGACGACGCGCCGCGTCCAATTCCCCTTCTTTTACATTGCCGCCAACGGCGTCAAAATCTTCCCTCCATTTTCCAAACCCTCGCGCACGCCGCCGCGACCTCCTCGCCTTCCGCCACCATGCCGCCCAAGGTTGCCGGCCTCTCGAAACCCAAGGGGCACAAGCCGCCGGCGTCGTCGCAGCCGAAGAAGAAGCCGATGAAGCGGGAGCCGCAGGAGCTTTCGTCGCCGGCGCCCATGAGACAGACCCAGCTCCGCGCCGCCGCTTCCCAGCTTCTGCAACAACGACGAGTCAAGGCGAAGGACAAGTCGGCTGATCTGTCGTCGCCGAACGCCAACGCCAACGCCGCCGAGATGTTGGTCGCCATGAGCCAAAGCAGCCAAATCAGCCAAAGCGGGTTTGTCGGGTCGCCGTCTGTCCCGGCCTTCTTCGACGGCACCTCCAGCTACCCGTCGCAGGTGTCGCGGTTTTCCCCCGACGAGTCGACCATCGATCTGAACGTCGCGCCACTGTTCAGCGAATCGCCGGCGTTGCGGCGGACACCTTCGACGAGCCAAGACGGGACTGCTTCCCGCGGCCTTTTCTTCTGCGACCATGTGAGTGCTATTTATAATCTTGATCCCCCTCATTTATTGTGTTCCCCGACCGATTGTTCGTTGGGCGCAGTTATTGCGGGCGGCCGGATGCAAATTGTTGTATTGTGCATTAATTGCCGACGATGCAAATTGTGGTTTTTGCTGGATTGGACGCCTCGTTAATGACTTCAATCATCGACGACGGTAGTGCCTACGCCGAGACAGATCAGTTCGGCCAGGGCGACAAAGGGCATGCCGGCCAGGGCCAGGAAGGGGATGCCGGCCAGGGCCAGGAAGGGGAGGTCGATGAAGAAGAGGATGGCGTTTGGAAGGCTGGAAACAGAGGCAGGACTTGGTGTGTGACTGAGGACGTCTTGTTGGCCGAGTCGTGGATGAACGTGAGCATGGACGGCGAGAAGGGCGCCAACCAAAGGAAGAACGCCTACTGGACACGCATTCACAAGGACTATACCGAAAGAATGTCGTATCCTCCTCATCTAGATTTGCCTGAGTGCAATGCCAAATCGGTTGAGAGCCGTTGGGGCGTCATATCGGCTCTCACTACCAAGTTTCACCATTGCAATGAGCAAATGTTGATGAGAGACGAGAGTGGCAAGAACGATGCCGACAAGGTTAGCCGATCAACTTAACTTGTTACCCATCATGTTTACATGCATACTTGACTTGGCCTTTGTTTGTGTAGCTCAAAGACGCCAAGTACTTGTACCTTGACTTGGAGTCGGATGGTAAGAAGCCATACAAGTTCATGCATGTTTGGGAGGTGGTTAAAGGTTGCCCGAAGTGGAAGAGCCATATAAAAGACCAAGGCACCGCCGAGGGAGATGAAAGAAACCTGCCGGCTGCTACCGCTGAGCGTCCCGAGATGGGAGTGAAGGCGTGCAAGGCGGCCGCTAGGGCTGGCAAGAAGCCAGGGGCCTCGGACGCCGCATGCAGCATCCAAGAGTCGATGAAGCTATACGTTGCCGAGGTGGCCGCGGCGACCGTCGAGAAGAAGAAGCTACAAGCCAAGTCCGACGAGAAGTGGAAGCTCTACTTCAAGATGCAGGAGGCCAACCTCAAGAACCAAGAGAAGGAGGAGCGTCTCTTCATGGCCACGAACACGACCGGCATGAGCCCCAACCAGAAGGCCTACTTCGTGTCCGAACGGAGGCGCATACTGGCTGAGAAGGCGGAGGCCAAAGCGGCGGAGGACGACGAGGAAGAAGTCGAGGAGGAGGCCGCCGCGTGATCGGCATGAACCATTGCGCTAGGGAGGCGCCCTTTTGATGGCCGGCCTTGGAGACTTGTTCTCCGGCGCGGTCGATACTTTTTTTGATGGTCGGCGTTGGAGATTGTTCTCCGACGCAGTCGAAACTATGCCAAGTCTCTGACTTGCTCTTCAGCGCGGCAAAACTGTTTGATTGCCGGCATCATTTGAGACATTTTTATTGATGCATGCACCGCCTTCCTGTTTCTCATTTGTGCTGTTCATCGTCGACGACCACGGCATGCACGCAAGGTGTTCGACGGTTCGTTCAAAATTTAGATCGTTTGAGGGGTGGGCTTTTAGGAAGTGTCGCTGTGGGCGGACTCCAAATATTGACTGGACACATTGGGGAGTCCCAATTAGGGGGTGTCGGACATCGATTTAAAGGTCCACCAGATGCTCTAAACAGGGTAGGAGTACTCCTAGATCAAACACAATTGTCCTCGCTCCAATTGCTTGGACACGGACTGACAAGCGTGTTGAAGGTGGCGGTGTGAACCGAGCGGCGTCACAAACGGCATCATTGAGCGAGTCACGTACTATATGCGTCTCCATTCGGGGCCCGCAGCACTCCGATAGCGATGGTGACAGGTGGTCCCGCTGTAGTCTGATGGAGCAGCAGCGTGGTCCCACGAGCGGGCCCAGGCGTGCCTCAAAGCACCGACCCCGTATCAACACAACAATTAATTCGGCTTTCAAGCAAAAAAAATACTTGTACAGTACTACAGTTCACATAAATTTATGATTCTCATTTCTGTGCTTTCTATATTAATTTTTCCTTTTGTTTCACAAACTAGAAGAAAATATCAGTGAGTTTCTGGCTGTAGAGCGGGAGCGGAGAAGATTAGATTAGACAGATCATTAGAGGGCTGGATAATAACGAGGAAATGAGGGGAGGACCAGAGCGAGCAAAGTTGTCTGATTAGGGAAAGCGGATAAAGTTGGAGATTGATTAGGGAAACGGTGTTTAGCAGGAGCAGCCCACGCGCAACCTTTTGGCCGCTGCGCTGCTTTTCCTTTTCTATAATTTTATTTTCTTTCCTGATAAAAACCAGACGGAACAAAATTAGCCCCCACACACGCTCGTCGCCAGGCCACCACCCCCACCTCCTTTCGCTTTTGCTCCTCCGTTTCGTCGCCCTCCCTCGTCACAGGCGGAGAGAGGGACTGCGCAGTTACTCGGGGTACTGGCGCTCGCACTGCTGGGCGGAGGACCGGAGCCGGAGCCGAACTGAGCCGCGGAGGACACGGAGCGTCGGCCCCGAGGCCCGAGGCTTCTCTTCTCTGGGAGTCTGGGAATCTCCACCTTCCCCCGTTCGAGGTGATTTTTTTTTGGGTTAGTTTAGTTTTCCTGGTTTGCTTTGCCTGGGCAAGTCAAGCGCCGGTTTCCGCTCTTCCTGTTTGTTTGTTTGTTTGTTTGTTTGTTTGGGGGAGTTCGTCTGTGCGCGGGAGAAGATCCGAATGCGGGCGGGTGCACTCTGAGATGCTGTCACTGGGATTTTGCTTCGGTTTTTGGGATATCTGGATTTGAGAAAATCGGGCGGGATTCCGTGCGCTGTTATTTTCGCACCAAAGTAGTGGTAATGTCTAATCTGGCGGATTGAATTGAACGAAGCCTGCCCTCTCGTGTTTCTTCTGCAGGGCGGAGGAGCTGTTCCTGCTCCGCTGCTCCCGGGACCGGGAGTTGCTTTCGCTGCGTAAGGATAGTTCACCCCAGGAGCAGAGCAGGTGGGATTCTTGGAACCCGTTGGGCTAGGCTGGAGATAATTTTTTTGTTTTCTTCGTCTCCTTAATCCTTACCCCCTGTGTGTTTGTTGTTGCAGACCAAGTGCTTGCTGAAACTCGCCAACCTGGTGCCAAGAATCCTGCCGTTGGGGGCAACTCTGCAGGAGGGAATCCTCGTTTGGTGGTTCTGCGCTTGTTATGCCAAGGTTTGAATGGAGGTAGTGGATAAGATTGCGGAGCCCAAGGACCCTCTGGTGGTCATGGCTGCTCGGAAGGTGCACAACCTGGAGCCGCTGCCGCCGCTGCTGCCGATACCGATCAAGGCGTCATGGAAAGGGAAGACCACCCAGCTGGAGCAGGATGCGAAGGATCTGCCGGATGACGGCGAGGAGAGCTTCCGCAGCTTGGACTCCTCCGATGAGGGTTCCCAGAGCTCTTTCTCTGGGGCCAGCCACCCCCTGGAGCCGATCGATATGGATCATATGAAGACGGTCTATGTCGCAGTCGATGAGCAGAAGCCCGAGTCGCCGGTGTGCCTGGTGCGAGGACTGTCGGTGAAAGGGCCGTTCCTGGATGACCTTTCGCTCCGTGTGACGGGCATGAAGGCGAATGCGGTGGTCTGTGCAGGCGGTGCTGAAGGCTTGGCTGAAGAGAGGAAGCTGTCTGGTGCTGCAGTTGCGTCGTTGGCCATGGCACGCTCATCGCAGGCTACGGAGGCGTTGTCGTTGCCTCCGGATTCAGAGGAGAAGGACTGTGTCTGGGACGCCTCGCTCCCTCCCAGCGGCAATGCCAGCCCTCATAGTAGCATTGACAGCATGGGGGTGGTCACCGCCATGAGCATCGTGAGCGGCTGCAGTAACCCATATAAAAATGAAGCCATAGCTAGCAGAACCATGCTTGCTGTGGAGAAGAACTGTGCAAGTGTAAAGGGTAGTGTCCGAGGCGAGTCTCTAGAAAGTGCAAAAACTAGCATGAGCCGAGCAAGTGACAGCAGTGGTGTTAGCGATGATAGCAGCTGGAGCCATATCACTGGAAGCACCAGCAAGCCTCATAAGGGGAATGATCCTAAAGGAAAGGCGGTTCATGCTGTACGAATTCGAGATGGCATACTTGGGATGAGCCACTTTAGGCTGCTCAAGCGTCTGGGCTGTGGTGACATTGGCAGTGTATACCTCTCAGAGTTAAGTGGCACTAGGTGCTACTTTGCTATGAAAGTAATGGACAAGGCATCCTTGGCAAGTAGGAAGAAGTTGAATAGGGCTCAAACTGAGAGGGAGATCCTGCAGCTTCTGGATCATCCATTCCTACCAACTCTGTATACACATTTTGAAACTGACAGGTTCTCGTGCTTGGTCATGGAATTTTGTCCGGGTGGCGACTTGCACACTCTGCGACAGAAACAGCCAGGAAAACATTTCTCCGAGTATGCAGCAAGGTGATCTATTAAATCATGAATTGGTTCTTTAGAGAAATATTGTTTGTCACATCAGGATGTTGCTAGTCAAGTTTAGTATTGCATTTGCTACCAGTTATCCAATTTAATGTAGCTTAGTGTTACTGCTATTTCAGCTTTTTAAATATTTAGAGAAGCAGTTGAGCCTGAAGCATAATTGCCTAACTTTGCAAGGATTCCTGGTTGAAAATGGTTTCCGCTAGGAATAAGTCTATATAATTAAAAAAATCGATAGGAAGCTCATCTTAGGGTTCTACAGGAAGAAGCTAATGATGTCCAGTTACTCACCAAAGTTTCTGAATAAGGTCCTATGGCTGGTATGATATGCTGTGCAGAGAACCGTTATGAATATTTGTTCATATGTACTCAGCGGGTGTGCCTATAATTGGTGCATCCATTTCATAGACTGAAACGTAGAAAGCATGGTTAATGGTGCTCCAGTTAGCTTTTGCTTAGCATTTTACCCGTCAATGCCAGATTTTTCCTATTCAATAGCTTACCTTACTTGCAACTGAAAGCACTGACATTGTGATCTCTGATTGATCGCGAGCAGGTTTTATGCTGCAGAAGTTCTTCTAGCTATTGAGTATCTGCACATGCTGGGTGTCGTGTACAGGGACCTGAAGCCAGAAAATGTTTTAGTGCGTGATGATGGCCACATAATGCTTTCAGATTTTGACCTCTCCCTGAGATGTGCAGTCTCACCTACACTAATCAGAGCATCAGCTTTTGATTCTGATCCGAGAAGAGCAGGCGGTTCATTCTGCGTACAGCCTACTTGCATGGAACCTACTTCAGCCTGTATTCAGCCAGCTTGTTTCATGCCCAAATTGTTTGGTCAGAAGAGCAAGAAAAAGATTAGGAAGACAAGGTCTGAGCTGGGACAGAGTGGCATCAACCTGCCTGAGCTCCTCGCAGAGCCAACATCGGCTCGATCAATGTCATTTGTTGGGACTCATGAGTACTTAGCCCCAGAAATCATCAAAGGCGAAGGCCATGGAAGTGCTGTTGACTGGTGGACCTTCGGTATCTTCTTGCACGAGCTTCTGTACGGCAAGACACCATTCAAGGGGTCAGGCAACCGTGCCACGCTGTTCAACGTGGTTGGCCAGCAGTTAAAATTTCCTGATTCACCGTCCACAAGCTATGCTAGCAGGGACCTAATCAGGGGCCTCCTGGCCAAGGAACCACAGCACCGTCTCGGCGTGAAGAGGGGTGCGACGGAGATAAAGCAGCATCCGTTCTTCGAAGGCGTGAACTGGGCTCTCATCCGTTGCAGCACGCCGCCTGAGGTCCCAAGGCCCGTCGAGGCGGAGCTGCCCATGAAGTACGGGGTGTCAGAAGCCATGGCGAGCAACAACAAGAGGGTGGTTGGCACAGACACAAAGTCTGGAGGGAAGTACCTTGACTTTGAGTTCTTTTAGAGTTGTGTCTAGCGTCAGAGCCATTGCTTGCATGGTGTTTGTGTTGGGTCAGTGTGGGTGTTGTGATTCGATACGGTGCTGTTTGTGTCACCACTATTACAAAATTCTCTCATCTGAACCGGCCAAAATTTGGTACTGTAGATGTGTTTGATCCTCATATCCTGATGGGAATAGCCTATCTCTGTTTCTGAACATGCGTTGAGTGCTATATACTGCATTGCAGAAAGACACTGAAGAGTGACGTGTTTAGAGTTTCTACTATGATCATGTAAGCTCCGCCGCATCTCAGCATGTCACTTCGAGATATGGCAGCGTGGCACGTTCTTGCCTGAGCGGGTTGACCGTGATCTTACAGCTTTTAAGGATGGAATTAACCAGCTTTAGAATTTGAGGAAGGATCGCAGTTAAATTCATCTGGAGTAAAATCCATCAATTATCACTGAACTTGAGGGTATCACTCACCGTTGTCACCGTACACCACTATACACTATCACCAACCGAGGTTTAATATAGTATAGTAGAGATTGATGTACGTTGCTATGGCCCTGATTAAGATAACCCCATTTTCAAATTGTAGGCGTTGTGACAGAGCTCGCAGGAAGTTAGTTTTGGGTCGATTGAGATACTTGTTGTGTTAGATTTTATTGGATAATATAAGAAAATGATGTCATTTTGAAGCAGAGACCGAAGTTTTTTTTTCAAGATAATAATTTCTAAGTACAAAGACTAAATGCTTTTGTATTTAAGGGAGAAAAGCTTGTTTATAAGAGAAAATCACGTAACCCGCAAAAATGAGAAATGCGAGAAAATCACCTAGCAGCAAACTGTGGGAAAAAAAAATGCCACCGGCCGCCGCGAACCCCAAACCCAAACGCAACATTTCTCCCCTTAGAGCATCTCTAACAGATCCCGCATCCGCCCCGCGTCCGCATATTAAATGCCAATTTACAATTTGGACCGAGAGAAACGCGCAGACTAGATCCTGCATCAGAACCACAAACCGAAAATATTTTGAAGGTCCGGGTCCGCGCCTCCGAGACGTCATATTCGCAGTTTTCCAACCCTACCGAGTACGATCCCCATCCGTTGAAATCAGTTGGCGCAAAAGACATTTCCCCCTTCTTCTCTTGCTCTCTTGCTCCACCGCCGCGCGCGCCACCTCATATCCCGGCCGCCACAAGCCCTCCCCCTCGAATCTGCCCGGCAGAAACGCTCTCGATTTGACCGCGGATTCCGGCGAATTGACTACGGATTCCTTCCGCCGCGGAAGCTCGCCGTCACCGAGGTATGTGAAACCATCGCCGCAGAAGCTCGCCTTCAGTGTGCTCGGTAGTGCGTCCTAGGTACTGATTTCTTCCTTTCCCCTCTCGCTTGTAGATGGACCCGTGCGAGGTGTTCTTGTTGGAGAATTCGGAGTCGTCGGACAGTTCCGACTTGAAGGAGTTGCTCGATGACGATATCGAGAAAACGGCGGTGCTCCTCGCGATGAAGGAGATCATCGACGTGATGCCGAAGAAGCGAAAGGGCTCGACCGTGGGTCGGATGTGCATCCCTCGGAATCGGATGCGTGGCCACAACGAGCTCATAAGAGATTATTTCGTCGAGGTACCCACATATCCGCCTCATCTCTTTCGTCGCCGGTACCGTATGCAATGTTCTTTGTTCAACAAGATCGTCGAATCTTGTGAGGTGCATACCCGCTATTTCTAGCAGAGGAGGAACGCAGCGGGGCTGATGGGACTCAGCACGCATCAAAAGGTTTCAGTCGTGATGCGTGTCCTCGCCTATGGCATACCGACAGATTATGCCAATGAGTATCTTTCCATACACGAGAATACGATCATGAAATCGTAGCATAGGTTCTGCAAGGTGATGATCCATGTGTTCGGGCCGATGTATCTAAGAGCGCCCAATGAAGAAGATAGAATTAGATTAATGGGGGAGAATGACGCCGAGGTTGGCCCATTTTTTAAAACATATCGTACGATTGAGAATGCCCCATCTGCCAATCAACTTCGACAAGATCTCACTGAGCACCATTGGAGGAGGCACGACCAAGGCCACTAGGCCATTTGATTTATTTGTTTTCAACCCATTTGTTTTCCAACCAATTTGTTATTTGTATTTGAAACTAATTGTTATTCATTAGATTATTGTTGTATTTGTGTAATTCCAAACATTTGTTGTAATAATTCGTATTATTATTATTATATCGGATAACATTAAAACATTTATTGTATTTGATGTGACTTATATGTGAAATATTGCAAAACCTTGTGTTGCGGTTCTGTTTTGGGGCTGAAAAGGCCACGCAGACCAGATCCCCGTGCGCGAACCGCATAAGAGCATATGTCTGATCTGCGCGACCTGTTTATCCCTTCGCGAAGCACCATGCACGCCTAGTTTTAAAAACCGGACCGGACCGGCGGTCCGACCGGGAAAAACCGGAACCGAGGCCCTGTCCGATTTTTTAAGCGCAAAAGACCGGAAAAATAAAATAAAAATAATGTTTTATCACTAGAATTCGAACACACGACCTACCTCTGGCACCAATAAGGCCCATTACCACTTGGGCTACTACTTTTTTATGATATAGTAACGAAGTAACTACTTTATATATGATTTGGCGATGAATATTGTCGAAATTAGCTTACTTATTTGTTAAATTTGCGGTTTTTTGTGGCAATCGAACCGGCTGAGCCAGCGGTTGGACCGGTGAACCAGTGAACCAGCCTCCTCATCGGTTCAGTGACCGGTCCGGTTTTTTAAACTATGCATGCGCGCGGGCTCCGCTGCCGACACGTGTCGAAATTTCGTTCGCTTTGTCTCCCCACCTTTACTCCGCGCGTGACAAGTGGCGGCTGCCTGGTGGTGCGCAGAGGGCTGTAGGTGCATTTATTTTAAGATTTGTTTTCTCAAAATGAAATATCTTGAGAACCGTTTATCCGAATTACAATCCGTTTTCACTTTTGAACTACTCACGTCGAGATATAAAAAACTAGATCCCATGTTGATAGGTTTCGCCGATTTTTTTTTTTACTTTGGAATGTGTATAGTTCGTATAATCTGCTATGTGTAGTTGTACGTACAACCTGATCTGTGTATTTGTACGTTCAACCTGATCTGTAAAACCTGATCTGTTTAGTTGTACAACCTGATCTGTACAATCTGATGTGTATAGTTGTATGTTCAACCTGATCTGTACAACCTGATCTGTATAGTTGTACGTACAAACCAATCTATGTAGTTGTAATAGCTAAGTTTATGTCTGTACATAGTGTTGTGTGATGTTTGTACAACTTATTTAGAATTGGATCTGTATGTGTATCTGTATCTGTATCTGTATCTGTATCTAGATTAGATTTGGATCCGAGATATCGTCGCAATCCGCGTGGAGGCGCTGGCTCGGTTTAGGTGGAGGCGCTCGCTCGGTTTACTCGTCCACGTGGCGGCAGCGCGAAACAGACCTTTCTCCCTGGTGATACCCCGATTGAGCGGCTGCATCCCGCATACGCGGTTTGCGAGATCTGGTAGAGATCCGACAACCCCGCCGCCACTACTCTCCGACCCATCTTCCTCCGGCACGTCGGTCGCCATGGTGAAGCGGTGGCTCCCCTTAGAGGCCAACCCGGATGTCATGAACCAGGTACCCGCGAGCTCCTCTCTGCTTCTCGCCGGCATTCCCCAGGGTTTCGCCTCGGCCTCCGCCTTTTCTTGCTTGCCGCCCCTTACGCTAGTGCCGGTTGCAGTTCATGTGGGGACTGGGAGTGCCGGAGGACGTGGGCTTCTGCGACGTGTACGGGCTCGACGACGAGATGCTCGCCATGGTGCCCAAGCCGGTTCTCGCCGTTCTCTTGCTCTACCCGCAGGTGATTCCTGAGTCCTGACGTCTGATTGGCCGTGAGATTTTGTTTAGGTTGCTTGTGCCGGTGGCGCCGTGGCGGGATGAGCTGATTTGTTTTCCTCCCGCGTTTTGGTGAGCAGGATGGGAAGAAGGAATCTGATGCTTGGACAGCCTCCACGGTGGAGAGCAATGTACTACTGAATTTTTTGATTAGTTTGCTAGGGACTAATAAGTATACTCAACACTATTTCGTGACGAAAATCACTCGGTTCCCATTATAGTCTGGTAAAATTCCGATTCGTTCATCTACGTCCAGGAATAATTTTGTGAAACACTGTTACAGCACTGGATATTGGTGAAATATTGCCATAATAGATCTCATTGCAGGAATGGTGAGAGCCAGTGGGTAGGGTTTTAGCCAATTCTTGGAATGCTACATGTTACTCCCAGCGGTAGGGGTTTGCCCATTTTCATGATGCTCCTAATTGTTGGGGCATTTCCTTGGATCATCCTTTAAAACAAGTAAAAAAGGCACTTGAATTGTTTACTAGATTGAATGTTGCTGCGCTTGCTGAATAAGAAGTTTCAATGCATAAAATTGGTTTCTTCTGTTGATTTCTTTTTTTTTGCATCGCGTACTCGACACGTCAAACTTGTTTCGATGAATTCCAACTACTGAATCAACTCAGTATAATGAATTGTGTTCACAGTCGTTAGCAGCTTCTTAGATAGCCATTCCTTTTTTCATATGCTTAAAGACATGGGTTGTATACGAAGGGAAAAGAAGACAAACTGGTTTTTCATATCCAGTTTTACGCACTCTGCTAGAAAAGACGTCTTCTCTCTCTCTCTCAGAGGCGAAAAGGGAAAGGCGTCCCAGATCCTCTCTCGCCGGCGGTGAGGGCGTGGATCCTGGCCTCCTCCGCTCGCCTCGGCGGTGGGTGGAGGTCGGGATCCCGTTCCTCGGCGTCCGGCGTGTAGATAGGTTAGGGTTAGGGCCCTGCGGCGGAGATCTGGAGAGGAGCTCGTCGCCGTTTGGGAAGAATAAGTGCGCCATCCCTCCTCTCCCTGGCCGGCGACGGCGGGAGGATGGCGTGGTGGTGGTACCACCGGCCTGTAGGCCGTGTGGTTTTTCTGTTCTTGTTTCGCGGGATCTGCAGGCTGGCATCGTACCGGAGTTGGTGCTGGTGGCTGCGAAGAATAAGGTAACCCCTTCCTTTCTCCGGTCCGGCGGCAGGCTCGTCGATGAGGAGGGGGTGTCTGTGTACTCCGTGCAGGCGGCTGGCAAGATGGCGACGCCGGCCGCGTGTGATGGAGTTCCTGTCCGGCGAGCTGGTCGTCTCCATGCCGTCTTCTTCCCCAGGGGCGGTGGCGAGCTCGCGCGGTGCTGTGATGGGGAGTTGGATCTGTGGCCGTGCGTTCGCCGGCGACGGATCCTGAGTGCGGAAAACCAGAAAATGAAGATGGGGACGGTGATTTGGAGCACGGCGTTCAAGACGGCGGCGCTGGGTGTAGGTCCTCTTGGGCCAGTGTCCGGCGACTTCCTGGCTGCCAGAAGGCGGCTGTCTATCCAAGGTTGTGGAGCTGCGGCGGATCCGGCGCGCCACCGGCTCGTCCTCGCCGGCGTTGAGTTCGGATTGCAGTGGGTCCAATGTGTAATTCTTATCTTTCGTGAGGCCTTTCTGTAATTGTGCTCTGAATATCACTGTTTTCTTCCTCGCAAAAAAAAAAGACATGGGTTGTATACATATTGGTTTCATGGTCCCCAAGTAGCCAGAGGTATGGTACACTAATTTGCTTATGATCTCGACTCAAGCAGAGACACATTGAATTTTGTTGCAAAGATTGTTGCCGAACGTCTGCCAAGATTCTCTATCTTTATTTCCTTATAATACTAAAACTGCGTGATTCAGGAGCCAAACAAGAACGTATATTTTACAAAACAGACTATTGGCAATGCTTGCGGAACAATTGGTATTATTCATGCAGTAGGGAATGCTGCGTCCAGAATCGGTCTAGGTGAGCTTTATGTCCTATTGATCTACAGAACATTAATCCGACATGCATCAAACACAACACTGTAGTGTAGGAACTTTTATTTGCTCTAGCTGGTCCCACATATCATTGTTTCATGCAATTTTATCAAGTGTGACCACCCAATAATTCACCCAGATCATTTCCGTGATCCCTTAAGAACTCCTTTATCCCCTATGTAATTCTTAGAGAAATGCAATATCTGATACAGTTAGGGGTGTCCAAACTTGGTTTTTAGGTTTGTATAAGTGGGATAGTAGAAATTAAACCGTATTTGACTGTATTTCTACTATCCCACTTATACATCCTTATCGGTTTTCCTAACCGTGTCAACCCATCTGTTGTACTAGCAAAAATTTAATAGTACAATTGAGAGTTTCATTTGTAGGGTTAAATCCACTACTGGCCGGTTTTCTTTGAACTGCTAAACTGTCATGAACAACCCTAATTACAGTTTACAAAACTGGTCGTAAGGGATAGTCATTTACTTGACCTGATATCACATGTATAGTGTAATTTCAGAATCTAGAGTTCACAACTAAATCTATACCCTGCATACTTTTTATCAATATGATGAATGCTAGTGCATGCTTTGGTCACATGTAAATAGAAATCTTCAGGTTTTGAATCTTATTTTCCTTGTTCCAAGATTACTTCAACAAAGTGTTATGTTGAGTACCTTCCCTTCTAATGCTCGCTATATTTGACTTGTTACAAGATTTATTAGTAGCCTTTTCTTTGCAGTTGATGGGTCTTATTTTCATAGATTTTATAAACAAACTGATGCTATGGATCCTATCCAGGTTAGCAGTCCATATCCGCAATATTTTTCCTTGTTAAGACTATCATTATGGCTTGGCTTCCGCGTTGTACAGTTGTATACTAATTATGAAGTACTTTATATTATTAGCGTGCTGCTTTTCTCGAGGAGGACCAAGAAATGGAAGACGCTCATTCTATCGCTGTTGTTGGTGGTGATACAGAGGTCAGCTTTACGTAACTTTCTGTAGTTACGCCTATCATATTAATATTTGAGCCAGATGAACAGATAATATTACCTTAATGTTTGATGATGGAGTATTTATAATCGTGGTCTGTCAGTTCTTAAGAGTCAAGAAGGTACCAGTAACTCTGCACCACCTTCTGATATTTTACCGGGAATTGGTCCCAATAGCTGTATCCTGCAGAAATCTTGATACCTGACTGTTAGCCAGTTCACCCGCTTCTCTGCCTTCATGTTATTTCTTGTTTGTCAGTTTGATCATGTGTCATTTGTGTGTGGTTATTGGACATTATTAACTTGTTCATAATTTCCATATGTTTCATGTTATTACACAATTATCAATCACAATAATATGAATACTGTTGTGGAAGATATAAATATCCTCAGTTTGAGTATTGAGTTAAGCTATGGTTGCATTCTGAGATATCTGTATTTTATTGCACAGGCCAAAGATGGGGTAATTGAACATTATGTTTGTTTTTCATGTGTTGATGGTATGTATTGTACAAATATCAATTCCATTATTGAATTTTGTTACAAGTCACCATCTTTTGATATGTTGTCTGCTCTCTGTTTTTCCTTCTTCCTTTTCCCCATTCAGGTGAACTTTATGAGCTTGATGGAGGAAAGCCGCAACCAATACATCATGGTCATTCCTCTCCTAATAGCTTGTTGCAGGTAAATTCTTCAGTTATTCACATTCACTGTCTGTACACAGCTTACCGTATGGAATATGGCATTTCATATTTAAAACTTGAACATAAAGGCTGCGCTTGTGATGTTATTTTTAGAATAAAGACCATACAGCCCTGCTTTTATAAAGCTCACGAAAGAGTACAGGAGCTGGTCTTACCAGTTATTCAAGAAATAGTTTGGTTGTGATGTTATTACTTGCTAGCTCTTTATTTCACTAATTATGTGATACTGCTAAGTCAATTCTTATTTTCCTAGTAAGATACTAGTAGTTGCTTTAGCGACATCAGTGTACAGGCCCATTATATAGTCAGGGTGGCCTCATGACTACACCGTTCGGTCTTATACATAACCAGCAAAATAAAAAGCTCAGCCCAAAGTTTTTGTGTACGTATGCACATCTGAGTAGAAAAATCTGAGGTCCACACTTTGACCTCTCCTACCCGGCTACCCCTATTATTGATTGGTTGCATGCAATTACAGGATGCCGCAAGAGTCATAAAAGCAAGGATTGTTGAGTATTCTGAGTCAATCAACTTCAATGTGATGGCTCTTTCAAAGAAGTATTGATATATGGATTCAGGGAGAAGGTCTACTGATTAGCGCCAATCTATGTTTCCCATCTACACAGGCTTCAGTTAATTCCAGCTGTATCAGTGCTTAATTGTTCAGTCTGTTAATGTCGATGTAACACGGTGAAATAATTGAAGTACAAATACGAGAGCAAAAAATGATTGAGACAGAGGATTCCAGTGTGCTTAACCTTGTTTTTTGCAAAGCTAGTTCCACTTTGCATCTTGTTACACGGAGGGATTGCATGTATGTGTTTTCGTTGATTGTTGATGCTGCTCGTTTACTAGATGAGCCTTTCATTTGTATATTGTCGACCCTAGATGAAAAGCGCCTGTACCTCCGTTTTTTGTTTCAAGTGAGAAGAAGCAATCATCCGTTGACTGTTCGTTTGAGATAAATATATGAGCAAGTACTCTTGACAATTGTGTGGCGACACCAGAGGTTGAACCGAGGCATAATAGATAGGAACAATCGACAGTAAACAGAGACACGTAGGTTTCGCGGTGAAATAAATCACCATACCACAAGGGAGTTGCCCGGAAAGCTCCTTGATGATTGATGAGGCAAGAGATGCACATGGGCTGAGATTTTCCGTATATGGGTTGCAGCCAACGTTTTCTCACATGCACATGAGTTGCTCCAAGTGTTTCGTGTTGCACATGAGGTTGGCAACGAAATAAATTACCATACCACGGTCCACGGAAGAAGAGTTCCCTGGAAAGCTTGTGGACACAAACCCAGCAATACTACCACTACTTCTGCGAGAGCCCGATTTAGCTCACATACAGTCGGTGCTGATGTGAGGGGAGATGCCAGAGCCCGATTTAGCTCGCATACTACCCGTCATTGTAGCACTAATATAGAGGAGTTGGCCTCGCATTTGCGTGAGTCACCATGCTAGTTCCTACAAAATACAAATGCATATAATTTATGGCAAATATTACGCATAACTAACAACTCGTGATCTTGGGACAAGAAGTAGCTTCTGCTTTCGCCGTATGGTCATTCCAAACACATCTGTCATATCGATATCTTCATGCGTCATTCCATTGGGTGGATCCCAGTCGAAACAGTAGACAAGGTTGGCGAGCATGATCTCCACGGTGGCCATCCCGAAGCTTACCCCAGGACAGATCCGTCGTCCACCTCCAAACGGGAGGAGTTGAAAATCTCTCCCCTTAAAGTCGGGGGCCCTGTCATCGTCGAACCTTTCAGGCATGAACTTGTCGGCATCCTCCCACGATTCACTATCTCTACCGATATCCCAAACGTTGATGATGACACGGGTTTCGGCGGGGATCGTAAGGCCATTGACGACACATTTGTCCACCGAGAGGTGCGGGAGGAGAAGCGGCGCCGGTGGATGTAGCCGCAGAGTCTCCTTTAAGACGGCCTTTAGGTAGGGCATGCCGCCCAAGTCGTCCTCCGTTACCATTTGTTGGTCCTTCGGTGTCTTGTCCCGAACTTCAGCTTGGAGTTTGGTCAAGAGGTGTGGCTTCCGCATGAGCTCAGCCATGGCGAACTCCAGGACTACATATGACGTGTCTGTGCCAGCAACGAATATGTCCTGCACGGATCCGATCGGAAGTGTCAGCAGCACTATTCAAAATATGGATTAAAAAAATACGAGATGGGCTGAGGAAGTAATTACTATCAAAATAGCCTTGATGTGCTGCCTAGTGAGGCTGTACTCGTGCTGATAGCTGAGGAGCACATCTACGAAGTCTTCCTCCTGATCTTCTTGCTCGTCGCCTTGCTTCTGTTGGGTTGCTTTGCCGGCGTGGTCGTCTATGATCCTGTCGAGCAGCTCGTCCCATCTCTTCCGCAGACGATGCATCTTGGGAAACAGCACCCGCGCGAGCTTATCCACCTTGGCCAGGCCCGGGAAGTAGTCCTGCGGGTTGAACCCCCCAAACGCGGCCACGTTGCCGTCGATCACCTCCCGGAACACCTCGTTCCGGCCTTCCTCCCGGAAGAACTTCCCCGACACGGCGCGGCAGGCGATGTCGTTTGTGTAGGCACTGAGCAGCCCCGTCATGTCCACAGCAGCGCCGGCGGCCGCCGCGTCGTGGATCTTGGCCATTGCCAAGCGCACCTCCTCCTCGCGGCCGTGGCGGAGCGAGAGCACCTTCTTAGCGCTGAGGAGGTGCGTGGTGACGAGCTTCCTCAGCTGCCGCCAGAACTCGCCGTAGGGGGCAAAGGCAATGTCGGCGTTGTCCAGGATGCTGGAATTTTAGTCCCAACTAAAATCCAAAATTCTCTTGGCCCATTCTAGTTGGCTGGCTGTGTGTATGTGAGACTAATGTTTAGTCCCATACTGCTAGTGGAGAGTGAGCTGCACCACTTTATATAGTGGGATGTTCTAGTATTAGTATGAGCTAGTGAGAACAAGAGAAGATTAAGAGTGCCACACGCGCGATCCTCCTCCTCCTCGCTCGCCCCGCCGCGCCGCGGGTTGCGAGAATCTCACCGAGCCGAGATTATATTTTTGCAGTCCGGGAAAATTAATAAGTCATTGATTAGTAATTAACGGACGCGTTAATTACTCAGCCGTTTCCGATCCTTTATGATCGTGGGGCTGTTACCGACTTAAACGTGCGGCTGCGCACACGTCCTACCCGAGCCGCACTATATATACAGCCCGGGGCAAACCCTAGCCGCCACTACGCGATACATGGTCTCACACCGTTCCAGAACCTTGCGCCATCGTATACCAAGTCTTCTCCATCCCGTCTTCCGGCGTGCACCGGTTGAAGGGACAGTAGGCCTCCAGAACCCTGCCTCTTGTGATCCTGTACGGGAGAGGGGCGATCAGGTTTTTGGGGAGCGCACTCGCGCGACTACTGGCTTCGAGTTCTTCCCCAACGACGACTTCTTCCCCGACATCGCCAGCCTCTTCATCGACGACATGGGCGACGACACGGGGAACTCCAGCGGTGCGACTGCCGCTGCACTGTATGTGCTTTTGATCTTCCTATATGATGTTATGCTAGAGTTTCTACTTGTAGTGCATGCTCTAGATTCAATCTCTTTATCTACTGTTTACGTAGAACACATGATTAGTTTAATCTGTATTATTCTAGTCATGAATTGTTTACTGTTTTTGCGAATTAAATCATATGCTAAATTGTCTAATTATTCAACAATCCAAAAACCTGATTATAGGCAATTAGCACCTGCTGGCTTTATCGCGTCTACAAAGCCGTTTCCCTTTAAAGGGGTATTGTATAAGCGGTGGCGCATGAGAGCAGTGTTATGGTTTCAGAACATGAACAGCTATGCGGCCACCAAAGGCAAGCCTGATGGCGAGCTTGATCCTGCACAGCAGGAGGTTTTTGAAAAGCTCCATACCATGTTTAAGAGTGCCCTTTTGAGTATTCTTGACGATTCCATTGTGGACTCGTATATGTCGTTTTCTAACGGCAAGGACATGTGGGATGCGCTCGAGGCCAAGTTTGGGGTCTCGGACGCGGGCAGCGAGTTGTATGTCATGGAGCAATTCTATGACTACAAGATGACTGATGAGCGCTCTGTTGTACAGCAGGCTCATGAGATACAGTCACTCGCTAAGAAACTTGAGCACTTTAAGTGTAACTTACCGGACAAGTTTGTGGCCGGTGGCATTATCGCCAAGCTTCCACCTTCGTGGAGCAACTTTGCTACTTCTCTGAAACACAAGAGACAAGAGTTTTCCGTTTCGGATCTCATTGGGTCGCTTGATGTGGAAGAGAAGGCGAGAGCGAAGGATACACGTGCTCGAGTTACCGAGGCTGGTTCTAGTGCCCATGTGGTACAGAAGAAGAATTACCAGCCGCCCCACAAGCCCAAGTTTAACAAGAACAACTCTGGGGGCAAGGGCAAGCCTGATGGAAAGTTCAAGCCATCACAGCCTACCAACTTCAAGAAGAAGAACAACAAACCGAGGAAGGGTTCATGCCATGTTTGCGGTGATCCTAATCACTGGGCACCTCGTTGTCCCAACCGCCATGAGCTGCGCGAACCTGAGAACAATGGCAAGAATGCCAATGTTGTCATTGGTGATACTGAGATGAAGGATTCAGGGTACGGTATATTTCCTACCATCCTTTCAGTTTGTCATTCACCTGAATGGTTGATTGACACTGGTGTCAATGTACATGTTTGTGCTGATGCCTCGATGTTCTCTTCTTACCAGATCACAGGGACTTCCCCCGTGCTGATGGGCAATGGGTCACATGCTTTTTTTCGTGGTGTCGGTACGGTCGATCTGAAGTTTACTTCGGGGAAGACCGTGCGCCTGAAGAACGTTCATCATGTGCCCGCCATCAATAAAAATCTCGTCAGCGGATCTTTGCTGTGTCGAGATGGTTTTAAGTTGGTTTTCGAGTCCAATAAAGTTGTAATATCTAAGTATGGACAATTTGTTGGAAAAGGCTATGAGTGCGGAGGCTTGTTCCGCCTATCTTTATCGGATATTTGCTCCAAAGTTATTAATCATGTTTGCCACGAAATTGAGTCTAATGTTTGGCATTCACGACTTTGTCATATTAACTTTGGTAGCATGACGCGGCTATCTAATTTGGATTTAATTCCGAAATTCACTAATATCAAAGGTTCCAAGTGTCAAGTGTGCGTTCAAGCTAAGCAACCCCGCAAGTCACATAAGGCTGCGGAGGCAAGAGACTTGGCACCACTGGAACTTATACATTCAGATCTCTGTGAGATGAATGGCGTTTTGACAAAAGGCGGAAAGAAATATTTCATGACGCTTATTGATGACTCCACTAGATATTGTTACGTGTATCTTCTGAAATCAAAAGATGAAGCTTTAAACTTCTTCAAAATCTATAAAGCTGAAGCAGAGAACCAACTTGATCTAAGAATAAAACGGTTAAGATCTGACCGTGGTGGAGAGTACTTTTCCAATGAGTTTGATTCTTTTTGTGCGGAACATGGTATAATCCATGAGAGGACGCCTCCCTATTCACCTCAGTCAAATGGGGTGGCCGAAAGGAAGAACCGAACTCTAACTGATTTGGTTAACGCCATGTTAGACACTTCGGGTCTCTCCAAGGCATGGTGGGGGGAGGCGCTATTGACAGCTTGTCATGTCCTAAACCGAGTTCCCACAAAGAACAAAACCGTTTCTCCATTTGAGTAATGGGAAAGGAAAAAGTTGAGACTCTCTTACTTACGTACTTGGGGTTGTTTGGCGAAAGTCAATATTCCAATTCCCAAGAAGCGCAAGCCAGGACCAAAAACCGTGGATTGTGTTCTTCTGGGCTATGCTTTTCATAGCATTGGTTATAGATTTTTGATAATCAAATCTGAGGTATCCGACATGCATGTTGGTACTATTATGGAGTCGAATGATGCGACTTTCTTTGAGGACATCTTTCCGATGAAGGATATGCCTAGCTTATCAAATCAGAAGATACCTAATACATCTAGTCAGGAATTAGTTGAGATTCCTGACCCTACCATTTCGATAGAACA
Source organism: Poa annua (assembly GCA_026929855.1). Classification (NCBI taxonomy): domain Eukaryota; kingdom Viridiplantae; phylum Streptophyta; class Magnoliopsida; order Poales; family Poaceae; genus Poa; species Poa annua. Next base: position 78,477,830 of record CM049433.1, read on the forward strand.
CACTGATAATCCCGTGGAGGATGACAATGAAGTTCCTGTTAGGAGCAAGAGACAGAGGACCGCAAAGTCCTTTGGTGATGATTTCATTGTGTATTTTGTGGATGACACCCCCAGGACCATTTCAGAAGCTTATGCATCTCTTGATGCTGACTACTGGAAGGAAGCTGTCCGTAGTGAGATGGATTCCATCTTAGCTAACGGAACCTGGGAAGTTACTGATCGTCCTTATGGGTGTAAACCTGTAGGATGTAAGTGGGTGTTTAAGAAAAAGCTTAGGCCTGATGGTACTATTGAGAAGTACAAGGCGCGGCTTGTGGCCAAGGGTTATACCCAGAAAGAAGGAGAAGACTTCTTTGATACTTACTCACCTGTGGCTAGGCTTACCACGATTCGGGTGCTACTTTCGTTGGCTGCCTCGCATCGTCTTCTCATTCATCAAATGGACGTTAAGACAGCTTTCCTAAATGGAGAGTTAGACGAGGAAATTTGTATGGATCAGCCCGATGGTTTTGTAGTACCTGGTCAGGAAGCAAAGGTGTGCAAGTTATTGAAGTCTTTATACGGCCTTAAGCAAGCTCCTAAGCAGTGGCATGAGAAGTTTGAAAGAACTTTAACTGCTGCAGGTTTCGTTGTTAACGAATCTGATAAGTGTGTGTACTATCGCTATGGTGGGGGTGAGGGAGTGATTCTTTGCCTTTATGTCGATGACATATTGATCTTTGGAACCAATCTTGATTTAATCAAGGAGGTTAAGGATTTCTTATCTCGCTGTTTTGAGATGAAGGATCTTGGAGTAGCTGATGTAATCTTAAACATCAAGCTGCTGAGAGATGGTGATGGTGGAATTACACTGCTTCAATCCCACTATGTGGAAAAGATCTTGAGTCGCTTCGGGTATGACGACTGCAAGCCTTCTCCGACACCATATGATCCCAGTGTGATGCTTCGAAAGAATCAGAGCATTGCTAGAGATCAACTGAGATATTCTCAGATCATTGGCTCGCTTATGTATTTGGCTTGTGCCACAAGGCCTGACATCTCTTTTGCTGTAAGCAAGTTGAGCCGGTTTGTTTCCAACCCGGGGGATGATCATTGGAATGCGCTTGAGAGAGTTATGCGCTATTTAAAAGGCACTGCGAGCTATGGAATTCACTATTCTGGTTATCCTAGAGTACTGGAAGGTTATAGTGATTCCAATTGGATATCTGATGCTGATTAGATTAAGGCCACGAGTGGTTATGTGTTTACACTCGGCGGTGGAGCTGTTTCCTGGAAGTCTTGCAAGCAGACCATTTTAACGAGGTCAACTATGGAAGCAGAACTCACAGCATTAGACACAGCCACTGTTGAAGCAGAGTGGCTTCGAGATCTTTTGATGGACTTACCTGTGGTTGAAAAACCCATACCCGCTATCCTTATGAACTGTGATAATCAAACTGTGATAGTTAAGATTAAAAGTTCTAAGGATAATTTAAAGTCATCAAGGCATGCGAAAAGGAGATTAAAATCTGTCAGAAAATTGAAGAACTCCGGAGTTATTGCGTTGGATTATATCCAAACATCTAAGAACTTGGCAGATCCTTTCACAAAGGGTTTATCACGTAACGTGATAGATAATGCATCGAGGGAGATGGGTTTGAGACCCACCGTATGAGTTGTCCACAGTGGTAACCTACTCTATGTGATCGGAAATCCCGTGAATTAGTAGTTGGAGACAAGCTGTTGGTCGGCTGGGAGGAGAGTATCCTTACATTTTACTATCCCACTCCGCAAAGATGCAATACTCTCCTGATCTGCATGGCAGGTTGATATATATCTTAATGTATTCCCAGCGGCTTACTTTTATAAGCGGAGATGTTATCCTGCAGAGCATCTCTTGAGGAATACACCTATATGAGTCTGACTGTTAAACGTCGCAGTCTATGAGAGTTGGGTGCTCTTTAATAAACTCATGAAAGGCCTTGGAGTATGACGTATAAGCTCCACCCGCGAGGAAGCCTTGCGGTAGCCTAGTATCGGTCAAGGGCTTGTGTGAAACTAGGTCGCAGCAAACTTGTAGTTCAAGGCATAGTCCACCATTCAAGTTGCGGTCTAACGTAGCATAAGTTTCTAAGTGGAAGTTCAACTTAACAGTCTCCACTAAGCACCGGTATATAAAACAATGTTTTGGAACAAATGTGATATAATGTGCCAATGAGACTTTGTGGGGGATTGCTGGAATTTTAGTGTACTTGGGCCAATGCCCAACTAAAATCCGAAATTCTCTTGGCCCATTCTAATTGGCTGGCTGTGTGTATGTGAGACTAATGTTTAGTCCCATACTGCTAGTGGAGAGTGAGCTGCACCACTTTATATAGTGGGATGTTCTAGTACTAGTATGAGCTAGTGAGAACAAGAGAAGATAAAGAGTGCCACACGCGCGCTCCTCCTCCTCGCTCGCCTCGCCACGCCTCGCCTCGCCTCGTCCCGCCGCGCCGCGCCGCGGGAATCTCGCCGAGCCGAGCTTATATTTTTGCAGTCCGGGAAAATTAATAAGTCATTGATTAGTAATTAACGGACGCGTTAATTACTCAGCCGTTTCCGATCCTTTATGATCGTGGGGCTGTTACCGACTTAAACGTGCGGCTGCGCCCACGTCCTACCCGAGCCGCACTATATATACAGCCCGGGGCAAACCCTAGCCGCCACTACGCGATACATGGTCTCACACCGTTCCAGAACCTTGCGCCATCGTATACCAAGTCTTCTCCATCCCGTCTTCCGGCGAGCACCGGTTGAAGGGACAGTAGGCCTCCGGAACCCCGCCTCTTGTGATCCTGTACGGGAGAGGGGCGATCAGGTTTTTGGGGAGCGCACTCGCGCGACTACTGGCTTCGAGTTCTTCCCCAACGACGACTTCTTCCCCGACATCGCCAGCCTCTTCATCGACGACATGGGCGACGACACGGGGAAGTCCAGCGGTGCGACTGCCGCTGCACTGTATGTGCTTTTGATCTTCCTATATGATGTTATGCTAGAGTTTCTACTTGTAGTGCATGCTCTAGATTCAATCTCTTTATCTACTGTTTACGTAGAACACATGATTAGTTTAATCTGTATTATTCTAGTCATGAATTGTTTACTGTTTTCGCGAATTAAATCATATGCTAAATTGTCTAATTATTCAACACAGGAGGGTGTCGGCGAACGCGTTGTACGGGCGGGACGCGAAGACGTGGTCGTGTGTGCGCAGGACCGCCTCGGCGGCGTGGGGTGTGGACACGACGAGGTTCAGCACCTGGCCCAGGCGGAGGAGCATGAGGCCACTCTCGCCGTGCTTGGCGGCGAGGGCGGCGAGGGAGACATGGGGGTCTGAGCCGATGAGGTGAATGTGGCCGATGAGAGGTAGCTTGTTCGGAGGCGAAGGAGGAGGGCGGTCGCCATGGACCTCTGCTGCATGCTCGCTTGCGATTGCGAAGTAGCAACGTCTTTGCAGCAAGAGGAGGAGAGGGAGGAGGAGGAGATAGAGCAATAATGCTTGTGGAGATAAGAGTAGTGGTACAAGTTGAGACGCCATAAGGATTTGCTTGATAATGGCCGGGATGGTTTATGGTATGGATTTATAGCTGATGGAGAATTCGACCATTAGCTTGGAGGCATATAGCAGCCACACAAATATGATCAAATTTTCTTCTACTACCATGCGACGGTATGTATGTGATGACGATAGCTCCTGTCTGCTCCCGTCCAAACGATTAGTCATCCGAGTTGAATTTCTCGACTGTGGCCACATGCGGCGGTGCTAGGAAAAAAGGATCACAAACAGAGGATATTAGGATGCTATGACGCTGATGATTCAACTTTGGTCAGTACTTGCAACGTACATCGACAATGCACCACATTTTATCGTGTTAAAATACCTTATTTTTCTTGTTTTATACTTTGGTCAGTATGATTCATAGATTAGTAGATAACAAAAATAAAATATTGAGGACTCTAGTTGTGTTCTTCTTTCTGGAAACAAGTTCAAGTCCTCACGGACACGAATTTTGCTTCTTATTTATACTTGAAGAAGTGAAATTCTGCCCCAATTTTTTTAATTTGTTATTTATTACAAGTGAGCAAACCGTTCAATACGACATTGATGGACATCTCACTTTGGTCTATAATTCTCCCATCATTAGGTCTATTGATCTTCCTAATCGTACTCCGAAGTCTTGGGTTAGACCTTCAAAGGAACATATTTAATCTTATGGCGGCATTGTAAGCCCGCTAGCTAACGGAATTCGTTCAAGTGACCAGCTGAGGATGCATCCTAATACAGATGTGACGCACTAAAATGTTAGCTGAGCGCCGCAACAACATCTATGACCCGGGTAATCTCCATGATCCTAAACTGTAATTTTTGTCTCTATCTAATGAGAATACAGTTGTTAGACCATCTATACAAGGTGTGGGGTTGGGACAATCTCCTTCTCAGATTGAAGGGTTTGGTTAATGGTATTAAAAACATTGAGAAGGATAGGGTTGTCACTTTTCTTAGAAATAATTTATGTAAGAACTCCGATGATGGTCATACTAGTTCTGTGTTAAAACGAGTGTACTTGTAGCAAGATTTGTGGATGAATTGTCTTCAGACCAAATGGGTGTGGAGGAAGTTTGTTAGGACACAAAAATTATCAAAAAGGCACTTGTCTTTTGGGGTAAAAGTAGAAGTGCTGGAATTGAAAAGTTACAAAGTAAAGTGAAATGAAAGGAATGATTTGGAAATAGTTATGGGCTGGGAGATACTGCTAAACACCATACGATACAAGAAACGGTGCAAGAGTAACGTTTGGATTTTGTTGCTCTTCTATAGAGACATGTTCTTCAAATTTTACCACACCATTTTTAAAGCATTTAGCTGGGGCACTGGAGAACATTTGGTCCCCCCCCCCCCCCCCCCCCCCCCCCCCACACACACACACACACACACGCGGCCGGTCTGGAGGTATATTGGTATGTTTTAACAATTTAACTCAGTCAGTTCAAAATATTATAGCAGGTGAATTCTATGTTAAATTCCAACTGAAATCAAAATTTGATGGATTTCTTTGGACATTTGTGGTGGCTTATGGGGCTGCCCAAGATGCATAGAAACCTTATTTCCTTGAGAAATTGGTGCGGATATGTGAAAATGAATCACTACCCATGTTGGTAGGAGTGACTTCAATATTATTAGAAGACAAGAGGAAAAATGCTAATTTTAATGTGAGATGGTCATTCATTTTCAATGCGATTATTGAAAGTCTTCACCTTAAAGAACTTGAGCTTTATGGCAGGAAATATACATAGGCTAGCAGAAGGGATGTTCCAACATATGAGAAGTTGGATCGCTTCCTAGCTAGTGTTGAGTGGGAGCAAAACATTCCTCTCGTTATTGGTAATGCGATGACACGAACATGATCAGATCATACACCACTCATTATAGAATCGTGTAATCAAGCCCATGTAGGAAACAAAGTGGCTTTATCACTTATACTATCTTGGTTGAGACAGAAGGGTTTCTATGAGATGATTAAGAGGGAATGGACCTCCATTTCCTTGGGTAAATCACATGTTGACACGTGGCAGCATAAAGTAGACACGTTTGGTAATTTTTACGAGGGTGGGCTAAGAATATCAGTGGGGAATATAAAAACTTAAGACAAAAAAAATGTTGCTCCTAATTCATGAATTAGATTTAAAAGATGAGACTATTCCGCTTTCTGAGGCTAAGGTTGCGGCCAAAAAGTAAGCGAATGAGTGCATGGCTAAACTTAGACGTGACGAGGAGTCTAAATGGGCTCAGTGTGCGAAAGTTAAACATGTACAAGAGGGAGGTAGTAATACCATATATTTTCCATCTCATTGCAAACGGAAAAGATAGTAAAAAGAATATCTTCTAAATAGACCAAGATGAAGGGACAATTGTGGGTGAAAACAATTTGAAAGTTTTCATTCAGAATATTATAAGCGTCTATTTGGGTCGCGAGACCCTTGTACTTTTTCTTTGGAGGAATTTTCAGTAAATGATGCATCGCAAATTTCACCACAAGAGAATAGTATTTTAACATCAAACTTCACTGAAAAGGAGGTGTTTGAAACTATTTCTCAAATGGAATATAATAAGCCCCCCGGACCAGATGGGTTTCCTTCGGAGTTCTATCCGCGGTTTTGGAATGTAATGAAAGCTGATTTGATGACAATGTTTATCCAACTACAATCGGGTGATCTTTTGCTTTATAAATTGAATTTTGGGGTCATTACCCTGCTGCCTAGGAAAGAAGATGCGTGTAGAATTGAACGATATAGACCTCTTATGTGAGTTTTAAAATCTTTACCAAGGTGGGAACGAATTGTGTTTCGTCGATTGCTCTTGAAGTTAAACCGCATTCCTGTAAATTTCTTGTGTTTGTTTCCTATGCACCATCTAAACACAACTTTATACAATTCCTATGTTTTGAAATCTTATAGAAATTGACAGTTTTAAAATCCTGCAATCCAAAGAGCCCCTTATCATCAGGGCCGGCCCATAGGCCGGGGCGACGGGGCGACCGCCCCGGGCCCCAGGGAGGTAGGGGCCCCGGCCCATGTATGGTAGTCTAGTATATTGAGGTGCCTACATGTTTTTTTGGCCCAGTTTAGCATCCACGCATGGAAACAGGGCAACTGGGCAAATCGAAAATCCATCGTTACTTTCAGTCCCGCACGGCTGCACTGCATCGCTCCGGTCTCAATCTCGTTGACTCGTTCGTCTCCTCACCACCTCCCCCTAATTCTCCAATCAAAAGAGAGGGTAGCGCCGGTGATGCCGCTCCAATCCCCTGTGACGAGGCCGCCGCTCCCGTGCAGCGATTAATGGAGACCAACGGGGTTGCTTCCTTCCCCAATCATCTCTCTTTCCATCCTCAATGTCTACCTCCATCCCCTAATTCAATACTCTTTTTATTTGCTGTTAAATAGCCCGGCTGACTACTCTTTCTCATCTCACATCTCCAATTCTTCTCTTATTCTTCTCATCCTCTGCCGTAGGCCTATTCTTCAAAGATTCATTGGATCTGCGGGAGTATAGGGAGCTCGGGGAAGATTCAAGAGATGAGAAGGGGTTGCGGAATGTGACAATTGGGGGCTTGCAGATTTGCAAACATAAATCAACAATTCGACATCGAGCTGCCCATATCCAGGTGTTTTTGTTCCCTGTATATCCTTTTTTTTTTGCAAAATTTTTGGTGACGTGTCTTCTAGAAAATATTTATCCGGTAGTGAGAAAAGGAAGAGAAAAAAGATTCCCAGAAAGGTTCAATTGACATTTTTTTAGAGCCGGTAGGTCTTCTAGGAACTCTTTGCAATTGCACATAGTACCTTTTGAAGAGCAACAAACTGAGAATTTAGATGGAAAGAATAATGTTAGTCAGCATGAGTCGAGTCAACAAATTCAGAAATTCCAAGTGTTGATGAACAACAACCTTTTACTGTTGATACTACCTCTGAACCTAAAAAATTCTCGCTCGTAACGTATAAGTTTATACATCGTAGGTGCTATTCTTCGGTTCTTAGATCATGAAGTTAAGACATGGAGTGAAGACATAGAGTGAAGAAAAAGAGTAAAGAACATGGAGTGAAGAACACCAAGATCTCTGGATCATTATAAATAAATAATTATTGGTGTGTATTTTAATTGTCCCAGTACAAATACTTACTCTATGCTATAAATGATAATGACTGAATTGCTAGTGAATACGATACAATAATTTATTTTAGCTATAAGGGCCTCATTTTATCGTCTCGCCCCGGGGTCACGGAAATGTATGGACCGGCCCTGCTTATCATCCGATGACCAGTACAGTTTGGACTTTGGACAGAGCGGACGGGAGCTGTCGTCATCACTTACATATATTTGTTGCATCGCACAAGTCTCCATCCTTAATTTACAATTATCCGGCTGCTATCTTCCTGCTATACTTTATTTTTTTGACTGATTGGTTCCACTCCCTAATTCTCCATCAGCTATAAACGCATACTGGGAAGCTTCCACATTGTCAAGCAGATCGTCATGGCGGCTCAGCTAGTCCCAGTACTCCTATCTCCACAAGCATTATTGCTCTATCTCCTTCTCCTCCCTCTCCTCCTCTTACTGCAACGACGACGCTACTATGCAAGCGAGCAAGCAGCAGCGATCCCTGGCGAGCGTCCCCCTCCTTCGCCTCCGAGCAAGCTGCCTCTCGTCGGCCACATGCACCTCATCGGCTCCGACCCTCACGTCTCCCTCGCCGCCCTCGCCGCCAAGCACGGCGAGAGCGGCCTCATGCTCATCCGCCTGGGCCAGGTGGTCAACCTCGTCGTGTCAACCCCACGCGCCGCCGAGGCGGTCCTGAGGACACACGACCACGTCTTCGCGGGGCGCCCGTACAACGCGTTCTCCGACACCCTCCTGGACAACGCCGACATCGCCTTCGCCCCCTACGGCGAGTTCTGGCGGCAGCTGAGGAAGCTCGTCACCATGCACCTCCTCAGCGCCAAGAAGGTGCTCTCGCTCCGCCACGGCCGGGAGGAGGAGGTGCGCGTGGTCATGAACAAGATCCACGACGCGGCGGCCGCCAGCGCCCCCGTGGACATGACGAGGCTGCTCAGCTTCTACACCAACGACATCGCGTGCCGCGCCGTGTCGGGGAAGTTCTTCCGGGAGGAAGGCCGGAACGAGGTGTTCCGGGAGGTGATCGACGGCAACGTGGCCGCGTTTGGGGGGTTCAACCCGCAGGATTACTTCCCGAGCCTGGCCAAGGTGGATAAGCTCGCGCGGGTGCTGTTTCCCAAGATGCATCGCCTGAGGAAGAGATGGGACGAGCTGCTCGACAGGATCATAGACGACCATGCCAGCAAACAGAAGCAACGCGACGAGCAAGAAGATCAGGAGGCAGACTTCGTAGATGTGCTTCTCAACCATCAGCACGAGTACAGTCTCACTCGGCAGCATATCAAGGCTATTTTGATAGTAATTACTTCCGCACCTAGCCCATCTCGTGTTTTTTCCTCTCTAGCTATACTGAACAGGGCTGACGCTTTAGATCGCATCCGTGCAGGACATGTTTGTAGCTGGAACAGACACGTCATACGTAGTCCTGGAGTTCGCCATGGCCGAGCTCATGCGTAATCCACGACTCATGACCAAACTACAAGCCGAAGTTAGGGACAAGACACCAAAGGGCCAACAAATGGTCACGGAGGACGACTTGGGCGGCATGCACTACCTGAAGGCCGTCTTAAAGGAGACTGTCCGGCTACATCCACCGCTGCCGCTTCTCCTCCCGCACCTCACCATGGAGAAATGCGTCGTCGACGGCCTCACGGTACCCGCCGAAACCCGGGTCATCATCAACGTCTGGGCTATCGGTAGAGACACCAGATCGTGGGAGGATTCAGACAAGTTCATCCCTGAAAGGTTCCAGGGTGTCGGGTCCCCCGACTTCAAGGGGAGAGATTTTCAACTCCTCCCGTTTGGAGGTGGACGACGGATATGTCCTGGGATAAACTTCGGGATGGCCACCGTGGAGATCATGCTCGCCAACCTTGTCTACTGCTTCGACTGGGCGCCCCCCGGTGGAATGAGGCATGAGGACATCGATATGACCGATGTGTTTGGAATGACCGTCCGTCGAAAGCAAAAGCTACTTCTTCTCCCAAGATCACCAGATGTTAGTGGTCCGTAAGATTGTAACAGCTGATGCAACCTATATATTTAATAATGTTATTTGTCTCGTGAAGTTCCACTTACCTTCTTTTAAGAAAGTAGCAAGGTGGCCCTCGCTAATGCAAAGGCCGTCTTCTTTACTTTGCTGAATGTGGGAGAGAAATAAATAAAATGTTCAAGATCTTACAACAAAATTCTAATACTTTATGACATAATAATATTAAATATGTAAAAGGAAAACAATCATCTTCAATCTTATGAATGAATGGTTCTTATATCTAAATTCTAAACACAAAATATTATTAACCATTTGTGTCTTTTGTACACTATAAAAGAAAAATGCATGTAACTAACACTACAGTTGTGCGTTAACTGATAGTTATCGTGTGATGTTGATTTAATATGTCAGGGTCACATTCAGGCCGTCGGCTGCTTCGGTATTTGATATCTAGTTGAAATTTATATTATATTATATATGTGCCATAATACATAGAGTTTATTTGAGGAATTTTTGGATGATGTTTAGATCATCTTTTGATAAGGTCGCAAAAAATATTTATAAATTTAAACACAAATTCATCTATCTCCATAACATTTACGTTCTTTACCAACTAATAAGCATTTTCATTCTGCTTGGTGCATCTTCTATATAAACAATAAATATGCCATATTGTTTTCCTAACATGTCCTAGTTCTTGACTCGAATGTCTGAGTTTAACAGGTACAATCAGCTTACATACATATTTTCTCAAATAGAGAGTATGTCCATGCATGCAATTCAAATACATAGATTTAACAGAGAAAACCCCATTCGTGGTCAAATTCCACCTAAACCGATCTTCTTCATTTGTTAGAGTAACTCTCTAGTCGCTCTACCAAATTTACCAATCATTCTCATCCAACCCCAACCAAAGTTCTCCTGAACTCAATAATATTTAGTGGATTATTTGATAACACATGTGCAACCTGAACATATTTATTCCAAGTCACATTATATAGAGTAGGATAATGACTAGGGAGGGGTTTATTTCCAAGCCAAGTGTCCTCCCGGAACCGAGTATGGAGCCCATTCCACATCACAAAAGAACCCCGGTTGAAGACGTGATACGTCTCCAACGTATCTATAATTTCTTATGTTCCATGCTATATTATACCAAGTTATTACATGTTTTATATGCATTTTATATAGTGTTATGCATTTTCTGGGACTAACCTATTAACAAGATGGCACAGTGCCAGTTCCCTGTTTTCTGCTGTTTTTGGTTTCAGAAAAGTACTTAAGGAAATATTCTCGGAATTGGACGATTTCTTTTCAGAAGTCAGTTTTTATTTGGGAACGTTCCAGAAAACCGAAGACGAGACGAAGTGGGCGACCGAGGCGCCGTCACCTGGTCCTCGCGCGGCAGGCCCCCTGGCCGCGCGAGCACGTGGTGTGGGCCCCTCGGGGCGCCACCGACTTCGCCCTTTCGCCTACATATACCCCCCAGACCAAAAACCCTAGCACGGTGTTCATATTTTCCTCCACGGGTCCCGAGCCGCCGCCGTCGTCAACACCAATTCGGGAGAGATCAGAACTCCTCCCCGGCACCCTGCCGGGAGGGGGAATCGTCACCGGAGGCCTCTACGTCGCCATGACCGCCTCCGGACTGATGCGTGAGTAGTCTACCCTTGGACTACGGGTCCATAGCAGTAGCTAGATGGTTGTCTTCTCCTCTTGTGCTACCATGTTTAGATCTTGTGAGCTGCCTATCATGATCAAGATCACCGTTATGTAATACTTCATGTTGTGTTTGCTGGGATCCGATGAATATTGAGTACTAAAGTTATTGCTTCATAATATATCATGTGTGTGCTATTTAATGATCTTCCATGCTCTCCGTTGCTTGTGTATGCTCTGGCCAAGTAGATGCTTGTGACTCCAAGAGGGGGTATTTATGCTCGATAGTAGGTTCATGTCTCTATTAAATCTGGGGTGGTGACAGCTAGCTCTAAGGTTGTAGATGTACTGTTGCTACTAGGGATAAAACAGTAGTACTTTGTCTAAGGATGATGTTACTTACTTACTTTACACACAGTGCTTAAGGCGATAATCTGTTGCATGCAACTTAATACTGAAAGGGGTGCGGACACTAACCGGAAGGTGGATTATTAGTCATAGATGCGGTTGGAACGGTCTATGTATATTGTTGTAATGCCCGAATGAATCTCACACTAGACATCATAACATTGGTATATGCATTGGTTTGCTCATCATTATTCTATCCATTGCCCAGCTGTAATTGGTTTACCCGCATGAATGTTATTATTATTTACGGAGAGACACCACTAGTGAACTGTGGACCCCGGTCCTTCTCTTTAATCTGATAAACCACAAACTGCAAACCTGTTACTTTCTGCAAACAAACATCTTTTTTCCACACATACGTTTAATCCTTTGTTACAGCAAGCCGGTGAGATTGACAACCTCACCGTTAAGTTGGGGCAAAGTATCTTGATTGTGTTGTGTGCAGGTTCCACGTCACTTACGTCGCAGACTTTTCTGGCGCCGTTGACACCTCGGGGGAATTCATTATTTCCTACTGGTTCGATAACCTTGGTTTCACAACTGAGGGAAACTTGCTGCTGCACTACTTCATACCTTCCTCTTGGGGTCTCCCAACAACACACCCACCGTGTGCATCAAGCAATTTTTCTGGCGCCGTTGCCGGGGAAATAAGAGTTCCTTTGAAGACCTTCACACTCCTCCGTCAACTTCGTTGCCGGTGATTTGAAGATTCTTCTACGAGGGGAGTTTTCGCACTTCCAATCTTTTTATTTTGTTATTGTCTTGCTTAGTTTATTTTTATTACTGTCTTGTTTGCTTAATATCAAAAAACACAAAAAAATTAGTTACCTGCATTTTATTTACTTTGTTATTATCTTGTTTGCTTCTTATTATCAAAAATACAAAAAAAAATAGTTACTTGCATTTATTTATTTTCGGTTTGCATATTTTATTTTCAGTTTTGCATTTTGTATGCATTTGTTATTTCGGTTTGTTATTATGTCTTGTTGTTTATTTGCTATCAATGGCTTATCTCTATGAAACTAGATCTTGTTGGCAAGGTTGCTCCACGGAAAATGAACGAAGATATTATAGGAATTACCGTTTGTCACAAAAAGGGATGTACTTATGGAAATTGTTAAATCAACTAGAAGGATATGCTAGAAATTTATGCTATCTATTTGGCAAAACTTTTTGCTTTAACGAATCTAATTGTCCTAGGAAGTCTAAACACTTTCCTTTCCAATGTGCTTGTAATGAAAATGAAACCCTAGCTTCTTATGTTAAAGGTTACTATAATGCTTATGAGGTAGAAAGGATGGAAGAATTTATTATCTTTAAGGGTGCACTTGAAATTAGTTCTTATCTTGAGCATAAGATTGATGCCCCTTATAAATCTGAAAGTCTTGCTATACTTAAATATTGTTTTGATAACTATAAGAATGAAAACTCTTATATTACTGAACATGTCAAAAGGATTTTTTCTCATACGGAAGAAACCGTTGTCTTGCAGGAACCTATAGAAGAAGAAATTGCTGAACCTGAAAACTCATTAGATGAAAAAGAGGAGGAGAGTGAAGAACAAAAGGAGGACATACCTCCTAAAGATAGTAATTCTTTAACTCTTACATTATTTGATTGCCCTCCATGCCTACCTAAGGAGGAAGTGTGCTATATTGTTGAATGTCATGAATCTATTGAAATATCTACTTTTGATAAATTTGAAAAAAGCATGTTCCTTGACTCAAACAAAATGAAAATAACAGAAAGTAAAAATGTGGTCCCTAATGTTATATATGATAATGCTTTAGATGATGGTCCTATGCTTATCAATAATCCTCTATGTTTAGAAGTTATTACTCATTTATGTGAGAATAAAAATGATATAATTGCTGCTTGTAATGGTACTCTTACTCATGAGAGTCCTACTTTGTTCTTGAATTCTCCTAATTACACCATGGAGGAGAAATTTGCTTACGTTGAGAGATACTTATGTGCTTTGCAATTGTCTCTAGTTCCAAATCTTTGTTGCAACCATGATCTTAAACTTGATATTGATCTTAGTAACTATTTTGAAAGAGGAAAGCATGCTAATGAATTCCAAAATAAATTTGATGATCCTCTTTATGTGCCTATATTATCTAAGTTGAATGATTCTTGTGGTTATATGGTTGAATTTATTTCTACTACTGAAAATTATTATGAGAGGGGAGAATATGGTTGTAGAATTTTTCATGGTACTAAAACACCTCTCTATATGCTAAAAGTTTTGAAGTTACTCTTGTTTTATCTTCCTATACTTGTCACTTTGTTCTTTGTGAATTTATTTGTGTGCAAGATTACTATGCACAGGAAGTGGGTTAGACTTAAATTTGTTTTGAATTTCCTTCTTGATGCTCCTTTTGCTTCATTTTCTATCTTCATGAGAGCATCATTAGAACTATCAAGCCTAGCTAAAAGGCATTAAAGAAAGCGCTTTTGGGAGGCAACCCATTATCTTTTATTTTCAGCTTTAGTCAAGGATTTGTCCTACCTCTGTAGTAATTCCTTTGCATCTTTACTTTATTGCATTGTTGTGTCAAGATAAGCCTCTAGTTGAAAGTTCATGCTAAATTTGGATTGCTGTGCTGAAACAGTTTTCTGCTGTCCACCGTTAAATTCATAACTCTTTACAGAAAAATCGGATGGACCTGGGATTTTTTGTGCGTAATCCTCAGATATATATGCAACTTTCATTAGTTTTGAGTTTTCTGATCTGAGCAAGTTAAGTGCCTCGAAAAAATTCGTCTTTACGGACTGTTCTGTTTTTGACAGATTCTGCCATTTATTTTGCAATGCCTCTTTTGCTATTTTGATTGGATCTTTTTATCCTATGAAGTATCAGTGGCTGTAGCTAATATCCAGTAGCATTGGTAGCAATTGTGTTCCTACAGAATATCATAATTTTTCGTGCACTAACCCTCTAATGAAGTTTACTCTAAGTTTGGTGTGTAGGAAGTTTTCAAGGATCAAGAGAGAAGGATGATATGATGTGATCAAGAGGATAGTAAAGCCAAAGCTTGGGGATGCCCCGGTGGTTCATCCCCAACATATTTCAAGAAGACTCAAGCGTCAAAGCTTGGGGATGCCTTGGGCATCCCCTTCTTCATCAACAAACTATCAGGTCCTTTCTAGTGAAACTATATTTTAATTCCACCACTTCTTATGTGCTTTTCTTGAAGCGTCGGTTTGTTTTTGTTTTTGTTTTTGTTATTTTCATTCTCCGAATAAAATGGATCTTAGCATTCCTTTGTGGGAGAGAGACACGCTCCGCTTTTTCTTATGAATACTCGTATTCTTTACTTATATTTGTTGAGTATTCTTTTATGTTACTTCATTGCTTTCGAGCTCTTGTTTTTCATGCATCTCTTACTAGAGCTGTTAGCTTTATTATGTTATACTCTCATATCTCATTGTTATATACTTAGAGAGTTTATCTTTTAAATAAGTTGATTGGTGTTTGGTTGAAAACAGAAAATGCTAAATGTGGTAGATGGTATAAAGAAAGATATACATGCTCTTATGGATTGTTATCTTGCATGTTGTGGTGCTTGGCAATTGTTTTGGGCCCTCAAGTAGATCATGTTTAAGCTTTTACATCATGTAGTTAAAACCTATTAGTGAGGAACTACCGTAAAACTTGCTGAAATTTGGTTTGCATGTTTGGTATCTCTAAGGTCTAGATATTTTCTAGTTAAAGTGTTTGAACAACAAGGAAGACAATGTAGAGTTTTATAATGCTTGCAATATGTTTTTTATATACGTCTTGTTGTCATAGTTTATACTTGTGTTTGTTTCAAACAACCTTGCTAGCCAAAGCCTTGTACTGAGAGGGAATGCTTCTCGTGCATCCATAATCCTTGAGCCAAAACCTATGCCATTTGTGTCCACCATACCTACCTACTACATGGTATTTCCTGCCATTCCAAGCAAATACTTCGTGTGCTACCTTTTATTATTCAAAACATATTATCTCTTATTTGTGTCAATGTTTATTAGCTCATGAGAAAGTATGTGGTGTTACGGATATCAACCTTGTCATTTGCTTTTAGACAGACTTTCACAACCGGACTAGTGGCATATACATCCGCTTATCCATTAACTTTGCAAAAAGAGCTGGCAAATGGGGTGCCCAGTCCCAATTAATTACAACTTTAACCGCTGCAATCTCTTCACATTTTTGCCCTGATCCAATCAGTCAAGCAATGACAACAGTTTTTAACTATATGTGTAAACAAAAGAGATAAGAGGGATGATCTACCTTACTGGTAGAAATAACGTCCTTCATGGGAGCCGCTCTTGAAATTCTGGTTGACAAGGGGGGTAGAGTGCCCATTACCATTCGTTGACAACGACAAACACCGCTCAAAACTTACTTTTATGCTCTCTATATGATTTCAAAAACCTATAAAACTAAGAAGCTCTAGCACATACTTGTATCCCTGCTTCCCTCTGCAAAGGGCCTATCTTTTACTTTATGTTGAGTCAGTTTACCTACTTCTTTCTATCCCCGAAGCAAACACTTGTGTCAACTGTGTGCAACAATTCTTATATGCTTACTTATTGCACTTGTTATATTTCTTTGTGTTGACAACTATCTATATGATATACATGTTCAAAAGTTGAAAGCCAATGCTGAAACTTATATCTTCCTTTGTGTTGCTTCAATGATCTTTTGCTTAGATAATATTGCTTTATGAGTTAACTCTTATGCAAATCTTTTTGATGCTTGTTTGAAAGTACTATTCATGAAAAGTTTTACTTATATGATGTAGTTGTTTACTCCTTGTCTATTTGTTAGCAAACTATATATCATTGCCTTGAGTCACTTCATTCATAACATGAGCCTTACATTATATTATGATCAAGATTGTGTTTAAGCATGTCACTTCAGAAATTATTCTTCTTTTATCGTTCTTGCCTACTCGGGACGAGTAGAACTAAGCTTGGGGATGTTGATACGTCTCCAACGTATCTATAATTTCTTATATTCCATGCTATATTATACCAAGTTATTACATGTTTTATATACATTTTATATAGTTTTATGCATTTTCTGGGACTAACCTATTAACAAGATGCCACAGTGCCAGTTCCCTGTTTTCTGCTGTTTTTGGTTTCAGAAAAGTACTTAAGAAAATATTCTCGGAATTGGACGATTTCTTTTCAGAAGTCAGTTTTTATTTGGGAACATTCCAGAAAACCGAAGACGAGACGAAGTGGGCGACCGAGGCGCCGTCACCTGGTCCTCGCGCGGCAGGCCCCCTGGCCGCGCGAGCACGTGGTGTGGGCCCCTCGGGGCGCCACCGACTTCGCCCTTTCGCCTACATATACCCCCAGACCAAAAACGCTAGCACGGTGTTCATATTTTCCTCCACGGGTCCCGAGCCGCCGCCGTCGTCAACACCAATTCGGGAGAGATCAGAACTCCTCCCCGGCACCCTGCCGGGAGGGGGAATCGTCACCGGAGGCCTCTACGTCGCCATGACCGCCTCCGGACTGATGCGTGAGTAGTCTACCCTTGGACTACGGGTCCATAGCAGTAGCTAGATGGTTGTCTTCTCCTCTTGTGCTACCATGTTTAGATCTTGTGAGCTGCCTATCATGATCAAGATCACCGTTATGTAATACTTCATGTTGTGTTTGCTGGGATCCGATGAATATTGAGTACTAAAGTTATTGCTTCATAATATATCATGTGTGTGCTATTTAATGATCTTGCATGCTCTCCGTTGCTTGTGTATGCTCTGGCCAAGTAGATGCTTGTGACTCCAAGAGGGGGTATTTATGCTCGATAGTAGGTTCATGTCTCTATTAAATCTGGGGTGGTGACAGCTAGCTCTAAGGTTGTAGATGTACTGTTGCTACTAGGGATAAAACAGTAGTACTTTGTCTAAGGATGATGTTACTTACTTACTTTACACACAGTGCTTAAGGCGATAATCTGTTGCATGCAACTTAATACTGAAAGGGGTGCGGACGCTAACCGGAAGGTGGATTATTAGTCATAGATGCGGTTGGAACGGTCTATGTATATTGTTCTAATGCCCGAATGAATCTCACACTAGACATCATAACATTGGTATATGCATTGGTTTGCTCATCATTATTCTATCAATTGCCCAGCTGTAATTGGTTTACCCGCATGAATGTTATTATTATTTATGGAGAGACACCACTAGTGAACTGTGGACCCCGGTCCTTCTCTTTAATCTGATAAACCACAAACTGCAAACCTGTTACTTTCTGCAAACAAACATTTTTTTTCCACACATACGTTTAATCCTTTGTTACAGCAAGCCGGTGAGATTGACAACCTCACCGTTAAGTTGGGGCAAAGTATCTTGATTGTGTTGTGTGCAGGTTCCACGTCACTTACGTCGCATACTTTTCTGGCGCCGTTGACACCTCGGGGGAATTCATTATTTCCTACTGGTTCGATAACCTTGGTTTCACAACTGAGGGAAACTTGCTGCTGCACTACTTCATACCTTCCTCTTGGGGTCTCCCAACAACACACCCACCGTGTGCATCAAGCAATTTTTCTGGCGCCGTTGCCGGGGAAATAAGAGTTCCTTTGAAGACCTTCACACTCCTCCGTCAACTTCGTTGCCGGTGATTTGAAGATTCTTCTACGAGGGGAGTTTTCGCACTTCCAATCTTTTTATTTTGTTATTGTCTTGCTTAGTTTATTTTTATTACTGTCTTGTTTGCTTAATATCAAAAAACAAAAAAAAATTAGTTACCTGCATTTTATTTATTTTGTTATTATCTTGTTTGCTTCTTATTATCAAAAATACAAAAAAAAATAGTTACTTGCATTTATTTATTTTCGGTTTGCTACTGGTTCGATAACCTTGGTTTCACAACTGAGAGAAACTTGCTGCTGCACTATTTCATACCTTCCTCTTGGGGTCTCCCAACAACACACCCACCGTGTGCATCAAGACGCGATTTTTAACTCTCATCAGTCCCTTTAAAAATGTGAGTCGTGAGGTTTCGATTGAACTTGGGCCAAGGTTTTCCCATTGTGGTTTTTTCTACATAACAATTCATGCGAAACACCTCGTTCCGTAAATCTTAAAAAGCAGTTTTCTTAGAAGACTTATTTTTAATATCAAGTACTTCCACTTGTAACTAACTAACTACCGGACTAACTAAACTCATACCGTCCATCTCCCTCCCTTTCTTTGTTGAGGTGATCAAGTAAATGCACAAA
The DNA here is from genome assembly GCA_026929855.1 of Poa annua. Lineage (NCBI taxonomy): Eukaryota > Viridiplantae > Streptophyta > Magnoliopsida > Poales > Poaceae > Poa > Poa annua. The sequence goes on from CM049433.1 coordinate 78,496,820, forward strand.
ACTCGATTGGCAACTTTTTTCAGAAACGCTAGTAGGATGAAAATGTAGGGTGCTAGGAAGTATAGAAGGTGCGGGAGCACAACCTCACCTTGGTTAAGAACGTCATACTCATAGGAATATTATCAATAGATTTGACAAATGTAGAACCTGCCAAGGTGTGGAAATCTCGGTGCTTAATTACCACAGCTGAAAGTGTTTAGCTACTAGAGCAGCCGATTACAAGATTGCAAATGTAGTACACAAGATTCAGCCGATTACAAAATACCACCCATTGATATTTTTTTTTGGTTTATTTTATTTACGATTACATTGTTTACATTGTTCTCAGATACTAGAGCTTCACCTTCACACCCGCCACTACGGGAAACAATCCATACGCCGTGGGCGTAGGCCTTGTTTGCCGTCGACGTATGGTCGTCAGCGTAGTGGCCCGTAGGTGTACAAGAGTTTGAACGTCGGCGTAGGCTACGCCGACGGCATTGCCATCGGCCTATCTTTTTCTACGCCGACGGCAATGCCGTCAGCCTATCATTTTCCAATAATTTTTTTTTTTGAAATTTCAAAATTTCTAACTTAGCCACTCACTACCCACTAACCCACACACTTCATCACTAACTACACAACAATGATTATATGATAGTAATATTAAAATAAATAATTATAAAATAAAATTTACTTTTTTTGCCTTAAATCAGAAATTCACAAATAAAATGTCTTATTTAAATAAAAAATTAGAGAATCGAAATATGACATCCAAATCATCTTTTGCATTACAGAAACATCGATAGGTCCTGATTTTTTAAATTATTATAATCCAAAACTAACGATTTCAAGCCAAATGATCGCCATTCCCATAGCATAGTTTCTGATAAACTTCTCATAATTCACAAATAGGTGCATATTGGTATAGGAAACAATCATACCCAAGGAAAATTTCAAATTATTTTTATAAATATCATTTTCCATTTTAAGTGTCAAAAATGGCTTTTTTAGTGAACCAAGTACAACAAATATGGTGCAAATTGGCACACATCTAGTTTACACAAAGAGTAGTACACATTTTATGGACAATCCCAAAATATTAGGAGTTTTCTTGTTTTCTACCTAATTTCTCCTACTTAAATGAGTTTATGTCGATTCTTCGAAAGTAATCCAAATTTGAACTACAAGTGCTTTATAGTTTGGTATTAAATTTTTCTAAATTTATTTTTAAGATACATAACTAGTGGTTATATCACAGAACCATCGATAGTTTTAGAAAAATAGACTTCTTTTGATGAATAGTCATGGTACCAATTTTAACCGTTCTTTCAAAAAAATCAAATAAAATGAAAAAAGATCTCAAAAACAGATATCCTCTAGCATGGAGTCCTTATATGTGTACTAGTTGCTATGAAGAATGATAAACTTGAATTTTAACAAAGTGTTAAAAAAAGTCTTCACAAAAAGGTCTATCATGTGTAAACATATATAAGTTTCAAGCCAAATGATCAAGTTACGTCCATTCACATGGCATAGTTTGTGATAAAGTTCTCATATTCCATAAAGAGTTGCATATTGATATAGGAAACAATCATGCCAAAGGAATTTTCAAATTATTTTTATAAATATTATTTCCATTTTTAGAGGTAAAAAATGATTTTTTTTGTGAACTAAGTAAAAAAAATATGGTGCAAATTGGCACCCATCTATTTTTCACAAAGAATAGTACACATTTGATGGACAATCGCAAAATATTAGTAATTTTATTGATTTCTACCTAATTTTACCTACTTAAATGAGTTTATATCAATTTTTGAAAAGTAATCCAAATTTGATCTACAAGTACTTGATAGTTTGGCCAGAAATTTTTGTAAAAATCATTTTAAGATACACGACTAGTGGTTATATCACATAACAATCGATAGTTTTAGAAAAATAAACTTCTTTCGATGAATAGTCATGGTGGCCATTTTGAACGTTCTTTAAAAAAAATCAAATAATATGGAAAAAAACACTCAAAAACAGATATCCTCTAGCATGGAGTCCTTATATGTGTACTAGTTGCTATGAAAAATTATAAACTTGATTTTTGACAAAGTGTTCAAGAAAAGTTTTCACAAAAAGGTCTATCATGTATAAACATCTATAAGTTTCAAGGCAAATGATCAAGTTATGGCCATTCAGATGACATAGTTTGTGATAAAGTTCTCATATTCCACAAATATGTGCATATTGGTATAGTAAACAATCATGCCAAAGGAATTTTTTAAATTATTTCTATAAATATCATTTTCCATTTTTAAGTGTCAAAAATGATTTTTTTTGTGAACGAAGTACAAAAAAATATGGTGCAAATTGGCACCCATCTAATTTTCACAAAGAGTAGTACACATTTGATGGAAAATCCAAAAAGATTAGGAGTTTTCTTGATTTTTTACCTAATTGTTCCTAATTAAATGAGTTTATGTTGATTTTTCGAAAGTAATTCAAATTTGAACTACAAGTGCTTGATAGTTTGGTCTGAAATTTATATATAAATTATTTTAGGATACACAACTAGTGGTTATATCATAGAACCATCGATAGTTTTAGAAAACTAGATCTCTTTCGATGAATAGTCATGGTAGGCATTTTGAGGTTATGTGGATTTTTTAAAAGTAATTTTGCTTAGTTAAATGAGTTTCCGTGATGTAAAAGATGATATAGTTGTCATATTTGGATTTCTCTCATTTCTAATCGATTTAGACATTTTATTGTTAAATTCTGATTTATGGATTGAAAGATATGAATTATTTCATATTAAATGAAAAAACTAACTGCATGTGCCGACGGCTAATTTTGCCCGTCGGCCTTATTTTCTCTTTTCCAGCCCGTCTCTTACGCCTACGACCCCGATATTTTTTCGTCGGCGTAAAACCAGGCCGTGGCGTATATCTTTTTTCCCGTAGTGCGCTCCTGGGATGACTTGCCCGTTGCGTCCGTGTGCTTGGCTTTTATCGTGGTCTGAGTTTTTTACTAGCAGAGTAGCAGGGTGGAAACAAATATATATTATTTTGATTAGTGTGGAAAATGGAATATAATTATGGTGATTATTGATCATTCGTGTTAAAAAAAGAGTAATTAATATGGGAGGAGGGACGTGGGATAGGATGATTGAAGGATGGAGAGTGAAATACTTCAGGGCAGAAATCAAAACACTACATTATTTTTTGATTTTCTCAATAACTTGTTGGGTACTGTACCAAATTTGAAAAGATAGTTTTTAGGGAAATTTAAGAATATATGTTTTCTTTAGATAATTTTGAGAATAAAGGTGTAGGATATGTTTCCACAACAAGATATATTTTTTGCATTTTGGAAACAAAGGCCGAGATAGAATCATCTAGCTGAATAGGAGGTTCCTAAATCCTCATAGCCAACAAACCACACGTCCATACGGACAGGAAAAAAGAGACAGACACCATATACTCCCTCTGTTACACATTACAAGATGTTTTACGTGTTAGACATGCAGTTTAGATTCAAACTAAAGGGAAAGAATTGGACCTGTAGAATAAAATGTGTCTAAATACACATATATATATGACTTGGTGTGACTGTGGTAGCTAAACTAGAACGAAGCACCTGCAGATCGACAGAACTCAACCGAAAAAACCTGAACGAAAACAGAACGAATCGCCGACGAGTTAGATAGATTAGCAACTACACTTTATAACGGATCGATATTATGTTTGCCATACGATGGCGAGAAATGGGCGGGCTAAACTGTCAGCGACATCACAGAACAGAGGAGTACCATGCATCCAGGTTCAGAGAACAGATCAACTTAAACTTCCCTAGCTACTAGCTATATGCCCACTCCCCAGCAGGGTTGGGCCGAAGCTCGTCGTCGTCGTCTTATGCTGCAAGACGACCTGTACTTCGTTGCTTATTTCATCGCCATTATCCCGGGCATGCCCACAGCTGCAGGTAATTAAGATGTATAGAGATTAATTGGAGATCAACGGCTCCTTCCATTCAAAGGAATTGCAAAAAGATTTGTGATGGAATGAATCCTATAGAAAAAAATTTCTATCCTAGGCATTTGATTTGTAGGATTAGATCCTATAGGAAAAGTTCCTAGATGAAGCATAGTAATACTTCCCATAAAAAATCTAACATCTACTCCAAACTCATTTTACAATTCGTTTGGTGAAATCAAACAAACTTTGATGAATGCAAAATCCTATAGGATTGGGATGTTGATGACATTAGAATCCTACGATTTTCCTATACTACGAATCAGCTCCAAATGTGCAAACAACCACGCGCTAAAAAGAAACTTCTAGCTAACCAAAGTTATCGGTGCAAGTTTTATTCTGACAACTCGTGTGTATAATGCATTTCGTTGGTGTTTTGGCACTACTAATCTCCGGCAACGCAACGGGGCAGAAACGCGCATGTGCATACCTGGGGCTGCTGCTGCATTCCTCATATCACCGCCGGCACCGACGGCAGGCAAAATCGATCAGCCCGCCGATGACGACGATCAGCAGTAAAAGGAACCAGAATAGAACGGGATGCTCCTCTATCATCCTCCCTGCAGAGTGCAGACGTTCCATTTGTGCCGAGCACGCACACGCATCACAAGTTAATTCGAGAATCGTTCAAGAAATTAAAATTTACCGGCGCTGTAATGTAATGTATACAGCAGATCGAGCACTACTCACAGATCTTCTTCCCCAGGGGCAGCGGCGGTGTCGATATCTCGAAGCGGAGATAGCAGTTGGAGACGAGCACCGCGGCCACACGTCCTTGCGCGTCGCCGTCCACCTTCCAGCTCTTCGCCATCCTTAGCGACGCCTCCCGCAGGCAACGGACGCAGTCCGCCGCGCCGCGGTCCCTCGCGCACTGCGCCAGCACGCGCACCGTGCGGCCTCCAGCTGTGGCGCCGTCGCCTTTGCTCGCCGGAATGGTCGCCTCGGTGGTGGCCACCGAGTCGTAACTCGCGGCCTGCTGGGCCAGGGACTGCGCCAGCGTCACGAGACTCTGCACGCTGGCGATGTCGGGGCTCGGGACAGCGTCGCCGGAGAATGACACCGGGCCGAAGTCGTCGGCCGCGCTGGCAGAGGTGTTGGTGCCGTCGGCGTAGCCCAGGAAGCAGCGCTCGTCCCAGAAGCCCGCGCGCCGGCTGGCGTCGCCACATTGTTTGGTGATCCTCTTGACGGCGTCGGACAGGCAACGGCGGCACGGCTTGGGCGCGGAGTCGCCGTAGCAGAGGCCGCGAACCAACGGGCGGTCGGAGGCGGCCCTGCCGGCAGTCTGCAGGGAGGCAAAGCCCATCGGCGCTGCAGCCCTGGGGAGGACTTCAAGGAGGTAGAGTAGGTTCCGGCGGAACTCGCTGCCGCTGTCCGCGGTGGGCGTCGGCGGCGGGTAGCACTTGATCACGTCGAAGTAGGCTCGGTCTCCGGAGGCGCCGGTGGTCGCCGTCATTGCGACTAGGAGGAGGACGGGGAGGCAGCGGGTGAGTGCCATGGGCGACGCCACGATGACAGTAGTGACCAGATCACGGAGGAGGAACCGGGGAGAGTGTGCAGCTCGAACCACTAGCACAGTACCTGCAGAGGGAGTGGCCCGGCCGGTTATGTATACCGGCCCGGCGTCCGACGCTGCAATGCATGGATCGATTTAGAAAAAGGTTGCAGTGCGTGGTTGGTATGCATTTTCCTTTGCCATTCCATGAAACGCAACGACACCGACCACCATCAAGAGCTGCACCAGCACTTACGCTACATCAGCTGAATCGGGAAATGCTTATCTACCGTGGTAGATAGCTCCCACTCTTGCTGTTTCTATGCAACTTCATCTCATGTCCCATCGTCTTTACTCACCTCTTTTCCCCATCGACATTTGTGAACTCCATGGTGTGTGCAGGGTAGTTTTGTTTTTTATCCCGGTGATGATGACTTCGGAACAAGACCAAATCTTGAACATCACTTGATCATATTTGAAATTTGAACTCTAAATATTGCGAAACCCTAATGAAACTATATGTTACTATAATACAAATACAATGTTAGACTCCTAATTCATGTAACGCAGCGACACCGACCATCATCAAGGGCTGCATCCGCACTTACCGTACGTTAGCTGAATCGGGAAATGCTTATCTACTGTGGTAGATATATAGCTCCCACTCTCTTGAAAATATTTGTATGCATGCATGCACCTTCATGTCATCTCTCTTCATTTTTACCCCACCGCACCCCCAATTACTTTCTTTACTCCATGCCATGCAGGGTGGTTTTGTTCTGACCAATGTGTAAATGAGTTGCCCATACTGAATGAAACCATATACAATCCTATGAAAAAATGTTAGACTCAATCGTTTCATGTCATTTATGTATAATTGTTTGTAAGTAGTTTATTTCGGATGTTTAACCATGCTTGAAAATAGGTTTCTCCGTAGAAGTTCTATTCAGTTCCGTCGACACCAAAAAAGTTGCACATAAACACAAGGACTAAATTGTGTTGGAACATGTTGAACCCGGTGGAACTACTAGATAAAATATATTGTTATTTTTACACACTTTATAGATAAGTGTGGAAGTTTGAAAAATATTGATTCAAAATTTAATCAAATCACTGGAAACTCTCTAATTGTTGTAGAAGGTCTAACAATATATTTCAACAATCAACACTCCCTGTAGTCTCTGGGCCGATCAAAGCTGATAGATCTATTGGTAGAGACTAGAGAGGGAGAAAGCGGATAGTTGCATACATAGCAATGTTTAATTGGATGCATCTTAAATCCTAGTGTGTAAACCTATTGCCATGAGAGATGTGGACAGTATGTGGCTGAAAATCCATGCTCGGCCTCAATGGAGCTCTCGCAAAAGCGTGGCCATGTCTCATCGGTTGGCAAGGAGCTTTCCGCGCAACTTCGCATTGTATATATTTGGTGTATGTTTCTCTTCTCAGCCATGACAATGAAGTCTTGTACATATAGGGTAGTATCAGTAATCAGTGTGCCAAACCTACCAGCCAGTAACATGTTTTTAACCAGCACTGAAAGCAACCAAGTCTCCAGCCTGAAGTAAACTTTGTCCCTTGTTACCTAGGTTCAAGTTCTCACCCCGTCACGCCATTGTCTCGAACTAAAGTCCTCTATAGTCTAATCATATATTGATCTCACACCAACTGTCAGCAAGGCATTGCATGAACTTTTTCTTGACACTTGCTGCTCCGGCAGGACGGAGGGGAACATCTTTCCTCTGACCTGACCTAGTTGTTAAGATTAGGTTTTGTCTTCTTTGGTGCATCGTTGGGGTGGTGGGAGCAGTGTCCGGATAAATAAATCTGTCTTAACTCTACTCCCACACCGACGTTGTTATTCATGGAGGCGTCTCAGAGTTGGTGGCATTGTGTGCTTGTCGATCTTTCAGGTCGACGGATTTATGGTTTTTTGATGGTTTCGGTGAGGCGGTGGTGACGACTCCCTCAGATGAGTTTAATCTCATGCTTTGTCCTTGTTGATGTGGTGTTTTCTTTGGCGTCATGGTGGAGCAGAGAGAATTTGTCCAGGAGTACGTGCTGACGGCTGTCTGTGCTGGTGACAGATGGAAGATGGTGCGCCTTGTGTTGGGTTCGTGGTTCGAGGTTGACAAATATGTAGGTCTGAAAAGCTGCTAATCAGCGATGGAGCCGCGTCAAGCTCGGGTGAAGAGGTGTCCTGTCTCGTTCACTTTGGTGGCTACTACTGCGGTGCCGAAGAAGAGGGATAGGCGTTGGTTTGTCAGATAGGTCTATCCTATCTCTACACTATAAGATCGGTGTATACGTGCTTTGTATCTTATTCTTTATTTATCAAAGAGAAACGTATTACCTTGCATAAAAATTCTCGATCGTAAGGTGATGTCACTCGACCTGAAGCTTAATTAGTGGATCCTTAAATACATGACCTTGTGTGAATGTGGTAGCTAAATTAGAACAAAGCGCGTGCAGTAGATTGAGTAGAAGTCAGCCGAAAGAACCTGCAATTTTCAAGGCCTCTGGTGAAAGAATAGGGAAGTCAATGACGCCCTCATTGATCTGAAATGGATAGCGGTTGCGGATATCACCGTGGAAAACTTTACTCCTGAACACATCGCTCAATTCATCCACTCTTATGGGCTCTTATTAGGGGGGTGTCTCTAACTTTGGGGATCGATGACGCCATAACTTGGACTAGCTTCCGATGGGTCTACACGGCTAAGTCAGCTTACCGAGCACAATTCATTGATGCTTCCCCATGCCCTTTTACGAGCATTGTCCGGAAAACCTGGGGCCCTCCCAAGTGCACTTTCTTCGCTTAGCTCGACGTGCAGAATATACTCTGGACCTATAACCGCCTCGCCATTCGGGGGTGGCCTCACCAACCTAGCTGCAGCTATGAAGGTGTTAGCCAAAGACGGCTAGGCATATTTTTTTCGAATGTCGTTTCTTCCAGAAGAGTGTCGACAGAGTCGGCTACCTGGCTCAAGTGCCCAACCCTGGTGCAAAACCTGGGCCCGGCGAGGCCATTGTACTCGAGTGCTGAAATGTTGTGGTGGCCGTCGATTGCCACTCCCGGACTAAAAACGGAAACCATTTTGATCACTTGGGGAGATCGGGAAGAAGGAAATGTGAGAGTCTTTTGCAACAAATTCACAATGCCTTCCACCTTGTTCGAGTGGATCAAGGGCGAGGAACCGGAGCCTTGCTGGCGCTAAGATGTTAACAAAACTTATTGGCCAGTTAGTCTGACTTGTTTCTTTGTCTGGTGGCTTAGGCCGTGTTTGTTTGCTCCTTCTTTATCGATCGATATAAAAGGTAAAACTTTTGTCTGGTTTTAAAAAAAACTGTTGATGATCGCATAGGTGAGGTCACTTGACCCGAGACTTAATTAGTGGGTCCTTAAATATATGACTTGGTGTGAATGTGGTAGCGAAACTGGAACGAAGCACTTTCAGATCGATCAGAACTCAACCGAACAAACTTAAACGAAAACATAACGAATCACCGACGAGTTAAATAGATTAGCAACTACACATATAACATGATAACCGATCGATATTATGTTTGCCATACGATCGCACGAAATGGACGGGCTAAACTGTCAGCGACATCACAGAACAGAACAGAGGAGTACCATGCATCCAGGTTCAGAGAACAGATCAACTTAAAATTCCCTAGCTACTAGCTATATGCCCACTCCCCAGAAGGGTTGCGCCGAAGCTCGTCGTCATCGTCGTCGTATGCTGCAGATGACCTGTAATCCGTTGCTTATTTCATGGCCATTCATCCTGGACATGCCCACAGCTGCAGATAATTAAGATGTAAAGATTAGTTGGAGATCAAATCTGCAAACAACCACACGCTAAAAAGCAACTTCTAGCTAGCCAAAGTTATCGATCGGTGAAAGTTTTATTCTGACAACTCGTATGTATAATGCATTTCGTTGGTGTTTTGGTACTACTAATCTGTAGGCAACGGGGCGGAAACGTGCGTGTGTGTACCTGGGGCTGCTGCTGCATTCCTCATATCACCGCCGGCGCCGACGGCAGGGAAAAACGATCAGCGCGCCGACGATGACGACGATCAGCAGGAAAAGGAACACGAATAGAACGGGATGCTCCTCTATCATCCTCCCTGCAGAGTGCACACAAGTTAATTCGAGAATCGTTCAAGAAATTAAAATTTACCGGGGCTGTAATGTAAACAGCAGATCGAGCACTACTCACTGATCATCTTCCCCATGGGCAGCGGCGGTGTCGATATCTCGAAGCGGAGATAGCAGTTGGAGCCGAGCACCGCGGCCACACGTCCTTGCGCGCCGCCGTCCATCTTCCAGCTCTTCGCAATCTTTAGCGACGCCTCGCGTATGCAACGGACGCAGTCCGCCGCGCCGCGGTCCCTCGCACACTGCGCCAGCACGGTTAGAATGCGGTCTCCAGCTGTGGCGTCGCCTTTGCTTGTCGCAGTGGTCATGTAGGCGGTGGCCACCGAGCCGTTGCTTGCGACCCTCTGGGCCAGGGACTGCGCCAGCGCCACGAGCCTCTGCACGCTGGCGATGTCGGGGCTCGGGACAGCGTCGTCGCTGAATAACACCGGGCCGAAGTCGTCCGCCGCGCTGGCAGAGGATTTGGTGCCGTCGGCGTAGCCCAGGGAGCAGCGCTCGTCCCAGAAATGCGAGGGCACTGTCTTAGATAGTTTAGAAGTGGGAAACAAATTTGTAGTTTTGTGAAAACAATATAATTCTTCAGATATTTTAAATATTATATTTTTTAATAAAAATGTATGGAATTAAACTAAATATATTATGGTATTTTCTTGTAGCCAAAGTTTGGACTACTATTATTCACATGAATATGTTTGAAACTTTTGCACTCGTTTCGCTTGAGAGCCACATAGTACCCTCTCATGTCCCTCTAAAAGATCCGTTTTTTTCCGAAATGGAGATACTGGTCGACTTTTTTTAGGCGGTATCACTATTATATTTACATTAATTCTCTTGCTATCACTACTCTTCAACCAAGTCGGAACGAACAGTCCATTGTTTCATTTTTCAACCATGTCCTTCATCTTAAATATCCGATGACCTCTCGGGAAGTAGGTAATCATGAATCAAACCTCATGTGTGCGGTTAGGTGCCATACTCATCTGGTTCGTGTTTTTTCTGTGACAAATTATCCGTGATTTAGCTGGTGCCGCATGGAATAAGGTCTTGGCTCCATTTGTTTTCCTGTCCTCAAGTCTGTGGTCTCTAGTGATGTGTTGTTCCATGTTTTCTCTGGTAGTTCCTTATATAATTGTTTTGGCCGCGCGTCTTCCAATGGTTGTCTTTGTTCGGCCATTTTACAATAACATTCATTGAGATCGGAAGCTAATTTATCATTTCAAAGGACTACATTTAGTCAAACTTTTGTGGGTTCAATCTACTATAATTTCCTTATTCGAGACAGGAATGATTGTCACAAGATGCTAGGATATACTCTAGAAATGGTGATTTGGTGGGAACTTGGAACAACTTTTGATTTATTTGGATATGTTTGTCGTTGGAATTTGGTCTAGTTAATTTATTTATGTATGGACTGGGCGACGTGGAGGAATTGTGTTGTCAGTTTATGTCCAAGACTGCGACGACCAAGGTGTATTTGAAGCAAAAGTTATACAGGCTTAAGATGCAGGAAGGGTCGGATTTTGTGGAGCACATGAATGCCTTTAGTCAGGTTGTCACAGATCTAGCACGTCTGAGTGTGAAGATTGACGATGAGGATAGGGCGATTCTTCTTTTATGTTCGTTGCCACAATCCTATGAGCATTTGATCACTGCGTTGACGTACGGCAAGGAGACCATCAAGGTTGAGGATGTCACTGCGGCGTTATTATCCTATGATATGAGGAAGAAGAACACCGTAGAGGAAGTCACTCATGGGGAAGGTTTTCTGGTCAATGGTGCGCAAGGCAAGAAAGGATACGAGGCATGGAAGAGCAAGAAAAAGAAGGTGCAATGCCACAAGTGCAAGCGGTGGGGACATATCAAGAAGGACTGTCCAGATCTCAGTAATGGGTCAAGTGCTAATGTAACTACTCATGGAGATAGCTCGGACGACAGTGGTGATGTTCTCTTAGTGTCAGATAGACGGTCAACCAAAGGTGAAGCGTGGATGTTGGATTCAGCTAGCTCATTTCATGCGACACCCAATAGGGAGTGGTTCTTTTCGTATAAGTCTGGTGAGCTTGATACAGCCTATGTGGGCGATGACACGGGACACCGTGTTGCTGGAGTAGGCGACATCAAAATCAAGATGTTTGACGGAAAAGAGCGGGTGCTTCAGGGAGTCAGGCATGTGCCAGGGCTAAGAAGGAATCTAATTTCGCTTGGAGTTCTCCATGATGGTGGTATGGTATTCCGTTGTGATCGGGATAGGAAGACCATGAGAATCATGAAGGATGAGGTGACCGTGATGACGGGAGAGAGGACGGCGTCGCATCTTTACAAGTTGCGAGGGAGCACTATTGCAGGTGGAGCCATGATGAATGGAGTTGCGGGAGTAGCAGCTGTGTTCCATGGAGGCGGCGGGTCTGTGGCAGATACGTCGGGTAGCTCTCGGTAAGCTACAAAGAAGACAACCCAAGTCCGGAGTACATGGAAGTTTGACGCTTGGACAAACTCAAGGTGGTGGAGAATATTCGCCAAGGTGGAGTGTTGTTTTTGTGTGTCGAATATTATGTATGAATGGGGTTACGTGGACTTGGTGTTGTAATAGGTGTGGACAGGGTACGGTAGTGTCAGTGTCGAACACGTGTATCCGAGGGCCTCTCATATAATGAGGAGGCACCACATGTTGTAACCCATGGCGACTTGATAGCAGCAGGCGCGCAAGGGGAGCCGGCGGTGCCGGCGACCAAGGCGGCCGGTGCAGCAGTATCGTGGGGAGGAGCGCCCATAGTCATGCCCCGCAGATGTAGGCGAGTTCGCCGAACTGCGTGAACAAATCTCGGTGTCATCGTCATCCTGTGATTGCCTGTCTCGCGGCAGATCAAATTAGGCGCCTACGATTTACAACAATACCCCCGCCCCATATTCCAGACCGAATGACTATTAGGGCATTATTTATGCTAGCATCACCATGCCCTCCAGGCTGCCCTCCACCATCATTGCATAGTTTTTGTTGGATGAGAGAACAAACCTGAGTAGTTTTCAATTACTTTTACATCTCTCGCCTCACATTGTCAGGGAGGAGCCCGGTTCCTCTGCAGGAAGTAGCTTTGCTACAAAAGAGGGACAGGGCGGTGCATCCCGATAGCACCTTTCCGATCGCGTTGATGGCTCTCAGAAGTGACTATGGGCATGGGTGACCGGTAATTAGCCCTCGCCACAAGATTTTCTTATTATCCCCGCATTTTCTTATTAGCTCCATTGGCGGCAGATGGTCCAATAAGTATACATTCCAAATTATTATGTGCACTTGCAATTTACATGCAATGGATATATAGATATTTGTGTCATTCTCCTATGCAAAGAAAATACGTTTTAGCTATTCATTGTGCCTTTTCGCCTGTAATTGCCATTTGAGTAGCCACAGTAGTCGCGATCTAGTACTTTTCTGCCCATGAGCGATGTGTTGCCTCGTCATTTCAACAAAAAATAAAGAGCAGAGTCGCGGATCCTGACTGGCTGAAGGAATCCATTATTAGGACCAGCTGTGGCAGATAACAGAGTACCCTAACTTTGCCAATTTACCAGAGAAAGGTGTAGATTTATTTATTTTTTAAACAATATCACCGTTTTTATACGGTTCATTTTGAATCTATGCGCGATTTATTATTTTAAACTCCCTAAAACACCATGTCACCCTAGTCATCAACCGCGCACCTAGATGTGGGTCAGTGACGTAAAAAGAAATCAAGTATTGTTATGTTTTGGGTAATAATTATCTATGTGAACTCTAAAATAATTTGCAAGGGCATCATATTTACCATATTGGACATGTCGTTGGATTTTATTTCAGTAAACTAATACCTATTTGATTTTTTGGAACATCTTTAACTTAGGTGAGAACCATGGATGATATGAAATACGATAGTACAGGGTGACATGTGTGTTGCATGGGGGCGTGCTAGGAGAAAACATTTTGGAATAGATACACATGTCACTACGTGAGTTATGGCTTGTTTCCTCTTCCTAAATCGCAGCTAAATTTATGGCATATTTAATTAGGCACATTTTATTTGCAGCTACCACAATTCTTTTAAGGAAGTATGTGTTAATGATGATCCTTAGTTACACAAGGAACTTCTATACATGACCTTCTAAAGATAATTATGTCACCATCGTCTTTTTTCTTTGGAAACGAGGCAAAAACTTTACCTTTTTATATTAACTAGCAAGGTGGCCCTCGCAAATGCGAGGGCATCTTCTTCACTGCCATATTTTGACAATTTATATGGATACTCATAATTTAAATGAGAAATCATATGATTCTATATCCAACAATCGTGCTAAGTAAATCATTGCACATGTAAGAATTATTTTAAGTCATCCTTTTTAGGGAAAATGATGACTATATCAACCATATTACCGATGACCATATATACAATTTGTGCATGATACTTATTAGTTTATATTAAGTTATAAGGGTGAGGTAACCGGTAGGCTGATGTATTTTTAGATTGGTATGACTTAATTGTATATTTATCAAAATATTAATGTCGTGGTAGATGTGAATATTAGAATCCATTTGAGAAATGTCTGGTTGATGTTTAGATAATCTTTCAAATCAAATATAAAAATTAATTAGCTTAACAGAGTAAACAAAATAGAAGCTATCATTGTCAAAAGGTGGGCGACTACAGTAAGAACTTTATTTTACTTCGTTCAAACTATTCTTCCACTTGTTACTTCCTTGGTTATAAAATGATATTTTTGTTATTTTTCTGAATTACATATGAGAAAGACAACTTCTAAAAGGTGAATTTCACCATTCTTTTGCATATGGATGTTGATTTAAATTCAAATAAAAATGTTTCTTGGCATGAATTCCCTTATACAACTCCCTTTAATTTTTTGATTAATTATCAATATCAATTGTAAAAAATGTTATATATTTGAAAGGAACGTCATATGTGTCTTTTAACATTTTTTACTAACTCTCTAAATCTTGATGTGTGTTAATGTTTATATCTACGCTCTATTTCAATCATTATATTTTCTCCTTATATGTATTTTCATGTGTCACGTGACATGACTACATTACAATAGAATTACATTATTGTATTATCCTTTTGAGTTATGATCCAGACAACTTTACTTGTCCACTTGGATGTATCTTCTAAGTTTTGTCTGGCATATAAGTTTTGTCTGGCATATAAATGTTTTGCTAAGCAATAGAATTGTCGAGCATGTATATTGTACGCGTGCATACACCAATCATAAGATTTAACTTCCAAAAAATATGTTCTGGAGAGATCTCCACGATAATCAATATAACTCAAATTACTTAGTTTATGGCCCGCATGTCCTCTTATGAATAATACTTTACTATTCCATTGCATCACCAAATTGTTTCAGTCGGTAAGAAAAACTCCTCGATATTGTTGTCATACTACACAACATTTTAATAAATCATTGGAGACATATGAACTCAATAAGTCTTGATGAATATTTATTTCTAAAAACTACAAACTTCTTATCTCACAAAACTATAAAAAGTAAACTGTTCACATGCTCATCTTCGTCGGTTTCTTACCATCTTAGCAAACGATTAGATGTCTGGAAGGTGAATATGTATGAGGTGGAGGTTTTAGGATATGAGTAATATAACGATCGCTTGATTATTTTTTATACTCATTTTATATGATAAATAGGTTTGCATCGTCTAGTTTTATGTGTTCGACTTTATTGTTCATTCGTAAGGCCGACAACAAACTTTTTCTCTCACAAAATTAAGACAAAGCACCGTCCATATTTAAATCTCCACCAATTTGTTTCAAGCTTAGTCGCCGATCATATGCCGGGACGTGAATCTCTCTGTTCAAGGATTTTAGAATTATTCCATGTGTTTTTATTCTCTCCAGAAATATAATCATCTCTTAATTAATTTAGTGCGGATTTATATGGAATAAATAAGTTTATTAAGTTTTACATTTCATAATCATACTGTAGCAACTATTTTACCCTTACACATCCGCCAATTTGTTTCGAGCTTAGTCGCCGATCATATGTCGGGACGTGAATCTCTCTGTTCGAGGATTTGAGAATATTTCCATGTGTTTTTATTCTCTCCCGTAATATAATTATCACTTAATTAATTAATTTAGTACGGGTTTATATGAAATAAATAAGTTTATTAAGTTTTACATTTCATAATCATAGTGTAGCAACTATTTTAGCCTTACACGTCCGTACGCACATCATATTTATGCGCACGTACATCAGTACATATACGTTGTCTAAAGCCTTTTTTCTTGAACCGTCCATGTGGGTCACGTCTTTTTTCTTTTGATGGATCACGGTTTTTTGTTGGGAACGAAATTCCGTGGATTTTTTTTTTGTGAAGCTGTCCATGCACCACACGTGACATCTTTTGGATACCAACCTTACGCACCAAACCTGTTACGTAATTACACGGTCCTGGTTAATTAAATCCTAGCCATATATTACGCATCTAACGGTTTAAAAAAATTAAGATGATGTGGATTAACGTGGTGTCTCGAAAAACTAACTCATTTTGCTTTTAGTATATAATAGATATAGAAAAAACAAACATAACACTGCTGAGGCTAAAAATAAAAAAAGTCTTGACGAGGGAAAAGTATACCCACGTAGGACCATATAACCTTACTCAGTCCAGTCTCTCAGAAAGTCCCATCATCTTTACTCACTTCTTTCCCCATCGACATTTGTGAACTCCATGGCGTGTGCAGGGTAGTTTTTTTTCCAATCCTGATGATGATGACTTTGGAACAAGACCAAATCTTGAACATCATTTAATAATATTTAAAATTTGAACTCTAAATATTACGAAACCCTAATGAAACTATATGTTACTATGATACAAATACAATGTTAGACTCCTTTCATGTAACGTGGTGACACCGTCGCCAATCATCAAGGATTGCATCCGCACTAACCGTATGTTACCTGAATTGGGAAATGCTTATCTACCGTGGTAGATATAAAGATTCCACTCTCTTGAAATTTATATGCATGCAACTTCATGTCATGTCGCAGTCATCTTTTTTCCCCCACCGCACGCCCACTTACTTTCTTTACTCCATGTCTCCATGGTAGATATATAACTTCCACTCCGTTGATTTTAATCTATGTTTGACCTAGCTTGTACTGTGTTGCTTTGGAAGATGAAGATACCACTTAAAACCAAGGTGTTTAGATGGTACCTTTGTCGTGGAGTAATTCTAACCAAAGACAAACTTGCTAAACGGAATTGGCAGGGAAGTAAGAGTTGTGTTTTCTATCATCAGAATGAAACAATAAAACATCTCTTTTTTCAATGCCGATTCGTAAGGTCTATATGGTCAATCATCCAAGTAGCATCTAACCTTTATCCCCACGCAGTGTGATACGTCCAAAACGTATCTACTTTCCCGAACACTTTTGCTATGGTTTTGCCTCTATTTTGTGTGTTTTGAATGCAACTAACATGGACTAACGCTATTTTCAGCAGAATTGCCCTGGTGTCTCGTTTTTGTGCAGGAAATCAACTTTATGGAAAAACTACAGAAATAATGCAAAAAACCTTAAATTGCCCGAAGACTCCAGGAGCCAGAAGCCCTGACAGAGGGGGGGGGCCACCACCTCATGTGGTGGCGCGGCAGAGGGCTGGCCGCGCCAGCACCTGAGGGGGGCGAGTCCCTCTCCTCCTCGGACTCCCCTCGCGCATATAACCCCCCTCTGACCTAAAAACGCGAGGGGGCAGAACACTTTTCCCAGAAACATCTCCGTACGCCGCCGCCACCTCGAAACTCAATTCGGGGACCAGAAGTCTCTGTTCCGGCACCCTGCCGGGACGGGGAATCGAAGGGGATCATCGCCATCGTCATCACCAACGCCTCTCCATCAACCATCCATGTTTCCCCCATCCATGTGTGAGTAATCCACCGCTGTAGACTTGAGGGGATGGTAGGGATTGGATGAGATCATTCATGTAATAGCTGTAATATCATTAGGGCATGGTGCCTAGTATCCGTTATCGGTGTTTTACGTCATTGTTGCAACTTGTTATGCTTAATTCTTGACACTAGGTCCCGAGTGCCATGATTTCAGATCTGAACATATTATTGTATCATGAGGATAATTATTGTTTTAGATCATACCTATGAGTTGTATACAAATATTATTGTCCGGAACCGAAGGCCCCAAAGTGACAATAATTGGGACAGCCGGAGGGAATGGCTGTGATGTGAGGATCACGTGTGTTCACGAAGTGTTAATGCTTTGCTCCGGTACTTTATTAAAAGGAGTAGCTTAATTGCCAGTAGTTTCCCTAGAGGCCCCGCTGCAACGGGCTGGCAGGACAAAAGATGATGTGCAAGTTTCTCATTGCGAGCACGCACAACTAAATTGGAACACATGCTTATGATTAGTTAATACTTGGATGCTTTATCTTATTTATCTGCAAATGCCTATGCTTTGATATTATATGAATTATCTTATCCATGCAACGCCCGTACATCCGTCCCTATGCCTACAGTATTTTAATCATGCTATCTACTATAATCACAATCGCTGTCTTATTTCTACTGCTGCTGTTATTTCACTACTGTCTCTGCTATAAAATTGTTGCTACTGATAATCTGTCTCGAGCAAGTCTATTCACAGGTGCAGCTGAACTGACAATTCATCTGTTAAGGCTTATAAATATTCTTTGGCTCCCCTTGTGTCGAATCAATAAATTTGGGTTTTACTTCCCTCGAAGACTGTTGCGATCCCCTATACTTGTGGGTCATCAAGACTATTTTCTGGCGCCGTTGCCGGGGAGCATAGCTTTATTCATAAGTCCACCTGAGTGTGATATTGTTCTCTAGAATTTATTCATCATGGGAAGACATGCTGATAAGAAGTTTCCCATCGTACCATCCACTACAAGGAAAGGTACAACTCTGAACTCCGCTGCTGCTGTTGATTCTCCGTCTGTGTTGAGTAAGCTTGTTACACCACCACAACCTGCACGTTCTGTTACTACTGCTGAATCTGAAATTACTTATGATGATGCTTCCACTGCTCTTGATGAAACTGGTTCATTAGGTCCCTTTTTAGATGCTACAATTGCTAAATCTAAACAAATTGAAAATGCTGAAATTCCTGATGAAAATGCTGAGACACCTGTTAATTCACCTGAATTTACACGTAATGCTTATGATGATCGTGATGAAATGTATGTGGAGCTTGATGATGATTTCGTTGAAGAAATTAATGCTACTAAAGATGCTAGTGCTATGAAAACCTTCTTGAAAAACGTGCTGTTAAATATAAACTATCTCCTGATGCTAAATTTGCTACATCTCCCATAAACATTAAAGATAAATATTATGATTTCTCTCTTGATTTGGCTCATATAGCTATTGTTGAAAGAGAACCTTTCTGTGGAACTAAAATGAAAGTGCTGTAGAACACATGAATGTACTGTCTGATTTAAGTGGAATATTTGCTGAGGACGTAAAAAGACGCACGTACTTTGTTGCTAAAATATTTCCTTTCTCATTAAAGGGAGAAGCTAAAACCTGGTATAATAATTTGTCTCCTGGTTCCATTACTAGTTCCAAGGGTTTGCTTGATGCTTTCTTTCAGAAATATTTTCCTGCTAGTGCTCAACATGATGCTTTGTTAAGAATCTATAATTTTAATCTAGATGAAAATGAGAAATTGCCTAAGGCTTGGACACGCTTTTGTTCCATATTAAGAGGCCAGCCGAACCATGATTTGGAGAAAAATGATCTACTTGATATATTTTATAGTGGACTAACTACTGAATCTAGGACATACCTGGATAGTTTTGCTAGTTGTGTTTTCAGGAAAAGGACTCCCGAAGAGGCTGAGGAATTATTAGCCATGATATGCAAGAATAATGATGATTGGGATATTCCTGAACCGACTCCAACACCACCACCAACACCGAAGAAGAGGGGTATGATTGAATTAAATGAAGAAACGATGAACGAAGCTAAAAGATCTCTTAAGGAGAGTGGTATTAAATCTGAAGATGTGAAGTATTTACCACCTATTGAAGAATTATGTAAGCCAATTCCTCCTTCAACCGTAATTGAGGTGCACTCTCTCCAAAGGTTTGATGATGGAGATATCCCTTACTCTAAACCTCCTGCTCAATGCTTAGATGAATTTGATACTTTTATTACTAAGCAATGCAATTTTAATATGAGAATAGAGAATCATTTAATGGAAAATTCTCGTGCTATTAGTGACTTGCATGATATTGTTGATAGGACCTCTAATGATGTTAAAGTACTCATTAAACACTTTCATATGGTTCAAACTCAAATAGATCAACTTACTAAAGTGCAAAAAGAATTGCTAGTAAATGCCTCTATAGCTAAAGAAAAACTTGTTTGTGAAGTAACAACTAGAGGTGGCAAATCTACTCAAGATCCTTTATATCCTGAGGGACATTATAAAAGAATTGAACAAGATTCTCAACGAGTTAATGAACCTAGTGCTCCTTCTAAGAAAAAGAAACATAAAACTGTTGTAGAATCCTCTGAACTTGTTAATGATCCTAATAGTATATCTGTTTCTGATGCTGAAACTGAAAGTGGTAATGAACAC
Source organism: Poa annua (assembly GCA_026929855.1). NCBI lineage: Eukaryota > Viridiplantae > Streptophyta > Magnoliopsida > Poales > Poaceae > Poa > Poa annua. The sequence goes on from CM049433.1 coordinate 78,517,107, forward strand.
AACAATGATAGTGCTAATAATAATGATAATGATAAGAATGATAATTCGGATAAGGAAGAATTAGAAGAGGAACCTGAAAAGCATGCTAAAAATAAAAAGTACACTAAAGAAGATTTTATTGCTAAGAAACATGGTAATGAAAGAGAACCTTGGGTCCAAAAACCAATGCCTTTTCCTGCTAAGAAACTTAAAACAAAAGAGGAAGAACATTATAATAAATTTTGTGATTGGATGAAACCTTTGTTCTTGCAAATTCCTTTGACTGATGCTATTAAGTTGCCTCCTTATTCTAAATATATTAAAGATATTGTGACTAACAAAAGGAAAATTCCTAATGAGGAAATATCTACTATGCTTGCTAATTACTCTTTCAATGGCAAGGTTCCAAAGAAGTTGGGTGATCCAGGTATACCAACCATTCCTTGCTCTATCAAAAATAATTATGTAAGAACTGCTCTATGTGACTTGGGAGCAGGAGTAAGTGTTATGCCTTTCTCTCTTTACAAGAGACTTTATCTCTATAAATTGATACCTACTGATATATCTTTGCAAATGACTGATAAATCTACTGCTATTCCCTTTGGCATTTGTAAGGATGTTCCTGTTCAAGTGACTACCAATTGTTTAATTATGACTGACTTTGTTGTTCTTAAAATGCCTGAAGATGATAATATGTCTATTATTCTTGGAAGACCTTTTCTAAATACTGCAGGGGCTGTTATTGATTGCAATAAAGGAAAAGTTACTTTTAATGTTCATGACAAAGAGCATACTGTCTATTTCCCCAAGAAAGTTGATAAAATGCCTGGAGTTAATACAATTACCAATTTGAGGTCTATTAGAGAGGGAAGTATTGATTGCCCATATAAAGAAGAATACAAAACTCTCATGATTGGATCCATACCAATTCAATATAAGGTAACATGAGTGTCTCATATGGTTTAAAATCTTTTATGTCATATAACATTCATTTGGTGGCAAGACTTGATCAACCTTGTTAATAAGTGCATTTTAAATACATGAAGATGTTAAACAATTTGTTTTCTCTTATTTTTGTTTTACCTACTGTGATGTTATTTAGTTTGCAAAGTTTAGTTGTATTTGGTGTTAGAAAACAATTTTTCAATATTGAATTTATTAATACAAAATACCAGAAAATGTGAAAAATAAAGTTTCTCAGAAAATTAAAAATTTTATGTCAAAATTCCTATTTTTCGAGGAGGAACCTGGGAGTGCCAGAGAGCAACCAGGGGGGCCCACAGGGCCACCACACCACATGATGGCGCGGCAGCCCCTTGGCCGCGCCAGCACATGGTGTGGGGTCCACAGGACCCCCCACTTGCTCTCCTTCCTCCCCTGCCTTCCTCTTCCCCGAAAAATCACTTTTACCTTGCTCAAACTCGTGTTCTTGCTGCTCTCTCTCTGGAATTTCGATCTCCATCTTCAGCCCATCTTTGCTGCTGAAATTTGGGGTATTCACTCTCCGGTATGTGACTCCTCCGAATATCCAAATAGAATTTTGTTTAGTGGTTCATATATGAAGTATTTTGCTGCTGTAGATATCTTGTTTAGAGAGTTTGAATGCTTGTTCTAAGTTGAAATAACTAGTTTTGATGCATGCTTAAGCCTCTAGCAAGTCACTATAGTAGTTTCCCCTCATTTAGTTGGCTAAAAATCAATTTTTATGATGTTTGCTAAAAATTTCAGAAAAGGAAAATGCATAACCATACCTTTGGAGACATGTTTGAGAGGGACACACCAAGGAGGACAAGGCCCTCAAGAGCTTCCACTCGCGTTAGGCAATCCTACAACGAGGAAATCTTAGCACCAAGTATTGGAGAAGAGCGGGATGATGGTTTCCCAAACTCATCGTCTCGCCCATGTTTTCAATTTCTTAATGCTGCAGGTTTACTCGGGGATTTCCAAACTCTCGTGGAAAGGGTAGGCCTAACCTCTTATACGTTGGATGAGAGGCCCCAATATGCTAGGCTCACCAAGATTTTTGCTGAAAGTTTTACTCTCAATAACCAAGCATATGGCTGCGAAGTTACATTTAAGATTTATGATATGCCTGTTACCTTGCCGCTGCGTTCTTTTTGTGATATCATAGGTACAGCGGACAAGGGGTCATCGAAGAAGATTCAGAAGGACCCAAAGGATTTGGGGCAAATCTACCAACAAGTGACGCATGATGACACCCGCTCCGCACAACGTGGCAAGATAAGGAACATTCAGTTCCCAGCTATTAAGTATTTTGCTTACTACATTGCCACTAGTGTGCTTGGTAGGGATAACACTAGTAATGTCTCTAACTATCATCTTGCATTTTTGCTCGCTGCACTTAAGGAGGAATTCTCATTTAACCTTGGTACCTTGATTGCTCGCCGCTTGGCTGCTAAGGGACCCATTTATGGTGGGATTATTGCTTCACGTGTTGCTGCACATTTGGGGATGCCTATTGATCCCAATGATACATTACTTGCTCCTTGCTATCTTGACCTTGCTGCATTCAAGGGGCATCAATTTGTTACTACTAGATCCACTTTGGATAACATTGTATTTAGGCTCATCTTTGCTAACGGTAGCGAAAGGGAGATCCCTTTGCCACAGCCCGGTTTGTTCAGTATTGACAGGAGGACGTGGGCGTACTCGGAGGTTGAGTTGGACGAGCAGCTGAGCGTGCGGGGCTTCCACGAGCAGCACGGCGAGGTGGCACCTGGGGAGGACTACACCGCGCACTACACCGGTGCGTCCTCGAGTTCGTATCATGGCGAAGGTTCCTCATCACGCAACGAGGACTTCTCATCTTGGGGGCCGTGGGCTCCATCTTACCCGCCATGGAGCTGATTTCCACTTAGGCCAAAAGCCTAAGCTTGGGGGGAGGTATACCGATAGCACACTCATCTATATATCATTATTATTCGGTACTTTGTATATCCATGTTTCGCTTTAGTTTTCTTTCTTTCTTTCAATTGTTCATGCCTTGTTTTGCTTTCCATAAACTCGAAAATACCAAAAAGATTTTTGTTATTTCTCTTGCTAGTTTGTTTTAGTATTTAGTATTAGTATGCTTAGTATTTCATTTAGTTCAATATGCAAAAACACAAAAATATTTTGCTTTGTTGTGTGCTGTTTCGCGCAGGGACAGATTTCTGCTGTCCACCGTTTAATTCATAACTTCCTGTAGAAAAATCCAAATGACCTGAAATTTCGTGAGCATCATCCTCAGATATGTACGCAACTTTCATTAGTTTTGAGTTTTCTGATCTGGGCATGTTAAGGTACTCGAAAAAATTCGTCTTTGCTGGCTGTTCTGTTTTAGTTCCTAAATCCGAAAACCCAAAAATATTTGTTGTTTCTCTTTGGTTTTGTATAGTTTGTTTCAGAGCTCAATGCCATCCGTTATTCCGTGGAGATTGGTTTTCATTTCATATTATTCAAGTCACACAAGTGAAAAGAGCAATAATGACGAGATATGACAATTTGAGTTGGGTAAGAGGCTGGTAATGAACTCTATTTGTTTTTCATTTTTTGTACATATACTCATTCATGTGAGCATGCTTAGATGGTTCGCATAAGGTATATGTTGATTGGTGGATGCTTAGTTGTTTATGTTCTCTTATGATCAATTCCAATTTATTAATAGTAGATGACATGTTTCTATGGATGTTTGCTTGCATTGTTTTGTTCATAAAAGAGTATGACATTGTGGTATCCTCCTCTGAACAAATTCATGTGTATCGACTTGGCACATGCTCAAACATGTATATGACTGAAAACAAAGAGTCAATTAAGCCTTGATGATTTATTTTGCCTCAGAGTTCTAGTATCACTTTTACGCCTCCGTTAATTTTATTTTGTCGCAAGCATGATTATGACAGTTATTGCTCTCTTGAATTGTCGCTCCCCTGTCTATTGCTAGCCTCCACTTGTACTAAGCAATGTTGCTTGTGCTTCCAAATTCCTGAAAACCAAGTTATTCCAAAGAGTCCACTATAAATACCTATGCATGGCATTTCAAACCATTCAAGTAAATTTGCATGTGCTATCTTTAAAACCTTCAAACACTTCTCAATTTGTGCCACTGTTTCGAGCTCATGAGGAAGTAGTAGTTGGGTTTGTTATCTTCCATACTAATTAAGTAATCGACTTGCATGCTTCATTTGCTTGTCACTAATATTGCAAAGAGCTGGTTAGACCACTATAATATCAAAAGTTTTGAAAAGTGAAAAATAGACACTCCTCCATGGTATGTGATTGCTGGTGGGCACCCGAGGATTCGGTTAGCCATGGTTTGTGAAAAGCAAAGGTTGGGAGGAGTGTCAAAATATCAAAAAGATAAAATATAAGGATGCATATTATAAATGCTTGATTTTAAAATAATTCGGAACCGCTCTCAACTTGCTTAGTATGGAAGATAACAAGAACTCTATTGCCATTCGTTGACGGAACAACCACCACTTAAAAACAATTTTACCTCTGTTTTCAAAACAATGAAAAGATCTCGCACATGTCAAATCCCTGCTTCCCTCAATGTAGGGCATATCTTTTACTTTACTGTTGAGTCACCATCTTTCTTTGAGCACCTTCTTGAGAGCATAGTTGTTATTCTTAGTGAAATGTGCTTGTCCCAGAATACTGTTAACTGCGGTGTAACTTTGATGCTTTTATCTTTGACATCTTTATCTCTAGTCTACTCTTGAATCTCAGAGGTGCCTGTGCATTTATGTTTTGCTGTACACTTTCGGGCAAGCGAGATACCGCTTTATCATACTTTCTTATGAGCTTTGCAATCTTGTGAATTGATATGTTTCATGTTATTTACTATTGGTATGATTGGCATCTCTTCATAGTTTACATAATTAATTAGGTGACACCATTTACATATATCCTATCATGAATAGCCTAAGCATTTGCGTGAGAATATTTACATCATATGAAGCAAATGTGTTCGTGAAAGTTCTTTTATCGCACTCAGTTGTTAACTGAATTGCTTGAGGACAAGCAATAAGCTAAGCTTGGGGGGAGTTGATACGTCCAAAACGTATCTACTTTCCCGAACACTTTTGCTATGGTTTTGCCTCTATTTTGTGTGTTTTGAATGCAACTAACACGGACTAACGCTGTTTTCAGCAGAATTACCCTGCTGTCTCGTTTTTGTGCAGGAAATCAACTATTTGGAAAAACTCCAGAAATAATGCAAAAAAGCCTTAAATTGCCCGAAGACTCCAGAAGCCAGAAGCCCTGACAGAGGGGGGCTAGGGGGCCACCACCTCATGTGGTGGCGCGGCAGAGGGCTGGCCGCGCCAGCACCTGAGGAGGGGCGAGTCCCTCTCCCCCTCGGACTCCCCTCGCGCATATAACCCCCCTCTGACCTAAAAACGCGAGGGGGCAGAACACTTTTCCCAGAAACATCTCCGTACGCCGCCGCGACCTCGAAACTCAATTCGGGGACCAGAAGTCTCTGTTCCGGCACCCTGCCGGGACGGGGAATCGAAGGGGATCATCGCCATCGTCATCACCAATGCCTCTCCATCAACCATCCATGTTTCCCCCATCCATGTGTGAGTAATCCACCGCTGTAGGCTTGAGGGGATGGTAGGGATTGGATGAGATCATTCATGTAATAGCTGTAATATCATTAGGGCATGGTGCCTAGTATCCGTTATCGGTGTTTTACGTCATTGTTGCAACTTGTTATGCTTAATGCTTGACACTAGGGCCCGAGTGCCATGATTTCAGATCTGAACATATTATTATATCATGAGGATAATTATTGTTTTAGATCATACCTATGAGTTGTATACACATATTATTGTCCAGAACTGAAGGCCCCAAAGTGACAATAATTGGGACAGCCGGAGGGAATGGCTGTGATGTGAGGATCACGTGCGTTCACGAAGTGTTAATGCTTTGCTCCGGTACTTTATTAAAAGAAGTACCTTAATTGCCAGTAGTTTCCCTAGAGGCCCCACTACAACGGGCTGGCAGGACAAAAGATGATGTGCAAGTTTCTCATTGCGAGCACGCACAACTAAATTGGAACACATGCTTATGATTAGTTAATACTTGGATGCTTTATCTGATTTATCTGCAAATGCCTATGCTTTGATGTTATATGAATTATCTTATCCATGCAACGCCCGTACATCCGTCCCTATGCCTACAGTATTTTAATCCTGCTGTCTACTATAATCACAATCGCTGTCTTATTTCTACTGCTGCTGTTATTTCACTACTGTTTCTGCTATAAAACTGTTGCTACTGATAATCTGTCTCGAGCAAGTCTATTCACAGGTGCAGCTGAACTGACAATTCATCTGTTAAGGCTTATAAATATTCTTTGGCTCCCCTTGTGTCGAATCAATAAATTTTGGTTTTACTTCCCTCGAAGACTGTTGCGACCCCCTATACTTGTGGGTCATCACAGTGTCACCAATATCTTTGGGAATTGGTTACACGGTATCGATAATAGGTTTAGGAAGCTTATTAGGGTGGGAGCGCTTGGCATCATTCGGTCGCTATGGCTGTGTAGAAATGATAAAGTGTTTAACGATAAATTGTCTTCTCCCTTGCAGGTCATCTACCGGTGTACCGTTATACTCTGTTCATGGTCTTCTCTTCAGCGGGAGGAGCAGTGAGTCCTATTTACGGAGGTCTGTGCACGGTTGGAGTCCACGGCGAGGGATACTTTTTTCCATCGTGGGTGGCAGCATAATCTACGGATTGAGCCTCCTCCACTTCAGGCGTAGTTACATTTGCTCATTTTGGTATGATATGTAATACGCCTTCATTCAGTTTCGGATTGTGTACTGTGGGACAGCTGTGTGCATCTTTGTTATGCAGTGGCTGGGTGTAAACGCTTAAATCTTTTAAGTAATAAAGCGCCCTTTATCGAAAAAAAGCTTGTACTGTGTTGTTTTACCTCTAGTATTTCTCTACAAAGTGGCCTTGCACATATATATTCATCTAGCATTTTTATTCTAGCGTAGCACCTCTCGTTGACAACTATAGTTTTGTCTATTAGCTTTTGTATTCCAGAAGTTGGTTGTGGTATTGATGTTGCTCTATATTGTTGATCTTTTGACAGCTTATTCTGACTAACGCTGTCTATTGTGGTGTAATTTAGATAGTTCAGATGAAGAAAGGTCTTGTCCATTTTGTTTTGTGTTGCTGCAATTTCTCGGGCACTATGTTTTCCTTTTGCCTCATTGATGACCCACAAGTATAGGGGATCGCAACAGTCTTCGAGAGAAGTAAAACCCAAATTTATTGATTCGACACAAGGGGAGCCAAAGAATATTTATAGGCCTTAACAGCGGAGTTGTCAATTCAGCTGCACCTGTGAATAGACTTGCTCGAGACAGATTATCAGTAGCAACAGTTTTATAGCAGTGACAGTAGTGATATAACAGCATCAGTAGAATAGAAACAACAGTGATGATTATAGTAGACAGCAGGATTAAAATACTGTAGGCATAGGGACGGATGAACGGGCGTTGCATGGATGAGATATTTCATATAATAACCAAGTCATGGGCATTTGCAGATAAATAATATAAAGCATCCAAGTATTTATTAACCATAGGCATGTGTTCCAATTTAGTTGTGCGTGCTCGCAATGAGAAACTTGCACATCATCTTTTGTCCTACCAGCCCGTTTACAGCAGGGCCTCAAGGGAAACTATTGGTAATTAAGGTACTCTTTTTAATAGAGCACCGGAGCAAAGCATTAACACTCCATGAACACATGTGATCCTCACATCACAGCCATTCCCCTCGGCTGTCCCAATTATTGTCACTTTGGGACCTCGGATTCCGGACAATAATATGTGTATACAACTCATAGATATGATCTAAAACAATAATTATCTTCATGATACAATAACATGTTCAGATCTAAAATCATGGCACTCGGGCCCTAGTGTCAAGCATTAAGCATAACAAGTTGCAACAATGACGTAAAACATCGATAAACGATACTAGGCACCATGCCCTAATGATATTACAGCTATTACATGAACGATCTCATCCAATCCCTACCATCCCCTCAAGCCTACAGCGGTGGATTACTCACACATGGATGGGGGAAACATGGATGGTTGATGGAGAAGTGGTGGCGATGACGACGGCGACGATCTCCTTTGATTCCCCGTCCCGGCGGAGTGCCGGAACAGGAACTTCTGGTCCCCGAATTGAGTTTCGAGGTGGCGGCGGCGCTCTGGTGGGTTTCTCTGGAAAAACACTTCGTGCTATTCATTTTTAGGTCAGGAGAGACTAAGTAGCCTTGAGGGGGGCTCGAGGGGGTGGCCGAGTCGGCCACACCCCCTCCCGGCGCGGCAGGGCCCCACCCGCGCGGCCACTTGGTGTGGGCGCCTCGCAGCCCGGCTCCTTCTCGTCTTCTGGCTCTGGGACTCTTCGGGCAAAATAGGGACTTTGGCGATTTTTCTGGTATTTTTCCTAAAAGTTGATTTCCTGCACAAAAACGAGACACCAGGGCAATTCTGCTGAAAACAGCGTTAGTCCGTGTTAGTTGCATTGAAAACACACAAATTAGAGGTAAAACCATAGCAAAAGTGTTCGGCAAAGTAGATACGTTTTGGACGTATCACTCATGACCACTTGGTGGCTAGGCAGTAGGCACCCAACCAAACACACCCTTAGTACTACTATTCTCACTCTTTCATCAATTCTACGCAGTGTGCTATGAAATCTAAGGCATGTCTGCTTTAGAGGATTTTGCTAGTGTTGATTCCATGGTTGGGAGCACAAGTCAAGTACCTCGTCTTGGAAGATCGAAAGTTTGGGAGCATTATGAAAGGGGTCTGAAGAAGGTAGATGGCGATCTCATGGCTGTGTGCAAATATTGTAAAGGGCAACCTCAAACTAAGTTTGGGACTATGAGTTTAAGAACACATATTGCAGATTCTTGTCGGTCGAGTGAGGATGTTTACATGAAGAGGTTTTTGTCAACCATGACGACGAAACCATCCGAAGGCGTGTTTGTGTATGATAAAAAAGCGTGAGCTTATGGTCAAATTTTGCATCCATGCGGAGATTCCCTTAATGAAGTTTGAAGATCCGTACCTTCAGCCTTGGATCGACTCAATGTAGCAAACACTTCAAATCAAGGGTCGTCACACAATTCGTGATGATGCAATGAAGATGTACCAAGGAATGAAGAAAGAGCTCAAAGTTGAGCTCCATAATTTGGATACTCGCATTTACTTAACATCGCACATGTGGACATCATCACAAAGTTTGGTTACATGTCCATCACTACCCATTACATCAATGAAGAGTTCACCTACAAGAAGAAGATCATAAGTTTCTCAGAAGTGAAGTATCCACACACACAGGCTATGCCATAGAAGAAGAAGTTGTTGGTTGCCTCACAGAATGGGGCATAAGGGGCAAGCTATTCACTTTGACAATAGATAAGGCAAGCAATAATACTTCTGCATGTGAGGAGTTGATAAAGTATCACAAACATGAGCTGCTATTTGAACGTCAATACTTGCATGTCAGGTGTTTGATACGTCTCAAACGTATCTATAATTTCTTATGTTCCATGCTTATATTATGCCACTTGCTACATGTTTTATATACACTTTTATATCATTTTATGCATTTTCTGGGACTAACCTATTAACAAGATGCCACAGTGCCAGTTGCCTGTTTTCTGCTGTTTTTGGTTTCAGAAAAGTTGTTAAAGAAATATTCTCGGAATTGGACAAACTTTACGTCAAAGTTCTTATTTTTTCCGGGAGGTTCCAGAACATCGAAGAAGTCACGGAGGGGAACCCCGAGGGGCCCACACCCCCTCGTGGCGCGGCTCCCCCCCCTTGCCGCGCGAGCACGGGGTGTGGGGCCCTCGTGGCTCCACCGCCTTCGCCCCTTCGCCTACTTATACCCCACGGATATCTAAGCCCTAAGACGTGACCCTTTTTCCTCCACGAAGTCCAGAGCCGCGGCCGTCATCAACCCTAGATAGGGAGGGTTTAGAAGCTCTTCCCGGCACTCTGCCGGAGAGGGGAATCATCACCGGAGGGCTCTACATCACCATGCCCGCCTCCGGACTGATGCGTGAGTAGTTCATCCTTGGACTACGGGTCCATAGCAGTAGCTAGATGGTTGTCTTCTCCTCTTGTGCTACCATGTTTAGATCTTGTGAGCTGCCTATCATGATCAAGATCATCTTTATGTAATACTACATGTTGTGTTTGCTGGGATCCGATGAATATTGAGTACTATGTTATTGCTTCATAATATATCTTGTGAGTGCGTTGTTTATGATCTTGCATGCTCTCCGTTGCTAGTAGATGCTCTGGCCAAGTAGATGCTTGTGACTCCAAGAGGGGGTATTTATGCTCGATAGTAGGTTCATTTCTCTATTTAATCTGGGGTAGTGACAGCAAGCTCTAAGGTTGTAGATGTACTGTTGCTACTAGGGATAAAACAGTAGTACTTTATCTAAGGGTATTTGTATTACTTACATTACACACATTGCCTAATGCAATAATCTGTTGCTTGCAACTTAATACTGAAAGGGGTGTCGACGCTAACCGGAAGGTGGATTATTAGTCATAGATGCGGTTGGAACGGTCTATGTATATTGTTGTAATGCCCAAATGAATATCACACTAGACATCATAACTATAGTATATGCATCATTATGCACTTCTTTATTCTGTCAATTGCCCAGCTGTAATTTGTTTACCCGCATGTATGTTATTATTATTTATGTATAGACACCACTAGTGAACTGTGGACCCCGGTCCTTTTTCTCTAAACTGATAAACAATCCTACTGCAATCCTGTTACTTTCATTCTCTGCAAACAAACATCATCCACACATACGTTTAATCCTTTTGCTACAGCAAGCCAGTGAGATTTACAACCTCACTGTCAAGTTGGGGCAAAATAGTTTGATTGTGTTGTGTGCAGGTTCCACGTCAGTGCCGGAATCCCTGGTGTTGTGCCGTGCCATATTCCTCCACCAACAACCTTGAGAAGATTCCTAGTTTCCTACTGGTTCGATAACCTTGGTTTCACAACTGAGGGAAACTTGCCGTTGCACTACTTCATACCTTCCTCTTGGGGTTCCCAACAACACCTCACCGGTGCATCAAGCTCTTTTCTGGCGCCGTTGCCGGGGAGACTAGATTCTTCTACGAGGGGAGTCTCTCACATCCAATCTCTTTATTTTGTTATTGTCTTGCTTAGTTTATTTTTATTATTGTCTTGTTTGCTTAATATCAAAAATACAAAAAAAATAGTTACTTGCATTGTTATTTTCATTTCGGTTTGTTATTTTTTATTTCAGTTTTTATTATTGTTATTTCGGTTTGCTATTATGCCTAGTATATTTCCTGTTACTGTGTCACCTGAAGAATTGATCTTTACTTTTAAACAAGGGAGTGAGGAAACTTTTGGAGAAGCTTGGTCTAGAATTTTTTAATCCTATGGTGAAACCGAACCAAAAATGACTCTAAGTGTACTTCTTAGTAGCTTCTATTTTGGACTTGTTCTTTGCTATAGGTATGCTTTAGATGCTGTAGTGGGAGGAGATTTCCTTCAATGTGATGGAGATCAAGCTTTTAATGCCATAAAGAAATTAATTATGTCCTCTTCTTCAACTTATAAATGTGATACAAGCATTGGTAACATTCATACTAGATTAAATACCCTTGAGACACGCATATCTTGCTTGAAGGATGGGTATAATAAAATTCTTGAGTATTTTGATTATGTTCCCATAAATTCTGAACCTTCCATGTGGCTCCCTACCATGAGAATTACTATTGGTAATGAAATCTTTCATGCACGTTGTGATATTATGTCTGAATTTTGTCTCATGCCTAAGTATATTCATGCATCTTTAAACCTTTGGGTACTTGTTGAAGAGGGAGAAGAAATAACCCTCACAGATAATACTATTATACAACCATTGGAGTAGCTGAATGAGTGTTCACAACATTCCTAGAAAGAACTGTATCCACTGATTATCTTGGTATTGAATGTGTAGGGACAGGACAAATCACGCTTGGAAGATCTTTGCTAAAACTCTTGGGAGCAGTAATTGATGTGGGAAAAGGTACTATGAGCTTCACTTCCTCTCCAGGACGCGGGCAAACATTCCCTACGAGCAAAGGTAAGAAAAATGGTAAGAGAAATAAACGTAGGGCACCTCGTACCCGTGATGTTGATGCTTCATCTCTTGGAAATACTTGAATATCATTTTCTGTGGCTAGCTGAAAGGCGTTAAAGAAAAGCGCTTATGGCAGACAACCCACTTTTTATTTCTGTTATTTTATTTTATTTTATTGAGTCAAGGAAGATGTCTACCTCTGTAGGAATTCCTTTGTATCTTTACTTTATTGCATTGTTGTGTCAAGTTAAGCCTCTAGTAGAAAGTTGATGCTAGATTTGGATTGCTGTGCTGAAACAGTTTTCTGCTGTCCACCGTCATATTCATAACTCTTTACCGAAAATTCAAATGGACCTGGCATTTTTTATGCGTGATCCTCAGATATGTATGCAACTTTCATTAGTTTTGAGTTTTCTGATTTGAGCAAGTTAAGTGCCTCGAAAAAATTCGTCTTTACGGACTGTTCTGTTTTTGACAGACTCAGCCATTTATTTTGCAATGCCTCTTTTACTATTTTGAATGGATCTTTTTGTTCCATAAAGTATCGGTGGCTGTAGCTAATATCCAGTAGCATTGGTAGCAATTGTGTTCATGCAGAATATAAGAATTTTTGATTATGCACTAACCCTGTAATGAAGTTTACTTTGATTTTGGTGTGGAGGAAGTTTTCAAGGATCAAGAGAGAAGGATGATGTGATGTGATCAAGAAGATGAAAGAGCCAAAGCTTGGGGATGCCCCCGTGGGTCACACAAGCATATTTCAAGAAGACTCAAGCGTTAACAAACTATCAGGTCATCTCTAGTGAAACTATATTTTAATTCCGCCACATCTTATGTGCTTTTCTTGAAGCGTCTGTTTGTTTTTGTTATTTTTATTCTCTGAATAAAATGGATCCTAGCATTACTTTGTGGGAGAGAGACACGCTCCGCTTTTTCTTATGAATACTCGTATTCTTCACTTATATTTGTTGAGTATTCTTTTATGTTATTTCAATACTTTCAGCTCTTGTTTTTCATGCATCTCTTATAAGAGCTGTTAGTTTTCTTATGTTACACTCTCATATATCATTGTTATATACTTGGAGAGTTTATCTTTAAATAAGTTGATTGGTGTTTGGTTGGAAACAGAAAATGCTGAATGTGGTAGATGGTATAATGAAAAAGATATACATGCTCTTATGGATTGTTATCTGTATGTTGTGGTGCTTGGCAATTGTTTTGAGCTCTAAAGTAGATCATGTTTAAGCTTTTACATCATGTAGTTAAAACCTACTAATGAAGAACTACCGTAAAGCTTGTTGAAATTTGGTTTGCATGTTTGGTACCTCTAAAGTCTAGATATTTTCTAATAAAGGTGTTTGAACAACAAGTAAGACAATGTAGAGTTTTATAATACTTGCAATATGTTTTTATATACGTCTTGTTGTCATAGTTTATAATTGTGTTTTCTTCAAATAACCTTGCTAGCCAAAGCCTTGTACTGAGAGGGAATGCTTCTCGTGCATCCAAAACCTTGATCCAAAACCCATGCCATTTGTGTACACTATACCTACCTACTACATGGTATTTCCTGCCATTCCAAACAAATACTTCGTGTGATACCTTTTATTCAAAACTTATTATTTCTTATTTGTGTCAATGTTTATTAGCTCATGAGGAAGTATGTGGTGTTACGGATATCAACCTTGTCATTTGCTTTTAGACAGACTTTCACAACCGGACTAGTGGCATATACATCCGCTTATCCATTAACTTTGCAAAAAGAGCTGGCAAATGGGGTGCCCAGTCCCAATTAATTACAACTTTAACCGCTGCAATCTCTTCACATTTTTGCCCTGATCTAATCAGTCAAGCAATGACAACAGTTTTTAACTATATGTGTAAACAAAATAGATAAGAGGGATGATCTACCTTGCTGGTAGAAATAACGTCCTTCATGGGAGCCGCTCTTGAAAGTCTGGTTGTCAAGGGGGGTAGAGTGCCCATTATCATTCGTTGACAACAACAAACACCTCTCAAAACTTACTTTTATGCTCTCTATATGATTTCAAAAACTTATAAAAACTAAAAAGCTCTAGCACATGTTTGTATCCCTGCTTCCCTCTGCGAAGGGCCTTTCTTTTACTTTATGTTGAGTCAATTTACCTACTTCTTTCTGTCTTAGAAGCAAACACTTGTGTCAACTGTGTGTGTCGGCCCAGTGGAAACCAGGGTGTGCGGGGCCCACTCTCCACAGCCCTCGCACGCGACGGTGTCGAAGAAATGACTAAGGACCGAGCCAAACGCTTGGAGAGACTCTCGAGGGGAAAAAGTCCTCGAGAGGGCTTAAAGGGGCAGCGAAGGCCTGAAGAGGCTCCCCCCGCGACTGCCCCTCTACAAGGCTCTCTCCCCTGGAGAGGAGTCAACGCAAATCCCTCCACAAGGCCGCTCGGGCCCTGTAGAGATACTTCGCCGTGAAGCAACCGCCGCAGAGCGCACATGGCCTCTGCCGCGGCCGCAGAGTGACGCGCGCGCCTGCGCGCGGTGACGACGACGCCGCAGTTGCCATTCTGGTGATTAAAGGAGTCAACAAAGCTGTGCCCCCCGCGCCGGACTACGAAGCTTTCCCCTTTGGTGATAAAGCGGATGGCCGGCGCTACGCTCCAACGACGACGTCACCGTGGGGCACCCCCACGATCTCTGTGGCACCAGCTGGCCGTCCTGCGCGGACGGTGGCTTTCCCGCCTCAAGGGCAGGCTTTACGACCATGGACCGAGTCCATGGGCAACCCAGCTGCGGTGCACCCCGCTCCTCCGTTTCGTCGCCATGTGGGAACCCTTCCACTGCGCAGGGCGCAAGGATGAGGCCCCGGGCGCCTATAAAAGGAGAGGGAGCACCTCCGTAGCAAGGGATCGATCAATCGGAGCTTGAGCACTCTACCGTAGCGTAGCCTAGCCAAGCGCACTCGAGGAGGAAGAAGACCCTAGAGTTCCCTCCTTGAGCTCCACACTGCCATAGGAGAGCCCTCGGCAAGCTCATTGTACTGTACCCTCTGCAGCGCAATACAGACAAGCAGGAGTAGCGGTGTTACCTCCTCCAGAGGGCCGTGAACCTGGGTACGGGCTGGTGTCCATCTCTGTCGTGATGTCCCTCCTCAGGCTCGACGAGCACCGTCGCCGTGCCGGTTGAGGGTTGTTTGACCTCCGCGTTCAGCCCCCTTCGAACATACTCTTCAGAGTGTGACCACCCCTGTCTCGTGGGAGTCACTCTCCGACATTTGGCGCGCCAGGTAGGGGCTGAGGCGCGTCTTCAACCTTCGACCAGCCTCCGCGCCATGACGGACACTCGCACGACATGCGCCAACAGGCGCGCAGCTGACAGGGCTCATACTGAGCCCGGCACCGCCACCACTCGCGGCCGCCGCGGCCGCCCTCACACGGCGGAGCGCGCCAACACCGGCCCGCACGTGGAGGAGCCCGAGAGCGAGGATCACCGCGGCGGCGACCGCCGCGACGACGAGGACTTCTCCGAGCACCACGGGGACGCTGAGTCCTCGCGTCCGTCTCGGCGCCAAAGCGCGTCCTCTCAGGGACGTCCCGAGCCCGGTCCACACACTGCGCTGCTCATGGCTCAGGAGCTTCTCCGCTACCGGCCCAACCCGGAGGCCCACGACCTCTGGCTCGACCGCCTCCACCACCTCGTCGACATCGCGACGACGCGCCCCGCTCCGTCGCGTTCGCTAGTTCACCACTTTGGCCGCGCAGGAACGGCCGCGCCGGATGCGCCTCCGCCACCACCGGGACCACCTCCGGCCGCGGCACAAAGGGCTGCCTCTCATGCGTCCTCGCCGCACGACTGCCAAATCTTGCAGCGCACCGCGCCTGACGCGCGGGTGGGGATGGAGCGCCGGAGGGACCTCCAGAACCGCCTCGTCGAGGAAATCGGCCAGGCGGGGCAGCAGAACCGCAGGGCTCTCCAGGGCGGAACCGCTACGTACGCCACCGGCTGCATGGCCTTCACCCGCGCTCTGCGCCGCGTGGTCTGGCCACAGAAGTTCAGGCCTGCCCTTCCCAAGGGCTACGACGGGTCAAGCAACCCCATCGAGTTCCTGCAGCTCTACACCACCTCTATCCAAGCTGCAGGAGGGGACAAAAAGGTCATGGCCAACTGGTTCTCCCACGCGCTTAGGGATTCCGCGCTGTCATGGCTCCTCAACCTGCCTGAAGACTCCATCGACTCGTGGGAGGAACTCTGCAGGCAGTTCGTCGCCAACTTCAAGGGCACATATGAGCGCGCGCTCACCCACAATGACCTGCGCGCTGTGGTGCAGAGGAAAGATGAGACCCTCCGCAAGTACATCCAGCGCTTTAGCCAAGTGCGCAACAAGATCCCGAACATCCCCAACACACAAGTCATTGCCGCCTTCAGAGAGGGCGCCACAAACCGCAGGATGCTTGAGAAGCTGGGCATTCATGACAAGCTCACCTCTGTGGTAAAGCTGTTCGACCTCGCTGACAAGTGCGCCAAGGCTGAAGAGGGACTCCTCTTCGTCAAGATGAGCCAGCGGGCAGACGACCAGGCCGATGGATCCAAGAGTCACAAGAAGCGGGAAGAAACCAAGCGCAAGACCACCGCTATCCTAGCGGCTGAGCCGGATGCCAAGTACGCCCGCAGAGCCTTCCCTGAGCCTGGCGACAAGAAGGAGGACAACCGTCCGTTCTGCGTCTACCACAACAGGCGCGGCCACGCTACAGAGAACTGCTTCGACCTCAAGAGGCTGAGCAGGGAGCGCGAGCAAGAAGAGGGCAGCGGGGGCCGCGGCAGAGGCCGCGGCTACCGCAGATGCAGACGCAAGGGCAGCTATTTGAAGCCGTCGGGCACTCAAGCCAACGCCGTCGAGAAGAATAACAACCTCCCCGACGAGGAAGATGGAGGCTACCAGGCCCCAAGGGGGGCTATGGCCTGCATCCTCGGCGGAGCTCAGGCGCCCAAGTCTAACAGCCAGTTCAAGCAGTTCGCCCGCGAGCTCAACGCCGCACTCCCAAGCGTCGAGACCTCCAGGCCCCTCAAGTGGTCTCAGTACACCATCGCTTTCGACGCCAAGGACCACCCCAAGTCGACCAAGACTGTTGGAACCCTCCCCCTAGTTTGCTCCCCCACCATCAACAACATTGCCGTCTCCAAGACGCTCATTGATGGGGGCGCTGGCCTGAACGTCATCTCTGTCGAGACCTTCGAGACGCTTCAAGTGCCTTACGAGTGGCTCATGCCCTCCAGGCCATTCACAGGGGTCACCAGTGGTTCGATCGCACCTCTGGGGCAGGTCCGGCTGGCCGTCACCTTCGGCACGCAGAAGAACTACCGCACTGAGCTGATCGACTTCGACGTCGCGCACATTGGCCTGCCGTATAACGCCATCCTCGGCTACCCCGCCCTCGCGAAGTTCATGGCCGTCACGCATCACGCCTACAACATGGTCAAGATCCCCGGCAGCGCTGGCACCATCGCCATCCATGGTCATATCCTGGATGCCACGCGCGCCGTCGAGAGCGCCTACAAGGCGGCCGCCATGGCGTTCCCGGCTGACAAGGACATGGAGCCTCTCGAGAGGCCCAAGAAGAAGAAACAGATGTTCTCTCAAGAGCAAGCTTCCACGAAGAAGGTGTCGCTGAGCACCACTGGCTCAGGGGCTGAGGGCTCCGGGGCTAGCGTCACCATAGGCGCCGCCTTGCCTCCCAAATAGGAAAGCGCGCTCGTCGCCTTCCTTCGGGCAAACTCTGACATGTTCGCATGGACTCCGTCAGATATGTCCGGTGTACCAAGGGAGGTGATCGAGCACCACTTAGCCGTGTGTCCAGACGCACGCCCCGTCAAGCAAAAACCGCGGAAGCAAGCCCCCGAGAAGTAAGCATTCATCGTCAAGGAAGTAGAAAAGTTAAAAGCGGCAAATGTCGTCCGCGAAGTCGCGCACCCCACTTGGCTCTCCAACGACGTGGTTGTCCCTAAACCCGCTGGAGGAGGCCGACTCTGCATCGACTACACAGACGTCAATAAGGCCTGCCCCAAGGACCCATACCCCATGGCAAGGATAGACCAGATCGTGGACTCCACCGCCGGCTGCGACCTCCTTTGTTTCCTGGACGCCATCTCTGGTTATCACCAGATCAAGATGGCTAAAGAGGACGAGGAGAAAACAGCATTCCTCACCCCCTGTGGTGTGTATTGCTACACTTGCATGCCTTTCGGCCTGAAGAACGCCGGCGCCACTTTCCAGAGGCTCATGAGGATAGCCTTGGGGGCACAGATGGGCAGAAACGCAGAAGCTTATGTCGACGACATCGTGGTCAAGTCTCGCGAGGGAGACACTCTCTTGAAGGATCTCGAGGAAACCTTCGCCAGCCTTCGCAAGGTGAACATCAAGCTGAACCCCGCCAAGTGCGTCTTCGGGGTACCTTCAGGCAAACTCCTCGGATTCCTCGTGTCTCACCGCGGCATAGAAGCAAACCCTCACAAGATCAAGGCCATAGAAGGAATGCAGCCTCCTCGCCGGCTCAAGGACAGGCAGCGCTTAGCAGGCTGTATGGCCAGCCTGGGCCGTTTCATCTCCAAGTTCGGTGAAAGAGCCCTGCCATTCTTCAAGATCATGAAGAAGTCCGGCACATTCAGGTGGACCCCTGAAGCAGACAAAGCTTTTGAAGACTTAAAGAGGTATTTGGCCAGCCCACCAGTCATGGTAGCCCCCAGGACAGGCGAACATCTGAAGCTGTACCTATCAGCCACTCCTCAGACCGCAAGCGCCGTCCTGGTGGCCGAAAGGGAAGAGCCAGTCCTCCCCAAGAAAAGCGCTGCCACTCCAAGTCCAAAGCCGCCCGACAAAGATCTCGGCAAAGAAGCAGTCTCCACAGACCCACCGCCAGGCCCACAGCCTCATGTCGAGTCTACTCCGAGCACCCTTGCCGAGACCCCTCCACAGGCGGATCTCGACAAGGGCCCTGAAGAGCCTCCACAGAGAGCTGACGCTGCACCTCCATCGACAACCCTTGTCGAGCACCCCGTCTACTTTGTCAGTACAGTACTGCGGGACGCTCGGGAACGGTACCCAATGCAGCAGAAGCTTCTCGTGACGCTCCTCATCGCCTCCAGGAAGCTGCGACACTACTTCCAGGGCCACCCCATCACAGTGGTCACTTCCTTCCCCCTGGAGCAGATCCTGCGCAACCCCAACGCCACAGATCGTGTCGCGGGATGGAACATCGAGCTGCAACCATTCAATTTGCGCTTCGACACCACAAGAGTCATCAAGGGAAGAGCGCTGGCGGACTTCGTCGCCGAATGAACTGACCCAACCCGTGAAGAGCCTCGGGGAGAAGAAGCGGAGCTCTCTGGAGACACGATGCCCAGCCACTGGACCATGCACTTCGATGGAGCCTTCGCCTGCTGCAATGGCGGGGCAGGCGTCGTCTTGATCTCGCCCAAAGGCGACAAACTCTACTACGCTGTCCAGCTGTGCTTCACAATTGACAAGATCTCCAACAACATCGCTGAATACGAGGGCCTCCTCGCCGGCTTAAGGGCCGCCATCGCTCTAGGCGTCAAGCACTTACTCGTCAAGGGCGACTCCCAGCTGCTTGTCAACTTCTCCAACAAAAGCTACACGCCTAAGGACGACCACATGGCCGCATACCTTGAGGAGGTCCGCAAGCTCGAGAAGCACTTCAGAGGCATGGAGCTCATGCACATCCCGAGGAAAGAGAACCAGGAGGCCGACGACATCGCCAAGCGACCCTCGCGAAGGCAAGCCCAGCAGGCAGGCGTCTTTGAAGAAAGGCTCACCAAGGCATCCATAAAGCAGCCACAAGAAGCTACGGCCGCAAGCACAGACGAAGCACTCCCGCCACCTCCTGAGGCTGGGGCACCCGATTGTGGTCCTCACACAGGGGAGCGTCTGTTGCTAACAGCGGCACATCAAGAAACAGGCTGGATTGATGAGCTCAAAGACTACCTGATGAAGGGTGTCCTCCCCGAAGAAGATGCGGAAGCAGAGCGAATCGCTCGACAGGCAAAATCCTACTATATCCTCGAGGGAGACCTGTACCGCAAGCGCCCAAATGGGATCGCGCTCAAATGCGTCCCTCCTGAAGAAGGCCGAATGCTGATCAAAGACATCCATAGCGGAGAGTGCGGCCACCACTCGTGCGCGCGCACCCTTGCAGGCAAGGTCTTCAGGAGCGGCTTCTACTGGCCGCAAGCGCTTCAAGATGCGGTCACCATCGTCCAAGCTTGCGATGCCTGCCAGTACCATGCCAAGCAAATCCATCAGCCGGCGCTGGGGCTCCAGACCATCCCGCTCTCCTGGCCGTTCGCGGTCTGGGGGCTACACATTTTGGGCCCCTTCCCGAAATCGCACGGGGGCTACCGTTTCCTCTTCGTGGCCGTCGACAAGTTCACCAAGTGGCCCGAGGTCGAACCGACGCGCAGTATACCAGCCGGGGCAGCGGTGAAATTCATCAGGAGCCTGGTCTGCCGCTTCGGAGTGCCTAACCGCATCATCACCGACAATGGCTCGCAGTTCACCAGCGGCATCTTCCGCTCTTACTGCGAAAAACTCGGCATCAAGCTCTGCTTCACCTCGGTGGCTCATCCACAGAGCAACGGTCAAGCCGAGCGAGGAAATGCGGAAGTCCTCAAGGGCCTCAAGACCAGAAGCTTCAACATCCTCAAGGGCCACGGCAAGGGCTGGATCGACGAGCTCCCATCTGTGCTCTGGTCCATACGCACAACTCCCTCAAAGCCCACTGGTGAAACGCCGTTCGCCCTCGTCTATGGAGCCGAAGCAGTCCTCCCCGCAGAAATCAAGCACGGATCTCCACGGGTCCTTGCCTTCAATGAGGACTGAAGGGGATATGCCCTAGAGGCAATTAATAAAGAGTGTTTCTTTATCATATCTCGTTTGTTCATAATACGTTTTTGTGTCATGCTATAACCGTATTAAGCGGAAACATTAATACGGGTGTGATGCGTAAACAACCAGGTCCCTAGTAGCCTCTACTAAGACTAGTTTCGTTGCGCGATCGATGATCGAGGTTTCCCGATCATAGGGCATGGCGCCGGTCGGCAATGGAAGTCATATCGTTGGAGAACGATGTGATGGACATACCCATATTTGTAGGACGTAGTCATTACGCCTTTGACCGTGAGACCAACTCTTATTGTTATTCCTGGAAGATACTTTGATTGCACCAAACGTCGTATCTTAATTAGTATGACAATAACGGTGATACTTTTGGGTATCGGAAAGGAGTAGTTGAGACGAGGGGTCAAGAGCGGGATTTGCCAGTCCGCATAGCAGGACAGATACTCTAGGGCCCACTCGGTGAGATTATGTCTAATGAGCTTGCAAGCATGTGACTAGGTCACGGAGACATGAAATCATAGACGAGTAGAAGATAGCGTTGTCGTCAACGAGGTCAGCTGGATATGGAGATATCTATGAACGACGCTCGGACACGCTAAGTATCGCAGTGGCAAAAGGTTTAAGACTTTACGTTCAGGTTTGATAGATGAAAGTCATTCGTTATATCACAGGGATTAATTCATGGGGTCCAGGCCTACGAGTTAGTCGTTGATCAGAGAGGAGTCTCGATCATACCTGTTATTATATCGAACCGCTAGGGTAACACACTTAAGGGGTTTCGACAAGACAACCGGAAAGGAAAGAGATCACCGGGAACGTCCCGGGAGAGGTCCGATGGAGATCGGGCAGCGACGAAATAGTTTTCGGAGCTAGAATAAATTATATATAATATGTTTGATATTAATTAGTGTAATTAATGTCCAAATATGATTTTATATATTTATTTTCGAATTTATTAAGGCTGATTTTCCTAAATGGGCCTTCTGGTGGAAAGAAGGCCCATGGGGGGGAAAATCCCTAAGGGAATTCGGTGGGGGGGGGGCATGGCCGGCCTAGGTGGGCCAAAAGGGGCCCACCAGGTGGCCGGCTGCCTTGCTTGGCCGAACCAGGCATGTGGGGTTTAGTCCCACATTGCCTGGTTAGCAAGTTGGCTCCCTCCCGGGAGCCTTTATATAGAGGGGCACCCCTGGCCTTTTAATTCAACCAATTAATTCTCTTTCTCTCCTCGATAACGTGATTCCCTTTGTCGGAGTTGCGCCGAGTTGAGAGGGGGATCTCTTCCACCATAGCCCGCTGCCGCGCTGCTGGTGTTCCGGTCCAAGTCTTCCGCTGCTCGTCCTGGACTGCAGCTTCGGAGGCCGTCGTCTCCACCGTACGTGTGTAACGCCCTGCGAGGTGCTGCGCTAGCGGTACTGGGAGGTCTTCTTCCTCTTCACGACCTTGAGGTCGGCTTCGTCGGTCTTCATCGTCAACGTTCGTGCGGGAACGTAATCCCGTTTTCGGTCTACAAGGGTATGTATTCCGATCTCCGTTCGTACTACTATATCTGCATAGAATAGATCTTGGCATGTTTTAAGGATATCGTTGCTAGGAATTTTTTTGTTTTCTGCACACGATCCCCTTCAGTGGTATCAGAGCCGATCTATCGTAGATATAGCTGTACGCTGTTAGAACCCGTGTTCTGCACGGGGGCACCGTTCCTGTTATTTGCTACCCTCTAGCGTGCACTTGTGATTCCAGCGGCATCGAGTTGATGAAGCGGCCCGGACCGACTTTACGCATACGCTTACGCGAGACTGGTTCCACTACTGACATACGGCTTGTACCGTATATGTGGCTGGCGGGTGTCAGTTTCTCTCTCTTTAGTTGGTCTTGCATTTTCAATGGAGGGCCCGAAAGGGATGCTTAAACATGCAATTATTGGATCGTTGTTGTGGTCATAAGGTTCGTAGGTATGAAGCGGTTCTATTTACGACAGCCCCAAGCCACGTAAAATATGCAAAAGATAAAGTAGAAGCGTCTAACTTTATTTTGCAGGGGCTATGTGATATGGTCAAGGTAGGTTAATTAAATTGTTTATGAACTGCGGGCGCCAAGAAGACCATGGCGCAATGGACTATATCACATCGCATTACATTTGATGTTTTGTGTGCATCTTATATTGTGTGATTATATATATTAGTATATATTAGTTACACGGCGGTAGTCATATATAAGATGATCCCTTCAAAAATACCACTAGTGTTCTTCCTCCAACGAGCACCACCAAGAAAGTTCTACGTTATGAGGCAGGCCGTGACGATCGGGTGTCAGACATATCGTCGTTCGCATACAGTGGGTGTAAGCCATGTTGCACAAGCGTTACGTGGAGGTTATAGTGGCGAGCCTAGCATATGCAGATATGGCCTCGGAACACGGAGGCCGAAAGGTCGAGCATGAGTCACAGAGTTGTTGTGATGGACAATTGTCTACCCTTGAAGTTGTGCTGCCGGCTCTGACGATGAGGGGTGGTGCAATGGATGGGGGTCGTGTAATCGCTTAAACGACCAGGAGGGATGTTCGTTTGAGTGGGAGTTATGTCAGTTATTTTCTAAAAAATACTATAACTCAAAATTATTATGAACAAAGTCTTATGCTGTTGCAAATTCCATTGTAGATGTCTCGCCCCTCGTTTAACCTAGGTCTGTTCCTTGAGAAAGAAAAGCTTAAGACCAATGGGTCAAACTTCATGGCCTGGTTCCGCAACCTGAGGATCCTCCTCACTCCCCATAGGGTGGCCTACGTCATTGAGGCCGCCATAGGTGACCCTCCCGCAGATGATGCCTCTGAGGATGAGAAGAAGGTCTTCCAGACCAAATCGGAGGACTCCGCCTTTGTCCAGAGTGGCATGCTCTATGCCATGGAAGCCGACCTGCAGAAGCGCTTTGAGAAGATGAGTGCCTTCGAGATAATTTCTGATCTCAAGGCTGTCTTTGCGCCGCAGGCTAAGGCTGAGAGATATGAAGCTTCCGAGCTTTTCTTCTCGGCCAAGATGGAGGAGCATAGCAGTGTGAGCGAGCACGTGGTCAAGATGTCTGGCTACGTTTAACGCCTGAATGCTCTGGAATGCAAGATTCCCGATGAGCTGGCGATTGATAGGGTGCTGCAATCGTTGCCCCCTAGCTATAAAGGCTTCGTCATGAACTACAACATGCAGGGCATGGCTAAGTCCCTGGGTGAAGTGTTCGTGATGCTCAAGACTGCTGAGGTGGAGACCGTCGATTTTAAGAAATCCGGTGGCAAGGGAAAGAAGAGTTGGAAGTCCAGGAGGGAGGGCAAACTGGTTGCCAAGCCCAAGACTAACAAATCTGGTCCCAGAGCTGGCGTGGAGTGCTTCTACTGCAAGGGAAAAGGTCACTGGAAGCGCAACTGCCCCAAGTACCTGGAGGATAGGAAAGCTGGCAAGATAGTCGAAAAAGAGCAAGGTATATTTGATATACATGTTATAGATGTGTACCTTACATCCGCCCGTAGCAACACTTGGGTATTTGATACTGGTTCTGTTGCTCATATATGTAACTCTCAGGAGGAGTTACGGAATAAACGGCGGCTGACTAAGGATGAGGTGACGATGCGCGTCGGCAACGGATCGAGAGTCGACGTGGTGGCTGTCGGCACGCTCCCTCTACATCTACCATCGGGATTAGTTTTGGTTTTAAATAAGTGTTATTTTGTACCATCGTTGAGTGTAAACATTATAAGTGGGTCTTGCCTGTTACAAGACGGTTATTCATTTAAATCAGTATCAAGCAGTTGTGCTGTTTATATGAATGATATCTTTTATGTTGATGCTCCCGAGAATAATGGTTTATTCTTGTTGAATCTCGATCGTAGTACTCACATCCATAACATAGAAGCCAAACGGATTAAGTGTAGTGATGATACCGCCATGTATATGTGGCATTGCCGTCTTGGTCATATTGGTATAAAGCGCATGAAGAAACTCCACTCCGATGGACTTTTGGACTCGTTGGATTTTGGATCCCTCGATACATGCGAACCATGCCTTATGGGCAAAATGACCAGGACACCGTTCAAAGGTTTCGTTGAACGGGCGTCGGATTTATTGGGGATCATACATACAGATGTGTGTGGACCAATGAGCGTATCGACACGCAATGGTTATCGTTACTTCGTCACCTTCACTGATGACTTGAGTAGATACGGTTATATCTATTTGATGAAACACAAGTCTGAAACTTTTGAAAAGTTCAAAGAATTTCAAAGTGAAGTTGAAAATCAGCTTAACAAGAAAATCAAGCACCTCCGATCCGATCGTGGTGGCGAGTATTTGAGTTTTGAGTTTGGCACACATCTGAAGAGTTGTGGCATCGTACCCCAACTTACGCCTGCTGGAACACCGCAACGTAACGGCGTGTCCGAGCGACGTAATCGTACTCTACTAGATAGTGTCCGATCTATGATGTCTCTTACCGATTTGCCCGTATCTTTCTGGGGTTATGCGTTAGAAACAGCCGCATTCATTTTAAATAGGGCTCCGTCCAAATCCGTTGAAACGACACCGTATGAATTATGGTATGGCAAGAAGCCTAAGTTATCGTTTCTGAAGGTTTGGGGTTGTGAGGCGTATGTTAAGAAACTACAGCCCGACAAACTCGAACCGAAGTCGGAGAAAGTCGTCTTTGTAGGATATCCGCGGGAAACCGTAGGATACACCTTCTACAACCAAGCTGAGGGCAAAACGTTTGTCGCGAAGACCGGTACCTTTCTAGAGAAGGAGTTTCTCGCGAAAGGAGTAAGTGGGAGGAAGGTAGACCTCGATGAGATCGTTGATCCTGAACTCGAGATTCCGAGTGGCGCAACGGAAGCTGTTCCGGAAACGTCCTCCACAGATGGAGTGGGAGAAACTATCGAGGAAAGTGTTCTACCTCGTAGGTCTGGTAGATCTAGTATCGCACCAGAATGGTATGGCAACATGGTTTGCACCGTCATGTTAATTGAACAAGACGAACCTACGAACTAAAAGGAGGCAATGGCGAGTCTAGAGTCCGAGAAATGGCTAGAAGCCATGAAATCCGAAATAGGATCCATGTATGATAACAAAGTGTGGACTTTGATGGATATTCCCGAAGGGCGTAAGCCCGTCGAGAATAAATGGATCTTTAAGAAGAAGACTGATGCTGATGGTAATGTGACCGTCTATAAAGCTCGGCTTGTCGCAAAAGGTTTCCGACAAGTTCATGGGATTGACTACGATGAAACTTTTTCACCGGTAGCGATGCTGAAGTCTATTCGGATTTTGTTAGCAGTTGCTGCCTATTACGATTATGAAATATGGCAGATGGATGTCAAAACAGCCTTCCTAAATGGAAACATTGAGGAAGAGTTGTACATGGTACAACCGGAAGGTTTTGTCGATCCAGAAAATGCTGGCAAGGTATGCAAGCTTCAGCGCTCCATTTATGGATTGAAGCAAGCATCTCGGAGCTGGAATCTTCGCTTTGATGAGGTGATCAAAGGTTTTGGATTTGTCCAAAATTTGGAAGAGACCTGCATTTACAAGAAAATGAGTGGGAGCTCGGTTGTGTTCTTAGCACTATATGTAGATGACATATTGCTAATTGGGAATGATGTGGAACTTCTGAATAGCGTGAAGGGTTATTTAAACAGTATGTTTTCCATGAAGGACTTAGGAGAAGCTGCATACGTCTTAGGCATTAAAATCTATCGTGATAGATCAAGACGTCTATTAGCGTTGAGTCAGAGTACTTATCTTGATAAAATACTGAAGCGTTTCGGTATGGATAAGGCAAAGAAGGGTTCTCTGCCGGTTATCAAGAATAAAACATTGCAAAAGGCACAGTGTCCGGTAACGGAACAGGATAAGGCCGATATGACTAAACATCCTTATGCTTCAGCCATAGGATCGATTATGTATGCAATGTTAAGTACTAGACCTGATGTGGCATTAGCTCTAAGTTTGACAAGCCGTTTCCAGAGTAATCCTGGAATGGCGCATTGGATTGCTGTTAAGAGCATTCTTAAGTATCTCAATAAGACAAAGGAAATGTTCCTTGTCTATGGTGGCTGCGATGAAGAACTTGGCGTAACTGGTTACGTGGATGCAAGTTTCTGCTCAGACCCTGTGCGTATGGACCAGAGCCCTCGTCTAGGGAGTGTGTTTGATAATATGATTATAATCCGGTGCAGGAACATACCTGAGTATACCAGCCGGGGCAGCGGTGAAATTCATCAGGAGCCTGGTCTGCCGCTTCGGAGTGCCTAACCGCATCATCACCGACAATGGCTCGTAGTTCACCAGCGGCATCTTCCGCTCTTACTGCGAAAAACTCGGCATCAAGCTCTGCTTCACCTCGGTGGCTCATCCACAGAGCAACGGTCAAGCCGAGCGAGCAAATGCGGAAGTCCTCAAGGGCCTCAAGACCAGATGCTTCAACATCCTCAAGGGCCACGGCAAGGGCTGGATCGACGAGCTCCCATCTGTGCTCTGGTCCATACGCACAACTCCCTCAAAGCCCACTGGTGAAACGCCGTTCGCCCTCGTCTATGGAGCCGAAGCAGTCCTCCCCGCAGAAATCAAGCACGGATCTCCACGGGTCCTTGCCTTCAATGAGGACACCCAAGAGGACCTCCACAACGACGACCTGCTTCTTCTCGAGGGATTACGCCGCCGGGCCGCCCTCAGAGCGGCAAAGTACCAGCAAGACCTGCGAGGCTACCACAGCCGCCATGTGCGCTCGCGCACTCTGGAGGCGGGCGACCTCGTACTCAGGCGAATCCTCTCCAGAGAAGGCCTCCACAAGCTCTCGCCTATGTGGGAAGGCCCCTACAGGGTCTCCCACATCGCCAGGCTTGGCGCTGCGCGCCTCGAGACTAAAGACGGCATCCCCGTCAAGAACCCGTGGAACATCGCGCATCTACGCAAGTTCTACCCGTGATCATAGTCACGCCCGTGATCATTGTCACGTCAGGCATTTTTTGTCTCTAGAGGGAAGCTCGCGGCTTCACCTCCAAGCTTCACAAAGCTTCTCCTGAGGGTCAGCCCTCCGAGCTCTCCTGTTAACGAGCCACCGCAGGCCGTAGAGAGTCTCAGCCACTAATGGGTGGTCCCCATGCCTCGACATGGAAAGAACGTTAGCTTGGCAACCCCAAGTGTAATGAACCATTTCGTTCCTAAGTGAACTATGCGCTAAGGCGCCGCTGTGTAATATTTTGGTGGTGAGTTTACTTTCTTCATTTGCCTTTCCATGTGCGCTTATATTCTTCCCATGCGCACTATTGGGGGGATCATAACCCCCAAGAACCGGATCTACTGATTGCAGTGTTCCGGGTCTTCCTTGAGAACTGTTAGCTTCAAACTGGGTAGCCCCCAAGTGCCTGGTTCTAGCCTGCGGCAACCTGGGACTTATAGCAATTTGAGCATAACTGACTTTTCTGATGAGTAGCCCCCAAGCGCCGGGTCTGCTTCCTGCAGCTACTCGGAGCTCTCTAAGTTTCATACTCTGATGGTGTATGTACACCCTGAGAATTTGCTTTTTTAGTGAACGTTATCTGTCGTTCTGCAAATTCTTTGGTTTAGATGACCCTTTTGGTTTCCTTGAACTATAAGCTGGCTTTCGCATGGATTTTTCCTGTCGCCTCTTCTCTGATAAAAACAGGGTCAGACAAGTCCCAATGGGCATCAGGCTGATTGAATTTACAGGTGAGCAATCAGGCCATATAAGCGCGAGTCACATCGAGCTTAAGCTAGGAAACCAAGAATACAGTGGCTCTGATACTTGCCGGATCATGAGATTGTAGCTGTACTTTTTTTTTAAAGTAATCAGCCCCCATGACCAATGTGGTTTTTTTGCCGGGTCTTGAGTTTGTAACTGCGCTATTTAAGCGATCCGCCCCCAAGACCTTAAATTTGCCATGTTGCGAAGCACTCTCGGGCATGCTAACCGAAGTTGCGAAACACTCTTGGGCAAAGCTAATATCTGGCTGTGAAGCATTCATGGGCATCGCTAACCGAAGTTGCGTAGCACTCTTGGCGTTGATAATGTATAAGCCGGATTATGGCAATTGGCGACGGCAGTAGAGCCGGAGCACGATGATGGCGCTTTAATAGCGATCCTGTTATTAAGAAATCCATTGCGAGCGATAGATAACTCGACTTCGATAAATCCATTTGCGGGAATTCGATAGCCCGACTTTGAAAAATCCATTTGCGGGAATTCGATAGCCCGACTTTGAAAAATCCATTTGCGGGAATTCGATATCCCGACTTTTGATAAATCCATTGATCATATAAATATTCTTCAATGCTTGCGAAGCACTCATAGGTCTCGCTAAGTAATGTAAAGGCTGAGAGATGTTTCATGGACCGTCCTCAAATATTTTTCACGTGTGGGGTTCAGTGTTTCTAACCCGAACATCATCACACGCATCTTTTAAGCGGTAGGATCCATGTCTTCAACACAGCGATCGGTAAAATGTGTCGACTTCTGACTGAATGATAAAATATTAACCATAAACATGACTTAGCTGTCTGAATGTCGTTTGACGACGTGGTGAGGCCCGGCGGCAGGCGCGCTTGAAGCCGGCCGGCAGCCGGGTCATTGATCGTTGATGTCTGAAGCCTGTAGTGGCCGGGTCATGTCTTCGCTAAGCCGCGCGTCATGTAACAGAGCCGCGCATGTCTCGCTTTTGTCCTTTTTTGTTTCTTTTCCATTGCAACCTTGGAAAGCATGCTGGGAACTTGTGTCGTCGTGAGTGCTAGTACCACCTGGTTTTGCACTTCTTTCCTTGTCCGGCACGTGTCCGACTTGCAAATTGGATACTTCTCCACGACGGCTCTTCTATGTTCTTGTCCGATTCAGACTGCAGCGTCGCTGGCTTTCTTGCTTCTCGGTGGCCGCGCTGTGTGGAGTAGCCAGGATGGAAACGTACGTAGTCTTGATTCTATTTTCCTTTGTCTATCCTTTTTTTTCTTGGATCTGTCGATCAATAGTGGTTTTCATAGCTAGCTAGTTGAACGATAGATGCATAGATTGATACCAATCCTTGCCATCAAATCCATGCACGCCAGCTTCTTGATGGCTTATGTCCCGCCGTCTTGTACTAGTCTTGATTCTCATGCATGGGTGGGGATACCAAACGCTTTTAATTCTCATCCCGTCGAGGCAGTGATTCCATCCAACAAAAAGTAGTTTTTGAACTTGAACTGGTTAGCTGTCCGATCGCGCAGGCTATCCTTGCTGCTGCCAGCTCTCAGATCTAATTTCTCCATGCCCGGCTCTTCTATCCCGAACGAATTTGTTTCCGGCTCCTAGCCAGAATCTGAACAATGTGATCTTCTTGATGATTGTTGTTGATCTTCGTCGATAGCGATTCTCTCCATTCTCGCAGCGCTTCTCCTTTGATGAGCACATATCTGGCCGCAGGCCACACGGTGGGCGCCAACTGTTGTGGGATTGTCACGGCAGATGCATCCGGGTGGAAACTTTGAGATGAGGGGTAAGGCGACTTTGGTGTTCAGTAGATTGTCTAGCTCTACGGGGAGAGATGTTTTTTACCCAAGTTCGGGTCCCCATCGGTGGAGAATCCCTACGTCTTGCTATAAGTCACTGATATGATAATATGTTACATGGTGCGCCAATGGCGATCGCCGGGTTTAGATGACTCCGGCGTGGGAGCTCTCTCTATTTTTGTCTATCTTATGGCCCTTCTCTTATTCGACTTATCTCTCTATGACCTAGGAGCCCGTTTATATAGACATCCGGGTCTCCTGGTTTACATGGTAAGACTACTGGAGTTCTACTCTAACTCGTCTTGTATTTCGTATCCTCCAAGTCTTGGGGATCCTTCCTTGCTTGCTGGCCAAGTCACACGTCGCACGCCGGCTTACGTGGAACCTGGCCCATCTCCTTTATGCTTGATCCGGTCCCGGCTTCCTGCCAGGCCGGCTGGTCTTCTATGTCGGTGGGACTACCGGGTTATGATCCCCCCAACACGCACCTCGCGAGAGGGGGCTGAGTACAGTGCCTGTGCCTCAACAGCACCCCAGCAGCACTGCAAAACCCAAGGGATCCGAGCTCTGGCTAAAGGGCATGCTCCCGAAAACACGCCACCTCTCCAAAGGACCTTGGTACTTACTCTCCTCGCGAGACACACCTGAGGAAACCTATAAGCGCACATGAGTCCTTACTACCATGCACTAGCATTTGGGTTCACCTCTCTAACATCCGCAGGGAACAAAAGTCCCTCCAAGCTCGTGGAGGCAAAACTCGGCCCCTAGAGGAGAGCGCATCGCCAGGGAAAGCCTACGCAGAGCAAAAGCCTCGCAAAGCTAAGTTCAGCGCTCACGCCTCGAGAATCTCTTCTCTCTCACGAGCACTCGTCCTCCCTCGAGCGATTTTTTTCCCTCACACTCCATGGACTGCTTGCACGTCAAAGGGGGGCCCTTGAGCATCGCGCCTCGAGGACTCTTACCTCTCTAAGCCTTAAACTCCCCCCGGCCTTGCCGAGTCATTGCTCAGGCATACCGCAGCGGCGGAGTCATAGCGCAAGGAGAAGGGTCCTAGCGACGCAGAGCGAACAAAGACATGAAGTTAAAGTAAAAGGCCCTTCGAGGGGCACACGTGCGAACTTAATAACATCTACTTAAAAGTATATTACAGACGGTGGAGCAAAAGTCTCTAAGCCAAGTCTTTTAATGGCGCTACAAGCGCATCATAATACAGGAGAGGATCAGGCAGAAACTTCGTCGCCCTCATCCGCGGACCCTTCCTCTCCAGGCTCGCCCTCGGAGCCTGCCTCCTCGCCGTCGTCCTCCCTCGCCTCAGCACGCTTGAAGCGGCTGCAGAAGTCGTCGACCTGGTCTCGGACGGAGTTGGAGATCTTCCACCCTTCCTCCCCCTCGAGAGGCTCGGTCACCGAGGTGTAGTCAAAGCCGGGCTGGATGTGCTGGAGGTTGGTGAAGATGCGGTCGACTGCCACCGCCAAGAGTTGGCGGCATTCCTCCTCGACGACGTCGCGGAGCTCCGTGGCAGGGCCCTCGAGCGCCGTGAAGAGCTGGTCGAAGTA
This sequence comes from Poa annua, assembly GCA_026929855.1. Taxonomy (NCBI): domain Eukaryota; kingdom Viridiplantae; phylum Streptophyta; class Magnoliopsida; order Poales; family Poaceae; genus Poa; species Poa annua. Next base: position 78,549,239 of record CM049433.1, read on the forward strand.
GGCGAGGTACGCGGCGGCGTCGGCATTGCCCTGAGCAGGGACGTGCGGTGCCTCCACTCCCAGCTTCGCCGCGAGATCGTTGCCCCGAGCCACCAAGGACTGGAACATACGCTCCCGCTGCTGCGACAGCACCCGCGCCGCTTGAGCGCTCCCGGCAGCCTCCACCGCCCGATCCACGGCAGGGCCCACCTGCTTGTTCATCTCCTCCATGTCCGCCATAAGGGCGACGAGGTCCTGCGACATGCGCTCGCGAGCCTCTTCGGCAAGGCGGCGACCATCCGTAGCACGCCTCGCCCGGGAGTTCAGCCTGGCGTTCATATGCTCCAGCTCACGGATCCGGGCGTCATCCTCGGCGCGCCTCTTCTCTAAGCGATTCTCCTGCTTCTTGAACTTCTCGTTGTAGTCTCGAGAGACGGCGGCGCGGTACTCCCTCTCCCGGGCTTAGAACTCCTTCTCCGCCTCCTCCTTCCGCTCGGCAAGCCTGGCGTTGAAGTGCTCCACGTGCTTCTTGTGGGCAGTCGCTTCGCGGTTGAACTTGTCGAGGGCTTCGGCCAGATTCCCCTCCCGGGCCTCAAGGTCGGTGCACTGCACCGACAGCTCCTGCTCCGCCTGCAGCAGCTGCTCGTCGTGCTGGCGCACGTCATTCTCGCGCTCACCCAGCCTTTGCCCCCTGGCATCCAAGGCCGCGCGGACCGCCTCCAGAGAGGTCCGCACGACCTCGTAGTTGGCGAGGATCTTGGCCTCAAGCTGGACAAGCTCCCGATGCTTGTCCGCCAGTGAGGACTCCACCGTCTCCCGCTCCGCCCTCACCGCGGCCAAGTCGTCCGCCGCCGCCTGGCGCTCGGCCTGGAGGGGCTCCAGGATTTCCTCGGCTTCGCGCACGGCGCCCTCACGGAGCTCCTTGGCAAAGCGTAGCGCCTCCTCGCGCTCCGCCTGCAGAGCCAGATCGCTCTGCCGGCGGGCCTCCACGGCTGCGTGAAAGGCGGCCCAGGCCTCCGCAAGCTCGCCCTGCCGCCGGGTGATCTACGCGTCCTCGAGGGCGAGGTGCGCCTCCAACCCGTCCAGGGACTCCCGCACCAGGCGAAAGGCGACGCCGCGGCGTCCTCTGCTCCAGTCCCAGCCGCTCAGGACCAGGTCTTGTGAAGCCCCACGCGGCGCGGAGGTCCCAGAACCTGCGTCAAGCTTGAAGAAGGGGGCCTCTGCGCGGGGCCCTGCAGCGTCGCGGGCCTGGGGGCTTGGTGGCGAGCTCTCTTCCTCCGCACCTGCGCTCCGCGCGCTGGTGTCGCCACCCACAAGCGGCACCTCATCATGAGCCTCAGGGGCCGGAGAAGCCTGCCCCGTAGCCACTGTCTCCGCCTCCGCTGCAGGGCTTGGCGGGGGCGGCGGAGGAGCTTCCCCCTCCGTCTCCTCGGCCCTTGGCGGGCTCTCGATTGGCGTCGTGCTCGCCTCGGCCTCCTGCTGCGCCGGAGGAGTGGCAGCGCGAGGCGGAGTAGGCGCCCTCTCCGCTTGCTCCTCAGGGCGCCTCCCCTCGAGATGCGGCGCAGTCGCCTCAGCCTGAGGCGCGTCCTTGGCAGGGCCTGCGGTATCCACCACCACAGGCCTCGAGGGCTCGTCAGCCGCGGCCTCTGGCGCGGCTCTCTTCACCTCCGCGGCCTTGCGAAACTTTCGACGCTTCGCAGGCACCAGGTCGCTGGCAAGGAGCAATAAAGTCCGTCAGAAGAGAATGGGCAAGCAGAGATTGAGGAAGGGAAAACCAAGATCAAGATACTTACCCAGCTTTCTTGGCGCGGTTGTCCACCCACGCCATGCCAGGCGAACGCCATGAAGGCGTGGTCCTGGCTCCAGACCCCTCGGGAGGCGCCTCTGCTTTCCTCTTGAGGGGAGCGCCCATTGGCTCCCCAGCAGGCCTGTCATGAGCCGCCTTGGACCGGGGCTCTCGTCGCCCCGCCGCGGTCTCATTGTCGTCGGTGCCTTCCCCCTCCGTAACAGGGCGCGAAGGGGCCTCCCTGGAGGGCTCGTCGTCGCCAGACGAGACCTCGAAGATTTCCTCGGCAGGGGGCGCAGCCCTTGACGAGCTCCCCCCGCCGGTCGAGGGGTTCGCCCTTGCCGCCGCGCCGCCAAGCTCGACGTCTGATGCAGAGGGCGACTCCGCAGCTCCTGGCACCTTCGCCACAGGCATGGCCACCTCGTCCTCCTCCTCCCCCGCCAAGCCAAGCGGGGTAAACGTCGGCATCCGCTCCAGAATCGCCAGGCGCGTGTTCATGGAGAGCTGGTGGAGAGGCCTCAGCACCTCAGCGACCGCCACAGGCATGTCTGGGTTGATGAAGAGGACGCCCATGATGGTGGGGACGGCTTCGGGGCGGTGGTCGCAGCAGTGGAGCCGCATCGGGTCCGTGAGGCCCGAGTACATCCACATCGGCTTCTTGTGCGCCTAAAGCGGAGCGATGCGGCGCCTCACGAAGTCCTCCGCAATCATCTGCCCGGTGAGGCCATTCTACCGAAGAAGCTTCATGCGGCCCACCAGGTCCGCGATCTGCGGGCTCCGGAAGACCAGCTTGCCCCAGTGGGTGTTCTTCATGGGCGGCGCCTCCGGGACGTCGAGGAAGGAGCTCAGCGACTTGACGCCGATAAGGAGCCAATTCTGCCGGAAGTCGTCCACCTTCTTCACCACCGCCGTGACAGGCTTCTCGCCGTTCCATGACATGGGGATAAAGACATCCCCCATGCCTAGAAGCGCGTAGAAGCTCCGGAAGAGGGCCACAGAAGGCTGCACCCCCAAGTAAGCCTCGCAGAGGTAGGCGAAGATGGAGAGGATCAAGATGGAGTTGGGGTGCAGATGGAGAAGATGGATCTGGTAGAACTCCAGAATCGCCTCCAGGAAGGGCGAGTAGGGAGGCACCAGTCCGGCGTAGATGTTGTGGAGGAAGATGGGGAAAAACCCCTTCGGGAGCCGGCCGAGCTTTGCGGCCTGGAGAGCACTGGCGCCGTGCTCGTTGGTCTTCCCGGCGACCAAGTGCCGGATCTTGTCCAGCGCCGCCTCATTGAAGCGCTCCCCGACCAGGGCGGGGCCAAGCACCCCTTCCCCCTACGCGTTCGCAGGGGGCTTCGCCATCGCCGCCTTGCCCTTCGCTGGACTCATCGTCGGGAAAGGAAGAAGTGCGGGAGAGCGCGGAGGAAAACGAAGATCGCCGGTGTAAGGAAGCTCAGAGGGGGAGATCGAAAGGCCGGGCGCGCAGAATGGAAGCAGTAACGGCAGCTCGAGCCGGCGCGCAGGCTTTAACTCCCGTCTGGGAAGTTACCGGGGCGTGGTGGGGCCCCCCACGACGCACGCCCCGCCGAAGAGATCGTGCCGTCGCAGACGCGCAGCTGATCGACGCGTGTCTCGGGCCGGCCGGACACTTTGGGCCCACGACGCTTCGTCTGAGCCTGGTGGGTTTCGCCGTGCCCGTCATGGGCCCGGGGGCTACTGTCGGCCCAGTGGAAACCAGGGTGTGCGGGGCCCACTCTCCACAGCCCTCGCACGCGACGGTGTCGAAGAAATGACTAAGGACCGAGCCAAACGCTTGGAGAGACTCTCGAGGGGAAAAAGTCCTCGAGAGGGCTTAAAGGGGCAGCGAAGGCCTGAAGAGGCTCCCCCCGCGACTGCCCCTCTACAAGGCTCTCTCCCCTGGAGAGGAGTCAACGCAAATCCCTCCACAAGGCCGCTCGGGCCCTGTAGAGATACTTCGCCGTGAAGCAACCGTCGCAGAGCGCACATGGCCTCTGCCGCGGCCGCAGAGTGACGCGCGCGCCTGCGCGATGACGACGACGCCGCAGTTGCCATTCTGGTGATTAAAGGAGTCAACAAAGCTGTGCCCCCCGCGCCGGACTACGAAGCTTTCCCCTTTGGTGATAAAGCGGATGGCCGGCGCTACGCTCCAACGACGACGTCACCGTGGGGCACCCCCACGATCTCTGTGGCACCAGCTGGCCGTCCTGCGCGGACGGTGGCTTTCCCGCCTCAAGGGCAGGCTTTACGACCATGGACCGAGTCCATGGGCAACCCAGCTGCGGTGCACCCCGCTCCTCCGTTTCGTCGCCATGTGGGAACCCTTCCACTGCGCAGGGCGCAAGGATGAGGCCCGGGGCGCCTATAAAAGGAGAGGGAGCACCTCCGTAGCAAGGGATCGATCAATCGGAGCTTGAGCACTCTATCGTAGCGTAGCCTAGCCAAGCGCACTCGAGGAGGAAGAAGACCCTAGAGTTCCCTCCTTGAGCTCCACACTGCCATAGGAGAGCCCTCGGCAAGCTCATTGTACTGTACCCTCTGCAGCGCAATACAGACAAGTAGGAGTAGTGGTGTTACCTCCTCCCGAGGGCCGTGAACCTGGGTACGGGCTGGTGTCCATCTCTGTCGTGATGTCCCTCCTCAGGCTCGACGAGCACCGTCGCCCTGCCGGTTGAGGGTTGTTTGACCTCCGCGTTCAGCCCCCTTCGAACATACTCTTCAGAGTGTGACCACCCCTGTCTCGTGGGAGTCACTCTCCGACAGTGTGCAACAATTCTTATATGCTTACTTATTGCACTTGTTATATTCCTTTGTGTTGACAACTATCTATATGATATACATGTTACAAGTTGAAAGCCAATGCTTAAACTTATATCTTCCTTTGTGTTGTTTCAATGCTCCTTTACTTAGAGACTATTGCTTTGTGAGTTAACTCTCATGTGAATCATTTTGATGCTTGTTTGAAAGTACTATCCATGAAAAGTTTTTACTTATATGATGTAGTTGTTTACTCCTTGTCTATTTGTTAGCAAACTATAAACCATTGATTTGAATCACTTCATTCATAACATGAGCCTTACATTATTATATGATCAAGATTGTGAGAAAGCATGTCACTTCAGAAATTATTCTTGTTATCGTTTTACCTACTCGGGACGAGTAGAACTAAGCTTGGGGATGCTTGACACGTCTCAAACGTATCTATAATTTATTATGTTCCATGCTTATATTATGCCACTTGCTACATGTTTTATATACACTTTTATATAATTTTATGCATTTTCTGGGACTAACCTATTAACAAGATGCCACAGTGTCAGTTGCCTGTTTTCTGTTGTTTTTGGTTTCAGAAAAGTTGTTAAAGAAATATTCTCGGAATTGGACAAACTTTACGTCAAAGTTCTTATTTTTCCCGGGAGGTTCCAGAACATCGAAAAAGTCGCGGAGGGGAACCCCGAGGGGCCCACACCCCCTCGTGGCGCGGCTCCCCCCCTTGCCGCGCGAGCACGGGGTGTGGGGCCCTCGTGGCTCCACCGCCTTCGCCCCTTCGCCTACTTATACCCCTCGGATATCTTAGCCCTAAGACGTGACCCTTTTTCCTCCACGAAGTCCAGAGCCGCCGCCGTCGTCAACCCTAGATCGGGAGGGTTCAGAAGCTCTTCCCGGCACCCTGCCGGAGAGGGGAATCATCACCGGAGGGCTCTACATCACCATGCCGCCTCCGGACTGATGCGTGAGTAGTTCATCCTTGGCCTACGGGTCCATAGCAGTAGCTAGATGGTTGTCTTCTCCTCTTGTGCTACCATGTTTAGATCTTGTGAGATGCCTATCATGATCAAGATCATCTTTATGTAATACTACATGTTGTGTTTGCTGGGATCCGATGAATATTGAGTACTATGTTATTGCTTCATAATATATCTTGTGAGTGCGTTGTTTATGATCTTGCATGCTCTCCGTTGCTAGTAGATGCTCTGGCCAAGTAGATGCTTGTGACTCCAAGAGGGGGTATTTATGCTCGATAGTAGGTTCATGTCTCTATTTAATCTGGGGTAGTGACAGCAAGCTCTAAGGTTGTAGATGTACTGTTGCTACTAGGGATAAAACAGTAGTACTTTATCTAAGGGTATTTGTATTACTTACATTACACACATTGCCTAATGCAATAATCTGTTGCTTGCAACTTAATACTGAAAGGGGTGCGGACGCTAACCGGAAGGTGGATTATTAGTCATAAATGCGGTTGGAACGGTCTATGTATATTGTTGTAATGCCCAAATGAATATCACACTAGACATCATAACTATAGTATATGCATCATTATGCACTTCTTTATTCTGTCAATTGCCCAGCTGTAATTTGTTTACCCGCATGTATGTTATTATTATTTATGGAGAGACAACACTAGTGAACTGTGGACCCCGGTCCTTTTTCTCTAAACTGATAAACAATCCTATTGCAATCCTGTTACTTTCATTCTCTGCAAACAAACATCATCCACATATACGTTTAATCCTTTTGTTACAGCAAGCCAGTGAGATTTACAACCTCACTGTCAAGTTGGGGCAAAATAGTTTGATTGTGTTGTGTGCAGGTTCCACGTCAGTGCCGGAATCCCTGGTGTTGCGCCGTGCCATATTCCTCCACCAACAACCTTGAGAAGATTCCTAGTTTCCTACTGGTTCGATAACCTTGGTTTCACAACTGAGGGAAACTTGCTGTTGCGCTACTTCATACCTTCCTCTTGGGGTTCCCAACAACACCTTGATATGTCCATTTTGCATCACTATTTTATATCATAATTTGCTGTTATTCATTGATATATTTCATATTTAGAGATGATACTTATGTTATTTCATCTATTTTGCATGTTTGATGATTATTGGAGAATTGATCACCGGAGTCTGGAATCTGCTGGAAAAGGCACCGTCAAGATACATTATTTGTGAAGCTCAGGAAACAAAACGAAGACCGTGGAAATTATTATTTTACCAAATCATGGAGGGAGCCACGAGGGGAGGCCAAGGTGGGGCCCAGGCCCCCCCCTCGCGCGGCAGAGCCTGGACCCGCGCGAGCAGGTGGTCTGGCCACCCTGGCCCACCTCTGGCCGAGCCCCTTCGCGTACTTCATCCCCCCGAAAACCTAAGGTGTCCTACGGAGAGTTAGAATTATTCCGCCGCCGCCACGAGGCGGAAAACAGCAGAGAGAAGACAGCTCTCCGGCAGGGAGAAATCTGCCGGGGAAATCCCTTCCCGGAGGGGGGAAATCGTCGCCATTGTCACCGTCATCGAGCTGCACTTCATCGGGATCATCATCACCATCATCTCCACCACCGTCACCGTCATCTCCACCGCTCCAATCCGTTCCCGCTGTAACATCTTGTGTGTTTGATAGGGGAAACTCTCCCGGTGTTAATTACTATTGTTATTGATGCTATTGGGTGGAACCGTTGAATTAAGGTTTATGTTCAGATTGTTACCTATCATTATATCATCTCTGATCATGTTCCAAATGATGTGTTGTGAGTAGTTCGTTTAGTTCTTGAGGACATGGGTGAAGTCTAGATGTTAGTAGTGAACTATGTTGAGTAATATTTAATGGTTTGATATTTAAGTTGTGGTGCTATTCTTCTAGTGGTGTCATGTGAACGTCGGCTACATGACACTTCACCTTTATGGGCCTAGGGGAATGCATTGTGTATTCGAATATTAATTGTGGGGTTGCCGGAGTGACAGAAACCTAAACCCCTGTTAATATCTCGATGCATGTGGGATAGCAGGATCTCAGAGTTTAAGGCTGTGGTTAGATTTATCTTAATTACTTTCTTGTATTTGCGGATGCTTGCAAGGGGTATAATCACAAGTATGTATTAGTCCTAGGAAGGGCGGTGCATTAGCATAGGTTCACCCACACGACACTTATCAAAACACTAAAGATTAATCATCTATATGAAGCGAAAGCACTAGACATAAATCCCGTGTGTCCTCAAGAACGCTTGGTCATCATAAGTAAACAAACCGGCTTGTCCTTTGCTCTAGAAAGGATTGGGCCCCTCGCTGCAATTATTATTGTTGCGCTTTATTTACTCGCACTTTATTTATCTGTTATATCAAAAACTCCTAAAAACCTGTCTGCTAGTATTTACAGTGAAATCCTCATCAAAACTGCTTGTCAGCACCTTCTGCTCCTCGTTGGGTTCGACACTCTTATTTATCGAAAGTACTACGATACACCCCCTATACTTGTGGGTCATCAAGACTATTTTCTGGCGCCGTTGCCGGGGAGTGAAGCGCTATTGGTATGTGGAATTGGTAAGGAAAACTTTAGCTGTATGTGTTGTTTTTATTTCTGTCTCCTAATTTGCTTAATTATGGAGAAACAAACTATTTCTTTCCTGTTTGGAAAGGCTTCTACCACTGCTGAGGTAGAAAATGAGGCGCCACCTGAAGAAATAGTGCCATTTAAAATACCTATGAAAATTATTGATCGTGTTATGGATAACCGCTATGAAGGGGATGGAACTGTCCAACCCGGTGATCATTTACTGTTTTTACATGAATTATGCGAGTTGTTCAAGTGTGCAGGTATTACAATGGACAAACTCAGGAAGAAATTATTCTCCATATCACTTACTGGGAGAGCTGCGCATTGGTATAAATTGTTGAAGAACAGGAATTCTCTTGGATGGGAGGAAATTGTACCTCTATTTTATTCTAAATTTTATCCTCCAAGTGAGATTCACCAAGATCGGAATTCTATATATAATTTCTGGCCTCATGATGGAGAAAGTATTGCCCAAGCTTGGGGGAGATTGAAGGCATTAATGCTCAAATGCCCCATTCATGAGCTTCCTGGTAATATTATTGTTGATAACTTCTATGCAAGACTCTCCTTTGAAGATAAAACATTATTGGATACTTCTTGTTCTGGGATCTTCTTGATCGTATTGAAGAGAATACTGAAGCATGGGAGAACGACAAAGGTAGGGAGTCAGGTATAAAATATGACTTCGAATGCATTAAAACTTTCATGAATACTGATGCATTTCGAAATATTAATAATGCCTATGGTCTTGACTCTCAAGTTGTTGCAAATTATTATAAATCCTTTGCTTCTTATTTCGGTTTGCCCAAGGAGGGTTTTGAAAAATATCATGAACCATATAAAGATAAATCTATTACTCCTATAACTAAAAGCATTGAAGTTAATGTTGTTGATCATATTATTCCTGAGCCCTATATTGAAAAGGTTCCTTTTCCTGTTAAGGTGAAAGAACATTCTGTTATGGCTAGTGTTGTTAACAAAAGTGGAAAGAAAGCTATACAACCTGATGAACAAATTAAAATTGAACCTCCTGTTGCTATAGTTAAAGATCTTGTTACTAAAAATGTTGGAGATGAGTATATTATATTTTGTGAGGATGCTTCTAATGTTGTTTCTCATCCTAAAAGTTCAAGGAAAACTAGTGTTCATGTGCTATCTGTTAAAATTGGTGATCATTGCTATTATGGTTTATGTGATATTGGTGCAAGTTCTAGTGCTATTCCTTATGAGCTTTACAGGGAAATTATGCATGAGATTGGTCCTTGTGAACTTGAAGAAATTGATGTGGTTATTCAACTTGCCAATAGAGAAACTATCTCTCCGATTAGTATTGTTAGAGATGTTGAAGTTTTATGTGGTAAGACTAAATATCCTGCTGATTTTCTCATACTTGGTGCTGCTGCTAGTAAAACTTGTCCTATCATTTTTGGTAGACCTTTTCTAAATACTTGTGGTGCTGTTATAGATTGCAAGAAAGAGAAAATCTTTACTAAATTTGCTGGTGATTCGTATGAATTCAATTTTTTCAAATTTGCTAAAGTGCCTTATGAAACCGAATTGCCTAACGAGGATTTTAAAGTAGAACAGCTTGTCTCTATTGCTCTTGCTCCTAACAACGTTTTGCAGCAATTTATGGAAGATCATGAAAGTGAAGTCTTTATGGAAGAAAGGAATGAACATGATGAAATATTTCTTCGTCAACCTATCTTGAAACACAATTTGAAGGTGGAAGACTTGGGTAAAACACTTCCACCTAAAGAGGATCCTGTCTTTGATTTGAAACCTTTGCCTGATAATCTTAAGTATGCTCATATTGATGATAAGAAAATATATCCTGTTATTATTAGTGCTAACCTTTCAGGTAAAGAGGAGGAAAGATTATTGGAAGTATTGAGGAAACACCGTGGAGCTATGGGATATACTTTGGATGATTTGAAAGGGATTTCTCCTACTATATGTCAGCATTCTATTAATATGGAGCCCGATGCAAAGCCAGTTGTTGAACATCAATGCCGTTTAATACCCAAAATGAAGGAAGTGGTAAGAAATGAGGTATTAAAACTTCTTGATGCTGGTATCATTTATCCTATTGCTGATAGTAGATGGGCTAGTCCTGTGCACTGTGTCCCTAAGAAAGGTGGAATTACTGTTGTGCCTAATGATAATGATGAGCTTATTCCTCAAAGAGTAGTAGTTGGTTATAGAATGTGCATTGATTTTAGAAAGGTTAATAAAGTTACTAAGAAGGATCATTATCCATTACCCTTTATTGATCAAATGTTGGAGAGATTAGCTAATAAAACTCATTTTTGCTTTCTTGATGGTTATTCTGATTTCTCTCAAATTGCTGTTAAAGCTCAAGATCAAGAGAAAACCACATTTACTTGTCCTTATGGTACTTATGCTTATAGACGTATGCCTTTTGGTTTATGTAATGCTCCTGCAACTTTTCAAAGATGTATGTCTGCTATCTTTCATGGTTTTTGTGAGAAAATTGTGGAAGTATTCATGGACGATTTTTATGTCTATGGAACTTCTTTTGATAATTGCTTGTACAATCTTGATAAGGTTTTGCAGAGATGTGAAGAAACTAATCTTGTTCTTAATTGGGAGAAATGCCACTTTATGGTTAATGAAGGAATTGTTCTTGGACATAAGATTTCCGAAAGAGGTATTGAAGTTGATAGAGCTAAAGTGGAGGCAATTGAGAAAATGCCTTGCCCCCGAGATGTTAAAGGTATTCGTAGTATTCTTGGTCATGCTGGTTTCTATAGAAGGTTTATTAAAGATTTTGCTAAGGTATCAAAGCCTCTTACTAATCTCTTGCAAAAAGATGTACCATTTGTTTTTTATGATGATTGTAAGGTAGCTTTTGAAACTCTTAAGCAAGCTTTAATAAGTGCTCCTATTGTTCAACCACCTGATTGGAATTTACCATTTGAAATTATGTGTGATGCTAGTGATTTTGCTGTTGGTGCTGTTCATGGACAAAGAGTAGATAAAAAGTTAAATGTTATTCATTATGCTAGTAAGACTCTTGATCCTCCTCAAAAGAATTATGTTACAACTGAAAAAGAATTTCTAGCTGTTGTTTTTGCTTGTGATAAATTTAGGCAATATATTGTCGATTCTAAAGTTATTATTCATACTGATCATGCTGCAATTAGGTACCTTATGGAAAAGAAAGATGCAAAGCCTAGGCTTATTAGATGGGTATTACTTTTGCAAGAATTTGATTTGCATATTGTAGATAGGGAAGGTGCTGAAAATCCTGTTGCTGATAATTTGTCTAGATTGGAAAACATTGAATATGATCCTATTCCTGTTAATGATAGTTTTCCAAATAAACAATTAGCTGCAATAAGGGTGAGTTCACGAGATAGTCCTTGGTATGCTGATTATGCTAACTTTATTGTTTCGAAGTATTTGCCTCCAACCTTTTCAGCTCAACAAAGAAGAAAATTCTTTTATGACTTGAGGCATTATTTCTGGGATGACCCACACTTATACAAAGAAGGGGTGGATGGTATTATGCGAAGATGTGTTCCGGAATATGAACAACAAGAGATATTGAGAAAATGCCATAGTAGTGCTTATGGAGGACATCACGCTGGAGATAGAACTGCACAAAAGGTTTTACAATCAGGTTTTTATTGGCCTACTCTTTTTAAAGATGCAAGAAAGTTTATTTTGTCTTGTGATCAATGTCAAAGAATTGGTAATATCTCTAGACGTAATGGAATGCCTATGAATTATTCTCTTGTTATTGAGCCATTTGATTGTTGGGGATTTGACTTTATGGGTCCTTTTCCTCCTTCAAAGGGTTATACTCATATACTTGCTGCTGTTGATTATGTTACTAAATGGGTAGAAGCTATACCTACTAAAAGTGCAGATGGTGAGACATCATTAAAAATGCTTCAAGATATTATTTTTCCTAGGTTTGGTGTTCCTAGATATCTCATGACTGATGGAGGTTCTCATTTTATTCATGGGGGTTTTAGAAAAGTTCTTGCTAAATATGGTGTTAATCATAGAATTGCTTCAGCTTATCATCCTCAAACTAGTGGGCAAGTAGAATTATCAAATAGAGAAATTAAATCTATCTTGCAAAAGACTGTTAATAGAACGAGGAAGAATTGGGCTAGTAAATTAAATGATGCATTGTGGGCTTATAGAACTGCTTATAAAAATCCCATGGGTATGTCTCCTTATAAAATGGTCTATGGAAAAGCTTGTCACTTGCCTTTAGAATTAGAACACAAAGCTTATTGGGCAGTGAGAGAACTAAATAGAGATTTTAAACTTGTTGGTGAGAAAAATTTACTATATTTGAGTTCTGTAGATGAATGGAGAAGTGAAGCCTATGAAAATGCTAAACTCTTTAAAGAGAAAGTTAAGAAATGGCATGATAGGAGAATCCTTAAGAGAGAGTTTCATGTTGGTGAAAAAGTTTTATTGTATAGCTCTCGTCTTAGATTCTTTGCAGGAAAATTACTATCCAAGTGGGAAGGACCATATGTTATTGTTGAGGTGTTTCGTTCGGGTGCAATTAAAATTGCCTCACTTAAAGATGACTCTACACAAGTGGTGAATGGACAAAGACTCAAACATTATATTTCTGGAGATTCTTATAATGAAGATGTTGATATTATTCAAGTTATTGCTCCGGAAACTTTTATCAAAGAGAATTTTTCTGAGTCTGCAGAAGCTTAATTCGAAAAGGTACAGTTTCGGTAAGAAAAAGTTCGCGCTTTTAATTTTGGAAGACATAGAAATTATTTTTAGAAAATATGGAAAAATACAAGACGAAAACGAGCAGGACACGGAGCCCGAGGCGCCGACACCATGTGCTCGCGCGGGCCCCGTCCTGGCCGCGCGAGCAGGGGGTCTGGGCGCCCCAGACTCCGTCTCCTACTCGATCTCGTGATGTTGCCTTCCTTTTGTTGCATAAATTTTTCCTATATAATCCCCCGGATCCCCCGAGGTCCGTATAACGTGTTTTTGAAGTGTTTTTGTTTCGAGCTGTTTCTGCCAGATTTCATCCTTGGATTTAGAGCCATCATGTCTTCGCCCGAGCCTTCCAAGGATAGTTTCTTCGTGAACGTCGTCAACCCGTACATGCACGAGTTGAGGATGCACCCGAAGGAGTTGACGTTGAAAGGTGGGAAGGTGCGGGTGGATGATGTTCAAGGTCCTCAAGGAGAGGGGAGCATGGAGGAGAGGATGAAGAGTCTGGAGCAGGAGGTCTTCAAATATAAGAAGATGGCGGAACGTGAGGTGGATATCATTCACCGTATCGTGGCTGAACTTATTGCCAAGCATGAGAAGGAGATCACAAAGCTCTGGGAGGACATCTTCTCACTCCACAAGACTACCAACAATCTTCGGGCACAACTCTACGATGTTCAGAATCAAAACTGTGAGTATGAAACCAGGTTTAAACGCATAAGTGCTGCTGCAAGTTTCAGGATACTCGAGACCAAGTCATCATTTGTTGATGGAGAGCCCCTACCTTGGAAGTTTGATGAAGAGGACTTGCCACCATCACCGCCGAAGCAGTATTTCATCATCGGTATTGGCATCTCCCTTAGCTTGTTCCAAGCTTCTGGGGAGTGCCGCGGTATCACACCATCATCTTTTACCTTTTATCTTTTAGTAGTGCCATATCATGAGTAGGGAAATTATCTTATATGATGGTTTGCAATGTGGAAGTATCTCTCTTTAGTTGGTTATCTATCTATGTATCCCTTGGTGTGAGTTGTCGTTATCGAATATTAATGAGAAGTTTTATCATTTATTTTCTGCACACCTTATTTTAGTTTGCAACTTCTATCATATATGATTGATCTTGTCATTAGTATTGTTATCACTTTGGGAACATATAGTAAATCTTTTGGTTTTGGCAAACTTAGCATTGGTCAGTAGCTACAATACTTTGAGACTTAAGTGGAGGAAAGAATTACATGTAGATATAGTTTTCAATGATCTTTCTCACTTGTAGATGATAAGCTTAGTATTCACAATTTAAAATTGTTTGTGCCTCCAAGTAAGAATTGCATGATTGTCTTTACTACATGTATATTTGTTTGTATCCATCAACTCTTATGCTTGCTACCCAACCTTGCTAGCCAAAGACCGGTATTGAGAGGGAATGCTTCTCATACTTCCAAACCTTGAGCCAAAACCCTTGTCACTTGTGTCCACCATACCTACCTATTATGTGGTATTTTGCGCCACTCCAAGTAAATACTACATGTGCTATCTTTATTCAAAACTACTATCCCCTATTTGTGTCAATGTTTATTAGCTCATGAGGAAATAATATTTGAGTTTGTTATCTTCCATACTAATTAAGTAACCCTTGACTTGCATGCTTCATCTGCTCGTCACTAATATTGCAAAGAGCTGGTTAGACCACTATAATATCAAAAGGTTGAGAAAGTTAAAAATAGACACTACTCCATGGTTTGAGATTGATTGGTGGGCACCCGAGGATTCGGTTAGCCATGGCTTGTGTAAGCAAAGGTTGGGAGGAGTGTTAAAGTTATCAAAATAGTTGTTTATTATAAAGGCTTGTTTTAAATAATTCGGAACCGCTCTCAACTTGCTTAGTATGGAAGATGACAAGAACTCCATTACCATTCGTTGACAGCAACAAACACCGCCCAAAAACTTACTTTTATGCTCTCTATATGATTTCAAAACCTATTAAACTAAAAGCTCTAGCACATGCTTGTATCTCTGCTTCCCTCTGCGAAGGGCCTATCTTTTACTTTATGTTGAGTCAGTAAACCTATCTCTTTCTGTCTTAAGCAAGCATTTGAGTTGATTGTGATTCAACCATCTATACATTCGTATTGTTAATCATGTCTCTTATTCTTCCTTGTTCGGCACATTGCTGTTATTTGATAAACATGACTTTGAGAGTTAGCAACTATTTAAGAGGGCTATTTTGTAGAGTAAGCTCAATATGTTCATTGTTCTCTGGCCAGGAACGAAGTTTGCCAACACCAACTATGGTTTCCTTTATGCACCTTATTGTGATTTACCTTTACTTGTTACAAGTTGAGTTATATGAATGGAGTTGATATCTAAGATGACTTGTGTATTATTAAATGTGCTTCTTGTCCGTATATTCTTTATCGACACTTCACTACATAAACCTGTGGTCATGTTTACTGAGCTCAGCTTTCGCTTGGGGACAAGCGAGGTCTAAGCTTGGGGGAGTTGATACGTCCATTTTGCATCACTATTTTATATCATAATTTGCTGTTATTCATTGATATATTTCATATTTAGAGATGATACTTATGTTATTTCATCTATTTTGCATGTTTGATGATTATTGGAGAATTGATCACCGGAGTCTGGAATCTACTGGAAAAAACACCGTCAAGATACATTATTTGCAAAGCTCAGAAAACAAAACGAAGACCGTGGAAATTATTATTTTACCAGATCATGGAGGGAGCCACGAGGGGAGGCCAAGGTGGGGCCCAGGGGGCCCACACCCCCCCTCGCGCGGCAGAGCCTGGAGCCGCGCGAGCAGGTGGTCTGGCCACCCTGGCCCACCTCTGGCCGAGCCCCTTCGCGTACTTCATCCCCCCGAAAACCTAAGGTCTCCTACGGAGAGTTAGAATTATTCCGCCGCCGCCACGAGGCGGAAAACACAAGAGAGAAGAAAGCTCTCCGGCAGGGAGAAATCTGCCGGGGAAATCCCTTTCCGGAGGGGGGAAATCGTCGCCATCGTCACCGTCATCGAGCTGCACTTCATCGGGATCATCATCACCATCATCTCCACCGCCATCACCGTCATCTCCACCGCTCCACTTCGTTCCCGCTGTAACATCTAGGGCTAAATCTTGTGTGTTTGATAGGGGAAACTCTCCCAGTGTTAATTACTATTGTTATTGATGCTATTGGGTGGAACCGTTGAATTAAGGTTTATGTTCAGATTGTTACCCATCATTATATCATCTCTGATCATGTTCCAAATGTTGTGTTGTGAGTAGTTCGCTTAGTTCTTGAGGACATGGGTGAAGTCTAGATGTTAGTAGTGAACTATGTTGAGTAATATTTAATGGTTTGATATTTAAATTGTGGTGCTATTCTTCTAGTGGTGTCATGTGAACGTCGACTACATGACACTTCACCTTTATGGGCCTAGGGGAATGCATTGTGTATTCGAATATTAATTGTGGGGTTGCCGGAGTGACAGAAACCTAAACCCCCGTTAATATCTCGATGCATGAGGGATAGCAGGATCTCAGAGTTTAAGGCTGTGGTTAGATTTATCTTAATTACTTTCTTGTATTTGCGGATGCTTGCAAGGGGTATAATCACAAGTATGTATTAGTCCTAGGAAGGGCGGTGCATTAGCATAGGTTCACCCACACGACACTTATCAAAACACTAAAGATTAATCATCTATATGAAGCAAAAGCACTAGACATAAATCCCGTGTGTCCTCAAGAACGCTTGGTCATCATAAGTAAACAAACCGGCTTGTCCTTTGCTCTAGAAAGGATTGGGCCCCTCGCTGCAATTATTATTGTTGCGCTTTATTTACTCGCACTTTATTTATCTGTTATATCAAAAACTCCTAAAAACCTGTCTACTAGTATTTATAGTGAAATCCTCATCAAAACTACTTGTCAGCACCTTCTGCTCCTCGTTGGGTTCGACACTCTTATTTATCTAAAGTACTACGATACACCCCCTATACTTGTGGGTCATCACACCTCACCGGTGCATCAGTGTTGCACACACAATCTTAATATCTTGGTTCAAGATGGAATGAAAATCATTCATGGAGTTATTGACAAGATACGAGAGCTGCTGAAGCACATTGACTCTTCTACATCAAGACTTCAAGATTTCAACACAATTGCAACCGGGATGGGTCTGCCTACAAAGAAAGTTATCTCTGTTGATACACCAACAAGATGGAACTCAACATGGAAAATGCTTGTAGAAGCATTGAGGTACAAATTAGGTCTCACTAGTTATGCCAATCGAAAGTTTGAAGTTTCTCCAAGTATGGAAGAATGGGAGAAGGCATAAGCGATTTGCGAATTTCTTAGAGCTTTTGAAGAGCTTACCTTGACTGTTCAGCTCACAGGAAGCCAACTGCACATAAGTTTCTGCATGTGGTGCTTTGTATTCGCCATGCATTGAAAGATCCTGGTTGGCAGACCTCTGATGTGTTGAAGGAATTGGCGGCAACAATGCAAGCAAAGCTCGATAAATACTGGGATCCCGAGGAGAAGGAGAATGCAGAGCCTATCCATCGTAGAAAAAGCAAGGACATTGAGTTGAACTTCGCACATGTCGTTTCTACATTCTTGGATCCAAGAAGGAAAGAACATTACTTGGATTTCTTTTATTCCAAGGTGTGTACCAATGCCGAGCAGATTTCGAAACAAGTGGGGATTACTTTAGAATGGGTGAGAAAATATGTGAAAGAATACGAGTTAGTCATAGCGACAAGCACCGCATAGTCCACACCTTCTAGTCAAGGCAATACAACTGTTGGATCACCTCTTGCAAGGAAAAGAAGGTGAGAAGAAGAGTATGCCCAATACAAATCTCGTCGGAGGTCACGTGTGCACAAGTACGAGCTTGAAGCATACTTGGAAGAAGCACGTGGGGAGGACGGGTGCTGACTTTGATGTCTTGGCATGGTGGAAGAGGCATGCTGAAAAGTTCCCTGTATTGGCATCTATGGCTCAAGATTTTATCGCAATTCCTATGAGCAAAGTGGCATCTGAATCAGCCTTCAGCTATGGTGGGAGGATACTTGGGGATACGAGAAGCTCTCTGAACCCTGATATGCAACAAGCGTTTGTCTGTGCTAAAGATTGGTTGTTCATACCAAAGGAGGGTGAGTTAACCCCTTAGCATTTTAGTGCTACTACATTTGATTTCTGTTTGTAGCCTTGTTTTCCATTTATGGTGCTTTGGATTTGATATGAAAGTCAAAACATGTAGGACAAGGGCAGTAGGAAGGATCTAGCAGGTTCTCTGCAATCTACAAGGGCAGTAGGTATGTAATGTAGTAGCTTGTGTATGGTACTTTCATTCTGTACATGTAGGTATGAGCTCGGTATGTCAGTTAGAATGAGTTAAAATTGTCCATGTGTACTGGACACACTTGATATATTTTCTAGCTTCTGAGCCCTGAAGTAATGGTTCCATTGTGGTTGTAAAGCCAACTTGATATTGGTATTTTTCATTCCTTGCCAAACATCGACCTGATGTATATGTGTGTGCAGTGGAAATATTCAATTAGTAATAAGAAGAGTTGTCGCAATACATTGCCATTTGGTTGATACCAGGTTTCCATTAGCTCGTGAATATTAGCATTGAAGTCCTTTTTTTACTACTTCAAGATTCGTTTTTCGTGCAAATATAAAAAATGTATATATCTGATTACTTCGTTGTGTTTTTCATGCAGACCTTGATATTGAGATGGTTATCATCAAGCGATGCAGAAGTCGTAAGCTGTTCAAAATGTTGCTTATGTACCTCCCACACGATGTGAAATGTTATCTGGTGTTTGTAGTGTAGTTTGTGCACTTGGATAACTTAATCAATATCATTCAGTGTGGTGAAATGTTTAATCTGTTTTGTGTTAATTATCTTGGAGTTACAATTTGTCATTTTTGGCAAATTGTTCTGTAGAAAATTTCTTGCTAATTTAGGATATGCAACATGTTTGTTTCCTGTAAGAATCTGCGTCCCGGGCCCATTTAGCCAAGCGTGGGCGTGGCAGCTAAAGATATCATGAACGAGATGGCTAGTAGCAATTTATCTGTAAGGCATCTAGTAGGGGTAGCAATCAGCGACATCAAACCACGTGCGTAGTGGTACCAACTCGCATCCAGCAACAGGCACGGCCTGGTTGAGGTAACAAGTTTTTATACCCATGAGTATTTACAGGGTTTAGATTGGTTTGGGCTGAAAACCTAGTGGGTTTGGTTTTGGTCGGGCTGAGAATGATGTTGAATAGGTTTAGCTGGACTTTGGGCTAACAGAAAAGTAGAATAGGAGTGGTTTAAGCAGTGGCGGAGCTTGGGCCCATCTAATGGGGGGGGGGAATGGGCAAAACAGCCCAACACAAGGAATTTTTTTCCAAAACTGGGGGGCAAATGGGCCATATATCAGGCCATCCTTCATCGAAAGCCCATGGGCTGGGGGGGGGGGGGGGGGGGGGGGGGGGGGCAGCGCCCCCCTGACTTTGCCTAAGCTCCGCCACTGGGTTTAAGTACGGTTGAGTTTTGGACCCATTCTCAGATTTAACTCCATGGCATGTAGCATAGTTTTTGTTCTGACCAATGTATAAATAAGTTGCGCATACTGAATGAAACAAGATACAAACTATGATAAAATGGTAGACCATATCGTTTCATGTCATTTACATATAATGGTTTGTAAATTGTAAGTCGTTATCTCAGATGTTTAATCATACTTGAATATATTGTGTTGGGAACCTGGTGGAACTACTAGATAAAATATACGGTTACTTTTACACACTTTTTGGACAAGTGTGGAAGTTTGGAACACGAGGCCATTGTTGGACCTTCTCCAAAAATTAGAGTTCTGAGTGATTGATTGGTGCATCCAGTTCAATATTCTAATATTATATTTTATATCAATGTGGGCCATGTTTCAATAATCAACCACTACCTATATTCTTCGGACCAATGAAAGCTTATAGATCTATCAGTAGAGACTAGTGAGAGAGAAAGTGGAAAAAATAATGTGAAACTTGTTTAAACACCTGGCTAAAATTAAAGCAATAGAGGTGCTGAAATCCATTACCACTCTTTGATTGCCGGTGTATATAATATCCTCCCACCAAAAGAATTCCCTCGTTCTTTGAATCTTTTTTTAAAGAATGTTCTTTAAATCTTCTCATTCGCAAGAATAGCGCGACATCATCATACGGTAACTAGATTCCATATTTAAGTACTTTTATAAGTTTATTTGTTTTTGACTAAACCCAGAACACAACAATTAATTGGAGGGAGTACATCGTAAGTGGGGGAGGAGGAGTCACACACACGCGTAAAGACACCACCGAAGACTGGTATTTACAAATTTCTCATCTCCACATCCCTGATATAGGCCCTAGGCCCTTGAAAAAAACTTTTGGGTCAATCAACTAGATGATTCAACATGACCTTGACATTGTTCATATTCAACAATTTGTCTCCCTTTGTGAAAGTCTACCCGTTGTCATCCTCACGAATGGTTCTACCGGTACAAATAGATGGAAAGTCAACACCATGGAAAATATTCCGCTAACACGGCTTGCAAGATGCAACATGAAGGCATTTAGCCACTTCCCTAGATGACATGCTTTGAAATTTCAGACACCCCCAAAATGCAATATTTTTTGCATGGTTGGGCTTGCAAAATAGAACATGGACAGTCGATAAGCTCCAACGTAGACGTTAGCAAAAACATGAAAGTTGCCCACTTTACAAACAAGTTCAAGAGACACTTTATGAAGGAGATATGCCCTAGAGGCACTTAATAAAGATAGTTTATTCGTCATATCTCAATTGTTCATTATATGTTTTATACCATGCTATAACTGTATTAAGCGGAAACATTAATACACGTGTGGTAGATAAACAACCAGGTCCCTAGTAGCCTCTATCTAACTAGTTCATTGGGCAATTGATGATCGAGGTTTCCCGATCATGTGACATTGATGTCAGTTGACAATGGAGTCATGTCATTGGGAGAATGACGTGATGGACATACCCAATATTTGTAGGACGTAGTCATTACGCCTTTGACCGTGAGATCAACTCTTATTGCTATTCCTGAAAGATACTTTGATTGCATCAAACGTCATATCTTAACAGTGTGACAATAAAGGTGTCCCTCTCGGCTATCGGAAGGGAGTATGTTGAGACGAGGGATCAAGAGCGGGATTTGCCAGTCCGCATAGCAGGATAGATACTCTAGGGCCCACTCGGTGAGATTATGTCAAATGAGCTTGCAAGCATGTGACTAGGTCACAGGGACATAATATCATGGACGAGTAGAAGATAGTGTTGTCGGTAACGAGATCAAGCTAGGTATGGCGATATCTATGAACGAGTCTCGGACACACTAAGTATCGCCATGGCAAAAGGTTTAAGACTCGACGTCCAGGTTCGAACGACAAAGTTATTCGTTATCTCACAGGGATTAATTCTGGGTATCCAAGGTCCACGAATTAGTCATTGATCGGAGAGCGTGTCTCGATCATGTCTGGCGAGATCTCGAACCGCTAGGGTAACACACTTAAGGGGAGTCGACAAGTTTACCGGAAGAGAAATTAGAAGAGAGCACCGGGAGCGTCCCGAGAAAGATCCAATGGAGATCGGAGAGCGACGAAATAGTTTTCGGAGCCGGAATAAATTAGGGGGAATTCCAGAGCCCATAAGGGGGAATTCCCCCCTTGGTGCGCATGGAGGGAGGGGGCTGCCCTAGGTGGGCCGAATGGGGCCCACCTAGGCCGGCGCACCCCCCTTGGGGTGGGCTGGTGTGGGATTAGTCCCACACCAGCCCCCCTCCACCTATATATAGAGGTGCCCCCTTGGCCTTTAAAACATACAACCAATCTCTCTCTTCTTCTCATTGAATAACGTGATTCCTCTATTGGAGTTGCGCCAAGAGTGAAGTTCTCTCCACCATCCGCACACCGCCGTGCTGCTGGTCTTCCGGTCCAAGTCTTCCGCTGCTCGTCCCTGGATCGGAGCCCGGAAGTCGTCGTCTTCACGGTACGTGTGTGAATCCCTGCGAGGTGCCACGCTAGTGGTGCTCGGAGGTCGTCTTCGTCGGCTTCATCGACAACGCTTGTGTGGGAGCGTAATCCCCGCGTTTCGGTCTACAAGGGTATGTATATCGATCTCCTCCGTATTACTATATCTGCATAGTATAGATCCTGGATGTTTTAAGGTTATCGTTGTTAGAAATTTTTTGTTTTCTGCCTGCGATCCCCTTCAGTGGTATCAGAGCCAGGTTTATGCGTAGATATAGTTGTACGCTTTTAGAACCCGTGTTTATCACGGGGGCATCGTTCTTTTATTTGCTACCCTCTCGCGTGCACTTGCATTGCCGGCGGCATCGACTTTACGCGTACGCTTACGCGAGACTGGTTCCACAACTGACATACGGCTTGTACCGTATATGTGGCTGGCGGGTGTCTGTCTCTCTCTTCTTAGTTGGCTTTGCATTTTCAATGGAGGGCCCGAAAGGGATGAATAAACATGCAATTATTTGATCGTTGTTGTGGTAATAGGTTCGTAGGTATGAAACCTGTTCTATTTACGACAGCCCCAAGCCACGCAAAATATGCAAAAGATAAAGTAGAACGCGTCTAACTTTATTTTGCAGGGGGCAATGTGA
The DNA here is from genome assembly GCA_026929855.1 of Poa annua. NCBI lineage: Eukaryota > Viridiplantae > Streptophyta > Magnoliopsida > Poales > Poaceae > Poa > Poa annua. Next base: position 78,571,743 of record CM049433.1, read on the forward strand.
TATGGTCAAGGTAGGTTTATTAAATTGTTTATAAACTGTGGGCGCGAAGGAGACCATCGGCGCAAGGACCATGTCACGTCGCTTTACATATTGATGTTTTGAGTGCATCTTATATTGTGTATATATATATATAGTTATATATTAGTTACACGGCGGTAGTAATATAAGATAATCCCTCCAAAATACCATTAGTGTTCTCCCTTTGGCGTGCACCACCAAGAAAGTTATACGTTATGAGGTAGGCCGTGACGATCGGGTGTCAGACATATCGTCGTTCGCATACAGTGGGTGTAAGACATGTTTGCACAAGCGTATACGCTAAAGGTTATTATGGCGAGCCTAGCATGTACAGACGTGGCCTCGGAACACGGTGACCGAAAGGTTAAGCATGAGTCATAGAGTTGTTGTGATTGACATGTCGATGTCTACCTTTGAAGTTATGTTGCCGGCTCTGACGATGAGGGGTTGCATAATGGATGAGGATCGTGTAATCACTAAAACGATTAGAGGGATATTCGTTTTGAGTGGGAGTTCTGGTAGTTTTATTTTATTAAAACTTGAACTCTATTTTATAATGAACAAAGTCTTTATGTTTTGGAAAACCTTTGTAGATATTAACCAATGTAATAGCCTTCTTCAAAAATTAGGCGCAATCCTGCGATTAAGAAAATTAAAAGGTTGGGTCCAAACTTAATAGTTTTATACTTTAGCTTGAGGATACTCATTTTAAACCATTAGCTCTTTGTGATACAATACCCGCTAGGAGATAAACCCGGAGATTCCGCTAACAAAAGGATAATTTGGATTATCAAGTTTTTGTGCGGATAATATCATCATAGTCCAGTGTATGCTATGATCTCTGCCATAGAGAATTAACGGTGGGTGCGAGTTGTTAGATCGCGAACATATGAGATGATCGCTAAACTCAGGATACACCTAAAGTTGGGTTGATGAAGTTTATCAGTATGTTGACTGTTTTTATTCTCAACCAAGATGGAAGAGAATACACGCATTGAAGTAGCACGTGGCAGTCATACTTGATGACATTGGTCATACTCGATGACATTGGTCATACTTGATGACATTGAGACGCCTCGCTCAGCTCGATCACTGGATGACAGACAACGTTGCCAGATGCAAATGCTTTGTCATAGACTATGTCATGCAAGGGGAATTGTTCACCTTCATGGTTCTTGATTGCGTTGGAAGAATCAAGAATATGAAACAGTTCGCCGGGAAGTCATCAATGATGATGGTGTATATATGATATACACGTTATGAATGTTTTACCTAAGCAAGTACTCGCAGTAGTGACTAAGTTTTTGATACTAGTCATGTTTTACGAAAACCAGATTTACTACTTGAGTAGCTTGGAAGGATGAGGCGACAATGTGTGTTGATGATGGTAGACAAAATGTTGTGATGGCCATAGACACTCTCCCTCTAGATCTATCATTTGAATAAATTCTTTTATGATCGCCTGTTAGTATGATCGTTATAAGTGTGTTTTCTCTAGCAAAACAATTGTTCATATATGTTAGTGACAAAATCGATGTCCTATATTTATGAAGTAATGATCATAAGCCGATTTGAATTTAGATGGTAGAAGCTCCCACATTCATAATATTAATGCCAAAGGATACAAACTTAATAAAGACACCACATTCATGTGGCATTACCGTTTAAGTCATGTCAATGTTATAGTCAATGAACAAGCTCCATACGGATGGATCTACAAGTCCTTAGATTTGATCTTTTGACACTTGCAAGATAACTAAGACACCGTTTTCGGAAAGTGGTCATATAACTTATTGATAATCATGCATATAGATGTATGTGGATGAATGAAGTAATTAACGTGTAGTGGAGACCTTTATTTCGTAAACTTCACTGAACGGTTTGAGTATAACTTGTTGAGAATCATGCATATGGGTGTATGTGAATCAATGAAGTACTTTAACGTATAGTGGAAGTCTTTATTTCATAGACTTCATGAATATTTCGAATAGATATATGGATATCCACTTAGGAAATGTTAGTCTGGAAATTTTGATTCGATCAAACAAGTTCAGAATGAAGTAGGAAAATAAATTTAACAAGAAAAATCAAATTCCTGCGATACAGATCGAGTAAATAAAGATTTGAATTATAATGTTGGCATATCATTGGAAGACTTGTTAGAAAAGTTCCACAAATTACGTCGCATGGAACACCATAGTGTTATGGTATGTTAGGACTTCGTAATCGCACCCTATCGGATAGTGTGTGGTAAATAAATCTCTTATCGAATTATTGTGATCATTGGAGTCATATGGTAGAAACATAACATTCACGTTAGATAATAGGAAAACCATTTAAATCCATGGAGACAATACCATATGAGTGATGGCATGGCTTTTAGCCTAGATTGTCGTTTCAGCAATTTAGTGTTTCGATGTGATCAAACCTAAAATGGATAAATCTTTGTAGTGTACCGTACCTAAAGAATTAGTTGGGTACATGTCTCACGGCATAGGCAAAAACGTTGCCGGAATATACCTTACAAAAGAAATAGTTTCTTGTCCAAGAGTATAAGTGGGAAAGAAAGTAGAGCAAGACGAGGTTAATGAATTTTCTCTCCAGACATCAGAGTGGCGCAACGGAAAGTGTTTCCGGTGTTATGCTCCTCAACTGGAAAGAAGCTGATGATAAAGATCATGATGCTCTGAGCTCATACTGAGAACGTAGGCGTACGAGGTTGTGTTCCACACTGTGTGGTACGACAATCTTGTTATGAAGGTCATGTTAATGGAATATGACAGACCTACAAACTACGAAGAAGAGATGGTAGACCTAAGTCCGAGAAATGGCTATGAGTCATATATGATCCGAGATAAAATCCATGTACGATTACCAGGTAATGATTTGGGAAATCTTCTTGATGGCATCTAAGCTGTTAATAGAATATGGAATTTTATGAGAGAGTAGACACTGATAAGGATCGATTTGTCGTGAAACAGTTCCGACAGATTCAAAAGTTGACCACAACGAGATTTTGTCTCAAGTGGCGAAGCCTAAATCTATTCGGGGTCGTTTAGCAATTACTATAATTTCGAATTGAGAAATTGATAGATGGATAAGGAAACCATGTTTCTTAATTGTATCATTAAGAAAGAGTTGTAATTAGTACAATGAAATGGTTTGGTGATCCTGAGGATGCTAAACATGTATGCAAACTTCAGCTGTCCATTCATGGGCAGAAGCAAGCATATCGGAGCTGGAATCTTCACTTTGATAATGTGATCAAAGGATTTTGGAGTTGTCCAAAATAGTTGAAGAAACTTGCATTTGCAAAGAAGTGAGTGGGAGCTAAGTAGCTTTTCTTGATCTTATATGTGGAAGGCATATTTGAGTGGGAGCTAGGTGTCATTCATGATTTTATATGTAACGACATGTAGAGAATGATACAGATCCTCTAGTAAAGTATAAAGGATTATTTAAGTGATTAAATTTTCTATGAATGAAGTTAGGAGTATTAGGCATTCGATCTATAATTGTATAGATCAAAAGGGGCTTAATAACATTAGGTCGGAATATTTTCCTAGGTTAAGATTCTGAAGTGTTTCAGAATAGAACAAGTGAAGAAAAAGGTTCTTACTTGTATGACTAGGTAAAATATTAAGTTTATCTTGGCATTTTCAGTGATAGAAAATGATGTTCGACATTCTCTGTGCCTCAGACATAGATTCTATCAGACTGAAAGCTCGACTTGGTGTGACCCACGTTCTTGGTTGAAGAACGGGTTCTAGAGTGATCCTTGTGTGGATCAATGAACAAACGTTAAGTATATTCTTCAGTGTCTGTGAGAACTGAAGATATGTTTTCTGGTAAAGGGTAAGAGTGGTAAGACAACTTGCCGTAAAACGGTTACGATGATGCAAGTTATGACACTGACCCATACGACTAGAAATCTCATATAGGAGATGTCCTTTGTTTTGAAGAAAGACATGGTTAGCTTGCAAAGTCGCATATGAATGCACTGTCGCATAATCTACATAATAGGTATAGAAATATATGGCAACTTCAGAAGTAGCAAGTGTGATTGGACTGAGTCTCACTCCATCGACTAAGATATATTTCGCCGTCATCGTAAGATGCGGGATGATGTCAAACTGGTTGACATAGAAGTGTTGCAAAGCACATGCAGATCTCAATGTGTGAGATCTGTTGACTATATTCCTCATACATAGATTCTATGCCTCATACATAGATTCTATCTCATGTAAAATATTAAGTTTATCTTGGCATTTTCAGTGATAGCTAATGAAAGAAAATGATGTTCGACATTCTCTATGCCTCAGACATAGATTCTATCAGACTGAAAGCTCGACTTGGTGTGACCCAAGTTCTTGGTTGAAGAACGGGTTCTAGAGTGATCCTTGTGTGGATCAATGAACAAACGTTAAGTATATTCTTCAGTGTCTGTGAGAACTAAAGATATGTTTTCTGGTAAAGGGTAAGAGTGGAAAGACAACTTGCCGTAAAACGGTTACGATGATGCAAGTTATGACACTGACCCATACGACTAGAAATCTCATATAGGAGATGTCCTTTATTTTGAAGAAAGACATGGTTAGCTTGCGAAGTCGCATATGAATGCACTGTCGCATAATCTACATAGGTATAGAAATATATGGCAACTTCAGAAGTAGCAAGTGTGATTGGACTGAACAGTTTTCTGAGCATATGTGGTTCCCCTTAATAGATCTCTTTGACTTTTAAGGCCCATGCTACGCGAAGTTTCGAGTCTCACTCCATTGACTAAGATATATTTCACCGTCATCGTAAGATACGGGATGATGTCAAACTAGGTGACATAGAAGTGTTGCAAAGCACATATAGGTCTCAATCTGTGAGATCTGTTGACTGTATTCATCTTCCACGAGACAAGCATGCACCAAGTTGCTATGGGTGTTGAGCTTTTACCAAGTTGTAAACTAGATTAAGTGTTACTCTAGTGCAAGTGGGAAACTGAAGGAGATATGCCCTAGAGGCACTTAATAAAGATAGTTTATTCGTCATATCTCAATTGTTCATTATATGTTTTATACCATGCTATAACTGTATTAAGCGGAAACATTAATACACGTGTGGTAGATAAACAACCAGGTCCCTAGTAGCCTCTATCTAACTAGTTCATTGGGCAATTGATGATCGAGGTTTCCCGATCATGTGACATTGATGTCAGTTGACAATGGAGTCATGTCATTGGGAGAATGACGTGATGGACATACCCAATATTTGTAGGACGTAGTCATTACGCCTTTGACCGTGAGATCAACTCTTATTGCTATTCCTGAAAGATACTTTGATTGCATCAAACGTCATATCTTAACAGTGTGACAATAAAGGTGTCCCTCTCGGCTATCGGAAGGGAGTATGTTGAGACGAGGGATCAAGAGCGGGATTTGCCAGTCCGCATAGCAGGATAGATACTCTAGGGCCCACTCGGTGAGATTATGTCAAATGAGCTTGCAAGCATGTGACTAGGTCACAGGGACATAATATCATGGACGAGTAGAAGATAGTGTTGTCGGTAACGAGATCAAGCTAGGTATGGCGATATCTATGAACGAGTCTCGGACACACTAAGTATCGCCATGGCAAAAGGTTTAAGACTCGACGTCCAGGTTCGAACGACAAAGTTATTCGTTATCTCACAGGGATTAATTCTGGGTATCCAAGGTCCACGAATTAGTCATTGATCGGAGAGCGTGTCTCGATCATGTCTGGCGAGATCTCGAACCGCTAGGGTAACACACTTAAGGGGAGTCGACAAGTTTACCGGAAGAGAAATTAGAAGAGAGCACCGGGAGCGTCCCGGGAAAGATCCGATGGAGATCGGAGAGCGACGAAATAGTTTTCGGAGCCGGAATAAATTAGATAATGTGTGTTTAATATTAATTAGTGTAATTAATAGTTAAATACATTTTTATTTAATGATTTTCGGATTTTTAAAGGCAGCCCACCTTAAATGGGCCTTCCCATGGGTGAGAAGGCCCATAAGAGGGGAATTCCCCCCTTGGTGCGCATGGAGGGAGGGGGCTGCCCTAGGTGGGCCGAATGGGGCCCACCTAGGCCGGCGCACCCCCCTCCACCTATATATAGAGGTGCCCCCTTGGCCTTTAAAACATACAACCAATCTCTCTCTTCTTCTCCTTAAATAACGTGATTCCTCTATTGGAGTTGCGCCAAGGGTGAAGTTCTCTCCACCATACGCACACCGCCGTGCTGCTGGTCTTCCGGTCCAAGTCTTCCGCTGCTCGTCCCTGTATCAGAGCCCGGAAGTCGTCGTCTTCACCGTACGTGGGTGAATCCCTGCGAGGTGCCACGCTAGTGGTGCTCGGAGGTCGTCTTCGTCGGCTTCATCGACAACGCTTGTGCGGGAGCGTAATCCCCGTGTTTCGGTCTACAAGGGTATGCATATCGATCTCCTCCGTATTACTATATCTGCATAGCATAGATCCTGTCTGTTTTAAGGTTATCGTTGTTAGAAATTTTTTGTTTTCTGCCTTCGATCCCCTTCACTTTACAAACAAGTTCAAGAGACGGCGCCTCATATATAAATGATGTTTCATTACTAAGACAACGAAAGAGATTTTTTACTTGTGTGGTTGCCATGATATACTCTGGAAACTTTGGCTAAACTTATACTACATCATGGCGTACTGGGATACTCGTGATCATCTTGTTAGAGGTATGAAAAAACGAAATGTAAGGATTTTCCGACATAGATGTTCCCGGTGACCATTGATCTCAAAATTCAGAGAGGAGGGGAGAGTATAGTGCTTGGTTGGGACTAAATTGTTGCGTAATGTGATGCCGGGAGAGTAGCTCTCCTTTTCAAAAGTACTAGGTTTTGTCGTAGTCAATCTGTATAAACTCCTTATCTGTGTGAAACACACGTGGGTGTAGTTACACCCGGGAGTAGTATGAATATGTCCTATATATATATATATATATATATATATATATATATATATGGAATACGGCAAGTTTTAAGTATGTAGACCACACAATTTTTTTGGGTATGTATGAAGTATATATGACTTTGGGTATGCATTTCCAAGATATCTACATAGTATACATATCTCGGTTATATATGTTCAATAGTACGCGTACAGATCAGGTATATATATAAATAATTTAGGTATGTCTACAAATTAGGTATGTATACCCCGTTACGTGCATACCCAATGTCATATGTACCTCCTACATACCTAAGGAATACATACCCAAGGTATATATGGTCTACATACCTAAAAATGGTTCGTATTCCAACTAGGAGCATGGGCACCTAGGTGCCCCAATTGGGCTTCCTATATATATATATATATATATATATATATATATATATATATATATATATATGTCTACTATGTAGACCCAATTTTTTGGCCCGCAAAAAAAGAGAAATCTATGAAGTAATTTTTTTTACCTTTTTTATATTTTCAGATCTATGATTGTGTTATTTTTTATTTATGATTTATACTTGCATCTACAATTGTTTTAGAGATTATTAATCTTCAATATGCCATTTACAGTTTTTTGTGAGGCACGAGCATCGGGGCAAAAAGTGCTCTAAAATTTGAAATATTTTGCCTTGTTTATAAAAAAGGTAGCCGTCGCCAAGGTTTTGGATACCTGTTTCAAAAAATCTCAGAGGGGACCGGATTCCGGTAACCAGGATTACGGGTCAAATTTTTAAATCAAAATTTGAAATTTAAACTTAAAACATTAAAAATAATTTAAAAATTGATTTTAAATGATGAAATCGGTCTAAATCCAAATGCTCGAGATTTTTCGTCCAGTAACTGGGGCACCGTTTTTCGTCCGATAACTGAGGGCACCCAGAAATACAGGGGGCACCGAAAAATCCGGTTACCGGTTCGGCATCCCTGACTGTCTATCAAAGAATTACTTTTGTGATTTTCTTTGCTTCTAGGGAGCATTTAATGCCGAGAACTTCACTTCTCAAGAGTCTACAATGCGTAATGTTTTGTCTGGTTTCACCTCTCAGGTTTGCCTGAGATGAAAATTATTAAGAGGGCACCTTCTTCTTAATAAAAAGGATAAGGCAAAACTTTTGCCTTCGGTTTTAAAAAAAAAATTATTAAAAGGATTCAACCATGCATTCGCCCTACGTTCAACCATGCATCGATGCAACCACGGATACTGCTAGTACGTACCCAGGACGTTCAGTGGCGATCTAATTTATACTCCGTATGCTAGTAGCATTTTGGCCCAAACTCTGCAATTTTATTCATCAACAACACCATCATAATAAACACCACACATCATCCAACATGCAGATCCTCTCGCAACCTCGACCAGGAAACACAGTACTAGCACTTACAAGACGAGAACTCTGAACACACACTCTGACCGGAAAGCAAAACGACAGCTGGTAACGAACGCCGGCGACTAGCTAGAGCTAGCGCGGCCACGGCGATTAAACGTGCGCACTGTACGCTGAGCGCGCCACTCCGTCGATCTCTAACCCTGCTGCGCCTGGTCGATGCGGTTCTGGGTGGCGTCCTTGATGTCGCGGGCCTTGGAGGCGAGCCTCGCCTTGGCGTGGTCCAGCTGGTCGGCGCCGGGCGGGTGCTTGCCGGTGAGGTACTTGTACATCCACGAGAAGACCGACAGAGCCGCGACGCCCAGCGTGCCGGACGTCACGAACCCGGCGGCCATCAGCGCCAGCGCGATGCCCGCCGGCACGATCACCGGGCTGAAGATGACCAGCACGGGCGTGGCCACCGTGAGTGCGATGACGGTGCCGGCCAGGATCAGCCCGGACAGCACCAGCATCGACCCGCCGGCCGTGGCCGCCGTCGCGGCCTTCAGGGCGCACATCATGGCCGGCTGCTTCTGCTGGTAGTGCTGCGCCTGGTCGCCGCCGTAGCCACGGTCGCCGAAGCCGGCGCCGCCCATGAGGCCCCTGCTGTCCCTGTGGTGGTCGGCCATGGGTGCGTGCTACTACGTGTGAGTGATGGGAGGGCACTGCCGGCCGGAGTACGCTAGCTGCGAGTGAAGGGAGAGCAGAGAGGGGAACGGGGTTATAGACGCCGGGGAGCGGTGCACGGGGCTACGTGGACGCCGGGAGATAGAGCGGCCGCGTGGGTGGCATGCGAGCACTCGTGTCGGGTTCGCCGCGACACCTGTGCTGCTGTGGCCGCGCGGCGGCGGCCGCTTGCGTCCTCCCGGCGATACGTACGAGGTTCTAGCCGTTCGATTCGCCGTGAGTTGCACCGTGCCGTATCGGGCCTGGATCTGGGCCGTCGTATGATGCGCTAGTCCATGCAAGCCTTGGTTGATTGATGAATGTGCGGGCCCAAAATTCAGTTTCAGCTCAGCACCAAATGTTTTTTTTTGAAATTTAAAACACACTATATTAAGTCAGCAAGCCGCATCGTTAAAAACCTTCCAGTCCCATTAGGTACCCTGATAAGAAAAAGAGTGCGTATAAAACTTGCTGCTTTTAACCAGAGAGTACAGATATATCGTTTAGGGCATCCCGAGCCACCGAAAGGGGTGGGTCACCCTCCCAAATAAAAATTACATCAGAATCATAACATTTTCTAGATAAATTATGGGCCATCGTGTTTGTCTCTCTTGGGCAATGCTTGAAAGAAATATTCCCAAGTCCTCCCGCTATAGTAAAGAAATCAGCAAGGATAGGTGATTGTGGACTCCATATTTCAGATCTTTCCGAACAAGCATCCATCAACTCAACATTGTCCGATTCAACAATAATGTTGGTGCATCCGATTTGTTCCACTAGGCTCAAGCCATATCTCAAGGCATAAGCTTCCGCCATCGCTGCATTCAAAATATTTCTCATTGGGTAAGCCGAACCTGCAATAACTTCGCCATGATCATTTCGGATCATAGCACCAGACGCTCGACGCACCTGTTCCATTGGGAAAAAAGTAGCATCTACATTCAGTTTGTAATGGTTGCATGGGGGTTTACTCCAAAGAAAACACTTCGGCGTTGCCAACTTTGTCGCACGACCATAATTTAGTGTTAAAGCTTGGATGGAAAACGCAGATCTCGTTGCCGAGGCAACCTTTTCACCATGAACCACCTCACGTCTCTGCCACCAGATATACCATGCGGCAACCACCACTGTTTCTTGCAACCCAAGCAAACCGACCACCGGAGACTGTCCATTCTTTCTTCTGATAATGTTCTCAAGAACCACTGAGCCGGACCTATCCACAGTAACAGCATTCATGATAAACTGTTCCAAGCCAAACGCTTTCCACACCTCCTTAGCACGCTTACAAGTAAAAATTAAGTGTCTAATGTCTTCAGGACCCTGCATGCAAATAGGACATTCCGGTGAGACTTTAATGTGTTTATTTGCGAGAATACATTTACCTGGAATAAGCCCGTTCAGCGCTCGCCATGCAAAGATTTTAATCTTTGATGGGACTTTTAATTTCCACAAAATATCCCAAACCGGGTTAGTTTCAGTTGGCCCTTGCCCATCATGTATTCTCGTTCTGCTACCAAATTAGTGCTCCCATTCCGAATAATATGCAGATCGGACAGAGAAGCTAAAAGTTTTGGTCTTGTGCCACGCTACAAAGTCCTCCTCCAGATTTGTACTCAACGGAATCTGCAAGATCCTCGAGGCATCAAGAGGATTAAAGTTATCTCTAATAATTTGTTCATCCCACTCGCTCGAATCGGGAGACATTAATTCATCAACAATACGTAACAAACAATGACCTCTTCGGGTTTCAATTAGCCTTGAGCTGCTACTAGGGATCCAATGATCACGCCAAATGTCTATGTTCCTCCCATTTCCAACTCTCCATATGTGTCCTCGCTTGAAGGTTTGCAGCCCACTAATAATACTTTGTCACGTAAATGAAGAGCCCTTCTTCGGTCCAGCATTCAACAGATTACCATCAGGATAATATTTTGCTCTTTAAACAGTAGCACAAAGGGAGTTCGGTTTAGTAAGTAACCTCCAAGTCTGTTTTGCCAACATTGCTAAATTAAAAGCATGTAGGTCTCTAAACACCATACCCCCTTGTTTCTTGGATACACATACGCCACCAAGCAGCCCAATTCATTCTTTTCTGATCCTGAGTGTCCCCCCACCAAAAGGCCGCCATAGCATATGTGATCTCTTTACAAATATTCTTTGGTATTTTAAACACAACCATTGCAAAAGCAGGGATTGATTGAATAATGGCTTTCAACAAAACTTCCTTTGCTCCCATAGATAGGTTCTTTTCTTTCCATCCATTCAAACGAGCAATAACTCTTTCCAGGAGATAAATAAAATTCTCACTTCTATCCATACCCACCATGGCCGGTAGACCCAAGTATTTATCTGAAATAGCTTCAGTCAAAATATTAAGCTCGGTGCAAATATTCGCTTTCACACCCACATCCACATTCGAACTAAAATAAATACTGCATTTTGCTTCACTAACCAGTTGCCCCGAATTTGCGCAATATTGATCAAGAACATGTCTCAACGAGGTTGCATTAATTAAATCTGCCTTCATAAGGATTAAGGAATCATTAGTAAATAAAAGATGTGATACTGACGGTGCATTCCTACACACCCTAACTCCTTCAATGCCACGAACCTCCTCTTGGTGAGCCAATAAACTTGATAAGCCCTCTACACAAATTAAGAACAAATAAGGGAATAGAGGATCCCCTTGTCTCAAACGCCTGGTTGGAACAAAACCCTCTGTCTCTTGGTCATTAAACTGAATCATGTAGTTAACACATCTCACACAAGCCATAAGCAACTCCACAAACTCTTCATGAAAACCGAGTCTGATCAACATTCTCTCAAGAAAGTTCCACTCAACTCTATCATAAGCCTTGAGCACATCTAATTTTACGGCACATAAACCACTTTTGCCTTTCTTCTTATTTTTAATGGTGTGCATGGATTCATAAGCAACTAGAATATTATCAGTGATCATTCTACCTGGGACAAAAGCACTTTGGACAGGCGAAATAATCTCATCAAGAATATTTTTAAACCGGAAAGCAATCATTTTGGAGATTACCTTATAGAGGACATTGCATAGACTGATTGGTCTATATTGAGAAATAAGCTCAGGATCATCAACCTTGGGAATTAAGACTATCACCGTGTCATTCCAGCCATCTGGGATTACCGCCTCCAGAACCTCCTGTGTCAACGCCTCACCAATGAAATCTCAACATTTTTTAAAGAAAATAGCATGTAAACCATCTGATCCAAGAGCTTTCAAATCCCCAACTGAAAACAAAGCCTTCTTCACATCCTCGGGCGTAAAAGATTTTAACGGTGCATCATTCATCTCCATAGTAACGTGTGGTCTCACCTTTTCTAGCAGTTCTGGATCTGTATCATACACTTCAGAAGCAAACAGACCAGAGAAATAATCGGAAATCATGGGGTTTAGGTACGCTGTACCTTCCAACCAGTTTCCCTGACCATCATGAAGCTTCTTGATTTTATTCCGTTGCCTTCTTGCACTAGCAAAATTATGAAAATAGGATGTATTCTTGTCACCGAATTGAAGCCAATTGATACGGCTCCTTTGTGCCCAATATATTTCCTCCTGCTCTAATGTTTCTCAATTTCTAGAACTATCTCCTTGTGCCATGAGATATTTGCTTCCGTTAGATCATGTCTAGCAATACGTTGCATCTCTCTCTCGCAGTTTTTGATTTTATTTTTTGAACTCTTTAGCACTGTCCCACCTATGCAGCCTATCATGCACCATAGCTAATCTTCCCGCCAAACCACCGGAGTTTGAAAACTCACTAGCTTCCCATGCCCCTTCAACCACTCCTCGAAAATTCTTTTCTTTTAGCCAGCGCGCCTCGAACCGAAGGACATTAGGCCCATGAGTATCCTAAACAGGTAGTTCTTCCGAGCTCAAAAGAATGGGCCTGTGATCAGATTTACAATAAGGCAAATTTTCAATAATTGCACCAGGAAACTTTACCTTCTAAAGGTTATTTATTTGTGTGTAAACCAAAAATTTGAGAAAGGGAAAAGGTGTTGATGGAAATGAACTTTGCTGCAGGCCATAAGAAAGGTAAGGAATCTCAGACAATGAGATTTCAAATATTTTTTATTTTTATATACGAGAGAAACTATAAAACTATAATCCGAAGAGGGGTCTGACATACTCTTCTGAGTAGAAAGTATATTGGGGCAAGTGTGGTGTCACAGGTTTCTTGTGAATCAGGTGATTCACATTTTTGGGCTGGCCTAATGGCGACGAAGAAATTCTTCTTCTCATAGGGTATTTTTTAATTAAAGTTGGTTCAGAGATAAGATTCTGAGAGAATAGGTGGCTAGGTTCCACCTCACTCCGAGAACAGTATCCAGTTTTATACAATATTATCTTTGGACATCACAAAAGCGATACTCTTGCCAAGGTGTTGGAGATCTTAGTGGTCTCCGTCTAGCATCTTTGAATGAGTTGCTACATCGTCTTGCTTTGATTGACCTGACGCAGGGGGTTGATGAGTTCCGGTGGAATCTACATAAGAGTGATAAATTCACTGTGGACTCTATGTATAGAGTTTTAATTCAACAAGATGTGGAGTGGAGAATAATAATAAAAAAACTCTGAAAGATCGAGATTCCACTAAAAAAAAGGTCATTGCATGGTCTCTTTGTCGAGCGTAATTCTTACGAAAAACAAGCTGGCAAAACGTAATTGGTATGGGAGTAAAAAGTGGGTCTTCTGTCACAAGCAATGAGCATTGCTAATATATATTGGTCAACAAATCACTTGTGCTAATATTTCACTGTGGACAATAAATCACTTGTGAAAAAAATTGCTAGTTCTATATGGTCAATCATTCAGATAGGTTCTACCTTATATCCACCAACGAGCATTGCTAATATTTTTGGCAATAGGCTAAATGGTGTGTAGAATAGGTTTAAACAACTTATTAGGGTGGCAGCGATTTGGCTATCTAGAAATGACAAGTTTTTTATGATAAAAATGTTTCTCTGTAGGTTGGCTACCGGAATACTTCTACACTCTGTTCGTGATCTTTGTTACAACGTGTTGACAATCATGAACTGTTTATGGAGGTGTATACAAGACTAGAAATACATCTAGTCTTTTTATCCCAACATTAATGGTAGCATAATTTGTGGATCGGCCTCCACCATCTTAGTATTTTTACATTTTCTCATCATAATATGCAATGTGGCTTTTACTTTTTTTATACATCCTAACTATATAGAGGCCGGGCCTAAGGCTTAAGACTTTTAAGTAATAAAACTACTTTTATCAAAAAATGTATATCTTAAGGGACTTTTACAGTACCCCTAGATCTATATTAACCGTCTATTGTCTGAAATCCTAGAGCTGAGGTTTACTAGTACTCCAAGGGAAGTGCTATGGAGTACCGCTACAAAATACCAAGGAGTACCAGGTATAAGATCAGATCCTGCGTCGTTCTTCCATGGTGTTGACCATGGCAGAGGCAGCGCTCGAGTTTGCCTGTAGCACGATCTAGATGGCGATTCTTTCTTCCGGATGACCTCGCTCGATGGAGATTCTTCTTTTCTCGGTTCTATGGGTTCTTATTAATGGATGAGTGTGATCTTCCTAAATCATTAATTGATGTGCGGAAGAATGACGATTGGAAAGATGTGCCTCCTGATCCGGCAAACATTCAACAAGCGCCTACAAATTCGTGTGTCCTCCGGCCGCCACCGGCTACCGTTCCGGCAAAGGCGCCTTTTTTTCTGAATTGCTAAGGCACCATTCAAAGGGCAGGGGATCGGACATGTGTAGTTACGGTGGTGGTGGGGGCGGCAGGTCTCAGCTGCGTCAAGTTGGCCAGATCGTGTGTGCTGCCGTCGTCATCGGCGCCGCCATTACAATTCATATGCTGTTTTTTTCACAGCACGCCATACGCGGATGTCGTGTTCAACAGTTTGCAAGCCGGAAGAAGATGATTAAAAACCAAAAATACCCCTATGCATGAAGGACTATGATTGCCCGGTACTCCTTATGACCCAAGTGGAGTACCAGGTGCCGTAAAATTTGCCATATCTTACGACCCTCATATGTAACCTGCGACAGTTTTTTCACGCCGGCCGGAGGAGTATATTATAAATACAGTAAAAGAGAAAGATATGAAGTCCTTTTTCTGTTGGCTTCGTCTCAAACGAGCAGAAAGCGGATGCCGCAAAGTGCTGAGTTCCGTATCCAGTGCACTGTGCACAGCGGCAAAGCAGGACGGATTCATCGACTCCACCACGGCACAGGCGCACATCACAGAAACCTTAAGCAGTGATGAAATATTCATCACCAGTTTCCGTTTGTCCCGTTCTCTTCTTTTGAACTGGCTGCACAGCACAATAATCCTTATCTAGTGACGAGATATTCATATAAGTGCATGATATTCGTACGTGCTTTCAGACGTGAGCTGGATTCATCAATCAGATTAGGTTAGCAAGCAGGAAAGTATGTAGTAGTTCCTTTTCCACCCAGAGATTCATCAGTCATCGACCGAACCATCCAATCCTGCGTAGCTCCTTCCCCAAATCCAGCTGTTAAGCAACATACTACTACTCCCCCCCTGGATCTTACTTAATTAATGGCTTCATCTCTAATTAATTAGCAGTTCAATCAGCAGCGCAGAAGCAACTGGAGGCTCTAGATATCTCACTCGATGCCGTCATCAACACATCAGAATCCTATAAGTTTAGCGTCCGCCATCAGCAGTTCAGATCACACTACTGGATATTTCGCCTGGAAGCAGGGCGGTTATCATCGCAGTTAACTGGATAAGCACGAGCTTGAGATTTTATATCGTGGTTAGTTAAAGCTCGACGAGGATTGCTTCTTGCTCTTACCTCTCTTGATGACGATGGTTTCCAGCGTATTTTTTCGATAAAGGGCGCTTTATTACTTAAATGTTTAATCGTTTACACCCAGACTCTGCATAACCAAGATGCATACAGCTGTCCCACCGTTCAAAATCCGAAACCGATAAACGCGTATTACATATCATAACAATGAGCAAATGCAACTACGTCTGAAGTGATGGCGGTTCAATCCGTTGATTATGCTGCCACGCATGATGGGAAAACGTATCCTTCGCCGTGGACTCCAACCGTGCACAGACATCCGTAAATAGGTCTCGGTGCTCCATCCGCTGAAAAGACGACCATGAACGGAGTATACCGGTACACCGGTAGATGACCTGCAAAGGAGAAGACAATTTATCGTTAAACACTTTATCATTTCTACATAGCCATAGCGACCAAATGATGGCAAGCGCTCCCACCCTAATAAGTTTCCTAAACCTAGTATCGATACCGTGTATCCAATTCCCAAAGATATTGGTCACACTGCATGGTGTATAAAGGTTAGATGCTACTTGGATGATTGACCATATAGACCTCGCGAACCGACATTGAAAAAAGATATGTTTTATTGTTTCATTCTGATTACAGAAAACACAACTCTTACTCCCTGCCAGTTCTGTTTAGCAAGATTGTCCTTGGTTAGAATGACTCCACGACGAAGATACCATCCAAACACCTTTGTTTTAAGTGGTATCTTCATCTTCCAAAGCAACTTGTTGTTATCAACCGGTATATGAGATTGGGATAAGGTATTATACATGGAGTCTACCGAGAATTTGCCATTCTTGTGTAGGTTCCATCGAAATTCGTCTGGCCCAGCTGTCAGTTGTATATTGGCTAACCTTTGTAAAAGGGCTTGCCATGCAACCAACCTCTGGCCAATCAAATCTCGTCTGAACGTTACATCTGGAGGTGAGGTTGCCATTACTTTCTTAATGGTATCACTTTTGTAACGAACAATATTATATAATGCCGGATATTGTTCTCGGAGTGGGCTATTGCCTAGCCACGAGTCCTCCCAGAACCTTATCTGAGATCAATCTTTAATCAAAAAATGTTCAAATCTGAAGAACTGTGATTTTGCAGCCATCAGACCAGCCCAAAAATGCGAATCACCCTATTTCCAATAAACTTGTGACAGCGGTTTGGAGCCAACATATTTCCGATTCAGTAGGGTTTGCCACTGTCTATTTTCGGTCAGCAACTTGAACAACCATTTACCTAGAAGAGCTGTATTCTTGACCTCAAGGTCATGAATTCCCAGTCCTACTTGATCTTTAGGTGTACAAACCACACTCCATTTAACCAGTCGATATTTCTTTTTCTCACTGTCCCCTTGCCAAAAAAATCTAGACCGGTAATAATCTAGTTTTTGGAGCACACCTTTTGGCAAAAGGAAGAAAGATAACATATACAGTGCCATATTAGTGAGCACTGAATTTATGAGTATCAGTCTTCCTCCGAGGGACAGCAATTTACCTTTCCAGCTACTTAAACGTTTTTGTAGTCTTTCTTCGACGCATTTCCATTCGGCAATAGTAAGTCTCCGATAATGAATCGAGATGCCTAAATACCGAATCGGGAATTGACCTTGCCCACAACCGAAGAGTTCGGCATAGGTATTGGCCTCGTCTAAGGCCTCGCCAAAACAGAACAACTCACTCTTATGGAAGTTAATTTTCAGACCTGAAAGCTCCTCGAAAGTTGCTAAAATTAATTTCAGATTTCGAGCTTTTTCAATGTCATGTTCCATAAAAAGAATTGTGTCATCGGCGTATTGAAGTATTGAGAGGCCCCCATCAACAAGATGAGGAATCAACCCTTCAATCTGGCCATCAACTTTAGCACGCTCAATCATAATAGCAAGCATATCCGCCACTATATTGAATAGCATAGGGGATAATGGATCGCCCTGTCTAATACATTTTCGAGTCTGGAAATAACGTCCAATGTCATCATTGACTTTGATGGCCACGCTACCTCCAGATACGAAATTACGAATTAGAGCACGCCACTTATCAGAAAAACTTTTCATTCTGAGAGTTTGTTGGATGAAAGATCACTTGACTTTATCGTAAGCTTTGTCAAAATCTAATGTAAGGATGACCCCATTTAGCTTTTTTGAATGTAACTCATGAACCGTTTCGTGCAACACCGCTACCCCATCAAGAATATTACGTTCTTGCATGAAGGCAGTTTGAGACGGGCGCATAACATGTTCAGCAACTGTATTCAGACGAATTGTGGCTACTTTTGTAAAGATCTTGAAACTAACATTCAAGAGGCATATAGGTCTAAACTGTTGAATCCTTTCTGCTTCATTGACCATAGGTAACAAGATAATTTCGCCAAAATTCAACCGAAACAGCTCTAGTTGATCAGCATGAAGAGCGCTGAACAAAACTAGTAGGTCATCCTTGATGGTTTTCCAGAATGTTTGATAAAACTCTGCTGGCAACCCATCCGGACCCGGAGCCTTGTTATGTTCCATCAGGAAAATGGCCTTTTTTACTTCCTCCTCAGAGTAGGGGGCTATAATTAAGCTATTTTCCACAGCGGACACTTGAGGGATATCCTCCGTTCTGGCTTCATCCATTGTGAAGTTACCTTCATCAGGATCGCCAAACAGATTTTTATAATAATTAGTAATGTAAGTCTTTAACTGTTCATGGCATTCAATTCTTCCATCCTCGTGGAAAAGAGAATGAATATGTTTCTTACTGTGTCTGCCATTAGCAATACTATGAAAGTATCTAGTATTCGAATCTCCTTCAAGAATGAATTGAGACTTAGACCGTTGATACCACTTGAGCTCCTCCTCACGTAGCAGGTTTGCTATTTGCGCATTAGATTGACTTTTCAGTTCAATCTCATGCGTAGATAGTGTCCGCACCTCCGCGAGGGCCTTAAGCTCATCAATAATGGTTGATAGCCGTTTCTTTTCTTTCCTAAGTATACCAGTAATATGACGTGCCCAGCCAGAGAGATGTTTGCGTATTGCACGAATTTTATTATTCCATCTTTCAATTGGTGAACGTCTCACTACCGGTTTTTCCCATACATTCTTAACCATTTCATGGAAACCTTCCCTATGTAGCCAACCAAGTTTAAATTTGAACGATTTTCTACGTATAGGACACGGCGTTCCCGTGTTCAGAAGTATAGGAGCATGGTCAGACAAATACCCAATGGTCACGGTTCGCGCTTTAGAACGTTTCCAGCGTATTTGTATTTGCAAAAGCAGATAGCGAGCTGGCGAGACAGCTTCCCACTTGCTCCAATCCTGGAAACCCCACCATGTCTTTTCCCCTCGATCAAGGGAGATTGATTGGTTAGAGTTTATAATAAAATCATGCAGTGGGAAAACCTACCGTTTAAAGCTTTGAAAAAAATATTGCCGCTCGACCTGGGATTGGATGCCTCGTATTTGTTTAATTCTGGGGTTTTGGCGGGTTTGGGAGATTATGTCATCCGGCATTGTTATTGTTTGTTTGATTTAGCATTCTAGTTTAGCAAGCCGCTTATGTTTTTTGCAAACCCAACCGCAACACAATCTGAGCGTACAAGTGTGGTGGTATATGTGTCTGATTTGCAAACAAAAACAAATGCAGTGATCCGTTCATTCAGTTGATGGTGTGCCTGAACTGAATTTGCGTCGATTAAATCACAAAGCTTAAAAGAGGCTTTTGATCTCCTCCATATCTCTCCTTCACCCTACAGATCTTTGTACAGTTTCATTACCATCAAGCTCGATCACGATTTGCAAAGGATGTGGTGGATACTCACACCAAACTAGCCCCGACGCTGACACCAGTAAAACCATACGACTCAAAACGAACCACGACAGAACACACACAGTACTCGTCGATCCACTTGGGCGAGTTGCACCGAGCAGAGGAAGTATCCAGGCCCAAATCGCAGCACCCAGTTGCTCCGATCGAGCTTATCGATCCATCCAATGGAGACGTCGCTGGGTTGCTTTGCTTCTGCTCCTTGGCTTGCTCGCCGTCTCATTCCATTGCCATCGCCATCGTCGTCATCTCGCACTGGTGCAACTGTGCAAGGCAGGCCGCTTTCACGACCATGCACTTGCCGCAAAATCCATTCCGCATTGTCTCGCAATCCAAGCGGGGCTGGGCCGGCCTAGCTGACGAGCTGCTGCACGCGCACCTGCTCGACCGGCGCGGCGGCGGGGAACCACGCCTGGGCGGGGCGGCTCAGCTGGCTGGGCGGCGGCACCAGGGCCATGGCCAAGGACGCGGCCGCGGCCTCGCCTCTTTTTCTTCTCTTCGGCGAGGTCCCGGACGAGGAGGAGGAAGATTGCGAGGACGAGCTATCCGAGGTCGCCGGCTCGGACGACGGCCGCTTGTCACCCGCGGTAGCGGCAGCGGCTGCGGCCGCGGCGTGGGCGGCTGCGATCTCGGAGCCGATGCGGAGCGGGAAGTTGAGGAGCGCGCGGGAGCCGCGCATGCGGTATGCGGCGCGGTCGTACGCGACGGCTGCGTCCTCGGCGGTGTCGTAGGTGCCAAGCCAGACGCGCGCGCCGTTCTTGGCGGGGTCCCGGATCTCCGCCGCGAACTTGCCCCACGGCCGCTGCCTCACGCCTCTGTAGTGCTTGCCCCTGGCCACCGAGGCCGCCGCGGCCTCCTCCTCCTCCCTCCGGGGCGCGTCCGCGCTGGGCGTCGCGGGGTGGTAGTAGCAGGGCTGGTCCAGCTCCTGCTGCTCGAGGGAGAGACCGAAGCACGCGTCGTCGTAGGAGGAGGAGTCCGGGGAGGACGGCAGCGGCTCGGGCTTGACGGCGGCGAAGGAGCCGTCGGGGAGCCAGCCGCAGGAGAAGGCGTCGCGGAGCGCGCCGTAGACGACCATGTCGTCGGCGTCGTCGGCGCGGAACGGGAGCGACTCGCTCCACTGGTCCGCCACCAGGCTGCCGAAGCTGGTGGTGCGGCGGTACGCCGGCTTCCCCTCCGTCATCGCGCGCGAGGTGTCGTCCATGAGGTGGTGCCTGATGGTGTCCAGCACCAGCGCCTCCGTCGACGCCGGGTTGAGCAGCATGGTGATGCTCCTCTGCTCTGTTTCCTCTCCCGGGGTGGGGGTGGTGTCTCGCTGAATTCAGAAGAGGTGATGACTGTGTGTGAACTGATGGAATGGTCGGAACGGGTCGGGGTGGCTGGTTATATAGTGGGAGACGTCCTAAGGCTAGGGGTCGCGGTTCGTTGAACTTTCCTGCGTTGGCTCCATCCACGTGACGGAATGGGTTGGCTTCCCTTCCCACCCGCTAAAATAATCCAACCTTGGAGAGGAAGCACAGGGCCAGATAGCTGACGCCGATCCTCGTATTTTATTTTTTGTCCGAGCAGCAGAGCAAAGTGGGAAAAAAGAGTATTTTACGGAGAGGCAGCCGCTGCCCT
Organism: Poa annua; assembly: GCA_026929855.1. Taxonomy (NCBI): domain Eukaryota; kingdom Viridiplantae; phylum Streptophyta; class Magnoliopsida; order Poales; family Poaceae; genus Poa; species Poa annua. The sequence goes on from CM049433.1 coordinate 78,593,070, forward strand.
CGCCTTTTGCGCTCCCCGACTTTTTTGTTGGGTTGCGCCGTGCGGGTGGGGGTGACGTCACTGATGAGGTCGTCGACCTCCCGGGCTTGCATGGCCCGCCCGTCCACCGCTGTGGGGCGATCGTGTGAGCACGGACGGACGGACGTTGGCATCCATATTGAATTGATGGATGAACATTGGAATCTAGATACCATCTGATCATGATGATGCCTTCTAGATGATCGATCGTCCCCCAACCTCTGCGACTGCGTCCTTTCGGCATATTCTCCGTTTATCTTTTTTTTTTGGAACAAATTCTCCGTTTATCTAGATGAGCTCAACTGATCTTCACATGGAGTATCTCTTCTTCTTTTTTTGCGGGAAATATGGAGTATCATTCGTTCTCTTCTTTTTTTTTTGCGGGAAATATGGAGTATCATTCGTTGTGTTAAGGGATTGTTTGATTCAAAGTAATCTTGTAGGATTCTTGTAGGATTTTATCCCATAGGAATTTTTCCTTTCCTAGTGGTTTGATTTATAGGATTGGTTCCTATAGTAATTTTTTCCATAGGGAATTTTTGTACTACTTCCCGTAGGAATTCTAACATTCACTACAAACTCTTTTTACAATTCCTTTGGTGGAATCAAACAAACTTTGATTCAAACCAAATCCTATAGGATTGGAGTGTACATGACATAGCAATCCTATACTTTTCCTATTCCTATGACTTTCCTATCCTATGAATCAAACAAGCCCAACTCTGGAGAATTTTGCCTCCCGTAACTTTTGTTTTCTGTCACCTGATCCCTCTGGAAAGTGATCCCCGCTCCCCATCCCTTCCTCTCCTCTCTCCCGTCGCTATGAGAGTTGTCTTGGGTGCTCACAGCCCTCCCCCTCTCTTCTTCGGCGGCATTGCCGGCCGGAAATGGGGTGGGAGAGGTGCCTCGCATATCACTGTGCATAGTAGACTAAGTTCTCCTTTCCACTTTATGGTGTTTGACTTCTTGCTGAGGGATTGTTCGTGGTGGATGCTTCCGGGTCGCATCTAAACACGGTTGGTGCGTTGGTGCTTCTGCTTCTCCTCATTGCGCTCCGGAGGTCGGAGGCGGGAGGAGTTGGAGCTCTGGCGCCCTTCTACTTTCAATAAGCCCGATGCATGGTCGTGATCCACGCGTACCTTTAGAAATGGCCGTCATAGAGGCGTGCAAGACTAGAGGAGGCCTGGATTTATCGGCCATGGTCTGGTTTGTCTGGGTCTGCTTCCCTTCCTTTCATGCTATTGTCGAGGTGACGGAGTGGGAAGAGAGGTGAGTGGTGCTCACAGCTTTGGTTGATGCTTTTTCGTGCTTCCCACACGGCGGTTGTTGTCGACGCCGTGATCATTGGCCGGCATGGCGGTCGTAGTTCTACCTCTTTGACGGAGGCTCTTAAAGTCCTGCATGGATCTCGACGTCTCCATATCTTCAAGTGGTGCGCCTTGGTGGCTCCGAGAAGGTTTGTGCAGTGGCTCCTCGCCCGAAGTACTCCTGACGAACCGTTGTGTGTCACCAGTAGGCTTATTTTATGTGTCATTAGTAAGCCTTTTCCTACTAGTGGGCGGGTTGTTGCCTCTCTGATCTCGGCGTAGCCAGCGCCTGGAGGTCGACGACGAGCGTCTTTGGTGGAGACCCCCGGGACCTGATTGCAATTTTTGTTTTGTTTCAGAGGCGTGTTTATTATAAAACGGGAGACCTTATTCTTAAACTATAGATTTATTAGTACATGTATTGAAAATAAGTCTCTTTATAATTTGTACCGCCACATGCATGGTTCAATATGAGAGCAGCTGAGTCCTTCGTGGCCACACCCCTTATGCAAAAAAAATGTGGAAAGTGTAAAATCTTACTTATTCCATTTGCCTTTTGTTAGTTAGCGAAGAATATTCAAATTCAACACAAGCTACTACTCGTAGATTACCACGTCCCGCAACAATCCCGAACTGATAAATATCGAAAGAAACAACGTTTCCCCGCAGCGAAGAAAAACCATGGAAAAAAATTGAACCCTGCCAAAAACAAAGGGTCGGTATTGAATGCAAGTGGCCCTCAGGTTTGCCATCACAGGAAGAAATGGCGTATAGAAGTCATGCGGTGCATTGCTTCTGGACCGTTGCGCTTTCACGCACATGACGATAGGGACGGGTTCTCCCGTAGGGCCCAAACCAGCAAGAAAGCATCGTGATTTTTTTGGGAATTGTTCTAGTGCCAAGAGTAGGATTTGCCATCACCACCGAGAATTTGATGATACAAAATTACATCGTCGCTGACAAGACAGGGTAGATAAGAATAACATACTTCGGTTTAGCTTTTACGCCAAGAAAATTCTTACAGTACTACTTATCACGGTTATGCCACAAGATAAAATAAAAATCATCGGTGGAGCACGTGATTTTCTTCGGATCTTGACCAAGGGTGATCGAGGAGCGAGCCAATTTGGTGTGGAAGTCATCGAACAAAAACAGAGAAACAGATTGGTGGCAGCGACAGCGACGCGCGCGTGTCTCTGTCGTGTAGGGTGCCATCTAGATAAGGTCGCCATTCGAGCTTTCAGACTTGCTTTTCTACGGGGTGATGGCATGACTGAGAGTTCAGCTGCAGAGGTCCAGATCTTTCTTTGTGTGGAAAAAGTCGAACTTCTAAATATTTTTGACAACCAAATAACGATTAGAAACACTAGAAGACATGTTCGCCATCCTCACTCCTTACTCATCGGAGAATGGTAAAATTTTGTCGTGGAACAGTTTTTTTAGAAACACAGTACAGACGCAGACGCTCACAAACACGCACGTACAGACACCCCTAAAACCGCACACACGCACACGCTACCCCTATGAGCACCTCCGAGAGACTGGTCTGGCAAATCTTGAGGTTGACGAAGTCACCACGTGCGCCTCGCTGTTGACGGGCACGTCACCTACCACTGAAAGCATAGCGCCGGTTAAATGCTGAAAAATCCAGAAAAATGCGAGCACCCATGCCAAGTCTGGGACTTAAACCTGGGTGGGCTGGTTCCACCACAAGGAACCAAACCAGTTGAGCTAGGCTCACTTCGCTGTCGTGGAAGAGTTTGTTATAGTAGATGGACAGAAAGTCGTCGTGCTCGGATTCAGAAAGACCAGCACACTAAATTTGTACCCATCGATAACGTAGGCAGCCATATATATATTGAACATGTCATATATGCGACCACACGAACGAACACGAAAAAGATCGAATTTCTAGAAATTCGCCGGACAAACAAGTCCTATCGCCTTTCACTAGGCTAAGCGCACCACCGGAGCGATGATGGAACGGGGAAGAGCTTCTTCTAACGTTAGAATGTCACCGCCTCCGCCACATCATTTCAAAGACGACACTGAAGCAATCTAGAAAAAGAACGGGAACCTTTACATCGGCGCGGGTCCACGGTCCACACCATGTCCGAGGCCCCATGGGCCGATGGAGGTGGGAGTACCACAAACTTCACCGGCTAGAGGGCCGGGAACCCTAGATCGATTTTTGGATTGCCTCCTGACCTTCACAAGATGTACCACATGTGATGATCTTGTACCTAAGTAACTTGATTTGCTTATTGAGGTTGATTTTCTTTCGTTATTGAGGTTTATCTTATGGAAGGACAATGGGTGGCAATAGAGTCACACAGGTTTTAGCAGTAAGTGCAGGTATGTTAAGATTTACTCACCCTATTCACAATTATTAGATTTGTACCATTTTCAGTAACGTATGTATCTGCACGAGATATCTAGTGTGTAGTTTTTTTTGTCAAAAAATAGGGCTTCATCATTTCGTTTTTCATCAAAAATGAAATACTCAGAAGTTTTACGGCATCCATGGGCCAGGCTAAGTACAATGGCCGAGTGTAGTTTTGTATACATAATAAAAAGCATCGGTTGTTGTAAGACTTCGTGGTATTTACGAGTGTAGACAAAAAGACAAACCATCAAAACAGAAATACGACATGTGGACAACGTCGAGTTCTATGGGTGTGTACATACTCAATCCAAAATTCGTATTTTTATCGGCTAGGCAACAAAAAAGGACAAATCTGGTAAAATACAAAGTTTTCTAAACTATGTACTGTTCACCACCCGTATACACTCATATGTTAGTTTTGTGCATTCTCAGATTTAAGGAATGGTCTATTTTGTAAAAAAAAAAGGAGCTATATGTTGGTTCGGCTATAAAACAACACTCTTACATTAGAAAACAGCACTCATATTTTGTGATTGTGAACGGAGGGGGTATTTTCCATATTCACTACTAGACTACATTGCTTGCATACCCTCCGTCTCCGACGTCAGCTACACAAAGGATTAGGCCATGATCAAACCCGTTCCCAACACAGCATGCATCCACAAACAACAACAGATGTTGGACTAGTCAATGGTCAAGACGGAAGTTGACCGTGGACTAGTAGAAGAATGGATCACAGGTCCCACATGGTGGCTCGACCCGATCGGCCACAAGGATAGCAATCAGACGGGTCACGGTCTCGTCTTCTCGCACGGACGCAGAGGAGCCGGAGGAAAAGTCTCTGCCTTGCGTTGCGTGCAAGATACTTTCAAAGTCCACGTCTTTGTGCTCTCCTTCCCGGGACCTTCCTTCCTTCCTTCCTTCTAGAAGTACTTCCGAGTTTCGACATCGAGGCTAGTACTTCGCACACTGCACAGTGGTGTTTCTACTGTGGCTCTTCCTGGCCAGTTGCGCCTGCTATCCGACGTGAAACGATTTCAGGAATCGAAACAACTTCACGTACTGTAAGATACTTTCTGGTACGAAATCTGTGCGACACTTCATTCGTCGGACGAGCCAGACCTACGAAAACTATCCAAGGGCGTGTGCATAATCCATCGCCCGGGAATCGTACCGATTCTGTCGGAAGTATAGCAGATTAGCAGTGCTCGGAAGGAATTCATACTCATGTGCACCATCCAATCATCTTTGGTGAGTCCTCTCGTGATCGTGGCCGCGCGTCGACCAGGAGGGACCTTAACCGTCGCCACCAGAACCTCCCTGCCCCCTCACCCTCCTCTCTCGGAACGAGATCCTCTGACGTTGTGGGGGAAAACTGCAGAGGGACGTAGTTGATTGTGGTTCATTTGATGCACATCCGACGACAGCAGCTCAAGCATGCTGGGAATAGGACGTCCAAAGCGAAAACGAGAGAAAACGGCGTCGTCGCCGGCACGCCCAGCTCCGACACCACCGTATCCGTGCCTCCACTCCCGCTACTTCCGGCGTCGCGGCAATGCCCGCCAAGTTCGCCAAAACGCAGAGCAGCACCAGACCCACAACACACACGGCTTCGCCACATCTGTCCGTTGCCTCTCCTCGGCCTCCCGTTCCGCCAGCCACCTCCACGGCCGCGCCGGCCAAGAAAACGCAGACGAAGCCAAAACAACAGGGAAAGAAGAAGAAGAAGAAGAAGAAGAAGAAGAACACGTCTGCGTGGCGGCAAACTTCCAAGGCGCGCACGGCTGCGGGCACGGCCGCGCCCGAGGCCACAAAGGCAGTGGTGGCGGTGGCCACTTAGGCTGGGCTGGGCGTGCCGGCGACGACGCCGTTTTCTCTCGTTTTCGCTTTGGACCTGCTATTCCCAGCGTGCTTGAGTTGCTGCCGTCGGATGTGCATCGAACTAACCACAATCAACTACGTCCCTCTGCAGTTTTCCCCACAACGTCAGAGGATCTCGTTCCCCTCTCTCACCATCGTTAGAGGGCACGACCAGGCTCGCACCGACGCCGGCGAGCCCTCTTATCGTACCCTCTGCCTGAAGGAGTCGGGGCGGGTTGAGGCCCTAAGACGTGGGCATGGCGTGGCCGCCGACGTCATGACGCGGATGATCCTCCTCGGCGGCGTGCCAGACGGTGTGGTGGCCTTCTCCAGAGTCCAGACAGATCGGCTGCGTTTGAGGCGGGTAGTGGCCTCCGTCTTCTACAGCTCGACTCCTAGGGATACATTCCATTTGTAGATCCAAATAATTGAACCATGTCAAGAGTTCTTTAATGTGGTAAACTGTCAATAGGTTTTAACGAACAAAAATATCAACTCCGATACGATTACATGTCTTTATGGAAAAAGGTAAAGTTGACCCAAATCTTGTACTATCATAAATAATTCGCTTCCTAAGCAACTCTCTCGAACAGTGACATAATCATCTTTTCCCCGCACGGTGTGACATCAAGTTCCTTGAATCACCATCCATGACGATGAGCAACAAACTACTCCAGTACATGTTAAAGAAAAGAGAAACAAATTAGGCCCGTCGAACTCCCACAAAAGGCCCATTAGTGCTATCATTCTTTGACATACTGCCAAAAATATCAATTTTTTTTTTTTAAATATCAAATTCTGAGCTAGAGGAAGCACTTGCTAGAATTCAGAATCACACTCGCCCCTAATTAAACTCCTTCCACACGATCCATTTACCGTTTATAGCACAGATCGTCGATTCACCCATTTTCCTTTTACTTACCGTGGATCATGATGTGACACATAGCTGGTTCACTCGGCCAGAAGAATTCCAAGTGAGCGGGTCAAACAAGCGTGCAACCCTGATGCCGACCGATTCACTGAACTTATAAAGCGTTCAACCTAAGAATGCGGCTCGGGAAAGGTTAATCGCATGACCAGCAGTGTTTGAAACGGAAAATGCACCATCATCCACTTGCGGGCAAAATCCTCACGTGCTCTATATATGCAGTTTATATAGAGTGATCATAATGTGTGTAAGAATGTGGTTTATTTTCTGTAAGCGCTTGTATTGTTCCACAGTAGTTATGATATTCGTACCCTGTATTATTACTGTGTATTTGCACCGTGACAGACGCAGGCTTGTGCAGATAAGATTGTCCCGAATTATCGGCTGACAAAATCCACGCATAGACGAACAAGTACTGGAGCATGTGGGCCTGACGTGGACATGGCATTCGGTCGAGTGTTCTTGGTGCATTGCATTCAGGCCAATATCCCAAAATCTGACACCAGTTGCCCTGTCACTATCCTAAGAGACGGCAGGCCCTCGTGAACCTTAAATACTCCGATGTTTATCCCGTGGAATATATTTCAGTTCGGGTCTCGCTTGCAAAGCTGTGGTAGCCGTCCAAATAACACATGTTTTCTTTATCTAAAAAAATAACACATGTTTTAAGTGAGAGAGATATTTTTTTTAAGCGCGAGAGAGATATACATTGCAAAGCTGTTTTTCCCAAGGAGAATATCGGTCGATAATATACGCAAGCCCATTTCCTTGGAGATAAGCTTGAGCCTCTACGGATTTTGCACCAGTAGGACGGCCACTTGCGATTCAACTGCACTGTGTAGTATAGCCACTAGCCACTACCTAGATGCTACAGCTTGGCAGTGCATCTGCACGGACACACGAAAGAGGCAAACGAGTGTACCTTTCACGCAGCAAATTGGGTCCTTCACAGTATCAGCTCGTCTAGATGGCGTGAACCCACCCAACGACAGGTCGACAGCCACGTCGAGACCAGGGATTCGGATGTTGCTTTGTGCTTTCGATCTTTCGTTGGCCCGGGTCTACCGACATACGTATTTGCCAAGTGGTATCGGTGGCCTCCTGCTTGGCTTCAGGCCGGATGACATGGCAGCCGTTGCTGCTCCTACCGAACTGATGCTTCAGACTATATTCAGCGGCCATTGGGCTGGGGAATACTGGAGTACTAGATTGCCGTGGTTTTATAGCTGCGGGATTGTACAAGTGTGGCAGTGCCAGCTCCCGGTGTTATTTTAATTGCTAATTTACTTGAAGCACTAGATAAATAATATTGGAGAAAAAGGAGGCCTCCGTTTGTTTCCACTGAAAGTTCAACGAAAACGATGAAATGCAGTGTGTTGCCCTGCTTCACCTGGTTATAAATGTAGCCTCCCATGTTGTTTTGATGATTATCTCATTTTTAATTGAAAAGGGGATAATTTTGTTTTTGCCCCAACAGTGTTTTTTTTTTTTGAACATGTGCTCGGTGCCGAAGGACCGAGAACATCATTAACTTGCAACACTGGAGTTACAACTTACAGATAAGGCTACAGAAAAGCTGAAAATTACAAACAAGCCCAAACATTTTGCACTAAGGACCTCAAAGCAAAAAGAGGAAATGCAACTGGGTCCTGCTCCTTCTCCAGCGCGACGAACTCGAAGCTCTGCGCAGCCTATCTCGACCTCGCCGGGGACGCACCACTTGGGAGGAGGAGACGGGAGCAAGCTGCACACAACTTGAAGGGCCTCCGCAGTGGCACCAAGGCCTGGAGGTTGAATCGAACCATCAGACCCCGACCGGAAAACCGTAGTCAACCTCGGAGGCGGGAGCGGTCGCCATTCGACCATTGAAGACGACGACGAAGAAAGCGCCGTCGTGAGGAAGCTCCCTAGACAAGCACTGTCGCTCATGTTGAAGCAGCGACGAACCAGATCGTCGGAGTCCTCTTCTTCCTCATCACCAAGACGAGCAAAGAGAGAGAAGTACAATCCTCCGGCTACGCAACTCCACCTGCACAAAAAAGCGAGATTATTGGAAAGCTTGCCCTCGGCGTTGTGCCGTCGGCGTGTCTCCCACCACGGGAGTTCCGCTCCACTCCACAGCGCCAGGATGCAGTCACCGCCCGCCAGCAACCACATCGAACAACAAGAGGGGAGGATGGCTTTATTGCGGAGATGCCTGGACCGAGTTCCACAGCCCGCCATGCCCGCCGGAGCGAAGCAACCAGGAGAAGCTGGGTGAGGGTGCACCAGATCCAGCCGATGGGGTCCGGTGACCTACTCCGATTCGCCACATAGGGCACAACCACGACAAGCGCGAAACAGATCCTACTGCTACTATGTACAAGGGGAGCACGACCACCTACACCATCTTCACACCGGGCAGCAGAGCCACCGGAGGGAAGGGAGGCGAGGGGCGGCGAAGGGGAACGAGGGTCGACTCTCAAAACGCAAGGGGAACGAGAGCTCTCTCAAACCATGCCAACCGTGGTTTTTCTGCTTTTGTTTTTGCCCCTCAAAACGGCAAAAATAAAAGGTAAAAACTTAGAGCGGCGAAAATAAAATTGCCAACCCAAGTGAAAAAAGGGCCCTCCCAAAGCATGGTTGGGCTGGAGTTGTTGTTGATGAGCACAGGTGCTAGATTTTAGAGGCCTGAAAAGTTTCAGAGGATCCCTTCTGTAGAGCTCAACAAAGCTTCATTTCTCCTCCAAAAAATCTTCATTTCGGTCCACTCAAGCTATCTAATCTTACGGCCCATCTAGCCCATCACATGCTGCCGAGCCGCTTGTATTTATATGCGTTCAAGGGCTCAAGGCCACTGAGACAGACTCCTACAGAGCCTCTCTCCTACAACAACATTCACATAATCACAATTAATCAAGGACGTTTCCAAAAAAAAAAACTAATCAAGGAGGAAGCTGAACGAATGTCAGTTACCGACCAACTTATGGCTTACAGACAACCGACTTCCCAAAAGAAGGCTTGCAACAGTTTATCTTCAATCAGATGTTTGAAAATTTTGGAAAGAACGAAAAAGTATATTAGTATCTCCATGAAATAGTATGTTGGCGTTTGTTGCGTGCGTCCGTCCCTCTAGCCGGGCAACAAGGTGGCACGCCCTTGGATTTGGGTTGCTAAAAACACTTTTCTTTTGCCATTTTCCACGAGCCACCCTTTCAAACCTTGTAAATCATTTTGGCATGATCAATAAATATAATAGTTCTAGTGTTCTTATTCTTAGAAAAGAAAAGAAAACTTCTACAAGGCCCGGTTAGTATGACTCTTCCTTATGCCGGGTATGACCACACAACCAACAACTTACTTTTTTATAAAATAAGGGAAAAAGATAGATTACAGAACACACTGCCAAACATACACCCAATTACAACAAAAGGATTACTCTCACGACATTATACTTAATAAATGCTTAACCCCCGCTGATCTCCAAAAGGTAGCCTCCTTTTTAATGTTTCCAAAGAAAGACGTCGGCATGCATGGTGGAGGCAGTGGTGGTAAAGACTATCGCGTTTCGCCCATTTGAAAGATTTCAAGGACGAAATCACTTGAAGCGTGTAATTTGGAAGGTTTTGGCTCCTCTGAAGACAAAGTTTATTGCCTGGTTAACTCTCTAAAACCGTCGTTGGACGGCATATCGGTTGGCACACCGAAGGTGGCCGAATTGTGGACCTTGTCCGCTTTGTTAGAGGGCCACCCGAATAGGCCGAGCACCTTCTCCTCCATTGTCGCTTCACCACTAGGATTTAGACATTTTTGAAGGATTAGTTAGGGCTCTATGACTTGGACCTCTCGGCTTGGCCAAGCTTCACTCTCCCGGAATGGTGGCGGTAAATGGCTCAAGAGGGCACAAATCGTAAGGCAATAGCTTCCCTAGTCTTCTTGACCTCGTGGAAAATTAGGAATGAAAGACATGCGAGAGTTTTCGGAAACAAGCATACGTCACCTACCAACATTTTTGCCAAGAGTAATCCGGTTGTAATATTATTTTACCTTTTGTTCGGTCCCCAAACTCATGTTTGTTCACTTTGAAAATTAATATATTAGGGCAAAACTTTTGCCCCAAGTTAAAAAAAAGGATTTCAAGGACAACTATGAGTAACCGACGCGATAGACGACGAATGAACAACTTACTTCTACTCCATGTATATAGACGCATTCTAATGTGCTTGTTCACTAATTTTAATCTATTTTTAGTTCACATTGAAATATTCAAAACATGCTAGCTAATGTGTGAGTAATAATTAATACTCTCTCCAGGTGCATAATCTGAGATTCTCCGGCGATGCTCGATCGATAGATTACGGTAACGAAGAACAAGCTAGCCGTGCCAGCAGTATCTGAAAAGTTCAATGTTAGCCGTTCCGGCTGACCTCGTAGCAGGCAATGTTAGTTCAATGCGAGTAGCAGCATTCCCGACGACGTGACGTACGTCGTGCTCTTCTCTTGGAAGCAAGCGACTGACTCTGCTGGCGCTGAAACTCTGCCTGCAACTGCAATGACTGAAGATATGCGCGTGTGTTGGCTGGTTTCAGATTTCTTCTCATCCAAGCGGGCTAGCTAAGCTTCATGCAATTCATTTTCTGGTCCATCTCTTCGAGTTTCAGGTCCCGGCTAAATATTTCCTATCTGTCTCGGTACAAAAAATCACTTTATGTTTTGCCAAAAAAATCATACCTTAATCAAATTTTGTGGGGAGACTGAGATACAGTAGATAAACACAAAGATCAGTCAGAGATATGGCCTGCATTTCCAACCTCTTCGCCAAGGAGGTGACACTAATACTACGGTAGTATGGCAGCTTGCAGTGCTGTGGTTTTGGACGTATGCTTGCTGCTGACAGATGGTTTCAGTCGGGGCGTAGGACATTCCCGGCAAACCGAAGGAAGAAATCAAACAAGTACAGCCACTCAAGCTATGTTGTTTCATTCCTTTGACTTGTACTCCGGGCGTGGTTGAAGAGGTCGCCCTCGAGTCAGAGGCCGTTACGCTGAGAGACGGACGCGGCACTGGTCGCTCTCGTCGATGGCGCCGAGGTAACTGATGCAGGTGAGTAAGTTTCCCGGATAACTTGGCGCAGGTGTACACGTAGTGACGATCGTACTCAGGAGAGCCCCCAGGGCTAGAGTAAAGAACTCAGTCGCATATTCATATTGATCTCCTCGTCCTTCTCAACTTTGAATAAGACCAGTAGGATGTGTGTGATCGACGTAGACGTGCGTTGGGTTCAAAGCTGTAGTGCAGTTTTCTATTCCTGCAACTGTAAACGTCGAGGTGGTTAAGTTTTCGCCTAGATTCGTGGATTGGCGCTGACCGGTGTGACACTGATATTGTTTAAGGCCGTCGATCGTTATTACCCAGGAACAGTGCCAAGTAGACTAGGGGATTAATCCTAAACAGATGGCAACGGACAGAGCTTACAGATCAATGAGTATTCTTTGAGAGTTTCTTAATTACGTACCCTGCAACTTCCATGCTTATCCATCTTTGAATCTTCGATTGCCTGTCATTCGGCGCACGGGTCATTCATACGTGCATCGATCGATCTCATGAAAGATATATCTCGACAGGGACTCGACCTCAGTTGTGGTAAACAAAAGGTTTGTTACCGAAAAGGCTGCCGCAGTGATCTTTTACTAACACTGAACATCGATGTAGCCATCACCCCGGTAACTACTCCCTCCGTTCTAAATTAATTGACTTCTATTTGCCCACATGACTGCCCACATATGTGTATGTCATGTGGGCAAATAGAAGTCAATTAATTTGGAACGGAGGGAGTACTTGTTTCAGTATGGATATGCAAGAGACTAGTTAATCAATCCCAATAAAACCTTCGTAGAAATTACCTTCAGGGTACGTAGAGAATTAGAAACTCTTTCATGTTCATCCCTGCAAACTAGTAAGTATAACTCCTGAAGGTTCGCTTTGTTTTTTCTGTCTTACGCTACGCAAATGTCTGAACGCATCAACAACAATACGACATTGTTGCATCATATCGGAACACATCATGTAGGAGACTCATACGTTTCTGATGTCAGGTGGTGTATCCTCCTCCTCTCCGCGTTTCATGCTTGCGTTTCCCGGTGCTCGCCCAGGCTTTCCTCGGACTCTTGCATGCGCAGGACGAACCGGTCCAAGGTATCCATGCTCGATCGCGTCGCAGCATCGGCGCAGATAGCGGCCAGGCCGTCCTAGGAAGCGGCGGAAGAGTGGAATGCTCGATCGATTGGGTCAATCCGGCCGTTAAATTTTTGGTCGCGGCTGTTGACATGGCTTAAGCTTTTAGGGATATCATCTCCTCCCTTAGGACCTCTAGCTTGGACCGTACATGCCAATTCGAAGAGGGGTTCCGTTCGTCAATCACTACTAGAATGAGAAATCACGGCACGCTTTAACTTCAAAGAAATCACGGCACGCTGCATGCGCACGTATGCACGAGAAACCGCCCAACAGAATGCACGCTGGAACCTGGATACCTAGCTTTCCACTGTGAATGACTGACTGACATAGCGGCTGGCTAAGGTTTTCAACGAAATCATCACTGCAAGTCTGAATATAGACTTTCCACACTGAATCTAATCCTCATAAAAGACGCAGACATTTCACCCCAAGTAATTAAGGTGTGCGCGCCGTGATGCCTGCATACGCCTGCATGGATGCATGCCTGGTCCGGTGCTGTAAGTGTACTCCGCTTATGCATATTGTGACTAATTCAAATCGTCAACTATGAAACTATCTTTTCTAAGATCGAAGGCATTACACCCCAAACTAAATTAATAAAGGAAACATGAAACATCACAAATATGCATGGGTACATTACATGTCCAACAATTTTAACTTACCCTGTGTGGGAGTGTTTCGACATCGAACACTCTCAGGTCCGGTGGTTTTTTTTACTGCCGCACCATTCGAAACTCTAGTGTCGTGAAATTTGTTTTGCCTCATCGATGTAGATTTGCACTATGTAAAAAAATGTATTTTAATTAATTTTAAATTTAAACAAAAAATCAAGTCTACACACAAAGTTTCACAATAAACCGTCCTTTTTGTGGTTTTAAAGAAGACCTATTTCGGTGTTCGAAATGACTTTTCACGTCAGTTTGTTTTTCTTTTTTTACACATGCCACATAAATGTTATTTTTGCGCAAAACTTTATGTTAGGAAAATGATCTCTAGATGTACACCCAAATTTTTCGTTTATTTTTTGGAATTTGTATTTTCCATAATGTGTCCATAGATATTTATGAGCCTGCACCAGTTCACTATGCCATCTTTCCTGCTACCTTTAATCGCTCTTTGTAAGAATTTTATCTTTCCGTTAAGTGATTACTGAAAATGAGATTAGACTTATTGAAAAAAGTTTCCCAGTGGGTGTAGATTAAGTATGTGTGCATGGTGTAGATAAAACAACCAACCGATATGATACGAAAATCAGTCAAATTGACACAAAAGGTATTAAGTACACCCTCTGCTTAATTTCTAAGATGTTTTTTATATTTCAATACAAAATTATATATGGACAATAATGAGTGAATCTTTGCACATTAAAGTATGGCTAGGTACATTCAAATCAGAAAAGGATATAATGTATCATATTTCAGAACAAAAGTAGTAGAAGTAGTTTAGTTTTTTTACCTTATAGTACAAGTTGTTCATGCATGGGAAGATGAATGGAGGCCAACCGCTCATTTAATTAACGCTACGGACTGAACCGCTCCGGTTTCATTGACATGCATGGCAACGATAGATTTTGGCTTGCCACCTTGTGTGGGGTGCTGAGCATTCCACCGGCCCATGTACACGTGTAAGCGCAACTAGCGAGACTATGCTACGTGTGACATTCATATTAACACGTATACAACCCTTTCCCTAAAAAACACGTAAATCCCAGGATTAATCATCTGAGGTGTATCTGTCTATAGGGGTTATCGATCGACCAATGCGATCATCGACCAAGATCACTCCATCAGATATTGAGAAGAGACAAAACACTGTTCGTATTTTACGGTTTAAGAGCTATCTAATATCTATGTACGCACTAAAGAGAAGGAGAGAAAAACACGCAATGGTTCATGACTTCATAATCTAGTACGCATGGGCAGCCAATAGCTAGCTTTGCTCCATGTCGTATTAAATTTCTGGCAAAGTAAGAGGACTGGTCGAAGCTCTGATCTTGGTATGGATGCCGGGACTCCTGTTCTCCGGCCGTTGACAAGACTGGAAATATGTCCGGTTTTCAGAAATCATAAAGTGCGTGAGCTAGGTCCAGATACCGGCCGTTCCCATGTTTGACGACCACAGAACCACGAAATTCGCGACAACTAGCTAATTCGTAAATTCAACTAACCGTAAACGTCTCAGCACAGCTAATTTGAACAAAATAATAATAATTGAAGATCACATATTTAAAAGTAATCAACTTGAGTGAAAGGGACCAAGTGCCCAATCCTATAGATTACTGTATTATGATTGGCGCTGCAAAGCAGCACGTATAAGGGTGTGTTTGGTATGTGTCATCAAGTGGAATGTAACGGGTTGGACCTGCACCTGCAGCTGATTCCTGCGTTTGGTAGGCATATAGAACCGAAACCGAGTAGTTCCCCGAAACCGAATATTCGCCCGATATGCTGAATCTGGGCATTCCACCGATTCGGCGGAATCACCGCGTTCCGAGCGCTGCTAACCAAAAAAGAAAAGGCAAGCCTCACCCCTCACCCTCCCGTGCCCTATCTCACCCTGCCCTCTCCCTCTCCCTCTCCCTCTCCCTAGTTCCTTCCGTCCGTGGCGGCGCCCTCTCTCCAGTTCGTACCGCCGGTGGAGCAGCAGGGGCGGAGCAGCGGGGCGGTGGCCGAAGCAGCGGCCTCGGAGCAGGCCTCGGAGCAGCGGGGCGGCGGCCGAAGCAGCGGCCTCGGAGCAGCAGGGGCGGCGGCGGCGCCGAGCGGCTACAGATCGACGAAGGTATGAAGCCTTCCTCTCCTCTTCCCCTCATCCCTGCCCTTGTTGTGTACTGCATCCCTGCCCTCGTTGTGTACTGCACCATGGCCCCAATCTCGACCACTGGATGTATGTGGCAGTGAAATCAGATCGAGATTGAGAGGAGATGTTTGGAAATAAGCCTTGTTTGATTTTATTTGCTATATGTTCATGTTGTATAGTTGACAATCTGTTCGTTTTTGTTCCCATATGTTCATGTTGTATTCTGAAATGCATAGTTAGAATTCTTTTGTAGGCATAATTTTGATAGAATATGTGCATTGTAGATGGTGAAGAACATGAGTAGAAGGAAAAGGATGATTAGGGGAGCTGCTGTTTTTGTGACCCTCGCTGCAGTGGCTGTACTTGTTCGTTCTATCATGAGGAAGAGAAGAAGACCCCGTATTACATATGGCCCAATGCATGAAAGAGATAGGATCAGATTTGATTATTTTGACCAAAAAATTTGGCACTGTGATGTGACGTGTAGAAATATGTTAAGGTTTGATAGAGCTCCGTTCTTTCGACTATGTGACATATTGAGGGATCGCAAGTTGTTAGAGGACAGTATTCATGTAAACGTGGAGCAACAAGTGGCGATATTTTTGCATACAGTTGGGCATAACCTTCGGAATAGGGTAGTTGCAACAAACTTTGGTAGATCATTCTACACAATAAGCACCTATTTTAGGGCAGTCCTTCGTGCCATAGGAGAGTTGCGTAATGATTACATCAGGCCACCATCATTGGAGATACCAACAAAAATTGCAGGAAATCATCGATTCGACCCATATTTTAAGGTAATTTCAAACATCAGGCCACTATATCTTAGCATCTAGACTTTAGAACATGAAATTAATATGCTCACTTATATAGGATTGTATTGGAGCTATTGATGGTACACATGTGCGAGCATCTGTTACCAAATATGTGGAAGATGCTTTCCGTGGTAGAAAGCCCTTCACTACTCAAAATGTGATGGCAGCGGTTGATTTTGACCTCAAGTTCACATATGTGATGGCTGGTTGGGAAGGGTCGGCACATGATGCAAATGTTTTAGCCGATGCATTAGGGCGTGAGAGAGGCCTACAAGTACCACAAGGTAAATAGTTTCCTTAGACCTAATTTGGTTCAGACCACTAGTGCAAACCTTTTTCACCAATTTTTGTTTTCATTTCGTAGGAAAATACTACCTAGTTGATGCCGGTTACGGAGCAAAGACTGGTTTCATGCCACCTTTTCGCCGTGTGAGATACCATCTGAACGAGTGGGGTAACAATCCAGTCCAGAATGAAAAGGAGCTTTTCAACCCTAGGCATTCATCTCTACGGGTGACGGTAGAGCGAGCATTTGGTTCTCTGAAGAGGCGTTTCAAAATTTTAGATGATGCAAAACCATTCTTTCCCTTTCCGGTGCAAGTCGACATAGTTATAGCTTGTTGCATCCTTCATAATTATGCACTGTCCCAAGGGATTGATGAGTTCATTATACCAGAGGTGATATGGACCACCCAGCCAATTCGGACATCAAGACAACAAACAAGCGACCAAAGGGCCATGGTAGCTTTAAGTGAACAAATTGCCACACAGATGTGGCAAGATAGGCAAGCCATGTATGGAAATTGATGAGTGTGGCATTTGTGATCTGAAAGCAATGTCTTTGTCCCATTTATGTTGTTAGAACCATGTACAAGTGATGTTGTAATGCATTTTTATTGAACCTTTTGATTGGCTGGACAGATTGTGCCATTTATTATGTTAAAACCATGTATTTGTGATGTTGTAATGCATTTTATTGAACCTTTTGATTGGCTGGACAGATTGTGCCATTTTATAAGTTCAAACCATGTATTTGTGATGTTCTAATGCATTTTATGCAATCTTTTGATTGGCTGGACAGAAATGGACACTGTCGACAGTGGCAGCACCGGTAAAAGTGGGCAGGCAGTGTGGACCACCTCCATGACCAACATGATGTTGAGCCTTTTGTGTGACATGGTTGCTAGTGGGAAGAGAACTTCAGCTGGATTCAAGAAGGTTCATTATAATGAAGTTGCTGCAGCTTTGAATGAGCATTTCAAGCTAACTATCACCGGTGACCAAGTGCACAACCATCTTAAGAAGTGGAGGAAGGTTTGGGGAAAGATAGTCCAGTTGAAGAATTTGAGTGGAGCTCTATGGGATGAGGATAATTGCTTTATTAAGCTATCCGATGAACACTATGCGGGTCATTGCAAGGTAATCTTGTTATGAACACTATCATGCCATGTTTTGTGTACAGTATGTAATCATTTGCATGTTTTGTGCAGGACCACAAATCTGATGTCAACAACTTGAATACTCCTATTGAACACTATCATGCCATGAACACCATCTTTGGGACAACTACAGCTACGGGCAAGCATGCTAGGTCTGGGAATGATCCCCTCTCCATTGACATAGATGATGATGAGAATAGTGAGGTGAACTTGTCACCAAACGTTGGTGAGTCATCTGGTTCCAAAGCACCACAGAAAAAGAAGGCCAAGGTAGTGCAACTTGAAGATGATGCATTAGTGACCACTCTGAAAGATGGGTTCAAACTTGTAGCTGAAGCTCTTGTCAAGTCCGGTGGAGATGATGATACTATACCAGATGGCCTTTGGGATGTTGTCAACAAAGTTCCTGGATATGGTGAAGGAGAGCTTGCTCACTACTATGCTCACCTTGTTGACAATCCCAAAATTGCAAGAGCTTTCTTGTCGCTTAGCCTATCTAACCAGCTGGTTTGGGTTAGTAGGTATGTGACGAAGAACTTCGGTTAGGTCTGTTGGCTGATATGTGAACTTGACATGTACGGAGTGTAATGAACTTCGTTTATGTCTGCTTTTGGATGCCTAGTATGTGAACTTTGACATGTATGGACAGTAATGAACATGTTGAACTTGATCGCTTTTAGATGAACTATGTCGTATTGTTGCTACCTTATGATATTTGGGTTGAAGTTTGTGTTATCTGTGATCTCACATATTTGTACATGATTGTTGTTGTACATTGTGAACTGTTTGTTTTAAAAATACAAAGGAAATGCTGCCAAAAAATAGAATTATCTGTTGTATAAAATCAAAAATATAAAGAAGCTAAAATTGTGTACGTTTGGCATCACACACATATGGGAGGTAATCTCACCATTCATGTGAAAATGGTGAGCTGAAACAGATTCTTCTCATTCCTACTCTCCAACCAAACACAGCTACGGAATCTACCCATTCCATATTCTGCATCAACCAAACACAAGAATGGAACCAACCCATTATTCAAGAATGAGACCATGACATTCCATTCCATTTGATTCTCAAACCAAACACACCCTAAAAGTATGAAACCATTCCCAATCAATTTAAAAATAATAATTTCGAATCAGGTTTTTTTTTGTGAGCGAATCACACCCCACTTTATTCAATGTTCATAACATTAGAGATACAAATGCCAATTGGTGGTTCACCTAACAACACATGGCGACCAACATCGAGGCTAACAGAAAACCTTGTAAAATCACGAGCCCTTCTTTCATGAACAAAACGAACTTGGCTAAACGAGGTAGGTCGATTTCAGATATCATCATGTAGTCGGTTGATTTCCCTTAGACAGTCTTTTTTTTATAAACCACGGTACAACGCAAATACTTACATGGAAATTCTTAGAAAAAGGGTTCCCTTCGCAAAGGTCCAGGCGCGTGCGCTCCGGTGCTGACAAGTGTCGCAATTTCGTTCGTTTCTGCTCCCACCTTTTCTCCACGCGGTGACAAGTGGCAGCTCCCTGGTGGTGGGCAGAGAGTTGTACATGCATTTATTTTGAGATTCGTTTTTTAAAAACGAAATATCTTGAGAACCGTTTATCCGATTTACGAACCGTTTTCACTTTTGAACTCCTCGCGTCGAGATCTTCAAAACTAGATCCCATATTGATAGTTTTCGACAAACTTTTTTTTTGTACTTCGGATTGTGTATGTTTTGTACAACCTAAGTGTAATTGTACGTACAATCTGAATTTTGTAGTTGTACGTACAACCTGCTAGGTGTAGTTGTTCGTACAACCCGAATATAGTTGTACGTACAACCCGGTCTGTGTTGCTGTACACCCCGGTCTGTGTTGCTGTACAACCCGGTCGTTGTTGCTGTACAACCCGGTCTACGTTGCTGTACAACGCGGTCTGTGTTGCTGTACAACCCGGTCTGTGTTGCTGTACGTACAAACTGATCTGTGTTGCTGTACAGCCCGGTCTGCGTTGCTGTACAGTCCGGTCTGCGTTGCTGTACATCCCGTTCTGCGTTGCTGTACTATCTTAGTTTGTGTTTTGTACAAGTCTAATAATAGATCCAGATCTAGATCTAGATCTGGATTTGAATCTGGATCTGGACATGCGCGGGACCGCTTGCTTAATTTGCGCCACGTGTCGCAACGGCAGCGCGCGCGCGCTCCCGCTTTTCCCTTCGCGAAGGCTGACCTTTCCCTAGTCCAACCCTACTTACATACACGCGACAAATAAATATTGTCACATAAATATTACTTTCGTCTGGTATATTGATCCAAGCAGGTCACACGACGAGATTAGGACCCCAAATGCGGCCCGGCCCACGTATATACGGTTACGGGTGGTCAAATGGCAAGGAGGGGCTGAAATCCTCGGGCTTGTCGCCTCTCAACATCGTATCCATCTAGTCATTATAAATACGTTCACCACCACCCTGGTTTTATCATTCGAACAGAACACAGCTGCAAACAAACACCCAAACCACTGGCATCCACCGAGTTCGATCGAGAGCAAGGCATAACGAAAGGCGAACCAGAACCGCCGTAAGCAAAAACATGGAGTTCGCCGGAGATCAAGTCGACCACTTCGCTCTCGACATCATCCGCGAGCACCTCCTCGGCGTCGACGGCAGTTTCCCGGCTACGGCGGGTAACCATCAGCTGCAGGGGCCATTCTGCGACGACGCCACCTTCCCCGTGCTGCCGCCACCTTCCATGGCGGGTTACCAGCCTATGTTCTTCCCGCAGCAGGAGCAGCAGATGCAAGGTTACGTAAACTTGACACATGAATACGTGAACTCCTCTGCTCCAGCCGACGTCGGCACCGAGGCAGCGTTGCGGGCGCCAGAGCCCGCGGCGCCGGGGCCGGTGATGATGATACAGTTCGGTGGCGAGCCGTCACCCGTTGCCGTGAGGGTGTCGACGTCGTCGGCGCTGACCATCTCCGTGCCTGCCGGCCCGGGCTCGTTCGGGTGGGCTCCCGCGGCAGCGGCGCCACCGGCGGCGGCGGAGGACTTCCGCAAGTACCGCGGCGTGCGGCAGCGGCCGTGGGGCAAGTACGCGGCGGAGATCCGCGACCCCAAGCGCCGGGGCTCCCGCGTCTGGCTCGGCACCTACGACACCTCCAAGGAGGCCGCGCGCGCATACGACCGCGCAGCCTTCCGGATGCGTGGCGCGAAAGCCATTCTTAACTTTCCCAACGAGGTGGGCACGCGCGGCGCAGAGCTGTGCGCGCCGCCGCCTCCCGCCCCCAACTCGCAGAACGCCGCCGGCGCGTCGAACAAACGGAAGAGACAGTACCAGGAGGAGGAGGAGCCTGATGTGGAGGTGATGGGAGTGGTAATAAACAAGGCCGTGAAGACCGAGGCGCCATCGCCGTCTTCCGCCCAGGTGTCGTGGGACACGCCCTCGTCCATGTCGACGGGGACAGCATGGTCGACGCTGACGTCGGCTGCTACGACGCCGGAGGGAGGGTTTCCTCCGACGCCGTCGAGCTCCGGCTGGGACCAGTACTGGGAGGCCTTGCTCGGGGGCATGCCGCTGCTGTCGCCCCTGTCGCCGCATCCGGCGTTGGGGTTCCCGCAGATGACCGTCAGTTAAGAGACAGTTTACTGTGCTTCAGGTGGGGTTAACCAATAAGCAGATTTTAGTTCACAACGGCATAGTTCTGCTGGGTCGCACTTCTTGGAGCTTAATGATCAGGTTAATTATCTGTGCGTTTGCAAAGTGATATGCATGGAGATCGATCGATCGATGCTTGTAAAGAATAAGCAAAAGGCAGAGATATTTAGTTATGCATGTACTTTGATGTAAATTTATTAAAGTTAGGTTTGTTTGAGTGAGATTATGTGGTTGTTCCCTTTTTTACACCCTTTCGAAGACTAGACAATTATTCGTTCGTTGCAACCGTGCTCATATGTCTGTCCTACACGTGTGCGTGTTTTTGATTTGTAGTGTTAAAAAGATTTGCATAGGTTAGTAGAAAAAGAAAACAATTATGATAAGTTATTGGTAGTGCGGAAAAGAAATGTGTATGATGATGATTGATCATTGGTGAAAAAAGATGTAATTAATGGGGAGAGAGAAGTGGGGGAGAGGAAAGGTTAAGCCGATATAGATTAGTGACCTAATGTTAAATTGGTTCAATTCATAAAGATTACATTGGCTAAATTTGATCATAATATTTATCCCAAAACAGAAAGCACATATCACTGCGTCTCTCTTTTGATCGTCAATCGCGACCCATTATATTATAGTTAATTATCTCACCATATAACTTGCATTGTTTCGGTATCAATCTTCGCCTGTCAATTCAGCTCACGGTCATGCTTGCCTAGTGAATATCATAATTACTAATTTAGTTCTCGTGGTAGACAATAATATATAGATTGATGTTGAGGACTTGAGCTCACTTATAAACAATGTTACCGGAAAGGCGGCCACATCAATCCTTTACTACTAGCTAATAAGGGATAACTTTATAGAAAAGAACTAATAAGGGATAAGGACGGTGAGTATCAAGTTTGCTATCAATCCGGTAATCATTTAGCAATTTCTTATACAAGAGATCAACAGGATAACGCGTACAAACTATGTTAGGAACTCGGCCACATCAATCTTTTACTACTAACTAATAAGGGATAATTTTATAGAAAAGAAATAATAAGGGATATGGACGGTGAGTATCAAGTTATTGGTATCAACCCGGTAATCATTTAGAAATTTCTTATGCAAGAGATCAACAGGATAACACGTACAAACTGTGTTAGGAACTCTCCAAGTTGCATGTATTCTATATACCTTGGGGTATCCGTTGCGCGGAGCTTCAACCAAAAAAGTATTAAAAATGCGAAAAAGCTAGAATTTTGTGTAAATGCAAAAGCCATATCTTAAGTAGACAAAGCCCTTATGAAAACATCAGTATATAAATTGAAAATAAAGTCCAAATTCTTGGGTGGTATCAAAGTCTTCTTTCTTTTGCATCCACGGAGGACGCACAATGAGCCGAGCTCGGTCACAATCATTAAACCTTTGGAACACCATTGGGGTAAGGTAAACTTTTTTGTGGCGGGACGAGTTGATGCAAACAAGAAGGCGGGGGCCGCCGTGATTTTCATAGCAGTCGCTGCCGCAGAGAAGGAAACATCGCAAAGGACCCGAACAACGCCCAAGTCCATCCAATCAGAAAGGAGAGAACACATACTTCACATGCTCTCTGACTAGGCCAAGCCTGGCCGACCATCATCATTCGTAAGTGGGGCGAAAAGACCAAGATATGCAACCATGCCATCTGGATGATAGTCATCAACACAAACATGCATCACACATAGACAAAACAAAATGCACCACTCCAAGGTCTAGCGACTAGACGATTCCCCACCATCCTTAATTTCACTGACAAGACCGACGCCGATGAGGTGGACAAGTAGACGGGGAAACATTTTTCTAGTTACAGACATCACCGAAATCGCCATCCCCGCTTTTGAACAAACCTTAACTTTTGGAATCTAACTACAACTCCGCGTGTAGATCAGAGGCCTCCACCTCCTCCCGCCGCGAACAGAGGTGACCGTTGAGGCAAGAGGTGACATATACATTTTAGGAGGAGTATTTCCCTACGGGCTAGCATATTTCAAATAAAAATTATTTGTTTCCCTCTAATAATCCAACCATCTAAGATCATCTACTCATTATTTTTGAACTTCAGGCAACTTTATTATAGAATTAAAACACGGTAATCTACAAGGCACTGACAAGAGAAAAGGGGAGGATCATCAAACCAAAAGGCCCAAACTCCATGTGCAGAACCGTGACGCAGCACCATTTGCTTCTCGCGGACAATGTTGAATTGTTGTCATAGCTAGCACCGTTAGTAGATGCAGGCAGTTGTCGATCACCACTGCCCTCACGCCTCTATACTCTGAGGGTCAAGAACAGCTTACACCATCTCCAAAACATCAAATTCGACGACCAAATTGTTCAGCAAGTTTAAGTCATGCCAGTTGCGGAGGCCTCCATTGACGAAGCGTCAGTGGCCAGATCAGTGAAATCACAAGTTGCTGTCACAAAGTTACCTCCCGCGTCGTGGATGATTGCGCCATACGTACCACGTCCTGAGTCGACGTCAAAAGCAGCATCGGCATTCAGTTTGTAAACACCTACGTGCCGCTATTATTAGCTAAAATTTCATCGATCTGAGATCATCTACTAATTATAGTGGATCGAATTCGTTCATTTTTGTGAGATTACTTGCATGGTTTGGCTTGTCACGCACATTACATCACAACGTGGAGGATCCCGGGTCGTGTTTCTGATGTCAGGCTCGTCACGGACGCATGCGTGCGTTGATTTCGAGGGAGGGAGCGATCGGGTGGCACAGGCGCCGGAATACTAGCGGCACGCTCGGCTCCTGGCCATCCTGGTCAAGGTCAAAGTTGACCTGGCTTAGGGCTATCCTCTCCTCCCGTAGGACCTTCTTGACCGTGTCCAGTTTGGCAGACGAGTGTGCATATAGTTTTGCCTGCAGTTTGCCGCAGAAACCACAAGCTAGCTATGGCTGAACAGGGTTCATGCATGTATCCGTCCAAACTTTCTCTCTCGAAATAGACAAGTCCAAGGTTTCTAAGTCTGAAAAAATTAACTATTCCGTTGTCGACATATCCTATTCAGTCTTCGCTAGCTTCAAGCCTGTAAACTAGTTTCGCAACTGTCAATGAGGAAGAAGACACTCGTTAGTCGTCACATCTTAAGAAGGTGTGCGTCTGCAATTCTACACCCACGGGCATTATGTGTCATTGCCAACCGGCACAACTAAATTGAGCCATGCATGTTAAGAGTACATATCATGCAGCTTTGACTTATAAATCGAGCCATCCAAATGTTTAAAACTCAAAAGTAGGTTACTTAGAACTTTCACTCACAAATTTTTTTTTTGAATAACATGAGGAGTGAAAAGTCGAGCTCCAGTGATCTCTCTATTTAAAAATATAAATTTACAAGTTTCAAAAAAATCTGATATGTACTACAAACGTGTAAAATTATAATACGAAATTCTTGATATTGTCGGCTAAACAAAAATCATTATTTTGCAGATTTGAAACTATATGTTGTTAACTATACTCAAATAGTCATTTTTTGTGTAAGATGTATCATTGAGAACATGGAGAATTTGTTCACATTTGTTAAAACTTTAAATATATTTGTTGAAATAAATAAATTGGAGGTAGTACTAGATCTCATGAGCCGGAAATCTCCACTCGTGAGTAGAGATGCTATATTCTTTATGAGGGAAGATGTCAAATAGAACTAAACCTAAATTAGTTACAGGCAATTAACTAAAATATTTCAAACTAGATCAAAAGGAGCACTTGCCGCTGAGGCACGGTAGACCTACCGCTTCCCAACAAGTTTCGTCATCCGTGATTGTGTAATTGATCATGTCTGTCACGTTCAAAACCTTTCGGCATATCCAAAATTGTGAGAGAATGTTGTCCCTTCTTCTCAATTTTACTAGTCGCCATGAGAAGAAGCATGCAAGTTTTGCTACACGCCGCACTAGTTCTTTAGCTCAAAGGACTGATGTGTCTAAACATAGAAATAACAAAAAGTATAATTCAAATGTCGTGTTGAGTTGAATCCTACGAGGAATAAAAACATAAGAACTAATAGAAAGAAACATATAGAAGTTGCGCCGCACAAATGCATGAATTTTATGATTATACCTATCTCAACTCCCAAATAAGATGCACCACAAGTTTAAAGCAATACAGATCTTTTATGAGATCGGTTTTATTCTGGGAAACCTATTGAATTCATTTGGTGCAATCATTTGATCCAAAAAGATTGAATACGATTGTATATATGCGACTGAGAAGCCGTCGAACATAACGTGTCCGCTGGATTCTGAATAGCTACGAGTAATAATTTTCTACACTGACGACCTAGCCAGGTTTTCAACGGCCTTATCACTACGAACGATAGAGTTGGCCATGGAATCTAGCGCAAACAGAGACTTCAACCCAGCTTAGTTGCTAGCTACACTCAAGTTTGGAACATATGCATGTGTTCTACTAACTAATTTATAATTAATCTAGGTCGTCAACCATCACTGAAGTGGTTTGGATATGGCGTAGTATTAAATAGCAATAATTCCAATTCATGATAATTGTCGAAGTTTCAAACTAACTCTAATTTAAAATTACGACACTTATTTTAGCTAGTAGGAGATTTTAATAAACACCGTAGAACGATAGCATATACTTAGTTTAGATGCATACTAAAATAAGTATATACTAATGTTTTTATATATTTGTAACGTATGAATCTTGATAAAATCTAAAACATCTTATATTAAAAAATGAAGGGAGAAGAATACTAGTAGTATCTACTCCGCTTCCGAGTGCGTATTGCAGCTAGCTAATACTCCCACCGTTTTACAATATAAGATGTTTTATTATTTTTCTATATTCACATGTATACATATATCAAGACACATTTTATTGTATATGTCCACTCCTATTAGTTTAAATTTAGATAACATAGGTAACACGTAAAACATTTTATACTGTGCAACGGAGGGAGTACTAGCTAGGTATGCCGGCTTACACTTAAGCAGAACGGCACAAGTCAGGGTGCAAGCGGGAATGGGCCGTCCGCGGCGCCGTAAATTTGAGCCCGTTTAACTGCGTCTGCGAGTATCCACGGAAATTCAATAAAAAGTAGCCGCGCTTGCGGGCCGGCCCGCAGTTGCCGCGTCGCGTCGTCAAGGAAGCGAGCCAGCCTAGCGGCCGAGAAAGCGAGCCAGCTAGCTAGCCTAAGGAAGAACGGTCAATTCGCGGCGCGCGGGGCGCCGCAAAATACGCGCCTCATATGCGGCGAATACGCGGCATACCGTATAATCTTACGGACATATGCGGCGCGTGCGCGGCACCTGCGGTGCGCCCCGCTTGCACCCTGAGGCACAAGGTCAAATTTGGCTCACATGTTACGCTAGCACCGATCCGTTTACTATTTATCGCGCCGGACGGACTCGGTCCTCAACTGATTATGATTGTCAAACCTTAAGGTACAATTAATACATGCATAAGCATGTTTATGTGACTGATGTGCCTGCAGAGGGTGCCGGCCAGAAGTAGAATTAGTCCATTCATGCATTTTTCCTCTAATGGAATGGAATGGAAGACCAGCCGTTGGTTTAACGATAGGGTCTACGGCCGACGAGCCGGCCGGTACCGGACCGTGTCACAGCTGCATTGATCTGCAGAGGATTGGGGGGAGCCAGTAGCCGCTTCCCTGTGGGACTGGGATCCCATGACGTGGCCCATGTGACCTGAGGAACAATGACATGTGGGCCATACAGACACATGGGCCATATGTCAGTGACTCCCACGTCAGGTTGCCGAATATTAGGAGCTGCTTCCAGGTGCTGTGTGGTGTGTATCCAACCCACGCGGTATCTTGTCTTGCATATGCACCACACCCTAATTATAGGCTATCCAGCAATCGATGGTAATGGACATTCAGAAGTTTCTCGAAATATCTAAATATTGTGGAATACCCCTTCTAAGTTGTAGTTTTGGATTAACTTAGTTCAATATCATGACACTTGCTATGAATCAGAGGCAGTAGTACGGACCTAAGGATGGCTGGACTTTCAATCTTAGGTCTCGTTTGAAATGTCCGCCAGATTGCCATATTTCTTACCTTTTGTAATGCCTATTTGTTGGTATGAAGTTCATGCAGGCTGTAAATTTGAAAAAAAAACATAAAGATATTGAGTTGAAACCTACACATCCAAATTTTCGTAATAATATGACGATTTACTGAGCTGGTTGGTCCTCATAATCTCCACCCTGATCGCCAACCCATTCTACAATATGCTCTCGCTCGATCTCCCCTAGCTCTTCAACTGCATGGACAAGATATTGCTCAAGATTTTCTAGTGCGATTCTAGGAGGCACATATTGTTGGCTTTTATGTAATCAATGAAGAACATCTTCTTCTTTAGAGGTTATTTTCTAGGACGTTTTCTTTATCTAATTGTTGTATCGCCTCCGAATTCACCTTTCCTCCTGACACCACTTATAGGTTAAGCGAGGTGACTTCCTCAACCCGCAGAAAGGAGATCAATTCATTATTCATCATTTCATTTCTCTCTATCTGGCTGAAGCATGACAACTGTGCTCTTGACAGGTTTGAAACCCTTCCAACTGATGTCGGAGCTTTACAGTGGATTTTGAGCAATGGAAACTTGCCAAACTGTGTGGGCAATCGGGGCAATCGAGAAGGTGTAACTTAGTTTGTACTCGAGTAGAACCAAAACCTACCGACTCACTTTTCTGAAAGGGTATTTTATCGATAAAAATGAAATCTTCTCACAGGTGCCTTTCGAGGAATGGGCTTGGGACATGGCTTTGGGAGGATATCTGGATTGAGGATAAACCATTAACGGAACAATATCCAATCTATTTAACATTGCGTGACCTAAGAATTTTTTGGTGGCGCATGTTATATCTAATGTGCCGCCTCTAAACATAGAGTTTAGGCGACCTTTTACGGGAAGTAAATGGACTTCTTGGCTGAAAATGGTGTAGAAAGTTACGCGGCTGTCTCTATCGGATGAATCGGACAGCTTCAAATGGAAGCTAACGATGGCTTGAAGCTTCTCAGTTAAGTCCATGTAATGGGCATACTCCTTTTTTGAAGAAATTTCTTTGGAAGTTGAAAGTGCCTTTAAAATTTAAAGTTTTCATGT
Source organism: Poa annua (assembly GCA_026929855.1). Taxonomy (NCBI): domain Eukaryota; kingdom Viridiplantae; phylum Streptophyta; class Magnoliopsida; order Poales; family Poaceae; genus Poa; species Poa annua. The sequence goes on from CM049433.1 coordinate 78,621,622, forward strand.
AGTTTCTTCACCCCAAAAGTACTACTAACAAAGGACAATCTAATTAAACGTAGTTGGTCAGGATGTAAAAAATATGTTGTTTGTCAATCTAACAAAACGTTTGAGCACTTGTTTATTTCTTGTCCTTTTGCGAGGCATATTTAGAGACTTATTCATTTCACTAATATATAACCGCCTACCAGCATTGCTATTTGTTTGGTAAATGACTCACAGGGGGTTATAAACAAACTAAAGCTCGAATAGACACTTGTGCTTTTGTTTGTGATGTTGAGTTTAACAAGATTGAAGCTTAAACAAATAAAGAAACGACGAAAACAAATACAAAAACATATATTATCGAAAACAAATACATACCAAATACAAAGCGAATACGGACAGTAAATTGATGTTTACCGGAACCAAGAGACCTCTTAAATAATATAGAAAACTCAAACAACTCAATAGACTTGTCAAGTATAATAAAATATCATGATTATATAATATATTGTGCTTAACTTATCATTTGGCAACATTAAAAATATCTATTGTCGTCCCTAATATTGGTGCAGTACTGAAATGAGGAAATGGGAATGAGTCGACAATGAGATGATATGCAAATACATAGGGCCTAAACATGGTTCATTTAGATTATTTTCTTTCTTTATTCAGATTTTGGGTTATGCATGAATTTCGTAGAAAAACACAAAGTTCCATATTGTCGGAAATGGATTTTCCGTTTTCGTGGTCGTTCCGCTGGAATAAGTTGTTCTGGTTTTAATTTCCGTCTCCGCATAAAAGTTTCCTTTTTCGTTTCCGTTTCCTAAAATTCCATTTATGTTTTCATATTTTCATTCCGTTTCCATCTATTTCTTTACTATTAAAGCAGAATGCGTGGTATGGTATCACAATCCAAATGGTGTCACAAGCCAAATGCCCTCACACTTCGAATTAATTACATGTCATGCCACCTATAAGTGGATACCGGTTCAAAAGAAAAAGGAAGGAAAGGAAAAAAGGAGGAGGCATACGGTCGCACGCTTCTAACAAACACCATCCATCTAAACTAACCCCCATCATCGTCAGCCAAGTCAACCCGTCGCCGCTGCTAGCTCCATATTTTTCTCTTACTTCAACGGCACCAACAACAAATATACATAGCCTTCTGTTCGATTTCTCCGCGGGATAAGATCCGCATCTCTCAACATCGGGAACAATGCTTGCCTCACTCGTTTTGGACACCCGGTGCTATCCTCGCTCGTTCGTTCACTCCGGCGATGCAGACGCCTGCCGCGCTCCTGTCCTACTCCTCTGGCAAGGCACGGCCTCTCCGCCCTCTTCCCGATTCTCAAGGCCTCTTTCACCTGTCTCTTCACCGTCGTTGATGACACCCGCCACGTACTCTGACATGAGCCGAGCAGGGGAGCATCAGATGGACCTGAGCAATGGTGGTGGGAGGCGGATGTCGAGCACCGCCTTGCATACACACCTGAGCCGCTCCAGCCTGCCTTGATGTGTAATGGGTCAATGGCTGATTTTGTGAGCAGGAGGAGGGCCGTGGCGCGCCGACTGGAGAAGACGAACTGGGATTGGACTGGCGACACTACTGGAGGCTGTATTGATCTAGAACGAGAGTATTTGCATGCAGCACAAATTTCCACATGTTGCACTGACGTTATTTTGAATTTTTTAGGGACAGAGCGTTGTGCAGTTCACTCGCATGATTGTTTCCTCTACTCGATGGAGACTTCTCACCTGTATCGTTTCATCCATTATTCTCTAGGATATCCTGATCGATGCTTGATTATTATCCAATAGCCATTGCCTAACTGAAAGGTATTTCTTTTGTGCTCTGATGGGGGCCTGTTTCACTGTCTGTATTGTCTCCAATCAGTTTTGCTTGGATCCCCTTGCATTATTAGCATAGCCTGATCTACATCAGATAATTACAATGCTTCTATTGGTGTTCTCAGAATTATTTCATTTCTTGCTGTCGGATTGCTGATACACAGTCTCCTGGAGATTTTTTTTTAAACGAGGTCACCTTGAGATTTCAGTGATGTCTCAAATCCCCTGTAGGAGTAAACTGAGATTATTTGCTGTGTTATGCCGCAACTATCATGATGAATTTCAGAGAAAGAAAAGGGTGGAATCAGATGCATGTATTTTGTTATTGTGATGGAATTAGAAGTAAGTACTAAGTCGGTAACAAATATGTGATCATTAAGTCTGACAGATGTCGTATGTATGCTCTACATGTACAGAAAAAATGCATTCACCATTCATTCTCCCTAAGCTGATTCATAATTCGTCATCAAAGCAGGAAAATCACTTAAGAGAGACTTTATATACAGAGTACATCAGACCTAAGGATTGGAGGTATGTTATTTCTTCCCAGTTTTATTATAGGGCATGATTTAATAGCACACAAAAAATGTATAGAGGGGGTGTGTAATGCAAAAGATTTGTGGAATTTATTTTTCTAGCGGGCTTTTATTAAAGGTTATTAGGTACATAGATAAGGTAGAGTGCAAAAGGGTGTTTTTGAAAATATTAAATCATGAGTTTTAAGGCAGTCTAACACAAAATTTAAAAAAATATCCGACGTTTGTCTAAGTTTCTCAAGCATGAATGGTTTTACTAATTTGTATTCACGGCTTGTTGTTTATACAACTAAAAGAGCCTAGGAGGCTGCCAGAATACACGTTGTAAGCTCTGAAAATTTGCAAACTCATACGTTAATTGTAGTTTCGGACTGCCTTTTCTCGCGTAAGACATGCTTTTGATTCTAAATCATCTTGAACCTACTAAAATTGGGAAAGTGTCATTAGGACGAAAGGCATCAATAGTTGTTAAAGTTGATGTCAAAGCAATAACATGTAGCGCAGTAATTCAGATTACTAATAAAATAGAACACATAAAGAAAGAAGTCGGGTTTGTAGGAATTCAGGAACTTTTGCATATATCTCTTGTCATTTGAATTAATTGATACTGTAGTTTTACCGATTCCATATAATGTTCAGAATGGGCTTTGCCATGTAGTCAAAATAAAATCAATACTATTCTAAACATGAATCCAGCGTTGTGTGTATGATGCAGAGACGTTAAATATTCACATCATATTGCACATGAATGGAGTTACCCTAATAATAGTACTGCATCCACGAGAGAAGATGTCATTCCTTGAGTCTTAAGTCACTCGCACACCTATCTCTGCTGCCGATTGACGGCTTTTGTGATACATGAACATGGTTATGTACAATTATGTTTGATGCTGTGGCTATTTGTTTGCCGGATTTTTGTCCCATAGATGTCTGGTTTAGTGTCCTCATGCCAGTCGATTTTTTGCCGCACAATAATACGCCAAGATCTATAGTATTGATGTAGTTCCTTGTTGCAAGAGAGTTGTAAGGAGAAGTCCAGCCATACCTTGTCAGATCTGCCACCTAGGATGATTCAAAACCGGAGACAAGACTCAAAACGGAAGAGAAAAAAATGATGGAGGCGAGGAAGAAACTTAGGTGTGGGGATGGGGGCACGTTGGCATCAAAGATTATCGAGTGCCTCCTCGGCTTAGAGGGATGACCAGTGGTAGGTGGGAGATTGGGGGTGAGTGCGGGTGGTTTGGACGAAAGACGAGAAAACATAGTAGCAGTGTCTGACTATTGGGAAGGCATAAACGGTTGTGGGTCCAGTGCCCGACATGACGCAATTTGGGACCAGCGAGGCCATGCCGGCGGGGCTGGGATGGTCGTAGGGTGGATTTGTAGTTAAAAGAATTGGCTGGAATTTTTAGCCCTTTCCTTTATGGTTATTGTCTGCAAACTTACCACAAAGGGACAAGATGACGTTGACCTCCAGATAGAACTAAGAACAAGAAACAAATACTTACCATGATATATATGATATAAATCAAGTTTCGTGAAAGCTCTTAATGTGCCTATTCGCAATATATGACAACCATTTCATCAATGCTTCTAAACATGTCATATTAACCCGTTGCAACGCACGGACATTTAGCTAGTATATACTAAAAGCAAAATGAGTTAGTTTTCGAGACACCACGTTAAGCCACATAGGTTAGAAATATATTATCCATTGATTCTAAATATAACGGCTGAGATTAAAATAAAAAAGTGTTACGTACAACATAAATTGTACACGAATATGTTCACAGTTAACACGTACGTGAAAAGAAAGCCAATCCCCGGCCGGCCGGCCGGCCGTTCCGAACAAGCTAGCGGCCTAATCGATCGGTTAACACATAAGCTAAAAAAACGGTTAAACACATACTCCTACATGAAAAGAAAAATCAAATCTCCGCCTGGCCGGCCGTTCGGAACAGACTGGCTTAATCGATCGGTTAATAATCTCCGCCGTCTGCTGTTCCAATAAGCCTAATCAATCACGATGAGTCAGCATGGAGGAATTCAAATCTGCGTACATGGCGTCCTTAATTATGGATAATGTTTTTGACTGCTACGGCGAAAGACATAGCAGATGTGGAGGCCTACAAATTCTAATGGACCTATGGACGCATAACCACATTCTCCGTAGTTATATGCCAAGCGCCTGCGCCGCACACACGAAGCCACAACTAAACTAGAGCGCCACATCCTTATCTAGCACTGGACATAGGATACCTCATGAAGGGAGATGTCGTTTTGGTCTTACGAACCGGTCGATGTCGGTCGCGCATACCCATCGTTAAGCTGCAGGTTTTTCGGCTAGAATCTGCAGCCACGACAAGGTAAAAGTTGGCCCTCTTGCCTCCATGACCGAGCTGGCTATCGTCCTCCCGAGTAAGAGATACCGGAAAAATCATGATATCAATTCCGGCCATTAGAGAATGGGTGTGCTGCTTGGAACTGCGAATCCAATGTTATCTTTTCGGGTTCGCACTCTACCAGTTCAAGTAGTACTTAAATTTACAATATGTATATTGTTAATTGCGTGCTATAAACTAATATTCACAGCACCAAAGCATACTTTGAGTCGTTGTTGTCGCGTTTTGATCAAGCTGTGAACAAATTAAAAAGCCTCTGATCGAGAGCATTTGACCTTGGTAGATTTTTAGTTTAAATGCAATCGTACAATCAGGTGACATCAACATTAAGTTATTCTTCACTAATTGTGCTAATTCTGCCAAGATTTATATCAGCAATATTGCAGTTTGGCTAGGTTTAAGACAACAACAATAATAAATTGATATGTCTTTGAATCGCGCGTCATCTTAAAGAGGTCAAGTTTGGCGAACCTACGAATTAGGATTATTTTACAAAAATTAAGGTACATGACTATCATCTATTTTTATTATATACTAAAAGCACAATACGGATGTTCAAAATAGAGACACCACATTAAGCCACATCACTCTAATTATTTTGTCAGTTAGATCGATCTATAATTTATGGCTAAAATTTTCCGACTTTACGTAACATGTGCATGCACATATTGTTTAAACATGCCACATCTGCCACGTTACTCACCCACGTTTGTTATACCAGGTCTAAAAAAACAGAAATTATTAGCCAGCCAATAAAAAAATATGCTACTTTATCTTGATTAGGAAGTACGGGTGAGATTTTTTAACCAGCCGAGCTGGAACCATGTCCAAGACGTAAGGAGTCCATGTCCAACACGTACATACAGGGCAACACGATTTGTCAAGTAAAGTTTTTTTTTAACGATATACGGGAGTTGGGTTGTATTAGATCTGAACTGGGCTTTCACCAAAAAGCTCAGCACGGTTTTTTTTTTTGCAAAAGAAACTCAGCATGGGTGGCAAAGTTACAATTGAAATATCAAGAAATTTACAATTTTCATAATCTACGTCGATATTCTCTGAGAAAATATCAAGAAATTTAAATTTTTTATAATCTAAAATGCACGCACATATTAGTATGTACTAAAATCACAAATTGTCGAAGAGAGACATATAGTGGAAATTTGCATACAAAGTGAAATGGATGACGTCCAATCTAATATACAATACACGGATGCCTTATACTTTTCGAGAAATTAATGGATTCATCCGATAAAATATATTGAATCAAAATAATTATATCGAACTCCAGATCGCATTTGTTGCATTTTCCATGCCTCAAAATATTTTTTCCACACGTCGGGGATGTAACAAACTCAACAATAAAAAGAAGAATGTACGAAAACTACACTTACAAGGCTAATTCGTGATTCTCCTCTCCTAGATATATATCTATCAATTATATATTAAAAACAATATAAGGGGTTTAATAGAGGCACGGGGTTAATCCCCATAATCTAAATTAATTTTAATAGTTAGATCTAAAACGTATGACTGTGATTTTATGAAAATATAGTAGTTACGTAATATATTTGACACAATTGTGTTAATGAGATCACAAGCGTATGTCCGCATCAATAGTTGCTTCATTTTGAAAGACCAGACGTACGGGTACAAGACTCTACCTTGGCTGTTCAAAAAAAAATGGAAAACTAACTGTGTAAAAATGTATAAACACATTGGATTAAAGAGTGGGCTTTTGCTGCGAGAGACTTAAATCATGCACGACAATAATGGACCAATAGTATTTGGTATTATGAGGATGCAACAAAGAGTGATAATGACGTGATGCTAAGAGTTTTGTGGTGTAATTAAAAACATTATTTTTTAGATGACCTAAAGTAAATTGGTGACTGATTAAAAATGTTGAAACTATATGTCATCATGGTATTTTAAAACTTAAGTATGGTACATGAATCTATGAACCAAGCAGGTCCATGTAGGTATTGTTACATGACAAAAAAAAATGTATCGCTAAGGGAGTACAAGGAATAATGGAGGATTGCAGGAAGAGAGTAAAAATATATATTAAAATAGCACTACATATGATTTAGTGGAAACAATCTTATAGATTATGTGGCATGGTAATTTATTTAAGTAACATGTACTATCCATAAATTCAAAGATTACACGTAGGTGAGATTTTGTCTAACTTAATTTTACGATAGTCAAAATATGATATGCTCATATTTATATTTCAGTCTTTTCCATGGAACCAAACATTTAGTATATGAACATATTCATTATGTTGAATAAGACGCCCTCGCAAACATTCCTAACACCAAACTTATATAATATTGATATACATTTTATGGTGATTTTAATAATAGTGACTTTACATTCTAGATATTAATATTTGGTCAAAATTGAAAGTTTGATTTCAACCAGACGGAGAACATTGGGTAATTATGAACGGATGAAGAGTGTTGTTCCTATGGTTGAGTACATATAAGTGACAAATTTAATCAGACTCCCATTAGACCAACACACGCAAAAAATGTCGAAAGAAGTTTCGAGTCCTGGAAAATTAAATTAATGAAGTCACAATATTAGTCGCAATACATACATTGTTGTATAATTGGAGTGCAATCTCATATGTATTACCACAAGATTAATGAAGTCCCGACATTAGCCAAGTGTACCAAAAAAATATACTAACATCTTACAAACACTCAGAGCAAAATGCACATAGAAGTTAAAAGTTCATAGTTGTGGAACTTATATTAATGAAGTCACAATATTAGTCGTAATATGAACGGGAAGGTCCCTCATACTAAAAAATAGCCACCTTAATGATACACACAGGACTGAGAGTCAACACAAATTCTCATGCGGATGAGAATGTCCCTCCACTGAAAGAACATTAATTGACACACTATTGACGTGAACGTCCGTCATGCATACTATAAAATATTTTGGCTTCATGATATACACATCCATCTCTAAGTCAACACGGCTCCCCGTTTGATATATTTCATATTTAGTGGTCACATGGCGTGTCATTAAATTTTTAGGCGGCATACCAAAATTCTCTTATGAATTGTTTTGGCGGATATTGCTTAGATGATAGACATATTTGAAACAGTGTGTGTCTTTCTCTCATATAACAAAATGGACATAAGAGCATATGCCATTATAACTGCACTTTAAAATTGGCAGATCTTTAAGAATATTGAAATCTTTAAGAGTATTGAAGTATGCTAACTAAGTCACGTAGTCATTTTGAATAATAGAGAAAATACACGTGACGGTGTGTAGAACAATTGAATGGTGATAAGGATAAGTTACAAGTCCAGAAAATTGGAGTCGTGCTTCTCTATCTTTTTGTTAAGTTGTTGCCAAATATGCCTAGAAGAAAATAACTTACCGTATAAAAACACGCTCATATTTCTAAATCTTTGTACAATGTAACATGTAGTGAGTAAATCAGAGGAGAAACATGAGAACGAGATAATTCTCACTATTTAATGTGACCTATCTATTAAGGAGGATGGATCAATTTATCTTGAATCATTGTTTTTTATCAAAAGTGTACTAACATAACATCATGTAAAAACTATAGTTCAGTTTACATATCAAATATCACTTACATAGGTGTTCGAACATATGGCATAATTATCATTTGCCCATAATTTCAAATTGCTAAAGATATTACAAACATGTGTGATATTTTGCTTACCAAAATATTTGCGATGGTTGTAAAACAATTTTTTTCATTGTCACCTAATTGGAAATAACCAATGAAACCATTTTTTATTTGTTAAACACTTACGATGAACTATAGATGAAGCCCTCGCATTTGCGAGGGCCACCATGCTAGTTTTTTCACAAAAGTCGGAAACTTTCCACTCCGTTTTCATCCGAAGTATTGAGTGGAAAGCTAACTAAGCTGATGTCGACAATGACCATAGCTAAGGATTGTGTAGTCCTACAAGAATGGTACAATTGCATATATTTTTTTCATGAAAAAAAGAGAGAGAAGAGAGAAAAGCAAGCAATGAATAATGGCAAGCTTGCATATGGGCAGCCAATGGCCAATAGCTTTTCTCCCAGCAGTATTAAATTTCTGGTAAAGTAAGCGAAATGGTCGAAAGCTTTTGTCATTGCTCGTGGCTTCGTTGGCACGACTCGGGAAAATTGTCTGCTTCACGAAAATCATGAAATGTTTGACAACAGGAGCATACCCACAAAATTCACCCGATGTACCTATATGTTTGACAAGGAAAATACCCACACAATTCACCCCTACCTGGTGACCAGCTAACTATGAGTAGTAACATCCCAGCCCAGCAATTTTGAACATGAAGCGATTGAATTCCTAGTACTGCTTGACAGTGCAGCGCATCTTCAAATTAACCGTTCCACGACGAGTGACGAGATCGACAACGACTCCGAAGCCCCAAAGTGGGACCCGTATAAAACCGCAACAAGTTGTGCTGGTCAAAACAAATGGCTGATCGGTCGAGCCTGGAATCTTATCATTTGCCTTCCCGTCTCCATGGTTTTTCTCGGCCTATATAAGTACGTTTCTCCACCACCTTTGCTTTCTCCTCAACAAACTCCGACGCACCTACAAGGCTACAACACAAGGAAACACGCAAAAACCTCTGCCGCTGGCATCGACTTCTCTACCTTGACATCCTCCTCTTCTTGGTTCGGCCATAGCCCATAGGGAAGGTGAACGATAGCTAGGCAGCATGGAGTTCGCCGGGGACGCCGACGACTTCGCTCTCGACCTCATCCGCGAGCACCTTCTCGGAGGCGACTCCGGTGTCCCGGCGACGGCGGCTAGCCCTCAGGGGCGTTTTTGCGAAGACGGCACCTTCCTCGTGCTGCCGCCTTCCACGTCCGAACCGGCAACGTATCAGCCCGCCATGTTCTTCCCGCAGCAGCAGATGCAAGGTTACGTAGACCTGGCAGATGACTACGTGAACTCCTGTCCGGCGTCCGACGTTGGCGAAGTGGCGTTCCGTGCGCCGGAGCAGGTGATGATACAGTTCGGCGGCGAGCCGTCTCCTGCGAGGGCGGCCTCATCCACGCTGAACATCTCCCTGCCGGCCCCGGGCTCGTTCGCGCCAGCGCTGGCGGCCGCGGAGGACTTCCGCAAGTACCGCGGCGTGCGGCAGCGTCCATGGGGCAAGTACGCGGCCGAGATCCGCGACCCCAAGCGCCGGGGCTCCCGCGTGTGGCTCGGCACCTACGACACCTCCGTGGAGGCCGCGCGAGCATACGACCGCGCAGCCTTCCGTATGCGCGGCGCCAAAGCCATTCTCAACTTCCCCAATGATGTCGGCACCCGTGGCGCCGAGCTCTGGGCGCCTCCCGCTCCTGCGTCGCAAGCCGCCTCCGCCGGCGCGATGAACAGACGGAAGAGATCACAGGAGGAGGATCCGGAAGTGGAGGTGGTGGGAGTGGTAATAAACAAGGCCATGAAGACCGAGGCGCCGTCGCCGTCGCCGGCCTTGTCCATGTCGACGGGGACAGCATCTTCGACGGTGACGTCGGCCGCAACGACGCCCGAGGGAGGGTTCCCTCTAACGCCGTCGAGCTCCGGATGGGAGCAGTACTGGGATGCCTTGCTGGGTGGCATGCCGCTGCTCTCACCACTGTCGCCGCACCCGGCCATGGGGTTTCCTCAGCTGACAGTTAGTTAAGAGACGATTGATTTCCGTGATTGAGGTGGAGTTAACCAATAATTAAGCTGGTTTTAGTTCGATCTGCTGGGAGACGCGTATCTTTATTTGGAGCTTATAAGCAGGTGATTTGATGTGTGTTTTGATGTGTGTTTACATACACAGAAACATGGAGATCGATCTTGTAAAGAATAAGCAAATAATATGATATATACTGCGTTTGATGTGTATGTTGCATGGACTGAAGTTAATAAATTTGTTTAGTGTGGTTATGTGGGTTATTCCCGTTGTTCTCGTTATTAGTTTCCTCCATTTTTGTTGTTGCGGATATATGATCTTTTCTTAAGCCGGCTTAATAAATTTTAAGAAATAAGTGTGTATTATCTGACCATGTTAGAATTATGGAATGCTATGAAAACCAAAGATAGAACAAAAATGGCAAAGGAAAGATCAATGTCGATACTCAAAGCATTGCATATCCGTGCTTTGCACTCTCGTTGTGTTCGGCCACTCATTTTACGCTGCCTATAATTTGTTTCATTTATTTCAATTTGCTAAACAATTAGTATAACATTTTTTGTGTTTCTTCGAGCACCACGCTCAGACTAATTAGTTCACTTTTAGTTGATTTTGGTAATTAATTAGTGTAACGTTTTTTACGCTTCTTGTTATTTGAGTTTGAGAATCTATTTGTTATGAGATATACCCTGTCTTTGCATCGACTAATGCACAAGCCATATTTTTTTACAAGGTTTATCCGTACGAAAATAATCTGAAGAAAATAAAAGTACATGGCGCTCATGCCAACAACCAGGGGGGTGAGACTAAAATATTGAACACATGTAACATTGATCTTATTCTCAAGTTGTCTGCTTTTGATGTAAAATCTAATCAATTTCTTCTTTCTAATCGATGACAGATTCATACAATATAGAAAACTCTGACGAGGGCCAGCAATTTGCGACCCTATCTCCAGTCATAGATGTCAAGGACCAAAGAAGAAGAAAAGATAGAGACCGGTATGCACAGATGACCAACGAAGAAAAACAAGAAAAATTAAAAAAGCGTCGTCAAGCCTATCAGCAAAATAAAACAATTAAGAATTCAACCCAGTTACAAAAATATACACACAAGGGAGGAAAAGATATGCAGATTTAGAGCTTAAACAGAAGGCAAAAAAAATGCGCACGAGAAAAGCAGAAATATGCAATGTGCAACCAGAACAAGAAAAAGCTAGAATAGAGCAAATTATAGCTAATCGTGAGTTTAGGCGTAACACACCATGCAAAGAATCAATTGTGATGGTGAATCCTGCATATATCGAATCGAAAGAGGTAATAGATATAGATCTTTGATGTATACCAAGAGATAAATGAAACAAATATATATATCAATTGTTATCAGAGACAAGAATGTATCGACATATTTTTGTACTCATCGAGTTATTTTATCGAGTTATTTTATGTTAACAAATGGATAAAACTAATGATATTTTACACATGTCAGTAATTTTTAGGGTAATATCTGTGATACGCCAACGTTTTCAACCAAATGGGGTTTGTTGTTCACTCCCGTAGCAACACACGGACATTTTTAGTAATATATATTATAGTATCATCAACATATTTTCAGACGACCACCTTACCCAATGGCTGGCTAGCCTGGGGCATCTCCACGTACCGGATGCCGGCGAGCAATGTACTTTGTGCATCCATATGCTAATCCATATGGACAGTCAACCGTCAACGTACTCGTCCACTATCTGTTTCCCACAGCTCAGGCGTAGAATAATAAGTCCAGATGATTAGCTTGATCTGATTCGAAAAGGAATTTACTAAGCTCGAGTTGATGACTGTGTGGACTGGTTAAAGCTAGCCGGCCGGACATGTTAAGGATAACGTCACGAGTCAATAACCGTACTGCCGTGAGACGCGAGATTTGTTAGCTTGCGCGTACGTGGACGAAGAAGTCCATGAGGAGACCGATACTGTTGATATCTTCAACAAGCTGGTGCCGGCCGAGAGATCTAACTCATCATTCATCAACAAAAGCAATTGAACCGAGCTCGAATATTAGGAGTAGGACTTATAAGACTGAAACGTACGTTCAGAAGAGCAGGCCGTGGGCACCTATACTCACTAAGTCCATCCTCCTCGACTCTAGAATTTGCATACTCCCTCCGATCCAATATAATTGTCATAGAAAACGACTTGACCATGTACAAGTTATAAGTACGACCCGCGACACTCTATGACCGGAGGAGTAGAAAACATTGTAGGATTCTATGTTTCGAAAAGTTTGTACAATAGAGTGCTCTTTGGATCATATGATTGGGAGGTTCAAATTTTGCTTCACGGATTTTTTCTATACTGATCATTTAGTAGGGACGTACTCCCCCTTTCTCTCTCTCACTCGGTCACATACATACACATACAAAGAGGGGCAAAGCCAAGATTTGGACATGGGGTGTGCGAGAGATGATGATCACACAGGTGTAGTATCCCTACCTATAACTAAGCTCCCAGGAAATAGCGAGCAATGAAACATTCCACATGTCGAAATGTGTTTGGGTGGTTGATTTTGTTGTGGGTCCCACTGTCGGCCACAGATGCATTCCGTGCCTTCTCGTGCGTCCGTCGTGTCGTTGCTCACTGCGTCGAGATATCGCCTTTGACTGGAACGGGCACGTCTTCGTCCTCCTCCAATCCCTCCCATGGACCCCATCTCATCTCTCTCCCTATCGAAGCAACTACGGTCTTTCCCGCTTCCGTCCATCGAATGATCGAGGATCGAGGGAAGTGGCGGTCTTCCCCGCTTCCGGCCATCGAAGCAACTGCGCGCGCAGGCGCAGAAGCAGGACAGCGGCGGCGGCGCGACCCGGGGGCGGCGTGGGACAGGGACCAACTGTGGGATGCGTTGCACTCGATCCGGCAGGCGGTGGGGCTCGCCTGCGGCCTCCTCTGGACTCCGTCCTCCTCGTTGGCGCGGTCTGGATCGCCCTATGAGTGCTGCCCGACACCGCCACCGAATCTCTCCACTCTTTCTCCCTGCCACCCGTAGAACCGTGCTTTTTAGCTGATTGCTACGCCCGAACTTGAATTCGCATCCGTATGATGGAAAGTAGCGAGATCCTTGACTGAATTCTTGCACCTGCTTGGCTGCTTGAGGTGTTCTTGTTGCATTACAGCTTTACTTCAGCTCTGATTTTCCATGTTATCCTCTGTGGCTGGCTGGCTGGGTGCAAAGGGGATTTCAGTTCTGCGATCTCTCTTCTTTCCCATCCAATTTCTTGCCCTCTATGCAAACCAACTTGTGGTTGGATGGTTAGCGGGGTGGTTGTACGCTCAGCCCACCAGAGTTCAAACCCAGGTTTGACGTCTGTGTGTTGCATTTAGGCGGAATATTCTTTCAGTGGGAGACGACGTTCCCGTCGACTGCGAGACGCCTATGGTGACTTCGTCAATCTCAAGACTCAATCCGCCGGCTCAGTATTTCGGAGGTGCTCATAGGGGTAGGGTGTGCGTGCGTGCGTTCATAGGGGTGTGTGTACGCGTGTATGTGAGCGTCTGCGTTTGTACTGTGTTTCTCAAAAAAAAATCTTGCCCTCTGTCTTAATTCGGGAAAAAACTTCTTTACTGAAAGTTATTTATTTCATCCGAATAATTGCTTTTTGAGAGAGATAAAAAATAATAACCTTAGTCCACTTGAATAATCTTGAGCATGCGAATTCAGAGCTGTTACACCTATCATTATTAACCAGAAATCAACACTGACAAGTCTTCTGCATAAAATTTCTTTGTTTAGTTGTTTTCCTTTGCGGTTTTGGGGATTCGTTCTTCAGTGCCGCTCTTTTTTGGTTATTTGTATTTTCGGTCGATTCTTTCATCCTCTGTAGTATGTTCTCTCTTCTTGATTGATTAATTTGTTTCCATGTTTTCTGGATGCCTTTTCTCTCTTACGTGGTTATAGGGAGATAATAGCTGCAGTGTTTTGCACCATGTGTGCACTTTTAAATAGTGAGCTGACCTATCCAAGTGCTGCAATATTTCTTTGCAATACACATGTCCACTTAATTCCGGTAGACTGGTTAACGCAATATTGCTATGTTTATTCTTTAGGGCAGGTTTCATTAGTCATAATAACATACATTTTGATGTCAGTGGCAACACTGCTTTTGGATAGACTAGGTTATGGAGATACTCAGCAACATTAATAAACGGGTGAAGTACATGCCCAAGAATTTGTCGCCCTTACTGGATTTATGGAAGGTGTGAACTGAATCTACTCCATCGTCAATTGTTCAGAACTTCTATATTGTTTATATTGAAGATGGTGTTTGAACACCGAAAAAGCGAGGTATCTTCTTTTCCTTTGATTGCTATCCAGAGTTTTTGTTTTGGTGGCGATGGGTTTAAGGGTGGTTGGGGTTAGTCAGGTGTTTTCTATTGTTTGCTTGCTATCTAGCGTCCGTCTTCACCGTAGCTGGGTGGCCGCCTTAGTCAGTCCTATTTGGATTGAAATCTCAACCCACGCAGGTGAACTTTATTCACGAGTCTTCTTCCCAGCATAGAACATTCTTAAGTAATATTTTTGAGAGGTTCACTAGAGTGGTACGACGAGGCTCGTTTTAGAAGTTGAGCACATAAGGCACTGTAGTTTATTCAAGCGCTCGCTTTGTTTTTCGTCCAAATATATTAATTTTACTGATTGTTTAAATGCTTGATTTCAGGTCCTTAAAAAAAGTTTCCAAGAGAACTCTTGAGTAATATTTTTCAGACGTTCATTTTAAATTACAGTAGTAAGATGAGCCTCCTTTGAGAAGTTGAGAACCTTTAAGCCACTATAGTTTATTCAAGCGCTCATTTGATTTTTCTTCCAAATATATTCAGTACTTGCAATTGTTTAAATGCTCAGGTTCCTAAAAAAATTCCAAGAGGTTATCATACATATGAAACTGTGTGTGAGAAAAGTTTTGATTTGTGCTTGGATGCATTTGCAGGCCATGGACGACTAATTTTAATTATATGATCTCTTAAGTAAAGTTGACAGCTTATGCCAATTATTTTCGTATGTGCTATGAATATACAATTTTTTGTGAAAGCTTCATAGGGAATTACTCTTTTGAACTATAATTCCTTTGCGATTTGTATGATTTTCATTTGGTGGAGTGAAGAAGCATCCTCTTAGCATATTCTGATGTTTCCTTGCTAAATGTAAATGTATCATTTGGCAATGATGCATCTGCATTTACAATTGGAGACGTGGAGTGAACCTAGGAAAATCATTGATCTATCATGGTCTCTGTACACCACCTATCTAACCAGTGGCAGTTATTTATGTTTCTGATGCAGCTTATTTTTACTAAGAAGTTATTGCTTATGGCTTAACTAATAACAACCAGTAGTGAACAATGTTTTCAGTATCAAGCTCATAAGTAGCTGAGAGGTAATTTTTTAGAGTTACATATTTGTATGCTTAGGATTTTGTCATCCCTTCTACTTCTGTTGCGATAATGTTCTTTCTTTAGATGCGGTTCTCCATGAGCATGATGCCACATTTGCTATCTGCTCTCATTTTAGACATCAGTGCAAACTAATAGGGTGCTACCCACTTTGTTTGCACTGGTGTGGGCCGATATCTGTTACCAATTGTCATGATATACCGCTCATTGTGGTACGTACTCATTTCGTTTGCACTGGTAAGGCTACTTTTCAGGTGTGTAGCTCATGCAGGTTTCTATGGCTGGTTAACTGTTCACTAATGGACTGAAGGTAATTCACTCATCTTGCTTCCAAACTTATTTTCGTGTGATGCAGAGTGCTCTGGTAGATCAGCCCCATACTTTAGTCCATTAGCCACTATGATATGCTTATTATATTCGGGCACATATCGATCTATTTCTTAGTTATTTTGCTAATTCTCAACCGATTGTGATTTGCTTGAAGAATGTTCTCAAGGAAATGCCATGTTTTTTTTTTGTTTCAGAGATTGATAGGAGTCCATCAAGAGTCAATCTATTTCTTAGTTATTTCGCTAATTCTCAACGGATTGTGATTCCCTTGAATGTTCTCATGGAAATACCATGTTTTTTTTGTTTCAGAGTTTGATAAGAGTCCATCAAGGCAATTACTCTACAGTATGTCCATATTTTTGGGAATGACACTTGATTTTCTCATAGTAGTTCCTTACTGACTCTTTTGGTGGATGAATGGTTCCTTCATTTGTAAGAAGCAGCAAAAATATGGTCATAAATAATGAAGCTTTGTTATTGATTGTATGTTCATTTTATTGAGCTATTGTATTTCTTAAGACAAAATATAGACTCACAGAAGTGCATGGATTAATAATAGACATGTAACCCCAATACCATGCGGCGCGCTTTACCCTTCTAGTCAAGATATCAATTCAGAAGCAATATATATATATAGCATATCAAGAAATATGTTTGGGGACAAGTCAATAACATTATATGGATATAAATCACCTCAAATATTTAGAATGGTAAGAAAATCGATAATTTTCAGCTAGTTCTTCGTAATTTTTTAAATATCCTACTACCATCATTCGTAAACAATTTGGTCTAACTTTTCAACATTAGGCTTCAATAACGGAAAAATAGGCATGAAAAATCATATGCTTTCTCTTTGTTTTTAAACTAACAAATAGCTAAACTTACACAAATGAGGAATTAGATCTGATTATAATTACTTATAGTACATCATGTACAGACCTTAACTAATAATCCAATGGTGTGGATGCACGGCAAAACGAGCAGTGGTAGCCCCGGATTCGCCGCTACTTAGCTAACTAGACAGGCCGCCAATAAGGCTTGCCGCCACCGGAGAGACGCTGGCAATGGAGAGGAAGGGGGGTGAAGATGGCCAGGTGTAGCCAGGAGTACATCGACATGCTGCTATGTCTGGAGGAAATCAACCCATTTGTCCCTTGAACATGGACTTCCTCGAGGGGTACACCGGTTCTATTGATGCGCGTGGAATTGTGCTCCGCCGCAACGTGGCGAGGGAGGAGTTGGAGGCCGCACATGCCAAGATCCTCCATCAGTATCGCGCTTCCGGCATAGCCTACACCGAGGTCGTCGATAAGCCCAACGCTTGATCATCTGT
This sequence comes from Poa annua, assembly GCA_026929855.1. Lineage (NCBI taxonomy): Eukaryota > Viridiplantae > Streptophyta > Magnoliopsida > Poales > Poaceae > Poa > Poa annua. The sequence continues at coordinate 78,639,180 of CM049433.1, forward strand.
AGGCGATTTCACAGCTTATTACTGTCCTATACCTAATATATAATATAAAAGACGTCAGGATTCACGCCCTGGCGAGTTTCCACGTCGCCCCATAGCCGCGCGCCGTCCGATCGGAAGAATCAACGGTCCAGATTAGGCCACGCCGCTCCATCCCGCGATTACTGTTCATTCGCGATTATCTACCAATCGGAGGCCGCCACGTGTCCCGGTCACCGGCCGGTCGTAACCCCCCCCCCCCCCCCCCCCCCCCGGTCATCGTGGCTAATTTGCAGAAAAGCGTCTGAAACATCAAGCTCACGACCCGCAGTCCTCACCGTAACACAGCGAGGGACCTTTTCGCTAATCTGGAAAATGTCACAGGTTTTTCGCAAAAAAGTCACCGCACTTCCCCCTTCGTCCTCCTCTTCTCTTCCGCGACCCGGGGACGTCGTCGCCAGCGTCTCGCCGATCCAAACAGAGGTCACAAGAGCCTCCGCCGCCGCGCCCTCTACATCCTCACCGGAGGAATCGTCCTCGGGCGGCCGGAGTCGGCGTCAGAGCACCGCGGGTCGCCGCCGCCGTCCACTGCGTGCGCCGCCGCGGGATCGGTCGCCGGTGGCGATTCCGGTGACCATTTGGTGCACACCGCCGCCCGTTCGATGCGCCTTGGAGTTCTCCATCGAATCGGTGTCTCCAGGGCCTGCGCCGCCGCGAGTCAGCCGCCGCCGCCCGCGTCCGCCGGTGGCTGACGAGTAGGGCTGACGTCAGCGTGCGCCGCTGACGGGCGGGTCCCGCCTGTCAGCCTGTTCCATTTTCAGAAAATTGTGAAAAAACAAAAAATTCATATCTTTTGATATACAACTCAGAAAAATGGGGGAAAAATATCAAAATTTGCAGAAAAAAAAACATCTTTACAGCTAGCTCATCTCCGTGGGTATTTAAACAATTTTTAAAATAATAGATTACAACAAACATTATATCTTTCTATCCTAATTACACCACTATTATAATAAAATGGAAATTAAATGTCAAAATTTGCAAGGAAAAACAACTTTACGGCTAACTCATCTCCGTAGATATTTAAACAATTTTTAAAATAACTAACTACAACAAACATTATATCTTTCTATCTTGATTACAGCAATATTATAACTTCATATATTAATTGCATATCTTATGTATAATCATCTCGACCATTTAGAGACACACAAACAAGTTATCCAATTAAAAAAACTATTGCAACAACTAATATAACTTTTTAGTCCCACACATTGTTGGTTTTAAATAACTAAGATATAAGCAGCGGATTCTGATTCAGTTAAAATAATAGATATTAAACTTTTCAGTCCGACTCACTATTTATTCAAAAAATTACAGACAATATTTGAAACTATGAAATTTGTAACTTCCAAGCTATAATTCACAACAAACAAATAAAATATCAAAATTTCCAGCATAAAGATGACTTTACAGCCGATATGTCCTCATGCATGTTCAAACAAACCAAATTCAAAATTATTCTTATATCAACTGTATGGCTTACATAAAATCAATTCAAAATTATCGAATATTCGGACACACTTACAACAAATTATTACAAGAGCTAATATAACTCAACGCACCCCAAATTCAACAACTTCCGTAATCTAAACACTTCTCGAATGCAAACTTCTTTGAATTTCACTAACCCTCAAAACTAAATGAATTATTAAGTGCCTTTATTACCAAAATTCAATTCTATTTAGGGCTTACAGAAAATCAATTCACAATTGTCGGAGAATCGGCCGCACAGAAAACAATAAATTCTGATACAATTAAACCAAATAACTACAACAGCTAACATAACTCAATGCACCCAAACTTTAACGGCTTTCGTAATCTAAACAACTTCCGTAAGCCGAGTTTCTTTGAATTCCACTAATCGTATTAAATCTTCCTTTACTACACGGGTGCGGCATACCCGCACCACATCCACTAGTATATATGTAATGTCTACATATACCTGCATGAGAAACTAGTTAAGTAAGTTGATGTTTGTGTTGCATCGAAATTACGGTGAATGCATTTTTACGGGAACCGGTACCTACCGGCACCAGATTAACCATTGATTCATGCCCTAAGATCCGTGCCTTAGATGAAACATCTATAATTTTTTTGATTCACACAATGTTTTGTTTGGAACACGGATCTTAGTGCACGAATCAATGATGAATCTTATGCCGGTGGGTACCGGCACCTGTAAATTTTCCGTGTTGTCGAAATTATTTATCCTGAGTTCTTACATCGTTAGGGTCGTACTTTGCAGCTCCCCCGGTTTTTAAGAACCTTTGGTTGGAAGGTGTCCGATCCAAATAAAAGATGACAAATAACACTACTTGTCACTGCAGGATGCAGCTTCAGTGACTTTGAGCACAAAAGTCTAGCTGTGACTTTGCTCTCATCTCAACCATCCAAATAAGATCCAACGGTCAGAAATAGATCTATTTGACAAATTCAAAATTTAAAGTAGTCAGAAAAAATTGAAAAAAATCCAGCAATTCCTGTATGTTGCGTTCTACATTCTGTGAAAGTTTTGTCAGATTTAGAAATTCGAAAATACAGTTTTTGTTTAAAATTTGGTGGGAAATTTAAAACGAGGTTTATTCATAAACCGTTTGTCCAAATCTTACAAAACTTTCTCATAATGTATAACGCAACATATAGGAATTGCTGGATTTTTTTCAATTTTTTCTGACCACTTTTAATTTTGAATTTGTCAATTAGATCTATTTCTGACCGTTGGATCTTGTTTGGATGGCTGAGATGAGAGCAAAGTCACAGCTAGACTTTTGTGCTCAAAGTCACTGACTTATTTATCTCGCCCTTTGCGAGTGCTAGCAGCGACTCGCCTGTAGCACAGTCGCATGAATGGGCTGGCCCATTTCCTTTTTTCCCTCCTTTTTAATTCTCCTGATTCCGTTTCTTTTTGTTTTTCCTTTTATTGTTTATGTTATTTTCTTTCTTGGGCCCACAGAATTCAAGTATTACGGAGACAAATTCATGTTTTTAAAATTGCTCATGTACATAAAAAAATTACCAAAAAATTATTGAGTTTAGCAAATATTTATGTGTTTTAGAAGATATATTCATATATTCATGAAGGAAGAAGGAAAAAAAAGTCATTGTCCACAAGGTTTAAAGAAGCGGAGCGGTTTGCTCTCGCTTAGAGTTTTGGTCCATTAAGCGGCGTTTAAACGAATTCACTGAATTTGGTAGTGGACTTGCATTTGAGAGAAGAGGAGAAGTTGAGGGGAGCAAAGGAGAGTGATACTTGCTGCGGGGAAGAACATGCCTGGGAGGCAGGGAAGGGGTTGTGCCTGCAAGGCTACCATTGTTGACGTGAATTTGTGCGTAGAATAGTAAAAGTTGAGAGAAAGAAATGAGTAGTGTTGATGGATGGTTCGGATTAAAATAGACGAATGGCTCAGATCAGGTTAACAAACTAGGTTTCATAATGAGCCTTATTGGGTCAACTCGATAGCACAAAGGACACCGTGAGTGGTAGTCTCTCACGCCCTATTATGCCATTGGACCTTATCAGCGCTTAAGTAATCGCTTATGGCCGAAACGAAGCGTTTTGCCATCGCTTAGGGCTTCAACATGCTTATTTGTACTATTAATTACGCTTTCTTAACCTTGACTGTCAGCTGCCCGCCGTGGGCAGCGGGACACGAGCATGGTGGCACTCTTCGACGACCTCCTCCCTTCAAGCGCACAGAGGACGCCGACGACGAGCTCGTGCTCACCACAGCCGCGCGGGATGTTGGAGCTCCCCAACTCGGAGGAGCACCTAAAAAGGCGGTGGACGAGCACGAGCTCAGCTCAGCGGCACTTCCGGTTCTAGATACCCGAGGAGCAGCTCACCGACCCTAAAGGAGAACGTCGAGGAGGATCCAGATAGTCGATGCCATTAGTTAATATTCAGTTTTTTTAGCTCTAGTAGATTAGTTCGTTGGGTTCTATATCACCGCCGTCGCTTGCCCCTATGTGACCTACGCCCCCTCCCCCAGATGATAATGTTGTCGGGGCGCCTTGAAAACGGCCAAGCCACTTCGTTCTTCACGTTCACAAGACTGCACACCTTTGGGCCTCACGATGAAGAAGCAGCCCACCTCTTTCTTAACGGTGTTGGGTGCGTAGCTCGATGAGGGTGATCACAAGGAGGACGTGTGCGAGGAGGAAGTGCGCGAGGAAAACGAGAGCCAGGGTGACAACGTGGCTGGTAGTGCGAGAAGCGCCAGTTGCTCCACCAATGGTGTTGCTCCTGGTGGTTCTAGAATTCGGGCGTCACGGGCCCCTCATAGTGGTCCACACGTTATTGTTTTTCGGCCGCTAGGACCACCGGCCAGTTTGGGTTGTCCTTGTAGTAGGCGGGGTCGAGTAGCGCTGCTTTGACGTGAGTCTCATCCATCGCTCGCGGATGAGCTCGCGTAGTTCCTCCGGGAGAGGTGGGACGAGCCCACCGACGCCGATGTTTCAGGCTTTGGGCACGCGCATGGTCGGTGGGACAAGCAAGTTGGCTCGTGCGAGGACCATCGCCTCGGGGGTGGAGAGGGAGCTCATGTGCCCGTCACCGCTATTGCGCTGCCATTGTGAGCCGGTGAGGGGGAGAGAAAGATTAGGCGGAGAGCGGTGAGCAGCTAGAAGAATGAGGATGGTGTGTGTGTGGGTGGGGGGGGGGGGGGGGGGGGGGAGGGTGCGCGGCTGCATACAAAGGAACTCGGTGCAGGAAGACGAGGATGGATCTCAAGACGCCATTACTTCGGCGGAGCGCGTCAGGATGATGAAGAGGAACACTTCTAGACGCGCCAGTCGGCCGCTATGGTCTTTAATTACGTTGATTGCCGCTTCCTTCCCCTCAAGAATTTGTACAAACCGGTGTTGAGTTACTGATGGGTCGATTGCATCCGTCAGTATTCGAATACTGATGTGGTACATGTTGTCACTATTACTCTTTGGATTGTCGAAGTTTCATAATAATATTAGAGGGTTTCAGTATATAATAGTTTTTCCTAAGAAGTCCTTTTGTATCAAAAAATGTCATCTCTAAAATCTCTTTGAATTGTAATCCTGCACTCCAATCCCATGGTAATTGTAAGACCCGTTATAATCTCTTTTTACACTCATTCGCGAGACACATTTTCTATATTTTCATGTATTTTATCTAAATAATAATCATTAAAGTTTTTCTCTCTTTTGTAATACTCTGTTTTACGCATATAATCTCATCACATTTCTATGTTTTCGAATCTGTGATCTAAACAAGTCCTAAAGCAGGGTTGTCGGACGCAACTTCACCGCTGTTGTGGAGTCGTAGCTCTAAGCTCGAAAAATCAGAAGCTTTTGCGTCTGAACAAGCAAAAACTTTCGCGAGGACGCGAATGCTCGTGATCCATGCCGAGCAGGAACACGGCGACACCGACGTGTGGCTCGCAGCGCAGCCGGCTGAGCTCATTGGAACTCGGAGCACGCGCCTGCACAGAACTGAACTCCGCCAGGCCGGCGAGCGGTCGGCACGTCGCGCGCATGGCCGCCGGACACGCCCGCGGGCGACGCGTTTAACGGCGGCTGCTCTGCTCCGTTTCCGGAGCAAGCTCGGGCCGTTCCCACGTGTTGGCCGTGCTCATCCTGTCGGCGTCGGCTTCTAGACCCGTCCAGTTTTCCGGTAGCTTTCGTGTTCCCCAGCTCGACCTGTCTCCACGTAATCCGGCCATGATGCTACGGCGCTATCGTTCCCGCGTGGGCGTGGCTCGATGAGAAGAAAAAAATCTTGCGTGACTTTTCAGGGTCGATCGCTAGAAGAAGAAAACATTTGTGTCACTGACGCAGAAGCGTTTGTCTGTGAAGGGAGGCAACAAGGAAGGCCACCGATGGATGCATGAGGAGATAAACCAGTTCGTTCCACTTGAAATAAATGAAGCTAGCGCTATGGAGTACTCTGATCTATGAATGGTGCTCCGACGAGGAGCACAGTCACGCGGCACGGAGGCTGACAGGAACCCATTAGCTAGGGTTACGTAGCAGCATGACCTAATTGGCTGATTTGCAACCACTAAACCAAACTGACAAAGCTGACACCCAGCACTCCCGGACGAGGGAGTGATCAGCAATCACACGACCCTGCTTATGTTAGTGGTTGATGCGTCCCGCATTGTCGGTCCTTGTCACCCACCACCCGCCCTGTGCTTATGTTAGTAGTACCCACATGGACATACATATATGCGTCTGGATTTCCTGATGGCGTTTAGGATAAGTGTACTCCTCGTTGGTAGGCTAATAGAGAATACATTACACTCCAGCACGCTATCAGGTTGGTAGCTTCGAACCCGTTTTCTCACACATAGCCATTCTTCTTTTTTGGCAACTTTACTGCATAGCATTGGTACGCAAACTAAGGATGATGTATTGATGGTAATCGCCAAGCTAAAAAAGAAGGATGATAGCGATCGGATTAGTTCTTCGCGTTTGTCGTATCCATGCCGGGTATTTCACGAGGCGGTGTCCGGGATCTTCGTGCACTCCGGCGCGCGAATATCCCCATGCAATCTGCGTGGACCCTTATCCCGGTGACACCGACGTCGCCTCCCCTTCCGGCCGGGCTGATATTTTTATAAGCTCCTCAGGCGCTGTGTGGAGCTCAGCCATTCGCTCCCCGGACATCGCAAGGCACCACCACCAAACACCGTATCAGTTTCGAGCACCTCTGCTTCCCTACACTGCTAGCACTAGCACTGCTGTTTCTGTTCCCGCACACAGACACAGCAACTTGGTAGCACTTGGCTTGATCTCAGCTCAGATCAGGGATTAGTTAATCAAGTCGCTTTGTTAACAATGGAGAGCTGCAGCCTGGTCGACACGGCCGCCGCCACTCTCTGCTCGTCGACGGCGGGCGGGCACCGCCGCGGCCGCGCCGGAAGCTGCTCCGCGAGGTTCTTGAACTGCTACAGCTCCTCCAAAGGTATCACTCCGTCATTCACCAATCAGATCAGACACCATATTGCAACCTGACTGCGCGCGCCACCTGCTCACCGTGTGTTACTTCTGTTGACGTACGTACGTGCGCAGAGAACGGGGTGAGCGCGTCGCACTCCATCGGCCGGATGCTGAGCGGGGTGGGGTCGGCGGCGCGGAGGAAGCTCTTCAGGAGCGACCACGAGTGGCTGCAGGGCGGGAGCTGGTCCGAGCTCACCGGCGGGGACGCCGGCAGCACCCGTTGGTGGACGACGCTGGAGAACAACTTCGTGCTAGAGGCCTCCGAGGACGAGTACGGCGGGGTGCTCGTCGACGCCGACAGGCTGCCCTCCGACGGGGCCGCCTTCGCCCGCTCGCTCGCCGCGTCCCTCTCCTACTGGAAATCCGTGGTATGTACACATATCGATCGTGGAGAAGAGAAATGTGGGTCTCAGATCGCGTAGCAGCAGGACGTCTTTCAGTTTAGTAGTAATTTGCACAGTGTTCATTGCAGTACTTGGATGAATCGCAGGTTCACTAGTTTCAGTTATTTACATCGACCTTGCGATTGATTCTTCTTGCAGGGAAAGAAAGGGGTGTGGCTGAAGTTGCCAGTCGATCGTTCTGAGTTCGTACCGATTGCAGTGAAGGTACGATTCGCTAGGTCTCGAAACCAGTATGAAATGCATTCACTGGTTCACTTCACTGATGGTATTGTCCACAATCTGTCTGCAGGAAGGATTCAAGTACCACCACGCAGAGGAGGCGTACCTGATGCTGACATACTGGATCCCTGACGAGCCATCTCTGCTCCCGGCGAATGCTTCTCACCAGGTTGGCGTTGGGGGATTCGTGATCAATGATCAAATGGAGGTAGGTCTCGCTAATTGTTCTGATAGGAACAGGTTACTGAAGAAGTTCGTATGTCTGATTGCATTTCCCTGGACTAATTGGATATAGTCATATAGGTCCTGGTGTTGCAAGAAAAGTATCACGGTTTAGCACTGGATGGTGCTTGGAAGCTCCCCACCGGGTTCATTCAGGCGGTAAGAACACACTGAAGATCGTCAACAATACAACTATAGGTGATGTGTGTCGCTGGTACTGAAGAAATTGGTGTTTCCTTGCAGTCTGAAGAAATATATACGGGAGCTATCAGGGAGGTCAAGGAGGAAACTGGGGTAAGAAAGTATGCCCAATCATCTGCAACTTCCTCCTGAGGATTAGTTCTGAATGTGTATTGCTCTTGTGGTGTTCTGTGCAGGTTGACACTGAATTTGTGGACGTGGTTGCTTTCAGGTAACTAAACTATATCCATTTCCATGTGAAATCAGCTATCCTCAAACTGTGTTGCATCTGAATCTTGTCTCACCACTCCCAACCGTTCAAAATGACAGGCACGCACACAACGTGGCGTTTCAGAAGTCCGACCTGTTCTTCATGTGCATGCTGAGACCCGTGTCGAACGCGATCAAGATCGACGAAACAGAGATTCAGGCGGCAAAGGTAACATCATCACCTGAACTAGTTCCGTGGTGCAGTATTCAGAGTATTTCTTAGATTACTGAAGCATCTGTTCTGCGTTTCGTCTTCGTTGCAGTGGATGCCGCTGGAGGAGCTCGTGAAGCAACCGTTCATCCAAGAGGACCACATGTTCCAGAAAATCATGGACATATGCATCCAGCGGCTGAGGAAGTGCTACTGCGGCCTGACGGCGCACAACGTCGTCTCCAAGTTCGACGGCAGGGCGTCTACGCTCTACTACAACGTCGACGAGCCCGAGGATGTTAACTGCGACGCTGCTTGACGGCTCGCCTATTTTTACCTGCTCTGCCGACCATGCAGTGCAAACAGTGCGAAGTTGAATCAAAGCAGATTAATTGGCCTCTGTATATATATGTACAAAGTGATGTTAAATGAACAATAGGAAGGACGGATCATCTAGCTCTGTCGTGTAATATTCACCATCAACTTAGCGATTTGATGGGCAGTTGCAGACTTGCAGTTGTCCAAGGATGCATCGCAAGTTGGCAATAGTCTAGAAGAAATATTTGTTTCATTTTCAGTATGCTGTGTGGTTATTGCAAGAGAAAGTTCAAGGTATATTTTCCCAAAGATGTTGGAAATGGGGGTTCATCTTATAGCCTTGTGTTACCTAACAAAACAAGCTTATAGCCTTTTTTTTCTTAATAACGAGCTTCCCCTTGTCGATTTTCATTAAAAAATCGCCTAGTTATTACAAAAACAAACAACAGAATAAGGGAAGAAAAAAAAGATCAGCGGCTCACACAACAATACTCACTCCAAAGACTACTCACAACAATAGGTATCCCATTCAGAACTTCGTTTGAAGAAATACATCATGTACAAAGAATGTTGCTGAGACACGCATTAACAAAAGTAACTCTATCTCCACCGTACAACAGTTTTCCCTTCCACAGATAATGTCTTGGCTAGTTTTTCATCAATTAGACACCACTGAGAGCTTGCAACCTTTTTTTCATCAATAGGCATTCCCAAGTGTTTCATAGGCAAATTAGCACACACACAAGTGAAAAAATTCAAATATTCCCATATTGAACTCCCTTTTCCATAGCATTTCCCAAACAACATACGTCACTCTTGTGAAAGTTATCTTCAAACCCTGGATGGAGAGGACTGTCCAGTGGGCGGCGCTGGAGCGAGGGTGAACAACGACTGCCTCCGCATGTCGTGTTCATCTTCGAACCACGTCCCCCAGAATGAGGACGTGGGGGCGAACGCTGGGTCGCTGAGGTGTTCCGACGGGAGACGGCTCCAGCGGCGCGCTATCTCTTCCTCGCACGCTCGTCTGCACACTAGAAGGGGTGGCACCAGAATTCGTTGCGGCTTTAAGTGCCAACCGATCGGCAGCTTCGCATCGCCCCATGAGACGGGGCACCCGTGCTCCCAGTACCACTGGCAGACACGGAGCTGCACATAATGTCGGTTACGTATAGGCTAGCCGCGAATGGCCTCCGCGCGGGGCGCCATGACACCGACGACGTCGGGCGGCGCTATGCTGAATGGAGAGGGTGGGGTTGCCGTGGGCGGGGATGGGGAAGGGGATCGGGGCGACGGTGCTGGCCCGACGAGGAACCGGCCTGGTGGTAATTCTTAGCCTTTCCGAACGGCCAACGGTGCGGCATTGCAGCGAGCCGGAGGTGGCTGCGAGCTCGGGCTGGACCGCTGGACGGTGGGCCGATAGGGTTTGACTGTACAAGTGGGGGAGGGAGACCACCATTAATTAAGACCGCGCGGGGGAGAGCGACCGGCGCGGAGTCACTATCGTGTGGTCCATTGGGAGGACAACAGATGGACACGCGGACGCTTCGTCGCTGTCTGTCGAGACCCAAACCTGGCCAAATTTGCGTCAGGAATGGATCGGTCAGGACACTCGGCGGACCAAAATCGGACTAAGTCTACGCGTTGGGATTTCATTCCGACGCAAACAGACGGCGACGGACACAAGCGGACTCGATGGGTCGTTCCGTTAGAATCTTCCTTTACAGCACGAAGAGAGCAGCCAGAGGAGGAAGACGAAATCCTGCCCGTTCGCGAGGGATCGCGCGGCTGGGCTCGTTCTCTCTAAAAACGTAATAAAAAAAGGAGGTAATTGCACGCGCAGTACATAAACTTGGCACGTGGGAACAAATTCATACACGAAGTCTCAAAATGCAATGACATGATGCCTAAACTTGGCTTGTGGGATCATTTTGCCCCAAAACTGGTCTGCTAGGCTAAATTCGCCACGGTGGCACGACAGGTCAGCAGAGAGCTCACGAGCTGGGCACGTGAGGAGATGAGCCACGGTGCGATGTTGTTTTTGCCGGAAGGTTCTCATTCTTTCCAATCGCCATTTGCTATCCTCCCCTCAGCTTATTTATCTGCTCCAATTCTTGTACAGTCGACTTCGTCTTGTTGTTGTTCTCGGTAAGTTGCAAAATTAGTAGTCTTTCCCTCCCCTTCCATTCAGTGTCTTTCTGCTCAACATAGGGACACTTCAAATCTTACTGTATAATTACAGTGCATCAAGTCAATTGAAAATCTCTAGAAATAAATTGACAATACAAACAAAATTCAAAATTCACCTCAAATGGACAACCTAGAAAACGCCTGCCAGCGTTTGAACCTTCGCTACAAACCCGGCGTAGCTAAATGCCCGCATCTCGCATTGGTATTCTGTTCGATTCCATTGCAGTACAGATCATACTCGTATTGCGGGAGAACATCAGCAAACTACGGGAGCACATCACATTCATGTAAGGAAATCCATCTTTCGGTGTTTTAAACAAAAATCATCTTTCAGATCAACACACCCCAAATTTCGCCCAAAATTCAGAGAACTTACCGTCTGCATGTTTGTGGCTGGATTGGCCTTCCTCTCCCTCCGCTCCTTGCTGCAGTCGTAGTACACAACCGACGTAACTCTTGCCCATTCACCGTCGTCCGTCGGCTCCATCTCCCGGGCCACAACCCAGCGAGCTCGACGCCGCCACCATGATCCCGCCAGCTTGGCGCAGCGACCACGACCAAGCAACATCACGGAATCGACCCCCAACACGCCGCCTCCGATGCCAGTCTGCAAGGACCTAACTATGTCGCGCCATCGATCCCCAAATCGCCACGGCTAGGGATTTGAAGAAGAAGGATGGAAAATACACAAAACAAAAAGGTCAGGGGGCTAAAGGTTAAAAGTTCAGCCGCTAATCTCCTCACGTGCCCAGCTCGTGAGCTCTCTGCTGACCTGTCGTGCCACCGTGGCGAGTTTTAGGCTAACAGACCAGTTTTGGGGCAAAATGATCCCACAACCCAAATTTATGAATCATGTCATTGCATTTCGAGACTTCGTGCATGAATTTGTTCACGTGCGCGGGCGATTACCTCTGAGAAGAGACTTGCTCCATCGAAGACTTGTTCCCAAATTTCGATAGATTGATCCTCCGCGGAATTCCCTCGCTTCCTGCGGGCTGCCCCTCTTTCCTGCAGCGCATGGAGGACGAGCGGGCTACCGGGCCGCAGAGGCCAGAGGACCACCGCGGCGCGTGGAACGCACTCAGTCCGCCGCCGTCCTACCACTACCAGTTCCAGATGGAGAGCCTTCCTTCCTCAGGTGAGTTCCGTTCCGTAAGTTTTTCTTCCTTTTCCTTACTAGCTAGTCAACATCTCGGCACAACAACAAAATTCTTTAATTGTGTCATTCTCGATTTCTTCCCCTTTTCCTTTTGCAAGCCGGTTAAAATCTGCTAGTTGTTGCCCACTACCCTCTGGGTTGGCAATAATGATTTTACCCCTCTGAATTCAGCCACCGCGTACAAGTTAATCTTTGAAACCCGCTTTGTTCTCCACAGCCTGAGGCAAGAACAATTTTGTGAATGTTGCCTAGGGGCTTCGGTTGTTGTCTGCTTCATGTTTTTACATGCAAATTTTTGAAAATTATCCGCTTAAGTTGTTACTTTAAGGACAATACGATTTTTTTTTGGATTTTCGAAAATGTACCCAAACCATTAGGTGCAAGGAGAGGAGAAAACATGGTGTATTTGTGGGGTTCCCTACCGCTGACAGCTAAAAAATGAGGAATTTCTTCATGCTGAATGTGCAATTATTAGAGTATTCCAGAATACCTGTAAAATCATTACAATAGTGAATGAGATTACATGAGTATATTACTGACCCTTAGCAATCTCAGGCTAAAGGGTGGCCTTTAAAATCCAATACGTAGCAATGTGGTAGGCCAATACAATTGGATAACCTTGATAAAATATAATAAAGCCTAGCCCTTACCATCAGTTCGGACTTTTGACATAATTGGCTAGTGCATCAATTCAATATGGTATTAGAGCCAGGAGGTCTCAAGTTCAAGCCCCGGCTAATGCACTATTTAATTTACTCCAAATAGTTGCAGCCCCGATTACCCACGTCTAGTGTCTTCCTGTTTGTCCAGCCTAAACGTGAGGGGGAGTGTTAAAATATAAAGACTAGCCCTTTCAATCATTTCGGACTTTTGGGATAATTGGCTACTGCATCAATTCAATAAACCTTCTTGCTTTAAAGTTTGGAAATGTGCAAGACTGAAGAAAAGAGCAACCACACATGGAAAGGAGTACCTATGCTTCGAATGAAACCTTCTCTCCGCAAATCTATGTTCCAATATTAGTCGAAACTTGGGTTAAATGAACGTTAGACACCCTTCAGTTTTTAATCACTATACAACCATGCAATTGTAACATAGTTGTACTGACAACTGAACGGCAACTGCGGGGCACTTGAAAGCACAAGTTCGGCTGAAATAAATCGAATTGAGCTGTCTTTTTCCGCTGAATTCCGGAGTGGGTCTTATGTTCGGAAGGTTTACCCAAACTAGGCACCTTGACCTTAAGGACACAGACAATTTAGATTTTGGAGGGCCCTTGACCTTGAATCTGAAAGTTGGCTGATAGGTGAGGTGCTCAATAATATATTACCCTTTATTGGAAAAAGGTGAGATGTTCTAAACCGGGTTAATGTCAGAGGTGATATGGTTTCAGGTTTTGTTGATTCCTACCTGTTTCACTATATGATACACCTGCCCTTGACTTCTGATACTCCACCTAAGAGTATGTAGTCCACTGAGAAAACAAAACGATGTATAGTCATTACAACACTTCCACTTTTAACTCCTGTTTAATTAATTTAAATATGATTAAAAGTTTGTAGTTTGTTATCTAATACTGGCGATATGTAGTTTCTTGGCTTTAGTGTTTCTTGGTATGTGTGTATAATGGGCCCACATCATAGTGAACCATGTGGATAGTAATCAGCAGTTTAGCACAAGGGATGCTATATAGCAAACCGGTGCTTTATTTCTTTTAGCCTTATGTGCTGTTTGTAATACGTTGCTATCATTGGAGGAGTATAACTGATACAGAGTGATGGACGGCTAGTCGTCCAGCAACAAGTTAACCTAAGCCAGGGTGGATGGCTTCCCTGGATGTCCGGTTTGTCCTGAACATTATAGGTCTGGTGCTTGAAATAAGTATTTATTTGCATTAACCTATGATAATCACACCTTGCCAGGAAGTGTTATGTTGGCCAAACAGGCCGCTAATCATGGACCAATTTGCTTACATGTTCTGTTCTTGCTCAGCGTTGACCTTAACGGCCTTTAATTTGGAGGTGTACCGGTAATTAAGCTGGCTATGTGGTGGTTGGCTGGTTGCAGACTTGCAGTGCCATTGGGTGACTATAGATTATTTACGTGTCAGTTGATTAGGATTTGCTTATTATCATATTGGTCGCATGACTCTCATGGAAGGCTACTTATATGTAAACTAGTCCTACTTCCCTGGAACATGTATTTTTGTCCTAGGCACGTCTCCCGAGTGCATATATGTGGACACTGGACAGCTTGTGGCATGTCCGCGCAGGTTGTCTGGAGCTAGCAATCAACGCAGAGAGCAATGGCGGCCTCGCTGTGGTTGTTCCTGCTCTGCCTCACCGGCGGCGTACTTGTTCATGGCCAGGGCATGCCCGACACCACCGGTACTGAGTTTTACCATCTGTATACATTGTTATTTAACTCCCCGGTAGACTTGCATGGACATGCATTATGTGTATGGTTTGGGTATGCAGGCTTCATCAGCATCGATTGCGGACAGCAGAGCAGCTATGTTGACGACTCCTCCAAGTTGCCCTACAGCTCAGATGATGGATTCATCGACGACGGCTCCAACTACAATGTTTCTGCAGAGTATACCAACCATGCCTACTCCAGACTTTATCCGGCCTACTCCAGACTTTATCCGCAGGTTCTCAACCTCCGCAGCTTCCCTGGCCCGCCGGGGCAGCGCGGCTGCTATACCCTGTCGACATGCTATACCCTGTCGACATTGGAACCCTGACTTTTCCTGACTTTGAACGTGTGGTGGGCCTCACGTGTCAATGACCCAAAGTTAGGGAAAGTTAGGCTTGGTAAAGTTAGAGGATCTCAATCCGTCGAACCGGATCCTCTGACTTTGGAACCCTGACTTTTCCTGAATTTGAGTCACTGACGTGTAGGTCCCGTGTGTGGTGGGCCTCACGTGTCAATGACCCATACTCATATTCGTGGCGGGGGCGTCCAAATACGTGATCCGGGCCACCTTCATGTACGGAAATTACGACGGGCTCAACAAGCCCCCAGTCTTTGACCTCTACCTCGGCGTCAACTTCTGGAAGACTGTGAACATCTCCAAACCGGACATGCTGGACGTCGGTGAGGTCATTGCCTATATCCCTACCGATTCAGTGCAGGTATGCCTGGTAAACACTGGCTCAGGGATGCCGTTCATCTCGTCCCTAGAGCTGAGGCCTCTCAAGGACACGCTGTATCCGCTGGCGAACTCGACTCAGGGGTTGTCCCTCATCGGTAGGTACAACTTCGGCGGTGGAGATTACGTGATTAGGTGAGTAAGTAGTGAGCATTCATCATGTTTCTAAAGAGTAAATCAGGACCATGTATTGGTTTTTTTACGCCGAGATTAATTTTGTTAGGTACCCAAACCATACATATGACCGTGTATGGGCCCCATGGACCAACCCGGAGTGGTTTACCATCTCGACAACTTTGAACGTCGACATGCCGGTGGAGGATGGTCGCAAACCCAACTACGATGTACCGTCAGTCGCGATGCAGACTGCCGTCACGCCGCACAACACCACTAGGAACCTCATCTGGTTCCCCTGGGAGGCCCAACCGAATCACGTCTATCCCAAGCCTGGGTACGTATATACTCGATATCAAAACTCTGCAATACAACCAATATAGTATATTGTACATGATTTTTTGTCATGCAAAATGCTTTCATAGTAGATTTTTTACAACATATCATGACTTTAAATTTCAGTCAAAATCTTGCATTGGGGACTGAAAAATCATACAAGAAAATAATTAATACCCAGATTAATACTACGTGTCTAACAAATTGCACGTACCCAATGATATTTGTAGGCTACTCCCTGTTTTGTATTTCGCCGAGGTAGAAATAGTGGACAGCACGCATGAGCGGATGTTCTTCATCAGCGTGTGGATGCTCATAGGAAGGTTTGACTACCTCGTCACCGACGTCCAGTACAGGGATGCCCTTCCCATTTATCAGTCCCGAGGACGACTACGTCATGTTAAAAGCTGCCAACGCTACAAAACTGCAGTCGGTTATCGACATCAATGGTACAGTACTGCCACCGTTCATCAACGCCGCCGAGCTTTTCTCCCCCATTTCCACAGCCGATGTCGGTACTGAAGCTCAAGATGGTAAATACATAACCATACTCATATTATAAATAGTAAAATTTAAACCTTAATTTAATTTAGAAAAGCAAGTGATCGATTAAATCGTAGTCATATGATCTTTTGTTCCACGCCTTAATTTTAGATAATATAAGTCTTCCAATATCAGGTGGAGATTTTTGGCTCCCGAGATTCAATGTTCCCACAAACGCAGAAAATATAAACTTCAAATACTTCGTATTCTGAGCTACACAAAAATGAGAAAAGTGTGGATCTGAATATGCATATTTTCAAATCTCTAAATTTTATAAGATTTTGTTTTTTTTCTGTAGCTCATAATACAACATATTTGAGTTTGATATTTTGCACGTTCGTGAGATAACCATTAGCTACATCCAAAGCTTCATAAATATGATTTTCGTAAAAAATTAAATGGAGGGAGCACCAGAGCTTGGGAGCCGAACACACTTTCTGATATCTACCGTCAATTAATGACTAGAATTTTCCTGATATACATACATGCACATGCTGAGAACTGCGCTAATTTTTCCTTGTGTTACTGACAAAATGGTATCTGCCATCACTGCAATCAAGACTAAGTATCAGATGAAGAAGAACTGGGTGGGTGACCCATGCGCCCCAAAGACTCTTGTGTGGGATGGGTTGAACTATAGCTATCCCATTTCCTGACCGAACAGAATCACAACTGTGTAAGTTCAAATGTTTTTCTCTGGTAGGAAAACGATACAGATCAGTCTAGCTATGTTGAGAGCATATAAAACTGCTGTCTGAACTCTGAACCACTGTGCGTTTCTACAGAAACATGTCATTTGGCGGTTTGAGTGGTGATATATCATCTTATTTCGCCAATCTCAAAGCTATCCAGTACCTGTGAGTATCATGTTTAAATCATTTTCACAATGAATTTGTTAGTCCAGTTCTCACATATAACATATTACATACGCTATTATTTATTTAGGGATTTGTCACATAATAAATTGACCGGATCAATTCCTGATGGTCTTTCACAACTACCTTCTCTCAAACTACTGTAAGTAGTTCCGAACTATTTTATTTTTTATATCTTATATTTTTGTTACAGAAAAATAATAAGAGTAATACCTGGCTAGTGTTCACTTATACGTTTGACTGTACCAAAACAATCCCTTCTATTTTTTTAACCAAACTGGTAGCTCCCAAGATTATATGTGTGCCTTTCATGTCAGTTTCATCTTTTTTATCTATACTTGCGAGTTACGACACGCTTCTTTCGACATTAACACTGTTTGGTCCCTTCAGAGATTTGACAGGCAACGATCTTAATGGAATAATTCCGCTCGGCCTGCTGATACGAATTCAAGATGGCAACCTAACATTAAGGTTAATCCATCATATATGTCTCTGTTTCCATATAGTTTTCCCAAACATTGATGCTAATCATTTCTTCTTTCTGACAGATATGACCACAATCCAACCTTTGTAGCAACAGCAGTTCTTGCCAGCCTACCAAAAGGAACCAAAACTCCGCGTATATTTATATGCTAATAGTTGCCGCTGTGGTGGTAGGAGGACTGATGGTACTATTGCTTTTCGTAATGAGAGGAAAGCGAGGTGAGGCTGAGACTTGGTATTAACACAACAATTGTTCTACCTATGAACATCTGTAACCCTAGGCATTGGTGATGATGTTCTGGTGGGTAATACTCGTGTCGTTCTTAATTTCCTTATGAAGGACCGGCTAATCAACAGAATGAGGAGAGTGACGTGCAATCGCGCTTGCGCAATCGTCGGTTCACATGCACTGAATTGAAGGTGATAACGTCCAGCTTCCAGCGAGTGCTCGGCGAAGGAGGGTTCGGCCTTGTCTTTGACGGCTTCTTGGAGGATGGTACTCAGGTGGCAGTTAAACTGAGGTCTCAATCTTCCAATCAGGGTGTGAGAGAGTTCTTGACAGAGGTAATGCTTCATCAAGTATAATCAGTCACCTCGATTTGCAGTTAAACTTTGGAAGATATCTAATTATTTATTTCCTTCTGGCTCAGGCCCAGAACTTAACAGGGATTCATCACAGGAATCTAGTGACCTTGATTGGTTATTGCAAGGATGGTGAGTACATGGCCCTTGTTTATGAGCATATGTCAAAAGGAAATCTCGAGGATAAACTCAGAGGTGTGGTCTTGCTGCTGCCATTTCATCTCTAGGGGCATTTGGAATCTCCATTTTCAATTTCCGGAATGCTAACACCTGAGCATGTTCTGCAGGAAGGGATGACAGTGATGAATGTTTAACCTGGAAACAAAGGCTCCACATTGCACTGGAGTCCGCGCAGGGTATATGCTGTTTTAGAAAACAATCGTCAAATGTATGTAAGAACGATATCTGCACGTGTGGTGTTGTCAATGTAAATGATATGATGTGATGTGCATGCAGGGCTCGAGTATCTACACAAAGCGTGTAGCCCGCCTTTTTTTTTTTTTGAAACTGTGGGACAAAAGCTTTGCCCCAACCATTTATTAAGAAGAAGGTGCCCGGTTTATTAGTGCAAGAAACCGGCCGAAAACCATACAACAAACACCAACAACACGGGAGGAGCCAACACAACCACAACGGGCAACACCTAAAACAAGCAACACCCAAAAACGACAACCACATTCTACCCAACACCAACCCGACCGGCAAAGAACATGCCCAACCTACAACAACCACAAGCTAACAACACAACATCAGAAAAGGGCCCACCAATCAAGCAAAGCGAAAGCGAAAGGTTTCCGTACGATGCTTCTTTCTTCTCCTACAAAGAGACTTCTCCACCTTCATGATAACATCCTCCGAAGCCTCTCCCGTCAAGACAGAACCAATATCCTTGCCATAGCCAGGACAAACCGTCTCCAAATCGACGAGCAAGTCGCAAAGCTCTTTACCAAAGAGCGCCTCGGAGTTAGACGTCGTCACAACTGTGGCATCAACCTGATCAACCAATGCTCCACTATCCAAACTGGCGGGCGGCTGACAGGACTCGGACAGAGATGAAGATGGCCCTATGTCCACCGCCAAGGACTCCAAAGAGCCAAGCTCTATCGGAAGCACCGTAGCTGACTTGCCACAAGGCCCATGCAGCTCAGCCAAAAGTTGTCCAACTGGAGCCACAACCTTAAGATCAGACGGCGTTGCATGTGGCGCACGAGGAGAAAATTCTCCGAAGAAACAACCAGGCTCCTCATCAACGGAACCAATCTCGGGCTCAGGTGGGAGAGATACAACCTGAAGCTTAGTTAGAGCGTCGTGAAGCTCAAAGCGAAGCAGCTCAAACTTCTGAAGAAACTCCAAACGCAGCAGTGCAAACTGGGACTCGAAAGTAGAGACCAAAGAGGCGCTGGAATTGGAATCCTTGCAACACCCACGTGGGCAATCATCCCCAACCCCACTATGAGGCGATGAGGGGCGACGAGTCTGAGTGGACGGAGAAACGCTCTGCAGGCAAGGAGCACGCACATCTTCAGAACGAGCCCGAGCATCCGGAGCTGCTGGAGAGTGATCGCGAGCAACCGGAGGGCGAGCATGACAGAACCTCTCCCGATGACCAGGGCGACGACAACGAATGCATCTGAAAGGCCCACGGCAAGCACTGACTTGATGGCCACGGTCGAGGCAACGGAAACACCTTCCTTGAGCCCAACGCTTGAAGGCAAGGCAACGCTGACGACCTTCCTGTGACTTGGGGGGAGGGCCTCGTCCGCTGCTGCCGCCCCGACCCACGTACACCCAATCCTTATCGTCGACATGCGCCGCGCTTGAACTCTGACTCGCAAGAGACGGCGGCGGCAAAGAAATGCCTGCAGGTACCGCTGGCGGAGTTGACCAGGTAATGGGAATGGAGCCAATGTAGAGGCTCAGCTCAGACGCTGTCGACGTGACAAGGGAGCTCGGTCGCGTGGCCGCCGCCGGGGAGCTGGGGGAGGCGAGGACGGCCGCAGCTAGCGCGGCGGCAGAGGGCGGCGTGGCTTGGCGCGCCGCGGGAGCATGGGACATCCCGAAGCCCCAATCCCTGGGCATCCCGAAACCCCAGTCTGAAGCATTGGAGGTCAAGGTGGCAGACGGCGGCGTGCAGGGGGCCAGCAACTCTTCCTCCTCTTCATCTTCGTACTCAACAGCAGAGGCCCAGGAAATAGCGGACGGGGCCGACGGGACGACGACGCGCAGCGGCTTGGCCAGCTCGGCAGCCGGAGCTGCGGGGACCGGCGGCGGCATGCCAGCCTGGACATGGGGCGGCGAAAGTTGACCGGAGGAGGCGCCGGTGAGGAGAGCTTGAGCTTGGATGCCTTGGCTTGGCTTGGAGATGGGGCGCATCCCCATCTTCCACCCACGGGTGGCTGAGCCGGACTTGCGGGAGAGGAGGACAGCCTCCGCGAGCACGGCGGCGTGAGTAGGGGCCCTGGCCGGAGAGGCCCGGGTGGCCGCCGCCGTGGGCATGGCGACCCCAGCCCCCGGGAGCGGCAGCGCAGCGGCGTCTGCAGGCCAAGTGCCTACATGCTGCACGGGCAGATGAGGGAGGGCGCTGAGGAGTGTCCGGATCTGATCCCGGTGGCCGGAGAGGGCGTCGGCGGGAGGAGATCAGGCCGGCGGCGCCGTCAGCTCGCCCTGGGCGCCATGGTCGCGAGAGCTTCCTAGCTGATAATTAGAAAATGTGTCTAGCGTAGCCCGCCTTTCATACACCGGGATGTGAAGACTTCAAACATCCTACTGGATGCAAGTCTGAAGGCTAAAGTTGCTGATTTTGGCTTGATGAAGGCCTTCAATCGCGATGGTGATACCCATGTATCCACAGTCAGTGTGGTTGGCACACCAGGCTACCTTGCCCCTGAGTATGTCCCGTAACTTCAGTTTGTTGGGAATTTATCGATGCGACTCAAACAACCATAATACAAATGCATCACTGGCCCCTGCAGGTATGCAACAGCAATGGAGCTCACTGAAAAGAGCGATGTGTACAGCTTTGGTGTCGTGCTGCTGGAGGTGATCACGGGGCAACCTCCCTTCGTGCAAATCCCACAGGAACAGCCCAGTCATATCATCAAGGAAAAAGTCCAAAATAAACCTTAAACTTGTAGTCGTTAGCTAAATCGAACCCCCAATTTTGAATCCCTGAAATTGGCACACCGAACTCTCGAATCCCGGTCTATTTTAAACCTTGAGTATGTTTGGCTCACCGGGAATCAACAATCCCGGTCAGGATAACTGTTAAACCTGTTAATGAGATTAGGCATTGTGTCAAACACCTTGCGCGCACGGCATCTACGGGGAAGCTTCCCGACGACGGGGCAGCTCGCCAGTGCTCGAGGCTGAGAACGAGCATGGAGATGTGACTTCGACTGACCACGTACAGCTAGCACGCATGCGCGTCGCAGCTAGCTATCACGCCCGGCTGGGGAGTGCGCGCACGCACAGCTCGATAACCGGCGACCGGCAGCCCATGCGTCCGGCGAGCGCGCGCACGCAGCAAGCAAGCTAGCATGCGGCCGGCAGCAAGCACGCGCAAGCGGCGAGCAATTTAGTACGCCTGTGCGCGGCGGCGTTAGCATGCCTCATGCCTGTCCGGCCGGCGACCAGCAGCCCACGCGCAGCTAGCACCGCACCATGCACGAGCGCCCCTCCGCTAGCTAGCATGCATGCCCGGCCGGTGAGCGCGTGCACGCACGAGCGTCTAATTGGCTAGTCCATGAGCGCGATGAGCGGGTCCAACCTTGGCGGCCACGTCGCCGCGACTGGACACAGCGGCGAGCATCTTCATCGCGTAGGCAGAGAACGGCCCCATGCGATCTAGAGACCGTCATGGCGAGCGTGTCCAGCAGGGAGCGTCCTGCGCTTCTTCGGCGAGCTTCGGACCGAGTGTGGTCTGTATGGATCTGTCATGTGGGACTAAGTCAATATCCTGGGTTTGACCTGCCACGTCAGCGAAATTTTAAGTCTAAACGGCCTAAGGTTTAAAATAGAACGGGATTCGAGAGTTTGGTGTGCCGATTTCAGGGATTGAAAGTTGGAGGTTCGATTTAGCTAACGCCTACAAGTTCAGGGTTTGTTTTAGACTTTTTCCTTTCAAAATTTGCAAGTCACATGAGCGCTGCCATTGCCATCCCATCCCATCCGTCCACGGATTCTACTCGACCTCATCATCCAAAGATGCTTCGCTACTACACTACTATACTACTGTAGGTCTGCAGTGAGTGCCTATCCTCTCAATCACGGTTGAAGAGGTAGAGGGTGAAAAGGTGAAAACAGACCAGACGAACGGGGAGAAGGTGGACACGACACACACAAGCCAAGAGCCTCGAAAGCTTGCGTTTGTGTTCTCGCCGGTTATCGAGCACGCAGCAGACGCGAGCTGCGGGATTGTTTAGACCCCAATTCCGGTAAACCAGGATAGAGACACGCAGATGGAGGTGATGGTGGTGTTTTAAACCTTAATCCTGTTTGATTTAAAAATTGGTTGACATGGCAGGTCAAACCAGTAGGTTGACTTAGATCCACACCATGGATAATCAGCTACTCTCACCGACATACATGGCCCACCTGTCATTTTCATCTTCCTCCTCTTATAACACAATATATCTTCTTCTCTCCCGATGCAGTCCCCCGACTCAGGTTGCCCGACTGGTGCATAACCTCTGCCACCTGCACGGCGCGCCGGTCCCCTCCTCTCCCGCTCTCCAAGCTCAGCGCCCCTCGCCTCCGCCCCACAGTAGCTCACGCGCGCCACTGGTGGCCAGCCTCATCACACGCGCCTGCTTCTGTCCGGCCGCTCCGGTGGCCATCAGACGCCGGCGCTCCTGATGCTCCACCAGCTCACACGCGTTCCCGCCGCTCGGCGCCTGCGGCTTCATCGATCCACACTCGGTGGCCGGCAGCCTATCTAATCTGGCCACCGTGCGACCTTGGCTACCTTCTACAGCAGTAGCGCTGCACTTGCTCACCTCGGGTCATTATGATGCCCCGCCGAAAAATTACTGCATATGCATACGGATGTGTTGTACTGGTACTGATCGAGGCACGAGGCTAGCTACAGGCCCGCAGCATCTGTACGGCATTGATGTAATCCAGGAATTTGGGAATTAATTTTGAACATACTAGGAAGGAGGATGAATATGACATGTAGGCCCGTATTGTTAGTGAGACTACAAACTTATCCCGGACGGGATTGTTTCTTTCCCGGTGTGCCAAACAGAAGTAAGGTTTAAAATAGACCGGGATCTCAGAGTTGAGTGTGCCGATTTCGGGGATTGTAAATTTGAGGTTCGATTTAGCTAAGCCCTACAAGTTCAAGGTTTGATTTGAACTTTTTCCTATCATCAAGTGGGTGCAGAAGCGCCTTTCGTCTGGCGATATCGAGGGCGTGGTGGACGCGCGCATGCAAGGCGAGTACGACGTCAACGGCGTGTGGAAGGTCGCGGACCTCGCGCTGGAGTGCACGGCGCGAGATCCTGAGCAGAGGCCCACCATGACCCGCGTGATGGCGCGGTTGCTGGAGTATCTTGAGCTTGAGGATAGCCGCAGCAGCTTCTACACCGGTTGCAGCAGCATTCCCAGGTCAAGTTCTACTGTGTACGCCACCGACCAGAGCAGTATGGGTGCCAATTCTGGCAGGGCGTCAACGATGACCAGCGGTCCTGCTGCTCGATGAAGACTCTGTCGCCTATCCTAGACCCATGTATGCCTTTGTGCACCTCTCTTTGATTTCTAACTTGTGCAGTAATTTGATTGTGTGATGCTTTTGCACTGAAGGATTTACTATGGAATATTAAGAACTTAAGATGCTTATCTAAGTTCTAGCCTGTAGTTCTTTTGCATTTGTTGTTGTTGCTCGATACAGCGTACACCGTTATTTTTCTAGCTTTCAACGCAAAGCTGCATCGCTTTGAGATCTTTTTTTATACTGATGATGCAACTGCAATACTGGATCCCTGACGAACCATCTCTGCTATACAAGTCGTACGTGATGTGTGTCGCTGTTACTAATTGTTTTGTCTTGTAGTCTGAAGAAATGTGTACCGAGCTGAGAGGTCGAGGATGATACTGGGTTAAGAAATTGAGCACTTTGGTGCTTGTGATGTTCCTTGCAGGTTGACACTGAATTTGTGGACGTGGTTGCTTTAAGGTAATTAATTACTCAATGTGGATCAGTTATGCTCAAACTGTGTTGCATGAATTTTGTCCTACTACTCTTGCCCTTCACAATGGCAATTGATAGGCATGTACACAACGTGGCATTTCAGAAGGCCGACCTGTTAGACCTAAATTTCTCCCTTTGCCCTATTTTAACTAAAAACCTGGGATTTCCAAAAAAATATCTTTATTATAGGTCTCCTTCAAACTAGTAAATTTATTTTCAACTTGTTAATACATTTCATATTTTGTTCGTTGTCTCACCTATCCAAAAATGCTTCAAATCGAGCAGGGATCAAAACTCTCTAGTTTGCTAGTTTAAAAGCTGATACAATCTTCAACTGATACCAAGGGATATATCGATAGATCATTTCACTTCTTCGATGACATTAATGAATTCAGAATATTCTACGAAGATTAATAGTTCAGCCATTCAAAACATCTGATGAGTACACACAATAGTTTCACTTAGTACATCACAGGATACATAATATACCCTAGATATAGTGAAGAACTACTCCACAGTAGCAATAACATAACGATAAGATAAATCGAAGATGGTGGCAGCAGGCGCATAGACGACATTCACACATGCGATGGGACCTCAGACCCCGGGTTCGACATGCGCCTCCTTTTTGATACCGCCCTCGACGGCCGGAATCACGACATCCTCGGTGATGATCCCCGACACCACGGTGATATCGCATCTCACGCTGAAAGCGTCATCCTTCAGATAAAGCGGATTCTTCAGGTCTGAGTTAGTTATGAACTTGTAGGAGCCGTGTGGCCACTAGTAGAAAACGGACCTTTGGTCCAAACTTTTAGTCCCGCACCAGTTTGTGGCCGGTACTAATATTACATTAGTACCGGTCCCAGCGGCCGGACAGGCGAGGGGCAGCAGTACCGGTCGGGAAGCAACCTTCAGTACCGGTTGGTGTAACCAACCGGAACTAAAGGGTTTGGGGCTGGCGCTGCAGCGGCGGGCCCCACGGCGAGAACCTTTAGTACCGGTCTGTGTTACAAACCGGTACTAAAACATTTCGCTATAAATTCCATCTACTTCCTCCAGCCCGAGCTCACTTCACTCTCTGCCTCCTCATTTATTTCTCTCTGTTGTTGCTCGAGCTCGGTGGCGATCCGGCGATTTGTCCAATTTGGTGGCACCATTTTTGGTCAAAAAGGTTAGAAACTTGTTTCTCTTACATTTAATTGGAAACTTCAGTTCATTTAGTGCTAGTTTGAGCTCATTTAGTGTTAGTTTGACCTAGATAGAAAAATGTAGGAAAATCTAGAAATGTATTGTTAGTTTGACCTAGATAGAAAAATTTAGAAAAATCTACAAATGTAGCTTATTTAGTGCTAGTTTCATCATTTACTTTGTGCTAGTTTAGCTAATTTTGTCCTAGTTTAGCTCATTTAGTCCTAGTTTAGCTCATTTTATGCTATAATTACGTAATTAATTGTTTATAGAATTATTACTTGTATAATTTTCTTATTTGTGTAACTTTTTGTTATATATAGTGTCATGGTTTTGACATCTGTCCACACTGGCTCTCGCCCGCTCTATTATTCGGATGCGGTACGATTGTTTGTTATAAGTATATGTTTGTTTAATTTCGTGTTTACAAAAATTATACCGACCAACTTAACGTAGATATATTTTTATCTAGGAGGTAGTTGAACCGGAAAATGAGCCCGACCCTATTTTCGAGTTTTTAGTAGAAGAAAACAATGATTTGAAAGCTAAATTGAAAAGAAGTGAAGATCTTCGTCTCGAAGAGAAGATGAAATGGGAGTTGAAGATTGCCGACGCCGTCGATGATAACGAGATCAAGATGGAGGCAATGCGCTTGGATCACAAGATCAAGATGAATGCAATGCGCTTGAAGCTTAAAAAGTTTAGAAAATATGTCATTAGTCAAGAGGCTTGGTATCATTATGCTGTTGGTTCAATAATTACCTTAGTTGCGATTTTGATCGCATTTGTTGTTGGATTTAAATTCTTTAGCTAGTTCTATGTTAGTTTCAATTAATGAATGTTTTATGAGAACTATGTATTAGATTTGTTTAAATATGATGAACTTGTATTAATGAATTGGTCACGTATCTATCTATTCATGGTAGATATATATATAACTATTGTGTAATGGTTTTGTATATATTTACATAATGCAGATGAATCGACAATGGGTGTACGTTGACCGACGCACTCCGGAGTTCATGACCGGCGTGCTGGATTTTATCCGTGTTGCTGAGGCAAATAAGCGGGATGGTTTTATGTATTGTCCATGTTGTGCTTGTAAGAATATCAGGAGTTACTCCAACTCAAAAACCATTCACATCCACCTGTTTCAGTCCGGTTTCATGTCCGGCTATAATTGTTGGACCAAACACGGGGAAACAGGGGTCATAATGGAAGACAATGAAGAAGAAGAGGACGATGACAACTATCCTGAGTTTCCTGAATACGACGGTACTACAATGGGGGAAACTGGAGAAGACGCGCCTGACGAAGAGGCGCCGGATGAGCCCGCTGATGATCTTTCTCGGGCCATTGCTGATGCACAGAGAAACAGCGTAAATCAGAGGGAGTGGCTCAAGTTGGAGCGCATGTTAGAGGATCACAAAAAAAAATTGTACCCAGGTGTCGAAGATGACCAGAAAAAGCTGGGTACGACGCTGGATTTGCTGCAATGGAAGGCTGAGAATGGTGTATCGGACAAGGGGTTTGAAAAGTTGTTGAAAAAGATAAAGAAGATGCTTCCAAATGATAACGAATTGCCCGACAGTACGTACGAGGCAAAGAAGATCGTCTGTCCTCTAGGATTAGAGGTGCAAAAGATACATGCATGCATTAATGACTGCATACTCTACCGCGGTGAGGAGTACGAGAATCTGAATGCATGCCCGGTATGCGGTGCATTGCGGTATAAGATCAGGCGAGATGACCCTGGTGAAGTTGAGGGCGAGCGCCCCAGAAAGAGGGTTCCTGCCAAGGTGATGTGGTATGCTCCTATAATACCACGGTTGAAACGTTTGTTCAGCAACAGAGAGCATGCCAAGATGTTGCGATGGCACAAAGAGGACCGGAAGAAAGACGCGATGTTCAGACACCCCGCTGATGGATCCCAGTGGAGAAAAATCGAGAGAGAGTTCCCGGACTTTGCAGATGACGCAAGAAACTTAAGATTTGGTCTAAGTACGGACGGCTTCAATCCTTTTGGAGAGCAAAGCAGCAGTCATAGCACCTGGCCTGTTACTCTATGTATTTACAACCTTCCTCCTTGGTTGTGCATGAAGCGAAAGTTCATTATGATGCCAGTGCTCATCCAAGGACCGAAGCAACCAGGGAGCGAGCTTGATGTGTACCTCAGGCCATTAGTTGACGAACTTTTAGAGTTGTGGCGGGAAGAAGGTGTACGTGTGTGGGATGAGCACAAATAGGAGGATTTTGACCTTCGAGGGTTGCTTTTCGTAACGATCAATGATTGGCCTGCTCTTAGTAACATCTCAGGACAGACAACTAAGGGATACCATGCATGCACACACTGTTTGGATGATACTGAATGTATATACTTGGATAATTGTAAGAAGTGTGTGTACCTGGGACATCGTCGATTTCTTCCGGTCAGGCATAACGTCCGGAAGCAAGGAAAGCATTTCAAAGGTGAGGCAGATCAACGTAGGAGGCCTATGGACCGTACTGGTGAACAAATATTTGATATGGTCAAGGATCTAAAAGTAATCTTTGGAAAGGGTCCTGGAGGACTAAAGGTTCCGGATGACGCAAACGGGCACGCACCCATGTGGAAGAAGAAATCTATATTTTGGGAGCTACCATATTGGAAAGTCCTAGAGGTCCGATCTGCAATCGACGTGATGCACGTGACGAAGAATATTTGTGTGAACCTGCTAGGCCATTTGGGCGTGTATGGGAAGAAAAAAAACACAGCGGCAGCACGGGAGGACCAGAAACGTTTGAAAGAACGAGACGGCCTGCTTCCAGAACATTATGACGGTCCTGCCAGCTATGCTCTAACCAAACAGGAGAAAGTGATATTTTTTGAATGTCTGAGCAGTATCAAGGTCCCGTCTGGCTTCTCGTCGAATATAAAGGGAATAATAAATGTGGCACAACAAAAATTTCAAAACCTAAAGTCTCATGACTGCCATGTGATTATGACGCAATTGCTTCCGATTGCATTGAGGGGGCTTCCACCGGAAAATGTTCGAGTACCCATTGTGAAGCTTTGTGCATTCCTCAATGCAATATCTCATAAGGTAATCGATCCAATGATCCTACCAAGATTACAGAATGATGTGGTCCAGTGTCTTGTCAGCTTTGAGTTGGTGTTCCCCCCATCCTTTTTCGATGTTATGACGCATGTCTTGGTTCACCTAGTCGAAGAGATTCAAATTCTTGGTCCCGTATTTCTACACAATATGTTCCCATTTGAGAGGTTCATGGGAGTCTTAAAGAAATATGTTCATAACCGTGCTAGGACAGAAGGAAGCATCTCCAAGGGCTATGGAACCGAGGAGGTCATTGAGTTCTGTGTTGACTTTATTCCTGACATTAATCCGATTGGTGTTCGACAGTCGCGACATGAGGGGAGACTGAGTGGAAAAGGCACTCTAGGGAAAAAGGTATTTGTATGTAGGGACGGACCTTCTTTCAGTCAAGCGCACTACACAGTTCTACAAAATTCCTCGTTGGCAGCTCCGTATATCGAGAAACACATGAATATTTTACGATCTGAGAACCCGGTGGAGGATGAGTTCTGGATTAAAGATCAACACACGGCGAAATTCAGCGGTTGGTTGCAAACAAAACTCATGAGTAACACCGAAGTTGATGTTCAGCTGTACTTGTTGGCCAGGACACCATCTTCGACTATAGTCACTTTCGAAGGGTACGAGATAAATGGGAATACATTTTACACGATCGCTCAAGATAAAAAGAGCACCAACCAAAACAGTGGTGTCCGCTTTGACGCAACAAACAGCAATGGGAAAAAGGACACATATTATGGTTACGTAGAGGAGATATGGGAACTTGAGTATGGACCTTCTTTTAAGGTCCCTTTGTTTCGGTGCAAATGGGTCAAGCTGAATGCAGGCGGGGTAAAGGTAGACCCGATGTACGGAATGACAACGGTGGATCTGAACAATCTTGATTACAAAGACGAACCGTTCGTCCTAGCAAATGATGTAGCTCAAGTTTTCTACGTGAAAGACATGTCTACCAAACCGAAGAAAAGAAAAAACATGGAAGCGAATACATCAGACGAGGTAAAACGCCACATAGTTCTTTCAGGGAAAAGAAACATCGTGGGAGTGGAGGACAAGACAGACATGTCAGAAGATTATGATAAGTTTGAAGAAATTCCGCCCTTCAAAGTCAACACTGACCCAAGCATCACGTTAAGTAATGAAGATTCTCCATGGTTCCGGCGCAAAGTTAAGCAATCGAAGAAAAGGAGGAATAATACAACAGATGGGAATATTGGTGATGTGTAATCCAGGAATGATATTTATGAAATATGAGGTCTTTATCACAAACTATGTTGTGGAATATGAGGTCTTTATCACAAACTATGTTGTTGAAATGACCATAACTTGGTCATTTGTCTTGAAACTTCTAGATGTTCATACATGATAGACCTTTTTTGCTAAGACTTTTTTTTGCAAATTTTGTCAAAAATCAAGTTTCTAGAACTATCAATGTTTCTGTGATATAACCACTAGTTGTGTACCTTAAAATGATTTTTCCAAAAACTTAAGACCAAACTATCAAATAGTTGTAGTTCAAAGTTGAATTACTTTCAAAAAATCGACATAAACTCAATTAACTAGGGAAAATTAGGTAGAAATCAAAGAAAAACCTACTACTTGGGGATTATCCATCATATGTGGACTAGTTTCCATGAAAATTAAACGGGTGCCATTTTGCATCATATTTTTGGTACTTTGTTCACAAAAAAGTCATGATTTTAAATGGGGATTATCAATTCCCTTTATTTTAAATGTTACATTTTTTAATATCTAATTTTTGTAATTTATTGAACACATGTTCTTCAATATAGACATGATTTTTAGTAATTATTACAAACAAATTAAGCAATTACATCAGTAGATATAAAAAAACAGAAAGGAGAAAAGAGAAAAGAGAAATAAAATACCTTTTATTTTAAATGTTACATTTTTAAAATGTCAATATTCTTTGTAATTTGTTGAAAACATGTTCTTGAATATAAATATATATTTTACAAATTATTAGAAACTAATTTTACTAGTTTTAGACAATTACATCAGTAGATATACAAAAACAGAAAACAGAAAATAGAAAAGGGAAATAAAATACAAAAAACACCTTCAGTACCGGTTGCTGGTTGCAACCGGTACTAAAGGTTTTCGTTTCGCGCCAGTTTTCTGGGCGCCCAAACGACAGACCTTTAGTACCGGGCTGTGCTACCAGCCGGTACTGAAGGACCTTTAGTACCGGTCCGTGCTAGCGACCGGTACTAAAGGTCCATGCATTAAATGCCCTCGCCCAGATCGGGCAGTTCTCATTCTCTCTCCCACACACAGACGAACCCCGAGCCCCTCGACGACGAAGACGACGCAGACGCCTCGCCTCCCTCGACGCCATCGCCGGAGACGCTTCCGTGCCGCGCCGCTGCCCGCTGCTCGTCTCCCCCGACTCCGGCCGCATCTCCGCGCGGCGATAGGTAAGCTCTTCTCCTCCCTCTTCTCACCATTGCCACGCCGGAGCTAGGGTTTCTAGAACGCCGGAGTAGGCTTCCTGCGCCGGAGACGCTGCCGTGCTGTGCCGCTGACCGCTGCTCGAAGCCGTCCCCGACGCCGCCCATACCCAACGCGACGTGCAGTAAGCCTTCCTCGACGCGCCCGATTCCGGCGGCGGCGGTTGCGTGGCTATGGCCCTACTCCGGTGACAAAATTAGGGCGGCGCCGCCACCAATAGGTCGCACCCGTCGGTGTGCAACTCGCCGCGGTGTCGGGCTCCTCCTCTCGTCTGCAATGGAGGGGCAGGAACTTGAATCTCCATTGGCGACGTCATGGTGACGTCATCACCTTGTTTTTCCAGAATATTTAGTTAGACTTGAAAATTCTACTGTTTTAGGTGTTGTTAGGAAAATTTAGTTATACTTGCTAGTTAGACTTGCTACGAAAATATATTTAGACTTGATAGTTTAGGTGTTGTTTTTATATTGTTTTTAATTAGTAGTTCAAATGCTATTAGTGCAAATGCAAATACATAGTTGTTGATTTAGTACTTGTTTGCTATTAGGACCGTTTTTGCTACTGAATTCAAAGAACAATTTCATCTACTATTGTAATAAAGTTTGATAATGTACTTGTGTAATTTTATTAGTGTGGATTAATTGTGTGGATGCAAAGTAGTTATGTAATTTATGGATGCAACATACTTATATGCTATTGTTAGAATTTAAAGTGTTTTTATATGAATGCTATTGTTATTTATATGCTATTGATATTTATGCAACTGTTTTAGATGTGTTATGCTACTGTTTAAAATATTTCATGTGTTATGCTACTGTTTTAGATGAATTGCTAGGAAATGCTATTGTTTTAGATGTGCTATTGCTACTGTTTTGCAATGTTAAGTGAATTACTACTGTCAACTGACGTCAGCATGACTACTTTTGGCCGATGATTAGATGGTTGCATCTTCAGGGAGGTGTGAGTGAACCATGTTGTCTGAACATATATGCAATGTTCATTCCACGTTGTTCGCTGACACCATCCCTGAAGCAATTCTATATGAGGCCTTGTTGTCTGTTTTGCAATGTTAGGCAGTTTGTAAATTTGGATTAATAGTGTGGATGCAAAGTAGTTCTGCAAAGTACTTGTGTAATTTAGGGTAATTTTATGGATGCTACTATGTAATTTTATTTGATGCAAAGATTATAATGCTACAATGTAATAAATAGTGTGGATGCAAGTGTTGAAATTTGTGAATGAAAGTGTTAGAATTTGTGAAATATTATTGTGAAAATGCAACCACAATTTCCCGCGGCAACGCGCGGGGAATGCAACCACAATTTCCCCAATGCAAAGTACTTGATTTCATCGATCCCTCGCCTCACCGTTATAACTTGACATCATGTAGGAATCTCGCCGTCTATCCCTCGCTTCACCGTCGTCCTGTCTGTGACCTTCCCGAGTCTCGTTGATCCCGCGCCTCACCGTCGTTCCCGAGCATCCCCTCGTGCCCTCCCCCGCGGTGAGCCTCTACCGTGCGCACATGTTATTTCTTTACAATAATGCCGCCGCCCGATTTGGCACTAAATTGTTCTATCTTTTTTTTTGTATTAGTTAAGCTATGGACGGCAGAGCAGGGGAAGATCAATTGTTCGACATCATCAGAGATGGTGAAGATGATGGATCGCAATATCTTAACATGTCCGGTGGTGAAATGGAGGACGAGGAGATTTATAACTTAGAAGCTCCTCCATCCGCCTCGAACAATAATGCCGATGAGAATGTAGCGCAGAATACCGACGAGGTATACATAGCTTCTAGTGATAAATTCATGATTTGATATGTGTACATATACATGTTTTAACATAATATTTCTTCTTTTAGCCCTCCGGATCGGGATCGAGCAAGTCTGGTAAAAGAAAACGAGGTCCGGCCAAAAAGTTAAAAGAAGAAAGATTTGATATCGAAGAAATCTCTGAAATTGGCGAACCGATTGCTCCGAAAGAGCACGCACGTAAATTTGTGAGTCAGTGCGGAGTTATTGTTCGGGACAACATTCCGATCACCATCCGAGAATGGCACAAGCCGAAGGGTGGAGGAGAGAGTTTTGTGTCAGATATTTGCAAGAGGGAACTTCTGAAGTCCGTTTTCCACAATTTCGCCCTACCGACAGGCCTCGGAGATGCCGAGAAAAAGAAAGTCTTCCAGTGGACTCTAAAGAAAATGGCCGAACAATTCATGAACTACAAGAAAAGCTTATACCACCAATTCATCAAGATAAAGAAAACCCCTAATTTTGAAGACGTACAGTACAGGAGGATAAGAGATCAGTGGCAAGAATTCAAGGACTACAAGGAATCAGAAGAAGCTCTGGAAAAGTCGGCGAAAAATAAGTTGAATGCCGACAAAAAGCAATATTTCCAACGTTTGGGGCCAGGTGGCTATAAGACCGCCATTCCTAAGTGGCAAGAAAGGGACGCCAAGTTAATTGCTGCTGGGGTCACTCCAAGTACATCAAGCTATCCCGCAAGGGCGAGACATTGGGCGTACAGCGTCGGGCTGGAGCCCGACCCACAGACAGGGAATCTTGTGTTGAAGGAAAAGGTTAAACCAGGCCCCGAGGGAGAGCCCGAAAGAGAAAAAATTCGGAATAAAGTCAAAGAACTTGATGATGCAGTAGTTGCCGCTCGGGAGGGAAGGTTCGCGCCCAATAGAGAGAAGGACGAGCTGTCACTCGCCCTCGGGAATCCTGAACACACTGGGCGAGTACGAGGCGTGGGCGTCGTCCCTTGGAAGGTTGGGTTCCCCGAGCATAGGGACACCTACAGGAGTCGCGACAGGAAGAAGAAACAGGAGGCAGAGAAATATCAGCGGTTGGAAGACATGATAATAGACCTGCGACATGAAATGAGGCAGAAAAAGGCATCTGAGCCGCAGGAGGACCAACTTGATATGGCATCTCAGCGGAAAAGCAGCGTGGCTTCCACACAAAATGTCCAGCCTGATGACGCAACATACCCCGTGGATCAGATTCAGGGGCGAACAAACTGTGAGCTGCACATCAAGATGAGGAACCTATCCATAAAGGTGGCGGTCGGCTTTGCTTTAGAGAATATACCCGGAGCAACCCTTCATGGCGGTCAGATTCCAGCTGGCTACGCGCGAGTCGGGGTGGACGAAATTATGAACGGATTCGAGGACCTAGAGCTTGACTTTCCTGGAGCTGAAGGGGAGACGACACTGGGAGAAGTGTTGCGCGGAGTCATTCTATGGAGAAAGGAACACATCGTGTTTCCAGGAGAATCGACGCGTAGGCCACCAACCCCTCCGAGTAGCAATCAACCTCCAAGTCCACCCCGCATTGAAAATATGGACACCGAGAGGGAACCCAGCGCGACTCCATCTCCCCGGTGCGCGAGTCCAACCCAGCGGGAGTCCACCCCGGAGCGTGCAAAGAGTCCACTCCAGCGGGAGTCCACCTCGGAACTTGCAAAGAGTCCACTCCAGCGGGAGTCCACCCCGGAGCTTGCAAAGAGTCCGCCCACCGGCAATAGGACCTTCTCAATGAGGCAGAAGATGCTTGCCGGCGCGTCGAGTGGTGCTCCAAAGGACACCTACAAGTACGGGCCGTCGTTGAAGGATCTTCCGGTGTTAACTTACCACCGGACCGTTGAGGAGAATGCTCCCTCGGTCAAAGCTCACAATGCCGCACACTTTGCGAAGAAAGTGCCCGAGCCAAAACAGGTACTAAACCCTAAGGGTGTTAAACACTTTTTAGACATCGTCTGTGATCCTGACCGTAGAACTTTGCCTGATAACTATGAACGCTCTATCTCGAAGAGTTTTGACACGCAAGAGGAGAATAAAAAGAAAAGGGTCGCTCCACAGAAGAAGAAGAAGAAGGGGAAACAGGTTCCCCATCTCGGAGAACAGAAAGTACAGTCGGTCGCCCCGCTGAAGGTTCAGACAAATGTTCCTGCTTCAGACTACATGGACGATGCTGAGCTTGACGCACTTTTCCCCAAGTCGACTGAGATAGCACGGAAGTTTGTCTACGGGAAAGATCTTCTCCCTACTGATGAGATGGTGCGTCTAGCTTTTCAAATGGGGAGATTGCATGACTGGTACATGAAGGTTGCAAAGGACAAGCAACTCGTGTTTTACGTGACATACCGAGAAGACCAATTCTTCGTCAACCACGAGATATGTATCGAATTTGATGAATTATGGCAGTTATACAACCGGCGTGCTCTCGACGCAACTATCATGAGTTGCTATGTTCTGTAAGTGTTTTTTCTAAATGTCTAGCTGAGCATGTAATTATCCTCACTAATTGAGCCTGTAATTATCTGCACTATATTCTTTCGTATGCTATTATATATGCAGGTGGATGCTTATCGAGTGCAAAAGGAAAAGACTCTGGGAAGTTGGGTTCATTGACCCATCTATCGTTAACTGCAAAAACTTAGAGCGGAAGCCCGGGGGCTGCGAGGAGGCATTGTTGAGGTCGCTATTGAGCCAAACACATGCGGCAGATATACTTCTTCCTTACAACTTCAAGTGAGTGTGACTGTCTTGAACACATTTCTATATTGCTAATTACTAGATGTTAAGTTTAATTGATGAGTTATATTCATGCCTCACTATATAAACGTGTGCAGCTTCCATTGGATTCTACTGGACATTATCATTGACAAGGGATTAGTTGAAGTATTTGACTCATTACGCAAACCACAATCATACTACCAGGACTTGATTGACATGCTTCAGAGGTAATTTCAACCATTAACCCCATTTCATGATATCAAGTAATAATAACTCATTTATTCATTTGCTTTTGTGAGTAGGGTTTGGAAAATATTCATCAAGAGAGAGAGGGGTGAATGGAAATCAGAGCTGACTATTAAACATATTGATGTAAGTGTGCTACTATTAAACATAGTCTCTTTAATTCATCATCATTTTGAATTATTATTTAATTAAGTTATATTCTCGTAAAGACCATGAAGCAGCCTCCGGGAAATGAATTATGTGGATTCTACGTCTGCGAGTTCATGAGGACCTTGAGCGTTGAGCAGGCGTCGCGTGAAAAAAGAATGGATGTGAGTGTGAATGTCTTGTACTATATTTCAATCTTATTATGATTTGATATATATATATACACACAAAACTAATATATTCATATTGATCTCGTTTAAAGCTTAACGACAAGCGGAACGCCATCCTACCACATCAGCGCGTAGAAGCAATTCAAGAGGAGATAGCGGGATTTATCCTTTAGGAGGTCATGCATCCAAAGGGAGAATACCATAATCCTAAATATAGCTATGCCATATGAAAGAGGAGGATGTATGACATTATTATGATCTCTATACACCGGATTGTATATATGTATGTAATAACGTAGTATGAATATGTCCTATATCTAAATTATATTATATATCAACGTTTACCATATGTAGTAGCGTAGAATACATATACGAAAGTATATTACGTATGCATCAACGTGTACCGTGTATATATATAATACCATATGAATGTATAACAGTAGATGAAAAAGAAAACATAAAATAAAATTGCAGTGAAGAAAAGAAAACAGATAACAGAAAAAAAAGGAAAGGAAAAATAAATTGCAAAACCCTTAAAACCTAAACCCTTTAGTACCGGCCGGTGTTACCGACCGGTACTAAAAGTTCTCCGCACAAGCCCGTGCCCCACGCCCACGTTGGGGCCCTTTTACTACCGGACGATAAGAAACCGGTACTGATGCTGGGGGGCATCAGTCCCGATTGCGCAGTACCGGTTGCGAAACCGGTACTGATGCTCCTCCCCGACCGGTACTAAAGAGCCGTTTTCCACTAGTGGGCTGTTCCTTTCCCGTGAAGGTTATGCATGTGGTCGGGCTTCCCTTCACGTAGGATGCCACTGGGAGGCCCTCTTGGTCCAGGAAGATGATCTTGTACAGTGCTCTGACTTCACCGGCCTCGCCAGGATCAAGGCAGAGTAAGATGGATATCCAGCTGTGGTATAGTAAGTTGTAACCAGCGACGGCGCCCTCCGACTTGGAACGACTTCGACGTGAAGAATTTTGCCGAAGCCGAACCCGATGGTGCGGGAGTAGCGGTCGATCTTTAGGACGTGCGACCCGGACGCGGTCTTGGCGACGATGGACGACGACGACATCGACGGTGCCGCCGCGGCCACCCCGCCGCCGTTGGCATCGAGGGGAGACGCAGCCGACATGGACATCGAGTACTCTGAGGGCATGTACATCGGCAGCCGCTTAGCAGTGCGTTTAGCTAGTTGGTTACCCATGCAGACGCCTAGGTATGCGCCGACGCTAAAGAAAACTATGGGGAATCAGCCAAAACTGCCAGGATTATTTTCCTAGCGTCCAGGCTAAGCGCCTGCCGGTGTACGTGCCCTGAGAGTGGATGGCAGGATGGGGGATAAAAAGAGTTTAGGGAATGCGGTAGGCTGGTGTGATGTCTGTAGAAGCTTAGATGGGGTTAGAGCACTCCGTGAGTGCTGCCGTTGTATTACAACTCATATTTATAGTACAAGGAGAGCTGGCGATCGAGGTGATCGTGCTAGCGATCGTGGAGATCGTGGCTATCGAACTGGGGAGAGAGGGCTATCGCTAGGGAGCTGCCTATAGACTAGGAGTTAGTTACAATCAGGAAGCGGTCAGATATTTGAACGTCAACACCCCCCCGCAGTTTGAGCGTCGGGTGGACGAACGCACAAACTGGAGCAAAAATCTTGGAACGCAGACGTTGGAAGGCCTTTGGTCGTGATGTCGGCATACTGCTGAGCCGTTGGAACGTGAAGAACTCGCAGCTGACCGAGCGCCACCTTCTCCCTGACGAAGTGGATGTCCAATTCGATGTGCTTGGTGCGCCGGTGATGCACGGGATTGGCAGTCATGTAAACGGCAGAGACATTGTCACAGTAGACGACGGTGGCCTTGGGCACAATGACATGGAGCTCGCCGAGCAGCTGGTGAAGCCAGCAGCTTTCCGCGACGACGTTCGCGACGCCGCGGTATTCAGCCTCAGCGCTGGACCGTGAGACGGTCGGCTGGCGCTTTGAAGACCAAGACACCAGTGCATCGCCGAGGAAGACCGCATACCCAGAAGTCGAGCGACGCGTGTCGGGGCAGCCGGCCCAGTCAGCGTCGGTGTACGCCACGAGGTCGAACGTCGACGAACGCTGAAGGTGGAGTCCGTAGCCGGCGGTGCCGCTGATGTAGCGTAGGATCCTTTTGACGATGGCGAGATGACTGTCCATGGGCGCGTGCATATGCAAGCACGCTTGCTAAACGGCATAGGTGATGTCGGGCCGTGTCATCGTCAGGTACTGAAGCCCGCCGACAAGGCTGCGATATTCAGAAGCATCAGAAACAGGAGAGCCATCGGCGGAGGAGAGCTTCGAGCTGGTGTCGATGGGGGTGGACGACGGGCGGCAGTGAACCATGTTGGCTCGGTCCAGGAGCTCAGCAGCATATTTTCCTTGGGAGAGGAAAAACCCCTCGCGGGAGCGCGTCACGCTGATCCCGAGGAAGTAGTGCAGCGCGCCCAGATCCTTGATGGAGAATTCCCGCTGGAGCTTGTCGATGACGGAGCGGAGAAGAGCTGAGGACGACGCGGTGAGCACGATGTCATCCACGTGCAGAAGAAGGTACGCAGTGCCCGCAGGTTGATGGAGGACGAACAGGGACGTGTCGCTCTTGGCACAGATGAAGCCGATCGTGGCGAGGAAGCCGGCGAAGCGGGCGTACCAGGCCCGTGGTGCTTGCTTGAGCCCGTACAACGACTTGGAGAGGAGGCAGACGTCACCAGCACGCGCAAAGTCGACGAAACCTGCTGGTTGCTGCGCGTAGACCTTCTCTTGGAGAAAGCCTTGCAGGAAGGCGTTGTTGACGTCCATCTGATGGACAGGCCAGTCCTTGTTGGCGGCGATGGCGAGGACTGTCCTGACGGTGGCGGATTTGACGACGGGGCTGAAGGTCTCGTCGAAGTCCACCCCTGGTTGCTGAGAGAAGCCGCGCACGACCCACCTCGCCTTGTATCGCTCCAGAGTTCCGTCGGCACGAAACTTGTGGCGAAAGATCCACTTGCCACTGACGACATTGGCACCGCGCGGACGCGGAACAAGAGTCCATGTCCGATTTTCCTGCAAAGCCCTGTATTCATCCTGCATCGCTTGAAGCCAGTTAGGATCACACAAAGCCGAGCGCACACTCTTGGGCAGGGGAGAGATTGTCTCGGTGGTGGCTATGTGGGCGTAGCAAGGGTTGGGCTTGAAGATGCCAGATTGGCTGCGGGTGCGCATGTTGTGAGTTGGCAGGAGCATGGCAGGGCGGGTAGGGGTGGTTGCGGGTTGCGGTGGTGAGTCTTGTGGCGAGGGAGGCGATGATGAGATGGGAGAGGTAGGCTGGTCGTGATCGAAAGGTCGAGAGGCCGGAGAGGTGGGTGTCGATGCTACATGCGATAATGGATCAGGGGGGCGGACGGCAGGCGTGGAAGGGCCAGGCTGTGGCTGCGGTGGTGTGGTTGGCTCGCTAGGAGATGAATCAAGGTCGAAGGTATGGTTGGCTGTGGGTGGGAGATCCAAAAGGAAATCGAGCGAGTCTGGTGGGCTTTGGGTTGGTGTGAGAGAGAAGGGGAAGACGTGTTCATCAAAGTGAACATGGCGAGAGATGTATACGCGGTTCGTTTTGGGCTCTAGGCAACGATATCCCTTGTGATCCGGAGAGTAGCCGAGGAAGACGCAAGGAACAGATCGTGGGGAGAGTTTGTGAGGACTCATTGGCGTGGTGTTTGGGTAACAGAGACAGCCAAAGACCCGTAGGTTCGAGTAGTCTGGTGGGGAACCGTAGAGGAGCTGGAAAGGGGTGACTAGTTGCCGTGGGCGACAGGGACGGCGATTGAGAAGGAAGGTGGAGGTGGATAAGGCTTCGGCCCAGAAAACAGGAGGGAGATGGGCGTGGAAGAGCAAAGCTCTGCAGGTTTCGTTAAGAGAGCGAAGAATTCGCTCGGCCGGCCGTTTTGCGGTGAAGTATACGGACAGGACATGCGGAAGGAGATGCCGTGATCGCCAAAGAAACCACGAGCAGTGAGGTTGTCGAATTCCCCACCATTGTCGCTTTGGATGGTGACAATTGGGAGATTAAACTGCGTGAGAGTGAAGGCATGAAACCGACGGATGGCATCGAAAGAATCTGATTTGCGTTTGAGGGGAAAAGTCCATGCAAAGTGACTGAAATCATCAAGCAAGACTAAATAGTATTTATAGCCGGATACACTGGAAACAGGAGATGACCATAGGTCACAATGTACTAATTGAAAAGGGAAAAATGATATGGTACTAGAATTGGAAAAGGGAAATCGAACATTTTTTCCTAATTGACATGCATTACAAGTATGTTTGGCAATCCTATGGGGAACGTCGATGATCTTCAGTGTGCGGGCGAGGTTGTCGCGGCCGGGGTGACCTAGGCGTTGATGCCACAGGTCGGCGGAGGTGCTGGTGAGGAGGCTGGTGGCGGTGGCTGTTGGTTGGACGTGGTAGAGATCATTACCAACTACAAGAAGGTGTTGGCAAGAAGGAGTGCCCGGTGTGTGTGATCGGCAAAGTGTGACCATTACCAACTACAATGCTAGAAGGAGAATGACAAGGTTGCGAGGATGAGAGGTTACCGGTGGAGTTCGTCATGTGCGCGGTGGCGCCCGTGTCCATGACCCATGCGCCGCCGACGGGGTGCTGCTGCTGGATGGACAGCTGCTGGAGCGCGTGGACGAGGCCGGCCTGATCCCAGCAAGGCGCGGATGTGGAGGGCTGGGCGTAGGACGGCGCGTACACAGGTGCGGGAGCGGAGACGGGCGCGTACACAGGCGAGGGCACCTGAACGGCGGCACCGGCGAACGGTGGAGCACCAGGAGCACCGGACGGACGGGGGCCGAGAACACCGGCACCAGGGTAGTGTGGGCGCCACTGGTAAGGCCACGCCTGGACCATGCCCGTCCAGGGGTGCTGAGCAGTGGGCACGGGGGCCTGCACGGTCGAGGTAGATGTGGTGGCCTTGCCTTTGCCGCCGCCGTTGCGGTTCCATGGCTTGTTCTTCCCTTGGGACGGCGCGGGTGGTGGAGCAGGAGGGGCAGGCGGCGCTGGAGCTGGTGGAGGCGCAGGCGGAGCCGGCGCAGGGGCGCTGGCGTGGAGCGCGGCCGCAGTGGTGTTGGTGTCTCCGTCGTCGTGGCGGGTTTCCTCGAGCACGAGGAAGGAGCGCACGTCCTGAAAGGACGGGAGCGGCCTCTCGCGGGAGAGGGTGGTGACGGCGTGACGGAAGTCGGAGCGGAGGCCGGCGAGGACGCGGTGGACCAGATCAGCGTCGGTGACGGTGCGCCCGAGGTCGCGCAGACGATCGGCGAGGGACTTGAGCCTAGAGCAGTAGGCGGAGATGGTCATGTTGCCCTGACGCTGACCGTGGAACTCGTCGTCGAGGTAGACCGCGCGGGTGACGGCGTTGTCGAGGAAGAGGTTCTCGATGCGACGCCAGACCGCGAACGCCGTGTCGTTCGGCATGATGATGAGCGTGAGGATCTCCTCGGAGACGGTGGAGTAGAGCCAGGAGACGATGGTGTAGTCGTCTTGGACCCACTCGGGGTCGTCGTGGCGTGCGTCGACGTCGGCGTCGATGTGGTCGAGGACGCCGAATTGCCCGAGGGCGACGGTGAAGAGGCGACGCCACATATGGAAGGAGGGGCGCTGGAGGTCGAGGTTTACCTGAACCTGCTGCTTGATGATGACGTGGCGCAGATTCTGACGGGGCGCGATGCGGGCTGGAGCAGTGTGGGCGACCGGGGCGACGGCGGGGACGAGGTGCGGAGCAGCAGTTGCAG
Source organism: Poa annua (assembly GCA_026929855.1). Classification (NCBI taxonomy): domain Eukaryota; kingdom Viridiplantae; phylum Streptophyta; class Magnoliopsida; order Poales; family Poaceae; genus Poa; species Poa annua. The sequence goes on from CM049433.1 coordinate 78,681,219, forward strand.
CGGGGGCCATGCCGGAGAGCGGAAGAGACCCCTGGATCGCCTGGTGGGAGGCCAGCATGTCCGCCAGCGCGGAGAGGGTGCCTGGGAGAGGGTTGGCCGAGGCGGCGGCAGCGTCGGCGCTGGAGAAGAGGACGCCGGCCGAGGTGGAGGAGAGGTTGGACATGGCGTAGGAGCAGCGGAAGACTGATAGCTCACAGGATCGTGTGAGCCTCTGATACCATGTAGAAGCTTAGATGGGGTTAGAGCACTCCGTTAGTGCTGCCGTTGTATTACAACTCATATTTATAGTACAAGGAGAGCTGCCGATCGAGGTGATCGTGCTAGCGATCGTGGAGATCGTGGCTATCGAACTGGGGAGAGAGGGCTATCGCTAGGGAGCTGCCTACAGACTAGGAGTTAGTTACAATCAGGAAGCGGTCAGATATTTGAACGTCAACAATGTCGTGTGACGTTCTTATATGCGATGATAGATTGATAGTGGCTGCTGCAGTTACCGCCGGACAAGGAGGCGCATGCGTGTACACCAATGGTGTGTGGCGGCGCATTCATGCGTAGCACACGAATCGCCGGCGACGAGGCTGAGAAGCCAAAACGGTTCTTTTGCTCCATTGATGAATGATGAGTGCCTTTTCAGTTTTCTTGTAGCTAGGCGCTTCGTAACCGTCGTGCATGCTGTGACGGAGAGAAGAATGAGATCAAGTTTCTATTGGTCGGCGAGTTCATTATAATACTTAGTTGACTTCCAGCTTGCATATTTTCTCACACTTTGCACATCTATCTTTACTAGCTAAATGCCCGTGCGTTGCCACGGGAAAACAATACAAAGAATAAAACAATCATTTTAATGGTATTTAGCAATCTTTATTCCTTCCCATCATCCTTCCTCGGTCGTGCACATTTTTGCAATCCTCAAATCTTATGATTGTCCTATTATGTGAACTCTAGAGGCGGTTCTTATCCCCCTTCACTGGATGGAGTTTTAATATGGACAATAAAATGAAACTATTATGTAGCAAACAAACAAAAGTCATCCGACTAAATTAAATAACCAAGCACTTCGGACAAAGATGTGAGGTTTCCATTTATCCAGTAAACATCAATGTATTCTTATCACTTCCTAGTCGGCCTCTTTGGTAAAGTAAATACAGGTTAACCGTCTTTCTCTCGTTACCACACAAGCAGCCATGTTTAAAAAAATGTAGCCTTAAACCAATCAAGAAACTACTGTATCATCTTTCTTACATAACAATTCAGCAACCATTGTATATTCTCTAGCTCCATGTGTCCCACAACACACACCCTTTCTTCACTGTCGGCCCACTCCACCTTTATTCCTTTTTAACAAAGCTAGATATATTATCAGAGCCTTCGTAGTCTTGCTTAGTATAACCTTTCAGTCATTGCTAGCATTCACTGCCGAGCACTTGATTATCTTCCAGCTTCATAGGACCGTGTGCTGCCACTAATTCTTCTTTGTTATATGTGAACAGAAACATCCATCAAATATATGACAATCTGACCATCATGGTTCAAGATGTTCAAATATTCGAAAACTGCTGACATTGTATATCTAAGCAAAGCATAGCAGCAACAATAGTCCAGGGTTGAGTTTCCCAAACCGAATCACCTGAATTACCAGTCACCACCATGGTAAGGTATAGGAACCTCCAGGACATGGGCTCGCCATTAATGTCACAGTGCCTTTTCAGTTTGTCAATTATTACTGATGTGGTTCTAGGTCTGACCAATTTGAGAGTCTTGTTTAATATGGAAACTCATAACCTTCCCTAATGCACATAACCCAAATTAAGAGAGGACACCAGGTAAGATATGGAAGAATGATCCAAATACCAACATCTCAGTCAAAACTATGAACACCTAGTTTTTTCTAGAAAACAGTGTATACGAAAATTGTATGAATGCAATCTGTTGCAACCACTGAAAATAAATATAGAAGCAGTAGGTAACAAAATAGACATACGTGTGACTGACTGGGTTTGCTTTGCTAATGCTAGTCACTTAAAGTGAGGCCATTCATTGATCATGTTAAACACATGCCAATTAAAATACACCTCAATGCAGTCAAAACAAGGGGCATGATATAGCCATCCTCAAATCTCACGGAACTACAATAGCTTCCACCAATTGCACAATCACCAATACAAAAACCCCAACACCTAATGTGATCTGACTACGTCAATATTTCAATAGTGGATAAGGTGAACAGAAATCTTGAATTTGCTTGGGAAGTGGTCACATTTGTTCTAACAAGGATACGAACTGTTATGAGCAATTCAATTTCAAGAAAAACATAAGAATTTAATTAGGATGTAACAAAAGCACCAATTGGAATGGGTATAACTTATGAATTAGCCCCTAACAACAGGTTGTGTAGTCCCAACCCCCAACCCCTCCCTGTACCTTGCCAGCGCCTCAAGGACAATGTACCCTCCACAAGTAACAACATAATTGATTTGTGGTACAGTTTAAAAGTTTTACAGGATAATAACACTTCAAAAGTTCATAGAGATCTCAAAAACTACTCCATTGGTAAAACATAATGTCAGTTAACAAAAACACACATTTGTATTTCGACAGATCGAGAGCTTTACGCGAACAAAACGGTTGAGTAGTTTTTGAGATAATAGAATAGTTAAGAGTGCATCGAGCTTTACTAACCTGTTAGGTTGAATTTTAGTGTGGGTACACCAAATAATATGACGCCGTCATCACAGCCTAACTGAGTCGACCTACTCCATGATACCACTTGCTGCAATTCCCTTGTAATGGCACAAAGCACCCTGCAGCACCAGAAACAAAATAAGCATGTAAAGCAAGCACAAACTAAGGTAGAGAAAAAATAAAATAGGTAGCTATTCAACATCGATTCCTGACCGTGAATGATCAATTTAGGATCAGCACAATTTCATAAAAATATCACAATACAAACTCTTAGGTTAGGCAGTGAAATATTATTTTCTCGGTAGAAGAATTCAATATAGGTTGTAACTTCGAGAAAAACTATCCTATAGTAAGAGAAACATTATCGATTCAGTCAAAGAGACACTACTGCAGTTCTGAATTTTGCAAAGAGCCGGACAGCTAGATACGAAAAGACAATTACCATGATTAAAATAGAAATATGAACCTCCCAAACATATATGCATATACATATGAACAATGCAACACATAAATGATTTGATATTTCAGTTAAGAGATGGAGGATTGGAGACCAAAAAGCATAGACATAAATAAAATAAACAATAATGATCCTGAATCATAAATTTTCCATAAGCATCCTTCTACATACTAAACTGCATCCGAACAAAGGTTAATGAATATCCTTGTCAACAACACAGGGGGTGGGGGGTGGGATCACCCTTTTCATGCTAGCAGCTTTGAAGGATAAAAATGTACAATCTTGAAAGAACATTACTCAAAAGCCTCTTCCAATTCTCTTCCACAATCTTCTCCAATCTGTTCACATAGTTGTACAATGTTCAGAGGTACAAGAACCAAAGAACGTATATCTATACAGTGGGTGAAACAAGACTGGAAACAGTACATCGTCATAACGGACTGAGAAAATGACTCAAAATCAATGGATTTAGAACTTAAAGCATCAAAATCGTCATAACGGACTGAGACAGTACATCGTCATAACAATACAGTTGGTGTATTGTTAGTCTGTACATCATCAATATATGCAGCAGATTTTCATATAGCTCCTCTCCTGGTACTGTACTCTACTCCGGAGTGAGATACTTAAAGCATCAAACAACAAGATTAATTTTGGTATTAGATTCATATCATCACTTATAGCACCGCACAGAAAATCTTACCAATACGTATAAAATGAAAATCAATCAAAAGTAGACATGAATAGAACTTATGAGCGCTAGTATACTGAAAACAAAAGTTTTCTTGATACTACAAACTGCAATAAGACTACGAATCATGTATTGGTAACAAATCTTTTATACGTATTAAAACATCCTACCAAAGTTTGGATAACCAGATTGCGGCAAAGAAACAATACAGACCTGGACTTGGAATTCATAAAACTTGCTATACAGGCCCGTCCGCTGACGTTCCGACCCTGCTAGCTGCTTCCTGGGACCAACGCTCTCTTGCAGATCTTTGATGGTGGCTTGGTGGGTGCGCTCGCCACAACGTCGTGATTGACCCATCCTGCGTGGACACCGTCAGGGATCATGGCCCGTCAGATCGCCATCCGACTTGAATTTCAAACATCTGAAAAAGACACACAATCGACCTTCCTCACCTCTAGGCTCAAGCATGTGGAAGAAGATCGCAGGATTCATATCATCACTTATATCACTATTGTAAGGAAGGACACAGACTTTACATATTACACCTTGCATACTTGATAAAGGTCGGTGAAAAAACCTCGTGTTAGGACCTCCCGTTGTGAATTTTTGTCCTGGGAAAGACTTCATTTTTGAAGAAAAAAATTATCTGAGTCCATCTAATCTCTCCACTGTTAGGACCAGCCAATCATCCATGGCTGGAGAGCTTAGTTTCAGATTTGGGAAGCCATGCTAGGAAGAAAAGAAGAAGGGACATGTTAGGACCAGCAAACCCTAGTGCTCACCTTGCTTTCTTCTCTCCGATGGACGGACCTTGGCGATGACGCCGACGCCGCACTCCATGGCGACATTTGCGAGGAAGAGGTCGTCGGCGAGGAGGCACTCCCTGAACCCTCGGAACGTCAGCAGCCAGCGGAGCAGTGGCAGGATCTCGAGCTTCCTCCCGGCCTGCGCCAGCACGAACAGCGCCTCGCCTCCCTCTCCGTCCGAGGCGCCGCCGTCGTCGTCGTCCCCTGCTTCGCCATCCCCGCCGCCGCCGTTGTTGTTAGCGTCGGAAGAGTGGGACGGGAGTGCGAGGGCGAGGGGAGGGAGTTGGGGGCGAGGAATGCGGAGGCGGAGCAGGAGTGAGCGGAGGAGTGAGAGGCGGGAGGGGGGCTGGTGGTGTACGAGGCGGGGGTGGAGGTTGAGCTGGCCGATCTGGTAGTGGGAGGGGGCGGAGGAGGGCATTGGGGGGGGGGGGGGAGGGGAGGCGAGAGGTTGGCGGCGGGGAGGGCGTGCGGAGTTTGTTGGGCCTGGGCCGATGTTAGCGATCAGCGTCGCGCTGCGAAGGTTAGGTGGAATTTTTCCACTTTTCCATTTTGGTTGAACCTACGTACGAACTCCCATTTAATAGTAAAGACTTAGGGATTAAGAATGATAAAAAATCCAGTATTTTCGCATTTCGGTCTATTTCTCATTCGGTCATCTAGAAAAGGAAATGGAGAGCGGAATATACTTGGAGAGTGATTTTCCCACTTCTAGCTGGACGTTAATGGCTTATCCAGGATGTCCGTTTTTCGTTCGGATGATCGTTTTGTTTTTCTTACAAATAGGTCTCTACACTTTGACAAATTACAATTCGATCCGTCTATAAAAACACCTTACGCATTACCTCATAATCATTTCCCATTCCTCCTCCCACCGGCTCCCTCCCACCACCACCCGACCTCCCTGCCTCCACCTCATCTCCGAGCTCACCTCGCCTCCAGCGCCCAGATCCGGCTGTGGTGCCACCTCCACCTCCCTCCTCCAGCTGGGCGCCCAGATCCGGCGCCTAGAGTTGGCCGGCTACGAGATCTCCACCTCCTCGCCTGCCAAATTCATGGTCGTCCTCCATCAAGTCGACGGCCACCAGATCCGAGCTCTGGATGGCGACAAACGTGACCTCGAGGTCGCCCTACATCAAGTCGGCGGCCACCAGATACGTGCTCTGGATCGCGACAAACGTGACCTCGAGGTCGCCCTCCATCAAGTCGGCGGCCACCAGATCCGAGCTCTGGATCGCGACAAACGTGACCTCGAGGTCGCCCTCCATCAAGTCGGCGGCCAATAGATCCGAGCTCTGGATCAGATTAGGGTTTCATGTGTATTGCTTTTTTGTCATTTTCTTTGGATGCACAAACCGGGCCTCTCAGATCCTTTTTTTGTTAATTCATGGATCTGGATTTTTGTTAATCCATGGATAAAGAACTTGTGAATTCCAACTTTATTTTGTTAATTCATGGATAAATGAATTCCGGCTTTGTTCTGTTGATTCGTTAACACAATAATCTTGTTGATTCATGAATATTTCCTGTGAACATAACGGTTTGGATGATGCAAAAAAATCTACTCATGCAAAAATAATTCATGTTAACATAATGATTTGTTTATGCAAACAAAAATGTCCATGCATAAACAGAAAAATATGTTAATACAGTAATTTTGTTAACTGAAAATTGTGTTACTAAAAAATTGTGTTAACAAGATTAGGCAAAACAGTTACAATTTTTTTTTTTTGAAACAAGATGCACAATGGTCCCTAGAAGGACTTGATGGACGGATCTAATTATAAAATTATTGCACGAATCTCCAAGTACTGGACGGCTGTGATAGCCGGCGCAGGTCCAAGTAGTTGTGGCAATGCATTTCCCATATACTTGTCTACATGGTAAATTTGGATTCAGATTTGGCGATTGCCAAATAGTGTGGGGTTTATATTGTCCATTTTTTTTTTGAACATATCCAGTAAATAATTCAGCAGCATTTCATCTATGATTTGGACATTGTTCCAATGCATATATTATCATCAATCCGCGGGAATAGACGTTAAAACATTACCTTAATTTAAAGTTTGATCAACATTCAACAGTACCAAAATTTACACTCATCAAACAGTTCTTGAGACTGGGCCACTAAGCCGCTCTCACGCAAATTTCCGATAATTAATGACCGAATTGATCAAACCAAAATTGATATCTAAAAGTTGCTACCCAATTTTCTTGTCGGTGTTTTTGGTCTTGGTCTTTTCGGATTTGGTCTCACTCTTTTTTTAGTTTAAGGTGGTCGATGTCCACACTCGATTAGCTAGAAGAGATGACCATTTTGTAAGAAAAATCGGGTTCAAAAATCATACAATCTATACAATGCCCTGTTTATAAGTGATGGCACCGGTGAGGTGTTGTTGGGAAACCCCAAGAGTAAGGTATGAAATAGTGCAGCAGCTAGTTTTCTCTCAGTTGTGAAACCAAGTTTTATCGAACCAGTAGGAAACTAGAGATCTTCTGGAGGTTGTTGGTGGCGCCGTTTACGATAACCAACGTGGAGCCTGCACACAAAACAACCAAGATACTTTACCCCAACTTAACAGTGCGGTTGTCAATCTCACTGGCTTGTTGTAACAAAGGATTAAACGTATGTGTGGAAGATGATGTTTGTTTGCAGAGAATGAAAGTAACAGGATTGCAGTAGGACTGTTTATCGGTTTGAGGAAAAAGGACCGGGGTACACAGTTCACTAGTGGTGTCTCTCCATAAATAATAATAGCATGCATGCGGGTAAACAAATTACAGCTGGGCAATTGACAGAATAAAGAAGTGCATAATGATGCATATACTATAGTTATGATGGCTAGTGTGATATTTATTTGGGCATTACAACAATATACATAGACCGTTTCAACCGCATCTATGACTAATAATCCACCTTCCGGTTAGCGTCCGCACCCCTTTCAGTATTAAGTTGCAAGCAACAGATAATTACATTAGGCAATGTGTGTAATGTAAGTAATACAAATACCCTTAGATAAAGTACCACTGTTTTATCCCTAGTAGCAACAGTTCATCTACAACCTTAGAGCTAGCTGTCACCACCCCAGATTAAATAGAGACATGAACCTACTATCGAGCATAAATACCCCCTCTTGTAGTCACAAGCATCTACTTGGGCAGAACATCTACTAGCAACGGAGAGCATGCAAGATCATAAACAACGCACTCACAAGATATATTATGAAGCAATAACATAGTACTCAATATTCATCGGATCCCAGCAAACACAACATGTAGCATTACATAAAGATGATCTTGATCATGTTAGGCAGCTCACAAGATCTAAACATGGTAGCACAAAAGGAGAAGACAACCATCTAGCTACTGCTATGGACCCGTAGTCCAAGGATGAACTACTCACGCATCAGTCCGGAGGCGGGCATGGTGATTGTCGTGGGATTGTCACGGCAGATGTTTCCGGGTGGAAACTTGAGTATGGGGACATAGCGACTTCTGACATCGGGAGCTTGTCTAGCGTGGCGTGGGGAAACAAGGGTTTACCCAGGTTCGGCCCCTCGTCTTGAGGTAAAGACCTACTTCCTGCTACTGCTTTATTGATATGGGTTTCGAGGACTCGGCGCCTTAGCTTCCGGGTCTCGAGATTACAATGGTGGTACTTGCGATCTGGTAAAGCTTAACCTTCTAGGAACCAGGAGTCCCCCTTATATAGGCGGTGGGTCTCGCTGGACGTACAAGCGGGATCCGGGTTACAATCGTACCCGGACTCTACTATAAGTTCTCTAAGTCTTCACCTTCCTTATCTGGACTCCATCTTGTACGTGGTCTCTAGTCTTCTAGATCCTGCTTGACTTGCGGACCAAGACACACGTGGCGCACCGGCTCACGTGAGACCCGGCCCGTATCTTCACACTTGACCCGGCCCAGTTCCTTACCAGGCCTGCTTATCTTCTAGGTCGGTGGGCCTACCGGGTTATGATTCCCCCAACAGTAGCCCCCAGGATAACTTGGACACCAGAATTGACTCGCTTCACCTTCGCGCTCTTGGGCTTAATCTTTGGGGAAGCCGTCATTCCTTTTGTCCGGGTTATCATCTGAAAAACAATAAGCAACTTATTAAACAAGCCGGCACACGGGTGTCAGTTTGGCCGGCTCTTGCTGGCGGCCCGTTCATAACCCGGCCATCACTTGTTGACTTTCATTTCTCTGAAACTTTGACTTTCTTTTCTTTCTTTAATCTTTTTCTCCGCCGCCGGTCAACTTCCTCGGTCAACGGCATATTTAATGCATATCCCCTTGCGGGAATCGAGGAGACATTAACCACCTCGGGGAAGCAAAGATCTCGCCAGGAATATCTCCTGCATGCCAGATTCTGTTCCTCAAGACAATGATTATCTTCTTATCTTTCCCTCTTTGCCCCTAGGTCAAATCCCGAGGCTATAAGTAGGGGGCGGGGGTAAAAAATGGTTCACTTCCCCCCGCACGCTTCACTTCGTCTCCTTCCTCGAGCTCTTCGCCGCCCGTTGGCCTCCCCGAGCTCGAACAACTTCCCGAGCTGCTCGCCGGCGAGATCCACACGAAGAACTCCGCGCACCTCATTCCGGTGCTCCGCCTCGATCTTCCCTCTCCTTCTTCAATCGGTAAGCACTTCTACCCATCTTGCATTTCCGATCTTGCTCCGTTTTCTTCGGATGAACCCGAGGTGTTCTTCGTGTTCTTGCCATCCATGAGACTTCTCCTTTTACCTTGATTTCCCGATATGTCCTAGATCCGTTTTACTGCTCATTATAAACTGTTTCACTGTCTGCTCTCTCGGATCTCAACCCTTTCTTCTTCTCGGGATTTTTCCTGATGAACTGGCTCGGGTTTCTTGCTCTTCCTTTTTTCCCTCTATTTTCCCTGATTTTTTAGATTCATACCATCGTCTTGTTTCTTCCATTTGCTATTCGTAGATCCGTTGACCTACCCCTCTTCGCTATGGGTCGTAAGTCGGCCGCTCAGCGTCCTCCGAAGAAGGCTAAGAAGGCAGCCGGCACCGGGTCTTCCATGACAGCCGCCGCGGAGAAGGCCAAGCGCAAGGTTACCTGCAACTGGACCAAGTCTTGCATCCGTGAGAGTCGGCTGGAAGAACTGGCTGAGCTCGGTATGCTCCCCGCGCAGTCGGAAATTCACTGGCGTGCCCCGGACGAGGACGAGACTTCGCCTCAGCCGGGCCAAGGTGAAGTTGTCGTCTTCGCCGACCACATCACCCGGGGTTTCCGCCCTCCGGGTTCTCTTTTCTTCCGCCAGGTCTTGGAGTACTTCAAGATCCGGCCTCAAGACATTGCACCCAACTCGGTGCTCAACATCACCCATTTCGTCGTTCTGTGCGAAGCGTACCTCTGCATAACTCCGAGTCTCTCGCTTTTCCTTGAGTTCTACTACTGCAAGCCTCAAAAGGAGAACAGCGACGGCCCTTTGGTCGCCTGCGGCGGGGTCACAATCCAGCGCCGCCGAAACCTCATCTTCCCGGGTGTCGTCCCCCATTCACACCCCAAAGACTGGCAGAAGACGTGGTTCTATTGCCAAGCCACTACTCCTCCGGATGAACCAGCTCTTCCGGGTTTCCGCGTCGAGCGGCTGACAATGAACGAAAACATGAACAACTTCGCCTCCCCCGAAGATCGAAAAGCCATCGAACCCTTGGTGGGCCGGGTTTGCGCCCTTCTTGCGCACGGCCTTACCGGCGCCGACCTTGTCAAATGCTGGATGGAGTGGCATATAATGCCGCTCGGCGTCCGTCCGGGATTGATGTGCCAGTACTCCGGGTCTTTAGATGACCCGATGCGCTTCAACGATAAACGGCATACCTCTGCTGTTTTAATCAAGGCCATCCGGAAGATCGTCAACGAGTCTCCGGATAATCTCGCCCAAGACGGCCTATCTCCTTTCTCTGCTTCAAACCCGCCAAAGCCGGTACTTGCATACTTCTTTCCACATTTTGATACTTTGTCTTAGCTGTACTCTGACTCGTCTCTTTTCTAGGCCAACGACCCCTGGTGGGCCGCTACATTGACTGCTTCGCCCGACACGGAGGTTGAGTCGGACGGCGATGAGCCTGACGCTGACGATGAAGACGTCGGCCCCGAAGCCGGCGCAGATGAAGAAGAAGAAGAAGAAGAAGAGGAAGGTGAGTTAGACTTCGTCACCCGGGTCTTCCTCAAGTTATTAGACGCCGATCTTCAGGAAAACCAGTCTTCTCTTAATAAAGAATCACATCTCTCAGATACAACCCTACCCTCATCAGACCCGGTTCCTCCGGCTCCGAAAAGGAAGCTTAGGTCGGATGCCGCAAAGGTAATCTCCATAATGCTTCTTTTGTTGGTGACCTTTCTTTTGACGCATGCTGACATCCTTGTTATCCTCAGGAACAATCTGAGCTCCGCCGCCAACGCCGCCGGCTTCGATCCTCGGACTCTGACGAGCCACTGAACGTAGGTATTACTAATAACCCGACTCCTCGCCGGGTTAAACATCCACAAAGGCGCCCTTCAATTCTTTACCCTTTAGCCGGGGCTCAGCGGAAGGCTAAGTCCCAGTCTCTCTCAGATTCTTCAGATTCGAGCGATGATCTCTTTGGCGACTTCGGCGTCAATGAGGGGTACGCTTTGCCCACCCATACTTCACACGTTTTGCTTGTTTCTCTTTTGTCTAACGTCTTTTTATTCCGCAGAGCTCGCGCTGCTCCGGCTTCCGTCCTTGCTCAGTCGGAGCCGGCCAACAAGTCTCCCGCTCGCGTCGAGGCAGATGTCGACAAGCCAACCTCGCGGCTGACTTCTCCCCTGATCCCTGATAGCCGGGCTTCTGCGTCACCTGACGTGGAAATCACCGGCTCCAAATTGGGTGAGAAGCCATCCAGCTCCCACATTGCCAAGACCACCAAACCTGAAGCAGCGTCAGCTAAACCTCCAGCCGACAAAGCTCCTGTGCCCAGCGCCAGCTTCCAGTCGTACAATGACTTGGACTCCTCTGCCCTCTTCGGAGAACTTCATCGGCGCATTTCTGAGCACCGAAAGGCGGAGGACAGCGTGCTTGTCGAGCTTCAGGACAAGTTTGAGGTATGTGCATACTCATCTTCCAGTCCCCAAGTGCCGAGCTTTCGGCTTGCTGTTACTCGGGACTTTCACAAAACTTGTCTGGCTCTATACTTTCGGTTAACTTCAATGAGTAGTCCCCAAGAGTTGGAATTATTGCTTGCGATGTTCCAGGTCTTCTTTTTGAACTCTGCTTCGTTTTTCTCAAATTGAGTAGCCCCCAAGTGCCGGGTTTCTGCTTGCGGCAACCTGGGACTTATAACAATTTGAGTTTGTTAACTTCTTTCTTGTAATGTCTTATCACTTCTTGATTCCTCTGCTATCTTTGAACTTCCAGGACCAGGCACAGCAGCATGATCATGCCCTCCAGGTGGTGAAGGAGGAGCTGAAGAGTGAAGCCGACCTACGCGCCGATCTAGAGAAGAAGCTTACTGAGCTTGAAAGGAAACTCGGCCAGGCTGCTGAAGAGAACGCCGGGCTTCGGCAAGAGATTGAGGAGCATGAGAGTGTGTGGGCTGATGCGCGGGTCAAGCTGCAGGAAGATCTGAAGGCCTCCAACGCAAAGTTTGACAAACTTGTCTCGTTCATCAATGATATGGTGGCGTCCCTCTTTGGTAAACTTACTTTCGTCCTTGAGACACGTTGTTTGCTGCTTGCTTTCCGGAAATGTGTCCGGCTTATCAATCTTTTTTCTTCCTTTCATAGGCTCCTGGAACCCGATATGCGCTCTTGAGCCGGAGATGAAGCTGAGGGCCGCCTATACTCTTGCTCAGCAATTATACTATGGCGCCGGCAAAGCTCTGATGACCTGCCATGGTTGGGAGAAGCCGCCGACCACCCAAGCCAAGTTTCTGCAACAGCTTAATGTTTTGCCGGCTTGGATGGATATCTGGAGGAGGTCCGCTGCTCGGAGAGCCGCTATGCGCATTCTTGCATTGACCAAGGCGCACTATCCGGCTGTTGACACGGAACTGCTGACCCGGGGTTGGCCTTCTCTGAAGAGTGATGGGTCTCCGCTTACGCGAGAAGACATCACAAAGATTGATGAGACGACCCGGCATCATGCTACACTTCTCACTGATACTTTGAGCCTGAACTCCTTCCAAACTGGCTTCAATGCTGAGGGCGCGAAGCTATATCCGAAGGACCCGACCGAAACGAAGATGGATCCGAGCTACCGGGCGCCTCTTCCAACTGAGCCGGAGGATGCTGGAGCCTCTGGAGTTCCCACGGCGCCGGCTTCTGCTACAGACGCCCAGCTTCCCAGTTTATTTGAAATATGCTGGGAAGATGCAGAAGGCGTAACTCGGCGGAAGTCGAAGAAGAAATCCGGCTCCTCCAGCTCTAGTGCTCTAGCCCCCAAGACTACTGCCGTTCCCACTGAGACTGGCCCGGCAGTATAAACCGGCTTGTAATCTGATAATACTTGTGATGTCCTGCAAACAATAGTCTTTTGGCCTATACGGCATGTAATAGGTTAGTTTAAACTATTATTGGCTATACCTGTTCTGGTGCACCTTCGTGTGCTTCTGAATACTCTGTTTATAACAAACCACCTTTTGCAAATTTGTGGAAGTCTTTATTGGTTTAGATGACCCTTTTGGTTTCCTTAGCTCTCTGCATAGCCAGCTTTCTCGTGACTTTCTGTGCATAAAATTCCCGCGCGATCAGGGTCTGCTAAGTCCCTATGGGCTTCATAGCTAGATTGAAAGCCGGATTTTAGCATCTGGTCATATATAAGGTGAGAATAACATCAAGCTAGCAGGCAAGAAACCAAGAATAATTGTGACTTTTTTGCCGGGTCATGAGTTTGCAACTTACAACTTTCTTAGTTGGTAAGCCCCCAAGACCCTGATCACATGAAAAATAAGGAACTGAAAACACAGTACTCTTTTCTTTTTAGAGGTGCCTTCCTTATTTCATTAATCATATAATATGTACATAGCTAGCAAGCCGCCTCATTAAAAACCTTCCAGTCCCCTTAGGTACCCTGGTAAGGAAAATAGCGCGTGTGAAACCTGCTGCTTTTAAACTAAAAAGATACAAAAAGGTGGAGCCCGTCTCATCCGGGGGCTCACAAAACCTAAGTGTAGTATGGTCTAAGCTCTGCTATATTCCAAGGACTGTCATTCTCTGTTAACGGGTTCCTTGTATGGTCTGTATTGTTTCATGTTGTTGTAGCTTGCTCTCTAGCATCCACCAAATAATATGACCCGTTGTGCAAGTTCCGGCTTACCACGAAGGGCCTTCCCATGGGGGAGTCAGCTTGTGGAAGCCGGTCTTGTTCTGTGCTAGCCGGAGGACTAAGTCTCCTTCCTGGAAAGTTCTTGATTTAACCCGGCGGCTGTGATAACGCCTCAGGTCTTGCTGGTATATGGCTGATCTTTCCAGGGCTAGCTCTCTTGCCTCCTCGAGCATGTCAACTGAATTTTGCCGGGCTTGCTCGTTCTCAGTTTCGACATAGTTTGCCACTCTCGGAGAATCATGGATAATGTCGCTGGGTAACACGGCTTCTGCCCCGTAGACCATGAAGAAAGGAGTGAAGTCTATAGATCTATTTGGGGTTGTGTTTATGCTCCAGACAACTGATGGCAGCTCCTCTTCCCAGCACCCGGCGGCTCTGATTAATGGAACCCGGAGTCTTGGCTTTATGCCTCTTAGCAGCTCCTGGTTTGTCCTCTCTACTTGGCCGTTCGACTGAGGGTGTGAAACTGAAGCGAGGTCGAGCCGGATGCCGTTCTCTTTGCAAAATATCTGCATCTCTCCGAGTGAAAAGTTTGTCCCGTTATCAGTGATGATGCTGTGAGGATACCCGAAACGATATATGATCTTCTTCAGGAACTTGACTGCTGTTGCTGCTGTGCAACTATTGACGGCTTGAACTTCCACCCACTTCGTGAATTTGTCCACTGCGACCAGTAAGTGAGTCTTCTTATTGGGTGAAGTTTGGAAGGGTCCTACCATATCCATGCCCCAAACTGCGAAGGGCCATGTTATTGGGATGGTCTTCAAGTCTTGAGCCGGAATGTGAATCTGCCTTGCATATCGCTGGCATCCATCGCAAACCCGGGCTATGTTTTCTGCGTCGGCCAGAGCCGTCAGCCAAAAGAATCTGTGCCTGTATGCTTTGGCAACCATTGATCTTGTGGACGCGTGATGTCCGCAGTCCCCGGCGTGAATCTCCTGGAGAATTTTCCGGCCTTCCTCTGGTGAAACACATCGTAAGAATACTCCAGACGTGCCCCTCTTGTGTAACTCGCCATTGATGATGACGTATCCCTTAGCCCGTCGCGCAATCTGCCGTGCCAGTACTTCATCTTGTGGTAACTCTTCTCTCTGCAGGTAAGCCAGATACGGCTCTGTCCATGACGGGGTTTGGTGTACGGCCGCGACTAGCTGTGATTCCGGGTCATCAGGGTTTGCTAACTCTTCTTCTGTTGGCAGCTTGACTGAGGGATGATGTAACTCGGCAAGGAATACGTTTGGAGGCACCGGCTCTCTACTAGAACCGAGTCTTGATAAGGCGTCAGCCGCCTCATTCTTTCGTCTGTCGATGTGATCAACCTGGTAGCCGGAGAAGAAGCCGGCAACACGGTCTACTTCTCTCCTGTAAGCCGCCATGTTGGCATCTTTTCTGTCCCAGGTTCCTGAAACTTGCTGAGCGACGAGGTCGGAGTCTCCATAGCACATGATTCTTTTGATGTTCATCTCTCTGGCGACTTTCAGACCGTGTAACAGGGCCTCATACTCTGCGACGTTATTGGTGCATGGTTCGAAATGTATCTGCAGGACGTAACTCAGCTTGTCTCCTTTTGGCGAAGTTAGTACGACGCCGGCTCCCGATCCTTCTAGCTGCTTTGACCCGTCGAAGTGCATAATCCAATGTTTGGCGCTTGGAGGCGGTGGTAGGGGGTCAAACTCTGTCCAGTCATTGACGAAATCCACCAGGGCTTGTGACTTGATTGCTGTCCTTGGCTCGTAGTTGATATGATAAGGCCCCATCTCGATGGCCCACTTTGCGATCCTGCCTGTAGCTTCTCTGATTCTGATGATTTCTGCTAGGGGAGCAGAACTCACCACAGTGATGGGGTGTTCCTGGAAATAGTGTGGCATCTTCCGGCTTGCCATAAACACGCAGTAGACCAATTTCTGCCATTGCGGGTATCTCTGTTTGGACTCTGTGAGGGCTTCGCTAACATAGTAAACCGGCCTTTGAATTGGGTATTCCTTGCCTTCTTCCTTGCGCTCCACCACGACCACGGCACTGACGGCTCTTGAATTTGCAGAGACGTACAACAACATCGGCTCTTTGCTCGTGGGAGCCGCTAGCACTGGAGCTGTAGACAATGTCTTCTTTAGGTCTTCAAAGGCGTTATCTGCTTCCTGGCCCCAAACAAACTTGTCTGACTTCTTCAACAGCTTATATAGCGGAAGAGCTTTCTCTCCCATCCTTGCGATGAACCGGCTCAGGGCTGTGACACACCCTGTCAGCTTCTGGACATCATTGACACACTCCGGCTTCTTAAGGTTCATGATGGCCTTAATTTTAGCCGGGTTAGCTTCTATCCCTCTCTCTGAGACTATGAAACCCAGCAACATGCCAGCCGAAACCCTGAACACGCACTTGGTCGGGTTTAACTTCATCTGATACTTGCGCAGGTTAACGAAGGTCTCTTTTAGGTCATCCAGGAGTGACCCGGCTTTCTGTGACTTGATTACGACATCGTCGACATAGGCGTGCACGTTGCGACCAATTTGATTCTGGAAACAATTCTGGATGCACCTTTGATAAGTGGCACCTGCATTCTTGAGGCCAAAAGTCATAGTTTTGTAACAAAAAGCACCGAAGGGGGTGATGAACGAGGTCTTCTCCTGGTCGTCAACATTGAGCTTGATCTGATGATACCCGGAATATGCATCCAGGAAACACAACAGCTCGCTGCCGGCTGTGGCATCGATAATCTGATCTATACGAGGCAATGCAAAGGGGTCTTTCGGGCAGACCTTATTCAAGCTGGTATAGTCAATGCACATGCGCCACTCTCCGTTCTTCTTCAGCACTAGGACCGGGTTAGCCAGCCACTTAGGATGGTAGACCTCCATGATAAACCCGGCTGTGAGTAGACGAGCTATCTCTTCCCCGACAATCTTCTTCCTCTCTGCATTGAGACGACGTAGTCCTTGCTTTACCGGCTTTGCTTTTGGATTAACATGTAAGCTGTGCTCAGCAAGTTCACTCGGTACACCCGGCATGTCTGAAGGAGACCATGCGAAGATATCCCGATTCTCACGGATGAACTTGATGAGCTCTCTTTCCTATTTCGGATCCATGTGGGCCCCTACCGAGAACTGCTTAGAGGAGTCCCCTTCCACAAAATCAACCATCTTTGTATCTTGAGCCGACTTGAACTTTTTCTTCTCTTCCTCGTGAGCCGGCTTTTCCAGCACACCCTTATCTGTCGGGTCTACTTGAGACTTGTAGTACTTGAGCTCTTCCTCTGAGCAAGCCTGCTCTGCCATGATAGCATCCCCATTGTCACACTCTACAGCCATAGTCTTGCTTCCTTCCACTGTGATTATTCCCTGGGGTCCTGGCATCTTCAGTTTGAGGTACACGTAACAGGGCCGAGTCATGAACTTGGCGTAAGCCGGCCTCCCGAACAGAGCGTGATACAGACTTTTTAAATCAACAACCTCGAACGTCAGGAACTCCAACCTGAATTGCTCCTTGCTCACTCCAAATGCCACCTCTAGGCTGATCTGGCCAATGGGGTGTGCCGACTTCCCTGGAACTATGCCATGGAAGATTGTCGAGGTTGGGGTAAGGCGATCTTGGGTTAAACCCATCCTTCTGAACGTGTCGAGATATAGGATATTGATGCTGCTGCCTCCATCCATCAAGACTTTATTCAAGGAGAACCCGTCCACCTGTGGTGCCACGACGAGAGCCAGGAGACCCGGATGTTCCACTGCTGGCGGGTGATCTTCTCTACTCCAAGTTATAGTTTGTTCCGACCACTTCAAGAATCTCGGAACGGCTGACGCTACTGCATTGACGGCTCTTACTTTTAACTTTCTGTCCCTCCTGGACGTGCTTGTGGTGAAGACGTGATACTGTCCTTGACTATGAAGCTCCTTCGGGCTCTGCTGATACCCGGTTGTGACTTGATTCTGTTGCTGACTAGTCCCGGCATTATTGTTTGGCGGTCCGTTAGCCCCCTGTCCGGGTCCCATCGAGTTGCCGTTGTTTCCATTGAAGCTGCCGCTACCTCCGAAGTTCCCCGGACTCCTCTGGCTCTCCTGCTCATGTCTCATCCAGGCTCTGATGTCGGTACATTGAGCTAGCGAGTGATTTGATGGTCTCCCATTCTTGCTGTGTTTTGGACACGGCATGCTGTACATCTCACTGAAGTTGGAATTCCTCGGAGGTCCTCCTCTAAAGTTACCACCGGGTCTTGGCCCCCTGTAACCCGTCGTCTGGGTTGTGCCTACGAACTCTGAATTTCCGCCCTCATAAGGACGCTTGTTATTTCCGTTCTGATTGCCATTGTTCTGACTTGGGTTCGGGTTACGGCCTCCACTGACCTGGTTATTCCTCTGTTGTTCCTCTGTCTCACCTGGCTTTTTATCCGTGGCTGCATACTTGTTTGCCGTTGTCACCACTTCTCCTATTGAGATATCCCCGCAGGCCGGGTCTTCCCTCATACGTCCGAGCTTGTGCGTAAGCGGCTCAAAGCCACAGTTTTTCTCCATGTACGATATAGCTGTGTGTGCTGAGATGTTGAGGGATGACTGTAAGATTTCTGTGACACGGCCCATCCATTGTCTTGCCGACTCAGTTTTTCTCATAACACAACGATCCAAATCCGCCTCGGTGTACTGCTTCTTGCAAGTTCCAGCGAAGTTCTTGATGAACGCCGCCTTTAGCTCCTCCCACGAATTGATACTGCGCGGTGGAAGTCGGTCTAGCCAAATTTTGGGTGCTCCTTCTGCTAACATAAGATACATGTAACGTGCGCAGAGATTCGGTGATGCATTCTTCATGTCCATGGCCATGCCATAACTGCTCAACCATGTCTCTGGGTTCATGCTCGGCTCGTAATTGCATACTTTGGTCGGCTCTTTGAATTTTTCTGGAAACGGCTCTGCTCTGATAGCATCTGACAGACACTTTGGTCCTGTCAAGTTTGAAGACGAGCCCCCTGCGTGACCCGGCGCAGGCGAAGATGCAGCGGGTCTGGCGGGGGTCACTACTCCGACTCCTGGTGCTCCAGCTGCTCCGGCTCCGGCTGCCAGTGGTGCTACCGCCGCGGCTGCGCGTCGTGCTCTTGAGCTATTGACTATTGACTGTGCCGCGGACATGGCCGGCTGTGGCGGCTGGATTACTTGTTGATTTTGTTGCTGTACTTGCTGGTTTACCGGCCCGAGCCGATTCTGGATAGATCTTGCTGCCGCCGGCTCTCCGTGCCGACTTCTGGTACGACTCCTTTGTGGCCCTGAATTGAACGCTTGCGATCCACGCGGGTTGTTGTTCTGTTGGACCACTGCGGTGCGTAACAAATCAACGGCCCTCTGGGCTTCGATGCCGGCTGGTGAGTTGTCAAACGGGATCTGCTGTAGGGTATGTGCAGCTGCAAAAACATTGTCAACCGGATTATTGTAATGACCCGGGGGAGTAGTGAACCTGGGGGGTGGCGGAGGTAGTTGTTCTGTGGCTGCTTCTCCGGCTCTGGCTCCTCCCGCCGGACTTCCCGCTCCTCGTAACTCGGCCTGCGGCGCGCCGGCTCCCATCACCGGGTTAGCCGCCGCTATGGGCGCATTGGCTGGCGTCGTCTGATACTCCAGGACTTGAGGTACTATGGTGTTGACTCCAGTCGGCAAAGGTAGCCGGCTTCCGCGCCTTCTGCTCTGCACCGCAGTTAACTCGTCCCTCCTCCTCTGGAGGGCGTTTCTTTCGTCTTGTAACGTCTGTTCCTGCTGGGCCAAAGATCGTTCCTTTTCCGCTACGCGCCGGGCTTCATCCGCGCGCTCTTGGTTCGCCCTGGCCATGGCTCGCCTTAGATTTTCCAACTCCCTTTGCATGGCTGAGTTGGTGTTTGTTACTTCTCCCAAGTTCTGTGTCGGGTTCCCTGACGCGCCGGCTATCGTCTGATCGTTCGCCGCCGTCATAATCGGGTTTGTGAATGCCGTCCCGGGTGCTGGTGTGTGCACCGGCACTACTGCGCCGAGAGTCGGTAAAACCAGCCCAGTACTGGGGTTGGGCGGAGGGTATGCTGCTGGCGGCATGCCAAGGTTGGTCCGCTCCCAAATTTCTCGGTCCTGTCGGGCGGTTCTTTTTGCACTTGTCTCGTCACTTACGGATGCTTCCATCCCGTCGGTCTGCTGAGCCGCTGTTACCACGTGAACCGTCATGTGTCGCGCGGGTCCTGGGGACACCGGGTGATCTTCCTCCTCGACTCCAAATCCCCACCGATCTTCAAACAGTGGCATAATTGACTCGGTATCTGTGTCCAGATCTGACACGTTTGTTGGTGTTTCGACGGAATCCTGTGGTGCTTGAATTGCCGCCTCTTCCTCGATAGACATGACTTCGCACTCTGGCGATCCAACAGATTCCTCTCCATCCGACTGAGCCATGGTAGCTGACCCGGATTCTGACTCGTACTCCGGCTCATACTGATCTGAGCCGGCTCCTGTGGTCTGGATCACGCCGACGAAAACGTTGATCTGACCAAAGGTGATCATAGACCCGGTTTCCAGCTGATCTGCTTCTTCCTTCCAACCAAAGTCGTCCACGATCCGCTCCCCTCCTGGAAGCGTGTAGATCTGGCCGATAGCTAGGTTTTCCATACCGCGCCGCGCTTCTCCACAAATCATGATGTTCTTGGCCGCAGACCCCACGGTGGGCGCCAACTGTCGTGGGATTGTCACGGCAGATGTTTCCGGGTGGAAACTTGAGTATGGGGACATAGCGACTTCTGACATCGGGAGCTTGTCTAGCGTGGCGTGGGGAAACAAGGGTTTACCCAGGTTCGGCCCCTCGTCTTGAGGTAAAGACCTACTTCCTGCTACTGCTTTATTGATATGGGTTTCGAGGACTCGGCGCCTTAGCTTCCGGGTCTCGAGATTACAATGGTGGTACTTGCGATCTGGTAAAGCTTAACCTTCTAGGAACCAGGAGTCCCCCTTATATAGGCGGTGGGTCTCGCTGGACGTACAAGCGGGATCCGGGTTACAATCGTACCCGGACTCTACTATAAGTCCTCTAAGTCTTCACCTTCCTTATCTGGACTCCATCTTGTACGTGGTCTCTAGTCTTCTAGATCCTCCTTGACTTGCGGACCAAGACACACGTGGCGCACCGGCTCACGTGAGACCCGGCCCGTATCTTCACACTTGACCCGGCCCAGTTCCTTACCAGGCCTGCTTATCTTCTAGGTCGGTGGGCCTACCGGGTTATGATTCCCCCAACAGTGATGTAGAGCCCTCCGGTGATGATTCCCCTCTCCGGCAGGGTGCCGGGAGGAGCTTCTGAACCCTCCCGATCTAGGGTTGACGACGGCGGCGGCTCTGGACTTCGTGGAGGAAAAAGGTGCGTGTCTTAGGTCTTAGATATCCGAGGGGTATAAGTAGGCGAAAGGGTGAAGGCGGCGGGGCCTCGAGGGCCCCACACCCTGTGCTCGCGCGGCCAAGGCGGGAGCCGCGCCGGGAGGGGGTGTGGGCCCCTCGGGGTCCACCTCTGTGTCCTCTTCGGTGTTCTGGAACCTCCCGGGGAAAATAAGCATTTTGACTTTTCGTTTGTCCAATTCCGAGAATATTTTCTTAACAACTTTTCTGAAACCAAAAATAGCAGAAAACAGGCAACTGGCACTGTGTCATCTTGTTAATAGGTTAGTCCCAGAAAATGCATAAAATGATATAAAAGTGTATATAAAACATGTAGCAATTGGCATAGTATCGGCATGGAACATGAGAAATTATAGATACGTTTGAGACGTATCAAGCATCCCCAAGCTTAGTTCTACTCGTCCCGAGTAGATAAAACGATAACAAGAATAATTTCTGAAGTGACATGCTTCACACAATCTTGATCAAATAATAATGTAAGGCTCATGTTATGAATGAAGTGATTCAAAGCAATGGTTTATAGTTTGCTAACAAATGGACAAGGAGTAAACAACTACATCATATAAGCAAAAACTTTTCATGGATAGTACTTTCAAACAAGCATCAAAATGATTCACATGAAAGTTAACTTATAAAGCAATAGTCTCTAAGTAAAAGAGCATTGAATCAACACAAAGAAATATATAAGTTTAAGCATTGGCTTTCAACTTGTAACATGTATATCATATAGATAGTTGTCAACACAAAGGAATATAACAAGTGCAATAAGTAAGCATATAAGAATTGTTGCACACAGTTGACACAAGTGTTTGCTTCTAAGACAGAAAGAAGTAGGTAAACTGACTCAACATAAAGTAAAAGAAAGGCCCTTCGCAGAGGGAAGCAGGGATACAAACATGTGCTACAGCTTTTTAGTTTTTATAGGTTTTTGAAATCATATAGAGAGCATAAAAGTAAGTTTTGAGAGGTGTTTGTTGTTGTCAACGAATGGTAATGGGCACTCTACCCCCCTTGTCAACCAGACTTTCAAGAGCGGCTCCCATGAAGGACGTTATTTCTACCAGCAAGGTAGATCATCCCTCTTATCTCTTTTGTTTACACATATAGTTAAAAACTGTTGTCATTGCTTGACTGATTAGATCAGGGCAAAAATGTGAAGAGATTGAAGCGGTTAAAGTTGTAATTAATTGGGACTGGGCACCCCATTTGCCAGCTCTTTTTGCAAAGTTAATGGATAAGCGGATGTATATGCCACTAGTCCGGTTGTGAAAGTCTGTCTAAAAGCAAATGACAAGGTTGATATCCGTAACACCACATACTTACTCATGAGCTAATAAACATTGGCACAAATAAGAGATAATATGTTTTGAATAATAAAAGGTAGCACACGAAGTATTTGCTTGGAATGGCAGAAAATACCATGTAGTAGGTAGGTATGGTGGACACAAATGGCATGGGTTTTGGCTCAACGTTATGGATGCACGAGAAGCATTCCCTCTCAGTACAAGGCTTTGGCTAGCAAGGTTATTTGAAGCAAACACAAGTATAAACTATGACAACAAGACGTATATAAAAACATATTGCAAGTATTATAAAACTCTATATTGTTTTCCTTGATGTTCAAACACCTTTACTAGAAAATATCTAGACCTTAGAGATACCAAACATGCAAACCAAAGTTCAACAAGATTTACGGTAGTTCTTCATTAATAGGTTTTAACTACATGATGTAAGAGCTTAAACATGATCTACTTGAGAGCTCAAAACAATTGCCAAGCACCAGAACATACAAGATAACAATCCATAAGAGCATGTATATCTTTTTCATTATACCATCTACCACATTTAGCATTTTCTGTTTCCAACCAAACACCAATCAACTTATTTAAAGATAAACTATCCAAGTATATAACAATGAGATATGAGAGTATAACATAAGAAAAACTAACAGCTCCAACAAGAGATGTATGAAAAACAAGAGCTAATAGTATTGAAATAACATAGAAGAATACTCAACAAATATAAGTGAAGAATACGAGTATTCATAAGAAAAAGCGGAGCGTGTCTCTCTCCCACAAATGAATGCTAGGATCCATTTTATTCAGAGAATGAAAATAACAAAAACAAAAACAAAAACAAACAGACGCTTCAAGTAAAGCACATAATATGTGGCCGAATTAAAATATAGTTTCACTAGAGATGACCTGATAATTTGTTGATGAAGAAGGGGATGCCTTGGGCATCCGCAATATTTGACGCTTGAGTCTTCTTGAAATATGCTTGGGTGACCCACGGGGGCATCCCCAAGCTTTGGCTCTTTCATCTTCTTGATCACATCATATCATCCTTCTCTCTTGATTCTTGAAAACTTACTCCACACCAAACTCAAAGTAAACTTAATTAGAGGGTTAGTGCACAAAAAAATCTTTTATTCTGTATGAACACAATTGCTACCAATGCTACTGGATATTAGCTACAGCCACTGATACTTTATGGAACAAAAAGATCCATTCAAAATAGTAAAAGAGGCATTGCAAAATAAATGGCAGAATCTTGCAAAAACAGAACAGTCCCTAAAGACGAATTTTTTCGAGGCACTTAACTTTCTCAAATCAGAAAACTCAAAACTAATGAAAGTTGCATATATATCTGAGGATTACGCACAAAAAATTCCAGGTCCATCCGATTTTTCTGTAAAGAGTTATGAATTTAACGGTGGACAGGAGAAAACAGTTTCAGCACAGCAATCCAAATCTAGCATCAACTTTCTACTAGAGGCTTAACTTGACACAACAATGCAATAAAGTAAAGATACAAAGGAATTGCTACAGAGGTAGACATCTTCCTTGACTCAATAAAATAAAATAACAGAAATAAAAAGTGGGTTGTCTCCCATAAGCGTTTTTCTTTAACGCCTTTCAGATAGGCACAGAAAGTGATATTCAAGTGTTTACAAGAGATGAAGTATCAACATCAATAATTTCATCCAATACATTGTTGGTTGCAATAGGTGCTTTAGGTATCCATTAAGGTGTCCTATTACGTAAATCATTACCATCATCTTTAGGCATATTATGGGGTTTAGGTTTTGGAATATAGATAAACTTTTGCTCCCTTCCTACAAAGGCTTTCTCTTTCTTAGTTTTAATAGAGGAAAAAGTTGAACTTAAATTTTCCATAGCCTCTTCTAATTCATATATCCTATGATTATGAGTGTCAAGGGTGTTGCTAGTTTCTAAAGCAGTGATTCTTCCATTAATATCCTCTATTGATTCATTACCCTTGCTAGCATTATCAAGAAAAAAATTCTCCATAGCATCCAACCTTTTAATAACATCTTACAAAGTGATCTCAGTTTTAGTTTCTTTAATAGGTGGTGGTGATCCTACCAAACTTTCAATTAAATTGCAGGCTTCCAAAGCAGGTGTACCAAGAAAGTTACCCCTGTAAGAGTGTCAAGGACATACCAATACCAACTAGAAATACCAACATAAAAATTTCTAAGAAAGATTAAAGTGGAATGTTTCTTAGTGCATTTTTTATGAGCATCATTTATCCTATACCATGCATCTTTCAAACTTTCTCCCCCTTGTTGTTTAAACGAACGAACTTCAACTTCAGGACTACCCATTTTCAGCAAAACAAAAAGGCAACCGAAATAAAAATAATACTAAACCGAAATAAAAATAGTAATGCAAGTAACTAATTTTTTTTGTATTTTTGATATTAAGCAAACAAGACAATAAAATAAATTGCAAGTAACTAATTTTTTTGTATTTTTGATATTAAGCAAACAAGACAATAATAAAAATAAACTAAGCAAGACAATAACAAAATAAAAAGATTGGATGTGAGAGACTCCCCTCTTAGAAGAGCTTAGCTTCCCCAGAAAAATTGCTGGCGTAGAAGGGGAAGCTAAACTTTGCTGAACAGAAGAACTCTTGTTTCCCCGGCAACGGCGCCAGAAAAATTGCTTGATGGCACCGGTGAGGTGTTGTTGGGAAACCCCAAGAGGAAGGTATGAACTAGTGCAGCAGCAAGTTTTCCCTCAGTTGTGAAACCAAGGTTTATCGAAACAGTAGGAAACTAGAGATCTTCCGGAGGTTGTTGGTGGCGCCGTTTACGATAACCAACGTGGAGCCTGCACACAAAACAATCAAGATACTTTGCCCCAACTTAACAGTGAGGTTGTCAATCTCACTGGCTTACTGTAACAAAGGATTAAACGTATGTGTGGAAGATGATGTTTGTTTGCAGAGAATGAAAGTAACAGGATTGCAGTAGGATTGTTTATCAGTTTGAGGAAAAATGACCGGGGTCCACAGTTCACTAGTGGTGTCTCTCCATAAATAATAATAGCATGCACGTGGGTAAACAAATTACAGCTGGGCAATTGACAGAATAAAGAAGTGAATAATGATGCATATACTATAGTTATGATGGCTAGTGTGATATTTATTTGGGCATTACAACAATATACATAGACCGTTCCAACCGCATCTATGATTAATAATCCACCTTCCGGTTAGCGTCCGCACCCCTTTCAGTATTAAGTTGCAAGCAACAGATAATTGCATTAGGCAATGTGTGTAATGTAAGTAATACAAATACCCTTAGATAAAGTACCACTGTTTTATCGCTAGTAGCAACAATACATCTACAACCTTAGAGCTAGCCGTCACCACCCCAGATTAAATAGAGACATGAACCTACTATCGAGCATAAATACCCCCTCTTGGAGTCACAAGCATCTACTTGGCCAGAGCATCTACTAGCAACGGAGAGCATTCAAGATCATAAACAACGCACTCACAGGATATATTATGAAGCAATAACATAGTACTTAATATTCATCGGATCACAGCAAACACAACATGTAGCATTACATAAAGATGATCTTGATCATGTTAGGCAGCTCACAAGATCTAAACATGGTAGCACAAGAGGAGAATACAACCATCTAGCGCTTGCTATGTACCCGTAGTCCAAGGATGAACTACTCACGCATCAGTCCGGAGGCGGGCATGGTGATGTAGAGCCCTCCGGTGATGATTCCCCTCTCCGGCAGGGTGCCGGGAGGAGCTTCTGAACCCTCCCGATCTAGGGTTGACGACGGCGGCGGCTCTTGACTTCGTGGAGGAAAAAGGTGCGTGTCTTAGGTCTTAGATATCCGAGGGGTATAAGTAGGCGAAAGGGCGAAGGCGGCGGGGCCTCGAGGGCCCCACACCCTGTGCTCGCGCGGCCAAGGGGGGAGCCGCGCCGGGAGGGGGTGTGGGCCCCTCGGGGTCCACCTCTGTGTCCTCTTCGGTGTTCTGGAACCTCCCGGGGAAAATAAGCACTTTGACGTTTCGTTTGTCCAATTCCGAGAATATTTACTTAACAACTTTTCTGAAACCAAAAACAGCAGAAAGCAGCCAACTGGCACTGTGGCATCTTGTTAATAGGTTAGTCCCAGAAAATGCATAAAATGATATAAAAGTGTATATAAAACATGTAGCAATTGGCATAATATAAGCATGGAACATAAGAAATTATAGATACGTTTGACACGTATCAATAAGGAAAGCAAGGCTAAAAAACCGCACAAGCGTGGAGATCCGCCGCCCACACGACACAAATACACCAAACGCCACAACACACACCTCCGGATCTGGGGCCGCCGCCCCGACATACACCACTCGGCACCAAAGCCACACACGAGCCGCAATGCTGCACGAAGCCACCAGACGACTGCCCGCAGAACTCGAAACGCCGCGCCAATTTTTGGGTCGCCACCCTGACATAACAGTTAGATCAACCTTCGCATTGCCCCGAAGATAATCCAACCGGGTCGACAAACCCACTGCCCCGCGCAGCCCTAGGTCGTCACCCAGTTCCACGGAAGAGAACGACCCTGCCTCTTAGGACCGCGACAACATGGGGACCGAGGCCGCCTCCTCGACGTCCACCACCGTCCAAGGCCGCCGCCCTGCCCCGGGATCCGCCTCCCCCGACCATGCATCCATCATGTCCATCTACCACGAAACCATTGCACCACGAGAGCGAATAACTCCAGGGCGACTCCTCCAACAAGGTAGTGACACGTCCGTCACCATCGCCCGCCCAGACAAAGCTTAAGTTCTCATTCGGAGATCATCAGACAACTCCACGACGATGAAGTTCATGGAGTCATGGAGAAAGCTGGGCAAACAAGAAGGAGAACGACGAAAACAACAGAGCTTAGGTTTTCACGCGGAGGCCGAGAGAAGATGTGTTTGACTTTTCGCTTTCGGGTTTTGGTCATCTGTTTTTTCGTCCACCCCCATCAACACTTGAAAGTTGAAACAAAGTTGATCTTACCGGAATATAATTCGAAACAGATTAGCACCTGCATGCTCGTGTCGAAACAGGAGTATGTAGGTGAAAATTGCAACTGCGTGCATCAAATTCAACAGAAACTCACCAGTGATCCATTCGCTCGAGCAGACAGCTTTCCCCTACTGGAAAAGTCAAACGCATCTTCTCTCTGACCACCGGGGCCCACGCAGCCCACCCGTGCCCGTGCGCGCGCCTTTGTGAGCTGTGAGTCGTGACGCCCCACTAAAAATCGACAGCTTTCTCCATCACCGAACAAGACTGAAGCTATCTCCACCAACGACTCCACTCAACAGACTCACTGACAAGACGACCCACCCTTGTGATGACCCACACGTCAGTAACTGTACTTACCGCAGCAGCAACATCAGCGCGTAACCCAAACCATTCGTCTTGCCTCAGGAGGCGTGGTTACTAGATGATCCTCATCAAACTAATCTTCCCCTTCCCCTCTCCGAACAAAATCCATCTTCCCCAAGCACTAATCCGGACGCTAATGCTGCGCCGGTGAGGAGATCTGCAGCGCCCGTGGGCTTCACCGGCGGCGGCGGGCATGGAGGCCCAGAACGGCGGCGGCGCGCCGGTGGTCCTCAACGTCTACGACTTGACGCCCATTAACAAATACCTCTACTGGTTCGGCCTTGGCGTATTCCACTCCGGAATCGAAGGTTTCCAGCCTCTGCCCTCTCCCTCTCCTTTCCACTTGCTGCTGGAACTTGATTTGGTTCGTCACCTTGTACAGGGATGCTGTTTTTTATGAGCTTGTAAGCGTTATATTGTGATACTTGTTGCCGTAAGCAGTAAGTCCTAGTCTAGTGCTTGGGAAAATGCCACGTGCGGAACGAAAAAGTTTGGGGCCATTCTGGTTACATAATTTGAGCGGGTGATCGAATGATCGTGGTCTGAATTTGTGATAACCAGTAATCCAGTACTATATCGGGTTCAGTTTTTTTTCCTTCCGTCTGTGCTATGTAGTTCTCTGCAGATGGTTATGTACAATTGAGCATGATGAACGCTGCCAGGGAAAAGTCATCTTCAGTTGTGTGTGTGGGGGGGGGGGGGGGGGGGGAAGTTGTGGGGTGTAGGAAAAAACTAAGAACGAAAGAACAACACAGTGAATTTTGATGATGCATACGTGTATCTATTGGCAAGGGTTGGTGGCAGACCACTGGACGGTATGAGGTTTTCGTGCCACTGTTATCAGCAGAAGTATTAATTGGCAGCTTGGTGGTTTGGAGCAAACTCAAAGTAATAGGTCGATACTGAGCTAGCATAACTAACTGTTTGCAGCAATGGTAGAGTTCTAGACTCATGACTAGTTCTGTTCATTGAAAGCAATCTACATTTTACTCATTGAGGCTGTTGAAGTATTCTGAAGATGTTCAGTTAAGCTTGTCTGTCAGTCCGCTGGGTTCAGTTCACTGTAGCTCATCCGGCAACGGTCAGATAGTTCAGTTATCGTTTTGAATAACGACGTGCGTTGATCGCCTGTGATCTCGCATGTTTAGATAAGGATTAGACCAGTTCTTTGCACGTTTGTTAGGTCACTAGCACCTAGAGCGGATCGTGGGATGGCATGATCGGTAGTGGCTCGAGTGGCTGGTTTTTCGGTCTGTTTAGGGGCCACTGTAATGTACTTCCTATATAAGCGAAATACAACAGAAAAGCTGCAGTTAGTTGCACGCAGCACAAAACTCCTTGTGTGTTCATCTTCTGTTCTTGTGAGTGCGAGAGACACAGAGTGAGCTAGAGCGAGTTGCCATTGCAACGACATTTGGTATCAGAGCGAGATTTCGATCAGCCATGGTTGGAACTCCACCAGCGCGCGTGACACCGCCACCGAGAGCTCCTACTCCACCTTCAGAGCAGCCACGGGAGCGCCTGTCACGGCGTGGCAGGGGCGCCGCCGGCACGCGCGAGATTGTGGTGCGAGAGGTGATCCGGGAGAGTGGCGGCGGAGGGGGCGGATCCATGCATCTGCCTATGCTCACGCGTACAAACTACACCGAGTGGGCGATCCTCATGCGCGTCCAGCTGCAAGGGGCTTGCCTGTGGGAGGCGATCGACCCCGGCACCAACGACGATCGGCAGGAGCGGCTGGCGCTGGGCGCCATCCTTCGCTCGGTCCCGCCCGAGATGGTGCCAGTGCTCGCCGCGAAGGACGACGCGCAGGACGCCTGGAACGCGATCAAGGTGATGCGCGTGGGAGTAGATCGTGTCCGAGAGGCACGACGGCAGAAGCTGCGGCGCGACTTCGAGAATCTGGCGTTCAAGAACAACGAGGCGATCGAGGACTTCTCGCTTCGCCTGGACGGAGTCGTCACTGAGCTGCAGTCTCTGGGTGACGCGGTGACGGAGCTCGCCGCGGTCCAGAAATTCCTCCGAGTCGTGCCACCAAGGTACGCACAGATGGCCTGCTCAATCGAGACGCTACTGGATCTAGAGGGCATGTCGATCGAGGAGCTGAGCGGGCACCTGTCAGCGTCGGAAGGACGTGGCGAGGCCGAAGCAGACACGAGCGGCAAATTGCTGCTCACGGCGGAGGAGTGGAGTGTCCGGCAACAGCAGCACGGGCAGACATCCTCGCCTGCGCAAAAGGGGGGTGGCAAACCAAGACCCCAAGGCGGCGACAAGCCCGCCGGGAACGGCAACACCGGCGGCGCGAACGCGCGCAAGCCCGGGAGCTGTCGGTACTGCGGCAAGCCTGTCCACTGGGCCAAGGAGTGTCGCAAGGCACAGCACGATCGGGAAAAGAAAGGCGAAACCGCAAACCTGGCAGAGGCGGACGAGCCAGCAGTCTACCTCGCCACGGTGCAGGACATCGTCGAGGAGCCCGTCATCGCCGCGGTGCAGGACATCGTCGAGGTACCCGCCATCACCACGCTCGCAGCCACTGTCGTGACTCAAGGTCGCACAATGGGTGTGCCGAGCCAGGAGAAGCAGGTGGTGTACCTGAACGAGGAACGGGTTGTACCTGTCCCACTCGCCGGCGGCGTCTGGCATCTGGACACCGGCGCTAGCAGCCACATGACCGGCGAGCGCGAGGCGTTCGTCACGCTCAACGAGAAGATCAAGGGCAGCGTCAAGTTTGGCGATGGCTCCCGAGTGGAGATCTGTGGCAAAGGCAGTGTAGTGTTTCGCTGCACTGACGGAAATCAGAGGGTGATGTCAGATGTGTACTTCATCCCCAAGCTCCGGTCGAACATCATCTCGATCGGCCAGTTGGACGAGAACGGCTGCAAATCTGTTGTTGAGGACGGCGTCTTCTCGATCTATGATCAACAAAAGAAGTTGTTCGTACGGGTGAAGCGATCTGGTAATCGTCTGTACATTCTGAAACTGAATATCTCTGAACCTGTCTGCTTGTTAGCAAAACTCGACGATCCGGCGTGGCTCTGGCATGCGCGGCTCGGGCACCTGCATTTCCGAGCTGTCAACGCTATGTCGAGGCGCGACATGGTGAGAGGGATGCCACACGTGGAGCACATCGACGAGATCTGCGATGGGTGCACCATCGGCAAGCAGCACCGCACAGCGTTCCCGCAGAACAGCAAGCATCGCTCGGAGCACAGCCTCGACCTGGTGCACACAGATCTGTGTGGGCCGATCAAACCCGCAACGGCTGGCGGCAATCACTACTTCCTGCTGGTGGTCGACGACTACAGCAGGTACATGTGGCTGGAGCTGCTAAGGAGCAAGGACGAGGCGTTCTCTCGCTTCAAAAAGGTGCAGGCACGAGCGGAAGCAAGGCAGCAATGCAAGCTGAGGGCGTTCCGCTCCGATCGCGGAGGCGAATTCAACTTTGGCGAGTTCAAGGCTTACTGCGACGCCTCAGGTATCGAACACTTCACAACTGCACCGTACTCTCCTCAGCAAAACGGGGTTGTGGAGCGCAAGAACCAGACGGTCGTCGAGATGGCCAGGTGCATGCTCAAAGGCATGGCAGTGCCTGCCATGTTCTGGGGAGAAGCCGTCAAGAGCGCGGTGTACATCCTCAATCGGGCACCGACGCGGAGCCTCAACGGCATGACGCCGTACGAGGCGTGGAACAAGCGCAAGCCCACTGTCCAGCACTTGCGCACGTTCGGGTGCGTCGCACACATGAAGAGGACGGGCCCCGGCATCACCAAGCTCTCCGACCGCTCCGTGCTCTGCGTGTTCGTAGGGTACGAGGAAGGCTCCAAGGCGTATAGGGTCTATGACCCAATTGGCGCAAGACTGTACGTGACTCGCGACGTCGCGTTCGAGGAGCGGCGAAGCTGGAACTGGACGGACCAAGCTGCAGAACCAGGAGTTGCATCTCCATCGATGTTCAGCGTAGTGTACACCATGCAGGAGGGAGAAAAGGTGCTTGATGAGGGGGATGGACGTGCCAGCCCGTGCGCCCGCTCGGCGTCCTCGCCACAGACGTGCGACGCACCCGTCCCGACGACGCCACCGACATCCTCGCCGTCCAACGGCAGCACATCGTCGGCAAGCACCAGCGGCACGCCTCCGACACCGCCACGGCCTGATATGGTACAGCCCACCCACGCGATGGTGACGCGAGCGCAGCACGGAATCTTCAAGCCAAATCCGCGCTACGCCAGTGCGGCTGCACGCAAGGTGTTCGAGCGTGAGCAGGCCGCTGACTCCGACGAGTCTGAAGAACTGAACCTCGTGACAGCGGAAGAGCCCGCGACTGTCGACGAGGCTCTGGAGAACACGTCGTGGCGTGAAGCAATGAAGGAAGAGCTGCGTTCCATCGTCGACAACCAGACCTGGCAGCTCACTGCACTGCCCGGAGGCCAGCGCGCCATTGGACTGAAATGGGTGTTCAAGGTCAAGCGCGACCCTGACGGCGCAATCATCAAGCACAAGGCCAGGCTCGTTGCCAAGGGGTATGCACAGCGGCAGGGGGTGGATTTCGACGAAGTCTTTGCCCCTGTTGCACGAATGGAGACGGTACGTACTCTGTTGGCTCTTGCAGGACACCACGGCCGGCAAGTCCATCACATGGACGTGAAGTCAGCGTTTCTGAATGGAGATCTTGCAGAAGAAGTGTATGTACACCAACCTCCAGGCTTCATCAACGAGCAGCAGCCGCGACATGTGCTCAAGCTCAGCAAAGCCCTCTACGGACTGCGACAGGCACCACGGGCATGGTATGCTAAACTGGACATCTCTCTCACTGAATTGGGTTTTGCTCGCAGTCCTCTGGAGCATGCAGTATACAGGAGAGGAGACAGCAAGAACTTCCTGCTTGTGGGGGTGTACGTGGATGATTTGATCATCACGGGCACCAGTGAAGACGACATTCACCAGTTCAAAGCCGAGATGCATCGGCTGTTCAAGATGAGTGATCTTGGACTGCTGTCGTACTACCTCGGGATCGAGGTAACTCAGATGAATGGCGAGATCACACTGAGCCAGAGAAGCTACGCTGTGAAGATCTTAGAGCGTGCAGGGATGGAAGGATGCTATTCCTGTCACACTCCCATGGAAAACAGGCTCAAGCTTTGCAAGAATGATGAGAGTGGATCTGTGAATGCCACCGAATTCAGAGGTCTCATTGGAAGTCTGCGCTACCTCGTCAACACACGACCTGACATAGCACATGCTGTGGGAATTGTCAGTCGTTTCATGGAGGCTCCAAGTAATCTGCACTGGGCGGCAATGAAGCAAATTCTCCGTTATATCAGTGGAACACTTGGACATGGATGCTGTTACAAGAAAGCTGGAGAAGGACTGAAGCTGACAGGGTACAGCGACAGTGATCTTGCCGGCGATGTGGATGATCGGAAGAGCACATCAGGTGTGGCCTACTTCCTCGGAGACAGCATCATCTCCTGGACCTCGCAGAAACAGAAGATCGTAGCACTGTCTTCGTGCGAGGCTGAGTACATAGCGGCGTCAGCTGCAGCCTGTCAGGGTGTGTGGTTGAGTCGTTTGATCGGCGATCTGCTGGGAAAGGCACCGGTAAAGTTCAAACTGTTTGTGGACAACAAGTCAGCAATCGCTCTGTGCAAGAATCCGGTTCATCATGATCGGAGCAAACATATTGATACCAGGTTTCATTACATCCGGGAGTGCATCGATGAAGGGAAGCTGGAGGTGGATCACATTGGAACAAATGAGCAACTTGCAGATGTTCTCACCAAGGCGCTGGGCAAGATCAAATTTGTTGAGATGTGACAGAAGCTCGGCGTCAAGGAAATCAAGTAAGACAACAAGCTTAGGGGGTGAAATGAAGTATTCTGAAGATGTTCAGTTAAGCTTGTCTGTCAGTCCGCTGGGTTCAGTTCACTGTAGCTCATCCGGCAACGGTCAGATAGTTCAGTTATCGTTTTGAATAACGACGTGCGTTGATCGCCTGTGATCTCGCATGTTTAGATAAGGATTAGACCAGTTCTTTGCACGTTTGT
Organism: Poa annua; assembly: GCA_026929855.1. Lineage (NCBI taxonomy): Eukaryota > Viridiplantae > Streptophyta > Magnoliopsida > Poales > Poaceae > Poa > Poa annua. Next base: position 78,715,313 of record CM049433.1, read on the forward strand.
TAGGTCACTAGCACCTAGAGCGGATCGTGGGATGGCATGATCGGTAGTGGCTCGAGTGGCTGGTTTTTCGGTCTGTTTAGGGGCCACTGTAATGTACTTCCTATATAAGCGAAATACAACAGAAAAGCTGCAGTTAGTTGCACGCAGCACAAAACTCCTTGTGTGTTCATCTTCTGTTCTTGTGAGTGCGAGAGACACAGAGTGAGCTAGAGCGAGTTGCCATTGCAACGACAGCTGTTAGTTATGCCAAAAGTTTTGATGTACATTGGGTTACTAGCTAATGCTTTATCTGTATCAGTTTAATTTTTATTACATTTTGTGGCTTGTAAATGTTCTAGAGTTATGAGCTTGAACTCATTGTTTATTATTTACGGATATGGACAGTTCATGGTTTGGAATATGGTTTTGGAGCACATGATCTCCCAACAAGTGGGGTTTTCGAAGTGGAACCAAGAACCTGCCCTGGCTATGTATACAGAAGGTCGATATGGATGGGCACAACTGCGATGTCTACGGCAGAATTTCGCTCTTTCATTGAAGATCTCGCGGGGAAGTACAGTGGCAATACATATCATTTGATTTCAAAGAACTGCAACCATTTTACAGATGATGTATGTAAGAACATAACCAAAAAATCAGCCCCTGGATGGGTAAACCGGCTAGCAAGAGTGGGTCAGTATCACTAGTTTTATGTCTTTATCTTCCTGACTTGCTCGGAACCATAGGTAACTGATTGTATTTTTGTGAAATTCGTAGGTTCCTTTTTCAACCGCCTTCTACCAAAAAGTATTCAAGTCACTACTGTTAGTCATGGAGCAACTTATCCTGCATACTCTGGTGAGTCTGTGTCTAATAATTTAACCGGATAGCTGTCTGTTAAAGTTGATAAATTGGATGCAGTTGTTCGCTACAGCTTGTTGTGTAGTAGTTCAGTCTAAATGACCTGTATACTTGAAAATGTTAACAGACATTTTAGTGGTATTTTTTTGTTATATGTTTTGAATGATGTGTGCCTCCAAAATCTCTTGCTAACATATAATAAGCGAATATTATTGTCATATGCAGTTCCATTTCCCCCAATTAATCTGTTTGGTTGCCTAGTAATGTGTTTTGTTTTCTGTTAAAAGAATCCCTTGGCCGTTAGGTGAGCTTTATTCTTCATAGTATATTGATCGTATTTACAGATTCATTGTGAAAAGAGAATTGGTCGGTGTTACTCTTATTGGGAAACTTAGACAGAGTGGAGGTAACAATATTAGGGGTTCTTGGTTTCTACTGTACTACTTCTCTTTAAGCGACTTCATGTTATCGCTGAGTACTGATATTTGTAAAGAATGCAAGAGAATTCATAGTCATTGTGTTCTTGTTCTATTTTCTAGCTTTTCTCCTAAACTCCTGTGTTTGCCTACTGGTTACTGACATTCTTCTTGTGTTTTTGCCCAGAAAAATGCTAATGTTTAGCTTTCTTGAATTTCTACTAGATGATGATATGGATTCAATATCTTCAACCATTATCGGGGACAGTGATGTGGATGAGCTGGACCAACACCTGCTACCAGAAGCAGTTGTTGATGTTCACTCTATAGACGTGTCACCAAAGCTATCCAAAGATCTCCTCTGAACCATTTGGGTTCCTTGCCACAGTTTAACGGTTGTACTTACCCAGGTTGCGTGATATCCATGCATAGTTGAATGTTGATTGTATTGGTTCTTTTCTGACGAGTTTTGCTGTCTATACACATAGTAATTGTCCGGTGAAAAGGTCACTTTGTAACTTGTTTTAGGGAATGCAACTCTCATTTATTGTTTGCTCAGTTGTTGCATAATTGTTTAGGCATTTGTATCTCATGTTCTCCTGTGCTGCTGCGAGGTATTGGCAAATGCTGTCATGATGTCATCCTTCACTGCCGCCTGCCAGTGGCCTGATGTTGTTACCAGGGCTGGATTCGCCTAATGTTAGTGCAAACTTGAAACACTCGACGAGGCAATGCTTGTATGGCCACAGAATAACCAGTTGACACCGTGTAACCTTAAATCAGTCCATACTATTACAGATGTTGATTTTTCGTGTACTGCTCCAGCGAGATTCATGGTTATATATTTTATTTCTTGTTACCAGCACTGGGGTGTAGAACTGTAGGCACAGATCAACCACCTAGCTCTTGACATCTGATTTGTACTCGCAGCTAATTTTTACCCGGAATCTCATGTAATAGCAAGAATCACGTTCATTGTGTCTTCGGTCACATGTACAGATGCAGCCCAGAATGTCGCCAGGTTAATCTTGTTTCAGTTATATGTTAATCCATTGTGCATTGGTGCCCTTGTAGCAATCTTCTGACAAAACATATTCATGAAAAGCTTGCAGAAAACACTTGTTCCAGTCTGTCATCGAGAACATATGGTAAATCAATTGATAAGCATGTAAAAATTTACAGTGGCTACAAGAAAATAGTGTTAAAGCACTGAGACCCGTGATCCTGTGAATATTGCCCCCTCTCAAATTGCAGAGGGTAATTCCTCCTGTATTAATCTCTGAAGCTCTGGCTTATCACCCTAGGTTACTGCCAATGTAGCCACAAATGCTACCATCTCACCAGATAACAACTTAAGGAAGATTTTAAGAACCTGCTCATAACAGTCAATGCCCTATGTTTGAACAGTGAATAGGTTGGTGTAAATTGTGTTCTTCAACAAATATCCATTATGCCATTGCCAGCAGGTGTTCTTAACAGTTGTAATACGCTGATAATCTTCATAATCCCCCTCTTGAATTTTCTGTATTATCTCACTCGGCATTTCAAAGAGCTCCAGGTTGTCGAGCTGTATGAGGTTCTCGATGCCTTGGGGTACTTTTCTCAGCTCAGCACAATGGCCAAGGATTAACACATTTAGATGTACAAGACTCCCTTTCTGAAACTCTATGTGAGAGAGGTTAGGCAACTCACGTAAGCACAGCTTCTTAAGTACTGGAAAACAACCTTCTGCAAAGGTCAAGCTCTTGTCGCTGTATGCGTTCTTCAGGGTAAGATGTAATAACCTGGGAAGCGATGAGAGCAATCCAATTGAATCTCCCTTGAGCTCAGATGAACATAACCGCAACTGCACGAGGCTATCAAGGTGGCCAAACCATGAGGGCAACTTACCTCGTGCTAACATCCCTGTCAACGAAAGTTTCTGTAGCTTTAGAGGTGGTGGATAAAATGGCTCCAGGTCCAGTGTTACATTAGCGTCTCGAGTGACAAGCCCCAAGCGCAGAAGGCTGCTCATTTTGGAGATAGATGAGGGCAAATGAACAAGAATGCTCTCATGCATACCCAATAGCTCTAAGCTCTTCATATGTTTCAGGCTTACTAAGGATTTGACCATGTTCTCATCAGCTTCGATGTATTTAAGGGTCTGCAGGCAGGTAAGATTTTGTAGCCCCTGTGGAAATACAATTGCTCTACCAGGGCCAGGACGCACAAAATCTGCAGATTGGCGTCTATACAATATCAGATGGCGCAGGCTCTTGAGCTTTGTTATGCTAGACGGTAAGCTCTGGACCATGGACCACTTGGCATCTAAAGTTTGCAAGTGATGTAATTTTCCCAATTCTCGCGGAAGTTCTTCAATGAGAGTGGAACGTATGCCAAGATACCGCAGATTAACAAGATTGGTCAGTGACCTAGGCAGTTTATCAATCTGAACGAACCATAAGTTCAATACGGTCAATAACCTAAAGCCAGACAAGAGCAAAGAATCCAGATCTGCCATATATGCGTTGCAGGAGCGAAGGAATGTCATCTTTGGAACTGGTAGATGATCACTTTTGTATCGGTCAAGTATAAGATGGCGATTTTTTTTGCTTGACTCCAATTCAGGCGGACAATTTGCGAATAAAGTGAACCCTTCCTTCGTTGACCTTTGCAGAATCAAATCCCTTATCAGGTCATGAATGCAGAGCCGCTTCGCTCGTCCAAACTCATTCTTTAACGTGACCTGTAACAGACTACGTTGCACTAGCTGGTTCAGGTAATCATCAGCAATCACCTCCATTGTGCTCTGGCCCTTTTCCTCAATATAGCCTTCTGCAATCCACAACCTGATCTGAATTTTCCTTTTGATCGAGAAATCCTCAGGGTATTTACTGCAATGGAGGAGACATCTTTTCAGGTGATATGGCAGATCATCGATACTCAGATTCAGTATGCTCGATACTTGCTCAATTCCCGGATCAGTGCTTTCATTCCATTCAAGGTTGTCATGGGCATTCTTCCAAGCAAATTCTGTTTTCTTCAATGCAAGAAGATTACCAATTGATACAATGGCCAAGGGTAGACCACAGCATCTCCGAAGTATCTTGAAAGCCCAGTCCTCCAAATGACGTGGGCACTCCTGGCTAGCATCTTCCCTGAATGCGGTGTTACAAAACAACGACCATGCTTCCCGCTCGGGTAGCGGTTCCAACATGATGATCCTAGTGGATGCTGCCAGAGAGGCAACATCTTGACTGCGAGTGGTGATGATTATCCGGCTCCGGGTTCCATCATCAGCAAACGCATTGCGGATTTCATACCAAGCATGGGCATCCCAGACATCATCCAGCAACAACAAGTACCTCTTCTTGGCGAGATGCCCACGCAAAGCCTCCACCAGCGACCGGTAGTCCATCTCGTCAATGTCCCACGGCATGTCGGAACTGAAGTTCCGGTGCAGTTCTTTGGCAATTTTCCTAAGGAGGTCCTCCGTGGTAAAGTTCTTGGAGACGGCCACCCACGCAGCACAGTCGAAGTGGTGGCTTGCGGCGACTTCCTTGTACACGTTTGTGACCAGGGTGGTCTTGCCAACGCCGCCCATCCCGCAGACGGCGACCAGCATCCGCCGGGAGTCGGAGTCTTCGGTAAGCCATTTCATCAGTAACCATCTGTGCGCCACAAATCCGACGAATTCCTCATCCTCCACGAAGTGCGCTGCTTCTGCCAGCTTCCGGCTGATGACGGCCACGTTGCCGCCGTCGGGAGCGTAAGCCTCGGCCGGCCGGATGCCGTACCGCTCCTTGGCGTCCGACAGGTCGCGGAGCCTCACCCGCGCCTTCCTCAGCCGTCCAGACAGAGCAAACAACGCGCTGAAGTTGGCGCAGGCGCGGAGGAAGCCGCCGACGGAGAGGAAGGCGTACTCGTCAACCACATCCTCCAGCTCGAAGCTGATGTCTCGGACCTGGTCCACCCACGCAGAGACGAGCGGATCGGCGCCGCGGCGGGAGTCGGCGAACCGGAGGAAAGCGCGGAGGAGCTCCAGGTCCCGCGCCGCTGCAGCGATGCCCGAGCGGATGGCGACGAGAGAGGAGAGGTTGACGGCCGCCTTGCGGGACAAGGTTGCAGCAACCTTCGCCGAGAGGGATATCGCGACCAACAGTTTTTTTTTTACTCTCCTCTGAGGCTCTGATTTTTTTTTCGTAATTGGGCTCGATCCGTGCACCGGCCCATAACTTTCTCACCGTCCGCACCACCACAAAACCGAGCGCTCCCTTGCTGCTGTCCTGCGTACATCCCTCCCCGACCCGCTCGGCGCCGCCTCACCTCTTCTTCCCCCCCGCCGCGCAGGGTTTTAGGGTTTAGCAGCGGCGGCGACACCAACCCCCCTTCCTCAGGCGATGGCTTCGATCGCCTCGCAGCTGCAGGCCATCAAGTCGGCGCTCGGCTCCGCGCCGGCGGCGGCTCGCGGGCCCATCACCCGGCCGTCCGTGCTCTTCGACGCCAAGGAGGCCGCCGACATCGACCTCCGCGCCATCCTCCCCATCGCCCTTTCCGGTGCCGACCCCTGACCTAGCGTCAAGCTCTGTCGATCTATGCATACCGTTCCTTCGTATTCATGCCCTGCCATGCATGCCATTTTCCCCCGATTGGGCTTGTTTGATTCATAGGATAGGAAAGTTATAGGAATAGGGAAAGTATAGGATTGCTATGTCATGCACACTTCAATCCTATAGGATTGGGTTTGTATCAAAGTTTGTTTGATTCCACCAAAGGAATTGTAAAAAGTGCTTGGAGTGGGTGCTAGAATTCCTATGGGAAGTAGTACAAATATTCCTATGGGAAAAATTCCTATAGGAACTAATCCTATGAATCAAACCAATAGGAAAGGAAAAATTCCTATGGGATAAAATCCTACAAGAATCCTACAAGATTCCTTTGAATCAAACAAGCCCAGTTCTCTGTTCACCTGAACACCAGTGCTCTGTACTGATCGACCATTTTTAGTTTTTATAATCCGGTGGCTAGGTTCTCTCCATAGCTCCTCGATTATTCCAATAGTTTCACTCCTGTTTTCCCTTCGAATCTAGCTGCGATTTATCAGCTACTTCTGTAGATTTCCAGAACTGCTCTAGCTTCTCACATGTAGCTATGCTAGTTCTGCGTATGAAGCACTTGCAGTTGCAGTAATTGACCCAAATCATGTTGTAGGGTTGGAGCATCTTACTGGTGTGGACGAGAGATTTGCGAGGTACCGGAACACGCTGTTCAGCGAGACCAGCCTTGAGGTCAACCGTGAGCAGCAGACTCCCAAGGAAAACGACAAGCTAAACAAGTCCATCTCCTCCTACCTCCGCCTTCTAGCTGGCTATTTGCAGCTCCCAGCTGCCCTCAAGACGCTTGAATACCTTATACGCAGATACCTGTAAGGACCATTCTTAGCTGCTTACTACTCACTCGCCTCAGAGCTCTAGCTTATTCTCTTGTATCTGGTGGAAATGTTTCACGCAGGGTGCATGTTTACAACTTGGACGAGTTGCTGCTGTGTGCATTGCCATACCATGATACACACACGTTTGTTCGGATTGTGCAATTGGTCAACTTAGGGTGAGTGTCAGAGACTCAGAGTTCCTTGTTTATGCCTGGTTTGCTTCCTATCTGTTTAATTCACTCTGTGCTTTGATGATGTGTATTCAGGAACAGTAAGTGGACATTTCTTGATGGTGTGAAATCCTCCGGTGCACCCCCGCCCAGGAGTGTCTTAGTACAGCAATGCATCCGTGATAATTCTTTGTTGGAGACCTTTTCCAACTACGTAAGTTTTTATATTGTAGGATTATATCCCTTACTTTTGAAGCTTTGTGCTTGATGTTTTTGTTCATATCCTCCAGGCTGCACCGACAAAGGGTTTCCATCACTCAAGGACAGTCGTCTGCTTTTGCACAGCAGTGATTGTCGAGTGCTTAGGAGCTATCCCCAGGCTTGATTCAGATATAGTGCAGAAGGTGTTGGGATATGTGTTTGACTCACTTAATCCTGAAATTAGGGCAGACCAAGATTATAAGGTTGGCTTGCAAAATGTGTAACTTATGTTATCCATTTTTGGAAAAATTGATGTCTCAGTATTCTTTTAGTTATTTTTTGCAGTTAGAATACTAAATAGAATCAAGTGCTCGTCATCATGCTTTATGATATAGTGTATATGAACCTTTATAGGCTAAAATCTACTCCCTCCGTTCCTATGAATGAGGCGTATAATTTTTTTCAGTTTTTCTTCAAAAAGGAAGGCGTAGGGTGCTAATGGCTCATAATCTCTCCCCAAATTAACCCTCCGACTCACCCTTGCCCATTGGCTTTCATGCTGCATGCGGAAGGCAATAAATGCCAGCTTTGGCGGAGCTGTGACATGCAAAGAGAAAATCAAGCAGCTAGCTACCGAGTTAATAGGGGTACTTTTGGAAACTGTTGCTACTGCTAGATTCGTCTTAATCAACGAGCCAAAACATATACGCCCTATGCATTGGAACGGAGGGAGTACCTAATATTAAGCCAAATAATGTCATCCTTGTGACGGGTTCTTTTACGACCAGGCTGGAGCACTGATGATTGTTGGAGTGTTGGCAACACGAGCAACTTTGGCGCCGAAACTTGTTCAAGACTTGATCCTCTTCGTTGCAAGGTCTGCGCATCATGATGCCTTTGAGTCGATTGATTTACCGTGGCTTCGTGTTACAGTGATGGCTATTATAAGTCTAGTCCAGGTTTGGTCATAACACTTTTCTTGTCATATGTACCCATAGATTTTGCTGCTATATAAGTATTAAACCCATCGTAAAAAATGGTATGAAGGTTGATTTCATCTGTTAATGTTGCAGTCACAGTCTGTCCATGACTTCCGTAAGAAGCCTTTGATGATTCTAAAAGATATCAAGTATGGTTTAGTCATGACTTTGTTTTGCCAGATGAACTATATATTCTGTTTTCTTCTTGTACCCTCTTTTGTTACATTAAGCAATGGTTTTTTATGATAATTTTCCAGGGATTTTTCTGGTGTCCTTGCTGTATTATCCAGTGAATTCAACATTGAAAATTTTATCAGGCTTTATGTTGAATCGTTGGCTGATTACAGGTAATTTGCTTATGTGATAATTGTGATTATTTCTTGTATATTGCTTCCATCCTGCATTGCGTGACTATGTAAACATGTGAACAGTACTTCCGATGATTCCTGCCACACACATCTTATTGAAGCTATGGAGACTCTACCTATTAAGAGTTTTGTTGAAAGGATCGTGTTCAAAGTTCTTGGCAACTGTATCAAGGCATCAGGAGCTGCACAAAATCCAGATATAAACCGCACAGGTAGCTGTTAATTCTGTTTTGAAACTGACCAGTTAACCATACATTGATGCCCAACATATAAAGGTGTATTTAATCCCTGTAGTTCTTCATTAGGAAAGATCATTTTCAACTTACCAATGTTTTATAAACCTCAGGCACTTGGGCAAAGAAGATCTTGGTTGCAATTGAACAAAAATATCCACTAGAGCTACGTGATGCTATACGTAAATTTCTTGAGGTACAAGGCAACAAGTTTGTTGCACGTAGCTTCGCAAATCGTTTTTTTGTTATGTTCTATTCCTCTATGCTTGTTGTCCATTTATTTTTGAAATAGTGATCGATTCAGAACATTAATGCATCAGGACTCTGAAGGTAACTCCACTGGAAAGGATTCTACTTCCAAGTTGCTCAGCTTAGTGTTTGATGAAAGCAAGAGCATGCCAGCTGAAGTATCTGATTCTGACATTTGGTTCAGTCTGGATCATCCTAAGGTATAGTCTGATATGTAGTTGATTTTATGCAAGTTTGTAGAATAATTGCTGTGCTGTAATGCTATATTTGATGAACGCGAAACAGTTTTCTATGACTTGGCCATCGTTTTTACAATTAGTTTGTCTCCTCATATTCTATTGCTTTTGTAGACTACAAATTTCGCTCATGTTGCAGGCTGTGGTCCGTCAATCTGCTCTCTCAAAAATTGCCAAGTCCTGCATTTTGAGGAGCAATGCTGTAAATCGACAGGTAATGTTCATATCCTTGTTTGCACATGTGTTTGGTGCAGTATGTGATCCTTGTTATATTTGAATTGTTTCCCTCCTCACGTTGGCCTGTGTTATTTCTTTTGCACTGCAGAAATTTACCAATATGCAAGATGCAATAATACGCAATCTGTATCATGATGATCTAAGTGTTGTTCAAGCTGCCTTATCCATAGAAGGACTAGCTGCTGTTGCCAGTCCTGTTGGCCTTCTTAAAGCGTATGATTATGTGCTTACCAAATGTATCGACATCATTCGCAAAGGTGGGTAATGTTCATTGGATGTCCGGTTGCCCATTTGTTGGCCTCTTGGTTAGTTTGTTTTATTATCCGATTTGGAATGTAGCCTGCAGAAATTTGCTTGTGAAGAATAGCTGCGAGAACCTTTCATGTACGCACGAGGTTGTTTTGGAAGGTTTAAAAATAATGATTTGAAACACGGACTAATTTATCACATTAAGGAACTGATGTTACTCTTTCACTCACTTCTTTCTCCGTACTATATCCGTCGGAGTTGCTAGTCACAATTTGACAAGACTATTGTTCTGTGCTACTCTAGGTGGTTCAAAAGCATCAAAAGCTTGTGATGTTGCTGTTTCATGCTTGGAAAAGATGGTTATGGAATATCAGTCGCATCATGTGGAACATGCCAAGGACATTGCTACAGCAGTATTCAGTCACCTTATTATTCACCCAAAGGTTAGTTATCTGATCTTCTACTACAGTTTGCTTCCATCTTTTATTTTCATGTACATAGTCTCAGTTTGAATGTTTAAATGGCTGCAGACCTTCAGGGTAAACTTGAAGGCCTTGGAGCTAGCTAAGAAAATGCAATGGGATTTCTACGCTAGCAGTTCTCTTGTCTATGAGCTCACAGCTGATGAAATGAAGGTGATACATCTTACCTGCACTGATATTTCAACTTTATTGCAAGCTTATGAATGTACACACGTGATTCAATTTGCACATGATAGCTACCTCATCTATGTATCCATAGCCACATCTTGAGCTCTTTGTAAACATCTTTTGTTTCTATTTGATATTGCTATTGAGACATATTATTATTTTTCTATTTTTTATATAACTATATCTCATTATGTCATTACAGAACATGAGTTCTGAGTCCATAGCCTCCATAAACATGAAGAATATCCAAGCATTTGCTCAAACTTTTCTATCAAACCCAGAGGAACATATTGCGTGGTTGGCTGACTCTGGAAATGGAAGTAAATTTTGTAGAACCCCGTTTCTACTCATAGTATTGCAAGCTTTGCTCATTCCTACTGAAGGTATTTCCCATCATTGCTGCTACCTTTTTTACTATCATTTCTGGTAAACTGATCATAGTTGCAACAACAAATCTGTGGTATTATCTACTCATTTTTTACTGAAATGTTGGTATTTATTTAGCATTATTGTTACTCTGATATGATATCCAGTTCATAATCTAGTTATTTGCATTTTGGTCAAGCTAGGATTAGAAGCATTCTGGTTTCTTTTTGAAATAAAATGTGATTTCAGAATCTTCTCTCTCACGCCCGCGGGAACTAACCATTTACTTATTTCTTCTCTCTCTCCAGTTTTAGACAAACAGGTGAATCTGTGCAATGCTTGTTTGCCAGTTCTGAAAAATGAATGGTCTCACATACAGCCAAAAGGTGACTGTATTGGTGACGAGGTATTACAGATTTACTCTACTACCGCGTGTTGCACGGTTGGAGATTATCCCACTATTTAGGTGTCATGCCTTTCTTTTTGTGAAATGCAGATCAGCATTGACAAGCTTGAGAAGTGCATTATGGAATTAGTGATGCATATTTTCAATAATGATACAGAGGCATTGAATGCTAGGATCCTTGTGTGTATATTCTGGGGTCTGCTGAGGGTGCAGTCTTCTTATGTTAAGCATAATTCTATGGTGTGTTACTTCTGCTAGCCAATAAAATCTTCCATCTATTTTTCTTGTTAAGACTGAGACTATCTCATGTTCTGTCTTCAATTTCTGGAATATGCAGATTGGTGCTGGTGGAAATACAACCCTTGATGATTTGTTTTTGTTTTTCCTCGCGTCACCTGGCAAAGTTATCTTTCAGAAGCACCTCCAGCATCTCGTGGTTAACTGCACAGGAGGACCTTTTCAATTTATCTCGAAATATCTTGTGGATGAAGGTTACTATGATTACTCTCTGTCTTTAGCCGAATTCAATCCTTTTACTTTACAAGAGCTCAACATTTGATAGATGAGAAATTTTAGACAGCATTTTCTTCTGGTATCATGCTTTTGCCTGACCTCTTATTTGCCTTTTCTTCCCTTGTATTTTATGTGCTAGTGTATTTGCCATTTCTCAAGTAGCTCACTTCCGATTAGTTTATTTATGTTCCTGTTTTTTCCTTGGCGGCTACTCATTAGCTAAATTGTTGTTTGCTGCTGTTAATAGTTTTTACATATAGCTCAGTCGTATTTCTTGCATTTACACACTCCTTTCTCCATAGTGTGTTGTTTATGATATTTTATCTTAATATGGATGTAGATTTGTCTGCTGGAGTTAAAGCGGAGAGTCTTCTTGTGCTTGCGTCTGTTTGTTCCACTTGTGCTTTATCTGAAAGTAGTTTGGATGAGAGCTTGTGTGTGGAGCTTCTACTCTTGTTCCCTTCTCTCATTGTTCCACTTTCCCACGAAAATAAGGTATGAAGTCCTCTGTTACAGTTATTTGGCAATCTGTGAGCTAGTTCCATTTTGTGCTTACTGCAGTACTCTTGGTAACAAGTTTGTTTCTTATCATATATAGGATGTAAGGTTATCTGCTACGAAATGTATTGAGGCGGTGTCTCTGGTGTGGCAGCGCTTGAGCACTTCTGTGTCAAAAAATGGTCTGCTAGCCTTTTTTTTTCACCTTTATTACCACTTGAGGAATTTGATGTTGATCTTGATGGCCTGCAATCACAATCTGCAGGAAACAATGGCAAATTGCCTATGTGCATGTCATCTCCAACCTTTGGTGTTTTCCTTGAGTCATTGGCTAACCAAAAGGCCATGATATCCTCAGATGCGAAATTTCTACCTGCTTATATTTCGTCAATGCTTAGCCCAAGTCAAGATCTGATGGTTCCTGAAAATCTTCATGAAAGGTTAATTTTTTGAACAAAAAGAAAGATTATTTGGACCTTTTCTTCTGGAAACACCCAACATGTTATTGAATGCACATTGTTGTTTTATTTCACATTATATTCCTACTCTGGACAAGACTTCATGTTATCCTTAAAAGCTGTATGGGTTATAGGTTCTTTTGTAATCAACTTTGGCATAGATATGTTCTCTAAACGAATATTGAGATAGTATCCCCTTCTTAAATTACCAGGGATTAATTAAATGGTGAAGCTAGGTCATGGCATGCTATCTAAAAAATCATGTATGTACTGTAAGAGAAAGCGGAGTAACCAAAAATAGTGTATTAGCATTCTACGGAGAGAGGACGGATTTCTGAAATTTTGATATTTGTGTTTTCTGTTAGTAGTTTCCTTAGGTCTATCACCATGAGTCAGGACTACTACATTTAATGCAAGAATTCCCAGTTTGCATCATCTCTAGTGTTTTTTTTTATGTTAATGGAATGTGTGAGCTCACTCATCTGTTTTCAGATTTGATCAGCTGACAAAAAATACTATCCTTCATTTCATCCTGCGCTCTTCTATGAAGCTCGCTCCTTATGGAAAGGTTAGTTATTCTGCTACGTTAATTCAAATCAGTTCAGCAGCCCAGCTTAATGTGGCACGCATATCAACAGAGTAGTTGATCCCCGTCCAGAATATCCATTCACACCGTCCCTGCCAGTATACACAAAGTGAAAACTAATAATATGCAAGGTCCTTTTTTTTGCAGTTGATGGTTCTGTCAGCCCTCAAAGGAGTAGGAAGCATCTTATTTGAGGCAGAAGAGGTCAAGTCTTTGTTCTTGTATCTTCTGAATCGTCATAGTAAGCATCAGAATGGAGATGATTCTCAGCAGATATTATCTACCCATGAAACACAAATCTTGTGCTTGCTTTTGAAGGTAAATACATCATCATGCGTGTATGTCCATTCTGCGGGTCTTGTGTATCCTTCCAACAGGACTGCGTCCATTTATATTTGTTGCTGGTGTAAATTACTATATCTTCTGCAGGTTTTATTCTTAGCGGCAGATCAAACAAATCTTGGTTTTGACACGTCCGAGGCTCTATTGAAAGCTTTGAAGGTGAGTAAAATTTTAATTCTGTACAAATTCCAAATTTATGTGCTGCGATTAACTTTGACATTATGCAACTTCAGGTTGATTGTTTGTCTGCAAAAGACCCTGTTGCTGTGATGCCATGCCTAACTGCTCTGGAAAAGCTTCAACCAGTATTCTTTGAAAATTTGAAGACCGATACTAAGGTTTTTGTTTGCATTATAACTTTTGAAACTATATTGGCTTATTCATATCTAAATTGTTCACTTGATGATACTTTAGTTATTCTTAGATTTAAGTAGAAATACAGGGACAACATTGAATGCTCTTGTTCTGCCAGTTCTAGTTCAAATTTGACATAATTTGAAAACTTTACTAAGAAATACCATTCTTCCAAACAGCCCCAAAACAGACATTTGTATTCCCTGCTGCCATGTACTGGATCATTCTTATTTAATTAGTTGGGGTGGTCTTCCTTGGCACATGCTTTGTTCTCAAATTATATATATCATCTTCCACATGCTTGTATTTTTTATGGCATATGTTTGCTCTCAATTTCTGTGCAATTTTTCGAATTTTTCTTTGTTCTACTCATGTCTTTTCTGCGCCTGCTAGTAAGCTCAACTAAACTTTAAAGTATAATTGTATCGATCTCTAATTTTTGCAGGAACGAGTACTTGGGCTACTTATTTCGATGTTTCGAGCTGAGAATTTCGAAATTCGAAATGCCACACGAGATGCTCTGCTGCGAATTAATGTTTGTATCCATATCCCTAATTCTATTTGATTTATGTTTTTACTTTATTAAGTAAACAGAAATACTGCTCCGGAGGCCCAAACATACCTATTATCTGACACCAATGTTCTTAAACCGTCGCACATACGTCAGTATTTTGTCCTAGTGCTGAGGTGTGTGCTAGGAGTACACAGGATTTATCAGTTAGGCGTGCGCCCAGAAAATTATAGCATCGCCATGCTTACCTTGACTTTGTAATGGCTAACCACACGCCCAGAAAATTATAGCATCACCATGCTCACCTTGACATTGTAATGGCTAACCGTGTAGCTCGACCACGGGGAAATTCACGGGATAGGCTTGAGTCTTGGGGTAAGAAAGGGCTAAATCATCTATTTAATCACCCTTTGAACTATGTGGACTGAACTCCATGAACTGGACTTGACTTGGCGAATAATAGCCCTATCTGACACCCTGAACGATGGTGCAGTTAATCACCCTTTGAACTATGTGAAATCATCTGTTTAACCCTTTGAACTATGTGGGGTCCGTTGGTGTGGCTGGTTTTCTCGTGGAAAAGGAGACACAGAGCTGTGCAGCTACTGAAGCCTGCCCAATATCTAATTGTTGCCATGGTGGTCGCTATGTCGACTAAAGTCCAATAGCTGGACTTGACTTGGCGAATAATAGCCTTATCTGACACCCTGAACGATAACCCCATGTTGTGGTTTCTGAGGCGGTTCTGCCCATGTCCGGGATGATATGGTGACTGTCTCACCTTCCATGGCGGCGCCTATCTTCTCGTGCCCCGTCCACTGCTGCCTCCATCTATCCCCTTTTCCTCGTTGTGGTGGATCATCCATGCAGTGAGCACCTGCATGGTGAGCTCTGAAAGATTGGCAACTGCTGTGTTGAAGCCACCACATTTAGAATATCCACTGTAAAACGTATTCTAAATGTGGTGGCTTCAACATGACAGTTACCAATCTTTGAGTACCAAACTGGCATACCCAGATATTGTAGGTCGGTTTCCTCTTTTTTTATTTTAAACATGGTACGGTAATAGGCTCCTAATTATGCACAACTGAATAATGTATTCTAAACCTGGTGTCTTCAACACAGTAGTTGTTACTCTTTCACTACCAAACGGGCATACCCAGATATTATAGGTCTGTTTCCTCTTTTTAACACACATGATAGGATAATATGCTCCTAATTCTGGAGAACTGAATATCTTCTTTCCAGAGTTACTCTTGGTTGCTTACGATTCTCTCAGTTATTTTGATGTATAGTCGTGCATGTCGCTTATTACATCATTCTTGTAGCATCTTTAATCAATGCTTAGCTGATTTATTGTTCAACTCACGACAGGTTCATGCCTCCACTGCTGTGAAGTTTATTGAATTGATTTTAGCGCAAGGTGATAAAAAAGGAAATCTAAAAAGAATAAAGGGCGTGGAGAAACTTAACCGTGATAGCCATTTTGAAGATTATTTTGGAGAAAAACCTTTGTCTTTTATTCTTGTTTCTCTTCTGGATATTCTTTTTCTTATGAAGGATCTGAATCAGAGGTAGAGTTACGAAAACACCTTTTCAACAAAAATAATCAATGTTGTATATATCTTATATGTTGTCATTTTCCATGCAGGTTATGTTTACTCCAACCACTTTGCCAGATTCTGTCAAAGCTTCTTTCTGACCAATGGATTTCAGGGGTAGTTTGTCAGTATACTGAAGGGCATGACGCCTCTTCTGGAACTCATGACATACCCAGTTTTGTGAAGGAAACCCAGCAGTTGGTACTGCTTATTCTTAAAGATATTATCGATACACTGCAGTCGGGTCACCAAGTAATCCACTGGCACTGATTTTGAACCTCTACGCCAGCTATATTCTGTAAAAACTGCCTTGTTCTTTCTTTATTTTTTGTTTTCATGGCCCACATTTCCTTTTGCAGGATAAACTGCTCAACAGCGCAAATGTAAATCTCTTTATCAACTGCATAAGGTCTGCAGAGGATGTAGGGACTCGTAACCATGGATTTTCACTGATTACATCTTTGGCGAAGGCTTTCCCGCAACTGGTTGCAGAAAGTATTGTTGATTTGTTTGTTGCTATTGGGGATGCAGTGAAACAGGTTTGTTCAATTTTCTGCTGGCAATCTGATCCTAGTGCAGTTTGCTGTCCATGAACCTTCTTGAAGCATTTCTGTAGTATGTACACTTATTGTTTGGGACTTACACTTAAATTTTTGCTAACCAGTTTGTAGTACCTTCAGAATTTTTTGAATGGGGGTTCAGAATTTTTTCCTCAAGAATTTCATTGCACTACATTTCAAGTTTTTCAAGAATTTTTCCAATGGGGGTTGTTTGATTCGTAGGATTGTTTCCCATGGATTTTTTCCCATGAATTTTTTCCTCAAGGATTTCATTGCACTATATTTCAAGTTTTTGTTGACTCAAATCCCTTGGGGCCTTTTTAGTTTGCAGGGTTCTTAAAACGTAAGAGGAAAAACACAGGATCTGAGTATTATGCGCACTTGAATCCTATAGGATTAAAAAACTATCGGAATTTGCATCAAACAGTGTGTGACATACCACAGGACAAACAAAGGAACTGTAGCAAGAAGTTTGGTCTGATGAAAATTGTGCTCCAAATTAGAGTGCGAAAAATCCCAAGGATTTTAGTCTTGTGACCCAAACAACGTAGTAACCATTTATTTTCAGAAAACAGCAACATAGTAACCTAAATAGTAAGGATTCATAATATTACATGTTGGATAATTTGTGGGAGGATTATAGCGCAGGGGATAAGGGTGGGAAGTAAAACCAAACCCCTGGACCTCTGTGGCTTGGGTGGGAACTGTCGCACGGCAGAGCAGGCGGAGAAATAAGGGAATAGTTAAATCTCTATTTGCCTATCCAGTCAGATTAGAAGGTAGGCATTATAAAGCCCACGTGTATGACTTGAGGGCTTAAGGCCAGTCCTAACAAACTTGGTCACAAAAGTGTTAATTGAAAAGATAAAAGATTGATTCCCCTATCCTTTCAGATGCTGGTTGCACCAGCTTGACCCTTTGCATCACAGCATGGATTAAAATCCTCCAAAAATCCGATGCGATTTCTTTGAAACAAAGAAGCCCTGAAAGAATACTTTGTTTTTCTTATAGTGCAACCAAAAAAGCTTTGGTGCAATTTCAATGATGTAGATTCAAGTTCGCGTGACACAATCAGGCATTTTTCGTGTTCCTGCTTTTGTAGAATCCTGTGAATCAAAGAGTCTCTAAATGTTTGCCTAGGTTGTTTGTTCTCTATACTTGTTGTACATCATAATGCTGTTTTAGATTTCCTTGCAAAATTAATGCTATGATCCTCATTATACTTGTTCTGAACACCTTTAACCTTTTATTCTATGCCTTCCAATTTTGAAGGAGGATAGCCATTCACAACGTATAATGGAGGGTTTATTATCTGTACTTGTCCCATGTTGGTTATCGAAGACTACAAGTATAGAAAAGCTTCTTCAGGTTCTGCATTTTCTGTTGATGTTCTGTGTGTGCTATATATTTTCTATGAATATAACTAGAGTTAATGGACTATGCATAATGTTGCAGATATTCATCAAATCTTTGGCTGATGTTGCCGAACATAGGCGCCTAACCCTCATGACATACCTTTTGAGGACCCTAGGAGAAGAGACTAGTTTGAGTACTGTGATCATGTATCTATTTTGCGCTTTGGTTGAGCGGAGTTCATACTCCCTTTCGAAACACCAGAAGAGTCACGGTGTGCTATCCTTGAGTGCCATGTCACAAGAGTGGGAATATGGTTTGGCCGTCAATATGACGGGCCAGTATTCCTATAAGTTGTGGTTTCCTTGTCTTTGTAAGCTACTACAAGAAATCAGGGTGCATCAGAAACAATGCTTGCTTCCTATGCTACATTTGGCAATGCAGTTTATTCTTGTTAAGCTGCAGGATACAGAGTTGAGTTTTGAGCTTGAAGCTGAGGAAGCTGCTAATTCTATCCAGGTACTTCATTTGGTTGAAATTGTGACCTTGTTTCTTTTTAGTATTTTTAGCTCTGGGTGTTCCATATAGTTAAAACTGGCATTGTCTTGTGGATTTTCCTATCAGCTATTCTGTCTTCTTCTAAAAGAGTTGGTATGATTGATTTATGCATCTCTGATATTCATGTGGTTATTGTAGAATTCTCTTGGAACGCTTATGGAGGAAGTTGTCATGGGCACTGTGTCTGTCAAAGATAAAAAAGGGGATAATTCCGGTGATATTGTAAAGGAAGTCAGAAACTCTGCGAATACTATACTGAACATAATTACGGGATGGATGCATGCTTCAACATATTTCAAAGGAATTACTCAGTTGTTAGAACATCCTGAAAGTCTTGTAAAACGCAAGGTAATTTTTTTTGTTTAGATACCGTTGTTCTATGTGTGATGCTTGTCATATTTTATTGATTGTGTTCCCTAAAGCCACGTTACCCCATTTGACTGCAATGTGTACTTTGTAAATAGACACTTGGAATATTGTGCGAAACTGCAAGGGCAAATAGCACTGGCCAGAACAAGCAAGGGAAAGCAAGAAAACTGAAGCGCAGCTCTCTGTCTACTGCTCTTCTAGTGGATAAGAGCTCTTGCCCATATTTCAGTGACTTGTGCTATAAGATTCTACAGTTGGTTGACAGAGAGGTCAAGTCGGACACGTCTGTGAAAATTGCTGCCATTTCTTCACTCGAGACACTAGCGAAAGAATATCCTTCTGAAAATCCTGCATATAGCAAGTGCCTTGTGACAATAATTAATCAAATCAGCTCTGGTGATGCTATCACTTCTTCTGGGTTAATAACTACTGCGGGATCTCTGATTAATGTGCTTGGATCAAAAGCATTACCTCAGCTCCCACTTATCATGAAAAACATGCTGCAAAGAGCTCATCAAGTGTCATGTTGCCCTAGTGGAAAGTATGCTCATGGTTCCGCTACAACTATTACCAGCTTTCCTAGCCAAACTGCAAGTATGTTGTTATCTGTACTGACGACTATTGAGGTGATTGTCCAAAAGCTTGGTGAATTTGTTAGTCCATATTTGGAGGAGATACTGGATCTAGTGATACTGCATCCTGAATGTGCTTCTCAAATTGATGGGAAATTGGATGTTAAAGCATCAGATGTTCGGAGACTACTGACAGACAGAGTTCCAGTATGTTCCTTCTAAACATAGCTTATATTGTTTTCTCGGTGATATGATGGACAGTTAATGCACCTTTTATTTTTAATCTAATGAACATATTGGTATTGCAGGTTCGGCTGATTCTTTCACCTTTGCTGAATTTGTATTCCAGTGCAACGAAATGTGGAGAAGCAAGCCTATCATTGTCATTCCAAATGATTGAAAATCTAGTTAGTACAATGGATAGGTTGTCTGTAGGAACTTACCATACAAATATATATGAACACTGTTTGGAAGCTCTTGATCTCCGTCGTCAGCAGCTGGACTCGTTGAAGAATATAAATTTGGTGGAGGAAAGTATTATCCAAACCATTATCGCTCTCACGATGAAGCTTACTGAGTCCACTTTTAGGCCTCTTTTCCTTCGTAGTCTTGAATGGGCAGAGTCTGAAGTTGACCAGTCCACATCAAAGAGAAGTATGGACCGTGCAATTGTTTTCTACAAATTGGTCAACAAGCTCGCTGAAAAACACAGGTACCGCAACCCCATTGCGTGCAGCTAAAATTCATCAAACTGTTCACGCTAGATTTTGTAACTGCATGTTGCTATTCTGATGGAACTTTGAACTGAAGTACCAAATTATTTCGTCATTACTGCAGCCATACTGGTTATTGGTAGATATGATACTCTCCTGACTAGGCTTGCTTTTCCCACCCCAGTTTTTTCAGATATCGTAGATATTGACATGGCATGTGCCTGTGCACAATCTGCACCTGTTAATCACCAATCCCACTTAGCTGTCCCTAATAGTGAATCCTGACTCCAATAACAAGTTATACCTTACTGTAAGAAAATGTAGGAGGTACAGAATGGTTTTGGCCGTCGTTTGCTAAAACAAAATTGACTAGTATACTACCAGAGGAATCCTAGTTGAGGCGTAATTTTGTATCTTGGACGATTTTTTGGGGGTGTATTTTGACCAGTTTGTCTATATGTGAATAATGCCAGGGTAAATCAAGCCAGTCTTGTACTGGTTGTGGCTTGTTTAAGTTATGTAGATTTTGCCATCCTCTAGGGCTTGTGCTAGCAGTGGGAACTAACATTTTCAATATTGGGATGCTAGATAGTATTGTCTTCTGCTCAGTAGTATCGGATCATAGTTTGGCGATACTATGGAATCATTTTATTGAATAGATAATGAATTTTGCCATCATAATAAAACAATTACTAGGTATTAAACTGAGTAATTTGCTACAGTAGTACTTTGTTTTTTAAACTATTATTACATAATTACCAAACACTTACGAAACACGAGTAAAAAAAACTAGGAAACACTTCACAAGTCCAGCACCATGACCTTCAATGTTAAAACACTTAATTATTTTTTGATAGATTATATGGTTTACTGTAACACATGTTATTCGGCTATCAACTTTAGTTTGTGCATGGATACTTGACTGCCACACGCATGCTGTGGCTCCCCAAGGAGTAATTGGGTTATTAATGTCCGCTGCAAGTGTGCCAGCCCGCCAAGTGCTATTGGGAGCGCCTGCACAGGTTGCTGCTCTCTTGGACGAGCAGAGCTCCCAATACTAACTGGCAGTTGCCTTTTATAGCTTAAAAGAAATTACTAACTGGATCTTCTATGCAATTTATTTATTGTAGCACATGAAAAAAGTATGTGTACACGGACACAACGCCGGTGACTTGGTCACAAAAGATCCTCCTAGTTGATGCTTGATCCACTATCAGGATCTTCTGTGGCTACAACGCACATACATGCACGTGTCTTAGCCACAGAAGATCCTGGATTGGATGGTTAGCCACAGAAGATCCGAATTGCTCCCCAAGCGTAGGGCGCCAGGTGGGAGTGCGGGCCAGTCTATTGGGGCTGTCAACTTTGCCGCTATTGGGAGGCCGGCTGGGCGCCGTTTTTTGTGCTGGTGCGCCCAATTGCGCTATTGGGAGCGCCGGTGCTCTTAGTACCACTTCGACTGTGTAACAAAGCTGTGAACCATTGCTTCCCAATGCAAAGCCAAGCGCTGTTTGTTTTTTGATATGGGATTCCAGCGATGCTACGTCTCATAGCTTGATCCTACTATGATCCCATGACACTGAAAACCTTGTGGCCAGAAATTTTAAAACCCTTGTCATCTTTTACTGGAAATCATCGTACCCATGAAGGTGCTTGTTTACACCTTCATGCCAAATATACTTTTGGTTTACAGGCTATTAGTTGTTGAATTTTGTCTCGTGTTAATCTTCTGTATTTTCTCTCCAGTTCTTTGACATTTTTTTAACTACTTGCCCAATAAAGTTAAGTTATCAATTACATGTCAGTGTCTACTGTCTCTTATCTTATCGATATCATTTGTCTTTGAAGATCCTTGTTTACACCTTACTTCAAGTACCTACTTGAGGGATCTGTACAATATCTGTCAGAAGATGGTACTTTGGTCAGTTCCAAGCGAAAGAAGAAGGCTAAACTTGTAGACAATAAGGTCAAACATAAGGATAGCCTAACAGGACAAAAACTGTGGAACTTAAGAGCTCTTATATTGAAATCCTTACACAAGTGCTTTCTGTATGACAATGATCAGAAGATCCTAGACTCCTCGAATTTTCAGGTTAGTTTCTCTGTATTATATGAGGTTTAAATGATTCTACCAGTTGACTTCCGTGCCTAGCATGCTTTTGCCAGCCACCAGTAAATTATATTATGTGCTAGCCTGCTAGGCAAGTGCACTTGTGTCTTGTTTGAGGTGTTAATAATCTTTTCGTTTTGATCGTAACATTTTGATTGTATCTCTGTCTGTTTGCAGACTCTTTTGAAGCCCATTGTTTCTCAGTTTGTTGCGGAACCACCTGAATCTCTTGAATTAGTTCCAGAGACTCCATCAGTTGAAGAAGTGGACGAGGCTCTTGTTCTCTGCCTGGGGCAAATGGCAGTGACTGCGCGTTCAGATGTTCTGTGGAAGCCTCTTAACCATGAGGTGGGAAGCAAGCAAAGTACCACTAGTTCATGAATTAGTCGCAATAATTAAACTAATTCATCGTTAAATTGCAGGTGCTGATGCAGACAAGGAGTGACAATGTCCGCCCTAAGATGCTAGGCCTGAAGGTCGTGAGGTACATGGTCCAACATCTGAAGGAAGAGTACGTGGTGCTGGTCCCCGAGACCATCCCATACCTCGGCGAGCTGCTCGAGGACGTCGAGCTCCCTGTGAAGACGCTGTCCCAGGAGATACTGAAGGAGGTGGAAACCCTCAGTGGCGAGAGCCTCCGGGAGTACCTTTGAGTGATGTCCCTAGAATCCTTCGGCCAGTGGAGCTAGCCCGATTGTACTCACGTGGAACTTTAGCTGGAAACCCTCAGCGGTCCGGGAGTACTGTGTGTGATGTCCCTAGAATCCGGTAGTACTCACGTCAAACTTGCCTGTTGTTTGTATGTAATCTACACACTGCACAGTCTGAATGCTTTGATTATATAAATGATGCGCATGTTTAGTCATAAACCCGTATTATATTTAAAGCACCGGCGTGTAAACATAACGCGCCTACTGCTGGACGTTTACGCTTACGTTCATCTTGTGTACTGTCATACATTAATACATAGTCAAAATCTGTTGTTGTGCTGCAGTGACTTTCGGGACTCCGTAAGAGCACGTGCCGGGGACAGCAGCACATGGTGGCTTTCTGAAGTTCTGTATATATTTCCCAGTATAAATCCAGTTGATATTATGTTCTGGCGTAGTCAAGATCGCGGAGCTGTTTACACTGCTCATGTGGGTCACGCAGAGTCCGTTTCTGGCACAAAGTGCCATTTTCCCTACCAGATGACCAAGGCCACATGGTGGCCGCAATACACCTGCCCGAGGACATCTCTCTTTCACATACTGAACTCTGAGCCCAGATTTGTCTCCATGCACTGGCAACCGAGGCTAAACATTTTGGAGCGGATGTTCAAACAGGATTCACCAACTATAGTTTTATCACTAGAAGATTTGCTCTGACGGCGTTTGAGACAGAGTAAATCATCATACTGTTGTTCCTGGCATAATGGTTAGCAGGAAATGATCGTTAATTACAGGCTTAATAGCCACGGAGCAGTCCTGCAAAGTGCTGAATGCCGGGTGTCAAAACACTGGAAAGAGCATTGCAGGTAGCCGTCCCATTCGTCCTAGTGAGTACGGAAAAAAGGAGAAGTGGACAATGTTTGAGGCATGAGGCCGGCAATCCAATAGTAAAGAGACGTTGACAAGATGTCACTGCTTTTAGTGCTGCCAAAAGGTAAGACACCCCCGTTCGGTGCTTATTTGGAACAAGGAGTTACGGATAGGAGGACAGTGAAACTAGAAATGACAAGTGCAAGCTACACAGGAAACCCACAAGATAAGAATAGTGGTACCTTCTACTTTGTATTTCCATAAATCATTACATCTCTGAAAATCCCAACACTGCAGGCAAGGCCTATGCAATGTACTGTCTGAAGAAAGCGTATACGGGGCCTTGTTCATCGAAATCAACCACGTTATATTTTCAGTGCACGGATACTATACATGTTTGTAGCACCTAAAGTGTACACCATTCTCCAATTCCTCATTACAAACTCTCTATGTTTCAGCAAACGAAATGACAAAAGGGTAATACACTTATAAGTTATAGATACTAATACTACCCTGCTGCTATAGTTCAAACACCACCTTCTAAATCCCACAAGGACGTTTCGGTCATCTCGATATCTCCTCCAGCCTTTTGAGGATACGCTTGGTGTCCGGTCTCAAGGATGGCGAAGGGTTACAGCAGGCAGTTGCCAGACCGAAGAAGGCGTTGAGGCTCTCCTCCTTCCCCGAGTTCTTGCTCTGTCTGACCAGGTCGGAGCCGAACGCGTCCGAGATCTTCCTCTCGAGAACCAGGTCTTTGAACGAGGCAGGCAGGTGGATGTCGCGGGCGTTCGGCGGGCTATCGCTTCCGGCCTCCTTCTGAGCAAGCATCTCAAGCAGGATCACCCCCAGGCTGTAGATGTCGCTCTCCCTCGTGACCTCCCTCATCTTGATCAGCTCAGGAGCCTTGTACCCTTGCAGGGCAGATGTCTCGAGCATGTCTTGTGCGGCGGTGGGATTCAGCAGAAGGTAGAGGCCAAAGTCTGCTACCCGGGGCTGGAAATCTGCATCAAGCATGATGTTGTTTGTCTTGAGGTTGCCATGAATGATTGGCTTCTGCGATCTTGTGTGAAGGTGGTCCAGTCCCTTGACGATGCCGATCGATAGCTTGCAGATGATCTCCCATCTCTGTGCATCATTGATTCCCTCTGCAGGTAAGATGAAAAGGTAACAGCGGTCAAAAACTGTAGTAACTGCACACACTTCATGATTAGATTTAACATCTGACAGTACCAAGCATGGTAAAACCAGCAGTCCACCATACCGAATCACTAATTTTCAACCCGATCATGTAAATATACAAACAATTAACGTAAAAGTAAAACAAAACATTGGCTACAAGCCGAGTTGAGCCAAAGCTTGGGAGCACAACAACTGCAATTGGATTCAAAATCGAAACATTGTGGGCAGGAAACCCAGCTTACAAAACTTGACAAAGAGAGCCATTTGGAACTGTCCTTTTCAAACCCTGACAAAGATCAAATACAAAAGCCTCAAAAGTTGTGGGCAGCAACAAAACCAAAACTTGCATAAACTGTTTTGTGTAAAAGCCAATTCAACTACTACTCTGAAAATGAGAGCTGAAAGATGCAGAGAGCACAAATATCAGAAAAAGCAACCACATAAATGCCATCGAAAAATTCTTGAAGACATTTCATACTATAAGGACACATTTCTATTTAATAAGAGAAGAAATTATCAACACTATGTTCGGAGAGAAGTGCTCCCCTGTAAACATTGAATTGGTATAAGTGAACGACACAAAACAGAGCACAAACATGAATTGGGTTATTGCTACAGGTATTCCTACATCATGAAGAAACATGAAAATGGTGCTTTGGAAAGTGTCCAAGCAAACAGCCCCAACCAGTAAAAGTCCACAAAGAACTTTATGAACGATTGAACTGTCCCTTGGTGTGCTTAACTCCATGACAAGAGTACAAAGTGTAGCAGTGAAGACACATGCTAAAAGTAACCAAACCCGCTCTGGCACACACACCAACAATTCGCTCCATCCACCATCCTTGCAGCATTATTGGCAGTGCACTTTTCACGGTGAATCAGATGTGCGCAAATAATCGACCAAATCAGCAAGAGCTAAACTTGAGTTGATTTCTAGAGATGAAGTAGAGCTAATTATGATGACACATTTCTAGAGATGGAGTAGCTAAAGTTTCAGTAATAATTAGACAAGCATTTCGCATCATTAGTCTCACTCAAGGCAGCTTAGCTTGGCTTGAAAGCAAAGCAAGGAAAGGAAGCTCTCGACCACATCAAAGTATCCGGCCGTGGGCACGAACCTTGCAAGAACCGGCGGAGCGAGCCGGCGGCGTAGAAGGGGTGCACTAGCAGCTTCTCCCCGCGCGGGCCGACGTAGAGCGCGCGGATCGGCACGAGATTCGGGTGCTGCACTGCGCCGAGCAGCCGCGCGGCGGCGGCGGCCTCCTCGGCGCTCGCGGAGCAGACCGGGCGGAGGAACCGGAGCAGCGCCACGGCCTCGCCGGCGCTGAGCCCGGCGCGGTAGAGCGTGCTGTGGGCGGACTTGGCCACCACCTCCCCGGGCGCCTCCAGGATCGCGGCCACGGTGAGCCCCTCGCCGCCGGGGAACCTGAGCAGCTCCTCCGCCACGCCGGTGCCGTGGGCGGTGGACCCGGCAGCCTGGAACCGGTCGGCCCGGGCCCCGTGCGAGGGCAGCACCGCCTGGCGGCGGCGCCGGCAGCGGCGGTAGCAGCGGAAGAAGTAGCAGAGGGACAGGAGGAGGATGACGGCCAGGACAGGGAAGAGGATGGCATTGACGATTTTCCTCGGCATTGCGCCCGCTCCGGCGGTGCGCCTGGCTCCGGGGAACAATGGGGGAGGAAATCCGTGGGAATATATGGCGGATTGGTAGGGTTTGGTGCCCTTGGGACTGGAAAGTTTTGTGCTTTGGTCTTGCTGGTCGCTCCTCCTTCCACTGCCCTTTTGGTATTCTTTCCCCTTGGGTGGAGATCTCCCTCCCTCTGCACTGCCTCCTTTCTACGTGTGCTGTGAGCTAGTAATGTGTTCTGAGAGGGCTGATGTGTACTGGAGATTTGGAGTTGAAGCTAGCTAGAGATTCTTCTCGTTTTGAGAGGGATGGGTCCTTTTATCTTGCTTGGACTTTGGGTTTTATCCGGATATGAATGCGTTCATTAGATGACAATGTACTCATGGAAATGTGGGCAACAGAGACCTAAATTTGTGATGGTGTATCTCATGGTCCCCTAACTCCGTAACCGTATGTGTAGAGTAGGTATGATTATTGTCAGCCTGACCCGAGCCCGGCCCGGTTGAGCCCAAGGCTTGGCTTTTCCTTTACAGCCCAATGTAGCGGGGTTTCACCTAAAATATATTGTCCTAAACAAAGTTAATCATAGTTTTCTTAAAATCAGTCAAAACATCAAATAACTAACCTCAAGTAAAATTACTTGTTTTGGGCGCGCGCGCGCAAAATTCTCAAAACTTCCGCAAGGTTTGGAAAGGTCAGAGACAATGTTTCGTGCCATTGCTAAGCAAACCCAATAAAAGTTTATAAAAATCATGACATGTGAAATATCAGAAAAACAATGAAAACTCATCTAAATCTAAAAAACTATTAACTTTTCAATCCTTTCAAGAATCCAGATACACTTGATCTCACATTTTCATACTTATGCAAAAGTTGTAGCTTTATGTTTTAAAAAGGTTATAGATAATATCGCGTCAATTTCACAAAAAACTTGCATTTTTTTTCATGCTAGTATTTTCTTGGGTAATGGCATTTCTAATTGATTTGTTCAGTCTGACGAGTTCATGGCCCCAAGTGACATGTCACTGCACTCAGTGACTTTTGGTAAATCTTGTAATCGTGGTAATGGCTGATACTAGATGATTTTAGGCGTGCAAGGTTAGTTGCGACGTTCATATTGCACACGATTGTTTGTATATTTGGAGCTCATGTCTCTAGTGATGTGTGATACTCGATCACTCCGCATTTATTTACTTAGTGTTATGGATTTTTCAAAATCAAACTTTTTAAAGTTTTACCAAGGATATATGAAAAAATATCATCATGCTATTTCTCCTATTTATTTTATCAAAATTTATAAAGTTTGACTTGAACTAAATCAAGAAAACAATGTAATTGTAAATGGAGGGAGTAAATACTAAGTGCAAGTATATTTTTACCAACCATTGCAGCTCCTCTGCTGGCTTCGTGCCCAACGGTCATGTTTTCTTTGATGTAGTACTTTGCATTATTTAAAGAGAAAATACTACTTTCGTATTGTGGACAGTGACACCTTCCGATGGTTCTTGCTCAAGCTTCAATGTGATGTGGGTCTTGGATCTGCCACCCGGTGACCCAGTCGTTCTCACAGTCACAACTCACAAACCATCAGAATATTTAGGAAAAAATGGCACTCGTTGCATACGATGGCTGCCTGTGCCGTGCTTTAGACAAACATAATCCCTTTGGTCTACGTTACGCCAATTGTCTATTGCTCACTCTTCCTTTCAGTCCGTCTGGTAGTACTTGTCGGATGTATGCGCTTGATTTTTCTGTTGCGTCCGGTTGGGAGCACAAATCAGCTCGATTTTGCTGGTGTAGTCCGGTTGAGCACGAATTCATTACGGTGACATGAACATTGCTCTCGAATCTGAGGGCATCGTCGTGTCGTGGAACAGGCTCCGTCCGTGTCTTTTTATACCGTAGATCAAGCGTACGTGTGTGTGAAGAAGGAAATTTGTGATACCTGAGTGGCAACCGACGGCTAACGTACGCATCTGTGCAGATAATGCGCTGATAGGGTACTGTACACCGACGAGCAACGAACTATACTTCTACAAACGAACATACACATGAGTCATGACGTATGGAAAACGATGTATACAAACCATTTTGTTCCTTTTCAAGGAACTTCAATGTGTTTTCCCTTAATAATTTTAGAGAGTACTTCCTCCATTTCGAAATATAATACTGTATGTTTAAATTTTTCTAATTCAGATGTAGCAAGACATAATTTAGTGTTTAAACGCTCATTTTAACCCATATGTAGTGTGTATCAAAGTATCTAAGTAAAATATATTATAATGTAGAATTAACTGATGGAGTACAAGTTAGATGTACATAACTGGAACACATCGCACCATCACACATACATGAGATGCACGTCTTATGTACCCTTTATTCTTTCAATAAAGGGTAATAAATTAATATCAGAATAATAGTGATTACGCCTACCCTCTCTCTAAAACAAACGTGAAAAAATAGAAAAAAAGGCCTACCAAAGCGACCAGGTACTCGCAACAAGGAACAATCATCATCATTGGCAACAACTGGACTACAAAAGAAGTTCTTCAACAACCAAGAGAAAACTATATGTAACATCCTAGGATTTTTTCAAATTTTGAAAATTCAGAAAAATCAAAAACTTTTTTGAAAACTATATATAATTTGTTTTGGAATTCAAAAATCAAGCATTGCATTCATACATCATTATCATATAGTCATAACATTTAAATCACATAAGGGGTTTTAATTTAAAAGCATTTATAAATTTAAGTAGGATTTATTTCCATAAAGATGTTATTTGTACTTATTATGATATTCCATTTTATTAATTTATTTTATGGGCAAGAATACTGCCAAAAGGTTCTAAATTTAATAAGCTTTCCGAAACATATTTTTATGATTTTTTCTGAAAAGATTTGATAAATTTTAAAAATCATTTTTGATTCAAAAGTTTTAAAATAGAAAAATCTTTTAGTTAAAAAAGAAAAAGAAAAGAGAAACGAGCCAAACTGGGCTTTCAACCCACTCTCTCTCGCACGCGCGCAGCGCGTAGCAACCCAGCAAGCAGCCCACCTTCCCTCTCTCGCTGACGAGCCGGGCCCACAGTGACGTCATCAATGACGTCACTTCCCTAACCTCCAGCTGCGAATTTCTTCCGGAGAAGATCGATCTGTGTACGATCAAATTCCTCTCGATTCTTGCGGGAGAAGTTCTCCGTGCGCCCCCATATAAACCCCCATCGCCGCCGCCCTCTTTTGCCCCACAAACCCTAACCCAAAGTGCCCCCAGGCTGTCGTATTGGCTCGCCAGAGTCCGCACGGCCGCCGCCGTTGATGACCCACAAGTATAGGGGGTGTATCGTAGTACTTTCGATAAATAAGAGTGTCGAACCCAACGAGGAGCAGAAGGTGCTGACAAGCGGTTTTGATGAGGATTTCACTGTAAACACTAGCAGACAAGTTTTTAGGAGTTTTTGATATAACAGATAAATAAAGTGCGAGTAAATAAAGCGCAACAATTATAATTGCAGCGAGTGGCCCAATCCTTTCTATAGGAAAGGACAAGCCGGTTTGTTTACTTATGATGACCAAACGTTACTGAGGACACACGGGATTTCTGTCTAGTGCTTTCGCTTCATATAGATGATTAATCTTTAGTGTTTCGATAAGTGTTGTGTGGGTGAACCTATGCTAATGCATCGCCCTTCCTAGGACTAATACATAATTGTGATTATACCCCTAGTAAGCATCCGCAAATACTAGAAAGTAATTAAGATAAATCTAACCACAGCCTTAAACTCTAAGATCCTACCATCCCTCGTGCATCGAGATACTAACGGGGGTTTAGGTTTCTGTCACTCCGGCAACCCCACAATTAATATTCGAATACACAATGCATTCCCCTAGGCCCATAAAGGTGAAGTGTCATGTAGTCGACATTCACATGACACCACTAGAAGAATAGCACCACAACTTAAATATCAAAACATTAAATATTACTCAACATAGTTCACTACTAACATCTAGACTTTTCCCATGTCCTCAAGAACTAAACGAACTACTCACAACACATCATTTGGAACATGATCAGAGGTGATATAATGATGGGTAACAATCTGAACATAAACCTTAATTCAACGGTTTCACTCAATAGCATCAATAACAAGAGTAATCAACACCGGGAGAGTTTCCCCTATCAAACACACAAGATTCAGCCCTAGATGTTACAGCGGGAACGGAGTGGACCGATGGAGATGACAGTGTCGGCGGTGGTGATGATGATCCCGATAAAGTGCATCTCGATGACGGTGTCGATGGCGACGATTCCCCCCCCCCCCTCCCCCCCGGAAGGGATTTCCCCGGCAGATTTCTCCCTGCCGGAGAGCTTTTCTCTCTCTGGTGTTTTCCGCCACGTGGAGGCGGCGGAACAGTTTCTCGTCCGTCCCCCAGGTCTTAGGTTTTCGGGGGGGGGGGGGGGGGGGGGTGAAGTACGCGAAAGGGCGGCGCCAGAGGTGGGCCAGGGCCCCCTCACCATGTGCCGGCGCGGCAGGCATGGGGGCCGCGCCACGGCATGGTGTGGGCCCCCTGGGCCCCACCTCGGGCTCCCCTTTTGGCCTCCTCCGTGATCTGGTAAAATAGTAACTTCTGCCTGGTTGGATTTGTTTTCTGATCTTCGCAAATATTGTATCCTGACGGTGCTTTTTCCAGCAGATTCCAGACTCCGGTGATAAATTCTCCAATAATCATCAAACATGCAAAATAGATGAAATAACATAAGTATCATCTCTAAATATGAAATATATCAATGAATAACAGTAAATTATGATATAAAATAGTGATGCAAAATAGACGTATTAGCCGTATTCCTTCAAATTCCGGCGACACACGGGGTTCCACGCCACCTCCTTCTGCCCCTTTTCCTTTCCCTCGCAAGGCGCATCCCCTGAGCCCATCTATTGATTTGTTTGTGCACGGATCCGAGCTGAGCGTGATCCCCCGAACCTCGCCGGAGCTGCGTGACTGTAGGCCGTCCCCGACACCGTTCGAAGAAGCTCCTCTCGTCGTCAACCGCTCCATCGAGTTCCCCTAGACGCGCCGCATCTCGACGTGGCCTTCCCCGAGCCCACTCACCACCGGAGCGTCGCCGTCGTCCACGCCCGAGGCCGCGCCGCCGCCTTCGTCGTCGCCGGCAACCCCTGCGCCGCCACGGTAATGGTCTTCGCCCCTGTGTCGTTCGATCGCGATCCAACGTCTAGGAATAGATCCTTTAAAACGAACCGGTAAAAATCGTCCAGATCCGTCCGATCTATATCGGACGCTCCCGATCGCTTTGAGCCGAGCCGAGCCGAGCCATGGCTTAAGCCTAGCCTAAGCCGAGTCTGAGCCCAGCCTTTCTGAATTTTTTTACCGAATAAAAATAAATTGGCAGTTTTGTAGAAAAGCCCCTGTACTTCAAACCATCATATATTTTTAACCACAACTCCAAATTTGACAAATTTTATATTTTTAGAAAGCCCTTGGCTTGTAGAATATTTTAGCACTGTTAGTTTTCTGTTTTGACCTAGTTTAAATTATTCAAATTCAAATGGGTGATTTGAGTATATTTGTCATAACTTTAAATCTATAAGTCCAAAATTTGTAAATAAAATTGTTTTAGAAACCTTAGAATATGTGAAATATGATGCCTTTGTTAGAAAATATTTTGGAACATTTTTCTTGATGATTTAAAAATCATTGGTTTAATTTGAGTATTTTTGTTATAGTTTAAATCCTATAAATGATTTTAATATGTTTCTTTTTGAAAATGTCACAATCTTTACTTTCTGACCAGTAGCACTATTTAACAAATTTTGTATAACAAGTTTAATTACAGAAAACTATAATCTTGTGTTTATTGTCTTGTTATCATTGTTTTTAAATAGAAATTGTTTAAATTGCATTTTTGCAACAAACATGTTTCATAAAAATCTGAGTAGTTAGAATTATTGTGTTTTAAATTGCATCTCATGCATGAAATATCTTTATTGTATTGTTTTGTTTGTTTGTTTATTTGTGTCTTGTTTGATGTGTTAGAAATTTCGGAGAGAAACTGAAGACTTTTGCAACTGCAACTACTGCTCTCCTTATTGCCAAGGCAAGTGGCACACTCATAAAATTTCCAAGTATTTTTGTCTATGCATGACTTCGTTATTTTCCTTATGCATGTGTAGGACTTAGTAGTATTTGCTATGCAAGACTTGTTTAGAATTCCCTACTCCTTGTGTCTAGGAACCTATATAATGACTTAGTAGAAATTTCGATGCTATGAAAATGTTGTTTTATGAAAAGTTAATTTCTACTAAGTTAAAGAAACTCCTGGGTGGATTGGTTGGTAATCGGAGGCGAAGTTGAGTTGCTACTCAGGCCCATTTTCATGGTGTGAACTTGAGTATGTGCACTTGTGGATGGCCACCCAGGAACAAAGGGATCTGAAGAACTCCAAGTGAAGATTGCTTCCAGTGCAGCCATTTGTCAATATGGGCTCTGGCTTGATCAACTAAGTTGCGTGGACTCGCCCCGGCTTGACAGGCGGTGGTAGAGGTTTTGTAGGTGGAACGGGTCAGGCCAGTATGGGGTGGGAAAATGCTTCTGAAAGATCTCGTCTCATTCTTCTCCTTTTCCTTATCACTTTCATGGTGTGGAGGATAGTTTGGGCTGAATGGGTCAAATGGTGAACATGCACAACCTCTCGAGAGTGTCAAATCTAAGTACTTAGCCGTGTCCATGGTACGGACATTTTTGAGCAGCTGATCAAGGACGTCAACGGAGGATCCCACCATTTCAAGTTCTAAGTTAAAACTTGATGGGTGAAAAAGGGTAGATGAGACTATGACTTTCATACCATACTTGTCTCAACTAGGTAAATTTGTTTTCAAAAGAGTTAGGAAAAATTGGCTTTATGCAAAACAGCCTTGAGCTTAAAT
This sequence comes from Poa annua, assembly GCA_026929855.1. Classification (NCBI taxonomy): domain Eukaryota; kingdom Viridiplantae; phylum Streptophyta; class Magnoliopsida; order Poales; family Poaceae; genus Poa; species Poa annua. The sequence continues at coordinate 78,748,691 of CM049433.1, forward strand.
ATGCATATTGGTTATTAGAGTTTTCCTCTAAGTGTCCACCAAAGTGTCACTTGCCAGTTCCATTTTATATGGTTCTGACCCACGTTGTTGCAAAATTTTACAGGATGTTCAGACGACGAGTGAAGTTGCGATAAGGGTTTCGAGTCTGCAACCAACATGTTTTTGCTTGTGGCAACATGAAGATGATGGAGACTCACTGTTATTTTATTTCCGCTGTTTTACTCTTCCAAAGCTAGCCATGTGCTATGCAAAGTTGTAATAAATATTTCCTAAGTACTGGATCCTAGTGTAATATTGATACTTTGTTGTGATATTACATCGTAAATTGTGTGTGCAAACGAATCGATCCAGTGATTTGCACTATACACAGGGACTTGCCATTTTCTAAGTGCAGGTCCGCTACACTATACTTTGAGAAACCAGCACACACATGACAAGAAGACCAAATACAAATCATTTTACCTTTTCTCCAAGGAACTATAGCCAAAGTATGTGTCTGTTTTTCATAGTTTTTGGGAATACAAGTATATGTTCATAACAAGCACGTATCATACATATCATCACACGCATACACAAGATCGATGCACGTCTTCTACACCCTATACAAAAAATTACATGAGTCATATGTTTATTCTGGATAGGAAATGACATATCACCATCGTATAGATTGAACCTGCATTGGTGTGAGGCACATAATGCCGCGAGACTAGGGTTTTGTACATTGTAGCTTTTAGTCATTTCTCATTTTTCCTTTTAGTTTCCATTTATTTTTTTATTGATTTCCCTCAATGTTTCTCTATTAACCAGATATGCACCTCGTGCTCCGATTCAAAGATGTCATATAGACAAGGTCATGGTGGCTCTCATTTTGTCTCTCCTCCTTCCCTTCACCTCCCCTTCTCACTCTCCTCTCCACTTGAGAGTTGCCGCCGCCGCCGCTCTGTCCTCCCTTCGCCGGCTATGCCGACCGGAGTGGAGCTAGGGTTGGTGGTCGTGGCCTCCTGTACAACTTAGGTGTAGTTGCCCTCGCCCTATGTGTAGGTTTAGGATTTGTAGTTCTGTCCCGCGTGGCGTATGGCGAGATACCGCCTAGCTCTAGTCCGCCGCTTTCGCCTAGCGCGCGTTGGCTGGCTGCAACGCTCTCCAGTGAGCCTCAGAGGTGGGGGTTTGGCGTGGAGCTGTGCAGGCCAAATGCTCCCTTCCCAATAAAGGCGTTCTGGCTAGATCTGGATCCAACGAGGTGAGATTGTGGCAATCTCTCCTGTCGGCCGTGGAGGCGAGGGAAGAGGATGTGATAGTGCTTATGTACCGGATCTGGAGCTGGCGCCGAGGAGTTTCTGCATGAGGTCTCGAACCACTCATAGCATTGCAAGAGGTGGTTGTCGCTCTGGGGGACAGAGCTCATGGCTTGGCTCGGCGAAGCCTCGTCGTCCCCTTCAATAAGGTTCGTTTTCTGTAGATTTGGAGGTTGCGGTGTGCTGGCGGATCCATCTTCTGTTCCTCGTCATGGTGGTGAGACTGAGGAGGTCCTCCATATTCCTGCTGGTTGGCTTTCATTTCTGCGCCAGGGGAGCTCGCAAGCTGCTCCCTGGAGGTCAACCATGGAACCTCATCGTCACCTACCATCTCAGATGGTCGAAGGGCAACCCCTCCAACCCTTCTTCGTCGGCCGTAGTCACCTCCACCAACGATTGATGGTGTTAATCAACCTCCTGGCTGCCGCGTCAATATGGAAGCCCTCTGGCTCTGGTGCAGCTGGCTCCCGGCGCCCCACCCCAAGTGGTTCGTCCCTGCCGGTGGTGTGTTTGGCTGCACTATCCTTGCTCGATGCGGTGGTGCTGGAGCCGGACCCAATTGCTTTCTCTTTTCGAGACCTAGGATCCTTAGTGCAAACTGTAGGAACCTGATTGTAATTTCCAACTTTTTTGGTCCTCCATGAATGTTACCACTTCTCTCAATATAAGAAGAAGCAACCAACTTTACTCTAGGTCCCTGTGGAGTGTGGACCATCCCCTGTTCAAAATATAGACAAGGACACACAATCTTGCTCTCACAACCAAACCACAAGAAGAAGCAACCAACTTAAATGTTTAGTTTGCAATTTTTGTCTCCTTGTGAAAAAATTATTAGATTTATTTTCATAATTATCCTAATGTTTTGATCTTTTGATGACTTTAAGTCTATTATATTATATTCTAAAATGACGAAAGTCAACCCATGAAACAAGAGGCCATGCAATTTCTTGGGTGCATAAGTCAAACTTGAGTAGTACGATTATGCTAGCTCACATTTTTGATAGAATCAAAAATTCATATAGTCTGGGTGAATTTGATAGAATTGTGTATTTTGGTACGCCCCTAATTACTTCCGAGTCATCTCTGCAGTCAAATGCCTCATCCACACTGTCAATTTTGAATAGACCATTGTAATGAACGAGGTAGAAAATTTAAATATCTTTTGTCCATTGACAATTTTTTCTGACATGTTTGGCCATTGATAGTTGACACCAATGAAGACAGTTCATTCTCAACAAATAGTGTTAGAGCATCTCCAACATACGCGGCATCTTTTCAGCGGACGGGAAAACCGTCCGTTTAACAAGTGGAGAAGGTTCGTGCGCGCTCCAGCAGGAGCGAGAAAAAAGTGTGCGCGCTAAAACCTTTCCCGTGGTGGCTAAAGCGGAGCGACACGCTATATAGTATGTGTTGCTTTCAGCGTGCTGGATAAGCTCACCTCCCTCTCTCCCCAACTACTTTCACTTTCGCTCCCGCGCTAAAACTTTTCCACGATGCTCTACTGTGATGCCTCCGCGCCGCCGAAATACCCCGGTCTTCCACGGTGTGCGCGAAGGGCCGAGCGGCACGTACTACACCAAGATCTGATCCGTTCCGGCAAGAGGCGGCTGATGCACACGGTGGGTGTGTTGTTGGGAAACCCCAAGAGGAAGGTATGAAGTAGTGCAGCAGCAAGTTTCACTCAGTTGTGAAACCAAGGTTATCGAACCAGTAGGAAATAATGAATTCCCCTGAGGTGTCAACGGCGCCAGAAAAGTCTGCGGCGTAGGTGACGTGGAACCTGCACACAACACAATCAAGATACTTTGCCCCAACTTAACGGTGAGGTTGTCAATCTCACCGGCTTGCTGTAACAAAGGATTAAACGTATGTGTGGAAGAAAGATGTTTGTTTGCAGAAAGTAACAGGTTTGCAGTTTGTGGTTTATCAGATTAAAGAGAAGGACCGGGGTCCACAGTTCACTAGTGGTGTCTCTCCATAAATAATAATAACATTCATGCGGGTAAACAAATTACAGCTGGGCAATTGATAGAATAATGATGAGCAAACCAATGCATATACCAATGTTATGATGTCTAGTGTGAGATTCATTCGGGCATTACAACAATATACATAGACCGTTCCAACCGCATCTATGACTAATAATCCACCTTCCGGTTAGCGTCCGCACCCCTTTCAGTATTAAGTTGCATGCAACAGATTATCGCCTTAAGCACTGTGTGTAAAGTAAGTAAGTAACATCATCCTTAGACAAAGCAACAGTACATCTACAACCTTAGAGCTAGGTGTCACCACCCCAGATTTAATAGAGACATGAACCTACTATCGAGCATAAATACCCCCCTCTTGGAGTCACAAGCATCTACTTGGCCAGAGCATACACAAGTAACGGAGAGCATGCAAGATCATTAAATAGCACACACATGATATATTATGAAGCAATAACTTTAGTACTCAATATTCATCGGATCCCAGCAAACACAACATGAAGTATTACATAACGGTGATCTTGATCATGATAGGCAGCTCACAAGATCTAAACATGATAGCACAAGAGGAGAAGACAACCATCTAGCTACTGCTATGGACCCGTAGTCCAAGGGTAGACTACTCACGCATCAGTCCGGAGGCGGTCATGGCGACGTAGAGGCCTCCGGTGACGATTCCCCCTCCCGGCAGGGTGTCGGGGAGGAGTTCTGATCTCTCCCGAATTGGTGTTGACGACGGCGGCGGCTTGGGACCCGTGGAGGAAAATATGAACACCGTGCTAGGGTTCTTGGTCGAAGGGGTATTTGTAGGCGAAAGGGCGAAGGCGGTGGAGCTCCGTGGGCCCCACACCACCTCCTCGCGCGGCCAGGGGGGCTCCCGCGCCTGGGGGTGGTGTGGGCCCCTCGGGCTCCGTCTTCGACTCCTCTTCGGTGCTCTGGAACGTTCCCAAATAAAAACTGACTTCTAAAAAGAAATCGTCCAATTCCGAGAATATTTCCTTAAGTACTTTTCTGAAACCAAAAACAGCAGAAAATAGGGAACTGACACTGTGGCATCTTGTTAATAGGTTAGTCCCAGAAAATGCATAAAACTATATAAAATGCATATAAAACATGTAATAACTTGGTATAATATAGCATGGAACATAAGAAATTATAGATACGTTGGAGACGTATCAGCGGCTCGGCCTCGGAACCTTTGACACCGCACACGAGGCCGCTCGTATCGGGAAATGAAAAACCTCATAGATATTTTGTTTATCATAGGAATTAATATTTAGACATTGATTGTTATATCTCTCCTTAGTTACACGTAAAATTGTCAATCAAGCATTCGAGAAACCTCTGCCCTATTAAGAGGCCAAGATCATGATATTTAAGAAACTAAAGTACACATGGACTTAGATATATTCGTATGTCACCTAATTGACATGGATTAATTTGTGAAGACATGATCGTTTTTATAGGCTTAAAGTTGAGAGCAAGCGCAATACTAAATGTTGAAGATAAATTATGTACTAAACAAGAAATTATCTTCAGATGTTGTTGAACTATCATGTGTTAATTTCTGATTATAACAAAAACTGTAAAAGTTAAAATGTCAAAAGGATACGTTGTAAGTGAAAAAGGTGAAAATGTTTAGTATAAATGAATAATAGTTGTCTTTTTTATGTCGCCCTAGGGCCCAACACCTCAGCTTTATTGGCCTCCTCCGCTCCTTTACCAACAGGATCATGATGACGATGCCTGGGTCTGCAACTCATGCGATCGAGGTGAGCTTGCGGTCCTTGCACAGTCTGGACCCGCCCAACACCTGGCTGCCTCCCCCTGCCACCACGCAGACCACCCATATCGCCCTCGATCTCACTGCACTCAACGTGTTGCCACGGCGACGCAAGTTAGAGATTTTCTTAATTTAAAATGTCACAACAAACAGAGGGTGTTAATTCAAATCCATCAATGTTCTTGCTACTCCTTTTGTTTTATAGATTATAATGTCTCCAAATTCCAAACTGGTTTTAGCAATAGGAGAGTAAAAATAAAATATGTTTTTTCTGGCATATCCCAAATTGGAACCCATGCATATTTCTTTGTGTACACAATGAAAAGTAGGATCACTTTGTTATCAAGATATTTATTTACCGTTAACGGCGAGGAGTTTTCCTGAGATGGTTTTGTGTGTACATGTTTCTTTGTGGACGTATATCACCAAGATTGTTGTCTTCTTAAAAAATTATACACATGATATCTATGACATCGTTATGCTAATAACATATTTCCTTGATGCCCACTTTTTTATTCCTTTTAATTCTTTGGTGGCTCCAAATTCTTTTTTATATGAATGTATGTCTTATTCAGTTGCATCTTGGTGGACACACTTTAGTTTGTGAACATATTTGACGTCATGTTTGTCTTTATGAGCCTATTGGTTTCTATCTTTACTATGGGGTAAGACCAGTGGCAGAGCTAGGATTTTCACATTGGGTATTCGAACTTAGAAAAATCACACCAATATATTATGTAGGTTCACAATAGCAAGAACCGAACTACAAAGTGTTCACAATAGTAGTGACATCATCGCCAATAATTAAATTATGTTGCCCGAGAACAATGAAAAAAATTATTTAGTTCTTACCGTGATTGAACACAACTGATCAGTTTAATCTGAACGGGCGGTGGCCGTCGGCACGGGCAGATTTCCGGCGGGCTGCTTGCCGACGACTCTACGAGAGGGAGGGAGACTGGAGAATGGAAATGGGTGGCGGCCTAGGTGGCACAACAGGTCGGCGAGCGGCCAGCTGACTAGCTGAGGTCGATCGATTGGATTGAACGAGAACAGGAAGAGGAACGGTCTACGCCTTGGACAACCACGCCTCCCAGCCGCCACGAAGCACCTCTGGATCGCGTTGGACCGTCACCAGGCCAAGGAGCACCGCCGCCACGAACATGGAGCCCCGCCTCTAACGTCCATGGCGCGGGGAGGGACAGGCCGCCGGCGGCGGCGCCAACTGGGTCGTGCCTGACGGCCTACCGATGGCAGCAAGTGAAGAAGGCGCGGGAGGGAGGTGCCCAGGCGGGAGGAGGCAAGGCCGCGACCGGTGGGTCCAACCTAAGTTAGTTCGAATTTAACGGGTCATGTGATTCGTAACTTTCTGTTTTATTCAAAGAAAAAGTTCTAAGGGGGCGCGGACGCGGGAGGGAGGAGGGGGAGAGGAGGGAGGGCGGGGACGGCGCGGGCTGGCTGGCTGGCTGGCGGCGGCTAGGGTTAGAGGGAGGAGTCGTGGGAGGAGGCTTTACACCATTTCTTTCGCCGTTTACACCATTTCTCAGACTGTAGTTAATTACATCAGGTCAATCAAAAGAACTAAAGAAGAACAAACGTTAAAATGCAGTGTATTAGACATGAAACACTCCCCTCCCTGATCAGTCATCTCCGGCCGGGCTCAACTCGCTGCATTCTAATCTGCTCCCTGAACTTGGCGATGAACTCGTCAGCTTTCCTGTCCACCTCGGCCTCCTCCGGCCCCGGCCTCGTCGCTAGATCAAACAGCTCTTCGTCGCAAGAATTGTCCCCTTCCCCCCTCTCGTCCTCTTCCTCGTAGCCCTCTTCCCCCTCGTCGTCGCCGTCCCTGGCCATGTCGTCGCTGCTGAACGAGCTATATGACGCCGCGGCCATGTCGTCCAACTCATCATCTGCGGCACCTTGATCGTCAGCTGGACCTACAGGAACGGGGCCGTAATCGTAGCCGGTGAAGGTGCTCCTCCTCGATGCTTGGATCGCAGAGTTTGACCGGAACCTGTTGCCGCCGCCGCCGCTTCGTATGCCCGGCCTTCCGCTCATCTTCAGGTCTCCGACTGCATATTCGTTGAAACTTCTTGCTTTGCCCTTCCCGAGGCGACGTGCGCCGCCAATGAACTCCTTCCGTGGCGGCGGGGGAGGAGGCGAAGACGGAGATAGGGTCAAGCCCGCATCGAGGACGGAGGACGGCGAAGACGTGACGTGTTCGCGCGCGCCGCCGTACCCTCCTCCTTCGTTGGAGTTGGGGTGGAGAAGGAACTCTCCTTCTTCATCAACGCCGTGGTCGCTTACATTGCCCGTAGTCTCGGATTCTGGGGCCGCCGGCTTCAGCTTCCTCACTGGAAGGAGAAGCGGCTTCTCGCCCGCGTCGCTGTTGCTCCCCGTGTCGGCGACGACGACGAGGGGGTCGTCGGGGAAGTACTGCGAGCTCCACGCCTGGACGCCGCCGGCATTGCTCTCCGCTCGGCCGTCGTCCCCGGCATTGCTCTCGAAGACCAGCAGCGGGCCTTGCAGTATCTGGGAGACGTAGGACTCCACCGACTCGTCGTCGTCGGCGATCTTGGCAGCGGCCACCGGGGCCACCACCTCGTCGTCATCGGCGTTCCTCTGGCCGAAGACGCCGTAGGAGATGATGAGGCCGAGCAGGAGGATGTGCGGCAGCTCCCAGAACCTTGGCGCCTGGCTCGTCGGCAGCAGCGGCAGCAGCGCCACCACCACGGCGAACAGCACAGCCTTCGCGGCGAGGTTGGACGGGAACAGGAGCGCCAGAGCCTGCTGCAGTCTCGCGGAAACGACCTCGTTGCCGCCGAATCCTGATCGCGCCGGAGCGGCGTCCGCCATTGCCGGGGGAGAAAGATTTGCGCGATCCATTAGAGGGCTAGACGCTAGAGGCTTGGTCTGTTCTTCTTCGATCGGCAACTCGGTTTGGAAATTGGAATCCTCTGCTTTTGGGCGGGGAGGGGAAGCTGGAGACTTGGCCGGGAAGCGATTAAGACGGAGGGGAGGGAAAGAATTTGATCAGGGTAAGGCGAAGCAAAGTATAGATAGGGCGGGGATGCCGTTGCCGGCGTTGCCGCCGTCGTTTAAAAAAGGCGATCAACTGTTGCTGGAAACCGCGCGCGCGGGAATGTGCTAGATCAGAAATTATTCGGCGAGAAGGACACGTCTGCGTAGCAAAGGCTCTGGAACTGCATGAGGACGGTCGAGCTGACGGAGTGATGGTTTGTCCGGGCACGGCTTGTAGCTATACAATTTGGTACTTTGTCAAATATTGTTGCCGCCCAAGCCATGGCCCATGGTTCTGTTCTTCTACCTCGAGATTTCATTTTATCCTTGGAAGAAATTTCTAGGTCTGCATCGTGTAGACGGTTCTAGGCTCGGCTACGCGACCAGTAAAGCGACAGAGAAGTCAACTTCAGTGTTCAGTTGCCAGTTTCCTGGAAGCTCGAGAGAAGACAGGGTGCTAGAATGCATCAACAAGTCGAACATTACACTCTTCCAGTGAGATAATAAAACTGAAAACACATCGGTTCGTCTCCCTCGCCGGCCGCGCTAATTAACCATTGGATCCCGAAAGGAATAGACAAGAGGAGTTCGCTGATTTGTCGCCGTGATTCTTCTTTTAAGACGCGTACGCTAACTTTCTGGACACGGGCGTAGATCTATCAGGAGAAGGTAGCTTCAGGCTTTCTCGCAGGCGGTTTATACATTGCTTTGCTCAGCTGTTATCCTTTGCCGCCCGCCCGGGAAAAAAGCTGCTGAGCGTTTCTTTCACATTGCGTTAGAGCATCTCTATCAGACCCCGCATTTTGCGAACCCGCAAACACCTTATGCAGGTTGTGAGAAACAAGTTTGCAGTTCGAGTTTGGTCGGGCGTAGATCAGATACGGCAAAAGAAACTGCAAATTTAAAATTAAAAGTTCGCGGAAAATTTAGCAGACGAAGTCTTCACCGGAATTTTCACCGGATTCATGCATAGGGGGATATACTTCGCCGGACCGCGCCGGAACCTAGACTAGCTCGCTGCAAACCCAACGGAGGCCAAAATTAGCTCACCGGGGAGCTCGTAGGGCGCGGCCGCGCAATCGCCGGAGTGTGTTCACTCCGAGTCGTCGTCGTCGTCGTCGATGTAGATGACGACAGCCTTGCCCTTGTCGCGCACGGCGATGGCCCTGGCGGAGGCGGTCTTGCTCGCGGCGGACCGCGCCTGCACCGCGCCGGTCACCGTCTCGAGGAAGTCGTCGGGGACGAAATCCTCGCGGGTGACCGAGCCCTCGAATGCGGCCGTGTCATAGAGCTCAGCCGTCGGCGTAGACGGCGACCTCGCGCTCCTGCGGTGCCGGAGTTCGCGGCGACAACGGCGCGGATATCCAGCTGCCGGACGAGGACGACAGCGTCCAGCTGGCGGAGGGTGTGGCCGGCGCGGGCGCCGCCGGTGGCGCGGGCGCCGCGAGTGGAGCTGGCGGCGGCGGGAGGGTGTGGTAGCTTGGAGGCCGTGGAGGAGGTCGAACTCCTCCACTTCCCGCCGCCACAGCAACGGCGGCACCCGCATATTGCGGTTGATCCATTTCCGCGCCGACCGTTTCCACGCGGCGTCGGAGGCGATGCAGCGGCGCCGCTCAGCCTGCAGGTGCGGCGGGAGGCGGTTCATGGCGGCAGCGATTGGCGACTGGAGGAAGCGGAGGGTGTGGCCGGCGGCGAGAAATCGCTAGGGTTTGGCGGCGGAGGGGAACGTGCTCGGCCCTGCAAATCGTCTCCAGATCGGCATAAATACCGTCGCGGCTGTCCGATTTGCGGTGACCTGAAAACGGAATGCAGGCCGGGCCGCGTTTGCGGGTTCTACTCTGCGCATCGAACTGGGCCCGGCCCGCATTCTCGCCGGAAAAATGCAGTTCCGCCAGATATGCGGTGTCTCCTAGAGATGCTCTTAGAGTCTTTATGCTACTTCTTTTGAGCCTTCCTCAGGATCAAGAATACGGCAACGAAAATCTGTTCTTGGCAGATGCTACTGTATGTTGAACACTATTTACTTATGGAGAGGTGAGTTTGCACTCTGACTTGCACGTTTACATGAGAAACATTTTTCATTTTGGAAGCTGAAAACCCCACAGAAAAGGAGTCTGGAGTTGCCTCGATCAGCGGGATATGGGCCAAGAACCTTTTGGGCTTTCTAGGCCTTTATTATGCATCTTAACGAGTAAGGCCCATGATGCCTCTGTTTGAATTTCTTAGAGCAACTATACTGAATTTCCTTCCCTTAAATAAATATTATACTGAATTTTCTGAATTCCAAAAGGATCCTAAGGTTTTGGATATACATATGTCAGAATCAATATTTTCCTTTTGGGGAGTTTATTCAGTACTTACAAAGTTAACTTACTAGAGGGGGATTCCCACATTAACCAAAGTTGAATTAAATAGTTAACAATAGAACTTTCAACTATGTTAACTGGTCCATTAAAACATAATCCAACCCACCACTCCACTTGTTCAGGGACAATTAGATAGATGGAAAATGCCAGTTTCCCCCTCAAACTGCAGGTGATCATCAAAACAGTGAGATCTTTTGCATACCTCTGTGGTTGGTCTTTGAATAAACTTTGGCCACGACATTGATTTAGCATTGAAATTAGAAACATTGAAAGCAATATGTTGAACTTTGAAAACTTCGGCAACCAATATTGATGAACATATTAAGATTGGAAGCTAATAATATGCATAGACTTGTGTCGAGAATTTTTTTGAGGTTTTTTTTGTTATCATGAATATATTAAAATAAAAGGTAGCAACCAATTTATATTTTGAAAATCATGGACAAAACACCACTTTTTTTAACAACATACAATGATTCATTGAGGAAATTTAATATGTATCCTCCATTGTTATCACATAGAGTAAAAATATCTCGATTGTAAGAAAAACATTCTTTCAGTCTTCTACTCGTAGTTTGTGACATGATTGTCTCATTTGACACTGTGACTCCACATATCAGATCCATTTCCTGGTAATAACTCGGGTGCCACATCGATGTCGTAGAGAAACTATTATAAAATGGTTATATGAGAAATCCCCTTAAACTTTGGAAAATGAGCCGTATCTTAATCATATTAACTATAAGGTATATGATATTTCTTGAAATCATAGTCTAAGTTCATGTTTCAAATATCCAATTGTAATTTGCAGTTTCAAATTGAATTTAGAAAAAGATATTGAAATTTAGAAAAGAAAGAAATAGTGAATAGCTTACAGTTTATTTGTAAATCTACAACCACTTTTGGTTCAATTGTCACTTAACCTAACATTGAATGTGTGATACGTGGTTGTTTTCCAGAATTCATACTTTTTTCAAATTTTGTTTGATGTGACACCGAACTTAGCTGCTACATTGATCACACATGTAGATTCAAGTACCCAAGTTTGAAAAAATAGCAATGAGTATATTATGGAATAGGCGGGGGTGTGAGGGGGAAAAGATAAAAAATTATGAGAAAACATAACATGAGATCGAAGAAACCAAAACCAAATTTCCAAACATCACAACACGGTGAACTCGCCATCTTTAGCTCTGCTAGTTGCATCTCGATATTCTTTCATGCATGTAACATATAAAACACAACAAACCATAACTGTATAAATTTGACTAACCTTGGAAGTTCAGACACATGAGATGCATATCATAAAGGGTGAGAATATTAGACTGTTAGAAGCTTTCTATGTTTATCAGTGAGCCACTCCGAGTTGTAACGGAACATTTTTTTTAAGTGCTCATATGCGGAGTTCTCTTAAATCCTTAAAATATACCTTAACTTTATTTGAAGTCCATTATTGTGGGAAGTTCTGAAATTATAGTCTTAATTGTACTTAAAAATATCGTTTAATTTAATCTGAGTTGAATGGTAAGAAAAGTGTATCAAAGTTTGAAATTCCAGAAAATCAATTTTTGTGATGTGGCTTCCGAGTTAGCTGATCATACATGTTGAATCAAGTTGTTTGGGTAGAACTGCTCGGTGAGTATACCATAGAATAATTGAGTATACCGTCAAATAAGGCACAAGTGTGAGGGCCAAAGAGGAACAAAAGTTAATAACTGGCTCCACAACAACTAAGGTCAAAATTGAAATTTACTCCAAGTTTCTATGAGTGATAGGGTTTAGAGTGATCTGACTTACCATAAACGAATCATTTATATCTTTTCGAACAGACCAAAACAAAAGTGACTAGTAAAGAACATTGACAAACTCTAAACTACATCAAAGCACTATGATCTGTGAAATCGTCATCTGAATGTTTTCTTTCATGCCGGCAAGAAATCAACATAACACTATATCTGCACAAAATTGACTAGCCGCGAAGGTTTTGAATGGCACCACAAGGGGCGAGAATCTTAGATATTTTCAAACCTCTGTACATTTATCAGTGACCCACAACACAATTTCATGTAGCTTCTCCTGGTGGTACCGTAAACCATCTTTTCTCATGTGCATACAACATTCAGCTGGTGTTTGACGATGGTTGATTTTTGTGGAGGGTTCCAGCAGATACTGCACGACCAACCACGTGAGGACATTCTCACACGCGAATCATTGTGCTGGCCAATCTCGTAGAAGGCGGGAGGCAGCCAATGAGTAACAGCACACGGCACGGATTAATACTACTCACAAGCACTCTAGCTTAATTATCATGCAAACAAGGAGAAACCCCCCAGCTTTCGCTCCACAAGTTACGGGTGGGCGACCGCGTGAGCTCCCAAGGGCTGATCCATCGCCTACCTCTGCCCCAGCTGCACTGGATGGCGCCTGCAGCTGAAAGCATCAGTCCTCAGGGCATGGCTGCAGGCGCAAACCTGGATGGAACCTGCTGAAAGCCTCCTTGAGGCTACATGCAGCACGCACCAACTCAAGTGGGCGCTGACGATGCCGATGGAAAAGGAGAACTGCGATGTTTAGTCATGTGCAGAATATTCATTCAGTTTTGCAGACAAGTCTCCTGGTATTCGAGTGGTGCTGTCGCCACTTCCGATCGGTTGGACACATGGGAGAATAAAGCGGCGAAAACTACCCATGAAAGAGGACACAGACTGATTGCTACTACTAGAAGATGGACATGGTACTGAAAAGCAGCGCATCATGCATACGGAGGTATCGTGGTTCCTGGAAGATCATATCATGCATGATTTCTGGGCAGAAGTTTCGGGTTTATGCATGAGTTTATCTCCCTAGATAGCTAGAAATTCCTTCAGTAGCTAGCGTTTTATGGCGTCGTGATCGCTGAGAGCAACGCCAAACGAATTAATACCTGGATCGAGCGAAGTACCATTTCCATCAGTGTGGATATCGGAACGGACATGCCATTTGATCCTGATCTCGTCCATGAATAGTACATGTTCCCGATCGAATCGATCAGGGCGGTTTGATTGTCCAGTCAGTCCAGACTAGTCGGTGGCCGGCCGTTCACAGAAGCGAACAACCGTCCGTGTCTAGTTGTTTATCCAAATCCAAATGATAAGCGGATAACCGAACCGCTTTTAGTTAGGTACGTGACCCAACGATCAGTCAGCAAGAAGAACTATAGTACTTTTGCACATATACATATGCATGCTTTCTGGAGACAGTAATCGCCTAAAATAAGCTAAGTAGGACACACACGCCTAGCCGTGTTAATCAATCGACCGCTGGAACTAATTAAGCTTGAGAGACAAGGCTGGCTCAACAAACGGAAGTGATAACCTCTCATCATCGCCGTCATCATCAGGCAAAGAGACGACAGAACAAACCGCCGTGCCATCTCCTTGCACCCCACCTCCCCTACAGGCCTACACCCGTATCCCACCATATCCAGCTTTCTCTAAATTAATACTCCCCACGCCCAGCTCAATAGCTCATGAGCTCAACTCAAGCTCTCCTGCTGTTCAACTGCACTTGACACACATTAGTATACTCTCCTTGGTCTAATGAATCAATCGTCTTCTTCCCATGAAGAAAGTAAAATCAAGAACGATATGGATGGAGGGCGTGCAACAGTTTTGCAGGAATAAATTTGCAAACTGTTGGGTGTACTGCCTGCTGCCTAGCTAGTAGACTATGCTATGATAAACTAGCTATATAGTAGGTAGCTTCCTTCTAGGCGGGGATCATGACTGCTGCGGCCGGACGGCGATGGGGCGGTGGCAGATGGCGCCGCCGTCGATGTTTCGGCGGTCGGTGGCGGCCGCGGCCGTGGAGTTGTTGTTGGAGACGCGCTCGCAGGAGGGGCACATGGTGAGGGTGGTGGGCGGGGACATGCGCATGTACTGGTGCGGCGAGACGAGCTTGAGCGCGCGGAGCTCCTGCACCTCCTTCTGCAGCCGCCGGTTCTCCTCCGTCAGCGTCTCGCAGCAGCGCTTCAGGAACTCGCAGTCCACCTCCGTCTGCTTCAGCTTCGTCCTGGATTAACAGTAGAGATACATATATCCAGAGATTCAGGACTCGATGATCTGATCAATCGACATATACTATTGCATGCATGTGTGGCTACGTCGTACGTACCTTGCGCGTCTGTTCTGGAACCACACCTCCACCTGCCGCGACCGCAGGCCGAGCTGCTGCGCCAAGGATGCCTTCTGCCTCTGCACATAGCACAGATCGATGGTTTAATTTGGCTATAGATTGTACATGGATGCTAGGATATAAACATGCGTGCTTCATGGGAACAAATCCAAGGCACCGATCGAGTGACAAGCCAAGCTTGTTACTTACCGGGTTGAGAGTTGGGTGCTCACGGAAGCTATCCTCGAGCACGGCGGACTGGTCCTTGGACAACCGGAGCTTCTTGCGGGAGCCATCTACACCGTAGCCGCCGTCCTCGTCGTCGCTGCCGCCGCGTAGGCCGGAGTCGTCGGCAGGAACCTCGCTCCTCTTTGCAGGGAGCAGCGGCATCTCCAGAAATCTCCTCTCTATCCAAGAGTTGCGCACATATATATTAGTCCTAGTATCTATTTTCTTTCGCCGGCTACCTGCCGGAACACTGATCTATATGTGCACCTGGAGTTCAAGCTGCTTGTATTGTACTAACAGTAACATTTACCTGGAGCGTGGAGTAGCATGCCAACATGGTGAGTGCGAGGAGCGAGCGATGAGCTGAGACTGAGGCTGAGCCCTAAGTCCTCGGCCCTCTCCATCATCTCCTGGCCTCTGATCTCAACTCCTTCTTCTTCCCCAGCCTCTCTCTCTCACACACAGAAACAAAACCTCTATCTGAGCGTTCGAGTTTGCAGTTGGAGTTGGGAACTTGGAAGTGATAAAGAAGTGGGGGAGAGTGAGGGTTTTAAAGAGATGTGGAGGAATGTTGGATCTCTCGCATAGTTTCTGGGACAGCAATCATTAACTTGTGGGGCGGGCTCCTTAATTGGTGCAATCATAACTTCCCCACCTCCTGATGCATGCAGCTTAAAAGCTTAAAATTGCTAGGTTAGCTAACTTCAGCTATTCTCCACTCAGATATAGGATTTGTTTTACGAAACAAGTGGCCGTTTGTAGTTTTGACATATATATGTTTTGTAATATATGCCACCGAATGAAGTGGAGTATATATCTAGCAAACAAACACCTTTTGACTTATGGTCCGTTATAGTATGTACGTGCAAAAAAAAAATTACGTATGATTATCTCAACTCACTTATTGGACTAAAAGAAAAGGGACCTACACGTCACTCTTTTGGAGCGCGGGCTGATCTGGTGGCTAGGGAAAACATATTCCAACTTAAACATTTCTTTCACATTTCAGCGGAAATCGTATATTTTCATGAAATGAGGAGATTATTGTTGGAAAAAATAACCGATTCAAATTCTAACTTATGCAGATTACAAATTTAAGAGACTTCGCACCTCCATCAATGCGCTAGAAAAGCCGACTTTCCAAGCTCAAGACCTTTTACCACATAGATTTCTCGCCACTCACCTAGAATCGCTAATATCTCCAGTTTGGAGTGAATTTCTCCAAAATCCGTGTCCCGACTCATATAATTGAATAGTTGTTTTGCTTTGTTACTCTAGCACTCCGATGTATTATGTACACAACCTTCTATCATATTATGATTATATCTCACTAATAGACCCGCATTGTTCGTTGACACATTCTCCAATCATCGTTACTCATTCCTTCAATCCCAACTCACTCGATGAACACACACCAGTAGGAAAACGTTTATAGGTGGAATCACTTTCTGTGACGCACCAATATTGCCATGTGCCACATAATATATTCAGTGGCGCATGGCAGCTGGTCGCCACAGAATTTTGGCCCTTTTTTGTGGCGCATCTTTTGCCCATGCACCACTGAATGACAACATTCTGCGGCGCATGGTGTCTGATGCGCCACAGAAATATGATGACCCCCACAAATGATTGGATCTCAACCTTTTGGGCTTATTCTGTGGTGCATGGTGGCAAATGCGCCACATAATTGTAGCTTTCTGTGGCGCATGAGGTCCCATGCGCCACATAAATTGTACTTTCTGTGGCGCATGGGGTCAAAAGATTTTGCTATCTGATCCCACCCCCGTGGGTCGCCTTTTCAGTTTTGGAAAAAAGAGAAGAAAATGATAAAATCTTCAATAAATAAAATCCTTTGAGATATAGTTAGGTTTTAGTGTCTAGTTGGTATAGAAAATTTGAAATATGAATTTTGACATTTTTTGCAAAAACAACTGTAAAAAACTTAGAACGGCCATAACTTTTACATACGACGTCGAAAAAATGTGTTTAATATATAAAAAAAAAACTAGAAAATTTGGAGCGTGATTTCACCCGGGTTTACCCGGTGAACTTTTGTCAGATCCATACAAAGTTGAGATAGTTAATATTGTGCACAACTTTCTATTTCAGAAAGTTACATAAAAAGTTGTGTAGACTAAATATAACAAGCACATTTCGATGAGCCTAATAGATCAAAGCGTATGAATGCAAAAGTTGTAGAATCTATAAAAGAATTGATCATTAGTGGTTAGTTTAAGTGTTTATATATTTTAATATCAAGTACATAAAATGCAGTATGTCGTGGGATTTTTATTGAACATAATGCAACTTATTAGACACAGTCAAGTTATATACTCTAGAATTTTCTATAAATTTACTTATAAGTTGATACAATACAAGTCGTTATTAAGATATTTGGTAGAGTATAGTCAATTTATATCTCTCATAAATATTATATATAATTAATTCTTAACTGTGCATCAAAAAATGAGATGGCTAGAATTATTTACAGTTTTTAGCTTATGTCAATTTATATCTGATGTATATTATAATAGAAGAAATATACACATAAGATTTATATTTCGTTAAGTTAACTGTGAGAAAAGATATAATATGTGCCAAAAAGAGAACATATATATAATAAAAAAATTAATATATAATAAAACTATGGTATAAGTAGAAGTGTTTAAATATAACTATATTTATCAATTAATCTGCCCTTGGCCTAAAATTATTTTGGCTCGGACATGCTTGGGATGATGTCAATTGCGCAATTTACGGCGGCTCATATTGACATGTTTATCTCCGCCGGAAACTTGAATAATCCGTTCCCGTTGACGTCTGCTAGATCAATCAGAGCAACCAAAATAATTTTGAATCCTTTGTTCTGTTCTGTTATGCTCTTTCTGTTCTGTTCTTCAGCTGGAGTGGCGCGTTGTGCGTGGCTCAGAGAATTTCTTTTCTCGAGCTAAAATCAAACCGAGTCGTGCAGATGTCTTCGGCTAAAATAAAACCGGTTGGGCAGAGGGGCGACCGCCCTGGCCCCCGAGCCCCCCGAGTGGTACGGGCCTAACCTAAATAAAGATAAATATCAGATACGGTTAACTCCACAGCCGGAGAGTTTATTGTTTAGATCAAGAGCGTCGTCGTTGTAGCTTCGGTGAACACGATGAAGAGGATGAGTATTTCAATGCCAACGACAATGATGGCTAGCTAACGGATCATAAAATGAGGTAGCATACGAACATGCTATTGAGCAGCCAATATTTCGGCGAGAAAATGTTTGACACACATGACTACCGCGACGGGGCACTCGTTCCCACCTAGCGGTGGCATCAACAAGGTCATGTCAAGAGGCTAACACAGACATCGGGTAAACATGAAAACCACCACGGTACTCGAGAGTCTAGGACCCAAGATAATAGAGTTATTCTCATAATCATCATAGATTTATCTATTATATCCTGCAAAGTATTAATTCGTACAATTTTGTATTTCCAATAAGAGGAAGTCTTCACAAGAAACCGTGTGTGATGACAAACCGTGTACCGCGTAGGCAAAAACCTACTGGTGGTTGGAATTGACAATTTTAATTGGACCATTAGTCTTTCTTCAGTGGGAGACCTACGGGTCGCAGTAAAACTATAATAACTATATTTTAGTTTTAACATTATGCACAACTTTCTATTTGAGAAACTTACATAAAAGGTTGTGTAGACTAAATATAACAAGCACATTTCGATGAGCCTAATAAATCAAATCAAATCATATGCATGCAAAATTTGTGGAATCTATAAAAGAATTGATCATTAGTGGTTAGTTTAAGTGTTTATATTTTAATATCAAGTACATAAAGTACAACAAGTTGTGGAATTGTTATTAAACACAATGCAACTTATTAGATAGAGTCAAGTTATATACTCTATAATTATTATTTTTAAATTTGCTTATAAGTCGATACAGTACAAGTTCATAATAAGTTATTTGTTAAAGTATAGTCAATATATATATGTCTTTTTTTAACTATACATAAAAAAATGAGATGGCGAAGAATTATTTTTAGTTTTTAGCTTATGTAAATTTATATCTGATGTACATTACAATAGAAGAAAGATACACATAAGATTTATATTTAGTTAAGTTAACTGTCAGAGAAGATATAATATGTGACAAAAAAGAACATATATACTATAAAATTGTAATATATAATAAAATTATGGAATATTTTTATACAAGAGTTTGATATAATTATGTTTATTAATTAATCTGCCATGGGCCCAAAATTATTTTAGAACAACCCTGCTTGAGCTGACACTAGTAGGAAAACACTTATAGGTGGAATCACTTTCTGTGTGCGCACCAATATTGCCAAGCGCCATAGAATATATTCTGTGGCGCATGGCAGCTGGTGCGCCACCGATGACCCACAAGTATAGTGGATCGCAACAGTCTTCGAGTGAAGTAAATCCCAAATTTATTGATTCGACACAAGGGAGCCAAAAAATATTTATAAACCTTAACAGATGAACTGTCAGTTCAGCTGCACCTGTGAATAGACTTGCTCGACACAGATTATAAGTAGCAACAGTTTTATAGCAGTAGCAGTAGTGAAATAATAGCAGCAATGAAATAAAGATAACAGTAGTAATTGTGCTAGACAGCAGGATTAAAATACTGTAGGCATAGGGACGGATGAACGGGCGTTGCATGGATAAGATAATTCATATAATAATTAAGACATAGACATTTGCAGATAAATAAGATAAATCATCCAAGTACCTGTGTTCCTATTTAGTCGTGCGTACTCGCAATGAGAAACTTGCACGACATCTTTTGTCCTACTAGCCCGTTTGCAGCGGGGCCTCAAGGGAACTGTTAATTAAGGTACTCCTTTTAATAAAGTACCGGAGCAAAGCATTAACACTCCGAGAACACATGTGATCCTCACATCACAGCCATCCCCTCCGATTGTCCCAATTATTGTTACTTTGGGGACTCGGGTTCAGGACAATAATATGTGCATACAACTTGCAGATATGATCTAAAACAATGATTATCCTCATAATTCAATAACATGTTCAGATCTGAAATCATGACACTAGGGCCCTAGTGACAAGCATTACGCATAACAAGTTGCAACAATGACGTAAAGTACTAACAACGGATACTAGGCACCATGCTCTAATGATCTTATAGCTATTACATGAATGATATCATCCAATCCCTACCATCTCCTCAAGCCTACATCGGGGATTTACTCACACATGGATGGGGGAAACATGGATGGTTGATGGAGAGGCGTCGGTGATGATGATGGCGATGATCTCCTCCAATTCCCCGTCACGGCGGAGTGCCAGAACGGAGTTTCTGATCCCCGAAATAGGGTTCGCGATGGCGGCGGCGCTCTGGAAGTCTTTTTGGAAAAACGTCGATCCCCCTACGTTTTTAGGTCAAAGGCAATATGTAAGCGAGAGGGGGTCGCGAGGGGGTGGCCAGGTCGGCCACACCACCCCGTGGCGCGGCCATATGGGGGGGTGCGCGCCGCCACGTGGTGTGGGCCCCCGTGGCCCGCCTCCGTCTGGTCTTCTGGCTCCGTGGCTTTTCTGGCAAAATAGGAGGTTCGCGATATTTTCCTGGGATTTTCCTAAAAGTTGATTTTCTGCACAAAAACAAGGCACCAGGGCAATTCTGCTGAAAACAGCGTTAGAGCGTGTTAGTTGTATCCAAAACACACAAGTTAGAGGCAAAACAATAACAAACGTGTTCGGGAAAGTAGATACGTTTTGGACGTATTAGCCACATAATTCTAGCCCTTTCTATGGCGCATCTTTTGCCCATGGGCCACTGAATGACAGCATTCTATGGCGCATGGGTCGGATGCACCACAGAAATATGGTGGGCCCCCACCAATGATTGGATCTCAACCTTCTGGACTTATTCTGTGGCGAATGGTGGAAAATGCGCCACACAGAAGTTTTTGCTATCAGATCCCAACCCCCCGTGTGTATCGCCTTTTCAGTTTTGGAAAAATTAGAAGAAAATGATAAAATCTTCAATAAAGTTAGGTTTTAGTATCTAGTTGGTATAGAAAATTTGAAATATGAATTTTGACCTTTTTTGCAGAAAAATTGTAAAAAAAATTAGAACGGTCAGAACTTTTGCATACGACGTCGAAAAATGCTTTTAATATATAAAAAAAGTAGAGAAAATTTGGAGCGTGATTTCACCCGGTGAACTTTTCTCACATCCACGAAATTCCAAAAAGGGAAAAAAAAATCGGAAAGAATTTTTTCTACAAAATCAAAAAATAATTCTATGGTGCATGGCCAAAGATGCACCACAGAATTGTGGGGCGGGATTCGAATTTTGAATCCCACGGCTGGCGCATCCTTATCCCTCTCCCCTTCTCCTCTCATTTCCTCCTCCTCCTCTTCTCCTCTCACCTTCCTCCTCCACTTCTCCTCTCCCCTTCTTCTCCATTTCTCCTCTCCCCTTCTCCTCCCTCCTCCTTCCCAACTAACTCTGGTGACCTCCTCCTCCTCCACCACCTCTGATGACCTCCTCCTCCTCCTCCACCTCCGGCGACCTCCTCCTCCACCACCTCCGGTGACAACCTCGTCCTCCTCCTCCACCATCTCCGGCGACAACCTCCTCCTCCTCCATCATTTCCGGCGACCCCCATCCTCCACCCACCCACCTCCGGTGACCCCCTCCTCCACCCACTTCCGAGCAAGCCAACTACGGCCATGGCCACGATCACCACGGCCTCCGTTAAGCTCCGACGAAATTTCGGCGACTGTGGCGCACTGTGTGTTGGGTGCGCCACAGAAACTTGGTCTTTCTGTGGCGCAGCGGCGGATGAGTCACATAATTATATTTTAGTGGCCATCGTGCGCCACAAAATGTTGAAATTGGTGCGCCACAGGTAGCCTATTTCCTACTAGTGACATCTTCGATTGACTCATCTTCCGGCTATAACACGGACCACACCCTCTATGAACATTTCCCCTATGACGCACCCTAACTTTGTGTTACCACGGGGCAAAACGGGCAGCCGCCCCGGCCCTGACAGGAGGAGGGCTTCAAATACGAAACTACTTTTGCAACTCTTAAATTATTATTTGTAACATATATAGAATATTCACTACTATAGAGTTAACCTTAGTTCGCTTAAATCCTTACACGCGACGAATCAATATAATGTACTCCCTCCGTTCCAAATTAGATGACTTCTATTTGGACAAAAGTGGATGTATCTAGATATGCTATACGTCTAGATACATCCACTTTTTTGTTAAAAAGAAGTCATCTAATATGGAACGGAGGGAGTACCACGTAACAACAAACCAACTAGGCAAGATGACAAGTTGGATTTTTCTGCTAATATGTTCTATGGATGCCATACACATGTCATATTAAATGTTTTCTAGATATATTTCCAATATTTAATTTCATGCATAACTTCCTATGTGAAACTATCATGAGCATCTATAGGGAGCATATCTAACAATTAAATTTATGTCTTCAAAATTAACTCATATTACTTCATGTTGATCGTTGATATAAGCAATGCTAACTCAGTAACAACTGTACATCTTCAACATATTATCATCATATTACTAAATCTGTGGCAACCCGTAAGACACACATTTGATTATGGAAAATTGTACTGCCAACTATTATATTTATACTCTAAAATTTATGCATTGGCTTACATAACTATACACTGCAGCTCTCTAGTAAGATATTTTTGTGGGCTATACACTTTGTAGGATCTAACAATATAATAATAATATTAAACATAGAGAAAAACATGCACACAATAAGATACATGCGTAATATAATTCATCATTTGTCAAAAAAAACAAGAATGCGCGTGTTTTTCTTTATTTTTGTTTCTTTCCATCTTGACAAGGGTAATATCTAGTAAAGAAAAAATCTGCAACTTATGTAAGTTTCAATGATATACATTGAAACTTTATAAAGGAAAACAATTTAGAAAATTATTGTATGCTTAAAAATGCAATCTAAATAATATACAACATGTATTTGTTAGCAAGAACCACAATATGATTAGAAATTTAAGAAAGTATACAAGTTTAGTATAACTATATTTACATTAACTTGGCCCGAGCCTAAAACTTAGTTCGAACGGCCTGTGTGTCACCACTAAAATTTAGTGCTTCATGCGGGGAGAACGGGAGCAACTGCGGCCATCGCACATCATTCAGTTGCACCGTTACTCGAGAACTTGTGGAGCATCTTTGCCTAGACCCAACGGATCTCTTTATCGAAGGAATCTACACGGGACGCTCTATGTCATCGTCGCCGAGTCCGTCGTTTGGAGGGTCCGCTGGTTACCAGCTCTCTTTTGCCCTGATCGACCACTTCGCACGGTATCAAAATCATCGATGGGTGGAGCATGCAGGCACGATCTTGACTCGACAGATCTATGACGTTTGTTGATCGAGCTCTTTGCATGGTGGGTTAGGGTTAGAGCACGGGAGCTCGCCGGTGTGGGTGGTGGCGGTGCCTGGAAAGGGGTGGCAGCACAGAGTTGGTGTAGGGTCGTGGCGGTGAGAGCACCGTCCGTGGATGGAGCAAATAATGTATCGCACCATGAGAGGAGCTCTTCCTGATCCCGATGACATACTTAGAATCTTTCATTTTCCTTCTTTTTATTCACAAATAAATATGGTCAGATATTATGATCTAACTACCGTTTGTTGCAATTGTTACCCCAATTCGCCACAAGCCTCACCTGTCGGGGTTAAACGAGCGCCACATCCGAATCAATGTTATTTGTTACGTGTTTGCACTGTATTGGTAGTTTTTTTTAAAATCCTAACAGATAGTGGTGTTTATTTGAAACCCTAGCGGCAATTGTGCTGAAATTTTGTAATTTCCACTCCTCTTCGTCCTTCAATGGTCTGTATTTTACACATCGTTGTCTTACAAACCGCTCGTTTGCTTTTCAAAAATTTGAGTTAGACTTGCCACGCATGGTTTCGTTGTTACTAATAGGCCATGATCGCGGCACGTAGGAGCAGTGCATGAGGAAATGATTGGCTTTGGCCTATCGGATGTGGCACCAACCATGATGCTACTGCTGCCCCGGTTGGATCGAGGATGGAATGGAAGCTGGAAGGCATGATGATTACGGAGGGCGTGCTCAGCTCGCATTGGCCGGAAAAGGGCCAGTTTCAAGTGTCCATTCATGCGCATGGGCTTTCCCCGGCCCCAGGCCCAAATCATGGTGTCCCGCTTTGTGCCGGCACCGCACCTGCTGGCCCCGCAAAACCTCATCTCCCACCCATCATCATCCCATCATTGCCTGCCGCCCGCTCATCCCACCTTTTTCGACACCGCAAGGCTACTCCACAGGGGTTTGAAATGATCGTCAGCTCCAGGGCACGCCACTAGCAGATTAGCTAGTCTTTGTTTTGTTTGATTGATTTATTAGCTGCCTTTTACGTGATTTCCGCAATTGATAACATTATTTATTACGGAAATTAGATTAGAGGTCTATGCATGCGATCGACACGATGTTCAGATCTATGGTTTCAATAGTGTACGACGGCACCACGACAGTCCCTTCGTATAGAATGCGCACTGGCTTTATGCACCATCGATTGAAATGCAATGTCTTGTGCACAAACCTATGCGGCTATGCCTATGCGATTAAAGAAAGAAATCAGTGACTTGGATTAGTCTACAACCATCCTTGTAACCATCCAACTGATGCTTGATTCTCATAAGGTCAATTTTCTTATGTAAAATCACGCCATGCACCTCGGGAGTGTATATGTTTGGTTCAAATGGCAAGATCTATTAGAAATAAGCCCTAGAGACTAGTATGCTCATGATTATACTTTTTTTGTATTCATCGGTTATCACACATTGTTCTTGAATATCATCGGTTAATATAGATTGAAAGTGTGTGAATTCTTTGTATTGTATAAGATGACTAATTGACTATTATAAGTGGTCCATAGTTAGCAAAGATATGGTGACACATATCGATAGAATAGTGTATGTATCAGTTGATGAACATGTTTCACAGACCAATGATACTATCAAGCATATAATATTAACACATGTCGCGACCATTTTTAAATCTAATGTATGTATCAGGATGGGAATGGGTCGGATCGACCCGCTGGGTCACTGAGCCGACCCAAGAAAACAAGGCCATTGGGCTAGCCGGGTCGGCTCTCTTTGCAAAATGAGCCAGCAGAGCCAGGCTTCCTTGACACGAAGGGTCGCGTGGGTCGACCCAAAATAACTGCCTCATTCCACTGACGCCGCCGCTCTCTAGCCTCGCCGTCCGCTGCCCATCCACGCGTTCCCCGGCTAAGCCTCCCTGTGCGCCGCCGCTCACAAATCCCCGCCAAGATCCAAGATCCCCGACTTGGAGGGTCGTTCAAAGGAGTTGCTGCTCACCGGAGACGCAAGCCACAGGCGGGCGAGCAGATGCAGGCGGGAGGAGTGACTCTCCCGCGCCGGCTGGCTGATCCGTCGCCCCTCCACAAGGAAGCAGCTCCTAGGTGTCATCTCCTCCGACCTGCACGCAACCGGCGACATCCCCTAGATCGATTCCTTGCTCTGATTTGCGCACTTGATTTGATTCCGTCAGTAATCTCAAATACGATTCATGCTTCTCAAATAGCCAAATAGGACTGCAATTATTTTGACAAGATTTAGTCAAGATTGCTTTGGGAATCATTCATATTTCTTCAGAATCCATGAGATATTGTAGCATTTCACTAGTTCAGTCAGGATTTGTTCTCCAATTTTGGTTGGATTCACCGTGCAGTTCATCTCTCATCTCTGTTCTCCTCTGGTAACTTCTATATTGTACAAGAAATGGGTCGACCCGTGATGCTCACTGGGCCAACTAGGCCATAGCATTTGCAAAAGTGGGTCGACCCTGGCCCTTTGAAACTGGCCTTGAGGCCACAGTGCCAAGTCGCCCCAATTCCCATCCCGATGTATGTAGAAATATCAACCCGATAATTTGGTCATGTCTTGGTGACCTAGCTGTACATACCAATTATGAGATGAAACAATGAATGCCATATGTATGTCTCAAGACAATTATGAGAAGTGAGGTCCTCGTATGTTCTAGAGATATGAATCGACCTTCTTAGGGGTTGTCAAATGGTACTACATAAATTTATTTATTTTATAAAGGGAATATATTAATATCACAGAGAGATGCCAATTACACCCAGACTCTGCAACAACACAATGTTCGAGAGACATTAAGGATGCACACAGTCCAGAAATGATGATGAAGAAGAAGAACTAAAGATCCCACTACAATGATCAATGCCTTTTAGTTGCAACACATCCACCACCAACACCAAGACAACACCCGAAATCCAATTTCTCCAAAAGCGACGCCTCCAAGAAGGTAACCGTGCACAAACGGCGTCCTCGTCCGATCAAAGATCTTAGGTTTTCATTCTGGAAAAAGTCTGTACTCTCAAAATAATGTCTTCAAGATGGTCATTGCTAGGCACAAATAATTAAGGCTACCTCGAATTTTCATTCTGAAATATAAGACTACGTACTCCTCATGTGATGCCCCCCCCCCCCCCCCCCCCCTCCCCACACACACACACTTGCCGAAGCCATTGCTACGAGACACGAATCACCAAGAAAATCCCCCATCGCCTCAAGACTGGATCCACAATTACTAGGACTCAAATCTTAGCCTCCATGTAATTCTCCAACACTGTAACCGCCGCATCCACCCGCGCAGGCACCTTCGACCCCGAGGCCCGCCACCACCACGGATGGCGTCGGCGACGACGATAGTGAGAGAGGGACGCCGACTAGGAGCTTTGGCGGAGCTAGGGTTTGGTCTCTAGCGTCGCCCTAGGGAGCGGACGCGAGAGGCGTTGTGCTGAAACTGGATGGTCCTAAAGGTACTTTTCGCGATTGTTGGGAAACATGCCGCAAGGCGTGGTCAAGGAATATATTATTTGCTCCTTGATGTAGAAATATCTCTACACCTCTCTACTGACCAGATTCTAAATTACATGGACACAATGACTAGGTTAATTCCTATCTCGGCTTAGGAATCTTTCTCACGAGATTGGGAAGATAGGTCCAGGATAACAAGCACTCCTCTTGAAGTTGACCAATGTATGAATGATTCTGACTTGGTATGAAGGTCGTTCGTCCAAATCTTATATTTATTTAGAAAAATGGTTTCTGATTTCTATAAAATGTTGATAGGAATACAATGACCATCAAGGATTAATTTGGAGCAGCCAAACTAGGGGACCAACTCAATTTGCAACCTTTCCTTCTCTAATCGCATCCTTGAACTGTACAGCCACCCTTAAAGAAACCGTGAAGAACGTACATAGGGTTCCAGCCGACAATCCGTCTACCCAGCCAGGTGAGACGAGTAGATCCTCACCCACACACTAGCGTACTACCTCGATCACCACCACAATCATGGCCAAGCACGGGCATGGGCGCCAGCCGGGCCGAGGTGCACAGCGGAAAGGACGGGCGCGGCATGGCGACGCGCCCGGCGGAGAGGGAACCCACCGATCCTGCGCCTGCGCGTGAGCAAGCAAGGATAGCAAAAGAGCCGGGCGAAATCCGACGCGATCCCGCCTTCACGTGGCTCCGGGCCCGGCACGCCGTGGTCCGGCACGTGGGCGAGGCTCCCATTCCCCCCGCCGTACGTCCGGCGACGGGGAGATCTCGCGCCAAAGCAGGTGACCGCCGGGCCCTCCGCCCACCATCGCCACCGGCAGCTCGCGCGTGGCTGTCGTCGTCCTCGACACCCCACCCCACCCCACCCCACCGCCGCCAATCATTGTCGTTCGTTGGGCAGTGAGACCGTTGAGAAACGTCGTTCGTCCGTCCGGAGGTTCGTACGCGCTTCTGAGTTCTGAAAGATGAGATCTTTCAGTCACATCTTCTCTCGAATGAATAGTGTAAGCTTTCTGTTCTGCTAGCCAGCTTTGAGCGTAGGGTAGTGAGAAACCGGACCAACAAGAGAAGAAACAAAGTTTATTCCTGAGTGAGATGTGTTCTTTGAGCATCATCGGTCGATCTCTGGGGGCGGCAGTGGTCTGAATTCGTTCTGATGGAGCACCCGGCCGGCCGGGGAATGTGCCAGGCCTGAATGAAAGATGAAAAAAGTTACGGCCACTTTCACCGCGCGCGTGACGGGACAAAGGTGAATGCGCCTTGTCTGTGGATAGTTTCTACTGCCCGGCCGGCCTGCCGCGCATTTGATTCAGTGCCGTAGAAGCCAAGAAGATGCGAGTATAGGGGATGATCGATTTGCCTGATGATGTGCTGCAATACCATTACCAATGCTGCAGATTTGATGAAACATGTTCTGCCGCCCGAGCCTCCTTATTGGCTAGCTAGCGATATATGCCGGGCAGCCGTGTTTGCGGAGATCGATCATGCCCCCCGGCCGTCGCCGTCAGAATCATGAGCTACTTACTATTCAGATAAAACCCGATCGATGGTGGATAACCTGCAGCTATGTGTTGTGTACACCTGAACCTGACAGCAGAGTGAGTGCGAATTGAATGCCTAGACCCTCATCACTTCTCTAGCGCCGCGCAATAAATTTTGCACTCAAACTGGAGTCTCAAGTCTGAACTGATGTAGATAGCGCGCGCCCAACAGATGGTCTATGATCACTTCACAACCATTACATAGAAAACATAGCTTGATTTGCAAGGGACATGCTGAAAGTGGCCTTGCAGTCAGTTAGCACTCGCACTTGTCTAGCTTTGCCATAATAATAACTGAATGAAGCAAGCACAATGATCTTCCACGGGAGGACGACATATTTGAATGATCTTGACCTTACATCGATCTGTGCCAATATCAGCCGGTCACTAACCTGCCATAACGTGTGCTTCCTCATCATGGCAGGGCAGGAATCATTGTTGGGCAATTGCGCCGAGCCGAGCGAGCGAGCGTGCCGCTCGCCGTCCGTCCATTTGACTGCACGCCCTTTCCGGCCGGGTTCTCCTGGGATTACCCCTGGAACTGGAAACGGACGGGAGTTTAGTCACCTCTGAGTCGATCGATCGTTGAAAGTTTCATTGCCATCATGCTGTTCAACCCTGTCTTCCTGCCTGCCTGCCTGCCTGCGTTGTGCGTTCTGCCTTTTTTTCTTAGAAGAAGACGCTCTCTTGCCTCCTGAGGGAGTGATCATGTGGATCTCAAAACAAAACAAGAAGAGGGAGTGAGCATGTTATTTTTCTTTTATTGTGAAAAAGGGAGTGATCATGTGCAGCGTTACACTGAGAACTTGCCTGTGGCAAGATGGTTAGGAGGGTGGTTGTACCCCCAGCCCACCAGAGTTCAAATCCCAGATTTGACGCTGGTGTTTCTCATTTAGGCGGAATATTCTTCAGTGGGAGGCGACGTTCCCGTCGACAGCGAGGCGCCTGTGGTGACTTCGTCAATCTCAAGACCTGATCCGCCGGCTCAGTCTCTCGGAGGTGCTCATAGGGGTAGGGTGTGCGTGCGTGCGTTCATAGGGGTGAGTGTGTGCGCGTGTATATGAGCGCTTGCGTTGTACTGTGTTTCTCAAAAAAAAATGTGCAGCGTTACACTTACACTGGCCCATGCGCGATGGCAGATCCGATGAGTGGGTTCTGGTGGCTGTGGCTTGCGCACTTCGGCGTTCAGCGGATGAAATGGGCTACTATTGTGGCCCGTATTTGACGTTCATAGCGCCCGTTACGGGCGCTAGCGTACCTCTCACTGTACTGCGAGTAAAATTGGGCTTGACCCTTTCCGGCCGGGTTCTCGTGGGATTACCCCTGGAACTGGAAACGGATGGGAGTTTAGTCACCTCTGAGTCGATCGATCGTCGAAAGTTCCATTGCCATCATGCTGTTCAACCCTGCCTGCGTTGTGCGTTCTGCCTTCTTTTTTTAGAAGAGGCTCTCCTGCCTCCTGAGGGAGTGATCATGTGGATCTCAAAACAAAACAAGAATAGGGATAAGGTGTCAAGCGGGATCCCACCATTATCCCACTTATAGTTCATTTGTGAATATCTAGTTTAAATTTTGATCCAAAATTTTGTAATAGAAGTCACCAAATGAATTAGAAGTGGGATATTGGTGGGATCCCACTTGCATCTCTAAATAGGGAGTGAGCATATTATTTTTCTTTCATTAGGAAAAAGGGAGTGTTCATGTGCAGCGTTACACTGGCCCATGCGTGATGGCAGATCCGCACTTCGGCGTTCAGCGGATGAATGGGCTAGTATTGTGGCCTTTTGGGGAGATGCTTATATATCTGCCCTGCTTTGGCATTTTACCAAAGCCCAAAAGTACACCAGAACATTTGGTTCTCCCTCAGTTAGGCTGCTGTCAGGGAGGAAGCAGGTGACCACACGCCCACCTCGCCGGAGACGGGGACAACGCGGCGTCGTTGGCGAACAACACAGCTGGCCGCATAGGTGAGATGCAGAGAGCTCACCGGCAACGAGATAAGGGTTTGGGGCGGTGGGGGTTCGCCGAATGTTGGGGGGGGGGGGGGGGGGGGGGGGGTTAGGAGGGAGGCCGCAGCGGTAGACCAGCAGTGGGCTACGGTGGAGGAAGCACGGAGACGAGGTACCGCAGGAGCGGGGTCGACCATGAGGAGGGCAGCAGGCAGTCCGGCCGGTGTGGGAGACGGGGACGCGGGGGCTTGAGCTGGACCTGGGGCCGGAGGTTAGGGTGAGGAAGAATACGATGACAGGGAACATGCTGTTTTTGGGCCCAACATAACATGACAGAAATACAGACCGCAAGGAGGATTTGCCACAAATTTAAAAAGTCCCACATGACAGAAATACAGAAGCACAAGCAAGTGTTTCACCGAGATAGTTGATATTGGCCGCCGTTTCCTCTACATGCCACATTGTCTTCGAGCCCAGCATCTTTCAGAGCAATTGCGAGCCTGTATCTCCGTGGCACAACACAACCGACAGAACTAACCCAGCGTTATTCCTTGCCTAAAACATTCTAGCAACAAGGCAAGAGCAATTACATTTACACCTGGAATCAACAACAAGTGTAATATCAACGGTACCTGCACAAAACACCCACAATCTTTGTTGCCAAACCCGAAGAACTTTACAGTGCACCAGAACACCTAGGAAGCTTTGCTACCAGCAGGGTTTCTACCAAACTGAATGATAATTGGCTTGCCTTTGAACGCATAACCATGTGCTAAACTCTGCAAAATCAGAAACGGAACCATTCTTTAGCACTCAATGGTACTCAAGGGCTGAAGAATGAAACGCTAGGATAAAAATAAAAATAAAAATCCACGTGTAAAGCAGATGGAACTTCTTTCTTGACAACTAAAATCATTCACTGATTTCCCTTTTTCATTTATTAGATCTGCTACTTCAAACAAAGTTTGCCAGTACTGGATCTGGTGAACAACTACCGATTATAGCGTTTCTACTGTATTTCAGTAAGCTTTATTAGGCAATATTACGAACTACTACCTCCGTTCCATAAGTCTTGTCGTGGTTTTAGTTTTAGTTCAAATTTGAACTAAAACAACGACAAGAATTATGGAACGGAGGGAGTAATATATAAAATTGATAGTCACTAACCAGTGCACGTTGAGCAAGTTCAACAGATGGAAATGCCACAAAAGCCTGGCCCCGCATCCGTCCTTCCTGGAGCAATATCAGAATATTTCAGAAATAGAATAATGCTCTAGTAAATCGAAGGAATATGGTGGTCGAACTTTTTGTGATATGGCCCAAAACAAACATACGTTTTTATGATAATTTTCAACCTAAACAGCAGATGACGACCAAGGAACATCATTTGGGAACAGACTCTTTTTTATCGTAACCATAGCACAAGCAAAAGATATACACATCTAACCTGCATTAACTTGATAGTTAAACCAGATCTTGCAGCATCGATGCTTTCGAACACAGATCCTTTAAAGAGCAGCTCAAGGCAAAGCGAGAAATTACGAAAGCACTAGGATGTGCAGAGTTCTCATATAAACATTTGAAGAAACACAGTATTCAGTCTCCCACAGTCATACCAAAGACATAGTAGAAGTCATCATGAACAAAATCCTTTGCCAAGTTCTTGATATATAATACACTGGCCGGAATTCCTGGAGTGTAATTCTGCAAAACAGACACAAGGGCGTGTGGGTGAGGCCTCAAAGCAAAATTAGATTGTTTTTTATTTTAAAAATAATAGAGGAACTTTTGTAACTCTTGACTTGTCAAAATAGGCTGATAATTGATGTCTATTTTAATGAATAGCAAGAGAAAAATAACACATGGGAATAGGATCATTGACTCATTATAACATAGCGACATAATAAACCGTAATTACCCAACTACTAGCAACACCAGCTTATGACACTACATTTAATTCTGCTAACGGAAACAATCTTTCTTCAAATTATTAGGATATTATCATCAAGATAAAAGGACGACATGAAGTGAACAACAGATGTGATGAATGTACTGTTTATTCACAAGAAACGTCTTGAAGTCACGTGATAACAACACTAAGACATTATATCATCGAGATGTTCGGGCTGATGAAATTGTCGACACAATGTTGGTGCAAACTGCAAAGACATAATAATACCACATTCATCTACCTTGAACATGGGAAGGGACAAAATCTCCTCTGTTGGTAATTTCTCTTTCTCTATTTCCTGAGGCGTGGCAAAATGTTTTTCTTCAAGTTGTTCATCTCTTGAGGCCAATTCCTTGTCACTAGTACTTTGATTGGCAAGTTCCTTAGGAGCAGCCCTGGGGATAATTTTTATCTGCACAGAGCCATTGGATTACAGAATCAAAAAGTAATTCCACTTTTGAGTTCTGAGAAAGGATGCTTCACCTGCATCATTGGGTTCTTCTTCCTTATTACTTGAAGCTCATTAGAAATTAATGCAGCTGGTTTCACCCCAACTGCTTCATGAGTGACACTTTCATCGACTGTAGGACCAACAATAGTTTCATGCTTTGCGCGCTTGATTTTCCTATCAACATCTTCCTGCGGTAAATATTGCGAGCATATTTTTTAGGCAAGGATGTAACAAATTGAAAGCTACAAACATAGGAAGTAGCACGTACATCAGAAGATTCCATCTCAGACTCATCAGTAGACAAATCAGCCAAATGAAGTTTCTCTGACATAGAAGGCTGTGGTGGAGGGGGAGGAGGAGCAGACACTTCTGATGGCAGAGGGGGAGTAGGCAATGCCATCCGAAATGGGGCTGGTAGGTTCATCTTGTTCATCAAATGCAATACCTGTTAAATAATACATCAAAATAAATACATCTGCCCATGCTGAATGCACAAAATTGAACCTTACAAGTTCCAAAGGATGTTCATGGGGTTGAAATTCTATAAACCTGAGTATAAAATCGGGGAGCAGCAATGAGAGAGTTGACAATATTTGTCAATATGTTTCCATCTGGCGGTGGATATCCATACCTAAGATAAGTAAAGAGCACTCTGATAAATCTCAATTCTCAAGTGAGACGCTGGATTAGGACTGCCACATGGATAAAAAGTTTTGCAGAGAACAATTTGTTGAAAAACTATGACACATTGCATAACTATGGCGTGACAGAAGTACGAATTGCATCAACTCTCGGTCCACAAAACTTCATAGTTTGGAAGTGGTCTACTGGTGTGGCAAATAATAAGCGTGAAAAGTAAAGTGTGGCAAATAATAAAATCCCCCATTGATTCTATTACTTCCAATTGGATAATTCAAGCAAAATGGCCGCAAATATTTTGCATTGTATATTCACTGAATTTAGAATAAGCGACCCAGTAGCAGTAAATAGAACTACTCACTTCTCATGGAGAGAAGGATTTTGTTGTAACGGGAAAATGGACAACTTTTTTATTAGATATACAATGTATTCCATTTTTTATATAACTAAAATTTGACCACCGATTAGATCAAGAAAATGTGGTTACGTGACAGAAAAAAGAAAAAAGATGCCAATGAGTGAGAAACGCTTTTGATTATTAATCAGATGATATTACTTTTTCCTCATATAATCCACGTATTACTCTGTTATGATTCAATACAGTTTCACCTTCTTGCCTAAAAAAACTGGGTTTTTTCACTTCCCATATGATCTCTCTACACAAAGCATGCAGATGCTTATGGCTTGGAGACTATTCAACTTACTTTTGCTATTCTGAAAGTAAGTGAACATGGAAACAGATTATGGGAACTCACCTTTTAGTTTAAGCACGTCAGCAGATAGGGTATGAGGCCCATGACCATGTCGTTTAGATGATTGCAATTTTGAGGTTTGGTTGAGAAAAAAACAATGTCTCTGGTATTACTGAAAATGGATTGAAATGGTTTCTTTGGTTGAGCATTGCAGTTAGGTTATTTTATAGACATATCGGTGGCGTTTCTAGAAACAATGCTTGATTTGGAGTTAGAATAAATTAAAACATTGGCTATACATTGGGAGCTTTTGATTAAGTTTTTTTAGGTCCATATATTGTAGCTAAAGGCCTTTATTGTTTTCTGTATTCACCAACGAAATATTCTTGTGCTAGCACTTGATGATTTATTCCCTATAATTTTCGCTAATCTTCATTATTTAATTCTAAATAAAATAAAATGATATTTCTATATGAGTTATAAAACTTTCACTGTACTTACTATAGTTCCGTGGCAACACACGGGTTTTGTGCTAGGTTCTGATAAGACATGATATGTTGATTAGCTAGGTGAAATGGTTTAAGTGTTCCTAAGAAAAAGAAGATATTAGAAAATAATGAGTGAAACAACAACGATAGCAATAACATACTCAAGCTGAGGAGGAAAAGGATAGTCCACACCAAGCCTAGAAGCAATTGGTTCAAAAGTTGATGCAGAATTCTTATGCTTCTGGGCATTCATACTTGGAACTTGAGGAATCCCCTGAGCTAATTGCTCCTGTACTTTCCCAAGGAACCTCAACCTGCCAAAACCATCTATTAGCAAACAAAATAAAGGACAGAAGATTGATTCACAAAGATTAATAATAAGAAAACAATTCATCTTGTGTAGCTAGTTATAACAGAAACTGTACAAATGATCAAGCAAAGGGTGTACTTGAGGAAAGTAACCAGCAGAGACTATGCTTGATTGGCTGCTCCACAATGCACAGTTCCCCAACCTATTTCAGTGAAAATAGTTAGGTATAAAAAACCTATATGGATCACATAGGAGAGCAGACCAATCTAGCGCTTAAACATGCGCTTAATTGCGCCCAACATTTTAATCCTTCATAAAAGGGAAAAGCGGAGACAAAAGGCTCAATCAACGCCTAGCACTTAACTAAAACGAGTGAATATGCACACTAAAACGTGTCTAGATACATATAGTACATGTGAATCTGGGAAAAGCTAACACACCTTAGGAATGGAGGGAGTACATGTTAACGACTTTGGTAACTTGTTACGTAAAGCTAGCAGCGTTCTTTAAGTTACTGAGATTGGTCTGCTCTTCTAGGTGATCATATAGTTTTTTTTACCAAACTATTTTCACCGAAACAGGTTGAAGAACTGTGCATTTGTGAATTTTAGGGATGAGATGGCGGCCAATCAATCAGAGTCTCTGCTGAATAGGTTCTTTCCTCAAGTACACGCTCTGCTTGATCATTTGTACCTTTTCTGTTACAGCTAGCTGCACTGCACGAGATGAATTGTTTTCTTATTATTAATCTCATTAAAACTACTACCTCCGTCCCAAAATAAGTGTCTCAACTTTGACTAAAAGTGGATGTATCTTGAGATACATCCATTTTTTGGCAAACTTAAGACTGTTATTTTGGGACGGAGGGAGTAGCACTTTCTATATAACCAGCAAGCATATATCATAAAAAACATCTCTATATAACATAATCAGCGAGTAAAAATAATCAGAAACATCACTTATATAGAACCAGCAACCAAAAATCATCAAAATTACCACTTTCTATACAATCAGCAAGCATATTGGGCACCAGGCCGACGATCGTCGTGATCACGGTATGTGGATGGCGGAGCCGGTTGACGATGGAGAAGGCGGTGCGTTGAACTCCAGGGCTGGCGGGGATTTCGGTGGCTGGTCCTAAGTCGACGGCGAGCTACACATCAAGCGGGTGCTCCGTGACACCTGACACCACGGCGAGGTCAAAGCACCCTGTCTCCACCTGAGGAAGCCGAATCGAAGGGAATGAGCTCGCTGTGGGCACGCGGGCGAGCAGTGGATGAGCGACGGCGTGCGGCCGTGCGGGTCGAACCTCCGGTTCCCGTTCTCGATCTCGAGCCCGGCAAAACCCTTGGCGACGGGGAGAGGGCGTGCGGCCGTGCGGGGAGCGGGCGTGCGACCGTTCGGGGAGAGGGCGTGCCGTGTGCGGCCGTGCGGGGAGCGGGCGGGCGGCGGCGTGCGGCGCTGGATCGGGGAGGCGCTGGAGGACCGAGATCAAGGGACTTCACCACTGAACACTGAAGTCAGAGAAAATTGCACACACGTGATAAAATTGTACTACTCGCTCCTTCTCCTTCCAACAAAAGATGTCTCAACTTCATCAAAAAATTGGATGTATCTAGACATGACTTAGTGCATAGATACATCCAAATTTGATTAAAAAAAAGACATCCTTTGTTGGACGGAGTGAGTACTACAAAACACATAATCAAACAGTTTTTAAACAGTTTTTGCGCTCACTCAACTTTTAAGATAATAGTAAACATGCCCGTGCGTTGCAACGGGACAACAAAATATTAAACTCTTAGACTCGTTTGGTTTCTCCCACAAAACTGGTCTATTAGTCGAACCCACAATATGTTTCGATCGGCAGAACACGTATGTTTATCCGCTTTAGTTTATATTGGCCTAAACTCCGCGCGTTACAATGGAAAAACAGTTTTACTTTTGCATAAAACTTTTATGTGACCCAAATTTTTCCCCAAAATCGAAACCCTAGCCAAGAGAAGTCTGACATACTAATATGTGAACTTGGGGAGCTCCCTAGAAAATTTCATCGGTCTGTATTTCATCAATCCATATTTATATATTTCTTATAACTACTGAGACTTGTAGAATGCGATTTGATTGGCCCAGCATGGCGGAGGTTAATTATTTCAAAAACACCCCAAACTATGTTGATTACTTGTCATGTGGTCCCTTTGCATTTTACAATATTTACCTTATATTTATTCCATGTGCTATCTGTCACCGCATTTTTATACAGTTTTCAAGATGCAATTATAATTTGATTCATCAGAACTGATTCATTCAACAAAGCATTTGGGCTGAATAGATAAATTTGTGAAATTCAGACAACAAAACATTTAGATTTCATTTGATTTGTACCTAT
Organism: Poa annua; assembly: GCA_026929855.1. Taxonomy (NCBI): domain Eukaryota; kingdom Viridiplantae; phylum Streptophyta; class Magnoliopsida; order Poales; family Poaceae; genus Poa; species Poa annua. The sequence goes on from CM049433.1 coordinate 78,785,871, forward strand.
ATTTTCCAGCACAGACATACAACAATGGCAGTGTTGAAAAAAACAGAGGAAACCATTATTGAAATATACATTCACAAAGGTGCGTCCAGCTTTTTGTCGATATGAATATTGCAAGCAAACTGGAATACTGCGAGGGCAACAAAGTCAAGTACGCTCAAGCTCCATTAGGGAGAAGGAAAGGATGTGTAGATTAAGCAATGAAAAGAATAAAAAATTAGACTTAACTACTGAAGATTGCAAGCAAAACCATCTAAAGATAACATCCTTGCTAGGACCAGGAGGCTTCTCAGAGCTCAGGCATTCTCAGCCGTCTTTTATATTTCGTAGTTGATCCCGGCCGTCCGTTTCCTTCCACCGCTTACACGGCGCGCCGATTTCTACCCGCCGGGCGTTACGCTGCGTCGCTGACAGTGGTCCCATCTATTCACGGCCCCGCATGTAAGCGTGCATACCGGGTCGTTTCCCACGTAAACGTCTCACGGGGACGACGGGGCGCGGTGGCACGGCCCGTGCTTCCGACCAAAGACTATGGGCAGAATCGTCTTTTCGCGTCTTCGGCATGGCGACGGGACGACGGCCGTACGCGCGTGGCGACTTGGGAGGCGACGTCGGGTACGGGAGCTACAGCCGGCGGTCGCCTCCGCCCCTGCCCTCGCTGCCCCGGACGCCTCTTATGTGCGGCGCGCCTCCTAGGAACCCTAGACGCTCATTTTTCCGATCTAGGGTTTCCGCCAGCAGTCCTCGCTTTCGATCTAGGGTTCCCCGATTGGCTGTCGGCTCCGTCGCTTCCTCGATTCGGAGCCACGCCAAGAGAAGGGGGCATATGGAGAGGTCGTGGTGGTATAGGAGGAGCCGTGCGTTGCCTCGAGCGGCGCCAAGAGAAGGAGGCAGATGGGGAGGTCGCGGTGATGCAAGAGGAGCCGCACCGCGCCGTTTCCTTGAGCCGTGCCAAGAAAAGGAGGCAGATGGGGAGGTCGCGGTGGTGCAGGAGGAGCCGCACCGTCACCATCGTCCTCGACGTGAGCCTCTCTCTCTCTCTCTCTTAGTTTTCCTCTTCTCCCTGTAGTGGCTTTGAAGTGAAAAAGGAGGAGGTGGCTGGGAGATGAGGTCGCCTCGCTGCATCGCCATTCCTCGGCTCCACAAGCACCTACAGTAGCAGCCCAAGATTTCCTCTTTGTGTGGTATGTATCTCCGTCCTCCACCTCTGATTTTCTCTTTCTCCCCGTCTCACCTCCTCTCTCTATGTCTCTCTGTCAGGCGCGAGGGCCATGACGCGCAGATGATGCACGCGACAAGCTCGACGTCCACCGGCGCATCACTGGCTCCATGTCCCTGGTTGCATGTTGAAGCTCCTCCGGCCGCCATCCACCTGGGGCAAACCTCCAACTCGTCCTCCGCATCTCAAGCAAGGTATTGTGCATGATTTCTCCTATGTCTCTTCTTTTTTGCGTGTGCTTGTGAAAATAGTAGTTTATTAGATTTAATCTGGTCTTGTGTGAAGGAAGAATAGGGGTAAAATTCCCTGTGGTAATACCTAATTTTATGTGAAATCTGATATCTTCTCATTTCTCTCTATTGGTTTTGGTTCAGATGTGTTATGGAAGAAGATGAAGTTCCAGAGAAGATTAGTCCTCGATGTTCTCTAGGTAATTGTTACAGCCTTTTCAGATCTGAACATTATGGCAGCAAGGCGTATTGGATTTAGTGGTGTGAGATATGTGTATGCTGCCAGATGTGCTTAGTTCTTTTTTCAGTGCTTCTCAACCGTAGTGCAAGCTAGGGGTTGTTGACTTTGTGTGGCTGCGTTTGATGGCAGCATGGTGGCGTATTGGATTCAATGGTGTGAGATATCTGTGTGCTGCCAGCTTTGCTTATTTTTTCAGTTCTTAAATCATGTATATTATGCTAGATCAAATACCATGTAACATGATGCATTACAATATATTGTTATATCCATCAATATATCTGCAGTAATCAATCAAGGTTTTTTTCCTAAAAATCATAATGGATTTGGAGCTGCAATGTTTTGTTTACCATATTTAATTTTAACTCATTGTCATTACTATTACATGAAGTATCTTATTTATCCGGTGCCTTATCTTACATTCCTTTTGTTATAATCTGCGTACACAGAATATGACTACATAGAGCTATAACTTTATATCCTTCTATGTACTTATGATAGGCCTTCTAGGACAGAAATCCACATTACTTTATTAATATGAGGTTGTTAGTTAATGTCGTGTATTACCATCCTTGTGGAGTGATCACATTGCATTCACTCCCAGGTGGAGATCAACTCTAAGATGAGGGCATCCTGGCCGACTGGATCATCGAGGTGCACCAGAAGTTTGATCGCATGCCTGAGTCCCTGTACCTTACTGTGTACATCATAGACCAGTACCTCTCGATGCAGCCCATGCTTCGGTGGGAGCTGCAGCTGGTGTGTCTCAGCCCTACTAATCGCTTGCAAATATGAGGAGAACTGGGCTTCTGAAGTTGAAAGCTGAAAAACCTTGATTCAGTTGCGGTTTAAGTGTCCATTGAGTGTTCTCATTAAATTGCAAACTTTTGCAGGTGAACAATTTCATTTTGATATCACATAGTGAGTGTAGGGAGCAATACTGAGGAGGAGAAATCAATTCTGAACAGGCTTCAGTGGAACTCGACCGTTCCTACACAATGTCTTTCTCGTGCGCTTTGCAAAGGTAGTGCCTTCCTCTGATTCGAAGAAAGATAAGGTGGTAAATATTGAATACACCATAAATACATTCAGATGTATCTGCACTGTGAGATTGTATTTCACCATAAGTGAGTTTGTCTGCTGAATAAGTTTATCTGGTTGAATGAATGCAGATGGAGAACATGGTGTTCTTCTTTGCTGAGCTGGTGCTGATGCAGTACTCGCTGGTGCTGCCCAACCCCTCCATGGTTGCTGCTGCTGTCTAGACAGCCAGGCTCACCCTCAAGAAAACACCTGTTTGGACTGACACCCTCAAGCACCATCCGAGCTTCACCGAGTCACAGCTAACGTAAGCATGCCCACCTACTGGCTTTACTGAATTCTCTCCTTGCTTAAAATGTTTTTTTAATGGTTCCTTGCTTAAAATTTTGTTGTGTTCAGGGTACCGACCAATCTTTTTCTGATGTGTTTACCACAACTTCTTTATTTAGCTTTATCGCATGCAAATTTTGTCATAGTTCTTCTCCTTTTTGTCTGCATGTATCTTGGACTCACTGTTGGGCCTAGCAATCTTGCATGTATAAATAACTTGGTTTGATGTGATACGTGCTTACACTAATATTATTATGTGCCCATTCATGATCAAAAACAAAATCAGGTTCTTTATAGCCGATGAAGTTTAAAGTGATTTGCTGTTATCATAAGTGATCTTGGGCTTTTACTTTTTTGTTATTTACTTTCGCTTCAAATTTATTTTGTCCAGGAGTATTACAGAAGAAGAAGCTCTTGCCAACAATCCCATCATCGGTGCTCTGCATATTGGCTCTTATCTTCAGGTTAGAAAGATGCTTAACCATCTCTGTGATACTAGCCATTTAATTAGTCGTTCAAGCATTCTAACTTAGCCCTTGAATCAGTTTGCACTTTGATTTAAACAGTCTTATGGTATCGACACATTCTCTGTTTTCTCTTACACATTTTGTTCTTACTATACCATTGGCTGCTCTAATTAGAAAAAGTTTATCCTTACAATGTTCTTTCATACCTTGTGTAGTGTGCTCACAGTAGGTTCATGTAGCTTCTTTTGCATAGGAAAAGCAGAGTGTGTCTACTTATGAGGCTGATTTAGAAATTCAGCCATGAGATTCTTCATTTATGATCTCCTGCGGGTTGAGATCATGTTCATTTATAATCTCCTGTGTGGCGAAGTCGTGAAAATGAAATACGCCCGTTTAGTGACCCTAAAGCATCTTATTCATTTAACCTTGACATTCTGCTGAAGTATGAGACACTGCACCATTTATTAAGATTCAACAAAGATAATATATATATATATTATGTATGCATTATTAGCTGTGTAAATTATAGACCAATCATAATGTGCATTGTATTCACCTGGTCTGCACAGATCCTGTGGCAGTGATGGCAGCATGAGGTGCAGATGACGAGAAAAGAACCAACGACCTTGCCGTACCCGTTATGTCTCTTCTTTCTTCTGCCGTCATTGTCCCAAGGCTACTTGAACCTTTACTCTTTTATTCTTCATATCTCCACTTCTCTGTGGCAGTAACCATATTCACATTCATGTTTTTTCACTCCATTTATGTACCTCAAGAACTCGCTTCTGATGGCCAGGAAGTACTAGGGAGGCCACAGGCTAGCAATGCTCCAGTAGACTAGGACAACTACCAAAGTTCATGCCAAGAAGGTAACTCATCTTTCCGGCACTGAATTTATTTGGAATTGTGCAGCTGAAGACCTTGGATGATGTTTGTGCCGACGTTGGCCAGAAAGAGTGTAAAAAAATGCAGATATGTTCCCTTGTGTTTAATAAGAAGACTTAGACCAAACAAAGGAATTATTTTTCTCCTTTAGGTCCTAATTCAGTAGCTGTCTTGTGATCATACGGTGTTCTGTGTCACAGATAATGATATGACTGAATCTAATTTAATGCAAGATATTCCAATTTTGGTTTCGGTCACTTGCTTGACGGATTTTTTTTTGATGGACCATGAATAAGCTGTTGTGTCTCCTTTTTCCCATATGATTGATATATTGAATTGGTCATGTCGTCTGTACATCAATGGAATATTGGTAATTGGTACCACAATTGTTTTACTTTGCATTATTAAGCATACTTAATTATATTTTGCAGCCTATATATTATTGTTCATGCTTCTTTCATGTATTGATTTTATTTGGAATTATGCGGCTGCAGACCTACAGTAGTTATGATTCAGCAAGTTTATGGCTTTGTTAGTAGCTGACTGTGCTAAAGATTCCGTATTATCACCTTTTGCAATCTCATTTCTCTTGCTGGTCTGTAACAAGGCTCATCGTTATTTTCTTGACGTTGGCCTTCTTCCCTAACTCCTCCGCATATGTCTATACTTTAATTTAAGAAATGGCTGTTCATATCCATGATAGTAGGAAACAGTTGTTGTTATCTTCCTGTTTCCTGTGAAATATCTTTATCTGTGTGGTCTGTGAGCCATTTGGTTCTCATTTTGCTGAATGAACCAATAGTAGGAAGTATTATTCAGATATCCAATTGGAAGGCACCAATTCCATCGACATGGCACATAATACATTCGGCATTTGACCCTTTCTTTATTGTCTGTTACTCCTAAAGCTAAAGCACAATAGAGTCTAAAACTTAATTAGTTAAAATGATGACTTAGTCTTCTTATTAATTTGCATTAAAATTTCCCCTTTTGGTATTATTAATCATGTTTTACTAATCCGAATGGCATCTATATGTATACAGTTTTCAACTTAATTCCTTTGCTTTTCTCTATAGCAACATAATGATTGGCCTAGCATGACGGCTCCTTTTTCATATGTGTTGATTAGAGCTTGAAAATAATTCTCTACCAGAGATTATATAGTTCTGTCAATTTTACTCCTGCAACCCGTCTCATGAGAAGGATAGATAAGATGTTCATACAGTAGTCATGCAAATGCTGTATCATGCTTCCTGCACTAATATGTCACTTCGGTGTTTCTTGCCGCTATGTGTTAGCCCACTTGATCTGCTAGGTAGCTTTCTTCCTCTCCTACTGACCATGCATTGACTGCTAATTTAGTAGTGTGTGACCATGTGTTATTAATTGAAATGATGCATCCCTGGGTCCATGTGATTCACAAGGATTTTATAAAATCATGGAAACTCTATTAAAGTGAGGAGAGACACGGAAACAAAACCGCAAAAGGAAAGGGTATATATTATCTTCCTCATCACATATTAACACAATTTTCCTTCTGTTATTTCACTAGGATTATTGCTTCTATTTTTTGCCTTCAGTGTTTCTCATCTCAAAAGTCTTAATAACGTGACTTCGATATACAGGTAAACGACATGCTTACATTTTTTGTCTCTTTTCCAAGAGGCGCAAAATCCTAGGCATTCGCTAGATTGTGCATAGTCATCAATGCGTAGCTATGTTACTAGAAAGCAGAGATAGCATGAGGAAGAAAGAGTGACTAGATATATTTCCATGTTTTTGGCAAACAACTCATCAATTAATTATTAGCTCATGACCTATAAAGTTTTGAAGATCTGTGATCCGTCCTTGATTGTGTTCTTCCTTTTTCTCATTGAATCTGAGAAGTTCTTTAGCATACTTCGTGCAGAAACTTAAAAGGGATCATTTGGAAGAGAAAGAAAATAATTATGAGCACTGATCCTCAACCTTAATTTTAGCACCGATTATTCAAGAACCGAGTGTCCATCATAACAATTTTAATAATGTGTCCATCATAACTCTCCAGCGCAAAAATATGCGTTCAGGCTTCCTAGAAAAGCATTTATCATTCATGTGTTTATTATAGTAATTGGTGACAATTTTCATCAGACCGCGTCGGTTCGGAGATTGTATGCTAAGAAGTATAATCCCGATTCATCGTATTTTCTACTTTGTGCAAGGGGTTAAATCTGATAATTTTCATCGGAAAAGCATTTGTGATGCATGTCCATTTGAATGCATTGTACCTTTTATCTTCTGCTCTTTGTCTGATTATATGTTCTTCTCTGTTCTTAACTGTGGGTGTAGTTCATCGTCCAGGAAAGGTGCAGCTATCGCGGCAGCCGACAAAAATATGTCCCAAGACTGAAGGCCCAGTCTGGTGCCTCCTGTCGAAGCATGATAATGCTTAGTACTAATTCAAAATATCCAAGAAACTGCCACCACTCTGGACGGTGCTATTTTTGCTGGGTTGTTATTCAAGATTGGTGATCAGCTCCTCTGAAAATGAATTCCTTCTGAAGACCATGTTTCCACTCTTATCTGAATTTGATTAGCAGCCTGTCATTCAGTACTTTATAGAACCTGGTTATCTTATGTTTTCGATTTCCATCCGAGAATGTGTAGTGTACCTTGGTGTATCTACTTTCACTCCGTGTGCCCTTGGTGCTCCTATTTGCACGTTTAAAATTTTGTCTGCATTGTTAAGTTAGTTCTCTCTGTCACATTCACACACTATCTTAGTTTGCTCGCATACTCTGGTAAGTTGGTGTTCTGTCGTTTCGATGCAGCTGCCATACAGTCATCATATGTTATTATATTATTAAGATTTGGACTTTTAAGCTGTGTGCTATAACACTGGCTGGTATGTTCGTTCTCTTAGTATGCTTTACCTGTTTCTCCATATTTTCTCGATTGTATGTTTTTGTAATCATTCTCGTGAGACTGCTATTACTAACGTTGTCTCAACATGAATGTGCTACTTGTCAAAATAGAAAAAAACACGAGTGTGCTATTTGGTTTCTATTCTGCTTGAAATTTTGGCCTATGTGTGAACTATTTTTAGAATCAATATGTAGCGCTCGGCAAGCCTCCTCATGCCCCAAATTTAGTGCCTTTGATAAACTTTCTGTAAATAAAGGTCTGATCTCTGTGCTAAAACCAGATATATTACTACCACTGCTAATAACATCACCTCATGTCTCAACATGTATGTGCTATAAGCATTCTATTACTTGAACCAATAAGTGCTTCTCTCAGGAAGCCTAGATGCAACTCTCATGAAGCCACCTTATGTTATGCCAGTCTGGTCTGAATTCTGAATTTTTATATTACTTTCCCTGTGTATTTCAACATTGCTCTGATCATTCTGTTTCTAAGGTTTTGATAACATGATGCACTGATTGTTGATTTCATATGATTCTGCAAATATGATTTCAAGTCTATAGACTTCTGATCAGTTCTATGATCTCTGTACTTAGGTCAAATATGCTATAGTTTCGAGTAACAACTTCTTGACACGACTGCTATTGCCATCCTGTTTCGCTTATACATATGGATATTACTCATCTACTCACTCCGTTCTGAATTAATTGACTCAGATTTAATACAAATTCTTGTATTAAATCTGAGTCAATTAATTCAGAACGGAGGGAGTATTTAGTAATATGTACAAACTTTGACAACCACGGGCAAAAAATTTAAAGAACCAACATGTGTCGCGCGGCGAGCCGCGCCGTTCGAATCTAGTTACGGCACATCAGGCCACCACCCAGCGGCCATCCCCATCGCACGGCCTTCTGTCCCATTTTTGCTCCGTCGCTCGCATATGTGGCCCAAATCCTTGCTCGCCAGCCTCAAAACGGACAAACATTGCTGCTCAGCTAGTCCCCGAGATTGCAAGGCAAGGAAGCAAGAGCGGCCCGCGGGACATCCCAGATCTTAGAGCTCCACGGCAGCAGCAGCAGCAGCAGCAGGAGCTCGCTAACTCGCACGCGCAAGGTAGGGACTCCGACGACTCAACATTGTCAGATTCCGGGCGACGCTCTGCTGGGGTCTTCTGCAGCTTCCACCAGCGCAGAACTCACATCTGAAGCAGATCTTGGATCCATGGAAGTTGTGCGTGAGCGTTGTCGTTGACACCATCCACACGCTCTGCCTCCTCCAAGTCCGTCTCCGGGGGTCGCGAGCCACGACAGGGGATCCATCCCACCGCTCGTCACGATGAAGTGGTACAGCGGGGATGTGGGGTGTCACGACCCGATCACAAGGATGTGACGAACAACTGGATCAGTACCAATATATGGATATAAGTTGAGGATACAACAGAGTTTGGGGTGAGAAATCAGCAAAAGCAAGGAGATGGGAAACTAGAGCAGGAGGTGAGGAACTGGAGCAGGGGACGAGAAGCTTGCGCATGATTCAATTCTTCGATCCTTTTCCCTATGCTGGTCTCCTCGTATATAACCTTGGTCCACTCTCCCGTAGTTGGGCCAAGCCCACAGACCACAAAACGCTCTGAAGTGAAGCCCAATGTAATAGTACCGGCATGACCCTTGGGTATGACATTCTCGCCTCCTTAAAATGCGGCTTGCCCTCAAGCCGCTGATAAGATACCAAGGAATAACAAAACCACCGGGATCCCATGGTTTTTGCACTTGTCGGACAACAAATGCTGACCACTGTCCAATAACAACAGCAACATAACCACTATGATCATAATCACCGTCATATTCAAGGGAGACACCTTCAAAACTCATGTCACGGTGAGTACTGCCCAGAAGCATGATACCTCAATAATGTAGAACTTGCACCAAAAATTACTCAATGTAGCAAGCACTATGAAAAAATGTCCATCAAAGTAGCTGGTCAAATGCAAGACATAACTGACAGCATAGCAGTTCAGATCCTCACGTGGCTGACCTGTAGATGGCCTCCCTTTGGCACTTTCACAGTGAATATCCTCTGTCATAAACTGTTGTAGCCTAGCACAACACCCGACAGTATTCAAGCAGGCATAAGCCGGAAACACCTCTAATGTTGTCTCCGGAGGTGTTACCATCGTAGTGATAACCCACAATACGGATCCCCAAGATGATGCTCCACCGTGCCCAGCTGGGCCTGTACATCCGCTCCCATGTGAGAACGTCCAGAACACCTCAAGTGTACAAGGGGGCAGCGGCAAGGTAGAATATGGAATCACAGCCCTCCTCGATGCAGTAGCAGCGCGCGGTGGCGGTTCGACAATGCCTTTGTAAGTTATACTTGTGTGCTCGGCGACGAACGAAGCCCATGGCGACGGCCTGAGCAACGAACCTCGTTGCTTGGTACTCGGAATCACATCCAGTTCAAAATCAGATATCAGCACGCCCATGTCATCGGCGTCGAAGGTCGAGCACCTTGTTGACATGATGGTCTCTAGCTTGAGGACAGAAGATGGCCGCTGTGACGGGGTTGATGTTGCCTCTGCAGGAACTGTGGAGGATGGGGACGTGGTCCAGAGGACCGGGGACATTGCCGTGAGGCTGTCTCCCTCACGACCATACGCTCGGTCACCCGTCGAGCAGGTGGAAGGTGTCACTGCAGCGACACTGACAGTGTCCTTGTTGATCTCCGACAAGGCCGCGAGCTTGGGGAAGACGCCGACAGTGGCACCGCTGCTCAGGCACTCCGTCGAGCACGTGGTAGACGTCAGAGCACCACGACAGCTGCCATCAATGGTGGTGATGTCGTGGCCTTTCCTGCACTGAACTGGAGAAGCAAGCTCGGCGAAGACGTTGGTGAGGGTCACCTTAACGCCCATATTGTCGGCACCCATCGCCATTTCCTCCACAATTTCGTCCTCCCTTATGCGAGCAAGGCACGATGCACCAGTGATACTGGAAGGAGATCTCGACCGCACAGCTGCTTGAATATCATCCCGCAGGCCCTCAACGTAGTGCTGGACGAAGCACTCGTTCTTGAGGTTGGGGTTGAGAGCCAGCACACGGTGTAGATGCTCCCAGAACTTCGCGGTGTACTCCACCACAGTTCCGATCTGCTTCAGCTCCAGCAACGGGCGCATGTGCGGATTGAACAAACACATGGGCATTTTGTCGAACAGATGGTGGGCAGGGAGTGGGGTGGTGATTTTTCTGGGGCTCTGATACCAAATTGTCACGACCCGATCACAAGGATGTGACGAACAACTGGATCAGTACCAATATATGGATATAAGTTGAGGATACAACAGAGTTTGGGGTGAGAAATCAGCAAAAGCAAGGAGATGGGAAACTAGAGCAGGAGGTGAGGAACTGGAGCAGGGGACGAGAAGTTTGCGCATGATTCAATTCTTCGATCCTTTTCCCTATGCTGGTCTCCTCGTATATAACCTTGGTCCACTCTCCCGTAGTTGGGCCAAGCCCACAGACCACAAAACGCTCTGAAGTGAAGCCCAATGTAATAGTACCGGCATGACCCTTGGGTATGACATGGGGGCGGCAGAGCAGGATGAATGGCGCGCTCGGCGCCGTTCGCAGGCGAGGGAAATCGGCATGTCGTGGGCATCGGTATGAGGGGGAAGAGAGGATTTGGAGGTCAAGCAGACTGCGGTGGAGAGGGAAGCGTTGACGGCTGTCGCGCCTCCTTCCACCGTGCCGACGAGCAGAGCACCGGGGCTATAGGAGAGGTCGGGAGGTGGGGAACGAGGGTAGCCAAACAAAACAACCGAAGCGAAGCGATACCGTGGCAATTGATGTATTATGTACTTTGGTGGGAGGGCAAAACCGTCCAAAAAAAGGGTTGACGAAAAATTGGGCAGAAACCTTACCGCTTTTATTATTAATATAGATATAGATATAGATATAGATATAGATATAGATATGTTGCGGCTAGCCCCAAATAAATACTCTTAACAACGTATCTGACAAGTGGAATTATATTTTTATATCGTATACGACACTTTAAAAATAGTTACCGTAATTGTATATGATAATTTAAAAAAAATGCTCAAATATGTCCTGACCTTTTCAATTTTTTCTATGCTAAAACACAAAATATTTCATATTGAGATTTTACCTAGTACATATCATTTAAACACGTGCGACGGACAGGTAATGACGTTGTGCATCGTATGGCGAAGGAAGGCTGCGAGAATAAATTGTGTAAAACTTGGTTGGGATGTGCCCCGACTTGACTTTTGTATCATGTGGACTTGGATGTGAGGGTTTAATAAAGTCAGTCTATTTAATCTAAAAAAAAAGTAGATATAATTTTTCTGAAACATTAAGTTATATCAGGGTGGCTGGCTATTTGTGGGGTAGATTTATCATATATTATGTACTTGTATTGTTTATACATTTATGTGTCATATTTTAAATGTTAATTGGAATTTTAGATATCATTATAAAATATAGAAAAAAACATGTCGTTTATTTTATTTTATCATACAATTTTTTTGACCATGCTACCGTAGGGGTTTACGGTGTAAATTTTATCATACAATTATGTTGTAATTTTTTTAAAAATATGATATATAGTATAAAAATTTGGCCCCACTTGTTAGGTAGTTGTTATGTACACTAATATATTGTGCCTCAAAAAAAATACACTAATATATCCTTTTGGACTAGCCGCAGCATATTATATCAAAAGTTGGTGTTAGTCGCAAAGGTTATTTTGATTCTGTGTTTTGTGTAACTTTATCACCAAATATTGGTGTTGTGTGCATTTTGCTCTTGACGTCACGTTGCAACTTTAGGCACTTTCTTCCGTTCCGTTGGATTGACATCCATAATCTAGATTTATTGCTAAAATTTAAAACTATTTAGAAAAAATTCAATAGGCTATATTTATTTTATTACGTATGCTGAAAAGGTTTGATTTTATTTTGGATAAACTGTTTATAATTAAATAGATTTTCTTTGGCTCGCTGCTGACTCGTGGGCGGCTGTGGAAGGACATCTAGAGCGTGGTTGGAACGTAGCTCAGCTGGTTGGTCCCTTGTGGTGGAACCAGTCCACCCAGGTTCAAGTCCTAGACTTGACGGGTGTTCACATTTTCTTGAATTTTCCAAGATTTAACCGGCGCTGTGCTTTCAGTGGTAGGTAACGTGCCCGTCAACAGCAATGCACCTGTGGTGACTTCGTCAACCTCAAGATCTGTCGGATCAGTCTCTCGGAGGTGCTCATAGGGGTAGGATTTGCGTGCGTGCGTTCATAAGAGTGTTTGTACGTGCGTGTTTGTGAGCGTCTGCGTCTGTACTGTGTTTCTCAAAAAAAAAATCCATCCAAACCCGCCAGATGCAAGCGCGCAGTGTTTGGTTTACTCTTAGGATATGCCAGCGCGGACATTAAAGTATCTTCGGGCCAGCCCGATAAGAATGCTGAGATCGGCCACACTTTTTTTTTGAGAAAGTCGGCCACTCTTAGAGCATGGGCAATCGTCAGAGTAGTACTCCCTCTGTATCAATATGTAAAATGTTGTGACCACTTTTGATTATTATGTATCTAGACACGTTTAAATACAAGGTTCATTTGAACATTGCACTAAAACATGTCTAGATATATAATGATCAAAAGTGGTCACAACATCTTATGTTTTGATATATTTTGATACGGAGGGAGTATATTATTGCTTCGTGATGTCATAGATGAAAAAAATGCATGAAACCAGAGTTAGCCTCCAGCGTAATAATAGCTTCAGTTAGCCCACTTTTAGCCAATCGGATGAGCCAGCAGTGCTCTTCTCTTCATCGATTTTGCCTTTTGTAAGGGAGGAGGCTGACTCCTCTACAAGATCCCGTCTTGCTCTGTAAGCAGTAGCTTTGCTCTTCCAAGTCCATCTGAAACTAAAAAGACCTACGGGGCAGCGGTCCAGTTAGGAGTGTTGGACATGCCCTTTTAGCCAGCCTCGTTCTTTCCTCACTGATGCAATCTATTGACATATGTTAAATGTGCAAAGATATAGAGGGTGTGGCGCGGCCTCGGTGTCCTATGTTAGAGCGAACGTGTCCTAAAATAGCCCATCTGAAAAAGAAAAAAATAGGTGCCCTAAACCACTAAAATAGGTGCCCTATAACCAAAAAACGATGCCCTATTACAGTGTTACGGGACATCGGTTAGGGATGGTCTAAAAGAACAGTTGCCTGTAGTGTAGGATGCGATTCAAAACGCATGTCGACGTTCTCCGGACTCGAGCTCTGGGACGGGAGGTCGCCTTTTTTCCCCTCCTCCTCCCGCATCGCTCTCGCGAGCGACGGGAGGAAACCTACCGCCGCCGCTTCTCCTCCTCCCCTCCCCCACGCTTCTCCTCCCCCGCCGCCGCCAGTAAACGCGCCTGGGCAAAGCCCCGGTTGCGGTGGCGGCGGCGGGGATTCCGCACCTTCTCCCTCGGCTTGGTTGGCGCGAGACGACGCGGCTGGGGCGGGACGCAGCGCTGGCGAAGGGCGCGGCGGCGACGACGGTGGATCTGCGCGCCGGCGTCGCAAGGATCTGACATAGGTGTGGTGGGCTCCGTGGTGGCGGAGCAGGCCCGGGCGGCGGCGGCCATGACCTAGCCCTTCGGATTGGGCGGTTGCTGTCTGCGGGTGGCCTCCGCTCCGGCAGGACTATCTACAGGGGCAACATGGCCGGAGCACGGGAAGCGGACGGCGGAGCCGCGCGCCACCTCCGGCAGCCACGGTCCAGCGACGCAGGGCGGGCCAGATCTGGGCCGCGACGGGCCAGGTGGGCCTGCTGCGGTCCTGGAACAGGCGTAGCCGGTGCAACGTCTTCGGCCGAGGTGGTGGTGGTGGTGGCTGTGCAGTGCGGCAGAGGGGTGTCGTGCGTGTACGGGCCGGATCTGGGCCAGGCGGGCCCAGGTCTGGCGGCGTCCTCTCTGATGCTTCTTGTCCTCCCTGTTCGTGTGTGCTAGGGGATTGTCTGTGCTAGTGTGGTGTTCCTCAGACCGGCGGTGGTCCGGCTGGCCCGGGTGAGCACGTGGGCGACGACGCTGCTACTTGGCAGCGGGGATCTTGTGGATCTTCTGGTAGAAGGAGTCGGGACTAGTGTTGGGGTTGGCATGGACGGTAGCACCCTTGCTGCAATGCGGTGGCGGGGCTTCACGAGCCCATTCGGGCACGGCTAGGCCAGGTGGCCTGGTTTGACCTGCTGATGCATCCGGTCGGCTATTGCTGGAAGGCGGTGGAGGCAGTTCCCTGCCGCGTGCTCCTGCTCCACTAACCCTCGCCGAAGTCTCTTCCTTTCCTCTTTACCGGTCTCGCAACATGTGTCACGGTGAGATGTGGGTGGCTGCATGACCGTGGTGGCGTATGCTGGTGGGCGGCAAGCTTGGTGGAGCTATACGGAGCGTCTGGGAGTGGTGTTGGAGGGGACGGGAGAAATCCTTGTCATTTGACACCGGCACGGTGACGCATGTGGGTATCATCGACCTTTTTAAAGGGTGTCGGGTGTATCTCCTCCCCACCTCTCGTATCGTACCGGGGGAAACCTAGGACCTATCCGGACAGCAACGTCGTCGGCGTCGCTTTCCTTCTTTGAGGTGCTGCTTGGTACGTGATGCTTCGGAGAGCTTGGAGCGTGGTGGGATTTCTCCGGAGGGCGCAGCGGTCGCGGGTCACCCTTCGTCTTTTGAGCGTTGTGCTGTCTG
The DNA here is from genome assembly GCA_026929855.1 of Poa annua. Classification (NCBI taxonomy): domain Eukaryota; kingdom Viridiplantae; phylum Streptophyta; class Magnoliopsida; order Poales; family Poaceae; genus Poa; species Poa annua. The sequence continues at coordinate 78,800,922 of CM049433.1, forward strand.
GCCCAGCAGCGGTATCAAACGGTGGTTTCTTTATTTATAAAGCGGGACGAAAGGCTGTCTCGAGGAAACGCATGTCACAAAAACAGAGTTAAATCACACGAACCCAGAATCACTTGCGCTAATTTCCGTGTTTTTGTTTTTCACAGCGGGATGTCTGAAGAAACAATGACAGTGGATACAACACTGAGACACGTATTCACAGAGTCACGGGCTACCTCGGTACAATTAATTATTGGAAGCTAGCTTTCGCTCGATCATCCTCGCAGAAACTTGAGGATAAGTAATCCTGACGTGATGAAGCTTGAGGACGTCTCGCCATTCGCGCACACCGGCCTCCAGCGCCGGAATCCGACAGGAGAGCACGCGGCCGCAGCCCGAGCGCCGGAACCTTCATTCACACCATGAGCGCCATCGTGTGCAGGGTCGTGACGCGGCCCCACATCTCCGGAGACATCTCCGGCGACATCTCCGGTGACAGCGGCCTCGGCCGCCTGAAGCATTTCTCCAGCTCCTGCAGCTTGGCCACCAGGAGCACCAGCCGCCGCGGCGGCACGAGGATGAGCGTCACCGGGATGATGCATGCACCGAGCTCGAGTATCAGCATATGGCTAGCTGCAGCTCGATGCTTTTGCTTCGCTTGATCGGCCCTGCAATCTTTCCTTCTCCACGTACGGGGCAGCTAATTAAGCTGAGTTGTGGCTTTCCTACTCCACGAGCCAGGGTAGCTTTCTTCGTTGCTTTTGGCAAGTGTTGCTTTGCTTTGTGGAGTTGCAGCTGGGAAGTTGCTTGCATATATAACCTTCCTTTGGAAAAACAAATGCCCACTTCTCTGGACCCCGGCCGGAAGATGCTTATTGGTAGATGGTGGCGCTTAGTTTACTATCCCCTCTAATAATTGTTGTGACTTATCAGTCCGGCCGTGTTCTTTTTAAACATGGTGTTTTGTCAGTCCTTGTTAGGCGAACGGGTTAGCTGTAGAAATCTTTTGTTTTCAAGAATAACAACGTGGGGCACCTATCAGTTTCGGGGATTCCAAGTGATGTGGCCGACCTCAAGAGCATTAGTGCATTATACGAACGTTTTGAAGCACCCGGTTACCATTGCACCCGATTTGTAGTAAAAGGAATTTCAAAAGTTTCAAATAAATACCAAAGCTGGCATTCGGACAAACATTATCAAGTATTGTATCCGCAAATAAAATTTCGCCAAAGAATGACTCTCATTGGCTAAAGTAACGCTATAATCCACTTTTGCCCAAAAGTCAATGAGCATAATTTTCTGGCCAAAGTTTTTACACAAGTAGAATACTTGATCATCTTTAAGCATATAAAAGATTCGGAATTTTTTGAATTACTGAAAAGTCTCATATACGGTGCAATGATACTTTTTATTTTGAGAAACACAGTACAGACGAAAACGCTCACAAACATGGACGTACAGACATGTCTATAAACGCATGCACACAAAACCTACCCTTATGAACACCTTGGAGAGACTGGTCCTACGATCTTGAGATTGACTGGTACTTAGATTAGGAGAGATTTTACCAGCTTCATCATATCTTATATTGGGCGCATGATGCTAATCATCAACTCATTCCTGCGCCAAACACTCGTAGACATGAGGTGATGAGTGTGGAACTGTGGATACAATAATCCAGATTTTATCGCTGATACTCTTTGGAGCGATTGTTATTCCGCCAATCAAATCAACAAAGCTCTAAATACACACACAAAAAACTTATTTCTAAGCACTGATTCTTCACGCATATAAAATTAAATAGTTAGTACATGATTTACATGTTAGACTTAACTTGATAGAGCTAGTAAAAACCTATTTCTTAGGCGATTAAGAAAAATAACCTTCTGTTCTCCAAGTCCACTTGATGATGCGATAGTGGAGTTGCCGCTGGCGCGTTTTGTTGTCCTAACAAGAGACATGTAACGATGAGTCGATGACTACAGTCACCCGGCCCCCACTCAGATTTGGAAATGGACTACAGTCACCCTCACCCAGATTTAAAAATTGATTACCCTCTCCCGAAAATTCGTATTTTTGGTGGATTGTGTTTATCTACCCTGTTTCACACATGCGTCCCATAACTTCGATGGGGACCTCTCGTCGGATATGCCTTCAAGAACAGTGTCATTCTTGTAATGTTTCTCTTCAACAGAATAATATGCAGCGGATTGGTGGCCCTTCGGGAGTTGAGGAGGCACTGTAACGAGCCAGGTACAACTACACTAACAATTGACATACAGTCTATTTCTAACATATTTACTTAGTGAACTGTAATCAATAGTCCGATTTATGAGCTCAACTGGAGTAGGAGTACCCTGTTAAGTATAGCCAACGACTTCTTTTTCTTCAGCATATTATGACCTTCGCCAATATACCATAATGTCAAGCTCGCATTATGGCTTTAGATATGTAAGCTACAATGATTGATAAGATAAACAACAAGAAATCACATATCTTCATTGAGAAATAAACAACAATTGTCAACTCTATACCAAAACAGCTCGAACTGTTCAAGAATCAAATGTGTGAAGTGCCAATGCAAAAAAAAACAACGGAGAAAGCTCTCGATGACAAAATATATACGCGAAATATGAGATGCCTCACCAGCGCGCTCTGAAGATGACTTTTATTACACACAAACTAATCCGAAGATGACATATACTACACATCTAAATACGGATTGAAATGAAAAATCAACACAGTAAAATACATTTAGATACGTATGAATGAAGGGAAGGCTAAAAAATCTGTATATTTAAAAACAAAGAGAGTTGTGCATTAAACTGGTCGTTGCAAAATAAAAGTTGACTAAGTGTAATTCCAACTAATGTGGTTTGGCTATGGTACATTTAGTGAATCTGCTACCATTATGGAGTATATCACTGCAGTTCGGTAGAAATTGCCGCCGTCGCATGGCCATCCATAAACCCCTCCTCCACCCGTTCTACCTCCCCCTCCCCCCCCCCCCCCCCCCCCCCCCCCCCGGTGCGGTGATTCCATGGCGACGAACTACTCCCTCTCGAAGATCTCCGTGAGTTGCTCTAGACCATGGCCATGACACGGATCAGAGTGCTGGTGCTTCCTCTGGTTCCTCTCCCTGTGCGGATCTGTAGGACAGGCTTAGATCCGGCGAGCCCGGCCCCACGATGGTGACTTCCTGCTCGGGTGCTGGTAATCAACCTGACATCAACCACTGCACTGACAACACACAATCTGCGAGAAGATTCTTCAAAATCAACGCCTTTACGAGGTAACGACAGACAAGTGTCACCGTCGTCAGATCAAGTCAAAGAATATATCGTGAGTTTTAACCCTAGAGAGCAGGATCAAAGAACTCCCATGCAATGTTCTCAACAAGACAAGGATGTCAAATCACCGCCATTGTGACGTACAACCGACTAAGGTCAGACCAAAAAATTCACCACAAAGCTCCCGTCCTCGTACTAAAGAAGCACCGCCAAAATTCAACCAGTGTGTTGTCACATCCGATTGACCACCAACTTCATTTCTTCTTCCTTGATATGACCGAACACATAGAGTCCATACTCGTATGTGTCGTGTCCAAGACTACTGGGCAACAAATATGCATACGTACACGAGAAAAATGGAACATGACATTTCAGAACGTCTTCTACGTGAATGTTGCATCTTCCAACCAATGCTAACATACACGGTTCTGACGCGATCAAAAAACTGTGCCCGTGTGAGCTTTTTGAGGAAGACGAGGAGAGTACAGGCACCACCAAAACCCACGTTAAGACCCCCTCTGGCGGACCCATGTCCTCCTCGCCATCAGCAGACGAAAAGGAGACCCCATAAAAAGAATCTTCCATTGTCTAGCCACAACCGCGATGCACATCAACTTGCCATGGTTGGTGTGTTCGCCTTCAGTCCTTTTGTAACTGACGAATTTTCATTGCTACCACTGCTGACAAGATCCACGAGCGGACACCACAATACGCTCACAACTAGCATAGCATGCCCATGCCACCACCAAAGAAAATTGGGACCATTGTCCCGATTTTTGAGATATGTGGAGAGTGACGCCTTCTAGGGCCTCACGCCGTTCTAGGCCATAGATCCTAAAGCCGGAAGGGACGAGAGTCCGCCACCACTATCTGCCTAGTGGGATTTACCCACGGGAGTGGCGGCAGATAGGGATTCGAACACGTTTTTTTATAAAACTCCTTTAGTGTCTTTTTTGGACAAAGGGAATATATTAATATCGAACATACAAAATTAACCCATTTGAAATGCTTTAGTACCTATGTATTTATGTGTAAGTCTTAGTGATTAGTAAGTGATCTGGCCCCATAGTGGTTACAGCCACTAGCTCGTGTGCCATCTCACTTTCGTTTACGATCATGTAAATTATTAGTGTGTCTACTTTGATTTATGCATCATTTTTTTCTTTGGGGTTTGTCGAACCTCAAAAAAAAAATCGTAGTCCTCCTCTGCGCACCATACTTGTACTTCCGTAAAGAACACTTGCCTGCAGGCTGCAGCTTATGCACTTCATAAACACACCATAAAAGAGGGTTAAAGTACACAAAGCTATAATCAACTGCACTGTTCGTGTTTCCCTTCTTTCAGCAAGATGTTTGAAGAAACGATGACAATGGCGTGACAAGAAGAAATAAGAGGTACTTTGTATTAAAAAGGTCACAGGCTACACAGGTACAATTAGCTATTGGAAGCTACCTTTCGCTGATCCGCTCAGAAATTTGAGGATCAGTAATCCTGATGAGCTCCAGTTAACCTTACAATGGAAGAAGCCAATCGAAGAAGTCTCGCCCCTCGCGCACCGGCTTTCACACCATGATGGCCATCGTGTGCGCATTGGACATGAGGCTCCACATCTCCGGGGACATCTGCCGGGGCATCTCCGACGACAGCGGCCTTGGCCGCCTGAAGCATATCTCCAGCTGCTGCAGCTTGGCCACCAGGAGCACCAGCCGCCGGGGCGGCACGAAGATGAGAGTCGCCGGGATGATGCACGCCCCAAGCCCGAGTATAAGCATGGCTGGTACGGCTGACTATCTACGGTTTTGCTTCGCTTGATCGGGCTTCCAACACTTGCTATGGCCTGTGGCAACTCCACGAGGTAGCTTTCTTCCTTGCTTTTTGCGAGTGTTGCTTAACCTTGTGCAGTTGCAGATGGGGAGTTGCTTGCATATATAACCTTCTTTTGGAAAATGACTCTGGACCCCCTATGCTTCTTTTGGCATTCATATCGAAGCGCTTAGTTTACTATCCCCTGGTAAGTTAGACCACATGGCAGCTACAGAAATATCTAACAATCAGAGCGTGGGGAACATATTTTCAGTGGCGGAGCTTCACACGATCGAACGCACGGCCGGAGAAGGCACAATGTGATATTAGCAGATCTCCCGGTAATTTATTTTCTACAGGGTGTGTGTTTCTAAATCTACTTAGTCCAGCGTATTCATTCATTCATTCATCATGCAGCGGAGTAGCACAATTTAGAAGTCTGGTCGACTTAGGAATAATTATATCCTCCAACGTACTAGGAAGTGGTAAGAATCTTTCTGTTTTCTAATCCCACCTTATGCATACCCTGAAAACGAATGGCACCACTTGATGCCTTGACGAATGACCATGTGTTGCCGCTGGTGCGTTTTGCCGTCGTGCCATGACGTGCAACAGTGAGTAGTCAACGTCATCCAGCTTTTAAATCGCCCCGTATATTTTGATCAGCATTGCCATACGATATCATCTTTTCGTACATTGTATTTGTCTGCCCTGTTTGGCCCATGTGTACAATAACTTGATGGGGACCTCTCATCGGATAAGCTATCGACTATAGTACCATCCTTGTAATTGTTCCCTTCATAATAGAATGGAAAGATACCATAGTTGTTTTCTCGATCGCTCAACAATAATGACAAACTTGCATTATACCCTGACATCTGAAAGACACAGTGCCCTTTAGATCTAAAAAACAATTGTTGATAACATACAGTACATATGTATTCATTAATGGGTGTCAACTCTATACGTGCAATAAACTCAAACGGATCATGGAGCAAAGGTGCGAAAATAATCTAATACAAAAACAAAGCTGGCAAAACATATAGGTAAACAATTAGATGTCTTTCCCAACTCTGAAGACTGACTTATTCCACAAAAAACTCTCTAGATGACATAAAGTACACCAAGGTTGTACATAGACTGGTAGTTGCAAGAGAAAGGTTGACTAAATTATAATTCCAATTTTTCGATAAGACCACAGTTCAGTGAATCTGCTATCATCTCACAATCATACAACATGGAAGTTTCGATAGAAAATTGCAGTCAACTAGATGGCTGGGGAACAACCCCCGCACGATGTTGTTGCAGTAGCATGAGAACGAATGAGGATAACTTAACATGGAGGAATAGGCCTTATTGGTGAAGCACCTTCTAACGATCTGCCTATATTATGGTGTTACTGTGATGACCTCCACATCCTCCATGCTGGAATTCCTGACAGAATATTGAAATGTCCATCCATGGCACGCCCCGGCATGCACTCCTTTGTTGTTAACTGCGAATAAAGCACCAACGAAGTCCGGATACTTGCGTGAAATTCTTGTAATAGCATCCATGGCAGCATCTCGAGGCTCCATCCCTCGCCGCATGCTCTCTACTACTTGATAACTGCAAGAACGTTGCAATTCATCAGACCATTGCTTAACTTGGGCTACTAACAACCGCCAAAAACATTGGGCTGCTAGGAACAAGCTAACATAAGCTTAACTGACTGATATGGCAATACTTGGTCCCAAATCTGGATTTGAATATACGGGCATTGTTCAGTATCAACATATCCGACGATGCAACCTTCAAGTAACAACACACAGGAGGAAAATATGCATATGAGTATCAGAAGATGGCATCGTATCACGTCTCCGGTTTTCAAGAAAATTACAGCTTACAAGTGACCAATGGGGTTCTAATTGATAAGGCAGGGATCACAACAAGAAAATCAATTATCTCTGCTATCTAAAAAAATGCATAACCCCCCCCCCCCCCCCCCCCCCCCCCCCCCTCTTTTGTCGCGCTCCCACAATCTCCTCGATCCACACCCGGTTTTTAGCGCCAAAACAATTCACTAACAAATGCCGCTCTACCTACTCAACTCCCAAAAAAATGGCGTTTCTAAAAAAATGCATGTCCAGTAGGCCTACGCATGATCGTCCTACCCCATCCGCTGCAACAGACGTCGTCGCGCGGTGCCCAGTAGGGGTGTATGGTTGGTGCAGATGGAGGGGGCAAATGAAGGATGGTATAGACAGAACATATCTTGGCTGGAAGACAGGTCAGCTGGGACAGCCCGCAGTTCTGGTCAGTTCAAGCGGAGGCGAGGAGAAGCTTTTGAATGTTAAAAGTGATCTTGTCATATGTATGCATGAAGTTTCTAGTTTAGTCAGGAAGCATCTAGAGTATGTAGGTTTAGTCATGAAGTACCCAGAGTATATAGGAGTCCTAGTAGAAGTAGAAGTCTTCTGTAGTAGTTTCTAGAGAGCAGTAACCGACCTACTGTTCAGTGGACAGTAACCGACCTAACTAGGCTATATAAGGATGTAGCCCTTTATATGAGAACCAAGCTAGTAAGCCAAGATGTAGCCTCAAGCATATGGATGATATCGCATATATGTGGTCTGTCATATATGCATGTGTTGGTGTGTGCAAAGCCCAATCTTGTTGGAAGGAGTTAAGTGATTTAGCTCCAACATTGAAGGCCGCATGTGAGCATGGGAAGAAGCACAAGGTCTTCTGGGAGCGAGATCCTCGTCAGTCGTCATGCTGCGACGATGTGCCGAACTGAATGACTACTGGGAGGTCTTGCGCTATATCCTGCAGCAGCACCCCATCTAACGCTAGGTGCAATAAGAACATCTAGGAAGTAAGAGCGCCTCTTCAACCTGTGCTCTACGTGCCAGCGCCGGTGCATTGCATGGACATGGCATCAATCAGCATCAGGTGCACGAGGAGAGATGTTGATGTTGCACAGCGAGCTTTCGCCATTGTAAGTACATCGAGTTTCTATCCTTATGCAAGACTCACAACATGTCAACCAACAGCTGAAACTTAGGCATGGATTGTTAGATTAGTATATCATGGTAATTATCACAATGTTGAACTTTACAAAATTGATGTTATCCTATGGGTTTGAGGTCCAATTCACACAATATGTGGAAACCAAACTATGATCAACGACCAAGTTGGATTTTTCTGCTGAGCCGCTGAGGTATGTCGCAGCAACGTGCAGGTATTGAGCTACTCTCTCCGTTTTAAATGTAAGATGTTTTAGATGTTTCACATGTTGGCTAGATGCAAACTAAAATGAGTGAACATATACACTAAAATATGTCTACAAACATGTGAATGTGAAAAAATGTTAAAACATCTTATATTTAAAAACGGAGAGAGTAGTTCTTTAGAAGAAGGGCTAATAAATTTTGAACGAAGTCATTGCTCAATTACCATGGGACGAAGCGCATCATAATATCACCATCACCAGTAGCTCCACAAGCCCCAACTTCATCATCGCCATATGCAGAAGATCCTGGTATTGGTCCATCACCTACCCTGGAATCAAATGATTAGTCAGTACTGAATACTCTGTACCCAATATTACCTATTAAGAGGTAAATAGCTGTTCCATAACACCAAAAAGGGAAAGTGAGGCCTGCCACCAACGTCATTATGCTGTTAAACATATATAGTATTTGGGAGTGTTGATATGGATGTCAAAAGGCAGCTTCAGGTAGTACTCATATGTAAACATAAGCTGAACAAGCCACATATGCCTTGTAATAATCCAGTAGGATAGATATTGTAAATCAATATGTTGACATATATGAATCCCATTATTAGCAATACAACTTAAAAATGACCTCTCACTTCTCTCATTAGGATGAAGGAGGAACTTGCAGTCCCTCTTAGATCTGGCTTGACCAACTTGCTTCTCTACTTAGTCCCCAGTCACCACTGCTCTCTCTTTTGCATATACCCCTGCCCCTTTGTATATTCCACTTTCTTGTTTATCTCTCTATTTGTACATATTTCCTTTTTAATAAAATGTCCGGTCAAAGACAAAGTTGACACAACTTCTGACTATGCGCTATCAATTTTGTTAATTTCTAACATCATCAACACAAACCACTCAGTGGTGACTTTGCAAATATACCAGTGTACAACATCGTTTTTATAAGAAGACCACTGTGGCTATCATTATCCATCAAACAGACTCAAATATAGGAGATAAGAGACCAAATAAATCATGTACACATTCATACATTGTTGCGGATGCATTGAATAAACAGACTATTGATTACGCAAATTTGAAATCTTACAACAGCAGGCAAAGATGCTTACCTTCCTGGAATCTTGAACGTAGCACCATTGGTTGATGTGCCAACTGCTACATGACCCATCTTAACAAAGTAACACTGCTTAGTTTCACATCAGTAGAAAAGTTAGTTTACTTTTAATTGAGCTAGGTACCTTATCAATCACGGCCATAGAGATTGTGTCATGGTTGTGGCGATTAATAATAGACTTGAAATGGGATTGTGTCGGTTCCAGCAAATTAACACTCTGGAGCCATCCCTGACAGATGGACCCTTGAGTTTCCCGTACAGTATTTTGAACAGGGTCCTTAGATCCAAATGGTGGAGTATTTATAGGATGGTATGGACCACAGTTGCCAGCAGGAACAATATTTTTCCAAAAGTTAGGTTGGCAATGGTTTTGTTTCCAATTTGACCATTTTTCAATCGACTCTGGTGAGCTCAGGTTAGTTGGTCCTGCAAGACCCATTGAAATTGCAAATGCTGTTGCCTTTTCTCCAACAAGAAGGGTATGCTCGGTGTGGTCCATGACCAACTTTGCCGCCTGAATTCCATCTTTCACATATCTCATGGCAGCCACAGCTCCAATTTCCATTGTTGTCTGCCAGTTTCCTTAAGCAAAAAGAGTGACTATTATATCCACCATAAATGCTGTAACATAAACAACACCAGGTCTTGTAACTTGAGTATGTACATCAGTTTTTACCCCATTCATGATAAGAGCATCTAAAGTAGTTTCACCATTCTCATCTGGACTTCCACCCGGTCCAACTGGTAAGGTATAAAACAGTTCAAATCAGCACTAAGGTTAATTCAGGGTACACACAAAATATAGGCAAGTTTCAACCTATAGAAGTTGCAAACTCACAATCACGGGGTGCTACTAGATCTGTACTACAGCTAAGGTATTAATGCAATTAGACACTAGACAATAGGCACAACTAGAGCACTTTCTGAACATAGTAATATTTCATTGCTAATATATATCTGCAACATAACGGAAACTGCACTATGTTGTCTTCACAATATTTTCAGAGATACAAAAACATGGTTTAATTGACAAAGTTTGAAATACGTAGAGCTAGCATGACCAACTTTTTTGATTATGAAGACTTAACTCCCGATATCTATCATTATTTTCTATAAGTAAAATTAAGCTCCAACAGGTACTGCCCTTCAGAGTTTCACATTAATAAAGAGTACAATCAATTTAAAAATAGTATAAAATAGCACTCCGCGTTCCTGAATATAGCTGTTATGGACAAATTTAAAGGGATTAAGGTTATGACAGAGTTGTCTTTAAGTAGGCTTGCAAAGTGCAGTAGTAAGGATTAATTTTTACGACATAAATAAGCCCAAAGTACCAAACACGATCCTATTTGCGATCTGCAACTGTTTTGTGTCTATTTCTCATATCAACTTCCAAAATTTGTGTATAGCATTCTGGTTATATGCAATTGTACAACAGTCAGCTAGGGGATCTAAAATAGGATAATAGTTTATCAGATATATTTTGTAGCAAAATATTTCAGGCGACTATTCTGATAGCTATGGAGTTTTTTCTATATAGTTCATGTTGTCATATCGCATTCCTTTCTGGTACATGCAACTAGTTCATCAGAACTATATCTGGTCAGTCAACACCTCAACCTTGATTTCTATACTAAACCAGGGATTCCAACCAAAATATTACGTAAGCAAGCTTCTGGGAGTTAAAACCACAATATCTCCAGAGAATGAAACAATTTTGTACCTCTGGTATGACATAACGATTTTAGCAGTTTCTCCATCCAATTTGACCAAAAGGTATCAGCAATTCAGCCTAGTGCATAATATATCATCACCAATTCACCACACCAGTGCTCCAACTTCAGCACAGGGACTAGTGAGCTAAAATCGTGAACATGCCACAGCTCGCAACGAACGAATTGCAGAGAGAACGCCAGCAGCAAGGAACTGACCTGTGCCATCGCAGCGGAGCACCTCGCAGGCGGAGCAGCCCGCGACAACAGCATCTACGGCCGACCCCCCTGCGCCACCGGCGGCGACCACCTCCCACGCCGCCCTGACCGCCTCCCGGAAGGGCCAGGTGCTCACCACCACCGGAAACACGCCGCCCCTTTCCTCCGCGCCCCCGCCACCCAGCGCCTAGTTAAATTCCCCAATTGCAGCGGTCCGTGGCGTCAATCATCGTAACAGAAGCAAATCTGACTGGCGCAAAATCGAATCGGATCCGATCGACAACTCACCAGGCACCAATTGAACCGCAGCAGCAGGAGCCCCAGGAAAAGCCCCGCGTTGCTCGGAGCCATGGGAGCAGGTGGTTGAGGTGGATCGTGGAATGGTTCTCGCGAGCCTAGCGCCATAGGCAGTACTGAACCGGCTACCGGTCCCACATGTCAGTAGGCAGACACGACAAGGCCTCACATGGGCCCGCATGTCGGTCACCATTCTGTGTCCGCATAGTTTGCGACTAGTCACCCAGAGGCCAGAGCTGGTGTCGACCCCCAAATACCCTAGTGGCGGCGGCGGCGGCCGTTGCGGCGATGGATGAGCTGGGCGAGGGCGGCGTGAAGAAGGCCAGGATGTGGCCGTGGTGGGCGGGAGCGAGCGCCGCGCAGCTCACTACGGGGCTGGTTTGGTTCCGGCGAGGCAAGCGCGGCGGGGACATGACGATGCCGTTCAGGGCGTTCGCCATCGCCAGCCTCATCGTCGGCGCGGGCGCCACCGCCGTCACCGCCGGAGTGTCCGCCGCGGGCGTCGGATCGGTAAGTCTCCGGACCCAAAAACCATTTCACCCGCATCGTGCGATCTGGCTGCGACAAATTGCTCACCGGTGTCTCTGCATCTGCAGGTGAAGGAGATGAAGGAGTTGGGCGTCAGAATCCGGAGATGGAGCAGAGCGCCTCCTCGTCGGGTGGAGGGAGGAGAGTAGCGACTCCATAGGTTTGATCTAGAGCCGCCGGAGTTGTATGTGATCTTAGAGACTGCTTCACATCACATTTGAGAGATGGATGCAGAGCAATAATCACACCTGTACTTTGTAACTTGGTATCGAAAGCTTGTTTAATCGAACTCGATCTTGTTTTCCGGCGGGATGGCTATTGTGTATTGTACTCTCGCCCCCGGAAACTTTGCAAAGTACAAATTGTTGAACCTTGGTTTAATATTCGAGGGAATGCAATATAGCATGTAGTGTTGGAGTAGAAATTTCTACTCCCGGGCTCCAAGTATCACTCTACTTAAAAATAAAACAAAAAAAATGTTTATAAGTTTCAGAAAAATCTGAAAAATCCTGTACTTTGATGATGATATATCTCACAAACATGCAAAATCGCAATTTGAAATAATTTGTTTCGGATCTAGAGAAAAATGACGAATGAGTGAAAGACAAGATGGAAGGCTATTCCAATCTGGTGGGTAGTGGGAGGTGGGTGGTGAGACAAAAGTCTTGCCCGTCTTTTGGCCGGTGCCGCCGGCGATGTCGCTCGTGGGCGTCGTTCCTCTTCTTGGAGGCGTCGCCGAGGAGTGTCGACATTTCCCTCGCTCTCTCCGTTCGGTGGATGTCTTCGGGTAAAAGCCAAGGTTCAGCTGGATCGACATGATGGTGGCGTCCCCGACATCGTCCCTCTATTGGGAGCATCGTGCTAGGAGACACAACTCGGGATCTTTTTATTTTCCTCTGGCGCACACCGTTGTCCAAGGTTGATCTTCATAGGTGCTATGGACGTTGTCGTCGTTGAGCCCAAGGAGATGCCTTTATCGGGACCAACCAAGTTCCGTCATATACCTGCCACCCCTTAGGCATGGATGGTTGTGACAAATATGGTATAAAGGGTGGATGGTTGTGACGAGTAGGGAAGTTCATGCGAAGATGTCAGCCTTCGAAGATTACTGGCTTCGGTTGAGACGCGGCGATGTTGCTCGGCTTTAGACATGCTCTTTTTTGCTTGTAGATCGTGTTTTGGTGGTGGTTTTCTTTGGACTAGCCGGATGTGGAGTGTGTTCTAAGCTTGTGTTAGCGAGTTGTAAACGTTGTGCTTTGTTGTGCTGTGTTTATTAGGGTGGTTTCAGCTCTTTCTTGAGCTTGTAAATATATTCTTATCTATCAATGCATCGAAACACAAGTCTTACGTTTTCGCGAAAACATATAATCCACTCTTTCAAATCTCTAAAACACACAACATTTATCATTTTTGTGTAGCCTAGAATTACAAGTATTTTAAATCATGATTTGCACGTTATGTGACACATCATTAAAAATATGCATGATTATTTCAGATTATTTGAAAACTTATAAATATGATTTTATTTTTTAATAGATGGAGCACAGGAGCTCGGGAGATAAAAGTTTTTCCACTAGCGTTGTCACCACCACACATATATTGACCTAGCATAGCATCTACCCTATATATATATATGATGCTCATTGTGTACCCTATCTATTACCCTATATATGAAAGTTGGTCAGATTCGCGTCCCAATCCGCTATCCACGTCACCCGGATTGTCTGGACCGTTCGATTGGCGCAACGGACGGTCCAGATGCACTCACAACACCCCCCCAAAACGCGCATTACTGTAGCTCGGGCCTTTTAGCCAATCACAGGTCGCCACGTCGCCCGGTCGCCGGCCGGTTGCCCCCGGTTCCACCGGTCACCGTGCCTCTTTTGCAAAAAAAAGTCACTCGAAAAACAAAATCCCAACCCGCGGTCCAATTTTCAGTACTGCGCGGGATCTATTCGTGATTATGGAAAACCTCAGTAGCTTTTTTGCAAAAAAACCCGCAGACGCCCCCTTCCCCTTCTTCTCTCCCGCGATCCCGTGATCGCCGCCGCCGCCGCCGAGCCGCGCCGTCGCTCCTTGCCCCCCCCCCCCGGCACAGATCGACGAGCACCGGGGGGTGCGCCGCCGCTCCCTTGCTTACCTCGCCGGAGATCGGTCGGCGGAACGCTACAGCGCCGACGGAATCGTCCGCGCAGCACTCCGCGTGCGCCGCCGCATCCGCGAGTCGCCGGCGACGCTCCGGCGACCTCAAGACGGCGGCGCCGCCACCATCAGGCAGCCCGAGTCAGCGCGCATCCAGGGCGCTATCCCTCGCAGTCCAGCTCGCCGTGGTTGGCCGCCGGCGTCGTCCGCGCCGCCGCGGCCGCGGCAGGGCAGGGTTGGCTCTCGGTGACGTCAGCATGACGTCGCCGTGGGGCCGGCCTGTCAGTGGCTCTTTCCAGGAAAAAATAAGAAAAATATAAACAATTAATATCTTTAAATATATCAGTCAGAAAAATGTAAAAAAAAATATCAAAATGACCACAGAAAAATAACCTACCTTCTTATGGCACAATACAAAATTATTTGAAAAGTTCAATACGATCAAAATTTGTAAAAAAATCAAATTTATTTCCTCAAATTATAAATTTTATTTCTTAAATGTTCATACAATGTTTTATTTCTTAAATGTTCATACAATGTATTCCATCCGGTTATAAAATTAATGGCACGATGCAAATAAATAAATCAAATTTATTTCCTCAAATTATAAATTTTATTTCTTAAATGTTCATACAATGTTTTATTTCTTAAATGTTCATACAATGTATTCCATCCGGTTATAAAATTAATGGCACGATGCAAAATTATTCGAAAGGTTCAATACGTTGAATATTAATACGATCAATATTTGTAAACAAATCGAATTTATTTCCTCAAAAGAAAATTTTGATTCCGTAAATGCTCGTACAATGTATTCCATCCGATCATAAAATTAATGGCACGATGCATAATTATTCGAAAGGTTCAATACGGTGAATATTTGGAAAAATAAATAGATTTATTCCCTCATATGACAAATTTGATTTCATAAATGCCCATACAATGTACGCCATCCGATTATAAAATTAATTAATTATTTACTAATACTTTACGCCGTGATATTTCTTCCTCTAACGAAACGGACATATTTTTATCTTTTCGGATAACTTCCAGATCTTTCATTTTGTGACCGTAAACCAAATTTGAATATGAAAACAATCTAACTTGAATAATACTCGCAAACCAGAGAATTTCCAGATGCAATCTTTTTTAATCCCAGCAATGTTCAAATTTTATTTACTAGATGCATGAAATTATCAAGCCTACGTAAATTAAAAATATTCAAATAACCAAGTTCAAACTTTATTTACAGGACGGGCGCGGTATCACCGCGCTAACTTACCTAGTATAATTGTAGAGGTGACAAGATTTATGGGCGGATTGTCGTCAAATACATAACAATTTCATCTCAATTAAAAAAAATCATATTTTGATTGACAACTTCATATTTTATATATTTACAATTTTATTTACGTTCCTTTTTGAAGAGATTCTCGACCGTAGCTCGTGGGTACCAGTTGTTTCTGAAAACGTCTCCAAATCATTTGTTTAGTAGATGGTCCAAATCTTCATATAGACTGGATCATCGCCCTGTCATTCAGCCCACTGTTTTATTGCAGGTCGTCCTTCCCGCTCCCGTCCCTCTTTTTGCATTCTCTCTGTGTCTTTCTCTCCTTGGACAACAGACCCTCCCGACCTCTACTTCTAGCCGATGGCAAAGCCCAGTCCCACGACCCTATGTTTCCTCCGGGCAGGCCCACAAACGTTAAGCAGACCAAGCGCCTCCAGCTCGGTTCTTAGAATCTCCTAAAAAAAATCTCAAAACAGAGTCTGTTTCAGTTGAAGCTGCAAAACGATACAGATAATATATGCTAAAAAAAACAAATTTTCCACAGAGAAAATGCTGAACTCTTTGCTGTCTCTCAGTTATTCGAAAAAAGTTACTATCACAATGATATGTTTTTTCTCCTACTAATCCTTTTCCACTACAACAATGGAAAACCTTATCGTCACAATTGGCACAGATGATTGCATACGTTCGTTTTTCTGATGAACTAATATTTCCCCACCATCTCATGTCCTCTCACCCCTCGACATGCTACATGCATGCATGCACTGATGCACGTACATGCATTCTGTTACTTGTGACTTTGTGAGTTGTGAGTCTTGTCGAGGTAACGCATCCAGTGTAGGTGTGGCGTAGAAGCTGACGCTGCCACACATATATAGCACAAGGTCAGACGTTTTAGCGACATTAACATCGTGTTACCAGCTTTATATCTGGAGACAGGTTGGTAGAAGAATCTCAATCTCCCTTTCCCTCTTCGTTTCCCCATGATCTTATCTCCTGACTCCTGTTATTTCTCTCATGGCTGAAATGATGCTCTCCTCAGCGGTTCTCACGTGGTAGTACGTCTCTAGCCGGGTCTGTGATCTGCCTTTGCTCGTTACGTGTGCGATGGCATAATTAAATGTTAACGAGTCAGTCGTGAAAGTCGCCGCACTTCGGAGTTGGGAGAGCATCATTCGTGTTTGACACTAGCGTAACAATGATTCTAGAAACCGTGAAATGTGGGTTAGAGCAACGTGTCTCATGTCCCCTTCTCTCGGCCCATCTAGACCCTAGTGTCCACTTCTTGTGGAAGTTGGCGGGGTTGTGGGCGAAATCTTTGAGGGGCCTCGACATTTTAGATATCAACAAACTCTCATGCACGGTCAGAATGTGCTGGCAAATTCAGTGTAGCTAAACTGGTTTGGTTCCTTGTGATGGAACCAGCCCACGTAGGTTCATATCCTAGATTTCGTATGATTGCTCGCATTTTCCTAGATTATTACAGGATTTAACCGACACTATGCTTGCAGTGGTAAGTGATGTGCCCGTTAACAGTTAGACGTCTGTGGTGACTTCGTCAAGCTAAAAATCTGCTGGACCATTCTCTCGAGGTGGATATAGGGGTATGCTTTGTGTGTGTGTTCACAGAGGTGTCTGTACGTACGTGTACGTATATGTGAACGTCTACGTATATAATATGTTTCTTTTTTAAAAAGAATGTTGACTCCGACACATATGGGTTACGCTGTGATGATCAACATCAGCTGTTTCTTCTCGGATGGACTTCCACATCCCTGTGATGATTAATATCAGCTACTCTTCTCGGATGTCACTTACATTTATGTGTTTTCATTTTAGATCTTCGTCCCATTGTATTAGTGTGTTTACAATATTTCATGGATTTTAGGGATTCTTTTTTGTTGACTATTCAGCTCAATCGATGTATAGTTGCCTCACTACTAAATACAATAGTCTGTCATATCAAGATTCGCACAACCCTTTCGTATTTGCACAAATATCGTGTTTAGATGAGAAGGTTGTTACAGATGGCTTGGCAACAATCATTTCTCGGCTGTTTGCCAAATAAAAAGGTATATCATGCGTAGCATATGGCCATGCACGATCACACGAACACACCCCAAATTAAAACTTATGGAAATGTCCGCTTCAAACAAAAAAAAAGAAACCTTATGGAAATAGAACCCATCGCACCTAAAGTTGGAGCATCAAATATTCAAATTCACAGTGTCAACAATGATATATATGCATACCACATATAACCAAAACCCCTTTCTTCATTTAACCAAGCGTACACTAGGATAGAAAAAGCAAAGAAGCACACTTATATTCCTGTACCTAAACTGAATTGTCAAGCAGTATCCCGTGTTCCCGGAGGACGGTGCAGCAGTGCAACGCCTTGTATTCAGCGCGCGTACCACGTGTGGGAAGATGAAGACACATCCTCTCGTGCACGCAAGCGTAGACTGTAGTGCGGCCCGCACTCTCCTCCCCCTTCTGACTTGCCGCAACCACCCCTACAAGGTTTCATGGTACCTAGATCGCTCCAATACTGTTGGTGCGGCGCTGTTCATCGCGGACAGATTACTGCGTGAGAGCATCTCTAACAGAGCCTTGGCCATCTCCAACGGCCCGACGCAAACGGACCGCGGACGTCTGTTCCTGTCCGGAATTGTCCGGCACTAGAAAAAACCCAGCCCAACGGCCCGACGCAAATTGTCCGAACAGTCCGCGCCGACGCAAACCGCGCCCAAATTTAGGCTCGGCTTGCGTCGCGCTGGACGGTCCGTGCTGTCCGCGCGCTGTCTGCCCCCTTATATGCCTGGCCCGCCTGGAAGTGGCTCGAACACCACTCCCCACTCCCGCCATTTGTCAAAATTTCCCTGCGCCCCCTAAACCCAAAACACTCCTCCCCCGGCGCCGATGGAGAACGCCGCCGCCGCGGCCACCACCGACGACGACGTGGTTGTGACCGGCGTTGTCGCGGCCTCCGCGCCATCCGGCAGCACGGCTACCGCCGCCACCGGGAAGAACAAGACCAGGGAGAGGAAGGCCACCGTGAAGAAGGAGCCGCTGACCGCGGAGGAGAGGAAGGCCGAGAACGCCAAGCGGCAGACGCGGCGGCTGGCCGAGAAGGCAAGTAACGCCGAGAAGTTGAACGCGGCCATGGAGGAAGAAAGGCGACTCCGTCTGGCCATCGCGACGGCCCGGGTCCAAGAGCTCGTCGGCGGCGCGGCCTCGTGCAGTTCCGTGACGTCACGCGCTCTCCTTCCTCCCGTGGCGCCCCGCTCCCCCGCAACGGCGACGGCCATAGCGTCGGTTCATCAGGCCCACGCGCTTGCGATGTCCCGATTCGGAGGCGCGCCATCGACGTCGCCAGAGTTGCCGCTAACCATGATGGGTGGGGCATCGCCGTCGCAAATCGATCTCAACCACACGCCGGTGCCCGTGGACTCTGCCCCGTCGGCGCGCAAACGAAGTCGGGATGGTTCTCCGGCGAACTCCATGAATGCCCGCGCCCTGTTCGGTGAAAATGCCGCCCTGACCCCGGACGATCCGGTACGATCCTTCTCGATTTGCCATACGTTCGTAAATTATGCATGTGGTCGGCATAACGCCGAATTGGTCGCATGCGTTCTTCGCCGAGCATGGCGAAGACATCATGGTCGGCTTCATCAACGGCGGCGGCCATGGAGCCTTTAGGACGGAAGGCACCCAGGCCGAGGCAGTCGACATCGACGGGCACCCCCTTTTTGAACAGGGAACGGGCTCGGCCGTCCCCACGGCCATGTTCAACGATGGCCAAGGAGAGGAGGAGGAGGAGGAGGTTAACGATCCGGACGCCGCGATTCCTGCTTCCGGCACAACCGCGGCCAAGAAGATATCGAATAGGACCACGGGCTACACGAACGCCGAGGACAAGTGCCTTTGCCGATCTTGGCTCGCATCGAGCGTGAACGCCATTGTCGGCGCCGAGCAAAAGGGCAATGCCTATTGGAAGAGGGTGACTGCGGACTTTCATGAACGCCAGCACCTCAAGCCCTTCGTCATCCACAGCGACCGCGGCCAAGTGTCCATCCAAAAACGATGGTCCTACATCCAGGTCGAGACCAACAAGTTTTGCGGCGCCCATGAGCACGTCGTGAACCGCCCTATATCAGGCGTCGGCGTCGCCGACACGGTATGTCCTTCATCCTCGTCGTTTTGAGGTGTCCTCCTCCATTGTTTGTTGTCGTGAGTGGCCACGGTTCCATGGCCTATGTATATTGTGCAGGTCTTGGAGTTCTTCAAGTCCGCCCATGAGGGCAAGTCCTACCACTTGATACATTGTTGGCACGAGCTTAAGGATCATGAGAAGTGCAAGCAAACATATCAAAGCCACAAGAACGGCTCGAAGAATGGCCGAGACCCGGCCACCGCGGGGGCGGAAGATGATGGCGGCGACAAGGCCGCTGTTTGCAAAGAAAGGCCGAGGGGACACAAAGCCTCGGCAATGGACATGAAGAGGGATGCCAATGTGCAATCACTGACCGAGACCTTGAAGGGCTACATGGCCAACGAGGAGGAGGCCATTGCCGCGAGAGAGGAGAAGAAGCGCCGCGAGAGGTAAGAGATGGCCGCTGAATTCTGTGACCTCACAAAGAAGGCTGTAGAAATTGAAGCGAGCCACGCTCGTGGACACCACCGACATGGCCGAGGAACAAAAGGCTTGGGTGATGAAGCAGCGCGCCATCATTTTAGCTCGCGCCGCGTGATCGATCTGGCGCCAATTTGCTTGTAATGGCCGAGACATTTTGCTATTGGAAACAATGAAACCAAATTCATAGAATTCGTAATGAAAAAAGGGCGCGGCCAAAATGCGTCGGGCCGCTGGGCTGGGGCGCGACCCAAACGGACAAGGTGGCCGGACATCACCCATTTTCTGTCCGCGGGCCGACGCAAACGGACCAAATCAAACACGATTTGGTCCCAAAATGCGTCGGGCCGTTGGAGATGCCCTTATACTGCGAACCTCAAAAAAAGTTTACAGTTCGCGTTTTTTTGACAAATCTGCGTCGAGCTGCTCACCGCGCATAGCAGAACCCTTAAACCGAACTGCATAATTCGTAGATTTGGCGGGAACAAATTTTCCGTTCTTCACCGATGCGTTCGATAACGAGTTCATCTCCGATTTTTACATAATTTACATAGAACTAGACGGATCCAAAAGTTAAAACTACTGCTAAATCGTCGCCGCCCTACCATACTACCAAAAATCGGCTCACCGGAGCCCAGGTGCGGCGGCGACGATGTCGAGGCGGCGCCGATGCGGCTCACTCCTCGTCGGAGACGAGGTCGACGACCTCCCTCGCGTAGGCCGCACAGTACGCCTTCTTCTCGGCGGCCAGGGCGTCTGCCTCGAGCCCCTGGTGGAGGAGTATGTCGTCGATCTCCTCCTCGCGGGCTGCCTGCGCCTTCTTCTCCTCCGCCTCACGCGCTGACCGGAGCAGCACTTGAGCCATGATGGACTCAAGTGCTTCGTCGGGGACGAAGTCCTCCGCCGCCACGAAGGACCCGAACGCGGCGACGTCGTACTCCTCTGCGGGAGGCAGCGCCACTAGCGCGGCGGAGGTGCTCGCGCCGCCGCCGCTTGAGCTTCCTTCACCGTCCAGACGCGCGCGGCGGCGTCGGGCCTCGCTCTCGGCGCGGAGGCGGTCGAACTCCTCGACCTCGCGCCGGAAGTAGGCCGGCGGGATCTGTTTGCCGAGGTTGCTGTAGGCGCGCGCCGCCCGCTTCCGAGCGCCGTTGCTCGTCACCGCTTGCGCGCGGCGCTTGTCGGAGAAGTCCCTGTCGAAAGGATCGCGGCGGTGCGGCGGGGTCGAGGGCTCGCGCTTGGGGGCCATCACGCGGCTGCGGCGGACTCCGGCACCGGCGGATTGCTCGTCGGAGAAGATGGTGGCGGCGGGTGGATTTCTCGTCGGCGGCGCGAGTGGATAAGGGTTTGGAACAGGGAATGGTCGCGAACCCGGCATAAATACCGATCGGCCGTCCGAATCTACGGTCGCCCGTATCCAGTTTACGGGCCATTTTGCATTTGAGTACTCTGCTATGGTGCAAAAAAGGTCTCGGCCCGTGAAGTCGTCAGACATTTACGGTTTTCAGACCGTTTCAGGGATATGTTACAGATGCTCCGAGGGTCCCGGGACCGGCCGGGAGGGTACGCGCCGGCCGGTTCATGGTCGCCGCGACCGACGTGGTATCGGCGATCCATCACGTCAAGCCCTAATTAATGTGCAAATTATCTGTGAGATATAGTATAGGCCATGGCGAAAGCGTGAAACCTTATTACTACTAGTATTCTCGTCTGGCCGGCAGGCCAATAAATGGGCGGCCCAGCCTGCCGCCGCGTGCTGCGGTGCACTCGTCGCCGGCAACGGCACATGCCGGCCGGGAGCGTCGTGCCAAGCTTCAGTACACACAGCACGGCGGGGAACCACCGCCGCCCGCGACGGTGCACTGCACTGCACTTACCTACAGTACGTACACTGAACCAAACTAGTACGGAGTACTTGAAATCCTTCCGATGCCTATAAGCCCTTCGATTTGCCATCCGTGGAAGTATCATGGCCAGTGCTCCTACCTACTGATTACGCACCTTTTCATGCATTCAATCTTGTAATTAACTCCGAGTCCCGGCTGTTCGCGCGCACGCGAAAGGCATGGCTTCTCCGCACGGGAATGTGATGTCCATACTCCATACACACCAAGATGACTGTTGTTTGGGTTGGAGTTTGGGTGCAGCCTGCAACCGCAATCAGCTTTCTCTTCTTCTTCTTCTTTGAATTCTCCATCGATCTACTCGCTCTATTCCTGAATATAATAGTAGTAAGATGTTTTAACCGTTTCTACCCGTACTTATCTATATGGGTTTTAGTGCATCTTACACTAAAACACATATAGATATGCATGTGCGGGATGGAATAAACTAAAACATCTTATATTTAGAAACGGAGAGAGTATAAATTAGGGAGAGTAGTAAGTTTATAAAGCCTTTAACAACACGATATGGATGTAATCTTGCCCCCAAAAATAAAGGCTTCCACTTCGGGCAATAGGGAATCCCAAGTGCTTTGCACTGTTCTTCACCCAAGACCCCTGACGTCAATCCCTTTTTACTACGAAATATCTATTTGCAACAAATACCACCCGGTTCTTTCTCATAAAAAGGTTTCTCGCATAGACGAGTTTGCTTCTTTCCTGCAGCTATGCGGTGCCCCCTAGCCCTTGTGACCTCCTGCTTCCCAAGTATGCCTCCAGATATCTCACCCCTCATTGTCGGCTATGGCCGACCTTAGCGGTGAAGTGAACTATATATTGAACTTCATTACTAGTTTCAAGAGGTAGTGAAGAAGTCAAGAGCAATATATATTACATTTACTGCTATCGGAACGAACACAGGACCATCGACTGGCAACTTCAGCCACACCCGTTTCTTTCCCTGCAGCAAGAATCAATCATAAAATGTAAATAACTGAAACTAGTGAACCATTGTGATTCATCCACTACTGCAATGAACACTCTGTAAATTACTGAACTGAAAGATGTCCTCCTGACATATATATATATGTCGTCTCGATCAGATCACCCACATTTGAAAACTAACATTGGAGATGCCCACAATTCATTTCCTTCTAATCAGCCAAAAAAGACAAATTCCATCTAATCGAATGCCATTGTGGATGCGTTAATTAATCTAAACAACATTGAACATAACAACTTGTAAAATGTATTCTATTGGAGTCATATGACCCATGAGAGCACGAGCAGTCATGTTCAGGGTACCCTAATTAACGCAGCGTTTTCTGTTGAAATGCTAGCCTCTGATCGCGCACCTCACTTCCACCGCAGCTTAATATGTTTCTTCTACTAAGTGCTGGTGAAATTGGTGATTCTCGCGGGTGCTCGGCTGATCTCATTTCTGCTTTTGTTTGTGTCTCTTTGCGTTCTGCATTACGTTGTCGACGCTGATTTGCAACAATAATCTAGGCTCATATCTCTCTCCATGCAGTGGCCGATAGATACAGACTTGTTTTCGAGCAAAGGGCAGGCAGACTCCTACGAAACAAAGTTCCTCTTGTCGTACGTGTAAGTGTCACTAGAGGAGCGCCTACTCCCTGCGTTCCAAATTCTTTAACTTGATTCATCGTAATACGGATGTATCTATATTTATATAGTGTGTAGATATATCTGTGTCTAGCTAAATATATGTCAATTAATTTGGAACCGAGGGGTACATACTCCTACTACAGTACTATATATCATGCACAGCTTTCCGTGAGCTAGCTTAGGTGTGCGAAATCATGGCTACCTGGACCCGTAAATCAGAACCCGGCCGACCACTGTTGCAGCTAGCAGGACAGGAATGGATCCTCCACATCAAGCAAGTACTATGGTGTGTGCCCTCCCTCAATTTCCCTTCAACTTTTTCTCATGAAGTTTCAGCTCCTCTTTTCTCCCCATCAATCTCACTGTACCCTCTTTGAGTACTTTTGTATTGCCGATGGATGGATGGATGGTAACGCCTGCACGTAGGCCTTTGCTGTTAGCTCCACGTCCTAGTGTCCGTCGCCCCTTTAATTATTCACCTTGTCTCTGTAAGTAGGTTGCCGCCGAGCCATGCCATCAAATATCCTCATCGGTGGGTGGGACGTTCTTGTCCCGTCTCCCGGTCGCGCCTTACACGTGCATACACACACGTATCTCATTCCATAACACCACTGCCGCATGTCGATGGTAAGATCGATCTGACGTACATGCACACTCTGCTTGAACATTTCACTCTCCCGGTTGCTGCGTGAGCGCCGTCGACGATCTCTCGGTAAAAGGACCCGTTGCTTACCGCGATGGCGACGGCCTAATTGTCTCTCTCTGTTAATTTGTTTCCCTGCATCGATCAAGACCTATATATCGGCCGTTTATCACGAGCTATCTATCACTCTATCAGCCTTATCTTACACTGATTGTATCCGAGAGTCATAGGCTTCTCTTAATCTCTTTTCCCCTCTCCCCTCTCCCCTCTCCCTCCCTCCCCACCCACGTGAGAGCCGTGTTCGATTCTCCGGCCCCTCTCCTCCTTCTATCCGACAGCTCGGCCGACCGGAGTTGTGGAAGGGGAGGGTGCTCGGCCCCCTGTATCTAGTAGCTTCAGGTTTTCTTTGCCCATGGTGGCGTCTCGGCGTTTTGCCCTCTGGAGCGGCTGCTCCGCTGGTGCGCGGCGGGGTCCGACGGCCTGACTTTGTCCTGCATCCTCTCGTGGTGGGAGCCGATGGTGTGGATGATGCCCGGCGTGACTCTCTTTAATAAGCGTAGGGGTCCTCAGATCTGGAGCTCTCTTTCTCTCTCTGGGCCTTGGTGGTGGATGGAGGTGTGGGAGGGGTGGATCTGCGACCCTGGTTGATGTCTTGGTCAGAGCTTCGCGGGGCTTCGTCCTCTGCCTGTCGCGGTGCCCGGTCCAGGCTTCGATCTGGAGTCTCGACGGTGGCGTCTGTGCTAGGCCGGCTTTTTTCAATAAGCGCGATCTGGGAGTAGTACTGGCGTTCAAGTGCGGCGCGAGGACGTGGTGCGTCTTTGGCGGGCTTCCGTGGTGGAGGCCGAAGCAGAGGACACTAGAAGCAAGCTCGTCCATCCAGTGTTGTGGGCGTTCCTCTGGTAGGTCTTGTTTTCCTCTGTTCTTCTTGTCCGGCCGTGGTGGCAGGGCAGATGAAAGAAGGATTCTGGGTCTGTCGGATGGGCTGCCTTGCTGCTGCTTTCCCCTGGTGCATCCTACATGGTGGCGATATTTGCTGCCATGATCTATGGCCGATATGGTGGCCCGTGTTCTTACTCTGCTTTAGAGGATCTTCTGGCCCTGTCCCGATGCTCGACGGTGCGTTGTTGCCAAGTGGTCCGTCCTCGACAACTTCGTTATGGCCGGCGGCAGTGGTGCTTCGCCGAAGGAGAGATGCCGAGCATTACACTCTCGGATTTCGACGCCTCTGGCGCCTAGAGATCGTCAGTGAACGGTGGTGGTGTTGTCTCTGCAACCTGGTTGTATTTTTAGCTTTTATGCCAGGGACTGCTCTGTATGTCCGGAGGCCTTAATTATCTTCAAATTCCTAGTTCATTAGTGCAAGTGTTGTAAAAGGGCCTCTGTGTAATTTATATTGCCGCGTGTTGATGAATATGAGCAGCTGAGGGGTCCTTGTGCCCCCACCCCTTGTTGAAAAAAACCCTATCAGCCTGTCGCTATGTATAAGTATCGATAGTCGTCGATCGTATGAATATAACACCAAGTATATACTGTACGTCTCGTGGTCGTCGTAGCAGTTGGGGCCGGCCTTCGTACGTACTGCATGCCATGCATGGCGAACGGGAGACGTTGAGTTGCTCGACTGCGACCTGCCGCGCGTGGCCGTATGTATCCGGACGTAGCTCATATTCTACGTGCCGCCCAACACCTGTCCAGCTTTACCACATTTGTTTTCATGCATGGTGAATAGTTCTTCAGTTCATCTGCCGGCTCTGTGTAGTCCAGGTTAAAAATAAGGAACCTGCCCTTGGATAACATACTTATATGGCGGCCCTCAAACTACAAACTTTGTCGTTTACTTTACTCTACATGTACATGCGGATATATGCTTAACCGAACTGCAGGTCAATCATTTGAACACTTGATTAATTATAGCGTACTACAGTACATATGTTATGAAATTCAGGTGCTAACCAAACCTGATAGGTGTCAGCTATTAATTAGCTCGACGTTAACTACGGCGAGTTAATTTGTACAGACAATCCTACGCGTCCGATCATTAACTGTATACACAAGTCCTATGAGCTGTAGTATAGCAGATCGATTTCAATCGGCAATCAATTTATTCCGACATGACGTGCCTGTAATGTGCTTGGTTTGACTTCGAGGAAGGAATACAAATTAAAACATATACACATCACCATCCGAAAATGATCTCATCGGAAAGCAGACACCGATATGTCTCTGCATGAGCACTGCTTCTTCGATCGACGTCGATCGAGCTGTCTGTCTGGCCCCTACATAATCGATCGGACCGTCGTCGATGTCGATCGTAGGCAGCTAGCCTAGCTACGTAGGTCACCGCGTGTCTTTTCCTTATGGAAAAATATTTAATTCGATCGACATGTTGGTTGCCGATGGCCATCAGCGTAGTAACAATCATGCACCGGCCCGGCCGGGTGTAACAGCCTCGGAGCGCGCATGGGAGACAATTTTGGAGTATCAAGGCGTGATGGCACATTTTGGTGTGGACATGGCAACGGCAGGAGGCGACCACGACCGGTGTGAAAATGTCTTCGTCGATCGGTTTCAGCCTTCATCACGGATCGACTATAGGCGAAAATGTGAGTGTTCGAGGATCAAGTGGGCGAAAAAGGTGAACACGCTATTGAATTTGGTTATTTTGCCCTGATAGAGTGATAGTGATGCATGCACAAAGAAAACGATGTGCGGTGGTGATTCTTTCCATAACATTACGTACGTACATCTTTAATCGGAACGACAACGTTTCGTTCGATATGAGCTTAGTGAAGTACTATAACTAGGTACCTCGCAAAACAAGAAAAGCATAGCTAGCTCTCTATGGCTAGCAAGTTTACGCATATCACTAGTACTTTAGTAACCCGGTTGATGGCACCAATTTGAGTGTTACATAGTTACAGACCATTCTTAGCAATTTACTAACATTCTAATTATGTGTCTAACACAGAATGGTGGGATGTGCGAATGACATACCTGATCCTCCTCGAGCTTGTGGTTTTGCACGGAATTCCAATTTTTCGTGCGGCCATCACATGGAGAACTAAAAGAAGACGCAATCCAATCTCTTTTTTTTAGAGCATATCCACTTGGAGTGCCCAAATGTTTGATATGGGGCTTTTCGATAAAAAACAGCTCCCACTCGGGGCTCTCAAAGCAGAATTGGTCCCTAAATTTTGTCCGGCGCATGAAGGGAACTGACCCCAAGCATGCCATATGTGAAGGGAACTATATGGTTGTGCCGGACACAACTACGTCGGAACAGAGTCCAAATTCACGCGTGTCCGACATCCGACGCCCATCTCTCCACTTCCCACCTACTAGATCCACTCTCTCATCATCCTCTGTCCGCGCCGATGCTTCGTGCTGGCCTCCACCAGCTCTCGTCCGCTCTTCGAGTTACACGACACTGGCTGTGTGGGTCCCGACGTGCTTGTCTAGCTGCCCAGGGCTCGAAACGTTGTGCTAGACAAGTCCGACCGTGCACTCGACGTTTCGAGCCCTGTGCATGCCAAAAAAAATAGTTGGTTTTCAACGGTTGTACTAGCTAGTACCAGTGACAAAGCGAGCTGTGAAGAAAATCAGATGGTTTGAAACCGCACACATGAGCCCTGGAAATATTGTAAGCTTGGGCGTGACAACAGGGCTCGATCGACATTTATTCCTTGAGCCCTGCGTGTCACTGGGGCAACACGGACCTCACCGGGGCCATGCAGGCATGCACCCTATCCTCATGGGCGCGTCGCTACTCCTGCCATGCGCGCAGACGCGGGATTGCGGATGCCAGCCAGAGCCAGGTAGACAGACAGACAGACAGCTTTTCACTCTGGCCGCAGTAGCATAAATTCTACGCAGTCGGCCGGCCGGTCCGTACACAGAGCGGCAGCAGCGACGTTGCTCGCCGGCCACATAAATTGCCGTCCGTCGTCGCTGCACAGCTCCCGGCGGTAGCTAGACAAGCCCGGCCGTACGCGCCGGTACCGTAGTATCCTTTGGCCTCATTCGCTCGCAATATCCATGCACTGCACCGGCCGGCAGCCTTGCGGCGACTGCGACTGCAGCTCCTACTTTTACTACACCGGGTAATTTGACCACGGCGGCGACGCGTACGAACGTACCGTCCCGTGTTTGTACGATTAGTCCCGGCAATTACTACTGTAGTAAGTAATGAGTGACGAATGGAGTACAGCATGCATGTCCAGTGTTTACTTCGCGGATATCAACTGGGAGCATGCACATAGGTAGTACGTTCTACTGCAGTAGGCAGCAGGCTGATGGAACGGAAGCTAGCCTGTGTATGTACGCAGGCATAAGCTGTGGATTTTTTTACAAATATAACCCCCTGCCCAATAGAATTGTCAAAAGTGACCCCCTCCCAAAAAAATTGTCAAAAATAGCCCTGGCGGGATGTCAAAAAGCGACACGTGGACTTCCCGCCACACCAGTTGGCGGGAAGTGACTTCCCGCCATTCCAGTTGGCACAAAGTGGCCCGACGCTGATCTTCTACCAACTCATGTTGCGCCACGTGTCATCTTCCGCCACTTGAGTTGGCGGGAAGTGGCTTTCCGCCGGATGAGATGGCGGGAAGTCGACGTGTACATCCCGCCAGGTCCATTTTTGACAAAAAAAATGGAAGGGGGTCACTTTTAACAATTATATTGGACAGGGGGTCATATTTGTAAAAAAATCTAAGCTGTGTGCTTGCTCTAGGTGGCATCACCCTTTTCTTAACGGCGTCGTGGCTACCCTTTGTTCGCCTCTCTTAACGTGTCTCTTAATGTCGTGGTGGTATCACGACAGATGCTATAGTATAGCTAAAAGTGTGGGGCCGATGGACGCTGGTGGATCCGGGGAGGGCTAGCGAGCTAAGGAGCTCACACAAGAGATGGCGAAGCACCACCAAAACCGACTCGGGGAAGGATGAAACTGCAAGAACAAACGAAGAACACACACAAAACCTCAAGCAACCCCAAACACCCACGATGTACCCAGGTTCGGGGCCCTCGTGAGGAGGTAACACCCCTACTCCTGCCTTGCTCCACTCTATATGTGTCACACGGGATCTACAAAGGTGCTTCTTGAGCTGTTTTGCCTCTCTCTCTAGGATGAACTCAAGAATAAGGACGAACTACTAAGGAAGGAGGAGTAAATGCTCTAGCTGTGAACGGGACTATAGTTTTGGCTCTCTGGTTGGTGTCCCTCTCACAGGAGGAGTTAAGGCGCTATTTATAGAGGTCCCGCCGAGTTGTCCGGGAACCCTAATTCCTCCGGGCCCCCCGGACAACAGCCCCCGTCCAACGGTAATGTCGACACCTCTACCATGACCTAGCCGCCGGGCTATCCGACATAGGTCGAGGTAGGCCATGATGCCTCTTGCCGTAGCCGCCGCCGGCCTAGGTGATGATGCTTCCCCTGTCAGAGACAGGACGTGCCTTCTCCATGCCTTGTCTCCTGTCAGTCAGTCGCCAGTACAGTGGTATAGTCACGTCGCCCGTGTCTTGTGCCCTTTGTCCCGTGCCCGTGTCAGACGGGAGGTGACCTTACCTCCGTGTCAGACGGGTCAGTGTCCTGCCTTCGCACTTGCCCTTGACTTGTTGCCCGACATAGGGTATGTCGGACACATCCTCCCATCCCGGCACAACTATACCGGGCTTCTCTCCGCGTGCCGGCAAGGCTATGCCGGGCCTCGACCTCCGACATACCTCACCCGGCCCGGACATGTATGTCGGATTCTCCTTCCTGCACATCACAGATAAGTGAAGAACTCTGACATGGGGATGTCGGTTAGAATATGCTCGCTACTCCTCGCCTTTACCCTACCCGGGGGTAGCCCCCCGACACTAGTCCCCGAAGCTGGTGTAGCCCTGCAGCCTCGGATGAAGGGCTGCATCAGTTTTAACAAAACAACTGCCTGGCATCAGCCGCCGACATTGCTATGTCGGGCTGACCAATCACACCGAACTGCTTACGCCGGTCGCCACACAGCCGGTCCGACATCACCATGCCGGCCCGACAAGAAAATCCCGGCATGCCTACTCCGACACACTGTAAAATCATCCAACATGGCCATCTTGGTTTGACACTGGGCCTTCAGTCATCTTTGGTTCTTGTTCCGGTTCCTCCGACCTCAACAAATCTTTTTCTCAGATCTTCTCCCGATACGTGCCATACACACGCTGCACCATCCCGGGGAATGCGCCACGCGGCCTGAACAACCGTCACAACCGCGCCGCGCGGGTCCCATCATCTGTCCCTTCCAACAGGCACTCGAGCGGTTTGACCCCGAGGCACCTCCTCGATTCCCGTGCACAACCGCACCAGATCCGCGCCCGACGGTTCCCATTCTGTGGCCCACGATGTGGCCGATCGTGCGGCCATAACTGCTCCATCCGCGCCAACCGCCGCACGCACGATCCCACGATTTGCTCGAAACCAACGGGCGGGAAAAAACGGGCAACCGTGCTTCCCCTTCCCTCATAAATACGGAGGGGAGGGGTTTTCATTTTCCCTCCCGCATCATCTTCTTCCTCTCCTCTGCTCCCTGCGCGCCCGCGAACGAACTGCCGCCGCAAGCTCGCTGCGCACGCCGGAGACCTCGACGCCGACGAACGGAAATCATCCCGCCACCATCGGAACGAGAACCTCCCGCGCCGCGCCTCCACCTTCTCCGGTGAGTTCCTCCTCGACTCTGGCTAGATCATCCGTAGCTCGGCCGCTGGAGTTCTTCCCCTGTTCTTCCCTAGAATGCACTATGGGGCACTGCATCTCCCCGTAGATCTTCGTAGTTGCACTTGTCAAGGCCCCTTTTGACTCTTCTCTTCCCATGTCTAACGGTAGATTCCACTTCACACTCCCGTACCATTGCTAGGGTTCTTCCGAATAGATTTCCTTTATCGTCCTTTTATTCAGCACTAGTAGATCTTCCTTCTTGCATCTCGGTCGTAGATTCTGTTTATTGCCGGGACGCCCCGTCTTATTGCATACCTCTTCTTGGTGTCCCGACTTAACATCCTTTTTATGCTGCAGGCCAGCTCCGACATGTCTTCTGAAAACACCGACATGGGTACCGAGGGAGTCCGGGGAGGATGGGAAGGCTCCGACGCGTGCCAGGACGATATCGACTGGCTACGCCGAACTCATCGCATCCCGGAGGCGGTCATCTGCCGACTTCCCGAGGGCGAGAACGAACCCCGAATCCAACCCGGGGAGCGGGTAGTCTTCGTCACGCATTTCGAGCGTGGCTTTACCCTCCCAGCAAGCCCCTTCTTCCGCTCCTTCCTTGACTACTACGGTCTGCAACCCCACCATCTTCCGGCTAACGCCATCACTCTTCTCTCCGCCTTCGTGTCTTTCTTGGAGGGATACCTCGGCCTCTGGCCGGTGGTCAAGCTATGGGCCAAGTACTTCCAACTACGGAAGCAGAGCATCCCCAACAAAGGCGTCAAGGAGAAGGAGATGACTGCTTGCGGGGCCGCCATCGTGGTTCCTCGGAGGGAGTCTGACTTCCCCCGGATCTCGGGCCTAGAGTCCTGCCGTAAATGGCAACGGAGTTTCTTCTATGTGAGGAACCCCGACTCGGTTGAAGGTGACAAGGAGGAGGGGGCCGACTTCATCAACCTCCCCGAGTTCAATATCGCCCCCCCGACTGCCCAGCTTCACTGGAGTTCTGACCCGAAAACGCTGGACTCGGAGGTCAACGAGATTCAGGAGTACCACCTTTCGATTAAAGACAAGCTCACAGCCGAGGATCTCCTATGCACTTTTGTCAGCCGCCGGGTTTGCCCCCTCCAGGCCCGGGTTCACAAGATTTGCCACATGAGTGGCAGATATGACCCGACACGGGTTAGTATCTTTACGCTCACCCAGGAGCAAGTATACCGGCGGGTCCAGGCTATTGCCCAGGCCGAGATGGACCCAACCAGCTGGGCCTGGGGGATGAAGCCCCACACGCGCTCTCGTCCTCCTCCACAAGTAAGCTGGTTCACCTGACCGACTTATGCAATTCTCCGACAAACTCATGTTACAACCATCTCTGTACTTACATGTATCTTTTGTTTTCTCGCAGAGGTTCGCCCGGCAGCTCCTTGAAGACCAGATCCATGCCGCGGGGGAGTGGCATCCGGACTTTCCCATCCCGGAGATTTTACCAAGCGAGGACACGGATGACGAAGATCATTTATCCATTCCCCTGGCTCGCGCCTCTGCCCCGGGTAAGCCTCGTGCACCCGTTCCAATCAACGAGTGGTCGGATGACGACGAGGATGAGTGTCGAATCATAGACGTTATTGACGCTACTCCTCTCAACTTCGCGCCCCCAGCGCCTTCGACAACCGCTACTTCCAGCAAGCGAGCCGAGACCCGCAAGCGAGCTGGCACCGGTATGTCGGATACCGGTGGCGATGAGGCTGGCGCCAAGAGAGTCAAAACCGGTAAGAAGCCGGCAACCAAGCCGCCCAAGAAGAAGAAAGGTCCTCCGACCTCCACCGGGTAAGCCGATTTCTCGAGACCACTTGCCCTGCTATTTCGACCTCTCTGATAGCACCGTCCGAGTTAACATACCATTGTCTTGAAACAGTGCCCCCCTGAAGTTGAATCCGACCGGGCCCCAAGGTCGGAAAGATACCGAGGAGGCCGGGTCGACTCGCGCGGAAGGCTCTCCGACCCGCAAGAGCCGGGCTACCACCACACCGCCGCTGAGTGGCAGCGCCGCGGCCGGGAGAGACAAAGGGACCTCCGACAGGGACGTCGGATCCGGTGGGGACGCTGCCTCCGACGCAGCGGGGCGACCCCAGACCGCGTCACCCCCACCCCACTCGGGAGGGGTCCGCCAGCCGTCGACACAGCGCCCTCTGCAGCAGCAACAACCGCAGCAACGGCCACACCAACAGTCGCAGTCACACCAGCAACAACAACCGCAAGGACAGCAACAGCAACCTCTACCTGTCCGTACTCAGCAACAGAGGCGCCCGCCGACCTCGGACACTACCACCTCCAAGGCGATCACCACACCATCCGGGTCGGCCGCCTCGGGCAAGCGTGACGGGACCACGAGTCAGAAAAGAGGTGAGGTTCCTCCGGGCAAAATCCTAGTGGTGCCCCCTCCTCGCGTGGCCGTCAAGACAGCTGCGCTGCAGACGCTAGAGGCCACTGCTGCCCAAGCTCCGCCTGCTGCCGAGTTGCTCATCCTGGGTGATGACTGTTCAGGTTCGCTGGAGCAGTTCAACATGGACTGGAATGCTGCCGACACCAGCGAGGTATCCTCCTCCGACCCGAACGCCCGACATCCTGCCGGACCCGGGAAAATTGCCCAATCTTTGCACACTCTTCAGTGCGCAGTTCTCCGGATGACCCGGGACGCTGAGGTAAGTCTCTTAATTATTCACCCCCACTAGTCCCCGAGATTCGTGTGGAGTAATCGAACATCGACCGAGTGAAGATTACTCGGCGGGAATCTTCTTAGAACTGAGTTAACGCGTAACCCCATTTCAGGCTTGCAACAAGGAGCGGAGCAGGTTGTTTCAAAAACTGCTCGTCAAGCACAGCGGCCTCCGAAAGAAGTACAAGACCCTTGAGGCGGCACAAGGTACTCTTTCCCTTCTACCGTCATACTTTTCCTCTTCTTATTTCTTCTCCTGACATCCGCGACATGCCGACCTCGTCAGCTGAAAAGGAGGCCCAGGTTGCGGCTGCGCACCGGACTGCGCTCGAGAAAGAGCAGGCCGAGGTAGCCCGGCTTCGCCAAGAACTCGCGAAGTCGCAGCAAGAGCAGGCCGAGATGACCAAGGTTATGAACGAGGTGACGGAGGCGCAGGAGACTCTCGTGACGGATCTCCAATCTCGCGCCAGCCTGGCCGAGAACAAACTGTCCGTCCTCACGGCCAAATGCGACACCTGGCTGGCCGAGTTGCAGCGGATCAACGGCCAAATGGACAGTGAGTCTCCCCCCTTCTTGCTTATTGGGTTTTCAACAATACTCCGTTATTGCCGGCTTGCCTTCTAACTCGACAATAGCGCTTTTTGCTTCAGAATTCTTCTCGCACTCGCAACATGCCGCTGTCCAGGCTGTTAGCAAAGCCCGGGGTAAGAGAGCGCACCTCGGTCCCATCTCGACCGAGTGGGACGTTGAGGACCATCTGATTGCCCTCAACGCGCGTCTTGTCCCTCTGAAGAGCATCGGCGTAGGCCTGCTCGACGCCGGTATCTCGGTCTTCCGGCAGCTGTGGCCCGGCATCGAGCCTCCCAAGAACGTTCCCGAGCTGGCCGAGGAGCTGAGGAAAGCCGAGCTAAGACTCCGGGAATGGAGGTCCTCTGCTGCCCGTGCCGGGGCGGATCAGGCCCTGTCCTTCATATTATCTTGGTATGAAGAGATTGACCTGGATCACGTCAAGACGCAGCGCGAAAACTCCGTGTGGACCACAGATCCGGCCAAAATCCAGCACCGCCGAGAATCTGCCGACTACATGGCCCAATACTCGCGTCCGCACGAGTTTGTTCCTGGCCCTGTTTATCCGGATGATGACGAGTCTGACTCCGATGCCGGCGATGCCGAAGAGGAGCCGGAGGAGGAGGAGGCCAACCCGGACGAGCCCACCGGAGCGGACGCTGAGGCGGGAGTCCCCGAGTCCGCCGAGCATACCCATAAATCTGGGACTGTGGCCACCAACCTTGAAGAGCCCACCGCCACCGTGGCTACATCACCTGCCGCCGACACTGGTCCGGAAGCAACCGCTGTCCTCAAGTCGGCCACCCCCGACATCACGACTGCTGCTGCTGCCTCTACACCGACTTCCACTCCTGCTGCCGAAAACGCTTAGGCAAATTCATTAGATCCCCGGAATGCCGGGTGCATATGTAATATATACAATTTTAAGTAAGATAATCTGCTATCTGGCTTATTGAATTGAACAAGCATCTAGTCATGTCGGATCACTCTACACCGAGTCCCCGAGTTTACTTTCTCGTTTACTATACTTGGTGATTTTTGCTCTTGTCTACCATACAGGCGTTCGACAGTCGAGTCACAAAATCACGACTATAGCATACGGTACTAGAAAATGCCCGGATTTAGGTTCAAAGGTATCTGACATAACGGAAGAATAACTAAAATACAGGGTTAGTACACAACACGTGCCGAATTGCTTTTACACCGAGTCCCCGAGTTCGTTTTCGTGTTTACCACCTTCCACTATCTTTGCTCTTGACTACCACTTTGGGCATCCGTCAGTCGAGTCACAAGATCATTTCACATAGCATACATTACTTAACTTTGAAACAAGGTTGAAAATTCATTCGGCACGTGGATAACAGGTACGAAACAAACACGGCAGTCCCCGAGTTTCACCTCGAGACGCCGGCATGCAGGTAACGAAGGAATAACCGAAATACAAACATAGATAAAGATCTGGCAGTCCCCGAGTTTACCCCGGAGTGCCGACATGCGAAAAACATAAGAAAAGAACCATCATGCGTACAAGGCAGTCCCCGAGATTCACTCTGGGGTGCCGACATTTCATTCAAAAGGGACCGAGATACATACACTGTGCCCTTTACGCAAAAAAGGGACGAAGTAGAGCTACATTCCACGGTCGTTTGGTTTCCTCGCCGGCTCTATCCATTACACCTTTTCTAGCTTCCTGTGCGTCTATAAGATAATATGAGTCGTTGTGCAGGGCTTTACTCACGACAAAAGGTCCTTCCCATGGAGGGGACAACTTGTGCATGCCGGCAGTGCGCTGTATCAGTCTCAGCACTAGATCTCCTTCTCTGAACACCCGGGGGTGTACCTTCCGGCTATGATAGCGTCGGAGGTTCTGCTGGTATATTGCTGACCGAGATAGGGCCAATTCTCTTGCTTCCTCAAGCAAGTCGACATCATTCTCTCGGGCTTCTCTTGCCTCGGTTTTTGTAAACATCGCCACCCTAGGCGAGTCATACTGTATGTCGGTTGGCAACACTGCCTCAGCACCATACACCATAAAGAATGGGGTGTACCCGGTGGATCTGTTGGGTGTGGTCCGGAGACCCCATAGCACCGCCGGTAGCTCTTCTATCCAGCATCCCGGAGTCCGCAGGAGTGGTTCTATCAACCGGGCCTTTATGCCGGCCAGCACCAATGCGTTGGCCCTCTCAACCTGCCCATTTGCTTCTGGGTGCGCCACCGAGGCCACATCAAGCCGAATTCTCTTCTCCGTACAGAACCGAGCAAACTCCCCCACTGCAAAGTTGGTGCCATTGTCCGTGATAATGCTGTGCGGGTAACCATATCTCAGTATGATATCCTTAAAAAATGAGACGGCTGTAGCTCCATCACACTTCCGAATCGGCTTCATCTCGATCCACTTGGTGAACTTATCCACCATGACTAGTATATGAGTCACGCTACCTCGCGCTGGTTTGAACGGACCCACCATATCCAAGCACCATACAGCAAACGGCCAAGTGATGGGGATCGTTTTTAGCGCTGCCGCCGGCATGTGTATTCTGTGTGCAAACCTCTGGCAACCTCCACACTTCCGGACAATATCCTCTGCCTGCTGCAGAGCCGAAGGCCAATAAAACCCTTGCCGGAAGACCTTTGCTACCAGTGCCCTTGAGGAAGCATGGTGACCGCATTCACCTTGATGTATCTCAAGAAGCATCTCTTGCCCTTCCTCCGGGTCAACGCAACGCTGCAGCACCTCAGTGACACTTCTCTTATACAGCTCTTGATTGATCACCGTGTAAGCCTTGGCCCTTCTTACCACCTGCCGAGCTTCCACTTCATTCTCCGGCAGGGTCCCATACACGACATATGCCATGATGGGCTGCGCCCACTTCGGTACCGGCCTCACAAGGAAGACTGGGGCATCTATTTCCATAGGTTCGGCTGACATCACCTCTGCCGATATACCTTGTATAGCCCCCGGGTTTAGCCAAATGCCCCCGACATCAACCTCCATGGGCGCGACTTCTGCCTCCGAGCTCTTCGGGATAAATATGGACTCCGACTCGGGTGATGGCTTGATTGACGGCTTCTTTAAGTGTTCCAAAGCTATGCCGGGTGGGATCGCGTCCCGTGAAGACCCCAGCTTGGACAATACATCCGCAGCCTCATTTTCTCCCCGGGGTATGTGCTTGAACTCGCATCCTTCAAAAAACCCGGAGATTTTCTGCACATGGAACCGATATGACACCATGTTAGCGTCCAAGGCGTCCCAATTTCCCGACACCTGCTGCACCACCAAATCTGAGTCACCGTAACATTCTATTCGCCGGATGCCAACCTCCTTGGCGACATTGAGGCCGTGCACAAGTGCCTCATATTCAGCCACGTTATTGGATGCCGAGAAATGAATCTGGAGCACATATTTCAGTACATCCTGCTTCGGGGAAGTGAGGACCACTCCGGCACCCAACCCAATTTTTGCCTTGGACCCATCAAAGTGCATCTTCCAGAAATTGAAGTCGGGCGGGGGAGGCTCATATTGCATCTCGGCCCAATCCACCAAGAAGTCCGGCAGCGCCTGCGACTTAATGGCGTCCCTCCTTTCGTAAGTCGGGGCGTACGGAGATAATTGGATGGCCCACTTGGCAACTCGGCCACTGGCATCTTTGCATCCGATTATCTCGGACAAGGGAGCCTCGCTCACCACTGTAACCGGATGCTCTTGAAAGTAGTGCTTTAACTTGGTAACCGCCAGGTATACGCCATAAGCCATCTTTTGGTAGTGTGGGTAATTCTACTTGGAGAGGGAGAGCACCTCACTCAGATAGTATACGGGCCTCTGCACCACCTTCTCACCTTCTTCTCTTTCAACCACTATCACCACACTTACAACTCGGTTGGTAGCCGCAATATAGAGCAACATCGGCTCCTTGGGTAAGGGAGATGCCAACACCGGTGCATTTGAGAGCGTCTTTTTTAGGTCGTTAAAAGCTGCGTCTGCTTGCGGTGTCCACACAAAGGTTTTACTCTTTTTCATGAGTTGATACAAGGGCAAGGCTTTCTCTCCTAACCGACTCACAAACCTACTCAGGGATGCCAGGCATCCGGTGAATTTTTGTACATCCTTAAGGCGAGTTGGCAATTTCATGCTCTCGATAGCTCGGATCTTCCCCGGGTTAACCTCTATACCCCGGCTAGACACCAGGAAACCGAGTAATTTTCCGGCCGGCACACCGAAGGTGCATTTATCCGGGTTAAGTTTCATTCGGAACTTTCTTAAGTTAACGAATGTTTCTCTCAGATCATCGATCAGAGTCAGTTTTTCTTTAGTTTTTATGACTATGTCGTCGACATCCACCTCTGCATTTCGACCTATTTGCTCATGCAAGCATTTCTGCATGCACCTTTGATAAGTGGCACCGGCATTCCTCAACCCGAAGGTCATGACACGATAGCAATAAGCCCCGTACGGGGTAATAAAAGCAGTCTTTAATTGATCAGCTGGGTTCAAAGGTATCTGGTGAAAACCAGAATACGCATCTACAAAAGACAAAAGCTCACACCCGGCAGTGGAGTCGATCACTTGATCTATCCGGGGGAGCGGGAAAGGATCTTTCGGGCATGCCTTGTTGAGGTTGGTGAAGTCGATACACATGCGCCACACCTTGGCCAGGAGAGGCTCATCCTTCTTCTTCTCTACCAGGACCGGGTTAGACAACCAGTCCGGGTGCAGTACTTCCATCACAAATCCAGCCGCAAGCAGTACGGCTAGATGCTCCATGATTGCAGCTCTTCTCTCGTCCGAGAGACGTCTTGTCGGTTGCTTCACCGGCTTTGCATCCGGCCTCACAAATAACGAGTGCTCAGCCAACTCCCTCGGAACTCCTTGAAGGTCGTCATTCGACCAAGCAAAGATATCCCGATTCTCACGGAGGAAGTCGGTGAGCTCGCCTTCCTATTTGCTGCCCAGGCTGGTGCCGATGATCACCCGGTGCTCTGGGTTAGCCGGGTCCACCACGACCTTCTTGGTCTCCTTGGGCGGCTGGAAGGAAGCATGCTGCTCCGGGTTCGCCATCCCGGACACACCGAGCGGGGAGGCTTGGGCCAGCGTCACCACTTGCTGGATCCTCTTTTTCTCCTCGGCTATGACCAATGACTCGGCCAAGCAAGAGCCGGCAGTAGCACACTCGATAGAGCACTTGTAGTCCCCAGCGATAGTGATTATGCCGTTCGGACCTGGCATCTTCATTTTCAGATAGCCCATGTGAGTGGATATCATGAACTTGGCCAGAGCAGGTCGACCAATCAGGGCATGGTATGGGCTCTCCAGGTCCACCACCTCAAACTCAAGACTTTCGGTCTGGCAGTTCTCCCGGGTTCCGAACAGCACATCTACCCAGATCTTGCCCATAGGTGAACACGAAACGCCCGGCACAATGCCGTGGAAGGTTGTGTTGGTCGGCAGCAGCGTGTTCAGGGACACTCCCAACTTAAGCATTGTGTCCTTGTACATGATGTTAATGGCACTGCCATTGTCAACTAGGACTCTGCTGAACCGGACGTTGATACTCGGCCCGATGAATGTCGGGTCCACCACCAAGGCGTACCCTCCCGGCTTAGGCATAACCCGGGGGTGATCCTTCCGACTCCAGCTGATCTCTATCTCGGACCAGTGCATAAACTTGGGTACCGCCGGCATGACGGCGTTCACCTCCAGAGCGCGCTGGCGCTGGCTTTTCTTGTCAGTGGGCTCGGTCACAAAGACCACATAGCTCTGATGAGCTTCCTGATAGTCACCCTGCGGGTAACCGCCCTGGTTGCTAGGACCGGCATTGTTGTTACCTCGGATGTTCACCACATTTACCGGCCTTGCCGGTGGTCGCCTCTGTACTGGTGGGTTTATCCGGACAGCATTGGCCCCACTTACTGGTGCCGGAGGTCTTGGAGCTGCCGGCTTTTCAGGGGCAGTTACTAGAGATCCCCCTGGAGCACCCTCTCGCCGCATGCGCTGGTACCAGCTACACTGCCGAGTTGTGTGGTTGGCCGGTCGGTTGGGCTCGAAAGTGTGATAGCAGCAGGGCTTGTCCAGCATGTCCTCATACGTCAAGGGCTTTCTCTGCTCGGCCCAAGTTTTCTTCACCTCTGCCCAACCCTGACCATCCGTCTTCTGCCGCTGATTGCTAGCGGTATTGCCTTGTTCCCCGGTTACCGCCGCCACCTGCTGCGAGGCGTAATAAAAGTCGGGCTCCCTTCTCTTCTGCCCGAAATCCTGACGGTCATTGTTCCTGCCCGGCCCGGACCTGTTGTTCCCCGGGTTCCTCCTACTCGGTTCTCCCGAGTCCAGTTGAGGTTGCATCGGGTCACCGAGAGCATAGCTGTCGGCGATTTTCATTGTTTCGGCCAAGGTGGCCGGCATTTCCCTCTGCAGTTTCTGCCAAAGCATGGAGCCATGTCGGCATCCCTGCGCAAACCATGAAATGGCTTGGGCCTCCACAACCCCTTCACAGGAATTGCGAATCGTGCTCCACCGAGTCAAATACTCTCGGTCAGTCTCACTGTTCCTCTGCCTGCACATTGCAAGCTGCTGAGGTCGGTTTGGTCTCTTGTAGGTGCTGGAGAAGTTACTGACAAAGGCTTCCTCGAAGTCCAGCCAGCAGTTGACACTTCCCTCTCTCAAGTTGTTCAACCAGATTCGGGCTGGTCCCTCTAGCATCTGTGGGATGTATCGTATCGCCCACCGACGATTTCCCCCGGCAATGTGCACTGCTGTCACATAGTCGGTCAACCAGTCCTCTGGCTTGGTGCTGCCGTCGTAAGTCTTGGCTCCCCTGTTCAACTGAAAGTGGGGGACAGGCTGCTCCGACATGATTCTGGGCCCAAAACAAGAAGGACCAGGCGGGCCTTGCTCCTCCATTTGCTCGGATCTATACAACCGATCCAGCTTGTACCGGGCATCATTTGGATCTAACTGGCGGGTTCCCAGTCGAGACCCCAGAGCACTCTCATAAACATGGTACCCGGCCTTGGCCATTGCCGAGTTGCCGTCATCATACCGGTTCAGGTCTTGCCCGCCCATTTGCCGGGGCTGCATTGCTCCAACAACTTGATGCCTTGGGGCCTGATTAGGCGCCAGATATCGGGGTGGGTATCCCGGACCAACCGAGTTGGCATTTCCGTCATGCCGATTACTCGGAGCCTGTCGGCTTCTGCTCTGGGCTTGCCCAACGTTGCCCTGGCCTGCCATCTGCTTTCCGGCATACGCCGGGTCATATGTCAGCATCTGGAGCTGCTGATTTCCCCCGGGGTTCCTACTCCGGTTTTGGTTTCCACCGACATGTGGAGAGGAAGCCTGTCCTCTGGACACGCCGCTGGGAGCCCTGGTCGAGTGGACAATTTGAGATCCACCCCCGGCCCCATTGGCCCTCTTGACAGCCTCGTTCTGCCGGGTTGCTACTTCCACCAGCTCATTGACTCGGTCTTGTTGCCTACGGCGAGCCTCTCCGGTTAGACCGGATAACTCGGCCCTTGCTGCCTCGGCAGCCCTGAGGGTCTTGGCCGGAGAGCTGTAATTCGGCCTAGCCGCCGACATTACGCTAGGAGTCACATTGGATGTAGCTCTGCCATCCCTATCTATCTCGGCATTGAGGCCCTTGCCTCTTCTGCGTACCTCGGCCTCACGGTTCGGCCGACCTCCTATCGGCGAGAAACCATGAGCCGCGTCATACTCACGCTGAACTCGGTCGAAGTCCCTCCGGACCTCCGCTAACTTCTCTGCCTCCTCCAGCAAGCTCAGCCGCTCTGCCTCTAACTCAGCTACCCCCGGCACGGTCAACCTCTCTACTGTCTCTCTAAGAGGTTCAGTCCTTACCGGGACACGAGATGTCTCGGCGCCGCCATGGCCCTGCCTCTCCAGTGCCTGCTTGGCCCT
This sequence comes from Poa annua, assembly GCA_026929855.1. Lineage (NCBI taxonomy): Eukaryota > Viridiplantae > Streptophyta > Magnoliopsida > Poales > Poaceae > Poa > Poa annua. The sequence continues at coordinate 78,843,180 of CM049433.1, forward strand.
CCGGGTCGACCTTGCCTCGGGCTCGAAGACAGGGTCTTCTGCCGGAGGAGCCGTCACCCCGGCCATCATGACCGCACAGCTCTCGGGGCGAGTGGTACGCCGGCCGCGAGCCGCACAGACAGCTGGAGGATCCTCGGCCACGAGCACCTGCGCCGGGTACTCGCAGACGAGCTCGGTGGCGACATAGGTGGCGAAGGTGCCGAACTCGATGACGCAGCCGTTGGCCGGAAACGGCCTGCCGCGAAAGCAACCGGCGTTGTCGCTAACGAAGTCCATGTCGCCGAACCTGACGACGAGGCCGGAGAGGACTCGCACGGGGCCCGTCCGGATGAGTACACCAGCCAGCGCCTCTACCTGCCCCACGGTGGGCGCCAACTGTCGTGGTGGTATCACGGCAGATGCCATAGGATGGCTAAAAGTGTGGGGCCGATGGACGCTGGTGGATCCGGAGAGGGCTAGCGAGCTAAGGAGCTCACACAAGAGATGACGAAGCACCACCAAAACCGACTCGGGCAAGGATGAAACTGCAAGAACAAACGAAGAACACACACAAAACCTCAAGCAACCCCAAACACCCACGATGTACCTAGGTTCGGGGCCCTCGTGAGGAGGTAACACCCCTACTCCTGCCTTGCTCCACTCTATATGTGTCACACGGGATCTACAAAGGTGCTCCTTGAGCTGTTTTGCCTCTCTCTCTAGGATGAACTCAAGAACAAGGACGAACTACTAAGGAAGGAGGAGTAAATGCTCTAGCTGTGAACGGGACTATAGTTTTGGCTCTCTGGTTGGTGTCCCTCTCACAGGAGGAGTTAAGGCGCTATTTATAGAGGTCCCGCCGAGTTGTCCGGGAACCCTAATTCCTCCGGGCCCCCCGGACAACAGCCCCCGTCCAACGGTAATGTCGACACCTCTACCATGACCTAGCCGCCGGGCTATCCGACATAGGTCGAGGTAGGCCATGATGCCTCTTGCCGTAGCCGCCGCCGGCCTAGGTGATGATGCTTCCCCTGTCAGAGACAGGACGTGCCTTCTCCATGCCTTGTCTCCTGTCAGTCAGTCGCCAGTACAGTGGTATAGTCACGTCGCCCGTGTCTTGTGCCCTTTGTCCCGTGCCCGTGTCAGACGGGAGGTGACCTTACCTCCGTGTCAGACGGGTCAGTGTCCTGCCTTCGTACTTGCCCTTGACTTGTTGCCCGACATAGGGTATGTCGGACACATCCTCCCATCCCGGCACAACTATACCGGGCTTCTCTCCGCGTGCCGGCAAGGCTATGCCGGGCCTGGACCTCCGACATACCTCACCCGGCCCGGACATGTATGTCGGATTCTCCTTCCTGCACATCACAGATAAGTGAAGAACTCTGACATGGGGATGTCGGTTAGAATATGCTCGCTACTCCTCGCCTTTACCCTACCCGGGGGTAGCCCCCCGACACTTAATGTGTCGTGGGAAACTCTAGAACTAGTGTGCTGTTCCAGGTTGCAGTGTGAGCTTTCTTTCTTAAAAGTGCCGCTCCATACTAGATGATTTGGCGTTAGGAGCGTGGTGGTATTTCTTCAGAGAGGGTGCACCGGTTGCGGCTCATCGTAGTTTTGTCGATCCGTCTTTGTCTTCGTTTTGTTTATGTTTTTTTTTTCTTTGGGTGTTTGTTCGTGTTTGTTGTTGCTACAACTTGTGTGGTGTTATGTTTGTATCATTGGTTGTATTGTGTTCTTGATTTATATATAAAGCGAGGCGAAATCCGGTTTGAATGTACTATGCAAATACTATAATGAGTGCTTTGACTCTTCTCTGCGCGCTGTTTACTCGTGAGCAGCACAAGGCATATCCATCTTCAATAATTGGGCACGCAATGGAGTGAACACCAAGATTTCACCATGTCAGCGCGTCACGCGTTACTACTACCATACCAGTTGTATAGTACGCTATGCCTGCATGCCATATTTGAAGGAGGAGCTCCTGGTTGGCGTGTCGTACAGTAGTGCAACAAGTTAACAACCAGGCATCGTGAAGAGGCAACCAGGCAGGCGAGCGCTGTCGACCATAACCATATCAGTGGGTCAAAGCCCCAAGCCCAGCCAAGCTAGCCAGGCCCCACGAATTTGAAGTCGACGGAGACGCGTAGCATGTACAGTAGTAGCTGTGTTTCCACAGAGCGAGCCGTACTGCCGGATAATGGAAATGCAATGCATACGACTGTGGCATCCATCCAGGCAGTGCCTCTCGACTGGACAGGGTGTGTGCCCCAGCCCAGACATCGTCTGCTCTGCTCTGGCCACTCTTACCAGCTGGACCTCATTAGCCACGAACCTTGTCTTGACACGGGACACCCGCCGCGCGTCTACGGCCTCCACGCAGCCGGCGTCAGATTACTGTATCTACGAACCGTACGGTGAACTGGACAAATGTAAGTAGCACAGATTAGATTACTGTGTGGACAAAGGAGTAACCCAGAGCATCGTCGTTTCGTCTACGGCCAGCACATGGACACGAATATTATTTTGTGTACTGTACTACTGTAACACGTACGCGTGGTCCGTTTTTTCCTGGTGAGAAAAATATATTCGTACGTACTCGTACCATACAAATGGAATAGTAGAGAATATAAACGGCGTAAAGTGTACGTGCAACCGTTGTTAATCGTAAGTACCCTTTCTGAAAGGTGTGGAGAACCGAGACTTATTTCTGGAGGTGGCGTCGAGACTGGAGGTTGCGGCCAGGGAGTTATTTTCCCGGCATGGGTGGCAACATAGACTCCGGATAGACCTACCAGTTTCTTAGACGGATCTACAATTTCTCATTTTGTTATGTAATTCGCCTTTTTATATTTTGCTTACCGACTTGAGTGATGCTGAACTGGTGGCTGTGTGCATCTTAGTTTGCAGAGGCCGGGTGTAACGCTTAAACCTTTTAAGTAATAAAAGCCCTTTATCTAAAAAAAAAATCCAAGTCAGCCAGTCACGGACGCGGACTCTAGGCAACCTGATGATGATGATTTTTCTTCTTCCTTATGTACTACTCCCTCCGTTCCGATTTACTTAACGCGGGGTCAGAATTTACATTACTGCACATCTTACAAGGAACCCCTGCGTATTTTCAAATTCTAAATAATACGAACACATCACGCACGAGCGGCTCGCGCTTGAAGAATCTGCCGCCGACCAGGCTCTAGGCTGGTTGAGCTCCCGCCGCCGGCCAGTATCTCTCCTTCCTCCGGACGTATCCTGCTCCTGCAGCTTCTCCCCTGCATCCGGCTTGGTCCTGCTCCTTCTCCCCTGCGTACGGCCTGCTGCTGCTGCTGCTGCTTCTTCCCTGACGCCGTCATCAATCGCCGCCGTGTGACGCCTCCCCGAGCCAGTACGAGGATACCAAGAGCTCCGCCTTGACGAGAGCTACGCGTTCCTCGAGCCACGCTTGTCGGGAAGTCGTGGATCGATGGAATCGTCGCCGTCTCCTCCCACTCCGGCCGCCGCGTCCCCACTTGAGCTCGACGCCGTCGCGCCTCCTCATGCCTCCCTGAGCCGTTAAACAACCTAAGGGTGATCTTCTGGTTCTCCAGAACCCTTTTCCCCACTTGTTTGCTTGCTGGTTCGCTCGGCCGCCATGCCCCTCCGCTCCACGATTGCACTCTGTGGAACTCGTACTGCTCCAGCTGCTCCCGTGGCTTCGAGTTCCACTCTGAACTTCGAAGAAGGTACAGGTTGCTGCTGCTTCCCCTGTTTGTACAAGAATGTCTCCACATGAGTTAAATTTATATGCACGAGTGATGTACAGTATATGAGTCGCTGCAAATTGATGATAATATTGCAAGTCTGAACCTATATGGGCAGTGACACTAAACTGAAACCTGGAACAGTTACTCAAGTCTGAACCTATATGGATTACTTCATTTGTCTTATAGTACATGAGTCGCTGCAAATTGATGATAATATTGCAAGTCTGAACCTATATGGGCAGTGACACTAAACTGAAACCTGGAACAGTTACTCAAGTCTGAACCTATATGGATTACTTCATTTGTCTTATATTACAATACAATTACTCTCTCGCACTCCCACATTATGAATTTATGATAAGATTCGGCTCCAGAGGCAACAGAAAACAACCCTAAAGACCTTTGTCGCCCGACGTCTTCCCGGCAGCTGCGGCTGCGGCGTCGGCGGTGGCGGCCACGCTCCAGCAGCTGAAGGTAGGGGGCGTCCTCCGCGTGTCGCCGTCTGGATTCCTACGCGCGGAGAGGCCAACACTTGGGAGGGTGGAAATTGTGCGGCCTGGTGGTGGCGGCGGCTGCTCCTGTGGGGCGGCGGTGTGCTAGGACGCACAGCCGGGAGGCACGGAAGAGGACAGTGACAGCTGCAACGTTGGTCTGGGACGGCGGCGCAGCCTGCCTTCGTGGTAGCGGCTCGCGTTGGAAGACGACGCCTTCCTAGATAGTGTGGAGGGCTGGATCTGGGGCGTCCTCGGGTTCTTGGGCCAAAGGTTGGCCCGCTCGCTTCATTCGCCGGAAGTCGGCCGGCGGTGTGGGGACTGCCGAACCGGCCCTTAATAAAAGGAGGTGGTCCTAGGGTTCCTCTCGCGTTAAGATGAAGATCTATCTGATGCATGTCCTCCTCGACTTGGTCGGAATGTTGGGTTCCGGAAGACTTCGCCGGCAATCTATCATGGGCGTTTATGTCTGGAGATTGCTAAATCGGGTGGGATTTGGTCGCGCCGGAGGGAGCGGTGTGAAGCTCTGCTTCTATTGCCATCATGGGCAGATCCATGGTGAAGTCGGAGATAGATAATTGAAAGACTAGTAAGGGGGATTGAAGCCTTTGACGGCGAAGAGGAACTTGCTTTGAGCTTCAGAAATTGTAGCAGCGGTATGAAAGTGGGCCGACGGTACAGGTGAAGTTCGTAGTCTTGCCTTTCAGGATGAAAATCTAAGATCTGGCCTTAATTGGTTGTGACTTGCAATGGTCTTCTTGAAGATATTGTTTTGAGAGCGGGGACTGTCTACAGGGTGAAAACCCAAAATCTATGATCGGGCGACGACGACGCTTCTGCATTGTTTTCTTCTTAAAAGCGTTGCTTTTGGAGAACTTGGACATCAGGTGTTGTCTTGGTTGTGGCTGTGCTGGTGCAAGAACTGTAACTCCGTAGCGGTACTCTTTTTTTTCATCTTCTTATTGTCTTTTGGCTGTGTGCATCTCCAATATCTTTGGTTATTGCGTTGTTACAGAGTCTGGGTGTAATTTGTATCTCCACGATATTAATAGATACTCTTTATCTAAAAATGATATGATTTGGCAAGCTGTTAATTTGCCGAACCGTTTGATAATATGGAGCGGAGCGAAACTCTTCATGACAACATCAATGACACCCCATTCTGGGTACCGGAATGCAGGGACATAGGCACTCACGAGGGGATAAGAGAAGACTAAGGAACTTGGAGGGGGGGCGCCAAGTTACGACTCAAAAGACATTTCTGAATTTTCTTTTAGGAATTTTTCACATCTTAGATTGCGGATTTTTTTGCATATACTCCTTTGACTGAAAAGATATTTCTAAAAATAATTTTCCTTTCCAATACTTTTCTTTTTCGTCAGGCCATAAATCAAAAAACATTTCGATGCAAATTTGGTCACATACACAGTAGACATGTATATATATATACTTGTATTTTATGATTATTGGACACCCAAAAATAAATTTTCCACCCGACCTAATACAAATATTTTCTCAAATGTGAAGCGCTAAAATCCAAAAAAAAATGAAATGAAAGGTTTTCTAGCATGTGTACGTAACGTGTCCAATACTCCAAGGTAAACTGGCACCACAGTGCGAGAGATGAGCGTCGGGCGTGATCTTTATTCCGCGGCCTTTTCCAGGACGACATGTGATTTTCCCATCACTATTGCTTGGAGAGCAGAACAGTGGAAAAGCATCAATCCATGTTGCGGCCTGTCGTGTTGCCACGCTTCACGGGATCATCCTAGCTTTCCATTCATCTTACGTACAGTAGTAGGACGTCTCAATCTAATAATTAAATAAAGTAGGTACCCTACCCAATAATACCGGGAGAATACATACACAAGAGACAGAGGAGCTCTAGCTAATTGCTTCTGGAGAGTGCAGCTCTAACGCGACAATCTGTGCTAGGCAAAGCAGCAGGCTTCAGCTTGACTCAAGCGCCGCGGCCACGAGACTCCGACAGCCCCTGACTCGATCAGTTCATAATCATTTTAGTCGCCGAGGTTACGTGCACACGTACTGTGTACCCATGCATGAATTTTGGGATTGCAAAAAACGGGAGTTGTTGTTGTTTTGAGCGTTGCAAATCACGATTAAATTTGCCAAGTAAACACGGCACCGCGTACCAGCTAACCGAGTACGTACCGCCCTTAATTTCAGGGCAGCTAAGCTGGATTAGTACGTAGATGAAACTGAATATAAACAGGACCTGCTTTGCTTTGCTTTACATTGGTCCTCGATCTGCACAAGGACGTACTAGGACTTGGCCTGGCCCCTAACTAAAACAAAAGGGTCACGCAATCGATCAACCAACTTTTTTTTCTCGGTTGATTGAAAAGAGGTCACACGCCATCAGGGATTGATAAGAGTCATAGAGGAGACAAATCAAGAGAGGGCTGCTGGGATTAAAGAAAAGAACGGAGCATGCAACCCGTAGGACAAGTTAGCTGTATACGACTCGTACTTGGCCTCTCTACGGTCTAATTGAGTTGTCAATATTGAGTTGTCAGGTTAACCCTAGAACAAGTTCTCCTGACATCACTTCACTCCGATGTTTTATCCTTTTTTTCCATACTCACACGGGACATATATAGGCCCTATGCCACACTAGTTTCGGTCCGAAGCGTGAGTATACATAGTAGATTTGATAGTATTTGTTTAGCATTTTTTTTTCATATTTACATGTAGAGGCATAGACAGGCCCCAAACCACATTATCTTTGACCTGGGACGTGAACATGCATCGTAGACTTGAAAATAATTATAGTCCCAGACTGTAGCACAGAGTAAGGGACGAAAAGAGAGCGGAAACTTTTCGACTTTTTCGCGAAAAGATAGAAACGAAAATGAAAAATAAATTACGGTATTTCGACGGAACGACGAAGAAAACATAAATTCCGCTTCAGGCATTACTAAACGTTCCGTCTTCTTACTTCGCGTTGCTTTACAAATCCAAGGATTATAGTCTATGCACACTATATTTTATAATCATGATTTCTCCTTATATTTTATTTAATATTAGAATTTGTACCAATTTATTGGTTTTGTTGGGTTTCCTCCCATTATATGAGAGTTGATAATTACATTGTCCCGAAGGTGGCTTGGGATTATTCTGCCTGCTCTATTGTTCACATATGCCTATCATGTATGTAGACATTTTTTACTATGTATGTTCGTTTATTTTAATCTGCATCTAACCAACATATAACACTTAGGGTGTGCTCGTTTCTGGAATCAAGTGGAATGGAATGGAACGGTTCCATTACGTGAGCCCGTTCTTGTGTTCTTTTCTGGGATTGAGTGGAATGGAGTGGTTCCAGAAAAGAGAATATTCGCTCAATATGCGGAACCGACCGGTACGGCCGATTCGGCCGGACGAGGTGGAACAGTAATGCTGGGCGATTAACTCTAATTTAATCAAGTTTAGCAATAATTAATTAAGATTAGGAATAATTAATCAAGTTTAGCAATAATTAATTAAGTTTAGCAATAATTAATCAAGATTAGGAAATAATTAATAGAGTTTGATGCCTTTCTCATTCCATTCCATTCCATTCCATTCCACCCATCCTAGAAAAGAACAAAAGAATGGAACGGTTCCGTGACAATTTTTTGCCCAAAAAGAACACGGGAATGGAACGGTTCCATGACAATGGAATGGTCAATTCCACCCGGTTCTAAAAACGAACACACCCAGGATGGTCTCTTGCCCACAAGGGATGGTGTTGGCAAATGGCACGGGTGTCCCTTATTTGCACGAAGGGCAACCGGCAAGTGGCAGGCCGGAGTGCCGCCATATTGCTGCATGCATGCTGCCACCGCGAGATGGCGCCGCGCCGGATAAGGGCTCTGGCCGTCTCAGGCCAGCAGCTACCACGCGGGGCACGGGCGTACGGCCTAGGTTAATGTTATCCGTGCGCGCGGCCAGTCTCTTCCTCGGTTCCGGCGCCGGTTTTGGACGCTCCCGTCTCATACTTGCGCTGCCATCGAGGTTTTCTGCTGGCCGGCCGCGACGACGGCGCGTGTCGCCGGGATCCGTAGCCCCACCGTGGGTCGCGGCGTGGGGTTTTGACAAGACCGCTCGCAGCATTAATGTCCTTTCTCAGTCACCGGGAAGCCGCTTTTCTTCACACGCGCTTTCGCGCTCGCAGTGTGCAGCTTTCAAGCTCTGCGAGACCAATGAACTCAATCAATTCTTCGACCTCCGGTCGATCGCCGGGACGTACGTGGAGGAGCTCGTCTGCATGGTCTTCGACGAATCTTATTACTGTGTCCCTTGCAAGGCTCATACTGATGTCGACCGCAAAGTTTAATGGAAATGCCTAAAGTATCGCTCCCTCCCCTGTTTTCTTGTCAAGAGAAGGAGGTAATTTATCAGTGTCAATTCGGTTCCAAATCTTGCGAGATCACCCTTCTTTACCACCACCACTAACCAAAATAATCGGAGAAAAGGTAAGATAAGATGCTGGTTAATTATACATATTCTTGTCCCCCAAATCAAGCCAAAGAAAGGGAAAGAAACTAGCTTTATACAGCTTTCGCCTCCTAATTTTGGTAACTAAAAGGTAAAAACCGCAATAAGGGTAGGGAAAGGGAGAAAATACAAAGCAGTGGAGCGCAAGATGACTTGGGTAAGAAGGAGATCAAAGGAAAAAAGAGGTGCATTTACATGTCTCCGATCGATTAACACCGAAGCAGTAAGAGCCGAGCACGAACGAAGTCACCGAATGGTCTGCTACGAGAAGCAATCCAGCAGCAGCAACGATGATCGACCGATCGATCGACGGATCAGTACTCCCACAGCAGCGGCTCCTCGAGGCGGAACGCGCCGGCGCCGACCACGTCCTCGTCCACGACCCACGACGACGCGCACGCGAAGCCCGACGATGACGCCTCGTATCTCAGGTCCAGGAGCAGGTCCGGCAGGTCGAACAGGGCGTCCTCCACCGGGTCCGCGTCCGGCTCGTCGCGCGGCGGCGCGGCCGCGGTCGGTGGCGGCGAGACGGAGGCGTCCTCGGACGAGCCGCCGCCGCTGCTGCAGTCGGGGCTCTTGGCATTGCAGGGGAGGTCGGCCTGTGAGGCGGCGAGCATGGCGGCGGCCTGGACGTCCTTGGGCGCCGCGCTGGCGGGGCGCGGGAGCAGGTGCGCCTGGTCCGGGAAGTTGAGGTGCGCGGTGCGGCCCTTGATGGCGAGCGTGGCGACGTCGTGCGCGCGGGCGGCCATCTCCGCGGTGGCGAAGGTGCCGAGCCAGATGCGGGACTTCTTGCGGGGCTCCCTGATCTCGGACACCCACTTGCCCCAGCTCCGCATGCGCACGCCGTGGTAGGTCGGGTGCCTGCCGTCCTTGCGGGCGCGTTTGTTCGCGGCGGCGGCGGCGAGGGAGGAGGAGGACGATGAGGAGGAGGAGGCGGCCGGGGAGCCCGGCTCGTGGGTATCGTCCATGGCGGCGGCGGCGGTGGAGTAGGTGGGCAGGGCAGGGGAGAGTGGTGGTGGAGTCGAGTGGAGGCCGGAGGGGAATGGAGGGGGTTTTATGGTGTGGCCGCCGGAGGGAGGCGACGTGGCGCGCCGCGGAGGAAATTTCGGCATATACGCGTAGGGCTCAGCTCAAATTGTGATTGATATACAGTAAAAGATCTTGGCCCGGCTGGAGAGCATAGGTTTTTAATTTCTGATACACGACAGCTTACTTCACGCACGCCTGGGATTATTCTCTTCGAGAAGCGTTCACTGAACCGGATCAAACCGGGTGCCAGCTGGATTTATGACAAACTGTCGACGAACAGCAGTACATTTTTTTCTTTTCTGAATGATGAAGAAGAGTACACGAACTGGACTATGTGAATTTGATTCGTGTAGTACAAGTCCCTGGTATTTAACTCGCTGAACCACACTTGGATTTAAGGCAAGATATCTGTGCATTTCCCCATAATGATTCTGAAATTCCAAGCCCAAGCACACAGCTTGGTGTTTTGCTCAACCTTTACCTTTCCACAACTTCTTTACCTAGACAAAAATCAACCTTTTTACTCGCCTAACTCCACTGTTCATATATTCTCCCGTAGAACATGAAATGTATACATCTTAACCCGAATATGGTTTGACATATCTCCCGCATAAAATCTATATGTTTTGACATGTATTTACGGTGCACATGTATCTTTGTTACACATGTCCTGGCCGCTCACCCGTTTTCAGAGAGACTCGCATAAATGACTTCACGACGAACTCGGCAACGCCATTTGATCATTTGCAATTCAACTTTTGGTGACCAAATATGTTCGGAGACAGTTCGTTGTTGCGTCTACATACACGGTAATAACTAGACGACAAAATGGCGTGACTATGAACTTGTATTATGCGATTAACATGGCTTATCGAGCATGTTCGAAAACAGTTTGCGGTTGTAATAAAGAGGCTTGCCGTTTTGCTGAAAAGACAGTTATGAGTGAAGTGACAAGTGTACATCACTTGGTGCAAATAACATTGTTCATCAGAAAACCTACCCTTGCATCATCAAACTTAGTGCCATATCCAATTCAATTGATATGATGACTTCTAGATTATGATAATTTACTATTTCTCATCAAATTGTTCTCTTTCAATACTTAACTTTTCTCACCATGAATTTTTTTTTTTATGATGACAACAACAGACCGCTCCATCACAACCTGCCTTAAATTTACCACCTTTTTCTATTTTTTATTGTCTTGTGCACACTGATACACTCTCGACTTCGCAACTCTTGTATAAATTGTTTTACTTACAAGTTCATAAAAATTATCACATTGTTCAGATGAAAATATGTTTGCTGATAAATCTAATAATAGCATCTCCCCATCTCAAAGTTGAGTATTCCACACTTCAACACTAAAAGTTTTAAAATGTTGAGTCTCACTACATGTTTAAAGTGAAAGTTGTTTTGATTGGTTATATATACCATTAATCAAAAAGGGATATATTTGTCACATTAATCGATTCGATTTGGATGAAATCAAACCCAGTTAGCTTGGATAGGCATAAATGTACGGTGCAGATTATGTAGTCCATGTTCCGTGTCTAACTGGGAAAACTAATTTCCAGGGTTGCTAACTCCTATGGATGGTCTTATGTGGGCGGAAGATAACTTGCGGTCTAGATGGGCTGGTTTGGGCGTAACTGGGATGGGCTTTTTGCTGGAAATGGAAGGAAGGCGTACGTGTAATCCGTAAAAAGGCTTCTATACCTTGGGCTTTGCCACTTAGGAAACGTTCTGATTTTTTTGTTTGAAAAAGGAGAGTCTCCCCCGATTTCTATTACTCCCTCCGTCCCAAAATAAGTGTCAGTAGAAACCAGGTATCTAGAGGTATCATTACAACAGGTAAAGTAAAAACTGGGAAAGAGCAAGAATATTACAACCAGAAACGTAACAACAGAGCAAGGAGTCCGAACAGAGGCCTACAACAACACTAACATCAACACGGGACTTCCTGAAGCTAAACCAAACTACGAAGCACAGACTACAGGACCACAGCTTCCTCCAGCCGTACAACATCATCCCGCAAATCTCAGTATCCATGGTCTCCATCCTTTCAAGGTGTGAAAAGCTTCATTTGCCACCTGCTCTATTAGCCTTGCCCCCCAAATCAGCGCCTCTTGGTTTGCCTGTTTTATCTGTAACACAGACCATGATTTAATCAAATTTGTCATCGAATGAATCAGTGAACTACAAAGAAGATGTTTTTAAAACAGAAAAAAGATCTCGCGGGAGTGGGCAACGTTCATGTCTCTTGCCTACCAAGTTCGTGAAGGATGAGAAGAGAACCACACACTGAACGTTCCGGGCTTGGCTACCTTAGCGCGTGCTCTGTTTCCGACAACAAGACAATAAGGGCGCGGGGAACAAGATGAACATGGGACCCCGTCGCCGTTGCCGGCCGAACTATCTGCCTCCGTGGGCTGCCCCGCCCTCCTCAAACTGCGAGCTCCGTCAGTTCGCCGCACCCCCGGCCATCACTTTAAGCCCCCCACACTGAAACTCGTCGCCGACAAACCTCACCCCACCCCTACCGTTAAGTCTCGTCTCACCGGGCGCCTTCTTTGCCGCAGCTCCGCAATGGTGTTGCCCGCGCTGGCTCGGCCTGGATTCGCTGGGTACGAAGGATTTGGGCGCGGGAACGATTTGGACGTAAGGAAGAAGACCACGTGGTGGATCGGGGCCATGTGCGCGCGAACGGCACGAGCAGTCCCTTGCGCGTGAATAACCCATTATGATATTTTCCTCCCTAGGTTTGTTCACGTACCCTCTGCTATTGCCTAATAGTGCAAACTGTTATGGACTACTATGTACACCTGCCAATCTTGTACACTACTACTAGAAGCCAAGAAACCCAAGCTGCCGGCGATCGACAACGTTTATCATGAAGATCAACGTGCGGCTACACCTCCATCTGGTTCCGTTTCGTGGTGCTAATGATGGAGCGCTAGATCTGGTTATTCAGTGATGCTGCCTGTCCCCTGCAACATTCTCTCGCACGATGTCCATGAGCGATCGATCCATGCATGCTAAGAATCAACTACAGTAATTCGGAACGAAGGGAGTAGAACCAAGAAACCCAAGCTGCCGGGCGATCGACAACGTTTATCATGAAGATCAACGTGCGGTTACAACTCCTTCTGGATCTCTGTTTCGTGGTGCTAATTATGGAGCGTTAGAACTGCTCATTCAGTGATGCTCCCTGTCTCCCTTTGTGCACGATGTCCATGAGCGATCCATGCAGGAATGATCCGAATCAATGGTTACCTCTGTAGTTATTCCCCTGTACCCGACGACTCGACCGTGGTCTGCCAAGTAAGTTCATCGATCCTGACCTAGGATCCTTGCGATCAGCATGCATTGCTCGTGGTGCCCTTGCAAAACGCCTACTTATACTTGATTGCTCTTAGTCTTAGGTAATGGTGGGCTCGAGTCGAAAGTGTGCAATCTTATCAGGAGATACTGCCACCGAGGTACATATGCATGATCTTTCTTTCAAGCGAACATTCAGGTGTATATATAAAGTTTGATGTATCGCCAGGTGCTGTAGACGTCTACTTTAGTAGGTACAGGGCCAATTTGTGATGTGCTACTTGTCATAAACTACAGGTAAGGTTTGCATTTGGTTCTCCAAGTGTCAATGCTGACTCACCCTGATCGCCTCTATGTAGGACATACATTTGACGCCGGAACAGGCGAGGCTGGACCACGTTGTTCGTGGAATAAAATGAGAGGCCTCACTTGGACATTGCTCATTAGTGTAGCAACTGTCGCTAATTCTTCAGCTCGTTACAGTAAACCAATAGCAGAAGGATTCCTTCCCTGTGCTTTTCTGGGTATTGCTGCTGAACTTGCCTCAGCATAACTGAAGCAGCTGCTCAATTACTCTCAAGCTCAACGGACCCCCACACTCTGTTTCTTCCGTAAACTGGAACAATACTACTTGGCACTTCCGTCCTGCAAGTTCCTTCCCACTTGGCACAAACTTTCCAATAGTGTCGAGAAATTGTTCTGCCGGTCTAATTTACAAGTAGCAAACCAGCTACAGTCGCCAACTCGTCATAGCGTGCATGCATTATGTTAAACGGAGCAAATTATTGACCAAATTAAGCATGTTAAGTCAATAATATACCCACATGAGCAGACGAGGCGAGCACAGAAGCTGCCATCGCGCGCCATGGCGTGCGGCGAGTCGGTACAAAAACAGGCATCGACCAGATGGGGCAAGCAAACAGTAAACAACAACAACTGATCTTATCTGTAGCCCATACACATTGGCATACAGAGAAACATGGCTGGAAGGAAGACAAGGAGGCCTCCACATGCTCCCAAAACCATGGCGTCCGCCTCGCGTGCATGCCGATACTTTACGTGACGAAGCTTGATATATAAGAAACTGGCCAAAATCAAGGCCGTGTCAATGTGTCATTTTTCAAGCTAGGATGGATATGCTTACTGTTGAGGATTAAATTGAGTCGACCCAACTGCCCTCGCCGCTAAGCGTCACGCAATGCATGGATCATGGATGGATGCAGCACCTAACCTAACGCCGGCGTGTGGATTTGCATCCAGGGGGAGAGACTGCCTTTTGCCGATCAAGGCAGGAGCGCGTCCCACATGCATATGCATGGGCAGGGCTCACCAACCATAAGAGATATCATATGCTAGTTCTAACAATCTTATTATGTATGCCACTAACCAAACCAGTAACAACAACCATGTACTATATTCTAAGACTCTCATCCCCGGGACGGCCACAATCATGGGCGGGTATAGTATAGAGTTTTAGGTAGGATAACTCGGTGATCTGGGGCTCGACCAAAAGAGGGTAATGCATGGGGCTATAGCCTATAGAGGGACAAGAAGAGACAGAACGGTGGGTAGCTCCGTTCGACGTAAGATATTCATCAGGCGTTGCACGCATGATTGATTGCGTCCATCGCAATCCTGCAGCAACAAAAGTTTATTAGAGCCGAACGTATACATGGTGTCTGCTGTTACAGTGTTACTGTTAGGTGTTGCTTGCTAAGCTAGTGCAGTAAGCTAGAGTGGAGACCGAGCTGGCTTGTGATTAGAATAACATTGAGTGTAAAGTACAGGGATATCTATCCAGGAATCCAGGAAACATATATAATCTTTAATTTACAGGGGATATATAAAGATAACAAAACAACGGGTGCCAATTGGACGAACTCGAGCTGCAGGGCAAAAACACTAGCAGCTAGCAAACCCGTAGTGTGTACTAATTAATGTACCATGCTATGCTATTACAAGCTGAATGTAACTCAGCTAGAAAAAAGAAAGGAAATCAACGTTGCTGCCAAGTCTTGAAATCATAACAACAGCCCTATGCCATGATATCGCCTAAAGCTGTATCGATTTTATTGACCTGTAAAGGAATCAACAAATCATTTCGTAGCTATGGTGTTAATTAGTAGGATATTGACCACGACCGGAGAAAAGAACCATGTCCATGCAATGCATGCACACTCGCCGGTATGCAACATTGAGGTGCTCCGGCAAATCAGTGTTCCCAGAGCAATAACGGCTCCCCGAGGAAGAGATCGTCGGCGACGTCATCCCAGGGTGAACCGCAGTATGACGGCGGCTCCGGCAACATGAACGCGAAATCCAGAAGAGAATCTGGCACGTCGAAAAACGAGAAGTCCGCTACGTTTTCCTGTGCCGCATTCTCGATTACCAAGCGATCCAGCGCGGCATGTTCAGGCACGGCCGTCGGTTCTTCATCATCCTGCTCCAGATCGACGGTGACGGCATCGGACGGCGAGAGCGCGTCGACGGGGGAGGCCGGCGTTGCCGCGGCGAGCGCGGCCGCGGCCTGGACGTCCTTGGGCGCCGCCGACGCCGCGCGGGGCAGCTCGTGCGCGAGTTCCGGGAAGTTGAGGTGCGCGGCGCGGCCCTTGATGGCGACCGCGGCGGCGTCGTGCGCGCGCGCGGCCATCTCCGGGGTGTCGAAGGTGCCGAGCCAGATGCGGGACTTCTTGCGGGGCTCCCTGATCTCGGACACCCACTTGCCCCAGGCGCGCATGCGCACGCCGCGGTACGTCGGGTGCTTGAGGTCCCTGCGCGGCCGCTTCTTGCCGACCACGACGTCGTCGCCGGAGCTCGGCGAGGACGCGTTGAGAGAGCCGGAGGAGCTCGTGTTGTTGCTGTTGCTGCTGGTGCAGCTATCGTTGGACGACACCTGAGGGACCACGAGCACCTGCTCCTGCTCCATTTGATCTCGATCGAGGCGACAGCCGGAGCTCTGGTTTGCTAGTGGCGATGATGTTCACGAGGTAGCTACCACCGTCTCTTGCAGCTGCTAAACCCTAGTCGGAGCTTACAAGTGAGTTGAATGAGTTGCTTGCCCTTGGCGAGACGACTGATGAACCATGAATGCGATGGGATTGCACGGTTCATATAGTGGCTACGCTCGTACGGACGGATCGAAGTCAATGTGGAAGCAGATTCGAAGGGGGCGCATGAATATGTCTTTTTCCTCTCGGCCCAAGGAAATGTGTAAGACATGCAGAAAATAGAGGAGCTCGAGCAAGAAAACGCAGCATGCAGAGCATGTTGCGTGCTCAGCTTATTACGCGTTTCTCTCTGATGTCTGAACTGATGCATGGTCAATAGTAGCAACAGAACCATCACGCTGCTCATTGCATTGTTTATTGATTTGTTGATCTGCAACCTTCGAGCTACAATGGCTTTGTTTCTGCGTGTTTTTGGTGTATTTTCCTTGGTAGGAGACGACTAATGATTAAAGTAGCAGGATCGAACAAAAACTCAACAGCACCCTGTCTCCAGCCCTACCAAATGGGCCTCGTGCTAAGTATTAAAAATGCACGTTTAGCGCTGTTCGGAGATCCTACAGATTTGGATCTGTGCTTACTTTATTGCAAATGCGTAGAGTTCAATAGTGCCAACGAGTGGCTTGTCAACTGGAGCATAGGACGACAGAGAGTTTTGGGTCTGTTATTGTTAAGAGGAAAAGATGGAAATATTTAATAAGAACTTAATAATGCAAAGCAAAGTAACGCGCATTATGTTATCTGGTGGAATAATGTAACATAAAAATGCTGCGTTATTCCAGCATGGGAACATAAACAAAACCTAATTGAGCAAACTCGTGGCATGCTTTTTCAGATACGGATGTTTCCTGTGATCACACTTTAAAGCTTTGGGTGGTTTCTTAAGTTGCCATCGACCAATTAAAGATCCTCCGAAAAAAAGAAAAAAATGTTTCGTTCTTAAAACTATATATAATTTCCTTCTATATGCATGGGCTAAAGCTTTCTTTGCTGCATGAACCATAACTAATTACTGACAAATGGAATCGGTGATTGTCTCTGATAGAGACATCATAAGAAGGCCCTCATCATAACACTAGGTAACGTTTTCTGTTTTCTACTTCATCGTTCATATGACTGTGTGTTAGGCTATCTCCCTAATCCAGAAAAAAAACTTAATCATATACTACTGGGGAAATTTTAACTTCAGCAATTCTGAACCTTAATCAAGTGGTATGATCTGCACACGCTGTTGGGGTTAACCTGTTAACTTGGTCAAAAGCACATGCCAATATCTAGGAAAACTTAATTTTCCGAACCTCTAGGAATGCAAGTCTCATTCAACTGACACACCCGTCCTGAGTTCTAGCCAAATGGGTCGCCTCCCGGCGACCCAAGAGGCCCGCCCCTCTCGCCACCAAAAAAAGACCTCTCGGCCACCCCATCTATCTTGCCGTCGCTGGAGGAGGCCTCTGGTGGGCATCCTTAATAAGCCTTTTTTCCTCCCCCCCCCCCCCTCCCGTCTCTAATGGTCTCTATTCTGTCCACATTACCAACTTGTCTACTCCGCGCGGAATCGAACGGCCGCTATGTCGTGGATAATGTAAATTATGTAGTAGTTACTAATACAATACTTATATTGTTACCCAGGTATTCAAGTGTACTTATCAACACTTATTTAATGTAGTTAACCTGTTTCTTAGTAACAGTTACCAACCCAGTACTCATAAAGTTATCCATCTATTTCAGTGCATAGTTATCACCATGTGAACGAAATAGTTACCTTACTCTTTACCTGCTAGTTACCACTCTAATTCTTATGGAGTTACTCATATGTTTCGGAGCATAGATAGCACCATTGAATCGATATAGTTAACCCGTTCTTTAAATAATTAATGGTTACTAATGCAATACTATTGAGTTGCCCGTCAGTTTCAGAGTATAATTATCACCATGGAATTAATAAATTTATCTTATTATCTAGCCAGTAGTTACCAATGTTAGATGTGTAACATCTTCTTCTGCATTTCTTAGTGCTTCTTCCGATGTTGATTGGGCTGGATGTCTTGATGCTAGAAGATCAACAGGAGGTTTGTTATATCTTTTGGTCGAAAATTGGTTTCATGGAGTGCGAGAAAACAATCAACGATATCTAGGTTAAGTACAGAGGCAGAATATAGAGCTTTGGCTAATGCATTATCTGAGAGTATTTGGGTTGAATCATTGCTTGATGAATTTGGTTTTTTACTCAAACAACGTCATGTTCTTTGGTTTGACAATCTTGGAGCTACATATTTGTCTGCTAATCCATTTTTTCATGCTAGGATCAAACACATTGAGATTGATTACTATTTTGTTCTAGAAGCGGTTTCCAACAAACTTCTTAACATTTGGTTCATCTCCAGGACATACCAGATAGCTTATTGTTTCACTAAGACCTTACCTGTAGCAAAACTACATGAGTTTATAGTTTTTTTTTAAAAGGGAGTTCCCGGCCTCTGCATCGTGGAGATGCACACAACCTTTATATTAAATAAAACAAGAAAATATGTACTTTAAGTTATTACAATCATGAGTCGGCTAAAGTGGCCACAAAGACCAGCCAACAGAAAAGCGCCCATCTAAAAAGCCTAAGCATCTTGAAATCTTCTAGTATGCCGCCACCCCCGGTTGAAAATAGCACGTAGGACTGCCAATAACTAGGAGCAACCACAGACCATGAGGGAACATTGGTCATGTGGTAAAAAGGAAATACCATAGCTCGATCTGATAGACCACTCGGTGAACCACCTGCAAAAAATAGCATTTCTATTTGTGTTAAATACCACATCATTCCGACAATTTCAAATTGCCCAAAGAAAAGCACAAGTTCCAATGCGAATTCGTGCTTTAGTTTTCCTATCAACACCATCGAGCCAATATCCAAACAAAATAGAAATACTGGTAGGGGGTGATGTTGAAAGTGAAATGAATGAGTCTCCAAATATCCCTAGTAAACGAACAAGAGTTAAACAAATGTTCAATCGTTTCATCCGATTGACAGAAAACACATTTTTTTCATCCTGTCCAGTTCCTTTTTATAAGATTATCCTTCGTAAGCAAAACTTTTCGGTGCAAAAACCACATGAAAATCTTAATCTTCAGAGGAACTTTCAACTTCCACAAATACTTACGCAAAAAGGGGGGGTATGTCCATGCATGATATCCGAATATATAGAACTTACGGTGAACTTCTTACTTGTTGTCAACTTCCATTGAAAATTGTCATCATCTTCTGACAGAGTAACATTTATAAGTCGCTCTACCAGTTTAAGACAAGAAGTCCACTTATCACCGGTTAAAGTCCTCCGAAAGTCAATATTCAGAGGCCTGTGTCCCAAGACATGCGCAACAGTAACATTTTTACATCGCACAATATTAAACAACATAGGGTATTGAATAGCCAGAGGCTTGGATCCGAGCCAAGAATCCTCCCATAACCTTGTTTGAAGTCCGTTGCCAACGAACATGAGTACTTAGATTAAGAAGGGTTGTTAGACTCGTAAATATGTGTGCGTATTTGTAAACGATACAGTGTATTACACCGACCGTGTACGTCTCCCATAGGGCTACGGTAGGGGCTTTTCCTATCTATATTAACACGTACAGGACGACCCTAACGGACATCGATTCCCTTCCGCTAACAACCAAGTGTATTTATGAAGTTTTTTTTCACGAGTTTGCCAAAGTGACATACCATATTTTTGTAGAAGAAGGGGAACAATATTTACAAGCCACCGTGCACCATTACATACAATGAGCCCGGAATAGACGCTGTCTCTCTCAACACCTAAGCCTACTCACATGCTACATTGTGTCTCCCTCCAGCTCGAGCAGCTCTCACATTCACAGCTCCTCTCCAATCTGCTCGATGAGCTAACGGCTCAGTTGCTTCCGTGCATTCTCAAAAACCATAGCGTTTCTTTGCTCCCATAACCTCCAAGCTACCAAGATAATCAGGGTCTCAAACCACTTCATGTTGGCCTTTTGCCCTCCCTTCCTCGAGGGTGAGCCACCATATTTACGAGAGAGAGAGGTCAAGTGAACCCATAAATTCCTCTCCGCCATTTATCATAAGAAACAACTTTTACATTTCTGCACTTTATTTACATTCTCAGTTATTGAGTATCCCAACATAAAACCCACCCACTATAGTTAGTTTTATAGTTTGCATATTAGTTACATCGCGAATAACTTTTTCTAGTATCACTGCATTAGTTTATATTTGTTTTCATCTCGTTCTAATAAACCATATTGTCTGACAACCATCATGTTTAATTGGGAGCACGCACAAAAAATCTTCTTATTTCGTAGACATTTCTTCTTTAGAAGAAGGAAGACTATAAGAAGGAAGACTATAGATTCTTGTGTTCGATAATCAACTTGAGTCATTTTTGTGTGGAAATAGCCATTTTATGAAACACTTTGCGCTTAGGGTTCCAACGAGTTGATATACATATAACATTGTTACCATCACCAAGTTCAGGACATCTCCGCCGTTGGTCTACACGAACATGAGAATAACGCTCATAGATCTCTGTATCAGATGAGATTAGTTGTGCGTGTCGGCAAAACCTCAGCCATTGCGACTTCAAGGACGCGCGTCACGAAGGCCCGCTTTTTGTCAAGACCGTGCATGTCGATATCGGCATATAAGCCACAATTAATATATTCATGTTGGCGAAAAAAAGTTTTTCATGAAATTCTAGATAATTAGTTGTGTGCAACGCCGACAAGAAACATAAAACTCGCTACTACTTTCATTCATAGACATAATGTGTATTTGTTTCTAATAGAAACCATAATATGAGGTGTATCACGCCCCCCCACTCACGAGGACAATTTTTTTACAGATTTGATTGTGTTCTCTAGTCTGTCCGTTTTTAAATACAAGATGTTTTAGGTGTTACATATGTTGTCAAGGTGCATACTAAAATGAGTGAACAAACACATTAAAACATATCTAGAAACATCTGTACACATGTGAGTGTGGATAAAGTCTAAAACATGCTATATTTAAAAACGGAGAGAGTATTGTACAAACACTCTTCTTTTTCACGCAAACTCATCAGACATAATTCCGTCCAATATTGATGTCATTTTTATCATAGGCAGAAGCTATACACCCTAGCTACATCTAGGACGGAGCGAGCACAATTTTTCCACAGAAAATAAAAACTTTTAAACACATCATAATTAGATATACATCTTGATAGTATTAAAGAAGGAAAATCGTTTCTTATAGCACCATGCATATGCAACTTTTATTAACAATGTCAAATTGGCAATACGGCTATATATGCGCCTTGCTTCAGTTCCAACTTGACCTTCCTGCTCCGGCCAATTTGTGCTTAAGCTTTGACGACGACTGAGATGCAGAGCGTGGCCACCGCTGATCGTCGTCAGAATATATAATTACGTAACACAAAGCCCCAATGAACACGAGTACCATCACAAAGCTTTCGTAACGTAAAGAGCCGTTAGCACGTCGATAACCTCCATAGAGTAAAGAGTGGTTAGTACGTCCCTGGCCTAATTAACTTCCATACAAGTGGTCATTTTCCAGCATGATCGGTCTGTATCAGTTTCCTGCAAAAACAGTATGCTTTATACATGCCTGACGTTTATGGAGACGGCTGGCAAAAATAATTTGTGGTGGTTTATGCCCCGAAAGCTAAACTTGGACTGATGATCGATCGATGCATTGCATCCAATTGACAAGCAGAATAATTGGATTATAAGTAGCTGTGACCACACATGTGTTTCCAGTGAAACTAACGGATCTCCGGGCATTATTGTCACATGCAAGAATACGACAAGGGGCCATCGTCAGCTGCATTGTACACTAGGATGTATTTATTCGTAGTTAGTTACACTTTGAAGAATTTCTGGGGTGTTTGAATCTAATTGAAAATGATGTTTGACCAACTATGAGGTCACTCGGTCGCTCTTCTCGTAGGCGGAATAGAAATATCAATGTTCTCTGGCTTTGGTTTTGGAATAATTCAGAGGAAGATCTTTTCCTTTTAAGAAATAAAAGCAACACTTGAACAGTCGTGATTTCTCCTTGATAAAATCTTCGTAATGAAATGTGTGGACAAACCACAATCTATCGTTTTCCATAATTAGAGCACTCGAGGAGAGCCTGGTTTTAAATTAAAAAGGCAACATCGACACATAAATGTTCAACAAGGAACAAACACACACCACTCTAGTTCAGGTTACGAACAACATATAGGGCCACAAATAAAAGAAGAAACACCCATGGCGGGCACAAGGAAACTACAATGGTGATGATCCAGTGGAAGAGTGTAGCATCATGAGATTAGAGCTCGCAATTGCCAACACTTTATTGTCCTTCTTCTTCATTGCCGACATACACTATTTAAGGAAGATATCATGAAATAAGGGATCGGGAGGGTGTTTTATAATGATCCACTCAAAGGCTAGTTTGTTAATGACATTGTCACATTGAGTAGCAAATGCAATCTAGGGCACGCGACTCCACCGACCAACTACCCCCCCCCCCCCCCCCCCCCCACCCTCCCTCCCCCGCATGACAAAGTCAAGCTAAGACACATATTCTAATTATTCAGTGAGTTGATGCCTCAAGGGGCCACACCACCTTGTTGTTGCCTTTGTTGGGTCATGCCCGGCCTCCTGCTAAATAAGTACAAAATACACATTTCTACCGTGCAACACCAAGAACAATGCTGAAAATTTAGGTTATGAGTTTACCACTAGAAGCACATGTATATAACTTGATGTCACACATCGATGCCCTGGCTAGCTAGATGTCATCTTCTTCTGATCTCACAAACAGATCCCCACGGATCCACAAAAAGATAGTCCGATGGACATAGGTGCAACACCTCTACGGTCCACACATTTAGTGCGGAATGCCGGATGGCGCATTGTTATATCCGATCTCATGACTTGGAGCGGTGGTCGATAGGGTTTCTAACACTTGAAACAATAGCCATAATCTTACGGTCATGTCGCCTCCGGCTTATATAGGCGTGCAGAGGCACATCACACTTGTGGCCCTATATCAGATCCTAATCTAAGTAACATAAGGGTATTAAAACCACTCTAGTCCAACCCGAGTAGGTTTGAGTAACTTGCATCATATATGTATCTAAGAGTGAGTTCCGTTCCCCTTAAATGTGTGACCATGTAGGTTCATGACCACTCGGATACGACTTAACTTGCCAAGTACACTACTCCCTCAAGTCAATCTCACGAACCCAACGATGTGGCTTATGTTGGTTCATTTTGTCTCATGATATACTGTGTTGAGCTCAAGGAGAGTACTTGTCAATCATGTTTATAGTCCTTCCTCTCTTCTTGAACTTGTGACATAGTTTCAAGTCTCGTGGTCAACTTTTTCGAATCTAAGCACTTGTTAGAGCCAATAGACTGTCACTATTATTAAGAGGAATTTCTTCTTGGTCAACGATGTCACATGGCTTGCTTCCCTACTAACCCAAAATCCACCTTTATAACTACCGAGTTATGTAGTAGCTTTTGATGAATCCTAGTAAGTGGATTAATAACCTGGTTCACGCAAATACCTTAAATCTAGGATATGGTATGACATATAAATTGCACTTGAGACTAACAAATGAAAATAATCTTTGTATCTCAAAGTGGTCAAGGACCCCGCTTTAATGAGATCGATTTTCAACATGGACATGCTTTCAACACATAGCAGAAGGAACCTAACTCACCATCTCGATAAGTATCACACTATCATCTTCATATATAAGGGGTACCCCCTAAGTATCCAGTGTGAAACTAGGTCCTTGATGTGATCGGCATGCCTCGACTGATTCAAGAACGCATCTATCACATCGATCGCAAAAATCAAACAAAAGAGGGGATAACCGTATCGACGCTTGGGCCCCCAAGACCAACAACATAACACACACCCGTGTTAAAACATTTTCACGGGAGCAGTATCCTTATGAAGTCTCGGCTGATCCTATCTTATGCCTTCTGAAAATCAAGCTTTAGGACAACATGATCTCAACTAGGATGTGTCTACCCTTGATAAGCGACATATGTGACTTCCCTATAGTGCGGTGAGCCATAGGTAAGCCGGATAGGAAACTTAAGACATACATTAATTGATAAAGTCCATGAGACAGGAAGAGGCAGATATCATGCGTGACCTTAACTTTATGGCAAGAGCGCTGCTATGCTTTCGACGATTTCCGTCCGACGGTTGTAGGATGGAAACCAAGAGCCCTTCGTTGGTTTCACAGCTGAACGAGAGGTCCGGCGGATTAAAGCGTCGTACACAAATCGGAGTAATTAAAGAGCCATTTCGTTGTGGGAATCAGCCTAAGCACCCTAAAACTGTGCCATAGTTTGAGACTATTTCTGGTAATAACTAGCCTGCATTCCTAAAATACTCTGATCCTTAGGTGGTATGAATCTATCAGATTATACGTCACTACGGTGGTATATCCTCCTGCGATCCTGCAGTCCAGGGAGTACATAAATCAAGCATTAAGCACGTTCAGAGCTGAGCTGAACTAGATCGATCAGCGTGGTTGCACCAACATTCCGTTGAGTGCTGCTAACTAACCGATTAGGTGCCTCATTTGGCCGGCACAAACCCGCCCAAATATCGCCATCGCCCGCCGAGCAATTGAACCGGCAACAGACACCTACCATATGCATACGATCGCGGTCCCTGCTGCATTGGATCCTCCCGTACGTTGGCATCGATCACAGGAAAATACAGTAGTTAGTTAGCTAGGCGATTGCATTATGCTATTTTTGAATAATCAAGAGCCGACTGGATTATTGCTCTCCCGGCCTGATCACGCGTTGTTAATTGGAAGGCGCGATCAGCCAGCCAGCCCGGCTTAGCTCCGCTCAGTTTGCAGCAACTGAGAGTACAGTACATGCATATGCATTGCAGTGCATGATCGTCTGGCCATGTGTTGGGCATGTGAGACGGTCGTTTCCGCCACTCAGGCCGCGGCTACGTGTACACTAGAAGATCCTCGATTGAGTAATGGGGGCGGTCGATCGATGTATTAGTTAATAATCGTAATTGGGGAAAGGTAGATGCATAAGGGAGCAGCTGAACCTGGCGTTTATCAGCAGGAACAAGTTCAGGAAAAGTAAATTAAACATGTCGCCACTGGTGGTAGAATACTTGGAATTAGATTGGGCTATCACTATATACTACGGGAACAGGTAATTGGCGTGCTTGGGCTCTGTACCTAACCAAGCAGCTTATTGGCTCGGTGTTTGTTTAACCAAGCAGCTACGATCGACGAGCAAGAAAGGAGACAAGAGAATATTGCGCTCAGGGTTGGAACTTTCTCTGGTCCTTCCCTCCACTCTCTCTTTTGTTCTTGATCGCGCTAGGGCTTTATTATTGTAACCTAGGATAACGTGGGGCTCCTACCATACCGAGCAAGGTATGACTACAGCTCAGTACTTTTCTTTAGTTATTTATAAACAAGCTGCGGGTAATTAGATATAAGCCCGGTTGTCATTCCAGAGATTTTTTCCATCGTCTTCTGAAGATCCTTGCGCAGTGACAGCGTACCAGCAGCGAGGTCGGAGTTCGGAGAGCGAGGTGGTAACACACACTAACCACCACAATAATTCTTCCGCTTACTGTGCCAAGCTCGCTGTGAAATCACTGGGGGAAACAAGTTAAGTAAGCACACGTTTCGTTTTTGGTTTGTCTGTTCGCCTTTCGCTATTTCACAGCACCAAAAAACGACTTCCAACACGCCCACCACATATCAGTGTCAACAGAATTATTGCAAGAGATACACGGAATTGAATCATTAAGTTCTACTAGTAGCATACTACTGTAGTTACCAGTAGACGTCAGCCCGCCAAACATTGATCTGTCAACAGTCTAACACCTATGAATGTATGCTAATTCAGCTTGGAGTAGGTGTTTATGCAGCACAATCATCCTTTCTTTTTAAGGGAAGGACATCAATCATCATGGTTAGCAATAAACGTAGTATATTTTCTTGATTTTTTTTTTAACATCATATTTTCTTGATGGTGGAGAATGGAAACACACTGGTTTTTGATGGCCGAGTCAAACAACACAACCAAGAATACATTTCCAATACGTACTAGTAGAACTACTACAACTAGTCTTTTGTCCCTTCACTATACTACCAGGACAATTCACAACGGTAAGAAAAGCTACTCGGACCACAAGAGCGTCTCGCTGAGCCCGACGCAGCAGCCGCCGTCGTACTCCTCGGCCGCCAGCGCTACCGGCCACACCGGTGACCACATGAGCCCGTCCCTGAGGTCCAGGAGAAGGTCGGGCAGGTCGAACAGCGCATTGTCGACCTCGCCGCTCACGCTGTCGTCCGCGCGCACCGCGACGTCGACAGCAGCTTCCGACGGCGGCGGCGACTCCTCGACGTCGACGGGGGAGGAGGATGACTCGGGCGTCTCGGCCTGATCGCACTGCACCTCGGCAGACGCGGCGGCCTTGGCGGCCGCGGCCTGGATGTCGGCGGGCGACGTGGAGTCCGGGCGGGGCAGCTCGTGCGCGAGCTCCGGGAAGTTGAGGTGCGCGTTACGGCCCTTGATGGCCAGCGCGGCCACGTCGTGGGCGCGCGCCGCCATCTCCGCGGTGGGGAAGGTGCCGAGCCAGATGCGGGACTTCTTGCGCGGCTCGCGGATCTCGGACACCCACTTGCCCCAGCTCCGGCGCCGCACGCCGCGGTACGACGGGTGCTTGAAGCCGCTCTTCGACACGCGGGTAGTGCCTTCCGGAAGCGCCTCCACGGCGTCGTTGTCGTCCTCGGTGGTGCAGCAGCTGCTCTCCTCTCCTACTCCTTGGGCAGCGCCATTCGTGGCCACGGCTCTCTTGCGTTTCTTTGGGTGTTTGGACTTGGGAAGCTCTTGCACGATGTTGGCGAGGGAGGAGAAGGACGCCGAAGAGGACAGTGTGGAAGATGAGACGGAGGAGGAAGAAGTGGTGGGTGCGTCTGCCTCCATGGCTTCGTAGGAGGGATCTCTAGGCTGTGGACTGCAAGAAGGATCTGTGGGGAGTAGAGATTAGAGACTGCCTCCTCTGGGCTATATATATTACTTCTTGGCCTCTGCTTGGGGCCAAGGGTGTGAGTGTTAAAGCATTTTGCGCCTGTCTTTCTCTAATAAGTTAATTATGTATGCAAAAGCGAAACTTAGAAAACGTTTTGTTCGAAAAAAAATGCGGGGACAGCAGGTTTTAGTCCATCATTTAGATTGAAACTTACTGAACTGTATTTAAATTGTGCTTACGATGATCATGAACGTGATATTTATCGGTCAGTCATACAAAAAAAATACAATTGGTGAAAATAATAAATTCCAAAAGAAATCGACACAATCCACCGATTTATTTGGAGAATAGAAAGTCTTCATGATGATATTTCAACACCATGAAATTTAGTTACAGTTGAAATACAACGAGGGTAAATGTGTACGACCTATGATTTTAGTTTTGTTTCCTAGGAAATCTGACAAGAGTGAGAAGTCGATAACATAATAGATGGCCAATTGTTAGGCTTCAAACCCTAGGTTTTAACAATCGGTGTATCTTGTGGATATGGACTCTTATGTAGTCTTCGCTCCTCGGCTCGTGTTGTGTGAGTTTTTTGTTGATGTTGTACTTGTTTCTAAATAATGGAAAGATAACTTATTCGTTTAGGAAATGAAACTCAATCGAAATGTAATTGTGCATAATTATTGACATGGCATGACAGACAAGAGGTCTCAAACGAAAGATCCAGCCAATGCAGTCACATATCCCGTTGCCGGTTACCTAGAGACCTGAACCTGCGGCATGAGCACAGAGAGAGGTATTCAAGTGAGGGACTGGATAGATGAGTGACCAGCTGGTCCATTTGCTCACCGAACCGTGTGGGGGCGTCAAAAAAGGAGGTGGCGCCGAGGCGGGCGAGTACCGTGCAGGGGCGGGCGGTGGAAGAGGCGAGGAGCAGGGGAATCTAGCGGTGAGGGCTCATCGTTGGGACATTAGTAGCGTCGATTTTCTTTCGCTCTCTTTTATTTTTGTACACATTTCTTCTTGGACGTGATTGGTCCATCGGGTAAGAATAAGCGATTCTAAACTTAGCAAACGGTAATAAAACGGTTGCAAATGTACATCAATCCCATGTGGAGTATAAAGTATGTTGCCCACCCAATCAATCAGTTTGGTTTTTTTAGGTAACCTTCAGACTTTTGGTTGAATTTGTGGTGAGTTCAGCTTGTATACACTATGTTCTGGTGAAATAAGTCCACTTTATACTCTAGAGGGAGGCCACGGAACCCACATTTTGCGATGTCGCTGCACTATGCAAATGAGTTTGGCACATGTACATGTAGTCTGTATTACATTTTCTTGATCGAGCATGTGACAGTGTGTACATGCTGAATGCTCCTACATCGATAGCTCCCTAGGCAAGTCAGTCTTTTCTTTCAGCAAGTTCAGTTGGAACTAGAGCTCATAGATAGTCATTCCAAATAACCTATCTACCAAGTACCGATTTATTTTGTTGGTAGATCCCTCTGGCAAGCTTAGCTTTTTGGCGGATGGCCGTAACCGTTAAATAAGCATTACAGGCAAGTCAGTCTTCTTCTTTGCTGAAAGTCAGTCTTCTTCTGGAGAAAACTCTCCTAACTAGCTTAATCATCACCAGTATACTACTTGTGAGCTGGTCGATTAACAAGATCTATGGGCGGTCGAAAGAGCTAGCTAGTCAAATGGCACAATGCTTAAGATACGGTTGATCCGGCGGGGTGGCATATGCCTGTCAGGCAGTGAGGCAGGGGCAGGCGTCGTCATATTGCCCGGGTACCAAACCTCCAGATCGACAGCCGCATTCTGGATGTCGACCTGGCCAAATCTCAACGAACATTTGGCCGGGAACCAGCGGCGCACGACTTTGAAGAACCAAAATTTGGCTTCGTTTTTGTCCGGTCCTGCCTTTGACACTGTCCATGCGCGCCAAATGTCAACCATGAAAAACAGGGAGGGAGAGAAGATGAAGGAAAAAATGTTAGGCCACGGGCCACGGCTCCTTGCAAGATTTCAGCTCCGATTGATTCCGCATCTCGCTGTCTCGCTGTCCACGGCTCCATGACTTAAACCCTCAAAGTTAGATCGTGGTACCACGGCTCAGTTACTCCGACGAGACATGCATGGCGCGGATCGGCAGAGATCCACGTAGTACGTAACAAGGGCTTCTTCTCGACGTACAGGAGTAGATCGTCCTGCCGATGCAACGGACGAGGGATTGAATGGCATCACTAGGTATAGGTAGCAAGGAACCTGCGCCGATATTTTAACCGCTTCCTTCACTGTACGTCTTGTACCGTTGTACGACTGCCTTCCGGTTTCCCCTTCCATAAGGAGGAGAAGAACACGGAGCACATGGCCATGGTGCCCCAGGCCCCGGTTGCGGCGCTCATGCGAATAGTGGCAGGTTTCAGAAGGTTCAGAGAGCTTGACTACAGTAGCCTGATCTGACCGGGATCGCCCAGCGCGCCATGTGGTTCAGACTTGAGCTAGAGACAAGGAGGACCTGGAGATGGAACTGCGTGCCGTGTAATCAACACCATCCAGCATTGCTCTTCGTGACCTTTGAGGCTTTGACCCTGCAGGGGAGGGGACGACGCAGGAAAGAAAGAGAAATGTGCTCACTTCCCCACGAGCTAGCGGCCGGTGCGAGAAGCCGATCGACATGGAGAGAGCCGGCCCACGTGAGACCGCTCCCTCTCCGGCGCTCACGGCGAGAGAATAGATCCTCCGTCCTCGCTCTTCCCAAGCCAGCCAACGGACTCGGATCAATCGCGACGCCGTCGCACTCGCGGTGGTCGAGTAGATCGCAAGCATCGGCGATCGACCAATGAACGCAGCCTGTGCTAGCGTGGCGTGCGATCTTGCTCCCATGAATAAGCTTGAGCCGCCTTTTAATTTGCTCTTGTTTTCTGTGATCTCGACCGTTGGATCAGTGACTATTTTGTGTACTCAAGTACTCCGTCAGTTGGCTAAACTACGAGCTTAATTAATTGGCGCAATCAAAGGCAATGCCTTTCGTCCCAACAAAAAGGCACACCGGCCGTCCGCCGGGTTTAGGTTTACTCCTCCGACCTTGTAAACGTACTTACGTCCTACAGTATTATCGATCTTCCTAGAAGATATAGATCGATCGATGGTGCTAGTAGGTGAACTTGGTACATGTACTGTCAAAGCACGCATTACTTTGTAAGCTGGTCATTATAGACCTCTCGTCTGCACTGGCCATGCATTTATGCTTCTATGTCCGTCCGTGTAGACCTTATCATACTTCACAGTACATCACATACTTGTCCGATCCATATAAACTTCAACCCTCAAACTAGGTGCATGTGTCTTACTCATCTTACCCTACTTCCAAGTAATTAGCTATATATATTCGCCGTCAAGCTTGGAGTATAACCAGCTTCTTCCGTATCACTAGCTAGTTCAAGAGTCCTCTACATCTATCTATAGCTCCTACTCTCGTAACCAGGCTAGGCCGTTTGATTAAATTTATGCAGCGCTAGACAAGTCGCTATGACTCGTTTGTAATTAATGTGTCAAGGAGCAATCAGTACCTCCAGCAGTTAATCACTCTGACGCCGAAAACTCAGTCTTTGCACTTTGCAGCTTAACTGCGAGCCCAAACACTTGACTTGAGGGGGTCTTGCAGTTACTACTCTGGTACCCCTGCTGCTACGAGGACTTCCATTAGTTATTTTGACGCCGAGAGAACCTTTTAATTTGCGACCTCAAGAACAGGACTGCCCACACCATGGCAAGTTAAAAATTACGGGGTGTTAGAATATGGGCACGGCACAAGCAGCTGTCCTAGACGATGCCGGCAGCCCATTGAATGGCAATGCAATGCAAGTACCCCGTTCTAACAGTAAAATTAAGTACCGCATCGGTTGATCCCCCTCCAGTCCTAGTTTATACACTAAGAGTAGTACTAATAGGTATCTTCTGACACTCTCTAAATGTCAAGCTAACTTCCTAAGAGTGCAGGGCAACAGGCTGTGCCCGCCGTAGTTTAGTCGTACGTCGAGCGTCCATGCCCTAACAGCTGTGTACAATTAAAACGACGGTACTAGTTTAACATTACCGATGAAGCGTTTAACCATGTCTACGGACAAAGAAGAGCGTGAGCGCGTGCCTAGTTTTACATAACCGATGGAGCATTTAACCATCTTGAACGAGACAGCTTACCTGCAATCGACCATGTCCACACGCAACTCTGAAGAAAAGAATGAATACTGTCCACAGCTTAAGATTTCGGTTCGCGGTTCATGCGGTTACATGTTTGAACGCTCAAGTTGGGCTCCTGAGAAGTCACCGTTGCGTTCTGCGCCGAGCTCGTAGTACATCTGGCACGGTGTAGACAGTTCCCAGCCGGCCGGAGCTTCTGAAGTTGCAGCAAGGGCTTGTGACGTTACGTGCCTGCTCTGTTCTTGTATGCTTCGGTCAACAGCAAGTTGGCCGCAACGCAACGAAACCAGAGGCCATCCGTATCAATTCGGCCACCGGATCAGCAAGAAATACGTAGTTGAAAGTCAAAACTTGGGAAGGTTTCGGCACATATACGTGCCCAGAGAATGGGTTTAATGGCGAGAAAGTGCGATAAGTGTCGGGTTTAAGCGCGTAAATAAGATGCAGTAGCAGCAAGTTTCAGAAAAGGGGAATGATGCACCAGCACTAGGAATGAAGGTTAGAGGAAAGCACTAGAATGCAGAGCAGCCTTGGCTGGAAATATAAATAGTCCAAACTATTTCGGTTGGAGTTTCAGCTAATTCAGGAACCAGTAGTTCTTGTTGCCAGCGGCAACAATGGCATATAGCAAAGTAACAATTGCTGAAACACAATTGCTTTATGATCCGCTGATCCGCAAATCATTAGGGGCGCGTTTGGTAGCTCGCATGAAAGCTGGTCTCCTTATTTCCGACAGGATGATTCCTTTTTTCGTGGGCAACCAAATAACAAGAAATCCCCACCTCAAAGCACCAAAAAGAGGCCCTGGGATAGGCTCCACTGCTACGCTCGATCTGTGCGTTTTCACCGGGACATGCCCGCAGGAGATGAGAAGAGAGAAAGATGTCCTTATTTTCAGTGCCCATGTTGCATGTCAGTCTCACAAAGATGCTCAAGCAGCTACACCAAACGGTGCATGAAACTTGGTCTCCTTGTTTCTAACAAGACGATTCCTTTTGTCGTGGGCAACCAAACAAACTGACAACGACGTTTTTTGCACCATTTCAAACGGAACAGGCCCACTAAATGCAACAACATGCGTTGTTTTGGGACCTGGCTACATGAGCCCAGGCTACCAAACGCGCCCTAGAGCTACGCCCATGCCTTTCCGGAAAGAAGCGGCCATGCGATTTCTGCTCCATGGTCAATACGGGTCAGCTATTTTCTTGTACTAGTTGAATTTGGCGCGGCGCTGCCGCGCCCTTGGTGTGAAATTTTGTTGTAGGGTTGTTTCCATGTTTAAGGCAACAATATATTATTAGTGAGATCGAGCGTTGCAGCTGATGTGACTTACAGTGAGAACAAACCCATGCAATTAAGCAACTAATCTGTAAACTAAGGTACCACATTTTCAAACATGAGAAGTTGTAAGAACCAAAATATTTAAAACTTTGCAAACATCAAACAAAATTTCCTATATGCACATGTTGAAGTAAATGCTACGACCTAAGTAAATAAATAAAAAACATGCATGTAGTATTCATTTGCAAAATAAATGGCCTTAAAAGGGGGCCGGCTTGATAAAAAAATACTTCTGAATTATTGTACAAAAATTACTTCTTCCAAAATCAGTTATTGGTTCAGTTTCTTGCTGGCCCTTGCTATAAGAACTAATGAAATAGCAGTAAATCATCCTGACATCCAACCCATTATCTGCTATAGCTGCAGCATTTCTCTATGTTTAACTTCGGAAACAATGTCCTGGAGCAAAATGTCCTACATGACGAATAAAACGGAAAAGTGATTAGTGACCTGAAACCATCTCAGAGTAAGTGATCAGTGGCCTGAGAGCATGAGATATCCTAACTAAAATAAGAGTCATCTTGTGTGCCTTGGGCAGAAAATGATCAGCGGCCTGAAAGCATCTCAGAGTAAGTGTCCGATAAGAAACTCGACAATGTTCATATACATCACCTAAAACCATGCAATATAGTTGCTAAAGACAGATAATATCATGCGGAGAAACAATCGCAACCTTGCACTCTAAGTAGCCATTTAAATGGTACCTTTTGCTCTTTTGCACTTCATTGAGTAGGTAACATATGCAAGAAAAGGAAACGTAAACATAAATGATAGGCTAAAATTCATTTTACGTAGGTACACATAACCTGTAGAAAACTATGGAACCAAATTAATTAGTACTAACTATATACAATGTGGTCTTACTAACAATGCTACAAACTAATCCAGAGTATCAAATAAGAGGGACAGTATGAACATCATCACATCATTACGGGAGACACCTGAACAATGCATAGTTTATATTGTGTATGAGTGCATAGCTATCTTGGCCCCAAGTTGGCTTTTCACCACGCACTTGCACCAGATAAAAAGGGCAATAAGAATTAGGTCGGTATCTTTTCGCACCACCGAGGCCCTATTAGAGAGGTGGAAAAGAGTAGAGCTCACCTCACCACATCAAACAGCTGAACATAGAGGGACAGAGGAAGCGGGCCACACAACAACATCTGAATGAGTATAATTTTAGATCCATGAGCGTGCAAGCATCACAAATGCATACAAACCAATTCTTATTGAAGGGAGGTACACTTGATGGTACATATTTCCACTTTATTTATTTCTACTTAGCTGCAACAATCCAAGAGCTAAACTGTGTGCTAATTAATATGAGAAGCAAGGAAAAGATTGACAGAACATGAGAGAACATGAGAGCCGAGAGCCTACCTAGTGAGGAAAGAAAAACACCTGGTTTGCTTTCCTCATTGTTGCCCATGCCCATCAGAGACTTCTCACAATCTGTATCACTGAAATAAATATGACATAAGGCACCCATCAGACATAGCTACATGATAAAGAGTTGTTATGCACATATTAAAGCGAGAGAGAGAGAGCGAAGGAAGGGCCCCAGGATATCCGCAAGCCCACCAGAACCACGAAGAAGAGGTCGATGAAGGAAGGCGAGGTCAGGCGGCGGCGAATCTGGCGACGGCGGGTTCGGCCGCAGTTGGGGAAGACTGCCCCATACGACGTCCTCGAAGCCTCCCGACATGCGAGACTCCTCGAGGAGGAGGAGGAGGAGGAGGGTGGAGCGGCCTCGATCTTGCCCGGGATGGTCGGAGACGGCACGGCGGCGGCCGGGAGGAAGGGCGAACTGGGATGGGGGAAATGGGTAGGGTTAGGAGAGCGAGAGCGAGGATAGGAGAATGTGTGGGGGACTCGTACGTAAATTTCAGTAAATGCAGGGGATTTTCCGGAAAGTAGGCACGGCTACTGTTCATCACTGTTCATATGAACAGTAGCACGATCAACCACAGCTCGCTAAATGGTTCATCTTTCATATAGGTAGTAATTCTGGCCAGCCTTTAGACTTCTTCCACTTTGAGCATGGATAGCTCGCTGCCTTTATTGACTGTTCCACCGTGATTTCATATTCTGGTTTCGGTTTCTGAAACAGGGGACATGTTCAAGTCTCACCGAGAACATGGTGCCGGTGAAGACGCATGAACATGTACTGCACAGTGGGCTTGAGGTGTTATCACTTACTGGCGGCAAAAATTGATGTGTTACATCTGACTGTTGAGCAATGGAAGGCCCATCTTCATCATACATTCGTACGCCTGTGCCTAGCCTCTTTCTTCAATTTTGCCGTCATCCATGGTGATAATCTCCAGTTTATGAGCTCCATGCCAGACATTTGGTCTCCACGTATGTGGTCTGTGTGCTCAAATATAAATTGGGCCCAGGGAAAGAGTACAGATCCCGGATCTAGAGATGTCGATGTTCAATTCGACGAACCATACGGCCCGTTATCAAAACGCCCGCTATTCCTATTTGACGCTCATCAAACAGAAAAACGACGCCCACACAGTAGCAGCCCGGCCCAAAGTAAGATCATTTTCCTTTAATGTTTTAATTTTTTGCAATTTTCTTTTCTTTTCCATTTTTTATTTACCGATGTTTTTATTTTATTTGTTTAGTTTTTTATTCTCACTTCCTCTTAATTTATTTGTATTTCTTAGATTTCTATTTTAAAGATTAGGTAAGAAAGAGCTACTTTCTATATTTATTTTCATAATTGTTGATGAATGTTCATCCTTTTAGCACTTTTTATTTTAGTTTCTTGTATGGACTACTTTTCAAATATATGAACTTTTTTAAGTATGCACGAGTTATTTATATCCGTACTTAAGTATTGTTCTCAATTTATTTTTGCATTAAACAAACATATGAATAACTATTTTGAAACACATTAAAATTATGTTGTGTAACACATACATCACATATATGGACATGTATTGACTACTTTTCAAATATATGAACATGTTAGAATATTCTAACATGCATGGACTACTTTTCAAATATATGAACATTTTTAAGTATGAGCGGGTTATTTATATTTGTACTTAATTAGTTTTGTTCTAATTTTCCATTATACAAACATATGACTAACTATTTTGAAACACATTAAACTTATGTTGTGTAACACATACATACATTATTATAGAGCTATTTGCATTGTATGTACCATGTCGTTCACACAAGCACGTCGTTGGTGATGGATGTGGTGAGGCCCAAGCCATCACAGTTGGCAATCGACAATGATAGTGAAACATTACTCAAGATAGAATTCCAAGCTAATGGTCGTGGGTGGTTGAGCACCAAGTGTATCTGATATCAAATTGCCTGCAGTACATTGGACAAGTGTTGTATGATCATAGACAAAATACACCGTGTAGTGGATTTAGAATAAAACAAATATTAGGGCCGGATAAAAGGTGGAGAGATTCAGACATTCAGATAGGCTCTCAAGCTGATATGCGCCTGTTTTTTTTTTGAAACTTTCAAAACATTTAGATCAGGAGCCAAAACACCACTCTCGGGGAGATGGTAAATTGTTCTTCTTATATTACTCGATGATAATTGATACAGATGCTACCCTTATATATGGGGATTTACTTGACCCATGGAATGATCCAAAGGATGTGAGGTCAGGAGCCAAAACACCACTCTCGGGGAGATGGTAAATTGTTCTTCTTATATTACTCGATGATAATTGATACAGATGCTACCCTTATATATGGGGATTTACTTGACCCATGGAATGATCCAAAGGATATGTGTCCGATCTCTATCTCTACATGTATAACTTTGATTTTCAGTAATTCTAATTTAGATGACGTTTCATATGTATTTGAATATTACTTCTGCACTTAACTGAAAGTACACTTTTCAGAATGTATGTAGACCTAAAAAATCTTTATCCATTTAGACATAGATGTGTTAGCATTTTGTATGTTAAGATGAGGTGGTAAGGTCAGCAAAGTTAACAAGAGTTGACAATAAGAACCACATGCAGGCAACCAAAAACACTTGCATCTGCATTGCCAGTACATGCAACCAAACACCAGACTGTGTGCTATCCGAGCAAATCGAGATGCGCTTGGCCTGGTTGGCTGAATCTTTGCAGGGATTAACACGCCATAAGTACGCTGTGTTATTTTATTTTTCAAACGAGAGATATATAAGAACTGCAGTTTCTTAACGTCTAGACCACGGGCTACATCACAGCACAGACACACGGTAGAGACTAAATTTTACAAACACCTTCACATGCCTCCTACTGACTGCATCAACTTGCCAGACACTTCGACACAAGCTATAATCTGAAGCACTGTAAGAGTTCAACAACTTGAGTGCATCCTAGGCTACGTTACAATTTTCAGCAGTAGCTAATACTAGTCAGATGTTTCAGAACAGAGGTTCAGTGCCTTAAAGTTCAGAGTTCCTACTTCCTGGCCGAAGGCGACAGCGGCGGCGGCAGCTGATCAAGAGAGTCAAACATGTCCGTCGGGAGGTCATCAAAGAAGTAGTCCCGAGTCTCGGTCTTAACGGGGCCACGCGCGCAATCCATCCCGAAGAACGGCATCATCATCGGCGCCGGCTGCACAACCGGAAGTAGCTCCTGGTAACGGAGATCGTCCATGCCACTCGCTCCGACGAACCCAGCTGAACCAATGTCGTATCTCTGATCCGGGAAGTCCATCAGATGGTAAGGATGCTGATAAAAGGGCATCTCTGGGACGAAGTGGTGATCTGCATTGGATGAGCTCGCTTCGCCGTCAGTGGCTGGTGCTGCTACCTGCAGCGGCAATGGCTGCTCGAAGCTGAGGAATCCAGAGCATATCTGATCACGCGGGATCCGCGCGGCGTCCTGGTACTCCATCAGCGGTTCAGCCTCGCAGCATTGGAAGATTTCGGAAGAGTTTCCCACGAACGGAACATGATCCCGGCAAGAAGCCTGACAGCATTGCAAGATTTCCGTCAGAAAGTTATAAATTCAGAGTTTCAGAAGAAGAAACGACGGAACTCAGCGTACATATGCATTACTGTAGAATGTAGATGATGATAGTATCTGGAGAATGCGAACGAACAGTGAAGAGAAGAGTCGATCGAGTGCGGGTGCTCACCATGGGTTGCTCTTGCTCGACAGAGGACATGGGCGCTTTGGTGTTGCTGCTCCTGATCTTGCTGGTTCGAGCGCGGAGAGGCGCACGCAGGAGCCTGGCGAGCCGCTTCTGGCGTGTGCTCCAGAAGTTCTTGACGTCGTTGTCCGTCCTGCCCGGGAGGTACGTGGCGATCCTTGCCCACTTGTTCCCGAACTGCGCCTGGAGCTCGATCACCACCCGCTCTTCCTCGGCGGAGAACTTGCAGCCACTTCAGCAAAAACAATAGGTTACATGGCATTGTCAACTTTGAGCAAATATAGCACAAATTGCAGACAAGTTTTATATATATGGCTTTGGGAGAAGGGAACTGCTCTCTAAAATCACAGTCAAACAAGCAGTGCCGGCCATTGTCAATCAACAACGGTGATAACTAGGGTAACTTCGATTATACTACGTACTGCCAAAGTGCGAATGCAGAATCAACATCCGAGCGTGTACATACAATTAACTAACCGAAAGTGAGCGGTGATTGAACTCTAACCATGGGAATTGGAAAGCATTGAGCAGCACACACGGGGAGAAGGCCGGAGATGGGGATTGCGGTTACGTACGTCTTGAGGTTTGGCCTGAGCTTGTTGACCCAGCGGAGGCGGCAGGACTTGCCGGTGCGCTGCAGGGCGCCTTTGGATCGAATGGAGCTCCAGTCCCGGGGGCCGTGGACGCGCACATGCTCCAGCAGCACCGCGTCCTCCTCCGCCATCCACGGCCCTTTCCGCACCGCCTCGCCAGTAGTACTCTCCCTCCGGCCGCCCCTCCGTCGGGCGGCGCCGCCGGGTGCTCGCGGCATTGCCTGAGATCAGCCGATCGAGAGAGAGAGAGAGACAGGCGCAGTGTGCTTGCGATTGCGAGCGGCAGTGGTGGTGTCCCGGAAGAGACGCAGACGCGCGGCTTCTTTCTTTAACCGTGGGTTTTGGGACAGGGCGGCGGAGTGGTGCGCGTGGCGCTAGAGGGAAGCGTCGGATGGGCATCGGACGGACAGGATCGTTCGGCGAGGGGCACGCACGAACTCGCGGGTAACCGCCTCGCGCACCCCACGAACGCCGATTTCCACGGCCCTGGCTTGCATGCCGCCGTCTTTTTTTTTTTAGGTGAACATGCCGCCGTCTTGCTTGCCACTTCGTGCAGCGATATTTGTTTTTGCCGCGTGCAGCAAGAAAAAGGAAGCGTAAGTTCGCGAATTTGCAACCGTTGAAATTTGTACTGAAACCAACGAATTTCGACCAGAGTTTTATTTTGCAAAAAATATTAAGAGAGAATAGGGAAAATAGGACTACTGACAACCGCGAATCCCACAATACCAACCAAACGAGTAAAGTTGCCAAAATAGCATAAGTGTTAAAGTTTTTTTATGCCATTACCATTTTTCCGAGAACTTATGTAGTTTTTTGTCATTTTATTAAATTAAAAAATACCCTTGGGGGGCAAAAGGTGGAAGCAAATCTAGGACTAGTTTGAGCAGTGTTTTCAAAACGGTTTTGTCAATTCTCAATCGATTGAGGAACTATCTTAGCGCTCAATCACATGCAAAACCGTTGAAGTGGTTGTCAAGATTCGTGTCGAATTTTTGTCTCTTTTGTCCCCATACATTGTTGTTTGTTGCGTACTTGTGCTTGTTCGCCTGATGCGAGTTTTGT
The DNA here is from genome assembly GCA_026929855.1 of Poa annua. Lineage (NCBI taxonomy): Eukaryota > Viridiplantae > Streptophyta > Magnoliopsida > Poales > Poaceae > Poa > Poa annua. Next base: position 78,882,662 of record CM049433.1, read on the forward strand.
ACATCCGAGTTTATATACGGTCAGTGTTCCGATCTACGCTTACAGGCATATACCTGGGCCTTTTCTTTTTTCTTTCTCTTTCTTGTAGCTTTTTTCTCTCTTGTTTACTAACTCAGCTTTATATATATGTGGGTCTTTTCTTATAGAGCTAGCTGATTTATCGTACGTGTCTTTCTTTTGGGCTTATATTATCAACGGACTTCTTTTTAAGGATGACGGGTGACTTTTTTTGTGTTGGACTTGTGCTCTTTTTTTTGAAAATATTTATGCAGTTTGTTTCACTCTGTAAGTCTATATGCTTTTTTAGTTGAAAGTGGGGTTGTAACTGTCTTTTTCCAGTTGCAGGTGAGACTAAAAAATTTCGGTTGCAAATGGGGTTGCACGAATTTTTCCACTTGCACGAGTGAGTTTTTCTCAGTTTTAAATGGGGTTGCAACTGACCTTGTTCAGTTGCATGTGGCTCCCAAGAGTTTTTCTCAGTTTCAATGAGGTTGCAACTGAATTATTTTCTTTAGTTGTAATTGAGTTTTTTTAGTTGCAACTCCATCTGCAACTAAAAAATATCGATTCCAACCCCACCCATAACTGAAAAAATCTAGTTAACACTCATCCATAACTGAAAAGTTCTCAGTTGCAACCTCATGTTCAACTGAAAAAATATCAATCTCAGTTACAACCTTATCCACAACTAAAAAAGCTTAGTAGCAGCCCCACCCACAACTGAAAACTTCAGTTACAACCTCATTCACAAATGAAAATAGTAGGATTGCAACTAAGTTATCTTTACTATTAAATTGGAGTTCGTATGTAGTTTCCACCGAACCTTCGCAGCGCGACGCCGATCGCTAACATCGGCCCAGGCCCAGGCAATCGATCCAGGCCTTCCTTTCCCGACCAAGGGAGTCCAAGATGCTAGGGTTATGGAGTGCGGTACGGCCGCCGCCTCACGGTTTCCATTGATGCTCCAGGCGCCTCCGACGTGGTTCTCGCCACAGACTCTGCCTCCCGCGCACACCTCCGACGCGCTACACGTCCATTCGCACAACGCCGACGGCGGCGCAGGGCATCAGGAGGGCAGAACATGAGAAGGGTGGAGGAGGCGGCGGCGCATGCGCACGCGGCCGGATCCGATGACGGGGGTAGCAGGAGCGGGGCAGCGGCGGGTCGTCGGGGAGCGGCGGCAACGGCCAACAGCGCTGGCGGTTCGACGACAAGGCGCTCATCGCTCATCCCCCGGCAAACTCACCAAAACAATGCGGCCTCCATGCAGAGGCTACTCGGGGAGGACGGCGTGCTCGTCAATGCCCGCGACTACGACTGGTGCACCCTGCTCCGCGTCGCCGCGCTACACGGCTGGCAGGACATCGCCGAGTTCCTAGTCGCAAACCAAGGGCAGAACACGGTGAGCCCTCGCCTCCGCGCCCCGATCCTTCCTTCGGCCTCCTCTGCTCGGACCACGATCTAGTCATCGATTCGGTTCGTTTTGAAATCATTTGTTAATGTTGAGATCCCTCCGTCATGAATTGATGATTCTAGACAATAATGGATCAAGCATGGGCCTCTCGTTTACTCTCTGCAACTTTTGATTCGTTCGATGGTGCTCTTGCAATTATCCACCTAGGGGATAATGCTGTTGGTCATTTCCTCCTTTCAGTTCTTCTTGGCCTGGAGGTGTCCATCCCCACCGCGAACGTTGGTGTTTCTCGCAGGTGCTCCTGGCCTCCCCTTCCTCCGAGTTTCTGACCGTATTTCCCTCCATGCAGGCTGCGTGAGGGGAGGTTGTGCCAGGAAGGCGTGCGTTGTCGCTCGGCCCTCTCAGCCGTTCTGATTAAGATGTGGTATGGTTGATTGGTATGCTTAATGTTTATATTTTTTGGATTGTTTTCTGGCTCGATGTCAAGTGTAGGTTAGGTTATTCTTTTCAGACCATACTATTTATTTTCGGATGTTCGCTGAGGTACTTCTAATACAACAGATGAGTTGGAGCACTATAGGATTCTATTTACGATACAGTTGACCTTCAAAATGAACACTTGGCCAAGAAAACATTCATAAACATTTGTTCCTGCCGCAAGAGTTATCTGTAATGTCATGTATTCATGCTCAGCTTTTGTGTCACACAATCTAAACACGGGGAATAATAGGCAGTTTGTTCATTTATGCATCAACAGTACATCTGCTATCTTTTCAAGAAAATTTAAGATGATGTGAAGCTGGTTAGGCTGTTTTGAGATTGATGCTGAAGAAGTTAACGTGCCTTTACTTGACTTTGTATGTTCTCTGGTTCCATAACGGTGACACCACCGCCATTCTCGTATCTCCGTAGCGTTGTTTTGTGCTTCTTTGCGCTAAACCGATGACTGCCATGGACATCACGTTTGCTTCAGCTGATGATTTATTAGTAGATTATCCATGTGTAGTGAAGGTTTTGCTCAAGATAGATGACACATATCTTCGTGGACAAAGTATTCAGGTTCCTAAATCAAATTATCTTCGGTTACAAGTGTGACATGCATAAGCAACTTTGGAGCAATGCTTGGACCATAGTCTTTTTTTAGATTTACTTTTGCCATACCTTTACATATCTTCTTTATTTTCTTATTTGTCGTTTCATGTTGCAGGCTCGGTCAATATGCTGTGAAGGCCTATAAATTTGGTTATTTGAAGCTTTAAGCTGATCTGATTCAAGGGTATGTCATTTCAGTTCGATTGGTCTTGGTTGATCAGGTCCAACGGCATCTGGATTCTATTTTATCTCGTGTAGTTTTCTGGTCTGGATTTGTTCTCTTCAGGTTCTTGATTCATCTTCTCTGGGCGATTCAAGATTTGCTTTCATTTTCGTGTACTTAGTTCGCCGTTTGTTCCATGTTGTGGTAATTTATGGACCGGTTAAATCTATATTAGAGCTTGTTTCCATTTAATTATGTTAATTAGACTTCATTGTGGTTGTAGCTCCTGTAGGTAAACAAATATATTGTTATTCTGACATATGATGTTCCATCGTTACAATTCTAACCTAATTTCTTTTTCTGTATGTGATTGAATAATTCACGATCTACTGATGCATATTTCCTAGCTAGAACATTGCATTCTCCTGAGAGTGCAGGCGTTTTCATGTTCTGATTCCAACCTCTATACTAAAAGCCTAACAGTACAAACAAATGCACAACTATTGTACTCCCGCAGGTTGCTGAGAGAGTGAGAGTGTCACCCTTCACTCCTGTCTAAAATTGTAGAACATAGGAAATTTCCTTGGCCTAATATCGCTCCTGTTTCAGGTTGGAGAATCTATCCTAATCACACTAAATTTTGTTCTGTAGTCTTCTTTTTTCTCTACTAGGAAAATACCCGTTGCAACGGGATATAAATCTTTTAATGGTTTCACATTATTGATGATAAAAACGTATTCTAAAATTCCCATGCACATCAACATCATTAGTTGCAAAGGTCATGAGCTGCATGCTTACTTCTTCAACTCCCATATTACTGCCTCGGATGGTTATAATCTCATCTCAAGGATCCCACACAAAACTCGTCGGATATCAGGATACCACAACAACATTGCCAGTTTATAAAACTCTCACTAAAAAAAATATACATTCTCTTCCATGTAACGTCAACTCATGATGGCGCCAATAAATCTGAAAATACACGTATTTTGACCCAATGCTAAACTGAACAGAAAGCAGTCCAGTGACAAAATTGCACTTTTCATAAAATAGTTAATTACGAGTGCATTGCAACGGAATAACATAATTTATTATGATTCCAAACTAATCATGTCAACCATGGAATGTTAGGATTCTCGTATCTCATCAAGCATCATTGTTAAGTTTCGAGCAAAGAGTTAATGGATACAACCGCACATTTTGCACATGCATGAGATATGGGCTTGAGGAGATGATGCCTTTGAACCATCGTCAGCCACAACAATGAGGTCGTTCGTCAGGGAAAGGAGCATCAGAACGACTGAAAATAAGAATAAGAAAATTAGAAATACCTAATTTGGCGCACGCGAAGCTCTTGTACAAAAACAAAGTATGGCTACATCATAACTACACCCAAATTCACTTCCTAGCAAGATAATACATACTCCGTACCTGATTGGTTGTATAAGCCTGCTTTGCCTTTTTTGGAGCAGTACAATGTGATCTAAGCCTCCAACCCAACATATTTTTCTCAAGATCCATAGGCATCCCTTCTCTGTATAAACAAAAGGATAAAATAAGTGAAAAATCACTGAAACAAAATGTACGGTCAATACTATAAAGCTTGTAGGCAAAAGCCAACATTTATCCAGAAACGATCTGATACAACATCTGAATCTTGTAGATACTCTGGCCTATTTATAGATATGAATATAAATTTCCATTGTTCACACAAGCATGAAAAAGTATGTTAGTTCAGTAGCTGTACGATATAATCGTTAACTTGTACCACAATGCAGTGCACCCAAGGTAAACGACAGAGAAACAAGGATACAACAGAACATGCATGAAACATGCCCCCCTCCCCCCCGACATTTATATTAAGCCGATGAATACAGTACATAAACCAGAGCATGAAGTTTTATAGCAGGCTATATAATAACTGGTTTATCCATTCCTAGCGTATAAAACCAAAATTACAAGTGAGCTTATCCAGTGTATGGTACTGAACCTACGCCGGTTCGATATTCCCCGAAGTTTTCACCGACAGATTCTCATAAATTGTAGACATGACATGCAACTCCCATAAATCGGTGAAAACATACCATGCAACTCACGTAAAACCGGTCATGCGGCAAGATACACAAACCTGAAGTCGATCCAATTGACACTAAATCAAGTATTTCAAATTTAAGAATACATCTTTTCCGGACATAAATATTTGGCATGTAGACAATGTGATTTTTTCTCACGTTATATATATTTAATTTTCATTCAAATGAACATATAATTCTAATTGCAGATATTACAAAAATATTAAATGCATGCTAGTTTTTCGGCTTATAAACATCTAGTTCAAATATAAATGTTTCCTTGAGCATATACAACTCAAAAATGCACAAATCTTTACACATGATTACTCCCCCCTTAAAAGCTCTTCGAGTGGATGGTGTGTCTATGATCTGTTCCCCTAACTGATCTAGTGAGCATAGTTCCAGTGACGGGTTTGCAGAGCCAACATCAATCAATGAAGTAACTCTTCTTTTCTCGTGATCTCCAAATGCTAGCAAAGCTAGGCACATAACTTGGTGGGTTATAATGTTCTCACATGCCAAAGGTGGACTCCGGGGAAATGTGAAGGTTCACCTAAGTCATATAAGAGCAGTGGCCCCATAAGAGGCATGCACCTAATAGAAGTTGAGAAAGCAGCTCATGGTGCAAAGTACAAACATCAGATTCCATTGCACGACGATCATTCTGTCATTTTAAAGTTTGGTCTTTTCAGGATATTCCATTCTAGTTTTAATCTGATAGGGTAATTTCACATGCATTGCAACAGGTATAAAGATTCTAATGGTTCCACACAAATCGTATCAAACATGTAATTTCTAGATTGCCCTCCTCCACGACTTGGTGTATGTAATTCAGAAGCCGAAAACCTGTTTTTTCAAACTTAAACATGAATACCAAAAGTGCGCGTTTTAAGATGCTCCTGTATGAGGCGGTCACTAAGGATAATCGGTGTGGCGAGCATACCTTTAATAACTCAACTGCCATGCACAATCCAAATGTTGATAAGCCTGTTTGAAGCAGTGGAATGCCTAATGCTAAACATCTTCCTCCTATTCCATCATGCAAAAGACTCGTAAAAAATGGTTGACAACCAAGAAAGCGATCAAAAGATACAGTTCTGAATATATCCTCACATGATTGGCATGTCTTGAGAATATCTGCACTGCAAGTTGTACACCACGGATGGTTCACACTTAGATAACTCAGCTGCACAAGATCATCCACGCCATCAAGAGCAGAGAGCCATAATAAAATATCCTGAAATGAACATAAAACAAGTGGAACCATCAAACAACAAGCTCCCGTCAAAGGATCATATAAGGACACTTCTTTCTTGACACTAACTCAGTACACAGCTAGATCAGACTGGCCATACCAATTAACACACGAGACACAACAAAATAAGCACAAACAATTATTTTGGGAAATAGAACACCAAAGCTCCCATTACTCATAGATCATATGTCGATTGTTCTAACGAGCAGCACAGGAAACTACCACTGCTAGGTACATGATGACTTTGCTACAGAGTAAATGAGGTAGGAGAAGGGGTGAATGACAACACGGCAGTCAGATCTGACGTAGGGAGCTGGGGGGACATCACCTCACGGGTGAGGAGGACCGCGCTTGCGGTCTCCGCTGCCGAGGGCGGAGGTAGCAGGAGAGGGGGATGTGCAGCACTCCTGCCTTGATAAAGACCCTGAGCTGGGCATCGGCAAACTTGGAACAAGCTTGATCTTGACAACGTGGATGAAGGCGCAGTAGGTGGCCCGGAGCTGGGCCTCCTTGGCGGCGCAGACGCCATCCCGCACTCCCGCCTCGATAAAGACCCGTGTTCGATCTCCTGGCTCAAGTTCCACGACCACCCCCCGCTCGACTACGGCCGCCCTGGCCTTGCCGGCCGCCCGCACAACTCGAGAATCGCGACCTGGAGTCGAAGGAAGTGGAGGGGGTAGGAGACTCGGGGCGGACTCGGGGAGGAAGGGCGGCGATTTGGGATTTTTGCGGCGCGAGGAGAGAGACGACGGCGCAGAAGATTTATGGAGGGTGGAAGCGTGCTTTGCCACTGCGATTATTACGGGAGAAATCAGCGGAAAACAAAACGCACGACGATGGGACGATGGACAAAGCGAAACAAAACGCCCGACGACGGAGGCTGGGCAGACTACGGAACGAATCGTTCTTTTTGATATGAGAGATAAATGACTGCAATTGGTACTGCCCGTTTATTTTTAAACAGAAGTCCTACTGTACATGAGTTGAAAGGCAAAATTTGTAATGCAACCATGAGAAGGAATTGAAGGTTAATGGTTATTCTGATGCACCCATGAAAGGGATGGAAGGTAAAGGTCATTCTGATGACATATATAGTCACGGAGCAGCGGCGATGGAGACTGAAAAAGGTTACAATTTATATACTCGGCCATCCGGGAGGCAAGTCCAGGGTCACATCCATGGCCTCAGTTAAGGGAGTCATGATTTTCCAGAGGGCCGTGCATCGATAATCCTAGACATTAAGGTATCATTTTTGTTGCCATTCAATACATTCTAAGGTGTCCTCTCTGATTCTTTAGTTTGTAACTCCATGTACTAAATCTGGGACACTTTTCCTCTGTTAGTTACAATTTTTTGCTTACGACGTGTTGTTTCCTACATTTTCAAATGTATATTAGACATTTTTTGCTTGATTGGTCATGCGAGTTTCTGCAACAAATCGTGAGCTTACTTCTTTCCACTTTATTTTTCTTCTGATGTTGAGATTTATGATGAATCCAAATTTCACTTGCAGACAGTGCATCCTTTGAATAGTGATGGCCAGAAGGACAGGGTCCACAATATTTTCTCTTTCCTTTTAAACTTAATTATTTGTTCTCTTGATAATATGCCGGGATAGTTACCTCAAATTAAATATTCACACAATATAATTATACGTTGTAAGTACATGTGTATGATAAAATCACCTGTATCATTTTATTAATTATTTATGAAAGATAAGTGCGGCTTTCTCTTACCAATGGTTGTGTTTAAGAAAGTTAAGTAGGTGAACATGACTATCTTCAAAAGTTTAAGCAATGATTACTTGTATTCCTTGACTTTTTATTACAGTATGTTTATGCAACCGAGTTGCAAATGTGGCCATGGGCCACATAGACATTTTGAGAGTCTGAGCTCTGAATTGAATTTCACACGATTCAGATGATCCAGCGGTTAGAGATTAAGCTACCCCTATTTGTGTCCGTTGAGATTATGAAGATCTCCCGTAAAATTCTTTTGCCAAATTGGCATTCGAAGTAAATTTACTCCCTGACTATTAAGTGTTGATGTCAACTGAATAAATCTGAGCTGGCAACTTATTTTACACATCTGGACCCAAATAGTTAGAATGTCTCGAGACAAATATGTAGCCATAAATGATTTTCCTTATGAGTGAGTGAAACGTGGTGACATATTATAACAAACCTCTACTTGTTTCCATAGTTGAGCCTATTAGTATGTGTGTTTAGTCTATGCATTGATGTGTGCAGTTGAGATAAGGTTTTTTTTCTAAGTGTGTAATTGGCTTATTATTTAACATGATAAGACAAGATTGAAAGCTATGCTTCGAGAAGTAATAAACATTTCTCATGTCCATTTGTGAGTTTTCACGATTATATGGACATATGGTTGTAGTAGCTGGCTATCCGCAACATTGTGAAAACGGAGGAGGGAGATTTCATGGCAAACCCAAACGGAGTAGGAAGCATACAGCTCGGTCAACGAAGAAAACGGCGTGGAAGGTATAGTAGATAGATAGGTCGTGTTAAACGGCGTGGAAGGTATAGTAGATAGATAGATCGTGTTAACATATCTTATCGATGCTGCAATTTCAATAAGAGGCTTGTAATGGCACACGAAAGTGGAGGGGATGAGGTAAAAATGGAGGGAGTTGAGGAGTAGGTCAAGGAAAAAAATATTGCATGAACCTAAGTGTGTGGTGTAGCAGTTTTGCACTGCCATGTACTCGAATGAATCTCCTAACTATCATGTCACCCTTCTCTCAATATACCTCGAGACATTGCTAAATACTTGCCAACTGACATTTAGCCCAACAGAATCTTGGAGTTTCGGAAGTAGGATCTGCACACGATGGTAACAGTTCGGGGATACTTAGGACATGGTGAAAAAGTGCATGCTATAATAGAGAGGCATGGAGTGGAACTGAGGCGAGTGATAGCGAGATAGGCAGGGATGAGAGGTAGGAAGACACAATGAAGATGTGGGAGGTGGAAATGAGGTATAAATTTAAGATGAAGATGTGCGACCGGAAGTAATTGTTTGAATATATTTACTGTCCCATCGCAAAGCACGAGCATTTAACTATTGCCGAAATGAGACAATACTTGCAAGAGATTGTCATTGCTATGCCTTGAACATCATAGACATGTGAAATAGTTCAAAATTATTCTCGGCTATATATTTATTCGATACTCGTAGCAACGCACGGGCAATTAACTAGTTTTTAACAATTGTCTCTTCTTTGTATCATTCGTTGGCATTTATTGAGAAAATAGAAGAAGAAAAAAACCATGCATACAGCCATAGAACTGAAAATCGAAAATTGCCCATGAAATAGAAAGGCCGAACCAGCAAAATGAGACAAATCAGCCCACTAGGTGCTGGATCGGATATAGACACACGTAACATCACCTGATTGAGAATTAAGGTAATTCTCAGTTCATTCCTTTAACCCTCACAACATTCTTTTAACCCTCACTAAATATTAGTCTGCTATATCTAAGCACAACGAAAACAGCCTGTCAAAGAGAATAACTTGCAGACACTAGTCATAGATACGGCATTAGGCTACTTGTTTGACTCATTATCATTTGGCAAATAAAACGAAGCAGTAGGGTGAGTAAAAGTAGAAGTGATAAAATGATTGAAACCAAAGTTCGAAACCACATTGCTCACCTATGGGGTATCAAAATTGTTCTTCAAGTAATTGACCTCTGATTCAAGGTTAGCACGCTATCTACTCTTCTGCGAGCAAGAGGCACAACAAAAACAGCCTGAAGGAACTTCTCAGCAGCACCAGGTTTAATAGGAGATGCCTCCTATTTGATGTCTCTCGGGTTAATCTCTTCTTCCTTGTAGGGGCCATCTATAGTAAAGTTTCCAATAAATCTGCTCCAAAGTGATTTGGGTTCCTGTAACATGCATGGCAAATTCAGCATTAGTGAATGATCAAAACAGGTAATGGAAATATGTAACATTGACATTAATACCAACAATAATTATATTCCTACAAATTATATGTACTTGATAGTACCTATTACCAGTTTTACGGTCTATCATTTTTGCAAACACATGGTGGGATGTTGCTGCTGAATTGCCTGGAGCATCTGGTGGCTTAGACAAATCAGATCATTGCAGAAAACAATCGATCATAATTAAATAAATTAACAACTTTGAAGCTAAAAACGGAATCGAGATATTAAGATCAGGAGTCACCTGAGCTTTTAGAGTTCTTTAATTCAAAGGTGTTGAACACCTAAGAGCATCTCTAGCAGATCCCGCATCCGACCTGCATGCTCAAAATAAATATTAATTTACGGTTTTGGACATAAAAAACACGTAAACATAAAAAACACGCAGATCAGACGGGTTAGCCTGCAAATATTTTGCAAGCCGACCCCATCCTGACCTCCCGATCTCCATATACACAGATTGGAACACTAGTAGAAAAAGGCTTATAGGTGGGATGCGTGTTTGTGGCGCACCCTAAGCCCATGCGCCACAAAAAAAATTTAGTGGCGCATCGCACCAATGCGCCACAAATATCTGTGGCGCATAAAAGGAACATGCGCCACTGAAATCTGCCTTTTTGTGGCGCACCAAGGATCATGCGCCACAGAAATATGGTGGGCCCCGCCAGATGCGTTTGAATTTAGAAATCCGGGGCACTTTCTGTGGCGCACCGACCCCATGCGCCACAGAAAGTAGGCATTCTGTGGCGCATCAGGTCACATGCGCCACAGAAATTGGACTTTATGTGGCGCATCAGGAGGGGTGCGCCATAGAAAGTGGACTTTCTGTGACGCATCAGGTGGGGTGCGCCACAAAAATGAGACTACTTTCTGGAAAAAATGTTCAAAAAATTCCATCCTTTAAGATATGGTTAGGTATTAGCGTCTAGTTTGTGTAGAATATTTGAAATATGAGTTTTGACCTTTTATGCAAAATCACTGTAAATAAAGTCGAAACGGCCATAACTTTTGCATACGACGTCGAAAAAATGCGTTTAATACCTTAAAAAAAACTAGACAAAAATCCAAGATTGCCCACACCAGGGCTTGCCCGGTGAGGCTTGAATCAGATCCTCAAAATTCGAAATGGAAAAAAAGTTATTTAAAAATGATTGTTTTTCTCAGCAAAATCAAAAAAAATGAAAAAAAGAAAAAAAAACCCTAAACCCTTCCGGTGCGCCACAGAATTATTTGGGCGGGATTCAAAATTTGAAATCTGTAGGCTGCCTCCCCTTCTCCCCTTCACCTCTCATTTCCTCTCCCCTTCTCCCCTCATTTCCTCTCCTCCACTTCTCCTCTCCCCTTCTCCTCTCCTCCACTTCTCCTCTCCCCTTCTCCTCTCCCCTTCTCTTCCCTCCTCCTTCTCCTCTCCCCTTCTCCTCCCTCCTCCTCCTACTCCGGCGACCACGTCCTCCTCCTCCTACGACGACGACCTCCTCCTCCTACTCCGGCGGCCACATCCTCCTCCTCCTACGACGACGACCTCCTCCGGCGACCACCTTCTCCTCCTCCGGCGACCACCACCTCCTCCTCCTCCTCAAGCAATGACCACCACCACTACCTCCTCCTCCTCCTCCGGCGAACACCTCCCCTCCTCCTCCTCCGGCGAACACCTCCTCCTCCTCCTCCGGCGACCACCTCCTCCTCCGGCGGACCACCACCACCACCACCACCTCCTCCTCCTCCTCCTCCTCCTCCACCCACCTCCGGCGACCCCGTCCTCCACCCACTTCCGACCAAGCTACCTACGACCACGGGCTCCGACGAATTTCCGGCGAAAAACGGGCGGCAAAAAATGAGCTCCGACGAATCTGGCCGCCTTTTTTTTTTGAAATTCAAATGAACAATTTTGTGGCGCACCTATGTGGGGTGCGCCACTAAAACATTTCTGTGGCGCACGGTGAGCTGTGCGCCACAGAATTCTTGGAATTTTCTGTGGCGAGATTTCTGTGGCGCACCCCCCATTTCCCTGGGTGCGCCACAAAAAGGCTTTTTGGTGCGCCACTAGTAGCCCTTTTTCCACTAGTGGAAGGGCTTTTGCAGGCCGACACCCGTCCCGTGTAAGGCCAAATTTCGGTCAAAATTCTGCTAAACTTGCCGGCCAAAATCGTCGAAATCTGCGACGGCGGCGGCCATGACGGGTAAGCTGGACGGCGGCGTGCGGCGTCATGCGCGCATGGGCTTCTCTCCGGGGCGACGACATCGTGTGTGCAGCGGCGGCGCGCGTGAGCTGATCAATCGTGCGGGCAGCATGCAGTGGCGGCGCGCGTGAACTTCAGCGGCGCGCGTGAGGTGCTTGAGCTGATCAATCACGCGTGAGGTGCTTGAGCTGTATGCGCGTGAGGAAGAAGACGATTTGACAAAAAGATTCTTGGAATATGCTGTTTTGCAGTCAGGTTCTGCGGGATCTGGTCTGTGCGGACTATTTTCAGTCTGTAAAAGCCGGGTGGACTAGCCTGCATCCGCGATTATGGGGTTTGCGGTTTACGCTAAGATGCTCTAGGACTGGAAACATCAATTAAAGCCCTGTCACGCAGAGCAGGGGGAACAGGGGGACTGGAGCGAAAGATGATCTCGACCTCATGCCATGGAGCGGCAGCGCCGAATCCGATGCTTCTTCACGATGCCGGGAAGGTGGCTAGGTCCAGCACATACGGTGGTGTGGTATTAGAGAGGAGGTGGCATTGGTGTGCATCGCAAGCCTAACATCGGTGGAGCGCGGCTTCCACCTGCGCCCTGAAGCGCCGGCCCGCAATGGCAGCCTTGCTCTTGATGCGAACTCCACGCGACACTCGAAGGAGCAAGACTTCACTAGAGCTGGCGCCTACCCCTTGACGGCGCCCGGGAGGACTCCTCCGCTGCTAGCCTTCGTGGAAGGTGAGGGCGACCGTGTAAGCGAGGCCATGCGGGAACATGCACCCATTGTGCCACTGGCAGCACTCGCAGCCCCGTCGACATCACCTCGAGGCACCCGGTGCCAACAGCGGAGTTGCACTCAGGGCGAGACTTATCAGCATGGACGATGCATGCATCCACACACACCCTTGTCACTGCTGTCCCCCGGAGCCATCGACGAGGCTGGGTGCCGAGCCCAGCCGCCGCCACCCGTTCGTGGATCTAGGCCTCCACCGCCGAGCCCACCCCCGTGTGGACCTCAACGCGGACCTTCTTATCATCGCGGTGCGCAGTGACGATGTACCGGTCGGTGGGCTTCCACTTGCACTCGCCAGGCATGTCCTCCATCGTGGCTGAGAACGGAGGCGACTCCGGGTCGCCTTGCGTGGTGAGCGGCTCAATCCGGCCAGCACCCACCCGTCCAAGTTGAGCCGAGATTGTTCTATACATGTGTTCCCTCCCATGGTTGACCCCAAACGAACCTCGTGTAATACCACGCCGAACCTACACGCTAGCTCAGGCAGCATCCAGCACCATCAACATATGCGTGCAGCAACGAGGAAAAAACAAAAAAAACGGTGTCACTGAAATGTGGGCCCGTTTCGCACCACAAGCAAGAGATTCTAGGGAGCTTAGATGTTGGAGGGGATAGTTAAGATTAAGATTAAGATAGATACAGTGGTTTTCAGATTACAAGACAGTCCTGACAACAGGCCCTAGTCGGCAGAGATTTAGGAGAGCACCATGTAACGTTACATTGTTAACAAGCAGCATCAAAAGTTCAAAACTATCAATACTGCAGCCAATTCAACAACAACAAAAATGTAAGAAAGAGCACTGCTGCAGACAAAACATAATTTAGCAGACGAGACAAGGGAAGGTTCTCCATCATGGCAAAGCATAAACCATGGAAACTGAGGAAGTCTTTGATAGCTACTCCCTCCTTTTTTAATATAAGATGTTTTAGCTATTGCACATGTTGTTTACATACACATCAAAATGAGTGAATATAAACACTAAAATATGTCTAGATGCAAATTTGAACATGTACATGTGGTAAAAAGCTTAAACGTCTTATATTAAAAAACAGAGGGAGTACAAGCAAATTATGACCAAACATGCCAATAATCAGGGTTTATCTCCTTTCTATTGTAGTAACTAGTGAGGAAGAAATCCAAAGTCTCCTCTTCCAAACTGAAATCATTCATGCCTGGCAAACAAATATAAGGAAACTAGAGTCAGATCATGACTACATAATATGAGGGGGGAAATCCTAGACCATCCAGATTCGTGCGACCCAATGGGTGGACCGTATACAATACCGTACACAACCCAAAAAACAACCTCAAAGCAAATTCGGCAGCGAGATTTGATTAACAGAAAAGATGTGTTTCACCATGTGTAAGTTGCTGGATGTGGTCCACCCATTGGGTTGTACGAAGCTGGGTCGTATATGATTTTTTTCCCTAATAGGAGAAGGATGATCAGAACCATATGTGGCCAATAACAGTAGTTAGTTGTAACGTGAATAATCAGCAAAGGCAGGAAGAACTTAGAATGCATACTACACTACAATATAATTGATGTATTATTGTAGATCACACTTGCCTCATGTCCTCATCTCGCCATTTTTTCTTCACCAGCCTAGGTTCAATATCCCACAGATCAGAAACGCTTTTCCCCCTATGGAAACAGTTAAGTGAACAATTATTTAGTCAAGTAGCGTCAAAAGTCTTTTTATCACCATCACCACTAATATAAAAAGGCACAGGCAGGGGTGATCCAAATCATCTCAGCCACAACGGGCATTAGGTGGACTGACTACGGACTGACCACACACGATTTAGTCAAACGATTATCAGCTAATAATCCGTGATTAAGGGGACTGACCACAGCTGAAACGAAAATTTCGTCGCGGTCTTCTCTCCATTCCCTTGCCTCTTTCCAAAAACGCATGTGCATGCCTCCATCCCCGCCGATCGGAGACTCCGACGACCAAGCAGGCCTCCAGCCGGAGACGCAATGCGGGAGCAGCAGCGACGCGCCAGCCAAGCGAGACCGCCCTCCACGCAGCACGCTTGATAAGCGAGAACCACCTGAACACCGGAATGCTGACAACCGTCATCACCAAGCGACCGCCGCCGCCTCGTGACTTTCACGCCACCCTGCACGTTGCGGCCGCCGATTCGTGCGATCTCTGTCACCGCCGCTGATCTGGGTGAGCCAGCGACCTCCATGCTGATTCATGCGAGGCAGCGTGCAGCCAGAGCCTGTGCACGAGGCCCGCGACCTGAACACCCCAGCAGACTTTATTCAGGCCGCGATAGCGTGTACACGAGGCCAGCAAGCTCCACGCCCTGAGCAAACTTGCATCATTCTTTGCCTCTTGACCTTGACTTCTTTAGGATTCTATGTTGTATTCATGTCCACTAACGGTTATTTCTTACTTCTTCAGATCAAGAATTCTTTAGGAGACTAGATTCAGGTCAATCACTTAAACTGAATCGAGTGGAGGCTTGCAAATTTAGGTTGAAATTTGAGTGGTGTTAGCAATCTGAGTCGTCTTGGGCATGGTACTCCGCGCCACCCTGCCTGTTGCGGCTGCTGCCCCGCAACCATTGCCGAGCCTGCACGACATGACCTCCACGCTACCCTGCACGCTGTGGCCGCCGCCCCGCACGCTGTTCGCAGAAAGCTCGACATGTGCTTCAGGTTAGTGATCTTCCCCCGCCTCTTGACTTCTTTGGATGCTACTGTATTTATGTGCAGAAGTCTGACGGTACTTTCTTCGGATAAACCTGTATTCAGTCCATTGCCTCTAGATTCAGATAAGCCTACAAGGCTATGATATATTTTTTTCCAACATCAGTGTAAACATAATTTGTATATTGCATTTGCATAACATTCTGGCCATTGCCTCCACTAGAAAAAATTGCATTCACGCATTTGTAATTGCATAACCATGTCTAACACTTGATTTGTCTAAGTACTTTGTTACTTATAGGACAGCGGTAATATGAGTAATCCATTTGTTACTACTATTTTAAAGGCTGAAAGCTACATTCGGATACAGAAGAATGATTAGATTATACTGGTCTTTTAGGACCATGTATTGCTGGAGGAATAAACATAATAAGAAGCGACGGTGTAGACCGATGTCTAACACTTGATTTGTCTAACACTACCATTTTTATTTCCAATGTTGAGCGGTGCACACGCCGAGGACCATGTATTGTTGGAGGAATAAATAGAATATAAGAAGTGACAATGTTACAAAGAAGTAAATAGGGTGCCTTCTGCTGCAATTAACTCCAGGGAATACAACACAAGTCTGTTACAATATGAAGCAGCACTAAATATTCTTTGGCATGCTATGTATTCACTGAAAACACCTGCCATATTGTGGAATTGCCTCCTATCTATATGTATGGATGTTTTTTATTTGCAGCAGAATATGGATGTATTACATGTATAAAGCTAGGACATGCATTTGTATGTAACATATCTTCTTATACAAAAATGACTGTTGTGAGCAAATTGAATTAACTACATAACATCAACCGACAACAGTTACTATTGTTTTATTTTAGGTTGGAGAACCGTGCGTGCACGTGCAACATTACTAGTCAAGAACAAGGAAACCAAGTTAGATAGATTTTTTTTTTCAATTAGCTTACCGATTACAACTATAATGACACCAGAATATACGGTAAACGAGCGAACGAGGAGACGGTTCAAGACCACGTTCGATGGTACAATCATCCAGTGACCATGTGCCACTCTTGAGATGATATTTGCCAAGATTTCTCTTCCCCGCGACAATTGTTACAATGGTGTCAGCCGCAACAGCAGGCAGCGCCCTACCACTCACGTTCAGACTTTTTCCATCAATGGCAAAGAGAATGGTTCTTCCAATGCATGTTACTGGGAAAAATTTCTCTAAGACAAGGTCAGATAATCTGTAAACTAACATTTTGGAAGAATTTGCTATGTCGCAACGACCAGCAACCAGGATATCCGAGCCACATTCTACTACTCCCTCCGTTTCATATTAGATGACTTCGTTTTGTCAAAAAGTCGATGTATCTAGACTTATAACATATCTAGATACATCCACTTTTGTCCAAATAAAAGTCATCTAATTTAGAACGGAGGGAGTAGATGGTAAGGATAATTGATGGTGTCCGGACATGTGGCGACGAGCTTCGGTGGCGATGGGGAAGACAGACCAACGCCTACTTCCTCAAGCTGGGGAGGGTCAATCTGGAAAATCTGCCGGTCACTCTTAAACTTGGCACTCAATATGTATAGACTGCCTTTAAATGACACTGAACTTCGAATGGATGACAAGCTCCAGGTTGAGAGAGACCATTGGTGGTCCCTGCCGGAGGTAGCAAAGGCTACACGGCATTCCGTCGAAAGCAGAATCATGCTACACGGCATTCCAAGACGGGTAAAATCACGTGACACTAACGAAAAATTCATCAGGGTTGTGAGTGGCGGCAGGTCCGCGATGTCGTCGGTGAAAGGATTCAGGAGGCGGACGGTGCTGTCCTCTCCCCTTAGAAGAAGGACGAGGCCGTGGACAAAGTCGAGAACATCGTGGTCCTAGAAAATCGGGAGCCGAGCGCGCACGGAGAAGCCCGTGGAGATGTTGAAGAAGCGGACGTACCTGAGTAGGCTGCTGTGGCCAGGGCAGAGCTTGACGCCCTCGGGCAGCAGCATCCACTGCCGCGGGTGGAAGCGCGCGTCTACGAGGCCACGGCCTCGTGGGCAGACGGTGCTGGAGCGCCAGAGCGGGCAGACGGCGCGGAAGCGAACGTAGTCGAGCAGATCGCCGGCTAGCACCCGCCACCCGATCAGGCGGACCAAGTCTGGGAGCAGAAGGGACGCCCAACGAGTTGCAGCGACGTCCACGGCGGCGGCGGCCATGGGCTTGTTGAGCTGGTGGAGAAGAGGGCAAACAGATCCAAAGTTAGCTTTTTTACCGTACCTAACAATAGACACAAGATGCACGCCCACCTCCTTGCGGTTCGTCACTCCGGCTGCCTCCTTCGCCCTGCGCCGCCGTGGAATTCAGGAGCAGCAGGGTAACTTGGCATGATGAGAGTGCTGTACAGTTTTTTTTTTTGAGAAAAGAGTGCTGTACAGTTTATAGTCGCTATTGCCTATTGGGCTGCGGCTGGACATGTTGTGCGGGCCCAAATAGCGAAGGATTGTTTTGTTCCGCCCAGTGGAGATCGCTAGCGCTTCCGCATCGCCGTCGCCGTCGCCGTCACCTGCAGACTCAAGTCAACACCTACCCCGCTCCGCCTCACTTCCAGTTCCAGGTCCGTCGACTACCAGTCCGGCAGTCCCCCGACCCATACTCGCCGGCCACCCCAGCCGCAGCCATGCTCCTCACGAAGCCCCACCTCTCCTCTCTACTCGCACCCACAGCCAGCCCCAACCAGGTCAAGCCAATCACCGCCGCCGCCCCCTCCTCCCGCCGCCGCCGCCTCCCCATCTCCGCCGTCGCCTCACCGGGGGCGACGGCGCTGAGCCGCGTGGACGTGCTCTCGGAGGCGCTCCCCTTCATCCAGCGCTTCAAGGGCAAGACGGTGGTGGTCAAGTACGGCGGCGCCGCCATGAAGTCCCCCGAGCTGCAGGCGTCCGTGATCCGCGACCTCGTCCTCCTCTCCTGCGTCGGCCTCCGCCCCGTCCTCGTCCACGGGGGCGGGCCCGAGATCAACTCCTGGCTGCTCCGCGTCGGCGTCGAGCCGCAGTTCCGCAACGGCCTCCGCGTCACCGACGCGCTCACCATGGAGGTCGTCGAGATGGTGCTCGTCGGCAAGGTCAACAAGAACCTCGTCTCCCTCATCAACCTCGCCGGCGGCACCGCCGTTGGCCTCTGCGGCAAGGACGCGCGCCTCATCACCGCGCGGCCCTCCCCCAACGCCGCGGCGCTCGGGTTCGTCGGGGAGGTGGCGCGCGTCGACGCCACGGTCCTCCACCCCATTATCTCTTCTGGTCACATCCCGGTCATCGCCACCGTCGCCGCCGACGAGACCGGGCAGGCGTACAACATCAACGCCGACACGGCGGCAGGTGAGATTGCCGCTGCCGTCGGCGCCGAGAAGTTGCTGCTGCTCACAGATGTGTCGGGGATACTGGCGGACCGTAACGACCCTGGGAGCCTGGTGAAGGAGATTGATATCGCCGGTGTGCGGGGGATGGTGTCTGACGGGAAGGTAGCTGGCGGAATGATCCCGAAGGTGGAATGCTGCGTGCGAGCCCTCGCCCAGGGCGTGCACACCGCAAGCATCATCGATGGACGTGTCCCGCACTCGCTGCTGCTTGAGATTCTCACAGATGAGGGCACTGGTACCATGATCACTGGCTAAGGTGTTCAGGACCTTCTTGGTACTTTCTTATGCCTCTCTATTCATACTGTCATGCCATTTTTATGCCAATGTAGCTTTGCCACATGATTGCAGTAAGAGTATCTTCCTCACAATTGTTGAATTGTAATAAGAGAGTAATATCGGTTGAGGTTATATTTCATTCAAATGAAGCTTCTTTTGTTGGGCTGTGTTTAGTCTTTTGTGATTGCAATTCTCACTAGATTAGATTTTAAATATCGCTTGAATACATCTTGGAAACTTATGTGTTTCATGTGCAAGCTAGTTTTTTCCTTGAGTAAGACAACTTGCTTGCCAAATAGAAAAGGAGTAGCAGGTGATTTCAGTAAGCTCAACTAACATTTTTATTTTGCAAAATACTGCATTGGCTTTGAAACCACACAACAATTATACGATCAGAAAATATTCCACGTCGAGCTTGTCGAACTGTGTTGAGATAATGCCTCGATTGAAGGAAAACAAGATATAAGGCCTCCAATAGGGCCTCTTACCCACAGCTGCCCAAACTACTTTATTTTCAGGCCATGACATTCGTGGCTTTGATAGGTAGTGCTACATTTTTAGCAGAACAATGCTACTCCCTCCATTCACTTTTATAAGGTATTCTTCATATTTCAATATGGACTAGATACGGATCGAAAGAAGTGAACCTATACACTTAATTTGTCTTGATACGTGTATTTTAGAAAAAAAAGGTAGAATGCCTTCCGCTCTTGATTTCACTACTCCTGCATCCCAATTACAAGTGAAGGAGATATATTTTAGCTCAATATATTTGCATTTATCATAAGTTACGTAGTAATTCTGGGTTGAGTTTTGTCCTTTCTATGTAGCTAAAAAGACGTAATGTTTTGGGTAAATGTTACTCCTTATTTGATTGAAGTCACCAAATGATATATTTGATATTTCAGTTCTGCACTTCTTCCCATTTGATAGAACTACTTGTCTTGAGGCCAGGTCAATTATATTCTTTACAATTTGATGAGCTTTCTCATCCTTCTTGACAACAGTCGATCCTTATGGTATATCTGTATATAAAAATATCAACACTTGAAAGATTTACTAGCTCCAAAACTATTAAGCCATAAAATACTATGAGTGCTGTAGTCTTGTCAAACAATTCAACTTACGTCTTTGCCAAATACTATATTTGGCCCACTGACCACCTAAATGTTTAAATTCTGAAGGACTTCTTAACTTTTCAGCAAAAGGCCTTACTTTACTCTGTTGCTGATTAATGAATGGCAAGGATCATTGCTCCATGCCACCTTGCTGGCATGTACCATCTTAATCCACTGTTGAGATATCTGCAACATCTTCCTCGACAAATATGTATGGGAAAGAACTGTTCCAAGAATATCTTCTAATTAAGATTTGCCAAAAATTCATGCAAAGCTCTTGCTCTCTTGCTTCATGTACTTAAGATTAGTCAAGAAAGATCCTAGTAAGAAAAGATGCAAGCACAATTCCTTTCCGTCACATCCACCATGTCATGGTAGTAGCAAAAAAATGATAACTCCCTCTGATCCATATAAATTGTCGCAGATTTAGTACAACTTAAAATGGATCAAAGGGAGTTTAATAAATGTGTAAAACTATCTTAACATAGAGCACATTCAACATTCAAATCTGTTGACACCCTGCTGTTAGAATTTTCATGTCCTGTCCAGTCTCCCCCTAGAATTTGTGTCCCAGTGTTAGTCTTGGAAATTATGGAACGTACTTCTACTTATGTTCAGCATTAACCATACCATTTTATTATTTTCGCATATTTACGAACTGTTGATGAAAGGAATCTGCCGGTACAGAACCTGCTAAGGTTGTGGAAACTGGAATATATCTGCTATCTGTGTCCAATATATATTGCGTAGTGCTGGTTGCGTCCTGGTCCATTATTCTATCCCTGTGTTCAGTGGACTGCTTGCTACTTGCTAGTGTTAGTTTTGATGGTAAGCATGAAAATGAGATATTTCACAAAAAGGTCCATCCTATGACCGACATCTATTTTTGAGAAACAATCCTTCAATGCCAGTGAGTAATTCCAATCCCTGATTTTCCCCTGAATAATTTCGTTTTTTTCCTGGGAAGAAGAACAACTCCTTATCTGTTCCATGCCATCAATTTTTGTCTCTGTATACCATCTACCGTTTTCCAGAATGGTATATTATACTATGTTTTTGTATTTTAACTAAAACCACAGGTGCTGTATCCATTGTGCTTGAATTCTTTCCAGGACTTCCCAAGTTAACACCTTAACTTTCTTTGATCTAGGTACTTGTTATTTTTAACCATCAGACCAAGGTGCAGAGCTGTGTGCAGTGTGATGGATTGAACTGTGAGACCAAGTGGATGGAGAAAAGGACTTCGATGTGGCACGGCTACATCAAGGTTGAATTATGCTAGCCATGAGGAGGGGGGCAAGCTGAGATGGTTGGTTTATCCCTAGGCTGTAACATTTACATCTATCTAAAACATAAATAAACATTTACATTGAAGGGAGCATTTACCCATTTTTTTCTTCTTTCGATGACCATGTCATTAGCATAGTAAACTTCTCTCACACCTAAAGGAATGGTGCCTTTTTTATTGTTCAAGTACTGCATTTGTTGGAACCCTTCCACTGCTAAATTGTTCATTTCTATTCTGCTGTATGAGGATATTTTAAGGAAATAAGAGGAGAGCTGTTACCTCCTGTGCTGGCCGTTGCAGAATCTATTCCCCATCCACTTCACTTTTTGTGAGACTGAATATTCGTATGTATATTAGTGCTGTTTATTGTTTGTCGTAGTGGTTGTCTTTCGAGCACTTGAGCTGCTGCACAGTATGCCTGCCTATCGAATGGTCTTTTTGAGCTTGACATGGTTTTTCAGATATCTTATTTTAATCTCTACATGTGGCCTGTTCCCTCTTTGTTCAGTCTCAAGGGTGTATCACGTATTCATGTTCTTTGCAAGTTCAGTGTGGCTTTTCGAATCTATCAAGAAACAACATGGCAGTGAATCTTCGTATTTCCTGGCATTTCCATTTTTTCATTCAGTTTTCCCGAGCTATGATAACAGAACTGTGGGCACCCGTGGGATGATCAACGTGTAGCTGATGCTTTGCTTCTAGATGTGATCGAAGTTGCTGTCCTTTTCAACAGTATTTTAAGCTTGGTATGTGATGTTCGAACGAAACTAGTAGAATATAAGCCGAGGCACTGGCTACATAAGCAGATAGCTAGTGACTCTGCCAACAAACCGGCCCTTGGATTCCACTCCCGAAATGACAATGATTCCCTGATCAAAACCCTCCAAAACTCCTTGGATAACCATTCGCGCTCGCCCCAAATTCCTTAACCCAACAGGTGTTACGAGAGTAGCGATTATACTACTGATCCTCGATTCTTCCCAATTATACCAATACCGAATAATTCCAAAGCTTACTTTTGTGAAAGCTTCAGAGGATCCACGAACGACCCGAATTGAAGGAGACCAAGGCCGAGCCATGGCGACATGCACGATCGCAACCGTGCACACCGTCGTGCACCACCGCCCTCGCCGGCAAGTCCGAGCAGCCCACCACTGCGTCCACGCAGTCCGTGGCACGGCCGGCGCCACCTCTGCGGCCGTGACGTCGGAGCCGGACACGTTTTCCAGTGCCTTCTGGGACTACAACCTCCTCTTCCGGTCGCAGCGCGCCGAGACCTCGGAGCCCCTCCAGCTCCGCGTCATCGAGGGCGCGATTCCGGCAGACTTCCCGGCCGGCACCTACTACCTCGCCGGGCCCGGCATGTTCTCCGACGACCACGGCTCCACCGTCCACCCCCTCGACGGCCACGGCTACCTCCGCTCCTTCCGCTTCCACCCCGACCACGGCGTCCACTACTCCGCACGGTACGTACGCACTGATCGGCAGCCGCTGTTTCTATCTAGGTTCTTCGATGATCGACCAACGGTGTGAGTTGTGCGCAGGTACGTGGAGACGGCGGCGAAGAGCGAGGAGCACGGGGAGGGGGCGTCGTGGAGGTTCACGCACCGGGGTCCCTTCTCGGTGCTGCAGGGCGGCCACAGGGTGGGCAACGTGAAGGTGATGAAGAACGTGGCCAACACGAGCGTGCTCTGGTGGGGCGGCCGGCTGCTCTGCCTCTGGGAGGGCGGCATGCCGTACGAGCTCGACCCCGACACGCTGGAGACGCTCGGCCCCTTCGACCTGCTCGGTATCGGCGACAGCGCCGACAAGGCGGCGCCTGCGCGGCGCCGCATGGGGCAGCGCCGGCCGTGGCTGGCGGAGGCCGGTCTCGACGTGGCCACGCGCTTGCTGCGTCCAGTCCTCAGTGGTACGTGATGATCTACAGTTCCCTACTCCCTAGCTAGTTGTTTTGGGTGCGCGACGCGCGAGTCGTTGCGCACCGATCGAGCGATCGATCGATCGAGATTTGAACCCCAAGTGATTTGACGCTCGATCGTGCAGGTGTTTTCAGCATGCCGCCCAAGAGGCTGCTGGCGCACTACAAGGTCGACCCGAAGCGGAACCGGCTGCTCATGGTCGCCTGCAACGCCGAGGACATGCTCCTCCCCCGAGCAAACTTCACTTTCTACGGTCTGCCCACTCGACCACTCTCCCCTCAAATCTTATCACTGTCGCCCACTCACCGACGTTACTTTTGATGGTGATGGCACGCAATGGAATGCAGAGTTCGACGCCAGCTTCGGGCTCGTGCAGAAGCGGGAGTTCGTCCTGCCGGCCCATCTCATGATCCACGACTGGGCATTCACCGACTCCCACTACGTCGTCCTCGGCAACAGGATCAAGCTCGACATCCCCGGTAAGATCCAAGCTCTTCTGCATCTCCACTCGAAACAGACCAACTGGTAATGAACATTCTGGTGCCGTCTTCGGCAGGGTCGATGCTGGCGATGACGGGCACGCACCCGATGATAGGGGCACTCGCGCTGGACCCGAGCAAGCAGACGACGCCGGTCTACCTGCTGCCGCGCTCCACGGAGGCCGTGGCGAGCGGCCGCGACTGGACCGTGCCCGTCGAGGCCCCGACGCAGATCTGGTCGATGCACGTCGGCAACGCCTTCCAGGAGGACAACGGCCGCGGCGGCATGGACATACAGCTCCACATGTCAGGCTGCTCCTACCAGTGGTTCCATTTCCACAGAATGTTTGGTATGGATACCGAACATCTTGAGTTGATTTTCAAGCTGCTGCTGGGAGAGTACTACGATTATCCAGTGATGCACTGCAATTGTCGCAGGTTACAATTGGAAGAACAAGAAGCTGGACCCTTCGTTCATGAATGCGGTCAATGGCAAGGAATTGCTGCCCCGCCTTGTGCAGGTGAACAGATGTCTCGGTTTAGTAAACATAATTTCAGAAGGTTTCAGTTAGATTCGAGTCCAATATTCGAAATAGTTCACCCTACAAATAAATAAATATTCTGAATGACTGAACAATTTCGGTAAATCTATCTTGTTCAATGCAGGTGTCAATTGAGCTCGACAAGAGAGGAGCTTGCCAGAGATGCTCTGTGAAGAGAATGTCTCATCAATGGAATAAACCAGCAGACTTCCCTGCGATAAACCCAAGCTTCGCCAATAAGAGGAGTAGGTTCATCTATGCAGGCGGGGCATCTGGTTCTCGCAAATTCCTCCCGTATTTTCCATTTGACAGTGTGGTGAAGGTCGATGTATCCGATGGGTCATCCCGTCGGTGGTCATCAGAGGGGCGCAAGTTCGTGGGGGAGCCGGTCTTCATCCCGACCGGTGCCGGGGAGGATCATGGCTATGTTATACTTGTAGAGGTAAGAGCAACGCGCATACAACCACCAACATTGAGTACATATGTTTCCTCAGTTTATAAAAAAAAACTAAAAAGCTATCTGAATTCAACAACTTCCAAGGTTGTGTGACTTATTCTAGACATTTCAAATGGTTCAAATATGTGGCATATATATTCTTAAGGAAGCATCACCTTAGAATAGATAGAAAAAATATTTGCATCATTTGATGCCCCTCATTTTGCAGTACGCGGTATCTGAAGACAGATGCAACCTGGTGGTGTTGGATGCTAGAAAAATAGGCAAACGAAGTGCACTTGTGGCAAAACTTGAGGTTCCAAAGCACCTCACATTTCCAATGGGATTTCATGGGTTCTGGGCTGATGAATGAAGGACAAAAATCTGAAGCATCCACTCTTGTGAACTGAGACAAAATCAACACGTATCTTTCTTTTGATGAAACGGAGCCTACTTAGCAATTGTCGTGATGTTCCAAAGCACCTCAGCTTTCAATGGAATTGCATGGGTTCTGGGACTGATATGAATGGCAAAATCAGGTGCAATCCACTCTGATCAGCAATTGTCAGGCACCCAACAGTATTGCTGAGCAAAAATTAGACCGAATTTCCGCGATTGTAAAATGCACAGCTTGATACTTCTTATATAGAAATAAAGCATTCATAGGAACTTGTGAAATTTTGCATCATCGATCCCTTCCGATAAAATTAATTTTACAGACTGATAATAAGGGTCATGCAGTTGATATTTTTCGAAAATTGGCATTCGTTATGCCTTCCGATTAGATTAGAAAGAGAGTTATATGTACAGAACCTTTGCAAAGCAATGCGAAGGAAGGAAAAACAACAAAAAACACTCCCAGAACACATTACACCATTGGATAATAACTTAATAAGGGTCATGCAGTTGATATGAACCTTTGGATACTTAAGGCCATTGAAACCATAAACCATCGAGTAAAATATGTAGAATTTCCACTAAAAATCATAACACAATGGCAACTCTTAATGTCCTAGACCTGGAAACTACGAATGACAAAATTCTTGATCACAATCATAGCTAAACCCGAACGAAAAATACTAGTACTATAACTGATCCTGTACACTACTAAATAACCACAACGTGTAAAGTCGACGAATTGTTGTGCTCACTTTATGCGAGCTATTGTTACCACGATGAAGACGAACACCGAGAGCATGAAAGACATTCTCACTAAATCATCAGACAAATCGTAGTCTTTGCTCCGAGCTTGGAAGAGTGTTTGCACAAGCTGAAGTATCTTCTCAAGGAACTCTTTGATCTTCGCCTGGGTGTTCTCCAGGACCCACTTCATCATTCCAGGATGAGTACTAGAGCTCCCCTTGTTATCGGTTTCCTTAGCTGAAAGGTAGGATAAGTTGAATTAGGTGCAGATCCACCAAGCATAATAAACAAGATCATGACAGAACAACCAAGGTAATAAAGTTAATAAATTTTCAAGGCAACAGCGAGAAGGTTTATGTCAGCATATTATTCATCCATGCCAAATGGATACAAATATCCATGAAAGGTCAATAAAAAATGTCACGTACCATCCTGGAAGGACTTTTTAAATTCTTGCACTACGTCGTTGTTCATGACAGCATCCCATACAGCCTTATCAGTTGACAGAGCCATAACCATTTTCTGCACGGAGGGAGAAGAAAATCACAGCAAAGATGTAAACATAGTATTATTCTTCTTCTGAATATAGCGTGATACTAAGAAATTTGAGATTTATATGGATAAACACCACTCAATATATCAATGGATCAAGCAAATATTCACCTGAACTGAAGAATCTTCTTGTAACAACTGGAACGCATCCAGTACATTTTGATGTTCCCTTGGCACAAGAGCTGTTGAGTTAAGAGCAAGTGCAGCAGGCTCCACGCAATCCTCTAATCCAATGTTGGATGGAGAATTCCCTAAGTTGGCTATTTGCTTTTCGGATACATCAACATCCGCAGAGAAATAGTTAACAAACATTCCAGATGAAGAGAGTCCTGCTACGGGCAGTGTGAGCGCTTGTAACTCGACTGCATCAGAATCCGCTGCGGAAGGGTTATCAAAGACCCTGCACACAAGAGAAATTCTGTTTAACATCTTCAGATAGAAGATCTGAAATCCATATTGCATAATTAATCAATTTATAAAATAACAAAAGAAGGGTGTATCTCCTACATCTACATAGGGTAGGACTGTAGGAGGGTTTTAATAACTAAAACAATGGAGTGCACATACTGCAATTGGTGCGAAACAACGACAGTGGGTTAATTGAAGATCCAACTGCACGATTTCAGTTCGGGGGCACAACCTTGAAAAGTACCAGAAATACAAGCAAGCGTAATCCACAAGAAACGTAGCATGATTGGAGCTCTGCTTATGACATCAACGTGACAAATCACGGAAAACTTTGCGACTAAAATAATGAGGAAGTAAGCACACAGTTATTATAACCCGCGATGATCTTGATCAGCAACCAACCCAAACAAGCAACATAGTACCATACTTCAGCAGAAGATTAAATTTTTAATAATCATAAAGCAACAGTTACGATCTTGGAGATCCAATTATACTCGAACCAATCTAGAAATCATACTCGAACCAATCTAAGTGGATAAAAATTGAGTTTTTCGTTTGTTTTGAAAACAAGTTGATAGATGATCGAATAAGCGTAATCTTACTGCTGGATGCTTGCGACGGCGGCGTGGACCTCCTCATCCGTCGGCGGGGCGTCCAAGACCACCCCGTACACATCCTCCGCCTCGACGGCTGCATCCTCCGCTCTGACGGCTCTCTCCCCTTCGACGACGACCTCCTTGAGCTCCTCCTCCACGCCCTCCAGCCGCAGCTTGCGGGAATCCCAGCTGGCGGCGGAGGCGATGGAGAAGGTGGGCGGAGGCGGAGAGGTGGCCCGCAGAGCGAGGCCTCCGGTGCGCGCGCTGGAGCGGCCGGGGGCGGAGGTGGTGGGGATGCCGGCGATGCCGCGGGTGTTGAGGCGCACCTGGTGCTTGGTCGGCGGGTTGCTGCTGCTCATGGCGGCGCCGAGGAAGCTGACGGACGAGTCGGCCCCCCTCCAGCTGCTCTCCCTCCGCCTGTACACGACGTGGACCACCATGGCTCGCTCGACCTTGCCGCCGCCGCTCGATCGCCTGAGGTTTCCGTCTAGGAGGAGGGGCGATGAGAGTTGGTTGGTTAGCGGCGGTATTTGAAGCAACCGATTTGTTTAATTAGGTATTATTACGCGGTGTCCGCAATTTATCTCCCCTGCTTTCCTTTTGGAACGGGATTCCTGCGGTATTTAAAATCTGTTGTTAAGCTGCCTTTTCAACTATAATTACCATATCTGACGCTGTCAAATGTTACTTTCGATTGTATAATAACGAACAAAAAAAAATCCACGGACGTATTTTCGCTGGCACGTAGGCCCCATGGGCACGTGACCCCACTTGTAAGTGCTTACGGGTTTTCTAAGCTCGGTGTAATGCCGTTTGTGATAACAACTCCTGCGTGCCGGCCAAGGCTTTTGTACGTACTATTTTGGTTTTTTGTTTTTTGTTTTTTGAGGGAAGCAGCTCGGACATTACTTTTATTTAAGAAATAGAAACAATTACTGGTCTTTTTTCCCGTACATACGGTTGCCACGTATGATCGTGCCAACAGAGGAGTTGTTTCTTGCGGGCGTACGAGACAGAGAGATTTTTTTTTTGCGATCAGAGAGAGTTTTCTTTTTCAAACTTGCCCGGACTCCGAATCGTATGGGCGCTGGTTTGTGTTCTAAACCATAACGCGATAACGCACCCGTGCACGATGCGTGCGTGCGTACAGTCATTGGGCTCTAGAAAAATGCGAATTAACGAATCGATCGGATCAAGTTGAGTTGGCCGATGAGAACTTGCTTGTGCCAAGATGGTTAGGAGGGTGATCGTGCCCCCAGCACACCAGAGTTCAAATCCCAGATTTGACTGTTTCTCATTTAGTCGGAATATTCTTCAGTGGGAGGCTACGTTCCCGTCGACAGCGAGGCGCCTGTGGTGACTTCGTCAATCTCAAGACCTGATCCGCCGGCTCTGTCTCTCGGAGGTGCTCATAGGAGTAGGGTGTGCGTGCGTGCGTTCATAGGGGTGAGTGTGTGCGCGTGTATATGAGCGCTTGCGTTGTACTGTGTTTTTCAAAAAAAAAGTTGAGCTGGCCGATCTTCGTCTTATTTCCATTTATTTATTAAAGATCGATGCTGGATTGATTTAATGAGGATGTGGACTTGACGCGAAAACTGCCGATTTGTACTGAATATAATTGCTGATGTTGACATACATGCATAATACGTATATTGGGTGAAAATTAGAGGATGTAGTACAGTATTGAGATTAGTTTGACGCTTTGACGAATGCAGGAAGTCAAAAGGAACCGTATGTGTAGTTTGAGCAGATGATAGCGTGTACTCCCTCATGATCGGCATGCAATGTCATTGCTAGGTCGGAACATCAGAACTAGTCTACAGAGTTATCCGGCTACACGCGTGGAGTTTGCATAGTGAACATAGGTTTGCATCCTATGTCAAGTCACCGTTTGTTCGAAATATCCTACTCCTTGGGTCCGTTAAAATTGCCGTAACCCGCAACCTATGCCAAGGTCACCTTTTGTTCGACAAGTCCGTTAAAATTGCCGTAACCAGACAAATGTACACATGTAGTTACAATTAACGACAATTTACTAGGATCAGAGTGAGTATTATATTTCTTAGCCATGCAAAATATTCTCGATTGACCCTCACAGCAGTGGCAGATGTAGAAGTAAATGGTTGGGGGTGCCAAACTCAGTATTCATGGCATAAATATCATTTACATATTTTGTAACACATGTAATACACATAAAAGTAGACAAAATTGATATTAAATTACAAAATCTGCAATTTTTAGGGTTGCCATGGCACCCCACTAGATCTGCCCCTGCCTCATAGCCGTCCGGTGTGAATCTTAATGGTCAAATAAGATGGTGCTAGCCATCAACTTAGAAATAATTGAGAGTTTGCTACAATTTTCCGGTATTTGTTGAGACACACCGTCGTTAAGATTGTGTCTTTGTCAGGTATCATTAAATTATGATTTTTGGGTGCATTTGTTAGAACTTAGAACACACTATGCCCAAAACAAAAATTTGGACGATTCAAAGCTATAATTACCGAATTGCCCTTTAGTTATATGATGAGAAGGAATTAAACGGGGCATGTTCGAGTCATTCTTTTCCATCCCTCTAGACTCCACCACCGACAAGCAACTTATCGCCTCCATCTATCATCCTTGGTGCGGCCGCCTCCGTCGCCCGCCGGCCTAGCCTTTTCCATCCCCACCGAGCTCACCTCCCTCACTCGGCGACCGCGCTCTCCTTCCGCCACACGTACGAGCTGTCCAGGCTCCAGCACCACCCCTGCACCAAAGCTTTGGAGCCATTGGTGATCTCGCCCTGGATAACAGCAACATGGATCGAGCTGACCTGACCTAGGTTGCCAATATATAGAGGCCCCGTTTGGAACAAAGGAAAATGGTAGGAATTGTTGAGGATAGGAATCTTACAGAAAAATTTCCTATGGTACCGTCTGGATCAAAGGAATAGAAAACTCAGATTCTTTTGAAATTCCTATTGGATAGGCTATTCCATAGGAATATTGGAGGAAAAAAACACTAGCTCTCACCTCATGTTTAAACTTCCTATGTCTACAATTTTTGTGTTTTTCATTTAAAAGGCAATTCAGAAAATTTCTTGTGATTTTGGCTCCTGTAGTAATTTAGGAAACCTTACACCACAATTCCTACGTTTTTCCTATTTCTACATTTTCGCGTCATGTGTTCCAAACGAGCCTCATCAAGTATCACGTGAAAAGGGAACCGGCCAGCGATCACCAACTTTTGTGTCTCAGATGCACAAATGCAATAGTTTGGTGTTTTTTAGCGTAAAACCAGATTCCCTAGTGCTAACCAATTAAATCAGAGAGACAAAAGTTTCAAAACCTGTCAAAGGATGGTCATCCAAGGGTACTCATCAAACTTTTCGTTTTTGGCCGCCCGATATGATCCGACAAATGTATCCTAAATCGTAATGTTACTTGGCAAAGGCTTGATTCGACGGTGTGTTTCGGCAAACGCTAGGCGTCATCTGGATGATTTGGAGGTTCAATCACCCATCTTTCCAACCGTCGGATTTCGATAAAATGTGATATCTCATCTGTTTGTTCCTGACATCATACCTCTCCACCTATATATAAAGTATTTTGTACTATCGTTGCAGCATTTCATCCCACATTGGGTCAAAACTATACAAAACGCAACACACTATATCGAAACACTGATGTGACAAAAAAGTACACAACAATCACAATGATTACACAACAAAATCCCCACTGGTCATAAAAAATCCCCATCCAACGAAATAAATCTCCGAGAAAAGTCAACGTACATATGCAATATGGGAGGAAAATTGTTGCAGCACTCGGCCGCAGCTCACTATCGTTGCAGTGTTAGAAATATGCCTTGAAGGTAAATCATAGAGATGATTATATTTCGTTGTATCAATGATTATAAAAAATCCCCATCCAACGAAATAAATCTCCGAGAAAAGTCAACGTACATATGCAATATGGGAAGACAATTGTGGCAACTGATGACTCCCAAGTGTAGGAGATCAATTGTAGTACCTTTCGAATAGAAAAGGTTGTCGAACCCACGAGGAGCTGAAGGTATTGGTTAGCAAGAATGATAAATAAAACAATGAAAGATGCAAGTATTTTTAGGATTTTTGGTTGTATGGTTGCAATAAGAGTAAAAGTGCAGAAAGTAACAGCTGAAAGCTCCCAATGAGAGAAAAGCCCAATCCTCTATGTGGAAGAGGACAAGCTCAAGTGATAAGTGTCTTATATTAGGAAAACGTTCCCGAGGGCGGCATGGATATAGCTAGGCATATAGATTTATTAAACAACACGTTGAATATCTTGTCAAGTTTTAATCTTCTTTTGGACAGAGCCACATTTTAGGTAAAGGTAAGTACATAAACTAAACCCTCTTATGATGGATCATGTGGCCAAGTAAATGACTGCACAAGAATTATTAAGACATAAAGTCCCACCATAGCATTACACTCTAAGGTCCCCGATATTAATACCCCATAATAATAACTTCATGATTCGGTCTCAGGTTTCTTGTCCTCCCAAGTCTTCCTCATTTCATTATACTACGGTGTTCTCCTATGAGCACATATAGGTGAAGTGTTGTACAGTCGACGTTCGCACAACACCATCATAGAATCACATAAAAAGATAAACACTAGACAAAATACCAACACATGTTATATATAAATCATTGTCAATTCATCCTATGCCCTCAGGAACATACGGGAACTACTCACAACGTGCAAACATGATCATATTCAGTGGTACAACACAATCTGAAAATATAACTTCACCTCCAAATAATGACAAGTACTCAATCACAAACATGAATAGGAGCACAAAACAAGTATCTAGGGTATAGCAACTCTCAAACTACGAGGGGGATGGAGTGGATCACGGAGGTTATGATGGAGATGGTGCTGGTCTTGGTGATGGTGATGATGGAGAGGCCTCCTCCCACGCCAAGGAGGAGAGGTGATGACGGTGATGATGATTTCCCCCTTCTCCGGAGTTCCGGAGCAGCAGGATCTGACCCCCCTCGGAGGGAATCAGGAGTTTCGCCGCCGCGGTAGCCTCGGATGGTCTTGGGAAAATTAGGGCGTAGGTTTTTGGGCGAGATGGAGGTCGTGATAAAAATCCCCGAGCGAGGAAGTGCCCGAGGCTCCAAATGGTGGGCCCCATGCGGCCAAGGAATATGGCCGCGTGGGCCACCCCCTTTTGGGCCTCGTGGCTCTTCCTTCTTCGATCTTCTTCCCTCTGGTGTTCTCCCGATGAAAAACCAACTGTGCAATTTTTCTTTTTCCATTTGGGTCCCGGTAGCTCCTGAAACAATAAAAACAAGAAAAAGGAGGTTTTCTGCCTCCCAGATATTAAATACCAAAAATGGGGACTTTGTAGGAAAGTCCCCTAAATCATCTAAAACATGTAAAAACATTGATATAATAATGCCAATAACATTCTAATATGATAATATGAGTTGTATAAATGTTGATATAAAATGCACGTATCAGCAACACTCGGCTGCAGCTCACAGTCGTTGTAGTGTTAGAAATATGCCCTAAAGGTAAATCATAGAGATGATTATATTTAGTTGTATCAATGATATTTTGTATGTTTTAAAATAATATATTGTATTGATTGACAAATACGTGACTTATTTGAGAAACTCTATGGTCGTATATTTATTCTAAAGATGTTTCTAACCGGAGTTCATGTGAGGAAATACGTGGACATTAACCTAGCACACAAATTGGTTGATGGCCATTTTCACAAGTATAAACATGGAGATGTCAAACTACTAGTGTGCACACATGTTATGAACATGCGATTGGACTGACCCAACTTGGTACATAGCAATAATGTGCATAGTTCATTCTAGCAATAATGTGCATAGTTCATTCTCTAAACACAGTGTGTAGGCTTGTTTTTAGGTATGACATTTTCAGATCAAATTACATAACGTAACTGCGGAGTTAGAAAAGTACTTTTTTGGTTTGTCATGAAGCATGCTGCGAGACATAGACATTCAAAATGGGATTTGCCTCTCTTTACATGAGAGATATCTCTAATCTCAAAATGAACGAAATACATGACGATAGTACTAGCAGTTAGTAGTTAATCAAGTAAGGGTTTCTGAATCACATGATTGAGAAAGAGTGGTCAGCCTGAAACTCAATCAAATATCACGAGGCACAGGTAATGTCATGTACATAATGTTGTGATGGTTGTTGTAATGGTTCGTCCAATTACATGCATTTAAGGAGTTATCACGTCATTCGCCATAAACGACGACCAAAAAGCGTTGGGACAACATGACTCCACTAGTAGGAAAAGGCTTATAGGTGGAGCCTTTTTGTGGCGCACCAAAAATCATGTGCCACAGAAATTAGTTTTGTGGCGCATTGTTTTGAAAATGTCACAGAATTTTGAAATTCTGTGGCGCACAGGGACCCCATGCGCCACAGAAAGTCCTCTGTGGCGCATGGGGAGCGTGCGCCACAGAAATATGGTGGGACCCCCACCAATAATCGGATCTCAACCTTCTGGGCTAATTCTGTGGCGCATGGTGGTGGGTGCGCCACAGAAAAGAGCTATTTCTGTGGCGCATCAGGTCACATGTGCCACAGAAATGGGACTTTCTGTGCCATATAGGTCCCATGCGCCACAGAAGTTCTTGCTTTCAGACCCCCCCCCCCCCCCCCCCCCGGATCGCCTGATAGAAAATTTGAAATATGAACTTTGACCTTTTATGCAAAAATCCCTTAAAAAAACTTTAAACGGCCATAACTTTTGCATACGACGTCGAAAAATGCGTTCAATATCATGTTAGTTTTCAAAACAAGACATGCATGCATGCCTTGCATAGTTGCCTTTCCCGTGCACGAGTACCGTGAGCGTATTTTCTCTGTGCTTGGAGTTTGTTTGGTAGAAGAAGAGAAATATGTCCCCAATACTTACCAAAAAAGAATTGGTTTCCTTGGTAGCTAATTCTGGATTAGCATGTTTAGATATTGACATGTCTAGCAATGTATCTGAGATCACCTGAACACTTGAACTTCACAGCTTCACTAACATGCTAAAATGGATCGCAAATTGTAGCGTCAGCTTCGACACAATATACATCTTTTTTCCTGACACTTGTACAACATAATTACTCGTTCTTCTGTAAACTTACCCAAAAAAATGATGGCATCATTCAGGCATGTTGGTTTATCAAATTGGACAAAGATAGAAGATGCAACTGTTAGCGAAGGAACATGCAAAAGCTCATGCCTTGCATAGTTGCCTTTCCCCGTGCACGAGTACCGTGAACGTATTTTTCTCTGTGCTTGGGGTTTGAAAAATATGTCGGGGGTAGGGGGGGCACCTGCCCCTCCCCCCAAGACTTTGGAGGATCAACAAGGAATTAGTTCCCTAGCTAGCTAATTCTAGATTAACATGTTTAGATATTGACATGTCTAGCCATGTCTCTGTAAATCACCGGAACATTTGAACTTCACAGCTTAAAACTATTGGTCCATGGGAACAAAGACTTGGACATCTGGGAGATGTTTGGCATTACTGGATCGATCATGAACTTAGATATTATGAATTTCTTCAGGTATGCCTTGACCAGATTGGGGTTTACTCATTCCGTTTTATGTCATGTCACAATATCTGACCATATGTTTCTTTGGAAATAGCGCTGAAGACTTAGGTGCTACCCCAATCTGGGTGGTGAACATCCATATACATTATTTACATGCATGTTTATGTTCCATATATTGAATTTTTAGTCATCACTAGTATACACATAGATCTTGAAAATTAGGAATCAGCCACAGCGACAAAGTTAACATCACTGACATTGAACCCCTTGTAGAGGTAAGTTTTTAGTGTCCTGGATCTTTCATCGTATGGATCTCCAAAAATCACGAGGCACTATCTGATCGAGACCTCCAGTTCGACTCGCAAGGGTGTAGGATGGAAAGGGTGAAAGAGCCGGAGAACAAAAGGTGCCTTGGACATGAGGACGTGTGATAGGTTTTATTTGGCGGGCCAACAAGTTGTTGTTTCAACTAGTTGTCCAGAGAAGAAAAAAAACTATTGTTTCAGTTGGGTTTTACACGTTATTTGTAAAAACTATGACAAATGCTAATTCTTTTACTTCACGTCGATAAAATATTTATTAGAATATAAGACTATAATTAATTTAGTTACCCCACCGTTCTACCGTAAGAGAGAACATATTTTATTAAACAATATTATTGCATAGTTACGAAACTTACATGAAGAGAACAATTTTCTTCAGGGAGAACTTTTCTATAACAGTAGGATGGTAATTGGTGGGGTACATAATTTATTGTGTTTTTGAGTTTTTATTAATTGGCTGTGCAAAAGAGAAATAGACAGGGTTGACAGTAGTTTCTACTCGCAAAATTTGCTGTAGAACAGGACGAGGTCGAAATTTACACTTCTACAAACATGATTTCATAATTTTTCTGCACAAACATTACAGATGAAATTACAAACGCACAATGTCGTTAAACAAACATTACATTTGACAATTACAAACACACAATGCTCCTTGAACAAGTTGACCACAATCGACATCGTCACAATTTTAAACAGTTGACTACGAATAACTTAAACAAACACTGGACTGACGAATCACACCACCACCGTTTCCACGCTCCCGTGCGGAATCGGCTGCTCGGGCGCGGACGGGAACACCAGGTTCTGATGCACCAGCGCCGCCACCGCCGCGCCGATCATCGGGCCAACCCAGTACACGGCCTGGTTCTTGAAGTCCCCGCTGACGATCGCCGGGCCGAACGAGCGCGCCGGGTTCATGGACGCGCCCGTGAGCGAGCCCGCCGCCAGCACGCACGCCCCCTGCACGAGCCCGACCACCAGCGCTCCCAGCGCCGTCGTCGCGAGCCCCTTCCTGCCGCGCGCGACGCGAGGGTCGCCGGCGACGTGCACGGTGTACACGAGCATGAACGTCATCACCCCCTCCATGATCGACGCCCCGAACCCGGTCATCTCCACCGCGATCCTCGTCGTCGGCAGGGCCTGTACACACGCGCACACACACGTGCATTGTCATGTAAACGAGTAGACATTTGAAGGGCGGTGAAGCGATGGGTGGTTATGCATGCACGTACCTGGCCGGCGGAGAAGAAGTGGAGGACGAGGCAGGCGAACGTGGAGCCGAGCAGTTGGCACGTCCAGTAGAAGATGGCGCTGGGGACGGCGATGTGGCCGCCGATGGCGAAGGCGAACGTGACGGCCGGGTTGACGTGGCCGCCGGAGACGTCGGCGGCGATGAACACCGCGGCGAAGAGGCCGAAGGACTGCGCGACGGCGGTGGCCACCAGGGACGAGGCGTTGGACGTGACGTCGGGCGTGAGCATCCCTGGCATGAGGCATTCCCAAACAAGCGCGCCGTGAGTGAAACTTTGAGCACGTATACGAACGAGAGCATCAACTCACATGCGTGCATGGCGGCGGTGTGTGTGACTCACGGGCGGAGACGGCAGAGCCGACGGCGGTGAAGACGTAGAGGAAGGTTGAGATGAACTCGGCGAAGTAGGAGCGGAGGGACGGCGGCGAGAAGCAGTGCTTCAACTGCACACGGAGGTTGGACGCCATTGTCTTGCACATGCAAGTTGGATTCTCTCGACGCAGTGAAGTGAACACGGGCGGATGAAATGCAGACGGGTTCAGAGTTTAAAGGAGGGAGAGGGGCGCGGCGCTGCAGCGAACCGGCGCCCCCGCGCCAGGGTAGTTTCCAGCGGTTGCCGCCGCAGCGCGCCCGTTGCTATCGACGATGGGCTCCAAGTTCACAACCGTCAGAGGCGTAAGTGCACGTGTGCGTAAGTAGCAGATTAGTACACGTGACACGTCCCCACGAATTTGAAACACAAAGAAAATGTTTCATTCAGCAAGATTTCGGAGTAAGATCGAGCGGTGTTGTCGTTTACCGTACGATTTGTTTGCCATGGATAGTGAGTTACTACAACCGAAAGCAAAGACGAAACTAATACAGGAGGAGCCGTGGTGATGATATGAAATATTGAAATTTAACGGCAACGAGGCTGGATTCCAGTTGATCGGTGCCCTTCACACGTACTCCTGGTGGCCGACCGGCTGGTAGGAGGCGATGAACACGTCGCCGTAGACAAGCCCGGCGAGGCCGCCTCCGATGAGCGGACCGACCCAGTACACCCAGTGGCCGGAGAAGTTGCCGGCTGCGACGGGCGGGGCCGTTGGAGCGTGCCGGGTTCATGGAGCCGCCGCTGAAAGGCCCCGCGGTCAGGATGTTTGCGCCGACGATGAAGCCGATGGCGATGGGCGCTATGGTGCCGGCCCCTTCTTGGGGTCGGCCGCCGGTGCGTACACCACGGCCACGCCCTCGATCTCGCTGATGCCGGCGACGGCGTGCGCCGGGATAGGCAACACTGAAAAGGCAGGGAGTACTTTTCACGGTGTCGTACTGCTTCAGAGTAACGTGGCAAGAGTCTGCACACGTGGTAAAGCAATAGAAAATTCAAATTGAGCAATATTGTAGTAATATTGTGCTGCTATAGAGCTGTGGGCGGCAATTACTACATTAGATGACCGAGATGGTGAGACCAAAACAGCCTATCTTCTTTATGTTGTCCCTTGTGGTCTTTTGTGAAGGAATATGTCCCTTCTGATTGCACACTTCTGTATTTTCACAGATCTTCCTACAATTTCACTTCAACATTTTGTACAGCTAACTTCAGTAAAAGCTTTTTTTTTTTGAGAAAAACTTCAGTAAAAGCTAAACGTAAGTCCGACAAGGAACAAGAAGGCTTCGCCAACAATACCCTAAAATCCAGCACCAACGAGTTCATCACTTTCTATGGTCTCTCCCGGTTCCATTAGCAAAAGCAACCAAACCAAACAGAGTTTCGGAACTTCAGTAAAGCTAAAATTCATTGGACCAAACGTTAAACGGCTTCCTGTAAAAATGTCTTAGAACCAACGCAACTTGCAGTTTCTCTGAGAAGTTGTTTATTTATACGGTTTTGCTAGTTCTAAGTCGCATGAGAACTCACGAGTTCTCAGTCGCGTCCACCACGTTCCGATCGTGCGTCAAGATGTTTGCGTTTTTCCTTTTTTTTTCTTTTTTTTTCCTGTTTTTTCCAGTTGCATGCGACCTGTAACTGAGATTTTCTGATTACAAGCGGTTTGCAACTGAATTTTTTCCAGTTGCAAGTTGGTCGAAACTGATTTTTTTTTTACTTACAACCACTTGTAACTAGATTTTTCGGTTGCAAGTGGGTTGCAACTGAATTTTTTCGGGACAATTTTTGAATTTGAACATTTTGGGCCAGAACTCATGCTTACGTCAGGCGACTGAGAACTCACGAGTTCTCAGTCGACTGAGCTCTAGGCGCGCCCTTATTTATAGTCTACACTTAAGAAAACTAGCTTAGTTTTTGAGAAAAAAATTAGAGCAAAAAGGACCCCTTTCCCGGAAAATGCTCGGGTGCTCCGGGCGGCACCTGCTCCGGGCATAAGTCTTGTTTTCATTGTTCGAACCCTGACGTGGGCCCCACAGCAGCACCAGACAATTTTTGGTAGAAAGAAGGATACGATCGGAAATACATGCACGCGCGGGCCCCAATAATTAATACGTCTCTCTCCTTCCTCTCTCTTCTTCCCCTAACTCCGATCCGTGTCGCTCGAAGAGACCGTGGTTGTGAACGCCTCGATTGCACATCCGACGTCCACGAGGACTCCCAGCCGTCGCCGGCTCGCCGCCCTTCTCGGTCGCCACCGTGGGCCTGCCCTGCTGCCCCGCTTCGAGCTCCTGCGACTGCCGGACTCGAGCTCGACCTCCGCCTCCGACGCGTGCCCATATGCGCCCGACCGTACGCTCTCCCCGCAGTCACGGCAGGCAGGTGCGCGTGCCGAGCATGTGCGCATGCTGTTCCCCGCAGCCACGGCGTGCAGCCTCGCGCACCTCGGTTGCTGCCGTCGACGTCATCCTGGGCATGCGGCTCGCGCACGGCACCGACAAAAGGCACCATGGTTGCTAGCCGCCGTCCCCGCCGCCGTGCACGAGAGTGCTGCACCACGCGTCCATGCTTAACACGGAGTGCACACAGTCCACGCCGATGCGCACTGCTGGCACCACACGTCGCCATGCTATGGGCCGCCGCCAGCAACTCGACAAGAATGAGGCGCCCGTCGCGACCCGCGGAAGGCTGAGTTGGCAGTCATGGAGCTTCGCCCGCGACGATGTTGTCAGGTAGCTCAACGATCTCGGCCTCTCGTCCTGTTGGAGCGCCGGTTCAGGCCCCGTACGTGCGGGTGGCAGAGATGGGTGATACGTCTCAAACGTATCTATAATTTCTTATGTTCCATGCTTATATTATACCAATTGCTACATGTTTTATATACACTTTGTGTTGTTTTATGCATTTTCTGGGACTAACCTATTAACAAGATGCCACAGTGCCAGTTCCCTGTTTTCTGCTGTTTTTGGTTTCAGAAAACTACTTAAGGAAATATTCTCGGAATTGGACAATTTTTATACCAAAGCCCCTATTTTTTCCGACACGTTCCAGAAGTCCGAAGAGGAGACGAAGGAGGGCACCGAGGCGCCGTCACAAGGAGGGGGCGCGACTCCCCCCTCTACCGCGCCGACACCGCGTGACCGGCCCTCGGGCCTCCACCGCATTTGCCCTTTCGCCTACTTAAACCCCCCGAAAACCTAAGACCAGGCACCCGAACACTTTTCCACGAAACATTACGGAGCCGCCGCCGTCGTCAACCCTAGTTCGGGAGGGTTCAGAAGCTCTTCCCGGCACCCTGCCGGAGAGGGGAATCATCACCGGAGGGCTCTACATCACCATGCCCGCCTCCGGACTGATGCGTGAGTAGTTCATCCTTGGACTACGGGTCCATAGCAGTAGCTAGATGGTTGTCTTCTCCTATTGTGACATCATGTTTAGATCTTGTGAGCTGCCTATCATGATCAAGATCATCTTTATGTAATGCTACATGTTGTGTTTGCTGGGATCCGATGGATATTGAATACTAAGTCATTTGCTTCATAATATATCATGTTGTGTGTTGTTTATGATCTTGCATGCTCTCCGTTGCTAGTAGATGCTCTGGCCAAGTAGATGCTTGTGACTCCAAGAGGGGGTATTTATGCTCGATAGTGGGTTCATGTCTCTATTTAATCTGGGGTAGTGACAGCAAGCTCTAAGATTGTAGATGTACTGTTGCTACTAGGGATAAAACAGTAGTACTTTGTCTAAGGATAATGTTATTACTTACATTACACACTTTGCCTAATGCAATAATCTGTTGCTTGCAACTTAATACTGAAAGGGGTGCGTACGCTAACCAGAAGGTGGATTATTAGTCATAGATGCGGTTGGAACGGTCTATGTATATTGTTGTAATGCCCAAATGAATCTCACACTAGACATCATGACATTAGTATATGCATCATTATGCAGCTCTTTATTCTGTCAATTGCCCAGCTGTAATTTGTTTACCCGCATGTATGCTATTATTATTATTATTATTATTATTTATGGAGAGACACCACTAGTGAACTGTGGACCCCGGTCCTTTTCTTTAAACCGATAATACAACCAACTGCAAACTGTTTCTTTCATTCTCTGCAAACATCATCCTCCACACATACGTTTAATCCTTGTTAAAGCAAGCCGGTGAGATTGACAACCTCACTATTGAGTTGGAGCAAAGTTTCTTCATTGTGTTGTGCAGATTCCACCTCCACGCGCAAGCACTTTTCTGGCGCCGGGGAGACCTTCGTTGTGTTCTTCATCTCTTACTGGTTCGATAACCTTGATTTCATAACTGAGAGAAAACTTGCTACTACGCTCATCACACCTTACTCTTGGGGTTTTCCAACTCCTCACACCTGTGAGCATCAATGGGCGCGCTCAGGTTTTGGCGAAGGGGACGAGGCCGGGGTGTCCGGGACTGAGGGCAGGAGGAGTCGCTGCTCTTGCGCTCCTCCCCCTAGCTAGCTCACAAGCTGGAGCTCTCAGGCGTGCACTTTCTCTAGGCGCTCCGGTAGCTGAGCGGTCATGGCGGCGAGCTGATCGTGACCCACCATGGACACGATGCATCAGGGACTACGGACGTGACGCGCCAACGGCAGCGAGCTCCTCCGCCGGCCTCTTCTGCACCATCATCTGAGCCTCCCCCGGCCCAGCCGCGCCATCACGGAGGCGTGCGGCGTGTGCGCCACGACCCAGCGAGCACGAGGTCGCTGCTGCAGATTTGACATCGCCTGGCGCAGACGCTGCTGTTGCCGCCGTTATCTCTGACATCTCTGACACCTCTAACAGCGGTATGGCGCAGACCTAAGGATGGCAATTTTACCCACGGGTACAGGTATTCGCGGGTATCGTACCCGTATGGGTAGGGTATGGGTACAATTTTATACCCATGGGTAGTAACCGTACCCTGCCCGTTAATTCACTGGTAGGGCACGGGTATAATCTCGTACCCGTGGGTATACCCATACCCTACCCGTTTATATATCTTGCCCATGGAGGTTACTGAAAGAGCATTTTCCCTCATGTGTGGTTTTAGTAATTGATGACAACCTCTATGGACTAATGTTTGCATTAAGATATCTTTATAGATCGTGTCCATGGGAATGGTGGAGTTCAGGTGTTGGACTCTTGAAGCTCATGTGTTGAGTGGAGCATATTGCAAGTATGTCTTGAAGGATTCAAGACATCATATTAGTGAAGAAATGTTGGAAGATACAAGGTTGATCAAGATGTTGATCAACACACAAAGCTACAAGATGTACCAAGAGGGTATCATGTATCTCTTGGGATGGTAAACACGTGTTCGTATAGCTTTGTGAACTAACCCATGATATATGTGCGTGTGGTATCTTTATGTGGGGTTAGGTATCTTCCCATGGGCTTGCATCAAATGAAGATTTCATATAGCTCATGGAGGATGACGTCATGTGGTGATCGTCATCAAGTATAAGGTGTGCAAGACCAAGAGAAGCTCTTGAAGAGATCCTATGCTTGGAGCTTGCAATGGAGGCATGAAGACGAAGCTAAGCGAGACTCTCCCATAATGGAGTATGGGGGAGTATTTGGAGATGTCTTCATCAAGCATGTGCTAGCAAGCGCAATCAAGAAAGGTGATCCACTTGAAGAGATCAAGATAGTCATCATCTAACTCAAGTGGAATGCTCAAGGCAAAGGTATGATCTTGATAGGGCTATAGGATAGATAGGCGTACTATCAAGAGGGGCTCTCGAGTGAGTAACTTGATCGCATCTTTGTGGAGAGCTCAAACCTTTGCATACTTGGCATATCATATTTCTTGGTTCTTATTTGGCTTTTATCCATGTGAGGAATTAGAGCTTGGTTCATCTTCATGCCAAGCGCTAGCTCATCCAAATCGGGATTTCATTCGTTCATCTTGTTGTGTTTTGGATGTTGGGTTTTGGTGCTTGTCGTGTTCCTCATGACAAGCCCAAGTGCTTCGAAAACGGTTTTACTTTGGCAAACTTCTTGCGTTTTCGGTGGCGGAAATATTGCCGGTTCGACCATGAGGAAAGTCCCACACCTTGCCATGTGTGGTGACTTTGCTCTATTTTGTAGCCCTGTGCTCGTCGCTATCTTTCCAACAAAGTTGGTTTCACCTCATTCGGAGTTCATTTGCAAAAGTTATAGCAGTTTTAGTTTGGCTGTTCTGAACCGGATTATTGGGGCCGGATATTTCGTTCCACCGGAATTTCCGGTTCCCCAACTCGTCCAAGAAATCGGCTAAGGAAAGAAGGAAAAGAGGTGCTGGACTCAACCGGAAATTGTGGTCGGATATTTTGATGACCCGGAATTTCCGAGTTGCCCTCAAAGAGCCTCGCGAAAACGGCTAAGGAAAGAATTGTTTTCGGCACTGACTCCAACCGGAAATTCAGCTCGGAGATTTTCGTTGACCGGATATTCCGGGTGACCGGAATTTCCGAGTCTCACTTACACCGGAATTTCCGGGTGTCGAAACAGCCAACGGCTATTTTTCCTGGAGGGCTATAAATACCCCTCCCCTTCTTCTTCCTCAACCAAACCAAGGCAGCACGTTTTCCCTCTCTCTCCTACTCCATTGTTGACCTTGGAAAGCTCACTTCCCTCTCAAT
The DNA here is from genome assembly GCA_026929855.1 of Poa annua. Taxonomy (NCBI): domain Eukaryota; kingdom Viridiplantae; phylum Streptophyta; class Magnoliopsida; order Poales; family Poaceae; genus Poa; species Poa annua. The sequence goes on from CM049433.1 coordinate 78,926,603, forward strand.
CCCTCCATAGATTCTTGCATATTCTTTAGGGAAAGTTGAGAGGAGATCTAGATCTACAATCCTACCAATCCATCTCTCCTCTAAGTGAGGGGAACCTAGTGGATCTAGATCTTGGAGTTCCTTTGTGGTTCTTCTCTTTGTTCTTCCTCTCTTCTCCCCCCACAAGCATTAGTTGCTTTTGGTGGGATTTGGGAGTGAAGGATTTGACTCCTTTGTGGTTTCTTGTGTTCTTCCTCTCTTATTCCCCCACAAGCATTTGTTGCTTTGTTGGAATTTGAGAGTGAAGGACTTGAGCACTTCGTGTGCTCTTGCCATTGCATTTGCATCGGTTTGAGCCCTCCACGAGGATTCGTGGTGGTGATACTTTTGAGCTTGTTTCTCTTGGGTCATTGGACCCTAGACGCCTTTTGTGGCCGGCCTTTTGTGGCCAAGACCTTTTGTGGTCAAGACCTTTTGTGGTCACTTGAGAGCCCCCAATTAAGTTGTGGGTGTGTGCCTCAAGACTTGGGAGCCCCCAATTAAGTTGTGGGTGTGTGCCTCAAGAGTGTTGTACGGGATTCGATCTCCGCCCCAAAGGGGATCAATAGTGGAAGGTGAACTCGCAACCTTTTGTGGTTGAGTTCATCAGGAGAAGAAGGTGAGCCTTGGTGGCGTTGCGGCTACCTGTTGTGGTTGCGCACACCTCTCCAACGAGACGTACACCCTTTGGGTGGAACTCGGGAATACATCCTCGTCTCCGCGTGCCTCGGTTATTTCTATACCCGAACTCTTTACTTATGCACTTTACATTGTGATAGCCTTCGTGCTTGAAGTCATATATCTTGCTATCACCTTGTTACTTGTATTGCTTAGCATAAGTTGTTGGTGCACATAGGTGAGTGACGAGGGGTGTCCTCATCAATACCCATAGTCGATAGCCTAGGGTTGAAGTTATGAGGTAGAGAACGCGTAGTACTGGTGGACTCGACGGCTGACAAGCGGGAGTTACCCAGGTTCAGGGCCCTCGACTGAGGTAACACCCCTACTTCCTGCTTGTCTGTTATTGCTCTTGTGAATATACGATGGTTACAAAGGTCTAGCGAGAGTTCGTCTCGCTAGGGTTTGGAGGTTCTGATGTGCGTGTCCTTGATCGGTAGCCCTCCCAGCCCTTATATGGGGGGCTGGGTCTCGGGTACGTAACCGACTAGGACTACAAATATGGAAACTACAACCGACTATAAATAACTTGGAAAGCAATCTTCGTCTTGGGCCTTCCTTGATGGACTTTGCCAGCCTATTGACAGTTGGGCTATAGTCATTACGTGCACTAGGTACCCACACGACAGGATATCCGTTCGGTATATCCTCGTCACTAGCCCCCGAGTGCTTGGCTGATTCGGAGAATTAGGCATGGACTCACTTGACAGTGCACGTCGCATGTTTGTGTTCGATATCGTACGTTGTGTATTGTCTTTCGACTATGAATTTATGTTTTTGACAAAGGATTATTGACTTAGTAGGCCTGGATTTACTCGACAAGTCGAGACCAGTTAACTGCACATTTGGGCAAAACCTTACTAGCCTTCAATCAAGTTCGAGTCCCCGGGCTCGAACCTGGAACATACTGGACAGACTCGACTCAGGCCGTTTGAGGTCTTACTGAATCGTTCCGCAGTCTTAACCTTGCTACCCAGCGCGTCCGCCGGGATTTTCATCGCATCTGCTGATACGGAAAAAAATTAAGGACTTAACACTGCCGGAGTGGTCCTCAGCCCAGCTCGACTGATCAGCGGGTCTTACCTTTGCATTTTATGCATGCAGTATCCGAAGTGTCATCGACTGACGCAACTCGGGAATTTCTTCGAGTTTATGCCTTTTTGCTTTTTGGATCTATCGGGTGCGCAGCAGCGCTCCCGATGGGAGTAGCCCCCGAGATTGTGCTTTATTACTCGTAATGAAGGATAATCTCAAATCAATGAGCGTAAAAGAAAATGTCAGTCGAAGACATTTTCGCCCACTCCCGATGAAATGCGCTTGAGGATACTCGAAGCGTTTGCCTTTAACTTTAGTCGATCGACCTTTGAAGGGTTGCGTGACTTTGGCGTACGCCAGTCAAAGAAAATTTTACCCGCTCCCGATGGGAGTATATTTGACTGTACTTGGTCCAGTCGACTAGTAGATCGACTATCACTTGTGTACGAGTAGTCGAGAGACTTTTGTAGGATTGCATATCATTGGTTCGGTCGACTAGCAGATCGACTATCACTTTTGTATTCCACCAATTTACCAATTGAGTGACGTCATGCATGACCACCGTGGCGTGCGCGCAGACTTTTGACAGGACGTGTCATTGTGGGTCCGCTTGTTTGACCGCGGTGTCATTGCCGGTTCAGTTCTGATTTGACCGGACGTGGCGAGATTTCCGCAGACGTGATCATGATTTCCTCGTTTTTCGTGCGTAGTGGGCGTTGTGGCCTGCGACGGTTACTCTCCGATAGCGCCACGTGGCTTGACGATTATGCACGAACGGCCGAGATTATTTCTTCTACCGTGGTAAATATAGATCTCACCACCGCAGATCAATTTTCCTTGCCATTTGCCTCCTCTGCCTCCTATTCCTCACGCGCGCGCTTCCTTCGCTTTTGCTCCTGCTCCTCCTCTGCTCGCCATGGCTCCGAAGAAGAACACGAGCGCCGCCGTCCCCTCTTCCTCCGCCAACGTTGGCAAGAAGAGGAAGGGTGCTGCGGCTGCCGCGGCCTCCGCGGGAAATCCCGCCGCCGCCTTGAAGAAGATTCCCGGCGACTGGGTGAAGTCCACCATCACCGAGAAGAAGTTGGCGGCATTCCGCCATACCGGACTTCTCCCGCCGGCCGACAAGCTCGCCGCCCGCGCGCCCTCCAACAGGGAGGTACTCCCTGAGCCCCGCGCCGGCGAGCGCGTTTGCTTTGCTGAATTTTTGCCTCGCGGCTTTGCTCTCCCGCTGCACGATTTTGTGCGCGGGCTTCTTTATGCGTACGGGGTGCAGATCCACGATCTCACCCCCAATAGCATTTTGCATATTGCCTGTTTCATGGCTTTATGCGAGTGTTTTTTGGGGGTGTCCCCAAGCTGGGCACTCTGGAAGTCCATCTTCCGAGTGCGTCACATGGTCCGTGATGGGCGTGTGAGCCCTCTTGGCGGAGTGGGCATCCAGGTCCGCAGCGACTGCCACTACTTCAACCTCAAGGCAGTCGACTCTGCCCAAGGATGGAGGAACAAGTGGTTCTACGTCCCAGTCGACCAGGACGTGCGCCCGGCTTTCTCGATTGGGAAGACCCCGCTGAAGACGAAGGCATGGGAGCATTCCCTCTCGACTGAGGAGAAAGAAGAAGCTGCCCCCCTTATGGAAAAGATCAGCAAGCTGCTGGGCACCGTTACTGGTGTCCAGCTGATGAGCACCTTCATCAAGCGTCGAGTGTGGCCCCTGCAGCAACGCTCCCACGCTATGTGGCGATATGAAGGACCACTCGATGCCACTCGAATGAGCGATGCGGAGCTGTCGCCCAATGAGCTGGACGCGCATGTGAAATACATCACCAGCATCAAGGCCGACGAAACCATCGACTTCAACTCCTCCGTCGCTCCTTTTGGATTGGAAAACGCCCTCCCTGAGGTAAACATTATCGACTGTGCTCTATTTTTTTTATTTTCTTTTTGTGTGCCTTCCTTTTGAATATTGTTTTTATGCTGGCTATCAGGGCCATTCGACTGTCGCCTCGCTTCCTCCCCTTCCCGAGTTTGGTCCTGCCGATGAGGCGGCTCTGCTAGTTGAGGGGAAGAAAACCGTCACTCCTCCTCCCTCGGCTAACACTTCCGCCACAGAGGAAACGGAAGCCGAGGAAGTGGGCCAGGTTCAGAAGGGTGACCACCCCGCGACTGAGCCTGCTGCCAAGCGTCGCCGTGTGCCTCGACAGGAGGTCTCGAGTTCTTACTCGGGAAGCGCGGAGCAACGGGACCTGGAGGATTCTGGCTGTTCCTCACCTGCGAAGGCCATATCCCCTCTGGCCCGGCGCTCGCCATCACACTCGACTGTCCGCCTGAGCTTCGGAGGCCCCTGCCTCGACGTTGAGCCGGACTCAGACGAAGGCGAACATAGGTATGTAGTTATGAAGTATTTTTGCTATACTCCTTTTTTCGCTTGCTTTCCATATTTTGTCTGAAACTAGTTGGTGCTATTGCAGCAGCGCCAGTGGCGATCGGGTGCAATCACCTCCTTTTGTGGAAAAGTTGACTGCGGCCTCGCCTCGTGGTGAAGTGGACGTTGCTCAGACCACCCTGGTGGTTGAGGCAACGACCACCTCTTTGACACCACCCGCGACCGCTTCGACTGCGCGTCCTTCCGCATCCGCGTCTTCCTCTTGGACTGACCATGTGAGTATTTTCACGTTTCATGTGTGATGCTGCATCTTGCTGACATCCTTTTCAAATCTTTTCAAAGCCTGCCGTCCGTGACCTTGTCGCGGCTGGTAAAGCCTTTGTGCAGTCGGAGGAGGAACGGGTTGCTCTTCGCTCCCACCTCGACGATTTAAGCCGTAAGCTTTTCTGACTTTGTCCCGAGATTTTCCGCTTGGTGATTTGCGACTGAACTTGGAGTCACCTATCTCAGGTGAGAAGGACGCCATTGCGAAGCAGTCGTCTGAACTGGAGCAGCGGCTGAAGGATCTGGAACGACAACTAGTCGACCAGCAGTCGCGTGCGAAGGAGGATCTCAACGATGCGCGGAACTCGGCTGCCTTGCGTGAGCAGGAGTATGTGGCTCAGGTGTCTGAGCTTGCGCGTATGATGGAAGGTTAGCAGGATTTGCTTTCGCCTTACGCGCTTTTTATTTGATTGTCCTCGTGTTGATTTTTTGACTCTTGTTCTCTTTTGAAACTGTGAAGAGCCCACTGCTTCATGGGCCTCCAAAGACGGGGCGAGTGAGGACCTAACACTCGACCGTGCCCTTGAGAAGTTGAGCGCCGTGTTCCAACATGCCAAGAGCTCTCTGGATACCTCCACTCGCACCCTTAGCGCTGTCTTCAAGGAGGTTCTTCCGTCGAGTGACGTGCCTGCTACCGCGCAAGGATTTGCGGACGTGCTAGGCCCCGGCTCTTCGACTGTGGCGGAGTTTGCGCGCGACTTGACGGTACGCGGCTCGGAATCCACCATCAAGCTTCTTCTTGGTAATGGCGTTGTTGCCGACTATGAGGCTGCTCTGTCTGATTTCCCGAAAAGGTCAGATGGGCAACCTCTGTCCTTGAAGGGTGTGACCGAGGCCGCGACGCGACTATCGCGCACTTGTATCGATACCATGGAGCGCAGATCTGTTGCTGTCGGTGCCATGGCGAAGTCGCGTAGGGCTAGGTCCGAGTCTGTGTCTCGCGCTTAGGTTTCTGCTTTCATTGTAATGAAGATTCGATGTCCATCATGGGTGTCGCAGTTCCTGCTTTGTTTATGCCCTGGACTCTATAATGCGTTCTTTTCATTATGAATTTAGCGTTTGCTGTTTCGCCTTGGCTCGTGCGTTTGCCTGAAATATATGATTATGCGCTTGCCAGTCGGACGATATCATCTCTCCTGCAACTTCCCAGTCGTGGACGGATACTCGAACAGCCGCCGAAGCTCGTAATGACGCCAAGGTTTTGGCTTATGCAAAGAGGCGAGTGGTCACTCTAGAGCAGGAGTTAAGAGCCACTCAAACGGAGTTGAAACTTCTTAAGGCAAAACCTGCTCTCGCCACCCAGCGTGAAGAGTATGTGCTTGGCGAAGTCGAACACTCGAACAGGCAGCTTGAAGGTATATAATAACGACTGCCTTTGTGATATTCTTATGTCTTCTTTATAGCCTGTTGATAGATGTTCGTCTGCAGTTTTTGTTCATAACTTCCAGGAAGAGGTGGAGCGGGTTAACGAGCGTCTAGACAACGCGACTGATAACCCGGTGTCCGGCCGTCAGCATTTCTGGGTGGATAGGCATCGCGCCCGTGAGCTCGCTACCCTTAAAGATCGGGTATTTCGTGGCGCGGTCTTACTCGAGCGTTGCCGAGCGGCATTTATGCGCATCAACCATTTCTTGTTTCCTGAGGGGCCGCAGCCGCAAGGAATTCATGCGCTGGTTGATCTGTTCCAGTCTGCAACTCCAATCCGGGAAGCTTTGACTCGAAGGGTTGTCCTTGGAGCCAACGCCGTCATGGGATATATCCGCAGCCAACATCCTTCCTTTCGCATCTCTTCACCCGCGGCTGGCGCGCGACTAGAGCAGAAATTTTTGGATAGGACTGCGGTTTCAGCGCAGGTGTTTGTGGACTGTTTTCACGACCAGCTCGTTAACTCAAACTTACCTGTAAAGGATGAGCCTATGTAGGTTGCGCAACTAATCAGCCTCAGAATCCCTCGAGTGGGGTGTAAATATAAAGATGTTTATGTAAGCCTGCATGCTTCAGCTCCCAAGCCTTCGGGTGAGGTGTGAAAAGTAAGGCGTTTATGTGAGTTTGTATATGTACCGCGCCCGAGCCTTCGAGTGTAGCTGAGTTTTGCTGTTTATGATTAAGACCCAGCCCCCGAGTCTTCGAGTGTGGCTGAGTTTTGGTGTTTATGCCTGAGACCCCGCCGCGAGTCTTCGAGTGTGGCTGAGTCGGGAGTGATTTGGCTTACGATGACAAGTTATGCGAAGAAGAAAATTTTCTTTATTCCAGATATTGACCAGCAAGCCGCCTCATTAAAAACCTTCCAGTCCCCTTAGGTACCCTGGTAAGGAAAAGAGCGCGTCTGAAACCTGCTGGCCTTTCCGACATTTATGTTCTGTTACATTGGTCGACTATGACCTCTAGGCATAGAAGCGACGCAAGTGCGCCACATTCCATGGGTTACTTGATAATTCCCCTGTCTGGGCGTGCTTGAGTCGATAAGCACCACCGTCGATGACTTCCGTGATGACGAAAGGACCTTCCCATGGTGACGCGAGCTTGTGCACCTTCTTCTGCTTCATCCGGAGTACTAAGTCGCCCACCAGGAATGTTCTGGGGCGGAGTCGTCGACTGTGGTAGTTTCGGAGATCCTGTTGATAAACAGCTGTGCGGGCAAGGGCCGTGTTGCGTGATTCTTCAAGTAGATCCACCAAGTCCCCGAGTGACTTGTTTGCGTCGTCCTCATCGTATAGCTCTACTCGTGGTGCACTGAACTTCACCTCTGGTGGCAGTACTGCTTCTGCGCCGTAAACCATAAAAAACGGAGTAAACTGAGTCGAGGTGTTTGGGGTTGTGCGCAAACTCCATAGTACCGCCGGGAGCTCCTCGACCCAAGCGCCTGCGGCCCTTTTGAGTGGTACCAGTAGTCTTTTCTTAATGCCCGTGCAGACGAGACCATTGGCTTTTTCAACTTGTCCGTTGGACTGTGGGTGCGCGACTGATGCGTAATTGAGAGTGATGCCCCACTCTTTGCAGAAGGAACGAAACTCCTCGGCTGTGAAGTTTGTGCCGTTGTCCGTGATGATGCTGTTTGGGACACCAAATCGATAGACGATAGATTTTATGAAGTTGACTGCTGTAGCGGCAGTCGAGCTTGTGATTGGGACCGCTTCTATCCATTTTGTGAATTTGTCCACCACCACCAGCAGGTGGGTATGTCCTCCGGGAGATGACTTTTTGAGTGGTCCGACCATATCAAGCCCCCATTGGGCGAAGGGCCACGCGAGTGGTATGGTTTTGAGTGCTGATGCGGGTGCATGAGGCTTGGTGGCGAATTTCTGGCACCCGATGCATCTTTTGACGATGTCGTCTGCGTCCTTAAGTGCTGTGGGCCAGTAAAACCCTGCTCGGAAGGCTTTGGCTACGAGTGATCGACTGCCGGCATGGTGACCACAGGTTCCTGCATGAATATCGCGAAGTATGGTTTTTCCATCCTCAATTTCCACACACTTTTGGAACATACCTGAGATACTTCGCTTGTAAAGTTCACCGTTGATGATGGTGTATGCTTTGGAGCGTCGAGTGACTCGCCGAGCCTCTGCTGCATCGTCCGGTAATTCGTCGCGGAGCATGTATGCTAGGAAAGGTTGAGTCCATGCTGGAATTACGTGATCGTCCTGGCATAGTAGTACTTCGACTGGCGAGTCCTCTGAGCTGGGCGCGTTGTCTTTGGATGTAGCAGTCGAGGTTGACGGGGGCCGCTGCTTTTTGATGGACCTGTGCTGGATTCGCTCCAGGAAGACGCCTGGCGGTACTTGCGCTTTAGTCGAGCCAATATTGGCTAGCATGTCAGCTTCCTCATTGCTTTCTCGCCCCACATGTCGTAGTTCGCATCCGTCAAAGTCACCTTCTAATGTGTTGTAGAGGTCACGATATGCGATCATGTTGTCGGCTATGGCGTCGCAAGCTTTCATTGTCTGCTGTACGACTAAATTTGAGTCGCCGTATATCATAAGTCGAGTGCACCCGAGCGCCTTAGCCATTCGCATGCCGTGGATCAGACCTTCGTACTCGGCTTCGTTGTTGGATGGTCGCGCGAAGTCCATCTGCAATACGTACTTGAGCTTGTCGCTTTTTGGTGATATTAGTATGACGCCTGCACCTGCGCCCTCGTTCTTCTTAGACCCGTCGAAGTACATTGTCCATGAGTTGGACACATCAGGAGTTCCTGGTAGCTGAGATTCTATCCACTCCGTTGTAAAGTCGGGTAGGACTTGCGCTTTGATGGCCTTCGGGTGATCGTAGGTGATCCCGAGTGGCCCGAGCTCGATGAGCCATTTTGCTACACGCCCCGTCGCATCGGGATTGGTGAGTATATCCCCGATTGCCGACTTGCTGATCACTGTTATCGGGTGCTCCGTGAAGTAGTGGCGCAGCTTTCTGGATGTTATGAAGACAGCGTACGCCAGCTTTTGGAAGTGCGGGTATCTTTGTTTTGACAGGGACAGGACTTCGCTGACATAGTAGACTGGCCTCTGTATGCTCTGAGTTTTTCCTTCCTCCATGCGTTCGACTACCAAAGCCGTACTTACCACTCTGTTTGTGGCTGCCACGTATAGGTACAAAGGTTCTTTCTCCTTGGGTGCTGCCAGGATGGGGGGATTTGTGAGTATCCGCTTGAGGTCTTTGAAGGCTGCTTCAGCTTCGTCTGTCCACGGAGGAATTCGACGAGCGCGCTTTCCTATGCAGGAGATAGGCTTGTGGACACCCTGACTGTCTTGGCTGGATCAGTCGGGTGAACTTGGTGCTTCGTTATGCCGTCCGCGGTGCTAAACGCCTTGTCGACTGCCTGTTTCTTTTGTTCGGGCATGTATGTTGTGTCGTTGGTGAGCGAGAGCTCTTCGAGGGTTTGCTCCATGCCGAATGTCTCGGAGATTTTGCTGAAGTCGCGGTCGCAAGCATCTGACCTTTGAAAATTTCCGTTGATTGTGATGACTCCTTTCGGGCCTGGCATCTTCAACTTGAGATATGCGTAGTGTGGCACCGCCATGAACCGAGCGAATGCGGGGCGCCCTAGTATGGCGTGGTATTGTGACTTCCAGTCCACGACTTCGAATTCAATCGACTCGGTTTTGAAGTGGCTTGCGTCACCGAAGGTGACGTCGAGTTGTATCGTGCCCTCTGGGAGAACAGGTTTTCCTGGAACAATGCCATGAAAAGTGTTTGTGGACTGGGGTAGGTTTTCGACTGACCTATTCATCCGGCGAAGCGTGTCGGCGAAGATGATGTTGATGCCACTGCCTCCATCCATGAAGACCTTGGTCATGGCGTATCCACCAATCTGAGCGTCGAGTACCAGGGCTGCGTGGCCTGGTCGGTAGACAGACGGTGGATGATCTTCTCGACTGAAGGTTATTGCGGTTTCAGATCCCCGCAGGAAGTCTGGTATGGCTGGAGGCGCCATAACCGCCATGTTAACGTGTCGAGTGTGGATCTTTTGCTGCCTGTTGGAGGGACGCCCTTTTTGAATCATGAACATCTGTCCCTGAGGCTTCGGGTATTGCTCCTCCGTTGCTTGAGGTATATGATGTATGGCTCCCGCGACTTGGCTTCCCGGGTTGTATGGTGGCGGAGGTGGTAATGCCGCGACTGGCTGTGCTGGTGGTGGGGCGATGTACGCTGGCGGTGCAATCGAGGGTGTAGTTCTTCTGATTCTTGCCGCGTAATCAGCCATCATTTGTTCGAACTCTCGACAATTTCCCATGGTGTGGTTGGAGGTTAGCCTCCCGTCATCTCCCTTGAATAAGTGTAGCCTGCAGTGGTCATCCATCTTTTCTTGAAATGTTTTTTCTGGCTTTGCATCTGTTCGTTTGCGCCATTCTTGCCTTCGGTATCCGCTGCTACGCTGATCGCGGTCTCGACTGGTTCGTCGGTCGTCTGTTCGACTGCCTCGGCGGTCGTCTCCTCGACTGTCGCGGCGACTGTCGTTTCGACTGTCGCGACGATCTTCTTGCCGTCTGCCATCCTGGACGTGATTGTCCTGTGAGAAACCTGCTGCGACGAATTTTACCTTGTCGTTGTCACTGTAATCACTTTTGCGTCTTCGTCTTCTGTCGTCCCTATCATGGCGGTTTCGACTGCTGCGTCGATCTTCGCGGTCGTGTGGGGAAAGTGGACGCTTGGCCCTTATGGAATCTTCGCCATCTGCCCACTCGGTTGCTATCTTCATGAGCTCTGCCATGGATTTTGGCTTTTGGCGGCCGAGTGCTTCTCTGAAGTCTTCTCTGAGGACCCCCATGGTGAAAGCGTCCATGGCTCTGTCTTCGGAGATTGTGCCGACTGAATTGCGGATGGCAGTCCATCGCCTGATGTATGCTCGAATTGGCTCGTCCGACCTTTGCTTGCAAGCCCGTAATTCCTCGAATGTTTTGGGCCGCTCGCACAGAGGATCGAAATATTTGATGAAGTCTTCCCTAAAGTGATCCCAGGAATCGTATGACGCTTCAGGTAATGCTTTGAGCCAGTCGCGAGCTGTGCCTTCAAGCATCAACTGTATGTACTGCAGTGCTGTTGTGGTTGTCCCTCTTTGGCATACGACTGCGAGCTTGTAGTCCTCGAGCCAGCCTGACGGCTCTTGTTTGCAGTTGAATTTTGGCGTTGTTGGTAACCCGAATTTTTTGGGTAACTTGGCTTCGCGGATTCGTCGTGTGAAGCATCGCGCTCCGCAAGGTCCTGTATCGCGTCCATCACTCGAATCGTTGCTGGCGGATCTCCTAGATCGGCTTCGTGAACGGCGATGCCTCGAGTGCCTTCGTGTGCCACTCCTGTGAGGGCTTCGACTGCGACGTCCTCGCGAACGACTTCTGCTGCGCTCTCTGTGTTTCTCCGTCTGGAGTCCTTTTGCCGCGAGTGCGAGCGCCTTTAATTGCTGGAGATGTAGTTCTTCGGCTGGATCGCCTGCTGGAGGTGCTGTCGCCTTGAGATATGCTCCAAGTGATATCAAGGCGCCTTCAGCTGTTTTGGGTACTAGCACACCTTCGGAGTCCAGGGTCATGAACGAATGTTCTAAGTTGCGAGTGACTCCGGATCTATCACCCTCTGGGATATTGGCGAATCTCGATCTATGTCTGTGCTCCGTCGCACTCGTGGAGCTAAGGGAGAACTGCCTTCTCCGCATACTCGAGATGCTAGCTTGCTTTCTGCGTTCTTCGAGTGTTGCTCTGTACTCCTTTAAGCGCATCGCTTCCTGCCAATTAAAATAATTGTATGTCATCCACTCCTCTGGGGTCGCGTCGGCGGGCATCATTGTGCAGTCCTTGATGATTTTGTCAACTTTTGCCGCCATCTCTGCTGTGATAGTCAGCGTTGTCACGCCATCTGGTAATGTGACTGTGCAAGGAAATTCTGTAGGTCTGCGACTAGCCGCTGCCGCTGAGGTTTCGGCGCTGAATGCAACATAGACCTGCCGAGGTATGACCGGGGGATATGTGTGTGTGCTATCGACACCGGTTATGGGTTCGGAGTCGTCGTCCCAACTCATGTCGGAGTTGTTGTTGATCTGGGCGTCGGTGTTGACGTATGTCTCGGGTGTTTTTTCAGGATCGTCTTCGTTGCTGGAGAGGAACTCGTGATCCGCTTGGATCTCTGGCCCGGTGAAGTCGGCGAGATAGATGCTGTCGCCCGTGTCTTCAATTTGCCTGTAGCCGGGTGCAGTGTCGAGTGCCGTGATGCGTTCGACTGTGGTGACTTGATAGTCAGACTGTACCTCACCACCTAGGAGCTCTTGCGCCAAGAGTTTATTGAACTCTTGGGTCGTCATAGAGTCGACTAGAGATCTTGACGGCGAGATCGAGTTGACCTTTGACGACGTAGCTTCCATGCCTGCGGTAGCTGTGACCGTAGTAGATAGTTTCTTGGCTGCGCCTACCTGATGGGTAGACTGTTCCTCATCTTCCGGGAACTGTTGCGCCATGATCCTATTGAACTCTTCAGTCGCCATGGATGAGGTTGGCGATGGGATCGAGTCGATCTGTGATGAGGTACCTTCCTTGCCTGCCGGCGATGCGATCGCGGTCAACGGATCTTCGAGTGCCCTCAATGCGATCACGTCGGTCAAGTCCTGCACACCAAGCTTATCGACGAAAAAATTGTGCTCCCCAATGGTTAGATCGAAACCTGAATCGAGACTAGCGAAAACTTCCTGTGCTTCCGCTGAGTACGGCTTGATTCTTTTCGGCGAGGCAGCTTGCGAAGTTGGCGACTGATCGCCTGATGCTCCAACGCCAGTCGAGACTGTCAGCGCGTGGCTGTCTGCAGATGTAGTCGGCGAGTTGCCGTTTGAGGTCAAAACCAGCGAGTCTGTAGATCCAACACTACCTATTCCCACAGACGGCGCCAATTGACGAGGGGTGTCCTCATCAATACCCATAGTCGATAGCCTAGGGTTGAAGTTATGAGGTAGAGAACGCGTAGTACTGGTGGACTCGACGGCTGACAAGCGGGAGTTACCCAGGTTCAGGGCCCTCGACTGAGGTAACACCCCTACTTCCTGCTTGTCTGTTATTGCTCTTGTGAATATACGATGGTTACAAAGGTCTAGCGAGAGTTCGTCTCGCTAGGGTTTGAAGGTTCTGATGTGCGTGTCCTTGATCGGTAGCCCTCCCAGCCCTTATATGGGGGGCTGGGTCTCGGGTACGTAACCGACTAGGACTACAAATATGGAAACTACAACCGACTATAAATAACTTGGAAAGCAATCTTCGTCTTGGGCCTTCCTTGATGGGCTTTGCCAGGCTATTGACAGTTGGGCTTGAAGGGAATATGCCCTAGAGGCACTTAATAAAGATAGTTTATTAGTCATATTCCAATTGTTCATTATATGTTTTATACCATGCTATAACTGTATTAAGCGGAAACATTAATACACGTGTGGTAGATAAAACAACCAGGTCCCTAGTTGCCTCTGCTATTACTAGTTTCATTGCGCGGTTGATGATCGAGGTTTCCCGATCATGAGACATGGCGTCTGTCGGCAATGGAGTCATATCGTTAGGTGGAACGATGTGATGGACTTACCCATAATTTGTAGGACGTAGTCATTACGCCTTTGACCGTGAGACCAACTCTTATTGTTATTCCTGGAAGATACTTTGATCGCACCAAACGTCATATCTTATGTAGTGTGACAATAACGGTGATACTTTTGGGTATCGGAAAGGGGTAGTTGAGACGAGGGGTCAAGAGCGGGATTTGTCAGTCCGCATAGCCGGATAGATACTCTAGGGCCCACTCGGTGAGATTATGTCAAATGAGTTTGCAAACATGTGACTAGGTCACCAGCTGACATAATATCACAGACGAGTAGAAGATAGTGCTGTCGGTAACGAGATCATGCTAGATATGGAGATATCTATAAACGATGCTCGGACACACTAAGTATCGCTATGGCAAAAGGTTTAAGACTAGACGTCCAGGTTTGATAGATGAAAGTCATTCGTTATATCACAGGGGTTAATTCATGGGGTCCAGGCCTACGAGTTAATCATTGATCGGAGAGGAGTCTCGATCATGTCTGTTATTATATCGAACCGCTAGGGTAACACACTTAAGGGGTTTCGACAAGACAACCGGAAAGGAAAGAGATCACCGGGAACGTCCCGGGAATGGTCCGATGGAGATCGGGCAGCGACGAAATAGTTTTCGGAGCAAGAATAAATTATATATATTATGTTTGATATTAATTAGTGTAATTAATGTTTAAATATGATTTTATATATTTATTTTCGAATTTATTTAGGCTGATTTCCCTAAATGGGCCTTCTGGTCGAAAGAAGGCCCATGAGGGGGGGAAAGTCCCCCCAGGGCTTCGGATTGAGGGAGGGCCGGCCTAGGTGGGCCAAATGGGGCCCACCTAGGGCCGGCGGCTCTCCTTTGGCCGGCCAACCATGTGGGGTTTAGTCCCACATGGCTTGGCTGGCAAGGGAGGCAGCCCCTTTGCCCCTTTATATAGAGGGGCACCCCTGGCCTTTTAATTCACCCAATTAATTCTCTTTCTCTCCTCGATAACGTGATTCCCTTTGTCGGAGTTGCGCCGAGTTGAGAGGGGATCTCTCCACCATAGCCCGCTGCCGCGCTGCTGGTGTTCCGGTCCAAGTCTTCCGCTGCTCGTCCTGGACTGGAGCTTCGGAGGCCGTCGTCTCCACCGTATGTGTGTAACACCCTGCGAGGTGCTGCGCTAGCGGTACTCGGAGGCCTACTTCCTCCACCCGACCTCGAGGTCATATTCATCGTCTTCGTCGCGCCGAGTTCTTCGCGACCTAGAGGTCGGCTACGTCGTCTTCGTCGTCAACGCTTGTGCGGGAGCGTAATCCCCGCTTTTCGGTCTACAAGGGTATGTATTCCGATATCCGCCGTACTTCTATATCTGAATAGTGTAGATCTTGGCTAGTTTAAGGATATCGTTGGTAGGAAAATTTTTGTTTTCTGCACACGATCCCCTTCAGTGGTATCAGAGCCGATCTATCGTAGATATAGCTGTACGCTGTTAGAACCCGTGTTCTGCACGGGGGCACCGTTCCTGTTATTTGCTACCCTCTAGCGTGCACTTGTGATTCCAGCGGCATCGAGTTGATGAAGCGGCCCGGACCGACTTTACGCGTACGCTTACGCGAGACTGGTTCCACTACTGACATACGGCTTGTACCGTATCTGTGGCTGGCGGGTGCCTGTTTCTCTTTCTTTAGTTGGCTTTGCATTTTCAATAGAGGGCCCGAAAGGGATGCTTAAACATGCAATTATTGGATCGTTGTTGTGGTCATAAGGTTCGTAGGTATGAAGCGGTTCTATTTACGAAAGCCCCGAGCCACGTAAAATATGCAAAAGATAAAGTAGAAGCGTCTAACTTTATTTTGCAGGGGCTATGTGATATGGTCAAGGTAGGTTTATTAAATTGCTTATGAACTGCGGGCGCCAAGAAGACCATGGCGCATGGACCATATCACGTCGCATTACATTTGATGTTTTGTGTGCATCTTATATTGTGTGATTATATATATTAGTATATATTAGTTACGCGGCGATAGTTATATAAGATGATCCCTTCAAAATACCACTAGTGTTCTCCCTCCAACGCGCACCACCAAGAAAGTTCTACGTTATGAGGCAGGCCGTGATGATCGGGTGTCAGACATCTCGTCGTTCGCATAAAGTGGGTGTAAGCCATGTTGCACAAGCGTCAGCGTGGAGGTTTTTGGTGGCGAGCCTAGCATATTCAGAAATATGGCCTCGGAACAGGAAGACCGAAAGGTCGAGCACGAGTCACAAAATTGGTGTGGCGGACAATTGTCTACCCTTGAAGTTGTGCTGCCGGCTCTGACGATGAGGGGTTGTGCAATGGATGGGGGTCGTGTAATCGCTTAAACGACCAGGAGGGATGTTCGTTTGAGTGGGAGTTCGGATAGTTATTTTCTAAAATACTAGAACTCAAAATATAATGAACAGAGTCTGTTTTGCAAACCTTTGTAGATATTAACCATTGTGATAGCATCTTTTCAAATTAGGCGCATTCCTGCGTTTGAGAAACTTAAAAGGTTGGGTCCAAACTTCATAGTTTTATGCTTTAGCTTGAGGATACTCCTTGGTTAAACCATTAGCTCTTTGTGTTACAATACCCGCTAGGAGATAAACCCGGAGATTCCGCTAACAAAAGATAATTTGGATTATCACGTTTTGTGCGGATGATATCATCATAGTCCAGTGTATGCTATGATCTCTGCCATAGAGAACCAACGGTGGGTACGAGTTATTAGATCGCGAACATATGAGATGGTCGCTAAACTCGGGGTACCCCAAACGTTGGGTTGATGAAGTTTATCAGTACGTTGACTGATTGTCTTCTCAACCAAGATGGAAGAGAATACACACATTGAGGGAGCACGTGGCGGTCATACTTAATGACATATGTTCATACTTAATGAACATTGAGACGCCTCGCTCAGCTCAATCACTGGATGACAGACATCGTTGCCAAGTGCAAATCCTCTGTCATAGACTATGTCATGCAAGGGGAATCGTTCACCTTCATGGTTCTTGATTACGTTGGAAGTATCAAGAAGATGAAACAGATCGCCGGAAGTCATCAATGATGATGGTGTATATATGATATACATGTTATGAATGTTTTAGCTAAGCAAGTACTCGCAGTAGTGACTAAGTTTTGATACTAGTCATGTTTTATGAAAACCAGGTTTACTGCTTGAGTAGCTTGAAAGGATGAGGCGACATTGCGTGTTGATAATGGCAGTCAAGTTGTTGTGATGGCCATAGACACTCTCCCTCTAGATCTACCATTTGAATAAATTCTTTATGATCGCCTGTTAGTATGATCGTTACAAGTGTGTCTCCTCTAGCGAGACACTTGTTCATACATGATAGTGTCAAATTTGGTGTCCTATATTTATGAAGTAATGATCATATGCCGATTTGAATTTAGATGGTAGAAGCTCCCACATTCATAATATTAATGCCAAAGGATACAAACTTAATAAAGACACCACATATGTGTGGCACTACCGTTTAATTCATGTCAATGTTATAGTCAATGCATTAGCTCCATACCGGATGGATCTACAAGTTCTTAGATTTGATCTTTTGACACTTGCAAAATAACTGTGACACCGTTTTCGGAAAGCGGGCATATAACTTATTGATAGTCATACATAGAGATGTATGTGGTTCAATGAAGTAATTGACGGGTAGTGGAGACCTTTATTTCGTGAACTTCACTGAACGTTTTGAGTATAGCTTGTTGAGAATCGTGCATATGGGTGTATGTGAATCAATGAAGTACTTTAACGTGTAGTGTAAGTCTTTATTTCATAGACTTCATGAATATTCCGAGTAGATATACGGATATCCACTCAGGGAATGTTAGTCTGGAAATTTTGATTCGATCAAACAAGTTCAGAATGAAGTAGGAAATAAACTTAACAAGAAAATCTAATTCCTGCGATACAGATCGAGAAAATAAAGATTTGAGTTATAATGTTGGCACGTCATTGGAAGACTTGTGAGAAGAGTTCCACAAATTACGTCGCATGGAACACCATAGTGTTATGGTGTGTTAGGACGTCGTAATTACACCATATCGGATAGTGTGTGGTAAATAAATCTCTTACCGAATTATTGTGATCATTAGAGTCATATGGTAGAAACGTAAACACTCACGTTAGCAAATAGGGAAACCATTTGAATCCATGGAGACAATACCATACGAGTGATGGCATGGCTTTTAGCCTGGATTGTCGTTTCAGGAATTTAGTGTTTCGATGTGATCAAACCTAAAATGGATTAATCTTTGTAGTATACCCTACCTAAAGAGTTAGTTGGGTACGTGTCTCACGACATAGGCAAAACTATTGCCGGGATATACATTGCGAAAGAAATAGTTTCTTGTCCAAGGGTATAAGTGAGAAAGAAAGTAGAGCAAGACGAAGTTGGTGAACTTCCTCTCCAGACATCAGAGTGGCGCAACCGAAAGTGTTTTCGGTGTCAGGCTCCATAGGTTGAAAAAGCTGATGATACAAGATCATGATGCTCTGAGCTCATACTAAGAGCGTAGGCATACGAGGTTGTGTTCCACACTGTGTGTTACGACAATCTTGCTATGAAGGTCATATTAATGGAATATGATAGACCTACGAACTACGAAGAAGAGATGGTGAACCTAAGTCCGAGAAATGGCTATGAGTCATTTATGATCCGAAATAAAATCCATGTACGATTACCAGGTATTTACTTGGGAGATCTTCTTGATGGCATCTAGGATGTTAATAGTATATGGAATTTTATGAGAGAATAGACATTGAGAAGGATCGATTTGTCGTGAAACATTTCCGACAGATTCAAAAGTTGACCACATGAGAGTTTGTCTCAAGTGGCGAAGCCTAAATCTATTCTGGGTCGTTTAGCAATCACTATAATTTCGAATGAGAAATTGATAGATGGATAAGGAAACCATGTTTCTTAATAGTGTCATTAAGAAAGAGTTGGTGATCCTGAGGATGCTAAACATGTATGCAAACTTCAGTGGTCCATTCATGGGCTGAAGCAAGCATATCGGAGCTGGAATCTTCACTTTGATAATGTGATCAAAGGATTTTGGAGTTGTCCAAAATAGTTGAAGAAACCTACATTTGCAAAGAAGTGAGTGGGAGCTAAGTAGCTTTCCTTGATCTTATATGCGGAAGGCATATTTGAGTGGGAGCTAGGTGTCATTCATGATTTTGTATGTGACGACATATTGAATGACACAGATCCTCCAGTAGAGTGTAAAGGATTATTTAAGTGATTAAATTTTCTATGAAATGAAGTTAGGAGTATTAGGCATCCGATTTATAATTGTATAGATCGTAAGGGGCTTAATAACATTAAGTCGGAATATTTCCTAAGTCAAGATTCTGAAGTGTTTCAGAATAGAACAAGCAAAGAAAATGGTTCTTACTTGTATGACTAGGTGAAATATTAAGTTTATCTTGGCATTTTCAGTGATAGCAAATGATGTTCGACATTCTCTATGTATCAGACATAGATGCTATCAGACTGAAAGCTCGACTTAGTGTGACCCAAGTTCTTGGTTGAAGAACAGGTTCTAGAGTGATCCTTGTGTGGATCAATGAACAAACGTTAAGTTTATTCTTCAGTGTCTATGAGAACTGAAGATATGTTTTCTAGTAAAGGGTAAGAGTGGAAAGACAACTTGCCGTAAAGCGGTTACGATGATGCAAGTTATGACACTGACCCATACGACTAGAAATCTCATATAGGAGATGTCCTTTATTTTGAAGAAAGACATGGTTAGTTTGCAAAGTCGCATATGAATGCACTGTTGCATAATCTACATAGGTATAGAAATATATGCCAACTTCAGAAGTTGCAAGTGTGATTGGACTGAGCAGTTTTCCGAGCGTATGCGGTCCCCTTAATAGATCTCTTAGACTTTTAAGGCCCATGCTACGCGAATGTTCGAGTCTCACTCCATCCACTAGGATATATTTCACCGTCATCGTAAGATACGGGATGATGTCAAACTAGATGACATAGAAGTGTTGCAAAGCATATATAGGTCTCAATGTGTGAGATCTATTGACTGTATTCCTCTTCCACGAGGCGAGCAGGCACCAAGATGCTATGGGTGTTGAGCTTTTACCAAGTTGTAAACTAGATTAAGTGTTACTCTAGTGCAAGTGGGAGACTGAAGGGAATATGCCCTAGAGGCACTTAATAAACATAGTTTATTGGCAATATCCCAATTGTTCATTATATGTTTTATACCATGCTATAACTGTATTGAGCGGAAACATTAATACAGGTGTGGTAGATAAACAACCAGGTCCCTAGTTGCCTCTGCTATTACTAGTTTCATTGCACGGTTGATGATCGAGGTTTCCCGATCATGAGACATGGCGTCTGTCGGCAATGGAGTCATATCGTTAGGTGGAACGATGTGATGGACTTACCCATAATTTGTAGGACATAGTCATTACGCCTTTGACCGTGAGACCAACTCTTATTGTTATTCCTGGAAGATACTTTGATCGCACCAAACGTCATATCTTATAAAGTGTGACAATAACGGTGATACTTTTGGGTATCGGAAAGGAATAGTTGAGACGAGGGGTCAAGAGCGGGATTTGTCAGTCCTCATAGCCGGATAGATACTCTAGGGCCCACTTGGTGAGATTATGTCAAATGAGTTTGCAAACATGTGACTAGGTCACCAGCTGACATAATATCACAGACGAGTAGAAGATAGTGTTGTCGGTAACGAGATCATGCTAGGTATGGAGATATCTATGAACGATGCTCGGACACACTAAGTATCGCTATGACAAAAGGTTTAAGACTCGACGTCCAGGTTTGATAGATGAAAGTCATTCGTTATATCACAGGGGTTGATTCATGGGGTCCAGGCCTACGAGTTAATCATTGATCGGAGAGGAGTCTCGATCATGTCTGTTATTATATCGAACCGCTAGGGTAACACACTTAAGGGGTTTCGACAAGACAACCGGAAAGGAAAGAGATCACCGGGAACGTCCCGGGAATGGTCCGATGGAGATCGGGCAGCGACGAAATAGTTTTCGGAGCTAGAATAAATTATATATAATATGTTTGATATTAATTAGTGTAATTAATATTTAAATATGATTTTATATATTTATTTTCGAATTTTTAAAGGCTGATTTCCCTAAATGGGCCTTCTGGTGGAAAGAAGGCCCATGAGGGGGGGAAAGTCCCCCCAGGGCTTCGGATTGAGGGAGGGCCGGCCTAGGTGGGCCAAATGGGGCCCACCTAGGGCCGGCGGCTCTCCTTTGGCCGGCCAACCATGTGGGGTTTAGTCCCACATGGCTTGGCTGGCAAGGGAGGCAGCCCCTTTGCCCCTTTATATAGAGGGGCACCCCTGGCCTTTTAATTCACCCAATTAATTATCTTTCTCTCCTCGATAACGTGATTCCCTTTGTCGGAGTTGCGCCGAGTTGAGAAGGGATCTCTCCACCATAGCCCGCTGCCGCGCTGCTGGTGTTCCGGTCCAAGTCTTCCGCTGCTCGTCCTGGACTGGAGCTTCGGAGGCCGTCGTCTCCACCGTATGTGTGTAACACCCTGCGAGGTGCTGCGCTAGCGGTACTCGGAGGCCTACTCCCTCCACCCGACCTCGAGGTCATATTCATCGTCTTCGTCGCGCCGAGTTCTTCGCGACCTAGAGGTCGGCTACGTCGTCTTCGTCGTCAACGCTTGTGCGGGAGCGTAATCCCCGCTTTTCGGTCTACAAGGGTATGTATTCCGATATCTGTCGTACTTCTATATCTGACTAGTGTAGATCTTGGCTAGTTTAAGGATATCGTTGGTAGGAAATTTTTTGTTTTCTGCACACGATCCCCTTCATAAGGAAACCATGTTTCTTAATAGTGTCATTAAGAAAGAGTTGGTGATCCTGAGGATGCTAAACATGTATGCAAACTTTGGTGGTCCATTCATGGGCTGAAGCAAGCATATCGGAGCTGGAATCTTCACTTTGATAATGTGATCAAAGGATTTTGGAGTTCTCCAAAATAGTTGAAGAAACCTACATTTGCAAAGAAGTGAGTGGGAGCAAAGTAGCTTTCCTTGGTCTTATATGCGGAAGGCATATTTGAGTGGGAGCTAGGTGTCATTCGTGATTTTGTATGTAACGACATATTGAATGACACAGATCCTCTAGTAGAGTGTAAAGGATTATTTAAGTGATTAAATTTTCTATGAAATGAAGTTAGGAGTATTAGGCATCCGATTTATAATTGTATAGATCGTAAGGGGCTTAATAACATTAAGTCGGAATATTTCCTAAGTCAAGATTCTGAAGTGTTTCAGAATAGAACAAGCAAAGAAAATGGTTCTTACTTGTATGACTAGGTGAAATATTAAGTTTATCTTGGCATTTTCAGTGATAGCAAATGATGTTCGACATTCTCTATGTATCAGACATAGATGCTATCAGATTGAAAGCTCGACTTAGTGTGACCCAAGTTCTTGGTTGAAGAACGGGTTCTAGAGTGATCCTTGTGTGGATCAATGAACAAACGTTAAGTATATTCTTCAGTGTCTATGAGAACGGAAGATATGTTTTCTGGTAAAGGGAAAAAGTGAAAGACAACTTGCCGTAAAGAGGTTACGATGATGCAAGTTATTACACTGGCCCATACAACTAGAAATCTCATATAGGAGATGTCCTTTATTTTGAAGAAAGACATGGTTAGTTTGCGAAGTCGCATATGAATGCACTGTTGCATAATCTACATAGGTATAGAAATATATGACAACTTCAGAAGTTGCAAGTGTGATTGGACTGAGCAGTTTTCCGAGCGTATGTGGTCCCCTTAATAGATCTCTTAGACTTTTGAGGCCCATGCTACGCGAATGTTCGAGTCTCACTCCATCCACTAGGATATATTTCACCGTCATCGTAAGATACGGGATGATGTCAAACTAGGTGACATAGAAGTGTTGCAAAGCATATATAGGTCTCAATGTGTGAGATCTGTTGACTGTATTCCTCTTCCACGAGACAAGCATGCACCAAGATGCTATGGGTGTTGAGCTTTTACCAAGTTGTAAACTAGATTAAGTGTTACTCTAGTGCAAGTGGGAGACTGAAGGGAATATGCCCTAGAGGCACTTAATAAAGATAGTTTATTAGTCATATTCCAATTGTTCATTATATGTTTTATACCATGCTATAACTGTATTAAGCGGAAACATTAATACACGTGTGGTAGATAAAACAACCAGGTCCCTAGTTGCCTCTGCTATTACTAGTTTCATTGCGCGGTTGATGATCGAGGTTTCCCGATCATGAGACATGGCGTCTGTCGGCAATGGAGTCATATCGTTAGGTGGAACGATGTGATGGACTTACCCATAATTTGTAGGACGTAGTCATTACGCCTTTGACCGTGAGACCAACTCTTATTGTTATTCCTGGAAGATACTTTGATCGCACCAAACGTCATATCTTATGTAGTGTGACAATAACGGTGATACTTTTGGGTATCGGAAAGGGGTAGTTGAGACGAGGGGTCAAGAGCGGGATTTGTCAGTCCGCATAGCCGGATAGATACTCTAGGGCCCACTCGGTGAGATTATGTCAAATGAGTTTGCAAACATGTGACTAGGTCACCAGCTGACATAATATCACAGACGAGTAGAAGATAGTGTTGTCGGTAACGAGATCATGCTAGATATGGAGATATCTATAAACGATGCTCGGACACACTAAGTATCGCTATGGCAAAAGGTTTAAGACTAGACGTCCAGGTTTGATAGATGAAAGTCATTCGTTATATCACAGGGGTTAATTCATGGGGTCCAGGCCTACGAGTTAATCATTGATCGGAGAGGAGTCTCGATCATGTCTGTTATTATATCGAACCGCTAGGGTAACACACTTAAGGGGTTTCGACAAGACAACCGGAAAGGAAAGAGATCACCGGGAACGTCCCGGGAATGGTCCGATGGAGATCGGGCAGCGACGAAATAGTTTTCGGAGCAAGAATAAATTATATATATTATGTTTGATATTAATTAGTGTAATTAATGTTTAAATATGATTTTATATATTTATTTTCGAATTTATTTAGGCTGATTTCCCTAAATGGGCCTTCTGGTCGAAAGAAGGCCCATGGGGGGGAAAACCCTCAAGGGAATTTGGTGGGGGAGCTATGGCCGGCCTAGGTGGGCCAAATGGGGCCCACCTAGGGCCGGCGCATGCTGCCTTGGCCGAACCAGGCTGTGGGATAGTCCCACATTGCCTGGCTGGCAAGGTTGGCTCCCCCCGGGAGCCTTTATATAGAGGGGCACCCCTGGCCTTTTAATTCAACCAATTAATTCTCGATTTCTCCTCGATCTCGTGATTCCCTTTGTCGGAGTTGCGCCGAGGAGGATGAGAGTTCTCTCTCCACCATAGCCCGCTGCCGCGCTGCTGGTGTTCCGGTCCAAGTCTTCCGCTGCTCGTCCTGGACTGGAGCTTCGGAGGCCGTCGTCTCCACCGTATGTGTGTAACACCCTGCGAGGTGCTGCGCTAGCGGTACTCGGAGGCCTACTTCCTCCACCCGACCTCGAGGTCATCTTCGTCGTCTTCGTCGCGCCGAGTTCTTCGCGACCTAGAGGTCGGCTACGTCGTCTTCGTCGTCAACGCTTGTGCGGGAGCGTAATCCCCGCTTTTCGGTCTACAAGGGTATGTATTCCGACTCCGTTCGTACTACTATATCTGCATAGTGTAGATCTTGGCTAGTTTAAGGATATCGTTGGTAGGAAATTTTTTGTTTTCTGCACACGATCCCCTTCAGGGCTATAGTCATTACGTGCACTAGGTACCCACACGACAGGATATCGTAGAGACCGGTATATCCTCGTCAGTGAGCCTAGTATTTATATCTAGGTTGTATGCTTGTTAAAGTAAACCTCTAGTTTTATTCCGCCTTTATCAAGCATACCGGATTTTCCGGGTCATCTTGGACCGGAAATTCCGGCTCCCCGGAAAAAGTTTTTAATCGCCTATTCACCCCCCCCCCCCCCTCTAGGCGACATCTGTCCGTTCAATTGGTATCAGAGCCAGGTTATCTCATTATTAGGACTAACCGCCTAGAGATAAAGATGTCGTTTAGATATCTAGTGCACAATCCCACTTATAGATTCGATGGCACAAATTATGATGTTTGGAAAATTCGCATGCTTAATCTTTTTAGAGACATGGGTTCAAATTTAGAGAGTATTGTAGATATGGGTTTTTCTCCTCCAAAGGATTCACAAGAATTATTTTTAGAGGATGAGAAAAACTCTTATCTCGATACTCTAGCATCTAATGGTCTTATATGTGCTTTGAGCGATGTAGTCCTTGCGTCAATCATGCCTTTTCGGAGCGCTCATGAATTATGGACAAAGCTTCAAGATATATATGAGGTGTCCAACATTTCCAAGGATGATTGTCCTCCTTCCACATCCGGTCGTGATGAGCGCACGTCTTCTTCCACTTCACCGACATGTGGTTTGCCACAAGGTAATGATATGGTGAGTGGTGATAGAAATTGCATTCTTGATGGTGAATCCACTATTGACTATACTTCTCACCCATCTTATTGCAATGCTCTATCTTTGGACTTAAACACCTCTAGCACTCCAAATGTCATACATGCTAGTGTTGATAGTCCTTGCATATCATGTAGTAATTGCTTAACTAAATCTCATGATGATATGCTTTCCTTGTCTTGTTGCCATGATCAAAATGTTTCTATTTCCTCTAGTACTTGTTTGGCTAACAATGTAGAGGAATCCCAACAATTGTTGGAACAAGACATGGACCTCTTTGGTGTTTCAAGTAACTCTTCATCGTCTTCATCCACTACTCACCTTTGCCTTATGGCTAAGGAGTTTAAGGTATCTCCTACCGTGCACTCCAATATATCTCATGATGATGATGATGATGATGATGATGTTGATGATGATACTAGTCTTGAAATCAAACAAGAAATTATTGCTTTTGATCATTTCATGACTAACTTGCAAGGAGTTGGCAAGAAACACTTTGGCTCTCTTATGAGCCGCATAAGTGAGCTTGAGGATGTTCTTGAGCTAAAAGGTGAGATTGAGAGAGAAGATGCCTATGAAAAGGTATCTCTTCAATCATCTCTAGAAGATGAACAAGAAACTAATGCTCACCTTCAAGAGCAACTTGAAACTATCATGGAGTCTCATAACTCCAAAATTGCTAAGCTAACTAAGGAGCGTGATCTTCATTTTGTTAAATGTAAAATTGTGCAAAATGAAAAGACCGAATTTGTGGCTGCTCATGCTAGACTTGTTGAAGACCTTGAGTCACTTGACAATGCTCACAAGGCATTGACAAGTGAACATGATCTTCTTATTAAGTCTCACGATCAACTTCAAACTCGGTTATCAAACCTTGAGAATTCTAGCACCTCCACTCCTTTACATGACCTTGCTATTGCTAAATGTAATGTGCTTAGTAAAGAAAATGCTAAGTTAAATAATGAGCTTGTCATGTTGTCTCCTTCCATTTCTAATATTAATGATGCTTGTGCTACTAACTCCACTTTGTGTGAAGCATCTATTTTGAAGGAGAATGTTGAGCTAAGGGCTCAACTTGATTTGCTAACTAGCAAGTATGGGATATTGGAAGAAAATCATGAAAAGCTTTCAAGCTCTAATGAGGATCTTCTAGCATCCCATGCTAGGCTAAAGTTAGCTCATGAGGCGGTCACTACGAAGGTAAAATATTGTGAGCCTCTTGTGGTCACTAGCACAACTTCTACTTCTAATACTTTATTGCAATGTGCTAGTACTAGTAATTCTACATCACATACTATTGCTAAATCTTGTGATGAATTACATTCCTTGCCTTGTTGCTCTAACAATGTAGCATCTACTTCCTCTAGTATTGGTGTTGAAACTAACCATGTAGAGGAACTCAAAGAGCTCAAGGCACAAGTCACTTCTTTGAAGAAAGACTTGAAGAAGTGTCATGAAGGGAAGTCCACCCTCGACAACATGTTGAGAGTGCAACAACTTCCTCATGACAAGAGTGGACTTGGATTCAACTCCAATAACAAGAACAAGTCCAAGAACAAGATGAAGCACAAGTTCATCAAGAAGAAGGGCCAAGAACAAGTTAGTGATTCGGCCAAGATTGTGTGCTTCAAGTGCAAGGTTGAAGGGCACCATGTTAGATCTTGCCCGTTGAAGAAGAAGCCTCTTAGTGAGAAGCAACAAGGGAAGCAACCTCAAGTCCAAACTCAAGCTTTCCAAGTTGAAGAACCTTCCCTTCCCAAAAAGAAAGGTAAAAGCCGACTTTGCTACAAATGTCGTGGGAAGGATCACTTTGCTTCTTCATGCACTCACGGTACCTTATCCCACCCCACTACAATTGATAATGTCCATTCTCTTCGGAAGGATAAGGTTGGCGATGTGTTTGCCCAATTTGTTGGTACTCAAAGTGGTGTCAAGAAAAGAACCATTTGGGTTTCCAAGCCTATTGTGACTAACCTCTTAGGACCCAACTTGGTTGGGGACCAATAAGCTAAAACTTGATCAATAGGTGTTGGTGGAGGACATTGGATACTTGACTACATCATGAAGAATTAAGGGATCTTCATCATCCATATTATCTCAAGTCAAGTCAAGTGGATTATATTGTCTTAGCATATATCCAATGCTCCTCCTTGCGGTAACTAGTATTTAATTCATATGTATACATTGAAAGTTACTTGCACCCTTGCATGTGTTTGGTTTTGTACCTTACAAGTGTTTATATGGGTTGTGCACTCTACTTACTTATGTTGAGTAATCAAGCTTGTGTATGTTGGTTTGCACACCATGTATGTTTTGAGCCTCTTGCCTATTTGCTTTCATCTTAATTGGCTCTTATAAGGATTGTGGGGACCCCGGACTAGCTGTCCGAAATACCCTTGTGCCTACAACATCAGCGATCCCGTGATCAGTCTGTCGCTGAGCACAATCGAACTGGTATCAAAAGAACATCCATAATTACCGAATGAATTACTTACTTGATTGAAGCCATAATCTTTAATAAGTTATTGCAGCGGAAAACACCAATCAACGTGGGGCCCGAGTCATTTGCCAAGACACCTACAGGCAGCTGACTGGGAAGACGGCCTAGTTCGCACAGACGTCATCGGTCTCTCGGTCTTCATCATACCTCTTCTTGAACTCTGGACATGGGAATATCCAGGGACACAGCCATGAGTACATTTACGTACTCGCAAACTACCCCAACATGAGCATGCGCTATTCTTTTATTTGTTTAAATAAACTTTGTTTGCCTTGAAAAACTCTATATCTTTATTGAAAAAGGAAAGAAGGTCTTCAGAACTTTTCCCATAAATCTGCCTTTGTAAGGAGTCTCTTTAAAACTTTTTCCCAAAAGGGGCATCTTTGTTGAAAAAGGTAAGAAAATCTCTTTTGCAAACATTTTTCCCCGGAAATCACCGTTTTGTCTGTTTCTCCAAAACTCCTCCTTTTTCTGACTATAACCTTTCATGGTTCATAGTCTCCACCAACCTCATACCGATCCATTGGTATAGGTGTACGGAACATTCTCCACTTCCTTTGTTTTTATTTTTTATTTTTAAACTCAAATCTTTTCAAAACTTGCACATGGTCAAAGTAGGGCCTCCCAACTGTCCATATCCGAGGACTCGGCTATTCGAATAGTTTTAATCCCTCTGCAGAGGTAGCACGCTTTTCCCACACCCATCCGGCAACTCATCGTGTCAGCCACGTCCCGCCATACAAGGTGTATGCGAGTTGAGTCACCGACCATAGCCTCTCATTTGCTCATGCTAGTAAAGGATCCTTCCCAAATGATACCTTCCATCTACACTCAGTCCAGTTTCCCGTCGGAAACCCTAAGTGTGAGGACTCATAGTTTTGTCCGGCGGTCTATCAAACCTTCTATCCTCCTCCTTATCTTTCCATAGAGTTTGAGCGAGGACCCGAGTCAAGGTAGGTCCTCAAACCATTCCTTCATGCATAACGGAGTCATCTCCGTCGATGAGGTATCCCATACTAATAAGAGCAAACTACATGACTAAGCCCCGTTCCCATATGGGGGTAGATGTGGTCGCACAGGTTATCGGCTGGTCGACGTAAGTACAAAGACACAATGTGCATTTTCATAAACATCACCAGTCACCATTTCTCCACTTCAACACCGACATCTCGGTATTCCATATCCACACAAGTATTCTCAAAGGAGTTTTGAGTAAACAATATTTTCCCCATCCTATAGTTTGAAAAAGAATTTCCATCTAATATCTCCATATAGGGTGTCAAAATAATATACTTGTATTTTGGAAAAGGGTTTTCAAAATCATAGCTTTAGTGGCAACCACCACATAAATCACATATGCTCTTTATAAGTAAAACCTGTGAACCAAAATAGATGTATAAAGATGCAAGCTCAGGGAATAGCTTGCCTGATTCCAGCATAATGTTTCTGACTTCTTCTTGCTGATCAAAGAGATAATTCCCATTCTTCCTCGATAAATCCTTTCCAAATACCACTCCGGTAGCGTTTATCTCTAGCGTCGCAACATGGAAATAAAACAACACTCAATAAGCAACCAGACCACAAGTGGCATACAAACAAGGAACAAACCACAAGTATCAAACTAATCACTCAAGCCACAAACATAGCACTAGTTTAATCAAGCAACGAACTAAATCTATATTTACTAGGGCATGATACTCACAGGAGTATAACACCATACACATGCCAAAACAACAGGGCACAAAGACACCCTCAATTAGGGGTATTACTCACCAATGTGTCTAACAACTAACACTAACAGTACTAACATATTATAACATGCTAAACTACAACAACTAGCAAGCAACAGCAGCACAACAATCATTACAGCAATACAATATTAAATGCTCTAAATAGTCACTTCATATATCAAGCAACACAATTTGGTTTCAATTTAATTGAATTAGCCATTATTCAATTACATCTTAATTAGGGCAGAAACTAGTTGAACATGTTTTATTGCATAACTTAAGTTCTGTTGGTCATAAAAATACAAACTAAAATTCTACAGAAAGCTACTGATGTGTATGAGACAACACAATTGGATTTGGGTCAATTGGAGTTACCAAACTCCCTACATAATGGTTTCAATCCAGAAGATTAATAATCAAGTTTTGGCTATCAATTAAGTTCTGTTGTTCTAAAAATTAAATCCTTTTAGGGGTGACTAACCATGACTAAATGTGACTCAATAAAATTGGTCTCAACTAATTTGGACTAACAGAGTATCAGAAACAAACAAGTTTAGAATTTAAACCTTTCATGGTATTTTGAATAATGTATTTTTATTATTAATCTAAATGGGGTGAAACCAATTGGGTTGGTTAGATAATTTCATAAGCATTCCAGAACATTTGGATTTGATTTATTTGGAGTTATAAATCTCAAGTTATTGAATTTACAAAATGAGTCCAGTATTGATTTTCTAAATTCATTTTCTTTTCTACCCTTTTTCTTTATTTTAATGAAAAATTATATAAACTAATTTATTTGGATAAATGAATTAGACCAAAAGGCAGTATTTACCTTTCTGAACATTTTGGTATTTTATTTGTAATTTTTGGACAAGTATTTAAAAAGTTATGGATTTTACAAATTCCATTCCTTTTCTGTTTTTAATATTTTCAAAAACATTCTCGGTGAAACGTTTTTCACCGAGGGGAGGGCTAGCCAGTGCCACTGCCAGGCGGGCCCGAGGGCCACGCGGCGCTGATGCGGCTGGGTGCGGCCGTGCTGGCCTCCACGGTCACTGACCGGTGGGGGGTCACTGACCGGTGGGGGCCACATGTCAGTGCGCAATTAAAATGAAAAAGGGCGCGGCTGGGGTTCGAACTCGAGACCTCGCAGACGCGCGCGCTGTGTGCTAGCCACTGGGCTAGTGCTGTGTTGTTGTTAGACTAAGGGTTGGATTCAGTATAAGCTATACGCGCGATTTTAACTGACGAAACTGAAGAACGGAGCGCGGTGGCCGTGCCCGACGGAGGAAAACGCCGGCGACGACCAATTTCTGGCGGCGCTCCGCGGTGCGTGTGGTGAAAAAGGGGTGCGGGCGTTCTCGTGCGCATGCAGGGGGCCCGAGGGGAGGACGCACGGCGTCGCGCTCGTGCTCGACACGCACGGCCACGGCAGACGGCCGAGCGGCCTCTCGCTCGACGGCGAGGCCACAGGGCAGGAGGAGGGAGGAGGGGGTGTCCCGGAGGACGGCGTGCTCACCCTCGACGCGTGGGTGGGCTCGGCTCGGACGGAGAGGCGACGACGACGCCGGAATCGTGCTCGGAGCGCGACGGCCGGAGCGGAAGAAGACGGGGACGGCGCGGTCGATTCGCGGCTCCCCTCTTCGATTCCTTGCACGAAGACGAATAGGACGGCGAGGCGGTGCTGGTGGCGGTCTCGGTTGGGCTCGGGAAGGCTCGAGTCGCCGGAGGCGTGCGACGGCGAGCTCGGTGCCGTGGGGAGGAGAAGAGAGGAAAGAGAGGGAGAGAGGGTCGGGGAGCAGAGGAGCGGCTCGGGGCTTCTTATCGCGCAGGGGAGAGGAGGGGGGTCCGGCAGTGGACGCTTGGGAGAGGGGCACGGCGGGAGGCGCACGTCGCCGTGTCGTCCGCGGACATGCCGAGCGGCGGCACGGGCGCGTGCATAAAGGGGGGCGCGGCGCGGATGTTGGTGTCCAAGGGGGCAGAGGAGCGAGGGGGAGAGGGAGGGGTCCGGGCGGCGAGCGCTGCAGCGAGGGGGGGCCCGGGCGGTGACGGCGGCGTAGTGGGGGGCCTCCCTCCCTCACCGGCAACGGCGTGGCCGTGTCGGGCGGGAGGAGAGAGACGACCCTTTTCCGAAAACCCCCTCGGCAGAAATGTTTTCCATTCGCAAACAAGTCCTTTCCTGATTTTCTTTTGTTTCTTTAAATCCAGTAGCATTTCAAGGATTTTATTGAGGCACTAAAACATTTTAGAAAAATTTGAAAATATTCATGAGGCCTCCCATACACATGTAGAAGCTGCACAAAAATTGGTGTTGCAAAATAAAATGTTTTGAATAACTTTTGTTCATAGAGTTTTAATTATAGCATTTTTCTCAAATACACTTTTATAATCTTTTAGAAATTTTTAAACAAGTTCAAATATTATTTTGAACTCTTGGAACTTCCTTGACAAATACTTTAACTTCAATTATATTTTATTTTCATAATAAGGTATTTGTTTTGAAGAAAATAGAGAGTTGAACAGGGAATCTAATTTATTTAGATCATTTCTTTAGCTCATGATCTAAATTCCCATTTGTTGATTAATTTGAGGAGTTTGTTTTCAAGTTAGGTCACATATCCAATTTGATATCAAGGGGATGTGACCCTTAGGTACAAAATAAGGAATTGTCCACACAAGCAACAACACCATATGATCATCATCAAAATCAAGGCCACATCATTCAAACCATAGAATTAATCCTGTCACCATCCAAATAACAAGTCACCCAAGTTCAAACATAACAATGGGAAGGGAAACACAATCATCAGTGAAACTTTTCAAAAAGTTTTTTGTTGGTTCTGAATTTTGGGTCTGGTAAAAATAAGTTTTTCTTGGTTCCAAAATTTGGGATGTGACAAACCCTTCCCCCCTTAAAATAAATCTCGTCCTCGAGATTTGCCCGGGGTAGCAGGGGAGTACGAGGGCACGGGTTTTAGGCTGGTTGTACATCCGAGGTTGTGGCTTCTTCAGTAAGGTCACCACGTGAGATCTTGACAAATTTATGTTGCGAGGCTTTCTTTGTCAATAAATTTCTGTGCTGGGTTTCAGATTATTGATGATGGGGTTGACTTGACGATTGACGCTGATGGATAGTCTTGGTGGGTTGTTTCCAGATATTACAAGGCTAAGGCGCAGGGAACTGATTATTAACATCTTCTGGTATACGTAGCGTATGCCTTCCCCCCTTAAAAAGGGATTTTTAATCGGCCTTGTTGAAAGTCGCAGATGGAGTTGACTTGAAGGTATCATTCTCCTTGAGTAGCTTGACGATCTTCGTCTTGGGTGTCACTCCTCGGTGCTTGGGGTTGGTGCAGATACCACTTCCTGATACTTTCGCCTTACTAGGGTCGCAGATGGGGTCACGTTGTTCTCAGGATGCGTCAAGTCTGAGCACTCGACTCTCTCCGATTTCTAGTTAGAAAAAGGGATGTTATAAACTTCTAAGGGCGTCTGGACTTGCTTGGTGGTTGATGTTGTCAACCACAGGTGTTTTCATCGTTTGACTCTTCTGAGTATTCTGTCGGTTATTTGTCTTCATATTTGTGCTTCTTCAGCTGAATAAGGGAGGGACTTCATTGTTGACTTCTTTGGTTCTTGATCTTCGTGAAGCTTTGGTAAGAAATTCAAGAGGTACAATCTAGGGTATCGAGCTCCCAGAGGAGTCTAAAAGTCAATTCGAGTGTCCTGAGGTAGGTGGTTTGGGGGAGTGGATCGATGATTGTTCAAACGTCACGGTTTAATGGACCTTAGAAAAAGTTAGTGAAGAACCTTCACATCAGTTGTTTTTCGCAAACGGTAACTTTTTCTTTTCTTGTTTCAGAAATCGTATCCTTGGGAAAACACTATAAATCTCCATGTGACTTTCTTATTTGGAACTTGAATATTTCCTAAGTTATACACTTGATTTAAGAAAATTATTATTGTCCTTTATTCGGGTTCTAACATCATTTATCTCACCCCTGTGGTGAAGGAATCCACTTAGTCCGAGCAAAGCTTTCTATTGGTTAGTTGCATAAAAATGTGGTTGTCTTTTATGACATCGAATTGCCTTAGTCATACAAGAAGAATTTGTTGACAAGGTAGCTAGTCTTGTCATCAAACTACTTCTCATATTCCAGAGGCTGAGATGTACTGGATTATCTGACGTTCTATTTAGTTTGGGTATGACACTCGATTGTTTGAGCATATAAAAGTGATTTGTTAACAAGTTCATGAGGCTTGCTATCAAACTACTTTTATATAACATGAACATTGGAATATCACACTTTTTCTAGAGAGATTAAGAATAATAGCTTCTGATATAAGAGTTTTCAAATACTCAATGATAGTCTGCCATATTGCTTCTTCGCCAACTTAAGAATCTCTTCAAAGTCTTCTTGTCGCAGTCCCTCCTTCTTGCGGTCTCTGAGCTCGAATCTTTATAGCAACTCTCCTACACTCCTTGAGTTCCTCTAGTTACTAATCCGAATTGAGTCTCCTTACGTCCTTGTTTCTTGCCAAGGCATGCAGCCCTGGGTTACAAGTTAGTACTATCACGATTACTTAGGCCAGGTGTCATTCTGGAGTTCGATACGATCCGTTGGTGTAGTATTCCTTCACATATTAATTTTCACGGTGTGAGGCGTGTGTTAGACACGGTAACCTCTCTCGTCTTTAAGAGTCTAGAAAGGATTTCATTAAAAGTGACGGATCTTACATTGAAACCAAATACTGCTCACTAAATAGGACTCATACTACTTCTCGACGGCTAATGATCTTGAAAGGCCCACTATTCCTTGGCGCTAACTTTCCTTTGACATGGAAACCCTGCATTTCTTAAAACGGTGCTGAGCAGTCTCGTTGAGATTGGGGCATTGTTTGGAGTAGTGACCCTTGGTGCCGCATTCAAAGCAGACAACATGGGCTCAGTTGAATTTATTTGGGCGGCTAGGAAAGGTGGGGCGTGGGGCTTGTGGGGGTTGACAGGCAGGCTTGGAGGCTTGCTGAAAAGTACAGGACTTCTTCCTGGGAAGGGTTCTTCCAGATCGTAGGCACAACTTGTGATATGCTTCTAAGGTTGGTGTTGGCTCCTTGCGTTTTCTCCCCTTCTGGCGCTTCGGATTGTGGCATGGGCTGGATGCTTTAGTGGACGTCTTTCTCGGGGCGTGGATGGCGTCTTGAGCAATCTTCTCATGAGCATCTTTTACTGCGTCTACTATGAATTCCATAGGACACTTAGCCGGAACATGATCATCTCCTTCGCATAGGTAGCAAGTGACGCTAGCAGTGGGGCACTCACCAGGTGGATGAAAATTAAAACAGTGTGGGCAGCTGCCTGGGCATTGACTGGCCTGATGTCCACCCCTTCCGCACTGACTACAAGCCTTTCCTTGGGGCGGTCTTTTCTTTATGATGTATTTGAGGGGGCACTTCCAGGTCCTATGTCCACGTTCATTGCAACTGTAACACCAACGTTGCTCTCTGATGACGTCCTCTATAATTTTCTTGGGCAGATCTTCAGACGTATGGGACTCTTCTCTTTCAAAGGGTGTCGAATGGGTTCCTGGGGCTGCTTCGATTTGATGGAGCAGAGGACTTTGGGTTGCTTCAAAACCGGAACCGATGTAGGAGTGCTCCCGCGACATTTCCGTCTGGGGAACTATGTTGCCAGAATTGAGTTAAACAATTTTCGTAGAGGTAGTTACCTGATTACTTTTACTAAGTAAGTAGTAGGGGTTTGTTAACAAGGCGCAATTTGCGAAACACATAGGAGAGGCAACACACAAGCAGGGAACTCACAAATAAGCAACACACAAGGTACACTTAGTACCAATGGACGCCTAATACTCGTGGTAATCGGGTAGTATAACCAAAGTTCCTATCCCATATTTTTCCTATGGGCCTTGGTTAAACATGGTTGCTGAAATCTTCATTTTGTCTCCTTCGGCTTCAGCCGGAGAATTGAGATTGTCGAAGTTGCAACCGAGTGAAACTGTCGATATTGAGTTGAGGTCTTCGAGGTCTCTTGCTTTGTTGATATCGATAATATTGGTACTGGCGGATCCATCACCTCGATGTGGAATGTTGAGTACTTGTAATGGAAGCCTCTTCTTGTAGGTGCTAGCTAATTAGGTCTCACTTGGGTTCATCGTCAAGTATTTTGAACGGGTAAGAGGGATTAGAGAAATCCTTGGAAAATCTTAAAATAGAGGGATGAGACTCGGAAATATTTGAGAAGGTGAGAAGAGTGGAAGTTATTTTTGGACTTCCTTAGATAAAAATATGTTTTTGGTAACAATATATTTTTAACAAAATATTTCTTTCCTAACTAACGTCCATGCTAACTAAGGTCTGTTACAGTCAACCTGGCTCTGATACCAGGTCTGTGGGGCGCCGGACTAGCTGTCCGAAATACCCTTGTGCCTACAACATCAGCGATCCCGTGATCAGTCTGTCGCTGAGCACAATCGAACTGGTATCAAAAGAACATCCATAATTACCGAATGAATTACTTACTTGATTGAAGCCATAATCTTTAATAAGTTATTGCAGCGGAAAACACCAATCAACGTGGGCCCCGAGTCATTTGCCAAGACACCTACAGGCAGCTGACTGGGAAGACGGCCTAGTTCGCACAGACGTCATCGGTCTCTCGGTCTTCATCATACCTCTTCTTGAACTCTGGACATGGGAATATCCAGGGACACAGCCATGAGTACATTTACGTACTCGCAAACTACCCCAACATGAGCATGCGCTATTCTTTTATTTGTTTAAATAAACTTTGTTTGCCTTGAAAAACTCTATATCTTTATTGAAAAAGGAAAGAAGGTCTTCAGAACTTTTCCCATAAATCTGCCTTTGTAAGGAGTCTCTTTAAAACTTTTTCCCAAAAGGGGCATCTTTGTTGAAAAAGGTAAGAAAATCTCGTTTGCAAACATTTTTCCCCGGAAATCACCGTTTTGTCTGTTTCTCCAAAACTCCTCCTTTTTCTGACTATAACCTTTCATGGTTCATAGTCTCCACCAACCTCATACCGATCCATTGGTATAGGTGTACGGAACATTCTCCACTTCCTTTGTTTTTATTTTTTATTTTTAAACTCAAATCTTTTCAAAACTTGCACATGGTCAAAGTAGGGCCTCCCAACTGTCCATATCCGAGGACTCGGCTATTCGAATAGTTTTAATCCCTCTGCAGAGGTAGCACGCTTTTCCCACACCCATCCGGCAACTCATCGTGTCAGCCACGTCCCGCCATACAAGGTGTATGCGAGTTGAGTCACCGACCATAGCCTCTCATTTGCTCATGCTAGTAAAGGATCCTTCCCAAATGATACCTTCCATCTACACTCAGTCCAGTTTCCCGTCGGAAACCCTAAGTGTGAGGACTCATAGTTTTGTCCGGCGGTCTATCAAACCTTCTATCCTCCTCCTTATCTTTCCATAGAGTTTGAGCGAGGACCCGAGTCAAGGTAGGTCCTCAAACCATTCCTTCATGCATAACGGAGTCATCTCCGTCGATGAGGTATCCCATACTAATAAGAGCAAACTACATGACTAAGCCCCGTTCCCATATGGGGGTAGATGTGGTCGCACAGGTTATCGGCTGGTCGACGTAAGTACAAAGACACAATGTGCATTTTCATAAACATCACCAGTCACCATTTCTCCACTTCAACACCGACATCTCGGTATTCCATATCCACACAAGTATTCTCAAAGGAGTTTTGAGTAAACAATATTTTCCCCATCCTATAGTTTGAAAAAGAATTTCCATCTAATATCTCCATATAGGGTGTCAAAATAATATACTTGTATTTTGGAAAAGGGTTTTCAAAATCATAGCTTTAGTGGCAACCACCACATAAATCACATATGCTCTTTATAAGTAAAACCTGTGAACCAAAATAGATGTATAAAGATGCAAGCTCAGGGAATAGCTTGCCTGATTCCAGCATAATGTTTCTGACTTCTTCTTGCTGATCAAAGAGATAATTCCCATTCTTCCTCGATAAATCCTTTCCAAATACCACTCCGGTAGCGTTTATCTCTAGCGTCGCAACATGGAAATAAAACAACACTCAATAAGCAACCAGACCACAAGTGGCATACAAACAAGGAACAAACCACAAGTATCAAACTAATCACTCAAGCCACAAACATAGCACTAGTTTAATCAAGCAACGAACTAAATCTATATTTACTAGGGCATGATACTCACAGGAGTATAACACCATACACATGCCAAAACAACAGGGCACAAAGACACCCTCAATTAGGGGTATTACTCACCAATGTGTCTAACAACTAACACTAACAGTACTAACATATTATAACATGCTAAACTACAACAACTAGCAAGCAACAGCAGCACAACAATCATTACAGCAATACAATATTAAATGCTCTAAATAGTCACTTCATATATCAAGCAACACAATTTGGTTTCAATTTAATTGAATTAGCCATTATTCAATTACATCTTAATTAGGGCAGAAACTAGTTGAACATGTTTTATTGCATAACTTAAGTTCTGTTGGTCATAAAAATACAAACTAAAATTCTACAGAAAGCTACTGATGTGTATGAGACAACACAATTGGATTTGGGTCAATTGGAGTTACCAAACTCCCTACATAATGGTTTCAATCCAGAAGATTAATAATCAAGTTTTGGCTATCAATTAAGTTCTGTTGTTCTAAAAATTAAATCCTTTTAGGGGTGACTAACCATGACTAAATGTGACTCAATAAAATTGGTCTCAACTAATTTGGACTAACAGAGTATCAGAAACAAACAAGTTTAGAATTTAAACCTTTCATGGTATTTTGAATAATGTATTTTTATTATTAATCTAAATGGGGTGAAACCAATTGGGTTGGTTAGATAATTTCATAAGCATTCCAGAACATTTGGATTTGATTTATTTGGAGTTATAAATCTCAAGTTATTGAATTTACAAAATGAGTCCAGTATTGATTTTCTAAATTCATTTTCTTTTCTACCCTTTTTCTTTATTTTAATGAAAAATTATATAAACTAATTTATTTGGATAAATGAATTAGACCAAAAGGCAGTATTTACCTTTCTGAACATTTTGGTATTTTATTTGTAATTTTTGGACAAGTATTTAAAAAGTTATGGATTTTACAAATTCCATTCCTTTTCTGTTTTTAATATTTTCAAAAACATTCTCGGTGAAACGTTTTTCACCGAGGGGAGGGCTAGCCAGTGCCACTGCCAGGCGGGCCCGAGGGCCACGCGGCGCTGATGCGGCTGGGTGCGGCCGTGCTGGCCTCCACGGTCACTGACCGGTGGGGGGTCACTGACCGGTGGGGGCCACATGTCAGTGCGCAATTAAAATGAAAAAGGGCGCGGCTGGGGTTCGAACTCGAGACCTCGCAGACGCGCGCGCTGTGTGCTAGCCACTGGGCTAGTGCTGTGTTGTTGTTAGACTAAGGGTTGGATTCAGTATAAGCTATACGCGCGATTTTAACTGACGAAACTGAAGAACGGAGCGCGGTGGCCGTGCCCGACGGAGGAAAACGCCGGCGACGACCAATTTCTGGCGGCGCTCCGCGGTGCGTGTGGTGAAAAAGGGGTGCGGGCGTTCTCGTGCGCATGCAGGGGGCCCGAGGGGAGGACGCACGGCGTCGCGCTCGTGCTCGACACGCACGGCCACGGCAGACGGCCGAGCGGCCTCTCGCTCGACGGCGAGGCCACAGGGCAGGAGGAGGGAGGAGGGGGTGTCCCGGAGGACGGCGTGCTCACCCTCGACGCGTGGGTGGGCTCGGCTCGGACGGAGAGGCGACGACGACGCCGGAATCGTGCTCGGAGCGCGACGGCCGGAGCGGAAGAAGACGGGGACGGCGCGGTCGATTCGCGGCTCCCCTCTTCGATTCCTTGCACGAAGACGAATAGGACGGCGAGGCGGTGCTGGTGGCGGTCTCGGTTGGGCTCGGGAAGGCTCGAGTCGCCGGAGGCGTGCGACGGCGAGCTCGGTGCCGTGGGGAGGAGAAGAGAGGAAAGAGAGGGAGAGAGGGTCGGGGAGCAGAGGAGCGGCTCGGGGCTTCTTATCGCGCAGGGGAGAGGAGGGGGGTCCGGCAGTGGACGCTTGGGAGAGGGGCACGGCGGGAGGCGCACGTCGCCGTGTCGTCCGCGGACATGCCGAGCGGCGGCACGGGCGCGTGCATAAAGGGGGGCGCGGCGCGGATGTTGGTGTCCAAGGGGGCAGAGGAGCGAGGGGGAGAGGGAGGGGTCCGGGCGGCGAGCGCTGCAGCGAGGGGGGGCCCGGGCGGTGACGGCGGCGTAGTGGGGGGCCTCCCTCCCTCACCGGCAACGGCGTGGCCGTGTCGGGCGGGAGGAGAGAGACGACCCTTTTCCGAAAACCCCCTCGGCAGAAATGTTTTCCATTCGCAAACAAGTCCTTTCCTGATTTTCTTTTGTTTCTTTAAATCCAGTAGCATTTCAAGGATTTTATTGAGGCACTAAAACATTTTAGAAAAATTTGAAAATATTCATGAGGCCTCCCATACACATGTAGAAGCTGCACAAAAATTGGTGTTGCAAAATAAAATGTTTTGAATAACTTTTGTTCATAGAGTTTTAATTATAGCATTTTTCTCAAATACACTTTTATAATCTTTTAGAAATTTTTAAACAAGTTCAAATATTATTTTGAACTCTTGGAACTTCCTTGACAAATACTTTAACTTCAATTATATTTTATTTTCATAATAAGGTATTTGTTTTGAAGAAAATAGAGAGTTGAACAGGGAATCTAATTTATTTAGATCATTTCTTTAGCTCATGATCTAAATTCCCATTTGTTGATTAATTTGAGGAGTTTGTTTTCAAGTTAGGTCACATATCCAATTTGATATCAAGGGGATGTGACCCTTAGGTACAAAATAAGGAATTGTCCACACAAGCAACAACACCATATGATCATCATCAAAATCAAGGCCACATCATTCAAACCATAGAATTAATCCTGTCACCATCCAAATAACAAGTCACCCAAGTTCAAACATAACAATGGGAAGGGAAACACAATCATCAGTGAAACTTTTCAAAAAGTTTTTTGTTGGTTCTGAATTTTGGGTCTGGTAAAAATAAGTTTTTCTTGGTTCCAAAATTTGGGATGTGACAAACCCTTCCCCCCTTAAAATAAATCTCGTCCTCGAGATTTGCCCGGGGTAGCAGGGGAGTACGAGGGCACGGGTTTTAGGCTGGTTGTACATCCGAGGTTGTGGCTTCTTCAGTAAGGTCACCACGTGAGATCTTGACAAATTTATGTTGCGAGGCTTTCTTTGTCAATAAATTTCTGTGCTGGGTTTCAGATTATTGATGATGGGGTTGACTTGACGATTGACGCTGATGGATAGTCTTGGTGGGTTGTTTCCAGATATTACAAGGCTAAGGCGCAGGGAACTGATTATTAACATCTTCTGGTATACGTAGCGTATGCCTTCCCCCCTTAAAAAGGGATTTTTAATCGGCCTTGTTGAAAGTCGCAGATGGAGTTGACTTGAAGGTATCATTCTCCTTGAGTAGCTTGACGATCTTCGTCTTGGGTGTCACTCCTCGGTGCTTGGGGTTGGTGCAGATACCACTTCCTGATACTTTCGCCTTACTAGGGTCGCAGATGGGGTCACGTTGTTCTCAGGATGCGTCAAGTCTGAGCACTCGACTCTCTCCGATTTCTAGTTAGAAAAAGGGATGTTATAAACTTCTAAGGGCGTCTGGACTTGCTTGGTGGTTGATGTTGTCAACCACAGGTGTTTTCATCGTTTGACTCTTCTGAGTATTCTGTCGGTTATTTGTCTTCATATTTGTGCTTCTTCAGCTGAATAAGGGAGGGACTTCATTGTTGACTTCTTTGGTTCTTGATCTTCGTGAAGCTTTGGTAAGAAATTCAAGAGGTACAATCTAGGGTATCGAGCTCCCAGAGGAGTCTAAAAGTCAATTCGAGTGTCCTGAGGTAGGTGGTTTGGGGGAGTGGATCGATGATTGTTCAAACGTCACGGTTTAATGGACCTTAGAAAAAGTTAGTGAAGAACCTTCACATCAGTTGTTTTTCGCAAACGGTAACTTTTTCTTTTCTTGTTTCAGAAATCGTATCCTTGGGAAAACACTATAAATCTCCATGTGACTTTCTTATTTGGAACTTGAATATTTCCTAAGTTATACACTTGATTTAAGAAAATTATTATTGTCCTTTATTCGGGTTCTAACATCATTTATCTCACCCCTGTGGTGAAGGAATCCACTTAGTCCGAGCAAAGCTTTCTATTGGTTAGTTGCATAAAAATGTGGTTGTCTTTTATGACATCGAATTGCCTTAGTCATACAAGAAGAATTTGTTGACAAGGTAGCTAGTCTTGTCATCAAACTACTTCTCATATTCCAGAGGCTGAGATGTACTGGATTATCTGACGTTCTATTTAGTTTGGGTATGACACTCGATTGTTTGAGCATATAAAAGTGATTTGTTAACAAGTTCATGAGGCTTGCTATCAAACTACTTTTATATAACATGAACATTGGAATATCACACTTTTTCTAGAGAGATTAAGAATAATAGCTTCTGATATAAGAGTTTTCAAATACTCAATGATAGTCTGCCATATTGCTTCTTCGCCAACTTAAGAATCTCTTCAAAGTCTTCTTGTCGCAGTCCCTCCTTCTTGCGGTCTCTGAGCTCGAATCTTTATAGCAACTCTCCTACACTCCTTGAGTTCCTCTAGTTACTAATCCGAATTGAGTCTCCTTACGTCCTTGTTTCTTGCCAAGGCATGCAGCCCTGGGTTACAAGTTAGTACTATCACGATTACTTAGGCCAGGTGTCATTCTGGAGTTCGATACGATCCGTTGGTGTAGTATTCCTTCACATATTAATTTTCACGGTGTGAGGCGTGTGTTAGACACGGTAACCTCTCTCGTCTTTAAGAGTCTAGAAAGGATTTCATTAAAAGTGACGGATCTTACATTGAAACCAAATACTGCTCACTAAATAGGACTCATACTACTTCTCGACGGCTAATGATCTTGAAAGGCCCACTATTCCTTGGCGCTAACTTTCCTTTGACATGGAAACCCTGCATTTCTTAAAACGGTGCTGAGCAGTCTCGTTGAGATTGGGGCATTGTTTGGAGTAGTGACCCTTGGTGCCGCATTCAAAGCAGACAACATGGGCTCAGTTGAATTTATTTGGGCGGCTAGGAAAGGTGGGGCGTGGGGCTTGTGGGGGTTGACAGGCAGGCTTGGAGGCTTGCTGAAAAGTACAGGACTTCTTCCTGGGAAGGGTTCTTCCAGATCGTAGGCACAACTTGTGATATGCTTCTAAGGTTGGTGTTGGCTCCTTGCGTTTTCTCCCCTTCTGGCGCTTCGGATTGTGGCATGGGCTGGATGCTTTAGTGGACGTCTTTCTCGGGGCGTGGATGGCGTCTTGAGCAATCTTCTCATGAGCATCTTTTACTGCGTCTACTATGAATTCCATAGGACACTTAGCCGGAACATGATCATCTCCTTCGCATAGGTAGCAAGTGACGCTAGCAGTGGGGCACTCACCAGGTGGATGAAAATTAAAACAGTGTGGGCAGCTGCCTGGGCATTGACTGGCCTGATGTCCACCCCTTCCGCACTGACTACAAGCCTTTCCTTGGGGCGGTCTTTTCTTTATGATGTATTTGAGGGGGCACTTCCAGGTCCTATGTCCACGTTCATTGCAACTGTAACACCAACGTTGCTCTCTGATGACGTCCTCTATAATTTTCTTGGGCAGATCTTCAGACGTATGGGACTCTTCTCTTTCAAAGGGTGTCGAATGGGTTCCTGGGGCTGCTTCGATTTGATGGAGCAGAGGACTTTGGGTTGCTTCAAAACCGGAACCGATGTAGGAGTGCTCCCGCGACATTTCCGTCTGGGGAACTATGTTGCCAGAATTGAGTTAAACAATTTTCGTAGAGGTAGTTACCTGATTACTTTTACTAAGTAAGTAGTAGGGGTTTGTTAACAAGGCGCAATTTGCGAAACACATAGGAGAGGCAACACACAAGCAGGGAACTCACAAATAAGCAACACACAAGGTACACTTAGTACCAATGGACGCCTAATACTCGTGGTAATCGGGTAGTATAACCAAAGTTCCTATCCCATATTTTTCCTATGGGCCTTGGTTAAACATGGTTGCTGAAATCTTCATTTTGTCTCCTTCGGCTTCAGCCGGAGAATTGAGATTGTCGAAGTTGCAACCGAGTGAAACTGTCGATATTGAGTTGAGGTCTTCGAGGTCTCTTGCTTTGTTGATATCGATAATATTGGTACTGGCGGATCCATCACCTCGATGTGGAATGTTGAGTACTTGTAATGGAAGCCTCTTCTTGTAGGTGCTAGCTAATTAGGTCTCACTTGGGTTCATCGTCAAGTATTTTGAACGGGTAAGAGGGATTAGAGAAATCCTTGGAAAATCTTAAAATAGAGGGATGAGACTCGGAAATATTTGAGAAGGTGAGAAGAGTGGAAGTTATTTTTGGACTTCCTTAGATAAAAATATGTTTTTGGTAACAATATATTTTTAACAAAATATTTCTTTCCTAACTAACGTCCATGCTAACTAAGGTCTGTTACAGTCAACCTGGCTCTGATACCAGGTCTGTGGGGCGCCGGACTAGCTGTCCGAAATACCCTTGTGCCTACAACATCAGCGATCCCGTGATCAGTCTGTCGCTGAGCACAATCGAACTGGTATCAAAAGAACATCCATAATTACCGAATGAATTACTTACTTGATTGAAGCCATAATCTTTAATAAGTTATTGCAGCGGAAAACACCAATCAACGTGGGCCCCGAGTCATTTGCCAAGACACCTACAGGCAGCTGACTGGGAAGACGGCCTAGTTCGCACAGACGTCATCGGTCTCTCGGTCTTCATCATACCTCTTCTTGAACTCTGGACATGGGAATATCCAGGGACACAGCCATGAGTACATTTACGTACTCGCAAACTACCCCAACATGAGCATGCGCTATTCTTTTATTTGTTTAAATAAACTTTGTTTGCCTTGAAAAACTCTATATCTTTATTGAAAAAGGAAAGAAGGTCTTCAGAACTTTTCCCATAAATCTGCCTTTGTAAGGAGTCTCTTTAAAACTTTTTCCCAAAAGGGGCATCTTTGTTGAAAAAGGTAAGAAAATCTCGTTTGCAAACATTTTTCCCCGGAAATCACCGTTTTGTCTGTTTCTCCAAAACTCCTCCTTTTTCTGACTATAACCTTTCATGGTTCATAGTCTCCACCAACCTCATACCGATCCATTGGTATAGGTGTACGGAACATTCTCCACTTCCTTTGTTTTTATTTTTTATTTTTAAACTCAAATCTTTTCAAAACTTGCACATGGTCAAAGTAGGGCCTCCCAACTGTCCATATCCGAGGACTCGGCTATTCGAATAGTTTTAATCCCTCTGCAGAGGTAGCACGCTTTTCCCACACCCATCCGGCAACTCATCGTGTCAGCCACGTCCCGCCATACAAGGTGTATGCGAGTTGAGTCACCGACCATAGCCTCTCATTTGCTCATGCTAGTAAAGGATCCTTCCCAAATGATACCTTCCATCTACACTCAGTCCAGTTTCCCGTCGGAAACCCTAAGTGTGAGGACTCATAGTTTTGTCCGGCGGTCTAT
Organism: Poa annua; assembly: GCA_026929855.1. NCBI lineage: Eukaryota > Viridiplantae > Streptophyta > Magnoliopsida > Poales > Poaceae > Poa > Poa annua. The sequence goes on from CM049433.1 coordinate 78,971,568, forward strand.
CAAACCTTCTATCCTCCTCCTTATCTTTCCATAGAGTTTGAGCGAGGACCCGAGTCAAGGTAGGTCCTCAAACCATTCCTTCATGCATAACGGAGTCATCTCCGTCGATGAGGTATCCCATACTAATAAGAGCAAACTACATGACTAAGCCCCGTTCCCATATGGGGGTAGATGTGGTCGCACAGGTTATCGGCTGGTCGACGTAAGTACAAAGACACAATGTGCATTTTCATAAACATCACCAGTCACCATTTCTCCACTTCAACACCGACATCTCGGTATTCCATATCCACACAAGTATTCTCAAAGGAGTTTTGAGTAAACAATATTTTCCCCATCCTATAGTTTGAAAAAGAATTTCCATCTAATATCTCCATATAGGGTGTCAAAATAATATACTTGTATTTTGGAAAAGGGTTTTCAAAATCATAGCTTTAGTGGCAACCACCACATAAATCACATATGCTCTTTATAAGTAAAACCTGTGAACCAAAATAGATGTATAAAGATGCAAGCTCAGGGAATAGCTTGCCTGATTCCAGCATAATGTTTCTGACTTCTTCTTGCTGATCAAAGAGATAATTCCCATTCTTCCTCGATAAATCCTTTCCAAATACCACTCCGGTAGCGTTTATCTCTAGCGTCGCAACATGGAAATAAAACAACACTCAATAAGCAACCAGACCACAAGTGGCATACAAACAAGGAACAAACCACAAGTATCAAACTAATCACTCAAGCCACAAACATAGCACTAGTTTAATCAAGCAACGAACTAAATCTATATTTACTAGGGCATGATACTCACAGGAGTATAACACCATACACATGCCAAAACAACAGGGCACAAAGACACCCTCAATTAGGGGTATTACTCACCAATGTGTCTAACAACTAACACTAACAGTACTAACATATTATAACATGCTAAACTACAACAACTAGCAAGCAACAGCAGCACAACAATCATTACAGCAATACAATATTAAATGCTCTAAATAGTCACTTCATATATCAAGCAACACAATTTGGTTTCAATTTAATTGAATTAGCCATTATTCAATTACATCTTAATTAGGGCAGAAACTAGTTGAACATGTTTTATTGCATAACTTAAGTTCTGTTGGTCATAAAAATACAAACTAAAATTCTACAGAAAGCTACTGATGTGTATGAGACAACACAATTGGATTTGGGTCAATTGGAGTTACCAAACTCCCTACATAATGGTTTCAATCCAGAAGATTAATAATCAAGTTTTGGCTATCAATTGAGTTCTGTTGTTCTAAAAATTAAATCCTTTTAGGGGTGACTAACCATGACTAAATGTGACTCAATAAAATTGGTCTCAACTAATTTGGACTAACAGAGTATCAGAAACAAACAAGTTTAGAATTTAAACCTTTCATGGTATTTTGAATAATGTATTTTTATTATTAATCTAAATGGGGTGAAACCAATTGGGTTGGTTAGATAATTTCATAAGCATTCCAGAACATTTGGATTTGATTTATTTGGAGTTATAAATCTCAAGTTATTGAATTTACAAAATGAGTCCAGTATTGATTTTCTAAATTCATTTTCTTTTCTACCCTTTTTCTTTATTTTAATGAAAAATTATATAAACTAATTTATTTGGATAAATGAATTAGACCAAAAGGCAGTATTTACCTTTCTGAACATTTTGGTATTTTATTTGTAATTTTTGGACAAGTATTTAAAAAGTTATGGATTTTACAAATTCCATTCCTTTTCTGTTTTTAATATTTTCAAAAACATTCTCGGTGAAACGTTTTTCACCGAGGGGAGGGCTAGCCAGTGCCACTGCCAGGCGGGCCCGAGGGCCACGCGGCGCTGATGCGGCTGGGTGCGGCCGTGCTGGCCTCCACGGTCACTGACCGGTGGGGGGTCACTGACCGGTGGGGGCCACATGTCAGTGCGCAATTAAAATGAAAAAGGGCGCGGCTGGGGTTCGAACTCGAGACCTCGCAGACGCGCGCGCTGTGTGCTAGCCACTGGGCTAGTGCTGTGTTGTTGTTAGACTAAGGGTTGGATTCAGTATAAGCTATACGCGCGATTTTAACTGACGAAACTGAAGAACGGAGCGCGGTGGCCGTGCCCGACGGAGGAAAACGCCGGCGACGACCAATTTCTGGCGGCGCTCCGCGGTGCGTGTGGTGAAAAAGGGGTGCGGGCGTTCTCGTGCGCGTGCAGGGGGCCCGAGGGGAGGACGCACGGCGTCGCGCTCGTGCTCGACACGCACGGCCACGGCAGACGGCCGAGCGGCCTCTCGCTCGACGGCGAGGCCACAGGGCAGGAGGAGGGAGGAGGGGGTGTCCCGGAGGACGGCGTGCTCACCCTCGACGCGTGGGTGGGCTCGGCTCGGACGGAGAGGCGACGACGACGCCGGAATCGTGCTCGGAGCGCGACGGCCGGAGCGGAAGAAGACGGGGACGGCGCGGTCGATTCGCGGCTCCCCTCTTCGATTCCTTGCACGAAGACGAATAGGACGGCGAGGCGGTGCTGGTGGCGGTCTCGGTTGGGCTCGGGAAGGCTCGAGTCGCCGGAGGCGTGCGACGGCGAGCTCGGTGCCGTGGGGAGGAGAAGAGAGGAAAGAGAGGGAGAGAGGGTCGGGGAGCAGAGGAGCGGCTCGGGGCTTCTTATCGCGCAGGGGAGAGGAGGGGGGTCCGGCAGTGGACGCTTGGGAGAGGGGCACGGCGGGAGGCGCACGTCGCCGTGTCGTCCGCGGACATGCCGAGCGGCGGCACGGGCGCGTGCATAAAGGGGGGCGCGGCGCGGATGTTGGTGTCCAAGGGGGCAGAGGAGCGAGGGGGAGAGGGAGGGGTCCGGGCGGCGAGCGCTGCAGCGAGGGGGGGCCCGGGCGGTGACGGCGGCGTAGTGGGGGGCCTCCCTCCCTCACCGGCAACGGCGTGGCCGTGTCGGGCGGGAGGAGAGAGACGACCCTTTTCCGAAAACCCCCTCGGCAGAAATGTTTTCCATTCGCAAACAAGTCCTTTCCTGATTTTCTTTTGTTTCTTTAAATCCAGTAGCATTTCAAGGATTTTATTGAGGCACTAAAACATTTTAGAAAAATTTGAAAATATTCATGAGGCCTCCCATACACATGTAGAAGCTGCACAAAAATTGGTGTTGCAAAATAAAATGTTTTGAATAACTTTTGTTCATAGAGTTTTAATTATAGCATTTTTCTCAAATACACTTTTATAATCTTTTAGAAATTTTTAAACAAGTTCAAATATTATTTTGAACTCTTGGAACTTCCTTGACAAATACTTTAACTTCAATTATATTTTATTTTCATAATAAGGTATTTGTTTTGAAGAAAATAGAGAGTTGAACAGGGAATCTAATTTATTTAGATCATTTCTTTAGCTCATGATCTAAATTCCCATTTGTTGATTAATTTGAGGAGTTTGTTTTCAAGTTAGGTCACATATCCAATTTGATATCAAGGGGATGTGACCCTTAGGTACAAAATAAGGAATTGTCCACACAAGCAACAACACCATATGATCATCATCAAAATCAAGGCCACATCATTCAAACCATAGAATTAATCCTGTCACCATCCAAATAACAAGTCACCCAAGTTCAAACATAACAATGGGAAGGGAAACACAATCATCAGTGAAACTTTTCAAAAAGTTTTTTGTTGGTTCTGAATTTTGGGTCTGGTAAAAATAAGTTTTTCTTGGTTCCAAAATTTGGGATGTGACAAGGATATTAATGGACTATCCCATTTTGGGGGAGTGATGTGTTTTTTTGGTAACTCACTATCCTAAAATGTGTATTCATGAGGACTACCACTTAGTGGTGATATATCAATGTTATCTACTCTCTTTGTGGTATGTCTTACTCATGAGAAATTCAAATTCTAATGTCCATTAATTATCTCTTGGATTTCCTTTGCCTCTTGTTAAAAAGAATGGATTATCACATTATGGGGGAGTAATAAGCCATGTGCATATTACAAGCCTAAAAAATGTGAACATGTGAGGTAGTGTCACCTAGAGTTGATATTGTTGATTATCTTGTTCCTAGGTGGCATGGTACTCAAACAAGTTCCATTTTTGCTTAAATGTTTCTTGTTCACCCATCTTTTGGTATCTTGTTTGTGAGAGAGTTTCTTAATGCTTAGTATGATCATCGATTATTTGAAGCCATCAAGAATCTCTAGATAAGCATTTTTTTCAAATTCTTTTATTTTGCCACATGCTTATGTTTTGTGAATATGATCTTGAATACATATATGTCATGTACCACCGAGAACTATCTCCATACAATCATTGTCTTTGACAAGTGATAATTATATTTGTGGTAAACTCTTTGATCATCTTCACATTGGCTATTGTTCATAAATTGTCTTATTCTATCGCCAAGTTTGTTTTGGTCTAACCACCCTTTTGTCATCCTTGCTTCATTTGGATCTTTTTGTTGCTCTACTCATAATTTGTGTTGTGCTTTATTGAGTTAGGAAAAGCAAGGATCCCATTATTGTGCATTTACACTCAAAGACTTAATTCTAAGTAATGCACTATTCTTGGGGAAGCTATCCTACATTGAGTAGAACATCATCCTTTTATTTGATATCGGGTCTTATTGATTTTCTTGAACTTTGTGTTCAAAAAGATATATGGAGGGTAATGATCCCACTTGTGTGCATTTTGTATTTACATACAAGATCTTAAAAATGCACTAATCATGGGGAAGCTACTCTATACTCTTTAGAACACTATTCTTTAAAATTGGTTTGGTATCTTATTGCTCTTCTTGAACATGACTAATGTTTTAACAACGTATATGGAGAGTGATGATCTCATTTGTGTGCATTTTGTATTCATATACAAGATCATAAAGAATGCACAAATCTTGGGGGAGCAATCCTATATGTTATTGAACATTAGTTGTCTTCAATTGGTATTTGATCCCGATGACATGTCTCTTAGGAAGACAAACATTTTTCATCTTGGTACTTCGGACCATCATGAAAAGTGTAGAGGGTTATGGTCATTCCTTGACTATATTTTCATTTGATATCTTTTCATATTGGTATCTCCAATCATGTGTTGATTTGGGTCTTTGATATAATGTGGACAAATCTTTCTCTTGCCACACTTTTGTGTAGCTTCTTGATTTAATTGGTGTTTTGTCCAAATTGTATCTCATTTGGTTCTTGAAAGTTTTGTGCATGCATATTTACTATATGTATATCTTATGGCATGCTTACTTTCGTTGATCCAATATATAGGATAAACTCCATCAAATACTAAATGGCTAAGATGTGCATGAAATTCTATTTCATATCAATATGCACATATTTATGTGGAGTTTGTCCTATGTATTGTAGTTGCTCAAACTACTTTGGACCCAATTAGTTTGGGTACCATAGTGTACTTGATTTGTTTTAGGTACATTGGAGATGCATTGGAAGCTTGTCTCATATTAAAGAAGATGTCTTCACCATGTGCTTCTTGGAGCCAAGTTTGGATGATGGTGAACTCTCATCTTCTACACCGTCAATGCTATCTCGGTAACAAGTATATAACTCATGCATATATTTCTAGCTCTCAACCATGTGTAGGTTGCTCTTTGGCATGAGTATGCCTAAGTTGCATTTGATATGGTTTTTGCAAAGTTCCTTTCAAAACATCTTCATTGCAAATGTGAGTAAGCCGGGATGATTACACATCAAGGGGAATATATATAATCATTTTCATGATTCACCGATCCCCAATATGTTAATCTAGCAAATCTTTTTCAAAGTCTCTCATGTGCAATATTGATGAATTCTCAAAATCATTTGCCTTATGTGATATTTGTTATCTTTCTCGAAGCATCTCAACTATCACTTATCCTATGTGGGTATTTGTGATGCTTTGAGAATTTGGTGTTGGAAGTTCATCTATACCCTCTAAGAATAATTTGAGCTATGTGCTTTGCTTTTAAGAAAAAATCTTATCGGTGTATTTATGACTTCCTCTTGGATACCATGTGCTTTACCTTGTACCTACGTTGTGTGTGCATGTTTCTTTGTGGACTTGGTGTCTACTTAGAAATTTATACACACGAGTGTAGGTACATCTTTAATTGGTATTCAAAATCTTTAGTGATCACCTTTTATTACTTTCTTGATTCTTTGGTGATCTCTAAAAGGCACAAGCTTTGTTTTTCTATTGGTATCACATTGCCTCTTAATAAGCTTGTGATCCTATTTGATGTATCCTCTTTGGTGTGCTTGTATGCGAAATACATGATATGCACTATGTGCCTCATATTTTGAAAGACTATAGTGATGCCTTGGCTCGTCCTTGTTTTAGTCTCCTAAAATGTATTTCCATGTCACACCCATCTTTTCTTGTTTGAGCAAGTCTTCATTTGTCAAATTGGATACAAATCTTCTATTTCTTGTTGCTCAACATTTGTTTGTGTTCAAAATTATCTAGGAGGAAGTGAGGATTCCATGTTATGCACACTATATTGAAATACAAATCTTTCATTGTTCGGATCCCTTGATTGATTGCTTCTTTGTGAATGCATCCTTCTTTTGCAATTGTTATCCTTCTAGTGGATTTCAATTGGTATCTTTCTTGTGCAATCTTTGGATCCTCAATATAGTTTGATCCCCTCCATCTATTCGTCATTGGATATGTGCATTTGATTTCACTCATATCATGAGAAATGCATAAATTATGGGGGAGCTCTTACTATATTGGCCTTCTAATTTTCTCGCCCATTTCGGCAATGGATGCCAATGGGGGAGAGATTTAGAGGGTTTAAGGGAATACGTGTTTGTTCCCTTTCCCTTGCATCCTTGCTTCGCTTAGTGCATTGCATGTTTGTTCCCTTTCCCTTGCATCCTTGCTTCGCTTAGTGCATTGCATGGTTGTTCAATTCCTTATATAAACCCTCGTAAAAGGGATTGTCATCAATTACCAAAATGGGGGAGATTGAAAGAGCATTTTGCCTCATGTGTGGTTTTGGTAATTGATGACAACCTCTATGGACTAATGTTTGCATTAAGATATCTTTATAGATCGTGTCCATGGGAATGGTGGAGTTCAGGTGTTGGACTCTTGAAGCTCATGTGTTGAGTGGAGCATATTGCAAGTATGTCTTGAAGGATTCAAGACATCATATTAGTGAAGAAATGTTGGAAGATACAAGGTTGATCAAGATGTTGATCAACACACAAAGCTACAAGATGTACCAAGAGGGTATCATGTATCTCTTGGGATGGTAAACACGTGTTCGTATAGCTTTGTGAACTAACCCATGATATATGTGCGTGTGGTATCTTTATGTGGGGTTAGGTATCTTCCCATGGGCTTGCATCAAATGAAGATTTCATATAGCTCATGGAGGATGACGTCATGTGGTGATCGTCATCAAGTATAAGGTGTGCAAGACCAAGAGAAGCTCTTGAAGAGATCCTATGCTTGGAGCTTGCAATGGAGGCATGAAGACGAAGCTAAGCGAGACTCTCCCATAATGGAGTATGGGGGAGTATTTGGAGATGTCTTCATCAAGCATGTGCTAGCAAGCGCAATCAAGAAAGGTGATCCACTTGAAGAGATCAAGATAGTCATCATCTAACTCAAGTGGAATGCTCAAGGCAAAGGTATGATCTTGATAGGGCTATAGGATAGATAGGCGTACTATCAAGAGGGGCTCTCGAGTGAGTAACTTGATCGCATCTTTGTGGAGAGCTCAAACCTTTGCATACTTGGCATATCATATTTCTTGGTTCTTATTTGGCTTTTATCCATGTGAGGAATTAGAGCTTGGTTCATCTTCATGCCAAGCGCTAGCTCATCCAAATCAGGATTTCATTCGTTCATCTTGTTGTGTTTTGGATGTTGGGTTTTGGTGCTTGTCGTGTTCCTCATGACAAGCCCAAGTGCTTCGAAAACGGTTTTACTTTGGCAAACTTCTTGCGTTTTCGGTGGCGGAAATATTGCCGGTTCGACCATGAGGAAAGTCCCACACCTTGCCATGTGTGGTGACTTTGCTCTATTTTGTAGCCCTGTGCTCGTCGCTATCTTTCCAACAAAGTTGGTTTCACCTCATTCGGAGTTCATTTGCAAAAGTTATAGCGGTTTTAGTTTGGCTGTTCTGAACCGGATTATTGGGGCCGGATATTTCGTTCCACCGGAATTTCCGGTTCCCCAACTCGTCCAAGAAATCGGCTAAGGAAAGAAGGAAAAGAGGTGCTGGACTCAACCGGAAATTGTGGTCGGATATTTTGATGACCCGGAATTTCCGAGTTGCCCTCAAAGAGCCTCGCGAAAACGGCTAAGGAAAGAATTGTTTTCGGCACTGACTCCAACCGGAAATTCAGCTCGGAGATTTTCGTTGACCGGATATTCCGGGTGACCGGAATTTCTGAGTCTCACTTACACCGGAATTTCCGGGTGTCGAAACAGCCAACGGCTATTTTTCCTGGAGGGCTATAAATACCCCTCCCCTTCTTCTTCCTCAACCAAACCAAGGCAGCACGTTTTCCCTCTCTCTCCTACTCCATTGTTGACCTTGGAAAGCTCACTTCCCTCTCAATCCCTCCATAGATTCTTGCATATTCTTTAGGGAAAGTTGAGAGGAGATCTAGATCTACAATCCTACCAATCCATCTCTCCTCTAAGTGAGGGGAACCTAGTGGATCTAGATCTTGGAGTTCCTTTGTGGTTCTTCTCTTTGTTCTTCCTCTCTTCTCCCCCCACAAGCATTAGTTGCTTTTGGTGGGATTTGGGAGTGAAGGATTTGACTCCTTTGTGGTTTCTTGTGTTCTTCCTCTCTTATTCCCCAACAAGCATTTGTTGCTTTGTTGGAATTTGAGAGTGAAGGACTTGAGCACTTCGTGTGCTCTTGCCATTGCATTTGCATCGGTTTGAGCCCTCCACGAGGATTCGTGGTGGTGATACTTTTGAGCTTGTTTCTCTTGGGTCATTGGACCCTAGACGCCTTTTGTGGCCGGCCTTTTGTGGCCAAGACCTTTTGTGGTCAAGACCTTTTGTGGTCACTTGAGAGCCCCCAATTAAGTTGTGGGTGTGTGCCTCAAGACTTGGGAGCCCCCAATTAAGTTGTGGGTGTGTGCCTCAAGAGTGTTGTACGGGATTCGATCTCCGCCCCAAAGGGGATCAATAGTGGAAGGTGAACTCGCAACCTTTTGTGGTTGAGTTCATCAGGAGAAGAAGGTGAGCCTTGGTGGCGTTGCGGCTAACCTGTTGTGGTTGCGCACACCTCTCCAACGAGACGTACACCCTTTGGGTGGAACTCGGGAATACATCCTCGTCTCCGCGTGCCTCGGTTATTTCTATACCCGAACTCTTTACTTATGCACTTTACATTGTGATAGCCTTCGTGCTTGAAGTCATATATCTTGCTATCACCTTGTTACTTGTATTGCTTAGCATAAGTTGTTGGTGCACATAGGTGAGCCTAGTATTTATATCTAGGTTGTATGCTTGTTAAAGTAAACCTCTAGTTTTATTCCGCCTTTATCAAGCATACCGGAATTTCCGGGTCATCTTGGACCGGAAATTCCGGCTCCCCGGAAAAAGTTTTTAATCGCCTATTCACCCCCCCCCCCCCCCCCCCCCTCTAGGCGACATCTGTCCGTTCAGTTACCCATGGAGGTATAATGTTAATTCTCGTGAGTTTATAAATCTATGATAAAATTATCACCAATTATCAGTTTAAGTTGAGACAATTATCATGTACTAAAATATATATAATATGTACTCAAATATATATAATGAGTTGAGATAAATATTTTTTTAATCAATGTGTTATTGATTAATGTAAAATTACATATAGCATGTGGACTATTTGATCTACCGTTGGGTACCCAACGGGTATGGGTACCCGCCGGGTATGGGTACGGGTAAAGTTTCATACCCATGGGTACGGGTATGGGTAGAGTTTTGTACCCATTAACTACACGGGTATGGGTATGGTATTACTCTACCCGCCCCATACGCTGCCCATTGCCATCCTTACGTAGATCTCAGCAGTTGCTCGTCGCCTTCGTCGTCTCTGCAGGACCGACGAAGAACCGCGCCGCTGCATTCATGGAGCTCCACACACCACGTCCGGTGACCGCAGGCGAAGCGTGCGGCTGGGCCCGCAGGCGAAGCGCGCGGCGAAGCTGGCATCTTGCGCGAGGCGGCCGTTTCACTGGCCGAGGAGGCCACCATGCTCGCCGGTGTGCTCTGGGTACCACTCCGTGACGACGCCGTGTCCCACCTGCTTCTGACGTCCAGAGAGAAGATGCAGATCATCCGTCCGATAAAGGATGTCTCAACTTGATAAAAAAATAGATGTATCTAGACATGACTTAGTGTATAGATATATCCAAATTTGATAAAAAAGTGTGACATCTTTTGTTAGACAGAGGGAGTATTAAAAAATTCCACCCTATACGAAAAAGCCCACAGGCAGTACTGGACCCACACACGTTTCTGGACCAATCAGGTGCCGACTTGAAGCGAGAGCATGTGTCGCCGGGTTCTGTTTATCCATTCTCGTCCCTGGTTTCATTGCGTCAACAAAGAAACCAAAGGTTCAGTGCATAGTTTGAGAACAGATAAATCTCAAAAAAAAAAGTTTGAGAACAGATTAAAAGCCAGAGAAAAGAGAAACTAGCAACAGGAAAGCAAAGTTAAGTTTCAAAAATGCAATACCACAACTATGTGTATCTCACCCGCTTATCTATGACTGTTCAAATGCTTTATGATCTGTGCAAAAATTATCAATAAAATTTCAAATATCAATGGATCATCAATAATTTATGTAATTGCATTGACAAAAAAATTAGATTCATGTAGTAACAAAAAATTTGTGCACATACATTGACAAAAAAATTAAAACCACGCATTAATATTTTTTATTTTTATCAACACATGAAATAGTTGGAATAATATGGTTCCTTGGATTCAAAATCAACGGTCATGATAAGCGGGTGAGATCAACATAGTTGTGGAAAAACCGGGTTCGTTAAGTTTACAGGTTTCTTAGACGCTAGAATTTTATGGCAGACATGCAGACCATCGTTTTAGTCTCAAATAATGACATCAAATTCAGATATATGCACAAGTAAAACAATCAAATGAACTTAAGTCTGAATCACATAGCATTATGTGACAACAAATTTGGTATACTCCAATTCCACATAAGCTATACCCCGTTTTTTACACAGCATCCTAAATATGTAACTGCACTGACGAGGATATGACTATAGGGTCTAAGTTGCTTCGGCCCTTTTAATCTCGGTCAAATTAGGCTTTGAATCATGACACACCAACCCTTATTTCCATTTCACTTCATTATAAGAGCTATCTAGAATTAATTAAGGCCTATGTAAAAAAATCAGAGTCACATAGAATTCAGAAGTTTGATTAACCCTAATAGAAAACCAAAACACAAAATTATAAGGTCCTATTTGGATCAAAAAAGGAGGAAAATAGATGACCGCAATCCTAAAAAAATCATATTCACGCCTTTTGGATTATGGGATTCAACCAAAATAATTTTCTAGGATAAAAATTTCCTACATGTTTTGAAAGGTCCACTGCACCTTTTGCCCCCATGGCCCCAACATTGCCGGCACACTATTACCCCTTGGACACCACCATTGGGAATCGTCTGCTCTCTCCCATTAAGCATTTGTAAGGGCCAAACATGCATCAATGGCTACAATAATTGCGTGAAGGCGGCGGCTATCTGTTCCCGTGCAGCCCAACCATCACGGCCCCGTTCTTTGGCAGTTCTACGTTGTGGACGAGGTAGTTTGTTCTGTCGCTGTTCCTCGTGGCCTCGTGTCAGCACCGCCTGCACGAACCGTTTGGTACTGATCCAGCAGAAGTTCGATCCGCTCAGCCTGTTTCCTCAAATCCATCTTGAGGTAGTACTCTTTGAAGAAATCCTTGTTCTGGTGACGAAGCTCCTTGTAAACTGGACAAGCACCAATAAGTTTCAGAGATAACAATAAGTGTATGGTATTAGTCGTAATATACTTTTTTGACATGATGGAAAATAAGGTGGAAACGTACAACTTTTTTTTACTGGGAAACATTAGGGGAATCCCCTAGGGTATAGATTTTATATTAAAAGAGGGAACACCACACATGATAATTACATATCAAAGATAAAAAAAAAGAGGGGTGGAAGAGAAAAAGGGACGAATTAAAAAGGGTCTAGATCAACAAAGAGAGGCAAGCCAAGCAACTAAAGGCTAAAGTTCAATAAAAAGGCTGAAGTTATAAAAAAACTAAAGGCTGCTAATACTGAGCTTTGACACGATGACCAATAAGACCAATATCTCCTTCGAACTGAACAAACCAACTTCCAACGAAGGAAATCTACAGCTTACCGGCAAATGTGACCGCTGGAGGCGATCCCTTCTCACGAAGCTCTCGAAACATCTGCTCCTTGCTCATGCCTGCCTCTAGACATCTCTCCACCTCCTCCTTGACCTTCATGTATCAGCATTACGAAGAGTGACACTAAAAAATTGATCATGTTGCAAGAGTAGATAATTAAGCATTAGATTTTAAATTTTACTTGGATAATGAAGGCAAGGATGTCGTCACCGCCGGCGCTGAGGGCTGGTGCCCTGTCTTGCTCATTGCCACAGTTGCCAGCGACTTCCTGTCGATTCTCAAAGAGGCCAACTGGTGATTACGGAAACTAGTGAATTACATCTAACTTATAGTGCTAGCAAAAATATGTTGGGATTCAGATATATGATGATTACCACTGTGCAATGGTACAATTCTCCTGGCTTTTCCTGCTGTGGTGAAAACACTCAAACGTTGAAGCGATTACACTGGGGATTGAGAGACGGGGTGGGAGTTGTGTAAACACAAGTCTCATTCAACGTCACATCGGTACCCAGATTAAACTATTTCCTGAGTCCACACACCCTTCGCCTGGTTATGCCCACACCATCGTCGGTTGGTACGTCGATCGGGTGATTCTGGGTTATCCTACGTTTTTATCTCTCCTTTCTCCAGCGTTGGTTGGTTTGTCGATCCGGTGACTCTCCCAGAGTCCAGTGGACTGATAAATCCAAATAACAAATACAGCATCCCACACTACCCTGTTGCATTCCGTTGGTACCAGCACTTATCTTGCATGATAAGTTTGACTAATTAAATGGTGCCGCTATTATCACCGAAGTACCAAGTCTGCATATGGCACACTTGTATAAGATTAGAAGTGATTATGTAAGAGAAGGGCCTTCGTATATTATTTTTTATTCTGTTATGATATACTGATAATGATGAACGCATGAACCAAAAGGCTTCCAATGCATCTATGTGGAGTCAATTCTGTACATTGCCTGCTATAATTGTATTCCATGAAACTGTCACTGGCATTATAATTTTCAACTCTGCGAAGGCAGCCAGTAAGTCCCCACATCATATGTACATGTACATCAAAGCATGAATAACTTGAAACTCCACTTGCAAATCCATTCTTCAGGCTGAACAAGAACATGAAGGTGTAACATCTAGTATGGAGAAACATAGCTTGAGCCTCTTTGAAAATACGGCGATTTCATCACTACTTTAGGTTCCAGGACAGAGAAATAGGAAATTCTTAACCCAGACTCCCATCCATACATTACTATGCCCTCACAAAATAAATTAAAAGCTAAAGTCAATATATGGAGAAACCACAGGCTCCAGTGAACATAGCAAGAAATCAAGAATTGGGCAAAAGGCAAAGAAATGGAAATCACCTTCTGCGTCCTCCTCCTGAGATTCTTGGACCTTCGGGAGTCACCTCCGTCAACCAGCTTCTCCGCGACCTGTCCTCTGTTTCCGGTCACAATATTTGTCCGATCATCACCGTGTCCAGCGCCACCGGACCGAGGAGGAGCGGCTGCCATGGCGGAGGAGAGAGCGGGAGCGGGAGCGGCAACCAATCTGGAGGGAGGGTGAGGTGAACGGGTGGAGGGAGGAGATCCGTCCGTCGTATCCGGGGGAGGAGCGGCTGGCGTGGCGGTGCTCGCCGGCGGCCTCTGGCGGCTGCTCTATCCTCGTCCCCTCCGCTCCCTAGTTCTGTGGCCTGGCCCGTGGGTACCCACGTAAGAAGTTACGGAGTAGTTATGTGGGCTTGGGTTGGGTGACAGGCGCCGTGGGCTGCCCATTCACACCTGCAGCCTGAGGTGGTGACGAGCGACGAGGCCGAAGCGTTCAAAGGCGTCGGCGTGGCCCATTTTGGTTGTGGGGATTTAGATTTGGGATAGGGTTTTGTGTCCCATTTTGAGGTTTTTCCGTGTCTGATGTAGCTTCAACTTGTTTAGACAGCGAGTATATGTGCAGGTTCTTGTTGATTTATATATTAAGGTGTGTGCCATTGTAGGATCCGCATGTCCATGTCCATGGATTGCCCTCGGTTACTGCAAGTCTTGTACTAGTTCATGTCCACTGATGCTTGTACAAGTTAATGTCCATGATACTTATGATACTTGTACATAAGTTTCTCTGCTAGTCTTGTTGCTAGTCTTGTACAATGTATTGCTTGTACTGGCCTTGTACTACTATGTGTGCATGCCTGCCATTGATGCTTGTACAAGTTCATGCCATTGTTGTTTGTTCAATTCATTGAAGTTACTGTGTTGACAAGGTAGACAAGAGTAACCAACACCTCCTGACATGGAGGACGTGCTCCTGTGGAACCGCTGGCTAGTCAGGCATGTCGTGCCTGATAGGCGGGAGGAGGCACTGAAACTGTCCAACCGTACCTAGGGTCAGGCACGGAGACAAGGGGGACGCACTAGTAGGGAAAGGTTTATAGCCACCACAATACTGCTGGCGAACGTTTTTATTTGTGCGCCACTGATTATAGTGCTGGCGAACAAAATGTTATGTACGTCAACGGTACAAGTGTTACCGCTGTCGGACAACCGGTAACTCGCCAACGGTAGCGTCTAGCGGGGGTGGCTGTACTCTGGACTTAGCGCTGGCGAACATAACTAGTTGTTCGCCAGCGGTATAATTCTTAAAGCTGGCGAATGTCCAACTCAGTGCGCCAGCAGTAGGTGGCGGCGCTAGCAAATATTACCGCTGCCGAACCTCTCCGTTGTTCGCCAGCAGTTTCTGTCGTTGCACTGCAACATACACGCCCCACCACACCAAACCCGCGCACAGCCGCACACCTCCTCCATCCCCTTCTCCTCTCGATCCATCCAGATCAAGCCTCCCACATCTCCCTCCGCCGTCGCCCCATATTCCTCCAGCCCCAGCCGCTCCCCCTTCTACCGGATCCGCTCGATGCCGCCTCCTCCTTCGCCGATTAAGCAGGATCCGAAGCCCCCGCCTCCTCCTTCGTCGATCCGCTCGACGCTGTACACCGCATCTCCTCTCTCCCTCGTCGAGGCGGCGAACAGCCGGCACGCGCGCAGCTGCCGCCATAGCCCGCCCGCGCGTCTCCGGTACACGGTGAGTCGCCATGCTCCTCCAGCAAGGTCGCCGCCTCCCGAGTCTCCAGCCCGCCGCTGCGGTGGCCACCCCCCGTCTTCGGCGCCCCACACCCACCTCCGGCGCCCGCCCGTCTGCACTCCTTCTTCCCCGAGGAGCAGCCCGATGCAGCGATCCAGGACGGCACCGTTCTCGTGCAGGCAGGCTCCAGCGGCGGCCCTCTCCCTCCCCTGTCTGCCAACGCGGCAGCCCTCCCCCACTTGTGGCCCTGCTCCATGATACGCCACAAACGTATCTATAATTTCTTATGTTACATGCTTATATTATGCCAATTGCTACATGTTTTATATACACTTTTATATCATTTTATGCATTTTCTGGGACTAACCTATTAACAAGATATCACAGTGCCAGTTGCTTGTTTTCTGATGTTTTTGGTTTCAGAAAAGTTGTTAAGGAAATATTCTCGGAATTGGACAAACGAAACGTCAAAGTGCTTATTTTCCCCGGGAGGTTCCAGAACACCGAAGACGAGACGGAGGAGGACCCCGTGGGGCCCACACCCCCTCCCGGCGCGGCCACCACTTCTGTCGTGCGAGCACGGGGTGTGGGGCCCTCGAGGCTCCGCCGCCTTCGCCCTTTCGCCTACTTATACCCCTCGGATATCTAATACCTAGGACACGCACCTTTTTCCTCCACGAAGTCCAGAGCCGCCGCCGTCGTCAACCCTAGATCGGGAGGGTTCAGAAGCTCCTCCCGGCACCCTGCCGGAGAGGGGAATCATCACCGGAGGGCTCTACATCACCATGCCCGCCTCCGGACTGATGCGTGAGTAGTTCATCCTTGGACTACGGGTCCATAGCAGTAGCTAGATGGTTGTCTTCTCCTCTTGTGCTACCATGTTTAGATCTTGTGAGCTGCCTAACATGATCAAGATCATCTTTATGTAATGCTACATGTTGTGTTTACTGGGATCCGATGAATATTGAGTACTATGTTATTGCTTCATAATATATCTTGTGAGTGCGTTGTTTATGATCTTGCATGCTCTCCGTTGCTAGTAGATGCTCTGGCCAAGTAGATGCTTGTGACTCTAAGAAGGGGTATTTATGCTCGATATTAGGTTCATGTCTCTATTTAATCTGGGGTAGTGACAGCAAGCTCTAAGGTTGTAGATGTACTGTTGCTACTAGGGATAAAAGTGGTACTTTATCTAAGGGTATTTGTATTACTTACATTACACACATTGCCTAATGCAATTATCTGTTGCTTGCAACTTAATACTGAAAGGGGTGCGGACGCTAACCGGAAGGTGGATTATTAGTTATAGATGCGGTTGGAACGGTCTATGTATATTGTTGTAATGCCAAATGAATATCACACTAGCCATCATAACTATAGTATATGCATCATTATGCACTTCTTTATTCTGTCAATTGTCCAGCTGTAATTTGTTTACCCGCATGTATGCTATTATTATTTATGGAGAGACACCACTAGTGAACTGTGGACCCCGGTCCTTTTTCCTCAAACTGATAAACAATCCTACTGCAATCATGTTACTTTTATTCTCTGCAAGCAAACATCATTCTCCACACATACGTTTAATCCTTTGTTACAGCAAGCCAGTGAGATTGACAACCTCACTGTTAAGTTGGGGCAAAGTATCTTGGTTGTGTTGTGTGCAGTTTCCACGTTCGTTGCTGACACCGGTAGTGCGCCCTGCCAAAGTCATCTTCAACAACCTCCGGAAGATCTCTAGTTTCCTACTGGTTCGATAAACCTTGGTTTCACAACTGAGGGAAAACTTGCTGCTGCACTACTTCATACCTTCCTCTTGGGGTTTCCCAACAACACCTCACCGGTGCCATCAAGCAATTTTTCTGGCGCCGTTGCCGGGGAGACAAGAGTTTTTCTGTTCAGCAAAGTTTAGCTTCCCCTTCGACGCCAGCAATTTTTCTGGGGAAGCTAAGCTCTTCTACGAGGGGAGTCTCTCACATCCAATCTTTTTATTTTGTTATTGTCTTGCTTAGTTTATTTTTATTATTGTCTTGTTTACTTAATATCAAAAATACAAAAAAATTAGTTACTTGCAATTTATTTTATTGTCTTGTTTGCTTAAATATCAAAAATACAAAAAAATTAGTTACTTGCATTACTATTTTTATTTCGGTTTAGGTTTTATTGGTTCGGTTTGTTATTTATTATTTCGGTTTACTTTTTAATTTGCTAAAATGAGTACTGCTAAGAATACTAAGTTGTGTGACTTCACTAGCACCAATAATAATGATTTTATATGCACTCCTATTGCTCCACCTGCTTCTAAAGCAGAGTTCTTTGAAATAAAACCTGCTTTGTTAAACCTTGTTATGAGAGAGCAATTTTCTGGTGTTAGTACTGATGATGCTGCTGCCCATCTAAATAATTTTGTTGAACTGTGTGAAATGCAAAAGAAAAAAGATGTAGATGGTGATATTATAAAACTGAAATTATTTCCTTTCTCTTTGAGAGGAATAGCTAAAGAATGGTTGCTTTCATTGCCTAGGAATAGTATTGATTCATGGACTAAATGCAAAGATGCTTTTATTGGAAATACTATCCTCCTACTAAGATTATTTCTCTAAGAAGTAGCATTATGAATTTTAAACAACTGGATAATGAACATGTTGCTCAAGCTTGGGAAAGAATGAAATCTTTGGTTAAAAATTGCCCTACCCATGGACTGACTACTTGGATGATCATCCAAACCTTTTATGCAGGACTGAATTTTTCTTCAAGAAACCTTCTTGATTCGGCTGCGGGAGGTACCTTTATGTCCATCACTTTGGGGGCTGCAACAAAAATCTTGGATGATATGATGGTGAATTATTCCGAGTGGCATACTGAAAGGACACCTCAAGGTAAGAAGGTAAATTCTGTTGAATAAACCTCCTCTTTGAGTGGAAAAATTGATATTATTATGTCTATGCTTGTGAATGGTAAATCTCATGTTGATCCAAATAATGTTCCCTTAGCTTCTTTAGTTGCACAAGAAGAGCATGTTGATGTGAGCATGTTGATGTGAACTTCATTAAAAATAACAATTTCAACAACAATGCCTATAGGAACAATTATGGTAATAATAACTATAAGCTCTATCCTTCTAATAATGGTTATGTTAATTCTTATGGTAATTCTTATAGCAACAATAGGAATACTTCCACTGAACTTGAAACCATGCTAAAAGATTTTATCACTACACAAACTTCTTTTAATAAAACTGTTGAGGAAAAGCTTGGTAAAATTGATAATCTTGCCTCTAAAGTTGATAGTCTTACCCTTGATGCTGATCTTTTAAAATCTAAAGTCATGCCTAATGATACTAAAGAGAGTAAGGCTTTTGCTAAAATTAATGCCATCCAAGTTAGAATTGATGAAAATGTTAGGATGATGGCCCAATTGCATGCTAGATGGGAAAGAGAGAAAGAGCTAGCTAAGGAAGATAATATTGTTAAAGTTTTTACTATTACCACTACTGAAAATAATGTTACTTCACATGCTAGTAAGCCTCCTACTATTAATGGTAACATAGTTGGTGTTGGAAATATTTCTTCTACTTCTTCCAAAAAGTTAAAATTGCCTAAAACTGCTGAAACTGTTATTGATAAAAGTGCTGAAATTTTTAAGAACATAGGAGATGGTGGTTCGGTTTGCTTTGATGATAATAATTTTGATTTTGATAATTGTAATATCACTGAAGTTATTAAGTTCTTGCAAAAGTTAGCCACATGTCCTAATGCTAGTGCCATGAACTTGGCATTTACAACCCATATTACAAATGCTCTCATTAAGGCTAGTGAAGAGAAATTAAAACTTGAAGCTTCTATCCCTAAGAAGTTAGAAGATGGTTGGGAGCCCATCATTAAAATAAAAGTGGATAAATTTGATTGCAATGCTTTATGTGAACTTGGTGCAAATATCTCTGTTATGCCTAAAAAGCTTTATGATATGTTTGATTTGCCACCTTTGGAACATTGTTATTTGGATGTTTTTCTTGTTGATAATGCTATGAAGAAACCTGTGGGGAGAGTCAATGATGTTCTTATTATGGTTAACAATAACCTTGTCCCCATTGATTTTATTGTCTTGTATATTGAATGCAACCCATCTTGTCCAATTGTTTTGGGAAGACCTTTCCTTCGCACGGTTGGTGCTATTACTGATATGAAAGAAGGAAATATAAGGTACCAATTCCCACTTAAGAAAGGTATGGAACACTTCCCTAGGAAGAAAATGAAGTTACGTTTTGATTCTATCATTCGTACAAATTATGATGTTGATGCTTTATCTCTTGGAAACACTTGAATATCACTTTCTATGCCTAGCTGAAAGGCGTTAAAGAAAAGCGCTTATGGGAGACAACCCACTTTTTATTTCTGTTATTTTATTTTATTGAGTCAAGGAAGATGTCTACCTCTGTAGCAATTCATTTGTATCTTTACTTTATTGCATTGTTGGGTCAAGTTAAGCCTCTAGTAGAAAGTTGATGCTAAATTTGGATTGCTGTGCTGAAACTGTTTTCTGCTGTCCACCGTTAAATTCATAACTCTTTACATAAAAATCGGATGGACCTGGGATTTTTTGTGCGTAATCCTCAGATATATATGCAACTTTCATTAGTTTTGAGTTTTCTGATTTGAGCAATTTAAGTACCTCGAAAAAATTCGTCTTTAGGAACTGTTCTGTTTTTGACAGATTCTGCCATTTATTTTGCAATGCCTCTTTTACTATTTTGAATGGATCTTTTTGTTCCATAAAGTATCAGTGGCTGTAGCTAATGTCCAGTAGCATTGGTAGCAATTGTGTTCATGCAGAATATAAGAATTTTTTGTGCACTAACCCTATAATGAAGTTTACTTTGAGTTTGGTGTGGAGTAAGTTTTCAAGGATCAAGAGAGAAGGATGATATGATGTGATCAAGAAGATGAAAGTGCGAAAGCTTGGGGATGCCCCCGTGGGTCACCCAAGCATATTTTAAGAAGACTCAAGCGTCAAAGCTTGGGGATGCCTTGGGCATCCCCTTCTTCATCAACAAACTATCAGGTCATCTCTAGTGAAACTATATTTTAATTCGGCCACATCTTATGTGCTTTACTTGAAGCGTCTTTTTGTTTTTGTTATTTTCATTCTCTGAATAAAATGGATCCTAGCATTCTTTTGTGGGAGAGAGACATGCTCCGCTTTTTCATTTGAATACTCGTATTCTTCACTTATATTTGTTGAGTATTCTTCTATAGCTACTGCAATACTTTCAGCTCTTGTTTTTCATGCATCTCTTGTTCAGAGTTGTTAGTTCTCATATGTTATACTCTCTTGATTCGTTGTTATATACTTGGAGAGTTTATGTTTAAATAAGTTGATTGGTGTTTGGTTAGGAACAGAAAATGTTAAATGTGGTAGATGGTATAACTAAATGATACATAATCTTGTAGATCATTAAATTGTGTCACTTGAATCATTGATGTTGTTTTGAGATATTAATATGCTTAATGGTAAACATGATGGTTTAGTAAGGTGGAATGATTAATGGTTGGTCTAGCAAACTTGAAGCTGTGCCACACTTAAATTTCCAGTTGATAGCATAATGAAATATGACTCCTAATGTTAAAAGCAACCGTAATGACTTTGTGTTATGCGCTACGGTCGGGCTCCCAACAGTGACTTGTTCATTTGCCACAGTCCCTCGTGGAGTGATTTTCATTATGCCTTGTAAGATCATGTTTCTATTTGGAATCCTTTTTCTTGTGAGTTCTAAAGCTGCGGTTTTTATGGCACTTCCACCTCCATATTTGCTAGCCTCTTCGGTACTTTGCATTGCCCTTTCTCACATTGAGAGTTGGTGCATACTTCGCGGGTATATCCAAAACTCGTGGGAGATCTTCATCATGTTCTCCTACACATAAACCAAATATCTTACTCAAAACATCCACCATACCTACCTACTACAGCATTTCCATAGCTGTTCCGAGATATATTGGCATGCAACTTTCATCTTACATTACATGACTTGTTGTCATTTATCATTTATATATTGCTTTGCATGATTCTATATAGCTGATGTGTGGTTTTACCCATGTTACGCTAGATCATTGCATATCCTGCTACACTGGCAGAGGCACCGTTTCATACACCATGTTTTATTCATCATGAGATATTTGTACCAAATGTGTGTTGTCATATTATCATATTAGGATGTTTGCCCCTAAAAGTGAAAAGAGCCATGGAGGCCATCGAAAAGAGAAACAGAAAAATACAAAACAATAGAAAAAAGAGAAAGAGAGAAAAAAAAAAGGGGCAATATTACTACTCTTTGTTCACACTTGTGCTCATGTTATAGCACCCATATTATTCATAGTCATCATTTCTGCTCATGTTTAGCACCTTTACTCCATATGTGAGAGTTTTCATGTTTTACTTGCATAACTATGTGGGGAACTTTACACTATAGAACTTGGCTTGTATATTCCAATGATGAGCCTCCTCAAAAGTGCTCTAGGTCTTCATGAGCAAGCAAGTTAGATGCACCCCCACTAGTTACATTGGAGAGCTTTCATACACTTATAGCTCTATGTGCATCCGTTGTGTGGCAATCACTACTCCTTGCATAGCTTCGATTATAAGACTTCCTCTTGTCTAATGATCACTTTCAGCTGTGTGAGACTTTCTTCCGTTGGCCTTCCAAACCCCCATTATTATTCTCTTAGCCACAACATCCTGGTGCCAGGAACTAACGCTGAACACTTGCTTGTTTTTGTGTGAACAAATAGAGAAATGATCTTCTACGTGCATATTGCTATCGCTTGACTTGATCCTTTCACAAAGTTGTCATGATTGTTTGATTCATTACATGATTATATTGTTGTGCTTGAAGCTTAAATCATCTTTAATATCTACTTTGCACGGTTGATTGTTCTCTATTACTGATTCATTTAAAGTTTTGCTTTGTTATGCCTACTTGTTTATTCATTACTCATTTGATATCATTATAAACTACAGCTTTTATTTATTTGATCTCAACTTACATGCATTACATTATTATTTGATCAAAATTGTGTGAAGCATGTCACTTCAGAAATTATTCTTGTTATCGTTTTACCTACTCGGGACGAGTAGAACTAAGCTTGGGGATGCTTGATACGTCACAAACGTATCTATAATTTCTTATGTTCCATGCTTATATTATGCCAATTGCTACATGTTTTATATACACTTTTATATCATTTTATGCATTTTCTGGGACTAACCTATTAACAAGATGCCACAGTGCCAGTTGCCTGTTTTCTGCTGTTTTTGGTTTCAGAAAAGTTGTTAAGGAAATATTCTCGGAATTGGACAAACGAAACGTCAAAGTGCTTATTTTCCCCGGGAGGTTCACCGAAGACGAGACGGAGGAGGACCCCGAGGGGCCCACACCCCCTCCCGGCGCGGCCCCCCTTCTGCCGCGCGAGCACGGGGTGTGGGGCCCTCGAGGCCCCGCCGCCTTCGCCCTTTCGCCTACTTATACCCCTCGGATATCTAAGACCTAGGACACGCACCTTTTTCCTCCACGAAGTCCAGAGCCGCCGCCGTTGTCAACCCTAGATCGGGAGGGTTCAGAAGCTCCTCCCGGCACCCTGCCGGAGAGGGGAATCATCACCGGAGGGCTCTACATCACCATGCCCGCCTCCGGACTGATGCGTGAGTAGTTCATACTTGGACTACGGGTCCATAGCAGTAGCTAGATGGTTGTCTTCTCCTCTTGTGCTACCATGTTTAGATCTTGTGAGCTGCCTAACATGATCAAGATCATCTTTATGTAATGCTACATGTTGTGTTTGCTGGGATCCGATGAATATTGAGTACTATGTTATTGCTTTATAATATATCTTGTGAGTGCGTTGTTTATGATCTTGCATGCTCTCCGTTGCTAGTAGATGCTCTGGCCAAGTAGATGCTTGTGACTACAAGAGGGGGTATTGATGCTCGATAGTAGGTTCATGTCTCTATTTAATCTGGGGTAGTGACAGCAAGCTCTAAGGTTGTAGATGTACTGTTGCTACTAGGGATAAAACAGTAGTACTTTATCTAAGGGTATTTGTATTACTTACATTACACACATTGCCTAATGCAATTATCTGTTGCTTGCAACTTAATATTGAAAGGGGTGCGGACGCTAACCGGAAGGTGGATTATTAGTCATAGATGCGGTTGGAACGGTCTATGTATATTGTTGTAATGCCCAAATGAATATCACACTAGCCATCATAACTATAGTATATGCATCATTATGCACTTCTTTATTCTGTCAATTGCCCAGCTGTAATTTGTTTACCCGCATGTATGCTATTATTATTTATGGAGAGACACCACTAGTGAACTGTGGACCCCGGTCCTTTTTCCTCAAACTGATAAACAATCCTACTGCAATCCTGTTACTTTTATTCTCCGCAAGCAAACATCATTCTCCACACATACGTTTAATCCTTTGTTACAGCAAGCCAGTGAGATTGACAACCTCACTGTTAAGTTGGGGCAAAGTATCTTGGTTGTGTTGTGTGCAGGTTCCACGTTCGTTGCTGACACCGGTAGTGCGCCCTGCCAAAGTCATTTTCAACAACCTCCGGAAGATCTCTAGTTTCCTACTGGTTCGATAAATTTTGGTTTCACAACTGAGGGAAAACTTGCTGCTGCACTACTTCATACCTTCCTCTTGGGGTTTCCCAACAACACCTCACCGGTGCCATCACTCCACCGACGGCCGCCCGCATCAGCCTCGCCGGAGAGAGGACGGCGCACCCCTGGCCTAGGTCGGAGGCGGTGCTTCGAATCCCGTGGCATCCTCCACACCGACGCCAACATCTCGCCTTATCCCTTTGGTAATTAAGCTTCTCGCCTGCTCGCCTTCTCCCCGATGGGCTTGATTTGTGCTAATTTGAATTCATTATATACACATTGTAATCGTAACAATTGCAAAACATAAATAATAATGTATATCCTCCTTTTCCATTGTAATCGTAACAATTTGAATTCAGTCCGTATTTAGCTCATATTGAAACATTCTATAATCTATGTAACTAAGTGAGTAGAATTTAGTGGGAGAGGATGACTCTAGAGTGGGAACATGGAAATACAATGACTTTTGGTTTGGTGGAACGACAATATACACAGTACACATTCTTGATTCTAGAGTGGGAACTTGACCTATTTGGATGATAGATTTCCAAGACAGTAGCTTGATAGATTTATAGTTGCTGGTTTCATATATTTTCTTGGGAATACATATTCTTGATTTATGCGGTTACTATTTTACTTCATTTTTACCTTTTGTTTCTTATACTTCATTTTTGTGAACCGGCCGATGATTAGAAACAGGACTAAGTGAACCGCAATTGGATCTATCCAACCGAGTACACTTCTCACAAACATTCGAATTGTGCGTACTACTTGGTTGGATACAGCCAATTGTGGTTTTCTTTCAGTGCCTATATTATGAGGCCTATCCTAGTTTTTTGTTGTCTATTTTCATGATGTTGATTTGATGACTACTTTTGGCCGATGATTAAACAGATGGTTGCACATTGCATCTTCAGGGAGGTGTGAGTGAACCATGTTGTCTGAACATATATGCAATGTTCATTCCACGTTGTTCGCTCACCCCGTCCCTGAAGTTCATGTGTGTGTGATCAATTCCATATGAGGCCTTGCTTGTTTTTGTTGAGTGCTTTTTAATTTGCATTTTACCTTCTCTCTGATTTTGTGTGTCCGGTCTATAAGCATGAGTCATGCTTTTCAGTTGACACTACATTTTTAGAATGCCGATGATTAAACTGTTGTGACACCGTGTGATCAGGAGGTGGCGTCTCCAAAACTTGTGATGTGCACGAATACACATTTTCTGCATCCCACGGGATTTCAGAAACGCCATCTCTAAATTTGTGTGTCCAGTCTAACTATGAGGCATGCTTTTCAGTTGACTGCACTTCATTTCTAGAATGCCGATGATTAAAACAATGTGACACCGTGTGATCCAGAGGTGGAGTCAGTGAGACCTGTGAGGTGCACGAATACACATTTTCTGCATCCCACTGGATCTCACTAACTCCATCTCTGAATTTGTGTGTCTAGTCTAAGTATGAGGCATGCTTTTCAGTTGCCATTACATTTCTAGAATGCCGATGATTAAACTATTGTGACACCGTGTGATCCAGAGGTGGCGTGAGTGAGACCTGTGATGTGCACGAATACACATTTTCTGCATCCCACTGGATCTCGCTGACGCCATCTCTAAATTTGTGTGTCCAATCTAAGTATAAGACATGCTTTTCAATTGACAGTACTTCATTTTCTAGAATGCCGATGATTAAAACAATGTGGCGCACTATATGATATCCTGATAGTTTGTTGAACCTTGTATGATTCACACATATAAGTTGTGTGCCTCCTACTTGGTTCAACAAGGTTATCAGGATTCATTGTGTGTTTCTAATAATATTCTAAGTATGAGCCATATTTTTTTTAAATCTTGTTTATTAGTTTTGTATTCTTTAGAATGCCGATGATTAAAATGTTGTGACACTATGTGATACAGAGGTGGCGTGAGTGAAACTTGTGATGTGCACGAATATATTCACATTTTCTGCATCCCACTGGATTTCACTTACGCCATCTCTGAATTTATTTGTCCAGTCTAAGTATGAGGCATTCTTTTTTGTTGACCCTACTTCATTTCTAGAATGCCGATGATTAAAATGATGTGGCGCACTATATGATATCGTGATAGTTTGTTCAACCTTGTATCATGCACAAATATAAGTTGTGTGCCTCCTACTTGGTTCAACAAAACTATCAGGATTGCTTGTGTGTTTCACTATATGAGGCATCATTCTTGTTTATAGTTTCGTATTCTCTAGAGAAGTCGATAATTAAAATGTTGTGTATAGGGAGGAGCCGGAAGCTAGAAGCTTGGACCCGGAAGATGAAGACCAACTTCCTCGTGATCCCCTCGTCAGCTCTAGCTAGGTTTTATATATGTCTATGTGATGGTTGTAACTTACCCGACTACTTGTTTTGGAAAACTTGCGACCAACTTAATTCCGATTCTTGTGTGTGATGAACAATATATTTGTAATGCATGGGTGATGAACATGTTTGTAATGCATATGTGATGAATCAATATTTGGTCTATGTCTAGTACACTTCTTGATTTTCTGGAATTCTGTATGAAACACCTGCTATATATAGATATATAATCTTGTAATGCAATTTTTAATAAAAATATTAAATTTCGGAAAACATACCGTTGGCGCACAAATATCCCTACCGCTGGCGAACGTCCACTGTTCGCCAGCGCTACCACTTACTACCGCTGGCGGATAACGCCGTTGTTCGCCAGCGCTAACTATACCTACCGCTGGCGAATAGTATGTGCTACCACTGCCGGAGCCGCACCGGCGAACGGTTGTTCGCCAGCAGTAGGTAAATACTGTTCGCCAGCAGTAGGCTTTTCCCTACTAGTGAGGGGCTACGCCACCCGTATGGTCATGATTTTCTTAAGAAAATTAGCCATGTCCGCTTCTTATCAATGATGTTTTAGCTGTTTTAGCCCCCCTCATTCAGATCACAAGGACTAATCAGTCTAGTTCCACCCCCTTGAGCTAGGCTCCGTCCCTGCCTAGGGCCAGCGAACCGACGATCAGCCGCATCCCCAGGCCAATAGAACCTCACTGCTTCTACGTCCCAGCTCAACAACGATGATATATCTGTTGATGCTCGTCATCCTCACATCGTACCAGGTCGCGGTGAAAGACTGGCTGTAGATCCCCCACTACCTCATTGCATGCCGCTCGCGCGATCGACGTGCCACTGTTGCGACGAGTGGGTGCAAGTGACCATGCACGGTGGCGAGATGGTGCTAGGCCAGAACTAGCGGGATGTGGTGCCGAAGTACGAGCTGGAGGAAGTCGATGCCGTCGTGTTTAGACTCACCTCCCACGACTTCAACCTCACCATCTTCAAGAGTGGCACGTTGATGATGAAGGTCTGAACCTGCTCTTACCACGGTTAACTCGAGCGTAGTAACTTCAGCATGTACTGATGCATTTTGATCAGCAGCAACATGGTCTTTTGAAAACAATCTGTGTTCATTGTCTCAGGGCTTCAGATTGAGGACTTTGCACGCTCCAAGATGGAGGCATCGGCGAACGAGCGCAAGGAAGAGAAGTCCATAGCGTTAAACATCCTCTGATCTGAAGCAAACCACCTCTTTCATTGAAACTAGGTAATTGCCCGTGCGTTGCAACGGGGTATAAATATTTTAATGGATCCAAACATTTTTTTGGCTCAATGTGGAGATAAATGCTTTGCTCATGGCATTCTTCTCAATCATTGTATTGTACTTGTAAAAATGTTTCACAGAGAGAAATACATCATCAGTTTGTGTGTGGCGAAAATGTGTACACATGTGGTTCTAACAGATGTTAAGATTATTTAGGTCTTCTGCTATCCAACAACACATCACTTTTTATGTGCATTAAATCTTAATTTCATAAAGCGCGTGGAGGGAAAACCTTAATTTTATCCATATTGTAACAAATCAATAACAGTTGCTAGAAGAAGAAAAAACAAATCAGCATCTATTTCACACACTATGAACTACCGCACTATGGCTCTAGAACATGAAGTTCTCTAGCTCCAGACGCCTCCACATTCATCTCCCAACTATCAAGTGACAGTAAATTCTAAGCACAAACAAATACTGTTAGCTCTAGCCAAACTTCAATAGAGAAAGCTCAAGAGCACAACGGCACCCCACGGGATTTGATTACCCAAAAATAGAGCATCATATAATAGAGCCACATTATGTTAGTCTAATTAGTCAAGTCGGATACTACAGGAGCAACATAGCTGGGGTGAGGTGGACGACATGAGATCCAGTCGATCAAGATCATTAGCGCAGGGATGATGTCAGACTTTAGCTACCTTGACCTTGCGAGCACACCTTGGGAATATATCCAGCTTGGCCTTGTAAGTCTTGAGACTTGAAACATTAGACTGCATACTCTCAAGTGACCTGTTCTTACGATGGTGGTCCACATAAATATCAGTGGTAGTTGCGAGCTTCTTAGGGATGCCTGCTGCCTGCACTTACAACATAAAAGAACATCAGCCAAAAGATACAGGATGTTACATAAGAAGTATCATACATGTCATAATAGCATCCTGATAGATAATCATATTGCGAGGATAACTCTATTCTCAATAATTCACTGTGAATCTTCGCAACCTTCTTTTTTCAAGCTGTAAAAAAAAGAATTGTAAGATGGTTATTCCAAATAAAGTCGAGCAACAAAATTACAAGCCGATGACAATTTGGTAGCCAATTAGGGATACTGCATAACATTGCATTTTTAAAGATCAAGTGTGTCCATCTAGAAAATGCAGATATCACTCCATCTATGGCAATAGATGTATACCAAATTTCAAAAGAATGTGAACTGATACTGCAGCTTCTTTCATGGTATGTTTTTGTGTAATTGCCTTGGGTAGTCTCCTCAAGTGTTGCTAATTGAAGGGATAATCCCTGATTTCTCTTTTCATATGTAAACTCCCCACGGTGTGACATATGTTACATAACACACATGGATTTATGCCCAAAATAGATCTGTTATATATATAAGCCTTGTAACAGTTTTTGGCAACTCAACCCAGCTACCCCAGCGTATGGTGCGTAGAAAAATGTGATATGCATGTATAATGTAGCAAGCTCATGTTGTTACCTTTTTTTGTGCATCAGTTTCTTTTTAGTTGATCCAACTCTCCAGCTTATGGTGGGAAGCTACTGGCGTGAAAAATTCAAAAGAATTTAAATAGACTGGAGTTTGTGCAAATTGTTTCAGTAAACCACATAAATGAAAAGCCTTTGTCGAGTATTGCATCTATGGAGTTTGTACATGTGTCCAGCTAGAGTAGTTCTTGGGGAAAAAATACCACTAAGATTGTAAATTGTTCTTCTGTTTTTTTGCTTGATTCATCGGTGCTTAAAACTACTGATAATTCCTGGTGTTTGATGAATTGTGATCACTACAGTGAGCTTTTGGTTGCAAACTATGATAGATCGAGCAAATATGTGTTATACTTCTATTGGAAAATTGTGTACTACTTCGGAACTTTGAACATAAATAATGATGACCTCGAACACCTGGAGTCACAAGGATTTGAAGGCCAGCCCGTTAGAATACCCTGATGTTTGCCCTCAGCTCAATGAGCTCATTGTACAAACACCACTACTCTCCCCTCAGCTGAATACTTTGTGGACACTCCTTAGCACTTAGCAGACTTCAGTATATTATACCTATCCACTAAAAACTACACCAAACAAGAAGATATAATTACTGGAAGCAACAAAGCAAATAGGATTTTACATCCATCCTTATGTGCATGCTTGTCTGTATACCTAGGAAGCAGAGGGCAGGAGAGCTGGCAGGACTTGCGATCCCCTTCATCTGTGGCGACCGGATAAGGCAATCATCTGCTTGATCCACGAACTGCTGCAAGAACAAGAAATCTAGAAAGTATTAGCAAATACCAGAGTATGGGGATAAATAGAAACAATGTCTTAGAGATGAATAGGAGCCATGAAATTCAAAAGATCTGAGCGGAAGAACACATAATATTCACTGGATCCGTGTCAAACAGCTGGAAGACTATCATCTCATAAAAGAACATAACCTATGATTAGCAGTGCACGAGAGGGACAGATTAAATATACAGACCCACCTAAGTCCTCCTACAAAAAGAGATCGTCCAGCTGATTCGCCACAAGGTCCTCCACGGAGAGATCGTCCAGCTGATTCGCCAAGAGGTCCACGGCGGGTGCCTGCTGGACACCGTGGGGACAACAGTCATGGTCGACGCTTGCTTGCAAGGAGGACGGGATTCGTTCACGACGGTCGATTGCCATGGTCGGAGCTTGATGAGGTCAGCGCTGGGGCCTCGAGGGAGTCGTTCACTGGGATTCTGATGGGAGGCAGGATTAGAGAGGGAGGCCAGAACGGTCCAGCGAGCGGGGCAACGACGAATAGCGGGGCTGGAGCTCAGTGAAGGGGTTCCATTTCTCCCTCTGGAGGAGCCGGGCGGCGCCGGTGATGGGGATCGACTGGGTGGCGGCGTGGAAGAACGGTTGCTCTGTTCGGGAGTTTCAGATCTGTTCGCTTGATCGGGGAGGGGGAAACGACGCGGGACGAAGCCACGAAGGGAGGTGGAGCAATGATGAGCGGAACTTCATGGTGGCAGACTATGGAGCGGATGGACAATCGGGGCGTCGAGATTGAGGTGGAGCTGCTCTTCGGTAGAGAGAGGCGACGGCCTGGCGAGGGAGACGGAGAGGATGGCAGCGCTATAGAACAGAGGCGGCGGGCGAGAGATCGTGCGAGGGAGGAGATCTTCCGTACGGTCCCACCTGTCGGCCCAAATTTTGTTCGAGAGGTGTGACGAAGGAGGTTGGACGAAGGTGGGCAGAAAGAGGAACCAAATTCTTTTTTTTAGGTAGTAGAGATAGAGATAGAGATAAACCAGCTGTGTACATGAACACAAACACACGACAGGACTACGACGGCCAGAGCAGAGCTTCAGTGGATGTTCTTAGGCCTTGTTGCATTACTAGACAATAAAGAGAAGTTTCATGTCTCGGCTCAATAATTACAATAACATATCACCTTTAGTAATATATTCCTAAAAGGACAAACTATTCTTTCGATTAAGAAACGGAAAAAAATACATGTAAGCACAGAATCAACATTGCTAACAGTGTGGCGTATCGAACACGTCATTCATGTATAGATCATAATTACAGGTCATGCATCTCGAGTTAGTAACACCTTACCGCGGCAGTTTCTTTGAATTAGTTAAACGACAAGGGTACCAAACTCCAACTATATGTCTGTGGACTGCTTGCCATCACCGAGAAGCACCAGAAATAGCAGGAGCTGGCATGCCGAGGATTTCTTTGTGACATCAGCATCTATTTCAATTGGTCCAGACCGCAACTTCCATCATTCTTTTAACTTAGGAAATATGTACCTTCCTCAACGCCAGGCTCAAGTAATCTCCCAGAATTCTCGTTGTCTAGCCCACTTGAGCTGACAAGTTTCCAGTTCGTATCGTTACCGATCTGTTTGCTGGCACTCTTTGGCAGATGCAAGATGATGGCATTTCATGGAAGTCATCTCTTCCATGTCTGGTATCATCTGGTTCCCCCATAAGGCCCCTCTGGATTTTCTTTATCTTCCGTGAAAATGTATCCCAGCCCATTTGATTCCGTGTCTGAAATAATACATTGAGCTTTTTCGTGTTTGGCCGAATAGTTCTCTTGTGGCCCATGTATCGCCTATAGATTTGATAAGGCATGAAGACCACCATATCAAATACAGAATCAGACAAGTATAATTTAACTACCAGCAGCAGACATAACTATGCCAAACATACAAAGAGACCGTTGTAGCGTTAGGGATAAGATAACTAGGATGCATGGGCCTGAGAGTGTGGACCGTACCTCATGGCAATTTTTTGCATTGTGTTACAATATACTCCCCCCTTCCCAAAATATAAGTCATATAAATTTTGTCCTAATTCAAACTTTTTTATGTTTGACCAACTATTGATTTATTTGGTATTATAGATAGATAATTAGATATCGATATTTTAGTCCATAAACTTGGTCAAACCCAATAAGTTCTTTGGGACAAAACTTGTATGAATTATATTCAGGGAAAGGAGAGGGTATTCTAGAAAAGTATTTTCCAAAATACTCAAAACATATTCAGATATAAGAAGGATGTATACCTGCGTCCAGCTAATACCTTGGCCATGTTTCCATTATTATTCGTAACAAAAACATCACTCTCATCACATACAATGAAGTCAAGAGCAGCCAATCGTGAAGAAAATGGAAGGAATGGTTTCAAATCAGCCCCAGCAAGCATCTCCTTGGTGTAGAAGTTTGGAAAGAGTTCCCGCAGAGGTCGGAGAGTTTCATCTCCGCCATATATTTCTCCAGAAGCAACATACAGGTAAGTCTCATTGCCAAAACCAAGAGCTCGCAGCATTAAACCAATTTCATGAGGAGTCAATGGACATTTCCCCCTAGTGCGCTCATCCTCAGCACTTAAGTCCTGCTAGCAATAAATCTAAAATCATTTCGCCATTAAAACCTTACACTAAATGACACCAACTGACCAACATCCAATCACCGGAAACATCATCCCTAAAAGTAATAATATCTCAAATAAAATGTTCTTTTAGGGAAATCCTACTCAAATATTCTTGTAGGTGCAAAAAAGATACGCAAAACCCGGCAATAAAAAGGAAGTAAAACCCGACAATATGTACTAAATCAGCGACAACTAATGTGGAACGGAGGGAGTAATAATCAGAGTTATGGGTCCTTATGTTAAGAACAATACAATAGGGAAGTCTCACAAAGTTTAGAGTCTTACAGGTAATGTATCCCATCGTTTTCTAATTTCAGCAAGTTCCTTTCTTTCCTTTTCACCACCACCGTAGTAGCAGCCAGAAAATGCAAGCATGTCAGGTTCAAACCTAATAATGATATAACGAAGAAATGATGTTTAGTAAATATGTGAAATTTCAGGGCAGCTGCTCATAATTTAACTTAGGGAGGACACCTCAAGTGAATGGCAACATATCGTGAGCTCATGATTCTCAGCCTCCGCACCAACTTTTTACCCAGACTTTGTATGGATTTTGTAAATCTTAATGCATGAAAGTTCACTCGACACCGTAACTTCTGCAGTTCTTCATCAAGCTCATTGGTGAGTCGATAATCAAACTTAGTTAGTTGCAAAGCCTGCAAAATTTTGAACAGTTGAGTTAATAAGCAAGTGTAAGTGAATATATATATTCATCAGTACAAATAACTCACATATCTTTATAACGATTTCATATACGTTGCCAATTAATAAAAATGCACTAGTTTTGTTTACTTACTCGTCTTCGCATCAGTATAGGTAAAACTTCATCAATGTAAAACTCAGGCATGGATTTTCTAGGTGCCCGCATAGTCCATGGGAGTTTATCCATTGATGTCATCACTTCGTAAGGGATCCTTTTCACAACAGTTACATCCTTTGATAGGTATGAAATGAACCAGTCCGCATCAAAAATATCGGAGAAGTCGCTGCATAGAACACACACGGTATGAAGACAATTCTCTGTCAGTCGCAGTCAACTATTGACAATGCCATGTAATCTAAAGTTTTTAGGTCACCTGACATCCTTCCAGAATGAGTGGTGGTCTAACTCCGGCACAACAAGTGTGGCATTCAAAATCCAGGCAACAACAACAGCATCTGTTATCTGGAAACTGAAGATCATAATGGTAATACAATGGGTGATAAAAACAAATCAATTTCAAGTTGAACGTAAATTATACCCCTATGCGTTGTTGGTTCAGTCCCCCGCTAGTAGCAATGAGCAAGTAACCAGTAGAACGGTTCTCCGGCACAGCAGCTGAAAGATGAACACAAAGAAACCTCAGCGCTGTAACTTTTCTTGGCCTTCACAGCTCTACGTTAAAAGGGTTGGGGGGAACATGATTGATTGAGTAGACTAACATCTTAACTTTGGGCTCCTCCCACTGCATCCGTGGTACAAGTTGGAATACCTTGATTTCCATATATCAATGGGTCCATTATTTCTAACCTGCATATTGTCGGCAGGGCAGAACAATATCAATGCAGAACAGAGACATAGCTATCAAGCAGAAAATGACATAAACAGAGAAGGTTGCAAGGATATGCGTGAACAAACACGAAAGATACTATAGTAAAGCTTCACACTCCAAAAATCAGCTACTTGATTAGCGAAATTACGAATTCCACAAACGAACTTCTCACTCAAATTTCCTTCGATTAGTCTCTACTAGGTTACGATTTGACAAGTGTAGCCATCCCGAATTTCACTGACCAAACTCAAATTCTTCCTAGAGGAAACATAATCAACAAACCACATAAACAGAAACCTGTGCAGAAAATTCCGTCGAACAACACATTTAAAGGTGTCCAAGCTTCCACAAATTACCTGATTGGACCGCCACCGGCTTCGGATCCGCGACCAGTCGGCGTCAGTGACGATGTGCCCGGTGAAAAGTGATACGAAACCTAGAACGAATAGAGCCGTGCCCAGGAACACTGGGGAAGGCTGCGTCCTCCTCGCCGCCTTGGGCGAGGCGGAGCCCGCACCGGAGTGTGGCTTCGCCGGATCAGGCTTCCTTCCCATGCCGCGCTCTTAACAGGTGTTCACCCACGGCAGATCCCAGTGTGCAGAAACTGCAGCCTCGGCACCGCTGAGAACGCCGGAGCTCGAGCCGCTGCGCTAGATCCTGGAGGCGTGGGAGCTCGCAGAGAGGGCGTCCATGGCGAGTGGAGGAAACAGTCGTGTGAACGTGGAGCGGAGCGTGGGCTGAACCACAGGGCCCACAGGCCACGGACAAGTAAAGCCGGAACGCAAAAGAGGTGGGCTGCGTCTTCTTCTTTTTCTGCCATACTAGGTGGATGCACGGTAATATGTTGGGCCAGCTAAATTTGTGGGTTCGCTGGTGCCGGCCCAAATAAATTTTTATATGTGACACCTTTGCCATTCAGTTTTCGCATATCCATGTTAAACAAAAGTCGACACATTATATACGAAAATGAAATTATTTATACTTTAGTAATTTTCATTTCAAATAGACGAATATTAACTTTCTCCTTTTGTCCTGACATCTAGAGCTCTCTGCCAACATACTCCACCAAATTAGGGCTTGTTTGATGCAGATGATTCTAAGGTGATAAGAAAACTCTGAAATTGGAGAGGAATTTTTATGGTAGAACTAATTAATATCAAGACGTTTTGATCAGCATGAAAACTACAAAATTATAATATGATGTTGTTGTGGATGGAAATAATCCTAGAGTGAAAATCTAGGGATTCTAATCATGAGAATCAAACGACCACCACTATAGGGAAAAATTGTAAGGATTCAGACATGAATACTATAAAAATCATGTGAATCAAAGGCATGTAAACCTATTTCAGCACCTACCCTCCTCGACCTCCTTTGATGACGGGTTGGGTGAGGTCCCACCTTGTGAAGTCCCTCTTATTATAGGTTCTCCTTTTTTACTTTAGTTACATATGAGGACATGGTGTTTTAGCTCAGAGGACCATCTAGCCCCATTAAGGGAAGTGTATTTTAAAAATATGTGAAAATGTAAAAAAATATAATAAATTTGGAGTGTACCTCTGATTTTTTTCTGATGGCACACAAAGTTCCATACAAAAATCATGTTTTTGTGTTTTGTATAAAAAGACAAATCCAGTGCTCAAAATGACTTTTTACTAGACATGTTTTAATACACATGGCTCAAAAAATGCCTTTTTACGAAAATTTGTGTGCCTACATACAATATCTATATGTACACCCGATATTTTTTTATATATTCTTTGACATAGCGAAATATGTTTTTTCATAATAGGAGCATCTAGTCCCACAACACAAAATGGATTTCCGTATATATGAGATATGACAGCTTTAATCAGTGTTTTTTAGCACTATGTGGGATAATGAGGATCATGTTGTTGACGTTGAAGCTAAGTACTGCTCATACAGAGGTTTCACATCCCCATTCGGTGGTGGTTTTGTGCTTCATTTTCCTCGGTGGTTTGCGTCATGATCTCAGATACGACTCTCTACTACCTAGTGCGTATGAACAATGTGCCTACTTTTCTTTTATGGAGTTTATATCGTTTGTGACCCATGAGCCAGACTTTATAGCTACTATTGTACATACTATCTTTGTCCTTTCCTTACGTGAATCAGCAAGCTAGTATCATGCATCATATTTTCATCCTTCACCTAGTGTCGACAAAAGCATTCAAAGTTGAGGAGCGGGTCAAGCATTTCTTCAAATAAGTATTTTCCCTGTTTACTGATTTGTATGCTGCTAATCGTCTCCTTTCTATTTTTAGTGCTCGAAGCTGGAGCTTGGGATCCCTTTCGACATTGATGAGAAGGACAACTCCAACAAGAAGTCGGGACGAGGGGGGGGGGGGGGGGGGGAGGGGGTGAAGATTGGTCACTTCCATGAGGAGGTTTCCTATATCGACTTCGCCACCATGTGATGATAACACCTGGGTTAGGTGGTGCTTCCCATCTTGGATGCCTTTAGGCCCTATTTGGGTATGATATGAGACATTGCCTTTGGAGAAATAAACCGCTAATGTTCAAGCAAAAGATCTTTGGTTGCATGGGATACAAAATTTAGACCCAAGAAACAAGGACGCTTGGAGTTCTTAATATCAACTGGATTAAGGGGTGCACCTTGGTGCACAATCCCTCGAGCCCTGTATGGATAACACGTTTTTCACAGTGCTAATAATTAGCAGTTAGAAATTGTAATATTTACGTGTAATAAATGTTGAATCAAATGTAAATCTCTCATGTATAACGTGCACGATGCCTCGACATGCATATATTAATTCCATTCTATACAAGCGTAATACAAATAGATTAACTAGTGATTATGACATATGTGGTGCGTTTTGATATGTGGCTTTGGGAGAATATGTGGGAAGGAGGGCAAACCAACCTGTGGTTGGATGGTTAGTAAGATGGTTGTACCCGCAGCCCACTAGAGTTCAAACCCCAGGTTTAACGTATGTGTGTTGCATTTAGACGGAATATTCTTTCAGTGGGAGGCGACGTTCCCGTCGATAGCGAGACGCCCGTGGTGACTTCGTCAATCTCAAGACTGGATCCGCCGGCTCAGTATTTTGGAGGTGCTCATATGGGTAGGGTGTGCGTGTGTGCGTTCTTAGGGATGAGTGTGCGTACGTGTATGTGAGCGTCTGCGTTTGTACTGTGTTTCTCAAAAAAAATGTGGGAAGGAGAGATGACGAGGAGACAGCGAGAGATGGGCTAGGTGGCCAACAAGTGGGTCTATGGGTAGCTATCGTAAGCCAACTGACTCCCAGCACCTCGGGTGTGGTCTGGTCTCACCGGACATAATATTAAGACAAATTTTACTATGGAGCACTTAATATGTGGCTTTATTTATAAAGTGGGGCGAAACCCTATATAAAAAGGTGGGGTTACTGGATTTCCAGCGAAGATGCTTTTTAATCTAGCTGGAGCATGCTCACAATATCAATCGGACACACCATCAGGAGCAATGTAGGGCCAGCTTGTAAGTGGGCATGTCCGCGGGTGCCCTGCCCACTAGTTGATCACCTCTATCCACTTGACCGAAACGAGACGTCGCTTGTTGCTTTTTAATTCTGTCAGATATAGTGGTGATTGCTTCGCCCACTTAAAGCCACTAGTCTCATGAGTAGTCATGGGAAAGCAAACAAGTAGACAACGAGGTTTCCCCATCCACCGCGCCATTTGAGGGATGACGAGGCAAGATACACATTCTTTCTGGTCTTAGTGGCGTGGCGCTCTCCATCACCCCTTCCATGTGCTTTCTCGCGTCCTTGTATTCACGGTCGTATAGATGCTGGCCGTGAGGCTGTTCATGTCATGGTTGGCTTGGCGGTCAGAGATGCCGTGGGTGGCCGCCATGCAGGCCGGATTTCTCACGTCTGGTTTGGTGCAAGGAAATGGCCGCCCTGCTTCTTCTGAACCTTGTGTTGCCGCCTTACTATTTCTCAAGGACGGTTCCTATGGAACTCACCCTACGTCACGGAGCTTGTCGAACATCGACTGCTCGAGCGACGAGTTCAAAATGACCAGGAAGAGGATGCGAGGGATGCAATCATGGCGCTCCCCTCCATGGCGCTTCCATTGCCATGGACAGGGACGGAGCCAGGAATTCAGTTTAAGGGGGGCAAAGCTAGACTAATTAGTGTTGTGATTTGTATTAGGGGAGCTAAACTAGCTAAATCCTCTTAAATTAGGAGGTTCCATGGCTAATTATGTACACAAAACCATGAGCATAGGGGGGGCGTAGCCCCTGCTCGTCCCCCCTGTCTCCGTCCCTGGCCATGGAGGTCCAGGGGCCTCAATGCGGCGCGGCAACAGCGAGCGCACCGTGACTACTGTCGCCAGGCTGTTCGTGTCCGTGCGCGTCCACTTTGATGGCGCCGTGGGTAAACCGTGCCAATGAAAGGCATCTTCATCATACACTACACAGGGTGAGTAGACGTGACGCTGCGGCCGTACGTAACAACCATGCATGCCAAACGAGAGGGCCAGGACAGTACTTGCGGAAGATCCAAACGGAAATAAAACGCAAGGAGTCGGATACGTGTACATGTCAGAGCCAGTACCAAGGCGTGGTACAAATACACGAGGCCGATGGAGCAACGGCGTACAAAGCATCGCAGAGCCGCAGAGGTCCGTCCAGACTGGGCGTTGTACCGTGTTGGCGTCGCACCCCCAGCACCCAACACGGCGCGATGATTTCCCCCGAAGCTCAGACAGACATACCCCCCGTTCCCCAGCCAGCCAATCGTGCCTGCGCGCGCCCATGCCGACGCTGACGGGCCGGACCACGCGCGCGTACCTCTAGGGCCCGCCTGCATGCATGTCACCCCCGCTCTGCTGCGCAGACTTTTCTCTTTTTCCCCCCTTCACCGCTAGGCTACGGCGACCTGTTCTTGCGTAAAGTCCATGACCGGTAGGGCACGTTGTAGCCGGTCCCACTGGCTAGTGAGGCCGCGTAGAAGAAGCAGTGGTGGCGTCCAGTTCCGGATATGGCATCTTCTTTGCCCCCCGCTCAATCAAACCTGGAAACCCAGTCACCGAGGGGTGGGCCTCGATCGTGGTTGAGGATAAGGTGGTCCCACGTTTCAGCGTAGTAGAGTAACGCCGTGCAGGGTGTGGAGTATGAGGGACGAGGAGCAGTGCGTGGGGGGGGGAGGGGGGGCTTTCGAGGCAGTGGTGGTGGCCGTCATGTCCGGGCCTCAGAGCCGGATTGAACCCCTCAATGACTCCCCATTCATGTGGCTCCGGGCCCGCATGTCACGAGCTACCGCAGACGGCGTACTGCTCCAGCCAGCCAGCCAGCTGCCTCTGACGGGAGATCCCACTGCCCAGTACGGCGCTGCCGTGGCTTCCATCACCACTCAGTCACTCACCACCCAAGCTGCTCCTCCCCGGGGAGCTCGCTTCGCCCCGGGAGGAGCGAGCGACTTTATATAATGCGCCAGTAGGATAACCTACCCCTGTACTAGTACTACTTACAGCAGAAGCGAAGCAGCAGAGCTGCAGCCAGCCGCCATTTTCCACTTCATTGCTACGACGTTTTTTTAGCTCGGCGCGAACAACAATGGAAGGAGATGGTGGCGCTGGGCCGAGAGCGACGGCGCCGTGGGATCTCCGCGGGATGCAGTGGGCTCCTCCCGCGGCCACCTCCGCGTACCCGCACCAGCATTTCCTGCCGCCACTAGCTCGGGCCGGAGCCGGCTCGCAGCGGCAGCAGGAGCTCACGAGCCTCGAGCTGGGCAAGCGGCCCAGCTTCCTGGCTGGTAGGCAGAGCCAGGTGGACGGGGACGGCGGAGGCCGTGCTTCGGCCGCGGAGGGTAGTAAGAGGAAGGAGAAGGTCGCGGTGGCGGGGGCGGCGGCGGCCGTGCCTAGGTGCCAGGTGCAGGGGTGCCACATGGCGCTGGCGGGGGCCAAGGAGTACCACCGCCGGCACAAGGTCTGCGAGGCGCACTCCAAGGCGCCCCGGGTCGTCGTGCACGGCGCCGAGCAGCGATTCTGCCAGCAGTGCAGCCGGTAATCCTCGCGTCCCGACCCACCTCAGCCTACGTTTCCACACGTGCAGTGTGTAGAGCGGTTGCAGAGCCTTTGAGTGATTGCTGGTGTGCGCGGATGCGGATGGGTGCAGGTTCCACGCGATGTCGGAGTTCGACGACGCCAAGCGGAGCTGCCGGCGGCGCCTCGCCGGGCACAACGAGCGGCGCCGCAAGAGCAACGCCAGCGACGCCATGGCCAGGGGCTCTGCGCACGCACACGGTAATCTCTCTTCTCTTCCTTTTGGGCAGTGTTAGTAGTGTTGTTCAAGTAGGAAGTGTGCAATCTGTTATTTGGCCTCGACGTTGACAGTGAGCGTCACTCGAATTGGTAGCAATTAGAGAGAACGAATATTCGACAAGGCTGGCCGATGGGTTCGAGCGGCCGGGTGGTTTGAAACCGGGAAACAAGGAGAGATCTGCAGACCGCAGCCGCGTAGGGACATGAAAAAAGTTCATCGGGATGCGTGAGACGGGGCAGGGCACTCAATTTAATGTCTTCATTTATGTGCCCTGCTTGGATAGGCCGTGCTAGCTTGGCAGGCCGACCGTGCATATGATCGCGTACAGGATCGTCTCAGTGGTTGTTGGCCAGCCCAGCCACACGACACAGTGGTTGCCATTGGCATTCAGTAACGTACTGGCACTAGTTATTGAAGAAATGATACGGATATATTCACATACAGTGTACACCATTTCTGCGTTATACCAAAATGGTACTGTAGCTAGTTAACGGTACTCGTTATATATTACTCTAATGAGTAGTTTTTAGCAGTGGGGAACCAACAGCATTCTAGGGTCTTGTATTGGTAACCAACCTAGAACTGCCGTTAATGATCTATTTATAGTAATATATGAAGAATGATATGGATATATTCACATACAGTGTGTACTATTTGTGCGTCATGACAAAATGGTAGCTAGTAGTACCTCTGATTTAAAATGTTAGTCTTTTTAACCAGTTAAACTTAGCTACCTAAAAATGCTTACATTGTAAAACAGAAGGAGTAGTTAATAACGGTATTCTTTTTATTACCATACAAAATGCCGGAACTACTCTAAAGAGGAAAATGCGCACAAGGATGAGAAGACACCCTAGTTTTTAGCAGTTGGAACCAGCAGCAGTCTAGAGTCTTGTATGGTAACCAACATAGGACTGCCGTTAAGTCTATTGATAGTAATGACATGATTACGATAACGAATGAACTAGTATAGCGTAGCAGACTGAGCTGTACGTTACTATGTTAAAGCATGTAGAGGCATGGAGGAAGGGGGGAGCAGGGGCTAACCCACCCCCATGAATCTGATTTTCTTCATAATCATGCTACTAATCATACTTGTACGTACTTAGTGATTCTAACCTATTTACCCCCTCCAAGCATTGTGGCTGGCTCCGTCCATTGTAGGGCGAGTCTCAAAGGATTGTAACTTGATGCCAAAACTTCTTCAGTTCTTTTGGTCATACTAGCATGGAAATGCAGATCTGAAACGAAAAGAACATTGTTCCAGCACTCTTGGTTTCAACATAATAGTGAATTCTACCGCTAGGTTTCACTCGTACCGTACCTGTGAGGCTGTGATACAGAAAAACTTGATAATCCTGCAGTGTAACTGTGGCACCGAAGAGCTTGATAATCCTACAGTTTGTAACCCACTAGCTGTCTATAAGTCACCGAGAAAATAAGGGTTGTGTTAGTTTGTCGAAATCTTTATGCTCACCGTACATGTACGGATCTGTTTCGGTGGGATTTTTTTATATTCGTGGACAAACATGCTGAAATTGTTTGCAATTGTGCAGTAATGCAGACATGCAGTTCAAGAACTACTGGGGACACGAGTATCATAGCCTGATCTGCACTTACCTAGCTAAGAGTCTGTCTATCGGTATATATATATGTATATTTTGCATGCAACTAATGCGGCGCAAGCTATACTTGTTGCAGGAGTGGCGTCGTTGGTGCACAGTTTCGCGCCGTACGGCGCGCTGACGACGTCCCCGTCTGGTGCTCTCTCTCTTCTGTCATCGCCCCGAACCGCCCCCTGGCTGATCCCGACGAACCCCGGCGACGTGTTCTCCGCCCGGTCCAGCAGCGCCGCGCTGGACGAGCTCATCGCCGAGAACCGCGCGGCCCTCCTGGCGTGCCACTTCTTCCCCGAGCGCTCGGCGGCTGCCCGGCCAGCGGCAGAGACGGTGCCCGGCGGCTGGCACCAGCAGGTGCACGCGGTGGTGGGCAACGGGAGCGTCGACCGAGAC
This sequence comes from Poa annua, assembly GCA_026929855.1. Taxonomy (NCBI): domain Eukaryota; kingdom Viridiplantae; phylum Streptophyta; class Magnoliopsida; order Poales; family Poaceae; genus Poa; species Poa annua. Next base: position 79,014,078 of record CM049433.1, read on the forward strand.
CACGGCGCTCCGGCGGGGCACGTGACGCTCGACCTCATGCAGGCGCCTAGCGCAGCGGGCGCGCACTTCCGGCCCTTGGCGCCGGACAGGCCGGCCGAGGACGGCGAGGCGGGCCGTTGCTCGGGCGTGTGGACGCCCGTTCAGGGCGCCCACGTAGTGTGAGGCGAGCTGGAAGTGGCCGGCACGGCAGCGGCAGGTTACGGCGCCGCCGTACGTGTTAGGCTCACGTATAGAGTCCCCTGCTGCCTACACGGTGCACGTACGTACAATATCCTGTTTGTCTTGTTTCGGGTGCCTGCATCTTCCCCGAGTAATATTCTGCTACTCTGCTCTTGAATTCAAAGTTGGATTCATTTGATCTCATGGGGCGGTTTTCTACGTTCTCAAGGGAGGTCAAGCGAGTGAGGAAATCATGTCGTTCTCTGGTTTCCTTGAAGGTGAAAAGTAAGGGGAGTCTCTACTTGACACTCGAGTGATTTGAATCCGTCACAAGTTGTATTTTTTGGCATTCATAATATGACGTGCAAGTGGCATGAGGAAAAATCTCCCGAGCACATAGATTAATGAGGTGGGCTACCGGTTTAAATTGCTACCCATAATTAGCAATGAACAAATAAATTAAAAGATGCAAAAATCCACTATACATAGTTTCATATCCAAAATTATAGTACTGTTTGACAAAACTTACATGTGCCAGATCATGTAAATAGTATAAGTCTAGAAGATTGTAGCTTGACAGATAGAGAAGTTATAACAAAAATTAATGGAAGAAAGTTTATTCGACATGATTTTAAAAGTAAAATCATGGCAATATTTGCCCAAAACATGTTCTAGACCATGTAAATACTAATGTAATTAACTATAATTTGTGCCACATAAGAATTCAACTAAAAAACGCTAAAGCAGAATCCATCAACTATCTTAGCCATGTCGGATGCCATGCATTTACATTCAAGCACACCTTACCTCTCGACCCTCCACATAACAAATGCAACTCCTAGTACGCCCATTCGAAGATGGTAGGGAAATTCACGGAACAACGACTACACGGCAAAGAGATCCAGTATATAAAAATCATGTGCTTGACGAAGAAATCAATCACCGAGGGGGGGGGGGGGGGGGGGCAAAAGGACCAATTGATGGCGAACAATAATCAGTGGACCATGGAATATCCAAAACTAAATAAAATCGCAACTAAAAACTCCTTCAGAGATTCTCCAATTCGGACGTAGAGTGGTTGGCTGTGGCCTCATGAGTTATCGCATACACGGTCAAGGAGAAACCCTAGCAATACCGTGAATCGAACGCAAGGATGTACGGGTTAGTTTTAGTGTAAGTGTCCTAATATTCTTCATAAATTTGTGTGAATGTCGACTCCATAATTTTTTTCGGTATGGACATAAATGACATTATCGTTGCTGCATGACAGGGTTATTGGGATAGTGCTGACAGAAGTTGCCACTTTGCTTTGTCAACCATAAATGAGAGAATAACATATATCTAAGAGATTAGTCCACATACAACGGAGACACTTAATCACTGGCATACTCTGATTAGTTGCTATTAGGAGGCTAGTAGTGTTTGCGCGGGGTGGGTGACCGAGATTTCAAGATACATCTTTAAGTGGGACTCCGCGCACGCACATAATTTAAATAACAATGAATATATCCTAAATAGTTCCTCTACATGCTAGTGGTGACTCCAACACTCCTTGAGAATGCCTTTAGCTTTATTACAAGTTCCATCATTTATATCGCTTTCACTCGACTACATTATTTAATATTGTTTTGCTCTCAGGCACAATCAGCACAAACAGGTTCAACACTATATTTTGTTTTGGATCAAGGATAACTTGCAGGTACATTGTGATAAACTCACAACAAGAAGCAAAATACCATTTCCTCAACTCTTTTGTGGTCGATACTCCCAACAACTCGTGCACGTGTAGGTATCAAGTATATGACTATATGGGGCTATGTATACCCTAGTGGTCCTTGAAAAATGAGTAAGGGTGTCATTGTGATAAGTGAGACAGATACAATAAATTTTAGTCTATGAGTCCATGGTGAACTAATTGAGAGATAATGGTGCCTTTTTTTCTTGAGAATCTGGTAAAGGTGCATGTGTTATGGTGGATTAGACCATGAAGGCATGCACCAATTAACTTGGGCCTCCTTGTAGTGGCAGCGTGTGAGACCAAACCTAGGACAAGCCGATTCATCAGTTCAGGCCTAAGAAGCAACCTCTCTTCATGGGCCTAAAATTGTTGAATTTCATGGGCCAAATAATACTCCCTCCAAAGTGTCCTTTTCAGGCTTTCCTTGTAAAAGGAAGTTATTATATCCAAATTCTGAAAAAAAAGAATAAGCCATAAGCCTGCTCTCAAGGAACAACTCGAATCAATGCGTTGTTTTAAACTGGAGTAGTGGGGTTTGTTCAAAGTAGCGACACTTATTATGGGTCGAAATTTGTTTCAATTGCAGCCTCCCTCAACTACGCTTAAAAAAATGATTCGTAGCACAAAGTATGCTATATCTAAACTTTAGTTAACTCTCTTTGCACTTACTTTCTTGTGAAGAATTTTTTTTGCTAGAAAAAGGGTATAAGCTGATCAATCAACATGTCTAGCAGTATCAATTCATATGCATTTGGTTAAAAAATAGGTTATCATATATTTCTTCCTCTAAGTGATAATCCTAATTTATAGGAAGTGGAAATATGGTCAGTAACCATAATTCTTCAGAGTATAATGGATGCGATATCAACTTATTGAAATTGAGTTGGGTTGGTATACAGAATGCCATCAGCTCAATCTGGTAATAATCCGATTATCAGATTTAAGGGTTTCGATCCTTCTCAAGTTGTTACTGTGAACTGGCAATACTTGACGAGTCAAACTGTAATTTTTTGGCTACCCCAAAAAACATGGAGTATGTATCTCACATACAATGAAAACATGCACGATTTTAGTACAATAGGTCAACGCATGATGATTGTGAAAGATACTCCCTCTATTACATATTAGATGACTTTAGATACATCCACTTTTGTACAAATAGAAGTCATCTAATTTGAAACGGAGTAAGTAGATGTGTGATCAAAGGCTGATGCGCTACGTTGTAACAAAAGTACTTCTACATGATTTCGTTGTATGTGATGCAATGCTCTTTCTGTAGACAGGGTTTATCTGGAGGCACTTAAGTACTCCCTCCGTTTCAAATTAGATAACTTCCATTTGTATAAATGTGAATGTATCACATGTTATAAGTTTAGATACATTCACTTTTAGATAAATACAAGTCATCTAATATGGATAAGTAGAGTACAAGACAGTCCAACCTCCTACCAGAACGTGCTGAACCTCGTTACTCCCTCCGTTCCAAATTAATTGACTTCTATTTGCCTACATGACATACACACATGTGGGCAAATAGAAGTCAATTAATTTAGAACGGAGCGAGTATATGTGTAGCTAGAGCCGTACACGCTGTAATATATGTACAGCGCTAGCTTTCCACAAAGTGCTCAGCGTCTTTAAACCCAAATCTAGTCCCAGATTGACCATGATTCGATGTCTTTCTTATCCACACAGGAAGATTAAGCACCACGAATTTCATGATCTGTTTGTAGTCATGCTTAACAAGCTAATCAACAGCCACTAGTGGAAAAAGAACCAGCAGTACCGGTCGGGGAGGGGCATCAGTACCGGATTTGCAACCGGTACTGCCCAAGCGGGACTGTTGCCCCCCCAACATCAGTACCGGGCGTGTTGCGACCGGTACAAAAGGCCTACACGTGGGGTCGCGGACTGAGGTTTCGACTGGAGACATTTAGTACCGGTCGACTAAAGTTTTTTCAAAATAATTATTATTTTTTGAAACTTTCAGAAAAAATATTTTTTAGAATTTCGAAATTTCTCACTTAACTATCCACTAACCCACACTTAATCTCTAGTCTAACTCTACACACTTAATCTCTACACATTTAACCTCTACACACTTAATCTATTTGAGAACTGTCAAATTTCCCGATTGGTCACCCATCTTGAAATTGCTATAACACTAGCACGTTTAACATTTAGGTTCCTTTCAAACTAGATACGAAGAGAGAACTGAGAACTTACTGATAGTTCTATCTTATCAATCATGTTAACCACTCGGTCATGATTAAACACTTATTCATTTCTTATATTATAAAAATTTACTTGATTAAACAATTATATTATATAATAATAATATAGAAATAAATAATGAAAAACAAATATTACTTTATTTAAAAAATGATTATATAATAATAAATATTTAAATAATGAAATAATGTGATAAACACTTCAAAGAAAGAAATCTTTCTTAGGAAAAATCATTTTAAATTACACAACTAGTGGTTATATCACAGAAACATTGATAGTTCTATATGAAAAAACATTACATCTTCTGATGAATTGTCATCGCGACCGTTTTGACTTTCTTTATGAAAAAATGAAAAAATGTGATAAACACTTCAAAAAAAGAATTATTAGAGATAAATTGTTTGCAACAATAACACTACTACAAAATATTAGAGATAAATTATTTGCAACAATAACACAACTCACATCCAACAATAACACTACTACAAAATATTAGAGAGTTATTGTTTGCAACAATAACACTACTACAAAAAATTAGAGATAAATTATTTGCAACAATAAGACAACTCACATCCAACAATAACACTACTACAAAATATTAGAGAGTTATTGTTTGCAACAATAACACTACTACAAAATATTAGAGATAAATTATTTGCAACAATAAGACAACTCACATCCAACAATAACACTACTACAAAATATTAGTGATAAATTGTTTGCAACAATAACACTACTAGCTACAAAATATTAGAGTGTGTGTTTGCAACAATAACACTACTAGCTCACATCCCAACAACAACACTACTGCATATATACATGAGGAGACCCTCAAGGCACTACAAACACTAGCTAGTACATATCGTCATCCGAATAATCAGAATCAGAAGGCTCCTGGCGCACTGGTCGCGGTACGAGGTGACGCTGCCCGTAGTTGATGATTCTAATCTTACGGTACACCTCGTATGCAACATACGCATCTATTGCTGCATACTCAATGTTGCAACCGTCAAGTGGGTACTTCTCCCAAAGATAATGCTGCCCACTCTTGAATCTTTTCTTCATATCCTTGTACGCGTCCTCGTCGAGCACGGCGCTTGCCATAGCAGCCATTCCAGTCTTGAGATGCTCAAGCCTAAAGATAGCCTGGAGATCAATGTGGCAGGCAGATGGTATCTCAAGTCCCGGCCAGGTGCGTTTCATCTTGATCTTGTCATTTATTATATCAACGCTAGCAAAATGAATGCCGCTGCGAAGAAAATCCATGAGTGGTTGACATTGCTTGTCACTTCTGCAACAACAAATGGAACACATGTTAAAAATACTAACAACAACTATGTACTATGCAATGCAACAACAATGTACAATAACAACAATATATATATATTCATATGCCAAGATATTTTCAGCCAAACTATGCAACAACAATATATATATGCAACAAGAATATAGAACAATTAATCTAACCAACAATGTATAATAACAACAACTATTTAACTATTGAAAACTATGCAACAACAACTACTCCCGGGTGTAACTACACCCACGTCTCATATACCACCTTACGGAAGTATTTGTCATACTTTATCAGTTTGGGTATGTTCATATACTATATCTAAGATACCCCAAAACAAATTTTATGAAAAAGTTGCAACTGTACTAATATTTTACACTATATACTCGAAATATCGATATATCTGCATATAAAAGAGAAGTATGTAGAAATTTTCTACATACTACCAAAAAAGAAGTATCTATAGTACTAAAATAGCATTATATACTTCATACTACATGTTACATACCTCCCGGTATGATAGATACTCCATACATGTGTGAAACACACGTGGGTGTAGTTACACCCGGGTGTAGTATGAATATGTCATATATATATATATATATATATATATATATATATATATATATATATATATATATATATATATATATATATATATATATATATATATATATATATATATATATATAATGCACAATGCAATTTCATTTCGGCCAACTATATATATTGATCAACAATCTCATTGGAACTATATATGTATAATTAACAACAACATGATCTCATTTAATTCGGCCAACTATTGAATTAACAATCTCATTTCGGCCAACTATTGAACAATCTTATTTCGGTCAACTATTGATGAATAACAACAATTTCATTTCGGCCAACTATATATATTGATCAACAATCTCATTGGAACTATGTATAATTAACAACAACAATCTCATTTAATTCGGCCAACTATATTGAACAATAATTAATCTCATTTCGGCCAACTATTGAACAATCTTATTTCGGCCAACTATTGATGAACAACAACAATCTCATTTCGGCCAACTATATATATTGATCAACAATCTCATTGGAATGTATAATTAACAACAACAATCTTATTTTTAATTCGGCCAACTAATTTATTGAACAATTAATCTCATTTCGGCCCAACTATATCTATTTCGGCCAACTATTGATGAACAAAACAACAAATCTCATTTCGGCCAACTATATATATTGATCAACAATCAACAAATTAAAGAAAAATTGCCCCAAATATAACATTGGATGAGATTTTTTGTACCTTGCCCATTGGAAGACCAAGACATACTTCTTAAAACAAAGTTGGATCACCGCAACCTCTTGCTGATTGGCGGTGTACTCGAAATCAAGACCGATGAACTTCTCTTGCTCCCGAGCTTCACCAATCCATTTCTTGAAATCGGAGAGATAACCGCCCACCAACGTGCTATCGTTGGTATAAACCACCTTAAGATTGGCGGTGTGTGCAAGCACCGGTCCACAGCGCGCGATTGGTGGCGCCGGACTCATGGTGGCCGGAGTGGATGAAGAGATCAGAGGGGAGAGAGAGTGTCGCCGGAGGGAGAGAGGAAGAAGAAAGCCCCGCCCGCCTCAAAAATGAAGAGACAGGGAAGAAAACTGTCCACTCCCGTCTAAAATCGTGGCGGGAGTCGAACGGTTAGGACCTTTAGTACCGGTCCGTAACACGGCCCGGTACTAAAGCTCCCCTCGCCAGCTCCTCGCGGCCGTTGCCATCCCATTGAGCTTTAGTACCGGGCCGTGTTACGGACCGGTACTAAAGGTCCCTTACGGACCGGTACTGTTGTCCCCCTCCCCTCTGACAGTTCGAACCGGTACTGATGCCCATTAGTACCGGCCGCAAATATAAGCAGGACTAATAGTCTGGACGTAAAGTCCTTTTTCCACTAGTGAGCTTTCCTTTTATTTTTTTTAAACAAGCATACACATTTCTTCATCGAGATGTCAACACTTCCACTGCTTAATAAAAAACGACTTATGTATTAAGCATATATTGTAGATATCGGTAAGCTCGGTCTAAGGTACGTTGTAGAACGTGGCTAAAGATGTAGTGAGATACTGAATACATGTTTCATTGTCATGCTTTTTTGCGGAGTACACTAGTACTTAACTGATAGTGTATTGAATTAATCATATAGGTTAACCGTCTCAAAATATTAGCCATGAACTACAGATATATATAAGTATATAACCAAATTACTAAGGTAAATTATGCACCTACTGAGTTTGCCATTCTCGGCTGAAAACTCAAGAGCTCGCTCTCTACTCGATCAATATTTCGCATGTCACGAGTCAGCTGAGAGCAAATAATGCACCTAGCTGAGCTATCTATACATAGGGTACGTGCATGGCAGATTGGCAGGTGCAGTCAAGGAAAACAACAAAACATCAACCACTTAACTTAACAGAAAAAAAGAGAGAAAACATCGGCTGAATGCTGCAAGAAAATCTCCCGAATGGACAGACATTAAATGAGCATGCATGCATGTGAGCGTGCCACTTAAGTTATCAAGGACACACACATCGCCTCCATGCATGCATTGACACCACAAGAGCTCTATAGATGCTAGTAGTGGAGAGTAGTAGGAGTAGAAACTAAAACATGCAGTCGATTCAATTCTCTTCAATGCAATACCTTTCACTGTTCCACACCTTATCTGTTCAGATTGATCATGGTCATGGGCCATGAGAAACAAGAAATATCTAGCTAATGTGTATGCAACTGACCAACTGTGTGATGCTTACTGAATGTAAGGCTTATCACACCTTATCTGCTCGAACATATACAGGCCATAGCTGTTGCAAGAAAGCTATAGCTAACTTGGTACGTGCAAGCTTGATGTAGGAAGAAGGCCCACGATCGACAGAAGACGATCGAGGGGAAAGAAACCTAGCTTAGCTAGCTGTGGCTACGTGGCCACAATGTCTGTCTGCCCTTTCTTGCTACATGACACCTAAAAAGGACCAGGTTTACATATGCACGGTAGGGTCTGCAGTACTGGCGCACCGTGGGCCGGGTAGCGTAGCTGGATGGTCATCTGCAAAGCTCGTCTATTAATAGTTCCCGGACTTAACAGTTCAGGCAATCGTGCTTAAGTAAATTATGACGTTTCCAAGAATACAGTATGGCACAGTGTGTGGACAGATCTGAATCTTGTGCACGTACTATATCGTATTGATCGACGGCATCATAGCAATATCAAACGTTCAACAGTTGATCGATCGGATGGGGTTTATAAACACAAGAAATAAGAAGATATACGAAGAGCTAGCGTGCGAGGTCGAGCGGCGGCTCTGGATATTTCGTCTCCTCGTGTTAAGTTGAGGTGTTTAGGCGTTGGCCTTGGTTGTCTGGGTAAATTGATCGTCCACTCGTGTTGGGGCGCAGTCTTGGGATTAGCCTGATGTATTCTATGTTGTATCCGTTTTTGATCATTTTCTTCTTTTATAAGCTGGCAACTCTTTTCTATTATATGAATGGAAGGTCAAATCTTTTACCACGTTTTATAAAAAGCTGACGTGGCATCTAAAAAGACTTGGCAAAGGGATTTGCATGGTGATTAACAGAGGCAAAGGTAGTCATATGCATGGGTGCAGAGTGGCGGGGGCTAACTACGCTAACCTAGCTGCAAGTGGAGGGGAGCATGCATGGCTTTGTCGGCCACTTTGATCGGTCTTGGTTGCTAACGTACGATCCGTTGACTGCTACATACGCATCGACGCTTCTGGCTCCCGCGGCTCGATCGCCTTGGAAGCATGCAGCGTGCCTCATGCTCCGGGTTCTGGAAATCACTGGTGCATGCACGTACGGCGGGAAACAGCAGCTAGTGCATGCATGCATTCATACATATACTAGCTATACCTCTTTTTTTTTTTTGCGGGGGATATACTAGCTATACCTAGCTGGAGAAGAAACAGCCGTCAATTACGTTGTTAACTACGATCCCTGGTTCACGGCAGCATGCATGCATGCAGATGCAGTAGCAAAAACAACGAGGAAGTAAACCCAAACTAATGCAAGGCCACTAACCGCAACCGCTCGATCTAAAGCATGCAGATGCTCTATGAAGTGGAGTACTATGAACTAACAAAAGATTACAACCACAGGAGAACAAAGAGAGTACCAACGTTACGTACTAGATAGATTCTAGCCACACACAACACCACGAAACAGGCTTTCGCCACGCTTTATAAATAAAGCCCAACGGCCGTACCGATACAATGTGATGAGGAAACCCTCTTACAAGGCAGATCAACAACGAAAAAAGGAAACCGGACTTGCCACCGAGGACTCCGACACAGGATCGAGAAGTATCGAGACTCCACGACGACGCCCCCAAAAGGGTTACGACGCAAGCGCCGCCGCCGTCTAAACCAAGAGGTCAAGGTTTTCACCCGGAGCCCTAGTAAGGAGAGGGCAACCACAGCAGCGCCCCCAAGAGGGTAACGACACCCGCAGGCGTCGTCGCTGTTGGTGACGAAGCGCAGAGCTTTCGCTCGGAAGCCCTTTCTACGACTAAGTGCGGAGAAGTCACCCACAACAGCGCCCTCAAGAGGGTTACGACACCCGCGGGCGTCGTCGCTGTTGGCGCCGAAGCGCAGAGCTTTCGCTTGGAAGCACCATTCTACCACATCGGTACCACGAAACGCCAAGAGTCTCGAGCCAGGCCACCAGGACGGGATCTGGGCGCCGCCATTGCCGGAGCGAAGACTGCACCAGGGACTCCATCCGCCAACTCCACGCCACCCACGTGGTCCGAGAAGACGACCATCACCACTGCCACGTCACTCGCCGCAGAGTCGCACGCGCAGACCACCTTCCAGGGCCGCCGCCCCGGCATCTGCAACCTCCACCCGAGGAGCCAACAAGGCACAAGGTCCACGCAGCAAGTTAGTGAGGCCAGCAACGGATCAAGGCCTGCGAGGACGACATCGACAACCTTTAGGGGGAGATCTAGTCCCCCACCGCCCGAGGCGGTCGCCGACCGGACACAGCAGCAGTGCCGGTCAGGCCCAGATCCGCCTGATCAGGCCCGACTAGCTCCGCCACCGTGTTGCAGCATCAAGATTGCAAACGTTCTCCTGCAGAACGACACAGGACCGCACCTGAGGTCTACACCGACAACCTTTAGGGAGAGATCCAATCCCCCACCGCCCGAGACGGTCGCCGACCGGACACAGCAGTAGTGCCGGTCAGGCCCAGATCCGTCTGATCAGGCCCGACCATCTCTGCCACCGTGTTGCAGCATCAGGATTGCAGACGAGACCTCCTACAGAACAACACTGGGCCGCACGCACCGGCCAGGGCCCGTAGAACCCAGATCGGGCCCGGAGGGCTCAGATCTGGGCCGAGCATCTCCGGCCAGGGCACGTCCGAGTCCACCCGTCCCCGCCACCGTGCTCCCACACCTCCAGCGCTGTGTAGCCCAGCCGGCGAGCCGCATGGCTCCTGCTGACCCGCCAAGGGAAGACCGCCGCCCCACCTAGCTTGCACCGCCGCCGTCCACCAGGCGAGCAGAACCACCGCAGGGCCACCACGCCGCCGGGAGCCGCGCCGGCGAGCCCCCTGCCAAGCTCGCCGCCCCGATGGGCCGCCGCAGCCCGCGCCACCTCGACCACGAAGGGGGGGGAAGAGAGGCCCCGCCGCCGCCAGCGCGCGGGCCTAAGATAAGGGAAACAAGGCCGGAGTTCCATATATAAGCAGCAACTCCTGCAAGCTAGCTAGCACACGTACAGACGAACAAACGCGTAGCACGATACAGATATATGCACATCGATCGATCAAACTGACTACCGAGATTGGCTATAGTATAAGCTAACTCCTCATAACTACTAGCTAGTTCAGTGTTACTTTGAAGCCTTGCTGAGATCAGGCTGGCAAGATCGATATAGCTAGCGAGCGATCCTGTTGGCCTAGAACGTACTACACTATACTAACACAGGACGTCCTTGAGCAGCTTGTACCTGCGGCCGCCCACCTTGGTCGACCCTCGCCGCCCGCTCTCCTGGTCGCCGCCGCTCGCCGCCTTGTCCACCCTGCCGGAGGAGCTCGTCGTCGTCGAATTTTGGCTGCCGGACGCCTGCTGCTGCTTCCCTGAAGCGGACGCGAACCTGACCCTCGCCTTCCCGGCGACGTCGCCGAGGCACCAGTCGCACATGTCGGCCCCCGCCGATGCCGGCGCCCCGTCGCCGTAGTAGTTCGTGCAGTAGCTGCATGCACGGAAGCACGTGTATTAGTGTTACAGACTTACAGTACGTGGTACGAGAAGTGGCGGAGGAGAGCGACGGGGAAGTGAAGGAATACGTACGAGTGCTGGAAGCGGTAGCGGCAGCGCGCGCACTGGAAGAGCTTGTCGGGGAAACCGACGTCGCCGCACATGGAGCAGACGGTGGCGGTGCCGCCAGCCATGGCGATGTGGAGGAGCAGGAGGCCTGAGGCAGATCAGGAATATCAGGGAACAGAAGATGAGTAGGGGAGGGGACGGAGTGGGATGGAAATGTAGGGGCGAGGAGGGAGAGGGTCCGAGGCGTATTAAATATGATGATAGAGAAAGAAAAGGTAGAGGGGAAGGGGGGCGCACACGACAACCTTAATCCGGACACCAGACCTCTCGAACAACCAAGGATATATAATAAACTTGCACGGTAAATTTGGCTAGATTAGATCTACCGGAGTCGGTGCATGCATGCAGCGCCTGTACTGATCCAGGCTCCAGCTTAAAAGACGCAGAAAAACACGATGCTACTCCCCAGCTCGAGGCCTCGAGAGTACATCTAGTATGTTAGGTCTAATATATATACTACCTTTATTTCGAAATGTAAGTCTTTATTTCGAAATGTAAGTCTTTTTAGTAAGGTTTTTTAGTAAGGTAAGGTAAGCTAGCTAGCTCGAAGGTATATTTAGGTTTTTTTTTTTTAGGAAAGGAGGGTGCGATTCCCTGGCCTCTGCTGATGCACACAGCCATTCGCACTTATTAATCCAATCAGATTTACAAAATACAATGTTGAAAACAAACTGAAACCAACCTCTCAGCAACAAGGGTCGCTACCGCTATGATGGGGGTGACTAACACCAACGCACATCATCTAAAACTGGAGTACCAGTTCAGCTAAACACTCAACGCACACCGACATGTACGCTTTAATCGCTGCCACCGTCTTCCACGAACCCATTTTCAGAAAGGATCAACACCATGACCTTGCAAATAAGGTCTGCCGTCGGCATCGCCACGATGCCAGACAACGCCACCATGTGCGATTCCATCAACCCGAAATCGAGACCCCGCAGCGCCACGCCGCCGAGACTCACCGACATCGACGTGGTAGATGAAACACCGCTCTGCCAGCTGACCCCCTCCAGGTAGTTCGTGTTCCAAAACGATGCCCTCAAGAGGGTGAACAACACCGTAGGTGACGCCATCGTCCAATCTGGAAAACCAGATCTGGGGTTTCCCCCGGAACAAACAGGTTGAGGGCGGAGCAACGATGCCTTCAACAAGGTGATGACGCCCGGGGACGCCACCATCGTTGGATCCTAACGGAGCCCGGTTCTCACCGGCCAGCCCGCCCCACTCGCCGTCGATCTGCCCGCAGAAGGGTCGATGTCGTCCGCCACGCCGTCGTCGAGGAGTCGAGGACGTCACGCCTTGGTACCCGACAGTACCAAGTCCAGGCCCTCGTAGCCGATCCGCCGCCGCCATCGCCGGCCTTGGATCCGCGTGGGAGGGAGCGAGGAGACGAGGAGGGGCCCCGCCGCCGCCGGCACCAGCCAGGCCTTGCCCAGCCGCACCCTTTGGCGGCGGCGGAGGGAGGGAGGGTGGATGGAGGAGGGAGTTGGGCGGCGGGGGCTAGGGTTCCCCTGTCGCCCGCGAGGGGGCGGGAGGGGGCTAGGGTTTCTCCCGAAGGTATATTTAGTATACCACGACTAATATGATCATGATACCACTCTTCAAAGGTCAAATTTGCAAGAACAAAAAAATCTGAAAAAATTGTGGGTGAAGATATGTGTTTACAAACCCATAATTTGCGTATTTAGAATCTATAAATAGATATTTTCCCTACCCAGATCCGGCAGAAAACAAACAGTAGAAGAATAAACGGATGTTGTTGCTCATGAATGGCTGCCGGTCGACATCCTTTCAGTTTCAAGAGCAAAAAGCGGCAACAAACTGCCGACTGATCGATCGATTTGTATGTGAAACGTACAATCAGTGGAGTGGACTATACAACAACCTACTCTATACTTGCCCTAGCTAGTCCGCGTTGTATAGCTGAAACGTGCACGTACGCGTTGTAGGTGGCCTTTTCCCCAGATATGTCGGTTTTATGCATAGTGAAGCTTTCACGAAAGTCCCAACTGGATTTCGACAAGAAACAAAGCTAGTCCATTTGCTAGCTCCTGCTTGCCAAATCCAACTGATGATTAATAATCGCCCTAAAAATATGTGTTGATTAGTTCTAGACATCGACCTAGAAGAAAGAGAGTTGTTATATATACGATAGTAAACATGTATATCACTATAGGAAAACAGGCAATTTCTGACAACCTTTTATCGGGGCCGTCGGCATATAAGTCATATACCGAACGCTTTTCTAACGGGGCTTTTTATCGAGACCGCCGTCATATAAGCCATATGCCCATGGGCCATGGGACCATCCTGGGTTACTCTTAGATTCTTGAAGATTGCCGTCCCGACAGTATATGTTAAGTGTAGGTGGAGAAGGGATTTGGTGCACATGGGCATTAGTGATCTTTCTTTTGTTGAAAATAAAATAAAAATGGTATTTTAAAGTTTTAGAAAATTCCACTTTATGGAACGTGAATTCATATGCATGGTATTCATATTTGTGTAACGTTTCGGTTAAAAATACTTTTTATTTCGGCCTACAGAAAAATAACGAATTCGTGGTTGTATGCAGTATAGTAAGAATCCCCTATTTGGCCCCGATTTTTATATTTAAAGAGAAATTTAGTGCGTTGGTAGGAAATATGTGTATGTATCTGTAAACTTTTTTTTGCATAATTTGTTGGAACACAAAAAATGTGATTTCTTAAAAAAAAACTAGATCACTCGTGCCGAGGGGCCAAATTGAAACAATTTTTCGGTGTAGGTGTCTCATTTGTTTTGTTTTCTTAAGCAACCTGGGTCATTGGATGTTGCTTAACAAGCATGGTGAACCACGTACTTACTTATGCATAACTACATTAAGGTGTCTCGTATTTACAGTGTTCACTTTAAGATTGAGTCCCTGCTAGGTAAAGACTTAAGAATTAAGATTATAAAAAACTAGAAAAATACACCGCGCGTTGTGGCAGGAATCTCTATAAAAATTTAGTATGCAAATGAAATGGGTATAGACGCATGAAATATTTAATTTTCAGATTCAATTGATCACAATAGTCGAGACACTAAATTTAATTTGTATGAAATTATTGAATAATTGAGGACTAATTATTAGTGACATTGACAACTATATAGCTGCAAAAATATAACATATATGTTGTATGAAAGATGTACTATTATTGATTATTGTTAGTGGAGATGATATGGACAATTGATTGGCTAAAATAGTAGGTGATGTGGATAGCACTGTGTGACACAATTCAAAAAAAAATTGGATGCTATATACTCCCACCGTCCCGGTTTATAAGTCATCTACGTATTCCTAGGTCGTGAATTTAGCTAATATAAAATATATTTTTAAATATAAAAATTATACCATTAGAAAATAGTCTGAACTTTCTAATGATATATTTTTTATAACATATATATCATATTATGTTGCTTAAATGTACGACCTAGGGATACGTAGAGGACTTATAAACCGGGACGGAGGGAGTATCATCGATGACATAATGGCATGTGGTATGCCATGCAACAAAGCATATATTATGGAATTTCGTACTATTCGCCGGATCCCATTCTTTTTCCTCTAGGTCTTCCTATCATCACTTAGTTTCTATCTTTTCAAAGATTAATTGTTTTAAAATTTCGACCAACAAATACCTCTAAACATTGGTGGATCATAGTCAAACCTTGTATTATGTTCCTCCATTCGGCTGATCCTTGCTTGCAACAAAGTTGCTTGAACATTTGCATTTCCAGTTTTTTAATATTTAAATCATTTTGATAAACTTTTTAAATGAAAACATCACTGTATTTGGTATTGTTTTTGAAATAAAAAAGTATATTATTGAAGCAATTTTTGTGTATTACAGAAATTGATCTGTACATGTCAATATTTAACAATTTATTTAAAACATTGTTATATTAATGGATTATTTTGATTTATCATGGTATTCGAAACGTAACTCCCTATTTTAAATTCTTTTTGGGAAAATGCATATTCACTTTTGACTACGGTTTAAAAGTTTGAATTTTATTGCAAAGTATTTACGGCCGCACGTGTGTAGTTTGATTAGTCAAATGCATATGCTAATTAGTTATAAAAAATATCCATGAGGTAACGTTTAACATTTTTATTTGCAAATCAAGATTTGCATGGATAGTAGTAATTAACTATCATTGATATCGTTCTGTTATATTGTTCTAGTCGTTTTCTTTTGTCCCATCATTGATCGAAGGAGTAAATACATCCTCATACCTAGAGATTAATTTATTTTAGAATCTCCACCAAGAAATAAATCTAAAATTGATGAATCATAGTTAAAGCTTGTACTGTCTTCCTTCATTCGCCTCATCCTTCAATGCAAAAAAAAGTTGCGCGCACATTTGCACAACTATTTTTTAATTATTTAAGTAATTTTCATATGCTTTTTTTTGAACATTGCCTTATGTTTGGTATGCTGATTTTTCATGTGTTTTCAATTAAAAATTTCATTATTGAAGCATTTTTTATTGTCCATTAAAAAATTGATGCATTCGTAATTATATTTTAGAATTTCTTAAGGATTAGAAATAGAAATTGTTTGATATGATTGATCAGGGTATTAGAAACGTTATCTTTCGGATTCACCAGGAATCGTTTCAAATGTATCTTGCATATTGAACTATTAGAAGCTCCTACCATTATTGCAAATATTTGTAACTTGAACTGTTTTACGTAAGTTATGTCATATAACAAGTATTCCTCCAATAAACGTGGTCTTCATCATGTGTTATCGTTATTTCCTGAAGAGATTTATCTATAACATTTTTGCATGCTCCGTTTCAAGAAACAAATTGAAAGTAAAATGTTTGTTTACAAACTGGATTAAATGGATGTGTACTTGGAGACCTTGTAGTTAATTAATGGGTTTTAATTTTGAACAGAATGCGGACGATATCTTATTTTGTAGCCTGAGAATCGAATGATATCTGTATACAAGAGTGATGTCACGTGTAGGTTTACTTGATGCATGCAGGTCGCTTGCGCGGGGATTGAAGTTCGCATAGGCTTATAGTATAGCGCATAGCACGGGGCACACGTGATAGCGACGTGCACGGTGCATTTATGCGTGCGTGGTCGGCCAGCCGGGGCAGGACATGAGAACAAGCCTGTCGAGTTAAGCACGAACGTACACGTACGTACGTAGGACAAACATGTACTGCGACGAGACGCATGCACTACTCAGGGTAATCTCAGCCGTCGGTCCAACAAGAACGTTCTCTCTAACCTGTTCTTTCACTCCAACAGAAAACTTGGTCGAACCAAGATCGTTGAGAAACCGTTGCCTCCGTTACATAATACTACCTCTTTCTCAAAATATAAATGTTTTGGTAGTGTATTTTGGGCTATCGAAACATTTTTTTTTTTGAAACACCCAGCAAATGCTGGCTTTTCATTGATTAGTAGAGGGAAATAGACTTACAGAAGTATCCGAAAGACAACGTCAGTCGCAATACTTGGAAAATAGAGAGAAACAAAGGTGCTGGCAACAGAAAAAAGAAAAAGGAAAATCACGGGGGTTCGAACAGCGTTGCTCTGAGCTCCTTCGCTCCCGCCTTCGTCCAGACCGCGGCCTCATCGTGTATGGCCGATATGATCACATGGAGTGGTCGTTTCCTGTCCTGGAAGATCCTGTCGTTGCGCTCGCTCCAAATTGCTGAGCAAGTGAGGATGAACAAGGACTGCAGCCCCTTACGATACCGAGTGCACAACACTGATTAGCTGCGATCAATTGCTAGACCTCCGAGATGGACTGGTCGTGGGGCCAGGCGGAGGGGATGAGGGCGCCGCAGTTGGGCCAGTTGGAGATCGCCGACCAAATCTGTCGGGAAACTGGGCAACAACATGTTATATTTAGATACTGAGAAATATGAGATGTTAACAATTAGTATATGAGTATCATGTGACAGAGGGAGTAGTGTACTATATTAGGTTCTGTTCGGGAAGATTTTCTTTTGCCAATAGGTCAACCCAACCAATAATCATCAAAGGTAGTACCAGAGAAAAAAAAGTAATAAAATACGTACTTGGACCATTTAGCGACGAATACAATCAATGGAACGAGTTGAAGGTGTGTTGCCGTCCCCGCTCATCCCTCGCCGTAGTGGGGTAAATCTTGTCGTGCTAGAGCTTATTGTAATAAATGGACATGAAATCGCCATTCTAAGACCCGAAGGACCGGCCCATCATCAGCGATGTAGTAACCATTCAGCAATGGGAACCTTATATTGAAAGAGATAGACCTGCAAAACAACACCAACAAACATGAAAATGGACCGGATCCCACGAGATCAATCCGACACGGCGTGAACATGACACAAAGAACCTTATTTTTGCGTTGAGATGTCGCTGATGCTTCAACACCTTGACGAAGACTCATTATAAACTAACTAAAAAAGAAATAAATGATAACCCTCCCACGACGAGATAAGGCCGGGGTCTATCTCGCCTCCAAGATCTAAAGGGCCATCGGAGGCGGCGCAGACCACCGACGTCTTTGTCGGCGAGGGGGACATAAACCCTATCTGCCATCTCGATCGCCTTTTTTTTCTCGTCTGAACGGACCAGTACGTGTTCTCCCAAGTAAGTGTTTGTTGATGCATTTATATATTTTTAAGCTGTCGTTATAATCCCTAAGGCCTCGATTGATTCGTACCCTCCACGTGCTTGGCGGGATCAAAATTGGCCCATAAATTTTACGTGCCGTTTTGACTATTTACCGGTGAACCAATGGGGCCTAAGTCTACCAATACCTTATAGCAATATAATTATTCGATGGTGTTTGCAAAGACGTGGTAACTAGAATTACGTAACGTGAGGGCCGTGTGAGTGTGGGAAAGCCGTGGTAGCACAGCCGACTCCGAAGTGGATGGACACGGAGGTGGGGGAGACAGCAGGGGAGGTGGTGAGGTTAGGTGTACCGTGTGCGTGCGTTGCGCAGGTAGCAGGACCACGCCGCTGGCCTGCTCACATCCCACGATAATAAACAACAGAGGCCGGGCCAGGGGCGAGATGATCATCACGGAGCTGACTGACCGACTCAGCGATGGCCCGACCTCCCTTTCTTGGCGGGTACGATACCCCAGCCCCAGGCCAGGCCGGCAAGCCCATCCTCGATCGATCGCTGCCGGATCCTCTGCACTGAACGCCACTGCCATTGTCGCCGCAGCTACTGTAGCTCGGTGCTGTCTCGCCGACGGCCGCGCGTGCTGTGCTTGTTCAGTTATTTCGTTTGCTAATTTCCTGGTCGGTCGCAGGCTCTAGATCCCTAGCTCCCAGGTGGCTGCCGCGTCTTCTCATCCTGTGAAATCAAGATAGTATATCATGCAGACCCTGCAGCGACGACCGACGTACAGCAGTGGCTTGCGCAAGCTGCCATCAGGTAAGCACAAGCACAACGACACCTTGCATCGACCGTCTTCCCTTGCCGCATGCCATGGATGTTCTATCGAGAGCTATGGACACGAGAACTCTGTGTTTAGAGGGGCATGTTCCGCACTCGATTCAGTAGTTATGTGTCACCATTGGTCTGTAACTCAAAGGTTTGTTATATAAAGTTCACGTAAAAACGGTTTCTTTCATATATATAGTGCAGTGCAAAATACTATTGTTGCTTTACTTCTGTACAATCCCCAAATAACTAGTGACGAGTTGCAGAGAATCGGAAATACTCCACAGCAGATTTTTCTTCTTCTTCCCAAACACAGATATGCCAAGATATAAATAGTCATAAGAATAAAAATGGCTTGAATTATATCAATTGTCATGTAAATCCAAAGGACTCAGCGAGCAACTAAAAGCTGATCTTTGTTTGTGCAAAGAACAAACAACATGACAGAGTAGACACATTTGTGGCATTAGTTATCATGGGCCATGGTTAGGAGGTTACAAACGTAATCAATCTCAAGTTTGCAACTATTTATTCTCCCAAAGGAAAGACCGTATTTGAAGATCGTTGACTCCACAACTATTTCTTGAGTTTTCTTGGCTCCGCTTCTTCAGTAATACATAAACAATTGCCATCTTAATACAAAGACAACAAAACGATGGTATCCACTGACCTGATTCGCATAAGAACACATTGTTACAACTTACAAAGATGATGGTATTCACTGACCCTATTTGCATAAGAACATGCATTAAATGTACAAGTTAAACCGCTTCTTATGCTTCTATTAGTGAATACTACCATCCATATTTTTGAGATTGTGGCTGTAGCAATACTATACCAAGCTCGATAAATTGGCTTTTCCTTTTTGAAGCATTCCATATTGAAATTTGAATTGAAGTCTTTTACAATCTGATTTGCTTCTATTAGATATATTTGCATAAGTTTTGCTGGTAGTGGCATTCTTAAATTCCCAAAGTTTTATTTACATGGACATGCTTCTGAAGGCCATTATTAAATAGTCGTGCAAATTAATAGAATGAGACAAATATTTTTACTCTATTGCACAATAGTTAATACAAATCGATGTCATCCCACCACCGGAGGAGTGTTGATGGTGATCAAACGTCCCTCCCTTCATGTGGTCATGGGTCGCCATCTTAGCATTCTGCCATTCGAGGTCAGTGTTATGGACTTAAAATGTTGATTACTTTGCAAAAAAGATATTTCTACCAAATGTCCTCCATTCATGAGTTTATTAATGCTCAGTCCCAGTGTAGATGCGAATGACTGGACTGAAGATAATATCTCTATTGAGTTAACAGGAAAGGATTTTTGAAGCAGGTCAGAGGAGACCAGGACTTGACAAGGAGTCTGCTCACACGTGCTATAAACTACGTTAGACTTGAGAGGTGATAACATGCGAATGCTCACTGTAGTTGGTAGCATGCTACAATGAGATGGTGGTCGTCCCATAGAACAATTCAATCAAACTCATGCTGAATCACCATACTCTGAACAGCCCAATTGAAAAGAAAAAAAAATGTTCCAACCACCGAACTTTGACCGGCTAGTTCCTGTTTCCAGAACTTATAATCCCAGCTTTTAGTCAAAGATGAATGCGCAGAGACATACTAGTAGGAACAGGTATTTGCTCTAGTTTTGACAAAAATAATAGATAGTTAAAGTGCCGTTTTTAGTGAAGGTGGAGTCTGGAGTGTTAACTTTGGTGGACGCATGCATGGCCAAATGATAAGACTATTGGAGATTAGATTAGACCAAGCTCGGTCCGGCACCAACCCCCATTACCACCCACCTCGAAAATTCCTTGAAAAATAATTAAGTTTCTTTCTCGCAACTCATTTTACTCGTTCTCACTACCAACTTACTCACACACTGACTCAGCTGCCACCGCGCTTGGTCGTCTTTAGACCAACGGCCACCCTTACACAAACCCTATTTAAACCCAGCCTCTTCCTCCATTCCAATCCAAGAAGAGTTGCAGCGACAACCAGTGCCACAGTAGCTCTTCGGCACAGCTCCCAGCTAGAAAGTAGAAACCACATACTCTGCTTAAGCTCTTATCCTTCTTCTCAGCGATTTTGTTAGTTGTTTCTGTGCAATTGCCATGGAGTGCCAGAACGGCCAAGCTGCAGCCAACGGCAATGATCTTTGCATGGCAGCGCATCGCGCCACTGACCCGCTAAACTGGGGGAAGGCCGCGGAGGAGCTCACCGGGAGCCACTTAGATGAGGTGAAGCGGATGGTTCTGGAGTACCGCCAGCCCGTGGTCAAGATCGAGGGGGCCAGCCTCAGTATTGCCAAGGTTGCGGCGGTGGCCGCAGCTGGTGAGACTATGGTGGAGCTCGATGAGTCAGCCCGTGAACGAGTCAAGGCCAGCAGCGACTGGGTCATGAACAGCATGGCAAATGGCACCGACAGCTATGGTGTCACCACCGGCTTTGGTGCCACATCCCACCGGAGGACCAAGGAGGGAGGTGCTCTACAAAGGGAGCTCATTAGGTAACCATTCAAACTGTTTTCAGACATTCGGCTTGTTTAATCTGATTTGGGCAGCCACTGTGTAGTATAAGGTTTTCAAACCAGTTCAAATGGTTAACATGGTGAAATTGCTTGCCTTCTTGACAGATTCCTCAATGCCGGCGCGTTCGGCATTGGCA
This sequence comes from Poa annua, assembly GCA_026929855.1. Lineage (NCBI taxonomy): Eukaryota > Viridiplantae > Streptophyta > Magnoliopsida > Poales > Poaceae > Poa > Poa annua. The sequence continues at coordinate 79,036,016 of CM049433.1, forward strand.
CCGATGGTCATGTTCTACCAGCTGAGGCGACACGCGCAGCCATGCTTGTCCGCATCAATACTCTCCTCCAAGGATACTCTGGAATCCGGTTTGAGATCCTCGAGGCGGTCACCAAGCTGCTCAATGCCAATGTGACGCCATGTCTGCCTCTTCGGGGCACCATCACCGCGTCCGGTGACCTTGTCCCACTCTCATACATTGCTGGTCTTGTCACCGGCCGTGAGAATTCCGTGGCAGTAGCACCTGATGGCAGGAAGGTGAATGCTGCAGAGGCGTTCAAGATAGCTGGTATCCATGGCGGCTTCTTCGAGTTGCAGCCCAAGGAAGGTCTTGCCATGGTAAATGGCACGGCTGTGGGCTCTGGTCTTGCATCAACTGTGCTCTTTGAGGCAAACATTCTTGCCGTCCTTGCCGAGGTGCTTTCAGCTGTGTTTTGCGAGGTCATGAATGGCAAACCAGAGTACACCGACCACCTGACTCACAAGCTGAAACATCATCCTGGACAAATAGAAGCTGCTGCCATCATGGAGCACATCTTGGAGGGAAGCTCCTACATGAAACTTGCCAAGAAACTTGGCGACCTCGACCCACTGATGAAGCCAAAGCAAGACAGGTATGCACTCCGCACATCACCTCAGTGGCTCGGTCCACAGATCGAGGTTATCCGTGCTGCCACCAAGTCAATTGAACGTGAGATCAATTCCGTCAACGACAACCCACTCATCGATGTCTCGCGTGGCAAAGCAATTCACGGTGGCAACTTTCAGGGTACTCCCATCGGTGTGTCCATGGACAACACCCGCCTTGCTATTGCTGCCATTGGTAAGCTCATGTTTGCCCAGTTTTCAGAGCTAGTCAACGACTTGTACAACAACGGCCTGCCATCAAACTTGTCTGGCGGACGCAATCCTAGCTTGGATTATGGCTTCAAGGGAGCCGAGATCGCCATGGCCTCATACTGCTCAGAGCTACAGTTCTTGGGCAACCCAGTGACTAATCATGTCCAGAGTGCCGAGCAGCACAACCAAGACGTAAACTCGCTAGGTCTCATCTCCTCCAGGAAGACTGCCGAGGCCATTGAGATCCTCAAGCTCATGTCCTCAACGTTCTTGGTTGCTATATGCCAGGCCATTGATCTTCGCCACATCGAGGAAAATGTCAAGAATGCTGTCAAGAGCTGCGTGATGATGGTGGCCAAGAAGACTCTCAGCACCAACTCCACAGGTGGTCTTCATGTCGCTCGCTTCTGTGAGAAGGATCTTCTCCAGGAGATCGACCGTGAGGCGGTGTTTGCATATGCTGATGACCCGTGCAGCACCAACTATCCACTGATGAAGAAACTCCGTGGTGTGCTTGTCGAGCGTGCCCTCTCCAATGGCATGGACGAGTTCAATGCAGAGACCTCTGTTTTCGGCAAGGTTGCCCAATTCGAGGAGGAGCTTCGAGAGGCGCTGCCCAAGGCGGTCGAGGCTGCACGTGCCGCTGTGGAGAGTGGCACAGCTTCAACACCCAATAGAATCACTGAGTGCCGTTCATACCCTCTGTATCGTTTTGTGCGTGAGGAGCTCGGAACAGTGTACCTGACTGGTGAGAAGACAAGATCTCCTGGTGAGGAGCTGAACAAGGTGCTGGTGGCCATCAATCAAGGCAAGCACATTGATCCACTGCTCGAGTGCCTCAACGAGTGGGAAGGCAAGCCCCTGCCCATATGCTAAACTGAGCATGAACAAGGAGATAGTGTAAAATGCAAGCCATTGGGTCAAAATTGTGATCCAGGGTGAGAATTTTTTGTTTATTATTATGCCATGGACTCTGTTGTATGGTGTGTGTGTCACGCTTGTGGCCATAAAGTAGTTAAATCATTCGACTGTTCGGATGAGCTCAATGAAAATTTTGCAACTTGTGAGTTCCAGAACTATTGTGAATTCGTATTTCCATAACACATATGTTCACATACAAGGATCACATTTACTTCACAAGAAATAGTTGGCAGATATAAAAATAGGATTAATTAGTACCGACCAAGAATAATAAGGAGATATTAGAAATTTAGGTAGATTAGCCACAGTAACCATAATCAGTTCACGACCACATTATCATGGAATAAAATATGCAGCTTGCAATGTAAAAACAAAAAATAATCAACAGCTTACACAGAAGGGGCAGTTACCTCAAATTTATCTCTGAGTAGTGGCCTCCAGAAGATGCACCAAGAACAAACCGTTTCAACTCCCAACATACAGAAATATGATTAAAAAATCAATCACTGGATGGAGGATGGCTGACGGTTCACTACAAAAATCAACTGGAGATTGGCTAGTTTAAAAAGTACTAGAAAATCAACTGGAGATTTTGCATTGACGCTTCCTTTTCAAGAAAGCTCAAACTCTTAGGTTTATGTATGTGCAAAGGGAATTGAAGGAATGACCCGTCATGCAGGTTCTCTGATTCGCTTCTATTAGTTATATTTGCATAAGATTTACCAGTGGCGGCATTCTTAAATTTACAAAGATTATTTACACGGGCATGCTTCTGAAGGGCCATTATTAACTACTAGTGCAAATTAGTAGATATGAGACAAATCTTCTCTCTTGGTTTCAAAATAGTTTATACAAAATCAATGGCATTGCACCTGCAGAGTAAGGACTGATGGTGATCAAACATCCTTACCTTCAGGAGTTCGTCGGTCACCATCTTAGCATTGTACCAATTGAGGTCCGTGTCATGGACTTAAAATGTTGATTACTTCCTAAAAGAAAAGAAAAATATATTTCTATAACATGCTCCCTATTCATGAGTTTAAACGTTCAGTTCAAGTGTAGATCGGGATGACTGAACTGAACATAATACCTCTCAATAGTCTACAAAAGGCTTTCTGAAACAGATAAGAGGAGACTAGGACTTGACCAGGAGCCTGCTCACACATGTTATAAATCATGTGAGAGGTGAGAACATGCGATGCCGACTGCAATTGGTAGCATGCTACAATCAGATGATGGTCGTCCCGTAGAACAATTCAAACAAACTCATACTCTTAACAACCCAATTGGAAAACATGTTCCAACCACAAAAACCTTGACCAACTAGTTCGTGTTTTCAGTGCTTAAATCCCAGATTTTAGTCAAAGAAGAATGCTCAGAGACATACTAGTAGGAACAGGTACTTGCTCTAGCCCTAACAAAAAAAAGGTTAAAGGTGCCGTGTTTAGTGAAAGCGTCATATCATTTTTTTAATACAATACAAGTTGGAGTAAGTTAACTTTAGTGGAGGCATGCATTGCGAAATGACAAGAGCCTTGGAGAGTGTTGTTCTTTTACACATAAAACTTAAAACAATTTGCATAATGTTATTGACCTTAAACCAACTCCATAGAAGAACACTGTAAGTATAACATGAATCATAATACTTGCTATATATTTTCCCACCTAAACTATACTCCCGCAAGCTCTAGTACGTACTCTTTTTTGGTGTTCTGAATTCCTGGTTGAGTTTTATTGAACCATCTCTAGCAATAAATTGTACGTTGTGGCTGATTCGTGGAAACAGAAACCCTGGATAACATAATACATTGGCCAAAATTACGTTAGCACCAAAAGGAAGGAAATTTGTCCACACTACTTATAATACATATTAATCAGATATATTTCAAAACTGCTAAAGTCGTATAAGATTTCCAACTATAAGAAAATACAACTCTATTTTGAAACATATACACACGTACTGTAGTAAACAGTCATTTAGTTGCAGTAGGAATTCAGCTAGTTACATCGTAAAAGTAGGGCCTAGCACTCTTCTGGAAAAGCATAAGGCTCTGCACATCTTCTTTTGTCTCTATGCACATAGTAAGAAGTATGTGAATAAATACCGATCAACTTCAAAATTTTAGTATTTATCCAGTCCAAGAATATGGAGCACGCTCAACAACTAAATAGTCTCCTCTTATGTCCTTCGCTACGCGGATTTCATCGTCCAAATAGACAGTGTCAAACCTGGAAATGAAGATATGTCATTGCAGGAGAGGAAAATAGAACCGTCAAAACTGTAATAAATGTTGGGAGACCCAAGAAAGAAATTTCACTTTTTCCAAATTTGCTAAATTCTGTTTGACATAGTAACCCCAGTGCTACATAGAAGCAGTGGCGGAGCTTAATCCAAAAGGTTGGGCGGGCCAGGTTAGAAGGGAACACATCAATCTTAGATTGCATGCTGCTTGTGTGCTAATGTTACTAGATTAAGAGGTCAATCTATAGGCATAATTACTTTTTCTCTATATTCTTGGGCGGGCCATGGCCCAGGCCGGCCTTGCCGTAGGTCCGCCACTGCATATAAGGAAGGATCACAACCATCTTAATATTACATAAGTATTTAATATTTATGCTTCATTAGTATGCATATTAAAAATACCTAATCTGATTAAGTAAAGATAATATAACCTAAATATCCACATGATAATTTGGCGTTAGGCTCTTCTCCCAAGTCATAACGAAGAACAAAGGGCACGAAAACCATTGATCTTGCATCTAGCTTCCAGTCTGAAAATAATCAACCTGAATCCCTTCCTATCTTAATTAGATACCCAGCTCCTTTAAATGAATAGATTGGGTTCTATTTTAAAGGGGGAAAACTAGAGAATGTAGCAAACTCAGATTCATTCCAACTGAATCCCACAATGTTACAGTTCCCCGGTTCGCAAGATACTTAGTTTTGTCATGCTTCAAATGCAGTATCTTTCTGACAAAACATTCCAGCATTCCAGTTAAGTCATCTGATCCAGTCATAGAAATTCCCTAACAATTTATTTCAAGAAACACAATTTTAGTCTGCTAATCCTGTTGACATTGATTAAACTGAAGCGGTCAAGTCACTGTGCATACATCTTTACTTTATTTTCTATGTGCTTTGTTACATAAAATTCTAAGCTGTTGTCATTTGTCAACCGAACAAACATGTCTTTTTGAGCAATAAAACATTTGATGCACTCACCATCCCTTCCCAAATGGCGGAAAAGGAACCTCCCAGTTGCCCCCTTTCAACATTGCACGTGTAAACCTACAATAACTTCGATATCAGAATTCTGTGCATATCTTAACAAGCTGATCAGGGCAGTATAAGGAAAGTAATCCTGCCTGAAATTCACTCGCTGCGGTGGTTGGATCTCGATAGCGCCGTTCACGACGAATGCACCGGACGGCGGGAAAGTGATGACGTTGTTGAGGCTCCCAGCAGGAACGTCGATGACCTGGAGCACGTCGCCGGCGGCGGTGCGGAAGGTGGGTGCGTTGCGCACGATGAAGAGCTGCTCCTGCTCGGTCGTCCAGAGGAGGCGCCAGGTGCCAGAGAGCCTGCCGGCGTCCGACACGGTGTCGGCGTCTGGGGCGGAGGCGGCGAGGGCGTCGATGCAGGCGACGATGTCGGCGAGGCGGGAGGGGTCGGACTGGGTTTCGAGGCCGCGGCCCTGGTCGGCGATGAGGCGGAGGAGCTCGGCCTTGGCCGGCGGCGGGCGAGGCGGGAAGAGGGCGCGAAGGAAGCCGACGGCGTGGGGCGATGTTGCGAGGCGGCGTCTGCCGCGCGGGATCGGCGAGAAGATTCCCGCGGCCGCGTGGGTTTGGGAGAGAAGTGGCGCCATTGGCGAGGATTTGGTTTGGGTGGCGGAGAGTTCGGACTTCGGAGACGGCAGTGGGGGGGAGTGACCTCGCGCTTACGTCACGTGCTGGTGCTTGGGCTGGGCTTGCGGGCCCAATCGTTGGTCTGATGAAAAGCCCATGATCGATCAAAGAGCTACGGCGTTTACGAGCCCACTACCTGACCGTTCCCTAACCCCGCCCCTGCAGCAAACTGAAGCAGCAACAGCTCATTCGTCGGCGCCGAGCTCCGCCTCGAACGCTCCAGCCCTCGCCGCCGTCGCCATCGCCATGGCGATCACCGCCCAGACTGTCGACATCATGGGCGAGCGCCACCCCGTCCAGGACGTGCGCACTCAGAACGGTAACACCCTCATCCTAACACTTCCCCTGCCAGGTTCCGCAGGGTTGCGTGCGGTTCTGTAAGATCTATTGACCCAAATATTCATCCGAGCACGCGCGGGTTTAATTTGCTTTCGTGATTCTCCGATTGCAGTGACGGCGTGCCAGTCGGTGGCCAACATCGTCATGTCGTCGTACGGGCCCGTCGGGCTCGACAGGAGTAAGTGGCTTCAACTTTGATCTACATATCGCTTCCTACTGGGCGTGCACTGTATGAGTATGATCCACAACTTAGAATGGTGCTTTGCACCTCGAGAGATATTATTTCTGCACCTTCAGGAGACGACCTCACCCACAAACTTATTTAGAACCAGTGTCACTGTGAGATGCATTTCAGCTGGGAACAATTAATACCATGACGTGTAATGTTCTTCGGCGGCGTAAAAAAAAACAGGATTAGTGAAGTTAGATGGAATCTGTGGATCCCCAACAATTTTGAAGATACCACTGTTCGAATGAACTAATTTATATAGCACATGTGACTTGTAGATGCTCGTGAATGATATCGGTGACGTTACAATTACAAATGATGGAGCAACCATTTTGAGGATGTTGGAAGTCGAGCATCCAGCGGTGAAGGTGATGACTAGCTGCCCAAGATGGCCTTTCTTTAACTACAAATGATGGTGCAACAAAGCACGACACTCCCTCTAATTATCTTTTGCGGTCAAGACACCATTGTTTGGGCATACCCAACTGGGGCTTGAATAGGGTAACTACAATACTAAGAGGGCCAGAGGAGACCAATTAAGATAGGAGGAGGTGGTAAAAATCGAGCCAAAAGATTGAGATGTACCTATATATTTGACATTTGGTATAACAAATCTGCAATCCTTGTGCCGATACTTTAATTTACTTTTCAGGCACAAAGTTAACATTTTTCTCTTCACTCTTTAGTTCCTGCAATTTTCTCGACTGGGTTTCATCGCTAGTCTGTCTCAGTTTACTTGGGACAAAATTCTTTTTATAGATATATGTATTGTAAGTTGTAAGACACGTTTAGCCATGAAGAAATCAGAAAAAAAGCATGCTAACAGTTATATTTATATATACTCTGAAAGTTTCCAATATGGTTACCTCATCATTAAGATATACTTATTAGAACTTACACCATAAACGCTTATAAATTGAAAGATCAACAACGATATTTTGTCATAAAACACAATTTAAGTTTAGAGTTGTACAAGTTTATTTGAAGATATAAACTAATTTAGCAACATTGGTATGTGGTTAAGTATGTCAAATAATAGAAATCATACTCGTAGATATTGTAGGATGAACAAAAAAGTTTATAAAATGTACAAACAAACAACAAACTGTAATTATTTTTAGATCGTCGTATGTTTGTTTAGGTAAAGGTTAACTTGCTATAGTAGTACATATAATTTAAAAGTAGAGTATTCTGAAAATAAAGAAAACATTAAATGTTAGCAATTTACATTAGATATTGTCTCTACAGCTAGTATTTCTATACTGAATATTTTACGTCAACAATCAAAACGACTCCAGTAGTCTTGTAGACACTCGGTTGGAGTCTGAGGTCGTCTACCGGTCTGCCATTGATGAACCGGTTCATGAGCTTCCTTGCCATGTCGTGAGGCAAAATGAATTTGAATATTCAGTAAGTGTGGTTGCCCGTTGCCTAGTCACCCAGGATGGTTCAGCACTTCAGCTTGCAACTGCTGGCTGCCGCTCTCTAGTGGCCACTCACCAGAAGATCGCGGTAGCCAATAGGAGCCCCGTGGTGGAACGACGTTTGCACCTGCACCAGGCACCTGCGCGGCTTGCTCGTCGTGCCACCCCATGGTTTCAACGTTGTCACACGCCCAAGGACAGGAGACACCCATGGCATCGCTAGAAGTAATACAAGCTCCTGATGGCACTATTACCTCTTGGACACCGCCGTTGGGAACATGCATCAACGACGATGGTAACTGCGCCGAGGCGACAGCTGACTGACTGTTGCTTTCTAGCCCAACCAGCAAGGCGCTGTTCTCCGGCAATCCCACATCGTTCGGGTGGACCGTGGCGGTTCCTGGTGGCCTGGTGTGAACACCGCCGACACGCATAGTCTGGTACTTATGCAACAGAAAATTGAGTCGCTTGACCTGCTTCTTCCAATCCATCTTGATGTAGTACTCTTTGAAGAAATCATTGTTCTGGTGACGAAGCTCCTTGTAAACTGGACATGCACCAGTCGAATTCATAGGAGATAATAATAAATGTAGGTATTGGCCGGTAGCCTAGTTTCTTGACACAGGATGAACAAGCTAAGGCGGAAACGTACGCATAGCTTACCAGCAAACGTGGCCGCCGGGTGTGATCCCTTCTCACGAAGCCCTCGGAACATCTCCTCCTTGTTCATGCCTTCCTCCAGACATCTCTGGACCTCCTCCTTGACCTTGATGGATCAGCAGCGTGAAGCAGTAGATTAGAATTTTACCTAGTCGTTCTAGCTGCTGCCGGCAGGCAGTGACACTAAACATCCGATCATGTTGCAAGAGTAGATAATGAAGCATAAGATTTTACTTGGATAATGAAGGCAAGGGTGTCGTCTTCGTCGCCGGAGGCGGCGTTCAGCGCTGTTGCCGTGCTAGTGCTATATATCTTGCTCATTGCCGCCGTTGCCTGCCGCCTCTTCCTATAGATTCTCAAAGAGGCGAACTGGTGATTACGGAAACAAGTAAATTATCCTCCTATAGTTCTAGCAAAATATCTCGCGATTCAGATAGATATACATGATGCTTACCGTTGAGCAATTGTTCAATGCTCCCTGGCTTTTCCTGCCGTAGTGAAAGCACTCAAAAATTGAAGCGAATAGATTGGGGGATAGGGAGACGCTGTCGGAGTTGTGTAAACACAGGTCTCGTTCAACGCCGCGTCGCTACCCAGGTTTAACTTTTTGCTGCAGAGTCCACACGCCCTTCGCCTGGTTATGCCCACACCATCGTCGCTTTGTACGTCGATCCGGCGATTCTCGGTTATCCTACGGTCTGAACCTTCCTTATTCCGAAGTTACGGGGTCATTTAGCCGGGTACCGGAGTCCAGACACACTTCACCGCCGGCGCCTTGGTTATGTGAATCTGCGGCGGCGGCGCACACCATGCATCGTTTTTTTAGTTGGCCTGGTGTCTAGCGAGTACCTTCGTAGGACAGATAGGAGATCAGAACATCGGAAGGGAGATATGATCATCCGAACAGATGGACATGGAAGTTGCAGGTGCGCTTGTATGCATTTCACAGCTCACCGGACTTTGTTTCTTACGGAAACAATTCACCGCTGTATATTTGGCGATTGTCGAATCAGGCCCCAAGCGATTTCGGCCTGGCTAACAAAATATTGGGCCTCCAAAAGCAGGCCTACGGACCTGATATGGCCTCCAGCGCCAAACCATAAAAGAAAAAAAAAACTCCCACCCAACCTCTATCAGTATCAGAGCATGACAGAAAAAACGATCCCATCAGCAACACCTACTTCCCTACAAAAAAACAGCAACACTTGTGGGTCCGGGTCTTTGGAAAATACGTCCCACCTCTGTTGACACCCCAACTTTGAGGACCTGCTTGAGGGCATGGACAATATTTGGACACGCCCTCCAACAAACAGGTCCACCTTGACATTCACACACCGGTCATCTCAGTTTAAATGACGTCCAAATTCCTAGTCTCCACAGGCCCGCTGCCAGACCAACGTGGTGGAGGTATACCAAGTCTTTAATATCATGAGTCGCATCCCCCTCCCACTCGTCGCTCCCCCCCCCCCCCCCCCCCCCCCCCCCACACACACACACACACTCCCCGCACGACTGATTTAGACCGCTTCCCGACTCCATTTCCCGCCCATAGCCCCGTCTATAAGGTGCAATTCGTGCCGCCAACTCTAGTCGTGCTCATCGCTAGCATAATCAATTATGCGTCGTTCCCTAGCAAACTCGTGGACTACCCACACCCCAGCCACGCCTTTCCATTGTCAGAGCCATGACTCCCGCCTTTGTACGGGACGGGGGATAGTAGGAGGAGGAACATATGACTCAAGTGGATCAGGATCATGCTGCCCCTTCACGCCTCCTTAAAAGTCACTTGCCGGGAGAAGAGCAACCGGGTGTTGCATGCCATCACCCTCAAGGACACGAACCACGGCATCGAGAAGTGTGTCACGGAGATCTCTCGCGAGAACGTGTTGAGGGAGGAGGCTGGCCGCCAGCTCATGTCCGCCGAGCTACATGGCATGGTGGAACTACAAGCCCAGAAGTACGCTTCGTTTGCTGCTGGCGACGTTGCTTGCAAGGAAATGGTGGAGGGTCACACCGGCTCTTGGCGAAGGCTCACCAAGAGGCCCGTGAAGCTGAAGAGACGGAGCCAGGAGGTGAAGTGAGGCCGCAAGACATTGCCACATGGTGGAGAGGCGGATGTGTGCGCCCACAACAACGACGGGGGCTTGCCATATGGCATAGGTGGATGTTGGTCCCCTCCCTCCTCAGTTCCTCGTTGATCAGTTGGAGAACGATGCCGAGGGTGGCCTTTCTTAGCTCGTCTCCCCGATGGTGAACGACAAGACTGGCCTCTCTCAGATCGCCGGTCCAACACCCAACGAAGACAAGGCTGGATCACAAGTCCTTTTCGACGCCTAATTTATGTTTTAGTCTCAATTTTGCTGTAACATGCCTAATTTTTCAATAAAATTCGAGTTTTATGTTAAATCTACGAGTGTTAAATTAAAAAACTATCAAGTTTTAGTCTCAATTTTGTTGTGACAAGGCTGGATCACAAGTCCTTTTTCAACACTGCATAGCGGACATTTGTTTTTGGGTGCCGGACAACATTTGGAATGGTACGGTGGAGATGCTCTTTTTTTTTTTACAGGAGCTTCCTCTTGGACCCTGTAGCACGAGAAAACGAAACACGCCGTGCGCCGGGTCGCCAGGGCAGGGCACCTGCATGGCATCAGCATGCAGAAGAAGGGCGGTGCAATGCAACACCATCACGTTACGTGCCGTGCTTGGTCGCCGGCCGGCCGGCCGGGATCTACGAGTTTTTGACCTGATTACAGTACTCCACAGCCCGCGCGCTTATAACGACCACCACGATCGACTCGTGCAAGTTAACTCCACACCATGAGACGTCGCGCGCGAGCCACAGTATACGTATCTATACCAGAGCTACCTTCAGACCTCCTGCATGCATGCATAACGCTCGGATCCCGGCCGGCCGGCCGGCAGAGCTGCCCGGAATCACGGCTTCTGCCGCTCGCCGCCCGGTGGTCAGCAGCAGTTCCGTCCAATCGGGGCAACGGCCGGACGGGCGATCGTGAGGAGTTGACGGGAACAGGATTTGGCGGCGGCTGATAGATACGCGCTCGTGGATTTTGGGGGAGGCCGGAGATGGTTATATTTTGTTGGTTGACATCCGGGAGCAAAGGAGAGCCGTCTCGGCATTAGCAAGAGCTTGATCACCGCACCTCGTGGCTTACGTCTCCAACCGAAATAACGGTCTTTCGCTCGTGTATATGTTGCCTCGTGTATGTGGGCGTCACTGAAATTGATAGGGATCGATCACTAGGAAATTTGTTGGATTGGAGAATGACACGAGCGCGCTTATTAGCGTCTGAGTGCATGGTACATATAAACAGGCTAAAAACGGTCATGCATAGTTTGTTTTTGAACGGAGTAAAAATCTTTGCACAAATTTATTAATTATGAAGAATAGAATTGACCAGTCCATTTACGGAAAACTGGGCGAATATCGATACGCACCAATCAAACTGAATTACTCACAACACGGCTACCGTTACAGTCCGATAAACTCTCTGAACACATAACAACCCAAACCTCTAACACTTGAATAATGCGTAACGTAGATCATTAACACCTCGACAAAATGCAAGGGATAACACCAAAATCATAGAATGACCCTAACCAATAGGACGATCGGAGAAACCAAAAACCATCCATCAAGTAGTCGTGGGCGATTTTCTTACCGTGCCACTCTTGTTATCTATGCACATGACGAGTGACTTCTCATTCCGCATGCTCATATGAGGACAATCAACCACCTTGCTTCTACGATTGGTTGTCGTCCCAGTTAAGAGGCAAACACACCCTTCCACATGTTATAGTGATACTAGCTACTACTAGAAATAACAATGAATGAAGAATTTGCAGAGAAATTAAAATTTTAATTTGTCAAAACCAAGGAGATGTGCCAACTTGCCATATGTATGCATGGTCCCGATCGAACGATCAAATTAAGGATCAGACAAGTGAACTACACACAAAGGACCGCCCCTATCTACTAAGTAGTATTGCTAGGTAGCTAGGAGTAGGTACTTAAGTAAAATGGCGGTATGTAGCTAATTAGAGTTCAAATGGACATAACATGTTGACCATAGCTATGGCCCATGTGCCGTATGCATATGGCACAATCCAACGAGAGCCAGTGAGATCTATCTGCATGCATGCATGTGGATGCTCACGGAGTCACAAGCCACCGTTCTGCAGCCTATAAATAGAGCAGCATTCCACCCACATAGATAGATCACACAAACTACCATCCACTTGTCTCCTCCCAATCCTCGCAAAGCCCACAAGATCCATCCTAGATTGCTAGCAACTTTAGTCATGGCTTCCGTGCACCAGATCCTGCCCTTCATCTCCATAGCGGTCCTCGGGTTGCTTATCCACCCTTGCGCATCCACGGAGTTTCACCGCAAGCTCGCCAGTTGGTCTACCGCCGGCGCTACATGGTACGGCGCCGCCAATGGCGCCGGAAGTGATGGTACATACTTCGTCATAATATTTGATTCACTTCTGATACTGATCACACCGTACTCTCCAAACTGATCGCTGACGTGTTACGCTAGAGATCGATCATAGGTCGTGCATGTCTTAAGATCATGCTAATTTGCATGCATGTACAGGTGGTGCATGCGGGTACAAGGGCGCCGTCTACCAGCCACCGTTCTCATCCATGATCGCCGCCGGCGGCCCTTCTATCTACGCCTCTGGCTTGGGCTGTGGCTCTTGCTACCAGGTGGGTAACCATCGCTGATAATTTATGGCATGCATGCCAACATGCGTACTGCTACCGCGTCGTTTTGTGACGTTTTTGGCTGTATATATATCCAGGTGAAGTGCTCTGGTAATGCCGCCTGCTCTAGCAGCCCCGTGACTGTGGTGATCACGGACGAGTGCCCCGGCGGTCCTTGCCTGAACGAGCCGCACTTCGACCTGAGCGGGACGGCATTCGGCGCCATGGCGAAGGCCGGCCAGGCCGACCAGCTGCGCGCCGCCGGCGTCCTCGAGATCCAGTTCACTCGGTACACTCAAACTGGCTACGCTCTCACTGTGCGCCGCTTAAAACGGACATGCCGCACTACACGCCACATGCACCTCACGCACCGTTTGTCGCCGCCATGGACCTTGCACGGGCCGGCACATGTACTGTTTTCCATATAACCGCCATGCATGCAACGATCTTTCTAATTCCCTCTGTTCACGTGACACAGCGTGCAGTGCAACTGGGCCGGAGTGCAGCTAACCTTCGTCGTCGACGCCGGCTCGAACCCGAACTACTTCGCCGTCCTCATCCAGTACCAGAACGGGGACGGCGACCTCTCGGCCGTGGAGCTCATGCAGAGCGGTTCCGGGGCGGCGTGGGCGCCGATGCAGCACTCGTGGGGCGCGGTTTGGAAGTTCAACGCTGGCTCGGCCCTGCAGGCGCCGCTCTCGCTCCGCCTGACGTCCAGCTCTGGCAAAAAGCTCGTCGCCAGCAACGTCATCCCCGCCGGGTGGAAGGCCGGCGCCGCGTACAAGTCGGCGGTTAACTACTAACCAGTATGCAGTTTCTTATACGGAGTACTACGCTATGTGTGTACGCGTGGATTGCCCCTGCATGGGATGGTGCAACATGCAATCAAGTATGTGTCCGTGTGTTTGGTAGTTTGTTGGGTACACTACAGCTACGAACTGAAATAAGGCAAGATGCCGATGAGGAGGAGGCGCAGATCTCTGGGTATAGTTCTCCCCTTGTTGGCCGTTTAGTCAATGTTTATCTGGGTGTGTAAAACATGTCTGTAGTGAAAGCTCGGTACAGGGCCTAGTACGTGTTGTATATGTTTTGCATGATTGCATCTCGATCTTAATGCATATGTGCTAATATGTGTGCGTTCAATGTTAACATGATGCCAAGAGTTTTTCCAAATTACACTCCCTCTGTTCCTTATTATAATCTGTTTTGGCAACCTAAATTTAGTTTGCCAAAATTTGCAACCTGAATTTAGTTTGCCAAAACGGCTTATAGTAAGGAACATAGGAAGTAGTATGGAGCAAAGCTGGGTATGGATGAACCATGCAAATATCTCTTTGTAGGGAAATATAATTGCCATGTGTATGCAAGTAAGTCCTTTTGTGTTGCATCTATTCCATGTAATTTTAAAATCTAGAAAAAGCCCATGCACATGCACAAACACTTACGTTGACATCATTGTATTGAATACTAAATTAAAAGTTAAAAATGGTAGTCTACCTCTTAAATCGACATTCTGATTGGTGATCCATTACACCCACTCAGTTTGTCTCGAAGAAGTCTTCAAACTAGTTGCTATATACTTTTTACGTCGTACCAGTTCCGAGGTAAATAATATGTTTACCGTATTTATTGCGTACATAACAACACGATAATTAATAGCCCATAGTTATCAAATATATTTTACATATTTTTAGACATTGTAGTTTTATGCACAACTGGAGAGTGGGTACATATTTCGTTGAAGTGACTCATGTGGTGTTGAAGAGGAGGAGTGGGTACATATTTCGTTGAAGTGACTCATGTGGTGTTGAAGAGGAATCAATCTACCATACTTTGTTTAAGTGTACCTGATCCAAGCTGTTTTGGGAGGAGCTGAACCTCGTTTCACCTGGATACTTGGACCATGGCTATGATTGACAGTAAGCTGCTATCTGAATCGCAAACCATTATGCTCCTATGTAGAAGCTAGGCTGTATGGTAGGGGTGGGGGGTGGGGGGGGGGGGGGGGGGGGGGGGTCGGACAGTGAAGGAGTCAGTCTGATGGGTTATGCAAACAACTTTGGACCTCTCTCATCTCGACTGTGACAAACAGCAAGAACAAAACCTCCGAAGAAGAAAGATTTTAGTCTCGTTGTCATCGTTGCCACTGAAACAATGACAGTGAAGGAGTCAGCCAGCAAGAGCTTTATCTAGTTGTCGCATTGTTTCAGTGGGGCGCGTGATGCTAGTAACACAACCTATTTATGTGCTAAACCAACTAGAAGTGATAGGAGGAGATGTCTATGGATAACATATACCACGTGATTTTCCCGCTGGTACTCTTCAGCGTGATTTTAGTCATGTCACATGATTAATAAAGCTCTGAATTCACAAAAACTGCTTTCAATAATTAAGAGATGGTAGCAGGCTACATAATTACTATTATGCAACCATTCACATTTTTTTACTATTATGCAAGGATTGCATTTGTCTTGAATAACGTTTAAAATCCTGACCGGGCGGTTCAGCCACGTACAAGGTTTGACCTGGCCTTGGCTTGTCAAGTTGGCCCATGCCGGCTGGTGGGGGGACGAGGAGTTAAGGAGCAGAAATCCTAGTTGCCGCGTACCGCGGAGCTAACAAAGCTCCGCGCACCCCCCGCGTGCGCAACGGGCCGGCCCAATAAGGCCAGATTTCGCTCTTGCTTTTTTTCGTTTTTTCTGTTTGTTTTTTTTCGTTTCATTTTTCTTTTTTGGTTGTTCCTTTTTTCTTTTTATTTTTCTATTTTCTTTCTATTTTTTGTGGATTTATTTAAAATTTAAAAATGTTCAAACATAAATTTGTTCAAAACAAAAAATTGTTCATTTTTCAAAAATATTCAAATTTTAGTAAATTCTTTTATATTTTTGAAAATGTTCAACTTCTTAAATTTAAAATGTTCAAACAAAAATTTGTTCAAAAATAAAATTGTTCAGTTTTCAAAAAAATCAAATTTGAAAATTCTTTAAGTTAAGAAAATATCAGTTTTTAAAAATGTTCTTAACTAAAAAATATTCGAAATTAAGAAAATCTTCAAAATACGTTCGGGGGCCGGAACTGGGCCGAGAAACGCGGCCCATTAGGCGTTCGGGGGGTGGGGGGGGGGGTGGGGGTGGGGGTGCGCGGAGATTTGTTACGTCCGCGTACTGCGTTGACTAGGAGCTCCCGTTGGAGAGACCGAGAGATGAAAGAAATTTAAGGAAAGAGGGAAATGGGTCCAGGCCCATTCGGGTGAGAGCAAAGTAGAGGAATTAGAAAGATAGATGGGTTTAGAAGATTAGGCCTATTTCGGTTAGGGCGAAAAAAAAGATTTTTCGTTTTGTGACAAGCTGACATTTATATTTGGGAATGGATTTATCTTTTTTTCCCTTTAGTCAATGACAATGATAGATAAATCTTTAACCCTGTGTGCAATGAAAGTCATTCTTTGGTGATTGTTTTGTGCTAGTGCAATACTTGGTAATATTTGCCCAAATGTATGTTTAAGAATTTTAAATCTTTTTTGAATATCTGAAAAAATCTATCAGGTGTAATGGTACCAGGTTCTCCAATGTATTTCGTTGTATATACATGCGTTTATATGTTTTTCGTTGTTTTCACTATTTCATATAGACCTCTAAATAAATGTTTCCAATAGGTTGACAATGAACTCTCTCTAATTTAGTCTATTTATTAGGCCAATAATTGTTTAAGTCAACTTGCTAGGCCTTGAAAAAACACACAAACTAAAATATTACACAAAAAAATATACAAGGGAAAACGGGCGTGCAAGCGACGGAGGGAAGTATAGCATCGACTGAGACGTGTAGGACATTTTCAGCCGACAGATTCCTAGACAGTCCTTAAAAAAATGAGTTCTAAAAATGTTTTAAAAATTCAGTATTTGATTGACCCCCATGTACCACACATATGTATGCAATCCAACAACCCCGGCGATTATCTTTATCCCAAATCTCTGGAGGTTGGAGAACAATCATGAACCATTCTCCATGTCTCCGATATAAAAGGATCGGCCGTTCCAGCTTAGTTGACCCCTACGTATGCGCTCCCCATCTCTAAATCTTAGTTGCCGGCACGTTTTCAAAATAATTCGTGTGTGCACGACTGTACTTATTTGTTCCCACGTTTAGAACACAAAAAAGACAAAAACATCCTATTTATAGCAACCCAAGTAGCGCTAGTTCCTGCAAGCAACCTTCAAGCTCTTACTAGTATACTCACATCGGCCTTCCCCTGATCATCCTCGATCTCTGCAAGGCAAGATCAAAGGGAGACGGTCAGTAGATGGCTGGTCGAGTCACTCTGCTAGTATTTGCCACAGTGGCAGTCACACTGTCACTTTTCGTAAGCCCCATCTCCTGCTGGTCCTCCGGTGGCGCGACGTGGTACGGGAGCCCTTACGGCGCCGGCAGCGACGGTAAGAGACATGCGCATACAACAGTACATACTAACTTTCCTTTCAGGGATGTACACTGACCACATCGCTAACTTTGTCGAGCGAATGAAATGCAGGTGGCGCGTGTGGCTATCAGGGCGCCGTCAGCCAGGCCCCGTTCAAGTCGATGATCGCCGCCGGCGGACCCTCATTCTTCAAGAACGGAAAAGGCTGCGGCGCATGTTATCAGGTTAAGTGCAGCGGCAACAGCGCCTGCTCCCTTCGTCCAGTGACCGTCGTCATCACGGACTCCTGCCCTGATGGCATATGCGCCTCGCAGCCGCACTTCGACATGAGCGGCACCGCCTTCGGCGCCATGGCCTACTCGGGAAAGGCTGATCGCCTCCGCTCCGCCGGAGTGCTCAAGATCCAGTACAGGAGGTGAGAACGCATTCCATTTTGATTCGTAAATCGAATTGTAGTCGAGTTAACGTCGAGCAACACCTTTTTCTTGCGATGAACTCAAAGGGCGTGCGTGCGTAACCTTTGTTTCCCAGGGTGCCATGCTACTACAACGGCATGAAGATCGCCTTCAAGGTGGACGCCGGCTCAAACCCGTACTACCTCGCCGTGATGGTCATGTACCTCGCCGGCGACGGGGACCTCTCCGCCGTCGACGTCATGCAGGGCGGCTGCAAAGCCGGCCAGCACGAGAGCAGCGGCAAGCCGTGGAAGAGGATGCAGCAGTCGTGGGGCGCGACGTATATCCTCAATTCCAACGACGGGAAGCCTCTGCGCGCGCCCTTCTCATTCCGGCTCACCTCGGGCTCCGGCAAGGTGGTCGTCGCCACCAACGCCATCCCCGCCGGATGGACGCCCGGGATGAGCTACCGCTCCTCGGTGAACTACAGAACCTAAGTCAGTTTTGGCTGACCTATCAGATTAGCTCCGCAGTCTATGGAGCTCTTGCCTTGTCAACGGGATTCAGTATGCGCGTCCGGGAATTGTGAGCGGCCCGTCAGAAGAGGAGGAGGTCAAGTGTTTGGTTACGCTTTCTTCCTGGCCTGACCACGGCCAACGGCTTGCAGTTATTTTCCTAGTGATGTCTCTTTTTTTCAGGTTATATTATGTAACCTCTCTATCAGTTTAGAAGTTTCCGCGTATAACTGTCTGAGGGGAAATTGTAGTTGGAGTCACAGCAAAACAATGCTGATGAACGAATATTTGTCAACTTTGTTTGCTACATTGAGAGGTGGCTTAATCTCTTTACTATGGTGACTTATGCTTATTTACAATATGTACTGCATAAAATTAGCTTGGATTTTGAATTGGAGATTAACAATAACTAAATAGTGCAAATAATGACATCAAGTTCGGAGATATGTAGAAGTGAAACAATAAAATGAACATAACAGTGAGTCACAAAGAATTATTTGACAACAACTCTTGGTTTATTCCAATTGCACATGTTCTACCTCATTGTTTACACACATCGTTTTAAATAAGCAACTAAGCTGATGAAGATAGAAATAGGGGTCTAAGTTACATGGGTTATTTTAATCGCAGTCACAGTAGGCTTTAAATCATGATACATTAACCTTTACTTCCATTTCTCTCATTATATAAGTGCTAATCTAAAATTAATCACAATCTCTATCAAAAAAATTAAAAGAATCACACGGAATTCAGAAGTTTTATTAACTGAAATAGGATTTTGCGGCTTGAAGAGAAGATCACAAGTTGAGTTTTCTGTGACCGCGAACACCGCTAATCCATTAGGTTTTATACTCAATATAGATTGTACTGCTATTCCCTTTGAGATGTTAGTCTCAAGTTTGTACGGTGATAATCAAACAATTTACAATGCTAACAATTCGTAGTGACAACTACGAGATATGCCTAAGATTCCAAGGATCCTTGTGGATACCCACCATGGCTACCAAAAGAAGACTACAATTACGGAGTATGCCGATAGTACTGTCTGAGAGGCTACTGCTAGGTAGTATCATAGTTGAGATGTAGACCAAGTGGTTGAGCTACACGGCTTCCCATTTTACCACTCCGCTCATGTATGCTTCAAATAAATTAATGAAGTGGACAAGTAACAGTACCATGTACTTTCCAAAGTTAAAGGAGAAATGAACCGTTCTAGCACTAGTGGAAACAGGCCCTCTAGTGTAGTTCCGGTTCTAAGAGGTCTCTAGTCCCGGTTTTGTAACCGAGACTAGCAAAGCGGGATTAAAGGTACCCAACCCTTTAGTCCCGGTTGTTTACGAATCTGGACTAAAGGCCCTCCCACATGTCCACGTGTACCCGCAGGGTTGGGAACTTTTAGTCCCGGTTGGTAGAAATTCAAATTCTTTTCAGAAAAAATCAATTTTTTAGATTTTTTTCCAGGTGTTTTTATTTCGAATCTTTGAATTATTTGACAAATTAATTTATATTTGCCCCTATTCTCAAGTCAAAGTGCATACCTATGGTCAAACTTCCCGCTCGGTCACCCATCCTATTTTCAAGTTAAAAGCCCTCCCACATGGCCACGTGTACCCGAAGGGTTGGGAACTTTTAGGGCATCTCCAGCCGTTCGGCCCCCCCAGGTTTCGATTTGGCGCTTTATAGCCTTAACGCCGGCGCGGACCAAAACCTTTGGGGGGGGGGGGGGGGGGGATTTCACCAGTCGTTCGGCGCTCGAAGAAAAACAAATGAACATAAATTTAAAAGTTTTTCTTCCCGCCCCAAAAAAACAGCCCGAGTTCGGCGATCACAGCGGCCGCAGTTGGGCAATCCTACAAAAAAACGCCACAGTTGGGCGATCACGGCCACATTCGGCAGATCAGGCGGATGCCGGCGCGGCGTCAGAGTCGACGTCGAAGATGGGCACGGTGGACGGAGCTGAAGCCGATCTTGGAGTGGCATTCTCGGCGGCCTCGAGGTCGACGACGGGCGCGGCGTCCTCCAGGTCGATGGCCGTCGCAGCAGAAGTGGCTGCAGGCTGAGCGTCCGGCGTCGTCTCAGCTGGAGTGGCCGGCGTCTCAGGTGGAGTGGCTGAGCTTGTCGGGATGTCGCAGGCCGCGCCCATCGGGGCGGTGGCCGGCTGGCCGATGTCGCTGAGGATGAGGCGGCGCCGCGCCACGAACCATGCCCTCACCTCGGGGTCCATCGCGTCCGGATCGCCCCGCATGAGGAAGGCGAGGTCGTGGTTCCTCTTCTTCGCCTCGGTGCCGGTCCTCAGGAGGTCGAGCTTTACCTTGGAGTTGTCCATGACCGCCGTCCACCTCTGCTTGGAGGTCTCGTCCCTTTTGGCGGCGTGGGTCTGGGCGTCGGCGATGCAGGTCTCGATTGCCGCCTGGAGCTTCGCCGCTGCCGGCGCGGCCTCCCTCGCCGCTTTGGCTTTCTTGTTGCCCATTGGGGGACGGCCTTCAGACGCACCTGCAGCCGGCGCGTCCGGGACATAGTCCTTGCCGCCCTTGGCCAGCGAGCGGCGTGCTTCCGCCCACTTCTCGCACCCGTCGAGGACGAGGAAGACGTGGAGGTACTTGAAGTCCGTCTTCTCGTCGTCCTTGTACGCCTCGAGCATCCGGGCGATCTCCATCTCCCGGTTGGCGCCGCTCTTCGGCCTGTGGGCGACCTCCTCCTGTATGCCCGGCCCTTCGCCCGCCTCCTCGGCAGCCTGCGTCCCATCTCCTTCCTGCGATGATCTCGTCCATGGCGACGCTGCTGTCTTCGTGCATCCCGAGCATGGACTGTGCGGCGACGGTGGGGGAACGACGCAGCGGCGGCGAAGGCACGTAGCCCGGCGAACCGACGTACATCATGGGTGGATGATGGGGAAGGTGAGGTTGGGGTTGAAACCGTCATGGGGTTCGGCGTCGGCGTACCCAGGAGAGTACCGCGGCGACGCGCTCCAGCGCGGCGACGGCGACGGCGAAGCAACGGAGGCTTGGCTCCAACCCATAAACTGGGGATGGGGACGCAGACGAGGCCGGGTTTCGGCCGGAGTTGGCGGCTCCACTTCTTCATCCGGCGCTTCCTCTTCCTCTTCCTCTTCTTCTTCCTCGGCGACTGCTTCGCCCGCGGCCTCCGCCAGCTGCGCGGCCAGCTCCCTTTGCCGCTGCTTCGTCTCCCTCTCCCGGCGCTGGAGATTCTCCGCCTTCAGACGCGTCTGCTCGACGGCCCAATCTTTGTTGCTCATGCCCGGCGGCTTCTCCTTCGGCGCTCTCGGCTTGCGCTTCTTCTTGCCGGCCATGGAGGTCGCGGGGGCGGCGGCGGCGGCTGCGGCTCGGGGTCCTGTGAATTTGGCGGGAGCCATGGCGGCCAGAACTGTGAGAAATGGCGGGATCGGGCGGGAAGGGAGAGATATGTGGGGAGAAATGGGGGGAAAGATCAAAGTTTATGGAGGGAAATCGCCTTCTCTCGCCGACAGGTCTGGCCCGCGCACGCCTTTTGCCCCCCCCCCCCCCCCCCCCCCACCAAGCGGAACCCAGGGCGCTGGGTTTGGCCTGGGTTCGCCGGCGCGCGAAAAACGGCGCCAACCGGCGCTAAAACGAAACCTGGGGGGCGGCTGGTGGATTTTTGCTACCGCTAGCGCTAAAAAGGCCTCCTGGGGGGGCGCTGGGGGGGACGGCTGGAGATGCCGGTTGGTAATACCAACCTGGACTAAAGGTTTTAGCAGAAATTCATTTTTTCAGAAAAAATCAATTTTTTAGATTTTTTTTTCCAGGTGTTTTTATTTCGAATCTTCGAATATTTTTTGAACTTCGAATCTTTGAATTATTTGACAAATTAATTTATATTTGCCCCTATTCTCAAGTCAAAGTGCATACCTATGGTCAAACTTCCCGCTCGCTCACCCATCCTCACACTACTCCACCCCGAGCACGCTTAACTTTTAGTTTCCTTTCAAATTAGATACTAAGAGAGAACTGAGAACTTACTGATATTACTATCTTATCCATGATATTAACCACTCGGTCATGATGATACAATTTTTCATTATGTGTATTATAAAAATTTAGTTGAATAAACAAAAATGATTATATAATAATAATATTGAAATAAATAATGATAAAATAAATATTACTTTATTTTTGCCTTTTTATTTAGTATCGAATAATTCGTATCTTTAAATCCTTAAATCGGAATTTAACAAATAAAATGTCTAAATTGATCAAAAAATTTAGAGGAATCTAAATATGACATCCGAATCATCTTTTGCATTACAGAAACATTGATAGCCATGATGACCATTTTAATTTTTTTTACGTAAAAATGAAATAAAAAGATAAACACCTCAAAAAAAGATATCCTTTGGCATGGGGTCCTTATATGTGTACTGGTTGCCATGAAACATGATAAACTTGATTTTTGACAAAATTTGTAAAAAAGGTCTTCACAAAAAGGTCTATCATCTATAAACATCTATAAGTTTCAAGCCAAATGATTAAGTTATGGTCATTTCCACGGCATAGTTTATGATAAATATCTCATATTCCACAAATCGGTGCATATTGGTATAGGAAACAATCATGCCAATGGGATTCTTAAAATTATTTTCATAAATATCATTTTCCATTTTTTAAGTGTGAAAAATGACTTTTTTTGTGAACAAAGTACAAAAAATATGATGCAAAATGGCACCCATTTAATTTTCATGGAAATTAGTACACATATTATGGATAATTCCCAAGTATTAGATTTTTCCTTGATTTCTACCTAATTTCGCCTAGTTAAATGAGTTTATGTCGATTTTTCGAAAGTAATTCAAATTTGAACAACAACTATTTGATAGTTTGGTCTGAATCTTTTGGAAAAATAATTTTAAGGTACACAACTATTGGTTATATCACAGAAACATTGATAATTTTTGAAAATCTTACCTCGTTTGATGAATAGTCATCGCGACCGTTTTGATCGTTTTTTTGAAAAAATGGAATAAAGTGAGAAACACCTCAAAAAAGGAAATTCTATGGCATGGGGTCCTTATATGTGTACTGGTTGCCATGAAAAATGATAAACTTGATTTTTGACAAAATTTGCCAAAAACGTCTTCACTAAAAGGACTATCATCTATAAACATCTAGAAGTTTCAAGCTGATCAAGTTATGGTCATTTCCACGACTTAGTTTGTGATAAAGATCTCATACTCCAAAAATAGGTGCATATTGGTATAGGAAACAATCATGCCAAAGGGATTCTTGAAATTATTTTCATAAATATCATTTTCCATTTTTAAGTGCGAAAAATGACTTTTTTTGTGATCAAAGTACAAATAATTTGATGCAAAATGGCACCCTTTTAGTTTTCATGAAAACTAGTACACATATGATGGATAATCCCCAACTATTAGGCTTTTCCTTGATTTCTACGTAATTTCGCCTAGTTAAATGAGTTTATGTTGATTTTTCGAAAATAATTCAAATTTGAACTACAACTATTTGATAGTTTGGTATGAATATTCTGGAAAAATCATTTTTAGGTACACAACTATTGGTTATATCACAGAAACATTGATAATTCTTGAAAATCTTACCTCTTTCGATGAATAGTCATCGCGACCGTTTTGATTGTTTTTACGAAAAAATGGAATAAAGTGATAAACACCTCAAAAAAGGAAATCCTTTGACATGGGGTCCTTATATGTGTACTACTTGCCATGAAAAATGATAAACTTGATTTTTGACAAAATTGGCAAAAAAAAGTCTTCACAAAAAGGTATATCATCTATAAACATTTATAAGTTTCAAGTCAAATGATCAAGTTGAAGGAGATATGCCCTAGAGGCACTTAATAAATATAGTTTATTCGTCATATCTCAATTGTTCATTATATGTTTTATACCATGCTATAACTGTATTAAGCGGAAACATTAATACACGTGTGGTAGATAAACAACCAGGTCCCTTGTAGCCTCTATCTAACTAGTTCATTGGGCAATTGATGATCGAGGTTTCCCGATCATGTGACATTGATGTCAGTTGACAATGGAGTCATGTCATTGGGAGAATGACGTGATGGACATACCCAATATTTGTAGGACGTAGTCATTACGCCTTTTACCGTGAGATCAACTCTTATTGCTATTCTTGAAAGATACTTTGATTGCATCAAACGTCATATCTTAACAGTGTGACAATAAAGGTGTCCCTCTCGGGTATCGGAAGGGAGTATGTTGAGACGAGGGATCAAGAGTGGGATTTGCCAGTCCGCATAGTAAGATAGATACTCTAGGGCCCACTCGGTGAGATTATGTCAAATGAGCTTGCAAGCGTGTGACTAGGTCACCAGGACATAATATCACAGACGAGTAGAAGATAGCGGTGTCGGTAACGAGATCAAGCTAGGTATCATGATATCTATGAACGAGTCTCGGACACGCTAAGTATCGCCATGGCAAAAGGTTTAAGACTCGACGTCTAGGTTCGAACGACAAAGTCATTCGTTATCTCACAGGGATTAATTCTGGGTATCCAGGGTCCACGAATTAGTCATTGATCGAAGAGCTTGTCTCGATCATGTCTGTAGAGATCTCGAACCGCTAGGGTAACACACTTAAGGGGAGTCGACAAGTTTACCGGAAGAGAAATTAGAAGAGAGTGCACCGGGAGCGTCCCGGGAAAGATCCGATGGAGATCGCGCAGCGACGAAATAGTTTTCGGAGCCGGAATAAATTATGTAATATGTATTTAATATTTATTAATGTAATTAATAGTTAAATATTTTTTTTTAATTTTTCCTGAATTTTTAAAGTCAAAATACCCTAAATGGGCCTTCTCATGCAAAGAGGTCCCATGAAGGGGGGAAGGTTCCCCCCCAAGAGAGGGAGGGGAGTTCGGCCAGACCTAGGTGGGCCACATGGGGCCCACCTAGGCCGGCGCACCAAGGAGGGAGGGGCGGGTGTGGGAGTTTAGTCCCACACCGCCCGGCTGGCAAGGTTGGCAGCCCTCTTCCCCCTTTATATAGAGGTGCACCCCTGGCCTTCTAAACACACCAATTTCTCTCTCTCTTTTCTTCCTTGAATAACGTGATTCCCTTGTTGGAGTTGCGCCAAGGAGGAGTTCTCTCCACCATACGCACACCGCCGTGCTGCTGGTCTTCCGGTCCCAGTCTTCTGCTGCTTCGTCCCTGGATCGGAGCCCGGAGTTCGTCGGCTTCACCGTTCGTGTGTAACGCCCTGCGAGGTGCCACGCTAGTGGTGCTGGAGGTCTGCTTACTCTACACGACCTCGAGGTCTTCGTCGGCTTCATCGACAACGCTTGTGCGGGAGCGTAATCCCCGCTTTTCGGTCTACAAGGGTATGTATATCGATCTCCTTCGTATTACTATATCTGCATAGTATAGATCCTGGCTAGTTTTTGGTTATCGCTGTTAGGAAATTTTTTGTTTTTTGCCTACGATTCCCTTCAGTGGTATCAGAGCCAGGTTATGCGTAGATATAGTTGTACGCTTTTAGAACCCGTGTTTATCACGGGGAAATCGTTCTTTTATTTGCTACCCTCTCGCGTGCACTTGCATTGTCGGCAGCATTGAGTTGATGAAGCGGCCCGGACCGACTTTACGTGTACGCTTACGCGAGACTGGTTCCACTACTGACATACGGCTGGTAACGTATATGTGGCTGGCGGGTGTCTGTCTCTCTCTCTTTAGTTGGCTTTGCATTTTCAATGGAGGGCCCGAAAGGGATGAATAAATATGCAATTATTTGATCGTTGTTGTGGTCATAGGTTCGTAGGTATGAATCGGTTCTATTTACGACAGCTACAAGCCACGTAAAATATGCAAAAGATAAAGTAGAACGCGTCTAACTTTATTTTGCAGGGGCAATGTGACATGGTCAAGGTAGGTTTATCAAATTGTTTATAAACTGTGGGCGCGAAGGAGACCATCGGCGCAAGGACCATGTCACGTCGCATTACATATTGATGTTTTGTGTGCATCTTATATTGTGTGTGTATATATAGTTATATATTAGTCACACGGCGGTAGTAATATAAGATGATCCATCTAAAATACCATTAGTGTTCTCCCTTTGGCGTGCACCACCAAGAAAGTTCTACGTTATGAGGCAGGCCGTGACGATCGGGTGTCAGACATATCGTCGTTCGCATACAGTGGGTGTAAGACATGTTTGCACAAACGTATACGCTGAAGTTTATTATGGCGAGCCTAGCATGTACAGACATGGTCTCGGAACACGGAGACCGAAAGGTCGAGCATGAGTCACAAAGTTGTTGTGATTGACATATCGATGTCTACCTTTGAAGTTGTGTTGCCGGCTCTGACAATGAGGGGTTGCATAATGGATGAGGGTCGTGTAATCACTAAAACGATTAGAGGGATATTCGTTTTGAGTGGGAGTTCTGCTAGTTTTATTTTATTAAAACTTGAACCCTATTTTATAATGAACAAAGTCATTATGTTTTGCAAAACCTTTGTAAATATTAACCAATGTAATAGCCTTCTTTAAAAATTAGGCGCAATCCTGCGATTGAGAAACTTAAAAGGTTGGGTCCAAACTTCATAGTTTTATACTTTAGCTTGAGGATACTCCTTGTTTAAACCATTAGCTCTTTATGATACAATACCCGCTAGGAGATAAACCCGGAGATTCCGCTAACAAAGGATAATTTGGATTATCAAGTTTTTGTGCGGATAATATCATCATAGTCCAGTGTATGCTATGATCTCTGCCATAGAGAATTTACGGTGGGTACGAGTTGTTAGATCGCGAACATATGAGATGATCGCTAAACTCAGGATACACCTAAAGTTGGGTTGATGAAGTTTATCAGTACGTTGACTGTTTTACTTCTCAACCAAGATAGAAGAGAATACACGCATTGAAGGAGCACGTGGCAGTCATACTTGATGACACTGGTCATACTCGATGACATTGGTCATACTTGATGACATTGAGATGCCTCGCTCAGCTCAATCACTGGATGACAGACAACGTTGCCAAATGCAAATGTTTTGTCATAGACTATGTCATGGAAGGGGAATCGTTCACCTTCATGGTTCTTGATTGCGTTGGAAGAATAAAGAAGATGAAACAGATCGCCGGGAAGTCATCGATGATGATGGTGTATATATGATATACACGTTATGAATGTTTTACCTAAGCAAGTGCTCGCAGTAGTGACTAAGTTTTTGATACTAGTCATGTTTTATGAAAAACCAGATTTACTGCTTGAGTAGCTTGGAAGGATGAGGCGACAATGTGTGTTGATGATGGCAGACAAAATGTCGTGATGGCCATAGACACTCTCCCTCTAGATCTACCATTTGAATAAATTCTTTTATGATCGTCTGTTAGTATGATCGTTATAAGTATGTCTTCTCTAGCAAGACAATTGTTCATATATGTTAGTGACAAAATCGTTATCCTATATTTATGAAGTAATGATCATAAGCCGATTTGAATTTAGATGGTAGAAGCTCCCACATTCATAATATTAATGCCAAAGGATACAAACTTAATAAAGACACCACATTCGTGTGTGGCACTACCGTTTAAGTCATGTCAATGTTATAGTCAATGAACAAGCTCCATACGGATGGATCTACAAGTCTTTAGATTTGATCTTTTGACACTTGCAAGATAACTAAGACACCGTTTTCGGAAAGCGGTCATATGACTTATTGATAATCATGCATATAGATGTATGTGGATCAATGAAGTAATTAACGTGTAGTGGAGACCTTTATTTCGTAAACTTCACTGAACGTTTTGAGTATAACTTGTTGAGAATCATGCATATGGGTGTATGTGAATCAATGAAGTACTTTAACGTATAGTGGAAGTCTTCATTTCATAGACTTCATGAATATTCCGAGTAGATATATGGATATCCATTTAGGGAGTGTTAATCTGGAAATTTTGATTCGATCAAACAAGTTCAGAATGAAGTAGGAAATAAATTTAACAAGAAAATCAAATTTCTACGATACATATCGAGGAATAAAGATTTGAGTTATAATGTTGGCATATCATTGGAAGACTTGTGAGAAGAGTTCCACAAATTACGTCGCATGGAACACCATAGTGTTATGATATGTTAGGACGTCGTAATCGCACCCTATCGGATAGTGTGTGGTAAATAAATCTCTTATCAAATTATTGTGATCATTGGAGTCATATGGTAGAAACATAACATTCACGTTAGATAGTAGGGAAACCATTTAAATCCATGGAGACAATACCATATGAGTAATGGCATGGCTTTTATCCTGGATTGTCGTTTCAGCAATTTAGTGTTTCGATGTGATCAAACCTAAAATGGATAAATCTTTGTAGTGTACCGTAGCTAAAGAATTAGATGGGTACATGTCTCACGACATAGGCAAAAACGTTGCCGGAATATACCTTGCAAATGAAATAGTTTCTTGTCCAAGGGTATAAGTGGGAAAGAAAGTAGAGCAAGACGAAGTTAATGAACTTTCTCTCCAGACATCAGAGTGGCGCATCGGAAAGTGTTTCCGGTGTTATGCTTCTCAACTGGAAAGAAGCTGATGATAAAGATCATGATGTTCTGAGCTCATACTAAGAACGTAGGCGTACGAGGTTGTGTTCCACACTGTGTGTTACGACAATCTTGTTATGAAGGTCATGTTAATGGAATATGAGAGACCTACGAACTACGAAGAAGAGATGGTAGACCTAAGTCCGAGAAATGGCTATGAGTCATATATGATCCGAGATAAAATCCATGTATGATTACCAGGTAATGACTTGGGAGATCTTCTTGATGGCATCTAAGCTGTTAATAGAATATGGAATTTTATGAGAGAGTAGACACTAATAAGGATCGATTTGTCGTGAAACAGTTCCGACAGATTCAAAAGTTGACCACAACGAGATTTTGTCTCAAGTGGCGAAGACTAAGTCTATTCGGGGTCGTTTAGCAATTACTATAATTTCAAATTGAGAAATTGATAGATGGATAAGGAAACCATGTTTCTTAATGGTATCATTAAGAAAGAGTTGTAATTAGTACAATGAAATGGTTTCAGGATCTTGAGGATGCTAAACATGTATGCAAACTTCAGCTGTCCATTCATGGGCTGAAGCAAGCATATCGGAGCTGGAATCTTCACTTTGATGATGTGATCAAAGGATTTTGGAGTTGTCCAAAATAGTTGAAGAAACTTGCATTTGCAAAGAAGTGAGTGGGAGCTAAGTAGCTTTTCTTGATCTTATATGTGGAAGGCATATTTGAGTGGGAGCTAGGTGTCATTCATGATTTTATATGTAACGACATATTGAGAATGATACAGATCCTCTAGTAAGGTATAAAGGATTATTTAAGTGATTAAATTTTCTATGAATGAAGTTAGGAGTATTAGGCATCCGATCTATAATTGTATAGATCAAAATGGGCTTAATAACATTAGGTCGGAATATTTTCCTAAGTTAAGATTCTGAAGTGTTTCAGAATAGAACAAGCGAAGAAAAAGGTTCTTGCTTGTATGACTAGGTAAAATATTAAGTTTATCTTGGCATTTTCAGTGATAGATAATGAAAGAAAATGATGTTCGACATTCTCTATGCCTCAGACATAGATTCTATCAGACTGAAAGCTCGACTTGGTGTGACCCAAGTTCTTGGTTGAAGAATGGGTTCTAGAGTGATGCTTGTGTGGATCAATGAACAAACGTTAAGTATATTCTTTAGTGTCTGTGAGAACTAAAGATATGTTTTCTGGTAAAAGGGTAAGAGTGGAAAGACAACTTGCCGTAAAACGGTTACGATGATGCAAGTTATGACACTGACCCATACAACTAGAAATCTCATATAGGAGATGTCCTTTATTTTGAAGAAAGACATGGTTAGCTTGCGAAGTCGCATATGAATGCACTGTCGCATAATCTACATAGGTATAGAAATATATGGCAACTTCAGAAGTAGCCAGTGTGATTGGACTGAACAGTTTCCGAGCATATGTGGTTCCCCTGAATAGATCTCTTAGACTTTTAAGGCCCATGCTACGCGAAGGTTCGAGTCTCACTCCATCGACTAAGATATATTTCACCGTCATCGTAAGATACGGGATGATGTCAAACTAGGTGACATAGAAGTGTTGCAAAGCACATATAGGTCTCAATCTGTGAGATCTATTGACTGTATTCCTCTTCCACGAGACAAGCATGCACCAAGTTGCTATGGGTGTTGAGCTTTTACCAAGTTGTAAACTAGATTAAGTGTTACTCTAGTGCAAGTGGGAGACTGAAGGAGATATGCCCTAGAGGCACTTAATAAATATAGTTTATTCGTCATATCTCAATTGTTCATTATATGTTTTATACCATGCTATAACTGTATTAAGCGGAAACATTAATACACGTGTGGTAGATAAACAACCAGGTCCCTAGTAGCCTCTATCTAACTATTTCATTGGGCAATTGATGATCGAGGTTTCCCGATCATGTGACATTGATGTCAGTTGACAATGGAGTCATGTCATTGGGAGAATGACGTGATGGACATACCCAATATTTGTAGGACGTAGTCATTACGCCTTTGACCGTAAGATCAACTCTTATTGCTATTCCTGAAAGATACTTTGATTGCATCAAACGTCATATCTTAACAGTGTGACAATAAAGGTGTCCCTCTCGGGTATCGGAAGGGAGTATGTTGAGACGAGGGATCAAGAGCGGGATTTGCCAGTCCGCATAGCAAGATAGATACTCTAGGGCCCACTCGGTGAGATTATGTCAAATGAGCTTTCAAGCGTGTGACTAGGTCACCAGGACATAATATCACGGACGAGTAGAAGATAGCGGTGTTGGTAACGAGATCAAGCTAGGTATCATGATATCTATGAACGAGTCTCGGACACGCTAAGTATCGCCATGGAAAAAGGTTTAAGACTCGACGTCTAGGTTCGAACGACAAAGTCATTCGTTATCTCACAGGGATTAATTCTGGGTATCCAGGGTCCACGAATTAGTCATTGATCGGAGAGCTTGTCTCGATCATGTCTGTAGAGATCTCGAACCGCTAGGGTAACACACTTAAGGGGAGTCGACAAGTTTACCGGAAGAGAAATTAGAAGAGAGTGCACCGAGAGCGTCCCGGGAAAGATCCGATGGAGATCGGGCAGCGACGAAATAGTTTTCGGAGCCGGAATAAATTATGTAATATGTATTTAATATTAATTAATGTAATTAATAGTTAAATATATTTTTATTTAATTTTTCCTGAATTTTTAAAGGCAAAATACCCTAAATGGGCCTTCTCATGCAAAGAGGGCCCATGAAGGGGGGAAGGTTCCCCCCCAAGAGAGGGAGGGGAGTTCGGCCAGCCCTAGGTGGGCCACATGGGGCCCACCTAGGCCGGCGCACCAAGGAGGGAGGGGCGGGTGTGGGAGTTTAGTCCCACACCGCCCGGCTGGCAAGGTTGGCAGCCCTCTTCCCCCTTTATATAGAGGTGCACCCCTGGCATTTTAAACACACCAATTTCTCTCTCTCTTTTCTTCCTTGAATAACGTGATTCCCTTGTTGGAGTTGCGCCAAGGAGGAGTTCTCTCCACCATACGCACACCGCCGTGCTGCTGGTCTTCCGGTCCCAGTCTTCTGCTGCTTCGTCCCTGGATCGGAGCCCGGAGTTCGTCGGCTTCACCGTACGTGTGTAACGCCCTGCGAGGTGCCACGCTAGTGATGCTGGAGGTCTGCTTCCTCTACACGACCTCGAGGTCTTCGTCGGCTTCATCGACAACGCTTGTGCGGGAGCGTAATCCCCGCTTTTCGGTCTACAAGGGTATGTATATCGATCTCCTTCGTATTACTATATCTGCATAGTATAGATCCTGGCTAGTTTTTGGTTATCGCTGTTAGGAAATTTTTTGTTTTCTGCCTGCGATCCCCTTCACAAGTTATGGTCATTTCCACGGCATAGTTTTTGATAAAGATCTCATATTCCATAAGTTGGTGCATATTGGTATAGGAAACAATCATGCCAAAGGGAGTCTTAAAATTATTTTCATAAATATCATTTTCCATTTTTAAGTGCGAAAAATGACTTTTTTTGTGAACAAAGTACAAAAAAAATGATGCAAAATGGCACCCATTTAATTTTCATGGAAACTAGTACACATATGATGGATATATCTACCTAATTTCGCCTAGTTAAATGAGTTTATGTCGATTTTTCGAAAGTAATTCAAATTTGAACTACAACTATTTGATAGTTTGGTCTGAATCTTTAGGAAAAATCATTTTAAGGTACACAACTATTGGTTATATCACAGATACATTGATAATTCTTGAATATTTGACCTCTTTCCATAAATAGTCAACGCGACCGTTTTGATCGTTTTTACGAAAAAATGGAATAAAGTGATAAACACCTCAAAAAAAGGAAATCCTTTGGCATGCGGTCCTTATATGTGTACTTGTTGCCATAAAAAATGATAAACTTGATTTTTGACAAAATTTGTCAAAAAAGTCTTCACAAAAAGGACTATCATCTATAAGCATTTAGAAGTTTCAAGCCAAATTATCAAGTTGTGGTCATTTTCACGGCATAGTTTGTGATAAAGATCTCATATTCCACAAATAGTTGCATATTGGTATAGGAAACAATCATGCCAAAGGGATTCTTGAAATTATTTTCATAAATATCAGTTTCCATTTTTAAGTGCGAAAAATGACTTTTTTTGAACAAAGTACAAAAAATGTGATGCGAAATGGCACCCATTTAATTTTCATGGAAACTAGTACACATATGATGGATAATACCCAAGTATTAGGTTTTTTCTTAATTTCTACCTAATTTCGCCTAGTTAAATGAGTTTATGTCGATTTTTTTAAAGTAATTCAAATTTGAACTACAACTATTTGATAGTTTGGTCTTAATATTTTGGAAAAATCATTTTAAGATACATAACTATTGGTTATATTACAGGAACATTGATAATTCTTGAAAATCTTATTCATCGAAACTCTTTCAATGAATAGTCATCGCGACCATTTTGATCGTTTTTATGAGAAAATGGAATAAAGTGATAAACAACTCAAAAAAGAATATCCTTTGGCGTAGGGTCCTTATATGTGTACTAGTTGCTATAAAAAATAGTAAACTTGAGTTGTGACAAAATTTCCATAAAAAGATTCCTTCCTGTTGACCCGCCGTGCAAGTTTCGCATTCTATCATTCCATCCGAGACTAAACTTTGGCTACAATTAATAATAAAAAAGCTTAAAATGGTAAATCATCACACAATGTCATTTTATGTGACCTAATTGCGTAGATAGTTTTTCATATATTACACAATTTTTCCGAATTCGTACGCAAAAGTTAGCTTTTTAAATTGAGATCACTTTTTTGCAAAAAAAATCAGAATTCAAAATTTAAATTTTCCCTAATAGTAGGTTGCGATGACTATTCATTTTTAAATTTGAAATTTTTATTATTTTTGTTTATTTATTTTAGACGTTGGTTTTTTTGCGGTAAAAAAGTAGCCTGCCGCAGACCCTTTAGTCCAGGTTGGGGCCACCAACCGGGACTAAAGGTTAAGGCTTTAGTCCCGGTTGGTGCCACGAACCGGGACTAAAGGGTCACACGTTGGGCCCCGCCTCTGCGGCCGCATGTGGTGACCCTTTAGTCCCGGTTCGTGACACGAACTGGGACTAAAGGTCTCTCACAAGTTCAACCTGGTGGCTTGCACCCATTTAGTCTCGGTTCCTTTTTAATTGCGGACTAAAGGGGTGAACCAAAGCCCCGTTTTCTACTAGTGTAGGTGGTCAAGGGGTTCAAACAACTTAAATTAGAAGTCTCACAAAATAAATTAAACCTATTTTGATTAGAGACTCTAAACTGAACTCATCTAAACATGGTTAAGAAAAACTCAATAAAGTCTCCACCTGGGTTTTAGGTATGGTGTAATGCTAATATGGCAATGGCTCATATATGCGGATGTTTGTAATAAATAGCGAATAGGTTCACTCCCGAACTTTGTTTTTGTGATTAAGGTTCACTACCGAACCATTAACACTAATGTGCATGCATGTTTAGCAAAACAAAATACTTTATGAAAATATTGGATATGCATGACATGTTTAAAATGTAAATTTCCTTGCTTAAGAGATTTGCTGATGTTTCCCTTGTTCATGCCCTTAGTACTTCTCGCGATGTTGCAATTGAAACATCGTAGTTACGCATACACTCAATACAAAGATGCAGACAAAGTCAATAACTCCAAATAAACTCATATTGAAGTGAACTTTTAAGATATATAGAAGGTAGATAAATAGAAAGAGTGTATGTGAAATAGATGATATGCGAAGGTTAGAAAAAAGTGTTGGATAAATACATGTCGTAGAATAACAATCATCAATGAGGTTGACGAACCGAAATAGATAGAACAACGGATTAGGTAGGCACAATAGGGTTGGAGATTGGCAAACCTGTAATAGATCATGTCAGAAGTGATGATGTAGATATTACTGAAGTATAAGACAACGAGATTGGCATTGGTTGTAGACTGAAGATTGGTTAGGACAAAGCGCAAATGTACGGAAGTACGACCTCAACTACCATAACCAAGTAGATGGAATCTTTGTGATCTAATGTTTTGGTAGATGAGACCTCTGGAAATAAGGTTTTGGAAATATAAGTAAAGGTGACGATGCACATCCAAAATATATACGTTATTCACTTGACA
Organism: Poa annua; assembly: GCA_026929855.1. Classification (NCBI taxonomy): domain Eukaryota; kingdom Viridiplantae; phylum Streptophyta; class Magnoliopsida; order Poales; family Poaceae; genus Poa; species Poa annua. The sequence goes on from CM049433.1 coordinate 79,071,121, forward strand.
AAAGAAAAAGACATATGATCTGGTCACGGACCTCCGAATGGATGAGAAACTGTAAAACGTCGGATTATAAGTGATGATAGAGTTGGATATATCATGTGTAATGAAACACGAGAACAACCGTGCGTTCGCCGGAAATTGAGTCGAACTTTGTCTTATAGTGCACCAGATGATTTCAAAATAGATTTGTCTTGAAGAGGCAGCTCTAATGCTTAACTCGAGAAAACTTTAAGTGTTAGTACATCTAAGAGTTACTTAATTAGTGAGATAGGAAATATGACAATATGGAAATCGAGAGTTAGGGAGGAGGAAACTTGACGGGGTTTGTCGGGATGGAAATATATTGATAACATCTACAAATTTAGAGCTCCAAACTACAGTGGGAAAGGCCGAGTATACACCAACCCTACTTTGGAGTGAGAAGGAGATCATGAGACACCGACATCAAATGATGAAGTTTAAATTCCTCAAGAGATAAGATTTGGAAATGAAAATTTGCATTTTGGGAAAATAAAAGGAGAGAGAAGAGGTTGTGGATTGGATATAGGTGTTTAGCTCAGTGGAGAGGTATTTCTTGGAGCAGAGAACATAACTTAAAAATGGGTTCAATTGGGAGGTGAATTTCTCAATATATGAAAGCTCGAAACAGGAATGATTTGCATGTTTGTTTGAAGAGTTTGATGGAGTCGACTGATGTATCGACCAAACGAGCAGTTCGGCCGCGTTCGGGAGAAAGGCCGACCTGGCCTTGGCCTGCTAGGCTAACCCATGTCAGATGGTGGAGGGAGGAGGAGACATGAGAGATAAATTCAAGTAGAAGGGAAAATAGGCCGAGGCCCTTCCTGGTTTGACCAAAATAGAAGAAAAGGAAAATAAAGATAGATGGACTTACAAGATTAGGCCTATTCTGGATAGGTAGAAAAGAAAAGGTTTTTCCCTTTATGGGAAGTTGAAAATTATATTTGCGAATGGATTTTCCATAGAAAATCTAAGAGATGTTTCGAGTAAGGATTTCACCTGTAAAAGTTTAAAACTAGATATTTAATTCAAATTTCAGTTTTTTACATTAAGTATAAATTATCAAAAATATCATATTAAGCTTATTTTATTCGTGAAAAAATACAATTTTTGAATATTTTGTCATATTTCATATATATTTTTTAAGTCGAGAAAATTGGGATAATACGACTTCTAAGTGGGTTAGTATTTTATGGAAGCACATATGGGCTACTTTAGAGAAGCAAATATGTTGTGTTTTTTGATTAATACATTGTTAGCTAACAAGTTATGTACTTTGGTTGTTTCTTTTTTTATGGTAAATTGCTTAATAAATAAATGGTTTTATATACATGTATATAGGTTTTTTTCTTGTTGTCACTGCTTCATATGGGCCTCTAAGAAGAAAAAAACTTCCAGCAGGCCTTTGACAATGAACACGCTCTAATATATTTATTTAGGCCTAATAATTGTTTGAATTCCAGATTACTTGCTAGGCCAAGAAAAAAACACAAACAGATACAAGGGAAAACGGTCGTGCAACGGAGTGATCAGCGTCGAGTGAGATGTAAGACATTCTCTACCGACGGCTTTCTCGACAATCACTTTAGAATATAGAGAGTTCTGAAAATTTCCAAACAATAGAGTATTTGAATAATTGACCGGCACGTATAATATAAAAAATGTATGCAATTTATCAACCCCGATGATTATCTTTATCGAAAATCCCCGGAGGTTGGAGATCGAGCTATGGTTACCACTTATCACCTCTCCGATATGAAAGGATCGGCCGCTCCAGCTTAGTTGACCCTCGTGTATTATCACCCTCCCTAAATCATAGTTGCCACCACGTTTGCCAATATATTTCGTGTGTGCACGATTGCACTTATTTGTTCCCACGTTTAAAGAACACACACCACATAAAGATAAAACCATAATAACCATCCTATTTATAGCAACGCAAGCCGAACTAGTCCCTTCAAGAAACCAGCAAGTTCTTACTACTCACATCGGCCTTCCCCTGATCATCCTCGATCTCTGCAAGCCAAGATCAAGGGAGACGGTCAGTAGATGGCTGGTCGAGTCACTCTGCTAGTATTTGCCACAGTGGCAGTCACACTGTCACTTTTCGTAAGCCCCATCTCCTGCTGGTCCTCCGGTGGCGCGACGTGGTACGGCAGCCCTTACGGCGCCGGCAGCGACGGTAAGTCGACGCGCATACAGCAAACAGTACATACTAACTTCCCTTGCAGGGATGTGCATGGCTGTATATACACTGACCTCATCGCTAACTCTGTCGCGTGAATGAAATGCAGGTGGCGCGTGTGGTTATCAGGGCGCCGTCAGCCAGGCCCCGTTCAAGTCGATGATCGCCGCCGGCGGACCCTTCTTCTTCATGAACGGAAAAGGCTGCGGCGCATGTTATCAGGTTAAGTGCAGCGGCAACAGCGCCTGCTCCCTTCGTCCTGTGACCGTCGTCATCACGGACTCCTGCCCTGGTGGCATATGCGCCTCGCAGCCCCACTTCGACATGAGCGGCACCGCCTTCGGCGCCATGGCCTACTCGGGAAAGGCTGATCGCCTCCGCTCCGCCGGAGTGCTCAAGATCCAGTACAGGAGGTGAAAACGTATTCCATTTTGATTCGTGAGCAACACCTTTTTCTTGCGATGAACTCAAAGGCGTGCGTGCGTAACCTTTGTTTCCCAGGGTGCCATGCTACTACAACGGCATGAAGATCGCCTTCAAGGTGGACGCGGGCTCCAACCCGTACCACCTCGCCGTGATGGTCATGTACCTCGCCGGCGACGGGGACCTCTCCGCCGTCGACGTCATGCAGGGTGGCTGCAAAGCCGGTCAGCACGAGAGCAGCGGCAAACCGTGGAATAGGATGCAACAGTCGTGGGGCGCGACGTATATCCTCAATTCCAACGACGGGAAGCCTCTGCGCGCGCCCTTCTCGTTCCGGCTCACCTCGGGCTCCGGCAAGGTGGTCGTCGCCACCAACGCCATCCCCGCCGGATGGACGCCCGGGATGAGCTACCGCTCCTCGGTGAACTACAGAACCTAAGTCAGTTTTGGCCGAGCAATCAGATTAGCTCTGCGGCTTTTGGAGCTCTTGCCTTGTCAACGGGATTCAGTATGCGCGTCCGGGAAATGTGAGCGGCCCGTCAGAAGAGGAGGAGGTCTGAGTCTTTTTTCAACGTGTTCTTCCTTGCCTCTCAACGGTCACCGGCTTGCAGTTATTTTCCCAGCGATGTCTTGTTTTTATCTTTACTATTAAAGCAGAATGCGTGGTATGGTGTCACAATCCAAATAGTGTTACAGGCCAAAAGCCCTCATAGTTTGAATTAATTACATGCCATGCCACTTATAAGTGGATACCGGTTCACAAAAGGAAAAGAAACAAAAATGACACGCATGCACAACAAACTTTCAAACCGGACGTGATGTTTCTCCCCTAACAAACTTTGCGCATGCACAACAAATATTTTCCAAATTCCTATCCGAAAAATCTGACTGCATGCATCTAACAAACATTATCTATCGAGAACTCTTTAGAAGAAAAATACCAGCTGACTCAGTTATTGCCTTGTACTCATCGCTGTGAACTGCACGTTATCTCCAAAGAATCGACCAGATTTGAGTATTTGACACATCCTTTATATCATCTAAAAGAGAAGACCCAGCCTTGATGGCTTGACTGGAACAGAACGCACGCACACACCGCACCCCACCCAGCCCAGGCCGTCGGAGACCACCCGGCGGCGCGCCTCCTCCCGGCGTAGTTCTCGGTGGCGCGCCTCCTCGATGGCGACTGCTTCTCCTCCAACCCCTAATCCATGGTTCACTCCCTATTCATCCTTTTTTTTCTCATTCCCTCTCCTTCCTGTGACATGGTAAATGGTGTAAATCTCGGCGGCGCGCCTCCCCGACGGGGACTGCTTCTCCTCCAACAAGGAATTTGAGCTGGATGGATGCTGCTGAAGCCCCGGAAGGGTAGTCTCCTTTGAATCTCTCTATATTCTTCTGATTGGTTCCTATTGCGCTTATATTTGTGTGCGGCACGAAGGGAATAAATGAGATCCTTATATTTGTTTCTCTCTTCTGTTTCTGGTTTGTATATCACAGGATTGATCCAAAATTTCCTTGTAGAATAGAGATTATTGTCACCTCGTATTTCATTATTATAGATGGCGAAAAGATTTACAATAAGGACAGGACAGTTAGCTCCTCATCCTCTCGAGATCATGGTAAATTCAGTTGTAGATGTAAATTCTCCTGCTCCAACAAGTTTTGACAAAGGAAGGTAAAATCATGTCTGAAATGTATGGGTTGAAAATATCAAGTCGTTGAATCATTTATTAATATTCCGAAGACCACAAAACGAATTGATTTGTGCATTACGTACTCATTTGACATTCAAGTTAAGTGGCCATATCATACATGCAGTGGATAAAAACAGAGTGGAAATGGATGAAACAAAGCAAGAAACGAATACTTAAACTACCGAAACAAACAAAGGAGCATATATCAGAGTGCAAGTGGAGCAGTGGCACGTCAGTGAGATCCTCATCCTGATCGTGATGAATTTGTTCTCTGTATTATATTTTTGTTTTACTTTTATTAGATTTTAGTCTCCCTTCCATCATTAAGAATCATAATGACGGTAGTTTGGATTTTCTCAAGTTGCAAGCCACAGTTGCATGTTTGTGGCCAAGTGGAGAATGCTGGCCCATTGCATCTATCTCAACTAACGTTTGTGGTGACTCATGGGCATTTAGGTCGTACCCCCCTCCACCTCCCCGGCGTCGCCTTCATCCTCTGCCATCGTGACCTTGTTGTGTCCTGTCGTTCTTGGCTGCGAAGGCTGCACAAGGCTGTCGAGAGCCCAGTTGTCGCTGGCAGGATGGAGCGTCAACATCGCCCGCCGGCGCGGTGGGCACCCAATAGTGACATGTGTTTTTGGCACTAGCATCTACCACATCGGGATCCACGGTAGGGACGATGAGAAGTTCTTGAGGAGCGTCCAACTCCAGGAGCTCGCCGTCGCGCTACACTCGGGCGCCAGAGGATGTGGGAACCAATGCCAGTTGCCACTGTTGTTGTGGATCCTCAAGCCCGATGATGCAGCAGCAGGAGCAGCAGGCCGGTGGGATGAGCGGCTGATCGACTAGGCCGACGAGTCCATTCGCGGCGCGGAGTGACGGGCTTTCGGGTCGATGGTTCTCATCATCCGGAGCTCCAGAACTTCGTGTTGCAGATGCCCAGTGACGTTTCCACCACGCAAGGTGCGGTCGGTGGCCGCCACTGCCTCCTGACGGAGACCATTGGTGGACATCTCCCGCGACGTCAGTAATTGCAGAGAGAGTAAGACTAACAGTCTCATTGATCAGGTAGTGATCTAAGACATTCATATGTGCAAATTCTTTCTTTAACAACCTTACTCTACCGATAAAGATCACGGTATCAATCTAACCGACTTTTGCTCCGTCCGCTTTAGGTTGGGAAGACGCAGATCGAGAGAGAGCATAAGTGCTAGAAAACCTTACACATGTGGAAGATGGGGTCGAGTCGCTAGCTGCACCGGCTCCTCGGAGGCTCTCCGGAGCGTCGAAGGGATGCATGACATGGTCTATTACATCTGGAGGAACGCCGCGTCTTGGCACAGGATCGCGCCTCTCGAGCTCTTCTGGGCGGCAGACCCATTGCCGATAGAGCCGCCGCCATGTTGTGGATTATCTTTTGTTGTTGTTGCCGTTGGCTAATGCATGCGGCTGCTGCATGAGGAGAAGGTGAGGCTCTCTAAGGCAATTTGGAGGTGCAAAATATTACGTTATCAGATCTCGAGAACATGATGCTTTCATCTCTAAGACATTTTTTCTATTTATCTTCATACTCTGCTACATGATAATAATGTCTAGATTTCTTGTTCTTGCAGGAGTTTGGATATTAAGAAGATGATTACCTTACCCGGTCACCCGCAGTTGAAGGGGAGTACACGTAGGAGTGTGCACAGTGTCGTTTGTACAATGAGCTCATTGAGCCGAGGGGAAACATGAGGTATTTTGTCATTGTCGGCCTCTAAGTGCTCTAAGTGCTGATGTGATTTTCACTGGGTGCCCAAAAGAAAGAACTACTAAATATCTCAATTTTATGCTTATCTTTGAAAAAGAAAACACAACTACAAAATAACGGCAGTGAATTCGTAATTCAGTTTTGCAAAGTGCTACTGTGTTGGAATTTATTTGGAAATGTGCTTGATAAGATAACATAAACTGGAAAAGTTATTAGTAAAGTGTCATGTGGATCTGACGAGCTAAAGTGCAAGACTCTCATGCCTATACTAAATAATCAGTAATGCAAATTACCTAGCATTTCACATTCAGCTATGACAACTAAATCCAAAAAATATCATGCTTCCTCTCCTATTACCGCTCACTCAGAAAATTTTCTTACTAACCAGATCTAATATAGTTGTAGTTTGTTTCTGACATCTCATGCAACAACTTTGACATGATTCCTCAGATCTCCACTCCTAGAATGAGGCCTAGAGATTTGTCTTTACTACTATCAACAATCAACACGTGACACTGAAAACTTAGACCATTTATTGTGTTTTTATTGAATACAAACACCCAGGTCCATTTATTGTGTTTTTATTGAATACAAACACCCAGGTTTCTGAAGAACAATGCAACTATATTGAGTGTACAAACTTCATGGATGTTGCTGACAAGCTGCGGTCTGACTATGAGTGTGGCCACACTTTGCATGCCAACTATCTCTCACGCCGTGATGCAGCAGTGGAGAAGTAGTGGAGAAAGGAATGTGTTAGACCCTTAGATTGCCGATTTTTTTGCTTTAGAATCAATTGTTTATGTAGATTATAGAGCATCCAGTAATTCAAGCAAGCATCATGGGTTCATTACTGAAGTGTTGCATCTCATATTTGTTGATCCAAATAATATCTAAGAATTAAGATGCATCACTGGGATTGCCCACAAAAGACACATTATCAGATGTGTAACTTGGAAGTCTTCGGCTTAAGTACACTCATTATCTGTATGTTCCATGTCTATGTGCTCTTATTGTCTGAATTTCTGGTGTTTCAGTTGATGTCACAATTGACAAATATTGGTTAGTGACCTTTTATATAATACTAAATTTTACATGTGGCAGTGTTCCCTGATCAATTTACATTACCATTGACTATGATTTTTTCAGATTGCGTGGGGGGATTTGCATATATTATGTTTTTTGCAATACTCTTGTTGGATGGAATCAGATGCACGGCGTTCATATATTATGTGGAATTTTCTGTTTTCTTGTGCATCAATTAACATTTCTTATGCCCCGTTGCAACGCGCGGGCATTCAGCTAGTTTTGGTGATATATGTAACCTCGCGATCAGTTTAGAGTTTTCACGTGTTTCTATATGGCGGGGAAACTGTAGAGTTGGAGTCATAGCAAAACATGCTGATGAACGAATATATGTCTAGCTACCTGCCGTGACTCCTCTTCTCTCCCCCGACTCCTCTTCTCTCCCCCGAGGCGGCGGCGCTGCGCCGCCCCCCCGGGGAGTCCCATCTCCAGCACCCTCAGCCCTCCCCCACACCACCCTCTACCGCCGCCGCCGCCGCTGAGGACGCCGCTGGGCTAAACCCGTGTGGTGAGGCGGCGGCGGCGGCGCTGTCCTCGGCCGGCGGAAACGCAAGGGGCGGCGGCGCCCGTCCTCTTCCCCCCCCCAACGGTGGTGCGCAGCGGAGATTTGGCGGCCAAGGGATCCCTGGCGGTCGTCCTCCGTGGAAGAGTTGGATCGTGGTTGCGGTGAGATCCAATCTGGGCTCTAGGGTTTGGATCGAGATCCATGGCGACCACGTCTAGTCAACTTCGGCAACGGCAAGAGGAGGTACCCTGGGACATCTTTGCGGCATGAGGACGTCCGGGTATTTTTGGCCCGGGCATGGTGGTGGTGGCTGCCTTCTCCACCGAAGGTGGTCGGCCAGGCTGGCGGCGAGTTCGGAGGCGCGGCTGCCGGTGAAAGCCGGCCTTTTGGCGGGCGATGGCGACGTCTCGACGTCGTTACCTTGGTGAAGGCATCGTCCTAGCAGCCCACGTCTTCTCGCTTGCAATGCTCCGGGGGAAACCCTAGGATCTTCGGATCGGACAATGGCGGCGCTGCGGTGTCGTGTTCCCTCTTGGGGGCATGGTCCGTGGAGCGGCGCCGGATGGAGGATGGTGGCTAGGTGGATCGAGCGGTGGATCGTGCTGGTGTAATTGTCGCGGTTTGGAGGTGATTGGCTGATCCGGGCGAAAGCTTGTCTCCGTTTGGGTTGGAGCCGGTGATGGCGATTGCTGGTGTGTCGTCTCCTTCCTGAAGGCATCATCGAGGTGAAGCATCCATGTCTCTCCGCAAGTTTGCACTATACCGAAGGGACTCGTGGAAGGTGTTTCATCTACCACGTCGATGTCGGTGTGTCTCGGCGGCGTGGCGCTGCGGGGTCTCGACTTCGGGTTGATGGACTCGCGCATGGTGGCGCTGTCTGGCATCGTCGCGATGTTGACGGCAGACCGGTTTTGCAAGGTCATGGTGTTGATCCTTTCTGAAGATGGGTTCGTGGAAGACGGCGGCAGCGACTAAAGCGTACATGTCGGTGTGCGTTGAGTGTTTAGCTGAACTGGTGCTCCAGTTTTAGATGATGTGCGTTGGTGTTAGTCACCCCCATCATAGTGGTAGCGACGTTGTCGAGAGGTTGATTTCAGTTTGTTTTCAACATTGTACTTTGTAAATCTGGTTGGATTTAATAAGTGCGAATGGCTGTGTGCATCACTCGATGCAGAGGCCGGGGAATCGCACCCTCCTTTTCTAAAAAAAAATGTCAACTTTGTTTTGATCCATTCAGAGCCCAGCGGTCTTAATTTGTTTGGTATCACGCCTTATGGCTATTTATAATCTATATGCTGCAAATTAGGAAACATTCGTTAACCACGAAAGGCAGAATAGGCAAAAGCTTGTTGGGTGAACGGATTTTTCTAATCAATCATATTGCCAATCACAGTAGGGTTACATTTACAATTTTTTAAATGATTTACCTTTTCATGGATCTAGCTTGGATTTTGAATTGGAGATTTCCAATGAAAAAAAAGGGGGACATAGTAAAATTTATGACATCAAATTCAGACATATGCAGAAGTAAAACAATCGAATGAACCTATCGGTGAATGACACAAAGTATTATTTGACAACAAATTTTGGTTTATTCCAATTGCACATATTCTACGAACCTCTTGTAATACACGCATCATATTAAATAGGTAATTTAGCTGATGAAGATATGCCTATGGGTCTAGGTTTCCTTGGACCTTTTTAATTAATCCCAAGTCACATTTGAAACTTGATACATCAACCCTTATTTCCCTTTCACTTCATTATAATAGACAATCCAAAATTAATGAGAGTTGCATAGAATTCATATATTTGATTAACCCTAATATAAACCCAAAACATGAAAATTAGAAGGATCTATTTGGATGAAGTGCTTTTCGGAGTAAAATGTCGGATTACGATCCTAGATAAACCATTCATTTACTTTTGGTCAAGGGATTGAGCCAAAAGAATTATATACCATAAAAAGTATCCCTACAAGTTTTGAAGGAAGCAAGCATGAGGTCTAATTCTTTGAAAGGTCCATTGAACCTTTTATCTTTTTCTTCCTTTATGTCTAATCAAGTAACACCCTAATCTCATCATCATGTTAATTCATGCGATTAATCCCTTTACGTGTTCTCTAAAAATCACCACACTTTTGTTTCCTATAGGATTCGACATGCTATGGATCCTTTGTTTTTCTATTTCTACATATAGGTTGTTTCTTTATTTTAGGGTAAGTTGCTTCATACAAATGGTTATTTATTGCATATATGTGTTTTCGTTGTTTTCAGTGCTTCATATGTATTTTTTAGGCCTAATAATTGTTTGAAGTCCTGATTACTTGCTAGACCCAGAAAAAACATACAAACTAAAATAGCACACAAGCATATACAAGTGAAAACGGGCGTGCAAGCGGCGTAGGGAGGTACATCGTCAACTGCGACATAAGACATTTTTAGCCGAGAGCTTCCTAGTCAGTCCCTTAAAAAAATAAATTTTGAAAAATATAGTACCCCCTCTGTTCCTTGATGTAAGGCATATATTTTTTTGAAGAAAAAATCATAATATAAGTTGTATTTGCATTTATGAACAATTTGACCCATAAAAAAAAGAGACCTAGTCTCGAAAGAGGGATTTAACGGAATGTATTCATTTTGTGTCTATTAAGAACTCATCTCTTGCAAAAAAAATCCAGAAAAAAATGAATCCACCATATACAAAATATTATGTATTAATATTCGTGCAGAGAACTATACAATATACACCCTACATTCAGGAAACGGAGGGCGTATTTGATTGACCCCCTTGTATACTACACATATATGTGCAATTCAACGACCCCTATGATTATATTTATCCAAATTCTCCAGAGGTCGGAGAGCTATCTTAGTTGCAGCCACGTTTACCAAAATAATTCGTGTGTGCACGACTGCATTTACGTATTCCCACATTTCTAGGACGCATGGATGATACAACCATCCTATTTACACCAACCCGAGTCGAGCTAGTCCCACGTTTACTACTCCCATCGGCCTTCCCCGGATCATCCTGGATCTTTGCTAGGCCAAGATCCAGAGAGGCGGTCAAAAGATGGCTGGTCGAGGCACTCTGCTATTTGCCACAGTGACAGTCATCCTGTCATTTCTTGTAAGCTCCATCTCTTGCTCGTCCTGGTCCTCGGGTGGCGCGACGTGGTACGGGAGCCCTGACGGCGCCGGCAGCGATGGTAAATCTCTACTATAAACTCCGTTGCAGCAGGGGTGTGCATGTCGTACGCAAATTGACCTCATCGCTAACTCTCTGTCGGCGTAATGAAATGAAGCTGGCGCGTGTGGTTATCAAGGCGCCGTCAGCCAGCAGCCATTCAACTCGATGATCGCCGCCGGCGGACCCTCCTTCTTCAAGAACGGGCAAGGCTGCGGCGCATGTTATCAGGTACATGATCAGTCGTATATATAGTAGTTAATTCACGAATCAACGTGCAAGCTTCACCCCCTAAGTACGTGTTACAGGTTAAGTGCACCAACAACACCGCCTGCTCCTGCCATCCAGTGACCGTCGTCATCACGGACTCCTGCCCTGATGCCACATGCGCTTCGCAGCCGCACTTCGACCTGAGTGGCACCGCCTTCGGTGCCATGGCTTACCCGGGGAAGGCCGAGAGCCTCCGCTCCGCCGGAGTAGTCAAGATCCAGTACAGGAGGTGACAACGCATTCGATTTTGATTCGTAATTGTATCGTCGAGTTAACATCAACCAACACCTGTGTAGTGTGTGCTGATCAGGCGCGCGTGCGTAACCTTTGTTTCCCAGGGTGCCCTGTAACTACAACGGCATGAACATCAAGTTCAAGGTGGACGCTGGCTCCAACCCGTACTACCTCGCCGTGATGGTCATCTACCAGGCCGACGACGGGGACCTCTCCGCCGTGGAGGTCAGGCAGGGCGGCTTCAGGATCATTCCCGGGCCACCCAGGCGGCGCTTCCCGTTCCCGTTCCCGGGCCAGAGGATCTTCATGCCGTGGATGAGGATGCAGCATTCGTGGGGCGCTACGTATGTCCTTGCTAACGGGAAGCCTCTGCGCCCGCCGTTCTCGTTCCGGCTCACCTCGGGATCCGGCAAGGTGATCGTAGCCACCAACGTCATCCCCGACGGATGGACGGCAGGGACGACCTACAGCTCCTCGGTGAACTACGCCATCTAATTAAGCCAGTTTTTGGAGCAATCTGATGTAGCTGCGGTTTGTGGAGCTCTCTTCACTTGTCAACGTGATTGGTATGCGCGTCCGGGAATTGTCAGCGGCCGCGTCAGAAGGGTCAAAGTGTTTCATAAGTCATCATGACGTGTTCTTCCAAGGTCTTTGGCTTCCAGTTGTTCTCCTTGTGATGTCTTTTTTTTGGTTGGTTTATGAAACCTCGCAATCAGTTTCGAAGTTTTCACATGTAACTGTCGCGGGGAAATTGTAGAGTTGGAGTCACAGCAAAACATTCTGATGTTAAATTTTTGTTTGGTATGATGCCTTATGTGTTTCATAATCTAGACTGCAGAAAACTAGCTTTGTTTTTGAAAAAAAATTAGAGGCAAAGAGACCCCTGTCCCCGTTTTCATTACATCAACAAGTAAACCAAAGGGTTCAGTGCATAGTGTGATAACATACAGTCAAAAAGCTAGAGAAAGGAGAAACTAGCAAGAGGAAAATAAAGCTAAGTTTACGGGTTTCTTAGACGCTACAGTTTTATTACACACATGCAGGACCATCCTTACCATCATTTTAGTCTCAAATAATGACACCAAATTCAGATATATGCAGAATTCAAACACTCAAATGAACCTAAGTGTGAATCACATAACATTATTTGACAACTAATCTTGGTTTAGTCCAATTGCACATATTCTATACCTCGTTTTTTACATACAACATCCTAAATAGGTAACTGAGCTGACGAGGATATGACTATGGGGTCTAAGTTGCTTGGGCCCTTTTATCTCAGTCACACTAGGGTCTGAATCACGATACACAAACCCTTGTTTCCACTTCACTTCATTATAAGAGATAATCTAAAATTTAATTAGAGTTTCTGTCAAACAAAAACTGACATAGAATTCAGAAGTTTGATTAACCCAAATAGAAATCCAAAACATAAAAATGATAAGGTCCTATTTGGATCAAACAAATTGGAGGAAAATAGAGGATTGCAATCCTAAAAAAAATCATATTCACGCCCTTTGCATCATGGGATTCAGCCAAATAATTTTAAAGGCTATAAAAAATCCTACAAGTTTTAAAGAAACCAAGCATGATGTCTAACCCCGTTGAAACTTTTCTTTGAAATGTCTATTGCACCTTTTGTCTTTCTCAGTTCTCAGTTCTCACCTCTTCTCTCTCAAATCGAGTAACAGCTAATCTCAGAATCCCCTTAATTCATGTGGATAATCCATATGCTTGTTCTCGCTTACTACGCTTTTGTTTTCTGTAGGGATTTGGCATTTATGGATCCTTTGTTTTTCTGTTCATACGTATTCGGATTTTTTGTGTCTCGAAAAGGTCCTATGCTGTTGTAGAAGGCTCCCCCTAGCCACCATATTTGAACACAACCCTTTGTTAACAAGCAACATTACACACCATTTATAGCTCAACCTCGTATATGCTTCTCGGATTACTACTACATGTTTGATAAGTAGTCATATTTTTTTATTTGGATTTTAGCGCGGACAAGAGTATACATGAGATTACTTGAGTAGGCTTGCCTGTCTGCTATAGATAACCAGATTAGTACATCCATCCGGATAAAACTTGCTCAATAGCGGTGAATGGACGAAATGTTCCCGTTCTACATGACTTTGTGCGCCACTACAAGCCCACACACCCCTTGGTTCGTATCCTCAATGTATTTTGAAGCTGAGTGTTGTCAAGGAGCCTACGATACCGCCAACTTCTGGCATACCTAAATGGATCAAGCTATTTCATGAGGTTATGCAAATGTCAAAAGTAGCCTCAATAGACTAGGAAAGTGGAGAGCACATTCTCCCTACAACTCTCCATGTGAATTTTGATTTGTGTTGTTTCAACTTGAGAATACCATTTTCCTAGCTACCTCACTATTTGATTCGTGTTGCTCTCTCCTCGAGATCCCGCGCGTCCTCGAAGGCTAACCTAAGGTCCATTGACCCAAGTTTCAAATATATTTTTAATTGTTACAGCCGGATTGTCAAGACTTTTTCTCAGTAGTAAGGTAACAGACAGTTAATATAAGTAGTAAACTATCATATCGTATATGGTTCACGCAACAAACGATGGCCCCTCCAAACCTTCCCTAATTAGATAAACATTGTGCAACCATATGTTGATATCGCTCAGTATCCAAGATTTTAATTGCTCGAATTCTCATCAGACACTTTACTTCCTAGAAGTGGTGCCCATATTCTTCTTTGTTATTTGAGGGAATTTATCGCAGCGATACAGTGTGATTGATGGAACTTTGTTCTCTAACTAATTGTAAATCATTGTGAATGCAATAAAGTAGGAGGAGAACAAGGGCCCTAATACAAAGCCGATCAACAGTGCTCAACCTCTGCATGGCTCTCAAGTGTGACACGGGAGAACAATATCCATCCAACATCGGCACCTATCCTTTCCTCGCCCCGGCAAAGGACGGGATCCCATATGCAGGGCACACACCATTGGTGGTGAGCATAGCCTATGAGGGTCGAGATTAGATTTTTCTAGGCTGACGATGGAGGCGTCTTTGATTACGGTTACCATGTTGAAAGCAAATACAAAGCCGATCTGAGTCTCTTTGACCAGAATATGTATGCAGTTAGTGTCGTTCTCCCTCCCAGGGCATTGTTTTGAAGTTGGTGCTGGCTAGATGGGCTTGTGGTTGGATGCGGCTGATGGTGGTGTTCCGAATTGTGTGGCAAACGATGATATATAGTGGTGAGCGGAGCCGAGTCAGGGCATGTCATTCATCAAAAATGTCTATCATGGTTTGGGGCTCTTGCCGTGTGTCTGGCCGGTTCTCATGTTGTGTTCGGCTATGAATTAGCAGTCAATTCAGAGTTTCATGTCACATGGAGGCACATCATCAACAATGCTAGAGTTATGCCGGTATGGGTGCCTCGATCTCTAAATGTCGTGTGGTTCTAGCGGTGCCAGGTTTTCAACTTTCTGTCGTGAAGTTTATCAATGAAGTTAGAGTTGTCTCTTCCTCGACACGTTAGGCCAACAATTTGTTATGAGTCAACATGGGTTTGCGGACTCAGTTGTGGTGAGGGATCCATCGATGTTTGTCAGAGGTAAAATCGTAGTCATGTGTTATGGAAGGAGTGAAGACGGTGGTGCATTTTGACCCTCAACGGTCATCTTTTTCTTGACAACTTGTGTGTTTCCCGTGGGTGTCTAGGTCAGCCGGCGTATCTAATGTTGTCGTGTTCCACGATGACATCGGTGTGCAGCTTGTTGTGCCTACTTTTTAAAAAATTAAGACAATTCTATTTTTCTCTGAAAGAAAAATATATAAGTACATTCTTATATGTGACAAAACAAAGTATTAGAAACGATGAACCCTGAGAGATTCTTTGGACTGCAGTTTGTGGACTTAATTGGCAAAAAAATAAAACTAGTTATATATAGCCATACATTTGCACTTGTTTACTAGCACACTTGCAATTCTATTTAAACCTATCCTATAGATACCACCCAAGTAGCACTATATATAGTCAAGCTAATCAAAGAGTTACCCTACCAAAAAACAGTTACTATAAAACAGCACCTACCCTCCAACATCCCGCTAAATAGGCCATCTATTCATCATATCAAGCAAGAGACAATGGCAGGCAGCCAAGGCACATTGCTCCTATTTGCAGCACTCGGCGTGCTGTCAATCCTATCGTTTCCTAAGGCAGCGCACGGCTGGGCGAAGGGCGGCGCGACGTGGTACGGGGGACCTTACGGCGACGGCAGCGAAGGTAAGCCGAACATATGTAACATGTAGCTTAAACTTCAATACACAAGAGTATTAATTTGCACTGATATCCTACCTACAGTAATTAACTGCTGATTACAACACACATAAAACTCACTGTATTACGCGAATGAAACACGAAGGTGGCGCATGCGGCTATAAGAGCGATGTAGGCCAGGACCCGTTTTCGTCGATGATCGCCGCCGGTGGAGCGTCTCTCTTTAAGAACGGCAAAGGTTGCGGTGCATGCTACCGGGTCAAGTGCAAAGAGAACCTAGCCTGCTCCGGCAACCACGTGACCGTCGTCATCACTGACTCGTGCCCCGACGGGACATGCCAGAAGGAGAAGGCACACTTCGACATGAGCGGCACCGCCTTTGGCGCCATGGCCAAGCCCGGCATGGCAGAAAAGCTCCGTAACGCCGGTGTCCTCACGGTCGAATACGACAGGTGAAAAATGCGTTCTATTGATCGAGTTCTTGTAATCTGTAAACCTCGTCAGGTTTCTTACTTTCTTTCTCTTCAGGGTGCCGTGCAAGTACCATGGCAAGAAGATGAGCTTCAAGATGGACTCGGGCGCCAACCCATTCTACCTCGCCATGTTGATCGAATACGAGGCCGGCGATGGAGACCTCGCCTCCGTGGAAGTCATGGAGGCCGGCGGCGCCAAAGGCAGCGCCAAGTGGGAGCCAATGCGGCAGTCGTGGGGCGCCCTGTGGTGCATGGACTCCAAGACCGGGAAGCCTCTGCAGGCCCCATTCTCCTTCCGGATCACCTCGGGTTCCGGCAAGGTGCTCGTCGCCAACAATGTCGTCCCCGCCGGCTGGAATGCCGGAAAGTCCTACCAATCCAAGGTGAACTACCCCGCCTGAAGGCCTAGTTTGTGGCGTGGCGGAGCCAGTTGGACTATTTGGAGAAGGGACAAACCAAGCTAAGTACGAGGAATTCGAGAATCGTGACCGGATGGATACATCTCATGCATCATATTTTTTATTAGATGACATCTCCATCATGTAACTATAAGCACAAATTTGAAAACCGGAAAACAATCAATCATTAACGGAATTTAAAATGTAAAAAAATTACGACTTCTGATGCAGATAAATGGTTGAGATTAGAACATACCTTATTGTTGCAAAGGGTATTTCAGTCTAATATTTTTTGTGGACCACCTGTTCTTAACCACTTATAACCCGTTTAGATTGTCATTTTCGGGCCGGAAATCGTCGGGAAAGAAAACGGACCTCCGTGGGTCAGTACATTTTACAGGTGCGGACGGGTGAGGAAATACAGAGCTGAAAACTTCACGGCCTTTCCAAGTGAGCCCTTAATGTGTACGTGTACGCGCAACATGCAGTTCGGTGGTCGTAATGCAAATTAACGAGCATAAAAGATAAGTATATTAAATTATGATCTGAATATATTGTATCATGCTAGAACATTGGTCTATAAAGTCGTACGTGCAGTTAGCACGCTATAATTTCTCGACAAAAAACAAGTTCTTTACTTTTAAAAATAAAAGTAAAGAATTATCTAATAAAATCCGTCATGATAGCTTTTCCTGTGGAAAAAACCAGCACCAGAAGGTGCCTAGTATATCTTTTTTCTTCTTCTTTTTGCTTCTTACACCTACAGACCAAAGAGAAATAGTTTTCAATCACAAATAGTACTCCCTCCGATCAGTAAAGATTGACGTGACCTCCTTAGAAATTTGTACTAGCATAGTATGTTTTCACGACAATTATTTCTGACCGGAGGGAGTATCTACTCTATACGGAACCACTCCATCTAACCATAGTTTCAGTAGCATCCACTGCAATATCATGCACGAGTTAAGAATATTACATAGTCTGTAAATGAATGTTGAAGTGTTGAGGGATCATTAGGAAATTTTCTATTAAAACTTGAATCATTTGTAGTCTTTCATGTTGTGTCAAACACACAGCAATTCATCCCCTAATAATCAAATTGCGCTGAGAGCGCAAAAAGATAATCAATCCACCTCCCAACTAAATCTGCCATGTCATTAGGGGGCCTACCACAATCAAGAGCACACATGACTGTTTGCCGTGTCAACCTAGCCAAGAAGCACCCGAACTTGATCAACCGTTTTCGTTTTGGAACAGAAATGGCAATGCTCATTTCCAATCCAACCTCATTTTGCCAAGTTGTCTTTTGTTAGAATGCAATATCACAAAGCGTGACTTTAAGGGGGATTTCGAGTCTCGAGATAAATATATGAGGATACACCCCTGAGATCTCACTGTAGATACAGGGTTTTCACTTTAAACGCCCAGACGTCCCAATACCACATCTCACCCTGCCAGTCTCTTCATTATGTTGAATAGGGTGAACCAATAGCTTAAGTCTCAAAAAAAAATGTCTGAAATTTGGAAGTCGTCTCGCCCCAAAGAGTTCCTCCAAATCTAATTACTCCCGACCCCATACTTAACCTCAAAAACTGTAACAAACATGTTGAAAGTATTCAGGTATAGTCTGAGAAGCTCGACAATCCATGTATCCACACGTCAGCCCATAACTACTTTTCTATATATAATAATAAAGTCAATAAGGCTTCTTGTGTCGTCCGTCTGGCGTTTTACCGTTTTGCCCTCCCACCGCAACACATATTACAGTCATTGCCACCGTGTTAGTTAAAAAACGGTTCGTCCGGTTCGTTCATCTTTTTTTCTGACCCCTCTCCCATGATACACTGCGCGCAGGCTAGACGCCGCTCGTAGATCCCGCACCACTGGCTCCGTCATGCTGGTGCGCTCCTCCTCCCAGGCCGGCCACAAGACAGCTGACGTCGGCACGTCGCCACCATGATCCTTCCGCCGCCGACCGCCCGACTCTCCTTCTCCAGATCCACCCCAACGTCAAACGCTCGACTCTCCTTCTCCAGATCCACACCATGTTTTCATACCCTGTTCGGCCGCCGGCGCGGCGCCTTATGTCGATATTTTGGCGAGTAGACGGGAGGAGGCCAAGGACCATGGCCACGGATTTTGTCTCGATCTGGAGCATGGCTGAAGGCGTCGTCTTCGAGGATGCAAGGCGCGGTCCTGTTCTACAAGGTAGCCATGGCGGCGACCCTCGGCTCCTACGACCACCACCATGTTGCTTGATTCGTGTGCGACCTCTCCGTTCCCGTCGCCCGATAGGCAGGGTCTAACAACCTGGCCTCTCCTTCCTTACTTATTCTTGTCATGAAGGCCAGGCACAAACTACTACAGTTGGCCGCCTCCGACCATGGATCAGAGCCGGCAGGCGGATTCCTGCTGGCGGTCACCTTCAACAGGTTCAACACCGGGCTAGGTGATGACCCCAAGGCGAGCGAGCCGAGGCTTGCTTCGTGTTACAGAATATGGTAGTGAGCTAAAGCTCTTCGATGAGGTAGAGTTTGTCATCTTCAAATTTTCGAATCATTTTCTCAACTGTTTATGTTGCACTGAAGAGAAATAGAATCATATTCTACTAAGAAGTAAGATCATTATGTTGCACTCTACTCATTTTGCATCTTAGTTCAGCTAAATAGAGTTGTTCACCCAGTAAAAAAGAAGAATTGTTCAGAGATGCATTCAGCTGTAACCAGAGTTGTTCAGAGGTTTCATTTAGCGCTATTTCCACACGAATAAAATGTATTGCTTCTGGGTGCATGTATGCACCGATTTCTCACCATCTTGTTGTGGCAGTATAACCCCACTAAATAGTGTGGATCAAAGATTCATCTTGGTGTTCTACTCCATGATGTTGAGTAAGTATATAACCTAATTAGTTGGAAACATCAGATTAGCAGTGAAATTCCAGAACAATAAAATATCTGTACAAATTAGCATGTATTTTAGGTAGCAACAATGTCTTAAGATCATTCCGTACAATCCCCCACCTCCGCCTATGGTGTAGAAGCTCGCCTCACCAGCACCCAACCTTGGTTCAAGATAATTCACGTTCCCTCTATGGCAAATCACGGACATTTTATGTTAAATGTGAGTTGTGCAAAAAAAAAACATTTTTGTTTTCCGTTGCAACGCACGGGCATTTTACTAGTTATATTAAATAGCGATCGCCGGGGTTTGAACTTGAAACTACATGATTCTAATATCATTTTAATTGATGCACTAGCCAATTATTTTAAAAGTCGGAACTGATAGGAAGGGCTAGATTTTTTTATATTTTATCATTGTTTTTACCACCTTCTTGGCAAATCTTAGAATATATGTTTAACCCGTATTACACTTTCCACAAATGAGAGCCCCCAGGCGCATGAGATAAAACCTTATTAGTCATGTATTTTTATAGTTTTTTTTTTTTTTTTTTTGAAACAAGGCAAAAGCTTTGCCTTTTATATTGATAAAGTAGAAGCAACAAGGCCTAAAAAAAAAAAAAAAAAAAAACAACTCGATCCACGCCGGCCCCGAGGCCGCGCCCCCACACGGGTCGACGACCAAGTTGCCCAAGCAACCATGTCCGACACCAAAACCCCTAAACGCAACACGTCGGAGGGGAGAATCCGGAGCCGCCGCTCCGACATCCACGCCGGCCCCAAAGCCGCGCTCCACACGGGTCGACGACCAAGACGCCCTAGCGACCCAAGCCGACACCAAACGACCTCGACGCAACATGGCGGAGGTGACCTCGACGCAACACAGCGGAGGCGAAGCATTTTCCAGATTCCATAGCCAATTGCACAAAGGCTAGTATGCATAGTTCCTATATCAAGTATGCACACAAACTTGTACACTCTTTTGGTAAGCGACGTACGGCTATGCATGGTCGTTTATGTGCTAGGCGCTTCAGTTAAGATCTGGGAATTTCTTAATTATTTCTTAGTCATCGTTGAGAAGACTAGAACGGCTGAATTGATGTTGAGCTCCGTGTAAGATTCATAATTTGTATACTTTGAGAAAAAAATTATGTGATTTGCAATAAAATTTAGAAAATACTACCACATGCATGGTGATTTTTTTACTTATATGCACAATTTTCAATAAATCGACTATGAATATACTAGTAGATGAATTAATTAGTACAACACGCTAAATAGGGATGAAAACGGAGCGGATACGGACGGAACTGAGTGACGCCACATTTGTTTTCATATCTTTTTACGGAAGCGGAAACAAATACAGAAACACCGAAAACAAATACAGAAACAAATACGGTTAGAAACAGATACAAACCAAATATGGTGCGGAGACAAAACAGAAAGCGGATATTCACCGGAATCAAGAGACACCTTAAATAATTAAGGAAAAGCTAAGCAAACCAGCAAACTTGTTAATTTTTAAGATGTAATAAAATTATAGGGAGATATCATGTTTATCTAATATAGTGTGCAACAGTAGATATATAAATATTATCGTCTCTATCCCGCTTAGAGAGCCGGGAACGACATGACGGAGAGATAGTATGCTAATATATAGGTTTTAAAGATGGTAGATTCAGATTATTTTCATTTTTATTCAACTCTTAGGTTAAGACTAAATATTCTCATTGGAATCTCCATGCTTGTTGGATTTCAAAATCACCACATATCAAAAAACGGAAAGTTCCGTATTACCGGAAACGGAATTTCCGTTTCCCCGGTCGTTCCGCCGGAATACGCTGTTCCATATCCGTTTCCGTTTCCGCATAAAAAATTCCATTTTCGTTTCCGTTCCGTAAAATTCCGTTTCCGTATTTTCATTTCGTTTCCGTTTTTCCGCGGAAAAGTAGAAAAGATTCCGTACCGTTTTCATCCCTAAACATATTAGGACTTTATCACTTCACTACATGTGTGACTTGAAACTCTGCTACGAATATAAAAATCCCAAGAACAACCTGTGACATCATCTACGCATGTGCCACAGTTCCGTCTTGGAGTTTTTGTACTTTTTGTTTCTTTCATTTATTTTTAGATAAAGGATGTTTCTTTCATCTGTAAGCATAGAGTATCTCTTGCATCGTCTAGATACTGTCTTGGGTCAAAATTCTCATCGGAAATGGAAAAAGGGTCCATGTTCCCATCCCCGCTGATGTTGTGAAGGTGTCCATTAGCAACGGAGATTCACATCGTTTCCAATATATGTGGCAACGGGCATAATATATAATCGTTGTCTTAAGTCTTTACATCAGATGCGGAGAGTAGTATTTAACAGTTTATAATGAGGGCAAAAGGAAACAAAAAAATCTAGTGAAGCCGGATGTGCAGTCGCAGGAGCCTCGGCTCCTGCGTGACAGCCGCCGATTCTTCACCTTCTTCCTCTTCACCCTGCTTAAGTGCACCATGGATGGAGACCGGCTCCTATCTTCACGGTCGCTGGATGGTCGTCTTCTTCTACATATTTACTACTGCACAAAAGTCTTGCTCCTGAAGGCGTCGGGTTCAGTGGACCGTGTGTACAAAGCCTCGCTCCTACGTCTTCTCGGCCACCGCAAAGGTTCCAGATTGCCTCGCCCTAAAGGAGATGAAAAAAATCCAAAGATAAGCTTAGCTCTTTTACAACTAGAACAGAGTCTAAGAAAATTCGTAGTAAAAAATTCAACTAGATATAATAGAACAAAGCCTTAATTAGACAATGCCTATTAAAAATACAACTAATCACAACAAGAACAAAGCCTAAGACAATGCCTAGTAAACATACAACTAATTACAACTAGTACTCTAAGACAACTAATTACAACTGGAACTCTAAGACAACTAATTACAACTAGAATTCTTAAGATAACAGAGGCTAAACTATAGCTACTTAAAACTCTTCGTCTAAACAAACTACTTACAACTAGAACATAGCTAATCTACTAAGACAGAGAAGATTCTACTAAAACAAAGCAAATCTATTAAAACAGAGTAAATCTACTAAACAGAGCAAAATATAAAACTCAATTTCGAGGTCCTACATTAGGCGAGGTGGGCTCGCCTAGCATCGCCGGCCTCAGAGAGGAGGAAGGCCGCCTACATATCAGCATTGCCCTAACAACGTCGAGCGCCCTTGCGCTCAAAATCGGCGTGGGAGAGTTTGAGCGCAATCTACAGATCACGATTCTCCTCATCCTCCAATGTGTGTGATATGAGCATAGAGGTAAAATTATAATCTTTACCAATGTGGATTCTCTGTTCACTTGTTGTCTTTATGGTGGGACTGTCTCCAGGCCCTAGTCCTCTCCCCCTCCTCCACCTCCCACCCCTCCTCCACCTCTCCCTCGTGCGGCGCCGCCGCGCCGCACCGGGGAGCCCCCGACCGGCCGCCTCCGCCCTCCCCCATCTCGTTCCCCCCGCAGCCGCCGCCATAGGCGTCACAGGGCAAATCCGTGTGGCGCGGCGGCGGCGGCGTTCCATCCTTGGCCGGAGGAGGGGTCGGGGCGGCGGCGGTCCAATCCGGTCGTTTCTCTGGCAGTGGCGCGGGCCAGCGGCGGCCAGGGATGGCGTGAAGACGGCGGCGCGGCGGGAGGACAGTGGTGACGGCGGCGCCCGATCTGGGCCCAGATGGGCTTGGGCGGGCCGAGCCGTCCGACTGCTTCTACACCGGCGCCGGCAACGGATCTCATCCTCTGGGCTTGGCAAGCAACACGAGGAAGCCGGGGCTCCTGCCCCGGGCGTGGTGTTGGTGGTCTCCTCCTTCGCCGGAGGTGGCCGACCGGCTGGAGGTCGGCGTGGCTGCTCCTTGCGGCGGCGCGATGGTGGCGTGGTGGTCTACTTCGGGCGGATCGGTGTCGAGGAGCGGTGACCAAATCCCGGCCATATTCGGTGGTTGACGGATCTTGGAGTTCGGCCGGTGCAAGCCGGGTTTCTGCCGACGATTACGGCGCTTTTGGGTGTCGCCGCCTTGTTGAAGGGGTCGTCGCCGAGATTCACCAACCTTCCGCACAAAGTTCCGGGGGAAACCCTAGATCTGGGCCACCAGATCGGACGATGGCTGCACCCTTGGTGTAGTTTCACCCTCTTGGGGGTTCGTTTTGGAACACGTGATGCCCGGGGGTTTGTTGGTGGAGCGGAGTCTCATCTACAATGACGACGATGACGGGTTATGGCGGCGTGGTGCAGCGACGATCCGACATCGGTCGTGACATGGTGAATTCGCGCAGGGTGGGTGCGCGGCCTGGTGTCTTGGTGGCATCGGCCGCAGGCCTGGCGAGAGTTTTGCTTCGAGCTACACGCTGAAGTTGGGTTGACGGAAGAAGTTGGAGGCGATTCCCGGAGCGGATGCACAAGGCGCTGTCTCCGAGATTTAGCCAGGGAGCCGGTGATGGTTGTGACCGGGGTACAAGGCCCCGTTTTCTCTGTCGTTTGTGCTAGTTGTGGTGTTTTCACTGTTGGTGGGTTCAGCTTGTATGTTTCGTTGTAAGGTTTCTGCCAGCTATGCTGAATAAAAGAAATAAAGCGGCCGTATGCATCTCTTCGATGCAGAGGCTGGGGTGACCCTTTTCTAAAAAAAAAAAAAATGGTGGACTGTCTACGACCCAGTGCGCCCAAGCGCAGAAAATTGGTTCCATCCGTCACTTAACTCAGTGTTGTTTCCATAGAGGGGTATCTGATGCCTTGTTCCGTAGTAGTGTGGTATTGGGGGTTTTCTCAGTCGACTTTGTTTGTCTTGATTGTTGATATATGGCTGGGATTATTCTCTTTTCTGTGTTCGACCAAGTTGTTAACTATTGTTAGTTGGGGCGCCTCTAACAACATCGTTGTTTACTTGTACTACGT
The DNA here is from genome assembly GCA_026929855.1 of Poa annua. Lineage (NCBI taxonomy): Eukaryota > Viridiplantae > Streptophyta > Magnoliopsida > Poales > Poaceae > Poa > Poa annua. The sequence goes on from CM049433.1 coordinate 79,095,413, forward strand.
CTTAACAGAAGTCCCCATTGGTACATGACCATCATAAACTAGACTCTGTGTAAGCAAGCAAAAGGACACGCGTGTGATGCCGTGGCGTTGAGATGCCCATGCCGGAACAGCAGGTAGCACGTACGCAAGGAAAGGTCCCGAACAATCAATAGCAGTACGGCGATCCACCGGCACCGGCAGACACGGACAAGATCGACGATTTTGGCTTAAATCCAGCCTCGCAGATCACGGATGCCACTCCAGCCGCACTACCAGACAACGCCATCACGCCCAAATCCGTCTCTTATTAAGCTCATCGGAGCCAAATCGAAGGTGCCTGAAAGCTTCGTCTCGATCTCTCCTTCACGCGGTGATTATATTATGCTGATGACTTTGCTTCCATCGACATTTCCTCCCTTCTTTATAGCCACCGGAACCGGCCCACTGCCTGCCGCCTCCACATATATGCATAAGTATCGCCTATCGGCATTCTCGATCCGGCCCGTGGACTTGCAGTGCAGTGCACGCGTGGCCAAGAACCAGCTAGCCAAAGCTTGCCATTTCGTAGGCGTGCGTGTCCAAGACTCTCGTGAGCAGCTGGGTGAGCCGGTGACCACTGACCACCAACAGTTCTTGGAGAAATGGCTTCCGCCGACGAGCTAGCGGCGGACGTGCCCACCTTCTTGCACGGCGACCATGACGGCATGCTGTCGGCGGCGCTGTCGCCCTCGGTCGTCGTGTCCGTGCTCGCCTCTCTGCTGGAGCGGCACATCGCGCGCAACGAGAGGGCCGCCACGGCGGACCACGACCACGGCGACGACGCGAGGAGGGCGGCAGCCTTCGACGTCGGCACGGCGCTGGACACGGGCGTGCGGGCGTTCCTGGAGCGGTTCTCCCGGTACGCGCAGGTCTCGCCGCAGGTGTACGTGGTGGCGTACGCCTACCTGGACCGGCTCCGCACCAGCGCGGCGGCGGTGCGCGTCGTGTCCACCAACGCGCAGCGGCTGCTCACTGCCGCCATCCTCGTCGCGTCCAAGTTCGTGGAGGACAGGAACTACAACAACTCCTACTTCGCGGCCGTCGGCGGGCTGACCGCGGCGGAGCTGGGCTCGCTGGAGCTCCACTTCCTCTTCCTCATGCGGTTCAGGCTCAACGTGAGCGTGAGCGTGTTCCGGAGCTACTGCCGGCACCTGGAGAGGGAGGCCGGACACGGCGGCGGGTACCAGGTCGAGAGGTGCCTCGAGAAGGCCCTCCTCGTCTGCTCCGGGGAGGCGCAGGCGCAGCACCGGCAGGCTCTAGCGGCGGCCGCAGCACAGTGAAAGGCAACCATTGACGCGTGCATTGTCAATTGCAAGCGCACGATCGAGCTCCTCGTCGCCGTGGTGTGTGTCGTGACACGTGTGCCCAGACGGGCTGTACATATATGTCTGTCCTACGTTTGCTAATTTTGCCAGAGTTGGCAATCGCACACAACCTCGATTGGAAAAGAACTGATACGAGGAAGTACTATTACCACTAGGAAAAAGAGTTTTCTTGGTTTTTTTTTACAAACACAGTACAACGCAAGCGCTCATATACACCCGCACACACTCATCCATATGAACGCACGCACGCACACCCTAGCCCTATGAGCATCTCCGAGAGACCGAGCCGACGGATCAGATCTTGAGATTGACGAAGTCACCACAGACGCCTCACTGTCGACGGGAACGTCGCCTCTCACTGAAAAATATTCCGCCTGAATGAGGAACACCAGCGTCAAATCTAGGATTTAAACTCTGTTGGGCTGGGGGCACAACCACCCTCCTAAGTCATAACAATCTTGTCACAGGCAAGTTCTCTTCTTGGTTTATTCGAGTACCCACGAGCATGACAAAGGAGCTCATTTTTAGCATCTAAACGAAATCGACAGAGACTGGCAGCTCGGTGAGAATTGTACAGTAACAAAATGTCTTTTCTTAGGGCATCCGCAATGTGCAAAAAACCTCACCTTAAGTCCTACGTGGCAAACCTTATGGTGTCCATATACATTGTGGAGAAAAGCAAACCTATCCATAAGCTTAAGGTGCACCTCAAACTTGTAGCTCATCCATAAGCAATAAAATAGTATTTCTTTCCTCCTCTCTCTCAAATATGTGAGTAGACCAATAGTACATGTGGATCCCAGCTTATTGCTAAAGTGCACCTTATACATTGTAGTAGAATAGAATTGCTATAAGTTTGGACAGTGGACCCCGCCTTATGATGTGGTTCATCCACAAACATTACGGATGCCCAACAGAAGGAAATGGAGACACTGCACCGCAGCTCCCGGACCATGATCATGCCAACCGAGTGACCGACGGCAAGAAATGATTACATATGAACTGAACATAACACAATCTTCTTCTTCATCAAAAAAGAAACATCGATTGTGATTGTGTTGTCGGCGCAGCCTCGCCATCGGCAGCTAACTTTGCGGATAATAAAAGGTGGTATAGGCACATTCCGCACGCTGCAGCAACCTATCATCAGCCCCACAGGGATACGGAAAAGGACTCGCATCCACCGCTTGGAGGATCAGATCCTAACAGTGGAGCTGTGGCCTACAGGTACAGCCTGTAGGGAAGATACCTTCATGAGAGTATGAGACACGCGTATACGGCGACAAAATTCGACAGCATCTTACAGCAAATACTAAGCCAAACCAAAGACAGACCCACTGATGACAATGCGCAAACACCATGGTAAAGATGACAAAACCTGAGCCAAAATGGTCCAAAATAAATTTCAGAAATTAACACAGTAGAAGTGCAGAACTCCTTCAAGAAAGCGTGGTCCTACCGCCAAGGCGGGCCTCATTTTCAGGCACACAATGTAGGGCATAATGGTAGTTGGAAGTTGTTGCATTTCAGCATCCAAAATCAAGTTGGTATCAATCAGCACTTGCAGAATATTTTGGTAAGACATTGCGATTTTATCAAGAAAATCTCAGAGTAGCAACTGAAATAAACGCATCATCGACGGGGCCGGCCGAAAAAATCCAGAACTTGTGCCATACTCTAAAATGGGGGCCTACTTGATTTAGCAATACCACTGTGGTCTTACTAGAATATTATAATTTACAAGAAGCCCGAATTGAGTATAAAATTGGCTAACAAAACTTTTTTAGCTCAAAGAATACTACTTACCAGACTTATGCCTTGTCATGGCCATGAAAAGTCTCAACTATATCATCTTTGTTCAGTTCGTAGGAAGAATCTGGCTGAACCAACTAGAAAAACATCCAAAAGACTATCGCATATCTTATTTCTCAACTTGCTCTTGGTTCTTCAACAATTCTACAACGAATAAGCTAAATATGTTAATAATCAATTCTACATTCAATTAATCAATATGCATATTGCAAAATTAGAGCTTGGTCTTCTACCTTACCAAACACTATGTAATTCATTTTAGCAAGCTAAACTAGCTTGATAAAAATGTGTACATTGTGGAACAGTGGTAGTAGAAACCAATTGGTTATGTATATATGAGGAAAAGTTGAAGCTTACCGCCCTTCTCTTGGCATGGGTTTTGTTGGGGAGCTACACGGTTCCAACTACTTGCGAAACGGAGTATTGTTGGAGTCGAGAGACCGGTTTGGGTTTCGGTGCATGTCGTTGTTGCGCCTCCCTACCTAGCGTCTAGGGTTAGCTGGCTAGAGATTGGGGAATCAAGGAATGTCGGAAGGTAAGAAAATGGAACTGTGATAGAAGATGGACGACAAGTGGCGTGGGGATGAGTCACCGATGACGGAGGGGAACGAGACGAACGCCTCATCAAGGCCTTAAACGGAACTCGCCTCTATCAAACACGCCACACAAATGACAGGAAAGCATCGCTCCGTTGGGGACTTGTATGATCCTGCATGTCCATCCAAATCCTATATACCGTAGTTTGCGACGCCGAGGCATCGCGCCACCTGAAGGCTTTGCATAGTGGCCCGGCACGACCCATATCTTTGGTGGTTGATACGCTTCTTTGACCGTGTGTTTTTGTTCCGATTTTTCTGTTGTTTTTCTTTCTTTTCATTTTAATTCTTTTTAGTTTTTCTAATTATTCTTTCCTATCTCATTTTCTTACCTTTTTTATGTTTCTTTTCACACTAAATTTGTACACATAGTTGAAAAAATCATGAGGTTTCAAACAAATTGTTGGATTTGAAATGCGTTCACAAATTTGAAAACAATGTCCAGTTTAAAAATATGTTCATAACTGAAAATTGTTCGTATTTGAGAAATGTAAAAAAACAAAATGTTCAGATTTAAGAAATGTTTAGAGAAAAAGATTCATATTTGGAAATGTTCAGATTTTAAAATGTTCAACTTTAAAAATTATTCATATTAGAAATATTCATATTTGAAAATAGTTTTTGTTGAATTTTTTGAAAATGTTCGGATATGGAAAATGTTCAAATTTGAAATATTTTTAATTTCTTTTTTTATTCTGTTTTAAAATGGAACATAGAACAGCAAACAGAAAATAGAAGAAGAAAAGTGCAAAAGAAGAAAAATAAAATGGAACTCCCCATTTAATGGGGCCAGCCCATAGGCGGGCGCTGCGGCCTGCGGGCGGCACCTCGCTTTGGCTCTGTAAAGAGCGGCATATAGGAGCTCCTCATATAGGAGCGGCATATATGCGTAATTTGCACTTTGTTTGTACCAACTTCCAAAAAGCGTACCTGGCATATTTTTCATGCTATGCCTACTTTTGAGGGCAAATTAGAAGTTTTTACATGTCATACACACTTGTAACTATCTAACTATACACAAGTTGCACTTTTGGAATAACTCAATTTCATCCTTTGTACATGTGGAACTTGCAACATGTGGAAAGAGATGCTATATGTATTATCTGCTTGTGTACAAGTTGCACTTTTCATAAAAGTCAAGTTCCAATTTCTAGGAAATTTGCAACTGCATATTCCTGAAAAGCGTAGACATGAGGTTTTGCTTTCCTTTTAAACCGTAATTCAAATATTGCATTTGCATCATTTTTCTTTTTTTAAGCACACAACTATTTTTACTTAAATTTTCTTTATGCATGGGTTGTCCAAAATAGAAAATTTTGAGCCTCGTTTCTGGCTTTCTGCTCATCATGTCCAATATTTGTTATTGTGTTCTGTTTGCCCACTAGGCCCATATAATGTGTTGCTCACTTGGCCCATTATGGCGTGCAAGAAAATACTCCCTCCGGTCCATTAGCACAAGTGGCGACAGTTTTTTAGAATCGAAGGGAGTAGATGACCTGATGCAATGGCAATGCAATGCAACACATAGTGACTTAACCAATAAATGATTTTTGTAGATAAAGATCTAATAGTTACAATCTTGCTAAATTCCTATAAAACCATAATAAGATCCAAAGTGACAATTGCAACAAATAATACGATGATCGTACAGCGAGTTGTCAATACACTTATACAAGCACGTATATGTCTCACGAAACCCAAATGAGCTTCACGAGACCAACGGAAAGCAAATTTAAGCCATTGTTTGTATCGCAAGGATTCACGTGCGTAAGCTTAGGGCATGTACGGATTATCTTTCATACGTGCTATACATCGGATCTCAAAATCTGTAGCGAAAAGAACCGTGTAAGATAATACTGAGGCTGCTTTTACGGCCTAGACGGCACCTCTTCCCAATCGCCAGCGGGTAGTCCGGAGGCACGATGTGCGAATATGCCTCGAAACTCCAATGGACGTGCACCATTTGTGGCAAACATTGCCTAGTTCCTTCAAGATTCAGATGGGGTCAGACTTGCAAACACGGCTTTCGTTCATCTTGACTTTCTCCCTGATCTCCTCAAAACAAGCTTGACCTCCTCCAGGACCAGCTGGTTGCCCTGAAAGCTGTCACTTGACAAAGGCGTCAGCGCCCACAGACCAACCATTTGGGAAGTTGTAGACCTCTAAAGCCGCAAACACTTGTCCATCACTAGCTAGGAGCATCAGCTAGCACAAACCATGGCAATGGCAGCTATATATATAAACCTAGTTGGTTACATGCACTAGTGACACTTTGCCACGGTCGTTAGTTAGCGAGGAGAGAGGCGGTTGCGTTGCAGCTCCCGATCGATCGGATCGATCGTCATCGCAGGCACACATGTTGTAAGTGTTTGTGTTTCCACCGAGATCATTTGAGCATTATCCCCCCCGTCAGATGTTGACACCGCGTGATTATATATCACTGGTCGCATCTTCTTGAGAGCGTATCATGGCCAGATCATGCCGTCGTCGCCCTCACCGCCTCGTCCCGCGCCGCCACCGTCGGCGTACAAGCACTTCTGCAGAGTCTGCAACAAGGGGTTCACATGCGGCAGCGCGCTCGGTGGGCACATGAGAGCCCACGCCGTCGCCGACGACGGGCTTGGTGTCGACGACGACGACGAGCCCGTGCTGTGCGCGCGCGGTGGCGGCGCGGAAGATGGCCCGTACACGGCCACGACGACGTCAACAACTCACGTCTACGCGCTCCGGGCGAATCCTAACCGCCTCACCAGGGGCTGCCTGCAGGTGTGCAAGAACTGCGGGGAGGAGTTCGCGTCGATGGAGCTTTTCCTAAAGCACGGAAAGTGCAACTCCGGCGAAGACGGTTCGCCGCCTCCATCCGTGGCCGAAGGCGTGGAGGATGCGTCGCTCGCCAATGGGTGGTCCAAAGGGAAGCGCTCCCGTCGCGCCAAGCTGGTCGCCGATGGGGGCGATGATATGCCCGCGACGTCGACGGCGCCGTCACGATGCCCGTCCGGCGAGGACGAGGAGGAGGACCTGGCCAATTGCCTCGTTATGCTCTCGTCGTGCAAGGCCGATCAGGCAGGCGTCACCGAAGGCGACGCAGAGCCGTCCGCATCGGCGAAGAAGGAGCACGGGAGAGTGCCTCAACAGACGCAACCGCTACCCATCTCGTTCATCATGCCGCCGCCGAATCAAGCGATGATGATGCCTTTGGCTTTGCCAGCACCACTGTACGCCTCGCCCGTGCCACGTGGCATGTTCGAGTGCAAGGCATGCAAGAAGGTGTTCACTTCGCACCAAGCTCTTGGCGGGCACCGTGCCAGCCACAAGAAAGTCAAGGGCTGCTTCGCCGCCAAGGCCGAGAGCAGCGTCGTCAGTGAGCCACCGCAGAACGCACCTGCCGCCTCCGGACTCAATGATGACAAGGGCGGTGGCGCCGCTGCCGTTGACGTCAATGCAAGCAGCAGCGCTGATGCCGCTGCTGGCGAAACACACGCCGGTACGAGCGAGGCCGCACCCCCACCATCCCTGTCGATGGCCATCACAACCACCGACAATGAACCGCCGCCGGTCGCGGCACTGGCCATTGCACCGTTCAAGAAGAAGAGCAAAATGCACGAGTGCTCCGTCTGCCACCGCCTTTTCTCCTCTGGCCAGGCGCTCGGAGGCCACAAGCGCTGCCACTGGCTCACCTCGGGCACAGGGGACCACGCCAACATCGCGCCCCTGACAGCCGAAGGCATTGTCGCCGCTGCCGGCCACCAGCTCACTCTCCGGCCAATGGTGGACTCGTCAGAGACGGCGTTGGATCTCACCATCGCAGCGAACCCCTTGCCGGCGATTACCAACGCCAGGGCCACCGAGGTCGGAACCAGCTCGCTGCATGTCGACGCATCTGCACCATCTCTGTACCCCCAGCCCGCGGAGGTACCGAGCAACCCCAGCCTCCGCAACAAGATGGCCGCGGCGAGCAGCCACGATGTTAACGATGGTGTAGCTGCGACCGGCGGCGCTGAGGACGAGGCGGACAGCACGACCGTCAAGAAAGCCAGGCTTAGTGATCTCAAGGACGAGAGCACATCAGGGGAGACCACGCCGTGGTTGCAGGTTGGCATTGGCTCCTCATCGGCCGGTGGTGATGGGAAAAGTGCTGCGGAATGAGCCAAGACAGACAGAGGTGGCAGCTTAACACTGAAGTGACTGAACTATTCTTTTGTTCTTTTTATTAACTAACTGTAGCCTGTACGCATATAGTTGAGTTTTCTTTTTTTTTTCTTGGGGAGCATAGAGTTGAATTTGCATATATTGTCTCGGACATGTATGTGTTTAGTGATTTGCTAATGCATCTGCACTGTTAGAAATTTGCACTGACAAAAAATGTACTCCCTCCGATCCATAAAAAGTGTCGCTCGTTTTGTACTAAGATAGTACAAACTTTGTACTAGATGGGCGATACTTTTTGTGGATCGGAGGGAGTATGTAAGATCCACAAACGAATTGGTTTTACTAATGTTAAATCAGAAGATTTTCTTTGTTCAGATCAATAATCTTCAAGAGATACCACTGAGACCAAGACGTGTCAAGTGGGATCCCACCAATATCCCACTTCTAATTCATATGTGAATTTCTAGTACAAATTTTGGTCCGAATTTTTGGACTAAAAGTTCCCAAATGAACTAGAAGTGAGATATTGATGGGATCCCACTTGACACCTTAGACAAACTCTACACGGATTGGGAAGGATTCTTTTCGAAAAGCATCCCTGCAGACAACCCAAAGCATCTCCCAAAGTCTCAGTAGGGTCCGTACCGCAAAAAAGACGGCCGCAGGGGCACCCGCAACTGTCGATCATGTGAATTAAGTTAAGAGTTAACTCGATTTAACCAAATTAGTTTTTAAAAACTCGATTTAAGCGAATTTATATCACCTATCGAGAACCGAGGTCAAGCTACAATAAGGCCTCTTTGGATTGTAGGATTTTCAAAGGATTTCAATCCTAAGAAATTTTTCATATGGATTGACTTTGGTTCAAAGGAATGGTGATACCAAAATCCTATGGGATGTATTCCTATGCCTCAATTCCATAGGAATTGAAACATCCACTCCAACCTCTTTTTTAGACTCAAGCGCGTAGGAACGAGGCGCTTTTCCTGTGTTTTTCCTGCGTTTCGCCCAAACAACTATTCTTGTAGTTTTCTTACGTTTTACAATCATCTGTTTTGCACTGGCAAACCTGTGGGATTCCTATGTTTTTCCTATTCCTCTGTTTTTCAACCCTGTGATCCAAAGAGGCCCTAAGAATGATAAGCACTCGCCTTGAGCTTTGCACCATATATGCATGTGAGGCAAAAGGAATAACATACTGCACATTTTCCACGTTCGTCAGAGATTGATTATACTTAACTTAAGGGAGACTGGTTTAGTGCTTTTTTGATTCGTAGGATAGGAAATGCATAGGAATCGAAAACATGTAGGATTAGGATGTCATATCTAATTGAATCCTATGGGAAGAGCATTGAGGTTAGAGCCAGGGGCGTATCCAGTGGGGGTGCGATGGCAATGCTAAGTATAGTAGGAAAATACTTAAGCCTGACACTCCCACAAATTCCATCCTAGATCTTCCACTGGTTAGAGCTCATGTTATTTTTCTTCAGGATTTACACTACAAGGTTCCTATGGGAATATTTCCTATAGAATATTCTCTTATGAATAAAATGGCTACCAAAGGAAAATTTCCTATAGGATCAAATCCTTAAAAAATCCTATGTCATTCCTTTGAATCAAAGAGGCCCTTACACTGTTATCTTCGCGAAACATAGTCATGTTCTTACACGCATTTGTGTAAATTAAGGTACATCTGCCACATAGTTAAAAGGTTGTTTTCCCTAGAATATGGCCAACGTTACTAGTTATTGTATCAGGATCCAGCAATGTTGATTATACCTACGTACATAAATAATCTATATATAATATACTATAGAAATACAAAATTCGGTTGATAAAATAGAAAATTGCATCTATGAACGATTATTGTCATCATACTACTCGAGATCTTTCTATGGAGTTGCATCTCCCGTGTACCATTCTCGGCGTCTAATTTGCACGTCTCCAACAAGCAACGGCCTAAACTTTTTCTCGCATGCAGCAGACTAAATGTAGTTCTTCTTTTAGTGGGCCGTTTGAAGAGGCTGCAGCAGCTGGTTTTGAAAAGTGAATCGGTCCTGATTAGGTGAACTTGTTATTTGCATGAACCCTCTTAACTAAGATTTTCTTATTTACATGTAAAAAAAAAGATTTTCTTATTTATACATGTTCTGATGTTTTATTTATTTTTATGTTCAGACTCTGTTATTCCATCTAGCCGAGCCATTCGTTCCTTTTTATGAAAGAAGGTAAGACACAGAATAAAGATACAAAATTAAAGAAACAAGCATATTCAATAAGTAAAGGAATATAAGTAAAACGAGAGAGTGGGATTTGAACCCTTGATAGTTCCTAGAACTATACTGGGTTTCAAGACCGGAGCTATCAACCACTCAGCCATTTCTCCACAGCCTAATCCTTATTTTACCCGTACAAGTAAAACATAGCCATATAAAAAGATCTACTAACCCCAATAAATATCTCAGATGTAAGTCCCTTTTGTACATACACGGATACATGATCCTCTATAACCGTTAACTAAATCTCCTCTCCTCACTCCTATATCCAAATAAAAAAGGGTAAGTAAAAATAGTTTTTAATTAACGAGAAGAATCAATGGGTTCATGATTAAACCCCTTCTACTTGTAGTTTTTTTTTTCAATTTTGGTAAAGTGAGGGATCAAATATTTAGTCACATTTATTTGATCATAACTTGGAGTATTAGAAATATGACTATTGCTCTCCAGCTAGATGTTTTTGCATTAACTGCGACTTCCTCGGTCTTAGTAATTAGTGTACCCCTTTTGATGTGGTTAAATAATAAAAATGTTGTATTTTCATGTACATCGTTGTGGTTTGGACTAGTCTTTGTGGAAGCTATTCTAGATTCTCTCATTTCTTAAATTGTTTAGTACTCCCTCCGTTCTGAATTAATTGGATAAGATTTAGTACAACTAACTGAGTCAATTAATTCGGAACGGAGGGAGTATTTAGTAGGGTAGCCCAATACAAAACAAAATAAATAGAAATATCATTTGTTTGGAAAAAATCGAATAACAGACGCAGTAAAATTAAAACATAATTTGCATTCTGATTTGCTACATGTTCTCTTTTCATGAACCTGCGTCTCCGGTCCTAATTCTCGATGACTCTAACAAGCAGCGGGCTAAACTTTCTCTAAGATCCAGCCGCCTAAATTTAGAACGGGCATCGCTTTTTACGACGGTACATCTAACCGAATGAGATTGGCTGACTTTGGTTGGCTGACTTTGTGGTAACTTTGAGTCAGTGACTTGTAGAGCCCGCACGTGGTGAGCGGTCCTACCTGTCATTGATCCAAAGTCGCTTGACTTTGTGAGCAGCAAAGTCAGCCACTCCATGCCTTTTTTTTTGAATGTTACCAGGAGAACAGCTAAATTTATTGAATAGATAGAAGGTTGGTCCAGTTTATAAGAGAAATCGGATTCAAAAACCATACAAATGGTGCCTTTCGGCAAAGAACACACACCACACCGCCATAAAACCACGAGCCTGTCTAACTGTATCCACCTCCTGAACGACGCCCCCAAGAGAGAAAGCGACTCTAGGTAGCGCCGTCGCCGTCCGATCTAGAAGACTAGACCTAGGATTTCGCCTGGAACATGATAGCGAAGGCAGGTGGGAATAGCTACATCGATGCCTCCAAGAAGGGAATGACGCTCGAAGGCGCCCCATGGACGACTCCGGACATAGCCTAAGTACGGTTTTCACCGGTATTCTCACCCGCAAATTCGAACCAAAGGATCTGGTCAGCCCACCATGCATCATCGAGGCTCCTGCCTCCACGGCCACACGCATCTCCCAGCAAGCATGACATGTTGCCCGCCTATCTTCCTCAACTCCCACTGGACGGAGGATGCAACACCCGCTACTGTGTCATTCGTCTCACATTGGGAGGATGCAATCCACGCCGACGCCATTCGTCTTCTCGAGGATGCAACACCCGCATACCATTCATCTCCCAACCAAGGATGTAACACCGCAACGCCGCCATTCCTCTCCCTCCCATCACCACTCCATGTCTTCTTAACAGTCTTTTCACAGCTACTAGGCATGCAAGTTGCAGGCTACGTCGCTGTTGCCACTTTTCGCCAGGCTAGTTTTGCTCCATCCATTTGTTTCTACTTCAACTGCATACACGGCAGATCAAAATCCAACTCGAGATCATGACTATTCCCGCGATGAATAAATACGCTCTGAAACTCTGGAAGGCTGTGAATGGGCACCCAGAGCAGAGACACCGGGAAAATGACACCGAAGAGAAGCTGACGCGGAAAAGAAAAACTACACTAGAGTGAGGGCAGGAGCTGAGGGAAGAAAACAACGCGCTGCTGGCCTATTATTATGATCTCACTTGCCTAGCCCAGCCCAGCTGCCTCGTATTCAAGACCAGAGCTAGCCGCCTGCTTTACTTGACTTGTAGCAGCAGCACCACTAGTCCTACTTGTACAAAGTAAATGGCAGCCGAACCCATATCCCGATAGATTTTACGATTTATTTCACACCGTGTTGGTGTGAAATGCTTTGAAGTGCAGATTGCCGTACATATCCCGATAGATTTTACGATTTATTTCACACTACATTATTACATATATACTCTATCGTACATACTCTATAATACTCCTCAGTAGATAAAACATATCACAGCGGTTTGTTGCTACGCTCCATGTTTCGAAATGCATAGCGCTAACGAATGTCGCAACTCCGACTAACAGGGCTCCAAAAGAAACCATGGCTTGTAGGTAGATTGATGCGCGATGGATCGCGGGGCGTGGCTCGGCGGGCACGGGTGGGCCAGCGCACCCGAGTAATGTTATTTAATTAACTTATGTTTGACGCCACTTGCAATGAGTTATGTCGATATTTGTAAACTAACTACTTTGGACAACTAAAACTTGTGTATTCATGTTTAAAAATTATTTCAAATAGATAGGGGATGGGGGCGATTGCCCCCACCAGCCCCACCCACCGGCCCATGGTTCTAACTAAATATAACGATAGATATTTTTGACATCCTAGGCTGGCCGACGTAACCGTAATGTTTTGGACATAACTATCAAAATTATCCACATCGACTTGGTCATCTGCACATGGCAGGAAGATTGGAAAGTTCGTAGTTTTGTATCTATCGCCCAAACTTTGGTTTTTAAGGTGAAGCTAGAGATGATTTCCTCGCGACCTCCTACTTAAGGTCATTTGATCCTTACTTTTTTAAGAAATTAAATGGTCAACTTCGTACTCCTAATAAGAATGAACATGTTTATTCATTGATGCAAAGGGCAGAGTTATAATCTTCTTTCCAAAAAATAAGATAATACATGAAAGGCCTACAACTTTTGACCACATGCTTTCATTTCTTTTTGATAGACTCGCATTAGTACCATGTGTTGGTCAATTGTAACACTTAGCATGTGTGAACTGAATATAGATAATGAATCTATGCTAAAAAATTCTCCAGTAAAGAACATGTGCTTAAACCTCAGAAACTACAATCCCCAATAAATATCAAACGTAGAACCACCATCCCATGATATTGAATGGTCGTACTTGAGCAATACTGATCTAGGATTATTATGGGTAGATATATACTCTAAGCAAAGTAGATTTTCTGCCGCAAAATCATATATTTTTTCCATGGTACTTTAAATACTCATTGTTTATTTCATAGCAGTGCGCTGACTTTTGGCTCCTGGTTGCCGCCACACCAGATATGCGAAAAAATAGAAATTCAAAAAAGGTAAAAGAATCCCAATCTGTTTTGCGCTTAAAGAAGAGCCATTACTCTATTCGCATAAAACATTTGGCCATGAAATGATTCACATTGACTTCTGAGTAAAAAGACAAATTTATTACAAATATAGCATCTATATGGCACTTTTTTAGGGAAATCTTTGAACCATTGTGTAAGGAATATAGGTAAAAATGCAAATGTCTGATTTTTTTCACAACTATATCACCAGTTTCGAACAATCCGTGTTTAAAGTCTCATCTTATTATTGATGCTGATATAGGAAAGTTACATAAAAATGACAAATATGATAATTGGAGGTTTGAAAATATACATATCCAGATACACAAAAAACTGAAACAAATCAAGGATATAGTTGATGATATATCCCACAAAATTGCCCGAAACGATTTTTTATTCTACTCTACATAAGAATGACAAATCTAATAATTAGAGGCTTGAAAATAAACATATTCAGATACACACTTTCATTATTTTTATGTAGCACAGAATACGGTTGTTGGATCACCTGAGAAGGAAAGTTACCGGACGGGCCGGGAGATTGATTTGACGAGCCGCGTGAGCGTGACACGGACAAAGGTAGTATTCGCTCCCACCACCTCCGGGCTCTGCGATCGTTCTAGTTTAATGGAAAAGGTGCAACAACAGCGGTGCAGTGCGAGCGACTCTTGCGTGCCATTTGCCACCGGATTTAGATCCCCACAGCACAAACACCACAGCTTGAGAGATTAATTTGCCACTTACTATTGCTAACTAATTCCCCCAGCCACACTCCACCTTGCAATACTTGCATGCACTTTGTTCTCCTCATCATCCTTGGTTGTCACCTACCCTTTGTTCCCATCCTACTCTCGCCTCTTTATCTACCCTACCCAACTCACTCAACGCCCAGAGCAGGGTGGAGTATGGGAGCAAGGAACTCTCCACCCATGGAGGTGCTGGTTTTACAAGGAAAGCCTTGGTTATATTCGGCATGCAAGCCCTGAAAAGGGAAGCATTCACGTTTGACATCTTCCAAATAATTCCTGCGTTGAGACTAGCTAGGCACATAGATAGAAGACAATGCAGTAGTAGCGTAGGAGTATGTACAACCATGCCAGTATGGTAACAAATAATGACCTGATTCCTGTTACTACTAAACGAGTAATTCCGTGCCAAAGAATGCGCAATGAACCACAGCACAACATTAGATTCGGTCTACATTTGTTTGATACTGCTAGGGATATGATGCCCTTAATTCAGAGCGAGAATAACTCAACAGACAACAATACGGTTCTATACTTTCCCTACAGTACAAAAAATACGATTCTACTCCGAATATATTACTGCAACATGATAATAAGCGAAGAATACAAGGAGTCAACCACAAAACCGTGGGGCAAGGCAGAAGGGAAATACAATATATATGACGGAATAAATTGGTGGAAGCTTGGCAGTTCCGCTATATTCCAACCTCCCGAGAGACCCCCACGGAGGCGGCCTCCACCCGTTCCCTACTCTCTCGCATCGCACCCTCCGTTTCCTTCCTCCTCCAAAGATCGTATTTTTAGCTCTCGCGTCCAGCTCTCTCGCCCTCCCGACTCCTCCAGCCAGAGCTCTCTCTCGCCATGTCCAAGACCACATGCAAGCTCTGCTCCCGCCGCTTCGCCAGCCCGCGCGCCCTCGCCGGCCACATGCGCTCCCACTCCATCGCCGCCGCCAACGCCAAGTCGCAGCAGATCTCATCGGCCTCCTCCGCGTCCACCGCCGGATACGACGACAAGGCCGTCCAGGGGTACGTGCTCCGCGAGAAGCCCAAGCGGAAGGTCCGCCTCGCCGAGTCCGACTTCTCGGATCGCGAGAGCGAGGCGGAGTACCCGCCGGACGCCAAGCGCGCCGGATCGGTCGACGGCGCCGAGGGGCCGGTGAGCTCGGTGTCCGACGCCGCCACGCCCGAGGAGGGCGTCGCGCTCTCCCTCATGATGCTCTCCCGCGACTCCTGGCCCGCGACGGCGCGGCCGTACCCGTACCCGTACGCCGACGACTCCGATGACGACGAGGCCGCGCGCGTGGCGCCGGCGGTTGCGCAGAAGCGGACGGAGTTCCAGTGCCCGGCGTGCAAGAAGGTGTTCCGATCGTACCAGGCGCTGGGCGGCCACCGCGCCAGCCACGTGCGCGGCGGCAGGGGCGGCTGCTGCGCGCCTCCGCTCAACCCGCCGCCCTCTCCTTCCACTCGCCTGCAGCCATTGCCCGAATGCGAGGGCGGCACGACGCCGCACGAGTGCCCCTACTGCTCCCGCGTGTTCGCGTCTGGCAAGGCTCTGGGCGGCCACAGGCGGACCATGCTCTGCTCAGCCGCCGCCGTGGCCGTGTCGTCGGGCGCCGATCCGGCCACCGCGATCAAAGCGCTGGACCTCATTGATCTGAACCTGCCGGCGCCCATGGAGGACGCGGTGGAGCTCTCCGCCGTGTCAGATCCCTTCCTCTCCTCCAAGCCAGGTTCGTCGTGAAAGCGAGCAAAAGCAGAGCAAGCTGCACGCAAGCGATCGATCGATCCCGGCCGCTTTATTTTTCGGTTGATTCCAGTAGCGGATTAGTTTTGTGCAAAAAAAATGTAGCGGATTAGTTAAGCGAGAAAGGAGCCGCTGCTTAGTAGGAAGGTAAAGAAGAAGAAGGAAAAGAGACGTCTTTTGCGTGGGTAGTTCTTTCTTATTTGTTGCGTCGACGCCTACAAAAACAAAACTGATCGATGTGGTTCGAGCTCGATTCTGCTCTGTCTTTTTGTTTGTTTCAAGCTGTGGAACGTAGTGGATTGGGGCCAGGCAGGGCCAGCCAGCTCTTGTTTCTTCTTCTTGATCTCGGTTAGTAAGTAGTCTAGCTCTAGCTCTAGCAAGCAAGGGAGAAAAAGATGGAAAAGCGGAATTCAGCTAAACTGTTGCTTTCTGTTGCAGCCTCTAGCTGATGTTGTTCCAACTGTCTGTAGCTTGGGGGGCTTTACCGTGCGAGGCCACCGATGCATCACACTCATTTGGCAAATTAAGTAAAAGCAACAAAATATCAATAGCAATGCAATGCAGGATCTGCCAAAGCAAGCGTTGGTTCACCATGCTACGGCTGCATTGCCGAGCAGCAGCAACCCCTGCTGCTTTGGACACGGATCACCTGACGTACGTTACCCCTGACGTGGGGTCACTGCCTGTGGGCCCCGGGCCCACGCGTCAGTGGCAGGCCACCACGTCAGGGGAGCCGCGTCCTGCTGCTTTTGCTAGCTGGATCGCTTCGTTTCTCCCCCTCCTCCTCTGCTACTGCCCAGTGCCCACCACCACCTGCTTCTGCCGCTGGGAGCAGCAGAAAGGGCTGTACTTTCGTCGCCGAGCCCACAGTTTTGTTCGGTTCCTGCCACATTCCCTTTCTCTCACTGTGCCGTGGCCCCAACCACCACCCTCCGGCAAAAAAACAAATGTATTGGATGCTATACTACTAACCAAATCCTCCATCTCATCAGCAACTAATAAAGCGGAATGCCGGTCTTAAACACGATGATGCAGCCACGGAGAAGATTACTGCATTTTCTTTCATACTCCTCCTCCTCCTCCTCCTCCTCCTCCTCCCTATATAACTAAAACAGTTGCGAGGCTTGTGCTTGGACTGGAGCAACGAACTCGATTTTGCAGGATCAAAGAAGAAAAGAAAAGAAAAGAAAAGGCCGCCCTCCACGTCTGGCGGTAGCAGGCGGTTATGGCGTGGCCCACGGCTCTAGGGCGCTAGGCCACGTGGAGTGCATCGCCTCGGCTGGTCGTCAGTGGCCACTAAACTTGGGTGGGCGTTAGTGCTTGACTTGTGCTGGAATTAGCGCGAGAGTTAATCGGGGGTTTGTTGAAGAATTATACCGCTTGCGCTGTGTACTGACCGACCTTTGCCAGGCTGCCTGGGGAGAAGAAGCTGCGGGCGCGCGCGACCCGAGGCGGATCACGCGGGGGAACTGCTTGGTACACACAGCAGCGGCCCTCCCTTGCTGTCTGCGTGTGCTCTGGGTCCATAGACACACGTGTAATGGAGTACTGTGTTTTTGGGTAGGAATTGAGTGTCATGCTTCTTAAATTTCTATGAGAATCGAAACTACATAACAGCACACGAAAAACACAGGATTTGTAGATATAGGAAGATTAAAATATGATGTGAGACCTCATATTTGTTTCCCTCCAAAATTCCTATCGAATGGCCTACCCCATAGGAATTTTAAAGAAATCCAAATTTTCTGTTCCGAACGGTATTATAGTAAATTTTCCTGTTAAATTCCTATCGTTCAAAATCCGTACTTTTTTCTTTGTTCCAAACGGGGCCTTACCGAATAATATTTTTCTAAACCTTCAGCTAATTATGTGACGATCTTAACAACTTTTAACTAAGTACGCCACTTTTCAAAGATGTCATGGTCCTAAGCGTTTGAAAATCTGAAAGGCTGTGAAAATTTCAGTATAGGGCACCTGATATTGATATAGCGTACTAAGATTCTCAGAGTCTATATGACTTTGTAACTCCGTATCAAATGCCGCCTTATCACAAATGACGTAAAAAAATGTGTATCTCATGCTTGAGATGAGCAAAAATTTATGGCGTTTTCTGAAATTTCAAAACGCCTAAGCGTATGGCGTTTTATGTCAAGGACTATACTTGTGTGAAAGTTTGTCGAAGCGTCAAAATTAATTGAAGATTAGCTTAAGGTCGAGTTATTCAATTTTAGTTTAAAAGATACTATTACTCCTACGAAACGGATGGAGCGCCTTGTAAGTAGTTTGACCGTGTATTAACCAGCCTTTTCTTCTATCGTATCGTGTCGTGGTCGCCGCATGCAGGACTCCCGTGAGTGGAGGCGACTCCGGTAAGGTCGCACCAAGCTAGGTTGACCACGTAGTATAACTCATCCTGGCTTTGGACCCACCGAGTCCGAGTATACGTACGTACATAGCCTGACGTATAATTCGTTGTGGTCACCGTCTACAACCGCGACGCACGGAAAGTCTACTGGTTAGCTCCTTTTTTTTCATACGCGTATATATAGCGCGCGGTAGCAGTACTACTGTTGGGTGTGATCGGGCAGGCAGACATGCGCCAGGGGCTCACGCGAACGAACATGCTGGTAGTGGCGCCCGAATAGCTACCGCGTGGCTTAACCACCATCCATCCATGATCCATCTCTATACTTTCACTTGCCTGCTCCAAATGTTAGTGCGTGCTGCATAGTGCGGCGCGGCGGCAGTGGCGGATCTAGAATTTTTTGATTGGGTATGCCGCACCAAAAACATATTAGCCATTTCTATAAAATTTGTTTAACCGTTCAATAAATAATTGTGAACTTGTATTATAATACGGCATAACTGAACGATTGAACACGAAAATCTCATAAATTGGGCATTTTTTCTTACTGCTGCATGGGAACAACCTGTATCGAGCTGAGCAGTTTTAGTTTTGCAATGATCGATCAATACGTGGTTGTATTTGCATGGCTGGACAGGGTATGCCAGGGCATACCTGGCATACCATGTGGCTCCGCCACTGCGCGGCGGCGTTGTTCGTGTGACTGACGCCATGCATGGTTTTCGTGCACTGTACTACCTTGTACTGTACGTACCACGGCAGGAAAAAGAGAGATCGGAGTACCGTAAAGTAGACCTGGGCATGGCCAGCCCGGCCTGAAAATACCGGGCCTGGGCATGATGGGCCTGACAACCGGGCCGGACCTAGGCTTGATTTTCGGACCCGACAGTCGGGCCGGGCTCAAGCCTTCAAAAACAGGAAAACAGAAAGGGTTGGACCGGACCGATCGGTCCTAGTCGGGCTTTGTCGGGCTCGGGCCGGGCCTAAAGTCAGACACAAGTCGTACAACTGTCCGCACCACGACACAAATGAAAATTTTGACACAACTAATTTGAGTCTGGAATGGTTCGTAGAGTCCGAGTTATATTGTACAGCCTGAAATCCTAACATGCTGAGACAACGTGAGGAGTGTGTATAAATGAGAACAGCTAGCCAGCTAGGCAAGTACAGTACGACGTAGCCCTGCTTGACACCGGCATGTATGGAGAATATAGACCGACGATGATGTACATTGATGGGATTTATTCCTCTTCGTGGAGCACAACGTCGGCGTCGCACACTCACATGGTCGGTTAGGTTAGGTGGCCACCATCACCATGCATCGATCGCGAGGTCAAGGGGGCACGCATAGTACAGTACAACGACATTGTCATCATGCTTTTACTCACAAGTTAGCTAGAACGAGATGTTTCTTTTGTCGAATTTAACCGTTTTCGTGAACTAATGATGTATATGATCGTTCGATAAAACTATATTTAAATCTCGTCAAAGACGTCGGCACCGATGTTGTGCTGGTCGACGCTAATGATCGACCGATCTGGTGCCAATTTCACCTGACATCGAGTTGCACAACATCGACACCAACATTCTTAGCGTCGAGCCCGGATTTAAAAATAATTTTGTCACACGGTTATATACGACAGTAGTTTGGCAGAGAGGTCATTTTGGCAAAAAGTACCGAACGAGGCCGCGTGGATGGCGCACCGGTCTGCTCGATTTCCTGCTTTCGCTCTACCGTCCCGGTGATTTTACGCCGTGGGTTTCCGTTCTGGTTTCAAGCCAGTCCAAAACGCATAGTTGTAGCAAAAGAAGGCAAGGGAGTACTTACTTGCGCTGTCGAGGCAGTTTATGCCGATCTTGGCTTTCATTTTGAGTCGTGCTCGAGGCAGTTTGCCCGAATGTCTGTACACTAGCTACAGATGTAAGGCGTTTTCAGACACGGCATGAGCAGAGATTTGCTGAAAATGAATTTACCTTTCGTTGTTTCAGACACGGAATTTATCTTTCTTGTTTACATGCCCTCCTTCATCTAACACTTGTATAATTCTAAAGTTGATGCAAACCGACACTCAATCATCAGTGTGCCGGGCACAGGCTTCGGTTGGTGCAGCGCCTCCCAGACTGCTGAGGGCTCAAAGACAAAGTGAGTGCCCGCGCCAAGTGGAAGGATTCTTGCTTGCTTCTGCGGCCAAGACGGTTCTTCGCCTCTTTCCATCTCCAGAGCACACCGTCAGCTAGAGCATACTCCGTATTTCATTGCCCTCATCACTATCCATCACTCGTAAATCCTAATGGGTACATGCGATGGCAAATACTACTCCCCCCGTTCCATATTAGATGACTTTCTTTTATCAAAAAGTGGATGTATCTAGACTTATAACATACCTAGATACATCCACTTTTGTCCAAATAGAAGTCATCTAATTTGGAACGGAGGGAGTACCTCTGTTTATAATTATAAGACGTTTTAGATAGTGTGTATGTTGGCTAGATACATACTTAAATGAATGTACATGTACACTAAAACATGTCTACATACATGTAGATACATGTGAATCTAGCTAAATGTTATAACATCTTATATTAAAAAACGGAGGGAGTAGATACGAAACCAATGATCGAAGATTCGAAGGTACATGTCTCATCCAGTGGCGTAAAAAGTTGAAGAACATCTCTGCAATGCAGGATTTCTTAATCTCCGTCCGTTGCTGCATTTTATACACTTTTTTACATGTACTATGAAGTAATAATACTTGGACCTCAAATGAAAACGTAAGAATTATCCCAGCTGGACTGAGGACAACCAGACTCTGGTACCTATATCCTCCAGTAAGATGCTTGACAGACACTACTCTAAACAACTAAAGCAAGGCAAGATCAATAGAGCGACGAAAAAATTCAGGTAACATGGATGCTCCTTTCTTCGGGTTGGTAGAGCAAGTAATGCTAACTGTTAAGGCACCGAGGCAGTGAGTGACCTAGGACCCATCCTAGATATGGTTCATTATGGAGTGGAGGACATGCGTCTCATGGAGCTCGTTGGGGAAAGGAATATTGCAAAATAATAGCATAGAACCTTGCTTATTTCGAGCAAATCTGTAAATGGTGAGTTGGTGACAACTCTACTGATAAAACGTATGAATGCCAACCTTTTTCTCACGCATATGATTGGCTCAAATAAATTTTGCAGTACACTAATGTCATATATCATATGAGCAATGTGTGGTTTAATATACTTCATGTACCCACATGTACATCTAGATTTACATTTCCCATTCTTAACATGAAAAATAATAACAGCACTCCTTAAAACAAATTTAAGAAAGCAGACCGTAAAAAAAAGTCCCGAGCGGGCTCCTGTGTCGTCTCCCTTGGCGACCCGGGGGCGCCAAACCCTAGCGCCGGTGGCGGGTCACCCCCGTGCTCGTCTCGCCGCCACTGCCGCCGGTGCTGACCGCGGTGGCGGCGGGCCTCTTCCCCCAAAGGGCGGGCGGGGATCCTCTGGCGGCGCTGGTCGCGGCGGAGATCGGAGGCCGGGGCGGCGGCCCTGGGTAGGAGGCGGCGCGACGAGCTCTGCCGGTCGTGGCGGCACGAGGCGGGGATGCGGAGCAGCGGAGGAGGAGCCGCTAGTGGAGACTCGCTGCCGGCTTCATCCATGATGCTAGGGATTTAACGACATGGCGACGCGGTGCTACGACGGCCGGCGTCGCCCCTGGTTGCTGGCGGGGTTGTGCACGCATGGTGGCGCTGCTTGGCTGTGGAGCCTAGGTCTGCAGCGTTTGGCGATGGTGGAGGCGCGACGGCCGCGTGATGTGGCAGGCCCGATCTAGGCCTGAGGCCATGTCCACGAGGTGTGGCGCACGGTCATGGCTTGCATCTGATGGTGGTGGTGGTTGGCATTGGCGGCGTGTGTGGCTGTCCCGCTCGCCGTGGTGATTGGCCTGGCCCGATGTGCTCTCTTCTTGGCAATCGGGATAGGCTGGTGGTGATGATCTGGACGTCGACACTTCTCGTCGTTGCGAGGGGGAGCCTAGCGGTGGTGGCGTGCGGAAGCTGAGCTCGGTTGCTCGGTTCCACCGGTTTCGACGGTGGCCGCGGCAGTTTCCTTGTGACGATTCACGGACGGACCATGGTGGGCTCCCGCTGGGTTGCAACTTAGCGTGGTGCCCGGAAGCAGGGGCGGCGGCCTTGGATGGCGATCTTCGTCGCTGCGGGCAAGGAGGTGGCTCGTGCGAGACGGTTCTTAGGTCTCGGCGCCTAGTTCCAATGGTGGCCATAGACGTCGGGCGCGTGGGGCTGGCGATGTGTGTGCGGGTTTGCGGCGGTGGTTTGGCCGGTCCTTGAGGCGGGCTGAGCTTTGAGACTCATCACCGGGTGAAAGCCTTGCTCTGGTTGCTGTCATGGGCAGGCGACGGCAACGCCCCGTGCGTCGCGTTCTTCTTGAAGACGTCGTTGAGGTGATGTTTCTCACTCCTTAGTCCGAAAGCTTCCGGGGGAAACCTTGATCCCTCGTGGGATCGGGCGAGGTTGGTGTTTCTGCGCCGTTTGTCTCTTGAGACCTCGTCTTGGATGCTTCACCGACCGGGGGACCCGTGGAGAGTTGGTGGTAGGCGACGGCGAGCTGCGTCTTGCTTTTCGTCATCGGCTAGGTGGTGTGCGGCCTTGCGACCAGCGTGGACATCGGAGTGGCGGCCCCGATTCTTTACCTCCGCTGTGTTGCGTTGAGGTGTGTGGGTGATGTCTTTGGTCGCTTGGGCGATTTGGACCTCGATTCGTCTGGAACGCGGCCTTGGGGCTGGGGTGTTGCGTTTTCCCGTTGTATCGGTTTTCAGCCGGTTTTCCATATAAACTGGCCAATTCTATTCTTCTATATCAATGAAAAGGTAAATCTTTTGCCTCGTTTCAAAAATAACAGCACTCCTTTAAGCTAGTAGCATATGCAAGAATGAGGGGGTAATTTCAAACAGGATACTTTTCCAAGTTGTAGATGACACCATTCTGAGGTGTGATTTATTTGTCAAGTTGATTTCACTGTTATGAGGTCAGTTTTATCTGAGCATTGCAAAGTATGTTGGGACCAAGTTTATGGTTTTGAAAGAAAAAACTATGCTGATTGTTTCGATATGGACATACTGATTTTTTTATGTTTCAAATTTTGCATAATTACTACAACTACATAAGAGTTGCAGTCGTTTGTATTTCAATCATTGACCGTAATCGGCAGAAGAGCTAAGATGTTAGAAACTTAGAATAGGACGCTAAAGTGTGCTAAAAGCACGCCGTTGATTTATCATATTTTTGCAACATCAGAATAGGCAGTGTGTTTATTTCGGTTCAAACGCCAAAGCTTCCAAGCCTGCATCTACAGTTCTTGCTGACAGACCTGGTCTCTATTATTTGGTACACACAGTTTCTTGCCAGATATAACAACTAAACTGAATCTTCACGCAGTTTCAGTGCTATTTTCTTCCTTTATGTTGTTGGCAAAAATAGTTTAATTTTTGTCATGTATTTGTTCGATGGACCAGTGATGATGAGTGACTCCCGTAATCACAAATTTTTCCATCAGAAAAACGGGTCCACATACTGCATCCGAACTCCAATTGGGCTGTTCTTGAGTTTCAATTAAAGATACGGAAAATTCTTACAACGTTGTAGGCAACAAGATTTTCAGTTGACGTCGCTTTCGATGCTAAAACTGATGATCTCTGAAATATGTAGGACGGACAGGTTTCAGAAAAGTAAGAATCCACCTCCAACAAGGTTTCTTTTGTGTTTTTGAAAATTTCTAAGTAATTCTTACACATCAAAGTGTAAAATAAGAACATTGTGCACTTTTATAACTATTATTAATAGGTTCTTCCAAATAAAATCATGAACTTAATATAAAAACAAGTGTCAAAAGCATAAAAGTAGGATGCAAAAATATAGAAACATTTTGCACGTGTCAGCTAGTTGAAAGAAATTGCGGATAAGTAAAACCAGATTTCAAGAAAACTAGAAAACCGAGTTTTGGAGAAATGACTATTATATGTTTTTGTCAAAACACATTTAATCGATCCCCTAAGACAAAAGTCGTCCATCACTTCGGCAATTGGCATGGACCCTGGCCACAATATCCGATTACCATCCATCGCCGAACCAGCGACGTGCTCGTGTTGAAATCCAAAGTCGGTTAGTAATATTCACTGGCCCAAGGCATGATTAAAATTGTCTGATCGGCGACATGCTCGACATGATTGTCGGACATGTCTCGTCCAATAACAATTTAACCCGTAAACTTTATACTAAACTCTTATACTTTTATGTTCTTATGTTTACCATTATTATTACAAGCATATTTTTTTTGTATACCGCATAGTTTAACAATATAACTCGTAATATTGCTAAATATCAATTTTTAATCTGTAGTGAATTCATTTAAAGAAACTAAAATATATTTCATAACGAATATATGTCATAGAACTATGTTTGTTCAATGATAATCTATATAATTTACACTTACATATGGAAAATACCTATATTAAGATCTAAGCATTGACTCAATAATAGTTTCTAGGATATGGTTCAGTAATAATATTTTTAGAAACTTGAAGAGTATAAACCGAACCAATGATACCACGCTTTTGTGGTCAAAATTATCTTGCCGTCAAAATTTATGCATCCTTTGGATTGATATTAAAATAACAATGCTTATAATAATCACGAACAAGAATAATAGTGTGGACTCTAGCATTTTGCTTATGATTTTCTTATTTGATATGTTTTTACTCGATGTGATTGTTATCATTCAATGTACATAGTCTCCCGTGAGAATAGCATGGTAACTAAACTTTTTGTCGCCGGCAAGATTTGTTTGTTATTACATCTCAAGAGGCCCGTAGTATGTATTCCTTCTGTAAATGAACCATTTTATTATGTTAAGATACTTTCTCCGTTTAAAAGTGTAATGTGTGCATGAGTTTTCACCATCTTTAAAACGTGTTTGACCACTAATAATACCAAAGTGTATGGATTGATCTTCTAAATGTCATTGCCACATTTTGTCTTGTGGGATATTTTTTCCAGACAAATCTGCATTATCTCCTCCTAACCATATTAATTATCGTCAAATTAGATGTAGCTTGACATGCTTTAGTCATAATATAAGTAAAATCATAGTCATATAGTGCATCCTTGACAAGGAAAACTCATTCATGAGTTAAATAATTTTACGACATAGCAATTACTACCTACTTTATAATTTTTTATAATTTCAGGCCTTTCTCTTTCCGAGGGGCGGTCGCCGTTCTTGCCCGGCCTATGGGCCAGCCCAGCTGCTGGACGGGCTATGTGATCGTTTCCGAGGAAGGACGACTACGTCATGGAGTATTGCTCTTTCGGGTTGATGGCTGACAAAATAAAGTGGTGGCAGTGGGGAAATGCCCCGGTGCTCCCGGGTGCATGTGCACCCGGTTTAAAAAAATATTTTTCCAATGTAAAAAATGTATGTAAAAAATACGTGCACGTAGATCTCGCATGTACTAGGCATGTCTCGCAAGTTTTGTGGAAAAATGATTTTTCGTTTGGCCTGTGTAAAAAAGACAAAAATACGTCACATATATACTGCTATATAGCACATAAATTTTCTCTTTTTTATCGAGACAAAATAAATAATATTTTTGGCACGAAATTCATGCACGGGGTACATGTTTTGTAAGTCCTGTACATGAAATTTTTGTTTCATATTTTTTGAACATGTTTTGACTTTTTTTTGGCATTTCAAATAACCGGGAGCA
The DNA here is from genome assembly GCA_026929855.1 of Poa annua. Taxonomy (NCBI): domain Eukaryota; kingdom Viridiplantae; phylum Streptophyta; class Magnoliopsida; order Poales; family Poaceae; genus Poa; species Poa annua. The sequence goes on from CM049433.1 coordinate 79,121,715, forward strand.
CATGCCCCCGGGTTCCATCTAGACGGGGTAGCGCGATTCGCCGCGCCGTCGTTTAGACGTGCATGCATTGCTTTTTCGGGATGGAGACCCACTCGTGCATGCATGGCTATTCTGGGCAATGCTAGACGCTTCCTGTATGCATGTATACCTGGCCATCGGGCCGGCCCGGCACGGCACGGCCCGGTTCGCTGCCGGCACGGCATGAATGTGGCCCGGCCCACGAAGGGTACGTTTGTAATCGTGCCGGGCCGGGCCGGCCCGCGTGTAATCGTGCCGTGTCGGGCCGGCCCACGTGCTGCGAGCGAATCTCAAGCACGAGCACGCCGGCACGTGACGGGCACGGCGGCACGGCCCGACACGGTCGGCCCACGTAGGGCACGGGCCGGGCAAAAAAAAATCAAAATAAAAATAAATATAGCTATAAAATTCAATAAAATAAGTAAAAATAGGTATAAAATCTTTTTAAAAAGCTGAAAATAGTTAATCGTGCCGTGCCGGCCCGCGTGCTTCAAGTCGAGTAGAGGGCCAGGCACTAACGGGCCCGTGCCATGCCGCGGCCCATTTAAGTCGTGTCGTGTCGTGCTTGGGCCGGGCCAAAAAAAGCGTGCCTCGTGCTGGCCCGTTTGGCCCGGCCCATTTGGCCAGCTATATATGCATGCGATTTCTGATCTGGCTTCGTGATGACGTGCAGTTTAACTGGTTTTCGTGCTTTTAGTTTTGACATGTGACAAGTATACGTGTCTTTCTATCTCGAGTGTAACGGTTGACGTGTCATGTGCAGGTGAATTGCATGCAAATTTCTGTACGTGTCACTTGGCCTAGTTTCTGTACGTGTCACTTGGCATAGTTTCGTGGTCGGTGGCGGTGTATAAAATGGTGCTCTCGGGCGGTCCGTGTTAGGTACTTTTTCTTGCTCTTTGTTTTCCATCTTAAGGTTGTAGGAGGGAGTCTAGTTGCTGAGATCGGGACAGCACATCCGGTAACTCAGCAGAAACTAAACTATCAATCAACTCCACTGATGCTTCTCGAGGCAACTCATCTGAATATCAATCTGACAGGATGGAACGCCGATCCAGCCATACCAACATATGCGCATGCGGCAACCCCCTCTTTTGAAACTCCACAGTATACAAAGCTGCAATTTAACACAAAAAATAAGCAAGCAACAACATAAAAAAGTTGAGAAAAAATGAAAACAAAAAAAAGGCATGACCACGAACCTCCCCGTGTAGGATCAAAGGCTTTACCATCTTTAATTTCAGCATATAAACAATCAAGCTTCATCTTAAAAACCTAAGAACGGCATATAGCCATTGCATCTTGATAATTTTGTGCCATATAACATCGAGAACCAATAAACCCAGAAGGCAGCAACACCTTGACACCAACACTTTTTCCGACATTTGAACCCTGACCGACAGCATCAGAAATACCCTGGAAAGTCTCACTTCGCAACTTATCTTGATTATTGAGTATGAAAGCAAGCCTATTTGATTCCACACAAGCATAAGCATCTACACATGCCTGCTGAGATAATCGACCACAACATAAAAACGAATTTGTTTCACCAACTCTATAATAGCAATGATGAGCATAGTATTCCAACATACTAACTTCAGACCTACCACCAACTAAACCAGCATCATCACCGGCATATCTCATTCCCACATAAAAACCTTTATCACCAAAAGGAAAAAAGAGTGGATACTGCAAAGCCATAAGAGCAGGATGCAAATGAGAGATCCGTTTTAATGGTCCATCGGCAGGTTCTAAGACAATATCAAACTTGCACCTCTCCACAGAAAGATCCCCAACAATCAACGCAGCAACTTCAGAAGCCATGGGAGGGGTATAAACATTTGGATCGGCAGAATCTGACCCAATAATCTTAATAGCAAAAGGCTGATCAGCAAGCTCTTGACGATGCTGAGACACTTGAATCATTCTGAACTTTTTAACTAACTCATTACAATTGTTAAGCATGTCAATCAAAGCACGCACAATTTCAGGATTAGGACCTCGACCACTCCCTCCTTCAGCACCACTAAAAACAGACATCCGATGAACCAGCTCATTAACAATATCATATACATACAACTGAGCAAACTTCGGTGACTTCTGTGGAGCCGGAACTAATGAACCAATTCGATGAGAAGGTAACCCGTTAATTCTAAAGACATAAGGACCACGCCCAGTGTTAATACTATCATCAACCTTCACTCCAAGAGATCAGAACGCAAACATGCTGTTATAAGATCTGATCAACCGCATAAATTCATTAGACTCCACACCTCGACCAAATCCAATCAGCTGATCAAGTGGAGCTGGCAATGTGGTCCGCCTATGAAGAACAATTTTACCACCTTTGCAACATCCATTGAAAAACATCCTCCTCTGAGTAACAACACTCAAATGAGTCGCACGCTCGTCGTACCAAAATAAAGCCTTGCAATAAGAGCACACATATTGTGGAGAACCAACCGATAATCGTCCCCGATAAGAGGCTGCAAAGAAACATCGGGGAAAAAGAACAAAAAAAAAACATACAAAGAAAAACAAACCAAAAATCACAAACCTTTCAAATACGCTATATCATCCTTAGACATTCCAGAAAGACGGCCATTCAAAACAACAGGTGGCTTAATACCTATATTTTGAAGAAAAAAATTAAACGCAAGAACAACATGAGCATAGAGAAATAATAAAAATAATAGAAGAAATCAAACGTCACCAAAAGGCCAGGGTCTCCTCCGAAGACGAAGCTTTCTACGATTCTCCCGTGTTATAAAAGCAGGCAAACAAGGAAAGAACCCGTCGCCTGAAAAGACATACATGTCCTAAAATAACACTATCAACTTACAAAAAAAAGAAAGGAACATCACAAAAATTACATACCAACACGCTACTGCAAAACCACAGGATGGGGAACATGAGGAGCCATCGAAACCAAAGAAGATAGAAGAACATGACCCCCTAAAACAGAACCAGATACAGAAGGTGGCAACTGAACCGGACCCTGCACTTGCTGAATTGAAAACCGTGCAGACACACGTGGTCGAGTAGCTGCATCCCCAATAGCTAACACAGCAGAGAAAATTATAAAGTAACAGAATAACACAAAGATACAAGAAAAAAGAAACAAGAACGCACCACGCCGTTTCTTCCCAGATAAACCCGATCCACCAGCAACGTCACTCATGACAGAACAAAAAAGGCGTAAAACTAACTACAATAAAAACAAAGAAAAGCTTGAATTATAGTACCACTAAGACAGGGGAAAATATAACATGACACACAATGAAAATAAAAGAAAACCCAGCAAACCTTGCAAAACTAAACACAGTCCAACGAAGAAAGTACATGAAACGAACAACCCAGCTCCCAAAGACCTAATGAAATATCTGCACATAAAGAAACAAAGAAAATCAAACAATAAACAACAGGAACAGTTCACATAAAAATTATACCACACCTCTACAACCGCGAATTCATAAGTAAGCAATTAGAATTATTAAACAAATCTCTTGAACATAAATAGCATGCAAACATAGGAAGATAACTTGAATCTGAAAAACAAGCATTCATAAATCAGATAATAAGGCTAGTAAATTACTGTCTCCATACATCAATTTAAAAAACTGCACAGCTGAACAAAAAACAAACAACCAACTAATAACCTAGAACCAAGAAAGTAAAAGGCCATAAAAAATTACAAACACAAATTCATGGTTCTTAGATTAATGTCTGCACACATAAATAAATCGGAAATACATAGCAATAACTGGCTGAAAATCCTAAGTATGTAACGATAAATGCAAGGTAGAACTGAAACATGTTCAAAAACACACATCCATGACTGAAGTAAGAAGATTCGTAGATTAATGTCTATACACAACAATGAAAAAAGGTAATCAACAGTAAATAAAAAACAGTATACTCCACTAATCATAGTGCGAGCTGCCTTGCTAAATGTCAGGTACAACTAGAAAATCTTAAAAAACATAAATTCATAAATATGATGATAACACTGATGAACAGACATTCTACCCACATCATTAAGAACCTCTACACATACTAAATCAACCAATGTAGGCACTAACACCTAACAATAAGTATTAACACCTAACAATGAATGCTGAAAAAACTTGAAGTAGCTACCGGTCAATGTAAAATAGAACTGAAACCTTATTAAAAACATATATTCACGAATGATGAATAAGGTAGTCAGATCCTTAACTTTATATTCCCCTACATCAATACAAAAAGATACATAGCAGTGAATTACAAATAGCTTGCCCTATTTATCACACTGCAAATTACCACTCCAACTACTAATCCCCCCAAAAAAGAACCTCATCCTTATACACTATAACAATAGCTCTTTAAAAACTAAGAAAAATCACCTCATCCTTATACACTATAGCAGTAACACATAAGAAAATTAAAGGCAAAAGATGAAACAATATACTGCGGACACTAAATCAAAACCTGAGCAGACAGTACATACACCAATATGAAAACCTACCAATCTGTGCAGTAGACGTCGAAGCGGAGCAGCAAACCTGCAAAAAAAAGAGAACACAAAGTAAGTCACGGCAATCAACCCTACCCTAACGACAACCATAAATTCGTGCTCGTCAGGTCAATCTACATCCAGCAACAAAAAAACACAATACAACCTTCAAAGCACACCAAATCAGACACATGCCTCCCTTCTCCCCCCGCCGACTCATCTTATTAAACAGGAGAATAACCAAGATGTAGCCAGAAAAATGCACCGACAAATAAGAATCGAAGAATCCTCTAGCGGGCAGGAAAACGTAGTCACAAGAACACCGCATAATCGAAGGGGGGCAAACAATGGAGAAGCCGAAACGAAACTGCAACGGATAGCAAAATGAAAAAAACAGCAGGAGAATCCGCAGGAGAAGAAACACTCACCAGAAACAGGCAGATCCAACCAGAGAACGCAAGAACAGAGAGAAGAGAGACACCAGAAGAAGAAATCCCCTTTACAACGAAAAGGAAAGAAACTAACTACACCTCCTTAATCACACACAAGTAGCAGACAAGCGGGGCCATCTACGCGGTAAGACAAAGCTCGGGAGGAAGAAAAAAGCGAGAAAAAGAGATGAAGACACGTACAAGAAACAGCCGACATCACATAGCCAAATCACAGACGTCACCGTCCAAACAGCTGGACCCACGAATCAGCGAGAGCAGACCTGACACAAGCCACGCACATAGCCTCAAAACGCTCCCTGCTAGCCGGACATAAGTTTTGAAGGGATATATGGGCATCCATCGTCACACCTGGACGCAGACTATTCTCAATAGAGATCCTCTTATAAGTCATTTTCTAAAACTAAATGCTAAACTTCGGTATCCAAATAACAACCACTAAAGACAGTAAAACAACCAAATATATTATTCAATAATACTATTTTTAGGTTTAAATTAATGTATAGTTAGTTCCTTGTTATTTCCGCCTGTGTCAACACCATGGTAATCGTGACAATGACTTGTGACACTCGTCTGATATTACCAACAGAAAGTCGGGCTTTAAGTATCGATCCTATTCAATCCAGAGGTCCATTTAAGTCTACAAGTCACCATTGATCTTCACTTGAAAACTCACATAAGAAACACATCTCATAATTAAAGAAACCTGATGACCCACAAGTATAGGGGATAGCAACAGTCTTCGAGGGAAGTAAAACCCAAATTTATTGATTCGACACAAGGGGAGCCAAAGAATATTTATAAGCCTTAACAGATGAATTGTCAGTTCAGCTACACCTGTGAATAGACTTGCTCGAGACATATTATCAGTAGCAACAGTTTTATAACAGAGACAGTAGTGAAATAACAACAGCAGTAGAAATAAGACAGCGATTGTGATTATAGTAGACAGCAGGATTAAAATACTGTAGGCATAGGGACGGATGCACGGGCGTTGAATGAATAAGATAATTCATGTAATATCAAAGCATAGGCATTTGCAGATAAATAAGATAAATCATCCAAGTATTAACTAATCATAAGCATGTGTTCCAATTTAGTTGTGCGTGCTCGCAATGAGAAACTTGCACATCATCTTTTGTCCTGCCAGCCCGTTGCAGCGGGGCCTCTAGGGAAACTACTGGCAATTAAGGTACTCCTTTTAATAAAGTACCGGAGCAAAGCATTAACACTTCGTGAACACACGTGATCCTCACATCACAACCATTCCCTCCGGCTGTCCCAATTATTGTCACTTTGGGGCCTTCGGTTCCGGACAATAATATGTGTATACAACTCATAGATATGATCTAAAACAATAATTATCCTCATGATACAATAATATGTTCAGATCTGAAATCATGGCACTCGGGCCCTAGTGTCAAGCATTAAGCATAACAAGTTGCAACAATGACGTAAAACACCGATAACGAATACTAGGCACCATGCCCTAATGATATAACAGCTATTACATGAATGATCTCATCCAATCCCTACCATCCCCTCAAGCCTACAGCGGTGGATTACTCACACATGGATGGTTGATGGAGAGGCGTTGGCGATGACGATGATCCCCTTCGATTCCCCGTCCCGGCAGGGTGCCGGAACAGAGACTTCTGGTCCCCGATTTGGGTTTCGAGGTGGCGGCGACGTACAGAGATGTTTTTGGGAAAAGTGTCCAGCCCTCGGCGTTTTTAGGTCAGGGGCACCTTATATCCGAGAGGGGGTCGCGAGGAGGCGACCGAAGCCGCCTAACCATGTGTTGGCGCGGCCAGGAGCCTGCCGCGCCAGCACCTGGTGTGGGGCCCACGTGACCCCTCTCCGTTTGGTCTTCTGGCTCCTGTATCCTTCGGGGAAAATAGGGACTTCCACGTGTTTTCTGGTGTTTTTCCATAAAGTTGATTTTCTGCACAAAAACGAGACACCAGGGCAATTCTGCTGAAAACAACATTAGTCCGTGTTAGTTGCATTCAAAACACACAAATTAGAGGTAAAACAATAGCAAAAGTGTTCGGGAAAGTAGATACGTTTTGGACGTATCAACTCCCCCCAAGCTTAGCTTATTGCTTGTCCTCAAGCAATTCAGTTAACAACTGAGTGCGATAAAAGAACTTTCACGAACTCATTTGCTCATATGATGTAAATATTCTCATTATGAGGACAAATGCTTAGACTATTCATAATAAGATATATGTAAACGGTGTCGCCCAATAGTTATGTAAACCATGAAAAGATGCCAATTATACCAATGATAAATAACATGGAACATATCAATTCACAGGATTGCAAAGCTCATAAGAAAGTATGATAAAGTGGTATCTCGCTTGCCCGAATGATACAGCAAAACATAAATGCCCAGGCACCTCTGAGTTTCAAGGGAAGACTAGAAATAAAGATATCAAAGATAAAAGCATCAAGATTACACCGGAGTTAACCGCATTCTGGGACAAGCACATTACACTAAGAATGACAATTATGCTCTCAAGAAGGTGCTCAAAGAAGGATGGTGACTCAACAGTAAAGTATAAGATATGCCCTTCATTGAGAAAAGTAGGGATTTAACATGTGCTAGAGCTTTTCATCATTTTGAAAACAGAGGTAAAATTGTTTTTTGAGTGGTGGTTGTTCGGTCAACGAATGGCAATAGAGTTCTTGTTATCTTCCATACTAAGCAAGTTGAGAGCGGTTCCGAATTATTTTTAAAACAAAGCATTTATAATATGCATCTTTATATTCATTCATTTTGATAGCTTGACACTCCTCCCAACCTTTGCTTACACAACCATGGCTAACCGAATCCTCGGGTGCCCACCAAACAATCTCAAACCATGGAGGAGTGCCCATTTTTATTTTCTCAAATCTTTTTGATATTATAATGGTCTAACCAGCCCTTTGCAAAATTAATCACGAGCAGATGTAGCATGCAAGTCAGTTACTTAATTAGTATGGAAGATAACAAGCCCAACTACTACTTCCTCATGAGCTCAAAACAGTGGCACAAATTGAGAAGTGTTTGAAGGTTTTAAAGATAGCACATGCAAATTTACTTGAATGGTTTGAAATGCCATGCATAGGTATTTATGGTGGACTCTTTGGAATAACTTGGTTTTCAGGGATTTGGAAGCACAAGCATTTTCAGCTTAGTATAAGTGGAGGCTAGCAAAAGATGGGGAAGCGACAATTCAAGAGAGCAATAACCGTCATAATCATGCTTGCGACAAAATAAAATTAACGGAGGCATAAAAATGATACTAGAACTCTGAGGCAAAATAAATCATCAAGGCTTAATTGACCTTTTGTTTTCAGTCATAACATGTGTAAGCATGTGCCAAGTCAATTTAAATGAATTATTCAGAGGAGGATACCACAATGTCATATTCTATTATGAACAAAACAATGCAAACAAATATCCATAGAAACATGTCATCCATCATAAATAAATTGGAAACGATCATAAGAGAACACGAACTACTAAGCATCCACCAATGGACATATACCTTATGCGAACCATCTAAGCATGCTCACATGAATGAGTATATGTACAAAAATGAGAAACAAATAGAGTTCATTACCGGCCTCTTACCCAACTCGAATTGTCATAGATCATCATAATTGCCTTATCACTTGTGTGCTTGAAAGATATGAAATAATAACCAAGCTCCATGGAGTAACTGAAGGTAATGACCTCTGAAACAAACTATACAAAACCAAAGAGAAACAGCAAATATTTTTGGGTTTTCGGATTTAGGAACTAAAACAGAACAGCCAGCAAAGACGAATTTTTTCGAGGACCTTAACATGCCCAGATCAGAAAACTCAAAACTAATGAAAGTTGAGTACACATCTGAGGAACATGCACACGAAATTTCAGGTCATTCCGATGTTTCTGTGGAGAGTTATGAATTAAACGGTGGACAGAAGAAATCTGTCCCTACGCGAAACAGCACACAACAAAGCAAAATATTTTTGTGTTTTTGCATATTGAACTGAAACAAATACTAAGCATACTAATACTAGATACTAAAACAAACCAGCAAGAGAAATAACAAAAATCTTTTTGGTATTTTTGAGTTTATGGAAAGCAAAACAAAGCATGAACAATTGAAAGAAATTAAGAAAACTAAAGCGAAACATGGATATACAAAGTACCGAATAATAATGATATATAGATGAGTGTGCTATCGGTATACCTCCCCCCAAGCTTAGGCTTTTGGCCTAAGTGGAGATCAATCCCAACGTACCCATTCGTGGATGTTGTCGCGGTACGTCGAGGAACCTTCCCCGTAGTATGAGCTCGAGGATGCACCGGCGTAGTGCCCGGTGTAGTCCTCCTCCGGTGTCTCCTTCACACCGTGCTCCTGGTGGAAACCCAGCGTGCTCAAGTGCTCGTCCAACTCCACCATCGAGTACGACCACGGCCTCCTGTTAAGACTGAACAAAGCAGGCTGTGGCAAAGGGATTTCCCTTTCATGTCCGTTAGCAAACATGAGCCGGAGAGTGAATACCCCAAATTTCAGCAGCAAAGATGGGCTGAAGATAGAGATCGAAATTCCAGAGAGAGAGCAGCAAGAACATGAGTTTGAGCAAGGGAAAAGTGATTTTTCGGGGAAGAGGAAGGCAGGGGAGGAAGGAGAGTAAGTGGGGGGTCCTGTGGACCCCACACCATGTGCTGGCGCGGCCAAGGGACTGCCGCGCCACCATGTGGTGTGGTGGCCCTGTGGGCCCCCCTGGTTGCTCTCTGGCACTCCCAGGTTCCTCCTCGAAAAATAGGAATTTGGACATAAAATTTTTAATTTTCTGAGAAACTTTATTTTTCACATTTTCTGGTATTTTGTATTAATAAATTCAATATTGAAAAATTGTTTTCTAACACCAAATACAACTAAACTTTGCAAACTAAATAACATCACAGTAGGTAAAACAAGAATGAGAGAAAGAAATTTTTTTAACCTCTTTATGCATTTAAAATGCACTTGTTAACAAGGTTGATCAAGTCTTGCCACCAAATGGATTTTATATGACATAAAAGATTTAAACCATGTGAAACACTCATGTTACCTTATATTGAATTGGTATGGATCCAATCATGAGAGTTTTGTATTCTTCTTTATATGGGCAATCAATACTTCCCACTCTAATAGACCTCAAATTGGTAATTGTATTAACTCCAGGCATTTTATCAACTTTCTTGGGGAAATAGACAGTATGCTCTTTGTCATGAACATTAAAAGTAACTTTTCCTTTATTGCAATCAATAACAGCCCCTGCAGTACTTAGAAAAGGTCTTCCAAGAATAATAGACATATTATCATCTTCAGGCATTTCAAGAACAACAAAGTCAGTCATAATTAAACAATTGGTAGTCACTTGAACAGGAACATCCTCACAAATGCCAACAGAAATAGCAGTAGATTTATCAGCCATTTGCAAAGATATATCAGTAGGTATCAATTTATCAAGATAATGTCTCTTGTAAAGAGAGAAAGGCATAACACTTACTCCTGCTCCCAAGTCACATAGAGCAGTTCTTACATAATTATTTTTGATAGAGCAAGGAATGGTTGGTATACTGATACGTCTCGAACGTATCAATAATTTCTTATGTTCCATGCTTATATTATACCAATTGCTACATGTTTTATATACATTTTATATATGGTTTTATGCATTTTCTGGGACTAACCTATTAACAAGATGCCACAGTGCCAGTTCCCTGTTTTCTGCTGTTTTTCGTTTCAGAAAACCACTTAAGGAAATATTCTCGGAATTGGACGATTTCTTTACCGAAGCTCCTATTTTTCCTGACACGTTCCAGAAGTCCAAAGGAGAAACGAAGACGGAGACCGAGGCGGCCTCACCTGGTCCAGGCGCGGCAGGCCTTCTGGCCGCGCGAGCACCAGGTGAGGGCCCCTCGGCCCTCCACCGCCTTCGCCCTTTCGCCTACTTATACCCCCCGAGGAGAAAACCCTAGGAGAATAAGCCATCTTCCACGAAAAGTCCCGCAGCGCCGCCGCCATCGCCGACAAGTTTCGGGGGTCAGAAGTTCCTGTTCCGGCACCCTGCCGGGACGGGGATTGACCCCCGGAGCCATCTCCATCGACTCCACCGCCTCCACTTCGACTCCATGATGGTTTGTGAGTAGTTCCCCCATGGACTACGGGTTCTAGCTGTAGCTAGTTGGTACTCTCTCTCTCTCCCATGTACTTCAATACAATGATCTCATGAGCTGCCTTACATGATTGGGATCCATATGATGTAGTCCGTGTTGTGTTTGTTGGGATCCGATGAATTGTTACATTATGATCAGTCTATCCATCAAAGTTTGTGAAGTTATTGTTGCTGCAATCTTGTTATGTTTAATGCTTGTCACTAGTGCACGAGTGGCATGATCTTAGATCTGAGCTCTATATTTATTGCTTAGATTGTATCTACAAGTTGTATGCACATATCATTGTCCAGAACCCGAGGTCCCAAAGTGACAATAATTGGGGCAGCCGAGGGGAATGGCTGTGATGTGAGGATCACATGTTTTCACCAAGTGTTAATGCTTTGCTCCGGTGCTCTATTAAAAGGAGTACCTTAATTACCAGTAGTTTCCCTTGAGGCCCCGCTACAAACGGGCTGGTAGGACAAAAGATGTTATGCAAGTTTCTCACTGCGAGCACTGATACGTCCATTTTGCATCACTATTTTATATCATAATTTACTGCTATTCATTGATATATTTCGTATTTGGAGATGATACTTATGTTATTTCATCTATTTTGCATGATTGATGATCATTGGGGGATGGAACTCCGGAGTCTGAATTCTGCTGGAAAAAGCGTCATCGAGATACAATATTTGCGAAGCTCAGAAGATCAAACGAAACACCTGGGAATTATTTTCTCACCAGATCACGAAGGAGGCCAAAAGGGGAGCCTGAGGTGGGGCCCAGGGGGCCCACACCATGCCCAGGCGCGGCAGGGAGGCTGGCCGCGCGAGCATGTGGTGGGGCCGCCCTGGCCCACCACCTGGCGTGCCCTTTCGCGTACTTCATCCCCCCAAAAACCTAAGACCTGGGGGGTGTTCAGAAATCCTCTTCGCCGCCACCACGAGGCGGAGAAGACAGAGAGAGAAAAGCTCTCCGGCAGGCTGCGTTGCAGCCGGGGAAATTCCCTCCCGGAGGGGGGAAATCGTCGCCATCGTCACCGTCATCGAGCTGCACTCCATCACCATCGCCAACACCACCATCTCCACCGCCGACGCCGTCATCTCCATCGGTCCACTCCGTTCCCGCTGTAATATCTAGGGCTAAACCTTGTGTATTTGATAGGGGAAACTCTCCCGGTGTTGATTACTCTTGTTATTGATGCTATTGAGTGAAACCGTTGAATTAGGGTTTATGTTCAGATTGTTATCCATCATTATATCATCTCTGATCATGTACCATATGATGTGTTGTGAGTAGTTCGCTAAGTTCTTGAGGACATGGGAGAAGTCTAGATGTTAGTAGTGAACTATGTTGAGTAATATTTAATGTTTTGATATTTAAGTTGTGGTGCCATTCTTCTAGTGGTGTCATGTGAACGTCGACTACATGACACTTCACCTTTATGGGCCTAGGGGAATGCATCGTGTACTCGGTTATTAATTGTGGGGTTGCCGGAGTGACAGAAACCTAAACCCCCGTTGATATTCCGATGCATGAGGGATAGCAGGATCTCAGAGTTTAAAGCTATGGTTAGATTTATCTTAATTACTTTCTTGTATTTGCGGATGCTTGCAAGGGGTATAATCATAAGTATGTATTAGTCCTAGGAAGGGCGGTGCATTAGCATAGGTTCACCCACACGACACTTATCCAAACACTAAAGATTAATCATCAATATGAAGCGAAAGCACTAGACAGAATTCCCGTGTGTCCTCAAGAACGTTTGGTCATCATAAGTAAACAAACCGGCTTGTCCTTTGCTCTAAAAAGGATTGGGCCACTCGCTGCAATTATAATTGCCGCGCTCTATATACTCGCACTTTATTTATCTGTCATATCAAAGTCTACTGAAAACTTGTCTGCTAGTGTTTACAGTGAAACCCTCATCAAAACCACTTGTCAACACCTTCTGCTCCTCGTTGGGTTCGACACTCTTATTTATCGAAAGTACTGCGATACACCCCCTATACTTGTGGGTCATCAAGCACGCACGACTATATATGGAAAACATGCCTATATAATTAATAATCTGGATATTCTAACTTAATGTTATTTCAATACTGTCAATTGCCCAACTGTAATTTGTTCACCCAACACTTGTTCTTGAGAGTTACCACTAGTGTAGATAGCTGGGAACCCCGGTCCTTCTGTCATCATCATTGCTCTACAGTCAACTACGCACTGGAATACTTTCTGGTGCCATCACCTCTGTGTTACTGCTACTGCTGCTGTGTTACTATTACTATTGCTCTCATATTACTGCTGCTTTCACATCACCCCTGTTACTAGTGCTTTTCCAGGTGCAGCTGAATTGACAACTCGGCTGTTAAGGCTTATAAGTATTCTTTGTCTCCCCTTGTGTCGAATCAATAAATTTGGGTTTTACTTCCCTCGAAGACTGTTGCGCTCCCCTATACTTGTGGGTTATGAAGACTATTTTCTGGCGCCGTTGCCGGGGAGGCATAGCTCTACTCATAAGTTCACCTGGGGAGTACTATCTACCTCTCTCTGTTTTTATTTTATTTTGTCTTGTCTAGTTTATTTGTGCATATTTTATTTCTGTTTAGTTGTATTTTGTTTAGTTTACTTTTGTCTAGTTTATTGTTGTCTTTTATTTTTGTTTTGTTTTATTTTTATATACCCGAAAAACCATAAAAATTTGAAAAACCGAAAATTAAAAAAAAATGTTGTTATGGAAAAACATGCAAGAACCTCTATGGAACTTAATGAATTATTTATAAAGTATAGAGAATCATATAAAGGGAAAGTCATGAGAGACGTGTTAGTTAAGTTGAACACAATTGCTAAAGTTTTGCTTAAGCGCCATGATATAAATTGTTGCTCTTAGCAGGATACTAAACATCTTAAATTCCAATGTGGCTTCAGTAAAGAAGTTTTAATTTTGAACTATCATTGGAATAACTATATTGACCTTGGATTTAAAGAAGTAGAACAATTTGTTTTATTTATGGGAGCTTCTGAAATAGAATCGTTCGTGTCAAAAAATTATGAAACCTGTGTTGCTTGTAAAACCTTTAAAGATTATGTCTCTTCTATCCTTGATTATTGCATAGAAAATTTCAGCAATAATTGTTATATCATTGATTATAAAGAGAGACTCAGTAATGCACAAGAATGTATCTACAATTTGCAGGAACCCGTGGAAGAAGAAATTGCTGAATCTGAAAGCTCATTAGATGAAAAAGAAGAGGAGAGTGAATAACAAAAGGAGGAAGAATGGATTAGCTACCCATGCCTACCTTTTAATGAGAGTAACTCTTCATCTCTTACACTATTTGACTGTCCCCCATGCTTGCCAAAGGAGGATGAATGTTATGTTCCTGTGGATTCTCTTGAAATATCCCCTATGAGTAAAACTTGTGAGAATAATTATGCTACTGTTATCTATGATAATCCATGCTATTTTGATAAATCTTATGATAATCCTTTATTTGTGCCTAATTTCGAAATGCATGGTACTAAAGAAGTTTGCTTAGAAAATGTTTATGACAAAGCTCTAGATGATGGTCCTATGTTACTTGATAATATTAAGTGTACTACTATTGAAAATGGGATTGGAGAGGTCTTGACTTTATCTAGGAGTCCCATATACCTTGAGAATGATCAATCATCTTGTTATAAAATTGTTAAAAGTGGGTTTGAAAGTTTTTATCCCACTATTTTGGAGCTTGATAAAAATTATGTGTTTGTAGATCATGAAAAGCATGCTTTATGTGATAGTTATATTGTTGAGTTTATTCATGATGCTACTGAAAATTATTATGAGAGAGGAAAATATGGTTGTAAAAAATTTCATGGTACTAAAACACCTCTCTATATGCTAAAAGTTTTGAAGTTACTCTTGTTTTATCCTCCCATGCTTGTCACTTTGTTCTTTGTGAATTTATTTGTGTACCAGATTCCTATGCATAGGAAGTGGGTTAGACTTAAATGTGTTTTTTATTTGCTTCTTGATGCTCCTTTTGCTTCATTTTCTATTCACATGATAGCATCATTAAAACTATCAAGCCTAGCTAAAAGACATTAAAGAAAAGCGCTTATGTGAGACAACCCATGTTTTATTTCTGTAATTTTTATTTTATTTGAGTCAAGGAGCATGCTTACCTCTGTAACAAGTCATTTGTATCTTTATTTTATTGCATAGTTGTGCCAAGCAAAGTCTCTAGTAGAAAGTTGATACTAGATTTGGATTTCTGCGCAGGAACAGTTTTTCTGCTGATCACCGTTAAATTCATAACTCTTTACAGAAAAATTTAAATTACCTGGTATTTTATGTGCGTGATCCTCATATATGTACGCAACTTTCATTAGTTTTGAGTTTTCTGATCTGAGCAAGTTAAGTGCCTCGAAAAAATTCATCTTTACTGGTTGTTCTGTTTTGACAGATTATGTCTCTGTTTTTTGCATTGTCTCTTGTGGACTTTAAGCAGGGTTCTCTATCATGGAGGGCTATAGCTAATGTTTTATTGAGTTCTTGCAATGTGTCACCACAGAACCAAAGTGGATTAATGTTTTTGAGTACTAACCCCTCTAATGAAGTTTATGAGAAGTTTGGTGTGAAGGAAGTTTTCAAGGATCAAGAGAGAGGATGATATTATGTGATCAAGAAGATGAAAAAGCCTAAGCTTGGGGATGCCCCCGTGGGTCACCCAAGCATATTTCAAGAAGACTCAAGCGTCAAAGCTTGGGGATGCCCAAGGCATTCCCTTCTTCATCAACAACTTATCAGGTCATCTCTAGTGAAACTATATTTTAATTTTGTCACATCTTATGTGCTTTACTTGGAGCGTCTGTTTGTTTTTATTTTCTGTTTTGTTATTTTCTTTCTATGAATAAAATGGATCCTAGCATTCTTGTGTGGGAGAAAGACACGCTCCTCTTTTTCTTATGAATACTCATATTCTTCACTTATATTTGTTGAGTATTCCTCTATAGCTACTGCAATACTTTCAGCTCTCGTTTTTCACACACCTCTTGTTCAGAGCTGTTAGTTCTCATATATTATACTCTCTTGCTTCATTGTTAAATACTTGGAGAGTTTTATAAGTTGATTGCTGTTTGGTTGGAAACAGAAAATGCTAAATGTGGTAGATGGTATAAAGAAAAGATGTACATGTTCTTGTAGATCATTGTCTTGAATTTTTTTTGTGATACTTGGCAATTGTTTTGAGCTCTCAAGTAGATCATGTTTAAGCTCTTGCATCATGCAGTTAAAACCTATTAGTGAAGAACTACCGTAGAGCTTGTTGAAACTTGGTTTGCATGTTTGGTATCTCTAAGGTCTAGATATTTTCTAGTTAAAGTGTTTGAACAACAAGGAAGACAATGTAGAGTTTTATAATGCTTGCCATATGTTTTTATATACGTCTTGTTGTCATAGTTTATACTTGTGTTTGCTTCAAATAACCTTGCTAGCCAAAGCCTTGTACTGAGAGGGAATGCTTCTCGTGCATCCAAAATCCTTGAGCCAAAACCCATGCCATTTGTGTCCACCATACCTACCTACTACATGGTATTTCCTGCCATTCCAAGTAAATACTTCATGTGCTACCTTTAATTCAAAACTTATTATCCCTTATTTGTGTCAATGTTTATTAGCTCATGAGGAAGTATGTGGTGTTATGGATATCAACCTTGTCATTTGCTTTTAGACAGACTTTCACCAACAGGACTAGTGACATATACATCCGCTTATCCATTAACTTTGCAAAAAGAGCTGGCAAATGGGGTGCCCAGTCCCAATTAATTACAACTTTAACCGCTGCATTCTCTTCACATTTTTGCCCTGATCTAATCAGCCAAGCAATGATACTAGTTCTAAACTACATGTGTAAACAAAAGAAAAAGAGGGATGATCTGCCCTTGGGTAGAAATAACGTCCTTCATGGGAGCCGCTCTTAAGAAAGTCTGGTTGACAAGGGGGGTAGAGTGCCCATTACCATTCGTTGACAACGACAAACACCACTCAAAAACTTACTTTTATGCTCTCTATATGATTTCAAAAACCTATAAAACTAAAAAGCTCTAGCACATGCTTATATCCCTGCTTCCCTCTGCGAAGGGCCTATCTTTTACTTCATGTTGAGTCAGTTTACCCACTTCTTTCTGTCCCCGAAGCAAACACTTGTGTCAACTGTGTGCAACAATTCTTATATGCTTACTTATTGACTTGTTATATTTCTTTATGTTGACAACTATCTATATGATATACATGTTCAAAAGTTGAAAGCCAATGTTGAAACTTATATCTTCTTTTGTGTTGCTTCAATGCTCTTTTACTTAGAGAATATTGCTTTATGAGTTAACTCTTATGCAAATCTTTTTTATGCTTGTTTGAAAGTACTATTCATGAAAAGTTTTTACTTATATGATGTAGTTGTTTATTCCTTGTCTATTTGTTAGCAAACTATAGATCATTGCCTTGAGTCATTTCATTCATAACATGAGCCTTACAATATTACATGATCAAGATTATGTGAAAGCATGTCACTTCAGAAATTATTCTTTTATCGTTTTTGCCTACTCGGGACGAGTAGAACTAAGCTTGGGGATGTTGATACGTCTCCAACGTATCAATAATTTCTTATGTTCCATGCTTATATTATACCAATTGCTACATGTTTTATATACATTTTATATGGTTTTATGCATTTTCTGGGACTAACCTATTAACAAGATGCCACAGTGCTAGTTCCCTGTTTTCTGCTGTTTTTCGTTTCAGAAAACCACTTAAGGAAATATTCTCGGAATTGGACGATTTCTTTACCGAAGCACCTATTTTTTCTGACACGTTCCAGAAGTCCAAAGGAGAAACGAAGACGGAGACCGAGGCGGCCTCACCTGGTCCAGGCGCGGTAGGCCTTCTGGCCGCGCGAGCACCAGGTGAGGGCCCCTCGGCCCTCCACCGCCTTCGCTCTTTCGCCTACTTATACCCTCCGAGGAGAAAACCCTAGGAGAATAAGCCATCTTCCACGAAAAGTCCCGCAGCGCCGCCGCCATCGCCGACAAGTTTCGGGGGTCAGAAGTTCCTGTTCCGGCACCCTGCCGGGACGGGGATTGACCCCCGGAGCCATCTCCATCGACTCCACCGCCTCCACTTCGACTCCATGATGGTTTGTGAGTAGTTCCCCCATGGACTACGGGTTCTAGCTGTAGCTAGTTGGTACTCTCTCTGTCCCATGTACTTCAATACAATGATCTCATGAGCTGCCTTACATGATTGGGATCCATATGATGTAATCCGTGTTGTGTTTGTTGGGATCCGATGAATTGTTACATTATGATCAGTCTATCCATCAAAGTTTGTGAAGTTATTGTTGCTGCAATCTTGTTATGTTTAATGCTTGTCACTAGTGCACGAGTGGCATGATCTTAGATCTGAGCTCTATATTTATTGCTTAGATTGTATCTACAATTTGTATGCACATATCATTGTCCGGAACCCGAGGTCCCAAAGTGACAATAATTGGGGCACCCGAGGGGAATGGCTGTGATGTGAGGATCACATGTTTTCACCAAGTGTTAATGCTTTGCTCCGGTGCTTGATGCACACGATGGGTGTGTTGTTGGGAGACCCCAAGAGGAAGGTATGAAGTAGTGCAGCAGCAAGTTTCCCTCAGTTGTGAAACCAAGGTTATCGAACCAGTAGGAAATAATGAATTCCCCCGAGGTGTCAACGGCGCCAGAAAAGTCTGCTACGTAAGTGACGTGGAACCTGCACACAACACAATCAAGATACTTTGCCCCAACTTAACGGTGAGGTTGTCAATCTCACCGGCTTGCTGTAACAAAGGATTAAACGTATGTGTGGAAGAAAGATGTTTGTTTGCAGAAAGTAACAGGTTTGCAGTTTGTGGTTTATCAGATTAAAGAGAAGGACCGGGGTCCACAGTTCACTAGTGGTGTCTCTCCATAAATAATAATAACATTCATGCGGGTAAACAAATTACAGCTGGGCAATTGATAGAATAATGATGAGCAAACCAATGCATATACCAATGTTATGATGTCTAGTGTGAGATTCATTCGGGCATTACAACAATATACATAGACCGTTCCAACCGCATCTATGACTAATAATTCACCTTCCGGTTTGCGTCCGCACCCCTTTCAGTATTAAGTTGCATGCAACAGATTATCGCCTTAAGCACTGTGTGTAAAGTAAGTAAGTAACATCATCCTTAGACAAAGTACTACTGTTTTATCCCTAGTAGCAACAGTACATCTACAACCTTAGAGCTAGCTGTCACCACCCCAGATTTAATAGAGACATGAACCTACTATCGAGCATAAATACCCCCTCTTGGAGTCACAAGCATCTACTTGGCCAGAGCATACACAAGTAACGGAGAGCATGCAAGATCATTAAATAGCACACACATGATATATTATGAAGCAATAACTTTAGTACTCAATATTCATCGGATCCCAGCAAACACAACATGAAGTATTACATAACGGTGATCTTGATCATGATAGGCAGCTCACAAGATCTAAACATGATAGCACAAGAAGAGAAGACAACCATATAGCTACTGCTATGGACCCGTAGTCCAAGGGTAGACTACTCACGCATCAGTCCGGAGGCGGTCATGGCGACGTAGAGGCCTCCGGTGACGATTCCCCCTCCCGGCAGGGTGCCGGGGAGAAGTTCTGATCTCTCCCGAATTGGTGTTGACGACGGCGGCGGCTCGGGACCCGTGGAGGAAAATATGAACACCGTGCTAGGGTTTTTGGTCTGGGGGGTATATGTAGGCGAAAGGGCGAGGTCGGTGGCGCCCCGAGGGGCCCACACCACGTGCTCGCGCGGCCAGGGGGCCTGCCGCGCGAGGACCTGATGACGGCGCCTCGGTCGCCCACTTCGTCTCGTCTTCGGTTTTCTGGAACGTTCCCAAATAAAAACTGACTTCTGAAAAGAAATCGTCCAATTCCGAGAATATTTCCTTAAGTACTTTTCTGAAACCAAAAACAGCAGAAAACAGGGAACTGGCACTGTGGCATCTTGTTAATAGGTTAGTCCCAGAAAATGCATAAAACTATATAAAATGCATATAAAACATGTAATAACTTGGTATAATATAGCATGGAACATAAAAAATTATAGATACGTTGGAGACGTATCAGTGCTCTATTAAAAGGAGTACCTTAATTACCGGTAGTTTCCCTTGAGGCCCCGCTGCAAACGGGCTGGTAGGACAAAAGATGTTATGCAATATTCTCATTGCGAGAACGCACGACTATATATGGAAAACATGCCTATATAATTAATAATCTGGATATTCTAACTTAATGTTATTTCAATACTGTCAATTGTCCAACTGTAATTTGTTCACCCAACACTTGTTCTTGAGAGTTACCACTAGTGTAGATAGCTGGGAACCCTGGTCCTTCTGTCATCATCATTGCTCTACAGTCAACTACGCACTGGAATACTTTCTGGTGCCATCACCTCTGTGTTACTGCTACTGCTGTTGTGTTACTATTACTATTGCTCTCATATTACTGCTGCTTTCACATCACCCCTGTTACTAGTGCTTTTCCAGGTGCAGCTGAATTGACAACTCGGCTGTTAAGGCTTATAAGTATTCTTTGTCTCCCCTTGTGTCGAATCAATAAATTTGGGTTTTACTTCCCACGAAGACTGTTGCAATCCCCTATACTTGTGGGTTATCATATACCTGGATCACCCAACTTCTTTGGAACCTTGCCATTGAAAGAGTAATTAGCAAGCATAGTAGATATTTCCTCATTAGGAATTTTCCTTTTGTTAGTCACAATATCTTTCATATATTTAGAATAAGGAGGCAACTTAATAGCATCAGTCAAAGGAATTTGCAAGAACAAAGGTTTCATCCAATCACAAAATTTATTATAATGTTCTTCCTCTTTTGTTTTAAGTTTCTTAGCAGGAAAAGGCATTGGTTTTTGGACCCAAGGTTCTCTTTCATTACCATGTTTCTTAGCAATAAAATCTTCTTTAGTGTACTTTTTATTTTTAGCATGCTTTTCAGGTTCCTCTTCTAATTCTTCCTTATCCGAATTATCATTCTTATCATTATCATTGTTATTAGCACTATCATTGTTGTGTTCATTACCACTTTCAGTTTTAGCATCAGAAACAGATATACTATTAGGATCATTAACAAGTTCAGAGGATTCTACAACAGTTTTATGTTTCTTTTTCTTAGAAGGAGCACTAGGTTCATTAACTCGTTGAGAATCTTGTTCAATTCTTTTATAATGTCCCTCAGGATATAAAGGATCTTGAGTAGATTTGCCACCTCTAGTTGTTACTTCACAAACAAGTTTTTCTTTAGCTATAGAGGCATTTACTAGCAATTCTTTTTGCACTTTAGTAAGTTGATCTATTTGAGTTTGAACCATATGAAAGTGTTTAATGAGTACTTTAACATCATTAGAGGTCCTATCAACAATATCATGCAAGTCACTAATAGAACGAGAATTTTCCATTAAATGATTCTCTATTCTCATATTAAAATTGCATTGCTTAGTAATAAAAGTATCAAATTCATCTAAGCATTGAGCAGGAGGTTTAGAGTAAGGGATATCTCCATCACCAAACCTTTGGAGAGAGTGTACCTCAATTACGGTTGAAAGAGGAATTGGCTTAAATACTTCACATCTTCAGATTTAATACCACTCTCCTTAAGAGATCTTTTAGCTTCCTTCATCGTTTTTTCATTTAATTCAATCATACCCCTCTTCTTCGGTGCTGGTGGTGGTGTTGGAGTAGGTTCAGGAATATCCCAATCATCATTATTCTTGCATATCATGGCTAATAATTCCTCAGCCTCTTCGGGAGTCCTTTTTCTGAAAACACAACTAGCAAAACTATCCAGTTATGTCCTAGATTCAGCAGTTAGTCCACTACAAAATATATCAAGTAGATCATTTTTCTCCAAATCATGGTTCGGCTGGCCTCTTAATATGGAACAAAAGCGTGTCCAAGCCTTAGGCAATTTCTCATTTTCATCTTGATTAAAATTATAGATTCTTAACAAAGCATCATGTTGAGCACTAGCAGGAAAATATTTCTGAAAGAAAGCATCAAGCAAACCCTTGGGACTAGTAATGGAACCAGGAGACAAATTATTATACCAGGTTTTAGCTTCTCCCTTTAATGAGATAGTTTATATTTAACAGCACGTTTTTCAAGAAGGTTTTTCATAGCATTAGCATCTTTAGTAGCATTAATTTCTTCAACGAAATCATCATCAAGCTCCACATACATTTCATCACGATCATCATAAGCATTACGTGTAAATTCAGGTGAATTAACAGGTGTTTCAGCATTTTCATCAAGAATTTCAGCATTTTCAATTTGTTTAGTTTTAGCAATTGTAGCATCTAAAAAAGGACCTAATGAACCAGTTTCATCAAGAGCAGTGGAAGCATCATCATAAGTAATTTCAGATTCAGCAGTAGTAACAGAACGTGCAGGTTGTGGTGGTGTAACAAGCTTACTCAACACAGACGGAGAATCAAGAGCAGCAGCGGAGTTCAGAGTTGTACCTTTCCTTGTAGTGGATGGTACGATGGGAAACTTCTTATCAGCATGTCTTCCCATGATGAATAAATTCCAGAGAACAATATCACACTCAGGTGGGCTTATAAATAAAGCTATGCTCCCCGGCAACGGCGCCAGAAAATAGTCTTGATGACCCACAAGTATAGGGGATCGCAACAGTCTTCGAGTGAAGTAAAACCCAAATTTATTGATTCGACACAAGGGGAGCCAAAGAATATTTATAAGCCTTAACAGATGAATTGTCAGTTCAGCTGCACCTGTGAATAGACTTGCTCGAGACAGATTATCAGTAGCAACAGTTTTATAGCAGAGACAGTAGTGAAATAACAGCAGCAGTAGAAATAAGACAGCGATTGTGATTATAGTAGACAGCGGGATTAAAATACTGTAGGCATAGGGACGGATGTACGGGCGTTGCATGGATAAGATAATTCATGTAATATCAAAGCATAGGCATTTGCAGATAAATAAGATAAAGCATCCAAGTATTAACTAATCATAAGCATGTGTTCCAATTTAGTTGTGCGTGCTCGCAATGAGAAACTTGCACATCATCTTTTGTCCTGCCAGCCCGTTGCAGCGGGGCCTCTAGGGAAACTACTGGCAATTAAGGTACTCCTTTTAATAAAGTACCGGAGCAAAGCATTAACACTTCGTGAACACACGTGATCCTCACATCACAGCCATTCCCTCCGGCTGTCCCAATTATTGTCACTTTGGGGCCTTCGGTTCCGGACAATAATATGTGTATACAACTCATAGATATGATCTAAAACAATAATTATCCTCATGATACAATAATATGTTCAGATCTGAAATCATGGCACTCGGGCCCTAGTGTCAAGCATTAAGCATAACAAGTTGCAACAATGACGTAAAACACCGATAACGGATACTAGGCACCATGCCCTAATGATATAACAGCTATTACATGAATGATCTCATCCAATCCCTACCATCCCCTCAAGCCTACAGCGGTGGATTACTCACACATGGATGGGGGAAACATGGATGGTTGATGGAGAGGCGTTGCCGATGATCCCCTTCGATTCCCCGTCCCGGCAGGGTGCCGAAACAAAGACTTCTGGTCCCCGAATTGGGTTTCGAGGTGGCGGCGGCGTACGGGGATGTTTTTGGGAAAAGTGTCCAGCCCTCGGCGTTTTTAGGTCAGGGGCACCTTATATCCGAGAAAGGGTCGCGAGGAGGCGACCGAGGCCGCCTAACCATGTGCTGGCGCGGCCAGGAGCCTGCCGCGCCAGCAGCTGGTGTGGGGCCCACGTGGCCCCTCTCCGTTTGGTCTTCTGGCTCCTGGATCCCTCGGGGAAAATAGGGACTTCCACGTGTTTTCTGGTGTTTTTCCATAAAGTTGATTTTCTGCACAAAAACGAGACACCAGGGCAATTCTGCTGAAAACAGCGTTAGTCCGTGTTAGTTGCATTCAAAACACACAAATTAGAGGTAAAACAATAGCAAAAGTGTTCGGGAAAGTAGATACGTTTTGGACGTATCAAAACCCAATGTTTATCAAAGCCAAATTGTTGCCTAATCCTTGCAAATAGGACCACTCCACCCGATCATATGCCTTCGTCATATCTATTTAACCGCAAACCATCATTGCTTGCATGACTTCTTGTGCATAGATCAATGTATTCTCTCATATGAAGTCATCACATTATTTTTAATTAGCCTCACTGGCATAAATGCACCATGCTCTTCTGCAATAATCTCATTTAAGACCTCCCTCAACCGATTAGCTAGACTTTCAAACATCTTATAAATAACATTGCAATCGGTCTATACTGAGTAATGTTCCGAGGATTCTACACTTCTGGATAAGAACAAGCACCATCTTGTTAACTGCTCCTGCATCCATTATTCGAGTTTCCGTTCTCTTCCTTCAGCCAATCAACACGGGATCACTATTTTGCCAGAGATCCTCTTTATTCAAAAGTTTTGACGGTTGTCTATCCAACACCTTCTCCTGATTTGACTGTCCATGATATAGTGACCTTGATTTTTCAATATCAAATTCCTTCTGAATCCTTATGATTCTCTACTTGCCATCTCGAAGTCTAGGTTATTTCAATTGTTAAGTGGACTTGCATTTGCATTAGGACTTCCTTAATCTACCACCGCAGTCACATACGAGTCCTTTCACTGCCAACCATCCACGTACATAAACATGCGAGGGGATGTTTCACTCTCATCTGCAAGCCGTCGGAGTCGTGCAACAAGCATGTAGTCACATGTAGTGACCCGACCTTGGGGACGGGAAATTTTGGACAAACATCAGAAATCTATCTACACGAACTTTGAAATTTGTGTCTCCCTCCTAAATGGCACACCCTGGTAACCCGTGTAACTAAACTCACAGAAGTCCACACGAAAGCTCTCAATTGCCACTCCGGCCTATCATGGGCACCGAAATATTTGTACTATTCAGAATCTCGTTGAAATTGTCTCTATAAAGCCATGGAAGAACACTCTGTGTTGGGACCACGCACCAACGGAGCAGGTCTCAGCTCCCAGACCGTTCACTTTGTTTCGACTTAGCATAGAAACCCATGAACCTCCACTTCCGTTTATCTTTATTTGGACGAAAATGCTTTTCATTTTGAATAGAAATGGGTGTTAGAGCATCTACATCGGGGGCCTCTAAAGGACCCCCTAAACGCCCTTTGGGGGTCCGGAACCAAAAACGCGCACCAGCGGCACCCCCAAAGCTTCGCCCCAAGCGATTTTATATCTGGCACCCCCTATAGGGACTCGATACTTGGAGGCCCTCCTGGGGTGCCGGACATCGACTCGGGCATCGTCCTGACAGCGCTGCCCCGCCCGTCATACACACATCGCGCCTCGGCCCTGAGTCATTCGTCCCCCCGCAGCCCTCTCGCCGGCGATTCGCACCATCGCCGCCACTCTCGGCGCCGTCTGCTTGATTCGCACCTTGGGGATCTTGGCGCAGCGCTAGGGATCGTCTCGCGTCGCTGGTTTCCAATCTCGTCTAGCGCCGGCGCTTCTAGTTCGAGCTCGGGTACGCCTCCTCTTCCCTCCCACCCCGCGCGCAAGCTGTTCGACCATTGGTTGTCCAGGCCAGGTGGGCTGTTGTCCGCTACCCTTGTCTTTCATGGTCGCCGGACCAAATGGATGCTATCATGAATGCTTGTATCATCATGCACAACATGATCATTGAGGACGAGCGTCCTACAAGGAGGCAACAGGTTGGCGAACAGTTCGATTTCCAGGGGCCTATGGCTAATCAACGGCCGAGCCTGCCGAAGAGGTATGGTGAATTTGTTTCCATAATACGGGAAATTCGTGATGAAGCTACGCATAACCGACTGCACAATGACCTCGTGGCACACGCATGGGCTATCAAAGCCAATCAGCCGGTTGTAATAGAGTGAAATGAAATTGTGTTGTAATAGAACCAGGCACATTCTTATTTCGTATAACAACTTTATTAGTGCATGCACATTCTTATTACATATAATTACAACTACTCTTCTTCGTCGTCGGACTCAGCCTTAGGCGGCGCTGTCCCAGGCACGTCGTCCGCCGACGCCGAGTCTGGAGTTCCCGGCTGCCACTCCGGTTCGGGGGCTGAGGAACGGCCGGTCCTGCAAATGCCCCTAGCGCACGGGATGACCACGGCGACCATGGTTCGCAGGGAGAAAGCAGGCCGTGTCGGGGATGGTGTTGCGGGCTCGCCGTTCTCTTCCGCCGCGTCCTCTTCCTGCTGTTCTTCGGCGGCGCCCACGTCATGCTGATCGTCGACCAGCACGGCTTCCCTCTCCTCCTCCTGCTCGACCACCACGACCGCCTCCTTCTCCTTCTGATCGGGAAGCACCGCCTTCTTCTCAGGCGACGACATGGCGAGCGATTTCCAGGCGGAAAGAATGAGATCGATGTGCGGCCGTGAGGATTGTTATATCGGTGACAAGCGGTGCGAACGCAACCCAAAACTACGTGGCGGCGGTTGCAATCCACACGAAGCGTCGTAATGCAGAGCGACGCGGCGGTTCGTGCGTCGCAAGGTGTTCGACAGTTCGCTCAAAAATCGTAGCCGTTTGGGGTGGGCCTTTGGGGAGTGCCGCTGTGGGCGGCGTCTAAATGTTGACAGGACACATGTCCGGCACGCCCAAAGGAGCCCCAATTGGGGGGTGCCGGACACATTTAGAGGCCCCCGGTGGAGACGTTCTTACAGACGGAAAAAGAGAGAGAAAAAACTAGGAGTCTAGGAAAACATCGTTTGTAGGGCCAGGGCTTTGCCATTGGTTAAAACTTAAAACTACGACGTGGTTTCCGATTTAATCTGGTTCCAATGGTCTTTGATCAGTGCCATTAAGGATTAAGGATGGCAATGGCAATACAATACCATATCCCTATATTCAACGCGTATAAAATTCTATCCATATCCGTATATATGCATGGGTATAAAACTTTACCCGTACCATATCCGTTAGTCACCCATACCCATCGGTATCCAGCTGGTAGATCAAATAGTACACAATTTATTCACAATTTTACATTTAGCTATAGTACGTTTGACGAAAAAATGTTAATTTGTCAACTTCATAACAAATAGACAAGGGGATTACGTGTGATGCTTAATTGCGGAAGTAGCTCAGTATTCAATATGGTTTGATCGTCGCCAACCCTTGCATTACTGGGTAGCATATATTAGACCTGTATGGGCAAGTTTAATACGTTTATATATATAAACTAGTAAGATATGAGTATACCCGTAGATGTAGGGTTATACCCGTGTCCTACCGCGACTTAATGGTGTACCTGTTGATTAAATTGCCATCTGTCATCACCCGGCTTCCGGCCTTGATCGGATCTTGCTTCAGTTTATTTTTTAGATAAAAGAAATTTATTAATATTAAGAAAGTATCAAATACACGGCCTCTGCAATAACGTAATGCCCTAACGACAATACGGATGCACACAGTCAAAAAAAAAAGAAAAAAAGAACTACAAAAAACAAAAGTCCTGCTGCAACGATCTACTCATTAAGACAACAGCTCTAGCACCATCAAGACAACACCAGAAGTCTAACTTCTCCAAAGGTAATCACGCTGAAGAAAGTCCTCGCACTCAAAAGAATGCCTCCAACAAGGTCATTGCTAGTCACAACCAATTAAGTCCAGACCTTGGATCTTCAACCTGAGGCATAAGGCTTTGGACTTCTCCTGTGCAGTCGCCCCCACATACAAACCACTGCTCAAGGTCTCGAAACACCCAGACAATTCTTCATCGCCATGAATACAAACCACCATTGCTAGTCCCCAGATTCCGCCTTCCATGCCATTCTCCGCCAGCACCATGGAACGAGAAAGCATGTTCCATAGTATTAACAGCGAGCAGAGTTTCACAGCGCTCACTCTGAAACCAAACGGTCAGATAACGGGTGTTTCAGTTTATTACCATGTTGATATAGTCTTCCCCAATGGGTGCAATCATTTGTTGTCTTGTAACGAGAAATTAGGGCCTGATCAATTTGGTTAAGCCATTTTCTAAGCTAATTAGCATGCACGAAGTCACGAGGATGTGCCCTAAGCGACGAGGGGCCCTGTGCGGCCGCACATGCTCAGGCTGGCCCTGCCCATTATCTTGCTTCAGTTTATCCGATATTGTCTTGTACTCGTTGGGCATCTCGGCGTTTGTAAGTCGTCAACGACGCAAAGATTCCGTCCATTTTTCAACCGGAAAACTTCGACATCATTTTCTCATACTACAGTCAACTGAACTCCCTCCTATATGTTCGATTGTTCGGAAGCCTCGTTTGCGATTCTTCATAACACTCACGCTCCAATGGATTATTTGCCCATAGTGGTGGCACTCGTGACGCTCTCCTTCATAGCCATCATCCACCTTCTAACCAGAGCCAAGAAACCATGTCCGGCCAACCTGCCGCCGGGCTCCTTCGGTCTGCCGGTGATCGGCCAGAGCCTCGGCCTCCTCCGCGCCATGCGCGGCAGCACCGGCGACCGGTGGGTGCGGGACCGGATCGATAGGTACGGGCCGGTGTCGAAGCTGTCGCTGTTCGGCATGCCGACGGTGCTCGTGGCTGGGCCGGCGGCCAACAAGTTCATGTTCTTCAACAGCGCGCTGGCGCTGCAGCAGCCCAGGTCCGTCCAGAGGATTCTCGGTGAGAAGAGCATCCTGTACCTCTACGGCGCCGACCACCGGCGCATACGCGGCGCGCTACTGGAGTTCCTCAGGCCGGACATGCTCAAGATGTACGTGGGCCGGATCGACGGCGAGGTGCGGCGCCACATCGAGGAGAACTGGGCGGGGCGCGCGACCGTCACGGTGATGCCGCTGATGAAGCGGATGACGTTCGACATCATCGCCGCCCTGCTCTTCGGCCTCGAGCGGGGCGCCGCGCGGGACGCCCTCGCCGGCGACTTCGCGCACATGATGGACGGCATGTGGGCCGTCCCGGTGAACCTGCCGTTCACGGCGTTCAGCCAGAGCCTCAAGGCCAGCGGCAGGGCTCGACGGGTGCTCCAGGGGATCACGCGTGAGAAGAAGGAGAAGGTCGTCGAACAGGGCAATAAGGCGTCGAGGAACAACGACCTCATCACCTGCCTGCTCAGCCTGACGGACGAGCATGGCGAGCGGGTCCTGACCGACGAGGAGATCGTCGACAACGCCATGGTCGCCCTCATCGCCGGCCACGACACGTCGTCCATCCTTATGACCTTCATGGTCCGCCAGCTCGCCAATGATCCGGCCACCCTCGCCGCCATGGTCCAAGGCAAGTAACCATTTGACGACTGCACATCACGTTTGTGGCAAGCCAGCCATGCTCATTGCTCAGGTTATACGAACGTGTCTCTTCCGTGGCGCAGAGCACGAAGAGATTGCGAAGAACAAGGCGGATGGAGAGGCTCTCACCTGGGAAGACCTGGCCAAGATGAAATTAACATGGCGAGTCGCGCAGGAGACACTTCGTGTCGTCCCTCCGATCTTCGGCAGCTTCAGAAGAGCACTCGAGGACATCGAGTTCGACGGCTACCTCATCCCAAAAGGATGGCAGGTCATTGCAATTCTGACCCTTCGGATAAGGATAATCCACACACCAATTGTAGCGTCTCAAACTTGCCAACAAACCTGATCATCTGAACTCTCGCCATTTTCCAGGTATTTTGGACGGCAAATGTGACGCATATGGACGCGAGCATCTTCCACGAGCCGGCCAAGTTTGACCCATCCAGGTTCGAGAACCAGTCAGCGTCGGCGGCTCCGCCGTGCTCCTTTGTCGCCTTCGGCGGTGGCCCGAGGATATGCCCCGGGATAGAGTTCTCTAGGATCGAGACGCTGGTGACCATGCACCACCTGGTGAGGCAGTTCAGATGGAAGCTCTGCTGCCAGGAGAACACCTTCGTCAGGGACCCCATGCCGTCCCCGCTGCATGGCCTGCCCATCCAAATCGAGCAGTACAACCGCGATCAAAACTCACAGCTGTCTCAGCATTAAAAATCTCTGTCGGAGCTGCGAGCTTTAAGGTCTTGATCTAGATGTAACAGTGTTGTTGCACATCATAATCGGAATTGCGTTCCAACCGAATATCATATCTTTCCGGTTCTTTTTACTCTACATAATATTAGGTTTGTTTTAGGTCAAGCGTCCATCAAGTTTATATGAAAAGTATGCCAAATCGATAATATATATGAAAATAAAGGGTATGAGGGTTGAAGTTATACATCTTGCTATCGAGTTTGAAGTTTTATATATTACTATCACGTAGTTAAGTTTAGTGGATGTAGATTGCGCTTCATAAATTAAACACTAGTTTTAACGGTAACTATTTTATATCGCCCTTTTCATTACTATCACATAGTTAAGTTTAGTGAATCTAGTCTAACTATGACGAGCACCTCACAATGACAAAAAAGAGGAAAATTACCAAACCCTTAACCAAATTGCTCGCTGCCTCTCTCTATTTCTCTCCCTTTTTTGTTGAACAAACTCTAATTCTCTCCCTTGATCCATTTTTAGCACACATGCCCTAGCAGCCGCACCCCACCTGCCCTAGCACAAGTACACCATGTTGCCGCCTACCAAGCACCACCTCACCATCCTGCCCCTTTCCCTATAACTACCAAGATTGTCTTCTCTTATCGCCGCCCCATCATAATCTCTTAAAGCTCACCGACTAGCATTTGCGCCTTCCCACTTAAAAGAAAGAACATGGTGGCACGAAATGACCTTGCGAGTGCACCGACAAATGCGGTATCGATACCGCTGACGGGCGCATAGGTGGCGATGAGCTTGATATCGATCGAGTCAACGGGACATGAGGACATATGGTGTAGCTGACGAGCGGGTGATAAATGGGTCAGCTGAACCCAAGTGTCGACGTGAACAATTTGGTCAATACAGTGGACTAGATAACGGTAGCAACGTGAGATGACATGTGCTCTCATGTTATTAAGAGGTTTGGGCATTTAGCATTCTGATAAAGATTTTGACGATAGCGGTGAAAATCTGATAGTGTCAGTACAAGTTGCATTTAAGTCAGGATTGTGCAACTCGTTGTCCACACAAGTGATTTTTCCTCTGATTATATGAGAACTTTTGGGAAGTTTATGGTTTGCTTTAAACAAAACATAAATTTTAGGGAAAAAATACTCCATCCGTTCATTAAAAGATTTCAATTTTTTCCAAACTTATATGTACCTACACACTTAAACATGTATAGATACATACAAGTTTGGACAAACTTGAGACATCCTTTTACAGATGGAGGAAGTATAAAGTTTGTGAAAAGTTAAGATACAAAAAGTAGACGTTCTTAAATCTTATTTTTTTTTTCTATACTCGGAAGCAAGGTCCGGTTATTTAGCTACTCCTTTATAGCCTTGTTGTTTTCTTAGTGCACAAAAGCGTGATAACGTGTTAGAATTAGAAAAGATAGCAAAAAAGCGTCGACTTTAAAATATGTTATTAGCATACTATGTCGCGCTATAGCATGTACACTGATTTTGTTGAACATCTTACAACGTTAATTTTTTTACTCTTCCGGATCAGAAAAAGTGACGCGACTAGATTGTACTTAGTTCTATTTCTCCAACACTAATATCGGATCGAAGGTAGTACCATGGTTAGAACCAATCAAAAAGAAGCCCATCACGACCTCTCTGAGACCCAACAACCGGAGAGCCCAAAGGCTTGAATAGCGTACTATCCAGTTTCTTTGTTTAGCCCAGTAGCGCGTGGCCCACCAGAGATCTCCTTCGTCTTACCGATACGCCATTCCCCATCACCTCCAGGCTCCCAAGTCCCACCCACCCACCAACGCCACCACTACCACGGCCGTCCGTCCGTCCGTCCCGATCTCCGGCCACCGCCACCATGTCGGCCACCGTCGCGGGGGCCGCCTTCGTTCTCCGCCCCACGTCCGCCACGACGAACGCTCTCCTCCACCTTTCCAGCGCCAACCTCGGCTCCAAATCCCACTTCCTCCGCCTCCACTCGTCACGCCGCCGCCTGCCCCTTTCGCGTCTCCCCCTCACGCCCCGCGCCACTGCCAGCAGCAACTCCGCGCCCTCGCCTTCCCCTCCTCCTCCGTCGCCCCCGCCCCCTCTCTTCTCCGACTGGACCCCTCCCCGCGCGATCTGGCGGGGGCTCTCCGCGCTGCTCCTCGCAGGCCAGGTTTTCCACCGCGTCCTCACGGGACGCGTCCACCGCCGAAACCTCCTCGCGCAGCTCCGCCGCGTGGGCCCCGGGAGCG
This sequence comes from Poa annua, assembly GCA_026929855.1. NCBI lineage: Eukaryota > Viridiplantae > Streptophyta > Magnoliopsida > Poales > Poaceae > Poa > Poa annua. Next base: position 79,154,226 of record CM049433.1, read on the forward strand.
CGGGGGTCTCGCTCCTCACCGCCGCCTTCGTCGGCATGGCCTTCACCATCCAGTTCGTGCGCGAGTTCACCCGCCTCGGTCTCCACCGCTCCGTTGGTGGCGTCCTTGCCCTCGCGCTCGCCCGCGAGCTCACCCCGGTCGTCACCGCCGTCGTTGCCGCGGGTCGAGTCGGCTCGGCGTTCGCTGCCGAGCTCGGCACCATGCAGGTCTCCGAGCAGACCGACACCCTCCGCGTGCTCGGCTCACAGCCCATCGATTACCTCGTTGTACCCCGTGTCCTCGCTTGCGTTCTTGCGCTCCCTGTCCTGACCCTCATCAGCTTCGCCCTCGGGCTCGCTTCCTCGGCGTTCCTGGCCGACGCCGTCTTTGGTGTAAGCACCAGCATCATTCTGGAGTCAGCACGCAGGGCGCTGCGGCCGTGGGACTTGATCAGCTCCTTGATCAAATCTCAGGTGTTCGGCGCCATTATTTCGGTGGTGAGCTGTGCATGGGGCGTCACAACCCATGGGGGAGCAAAGGGCGTCGGCGAGTCCACCACGTCCGCAGTGGTCATTTCTTTAGTTGGAATTTTCGTTGCGGACTTCGCTCTCTCATGCCTCTTCTTCCAGGCTGGTGCTGGTGATTCGCTCAAGCATGCGATGGGTTAACGCAGGACCATAGCAGAGCGTTTTTTAAGCTCCGTAGCGGCATAGTTTAGCGGTGTACATTGACTGAAGTGGTGTAGTGGATTCAAAGAAGTCAGCATTGCAACACTCCAGGTGAAATGAGTTAGTTTCCTTGTGATATCCTTTGGAAGCAAACTATTATGCATTATGCAAGTTCTGCAAAATGTTGCTCAATTATCTTTATCTGACTTGTGTATAACCTTGCCACCACTTGAAAAAGGAAATAAAATTACTTCTGGCCATGTTTGCTGACAGAGATGGTTGACGCCTTTTAAGATCTGCTTGATCAGTATTTCCCCTTGTGCTCCAAGCAAAAAAACATATGCGCATCCCCAATTTAGTAAGTACTTACTCAAGCTGAACTGTAATAAAATACAAATATTTTTGGTGACATATGATATTGTGAGGAAATAACGGTGGTTTTGGCCAAAGATAATGTTGATTAATTGCAACATTGTACTCCAAGACAGTAGATACATTCAATTGCTAGATCTTATTAATAGTAGTGCTGATTCCTTTTGAAGCTTTAGTCATCCTTGGCTTAGAAGAAGTGCAGAAGTTTTGTTGACAACTCTGGGGATATGTGAGTTAGATGGTAGTCTTTGTCGAGTAAAAACAAAAGTTCCTTTGGCTTCCAATACAAGCTCAGGCCTCAGAGGAGTAGAAAAGGCAAGAGATACATGCCAATGCGCATAAAGATCAGTAGCTTATATTAGACCACGAATATGTGCACCTTATACTGGAACACTCTACACTTAGAAAAGGTTGGTAGTCAATGCATACCTTATGATCTGGCAGTGTCTCAATTATGTGCTCAAGTATCATTTTTACACTTTTGATCTGAACAAGCTTCACCTTGACGACAAACCTGTCACCAATCTGGCAATCCTAGATAAACTTACCAATCTGGCAATCCTAGATAAACCTTATTTTTTGTTGTATGATATGGTACACCTAAAACACATGAATGACCAGAAAAACCTGAAGTGTTGGTAAAGTAGAATTATGGTGTCTATGGCATGATTACCACTGTTTATCTGAATGAATAAACAAGATCTTTGTACCTTCAATTTTTTAAGTCCTTAAGGAACTTTGTTTCAGTTTCAGCATCAGGTGTCCTAATTTCTCTATGCTGTGCTGTGTATTAGCAATCATACCCTTCGAGGTGCAATGAACTTTAGATGTACTTCTGAAAGATCGAGTGTGTTGACTTTGGATGACATCGACTCTCTACTAATGCCAACGCTTTCAAGTATCTTGTCACCTGCACAATATGATGGATATAAATCATGTGAATTTGGAAGGATCTACAGTACTTGAAAATTGACATACCCAACAGTTTCAAATGTAGCTACTGTAGATACAAGTGTTGACAACGTCATACTTTTTGTCAAGTTTGGTGTCCTTGACTTTCATCTCAACTTCGAAATATGTGTCCTTCCTAATATAGGAAGCATTAGCTAATATACCAGTGTTTTATCTTTGTTACAAAAAGATAGTGGAACAGGGATGATCTCAGAGAACCTCATATTGGAATCCTGGTTTGTGTTCCCACCAGTGAGAGTTTGTAGTTGTAGGTGTCTGGATGCTCTAGGAGCAACCTTGACCTGCTGCGGGTGGAGATATGCTGGGCGTAGTTGGGGGCATCAGAAGGTGGCTGCAATTGGATCTCCTTCCACCGGCAATGTATACTCTGTGATGATGTGGATATCGGTGGCAAGGCAATGCTGCTACTTATAGTGACCGATTCCAGATGGCACATGGTTCTTCAACATTCCTCAGATTTAAATTACGGTGTCTGGAGTGTGCACGTCTTAATTTCTAAATGTGCCATGATGTTATTTGGCCCACAAGGAGCATTCCCATCTGAATTTGGTGAGCTGTTTAAGCGTGTCAGTTACACACCAATGATCATGATTTAGTTCCAGGACTTGTAAGTTCCTAAATTTATGTCCTGGAGATATTCTCTGGTCTTCCAAGTGCATGATTTCTGAATTTTATGTTTGGGCGGTGAGCAGCTTGGGATCATAATTTAGTTTAAGAAGACATGCTGTGGCTGCCAAATTCATCCATCTCGTGATTCGTAGGGTCTTCTGCTATATCTTGTTGATGCAGTAGTAGAGAGAATGATATGTTTACATTCTTGTTAAAGATGCTATATTTGTTGCTTTTCTATGCGAGAGAGGCTATCTGGTATATTCGCACGTCTGTTCCTAAGGCACTGCATGATGTTATGCCTTTCGCTTGCTGCAGTTGAAGGCTACAGAACTACGATGTCTGCAAACTCAGTTATCTGCCTTGTGATGTTTCCGTGATATCTATCGTCCACGTTTGAGATTCTGGTACGGAGAACAACATCGCTTAATTACTTACGAACTATGTCTGCAATGGTTTATTCGCAAAAAAAAGTACAATGGTTGACAAGCAAAGTGCACGATAATACACCAAGTTGTGTAAGCTGACAGGTCTGAACTAAGGATTCAGAGACTGGACAGATTCAGAAAAGAACACACAAAGTAGTCCACTTTAGAGATTGATTGTGAGTGAGTTAGTCGATTACACAATGGATTTGGCCATCCCAGGATATTGGCCGGAAGGGTTTTACCCAAATTACAAGATAGATACCCCAGCACCCAAATTACAAGATAGATACCCCAGATACACAGGATCAGACTAAATAGCTTGAGAAAGCAGGGACAAACAAGTGAGCATGTGATTGATACTGACAGGCTGACCACTCGCATGCAATAGATCGAAGATCAACGTCGTTGTGTCACTTGGACTGGCGCGAAGTGGTAATGAAATTTGATTCAAGATCGACGGATATTGTTACATAAGACTGAACTTAACTGAACATTGCACATTGCATTTCTTCAAACAGCAAACCGAGTCTCACATAGACCAATAAGCTCCATTCCATAGGTCAAAGCACTGATCAAGTTTATATACCCTTTTAGCTTCAGGCATCTGTGGGTGATAGAACGATGTAGTTTGAACGCCAATGCTGTCTCCATGTCAGACTATATGTTAGTCTCAGGTGCAGATTTCGGAACAAACTGATCAATGGTTTCTCTAGAGCCTGACAAGTGACAAGTACCAACCACCAAGAGATGAATCCACACTGAAGAACCAGCTAGGAGTTTCTCATGCTCTGAGCCCAGATGTACCAGCTTTCTCTTGTACTACCCAGTGGGTTAGAGAGGTCTTATACATTTACCCTGTATCACTCAACAAATTCTGGACTCAGTCATGCATTACAAATGTTTTACAACTGCAATACTTTTTTCAAAAGAGCAGTTACATAGAAACACTGAGAATGGAACGTAGCTATTCAACACGCGGTTGCTATTGGAGTTGTCCCAAAAGATTGCTGTCGCGATTGCAGTAGCCGCTTAATCATTGCTGTCCTTGGAAGAAGAGCGCTGTAGCCTGGACAGGAACTCTGGAGATACACGGGTAGGGCGGTAGTCCTTGTTGAGACAAACAGCTGTTGCTGTTGCTTTCACAATCAACTGGCAGGATAAATAGGACATGCAAAATTGTGATATATTATAAGTGTTCGCTGTATAGAATGGTTGCACAGAAATGCCTTTGAGGAATTTATGCGCGCAACAACATGCAATTGTAGAAATATAGTACATCTTTGTCACCATGCCCACAAGAATGCAAGATTGTTCGCTTATTATGATTGTAAATGTGCATGATATGTGATATTTGGCTTATTTTGTTTACGAGCGGGCTGGAAATGCCCAGGTGTATCGTATTTTTCCTATTCTGAATTTTATTGTCAGCAATTGTTTGACAGCCTGGAATATAACTCTTTGGTCAGCATACCTCATGGTTAGGCAACTTCTCAATGCAGTGCTCGAATATCATCCGTATACCTTTGATGCTTGCAAGCCTCACCTTGACGACAAATTTATCACCACTCTGACAGCACAAGAAAATAAAAAGGGAAATCAGAACCTAATAGAGCTATGACACATGTTCAATTTTCCCCACGAAACTTGGGAAAGGTCATTACTCTCAGAGGCGCGAAGTACTTGAGGTGCATCTCAGAGAGGGCCAGCGACTCACCACTGCGTGCGACTGCATCTGCACTTAGCCCTACACTCTCAAGTAGCTCATGACGGCCTACACAATTTGAAGGCATAGAACCCAATGAGAGGTATCGACGTGCTATCCAAGCTATAATCATCTTTTGTTCAGAAGGTATAGATAAGTTGCCCAATTAGATATAAGTGCTTTAAATGGTGGTATCTGAATCATGCTCCCTGACTAAGTGTATAACGTTACTACTATGAGAGATTCAATTGTACTCTGTTCTGAACTCACCATGTTGGCAGTAGCTACCATATATAGCATTATTGACAACTCCATACTGGTCGAGTTCATAGTCGCGCACCTTCATCTCCACTTCGAAAAACTTATCATCCCTGACAATAGCAAGGACTAGAGACACTGTCACACACTCACATTCATGTGCATTCAGAAAACTTAACTGAATGAACAAAGCCTACTTTTCATGTTTATCATCCAAAGTACAAAAACTATGTAAATCATTAGTAAAAACCATTGATGCCCTCTTGTCCCGTTTTAAAAGTAATAACTGATGTCTGAAGACATTACACACATGATTTCTAACTAAACATGACACATGTGGAAGCATCATGTAGTGTTGAAAAAAAATCAGCCAATTCAACGGTTAACTATCTCCCTAATTAGCATAGATAGATAAGACATGAGAATTACAAGCGTCTGTACCACAAGATCAGCAAGTTGTTTAATTATCTCCCTAATTAGCATCAAAGTCGTTACAGCAGCATTGCACTCATTCCGCGAACAAGGCTTTCGCCCCGCTATATTAATATAGCAACCAAATTGCGCTCATTCCATGAACCAAATATCAGATTCGGCCCGCAGTTTCGGTTCTCGTTCACAATTCACATCCACATGAACCACTAAGCACGAAATTCAACACGGAGAGAGACTAGTTAAAGCGGACCTCAGACCGGCGTCGAGGCTGAGTGACTGGGCGGAGACCGCGAGGGGGCGGCACATGCCTCGGGTAACAGCGGAGCCGAGCGCCGGCCGGCGGAGCGGCGCAGGGCGGCTGGCCGGCAAGCAGGCCCTCGCTGCTCCGGCGCGGATCGGCGGGAGCGGCGAGTGGGCGTTGGGGACGAGGCGCCAAATCTGGTGGTACATTGCGGCGGGCGGACGGACAGTCTGAGTGGCGCGGGCCTATGTAGCTGGCTCGACCTGACTAGGCAGCCATCCGAGTCGCATTAATTTCGCCACCCAGCACTGAGCACCGGAAAATAATTATATCGGACCTGGTCTACAATCTCCTCTGCGTGGACCATCTACAAACAGCGACGCGTGGCGTTGTGAGTTTTTTTTGCTGTTGGGTTCCTATGCTCAACTTCAAGGAAAATTGATCTCCATCAGCTTCCGGTCAGGCTGAGCTCGCTCAGGTCCACCCTGCGCCCGTCGTCGCCGCCTCGCGTATTTGCTAACCTTGACCGCTGACCTTCAAGGAGCATCTTCGTGGTGAGGTGCTTCCGTGGAGCCGTAGCGGATGATGTCGGCGGCCATGGACGGCGACCGCGACGCGAGCACGGTTTTGGCGGCGCTGGGCGAGGACACGAACACAGGGGCACGTCACGGAGGCAATGGACGACTCCACCTATTGCCGCATCCGCATGAACCAGGCGCGTTCCGTGCGCTGGAACCTGAGCGCGGACGCCGCCACCGCGCGGCCCAACCCGCAGGCTTACCTGCTACGGAGCAGCGGCGTTCCGGCGGCGGGGACGACGAGCTCTGGGCTGTCTCCTGTTGAAGACGGTCATACGTGGCGATGTAGTATCCCGCCCGTATACGTATAGGATTGTATTTGTAACTGTCGTGTACACCTATATATAAAGAGATCAGGGTGCGTGCTAGACACCACCGAAACCCTAAGCCTATTTTAACTTGGTATCAGAGCCTCGTGCTCCCTCCCGCGCCGCCGCCGCCGCCGTCGTGAGTGTTCTTCCACGCCGCCGTCGCCGTCGTGTGCCCTCCTCCGCGTCGCTCCAGCCGCGATGTCCTCCTCCGCTCTCCAATCGTTCTCAGCCGGCGCGCTCGCCTCTTCCCCGGCTGCTTCCTCGTCCGCGCCGTCGCCGCCAATTCGTCTCGACGCCACCAACTTCATGTTGTGGAGGGGCCTTACCCTTCCCAACCTCTCCGGTGCCGGCCTTCATGGCTACCTCACCGGCTCCGAGGCGCCGCCTGCTAAAACGATCAAGCAGGGGACGGGCGACGCTGCGATCGACGTCGCCAACCCAGCGTACCTCCGCTGGTGGACAATGGACCAGAAGGTGCTCGGTCTGTTGCTCGGCTCCATGGAGCCCGACATCGCGTGTCAGCTCATCAGCTACGCGACTGCCGCCGAGGTATGGGCATCCGTCCATGCCATGTTCGGCGCCCAAAGCCGCGCTAATGTCCGCCACATTAAGCGCCAGCTTCAACAGCTGCGGAAGGAGGACATGTCCGCAGCTCAGTACATGCATAAGATGAAAGCGCTCGCCGATGTTATGGCGGCCGCCGGCTGCCCCATCTCGGATGACGACCTCGTGGACTACATCATCACCGGCCTCGGCGGCGCGTTCAACGCGATCGCCGCCTCGCTCACCGTCGGTAATCGCTCGGTGTCCTACGCCGATTTTTACTCTCACATCCTCTCCTTCGAGGCTCTTCAGGTGCAGCAGGCGCAAGCCGTGGAGTGGTCGTCATCGGCAAACATCGCATCGCGGCCCGGCTCCTTCCCCAACCCTAGCCAGCCGCGCGCTCCGGTCTACTCCTCGCCTAATTATGGAGGGGGTCGCCCCGCTGGGAATCCTTCCTACCAGCAGGGGCAAAACCGGCCGTACAACGGCGGTGATGATCGCCAGCCGAACGGTGGCGGCTACGGTGGTGGTAATGGCCACCAGAACAATGGCCAGAACACCGGCCGCAAGAAGCCGCGCCCACGCTGCCAGCTTTGCGGCTTTTGGGGGCACGTTGCTAGCGATTGTCGCAACCGCTACAATCATGACTTCCGCCCAGCAACAACAACAACCAGCGTTTCGTCAACGCTGCTGCCACGACCTCCAACCCCACTCCTCCCTGGCTGATGGACACCGGGGCTACGGATCACTTCACCAACGACCTCGAGCGCCTTCACAGCCACGAGCATTATGGTGGGAGGGACAATGTTCAAGTCGCCAATGGTGCAGGTTTGTCTATTTCACACATTGGTCATTCATCTTTAGCCGGTTCCGGTTCATCTCTTCGCTTGAACGATGTTCTTCATGTTCCCACCATCCATAAAAATCTCCTTTCAGTTTATCGTCTAGTTTGTGATAATGACGTGTTTGTTGAATTTCACCGTCATTTTTTCTGTGTTAAGGACAAGGCCACAAAGAGAATTCTTCTTCACGGTAGAAGTCAGGATGGTCTCTACCCGATCCCTTTTTGTCGTGCTTCATCCTCGCCATCGTCTCGCCAAGCCAGCTCCAGTATCAAGGTCCTTGCGTCCCAGTGGCATCAGCGTCTCGGTCAGCCATCAAATAATGTAGTGCACAATATTATTTCACAACATAGTTTGCCTCTTTTATCATCAGACAGTTCTAGTTCCGTTTGTGATGCTTGTCAGCGTGCCAAGAGTCATCAATTATCTTATAATTTATCTGAACGTGTTTCTACTATGCCTCTTGAGTTAATTCATTCTGATGTCTGGGGTCCTGCCATTGCTTCTTCTGGTGGTTTCAAGTACTATGTTAGTTTTGTTGATGACTATTCTCGTTTCTGCTGGATATACCTCCTTAAACACAAGTCTGATGTTGAGCAAGTCTTTTACGCTTTTCAGGGTCATGTCGAGCGTCTTTTGGATGCTAAGATTAAGTGTGTTCAGTCCGATTGGGGTGGCGAGTACCATAGGCTACACAGTTATTTTCAGCGCACGGGTATCTCCCATAGAGTGTCTTGTCCTCACACATCCCAGCAAAACGGTGTTGCAGAACGCAAACATCGTCATCTAGTAGAAACCGGTTTGGCGCTTCTCGCTCACTCTTCAGTCCCCTTGCGTTTCTGGGATGAAGCCTTTTTAACTGCATGCTATCTCATCAATCGTATGCCTACCGCTGTTCTACACAAAGACACTCCCATCCATCGCCTCTTTAAAATTCAGCCCAACTATACCTTTCTCCGCACTTTTGGGTGCGCTTGTTGGCCTAGTTTACGAAAATATAATGCGCATAAGCTCGACTTTCGGTCCAAACTGTGTGTATTCCTTGGATATAGTGCGATGCATAAGGGATATAAGTGTCTTGATCGGTCCACGGGGCGGGTTTATATTTCTCGTGATGTCATCTTCGACGAGTCTGTTTTTCCCTATGCTACACCTGGTGTCCAGGTTGCTATTCCCGCCTTGCATGAGGCCATCACTTTTCCTTCCTCGGAACCGGCTACGAATGAACATGTGCGCAAATATGACTTATCGTACATGTCTACTAATCCCTCTGCTGCAGTTGATGTTTCATTTACGCCGGACGTTGTTCCTCTGGACGGTGCAGCACCTCCGGTGATCGACGTGCATGGAAGCACGTCACCCGAGGAGCCGTCTTCGCCTCGCTGCGAGTCGTCTGGCGCTGCCTCGCCAGATGGGCCGTTGTCGCCTGACCCAGCATCGCCCGATGGGCCGCCTTCTTCGGCCCATTCCTTGCAGCAGTCCGCGTCGCCTCTAGCTGAACATTCTCCAGCCGCGACGCCTCCGACTGCTGCACCGACGCGCGCTCCGGCTCCCGCTGCTGCCCCGGGCTTAACTATGGTCACACGTCTGCGTGATAATACTCGCCGAGAGCGAGAGTTCAAAGACGGCACGATCCGTTATGATGAACGCCGACGTGCCTTCTTCGTTGTCCCATTGTCGCACAGTGAAGCTCTTCGCGAGCCAGCTTGGCGGTCGGCTATGGCTGACGAATTTTCTGCTTTGTGTCAGACAGGCACTTGGAAACTTGTTCCGCGACGACCTGGCGTCAACATTGTGGGCAGCAAGTGGGTGTTCAAGACCAAGCACAAGCCTGATGGTTCTGTTGATAAGCACAAGGCGCGTTTAGTTGCTCGCGGGTTTACCCAGCAGCACGGCATTGATTATGGGGATACGTTTAGCCCAGTGGTTAAACCTGCGACTATTCGTCTGGTTCTCTCTCTTGCTGTGTCCCGTGGTTGGACACTCCGTCAGGTCGACGTCAGCAATGCATTCCTTCATGGGTTCCTATCAGAGGATGTTTACATGCAGCAGCCGCCAGGGTTTGAAGATGCAAATCATCCCACACATGTCTGCAAATTGCAGCGTGCTCTCTATGGTCTTAAGCAGTCTCCTCGTGCATGGTATGCGCGCTTGAGCTCTCTTCTGCATCAGCTGGGTTTTGTCTCCTCCAAGGCCGACACCTCCTTGTTCATCTTCTCTCAAGGTGATGTCTGTTTATACCTATTGGTTTATGTGGATGACATCGTCGTTGCTGGTTCCAGTCCTGTTGCAGTTGACCGATTGGTGCGATCCCTTTCTGATGCTTTCCCGATTAAGGATCTTGGTGCCTTGTCATACTTTCTTGGACTTGAAGCGTCTTCCAATTCTGGGGGCATGACCATAACTCAGCGAAAGTATGCATTGGATCTCTTACATAAAGTTAGTATGGAGAATTGCAAGCCCACTTCAACCCCCTTGTCACCGACGGAGCAACTTGCTCGTCACACTGGTACTTCTCTGGGTACCAAAGACTCCTTCCGGTATCGCAGTGTGGTCGGTGCACTTCAGTATTTGACCCTCACACGTCCAGATATCTCCTTTGCTGTGAACAACGTGTGTCAGTTCCTCTCCCAGCCGACTGAGGTACACTGGGAAGCTGTTAAGCGTATTCTGCGATATGTTAAGGGAACTTTGAACACTGGGTTGACTATCCGCAAGTCGCCATCTGCGGGTATTAGCATTTTTACAGATGCAGACTGGGCTGGGTGTCCAGATGATCGTCGTTCCACAGGAGGTTTTGCAATCTTTGTTGGGTCGAACCTTATTTCGTGGAGCTCGAAGAAACAGCCTACTGTCTCTAGGTCTAGTACAGAGGCAGAGTATAAGGCTCTTGCTAATGGAGCTGCTGAAGCTATGTGGGTGGAATCTCTTCTCCAAGAACTTGGAGTTTCTCAGCAGCGGGTTCCCATTCTTTGGTGTGACAACCTAGGGGCTACTTACCTAACAGCAAATCCGGTGTTTCATGCTCGTACTAAGCACATTGAGATAGACTTCCATTTTGTGCGAGAGCGAGTCGCCGCTGGTGCTTTGGAGGTGAGGTTTATCTCTTCAGGTGATCAATTGGCTGATGTGTTCACTGAACCAGCCACACGACAGATGTTAGACCGTTTCAGGACCAATCTAAATCTTGTATGTAATAGTTTAGATTGAGGGGGAGTGTTGAAGACGGTCATACGTGGCAATGTAGTATCCCGCCCGTATACGTATAGGATTGTATTTGTAACTGTCGTGTACACCTATATATAAAGAGATCAGGGTGCGTGCTAGACACCACCGAAACCCTAAACCTATTTTAACTTCTCCTGCTGTGACCACCTCGTGAGGCGTTTCGGCGGCCGACGGCGGGGACGGCGGGCTCCTCGAGCTCTGCGCGCTCCCTGGCTGCTGAGCACCTCCCGCAACGTCTATGCGTTCCTGTGGCCGGCGACGCGGATGGCATGCTCGGCGAGCTCTGGGCGCTTCCAGCTGCGAGCTCCTTCCACAGAGTCCCGGCGTTCCGGCGGCCAGTGGCAGGGACGACTTGGAGACAGTCAGAAAAGGAGAAGGGAAGAGGACGGAGTGCTCGGCAGAGGACTGGGCGAGGACCTCCACGCGAGCCTGCACTCGTCGCCAGCTTAGCTCGACGCTGCAACTGTTCCTGTAAAGTTCAGTTTGCTGAACATGATGCCCGATGAGCTACTGTTTCGGCCGGCGTTGCCGGCAGCGTTGAGACGATGGGGAACGATAGCGGAGGTCCTCCGGCGCTGCATCGACCACTGCTGGAGCTAGGAATCTCAGTAGAGGGCATATGGAATAGCTGCTAGAGCTAGTGGGGCTAGGAATCAGAGCGGAGGGCATGGGGAATCGCAGTGGAATAAAGCAGAAGATTCTCAACGCCACAAACTTCGCGGCACCGGAGAGGAACCAGCAGCAAAAAAAATCACAACGCCACGCGTCGCTGTTTGGAGATGGTCCACGAAGAGGAGATTGTAGACCAGGTCCGATATAATTATTTTCCGTGAGCACCCTCTCCCCCTCCGCATCTCTCCCGCCGCGAAAACCGAACGCCACATTCCAAATCCCCAAACCCCAGCGCCGCCTCCATGGCCTCGGCAGCCCCCTCCGGCGGCGGCGGCGGCGACGACAAGCCCCCGGAGAGCGCCCCGCCCAGCCTCACCAGCCCCGACCCCCCGGCCGATCCCCCGAGGTCGGAACCCATCCCACCCCCATTCCCCCAAACATCTCGGCCCCCGACACGGATTCGCGAAGCCCTAACCCTTGCTCCCTCCGCAGGAATGACGAGCCCCCCGCGCCGGTGGCGTCGTCGGGTGATGACGACATGTCGAGGATGGGGATGATGACGTTGGCGGGCGACGACGACGTGTCGACGATGGGGATGACGGCGAAGTCGGGTGATGACGACACGTCGACGATGGGGACGGCGGAATGCGGGGCGAAGCGGCCGCTCCCGTCGCGGCCGACGCCGTGTCGCCGGTGCGCGCGCAGGAAGACGATCCAGCGCGGAATCGATCCAGGCCCCCAAAGGTGCGAATCTCTCTATCCATTCACCTCGAGTCCCGCCACGAACTCGCGCGACCCTGACTCTGGCTTCCTCCTCGCAGTGAAGACGAGTTATCGGCGTTGCCGTCAGCGCTGGCTTCTCCGGTGCCGGGGACGGGGATGGAGCTTCCGGACCCGCGGGCCCTCGGGACGAACGGGTCGCCCTCCGCGGCTGGGTGGTGTGCCTCGTGCGAGTTTCGCAAGAAGGTACATCGCGACAGGCAACTCCGAAGGTCGGAATCTATCCACGTCCAGATCTCTCGAGCTCCGCTACGAAATCGCGCAAGCCTCACGCTAGCTCTATCTCTCTCTCTCTGCAGGAACAGCCAGGTCCCCGCGCCGCCATCACTGCCTATTCCGTTTCCGCTTCTTGATGATGAGTCGCTGCGGGTGCGGCCGCGGCCCGCCAAGAAGCGGCCTCTCTCGGTGGAGGAAGAGAGGGGGTACCGCGAGTGCGATGTGGGCAAGAAGTTGATGCGTCATAAGTGGGATGGGCTGCACCATAAGTGGGCGCGGCATCGCCTGGACTCCGTGCCGGCGGTGCCCGACTTTGACCATCTGCTGGAGAAGCCCGGCTTTGGCGCCGCGGCTGGAGGACGCGATCTACTGCCGAAGGTTATGCTGGATGTGCAGAAGAAGTTGGCGCCGCTGCAAGGTGAGCAGAAGCCCGGCATTGGCGCCGCGGCTGGACAACGCGTTCCCCTGCTGGATATGATGATGCAGGATGTGCAGAAGCCCGGCTTTGGCGCCGTGTGTGAAGAACGCGATCTTCTGGATCTTCTGGATATGATGATGCTGGATGTGCAGAAGAAGATGGAGGCGCAGAATCCTGGATTTGATGCCGCGGCTGGAGTACACGATGTACTGGAGAAGATAATGCTGGATGTGCAGAAGAAGTTGGCGCCCCTGCAAGGGGCGCAGAAGCCCGGCTTTGGCGCCGCGGGTGGAGCACGCGATCTGCTGGATATGATGATGCTGGATGTGCAGAAGAAGTTGGCGCCGCTGCAAGGGCCGCAGAAGCCCGTCTTTGGCGCCGTGGGTGGAGAACGCGATCTTCTGGATATGATGATGCTGGATGTGCAAAAGAAGTTGGCACCGCTGCAAGGGGCGCAGAATCCCGGCTTTGGCGCCGCGGCTGGAGAACGCGATCTGCTGGATATGATGATGCTGGGTGTGCAGAAGAAGTTGGAGCCGCTGCAAGGGGCACAGAAGCCCGGCTTTAGCACTGCGGCTGGAGGACACGATCTACTGGAGAAGATGATGCTGGATGTGCAGAAGTTGGCACCACTGCAAGGGGCGCAGAAGCCCGGCTTTGGCGCCGTGGCTGGAGGACACGATCTGCTGGAGAAGATGATGCTGCAAAAGGCGTTGCACGTGGACGATGCGAGGTTGGCGCTGCAGCAAGAGGCGCAGAACCCCAACCCCAGCGCCGCGGCGAGAGTAGATGCTTTGCACCAGAAGCTGGTGGAGATGTCCAAAGTACTAACAAAGGTACTCCATGATGGGTGCGTCCTACAGGTCTCAACGAAGCTCATTCGGGTGCTGTGCCCAGATGTGGGTTTCAGGGCCGCAGAGGGAGGCGGTCTGGATGCGAGCGATTGGGCGTTGGTTGAGGAGGCGATAGACAATTTGGTGAATCAGACCGGGGGCGGTATACAGGTACGTTGTTTATTTTTATATGTTTCATGGCGATATGCCGATATGCAATGATTATGGGGAGAGTTTTGATGATGTGCAGCTTTTTCTTGCCCATTAAGGCTTACTCTGGAGCCAGATTGTATTGTGTATAATATGATGTGGTGAAATACTGACATCCAACTTCTGAACCCGACTCAATGTTTTTATGGGAAATGTCTTTGTGATAAACTGAGAAGCAGTTCCTTGCCATGTTCTGCTATATGGAAAAATTCATGATGTCCTTCTTAGATTCTAAAGTAGTTTCCTTGCCATGACGGCTACAAGAATAATTTCTCCACTGTTTAAAGGAAGGTAATATTTCTATTCATAGGAAAATATTCTTGTGACACTATATAGCGGCTGCTACTTATCTTGGAGAAGCACAATTGACCTGGCATCTCAACTAGATAGTTGCTTCTTCCGAGTTCTGACATTTGATTAGGTTTTTTATACATTGCAAGATATGGACACCATGGCCTTTGTTTTTAGGATGAACAGCGTTTTCTGACTTCAGTCCTATATAATAAATGGTTAATTCTCATCTACTCATTGGTATCTTTCTTTTTGTACAATAACTATTAACTATGGATAAGTAGTATTTCTGTTTTAACTTTTCACTCTTTGCCTCTTGTTGTGGATTTCTATCGTAATTTGTTTTCTTTATCAAGTCCTATATTTTCTTAACAACCATGGAACTTTGTAGGACATTGTCAAGGCAGTGATACCCAAAGTTTTTTCCAAGGAAATTCTTTATGACCTCATAATGGCATGTATTGGACAATACCCAAAGTTGTTACAAGATGATAAAGGAAAGTTAACTCAGGAAAAACATAAGAAGTACCAGAAGCAGCTTGACCTCATGGTGAACCTTACTATGGTTTATGATAACGATCCTGAGAATTTCTCCAAGATAATGAAACTCATGTGCAAGATCGGAGAATGTGGTCCACTTCCCAGGGAAGTCATTGATGACATATCTCCTGGTTTTGATCCGAGTACCATGGAGCAACTGTAAGTATATAAGCTATTTGCACTTCATTTTCGTCATGCGTGGCTCTGTCGGTTGACTAAGTTTATAATTATCGCTTAATGGTAGGAGGGGTTTCACCTCTGTATTTGCTATTTAATTTAGATTTTATTTATGCAATAGTTAACTTGAATTTAGTTGAATAATTCTGTGTTTCTGTAAAGACAAGGGATATTCTTGTAATATAGCATTCCAAGCCTTAGTCTCTGGGTAGTAACTACATTATCCGATCAATGGTTAACTTGAACTTAGTATGATCCACACCAACCTTAGTCTCTGGGTAGTAACTACATTATCTGATCATCAGCCTACAAAATCTTCTTGGAACGAAAGTTTTTAACCAGGCTTAATAAATAAGGCCTTGTAAATAAAGCCCAAGTGTAATCTTTCTTACACATATATTTATTTTTCCTGAATAGCTATGATGGTTGCTAGTTTTAGGTTTTCAATAAACTGTATTTATTGCATGTGCTGTCAGGATGCTATGTAGACTTGTGGAGTTGAAAACTCAAAACTTGATTATGGTGAGGGTTATTGTATTGTTTAGCATTTTCTCGATGGTTTGGCTATACTTAATTTCTATCAAACTGAGCCTGGATTTTTATTTTCTGGAAATATCTGGCGTTACTGAGTTGTTGTGTGACCTAACAACCACGCAATAAAAGCAATCATTGCTTTACACTATTCTTTCCTGACGACCAGAGTAATTAACCCACTTAGGCCTCACTTGGAATGGGTGTAAATTAGTGTGGTTACTGGTATTTTGCCCAATTTTTAATTAAATATCAGTGTCCAGACAGTTTTTACAGATTGTTTTACTGTATTGGCTTCCAGGAAAATCCGTGCCAAACTGCCAGGTGCCAAAACTTTGTTGTAACAAGCACCTAGGTTTTGATAAGCTTTCCATATGGCTCATTAAATTTATAAACCAGAAATATTATTTGGATAAATTTAAATGCCAATCACAACAATAATTTCATACTGTGTTGAGCATATTTATTAATACCTCTGTTCAGAAATACATGACCATTTTAAAATGATGCATTGTACTGTAACTCCTAAGATTGGTAAGTAAAAAACGATATTATTGAACTGAGATAACGCACAAACTTTATTTTTATAATATTGATTCCATACAATCATATTGAATTCAATAGTAATGTTGAAATTGCATGCTGCAGGCTGTGTCCATGTCCAAAGTGTTATCTGTTCATTTAACTGTTAAAGATATCAGCCGATATTTCGATAAATCGGCCGATTTATCGCTTGTCGGTGTCTCACCGATAAGATAATTCAGCCGATTTACTTGTCGGTATCTCACCGATGAGATAATTCAGCCGATTTATCAGCCGATATGTCGATAAATGCCGATAAATCGGCCGATATACTGATAAACCAGCCAATTTACCACTTATCTTGGATCGATCGATAAGTTTCTGATAAGTGATATCCCCAACATTGATTTAATATGAGTACTTCGCTGAAGTGACTTTCAATATACCTATTTGAACCACCGGTCAAATTGATAGGGATTAGCTTAAATTCTCGGTTTATCGGACGGGATTGACTCCGATTAGACTGCATCCGAACTAGCCATGATGGAAACTGGTTTCATCTCACAATCACATTTCTCAGCTGACCTCCAGTGAGACTTTATTTTCTTTTGGGCAGGGGGAGAATAATCACATGTGTCTTTGGAAAATTTTGTTAATGGTAGTGTGGGGTTGTGCTCAAAAGCACCCATTCTTTTCCTATTATTTTGTTTTCGTGAATGTAAGGAGGATAAAAGATGAGTTAATACTTCTATGCATTTAATAGGGACACATGCTGATGTTGATAGTTTTTTTAATAACAATGGTAGTATTATCTTTAATCTCGATATCAAATCTAACCATTTATAGTTTGGTTTCACCATGTTGAGGGCCAGAACCCGTACATACTTGCTTAAAATCTGAGCGATAATAATTAAGATCCACCAAATTCAGAGCCATAGTTTTATTTTATTTAAGAATTTCTAGCACACTCCTATTTGTTCTTAGCAAATTTTCCTCCATAATAAGATAACAATTCATGCTAAACTCTAATCAAGAGACAAAATCTGTCACTTTGTAAGTCTATATCTTTTTGTAAGAATTGCTGCCATATTCCTCTTCTTGCGCTGTGTTTGGTATTCTTGCATCTTCAGGAAACCACTTATTTATTTCTACTTTCCGATGTAATGATTACTTGAAAACATCTTTTGGATATTGCTGGAAAAGAAAAAGAGGAAACTATGACAGACTGCACGGGGAACAATCCTGTGCCTCGACCTTACTGCAGTCTGCAGTTAGTAAACAAATCCCTAATTAAGTAAATCCACAGGACCACAGCCTCAAATTATCATCAACATCTGTAGAACACTCATCATCGTCTTTTGAGTTTTATAACAGCCTGTGCTTCCATAATAACTCGATGTCTACCAGAATCCTTAGTCTGAGAACTGGGAGTCGACCAGTTGGTAGTGGCAGCGGGTGGACGCCCAGCCCACCAGGGTTTGAGTCGCTAACTCCCATTGGGGCTTTACGGTTGCTTCTTCTTATAAAAGGATCACATTTATGATGCATGGTACTTGAAGGTTCTATTGTAGGTACAAGCAGTCTTATTAAATGGTTGGAAAGAGTGAAAGAGTAACATAGTCTTTTATTGAAGTACTGAAGATATCCACACTTAATCTCCACTGTTGCCAGGCAAATTTTGCAGTACGTTCCTAAAAAGAGGAAGTTCATTGGCAAGTTGAAATACACCGGCATGCTCACTGCGAATAGATATTAGATTTACTTGCACTGCATTGTACTCTGTAACTAGATGAAGCATCCATGCTCTGTTTGCTAAGTTGTGCTAGTTTTTTGGCGTTGCTTTACATCATTGTACCTTATTAATAACATCTTTTGTACGAACTATAATAGTTATGCGGTACAGTAGAACTGACTTTCTGTGACCTCCCCTCCCTGGCAGGTATACTGGGATGGTGGAGCTGCTGCATAATGTGGACAGAGCGTCCTCTGTTGATGCCAACCCTACCTCCAAATGAAGCAGTGTTGACCTGTATATGTCTGCCATCTAAAGAAGCTACCGTCCTCTGTAAAGCATCATACATAGACGCATCACGAATTCATTCATACTTTGCTGTTTAGTTTCGAAATTGGTACATGAACAAATGTCGGTAGCACTGCAGCTCTGCTACACATGTGTGTTTCTACAAAGGAGTAACTACCACTGGAAGTCCGAAACAACGAAATGAATCTATACTGTACTACTGTAGTTCGTTCATATCTGTTCTATGTTTCTATGGTATGCTTGTGATGTGTATCATGTCTTCTGGCTACTGCAATCTGGTGGTGCTGGAAACTGTTTCAGAGTTCAGGCATCTGGTGAGAGCCAGTGGAATCCGTTGACGAAGCTCTTGCCTAGGAAGGGGCGGGCGGTGAAGTAATCGAGCTCGCGCGCCCATGGCACGCCGTGCACGGCATCGGCACCGGGACCCCAGTTCCTGTACATCCCGAAGAACGCCGTCCTGTATTGGGCAAGAGGTAACAACAGCAGGTTAGTTTTGCTTCTCAACTATAGTACGACTGTGATTACGGGTCTGAATATTATGCACTAGTGTAGTTACATGCTCTTGTTGCTGGCGTGGTCCCAGTCGTCCCATCCGCCGGGCGCGATGACGTTGTCGAAGTAGGTGTAGGCGTAGACGATCCGCGAGTACTGTCCCATGGCACGCCCGACGTAGAGCATCCCCGTGCCGGTCACCCGGCAGTTGACGAACGCGAAACCGGTGCGCTCGCACGGCCCGTGCCGCCCGTGCGCCGCCACCGACCCAAATCTCCGCGCCGTCGAGTGTAGCTCACAGTCCTGCTCATGTTTTCACAAGAAGAAACAATGAGCTCTCGAATGAATCATCGCAACACTTGTATATACGCATGCATGTGCCACAGAACGTGGCCGCGGCAAGCAGCACCGCGTACCTTGTACAGGGAGCGGCCGTTGCCGAAGATGAAGTCGATGGAGCCCTCGATGTAGCAGTCGCGGAAGTAGTGCCTGCCGGCGTCGTCGCACAGCGTGTCCTGCGCGCCGTAGAACCCGCAGCCGAAGAAGAAGGCCTTGTCGCCGGATATGCGGAACGCCGCCGCCTGCCACCCTTCCATGCCGGGCATTGGTGCTGGGGACGTGTTCTGTCAAAGTCATGGTAGGAACCCATTGTTAGTTGCAAAACCATGCCAACCAAACGAACAAAATCCAGAAAAGGAAGAGAGGCATTTGCTCGGCCCAGGGTCCAGTCAGCTAGCTCTCGCCGTAGTCAGAAGAAGCCAGTACATACACCCGGTTAACATTGCCTGCTCCAAGTGAAACTCGAAACACATCATATGTATTACTACGAATTCAAAATCTCAAACGAACAAGGATTACACAGAGACACCAAGATGTGGCCTGTGACCCTGAATTTTTTGTTTTTGTCACTTTGTCCGCCTCTGCATGCATTTCTGCCACAGTGCACCACGGGCGTTCTGATGCAAATCAAACCGCATGCATCTGTATATATGTGCCTTGTGACTCGCGTCGTACTTGTGTCGCGTTGGTGTTCGTATGGACCACCGGCTGGCCTGCTGGCCGGTGGGTATGGCTAGCGACGGCGACTCACCTTGAAGCTGATGTTCTTAGCGGTGAAATAGTTAGAGAGAACGGTTACGGAGGCGGTGTTGTAGGTGCGGAGCAGCTGCCCGTCGGGGCCGCGGTCGCTCGCCCTGTCGTGCCACTGCACCACCGTCACCTCGCGCCCGGCTCCCTCGAACGTCATGTACGGCTTCGACGCCGGCACCACCACCTTCTCTCTGCATGCAACACCGGCCGTCAGAAGATAAGAAACACTGTAGGTTCCGGCGTGCATGGAGTTAGTTAGTTCGGTGGAGCTAGATCGAGCTTACATGTAGGTTCCGGCGTTGATCTGCATGATGACGCGCACGGTGTTGTTCACCGGCACCGAGTCCACGGCCTGCTGGATGGAGAGGAAGTCGCCGGCGCCGGTCGCGTCCACCACGATCCGCCGCACGCCCACCGGCTGCCTGTACCGGTGGTGCTGGTGCCCGCGCCTCGTGTCCTGGCACGCCGCCGTCGTCGCCTGCGCCTGCGCCTGCGCCTGGCATGACAACACCGGCAGTAGGCTCGCCAGCGTCGCCGCCAGCACCAGCACTTGCAACGGCGCGCGAGCCATCGATCTCGGGAAGCGAGGATTCGATCAGTGGGCGTGTGCGTGTGTGACGAGGTTCTTTCAGTATCTGTGTGACCAGCTACCTTGCCCGATACCACTCTAGCTTTCAGCCTTTCACTCGCACTGCTCTGTATATATCTAGCTATATACTCTTTCCTTCACATGCATGCGGAGTATACGGTGAGAGCAAGCTAGCCGAGAGGCTTCTTTCCCACGGCCGAGAGGCTTGGAATATATAGAGGCCAGTGTGAGCACTGAGCAGGAGGAGCTTTCGAGCGAATAATGGAGGAGAGAGTGTGGACTCTCGCATGCACACGATAGTCCAAATGCTGCTAGCTTGCATGGAGCGGCCTGTTTTGGAAGTTCTGTCTTGGGCGGACGCCAACGGTCATGCCCTGCCTAGCTAGCTCTTGGAACTACTCCAGCAAGAGATTTTACCGACCTGATGAGTGGCCTGCAGAGAACGTATATCGACTTGAAGCAGATTTCAGAGAAAACACCAGTTCATTTCACAGCCATCTGAGCATGCAGTATACTGCCTAGCTAGTTCCTGACATCCTGCGATGCACCAAATTTCTGTCTGAAGAATGGACCATCTACATTTTTGCACATCGAGCACTATACGTACACTCGATAAGCACATACAGTAGTGGCCGGGTATATGATGGTTGAGTTTACGACGTGCGTGAAATATCAGCTTTTCCGGATCCCTAGACGGGAGAGATGGTCCTGCCCAAATTAAACGGTACTCAGATTAGATGGAGACAATAGCGTATGCATGCATCGGTAGGAGCACCAAGCAAGCCATCAACAGCAAGAGGCCCAAGAAATGCCACCGCAAACGCACGAGATAGAACAGTACAGAACCTCGGTCTGTTTGATCGTCCCTTCATATGAGTTCAGATCCGTTACAGGCTTACAGCCAAGGCAAGCGCATAGCATAACACAAGCTACTGCACTAAACTAATGGGAGATCCTTGATCATGGATGAATAATGGCCAGAATAGTACAATTAAGTTGCAGTAATCTAATGAGATAACCTGAGATAGCAGGCAAGGATACACGAACACAAGCAGCTGCACTAAACTAATGGGAGATCCTTGATCATGGAATGAATAATGGCCAGAATAGTACAATTAAGTTGCAGTAATCTAATGAGATAACCTGAGATAGCAGGCAAGGATACACGGACGTAGTACGTGGGATGCCCATGCTGCACGCACGCACACACGCCAAGCTCGTAAAAGAAGACATTGCGTTGGGAGACGCGCGGCAGGTCGAGCGTTTGTGTGCCCCGCCGCAAAGCAAAGGCCCCTTTCACGACCATCCATCATCCACTCTGTCCCTCGATCGAGTGATTAGCTGTTGATCATCTCAGATGTTAAAAGGTAAACTTTTTCATCTTTGGATTTTGTTCTCTTGTGGGTTATGCATGAGAACCATCTTAATTATCAGTTAGAGTACTAGCATACTACTCTCTCGTTTGATTCATAGGATAGGAAAAGTGTAGTAATAGGAAATCCATAAGATTGTGTTTGGTGTAGCAAAGAAATTGTAAAATAGGTTGAAGTAAACGTTAAAATTCCTATGGGATGTAGTACTATGATTTCTATAGGAAAAATTCCTATGCGAATCAATCTTATGAGTCTAATGACCAATAGGAAAACGAACTCCTATAGGATAAATTTCTTAAAAAATCCTATGAAGTACCTTTGAATCAAATGAGTCCTTAGTTCGGTATTACTCCCTCCATTTTTAAATAAAAGATATTTTATCCTTTACACGCATTCACATGTATACAAATATATCTAGACACGCTTTAATGTGCACATACACTCATTTTATTATGTATTTAGACAATATGTGAAACCGTTAAAACATCTTACATTTAAAAACAAAGGGAGTATAAGTTTGGAGGTCTTTTTTTCGCCAAAAAAAAGGGTTGGACGTCTTTTTTTCGCAAAAAAGGTTGGAGGTCTCTTACAGATACTTTGGAACTATAAGGTCAGAGCATTAATAGGAGTTAATGAGTGAGATTTTAACCCCAATTTAAGGGCTCCTTTGATCCAAATGGACTTTATAAGATTTCTGTAAAAATTTATCCCATAGGTATTTTTTCTTTGTTAGTCCTTTGATTCATAGGATTAGTTATTATAGTAATTTTTTCCATATGAATCTTTGTACTACTTGTCATGGGAATTCTAACATCCACTCCAACCTATTTTTACAATTCTTTTGGTGGAATCAAACAAACTTTGGTACAAACCAAATCCTATAGTATTGGAGTGAGCATGACATAGCAATACTATACTTCCTATTCCTATATCATTCCTATCGTACGAATCGAATAGGTCCTAAAGGATTAGTCACAAACCCCTAACTATTCGGTTAATATAGGTTGTAAATAGATTCAATTATCATATTAAGCTAATTAAATAATAGATCTGATCACTTGGACCCGCGAGGCAGTTATGGTGTGGTATTGCCTATCCAGGTATCAGTTGGCGTGTCTCAATTTTTTTTTGAGGTTTCAGAAGTTCACTAACTTTGGTCAATTCTTACGAAAGGTGAAGAAACTTTCAGATAGTTAGTCTACACTGTCTCAGACTTTAGATAGCTCATACTGATAAAATTACCGGATTTCCTATGATTTTTTTTAACTATTTCACAATTTTTTTTAGATCTCACAAAGCGCGACAAAACTTTCGATTAGCTTATCCAAATTGTTCGAACTTTCTCATATTAGTTAGTGTTCATTGTTAGATGACAACCCACACAGAAAAAAGATGATGGCATTGTGCTATATATGACCGGCAGATGTGACGTTAATCATCTTAATATGAGTCTCATTAAATTGCAATCTATTACACGAATAGTTGACGGGCATGCAAAATGAGTACAGGGTGTGTTTGTTTTTTTTGCAATTTCATCGGTGATGAGTACCGACCGAGGACCACACGACACGGCGGTGTCGAAAGGGCAGGGGCCGTAGCCTGCACTGAGAATAAACCTTGCCTTTTGGGCTGGGATCCATGCGCCCCGCGTTTCTTTTTCACAGTGGAATTTCAGAGACATACAGGACGGAAAACAGTAGCCTTTTGATCGACCGGCGAAACCCGGCGTTGATAAATCCATGCATATCCATCTACACCCTCTCCTCTCTGATATCCGGCGAAATCCTGGTACGATGCGCAAGGAACACGGAAGCTCTTGGATATAGACAGGTGACCATGAATTCACCATCCACCAGACCGCCAGCTCCTTCTCTCCATGACGTACCGGCCGGCGGCGGTGGCGATCACCTTCACCGAGCATATGCATGTCAGCGCAGTCCGGCCGGAGGCGGCGAGGCAGACAAACGCAACGGTCACTTGTACGCGATGGCCAAGGCGCTAGAGACGACGTGCGATGTCGTCGCGTGCATGCGATGTGTGGGCCGTGGGCTGGGTTTGTACGGTAGCAAAGCGTCTCCTTGCGTAGCTAGCTCGCCTTGGATGAACTCAAAAAAAAAAAGCTAGCTCGCCTTGGAAAACAAGACGGCGTTGGGTTTTTTGAAACGTTTGAAAGTGTCGGGCGGCACCGGCATGCATGATGCAATAGCTTGCCGAGAATTGACACATCGAAGCTCGATCTCCGAAACAAACAAAATCGTAAGGTTGGTGGGTAGGGGGCCAGCATGCATGCAGATGCGGGTTCACTTTCCCGTTGAGACCCGTAGAAAGCATTTCTGCTTTAATCGCCCCGCCGGTACACGAGATTTCACTACGCCTGCAGCTGGTCGAGAACTAATTTTGTTTCGTCGATAATAAAGGGCCATTATTACGCATAAGCATCCGGAGGATGCAAAATCATTACAGCCGACCTCTGCATCTCAACTATGCACACAAGCATAACAATCCGATCGAGAGAGGAACAGTACCTAAGACAAATTATAAGGATCAAAAGACAGCCTGTAAAGCAGCTATGAAGAAGATGGAGGCCAGATCCAAAGATTACACCGTCACTCATGTGTGCATAAAAAAATGCCGCGTCATGTCTTCTAAACACCTCTGTAAAATAGGTAACAAAATTTCACACGTTAAAGAGACAACCATGAACGAAAAGGATGTGTACAACGGTAGATGACCTACATAAGAGAGAACTTTTTATTATTAAAAATCTTGGTTGACGCCATATAGCCAATTGCCAAAATATTTGCATCACTACATGAGGGATAGAAGTTCCGAGCCGCTTCGATGGCTGACCATATAGAACGCGAAAAATGAACCTTGAAAAAACAAGTGTTTTATTGCCTCATCATGGTGACAAAACACATATTTTTTGCCCCCTTGTCATTTACGCCTTACAAGGTTGTTCTTTGTGAAGATTACCCTTACGAACCAACTAGAGATTTTCATTTTTATTGGAATGTTTATTTCGATTTTTTCAAAAGTCAGACCTCAAGTGGAGAGCTAATAGTGGCACGCTGCTATTTAGAACGGTTCACGGGTCAATTTCAGATCCAGTTAGCCGGTTTTCTTTTTGTTCGGCATTATTTAGCAAACCATTCTGGATTTAGCAAAATAATCATCTAACCGTATGGAGTCAAAACGATTGTGGGTACCTGATAATCTGATATCAGCCTTCCCGTGTGAGAAAGTCAAATAGGACCAAGCCAAAGGGCAGTCGATCTAGGGTAAAATACATGGCCACACCTCAACCCCGTGCGCGGAAAAGCACTGCCCGCCATCGCCCTCAACGTCGTGCTAAGTGAAACATACCCCCCCCCCCCCAGCAGTTAATTGGTCATGGGTGATATCACACCTATGCGCGCCAAAATGTTTTCCCTACCATCATTCATCGATGAAATTTCGAGATGCATGATGCATGGCACCAGGCGATAGGTTGATGAGGGCTTCCCATGGACTGTGGTAAAAGCCTATCAACTCTATACTATCTAAATTAATAATTATTTCTAAAGTAGGAAATATCACTAACGGCCTGGAACATGCGTGATGGTCCCGAATCGTCCGTCACGGAAGCGTGTCCGTGACGTGGATGCCGAATTATCGCGGACGATTGTAACGTTCTTGACGGTGAAGGAAATAACGTGAAAATCATTCGCGCCAGTCGTAAACAACCGTCACGATCGTTTAATGGGCTGTCACGACTCACGAGCGTTTTCCATCCACCGCGGAAAAAAAAAAATCGCTACCGCTTAGGACGTTCGCGCGCGGAACGAAATCAAATAATGGGCCAACTCGCGCCGAATATTGGGCTTGCGTGACACGGATCAGGTCCAGCGTCAGGAATAATCGTGGTCAGCTAAATTAGAACTTCTGCGACTAATGGAGCGTTTAAATACCTAAAAGATAGAGTTTGGAAAAGAGTTCAGGGATGGTTGGAAATTCTTCTATCGGCAGGGGGCCAGGAGATATTAATTAAATCCGTGGCTCAAGCAATTCCTACATTTTCGATGTCCTGTTTTAAGTTACCAAGAGGCTTGTGTGAGCATATAAAGAGCCTTCTGCGGAGCTTCTGGTGGGGTAGCAAACAAGGCAAGAGAAAGTGTCGGGATGTAATCCCCGGTACCCTAAAGTTATGCTATTGTCATGCTTATGTTCGAGTAAAGAGACGCTACTCGGGCCGACATAAGCATTCTCCCGGCCAGTCTAAGCTGGGGATGGGCCGACTTTATGGATAACTCGGATGGACCAAGGTAGCCAGCAGAGGGGCACGATTCCTTTTGACTTCGGGCTGTGCGAGTTGTCAACTACCTCGACTTCCACCTTGCCGACTCCACCAAGCCATCTTCGACCTCGCCCCCAGCTCGCTCACGTCATCTTCGACCTCGACCTCGCCCCGGCAAGACTTTACGTCCCCGACCACCCCCGGCTTCCCCGACATGGCGGCACCCCCGACTTCCCCAACATGGCGTCGCTCCCGGCTTCCCCGACATGGCGGCACCCCCGGCTTCCCCGACCGGTACGGATGATTCGGAAGACAGGCGCAAGCAGACAAGACAAGGACGCACGCCGCACGGGTTCTGCCTGCCCTGAGTGTGACCAGGCATGGCTACAGTGCCGATGATGTGACTAGAGTAAACTGCATGATGCAGTGAACAGTGCTGACAAGACCCCAGTAGTCAAATCATGAACAGTGCCAGAATAGTGGCATGTGGGCCACCTCTTGTCCCCTGGGCTCCTCCTATATAAGGAGCAACAGGGGGAAGGCCAAAGACACACCCACACACACACGGCCACGGCCGGCCGAGACTCGGGCTGGCTCATTTCCCCCTTTGCTCTTTCCTCCTCAAGCCCTCTTAGAAGCACGCTTCGCCCAGCTCATGCAGCAATCTGTACCACGCATATGCGGAGAGAAGAAATACACAAAGTAGGCTAGATGCTGCAGTAGGGGTTTTATCTCCTCACGAGAGCACCGAAGCAGGGTAAATCCCCGTGTTGATCTGTTCTTCGTGTGCGATCCCTTCGCGTTATCCCTCCCCGAATCCTCTAGCGTCCATCGGCCCCACAAATTAGCCTACCCGTAGGCATCTGTCTGTTCGCCACGACGACAGTTGGCGCCCACCGTGTGGCAGACAGTGGCGCTTGCTGGACTAAATTCGGACGGGACCTTCTTCATCAACGCGGGGACTCGGCATCACCATTGTCCTCGCACTCCAACTCGCCGCCGCAAGCAGAGGCCGGCGCAGCCGGTATCGGCGATCGTCTTCGACAGATCCCGGGTAACTCCCCGACAGTTGCCCGGGTCGTGTCGATCCGTTCGGTCCGCGCAACACCAGACAGGCTCCGTGAGTATTCTTTCCGGTACCGCTTGCAGTTAACTAATTTCAAATATAACTCGCGGACTGCCCCTTCATACCTAATTTAGTTATTTACCCGGAAGCGAGAGGTCGTAACCCGGGGACTGTCATGTTATGTTATCTGTATTTTTTCCCCGGGGGCAAGATGTCTTGACCCGAGGACTGGCTCACCGGTCAGTTTTGCTTTTCATTCTAAGTCGGTAGAGCAACTCGGAAATCAATTTATCTGTATGCATGTGGTTTATGTCTGTTTGTTCCGAGTTATTTGCATGTCGGCACCCGGGATGAACTCGGGGACTGCCCCGTCTTTACTTTTCTGTTTAATCTCAGTTGTTTCTATATTGCCTGTATGCCGGCACCCCGACTTGGAACTCGAGGACTGCCGTGTTTATATGTCTGTCTTGTTCTCTCTGTAGTCTGTATGCCGAATAAACTTATAACCATGTTTCAAAGTTAAAGTAACGTATGCTATCGGATATAATCTTGTGACTCGACTGACGAACGACTAAATGGTAGTCAAGAGCAGAGATTTTGGAGTGTAGTGAACATGAAAACAAACTCGGGGACTCGGTCTAAAAAGCAATTCGGCATACGTTGTCTGTGTGTTTCCCCCGGGAGCGAGATGTCTTGACTCGGGGGCTGGCCGGTTAGTCGGTTCTGTTCTTTCTGTTAGGTCTCTAAAATAACTCGGGGACTCGGTGAAGCCGAGTCCGCATCCCAATGCCTAGCTCGGCAGCTCGTCGTAATTTCTGTCTCGAGTTGAATTTAGTTTGACTTGTTAAATAGAGTTATCGCTCCTGTAAAATATCATTATATATATGCCTGAACTGACATTGAAAGGTGATGTCGGGTTTTATCGAGAGAATATTCATCTCAAAGGTCTTGATCATGTCGGTTATCTCGGATCCATCTTATATTTATTATGGCCTAAAAGTATATCCCGGACTATCGTTGATGTCGTTTTGCCGAGTTGTAAATGGCATGTTACACCGTGTTATTGCTTATGTCGGTAAGATTTAATTTGATCGGTTAATTAGAATTGTCGCTCCTGTTAAATATTCATATAATATATGTATGCATGAACTAACGTTGAAAGGTGATGTCGGTTTTACCGAGAGAGTATTCGTCTCAAAGGTCTTGATCATGTCGGTTATTATGTCGGTTATCTCGGATCCATCTTATAGTTATTATTGTCTCAGTGTATATCACGGATAGTCTTTAGTATCGGCTTGCCGAGTTATAATGGCATATCATACCAAGGTGTTGCTTATTTCGGTTCGCCACTGTATCACGGCATCATTCCATATCCCAGATCGTCGTTTATTTCGGTTCGCCACTGTATCACGGCATCATTTCATATCCCAGATCACCATTTATGTCGGTTCGCCATTGTATCACGGCATCCTTCCATATCCCAGATCGCCGTTTATTTCGGTTTGCCACAGTATCACGGCATCTTTCCATATCTCAGATCATCGTTTGTTATGGTTTGCCAAAGGCAACGTGTGTGATGAGCCCAGAGTGGTGATACGTTCATTTTGCATCACTATTTTATATCATAATTTACTGTTATTCATTGATATATTTCATATTTGGAGATGATACTTATGTTATTTCATCTATTTTGCATGTTTGATAATTATTGGAGGATGAATCACCGGAGTCTGAATTCTGCTGGAAAAAGCACCGTCAAGATACATTATTTGCAAAGCTCAGAAAACAAAATGAAGAATACCCAAAGTCCTATTTTTCCAGATGACGAAGGGTGCCAAAAGGGGGAGGGGGGACCAGATGAACCACAGGGGGCCCACCTCAGGTCCTGGCGCGGCTCCCAATGCTGCCGCGCCAGCACCTGATGGCGCCGCCCTGGCCCACCTCTGGCGATGCCCTTTCGCGTACTTGATGCCCCCGAAAACCTAAGATCAGGGGGATTACGGAGAAACAGAGCCGCCGCCTCCACGAGGCGGAAACCACCGAGAGAGAAAAGCTCTCCGGCAGGCTGAAAAGCTGCCGGGGAAATCCCTTCCCGGAGGGGGGAAATCGTCGCCATCGTCACCGTCATCGAGCTGCACTTCATCGGGATCATCATCACCATCATCTCCACCGCCGACACCGTCATCTCCATCGTTCCACACCGTTTCCGCTGTAACATATAGGGCTGAATCTTGTGCATTTGATAGGGGAAACTCTCCCGGTGTTGATTACTATTGTTATTGATGCTATTGGGTGGAACCGTTGAATTAAGGTTTATGTTCAGATTGTTACCCATCATTATATCATCTCTGATCATGATCCACATGATGTGTTGTGAGTAGTTCGTTTAGTTCTTGAGGACATGGGAGAAGTCTAGATGTTAGTAGTGAACTATGTTGAGTAATATTTAATGGTTTGATATTTAAATTGTGGTGCTATTCCTCTAGTGGTGTCATGTGAACGTCGACTACATGACACTTCACCTTTATGGGCCTAGGGGAATGCATTGTGTATTCGAATATTAATTGTGGGGTTGCCGGAGTGACAGAAACCTAAACCCCCGTTGGTATCTCGATGCATGAGGGATGGTAGGATCTCAGAGTTTAAGGCTGTGGTTAGATTTATCTTAATTACTTTCTTGTATTTGCGGATGCTTGCAAGGGGTATAATCACAAGTATGTATTAGTCCTAGAAAGGGCGGTGCATTAGAATAGGTTCACCCACACAACACTTATCGAAACACTAAATATTAATCATCTATATGAAGCGAAAGCACTAGACATAAATCACATGTGTCCTCAAGAACGTTTGGTCATCATAAGTAAACAAACCGGCTTGTCCTTTGCTCTAAAAAGGATTGGGCCACTCGCTGCAATTATTATTGCCGCGCTCTATTTACTCGCACTTTATTTATCTGCATTATCAAAAACTACTAAAAACTTGTCTGCTAGTGTTTACAGTGAAATACTCATCAAAACTGCTTGTCAGCACCTTCTGCTCCTCGTTGGGTTCGACACTCTTATTTATCGAAAGTACTACGATACACCCCCTATACTTGTGGGTCATCAAGACTATTTTCTGGCGCCGTTGCCGGGGAGTGAAGCGCTATTGGTAAGTGGAATTGGTAAGGGAAACTTTAGCTGTAAGTGCTGTTTTTATTTCTGTCTCCTAATTTGCTTAATTATGGAGAGAGTATCTATTGCTTTACTGTTTGGAAAGGCTTCTACCACTGCTGAGGTAGAAAATGAGGCGCCACCTGATGAAATAGTGCCATTTAAAATACCTATGAAAATTATTGATCGTGTTATGGATAACCGCTATGAAGGGGATGGAACTGTCCACCCCGGTGATCATTTACTGTTTTTACATGAATTATGCGAGTTGTTCAAGTGTGCAGGTATTACAATGGACAAAGTTAGGAAGAAATTATTCTCCATATCACTTACTGGGAGAGCTGCGCATTGATATAAATTGTTGAATAACAGGAGTTCTCTTGGATGGGAGGAACTTGTACCTCTCTTTTACTCTAAATTTTATCCTCCAAGTGAGATTCACCAAGATCGGAATTCTATATATAATTTCTGGCCTCATCATGGAGAAAGTATTGCCCAAGCTTGGGGGAGATTGAAGTCACTAATGCTCAAATGCCCCATTCATGAGCTTCCTGATAATATTATTGTTGATAACTTCTATGCAAGACTCTCTTTTGAAGATAAAACATTATTGGATACTTCTTGTGCTGGATCATTTACTCGTAATAAAGAAGAGTTTAAATGGGATCTTCTTGATCGTATTGAAGAGAATACTGAAGCATGGGAGAACGACAAAGGTAGGGAGTCAGGTATAAAATATGACTTCGAATGCATTAAAACTTTCATGAATACTGATGCATTTCGAAATATTAATAATGCTTATGGTCTTGACTCTCAAGTTGTTGGAAATTATTATAAATCCTTTGCTGCATATTTCGGTTTGCCCAAGGAGGGATTTGAAAAATATCATGAACCTTATAAAGATAAATCTATTGCTCATATAACTAAAAGCATTGAAGTTAATACTGTTGATCATATTATTCCTGAGCCTTATATTGAAAAAATTCCTTTTCCTATTAAAATGAATGAACATTCTGTTATGGCTAGTGTTGTTAACAAAAGCACAAAGAAAGCTATAGAACCTGATGAACAAATTAAAATTGAAACTCCTGTGGCAATAGTTAAAGACCTTGTCACTAAAAATGTTGGGGATGAGTATATTATATTTTGTGAAGATGCTTCTAATGTTGTTTCTCATCCTAAAAGTTCAAGGAAAACTAGTGTTCCTGTGTTATCTGTTAAAATTGGTGATCATTGCTATTATGGTTTATGTGATATTGGTGCAAGTTCAAGTGCTATTCCTTATGGGCTTTATAGAGAAATTATGCATGAGATTGGTTCTTGTGAACTTGAAGAAATTGATGTGGTTATTCAACTTGCTAATAGAGAAACTATCTCTCCGATTGGTATTGTTAGAGATGTTGAAGTTTTATGTGGTAAGACTAAATATCCTGCTGATTTTCTCGTACTTGGTGCAGCTGCTAGTAAGACTTGTCCTATCATTTTTGGTAGACCTTTTCTAAATACTTGCGGTGCTGTTATAGACTGTAAAAAAGAGAAAATCTTTACTAAGTTTGCTGGTGATTCGTATGAATTCAATTTTTCGAAATTTGCTAAGACACCTTATGAAACCGAATTACCCAATGAGGATTTTAGAGTAGAACAACTTGCCTCCATTGCTCTTGCTCCTAACAATGTTCTGCAGCAATTTATGGAAGATCATGAAAGTGAAGTCTTCAGAGAGGAGAGGGATGAACTTGAGGAAATATTCCTCCGTCAACCTATTCTTAAACATAATTTACAGGTGGAAGACTTGGGTAAAACACTTCCACCTAAAGAAGATCCTGTTTTTGATTTAAAACCTTTGCCTGATAATCTTAAGTATGCTCATATTGATGATAAGAAAATATATCATGTTATTATTAGTGCTAACCTTTCAGTTGAAGAAGAGGAAAGATTATTGGAAGTATTGAAGAAACACCGTGGAGCTATGGGTTATACTTTGGATGATTTAAAAGGGATTTCTCCTACTATATGTCAACATTCTATTAATATGGAGCCCGATGCAAAACCAGTTGTTGAACATCAACGCCGTTTAATACCCAAGATGAAGGAAGTGGTAAGAAATGAGGTATTTAAACTTCTTGACGCTGGTATTATTTATCCTATTGCTGATAGTAGATGGGTTAGTACTGTGCACTGTGTCCCTAAGAAAGGTGGAATTACTGTTGTGCCTAATGAAAATGATGAACTTATTCCTCAAAGAGTAGTTGTTGGTTATAGAATGTGCATTGATTTTAGAAAGGTTAATAAAGTTACTAAAAAGGATCATTATCCATTACCCTTTATAGATCAAATGTTAGAGAGATTAGCCAATAAAACCCACTTTTGCTTTCTTGATGGTTATTCTGGTTTCTCTCAAATTGCTGTTAAAACTCAAGATCAAGAGAAAACCACATTTACTTGTCCTTATGGTACTTATGCTTATAGACGTATGCCTTTTGGTTTATGTAATGCTCCTGCTACTTTTCAAAGATGCATGTCTGCTATCTTTCATGGTTTTTGTGAGAAAATTGTGGAGGTGTTCATGGACGATTTCTCCGTCTATGGTACTTCTTTTGATAATTGCTTGCACAATCTTGATAAAGTTTTGCAGAGATGTGAATAAACTAATCTTGTTCTTAATTGGGAGAAATGTCACTTTATGGTTAATGAAGGAATTGTTCTTGGACATAAAATTTCCGAAAGAGGTATTGAATTTGATAGAGCCAAAGTGGAAGCAATTGAGAAAATGCCTTGCCCCAGAGATGTTAAAGGTATTCGTAGTATTATTGGTCATGCTGGTTTCTATAGAATGTTTATTAAACATTTTGCTAAGGTATCAAAGCCTCTTACTAATCTCTTGCAAAAAGATGTACCATTTGTTTTTGATGATTATTGTAAGGAAGCTTTTGAAACTCTTAAGAAAACTTTAATAAGTGCTCCTATTGTTCAACCACCTGATTGGAATCTATCATTTGAAATTATGTGTGATGCTAGTGATTTTGCTGTTGGTGCTGTTCTTGGACAAATAATAGATAAGAAGTTAAATGTTATTCATTATGCTAGTAAGACTCTTGATTCTGCTCAAAAGAATTATGCTACAACTGAAAAAGAATTTCTAGCTGTTGTTTTTGCTTGTGATAAGTTTAGACAATATATTGTTGATTCTAAAGTTATTATTCATACTGATCATGCTGCAATTAGATACCTTATGGAAAAGAAAGATGCAAAGCCTAGGCTTATTAGATGGGTATTACTTTTGCAAGAATTCGATTTGCATATTGTAGATAGTAAAGGTGTTTAAAATCCTGTTGCTGATAATCTGTCTAGATTGGAAAATATTGCATATGATCCTATTCCTATTGACGATAGTTTTCCAAATGAACAATTGGCAGCAATAAGGGTGAGTTCACGAGACAGTCCTTGGTATGCTGATTATGCTAACTTTATTGTTTCGAATTATTTGCCTCCAACCTTTTCAGCTCAACAAAGAAGAAAATTCTTTTATGACTTGAGGCATTATTTTTGGGATGACCCACACTTATATAAAGGAGTGGATGGTATTATGATGTGGGCATCGTCGGCATTATATTGGTCCGTTGACACGCTAGGACATTATTTGATAATATGTAAAAGTCTAAGGCAGTGTTAACTAGGCCTGCGTGCCAAGTCTATGACCGAACCCGCCATGGGTCGGTTTGTATCCAGGTCGAGTCCAACTAGGTCTATGAGTCATGTTAGATTCGGTTTGGGTTTGTCCAAACCGACTAGTGTTTGGCCTCCTATATAAAGGAGCCAGCGGCTAGGGTTTAGGGGAGTTCAATCGTTTAGTCAAAATACTATCTTGTGCTCCATCGTGTATCATCCCTCCGGGGACGGCGTTGCCGTGTTATTTTATATAGATTGCCGTGAGGGTTCTTGTGATCATCAAGGATTATCAGGCTCAGGTTTGAGGCGTGGTGATCTTCATCACGTTGCATGCTGGATTCGTTCCTCTTCTTCAGGTGACGTTCATCGCGTTGTTGGAAGATTTATCTATCAGTAGACTTGCGGTGAAAGATCGGGCAACAATCTTAGGATCGCTCGAACGATCCTTATCATCTGGTATCAGAGCCAAGGGTTTATCACCGCGAGTTTGTTCTGCTGAGATCGATCTGCTCTTTTGAAAGCTTGTGGATTGATTTTGCTTGGAGGTGTCGAGTTGGCGCGTTGTTGCATCTCGGCAAGATACGGAGATAAAGAGCGACAACAGTTATTTCGATCTGACGAGTTGGTCGTCGATCTGCTGTTTTCTGCTGTCAGCGAGTTCTTTTCTGGTTCGAGTTTGTTGCGTTTCCAGCGACAGAACCGATCGAAGGAAAAAAAAAAGAGATCGCGTGGAGAAAGGAAAGGAGCAGCAGAGATCGCGTGGAGAAAGGACAAGGAATTGTTTCCTAGTTTGTGTAGCTATTTTATTTCCATTGTTTCAGATCGGAATAAAAGGAAACATGGAAAGAGCAGATTGCTACGTATAAGGCCAAAATTAGGCAGGAGAGGATCTGATTGCTACGTAAAGGAAGGAAAGAAACATAAAAGCAAAGAGGAGATCTCGCATTTAATTTGTTCCGGATTTTGTCTGATTAATTCCGGACAGAAAAAGAAAGAAGCAATCTCGTATTAAATTTGTCCCGGATTTAGGAGAGAGAATTTTGAATCAGAAATAGAAGGAAATATTCAGTTCCGACTTTTGAGAAGGAAAGAAGAGATTCGGATTTAGTTTTTCCGGATTTCGTGCGATTCCGATTTTTCGGGAGTTCAGGAAAGGAAAGAGGAGATCTCGGATTTAATTACTCCGAATTTTGTGGGATTCGAATATAGAAGATTTGATTCAGGAAAATCAACCCAGACGTGCTCAGCTTTTGGTGAATTTTCGTGTAGATTTTTTGCGTGCGATTTTTTTAGGTATGAGTTCACCGAGGCCTGTTCGTCTGACCGAGAAGGCCGGTGATGTTTATCACGACTACACTGGTATCATTGTTGGTTTCGCTTTTGATCCAACAAAAATCAAGTGGAAATTGGACAGCTCGGCGACCCCCGCAGAATATCAGTCTTGGGAATCTGACATGGACAGTGGTTTTGCAAAATGTCGTACGTTTGATAGCAATTTTGGTGACCCTACCGCATTAGTTATTGCATACCGTCGAGTAGATACAAAGTTGTCGAGTTGGTGGCGGGAAGAGATGCGTGTGAGAGGCATCACATGGCAAACATCTAATTGGGAGGAATTCAAACAATTTCTGCGCACCAAATTTGTGGATCCGTCTATGGATTTAGACAAAAGTCCGGTGGAGGATGTTGTACCAGGGAGTGGGCTGAATATGCAACTCAAGAGAGTACATGGTGATACTTGTACGACAGTGGATAGAGGCCAGCGATGGAATTTATTTCAGGCGGAGTGCATGATCAAGGCCAAAGCATGCAAGTTGATGATTGACAGTGGTAGCTACTGTAATGGCATTAGCAAGGCGGTTGTGGAAGCGTTGGGTTTATCCACATGGCGTATTCCAGAACCGAGGCATGTTCAGTGGGTTAATAGCTGCGGTATGATGAAGATTACTCACAAGGTCCGTGTGCCGTTTACAGTTGGTGACTATGTTGATGAGGTGGAATGCGATGTGTTGCCATTGGAGGTATGTGGACTGTTACTTGGACGTCCATGGCAGTATGATCGTAATGCTATACATGCTGGGAGAGCAAATACATATTCTTTTGCGCATGATGGCAAACATCGGACATTGAAGCCTATGACGGATGATCAAATCAAGTCCGATGTGGTGTTGGTGGTTCGTAAGGAGAAGTTGCGCAAGGCTAAGCCACAGCCAGGGCTAGCTAAGGTGCAGTGTGAGGAGCATGATGCAAAGAGCGTCAGTGATGATATTGTTTCAGCCAAGCCTGTAGATGACAAGCCAGTTGTTCTTGTTAGTGACAAGCCGGTTGAAGTCAAGCCTCATATTGATGAAGGGAAGGATATGTTAGCATGTGTTTCATGTGTTCCACTTACAGTTCGTGCTGACATGGGTGTTCAGACCGATGACAGTGGTGCTGATCGTGTTCCGGTGCATATGGTGCCTCGGGTAGTCAGCCACACTTTTGTAAGAACACCTCGGAGACGTTTTGTTGGGGCAGCAGTGCGTGTGCATAGAGGCAAGGATGGACGTGTTCGTCAGCTGTGTGGCCCAGGCATTACTACTTTGCAGGGTCCTGTTCAGCAGGTTCATGTCCAGCAGCAAAGAGCTCCATCAAGAGTTCAGAAGCAGAAGGTTTTAGCGCCAAAGTCCAAGTTCATTTGGCGAAGAAAGGAGGCGCCAAGTGCTGTGTCAAGTCAAGCAGGCCCAGCGGGAGGATGTGGTGAGGGAGGATTGCCTTCCTCACCACATCCTCCCGCTGGGCCTGCTTGACTTGACACAGCACTTGGCGCCTCCTTTCTTCGCCAAATGAACTTGGACTTTGGCGCCATCCTGGCCGCGCCAGCACATGAGGACGGAGCCTCGGAGTCCGTCTCCTACTCGATTTCGCCCTGTTGCCTTCCTTTTGTCGCACATATTTTTGCTATATAATCTCCCGAGACCCCCGAGGGCCGTATATCGTGTTTTCGACGTGTTTTTGTTTCGAGCTGTTTCTATTCAGATGTCGTATCAGGGATCTTGTTCTGAAGAGTACTCGCTTCGTCGCCGATGCGAACTCCTTCAAGATCTTGATCAAGGGTCTTTTGTTGGATGGGCGGACGATGATAAGGTGAAGGCTAGGCGCAAGGACATGGACGAAAGCGTCATGGAGGAAGTGAAGGAGATGCAGTCGGCCAAAAGAGATCGCCCAAGGACGGGGACTGGCAAGGCCACCTTTGTGGGATCAATTAACGACCAACGTGCTTTTTCTCATAACATGCAGGGGGCAATACCACCTATTCCGGATCTTAGCTCTTTTCCAGATGTGGCAGATGCTCTCTGAGTCACAGATCAGTTTTGCGATCAGTACCGAGTCCTGAGGATGGAAGTGGAAATACTTCAAGAGGAGAACAACAGGCTTCGCAAGATGTTGGAGCGTTTCCTTACTCCACTCCGAGTCGTCCCTCCATCACCACCGAAGGAGTAATTCGTTATCGGTATTGGCATCTCCCTTGGCTTGTTCCAAGCTTGGGGGGAGTGCCGCGGTATTACACCATTATCTTTTATCTTTTACCTTTTAGTAGTGTCATATCATGAGTTGGGAAGTTATCTTATATGATGGTTTGCAATGTGGAAGTATCTCTCTTTTAGTTGGTTATCTATCTATGTATCCCTTGGTGTGAGTTGCCGTTATGGAATATTAATGAGAAATGTTATCATTTACTTTCTGCACACCTTATTTTAGTTTGCAATTTCTATCATATATGATTGATCTTGTTATTAGTATTTGCATCACTTTGGGAACATATAGTAAATCTTTTGGTTTTGGCAAACTTAGCATTGGTCAGTAGCTACAATACTTTGAGACTTGGGAGAAAAAGGAACTACATGTAGACATAGTATTCAATGATCTTTCTCACTTGTAGCTAATAAGTTTAGTATTCACAATTTAAAATTGCTTGTGCTTCCAAGTAAGAATTGCATGATTGTTCTTTACTACATGTATGTTTGTTTGTATCCTTCAACTCTTATGCTTGCTACCCAACCTTGCTAGCCAAAGACCCGTATCGAGAGGGAATGCTTCTCATACATCCAAACCTTCAGCCAAACCCTTGTCACTTGTGTCCACCATACCTACCTACTATGTGGTATTTTGCGCCACTCCAAGTAAATACTTCATGTGCTACCTTTATTCAAAACTACTATACTTTATTTGTGTCAATGTTTATTAGCTCATGAGGAAATAATAGTTGAGTTTGTTATCTTCCATGCTAATTAAGTAACCCTTTACTTGCATGCTCCATC
Organism: Poa annua; assembly: GCA_026929855.1. Taxonomy (NCBI): domain Eukaryota; kingdom Viridiplantae; phylum Streptophyta; class Magnoliopsida; order Poales; family Poaceae; genus Poa; species Poa annua. The sequence continues at coordinate 79,192,567 of CM049433.1, forward strand.
TGCTCGTCACTAATATTGCAAAGAGCTGGTTAGACCACTGTAATATCAAAAAGGTTGAGAAAGTTAAAAATAGACACTCCTCCATGGATTGAGATTGATTGGTGGGCACCCGAGGATTCGGTTAGCCATGGCTTGTGAAAGCAAAGGTTGGGAGGAGTGTCAAGTTATATAAGTGCATATTATAAATGCTTGTTACTAAATAATCGGAACCGCTCTCAACTTGCTTAGTATGGAAGATAACAAGAACTCTATTACCATTCGTTGACAACGACAAACACCGCTTAAAAACTTACTTTGATGCTCTCTATATGATTTCAAAACCTATAAAACTAAAAGCTCTAGCACATGCTTGTATCTCTACTTCCCTCTGCGAAGGGCCTATCTTTTACTTTATGTTGAGTCAGTAAACCTATCTCCTTCTATCTTAAGCAAGCATTTGAGTTAATTGTGATTCAACCATTTATACATTTGTATTGTTAATCATGTCTTTTATTCTTCCTTGTTTAACACATTGTTGTTATCCAATAAATATGACATTGGGAGTTAGCAACTACTCCCTCCGTATCAAAATGTAAGATTTTGTGGCCATTTTTGATCATTATGTATCTAGACATGTTTTAGTGCAAGGTTCAAATAAATTTTGTATTTAAACTTGTCTAGATACATAATGATCAAAAGTGGCCACAACATCTTACATTTTGATACGGAGGGAGTACTTAAGAGGACTATTTTGTAGAGTAAGCTCAATATGTTCATTGTTCTCTGACCAAGAACGAAGTTTGCCAACACCAACTATGGTTTTCTCTATGCACCTTATTGTGATTTGCCTTTACTTGTTACAAGTTGAGTTATATGAATGAAGTTATTATCTAAGATGACTTGTGTATTAATAGATGTGATGCTTCTTGTCCGTATATTGTTTATCGACACTTCACTCCATAAACCTGTGGTCATGTTTACTGAGTTCAGCTTTCGCTTAGGGACAAGCGAGGTCTAAGCTTGGGGGGAGTTGATACGTCCATTTTGCATCACTATTTTATATCATAATTTACTGTTATTCATTGATATATTTCATATTTGGAGATGATACTTATGTTATTTCATCTATTTTGCATGTTTGATCATTATTGGAGGATGAATCACCGGAGTCTGAATTCTGCTGGAAAAAGCACCGTTAAGATACATTATTTGCAAAGCTCAGAAAACAAAATGAAGAATACCCAAAGTCCTATTTTTCCAGATGACGAAGGGAGCCAAAAGGGGGGGGGGGGGGGCAGATGGGCCACAGGGGGCCAACCTCAGGTCCTGGCGCGGCGCCCAATGCTGCCGCGCCAGCACCTGATGGCGCCGCCCTGGCCCACCTCTGGCGATGCCCTTTCGCGTACTTGAAGCCCCCGAAAACCTAAGATCAGGGGGATTACGGAGAAACAGAGCCGCCGCCTCCACGAGGCGGAAACCACCGAGAGAGAAAAGCTCTCCGGCAGGCTGAAAAGCTGCCGGGGAAATCCCTTCCCGAAGGGGGGAAATCGTCGCCATCGTCACCGTCATCGAACTGCACTTCATCGGGATCATCATCACCATCATCTCCACCGCCGACACCGTCATCTCCATCGTTCCACTCCGTTTCCGCTGTAACATCTAGGGCTGAATCTTGTGCATTTGATCGGGGAAACTCTCCCGGTGTTGATTACTATTGTTATTGATGCTATTGGGTGGAACCGTTGAATTAAGGTTTATGTTCAGATTGTTACCCATCATTATATCATCTCTGATCATGATCCACATGATGTGTTGTGAGTAGTTCGTTTAGTTCTTGAGGACATGGGAGAAGTCTAGATGTTAGTAGTGAACTACGTTGAGTAATATTTAATGGTTTGATAATTAAGTTGTGGTGCTATTATTCTAGTGGTGTCATGTGAACGTCGACTACATGACACTTCACCTTTATGGGCCTAGGGGAATGCATTGTGTATTCGAATATTAATTGTGGGGTTGCCGGAGTGATAGAAACCTAAACCCCCATTGGTATCTCGATGCACGAGGGATGGTAGGATTTCAGAGTTTAAGGCTGTGGTTAGATTTATCTTAATTACTTTCTTGTATTTGCGGATGCTTGCAAGGGGTATAATCACAAGTATGTATTAGTCCTAGAAAGAGCGGTGCATTAGCATAGGTTCACCCACACAACACTTATCGAAAAACTAAAGATTAATCATCTATATGAAGCGAAAGCACTAGACATAAATCCCATGTGTCCTCAAGAACGTTTGGTCATCATAAGTAAACAAACCGGCTTGTCCTTTGCTCTAAAAAGGATTGGGCCACTCGCTGCAATTATTATTGTCGCGCTCTATTTACTCGCACTTTATTTATCTGCATTATCAAAAACTCCTAAAAACTTGTCTGCTAGTGTTTACAGTGAAATCCTCATCAAAACTGCTTGTCAGCACCTTCTGCTCCTCGTTCGGTTTCGACACTCTTATTTATCGAAAGTATTACGATACACCCCCTATACTCGTGGGTCATCAAGTGGCCGAGGTATCGAAACATGTGTGATATGCCCAGAGTGGCCGAGATAGCCTTATGTCAAACCAGCAGTGGCTTGAGACATCTATGTCGGTAAGTGCCCAGAGTGGCTACCGGACATCCGAGACACCCGAGATATCCTTATGTCAAACCAGCAGTGGCTGGAGACATCTATGTCGGTAAGTGCCCAGAGTGGCTACCGGACATCCGAGACACCCGAGGTACCCTTACGTCAAACCAGCAGTGGCTGAAGACATCTATGTCGGTAAAATGCCCAGAGTGGCTAAGGAACCGGCATATGACTGTATTTTTGCAGGTACAAGGAGTAGTACGTGAAGACGATGATGTTATTATTTTTCTATGTCTGCGCGCGACTCTGCGAGTCCCCCGCAGCCTCGGGGACTAGTGTCGGGGATGTAATCGCCGGTACCCTAAAGTTATGCTGTTGTCATGTTTATGTTCGAGTAAAGAGACGCTACTCGGGCCGACATAAGCATTCTCCCGGCCAGCCTAAGCTGGGGATGGGCCGACTTTATGGATAACTCGGGTGGACCAAGGTAGCCAGCAAAGGGGCACGATGCCTTTTGACTTCGGGCTGTGCGAGTTGTCACCTACCTCGACTTCCACCTTGCCGACTCCACCAAGCCATCTTCGACCTCGCCCCCAGCCCGCTCACGTCATCTTCGACCTCGACCTCGCCCCGGCAAGACTTTACGTCCCCGACCACCCCCGGCTTCCCCGACATGGCGGCACCCCGGACTTCCCCGACATGGCGTCGCTCCCGGCTTCCCCGACATGGCGTCGCCCCCGGCTTCCCCGACATGGCGGCACCCCCGGCTTCCCCGACCGGTACGGATGATTCGGAAGACAGGCGCAAGCAAACAAGACAAGTACGCGCGCCGCACGGGTTCTGCCTGCCCTGAGTGTGACCAGGCATGGCTTCAGTGCCGATGATGTGACTAGAGTACACTGCATGATGCAGTGAACAATGCTGACATGACCCCAGTAGTCAAATCATGAACAGTGCTAGAATAGTGGCATGTGGGCCACCTCTTGTCCCCTGGGCTCCTCCTATATAGGAGCGAGCACCAGGGGTAAGGCCAAAGACACAGCCACACACACACGGCCACGGCCGGCCGAGACTCGGGCTGGCTCATTTCCCCCTTTGCTCTTTCCTCCTCAAGCCCTTTTAGAGGCACGCTTCGCCCAGCTCATGAAGCAATCTGTACCACGCATATGCGGAGAGAAGAAATACACAAAGTAGGCTAGATGCTGCAGTAGGGGTTTTATCTCCTCACGAGAGCCCCGAAGCAGGGTAAATCCCCGTGTTGATCTGTTCTTCGTGTGCGATCCCTTCGCGCTATCCCTCCCCGAATCCTCTAGCGTCCATCGGCCCCACAAATTAGTCTACCCGTAGGCATCTGTCTGTTCGTCACGACGATAGAAAGACATGCTGGGTAGCATGGGAGGAGATGACCAAGCCCAAAAGTATGGGGGGTTTAGGGTTCAGGGACATCGAACTTTTTGACCTCGCTCTACTCGCAAGACGGGCATGGCGCATGGTCCACGATCCACACACGCTCAGTGCTAGAATTCTAAAAGCTGTTTATTTCCCGGCTTGTGATTTCCTGGAGGCCGAGTTGGGTGCAGCTCCGTCGAGAGTGTGGCGTGCTATCATGGAAGGAAAAGATGTGTTGAAACAAGGACTCATCCGCATGATAGGCACAGGGGAGAAAACGGAAATCTGGAACATGAATTGGTTGCCGAGAGATGGCCTCCTTAGGCCAGTGGCGTGTACACACGATGATCCACCTTATTTGGTGTGTGAGCTCATTGATCCTACCACTAGATCGTGGGACATGGCGAAGGTGCAGACTTTCTTGACACCCATGGATGCTGATATAGTTCAGAACATACCGTTACCGACTAGACAGCAAGATGATTGTTGGGCTTGGCATTATGATCGGCGGGGATTGTTCTCAGTCAGGTCAGCATACAAGATGCTCGTGTGTAGAAGGGAGTGCAGGTCAGCTTGGCTGTACAACACTGCAGGAAGATCAGACACAAGGAGCGAAGCAAAGGAATGGACTTCTCTTTGGCAGGTTCAGGTTCCTTCGAAGCTTCGTGTGTTCCTATGGCGGCCGGCAAAACAATCCATCCCAACAACCGATGTGTTACATCATAGGAACATGGCGACACATCATTTATGTGGTATATGTGGGAGAGTACAGTCCTGGAAACATGCTCTACTAGACTGCAATATGGCGCGCAATGTATGGGCTTTGTTGCCGGAAGAGCTGGTAGAGGTTCTGATCAATATTGAGGAACAAAGCCCATAAAAGAAGTTGGCTAGCTGAAGTGATCAGCGCATTATCGCATGTGGACCTCACGATGATGGTGGTGACACTGTGGGCTATCTGGCATGCGAGGAGGAAGACATTGTATGAGCAAATCTTCCAAAGTCCGTTATCGACTTTCAGTTTCATCAACAGATTTGTTAATGATCTGTCCTTGCTGAAACCTAGTGTTCAGCCAAGACATAAGGTGGTGGTGGCAGCACCACGGTGGATACCTCCGACAGTAGGAACAACAAAAATCAATGGCGACGCTCAATTTCCAAGAACGGAGGGTTTGCGGCGATGGCAGCAGTTGCACGCAACGTCGAGGGTAGGTTTCTTGGAGCTTCGGCCCTTGTGGTTCAGGGGGCGTCGGAGCCGGAGATGCTGGAGGCAGTGGCATGCAGGGAAGGTGTGGCGCTGGCATATGATCTGAATTTGCAACGGGTTACCTTGGCAAGTGACTGTGCTAATGTTATCCGAAGCATTCAGTCGGGAGACAAGCTGGGTGCTTATGGCCAGCTGGTGAGTGAGCTAATGGCGGTAATGACAGACTTTCAAGAATTCAAGTTTGTCCATGAGGGTCGCCGGTCGAATGTTGATGCCCATAACCTTGCGAGAGGATCTTTACATGCTGGAGTGGGGAGGCATACTTGGTTCATTAGTTCACCTGAGGGTGTTTGTACTAATGCTTTGGATACACCAGTTGGTGTTTGTAATCAGCAGGAGCAACAAGTTTCTGACGCGCTCTTTTTCTCCAAGGTACTTAAGTGGACTGGGAGGTTTTTAATGAGGCGGCTTGTTTGCTATTAATAAAGTGGTGTTATTCTATAAAAAAAAAGAAGCTAAATTAGAACTTGATCGTGAGCTGCTCTGCTTAACCGTTCCCTTCTCTTTCTCGTGTCAAACTCGATAGCTTCGTCCCCGCCGACGCCACCCTGCCATGGCGAACTGCGCCGCTGCTGCGAGGCCATCATCAGCTAAGCCGCTCCCCTGCCACCACCCCCTCATGTAAGACTTCGCGTTCTTCAACCTACCGGAGCCACGCCTCCCTGATAACCTAGCGCGCGACCTGCTCTGACATCCTCTCCGGCCGGCCTGCTCCCCGTCGATCTGATCTCCCCTCGAGGTAATGGCACGGTCTTCTTCTCTACTCTCAGTCTCTCGTATGTTCTTACTAGTTCTTGATCTTCTCTGTTCTCAATCTCTACTCTCTTTTTCTGAATTTTGAAGTTTCGGTTCATCCTCTCCCGCATCATCTCCGTCTGGCCTGTTCCCCGTCGATCTGCTCTCCCATCGAGGTAATGACACGTTCTTCTTCTCTCCTCTCAATCTCTCACATTTCTCTCACTAGTTCTTGATCTTCAATGTTCTCAACTGATCTACTGTTTTTCTCTGATTTTTTCCAAGTATTGGTTCAGCCGCAACTGATATGCTCTCTGTCGCCGATCCAAACGCCACGGCCCGCGTGCCCTTCCCCCAGCTTTCCCGTGCACCATCTCCCTATTTACTGCTTCAGGTACAACATAGTAATAAGGATCTTGAGATAAGTATGTGGCAACCGCTTTGGTGTTGAGCTGCTCTTGTGTGGCTGCTCGTGCGTGTGGAGTAGATTGGGATAACAGAGAGATAGCTCAATTTGTGAACTGATGATAGTGCGTGTTAACTGATACTCCCTCTGTTCTAAATTAATTGACTTCTATTTGCCCACATATGTGTATGTCATGTGGGCAAATAGAAGTCAATTAATTTGGAACGGAGGGAGTACATGGTTGATGCTAGCTGAATTTGAGTTACATGCATGCTAACTGGATATATTCAGATTAGAATTAAAGGTAAAGTGTCCAACTTCAGTACCTGCTGAGAACTGGTATTAGATATATGCTGAAACAACACATTGTTTCATGTTGTGCTAAAAATCATATGTATACTCGAGTCAGAAGTTTAATTGGAGAAACAATCATTCTATACTGCTGGTCCTTTTTGTTTATTTATAGAACAAGGCTGTGATGTAATCTGAGTTTTTATGGTTGTTGCTTTGTAACTTCAGTGATTAATTATGAATTTTTTCCTTGCTGTTTCGTGCATGGACTAGGCTTATTGATCCAAGTGTGCTGACCTGAGTACCCGACATGGCTGTCAGTGATGAAACTTCGGTATGTACATGATATGACATTCCTTTTATTTTTATGTGTTTTCCTTTCAATATTGTTGATGCACTGTGATATTGGTTAAATTGCACTACAGAATGATAGAGGTTGGATGTACAGTGGTTGGAAACGTGGAAAACCAACAGATGAGTGGTATGAAACCACCAAAGAATTCTTAGATTTCGCCTTTTCTGCTCAAGCAAATGTAGTGCATAATGGAAAGATTAAGTGTCCCTGCGCGGATTGTCGTAACTACATTACAAAAGATAGAGATGATGTGGAGTTAGATTTGTGTGGATTTGGTTTCAAGCGTAATTACAGTGTTTGGACAGAACATGGTGAGGAGCGTGTCCATCGAACTGACCATGTAGTTGTTGACGATAAAAGAAGCAATGTAAAGCCATCAAACTCGATGTCCTGCCAAGCTTTATTGAGGAGGAACCAATACTTGGAAAAAAGAAATAAGAGAAATGGTAGCTATTTCAAAGTAAGTTATCTGATTTTGTATGCATTAAGAATATCTTACTTGCACAAAAACTGAGCTTCATACTTGAAAAACAGGTACTATTTGCCAATGCTGGACTTGATGTGCCGGAAGACCTTGAAGATGACTTTATGGAAGATACCGATCATGTAAGTGCAACAAAGGTGTACTTTTCATTTTAAATCTGATGCATGTGCCATGAGTTTATTTGTCATTTACTTTAATTGCTGAATATAACTTCTAGAATTAGAATACCTCATTTGCATCTTCCTGGAATTATTTGGGGAATAAACAGTAAACCTTAGACAAGTAGTGCAGTACCACATTCCCACTTGTACACACTGTCTTCTTCCTCTTTTCTCAAAAATTTGAAAGTTTAAGATCCACTTTAATATTACAGCTTAAGCTTGTTTACTACTAACCCCTAAGCAATAAGAAAACAGACAGACCTAAGTAGTACACTACGCATCTGTCAGGCCGCAACTACAAAGAACGCACTGCCTAGTTGTTTGCACTACCCTGTTTGATGCACTTTATTTGAGACTCATTATATGTTATTGTAGCTGCACCTATCTTGCCGGTCTACTGAAAATGGTGGAACTCCGTTGACGCCATCGTCCCATGCTGAAGATCAAATTGGTACTCCCCGCAAACCAACATGTGGTTGGATGGTTAGCAGGGTGGTTGTACCCTCAGCCAAACAGAGTTCAAACCCCAGGTTTGACGTCTGTGTGTTGCATTCAGGCGGAATATTCTTTCAGTGGGAGGCGACGTTCCCGTCGACAGCGAGGCGCCTGTGGTGACTTCGTCAATCTCAAGACTCGATCCGCCGGCTCAGTATTTCGGAGGTGCTCATAGGGGTAGGGTGTGCGTGTGTGCGTTCATAGGGTTGGGTGTGCGCGCGTGTATTTGAGCGTCTGCGTTTGTACTGTGTTTCTCAAAAAAAAAAATGGTACTCCCCCATCAGGCCAACATGATGTTGATCATCGGGCACGGGAGGATTCACCCATCATTGACGGCTAAGAAGCATTACTATTGCTCCATGTAGCTAGTGTGTAGCAGTTTGCCGTATTTTATCAGAACTAGTGAAGTTTTAGTATTGGTAGATGTAGATTGAATGAACAATTTGATATTCTCTAGTAGTAGTGACTTGCTTGTTATGAATATGGATTATTGTGTGTTCCCTGAAATGAAATATTTATGTGGATTGTGTTTTTTGATAAATGTTTGTGTCATCAGTATATTAGATTATTGGTATACAAAAAATATTATATTGCTGTCATTTTTTATATATTTAAATATATGTGCGGCTCACATCACCAGCTATCCCTGACGGTTCCAAAGGTTACCCTACAGAACCAGTTTCTGACATGCTATTTTTTTTTGTGACGGGACCTTGATGTCAGCAAAAGAATTTCCTGACATTGTGGCATTCCCGACTTCCGTTAGGATCGTGGTGCATTTCTGATGGGAAGAATTCCTGACGGGAAGAGTTCATGGCGGCCAGGGATGGCCACTTTCGTGGTGAACATAATCCGTCAGAAAATGCTGTCAGAAAATAATTCCACGACGGGCCGTCGTCAGAAATCACGTTCTTTCCTGACACTGTTCTGTTTTGCTCAGTTTCCTAACGGGGATGTTCCGGTTTGGGGTAGTGACTAGCCAGTGATACCAAGTTTGCATTCTTTACATAAACCATATAGATGTCTCTTATCGGCCTTTATTCATGTAGAGTTATGATAATTTCCACACGTAGTGTAAGTTGCGAATAAATTCAAACTAATTACCTGCAACGTACTCCCTCCGTTCTAAATTAATTGACTCAGATTTAGTGTAAGTTGTATTAAATCTGAGTCAATTAATTCAGAACGGAGGGAGTATTAGGTAGAGAATAAAGATCAAGGAAGGGTGTAACTAGAGACCTGAATCTACACTCAACAAGTCTGTGGCATTGATGGGTCTCCAAAGTTTTCATTTCCCGTTCTTCATTGTAATTTGAGCTAGCTATAGGCTATTCAAGTTGTAATAATCTATACTACAATTGCCAAACACCCCTTTGCGTTTTCCAATATTCAAAGTATTCATAAAATGTAATATTTTGTGCGAACGAGTTTTAATGTTATGTTTTCTAATCCAAACATCTAAATTTTGGAATCAAAATTTTGTGCAGATTTTATCTTGAGCTAGCTTCGGAATAGCTAAACAAGTCGAGATATTTTTAAATAATATTATTTTTAATAAGTATTTCGGAAGGTAGCACGCGCGACAGCGGAATTTGAATTATAGCGCGCCGTCGTTCCGGAGCGGGCCGAAAGTTAGCTTTCGGATTGGGCGGAGCCGAAAGTCCCATGTCGGCACGCTAGGAGACGAGAGCTGCATGCGCGTGTCAGCGCGGCAGGCTGGCACCGTGACTTTCGGCCCTAGGCGAGCCGAAACTCGTCTGTCGGCTTGGAGCGGACCGAAAGTGAGGAGATAAGAATCTCCCGGCCGCGCCCGCTCCTCGACGCCTCACTCCTACCGACTTTCCTCTTCCTCCCTGTGTTCTTCCTGCTGTTCGTCCTCCCACCGAAGGAGCACCAAATCCTGTCAAAAAAATTTGTTGCAAGTGATTAGATTGCTAAAAAAGCAGAGAGGAGGGCCGGGGCATTCAGGATCTGTTGATGGGTTAGGATTTTATGGAATCGTTTTGAGGTGTGGAGGTGGAGGATTGGGAGCAATGGTGGTCAAGAATGGTGGATAGTGGTGGTGTGAGCTGGTGTTTGAGAAGGTGGTGCTGTGGTGGAGCGGTGGTGGCGGTAGATTGAACCCAGATAGCGGTTCCGACGGGATCCACACGCGTCAAGGGTAAACACTAATTAGTCACTAGATAATTTTTGTCAGTGTATTCGATTAGTAGTACTGTCTGAATAATTTATTTGGTGGATACGTTAATATTATTGTAGTATTATTTTGTTGATCAATGCATTACTCGTAGTGTAGACATTTTGCCGGTGGTCGTTACATTTTTCGGTGGTAGTAATATTATATTTTGTCAGTTAGATTTAGTAATATTATTCAGTTGTCGTAATATTTTTTGGTGATCGGCATCTGATGATGCAATAAATTTGTTTAGGTCATGAAAGTGGTTGATATTGTTGTGCATTATGGCGCCGGTAATGTCGGTGTAACTGAGTCTGGTGTTGATTTGAGTGAATTTGGTAATATGTTGATTCAGCTTACAAACCCGGCGGTCAATTTCGGGTTTGATCCGAATATCTGGACAGTTAAGATTCAGCCTGGATGGAGCAAATCCCGTACAAATATTTTTCGGGAGTTGTTACCGCTGGATCGGACAAGTCAGTGGACATCTTGGCTGGCATCATGCAAACGGCGAGGTACACGACCTGAAATCCTGCTGGTATTTTATCTGAAGCAGAACAATTTGGAACACGGTGACGGAGGTCCTGAGCCCGGAGAGAGTAGTCAGGGTACTGGATCAGAGAATGCTGATTTGTTTGGCTTCATGGCAGATATTTCTGATAATTATGAACCGGCACTTAGTAGTCAATCGGCAGGACCAGCGCAAGTAGGGGAGGCAGATGGGGATGAGTACGCAGGAACAAATCAGCAAGAGATGTTGGATGAAGATGAGGATGGCCTTACAGAAGATCTTGATTCTGATAGCAGAGATTCAGCGTGATGTGAGTACATACGACCCGCCACCTGAGTGCATGCTATGGTTCAGACGACTGGAGAACAGGCTACGACGGGCGTATAGTGTGCTTACATGTTCCAGTGCTGCCCATGTTGTGCCACGCCAGTCAGCTCCGCGTCCTCCGCGCCACTCTACACGCACTCCGGATACATAGGTATCACATTCCCACCAGTACACACATAGGCACGACCCGAGACCTCGTTTTACACCTCGCCAGCCTATGAGCACACGACCTACATTCGAGGTCGGTTCATCATCGCACCAGCCGGAGTATTTCGAGTCGGGTCCTTCACAGCCAGTTCCTTCCCAGCCGGGTCCTTTGTCGTGGGCCATGCCCCTGGTATGATGATGCAGCAGTCTGGTATGCATGAGTGGGCATGCCACGTGATCAAGGTTTCGGGCAACAACCTAGTACGTACGAGCAGCCGTCTTATGCACAGATGACTTAGAGCGGGGCTGTCCCGCCTATGACTCAGCCAATCCTCCATCTCGGTTATTATGTTTTCTTTTTTCCACATATTATTCTTGTTCACAAACATCACGTACTAACAAACTATCATCTACAGGTGGAGGTAGTTCGGCGTACAACTCTCCCCAGTTTGACCAGGAGAATCCGATGTACTATACCCCACCGCCAGCCACGCAGCCTACACAGGAGGAGGGCGAGGAGTTGCCACTGCAAAGCCGTGGGATGCGACAACACCGCGCTCCGACACGCTTGTCACCTTCCGGACCTCGAAAGAGAAGACATCACAACCGACCTCAGGTCGACGAGTAGCGATACTTCTATCTATGTACCATTATGTACTACACATATTTCTACCTAGACATATTTCTATTCATGTACTAGACATATTTCTACCTATGTACCATTATGTACTAGACATATTTCAATGTTTGAGACATCTCCGTACCGTTCCATATTGATACTGAAAATACCTTATATATGAAAGTGCGTCGGATTCGCATCCGAATCAGGCATCCACGTCCTCTGGATTCTTTCGACCGTCCGATCGGCGCAATGGACGGTCCAGATGCATCTGCGCCACACCCCAATTCGCGTAGTACCGTAGCTCGGGACTTTCAGCCAATCACAGGCCGACACGTCGCCCGGTCACCGGCCGGTCGTCTCCGGTTCCACCGGTCACCGTGCCTTTTTGCAGAAAAGCCACTGGACAATTCAGCCCGTAACCCGCAGTCCATTTTCCAGAACTGCGGAGGACCTGTTCGCAAATCTGAAAAACTTCGGATGTTTTTCTGCAAAAAGGACCCACAGAATCCCCCCGCGCTCCTTCTGTGTCCAGCAACCCGGCGATCGCCGCGCCGCCGCTGCACGCCACCGCTAGGCGCCTCCCCGGTCCAATCTATGGACACGAGGAGCTCCGCCGTCGCGCCTTATACGTCCTCGCCGGCGGCTGCGTCCCGTGATGGCCGGAATCGCCGGAGTTCGTCGTCGCCGTATTCCGCCTCCGCCGCCGCTGTTTAGGTCGCCGTCGGCGACTCCGGCGACCAAACGGTCCGGCGCGCTGCCCGTTCCGCTCCCCTCCCCCTCCTCTTACAGATCCGAGCGATCTCGGGGCCGCGCGCGTGCGTCGCCGCGCAGCGCCGGCCGTCTCCGCCGCCCGGTGACGTCAAGGGCTGACGTCACCACGGTGTGGCTGGCGCGTGGGTCCCGCCTGTCAGCCGATTTTCAATTATAGGAAAAAGATAAAATTTTAAAATGCATATCTTTCAATGCACAACTCAGAAAAATACAAAAAAATACCGAAATTTGAAGAAAAAAATATATTTTTGCAGCCAAAACATTTATATGCATGTTTACACAACTCAAAAAAGAATGACTACAAGAAATGATATAGTTTTTTGTTATAGAAAAAACTAAAATTCAAAAAATTCATATCTTCCAGCACACAGCTCAGAAAAATACGAACAGAACACAAAAAATTGAAGAAAAAATATATTCTTGCAACCAACACATTTATATACATGTTTACACAACTCAAAAAAATAATAACTACAATACACAACTCAAAAAATTATGACTACAAGAAATGATATAAATTTTCTGTTACAGGGAAAACTAAAATTTAAAAAATTCGTATCTTCCAACACACAACTCAGAAAAATACAAGCAAAACACCAAAATTTGAAGAAAAAATATATTCCTGCAACCAACACATTTATATACATGTTTACACAACTCAAAAAATAATAACTACAAGAAATGCTATAGCTTTTTTATATTAACCGGACCAATTTTTAAAACGTGAAAGAATTTCTATAAATACCACCGCAAGAAATAAAAATTGGTTATTAGGTCCACATAATCAAAATTCAAATGTACGTAAAATAATAACTACAAGAAATGATTTAGCTTTTTTATATTAACTGGACCAATTTCTAAAACATGAAACATTTCTATAAAGGCCCTCGCAAAAGTGAATGCTGGTTATTTGTGCCATATAATCAAATTCCATATTTAGATATATCAAAGTTTTAAATATCTTGGAAATATACTCATTTTACAAGTGTACAAATAATACGAATCAGAAAAACAACTCAATTTGAATCCTTCTCGAGATCAAAACTATTTACATACACAAACTTATTCAAATTTCACTAATTCTCAAACCTACATAAGATTTAAACATCCAAATTACCAAATTTAGATTTTATTTAATACACGGGCGCGGCAGGGCCGCGCTAAATTGCCTAGTAAGATACAACACAACTTGAGTCCATATTGATCACACCACACAAAAGTACAACTTCAAATTAGTACGATACAACACAACTCAAACAAAGACTCTACCTATCTCCCATCGATGCAACTTGCACCATCCGCCGATTTAGAACCCTTGCCCTTGGATGAAGATTCTGCCTTCTTGCCTTTGCCCTTCGACGAATCTTCAGCCTTCTTGCCATTACCCTTTCTCGATGCTTCAGCCTTCTTATCCTTGCCCTTGCTCAGTGCTTCAACCCTCCTTTCCTTTGACGACGGCATGAAATCGTCGTCATCATTGCTGTCAACTACCCAGAGATAGGATTGCCCGTACGAATCACGGTCATCTTCAGTTCGGTAGAACGGACTATTCGTAACTTTTCTGTCAAACTTATCTGCAAGCCTCAACATTTCTGCACTGATTTGTTGCGGGGTACTGTACGGAAACCCATGGCGGCATAGGTTGGCCCCAAGCAAAGCGAGATGACTCTCAGTACGAAGAATTTCTTCAATTGAAACTACCCTACCGCCTACCTTCAAATTGGTGCAAATAATAGCGAGATGCTCTGATACGGCAATGTGAAACCCGGACACACACTTCTCGCAGGGACCAATACACACCATGCTTGCGCTCAAGTGAGTACCATGCCTAGCTTCGAGTGGGTTTTATAGGACAACTGGTGGCGGGAAAAATTGGACGCGTGAACGGTGGCGGGAACAATAGCAGGAAAAATTGGGTGGGAAACGGCGGTGGAAAGAAATTGTGCGGGAACAAATTTGACATAAAACGGTGGCGGGATGAAATTGTGGGCGGGAAAATTGCGACCGGACGAGACAATTTAATTTTCGGTTGTGGACAGACAATTTAATTTTCGGTCGCCTGGCTTCTTTCGGCTCGGCCCAGGCCGAAAGCTGCTTTCGGCTCTGTCCAGGCCGAAAGCCAGCTCGCCTGACACCGTGCCCTGTGGCCCATGCAGCTGTCGGCGCGACTGAGGACTAAGGGCTTGTTTCGGCGCGCCAGAGGCCAAAAGCTAGCTTTCGGCCCGGTGTAAGCCGAAAGTTGCCAGTTTCGGCCCCCCTCGGGACCGACAGCGCGCTAGTTTTCAAATTACGCTTCCGCGCATACTATTGCCCGAATTTGTCATTTAAAAAGATATTATTAAAAAAAACACTAAACAAGTCAATGCTTCCACGTCAACTTTATGGATGTATTTCCAAATCAAAATAAGAATTAAGAATGATACATGTGTTTGTGGGTGCGCACGCTTCCACTACTTCACATCAGTTTTGCTGATCGATATCCTTGAGGGATGCAACTTACACAAAATTTACAAATCATGCCTCTTCAGGCGAACGGAGCAGAGATACTAGATGATGTAGAATATAGTAGGGCCTAGAGCCCTAAAGTGGACGGTCCACTATCCAACGACTGAACATGGCAAAGCACCTCTCCGGCTCGTACTGAGGTGCCGTGTGCCCGGCTCCCTGCAAACCCAAACCGAAATAACTTAGGTAATCCACAAACCACGTCTGCGCCACAAATGCGCGCAGAAAAATGGTGTCTATTTGCCCACCTTTACGGTCGCGAATGTCATGTTGTTGGAGTAACTTATAGTGAATCTGCAAACCCGTGATATAGAGACAGACATCACTGTTATTCTGTTAGAGAATGAAGAGTTGAAGCAGATGACGAGAAAGAAACGGTGACGAACCCGGCAGACTGGCCATGAAGATGCCACGCCCTCCATTCGTCGACGACGGGGAAGCCGAGCGACCTCACCCAAGCCTGCGTCCCCAGGTGCGGCACGACGGCATCGTGGTCGCCGCTGCCGTCGATGACACCAACAGAAAACACCGTCAGGTTGTTCAGGCTTCCAAGCTCAAAGTTGCAGTAGCAAACTAGCAGAAAACAGACAGCAGAAACCCTTTCGTTCATTTTAACGGACCTATACACCAGCGCACGGTAGCCGTTGACGGTAACATTCCGGTGATACTTGATGCTGCTCTCGATATCTCTGTTGTACGGGACGTCGCCGGTGTGGCACCTAACCCACTCATCCACAGTCCCCTTCTTGATCCCTAGTGCTTCCCGGGTAAGCTCGTCGTTTGCCCAGAAATACGACAGATAAGCAGTGTAACCCTGCACCCATACCCAGAGTGTCTTAGTTGAACCGAAGGCATGGAAACACATACAGATACAGTGGTGAGAAGACGAATGCTGACTTACGATGCAACCAAATGGCACACGAGGTGGTGGATGTTTTACTCGTTTCCCTGTTACGATTCCAGCTTTCTCGCTTATTAGGATCTTTCGACCAGCGCCAGCTGAATCGTCTGTCTCGGGACCTGGTTTACCAGACGTATAAACGCATCTGTCCAACAAAATTTGGGCACTCTCTACTTCCGAGAGGAGCTGCAGTTGGAATTGTATGGTGATATAACATAAGCTTCAGTACTCATCAAGTCACGTCAGGTACCTACTACTTGGGAGACAGCTTGAATGTATTTTGTAGGACATATCGTTCGTACCTTATTGAAACTGCCTAGAGAATTAGCACAAAGTGCATTTGTGGGATTCGTGTAGTCCTCTCCTTGGCAATGCCCCAATATTGTCTGTACACATAAGAAAAACAACATTACCTCAAACTGTGGATATGTAGTGGATTTGGATTAGTGGACCTAGGTAAGTTCGATTACCTCGTACAGTTGATCGGATATGATACCAAATCCGTGAGCAAATGGCACTTTGGAGCTTTCATCAATGCTTTCGCCGGTTCCCGGGTTGCCCACTAGATAGCCCTGGAAGTAACATAATTGTGCCATGAATTATATATTTTGCTCTGCATAAAAATGAAGATCTCCAAAGATGAAAATGCTAAGATTTATTTTGAATAAGAAACTATCAAGGATGAATATGCTGAGAGTAAAAAAATAATGTCAGAATTTCAGTATCTTTCAAAATATCTAAGTAGAAATACCAAGAAGAAAAAAAGGAGACTTATTTTGAGTAAACATGCCCTCATGTGAGTACATGTAGACTTTGGGGGCTAAAACTACAGCATGTACCTTGAGATTAAGAAGTGGGCTCCTTCCAGCTTCATTACCTGAAATGTTGAAAGCATCTATCTATTATATACTAAAAGCACAATACGGAGGTTTAGTTTTCGAGACACCACGTTAATCCACATAGGTTAAAAATATATAATCCCTTGATTTTTTTAATGACGGTTGAGATTAAAAGAGTGGAAGTTACGTACAACATTAATCAGGTACAAATAAGTTGTTTAACACGTACAACCAAATCATATCCAGTTCCATTAAGTTTAAAATATAATAAATAGGGAGCCAAATAGTTATTAGAGTCCGGGCTGGATACGCTAAGCTAACTCCAAAACATATGGGGGCAGAATCGGTAATGGAAAAAATCGAGACAACTGATCGAGTCCCAAATAAAAAGATCGCTAGAACAGTTATGTTACACAACTTATTTAACTTATTTTTAGTGGTCCGTACGTGTTGAAAAAAAAGAGAAACGATTAGCACGTCCAAGCGTTTTTAACTAGCTTGGCTCGATCAGCTAGCCCCTGGGGTGCAATGCACGGACATGAGCTTCACGTATACATCGTCCTTTATAAATAGTCAGGATAGTCCATATCTTCCGTCCGGATTTAGACAAAGTTGAGACATCCATAGAGAGTATATCGGAGAAAAACAATTATTTCAGGGAATTGCATGGAAGAGACATTTGGTCACATGAACAGGTAGACAATACTACTTTTCTGCACATACATACAAACATTTGAAGAATGGTTTATTTTTCCCCTTTTGCATGTGTTATTCTTTGGAGAGAGAGGGAGAGAGATTAAATTTCAATAGTGATATAAGTTTTTTTTACAAGAACCAATATTATTCAGAAAGAAAAAATTATAAAGGTTTGTCGATCCTTTAGTCTTACATTAATCAATGTCCGTACTCGTATGACAAGAAAATCATTTGCGTCTACTCACTTCAAATAAGTTGCAAAACAAAGGCGATCAATGCTATGCAGACGAAGATGAATACGTCGTTGTTCCAAACTATACACAATCTTATTTCCTTTAGAAAGTAGTTGTACATTGGCACTTACTGAAATAATATTATAAACATTTAGCACAAGATATGCATGGAGGTGAAAACTGTCGGCCATAGTTTCCAAGAACAAATGCACATGGGTTTCTAAAAGCAAGTGCATGTGTGTTGGTTCCACATGTAAGCTTTAAAATATCAATATAGACTAAAACTATAGGGAAGACTAACATATGTCTCTCAAACAAAATAGTTGCTAACAAAGTTGGTTGACATTGTCGTAATTCTGGAGTTCTCTAGCAACATTATCCATAATTTTTAAATGTTACAATGTAGTCGAAGAGCATGTAAGATTCTACTTTTTCGCAGCTAAGGCCATAATATAAATGTAGCTTTAAACTTTCAGTATGGGGTTAGATATATCGCCTATCATGGATCCTGATGACAAAAATGATATACCGCCTAGGTCACGCCTAGTGCGCTTAAGCATCGCCTAGGCGCTAGGCGAATGCCAACCGCCTCGCTTACGCCTAGCGCTTTTTCCAACCTTGGTCGTATGACAAGAAAATCATTTGCGTCTACTCACTTCAAATAAGTTGCAAAACAAAGGCGATCAATGCTATGCGTACGAAGATGAATACGTCGTTGTTCCAAACTATACACGATCTTATTTCCTTTAGAAAGTAGTTGTACATTGGCACTTATTGAAATAATATTATAAACATTTAGCACAAGATATGCATGGAGGTGAAAACTGTCGGCCATAGTTTCCAAGAACAAATGCACATGGGTTTCTAAAAGCAAGTGCATGTGTGTTGGTTCCACATGTAAGCTTTAAAATATCAATATAGACTAAAACTATAGGGAAGACTAACATATGTCTCTCAAACAAAATAGTTGCTAACAAAGTTGGTTGACATTGTCGTAATTTTGGAGTTCTCTAGCAACATTATCCATAATTTTTAAATGTTACAATGTAGTCGAAGAGCATGTAAGATTCTACTTTTTCGCAGCTAAGGCCATAATATAAAGCGCCAGAAGCATGGATCATATAATCTTGAACCATGATAGGCGATATATCTAACCCCATACTGAAAGTTTAAAGCTACATTTTTTGAAACCAACGGTGAAAACATTATGTATATATACAATAGACCAGAGTAATCGAGAGGAAGAAAATATGGACGAGGAAAAATAAAAGTTCTCATTTTATGTTTCTTCTATCAGTAATGTGTTATGTTTTGGATGTCATGTTCCGCATGAAAAAATATGTTGACCCCATAAATATTTTTATATATATCAGATCAGTCAAGAGGAAATTCAAGGATGCACATAACCAATTAGTTAAAGAAGAAAATAATGAAAGCCAATTGTCCGTTCCTAAATAGCATCAACATGAATCAATGATCAATCAATAATCGTTAACAAAAAAAACTTAGTTGGCAACTTCCAAGTAATACAATGGTTCTTCAAATAAAAGTTGCCTCAGAGGGACACACCCTAGGTTGTTGCATCCAAGAGTTGAAGGGCATATCAAGGGATTCCACTAATGCGCTGCAGCTATATAATCATATTTTTCTACTCATGTACTAAATATATTTGAAACTCTGAACTTAATTTTCAATACCCAAAAGCGATGCCCTCGCATTTGTGAGGGCCACCATGCTAGTTAAGATAACAATGAACACGGAGAAATCAGTGAGCTGTATACACATGCTCAGTGTTCTAGGGTGACATTATGCAAGATCAGCATCCATACCTTCTGAAATCTTTTGAGCGATAAATGGTACAATTTTTCCAGCATATGAGTCTCCGCCAATATAGAGGGGGTTTGCAAGGAACTTGGGATGATCGGTGAACCACTAGAGATTGTCACGTGGATCAGGCAAATGTAACCGATTAATACTCATTCGAAACTAAATGAATTAGCCCAATTAAGGGATCAGAGTTGTTAGCACCTTGATGAGGAGTTCATGAAGCTGCAGTGAGGTAGATACTTCCCCAACATGGTAGCCTTCGGGTCGTCTGGAAAAGGAAAATCCTGCCCCAACAGGTGTATCCACAAAAAGGATATTCGCCACCTGCAGAGAAAATCGACACTATCAAGACTGGACTGAACGTGGATATGTAATGTGGCTAGCTGCAGAGTAGATCAAAACATGTCTGACCTTCGTCCATGAGTACGGATTGATTGTCAGGCGCGGTATGGTGCCATTGTAAGGCTCTTCGACGAATTGGAATGGACCTGCAGTTGCGGTAGTGCCCATGCATGGATTAATCTTTATGATGTTGAAGAATAATGGCAAGTCACTAGTTGAGAATGCAAGCTCAAAACGTACCGATCTCCAAGGCGAGTCCGCTGAGTACGGTGCAGTGGTCGCCGCCGGTGAGCCAGAGAAGGAAAGGAGCATTCTCGCCGCCGGCCTCCGACTCGACGAAGTAGTAGAACAGCTCGGTGCCGTTCCCCTCGTCCACCTCCACATACCTTAGAAATTGAGCAGCAGCAGGTTATATCCACTGTCCAAATTGGAGTCGATCAGGGAGATTTAGATCGCACCTCCAACAGTAGAGTGCGTGCAGAACTTAAGCGAAGAAGGACTCAGAAATGGGTACCCTGTCTCGAGGTGGAATGGGAGGCGGCCGGAGAACCCAGGGAGGCTTGTCACTACCTTGGAGCTGGAGCTGGAGGCAGCGGCGACGGCGAGCTGGCAGCGCGTGGTTAGCGCCATCGAGCACAAGAAGAGCAGCAGCCATCCGATCATTCTACTGAGATAGTAAGTACTCCCTCCGTTCCATATCAGATGACTTCTATTTATCAAAAAGTGGATGTATCTAGACTTATAGCATATCTAGATACATCCACTTTTGTCCAAATAGAAGTCATCTAATTTGGAACGGAGGGAGTAGTAGTCAGCTGTTTTTCTTTTGCTCTGCTTCCCTCTGTTCTCTGGAAGAGGCTGATGAGAGAGATGGACTCAACAAGGCAATTCCTTCAAGAGGTTATATGGGCAATACATACCGTAAGGTAGCAGAAGACCAGCCGGCGTGATCTGCATGCGACTTTTTCTTAATCTTTTTCGTATGTTAATATATTACATCAACCAGTGTACATTTAATGCCTAATCAATATATATCACGTGCCAGGCGTGGCTAGTTGTCTGAAAAGGAATATTTAGTAATCCTCAAGATAAGTCAATACGCGGCAACGTTCAATATTCTAAGTGATCACACAACCCACGCAACATGTTTCCTGTCAAAGAGGAAGCGAAGATAATGATAAGTAACACTCTGCCCCCAAAGAAATATAAGACGTATTAACCGAACATTTGATCTTCGATAGTATCTTCTGGCTAAAATAAGCATAGTAGATAATCTCTAATACACATCAAATGGCTGGACTTCAAAAAATAAACATCATATCTCCGAGCGATAGAGGATCTCCATAATCAGACATGCTTAATTATGCAAAGCGGTTCCTAGAATAGAAGTTTTACAAAATGTCTTCTCTGGTTCACACCCGAACGTCAACACCAACAAAATTTCTGCCTTTTTCATGATAGTGGAACTGAGGATATCAATTACAGCAAAGTCAAGAATGTGTAGGCTATTTTTTTTCAATAACAGCAATTAAGAAACCAAGAAACTAAAATTACTCTAGTTTGCTCTCCAGCAGTACATCTAACACATTTTCACAATAATCAATTTGCCCTTCTCAGCACTGTATATATCATGTACACGTCCAAGAGGACAATCATGGGTTCCAAACTTCCAGTGGTTCCAGTTGATGTTAAAGAGGTACAACAACTGTAGTTCCCAAACTCGGTGGTTTAATTTTACAAATGAACTGGCCGTCAGAATTGCCGATGTAAATCGGGATTAGCTGATCAAATCGAATGACACTACAAGTGACCATATGTATCTGTCATGCCACCTTAGTAAAGCTTGGTGAACTCGACCGTCTGGTTAGGTTCTCCAAGTCTGTAAGCGTCCCTCTCAATTAGGATCTGCAAGGAGCTCATTATCTTCACCAAAGATGCCCAAACCACGGGCGCGCAGAAAAAAGCATAGGCGAACACCGCCAATGCCCTGACAACACCGTTCATATACCATGGGCATGCCATCACAAAGAGCGTGCCGATAAGACCGACCCATGTTGTGCGGACAGCAAGGGGGTGAAGGAGGAAGACACTGATAACAACTGAACAAAGGGAGAAAGAGCCGAGCAGGTAAAGTGGCCAGCCTAGCAGCGGATGGACAGTCCGTGGTACGAGGAAGAACGGAATGAGGTACGCTGCAAGTATGGACCAGGCTACCACTACTCTGAGTGTGGTGAGTAAAAGCACCGTGTTTTTCTCCGGTCTTCTGTTGTAGCACAGCTTTGACAAAGTAGGCCGCGCTAGTCGGTTGACTGCAATGACTCCAATGTAT
Source organism: Poa annua (assembly GCA_026929855.1). Classification (NCBI taxonomy): domain Eukaryota; kingdom Viridiplantae; phylum Streptophyta; class Magnoliopsida; order Poales; family Poaceae; genus Poa; species Poa annua. The sequence goes on from CM049433.1 coordinate 79,214,972, forward strand.
AGTAGAGCCTGGAATAATGCCATCGGTATCTCCGATGAATACCTGTTTCAAATTAAGTTCAAACACTGTCAGATGTGCTTCCGAATCGAAAAATTGTGCAACATCCTTCTACATGGCAATTGATGATATGCTGGTTTACCAATACTAATGTTAAAGGGCATGACAAGTGCATAACTTCTTACTTTATGGAATTATATCCTAAAAGATAAAAAGGCATGATAATGAACTTTCTTTTGCATCTTTATTCTAAAGAGATGTCACCAATGTCTCTTTTCTCGAACAATCTCATGCAAGGTACTTTTTTCTCGAACAATTTTGTGTGAAGTACTGTTAGTGTGAGAGAGTTTGGGAATCTAGAAATATGGATGACAAAAAATATCTAAATAAACCACCCACCCTAGATGTTCACGCCGCTGTTCATGCCAAGAAAGCCCTAGAGGTAAGACTGGCCAAGACCACCAGTACCATGGCTTCATCCATGGAGCGCTTGGAAATGTAACCACACTATTCGGTCCACACGGAATACTCCAGCGGAGCTTCAAATCTGAAAGAAGTGTAGTTCATTAGTCTTAGACAAGAAGATGCATAGGCATATGGAAATACTGATATAGCTGTAGGCATACTCACAATAATAAGAAGCATCCATCTGATAGCCTAGAGGAAGGCGATAATTTCCATCAAGTTTGGTACCATTAACTGGTGGGTGAAACATTGGTTGATCAAGCAAGTCCGGGAAATAGCTAGCAAGGAAGCCTTGATCTGCACCATCTGGGTTTTCACGCCCAACAGCTAGCTCATGTAGCATGTTCTTAAATACTTCCATAGAGGGCTAGAAACAAAACAAAGTGATACATAAGAACAGTCATGCTTTTGTAAACAAATAAAGAAAATAGTTGATTTAAATGCATAATATAGGGGTTTCAAACTTCCAGTCTTTCAGATTCATTACGAGACTTAGATGCACATGTCTGGGCAAATACAAAACTTTAAACGTAAGCACCTGGGCCATGCAGAGTGCACATGTCTTGGATAAATACATATATGTTTAGAAAAATCTTGTAGAGGAAAGCACAATTCGCTGAGGAAAATTATGAAAACAGAACCGAAGCTGATAAAGTTGAGGTTACCAAAACTGAAGCAAAGTTGACGAGAAAACCACAGAGGTTTATTTTTATCCCAAGACAACAAACAAAGTAGTACAGAGTATGAAATGACAGCTAGATCAGTCCTAAGCTGAAGTACAGAACAACAGGCAATAAAGCAAAGCACCCCTACATGGTGTCAAAAGTTTTGTTCACAACAATTCCAAATAACAAAGCAGTGACACAATTTTCTATCTGCGAAAAATAATTTTCACAGAAGAAAGGAGATGTGTGCTGATTAAGTAACCCTACCTTCAGTACAAAGAGGCCTGTGTGGAAGATGCAAGGATTGATGAAGACGGCACAAAACTGACCACACTGAAATAATTCATCAGTGTTCTGGAGAAACATGTTGTCAGAGTCTAGCATAATAACTCGATCATAGGAGACTAAGGTCCAAGCATAGAGCTTATTTAAGGTCAACTTGAATCGTGAGTTGAAGTTTTCTTGTTTTTCATAAGGATTCTTCAAATTATCAACAGAGACCACCTTCACGCCATCATCTTTCCTATAGAAACAGTTAAAGATGCATAAATAAATGACAAGACTCACGATTGTACATGCCCCTAAAAAGACACATTCCAGATTACCTATATTTAGCAGTAATAAATGTATGTTGCATGCTTCATAATACATGTGAATTCAAGCAGTAGCACGATGCACGACAAAAATGTGTTATACTAAAAGGTAAAGCACAAAAAATGGCTCATGCACTGCTCCACCAACCATTGACCTACAATAAGTTAAGTACTATTTTTCATTTGGCCCTGCAGTAATCATAATGAAGTAGAAGATACATGGAGTAAGTACTAATTAAAAACTCCTTAGTTCCCTCTATATTTTGCAATAACTCCACATGTATAGTAGAGCAGGCTTCCTTTTCTGGAACCTTAACTCCTCAGTTTAACTCTGTATTGCGACTTTTGTTTTTTCTCTTGGTTGATTATAGTTCTCATAGAAAAATAGAGTACTGTTAAACACACGGCTCGATAATAACTACTTCCTCAGATCCAGAATGTAAGTTCCAATTTTTTATCCACCCTATTGCTTTTGAGAAGGTGTTTCGGACATTGACAGTCTTCAAGGTGGTACTTTGACTGTCAATTTCCATGCGAACACGTTGCCTCACATAAAAATAGTTGAAATATTATAAAATTATGTTTGATGATAAATCTAGTAATATAAATTTGAAGTTTTAGTGCATTAATTATTTTGTTACAAATGGTCAAACATAGTAATGTTTGACTGGTAATATGCTAAGAGGACCTACATGTTCAATCAGATGCAGTAAGCTTCAAAGTCGCTACCAACTTCAAGTAGTATTCTCATACCGGATTCAATCAGTGGTCCATAGATTAAAGGCTAATTCTAAAAATGCTCAAACTCGAAGGACCGATATTCTCTGGAACAGGGGAGAGGCCACCAAGATACAGAGAAAGCTAACAGGTTCCACAAAACAAAGCTAGAATTTCCTGAAACCGCAATCTCGTTGACATGGACTAACAAGCATTAACAGAGAAAAATCGACTTTAGTGTGATGTGGTCACGTAAAACAGTAGGACATATATGCCCAACTGAAAATTCTCTTTACAACCATATGCAAGCACAATCAGTTAATCAACTACTTCCTCTGTAACGAAATGTAAGACGTTCGGCTAGCTTTAAATGTGGATGGCAAAAGTCTTATAAAATGTTACGGAGGGAGTAGTAGAAGTTGTAGAAAGTTAACCGGTCAACACTTGTAACTTTCAGCAAACATCTAACAGAGGCCAAGTCAGTGGTCCGTCTAACACGAACTGTTCCAGGGTGAAGAAGTACTGATTAGCAATCAGCTCAGTCAATTTGTCCAACTATTGGTGGTGGAGATTCGCAGTCAATTTGTCCAACTATTGGTGGTGGAGTATTTCACAACGTAGATGAGGTATTATTCTGAACAAACCTCAATGCATCCATACCACTTAATCAACACGAATATGAGAACTACCGGGTCAAAGACAGTAACAGTTAAAAACTAATACAGAAGACCATTTCCCAGAAGCAAATTATGTCAGCATAACTCTCGCGTGCGCATGTGCATCGAAAGTACTGGAAGAAACGGTGACGAAGAGGACAAGTTGAACAGGACGTCAAGGATCCGCACGCCAAAAACGTTCACAAAAATGCAAGAACATGACATGATTCAGCAAAAGCACCATTTAACATCGTAAACCTAAAATGTTTCGAGAGTGGTACCGAAAGAAAATCAAAATAGAACCAAACGAGGGGGGAACAATATGAACATATCCATACACTGTAACACCAGCCAAATAATCATCAACCCGCGTTGAGTAGAGCCTCAAAGACGTTCCACCAGCTAACCAAAGTTCAAATTAAACACGGCAGGGGAACGCCAACTAAACGAAGGACACTTGAAATTAAACATGGGATAGGACTAGGGCGAAAATTTAATAGCGCGGAGCAAAGATTCTACTATGAACATGCAGCAAAGAACAGACCACCCAATCATGAAGTCAACCAAGCAGACAACTCAACTATCGGAGTCTGAAGCTCGAAAAAAAAAGGTGGCATCAGACCCCGATTCACCACCGGACGAGAAGGATCCATTCCAGCCTCAGCCTGGGAAGAAGGAAGCGACAGGGAGAAGCGGGGGAGGGGGGCTTACAGCGCCTGGACCCATGTGGGCGGGACGTCGAGGGAGGCGATGAGGACGCGGTCGGCGTCGGGGGAGAGGCCCCCCAGGGAGCGCATCATGACGCGCGTGGCGACGTAGAACTCGTAGTCGCGGGGCGTGCCCATGTACATCATCGCCGCGTACGCGTGGCGGCGCGGCCCAGGCTCGACGACGGCCGCCGCAGCCGCCTTCTTCTCGTCCGCGGACAGCGCCACCGCGGCGAGGCACGCGAGGACGAGCCACCACAACAGGCCGAGCGACCGCGCCATCCCGCCGGGGGGGAGGAAGGAGCCGCCCGCGGCACCAGATCTAGCTGCGGGCCGGGATCGCCGGAGCGGGGCGGGGTCGAGCGGGGGATCGTGGCATCAATCAGCGGGCGGCCGCCGCCCGGGGGATGGGTGCGGACTGCGGAGGGGAATGGCCGGTGGAGTCGGTAGCCGGCGGTGAGCTGTCTCGGGAGCTGGAGCGGTGCGCTAGCTAGCCAAGCTGGTTTTTTCCCTCTCCTCTCCTGCTCCTGCTTCGTGCTCCAACTGTTGGTTCGGGTTCAACGGGAATGGGAAAGGTGGAGCTGGTCAGCAGGAGCAGGGCAGGGTGGTGGAGTGGAGACGCGCTTCCTTCCCTCTCTCTCTCTCTTTGGCTCCAGCTGAGCTGCTGAAATACTCTGTCCACTACTAGCTCTGCTCGTGCTCGACTGCTCGTAATCATGTGATCATGGGAGAACCCATGTTACTGTACTTGCATAATCGCTGGCGGTTATCACCTCATCCTCGTCGGATTACCCCTGGCCAAGTTCGACCACTAATAATTACAAGCTTTGGCGATGCTTTCTTGGCGTTGACTCCGGTTGGAGCTGGGGAAGCAGGCTTGGTTCGTGGTCCAGGTCGGAAGCAAGAAGGCCCATCGCGGCCTCAGCTCATCCGTCGTCCACTTTCCCTCGTCCTTTTTGTCCCTTTGCACATACTAGTAAACATGCAAGGTCCCATCTAAGATACGAATTTTCCTATGGAGGTTAGCGTTGTGTTCGCTCCCGACGGGTGATGTTCGTCACCACAGGCATATGGCGGAGACAAATGCTTGCTCAATTTGTGGACAGGAGGACTCTTGGCGGCATTCCCTCGTTGACTGCACCATGGCAAGATGTGTTTGGGCGCTAGTAGATCCTACGGTTGTCGAGCATATCAGCTTGACAACGGAGCCTTCCGCCCGCCAATGGATGTTCGCGATGATGGAGACTTTGAACCACGAGGAATTTACGCGCATGGCGGTGACCTTGTGGGCTATATGGCATTCCAGAAGGAAGATGATCCATGAAGAAATCTTCCAAAGCCCATTGGCGACTCATCTGTTTGTTGAGTCCTTTTTACACGAGCTGGGCATGATCCACACATCGCCGTCGATCCAAACATCGCCGTTGAGAGTGGCGGCGAAGGTGGCAAGCGGACCACGGCCCCAGAAGTGGATTCCGCCTCCGATGAACGCGTGCAAGATGAACGCGGATGGAGCTGTCGCGAAAACGGCAAACCGTGGTGCGGTGGGCGTTGTCTGCCGAGCATACAGTGGTCAGTACCTGGGCGCTTCCGCTCTGGTTTTCGAAGGCGTTACCCATCCTGGCTGCCTCGAGGCGCTAGCATGCAGGGAAGCAGTGGTGCTGGCTATGGACCTGCAGGTGGGAGAGGTGGTCGTGGCCTCCGATTGCCTGGAGGTTGTCCAAGGGATCCACGGCACTAATCTGGGAATTTTCAGTCATATACTGAAGGAGATCAAGAATACGGCGAGCAGCCGGGGAGGAGTGACGTTTCGCCATGAGAAGCGCACATCCAATGTTGAAGCTCATCAGCTGGCGCGCATGGGTACCTCGATGCCTGTGGGTAGACATGTCTGGCTTATTACCCCTCCTGAGGGGCTCAACCTTCCTGTACAATTATCAACCTACTGAATAAAGGTTTAGGGTGTTCTCAAAAAAAAAAAAACTTACTAGTAAACATGCACGTGCAATGCACGTCTCAAAAATATAAATCTTCAATATGTATTTTTTCTTGTCTTAGATTTAAACGAATAGGATAAGTCTTAGAGCTTATCATCCATTCTCTATTTGTGTAAGAGAGAAATGCATGACTATAATGACACATACATAACAAGAGATTAACCTAGAATAGTCCTCCGAGTTAGTTCAAAATTAATGAAACAATATATAATACGTGATATGGAGCGAAATATACCTGCTGAGTATTATGACATAAATTATCTCCTATACAACATATAAATCCCATGATGACCTGCTCGATTACGATTACAAATTACAATTTTTTGTATATTCAATAGAATTACTCAGAAAATAGTTAATATTAAATGTTAAGAAGCTTGATAATTTTCAAACTATCGTATAAGGGGCAGCCCCATTTATATGAATAAAAAATCCCTAGACAAGAAAAATAATAGAAGGAAAAGAAAATCGCTTCTTCCTGCCACTCTCTCACTCCACCTCTCTTCTCTCGTGCGACCAAATAAATCCTGCTTTGTCCCCATCGCCGGCAACCGGAGAACTCTGCCCTTGCCTCCCCGCTGATGGACTCTTCCAATGCGTCCTCCCTTCCGCTGGCCTCGACCACTTCCCACTCCCCGCCGCTGTGGGCAGTTACCTCGCGTCGGCGGCACTCCTCTCCCCATTCTCCATCGCTCGTCGCGATTCCGGTCGCCGAAGAGCCCGAGGAGGCATCGGATACCAGGCTAGAGGATGTGGCTCGCGGAAGGACCTCAAGGAGGCATCAGCTCCTGGACTACCTCGCCACGGCCAGTCGTACTTCAGGTGCCCCTATGGGCCGCTGCTCCGACGGCCGTCTTGTCTTCGATTTCATCGGTACCTGACAGATTGGTTCACTTTGAGTGTGTTCTTGTGCGTGTTCTGGGTACGGGATTTGATGGATTTGTGTGGTTTGGTTTTCCCTGATGCTTGCAGCGCAAGAGTTCGGGCTGCCGCTGCTGCCCCCTCCAAGGCTCAGAATGCCAGATTCGCGCAGGGCACCAACTTCGCCATCACGGCGCGACGGCTCTCGACACCAAGTTCTAAGCAGGTGCTCCGCAAGTACGTCTGGAACTCTTCGCCGGGAAGGACCTCAAGGAGGCATACAAGTTGACGCCTCATGCAGTTCAGGCCAGCTCAAATGGTGTTGAGGTACCATTTCTGTCTTTGCTGGTTTCCAGCACGTGTGTCAGTGTGTGCAGCTTTGTTCTAAATCCTCCTGTATGATGCAGCAATTGATTGCTGAAGGGGCACAAATTGGATTATGTAATTTTCAAGCTGATTGAAATTTGGAGCATATTTGGAATATTTCCATCTCCGTCAATTGATTTAGTATTGTTAAGACTTGACCTAGTGCCCTACTGGTACATATTTAAGGATATTGACAAGTAAGATATACGTTGCGGAATGCTTTACTATTTCCAGTCTTCAAAATTCATCTATTGGCTTATTAGTTTTCATTTTTGTTCGTTCATTAGTTGGCTTATGTAATTTGCAGGCTGAGGTAAATTTGGAGCATTTTGGAATTATTCCATCCCCGTCAATTGATTATGGTTGTTCTGTCCCCAGGGTGCAAGGTGTCCTGGTAAGTCATTGCAATCCATTGCTGCTTACTCGTCGCTATGATCGATTAGTGTCCGAGTTCTTCTTCTGTGTGTTCTTGTCCCTAGAGCTTGGACGTTGTAGATATGTTAAATAACGGAAGTGGATTACCTGAATTGCTAAAATATGATTTGTTTATTCCCTTTCTATACTCCATCCTAAAATATGATTTTTTTATATGAAGCACCGAATCAAGCTGTAGTTTGCTAATTGCCGTTTTTGCCTGAACCTGATTTAGTTCTAGCTTGTATTGTGCAGTTCGGAGGTTCAGTTAGAAGAAGTATTCTACCTGGTTCCTTTCGACTCTTAATCTTGACTTAATATATGATTTGATACGTACCATAATTTTTAGGCACTCTCCTGGTAGAAAGTACATTACGCATATGCATGATTCTGCTATATTTTTGTTGCCTCATAAAATACTTGGTAAACTGTATATGATAAAAAATACTCATAAAAATACAGCTTGTTGGTTACGAAGAGTGACAACTCATGGAGAACATATATTTGACAACAAACACTAAATGGCTATCAAAGATCAGGTTACATTAGCATCAGCTTAAATAGAAATATACGATGAATTCCATCCTCCTATAGTATTTATCTGTCATAGCCCCTCCTTCCTACCATACTCGGGTCAAAGATGCGAGGCCAGTCGTTGTGTTGTGCCCTTTCATTGGCACATTATTGTTCACGATCCACTCATAGAATTTGGGGTGGTAAGGAACATGTTGGCCATCTATGTCTGGTTCTCCTGAAATACACGAAAGGGCATTAGATACAGTCAGTTCTCTTAAGCATATGAACGCATCCAGCAAACGAACAAATGGTCAAAAGGTTTAAGATAGTGCACAAATTAATCCAGTGAAGAAACAAACAGTTAAAATGTTAATTAAAGCTGCCACCTCAAGGGCTCAAAAGGCCAAGACATAGCAGCAACCCCCACTGTCTTCAAATATATCATCTTTCCCAGCACATATATGCACGTTTATCTTATGTATACCGCAATCCATAATTCCAAGAGCAATTTTGATATTTATTCTCTCGTACCTTAATTTAGCAGTAATGATGTCCAGCTAGAAAAAACATGCTCACATGTACACGATTATTTCCTGCATTCAGAACACACAAGTGGTTAGCACAAAAAAAGTAATTTTGTTGACACAACATAAATGCAAATAAAGCATAGAACAACTTACCTCCCTCACCCATCTAAAACATCTCTGTAGACAATATTTTTGGTGCTTTTCCCAGATTTGTCAACCTCCATGTTCGGCTTGGCTAAAATCCGCGTCGTATTTCTTGACACACCCCTTGATAATGCAACATATAGCTGGCCATGTGAGAACACAGGTTCAGGAAGATAAATACCGACGTTTGGGATGGTTTGACCCTGTGCCTTGTTAATTGTCATCGCGAAACTCAGCCGGATGGGGAACTGTTTTCTCTTAAGCTTGAAGGGAAGTGAGGTGTCATCGGAGGGAGACATAGGGATTCTAGGTATGAACACCCTCTTTCCGGCATGCTGGCCAGCAACAATCTCCGCATCGATTGCATTATCTTGGAAAGCTCTGATCATAAGCCGTGTTCCATTGCATAGTCCGTTATGAGGGTCGAGGTTCCGCAACAAAATGACGGGACAATTGACCTTTACTTTCAACACATGTGGGGGCAAGCCATTTGGTGTGATGGAGTTCACAAAGTCAATTGTGTAATTACCTTGGAAGTCATCCTCGATAGAGTCAAAGCTATGGTACACCTTTTCTTCGCCCGGAAACCTCGATATCAGCTTGTCATTCAGGTCATCTACATGCTCGTTCTTGGTAGAGAGAATTGCACGTGTGCTCATGTACTCTCTCGACCTAGCATTGGCATGCAGGGATGGAAAGACATTTTCAATGAGCTTGTTAATAGCTTCTCCATCCTCTGTATAACCAATCACAATGTCATCAGGGAGACGCACGTAGTCGTTGCCAATTGTTTCTTCAGTTCCATTGCCGATCCTTAGAAGGTATTCAGAGAACCAAGGGTCTGTCTGAGCCCGCATATTGCGGGTGAGGGGTATCTTGCGGGTCTTCTCCCAAAGATAGGATCTCAACAGTGTAGCGTCCGTGATCTGTGCTCTTGTCCCTCGTGTCACAACGGGGAGCACCTGCCGGAAATCGCCACCAAAGACGACAACCTTTCCACCGAACGGCAAAGGACATTCCATTATATCCTGGAGCGATCTATCAAGCGTCTCTACGGCTTGACGCTTTGTCATTGCAACTTCGTCCCAAATTATCAAGGACGCCTGTTTAAGCAACTGTGCTGTACCGCTCTGCTTTGTGAAACCACACATGCTGTTTTCAGTAAGCTTGATTGGAATTTTGAACCTGGAGTGTGCAGTCCGGCCTCCAGGCATTATGGATGCAGCTATACCTGATGTAGCAGTTGCGATCGCTATTAGGCCCATGGAACGCACCTTTGCAAGCAATGCCTTGTACAAGTACGTCTTCCCGGTGCCACCTGGACCATCAACAAAGAATACCTGGCTTTCTTGGTTTGTCACATGATTCATTATGTCATTGAAACCAGCCAGCTGCTCACAATTCAAACTACCAAATAGATCTAGATGGTCTTGGTCCACTTGGACTTGCCTCTCCTCTGCTACCTCTCTATTCCCGGCATCAGAAAAACCATCAGTCTCAACCAGCTCCGGAAGTCCAAATGTTTTAATATCCTTTCCCATGGATTGCACCAGATCCCTGATATCTCTAAGGACCATCTGCTCAAGTGCTGCCTCATTGGATTCAGTACGGCGGTAATCCTCAGACATCGATGCTAAGTGTTTGTCCCACAACTGGCGAATTTGTGTTGCCTCACAGAATACCAATATAGTCGCAAACAACCTCCTAAGAGCCGAGGGCATCTGGAATGTGGCTGATTCCGTCATGCAATCATCAAGGGTCCTGTCGTGCTCAATGAGGCCTAAGTTCTCACATGCCTCTCTAAAGGAATGGCATGACTCGCCGTTTACTGTTCTTAAATCATCAAATGAAGTGGCACCTCGAACATGACTTAGGAGCACCCGCAAGTAGTACCTTTCTCCTTCAGCAGGGTGCGCATACACCAGTCTACCAATCTGTGGTCTCTTAGTTTTTCTTTTCTGCCACTTCTTATTCCCAGAAATCCACCTATAGTGCTCTGGAAACTCTCTGTACAACCATTTCCGTGTCTCCGGATACCTCTGATTCATCTCAAAGTACTGAGTAAGCATGGATTTGGAAGAAGATGGCCGAGTAACAACATCTTCTAGATTCTCGTAAGCTTTAAACGCGACAGTATGCATGTTTGGCAAATGAAGCTGAAGCTGCAACACTGATGGACTGACACCAAACATTTTAAAGCCGAAAACCCTATAAAGAGCCTCTGGAGGAGATATAAAGCGTGCATCCCTATATTGCCGGATTTCATTAATGACTCCCCCATCATTGATGATTTCCTGCTTGCATACAAAGGATGCCTTATCATGCCCTTTGTAGATGTACTTGAACAAGTATTTGACTGCCTTGATGCTCGAGCATGCTTCGACATTGATGTGGCAGTTGTATCGCATAAGCAGAGCGGGGTTGTAAGGGACAACCCATCTATTGTCTAAATCTGCTCCTCTTACCCTAACTCGATAATCATCCTCCCTCCTTCTATATATGGGATATGAGTCTTTCCCTTGTAATGTAACATCGCAGAATTCTCGCGGGTAATGGAATCGACACTGACCATCAATCATGCAGGCGCAATTTTTATTCAGCGCGCCACATGGTCCGTGCAACATGTGCTTGATTACCAGATCATGGAGAACAGGGTACTTCTCTTTGTCAGGTATTTCTGCAGATATGACACGATCATAGTCATCTGGGGTCCTTAACTTACTGTTTGCTTTCATGATTAAAAGTATATGCTCATGCGGCAGCCCTCGTTTCTGAAACTCTGTGACATGTACATAAGCTGCGACTTCCCCAAAATGCTTATGTTTAGTCAGTAAGTCCATCAAATCTCGCTGTTTAGCTTTATATACTCTTGCCACAAGGTCTGGACGGTCTTGTGGCAGCTGTCCGGGTAACAATTCTGCAGTTATCTCCTCCCAGTATGGATTGCATGTCATTGTTATAAAATAATCTGGTTTACCCCACCGTTGAACGATTGCCATTGCATCCAGAAACCTCCGCTGCATGTCACGGTCACCACCAGGAAATGTACGTCTCTTGCCAATCCGATCACCACGGGCCTCACCAGCAACGACAGTGTCAACAAGGCCCTTGTATAATAAAAGATAAAGTAATTTAGAACATTTAGCATTCAATGTTTGGGCATCCCATGCAGCATCTTAAACAAGCAGATTACCTGATAGAGGTCGGCGCGTATAATCTTCTGGTTTGCCGGCTTTGAGTACCAGTCAAGCCTCATGGTCTCAATCTTGATATACATATCAACAGCCCACTGTTGAAAAAGGCGCCCGCCGAACAAGACAATGTTAAAAAGCGCCTTCCTGACCTGCAGCTTGAAGCAGTAGTACTCCCTTGCGGTAACAAATTTTTTGGATTTTTTTGCATTGACCTCATTATCACCGAAATCCTCATCTGGGTCATCCTCGTTGTCATCTAAAAAATGTTTTTACAACATTGAAATTAGTACAACATTGTTAAAAATGTTTTACAACATTGAAATGAGAATTCTAGTAGGACTGATGACCAATACCTGCATTTAAATCTGTCGGTTGGTCTTCATTTGTTGCGGTGTGACCAACAGGTTCCCGAACCAAGTTATCACCTGAAAATATGGTTGAAAATGTAGAACAATATAATAATTAGTATGATAGGACACTGATGAGAATTCCCAGGGTAGTAGTGATCAGCAATACCTTCAGGTAAATCGGTGGTTTGGTCTTCATTTTGTACGTTGTGACCCAGAGGTTCTCCAAACACATCTTGTTCTGAAATGTTTAATTGAAATTAGTACAATAGACTCATATGAAGATTCTAGTAGCACTGATGACCAATACCTGCATTTAAATCTATCGGTTGGTCTTCATTTGTTGCGGTGTGACCAACTGGTTCTCGAATCAAGTTTTCACCTGAAATATGGATGACGATGTAGACCGATATAATAATTAGTATGATAGTACACTGATAAGAATTCCCACTCTAGTAGTGATGAGCAATACCTTCAGCTAAATCGGTGGTTTGGTCCTCATTTGGTACGTTGTGACCCAGAGGTTCTACAAATACACGATGTCCTGAAATTTATTGGTATATCAATAGTTATCCAATGAACATCCAAACTGTGGGCATACATATTTGTGCGATAGAATGATGTATGTAATAATAATATATTGAACATCTAACCTGGCGGAGTATCATTGGTTTGGTTATCATCTCGTGCAGAATCTGGATTTCTGTCGTCGGACTCTCCAACATATGGCATCCAACGATTCCAACCAGTCTCCCCACGCGGGAAAAATAGTGGATAGGACAATGGGTCGTAGCACCCGAAGTATGCTCTAATAAATAGGGGACGGTCTCCTTTTCCATAGACGACAACACTCCTGTCAAAGGAATTTTGTGGGTCGCTCCCTTCAACCCATATTGCTGCCACCTGAGAAGTCGTCGGGGCATTGTACCTTCGTTGATCTAGGTTGATATCCGTGTTCAGTGAGATCCTATATTCATCTAGATTCGGAACAGACCCAAGACTTTTGAAAACTTGCGCATAAGGGTTCCCATCTAGTATGCGTAGAATATTCCGAATGACTTCTAAATTAAGATCAGGTGATCTCTTAGCTCTGTGAAGCAAGTTTTCATCTGTATCGTAAATGTATAGTTGCAAATGCCGAGGACCATGATCATCCGCCACCAGATCGTCCATAGCATGGTACAAATTCCCAGTCACACGAAATGTATATACGCCGGTTCTTGCTGCAGTGCTGACCCTTCGATCTAGGGTCACTCCTAGACTTGTGAATGAGAAGTGCGAGTTGAAATACCGTATGTTATCTCTAAAATATTTAGCATCATCGTCATCTTGGCTTGTCCACAACCGTTTCAATTCTTCTGGAACCTCTGGGGTACATATATCCACTTTTCCTTTTCTGCAACAGAATGCAGGCCCCTCTCCCGGAAACCGCAATGCTCCGCAGTGCAGGCAGTCGGGAACTTTTTTTAGTACATGCTGTTTTTTAGGTAGGTTTCGGTACACGACTTCATCGCTAAATGCTTGTGTCCTCTGTTGTCCAAGTTGTAACACTTCAAATTCAACATCTAGCACAGAAAGACTAACATATATTAGTTTCACACTCGCATTACTAAAATGTGCCAGTTTGAATTTCTTTATGCATATATACATATATACCTTGTTCAGCAAAAATCCTAGCTTCTTCATCAGGCTCCAAGTTCTCAGCTTCACTATGTTGCACTGTTTCCGGGCAGTCTGGTAGCACAGAGATTGGTTGAACATAAGCGCCATGATATATTAATGCAGAAATTGAATAGTGGACGACATTTTTATATATACCGTTGGTTTGGTGAACATCTGGCTCAAAGATTCCATAGGTATCATCGGTTTGGTCGTTGCCGACAATGTCGTCTGGATCTTCATTGGACTCACCCGTGCAGCCCCTCATCGCCGTTCTTCTTTCATAGTTGTCACGTTTTTTACTCAGAACAATACTCTTTTGAACCTCTGGCATTGCAGCGTATTGTTCCCTTCGCCGTTGCCGTTTGATCATGTTACTCCCATTTAGTTCAACATTATTGGAGCCGACAAAAGGATTGACATCTGAACATTGAAATTTACCATCATATTCTGGTTTGATGAGAACATTGCAAAGAACAGATAATATGGTGGGTGTATTACCTGCGTATTGAACATTGGATTTTGGCGTACATGTCAAGACTCCGCTTCCTTGGGTAGTAAACCCCACCGTCATTGGTGTGAACAAAGCTAATGTTTGTGAAACAAAAAGAAAAAACATTGTGAACCATGATGCTTACCATATGTTCTTTTCTGAAACAAAATCAGAATACATTGTGAACCATAAAACCTGTTGTTCCCATTGGGACGATGGAGGAGTATGTTTGCGTTTTATGTCTATCTTGCATATGGTAAGCATCATTTCTGTGCAACCAATCAGAATCATCGCCAACGTGAATGTCCTGATGTTCCTTGACCAAAGAGGTTCCTTTTTGTACTTGTAGCTGCGTTAAAGCCGATTTCAATGTAGCAGCTTCTTGGGTGTACATACCTGTCCATCAATGTTTTAGACTGAGTAATGGAGACAGCATCAGGAAGTAACATGTATTGAATAGGCGTACCAGATTCATTTGCAATGGCTGGTGAATTGTTAGTCATCCTAATTGCAAGTTCTGGTGTGACAGTTGCGGTCATGGATTTTTTTAGTTCCCTGGCTATCTGACGTTTTTTCAAGATGTCCTCTCTATGTAGTGCATAATACTCCCTTGCCTTCTGCCTTTTTAGCTCTCTAATAGGATCTGCAATCATTATTTAGTATCAGTAATCTATCAGCAGAACATATGTGGGATGTATAAATTTATTGATCATAACGGTCACCATGGGAAGCGACCAACGGTGAATCTGAACCAGTGGCTTCGGAATGTCCATTGTCCATGGCAGCAGCACCATTTTTCTCTTCACGGGCTTCCTTCTTTCTTCTTAATATGTCATCTCTGTTTAGTGCATAGCGTTCCCTTTCCCTTTGCCTCTCCAGGTCTTTAGGGTCTGCATTATTTGGAACAACAAGTGAATTTCTTGTGTAGGCAGTTATATGATTGTGCTGATTGCAGAAACATGAATCACCTGAGGAGTGTGCGTTGGTTATGTCCTGAAATGGTGTGCGTTCCCCTATGCGCTTTGAAGACGACATATCACCGGGATCCCTCTGTAGTGGAGATGCCAGATCAAACCAACCTGGCCATTCTGTGATGATGAATCATGCATTTTGCCTTATTTAGTCTGTTTGAAGTTGCAAGATTGGTCGGTTATAAATTGGTACATCAAGTAATATCTGAAAGAATGGAAAGTTAATATATTTGTGCCCTTAACGCAGTTGGAAAAAATATGGATTCAAAGTGTACCCTTAACGTAAGAATCCGTAGATTGAGACCTATTTTAAATTGCGGGACTTAAAAAGGCAGTTCCTTTATGCAGATTGAGACCTATTTTAAATTGCGGGACTTAAAAAGGTGTAAACTCTCAGGATTCATGGCATTTGAAATTTGAAACTCGATTGTTGTGTACTTATGTACTAACCTGGTTATGGTGTATGGATGGCGGCGGTTTATGACACAGATAGCGGCAACGTCGTCATATTTGGCGACGTCTAGATGATGATGAAGCAGTGGTGGACATTGAGCCGATGATTGTAATGAAGCAGCGGCGCAGCGGCGAGTACACGGTCTTGGTCTAGACTCTCGACGGTTGATGAACGCCTTGGAGCAAGCTAGGGCAGATCCTGGAGACCTGATCTGATCTCACGTAGCAAAATAGGGAAACGCCCGAGATTCTCAACACAGTATGCGGACTTGTTTCCTTCGAGATTTTGTGAAACGTTGATCGCGGAGGAATATGCGGACTTGTTTTTTTTCCTGTCGGTCGACAGCATGCGGACGTGGGGCGTTGGCAGGAAATTTTCCTGTCGGTCGACAGGATGCATCTGGGACGCTCATTGTACTGCGTTTTGATCAAAGGGAGCTGATTCCTTGGATCTGGATTGGTTCGCACGATCTAACGGTGCTGGTTGATCTGTGTACGATTGGGTTTGGTGGCTGTAGCGGAATTCAACTTCGCCCTTTTATTAGTAGTGGAGATGCTCCTCACTCCGGAGTCCGGACTCCTGAGCCAACACCTCATCATCAATACAAAGTTTTTTTAAAAAAAAATACAGGTCATCGAGAAACTTTAGCCTAATTTCAGATGGCACTATCGGCAAAGCTGTACAAGACGCCAACAAAGCGGCGCCTCTAAAACCGGAACCGTCCTTTTTTTTAAGGTCACCGGGGGTTAATCCCCACCTGAATATATTTCAAAGTTGCCTTGAGCCCTTTGCAACATCTACAAGATAGGTTCAAAAGAAGAACCAGAATACGGGATTACACCGTCCTACTTTTTGGTCCTAACGGTGCAAGAGTATCTCTTCTCGGATCCTCAAAACATATAAATTTATCCGGCACGCAAACCTTAAAGCAAGCATAGTTTTGAGGTGTCGGACACATATCCGGACGTCAAAAGTTTTATCCAGCACCCCTCTAACCAAACGGACATGTGAAAAAATACCCATATATTGCCAGTGAACTTTGTGCGAATGGATAGGATACTTGATCCACTTACAGAATTTTCTGTGGTCATTTAGTATAAAAAGTATTAACACATCAGCACGCCTACGCATAGAGAATCCTCTCACTAAATCGCTCGCATGTAAGTCTGTCCCTCGTCGTGTCCAAATGGTGTCCGGCACCAACTGAGATCCCCAAATATGGGTGACATTGGGTGTCCAACATATTCTGTGTCATTTAAACCTTCTAGGGGCGTGGTAAGCCCTAAAAAAAGGCACGTAACTGATGAGGAAGACAGAAAGCGGCTACTCGATTCGTTCTGTATTAGTTGACATCTACTTGTCTAAATATTTATATACTCTGGGTATATAATACTGTACATATGAGGGTATGATACATCTTTATAAAAAAAAATATATACCTCATTAATTATTGTAAGATGCCTCAATACAAGTGGTGTAAAAAATATATAGCCGTGGTCCTCCTTTTTATATACCATTTTTTACTATATGCAGAAAATATAAACTATATAGATTTAAATGAAAATTTCCACATGTGTAAGTATATTAAAATGGTAAAAATGTATAATTTTTTTAGGTATTAAGAAGACTTGCTCTTTCGAGAGCATAGTACAGTGAAAGTTGTAAGCTGTGTTCGCGGAGAATTATTGTATACCGTTGGCCTCTATGTAGAACTCGTCGGGAGGCCTGAGAGGCGGTGATTTACCTGTGACGGATATTAAGTTCAAGTCCGCACCTAGTGATATGGAAGCATTTTTTCAATTTACATATACTAAAACATATACGTATAAATAAATATATGCATATGTAGACAAATCCATGTTAGAGCATCTCTAGTGGCTCGTGGAAATGGACGTGCAAACGAAATATAGACGACCACAAGCCAAAAACAGCCTCCAGCGGATCGTGTATACGGTCGTGCATCGTTCCCACGCCCACCCATGATGGTACTCGGCGTGGAAATAAACACGCCCGATCCACCTCCTGGAAAAGCGAAGCGCAGAGAAATCCTCCTCTGTGCCTCGTTCCCGCGCCAAGAACTCCTCCAAGGTCGCCACAGCCGCCTCCAAGCTCGCCTCCGAGGTCGCCGCCGCCGCGTCCGAGCTTGCCGTCGCCGCCCCTCCGGCACAGGTACGTTTCCGCATCCGAGCTCACCGTCCCCGGATCGAACCAGAGAAGAGAGAGGGGCGGCGGCCGCCACGCCGTGCGGCCAGATGTGCCGGCGGCCGCGCGCGCCGTATTGAGAGAGGGAGGGGAGGGATTGGAGGAGAGGAGGGGCTGGGCCACGAGCAGGGATGAGCGGAGGGGCTAGGCTAGCAGGGATGGGGATGGGGAGAAGCTCCCGAACCTGGGCGACGTGCCGTCGTCGGCCGGCGCGTGCGCGTCGACTGCCGCTGTCGTGGCCTTCCGCGCGCTGGACATGGGGAGCTGCCGTGGCCTTCGGCGCTGGAGATGGGGAGCTGCTGGAGTTCAGTCAGGGAAATGGTGGGTGAAGGAGCAGGGATGGTTCGGGCTGAAGGAGAGAATCAGTGGGATGGGGAAGATGAGATGGCTGCCTTGCTTTGACCGAATTGAACCATTTATGCAGTACTAATTGCCATTTGTGTTTATATTATTTGTAGATGGAGAAAAACCAAAGCTTCTCCAGACCATTGGTTTTACTTGCTCACAATTTCCAGGAGAAAGTCCAGTGGTAGATGAAATGACGCCGCCGACACAACAACCTTCCGGTGAAAGGAAAAGCCAACAAAGGAAAAAATTGGTCTAGTCTTGAGGACAAAGTGTTGATAGAATCGGGGGCAAACACTAGTTTGGATGCCGTGGTCGGGACCGATCAAAATTCAGTAACTTATTGGGCAAGGATTTCAGATTACTACAACAAGCACAAAGAATCGTCATGGCCGGAGCGGAAAGATAGTTGTTCGAAATATGCCGTTGAAAAGATAGCCGTTGAAAATATAATCGTTTGAAATTTGACAGTTCAAAATATTGCCGTTGTAATATACACGTCCAAATATACACGTTCCACTGAAAAAACAGGACGTGTAAAATTTAAGAAGGTGTATATGGAGGTGTATATGAAAATATACACGTCCAAATATACACGATTCCACCAGAGATGCTGTTAATAACTGGGAACGGTGATCCTATCGCGCAGAGTGATGGGTGCACTATTTGCCTGTGTGCGTGTGTACTTACTCGGCGTCACACGTCAAGTCAGAGTAAGCTGCGGCGCTTGCGAGTGCTATGGATAGGTATGAGCGTTGAGTGCGTCATTCGATCGTATCGATGCCGTGCCCGTGGGTGCTACAAAACCTAAAATGACGGCTCTGATCTCTGGGCCGTACATCTCTTTCGTACGAGTTGCGATCAGTGGGTTTTCTTTAATAGCGCATGGATAACCCTTGCGGCCCCCACATCTCACATCGTGACATGACACAAAGGATATTTAGTTCTTGTGCTGAATGCTGATTCCAAAGGTTGATGCCATAATCGGTTTATAAAATAGCCACAAACGGCACTCCGTGGACAGGTGGACCAAATGGATGGCAAACCCAACACTTAAAAAGACAGTGGTGGAACTGATATAGAGCAATTGGGTTCACATGAACCCAATAAATTTCATCAAAACTTTATTAACTTAGTATATGATATTCGATATAAAGATCTGAACCCAATGATCTTTCGCTCTAGTTTCGCCCCTGCTTAAAGATAACACGATCCTTTTTAGAGTCCGCCAGGCGGTACGATGTAGGCGTCCCCCATGGAGCTGAACGCCAAGAGGATGGTTGGATTCTTGTTGCTCCGCGCGCCTGTCCTGATGCTGGGATGGAAGCCGAGACGGAAGATGCGTGCAGGAGGGCGGAGTCAAGGGTTCGCTCGATCTTGACACGGGAATCAAAGACAAGAGTTTAAACACGAGACACTTGTGGTGCTTCACCAACCGTTCTTGTGCCGAATTTGTGGTGCACCAGGTATTTTGCTAACTATTAACTATTAAGGGCATGTTTAGTTCAAGCCATTACGATTCCTATGTTCAGTTTGCTGATTTGTTCACTATTCAGGTAAGAAGGTAACCACATCATGGTATTGACACTTAATCAAACACAAAGAATCTAGCTCTATGAAACACACAAGCAACGAAACACCTCATGCCTTTATCTTACTCCCTAGCTGGCATAGGTAGAACATTGCTGGCAACCAAACCAAACACATAACATGAACCAGGTCATGTTTCTACTCAGTCAACCCCTAGTGAGTCACTATGCAAAAGGAAACAGTGCGAGTAACCAAACACGCCACGCTCTTAGTGCCTCGCTAGAAAACCATTCATCAGCCCAAAAAATTGTATTTTATGCATCAGCAATATCAGTTACCGTTAATGCTCGCCACCTTAGAAAAATAATGTCATTTGAAAGATCTAGTGGGACAGGTTTGGCCGGAAGAGCACCTCCATATCCATGGGTTTGTTCATTTACCACCCGCGAAAAAATCATGGACAAAATCTGTGCCCATATCCATGCCTGCGGGATATCCAAGTATCCATGGAGTTGATTTAAAAATCAGCATACATCATCATTTTTAAAAACTTGCAGCAATATATTATATATACATCAACAGTACAACATGTATACATGCACAAACACATATCAGTAAATGATTTTCAGGTGATGACAAAAGCAACTGTACGATCCAAATAGGAGTATTAAACTGATGTCCGGTCGAGTCAAGAATATTCTGAGTTCTAACCTTCATCTGACAACTCAGTCGGTCAAGGCTACCACCTACCGGCCCTCCCATAAATTATACCTTGAACCAGCATTATTCAGGGCAGGGACAGATGAAATGATAACAGGACAAACACTAGATTGGAGCGCTGGTGAATGTCAAACTTCACAGAGGTTCGTTCGTCCGATTTTATATTCCACAAATGATGGAAATAGTAGAAAAGTTTAACGGGCAAAGGTGGAAAAAATAGCATTGCCAATGATAAATAAAAGGAAAGCAACAAAGAAAATGTCATCTTAGTAGGTCGACAACTACCTAGACTCCGCCTCCAGCGCTGTGAAAATAGACGCCCCGGAAGGAAATACTAAACTACTAATGTCATTTCTGCATACTAAACTGATGAGGTAATTGCTGAGCTATGATTCTTGATCATGCACGTGGCTTTATTTATAAAGCTGGGCGAAATCCTGTTTCGTGAATCATGCACGCCCTCACGATTTCATGGCGACTGTTCCTTCCATCGCACCAATGAATCGAGGAATTCCATCACCTGCATATGACAATTTGGCAAGTGAAACGGGCAAATTAGTTGACTGCACAATTCAACAGGAATGCAAGAATCAAACATGAGAATGGAAAGACATTTTTTACTTGAGTTGGGCATGTCAGTGAGTAGAAGGCTTGGGTTTCCTTGGGCACTTGCGAAACCAGAATTCCGTACCCACAGTTCCGCTCACGAAGCACCTGATCATCGTAGCAACAAATGAAAGAAATAATGTACATGATCAGTGAATTTTCTGAGTAAAATGCGCTTGTCTCATTTCTGAAGATAATGTAAGACCTTGAACGCGTCTTCATCGGTTCGATCGTCTCCAATGTAGATAGGAAGAACGCTTTCAGGGTCATCTAACCGGAGCGACTGAAGCAGAAACTCCACTGCCTTTCCCTTGTCCCAGTCAATCACTGGACGAACCTCTAAAACCTGCATAATTGCACATGGGTAAGACGATGGATATTCTGTCAGTGATACAAGACTACAATACTTAGGTCAAGGAGCATCGGAATCTTCCTACCTTTCGTCCAGTTGTTAGTTTGAGACGAGGGAAAGCTTTCAGGACATCGTCGACAATCTCTGCTACCAATTTCCAGTCCTGGAGACAGCCAAGGGTAAAACATGAAAAATGTTGCAGCAACTGAGGCATGATCGGCGAAGCTGATGATCTACTCTACCTTCCTGTCGACGTTGCGGTAGTGTACAGACACAACAAACTTGTTGTTCTCAACATTTGCACCCTTGATCGATCGAGTGGCCTCCACTAGGCACTTGTTGACCTGTTGTGCGAAATAAACTATGCTAGTTCTTGTACATACAGATAGCCGAAATAATTCAACACGTTAATTACAACAACTGCCAATAATTTAGCTGTATACCTCGCAGATCATGGGTAAGAACTCACTTGCAGGTTGGAACAGTTCGGCTTCTTTGTTCTACAATAAAGCATAGTTTAGAAGGAAAAAAAAAGTCAGTGAATCAAAGAAAAAAAAGTAGAGTAAATTCAGGAATTTAAAAGGTCGTCCCTGAAAATCCACAATAACAAAAAAAAGAGTACTCACATCGTTTGCTTTACTTTGAGAATCTTTAGAAGATACAAGTATGTCCAGTCCATGACTTCCAGCGTAGTAGAGCTCCTTCAGCTTTACAAATTCAAACACCTGAACATGAAAGTTTATGAGATACATGATTTCTTAATTTATTTTGTGTACTCAGTATATTTAGGAAGGAATTGCCCCGTCCTTTATAAAAAAGATTATATTATATATAAAATACTACTAATTGGAACCTAGTTAAGATAGAAGGACTGAACATGCGTCGTAGTCGATATACCTTGTCGCGGGACCTCCCGCTGACGACCGCCGTAGGGAATAACTTGGCAACATTCTTCACAGCAGCGTGCATCTGGAGGAAGTTTTTCAGGTTGAGGCGTTGAGCAAGCAACTTATACATAACTCAAGCAATTTTTCAGTAGTAAGAATGTTTAGCTGACGTCACTTACCTCTGGTGACATGAACGCCTTCTCAGGATCGTTGACGATAGGCGAAAGCGTTCCATCGTAGTCCAGAAACAACGCGATCTTCTTGCCCTCCGCGTTGGCTATGATTTGGCCGAAGAAAGCTAAAGCAGAAGGGCACTGTGCCTGCAACGAACAGCGAAATTGTAGAATCCTTTGCGTAAGACACTCTCTAGATAACTGAAAAGCGATAAGATCTTACCAGGCAAGCATTGTCAGCAGCAACTTCTTCGGAACCCGCATATGGTTTTGCAGAGGTTGACGAAAGCGTCATCACTCCAAGCAGTCCATCGACGACTTCGACAAGTTTACGTCTACTAATAAATGTTACACCCAAGGAAGAGCGGGGATGCCACTTGGGTGTGACTGGAGATGGCATCATATTTGAAGGTAATACGAACTTTGTCTCGCTTTTGGCCACAAGATCAGACATGGCAAGCAAGATTGAAAACTATTGCTATTGTTCTTATCCACGAGAAATAAGGAAATAGGATAAATGCAAAATGGTGTTCTTGGGGATAAAAAATATGTGTGAGAGGCTTCTTTCAATTAGATTTAACCCACAGTCTTGTCAATGAAAAACCACTTCTTCAGTGTTTTGTTGTCAGTATAGGTGCGTAAACGATTCCTTAACAGAAAGCTACCAGTAATCTGATGAAAGAGGCATGGTAATATATTAGATAAAAGGGCGTATACACAATGAAACCATTTTTTTAAACAGCCACAATACAAGATGTACCTTCATATACACCAGTGTGACAGCTCGTGTGTAACTGTATATCACAGAAGTGAAACCTCAGTACAGAATGGACCGCGCAATTCAGCAACCATTACTTGACCAGACATCATAGCTGCACGAGTCACTTGATGAGTCACTGAACAAGACAATATGTAACTGATCCAAAACTTTCATGAAAGTATTTCAAAGATTTCATGACATCATCATGAATGGGCCGTAATTGTAATGACATCTAGCAAACATGAAATTAAAGCCTTTCTGCCCTAATGTGACAGAAAGTAATTATGTAACTTCACTGACAAGATAATGAAAACACCACATTGTCAACCTAATAAGCCATCTCTAATGATTGGAAACACCGGACAACACCCAATAATTAGAAACTAGTTTCGATCATAAACCTAGATGACATATTAGGTACGCCTAACCTTTTCCAAGTGAATCATCAGAAATTCTCTTTGCCAAGTGAATCGTCACCGTACCAAAAAAAACAGTCAATGATGCACATCTCTGTAGGCTTTGATCAATCGATATTCTACCAATTTGTGCATTGTGTATTGAGGTTAAAAAGATTTCATCAATGATAGATGTCCTTACAATAGAGGATTTGCGGCGCGTAGAGAAAGGAGCAAATTAACCATTACGTCGGTGAAAATTATCTGAATATTTGTAATATCAACACGAAATGGACATGGCATGTAGTGAGTATATCGGAATCAATAGGAATTAACGCAATAATGACATGCAAGATGATCGGGTCAAGACATAGAAGCGATTGATATGCAATTCGCCGCCACATAAACCATGCCAAACTTTAAGCCAGGACGGAGCTCTGTAAATTATCGCATCTAGATGCAAACTCAGGAAAAAAGGAAAGAAACAAAGATGAATCGGGAATCTGAGACTGCTAATCATGATTCATAAACCAAACAATCGATCGCTCAAAGAGGAAACACGCGGGAAAAAGAGGGAAATCACACACCTTGGGTACGAAGAACAGGAGGTCTATCTATTTGCACGGGGAAGGGGACGAACTAACGAAGGTAGGAGAGGAAAATGGCGACGCCTTGGATGCTTATATATAGGAGAACGGAGGGCGGAAAGGGAAATCTTGAAGCGGTTTAATTCCGCCTTCTTTTTTGCGCCAAATTCCACCTTTTCGCTGAAGTGGTGGCATTTGTTAGCTGCACCCGGTGGACTACACAAGATATTGTATCTGCCTAGGACATGTGCTCCTTCGTATCATCTCTAGACAACACAAAAAACTGTTGCTATAGTAGTTTTTCTTTTAGATGATTAGTAATCTATCAAACTCGCTCCAAAGAAGAAGCCCTATCAACCAGGTCGGGCAAGCCAAAAGACTTTCTGTTTGGATCAACAACGCCGTCGGCCTCTCATCCAGGTGGAAAAAAAAGGTCAGCGAGCTCATCAGACAATATTCATCCATAATTAAGGCTACTTTATCAAGCATGACAACACAACGATCAGGGCCGTGCCGGTAAAATCCGGGGCCCTGAAAATCTAAAATGGGCCCTATCTCACACAAAAAATAAAACTAATAAGAGAAATAATTCTAATCTATATGACATAATATTTTACGTAACCATTGAATATATTGAGAATCATATCTATTTAAATTGAAATTGTGTGTTCTTCGTAATAAAATCTTTAATGATATCCTCATAATCAATTTTCTCCATCACTTTGCTCTCAAGTGCTATTGTGACCAAATCACTGAGTCTTTGTTGTGACATTATAATACGCATATAAGACTTCAATAGCTTCGACTTAGAAAAGCTTCGTTTCACCGATACAACCATCACGGGAATGGTCAACAACTCTATATGCATTACATTGGGAAAACAAGGATGCCGCTTTATAAACTTTATAAAACTTCAATAGGCCCAATATTTTCTTTTGGCATGAATTTTTAAAGAAACTTCTCAACAATCAGATCATTGACATCAATATCATCAAATTGCTTATCCTTTTTTTAAGAGCAGCCTTAAGAAGCGCAATGTTTTCGAGATAAATATGAAACCGGACTGATGTTTCCCCACGACTATATTTAAACACAAGATATAATAGACGGATGAAATAAAATTGAAGTGTGGGAACTATGGATGCGATCAGATTAGAGAGATGGATAAAACTAAAATTGAATTGTGGAAAAGTGGATGCGATCAGAAACGCAAAGATACCTGCGGACTGCGGCGTCGTCCGTCGCCGCCGGCCGGCGCGGTGGAGCTGTGGATGGCTGGACGCTGGATGCGATCGATCGGTGTTGGTGCGTCGGCCGGGTGGCGAGCAGATCGATCGATACGCGAGTATAGGAGGATGCGTCGATGTGGTTTCCGTATTCAGCTCGCCCACGCGAGAGACCTGGGCTGGGCCTGCTCTGCTATCTATCGCACGCGTGAGACGGACGCGCCAGCGGGGCCTGCCCAGCTTTTAGAATACAGCCCAATACTTTCATACGCTATGTAAATATAAATATACATTCACTTTTAGATAAATAGAAATTATTTAATTTAAAACAGAAGGAGTAGGAGTTATGGCCTAAATCATTTATCTCCGATAAAATTCCGATCAGGTTCTTTAGTAAGGTGATCGTTGTCGGGCCCGGGCGCATTGTGGTACCAACTGTGTGACCTGTACAGTACCCATGAATTTTGGAGGCGCCAAAATTCAAAACAGAGGAAGTACAAGATCATGATGGCACGCTCAGCTGTCAATTTTGGTGATAGGAGGATAAAAGCCTAAGGGTGAGCTGTTTTGCCTCCCGGGTATGCAACCCTTATTTAAAATACATTTTGATTGTATATTGAAATGTTAAAAAACTGTAAAAAAATTGTTCGCATAGATCTTAAAATTATATGCGTTCGCTATGTCGATTTCACAAAAGTAAATTTTGTGTCTTGTGTTGAAATGAAAAATTTTGGTGCTAAAATAAGACTTTTAGCGAGACATTCTTTTTTATCTTTATACACATACAATTAAATTAACGGTTTTCTGCGAAACAACACTTTGTGATAAAATGTGAAGATTAATCCGCAAAATTTATTTCAATTTTTTTGACATTTGAAAATGTGATTTTCCCCATGCCATAGCGCCAATTTGTTTTAAAGACCCACGCTTTGTTTTAACACAATATGTTTTTAATAGGGGAAAAACATATTTTCCAGATCTTATAATGTCCAGTTCACCCGTACCGGGGTCGCGATACAAAACACCATAAGGCCCATTTGCATCTAGGACGAGTGTGACGATCTGAGATGAGCCTGACTACTGTCTCTCTCTGCCCTAAACAAATAGAAAAACAATTTTCTCTCTCTCAGAAAAAAAAAAGAGACTGGGGCTTGTTTGATTCAAAGGAATTTTGTAGGATTCTTGTAGGATTTTATCCCATGGGAATTTTTCCTTTCCTAGTGGTTTGATTCATAGGATTGGTTCCTATAGGAATTTTTCCCATAGAAATTTTTGTACTACTTCCCATAAGAATTCTAACATCCACTCCAATCTCTTTTTACAATTCGTTTGATGGAATCAAACAAAATTTGATACAAACCAAATCCTATAAGATTGGAGTGTACATGACATAGCAATCCTATACTTTTCCTATTCCTATGACTTTCCTATCCTATGAATCAAACAAGCCCTGAAGTTTTGCAGTTCCTTCATCTAGCACAATTCCAACTACACCCACCACATGACATTTTGGGAGGAGAGCTGCCTTCTTTTACAAAGCTTCGCTGCACTACTTCTGTACTTGGATATATGTATGGATCCTTCAGGCACAAGATAGGCATTCTAGCACAACAAAAAAAGGTGAGCAATGGCCTACTCTGCTAGTGCTAGCTGCCACATTACGTTGCTTTGCAAAACCAGATCTCAGAATGCTTTCAACTCGGACCCACCATCCATGAATTCGGTGATGAAGCGTTGTGGATTGGATCTTAGTGTATTATATTGTATAGCAACAGATTAGTGGACAGTGACTAACAAAGCTGGAGAAGAAAGCTTAGAAAGCTGGATGTGCAGTGAATGCCATATGGGTAAATTTCATATAAGCTGGAGTATAAGGCGTGAAACTCCATGATAATCGAACTGGCACTCGTCCAATTTTTGGTAAATCTTGTCGCGATCTGACCATAATTCTGAAAATAATTCGTGACCGTTGCAGCGCTGAAGCTGATATCTCACCGATAATTGATTTCACAACCACTACTACCTGGCCCTGACCAGTCTGACCCGCTCCCATGGCGGCCTTTAAGAACAGAGCAGAATGCACCAACTCCATATATATATATCGTGCAGCTGAAGACAAAACCGCTAGCTGGTTACTGTAGAGAAGATATCTCCTCTCTGTAGAATGTTTTTTTTTACAAGCCTCTCTGTAGTCTGTAGAATGTTGGTTTACAACGATCGATATCGTTTCAGAACAGGCAGAGATAACACCACCTCTCACACACTAGTTCCACTGGTGTCACAAAACAAAGGTCTATATCTATGGTAAGTTGGTAACGCATCACATCCCACAATCATGAAAACCAAAAACACAAAAGTCACATCCCATCATCCCAAATGGGAGCTACAAAGGAAGAAACATAAAAATACGGACGAGGCGCCGAGCTAACGTGGATGGCGCATCCTACCAATGCGATCGCGAAATCACACCACCAGCGGCTTTGCAAATCCACCACCCAGAGCAAGATCAGCTAGCTCAAGACGCTCCCAAAATTACCACTGTTCTTCAGGATTATCGCCGCCGCCAATATTCTATTCCTCCAGTTCCACAGCTGCTGCTCCTAGCTGATCCACAGCACCCTGCCTCATCATCATTGCCATTTATTCCCGCACTTTGCTTCCTTAGGCAGGAACCGCCAAGGAACCTGCCAATAACCACTACTCGGCGCCGTTCAGTTCACTGGTTCTTGAGAAGTCGTGGGAGGAAAAAGATCGATTCCTCTTGCTGTTCCTGTTTCAGAGCTCTCTGGTCGGATCGCAGCCATGAGCAGCACTCTGCTTCGAGTCTCCCCTTCCGAACTGAAGATCCCTTGTAAGTGTCTTCAACAACCGTCTCTACCTAATTTAGTAGCGGCGCTTCTCGATCGGTGCTTTCCTGGGCTGAATTTCTTCTTCCTGCGCTGTGTGTCCCTGATCGAGAAGACGAGGTGAAGAGGCAGCGATCTTGCTGCATGCAGCTGATCAACAAGACCGACAAGTACGTGGCGTTCAAGGTGAATACTACCCTCCTCTTGTCCTTGCACTCTGCTGCTACTCTGCGAGGTGCATTGGGGAGCAGAAGAGCGATGGGCTGAGAATATTGTGGCTGCTGATCCGTAGGTGAAAACGACGAACCCGAGGAAGTACTCGGTGCGGCACACCTGCGGCATACTGCTGCCCCGGAGCTCCTGCAGCGTCACAGGTGCGATTTTACTGGAGCGTTCGTTCTAGTGCAGAACTTGTTTTCGGACTTTGATGCGAATCAGTGCCATTGTTGCTGAAGTGCTGGGTTTGGTGGTATAGTTACGATGCAGGCCCCCATGGAGATGCAGCTGGATTACCATTGCAAGGACAAATTCCTCGTGCAGAGCACCGTGGCGAGAGATGGAGCGACTATGAGAGATTTTGTCTCTGAATTGGTAAGTCCATGCATGCAAGAGTATGCTCTAGTCTGTTTAATTCGCCTAGTGCTTCTTACTATGTGTGATGCGGCTGTTGCTGATTGTAGTTTACAAGAGCGCCGGGTAGGATAATCGAGGAGTTCAAGCTGCGGGTGGTCTACATTGCTGCTAATCCTCCCTCGCCGGTGCCTGAGGAGGCAGAGGATGCACCCCCTTCTCCAGAGGCGATGGGCTGTGAAGCGAAAATATCAGCAGCGTTTGACGCTGTAAGTGCCAAATCACTGTTGTTTGGTGCTGCAACAAAATACAGTTTCGCGCCTTCTCTTCTGACCACATGTCCATTTGTTTCTCAGGCATCTAGACCAAGATACATAGAAGATACTTCTGGAGCCAAACTTTCATGTGCCGAGGTAATCCATCGCTCCCTACGAAACACAAACATAATTCTAAAACGATCTTGTTTCAAAAGATAGAACCGATATCCCAGTTTATTCAAACCTAATATGTTTGATTTATTGTAGACCCGTTGCAACGTATGGGCATTTTGCTAGTCCTATCTACTTGCTATGTTTAATGGAAAAAGCAACACTTGCAAATAGTAGTGATAGGGGAATGATCCATATTCCTAAAAATGCACACAAACACAAACACGTACTCCCTCTGTTTTTAAATATAAGATGTTTTAGGTGTTCCACATATTATGTGATACACACTATTACACTAATTAGTGTCGTTGAGTTAGTACTCAAAATAATTTTGTTGTTGAATTACATAGTCCATTGCTTTTTTACCCCTTTATCGATTTTGTTTTTTTACGCTAATTTGGGTCGTATGTTTCTGTTTAGGGTGCCTGCATTGTATCAACGCTGATTGGAGACAAAGTATATACAATAGATAAAAATCAGAGGCTTGAGCAAAATATGGTAAGATTCCCTTCAAGTGATGAAAATCGGGCGCTTGTTTTGGTTAGCACTTACCACAACGCAATGCAAAATATTTACCAAGGCATACCACTGCAAAATCTATTTTTGCTTATCGACTTTGTCGAGTTTAGTTTTGGTTCGTGAAATGTACATTTATACAAGTTTGATCCTTAGCTTTTCAGTAGTAGGCAAATGTTTGCACACTATAGTCTCATTCTAAGCAGCGTGGATGATACTTGAACATATCTTTGCTCTGGTCTTGCCCTTAGTTACCGTGGCGACCTGCTATATACTTTTAAGAGTTGAAATAAAATAAAATAAAATGAAATATTCATACAAAACTATGAAATAAAATTAGGAAAAAGTCCAACATATCTAGAAATCGAAATGAATATAAAATATAAATAAATCAAGAAATTTTTGGTAATAAATTTGAAGTCCATAAGTATTCAATTAATATAGGGATTTGATAAATAGATATATACTACCCAACGTCATGGAGGGGTGGGAGGTCTTGTAGAGCACATTTTCTATTTAAATGTTTCTTGATGATTTCACCTCTATTACTATGATCTTTAAATGTCTTTTATTGTCTTATATCTGAAGACTTGGATTTACCTTTGTTTCAGGAAGTACTTAGGGAAGCAAGATCATCTCAACAGGGTTTCTCAGTAACGTTTGTGCTATTTGTTTTCATGTCATCTGTTTTCTTTGGACACTTGATGAAGCACATCAAGGTTTAGCCACATAAATACCGTAAATGATCTGTGTCTCCACCTGCACTCTTCCTATCATGTAAGGTACAGACATGTCAGATGTCAGATGTATAGCTGTAAAAGGGATCCTGAAGTTGGTAAACGTGTACATATAAGAGGGACAACATGCATCGGTTTATCAGTTGTCAGCTTTATAGTTACGGGATTTTCAGAACTAATCTCTATTTCTTATATGCAATTTCGCTATCTGTATGACGTGAGTTTTTCTTAACAATTCAACAGAAGTATAGCATAGACAAAGGTTCTGAAAATAAGATAACCACAGGCATGATACATCTCGTCAGAAGCACATAATACTAATATTATTTGTTGGTCTTCAGACTTGCACAAACTGTCCACCATATGGCCATCATCCTCGCGAGGTCGGGGGATCGCGTAGCTCGTTCGCTTGTGGCGCCGGCGGGGCAAACTGAGGGAGCCGCGCCCTCTTGATTTCCCCAAAGCCGTCGGAGAACACATGGCGATCAGGCGCTTCCTCGCCTTGTTCAAAATAGAGATCTATTTGTCATCTGGGTGTAAGCTCATAATGACCGGAAATTGATCTGTTTAGAACCTGAATAGTGGACATACCTGCAGCGACGTGGGCGTGGTGGCGATCGTGGATGATCCTTGCTGACTCCAGAGGTGAAGCGAAGAGCGATGATAGCAGAAGGAAACAGAAGACCATGTTGGCCATGGCCATTGGGAGAGGCTTCGTCATGGATAGATGATCTGGTTCCTGCAGCTTTATGTGGGAGGGATTAATATGACGACAACCTGTAATATGGTAACAGTATTTGTAGAGTTGTCCAATAACAATGATTTCCTTATTTGGTTTGTTGTGATCATGTTACATGATATTTTCCTTGATTTAAATGGAATTTTGTGACCTCCTGATAGATGAAGATTAATGCAGATGGATGGTTCGACCACAGGTCAAACCAAAAGGATATGCGAAAATCTTGTGAGAACAAATGGAAGTCTTTAAAACAGGAGGGTAAATATTTAAGATTCTTTACACAGGATTTTGATGGTTCCAGAAAGGCAATTAATTACATCGACAACAACAGACATGGAAACTTAACTCTAACTTCACAACACTGCCAACAACAGAAGAACAAGGATTAACAAAGAACCGTCATGTACTCTACGTCGGAACAACGTAAACAGATTGCTGAGCCACCGCGGCAAACTGTAACGCCAGCCCTGCCCCGAGCGCGGCCACCGCCACCACGCCAGCAAGCCCACACAACGCAGCGCGCCGCCTCCAGCAGCGTCGCCGAGGGGTAGTTCTTGTCGCTGGCGGCACCTCAATCGCCTCCGTTGCCGCCGCCGCCGCCGCGGCAGCCACCTTGGGAACTTCCTCGCCTTCGCTCTCGGGGTCGCACTTTGCGTCCACCAACGCAGCCTCCTGGCCCGTGACCTCGAAGCCGGAGCAGGAGCCGGTGCACGAGCAGCCGCCGGACCCTGAACCGGAACCGGAACTGGACCCTGAAAGGGACCCGGCCGCCGCCTGATCCGGCTCTTCTTTTCCCTCGGTTGCTGCGGGGACGCCACTCTCCGCCCACTGCTCGATCGTCCTCTCGAGGACTCCGAACCACTCCTCGGCCACGACCAGATGATCGGGTCGCGCGCCGCGGTGGCTGTCCCTCTCGGTGGTGATCATCGTGCGGAGGAACTCGGTCCGGCGTCGGATATCCTCGAAGAGACTGCCGTCCACGTCGGAGCGCCGCGGCCGAGAGCCGAGCGCCTCGGTGAGGTAGGCGTCGAACTCCGCCAGCCTTCGCTCTATGATGGGGTTCGGGCGCCCGTGCGCCCGCTGCGTCTCCGCCGGTGGTCCGTCCATGGCCGGGGCCTCCGTTTCTTGATCGACCACGCTGACGCCGGCCTTCATCGGTGCTTCGGTGGCGGTGGACTGCGGTGGAGTTACCGGCGATTTTGTTACTGTTTGAGCGGCGGCAGCGCGTGGGGATTGAGGAGTTGCGGCTGTTGGCCGGAACTTGAGCGGGCGCTTCGGTAACCGCATCGGCATCGGTGCGTGCGTGCGAATTTGATCTGATCACTCCGTGCCTCGTGTGGCGCGTTTTAGAAGGGGGTGGTGTGGGTAACCGCAATCTCAAGATCATCGACGAATTCCATTTGCAGTCTAGTTGGGCCCCGTAAATGAAGAAGCACTACAAAATGAGGGCTGCAGCCGGGGTCCCCCTCTCTAGCGTTCCGGCGTCTCTCGCTCTCATTTCGCTCAACTGGGCCAGCCCATTTAATTCTCTTTATTGTTCCTATCCTTTATTTTTTGTTCCTTTTCATTCAGCTGGTTCCTTGAGTGACTTTGTGCTGCTCGTACACGGGTGGGCAGAGCAAGCTATTTAAGCTGATGCGCATCTTATTGATCTTTCGAGGTGGGACTAAAGTAACATCATGTTACGAAAGAACGCGTGTGCTGCTAACGTAACTAATACTTTTCGGAACAAAAGGTGGGAACAAGGACTGCTTTTTCACAAATACGAAGGAACAAGCCTAGTTCACTAACATTTTGGGAACAAATAGTGGGAACAATGACTGTTTTTTCGCGAATGTGAAAGAACAAGACCGTTCCGCTACTATTTTAGGAACAAATAGTGGGAACAAGTACTGTTTTTCACGAATGCGGAGGAACAAAACTGTTTTGCTAGCATTTTGGACAAAAATAGTGGGAACAAGGACATGTTTTTCACGAATGCGGAGGAACAAGACCGTTCCGCTAGCATTTTGATCAGCTTACTACACAGTGCTCCATATATGAGTGAAAGAAAAAATGCTACATTTCTCATGAGTATAAAACACGATTACAAGAGGAACAAATTTTTAACACGAGGAACAAATCACGACTATTATAGAAACAAAAAAGAAAACTATGTGAAACAAAATGAGTACAAGAGGAACATGAATTTTGCATATCATGTAAAAAAAAAGAATTTAGCATATAGAATAACGTTTAAAAAAGAGGAACAAACGACGACTATTGTAGGAACACAATTTTAGTCTATGCGGAACAAAATACGAATTCAACAGGAATAATAATTTAACATATGGAACAAAGTTTAAACACAAGGAACAAAACATGACTATTGTAGGAACAAAATTTTAGTCTATGTGCAACAAAACACGGGTTCAAGAGGAACAATAATTTAACATATGGAACAAAGTTTAAACACGAGGACCAAAACAGGACTATTATAGGAATAAAATTTTAGTCTTTATGGAACAAAACATGAGTTCAAGATGAACAAGAATTAAACATATGGAACAAAGTTTAAACACGAGGACCAAAACACGACTATTGTAGGAACAAAATTTTAGTCTATGTGGAACAAAACATGAATTCAAGAGAAACAATAATTTAACATATGAAACAAAGTTTAAACACGAGGGAAAAATCATGACTATTGTAGGAACAAAAATTTAGACTATAACGAACAAAACACGAGTTCAAGAGCAACAAGAATTTAACATATGAAACAAAGTTTAAACACGAGAAACAAATCACAACAATTGTAGGAACAAAATTTTAGTCTATGTGGAACAAAACACGAGTTCAAGAGAAACAATAATTTAACATATGGAACAAAGTTTAGACACGAGGAACAAATCACGACTATTGTAGGAACAAAAATTAACTATGTGGAACAAAATACGAGTACAAGAGGAATAAGAATTTAACGTATGGAACAATGTTTAAACACGAGGAACACATCACGACTATTGTAGGAACAAAAACTTTAAAAACACAAATACAAGAGGAATAAGTATTTAACATATGGAACACAAGTTAAACACAAGGAACAAATCACAACTATTGGAGAAACAAAAGTTCAAACTATGTGGAACAAAACATGAGCAGAAGATAAACAATTATTTAACATATGAAACAAATTTTAAACACGGGGAACAAATCACGACTATTGTAGGAATAAAAATTTAAACCACGTGGAACAAATAACAAGTACAAAAAGAAACATAAACTAGAACATGTAAATGAGAAACATATCACGACTATCGTTGAAACAAAATATTTAAAATATGTAAAACAAACACATGTACAAAAAAAAACATAATTTAAACACATGGAAAACATATTACGACTAGTGTCGAAACGAACATTTTGATTTGGAACAAAACACGAGGAAAAAGAAAAAAGAACTGAAAACAAATAACAAAAAGCGACAACACAAAGGAACAAGACTCCTTGTTCGGGAACTCGGAGGAACAAAACTTTTTCTGATCCGTGTGTTGCACACTTTTTGGGAACAAAATTATAGGAGAGAGGAACATATCACTATTAAATGGAACAAAGACTCATATTTGCAGGAGCAAATCGTCATGATTCTAAGAACAATAGTTATAGACTCATAGAGTTAGGAATAAAAAGATAGAGGGACATTACTCTATTAAATGGAACCCAAATAGTTGAGAAAAATAGGAATTAAAAAAAAGTTATAGGGGGACAAATTCTAAGAGAGAGGAACAAATATCCATAAAAGGGGAACAAAAATTTCTATTTAGAGGAACAAAACTCTAAAAAGAGGAACAAATCTCCTTTGATTTAGGAACAAAATATAAAAAGCTATAATGGAACAAAACTCTAGGAGAGAGGGACATACCTTCGATTAAGTAGAGCAGAAGGCTCTATATGGAGGAACAAAACTCTTATTGAGAGAAACAAAACTCCTACCAGGGGAACAAAACATTAGAAAGAGGAACAAAACTCTAGGAGAGAGGAACATAGAAACTGTACTCCAAGTATAGGAACAAACATCGCACTATAACTAATTAAAAAATTATAGTGTGAATAAACAAATCGAATCAACACGTGGAACCATACTTTAGTTTTCGAGGAACAAATCTCGTTTTCACGAGGGGGATATTAACTAGAGGGAACAAACACAACAATACCATTGAGGAGAAAATTACAACCCGAAGGAACAAGACGAATCTAGACGTAAAATGGTACTATGGTGTCTGAGGAACCGAACAAGTCTTCACATGGAACAAAAAAATAGACTACATGTAACAAACATCACAATACCGTTAAGGAAAACAATATATCGCATAGGAACAAATCGAATTTTCACGTCGAACAAAACTGTTGTGTCACTGGAACAAATCACCTCTTTACAGGGAACAAAAAATTAGACGACATGGAACAAACATCACACCATAAGTGGGCGAAAACTTATGACATGAAGAAACAAATTTAATTTTCACGTGAAACTTTACTTTAGTATCCGAAAAACCAATATCGCCGTCACAAGGAACAAACTTATAGACTAGAGGGAACATATATCACACTATTGTTAGGCCAGAAAACATAGAACAGAGGAACAAATTAAATCAACACGTTTAACAAAACGAATCTAGACGTAAAATAGTACTATGGTGTCTGAGGAACCGAACAAGTATTCACATGGAACAAAAAAAATAGACTACATGTAACAAACATCACAATACCGTTAAGGAAAACAATATATCGCATAGGAACAAATTGAATTTTCACGTCGAACAAAACTGTTGTGTCACTGGAACAAATCACCTCTTTACAGGGAACAAAAAATTAGACGACATGGAACAAACATCACACCATAAGTGGGCCAAAACTTATGACATGAAGAAACAACTTAATTTTCACGTGAAACTTTACTTTAGTATCCGAAAAACCAATATCGCCGTCACAAGGAACAAACTTATAGACTAGAGGGAACATATATCACACTATTGTTAGGACAGAAAACATAGAACAGAGGAACAAATTAAATCAACACGTTTAACAAAACAATGAAATAGGGGGAAGAAAATTTAGGAACCATTAAAGAAATATGACTGCAAAAGGAACCAGGCAATGTGAAATAATATTTGATATCCATGTAAAGAATCATGACAATGGAAGGAGCAAAAAAATTGAACAAAGTGAATAACAAAAAATAAATTCGTGGAACAGGCCACGGGTGTAAGAGGAATCCTCGCTGAGAAGCAAAAAACTAAAAAAAAACTAGAAAGGAAGAAAAACAAAAGAATGTAAGGAAGAAGAAAAAAAAACGAAGGAACGAAGGAACTAGAACCAGGAACAGAAAACCATCGGGCATCGAGCGCGTGCGCGTGCTTCTTGCTCAGGTACTAGCCAAAACAAGCCAACTCAACGATTAACGGGCTGAGCCCAGTAGCAGAATTGTTTAGCGAAACGGTGGTAGGAATCGCCCGGGCGCTACCGAGGGAATTCCTGCAAGTCAAGAGAGCCTAGGCAGAATATTACTGGGCCTGCGGTCTAGGGCTGTTTATACCAAGAGAAATCATTAAATTAGTTTTTTCTTGGCCAAACCGATTAGTTTTCTAAGCATCTTGCAATGGTGATGGCACAATGCTGAGATTTCAATTTGAGGAAATTCCACATATAGCACCGAGCATTTGCTAAGATGTTCATATGCAGCTACAATGGCTTCCGAAAATTTGCACGACATATAGATTTATGATGATGACTCTCCCTTGGCATTAGCTTGTGCTCATTTATCCCTTAGGATATCCTTTATAATTTAGAAATACATATAATGTGATACTCTGGTACAAATATTCCACACGAAAGTAACAAAAACTTTCATAAAAATGCCGGCATAAAATAGAAATAAATAAATGTTTACCAAAAAATAGCATATATTTCAAAATGTGACCAATATTTGAAACTATTTACAAAATCAAACTTAGAGTAAAGCATAAATAGTTTCTATTTATGTTCAGATTGGAGCTAAACCTAAGTACTAGTTTAAAACAAATTCAGTTATCAATCTTTTTGATCATTTTTTTTGCCAAAGTTTAGACTCTCTAGAAAAAACTGAAATATTATACTCCCTCCATTCGGATGAATAAGGCTTATATTTTTTTTGAAAAAGTCAAGCCAAGTAAAGTGTGACTAAAATTTTAGAAAAATCTATTAGCAAATATGATGCTATATAGATATCATATGAATATAGTTCATTATGTTTCTAATGACCTTGATTTTATATTTTGTATGTTAATTTTTATAAAAAATTGGTCAAACTTTACATGGACTGAATTTTCTAAAATAATATAAGCCTTATTCATTGGAACAGAGGTAGTAGTAAATCACAAATGGTGTTCTTAGTATTATGGTAAAACTTCAGCCAGTGCTAGGTAGTTGTTTGAGACATATCTATCTATACTTCTTATAAGACAGAACCCCACTAACATTCATTAAATTAGTCTATCTCGACATGCAAGGTGTCCACTATTTAAACCATTCATTTATCCATGTCATCACCACATCATCCACTATTTGAGACGACATTCGTTTATCCATACATGCAAGCTATTCATATTATAAAAAAATTAGTCATACAATTTTGGACATCATCAATTTTTAGCAGTTATACATATGAACATTTTACATTAATTAAATTTAGAAGTTTGAGTATTGTGGCTATCCTCCATACTCTTGATAATTGTTTTTCATTTCATGCATCAAATATCCCTTCTTTAAACTATAAAGTTCCCGCTGCAACGTGCGGATGTCTTTCTGGTATAATAGTAATTTTCCGAACACAATTTACCAAAATAGAAATTGATATGAATATATGGACTTTTCAAGTACTCAATTAAATTGAAGCCAAAGTTAGGATTTTTCCAGAACAAACTATTATTTTCAGGGCGGGAATAGTCGAATAGAGAATACAAGAGACATGGGGTGACGTAGGTCTTGATAAGCGTGACAGCCTAAGTGTTGCAACTATATATCTTGATTACTGGTTCTATTCATGTTTGTACGTACATGGCTGGTCGCTTGGAAGGCTTGAAACAAGTTGCGCTTTGCATTTTATGATTCCTCTGGTTGAGCTACCTCACCAGTGAAAAACGGGATCTAGTCCCGGTTTAAGAGTTCTTCTAGTTCCAGTTAGTCAACCGGGACTAGCAAAACGGGACTAAAGCCCTCCACCATTTAGTCCCGATTGTCTACGAACCGGGACAAGAAGCCCTCCCACGTGGTCACGGGCTCACGGCTTAGCCTGCAGGGCTGGGAACATTTAGTCCTGCTTCGTGAACATTTAGTCCCGCTTCGTAACATGAACCGGGACGAACCAGGACTAGGGGTCTGTATTTTTTCCGATTAATTTTCATTGTTTTAGGGTTTTAGGAAGGGTTAGGGGTTTTGGATTGTTTCCATCATACAGGGATCACGTCGATGCACCAAAAATACGTTCTGCTATACAGAAAATACTATATGAAGCTAGATCAAGTTGATGCATATATTTAACACATACAATTACATGAAGATCACATCGATGACACATACAAAATTAAGTAGTACATGAAGATCCTTTGGAAGCATCTTCTTAAATATTTTCAGCAAATTTTCAAATCTTTTGTCAGAATTACCATTCTCTGGCTTCCATTGTAGTAATTCTTGTGTGTTATCCAGCTTTTCAGATCATTTTCGCAAATTGGATACAACAATTTGGTGTGATCAGCTAACATGTGAACGGACAGATGTCGCCTAGAGGGGGGGGGGGGGGGGGTGAATAGGCGATTTAAAACTTTTTCCGGGGAGCCGGAATTTCCGAGCCAAGATGGACCGGAAATTCCGGTATGCTTGATAAAGGCGGAATAAAACTAGTGTTTTACTTTAGCAAGCATACAACCTAAATATACTAGGTTTGCCTATGTGCACCAATAACTTATGCTAAGCAATACAAGTAACAAGGTGATAGCAAGATATATTTATATGACTTCAAGCACGAAGGCTATCACAATGTAAAGTGCATAAGTAAAGAGCTCGGGTATAGAAATAACCGAGGCACGCGGAGACGAGGATGTATTCCCGAGTTCCACCCAAAGGGTGTACGTCTCGTTGGAGAGGTGTGCGCAACCACAACAGGTTAGCCGCAACGCCACCAAGGCTCACCTTCTTCTCCTGATGAACTCAACCACAAAAGGTTGCGAGTTCACCTTCCACTATTGATCCCCTTTTGGGCGGAGATCGAATCCCTTACAACAATCTTGAGGCACACACCCACAACTTAATTGGGGGCTCCCAAGTCTTGAGGCACACACCCACAACTTAATTGGGGGCTCTCAAGTGACCACAAAAGGTCTTGACCACAAAAGGTCTTGGCCACAAAAGGCCGGCCACAAAAGGCGTCTAGGGTCCAATGACCCAAGAGTAACAAGCTCACAAGTATCACCACCACGAATCCTCGTGGAGGGCTCAAACCGATGCAAATGCAATGGCAAGAGCACACGAAGTGCTCAAGTCCTTCACTCTCAAATTCCAACAAAGCAACAAATGCTTATGGGGGAATAAGAGAGGAAGAACAAAGAAAACCACAAAGGAGTCAAATCCCTCACTCCCAAATCCCACCAAAAGCAACTAATGCTTATGGGGGGAGAAGAGAGGAAGAACAAAGAGAAGAACCACAAAGGAACTCCAAGATCTAGATCCACTAGGTTCCCCTCACTTAGAGGAGAGATGGATTGGTAGGATTGTAGATCTAGATCTCCTCTCAACTTTCCCTAAAGAATATGCAAGAATCTATGGAGGGATTGAGAGGGAAGTGAGCTTTCCAAGGTCAACAATGGAGTAGGAGAGAGGGGAAAGTCGTGCTGCCTTAGATATCTCAAGGAAGAAGAAGGGGAGGGCTATTTATAGCCCTCCAGGAAAAATAGCCGTTGGCTGTTTCGACACCCGGAAATTCCGGTCTAAGTCACACCCGGAAATTCCGGTCCAACCCGGAAATTCCGGTGAACTGAAATTTCCGGCTAGAATTTCCGGCCAGAGCCAGAACTGAGACCACTTCTTTCCTTAGCCAAAACTGGAGGGCTTTCTGGGTGCACTCGGAAATTCCGGTAGACGGAAATTTCCGAGCACAATTTCCGGTTGAGTCCAGCACCTCTTTCCTTCTTTCCTTATCCAATTTCTTGGACGAGTTGGGGAACCGGAAATTCCGGTGGAACGAAATATCCGGCCCCAATAATCCGGTTCAGAACAGCCAAACTAAAACCGCTATAACTTTTGCAAATGAACTCCGAATGAGGTGAAACCAACTTTGTTGGAAATATTGCATCCCATAAATAGAGCAAAGTCACCACACATGGCAAGGTGTGGAACTTTCCTCATGGTCGAACCGGCAATATTTCCGCCACCGAAAACGCAAGAAGTTTGCCAAAGTAAAACCGTTTTCGAAGCACTTGGGCTTGTCATGAGGAACACGACAAGCACCAAAACCCAACATCCAAAACACAGCAAGATGAACGAATGAAATCCCGATTTGGATGAGCTAGAGCTTGGCATGAAGATGAACCAAGCTCTAATTCCTCACATGGATAAAAGCCAAATAAGAACCAAGAAATATGATATGCCAAGTATGCAAAGGTTTGAGCTCTCCACAAAGATGCGATCAAGTTACTCACTCGAGAGCCCCTCTTGATAGTATGCCTATCTATCCTATAGCCCTATCAAGATCATACCTTTGCCTTGAGCATTCCACTTGAGTTAGATGATGACTATCTTGATCTCTTCAAGTGGATCACATTTCTTGATTGCGCTTGCTAGCACATGCTTGATGAAGACATCTCCAAATACTCCCCCATACTCCATTATGGGAGAGTCTCGCTTAGCTTCGTCTTCATGCCTCCATTGCAAGCTCCAAGCATAGGATCTCTTCAAGAGGTTCTCTTGGTCTTGCGCACCTTATACTTGATGACGATCACCACATGAGTCATCCTCCATGAGCTATATGAAATCTTCATTTGATGCGAGCCCATGGGAAGATACCTAACCCCACATAAAGATACCACACGCACATATATCATGGGTTAGTTCACAAAGCTATACGAACACGTGTTTACCATCCCAAGAGATACATGATCCCTCTTGGTACATCTTGTAGCTTTGTGTGTTGATCAACATCTTGATCAACCTTGTATCTTCCAAACTTTCTTTGCTAATATGATGTCTTGACTCCTTCAAGACATACTTGCATTGTGCTCAACTCAACACATGACCATCCATCATATACACCTTTAGATGGAACCTTGGTCATCAAATAAGCTTCAAGAGTCCAACACATGAACTCCACTATTTGCATGGAC
Organism: Poa annua; assembly: GCA_026929855.1. Lineage (NCBI taxonomy): Eukaryota > Viridiplantae > Streptophyta > Magnoliopsida > Poales > Poaceae > Poa > Poa annua. The sequence goes on from CM049433.1 coordinate 79,256,725, forward strand.
AAGATCTATAAAGATATCTCAATGCAAACATTAGTCCATAGAGGTTGTCATCAATTACCAAAACCACACATGAGGGAAAATGCTCTTTCAACATGCGCTCCAACTTCAACCTCCCATTTTCACTTCCACAGTCCATTGGTGCATCACGAATTGCCCGACGAAGATCATCGTCGGACTCATCAACAATGGGATCTTCTTCAGCTTCGTCTTCCCACATTGTAGTATCACCGTGTTCATTTAACATAAGATAGTTATCATTATCCTCCTCTTCTTCATTATCTTCCATTATAACCCACTTTCTCTTTGCTTGGCCCAACAATAATAACCAGACATGAAACCATTCTGCAACAGGTGGAAGTGAAGGACTTTTGAGATAGAGTGATCACTCCTATTCTTACAGACACTACATGGACAACAAATAAAACCATTCGTCCGCTTATTTGACTCAACCGCATGGAGCGATTAATGAACTTGGGACATCGTCGGTCACCATACATCCATTATCGGCTCATCTGCATTATATAATTATATAAAAAACCATTACACTGCATCATGAATAGATACATGACAAAATTAATTAATACAAGTTCATCACATTAAAGGCAAAGTAGAGTAGTGATCGAATATAATACATAGTTCTCATAAAACATACATTAATTAAAACTAGCATAAAACTATCTAATTTTTTAAAATCCAACAACAAATGCGTTCAAAATCGCAACTAAGGTAATTATTAACCAACAACATAATGATACCAAGCCTCTTGATTAATGACATATTTTCTAGTCTTTTTAATTTTCAAGCGCATTGCATCCATCTTGATCTCGTTAGCCTCAACGATGTCGACAAGCTTGAACTCCAATTTCATTTTCTCTTCTAAGCATTGGAGATAAAGATCTTCACTTCTTTTCAATTTTGCTTTCAATTCATTGTTTTCTTTTACAAAAAAACTCGACAATAGGGTCGGTTGAAAATTCTGGTTCAACTACCTCCTAGATAAAAATATATCTAGGTCAAGCTGGTCAGCATAATTATCATAAACACGAAATGAAACAAATAATTTAAAAATATACCACATCCGAATCATAGACCGGATGAGGGCCGACGGGGACAGATATCAAAACCATGACACTATACATATTAAAGAAATAAGAAAATTATACAAAACATAACTATGCATTTAAATCATTCAAGTAATTTTTCTTTAAAAAAAGATTAAAAAAGACTCACCTAGTTGGTGCCGGTGTTAGGACGGAGCGAGCTATCGACGGCGGTGAGGATGGGGACGAGACGACACTAAAACTCACAAATCATAAATTAATTTGAGCTCAAAATGCATAAAAAAAATGAATTTTCTAACTTAGGCATTTCATCAAACACCTAGCTAGCACCACAAAAATTAAATGAGCTAAACTAGCAATGAAATGAGCTCAAGTAGCGAAGCCGGAAGAAAGGATGAAGTTGCTAACCGTGGGATGCCTTCAATCTTCACAAATGGTGAAAAGAAATTGGGGATTAACTTGAGCTAGGGAGAGAACGGAGGAGAAATTGTTGAGCTCGTTTCGAGCAGGGAAATGGAGAGGAGCCAGGTGGAAGAAGATGATATAGGGGACCTTTAGTCCCGGTTCATGTTACGAATCGGGACTAAAGGTTTCTAACGAACCGGGACTACTTCTCTTGGGCGCCCTGGACGTTCGAACCGAGACTAATGGCCCCAGACGTCCCGGTTCTATATATGACCGGAACAAATGGGCTAAACGGAAGCCCCTTTTTCCACTAGTGCCTGACTCCGGTATAAGTCCCGCCCCCGTGAGAGATGCAATATTCGAATTTAAGCCAACTTCTCAATTTAGCAACAATCTAACACGGAAATCTAGGTCATGATGCAGATGCACCCACAGCTCAAAAAACAAATTTAAAATATTAAAAGAATCAAAATAAATTTCCGGATATACTTCACGACATTTAATGTTAGCAAAAAAAAATCCACGGAGAAAACATTTTTTGTGACATGTGCCAAAAAAAAATTCAGGCGCTTTAAAATGATTTTATACGAGATTTTTTTTGTTTTTTTAAACGGGTAAAAAAAGAAATTTCTTCACGAAACTTTTTGTGCTAGGTGCTAAAATAAAATGTCCCGATGTATATCCGGATTTTTAAATAATTTTATCATTTTGTAAAGTTTTAAAAAGTATTTTACACAACGGGTGCATCCACACCCATGACCTGAAACACCGTGTCACAATCAAAGATCCTAATATTCTAAAATAACATCGATCACCAAGCAGAACCAAACTCCTCAACATGCACCCACTGATGCTGTAATGCAGCAATCTTGGTCACTGCGTCTACATTCTGCGTAACCGATACGCAAAACAACATACCCCTGACCTGATTCTTGATAAGAGTGACGGCCAAGTGATACAACTATCCTGATTACCATCTCAAGCATAAAACAGCTTGGTTATATATGATGTTGGCTGGTTGCTTGGAAGGGTTGAACAAGTTGCTCCTTGCATGTTATGACTCCTCTGGTTTGAGCTAGCGGTAAGTCCAGCCTGTCCGTAAACCGAGAGATGTAATGTTCAAACTTACGCCAGCTTCTCAATTTAGCTGAGGTTGTAATAATCTTAAATAACATCAATCACCAAGCAGGAACAAACTCTTTAGCATGCATCCAGTAATGCTGTAATGCAGCAATCTTGGTCACTTGTGTCATTGCAATTTATTCAACAGTACTACATCCAGATCGAACTTTTAATCGCCCTCACATGCATGCATGTTCACGAGCAAGCTAGAACGAGAACAAGCTAACAATTCAGCAGCAATCCAATATTCCCTTTAGCAGCAATCCAATACGTCCCTTGGAGTTTATGATTCAGCAGCAATCCAATACTTCTTGGAGTTTATGATTCCTCTGGTCTGAGCTAGCTGTAGTTCAGGCAGTCCGGCCCGTCCGTGAACGTACAGATGCAATATTCAAACTTAAACCAGTTTCTCAATTTAGCAGCAATCCAATACTTCCAGGTCATGAAATCTAAAATAACATCGATCACCAAGCATGAACAAACTCCTGAACATGCATCCACTAATGCCGTAATGCAGCAATCTTGGTAAGTAGTGCCATTACAAATTATTTAACCAATCGCACAATCGATCCGGATCGAACTTTTAATCGACCTCACATGCATGTTCACGAGCTAGCTAGAACGAGAAAACACGCTAACAATGCATCAGCGCTGCACTGCCACTACTCTTTCTCGGTTTCTCCTATAAATACCAAACCTAAGCACCACCTCAATGCATCACAAGCACATAGCAACCTAGAGCTCCAGCGCCAATCGCTTCTGAGGTGCAGTGATCACTCGATCGTAACTAGCAATGGCAGGCAAGGCATCGATCGCGCTGTTCCTCGCCATGAACCTGGTGGTGTTCTCCGTGGCCAGCGCCTGCGGGGGAGGCTGCCCGACACCCGCCACGCCCACCCCGACACCGTCCACGCCCACCCCGACACCGTCCACGCCCACCCCGACCCCGGCCTCGTTCGGCCGGTGCCCGCACGACGCGCTGAAGCTGGGCGTGTGCGCCAACATTCTCGGTCTGGTAAAGGCCAAGGTGGGGGCGCCGCCCACGTTGCCGTGCTGCTCGTTGCTGGAGGGGCTCGTCGACCTCGAGGCGGCGGTGTGCCTCTGCACGGTGCTCAAGGCGAACGTCCTCGGCATCAAACTCAACCTCCCCATCGACCTCAGCCTCGTCCTCAACCACTGCGGCAAGAGCGTGCCAACCGGATTCATGTGCTAAGCAAGCCGATCCGGCCACAATCCACGCGCGGGATGCCGAGCAAGGTGTCTCGCCTGCGGATCGTGGCGAGAGGATTCTGCTAGCTTGATCAATCGTTTTAATGCAGTTTGTTTGTTTATTTGTTCGTTTATTTACTACTTGCCGTGCTAGCGACATGCGATCTGCAGATGTGTATGCATAGGCAGACTACGTTTCTAGCCGGTTCGATAGTCCTCATTTCATTTCATGATTCTCGATTTCATGCAGATGTTATTCATGTTTTGTACGATCTGCATGAAGAATAAAGTTTGATCTTTTGTTTTGTATGATGTTATATTTCACTTTGGTTGATGTGCATGGTTTTGACATATGTCAAGCAAGACTGTGTTGATCAATGCTGGATAAGGTTTGATCGACTAGGCATGCAGGCGGACGTCCGCGAGAGTCCAAATTTCTGTCCGCCTCGCTTCCGCGTTTCACCCATATTTGCTAATAAGACGCTGATATCGATTAGTGTTTGCAGGGAACGATGGCCTCGTTAGAGGTTTCGGGTACATGTTATATAGGACAAGGAAAAGCCCCATCGTGCCATTGTACAAGAGAGAAGTGCTTATATGATCGAAGTACTACTCCGTGTCGTATACAATACACCGTATAGTTATATAATTTTTCTGACATCCCCTTAATCTCAACCTTGGACTCATCAAGATTCTTAACTAGAAGCGCCTTGGTGAACCATCAATAACTTGATCCTTACTTGACACGAACATGATGTCCAAACTGTTATGTGAAACTCTTTCTCATACAAAATAAAAATCAACATCAATGTGTTTTGTTATAGCATGAAATACTGGATTTGTAGACAGATAAGTGGCACCTAAATTATCACACAATAAACACGATTGTTCCTTCAATTTCACACCAAGTTCACCAAGGAGAGCTTCAACCCGTAGCATTTGCTAATGCTTTGTACTAAGCCACGGGACTTGACCGAGACATTGTAACATGTTTTCTTACACTCCATAAAACCAAGTTAATTTGGTCCAACAAATATTGCAAAACCACATGTAGAATGTCGATCATCAAGACTCATTTTAAAAAAACACTAAGAAGGGTGAAAAATGGCCGTGTGAATGTTATGCCAATTTTCAAGGTATCTTTAACATATCAGAGAATACATTTTGCAGTTGTCAAGTGTGGCGTACTTGGAGCATAAAGGCTGACGTTGACAGAGAAAGACAAGTCTGGATGTGTTAAAGTCAAATATTGTAATGCTCCAAATGATTATGTATCGAATACTATCTTTAGGACTAAGGGGTGTGCCATCGGTTATAGACAACTGTTCATAAGAAGATAGGCGTGTTGCGGTAGATTTGCAGCTGTGCATATCAACTTTATCAAGTAAATCAGTGGGATCTTTCTCTTGTGTCAAAAGCAAACCATCGTGTATTTTTTTCACCTCATTGCGAAAAAAGAAGTGTAAATCATATAAATCTTATATCCTTACTGAGATCTCGAAGCAAGGCAAAAATGGCATGATCCGAGGAGCTTGTGATGATGATATCCTCAACATAAATCAGAACAAATGCCTGACTTGGTGTGAAGAAACAATGATGTATCAGCCTTAGACGGGAGGACACCAAGATCACACAGTGTGGATCTCAACTTGGAATACCATGCTCGAGGTACGTTTTTAAATCCATAAAGAACTTTGTCAAGTTTGCAAATGTGGTGAGGAACATGAGGATTTTCAAAACCCTGTGTTATCTCATGTAAACCTCCTCTTCCAGAACGCCATGAAGAAACACGTTCTTGACATCTACGCGCCGTAAGCTCCAACCATGAGAAATAGAGAGTGCTAAAACAGTAATGATGATTGCTATCTTGACCACCTCACTGAAAGTATATTCATAATCAATGACATACCTTTGTTTAAAACCCTTAGCAACTAATTATGCTTTGTATATGTCAATTGTGTCATCTGCTCTCCTTTTAATACATTGAACCCATTTGCAGTCAATTACAGTTTTGTTGATGCTTGAAGGAACAAGATGCCAAGTCTTGTTTTCAATCAACACATTGCTGCTGCTGTTGTTGTATGTTTTTTGCCCAGTTTCTACCATAAATAAACCGGACACCTTCTTCTTCTTTACTAGTAGCTTTGCACGTGCACGCACGTGTCAACTAAAATTTATGAACATACCCCTCTTTCTATATTTTAAAGTAGTAATGTGAATGTAGTATGATGAATTATCATTAAATTTACAAAAAAATTAGTGAGCAACATCCGGCAAGGATCGCTTATACATGTTCAATACTAACTCTGATCGACAAACATAACAATCGAGAAGAATAACTACATAGACCTATTACATATCTAGCTTCACCTCCAACAACTCGGTCTGCTGAAGTTTGAAGCAAATGACTCATGTCTTCTTTCATAGCAACTTTCCTTTGCTCCATCGGCGTCTTGCCATCTATGTTGCCACCACCACTGCCAAATGTGCTTAACCACCCCATACGTAGCAACTAAATTGAAGGTAAATACAAAAGTTAAACTGCAAGTAGTATTAGACTCGGGAAAGTAACTTCCTTCTATTCTTTCAACATCCAAACTGGGAATAACTTTCCATGATTTATTATGATAGCACTGAATAAAAGTTAAACTGCGAGCAAGTCCTCCCCCGGCACCGCGGCGCGGGCCGAGCCGCTGCCGTCTCTCGGCAGGCAGCACTTAGCCCTGTGCGTCCAGGTTGGTGCAGTTTCTTTTCAGATTTTTTTTTTTGAATAAAGAAATATATTATCATTAGAGCTCACAGTACAACATATCTCGGCAACAAGTCGCCGAGAAGGGATTAAAGGTGCCTAAACGCACAATATGAAAGAGACATCTAAACACTTCTACAAGATGATCATCTGGCAAGTAAAACATTGTGCCTGAAATTATGTTGAAACAATACTGCACCCTTATAGCATTGCCACTTTTAATAGTCTCCCAAGCATAGAGGCAACTCCAAATTCTCAGTAAACACAGATCCAATATGGTGCTGTGCTTCTCAAACTGAACCAGATTATATCAGGTTTGTAGCAACAAAAAAGTACCAAACTGATTGTCAATAAGAAGAGAAGAAGCAGCAAATCCTTGTACGGTGCCTGATAAGTTCCAATCCTTGGGCATACGGAAGGAATTTCACTGCTTGAAGACATATTCAAACCTGCTTCCCATGCTAATCTGGAGTAACAAACCCAGCGATTCTGCAAATGAATTGGAGGCATCGGCCTTGTGGTCCTGGACCTGACGCGGCATAGCGATTAGCTCACAGCACCAGCGCCAAGGGCAGGCATCAGCGTGAGATGGACGCAGTCAACGATGCCGCCTTCTATCTTGAGCACGCCCTGCACAGATTCTTCCGAGAACAATCCGTCGAATCTGAGTTGCTCGTGCAAGCTCCAAAGCAGCCACCATGACCACTCTGCAGCAACGGACGGACGGCACCACCAACCAGGATAGCACCGGTACTGAACCTAACCTCACAGATCGGGCAGCCTGACTCCCTCCCGACACCAACGACCCAGCCACCATGGACATGCCAAGAAGGGGGAGAAGAAACCTCACGAACCCTAGATCTGGATTATTGAAACTGGACGAAAGAACGGAAAACCTATATCTACACATCCAGACCCCTCTCCCACTCCCCGTCGGCCACCGTGGCCGACGGCGGCGAGGGTGAGAGAGGCCGGAATCGGGGAAGGAAGGAGAGGGTGCCACAAGGGGGCAGTCGCCACGGGGGCAAAACAGAGCCCTTCCGGAGTCCTATCCTCTTTTCAGATATACTAGCAAATTGTCCGTGCGTTTTGCTACGCCTACGAGTGATAATTTATTCATCAATATAAATGTAAATAATGTTGATTCATTGTAAAAGGTGAAATTTGGGGAAATAATTGGCGAAGGAATTTGTGGAAGGAGAAACGAAATGTGGAGCAAAACACAATATCAATTTTTATCAATCGTTGTGCATTTGTTAGACAGCTCATTCAACGACAAAATACATAACCGTACCTAAGCAGTGCACCTGACAAGTCTGATACGTGGACACAAGAAAAGTTAAAATAAATTCTTGTCGTGTTTGAAGGTATAAATGCTACAAGAACTGATAGCTTGCTAATTCGATAGCAAATTTCAATTGTCTTTTCAACCGTATAGCCGACGCTATAGAAGATGCCAGCAAACCAAATGAATTGGTCCCAACAAAGAAGGCACCAATAGCAGAATTTACATAACCACTACAAATAATTCAATGTGATGTCATTAGGACAGAAGAAACACATAAGCATGTGTGATACGTTTGAAGCAAAACATACTCACTGCTCATCCCATCCTCCTTAGGTGTGATGACTTCCCGGCCTGGAGAACGAATAAGGCGTGCCACCATAAGAAGCTCAGCAGGATCATGAAGGCGCCCATGAGACAGCGGCCCCTGTAGTGGTGGCAACGGCGGGTGGAGTGCTTGGCCCATGGGAAGCTGACCACTGTGTCGATGTGAGAGAAAAATGATGGAGAATCACTACCATGTATCTCACTCACCAGATCTAGTATAACAACATGAGGAATAGAAATTAGGAAGAGCAAAATACCAAATCCATTCAAAAATTCACATGTACACTGAACATGATATTTTCTTCTAACATGCTTGTAGTATGGAAACAATGACCAATGCCGTGCGTTACTCTATTCTCAGCCTAACTTTTAATCGCATCAATTGCAGAAGAAGAAAATATTGGAAGAAAAACAGGGTGAAATTGCACAAATAAATCTAAAACATAAAGAAGGGAATAGTCAGAGAGGAAAGGGAGCAGGAAGAGACGCACCAGTCCAATATTTGTTCAACTGAGCCTGAATCCTGAAGTTGTAGCCACACTGAACAAAGAGAAACGATGCATGAAAATAGCTAAAGCCTATTAATAACACCCTGCAGGTAAGCATCAGATTAAACCGGGTATATATCAATTTTCACGGGACTTCTACATACCGTTGTTTAGGCTCCAAACATGCCTTGGGCGAAGCCGTGACATTGTGCTGTCCTAGAAGAAGCTTATCATGGAGTTGATGAACAGAAGGCATCCAGCTCTTTCCATTGTCCATCTCAAAGAACCAACATGCATAACACTTTAACATCAGATCATGCATCAATGGCACAAATCTAGCACAGTAGTTGATAAAGTACAATGATGTTTGTCTGTGACGCTAAGGTGATGTTGATGTGTTGTTTCCCTGATGGACCAACCCATGGCAGAAACTGCACAAAGCACAATTTCCTCAGTTTAGGCAGCAATACAAAAATCCCCCAAAAGAAAAACTATAAGCTCCCACTTGCATGTACCCATACCCTAAAATCCATAGTCACCATGATGATACGGAACGATATGGAGAAGCAAAAATAAAGAGAACCGATGTACTACCTTCATTTCCCAATTGAGAAGTGTGCATCGGAACCAAGACCCATATGAAGTATATTTAGTAATAATAGATTCATAAATTAAGTAACAGATTGATTCTGAATGTAACAATAGATGCAGTCAGAGGTAAAGCAGTGCTAAAAAAGACTCACCTGATGATCACAACCAATTGCCATGTATGGTATTTAGAAAGGCAAAAATGGCAAAGTTGTAGGATATCCAAAAAAAGACATTCACATATGTCGGCTCAATGTCAATGAAGATATTTTATGAAAACTCTTGTAGAAAAATAAGAAAATAGAAAGCTCACTAATAAAAAAGGGGTGATATTGGATCTTGGGCAAAAACATATCAGTTGTAACAATATTTACAAAACCCAACCACGCATGGATTTCAATATTTACAGCTCCTCTCTGACAAAGCCCCCTCGTGCTTGTACATTAAGAAATGAACAAACAAACAATACATCCAGTGTCCATGTGCCACTCCGGTTAATCCTCGTGGGTATATCCCATTACAGCACAGTAACCGCATTTCCAAAAACACAGTCAAAGGAGACAACTCCTCATAAGAGATCTATCTAACCAAAATTGTACATTTCAATGAATGTCGCTCAGATACTGTACATTTCCATGAATCAAAACTGAACTTGCTAAATACTTTTAAATAAAACATGTTTCAGATGAACGGACCTTGACATCAAGAAATATATGTGAGGAGGGGATGGAGGAAGAATTGTTGGATTGCCTGGGTGGTTCATTTGAGTGCCTTGACCAGCGCTGGCAGGTCAGATCCAGGCCTCCATGCCCAAATATCGGGGACCTATGTCCAGACCCATGCCTCGAGCCACTTCTCTGTGCTGCTTCTTGCTTGCGATCTGGGGAGGGCGTCGGGCCTCCATGCCCCTAAGAGGCGGTCGAGGTCTGGGACAATCTAAGGGAGGTGGTGACGGACGAATCTGCGCGGCGGTGGAGGTGACGGCTGGATGGGGCCACCGGTGTGAAAGGCACCGGATGCGGGAAGGGGGGCGTCACCATGTCGCGGGATGAGAGAGGGAGGATGGCGGCTGGGTGCGGTAGCCGGTAGGACAGACATGGGTTCCAGAGCAAGGTTTGCGCGATGACGAGCGAACACCATGGAGCGCGACCAAACGACGAAGCGGGAAGGTCGGACGAAGCGGACCGCTGCGTGGCAGGATACGGAACGAAACATTGGCTCGTGCGGAAGGGAAGGTTTCGTCCGCTTCAAAAAATTCCACCAACTAAATTGCTAGGTGCACACACGAAATAGGTGGAACAGATCTGGACCGTTAGATTTAATCAAGTGGGACTGATTGTTAGGTGGAACTAAATCTGTGACCATCTATTGGGGTGACCGTAGCAAAGAAAAGTTTGCTTGTTTAATAGTACTAGTAGCCGTGCACGTGCAACGCACGTCTTTACAGTACAATAATAATTTTATGTCAAAACCGTTTAAAGAAGTGTGAAGAACATGTAATCGATACATATTGTTTAAAATCCACAAAGTACACAATATTACAATTCAACACTGTTTGAAGTGATAGTTAAAAAAATATAAATAACATAGTAGCATCCACTATTTATTAATTCATGAAGATCCATCCCTTTATACGGTCAATGATTCCTCGTTCCAAGTCAGGAATATTGTTTATCGCCTCATTGCCCTGGTATTTCAGGAGATGCACCAAAAATCGCTTTCTTAACTCCAGATCATGTACAGTATACAACATTATCATATAAAGTTCATGTTCAAAGTGTACAAAATGAGCATAGTTGAGAATATTCACCATGGGTACCGGAAAGTATGACGCTCCATCGTGCCATGAGTGCATTAGATTAAAGACCAAATAGCCAGACAAAGCACTGAATACATTTAAATTGTAAAAAATTGAGCATTAAACAAATAAAGCAAGGTTATATTTAAGTGAAAAGCTTCATACCCGTGCGAGTTTGTCGGAACAACAGGGAATTTGCGTCGCCATTTGGCGATGTCGTCATTCCATTTGGGGTTTGCCAATCGAAGCGCAAGGTTTATCTTATTGCAAATTTCCATATGTTTTAATATATGTACCCCCAAGTTTGTCTCGAATGCGGGTCCAAAATATGGATAACCTTCTTCTTGTGATCCAACACAAATAATATAAATAGGCCAAGAATGTCGTAAGGCAAGAAAATCTGTGATGAAAGGTTTATAAGTAAATAAACCCCCACACGCACGAAAGGTATATACACCGGTTCCTGCCGCAGTGCTGACTCGACGATCAAGTGTGACTCCAAGACTTGTGAATGAGAAGTGGGAATTGAAATACCGTATATTTTCTCTAAAATACTTGGCATCCTCATCAACTTGACTTGTGAACAACCGTTTCAAGTCTTCAGGCACCTCTGGAGTCGCAATATCCACTTTCCCCTTTCTGCAACAGAATGCAGGCACTTCGTATTGAAACCGCAATGCTCCGCAGTGACGGCAGTCGGGTGTTTTTCTGAGGACATGTTGTTTTTTGGGCAGATTCATGTAAATCATGTCATGCTTGTCATTAGTGGGAGTTCCGTTAGCATGGCGCCGTTCCACTCGATAGGTTTCAAATTCCACATCGGCAGTTATGAAATGGGATTTGCATTAATTAAACCATGTTACACAAATTGCACTAAATAATTACATTTTTCATTGGTAATTGATGACCGAAATGACACACCTTGTTGGGCAAATAGCCTAGCTTCATCATCAGGGTCCATGTCTCCAGCTGCTCCAATGTTATCGTCTCCAAAGTCGTCTAGACGGAAGTAATTTAGTTTAGTACACAATACCCCTAATACATGGCTAAGAGGAAACTTAGCATATAATATTTGCGTACCATCATTCCTTATCGTGTTGCCATCAGGCTCCAGAATTCCAAATGCATCTTCACCGTGGTCGTTCCCTAGTAACATTACACAGAACATAATGTGTATAAGTAGCAGCTCATACAAATGTTATACTAATATTTATGAAAAAGTCATAGGCATACCAAAGGTACTTATTAGATTATGATTAGCTTGGTTCACAACTTGGGCCGACACGGCTTTAATGTTGTGAGAATTAGGTTGGTTCCCCGGATGTTCAATATCGTCATAAACCGGATATGTACCTGAATTAAGAAAGCATCGAGCTTATTAGGGCAAACAAACTGTCCTCGATAGTAGGAGAGGTCCAGGTCCCGCATAGTGAGGCACGGCGGGTAATTAAATAGAGTTAAATAATGTTTAAACTAACTTAGGTGTTCAGTAATACTTTCTGGGATATAGGTGTCGAGGAATGTACTAATTTCCGGGTTGTGGAACCATGATGGCTATGTGAGGGGCACTGCAATTGTGTAGGAAAAAAAGATGTTTGTTAGGTTATTGCTGATTATCGTGGTACTGTTTGGAACCCCATAACCCAGGACAAACGACATTACCTTGTGTGCTATCGATTACGCCGGATGCAATTGTCGGTTGATCAGTACAAACCGCGTGAAGAACATCTCTATTTCGTCTTGAATTTTGCTGCATCGGGTAAGAATCATTCCTATGAAGCCATTGGTCATCGTCGTCCTCATAAATATGTTCCTTGTCTATGTTGAATCCGTCGACGTCCAATGAATTTGATATCACCCCATCTGCATATTTTGTTTTCTGCAATTGTGTGACAGCTGACTGTCTGGTAGCTGGTGTATGTGACATCATGTTATTAGTAGGTGTCACTGCCCTGGTTTCGGCAGTCTGTATTTTTTTCTGTTTGTACGCTTCACGTCGTCTCTTATTAATCTCATCCCTATTTTGTGAATACCGCTCTTTATCCCTCACCCTTCGGATTGCCGACATGTAACTCGGTTTGTCTGTGTGCCGGCCTGCCGAAATGAATATCCCGGTTCACTTCGATGCCGACTCGCCGACATGCACGCCTCGGCGCACGGATGCAATCCTGCCGACATGGGCATCTTGGGAGCATTTGCTACCTGCACTCCTTTCTTTATCATTTTTTTTCTTCTCTTTCTCTCTCTTTCCCGACCGAATCGGTCATTTCTTCCTTTTCTTTTTCTTTTTTCTACCCGCTAGATCGGGTCTCCCCTTTTCCCCTTGCAGCGAACGGCGAGGCCGCCTGGATGCACAGCCGGCGATGCAGCGAGCGGCGAGCTGGAGCGTGGCCCAGCCGGAGTTGGTGAGGCAAGGCGCAGCGAAAGAGGCGTGGCTCGTGCGGGGACCGGATCGCGACAGGGTGTGGAGGCGGCAAGGAGGCGCTCAGGCGCGTGGTCGGTGACGCAGTAAGCCGATGCGGCGGGGGCGCCATGGACTGCAGCCGAGGTGGTCGAGAACGCGCAGGCCGCCATGGGCGTGGACGGAGGCGCCGGGCCGCGGCCGCCGGTAGTGGCAGGGGCGCGGGAGCAAGCGAGAGAGGCGTGGCTGAGCGTTGCCGCACGCAGGGCGCAGGGGCCGGGCAAGGCGGGGCCGGGGCATGGCTATGCGCGAGCGCTCGGGCGCAACCATGGACGTGGGCGTAGGTGGGAGCCAAGGACGCGGTCACGGCGCAGGGCCGACCACAGCGGAGAAGACGGGACGGGTTGCGTGGAGGCCGCCCAGGCGTTGCGTGCTCGCCGCGGTCGTGCACGGGCTGGAGATGAACGGTGCTTCCGCAATCGAGGCGATGATGCGGTAAGGCGCCGGACGCAGAGGGTCGATGCAGGCTCGCCGCCGTGGTCGCGGAGACGCAGGCTCGCCGCCGTGGGCGCGGGAATGCAGGCGGGCGCGAGGATGTACCGGCGGCGCCACGTTGAAGTAGAGGGCGCGCGGCGACGAGTCCCCGGGCTTCCTCGGGAGAGCTCGACGGCGGCGCACGCGGATGAAGATGAGGATGACTGAAGCGACGGCGACTCGCCCCGAGCGCCGCATCGCGGAACCCGGCCCGAGGAGTTCACCGGAGTTGACGAAGAAGGTCCCGTCCGAAATTAGTCCAGCAAGTGCCACTGAGGCCCCACGGTGGGCGCCAACTGTCGTCGTGGTGAACAGACAGATGCCTACGGGTAGGCTAATTTGTGCTAATTTGTGGGGCCGATGGACGCTAGAGGATTCGGGGAGGGATAGCGCGCTGAGAAGCACACACAGATGAACACACGGACACGGGGATTTACCCTGCTTCGGGGCTCTCGTGAGGAGATAAAACCCCTACTGCAGCATCTAGCCTATTTGTTGTATTTCACACGGGTGTCCGGACGATACAAAATGCTCCGCGAGCGGCTAGACATGCCTTTAAGAGGTCTTGGAGAGCAAGCGAGAGAGGAGAAAATGGGGCTGCGGGGGGAGCCGTGGCTCTCTCTTCATCTCTCCCCCTGGTGCTCCTTATATAGAGGGAGCCCAGGGGACAAGGGGGGCCCACATGACACTGTACATGCACTGTTCATGATTTGACTACTGGGGTCTAATTAATACTATTCACTGCGTCATAGGCATGGGCATGGCAAGTCTTGTCCGTCCTTAGCCCTGCATCATGGCCATGACATGTCCCGTCCGTCCTTGTTCTTGTCCTGTAGCGCTTGTCTTGGCATCTCCTCTGCATAACCCGGCATGGATATGCCGGATAACTCGGCGACTCCTCTTCTGGGCAACCCGGCATGGAAATGCCGGATAGTCTTCTCCCGATACCCAGCATGGTTATGCCGGATTACTCTTCATTACCCGCTCTTCCTGCACATAAGAGAAAACGAGAAGATACCGACATACACAAGTCGGTTAATATAAGTCGGTTAGAATATGTCGGGCGGCACCAATATCACATCCCGGTCCCTTCCGGCCTGGGCATATGTCGGTCAGCAAGTATCTCGGTCCCTCTTGGACGTAGCCTTTACCACATCTTGACCCTACCCGGGTAGCCCCCGACACGACGTCAATGAAGGCGGCGGCGGCGGCAGCGGCAAACTGAAGTGCAGCAGCGCTGAGGCAATCGAAAGCGCAAGGTTGCTGGGTTGATTTTTCTTTCCCAGATCGTTGGGGCGTTGCTGAATCAGTGGCATGCGGGCATGCGATCGTTGGCGTGTTTATTATATTTCCTTCACGATTCTTTCCCGTGATTATAGCTGTAACACGCTCATTTAATTTACTTCCATTCCAAACGGTGTAGTAGCGGGGAGGAAGGATTCGTTTCCCGTGATTTATTTCCCGTGATTGATTGCTGTTGTTTTTTTTTTTTTTTTTTTTTTTTTTTTGCTCCTGGCGATGTGTGGAGGAAGGATTCCTTCATCAAACTAATTGCTACATGCACCCCGGAGTGTGGTGGTCAAATCTGGACGGTTGGATGAAAGGTATTGGGTGATCTGTGTATTTTTGTGGGGTGGCTGTATCAAAGAAAAGTTTGCTTGTTTAATATTAGTGGAGATAGAGATTAATAGATAAGGCAAAACTTTTGCTTCGTTTCAAAAAATAGGTTGGGTTATTATCTTGATGTCTAGAGGTTTGAGCGAGAATTCCAAGTGGTTGCGCTCAAGATCGCAACGATCATACAATGAAATTTTTGAGTCTAGCTCTATAGCTGCGCCAACTTGACATCCTGACTAAAAACAGCTCTTAGTTGTATTCTTCTGCAGCAGCTAAGAAGATGAGGATTGTACGCCATTGAAACTATCAACGGTGGTGGATATGGCGGGGTGTGGCGTCCTTGTATTTGTGTGGTTGACATCTAGTTCGTGTGTAGTTTAGAGACGTTCTGGGTCTTACACCCCCTTAGTCCTAGCTTTTGTGTTGAGTGATGGGTGTCTTGGCCTTTTCTTGGGTTTGTAACTTTTATCTTTCTAGCAATGCATCAAGACGCAAGGTTTGTATTTTCGGCTTTATATCTTCTATGCAATGAACTGATTTTTTTTTTGGAAGGGAAACCCGGCCTCTGCATCATGATGATTCACACAGCCATTTTATATATAATGAAAAGGGTAACAAAGTATCAAAGTATGAAAAGTACACAAAGCACAATGCAATGAACTGATGGTTAACTCACACCAGTATCTGTACTGGGCCAATAGCTCATGTACTACATATTTTCAAGGCAATAGTTGGGGGACGTCGTTTTTCTGAAAAATAGCTCCGGTACTACATATCGTCGAGTTCATATCTCTTACCGAACTCATTGCTCTTAATCGCAGACAGTTAAATCAGTTAGGATTAGAGGGAGGCGGGTGGGACCAAGGGAGGTGGGTGGGACCCACAATGAACCGTTTAACCTCTTCCCGTGCGCGCGCTTTGTCTGCTTCTTCGCGCGCTTTCTCTGCTTCTTCTTCTTCTTCTCCGGCGACATTGACGCAGTGCGGCCAACGCCGGCGAGGCAAAACATAACAAAATTAAGATGAAACCACACGGGGCGCATACAGTAGATTAAGTAGCTTAATATTTCACTTAAGGTAAGTTTACATAAGCTCGTGGCTCATAGATCCAAAAGCCACACGGAGATGAACTAGACTATTACATAAGCTCGTCGGAGATGCTCGCTGCTGCTCCCACCCCTATCTACGGACCAAAATTGGCTCACAGCAGAGCCCCGGGGGTGCGGCGGCGGCGACGAGGCGGCGGAGCCGCTCAGAACAGCTCCTCGTCGGAGCTGATGTCGATGACCTCGTGGAGGGAATTGTAAATCCCGACCTCGAGGCGGCGTTCGTCGAGCTCCATCTCCATCTGACGGCGCTTCTCCTCCTCCGTGCTGCGCTGGAACACCTCCAAGGTGACCCAGGGCAGGTCCTCGTCGGAGACGAAGTCCCCGGGCAGGAGGGGGCGGCCGCTGCGCAGTGCGAGCTCCTGCTGCTGCTCCTCCTCCCTCTTCGGCGGCGGCAGCGGTGGCCAACCCCGAGCAATGGATGAGCTCCCCGCACTGGAGGAGCTCCCCGCACCGGAAGAGCTTCTAGCCGGCGCTCGTACGCAGGCGGAGGCCGCATTCCGAGGTTCGTCCACGCACGCGCGCCTCGCTTACGGCCGCCGTCCGAAGCGACCACGGCCTTCCTAGCGGGGTCTTGTGGAGCCGGCCTCTTCTTCTTCCGCTCCTCGTCGGAGCCGTTGCCACGGCCGGAATGGCCACCCCGGCCGGCGACTCGACCTCCCCTCCTAAACATCGGCGCGCAGCGGGGCTGGATCTACCGGCGTAGCTCGATTTGATCACCGGCGGCGAGGCGAGGTTGGGGAATGGGGAAATAGCTAGGTCACAACGTCGCTAGTGGATAAGAAGAGAAATAGCCAGGGTACGACATGGGCCGGCTTGTTTTCTGGGCCGTCGCGTTGGGCCGTGGCCTATGCGCGTTCGAAACAATGCAACTAAAAAAAACCTTCTGGAAGGCATGATCGGACTGGCCAATCAGAGCGTAGGACTGGGAGTGGCGCGGATCAGGGTGGTTTCCATCTAGAAGGCATGATCGGACGGCAAGGGTTAAATGACAGAAGTTTCATAGGATTTTGTGTGGGTTGAGCAACTAATTCAGAAAAAAAATTAAAAAAATCACAGAACCTTCATTTTGTTGTGACTTAGAATGATCAGGCTTAGTTTTTCATGTTGGTGTTTAAAAGTTGTTTAAATGCTGATTTGGTTTGAGTTTGGCCGAATTTGAAATATTCATGAAATATTCAAAAAACATCAAATAAATGCAAATCCAGTGCACATGGTTTGTATATATATAGTAGATGTGTAGGAAAGTTTTTTGGCTGATTTAGAGATGGTCGAAAAAAAAATTGCTTACAAATGGAGCCGTTTACACTACCTTTGGGGCTCATGTGAACTCTATTTTGGTATGTAACATGAAATTGTCCAAATAGCCATGCCATGACACACATATGTTTCCCATATGCGTGCCATGGTATGGGAAACAACGTCATCGAAGCGATTTTCAAAATTATTTTTAGAAATATCATTTTTCATTTTTAAGTGCTAAAAATGACTTATTTTGTGAAGCAAGTACATAAAATATGGTTCAAAATGACACCCATTTAATTTTCACAAAGCTTAGTACATATTTGATGGATAATCCTTAAATATGAGAATTTTCCTTGCTTTCTGTCTAAATTCCCTTCTTTAATTGACTTTATGTCAATTTTTCGAAAGTAATTCAAATTTGAACTACAACTATGCGATAGTTTGCTCTGAAATTGTTACAAAAATAATTTTAAGGTACACAAGTAGTGGTTACAACATAGAACCATCGATAGTTTTTGAAAATTCGACCACCTTAGATGAATAGTCATGCTCTCCATTTTGACCAATTTTTGAAAGAAATGAGAAAAAGTGAAAAAATACTCAAAAAAAGAAACCCTTTGGCATGGAGTCCTTTTATATGTACTAGTTTATAGGAAAAATGATAAACTTGAGTTTTAACAAACTTTTCAAAACAATACTTCACAAAAATACCAATCACCTACAAACATGTATAAGTTTCAAGCCAAATGACCAATGTATGGCCATTATCGTGTCATAGTTTGTGATAAAGTTCCCATATTCAGCACATATGCGTGCCATGGTATGGGAAACAACGTCATCGAAGCGATTTTCAAAATTATTTTTAGAAATATCATTTTCCATTTTTTAAGTGCTAAAAATGACTTATTTTGTGAAGCAAGTACATAAAATATGGTTCAAAATGACACCCATTTAATTTTCACAAAGCTTAGTACATATTTGATGGATAATACCTAAATATGAGAATTTTCCTTACTTTCTGTCTAAATTCCCTTCTTTAATTGACTTTATGTCAATTTTCCGAAAGTAATTCAAATTTGAACTACAACTCTAAAATTGTTACAAAAATAATTTTAAGGTACACAAGTAGTGGTTACAACATAGAACCATCGACAGTTTTTGAAAATTCGACCACCTTATATGAATAGACATGCTCTCCATTTTGACCAATTTTTGAAAGAAATGAGAAAAAGTGATAAAATACTCAAAAAAAGAAACCATTTGGCATGTAGTCCTTTTATATGTACTAGTTTTTAGGAAAAATGATAAACTTGAGTTTTGACAAACTTTTCAGAACAATACTTCAGAAAAATATCAATCATCTACAAACATGTATAAGTTTCCAGCCAAATGACCAATGTATGCCCATTATCGTGTCATAGTTTGTGATAAAGTTTCCATATTCAGCACATATGCGTGTCATGGTATGGGAAACAACGTCATTAAAGCGATTTTCAAAATTATTTTTAGAAATATCATTTTCCATTTTTTAAGTGCTAAAAATGACTTATTTTGTGAAGCAAGTACATAAAATATGGTTCAAAATGACACCCATTTAATTTTCCGATTGGAGATGTTAGTACATGACAAACTAAGGCCATGTGCACTGGATTTGCATTTTTTGATGTATTTTGAATATCTTTTGAGTATTTCAAATCTGGGTCAACAATAGTCAACCGAATTTGAAATATTCAAAAGATATTGAAAAAACATCAAAAAAATGCAAATCCAGTGCACATGGCGTTAGTTTATCATGTACTAACATCTCTTAGAGTTTGAGATCATTTGGAGAAGGTCGAAAAAATGACAGGTTTAGAAATGGGACTGTCTGGGCTACTTTTGGGGCTCATTTGTAGCTCATTTTGGAGAGCCAATGTGAAAAATTGCAGGATTATAAATTGGAATGACCAAGTTAGATCAACCAACTACATAATTGTATATAATCATTGCAACATCCAAGTCTAGCACAAATATTGAAAGTTGAATTTTGGTTCAAGGTTGAATTCAAATGTTCAAAGTTGAATCAAACTATTAAAAACATTCACAAATTCAATTTTTTTTGTCCAAGTGCAATATTTTAATGGATGTGACAACTCATTATTATCGATTAATCGATAATAATGAGATGCCGGACCCACAAAGATACTGGACATGACATATAATGTGCAACACCTAAATTGCGAGCAAGGGGACTCGAACTTATTAGGTGGGCAAAGACATCATCAACCCTTTGCCAATAGGCTATGACTCTGTTTGCGAAAAATCTACCACCTTTAGAAGGTTAATATTTGCAAATGGAATACGACGGCACAAGAATGCCACAATCGGCAGTGCCCGGATCTCGTACGCAGACGTGTTCGATAGTGTGCATGCAACAATCCGATCCACAAAGAACACTAACACAAGGAACTGAATAATTTACATTTTGGAGACTAAGTTTCACCTAAAAAAACTAGGTTCAATCTACCGGAACGTGCCCAGTTCTCGTCCAGAGCACGTCCAGTTCACGTCCAGAGCACGCCTCCAAGGTGTTTGACGTATTGCTTACATTGCGATTTCGCAAAAGAACTACCACCACACGCTGCCAAGCACTGGGCAAACACTGCCTGAAATGGTTTCAGACACTTAACAAAATTCACTACACTAGTTACCTAGAGAATGCAGGACGATCTTGTCTCCGCCATGGCTCTGCAGCAAAATCTTCCCTCCGCCATGGCTATGCAGCAGGATCTTCTACCTCCATTTCATCTCGGATAGGGTTTCGGAGCAGACCAAAGCTTCCGCCGCCATCCCGGCAACTAGGCTGAACGCCTCAAGGGTCAACGCGGCATCGAAGTCCATGCTCGGGGTTGAGCCTGCTGAACTGTTGCTCGATGAGCTCCCGCCCGAGCTGCTCTGCTCGCCCCAGCCGCTGCTCTCCTCGCCCGAGCTGCTCTCCTCGCCCGCAGCAAGTTTGCGCATCGACGCAAACCTCAGCCTCGTCATCGGCGGCGAAACAGCGCGGCGCTGAAAAACCTTGCGGCTGTAGTAGCCGCGACGCTTCCATGCCGATTTCAGTACCTGGTACACTGAAATCTTGTAGGTGCGGCACACATATCGGGCCGCCTGTCGCCTCGGCGACCGTGGACCCTTACCACCCCATCCGCCGTCCTCCCTCGACTCCATTGCCGGAGTTCCAGCCGCCCGCCCCCTCGCTGCAGCTAGCTTCGCCCGCTCGATTGCCGCAGCTCGAATCCCCCACTTCTTTGACGCAGCTAGCTTCGCCCGCTTCATTGCCGCCGCTAGACTGGACAGAGTGAGCGAGCCCGGAGAGACCGAGACGACGGGACAAAGTGAGTGAGGAGCGAGCTCCGCGGGACGCCGGCGCGTGGCAGTGACGGTTCCGCACGAACGGAGCCGGTTTCGCTGACGCGTGGGTCCCACTCGAGAAAAAACGTCTACACGTACCGGTCAAACCTGGGTTACAGCGTGGGGAACATGACTTGACGGCCATGTCGCCTCAGAGCAATAACTGGTCGAACAGACATAGCATGTGAGCTATTTTGGCAGAAAGATGACGCCTGTGAGCCAATTCCTTGAAAAAACGTAATATCAGAGCTATTGGCCCTATCTGTACTAACCTGTGCAATTTTTTCGTAAATATTATGGGGGCGACTTTTTTCAGTGATATTTGGACAATTATAGAAACTTCTCAGTAATATAGCATGTTTGTACATGGCTGGTCGCTTAATTGGAAGGCTTCAACCAAGTTGATCCTTGCATTTTATGATTCCTCCGGTCTGAGCTAGCTGTACTTTGGTATAAGTCCGGCCCGCCCGTGAACTGAGAGATGCAGTATTCAAACTTACGCCAGCTTCTCAATATAGCAACATTCCAAGGTCGTAGTATTCTAAAATAACATCAATCACCAAGAAGGAACAAACTCCCAGCATGCATCCACAAATGTTGTAATGCAGCAATCTTGGTAAGTAGTGGCATGACAAATTATTTATCCAATCGTTTCTACATTATGCCTAACCGATCCAGATCGAACTTTTAATCGCCCTCACATGTATGCATGTTCACGAGCATGCAAGGTACGTAGGACGAAAACAGGCTAATAATTCAGCAGCACCGCACTTATCTTTTTCTCCTATAAATACCAAACCTAAGCACCACCTCAGTGCATCACAAGCACATAGCAACCTAGAGCTCCAGCGCCAATCGCTTCTGAGGAGTGACTAGTGAGGTGCAGTGATCACTCGATCGTAGCTAGCAATGGCAGGCAAGGCATCGATCGCGCTGTTCCTCGCCGTGAACCTGGTGGTGTTCTCCGTGGCCAGCGCCTGCGGGGGAGGCTGCCCGACGCCCGCCACGCCCACCCCGACACCGTCCACGCCCACCCCGACACCGTCCACGCCCACCCCGACCCCGGCCTCGTTCGGCCGGTGCCCGCACGACGCGCTGAAGCTGGGCGTGTGCGCCAACATTCTCGGTCTGGTAAAGGCCAAGGTGGGGGCGCCGCCCACGTTGCCGTGCTGCTCGCTGCTGAAGGGCCTCGTCGACCTCGAGGCGGCCGTGTGCCTCTGCACGGTGCTCAAGGCCGACATCCTCGGCATCAAACTCAACCTCCCCATCGACCTCAGCCTCATCCTCAACCACTGCGGCAAGAGCGTGCCAACCGGATTCATGTGCTAAGCAATCATCTCTCTCGGGCGATCCGGCCACGGTCCATGCGCATGGCGCGCGCTACCGTGGAAGCTGTGCTTGCATGCGTGTCCGGCCTGCGGATCGTGGCGAGAGGATTCTGCTTGCTTGATCGATCATTTTAATGCAGCTTTGTTTGTTTGTTCGATTGTTTATTTGCTTTTGCATGCATGCGCAGAGTACGTATGCAGCCCGTTTGATCCTCTTTCCTTTTCATTATTCATAATTCATTGATGATCGGTTGTGTTTTGTGTTGTATGATCTACATGATGGATGAATAAACTTTGTTCTTACTTCATGATTTGGTGATTTGCGAAGTAAGCATGCATGCTGATCAATTGTAGACCAAGGTTCGAGAGAAAGAATGTGGCTAGTGGGTAATCGGCACGGGTGAGCCGGCAAAATCCGGATTGGAACATGAGAAAGAGTCACCGGAATAGTTTATGTGTGATCGAAATGTTTTCAGAGAGATTTTGGAAGTGTTCCGAGTATTAAATAGGCGGACATAAAATGTCTTCGACGAAATAGTTCCTGTTGATGGAAGAATATTCGAACCGAAAGAGTTCCATAGTCCATGGATAGTCCCGGTGAACCCTAATGAGCACATGTAGATCCTGGAAGAATCTGGAAGCTTCCAAGAAGTTTCATAATATTTTGTAAAGTGTCATGGGCTGCCCAATTGTCCTAGCCACGTTGGCAACAGCCATATATATGGGCCCGTAGTGCCCATTAGTGGGGTGCCCTCACTTGCCTTGACGGGCAAGGAAAGTGGATGGTCGATTGGGGCCAAGAGGCCCAAGAGGAAGCGCCTCCCCCCTTTCTTGGGGGGCAATGCTCCTTAGCCGGCCGGCCCTAGCCTCCTCCTCGGCCAATATAAAGGAGGGGAGGGGCACATCTCCTCCCACACATTGAGTTGTGGAGGTTCCCCTTCCCCTCTTTAGATTAGATCCTCACTAATGTTTTCAAAGTGTCCTCTCTATTAGATCTTGAACTACCTCTTTCTATCTTGTGTTAGGATCTCCGACATACCTTTTCAAGTAGATACTATGTTCTGTACGACGAAGTTCTGCTGAAGTGAATGAGACGTACGCGTGCAAACTCTCTAAGGGATCATACTTTTGATCAGTTCGAGTTGGACGCTGAAGGGCTATAGTGGAGAATCGGCGACATCCTTATGGCTAGCTGTAGCCTTTAGGATCTTCATCAGCCTACATCCACATCTACATCGACATTTACAACCACTACACGGTGTCGGTGTGATGACTAAATTATCTCTCGCTTGTATCTTCACAAATACATCTTGGCTAAAATTCATGCACGTAATCGAACAAAACTTTCTCCATATCCTCAACTTAGAAGTTGTGTTTAC
Organism: Poa annua; assembly: GCA_026929855.1. Lineage (NCBI taxonomy): Eukaryota > Viridiplantae > Streptophyta > Magnoliopsida > Poales > Poaceae > Poa > Poa annua. Next base: position 79,280,753 of record CM049433.1, read on the forward strand.
TTACTAAATTAACAACAAACATTACCTCGTACCAACTTGTTGACTGGACCTACACGCAATCAAAGACACTCAATTTTGCCCCAACGTTCTAGGAAGGTGAAGCTTCATGTCTTACTAAACACAAAGAGAGTAAACATATGATGTGGAAAACAATTATGAAAATGAAAATGGACAAGACGAGAAAATGATAATTAAAAGCAATGGAATAAGGTTGTAAACAATATTAAAAGAATGGACTAGAGGAGCTTTCACTAGTGGTGTCTCTCCAATAAAAAGGTAAACATGTTGGTTAAACAAATTACAGTTGGGTAATTGATAGATTGCGAAAGCATAATTATGACAAGAGAATGTTCACTGTAATATTTATTTAGGCATCACGTCAAAATACATAGACTGTTACACAACTACATCTATGACTAATAATTCACCCTAGGATTGCTATCTAGCCTGTCACCCAAAAGTATTAAGTTAAAAGTAACAAATTATTGCAATAAGCTTAATCATAATGTAAGCAATGATTATAAACATAATGAAATAACCACCGTTGTTTTATCCTTAGTAGCAACATCACATCCTCGTTCTTAGACATTTATGTCATTCGAGCCCAGAATCAAAATGAGACATGAACATACTATCTAGCACTTAAGTCGCTCTTGGAGATACAAATAATCACTTGGACAATGTAACCACACGAATCAGAGAGCATGCAAGATCACAAATAAAACAAGTATATAATAGTATAAAGATGAACAAATTGAACATAATATCACAGTTCATCGGATCCCAACAAACACAACAGTGATCTTGATCATGTTAGGCAGCTCACAAGATCTAAGCATGGTAGCACAAGGAGAAGAGACAACCATCAAGCTACGGTTAACCCGTAGTACAAGGATGAACTATTCACGCAACACTCTGGAGGCAGGCATGGCGATGAAGGACGGAGCGGCGGTATTGGCTTCAAGTTTGACTTGGTGGCGGTCTCGAGTATATTTTCTAGAAAAGAGTGTTCGCCCGAGTTTTTCAATGACGGGGAATATATAGGCGAAAGGGCGGAGCCAGGAAAGCCCTACGGCTCCCACACGACCCCTGGGCGCGGGTGGAAGGGGGGCCACGCTCTCTGGCCGCGTGGGCCCTGTGGGTCCCACCTTGGCCTCTCTTATGGACTATGTCTTCATGTTGGTGAAATACTCGTCCCCGTGGATTTCCATGATTTTTGGAGAATATTTTCTTAACAACTTTTATGAAACAAAAAACATGAACATGCACTAGGCATCTTGTTATTGTTAATAGGTTAGTCCCAGAAAATGTCCTAAAATGATATTAAATTGTAGAAAAAACATGTAGCATTGATATAAAACAAGCATGGAACAATAACAAATTATAGATACGTTTAAGACATATCAATTATAAGGGTCAGAGTCCGAAGACAAGATCTAAGTTCGTCGAATATTTGCCGCAGGGGAGGGGGCTAATTTATCCAACGTGCATGTATTTGATTTTGCCTTAGTTACTTTCTGGATAGCAGCCCTTTCATAGCTATTATGTCATTAACAAAATTAGATTTGTAAATAATGTAATTTGGATCGGAGAATCCCATTGTGTATGATTTTAATATGTGAAAAGGTCAATAATTGTACAATATACAAATTATTTCAAAAGGAATAAAAATAGGTCCTTAGATAAAAACTCAAAAACATAGGTCCTTAGATCACCTAGAGACGGCTACGGGCATTGGAACGAGCCGAAGGCGCACCGACGTCCTCGCGCTCCTTGATCGGAGCTAGAAAAATCTTATCATAGTAGAGCTTATTGTAGAAAACATATGAGAAATTGTTCTGTTAAGACCTCAAAGGACCAATTAAAGCAACACAGCAGCAACCATCACCAAATATGAGAATTGTAGATCGGGAGAGCGGTACCTCCAACCACACCAACGAACACGAAAACCGGTCAGATAACACGAGATTCGCTAGACACACAAGTTCCACGCATCCTCCGCTACCGCTAGGCGCACCACCGAATCGAGGGATAGAAGCCCATGTGCATCTTCACAAATCAAAAACTCAAGGTCCTCTTGGTTGGAAAACAACAGAATTCTGAAATGTTTAGGCCGCATACTCATGATGACGTAGTACAAACTGAATATTTAAGAGTTTTCATTTTCCTGTATGAGAATCTGGCACTCCCAAAGAAAGGAGATACGGAGTATTAACTGACTTTTATTGTGGACATGGGCAAACAAAAAAACTCGATGTCCATACGGTAACACGCCGTAGACAACACTGAAGAGAGGAGCGAAGTGAGCCTAGCTCAACTGGTTTGGTTCCTTGTGGTGGAACCAGCCCACCCAGGTTCAAGTCCCAGACTTGGCATGGGTGCTCGCATTTTTCTGGATTTTTCAGGATTTAACCGGCGCTATGCTTTCAGTGGTATGTGACGTGCCCGTCAACAGCGAGGCGCCCGTGGTGACTTCGTCAACCTCAAGATATGCCGGACCAGTCTCTTGGAGGTGCTCATAGGGGTAGGGTTTGCGTGTGTGCGGTCATAGGGGTGTCTGTACGTGCGTGTTTGTGAGCGTCTGCGTCTGTACTGTGTTTTTCAAAAAAAAAAGGAGAAGACTTACAATTTGATGTTGACAACAGATTATAAGTTCGTTATTATTATGTTAGCCTTACACACGATGCTTGTGATCGATACATGTACTGCATGAAGGAAAATGTGCGACGTGACGCAGAGTGCCAGCTAGACCGGCCATGCATGCATCCTTTTCTTGCGGTACGTAAATCTCACGAGATGGCTACATAGTACTGTACTCCGTCTCCGTATCATCTTTCGCTAGGTAGGCTGATAGCGAACGGTCGAGGATCGAATCTCCTAGAACGACACAGGCTACGTACCATCTACCATCTACCGATCTACGTACGTACATGCATGTATCCAAGATCCAGCTACGCTAGCAAGTACACAGTTAAATTAAGTGGAAAGTTGAGGGTGACTTGAGCTAACCGAAAACGATTTTACACTTTCGAGAGTGATACAACCCGTGCACCAGAAACTCTCAAAGCATCCAAGCCAAGCCCCTCCCACTCACACTCCCTTGTCAGCTTGTCACTGCGACCAGCTCAGGCCGACACGACGACAGTGGCTCACGCAGTCCTCACAATTCCCCTGGCATCATCATCTTGCCTGCGTCCGTGCGCAAGCTCGCTCTTCAGAGGCTCAGATGCATGGGAAGCGAGGATGGCGGCGACCTATAAATACCCCCAAGCCCCTTTGCACTAACACACACAACAGCAGCAACTACTTTCAGTTCAGTTGCACTCTAGTCTCTAGCAAGCTAGCTTGGCAGCCATGGCGAAGAAAGAGCAAGTGATCGCTACGTTCCTGGCCCTGAGCATTCTCTTCTTCAGCTTCGCCAATGCCACCAAACATCCCTACCCTCCAAGCGGGGGTGGCGGCGGGGGAGGGAGTGGTGGTGGCGGGGGAGGCGGTAACTGTGGTGGCGGCGGAGACAGTGGTGGATGCGGCAATTGTGGCGGCAACTGTGGTGGTGGTGGAGGAAACGGGGGTGGAGGAAACGGGGGTGGCGGGAACGGTGGCGGCGGAAACGGTGGCGGCGGCAATAACAGTACCCAGTGCCCGCGCGACGCGCTGAAACTGGGCGTGTGCGCGAACGCGCTCGGGCTGCTGAACGTGACGCTGGGAAGCCCGCCTGTTCTGCCGTGCTGTTCGCTGATCCAGGGGCTGCTGGACCTGGAGGCGGCGCTGTGCCTGTGCACGGTGCTCAAGCTCAACCTTCTGGGCATCAACCTCAACTTGCCCATCGATCTCAGCCTCGTCCTCAACAACTGCGGCAGGAACATGCCCTCCGGCTTCCAGTGCCCCAACTGAACCCGTCCCGCGTGCATGCATTCACCATTCGTGCATGCATCAGCATGCCCACATGACGACTTGCTATTTTAAGTGCCATCACCTACGTGCTTATTTGTGTGTTTTCTTAAGCATTTGCTGATTTGTTATGTGTGTTTTGTATCGCTTTCCGAGAATTACTACTGAACTTCTGCAGCTCCACGTACATGCATGCACGCATCATACGTGCCAGCTTACGGATTTTCGGTGTGTGTGCGCGCGTGCGTGCGTGCGTGCGTGCGTGCGTGCGTGTGTGTTTGGTGTGTTGCGGTAGTCGTCACATGTTTGTGGGTCTGTTTATGCAGAGTCCTCATGATGTACCGCTATATTTGATTTAAATAAAAGAGTTTGTTATTTTCTATGTACTGCATTTGCGATTTTTAGCATTTGGATTGAATTACTAGTTATGACCATCAGTGTAATGCCTTGTCTGAAAATGGTTACATTCACTACCGGAAAAATTTCTTTGCCGTGAGGAGGGCTCTTTGCCGTGAGCTTCAATTTCTCGGAACACGGCAAAGCCCTGCTTTGCTGTGCGTGACATGGAGAGCTCACCGTAAAGAAATCGGGCACGGCACAAACAGACAGAGCGCACGACAAAGTATAACTCACGCTAAACTGGCAACAAAACTCACGGCAAAGAGCCGGTACTCGGCAAAGACATCTTTGCCGTGAGCTTGTATTCACCAGCACGGCAAATCTGTGGGACTTGCGTGGACCAGAATCCGCAACTTTGCCGCGCTCCCCAATAATTCACAGGAAAATGCTTTGCCGTGCGTGGATAAAAGATCACACGGCAAAGACTACGAAAAACACACGGCAAAGCACATGGCAAAGGAGCAATTCCACATTATTTTGTGAAGCAAGTATAAAATATTTGGTGAACCATGGCTATTCGTTGAAAGGGGTCAAAATTTTCAAAATCATAGACGGTTCTATGACATAACCACTACTTATGTAGCTTAAAATGATTTAAAAAAAAATTAGAGCAAACTATCACAAACTTGTTGTTCAAATTTGAATTACTTTCAGAAAATCGACATAAAGTCATTTAAATAGGCGAAATTAGGTAGAAATTGAAAAAAATCCTAATATTTCTGGATTATCCATAAAATATGGTCTACTTTGTATGAAATTTAGATGGGTGTCATTTTGCACCATATTTTTTGTACTTGCTTCACAAAAAAAGTCATTTTCGGCACGTAGAAAATGGAAAATGATATTTATACAAATAATTTGAAAAAACTCAGTTCGGCAACATTGTTGCCCGTACCAAGGCACACCTATGTGCCAAATATGGGGACTTTATCACAAACTATGCTATAGAAATGGTCATATCTTGGTCGTTTGGCTTGAAACCTATACATGTTCCTAGACGATAGACCTTTTTGTGAAACACTCTTTTAATTTTTTTGTCAAAACTCAAGTTTATTATTTTTCATATCAACTAATACACATAAAGGGGCTCCATGCCAATGGATTTCATTTTTTGAGCAATTTATCACTTTATTTGATTTGTTTGTAAAAATGGTCAAAATGGCCACCATGGCTATTCGTCGAAAGGGGTCAATTTTTTTCAAAACCATCGACGGTTATGTGACATAATCACTACTTATGTAGCTTAAAATGATTTTTGTAAAAATTTCAGAGCAAGGTATCACACACTTGTAATTCAAATTTAAATTACTTTCGAAAAATCGACATAAAATCATTTAAATAGGCGAAATTAGGTAGAAACCGAGAAAATTTCTAATCTTTCTGGATTATCCATAAAATATGGTCTACTTTGTGTAAAATTTAGACGGGTGCCATTTTGCACCATATTTTTTGTACCTGCTTCACAAAAAAAGTCATTTTCGGCATTTAGAAAATAGAAAATGATATTTATACAAAGAATTTGAAAAAACTCAGTTCGGCAACATTGTTGCCCGTACCAAAGCACACCTATATAACAAATACGGGGACTTTATCACAAACTATGCTATATAAATTGTCATATCTTGGTTGTTTGGCTTGAAACCTATACATGTTCATAGACGATAGATCTTTTTGTGAAACATTCTTTTAATTTTTTTGTCAAAACTCAAGTTTATTATTTTTCATATCAACTAATACACATAAAAGGGCTCCCTGCCAAAGGATTTCATTTTTTGAGCAATTTATCACTCCATTTGATTTGTTTGAAAAAATGGTCAAAATGGCCACCATGGCTATTCGTCGAAAGGGGTCAATTTTGTCAAAACCATCGACGGTTCTATGACACAATCACTACTTATGTTGCTTAAAATGATATTTTAAAAAAAAAATCAGAGCAAAGTATCACACTTGTAGTTCAAATTTAAATTACTTTCGAAAAATCGACATAAAGTCATTTAAATAGGCGAAATTAGGTAGAAACCGAGAAAATTCCTAATATTTCTGGATTATCCATAAAATATGGTCTACTTTGTGTAAAATTTAGATGTGGGTCATTTTGCACCATATTTTTTGTACTTGCTTCACAAAAAAAGTCATCTTCGACACTTAGAAAATAGAAAATGATATTTATACAGATAATTTGAAAAAACTCAGTTCGACAACATTGTTTCCCATACGAAAGCACACGTATGTGCAAAAAATGAGACTTTATCACAAACTATGATGTAGAAATGGTAATATCTTAGTCGTTTGGCTTAAAACCTATACATGATCATAGACGGTAGAATTAGAAAATTTTGACAAAAAACACACGGCAAAGGTGAATACACGGCAAAGTTTTTTCAAAAACACACAGCAAAGGGGAATACATGGCAAAGTTTGTCCAAAAACACACGGCAAAGGGGAATACACGGCAAAGTTTGTCCAATTAAATTGCACGAAGCAGCCTCCCACGGATCACCATTTTGTACCACTCGATCACATTCATCCCACGGCCCATATTCCTCTAGAGAAAACACACCCTACTACCTAGGCCGGCCCCACGCACGCACCCACACCTGACACCACCTCCAGTACGTGACGCCCTGGCCTCCTTATCCTCTCGTCGGCGTCGTCGCCCCACACCTCTCCTCGAGACCTTGACCAAGAAAATTCTCCGCCTCCGCCGCCTCCTCTCATCCTCCCTCCGCCCTGCTCCTCACCCTCGCTGCCACGCCCGCCCTGCCCTCCTCCTCACCCGCGCTCGCCGTCGAGGCGTCGTACCAGGTCCCCGCACCGCAGCTCCTCCAAGCCCACCCCGGCCCTCCTCCTCATCCCTCGCCGCCGCGCCCGCTTTGCTAGCGCTCGCCGCTGACGCGCCGGCCCCGCCCCTCGCCCAGGTCCCGTAGATCCAGGCCGACGCACCGGCGCCCGCCGCCAACCCTCCACAAGAGCCCCTCGCTGCCGCACACGCTCCGGCGACGGCGACACGTCCGCCCGCACGCCTCCGCAAGGACCCGCTCCTCACGGTCGCCGGGGATCTGCAACATCGGCGTCTTCCACAGGGTCGTCACGGCGCCGCGCCACCAACAGTCGGGTCGCCGGCCAGGCCGCGACCTCCCCTTGCACTTCCAGCTGCTGCTGTACCTGGGCTGGCCGTGGCCTCCCGCACCGTGGTGTGGTGGTAGGCTCGGCCGGGCACCAGTGCGTCGCCCAGCGGCGCCTGCATCTCCGTCAGGGACATGCTGCCCACCTGCTCGGTGTTGGCGGCGTGTGATACGTCTCAAACGTATCTATAATTTCTTATATTCCATGCTTATATTATATCATTTGCTACATGTTTTATATACACTTTGCATTGTTTTATTCATTTTCTGGGACTAACCTATTAACAAGATGCCACAGTGTCAGTTCCCTGTTTTCTGCTGTTTTTTGTTTCAGAAAACCACTTAAGGAAATATTCTCGGAATTGGACGAAATTAATACCAAAGTCCCTATTTTTCACGGGAGGTTCCAGAACACCGGAGAGCTAACGGAGAGGGGCCACGAGGCCCCCAGATGAGGTCCCGGCGCGGCCCCACTCCTGGCCGCGACAGCACCTCATGAGGGCGCCTAGGCCCTCCACCGCATTCGCCCTTTCGCCTACTTAAAGCCCCCGACAATACAAGACCTAATACCCGCACACTTTTCCACGAAACATTACGGAGCCGCCGCCGTCGTCAACCCTAGTTCGGGAGGGTTCAGAAGCTCTTCCCGGCACCCTGCCGGAGAGGGGAATCATCACCGGAGGGCTCTACATCACCATGCCTGCCTCCGGACTGATGCGTGAGTAGTTCATTCTTGGACTACGGGTCCATAGCAGTAGCTAGATGGTTGTCTTCTCCTATTGTGCCATCATGTTTAGATCTTGTGAGCTGCCTATCATGATCAAGATCATCTTTATGTAATGCTACATGTTGTGTTTGGTGGGATCCGATTGATATTGAATACTATGTCATTTGCTTCATAATATATCATGTTGTGTGTTGTTTATGATCTTGCATGCTCTCCGTTGCTAGTATATGCTCTGGCCAAGTAGATGCTTGTAACTCCAAGAGGGGGTATTTATGCTCGATAGTGGGTTCATGTCTCTATTTAATATGGGGTAGTGACAGCAAGTTCTAAGATTGTAGATGTACTGTTACTACTAGGGATAAAACAGTAGTACTTTGTATAAGGATAATTGTATTACTTACATTACACACTTTGCCTAATGCAATAATCTGTTGCTTGCAACTTAATACTGAAAGGGGTGCGGACGCTAACCGGTAGGTGGATTATTAGTCATAGATGCGGTTGGAACAGTCTATGTATATTGTTGTCATGCCCAAATGAATCTCACACTAGAAATCATGACATTAGTATATGCATCATTATGCAGCTCTTTATTCTGTCAATTGCCCAGCTGTAATTTGTTTACCCGCATGTATGCTATTATTATTTATGGAGAGACACCACTAGTGAACTGTGGACCCCGGTCCTTTTCTTTAAACTGATAATAAAACCAACTGCAAACTGTTACTTTCATTCTCTGCAAACATAATCCTCCACACATACGTTTAATCATTTGTTACAGCAAGACAGTGAGATTGACAACCTCACTGTTTCGTTGGGGCAAAATAATTTGATTGTGTTGTGCAGGTTCCACGTCAGTGCCGGAATCCCTGGTGTTGCGCCGTGCCATATTCCGCCACCGACAACCTTCAGACGTGTTCTTCATCTCCTACTGGTTCGATAACCTTGGTTTCATAACCGAGGAAAGAATTGCTGCTGCACTAATCATACCTTCCTCTTGGGGTTTTCCCAACAACACCACCGTGTGCATCAAGCAAATTTTCTGGCACCGTTGCCGGGGAGCTGAAGCACATCTGCAAGGGGAGTCTCTCACTTGCCAATCTTTTTTACTTTGTTTTTGTCTTGCTTAGTTAAATTTTATTTCCTGTTTAGTTTTCTATTAAATATCAAAAACATAAAAAAATTAGTTACTTGCATTTTATTTACTTTGTTATTATCTTGTTTGCTTCTTATTATCAAAAACACAAAAAAAAAATAGTTACTTGCATTTTATTTACCTTACTATTTTCTTGTCTAGTTTATCTCCATTGTTATCTTGTTTCTTTCTTTACTTGCATTCTCTTTATCATCAATATATAAAATATAAAAAAAATCGTCTAGTTCATTTTTCAATCTATTATTATGTCTAGTCCTATTCCTGTCACTATGTCACCCGAGGAGTTGATCTTTACTTTTAAACAAGGGAGTGAGAAAACATTTAAATAAGCTTGGTCTAGAATTTTTGAATCTTATGGTGAAACCGAACCAAAAATGACTCTAAGTGTACTTCTTAGTAGCTTCTATTTTGGACTTGTTATTTGCTATAGGTATGCTTTAGATGCTGTAGTGTGAGGAGATTTCCTTCAATGTGATGGGGATCAAGCTTTTAACACAATAAAGAAATTAATTACATCCTCTTCTTCAACTAATAAGTGTGATACAAGCCTTGGGAATATTCATACTAGGTTAAACACCCTTGAAACACAGATATCTTGTTTGAAAGAGGGGTATGCTCATATTCGCGAATATTATGATTATGTTCCTGTAAACTTTGAATCTTCATCGTGGCTCCCCACAATTAAAATTGCTATTTGCAGTGAAACTTTCCATGCTCGTTGTGATATTATGTCTGAGTTTTGACTTATGCCTAATTATATTTATGCATCTTTAAATCTTTGGGGACTTACTGAAGGGGGAGAAGGAATAACTATTACGAATAATGTAATTATACAACCCCTTGGAATAGTTGAAGGAGTGTTTACAACATTCTTGGTAAGAATGGTATCCACTGATTATCTTGTTATTGAATGTGTAGGTACAGGACAAATTACACTTGGAAGGTCCTTGCTGAAACTCTTGGGAGCAGTGATAGATGTTGGAAAAGGTACTGTGAATTTCACCTCTTCTCCGGGATGTGGTCAGGTATTCCCTAGAACCAAGAGTAAGAACAAGAGTAAGAAAAATAGGCGAAGAGCCCTTCGTACCAATTATAATTTGGATGCTTCTTCTCTTGAAAATAATTGAGTTTTGCTTTCTGTGCCTAGCTCAAAGGCGTTAAAGAAAAGCGCTTATGTGAGACAACCCAATTTTTATTCCTGTTATTTTATTTTCTTGAGTCAAGGAACATGCCTACCTCTGTAGCAATTCTTTTGTATCTTTACTTTATTGCATAAGTTGGGCCAAGTTAAGTCTCTAGTAGAAAGTTGATGCTAGAATTGGATTTCTGCGCAGAAACAGTTTTTCTGCTGTCCACCGTTAAATTCATAACTCTTCGCAGAAAAATCAAAATGACCTGGGATTTTTTGTGTGTGATCCTCATATATGTATGCAAGTTTCATCAGTTTTGAGTTTTCTGATTTGAGCAAGTTAAGTGCCTCGAAAAAATTCGTCTTTACGGACTGTTCTGTTTTTGACAGATTCTGCCATTTATTTTGCATTGGTTCTCTTGCTGTTTTTGAATGGATCTTTTTGTTCTATAAAATTTCAGTGGCTGTAGCTAATTTCCAGTACCATGATAATGATTGTCTCAATTCAAAATATGAGAAATTTTTATTATGCACTGATACGTCTCCAACGTATCTATAATTTCTTATGTTCCATGCTATATTATACCAAGTTATTACATGTTTTATATGCATTTTATATAGTTTTATGCATTTTCTGGGACTAACGTATTAACAAGATGCCACAGTGCCAGTTCACTGTTTTCTGCTGTTTTTGGTTTCAGAAAAGTACTTAAGGAAATATTCTCGGAATTGGACGATTTCTTTTCTGAAGTCAGTTTTTCATCGGGAACGTTCCAGAAAGCCGAACACGAGACGAAGTGGGCCACCGAGGCGGCGCCACCACGTGCTCGCGCGGCAGCACTCCTGGCCGCGCGAGGACCAGGTGTGGGCCCCTCGGGGCGCCACCGACTTCGCCCTTTCGCCTACAAATACCCCCCAGACTAAAACCCCAACACGGTGTTCATATTTTCCTCCACGGGTCCCGAGCCGCCGCCGTCGTCAACACCAATTCGGGAGAGATCAGAACTTCTCCCCGGCACCCTGCCGGGAGGGGGAATCGTCACCGGAGGCCTCTACGTCGCCATGACCGCCTCCGGACTGATGCGTGAGTAGTCTACCCTTGGACTACGGGTCCATAGCAGTAGCTAGATGGTTGTCTTCTCCTCTTGTGCTATCATGTTTAGATCTTGTGAGCTGGCTATCATGATCAAGATCACCGTTATGTAATACTTCATGTTGTGTTTGCTGGGATCCGATGAATATTGAGTACTAAAGTTATTGCTTCATAATATATCATGTGTGTGCTATTTAATGATCTTGCATGCTCTCCGTTACCTGTTTATGCTCTGGCCAAGTAGATGCTTGTGACTCCAAGAGTGGGTATTTATGCTCGATAGTAGGTTCATGTCTCTATTAAATCTGGGGTGGTGACAGCTAGCTCTAAGGTTGTAGATGTACTGTTGCTACTAGGGATAAAACAGTAGTACTTTGTCTAAGGATGATGTTACTTACTTACTTTACACACAGTGCTTAAGGCGATAATCTGTTGCATGCAACTTAATACTGAAAGGGGTGCGGACGCTAACCGGAAGGTGGATTATTAGTCATAGATGCGGTTGGAACGGTCTATGTATATTGTTGTAATGCCCGAATGAATCTCACACTAGACATCATAACATTGGTATATGCATTGGTTTGCTCATCATTATTCTATCAATTGCCCAGCTGTAATTTGTTTACCCGCATGAATGTTATTATTATTTATGGAGAGACACCACTAGTGAACTGTGGACCCCGGTCCTTCTCTTTAATCTGATAAACCACAAACTGCAAACCTGTTACTTTCTGCAAACAAACATCTTTCTTCCACACATACGTTTAATCCTTTGTTACAGCAAGCCGGTGAGATTGACAACCTCACCGTTAAGTTGGGGCAAAGTATCTTGATTGTGTTGTGTGCAGGTTCCACGTCACCTACGTCCCAGGAAGCATTTTCTGGCGCCTTTACGTCGCAGATTTTTCTGGCGCCGTTGACACCTCGGGGGAATTCATTATTTCCTACTGGTTCGATAACCTTGGTTTCACAACTGAGGGAAACTTGCTGCTGCACTACTTCATACCTTCCTCTTGGGGTCTCCCAACAACACACCCACCGTGTGCATCAAGCATTTTTCTGGCGCCGTTGCCGGGGAAATAAGAATTCCTTTGAAGACCTTCACACCCCTCCGTCAACTTCGTTGCCGGGGAAATAAGAATTCCTTTGAAGACCTTCACACTCCTCCGTCAACTTCGTTACCGGTGATTTGAAGATTCTTCTACGAGGGGAGTTTTCGCACTTCCAATCTTTTTATTTTGTTATTGTCTTGCTTAGTTTATTTTTATTATTGTCTTGTTTGCTTAATATCAAAAATACAAAAAAAATTAGTTACTTGCAATTTATTTTATTGTCTTGTTTGCTTAAATATCAAAAATACAAAAAAAATTAGTTAGTTGCATTACTATTTTTATTTCGGTTTAGTATTATTGTTATTTCGGTTTTAGTTTTACTTTTGCTATAATGTTGCTTCCTAAGTACACCCTGGAAGACCTGTCAGTAGGTAGTGGTTCTATAATTGGAAAGGAGAATATTGAAGAATTCTTTAATCAGGATCTTAGGAAGAAATCCATAGTAGAACTTGCTCCTAATTATGAAACTGCTGCAGCTTATTTAGTTCACATGCTAGAGGCTAGGTTCGTTAACCTACATCCTATAATACAACAAATGTTTCTTAATCTTCACGATGTTAAAAATGCTGAAAAGAAAGATTTTATTATGGAAACCTTGCTTAATGAATTTGGTGATGTTGGTATAGAAGCTAGGAAAGTCTTTGATCGTTTTGATATGCTAGGCTCATGTGTAGATGTTATTAATGCACTTGAAAAATTGGGTAAAACTGAACCTACTAAGGGGGAGGAAATTAAAGTGCCAATACCTATTAAACTTGTAGCTATGCATGAAGCCTTGGAAGAAAATTTTGATTGGATTGTCCCTCAAAACCCATTTGATGAATGTAGTAAACCTAAAAGCAATGAAAAGGGAAACTCTGAACCTTATATAGATAAAATACAATGCATAGTTGAGAGGATTTCTGTTCTTGATTTGGATAACACTTGAGTTTTGCTTTCTGTGCCTAGCTGAAAGGCGTTAAACAAAAGCGCTTATGGGAGACAACCCACTTTTATTTCCTATTATTTTATTTTGTTTGTGTCAAGGACTTGTCCTACCTCTGTAGCAATTCCTTTGTATCTTTATTTTATTGCATTGTTGTGTCAAGATAAGCCTCTAGTTGAAAGTTCATGCTAAATTTGGATTCCTGCGCAGAAACAGTTTTCTGCTGTCCACCGTTTAATTCATAACTCCTCACAGAAAAATCAAAATAATCTGCACTTTTTTGTGCGTAATCCTCAGATATATATGCAACTTTCATTAGTTTTGAGTTTTCTGATATGAGCAAGTTAAGTGCCTTGAAAAAATTCGTCTTTACGGACTGTTCTGTTTTTGACAGATTCTGCCATTTATTTTGCAATGCCTCTTTTGCTATTTTGATTGGATCTTTTTATCCTATGAAGTATCAGTGGCTGTAGCTAATGTCCAGTAGCATTGGTAGCAATTGTGTTCCTACAGAATATCATAATTTTTCGTGCACTAACCCTCTAATGAAGTTTACTCTAAGTTTGGTGTGGAGGAAGTTTTCAAGGATCAAGAGAGAAGGATGATATGATGTGATCAAGAGGATAGTAAAGCCAAAGCTTGGGGATGCCCCGGTGGTTCATCCCCAACATATTTCAAGAAGACTCAAGCGTCAAAGCTTGGGGATGCCCAAGGCATCCCCTTCTTCATCAGCAAACTATCAGGTCCTTTCTAGTGAAACTATATTTTAATTCCGTCACTTCTTATGTGCTTTTCTTGAAGCGTCGGTTTGTTTTTGTTTTTGTTATTTTCATTCTCTGAATAAAATGGATCCTAGCATTCCTTTGTGGGAGAGAGACACGCTCCGCTTTTTCTTATGAATACTCGTATTCTTCACTTATATTTGTTGAGTATTCTTCTATGTTACTTCAATGCTTTCTAGCTCTTGTTTTTCATGCATCTCTTGCTAGAGCTGTTAGCTTTATTATATCATACTCTCATATCTCATTGTTTAATTACTTGGAGAGTTTATCTTTTAAATAAGTTGATTGGTGTTTGGTTGAGAACAGAAAATGCTAAATTTGGTAGATGGTATAAAGAAAGATATACATGCTCTTATGGATTGTTATCTTGCATGTTGTGGTGCTTGGCAATTGTTTTGAGCTCTCAAGTAGACCATGTTTAAGCTTTTACATCATGTAGTTAAAACCTATTAGTGAGGAACTACCGTAAAACTTGCTGAAATTTGGTTTGCATGTTTGGTATCTCTAAGGTCTAGATATTTTCTAGTTAAAGTGTTTGAACAACAAGGAAGACAATTTAGAGTTTTATAATGCTTGCAATATGTTTTTATATACGTCTTGTTGTCATAGTTTATATTTGTGTTTGTTTCAAACAACCTTGCTAGCCAAAGCCTTGTACTGAGAGGGAATGCTTCTCGTGCATCCATAATCCTTGAGCCAAAACCTATGCCATTTGTGTCCACCATACCTACCTACTACATGGTATTTCCTGCCATTCCAAGTAAATACTTCATGTGCTACCTTTTATTCAAAATTTATTATCCCTTATTTGTGTCAATGTTTATTAGCTCATGAGGAAGTATGTGGTGTTACGGATATCAACCTTGTCATTTGCTTTTAGACAGACTTTCACCAACCGGACTAGTGGCATATACACCGCTTATCCATTAACTTTGCAAAAAGAGCTGGCAAATGGGGTGCCCAGTCCCAATTAATTACAACTTTAACCGCTGCATTCTCTTCACATTTTTGCCCTGATCTAATCAGCCAAGCAATGATACTAGTTCTAAACTACATGTGTAAACAAAAGAGAAAAGAGGGATGATCTGCCCTTGGGTAGAAATAACGTCCTTCATGGGAGCCGCTCTTAAGAAAGTCTGATTGACAAGGGGGGTAGAGTGCCCATTACCATTCGTTGACAACGACAAACACCGCTCAAAACTTACTTTTATGCTCTCTATATGATTTCAAAAACCTATAAAACTAAGAAGCTCTAGCACATGCTTGTATCCCTGCTTCCCTCTGCGAAAGGCCTATCTTTTACTTTATGTTGAGTCAGTTTACCTACTTCTTTCTATCCCCGAAGCAAACACTTGTGTCAACTGTGTGCAACAATTCTTATATGCTTACTTATTGCACTTGTTATATTTCTTTGTGTAGACAACTATCTATATGATATACATGTTCAAAAGTTGAAAGCCAATGCTGAAACTTATATCTTCCTTTGTGTTGCTTCAATGCTCTTTTGCTTAGATAATATTGCTTTATGAGTTAACTCTTATGCAAATCTTTTTGATGCTTGTTTGAAAGTACTATTCATGAAAAGTTTTACTCCTTGTCTATTTGTTAGCAAACTATAGATCATTGCCTTGAGTCACTTCATTCATAACATGAGCCTTACATTATATTATGATCAAGATTGTGTTTAAGCATGTCACTTCAGAAATTATTCTTTTTTTATCGTTCTTGCCTACTCGGGACGAGTAGAACTAAGCTTGGGGTTGTTGATACGTCTCCAACGTATCTATAATTTCTTATGTTCCGTGCTATATTATACCAAGTTATTACATGTTTTATATGCATTTTATATAGTTTTATGCATTTTCTGGGACTAACCTATTAACAAGATGCCACAGTGCCAGTTCCCTGTTTTCTGATGTTTTTTTTTCCAGAAAAGTACTTAAGGAAATATTCTCGGAATTGGACGATTTCTTTTCTGAAGTCAGTTTTTCATCGGGAACGTTCCAGAAAGCCGAACACGAGACGAAGTGGGCCACCGAGGCGGCGCCACCACGTGCTCGCGCGGCAGCACTCCTGGCCGCGCGAGGACCAGGTGTGGGCCCCTCGGGGCGCCACCGACTTCGCCCTTTCGCCTACAAATACCCCCCAGACTAAAAACCCTAACACGGTGTTCATATTTTCCTCCACGGGTCCCGAGCCGCCGCCGTCGTCAACACCAATTCGGGAGAGATCAGAACTTCTCCCCGGCACCCTGCCGGGAGGGGGAATCGTCACCGGAGGCCTCTACGTCGCCATGACCGCCTCCGGACTGATGCGTGAGTAGTCTACCCTTGGACTACGGGTCCATAGCAGTAGCTAGATGGTTGTCTTCTCCTCTTGTGCTATCATGTTTAGATCTTGTGAGCTGCCTATCATGATCAAGATCACCGTTATGTAATACTTCATGTTGTGTTTGCTGGGATCCGATGAATATTGAGTACTAAAGTTATTGCTTCATAATATATCATTTGTGTGCTATTTAATGATCTTGCATGCTCTCCGTTACCTGTGTATGCTCTGGCCAAGTAGATGCTTGTGACTCCAAGAGGGGGTATTTATGCTCGATAGTAGGTTCATGTCTCTATTAAATCTGGGGTGGTGACAGCTAGCTCTAAGGTTGTAGATGTACTGTTGCTACTAGGGATAAAACAGTAGTACTTTGTCTAAGGATGATGTTACTTACTTACTTTACACACAGTGCTTAAGGCGATAATCTGTTGCATGCAACTTAATACTGAAAGGGGTGCGGACGCTAACCGGAAGGTGGATTATTAGTCATAGATGCGGTTGGAAAGGTCTATGTATATTGTTGTAATGCCCGAATGAATCTCACACTAGATATCATAACATTGGTATATGCATTGGTTTGCTCATCATTATTCTATCAATTGCCCAGCTGTAATTTGTTTACCCGCATGAATGTTATTATTATTTATGGAGAGACACCACTAGTGAACTGTGGACCCCGGTCCTTCTCTTTAATCTGATAAACCACAAACTGCAAACCTGTTACTTTCTGCAAACAAACATCTTTCTTCCACACATACGTTTAATCCTTTGTTACAGCAAGCCGGTGAGATTGACAACCTCACCGTTAAGTTGGGGCAAAGTATCTTGATTGTGTTGTGTGCAGGTTCCACGTCACCTACGTCCCAGGAAGCATTTTCTGGCGCCTTTACGTCGCAGATTTTTCTGGCGCCGTTGACACCTCGGGGGAATTCATTATTTCCTACTGGTTCGATAACCTTGGTTTCACAACTGAGAGAAACTTGCTGCTGCACTACTTCATACCTTCCTCTTGGGGTCTCCCAACAACACACCCACCGTGTGCATCATGCACTAACCCTCTAATGAAGTTTACTTTGAGTTTGGTATGGAGAAAGTTTTCAATAATCAAGAGAGAGGATGATATGATGTGATCAAGAAGATGAAAGAGCCTAAGATTGGGGATGCCCCCGTGGGTCACCCAATCATATTTCAAGAAGACTCAGGCGTCAAAGCTTGGGGATGCCCAAGGCATCCCCGTGCATCCCCTTCTTCATCAACAATTTATCTGGTTATCTCTAGTGAAACTATATTTTAATTCCGCCACATTTTATGTGTTTTACTTGGAGCGTCTGTTTGTTTTTATTTTTGCTTTTGTTATTTTTGTTTTCTGAATAAAATGAATCCTATCATTCTTGTGTGGGAGAGAGACACACTCCGCTTTTTCATTTGAATACTCCTATTATTCGTTTATACTTGTTGAGTACTCTTATATAGCTACTGTAATATTTTCAGCTCTTGTTTTTCATGAACCTCTTGTTCAGAGCTGTTAGTTCTCATATGTTATAGTCTCTTGCTTCATTGTTAAATACTTGGAGAGTTTATTTTTTAAATAAGTTGATTAGTGTTTGGTTAAGAACAGAAAATGTTAAGTGTAGTAGATGGTATAACTAAATGATACATAATCTTATAGATCATTAAATTGTGTCACTTGAATCATTGATGTTGTTTTGAGATATTAATATGCTTAATGGTAAAACATGATGGTTTAGTAAAGTGGAATGATTAATGGTTGGTCTAGAAAACTTGAAGCTGTGTCACACTAAAATATCTAGTTGATAGCATAATGATATATGACTTCTAATGTTAAAAACAACCGTAATGACTTTGTGTTATGCGCTACGGTCGGGGTCCCAACAGTGACTTGTTCATTTGCCACAGTCTCTCATGGAGTGATTTTCATTATGCCTTGTAAGATCATATTTCTAGTTGGAATCTTTTTGCTTGTGATTTCTAAAGCTGCGGTTTTCATGGCACTTCCACCACCATATTTGATAGCCTCTTCGGTACTTTGCATTGCCTTTTCTCACATTGAGAGTTGGTGCATACTTCGCGGGTACATCCAAAACTCGTGGGATATCTTCATCATGTTCTCCTACACATAAGCCAAATATCTTTCTCAAAACATCCACCATACCTACCTAATACAACATTTTCATTGCTGTTCCGAGATATATTGCCATGCAACTTTCATTTTACATTACATGACTTGTTGTCATTTATCATTTATATATTGCTTTGCATGATTCTATATAGCTGATGTGTGGTTTTACCCATGTTACGCTAGATCATTGTATATCCTTCTATACTGGCAGATCAGTCTGGGAATGGTGCGGGTCTGCGTGGTTTTTTCGGGGCGGGTTTTGCTTTGGTAGCTGTATGGATGGGTTGGTATGGTTTTTACGAACGTTTGGTTTGGATTGGAGCGGGGCCACGCAACAATAGGTTTGGTGCGGTGAGGGTGCGGTTCGAAACGGTCTGAGCCCGTGGTTTTGAACCCGCGGTTGAACCCAATGTCGTCGTCATCTGCTCGAGAGCACGCCCGCGCAGCTCTCGTCGTCGCCCGCCGCCAATGTGAGAGGCCATGCGCCAGCACGTACCTGGCCTGCTGGGCGTGCTAGGCCTGCACGTCGGCGTTGATGTCGCGGCCGCCGCCGCCGGAAATCCGCCGAGACACGCTGCGGTTTGGCAATGGCGCGCACCGCAGCCGTCGTCGTCGGAAATCCGCCGAGACATGCTGCACTTCACCACCGCGCCCCGCCGGACTCGGAAGACTCCCGCAGCTTCTGGACGAGCACGCGGCGCATCGATGAGCGCGCGGGCGCGAAGAGGCGGACGCGCGACGGGTGCAGCGTCTCGGCGACGAGGTTGCCGTGGAGGAGGCGCCACACGGGTCGTACCTGCGCGCGTGATGGTATTGCCGCTCTCGCCCAGGAGCGTGACGGCGGAGAGGGTCTGCCAGCGCGGCGCCGCGCTCGACGAGCTCCGCGTGCGTGAGGCGGCGGTCGGCGACGAAGATGGAGAGCTGTAGCAGAGAGCTGGACTAGAGCGGAAAGGCTCACATGTCGCCCGCCCATGGATTGGCCACACAGACCGACGGACGGAGCTAGCTGCTCATGCCTGCCATACGCCTAGGGCCGGCATGGACGGCGGGCCAGGCGGGATGCGGCGCCGGTGTTGCCTCAACGTCCGAGCCCTTGCGGCCTTGCTGGTCCGCGCCGGCGTACACCACGGCTGGCGAGCTCTTGCTGGTCCGCACCGGCGTACACCATGGCCGAGCACCGCCTCCGGCGAGTACCTGGTCATCTGGCCGGCAAGACTGTTTGCTCCTCTTCCTATCACGGGCAGAGGTAATGAGCTGTGTCATACTAATTACCTGCTGATCAATTCGTATTAATCACGAAGTTAATCACGGACGTAGTGCTTCCCTTACCCCGTGGTTTTTACGTGGGTTGTCAGATAGTTTGAAACCGCAAATGGTGAATGGTTTGGTGCGGTTTGGGGGCAAAAGCATTACGGGCTGGTGCGGTTTGGATCACAACAATTTATTTACGGATTGGTCTGGTGCGGGGGCGAGGTAATTTTCATCGTGGGCTGGTGCGGGTGTGGAGCGGATCTCTCCCCATTCCCAGCCTGACTGGCGGAGGCATCATTTTATAAGATACTTGTATCAAAAGTGTGTTGTTATATTATAATGTTTGCCCCTAAAAATGAAAAGAGCCATGGAGGACATCGAAAAGAGAAACAGAAAAATACAAAAAAATGGAGAAAAAAAAAGAAAGAAAGAATAAAAATGGGGCAACATTAATACTCTTTATCCACATTTGTGCTCATGTTTAGCACCTTTACTCCATATGAGAGAGTTTTCTTATTCTACTTGCATAACTACGTGGGAAACTTTACATTATAGAACTTGGCTTGTATATTCCAATGATAAGCCTACTCAAAAGTGCTCTATGTCTTCATGAGCAAGCAAGTTAGATGCAACCCCACTAGTTCCATTGGAGAGCTTTCATACACTTATAGCTCTATGTGCATCCGGTGTGTGCTAATCACTACTACTTGCATAACTTCGATTGTAAGACTTTCTCTTGTCTAATGATCACTTTCAGCTGTGTGAGACATTCTTCCGTTGGCCTTCCAAACCCCACTTATTATTCTTTTAGCCACAACATTATGGTGCCAGGAACCAACGCTGAACACTTGCTTGTTTTTGAGTGAACAAATAGAGAGATGATCTTCTACGTGCATATTGTTATTGCTTGACTTGATCATTTCACAAAGTTGTCATGAGTGTTTGATTCATTAGATGATTATATTGTTATTTTTGAAGCTTAAATCATCTTTAATATCTACTTTGCATGGTTGATTGTTCTCTAGTACTAATTCATTGAAAGTTTTGTTTTGTTCTTCCTACTTATTTATTCATTACTCATTTGATATCAATATAAAATACAGTTTTTATTCATTTTATCTCAGTTTACATGCATTATATTGTTATATGATCAAGATTGTGTGAAAGCGTGTCACTTCAGAAATTATTCTTGTTATCGTTTTACCTACTCGAGGACGAGTAGAACTAATCTTGGGGATGCTTGATACGTATCACACGTATATATAATTTCTTATGTTCCATGCTTATATTATACCATTTGCTACATGTTTTATATACACTTTGCATTGTTTTATGCATTTTTTGGGACTAACCTATTAACAAGATGCCACCGTGCCAGTTCCCTGTTTTCTGCTGTTTTTGGTTTCAGAAAACTACTTAAGGAAATATTCTCGGAATTGGACGAAATTAATACCAAAGTCCCTATTTTTCACGGGAGGTTCCAGAACACCGGAGAGCTAACGGAGAGGGGCCACGAGGCCCCCAGATGAGGTCCCGGCGTGGCTCCACTCCTGGCCGCGCCAGCACCTCATGAGGGCGCCTCGGCCCTCCACCGCGTTCGCCCTTTCGCCTACTTAAAGCCCCCGACAATACAAGACCTAATACCCGAACACTTTTCCACGAAACATTACGGAGCCGCCGCTGTCGTCAACCCTAGTTCGCGAGGGTTCAGAAGCTCTTCCCGGCACCCTACTGGAGAGGGGAATCATCACCGGAGGCCTCTACATCACCATGCCCGGCTCCGGACTGATGCGTGAGTAGTTCATATTTGGACTACATGTCCATAGCAGTAGCCAGATGGTTGTTTTCTCCTATTGTGCCATCTTGTTTAGATCTTGTGAGCTGCCTATCATGATCAAGATCATCTTTATGTAATGCTACATGTTGTGTTTGCTGGGATCCGATGGATATTGAATACTATGTCATTTGCTTCATAATATATCATATTGTGTGTTGTTTATGATCTTGCATGCTCTCCGTTGCTAGTATATGCTCTGTCCAAGTAGATGCTTGTGACTCCAAGAGGGGTTATTTATGCTCGATAGTGGGTTCATGTCTCTATTTAATCTGGGGTAGTGACAACAAGCTCTAAGATTGTAGATATACTGTTGCTACTAGGGATAAAACAGTAGTATTTTGTCTAAGGATAATTGTATTACTTACATTACACACTTTGCCTTAAGCAATAATCTGTTGGCTGCAAATTAATACTGAAAGGGGTGCGGACGCTAACCGAAAGGTGAATTATTAGTCATAGATGCGGTCTGAACGGTCTAGGTATATTGTTGTAATGCCCAAATGAATCTCACACTAGACATCATGACATTAGTATATGCATCATTATGCAGCTCTTTATTATGTCAATTGCGCAGCTGTAATTTGTTTACCCGCATGTATGCTATTATTAATTATGGAGAGACACCACTAGTGAACTGTGTACCCCGGTCATTTTCTTTAAACTGATAATACAACCAACTGCAAACTGTTACTTTCATTCTCTACAAACATCATCCTCCGCACATACGTTTAATCCTTTGTTACACCAAGCCAGTGAGATTGACAACCTCACTGTTTCGTTGGGGTAAAGTAGTTTGATTGTGTTGTGCAGGTTCCACGTCAGTGCCGGAATCCCTGATGTTGCGCCGTGGCATATTTCGCCACCGACAACATTCAGACGTGTTCTTCATCTCGTACTGGTTTCGATAAACTTGGTTTCATAACTGATGTAAGACTTGTTGCTGCACTCATCATATCTTCCTCTTGCGGTTTTCCCAACAACACCACCGTGTCACGGTCGTCGGTCGAGCAGGCCTCGAGATGATCCAAGTCCTCTACCCCGTCCGCCTCGCTCACGACGCCTTCGAGTCCGGTGCTGCCTCTCCCGGTGCGACGCCGCCAGCCCGTCCCGGCGAGGGACGGGGGATTTTTTTTTTAAATGACGTCATCCCCTTTGCCGTGCGTTTTGTCCGGGTACACGACAAATAATTGGAGGCGCTCGGCAAAGGGTGTAGTGCTGGGTTTGAGCAAAGGCTCTGTGCCGTGCGCCTCCTCGTCGAGCACACGGCAAAGAATGGAAATGTGCCGTGAGTGTCCTCTGCTGGCTCACGGCAAAGGTACATGAGGATTGACACTATTCTAACAATATTGTGCTGTGCAGTGCTCTCTGGACAGACGGCAAAGTCTGCCGTGTATTTTTGACAAAGCGCACGGCAAAGAACCTTTGCCTACGCGTATTGTGCCGAGCGGCCTTTGCCGTGCGAGGCCTCACGGCAAATCCTTTGCCGAGTTCCGCAGGGTCTTTGCCGTGCGATTTGGCCGCAGGGTCTTTGCCGTGCGATTTGGCCGCACGGCAAATCTGAGATTTCCGGTAGTGATTCTTGTGATATTATACAGTTTTCTTTTTTTTAGAAATGGGGATGTCCCGGCCTCTGCATCGAGTGATGCACACAGCCATTTATTGACCAAAAATTCAAGTATCAACTTATTACATCTCAGCAATCACGGTAAGATTGAGACATGAATCAACCAAACTAAAAAGCAACATAGTTTTAAACTACAAAAGTCTACTAGTATGTTGCCACGTATGTCGGGAGAAAAACTTTTGTGCCACCAACAGAAGTCGAGCGCATCCAGCAACCATAAGATCCTGTTGATCCGAGGAAAGCAGGGTAGCCCATAACTGGATCCAATAAGTCGCCATATTGATAACCTGTAAGACATGAAAATTTGTTTTCCTGTCAAAGACAATATTATTTCTGTAATTCCAAATAGACCAACAAATTGCTGAAACGCCGGTAGGAATCCTAGCTTTGGTCTTTTTGTCAATCCCATTCAACCAATTTCTAAACATATTAGAAACATTTGTGGGTGGAGGGATATTATAAGTGCAAAACACAACACGCCATATTAATCTAGCAAAAGGACATGAGATGAATAAATGATCTATAGACTCCTCACATCCACAAAAGGAACATTTAGTGCATCCATGCCAATTTCTTTTGATTAAATTGTCTTTAGTGAGCAAGACCTTTCTATTAAGGAACCATATGAAAATCTTAATTTTGAGAGGTATTTTTAACTTCCACAAATACTTACGAAGAAATATCGTATGTCCATTCATCAAATCCTCATACATTGACTTTACCGTAAATACTCCGTTGGTTGTAAGTTTCCACATGAAAGTATCTCTATTCTCAGTCAAATGAATATCCATCAACCGAAGACATAGATGTGACCATGCGTCCCACCTGTCCCCAATCAAGGCCCTCCTAAAAGTCATATTTAAAGGTGGCGCCCCATGTAATACATCATGCACCAGAACATTCTTTTGTTGTGCAATATTGTATAATGATGGATATTGTTGGTTATGTGGGGTATCTCCTAACCATGTATCCTCCCAAAACCTGGTACCTTTCCCATCTCCTATTTTGAACAAGCCTCTATTAAAGAACTCCTCTTTAACTCTCATAAGGCCTTTCCAAAAAGGGGAATCATTTGGGCTAATTTCCACTTGTGCTAACGTCTTACTACTCAGATATTTGTTTCGGAGAAGTTCTTGCCAAACCCCATCCTCATTCAACAACTTAAACAGCCACTTGCTTAGTAAACATTTATTCTTTAGTTCTAACACCTCTATACCTAGACCTCCTTGGTCTTTTGGTCGACATACGATATTCCATTTAGTTAACCGATATTTTTTTTATGCTCATCGCTCTGCCAAAAGAACCGTGAACGATAAAAATCAAGTCGTTTCTGTACCCCTTTAGGTATTTCTAGGAAAGACAACATGAACATCGGTAAGCTAGTTAACACAGAATTAATAAGGACAAGTCGATCTCCATATGAGAGTAACTTCCTTTCCAGCATCCTAATTTTCCTTCAAACCGGCCCTCTACTGGATTCCATTCTGCGTTCCGGAGTTTCCTATAGTGGATAGGCACACCAAGGTATTTAAAAGGTAGGGAGCCGGATTCACAACCGAAAATATGCTTATACTGCTCTTCTACCTCCTTTGCCTTACCGAAACAGAAAATCTCACTCTTGTGGAAGTTTATTTTTAAGCCCGAAAGTTGTTCAAAAATACACAATATTAACTTCATATTTAAAGCTTTATTTAAGTCATGTTCCATGAACAGAATAGTGTCATCCGCGTACTGGAGTATGGATACCCCTCCCTCAACCAAATGAGGAATGAGGCCCCCTACTTGTCCATCTGGCTTTGCCCTTGCAATAAGTACAGCCAACATATCCGCAACAATATTAAAAAGCATTGGCGACAGAGGGTCTCCTTGCCTGACTCCCTTTTTCGTCTGAAAATAATGACCAATGTCATCATTTACCCGAATCCCCACACTTCCACCTTTAACACATTGCATGATCCAATCACACCATTTTTGTGAGAAGCCTTTCATGCGTAGTGCTTGTAAAAGGAAGGGCCACTTAACCTTATCGTATGCCTTCTCAAAGTCAATTTTAAATAGAACACCATCCATCTTCTTCCTCTGAAGTTCATGAATGGTTTCATGGAGGATCACAACCCCTTCAAGGATATGTCTTCCGGGCATAAAAGCTGACTGAGTAGGTCTAATAACCTTATAGGCTATCCCAGTAATGCGATTAGTACCTACTTTTATGAAAAATTTGAAACTAACATTGAGAAGACAAATAGGTCTATATTGTTGAATCTGAACCGCATTTTCTTTCTTAGGTATCAGGGTGATCATGCAAAAGTTCAGTTTGTAGAGAGGCAAAATCCCCTCTTGGAACTGGGCAAACATAGTCATCAAATCATCCTTTAATATATCCCAGAAAGTTTTGTAGAATTCAGCTGGAAAACCGTCGGGACCCGACGCCTTGTTGGTTTCCATCTGTGAAATTGCCTCAAGTACTTCCTTCTCAGTGAAGTTAGCCGTGAGAATTTCATTTTCCTCGACAGAAAGTTGCGGTATGTCATGAGTTATATGTTCATCTAACAGAACGCTACTTGGTGCCGATGCGCCAAACAACTTCTTGTAGTATTCTGTAATGTATACCTTTAGATTTTCGTCCCCCATAATGGTTTTCTTATTTCTAGGAGGATTTAAAAAACTATTTCTAATTTGTGGACGAGACTCATATAGTCTAGATAATGAGATTTGTCCAAGAGACATGAGAGTTTGATGAGATTTGTCCAACTGGAAAATGAGACATGAGACTTTGATCGACAATTACGAGCGACCGATCGAGAAATAAATATTTCAAAATAATGAAATGATACCTCCCCATATTATGGTCCAGTTCTTTTGCTAGCTTAAAACAGAAGCCCTATCAATAAGTTGTATGGCTTATGAAAGAAGTTGAGTAGGGTCAGCTTATGCCAACAAAAGAACTGGGCGAGATCTCTCGTAACAGCTGACACCACTAAGGAGCTGACGTTTCTTGGAGCAGACAAACCAAGAGTTTCCACGCCATCCATCGTCGATCCAAAATTGGGTTGGCAACTCGTTCGCTCCATGTTTTAAAATCCTCACGAGTTCAGCCGTCATAATTTTCTTTAGTCTCAAGTTGAACTACTCCCTCCGTTTCAAATTATAAAATAATTTGACCACTTCAATGTGGACTAAATTCGAACTGAAATGAGTGCATCAACACACTAAAGTACGTCTAGATACATAAGAATCATAAACATATATAGTTTGAAGACTAATTTTTTAAAATGAAGGGAGTATTTGTATGCATACGAGAGAATCTAGACAAAAAGTTAGGGGAGCATACAACTGTTGATGGTTGAATAACTAATTCAATTTTTCTGAGTCAGACGCCCGCGAGTTTCTAATATTACTATTGTTCGGGGCCAACAATTAAAAATATAGAAAATTAGAGCCTTATCTTAAAAAATATTCCAAAACAGAATCACATTGAGTCACAAGTTCAAAATATGCTTAGTTCAGTCATTAATTAGTAGTTTTTTAGCTAGCTCGTACTTAATCAATTACTTATGCTAGCTATATAAACTGGAATATTTTTTAAATAATAACTTGTTATACATTTATTTGAAATATAGCATGCATTTTTAGAGAAGTTTGAAAAATAGCGCGCTGGCGATATTGGCAGTGCTGAAAGTGCAACTTTCGGTATGGCCCCATAGGAAAGAAGCCTCATGTCGTCGTGGCGAATAACAGATGCCTACGGTTAGGCTAATTTGTGGGGCCGGATGGACGCTATATAATTCGGGGAGGGATAGCGCGAAGGTATCGCACACGAAAAACACGGCAAACACGCGGAGCTAACCAGGTTCAGGGCCCTCGTGAGTAGGTAAAATCCTACGTCCTGCATCTGTGGTGTATATGGTGGAATATCTCTCGGGCTACAACCTCGCTCCTTGAGTTGTTCATGTTCTTGGCTAGGATGGAGCATGGAGGAGCAAGCTAGCCTTGCTTCTTGGCTTGGTGCGTGTGTGAGAGAGGGGAGCAGCCCGTGGTCTTGATGGCTCCTTCCCTGATGCATCTTATAACACGATGCCCAAGGGACAAAGGGGCCCACACTAGTACACACCCTCCACTTTACACTATTCCTACGATATGACTACTGGAGTTTTGTCACACTATTCACTGCGTCATGGCATGGGTTTGCCCCATCTTGTCTGTCCTTTGTCTTGTAGCGCTTGGCATGTCACCTTCTCCGCATAATCCGGCATGGATATGCCGGATAACTCGGCGACTCCTCTTCTGGGCAACCCGGCATGGATATGCCGGATCGTCTTCCTCTCCCGATACCTGGCATGGTTATGCCGGATTACTCTTCATTAACCGCTCTTTCTGCACATAAGAGAAAACGAGAAGATACCGACATACACAAGTTGGTTAGCACATGTCACTTAACATAAGTCAGTTAGAATATGCCGGGCTGCACCAACATCCTATCTCGGTCCCTTCTAATCCGGGCATATGTCGGTTAGCAAGTATCACGGTCCACTCTTGGACGCAGCTTTTACCATATCATGACCCTACCCGGGGTACTCCCCCGACACCTCCCCATGCACCTGCACGCACGTACATTTTGTTTTCATCTTAATTCTTCCACTAAAACAAAATTTTCTCAACTGTATCTTAATTTACGATAAAAATATATATAATATATTCGCATCGATGAGTAGGTTCCATTTCCGTAATCGATTTCGAGTTTGGTCGGGTATAGCTTTTTAATTTTGGATCACAATTCGCACACTATTGTTTGACGAATTTTGTCC
The DNA here is from genome assembly GCA_026929855.1 of Poa annua. Lineage (NCBI taxonomy): Eukaryota > Viridiplantae > Streptophyta > Magnoliopsida > Poales > Poaceae > Poa > Poa annua. The sequence goes on from CM049433.1 coordinate 79,309,077, forward strand.
AATTCGTCGCACTTAGTTGACCATTAAAAAAAAAATCACGAGTAGATGGATCTCGTCCCTCTCCACAATTTTTATGTTGTATTTTTTTTTGTTTCGGCGAATGCATAAATATTTCCTGGAGCATCTACTAAAAATATGTATACTAGAGAGGGAACTTTAATACGTTTATCGAAACAAAAAATTACAACATAAAAGTTGTGGAGAAGGGTGAGACCCATCTACTCGTGAAAGCAAATTTCAAATGATCGACTAAGTGCGACGATACTTAGTTGACCATTAAAAAAATTCACGAGTAGATGGATCTCGTCCCTCTCCACAATTTTTATGTTGTATTTTTTTTTGTTTCGGCGAATGCATAAATATTTCCTAGAGCATCTACTAAAAATATGTATACTAGAGAGGGAACTTTAATACGTTTATCGAAACAAAAAATTACAACATAAAAGTTGTGGAGAAGGGTGAGACCCATCTACTCGTGAAAGCAAATTTCAAACAATCGACTAAGTGCGACGAATTTGGCAAATTTGTTGAACAATTGTATAATTTGTGATCCAAAATTAAGAAATTACAATTGACCAAACTCGAAACCGATCACGGGACTGGAATCTACTCATCGATGCGCATATATTTCATATATATTTTATCTCGAATTATGACACGGTTAAGAATTTTTTGTTTTAGTCAAATAAAATTAACAAGCAAAGGAGCTGCACGTGCTGGTACAAGCTTCCTGAGGCAAAGGCCAAGCCGAAACTGCACAACGCTCTATTTTCCAACTTTATCCAAAACACGTGCTATATTTCAAATAAAATTTTGGAACAATATTATTAATATTCTATATAAACTTATGTTTCTATTCTATTGCATTTTCAAAAATACTGAGTGTCCTAAGAACTAAGCCTCCTAAAAAGCATACAATCCACGTTTTTTTTAACTTTGACTAATGCTACATATTACTGAGATTTGTCACTAAAGAGAGAAACTAAAAAAAATCATGATGGTAAATCTTTTGTTGGCATTTTCGTACTGATATTAACGGTCACACAGGTCCTCGACTGCAATTGTCGTCTGAGATTTCATTTTTTTTTCTTTTCTTCAAACGGGTGAGTGTGCGCGCGTGTTGTGAGCGTCTGCGTTTGTACCGTGTTCCTAAAAAAAAAAGAATAAAGTGGCATCTATTGTTTTTCTTCTTATAAAGAATTATATGCCCATTTACCGAAATACCAAACTCCAATTCGTACTCCTACCCTTCCGACAGCAAGCCTCCTTTGTCCTGCTAGCTAGCTAGCTAGCCTCCTCCTGATGACTTGTCTTAAGTTGGAGCTTGTTTTCTCTTCCACGGATTCTGCTCACTTCCATTATGCATGCATATAAGAGTGAGAAACAACAAATAGCTTAACGGCATGGTCATTTTAATTGTATGTCATTTTGGTTTATTTTCTTCATCATGTAAAAATGTTTATTTCAAAGAGCTTTAGTTGATGGATTTTTTTCTATAAACTATAATGCAAAGTAAGCCTTAGTAAAATTTCTATAGGATTCAATCCTGTATATAAAGAACTCATGCAATGTGTTTAAGGATTCTAATACTCTAAAATATCCAATTGTTTTGTATCAAAAGTTTTCTAAATTTGTGGCATCATGGTATCGTAACATTCTGTAATTTATCGATTTTTTTTAACGAAAGCTCGCTGCCGTCAACCACCAACTGCCTCCACTATCCCCTTGGCCGATGGAACATCCAATGCGAGACCCTAAGAGGCAAGCGACGCAGTAGCGCTGCCCTCTCCCGATCCGACGTGGGATCTAGGGTTTCCTCGGAGAACCCGGCGCGAAGAAGCAATATCAGCAACTCGACGACGCCTCCAAGAAGGACGCAGATTTTTATAATTGGACTCCTTGAAGCCTAGGGTCCGTTTCTATTTTCCGGATAACCTAATCACTATATCTAAGTTACAGACATAAAAATAACTAACTGAGATTGTATGCATCCTAGCACCCAATTTAGGCACATTTCACTAAAACGACATCTTAATATGAAGCATAAGTTTCAGTTACAAATGTATTTAGTCTAGTGGTGTATCATAAACGTTGCAATGGTTTTACACACATCGTTGTATACCGAACACAAAAGAATGAGAACAAAATATTATTACAGACTAGTTGATTTAAAATCATAACGTTGCAATGGTTTTACACACATCGTTCTATACCAAACACAAAGAATGAGGAAAAATATTATTACAAACTAGTTGGTTTAAAAAAAATAAGAAATATATAAATAAACAAAATGGTATACAATAGAAATATTCGAAGTAATTAACCTTTTGAATATTCGAGAAGGTTAGAAGTGAAAAACTGAATCCAAAAATGTAGGAAGATAAAAATGCAGAATGTTGTGGAAAATAAACCCGTGAATACGTGCAACTAAATTGTTTTCGCATATTAATTACCTGTTCAAAAAGGTCATTAATTTTCAAAAAAAATGTTTTACACCTATTTTATTTACTTTACAATTTTGTCTTATCCTTTTATTTTATTAAGAATTTGTATTGGTCCCATATTTAGTTTATTATCTATTTATTGTGCTAACTGGCCTCCACTATGCAAAAGTATAGCCACATTATCTATGTTGCCACTTCGGCCGCGGTTGTGGCCCAAATTTGTCCGGTACCAAAAGTTAATAATGTTCAAATTTCTCTAGCTTTCGAGTTCTAAGATCAAAAGTGGACTTTACGGTTAGCTGGATCTTTCTTGCAAAGCACAGGATGCTGGAGAGGCGTTGTCCAAATCATGCTACTAGTACAGTAGTACTTGTCCGTGTCAACTGCTAGGAAACTCAAGCTAGCCGACGGACGGCCTGGCATGAGGCAGATGCATAGCCTTTTCTTTGATCCAAGGTTGGGATGTCTGTCTTTCTCGGACAAGGGTTTTGCACCCCCAGTTTCTCCTCTCTTGTTAATCGCACTGTTTGTCTAGTCGATTGGTGGTAAGATTCAGGTTTGGGGGGGGGACATTCTCGGGAAGATGGGGTATATTTTTCAGTTGGACACAGGGGACGTGGACTACCTTTTACGGTTTGTGCCCCCAACGCACATGGATTGCTAGTTCCTCGGGTTCGCAAGTTTATTTAGACAGACGGTTACAGAAACCGATCGAATTCACTACGCAATCTTGTAATGTCAACGGTGTTCACGTGAAGCTTCTTGGGTGATTGACCCCTGCATGGTTAGTTGCTTCTGTAAACTTGTGGGAATCTGAAGCAGATGCAATTGTTGTTTCAGGATAGCACAGCATAGTAGAGTATATTTTAGTCCCGAGACACGGACGCAGCGGGACTTACGGAAAGCATGCTCGGACGCGCTACAGGATGGAACAAGCTCGGCGAGCGTGCGAAAGAACTGTTGTGTTAGCTTGAAACAAAGCTTCTGTCCTCAATTACCAGAGATCACTGCCACGGTACCCTGGCCCAAGATCATTATGTAGAAGGTAAATTAGTAGTATTGCTTACAGTTCAACAGATTCATGCAGGCTGCGTCTGCAAGGCCATATTATTAGCCAAATGAATGGCATGATCAACTTATCTAAAAATTTGTTTGAAGGGTGTTGCTGAAGATTTTACATCTCTCAAATATCGTACCATGTAGTTTCAAAACAACATCGTAACATGGATGAAATTATGAAAATGAATCCGTAGCTTGCACATTAGTAGTCCTTCACTGGCTCTATTCTCACTCTGAATATAATGCATATAGTACATTTATGTAATATGTGACATGACAGCGTGTAAAGTGTAAGACGGAAACATGTTGTGGTTTAGGTGCTTGACGGCTGCATTCCGAGCCGCAGGTACCCATCCACATAATTGCAGAAAAATATGTGCGAGCACGTGTAAACTTTGTTACTGAGAACCCAGAAGTCACAAGACAACAAAGCTTATGTATATATATTGGGTGATCTGTTCCATTTTTTAACAAGACATTCTAGCTATAACAAGATCGGTTGACATACAAGGACATGGACATGTCAAGTCAGACGAGATTGCCTTATGAGCAGGACTCGATCGAACTCTCATATACATTGATCACTTTGGATATAATAAGATCAGGATAGTAACTAGTAAGGGAGGATCAGAAAACAGCACCATCTCATGCATCAGTTGTGAACGGGAGTATGGGTCATAGGCCCATCATAATCCAGATGGAAGGCAGTGTCCTCCCTTTGCAACTCACTATGAGAAAGCCGCCGGGAAATCCTAATCGTCGTTCGAACTGCACCTGATGATGTCATTGTCACACCCTCCTCCACCTTCGCGTCGACACGATCCACGCGAGCATACGTAGCATCTGCATTTGATAGATCCCTCATCTGATTTGTCGAAGAACCATCAGCCTTCAAGTTTAAGAGCCAGAGATAAAGGTTAAGCCAAAATTAGAAGCACCAACAGAAAAACAAGTTATTTACTCAACACTTCAAGCACTCTAGGCCAGTTGCTTCAACGAATAGGTAGCTACCAACCTTGCACGGCGACTGTCTAGGAGTTTGCTCGCTTGAATTACTGGCCTTGGGGCCAAGGGCAAGAAGACGTCGCCCCTCGCATGAGCTAACAAAGAGAGCAAGGAAGAAGATGGTGACAAGAACAGTGGAAGGGGCAGTGACCTTCTTCAGCTGCCTCCTGGGGTGTAGAAGAGAGCTTAATCTCGACATTGCTGGGCACGAGCAGGTTTGATGAGAAGCAAGAGAAGTGTGTATGAAGGTGGACATGTGGAAAGGCCGGAGTCTAGCTACAGGATCATGTAAGCTAGGAGAGAGCACACCGCGCGTGCACGTGTGTAAGGAGAAGCGGAGAAGGGACACACGGAGGTTGCCGCTGAGAATATATACAAGTGCAAGCAAGGTGCATGGGTGAACCAGTAGTTGATGGTAGTTAAATGTTATTAGTGGGAAGTGTTGTCCCCCCAAAGTTCTATGACACAGCAAACGATAAGCTACGTTTGTCTTTATTTTCTTGTACTGTCAGGATTTGTGAGAACACCTAGGAATAGGAAACCTTAGTTCATATACCAAGTTCCCAACCATCAACAGGTTGTGATCACACATTACTTATGTTGGGACTACTACAAACCAAGTTGAGCAAAGGCTACTTCGTCCCTAGTTGTTAATGATAGCTAGAAAGTTATCTTACTTTTTCTCTATCTTAATCATGCACCGACTTTCTCCAAAAAAAAAAGTACTGGGCCGACATGAAACTGATCCCCTTTGCCGTCTCTCCTCTAAGTTGAAATGTAGGGCTCGCGAACTCATGAGTTGGAGCGACTAGTGTGGGCGGCAGTGTACGGGCTAAACGTCGTGATAGAGTCATAACATCTCTCTGTTGATGATCACTCATGCGACTCAGACACAATTATTACCTTGGGATGGTCTCGCTTGGGCGCATCATGGCCCGTCAGCGGGCCAAGGTTGCATGAGGGTGATGTGGCAACACAACCTTCGTCGAACAACATGCATCTTAACGGCTGCAGAACAAAGTGATATGCAGCCTATAGGTTGACGGTGCGGTTGTATTGGACCATGCGGCTATAGCGGAGGCCGCCTTCACGCAATACGAGACTCTTCTGGGCTCGTTGGTGGATATGACTTTCGGGCCACTCACTAAAATGTCTTAACAGCCTTGCATGTGATCTTCTCCAAGAGGAGGTGTGGGATGTAGTGAGGCGCTTTCCCCATGAAAAAGCGACGGGCCGGATGGTTTCATGGTAGAGTTCCTCTAAATTTGATTGGATTGTGATGAGTCATGTCATGACCGCATAACAAACTCTTCACGATAAGCGGGTACAGATTCCAAGGTCTAAAACAGACAATGTTGAATGTGCTGCCCAAGTGTTCCGATGACACTGCTTAGGGAACTACTGTCCTATCAGCCTCATGTTTGTCTTCACGGCATTAAGGTTGCCCCAAGTCTTGGGTCGTTAGTGGATAGGAACCATTGCGCTTTTATTGCAATCAGGAGTTTCAACAAGCCTAAGGTGATGCTCAAGTTGGACATCGCATGTGCCTTCGACTCTGTCTCTTGGGGGCTTCTCTTCGAGGTCCTCCATAAGATGGGTTTCGGTCCGAGGATTTGCGAATGGGTAGCCATCTGATGTCCACAGCGAGCACTATGGTATTTATCAATGGCCTCGACAAGGATACCCCTTGTCGCCACATTTGTTCATGCTGATGATTTAAACGCTCAAGCAATTGTTGGCTAGAGCCACTGAGTTGGGATCCTTTAATTTTGTCGTCTAGTGTTCCAGGACCTGGTCATGTTAGTTTCTCTTTTTGCAAACGACGTGGTCATCTTCTACCACCCGGATGAGAGAGATTTGAGAGCGGTTCACAATATCGATCCTTACACTCTTCGGGCATGCATCGAATCTACTCCGTACTAAAAACTTCACGAAGTGCTTGGTCTCCCCATCGCCTAATCAGAGGAGGAGGCACTTAAGGCGGATGCAGTTATGGAGTGGAAATCGGCACCCTGTCCCCATCAAGTAACTCGGTATCCCCCTCACGATCAGAAGGCTTTCGAGTAAGGCATTCCAGCCACCAGCCACTAGTGGACAGACTTTTGGATCAGCTCCCCACCTAGAAGGCTTTATGATGAAGAAATCGGGACGCCAAGCAGATGTCAAATCGGTCTTTGCGGCAATCCCGTTTCACCAGATCATGGTGTTGAGCCTCGGTAAGAAGGCTGTCAAACAATTTGATATGATCCTTTTGGAGTTCCCTTTGGGTGGGTAGAGCGGTTGCCAATGGCGGACACTATCATGTAAATGGTCCAAGGTTTTTTCATTTGCTGCAAGGTTTGTCATCTGCTGCAGTTTGACGGGTCACGTACACCCGACCTAATCTTTGGGATGGAGACTCTCGGACTCAGCTATTTTTTCGGTCGAGTCTATATATGAGGATTTAATGAATGGGCATACTAGATTCTTTTGGAACTATGTATGTAAGCTAAGATTCTTATTAAAAAAAGATTATGTGGCTCACAAGAATTCGTTGCATTTAGATTTACATCAGGTGCCATGTCAACTACTACCACATTACATACTATTAGAATTTGCAGAAAATAAGTAAGAAGGCAATCAGAAAAAACATCCACAATGTCTTTCTCTCACAATATTCCATATAGACATGTGGACATGAACCTAGTCCTAGCCTCCTAGGTACAAGACAGTTCCTCTATTGGCCTATTGATTTTATTAACAACAAACAATGTTTCATACACTTGTCGATGTGGACATGATCCTGCGTACACGACCAGTTCCTCCACCGGCCATTGAATTTATTCAACAACAAATAATACGTACGATCACGATAATGTGATTTTGCTTGTACTACAAGCTGTAACTATAATCTCCTCGTTCCATCCCGGCTTCCGGTTGTGCAGTCCACATGCCATTTTCAGACTGGGATGCCGTACCTAGTGCTGAACATTCCTCCGCCGAGCCGATGCGCAAACACCCCGACGGCTCTCCGCGTGACGGAGTCCCACGCCATGGCCATCCCCTCGATCGACCAAGGTTCCGGGAGTAGGACGAGGGCGCGTTGAAATGCCACGTCCACCACCCCCATAACCCCCTTCCTCCATTCGCCGTCGCAACCGAGAATCACCGGAGAGCTCTCGGGGTAATCAGCAGGCACGAGCAGCTTCGTCCGTATCTCAGACGCGCCGATAGCTGCGCTGAGCTGCGGTGCAAGGGACACGGCGTTGTAGAAGAGCTCGATCACCGTCCCGTCGGCCCTTCCCGTGTCGTCCTCGCTGATGCTGATGTCGGTCTCGACCAGCTTGCTGCGCGTGGCTCTGATCTCGTCCGGCAGAGACCTAGCGCCGCCCTGCATTCTCCGCCTCTTGCAGCCGCTTTCTCCGCTCGAATCTTCAGACCACGCGCAGCTGTTACCGTCCATGGTGCCCGGCGTCGTGTGCCCGAAGGCGTGCTTCATGTTCACTCCCATATCACTGGCTAGGCTGCGAAGTGCTTCCGTTGATAGGGGACTCGCGGCATCATCTCCACGCTTGATGGGTGCTTCCTCGGCTACCAGTGCTTCAGCTTCGACCTCCGGTTCGACGTGCACCAAGTGGGTGCTACGGGTTTGGTGAGCCTGTGGAGCTACAGAAACGTCCTGTATCAACTCAGAAATTGCTTCGTCTGGCGGATGCTCTTGCTGTACTTCCTGGCTACACGTCTCACCCGAGAATGGTGCCTTATCGCCGGTAGCGGCTGCAAGACTGACTGCCACGGGTGCTTCAGCTTCAGGGCACACCTCCACATTCTCCGGTTCACCTGCCAAGTGGTCGCTCTGGTTTTGTTGCTCAATGAGTGGAGTTCGAGAGGGAACATGTTGTGAAGGGTGCGGAATGGCCTCCACTGAAGGGTGTTCCTGATGTTTCAGCTGGTGGCTATTACCCGCGGCACCAATTATCTCTACGACTTGATGAGGTACCTCGTGACAGTTCTGCGACTGAAGCCCGACGTTCTTGATCCTATTGTTGGCTTTGCTTGCCCTGTATAATTTCAGCAACCTACATAGGTAGGTTTGGCACTTATCCAACTGATCCTTGGTGAACTCGGTTATGTTGCTTTTCTCTAGATGCAGGAAGCTCAACACGCTTCTGATCATTGCCATGATATTTGCCGTCTTCCTGTATTCGTCCGCTTTCTCTTCAGGTAATGACTTGAGCAGTTCCTTTGTTATGCTCTGAGGGAAACCTGCTCGCAGTGCCCGCTCGAATTCCACGAGCTCCAACAAGTGAGCATCCTTGAGGGAAGTGATCTTCTGAAAAATGTCCTCCCTCCAATCCACTTCTACCACGCACTGCTGGTTGCTCTGTCCGTCAGGATGCCCAGTCTGCATAGTAGCAACATTGGTCGGCTGTCCTCCATGATTATGGTAACTCTGCCGTTGGTTCACGCTCATATCTTGCTGCTGATCCATCCTCGTCATGAACTTCTGCTGGGGATGTGGCTGCTGCGTATAGATGGCCGGGAACTGAGTTTGCATTTGAGTTACTACCGGTGCAACTGGGGGGAAATTCAATGGATGTGCCTGCTGAATGTTGATTTGGGTGTTTTGCACTTGAGCTGGCCTTTGAGGAAGAGGAATTGTTGACGCTGTACAGGGCATTGTGGCGGCGGCTGGAGAGTTAACTAGAGCTGCATTGACAGGCCGCATTTGGTGCCCCATGTGTGCTGCCTGCAGCTGATGGTCTGGGGCAGCCTGCACAAGCGTTTGCCGTTTCTGCTGAACAGACGTCAGCAGCTTTCTACTTATTCTCCTGAGGTAATCTTCCGCATTCTTGGACTCGCTGAATACCTGGGCCTCACACTGGGTAGCAGCCGCGCGGAGGTGAACGTCGGGGACCGGACGCCCTTGGAGGACTTGGGGAAGATTTTCCATTCTGAACCAACATAGAGACAGATGAAAAAAATTAGAGGGTTCATTCATCATAAGCTAGAGGATATCACAAGAAATACGATTATCGTAAATCTTCAGGAGAATCTGCACCCGGCAAGTTAAGAACCTATCTATATCCTGCTCTCCAAGCATTGATCAATCGTTTAGTCGGACGTACAGTGCAGGAGAACAACCGATTGAGCAAAACTGTCATTTATTGGTGTGCCTGAACTCTCAAGTGCATCAAGTACACACGCACACCGATTCATTCTTGCGGATAATCAAGAAACGTCAAATACCATAATATGGACCGGATGCGACAATATTCGCACAACGAACCCATTCCTAGACTATACTCAGTTAATCCATGAATTAGTTGCACACATGACACATGGTCTTCTCCTAGGGAGAAAAGTTTGGGGGAAGCAGAGCAATCAATCGGGAGGGAGCGGTGGGCATGGATGAAAAGTAGGAGCACACTTACATCTTCCGGATGGCTCGGCCGCGGAGGTCAGGAGGTGCCGCCGCTGCCCAGAGTCCGCCGGCGGCGGGCTGGGCGTCGCTCGTCATCGATCGGACGCCGGGAAGCGAGTCGCCGCCGGGTGCGGGACACGCGAGTTAGGGCTACCGGAGGCGAGACGATCTGGGCGCGGAGTTCGACTTGGATTGCGAGTCGCGAACAGAGATGGCTGAAGAAACGAGGAATCGCGGGAGTATATGGAGCAAGCGCGCACCGAAAGCCAAATCCTAGGCGAACTCGGAATTGCTTTTTTTCTTCTTCTTCTTCTTCTTCTTCTTCTTTCTTTGAGTGGAAATTCTCGGGACTAAACATTTTGGAAGACGGGTCGTGAACTCGTCGTACGAGAGCCTAGAGTTAGCTGGAATGAGGCCCAACCACATATGGCCCACATAGGCCCAAGTAGCCAAGTCCACAAACTCACCGAGCCATCACGGCAGCAGTACGCTGTACGCGCCGCCGGCACCGCCCCACGCCTCAACGGCGGTTTGCTCCGCTCTTGATTCACGCGGCTACGCGACGGTACAGATCAAGTGCAGTTCTGGTCATCTTCTTCCCGGCCTTTCACTCTCACTGATAGTACAAAAGAGAGAGAGAGTGCAGACAGTGCAATATCCACACTTTTCTCCCATCGAATTCACCGTAAATAATCACTCACATATGCACAGCACGACACAATCACATTCAGACTTTCAGAGGCAACAACCCTGAGACTGAAGAGCTCCTACACCTCGGTCCTAAAATCAGAGGGGAGTTGGCTCTTCTTCCCGCCACCACACCTCGTCCCAAATTTCCCTACCCATCCATCGTCTCCCCCTATCCATGTACATCCAACCATCTCCGGCGGCGCCGAATTAAGGTTCTTCCAATGAGGACACGGGCAGATCGCCAGCTTGATCAGGCCTCCTCCGTGCCGCCATCTTCGCAGAGATCTCCGCCACGACCAGCCTCGACAGCAGCAGCCCCGCGATGAGCGCCGACGCCATCAGCATCGTGAACACGCCGCTCCAGCTCCTGGCGGAGATGTACCCCGTCAGCAGCGGGCCGACCGCGGCGCCGATGGACCCGGTCCCGTCGATGATCGCCGTCACGGTGGCCAGCGCGCGGGAGTTGCCGTTCAGCGAGCTGTGCGTGCCGAGGTCGGCCGAGACGGCCGTGGTGATGAGCGCGTACGGCCCGTTCACGAGGATGCCGGTGAGGAACATGAGCGCGGCGTTCCAGGTCAGCGAGATGCTCCCGTAGATGCGGTACAAGAAGAGGGCGGGTATGGCGGAGAAGGTGAAGCTCGCCGCCGTCAGCGCCCGGGCGTCCAGGCGGTCGGAGATGTGGCCGGCGAGGACGCCGCCCACCACGCCGCCCACGTCGAACAGAGTCGACAGCACACCCGCTGCAGAATCTGACAGGTATTCTCCTCCGATCTCTGAAAATGTGAGGACAAAACGGTGGTCATGCAAAAGATTCTATCTTTATTTCTTTCTTTCTCCATGTGTTCAAATTAAGCGCACCTGTGTGGCTGAGATAAAACGGTAGCCAGTAGAGGAACGTGTAGGCGACAAGCTTGCAGAAGAAGAGACAGAGCGCGAACGGAGCAACGCCAGGAATCCTCCATGCCTGAATGAACCCCACTGCCTCATCTCTTGAATCCGATCGTGCTCCCAACAGAGGGACATCCGTGTCGTTCTTCTCATAATCCTTCGCATGGCGATCGTCCTCGATCCCGATCACCTCAGGACTAACAGGCAAGAACAGGAACACGGCGAGCCCGACGAACGCGATCATGGCGCCGGGCACCGCGAACGACCAGCTCCATCCAAACTTCAGCATGGCAGCCGCGATCAGAGAGCCAGAGATGTTTCCCACAGAGGTGTGGGCGTTCCAGATTCCCATGATCAGCCCCCTCTTGCTCTTCCCGAACCAATTGCCGACTACAGCCACCACGGAAGGCCAGCCGGTCGACTGAAACAGGCCGGCGAGCATCTGGACGCCCAGAAAGTAGTAGAAGCTGTGTATGTTGAGCCAGTTGCCAGCCCCAAACGCAGCGGTGAACAACCCAGTTCCTACCATTCCGATGGTCAGAAGGATCCTCAGGTCTACCCGGTCGCCCAAATGGCCAGCAAAGAACATGCCGATCGCATATACCCCAAGGAAAGCCAAGTCGATCTCGCCGAGCAACGCCGTGCCACCGTCGCCATTGAATGGAGCCCAGCCACTGGTGAGAGCCGTGTTGTTGGCCGGGCCTTTTAGTTCTTGAAGATACAGCTGACTGGGCCAGTGCAACGTGCCAAGGTTTGCTGTCTTGGGATCAAGAACGCTCTTGACGATGCTCGTAGTTTTCCTCGTGGCATGATAGCTAGCGTAGGATAGGAATGTCAGTACCAATACAAGAGCCCTCGATGATCTGAAGGAGAGAGGAGCACCCCGGACACACTCCAAGAGCTGAATCCCCAAGGGCTTTATGTTGCCCATTTTGCTTCTGGGTTCACTCGAGGAGCCCATGAGTAAGCCTGAATTCTGCCTAACTGTTGCCGGCGAGAAGACCGGCTGGTATTTATTGGCTTATCTGAAACGGCCAAAAATAGAGCAAACGTCAGAATTTTCCATGAGATGTGAAGAGCTGATAGCTTGACATAAACTGGAAACTTCCAGCGAAGAAAATGACGGTGACAGGTATAGACAAATGTATATATTGCAACAAGAAGTAATAATCATATAGCACTGTTTGGACGGATTATTGGAGGCAAAGGACTAGTTGGTTCCTGCAGAAAGATGAATAGCATATAAAACTCTTGAAGGAATGAATAGCATATAAAAATCCCCTTCTCTGCATTTCCATGTGATTCAGTGAAATCTTTCCACTGCCCTAAACAAATATCAAATATGATTAGGTGGGGCTCTCTAGGTAGATTCGGTAGTATGATACGATACGCAGAGCATTTTAAATCTCCGACTCATTTATTTGATCGGCCAATGACATCCGCACGTATACCTACAAGTCAGTACTTTTCCTCAAAATCAAGCTCAGATACGCCACCTTATTAATTTTGAGCAGAGGAAAAATCAAGCTCAGATTAGGTGGAGTACTATCTCGATACAGGTAGCATTAACTTCAAATGAATTGGCAAAACCGTTACACAAAAGGGGGGTGCCATCAAATGAATAGTACCAAAATCAAGAACTGCAACTGAAGTTTTCTCGACCAACTGAAACAATGGCAAAGGAAACGAAATTACCCTTCAAGCTTCAACCACACCGAAGCATCTCTCACCTCCAATTCAGCAATGGGGAGAAGAGAAGATAAGGTACACAGACACGGAACTACCCCGTCCTATATGTTCACGCAGCTCAACGGCGTGAAAGCAAGCAAGACAAGGCCAATCTTGCAAGCAAGGCAAGGGAGCCCCCAAACGGAAGCAACCGAACCAACGCATCAGATCACACTCTTCTTCAGAATCAGAAACAGGAAAGCAGAACGATCTTGCAACTTGCTGCAAAACGACAGGCGTAGAACAGAAGATGGGCGATCCGTTCAGCTGACCAGCACCCGCAAAAGAAGCGGAACTGCAAGCAAGCAAGATGAGGAGGCGACGAGATTACGCGAACATTTGGCCGGAGAAATTACCTGCGGCTGCGGAGGGAGGAGGTGCTGGTCGGAACAGAGGCTGTTCTTCTTCCTCTCCGGCTATTGGGCGTCTGTGGCGGGGTGTGAGTACCTGGGGGAGGTGTTCTCGTGGGGAGCGCAGACCGTGGAAGAACGCGAACTCCTCCGGCCGTGGCTTCCGAGGAGTTGTTCGTGTTTTATATACAGACAGCGGTTCTTTTCTTGTGGCTGCTCGTGGTGTCTGTGGGCTGCTGCTGGATGGATCGGCTCTTTCCCCGGTGAGGTCACACTCGCTCTCCTACGGTCTTCTCGTGGTCGTGGTGCCTAATTCCTCGTAGTTCCCCACTAAGCTCTTAGTAAGTCTTAACTACAGGGGCTTCGTCATTGAGGACCATTACTGTTATTTTTGTTTGATTGTTTCGCCGACTAGATTTTATTTATCTTTTTTATGCGTCATTGACTACTTTTTAGTTGACTGACTTGTGTTGTAACATAGAGGGAACATCCAAAATTTTCTACAGATCTCCGGGTTTTATTCCCCATTTCACATAGAAACCGGTACAAATATGTGAATATAAATTCTAATAATAGTTCATCACAACTTTACATTTTACTGACGAATGTACTCATTCCCTCCTTGCTAGGGATTGAACCCCGTAATTGGCCTCCTACTTTGTTAATGCCGGAGCTCTGCGGCTCCAATGTTCACTACATGTTGTGTATGTATGCGTCTACAGCGCCATACTCGATGCTTGAAAAAAAACATTTAGAATGTCATGATAAATATAGAGTTGACACATGAATTGCCTCTTTCGAGCATCTCTTTTTACCTGTTTATTTTTTTCAAAGTCAAACTGTTAAGATTTTGATCAAGTAAAAAAAAATGCGAAATCTTAGGTGGATGAGGTTTTTCAAAATCGCGATCACCACAGTTTTGAAAAAAAAAAGTAACTCGTTTCCTTTGCACTTTTCTGCCAGCAAGTTACATTTTTCAAAACGAGTTGCACTTTTCACTAAATTGCAGCTGCACTTTTCTCATGTGACCAAGATTTAAACATGGCCAAAATATATATTAACATATGCAATACCAATAAAATACTGGTATATGAAAATCTTTCTATGGATGAAGATGATAATGTCATGCTATGTACTCCCTCCGCTCCGGTCGCTTTTTGATTGTCGTGAATATATAACTAGCTTAGTATGGTACAAGTTACGACAACCAATTCCGACCGATGTACTCCATATATTTGATAAAGAGAAGAAAAGCACGTGCCTTTAAATTCTTGGAAACTAGAAGATCGAAGAGAACCGCGTGAGCAGACAACGGTTAACTAATCTACTAATCAACTTCAAAAATTGAATGGGCAGATGAAGACCTCCTTGTACTTGTACGTACCGGAGGTGAGCACACCCACAAATACACCTACGTTTCCCGGCTCGCCACGCAAAGAAACAAAGAAAAGGGAAAAGGTTCCCCGGGTCCGCGGATTTGCTTCAGCTAGCCGGCTGAGACGAGACGCTAAGAATAGATAATAAGAGAATTAAAAGGGAATATCGCGAGTGGATATTCGTTCTGGAGCCGGATATTCGTGGCGCTAAAATTATGCCTCGTACGAGATCCCAACAACTGTAGGGCCCCCCCTGCATGCGGACGCAGATTCCGTTGCCTCACGTCACGCCGCGTTTTGTTTTGGTTTACTTTACAGGCTAATAGTTAACCGCGGTTTAGAAAACTTGCCAGGTCAGACGTTGTTAATTCCCCCTCTCTAAAATGTGCTGCTAATTAAATTAATTAGCAATTGTGTAATGTATAGTACTGTAGCTTTCAAGAAGAAGAAATTGCGTAATGTACTGATGACTTTGCTTTGCTGGACAGGACAGATATGGAAACGAACCTTGTTTTGATGACCTCTAGAGCTGGAGCTGGCCTGTAGTCCGGCGCGGCGTGTGTGTCTGAACGTGAGACGTAGGGAATCGACAATGGAGTGAGACGGCAGGGCGCTCCGTTCTCCGAGAACAGCGAACGGACAAAGCCAGGAGGAAGAAACCTTTCGTCTATTTATGCCGGAGAAGTGTAGCCATCCCAGAGCTCCAGAAAAGGAATAAAAGAAAGAAATAGCGCTAAATAGCCCTAGTACTACTACACGGAACTGCTAGCAAAGAGGAGGAAACTGGATCGATGCATGTCTCCACACCACACCACACCACACCACACGTCGGGAAACAGTACGATCGGTACAGAGCTTGGATGAAATCGTTGTCTCCGGCCTGTCCTCCAAATACAAGCACTGATCCGGAAATAATATAGTAGTAGTAATAAATAAAATGGATAATAATCAGTCACGGCACGGCTCCCCCAGGCCGGGTCGTGAATATTCTTCCGCGATCGAGTGGACGGACACTCCCACCGCCAGCTGCAACGATGTGTCGAGGTCGACCGATGAATCACGCACGCCTAATCATGCACCGCCGACGACGCCCGGCTCCACATGGCACGCGACACGGATTAATCTCACTGAAATTATTTCAGATCGCCGACAAGCGATGTGAGAAGACGTGTCTCCGATTCGATCGACGTCCTGCGCACGGAGACCGACATGCCGCGCGCGAGAGCTCGTAGCAGGGACCATGTGGAATAGTTTGGGGCCTTTTCGAACTCGCGGGTAGGCTCCAAGAGGTTTGGCCTGAAAGAACAAACGATTATCTTACGAATATAATACTCTGCCCCCTCTCACATTGTTAAAATTAGCTTAGATATGTTTGGCGTATATTGTGATGTATCTTATACTTATGCATAATAATATATTATTTTTTAAACATGTAATCCTTACTAGACCAATGATGTTGTTTTTAGATTCCCGACTCTATATTATCTCGAAGACATTGGTTCCATAATCTTACAGTCAAAAAGGCAATTGCATCCCTTATTCATATCATTTGAAGTATTTTAAAAAAAAAAACTATCTACAAAGTGTTATTATCACATGCATTTCAAAAAGAGCAGAAGAGTTATTTTATAATAATATGATTATGGTTATTGACCCGTGTAAAGGTAATCTTATATGGCTGGCAGATGGGTCCACGGTAAGATCATTGTGGTGGATGTCCCATTTGCACGGACAAGTATTATCTAGAACTTAAACAAATGTTGTGGTGATCCTTGCACCATTAACTCGCGTTAACCATAAGACTTGAAATGGGTTGGGAAAGTCAGCTGGATCTTCTTTCTTTCGCATCTCAACGGGCAGCCAATTACAGTAGATGTAGGTCTTGCCAGACTACATGCACATGGGTGGGATCCCTTAATATCCACATCCACCGATGTCTATGATAGTCTGCAAGAGGAGTCTAGATAGCCCTGCCTTGCTCAGGAGGATATGAGGGTAAACCTGTTATGCACAAATGGGTGGGCATGCGGCGTCACAGAGAAGGACAATGGTTGGCTTGGATGATCGACTAGTCTCCACACCAAAGAGAGTACGGACAGAAAAGATCGTCGGTTGTGCAACAAGATTTTGATCTCTTATGGGTACATCAACGCACCTCTGCAGAGTGTGAAAAAGTGTGACATGTTACTCCCTGTTCCTAAAAGGAACTGTGAACGCAGTAGGAAAGGAACTCTATGAAGTTCTAGCCACCTGTGAAGGCTGACGAACATAGTTTTTCGGAATAAAAACAACCTTTTGAAAAAATGTTTACGAGAACTTGCATTAGCCTATGAGAACCTTTATCTATGGCCGTAGTTTGTGCATCAAACTTCCCACGTTACATAATAAACTTTTTGAGTAATGTTGTTACTCACCCTTGCCTATTGAACCCCTGGTTAAACATGGAGAACCACGAGAAGTCAACACTCTAGGTATGAACTGACACAGAATACAAACTAGATCAAGTTGAAGCTATCCAGAGAAGTCGATAAAGACAACGTTTTCATCAACTATTGTGGACAATAACGATGTAGCGTAGAAGGGAACATATCCCTAGTCATTAGAACCTATCTCTTTAGGGTGTTGGTATAGCAGCAATCACAAACCAAGTAGTATTAGCGGTAGGCTTAGTCTCCGAGATGTCCTTCTGACGTTCTTTTGTAAGGGACTTGCCTCATAGTATTCAGGAGGTTATACAGATCTTTTGTTCTGAGTCTTCTATGTGTAATTCTATAGTCATGCCTTGGACCTGCCATGTTTCTATTGTACCACGCTGAGGGATGTAATACCGGTGGACGATGTTCCATTGGTGTTATGTTAACGACTATAGCATACTACACCATGTAGTGGTATGTTGGGTCACCGCAGTTGGTATGAGAGCAAATGCTTTGACCCTAAGATTAAAACTCTTTAAAGGAGACATATAGGTTGGGTAGTGATTATAGGAAGCCATATTTTATGTACCAAATAGTTCTTGCAAATTGTGATGGATATTCAATTGAGAATAGGTTTATCACATATAAATATAATTCTATTATCTATCTTTTATCGAATAAATACGTATATCATCCTTAGTAGGTATGACCGGTTAAAGATTACCTTGTAACCACCGGTGTTTACCGGCGTGAAGTAAGACCATGTTAGTATCATCCTATGAGGTATTGATGGTGGTATCTGATACGTGCATTTTATATTATCATTTTATAACTCATATTATCATATCGGAATGTTATGATCAATGTTTTTGCATGCTTTAGATGACTTACGGGACTTTCATACAAAGTCCCTGTTTTCGGTATTTAATTTATGGGAGGCAGAAAACCTCTTTTTTCTTATTTTGAATGTTTCAGGAGCTACAGGTACTCAAATGGAAAAAAGGAAAATTGCACAGCTAGTTTTTCCTCGGGAGAACAACAGTGGAAAGAAGATCGAAGGGAGAAGATCCACGAGTCCCAAAAGAGGGGGCCCATACAAGCAAGGAATCTTGTCTCGTGGGACCCACTAAGTGGAGCCTCAGGCACTTCCTCGCTCGGGACTTTTTAACAAGCCTTCCTCTCGCCCGAAAACCTATGCCCTAGTTTCCCTAGTCCATCTGAGGCCGCGGCGGCAGCGAAACTCCTGATTCCCTCCGAGGGGGGTCAGATCCTGCTGCTTCGGAGCTCCGGAGAAGGGGGAAATCATTCTTATCGTCATCACCTCTCCTCCTTGGCGTGGGAGGAGACCTCTCCATCATCACCATCACCAAGACCAGCACCATCTCCATCATCATCTCCGTGATCCACTCCGTCCCCCTCGTAGTTTGAGAGTTACCGAACCCTAGATACTTGTTGTGTGCTCCTATTCATGTTTGTGATTGAGTACTTGTCATTATTTGGTGGTGAAGTTATATTTTTAGATTGTGTTGTACCACTTATGTCACTGAATATTATCATGTTTGCACGTTGTGAGTAGTTCACGTATGTTCCTGAGTGCATAGGATGAATTGGCAATGATTTATATATAACATGTGTTGGTTTTTTGTCTAGTGTTTATCTTTTTATGTAATTCTATGATGGTGTTGTGCGAACGTCGACTGCACACCACTCACCTATATGGGCTCATAGGAGAACACCGGAGTGTAATGGAGTGAGGGAGACTTGGGAGGACATGTAAACCTGAGACCGAGTCACGAAGTTACTATTATGGGGTATTAATATTGGGGACCTTAGAGTGTAATGCTATGGTGAGACTTTATGTCTTAATAACTCTTGTGCAGTCATTTACTTGGCCACAAGACCCATCATAACGGGTTTAGTATATGGGACAATTGCTTTCCCCGCCTACCTCAGTTTTATCTGTTTGTGCCCTACCCGCGTAGTTTCTCTCGTCTGTGCCCTGGTTGGCTCGCAAATGGCCCGCGGAGGGCCAAACGCGCCATTCCCGTCTGGTCACCCACCCTTTGACCATCACTTGACCTGACTGGTGGGGTCGGCCAGGGGCAGATCGGTTGGAATCGCATCCAGTAGGGCCGCGGCACTTGTTTAATCAAGGGATACCGCCGATGAGGCCCACGTGGTATTTCTTCCCTGGCTCACTGCTGCCGCCCATAGAACCCCCGAGGAACCGCCAAGAACAGAGCAATAGGAGTTGGATTGAGGGCGGAGAGCAGGGTGATTGAAGGCGCAAAGGAGCTCCATCGCCATCGCCATTGCCGTCGCCCGCCCGTCTCCCGTCGCCCATCGAGAAGGAGGGACAAGCAAGGAGCTCCATCGCCATCGCCATTGGACGGCCACCTTCGCCGTTTGGGGTTTTTTTGTCGCCGACGCTTCCAACTGCAGTCCATCAACCATATTTCGATGGTCAGCGCTATCTTCTCTACATGTTTCATTTTCCTGTTTGAGCTCCCGAATGGTGCATTATATGTGAGTAGATTTGATTTTCTATTTGTCTTGCGGAATGGGGAAAACCCCAGGTTCTTATCTGGTTCTAAATTTCATTTGTTAAAATAGAATTCAGACAGCGATATCATCGATTACTGTGCTATGTGCCGTCACGAAGCAACTTTATGTCGCACACTAACTCGTCGTTCCAATACTTTCAAAGTCCCGATTGAACACGGTTACAAAAAGGAAGTTGTAAGCATTGTCTTTCAAATTCGAGGGAATGTCATTTGTTTTTCCTTCAATGAGTGTCTTCATAGTTTCTCCGGTTTTGTATTACATGTAGATTCTGCCATGCCCTTTAAGATATCTTCTAGAGAGCCGGAAATTGGCCCTCGTAAGAACTGGATGGAGGCTAGGTGTCCGAACGGAGACAGGTACTTCTTCTACCTGGATAGGTGGGAAATTGAAATTGATACACATCGGAGATATCTCTGTAAGCGGCTAAGTGATAGCCCGAAGACCCAGATGTAAACGGAGATCTGTGGAACACAGTGGAGAGCACTATGTGAAGGCTACGGCATCGAGGAGGGCGATGTTGTCAAATTCCCTTGGAATGAAGATCAGCATGTGTTTGATGCTCTCGCAGTGTTGGGCAACCCCAAGAGGAAGGTGTGATGATGTAGTAGCAGCAAGATTTCCCTCATTTGTGAAACCAAGGTTATCAAACCAGTAGGAAACTAGAGTTCTTCAGGAGGTTGTTGGTGGCGCCGTTTACGATTACCAACGCGGAACCTCCACACAACACAATCAAGATATTTTGCCCCAACTTGACAGTGAGGTTGTCAATCTCACTGGCTTGCTGTAACAAAGGATTAAACGTATGTGTGGAAAATAATGTCTGCTTGCAGAGAATGAAAGTAACAGGATTGCAGTAGGTTGTTTTATCAGTTTAAAGAAAAGGACCGGGGTCCACAGTTCACTAGTGGTGTCTCTCCATAAATAATAATAACATACATGCGGGTAAACAAATTACAGCTGGGCAATTGACAGAATAAAGAAGTGCATAATGATGCATATACTATAGATATGATGCCTAGTGTGAGATTCATTTGGGCATTACAACAATATACATAGACCGTTCCAACCGCATCTATGACTAATAATCGACCTTCCGGTTAGCGTCCGCACTCCTTTCAGTATTAAGTTGCAAGCCACAGATTATCGCATTAAGCAATGTGTGTAATGTAAGTAATACAAATATCCTTAGACAAAGTACTACTATTTTATCCCTAGTAGCAACAGTACATCTACAATCTTAGAGGTTGCTGTCACTCCCCCAGATTAAATAGAGACATAAACCCACTATCGAGCATAAATACCCTCTCTTGGAGTCACAAGCATCTACTTGGCCAGAGCATCTACTAGTAACGGAGAGCATGCAAGATCATAAATAACGCACTCACAAGATATATTATGAAGCAATAACATAGTACTCAATATTCATCGGATCCCAGCAAACACAACATGTAGTATTACATAAAGATGATCTTGATCATGATAGGCAGCTCACAAGATCTAAACATGGTAGCACAAGAGGAGAAGACAACCATCTAGCTACTGCTATGGACCCGTAGTCCAAGGATGAACTACTCACGCATCAGTCCGGAGGCGGGAATGGTGATGTAGCGCCCTCCGGTGATGATTCCCCTCTCCGGCAGGGTGTCGGGAAGAGCTTCCGAACCCTCCCGAACTAGGGTTGACGACGGCTGGGGCTCTGGACTCCGTGGAGGAAAAAGGTGCACGTCTTAGGTCTTGTAATTCTTGGGGGTATTTGTAGGCGAAAGGGCGAAGGCGGCGGAGGCTCGAGGGCCCCACACCTGGTGCTCGCGCGGCCAGGGGGACCCGCGCCGGTACCAGGTGTGGGCCCCTCGGGGCTCTCCTCCGTGTCCTCTTCGGTGTTCTGGAACCTCCCGAGAAAAATAGGCACTTTGACGTTTCGTTTGTCCAATTCCGAGAATATTTCCTTAACAGTTTTTCTGAAACAAAAAACAGTAGAAAACAGGGAACTGGCACTGTGGCATCTTGTTAATAGGTTAGTCCCAGAAAATGCATAAAATGATATAAAAGTGTGTATAAAACATGTAGCAAGTGGCATAATATAAGCATGGAACATAAGAAATTATAGATACGTTGGAGACGTATCAGTGTTCAATGTTGAAGTGACTAGCGAGCACAATGCTGCAAAACCTTTTGTGCAACACACGGGTATGCTGATTTGTGTTCTTTTTCTTACACATTGAGTAGTTTATAAGTTTTCTGAATGTCTTCCTCTCTTTGATCATAGTTTGAACAGATTTTCGGATGCTGTAAGCCAGCCCTCCTGTCGAGCATATTTCACGAACTGAGAGATGTCACCTATTCAGAAATGAATGCGATATATCTCGCTTTATTCAAAGATGCCACGAGGGAGTTGGAAGAGATCCCTCAGTTCTACGTGCGCAGGATTGAGAATGATTCTCTAGATGTCGTTTCTCTGGTATGATTCATACGTTTTGTATTCATTTATATTTTCTTAATTATTCTGTCATTTGAACTATTCTGATACGATGCTCATGTTATTTTGATAGCATCTCAAGATTCCGGTAGTAGATGGTTACGATGTTATTCCATCGCGTGATCGCATATTACGTCAACTTCACGGAAAATCTCGTCTTTTGGCGAGAGACGATGTCGAGATCTTTGGATCACATCGAGTGGCCGACGATTACATCGAGTTCACGAAGAGCTGGGATCTATTCTGGGAGCAACTGATCTCTACGTTATCAAGGTGATAGTCAAGGAGGAGTACATCAAGCTGACATTTGAGAAGGTCAACGAAGACGTCGAGGGGCCCGACGAAGACATCGAGCAGTCGGACGAAGAGATCAGCGACCCCAGCGAAGAGATCGAGCAGTGGGCTGACGAGATGATGTCCGGATTTGACGACGTCAAAAAAGACGCTGATTAATATTACTATGTGTTGTATTTTGGTCAGATGTATTTTGGTCGAACACCTTATGGGTGTGCTCTGGGAATGAACTGGCGCGCTCTGTGCGTCGCCGTAATTATATTATGATGAATAAGTTTGCCTCCGGTCATTTGTTTCAAACTTTTATGTTACAAGTCCAAAAACAATTCTCTTTACTCTTGAGTTCATACGACATAGTTTGAGAAACACAATTGATACATGCATTTCTCGTCAGAATGTACGTAGACCTTATTTATAAACTTGAATCATTAGTATATTAGTATATGACATAAGATGACTATGTGCGCAGGATTTTCCTTTTTTTAATGTTTTTGAATATTTCAAGCTCATTTCAAATTTCGGTCAAACCTAAGTTTGATCGACATTTAAACAAGTTTAAAACATGAAAATGAAAAAATAAGCATGGATCCTTTTTAGTCACTCCAAAATGAAGATTTTGTGAGGTTTTTGAAAATTTGATGTTGCAATTCCAAAACCACTTCTCTTCAACCTTAGACCTCATCGTTTGAGTTTTGCGATATCACATGAGATCCATGCCCTTCTTATTTTTAATGTATGTAGACCATGTTTTCAACTTGAGTCGTTAATCTATGACATATGAAGATTATGTGCGTCGGTTTTTCAAAAAAAATTGATAATTTTGAATTTATTATGCTTATTTCAAATTCGGTCAAACCTAAGTTTGACCAACATTTAAACAAGTTTTTGACATGAAAATGAAAAACTAACCATGGATCCTTCTTAGTCACTCCAAAATGAACCTTTTGTGAGGTTTTTGAAAATTTCATGATGCAATTCCAAAACCACTTCTCTTCAACCTTAGACCTCATCGTTTGAGGTTTGCGATATCACATGAGATCCATGCCCTTCTCATTTTGAATGTATGCAGACCATGTTTTTCAACTTGACTCATTAGTATATGACATAAGACGACTATGTGCGCAGGATTTTCCTTTTTTTGATTTTTTTTAATATTTGAAGCTCATTTCAAATTTTGATCAAACTAACGTTGACCGACATTTAAACAAGTTTAAAACATGAACTTTGAAAAATGAAGCCTTAATCCTTCTTAGTCACTTCAAAATGAAACTTGGACACTTTATCAAACTTTTCAAAACCCCGTTGAGTGCCTCCAAACCCCATTTGAACAATGTCCGTCGAACTAACCCTAGCGCTGAACTGCAGCCCTTCGATCGTACTCTAGAAGGAATCTGGCAGACTCAGGGCGATCCGTGAGAGGCTCATTCTGCGATCTGATTGGTTGTAACCCGTGTGAGAAGCTCATTCTGCACAACCCGTTCGATGTGTTTCAAATGAGCTCCAAAGGTAGGGTAAACAACCCCATTTCTAAGCAAAAAGGGTTGGTAGACTCGCAACAGCCGTACCGCCGCATGTGACCCTTACACGCTCACCACGGACCCACCATTTGCCTCCTCTTCATAGATAGAGCATCCATCCTCTTTGGACCATCTTCCTCTTCCTTCCTCTTCCTTCCTCTTCTTTCTCTCCGGCGACGAAGGGCAGCAGCAATGTCGAGCTCCTCCAGTTCATTCCTTCGCCCCACTTGGCCAAAGCAGTCTGAGGTGTCTTTGTCGCCATGTTCTAAATGCTCACGCGAGGAGACACTGCTCCGTAAGGCTAGTAAGGCGGAGACACCCAACAAGGGGCGCGAATATTTGAAATGCCAGAGCCTGCCACATGGTGTAAAGATCTTTCTCTCGCATCCTTTTTGCTTTGATTTCTTCCGTGTTTTCAATTTCTTGCTCAGATCTTTCTCTCGCATCCTTTTGCTATGATAAACCAGTCGTCTCATTTGGACCAACCGCTTATGACTAATCATCTGTACCGAAACTATCTACAGTTTTAGGGGCAGATCTATACACCAACACATATTTTACACCAGAAATTGCTTATATTTTTTGGGACAAATGACTAATCATCCGTACCGAAACTATCTACAGTTTTAGAGGCAGATCTATACACCAACACGTATTTTACACCAGAAATTGCTTATATTTTTTCGGACAAATGACTAATCATCCGTATCAAAACTATCAACTATTTTAGGGGCAGATCTATACACCAACACGTATTTTACACCAGAAATTGCTTATATTTTTTGGGACAAATGACAAATCATCCGTACCGAAACTATCTACTATTTTAGGGGCATATTCTGAACACTAGATATAAAAAGCATTGAAAGAAGCGGTTAAACCCCGCTCCGTTCAATGCTAACGATAGCCTTGGAATATTATGGTATATAAAGAGGTTGCCCACACACCCAACTAGCAAGGTGGGACTAAAAAACAACACCGGCACAGCGGGAGACGTGGTCAGTTTGAGCCGACCCCACCATTCAGACTAGTGCCCCGGCCCCACTCGATGCGATTCCAACCGAGCCGCGCCAGGCCGACCCTACAAGTCAGGCCAAGTGACGGTCAAACGAGGTTGACCAGACGGAAACGACCGTCTTGGCTGTCCGCGGGCCATCGGCGAGTTTGCTAGGGCACGGACGAGAGAAACTACGCGGGTATGGCACAAACAGATAAAACTGAGATAGGTAGGGCATAGAAGCAATTGTCTCTTAGTATATTTATTTGGCTATACCAAATAATGACTCCGTCCAAAGAAGATTAAAACTTGACAAGATATTCAATGTGTTGTTTAATAAATCTCTATGCCTAGCAATATCCATGCCGCCCTTGGGAACGTTTTCCACATATAAGACACACATCACTTGAGCTTGTCCTCTTGCCACATAGAGGATTGGGCTTTTCTCTCTTTGAGAGCTTTCAACTGTCACTATTTATTTTCAGCATTGTTATTCTATTTGCAACTATACAACCAAAAATTTCAAAAACACTCGCATCTTTCATTGTTTTATTTATCATTCTTGCTAAACAATACCTTCAGCTCCTCGTGGTTTCGACAATCTTTTCTAATCGAAAGGTACTACAATTGATCTCCTGCACTTGGGAGTCATCAGTATCTTTCAAAGAGAAGCCATATCATATAGTAGAACCATAGTTGCTAACCACGTGAGATTCACTTGTGATTCTTTGCGTGATGGAGTAGAATCCTTAGTGAGCCAATACTAATATGCCAAAAGATAAGGAGTTGATCATAGTAGGTTTAAAAGAGAAGGGCTCATGGTGAATTTAGCTCTTAAACCATGATAATAAAGTTAATTGTGACAATCATATACTCCCTCCGTTCCTTAATATAAGGTGTCTAAGGTTTTGAAAAAAGTTTCAAAATATAAGGTGTATTGCGATTTATAGACAATTTTAATCATAAAAAAACGAGTCACAATCTAGAACGGAGGCATTTGACCTATTGTTTTCAATTTATGACTATTAGTAATTCCTCTCTCTTGATTTTTGTCTAGAAAAAATGAGACCACCTCATGTAAAATACTGACGTCTTAATATTCGTGTCAAAACCGTAGACACCTTATATTATGGAACGGAGGGAGTAGTAAATAACTTTGAAGAGGAGGATGGAAGTATGATGGAGGATCATGACATAAGTCGCAAAGATCACTTAGGTTGGATAACGATGAGGCAATAGATACTAATGATAATTTGTATAGCAATCTAGAAAATATGTTAGGTTAGTATTTAGTAGAAACAAGAGATTCAAGGTACATATATCATTCTCACATGGGAAAGTAAGCGTGATTTCACAGATTTTGGATCATCTTGTCTCAATTATGTCATTACAAATGGATAATTGAGGTAATTAGTGAGGCAAAGAGTAGTAAGATCGATATAGCTTGTTACAGAACCATAAGAGACCTATATATCGATAAGTATTTATATTGTAGTGTATAGTATCAAAGTCTCGGTCCAAGAGATGTACTACTCGAAGTACTACTATTATAGGCTTTTGATACATGTTTGTTACGAGTATCTTTTGAATTTCTTGGATTTCTAGGATGATCCGCAACTGGTATCATTTTGGTTAAGATAATCAAGTCATCTTTGTATGACATAGGAGCATCAAGCTAGTCTATGTTATGTTAGATAAAGAAATCTATTAAAATCAGAGCAACCGTCTTCTGAAACGCATCGGAAACGTCAAAGCAGGTTTGGTAGTAATGGAGGACTATGTTATCATCCTATTTAAAGTCTCTTAGGTAAGATACTTACCTTTAAACGAGATAAAGGACCTTTATGGATGAAAAGTTGTTTGGAGAATTCATCTCGGATATCCACAATTAAAAGAGATAAAGGACCTTTATGAATGAAAAGTTGTTTGGAGAATTCACCTCGGATATCCACAATTCTGTGGGTACACCGTAGATTTCCTTTGTAAGATCATATAAAGTTGTAAATGTAAGGTATACATAGGCCAATATCCTAACCATGAAACTCAATGGTGGTATAAATGAAATATAGAGACCAATACAAAACTCTAAGGGGGAGAGTGGATAATGAAGTAGAACTGTCGAGATGTGATGAATTGAAGTAAAAAAGAGAAGAAACCCAAGTTTAGTTGTAGATGGACCTTAGTTTCATAAGGTTAGCTTTAATCCACACAAAGAAGGAACTCTTGAGAGAATCTCAAGCCATGAGTTGAGGTTCCTTCTTAAATAAAGTAAGGATTAGACTTTAAGTGGAGATTGACGAAATCAAGTTGTTGAACTAATTTTGTCAATGAAGGGTCACTCTTTGGTTCTAACCGAGAGTGTGATAGAAGAATTGTATTGGATAATGATAACTCGTAAGAACTACATTAGAAATATGTAGCAAAACAAAGTCTTTAGTATCATGATCATAGCCACTTATGAACTATGGGAAACAGAGAAATCTTCCTAGTAGTCCAGATCATGATATCACTTTAAATCACTAGGAGTGTACCATTAAGATTCCAGATGTCACAAGAAAAAGGAAACCCGACTAAGTAAGTCTTAGGAAGTATATTATCGGAACCAATCATATCAGGGGGGGGGGGGATTAAGTATAGTGCCATTACTATAGTTGGTTGAAGACGGAAGTAAAACTGTATCTTAGTGAGACTTCCTAAATCCTAAATACTTTCTAAAAGGGGGGTCGGTAATTAAGTGAAGAATTCTGGTTAGAACTACTAGTAAGACCAACAAGCACGAGATGATATCTTGATCCTAGGAGTTTTCAAAAAGATAGGCCCAAGAGTGGATTGTGTCAAAAGGAACCACAGTGTCAATTAACAGTTGGTTATTGCTAAGTTAGAAAAGGATTCAAGGAAGAATTTGGATTCAGGGATACACCAATTATCTCCATTGAAGATCAACATGGAATTCGAGAACTACCATCTTTACAAGTCAGTTCTACAATCCAAAACGGAAGAGAGTTTGAAACTTCAGGTACGAAGGTTAGTTTAAGGAGGGGAGACTGTAACATCTTAGGATTTAGAGGCTAGAATTAGAGGAGACATAAGTGTGCATTGCATTCATACATCAGAAAATCCGAAAAAAAATCACGTAAAAGTTTAAAACATAAAGAGATCGGGGTTCCTCTCATTTCGACGAAGTAGAGTTAGTTCATCTTAAATGAGTGCTATGAATTTTGATATGACCTTTGCAAATTTCTTATGTTTTGGGGAAACCAATTAAAAATTTAATATTCAAATGATATATTTGAATATTAAAGAATTGGTAATTGAATTACAAATAGTAGTAAATCTTAATCTCAAATAAAGAATTGAATTCTTTTAAGGTACAAATTTTCAAACTACAAAGAGGGAGACAAGTTTACCTAAATCTTAACCTAGATCTTTTTTACTTTATCTGGACAGTCTTATCTTGTTATCTCCTAATCTTCTCGAAGACATCAGCAAGAGAAGCTACCAAGAAAGGAGGAAGCATAACAAGAAGGTTTTGGGAGAAGTATTTCTTAGTTGGGCATAGAAGTGTTATGCCAATCCTTTACGATGTAAGCATCTATTCCTATTAATATCTCTGAAAATGGTTTGATATTTAAAGGTTCAAGTTACATAGAATTAGTTTGATAACAAGTTTCAAAACGGTCAAGATGAAAGGTATAGCAGCCCTGCGATGTGGTCATGAGGCTAACATCTCTTAAATCACAGTGAGCATTCACACCAAGTGGGACACACCATTTTGGCTCATATGAACAAATTTCTCGTAGATACGAAAGCACATTTAAACATTCAGAAAATAAAGCAGGTGTTCATCATCACCCTATGTCCTTTCATGAAAAAATATGTTGGCCTAAGTACAACTAAAAAAATGTCTCATGAAATGACATTTTGAAGCACATAAATTTATCTTTTTACACGTCACAAAAAATGTCTTTTTTCACAGAACTTTGTGTGCACACGTAGATTGTGGAGATGAACAACCTATTTGTTCAGGATCTTTTGACATTTTGAAATACTTTTTTCAACAATATGAGCATTTACTCTATGAGCCGAACTGGATTTTTGTTTAAGGCTTCCATAGGTAAACGATAAAAGGTAAAGGAGGGACTACAGCGGTTCACTTGCTGATTGTCTACCAATAGAAAAAACCTACTCTAACATCTTTTCAATTACTACCTATATGAAAGACGGTCCGTTTAGCGAGCTGTGGTTGATCGTGCTACTTTACTACCTATATGAAAGACGGGAAAGACGGTCCGTTTAGCGAGCTGTGGTTGATCGTGATCGTGATACTGTTCATATGAACAGTGATGCACAGTACCCATACCTATTTTCCAGAACTTTATGGTAGCTACAAAACTCACAACATCAAAATTCAGAAGCAAAAATGTGTTAATCATCGTATCAGATTTGTATGAAGCGACCAACCAAAATTACATTGCCAGATATGCTAACTACTCACCCACTCTACGAAAACAAAGTAGTCCCTCCCATCCGAATTAAGTGTCAGAGTAGACTACAATGCTAGTGCAAATTCCTACAAGGCTGCCGAAAGTAATTACAGATCGGAGGGAATAGACTTTACAAGGCAAAACTGATGCAAAAAAAACGGGATCGTCTGCTAGTTACATCCTTTATCTCTGACTATTGACCTGCCGGATACAGTATACGACCTATCCTAACTCGTAATGCCTATTACTTTTAAAATTTTGTACAGATGGCATATTCCACGCCAAAATTGCTTCATTGAGATCCCACCTATGCTAACGAATGGGCATCGTCAATTTTTAAGCAAGTAGTGACTTGTCATCAATGTTTCCCTCATGACTGAAGAAGTCCATCACCTTCCCAACCAAGGCGCAGCATCTGATCCACTACCTTCAGGCTCAACTGCAACATTACCAACTCTATCAGAAAGAAGGTTCAAAGAAACAAAACTGTCAAACTTTCATGTAGGTGGTAACATTCCATTTGGTTAGGTACTTGCGCATAAGGAGATGGTGAAATTGGATTGCGTTGATAAAAAAATTGTACTGTTATAAGATACTCACAGCAGGATCAGTGAAGACCATTAGATGCTTATCAGCAGTAGAAACAAGAAGATTTGTGTTCTCTTTGTTTAGAGCAATTGCTGTGATGTCTTGGCCCTTTTCCAACTCAAGCGTATGAAGTACCTAACAAGAAAATGGCTCTAAGAGTTCCACAAAATGAAAAACAAGGTAAATCGACAGCTTTGTTTTAGTTCTTTCGTCAATTTACCTTAAGTTTATGCAGATCAACAAAGCAGATAGAAGGCACATGAATAGATTGCTCGGTTTCAATTTGTTCAGACATATAAACCTTGCCACTTGGTTTGTCGGTCTCATGATCCGCTGAATCAGTATTGTCCTCACACTTGTAATTGCTGGACGAACTAGTCCCAATTAGGGCAAAATGACCATCCATAGAAATCTCGATGCAACTAACTCGCCCAGAAAAAGGTGATAGAACTGAGGTAGCAATAGGGAATCCATTGACAGTGAAGCTCGATAATCTTTTCTTTGATTCACTCCAAACCAAAATGATTCCCTGAGATGATAAGGATACAGCATGTGCCTCTGCTACATGAATCTTCCTTATCAACCGACCTGTCCGCAAAGAATGTAGCAGCACACCTGATATGCTTGACGAAGATACAACAAGTCCCAAATCTGGACTTATTGAACAGCTAATTACCTCTCCAAGGTGTCCTCTTAACACGTGCATAGGACCTTCGATTCGACACTTCCTGGTTTCCAAGAGGTTGCTTATGCTACTAGTACTGCTGGGAAGAGGGCTGCGTGGTGTCCTTGGTGTTGATGGTGGAGGTTCAGGAGGATTTTTCTTATGTATGGAACCTGGCTGATGAATCCTCCAGAGTATAACTGTGCTATCTCGAGACCCTGTCACCAGGTAGTTGCTATCAGGGGAAAGTGCAAGGCAGGTCACAGGAGCAAGATGCCCAGAAGCACTTTCGATTGTCTTTGCTCCATCTGGGGAGATCAACTTCACTGAACCATCCGCATGCCCACCTATTGTTGAACAAAATGGTATTAGAAATAGCACAAGCAGCTTAATGGAAATAACACAAAATACTAGAAGCGGCTTAAAAGTATCATAGCAGACTTGAGTTAGAAATATAATTGAGGAATGCCTAAAAATCCTTTTATTAATTTAGATAAGAGGGATTGGTATTCTACGTCACACTACAAAAAAGATTCAGTTCCAAACACAGTCTACAAAAAATATAAACTAAACCAATTTTGAGACGCCAAAACAGATAAAGAAGCCAGAGTTAATCCTGGATGCCTTTCTTTTGCATCTTCTGTAGGTGAGTCTGAATTTGAGATGTTGTAAAGATAGTATTAGTGAATGTGGTCTACAAGTACACAAAGGATATATCTAAGGGGGAAATAGTGAGAGAAATAATCACCAGTGATAATGTCTTTGTCACATGTGACAGCAACAATAGCTGAACTACGGATTGCAGAAGCAGCAAATGCTATAGCTCTTGGAAACTCATTATCTTCTCCGGAACTAGTGGGTCCTTTAAACATGCGCATGAATGCACCACTTGTTGAACTCGCAGCATTTCTACCATGATGAAAAAGGAAAGGTGTCCCTTGACCATCTGGAGTATTTGGTTGCCAATGGTGAAGTGCCACATGAGCCGCTGGCACATTTACATCAACAACTACAATAGAATCATTTGATACAAATATGGTACTTGCAGGGACATTGCAGCGATCCGGATTAGGCAGTACATAAGATTTAAGTTCACTCGGATTCCGGAATATGGTCTGCACAGTACATCACGAGGTCAGGTCATGTAAAAAGCCAAGCCATGTCATTACCAATCATGTAATGGAAAGAAAACTATGTATTGTATATTCATAACAGATTTAACTTACTAAAGCAGAACAAGAGCTATTAAGAGTGATTGTCTATTGTATTATCATTTTCCAGCGATTGACTGCTTGTCTATCAAGCATGATAAACAAAATGGAGAGAACAGTAATCTCAAAAACACCTAGATATCTCAAATCAAGAACTATGCTAGACCTTTTATAGTAGTTCTTTGTTTGGCAATACATATCCAGTTCCAGCATGGGAAAAGGCAAAAGGCAGTTGTCTACACAAACCCACAGAATTAATTGTAATAAACCAGCAAATTCTTGACCTCGTGAGTCATGAATCAGCTAATATGAAGTACCTGTAGTTGTAAGACATCTGTCAATGGTTTTCTCTTGATGTGTGGGACAGCCAGCAATTGAGATGGTGTTTGTCCAAAGTAGGCTATCTGATCTTGCATGGCTCGCCGTTGCACCTTCAGCATTTCCAGTTGAATATCAGCAGCCAAATGGAAGTGCTACCAAATAAATGCACAAGACATTAAATGCATAATACTTACTGGATCTGCAATTTTGTCAATATCAACAGTTCCCTCATATGTGATGTAGAAGAACACATTGTTGGCCATTGCCGCTTCTTTGCCTCTCTGTTTATATCTGCAAAAGGAAGTTTCCATGATAAAACGGTGGTGCGTAGACATTGTGCAGAAAAAACATGAGGAGATTCATAAAGCAACTAGCCAGATGCCCTACCTCATTCATGGATGTCAAGAAACTTTATATATTATATTATTTCATATACTCCCTCTGTCCAACAAAAGATGTCACACTTTCTATCAAATTTGGATGTATCTATACACTAAGTCATGTCTAGATACATCCAATTTTTGATCAAGTTGAGACATCTTTTTTTGGACGGAGGGAGTATGTAACATGCTCGTTCTAAAAAAACACAAGCCTCAAAACATGAAGGCCGGACTTTGCCAACACTGAAAGTGCAAATCCTTGATCTTGCTACATTACATTAATCTTTTTCCTAAGTAATAACAATATATTTCTATCCAGAGGGTTTTGTGTTTCAACGATCATTACAAGGTCAAGCTATATTGATTGGAAAAGAGAAAACCTACTAATGGTGACAAAAACTTAATGCTTGAAAAAGAAAGGGGAAGACGTCAAAGGTACACGCACTATATCGAGATGTGCATCTTAATAAATTAGCAAGAGAGATACAAAAGAGAGTTGCCGGTCAGAAAGACCAAACCTACTAGATGACCATATAAGGATGGTCATCCTATGTACTACATACAGCCTCTCCCAAATTATTCCGTGCGTGTGCGCGTGCGCACGCGCCGCAGACAAACATTCCATCACGAAAAAGTTGCAAAAGGTAGTAGAAATATACTAGAACAGAAGAGAGTGTACCCAAATATTAGATCAATCCACTCATGCAGATGAGTGGAGACATGCTCACTCTCAAGAGCCTTCCGGTGTTTGTGAACAAAATCAACAGGGTTCTCAGCCCAAGGAGGTAATTCTACAGAATCTGCAATGTCGTTCAGAATTACATAACTCTGCGTTTATGTATTCTGTTACATACTTTACATAGGAAAAAATGGATTTACCTAGCTTTCCTCCAAGTTGAGTGGTCCCAAAATCGATACAATTTACATTGGTAAATACCTCGGGGAGATAAAACATCTCTGGAACCTGCATAATGTCATCATATCATAACATTGCATCAAACCTTGAATGGATTTTGGTATCACCCAATCAACATTTGGGAAAACATACTGAAGACACTAGCAACTTACTAGCTCTTTTACATCACTCATGTCTTCCAGAACACTATCCCATGTGCCAGAAAGGTCTGAAAACATGCGATCAGCATGATCAAATTTGCCACCTTGCAGTTGTATAGAGAGTGTGGTAAAAGGCTCCATTCTGAAAAGGTAATACAAGACCTGCAATGAATATAACTGATCAGCACAAGTACAAGAAAATCAAATGTTTTTGCACCAAAAATGTATTGAGCTACAGACAAAATATTCTAGGCCACCATTAATCAAGTATCAGAGGTTCTGTCTTCTAACCATATGAATAATATCAACAAAAGCAGAACCTGCAGACAACCAAAATTATATAGGAGGTGAACCTGTTAACAATCATATCGTAATACTAATACGATCCACATGCAAAGTTTTCACTGATCCAGGAAAAACCATGCCCAAGAGTCGCAACATAACATGTAGGCTCTTTAATGGTAATTCAGATATCATCTTCTAGTCTGCCTATTGCAAAATAATCGAGCTGAAATATATTAAGAACCCTGTTCAGTCTGCAGAGACCCAGAGTCGAATTTGATAAAAAAATCTTTACAAAATAGTGACTAGCTGACATTATAGGGGTAAACATTTTGTTCAGTTTTACAAAGAAAATATACCGTGCCAGCACTGGAGTAATGTGAACCATAATGAAACTTAGGGATGATTGGATCATCAAACGTCGAGTACCGTTCTTGGAATTTCTTTAGCCGTTCTGGGTTTAGTGCCCCAATTGGCTGCATTAAGTAGCATCCACTACGGTTAGCAGTTTAAACAATAGGTGAAAAGACAGAAGCAAAACAGGATGAAGATCAACCTTTGAAAGATCGCGGTAAGTAGCAGGATCATTCAGATCCAACACTTTGGATTGGTAATCAGCTATTATCCAGGGGAAAACAGGATACTGCACAAGCATAGAAGATTATTTGAATTATAGGTCGACCTTATTAGACATGAAAACTCAAAATGCATTTTGTAATTAAACTAACCTGAGTTATGTCATTATAACTGCGCCCAGCAAGAGTGTTCAGTTCCATCAAGTACTCAAAATTGCTAATCTGAAGAAAAAGGACATACTTGGATCTTGAAACTATCAACCAAAATAAAATAAAAAGAGCATATTTTAATGTTTGTGTACCTCCCAGTTAGCCCAGCGCTCCATCAACTGAGTCCTTTTAAGGATTTGCTCAGCTCTCTGAATGAAATATTATAAATAACTGTCAATCATCGTGTCATGTTGATAATTCTGGAGATTAGGATAGAAACACTTTACACTAACCTGAGTAGCTAGAAAAATGTCACTCAAATTAGGTGGTTTGGTGTGAATGATTGCCCGATAAGCATTTTTGCGTGCTTCCATATCCTAGATCAAGTATCAGAATTTCAGACACACATGAATTTAAGAAAGTTCTTTAGCTCTATTATGCGTGGACTTAAAGCTGCAGAGGGTAGAGTTTCATAAAGGTCGTACCCCGAAATCAAAAAAGAAATTTGACCTATCTACCATAAATAATTCCAAAGCACTTCGCCGTAACAGGTACCTGCAACAGGTCATCAAAATCACCAAATGAGTAAAATGGAAAATAGAAGCTAAACTATATGGTGGTGATTCACAAAAGCTGTGTGCAGTTATTCGCTCGAAAAGCACAAAATAGACACCTTTTGTTTGAACAGAACAAGAAATATGCATTATAGGAGTGCATATGAAAGCACTTCTAACTATAGAACCAGATTGGAAAATAAATATTTACCGCCTGCTATATATCTGATGTAGAGAAGAGATCAACCAGCTCCTATCTTTATCTTGCTGATAACATTGACCACTAGTGGATGCATGATCATCCATGTTACTGTCACTTGCATGCTCATCAATTATAAAGTTAATCCTCTTTGATGTAACCTGGAAACGAAATTACAGGAGCAAATGATATCAGCAGCTAAAGTAGGAATTGAAGAAACGAGAGAATATTCAACCATACAAAAACTTGTAATTCCATCAGCATAGTCTGATATGAAAGACATGCAGTTAAGCATAAAGTAGTGCACCCCTACACATATTTATATCATATTTTCTATAAAATGTTTTTTTAGATTTTGTTTTCATGTACACATTTACTACAACACACAAGGAGTGCAATAGTGCAGGATTCAAAACAATAGTAATATTAACACAACATTATCATTGCATGGGGGGTAGCTGATTCATCTAGAAAACAAAATAAATCAGAAGAAACAGGAGGCAATATTAATCATTGCTAATAACGAGGTTCCTCAAATTCTCAATACCATACATCTGAACAGAGGTTTAACGGTTTGTAGCCTACCAGACGCCTTGTATTTGCTAATCGCTGCATATGGGATCCTACGAATATATTTCACTAAGGTGTTCAGACAGAAGAAAATTGGAATTGCTAATACTAGAATGCCATGCAATTGAAGACATAAGCCATTTTGTTGCACTAGTTAACTGAAAGTGTACACTACTTCAAAAATTCGTTGATGTACAGAAATAAAACAGTATGGCAAAGCATCATGTTAGATCAGTGCAACATATATTGGTAATAACTGCAGTACGCATGGTGTTTACTGTAGCTGAATCGTTAATTAGCTAATTTAAGGACAATGAAAAACCTAAAAGTTGGAATTCTGAGTACCTTATGAGAACGCAATAGATTAAAGATGCACATAAGATAAGCTAAACTATAACATCAAAGCTCAGTTTCGCATTTTCATGAATGCTCATGCCACAAGAACTTTACTGGCCAGTTACATGACACAGTGCTTACTTGGAAAGTTCCGCGCACAACTTTCAATGGCCGCACCATCAACGATGGAAATTCCACGATAATTCTCTCATCAGCTTCAGTCGGCACATATCCAGGTGCAACAACTGTGGGTCGAACCAAATTGCGGTCCGCAGAAACGCCAGAACTTCTAGAATCTACTGATCCTTTCATGGATTGTTGATCCACTGACGAGGAATGCTGAAGTTGATCAACACTGCTGTGAGTAGTGTCGGATTCTAACTGCTCGTTGTCCTCATTTCTTTCATCCATTGACATTGCCTCAGCCATTATTACTGACGTTGATGGAATAGTGTCTGTTAGTGAAGAATCTGCACCCTCGGTGTTGCATTCATTTGATTGCACAACAGAACTAAGAAGCTTTCGATCATCATAATCGGCAGCTGCGCCCACATGATCAGATCCCTTGTAGTTCCTTTTCATAAATCTTCTCATTCTTGAAGAACTTTCAGTAAAATCTAATTTCCAGAAAATCTGCAAAATGCAGAAGTGAAAAGAGATCTCAGGATATGTCCTAGAGAGTTTTTTCCTTCTCTCTTTTGACAGAGTGCTTTCTCATGCAGATGTAAAGATAGTTGCATGAAAACAACTCACTATTCCCAAATGTACTGGTAAACAGAGTGTGTGCCTTGATAAAGAAAGGGCAGGGAAAACGAGATAAAACAAATAATTTAGTAAGTGTACATACACGGTCAGGAGAACATAGTGGTTCATCAAAAGGTCCATATAGTCTTCCCATCTCTGTCAGGCAGTGAAGAAGATGCCGCCATGCTCGAACTCCCGTTGATGCACGATGCCGATTCAACACATCAGCTTGTGTTTGCCTCTCCATCTGCATGATCCAAAGTTTATAGGATGTATGATAAATTATAAGCACCAGAGATGAAAATGTTCCAAGTAGATTTACCTCAAGTCGCTGTAAATTTCGTGCTAAAGCAAAACCAGAAACAAGAATTGCAACATATTTGTATGAAAGGGCTGAAAAATCTCTTCCTGAAACAGGCTTCGAATCAGCTGATTGCAGGCACTCCATCCAAGCTGCACTCATGGCTTCAGATGTATTCCACCTCTTTGCACGCTCTATATCACTTGCACTCCTCCTCTGTCCCGATGTTGCCATTGCTACGGCACTAAGACCTCTTCCTGAACCAATCTTAGCTGTCCGTTCGAGGTCCCGTGTAGCAACTAATGCCGCAGCTTTAGCTCCTGCTTTGTCCTTTGGGGTGGACCCAGGCTTGTTGGGCGCAGTTTCAACAGGCTTCTGGAAACTTGAGAAGGTTTGCAGTCTTGCTGCTGCTTTACGCTCAGGCAAAGACGTGTCATGCCGACTCAAGGTATTCCTTCGAGGTGTTACTATTTCTGTCCCAGAGGCACCAGCAGCCATCATGGCTAATGCCATTGCAACCGGTGGTGAGGCAAAAGCAGCCGCCCATCCAGGCGATATCATTGAAAGAGCAGCCTGAGCCCAAGAAAAAGTGGAAAAACGACCCATAAATTGATTTCTTTTAAAGGAAAAAATATGACAACATCTGATAGTTAGCTTGTCAAAAAAGAAAAAAAAAGTCAGGTAGACAATAGCTACACCAAGGGAGTAATAACAGGATCAGAACTCAGGGCAAGCGTCAAGAGGTGTGAATCAGCTAGTTACTACTTACTGTCAGCTTCTGGTTTTCTCAAACATCAACTAAGGGCGTGTTCGGTAACGCTCCAGCAGCCAGCTTCCCAAAATCTCAGCGAGAAGCTATCCCGAACGCCTCAGATCCAAGAAGCTAGATTCGAGAAGCTGACCGATTCGCACGTACAAATTGCGGAGCTAGCAAATCGGTCCGCTGAGAAATTGGAGAAGCTGGCTTTGCTTGGTAATTACGGGTGCATGCCACCGCCAAGTGATCAGCAAACAGTTTTCTTTCTCTATTTCCCACTCGTTCCTCTTCTCGCTCTCGTCCCCGTTTCTTTTCCTCTGCTGCCCACGCCACGGAACCCTAGCCAAGGTCCGGGCCGCCGCCACACCGGCGCCGCCGCCCTCCGGCGACAAAGCCGGCGTTCGGTCGCGCGTCCGCCACCTTGTCCTGGCCGTCGTCTACCGTCTCTGAGACCGCCGCCTCTTCCCGCGTACGAGCTCGCGGACGCCTTCCCCTGCAACCCAGCCGCCCCGACCTTCTCCAGCTGCCCCGCCGTTCTCTGGCCGCCCCACCCTTCTCCGGCTGCCGCGAACTCCTCCGGCCGAACAGCAGCTCGACCTCCACCCAGTTCTTCACGAAGGTAGCTCCTCCTCCTGTACCGATGCATCCGTTTGATGTTCAGTGCTACTGCCATGTTTATTTTCAGTTACAAATCGACCCAGCAATGTACAGCACTTTGCTAGAAGGCCAACCTTCTTCCTCCTGTAACGGGCTGAATCGGCCTAAAATGGGCTTCCAGCCTGAGGGCAGAAGAGAAGCTGTGCCGAACGTTTTTCAGCTTCCTCTAGCGATTTGAGAATCCTGGCAACGGAGTGAGAAGCTGGAAGTTGAGAATTTTGAGAAGCTGGGCCACTACCGAACACGCCCTAAGAGTCAAGGTTATCGGATTAGGTGAACCTGGATAAAATCATATTATATTATGTTAAGATTATTAGCTTATGGTGAGTTTATGGATGATTGGACACAATCCAGCCTTCCACTTACAGACTAAGGCTGCGTTCCGCATTGAGGTGGATTGTGATAATCCATCATTTCCAATCAGCTTTAGCCTATTTTTTCCACCAACATTTCTCTGTAATTGTGGCCACTGGCCATTTTTCCACAGCAGATTATAAAATAAATCAGCATAAGTCGACATAATCTGTCGGATTGCTTTTTCCCAATTTAGGGAGATGGAGAATACAAGTAAAACAAGCATAACAGAGATCACCATCCAGGATTTATAGCATGTAATATAGCAGTGCAATATGCCACTGATGCAGAGTTCGGCATTAACATCATGTTAATTCACTGACGAACCGAACCAAACGTTGATTTTACCAAGAGTCAGGAAGTACCTCAATGGGCAGTGCATCAGCTGCCAAAGCACGGTCATCAGTAATCAGCGGATTCCGTCCATCATAAGAAGTAAGCTCATGAACACCAGCCAAAAGTGGCCGCCACCTTCGTAGGATGGCTATAAACGGTGGTAAAATTAGCTCAATATATTGTTTCCTTAGGGGGCTTCTGTCCCTACCAATAGCATGCCATACCTGCATCATGAGCAAGATAGCATGAATCTTATACTACCTCTTAACTGTCGTACCGAAAGAACTACACGTAGAATTTGACAGTGTAACTGGCGACATTCTTTTCGGATCGGAGGGAGTATGATTTTTACTCTCCCTAATAAATAAAGCAGTACCAGCAGTCTCAAAGTAAAAGTGACATTTATTTACTAAGTTATCACAGGTCATAAATCATAGTAGCTTTACAAATTTGAACAGACAGCTCATTGTTCGGAATAAGAGTCATAGGCAAAGTAGAGCATGGAAGTCAAGGTTGACTTCAGAATTAGGGTATGACATGCTTAAGTGCAGAATGCAAAGCAAAGCTACAAACTCACCTCTGAATAGAGAATAGAGGAAGCAACCAACACCCTCTGTCTCTTCGACTCGGTAATTGGCATATTTAGGATGGGGCCAAGCACACTGTACAGTTATAAGAGTTCCAATGAAATAACAATTGACATGATCCATAATAGACTGGCTTGACCACTTACATTGTGATACTAATATACTGAGACAACTATTCTTCCATACAAGTTCTAGTTATAGTTAACTACTGGAAACATAGTGTGAAAAAAAAATTCAAGTATTGAAATGTGCATCTGAAAAAATTAACATGAAAGACTGTTTCAATGCGTTTTTATACAAATGTTCAGCTCCTATCAGAGATCATTCACACAGGATTCTGCTATGCTAAATGGACTTTCCCCTACAATTTCAGTTCAAAAATGCTAAATATATTTTGGGCTTTGTAACGTTTTCCTCTCAAAACATATTGCAGTAGTTCAATGGAAAAGCATAGTTTGTAAATCTCATTTTTCCAGCAGTTAAAAATGTACTGATCTAATTTTGATAGTTTGATACTTGATGGAGCATAGTGCTTACCTCCAAAGAAGTGCAGGCCGTGGTTTTCTTGGAGATGAGTAACTGTTGCCATCAAATAGCATCAGGCTTCCAGCCTGATGGCCCGTCCCTTCTGATATGACATCTTTTATGCTAGTGTTCTTCATAAGAGCATCACCTTCACCATTGTCATCCTCCCTCATCGAAACAAGAGTCATTCTGAGCATGCAAAGAAATGGCTGGTCACTATCTAGCAATTGATAAAGTGCAGCCATAACCCCCATACCAGGGCCAGACCCCCCTCCAATACCAAGACCACCACCAAGTCCTGAATCATCTAACAAGAGTGCCTGCAGCACTTCGAGTGATTTCTTCACAAGTGGAAGCTCAACCCAATTCCCATTTGAGTCATTCTCTAGAACAGATCTCCAAGATTCCGAATCACTTCCACCGCCACCAAACAAATCAGATTTGGATGGAATGCCGACGCCATACCATAAGCGGCTTCTGTACTTCCAGCTTTCTGCAAGATCTGCAATGCAGCTCCCATAAGACACAAATGCATGCTTGACAGATTCATATGGCTCAGCTGCTGCTGCTGCTGTAAGGCGCTCCATCACGGCAGCAGAAATTTGTCCATTCGCATCAGCCATAGAAGTAAGCACCTGCTTTGGTCATGCAGTAATCAATAACAAATGCAGCATTCATATGAATAAAAAATAGACAACTAATCTGCCACTCTGCCAGCAATTTCTAAGACTAGGCATAAGTCATGAAGGAACACTACCGATGCAGGACAAGGTGACAAAGGTAAAGTGCATTTGTGAAATATCAAGCAATTAGGACCTAAATAGCTATTATATAAAGCTAATAAAGATATGCCAAGATTCCTGGAACACAGTTCAAGTATGAAATCAAACTATAATTCTAAACATTGGTTAAATACTCATGATTCTGCAACAGTCTGGCACATCATATTTTAGGAAAGACATATGCAAGATGACTATCATGCATAAATGTAGAAGTACTCAAATTTTAAGCCCTTTTAGAACCAATAATACTTTTGATCAGAATCATGCCAATAATGATCGAATATAATAGTCTGCACTTCTTAGTTCTTACATCTAGTGGAAGGCCTCCAGCATCACTGGACAAAGATGACCGCCTCGACAGCCCAGCATCCACATGTTCACTACCGGTTCTGTCCAATGAAGTTGTCCGACTGGGAGCAGACGAAGCCATGGAGGAAGAAGATAAAACACTACTGAGTAAACGGGACGTGCAAAAATTTTGACCTTGTAACCTCAGATGATCTTCTACAAGCATGAGGATAACAATTGCATTTTCAGCTAGTGCTACTGAGAGATGGGCAGCATTTTCTGCTTGTACTTTTGCTTCTTCAGGAGACAAGCCCTCAGCAGCAACTCC
Source organism: Poa annua (assembly GCA_026929855.1). Lineage (NCBI taxonomy): Eukaryota > Viridiplantae > Streptophyta > Magnoliopsida > Poales > Poaceae > Poa > Poa annua. The sequence continues at coordinate 79,351,313 of CM049433.1, forward strand.
AGCAGCTGCTGCTGCAATTACTTCAGTCTGTTGTAGACACAACAAGTAATTATAGATAAGAGACAGATAAAAGTATAAAATAGTCTCCTGGTAAAAAAAGGTCAAACTGCAAGAACTAGCATCATCATGTATGCACACCGGTCAAACTAACATTAATAGTATGGTAGTTAAAGTGGTGTTTTCTTGTTCAGAGGTAATGGAAATGTAAAGCTACCGGTTGTACTGTTTTACTATTTAAACATTATGTTTCCCCGTAATTCGTTACGCTGACCTTTCCCCACAACTTGTCAACATGTAAGATCATCTTTGGATTGTTGGATTCCAATCCTAGAGAATTTTTCCTATAAAACCCTTTAAATCAGAGGAAAATGCTACCCAGCTTATACAGATTTTCATATGCCCCCTATTCCATAGGTATTTTCACGTCCACTCCAACCTCATGTTTCCACTGATTTGTGTAGTTTTGAGGCACTTTTCCTGTGTTTTATCCAAACGACTATTCCTGCTATTTTCCTGTATTTAGCAATATTGTGTTTTGCACTTGCATTCCTAGCACTGTTTTTTGCTATTACTGTGTTCTTTATTCCTGTGATACAAAGGGGGCCTAAAGTGCGAAGAGAACCAAATAAATTCCAACACATAGCAAAGAAACAATGAACTACAGAAAGTAGTAACAACAAGTAACAACAAAAGATGTAAGAAACAAGAGCTTGCGCCTTGCGCATACACATAAAACATCAAATGCAAAGAAAATCTTGTCTACCTGAACTTGAAGCTCCCTGGAAGAAAAATCAAGCAGGTCGCTTAATAATCTCCTTCTGAAAATTGGCAATGACTCTTCACGCCTTAAAAGAACAAAATGAGCTGATTGTTAAAAAATGAACATGTAGACGACAAGAAAATAATGGGCAAATGGTAGGCGGTAACAGAGAAAATAAATTCTTCGACTAGCTAGCCATTTGGCTACTTCAACTAGGTCCATATACACACAAACAGAGAGACAGAGAGAGAAAGAGAATACCTGATCCTTTTGTCTCCAGTGCTAGATCCTCCAACCATTGAAAGCCATTCTGCACAATGAATAGTAGCCTCCACATCCTATATTGCCACAGCAGTAGCAAAAACATTGAAGTTACAAGGTAGAACAGGTAGTGATACGACCAGCCTAAACACACTCAGAAAGAAGGTTGCACGACTCTAAAGCAAAAGGTTTTCGAATAAAATGATCTGCCGAAGTTATCTTACCCTCCACCCATCTTTTTGTCGCATTGAATGCTCCAACATGATAATCAGGAAATTGTGTACGAGGTCTTCAATCTCACTCATGCTTACACCATCAACATTATTTTTACTACCAATCTGTAATTAGAAACTTACAGAATTACAGCTATGGATAGCACAGTATAAAATGAGCCGTTGAAACTCGTGCATCCTATATAAATCACATTCCAATGTGTCATGATGTTAGAAAGCTTGCAGTACTTACTTCATGATTATAAATCAAAACCTCTAAAATCCATTCTGGCCATTCTGCAATTGAGGTCATTGTGGTTCTATTCTCAGGATGACTGCAAGCCAAAAACAGAATATCCTGAAACGATATAAAAGGAAGATTTTACACCACAAGAAATTAAGCAGGTAAGTTGGAAAACAAGGCAACAGAAAAGGCAAGAATGGATTACATTAGAGCAAACAGAATTAACACAACTACATGTGGGGTGTTTGGCGATATGACATCATCAATGTACCTACCCTATGCAAATAGAACAGATATATGTCGATTGCTCTTTTGAGTTCTTAGCTGACTTGTGACCTTGACAACTGCTGGTTATGGATCTCATGGATATGTATAGGCATTCAAATAAAAGCCACACAGGCATTTGGTTTGACTGAGAATGGTTTTGCCCACAATATGGAACCAGTTGACTCTCCTCAGTTGGCTAGTTTTCTTTCCTATATGGGCAATGTGCTCGGAAAAAGAAGGTTTTTTAGGTCTAACAAGCACGTAGCCTTGCAAATTTGCAAGGCAACGCTATATTGCAATTTCTTTGCCTATCAAGGGAGCCAACCAAGCCTTTAAAGCAACAACTTTCCCTGTTCATTTCAATGTGGTGTGCCTTAATACCACCCATCACTCAACTTGTCATTACCACAGCAGACAAGATCAATCTCTACCACCACGAGTCATTTAAGTAACCAAGATGATAGATAGTGCAGCCTTACAAATACTGCGAACAGGATGGTAACGGCACTACGTTGTGGAAAGAGTAAAAAAAATAGCAATCCCAATATATATAACAATTCCAGTAGAGAAACAAGGAGTAACACATGACTATAAATTCTGGACTAAAAAACCACCTAAGTTATTGTTAGTTTCTGTTAAGATGAGGGAAACACCAAGTACTGTATCATGATAGCACAAAGGTGGACTACAATTGAAACTGGGTGCCCACTTTAACGAACCAAGTTGGTCATAAGCCATCAGAAAGAAGATAAAAATAGACTGACGGGAAGCAAAAAATTATTGTGTTTATACTGACTAATGCAGGAACAAATAGCTAGCTATCCTCCCAATAAACAGAAAAATATACAAGCTCTCTTCAGTAGCTCACATCGGCAGCGAAACCTGGAATCCAATCTAATTAGTACTTCATCACTCACAAGTAACAGCACACCTACTGCAGGGAACTATTTAAATTGTAGCATTTGTTCTGAAAAGAGAACTTTAGGGTGTGTTCAATTCCAGAACGGACCGGAATGGAATGGAACGGTTCCACACCCAGAGCTCATCCGCACCCGTTTCTCGGAATGGCATATTCCACGTAGATGCGGAATCCACCCGTCCGGCCGATTCGGCCGGACCGAGTGGAACGGTGACTGCCACGCGCTAATTAATCAAGTTTAACGCTAATTAATCAAGTTTAGCATTAATTAATCAAGTTTAGCATTAATTAATTAAGATTAGAAATAATTAATCAAGATTAGCAATAATTAATCCAGTTTAGGAAATAATTAATCGAGTTTAGAATAATTCCATTCCATTCTCATCCCATTCCAAAACCGAACACAAGAATGGAACGGTTCCATGATAATTTTTTGTCCAAACCGAACACAGGAATGGAACGGTTCCAGTGGAATGGAATGGTTCCATTCCGGTCCGTTCTGAAACTGAACACACCCTTAATCCCTACAAAGCAGCAGCATTACCTTGTTCATTGAGATGAAAAGAGAACTTGTTCAATGCAATTTGGAGATACTCTTATTCTCTTAATGACATCACAAAATTGTAAGGCAAATGTGATCAATCTTTTACTGTAATAAATGGCAGTCCAAAACTATCACAAAGGAAAAGTGCCAACATCTATATAGTATAAGCTAACTTCAACATGGAAATTGATACCATGAAATAACAAAACACACCTGTATTGCGCGAGCTTGGAATGACCTTGATGCATATGGAAGCGTGCGGAGCAGCACTAGCAAAAGTTGAATGTGTTCAAAACGGTGGCCAGAATCATACAGGTTCAAATTTTCATCAGTTGAAGAAACATTAATCTGTATTCAAGACAAACAACAAGGAAATGGTCTATCAGAAAGGTGATAGAGAGAATCAGCAGATAATTAAGTCAACTGATCACATAAATCCATTTAAGCCGAGTCAAAAACATATCAAATTATCTAGACAATTAGCAAGCATCATACCGCAGCAGAAATTAAAGCCATATAGACATTTGCAGTCATAAGCCTCCTTGGGGCTGCTTGGAAAGCTTTCTGCAATGCAAAAAGTAGCAGCGATACTCTATCTTCTAACACAGTATTTCCTTCTTCATGAACTGTCGTCAGAAGATCACCAGGCAAATTTGCATTTGAAACACTCGAGGCAAATTTTAGGTGACCTGATGCAACCAGAGCACCCAGAATGTGAATGATTCCAACAACAATTCCATCCCCTTTGTCAACACTGTATACATTATTCCGGACGTTATCAGCAGTAATTGAGAAGTTGATGCCACCCAAATTCTTCAGCAGCTGATTCTCAGAATTGGAAATATTTCTTCCTATGTTTGCTCCCAACATCTTAAAAGAAGCACTGTTTGTGTTTGTAGCTTCATGTTTAGCTTCTTCATGAACAATGGATTCATGTTGTTCAGCTAGCTGAATTTCATCAGCCTGGTGATATACTTCACCACTGGTGGCTTTTGTGTCAGAATCCCCATTACTCGGCACATCACTTTCACTTAAAACTGCACCAGGGTTGTCCAAAATATGGTTATTACCAGCTTTAGCTTCGCGTTGTAAAAGAACGAGAAGTGCTTCTACACCACCACCAGATATGAATGACTGGGCAAACATGTTGGCTCTAGAAATGTTAGGCTGCACAATCAGCCTATAGATCAGGTGAAGCAACCTTGCTACCTGCCCAACAAGCACATCAATAGGATCATAAGAAACAGCTTCATAGTAGATTGCCAATTAAGCTACAGATAAGGTGATCCTATACATCTTTCTTACAACTTTCATAAGATCATACTTCCTCCAATCCAAAATGTAGTTCTTTTAGGACATTGACAGTCTTCAAGGTGATACTTTGACCATCAATTTCTGTGCAGACATGTTGCCTTCATATAATTATACGTTATAAAAGTATATTTCATGATAAACTTGGTAATATCAATTTGACGTTTTGAATGCTGGTACTCATAGATGGATGGCCATACTAAGAAATATTTGACTGGGAAAAATGTTACCAGGACCTACATTTTGGATCAGAGGCAGTATATAATGTCACAAAAGAATAGTATTGCCCAACCACAGGCAATCTTTAAGAGCCAAGAGCAATTGTAACTCCTAATCTGTCACAACTCATTATTAATATGACCCGCTTCTCCTTATTTGTATGAGCACATGTGCATCAGGTTCTGAAGTAACTACAGGGATTTCCAGTATATGTGTGTGCATCACTGGATACCTTCCATTGTGAATAATTAATTCAACAAAATTTTGCATATATGATATGTAGAGTTGAAACTTGAAACATATACCTCAACAACAAACAAGAGAAGCACTGATGAAAAGATTTCTACTAACGCTACACGCCATTTACCTGATTAGGCTGTGGGCAGTCAACAATAAACCCAATTAAAGAGCGAACATCATCTGATGCCACAGTGGAAGATGCTGCTCCAAGAAGAAGTTCAATAACAACCAAAAGTTCATCAATTAGAGCATTCACTTCACCCAAGGATCTCTTTGTTCCGGTAAGTGGTAAATTATCGATTGAATCTGGTTCCCGAATTGCCCAGTAACACCTTCTGCAGCCATCAAGAAGCATTTGCAATGCATTTGCATCTCGCATGCAAACAGACTCTGTAAATACCATGTCTGCAAGTGAGGACAGAAGCTTCTTCTGTAAACCGTAGTTGCATGAGCTCCACATCTTCAAGTCCAACAGCAAAGTGCGGAAAAGCTGCACCTTAAGCTCATGATTGTTTCTTTGAGACTGGCACAAAGATACAATGGCGGCAACTAGCTCTTCATTAGTCACTGCCTTTTTTTCTCCACTTCCCAGCTTTGAAAGTGTTTGTAACAGATAGTGTAAAACACGTGACAAAAGCTCAGGTGCACATGTCCTGCATAATTCTTCATTGTTGCCAGGATGTTGAATAGCCAGGGAAATGATCCTCAAAACTGGGGCAGAAAGGGAAGCAGTGCCAAATGACAGCGACAATTCACCAAGTGCAGGTTCAAGAGTATCCGTCTGAACACTGCTTATAGTCAACGGAAGTAAAGCCATTGGACCACCATAAGCTAAGGCCCACAAAGATTCGGCAGGCCGCACACGAGATGAAACATGAACCAACCCAAGAACCTCTGCAGGCCTTCGATGTGTGCCTAAATTTCAACAGAACAGAGCATCGATAAAATCACATGTATAACAGCACATCACTCAGTAAGTTCAGAGGTAACTGAAAATTTCAATATTGAACTAACCCAGCATCATCCTTACAACAAAAAGGTTGACAATCTGATATCATATAAGAAATCCAATTAACTAAATAACTATAGTGGGAAATGATAAGTAAATAGCTTTCCATTGCGCAATGAGAATGATGTAGATGACTTGAGACAGCGTGAACCTGCCTTGGTGATTTGCCAACAGTTTGTAGCAAGGTTAGCATTGAAATACTGACTCATGAGTAAATTACTGACTTCCTTGTACATTGAACGTCTTGCTAATAGATATTATCATCTCTTCACTTGTTTTTCAATATGACACTTCATCTGTATTGTTATGTGAAAGTCTTATTTTGGGTCCTTCAACTTTAGCCTACAGTTTGTACACCGACTAAACTTTAAGGGGTCGTTTGGCACCCATCATTTTCATGGAATTCATTTCAGATTCCATACCCAAACGTGTTTGGCTGTCATGGAATTGGAATGTCATTTCAATTGGAACTCCAAAGAATGCCTATGCTATGTTAACTCAATTCATATCCCTAATGCTGTCATTTCTCTGGAATTCATTCATTTAATTTTTGCCAAATGAAATGAAAGGATGGGTGCCAAACGAGCCCTAAAATAATACTATTATAGGACCAAAATGAGAAAGTTGCTGGACCACGATAGGACATTTAAAAGGGCCTCCCCTCTAGTTTTTCCTTTAAACAAAGTCCTGAGAAATATCAGAACCAAAATTGCACTTGTGCAAATGATCGAGGCCACCTCATTATATGGATAGAATGTAATAACATGTTTATCTCAAGAAAAAAACTTGCAGTTTTGCTGATTCTCAGTCACCTGAATTTTTATTAAAAAATCAGTCGCCTAAAATTGCACATCATTTACCAAAAATCATGGTTCTGAAAATGTGCAATTTTACAAAAATTTAACTGCGTTTTTAGGATTTAGGTTATGTGCAGGAGTGAGTAGAGATGAGAGTATGTTGATCCATAGGACTAAAAGCATGACTGAGATTTCGCATAATTGCAGGCATCAGTTTCTAAGTTATAAAGTGTTCTCTATGTGCGTAGCTATTCCACTTGGGCAAATAGACCATAGTGTAATTATCAAGAAACATAAGTGATAAGATGCAATGCTTATAAAGGAAAAGGGTCATAGTTAAATAAATAAAGAAAAGGGGGGATAAAACGAACCTGCTGAACCAGAAGGGGAAGCATCTGGACAAAAACGGCCACTGAGAAGACTAGGGTGATAAAGAAGATGCAAGCAGCTTCCAATCTCATGATTCAGTGCAAAGCTCTGTTCAGCCATGTTCTTCATATGGTCATTTGTGGCCTTCCATGGCAAACCCGCACCATTTCCAAAACTGGGAAGTATATCTCCGCCCCTGAATGCCAGACGACTCATTCTGTCTGGCCCTATTGGCTCCCGGAAGATGTAGACGGGACCCATTTCAGCAAACAATGGGCATTGCCTCCGGCGCCTCTGCAGGCCAGCAATAGTTGGTGGTGGATTCGTCCCAATGCAGCAAAACGCCAGTGGTTTCGATATGCGCGGGAAATCAAAAGCACGGCTCTCATGCAGACCACCATCCACATACAACCTCAATTCACTGTCTCCCTTCCCAAGCAAACCCTGCTTGTTTGTGTGCTCTAGCCCAACAAAGTACCAGCGCTGAGGCTTGAATGCATAAGTGAAGTGCAGAGAAGCCTTCTTACCTCTCCCACCCTCACTCTCCACCACCAAGAATTGGCCGTGGAAGTAAGCCTCCACACCCTGGTTATCCGAAGAGAGAAAACTGAAAAGTCGTGGCATGTGTGTTGTACCTTCTCCTGCAAGGGCGCTGGCTGCTGCAGCTGCTGACATTGCTGATGATTTTCCAGATGTTGCCGCAGCAGCAGCAGCAATGGCAGCTGCAGCTGTTGCTGTGCTAAGTGTGTCCGAGAACGATTCTATGTAAATCCATGTAGCAAATCCGTAACCATTCGAGAAGGGCCACCTGCTGTCGCCAGGACCAAGCAGACCAGAGCTCTCCCCATCAAACTCAAACGTCGTGGCGGGACCTCTTGCTTCCTCGCTACCCATAGCTTTCTCAAGTGCCAGCATCAATGGCGTAGACCAGCTCGTCCCGAGCGCCTTCTTGACCAAGCCAAGCCAGGAATGGAGGTCCTTCACACTAAGCGAGTGCCCACCCAAGAGCTGAATGCACTGAAGCAGTGGTGCCGCATCCCAGCAGCTAGTACTGCTCCGACCTGTTCCAACAAACAACTTCTCTGCAGACCCAAGGAGCACGGCTAAGAGGCCTGACGAAGAGCACATGGCACGGTTGCGGGTGCAGGCCCGGAGCGCGGCGTGCAGGCCCACGGCCATACGAGTACGTGGTGATGGCTCCTCACCGCAGGGCAGGAGAGGCAGGAGCTCGGCAGCAGCGATGGCAGCACGCGGGTTGGACATGATGCTCGGGGGAGCACCGGTGCCGGTGGTGTCGCTAACCTTGTCGAGGCCATCCACGCCGCCCATGGTTCCGAGCAGCACATCCACGACGTAGTGCGGTAAATCGCCCTGATCCTCTGAAACCATATGGCGGAGGCAGTCCACCCCGCCCCCGCCACTGCCCGTGATGGCCGCATCCACGGCCCGCACCACCTCCTGTGGCGCATCAGCTGGCACTCCCGGGGGGCGATGCTTACTCCTCCGCGGTGGGGAAGGATCAGATGTCACCGTCGTTGCGCCGCTGCTTGTTGTCGGACTTGAAGACCCCTTCTCGACCTCGACGGAGCGCTGCTCCTGAGGAGGCATCGGCGGCCGAGCAGGCGTGCCCGCGCTCGCCTCATGACTCGAGACGCCCTCCTCCGCAACCACCTCATCGCTGAGCGAAACGGCCGCGTACTGCTCGACGGAGGGCTGCTCCTGAGGCATCAGCGGCGGAACAGGCGTGCCAACGCTCGCCTCCTGACTCGAGACGCCCTCCTCCGCAACCGCCTCATCGCTGAGCGAAACGGCCGCGTACTGCTCGACGGAGCGCTGCTCCTGAGGCATCGGCGGCGGAGTGCCCGCGCTCGCCTCCTGACTCGAGAGGCCCTCCTCCGCAGCTACCTCATCGGCGAGCGGGACCGCCGCGAACTGGTCCACGGAGCCCTGCTCCGGAGGCACCGGAGTCGACGCTGGCGTGCTCGTGCCAGTCCCCGGACTCGACGGCGCCTCCTCGACACCCGCCTCCTCGGCGAGCGTCCCCGGTGGAGGCAGCGGCGAGGAATCGTCCATCTCGTGGGCGTCCTCGGCCATCACAACATCAAAACCAAACCCGAATAAAGTCTCTGGATAAGAATGCGGGCAGGAATCGGTCAACGATAGTGAAGCAGTGGGCGATTAAGCGAAGGTGGGGACTGGCGGGGATCGAACTGAACAGCAGCGCGCAATGTGGGGGGCGGGGATTAGATCTAGTAGTAGGTGTTCGTGGAAATGGCTGCGAGGAGGTGGGATCAGTGGCGACGCATGGCGAGATCCAGGGGGCGGGCTCACGCGGGCGTTGGAGCGGCGGGCGGCCGCCGCACGGAGAGCGGCGGGTGGGAGAGGCCGAGAGGCGGGGGCGGAGGAGGAGGGAGGGAGGGAGACCGGAAGGAGGCGGCGGCGGCGGTGGAACGGCGTGGAGCGGAATCGCGGCGAACAAGGAGGAGGCGCTCTGTTCTTCCCCTCTCTCGCGCAGCAAAGGAGGCAGCAGGTGACCAAATCGGTTCGACCGGAACCGTGCAGCGCAGGAACGACCGGACGCCATTCTCGTCTGGAGAAGCTGACGGGTGGGCCTGAAACGCAAATAATGGGAAGATAAAGTGGGTTTTCTTGTTTAAGTGTCAACTAATAAATACGTACTACTCTCTGTTCTGTTCGTAAAATGATGCCTTAACTTTATCTAAATTCAAAAAAAAAAATACGTACTACTCTCTGTTATGTTCGTAAAATGATGCCTTAACTTTATATAAATTTAAAAGTCTAGAGGGTTTCAAAATGTAAGCCGCTTCGTGAGAGTTACATTTTTCAAGAGACTTTCAAAAGGCTAATCGTTGAGACATACGAGCAGACAGATACATACATGTAAACGTGTGTTGTATTTTCTTACCAATAATGTTTTCATTCACTAATGCATAAGGAGAAGTGCTAAGCCATCCTTTCATATAAATCGACGACCAATATAATTAAAAAGACATCAAAATATATGAAACACCCCTAAAGAACCTCCGGCGTGGGATTCATTGACTGGCCCATGGCCAGTCACGCTGTAAAGTTCTATTGTTGTCCTTAAAAAAAGACTGAGCTACCCTTCAACTGGTAGCATAGTACAGCAATAAAAACTCCTAAAAAATGATCAATATGAAAAAAAAATACACGAGATGGTTGCGGACATGGTGTATTTTGTCCTAGTGCAACCTTAAAAGGTGCTCCAGCTTGCATTGCCAGCTTCTTATATTCACAAAAAGTTAACATTCAGATGAATTGCCACAAGAAATAGAGTATGCAAAACCAAGCACGATTGAAGAACTACTCAGAAGCGAGCAACCACGGAAATGGCCCCCAGTTAATAACTTGCAAACGAAGGAAAGGTACATCACATCCAACAGCCATTTGGTCCGACAGTGACGTGCAAGCTGAGCAATTTGATAGCAGGATCCTCGTGGCCCTCGGTTCCGGCAGTGGACCGGCGGTGATTGTTTCCACCGTTGTTCGCCTGCCGTGTCGATCGCGTCGTCAGTTCTGTCCAGGTACGAAATTAGGTGAGCTGAAGAAGAAGCAGCCAAGCAGGGTTGCGACTTTGGCCGCTTCAACCGGGGTTGCGATCGGGGGATAACCATGTTCAAATTACCAGTGAAACAGACGAGCAAAAATGTCTGAAATTTTCCTAGGAGACATGGAATATGTTGCCGGTTTTTGTTAGTACTTATTAATTATGTCATTTAAGCTAGGTTTTCTTTTCTATAAGTTGAATCTAAAAGCTGCACTCTGCACTAAATTACACTTTCATAAATCGTGTTGAACACTCAAGTCCAGATGTAGAGGGAGTGATGGACCCAGTTTATAGTACTGTATCCTCTCAGCATCGGACAAGATTGATTATACACACAGACACGGCAGACGGAGTCACGGAGAGATAATAAACGAAAAGAAGGAATCTGTGGAGTACTAATTTTCAACACATCTATCAATCAACTGTGCATTCAAGTCGCGGAGAGGGAAGGACACGGTGCTTGAATTTCTCTGGATGCTCCTCTCCTTGGTATGTGTAGTGACGAAGTAAGTTAAACATTTGCTTGCTTCCCCCAAGTGCCAATAGAAGTCAGAGGAATCTCGAACTAGTGCTAGAAAATTAACCAGCAGGCCATGGTTCATCCATTCATCGCTCCAATTGAGTACTCCCTCCGGTCCGAAAAGACTGTCGTAGGTTGTATGTACCGATTGTATGTGAGATGTACTTTTCTTCCGCCACTTTTTTCGGATCGGAGGTTGTATTTTTTTTTACCAAATCCACGGAACTATTTCTAAATCAAGCCCCTCGGTTTGGCGCATATGACGATGGAGATTGTGCATATATATCGACGCCAACATTTGTGTGGCGTCTGGACACATATATATACAAGCTCGGCGCCGACCTTGTTTGGTGCCAGAAGCTTGGGGCCGACCTCACTTCAGCGTACGAATTCGGTGACGCCGAACTGTGCAACCTCGTCGTCACTCTCATTGGTGAGGCTAGATTTGAAAATAATTCCGCGAAGACACCTCATATGTATTAGTTTTGCTCGGGGCCATTTTTTGCAAAACAATACTCCAACTGAGGAGCAAAACCAAGCGGCCAAGCCTATATTGATAGCGGCGGCATGCAGAGAACAGAACCACAATCTTGCTATATTATTTTCTTTTCCATGAAATGCCACTGTCCATTTTACCTCAGCAACAGCAGGAAGTTAGGATCGGCATGCCGTCTAAACTCTTGGAACGGGAAAGAAAGAAAAGACAAGTGACCATCTATCAAATTTACAAGGGGCAACGGCGTACGGTAGGCATCATGCAGGAACTGATGCAGAAAAAAAAAGGGCCTTTGTTGTTCCTGCCTGCGGCGTATGTGTGTTAGCTAGATCCATCCAGGTGGGTAGTGTTGTTGGTAACGGAACAGTCGAATTTGGTTCAGTCAGAGGGCTCTGGCCTTGACGACGTCCATGCTCATCTCGCTGGGGTCGGTGGCCTGCAGCTCCACCTGGATGCCGTCCAGCTCCCTCTTGAACCGGTCCTTGGAGCTCGCGTACAGCATCTTGCTCCGGGTCCTCGACGTGTCCGGGGACCTGCAGCCATCATCATCAGTACTGGATAATTCGAGAGAGAGAAAGAGAGGCCCGGGAAGAAGAAGAAGAATAAGAAAAAAAGTGCTGTAGGTACCAGGAGATGAAGAAGATCTTGCTCTTCTGGCAGTTCTCGTCGGTGACGAAGTCGAAGTCGAAGACGGCGTAGCGGCACTCGCCCTCGGGCATGGTGGCGGTGAAGTCGGCGTAGGTGTCGCCCGGCTTCCCGAACCTGTCCACCACCACCTGCTGCGTCTGCTCGTTGATCTTGAACGTGATGAACCGGAAGCTCCGCTTCGACTTGAGGTCCAGGAACTTGAGCTTGCACTCGTCGCTCACCGCCATACCCGACGCCGAGTTCGCCTTGCAACCAACAACACAACAAGAGCGGTCCATTAATTAGCCTTGCACGGAGTCCATCCGCATTGTTCCAACACGGCGACAACGGTGTCGCGTCGCACGCTCACCATGGCTGACGATGTGATTTCTCTTCTTTCCACGGAGCGCCGGGCACGATCGACGGCGGCGCACAAGAGATTCTCAACGCCCGGGAGAGGGGAGGAGCCAGGCAAAATATAGGGGAGCCGGACGAAGGCTTGCATGCATGCATGATGCCAGCCCGCCAAGTTAGGAGGAGGAGAAAGAGGGGCGTTTGACCAAGCACGTACGTCCCCTCCTTGGCGCGTCATGAGAGCCATTAAAGATCGGGAGGTGCTCGACCACCACCCATTCATCTCTCCCTGGCCTCCCATCGAGCCTGCACCCCAACGCTCCATCCCTAGCTACACCGGAGTAATTTTTTGGGCAGCAAAGTAGCAGCATTTCTAGGGATCTGTGCTGCAACACTGCTAACTTCAAGCGGCTAGAACGAGCCTAGTAAGCGCACTGACTGAAGGACCATCAGATATCTCAAAACATGACATTTTCTCCAACATCAACAGATAGATTCTCAACTGTAAGTTACACAGCCATGACCCTACCCCGAAAAAAGTTTTATCCAGGAAGATCATTTGTATCATACGCTACAAAAATGCCGCACACCATTGTTTAATCGAAGAATTTTACAACTTTTGGAGCTTGTTTTCCTTTCGCCTTTGCGCCGGCATTGTTCTCGTCATTGCCTGTAGCTGAGTCCGAACTAGATAGCTTGGCTTTCTTTGCTTTGGTGGGCTTCGGCTCTTCTTCGTCGACGAAATCATCTTCAAGATCATCTCCACCCCGCAGAGCATGGTCTTCCCGGTGGTAGTCCCTCTCTGTATCCATACCTAAAACAAGAACAATGACAAATAAGCAAGTAGGAATTCCTGCAATGAACAGCAACATCGGAGAATCTGTTGCCCCAGCTTGCTCACACTCTCAACAAATAATACAGCAGAATTTGTGGTTGCTCATTACTACTAAGGACTGAAAATAGTTACACATACTCCACGTGGAATTTCTATTGTAGGCATCTAAAAATCATGTTATGTAACACAACAGAAGAAGTCTTCAAACAGTTGTGTAGTCCGAACTCTGTAAATTTAGCCAGCAAACTTATAAACAAGTATTATCTTGTGTGGACTTTAAAGGATGATGGCAACATGCAATTCAAACATAATATACTGGATCGACTGCAAGCACACACACAACATGCCATTGGGTGTTCCAAATTCGAGAATGCACTCATAGTAGTTATAATATGGCAAAGATATGTCAAGGGAGTAGTTCCAGTATGTTTACCATCATCAATGGAGGACATGAAGTCCTGTTGCCGTCTGTTTGGACAATGCCTGGCCAAGTGTGTAACTTCACCACATATCTTACAGCAACCACCCTAACATTTCATAGAGTTAAATTCAATTACAAGGAAGCAGAGATAATCATATCAAGCTAGCTATAGCTCAGAGTCAGAACTGGTTATGCAGTAACAGAAAGTAAGAAAAAGTCAGAACAAAAAGTAAGAAAATGTCAAAGCCACAACAAACTGGTTATGCATCTCAGAGTCAGAACACAGATAAATAAGGTCTAAAAAGGATTCAACAGGAACTTATCAAATGGTAGTTATAGCTCTCAACCATTATCATCATTTTTTGCATGAGGTGTCATTAACCCAAAGGAAAGAAAAACAGTGAATGATCTCTCAAGCTACATGCAATTCAAACTCAAAACTGGTAATTATGTGAGAATCGTGAGGCAGGACCATTTTCAGTCGGGCATGACATATTTGTCCTCATTAAACTACTCTGAATACAAAATGAAAGTGCATGTGGTGTGCTTCAGTTTCAATGCCTTACGATGGTTCTAGACTTCTAGTAGTATCATGATTGATGTGAAGAGACAATGAAGCATGTACAATACCTTTGGATAAATGCCATGCTTGTTTTCAGGACAATCCTTGCTCAAATGTCCCTGCTGTTTGCAGACAAAGCAGCTTGCAAACTTTGTACCGCCTGCACAAATATAAAATAATGTTGAACGGTGAGGAACCACATGCTACAATGAATCTAAGGAAAATATTACTGGCAGAACTACTAGCAGCTGCATAGGATAGACAGTTGAATAGTACCATTTTTTATGGGCAAGGTGCACTTGGAAAGGGAATGTCCAGATTCACCACAGTTATAGCAGAACTTCCTCAAATTCACATCCCCGTCACTTTTCTCAGGGCAGTTCTTCAAACTATGCCCCCGCTCCCTGCAGAGCAAGCAGATCTGAAAAGAACATAGCAATACTATAATACTTTAGTATAGTGAATCTGAACTCCTGCAACTGAAAAGATTCAGACAATAAATAGATGTTACAACTGAACATCATGCAGCTATAACCAAATATGTTTTAGCAGCAACACAGATTCATACGTCAGTAAGGAGGAGATAACTCTTCATACAAATACCGATTGTTCCTTAAGTTACAATTGTGTCTTTTTATGGGAGTCGTAGCTCCTCACTGCCGCAGAACAAAAAATGCTACTGACAATGTCACCCAACAAGGTGAAGCTAAAGAAAATCATCATCACTTCTGCCACTATGCATTTCTATTAGCCCCGAACAATTAGCACTAGGCTACCCTTCAGGTAAGCTATACATAATCCAATGCTCTTATGTCCATGGAATCTCTAGCAAGTAGCAATTTACGCTACCAAGAAAATAGTTACCACCACAAGCTCCAACATACAGCAATTTTAGTCGTGCAATGGTGGGATGGTACCTTGTTCCTCTCCCAGAGGGACTTCTCGGGGCAGTTCTTGGCCGCGTGGTCGGTGGACTTGCAGATGAAGCACTGTTCCCCAGGCCGCATCCCGGGGACCCTCAGCGGGTGCTTCGACCTCCCCGCTCCGCCGCCTCCGACGCCCGGCTTCTTCACCTTCTTGAACATGCTCTTCTTGTTCTTCTTCTTCTTGGTGCCGTCGGCGGCAGGGGCGGGCGCCGGTGGACGGAGACCCGGGTTCGTCTCGTGGAAGCGCTTCCGCGCCTCCCGCTGACGCTTGTTCGGCATGGCTTGCTACAGCCGCTCTAATCTGTCTCGGCCGCGCCGGCGCGGTTTGCGAGCGGTATCTCTCTTTGCGGCGGCGGCGGCGGCGTGGGAGGAGGAAAGAGGGGCGTGGGAGGAGGAAAGAGGGGCGTGGGACGGGGACCGGACGTGTACTGGCTTCGCTCGGGTGGCAAGGGGTTTCGTTGTTTTTGGTAGAAAGGGTGCTTTGAGATTCGTGCTCACACAGAGACGGGTTCTGATTTCTGAACACTTCTGTAGCAAAACGGTACGGAATCTTTCCGACTTTTCTGCGGAAAAACGGAAACGAAATGAAAATATGGAAACGGAAACGGAATTTTGCGGAACCAAAACGGAAACGGATACGAAACAGCCTATTCCGGCGGAACAACTGCGGAAACGGAATTTCCGTCTCCGGTAATACGAAACTTTCCATTTTTTGTTACGCGAATCCAACAGGCATGAAAATTCTAGTGAGAATATTTAGGCACAACCTAAGAGCTGAATGAAAATAAAAATAATCTGAAACTACCAAGTTTAGAACCTATTATATCAGCATACTATCTCTCCATCGGGTCGTTCCTGGTTCTACATTTCATTGTTATAGTGGGATAGGGACGATAATATATATTTTTAATGTTACACACTATATTATATAAACATGATATCTCGTTATAATTTTATTTCATCTTAAAAATCTAACAAGTTTGTTGGTTTAATTGGATTTTTCTTAATTATTTAAGGTGTCTCTCAGTTCCGGTGAATATCTGCTTTCTTCCGTCTCTGCACCATATTCGATCTGTATCTATTTCCGACCTTATTTGTTTCCGGTGTTTCTGTATTTGTTTCCGCTTCCACACAAAAATATGAAAACAAATGTGGCACCACTCAGTTCCGTCCGTATCCGCTCCGTTTTCATCCCTAGTAGTAGCATTGGTAATCTCCAGAAAATCGAGGGAAAACACTGGTATCTCCATGCTTACAGTCTTACTTCAGAGTCAATCAGATAAATTCATTGATTTGCCAAAAAACATGTTAAGTGAACCAGGATCAGTAAAATGGTAAGTTGTTTCGGATTCAGACGTTCCAGATTCATATTGCTTAAATTGCCACTACCCCCCATTCACCCTAACTGAAAAGATATCCATCTTTCACACGCAACCGGTAACTCAACAAACAGTTCCCTGTATAAATTAGCGGGGTTTACAAATTGGGAGCAAATCACCCTGGGATTTCAATTCAAATACAAATTTGTATGGCCCATTGGTCATTTGTACAGAGAATCCCAAAGCACACGGAGGTCCACATTGCCTCCAGAAACAATGATCCCTATCTTGCTGCTCTCATGCCAAGCAGAGCTTTGCTTGAACTCGTCAGAGAGGGCAGCGGCAAGGCCAATGGCTCCGCTAGGCTCCACAGCCACCTTGAGTGTCTCGTAGCACATTTTCATGGCGTCCACAATGGCGTTGTCATCGACAACGATGATATCATCCACCAAGTCACGAACCACCGGCCTAGAATAGGAAGATTAAATGTAAAACATGCCTTGAATCACATGGTGGTACTGTCCCTACCATACATACCTATGCAAACCATTTTAGCCCTCTTTGATTTGTAGTATTTATACAGGATTTCCATAGGATTAATACCCTTTGGATTTTTCCCTTCCAAAACCGTTTGATTCACGGGAACGGTTCCTGTAGGAACTATTCCTATAGAATTTCTCTAGTGTGTTTTCACGGGAAAAAATACATGAAGTCAGATCTCCTGGAAAAATACTGCAGGAAGACAATGATTCCTTCATTGCAATCAAATACGAGTTCCTTTGTTCATAGGATTCAACTTGGCAGGGCATACCAATCCTACACATTCCTATCCCTATACTTTTTGTACGCCATGAATCAAAGGAGGCTAAGGATTTTCAGCATCAGGACACTTTTTAGGAGAACAAACTATCCAAGAAGCATTGACGCTGTCATGAAAATCTTCAAAAGGGGTGCAAAAAGGTCTATAATTTAGTCTGGTTCAATTTTCAGGACAATAAAGCTCGTGCAAAAGTTAATGAAACATGCTCAATGCATATTGATTTACCATGTCAAGTCACCGAGAAAAGCTCGTAACCCATCAGCAATTGTGTCTGTTGTAGCTAGTTTGATGATACGTCCAGCAGCCTTGGACTGGGCTGAATCATCAGCGCCCTTTGGTTCTGCTGCTATAATACGTATTGAAGGATTTATGGCCTTGGCAGCCAGTGCCACACCAGAAATTAAACCACCACCTGTAGTTTAGCCAAAATGTTTACCAAATGTCAAATTAGGAGCGATCATTTACATCAGAGAAGAAACTAAGAGAATACAGACCACTAATTGGAACAATTATTATGTCGATGTCAGGGACTTCCTCCAAAAGTTCAAGAGACACTGTACCCTGACCACTGAAAAAAAGCAAATAAATTTCCCATATTTCATGGGAAATTAAATTACTCACACGTACTGTTCTATGCACTTAAAGGCAACATCACCAAAGCAGCAAGGCATAAAAAAAAACTAGAGGATTCTGAGTGTACGTTGCGTAAATATCAGATTCTTTTGTGGAAAAAATGGGTTGATATTCCCTAAGCCTAAAATGGTCTTACATGAAAAAAAATGCAGAATAGTTGCTGGGTGAAACGAGTCAACACTAGATATTAGGACTAACAGATGAAGAACAGAGGGTCAGTAAAAGCTTTGGATGGCAAAAGACCACCTGATAGTGTACTTATCATTGAATGGATGAACAAGAATAGCACCAGTCTCCTCCTGGACTTTTTTAGCAATAGATTCTCTTGATTCCATATTGGCATCACTCCAGATAACACGACCACCATAACGCTTAACGTTGTCGACCTTACATGCCGGTGCATTTTTGGGTATGACAATGTAAGCAAGTATGCCACGCAACTTTGCAGCCAGAGCCACAGCAGCAGCATGATTCCCACTGAGAAGAAGAACAAATTGTCAATATGATAACTTCTTCACATGTTGGAACAATCCCAAACAAAAAAAATTGAAATCAGCACCAACCTGCTATGTGTCACAACACCCTTTGATGCCTGTTCATCATCAAGGGCAAATATCGAATTGGATGCCCCTCGGATCTTGAATGCCCCTCTACACAGGACAACATATGCCTTGCAGTAATTAGCACCATGCAGTATAAAACATTGCAGAGGAAAATAGAACATGAGGAGTAGCTCTCACGCCTTCTGGAAGCATTCACACTTAAAGAACAACTGCTTCCCCGCTATGGCGTCGATAGATGTCGATGACAGAACGGGTGTCTTGTGTACGTATGGGGCGATGCGGGCCTGCGCCTCCCTTATTGAATTGATGTCCGCCGCATAGCCCTGGCCTTCAGTGCTCTGGCCATCGTCATCTCTGCTCCCCATCTGGACTAGCAAGTACTAGAATTAGGCTATTAGCTACATTAATTCTCTGAAATGTCCTTTGCTCAGTGATACACTTATACAGATAAAGACTAGTTCAGTGATTCAAGATATCGCATACTAAACTGCATAAGGTAGAACTAGTACTAGTAACTAGATAATCCTATTCGGAAGAAACTGCATACTACACAATATGCACATAAGTACACTAAATAAGTGGCTCTCAGTTAAGGTGATTCCCAGTTTCCATTTCTTAGCTGAAGGGGAGAAAAACAAAATAGAGAATTATATCTAGCACGCTAATTTAACTGCCTCGTCAAAAATACCATCTACAAGGAAAATACAATAAACACAGTAGCTAGCAAACGAATTGATTCAAGCAAACTGGTACAGCGAAGTAAGATTTGACGGCAGAAGTAAACGTTACCGCAGAAAGCAGAAGGAACCACGAAACTGAAGGAGGATTTGGACGAGGAGATGCAGGAATCTAGAGCGGACAGGAATCTGGGCGGTGAGGCGGGCGGAATCTCGTCGACCTTGCAAGTGTGTTGTGTGGAGATTCGGAGGCGGCTTCTGCTGAAGTGGAAAATAGTCCGAATCCTTCCAAGAACAAAAGAGGAATCCAGGCAACGTTTGAGGCTAGTCTATGACCTTGGGCTTTCTTGTGTTACGGGCCCGCATTGGGTCCAGGATGGCCCGTGCTTCCGAGACATACTTTTTGTTTTTTGAGAAAACCGTGAGAAAAACGAAAGGGACGGAGCGCAATGTCAAATTTGCAGTTTTGCATGTTTTCGTTTGCTCGATACATGAACTTAACTTGTAGACTTATGCTAAAATGAAGCATATACTGATCTGTTTAGATCGAAGAAAAAACTCGTTTAACCATCTATTGCGGTAACGGTTTTTAGGATCACAAAGTATACAAATAAAGGGATATAATACTATGGATATAATTTTTTTTACAGAAATATACAACATATCACAATTATCGAATGGTTAAATTATTGACTTGAAATTTTTATATTTGATGATAAAAAATAGGTGATGGAAAATTAGATGATGAAAAGTAAATGATATGGATATATTGCATGCAATAAAATATTGGATTTAATGGAGATTAGTGTGATGACATGGACATTTAGTTGGCTAAGAGAATGGATGATGTGGATAGCTTGCATGTTGAGATAGAAAATAATTAATATACAAAGTGGGGTTTTGCTTTATAACAGGTATAAATAGATAGATAGATAGATATGTACTCCATCTGAAGTACGGTCTGAAGTAATATTTTGCATAGTATGTATGTGTGTAATCGTGCATACATTAGTTAATTATTATGCATATTACTTGTCCCTTCTGGCACACCTAAATTTTGATTCTACCTCCAATCATTATCGCCGTCTCGTTATCAAGTCAGTAGTCGTCTATCACTAGCAGTTAATCAGTAAGAGCGATGACTAGTGGCGTAAATATTGTTTTGTTTAAGAGAGACAAGGACTTATCCCACATATTCACCACACACCAATCGCAATAAAAAATATTATCACTGCAAATCAGGAGTAAACATAGCTTGCCAATCAAGATGCGGCTTCTTATCTACGTTGACCGAATACCAAGCTTGATGACACGTTCAAATGAGGATGCAGCCTCCCTTCAACCCACACAACATTGGGTAGGTACTTTGCAATGACACCATGCATGACGGTATAAAAGAAAGGAGCTCATGTTTGTTGTTAATGTCGGAGTTTTATTTGAATCTAAACTTCTGACGCTAGCTAATTACCCACCTTTGTCATCCTCACTTGACGTGTTTTCACACGCACTATCCGGTCTTTGGTCACTGCTTTTGCTCCTCAAGTCGGAACCAACCTACGGAGTACGGACCCCTAAAGACCTAAACGACACTAATTAGCGAGACTACAAAAATCGAACAATTGTTTAGCACATCAGTCAAGCCGTTTGATGACATGTTAACTAGTTATATCATGATGTCGGACGTGCGGTATAAGAAGGAGGGAAAACGGAAAACTCAAATTGCCACGCAATCCGTCTCGTAATGCCTCATAGAGAAAATTCCTTTCGCAAGTCTTTCTTGGATTGTATAACTGTGACCTTTGAATGCGACTGGTCGGACTTAAATTGTTTACAAACTCTCTGAAACAGGCTTTCGATTCCTGGTTTGTAAATAAAATAATCACGTTCAAATACACGACAATAATAAGAAAAATAAAATCTATTGGGCAACGACACAAACTCTAACAAGGAACAAAAAAGGTAGTGATCCAACTATGCACAGAGGAACTCAACGACTAAACAGTGTATAGAGGTGACGAGGCCGTCACTAGGAGTCTAGGAGATCCTCGAACATGTCGTCCAGTCTATTCCTATCCATAGAGAAAAACCAACAATTTTCCTCAAATAAAACAGTATTCAAATAAAAAGAAAGTTCCCTGTAGTAGTTTTAATGTGCTTGGCTGGATTTGACTTTCGTATAGCGTTGTGCACGTTGTTTATTTGGTCCTTTTTTTTTTTTGATAGAACATGCCACTTTATTCATTACGATAAACCATTACAAATAGTCTGTCGGATACAATCCGGAATAGAGTTTCTAAACATGACAGAAATAAAGCTCTCCGCAGAGCGAGCAAGAGTATGTGCCGCGACATTACACTGACGAAGAACATGAGTAAAAGACACCGACGAGAACTCCAGAGATAGAGCCTTGATATCTTGAACCACCACACCGACTTGACTCCGATCAACAGCAGATTCATTGATACGGAGGATTAGAGAGAGGCAATCAGAAGTTACCACAACCTTGTCGAAACCTTCAGCACGAGCCAGGGTCATAGCGCGACGAAGAGCAAGCGCTTCAGCAATCTCTGGCGTTGTGACCTCCTCGAGAAGCTCGCTGCATGACAGCGGGCATTCGCCATGGTGGTTCCGGATCACAACGCCGATACCCATCTTGCGTGAAGGAGGGAAGAGAGCCGCATCAGCAAAAATCTGAACCACATCTTCAGGCGGCGGAGACCAGCGAGGAACTGAACTGGAGGTCTCACGTCTAGTAGAAGCTGATGGTTTATACAACTGCGACTCAATCATCTCGACATAAGCGACACACTGGTCGGCTAGGCTGGTTGGATGCTTGCAAGTTTCGCCATTCCTCAGCCCGTTCCGATGCGTCCAGATGTGCCAAAGCCCAACACAAAGAACGGTTCTTTGAATATCTGTAGCTTCCGACAGGAACTCGAACAACCATGCCTTGGGGTTAGCAAAAGATTTGCCCTTGAGGTGAAAGTCATACTTCTTTTTCATACAAGACCATACCTCCTTGGCATACTGACAGTGGAGGAAGACATGCTCCACCGTCTCCTCCCTGCCACAAACATAACAGGCTCCTTTTGCTGGGATATGACGCCGGATCAGCTGTGCTCCGGTAGGTAGACAATCGTGCGCAAAACGCCACAGGTTTATTTTCATTTTTCCCGGCGCCTTGATCGCCCACAGCTTCTTCCAGCTCGAGCAGTCATCCTGCAATGTTGAAGTCGCACCGCCGCCATTCTTGCTGCGATCGACAAAGAAATCCGATGTCCGAGCCAGCTGATACGCTGTCCTGACAGAGTACTCGCCATATTTGGTGTGAGGCCAAGAGAGAAAGTCACTCCCGCCTCGCCGGCTAATCGGAATCTGAAGTATCTGTTGTGCTGTATCCTCTGCAAAAACGGAACGGACAACGTCCGTATCCCAAGACCGGTGGTCATCTGTGAGCAAGAAGGCCGCCGTCGTGCCAACCGGGATTGGCAACAGAGTAGTTAACACATCAGGTTTCATATTGGGAATCCAATTATCTTCCAGCACTTTGATTCGGTTACCATCACCAACGCTCCATCTAACCCCACGTTTCACAAGTTGCAAGCCATAACAAATACTCCGCCAAGTGAAAGACGAAGACCGAGGTTTAGGGGCATCCCAAAAATCGCAAGAGGGAAAGTACCTCCCTTTTAAAACCCTTGCACACAAGGAAGTAGGATCAGTAAGCAATCTCCATGCCTGGCGCCCGAGCATAGCCTGATTGAAAAGAACAAGATCGCGGAAACCCATTCCTCCCAAAGCTTTCGGTGTACACAGCCATTCCCAGCTGCGCCAGTGCATCTTCTTCTTCCCGTCCTCGTAACCCCACCAGTGATCCGCAATTGCCTTCCGAAGCGAGTCACAGGTGGCTACTGGAAGCTGAAAACAGCTCATAATGAAAGTTGGTATCGCCTGAATAACAGCTTTGAGCAACGTCTCCTTCCCGGCTCGAGACATTGGACGGTCAGACCATCCGTTCATGCATTTCCAGGCACGATCCAATATAGACTTGAAAGAGCCCGTGGGAGAGCGACCCACACACGTTGGCATTCCCAAATATGTGTCTTGCAACACCTCACTTGAGACTCCCAACTTAATCTTGACTTGCTCCTTAACTTGAGCATTACAGTGAACCCCAAAGAAAACCGACGACTTATCCATATTAATTTTCTGTCCAGAGCCAAGACAGTAAGTGTCCAAGGTTTCTTTTAGGGCCTCCGTGCTTCTCGCATCGCTCCTCGCGAAGAAAATACTGTCGTCCGCGAAGAGAAGGTGAGATATCGGTGGTCCCTCACGACCATTGCGAACTCCATGGAGATCCCCATTGCTTTCCTTCTGAAGTAAGAGACTAGATAAGCCTTCCGTGCACAACAGAAAGAGATAGGGACTAATAGGATCTCCCTGGCGAATTCCCCTCGATGGAATGACAGGAGAGGTAAGTTCCCCATTTATTCGGGCTGCATACCGAACATTGGTCACACACCGCATCACCGTCGAGATCCATTCCGGAGCAAAGCCCAGTTTAACAAGACAGCCATGCAGATATCCCCACTCCACACGGTCGTAAGCCTTCATCATATCAATTTTCAAAGCAAAATAAGGCCTTTTAGTTTTCTGCTTTCGGATAGTGTGGAGACATTCGTAAGCAATCAAAGCATTGTCGGTAATGAGCCTACCAGGGACAAAAGCACTCTGATGGTCTGAGATCACCACTGGTAGGATCACTTTCAACCGGTTAGCTAGCACCTTGGAAGCAATTTTATACAAAACATTGCACAAGCTGATGGGGCGAAAGTTTTTGAGATGTTCTGGGTTGGATACCTTAGGGATGAGCACAATTACTGAGTCACAAAAACCCTCTGGAATATTCTCTCCCATCAAAAAACCTCTCACCGCCGTGCAAATATCATCCTTCAAGATCTCCCAATGTTTCTGAAAAAACAAGGCTGGAAATCCGTCAGGTCCCGGAGCTTTTGTAGGCCCCATTTGGAAAAGAGCTGTCTTGATCTCCTTATCAGAATAAGGTTTAGTGAGGTCTTCGTTCATTTCACTAGACACCTTAGCCTGAATAGCATCAAGCACAACATCAGGCTCACACGTCTCCGATGTGAACAGCCTTGCTAGAAAGTCCTCCGTTAGAGATTTAATTTCATGCATATCCTCGCATCTCGAGCCATCTTCCCGGACTAGCGCTCGGATTTTATTCGTGCGTCGGCGCGCCGAAGCCCTGGCATGAAAAAAAGAGGTGTTTCTGTCCCCTTCCTTTAACCACTCGATGCGAGACCGTTGCCGAGCCATGATCTCCTCTCGCTCGAACAATTCACAAAGTCTCTTCTCGAGTTTACGTGCCTTTGTGTGACCATCTGTCTGCCACGGCGATAGACGGATACTTCTAATCTGTCGCTCAAGCTTTTTGATCTCCCGTCGCACAGAGCCGAAGCTCGCCAAACTCCATGTCTGCAAAGAGCTCGCAACAGACCGCAGCCTGTCCCAAGTAGACGTGGTAATCAGGAGCCCTAGCCCATGCTGCCTCATACCGAAAGCCAGACTGAATGGGCTGCCGATCCGTGGTGGCAGAGAAGCTCTGAAGTTTAACCAATATGGCAAAATGATCAGAGGTGGTCGTGATAACATTCTCCACAGTGCAATCATCATATTCAACTAGGAAAGCTCCATTTGCCACTGCCCTGTCGAGACGAACACGAACAAGATCCTCAATACACTGCTTGTTAGACCATGTGAAAACAGGTCCCGTGAATCCCAAATCCACCAATTCGCAGTCCGTGAGGCAATCCTTGAAGAGATCCATCTGTGATTCTGATCTCTCACTTGGTCCAGAATGTTCATGCTGATACAAGGTTTCATTGAAATCTCCGCATACAATCCAGGGACCATCCCATTGGTTCTTCAGCCGCCGCAGTAAGCTCCAAAACTCGTGTCGTTTGTCTCTACATGGCTCCCCATAGACGAACGAAGCGCGCCATGGAGCACAGGTAGGGGACGAGATAACGACATCAATGCAATGAGAGTTCAAACCTTTAAGAGTCACTTGAAACGGCTGTAACCAGAAGAGTACCAGGCCTCCACTCAGGCCTTCACAGCTGACTGCGAGACTACCCGTGTATCCCAAACTCCACATAAAATTACGGGCTCGAATATCCTTCATCTTCGTCTCGGAAAGAAAGAGGAAGGTGGGTCGGTACGTTGATACAAGCCAACGTAGTTCGCCAACTGTCGCGTCCGACCCTAACCCACGACAGTTCCAGCAGAGAAGTATCATTGCGTGGGGCGGGGCTGCTCCGCAGCCTCCGCCAGATCCGCCGATCCTGATGTAACCGTTCGTTGCTTCTTATTGAGACCATCAGAGGCCAAATCCTGCGCCTCCAGAACCTGATGCTCACCTAAACCCTCAACACTTGGTGAGCCCAAAGGGACGAGAGCCCCCTCCTGAACAGCTGCAGTTTGCTTAACTCTGTAAACTTTGGCACTCTTCCGCTTCTGTCCCGATTTAGTGGGTGACTGCATAGTTTTGCTATCGCCCGCAGTAGGATCAGTAGCCTTCTTGCGCGGTGCAGTTTGACGACGAACACGGTTCGGCTTCTTCGCCGGGGGCGTGACCTCACCGTTGACTCCTTGCCGAGATTTGCCATCTGCAAAGACCATAGTCTGCAGGCTAGACTCATGCGCCGTGTCGTCCCGAGGAGTTTTGTGCGATTGCGCTGGCGCCGAAGACACCCCATCCCTCTTCTTCCTCTCATCAGGGACACACACTCTATCACTGTTCCACGGTAATTTCCCATCCTCATCTCTCTCAGCAGGATTATCACAGACAACCGAAGAAAGTCCGAGCATACCGCAAGAGAAACAATACATGGGCAGCTTTTCATACTTCACCTCAAAGAACACTGTCTTGTTCAGAGTCGGTGAAAACACACCAACACAACGCATCAAGGGTTCAGTGATATCCACATTGATGCGAGCACGGAGAAAACTTCCCCAGGCCCTGCCATTTTCGTCCACATCCAAGTGATCCACCTCACCAATCATTGCTGCCAAAGGGGTACCCCTCTCTAGATTCATGAGAGGATATGGAAGCTTGTAAATCCTTACCCCTAGCAAAAGCCGATCAAACACAACATCTGCAGGATTAACTCTCGGGTCGAATTCCTTTAGCAGGATAGCATTCTTTCCCAAGACCCACGGAGATCCATTCAGCACACGTTGCATATCACTCTTTGAGGACAGTTCAGCAAGAAACAGGTTGGAACCAAGAGATCGCACCTTCATACCTTTGGGATTTCCCCACGCTGGGCGAATCACAGATTTAATCGTATCCACATGAAGAGTATTTGGTGCTAGCACTTTCCCAACGATCGCCCACTCCGGGCAGTCAAACGCATCCTCCAGATCCTCCGTCAGAACGAAGGTTTTGGACTCTTTCGCCGTCAGCCGGAGGCGGCCCATCATCGTCGCAACACCATCAGTGGCACTGGACTCCGGCAAATCCACTTCCTCATGACGTTTGCCTTTCCCCGCAGCCGCCGCCGCAGAAATCGCCGGCGTCGATACATCGACCGACCCAGCCGCCGATCCGTTCCCTTCCATGGTGCACCTGCCTCCCGCCGTAATGCCTCACGGATCCGATCTTACCGTGCCAAGGGTGGGTAGCAACGCTAGGTTACCCCTTGATCACCCCGAACACGAGCGAAACCGAAACCTAGAACACCACGAGAGAGAGGAGGACACCTGGAGTAGCAGGAGCGAGATCACGAGAGAAGATAACCCCAAGGAAACTCGGGATCACCAAACGAGGCCACGAGGTCCCAAGATCGCCAATCGCGAGAGCAAGAGGCAAACCCGTTGTTTATTTGGTCCTTTGTATGCATCATGAAGCAACGACCAGGGGATTTTAGTTGAATTTGTAATTTAAACACAAAGTGTTAGACTGTATAGCTTCTGTATATTGTAAACCTATACCTGTACGTGTACGTGTACCCTCTATATATATGTGATAGGCCACCCCAGAGGGTTGAGCCAGTTCCCCCCATATCGCATGCTTTACATGGTATCAGACTAGGTTAGGTTTTCCGAGTAGCCGCCGCCGCCTCTCTCTCGTTTAGGGTTGCCGCCGCCGCCTCTCCTCCTACACCGATCCATCTCCGCTTCCGCCACCATTCTCCGGCCACCGTTCCAATGACGACCGCCGCCCCCTCTGGCTCCTCCTCAGCCGGGCTTCTCCCGGCCTCACTCTCGGCGCTCCTCTCGCGGCCAGTGGATGCAGCCGCGATGACGGCGCTCCCGGTCGGCACCACCAGCGTCGGCTCTCTCTTCTCGGTGTCGCCATACCAGCTGCCGCCGCCCGCCTCTACCGTGGCCGACACCACGCTCGCGCCTGCCGCGCCCGCGCTGCCGCTGGTGCCTGTCCTCGGGGCTTCCTCGGCGTCCTCGCTTGGTGCTCTTTCGGCGCCTGCCCTCGGCGCTACCTCGCCACCTCCTGGACAGCCGGCTCCCGTGTCTCTTCATGCAGACCCCGCGACGTCGTACACGCCGCCTGCCGTCTTCACGCCCGGACACCTGCCGGCGCCGTTCCACTTCGGCAATCTCATCACCATCAAGCTCATGCCGGATAATTATATCTTTTGGCGTGTGCAGGTCCTTCCGCTCCTTGGGAGTCATTACCTTCTTGGCTATGTAGACGGCTCCCTTCCATGCCCCCCGTGCTGGTGGACAGTGTCAACGGCCCGGTCTACAACCCGGCGCACCGTGTCTGGACGGGGCAGGACCAGGAACCTCTCGGCGTTCCAAGGTTCGCTCTCCCCGGAGGTTGCCGGGCTGCTCGTCTTTGCCAAGACCTCCCATGAGGCCTGGACCATCCTCGAGCGCTCCTTTGCGTCGCAGTCGCAGGCGCGTGCCAGCGCCATTCGTCGTCAGCTTGGTGAATGTGAGAAGCTCGACGCCACGCCCACGGTCTTCTACAACAAGGTCAAGTCCCTCGCCGACACGCTGGCCTCCATCGGCCAGCCTCTCACCGACTCCGAGTTCAACTCCTACATCATCAACGGCCTTGACGAGGAGTACGACGGACTGGTGGAGATCATCAACGAGCGTGGCAACACGTCTTCGATGATGTCGCACGAGCTCTACTCGCACCTCCTCCTCACCGAGCAGCGTGTGGAGGCGCGTCGCTCCCGTGGTCGTGGGGCATCCTCCGCGAACGCCGCATACAAAGGGGGTCGTGGCTCTCCTGGTGCCTCCTCGACTGGCTCGGGCAAGGGTCCAGCTGCGCCATCTACGTCCGCACCCCCTCCTGCATCAACGACCTCGTGGGGGGGGGGGGGGGGGGGGGCAGGCCTCCTAAAGTGTGCCAGCTCTGCGGTCGTGACGGGAACTATGCCTCCAAATGCCATCGTCGCTTCCAGAAGAGCTTCCTCGGCCTCTACAACGACGACAAGGATCCGCGGGTTGCTGAGCGTCAGGCTCAGATGGCTGATCGTCCCGCGCCTAAGGAGCAGCAGGGACACACGCAGTCCCTCCCCGTCGACCCCCACTGGTACATGGACAGTGGAGCGACGGATCATCTCACGAGTGAGCTGAGCAAGCTTCACTCCCGTGAGGCTTATCACGGCACCAACAAGGTTCACACCGCCAATGGAGTAGGTATGCACATCTCTCATATTGGTCAAGCATCTCTTCTCACTAGTCATGCAAATAGGAGTCTCCAGCTTCGTAATGTCCTTAGAGTTCCCTCTGTGACGTGTAATCTCCTTTCAGTTCCTAAACTTAATGCTGATAATAATGTGTTCTATGAATTTCACCCTTTTGATCTTTTATTAAGGATCGGGACACGAGGGACGTTCTTCTTAGCGGGCGCCTTTGCCAGGGTCTTTATCGCGTGGAGCGTCCTGGTGTCTCTCAGGTTTTCAGTGGAGTTCGCGCGTCGTCGTCACAGTGGCATGCTCGTCTTGGTCATCCTGCCACTCCTATCATCCGACATATTTTGACTCGTCATGAGCTTCCTAGCATGCCTAGTAATAAAGATGTAGCAGTGTGTGATGCTTGTCAGCAGGGGAAGAGTCATCAACTTCCTTTTTCAGAGTCTAGTCGTGAGGTGAAACATCCTCTTGAACTTGTGTTTTCAGATGTATGGGGTCCTGCTCAGACTTTTGTTAGTGGTCATAATTATTATGTCAGTTTCGTTGATGCTTACAGTCGCTTTACTTGGCTTTATCTTATTAAGCGCAAATCTGATGTGTTTGATATCATTGTTCAGTTTCAAAAACATGTTGAACGCCTTCTCAAGCATAAAATTGTTTATATTCAGTCGGATTGGGGTAGTGAATATCGCAACCTTGATTCCTTCTTTCAGTCGCTTGGGATCGCGCATCGTTTAGCATGTCCACATACTCATCAGCAGAATGGTTCCGTAGAACGTAAGCATCGTCATATCGTTGAGACTGGTCTTACTCTCTTGGCTCATGCATCTGTTCCGTTTCGTTTTTGGAGTGATGCCTTCACCACGGCTTGTTTTCTCATCAACCGTACTCCTACTCGTGTTCTCAACATGAAGACTCCCATTGCACTTCTCCTTAATGAACAACCTGATTATACCTTCTTTAAAGTGTTTGGGTGTGCTTGCTGGCCGCACTTACGCCCATACAACAAACGTAAACTGGAATTTAGATCAAAGAAATGTGTCTTTCTTGGTTATAGTTCCCTTCATAAAGGTTATAAATGTCTTCATGTTCCCACTAATCGTGTTTACACATTTTGGGATGTCGTGTTTGATGAGCATGTTTTTCCTTTTGCCAATCTCCATGTGTCCAACACTGAGTCTCCAACTATGCATTCATCCTCTCTTACTGCTGACCAATTTGAAGATGTTGCATATCCTCCTGTGTTGTTACCTAACCATGGTGCACGAACTGAACGCGGTGCCCGTTTAGAGCTGCTCGAGACAGCTCCCTCTTCGCCATCGCCACCGGTTCACGTCGATCATGTAGATCTGGTTCATGTGCATGGCCTCGGTTCCTGTGCTGATCATGCAGCCCAGGACGCTCCTGCTCCGCCGGTCGCCTCACCAACTCGTCATGTGCGGCCCATGACGCCACCTTCGCTGGTGCGGACGGACGATTGCGCGTCGCCTGCGTCTCCCGTGTCGCCTATGCGGCAGGAGACTGACGCCTCGCCCACCTCTCCGTCGCCCGCGCGGCAGGACAGCCAGCCGTCGCCCAGCTTGTCGTCAGTTGGGCCGTCTTCGCCTAGCCCCTCGCCGGCTGGGTCCTCTCCGTCTCCATCACCGACGCCTAGTCCCTCGCCGCCAGCTCCGCCAGCTCCTGTGGTGCACCGCCCACACACGCGCAGCCGTAGTGGTATTTTCCGCCCTCTCGATCGCAAAGATGGTACTGTCGCCTGGTATGCTGCTTGTATGTCAGCTGCTCTTGCAGATCCGTGTTCTGAGCCGCGCACGTACCAGGCTGCTATGAGTATTCCTCATTGGAGAGAGGCCATGGAGCAGGAGTATCATGCTCTACTTCGCAATGCGACGTGGACTCTTGTTCCTCCATCCCCTCGAGTTAACGTCATTGATTCTAAATGGGTTTTCAAGGTGAAGAAGCATTCTGATGGGTCTATTGAGCGCTACAAAGCGCGTCTTGTTGCCAGAGGATTCCAGCAGCGCTATGGTCTTGATTATGAAGACACTTTCAGTCCAGTGGTCAAGCCTACAACTATCAGACTTCTTCTATCTCTTGCAGTTACTTGAGGATGGTCTCTTCGCCAGCTTGATGTGCAGAATGCTTTCCTTCATGGCTTATTGGAGGAGGAGGTTTATATGCGGCAGCCCCCTGGTTTTGCTGATCCTGATCGTCCTGATTATATATGTCGCCTCACTAAAGCATTCTATGGTCTGAAACAAGCTCCTCGTGCCTGGCATGCCCGTCTTGCGACAACCCTTCGTGCTCATGGTTTTACACCATCCACTGCTGATTCATCGCTATTTCTTCTACAGAAGCCTGAGGTCACTATGTACTTGCTGGTTTATGTAGATGATATTATTCTGCTCAGTTCATCTTCGTTTGCTGATGCTCTTGTCCGTGCTCTTGGTACTGACTTTGCAGTCAAAGATCTTGGGAAACTTCACTATTTTCTTGGTGTGGAGGTTGCCTCTCGTTTTGATGGTCTTGTTATGACGCAGAAGAAGTATTCTTTGGACTTGTTGCAGCGGGCTGGGATGCTTAAGTGTGCGACGACTACCACGCCTATGTCTACCACTGACAAGATCACTGCCGATGATGGTGAGCTTTTGTCCTCCGAGGATGCTACAGAGTACAGGAGTATTGTTGGTGGCCTACAGTATTTGACGATCACGAGACCAGATATCTCATGTGCTGTCAACAGAGTTTGTCAGTATCTTCAGGCACCTCGCAAACCTCACTGCTCTGCGGTTAAGCGCATCTTGCGCTATGTCCGACTCACCATCTCCTATGGGCTGCATCTTAGGCCGAACCCCAATGGGGTTCTCTCGGCGTATTCTGATGCGGACTGGGCTGGAAATCCGGATGACAGGCGATCCACGGGGGGCTATGCTGTGTACTTCGGCACAAATTTGATCGCCTGGAGTGCCCGGAAACAGGCTACTGTTTCACGTAGCAGTACTGAAGCTGAATACAAGGCTGTTGCCAATGCCACTGCTAAGCTCATTTGGGTACAGTCTTTGCTTCAGGAATTGGGAATTTCCCAACCGCAGCCTCTTATCCTTTGGTGTGACAACATCGGTGCTACATACCTCTCTGCGAATCCGGTATTTCATGCCCGAACGAAACACATTGAAGTGACTATCACTTTGTGAGGGAACGTGTTTCTCAGAAGCTACTACAGATTAAGTTCATCTCTTCGAAAGATCAACGTGCAGACATCTTCACCAAGCCATTGCCTCTACCACAGTTCGAGGCCTGCAGGCGCAATCTTACCCTTCTAGATTCTTTAGGAAGTGGCTAAGATCGAGGGAGGGTGTTAGACTGTATAGCTTCTGTATATTGTAAACCTATACCTGTACGTGTACGTGTACCCTCTATATATATGTGATAGGCCACCCCAAGAGGGTTGAGCCAGTTCCCCTCATATCGCATGCTTTACACAAAGATAGGTCCCCTTAAGAAAAACAATCCTTGTGTCACCCATCAGCCCTGAGTCTCAGACTTATTTGTCTTAGCGGTCGATCAGCTTTGCTTGGTCCAATTCGATTTGTCTTGATTACTTCATTAAAATAAACTGGAATATGTCCATCACATCATTCAACCCACGAACAAAACAAATAATTTGATTCGTGTGGGTTTGAAAGACTTTCTTGGTAGCAGGACCGTAGGCCGCATACTCCTTGATTACGATTTTTATTGAATAAATCCAGATTTTGATCTTGTACATGTTGCCTGGTTTTGAGGCTATGTGTGCACGTTGACGTTGTAACTCAAAGCACTTCAACTTTCTCCCCTCCAAGATTGATCGATCATGTAACTGTTTGACACTCGTCCAACAGTGCAGAGAGTGGAACAGCCAACGTAAGCTTGTCACGCTCCTCATGACCGGCGGCAATTGGTTCATCAATTCAGTGAGTCTGTTTGATCGGCCTCCCTCTCAAGTTTTTCATGGAGAACATCATCGAAAACGAGCATGGAGTAGTTCAAAATAACGAGATGCCAACACCGGATTCTTATAAGTACTAAGAAAAGTAAGATGTCAACGTTCCAAGCAAGTGAGTGTTGAGGAATACTAAGATTCAGTGAACCGAACCGCTCTCAACAAAGGTTCAGTGAAACAAGACGGTTCGTCACCCTCCAGGTGCTTATGAGCAATAGAGTTCCTCAACAAATAGCATCAGCGACAAAGTCGTCTGCAAAAAAGATTTTCTTTACAGCAGCGACAAAGATGAGACGTGCCAAATTGCATGGGAGGGCTCGTGATTGGCTCCGGCGACCGATCACGCCGGCCGGAGTTGACATCCTGGTCTCCTGGCGAGTAAAGTAACCCCCGGCCCGCACACATCACGCAGTTCCGATCACCAGGTAAACCTGCATGCTGATGTCGCCATGTGAAAACAACGCCTGGTTATTTTTAACTGAAGTTTTGATTTGGCTTAGCTCCAGGACAAATCGGTGTCGAATTCGTCGTGGGCATGGAAGAAGTTTTCGATAACTTAATTCAAATTTGACCTGACATTGATTGGCTTTGAGGCTACGTGCGTACCAGTGCTGCTGCCAGAAGCAACTCGAAGTCAAATTTGAATTGAAATACCATGTGGCGTGCTACGATCATCCAAAGCTCGCGTATTTTCTGTGAACAGCTGAGAACGTGTAGAAGTCTGGAACGAGAGGAATTGTTTCAAAATTCGAAATGCTACGTGCGCGTACCAGTGCTGCTACCGCATCCACAAGCAAAACTGATCCAAGTCAAATTTGATTGTATCTCATCCAAAGCTTGCGTGCTTTTACAGTCAACTGAGAACGTGTAAGACTCCCCAATTGTGTACTTTGCCCGCTTTGCAAGCGTGCCCCCGAGTCGGCCAACCACCTTCTTGTGCATTGTCGGTTTACCACGAGGTTGTGGGGCATGATCAAAACTTGGCTCGGCATTGCTGCCATTGAGACCTCCAGGTGGCCGCTCCTTTCGATGGGTGAATGGTGGACGCAAATGACTATACGGCCTTCCCCGCACCGTAAGGGCTTGGCATCCATTACCTTACTCGCCTCTTGGGAGATTTGGAATGAGCGTAACGCTCGAGTCTTCTGCAACAAATACTCCTCGCCGCCCTCCATCCTCGCCAAGATAAAATGCGAAGCTAAACTTTGGGTGTTTGCGGGAGCTAAGGGCTTGGGCAACATTTTGCCCGGAGAGTAGTGGCCACTCGGGCCTCCCTTTTTTATTTTCTTGTATTACACGGCAACGGGGCAAAGCTTTTGCCCCTTTTACTTTCAAAAAGAACGTGTAAGACTCGGGAACGACAGCAATAATTTCAAATTCGAGTTAGTTCCACGTTCTGCGTTGGTGTGGATTTTCTCCGGATTTATTGCACGGACGACGACGGCATTTTTAAGAAAACACATTTTTTCCCCTCTCCAGGTGACTTTGCTGCATGTTAACGACTTCCAGGTCCTCTCAGACAGCTTGCTTGCGGCCCAAGCACACCATTGCAGAGTAAATTAGTTAAGATAACTGAATTTTGTACACAAAAGTTGTACTACTCCGGCAGGGGCGGCGCCACTACCGGGGCGAGCAGGGGCGGTCGCCCCGGCTCCCCTGGGGCGGAGGAGGCAACAATTTTTTAGCCTCTAGCGGCGGCGGCGCCATGGCGTCTGCAGGACGAGGTTCTGTTCGTCGAACGACTCGAACTGCCAGCGAAAGGTTATTGGGCCTAAACTGGGCCGAAACGAGTGAGACGGAAACGCTTCTCCCGTACCTTTTCGTACCGAGCGAGGCTGCGACCGGCCGACCCGACCTAGCCAAATTCCCCAGCGCCTCCTCCCAGGTCGCCGCCCGCCGCCCGCCCCAGCCCCCAGGTCGCCGCCCGCCCCAATCCCAGGTCGCCGCCCGCCCCAGCCCTGAGGCCCCAGGCCGCCGTCCCAGCTCCGGCCTCCTCAACCTGCAGCTCCAGCCTCCTCAATCTCAAGCTCAGCGCCGGCCGCCGGGCGCTGCCGATGGACGAAGACGAGGACGCCTGGTTTGCCATAGTGGCGGAGGAGGAGGCAAAGATAGATGAAGAGGAAGCAGCAGCTGCAATAGCACAAGCTTTGGCGACGGCAAGAAACCGCAAGCGGGCGCGTGACTCCACGGCCGGCAGTGAGCAACATGAAGAACAGGTTATCTATCCCCTTTGATTTCAGTTTCTGTATCAGTTTTGAAGTTCAATGTAATAGAGCAGAAAACTTAATTTTAATTTTTATTATTTATAGGAACCTGAAACTACACAAGCTAGTGTTCCCGATGTGTTTGATCTAGCAAATGTTATTGGTGATCCTGGAATTCGGAGACCTATTGAAGAATTTGCAACTACTGAAATAAGAGATACAATGAGGAGGGCATATTTATTAAGAGGCCGGAATACAATTTAATGGTATGACACTATCTTGTTAGTTGTACTTGATGAGTTATGCAAATTGAGTATGTTTGAACCTTTTTGGTGTTGAATACACATACTTTTGCCTAAATTTTGTGAGTTTTAGGCTTCGAGTTATTTACATTGTTCCTTCATACAATTGGCGATTACATGTGTTGTCAAAAAAAAAATCGCCGGTGGCACATATTTTACTGTTCGCCCCCCCTCATCTCAATTCCTAGCTCCGCCACTGTACTCCGGTAACTTAGTAACTGAATTCTCCACTTGGCTGTTGACCTGAAATATTTTCACTTCCGGATTCGTACGCTATACCAGTAGCATCACAAGGTCAGCCGTCACTGCACGATCGTGGCCAGCTTGCCCCAGGCTCGGGGCTCCCCGCCTATAAATCCACCAGTGTTTAAACCGCTTTCTTACACAAAACCTCAGCGATCTGATCGCTCGCACATTCCCAAACCAAAACCATCTCTCGATACTGGTAGGCAATTCGTGCGCGCTCCCAATGGCGGCGGCCACTCGCACCCTCTTCCTCTCATGCTTCCACAGCGGCGGCTCCGAGACGAGCCGTCACCTCGCGCTGCGGTCACGGTACCCGTCGATGCCGCGGCGCCCGAGGGCGGCCGTCGCCGTAGAGGCTGGTGACGGAGGAGGAAGCGGGGCCGATCTGGAGGCCGCGACGGGGGCAGCAGTGGCTGCGGCGGCAGCGGAGGAGGAGGAGGAGAAGGTGGCGGTGTTCGCGGTGACCGGGATGACGTGCACCGCGTGCGCCGGCTCCGTGGAGAAGGCCGTCAAGCGTCTCCCCGGCATCCACGAGGCTGCCGTCGACGTCCTCGGCGGCCGCGCGCAGGTCGCCTTCTACCCGGCATTCGTCACGGTGAGCATCCATCGCCTACTGAATGCTTGTGCTGTTTCGCCGTCTCGATCTGGCAGGCCAAGGGATTTAGATTCGTCTTTGAGGCCCTGGGCAGTGGGCTGCTCCTGCCGTCCATCTACGGCCCGTCGATAGCCCATACTGTTCAGATCCAAGCCTTCTAATTTCTTAAAACCAAAGGTTCAAGACCCCGAAATATTTTCCTATTTCTAACATACATACTTTTCAGTATAATTTTAATTCTGGAACCATATTATGTTTTAAATATTTCTTTCACTTTTCATAGTTTATAAAATTTGCAATATGGCTATTTCTTAAATGATCTTTTACTTTATTCATTTTCTTCTTTTAAAACGATTGATCTACTTACTTCTCCTTCTAGCACGTTGTTTTGAAGTTTTGTTGGTTGCTGAAATTGAGAAACTATCCCACTTAGGCTAGCATATAGTTTAGTCGAGGGACCAAATTAGGGTTCAAATCAGCCAGCCCAAAAACATATGCTCACGGGGTGAAACTATGGTGTTCTTAATATAAACTTAAAAATTTACACATTCACATGTCTATGTCCTATGCACACATGTAAGTTTTAATGGAAAAATGATAAGTTTTGTGTCGTGCACATAAACAAATTCAGTGGTTTCAAAATTGCTTTTGAGAGCACTCCTTTTGTTGTCGATGAGAGCTTTGCACATGAATGAAAGACACAATCATGTGTGCTATCTAAAAATATCTTATCATTCTATAATATTATCCTATTATGTCTTAAATATTTCTTTTACTTTATATATGTTTTTGTAACATTTGTAGTAAGACTATTCCTAAAATACCTTCTACTTAATTTAATGCGTTCTGTTGAAATGATATTTTATTTATTTATTGTCCAACATGTTGTTCAGAAACCAAGGAATTAGTTTGTTGCTTGTTGAAATTGAGGGACTATTGCACTTAGGGTATTGTATAGTTTCGTCAAGGGACCAAGATAGTGATAGTTCAAATTGGCGCCCAGGAACATATGCTTCCAGGATGAAACAAATGATGTTATTTACATAAAATATTTGAAGAAAAGAGACACCTACACATGATTTCATGGAGAGAGAAAATAAGTTTTGTTGCGTGCGCGTGAAAAAAATCATTGATTCCCAAAATGCTTTTTCATAGCACCCTTTTTTTGCCTATCACACAACAAATGTACCCTCTTCGTGAAGCTTTGCGCACGGATGCAAATACACAGACAAGTGACGAAAACCTAGTATTATATTTAGAACCGAGGAAGTAACTCTTTTGCTGGTAGATCAAATGCATTGTATGGACTTCCTTTAGGCCTGTGTCATTATAAATGCACTTTGTTTAAGCGTGTGAACATGGTGTTACATGTATGTGCAATACGTCTTTTTTGAGAATACAAAAGAAGAAAAGGAATTATTTGAAAAGTCATTTGTCTCTCTAGTTCCAGTGATCCCTTTATTTTATTAAATTTAAACCTATATTTATAAGTTTTATTTTTTTGAAGAGGTATTGTAGGTGTAATCCATGATGCACACTATAAGCATGCAAAATTCTTTGTATTGTGGATACAAAAAAAATGACAAATCTTGTATAATTTAAAGATTTGAAAGTGTGTATACTCAAATCCACAAATTTGTCATTTTTGTGTATATCAGAATATAAAGTATTTTAAATTGAGATCTTACATGTTTGTGGAGTACAGCATTAACAACATGCATTTTTTCCAGATTTTTATATAAATATGGTTTTTATTTATTTTTAAATAAAGAGATCACTAAAACTCGGGAGCCAAAAATCTTCATTCAAAACTGTTCACCTGTGTCATGCACATGCTTAATAGTCGATGCCATCGAGAGAGATTTTCGTTAGTAGGTGATTGTTGAGAAAAGCTGGGCACACTTGTTTGGTTTCAGCGAGTTGCCAAGGATATTGTTATTCTGCTCTCAGAAAGGTGTTGTACTACATGTAGTACTGCTTCCTTTGGCAGTTTGATCTTCAGAGATCGGTTAATACTTACCGGAATTCCCCACCCGCCTACGTTAATGGCGTGTAGCATATTCTCATCCGACGCTGCTAGCACTCCCTTTGCTTTAACGGCAATCTCGTTTTCGGGAAAAAGAAGAAGCCCGCACCATCGGCGCTCCTCCTCCTCGACCTCGCCGGCCTCCCCTATAAATCCGCCAATGTTCAAACCACTCCCAGACCACGCCTCGGCGATTGTCGCGAGCTCGAAAGATCCCAACTTTGATCGAAATTCCCGTACACGGAAACCCTCGCTCCGGCCGTACCTGCGGGGGAGTTCAAGCCGCCAATGGCGGCGGCCAGCCGAGCCCTGTTCCTCGCCTGCTTCCGCGGCGGCGGCAGCGGCGGCGGCGGCGGACCCTCCGAGTCGAGCGGGCGCCTAGTGCTAAGGCCGCGGTACGCGCCCATGCCGCGGCGCCCCAAGGCGGCCGCGGTGGCCGGCGATCTGGAGGCCGCGGCGTGGGCGGCCGAGGAGGAGGAGAAGGTGGCCGTGTTCGAGGTGTCCGGCATGACGTGCGCCGCGTGCGCCGGCTCCGTGGAGAAGGCCGTCAAGCGGCTCCACGGCGTCCACGACGCCGCGGTCGACGTCCTCGGCTGCCGCGCGCAGGTCGCCTTCTACCCGGCATTCGTCTCGGTGAGCACCTATGAGCAGTTAAGCACTATAAAGACCCTAATTCAGATGCTTGTGTGATGGTTTTGAGATTTTTTTAGCGACACATAGTTCGTTGTCATTCAGTTCGAGATGATTGCAAACGGCTCATCCCGTTAGGCGTGGTGGGTGCTTACGCTAACGTTAAGGCACACGTACTGGGTTCTTTCTGTCAGAAACCTGCAAGTTGATACACGGGGCGTTTAGCTTTATGACGTCCCAATCTCAGAAGGTGGCTGTTACTGGGAGCATTGGCAACTGTGTGACGAATGCAGAGGCAGACGTATACCTGTACAACCAATTTTGGTGATTTAGGTAGTGTGTCTGAAGAAAAATTCCCTGTGGGGAAATCCAATGCCACACCCTTGGTGATCCATGCTTGAGAGGTGTGCTATGGTACTCACCGATTATAGGATGGTATCTAGAAAAAATGTAGATGTGGAGCCCAAGAACTACTTTCGATTTGCCCCGACTTTGGCTTTCCAAAATGTTGAAGCTAAATTTGGAAGTGCACGAAGCAGGTTCCATACAGCAGTTTTTAGTTACAGTGCGTTAATCTCAGAAAAAAACGTGCTGCAGCTGCTCTCTTCCAACTGCTTAATTCCGCCGAACACCCAATGGTGGTACGTATAGGGCTTCATGTGGCCTTAATTTGTTTAACTTAGAGTTGAAAAATGTTCAAAAGGGGAGGCGGGCTTGTCGAAGTTTATTTGCACTAATTAGGTTTCTTGTGGTTTAGAAGGTTACAGGTAGACAACTTTACTTCTGATGTAGAACTTCTAACTACTTCATGTGTCCTGAAAGCACCGACTGGTCAATTTGGGTTATCAATTATCATAGACCTAGTTGTAAATACTGTGATGTGCACAAGCCACAAGCACGCAGGCTCATTATAGAGCTTGATTTGAAAAAAAATAGATTTGATGGTTCCTACTTTATCATTCATGTTTACAAGTTTTTATATACAAGTGCAGATAATTTTGCTTGTTAAGGCAGAAATCAGAAAGGAAACACACACAAACTTATGTGCCCCAAAGCCATTTTCAATTTGGCTCATACTGCAACAGAATTTGAAAGTTAATCAACTGAGGCTCCTGTCGTACTCGGAGATTGTTAGCTTTAGGCGTATTTCGAAAATAATTTTACTAAGACATTTGAACTTTTGAACCCTTGTTCCACTTTACCGAATTAAATTTTCTTCAACTACAAAACGACATACGTTTGGGTGTGTGTTGGAGTTTTTTGATTTGCTGCTGAAGTAATGGAACCTGGCTGCATAGTGGTCCTATGGAAAAAAGTTGAACCAAAGTTATAGAGATCCACGTTTATAACAGAGTCCTGATTTCAAGCAAAAAAAATTAACGGGGTGCTGATACATCACCTTGCTCTTTCCTTTCTAAATTTACGCCTCCTTCTCTGTTGCACAGTTCATCATATTTCCTTCGCACCGGATTCAGTGCATTTTGTTGTGTAACTTTGATTTTTTTTCATCTGTTCATTTGGTTTTCCTCCCAATGTACTTGAGCATATGCCCAACTGATTATTAAATTTTCAGGCTGGAATATTTATTCTTAGTCTGGAACAATTTGCCACTGACGTTTCTCATCTCATAATTTATTTTCTTTCATCAGTGGAGCATCTGAGGTCTAATCTTGTCCCACCATTATTATCTCTGATTATCTTTTGAAAAAGAAATACACTATCTCTGAAAACAAGAAGTACCTTCATCTTTTCATCACTATTGAGATTTTTTTGGAACGATAGGGGTACTTTTTCTATTACTGGAAGTCCTTTTCCTGCAGTATAAGTGCACTGCTATAGTTGGATGACGAGTGCTGCTTCATTTGGTCGATATTATAGGATCTGAAAAAACTTCATCTCCATTTCAACATAATGGCTGCTTGCTCACACCCTTTTTGGATGGCACCTATGATTTGGCTGATGTCATTGCGTGGTGCATCTAGTAACTTTGTAATAGCTAGAAGGTGGTGCCACACTTTGGAGGTGTATTTGACAGCAGTTCCATCTTGGGGTAAAGTATACCGGATAAGAGACTGAGATAACACGTACCTTGATGATTCTTCACTGCATGGAAAGGTCAATTTAGACAGTAGACGATATTTAAAAGACAATATCTTTACACATTGAAAATCAGTTCTTTCTCCTGGATACTAACGTTGCTTGTTTACTTTATATGCTAAGTACTTTTCTTCTCCACCGAGAAGGGTGGAGTTCTTGTCAATTATCTTTTAAAAAAACTCTGTATGCTAAAAAAAAAAAATACAAATTCTGCATAAAACGTTATTGTTTGAAATTTGAATTACTTTACAGATTATATACGCACCTGTTTCAACTGACCAGAATAATTTAGTTACGCGAAAATTTCACTCTCATCTTGCTCAATGCATTTTTTCCAGTACACCTGAAACACATTTATGCCCATCCATTATTTTCACTTATGCTCATACAGAGTCTATGTCTATATTATTCAGTCCTTTTATTTGGACATCGGAGTTCATGAATGACTTCTTTTGCAGGAGGAAAAAATTAGGGAAACCATTGAAGATGCTGGATTTGGAGCTAAACTGATTGATGAGGAGGTTAAAGAAAAGAACATTCTAGTTTGCAGGCTGCACATAAAAGGAATGACATGCACATCTTGTACAAGTACAGTTGAATCCGCCTTGCAAGTTGTTCCAGGGGTTCAGAGAGCTTCCGTTGCGTTGGCTACTGAAGAGGCAGAAATCCGTTATGATCGCAGGGTTGTTACTGCTGCCCAACTAGTCCATGCAGTTGAAGAATCTGGCTTTGAAGCGATACTGGTCACCACAGGAGAAGATCGGAGCAGGATAGACCTGAAAGTGGATGGCATTCTCGACGAGAGGTCACTACTGATAGTGAAAAGTTCTGTCCAAGCTCTTCCTGGCGTGGAGGATATACAAGTTGACACCGAGCTCCAAAAGATCACCATCTCGTACAAACCTGACCAGACAGGGCCCCGGGACCTTATCGAAGTCATCGAGTCAGCTGCATC
Source organism: Poa annua (assembly GCA_026929855.1). Taxonomy (NCBI): domain Eukaryota; kingdom Viridiplantae; phylum Streptophyta; class Magnoliopsida; order Poales; family Poaceae; genus Poa; species Poa annua. Next base: position 79,393,536 of record CM049433.1, read on the forward strand.
TGGTCATATTGCTGTATCAATATACCCGGAAGCCGATGGAAGAGAGCAACATAGAAATGAGGAGATAAAGCGGTACAGACAGTCTTTCTTGTGGAGCTTAATGTTCACAGTTCCAGTGTTCCTAACCTCCATGGTTTTCATGTACATTCCAGTGCTGAAGGACGGGCTGGATAAAAAGGTTATCAACATGTTGAGCATTGGTGAGCTATTGCGGTGGATTTTGTCCACACCTGTCCAGTTTGTAATCGGCCGCAAATTTTATACGGGTGCTTACAAAGCAATCTGTCATGGCTCGCCAAACATGGATGTGCTCATTGCTCTGGGGACCAACACTGCTTACTTTTACTCAGTTTACTCAGTTCTCCGAGCTGCCACTTCTGAGACTTATATGGCAACTGATTTTTTCGAGACAAGTTCTATGCTCATATCATTTATCATTCTTGGAAAGTACCTTGAGATCTTGGCAAAAGGAAAGACCTCTGAAGCTATTGCCAAGCTGATGGATCTTGCACCAGAAACTGCAACAGTGCTCATGTACGACCAAGAAGGGAGTGTTATAAGCGAGAAGGAGATCGACAGTCGGTTGATTCAGAAAAATGACGTGATCAAAGTCATTCCGGGTGGGAAAGTTGCTTCCGATGGATTTGTAATTTGGGGCCAGAGCCATGTGAATGAAAGCATGATCACTGGAGAATCACGGCCCGTGGCAAAGAAGAAGGGTGACACTGTTATTGGAGGGACGGTGAACGAGAATGGTGTGCTCCATGTTCGGGCAACATTTGTTGGATCAGAAAGTGCCCTGGCACAGATTGTAAGGCTAGTAGAGTCAGCACAAATGGCAAAAGCTCCTGTACAGAAGTTTGCTGATCAGATTTCTAAAGTGTTTGTCCCCCTGGTAAGTTATGTTACATTATTTGTGCGATGAGTTCAGTTACATTGTGTTATCACTGTTGAACAATCTGCTTCATGCTTGCAGGTCATCGTTCTTTCTTTGCTTACTTGGCTTGTATGGTTCTTAGCTGGGAGGTTCCATGGGTATCCCAGCTCGTGGATACCATCTTCCATGGATAGTTTTCAGCTAGCTCTGCAGTTCGGGATATCAGTTATGGTAATCGCCTGCCCTTGCGCCCTAGGGCTCGCTACTCCAACTGCTGTGATGGTTGCAACTGGAGTTGGTGCCTCACAAGGTGTTCTGATCAAGGGTGGGCAAGCTCTGGAGAGTGCACAGAAGGTTTAAATTTAATTTTACGAGTGAAGACATGTTTGCACACAGTGCTTCAAATTCTTGACGAACATTATTTGTATGTAATTTTAACAGGTAGACTGCATTGTTTTCGACAAGACAGGAACACTAACCATTGGGAAGCCTATTGTCGTCAATACCAGACTCTTGAAAAACATGGTGTTACGTGAATTCTATGACTACGTTGCAGCAGCAGAAGTATGTTTTCTAGCTCTATATATCCCTTTGTTGTCCTTTTAGCAGATACTCTTCTGAGTTTTGGGGAGACACCTTGCTCACAATTCATTGTTTTTCAGGTCAACAGTGAGCATCCGCTGGGGAAGGCGATAGTAGAGCATGCAAATAAATTTCACTCAGAGGAAAATCATATCTGGCCTGAAGCAAGGGATTTTCTTTCAGTCACTGGACATGGTGTCAAGGCAAAAATCAGTGGGAAGAGTGTAACTGTGGGCAACAAGAGCTTTATGTTGTCGTTAGACATTGATGTCCCTGTGGAAGCTTCAGAAATCCTCCTGGAAGAAGAAGATAATGCACAGACAGGGATCATCGTGGCTATGGATCAAGAAGTTGTTGGCATAATCTCGGTGTCTGATCCAATAAAACCAAATGCTCATGAAGTGATATCATACCTCAAGTCAATGAAGGTGGAGTGTATAATGGTGACTGGGGACAACTGGGGAACTGCCAAAGCCATCGGCAGAGAGGTTGGCATTGAAAATATCATGGCTGAGGCGAAACCGGAGCAGAAGGCCGAGAAGGTGAAGGAACTACAGGTGAGCTAGCTACGATATCCTTGCTTTATCTCTCAAAGCGTGATATCCTCGCTTTACCACTTTCATGATGTCTGCCTTACAGCCACACATCTACTCATTGCCTTTGAATTTTGGTTACTGCAGCTGTCTGGAAGAACAGTAGCGATGGTTGGTGACGGAATCAACGACTCCCCAGCGCTGGTGGCAGCTGACGTGGGTATGGCGATCGGCGCGGGCACCGACGTCGCCATCGAAGCTGCGGACATTGTCCTCATGAAGAGCAACTTGGAGGACGTGATCACTGCTATCGACCTGTCGAGGAAGACCTTCTTCCGCATACGGATGAACTATGTCTGGGCTCTCGGCTACAATATCCTGGGCATACCAATTGCCGCAGGGGTCCTATTCCCATCGACCCGGTTCCGCCTGCCGCCGTGGGTTGCCGGTGCTGCGATGGCGGCATCCTCTGTGAGTGTCGTCTGCTGGTCCCTGCTGTTGAGGTACTACAAGAGGCCATTGGCTATGCGGGAGCGACGGACATAGAAAACCATCATTCAAAAGGAACATGGAATAAGCTGTAGATACGTGTAACTCCGTGCATGATAGATAAATGGGAAGGGGAAAGCTGTTGTATGATGTAAATATGTATAACAGGCTAACAGCTGGATGTTGCTACGAAGTTTAGGCAGCGCCGCAACATCACAGCACTGGGATATTTCATAGTTGGAGGGCTGAGTGTCCCACTGTTCTTAGTATATTTTTGTTTTAGGGAATATTTGTACTGTGCTATATCGCTATGCGCGCCACCATATATATCGGCCGGATCATTTTACCACCAGTAGAAAACATGGCTTCCGTTCAGATCCCTGGGAACATTTAGTTCCGGTTTGGCCTGGAACCGCGACAAATGACCCAAATAGTCGCGGTTCGAACAGCTAAAACGGAATCACGGGAACGGAACCTTTTGTCCCGGTTCCAGAGGCACCTTTAGTCCCGGTTTAAAAGACCAACCGGGACTAAAGGTATTTGTCCCGGATCATGTCTAAAACCGGGACTAATGTGAAACTTGTACGTCTCCCGATCGCGTTTTAAGTGCGCTTTGGAAACCGGTCAGCCCGCCGACGTTTTTGAGTGAGCTTTGGAAACGATCAGCCGGCGTTGATACACACGAAATTAATCGCTGCAGAATTCGAACATGCAGCGCCACCGCCCGCTAGCCTTTCTTCTGGCGGTTAAATATATGAATATCGGTTAAAAGGATAATATAAATTATATCGATTCATGGATATTTCCTACCGATTCATGGATTATATGAATTATATCGACTAAATGGATTATATATCGATTCATGCCGGTTAAATATATGAATATCGGTTTAAATTTATGGAATATATGAAAACAAAATACATTTTTTTGTTATTTGTTAACAATTATTATTAGTTAAACATTAATATTTATGTTAATATCGGTTTATATGGATTATATCGATTAAATGGATTATATTGATTATTTGGATTTTATTTTCCTACCGATTTAATGGTTTTTGATTTATATCAATTTATGGATTATATGGAAACAAAATACATTTTTTTGTTATTTGTTAACAATTATTATTACTTAAACATTAATATTTATGTTAATATCGGTTTATATGGATTATATCGAATAAATGGATTATATGGATTTTATTGACTATTTGGATTTTATTTTCCTACCGATTTAATGGTTTTCGATTTATATCGATTTATGGAATATATAGAAACAAAATACATTTTTTTGTTATTTGTTAAGAATTATTATTACTTAAACATTAATATTTATGTTATTTGTTAACATTAGAATTCAAAAAATCATATGCATGTGACATCAAAGTCTACAGGATAATAAGATTGATACCGGTGCAATCTTGGAAACTAGTTGGAAAGGAACCTATAAGTTAAGCGTGCTGGGTGGAGCAGTGTTAGGATGGGTGACCGATCGGGAAGTGGAGCGACTTGATCGAGATTACGATTAGATATTAGGTGGGGTGGTGCAGTGTGAGGGACTTGAGATTAGTATTAGAGATTAAACTGACAAATAATTCAAATATTTGAAATAGAGAAAAAAATTCAAAAAAACAAATTCCAAAAAAAATATGCGTGGATTTTGGTCCGGCCTAGCCTCAGGTTCTTCCAGCCACGCGGCTTTTAGTCCCGGTTACAGACTGAACCGGGACTAAAGGTTGGACCCTTTAGTCCCGATTCTGCAGTCCAGTCCCGGTTGGTAAACCGGGACTAAAGGCCCTTACCAACCGGGACTAAAAGATTTTTCTCTACTAGTGTACAGATTTACAATTAACATGATGTAGTAGCAGTGATGTAGTACGCCTCGGCTTGACCTTTCGAGAAGGGAATTGGACACCTTGGGGGTCAGGTCAAGGTGTTAATTAGTGACTGGGGTCAAATTCAAAAGCAAGAACGATAAGCTGGTGCATTGTGACGATGCTGCTAGATCCCGCGTCCCAGTCTATATATATGGGTGATGCCATTAGTTACCTAACTTGAGCCCTTTCGATCGCAGTTGCAAGAAAGACAAGATATCATCATGATATAAAGCGATCGATGATCCTCTTGGCATAGTCGTAGGATAAAATGTGGTCACTCAAGAAGATAGGATGATGTGCCAGGTACGTACGTGCAGCAAACTCGTTTACTACCCATTTGTGGCTTGTGTGCATGGCCAATCGATCCGATGGCGACCGATCACCAGCCTACGTGCCTGCCGTGACTCCCGTCCACCTCACTATACACGATATTGCGCCTGGCCTGAGAGGCATCTTCAACCGGACCCCTCTCGGACACGACCCAGACAGATAACACTCACCCAACCGTCTCAGTTTCCCTCTAGATGTCTAGGCTGTCCGGCAACTCTCATATCCAGCCCATATGGTGGAATGGAAGGGCTACCGCGCTCGTCTCTTGATCTGCCGCCCTCTTCCGCGTCTGTCCCAATTCTCTCGCTAGCAAAACCATATTCACCTCTCGCTTGCCTCGTCCTTGCCGCCATCCACTTCGCGTCGAGAGGAAGAAGAGGAGATAGAGAAAGATGCTTCGGTCATGGACCTTGTGAATGCACCCTCGTCAGAATTAGTTGAGCAGAGGCTATCAACGGAGCTGAAGCCAGAGACCATCACCCGAAAGGGAAGGCTTGCCCGACAGCTCTCTAGGTCCTTCTACAGGTCTGGACCAACCTTTGTTTTAAGTTTTTTTGGTGATGTTTGCATGAGGTATTTCACATGCTCGTTCGTTGCGCCCTCAAATTACGATGATCCACATACGTCTCGTGGTGGGCAAGTGGGCATTTATTCACGGGAGCTCCTATATATCGCTTTCGAGTGGTGTGGGAGGTTCATGCCGCCTGCTGCGACCACTAAATGGGCTCCAATGCCGCGGCCCATTTAAAAATGTGATTTATAATTTATTTTTGTTTCATGTTTTATTTAAAAAAAAGAAAAAAATGATATTTTAAATCTGAATAATTTCAAAATCATAATGTTTCTTCACCTCTGATTTTTTTTAAATTTGAAAATTGTTCAAAGAAGATTTTTTTAGATATGAAAACATTTATAATTTGTTTTTTCAAAACATGAACAATTTTCAATTCTGAATTTTTTAAATGATAAAAAAATCAATTATGAAGAATTTTAAATTATAAACAATTTTCAATTTTGGACATTTAGGAAACTAATTTTTAAAAAAGAACAATTTTTTATTTTGAATATTTTTCATAAAGTGATATGTTTCAAAAGTTTGATTAATTTTCAATTCTGAGCATTTTTTGCGTTCATTCACTCTGCAGTTCAAGAGAAGCCTACAACCCACGGCTATTTTGAAAAACTTATTATTTCACAAAATAGACAAAATTTAAATATTTCACGACCTATAACTTTTACAAAGTGCTTGGTGCTGGGACGCAGTGGCGAGCAGGGGCGGTCGCCTCGGGTCTCCTGATGCGGAGCAGAGTATTCCTTTTCAAGTCTCTTACCGTCATGGGCAAAGCTCAGATCTGTTTTCTGTTCGCCATTGTCGTTTTTCTATTTTTGTTTGCTGTGTCGAAGGGGTACGAGGAGAAATAAAGAGTTGTTGGGCTGTGGTCTAATGGGTGAGAGGAAATAGGCCCATTATGATCAGGGTGCACCCACATACTCACGGACGTATTGTCTAAACAAAACATACTGGACCAGTTGGTTCATACCATTAGCTTAAAATCATACCATTCTCACAGAGAAGTTGGTTCATACCAAACTCTCCAAAGAAAAAGTTGGTTCATACCGCCACATCGAAACGTTCAATCCGGAAAACAAAGTCCCTCCCGGCACGCATGGGCCGCAGGCTAGTAGGCAACTGTTCCCAATACCTAGACTCACAAAAGAACAGAATTTGTGCTTCAAATTTTTTTGTCTTAAATTGTTCGCCCCGGTAAACAGAAATTTCTAGGTCCGGAACGTCATGCTCTAATGCACGGTGCCCCTGACGAAAAGACGCCGGACATCAGTTTAGATTGGTCTACACCTCGCTAGCACGATGCCCCGGGTCAAGGCGCCATGCTTTTTCTTTTGCTCTTGGGTAAAATCCAAAATAAATTAAAACTTCTTTAGGGATAGATTTAGAACCCAAAATATGCTCTACCCACCCAGCGGTATGAACGTTGTGTGGTGTGTTTTCTTTGCTCATATCATCTTAGAGCAGCCACAGTGGGAGGCGCTTATGAAGACGCTTATGTGAAAAAAAATACAACAAATTGTAATTACTAGCGTAGCGCCTCCGTCCGGCGGAGCGCTTAGGTAGCTGCTAAAAAATTGCAAAAGCGTGTTAAGCGTCCTGTAAGCATCGAGAACCCCTCTAACGCTAGCGCCTTCAACCGACCAGAAAAAGTCTCCCGACATCCACCGAGCTTCACTCTCAGCTATCTCCACACTGTTCCCCCAATCCCCAATCCAATCGCCCGACGGCCCCAAATCAGCGATTCCGACAAGCTTCTATCCGGGCGTCTGCCGGCACCGGCTTGCGCGGCCATGGCGGACGGAATCCTACAGCCGCGGTCAGATACGTTTAAAGAGAAGGGCTGCGGTGATTTAGATAGAGTAAGTCGTTTGGTACTATTGGTTATCTAGATACCAACAGAATCCTAAAAAAAAAAATGGAGACACACGGTTTAAACAACCTGTGGCCTTCTTTTAATCAACTCCTTTTTTAGCACGTCAACACATATGTAACACATGGATAGTCAAACAATTAATATTTCATACACAACTCAATGCGTAATTAAACAATTAAAGAAATTTCTATTGCAACATGATTTATTGTACATAAGATTACAAAAATCGTAGAAACGTACATAAATTTAATTAAAAACAGTAAAGTGCTAACTTATTGTAGAAAATTAAAATAGCAAGACAATCTCAATCAGTGTTGTCTCCAAATAATTGATCGGTGAAGAATTTAATAGCTCGGGCATGTTCTTTCCTTTGATCCGGATCCATGCAAGATGTATCAGCTAGAACCAAATCCTTGTAGTCGCTGGCCAATTTTGATCGTTGTTTTGTCTTTCCTAGTTCAGCTCTAAGTACCTGTGCCTCATGATACAGTTTCACTTCATCAGATGAAATTGTATCACATGTAAATTCTACGCCCTTGCCTTTTTTTTTCTTTTGCCTGGTGGTAACCAATGGGACGTTCCTCTTCTTCTATTCGAATATAGATAGTGCCATTGTCTTTACTAGTTACCTCATGGTAGGTCCTACTCCATTTCTGATGTATCTTTACCTTATCCCACCAGTACACATGGTGAGCCATTCTCCTTTTTGTACATGGCTAATGCTTGTCCCATCAGCTGCAAGTCACACTGGCAGCTAGAGTATGCATCTTTAAGGCGACAACGTGTACCATGAAAGCACACAACCTTCTTATTTGTTTTGCCCCAATGATCCGATCCTTACAGTTTTTTGTGTTCCTTTTTCTACCAGGTGGACTATGCTTGTTATAATCTTCAGCAACATTCTTCCAGTACACGTCACCCTTTTTGTTGTTTCCTTCCACTGGATCGATCGAGTTGTTCAGCCATGCACTAATCTGCATCCAAGTATGAGCTACAATCAGAAATGCACAAGTAAGCCAAAACGAACAAAATAACATAAAATTGCACTAACCAGTCGAATATCGTCTCCTTCAGTCCAATAAAGACGGCGGCCTTTCAATTCCTCTTCGTCAACCTCCTTCACTTCGTCTTCGTCTTCTTCTTCTACATTATCTCGTCCATTGTTTTGAACATGTGATGATGAACTATATGGAGCATAACTAGTATAGTCACACTCCTGGGGAATAGTTGGGTAGGAAGACAAGTGCACATGATAGTTTGGTGGTGGGAACATCTCTGGGTTTTGTTGTCTGTACCAGTTGGTGTGCTCTGAATCCATCTTTCTCGAGTGAGATTGCAGAATTGCTCAAAATTACCTTTGTGCGTAGTAGTAAGAGTGGTGATATGGCACTGGGATTTTATATAGCAACTCATTGCGTAAAGTTTCACGGGATACTAAAATAGCAACTCTTCAGGCCATATGGAATTTGTTGCATGCTTGGCACTCGTTCGTGGTCAAAATTTTACTGTTGGTGGCGAAGGATCCGGCCATACATGTAGGGCTTGTTTGGTAGCCCGGGTGAGTTGGGCCAGGCCATCTCACCTCATGCATGCTGAGTTGGGGCAAGCTGAAAACATACAAGTGCACTTTGTTTGGCAGCTTGTGTGAGCTGAGACGGTATGGGCTTAGATTGTGTTTGTTTGCCTGTATGTTGAGAGGATGAAAAAACGAGCAGGTCCTTGGATATAAAATAAAAAAGCGATCAGGTCCTTGGACAGTAAAACAGAAAAGCGATCAGGTCCTTGGACCACCCGTCCGAGCTCGTGGCCTGCCATAGGAGCATGCGGGCGAGGACGGAGATGCTCGGTGGCCGTGCAGGAGCATACGCGGGAGGCCGAAGATGCTCGGGAGCCGCGACGGCGTTTGATCCCGTGGCGAGGGGCGCCGGAGATGCTCGGCGGCCGCGGCGTTTCTGCTCGTCGGCGTGGTGACAAGGGTAGCAGGTGCGCGCGGCGGAGGAGCTAGCAGGCGCGCACGGCGTTTCTGCTCGCCATGGCGAGGGGCGGAGGTAGCAGGCGCGCTGCGGAGGAGCTAGCAGGCACGTGGATCTCGGCAGCGGGCGGAGCGATGCCGTGCGGAGAGAACGGGGGCAAATGAGAGCTGGGGCGATGGGTGCTCGCTGGGCCGGCGCTCGGTCGGACCCACGCGTGGGAAATTTTTCTGTATGAGCTCGGCTGGGCTCAGTTGTGAAGCTCGATTCGAGCTTCTTAAGTGGGCATGGCTGAGGAGCCTTTTTCGTATCAGGCGGGCATGATCCAAAAGAGAAAACCAGTCTACCAAACAGATGAAAGGTGGGTGGGGGAGATTTTCTGAGCCCACCAGGCTACCAAACACGCTCGTAATCTCTAATTTGTTGTGTCACGAGTTGTTTGTCTCACAAATTCTGTGTCTTCTTTTAACAAACTTTTAACGTTAGTTAGTTAGTTAGGATAATGTTTGACTGGGTCAGCTAATACTGATCGATCGGCATCTGATCTCTACCAAAGCTGGTACGGGCTGAAAAATCTGATTTCTGGTTGTTGCATGCATAGACTCCTAGCGCCCAAAGCTGGTACGAGCTGAAAAATCTAATATCTGGTTGTTGCATACAGAGATTCCTACCGCCCAGGCGCCTCCCGTTTCCCCGGTCGGCAGAAAAAAGGAGAAGCACCGAGCGACTTGTTTTGCGTCCGACGCCCAGGATTTCGCTCGTAACTGTCGGGGAGGTCGGGATTTTCATCCTGGCGTCGGGCTCTTAGCGCCCCATTGTGAATCTTTTTTAGAGCATCTCCAGCAGTGGCGCTATCACAAGAGTGCGCGGGAAAAACCGTCGGTTCGCCAAAACGCGCAGCCCGGGAAAAATTTAGCCGCGCGTGGGAACATGCTGGAACGCGCGCGCGAAGTCTGCCGGTTCTGGTCCCGCCCGCGCTACAAAAGCCGCGGCCGCGCTCGCTTCCAAACCGTCACCGCTTTCGCACGCGCTCCCACTGAACCTTTCCTCTCCCCGCCGCGTGTCCCCTCCGCTCCTCTTCCGCCGCCGCCACCGCACCAGCGCGCCGTCAAGATGCCGCCGCGCCGCCGTGGGAGCTCCGGTTACGTCGGCGTCCGCGAGCGCCCGAACGGAAAATACGCCGCCGAGCTGCGCGCCGGCGGACAACGGCTCAGTCTCGGCACGTTCGAGACGGCGCACGAGGCCGCCCGCGCGTACAACGCCGCGGCGTGGCGCGTCGGCCGCAACCCGCGGACGATGAACTTCAACGACGCGCGCAACGCGCATCAGGCCGCGGTCCTGGCGCCTCCGCCGCAGCTCGTCTCCGCCGAGGACCGCCGCTATCACGCGTAGCGGCAACGCCGCCTCGACATCGCCGCTCACGACGAGCGCGCCATGGAACAGCGGCGCGAGCGCTTCCCGCAGGATGTCGTCGACGAGCTGGCGTTCTTCGCCGAGCGTGCGGCGGAGCCAGAATTTTTGTGTTGGGTATGCGAAGTTACTAAAAAGAAAATTACAACACGACAATATAAGATACCAATGTCCACACTAAAATTAATGAAACAAAAAGTTATTTATAGTCGTAATAATGTATCCAATTATTTAGTATAGCAAGTAAAAAATAATATTATTTATCTTTTCACGTTTCACATCCAAAATCGACAATATTAAAAATTTCATGCTGAAATTCACATCGAAGATTATGCCATACCCTGTGCCTGGCGTCAGGAGCAAGCAGGGAGGAAATGAGAAAAAGGAACGTTGTTTGGTACATGGGCTGGCCTTTTGGTGAAATAAATCCTTGAGCGGTAACTGAGGAAATGGCCCATGATAGAGTTAGGCCCAAGGGGAGAGGTCGGGACATGGGATGGGAGCACTGGTGGCCGGTGGGTGTGTCTGTTTCAGTTTTTGCTGCTTTCTGTACGTAAAAAAGCTACCAATACATATATACATGTGTATATGAGGTTATATATTGATGTCTTTTAGCAAAAAATATTGGGTATTCATTGCATACCCATGAATAAGGCTAGCTACGCCCCTGGGCGGAGCGCTCGACGGCTGAAGAACGCGAGGAAGCGCGCCGCCGGGGCGCTGCTGGACGCCGGCGAGGACGTGCTCGAGGACGGGCACCCTCTGAACGCCGACTACTGGGAGATCACCTCCGAAGACACCAGACGAGAGTGACGAGTAGAGTTTAGTTTAGTATGAAATTATGTTTTATATTTTATAAACTATGTTTTATATTTCTGTTTTAGTATGAAATTTGTATTAAATAACTATGCGCGCGCTCTAAAATTATCGCGTCTGTAAAACACGTTTTTTCCGCACCGCTGTCTTTTACGAAACGCGACCGCGCGGTAAAAAGCGATTCGAGCCCGCGGAAAAGTCATTTTACAGGGCCACTTACAGGCTTACTACCGACGACCATTCCCAGACTGTACGTACGCGCGTGGACAATGGAATCCCGGCGGGCCAGCCGATCGACAACTGCACCTGGCAGGGCAATGGGTACGGGTGCTCTCTCCAGATGCATCTAGATGCTTCCGCAACCTTCGGCTCCCGATCGGACGGTTCCCCGTCTGGCTCGATTCCGCATTCCCGTTCACACGTGACGTGAGGTTCCTCCGCCGTCGCCGTGGGCCACACCGTTTCAGCCGCGCGCGTGTTCACACTTGTGTTACGTACGTTCATTACTTTTTTTTTTTTGAGATAAACGTACGTTCATTACTTTGTCCATAAGATTCGAGCCCCTGGCCGTGGGCCTGGCCCTATAAATCTCCCGGTGCCGCCTAGGCCCATCCCTCGCCCACCTCAAGTCGCCTTTTCCTTCACTTCGCTTCGCTTCCACGCTACCCGCCTCCCAACCCCCATCTACCCGTTGCTCCTCGCTCCTGCTCGATCTCCGTCCAGCCGCGCCGGAACCTCAACGTCCGTCCGCTCCAGCATGGCCGCCGCCGCCGCCTCCGCCACCTCCGTCCACGACTTCACCGTCAAGGTCTGCCACCCCGCTCTCCTCCCTCCCTCCACACGCTTCTAGTTTTAGTCCCGTAGTAGGCGCGCCTCTGAAACCGAAATGTTTCTCGCGCGCTGCTAGATAGATCCCCGGCCGGACTCCTCCTAGCTAGCTCGAGCTGCGCTTACTTTCCTCTCCGCTATTTCCCGTGGAGATTCCTGTGGATTCCTCCGCCGATCCACGTTGGTCGGCCTGCTCCTAACTTAGTCTGAATTCGCTAGCCAGTAGTTCAGTTCGCTGTTAATTGTTACGCCTGGTTTTCCGGGAGATGCAAAGGTGAATTTTTGCGCTAAGCACGACCGTAATTAACGAACGCGTTTCGCTTGGTGCGCAGGATGCTAGCGGGAAGGACGTCGACCTCAGCGTCTACAAGGGGAAGGTTCTGCTCATCGTTAACGTCGCGTCCCAGTGGTACGTACGGCTTCTCTCTCTTCACCTTGCGCTGATGGATCCTTCTTTCCGTCTTGGCTATGTATGAGACATCTTCAGTCTCACAAGCACAGCGCGCTTACATCAAATTGTCATTGCCTAGTCCTCAGAAAAAAAGTAAAAAAGAGGGTCAAAGTCAAATACTAAGTCACCTGCTGGCTGCTGTCAACTAGTACTTGATTGTCCAAAATAAACGGGCGGATGCAGACATCTGCGATATCAATTCCATGGAAAACATTACTTCTTCGGCTGCTAATTATGTTTTTGACCAATTGTTCCAGTGGCTTGACTAACTCCAACTACACCGAGCTGAGCCAGGTGTACGACAAGTACAAGGACCAAGGTGCTTTACTTTTCACACATTGCTTTTGCATACTGTTCCTTCGTCGTCAAATGGATTACTTGGATCTCACTCTGCTTATTCCTTAACAGTAGTCAATTATTCGTTTCAAACAACAACCTTCGGTTGTGGAGATTCTAACCACTATGTTCTGTTGCCAATTTGTGATTCTATAGGGCTTGAGATCCTGGCCTTCCCATGCAATCAGTTTGGTGGGCAGGAGCCTGGCACCAATGAGGAGATTGTCCAGTTTGCCTGCACTCGCTTCAAGGCCGAGTACCCCATTTTTGACAAGGTAGATTTGTGCAGCTATTTTCTTCAACCAATGTAATGCATTTATCTGTTTCAGTGTGAAACAAATAATGATCTGCTTGAGTACATAACCTGTCTCAATGTGAAATTTTACAAATGTGTCAACTTCTAGTATGACGACCCATGATCTCTAGTTTATAGATATTTCATCCAAGAAGAATTTTTTAATTGTGCAGTTCTGTAGTATTGAGCCTCACTTCCTATTGTCTGTCAGGTTGATGTCAACGGCAAGGAGGTATCCCCTCTGTACAAGTTCCTGAAGTCTAGCAAAGGTGGCCTTTTCGGCGACAGCATCAAGTGGAACTTCTCCAAGTTCTTGGTTGACAAGGAGGGTCGCGTCGTGGACCGCTATGCGCCGACCACTTCCCCTCTAAGCATTGAGGTAACTTGAAGCAGCATGATTCACATTCCCATGTACACAGGCTGAATTCTGAAGCACGGGGCGTTGAAAGTAACACTTGCTCTGTATATTTGCAGAAGGATATCAAGAAGCTGCTTGGGAGCTCTTAGACCCGCTGGTTGGAGCCTGTAAAAAAAGCAGCACTTCTGTACTACATCAGTGCTAGAAACGACAATAATGTTGTGTTGAATAAAAATCTGTACCCAGCATTTCAGAGGTTGCATCTGCTATATTTTATGCAGCCTACTCTGTACTGTATATGTTGTGTTAATGTTCAAATGGTGTAGCTGTTCAGTATGCCTTTCCTTGGTCCTTGTGCCGTCTGGTTACATTTTTTAAGAACATAATTTGTCACATTGATACATCAGCTTGATAGCATGATGCAACTCTGCATTTAACTGACGGCAGCCACCAATAGGTGGTGATAGATACATGATCTTGGCCTAATTTCATTCTCAAATCATGGATGGTTCAGATGAATTCCACATTTCACAAATGCTCAGAAGATGCTTATGCCATCTCAATGTGCATTTCATAATCCTTCGGTATAAATGGGTTCCTACAACTAGTTTAACTCAACAAGACAAGTTTGTGGAACCACACTTTGTTCCTGAATAACCGAACCACATACCAATTTCACACTTCTTTTAAAATTGCAGAACTAGAGTTTAAAACTACTTTTCCTCTGCCAGATATGCATTTGGGTTTGTAAGTACTCTTCCGTCTCTCGTCCTCAAAATATTTCTGGAATTCTAAGTTTTCAAGAGCTCGATCGCTATCTCTGTTATGTTATATCTCCATCATGTACTATCTTCATACATATGGAGCCAAGTGCTAACCACTGGTCAGGTTGAAAACTCGAAGCCATGACATCCTAGTTTGACATCTTCAATCGTGGACCACCCAAACTGAGGCAAAGGTGAAAATGGTTCATAAGGCATTGCATCTAGCTCCCAGGGTACTTCCATCTCAGTAAGTTGGCTGTCACTCGTCTTTGGGTCCTTCTTTTCCTCTGTCACCCTGTAATTGAAGCTTCCAGCAATCACCTGAGGTAATAACACACAACAAAAGATTAACTCTCTGAACTTCTGTACACAAAAGAGAATAAAGCCGTGGACTATGTTACAACAACCCTTTGAAACATTTTTGTATCAGATTATGTTAATACGCCATATTGGCAAATGGCATGTGCCTGCAGTCCCACTTGATAATTGACAAAATTATGCTATGTACCTGCACAGGGTCTGCAGCAATCAGTGGCCCTCCAACGCTACCTCCAAACAGGCTGCCACAAGGAGTAGAAACTACGATGCTTAAACCCCCATCGCAGTATCCCGAACCACCCTCATCAGACTGCAGATAAGAGCCTTTTAGTGAAATTATCTCAAAGTGACCCTGCAAAATCAGTTCAAAGTAAGACCAGGATTTAGATTTTTTTTTGTATATGATCCATTAGGTGCTGAAGGAGGGGAACCATTTTTTACCGCTACATAAGGGGCTAAAGAATTTGTACCGGACAACCAGGCTACATGTAACTGATAGAAGACAGAGCAATTCATTTCTGAACATGGGGGGATAGTAATATCTAACGTTAGGCATTTAGAACATTGAGGCGAACCTGGTAAATTGCATTGTTAAGGCCACCTGATTGTGAAGATAGACGGAGAGTTACACTTGATAATGTACCATTGGCTGATAGAATGCAGATGGATTTGTCATGCAGCTCTGATAACAGCCTAATCTTGAAGGCAACATCCTGTGTATAGAAGTACTTTAATCACTGCTGTTACTTTATAAACAACACACTCACTGAATCTTCTTAACCACTAATTTTTATTCCCCTCCCATTTTTCTTCAGATATAGGAACAGCATAAAAATTGTGAAATCAAGCCAGATTTCTATCACATATTGGGACCATAAACACAGGCAAATGAAAGATTCGTGAGAAGCTTGACAAGAGCAATCTATAGGCCATCGATCATATATGGATCATGGACTTGCTCAGTGCATTGAACATGATTAACAGGAGATCCACTAGAGATTGCACTGCACAAGCACATAGCCACATACAAGTATACGGCAGCTCTAAAAAAATTATACTGTAGTTTTGTTTATGACTGGGGGCCGTATGGTAGTCAAATAAAAATGTACTACTCCGTATGTTAATGTTTAGAACCCGTAGGGCTTGAATGAAGTTCAGAGTCATCTACATTTGAAAATTTGCTAGTGAGCAAGGACAGTTGACAAACATTAACATCATCATGTTGCAGAGAATACATTCCTAGGAACAGCAAACTACCAATAGTGCAAGACCGTATATTTTCACACATCCCTTTGTAAACTACCTCCTGGTTCAAGCACCCAGAAAAGCACAAACACGCTAAGCCAAGTTAGACAGAGAAAACTGGAAACACTACTCGCCAGCAGAAATTTCATATTAAGCTAAGGTGATACAGTAAACATAGCACATTGACAAACGAAAACTAGGCCTTTCTTGTAATTGTAAGTTAAGGAGATGGGTAGGTGCCTGAAGCTGCATACCTCTCCCTGATTGATGGCCAGTACATGTGGAGCAAATGCATTTCTAGGTGAACAACCCCCTGTGATCAAAACATAAATTCAGGGTCAGAGCTACTTGATGTTGATGGACATACAGAAGGGCAAGCCTTTTACAGAAGGAGGTGAAATTCTCCAGCAGCAAACTTCAGCAATACAATAAACTTCCAGTTCTATACAACTACACAAGCCCACGACACATCGCGTGCGTCGACTGTCAAAATCCAGGCATCTGAAGTTGATACTCATACCTGTTCTACTGTGTAGAAAAAAAAAGAAATTTATGATCATGACTCATGTGGCAGTTGCGCATCTCTTGAACTTCATGGTGATAGATTGCACGTGGAAATGGGGCATCTTTTATCTATAAAAAATTAGCTGTGTGGACGGCATGCAAGACCATGGTTCATGAATAATATCATCAGTTGCTCCAACAGTGGCAACAATTTCATCAACACTGTAAGTACGCGACTGGAAGGGGCTCTAGTTATCTAGTCTCGCTTCCAAAATCATCCTTTTAATTACTACAAATTCCCTAGGGATCACACAACATCCAAACCATACCCGCAGCGCGCGTAACTAAATAAAGACTACGAGTACAGCACCAGCAACAGGTCGTGCCATTAAAATATGGAAGTCCTTCAACTATTGCAGTAGCGAAACCAAAACAACGCAGACAAATCAAGTGAATAGCAAGCAACCAGACAAGGGGCTCACTGTTCCTCTCGCAAGGTACTCACCAAGAAGTGCGAGCTGCGACTTCTTCCCTCCGGACTTCGGTGTCCGGCCCCTCCGCTTCATCGCCTTCTTCTCTGGCGAGACAGGCTTCACCGCCGGCGCCCGCATTGCTGCAACGAGAGCCCAAGACGCCGCCGACTTCGATGGAGAGTGGCGCGGAACAGTGGCCTCGCAGGCTTGCAGAGTTGCAGGTTCTTTGGGTAGCTGCTGGAAGGTTATAGGTGTTAAAATTGGAGTGTGATTAAAAGATTTTGGATGGTTAAGTAGAAGAAGATGGATAGTGTGAGTCCATCCAATATCCTACGTATAGAGTACCCAAAAAAAGGCATTCTCCCCGCAAAAAAAAGAGTACCCCAAAAATATAAATATTCATTGAAAATGCATTTTCTCATAATATCTCCCACCAACACTCTACTTTTAGGTAGTCAGCACAACCACAACTTACACCCTAATATTTTGTTTGGATTTCTTTACATTTGAAAATATATTTAAAATATGTTTTCTATAACGGGTGCATCTAGACCTATGACGCAAAACATGGTGTCCTCATTTTAGCGGTCTATTTGGTTGAAAGGATTTTGAAGTATTATTGTCTTTGTAAACATATTGTGTTTTTATCTTATGTGGCTGAGGAAGCTACCCGAGGGGAGCATTGAGATCACCTTCTATGAGTAACACCAATTAGCAAAGACATTCACATTGGCTCGTTTGTGTCAGCTTTATTCCAAAATCGCATGCTTTATTTTCACGCAATGATCTATCCATCTTTATTACCTAATTAATAAAATCACATCGGACCAAGTAAACTAAAATATGCATAAGATCCACACAAAAAAGTACATCGGAGATGTTCGATGTCGTTTTTATCGGTGTCTCTATCTTTTGCATCTTGACGTTCCTCCAACACTGCGGTCAAACGATAGTAGAAGACCAAATTCTACACTAGTTGGATTAACCTCGGTTTTAAACACCCACTTAATTCGCCCACCCCAATAAGTGGGAAGCTTAGATTGTTAAAAAACGTTATTGTCGGGGTATGTACCCCTTGCACGGGAGGCAATCAAACTGCCGACTCGTCGTCATACCGTTAGGGAAAAGTGACACTAACGTAAAACTACGAAACAGGAGAACAATTAACACCATCACTGTCGTCACCACAACCAAAATGGAGTGAAAGGTCAAACAAAAAAGGGCCAGATCTTGAGGCGAATATAGGGTTGAAAATCCTCAAATAAATTTTGGCTTGTCTATTAAAAAATAATAATTACAAATTTAATGAAAGATGACCATTCATTTTGAATGCTATTATTAAAAGTCTAGACCTGTGAAAAATAGCGCTCACTTGGGATAGTTGTGGCGAGACACCAAATTATGAGAAGTTGGATAGGGTGCTTGCGAGAGTGGGAGTAAAATTACTTTAGTTTGTGTGCGGGCTTTAACTAGTTCGGGGTCGGACCACGCACCGCTTCTACTTGTCTCACATTGGGAATAAAGTGCATTTCTCGTTTCTGTTATTGTGGTTGTGCCAAGAAGGATTTGTTGGAATGTTGTCCAAGAGTGGGTTTATATTTTGGATGGTCATAATTCTATGGAGGTTCTGTTTTCGAGGAGATGGGAGCGTAATAGTAGGGAATAATACGAAGTACTTTCAATTAATTGCTAATGGCAAGCATGCGAAGAAAAATATTTCTAGGTCAACTAAGATGAAGGGACATTTATTGGTGAGAGCAATGCAAAAGTGTAGAATATTATACGTTCATTGAGGCACCCGATAGAAATATTTTTGTTCTCATAGAATATTTGACCTATGATACACCCCAAAACTTGCTAGAAGAAAAATGCATTCTAACGGCTGAGTTCACGTAGTAGAACTTATATTAAGAAATAATTAAAATGGGAAATAATATGGCACCAGGACTAGTCAGTCCCTGATGATACTATTAAAAGGCGTCGAGAAGTCATAAAAAATGATCGAGTGGCCATGTTTTCGATTCCAGAAAGGGGAGCTTCCTTGGTTTCATTTCAATTTTGATACGGTCATACTTCTTCGCAAAATAGAAAATTTGGTTCAAGTTTACCTTATTAATAAGTTATGACTAACTACACAACAAGCACCGTTCATAAGTTCATTCGGACAATCCAAGTTTATGGATCTCATCCCTCATGTGGTTGAGGGGTCTCTATCTTATGATACGTCAAAGATACCATTATTTTCATGGAGAATATTATGGAGAAATCACTTAAGATTAAATTGAATGTATACATCTCTGAACAATTATTGGGATTAAAGATAAAATTCCATAGTCCTTAAATACAATAACATAAAAGTGAGATTTTCCGTTTGATAAAGCAAAATAAGTCGAGGATCAATATATTGAGTTGTTTGGATGTGAGTTAGGAGCCCTACCTTTTAGATACCCTTTTTAAAGAATGTGAATGGAAGCCAAGGGAACATTGTTTTGAAAAAGTTGGGTTTATGGAGTGGTAAACTACTATCATATGGAGATAGATTGGTGCCGGAAAAGAAATTCTACTGTAACTAAGTGGAACATCATATGTCATAAAAAATATCAAGATGAGCCGGGTGGAGAATTTAGATATTGAAAACAAGGGTCTACTTATTAAATTGATGTATAAACTTATAAATGAGAAATGTGTGTAGCAATAGTTGCTACATGACAAATATATCAACACTTTAACACCCTATCCCAAGTTAAAAGCACAACCAACAGACTCTAATTTCAGGAAAGGATCGATGAAGTTGAAGATCACTTTCAGAAAAGGATTGATGGAAGTTGATGTTGAGTACTCTGAATACTTTAAATATGTAACTGTAGAAGGGCTAAATGGAAAAATAGTCAAGTATTATAGGAGGTTAGGAACGGGAGAACAGATGATGCTCCTAGAAAGACACCGCTGTACTCAAGTTCTTGAGACGAGTGAAATCTAAAAATTCCCCAAATAATTTGTTTTGTAGTTCTGATTGCTAGCGTCAACAGTTGAAGATCATTTTTTTTTGAACAAGGGAGAGGCCCCGAAGGGCCTGGATGCCATTATATTCCAGCGGTGGAGATACAAATTGAAGGGAATATGCCCTAGAGGCAAATAAATAAGTGGTATTTATTGCATTATTCCATTAAGTTTATAATATGTTTTTGTATCGTGCTATAACTGTATTAATCGGAATTGTTAATACACGTGTGATACATAGACAAACCAGGATCCCTAGTAAGCCTCTATATAAACTAGTTCATTGGGCAACAGTTGACCGAGAATTCCCGGTCATGGACAATTGCGTCGGTTGACAATGAGGTCATCTTATTAGTGGAATAAGGTGATGGACATACCCAACAAAGTATTGCAACAGGATCGTATCACAATGTTGGTGATTTGCAATAGGAAAGTAATATGATAGCTTATTCCTCAGACCGTGAGATCATATTAATTGCTGCTCCGTAGGTTACTCTGAGTGCATCAAACGTCATATCTTATCTAGTGTACAATAAAGGTGTACCTCGTGTATCTCGAAAGAGTATGTTGAGGCGTATGGATCAAGAGCGGGATTTGTTCATCCTTGTGATAGGAAGATACTCTGGGCCCACTCGGTGAGATTACATCTATAGAGCTGCGCAGCTAATGACTAGGTCATGGAGATGTAATATCACAGACGAGTTAATAAACCTTTGTCGGTAACGAGATACAACAGGATATCGGATGTTTACGATCATATCTCGGACAAGGTAGTATCGAAGAAACAAAAGGAATAGATATCATGTTTATGGTTCAACGACGATATTCGTGGAATGCACAGGGACCGTTACAGATGTTCAGGTCTCCCTGGCGGTCATTGGCGAGCGAAGGGTCTCGGCCATGTCTGGAGTGTTCTCGAACCGTAGGGTAACACGCTTAAGGTCTTAGCAACACGTGGAGAACGTTGGTATGATTGGAATAAATATGGATTTAGGAGAGAGAGAAATAAACCGGAAAAGTTCCGGTAGCATCGGAAGGGTTCCGGGAATGACCGAAGGTAGTTAGGGTGGTCCGGAAGTTGTTTCGTAGTCACAGAATATTAATTAATGTATAAATATATTAATTATGAATTATATATATTTTATATTAATTTAATATTAATTAAATCAATTAAAAAGAAAAGAAAAAGGTGGCAGCCCACTTAATGGGCCAACTTGGGCCCATGTGGGGAGGCGCACCAGGTGGGGGGGAGCCCACCTGGTTCGGCCAAGGGGGGGGCCGGCCGAACCCCCCTCCCACCTCCTTTTCTTTTGCTTTTGTTTAGTCCCACATGGGGGAGGCAAGGTGCTTGCACACCCCCCTCCCCCCTTTATATAGATGGGCAGGGTAATTGATTTAAATACAATCTGAAATACAATTAATGTTGTATACGTCGGCCTGAGTTAATTCTCCGCCCGCTTTTCTCTCTCCCTCCCACCGAGGCTATACCGCAGTGCCCAGTCGCACCGCGGAATTCCACCAAAGTTCTACTCCTGCGATCTCAGCTAGACCTGAGTGACCGGGGGTTGTCGTTAAGCTCCGTATGTGTGCGAGTACTCGGAGGCACCACATTTGAGGTGCTAGGGCGACATCGTCACGCCCAGCCGTCGGCGCCCTGCCGCCGACGCCCAGTCGCCGCCGGCACCCAGCAGCCGCCGCCGACACCCCGGCGTCTGACGCCCGGCGCCCGACGCCCGGCGCCCCGGCGCCCGACGACCGACGCCCAGCGCCCGGCACCCCGGTGCCCGACGCCCAGCGCCCGGCACCCCGGTGCCCGGCACCCGACGCCCGGCACCCGACGACCGACGCCCGACGCCCGACGCCGTCGACATCGCTGCGCCATCGTCTATTTCGTCGCGCCAAGTTCTTCGCGACCTTGAGGTCGGCTACGGCGTCTACGACAGCAACGCTTGTGCGGGAGCGTAATCCCCGCTATTTGGTCTACAAGAGGTATGTGACCAGTTCCGCCCACCGTTACCGCATTACTAGATAGATAGATCCTGGCATGTTTGGTATTCGTTAGTTAGAAAAATTATTGTTTTCTGCTACGGAACCCCTTCAGTGGTATCAGAGCCGATCTATGCGTAGTATGCTGGTACGGTTAGAACTCGTGTTGAATACGAGGACGTCTTTCTTATATTTGCTACCCTCTCGCGTGCACTTGCACTGTCGGCAGCATTGAGTTGATGAAGCGGCCCGGACCGACTTTACGCGTACGCTTACGCGAGACTGGTTCCACTACTGACATACGGCTGGTACCATATATGTGGCTGGCGGGTGTCTGTTTCTCTCTCTTTAGTTGGCTTTGCATTTTCAATGGAGGGCCCGAAAGGGATACATAAACATGCAATTGTTGGATCGACGTTGTGGCACAATGTTCGTAGGTAGGGAAACGGTTCTCTCGCGAAAGCGTATAAAGCCACGTAAAACTTGCAAAACTAGATAAAGGTAGAGGCGTCTAACTTTGTTTTGCAGAGGCATTTAAATATGACATGGTTACGGTAAGTTTTGAATTATTCGTAATGTCGGAGGCAAGGGAGGCACCGTAGACTCGGAGCCATGCCGGGACGCCCGGTCCAGGCGCACGGCGCCGAGGAGATGCAGGCGCACGACCATGTCATATCGCACTTCATTACATTATTTGATTGTGTGCTGTTGTGTGTATATCCTATTGAGTGCTATATATATATTAGATATACGACGATAGCTATAATAGGATGATCCCTAATAAATATCAAAATTGTGTTCTCCCTCGTTGTGCACCACCAAGAAAGTTCTACGTTATGAGGCAGGCCGTGATGATCGGGTGTCACACATTTCGTCGTTCGCATACAGTGGGTGTAAGCCATGTTGCACGCGCAAGAACATCGAGGTTTAATTGGCGAGCCTAGCATGTACAGACATGGCCTCGGAACACGGAGGATCGAAAGATCGAGCATGAGTCACAGAGTTGTTGTGATCGACATTTCGATATCCACCTTTGAAGCTGTGCTGCCGGCCGTGACGATCGGGGGTGGTGCAGTGGATTGGGGTCGTGTAATCGCTAAAATTATTGAAGGGATAATAATCTTAGTGGAGTTTTTTAAATAATTTGATTATAAACTGAAACTCAATTTATTATAAACTTAGCCTTACCCTCTTTGCGATTATATCTGTAGATGGTGCTCTACTTCGATCACTTCCTTAGGAGTCGGTCCTTGTTGGCTGATGGGTCAAACTTCATCTACTGGTACAATAAACTAAGAGAAACTCTCATGCACAATAATATACTCTATGTCATAGAAGAGGGATTAGGAGATGAACCATATGATTCTGCTAGTGAAGAAGATGATGAGGCGTTTCGTCAGCGTCGTGACATTTTCATAGAAGTGCAAAGCATCATGGTCATAAGCTTGGCACCAGAGTTGAAAGCACAATTTCGACATATGGAACCTTATGATATGATTGATTCGATCAAAGCGCATTTCATAGATGAGATTAAGTATGAGCAATACAAACAGCTGAGGAAGTTCCATTCACTCCAGATGGAGGAACATACCTGTTTGGAAACTCACTTGAAGAAAATGTATGACATTTACTTGGAACTCACGAATGTCTACGACTACTGGATGGCGGATTCATGTGCGATAGCTGCTGCGTTGGCATCTTTGCCTCCCAGCTATGAGAACCATGTCCATGGCTATGCTATAAGAAGAGATACGATTACTTTCTTCCAGTTCATAAACCAGTTCAGATCTGTAAAGGTTGAACCCATCGAAGGCGAAATCTTCGACACTATAGGTATATTTGATATACAAAGTTATAAATGTATTCTTCATGTGATACTTGATGAAAAGCATTTGATGCTTGTTCTGTTTATGAAACAGGACCTAATTGTTATAAGTATGAGAAGATACATGATGTGACAGTGCGCAAGTGATGGCAAGCAAAGGAGTTGATGGCCAGTGGTGTTCACGTCCTCAAGTTATCATTATAGTTATCATTAATAGTTTTTGATAAGACCTTTTATAATAGTGAGAGTGTGATTTTGTTTCATGTCTTGAATGTTACAAGACAAGGTTATTCATACATGTAATAGAACAAGTCATAGAACAAGTCAGTTGTTTTATGTAATAGAACAAGTCAGTTGTTTTATATTATGAGTAAAGTTTTATGCAATCACATCTCAATTACATTGTTTGAATGATAACGCGATATACATTTATAAACCCAGAATAATAAAAATTAGATGTCCAAAGATTAAATGATTTTTGTTACTGGAACAAACACCGCCGAATTTGATCATAAAGGCAATGTAAGAAATATAGATATTTCGATCTATCAAGGTTACATGTGCCGAATTGATTAAGGTTCATTAGATATTGAAGTGTCAATATGTAAAGAAATTAATTGAAAGTCATATTAGATGATTATTAAATTAATTAGTGGTGAATATCATCAATTCGAATTTTCTATGATCCTAAGTGAATAAATATATTCACCTGAGGAAACATAAGTCTGAAAATAATTTGATATAAGATCAAAGGAATTTTTCAGAAGAAAAACCAGATGGAAGTTGTATCCATATGATTCGATTAAAAGGGGACATTATTTGAATTATGGTTTCAACACAAAAGGACTTGTGAAAGTTTGTTCCACAAAATTATAATATCAGATATAGTGATATGTGATGTATTATAATCATGCTTTATTTTAGATAAAGTGTGGTTTTTAGAATCTCTTAATACATTCGGACATTGTAGTCGACATCCACTTTAGGAATAGAATTTTTCCAACGATGATTCGTGTGATCGACAGTAAATGTCGTGATATAGATGATTATATGATAATACAGAATATACACGAATGGTTCTTTGTAAAATACTCATATTGAGATGAGATTATATTCCAAAACCAACAGAAGCAAAACTTGTGTTGCTGTCTGTGCAGTTCATGAGAAAATATGATTTCTCGAATTAAGGTTAAGGGAATAAAAGTAAAAGCTTAAAATAAGGTATTAGACCTTGTTTCCATAAGAGTAGAATATTGGAAAATGTTCCGAGAAGAATATCTCTACAAATGGAATTGAAAAGTTGATGATAACAGATCATAGTGTTTTCAAATAAGAAGCTTTTAAATAAGGTGTTGATTTAAGAATATTTGCTGTCAGGTCACAGTTTGATATTCAGTATTTTAGATCATGTTGTCAGAACATGATACACCTTGAAAGTACAAAGAAAGTTGAGAAAATGCCAAAATACGAATATAGACTTTGAGTCTTAAATCCAAGTTGTATTTAAAAAGGATTAAAACAGTAATTTGTTACTCTAAATCTTATTGGGAGAATAAGGTTTGTTAATCATCATATAAAGTGTTATATGAAAGAAATGCAACTATAAGAAAGACATGGAAGCAAATTTTGTCAAGAAGAGTGTCTTGGACAAAATCAAAATTGTTTGACTACACAAGTGTAGACATGCTTAAGTCTGTGGATATGTGTATCGTATTGAAGTTCGAATTGATAGATGATCAATGATTTTGGTTTGACCAAAATATCGAAAGAAATTATGAATTTGCAAATTTAAGTGGGAGTCATATTAGTTTACTCAAGTTAATATGTAAATGACATATTTTTGAGTGGGAGTTTAAATCCTTTAAGTAGGAGTCGAATTAGTTTGCTCAATTTAAATGGGAGTGACATATTTTGAGTGGGAGCTGAGATCCACATATGTAAATGACATATAATGGATAGTACCAGTAGAATAAAAGATGAAGTTATGAAATGATTTAAAAGGTTGTGTCTATTTCGAATAGAACAGGAATTTTAAATAGAAGATCGAGCTGTTTTATTTTGGATTGGATTCTGAGGTGTCAGAATGGAATAAAGCCAATGGAAAGGTCCTTGGAAATCCAGTTAAAACATTAAGTGTAATTGGTACAGAATAATAGTGGTTGGTGGATATGTTGGTCTCTTATATCATGATAACAGACATCATATAGAAACCATATTATGTGCTCGATCAAGTATGACTCATGTTCTTAGAAGAAGAACTATTATCAAAGTAAATTTGGAATTTACTAGAAGTAGAATAGCATTAGGCACCGGACTGACATTGGAATGTCAAAACTCTACATAGATATAAAAGGTATATAGATATCGCGAGATTGTGCATGTTACGACTGAGTGCGTTTGCAAAGCAATTGTCTGGTTAACAGAATCAGAGTAAGCGCTGGGAAACGAAAGTCTCACTTAGTTACGATGTGTGCATATATGTTATCAGGATAACAGGATGATATCAAACTAGGTGATATCAGTGAATCGCAAAGAACACACAATCATGTATGGTACAGATTGTTGTAGTAACACTCTTCCACGAGCAGGCATTATCATAGAACACTTGTTGGATAAGGTGGTATGATTAAGTAAAATGCAGCTGGTTTATTTGTACTCTAGTGCAAGTGGGAGACTGAAGGGAATATGCCCTAGAGGCAAATAAATAAGTGGTATTTATTGCATTATTCCATTAAGTTTATAATATGTTTTTGTATCGTGCTATAACTGTATTAATCGGAATTGTTAATACACGTGTGATACATAGACAAACCAGGGTCCCTAGTAAGCCTCTATATAAACTAGTTCATTGGGCAACAGTTGACCGAGAATTCCCGGTCATGGACAATTGCGTCGGTTGACAATGAGGTCATCTTATTAGTGGAATAAGGTGATGGACATACCCAACAAAGTATTGCAACAGGATCGTATCACAATGTTGGTGATTTGCAATAGGAAAGTAATATGATAGCTTATTCCTCAGACCGTAAGATCATATTAATTGCTGCTCCGTAGGTTACTCTGAGTGCATCAAACGTCATATCTTATCTAGTGTGACAATAAAGGTGTACCTCGTGTATCTCGAAAGAGTATGTTGAGGCGTATGGATCAAGAGCGGGATTTGTTCATCCTTGTGATAGGAAGATACTCTGGGCCCACTCGGTGAGATTACATCTATAGAGCTGCGCAGCTAATGTCTAGGTCATGGAGATGTAATATCACAGACGAGTTAATAAACCTTTGTCGGTAACGAGATACAACAGGATATCGGATGTTTACGATCATATCTCGGACAAGGTAGTATCGAAGAAACAAAAGGAATAGATATCATGTTTATGGTTCAACGACGATATTCGTGGAATGCACAGGGACCGTTACAGATGTCCAGGTCTCCCTGGCGGTCATTGGCGAGCGAAGGGTCTCGGCCATGTCTGGAGTGTTCTCGAACCGTAGGGTAACACGCTTAAGGTCTTAGCGACACGTGGAGAACGTTGGTATGATTGGAATAAATATGGATTTAGGAGAGAGAGAAATAAACCGGAAAAGTTCCGGTAGCATCGGAAGGGTTCCGGGAATGACCGAAGGTAGTTCGGGTGGTCCGGAAGTTGTTTCGGAGTCACAGAATATTAATTAATGTATAAATATATTAATTATGAATTATATATATTTTATATTAATTTAATATTAATTAAATCAATTAAAAAGAAAAGAAAAAGGTGGCAGCCCACTTAATGGGCCAACTTGGGCCCATGTGGGGAGGCGCACCAGGTGGGGGGGAGCCCACCTGGTTCGGCCAAGGGGGGGGGGGGGGGGGCGGCCGAACCCCCCTCCCACCCCCTTTTCTTTTGCTTTTGTTTAGTCCCACATGGGGGAGGCAAGGTGCTTGGACACCCCCCTCCCCCCTTTATATAGATGGGCAGGGTAATTGATTTAAATACAATCTGAAATACAATTAATGTTGTATACGCCGGCCTGAGTTAATTCTCCGCCCGCTTTTCTCTCTCCCTCCCACCGAGGCTATACCGCAGTGCCCAGTCGCACCGCGGAATTCCACCAAAGTTCTACTCCTGCGATCTCAGCTAGACCTGAGTGACCGGGGGTTGTCGTTAAGCTCCGTATGTGTGCGAGTACTCGGAGGCACCACATTTGAGGTGCTAGGGCGACATCGTCACGCCCAGCCGTCGGCGCCCTGCCGCCGACGCCCAGCAGCCGGCACCCAGCAGCCGCCGCCGACACCCCGGCGTCTGACGCCCGGCGCCCCGGCGCCCGACGACCGACGCCCAGCGCCCGGCACCCCGGTGCCCGGCACCCGACGCCCGGCACCCGACGACTGACGCCCGACGCCCGACGCCGTCGACATCGCTGCGCCATCGTCTACTTCGTCGCGCCAAGTTCTTCGCGACCTTGAGGTCGGCTACGGCGTCTACAACAGCAACGCTTGTGCGGGAGCGTAATCCCCGCTATTTGGTCTACAAGAGGTATGTGACCAGTTCCGCCCACCGTTAGCGCATTACTAGATAGATAGATCCTGGCATGTTTGGTATTCGTTAGTTAGAAAAATTATTATTTTCTGCTACGGAACCCCTTCACAAATTACAGTAGAGACCCCATATAAAAGGAAAAATACAACACAGTCCCTACAAATTGCAGAACAGACCCTACACCACAAATGGAAAAAGCAATCAGGTCCTCTACCACCGCCGTCGAGTAGCAAGCTCCAGCCATGGCCTTCCACTCCAGCTCCGGGGACAAAACCACTTGGAGATGCAGGGAAGAGAGCCGCCATCGCGAGCCTGGACAAGGGCCTCCACACGGAGGTTGGATTTGTACTGGCCAATTGCGCCAGCAACATTGACCACTAGATGGTCTCCAGAGTCGGTCGCCGAGAAAAGCGCCGAGAGTGAACTTCCAATTTGGGCATCGCAACTCCATGGTTGTTGAAGGTAGAACCACGCAGACCAGCCCCCAACTTCCCTCTTCCGCCACCATGGCGTCTTGAGAGAGAAGGCATAGCCCCACGAACTCCACATCTCCAACCCCCATCACAACCGGCCTTCAGCCACTTCACCGGAAGAACCAATCCGCCGCCGAACTCCGAGCATCCG
Source organism: Poa annua (assembly GCA_026929855.1). NCBI lineage: Eukaryota > Viridiplantae > Streptophyta > Magnoliopsida > Poales > Poaceae > Poa > Poa annua. The sequence goes on from CM049433.1 coordinate 79,422,390, forward strand.
CCACAAGCCGGAGGAGGCAGATAAAGGAAAATATTGTAGCTGAGGAAGACAAGGATCCAGACCTTATTGAGGAAGCCGCCTGTTCCCATCATCGCCGTTGCCTTCGGCTCCCACCATGAGAGCACCGCCTCGAGAAAATGAAGAACAAAGCAAAGCCGGGAGTGGCCTGTGACCTCCCGCTCCGAACTTCTGATGCATGCCTTATTCGGAGGGATGCATGGCTCCATCGTCCTCACCTGCAAGCCCGCCTGCCACCAGCTGACTGCAGCAAGGAGGAAGAACACCACGGCGCGGTGGATCTGGCCGCAGAGATCCACCATCCGACCCTCAATCGGCACGGAGCCAAAGCTAGGAAAGCCTAAACAAAGCCTACTACTACTATTTACAGTCCGCGCTGCGCATCCCCTACCTTGCCGGCCGGCCGAGCCGCCGGAGAGGCGAGAGGAGCGAGCCGGAGACAAGGCCGGTGGTCGGGAGTCGACTCTCAACGAGCAGAGGGAGAGCAGAAAGGGATATGGATCAGATCATTTATTATGTAGAGATTGAGGATAACTGGTTAGGAGACACGACTCTCTCTCAACAATATACATCTCTCTTATAACATAGCACAACTGAAATAAGTTTTGGTGGCAACTGCTATGGGGATGCTCCGATGAATATAGATGGTACTTTCTATGTTTTGAAATAAATATCTTTGATTTATCTAAATATGGATATATCTAGACTTGTTTCATGTTTAAATACATTTATTTAGACAATCTAAGATGGACTGATGGAGTAGAAAAGTAAAATATGTGCGAAGTGAGCCTAACTCAAGTTACTCAACTGGTTTGGTTCCTTGTGGTGGAACTAGCCCACCCAGGTTGAAGTCACAGACTTGGCATGGGTGATCGCATTTTCCTGGATTTTCCAGGATTTAACCGGCGCTATGGTTTCAGTGGTAGGTGACGTGCCCGTCAACAGCGAGGCGCCCGTGGTGACTTCGTCAACCTCAAGATTTGCTCTCAGAGGTGCTCATAGGGGTAGGGTGTGCGTGTGTGCGGTCATAGGGGTGTCTGTACGTGCGTGTTCGTGAGCGTCTGCGTCTGTACTGTGTTTCTAAAAAAAAAAAGTAAAATATGTAGTTAAGTCCATGGACTTGTTCGATGGGGTTCCATTGGTCATCATAATCAGAGAATACAATTTTATGTTACTGGAATACGTTTTGAAAGGTTATCTATGGTAACTGTTTTTTGAAGGCAGTTATCTATGGACTATGGTCACTGATGCTGGTGAAGGGACGTACGTATTTGCCTACGTGGCATGTTTTTTTTTTGAATTTGCCTACGTGGCATGTTGATTGTTGCGGACTGGTCAACCTTTTCCAATGCTCTGCCGTCGTTTAGCAAAAAAGTCCTTCGCGCATCCACAGCTGTTCACGCACCACTCCCCTCCTTCGCACGTGCAGTAGCCTCTGCTTCTCATTCCTCGCCGGCGCTCGTGACCCACTGGAGACTTAGCCCAAGCACGAGCGGCAAGCTGGACTGAACGCTCCTCATCGGCTGGGCCAACACTCTGAACTGCTGGAGGAGAGAAACAAGGAGATGGATCCAGAGCACCACGAGCAGCCACGGCGTTCAGAGTGCGCGCCGGCGAGTCCCTGGCTGGCTGACTCCCTGTTCGGCGTACACGGTACACACCTCGTCACGACCCTTGCCGGTGACGAGCAGGTTGTCCGGCAAGGCTAGTGCTTTCTCTTAGTCGCGTCCAGTAGCAGCTGGACGAGGAGCTGCACTGTGCGGACTGAGGAGGTCGACACGGCGGGGACGCGCTGCAAGCTCGGTGTGCGCGCCAACGTAGGCGTCCACGATGGCTCCGGCGCCCGCCTTTGCTATCGGTTTGGCCTTGGGCGTGCTGTGTTGCTTGCTCTTGCTCTCCGGCTAGGCGGCCGCGCCGCACACGGCGACATCTATGACGGCGCCCAGCAAACCGACGCCTCGGCCGCAGTAGAGCGCGTACTCGACGACACGCGAGCCCACGATGGTCCTAGTGCGCGCATTCGCTTGCTCTTCGGAGGCGTCCATGGAGCGGGGCTGCAATACCGCACGTACGGTGACGTCCACGACAGCACCCAGCACGCACATGCACGCGTTGGCCACGGAAGCGCGCTTACTCGCGGACGATGGCGGCCAAGATGGCTCCAGCTCCGGCCGGTGTTAACGTCTGGCACTCTGACCCTAGAGGCCTAGACGTCGGCAAATCCATCAAGCAAACCGCGCATGGTGCTTCCCACTCCACAGCGTCCGGCGCGTCGCCACCCCGTCGGTCTCCATGAGATGCAGGCGCTCCTTTAGAGTTTCAAGCGGCATGGTCACGAGCGCGGCGTCACCCGTGGCGACCGATAGCGGCTCTGGCGCCCTGCACGGCAGTGGCGGGCCCAGGATTTGAAGAGCGGGTATTCAAAAAAATCAAAGCTAAAGTTTTCTATAGACTAAAATCTTATTTTGGTTGGGATTTTCGATTTTGCCTAATGGGATTGGAGAAAGAGAGATGAGTTTAGAAGTCGGGGAACGAGAGAGAATCAGGAGGTCGGTAGCTAGTTAAATTCACCTTTTTTTTTTCATACTTCTACATAGTATATGCTATATGTACATAGTAGTTTTGAGAAATTAATGGGTATTCAACTGAATACCTTTGACTTCAGCTAGGCTCGCCCCTGCTGCACGGCCAGGCTTTAAGGGCGGAGTGTAGCTCTCCGAGGGGAGCTCCGGCCAAGGGCTGCACCGCGTAGGAGCTTTCCCGACGAACGGAGCACTGAGGCACGGGGATAGCAGGGACAGAGAACTCGGCATCGTCATCTTCGTCGTCGACGGCGGCCGGCCGGAGCGGAACATGATGCCGGGCTAGGAAAACGCACCAGCCTCCCGTGGTGCCCTGGAACGCATCCCCGAGCGAGGCCGGGACCTGTGCTCGTCGATGCCGGCCTCCCGTGCGTGCAAATAAAGCGAGGAACAAAAAGCGTCCAATATACTACTTCCTCTGTAAGTAAATATAAGATGTTTTGCGGAGGGAGTATTCTTCAGTTGAAGGGTTCTTCTTCGAAAAGATTGCACAGCCACAGTGTGTCCTGACATGCTGGTCCCCCGTTAGTGTCACATGGACAAATACGGAGTACATCTCGCTCCCCACACCGGCGGTGACTGTCTCTGAGCACACAAGTCGTGTAGACGCGTACTTAGTTACCGTAAACCGATATTTTCTAAATACGGTGACCAATGTCAGTGGCATACAACTCAGTGGACCAACCATATATTCAAATATAAGTTTTATCATAGTTGGTAATTTTGTCAACCGTTCATCCACTCTAATCAAACGGTGGAAAAATTAGAGCTACCTGAAACTAATAGATTAGAACTACCTGAAACTACCAAAAATATATTTATTTTTAATCTAAAATAAGGGTACGATCGCCATTTTGCCTTATACTCCCTCCGTTTTTTAATATAAGATGTTTTAGGTGTTCTACATAGTGTCTAGATACATGTTAAAATGACCGAACATACACACTAAAATGTGTCTAGATACATTGGTATATATGTGAATGTGGACAAATACTAAAACATCTTATATTTAAAAACGGAGGGAGTAATTACTAATTATCCTAGCTAATTAAATAGTTGCCCGTCTAGATCTATGTCACATTCTGTATACCCGATCGAATTATACAATGGTTGCGTCCGCACGTGCTCCTCTCGTCTACTGCAGCTGCCACTCTGAACTGTCATGGAACTCGAGGATGCTTGAGAGTCGAACAAGCTTTCTGCTGCTCGTGCTGGCAGATGTAGTTCAGGCCGATGAGCAGCTCGCGGATGGCCGCCTCCGTCTTCTCCAGGTCAGCACACTAGAGCGTCTGCAGCAGCATCGTTGCTGCCACGCCCCGGCTTTCTCTCTCCCTCACTCCCAACTCACGGACAGAGGTAGGAGATGAAGTTCAGAACCCTGAATCGACACTGACGAAACTGAATTTTGGCGCACTAACACCGCTCGCACTGACGGCTTTTCTTTCTTCCCGAGCTCATACTCGTGGTTCCATGGAGATTACAGAGGATGGGCTTTATAGCTGCAGCTCGCGCACACACGACGCCACGCCCGCGCACACAACGCACCCATTCGCCATGACCCGCACGACGCGCTCAAACGCGATCGCCGCGGCCGGCCTGCTGCTGGACCAAGTCCTCCGCTCTTCTCGCTAACTACTAACAGAACGCACTCAACGCACGCACACACGCACGCACCCGCCACTCCACGACATGGACTCCGACCTGCGCACGGACGCCGGTCGCCACCGCGCACGGCGTGGCTTATTTCTAACAAGCATCACGCCCCCTTTCGTGAGCGTGATCTGCTGCTGCTCAATGGCACGCATGGACAATTTATTCTCCTTCACCATCTTAGCAGCGTTATTCACTCTCACGGCAGATGGCCAGGTGCTCACCGATCACAACGCAATGGTTGAAGCGTGCTGCCTGTCGCGCTGCAGGGCGCCATCGACCACGAGATCGATAAGCCCAAGTACCACTGCTGCGGCTGCGCATGCGTCAACACGGCCGCGGCCACAAGCCCACGACGCTCCGCGTATGGCTGTAGCTGGAGAGCTGCAAAACGGGTGGGTGGAAGACGTGGCCGCACGCCGGGATGACCTTTACGGGCTCCTCCGCCCGCAGCTACCGCGCACACGTCTCCTTCTGCGCCAGCGTGGGCGTGCGCCGGGAGGGAGCCAGCCACCTCCGCCTAATCTTCATCGCCGGACTGTTCTTCGCCGAAAGCAGTTATGCCGATGGCGGCAAGGACAGCGAGGACGGGAAGAGGGCAGGGCGGCGGCGGGATCGTGAGACAATCGTCAGGCAAGGCGGCGGCGCCGAGAGCGAGGCACATGACGGCCACGCCCGCAAGGGCGATGAGCACGGACGTGGTCAGCCGGAAGAGCCACAGGGTGAGCGAGTGCGCCTCCGCGCGGAACCGTTTCTCGTGGGCCACCATCCCGACGGCGGCGAGGTGCGGCCGGACCTGCATCGGGAGGAACGCCGCCTCTCCACGACGGATAGGACGAGCAGCACAGCGAGGACCGAGGACGTCAAGAAGCGCCAAGACGGCAAGACGCACATCGTGTATGCCCAGGCTTAAGCAGGACGAGAAACTAATGGTGCACAAATGACCACCATACCCCGAGTGATTAAACTGATTTTTGTTTAATGGTTGGACGGCTGAAATAAATTTAGAAGGAATAGACTGAAATCAAAGGGCTGAAATAATTTAGGATGAAAACTACCTAAAACTACCTAGGTAGTTTCCACAAGCACCATAAAAGATCTCATATTCAAATCGTTTTAGAAGGGATTTTAACAGGAATAATTTGAAGTGGTGGCTGAATTTTGTCCAACGCTTGATGAGTGTTGAAACATCTTCAAATCAGGATTTTTTTAAAAAATGGAGATTAACACCATCAAGGACCTCTATGGTTATATCTTGATCTAATAAACAAACACACTAGATTTAAACGAAAACATTTAAAAAAATAAAGATTCCACCAAAAATTAGGATTTACATTTGGTTCCTTCGCCGCAAAGTGCTTTCAACAAAAAAAAACTACTCGACAAAAAGGAATTGGCAGGGTAGTAAGAAATGATATTTTTGTGATATAGATGAATCGATACAACACATTGTTATGTCCATTCGCCAAAATTATATGACACATAGTACATATCTTATTTTCCTCCAGCGAATATTACAATTTGTTTTAGAAACATACTAAGGGGGATTGATTGATAATTTGTGACGGATTGTAAAACATATGAACGTTTTAGATAAACGGGGAGGTATTCCTAGTTGTGGGGTTGCATTTTGCTGAGTGTACAAGGGGTTCAACCGAGCGGCCGCGCTGGAGCGATCCTGCTCGGCGTCCACTGAATGGCGGTCAATGCCGACGACGAGTTGCCGTACATCCAGTGCCTCGGTTTTCCTTCTCGGTACGTATGCACGATGTAAGTGGGCATGTCCACGGATGCCCACGGGCTTGCCTTCCGTCCCCGTTTGTGTTACACGGGACGCCCGTTTAGTCCCACTTAAATTTTCCAGACGGCGTCTGCCAATACCCACGCACACTTGCTCATCCGGATCGGCACCAAGTACGGGCAAACAATTCTTTGGGACTGCTCCGAAGCGCCCTCCTCGTGAGGCCGAGCAGGTCACAATCAATTAATCATCGTATCAGTTCCATGATATGTATGATATGTACACGCCTGAACTCCAGGGTCCGGTCAACGAGCCACAACTCTGTTATAAAAGATAGCACGAAAACGATGAAGAGCAGAAAGATCAAAACAATGGGGACACGAGATTTAACGTGAAAATACCTTTAAACAAAACAGAAGAAAAAACCACGGGCGCCAGCCAGCAATACTTCATTATATTGGGATGGGGTTAGAAACGCCGTGGATTTACAATGTGTGGCTTACCCCAACCGGCGGCTTACAAGATGCATTTATAATGGACAAAACCCTAAGTCGTGAGGCCCAAGCCTCCCGACGACGGGCCTCCACTTCGTTCCGAAGTTAGCCGCTCACTCCATATCGTCATATGAATTCGGATTCAGCATAAAATAATAAACATAAAACAACGAACTCAAAGCCCATCCCTAGTTACTCCGTGCACTGAGCTCGATCGTGCCCGACAGCTCTCATGGTGTCCAGGCATGCTCCTACGCCGACGACGCGAGCGGCGAGTCCGTTGAGCAGTACGCGTCACTGGTGGCCGCGGTCGAGACCCAATGTCATGCCAAGCTCCACCACCGACGGCGGGTGCGCGAGGGCGACGTGGTCGGCGAGGACCTGCACACGAAGCACGACGCGACGCGCTGGAACGTCGTGCCGTGCTCGGGCGCGCAGCAGCGCCGCCATCTTTACCCTGGCCTACAGGCTATAGGCTACAACCTCTGGTGGCGGTGTGTGAGTACCGCGTGGGGGCGCTCGTGGCCATGGCGCAGCAACGCCCTCGGCATCTCCATGCCTCTCCTTCCGCGTGCTCATCTGCCCCATCTGGGCGGGGCATGAGCTGCACTGCGTCACCGCGCGCAACATGAACAAGCTCGCCGGTGCCGTCGAGGACTACTTCACGCACTAGGAGGCGGACGGCAAGCAGCTAGCCGGCGGCGGCGTCCGATAAGGCAGAGGGGTACAAGTGTGTCCTCAACTCTAATAAGGCGTCTTAGTATTCTCAGGCCAACCTGCAGGCGCGATGGGGCCGGCGCATCGTAGGTTTGGCTTCCGCCAGCGTGCGCGTACGAGTACAGGTACGTCGGCGCCGCCATGCGGCAGCGTAGAGGCGCTGAGCGGTTGAGTTCTGTTCGAATCCAGGCTCTCGAGCACGTCAAGCGGCGCCTCGTCGGCGGCTGCGGTGACCGTGGCGGCGCGGTGCGCCGTGCGCGCGGGTGCTCTGGGAGGACTGAGGATATAGCTAGTGAGGACTGGGATAAGGTGGCATGACTATACTGCCCTATCGCATGTGCCATCCAATAATAACCCAACGGACAGCAGCGACCCAAAATTTGAACTCAAAATTCAAACATTTTAGAAAAACTGGAAAAAATCCACTAGGTTTTATATGGTCGGTTGTGTGTTCCGGGAAAATTTCGTGTCATTTGGATCACTTGTTTATGAGTTGATCACTTTTTATGATCAAAATATGAAAAGCTATTTAATGATAAAAAAATCATACAAATGGAGTGGAACTTCTACGGAATACACAACACACCATATACAACTTACTGGATTTTTTTTCTAAAATGTTTGAACTTCAAGTTTAAATTTAGGTCACTGTTATCCATGGGATGGTGATTGGATGGCAGGGATGGGGCGTGTTACAGCTTGTCTCTCGATCCCGGTCCATCTAGTAAAAAATAATTTGAAACAATGGTTCATAAGAGCATCCACAGTGCCAAAAGCCAAATATACCACGTAAAAATATGACATTGGTGCTAAATTGCCCAAAAAAAATCATAATGTATAGATTGCCAAATTTTTCTGACCAAAGGCTCTCTCCTCTCAAAAGGAATATATTCCATTCACTCTTCACATATTTTATTGATTGGCAAGAAAATGGAGCTAGCTCTTCTAGTTACTCCAATGCCAAATTTATTTGGTTTTGGTACTACTCCATAATGTAGGGAACCGGCTTTCATAGCCAAATTCTCTATTTGACACTCAAACTTGGAACACATTATGGATGCCCTAACATGTCGCAACATCTAGTAAAAATTAAATGAAAATAATGATCCCAATCCATCTAGAGGTCGCACCATTTACCATCTCTCAGGTGCTACCATGTCACCATTTAAAACAATTAATTTAAAGCTTAAAAAAATATAGTAAGAACTGTGTCTACAACCTCTATAAAATTTAGGTCCAACATCGAAAGCATATTGAGAAACAAAAAAATGCAAGTCATGTGTGAATAGTCCCAGTTTGGATTTTGTCTTTTTGTGACACTATTCCTGCTAAATTTGTCTTTTTTGTTTTTCAATGTGTGTTTTGATTTTAAACTTGAAACATGTGGAGGTTGTAGATACAATCCTTATGAACATTCAATTTTAGACTCTTTTGAAACATTTAAATCTGATTTTATTAGATGTAAGCATTGTAGCACCTAAGGGACGGTAGCACTAGAAATATCCTTAGGGATGCCTCTAGTTCCGTCCCCACGATGAACATGCAACTCGCTGGATTTGTAAAAAAAGTCTAAGAAGTGTTTTCTGAAGAAAAGAAAAAAGGTCTACACCGACCCCTACGTTATTCTCACTTGACCGTGTTTCGCTGAGGAACTGGGAAACAACCGCGATGTTTTGGAATATTTGATCATTTGCCACACTTTTCCTCTGAAATTTAATTATTTGTCTTGTGACCACCACATGTCAGTGACACAGGGTGTGGTAAATGATTGAAGTGTAAGTGTGACAAATCGTCAAATTACGTTAGTTTTTTTGCCCTTTAAAAAAGATTCAACCACAAAAGATCATGCGTCAAATTTGCTCCTATAACCTTTACTCCTGACAAATTTCTATAACGCAGAACTTGCTTCCGCTAAACTCTATTAATAATCATGTATATAGGCAGTTGGTAACGCTGATGCATGTAAATAATACTTTATACTTGGGCATTTCGACCATGCAGGAAAAACAACATACTTACATCTATTGTTGTACACGTGGCAAATAGTCATATTTTGTAGTAGCCAAGATGTTTACTTCATATGTAATTTTCATTTTGTTTCCCATAGATTTCTTAAGCCTTGAGTTGTTAGTTTGATTGGCCTAAAAGAACCAGCTACAATATAATGATCATAAACCAATTATTAAATCGTGCTGCATTTTGGGACGGAATTGGGGCGTCTCTGAATCCCGAACAGAGCGAACGAAAAGACACATGAGAAAGATATAGTAGTACTTGTTCATCGCCCTCCTGATGATCTCCTCGATGTTCTTGGACGGCAACGTCTCCCGTCATTTCTCCTACGGCCTCACACGTACCCCGCGTTCCACGGCTAGGCTAGTCGGATTGCGTAGGACATTTACCCTGCAGACTGCAGACTGCAGCGCGGCGGGCAGCTCCTCGTTCTGCTTGCCAGGCAACGACGGCACGGTTGCGCGCGAAGGACACGTACGTCACCGACGAAACCAGCTCCTTGTCTAACCAGTCCAGGCACTCGTGCCGCTCGCGGCCGCCGTGCAGGTCGATCGAGCATTGGCATTGGGTTTAGCGGATTGATGGTGAACAGCTGTTTTGAGTCGCGGGACAAGGTGTCGTCGAGCGCGCGCGCGGCGCGAGTTGAGGAGCGGCCGGCATGAACTCCTCGGCGCAACTGCCCAACGCACTGGACTAGTGGACGCGGCGCCGGCGTTGCGAACTTGCGATGCGGCGAGCTCCTGGAGGAGGTCCGCGCGCGTCCAAGAGCGGCTGCAGGCAGGTGGCCGGGGAACGCGGATCGAGCGGACGGCGCGCGCGTCCCAGCCTGCGTAGGGGACGTCCAGGCCACGTGGACGCCAGCATGAGCGTCCAGGGTCACGCTAGGCGAGCAGCAACGAACGACGAGCCTTGCTTCAGGCCCCCCTTGCACTGGCAACTACGGAGTATATGGACGCGGCCGGGCTCTGCTGATAATGCGCCGCCGCGGAAGCCATGCTCCAGAGTCCTGATCTCTTGACCGGTCGGTCGGTCGGTCAGCGTGTGATCGATCTCGTGTGCCCGGACTGATATAGTGCTAGGGCGGTGTGTGTGTGTGTGTGATTTGTGCCGTGTACCGCGCGAGAAAAGGCTGCGTGGAGATGGGCAAGCTCCAACGGGCAACGCCAGTACACCTCCTTCCCCTGCCATTGCCGGGACCCACACCAAAAAGCATCGATCCTTTCTTCCTCTCCACACCAAACCCAGAGCGGCGGCAGCCCAAACCCCCTCGTCGATTCCATCTCTTTCCTCTCCACCTCCAAGCGCACTAAACCCTAGCTAGCTTTTCCATTTCAACAACCACACCAGTGCAGCAGGCTCGCCGGCGGCCATGGATCGCCCCCCGCTGCCGCGGGTTGAACAGTTACCCAAGGGGAAGACGGGTCCCATCTGCTGCCCATACCAGACCGAACTGAATGTATGTATGATCCCAAATCGAACCCCCTCCCCCCCTTTTTTTTTTTTTTCAGTTTCGATACCGTCTAGTATAGATCTGCGCCTTGCCGGTAGCAATGGTTGGTGATTTGCGAGCCCAAAATATTTGGGGTCGGCCCAGCACTTGCAGCGGCCGGGCCGAAAAGCAGGAGCACACCCTGTGTCTCTCTCGCCTCCCCCGTCCGCCGCCTCCACCGCTTCTTCTGGCGTGCTCCGGAGACGCCGGCGTGTCCGGATACGCGGCCGATGCACGTATCTCTCGTCTTTTTTTCGATTTTTAAATGAAAAAAATGGCGATACGCCGCCGGGGATGTCGTCCCCACGGCGGGGACAACCCGTGTATTTAGCCACCGCACGAGCACGCCGGCGCATGCGCAATCCCTTCCCCCCGCCCCGCCTGGGGTTGCGTCTGCCGCCACGGCGCGTCGCCAGCGCCCACACCAGGGTGACTTTCTTGCCGAATCACAATCCGAATACCTTGGATGTCTACTTGCTGTTTCAATTTTCAAGAAAAGTTCTTGCTTGCTGCTATATGATAGTTTCATATACCGAGTCGAACATGATTTGGACTGCTAAGCCACTTCCTGTGCTGCAGTTTCATATGCCGTATTGTATTGAACTCCTAGTCCACCTCCTGTAACCGGCATTGCCTATAATAATAATCTAATATAAATAGGTGTCACCGTGTATCGATGCTTCATAGCTTCACTCCCCTGTCACATTGGGGAAGGCAGGTTTCAGACTAAGCAGGGCAAAGATAAACAATTTTATGAGAGTCTAGATTAAAATAGCTATTGCATCAATCAGAAGTTAACAATTTAGTGTGGTAAACGTTTTATACAAGCTGCATTGTGATGATTAACTAACTTAAAGACTGAAGATTATCGTCTCAACTTTTTTCTGTATGCAGGACATTCCATTCATTGCCTTTGACATCAAGGATGATGGCAGATGCCATTTGCGCTTTATGGACGTACAGACCCGCAGGCTGGCTAGAGTTGTCGCCATAGCTACACTACACTACCGCGATAAGCCTGTAACTCCACGGCGGAACATGATGAATCCTCCACCTTTGAGAGATGTGGGAAAGGAACAAGATGAAGATAAAAAGGGGGGTGTGAGTTACCATATTGTTCGTCTCAACAACACGCTTGCACCAGAGGATCGTGGCAAACTTCTCGATTTACTGATGGATGACCAATCTCTCTACTGCCTTGGCTTTCGGAGAGGGACGACTGACGGCAGAAATGAAGTTTGGGAGCAATGGTACCGCACTAGGGATGATTTTGAGTGGCCTAGTTTTTTAGATGCTGAAGTGCTAAAGATCAATTGCGTCCTACCCAACACATGGTCCAATCTTTCAATCAACGAATGGTGGTTGTTGATGACGGGAGGAGCCACCCCATGTCGCAAGGCCGTCGCGTCCATAACTTTGCTCACCACTTGGGAAATTTGGAACGAGCGAAATGCGAGAGTTTTCCGAAATAACCACTCGCCTCCCCTAGTCCTTGTAGAGAAAATCAAGAGGGAGTCCCGGTTGTGGGTTATCGCGGGTGCCAAACACTTGGGCACTTTGATGCTGCGAGAGTAGTTCTTTACTTTGTAACCGTTTTTACTTTCTTGTAATCTCCTCTCTTAATTAATATAAGGGGCAAAGCTTTTGCCCCACGTTTCAAAAAAAAAAGATCAATGGCGACCACAGCTTTGAGTAAGCTAGCTCTATCACTTCATGTATATTCGGAGGTCTCCATATCTCGTGCGCTCTATTGCAGTCAAAAAAGACGTGATATATATCTTCTGCATCTTGATTGCATAATGACAGCGCTCTATTGCAGTCAAAAAAGACGTGATATATATCTTCTGCATCTTGATTGCATAATGACACTGACCACTAGTTCGCATATTCCCGTTCACCAGTATGCTATAGCAGGGAACTGAACCATTTAGACAGCGCCATATAAATATTTTTTTAATCTTGGATGTAACGTCTAGTGACCACACTTCCTGCCAAACCTTGCACTCGGACAACGATTCAGAATGTTGATGAAATTTAGCACCTTAGGGGGAATGCATAGGCCTTGTAATGGTTGTTTATTTGTTCTGCTAGAATGACTGTTTACTGTGAATAATGATTCTGGACAAGTACACCGTAAAGTTGAAAGTTTGCTTCTATACAATTGAAAATAATCTTTAACAAGGTTCCATAGAATGAAGTGCATAGGTTTTATAAAGGTTCTTTGTTTATCTACTAGAATGACTGTATATTGTGTATAACGATTCTTATGAGATGGACATTTTTTATACAGGGTTGATATCGGTGGTTCTGATACGATGAATGATATGTTCAGAGGGCTCTGGGCATATCATGATGGCGACAAGAAGGACACAACGCAGCTGACTAGAGCTTTCCTTAGAGCCGTCGTCATATTTTGTGAGACGCTAAGGATGTTGTCCATTTACACTGAAGTGGCAGACAGAATAGCACTGAACAGCATAGCAACTCCGCTCTCAGAACTGATGTGGCTTAGAATTAGAAATTGGTCAAGTACATGCAAATTCGTCTTGAAAGCTGCTGGCGAGGACCATGGCCATATTGATGAAGAAACGTTCTATGACAGGTATCGTGATAAGCTTGAGTACGAGTCATTTGATGCGATAATCACTGAGTTGAGAGTGATTAATTGGCAAAAGACTTTGCTTAAGCACCAGAAAAGTGAGGCAAGACAATGGATGAACCAGAAGTACCCTGGGAAGGAGATTGCTAATCCGGTGTTTGGTCCTTCTGGCCTGATTGGGTAAACAAGATCATGGCTTTGGCTTCCAAAGGATGAACAGTGTGTATTTCTGCCTTTTTGCACCTGTTTAAACAAAAGAAATATTTGCTCAGTTGTGAGCATCTTACCTACTGTATCAGACTTCTGTTACCCTGTGGTTGATGTGGTGTTAAATTTCTGGTAGTGGTGTGTCTATGGTAGTGTTTGATGCGGTAAAAAATATATGCTCGGCTTGTGAGCATCTTACTGTCTTGTTTAAACAACCCAAGAATACCTTTTCCTATGTGTTATTGCAACTTTTAGCCTCTCTCAGTTATTCATTTCTTGCAGACACTTAGATATTGGACCATTTTTTAAGTCCCCAATAACAAAAACGAAAACAAAATATTTTCCTGGGTAATGAATAATCGGCTAAAAACCAAGCCGTATCTATGAAAGACGAGCATCCTACAAAAGATGTGGGCTAATCCCAAGCTGTATCTACGAAAGATGGACATCCTACAAAAGAGGCACGGTTGTGGCATGAAAAATAAGACATCTTACAGATATTGAATTCAATATAAGATGTCTCGTTTTTCATTGAATGAATTCAAATACAAAGTACTGCAAAAACAAGTAACACACAGAGGAAAACTTCACTTTCTACACCTCCATTAGAAACTACCACTTGATTCCGCCTACAACATGTGGAATGATACTGTGAGAGAGCGTAAAAAGGTAAATCATCACATTGAATCCTGCTTCGGGTTTGTTGATCCTAGCGAAATTGTCCTGGTCAGTTCGAAACTTATCCTCCCATCAGAGCAAGTGTCTGTTGTAGTTCCCTGTCTCCCTGATGGATCCTCTGCAAAAACATAACAGAAACATAAGAGAAAATAAGAATGAAGGAAAATGACTACATGGAACCAAGAACTTGAGAAAGACAGATAGAGACTGACAGAAGAGCTCAAGAAATGAGGGAGAGAGACTGATGAAAAAGAAACCGAGGGACTAATAAAAAAATAGAAAGCCTGAGAAACTGATAGAAAATTGAAATAATGAGATAACAAATATGAGGAATGAAGAATGAAAAGACAAACAATGAAAATGATCAAACTTGAACAAGAATAGAGCAGAACTGAAAAAAAATGAAGAATTACAGTGCTAAATGACGATCTGAAAAACACCACAAAATGAAAGACTAAAAACTGATAAATGATGAATAAAGAATGAAGAAATGTAAAATCTAACACTGAATGACAGAAAACTGAAATAAGAATCACAGAAGAAGTTACTAAAAGACATAGTAAATAATCAAGAAATAATAATATGAAGGCTGATGATAACAAAGGAGACTAAGAAAGACCCAAGATCACAATAATAAGAGAAGAAAATGAGACACTGAAAGAATGATTGAACGAAAATAAAAGAGACTAAGAAGGACTTAATATCAAGAGGAGCTGAAGAAGAACTAGGACTGAAGAATAACACGGACAAACTGGGATGACTAAGAAAGAAAGAATAAACTGAAGAACAACACTGAAATGAATGAAGAATAACATGGAATGACTGAGATGACTAAGCAAGAATGAGATAACTGTAGGAGTAGGACAACACTGAAAATGTACGAGACTAAATCAAAAACTGAAATACTAAAGAATTGAGAAACAAGATTGAGCTGACTAAGAAATAATGAAAAAAAGAAGAAGGTTGCTGTGTATCAACTCTTGGGAGGAATTAAAGGCGACGTTTATCAAGAACTTCGCTGGAACATGCAAGAAGCGGTACACCGAGGCAGATTTAGATTGCTGTGTCATGAGGAAAACCGAGTCAGCGAAACAATGGATGTCCAGGGTTACAGAGATCCTACATTCATCAGTCAACATCTCACCACATACAACCATATATTATATATGGAGAAGAATTGTTGTTTTGATTCCTTGACACAGAAGCTTGGACGCATGAAAGAAGACCCGGCTTGCAAGGACATCACGATAGGAGAAGTGGTGACTACAGCCAATAAATACGCAGCCACGGATAAAAGGCCGGGTGAGATAGAAGAGCAGCAGAAGAACAACTGTGTCAGTGGAGGCCGTAACCCAAATCAAAATCAGAACAATAGCAATCAGAACGGGAACAACAAGCGTCCATATGAGGCCGGAAATTCAGAGTTCGTAGGCACAACCCAGACGACAGGTTACAGAGGGCCAAGACCCGGTGGCAATTTCAGGGGAGGTCCTTCAAGGGGACCAAATTTCAATGAGATGTACAGCATGTTGTGCCCGAAACACAGCAAGAACGAAAGACCATTAAATCATTCGCTAGCTCAGTGCGCCGATATAAGAGCCTGGATGAGACATGAGCAAGAGACGTAGAGGAGTCAGGGAAACTTTGGAAACAATGGGAACAACGGTCACCCGGCAGGACCCGGACAGGGGGCTGGGTCGAACGGACCACCGAATAACAACAGTGGGTCCAGTCAACAGCAGAACCAAGTTATGACCGAGTATCAGCAGAACCCGAAGGAGCTCCATAGTTAGAGCCAGTATCACGTCTTCACCACTAGCACATCCAGGAGGGAAAAGAAGTTACAAGCACGAGCCGTCAACGCAGTGGCATCAGCCGTCCCAAGGTTTCTAAAGTTGTCTGAGCAGACAGTTACTTGGAGCCGGGAAGATCATCCGCCAGCAGTGGAACACCCGGGTCTCCTAGCTCTTGTTGTGGCACCACAAGTTGACGGGTTTTCTTTGAACAAGGTTCTGATGGACGGAGGAAGTAGCATCAATATCTTATATCTAGACACATTCAAAAGGATGGGCTTAACCGAAGATCGTCTGACTCCGACATCGACAATCTTTAATGGCATAGTCCCAGGGAAGTCGGCACACCCAATTGGCCAGATCAGTCTAGAGGTAGCATTTGGAGTGAGCAAGGAGCAGTTCAGATCAGAGTTTTTGAAGTTTGAGGTTGTTGATTTAAAGAGTCTGTATCATGCTTTGTTCGGGAGGCCGTCTTACGCCAAGTTCATGACCAGGCCGCGTTACGTTTATCTCAAGTTGAACATACCAGGTCCTCAGGGAATAATCACAATCAAAGGAAACAAAGATATGGCTATAGGGTTTGACAATGGAGACGCCATTATGGCAGAACAAGCTTGCTCAGAACAGGCTTGTATATGATCCATTAGGTGCTGAAGGAGGGGAACCATTTTTTACCGCTACATAAGGGGCTAAAGAATTTGTACCGGACAACAAGGCTACATGTAACTGATAGAAGACAGAGCAATTCATTGCTGAGCATGGGGGGATAGTAATATCTAACGTTAGGCATTTAGAACATTGAGGCGAACCTGGTAAATTGCATTGTTAAGGCCACCTGATTGTGAAGATAGACGGAGAGTTACACTTGATAATGTACCATTGGCTGATAGAATGCAGATGGATTTGTCATGCAGCTCTGATAACAGCCTAATCTTGAAGGCAACATCCTGTGTATAGAAGTACTTTAATCACTGCTGTTACTTTATAAACAACACACTCACTGAATCTTCTTAACCACTAATTTTTATTCCCCTCCCATTTTTCTTCAGATATAGGAACAGCATAAAAATTGTAGAAATGAAGCCAGATTTCTATCACATATTGGGACCATAAACACAGGCAAATGAAAGATTCGTGAGAAGCTTGACAAGAGCAATCTATAGGCCATCGATCGTATATGGATCATGGACTTGCTCAGTGCATTGAACATGATTAACAGGAGATCCACTAGAGATTGCACTGCACAAGCACATAGCCACATACAAGTATACGGCAGCTCTAAAAAAATTATACTGTAGTTTTGTTTATGACTGGGGGCCGTATGGTAGTCAAATAAAAATGTACTACTCCGTATGTTAATGTTTAGAACCCGTAGGGCTTGAATGAAGTTCAGAGTCATCTACATTTGAAAATTTGCTAGTGAGCAAGGACAGTTGACAAACATTAACATCATCATGTTGCAGAGAATACATTCCTAGGAACAGAAAACTACCAATAGTGCAAGACCGTATATTTTCACACATCCCTTTGTAAACTACCTCCTGGTTCAAGCACCCAGAAAAGCACAAACACGCTAAGCCAAGTTGATTCCGCCTACATTAGAAACTACCACTTGATTCCGCCTACAACATGTGGAATGATACTGTGAGAGAGCGTAAAAAGGTCATGTAGAACGTCATCACATTGAATCCTGCTTCGGGTTTGTTACTTTGTTGATCCTAGCGAAATAGTCCTGGTCAGTTCGAAACTTATCCTCCCATCAGAGCAAGTGTCTGTTGTAGTTCCCTGTCTCCCTGATGGATCCTCTGCAAAAACATAACAGAAACATAAGAGAAAATAAGAATGAAGGAAAATGACTACATGGAACCAAGAACTTGAGAAAGACAAATAGAGACGGACAGAAGAGCTCAAGAAATGAGGGAGAGAGACTGATGAAAAAGAAACCGAGGGACTAATAAAAAATAGAAAGCCTGAGAAACTGATAGAAAATTGAAATAATGAGATAACAAATATGAGGAATGAAGAATGAAAAGACAAACAATGAAAATGATCAAACTTGAACAAGAATAGAGCAGAACTGAAAAAAAATCAAGAATTACAGTGCTAAATGACGATCTGAAAAACACCACAAAATGAAAGACTAAAAACTGATAAATGATGAATAAAGAATGAAGAAATGTAAAATCTAACACTGAATGACAGAAAACTGAAATAAGAATCACAGAAGAAGTTACTAAAAGACATAGTAAATAATCAAGAAATAATAATATGAAGGCTGATGATAACAAAGGAGACTAAGAAAGACCCAAGATCACAATAATAAGAGAACAAAACGAGACACTTAAAAAATGATTGAACGAAAATAAAAGAGACTAAGAAGGACTTAATATCAAGAGGAGCTGAAGAAGAACTAGGACTGAAGAATAACATGGACAAACTGGGATGACTAAGAAAGAAAGAATAAACTGAAGAACAACACTGAAATGAATGAAGAATAACATGGAATGACTGAGATGACTAAGCAAGAATGAGATAACTGTAGTAGTAGGACAACACGGAAAATGTACGAGACTAAATAATAAACTGAAATACTAAAGAATTGAGAAACAAGATTGAGCTGACTAAGAAATAATGAAAAAAAGAAGAAGGTTGCACATTCGCTTGTCGGTTTACAGGTTCTGGCATACGGACCTTACCCAACACACTCGATTCATCTTCTGTTGGTATATATCGTTAACTTTTCCCAGATTGTGGCATGGCAAGCAGCACTGACGTCCTGAACAATGCAGAAGTCAAGTCATTTTAACCTTGCTATCTGTGAACAGATGAAACTAGCAACTTGTGACACCAGTAACTGCACACAACGAGCGCCGTACAAAAAATGCCTCAAACAAGTCGGTTGAGATGAGGCCCATCCCATGTGCAAACTACACGAAAGAGTTGAAACCTTATTAGCCCTTGTTCCGTAACCTATTAGATACCCTTGGATGAAAATTTTAACTTCAGACTCTAAACTGAAACACAACATGGCATGCAAAGCGCAATGACAGCGAACAAAAAGGTTACAATAAAATTGATTCTCGGCTTCAGATCCTTTTGAGTCCCTGTAACAGGTGTACGACATAAATATGAGATGTAAGAAATTATGTTCTCGACTAGGAATGATAGACTCATTGTGAGTAACAGAATCCGGAAGACCGAGCCGCACCCTCCCCCCTCTCCCTCCTCTCCGCACCCTAAACCTAGCCGCCGCCGCGCCGCCACCGGCGGGCGCCGCCCCCTCCCTTCAACCCCCCCCCCTCTCTCCCCTGTCTCGCCCCCGCGTGGGCGAGCAGGGGAACCCTTACCCGCCGCCCCTTAGCTCGCCCCCTCGTCCCTTCTTCCCCGCCGCCGTCGGGTCGGGCCGCCGGGCTCTGCCTGTGCGGTGCCGGTGCCGGCGGCGGCGGCCGGTCTCTACCCGCGCGTGCAGGCTGGTGGCGCGGCACGAGGCGGCACGCGGCGGTGCGGCTCGTCCAGCTTCGGTCCGGAGCTCTTCGGGCGGCCATGGTGGCGGTGGGCGGCCGATTGGCGGCGGGGAGCTGCGGTAGTCTGCGTGCGGCCGGCCGGCCGTCGGCGTGCGGCCGGCAACGTCCTTCCCTGCTCAGATCTGGGCCCAGGCGGGGCCCATCTGGGCTTGGACGGGCCGCCCAGGCGTGGTGGCGGCACTCCCGGTGGACGGAGGAGTAGGAATCTAGTCGAGAATGGCGGCGTCGGTGGCACCCTTGCTGCAGTGCGGCGGCAGGGCTTTACGGGCCCTTTTGGGCTCGGCCGGGCCAGTGAGAGCCTCGTTTGCCCTGCTGCTGCATCCGGTCGGCTACTGCCTTCTGGCGGTGGAGGCAGTTCCCTCCCGCATGCCAATGTGCCGCCGTCTCTCGCCGGGATCCTTCTACTCGGTTCTCCGACCTCGCGACATTGGCCGCGATGAGGGGACGTTGATGACTGCAAGGCCGTGGTGGCGTGTGCTGGTGGGCGGCAAGATGGGTGGAGCTATACGCAGCGTTTGGGTTGTGGTTCGTAGGTCGGGAGAAATCCCTGTCGTCTCGACACCGACGCGGTGACGCCTGCGGGTGTCACCTTCCTTCCTGAAGGGCGTCGGGATACCTCTTTCCCACCCCTCAGCGTGCCGGGGGAAACCCTAGGACACTCCGGGGAAACCTTTGGAACTGTCCGGGCAGTAGCGTCGTCGTCGTCGTTCCCTCCTTGGAGGTACTGCTGGGTACGAGGCGCTTCGGAAGGCTGGGAGTGTGGTGGATATTCTCCTGAGGGCGCAGCGGCTACGAGTCATCTCGTTTTTCGTCGAACCGCCGGTGTTGGCTTTGTTTTCTCTTGTGTTTTCTCTTTTGTTTCTTTTGGGCATGAGTGTGCTGTTTGCCCCAGCGGTGTCCCTGTGTTTGTTTCGGTCGGTTGCTATATTTATATAGCGGGGCGAAAGCCTGTTTCGAGGAGTAACATAATCCACCTTTAACGACTTCATCAATTACTGTGGAAATATAGTTCCATGCATATGACTCCCCGGAGATAAAGAACATGTTGGACTAAGCTCGGGATATAACTTGAACCACTGCCAGTATCGAAAATTATCGTAACTGAAGCAGGGATTACCTTCACAAGGAAGGTATGCGCACTGTGAGTGACAAGGTATTTAAAACCTTAGAAGAAAATTATCCCCAAACGTTCTGATGGTTTGACACTGACAGAAAAATATCCCGTTACACATTACAAATGATCATCCATAACCATTATTTTCAAGATTATGATGTTGTTAAGAGAAAAGCAAAACTTCAGGGAACATGCATCATAATCTGTGAAAAACAATTCACACCCATTACACATGATTACAATGACAAAAAAAATTCACATAGCACATGATAAATTATACTATATATTAAAGTTGTAAGGTTTACCCTACCTCTCCTTCGTTTGGACACTGTTCATATGTCCCCCGAACTAATCAGCTGTTGCCACGTGCGGGTGACACTGTTCCTAAGCCCCTTCTACAGTACCTTCCTTCGATCTCGCCGTGAATTTCGGATCGGACGGTTCGGTTCCTGGCCCGTCGTAGGCGGTCGGTGATGTTTCACGAAGCTGTCCACGTACGTGTTTAGGTCTCATACTATGCTTCGCAATGCTGGCCTAGATCGACTCCTCCTCATTCCCCATCCATCTCCTCCCCGAGGCGGCTGCCTCCTGCTCTCGCCGCCGACCTGCCTCCTCCCCACTCCAATCCTCCTCCACGCGGCTGCCTCTGCCCCGACACCGCCGCCGCCAAGCCAACGTTCTTATTCTCCGTCGCTGTGGCGACGCGTTCCTACAATGGGACAGGCCACGCCGCGGGCGGCATGGGAAAGCACAGCGGCGCCCCGGCCGGCCGCAACAACGCTGCAGCCGTCCTCAAGCAGCACCACCGGATGCGCGGGATGAAGCAGCCCTCCTGCCTCGGCGAGGAGGAGCAGGCCGCCATCCTTCTCATGGCACTCTCCTCCGCTGTTATTCTACGAAATTCGTCGCCTTTCAGACGTCCCCGAGCTTGAATCGACTCCACCAAGCCTCCACGTGAGCTTCTCTTCCAATTTCCTACCTCTCCCTAATTATTTGGTTTCTCTAAGTCGTTCCCCTGCAACGACCTGAGCTAGAGCGCCATGAACGTGAGCTTAAGCTCCTGTTTTTGGAGGAGCTAGCTGCTCCTCCCTGCCTCCTTAACCACACGCGCACGGCAACATAATCCCTTCATCCCCTGCTCTGCGCTCCCAGGACAACCATATAAATAATCCTAGAGAAAGAAATATGATTCCAACATAAATACTACTAGAAGGATAGGGCGCGCGTTGCCGCGCCCGTTTGGGCCATCGCGTGTGATGAGTGGTTCTTTATTTTCCATAACAATAATTTTAGTCAGCTGAGTGGAAATACAACATAGATGAGGAATAAATATGTTAGTCATGGGAATGGCTTTACAATATAGCGGGATAAGTCGCAGAATATCGAGACTCATGTGCAGTACTTTGTGAACCATGGTGATGTGTCTTCTGAACGGTGCAATGACAGCATGATCTTTTGACCTACATTCAACCCATTGTCGTGGAGAAACTGTCCCCATTCTATATCATTGATAACCATTCGATCGTCGGCGCAAGGGTTGTACTCAGCTTGCACTGGTTCATCTAAATTTCCCCACAGAATTATCTTTCCATCGAACTGTATGCATAGAGCTTGGATGATTTTATTTGGAATCTTCTGTTCAATTGTCAAAATCATGAAATGAAGAAACGTTATATTAGGAAACGAAAACAAAAAAATATGAGTTCAAAAGGCTATATATGTATTAGTGTAGTGTTTTTTTTAGCAATGGGAATGAGTTAAAGAGAATGGGTTTTTGGCATACCATCTGCTTATTCTTTACATTTGTATGTGTGAGCTTGTGGATGAATAGTGGGCCTAGCCTGACAGCTCTTGTAGCATTAAAATATTTCTACTTCACTCTACCCACTGGAGTGAACTCTTTCTTTGTAACAATAACAATGTTGTGCTTCTCATTAACTGTCCAGCAAAGAAAAATTGGGAAAAAAGATTGTTGAGTGGTACAGGGCGAACTATTTAGTTTTAAGATGAAAGAAGCTGAGATGGTAAGCAAATGGATAAACAATGTGGGTAACAGAAAGTACCTTCTTCAAGATTGACTGGATGTTCATTCATCACCCTGATCTTTGGATTGCATTTCTTATCAAGTGGATTTATTTTCATGGGCGAATATTCATCACTGCCAAATTCAAACATAACCATGTCACCGGCTCGCATCTTGAAATCATCTATGAATCTCGCCCATTCTTCTCCAACAATGCATGTCTTTGATTAGGTCTTCAGCAATTTGAACTTGTAGAAGTTTCCATATGTTCCTTTCTCCAAAAAGAGCATTATATCGCTGTTCTTGTAGACTGTGTTGATCTTGTGTCTTGCATAGCAGGGAACAACCTGTAGGGCGTTTAAGTACTCAAGTGTTTAGTTTTGTGTTTAGAACAGATGCATTGTATCATTCAGAACGTTGTTTTCTTGTCGTAACATTACAGATTTTCGACCGGAAGGAAAAAGGGACTCTGCTCCAAGATGAAATAGGTGGATACCTTCCTATTTTCTTTGTTCGAAAAGAAACAAGCTCACAAGCCACTCGAAAGAGAGAAAATCCAAAGGAGAGTTCCACTAGAAAGCAATCCCACCGCCTGTGCAAGAGCAAGAGCGTCAAGCTTGGCATGAAAGGCAGTGACGTCAGAAACCTATTTTGCAAAGGTTACCAGACTTGGGGTTAGCTACACAGAGCATCTCTTTCTTACCCTTCGGGTGGTAACAGGGAAGCTCTCTAATAGATCACTTAAGACAAAGGGAATTAACTACAACACAGGACTTAAACTTCATAATACTTCCCATTTTAAGGAAGAAGAGCATAATGAACCCAACAACTCTTGGATAAGACTCGCAAGCGGGTACCTTCGTTCGGTCATTTAGCACGAACTTCACTGCCGATACAGGAATGCTTTCTATTTGGCTAATGAAGAAAATGCACGCAGGGATCTTTTTAGCCAAATGATAGACCTTTATAAGGATCAAGTGGCTTCAGGAGCTCTAGTGAATTCCCAGCAAGTTATCCCAGATAAAAGAATCATTAACATTGGCTGGGCCATCTTTCCAAGTTGTAAAACTTTAGTTAGATGCTTACTCTTCGCCCTGTGCCTCTAGAGCTTGCCGGTGGTATAGTCTGAGATTGCCGTGGAGATCAAAGGATCTATGTATAACCTTGGTTCAAGGTCTGCCTTATGTGCAGAATTATGGGCAGGGACTGAAACAACTTTGGGAGCTAGGCTACCAAGAAAAGAGGTGTTTCAACAGCCTTTAATACAATACTTAATTTTGGTTTGATTGCAGCAATGCAAGACAAACAATTGGTTTGGACCTTTCATCCATTCTTTGTATTTCCTTATTCAGTCTTATATAGAGAAGGAAAGGGGTAGTGAGTGGTCTATAACAATAAAAGCGTCGGAAAAGGGGATGTGACCATGAAGAGGTTGGGCTGGTTTTAAGCTACCCTTAGACCGATTCTCTCTTTTGGTAGCAGACACCGAGGCTAGGAAACCTTATTCGATACGATAGGACAGGTCAAAAAAGCAAGGCCTGGGTCGAGAGCCAATTTCATATTCTCCGGTTCCATTTATCTTTTTTAACCTGTATCATTGTTTGCCGTAAATTATTAAATCCTGCCCTAGCTATAATATATAATCTGAACGCTAAACTGCATCACTATGGTTTAAATCAAATGAAGAGAAGGACAGAGTCCCGCGTGCCCAAATAATTGTGCAAGCTGATGAGCTTGCAACACCATAAAGGTGAGGGATCTGAGCATGTTTTATCTCCTTAGCACGCTCGCCCCTCTCCACTATCTAATCAGCAAGGAAATATCAAGCTAGGGTATTCCACACTGTGAGAAAAGGAGAAAAACCAGGGAATCAAAAAAAAAGAGGGAGAAGAGGTGGCCTTACCTCGAATCATCGTTGCCTGAGGTTGCCGGCCGCGGCACTCCCTTCTCTCGCTCGGCTCCGGCTGCCGCCGAGAGGAGTGTAGAGCTGCAAGCCTGAAACAAAGCAAGGAAAAATGTTCATGTAAAATAGAATATATCATGCCTTAGTAATAAAAATGGATTAATGGCACAAAAGAAGCACACCCAGTTGCATTTTATTTTAGCACCGTTGAGGATTGCAATGCGTGATCCTAGCTGCGATTAATATTAACCAAATACATAATTTCAAGTAAGAGTGGATTCAGTCTATTCACTGCTGCCAGAGTCCAGTAGGTTTGCAATTGAAAAATATGCTCAGAAACTAATTTGTGATATCTAGAAGGACATAATGTTTTTACAATTAAAGAAAAACTCGAACATAACCACATCGGCAATCAAAGATCTTGTAAAAAGTCACAACATAGATGAAATGGCTATTTCAAACTTTCGGCAGTAGACTATACAAAATCAAAACGAACTTATAATGAAAAGCATTGTAAATCTGTTATATGCCTATAAACTAAGCAGGATCTAGAACTGGGAATATGGGCACACAAGGTACCACCAAACTGAACTGTTGTGCTATGCACCGTCAGAATGGGCATCCAGCTATATAATTGCCCCCTCCAATGCACTGTTATTATTTTTAATTTCCTTCCTATTGCATCTTAAACTGGGGAAAAGGGAAAGCTTCTACCTAAAATAATTTTCCGAACAATAGTGGAAAAAAATATTCTACCTGTATGCAGTAAGTATTGATATATTCAGACAATAGGACTTTGCTGGGTCCATTAAAAAGCAAGTTATTAAAAACAATATATACATATAATCATTACTGACACACTACCTTGCCATGATAAATAAGTAGGCTTATTCTGCATCACTGAAGCCTATCACATATTTATGCTCTTGCTGTAAGAAGTAAGAACAAAGAGTAAAACTAAGGAGAACATGTAAATATTGATATTCAGTTCAGAACATCCTTCAAACATGTCAACATATGCATGATATTTTTCACAAACAAATTCAATTGACACTTAGGAATAACTAAGTGCATAGAGCTAATAATGTTTAATTAATTCATCTAATTACAATCAATGAAAAACTATCAGGTGCAATACCTTTTTCTAGAATACTACATATATGTACTAACAAAGAAATGTGCAAATGAGCAATACTGGAAGAGTTTAAGACAAATATATTAGCTAAATGAAGGGTGTCTTGGAGCCTTTGTATGTGCTAAAAATTGGTTTCTCTTAAGAGCAGGTAACTAAGAAACGTAGCCATAGCTGCTTGGGTGCCTGCACTCATCAAATAGAAAAAAACACACCTAAATAACATCAAGTTTGATACATACTATGCAAAATAACACTTAGAGAAAAAAGTAGTACTGCTGGTAGAAGATGGTAAAACTTCAAGAGTACGGCAGTGGCGGCCAAGTGATGAAAACGTCAGATAACCCTGCTTAGTAGGCTATTGTTCAGATTCTTGCACCATTTAAAAAGAGGCAACTTGCCTTGTAGCCTCAAGAAAAGAGCAAGCAGAAGGCTATATTATAAGAGGACACGCACAGAAACATCTTAATAGTCCACATCGAAATTATTCCACACTGCAACCTACAATATTGCTCTGAATATTTAACTCTGAATCTGCAATGGCTTGCCTGTAGTTGTACTTTGACCAGGCAGGAACTGGATCGTGGAGTGGGAGAGCTTGGCGGCGGGTTTTCTTGGGCGAAGGCGGAGGCAGGCCTGCTTGATGTTGACGGCCTGGAACACGATTCATCTCTCCGTGCGTACCTGCTGACGAAGCCAGTGGAGAAATTACCAGTATGTATCTCAATCAGATATCCAGTACATAAATGTGAACAATATTGTTTCTCCTACAGATTATTGGTCAACTGGCTCGAAAATACCAGCAGATGGTGCCTTTAGTTGCAACTGGATCCGAAGAAACTAATGGAAGGCATAATCCCATGACAAAATCCGAGAACAAAGATTTAGTTACTTGCGAGCAAAGAAAATTCATACTTGGCAGTACCTCCATAATTACTAAGAAGCCATTCGATTAGCATACACAGCTTCAATCTGCTACACGTACGTTATTATTCAGAGACTATAACAAGCATTAATGCAACCTTAGAACAACAACAGCTTGTTCAAAGGTCATATTACACAATGATCACTTAGTTGGATATTATCATATATGGATTTGATGAGATAAATGCACTTTATGGAACAAGAAAATTACGCTATGGTCATATGGATAGCAGAATACTTAGACTTTTCAGATGTAATACTTAAGAAAATCGCTACACGTGCAGCTACTAATTACAGTAGTTACCTTCAGGCTGCTTTGTCATTGCTACTGCTCACTTGTGTTATCACCTCACAATCCCCTTATTCCCTCGCTGCTCACTTCTTCCATTGGATTACAATGTAATTATTAAATAACCAGACCATAGTAAAGTAGCACAAACCTTGGTTACCTGTTGTCAACGCCACTGATATTTGATCAGAACACATATCTTAACTACTAATAAAAGAGCAAACGTTAGTTTTCCTAAAGCCACCCAGCGAATTGTACACAGGATAACTAGAAACGTCCGATCTAACCAACTTGATGAAATCCAAGGATACATATTTATCCAATGGTCTGCCACCCAGTTAGACGGCTGAGATTCAATGTTTTGCCTGGTCTGCCGCTCCAGACTCCACGCGCAGGCCCTTCCTAGATCTGCTCGAGACGTCCCGCGTCCCCCAAATCTCGGAACAACCGAAATCAGTCCCGCCCACATCGCTACCCTAATCTCACCGCTGCAAACCACGTCGCCGCCTCCCTCACCCCGCACAAAGCCATCTTGTCTCACCGCCCGCCACACACGCTGCCGCCCGGGTACGCCGCCACCGCCCGCTGGAGGCCTCCGCCACTGCCTGGGTAAGGGCGACCACGCCACCGCACTATCCCGCCGGAGGACGCCACCGCACTATCCCGCCGGAGGACGCCACCGCCTCCGCCCCAGACCCGCAGCCTTCCCACACGACTGTGTCCGACCTGCGTCCCCGCCATCTTGCTGCCTCGCGGTCCTTCGTGACGCCGATGTGAGTCCTTCTGGATCCTGGTGAGCGGAGAGGGTGTCGCCGTCGGGTCCATCGCTTCCTGACTTATGTGGATGCGATAGGGCACGAGGACTCTCCACGAGGGGCGGCGGAGGGCAGCCAAGAGGGGACGCACACAACGACCCAGAAGACTACCCGAGGGATGCCGGTGAGCACCTTCGCGCAGTGGCGGGTCTACAGGTATGCCCCTGCAGGCTGCAGCCTAGCCATGTATGATGTGCATCTATTCTAGAGAAATCCATGCATGTCCAGCCGGGAGCGATCAAAGCAAGCCGTTTCCAGCACTTAGCCGCCTCGGCCTTTTCAATCTAGATCAATCGATCTGAAATTTCTTACCAGCTCATGGCGATTTCAGTCACGCCGCCATGACCTGGCGCTCTGGCGGCTGCCCCTGACCCTGCCAATCTCCAACGCCTTCCTCCTAAATGTTGACACTCAGCTACTCAGTTGGTTTCGATTGGTATATCTAGGCACATGTATAAATAATTCATTTGTACTCAGCTACCTCCACGGCTGCAACATATGTATATTCATTTGGTCTGTGTCAAACTGTCCGAGTAATGTTTTGTTTAACTGTTAGTGTTACATATAGTCTGAATGTAACTTGAATTTTCTAGCCCGATAGACTTGAGTTAAATTACTTGCTTGCAATTGTAGGTAAAGCCTCGCGGACATTCGCCCGACAAGAATGTGTTTCGCCAATATATGTCTTTTCGCAACATCGGGATCCCACGAAATCCGAAACCAGGCTGCCGTTGTTGCATGGTAATATATGAATTTACAATTATATGTCAAATTATTAAATAGTTTTAGTTGAAATGGTGAATGAAGTTTTGCTGCAGCATACCGAAGGATAAAATCCTAGCTCCGCCACTGCCATCGCGACGGCCGCGGCGAGAGCTGCATTAGGAACGTGATGACCCCTCTGCCCTGGTCGCCTCCTTGCGGCACGCCATCACATGATTTCCGCCTCATGCTTAGCTCTCAACTCTCCCAAAAGGAAGGTAAAATGATTCCTGAGTTTCCTTTTGTTATTGTTGATTGTAAAAGTATTCTTTTTCTACTTGGTTCTTTTAGTACCGCAACTCTGATTTAAGACTATTCTTGTTCATGTAAAAAAGCTGAGAGGAATTTTGGCCACGTGATTTCCGTAAATATAGCCTCTAAATATTTTTCATACAAAGTTTTCCTCATAGCAACCTGTTTTATTTCTTCTACACAGGAAGTTGGTAGAATATGCAGCCTTCATATCAGAGGTGTGTGAATTTTATGCCAGGTGAGCCTCTTTCATTTTAATGCTCGAGTCCTCATTTCTCTGAGTTTTTGTGTTCGAATATTCATCTCTTTTCTGAGCTATTGAACATTTGCCTGCACAAATGATTTAATCTGGACCTTGGATTTAATCATTTGGGTTCTGTTTCATCCTTCAGTGAGGTAAACTTCCTTTTAATTCAGGTTGAATTGATAAGAATATACTACAAGTTTACTACACGGACATGCTTCTTGCCATTACTTCTGTTGTCTGATTACATGTTACTTTCATGCAGTTTTTTAGTTGGGTGGGCAAACTTGTATTGAGAAACAATGCTCTAACCACAATACATGGGATTCAAAATCTCAAATCACTTTTGGGTCTTGATCTGTCTTAAAACATCATATCAAATTTCTCAGAATTGGAAATTCTTGGTAGCTTGCCTTTTGCTACAGAACCTATGGTTGGAAGGCAACCTAATCTGCTGTGCTCGCTGGTATAGAGCATGAGTTTTAGTTTTTTCTACAATTCAGAAAATGTAAGTGCTTTAGTTCAAGCATGTTAAACCATATTTCTTCCACTGTAGTCTTATCTATAAAAGTTTCTTACACAATATTTGAGTAACACAAATGCCCTGTTCCATAATTATTTCTGCTTCAGTTGAAGTTAGATGATAAAGGCATGAACACACAAGAATATTGGGAAAAGAAAGTATTGTTTGCAAGCAGACAAAAGCAGTGTGGTGGTTACAGATTTTATTTCCTGCCGAAGATGATCATGATGATGAAGAGACTTCAAATTCTATGATGGTATGTATCCTTTTTAATGAGTACCACCAGGCCGATCGATTTATACATCAGCATGTCAGACCAAATATCAAGCTTCCATGGTCAAGGCTTGTGATTTTATTATTCACTAGAGGATAGACAAGTCAATACATGTCGTTTAGTGAATTGGTATTATGCTTCATTCCCATTCAATATAGATTAGATTCATGTCAAATGGAGAAGCATTATTTCTGTATAATGTTAGGATTATTTTTCTGCTTGGTTCAGCCTAGATGGTGCCGGATTGATCTGTTATTTCTATAAATGCATAAAACCAGATATGTACCTAGAAATAATTTAACACAACTTTGGCATCCTGCATGTGTATCCTGAACGCAACTGAATGTGACTGCGTATGACTACTTAAATGATATATATTATGCTTCCATCTCTGTTTACTGCAGAAAAAGATTTCCTGACTTGACATTTATGTCATCTTACATATTGATATGCATACATTTTAGTACATATCCATGAATGAGTCCACAAATAGTACACAATTCAGCAACATGACCAGAATTAGCGTCTCCTCATGATTTTTTTTCAAATTGAGCAATCTCACCACACTGAATCCATATTATTTTATATTAACTTTAAATTGGTCGATGATTAAGATGTTCGTTGCACATGTCGGTTAACTAGCGAGGGGACACCGGGGAGGGGACTCTTTAATATCCTTTGACTGCCAGGCCCTTAATCCTACCTGAAATGGTCAAGCAGCGACCTGCCAGCCTGCAATTAGGAAGGCGTCGAATACCAAACTCAGCTTCAGGTTGGTAATGTTCTTTCTGCAGGATTCATAGAAAGTAGTTTTTCCTGAAACTGTGAGAGTGAGTTATAGAAGTTAGTTAATTTTATATCAACATACAAGTAATTCATATGTGGTAAAATTTCTTGTCAAGGTCACGAGCAAGTCTGATTTAGTGGACCGCTGAGAAGCTACAAATATTATGTAAAATGGTGAGAGCAAATAACGTACATCAAAAGAGCATTTAAGTTTACTCGATCACATACCTGGATGTAACTGGATGTATATTTGTGTCATTTATACTATATGTACTATGGCCTATATGGTTTTCATTCTGTCATTTATGTTTACTGTTTGCAATGGTTGGTTACGTGCAGTGTACGTGCACCCCATGTTTTGTGTCGTAGCATGAGATTGTGCAGATTAGGGAAGCATAAAGAGGGTAATACGAGAAAACATGAAGAGGGTAATACAAGAGGCCTTCAGACACGGCTCAACAAATCTGGCCTCTTAGATTAAAATTATCGGCGACAAAGACTACATGGGTAACCATCATCATCGAGTAATCTTGGAGCATTAACTCAGGCAACGGTAGAGCTGATTTACTTCTATCAACCCCCAGCAAGGGTATTAGAACATTCTTAGGCTTTAATTTTGTTTAACTGTTTTTCATGTTTGTGTAAGCTAATAACTATGCATTGGGCCAAAATTTATTTGTATTAATGGAGAGGATGGGCTTCGGATGCCGCCTAAATAATTTTGTAACGAGATATATTTGTATTTCAAATTGAGTGAATGTTTTTACTATTCGTATTTGATTCATTTGATTTGGGTTTGATGGTTGCACTAAATAATCGATTGAATGTTTTTACTATTCGTAATTGATTCCTTTGATTCGGGTTTCATGTGTTCACAAAATTTAGTTGAGACGTGCGTGCACGTGCAAAGGCTACTAGTGTTATTTAAGAGACCAAGAATTCATAAAGAAGTGGGAAGAATAGGAACACCCAAGCTATCGTAGATATATTGTTTCAAACTGCTGCAAACCAAATGTAGAAATCAGGAAATAAATGTACATAATTTTTTTAGCAGCTAGCTGCCAAGAGGGGGAAAAGCTAGCAAGCAGCACCAAATAGCCTCAGATCGAATCACACAAACACAGCAGCGCACGGCCAGCTAACCACAAGAGACAGGCAAGGACAGCCAGCACCTCAGATCGAATCACACAATAGCACAGTAATGCACAGCCAGCTAGCCACAGGAGATGGGCAAGGACGGCCAGCCACAACCACAGGAGAAGTGTGCTCACCTTCCAGAACCAGAGACGGGCAAGGATGGCCGGAGGTCGAGCGTGGGGAGGCGGAGCACTCGTCGGCGGGGAGCGGCGCAACGGAGTGGCGGCGCGGGGACGGGCGGGAGAACCGGTGAGAAAGGAGCTTCTGCAGGTCAGCCCGCCCCTGAGGGCGGCCGGCGGTGACCGGCCGAGCGGCGGCCAGCCGCCATGGGAGGTGTCGGGCAGGGATGGAGTGGATGAGGGATTACGGGCAGGGAGGAAGGAACCCGAGCTAGGGTGGAGGCGGCCGCGTCAGGGAGGAGAAGTGGATGAGGAAAAATGAGGGAGATTGTGGATGCAGAGGTAGGGTGTGTTGTTTACGTACGTGTACCGACTCGTAATTTCCAAAAAGTGCGGGGTCGAGAAGGGACGGCGCAGCCGACGAGCGGGGGAAACATACAGCAAAAAGACAAAAAGCTGTGCCCCTGATTTGCGGGCCCAACCGCACCAATTAACCAGGAGTGAGGGATCCCAGGTATACCTGGCCAAACGGGCCGTGCTTGTCGGGCCGGCCCGAGGCACGCATTTTGCGGCCCGGCACGAGCACGGCCCGGCCCGTCTGTAATCGTGCCGTGCCTCGGCCCGGCACGCCACGGGCCCGTGCCCAACTCGGAGGAAAGGCACGCGGGCCGGCCCGGCACGGCACGGTTGCTTTCGTGCCGGCCCGTGGCCCGCCAGGCACGGCACGGCCCGGCGGCACGTTGCGGGACGCCGGCGGGGAGCGGGGGGTGGCGACGCGGCGTGGGCACGCGGGCACGCGGGCACGCGGGCGGCACGCGGGACGCCGGCGGGGAGCGTGGTCGACGGGCCGTTGTCGGGCCGGCGTGGGCCTGGCGTGCCGTGCCGGCACGCTACCGGCACGCCGCGCGCGGCACGATGGCCCGATAAGCCCGGTGGCGGCCCGTTAGGCACGGGAAATTGTTTTTTATTCGTTTTTCAAAATTTGCCCGACGACGAAGAAGCAGAATTCAACATCTTGCAATGGTGGTATGATCACAGAAGTACATATCCAGTGCTTTCCATACTTGCACGAGATGTGTTAACTGTCCCCGTATCAACCACATCGTCGGAGGGAACATTTAGTCTAAGTGGAAGAGTACTAGAGCCAAGAAGAGCAAGTCTCCACCATTCAATGCTGAAGAGTATAATGACGGTGAAAGATCGCGAGCGGGCGAAGCGGAGATCCCAACACATGCCGGAGGACCCCGAGTTATTGGCTGCGATGGAGAACTTTCATATCCAGGACAATGAAGAATAATAGTTATTTTTCCTCTTTGTAATTTTATTTCTATTTTTGTAATTTGAACTCGGTCTGTAATATGAACAATTAAGTAGGAGAGCAGCAAGTTTCAGACGCACTCTTTCCTTACCAGGGTACCCGAGGGGACTGGAAGGTTTTAATGAGGCGGCTTGCTAGCTAAATAAAATTATTATGATCATATCAAACTATGTCTTGTGTTTTTTTATTATAAGAAAGATAAAACATCATAAAACAACATAAAACATCATAAACCAATATAAAACATCATAAAAGGGGGAAAAAACATAAAACATGATAAAAAACAGCTTAAAATTAAAAAACAAAAAAAAACGTGCCTACCGTGCCGGCCGGGCCGTGCCGGGCCGCCGGGCCCATAACGTGCCGGCCGTGCCGTGCCTGAGGCCGCACGCAGGCACGCGGGCCGGCCCGAGCACGGCCCGTTAGGCTAACGGGCCTGGCGTGCCGGGCCGCTATCGGGCCGGGCCTCAGGCGACGCGTGCCGTGCCGTGCCGGGCCGGCCCGATGGCCAGGTATAATCCCAGGCGGCTTAGGTATCTTAGGGGAATATATTAAAGTTGTAAGGTTTAGCCTACCTCTCCTTCGTTTGGACACTGTTCATATGTCCTCCGAGCTAATCAGTTGTTGCCACGTGCGGGTGACACTGTTCCTAAGCCCCTTCTACAGTACCTTCCTTCGATCTCGCCGTGAATTTCGGATCGGACGGTTCGGTTCCTGGCCCGTCGTAGGCGGTCGGTGATGTTTCACGAAGCTGTCCACGTACGTGTTTAGGTCTCATACTATGCTTCACAATGCTGGCCTAGATCGACTCCTCCTCATTCCCCATCCATCTCCTCTCCGAGGCGGCTGCCTCCAGCTCTCGCCGCCGACCTACCTCCTCCCCACTCCAATCCTCCTCCACGCGGCTGCCTCTGCCCCGACACCGCCGCCGCCAAGCCAACGTTCTTATTCTCCGTCGCTGTGGCGACGCGTTCCTACAATGGGACAGGCCACGCCGCGGGCGGCATGGGAAAGCACGGCGGCGCCCCGGCCGGCCGCAACAACGCTGCAGCCGTCCTCAAGCAGCGCCACCGGATGCGCGGGATGAAGCAGCCCTCCTGCCTCGGCGAGGAGGAGCAGGCCGCCATCCTTCTCATGGCACTCTCCTCCGCCGTTATTCTACGAAATTCGTCGCCTTTCAGACGTCCCCGAGCTTGAATCGACTCCACCAAGCCTCCACGTGAGCTTCTCTTCCAATTTCCTACCTCTCCCTAATTATTTGGTTTCTCTAAGTCGTTCCCCTGCAACGACCTGAGCTAGAGCGCCATGAACGTGAGCTTAAGCTCCTGTTTTTGGAGGCGCTAGCTGCTCCTCCCTGCCTCCTTAACCACACGCGCACGGCAACATAATCCCTTCATCCCCTGCTGTGCGCTCCCAGGACAACCATATAAATAATCCTAGAGAAAGAAATATGATTCCAACATAAAAAACAATGAAATAAACAATTGTTTCTATTTAGAAGTGCATGGTTCTGAATCCGGGGACTTCTTCAGTACAGTAGTCATTTATTATGTGACAAATTGTTGCCTTCGGAATTTTTGAAAATTGTGTGAGGTCTTGGTTAACACGAGCTAATATTTTCCATTGCAGATAGTAATCAGAAGGCAAAAGCTTCACATAAGAAATGACACTTGATCCTGCTGAGTGTACATTATATTGTGAGCAACTCTACGAACAATTTGAACATCACCAACATTCTTTTGTACCAAAATCAGTTCGTCGAACTTTGCCGCTGTAGTATCTCATATGTAAGATTATGAAATCTTTGTTACAGTACAAATAAAATCTGCTATTTCAGATTTTCGATTCAGTTAGGGATGTATATTTTGAACTAATCATATATATGTTGGTTCTTTTTTCTCTAATGTGTAGTTGGTCCATGAATGCGTGGATACCAAGGAGTTTTTGGAGGAAGATTTTGTTTTCCAAGATTATATGCACATCTGCCTGTTGACTCCTAGATGGCCTAATTGTGATATCATTTCTTTGCACTGCATCATTAAGCTTGTGGGATCTGAAGCATTACACATTCAGTTTCCGAGATTTAAAACATGTAATGTGAGTTTTCTTTCCATACTTGAAAACCCATCATGGGAACTTTGCTTCATATCTTGCTGCAAATGTAGGAACTACCCGTATCTTGGCAGAATTATCTTCTTAGTTCTTAGCAGTAAAGACTAAAGGGAAATATATGTCTTATTGTATTTTACTTTCAGCCCCAACCAAACTATTGGCCAGGTGCCCTTTTCTGTACAAAACAGACACCTCAGTGTTTAGAGTACATAACGTTGGCTTTGTTAGCTTTGCATTTTCTTAACCATGTGTTGCACTGCTCACTAAATGGGGAGAAGCAGCAGGGCTACAGGTATAACAGCAGATGTTACCACCATCGATTCATGCATATATAGCAGGGTTTTTTGGTAATCCATGCCATCTTTATGTTTATTGTTGCGTCACTAATAGGAATGAGTAATCTCTTTGAAATTCAGTCCACCCGGCCCCATTTCCATTAATCTTTATAGTGAACATATCTTCCCATTTTTTTGCTGAACAGATTTTCTTACTTTCTGTTCATATTTCAGGTTTCATATGGTGATATATTTCTCATTGTCGATTCTTAAGTTCAGACTTAGTTAGCAATCAACTACTCCTAATAACCCCATATAGTAAACTATTCCTCAATGTTTTGGCCTGAAAATGGTACAAATTGTAACTTCTATTGTTTGCTAACGTGTAGCCGGAATTGGTAATTATATTACTCTTTTTAACTGGAGTTACAGTACATGCTTTTGATTATTTTGCAGGCTTTCCCTATGTTCTTTTCTTGGTCTCAGCTCCTTAATTATGATTCATGTATTAGTATGAAACGCGAATTCAAGGAAAACGTAATTTGAGGCATGGCATTTGCATTTACTATTTACTCCACCGTAAACTATTTCTAGGTTTAATTTATGCCTCAGTGTCAGTGATACTTACGACATGTAGAGATCTGGGAATAGATATGGAAAAATTGTATATGTAGCTATATTTTTATCACTGCCCTGGACCTGAACTCAGTTTAGGAGTGGTCCAAGGAATAAAATTGTGGATTCTGTGTAATCTTTCACATCTAGCCTTCAGATCCATACAACTTGCACATAATACTCCCTTCTCTCTTTTCATGCACTTTCTTCCATATTTCATATGTACACAATACAATACTAGATGGAAATTAACTGAAGAAGATTTTGTGAAATACGAACATTGCATTCCAGAAATTTAAGATTGTTCGCAGGTATAATTGTTGGTGTGATCCACTTTGAATACATGAGTAATCATATAAATTGTATTATCTGTGTAATATATTTTTGGAGCATTTGTGATGGTGAGTAACACCTGCTGACTGCTATGCTTTAATGTGCTCATTGTTCAGATGCCTATATCTATGATACTTTGTGTTTTGGTTGCAGTTTCGTTGCAGGTTTTGATTTGGCACAGAGAGTCTTCTTGATCAAACCCTCTGTTTTGCTGATCTGAATTGGAGGATTGGCCAGAATACACTATGTGCATTCTGAGGATTTCAATCTTTATCAAATGTAAGTTTGCAACCATTTATTCTGGCCACCAATCTATCAAAAAACATGATGAAAAGTGTATTAAGTTATGCAGGTTAATGCTATTGGGAGCATGGCATCATATATTGGGGCTGACCTTGCCACGCCCATTGATACTCAGCTATTCGAGCTAAACTCCTTCTTTGTAGTTGCAGTTTTTCTACCTGAATATTCAGATTACACGGCCTCCAGGCTGAGTCCTGGAACGTCACCCGCTTCATATTTCTTCTAGGCTGTTTGAGACTACATCAAATAATAATTATCAGATTTAAGATATCACTTTGGAAATCAATTTATAGCTCAGGTTTCTACTCTTGAATGAAAGGATGTATTAGATATTTTTCTTTATTGGTTTAATGACTTTATCAAACACGTTTCCCCTTTAAAAATGAATGTGGTCTCCACGTTACAAAGATACCACAGTGACTACTACTTTAGTTCTCTAATCACATAAATTTCTATTAGTGGTTGCTCTTTTCCTATATTTACACTCGGTTGAATCACTCATATCATTTGTTGAATTTATCAGAATAAGAATGTACTCTCCAGGTGAGAACGATGCATGTTATTGGTATATTTTCAGGATCTAGAATAGGAGTGCAGTACTGATTTGATATTGTTGCCAATACATTAAGATTATTTACGTCATTTTCTAGCTCGCCGCTTTCTTTTTAGTTAGGTGATCAATGGTCTTAAGGTTAAAGATTTTCAGAGTTAATGGACAGTATAAATCCTTTAGATACTCTTTCACAGTATTACCTTTATCCTCAGTTGAATTTGTCACAAATGAAAGTGCAATTCGCGGCAAGTATAAAAGGTGAAATTTTCGTGTCACTAACACCTTATCCTATTAATATAGGTGAAACAATTACTGTTACTTCAGGCCAGGGACATTTCAGATTTCTGATACCAAAACAGGTAACTCTTCTTTTCCGAGAAGGAAATATTTATGAGTTTATCACTATGAAGTTGTGTTTTATTCTCCTACATACATGAAGATACATCTTCCCTGACCTCTCTTTGCTAATTTAGTACTACTAGCTTTTTACAAGCGTCAAAATAAATTCAGCATTCATGCTTTAGACTGTATATGCAGAGCTAGATGGGATCATCTTCAGTGTTCATGGCATATAGTCAAGAATGCAGCTAGCTCGATGGCTCTTGATACTCCGGCTATTCTTTTTATTTACAAACTGGTGCATGTATCATACATCGATTATTGCATGAAATCTGATGATCTAAGTC
Organism: Poa annua; assembly: GCA_026929855.1. Lineage (NCBI taxonomy): Eukaryota > Viridiplantae > Streptophyta > Magnoliopsida > Poales > Poaceae > Poa > Poa annua. The sequence goes on from CM049433.1 coordinate 79,460,387, forward strand.
CAAAGGATAATTTATAATGGTCATTACAAACCTACCATCTCGGTAAAGTGCTAGCAACAGAAACAAGAACTTCCTCCCTACCATCTAAATACACCATCTTATTGGTCATCTTAAACACATATACGTTTTACTTGGTGTCTACCAACATTTCTTGGCAGAAAAGGAGTATCATATCGTTCTAATTCATCTAATAATTGTCATGTAGAGATATTCAATTCACATACTGCAAGCATTTTGTCGTTAATCCAAATGTATTGACCCGGATTCGTTCTAATTCATCTAATAATTGTCATGTAGAGATATTCAATTCACATACTGCAAGCATTCTGTCGTTAATCCAAATGTATTGACCCGGATGCTACTGCTTTCACAGGAGCATGTGGTGGCTATGGGTTCATAGGTCAGACCAACAAATTGGTACATCTGCTCCTGGTAGAGAGATGTATAACGATTGTGAGTTATTTCATTTTTTTCGGGACTCTTGCATGGACGACTTGATAAGAACAATATGTTCACATGGAGCAGTGTTTCATCGATATGCATGTGATGTAAACCATGTATGTATATTTCGACTTGACAATTATGTATCATAGGTCAAGGCATTATCTACAACGTTGAGTTTTGTCAGTTTAGAATGTTCCTGCTATTTATCCTTCTGGACTGAAATTGATTTTGCTATTTTAAATTAAAATTAACATTAACAGTACAAGACATGGTTGGACTACCATTTTGCATTTTGATGTCTAAACTCCTATGTCCGAACTTAAACCTGGTTATTATATTGTTTGTTGCACTTGCATCTCATATTTAAAGCACGTAATATGACCATGCGTACAAGCTACTCCCATGTGTAAGCCCTTGCTTGATATAAGCATCTTTATCTACCTAATCTTATGCATGAATCACTTCAATATGAATTCCCTCACTATCTAATCTTATGCATGAATCACTTCAATATAAATTCCCTCACTATATATATATATATTCCTTCCTAATTTTGAAAACACTCTACAAATTCATACTAATGTATTTAATACTACAACATATAGCAATGCAACGGGCGCGGCGTGCCGCCGCGCGAAGCTTACTAGTAATTATCTATGAGCCATGGCAAGAGACCCGCAAGGAGTGAAAGTAGCGGGGGCCAGACTAACCATCTACACCTGCTAGGGTTCTGGACTACAACCTAAATCATGTTGTTCTTTGCAGAGAAGACAACGTCACTAACCAATCGCACCGCCTCCAGGAGGAGCAGCTGGTGGAGTGCTGCTGAACTGGACGGCTGGCTGCCGGTCACCGCCTGGCCGTCCTCCCTCCGCCGCGCTCTGCAGGTTTATTTTTCTTTGCCTGTATATGTGTGTCCTCTTCTCCCTGAGGTTGCTAGGGATTGAGGAGTACGATGCCTCATTTGTCGCTGGCATGGCATCCATGATGGAGGATGATGCGCTCCACCTCCTGTTGGCTGAGGTATTGGGCACAATTAATTTGGTGTTGTCAATTTGATTTCATACAAGATTGGAAGCTTGGTCTACTGCTAACATTTATCATTTCGGGTCTGGACCAGTCAATGATGATGCGCTGCTTATGGATGAGAGATATGTAGCTCCGACACACCGGTTTGACATGGTATGTTCTAAATTTGATTTATATGTACACTACAGTTTAGGCCTTCATGTTGTTTGAGTTTTTTTGGTCCGGATGATACCCTTTATTGAAGTTAAAAAGTATTAGCATGTACTTGGTTTGCCATTTGGCAACATGTCTCCTTTGCTAATCTAATAAACTGGGACCAAAAGAAACTTACGATGTATATTTTACTCATGTTTCATGAGCAACAAAAGGTTAATGAATACAGTGATAGAAGGCCAATCCTTTCGCAATATGTGCTTCTGTAATTTCACTTTAGTCAACATATTTGAGAGATCAATTCTATGTAATATATCTTATACGAAATAGCATAGGGCTTTATTGGTTTTTTCATATGGACTGTTCGCATCATGTACATGACATCTGAATTCAAGCTGTCTAGAATCATTTTCTTGGTTCCGACACCATTTATAATTTTATACACATATGCAGTCATTTGTCTGTTTAGAAACGATTGCCTATGAATTTTCATTACTTGGAGAACCAATTGTCAATCTTTGCAAGTTTCTTTCATTCCCTTTCTAGGTCTGAGCCTATGTAGTTTGTTGAATTTTGTGTCCTCCAAAAGCTGCGAAACTTGGAAAGCATCTTAAATGTCCCAGAGTCATTCTTGAAACGACACCTATTTCCCGAACCAGGTCTTGATGTACGTGTTCTAGGTGATGTTACAGAAGGCAATGCTTTGGAGGCTCTCCGTCAGTTTTGAGCTTTTTGAACCATTGCAGTTTTGCTAAATCACCTTTGATGTCCGGTGTTAATTCTAATAGGGAACTCTTCTGTTCATGTCAGGTGGATGAGATATTTGTTCAAACCATTAAGGATGCAGGTCTCTACGATTCAATTTGGCAAGCATTTTCTATGTGTTTAGCCTGTCCAAACTGTGGGGGTCCAGGGTGTCCAGAGAACTCACTCCAATATGGTTGCTTTACGAGCAATTACCAGCGAGAATAGTTTTGGGCTTGGGTCTGCCTCTTGGGAGGACCATTGTGCTACTCATTGTCTCCTCCACATGTTTAGGCTTTTTTTGTGCATTGTTGAGCGAACATGGTTCAAAGGGTCTTTATTTTATGATCATCATCTTTGATCTGCAGTTTGATCTGTTGGCTTTCTCTTTGGATTTATCGGCTGTATTCTTTGGAGAGGCTGCCAGATTGCTAGATAAATGCCCTTTCTTTACCCAGCTTCTCCTTATCTAGGCTTATACGTTGTTTGGTAAAAATCCCAGGTGACAATTTGTTGCTACGACCAGGGCCTGTTTCAGAGCATTTTCTTTACCCTGCGTAGCTGGACATGTTAGAATGTTCCGTTTCAACCGCTCCATATGTGGTCAGGGTACATATATCTCAGGAAGTAGTTAGGTTGATAAATGCATAATGTTGGTATGGTTTTATGGGCTATCGTGTTGAGTGAAGAGTTGTGCTTCTGGCCAGGTAAATGCCTTTTCTTACCCAGCCTTTTCTTAGTTTCTGCCCATAGGTTGGTCGGTGAAAATTCCACTTGGCTTAGTTCCAGCTGTTTCGTGCTCACAGTGTATGCTATTGGTCCAGGAGGTAGTTACTGAAATATACATAGTAGCCCATCTCATGTGCTCAGGTATTATTTAGAAGTAAAGAAAAAACATGCCTATGCCTTAGATATGGATGGTATAGAATACTCAAATTACCTGGCAGTCATAGTAACTGATTTCACACAATGCAATCATGGAACAGAAATGATTGCTTCCATCATGTGTTGCAAAGTTTTAAATTATGCTAACCAAGCTGCCGGTGTGACGGATTCCACTTTGACTCCAGAATATTTGATAATAATGGTAAAACTGTATGCACATATTTCTCAGAGTGCAATTTGTGTTTGCTGCACTATCGTAGCATGTACAAGGGGATGTGTTTGTTTGAAAGCAGTGAGGGGGATAGAAGCCATATACCTCACACTTCAGGTTATTGCTTTTGTTGTCTTTTTTGGTTTATCAACAAAGCACTTCTCTTAATTGTTTTTCCTATTTTGTAGCCAATTCATATAGCTTTTCGTTTGTAAACTACGAAATCCTTTACAGATCTCAACTATCTGTTGTGGGTGAAGACACAAGATTCCATTTCTCTCTTACGTACTAAAAGTTTTCCATTAATTTTCACTTGCATAATTTGAAGACCTGTCTGAGAATATAGGTAGGTGTGTGTACAAGTTTCCATGTAGTATAAGGCTATAAACTTTTTGATCTTGCTTGAGCTCCTGATCAGCATAGTTGTTGCTTATGAAAATTGTTCACACTGATGCAGGTTCTAGCTGAATTTCTTTCAAACTTCTTCCTTCTTTGAGGTGAGTTGTGTCCGTTCAAATGGTATTCCCAGCGCATTTGATGCATTTATTTTATTTAACTATCTATCTTCTCATACATCTAAGATCATTCTATTTAATTCTTGACCGAGCATGCTGATCTCTTTTTCATTTGATTTTATAAATGTCTATTTCTTGGTTAAGTCTGCCGCCCATTGGATTTCTAAATTAGTTACAAGTTGCTATTTGCAGTTAATTTACCGGAACTATTTAGCATGTAAAGAATGTCGAGAATAGTTTCTCATTGATATTATCCTTAACACTATTAAAAACGTAAAATACACTCATGTCCACACAAGAATATGGGCGTGAGGCAACCCTCTCTTCTGGAATTCAACGGTATAAACAACTGCCAGGCAAAAAGCAAAACGAATTTTTTAATAGAAAACAACAGTTCAAACCAGGTAAAACACGGTAATAACGGGAAACAGCAGCAGAAAACAGAGACTAACCAGCTCTCACAGGACCAAAAGCACTACCGTTTCTAATATCAGCATACAACTCATCAAGTTTGATTTTAAACACCCGAGCAACTATGTCTGATCTATCGGTTGACCTCTGCCCAGGCTCTTGTCGCAAAGCTTCTACTATCTCATCCCACTTTGGGTTGCATGTAAAAGTGACAAATAAATCAGGGGCACCATAGGCTCTACAAATTGCCATAGCGTCCTGATAATTCTGCGCCATAAAACGACGCGAACCAACAAAACTGGATGGCAAAAGAACTTTAACACCAACACTCTTACCAGTCGCAGACCCCTCACCTATAGCATCAGTCAGCCCCTGGAAAGTCTCACTACGAAGTTTATCTTGATTATTCCGCACATACGTAAGCCTATCACACTCCACACACGAGTAGGCATCAACCTTAGCCTGATCAGAGAGACGACCACAGCACATAAATGGATTGGGTTGATCCCTCTTATAATGCGATCGGTAACAATAATACTCCAGCATTGTCACCTGCTCCCTTGCAATCGCAGGAACACCATCAACAGGAGCGTACTTAATTCCCAAATAAAACCCCTTCTCCCCATAAGGAAACAATAATGGGTACTGCAAGGCCATAAGAGCCGGATGAAGAGGCGAGACTTGCTTGAGCGGACCTTCCACAGACTGCACAACAACATCAAACCTACACCTGTCAGTTGTTAGATCACCAACAATAAGCGCAGCTAGCTCAGGCGCAGCTGGAGGGCTATACTCCCTAGGATCTGAAGAATCCGAGCCAACAATCCGAAGAGATATAGCAGGACAATTAGGAGAAAGCAAACGATTGCTAGCAACTCTAAATTCCTTCACCAATTTGTTATGCGCATCCAACATATCCATCAACTCTTTCACAACAGAACGATCGGGGGTCGCATTCTTCTCTCCCTCAGCGTTAAATATATTGAGCCTGTTATCAAGCTCATGCTCAAGATCATGAATATACAGCTGGGCAAACCGCGGATCCTTTCCATCTGCCGGTAACAGAGAACCTATCTTGTGACACACACACCCATTGATCCTAAACACATACGGGCCACTTCCAGTGTTAATGCTCTTGTCAATATTAGCACCAAGAGATGTAAACGCAAAGAGAGAATTGTATGATCTAATCAACCTCATAAATTGAGTGCACTGACCACCGCCACCAACAACAGCCAACTCGCGTAAAGGCGAAGGCCAATCCCGAAATTTGGGAAGAGCCACACGCCCACCCCGACAGCAATGATTATAAACAACATGCCCCTCAATGCTCTCGCCCTGAACCCTCTCAGCGTACCAAAAAAGAGCACCACAACGCTGGCATTTATAGTTCATCCCCCCATGGGCCCACCTACCACGATAGGTAGCTGCAAAACCAGGGAGAACGAAGACAAAGATCAAACAATGCAACATAGCAAACAGAAAAATTTCCGCAGAAGACAGAAACACACACAAAACCTTTCAGAAACTCAACGTCTCTATCCGACAATTCACTTAACCCACGAGCATCAGCCTCACGCACTAAACCTGACGAAAATAACAGACAACAACCAGGTTTGAGGAAAACAGAACGGGTACACAAATCATACAGCATGGCACAGCAAACAGAAAAACACAAACATCCCACCAAACAAATGAGGATGGAGCAACCGTCGCCTCTTAGCACGATTCTCGGACGCCATCGCCCGTGACACATACGGCATGTATAACTCGTCCCAAGGAGCTGAAGAAAGAGGTAGGAAAACAACGTAAAGAAACAAAAATAAACCAAAAAGATAAAGAACAAACAGAATCTACAATCGCGAAGGCAAAAAAAACCTTGATGACCAGGCGGCAACAAAGTGTGATCAAGCGACGCAACATCGCCAGCAACAGAGGCAACGAATTCAGACGACTCTCCTAACATAGGACACACAGATGTCAGAGCACATCGAAGACGCAGCCGAGGAAAAAACGAAACAGGGCTGCATGTTCGGGGGAGAAATACCAGCACGCTTACACCCACGGCGACCTCGCCCACGCTGCACAGTCACAGGAGTAGACTCAGACCCACGCCTCGCACGACGGCGACCACGACCCCGACCAGCAGGAGGCCGAGACGAAACACGGCCACGGCCACGAGAGCGGCCACCACGAACACTAACCCCACATGAGGGCGACGGCTCAAGAGAAGCCGCACTGACAACACCAACACCACCAGACCGCGTTGTTAGGTGCTCCATTTTCCCATTGAGGACGAACCATGGGCTCATCATCTAATCTGCGGTTCAAGAAACCATGGATCGACCTTTCGAGATCGCGTCGGTATTTCTTCTCCAAGAAGCGTCGGCCTTGCTGAGCGCGTCTATTCGAGTCGGGCTGCGCCGTGGTGAGGTTGAGCCGGATGTCCCGTAGAACCGGGCAGCAGCTGAGCAGGTTCGCGACCGCCGCCGCCGCGGTTTTTCCTCGGAGCCTGTGCGTTCCTTCAAGCTGGAGGAGCTCGAGGTTGGGGAAGGAGCGCAGGAGCTTGGCCCGGTTCGCCGAGCCGACGACGGCAATGTCCTCGAGCATGTTCACCCTCAGCTTCAGCTCCTTGGCGTTGCTGAAGCTGTGAGCGCATCGCCAGAAGGTCGCCGTGTCGCGGGCTGCATCCTTGTCGCCCCTGGTGTTAGGGTAAATGTTGAGGTGTACCTGTGCCAAATCCGGCGCCTGCGAAGTCAGCGAGAGCGGCCGCAGAAGCCCCTTGTACGTGAAGCGCCTCAGCGGCTCAGCCTCGGCCCGTCGATCTCCACGGCGGTCCGGAACCCCCCCCCCCCCCCCCCCCCCCCCCCCACTCCTTGGGCCAGACGCAGCTGTCCATGAGGAGCTCGGTGACTCCCCGGCAGTGGAGGCGGACGACGACTTCGGGCGGTGGACTTCTTAGGCGGGCGTCGACCTCGACCTGGACGGCCTCGAGGTATACCGTGGCGAGCGCTGGCGCGGCGTCGATGAAGTCCTGGAGATGGTCGATCTTGAGGCTGCAGTCGCTTAGCCGCAGGGAGGCCAGCCGCGGGAACGCGACGTTGGGCCTGGGCGAAGGATGGAGGTCTTCGCAGCCGGTGACGTCCAGCACGCGGAGCGTGTCCGAGAGCAGGCAGAGGAAGCTGAGCTCGCCCAACCCTTTGCGCGACGTCGTGCGCTCCTGGTCGACCCAATGCCAGAGGTCACCGGAGTTCCTGCATCCTGCATCGAGCCGCAGCTCCTCGACGCGGCGCGCCGCCGCCGGGAAGGAGGAGAGCAGTTCCGTGACGTCGCGGCCGCCGGCGTCCACGCGGAACGTGAGCCTTGTAATGGGGCTGCCGCCGGCACCGGCGGCTTCGAGGGCCAGCCTAGCCGCGGAGACGAAGGCGTCGCGCCGGGAGTACAGGTCGACGTCCCCAGGAACGCGTGCATCCAAGTTGACGGCGCCCGAGGATCGCCAGAGCCCGCGCCACCGCTTCGAGAGCGCGCTGGTGGACGCGCCCTCCCTGGCTGGGGCGAAGTGGAGGACGCGCCGGAGGAGGTCGTTGGGGAGAACGGAGAGTCTGTCGCCGCCGCCGCCGGCCATCGTTCTCGTACGTCGCCTCGCCGGCTTGTGTGCGGCGCGCGAAGCGGTATATCTTCGATTAATTCTCGATGGGAGGATCAGGAAAATACAGAGATCTGCGTCTCGATGAGAGGCGTATGCTTCCCGGAATCGATTCCAACTCCAAGTCCATAGGCTGACCTGGACTCGATGTCAAATTCTTCAATCGCTCTGAAGCACTGAGTACCTGAATCTTTAGACTCAATCAAACCAGACTAGCAGCAAAACGTCACTAGGTTCACCACAGGTTAAATATCAACAAGATCGCAACTTGAGCACCAAACAAGTCCACCACTCCAGAGTTCGTAACTACACGGAGCAGATCACATAAAGCCAAATCATCCAAGAGAACAAAAGGGACACCACCCTGCCGAAATTCCCACTGATGCATTTTAAAGATATTTCATAGCCTCATAGGCACAACCACAGTACTGGCAGGCCAACGAACAGAGTAAGCAAGTTAAATACTAACGCATTTCACGGCCTGCACCGGGCCACCGAACTCCGAACACCATATCAAACGTCATACATACCACAGTCAGATAGATAGACTTAGAAATTTGCGAAGCAACAGCACCTACAGCAGAAGCAGGAGCAGCTTGCATAGGGATAACAGTTATAACATCCCGACTTCAGTCCTGAGATTATACATTAAGATTATTTACGTCATTTTCTAGCTCGCCGCTTTCTTTTTAGTTAGGTGATCAATGGTCTTAAGGTTAAAGATTTTCAGAGTTAATGGACAGTATAAATCCTTTAGATACTCTTTCACAGTATTACCTTTATCCTCGGTTGAATTTGTCACAAATGAAAGTGCAATTCGCGGCAAGTATAAAAGGTGAAATTTTCGTGTCACTAACACCTTATCCTATTAATATAGGTGAAACAATTACTGTTACTTCAGGCCAGGGACATTTCAGATTTCTGATACCAAAACAGGTAACTCTTCTTTTCCGAGAAGGAAATATTTATGAGTTTATCACTATGAAGTTGTGTTTTATTCTCCTACATACATGAAGATACATCTTCCCTGGCCTCTCTTTGCTAATTTAGTACTACTAGCTTTTTACAAGCGTCAAAATAAATTCAGCATTCATGCTTTAGACTGTATATGCAGAGCTAGATGGGATCATCTTCAGTGTTCATGGCATATAGTCAAGAATGCAGCTAGCTCGATGGCTCTTGATACTCCGGCTATTCTTTTTATTTACAAACTGGTGCATGTATCATACATCGATTATTGCATGAAATCTGATGATCTAAGTCCAAAGGATAATTTATAATGGTCATTACAAACCTACCATCTCGGTAAAGTGCTAGCAACAGAAACAAGAACTTCCTCCCTACCATCTAAATACACCATCTTATTGGTCATCTTAAACACATATACGTTTTACTTGGTGTCTACCAACATTTCTTGGCAGAAAAGGAGTATCATATCGTTCTAATTCATCTAATAATTGTCATGTAGAGATATTCAATTCACATACTGCAAGCATTCTGTCATTAATCCAAATGTATTGACCCGGATTCGTTCTAATTCATCTAATAATTGTCATGTAGAGATATTCAATTCACATACTGCAAGCATTCTGTCGTTAATCCAAATGTATTGACCCGGATGCTACTGCTTTCACAGGAGCATGTGGTGGCTATGGGTTCATAGGTGAAAGGACAATGATGTCGCCTAGAGGGGGGGTGAATAGGCGGTTTAAAACTTTTCCGGTTTAGGCTTGATAATTGCGGAATAAAACTAGGTGTTTAAATTAACAAGCCGGCAACCTAAATAAACTAGGCTCACCTATGTGCACCAACAACTTATGCTAAGCAAGACAAACAACAAGGTGATAGCAATATAGAATACTTCAAGCACGAAGGCTATCACAATGTAAAGTGCATAAGTAAAAGCTCGGGTATAGAAATAACCGAGGCACGCGGAGACGAGGATGTATTCCCGAGTTCCTCCTTGTTAAGGGAGTACGTCTCGTTGGAGAGGTGTGAACCGACACAACGGTTCAACAACCACAAAGGTTTCACCTTCTTCTCCGATGAACCGCACCACAAAGGCTTGGTTCACCTTCCACTATCGGAATTCCTTCGAGGCGGAATCCGGAGCCTTTCAACAACAATCCGGGGCACAACCCACAATGGGATTGGGGGCTCCCGAACGGCCTCCAACAACAATCCGGGGCACAACCCACAATGGGATTGGGGGCTCCCGAACGGCTTCAAGTGACCACACAAGGGTCCAACCACCACAAAGGCGTCTAGGGTTCAAGGACCCAAGAGTAACAAGCTCACAAACTTTCAACTTCCACGAATCCTCGTGGAGAGCACACCGATGCACCAAATGCAAAAGGCAAGAGCACAAGTGCGCAAAACCGAACACGAAAACGTCAATATCTTTTCCATCCGGACTCCGTTTTCGATGATTTTTGGCTCGTTGGAATACAACGAGCTATACTTGAATGTGCATAGAAACATCACAGTCCATCATGTGAGGATAAAACCAAATGGGGAAAGGTTGAACTTTCCTAAACAATGCAAACCGGTAAAACCTCCTTCATCAAAAACGCAACAAGATATTCATACGAAATCTGTTTTTGATGAACTAGAGCTTAGTATGGAGATAAACCAAGCTCTAAATCCTCACATGGATAAAAGGCAATAAGTTTTCCAAAGTAAAACCATTTTCGAAGGACTTGGTCTTGTCATGAAGATCACGACAAGGACCGAAACCCAACACGGAGAAAAACCAAATAAGAACCAAGAAAAATGATATGCCAAGCATGCAAAGGTTTGAGCTCTCCACAAAGATGCGATCAAGTTACTCACTCGAGAGCCCCTCTTGATAGTACGCCATCTATCCTAAAACCCGGTCTCCCACTAACACCATGAGACCGGTAAAATAGAAAACCTATCAAGATCATACCTTTGCCTTGCGCATTCCACTTGAGCTCGATGATGACGATCTTGACTCTCTCAAGTTGAAACACCTTTCTTGATTGTGCTTGCTAGCACATGCTTGATGAGGACTTCTCCAAATGCTCCCCCATACTCCATTATGGGAGGGCCTCGCTAAGCTTCGTCTTCATGTCTCCTTTGCAAGCTTCAATCAAAAGATATCTTCCGAGATGCATCATATTGAACTTGCACTTCATCTTCTTCTCTTGATATGTATGATGGCTTGGGGGTAAACATGATTGTTCACTCAATCTTCTATTCCAAGCCATACTTGCGATGAGCTCAACTCTATACATGACCATTCTTCATATTAACCCTTGAATAGAGCATTGGTCATTATGTCATCTTGAAGAGTCCAACACATGAACTCCTATATTTTCCCATGGACAAGATCTATAAGAATATCTCAATGTAAACATTAGTCCATAAGGATTGTCATTAATTACCAAAACCACGCATGGGGGCAACCATGCACTTTCAATCTCACCTATTTTGGTAATTGATGACAATCCCTTTTACGAGGGTTTATATAATGAATTTAAGCAGCCATGCAACACAAAGAGTAAGGATGCAAGATAACCGCAAGAGAACAAACCCATATTCCCTTAAACCCTCTAAACTTCTCCCCCATTGGCATCGATTGCCGAAATGGGAGGAAAATTTAGAAGGCCAATATAGTAAGAGCTCCCCCATAATGTGTGCATTTCTCATAATATGAGTGAAATCAAATGCACATATCCAATAACGAATAGTTGGAAAGGAGATCAAACTATATTGAGGATCCAAAGATTGCAAAAGAATATCAAAGAGAAAGATACTTCAACAAAAGAAGCAAGCAATCAAAAAGATCCAAAAAAATGTTCTAAATATCAAGAGGGAACTCCCCAAGGTACTTGCACAAATAGGATTTGTATTTCAATATAGTGTGCACAACATGGAATCCTCACTCCCTCCTAGATAAAATCGAACACAAGCACATGCAAGAGAATATAAATGAGAAAAGAAGCAAAACAATTTGCAACAAATAAAATGTTTTGCAACATGAGCAAGGAGCGGCAAATAAAAGGATGGGTGTGAGATATAAAGACATTTTAGGAGACTAATACAAGGATGAGCAAACACATCAACATAGTCTTTCAAAAAGAGTTGCACATGGTGCATATCATGTCTTCCCCATACTCACACACCAAAGGAGATATAGCAAGTAGCTCCACAAGCTTATTAAAACTCAAAAAGCATAACACATGAAAATAAAGCTTGTGCCTTTAATTAGAAACCACCAAAGAAACAAAAGCAATAAGAGGTGGTCACTAAGGAATTGGAATACCAAATAAAGATGTACTATTTTAATGTGTATAAGTTTCTAAGTAGACACGAATCACTAAGATATGGGTCTACAAATAAACATGTACACACACGATAGATACAAAGGTAGAGGTCATGATATCCAAGAGGAAGTCATAAATACACCAATAAGATCTTTGCTTAAAAGCATAGCACAAAGCTCAATTTTATCTTAAAGGGATATAGATGAACTTCAAACACACACTCATCATAGCATCAAACGTATCCACAAGGGATAAGGTGATAAACGGGATGCTCCGAGTAAGATAACAAGTCTCACAAAAGGCAAATGATTTTGAAACACATCAATATTACATATGCGAGACATAGAGTAGAAAGTGCTAGATTAACATATTTGGGATTGGTGAATCATGAAAATGATTATATATATTCCTCCCTTGATATGTAATCATCCCGGCTTACTCACATTTGCAATAAAGACGTTTTGCAAGAATCAAAAGAATTGCAACCAAAGAGATTCATGCCATGAAATCAACCTACACAAGGTTGAAAGCTAGAAAAGTATGCATGAGGTAGATACTTGTTACCGAGATAGCATTGGTGATGTAGAAGATAAGAGCTCATGATCATCCAAGCTTGGCTCCAATAAGCACATGGTGACAACACCTTCCTTTTAGATGAGACAAGCTTCCAATGCATCTCCAATATACCTAAAACAAATTCAAGTACAAAAAGGTACCCAAACTCATTGGGTCCAAGGTAGTTAGAGCAACTACAATACATAGGACAAACTCTACATAAATATGTGCATATTGATATGAAATTGAATTTCATGCACATCTTAACCATTTATGATTTGATGGAGTTTATCCTATATATTGGATCAACGAAAGTACGCATGCCATAAGATATACATATAGTAAGTATGCATGCACAAGACTTTCAAGAACCAAATGAGATATAATTTGGAAAAAACACCAATTAAACCATGAAATCACACACAAGTGTGACAAGAAAAGGAATTGTCCAAATTATATCAAAGACCCAAATCAACACATGATTGAAGAAACCACTTTGAAAAGATAACAAATGAAAGAAAGAAACCAATTGAAGAAAATACCATCAAATAATAAACCAAACCCTCTACACTTTTCATGATGGCACAAAGTGCCAAGACGAAAAATGTTTGTCTTCCAAAGAGACACGTCATCGGGATCAAATACCAAATGAAGACAACTAATGTTCGAAAGCATATAGGATTGCTCCCCCAAGATGTGTGCATTATTTATGATCTTGCATTTGAATACAAAATGCACACAAATGAGATCATCACTCTCCATATATATAAACACTAGTCATATTCAAGAAAGGCAAGAAATTGCAATACCAATCTAAAGAATGATGTTCCACTCAAAGTAGGATAGCTTCCCAAAGAATAGTGCATTATCAAAAAGTATGACTTTTGAATGTCAACGCACAAGAATTGGACCATTGCTTTTCCCAACTCAAGGAAGCACAAAACAAATTTCAAGTAGAGCAATGAAGGATCCAAAGGATACAAGGAAGACAAATAAGAGTTAGATCAAAAATAAATCCTTGGCAATTAAATAAGGCAATACAAAGCAAGAACCAAAGTGAATATGATCAACATATTTACCCCCAAATATGATTATCACTTGTCAAGACAAGTAATGTATGGAGATATTTCTCGGTGGTGGATTGCAAGGATATATTCAAGATCATATTCACAAAACATAAGCATGAGGCAAAGAATAGGAATTAAAAGCCATGCTTAGATAGATATTCTTGATAGATTCACAAATCATGTGATAATGCAAAGCAACTCCAAGGAGTAGCTTGAATCAATTGGCTTCCCAAAAAGATATATGAGAACATATTTAGGGAAAGCCATATCAAGAACATCCTCCACAAACAAGATCCAAAAGAGTGAGAGACAAAGAGCATTTAAGTAAATGGGAACTTGTTTGAGCAACATGCCACATAGGAACAAGATAATTAGCAATATCAATTCTAGGTGGCAAAACCTCACATTTTCACATTTTCTAGGCTTGTAATATGCACATAGCTTATTACTCCCCCATAATGTGATAATCCATTTATTTTAACACAAGAGGCAAACAAAAACAACTAGAGAAATTAATGGACATTATATAATTTGAATTTCTCATGAGCATGACATACCACAAAGAGAATAGATAATATTGATATATCAACACTAAGTGGTATTCCTCATGTACACACATTTTTAGGATTGTAAAGTGCACGAAGCATATCACTCTCCAAAAATGGATAGTCCATTTATCTCTCAAAGAGAGCCAACAAGATAAGATAGCAAATAAAAGCAATAGGGCTCAAAACAAGTAGATGGTGTGCAAACCAAAATACACATACTTGATTTCTCAAGATAAGTAAGTAGAGAGCACAACACATACAAACACTAGCAAGGTACACAACCTAACACATGCAAGGGTGCAAGCAACTTTCAATGTATATATGATTTAAATAAAAGTTACCGCAAGGAGGAACATTGGATATGAGATAGAACAATATAATCCATATGACTTGACTTGAGAGAATATAATTGATGAAGATCCCTTAATTCTTCATAGTGTAGCCAAGTCTCCAATGTCCTCCAACAACACCTATTGATCAAGTTTTAGCTTGTTGGTCCCCAACCACGTTGGGTCCTAAGAGGTTAGTCACAATAGGTTTGGCAACCCAAATGGTTCTTTTCTTGACACCACTTTGAGTACCAACATATTTGGCAAACACATTGCCAACCTTATCCTTCCGAAGAGAATAAACATCATCAACTATAATGGGGTTGGATAAGGTACCATTTGTGCATGAAGAAGCAAGGTGACCCTTCTCACGGCATAGGTAGCAACATCGACTTCCTCCTCTCTTCTTAGTTGGAGTCTTGACTTGAGGAGGGGTAGCTTGATTCTTCTTGGGAAGAGACCATTCTTCAACTTGAGGAGCTTGAGTTTGAACTTGAGGCTTCTTCCCTTGTTGCTTCTCACTAAGAGCCTTCTTCTTCAAAGGGCAAGATCTAACATGGTGCCCTTCAACTTTGCACTTGAAGCAAACAATCTTGGCCGAGTCTTTGACTTGTTCTTGGCCCTTTTTCTTCTTAATGATCTTGGACTTGTTCTTGTTGTTTGAGTTGAATCCAAGTCCACTCTTATCATTGGGGCGTCTTTGAACACTCAACATATTGTCAAGTGTGGACTTCCCAACATGACGCTTTTCCAAGTCTTTCTTCAAAGAAGTGACTTGGGCCTTGAGCTCATTTAATTCCTCTACATGGTTAGTATCAACAAAAACACTAGAGGAAGTAGACGCTTCATTGTTAGAGCAACAAGGTATGGAAAGTAATTCATCACAAGATGTAGAAGCATTGTGAGTGGATGAATCACTCGGACTAGCACATGGCAATAAGGCATTTCTAGAAGAAGTTGTGCCAATATCCACATGAGGCTCACAAGATGTTACCTTTGTAGAGATAGCCTCATGAGCTAACTTTAGCCTAGCATGGGATGCTAGAAGATCATCATTAGAGGTAGAAAGCTTTTCATGACTTTCTTCCAATTCCCCATACTTACTAGATAGCAACTCAAGTTGAGCCCTTAGCTCAACATTCTCCTTCAAAATAGATGCTTCACAAGAAGTGGAGTTAGTAGCACAAGCATCATTATCATTAGAAATGGAAGAACACAATTTTGCAAGCTTATCATTATTAGATAGTTGAGTTTGGAGTTGATCATGAGACTTGATGAGGAGAGAGTGTTCACTTTCTAAAGCCTTGTGAGCTTTGTCAAGTTTCTCTATGTCCTCACTTAGTCTAGCATTGCCAACACCAAATTCAACTTTTTCCTTTTTAAACACTTTATATTTAGCAATAGCATGATCTCTTTCCTTAATGATTTTAGTAATGACAAGATCATTTGATTCATCAAGAGATTCGAGTCTCTCCTCAAGAGACACTCGAAGCTCTTGCTCTTCGTTAAGGGCATTCTCTAAGGATGCTTTTTCAATAGCATCTTCTCTCTCAATTTTACATTTTTGCTCAAATTGAGTATCCGAATCCTCAATGGTTTCTATACATTTAATACCATGAGCAACAATTTCACATAGAGAAGAGATAGCTTCACTACCTTTGGGAAGAGCACCAAGAACAATCTCACCCTTCTTGGTTAAGGTTTCAATGTCAAAATCTTCTCCATGAGCATCCTCAACCACATCATCACATATCTCGGGATTCGAGGTAGAAGTTACCTTGGAATCCTTAGCCATGAGGCAAACATGATTAATGGGTGAGGAGGATGAAGAATTACTTGAAGCACCATTGGGGTCCATGTCTTGTTCCAACAAATGTTGGGATTCCTCTACATTGTTAATCATGCAAATACTAGAGGATATGGAAGCATTATTTTCATGACAACAAGACATAGAGAGCATATCATTATTATATTTAGCTAAGCAACTATTACTTGATATGCAAGGACCATCAACTCTAGCATGTATGACATTTGGAGTGCTAGAAGAGTTTAGGTCCAAAGATAGAACATTGCAATGTGATAGAGAAGAGGTATAATCAATAGTAAGTTCACCATCACCAATGCAATTTCTATCACCACTCACCATATCATTATCTTGTGACAAATCACATGTTGGTGGAGTGGAAGAAGTTGTGAACTCATCACGGCCGGAGGTGGAGGGAAAACAATCATTCTCAATAATTTTGGACACTTCATATATATCTTGAAGCTTGGTCCAAAGCTCATGTGCATTTCGAAAAGG
Source organism: Poa annua (assembly GCA_026929855.1). NCBI lineage: Eukaryota > Viridiplantae > Streptophyta > Magnoliopsida > Poales > Poaceae > Poa > Poa annua. The sequence goes on from CM049433.1 coordinate 79,477,515, forward strand.
CATGATTGAAGCAAGAACTACATCGGTCAAAGCACATATAAGACCATTAGTAACTTGAGTCTCGAGATGAGAGTTTATCTCATCCTCTAAAGATAATTCTTGGGAATCCTTTGGAGGAGATAAACTCACATCTACAATCCTCTTCATATAATTTGGACCCATGGCCCTAAAAAGATTAAGCATGCGAATTTTCCAAACATCATAATTTGTGCCGTCGAATATGAAAGTGGGATCGTGCACTAATTCTCTAAACGACATCTTTTACTCTCTAGGCGGTAAAGCCCAACAAGAGAACCTGGCTCTGATACCAATTGAAAGGACAATGATGTCGCCTAGAGGGGGGGGGGGGTGAATAGGCGGTTTAAAACTTTTCCGGTTTAGGCTTGATAATTGCGGAATAAAACTAGGTATTTAAATTAACAAGCCGACAACCTAAATAAACTAGGCTCACCTATGTGCACCAACAACTTATGCTAAGCAAGACAAACAACAAGGTGATAGCAATATAGAATACTTCAAGCACGAAGGCTATCACAATGTAAAGTGCATAAGTAAAAGCTCGGGTATAGAAATAACCGAGGCACGCGGAGACGAGGATGTATTCCCGAGTTCCTCCTTGTTAAGGGAGTACGTCTCGTTGGAGAGGTGTGAACCGACACAACGGTTCAACAACCACAAAGGTTTCACCTTCTTCTCCGATGAACCGCACCACAAAGGCTTGGTTCACCTTCCACTATCGGAATTCCTTCGAGGCGGAATCCGGAGCCTTTCAACAACAATCCGGGGCACAACCCACAATGGGATTGGGGGCTCCCGAACGGCCTCCAACAACAATCCGGGGCACAACCCACAATGGGATTGGGGGCTCCCGAACGGCTTCAAGTGACCACACAAGGGTCCAACCACCACAAAGGCGTCTAGGGTCCAAGGACCCAAGAGTAACAAGCTCACAAACTTTCAACTTCCACGAATCCTCGTGGAGAGCACACCGATGCACCAAATGCAAAAGGCAAGAGCACAAGTGCTCAAATCCTTCACTCTCGAATTCCAACAAAGCAACAAATGCTTATGGGGGAATAAGAGAGGAAGAACAAAGAGGAGAAGCACCAAGAACTCCAAGATCAAGATCTACTAGGTTCCCCTCACTTAGAGGAGAGATGGATTGGTGGAAATGTAGATCTAGATCTCCTCTCTCAAATCTCTCAAAGATATGCAAGAATCATGGGAGGAAATGGGAGAGGGGCAAGTTTTCCAAGATCAACAATGGAGGTGAGAGAGGGGGAAATTTCGTGCTTGGAAGAGCTTAGTGGCTGGAGGTAGGTGGAGGGGTATTTATACCCCTCCCAGAAAAAGAGCCGTTGCAGTCCACTTAGACCGGAGACTCCGGCCTAGCAAAAACTGCAGCAAAACCGAACACGAAAACGTCAATATCTTTTCTATCCGGACTCCGTTTTCGATGATTTTTGGCTCGTTGGAATACAACGAGCTCTACTTGAATGTGCATAGAAACATCACAGTCCATCATGTGAGGATAAAACCAAATGGGGAAAGGTTGAACTTTCCTAAACAATGCAAACCGGTAAAACCTCCTTCATCAAAAACGCAACAAGATATTCATACGAAATCTGTTTTTGATGAACTAGAGCTTAGTATGGAGATAAACCAAGCTCTAAATCCTCACATGGATAAAAGGCAATAAGTTTTCCAAAGTAAAACCATTTTCGAAGGACTTGGTCTTGTCATGAAGATCATGACAAGGACCGAAACCCAACACGGAGAAAAACCAAATAAGAACCAAGAAAAATGATATGCCAAGCATGCAAAGGTTGGAGCTCTCCACAAAGATGCGATCAAGTTACTCACTCGAGAGCCCCTCTTGATAGTACGCCATCTATCCTAAAACCCGGTCTCCCACTAACACCATGAGTCCGGTAAAATAGAAAACCTATCAAGATCATACCTTTGCCTTGCGCATTCCACTTGAGCTCGATGATGACGATCTTGACTCTCTCAAGTTGAAACACCTTTCTTGATTGTGCTTGCTAGCACATGCTTGATGAGGACTTCTCCAAATGCTCCCCCATACTCCATTATGGGAGGGCCTCGCTAAGCTTCGTCTTCATGTCTCCTTTGCAAGCTTCAATCAAAAGATATCTTCCGAGATGCATCATATTGAACTTGCACTTCATCTTCTTCTCTTGATATGTATGATGGCTTGGGGGTAAACATGATTGTTCACTCAATCTTCTATTCCAAGCCATACTTGCGATGAGCTCAACTCTATACATGACCATTCTTCATATTAACCCTTGAATAGAGCATTGGTCATTATGTCATCTTGAAGAGTCCAACACATGAACTCCTATATTTTCCCATGGACAAGATCTATAAGAATATCTCAATGTAAACATTAGTCCATAAGGATTGTCATTAATTACCAAAACCACGCATGGGGGCAACCATGCACTTTCAATAGGTCAGACCAACAAATTGGTACATCTGCTCCTGGTAGAGAGATGTATAACGATTGTGAGTTATTTCATTTTTTTCGGGACTCTTGCATGGACGACTTGATAAGAACAATATGTTCACATGGAGCAGTGTTTCATCGATATGCATGTGATGTAAACCATGTATTCCCTCCGATCCACAAAAAGTGTCGCCCATTTTGTACTAAGCTAGTACAAATTTTGTACTAGATGATCGACACTTTTTATGGATCGGAGGGAGTATGTATATTTCGACTTGACAATTATGTATCATAGGTCAAGGCATTATCTACAACGTTGAGTTTTGTCAGTTTAGAATGTTCCTGCTATTTATCCTTCTGGACTGAAATTGATTTTGCTATTTTAAATTAAAATTAACATTAACAGTACAAGACATGGTTGGACTACCATTTTGCATTTTGATGTCTAAACTCCTATGTCCGAACTTAAACCTGGTTATTATATTGTTTGTTGCACTTGCATCTCATATTTAAAGCATGTAATATGACCATGCGTACAAGCTACTCCCATGTGTAAGCCCTTCGTTGATATAAGCATCTTTATCTACCTAATCTTATGCATGAATCACTTCAATATGAATTCCCTCACTATCTAATCTTATGCATGAATCACTTCAATATAAATTCCCTCACTATATATATATATTCCTTCCTAATTTTGAAAACACTCTACAAATTCATACTAATGTATTTAATACTACAACATATAGCAATGCAACGGGTGCGGCGTGCCGCCGCGCGAAGCTTACTAGTAATTATCTATGAGCCATGGCAAGAGACCCGCAAGGAGTGAAAGTAGCGAGGGCCAGACTAACCATCTACACCTGCTAGGGTTCTGGACTACAACCTAAATCATGTTGGCATATATCCTTTCTTATTGTGCTAATGCAGTTGTTGCTGCCAAGAAGGTAGAGACCAATACGTCAAAAAGATGGAGCATATACATGAAAAAACCTGGATGTGATTTCGTGAAAACTGGGAGAAATTGTAATAGTATAGCTCATGAACTAGATAGTATGCCTCAAAGAAGCAGAGAAAGCTATGTTTGGCTACCAGCTGCTATGCTTTCTTTATGTGTACCGGACAAAAAATCAATATTGTGAGGAATGAATGATTTCTCCTTCCCCAAAACATTTTATCAGTGATTAAGGTTATCTGAACTAAGAGGCATCAAGTAACACCCATTGCTGATAGATAGTAACCTGAGAAAACATGCACACCCCAAAAAAAAAAAAAACTAAACCACTAGGCCCTAGGGAGCACACAAAAATCTAAGGGACAATTGCTTCTATGCCCTGATTCTCTCTAGTTTATCCGTTTGTGCCATACCCGCGTAGTTTCTCTCGTCTGTGCCCTGGCTGGCTCCCAAATCGGCGAAACGCTCCGTTGCCCTCTGGTCAACCGTCACTTGGCCTGACTGGTGGGGTCGGCCTGACGCGGCTCGGTTGGAATTTCCTGGGTCGGCTTGTGTGCGGCTCGGTTGGGATTTCCAGTGGTCGGCGTGGGGTCGACGCGTGGGGTTGGTGCGTGGGGTCGGCGCGTGGTCGGCGTGGGGTCAGTTAGGGTTTCCCCGCCCACCCCCGCCGCGGCTAATAAAAGGGGGCCGCCCTCGCCGGAGAAACGCCCATTTCTTCTCCCTGTCTCTCCCCCTCCCTCCCTCAAAAATGTGGTGGAGCACGCCCTCGCCGCAGAGCCCCTACTCGACGATGCCGGACTCGGAGCTCTACTCGCCTCAGGAGTTGCACGACATGCAGGCTAGGGGAGAAGAACCTTCGCCGGAAGCGGAAAGGGCTCTCCCCCCTGCGCGAGAAGAAAGAGCAACCATACGAAGTGAGGCGTGTAGATCTTCCACCGCAATCCCCAGTCTACGAGTACGGGGCATCGGAGTCCTCGGACGAGCCCTACTCCGACGAGGAGCGCGGGCCTGCTGTCGTGGACCAACCGCCCGCGCCCGTCGTCATTGCGCCCATTGCCGCGCCCAATGTTGTCATCAAGGACATCTCTGGCGAGGGGAACTCGGACGAGATGGACGACTCTGACGATGAGGATGACTCCGACGACGAGGACAAATCCGACGCATCCGACGCCTCTGATGTCACCGTCAGTCCACCGCAGCACCCATGAAGAAGAACAAGAAGAAGAAGTACTAGTAGTAGTATTAGTAGTAGTTCTTGTTTTAAGGCAGTAACTGATTGTGTTATATGGAGATAATCGTTTGTTTCTATGGAGTAAATCTTTATTCTGATTGTACATCTTGTTTGACAAATGCATTTACACCGTGATTAGACATGACGGCTAGGCTAGGCTAGCGGTGGTGAGGAAGCAGTTCTGCGACGCGTTCAATGACCATGCTTATCCGTGCACGCTACATAGACGGCAGGGTGGACTACGGCATGCCACTCACGTATTCAATGATCACGCAGTGCCACGAACAGGAAGGCTTTCAGATGTGTCTACGACTCGTAAAAAATTGATTTTCTTCGGATTCTTCCTTTCACGCTTGAACGGATAAACATGAAGGTAACCCAAACATGAACGGATACGTACCGCTCGTTATGTCCTATGGTCAATGTAGACATAAATTTACGCAGACTGGCGCGAGCGATCGAGCTGTAACGCAAGTACGCGATGGGAACGCGACCGACATAGCTATAGCTAGTACAGTATATGAAAACTTGACCAAAAATATTGCTTAAATGATTCTGATCGACGATCTTAGTTAAACAAACAGTAGACATTATATGAAAAAAATGGTGGACTAAATTAGTAGACCCAAATCTAAACTAGACAGTAGTTCATAATTAGACAGTAGTTCATAAGTAGACAGTAGACAGTAGTTCATAAGTAGACAGTAGTTCATACATATTTTTATTAGACCCAAATCTAAACTAAAGAGGCAACCGGACCATCTGCGGCCGCAACCCCGCTACTCACTATCGGAGGCGGCGAAGGCCTGGTTGAGCCGCTGGCGGCGGGGCACCTCCTCCCACACCCGCGCGCGAGCGGTGTGCTCGGCCTCCTGTCGCAGACCCTGCTCCAGACGCACCTCGTTCATCACCTCCTCAAACTTGGCATCCGCACGGCGACGCTTCTCCACGCGGCGCTCTGAACGCACGGACTTGGCGAAAACACGCCATCCAGCTCGTCTTGGTCAACGATTTTGAGGAGGTCCTCGCCGTCGTCGGTGGAGGGCGATTCGAGACTTGAGTAGGACTCGTCGTCGTCGCTGGACTCGGTAAACGGTGCTGGCGGCGGCGGCGGTGGGGTCGCTGCGGTGGGGTCTCCAAATAAAAGCGATGCGGCTCGCGAGGTCCGCGAGGACCCAGCCTCCCCATCGTGACGTCGCTGCGGTGGGCGTCGACCGCGTACCACGCAGGCGGCGCTCCCCCTCCTCTTAGCTACGTTCCTCTTCCTCGCTGCAATGACATTCGATTGATGGCGGCGGCGCTCCGCCGGGTCGTAGTCGCTACCGGATGGGGATGACATGGCGGTGAGCACGTACATTCCAGCGAGTACGCGAAACTGTCAAACTTGGTAAAAAAAGAGTGAAAAATGAATGGTACAAATGAACGGGTTTCAAGCTGAGCTACGCAAACTTCTGATTTTTTTGAAAAGTACGTATGAACACATTTTTTAGCGAGTCCACAGTTTTTGCTTAGAAATGGGGCCGTTTACCCTACCTTTGGAGCTCATTTGGGACACATTTTCCAGCGAGTCCACCATTTGTTTCTTAGAAATGGGGCCGTTTACCCTACTGTTGGGGGGATCATAACCCGGTAGGCCCACCGACCTAGAAGACAAAAGCCGGCCTGGTAGGAAACTGGGCCGGATCAAGCATAAAGATATGGCCTGGGTCCCACGTAAGCCGGTGTGCGACGTGTGTCTTGGCCCGCAAGTTAAGAAGGATCCAGAAGACTGGAGACCAAGTACAAGACGGAGTCCTGATAAGGAAGGCGAAGACTTAGAGCACTTAGAGTAGAGTCCGGGGACGATGGTAACCCGGATCCCCGCTTGTACATCCAGCGAGACCCGCCGCCTATATAAGGGGGTCTCCTGGTTCCTAGAGAGATAAGTCGAAAGCCCCAGCAATACCTAGTACCAGAGATTGTAATCGAGACCCAGAAGCTAAGGCGCCGAGTCCTCGAAACCCCATATCAATAAAGCAAAGCAGAAGTAGGTCTTTACCTCAAGAAGAGGGGCCGAACCTGGGTAAACCCTTGTTTCCCCACGCCACACTAGACAAGCTCCAGGTGTCAGAAGTCGCTATGTCCCAATACTCAGTTTCCACCCAGAAACATCTGTCGTGACAATCCCACGACAGTTGGCGCCCACCGTGGGGCCTGCGGCCAAGAACATCATGATTTTTGGAGAAGCGCGGCGCGGTATGGAAAACCTAGCAATCGGCCAGATCTCCATGCTCCCAGGCGGGGAGCGGATCGTGGACGACTTTGGTTGGAAAGAAGAAGCAGATCAGCTGGAGACCAGATCTATGATCATCTTTGGTCAGATCGATGTTTTCGTCGGTGTCGTGGGGTTGTCACGGCAGATGTTTCCGGGTGGAAACTTGAGTATAGGGACATGGCGACTTCTGACATCGGGAGCTTGTCTAGCACGGCGTGGGGAAACAAGGGTTTACCCAGGTTCGGCCCCTCGTCTCGAGGTAAAGACCTACTTCCTGCTACTGCTTTATTGATATTGGTTTCGAGGACTCGGCGCCTTAGCTTCCGGGTCTCGAGATTACAATGGTGGTACTTGCGATCTGGTAAAGCTTGGTCTTCTAGGAACCAGGAGACCCCCTTATATAGGCGGCGGGTCTCGCTGGACGTACATACGGTCATCCGGGTTACAATCGTACCCGTACTCTACTCTAAGTCCTCTAAAGTCTTCACCTTCCTTATCAGGACTCCGTCTCACACTTGGTCTCTAGCCTTCTAGATCCTTCTTGACTTGCGGACCAAGACACCCGTGGCGTACCGGCTCATAGGAATCCCGGCCCATACGTTTTGCTTAACCCGGCCCAGGTTCATACCAGGCCGGCTCGCCTTCAAGGTCGGTGGGCCTACCGGGTTACGATCCCCCCAACAGTAGCCCCCAGGATAACTTGGACATCGGAATGGACTCACTTCACCTTCACGCTCTTGAGCTCAAACTTTGGGGAAGTCGTCATTCCGTTTGTCCGGGTTATCATCTGAAAAACAATAAACAACTTATTAAACCAGCGGGCACACGGGTGTCGGTTTGGCCGGCTCTTGCTGGCGGCCCGTTCCTAACCCGGCCATCGCCTGCCGACTTTCAATTCCAGACTTAGCAATTTTCAGCTTTCTTTACTCTTCCGCGAAGACGTCGGTCAACCTCCTGGGTCAACGACATTTTTAATGCTTATCCTTTCGCGAGAATCGAGGAGTCGAGCGTCCATCTCGGGAACCCGAGATTCTGTCAGGTACAAAATCTAGCACCTCGGATATGGTTCCTCGGGGTCATCATTATCTTTGGCTTCTTCCTGTTTTGCCCCTAGGTCAACTCCCACTTGAGATATAAATTGGTGGGGACGGGGAAAGGGTAACCATTTCCCCCCGTGCGCCCCCACTCCTTCTTCTTCCTCCAGCGCTACCGCTGTCACTCCCGAGCTCGAGCTCTCCAACCTACGCCGGAGCTAGCTAGGGCCGCCGCCCTTTTCCTGCTTCCAGCCGCATCCGCCGCTGCGCCGCACTCATCTCGCATCCGCCCTTTCTCCTAATTCCTCTTTTAGATCTAGATCTCGGCAACCTCCTTCAATGGGGAAGAAGGTAGCGAGCAAGGGCCCCGCCGCGGCCGCCGCCGCCGCCACTGCTAAGGCCAACCTGAAGAAAGCCAAGACCACCGCCGGCACCACCGCTTCTAGCGCCGCCGCCGCAGCACCTCCCTCCGGGAGCTGGACTGGATCAGCTGTCTCTATTGCCAAGCTGCAGGACTTGGTTGATTCCGGTGACCTTCAAGCCCAAGACATCATCCACTGGCGTGCTCCTGGCGACGAGGTCGTGCCGGCTCCTCGGGATGATGAGGTAATAATATTCGCCGATCATCTCAGTCGCGGCTTTAAGCCTCCGGGTTCCCTCTTCTTTCGCACTCTGCTTTCCTACTACGGCCTCAGGCCACAAGACTTGGCCCCGAATTCAATTCTTTCCATCTCGAACTTCACCGTTCTATGCGAAGACTATCTTCAAATGGAACCCTCTATCGACCTCTTTCTCGAGTTCTTCTATTGCAATCCACAGCGCTCCTCCGCCACTCTTCCTTTAAATGTTTGCGGAGGAGTCGCGATCCAACGGCGCCGAGACTCCCTTTTTCCGGCTCTCAAACTTAACAGCCATCCTCGAGCCTGGCAGTCAACTTTCTTCTACTGCAAGGACACTTCTCCCAAAGGCCAGCCCAAACTTCCGGGTTTCCGAGCTGAGCCCCTCGTGCTAGGAGAATCGACCAACTCCTACGCCAAAGACTGTGCTGCCTTGACCCCCACTCTTTCCAGGATCCGGGCTCTCAAGGCCCACGGCCTCAAAGGCACCGATCTGGTCAAATGCTGGGTCGGATGGTGTATAAAGCCACTATCCATCCGGCCCAAGCTTATTTGCGACTACACGAACATTCCTTCTGACTGTCTCCGGTTCACCTTTCAAGAGCCGGATGATGAAGAAGTTATCCGGGCTTCTAAGAAGCTTTTGTCCGAGTCCATCGCCGCCATAACACTCGACGGGCTCCTGCCCTTTAGCTCCGAGAACCCGGCTCCCAAGGTACTTAACTCGCTCCCTTCTATCTCTTCTGCTTTTCTTTTTATCTTAACTGTATTCTTGTACTCCTTCACGAATGCCTTTAACCCTTTATCAGGTCACTGAAGACTGGTGGGACGCCGCCGAAGAAACCCCCGTCTCCTCCGACCAAGAAGATGAGTCGGAACAAAACTCGGAGGGAGGAGAGGAAGCAGGCGAAGGTGAGCTTGATTCCATGGACCGGCTTTGGCAAAACCTCATAGAAGCCGATCTTGGAGACAACACTTCTTCTCATACTCCCCGCATTCCAGGTCAAGGTGACCAAGACTCCACCAAGGTCCCAGCGCCTCCTTCTTCTCCACCGGCTCGAGCGAAGCGGGCCCGTAACGCGGTACAACTGATACCACGCTCTCGTTTCCTCGATCTAGAAGCTTCCGGCTCTCGAACTTGTCCGTCTGCGCAGGACAAGGAGGAGGCGACGCCTAAGCGGCGAAGGACCCGTTCATCCACATCTTCAGAAGAGCTCTCCTCAGGTATCCCAAACAGTCCTTCTCCCCGCGGGAGAAACGCTCATCAAACTTCCCCCGATGCACGTTATCCATTGGCGGGCCGACTCCGGGTTTCTAAATCCCGGTCTATATCCTGCTCTTCAGGTTCCGGCTCCGAGGCTCTCCCCTCCGACTTCGTCATCAACAAGGGGTAAGTCCTGATTTACTTCGCCATGTCTTTATTTTGGCCCACTTGCTGTTCCTTCCATAACTTATCTTCTTTCAGAGCCCAAGCCGTCCTTAGTGATGAGGAGACCCTTGAGACTGTCGCGACTCCTCCAGCTGAGCCTGAGGTTGAAGAGACTCAAGCTGAGAAGCCGGTTGAGCCGGTTCGTCCTGTCCCAGACTCTTCTTCGCCTCCAAAGACCGACCTTCCTGTCATTCCGGAAGAACCGGATGTCGTTGTGACTGGCACTGGCTTTCAGGATCCTGCTGCGCCTTCGACTTCCGTGGCGAAGGTCCTGGAGCCGGAACTTAAGGCTGAGGAAGGGCCTGCTGCCCGTGCCGCAGGCAAGGAACAAGTCAAGGAAACAGAAGAATCGGACTCTGAAGACGAAGCTCCTTACAACACCTTGGAGTTTCCAGAACTTTTTGAGAGGATTCATAAACGACTCTCCAGGGTGCGAAAGGAGGAGTCTCAGCTGCGTAATTATCTGCACTTCCGCTACCAGGTATGTTCCCTCTAGTAGTCCCCAAGTGCTTAGACTTTACTTAGGTAAATGCTTAGTACTTGCATGATAGGGAACCTGTCTCTCTATAGAAATGCTTCTTTGAAGTAGTCCCCAAGAGTCGGAGCAGTAGCTTGCTGCGCTCCGGGTCTTTCTTACTAGTGAACTTTTGCAATGAGTAGTCCCCAAGAGTCGGAGCAGTAGCTTGCTGCGCTCCGGGTCTTCTTTGAGATACCGACATAGCTTTATAAACTGCTTCCTGATCTTTTTGTCTCTGTCTTGATAAATATATGTTCCCTCTGCAGGAGTTTTCGAAAGCCACTGCCGAGAGCAACAGCGAAACACGCCATGAACTTGCGCGTGAAACCGGCCTCCGTGAGAAGGCTGAGGAACAGCTGAAGGCGCGGGAAGAAGCACTGAGTCGGCTTCAAGCTGACAATGAATCCTTACGGAAAAAGGTCCACGAACAAGAGCTCGCCATACAGGTAAAAACTCTTGAGCTGCAGAAGGTGGTCTCCGAGCTAGAGAAAATAAAGAAGCTCGTCCATAACTTGGCCGTTGCTGTCTTTGGTGAGCCTTCTCCTTCCCTTTACTTTCCTTCATTGCTTTGTCATCTCCGGTTTTCTTACCCTCCGTTTGCTTCCTGTCAGGTCCGGCTCAGGGGGTGACTATAAAGGGAACACTTGACAAAATTCAGGCCATATATGACGTCACCCGCCGGCTCTACTTCGGCTGTGCCGAAATGATCAAGGCGTCTACTTCTTCTGGGGAATGTCCACCGGGTCTTCCAGATTTTCTCGCCGCCACCTCTGTGGTGCCTGTGCTGATGGAGCGATGGAAGGCGTCTGCCTGTCGCAAGGGTGCAATCCGCGCACTTGCGTTGGCTAAGGCGTACTACCCCAACCTTGACCCGGCGAAGCTCACCAAGGGCTTCCCCGAATTCCAGCCTGACGGCACTGAGACGTCGAAGATATATGGGAAGCTCGTGAAGTCTGTTCGGCTCCCGGCTTGTCAGATTTCTGATGGGTTGGCCCTGGACGAATTCCAAGCTGCCTACGACGAAAATAACCGTGCCATCAAGGAAGATCCGCCGGAGCCGGTCAACCTGTGGAAGCCGGTGGAGGAAGCGCCGCAGCTCTTCACGCCCTTCACGACAAGTGCGAATCCCTCAAGCTCAACTCCTGACGTTCCTGCTCCTTCTCGTCCCTCCGATCTTGACGGCTTTGAAGCCTTGGCTTCGGTCGTTTTGCAGAGGCCACGAGGCGGAACTACAAAGGATACGAAGGACCCTGGGCAAGGATCTGCACCGGCTCCTCCACACCAATAGACCGTCCAGATGTTCCAAACGCCGACTTATGTACCTTTTGATGCGCCTTCGTGCGCTGTTGCTGTAATATAGTCTGTCTTTATAAAGGTCTTGCTCCTTCGGTTTCATTTACCCTTTTGGTTTCTTTAGCTCTCTGCATAGCCGGCTTTCTCTTGACTTTCTGTGCATAAAATTCCCGCGCAATCAGGGTCTGTTAAGTCCCCATGGGCTTCATAGCTAGATTGAAAGCCGGATTTTAGCATCTGATCCTATAAGGCGAGAATGACATCAAGCTAGCAGGCAAGAAACCAAGAATAATTGTGGCTTTTTTGCCGGGTCATGAGTTTGCAACTTACAACTTTCTTAGTTGGTAAGCCCCCAAGACCCTGATTATATAAGGAACTGAAAACACAATACTCTTTCTTTTCAGAGGTGCCTTCCTCATTTCATTGATCATATAATATGTACATAGCTAGCAAGCCGCCTCATTAAAAACCTTCCAGTCCCCTTAGGTACCCTGGTAAGGAAAAGAGCGCGTCTGAAACCTGCTGCCTTTAAACAAAAGAGATACAAAAAGGTGGAGCCCGTCTCATCCGGGGGCTCACAAAACCTAAGTATAATATGGTCTAAGCTCTGCTATATTCCAAGGCCTGTCGTTCTCTGTCAACGGGTTCCTTGTATGGTCTGTATTGTTTCCTGTCTTTGTAGCTTGCTCTCTAGCATCCACCAAGTAATAAGACCCGTTGTGCAAGTTCCGGCTTACCACGAAGGGGCCTTCCCATGGAGGAGTTAGCTTGTGGAAGCCGGTCTTGTTCTGGGCTAGCCTCAGGACTAAGTCTCCTTCCTGGAAAGTTCTTGATTTAACCCGGCGGCTGTGATAACGCCTCAGGTCTTGCTGGTATATGGCTGATCTTCCCAGGGCTAGCTCTCTTGCCTCCTCAAGCATATCAACTGAATTTTGCCGGGCTTGCTCAGTTTCGACATAGTCTGCCACTCTTGGAGAGTCATGAATAATGTCGCTGGGTAACACGGCTTCTGCCCCGTAGACCATGAAGAAAGGAGTGAAGTCTGTTGATCTATTTGGGGTTGTGTTTATACTCCAGACGACTGATGGCAGCTCTTCTTCCCAGCACCCGGCGGCTCTGATTAATGGGACCCGGAGTCTTGGCTTGATGCCTCTTAGCAGCTCTTGGTTTGTCCTTTCTACTTGGCCGTTCGACCGAGGGTGTGAAACTGAAGCGAGGTCGAGCCGGATGCCGTTCTCTTTGCAAAATATCTGCATCTCTCCGAGTGAAAAATTTGTTCCGTTATCAGTGATGATGCTGTGAGGATACCCGAAACGATATATGATTTTCTTCAGAAACTTGACTGCTGTTGCTGCTGTGCAACTATTGACGGCTTGAACCTCCACCCACTTCGTGAATTTGTCCACTGCAACCAGTAGGTGAGTCTTCTTATTGGGAGAAGTCTGGAAAGGTCCTACCATATCCATGCCCCAAACTGCGAAGGGCCATGTTATTGGGATGGTCTTCAAATCTTGAGCCGGAATATGGATCTGTCTTGCATATCGCTGACAACCATCACAAACCCGGGCTATATTTTCTGCGTCAGCCAGAGCCGTCAGCCAAAAGAATCCGTGCCTGTATGCTTTGGCAACCATCGATCTTGTGGACGCGTGATGTCCGCAGTCCCCTGCGTGAATCTCCTGGAGGATTGTCCGGCCTTCCTCTGGTGAAACACATCGTAAGAATACCCCGGACGTGCTCCTCTTGTATAACTCAACATTGATGATGACGTATCCCTTAGCCCGGCGCACAATCTGTCGTGCTAGTACTTCGTCTTGTGGTAATTCCTCCCTTTGCAGGTAAGCCAGATACGGCTCAGTCCAGGACGGTGTTTGATGTACGGCTGCGACTAGCTGTGATTCCGGGTCATCAGGGTTAGCTAACTCTTCTTCTGTTGGCACCTTGACCGAGGGATGATGTAACTCGGCAAGGAATACGTTTGGAGGCACCGGCTCTCTGCTAGAACCGAGTCTTGATAGGGCGTCAGCCGCCTCATTCTTTCGTCTGTCAATGTGGTCAACTTGGTAGCCAGAGAAGAAACCGGCAATACGATCTACTTCTCTCCTGTAAGCCGCCATGTTGGCGTCTTTTCTATCCCAGGTTCCTGAAACTTGCTGAGCCACAAGGTCAGAGTCTCCATAGCACATGATTCTTTTGATGTTCATCTCTCTAGCGACTTTTAAACCGTGTAACAAGGCCTCATACTCTGCAACGTTATTGGTGCATGGTTCGAAATGTATCTGCAGGACGTAACTCAACTTGTCTCCTTTTGGCGAAGTTAGTACGACGCCGGCTCCCGATCCTTCCAACTGTTTTGACCCGTCAAAGTGCATAATCCAATGTTTGGCGCTTGGAGGCGGAGGTAGGGGGTCAAACTCTGTCCAGTCATTGACGAAATCCACTAAGGCCTGTGACTTGATTGCTGTTCTTGGCTCGTAATTGATATGATAAGGTCCCATCTCAATGGCCCACTTTGCAATCCTGCCTGTAGCTTCTCTGTTTCTGATGATTTCCGCTAAGGGAGCAGAACTCACCACAGTGATGGGGTGTTCCTGAAAATAGTGTGGCATCTTCCGGCTTGCCATAAACACGCCGTAGACCAATTTCTGCCACTCCGGGTACCTCTGCTTGGACTTTGTGAGAGCTTCACTAACATAGTAGACCGGCCTTTGAATTGGGTACTCCTTTCCTTCTTCCTTGCGTTCCACCACGACCACAACACTGACGGCTCTGGAATTTGCGGAGACGTACAACAACATCGGCTCCTTGCTCGTGGGAGCCGCTAACACTGGAGCTGTGGACAATGTCTTCTTTAGGTCTTCAAAGGCGTCGTCTGCCTCCTGGACCCAAACAAACTTATCTGACTTCTTCAACAGCTTATACAGCGGAAGAGCTTTCTCTCCCATCCTTGCAATGAACCGGCTCAGGGCTGTGACACACCCTGTCAGCTTCTGGACATCATTAACGCACTCCGGCTTCTTAAGGTTCATGATGGCCTTAATTTTAGCCGGGTTAGCTTCTATCCCTCTCTCTGAGACTATGAAACCCAGCAACATGCCAGCCGGAACTCCGAACACGCACTTGGTCGGGTGTAACTTCATCTGATACTTGCGCAGGTTGGCGAAGGTCTCCTTTAGGTCATCCAGGAGTGACCCGGCTTTCTGTGACTTGATCACGACAACATCGACATAGGCATGCACGTTGCGACCAATTTGGTTCTGGAAACAATTCTGGATGCACCTTTGGTAGGTGGCACCTGCATTCTTGAGGCCAAAGGTCATGTTTTTGTAACAGAAAGCACCGAAAGGGGTGATGAACGATGTCTTCTCCTGGTCGTCAACATTGAGCTTGATCTGATGATACCCGGAATATGCATCCAGGAAGCATAACAGCTCGCTACCGGCTGTGGCATCGATGATCTGATCTATACGAGGCAATGCAAAGGGGTCTTTCGGGCAGACCTTGTTCAAGCTGGTGTAGTTAATGCACATGCGCTACTCTCCGTTTTTCTTCAGAACTAGGACCGGGTTAGCCAGCCACTTGGGATGGTAGACTTCCATGATAAACCCGGCTGCAAGCAAACGAGCTACCTCCTCTCCGACGATCTTTTTCCTCTCTGCGTTGAGACGACGTAATCCTTGCTTTATCGGTTTTGCCTTTGGATCAACATGTAAGCTGTGCTCAGCAAGTTCACTCGGGACACCCGGCATGTCTGAAGGAGACCATGCGAAGATGTCCCGATTCTCACGGATGAACTTGATGAGCTCGCTTTCCTATTTCGGGTCCAAGTGGGTCCCCACCGAGAACTGCTTGGAGGAGTCCCCTTCTTCAAAATCAACCATCTTTGTATCTTGAGCCGACTTGAATTTTTTCTTCTCTTCCTCGTGAGCCGGCTTTTCCAGCACACGCTTATCTGTCGGGTCTACTTGAGACTTGTAGAACTTGAGCTCCTCCTCTGAGCAAGCCTGCTCTGCCATGATGGCATCCCCGTTGTCACACTCTGCAGCCATAGTTTTGCTTCCTTCTACTGTGATTATTCCCTGGGGTCCTGGCATCTTAAGTTTGAGGTACACGTAACAGGGCCGAGCCATGAATTTGGCGTAAGCCGGCCTCCCGAATAGAGCATGATACGGACTTTTTAAATCAACAACCTCAAACGTCAGGAACTCCGACCTGAATTGCTCTTTGCTCACTCCGAATGCGACCTCTAGGCTGATCAGGCCAATCGGATGTGCCGACTTCCCTGGAACTATGCCGTGGAAGATTGTCGAGGTTGGGTTAAGGCGATCTTGGGTTAAACCCATCCTTCTGAATGTATCGAGATATAAGATATTGATGCTGCTGCCTCCGTCCATCAGAACTTTATTCAAGGAGAACCCGTCCACCTGTGGTGCCACGACGAGAGCCAGGAGACCCGGATGTTCTACCGCTGGCGGGTGATCTTCTCTACTCCAAGTTATAGTTTGCTCTGACCACTTCAAGAATCTTGGAACGGCTGATGCCACTGCATTGACGGCTCTTGGTTTTAATTTTCTGTCTCTCCTGGACGTGCTTGTGGTGAAGACGTGATACTGTCCTTGACTATGAAGCTCTTTCGGGTTCTGCTGATACCCGGTTGTGACTTGATTCTGTTGTTGACTGGACCCGGCATTATTGTTTGGCGCTCCGTTCGATCCAGCCCCTTGTCCGGGTCCCATCGAGTTGCCGTTGTTTCCATTGAAACCGATGTTACCTCCGTAGTTCCCCTGACTCCTCTGGCCTTCCTGCTCATGTCTCATCCAGGCTCTGATGTCCGCGCACTGAGCTAGCGAGTGATTGGATGGTCTCCCGTTCTTGCTGTGTTTCGGACACGGCATGCTATACATCTCGCTGAAGTTCGAGCTTCTCGGAGGTCCTCCTCTAAAGTTACCACCGGGTCTTGGCCCCCTGTACCCCGTTGTCTGGGTTGCGCCTACGAACTCTGAATTCCCGCCCTCATAGGGACGCTTATTATTTCCGTTCTGATTGCTATTACTCTGGCTTGGGTTTGGGTTACGGCCTCCGCTGATCCGATTATTTCTCTGTTGTTCCTCTGTCTCACCCGGCTTTTTATCCGTGGCTGCATACTTATTCGCTGTTGTCACCACTTCACCTATTGAGATGTTGCTACAGGCCGGGTCTTCCCTCATACGTCCGAGCTTGTGTGTCAACGGCTCAAAGCCGCAGTTTTTCTCCATGTATGATATAGCTGTGTGTGCCGAGATGTTGAGGGATGACTGCAAGATTTCTGTAACCCGGCCCATCCATTGTCTGGCTGACTCGGTTTTTCTCATGACACATCGATCCAGATCCGCCTCGGTGTACTGCTTCTTGCAAGTTCCAGCGAAGTTCTTGATGAACGCCGTCTTTAGTTCCTCCCACGAATTGATACTGCGCGGTGGAAGCCGATCTAGCCAAATTTTAGGTGCTCCTTCTGCTAACATAAGATACATGTAGCGTGCACACAGATTCGGTGAGGCATTCTTCATGTCCATGGCCATGCCATAACTGCTCAACCATGTCTCTGGATTCATGTTCGGCTCGTAATTGCACACTTTGGTCGGCTCTTTGAATTTTTCTGGAAACGGCTCCGCTCTGATGGCATCTGACAAACACTTTGGTCCCGTCAAGTTTGAAGTTGAGCCCCCTGTGTGACCCGGCGCAGGAGGAGGTGCTGCGGGAGTCACTATTCCGACTCCTGGTACTCCGGGTGCTCCGGCTCCAGCTGCCGGTGGTGCTACCGCCGCAGCTGCACGTCTTGCTCTTGAACTATTGACTGGGCCGCGGACACGGCCGGCTGTGGCGGCTGGATTACTTGTTGATTTTGCTGTTGGACTTGCTGGTTTACCGGCCCTAGCCGGTTCTGGATTGATCTTGCTGCTGGTGGCTCTCCGTGCCGGCTTCTGGTATGACTCCTTTGTGGCTCTGAGTTGAATGCTTGCGACCCACGCGGATTATTGTTCTGTTGGACCACCGCGGTGCGTAGCAAATCCACGGCCCTCCGTGCTTCAACACCGGCTGGCGAATTATCGAATGGGATCTGCTGTAGTGCGTGTGCAGCTGCAAAAACATTGTCAACCGGATTATTATAATGACCCGGGGGAGTAGTGAACCTGGGAGGTGGCGGAGGTAGTTGTTCTGCGGCTGCTTCTCCGGCTCTGGCTCCTCCCGCCGGGTTTCCTGCTCCTCGTAACTCGGCCTGCGGTGCGCCGGCTCCCATCACCGGGTTAACCGCCGCTATGGGCGCATTGGCTGGCGTCATCTGATACTCCAAGACTTGAGGTACTATGGTGTTAACTCCAGTCGGCAAAGGTAGCCGGCTTCCTCGCCTTCTGCTCTGCACCGCGGTTAACTCGTCCCTTCTCCTCTAGAGGGCGTTTCTTTCGTCTTGTAGCCTCTGCTCCTGCTGGGCCAAAGATCGTTCCTTCTCCGCTACACGCCGGGCTTCATCCGCGCGCTCCTGGTTCGCCCTAGCCATGGCTCGCCTTAAATCTTCCAACTCCCTCTGCAAAGCTGAGTTGGTGTTTGTTACTTCTCCCGGGTTTTGAGCCGGGATTCCCGATGCACCGGCTCTCGCCTGATCGTTCACCGCGGTCAGGATCGGGTTTGTAAACGCTGTCCCGGGTGCTGGCGTGTGTGTCTGTACTCCTGCGCCGAAAATTGGTAAAACTGGTCCAGTATTGGGGTGTGGTGGAGGGTACGCCGCTGGTGGCATGCCAAGGTTGCTCTGATCCCAAATTTCTCGATCCCGTCTGGCGGTTCTTTCTGCGCTCGTTTCACTACTCACGGATGCTTCCACCCCATCGGTTTGCTGAGCCGCCGTTACCACGTGAACCGTCATGTGTCGCGCGGGTCCCGGGGACACCGGGTGATCCTCTTCTTCGAGCCCAAATCCCCACCGATCTTCAAACAGCGGCAGAATTGACTCGGTATCTGTATCCAGATCAGACACGCTTGTTGGTATTTCGACGGAATCCTGTAATGCTTGAATTGCCGCCTCTTCCTCGATAGACATGACTTCGCACTCTGGCGATCCAACAGATTCTTCTCCATCCGACTGAGCCATGGTGGCCGACCCGGATTCTGACTCGTACTCCGGCTCATACTGATCTGAGCCGGCTCCTGTGGTCTGGATCACGCCGACGAAGACGTTGATCTGACCGAAGGCGATCATAGACCCGGTTTCCAGCGGATCCGCTTCTTCTTTCCATCCAAAGTCGTCAACGACCCGCTCCCCTCCTGGAAGCGTGTAGATCTGGCCGATAGCTAGGTTTTCCATACCGCGCCGCGCTTCTCCACAAATCATGATGTTCTTGGCCGCAGGCCCCACGGTGGGCGCCAACTGTCGTGGGGTTGTCACGGCAGATGTTTCCGGGTGGAAACTTGAGTATGGGGACATGGCGACTTCTGACATCGGGAGCTTGTCTAGCACGGCGTGGGGAAACAAGGGTTTACCCAGGTTCGGCCCCTCGTCTCGAGGTAAAGACCTACTTCCTGCTACTGCTTTATTGATATTGATTTCGAGGACTCGGCGCCTTAGCTTCCGGGTCTCGAGATTACAATGGTGGTACTTGCGATCTGGTAAAGCTTGGTCTTCTAGGAACCAGGAGACCCCCTAATATAGGCGGCGGGTCTCGCTGGACGTACATACGGTCATCCGGGTTACAATCGTACCCGTACTCTACTCTAAGTCCTCTAAGTCTTCACCTTCCTTATCAGGACTCCGTCTCACACTTGGTCTCTAGCCTTCTAGATCCTTCTTGACTTGCGGACCAAGACACCCGTGGCGTACCGGCTCATAGGAATCCCGGCCCATACGTTTTGCTTAACCCGGCCCTGGTTCATACCAGGCCGGCTCGCCTTCAAGGTCGGTGGGCCTACCGGGTTACGATCCCCCCAACAGTCGGCGTGATCCGGACCACCGGAGCCGACAGAGATCAGTATGAGCCGGAGTACGAGTCCCAAACCGGGTCAACCACCATGGCCCAGACAGATGGAGAAGAGTCTGTTGGATCTCCGGAGTGCGAGATCATGACCGAAGAGGAAGATGCGGTGATCCAAGCTTTGCAGGATTCTACCGTCGCACCAGTAAACATGTCAGACCTGGATACAGATACCGAGTCAATCTTACCGCTGTTTGAAGATCGTTGGGGATATGGACTTGAGGAAGAAGGTCATCCAGCGTCCCCGGGGCCCGTGCGTCATATGACGGTTCACGTCATAACCACGGCCCAGCCGACTGATGGAGGAACAGTCTCCGTTAGAGACGAGGCAAGCGAAGAAAGAGCCGCCAGACCGAATTGAGATGCTTGGGACTAGGGCCAGCTTAGCATGCCACCGGCGGCATACGCGCCACCTAACCCCAGTACCGGAGCAGTTTTACCGACCTTCAGCGCAGCAGTTCAGACATACACCCCAGCACCGGGAACAGCTTTCACAAACCCGATCTTGGTGAACACCCCTGTTCCAAACCCGCAGAATCAAGTCCCACCACTGGCAGTGCGCGATCAAGCGATCGTCGGCACGTCAGGGAACCCGGCGCAACGTTTGGGAGAAATCACGAACACTAACTCGACCATACAGAGAGAGCTTGAAGATCTAAGTTAGGCCGTGGCAAGAGCAAACCAAGAGCGCGCGGATGAAGCCCGGCGCGTAGCAGAGAAGGAGCGACTTTTAGCTCAGCAGGAACAAAGGTTACAAGATGAGAGGAACACTCTTCAGAGAAGGAGGGACGAATTCACCGCAGTACAGAACAGAAGGCGCGGAAGCCGGCTGCCTCTGCCAACCGGAGCAAACGCCATAGTACCTCAAGTTCTCGAGTATCAGACAACACCCAACAACGCACCCGCGCCCGTGGTGGCGGTTAACCCTGCACTAGGAGCCGGCGCGCCGTAGGCCGGGTTACAAGGAGCGCAAGCTGGAGGAAACACGGGAAACCCGGCTGGAGGAGCCAGAACCGGGGATGCGGCCGCAGAACAACTACCACCACCACCCCCAGGTTTAACACTCCCCCGGGTCATTGCAATAATCCAGTTGACAATGTTTTTGCAGCTGCACATGCCCTAGAGCAGATCCCGTTCGATAATTCCCCAGCCGGCATTGAAGAACGGAGAGCCATCGATTTATTGCGTACCGCTGTGGTCCAGCAGAACGATAACCCACGCGGCTCGCAAGCTTTCAACTCAGAACCACAACGGAGTTGTACCAGAACCCGGCACGGAGAGCTGGCCGCGGCAAGATCAGTCCAGAACCGGCTCGGGGCGGTGAATCAGCAAGTTCAGCAACACAACCAAAAAATGGTGCAGCAACAACAGCCAGTGGCCGCACCTCAGAGGATGGTCGCGCCGGCTATGTCCGCGGCACAGTCGATAGTCAACAATTCAAGAGCAAGACGCAGAGCTGCGGCGATTCCAGAAGCCGGAGCTGGAGCAGCCGGAGCTGAAATAGTGATCCCCGCTAGACCCGCCGTATCTTCGCCTGCGCCGGGTCACGGAGGAAACACGTCATCAAACTTAACAGGACCGAAGTGTTTATCGGATGCGATCAGATCAGAACCGTTCCTAGAAAAATTGAAAGAACCAAGCAAGATTGTCAACTATGAGCCGAACATGAACCCAGAGACATGGTTCAGCAGTTACATCATGGCGATGGACATAAAGAATGCAACACCGAATTTGTGCGCCCATTACATGTATCTCATGATGGCGGAAGGTGCACCCAAGATATGGTTAGACCGGCTTCCACCACGTAGTATCAACTCTTGGGAGGAATTAAAGGCGGCGTTTATCAAGAACTTCGCTGGAACATGCAAGAAGCGGTACACCGAGGCGGATTTAGATCGCTGTGTCATGAGGAAAACCGAGTCAGCGAAACAATGGATGTCCAGGGTTACAGAGATCCTACATTCATCAGTCAACATCTCACCACATACAACCATATTATATATGGAGAAGAATTGTTGTTTTGATTCCTTGACACAGAAGCTTGGACGCATGAAAGAAGACCCGGATTGCAAGGACATCACGATAGGAGAAGTGGTGACTACAGCCAATAAACACGCAGCCACGGATAAAAGGCCGGGTGAGACAGAAGAGCAGCAGAAGAACAACCGTGTCAGTGGAGGCCGTAACCCAAATCAAAATCAGAACAATGGCAATCAGAACGGGAACAACAAGCGTCCATATGAGGGCGGAAATTCAGAATTCGAGGCACAACCCAGACGACGGGTTACAGAGGGCCAAGACCCGGTGGCAATTTCAGGGGAGGTCCTTCAAGGGGACCAAATATCAATGAGATGTACATCATGTCGTGCCCAAAACGCAGCAAGAACGGAAGACCATTAAATCATTCGCTAGCTCAGTGCGCCGATATAAGAGCCTGGATGAGACATGAGCAAGAGACGCAGAGGAGTCAGGGAAACTTTGGAAACTATGGCAACTTTGGAAACATTGAGAACAACGGTCACCCGGCAGGACCCGGACATGGGGCTGGGTCAAACGGACCACCGAATAACAACAGTGGGTCCAGTCAACAGCAGAACCAAGTTATGACCGGGTATCAGCAGAACCAAGTTATGACCGGGTATCAGCAGAACCCGAAGGAGCTCCATAGTCAGGGCCAGTATCACGTCTTCACCACAAGCACATCCAGGAGGGAAAAGAAGTTACAAGGACGAGCCGTCAACGCAGTGGCGTCAGCCGTCCCAAGGTTTCTAAAGTGGTCCGAGTAGAAAGTTACTTGGAGTCGGGAAGATCATCCGCCAGCAGTGGAACACCCGGGTCTCCTAGCTCTTGTTGTGGCACCACAAGTTGACGGGTTTTCTCTGATGGACGGAGGAAGTAGCATCAATATATTATATCTAGACACATTCTAAAGGATGGGCTTAACCGAAGATCGTCTGACTCCGACATCGACAATCTTTAATGGCATAGTCCAGGAAAGTCGCACACCCAATTGGCCAGATCAGTCTAGAGGTAGCATTTGGAGTGAGCAAGGAGCAGTTCAGATCAGAGTTTTTGAAGTTTGAGGTTGTTCATTTAAAGAGTCCGTATCATGCTTTGCTCGGGAGGCCGGCTTACACAAAGTTCATGGCCAGGCCGTGTTACGTTTATCTCAAGTTGAAGATACCAGGTCCTCAGGGAATAATCACAATCGAATGAAACAAAGATATGGCTATAGAGTGTGACAATGGAGACGCCATTATGGCAGAACATGCCTGCTCAGAAGAGGAGCTCAAGTACTACAAGTCTCAGGTAGACCCGGCTGACAAACGTGTGCTGGAGAAGCCGGCTCACGAGGAAGAAAAGAAGAAATTCAAGTCCGCACAAGACACCAAGATGATCGACTTCGTAGAAGGGGACTCCTCCAAGCAGTTTTCGATAGGGGCCCACATGGACGAGAAATAGGAAAGCGCGCTCATCAAGTTCATCCGTGAGAATCGGGATATCTTTGCATGGTCTCCTTCACACATGTTGATCCTAAGGCAAAGCCGGTTAAACATGGACTACATCGTTTCAATGCGGAGAGGAAAAAGGTCATTGGAGAAGAGATCGCCCGTCTGCTCGCAGCCGGGTTTATCATGGAGGTTTACCACCCTAAGTGGCTGGCAAACCCGGTCCTATAGTCTTGAAGAAAAACGGAGAGTGGCGCATGTGCGTGGATTACACCAGCCTGAACAAGGTTTGCCCAAAAGACCCCTTTGCATTGCCTCGTATCGACCAGATTATCGATGCTACAGCCGACAGCGAGTTGTTATGTTTCCTGGATGCATATTCCGGGTATCATCAGATCAAGCTCAATGTGGATGACCAGGAGAAGACTTCGTTCATCACCCCTTTCAGTGCTTTCTGTTACAAAACCATGTCTTTTGGTCTCAAGAATGCAGGTGCCACTTATCAGAGATGCATCCAGAATTGTTTTCAGAATCAAATTGGTTCTAACGTGCACGCTTACGTCGATGACGTCGTGATCAAGTAGCAGAAAGCCGGGTTACTACTTGATGACCTGACAGAGACCTTCACCAACCTACGCAAGTACCAGATGAAGTTGAACCCAACCAAGTGCATGTTCGGAGTACCAGCAGGCATGTTACTGGGTTTCATTGTCTTAGAGAGAGGGATAGAAGCAAACCCGGCTAAGATCAAGGCCGTTATGAACTTGAAGAAGCCGAGTGTGTGAATGATGTACAGAAGCTGACGGGTTGTGTCACAGCCTTAAACCGGTTCATCGCGAGGATGGGAGAGAAAGCACTTCCACTTTACAAGCTGCTGAAGAAATCAGACAAGTTTGTTTGGGGTCAGGAAGCAGATGACGCCTTTGAAGATTTGAAGAAAACGTTGTCATCAGCACCAGTTCTAGCAGCTCCCACGAGCAAGGAGCCGATGTTACTATATTTCTCTGCAAATTCACGAGCCGTCAGTGCCGTGGTTGTGGTGGAGCGCAAGGAAGAAGGGAAGGAGTACCCAATTCAAAGGCCAGTTTACTATGTTAGCGAGAGGTACCCGCAGTGGCAAAAGCTAGTCTACGGCGTATTCATGGCAAGCCGGAAAATGCCACACTACTTCCAAGAACATCCCATCACGGTGGTGAGTTCCGCTCCTTTGCCAGAAATCATCAGAAACAAAGAAGCAACAGGCAGAATTGCAAAGTGGGCTATCAAGATGGGACCTTATCACATCAACTACGAGCCAAGGACAACAATCAAGTCACAAGCCCTAGTTGATTTTGTCAATGACTTGACAGAATTTGACCCTCTACCGCCTGCACCAAGCACGAAGCACAGGGTTATGCACTTTGACGGGTCAAAACAGTTTGAAGGATCAGGAGCTGGCGTTGTCTTGACTTCGCCAAAGGGAGACAAGTTAAGTTAAGTCTTGCAAATACACTTAGACCCGTGCACCAATAACATCGCGGAGTATGAGGCTCTGCTACATGGTCTGAAAGTTGCCAAAGAGGTGAACATTAAGAGGATCATGTGCTATGGAGACTCCGACCTTGTTGCTCAACAAGTATCAGGAACTTGGGATAGGAAAGACGCCAACATGGCGGCTTACAGGAGAGAGGTAGATCGAGTAGCCGACTTCTTCTCAGGATACCAAGTTGAGCACATCGATAGGCGGAAGAACGAAGCAGCTGACGCCTTATCAAGACTCGGCTCTAGGAGAGAGCCGGTACCTCCAAACGTGTTCCTCGCCGAGTTACACCATCCATCAGTCAAGCTTCCAACAGAAGAAGAGTTAGCAAACCCTGATGACCCGGAATCACAGTTAGTTGCCGCCTTGCATCAGACTCCATCATGGATAGAGAGCCGTATTTGGCTTACCTGTTGAGAGAAGAGCTACCACAAGACGAAGTACTGGCACGGTAGATTGTGCGCCGGGCTAAGGGATATGTCATCATCAACGGAGAGTTGTACAAGAGGAGCGCGTCTGGAGTGTTCTTACGATGCGTCTCACCAGAGGAAGGCCGGAAAATTCTTCAGGAAATCCACTCAGTGGATTGCGGACATCATGCATCCACAAGATTGATACGTCTCAAACGTATCTATAATTTCTTATGTTCCATGCTTATATTATGCGAATTGCTACATGTTTTATACACACTTTTATATCATTTTATGCATTTTCTGGGACTAACCTATTAACAAGATGCCACAGTGCCAGTTGCCTGTTTTCTGCTGTTTTTGGTTTCAGAAAAGTTGTTAAGGAAATATTCCCAGAATTGGACAAACAAAATGTCAAAGTGCTTATTTTTCCCAGGAGGTTCCAGAACACCGAAGAGGACACGGAGGAGGAGCCCGAGGGGCCCACACACCCTCCCGGCGCGGGTCCCCCTGGCCGCGCGATCACGGGGTGTGGGGCCCTCGAGGCCCCGCCGCCTTCGCCCTTTCGCCTACATATACCCCTCGACAAAATAACCCTACCTACGGAGTCCTTTCCAGAGAAGATTTCCGCTGCGCCGCCGCCACCAAAAACCCCAATTCCGGGGACAGAAGTCTCTGTTCCGGCACCCTGCCGGGACGGGGAATTGCCCCCGGAGCCATCTCCATCGACTCCACCGCCATCTCCATCGCCGTTGCTGACTCCTATGATGAGGAGTGATTAGTTCTCCCCCGGGGCTGCGGGCTCTACCGTAGCTATGTGGTTTATATCTCTCTCCCATGTGATCTTTATGTGATCATGAGCCTTGTAATCTAGTTGAATATGTGATGCTACTCTTTATCTATTATGCACTCTAGATGTTACTTTAATATGAACTCCGGAGTTATTCATGGTTGTAAAGGTGACAGTATGTGCACCGAGTGTGATTCCTTTATGACGTTGTGGTGTTAGTTTACTCTGACTTTGAGGGTGCTCTTGTAGCCCTACGCAACGAATGGTGTTTGTTATCCAACTAAAGAGTGTTTGAGAGTAGTATTTATTATTCAATTGTGATATAATTGTTGAGAATGTCCACTAGTGAAAGTATGATCCCTAGGCCTTGTTTCTAAGCATTGAAACACCGTTCCAACAAGTTCTGCTACATGTTTGCTTGCTGCCATTTTTATTTCAGATTGCAATTACTACTTATAATCATCCATATTACTTGTATTTCACTATCTATTCGCCGAACTAGTGCACCTATACATCTGACAAGTGTATTGGGTATGTTCGGGACACAAGATACTTCTTGTATCTTAATTGCAGGGTTGCTTGATAGGGATATCTTTGACCTCTACCTCCCTGAGTTCGATATACCTTGGGTGATTCACTTAAGGGAAACTTGCTGATGTTCTACAAAACTCTGCTCTTCGAGGCCCAACACTGTCTACGAGAATAGAAGCGTGCGTAGACATCAAGCTATTTTCTGGCGCCGTTGCCGGGGAGGTAAGCGTTGGAAGGTATCTCCTTTAGATCCTGCAGTTATTACTTTTTGTTTCTTGTTTTTATTTTCACTAGTTAGGCTTAATGGAAAACAACAAAAAAATTAGAGAGCTCTATGAAATTTATCTCGAGTTAGGACATGAAGTGTTTGAAGAGAAAATTAAAAAACCTATGGAACTTTATTTGCATGCTGGTAGCAATGTTATTAGTATGAATTCTTTGAACACCATTATTGCTAATGCTATGGAAAAGTCTAAGCTTGGGGAAGCTGGTTTTGATGACCATGCTATTTTTAGTCCCGCAAGCTTTGAGGAGAAAATTTTATTTGATGATACCTTGCCTCCAATATATGATAATTATAATCATTGTGATATTTTCAGTCCACCTACTATTGAGGATACAGTTTATGTTGATTATGATATGCCTCCTATATTTGATGATTGTGGTGATGAGAATAATAATGATAGTTATTTTGTTGAATTTGCTCCCACTACAATTAATAAGAATGCCTATGCTTACGTGGGGAGTATTAATTCTTTTATGCATGTGGATCATGATAAGAATGTTTTATGTGATAGTTATGTTGTAAATTTTATTCATGATGCTACAAGCGAACTTATTGATGATAATGATGAGTATTGCTTAAATATGCTATATGATAATGCTTTAGATGATGGTCCTATGATTATCGATAATCCTCTATGTTCAGAAGTTATTACTTATTTATGTGAGGATAAAAATGATATAATTGCTGCTTGTGATGGTACTCTTACTCATGAGACTCCTACTTTGTTCTTGAATTCTCCTAGTTACACCATGGAAGAGAAATTTGCTTATGTTGAAAAATACTTATGTGGTTTGCAATTGTCTCTAGTTCCAAATCTTTGTTGCAACCATGATCTTAAACTTGATATTGATCTTAATAATTATTTTGAAAGAGGGAAGCATGCTAATGAATTTCAAAATAAATTTAATGATCCTCTTTATGTGCCTATATTATCTAAGTTGAATGATTCTTGTGGTTATATGGTTGAATTTATTTGTACTACTTGCAACTACTATGAGAGAGGAGAATATGGTTGTAGAAGTTTTCATGGTATTAAAACACCTCTCTTTATGTTGAAATTTTTGAAGGTGCACTTGTTTTGCTTTCTTATGTTTTTTGCTTTGTGCTTTCATGACTTGTTTCTTTACAAGATTCCTTTGCATAGGAAGTGGGTTAGACTTAAATGTGTTTGATGTTTTACCTCTTGGTGCTCTCTTTTGCGTTTCAACTCTCATCTTTATATGAGCATCATAAAAATCACTACGCCTAGCTAAAAGGCTTTAAAGAAAAGCGCTTATGGGAGACAACCCAATTTTTATTCCTGTTATTTTATTTTATTGAGTCAAGGAACATACTTACCTCTGTAGCAATTCCTTTGTATCTTTATTTTATTGCATTGTTGTGCCAAGTTAAGTCTCTAGTAGAAAGTTGATGCTAGATTTGGATTGCTGTGCTGAATCTGTTTTCTGCTGTCCACCGTTAAATTCATAACTATTTACAGAAATATAAAAAGGACCTGGGATTTTTTTTGCGTGATCCTCAGATATGTATGCAACTTTCATTAGTTTTGAGTTTTCTGATTTGAGCAAGTTAAGTACCTCGAAAAAATTCGTCTTTAGGGACTGTTCTGTTTTTGACAGATTCTACCATTTATTTTGCAATGCCTCTTTTACTATTTTGAATGGATCTTTTTGTTAAAGTATCAGTGGCTGTAGCTAATGTCCAGTAGCATTGGTAGCAATTGTGTTCATGCAGAATATAAGAATTTTTGGTGCACTAACCCTCTAATGAAGTTTACTTTAAGTTTGGTGTGGAGGAAGTTTTCAAGGATCAAGAGAGAAGGATGATGTGATGTGATCAAGATGATGAAAGAGCCAAAGCTTGGGGATGCCCCCGTGGTTCACCCAAGTATATTTCAAGAATACTCAAGCGTCAAAGCTTGGGGATGCCCAAGGCATCCCCTTCTTCATCAACAAACTATCAGGTCATCTCTAGTGAAACTATATTTTAATTCCGACACATCTTATGTGCTTTACTTGAAGCGTTTGTTTGTTTTGTTTTTGTTTTTGTTATTTTCATTCTCTGAATAAAATGGATCCTAGCATTCTTTGTGGGAGAGAGACACGCTCCGCTTTTTCTTATGAATACTCCCATTCTTCACTTATATTTGTTGAGTATTCTTCTATGTTATTTCAATACTATTAGCTCTTGTTTTTCATGCATCTCTTGTTCAGAGCTGTTAGTTTTCATATGTTATACTCTCTTGCTTCATTGTTAAATACTTGAAGAGTTTATGTTTTAAATAAGTTGATCGGTGTTTGGTTAGGAACAGAAAATTTCAAATGTGGTAGATGGTATAACTAAATGATACATAATCTTGTAGATCATTAAATTGTGTCACTTGAATCATTGATGTTGTTTTGAGATATTAATATGCTTAATGGTAAACATGATGGTTTAGTAAGGTGGAATGATTAATGGTTGGTCTAGAAAACTTGAAGCTGTGCCACACTTAAATTTCCAGTTAATAGCACAATGAAATATGACTCCTAATGTTAAAAGCAACCGTAATGACTTTGTGTTATGCGCTATGGTCGGGGTCCCAATAGTGACTTGTTCATTTGCCACAGTCCCTCGTGGAGTGATTTTCATTATGCCTTGTAAGATCATATTTCTATTTGGAATCCTTTTACTTGTGAGTTCTAAAGCTGTGGTTTTCATGGCACTTCCACCTCCATATTTGCTAGCCTCTTCGGTACTTTGCATTGCCCTTTCTCACATTGAGAGTTGGTGCATACTTCGCGGGTACATCCAAAACTCGTGGGAGATCTTCATCATGTTTTCCTACACATAAGCCAAATATCTTCCTCAAAACATCCAACATACCTACCTACTACAGCATTTCCATAGCTGTTCCGAGATATATTGCCATGCAACTTTCATCTTACATTACATGACTTGTTGTCATTTATCATTTATATATTGCTTTGCATGATTCTATATAGCTGATGTGTGGTTTTACCCATGTTACGCTAGATCATTGCATTTCCTGCTACACTGGCAGAGGCACCGTTTCATACACCATATTTTATCCCTTATGAGATCCTTGTATCAAAAGTGTGTTGTCATATTAGAATGTTTGCCCCTTAAAGTGAAAAGAGCCATGGAGGCCATCGAAAAGAGAAACAGAAAAATACAAAAAAATAGAAAAAAGAGAAAAAGAGAAAAAAACAAAGAAAGAATATAAAGGGGGCAACATCACTACTCTTTATCCACACTTGTGCTCATGTTATAGCACTCATATTATTCATAGTCATCATTTGTGCTCATGTTTAGCACCTATACTCCATATGAGAGAGTTTTCATGTTTTACTTGCATAACTATGTGGGGAACTTTACACTATAGAACTTGGCTTGTATATTCCAATGATGAGCCTCCTCAAAAGTGCTCTAGGTCTTCATGAGCAAGCAAGTTAGATGCACCCCCACTAGTTCCATTGGAGAGCTTTCATACACTTATAGCTCTATGTGCATCCGTTGTGTGGCAATCACTACTCCTTGCATATCTTAGATTATAAGACTTCCTCTTGTCTAATGATCACTTTCAGCTTTGTGAGACTTTCTTCCGTTGGCCTTCCAAACCCCCATTATCATTCTCTTAGCCACAACATCCTGGTGCCAGGAACCTACGCTGAACACTTGCTTGTTTTTGTGTGAACAAATAGAGAGATGACCTTCTATGTGCATATTGCTATTACTTGACTTGATCCTTTCACAAAGTTGTCATGATTGTTTGATTCATTAGGTGATTATATTGTTGTGCTTGAAGCTTAAATCATCTTTAATATCAACTTTGCACGGTTGCTTGTTCTCTATTACAGATTCATTGAAAATTTTGCTTTGTTATGCCTACTTGTTTATTCATTACTCGTTTGATATCAATATAAACTACATCTTTTATTCATTTGATCTCAACTTACATGCATTACATTATTTTTTGATCAAGACCGTGTGAAAGCATGTCACTCCAGAAATTATTTGTTATCGTTTTACCTACTCGAGGACGAGTAGAACTAAGCTTGGGGATGCTTGATACGTCTCAAACGTATCTATAATTTTTTATGTTCCATGCTTATATTATGCCAATTGCTACATGTTTTATATACACTTTTATGTCATTTTATGCATTTTCTGGGATTAACCTATTAACAAGATGCCACAGTGCCAGTTGCCTATTTTCTGCTGTTTTTGCTTTCAGAAAAGTTGTTAAGGAAATATTCTCGAATTGGACAAACGAAACGTCAAAGTGCTTATTTTCCCAGGAGGTTCCAGAACACCGAAGAGGACACGGAGGAGGAACCCGATGGGCCCACACCCCCTCCCGGCGCGGGTCCCCCTGGCCGCGCGAGCATGGGGTGTGGGGCCCTCGAGGCCCCGCCGCCTTCGCCCTTTTGCCTACATATACCCCCCGACAAAATAACCCTACCTACGGAGTCCTTTTCTAGAGAAGAGTTCCGCTGCGCCGCCGTCACCAAAAACCCTAATTCGGGGGACAGAAGTCTCTGTTCCGGCACCCTGCCGGGACCGGGAATTGCCCCCAGAGCCATCTCCATCGACTCCACCGCCATCTCCATCGCCGTTGCTGACTCCTACGATGAGGAGTGACTAGTTCTCCCCCGGGGCTGCGGGCTCTACCGTAGCTATGTGGTTTATATCTCTCTCCCATGTGATCTTTATGTGATCATGAGCCTTGTAATCTAGTTGAATATGTGATGCTACTCTTTATCTATTATGCACTCTAGATGTTACTTTAATATGAACTCCGGAGTTATTCATGGTTGTAAAGGTGACGGTATGTGCACCGTGTGTGATTCCTTTATGACGTTGTGGTGTTAGTTTACTCTGACTTTGAGGGTGCTCTTGTAGCCCTACGCAACGAATGGTGTTTGTTATCCAACAAAAGAGTGTTTGAGAGTAGTATTTATTATTCAATTGTGATATCATTGTTGAGAATGTCCACTAGTGAAAGTATGATCCCTAGGCCTTGTTTCTAAGCATTGAAACACCGTTTCCAACAAGTTCTGCTACATGTTTGCTTGCTGCCATTTTTATTTCAGATTGCAATTACTACTTATAATCATCAATATTACTTGTATTTTCACTATCTCTTCGCCGAACTAGTGCACCTATACATCTGACAAGTGTATTAGGTGTGTTGGGGACACAAGAGACTTCTTGTATCTTAATTGCAGGGTTGCTTGAGTGGGATATCTTTGACCTCTACCTCCCTGAGTTCGATATACCTTGGGTGATTCACTTAAGGGAAACTTGTTGCTGTTCTACAAACCTCTGCTCTTGGAGGCCCAACACTATCTACGAGAATAGAAGCGTGCGTAGACATCAAAGATCAATGGTAGCCAAGGCTTACAGACACGGATTGTTTTGGCCGACGGCTTTGGCAGATGCAGAAAACATAGCCCGGGTTTGCGATGGCTGCCAGCGATTCGCAAGGCAGATTCATGTTCCGGCTCAAGATTTGAAGACCATCCCAATAACATGGCCCTTTGCAGTCTGGGGCATGGATATGGTGGGACCTTTCCATACGTCACCCGGAAAAAAGACTCACCTCTTAGTTACCGTGGACAAATTCACAAAGTGGGTTGAAGTACAAGCAGTCAACAGTTGCACGGCAGCAACAACAGTCAAATTCCTGAAGAAGATATTATACCGCTTTGGTTATCCTCACATCATAATCAGAGACAACGGAACAAACTTTTCACTTGGAGAGATGCAGATATGTTGCAAGGAGAATGGCATCCGGCTCGACCTTGCCCCAGTGTCACATCCCCAGTCAAACGGACAAGTAGAGAGGACAAACCAGGAGCTGCTCAGAGGTATTAAACCAAGACTCCGGGTTCCGCTGATCCGGGCAGCCGGGTGCTGGGAAGAAGAACTGCCATCAGTCGTCTGGAGCATAAACACGACCCCAAATAGATCAACAGACTTCACTCCTTTCTTCATGGTCTATGGGGCTGAAGCCGTGTTACCCAGCGACATCCTTCATGATTCACGAGAGTGGCAAATTATTGTCGAGACAGAGAACGAGCAAGCCCGGCAAAACTCAGTCGATATGCTTGAGGAGGCACGAGAGTTAGCTCTGGAGAGATCGGCCATATATCAGCAAGACCTGAGGCGTTATCACAGCCGCCGGGTTAGATCAAGAACTTTCCAGGAAGGAGACTTAGTCTTACGGCTAGCCCAAAACAAGACCGGCTTTCACAAGTTGACTCCCCCATGGGAAGGTCCTTTCGTGGCTAACCGGAACTTACACAATGGGTCGTACTACTTGGTGGATATCAGAGAGGAAGCTACAACAACAGGAAAAACAATACAGATCATACCAGATTCCCAATGACAGAGAACGACAGGCCCTGGAACATAGCAGAGCTTAGACCATACTACACTTAGGTTTTGTGAGCTCCCGGATGAGACGAGCTCCACCTTTTTCTATCTTTCCAGTTTAAAAGCAGCAGGTTTCAGACACACTCTTTTCCTTACCCGGGTACCTAAGGGGACTAGAAGGTTTTTAATGAGGCGGCTTGCTAGCTATGTACATATTATATGATCAATGAAATGAGGAAGGCACCTCTAAAAGAAAGAGTATTGTCTTTTCAGTTCCTTATTTTACATGTGATCAGGGTCTTGGGGGCTTACTAACTAAGAAAGTTTTAAGTTACAAACTCAAGACCCGGCAAAGACGCCACAGTTATTCTTGGTTATACTTGCCTGCTAGCTTGATGTTATTCTCACATGACACATGACCAGATGCTAAAATCCGGCCTTCAATCTGACTATGATGCCCATGGGGACTTAGCAGACCTTGATTGTTTTGGAGCTTTTATGCACGAAAGACGTCATGCGAAAACCGGCTTTGCAGAGAGCTAAAGAAACCAAAAGGGTAATCGAAACCAAAAATACTTGCAGATTTCACAAAAGATGGATATCATTAAAGGAGCAAGTATTCAAAAGCGCACGAAGGCGCACGAGAACAGGTATAGCTAAATAAAAGTTTAAGCTAACCTATTACAGTCCATACAGGCCAAAAGAATATCATGTTGCAGGACATCACAAAGTATCTCAAAATATTACAACCGGATTATACTGCCGGGCCAGTTGAAGGAGGAACAGCTGGAGTCTTGGGGGCTGGCGCGGAGGAGCTTGAATCGCCAGAATTTTTCTTGGATTTCTTTCGGCTCACACCTTCAGCTTCTTCCCAGCAAATCTCAAAGACACTGGGGAACTTAGCCTCACCAACAGCCGGACGAGGAGGAGCCGACACAACTGGAGTTCCTGAAGCCGGAACCACGTCCGGCTCAGTTGGAAGTGGCGCACGATAGCTCGGGTCCATCTTCGTTTCAGCCGGGTCCTTTGGATATAACTTTTTGCCTTCAGCGTTGTACCCGGGCTTGAAAGTGCTCAGACTTAGCGTGTCCGTCAACAAGGTAGCATGATGCCGAGTAGTCTCATCAATAGCAGTGATATCCTCCCGGGTGAGAGGAGTACCATCGCTCTTCAAAGAAGGCCATCCCCGGGTGAACAACTGCGTATCAATGGCCGGGTAATAAGCTTTTGTCAGCGCAAGTATACGCATCGCAGTTCGCCGGGTAGCAGATCTCCTCCAACTATTAATCCAAGCCGGCAGCACGTTTAATTGCTGCAAGAACTTGAGTTGAGTCGTCGGGGGCTTCTCCCACCCGTGACAGACCATCATCGCCTTGCCCACACCATAGTATAGCTGCTGCACGAGAGTATAGGCGGCCTTGAGCTTCATCTCCGGCTCAAGCTTGCAGATGGTTTCCAAGCACCTGAGACAACAAATGAAAGATCATTAGTCAGAAGTACTTCACAGAACGCAACAGAAACGAGGAGACAGAAAGACATTATCTTACCAAAGAGAGAAGTCACCATATCAGAAATAAGAGTGACAAGTTTCTCAAATTTATCGGTGGAAGCCTTCAGATCCTCCTGCAGCTTATCACGCTGGTCAGCCCAGCTCGCATCATGTTCCTCAATTTCCTGTTGAAGCCGGCAGTTCTCCTCTGCTGCCTGGCCAAGCCTCTTCTCAAGTTCTTCAATTTTACTTTCAAGCTCGGCGCGCCTGCCGGCTTCAGCCTTGAGCTCCTCCTTCACCACCTCGAGGGCGTGATCGTGCTGCTGAGATTGGTCCTGGATAAGCCAAGACAACAAAGAAGTCCAGAGATAATAAAGATCATGGAAAGATAGTTAAAAAGCTCAAATTGTTATATGTCCCAGGTTATCACAGGCTGAAAACCGGCACTTGGGGGCTACTCAATTTGAGACTAACAAGACAGAAGGAGTTCAACAAGAAGACCCGGAACACATCAAGCTGTAGATCCGACTCTTGGGGACTATTCAGTTGAAGTTTTTTATGTTTCAAAGAAAAAGGAATTCAACAAGAAGACCTGGAACATTGCAAGCAATTATTCCGATTCTTGGGAACTACTCATTGAAATCAGCTATATATGCAGAGATAGAAAGACGAATCTTAAGAAGTCCCGAGTCACCGCAAGCTGATAACTCGGCACTTGGGGACTAGAAGAGGAGTATTCATATACCTCAAATTTATCTTGAAGTTCAGCGATCACGCTGTCCTCCGCCTTCCGGTGCTCGCCAATGCGACGCTGCAATTCTCCGAAGAGAGCAGTGAAGTCCAAGTCCCTATAAGACTGGAAGCCGGAGCGAGGCATAGGAGCTTTGCCAGCAGAGGGCTTAGCCGGCGTAGTTTCCGGCTTGGTGATGTTGGCCATACGGGAGCCGACAGGTTTCTCACCCTGCTTGGAGCCGGTTACCTCCATCTCGGGCGATCCGGTGGCCTGGCTATCTTGAGGCGAAGGGAAAGTAGGATGTGACTCCGGCTTATCAACATCCCCTTCGTCACGCATGGGAGATTTATCAACCGACCCAAGAGGGGTCGGGACGGAAGCCGGGGCAGCGCGAGCTCTGAGAGAGACAAAGACGTTAGGCAAAGAGAAAGAAGTCAAGTATTACAAATGCACAAAGGTAAAGAAAGCTTACCCCTCATTGACGACAACGTCGCCAAAGGGGTCGGAGCTGGAATCTAAAGAATCTGAGAGAGACCGGGACTTAGCCTTCCGTTGGGTCCCGACTAAAGGATAAAGAACCGATGGGCGTCTTTGTCGACACTTAGCCCGGCGAGGAGTCGGGCAGTTAGGAATACCTTCGTTCAGCGGTTCGTCAGAGTCGGAGGACCGAAGCCGGCGGCGTTGATGGCGGGTTTCCGCTTGTTCCTGAGGATCAAAGAAGTTAAGGCATATCAAGGAAAAATTAAGACAAGAGAAGTATTACTGGTGTTACCTTTGCAGCATCCGATCGAAGCTTCCTCTTTGCAGCCGGAGGAGCCGGGTCTATGGAGGGGAGGATTGTATCTGATAGATGTGAGTCTGGATTAAGAGTTGACCGGCTTTACTGGAGAAGATCGGCATCTAGCTGTTCAAGGAAAAGCCGGGTAATGGAGTTAAGCTCACCTTCTTCTTCTTCTTCTTCTTCTTCTTCTTCTTCTTCTTCTTCTTCTTCTTCTTCTTCTTCTTCTTCTTCTGTGCCGGCCTCAGTGCCCGCGCCTTCGACTTCAGCCTCCGACTGATCGTCCTCCGAATCATCACCTGAGTCAGGCGCAGTCGACAATGTAGCGGCCCACCAGGGGTCGCTAGCCTGAAAAACTGCCAAGTCAGAGTATAGATGAGACATGATACATCACAGTGAGAGTTATGAAGATGATGTAAGTGCCGGCTTCAGAGGATTCAAGGCGGAGAAAGGGGCGAGGCCGTCTTTCGAAAGATCATCCGGAGTCTTGTTGACGATTTTCCGGATGGCTTTTATCAGGTCCGCGTCAGAATGTTGCTGCTTGTTGAAGCGCATCGGGTCTTCAGGTGACCCGGAGTATTGGTGCAACAGGCCCGGGCGAACAGCGAGCGGCTGGATCTGCCACCCCATCCAGTTGTTGACCAGATCAGTTCCTGTCAAGCCATGAGCAAGAAGGGCGTAGACCCGGCCAACCAAAGGCTCCAAGGGCTTCCGGTCTTCAGTAGCGGCGAAGGAGTTCATGTTGTCATTCATCGTTAGCCGATCGACGCCAAAGCCCGGGAGGATCGGCTAACCCGGAGGAGTAGTAACCTGGCAGTAGAACCAGGTCTTCTGCCAGTCTTTGGGGTGGGAGTGAAGAGCAACACACGGAAAAATGATGTTTCTCCGGCGCTGAATGGTGACCCCGCCACAGACGACTAAGGAGCCATTGCTGTTTTCCCTTTGGGGTTTGGGACAATTGCTTCTGTGCCCCGGTTCTCTCTAGTTTATCCGTCTGTGCCATACCCACGTAGTTCCTCTCGTCTGTGCCCCGTTTGGCTCGGAAATCGGCCAAACGCTCCGTTGCCCTCTGGTAACCGTCTGACTGGTGGGGTCGGCCTGTCGCGGCTCGGTTGGGATTTCCTGGGGTCGGCTCAAGTGGGGACATGAAGCGAGTCTCAAGTGGGGATAGGAAGGGATATCTCGGCCCCAATTAACACGTGGTTAACACCGAATTAACTGAGTTAACACTGAATTAACTGAATTAACACCGAACTAACTGACAATTTGTTGATTAGTACGTCATTGTTTAGTGAAACTGCTATTACTAATTGAAACTGCTACTACTACTAATTGAAACTCGATTTATAACTCGAATTGATTTATAATATAGGATTCATAACTCGATTTGAAAACTGAAATTCAATTTATAACTAGAATTGAAACTGCTACTACTAATTGAAAATCGATTTATAACTCGAATAGGATTATATTAGGATTATATTCACAATTACAAAAGAAATTACAAAAGATTAGTAGTGCATGTAGCAGTGCTACTACGCCGGCGGCGGCCTAATACTACTACTAATCAGCAGTGCAACTAATGCACTACTGCTACTACGCCGCCCTCGACCTACACGCGCCGCTTCTTGGCCGGCGGTTCGTCGTCGTCGTCGGAGTCGTCGGAGTCGTCGTCGGAGTCGTCCTCCTCCTCCTGCTCGTCGTCGTCCTCCTCCTCCTCGTCCTCCTTGTCCTCGTCGTCGTCGTCCTCCTCCTCGTCGTCCTTCACCAACTCCGGGTCCGAGTCCTCCTCCTCGGACCCGTCATGGTCGTCGTCGGGGTCGGAGTCGTCGGGGTCGGAGGCGCCGTCCTGGCTCTCCTCATCGCCCTCGCCGTCATCGTCGGTGCCGGAGCCGCCGGGGTCCTCCTCCCACCACGGGATTGGGTTCCCCTCGCCGTCGGAGTCCCTCGGGATGGCTTCGTTCTGCCACCAGTGATCCATTGGAGAGCAGGGGTGGCTGGGGTTTTTCGAAATGGGGAGAAGAGAGAAACTGCAGAAGAGCGAGTGAACCGCAATGCAATGGGATTGGGGTTTTTATTTGCGAAGGATAGTGATGAATTCACTCCCGCCGACGCGTAAATCGATAACCGCTTGGGGCACCGAACAGGCACATCGCCTCGTTTTCTTACCAACGCAGTGTAACATGACAACACAATTTACAGATTATATTCGCAATGATGACATCGTGTGACCGCGCTTCACGTCTAGTCGTACTGACATGCCTGTAAATGTTTACCACGTCATCTGGTGCCCCTAGACGTGTCGAGTACAAGTGTCGAACAGTTGATGTGCGTCGTCGTTATGGTCAATTTTAATGCAGTTGGAGACGTTGTGAGACATCTACACGTATCAGAATCATTTTTTGCGAGAACTGACGTGATTTAATTTTCTTTTTACGTGCAAATATGCGTCGGTGCATCCGTGTCAACACACCAAGCGCGATCTGGACACGAAATGGACGTGAACTGGCACCCACAATGCGCGCTCTGTGTATTTACGCGATCTAAACGTGTGTAGACCTTGTTTATCAAGTTGAATCGTTTGTAAAATTTGTTATTGTACTTCCGTCGAACACCTTAAGTGCGCACTTTGGACGCGCTCTGGACGCGCCAAGGCGTGCTCAGAGCGCCACACGGCGTGCTCTGGCGCACATTTGTGTAAAATTTGGGCGAAAACTATGCCTAGACCATTCTTAGTCACTCCAAAATGATACTTTCGTGAGTATTTTGAAATTAACATGTTGCAATTCCAAAACCACTTCTCTTCAACCTTAGACCTCATCTTTTGAGTTTTGAGATATCACATGAGATACATGCCCTTCTAATTTTGAATGTATGTAGACCATGTTTTTCAACTTGAGTCGTTAGTACATGACATATGAAGACTATGTGCGTCGGTTTTTCAATTTTTTGATAATTTTTGAATTTATTATGGTTATTTCAAATTCGGTCAAACCTAAGTTTGACCAACATTTAAACAAGTTTAAAACATGAAAATGAAAAACTAAGCATGGATCCTTCTTAGTCACTCCAAAATGAAACTTTTGTGAGGTTTTTGAAATTTTCATGTTGCAATTCCAAAACCACTTCTCTCTAATCTTAGAACTCATAGTTTGAGTTATGCAATATCACATGAGATCCATGCCCTTCTCCTTTTGAATGTATGTAGACCATGTTTTTCAACTTGAGTTGTTAGTATATGACATAATACGACTATGTGCGCATGATTTTCTTTTTTTTGATTTTTTTTGAATATTTGAAGCTCATTTCAAATGTCGGTTAAACTGCAGCCGTCCGATTTCCTCTAGAAGGAATCTGCACGCAGACTCGGGGCGATCCGCGAGAAGCTCATTCTGCGATCTGATTGGACGTGCGCGTAGGACAAGGGCTGTACACCCGCTGACAAGTGGACCATGGCGGACCCAACTGGGATTTTGGCTCGCCCACCCCCATTTGCCTCAGTGACACAAAATGGGTATTTTGGCACACCAAATGCGGATTTTGGCTGTTACCCGTCATCGTAACTTAAATGAGGATTTTGGCAAACCAAATGGGGATAGCCATGAGCTTGCTCAAATCTAGCTTGAATCCATATAAATTATCAAACGAGCTTGGACTCGCTGAAAAATGTGTTTCAAATGAGCTCCAAAGGTAGGCTAAACGGCCCCGTTTCTAAGCAAAAATGGTGGACTTGTTGAAAAATGTGTTTCAAATGAGCTCCAAAGGTAGGGTAAAGGCCCCATTTCTAAGCAAAAATGGTGGACTCGCTGAAAAATGTGTTTCAAATGAGCTCCAAAGGTAGGGTAAACGGCCCCATTTCTAAGAAAAAATGGTGGACTTGCTGAAAAATGTGTTTCAAATGAGCTCCAAAGGTAGGGTAAACGGCCCCATTTC
This sequence comes from Poa annua, assembly GCA_026929855.1. NCBI lineage: Eukaryota > Viridiplantae > Streptophyta > Magnoliopsida > Poales > Poaceae > Poa > Poa annua. The sequence continues at coordinate 79,517,614 of CM049433.1, forward strand.
TAAGCAAACTTTGCAAACTGAAGTGGATTGGATTTACACACACAATTGGAAACGTCAAGCACAAGGCCATTGCCAAATTTCATGGTAGTACAAAATGGACTTGCCCTTGCTAAATTATAAAATAGATCAACAACTAATAACTAAATTGGCACTTGCCCTTAATAAAGCAACTAATAACTAAAATGGACTACCACTCGTCCTCGTCATCGGAAACCTCCACCGACTCGGCCTTGCCCTTGCCCCTGCCCTTGCCCTTGGCATCGACCTCTTCTGGGGCGATGCTGTTCGACGCCGACCACATGTCCTTCTTCTTCCCCTTGCTCTCCGAGGAGATCTTGAGCCGTCCTGCTCGGCGGAGGAATGCTTGGCCAGCTCCAAGGCTTTATGGTCGGCCATGGCCCAGGCCAAACCCGGGTCCAGGACCTCCGTGGCCTTCTCCTTCCAGGCCATGGTCCAGTACATACGCTGGTCGTCCTCGTCGTCCTCGTCGGACAGATCGATGAAGGGAATGGGATCGGCAGCAATGGCCCTGCCCCTGCCCTTTGGAGACTCCCTGTCCCATGCCGCTTCCCCCGCTCGCCTGCTGCTCGAACTTGGAGGAGTACGCGCACGCCCACGCCCCATGCCGCTTCCCTCGCTCGCCTCAAGAAACCAAGGATAGGGGACGTGGCGGCGGCGGCGGTTCGAGCTGGGAGTGAAGCTGCCATCACCACGAGGCATGGTGAGATGAGGGACTGGGCAAAGGTGTCTAGGAGAGGAAGAGGGGATTTGTGAGCGCAATGGGCAAGGAGATGGCTCCTTTTAATGTTAGGAGCGGTCTGGACGGCGTCGCGGTCTAGACGGCAGTAATGCCGACCGGACATTGATTCGGCTCCAGGCTGCTCATCTTGCAGCAGGATAGAGTAGGCAAGAGAGACGCGAGGACGGCGGAGCAGATGCGCGTCCGGTCCGGCAGTACGTGTATGCGGCGAGGCAGCTTTTGCCGGCCAAGGGGGCACGCCATTGAAGGCGCGTCGAGCACAGGTGGAACGTCAAGGACGCGCACGTACGGCCGCATGCATGCAAGTGGGACGGGGTGCATGCACTTCGCTGGGCCCACATCTAAGGTCAAAGGGCCGACCCCACTAGCCGACCCCAGGAAATCCCAACCGAGCCGAGACAAGCCGTCCCCACCAGTCAGGCCAAGTGACGGTTACCAGAGGGAAACAGAGCGTTTTGCCGATTTCCGAGCCATCCAGGGCACAGACGAGAGAAACTACGCGGGTATGGCACAGACGGATAAACTAGAGCCAACCAGGGCACAGAAGCAATTGTCCAGTAAAAGAATTCAAGAAACAAAGGAAGGCTGGGTTCTATGCCAAGGAAAGCCTCGCATAGAACCACGAAATGAGCAATATTAAGCACCGAGTTAGGCGCGATATCTTGGGGCCGGATCTTGAAGTATTCAAGGACCTGGCGGAAGAAAAGAGAACCCGGGGGACGAAAACCCCGTGTGATGTGGTCGGCAAAGACAACGACTTCACCTTGATCAGGTTGAGGCCGGGTCTCATCGTCATCCGGAGCTCGCCAGGAGATCTCCGACTTTGCCGGGAGTAGGCCAAGGTCGGCGAGCTCCTGCAGCCGGAGCTCGGATATAGTAGACTTTCTCTAGTTGCAGGCAATTTTTCTCTTCGTCTTCTTGGGCGCGGTGGCCATAGAAGAGCCGGCGCCGGCAGACTTCTTAGCTTTCTTTAGCACGCGCTGAGCTATCGACTTTAACCCCATCATGGAGATTGGAAGTCGGAGAATCTACAACACACCAAATAGAGAGAAATAAGGATCAATGCAGATCTGGAGAATCTTGGAAAAACTGTGAGAAAAGATGAAGTAAATAAGGTACGAAGGAGTCTGAAGGATGTCAAGAAATAGAGAAGAAAGGGAGAAGCGAAGAGTGCGGCCCAGTTCATCGGAGAGATCCCGGGAAGAAGAAACAGCGAGACGGAAGGATAGCGTGCGTCAAAACAGATCCATGGAGTCTCCGAAAGTCAAAATAAAAGAAGAATATCAAGAACACGAAGAACAACACAAGTTCGTCTGAAGAGACAGTGAGGAGAAGCTTTAAAGAGATGCAATGCGTGCGAGATTGGTTGCTTACAGAGCAAGAGAAGAAGTAGAAGAGGATCTGGGCACTACAAGAGAACTGGTCCATAGAGACATGTTTGTGGAGACACTCTCCATTGTGTCTCTTAAATCCCAATCCATTTTGATATAGAGGTACTAGGAGAGACACTTTACGCAATGCCTTAGTGGTAGAGACATCTACCATGAGACAATATCCAAAATGTCTCTTAGTCAACATGTAAAGGCATTCTATGAGACATTCTTATGAATGCCTCAACAACAGAGACATTTCATTGCAGACACTCTTTTTAATATCTCTTGGCACCTCTGGAAAGGCCTTATACATGAGACATCTTCTATAATACCGTAACAGTAGTCATTTTCTAGAGACACTATGTGTGTCTATTTTACTAAGTGATACATCTTTGAGAATGCATTAAAGTGACATGTATAATACCACCAATGTAATATAATGGCGAAAGAAATTTGGAAACTTCAAACTATTGTACAAGTTTACCAAGTACAACTATACAAAAAATAAAGAAGAAAAAAAGGAAAAGTAAACCGGTCCATGAGCCCAAACACAATACCGGCACACACACACCCTCTTGTTCCCACCTCCCCACTCCACTCCCCACGATCCCCACCTCTGCCCTCTCGTTCTATATTTCTCAGTCAGCCGGCGTCTACAGACTTCTCCCATTCTATCTGCTCACTCAGCCGGCCACCATGCTGCTTTTCTAGATCTCCTTTGAGGTACGGATAGTCTAATAGCCTGCTACCTAATGTTTTTCATGAACAATCTTATATCATGTGCATCCAGGCGTCCAGCGTAGCTGCGTAGGTGCATCCATCGGCTGATTTACTACACATCTCATTTGTCCTTGCAGCAAGGATTTTGAGCCTCGGTGAAGCACTCCAGCACACGTCCTCACCGATCGGCTGATTTCCTACACATCGACGATAATGCTTCTTCGATCCAGAAGACCGATGACGACCGCGTTCAACAACCGCATCCACCGGATCGATCCATAAGGCCGACGGCCATGCAAGCAGCTGACCGAGGACGATCGCGTCCGGTGACCGTAGCAACCGGATCGACGGCGACCGCTTCGTTCCGGCAACCACGACCACCAGATCGATGGCGACCGCGTCCGGCAACGGCGGCCACCAGATCAATGACGACCACGCCGGTGACCGGTCGCTTCCGAGGACAGTCGTAGGACGGCGGTGCGAGGCGGCGTCGCCGACGCCACAATTTTTTTTGTTTCTTCCTGTTTTCATCGTATATGTTTTTTTTTTTTTTTGAAAATTACCGCATATATTAGGTCAGCAAGCCGCCTCATTAAAAACCTTACCAGCCCCTTTCGGTACCCTGGCGCCTTAACCAATTCCGACCATTACATCGTTTATCAACTTCCTCATTAACCAACCCGGAGGTTCGTTAATCCAGCTAACAGAATTTTGATTACAGAAGCTATAACTAGCAATCTCATGAGCAACTCTATTAGCTATACGAGGGCTATGCCTAAACTTAACCTTCCCAATCGAGGTAGCCAAGTCCACACATTCAGCAAAGATGGCCGCCGCTGCATCCCACCATTGAATTTGCCCTGTACATAAATCAATGATATGTGTAGAGTCCGATTCGGCTTCAATATTGTGGAACCCCAACGCATTTGCAAGACTCAATCCATCTCTCATAGACATCGCTTCCGTCGTTGTGGCATCTAATCCTCGCTCAATGAATATACATTGTGCAGCAATGAAATTACCCCGGCTGTCTCGAAGAACTGCTGCCGTGGCACCAGAGCCAATACTTGCATGAAATGCCGCATCTACATTTAACTTGATGAACCCAGGCCCAGGTTTTGACCATTTATCACCTGTCCCTGTACTAACTTTAGCACAAGATTTCTTGTAATTTCCTGCAATTGCTAAAACAGACATAGGCCACCGCCAAACAGGTGGAATGGAATTATTATGAGTAATCTGTCTCCTCAGCCACCATAAATACCAACAACCAATAAGAAGCAACTCCTTAAACCCCACTTCATCGTATATGTTTTGTTTTGTCAACACGTTTGTGATTCTTGCAAAATTCCGGCATGGTTATATTCTTTCAGCCGTTGAGCGTCTCCTTAATTATTTTGTTGAAACTTGGTAGGTGATCGGAAACCTCATCGCCTACCCCCAAACCGTGTGTGTAATGGCTTATGGAATCTGTACTAGTGTACATGTCTGAAGATCAGAACAAATGTCATGACAACGTGCCTCTATGTGTGACAACATGTGTGACCAAATAAAATGCCTAACTTAATTGTGTCTTTGTATTTCCAGACATTAATGCATTGTCACAATAAAATGCTTCTACTAATGTGAGAGACAACCCAAATTGCCAAATAAATGTGTCTTTGTACTTTTGCATACATATTCGAAGTGTATCTTTAAAGTGCCTCTATGTTTATAGATACACAACCTATTGTCTATACAAGGTGACCTTATGTCATATATAGGCGTTTTGTAAAACGCCTCAACGATTTAAAGGACACTACATGTAGTGACATTTTAGAGACAATATGTAAAATGCCTCTACAACTATGTAAAGACAGTATCAGTGTCTCTACAAGACCAAGATAGTGTCTCTACGGTCCTGTTTTTTTGTAGTGGGGTCGCGCGTGCGGTTGAGCTCTTGATCCAGATCCAGAAGACGAGCAACTCGAGATGCTTGAGCTCGGGAAGATGAACTGGCGCAGGAGCTCTCGAGGAGGAAGACGAAGCGGGCGTGCGAGGGGGAAAGTGATTCATTTCCACACTGGCACCTTATTTATAGCCTCTAGGGTCTGACCTAGGGGTAAAAGGGAGAAGATAAAGAGATAATTATTATCTCAGGGGACAAGATCTATTCTATAGGAGATATGCCTAACAGAATCTTGGCTTCCCCGAGGTGGTTATTGTCTACTCGATTCCCGCGAGGGGATATGCATTAAATATGCCGTTGACCAGGAAGGTTGACCGACGGCGGAGAAAAAGATTAAAGAAAGAAAAGAAAGAGTCAAAGTCTTAAAGAAAGGAAAGTCAGCGAGTGAAGGCCGGGTTATGAACGGGCCGTCAGCAAGAGCCGGCCAAACTGATAGCCGAGAGCCTGCTTGCCCAATGAGTTGTTTATTGTTTTTCAGATGATAACCCAGACAAAAGAAATGACGGCTTCCCCAAGGTAATGCCCAAGAGCGCAAAGGTGAAGCAAGTCAATTCTGGTGTCCAAGTTATCCTGGGGGCTACTGTTGGGGGGATCATAACCCGGTAGGCCCACCGACCTAGAAGAAAAAAGCCGGCCTGGTAGGAAACTGGGCCGGATCAAGCATAAAGATATGGGCCGGGTCCCACGTAAGCCGGTGTGCGACGTGTGTCTTGGACCGTAAGTTAAGAAGGATCCAGAAGACTGGAGACCAAGTACAAGACGGAGTCCTGATAAGGAAGGCGAAGACTTACAGGACTTAGAGTAGAGTCCGGGGACGATGGTAACCCGGATCCCCGCTTGTACATCCAGTGAGACCCGCCGCCTATATAAGTGGGTCTCCTGATTCCTAGAGAGATAAGTCGAAAGCCCCAGCAATACCTAGTACCAGAGATTTTAATCGAGACACGGAAGCTAAGGCGCTGAGTCCTCGAAACCCCATATCAATAAAGCAAAGCAGCAGTAGGTCTTTACCTCAAGAAGAGGGACCGAACCTGGGTAAACCCTTGTTTCCCCACGCCACGCTAGACAAGCTCCAGATGTCAGAAATCGCTATGTCCCAATACTCAAGTTTCCACCCAGAAACATCTGTCGTGACAATCCCACGACACCTACCTTTGGAGCTCATTTGGAACACATTTTCCAGCGAGTCACCGTTTTTGTTGGGACAATTGCTTATATGCCCTGGTTCTCTCTAGTTTATCCGTTTGTGTCATACCCGCATAGTTTCTCTCGTCCGTGCCCTGGCTGGCTCCCAAATCGGCCAAACGCTCCGTTGCCGTCTGGTCAACCGTCACTTGGCATGACTGGTGGGGTCTTCTTGGCGCGGCTCGGATGGAATTTCGTGGGTCGGCTTGTGTGCGGCTCGGTTGGGATTTCCTGGGGTCAGCGCGTGGGGTCGGCGTGGGGCCGGGGCACTTGTTTAATCAAGGGATACCGCCGAAGGTGCCTGATGCACTCACGGTGTAGTTGGAAAACCCCAAGAGGAAGGTGTGAAGTAGTGCAGCAGCAAATTTCCCTCCGTTATGAAACCAAGGTTATCGAACCAGTAGGAGATGAAGAACACGTCTGAAGGTCTCCCCCTTGCAATGGCGCCAGAAATTGCTTGGTGGAGGTGGAACCTGCACAACACAATGAAGAAACTTTGCCCCAACTCAACAGTGAGGTTGTCAATCTCACCGGCTTGCTGTAACAAAGAGATTAAACGTATTGTGTGGAAAATGATATTTGTTCGCAGAGAATGAAAGTAACAGTTTGCAGTTGGTTGTATTACCAGTTTAAAGAAAAGGACTGGGGTCCACAGTTCACTAGTGGTGTCTCTCCATAATAATAATAATAGCATACATGCGGGTAAAAAATTACAGCTGGGCAATTGATAGAATAAAGAGCTGTATAATGATGCATATACTAATGACATGATGTCTAGTGTGAGATTCATTTGGGCATTACAACAATATACATAGACCGTTCCAACCGCATCTATGACTAATAATCCACCTTCCGGTTAGCGTCCGCACCCCTTTCAGTATTAAGTTGCAAGCAACAGATTATCGCATTAAGCAATGTGTGTAAAGTAAGTAAGTAACATCATCCTTAGATAAAGTACTACTATTTTATCCCTAGTAGCAACAGTACATCAACAACCTTAGAGCTTTCTGTCACTGCCCAAGATTAAATAGAGACATGAACCCACTATCGAGCATAAATACCCCCTCTTGGAGTCACAAGCATCTACTTGGCCAGAGCATCTACTAGCAACGGAGAGCATGCAAGATCATAAACAACACACAACATGATATATTATGAAGCAATGACAAAGTATTCAATATTCATCGGATCCCAGCAAACACAACATGTAGCATTACATAAAGATGATCTTGATCATGATAGGCAGCTCACAAGATCTAAACATGATAGCACAATAGGAGAAGACAACCATCTAGCTACTGCTATGAACCCGTAGTCCAAGGATGAAGTACTCACGCATCAGTCCGGAGGCGGGCATGGTGATGTAGAGCCCTTCGGTGATGATTCCCCTCTCCGGCAGGGTGCCGGGAGGAGCTTCTGAACCCTCCCGAACTAGGGTTGACGACGGCGGCGGCTCCGTGAGGAAAAGTGGAAAAGTGTTCTGTGTTCATGTCTTAGGGTTTCGGGGGGATTATATAGGCGAAGGGGCGAAGGCGGTGGAGCCCCGAGGGCCCCACCTCAAGTCCCGACGCGGCCAGGGGGGAGCCGCGCCACCCCATGAGGTGGGTGCCTCGGGCCCCGTCTCCTTCTCCCCCTCGGACTTCTGGAACGTGTCGGAGATTTTTAGATCTTTGGTTTTTGTTTCGTCCAATTCCGAGAATATTTCCTTAAGTGGATTTCTGAAACCAAAAACAGCAGAAAACAGGGAACTGGCACTGTGGCATCTTGTTAATAGCTTAGTTTCAGAAAATGCATAAAACTATAGAAAATATATATAAAACATGTAGGCAATTGGTATAATATAAGCATGGAACATAAGAAAATAGATACATTTGAGACGTATCAAGCATCCCCAAGCTTAGTTCTACTCGTCCTCTAGTAGGTAAAACGATAACAAATAATTTCTGGAGTGACATGCTTTCACACAATCTTGATCAAATAATAATGTAATGCATGTAAGTTGAGATCAAATGAATAAAAGATGTAGTTTATATTGATATCAAATGGGTAATGAATAAACAAGTAGGCATATTAAAGCAAAACTTTCAATGAATCAGTACTAGAGAACAATCAACCGTGCAAAGTAGATATTAAAGATGATTTAAGCTTCAAGCACAACAATATAATTATCTAATGAATCAAACACTCATGACAACTTTGTGAAATGATCAAGTCAAGTGATAGCAATATGCACATAGGAGATCATCTCTCTATTTGTTCACACAAAAACAAGCAAGTGTTCAGCGTTGGTTCCTGGCACCAGGATGTTGTGGCTAAGAGAATAATAATGGGGGTTTGGAAGGCCAACGGAAGAAAGTCTCACAAAGCTGAAAATGATCATTAGACAAGAGGAAGTCTTATAATCGAAGCTATGCAAGGAGTAGTGATTGCCACACAACGGATGCACAAAGAGCTATAAGTGTATGAAATCTCTCCAATGGAACTAGTGGGGGTGCATCTAACTTTCTAGCTCATGAAGACCTAGATCACTTTTGAGGAGGCTCATCATTGGAATATACAAGCCAAGTTCTATAGTGTAAAGTTCCCCACATAGTTATGCAAGTAAAACATGAAAACTCTCTCATATGGAGTATAGGTGCTAAACATGAGCACAAATGATGACTATGAATAATATGAGTGCTATAACATGAGCACAAGTGTGGATAAAAAGTAGTAATGTTGCCCCCTTTTTTATTCTTTCTTTCTTTTTTTTCTCTTTTTTTCTTTTTTTTTGTATTTTTCTGTTTCTCTTTTCGATGGCCTCCATGGCTCTTTTCACTTTTAGGGGCAAACATCCTAATATGACAACACACTTTTGGTACAAATATCTCATGATGAATAAAACATGGTGTATGAATATGATGAATGACAACAAGTCATGTAATGTAAGATGATAGTTGCATGGCAATATATCTCAGAACAGCTATGGAAATGCTGTAGTAGGTAGGTATGGTGGATGTTTTGAGGAAGATATTTGGCTTATGTGTAGGAGAACATGATGAAGATCTCCCACGAGTTTTGGATGTACCCGCGAAGTATGCACCAACTCTCAATGTGAGAAAGGGCAATGCAAAGTACCGAAGAGGCTAGCAAATATGGAGGTGGAAGTGCCATGAAAACCGCAGCTTTAGAACTCACAAGTAAAAGGATTCCAAATAGAAATATGATCTTACAAGGCATAATTAAAATCACTCCACGAGGGACTATGGCAAATGAACAAGTCACTGTTGGGACCCCGACCGTAGCGCATAACACAAAGTCATTACGGTTGCTTTTAACATTAGAAGTCATATATCATTATGCTATCAACTGGAAATTTAAGTGTGGCACAGCTTCAAGTTTTCTAGACCAACCATTAATCATTCCACCTTACTAAACCATCACGCTTACCATTAAGCATATTCATATCTCAAAACAACATTAATGATTCAAGTGACACAATTTAATGATCTACAAGATTATGTATCATTTAGTTAAACCATCTACCATATTTAGCATTTTATGTTCTTAACCAAACACCAATCAACTTATTTAAACATAAACTCTCCAAGTATTTAACAATGAAGCAAGAGAGTATAACATATGAGAACTAACAGCTCTGAACAAGAGATGCATGAAAAACAAGAGCTGAAGTATTGAAATAGCTATAGAAGAATACTCAACAAATATAAGTGAAGATCAGGTGTATTCAAATGAAAAAGCGGAGCGTGTCTCTCTCCCACACAAGAATTCTAGGATCCATTTTATTCAGAGAACAAAAATAAAAAAAGCAAAAATAAAAACAAACAGACGCTCCAAGTAAAGCACATGAGATGTGGCCGAATTAAAATAAAGTTTCACTAGAGATAACCTGATATGTTATTGATGAAGAAGGGGATGCCTTGGGCATCCCCAAGCTTTGACGCTTGAGTCTTCTTGAAATATGCTTGGGTGAGCCACGGGGGCATCCCCAAGCTTAGGCTCTTTCATCTCCTTGATAAACATCACATCATCCTTCTCTCTTGATCCTTGAAAACTTCCTCCACACCAAACTCAAAGTAGACTTCATTAGAGGGTTAGTGCATAATAAAAAATTCTCATATTCTGGATGAACACAATTGCTACCAATGCTACTGGACATTAGCTATAGCCACTGATACTTTATGGAACAAAAAGATCCATTCAAAATAGTAAAAGAGGCATTGCAAAATAAATGGCAGAATCTGTCAAAAATAGAACAGTCCCTAAAGACGAATTTGTTCGAGGAACTTAACTTGCTCAAATCAGAAAACTCAATACTAATGAAAGCTGCATATATATCTGCGGATTACGCACAAAAAATCCCAGGTCCATCCGATTTTTCTGTGAATAGTTATGAATTTAACGGTGGACAGCAGAAAACAGTTTCAGCACAGCAATCCAAATCTTGCATCAACTTTCTACTAGAGGCTTAACTTGGCACAACAATGGAATAAAGTAAAGATACAAAGGAATTGCTACAGAGGTAGGCATCTTCCTTGACTCAATAAAATAAAATAAAATAACAGGAATAAAAATTGGGTTGTCTCACATAAGCGCTTTTCTTTAACGCCTTTCAGCTAGGCACAGAAAGCAAAACTCAAGTGTTTCCAATAGAAGAAGCATCCACATTATAATTTGTACGAATGTTAGTATCAAAAGGTAACTTCATTTTCTTCCTAGGGAAGTGTTCCATACCTTTCTTAAGTGGGAATTGGTACCTTATATTTCCTTCTTTCATATCAATAATAGCACCAACCGTGCGAAGGAAAGGTCTTCCCAAAACAATGGGACAAGTGGGATTGCACTCAATGTCCAAGACAATAAAATCAACGGGGACCAGGTTATTGTTAACCATAATAAGAACATCATTGACTCCCCCCAAAGGTTTCTTCAAAACATTATCAGCAAGAAAAACATCCAAATAACAAAACTCCAAAAGTGGCAAATCAAGCATATCATAAAGTTTCTTAGGCATAACAGAAATACTTGCACCAAGGTCACACAAAGCATTGCAATCAAGTTCATTCACTTTTATTTTAATGATGGGCTCCCAACCATCTTCTAACTTCTTAGGGATAGAAGCTTCAAGTTTTAATTTCTCTTCCCTAGCTTTAATGGGAGCATTTGTAATATGTGTAGTAAAAGCAAGATTTGTAGTGCTAGCATTAGGACTTGTGGCTAACTTTTGCAAGAACTTAATAACTTCAGAGATATTACAATTATCAAAATCAAAATTATTATCATCAAAGCAAACCGAACCACTTTCTACCATATTCTTAAAAATTTCAACACTTTTATCAAGACTAGTTTCAGCAGTTTTAGGCAATTTTAACTTTTTGGAAGTATTAGAAGAAACATTGCCAACACCAATCATGTTACCATTAATTGGAGGTTTACTAGTATGTGGGGTAACATTATTTTCAGTAGTAGTAATGGTGCAAACTCTAACAATATCATCAACTTTAGCTAATTCTTCCTCTCTTTCCCATCTAGCACGTAATTGAGCCATCATCCTAACATTTTCATCAATTCGAATTTGGATGACATTTATTTTAGCAAAGGTCTTATTCTCATTAGTATCATTAGGCATGACTTTTGATTTTAAAGGATCAACATCAATAACCTTAGAGGCAAGAATATCAATTTTTCCAAACTTTTCCTCAACAGTTTTATTAAAAGCAGTTTGTGTAGTGATAAAATCCTTAAGCATGGTTTCAAGTTCAGAGGAGGTATTCCTATTATTGCTATAAGAATTACTATAGGAATTACCATAACCACCACTATTATTAGAAGGATAAGGCTTGTAGTTACTATTACCATAATTGTTCCTATAGGCATTGTTGTTGAAATTATTATTTTTAATGAAGTTCACATCAACATGCTCTTCTTGTGCAACTAAAGAAGCTAAGGGAACATTATTAGGATCCATATGAGATTTACCATTAGCAAGCATAGACATGATCATATCAATCTTTTCACTCAAAGAGGAGGTTTCTTCAACAGAATTTACCTTCTTACCTTGAGGAGTCCTTTCAGTATGCCACTCAGAATAATTAACCATCATGTTATCCAAGATTTTTGTTGCAGCCCCCAAAGTGATGGACATAAAAGTACCTCCAGCAGCTGAATCCAATAAATTCCTTGAAGAAAAATTTAGTCCTGCATAGAATGTTTGGATGATCATCCAAGAAGTCAGTCCATGGGTTGGACAATTCTTAACCTGAGATTTCATTCTTTCCCAAGCTTGAGAAACATGTTCATTATCAAATTTCTTAAAGTTCGTAATGCTACTCCTTAGGGAAATAATCTTAGCAGGAGGATAGTATTTTCCAATAAAAGCATCTTTGCATTTAATCCAAGAATCAATACTATTCCTAGGCAATGAAAGTAACCATTCTTTAGCTCTTCCTTTCAAGGAGAAAGGAAATAATTTCTGTTTTATAATGTCACCATCTATATTCTTATATTTTTGCATTTCACAAAGTTCAACAAAATTATTTAGATGGGCAGTAGCATCATCAGAACTAACACCAGAAAATTGCTCTTTCATGACAAGATCTAACAAAGCAGGTTTAATTTAAAAGAATTCTGCTTTGGAAGCAGGTGGAGCAATAGGTGTGCATATAAAATCATTATTGTTGGTGCTAGTAAAGTCACACAACTTAGTATTCTCAGCAGTAGTCATTTTAGCAATTTAAAGTGCAAACCGAAATAAACAATAATACTAAACTGAAATAATAAATAGCAAAAACCGAAATAACAATAATAATGCAAGTAACTAATTTTTTTGAATTTTTTATATTAAGCAAACAAGACAGTAATAAAGTAAATAAAATACAAGACAAAAAACAAAGTAAAGAGATTGGGAAGTGAGAGACTCCCCTTGCAGATGTGCTTCAGCTCCCCGGCAACGGCGCCAGAAATTCTTGATGCACTCACGGTGTAGTTGGAAAACCCCAAGAGGAAGGTGTGAAGTAGTGCAGCAGCAAATTTCCCTCAGTTATGAAACCAAGGTTATCAAACCAGTAGGAGATAAAGAACACGTCTGAAGGTCTCCCCCTTGCAATGGCGCCAGAAATTGCTTGGTGGAGGTGGAACCTGCACAACACAATCAAGAAACTTTGCCCCAACTCAACAATGAGGTTGTCAATCTCACCGGCTTGCTGTAACAAAGAGATTAAACGTATTGTGTGGAAAATGATGTTTGTTTGCAGAGAATGAAAGTAACAGTTTGCAGTTGGTTGTATTATCAGTTTAAAGAAAAGGACCGGGGTCCACAGTTCACTAGTGGTGTCTCTCCATAATAATAATAATAGCATTCATGCGGGTAAACAAATTACAGCTGGGCAATTGATAGAATAAAGAGCTGCATAATGATGCATATACTAATGACATGATGTCTAGTGTGAGATTCATTTGGGAATTACAACAATATACATAGACCGTTCCAACCGCATCTATGACTAATAATCCACCTTCCGGTTAGCGTCCGCACCCCTTTCAGTATTAAGTTGCAAGCAACAGATTATCGCATTAAGCAATGTGTGTAAAGTAAGTAAGTAACATCATCCTTAGATAAAGTACAACTGTTTTATCCCTTGTAGCAAAGTACATCTACAACCTTAGAGCTTTCTGTCACTGCCCCAGATTAAATAGAGACATGAACCCACTATCGAGCATAAATACCCCCTCTTGGAGTCACAAGCATCTACTTGGCCAGAGCATCTACTAGCAACGGAGAGCATGCAAGATCATAAACAACACACAACATGATATATTATGAAGCAATGACAAAGTATTCAATATTCATCGGATCCCAGCAAACACAACATGTAGCATTACATAAAGATGATCTTGATCATGATAGGCAGCTCGCAAGATCTAAACATGATAGCACAATAGGAGAAGACAACCATCTAGCTATTGCTATGGACCCGTAGTCCAAGGATTAACTACACACGCATCAGTCCGGAGGCGGGCATGGTGATGTAGAGCCCTCCGGTGATGATTCCCCTCTTCGGAAGGGTGCCGGGAGGAGCTTCTGAACCCTCCCGATCTTGGGTTGACGACGGCGGCGGCTCCGTGAGGAAAAGTGGAAAAGTGTTCTATGTTGATGTCTTAGGGTTTCGAGGGGATTATATAGGCGAAGGGGCGAAGGCGGTGGAGCCCCGAGGGCCCTAGCTCAGGTCCCGGCGCGGCCAGGGGGGGGAGCCGCGCCACCCTATGAGGTGGGTGCCTCGGGCCCCGTCTCCTTCTCCCCCTCGGACTTCTGGAACGTGTCGGAGATTTTAAGATCTTTGGTTTTTGTTTCGTCCAATTTCGAGAATATTTCCTTAAGTGGATTTCTGAAACCAAAAACAGCAGAAAACATGGAACTGGCACTGTGGCATATTGTTAATAGGTTAGTTCCAGAAAATGCATAAAACTATATAAAATGTATATAAAACATGTAGACAGTTGGTATAATATAAGCATGGAACATAAGAAATTATAGATACGTTTGAGACGTATCAGGGCCCACCTGGTCTTTCTTCCCTGGCTCACTGCTGCCGCCCATAGAACCCCGCTGAAGCCCCCAAGAACAGAGCAATATGAGTTGGATTGAGGGCGGAGAGCAGGGTGATTGAAGGCTCAAAGGAGCTCCATCGCCATCGCCATTGCCGTCGCCCGCCCGTCTCCCATCGCCCGACGAGAAGGAGGGACAAGAAAGGAGCTCCATCGCCCATGCCATTGTACGGCCGCCTTCGCGGTTTGGGGTTTTTCTGGTCGCCGACGGTTCCAGCTGCAGTCCATCAACCCCATTTCGATGGTCAGTTCTATCTTCTCTGCATGTTTCATTTTCCTGTTTGGTGCATTATAAGTGAGTAGATTTGATTTTTTGTTTGGCTTGCGGAATGGGGGAAAACCCCAGGTTCCACCTATTTATCTGGTTCTAAATTTCATTTGTTAAAATAGGATTCCGATAGCGATGTCGTCGATTACTGTGATATGTTCCTTTACGAAGCAACTTTCTGTTGCACACTAACTCGTCGTTCCAATACTTTCAAAGTCCCGATTGAACATGGTTACAAAACGGCCGTTGTAAGTATTGCCTTTCAAATTCGAGTGAATGTCATTTGTTTTTCCTTCAATGAGTGTCTTCATAGTTTCTCCGGTTTTGTATTACATGTATATTCTGCCATGCCCTTTAAGATATCTTCTTGAGAGCCGGGCAAGTGGCCCTTGTCGGCCCAGTGGATTCTAGGGTGTGCAGAGCCCACTCTCCACGGCCCTCACACGCGACGGCATCTACGAAGCGACTAAGGACCAAGCAGAACGCTTGGGGAGACCCCCGAGGGGAAAGCCCCCTCGAGGGGACTTGAGGAGGCAGCAAGGGGCCTGAAGGGGCTCCCCCCTAAGCTGCCCCCCTACAGGGCCTTCTCCCCCCTTGGAGAGGAGTCAACGCGACTCCCCCCACGAGGCCTCCGGGGCCCTGCGGGGATACTTCGCTACGAAGGAACCGCTGCAGAGCATACATGGCCTCTGCAGCAGCCGCAGAGTGACGCGCGCGTCTGCGCATGATGACGACGGCGCCGCAGTTGCCGTTCCGGTGATAAAAGGAGTCAACAAAGCTCTGTGTCCCCTGCGCCGCCAACAAAGCTTTCCTCTTTGGTGATAAAGCAGATGGCCGGCGCAACGCTCCAACGGCGACGTCACCGTGGGCACCCTCACGATCTCTGCAGTACCAGCGGGCCGCTCTGCAAAGGCGGCAGCTGCCCTGCCACGAAGGCAGGCTTTACGACCATAGACCAAGTCCATGGACGACCGAGCTGCGGGGCACCCCGCTCCTCCGCTTCGTCGCCATGTGGGAACCCTTCCACTGCGCAGGACGCAGGGATGAGGCCCGGGACGCCTTTATAAGGAGCGGGAGCACCACCGTAGCAAGGGATCGATCATTCATCCTTGTACACCCCACTATAGCTTAGCCTAGCCCAGGGAGCCCGAGGAGGAAGAAGGCCCGAACCTTCCCCCTCCGAGCTCCACACCGCCTCGCGAGGGCTCGCGGCAAGCTCATTGTACTGTAGCCCCTGCAGAGCAATACAGACAAGCAGGAGTAGCGGTTTTACCTCACCTTGAGGGCCGTGAACCTGGGTACGGGCCCAAGTCCATCCCTGTCGTGCAGTCCCTCCACAGGCACCACGAGCAACGTCGCTATGCCGGTTGACGGTTGTTGACCAACGTGTTCAGTCCCCTTCACGAACTTCTCCCCCGAGAGTGGTTATCCCTGTTCCGTGGGAATCACACCTCGACATTTGGCGCGCCAGGTAGGGGGCTGAGGCGCGTCTTCAACCTTCAGCCGGCCTCCGCACCATGGCGGACACCCGCACGACACGCGCCAATAGGCGCGCAGCTGACAGGGCTCACACAGAGCCCGGCACCGCTCCCACTCGTGGCCGCCGCGGCCGCCCTCGCGCTGCCGAGCGCGCCAACACCGGCCCGCATGTGGAGGAGCCCGAGAGCAAAGAGTACCATGACAGCGACCACCGCGACGACAGGGACAGCCCCCCGGAGCGCGACGACAAAGTTGAGTCTTCTCATCTGTCACGGCGCCAAGGCGCGTCTTCTCAGGGACGCCCGGAGCCCACGCCGCACACCGCGCTGCTCATGGCCCAGGAGCTCCTACGCTACCGGCCTAGCGTAGAGGCCCACGACCAGTGGCTGGACCGCCTCCACCACCTCGTCGACGTCGCGACCACGCGCCCCGCTCCGTCGCGATCCCTGGTCCATCACTCCGGCCGCGCGGGAACGGCTGCACCAGATGCGCCTCCGCCGCCGCCGGGACCACCTCCAGCTGCAGCGCAGAGAGCTCCCTCTCATGCTTCCTCGCCGCACGACTGCCAGATAGTGCAGCGCACTGCGCCTGACACGCGTGTGGGCATGGAGCGCCGCCGGGACCTCCAGAACCGCCTCGTCGAGGAGCTCGGTCAAGCGGGGCAGCAGAACCGCAGAGCTCTCCAAGGAGGAACCGCCACGTACGCCTCTGGCTGCATGGCCTTCACCCGCGCTCTGCGTCGCGTGGTCTGGCCGCAGAAGTTCAGGCCAGCCCTTCCCAAGGGCTTCGACGGGTCCACCAACCCTCTCGAGTTCCTGCAGCTCTACACCACCTCCATCCAGGCTGCAGGGGGAGACGACAAGGTCATGGCCAACTGGTTCTCCCACGCGCTCAGGGACTCCGCGCTGTCCTGGCTCCTCAACCTCCCCGAGGACTCCATCGACTCCTGGGAGGAGCTCTGCAAGCAGTTCGTCGCCAACTTCAAGGGCACGTACGAGCGCGCGCTCACCCACAATGACCTGCGCGCTGTGGTGCGGAAGAAGGATGAGACCCTCCGCAAGTACATCCAGCGCTTCAGCCAAGTGCGCACCAAGATCCCGAACATCCCCGACACGCAGGTCATCGCCGCCTTCAGGGAGGGCGTCACCAACCGCAGGATGCTTGAGAAGCTAGGCATCCACGACAAGCTCACCTCTGTGGTGAAGCTGTTCGACCTCGCGGACAAGTGCGCCAAGGCCGAAGAGGGACTCCTCTTCGTCAAGATGAGCCAGCGAGGGGACGACCAGGCTGAAGGCTCCAAGAGCCACAAGAAGCTCGAGGAGACCAAGCGCAAGACCACTGCTGTCCTAGCGGCAGAGCCAGCCACCAAGAACGCCCGCAGAAGCTCCCCCGAGCCTGGCGACAAGGAGGCGGACAACCGTCCATTCTGCGTCTACCACAACAGGCGTGGCCACGCCACAGACGACTGCTTCGACCTCAAGAGGCCGAGCAGGGAGCGCGAGCGAGGAGAAGGCAGCGGAAACCGCGGTAGAGGCCGCGGCTACCGCAGAGACGGCAGGGGCAGACGCGATGGCGGCTACCAGAGGCCGTCAGGCACTCAAGCCAACGCCGCCGAGAAGAACAACAATCTCCCTGACGAGGAAGACGGAGGCTACCAGGCCCCGAGAGGGGCTATGGCCTGCATCCTCGGCGGGGCTCAGGCGCCCAAGTCGAACAACCAGTTTAAGCAGTTCACCCGCGAGCTCAATGCCGCGCTCCCGAGCACTGAGACCTCCAGGCCCCTCAAGTGGTCACAGTACACCATCGCCTTCGACGCCAAGGACCACCCCAAGTCGACCAAGACTGTTGGAACCCTCCCCCTGGTCTGCTCCCCCACCATCAACAACATCACCGTCTCCAAGACGCTCATTGATGGGGGAGCGGGCCTGAACGTCATCTCTGTCGAGACTTTCGAGACGCTTCAAGTGCCCTACGAGTGGCTTATGCCGTCCAGGCCGTTCACAGGGGTCACCAGCGGTTCCATCGAACCCCTGGGCCAGGTCCGGCTAGCCGTCACCTTCGGCACGCAGAAGAACTATCGCACAGAGCTGATCGACTTCGATGTCGCCCACATCGGCCTGCCGTACAACGCCATCCTCGGCTACCCCGCCCTCGCGAAGTTCATGGCCGTCACGCACCATGCCTACAACATGGTCAAGATCCCCGGCAGCGCTGGCACCATCGCCATCCATGGTCATATCCTGGACGCCACGCGCGCTGTCGAGAGCGCCTACAAGGCAGCTGCCATGGCATTCCCGGCTGACGAGGACATGGAGCCTCTCAAGAGGCCCAAGAAGAAGAAACAAGTGGTCTCTCAGGAGCAAGCTGCTACGAAGAAGGTGTCGCTGGACACCACCAGCTCGGGGGCTGAAGGCTCGGGGGCTAGCCTCACCATAGGCGCTGCCCTGCCTCCCAAATAGGAAAGCGCGCTCGTCGCCTTCCTTCGGGCAAACTCTGACATGTTCGCGTGGACTCCGTCAGATATGTCCGGTGTACCAAGGGAGGTGATCGAGCACCACTTAGCCGTGTGTCCAGACGCACGCCCCGTCAAGCAAAAAGCACGCAAGCAAGCCCCTGAGAAGCAAGCATTCATCGTCAAGGAAGTAGAGAAGCTAAAGGCGGCGAAAGTCGTCCGCGAAGTCGCGCACCCCACTTGGCTCTCCAACGGCGTGGTTGTCCCTAAACCCGCTGGAGGAGGCCGACTCTGCATCGACTACACCGCTGTCAACAAGGCCTGCCCCAAGGACCCATACCCCATGCCGAGGATAGACCAGATCGTGGACTCCACCGCTGGCTGCGACCTCCTCTGTTTTCTGGACGCCTTCTCTGGTTATCACCAGATCAAAATGGCTAAAGAGGACGAGGAGAAGACAGCATTCCTCACCCCTTGTGGTGTGTACTGCTACACTTGCATGCCTTTCGGCCTGAAGAACGCTGGTGCCACTTTCCAGAGGCTCATGAGAATAGCCTTGGGGGCACAGATGGGTAGGAACACAGAGGCCTACGTCGATGACATCGTGGTCAAGTCTCGAGAGGGAGACACCCTCTTGAAGTATCTCGAGGAAACCTTCGCCAGCCTGCGCAAGGTGAACATCAAGCTGAACCCCGCCAAATGCATCTTCGGGGTCCCTTCAGGCAAGCTCCTCGGATTCCTGGTGTCCCACCGCGGCATAGAAGCAAACCCAGACAAGATCAAGGCCATAGAAGGAATGCAGCCTCCTCGCCGACTCAAGGACATGCAGCGCTTAGCGGGCTGCATGGCCAGCCTTGGCCGATTCATCTCCAAGTTCGGCGAGAGAGCCCTGCCATTTTTCAAGATCATGAAGAGATCTGGCCCGTTCAAGTGGACCCCTGAGGCGGACAAGGCCTTCGAGGACTTAAAGAAGTATCTAGCCAGCCCACCAGTCTTGGTGGCCCCCCAGGACAGGCGAGCACCTGAAGCTATACCTTTCAGCCACTCCTCAGACCGCAAGCGCCGTCTTGGTAGTCGAGAGGGAAGAGCCTGTCCTCCCCAAGAAGAGCACTGCCACTCCAAGCCCAAAACCCCCCGACAAGGATCTCGTCGAAGGAGCAGCCTCCACAGACCCGCTGCCAGGCCCACCACCTCAAGTCGAGCCTGCTCCCGGCACCCCTGTCGAGACCCCCCTGCAGGCGGATCTCGACAAGGGCCCTGAGGAGCCTCCGCAGAGGGCTGACGCTGCAACCTCACTGACAACCCTTGTCGAGCACCCCGTCTACTTCGTCAGCACAGTGCTGCGGGACGCTCGGGAGAGGTATCCAATGCAGCAGAAGATCCTCGTCGCGCTCCTCATCGTCTCCAGGAAGTTGCGACACTACTTCCAGGGCCACCCCATCACGGTGGTCACCTCTTTCCCCCTGGAGCAGATCCTGCGCAACCCCAACACCACAGATCGTGTCGTGGGATGGAACATAGAGCTGCATTCATTCAACTTGCGCTTCGACACCACGAGAGTCATCAAGGGGAGAGCGCTGGCCGACTTCATCGCCGAATGGACTGACCCAAGCCCTGAAGAGCCTCGGGGGGAAGAGGCCGAGCCCTCTGGAGACACAATGCCCAGCCTGTGAAAATATGTGTGATGTGCAACATTGACAAGTGATAAGTAGAACATTGATATGGATACTTCTCTTTGGATTAATACTTTGCTAGTGGTGTGCTGGTCCATTAGTTTCTTATGTGATAATATGGTGTGAGTTTTGTGGAACTTACCCTGAGTCAAGTCGTGGACTTGTGCTCGTATTGGTTATTTGTTATGTTCGCTTTCAGGTGTTGTCAGAGCTGGAGGAACGTGGTCGATGACGGGATCGTGGGATAAAGCTTGGGAGAAGCTGAGATCGAGGGATCAAGGTCATGCGAGACGTTCATGCGATGCAACAATGAAAGTGAAGGATATGATGATCCGGGAGGGCACCGGCTTGTCGTACATGGATTGTACCAGAGATGTAACAGTGGTGGTGCATGGCAGTGCAAGGAGTGCACATCTCCTGTGCATTGGAATTTGGCATGCACGTACAAGCTTGCAAGTGCTAGGCTGCTAGCCGATCGATCATGTGCGTACGTTGCATAGCAGGCGCATGAGGTGAATGCGTGCTGCTGCTTAGACAAGGCAGCAGCAAAGGAGCATAGCTGGGTTACGATCGATAGATGGGATCGCTGAAGCTCAGACATGCTCTGTCAACAGACGCGCGAGGCGGCAGCAGGTCGTGCGAGCAGCACGCTGCAGGATAGACGTCCTCTGTCCTCGAGCGATCGCTGGCTGAAGGAAGGCGAGCGATGCGAGGCGCGGTTCGGCCCAGGACAGAGCGTCGATGGACTCGGATGGTGCGACGAGGAGAAAAATAACATTTTGCTTCGGCCGTCGTTTCGTTTTGGACTCGGTTTAGGGTTTGCCTAGCTCTTTAAATAGAGGGGTATCGTCTAAGTTATTGGGTGTGTCTCAGGAGAGGAACTCAGATAATATCTAGCCTAGATTTATTTGGAGAGTTCTTAGTTGCGGCATGCATCTTCTGTAATCGATCGACATCGTTGCAATAGAGTGATCTTTGGCGGTGTCATCTCTTGGCTTCTTTGATCTTGGTAAAATCTTCGTGTTAGATTTCTCTAATACTTTGCTACAGGTTTGTCACGAGATCAAGGGAAGTTTGCGGTGCGATTAATCTGTCTTTCTTGCTAATTTTCGAAATTAGATCTAGATAGATTTTCGTAGTCATATGTCAGTTGCTTTTGGTCTGATTGTATCTTTTGATTGGTAACTCCGATTGAATTGATTCTTAGTGCTTTGGATAGATACTTTTCATATCTTTCACTCGAGTATTCAGACGCATTTTAAGGATCAGTAGATCTTGAGATACAACTGATTTAGCATCACGAACAGATTAGGGTTTCAGGTTTCGAACTTTTGAAAAAGTTGTAATTTGCTTCCGCGCAATCATTCACCCCCCCTCTGATTGCCTATCTTGATCTCTCAATTGGTATCAGAGCCACATACCTTCTAATCTATCTTAACCGGTTGATTAGAATTGCTAGACATGGATAGGTATTCTACCAAACCCTGTGTTTTCGATGGTGTTGACTTTCAGTTCTGGAAGGCGAAGATGAAGGCATACATCATGGCGCAAAGCTATGCCATCTGGGAGAAAGTCTCCAAGCCTTACGAGCCTCCAGCGGACGATGCTATCACGGCAACAAATTTGGTCCACGTGGAGAACAATTACAAGGCGAGGAACTTCATCATCCAAGGCCTGCAACGAAGTGACTTCGACCGTGTCTCTCACCTGTCATCTGCTCATGAGGTATGGAACGCACTTTGTAGTTACCATGAAGGATCAAACTCTGTTAAGGAGGTGCGTCAGGACATGTACAAAAAGGAGTATATGAGGTTTGAGATGAAGACAGGTGAATCTTTGGATGAATTCTTTGCTCGTTTTAATAAGATTCTCAGTAATTTACGTGCATTAGGTGTTATCTATACTGATGCTGAGGTTTCTAGGCAGCTTTTGGGTGCTTTAGATATGTCCATCTGGGAGATGAAAGTTACATCCATTAGAGAGGCTACTGTCATGAGCGCACTTACACTTGATATCTTATATTCAAAATTGAAAACTCATGAATTAGACATTCTAGCTAGGAGAACTGGTTCCAAATCAATTGCACTTGTTACTAATCCTAGCAACTCTAACGATGCTAATTCTTCACATTGCTATGCATTGTCTTCTTTATCTGAACTAACTGATGAACAACTAGAGCAATGCCCAGAAGACGAATTGGCACTTCTCACCTCTCGCTTTTCACGTGCCCTGCAAAATATTCGTTCAAGGAAGAGAGGTGGGAACTTCACTCCAAGGTGTTTTGAATGTGGTGACCCCAATCACTTTCGCCAAAACTGCCCAAAGTTTTTATCCAAGATGGCGAAAGAAGGAAATGGGGATCATTCTGTCAAAGAGGACAAGAAGAATAAGCACAACCTTAATTTCAAGAATAAGAAGAAGGGTGACTTTGCTCGAGCGGTGGCTCACAGTATTTTCTCCGTCATTAATGAATATGGTGAACCATGCTTGAGTGATGTGGATATAGAATCTGATGAAGATGATACACCCAAAGGCAAGCGTGACATTAGTGGAATGTGTTTGATGGCTAGCAACAAGAGCACTACCTCATGCGACGACTATGACAGCGACAACAACAATGAGGTCGAACTTTCTTACGATTAATTACTTGAAAGTGCTAGTAAATTGAGTTCTTTGCTAGACCATGCCACTAAAAGAATTAAGAAATATGACTTGAAAATTGCATCTCTAAATTCTGAAATTACTAGACTCAAATCTATTATTCCTGATGATGATTCTTGCAAGTCTTGTAATTCTATCTACTCTGAGCTTACTTATTTGCGTTCTATTCATGATGACACTCTTGATAAGCTTAGAGTTGCATTAGATAACAATGAGAAACATGTTGCGCATAAACGTAAACAAATTAACGATGCTAGCATGGATACTTCTGATTTGATAGATTCAACTTCTTGTGATAATTGTCATACTCTTGAATTGAAGTTGAAAGATGCAAATGCTAGGGTTTCTCATGTTGAAAATGCTTTACATTTACATGAGATTGTCTCCTGTGCTAATTGTAAAAGTGGAAAACAAACCATGGATGCTGCTTGCGATAACTGTCTTGTTTTGTCTCATCAAGTTAACTATCTACAAGCTTCTTTACAGAAGTTTTCCAGTGGACATAAAAATCTGAATATGATCTTAGATAATTCTAAAGTGCGTAAAAACAAGACAGGACTTGGGTTCAATGCTCATGCTCATTTTAAAGCTAATCCACCCATTGTTGTTAAATCACATGGAAATGGAATTTTTGAAACGTCTAGTAAACCAACCAATGTGATTTTTAAGTCTGCTGGCATCATGTCTAATGGTCCTCCACCCAGTGCTAATGTAGATCATACATCACATGCTAAATCTAAAAGTAGGTACAATTGCACTTTCTGTGATAAATCTAGATATGTTGTAGGTTCCTGTTTTAGACTAGCTAAACTTATTAAGAAAGAAAGAAAGCAAGCTAGATCTAATGCCTTCAAGGCACATCATGCTCGTCATAATACTTTTGCTTCTCAATATGTGCCTAGGGTGAATGTTTCACCATCCATGACTACTTGCACGAGACATATAAAACATGTCCCCATGTATAAAGAAACTCGTGTTTTGCCTACTGGCCGTATGTCTCAGTACTGGATACCTAAAAGTTTCTTATCTAACCCCAGTACTGAGGCATCGGCATGTGTTTTTTGTTTGTAGGCACTTCGCGTGAGGAAGGAGAACATATGGTTAGTGGATTCCGGTTGCTCTCGTCACATGACCGGTGACAAAAATTGGTTCTCCTCTCTCACGCGTGCATCTCGGGCTGAAAGTGTAACTTATGGAGATGCTTCTACTTCTACTGTTGTGGCGAAAGGTACAATTAAGGTAACCGATAATTTCATGTTCAAAGATGTTGCTTTGGTTGAAAATCTGAAAGACAACTTGTTATCAGTTTCACAAATGATTGATGAGGATCTGGAGGTTTCATTTAAGAAAAATTCTTGCAAAGTTTTAGATGCTTCAGGTGATCTTGTTTTTGAGATATCACGTTTTGGGAGAGTTTTTAAGGCTGATTTCGATGCTTCTTCAAATGTTAAGTTTAGGTGTCTAGTTGCCAATACATCTATGGATTTATTCTTTTGGCATCGTAGACTTGGGCATATTGGTTTTGATCATCTTACTCGTATAAGTGGTATGAATCTTTTAAATGGTTTGCCTAAACTTAAGAAAGAAAAGGATATTGTATGCTCTCCTTGTAGACATGGTAAGATGGTTGCAGGTTCACATGCTCGCATTACCAGTGTCATGACTAATGCTCCAGGACAACTTCTACACCTTGATACGGTTGGTCCATCAAGGGTACAATCTTTTGGTGGTAAGTGGTATGTTTTGGTGATTGTTGATGATTATTCAAGATATTCTTGGGTTTATTTTATGGCATCTAAGGATGAGGCTTTTAGTCATTTTAAGAGTCTTGTGCATAGGTTAAATGTTGAGCACCCAGGATCCTTGAAAACAATAAGAAGTGATAATGGAACTGAATTTAAGAATTCCTATTTTAATCATTTTTGTGATGAACTAGTCATTGAGCATCAATTTTCTTCACCTTATGTACCACAACAAAATGGTGTAGTGGAGCGTAAGAATAGAACTCTAGTTGAGATGGCCCGTACTATGCTTGATGAATTTTCTACTCCTAGAAAGTTTTGGGCTGATGCTATATCTACTGCTTGTTATGTTTCAAATCGTGTATTCTTGAGATCTAAAATTGGTAAAACACCATATGAACTACGATTTGGGCGCAAACCTGTTGTATCTCACCTAAGAGTTTTTGGTTGTAAATGCTTTGTGCTTAAACCTGGCAATCTAGATAAGTTTGAATCTAGATCATATGATGGCATTTTCCTTGGATATCCTGCTCATTCACGTGGTTACCGTGTTTATGTTTATGGGACTAACCGGCTAATGGAAACCAGTGAAGTGACTTTTGATGAGGCTAGTTCTGGCTCTAGTCCTCCTAATTCTGATGCAGGAACATATGTTCAGGGGGAGGAGATTTTTGTAGATGATGAAGATGAGGAGGAGGATGGCGCGCCCCCTGCTGTCTCTGCACCATCAGCAGAGGTTCCTACACCTACAACAACTGCTACTACATCTAGACATCCTCAAGAGACTACTTCAACTACAAATGTTGAGGTTGAGCAAGCTGCTGAGTCAAATATTTCAGCCCCCCAATACATTCAGAAATGGCATCCTCCTGAGAAGATTATTGGAAGCATAACTGAGAGAGTCACACGGTCAAAGTTTGTCGATTCTGACTCTCACACTCATTCTGCTTTTGTTGCTTCTTTTGAGCCCAAAGATATATCTCATGCATTAACTGATGAATCGTGGATCAATGCCATGCATGAGGAATTAGAAAATTTTGAACGTAACAAAGTTTGGACGCTTGTTTCGCCACCTCCTGGTCATACTCTTATTGGAACACGTTGGGTTTTCAAAAATAAACAAAGTGAGGATGGTGTTATTGTTCGTAACAAAGCTAGGTTGGTTGCTCAAGGTTTTACTCAAATTGAAGGCCTTGATTTTGATGAAACTTTTGCTCTTGTTGCTAGATTGGAAGCTATAAGAATTTTATTGGCATTTGCTGCATCTAAAGGTTTTAAGCTTTATCAAATGGATGTTAAAAGTGCTTTTCTTAATGGCTTTATTGATGAGGAGGTTTATGTTAAGCAACCACCTGGTTTCGAGAATTCAAAGTTTCCCAACCATGTTTATAAACTTTCAAAAGCTTTGTATGGTTTAAAACAAGCCCCACGTGCATGGTATGATAGGTTGAAAACCTTTTTACTTGGAAAGGGGTTTACCATGGGAAACATTGATAAAACACTCTTTGTGCTCAAGCATGGCAATGATCAACTTTTCGTACAAGTTTATGTTGATGATATCATCTTTGGGTGTGCCTCTCATGCTTTGGTGTCAGAATTTTCAGAAACTATGAGCAGGGAATTTGAAATGAGTATGATGGGTGAACTTACTTACTTTTTGGGACTACAAATCAAACAAACAAAGGATGGTACTTTTGTACATCAAAGTAAGTATACGAGGGATCTTCTACGGCGTTTTGAGATGGAAAACTGCAACCCCATTATGACACCAATGGGATCTACAACGTCACTTGATCTTGATGAGAATGGTAAACCTGTTGATCAAAAGATGTATAGGAGTATGATTGGTTCACTTCTTTATCTTGCCGCTTCTAGACCGGATATACAATTTTCTGTATGCTTGTGTGCGCGATTTCAAGCTTCCCCACGTGCATCACATCTACAAGCTGGAGGATCTTCAGGAATCTACATGGCACCCAATCTTTTGGCATTTGGCTTTCTGCTTCCTCTAGTATTTCATTGCGTGCATTTTCAGATGCTGATTTTGGAGGTTGTAGAATTGATAGGAAGAGTACATCTGGTACATGCTTATTTTTGGGTGATTCATTAGTACTATGGTCCTCTAAGAAACAAAGTTCTGTTGCACAATCTACTGCTGAAAGTGAATATGTAGCTGCTGCTTGTTGTTGCTCACAGATTTTATGGATAATAGCTACATTGAAAGATTATGGGGTTACTTTAGAAAGTGTACCACTTTACTGTGATAACACTAGTGCTATCTGTATTGCTAAAAACCATGTGCAACATTCTAGAACTAAGCACATAGATATAAGATATCATTTTCTTAGAGATCATGTGGAAAAAGGAAATGTTGTGCTACATTTTATAGACACTGAACGTCAATTGGCAGACATCTTTACTAAACCATTGGATTCTTCTCGGTTTGCTTTTCTTAGAGGTGAACTTGGTGTAATCAAACCATACGGTATGGTTTGAGGGGGAGTTTTGGAGTCATTTTGTAACATATGTAAAATACTTCTTCACTTGCGTGTCTCTAGTTACAATTTTTTTTCTTCTTGTTAAGTTTTATCTTTGATAATTGAAAACACACTCAAAAAACTGGAAACAAATGAGCATTATATTTTATCCTGGAATGACATTTTGCAATCATGTTTATGCTTTAAGGAAATTGTTATTTTATGTGTATGCTCGTCTAAGATAGTTTATCACATGGCTTTCTAATACGAATGATAACTCGAACTAAATCTTGTCATGGTCAAACTTTATTAGCTGTGTTGGTCTTGGTTACTCAATTAATTACTATCAATGATGAATAAATTATGGTATCAAGATTTAAAATGTGCAAATGACACATGTTGTCAAGCAAGTTCTCTAATATATATGCATATGTCACACTCAACTTCACGAGACTGCTTACCATTGCACTTTGGTATGAACTTGGAAGTTGTTGCTGTTGTTCTTAAACCTTTGCCTTAAGCTTCTGATTGCCTACCATTGTCTTAAGCTTTTGATTGTTATTGCACCGTGAACATAGGCTTGGCATGGTACTTTGAATATAGGCTTGGCAAGGTTTAATTGACATGGTTTAGAACTTCGTTGGAAATTAAGTTTCTCATTTTTACAAATGTTTTAAATATAACTTGCTCAAAGTAATTGTGTATTCAAGTATTGAGATAGTTGATAAAGGGAGACCATGTCTTGTAATAAATTGTAACAATACTTGATTCTTGGTCATGTGTGAATTGCCTTATACTTGTATACATGTCGAGTACAACTACTTTTTGCATGACTTGGATGTGGAATTGCCATTTTCATGATATCTTATAATGCTCACTCAAGTACACAAAAAAAAATGAAATATGACAAACTACAAAAGTATTTTCCCTTCTAGCATTAGAAACATCTTTTTAAGGGGGAGTTGTGGTTTTGATGAAATTCATTGTCAAACGGGGAGAGATTTCCAACACATATACACACCACATCTGTACTTTTGGGTTCTTGGTATGTGTTTTTGTACACATATTTTTGGATCTTCTATTTTGTTGATTCTTCTATTTTTCACTTTTTTCTCTTAGAATATGTATGCCAATCAATGTTCGGTGTTTATGTGGTGTTGCCAATGTTTTCATCAAGGGGGAGATTGTGAAATCATGTGTGATGTGCAACATTGACAAGTGATAAGTAGAACATTGATATGGATACTTCTCTTTGGATTAATACTTTGCTAGTGGTGTGCTGGTCCATTAGTTTCTTATGTGATAATATGGTGTGAGTTGTGTGGAACTTACCCTGAGTCAAGTCGTGGACTTGTGCTCGTATTGGTTATTTGTTATGTTCGCTTTCAGGTGTTGTCGGAGCTGGAGGAACGTGGTCGATGACGGGATCGTGGGATAAAGCTTGGGAGAAGCTGAGATCGAGGGATCAAGGTCATGCGAGACAATCATGCGATGCAACAATGAAAGTGAAGGATATGATGATCCGGGAGGGCACCGGCTTGTCGTACATGGATTGTACCAGAGATGTAACAGTGGTGGTGCATGGCAGTGCAAGGAGTGCACATCTCCTGTGCGTTGGAATTTGGCATGCACGTACAAGCTTGCAAGTGCTAGGCTGCTAGCTGATCGATCATGTGCGTACGTTGCATAGCAGGCGCATGAGGTGAATGCGTGCTGCTGCTTAGACAAGGCAGCAGCAAAGGAGCATAGCTGGGTTACGATCGATAGATGGGATCGCTGAAGCTCAGACATGCTCTGTCAACAGACGCGCGAGGCGGCAGCAGGTCGTGCGAGCAGCACGCTGCAGGATAGACGTCCTCTGTCCTCGAGCGATCGCTGGCTGAAGGAAGGCGAGCGATGCGAGGTGCGGTTCGGCCCAGGACAGAGCGTCGATGGACTCGGATGGTGCGACGAGGAGAAAAATAACATTTTGCTTTGGCCGTCGTTTCGTTTTGGACTCGGTTTAGGGTTTGCCTAGCTCTTTAAATAGAGCTTCTCAAAAAAAAAAAAAAAAGCTCTTTAAATAGAGGGGTATCGTCTAAGTTATTGGGTGTGTCTCAGGAGAGGAACTCAGATAATATCTAGCCTAGATTTATTTGGAGAGTTCTTAGTTGCGGCACGCATCTTCTGTAATCGATCGACATCGTTGCAATAGAGTGATCTTTGGCGGTGTCATCTCTTGGCTTCTTTGATCTTGGTAAAATCTTCGTGTTAGATTTCTCTAATACTTTGCTACAGGTTTGTCACGAGATCAAGGGAAGTTTGCAGTGCGATTAATCTGTCTTTCTTGCTAATTTTCGAAATTAGATCTAGATAGATTTTCGTAGTCATATGTCAGTTGCTTTTGGTCTGATTGTATCTTTTGATTGGTAACTCCGATTGAATTGATTTTTAGTGCTTTGGATAGATACTTTTCATATCTTTCACTCGAGTATTCAGACGCATTTTAAGGATCAGTAGATCTTGAGATACAACTGATTTAGCATCACGAACAGATTAGGGTTTCAGGTTTCGAACTTTTGAAAAGTTGTAATTTGCTTCCGCGCAATCATTCACCCCCCCTCTGATTGCCTATCTTGATCTCTCACAGCCACTGGACCATGCACTTCGACGGAGCCTTTGCCTGCCACAATGGCGGGGCAGGCGTCGTCCTAACTTCGCCCAAAGGCGACAAGCTCTACTACGCTGTCCGGTTATGCTTCACGATTGACAAGATCTCCAACAACATCGCCGAATACGAGGGCCTCCTCGCCGGATTAAGGGCCGACGCCAGAAAATAGTCTTTGATGACCCACAAGTATAGGGGGTGTATCGTAGTACTTTCGATAAATAAGAGTGTTGAACCCAACGAGGAGCAGAAGGTGCTGACAAGCAGTTTTGATGAGGATTTCACTGTAAATACTAGCAGACATGTTTTTAGGAGTTTTTGATATAGCAGATAAATAAAGTGCAAGTAAATAAAGCGCAACAATAATAATTGCAGCTAGTGGCCCACTCCTTTCTAGAGCAAAGGACAAGCCGGTTTGTTTACTTATGATGACCAAGCGTTCCTGAGGACACACGGGATTTATGTCTAGTGCTTTCGCTTCATATAGATGATTAATCTTTAGTGTTTTGATAAGTGTTGCGTGGGTGAACCTATGCTAATGCACCGCCCTTCCTAGGACTAATACATACTTGTGATTATACCCCTTGCAAGCATCCGCAAATACAAGAAAGTAATTACGATAAATATAACCACAACCTTAAACTCTGAGATCCTGCTATCCCTCATGCATCGAGATATTAACGGGGGTTTAGGTTTCTGTCACTCCGGCAACCCCACAATTAATATTCGAATACACAATGCATTCCCCTAGGCCCATAAAGGTGAAGTGTCATGTAGTCGACGTTCACATAACACCACTAGAAGAATAACACCACAACTTAAATATCAAACCATTAAATATTACTCAACATAATTCACTACTAACATCTATACTTCACCCATGTCCTCAAGAACTTAACGAACTACTCACAACACATCATATGGGACATGATCAGAGATGATATAATGATGGGTAACAATCTGAACATAAACCTTAATTCAACGGTTCCACCCAATAGCATCAATAACAATAGTAATTAACACCGGGAGAGTTTCCCCTATCAAACACACAAGATTTAGCCCTAGATGTTACAGCGGGAACGGAGTGGAGCGGCGGAGATGACGATGACGGCGGTGGAGATGATGGTGATGACGATCCCGATGAAGTGCAGCTTGATGACGGTGACGATGGCGACGATTTCCCCCCTCCGGGAAGGGATTTCCCCGGCAGATTTCAGCCTGCCGGGGAGCTTTCTTCTCTCTGGTGTTTTCCGCCTCGTGGAGGCGGCGGAATAATTCTGGCTCTCCGTGGGATGTCTTAGGTTTTCGGGGGGGGGGGGGGGGGGGGGGGGATGAAGTACGCGATGGGGCTCGGCCAGAGGTGGGCCAGGGCGGCCTCACCCCGTGCCCGCGCGGTAGAAGGGGGACCCGCGCCTGGGCATGGTGTGGGCCCCCTGGTCCCGTGATGCACACGGTGGGTGTGTTGTTGGGAGACCCCAAGAGGAAGGTATGAAGTAGTGCAGCAGCAAGTTTCCCTCAGTTGTGAAACCAAGGTTATCGAACCAGTAGGAAATAATGAGTTCCCCCGAGGTGTCAACCGTGCCAGAAAATGCTTCCTGGGACGTAGGTGACGTGGAACCTGCACACAACACAATCAAGATACTTTGCCCCAACTTAACGGTGAGGTTGTCAATCTCACCGGCTTGCTGTAACAAAGGATTAAACGTATGTGTGGAAGAAAGATGTTTGTTTGCAGAAAGTAACAGGTTTGCAGTTTGTGGTTTATCAGATTAAAGAGAGGGACCGAGGTCCACAGTTCACTAGTGGTGTCTCTCCATAAATAATAATAATAACATTCATGCGGGTAAACAAATTACAGCTGGGCAATTGATAGAATAATGATGAGCAAACCAATGCATATACCAACGTTATGATGTCTAGTGTGAGATTCATTCGGGCATTACAACAATATACATAGACCGTTCCAACCGCATCTATGACTAATAATCCACCTTCCGATTAGCGTCCGCACCCCTTTTATTATTAAGTTGCATGCAACAGATTATCGCCTTAAGCACTGTGTGTAAAGTAAGTAAGTAAGTAACATCATCCTTAGACAAAGTACTACTGTTTTATCCCTAGTAGCAACAGTACATCTACAACCTTAGAGCTAGCTGTCACCACCCCAGATTTAATAGAGACATGAACCTACTATCGAGCATAAATACCCCCTCTTGGAGTCACAAGCATCTACTTGGCCAGAGCATACACAAGTAACGGAGAGCATGCAAGATCATTAAATAGCACACACATGATATATTATGAAGCAATAACTTTAGTACTCAATATTCATCGGATCCCAGCAAACACAACATGAAGTATTACATAACGGTGATCTTGATCATGATAGGCAGCTCACAAGATCTAAACATGATAGCACAAGAGGAGAAGACATCCATCTAGCTACTGCTATGGACCCGTAGTCCAAGTGTAGACTACTCACGCATCAGTCCGGAGGCGGTCATGGCGACGTAGAGGCCTCCGGTGACGATTCCCCCTCCCGGCAGGGTGTCGGGGAGAAGTTCTGATATCTCCCGAATTGGTGTTGACGACGGCGGCGGCTCGGGACCTGTGGAGGAAAATATGAACACCGTGCTAGGGTTTTTGGTCTGGGGGGTATATGTAGGCGAAAGGGCGAGGTCGGTGGCGCCCCGAGGGGCCCACACCACGTCCTCGCGGGGCCAGAAGGCCAGCCGCGCATGGACCTGATGAGGCCGCCTCGGTCTCCGTCTTCGTTTCTCCTTCGGACTTCTGGAACGTCTCGAGAAAAATAGGAGCTTTGGAAAAGAAATCGTCCGATTCCGAGAATATTTCCTTAAGTACTTTTCTGAAACAAAAAACAGCAGAA
The DNA here is from genome assembly GCA_026929855.1 of Poa annua. Lineage (NCBI taxonomy): Eukaryota > Viridiplantae > Streptophyta > Magnoliopsida > Poales > Poaceae > Poa > Poa annua. The sequence continues at coordinate 79,550,490 of CM049433.1, forward strand.
AACAGGGAACTGGCACTGTGGCATCTTGTTAATAGGTTAGTCCCAGAAAATGCATAAAACTATATAAAATGCATATAAAACATGTAATAACTTGGTATAATATAGCATGGAACATAAGAAATTATAGATACGTTGGAGACGTATCAGCCCCACCTTGGCCTCCACTCGTGGCTCCCTCCATGATCTGGCAAAATAATAATTTCCACGGTCTTCGTTTTGTTTTCTGAGCTTTGCAAATAATGTATCTTGACGGTGCTTTTTCCAGCAGATTCCATACTCCGGTGATCAACTCTTCAATAATCATCAAACATGCAAAATAGATGAAATAACATAAGTATCATCTCCAAATATGAAATATATCAATGAATAACAGCAAATTATGATATAAAATAGTGATGCAAAATATACGTATCAATGATCTCCTTCGATTCCCCGTCCCAGCGGAGTGCCAGAACAGGAACTTCTGGTCCCCGAATTGAATTTCGAGGAGGCGGCGGCGCTCGGGTGTGTTTCTCGGAAAAGTATCTGTGTGGGTGTCGTTTTCAGGTCTGGAGGGGTTTATACCCGAGAGGGGGGCTCGAGGGCGTGGCCGAGTCGGCCACACCATATGGTGGCGCGGCCAGGAGCCTGCCGCGCCTCCACGTGGTGTGGGTGGCTCCCTGCCCCCCTCGTCTCCTCTTCTGGCTCCTGGGGTCTTCGGGGAAAATAATGACTTTGGCTATTTTTCTGGAATTTTCCTAAAAGTTGATTTTCTGCACAAAAACGAGACACCAGGGCAATTCTGCTGAAAACAGTGTTAGTCCGTGTTAGTTGCATTCAAAACACACAAGTTAGAGGTAAAACAATAGCAAAAGTGTTCGGGAAAGTAGATACGTTTTGGACGTATCAAAACCCTCGAGTCACCCTTGTGGGGAAAACAAGTCTTCCACATCTACAAACTCTGCACTTGGAGCTCAACCTAAGCGTATTATATTTACGCCCATCAAGACTGTTTTCTGACGCCGTTGCCGGGGAGCTGTTGCTTTGAAGATTTGTCCTACTAGTCTCCCAGCCACGCACCAGACTGTTTTTTGGCGTCGTTGCCGGGGAACTAGTGGAAGGTTATCTCACAACAAAGTCAACATCACCACCGTGTGCAAACACCTAAGCTTGGGGAGGTTGCACCTACGTGAGCATCATCTCGTCCATCTTTACCTTCAAAGCATTTTATTTTGTTTTGTTATTGTCTTTTATTATTTCGGTTTGCTATTTTTATTTTCAGTTTTGCATTTTATCTTACTTTTATTATTTCGGTTTACATTATTTAGTGTCATTTTATTTTCAGTTTTGCATTAAAAATTAAAAATACATAAAAACTGGTGTTGCTTTTAATATGTATGCTAAGCTATGGAGGAAGGATATGTCAAAACTATGGGTTCCTACTATGAATAACGATCAAGCAAAGAAGGAAATAGAATGCTTGAATTGCTTGAACGTCTGGATGATATGGCTACTGAGTTTTATGAATTACATGATGCAACTTGCTGATTTAAAAAAGATTATAAACACTTTCCCTATCAATGTAAGAACAATAGTGATCCTATACTTGCTTGTTATCGTGAAAATAAATTTCAATGTCCTGATATAGAACAAGTTGAGAGTATTGCTTATGTTGCAGCCCATGAAATAGACTTGCATATTGATAATTTTTTTGCAACTAGTCATGAAGCTCGTGTGATGAAAGGACACATTTCTCTTCTTCTCCAATTTTGCAAAAATGAATTTAGTGATAATGTTTATGTTAAAGAAAGAATTTTTGCTGCCATGGAAAGTACTAATATCTTGCAGGAAGAGGATGATGAAACAATAAGCTTGGAAGAGTAAGTATGTGAAGAGGACATGGAAATGGATATGTTCCAACCTAAGCTTGGGGAAGAGTTGGATCTCCCAACTTCACCTTCAACAAATGATAGTAATACTCAAACTAAAAAATCTTTTGTTATTTATGAGAACCCATGTTATGATGAGTGTGAAACTGAAAATTCTATGGTCCTATATAATAAACCATGCTATTATGATGAAACTAATAATGCTCCTTTACTTTTTAGTAATGCTACTAGTGAACTTATTGATGATAATGAGGAGTGTTGCTTAAATATGCTATATGACCTATGCTTATTGATAATCATCTATGTTTAGAAGTTGTTACTTATTTGCGTGAGGATAAAAATGATATAATTGCTTCTTGTGATGGTACTCTTACTCATGAGAGTCGTCCTACCTTGGATTCTCCTAATTACACTATGGAGGAGAAATTTGCTTATGTTGAGAACTACTTATGTGGTTTGCAATTATCTCTAGTTCCAAATATTTGTTGCAGCCATGATATTAAACTTAAGATTGATCTTAATACTTATTATGAAATAAGGAAGCATGCTAATTAATTCCATAATAAATTTAATGATCCTCTTTATATGCCTAAATTACCTAAGTTGGAAGACTCTATTGGTTATATGGTTGAATATACTTCTACTACTTGCAACTATCATGAAAGGGGAGGTATTGAGAACCCTCTTTATGTTACTAATAATTATATGCTGCAAGTACATTATGATAATATGCATTGGAAAAATCATATTTATTGTTATTCACTTTTATACAAAATGCCAATGCATAGAAAGAAAGTTAAACTTCCTTGTTACTACTTTTGTGTTTTGTTTTTCTCTCTACCAAGGTTCAACTTGATTATTATTTTGATTGGTTTGAGAGAACCATGGGATCCTGGTATAGTGCATGGAGCACTTCCCAAGGAAGAGGGACACACCAAAGTTCAAAATCCCTCATGAGTTTCGTCCACAGTAAATATCAAGTAAGAAGCCTAGCTATATGGCTATAAAGAAAGCGTTTTACAGGAGGCAACCCGGATGTTTTTATTTGAAATTTTCTTTGAGTCCTCTTGCTGTAACAAGAGACTTAGTTTTTATTTTAGTTTCTGGAATTTTTATAAAGTGCCAAGTTTTACCCACTTTGGCTTGAAAAGGTTGCTTTTTTCCATTCGGAGATTTTATTCCAGCATGAATCTGTGCACGGTATGATTTTTAATTCCTATTCTGTAACTCCTAATGAGCTGAAATTTGAATTGTAGTTGCAAATTTTAATCCTCTGTAAGAGTGAATTTTTTCAGATTTGTTCGACATATTTAAGAGGGGTAAAAAAATACGTTTTGCTGCTGCTGTTTTTCTGGACAGATTCTGTCCCATTTTGTTTTATGCATTCTTTAAGCTTTTAACTTGAATCTTTTTTATCCAATTGATTTTATTAGAAGGAATACAACATTATACACTTTCTGTACATGTTTCTTATGTTTGTCTAAGGATTTCATACAGCAAGCAATTATATTGTTTTGTGCCTACTAATGTCACCCCACAGAAAAGAAATGAGAGAAACAGTGTTTTGAAGTTTTTTTTCACAGGGATTAGAGGAGATGCACCAAGAGCTATTCAAGGATGGTGAAAACCATAAGCTTGGGGATGTGAAGACAACCCCACTAAACCTACATACTCTCGGTTTGCACACGTCTAACTTCTGTTTTTCGTTCATTACACTTTATCGCATAAACTTGGAGCATTTTTGTTCTTTTTACTATTTCGGTTTGGTTTTTTGTTTGAGACCACCACTCTTTATTTATGATATGAGAGAGCTACTGGAAATTTGGGTTGAATTAAGTTGGATGCTATAAAAAATATTGGGAAGAGGATGTTTGAATTGATTTAAAAGAATACATATAGTTGCATGATTCATGTGCTTTGTTAATGAATATTAATATGCAAGTGTCTTGTATAGAGTTATTTCTTATTCATGTTTTATATGCTGAATGATGCTTTACTTTGTTTAACATGAAATGGTTAGCTCTATGGACACTTATGTATGCATTTAGATGGTCAACTTTCTCCCTCTTGCTAGCCAAAAACTCCAACAAGTAAAAAACTTGTTTTCCAACACCTTCAACCAAGTTTTTCCAGTGAGTCCACCATATCTACCTATTAGCTAATATGCTATTACAAATATGTTTGCCATGTTATATTGTTTTATCTATGCTTCCAAATTAAGATGCTTATGTTATTGGGATTGTCATGGGTTAAGTTGGTTTAAAAGCTCTCACGAACTTGATGCACACATTACTTTTTATGCACTTAATAAACTTGACCCATTGTGATTAAGATTATGATGTTTTGGTATTGACAAAGGTCTTTGGTTAGGAGCTAGCTCATACGTGCTGACACGTGGAAAGTTTTCAACATTGCACTTTATTCTTTATGAAAGTAGATATCATGTTCTTTTGGTGATGGATGCTTAACATTGCGTGAAATGAAAATGGAAACTTAGTAAGTTCGGGCGAGTTATATTATTGGATAGAGAGACACCTGTGGCGGCTAACCTAATCCATGTGGTTCATGGTGGAAATTTGCAACATAACCATAGTGGAGGAATCCATGACACATCTCATAACAGAAAAAGCATTTACAAGAAAAAAGCATGAGTAAAGAAAGAGATCATGTAGAGATGTCCACTGTTTGCTTGCTTTCTCATTTGGACATGTGCCCACTTCCATGTCCTGGGGCAAAGGGTACCCGGGGTGAAACTCTCTATGATGCCACTTTTATTCACGATGACTGTAACCTTCACTTGCTTTGTGGCCCAAGTTGAGTAGTCAGTCGGAGAGGTCTTTGTTTTCAACGGGCATGAGGCTTTTGACCCATACTTTGTCAAGCACACAACTCATATATGCTTTCACTTTCAACTATTAATCACTTAAGATGCTATGATAGGGGTAATGAGAACTTCACACCAATCAGCACTACATGGCAAACATTAGCTTAAGTTGAAGCATTTGGAAGCTAGATAATACTCTTGCATGTTATTCCTCTACTTATTTATCAATCTTTCCAAAGTGTCCACCTTTTATATTCAGATTTCTATAACAATACTCTATGACCAACCTAGGATATCTTTTACTTTTATTTATGCATTCATTTGGTCCATAGAACTTTTCTTTCATATTACACTTTGTGAATTATCATTGAACATCTTTACCTTGAATATTTGATATCTCTTGATAATATGTATTGTATGTTGCTACTCTTTATTAAAGAATGAATCATTTGACTCTATGTAGCAATCACCTTTGATATCCTTTGTTAAGTAATAAAATGCCAAGTCCATGTTTAGTTTTATTAAGCTTGGGGATGTTGATGCATGTAAAATGCATACATGAACTTTGCATTGTATTACTCATATTTCATCCATATTTGCATCATATAAGTGTTATATCAATGTTTTATAATGATTTTGGGAATATTTCACACTTTCCCTATTTATTTGGAATTAACCCTGCACTGTCAGAAAACCCCTTTTCCTATATTTTGATGTTTCAAGGACCCAAACGACGTCCAAATGACCTGAAACTTTGGGAACATCATTTTTTGGAAGGAAGAAGGAGTAGGAGCCAAGGAAGTGCACGAGAGGAGGCCTGAGGCCCAAAAGGGGGTGGCCCACACGGCTAGATGCTTTGGTCGCGTGGGGCCCACCTTCTGGAGCCTCGTTGCTCCGATGCCGTCGATCTTCGTCTCCACGCCTCCGTCTTGATCTAAAAACGACTCTAAAAATACTCCCCCGAGCCCTTTCGGAGAGGAGCGCCGCAGAAACACAGAAATCACGAAACAGAGACCTGGAGTTGCAGATTGGAGGGGGAAAACTCCGGCAGGGCGCTGCCGGTGTGGTCTCCACCTTCTCCAGCGACTTCTCCACCGTCTCCATGATGAAGAGGGAGTAGTCCACCCCTAGACTATGGGTTTGTGGAAGTAACTTATGTATCTCTCCTCTCTCTTGAGCTTCACTAATTAGTGTCATATGAGCTGCTGAACATGATTATGGTCACATATGTAATACCTTTGTGGTGGATCTCCTAAGTTGATATATGTTATGATGATTGCAATTATTATGTCTTTGTTATGAAAGTAGATGCATATTATGTACCCCGTTCTTATCTATGTGTTTTGATCCAACATGTGTATGAGATCATGTGAGGGGGAACGTGTGCATTAGTTGGAGTAACGGGTGGTGGTTTTGTGGTAAGTTGACAGCAATACCGTGATCCACTTGGGTTTTTACCTTACTTTGTTGCCTCACTAGGGATAAAGGAAATATCATGCTACCGGGGGTATGTGGGTGACATTGCCACAATCACCATGACTAGATCTAGCATGTTCTTATTTAAACTTCATGTGATTGAAATTAAAGCTATACTCTGTTTATCTTAATTACTGAGGTGTTATGATTTAGTTCGCATCTTGGTGGAGTATAAGAGAGATTAATAACCAAAAGATCTCTATGTATAACTTGTCTTGTTGCAAACTCATATGTCAATTCCTACGTTCCATTATCTACCATTATATAAAAGAGAGAGTGCATTTGTGAAACCATGAACCCCAGTCCATTTTTAATCATAAGAAACACCTTTCCAACACTTTATTAGCACTTTACATTTTCTGTTATTTAAAAATCCGAAAATACAAAAATACTTTTATATCTTGCAAACACCATACAAACCACAAAAACATCATCCACTATCATTTATACCATCCTTGCACTTTTATTTATTATCATTGCATATTTATTACTGTTTTGCATTTATTATTTTTATATCTTTTACTTACACCTTGTGCTTGACAACCACTTGGTAAGGTTGAGGGCACAAAATATCTTGTTTTGTTTTGTTTTGCAGGTAATCAAGAGAAGGACGAGAGGGTAAATCCTCTACACACTGTTTCCCGAGAGTTCGATATAAACCCTCGAGTCACCCTTGTGGGGAAAACAAGTCTTCCACATCTACAAACTCTGCACTTGGAGCACAACCTAAGCGTATTATCTTTACGCCCATCAGGTGGCGGTTAGGATTTACCTCTGCCTGCATATATAGCACGAGTCGGGTGGGAAGTAATGTCACGATCGAGTCGGTAACGCCCCACGATCCCGAAGGAATCGGAAACAACAAATTAATTAACGCGCCGTTAATTATTAATAATGACTCATTAATTTTCTCAAACTGAAATATGTTGGCGAGATTCCATGTACAATAACCACCTCAAAGTCCAGATGAGAGATTTTACTCGAAAGAAGTCCAAATAACCCCCCTTTGTTTCGGGTTTGGGACGCTTAGCCCCCCTATGTTTAAACTGGGGCATTTAACCCCCCCCCCCCTATGTTTGCAAAACCGGACAACTAGCCCCACGTGGTGGTTTTGGCTGTAACACAAGCGGTTTTGAAAAGATGGAGTTGCGGCAGTTATTCCAGCGTGGCATCAGCATAATCCCAGGGCGCTCCCTACGACAGCGCTGCCGTGGTCCTCGCCACGGATGATCTCCGGCGTCGGGTACTCGACAACGACCCCGTTTAAATACAGAAGGCCGGCGTTGGTGACGTCGGCGCAGTGAGCCGGGTCGAGGAGCCCGCAGAGCCCGTGCGCGTAGAAGACTGCAAGACTCGCAATGCCGGAGTAGCCGTGGAGCTCGCCAAATATTTCGAATTTCCTGAGGAATGATTGCAAGTCTTGCAGCGATATCCATGGCTTTGGCTCTTTCTTTCTTGTCCCGCAAAATAGAGAATGCACCGAAGCTTCTATTTATAGGCGAGCCAGCAGAATAATTTCTTATTAGAAGTCCTTTTTTTAATAGACTGTAACATAGATAATTTGCCCAGAATTCATGTCCTCCATTAGTGCGAAAAAGAATGGCCTTCCCCGCGCCGCGTTTCTGTGAGAGGCGCAAGTTCTGGGCGAAGCGGAAGGCGTAGGTCTCGGTGGCGCCGTTGAGTATGGAGATGACTCGCCGACGGGAAGCGGAGTTGCCGACGATCAGGACGTCGGGTCGGAGGTTCGTGGCAGCGCGTGGGGCCACTTCGGAATGTTTTGTACGAAACTGAAGTACTGGACTCGAACGCGTCCAGCGCCACGGCCGCTGCGCACTGGAAGAAGTTGAAGCCCTCCTCGTTGTCACTCTTGCAACAGCCACATACCAAAGGCAAGGAGAGAAAGCAGAGCAGGGAGCTAGGTGGACGGGGGCGGCTGGCCTCCGTCCCCGGCGGTGGCAAAAGACGAGGAAGCGGAGCAGGGCGGCGGCGGCAAAAGACGAGGAAGCAGAGAAGGGCGGTGTCTCCTGGGCTCGGTTGCCGGCGGCGGCCCAATTGGTCCATGGTCAACAAATTGGTCGGACCATGGGTTATTTGCTTGCCGCAACTTATTCTTTCCCAAACCGCCTGTGTTACAGCCAAAACCACCAGGGGGGCTAGTTGTCCGGTTTTACAAACATAGGGGGTTAAATGCCCCATTTTAAACATAGGGGGCTGAGCGTCCCAAACCCGAAACATAGGGGGTATTTGGACTTCTTTCGATTTTACTTTTTTTTTAAGTAGTTCTTTCGATTTTACTCATTACTGAGCCTTGTTTATCAAAGTTCCTTCGATGGAAAAAACAAATCCAAGCGCGACGCGACTTGGACACGGCCCTTTCCTTGTCCGACGCGCGGCTGGGCCGAGCATGAAGCCCAACCCGTCGGAGTTCGCCTGCCTGCCCCTAGTAGGTATTTATATATAGCGCCGAGGAGGGGATAGTGAGGCTGGACAGAGATCGGGTGTCACCGTGTGCCTCGCGGGTTCAAATCCACCGCCCAGCATGCATCCGACGGACAGCAGCACTCAAGGAAAAACAACCTCCAGACTTAACAGTTTTCAGCAACCGCGAGGACGCCGCGCGCGCGAACGACGCCGCCATGCTCGCGCTCGGCGGCCGCTCCGCCGCGTGCCTCAACTTCGCGGACTCCGCCTGGCTCCTCGCAGTGACGTCCGCGCTGTGCGACCTCGCCGACGTCCGCCGCGCCGTCTGGCGCGGGAACCAGGGCCGAACGCCGCTGTGGGCCGGGGACGAGCTCCGTCCGCCGCGAGCCGGGACGAGCTCTTGTTGCTTTAACCTGTTGTGCTCGTGAGGCAGATGGACTCCATGCCACATCTTCTGGTTCTTTCGTCGCGATCAACATATCATTTTGCCATCGTCTGATCCTTGAAATTAACCTCCTTCTGCTCCGGCTCTGCTTTGCTAGTAGCTCCAGAGCGTGAAGTCAGCTCCGGCATCGCCGCAGTCTGCGTTGTCCCAGTACGCGCCAGTGGCAGTCGCCGGCGGCGGGTCCATGAGCACGCCTCCGCGAGGCTCATGTAGTACGTGGCCAAGTTCATTTCTCGGAACTGGTCGAGTCTGAACATATCGTTTGCCACTGCATCTAGCGCCGTGAACTGTCCATCAACGGGAGGTTCCGACGGCTCGGACGAACCGGCATCGTCGACCGAGACGACGATTGCGCAGGAGCGCTAGAGTTGTCCTGCTCGTCCTCGAGGGAAATGGCTGGGGCGGGGGTACCGTTCACGGTCTGACGCCGCTCGAAGTCTTCGACGGCCTCGACCGCGGCGCGACGGACGTCGGCGAGGTCGCACAGCGCGGACGGCACTACGAGGAGCCGGGCGGAGTCCGCGAAGTTGAGGCACGCGACGGAGCGGCCGCCGAGCGCGAACATGGCGGCGTCGTTCGCGCGCGCGGCGTCCTCGGCGGTTGCTGAAAACTGTTAAGTCTGGAGGTTGTTTTTTCCTTGAGTGCTGCAGTCCGTCAGATGCATGCTGGGCGGTGGATTTGAACCCGCGAGGCACACGGTGACATGCCTCTTGCATGTCACCCGATCTCTGTCCAGTGAGGCTAGGGTTTCCTCGTGGAAAAAAAGCGGCGGCGAGGGTCACGAAAAATATCAGAGGTGCGCGCCGGAGTGAGATTCAGATGGATTCGAAGAAGGGGAGTTCCGAGATTGAGATGGATTCGAAGGAGGGGAGATCCGAGATGCAGATGGATGCTGGGGCGACAAGCAAGGATACGGCGGCTGGGAAGGGGGAAACACGGAAAGAGCGCAAGAGGAAGGAAATGGAGGACATCACGGTGGAGGAAACGCGTAGTCCGGCGGCAGTACACAAGCTGACAATTAATGTCGATGAAGATCGCAATAGGTTCTACAAACAGTGGATGAAATCATGGGGCAAATGGATCGTTTCCATGGACCATAAAAGTAAGTACCCTACTAATTTCGTTTCTAAATTTCCTTCTTGCATTTTTCTCCCTCCATCGAGGAGCTAGCAGTATACAATGATAGAAGATATCGAAATTAGTAAAACGCGTCCCAATCGAATTCGCATATTAATAATTACATCTGCTGCAGCTACTCTCCCCAGTGTGCGTTTCACGGACATTGTTGTTTCTCCCCGGGGCCCCATCGGCCCTGTAAGCACTCTGCAGCCCTTTGAAGTCAAAATCTCAATCAAGGAGAACTCAGGTTTGAGATGGCCACTGCATGTGTATGGTATTGTCGCCGCACGGGATCTGATGGATTACAAGCGCAATATCATCTTTGAGCGTGAAAGGGATAACTGCCAGATCATCAATGAGGCGGTTCGTGTCTTTCGCCTGCTAGCCCCTTGTCTATACTTACATGATTGCCTTTGGTTTGGTCTTCAGCTGAGCCTTACTATTGACTAGTAGTGTGTTGTTTATTAGAGACGTATTAGCTTGCAAAATACCAGGTACAATTTCATGCATTGAATACTTTCTTGAGAACACGCTGTGATAAGCACCTGCAAAGATGCATGGTATGAATTAAGTGCACAAAGTACATTTTTTTGATCAAAACTGTGATTAACCTGATACCTCTTTTGAGTTTGGCTTGGTTCAAAGAACGTCTTAGCTCTTAAAATGTATGCACTAAAATTGCACCCGCCTCTCTGAATTTGTCCTAGTTCAGAGATCATCTGATCTACTATAAGGTATACAATAAAATTGCATGTTAGGAAGAACTCTCGCAAATGGAGACAGCAATGAATAATAACAATAGCTCATATCTGACATATGAACATAATATGTGCCTGCGATCTTCAGTATTTGAAATACCTCAATCACTTTGAGCTTACATTTAGAAGTTCAGCAAATTAGAACTAATAAACCTGAACGTAAGTCATTACGGGATTAGTATAATTTTGAATCATGCTGGGTAACTTATGTAATCAAAATAACTTAAATTCTGAACTGTTAGATGAGAATGTTAGAGGGTTAGGGTTAAGTGTATCAAACTTATATTTCACCTGTATGTTGCTTACATATACGTTGAACTAAAAACATGGTAACCAATAGTGAATCAAAGCCACGTTAACATATGTTTAATCTCAGTTGGAGAAGTACATGTTAGACATACTTTTTGGTTTGCGCGAATTTACCAAGTTCTAAAAGCTTATGGCATGTAAGCAACCAACCTTGGGATCAGATGGCAGATAACCTTGTGTCTCTCAATTTCCTGAATGTTGTGGTTACATAATCTGTGTCGATGTCTTCTATTCTAATTTTTTAAATCTTGATAGTGTCCATTTTTCCTTATGTCAATGTAGTTACCTGATTCTTGACTCTTTGCTTGATAAGTTCTGGCCTTTCACTCCCACAAAAGTTGACTATTAAGTCTATTAGATCCCTCTGAGACATGCTATTTATTTTGTATTTGACAGTTGTGTATCGTGAAATTTTGCTTCATAAGGTTTTAGTTTGTAAGGTGTTGGTACTCGTACAAGAATGTTTTAAATTAGGCATGCTTTAGTGTGTTTGAATATATGTGCACCTTAACAAATATCCTTTTTTTGCAATCATTATAATTTCTCTTATCTTTGTATTAGGCTTTCATGCTTCATTTATGCTATGCATTTCATGTATAATACACGGTAATTTTTGTTTTGATTATGCTGCTCAACAGTTATCTTCTTTGGCATTTCACGTATAATGCACAATCACTTTATTTTATTATGCTTCTTAAGTTCCTTTGTTGCTTTTTTGAGCCGCAGATGTCAATTTCAGTTATTGTAATGAAATTTCCCTTAATAAATGGATCACTTCTTGATGGGCACTTTTTTGTCCTCTTAATAACGGTGTAAGAAATACTAGTATTTACTTGATTAATTTTGCATGCAGTTTCCATACCTATTACTGTCAGGTCCTGTACGTGCTGTTGTGCTGGTTGATCCTGTGTACTTTGAGGCTGACCTTAGAGTGAAGGGTAGTGGGCAGTGTGAGGATCAAGATCTTATCTTCCTAGCTGAGCCGTTCAGGGATTATCAGTCGCTTGCTTCATCTGTGTTTACATGTGTGTACACTGGCAAGATCAGTGCGCTGGAGTTGACATTTGGCCACATTGACAGTTCAGTAGAGGCTGCAGTCAGTATGAAAGTCATCCATGGGTCATGGCCAGATGGTTTCAAAGGTTTTTTTGCTGCAAAGACTGCCAGTATAAATAACATGACAATTGGGTTGCTTCAGACTGATGACAGTAATAAGTTGCCTCTTGCTGATGATGGCACGATCAAGCTTCTACGACATGTTGTTTGTGCTGAAGTTATGGATGGCGAGCATCTGGAAGTTTCTGTCAATGCTTATGGTGTTCATAATGAGCAACAATTTCGTGATGCCTATCGTTTTGAAACGCAGGAACATGGGAGACACTATGGTAAACTTAATGTTGATTCCTGTGAGATTGAGGTCACTGTCACCTGGTCCCTTATCAAGTGGTGTTAGGAGGAATCTAACTTTGCTGGTGTGTCTGGGCGTGTTGACTATTTATCCTTATGTCCAAGTTCATGATGTTTAATGTGTTATCTCGTATTCTAACCTTGACAATACATATTGTTCCATGTATGGACAAGTTTGATATATTGTCTTTTAATTCTGGGATAAACCAATCAATTTTAGGAATTAGTGGTACAGCCAGTGGCTGCTTTAGTTTCCGCTGCAGCCTTCTTGGCTAAACGTTGAAATCTGAACCAATGGGATTTCGAACCCAATCAACCTTATTAGTTTGTTAATAAAACAACAATCGATTTCTGATTACAAGGCAGCTCTACTTGGTCAACAAGAAATGTATTTAAGCATGATGAAAAATTATGATGAAACTGTTACATAACTACAGTATACCGTCCACCTTGCTTTTCAGAACAGTTTTTCAAAAATTATGACGAAATTTTTTTCAGAACAGTTTTTCTGAAATAAAAAGGCAACATGAAACTGACATTGCGCATCTTGTCAATAGTATAGTTTACAAAAGTGCTCTAAAATTATATAATAATGCAACATAAACATTACTCGGCGTAATGACGATGATGACGGTGACCATTTCCCTCTTCGGAAGAGAATTTTCCTGACAGATTTGTCTGTCGGGGGCTCTTTTCTCTCTGTATCGTTCTCGTCGTGACATGGTGGCGGAAGAATTATGCAAAGTCTTCCTGATGATTTTTAGATCAAGGGGTACAACTACGCCAGAGATGTGGGCTAGGGTGCCCAGGCGGCCTCCAGGTGCGACTAAGGGTGGGTCTGCGCCCAGGGGTTGCCTCCTTGCTCTGTGGCCACCCTCCGGTTGATCTTTTATCTCCTTGGCTTATCTCTCAAAAAGTAGCTTTCGTAATTTCTCATAATTTTTAAGGCTCTAGATATTGGGTATCTTGACAAGTGCCTTTTCTAGCTGAATCCTGACTCCAAAAGATAAATGTCAATTGCAAAACATGCCAAATAAGATAAAATAACATAACTATTTCATCCTAATATGAAATATATCAATGAATAAAAATAAATTATGATATACAATAGTGATATAACTCACCTTGCAACGAATATGTGTTGCGGCCAACGTTCCAGATCCGGAGGCATTGGCGGCGGCCATAGCGGAGGCCATGGGGGAGATGCGCCAGCTGGCCATTGTCACACTGGTGGCATTTGCGTTCGCCATTGCAAAGGCCGTGTTGGTGTTCCTGGCGGGCCGCGGTGGCGGCGAGTACACGGTGGAGGGTTAGGCCGCAGCGGCGGCCGATGGCGTGGTGGAGAGTCATGCCTCGGCGGCGAGGGCGAGGACATTGCGGTCGTCGAGCCATAGAGTGGCGATCTAGGACGATGGAGAGGACGCCGCCCTCATTGCGCAGATGAAAGCAGACGTTGGCGTTGTCACGCAGAACCGCGCCATCCTCGCTCGTGGCGACGGTGCGTGCGGCCGATGGTGCGAGGAGGCGGTCGCAGGCGAGGACGTTGACTCTGACGAAGACATGCCGGACGCCGATGACGGCAAGGCGGGCGACGAGGGTTCATGTCTACATACATCCACTTTCTATCAAATTTGAGACACTTATTTTGGGACGGAGTGAGTACATATTTTGCTAGGATTAATTACCTTATATCCATTCGGGGGGGATTGATCGATCAGTTTGATGGATCATATATTCGTGCGCGAGATGTGTAAAGCGTGTGCGAATGCGATACATATTTTGCTAGATAGCTTAGGGCGTCGGCTGGCCGGATCGATCATAGTCTCGCCAAAGATCGAATCGAGATTTAGCCGGACATGTACGTTGGCGCAACCCGAAGTTGCAACCTCTCTCTCCTCACGCTCTCTCTCTCGCACGAACAAGAACTGGAAGTGGAAGACGACGGTGACCAGAGTGGAGACACAAGAGATTTGCCGGCCGACGCACGGGAGCGCCGTCGCGGGCGCACGAACGCCCAACACTGGTGGAAATCGGGGCTCTAGTCCCGGTTTTAGAGGGCTTGTAGTCCCGGTTAAGCAACCGGGACTATCAAAGCGGGACTAGAGCCCCCCTTCCCGTGGTCTCGGCTCAGTACAAACCGGGACCAGAGCCCCCCTCCTCCCCAATGAGCGCCTCTCACGTTGCCCCGGTTCATAACACGAACCGGGAATAGGGTTTGCTTTTTTATTTCAATTTCGATAAATTTTCAGTGTTTTCGGAACAGGTAGGGGTTTCGGATGGTACCACGTCGATGCGCCAAAAACACGTATAAATTACTATACGAAGCTAGATCAAGTTGATGCATATATACAACTACATGAAGATCATGTTGATGACACATACACAATTAAGTACGTAGTACATGAAGATCACGTTTCCCGGTTCCAGGTACTTAGTTACATGGAGATCGCTATTACATGTACGCATACTATAGGATTAGTATAGTGGTACTCTCCGGAGGCCGGTATGACATGCGCAAGGTAAAATCCCGCCAACTGCTCCGCAATTGCTTTGAACCGGGCCTTTATTGATATCTCCTTGCGCTTTCTTGCCAACTGTAAAAGAATGATATCAGAATGAATACATGACTTGTGTCTATATATATGAAATGAATAAAACTCATCACGATTGATGGTATAAAAATAATGTTGTGAATAATGTTTACATACTTCCTAACTTATTTTGCTATTCAAACTTTCGTTGACCACAGTGTGCATGTACTCGCAAACGTAGAATCCACATAAATCAATCGCTGGTGTCCGTGTAAGACAAGTCTATAGAAGAATAAAATTTAACCAAATAATAATCAAATAGGATAATGGTGCATGGGCCTAGGTATAGTATTACTTAGGTTGTTTCTACGCCATAGCAGCTTCTCTGGCCATCCACCGGTCGGATCTTCCGCGATGAACGTTTGCCAAACGCTGCCCGACAAAGAAAATGAACAAATGAGTCATATTTTTTTTTGATATCAGGAATGAACGAAAGAGGCGATAAGAAATGAAATTACTTTGTCACCAAATCAAAACATGACTTGTATTGTTTAGGGCATCTCCTTAACGAGTCAAGGACAAGAATTTCTCCTTCCCGCAATTTAATGACGAGAAGAATGAAGTGGTACCTGCGCACGTTTACAAATAGTTATGCATAACTCATCAGTTAAACTTTAACATCGGGCGAGAAAAATAAAAGGTGTAATAAACAGTAACACTCACGTGAAGTTGTAAGGCCATAATATATTTTTTTGTCAGCTTGTCGCTTGAAAAACATTAGCAAATTTGCCGGTGTATCCGTATCACGTTTTGGATCTTCTATGGTATGTTCATGCATTATATCGGGGTCAATGAATCCAATGTGCTTGATTTTATCCATTTTGCATTCGAGCATCTTCATTCTGCATAATACAGCGCACAAAATATTATAGTGAGGATAATCATAGATAATGAACGAGCTGAGCTAAAGACTTAAATTACAGAAATAGATCACTTACAGACAATAGGAATTGATGACAGATTTGTCGAGGGCCTGGAGATTGTATAACTGAAAAAGTTCGCCGAAGTCAATGATAACATTGTATTCTTGGAAATAGTGCTCTTTCCTAACTGCCAATATGAGACTGAAGTACCCGTCCTTTACGGCATTCTTGTACCAGGTTTGCAAGTGACGCATTCTTGGTGGTAAGTCGCCCTCGAATAAATTTTCCCCGCGAACATAATTAGGAACAACATCAGCGACGGGGAAATCAGCTCCCGAATATACCAGCTCCCGCACATTGATGTTTTTGAGAACATTATCGCCAAACACCTTGAGCGGGGGGACTGATTGTGCGTCTTGATCTCCGAGCTGGGCAACTTGTTTCCCTTTTTTCGATGGAGTTTCCATCTCATCTTCATATGACTTATCAATCGAACGAGCATAGTCTGTTGGCGGCGGTGGTGGAGGGTTGACGAGGGGTGACCTCATCAATACCCATGGTTGATAGCCTAGGATTAGAGTTATGAGGTAAAGAATGCGTAGTGTTTGTAGATTCGTCAGCTGACAAGCAGGATTTACCCAGGTTCAGGGCTCTCGACTGAGGTAACACCCCCTACTTCCTACATGTCTGTTATTGATTATGGAATATGCGGCGAGTACAAGAGTCCAGCGAGGGTTTGATCTCGCTAGGGTTTGGTGGTTCTTGTATGGCGTGTCTTTGATCAGTCACCCTCCTAGCCCTTATATGGGGGGCTATGTCTCGGGTACGTAACCGATTAGGATTACAAGTATGGAAACTACAACCGACTATGCCTAACATGGAAAACACTCTTCGTCTTGGGCCTTTCCTTGATGGGCTTCGTCAGTCTTTTTACAATTGGGCTTTAGTCATCACGTGCACCGGGTACCCACATAGTAGGGTACCCATTCGGTATATCCTCGTCATTAGCCCCCGATTGCTTGGCTGAATCAGAGAATCAGACATGGACTCACTTGAGAGTGCACGTACTATGCTTATGCTTTGTGTCGTATGCTTGTATTTCTACTATGATTTATGTTTTTGACAAAGGATTATGACTTAGTAGGCCTGGATTTACTCGACGAGTCGACACCAGTTAACTGCACATTTGGGCAAAAACCTTACTAGCCTTCAATCAAGTTCGAGTCCCCGAGCACGAACCTGGAACACACTAGACAGACTCGACTCAGGCCGTTGAGGTCTTACTGAATCGTTCTGCAGTCTTAACTTTGCTACCCAGCGCGTCCGCCGGGATTTTTCACCGCGTCTGCTGACACGGAAAATTTAAGGACTTAACACTGCCGGAGTGGTCCTCAGCCCAGCTCGACTTATAGGCGGGTCTTACCTTTGCATTTCATGCATGCCGCTTCCGAAACATCATCGACTGACGTAACTCGGGAATTCTTTTTGAGTTTATGTTTTTTTTGCTTTCGACTGAGTCGGGTCTGTCCAGTCGACTGCAGTTTTTGTCTTTGAAACAATCGGGTGCGCGACAGCGCTTCCGATGGGAGTAGCCCCCGAGATTGTGCTTTATTACTCGTAATAGAGGATAATCTAAATTTCGTATCTTCCCGTATGTGTTTTAGTCGAAAAAAAATTATACGCTCCCGGTGGGAGTACGCTGGTATCTAGTCAATAGATTATGCGACTGTGATCCATTAATGAATAGCTAGTCAATCATCATTTTCTGTATCGACTTTGTTTTGCCCGGTGGGTGAAGTCATGCATGATGCCCTTGGCGTGCGCATAGGATTTTCACAAGACATGTCCTTGTGGGCCCCTAGTTTTGACCGCAGAGGACGCCGCTTCGGTTCTGATTTGACCAAACATGGCGAATTTTTCGCCGCGTGATCATAACTTCCTCGTTTTACGTGCGTAGTGGGCGGCGTGGCCTGCGTCGGTTGCCCTTTAATCATGCCACGTGGCACGCCGCGCGCGCGCAGACGACCGAGATGTGTTGCCGTAAATACAGATCTTGCTGCCGCAATATTTTTTACCCTGCCATTTGCCTCCTCTGCTTCCGCTCGTCTTCCTCCTTGCGCTCTCCTGCCATTGCTGCACGCTCCCAGCTTTTGCTACTCCCAGTGCTCCCCCACGTTCTTTGCTATGGCGCCGAAAAAGAGGTCAAGCACCGCTGCCGCTTCCTCCGCCGTCGACATCGGCAAGAAAGGAAAGGAGACGATGTCCGCTGCGGCCGCGCCTGCCGCGGCTTTGAAGAAGCTGGCCGGTGACCGGACCACCGTCACTGAGAAGAAATTGGCGTCCTTTCGCCAGTTGGGTGTGCTACCTCCGGCAGACCATCTTGTTGTTCGTGCACCCTCCAACAAGGAGGTACTCCCTGAACCCCGCGCCGGCGAGCGTGTTTGTTTTGCGGAATTCTTGCCTCGCGGCTTTGCTTTCCCGCTGCACGATTTTGTGCGCGGGCTTTTGTATGCATATGGGGTGCAGATTCACGATCTCACCCTGATACGTCTCCAACGTATCTATAATTTCTTATGTTCCATGCTATATTATACCAAGTTATTACATGTTTTATATGCATTTTATATAGTTTTATGCATTTTCTGGGACTAACCTATTAACAAGATGCTACAGTGCCAGTTCCCTGTTTTCTGCTGTTTTTGGTTTCAGAAAAGTACTTAAGGAAATATTCTCGGAATCGGATGATTTCTTTTCCAAAGCTCCTATTTTTCCCGACACGTTCCAGAAGTCCGAAGGAGAAACGAAGATGGAGACCGAGGCAGCCTCATCAGGTCCAGGCGCGGCTGGCCTTCTGGCCCCGCGAGGACGTGGTGTGGGCCCCTCGGGGCGCCACCGACCTCGCCCTTTCGCCTACATATACCCCCCAGACCAAAAACCCTAGCACGGTGTTCATATTTTCCTCCACGGGTCCCGAGCCGCCGCCGTCGTCAACACCAATTCGGGAGAGATCAGAACTTCTCCCCGGCACCCTGCCGGGAGGGGGAATCGTCACCGGAGGCCTCTACGTCGCCATGACCGCCTCCGGACTGATGCGTGAGTAGTCTACACTTGGACTACGGGTCCATAGCAGTAGCTAGATGGATGTCTTCTCCTCTTGTGCTATCATGTTTAGATCTTGTGAGCTGCCTATCATGATCAAGATCACCGTTATGTAATACTTCATGTTGTGTTTGCTGGGATCCGATGAATATTGAGTACTAAAGTTATTGCTTCATAATATATCATGTGTGTGCTATTTAATGATCTTGCATGCTCTCCGTTACTTGTGTATGCTCTAGCCAAGTAGATGCTTGTGACTCCAAGAGGGGGTATTTATGCTCGATAGTAGGTTCATATCTCTATTAAATCTCGGGTGGTGACAGCTAGCTCTAAGGTTGTAGATGTACTGTTGCTACTAGGGATAAAATAGTAGTACTTTGTCTAAGGATGATGTTACTTACTTACTTTACACACAATGCTTAAGGCGATAATCTGTTGCATGCAACGTAATACTGAAAGGGGTGTGGACGCTAACCGGAAGGTGGATTATTAGTCATAGATGCGGTTGGAACGGTCTATGTATATTGTTGTAATGCCCGAATGAATCTCACACTAGACATCATAACGTTGGTATATGCATTGGTTTGCTCATCATTATTCTATCAATTGCCCAGCTGTAATTTGTTTACCCGCATGAATGTTGTTATTATTATTATTTATGGAGAGACACCACTAGTGAACTGTGGACCCCGGTCCTTCTCTTTAATCTGATAAACCACAAACTGCAAACCTGTTACTTTCTGCAAACAAACATCTTTCTTCCACACATACGTTTAATCCTTTGTTACAGCAAGCCGGTGAGATTGACAACCTCACCGTTAAGTTGGGGCAAAGTATCTTGATTGTGTTGTGTGCAGGTTCCACGTCACCTACGTCCCAGGAAGCATTTTCTGGCACGGTTGACACCTCGGGGGAACTCATTATTTCCTACTGGTTCGATAACCTTGGTTTCACAACTGAGGGAAACTTGCTGCTGCACTACTTCATACCTTCCTCTTGGGGTCCCCCAACAACACACCCACCGTGTGCATCAAGCAATTTTTCTGGCGCCGTTGGCGGGGAAATAAGAATTCCTTTGAAGACCTTCACACTCCTCCGTCAACTTCGTTGCCGGGGATTTGAAGATTCTTCTACGAGGGGAGTTTTCGCACATCCAATCTTTTTATTTTGTTATTGTCTTGTTTAGTTTATTTTTATTACTGTCTTGTTTGCTTAATATCAAAAATGCAAAAAAATTAGTTACTTGCAATTTATTTTATTATCTTGTTTGCTTAATAAAAAAAATACAAAAAAAATTTAGTTACTTGCAATTTATTTTATTGTCTTGTTTGCTTAAATATCAAAAACACAAAAAAATTACTTACTTGCATTATTTTTCTTATTTCGGTTTAGCATCATGTTTAGCCCTATTTCTGTCACTATGTCACCTGAGGAATCAATCTTCACTTTCAAACAAAAGAGTGAAGAAACTTTTGGAGAAGCTTGGTATAGAATTTTTGAAACCTATGGAGAAACCGAACCAAGAATGTCATTGAGCTTGTTTCTTAGTAGCTTCTATTTTGGACTTGTTCTTTGCTATAGATATGCTTTGGATGCTGTAGTTGGAGGATATTTTCTTAAATGTGATGGAGATCAAGCTTTTAATGCAATAAAGAAATTAATCACATCATCTTCAATTAATAAATGTGATACAAGCCTGTTGAATCTTCATCATGGCTCCCCACAATTAAAATTGCTATTTGCGGTGAAACTTTCCATGCTCGTTGTGATATTATGTCTGAGTTTTGCCTTATGCCTAATTATATTTATGCATCTTTAAATCTTTGGGGACTTACTGAAGGGGGAGAAGGAATAACTCTTACGAATAATGCAATTATACAACCCCTTGGAATAGCTGAAGGAGTGTTTACAACGTTCTTGGGAAGAACGGTATCCACTGATTATCTTGTTATTGAATGTGTAGGTGCAGGACAAATTACTCTTGGGAGGACCTTGCTGAAACTCTTGGGAGCGGTGATAGATGTTGGGAAAGGTACTATGAATTTCACCTCCTCTCCGGGGTGTGGTCAGGTATTCCCTAGAACCAAGAATAAGAACAAGAGTAAGAAAAATAGACGTAGAGATCTTCGTACTAAGAAAGTTGATGCTTCATCCCTTGATAATACTTGAGTTTTGTTTTCTGTGCCTAGCTGAAAGGCGTTAAACAAAAGCGCTTATGGGAGACAACCCACTTTTATTTCCTGTTATTTTATGTTGTTTGTGTCAAGGACTTGTCCTACCTCTGTAGCAATTCCTTTGTATTTTTATTTTATTGCATTGTTGTGTCAAGTTAAGCCTTCATGCTAAATTTGGATTGCTGTGCTGAAACTGTTTTCTGCTGTCCACCGTTAAATTCATAAATCTTCGCAGAAAAATCAGATGGACCTGGGATTTTTTGTGCGTAATCCTCAGATATATATGCAACTTTCATTAGTTTTGAGTTTTCTGATTTGAGCAAGTTAAGTGCCTCGAAAAAATTCGTCTTTACGGACTGTTCTGTTTTTGACAGATTCTGCCATTTATTTTGCAATGCCTCTTTTGCTATTTTGATTGGATCTTTTTATCCTATGAAGTATCAGTGGCTGTAGCTAATGTCCAGTAGCATTGGTAGCAATTGTGTTCCTACAGAATATCATAATTTTTCGTGCACTAACCCTCTAATGAAGTTTACTCTAAGTTTGGTGTGGAGTAAGTTTTCAAGGATCAAGAGAGAAGGATGATATGATGTGATCAAGAGGATAGTAAAGCCAAAGCTTGGGGATGCCCCGGTGGTTCATCCCCAACATATTTTAAGAAGACTCAAGCGTCAAAGCTTGGGGATGCCCAAGGCATCCCCTTCTTCATCAACAAACTATCAAGTCCTTTCTAGTGAAACTATATTTTAATTCCGCCACTTCTTATGTGCTTTTCTTGAAGCGTCGGTTTGTTTTTGTTTTTGTTTTTGTTTTTGTTATTTTCATTCTCTGAATAAAATGGATCCTAGCATTCCTTTGTGGGAGAGAGACACGCTCCGCTTTTTCTTATTAATACTCGTATTCTTCACTTATATTTGTTGAGTATTCTTCTATGTTACTTCAATGCTTTCTAGCTCTTGTTTTTCATGCATCTCTTGCTAGAGCTGTTAGCTTTATTATATCATACTCTCATTGTTTAATTACTTGGAGAGTTTACCTTTTAAATAAGTTGATTGGTGTTTGGTTGAGAACAGAAAATGCTAAATGTGGTAGATGGTATAAAGAAAGATATACATGCTCTTATGGATTGTTATCTTGCATATTGTGGTGCTTGGCAATTGTTTTGAGCTCTCAAGTAGATCATGTTTAAACTTTTACGTCATGTAGTTAAAACCTATTAGTGAGGAACTACCGTAAAACTTGCTGATATTTGGTTTGCATGTTTGGTATCTCTAAGTTCTGGATATTTTCTAGTTAAAGTGTTTGAACAACAAGGAAGACAATGTAGAGTTTTATAATGCTTGCAATATGTTTTTATATGCGTCTTGTTGTCATAGTTTATACTTGTGTTTGCTTCAAACAACCTTGCTAACCAAAGCCTTGTACTGAGAGGGAATGCTTCTCGTGCATCCATAATCCTTGAGCCAAAATCCATGCCATTTGTGTCCACCATACCTACCTACTACATGGTATTTCCTGCCATTCCAAGTAAATACTTCATGTGCTACCTTTTATTCAAAACTTATTATCCCTTATTTGTGTCAATGTTTATTAGCTCATGAGGAAGTATGTGGTGTTACGGATATCAACCTTGTCATTTGCTTTTAGACAGACTTTCACCAACCGGACTAGTGGCATATACATTCGCTTATCCATTAATTTTGCAAAAAGAGGTGGCAAATGGGGTGCCCAGTCCCAATTAATTACAACTTTAACCGCTGCAATCTCTTCACATTTTTGCCCTGATCCAATCAGTCAAGCAATGACAAAAGTTTTTAACTATATGTGTAAACAAAAGAGATAAGAGGGATGATCTACCTTGCTGGTAGAAATAACGTCCTTCATGGGAGCCGCTCTTGAAAGTCTGGTTGACAAGGGGGGTAGAGTGCCCATTACCAATTGTTGACAATGACAAACACCGCTCAAAACTTACTTTTATGCTCTCTATATGATTTCAAAAACCTATAAAACTAAGAAGCTCTAGCACATTCTTGTATCCCTGCTTCCCTCTGCGAAGGGCCTATCTTTTACTTTATGTTGAGTCAGTTTACCTACTTCTTTCTATCCCCGAAGCAAACACTTGTGTCAACTGTGTGCAACAATTCTTATATGCTTACTTATTGCACTTGTTATATTTCTTTGTGTTGACAACTATCTATATGATATACATGTTCAAAAGTTGAAAGCCAATGCTGAAACTTATATCTTCCTTTGTGTTGCTTCAATGCTCTTTTGCTTAGATAATATTGCTTTATGAGTTAACTCTTATGCAAATCTTTTTTATGCTTGTTTGAAAGTACTATTCATGAAAAGTTTTACTTATATGATGTAGTTGTTTACTCCTTGTCTATTTGTTAGCAAACTATAGATCATTGCTTTGAGTCACTTCATTCATAACATGAGCATTACATTATATTATGATCAAGATTGTGTTTAAGCATGTCACTTCAGAAATTATTCTTCTTTTATCGTTCTTGCCTACTCGGGACGAGTAGAACTGTTGATACGTCTCCAACGTATCTATAATTTCTTATGTTCCATGCTATATTATACCAAGTTATTACATGTTTTATATGCATTTTATATAGTTTTATGCATTTTCTGGGACTAACCTATTAACAAGATGCCACAGTGCCAGTTCCCTGTTTTCTGCTGTTTTTGGTTTCAGAAAAGTACTTAAGGAAATATTCTCGGAATCGGATGATTTCTTTTCCAAAGCTCCTATTTTTCCCGACACGTTCCAGAAGTCCGAAGGAGAAACGAAGACGGAGACCGAGGCGGCCTCATCAGGTCCAGGCGCGGCTGACCTTCTGGCCGCGCGAGGACGTGGTGTGGTCCCCTCGGGGCGCCACCGACCTCGCCCTTTCGCCTACATATACCCCCCAGACCAAAAACCCTAGCACGGTGTTCATATTTTCCTCCACGGGTCCCGAGCCGTCGCCGTCGTCAACACCAATTCGGGAGAGATCAGAACTTCTCCCCGGCACCCTACCGGGAGGGGGAATCGTCACCGGAGGCCTCTACGTCGCCATGACCGCCTCCGGACTGATGCGCGAGTAGTCTACACTTGGACTACGGGTCCATAGCAGTAGCTAGATGGATGTCTTCTCCTCTTGTGCTATCATGTTTAGATCTTGTGAGCTGCCTATCATGATCAAGATCACCGTTATGTAATACTTCATGTTGTGTTTGCTGGGATCCGATGAATATTGAGTACTAAAGTTATTGCTTCATAATATATCATATGTGTGCTATTTAATGATCTTGCATGCTCTCCGTTACTTGTGTATGCTCTGGCCAAGTAGATGCTTGTGACTCCAAGAGGGGGTATTTATGCTCGATAGTAGGTTCATGTCTCTATTAAATCTGGGGTGGTGACAGCTAGCTCTAAGGTTGTAGATGTACTGTTGCTACTAGGGATAAAACAGTAGTACTTTGTCTAAGGATGATGTTACTTACTTACTTTACACACAGTGCTTAAAGCGATAATCTGTTGCATGCAACTTAATACTGAAAGGGGTGCGGACGCTAACCGGAAGGTGGATTATTAGTCATAGATGCGGTTGGAACGGTCTATGTATATTGTTGTAATGCCCGAATGAATCTCACACTAGACATCATAACGTTGGTATATGCATTGGTTTGCTCATCATTATTCTATCAATTGCCCAGCTGTAATTTGTTTACCCGCATGAATGTTGTTATTATTATTATTATTATTTATGGAGAGACACCACTAGTGAACTGTGGACCCCGGTCCTTCTCTTTAATCTGATAAACCACAAACTGCAAACCTGTTACTTTCTGCAAACAAACATCTTTCTTCCACACATACGTTTAATCCTTTGTTACAGCAAGCCGGTGAGATTGACAACCTCACCGTTAAGTTGGGGCAAAGTATCTTGATTGTGTTGTGTGCAGGTTCCACGTCACCTACGTCCCAGGAAGCATTTTCTGGCACGGTTGACACCTCGGGGGAACTCATTATTTCCTACTGGTTCGATAACCTTGGTTTCACAACTGAGGGAAACTTGCTGCTGCACTACTTCATACCTTCCTCTTGGGGTCTCCCAACAACATACCCACAGTGTGCATCACACCCCCAATAGCATCTTGCACATTGCCTGTTTTATGGTATTGTGCGAGCGCTTTTTGCGGGTGTCCCCCAGCTGGGCGCTTTGGAAGTCCATCTTCCAGGTGCGCCATATGTGCCGCTATGGACGTCCATGCCCTATCGGCAGGTTTGGAGTCCAGGTGCGCAACGACTGTCGCTACTTCAACCTGAAGGCAGTCGATTCTGCCCAAGGATGGAGGAGCAAGTGGTTTTACGTCCCAGTTGATCAAGACGTGCGTCCGACGTTTTTGACTGGGAAGTCTCTACTGAAGACAAAGGCATGGGAGCACCCCCTCTCAACTGAAGAGAAGAAGGAGGCTGCTCCCCTTATGGCAAAGGTTAGCGAGTTATTGGGTACCGTTACCGGTGTTCAGTTGATAAGCACCTTTGTCAAGCGTCGAGTGTGGCCCCTGCATCTTCGAGCCCACCCGATGTGGCGATATGAAGGCCCACTCAACGCTACCCAGATGAGCGAGGTGGAATTGTCGCCCAATGAGCTGGATTCACATGTGAAATGCATCACCAGCATCAAGGCCGACGAAGCCCTCAACTTCAACTTCATCGTCGTTCCTTATGATCTTGAGAATGCCCTCCCTGAGGTAATTGCGCTGGTCTCTGCTTTATTTTTCGAGTGTTTGCCATCCTTTGCTTTTGGTGTTTACACCTTTTGAGTATTTTGTTGTTTGTTCATGAGTAGGGACACTCGACTGTTGCTTCTCTTCCTCCCCTCCCCGATCTGGCCCTGCTGAAGAAGCAACTCTACTAGATGAGGAAAAGAAAGCTACTGCTTCCTCACTGCCTTCGGCTAGTTCTTCTGCTGCTGAGGAAGTCGAGGGGGTAGAGGTGAACCAGGGTCAGCAGGACAAATGTTCTATCATTGGAAAGCCCTTGACATGTAGAATATTTTAGCACTGTTAGTTTTCTGTTTTGACTTATTTTAAATTATTCAAATCTCAAATGGATGATTTGAGTATTTTTGTCATGACTTTAAATCTATAATTCCAAAAATTGCAAATAAAATTGTTTTAGAAACATTAGAATATTTGTAATATGATGCCTCTCTTAGAAAATATTTTTGAGCATTATTTTGACTATTTAACAATTATAGGTTTAATTTGAATAGCTTGAGTAATTTTGACATAACTTTTGATAGAAAAATTATTTTTGAGTAAATCCAATTGCTAAAAATTTGTTTAAACGCCCCCTGTCCATTAGCACTGTTTATAATTTTTAGTTATAAAAGTTTATTCACAGAAAACTTTAATCTTGTATTTACTCCTTTTATTACATTTTGCAATAATAGAAATTAAATTAAATTGCAATTATAGCTTCATGCATACTATATAAAAATCAGAAAAGTTAGTATGATGTTTTTGTGATTAAAAAGTGCATTGCATGCATAGCATATTTTATTGTATAGTTATACTCCTCATAGGAAAAACTTCTCCCTTATTCTTCTCTAAGTTAGATTATTTTTCGACATAGTGTTTTTTGAAAAGTGTTATGCACTTAGACATACTTGGGTTTCTCAACACGAAGACTAGAAGGCCAATGAAGACGTAGAAGAAAACAGACTCTAGAAGCATCTCCAAGAAGTAGAAGCACTTAGAAGAAAATCAAGAGTCTTTCTCCCTTCTCTTTTCTTTCTCTTAGACTTCGTGGTGGCTAAGTTAAAACCAAGACCAGCCCTGGAGATATCAAAAACCCTACAGAACCATCAAGTCTACAAAATTTATTCTCTAAATCTTCAAGTCTTCAAGAAGACCAACCCCATTTATTCTCTAAGTCTTTCTCCCTTCTCTTTTCTTTCTCTTAGACTTCGTGGTGGCTAAGTTAAAACCAAGACCAGCCCTGGAGATATCAAAAACCCTACAGAACCATCAAGTCTACAAAATTTCAATGAAGACATCACACCAAGGAGAAGTTACAAGAAAGCCTCGAGATGACCCTTGGAAGACCAACTACATCTTTTCTCTATCTCTTTTTCTACCCTTCCTAACCCTCTTTCACTTTGGACATAAACCCCTTTTTGATCATGATATTACCACCTTTGAAGTATGTTGGATCCTAGCGGCATAGTGAGATGAAGCGGCCCGGAGACAAACTTTACATGTCCACGTACATGAGACCTGTCCCACAAGCAAAAGTGGCTGGCCGGGTGTCTGTCTCTATCACTATAGTGAATATCCAATTTACAAAGAGTTGTTAATAATTGTTGATCACCTTGAAGAATAGACTTAGTATTTTCTCTAAGTATTTATGCACATCGTGACTAAGTACTTAGAGTGCTAATTGAAGATGAATAAAGGGAGTTGAAGATTCTGAGACCAAACATGTGAAGACTTGGAGCAGCCTTACAACTTATTCAAGTTGATTTAGAGCAAAGTTATTTTGTCCAACCCATGAACTTGGTCATTAGTCATTTTGGCCAACATACGTGCCTTGCATCAACTTAGAATACTTTCATGGCATGGCATGCATCTCTAGTCCTTAGAAATATTTTGCACATCATGGACGACATGTTTTCCTTAGAAGTTTTATGAAACTTGTTTGTTCATTATGTATTGTGTTGTGTGATTGTTTATAATTGCTATGCATAGATTGAACGGAGAGCTCCGAGTAACGTTGAAAAGAGTTTGTGAGCAAAGACAACTTCCAAAGGCAAGTAGCACATTCATAAACCTCCTACAATTTTCTATATGCGTGACTTAGAGTATTTTTCTATAAGCATGTGTTGGATAGTACTGCTATGCAAAGACTGTTTAGGGTAGCATCCTTATTCCTATGTGTCTAGGTACCTATGAAATAAATTAGTAGAAATATTGATGCTATGCAATTGATGAAAAGTTTTACAAAATGTTAAGTGGCTACTCAGGGCCGTGCTCGTGGTTGTCTTCGCCTAAGGTAGTTTCTACTATACTTAGGGCCGTGAGCATAGTGGTTTTCACCTGAGAGTACGAATCCACTAAGTTAATGAATCACCTGGATGGAATGGTTGAATGGTTTATGTTGAGTGGCTACTCAGGGCTGTGCTCGTGGTTGTCTTTGCCTAAGGTAGTTTCTACTATACTTAGGGCCGTGAGCATGGTGGTTTTCACCTGAGAGTACACTTGTGGATTGCCACCGAGGAACAAAGGGATTTGAAGTTACTCCAAGTGAAGATTGCTTCCAGTGCAGCCATTGCCAATATGGGCTCTGGCTTGATCAACTAAGTTGCGTGGACTCGCCCCGGCTTGACAAGCAGATGTAGATGGTGTTAGGTGGAACGGGTCAAGCCAGTATGGGGAGGGAAAATGCTTCTGAAAGATCTCGTCTCATTCTTCTCCTTTTCCTTATCACTTCCAGAGTGTAGAGGATAGTTTGGGCTGAATGGGTACAATGGTGAACGTGCACAACCTCTGCAGAGTGTAAAATCTAAGTACTTAGCCGTGTCCCCGGTACGGACAATTTGAGCAGCTGATCAAGGACGTCAACGGAGGATCCCACCATTCCAATTTCTAAGTTAAAACTTGATGGGCGAACAAGGGTAGAATGAGACAGTGGATTTCATGCCACGGATGTCTCGAATAAAAGAAAAGTGTTTTTCAAAAGAGTTAGGAAAAATTGGCTTTATGCAAAATAGCCTTGAACTCCACCAGCCAAATATGCATATAGGTTATTAGAGTTATTCCACTAAGTGTCCACCATAGTGTCACTTGCCAGTTCCATTTTAAATGGTTCTGACCCACGTTGCTGCAATATTTTTCTTATTGCAGATTGTTCAGTTGACGAGTGAGGTGTCGTTTAAAGGTTTCGAGTCTGCAACCAACATGTTTTCGCCTGTGGCAACATGAAGATGATGGAGACTCACTGTTATTGTAATTCCGCTGCTTTACTTTTTCAGAGCTAGCTTTATGCTATGCAATTTGTAATGAATATTTTGTAAGTCTGGATCATCGATTTAATAAAATTGATACTTTGTTGTGATATTACATCGTAAACTGTGTGTGCAAACGAATCGATCCAGGGATTTGCACTATACACAGGGACTTGCCATTTTCTAAGTGCTGGTCCGCTACAGATGGTATCAGAGCACTGTGTTGCCTGTAGGTTCGAAACCCTAGGTTTGGATAGAAATAGGTTTGGACCATAGGATTGAAAACCTATTTTTATTCACTTTTCTAAAAACAAAACTTTTCATTTTATCTTCCTCATACTCTAGTCTACTATCAACATTCTGAAAATACCTTATCTTACTCTAGATGACCATGTTCTTATAGTCTAAGTCTGATTCTGCTGCCTCATATGGAAAAGCTACGATTCATCATGAAGCTCTACATGCATGGAACACCACTGAAGAACCAGTATTCGGCCAACACTTCGAAGATATCAAAGAAAGTTGAACAAGAACTTGAAGCACTCACGAAGGAGATAGATTTGACCACCACTTAAATAGAACAACGATATCGTGTTAGAGTATTGTTCATACCAACTTAGGTTGTGTGACAATACTAGATTGTTTGTTGTGTGTATCAAGTTGTTTGATGTTTGTTAGGAGTTGTTTGTAATGAATTGTTTTGATCTTCTTGTATGAGTTAGAATGTTTGACTACCAACAAAAATTTTCTTTTAAGGGTGGTAGCCCACCCAAATAATTCAAAACCCGTTGCCTAAACTCGGAGATCCAAGCCTATCTTTATTTCTAGCCTCCCCAATCAGCGGAATCATTCTCAGCTGGTTTGCAGTTTCCGTGTCAACAGCTGGATTACTCCACCCTCGCGAGTTATCAGAATCATTCCCATCACTTGCTTTTGGTTCCCAGCTTGTCCGAATCTCGAGGACGAGATTCCTTTTAAGGGTGGTAGTTTGTAACATCCCAATATTTTGGAATGTTTAAAAATCACTAAAAAATTAAACTTTTGTTTTTGATTAAGATAAAATAATAAAATCATAAGAAAAGCAACAAAATGAATTATTATTTGAAAAAGGAGTTTAAAATAACTTAATTTCAAACATATATAATTGTGGTATTTTCATAAATTTTATTTAACCATAAATAAATTTATTTAAGTCATATTTTCAAATTTGACATAAGGTGTCAAATCGCATTTATTCAATATTTCAAATTTATTATTTTTGAAAAGTGTTCAAAACATGCCAAAAAATGTTTTAAAATAAAGATAGGAATTTTTACAAACTGGTTTCAATCTAACTGGATTCATATTTTAAAAGTTATTTGAAAAAGCAGAAAATAGAAAAGGGAAAAAGGTTTGTTAAAAAAAAGACCTATACTATCCGGGCCAAGCAGCCCATGTTCTTTTTTTTTCTCTCTCCTTTATTCAATTTTTCTGTTAGGCTGACTCCTGGCCCAACTAGACCGACCGACCGTATCTTCTTGGGGAGACCGTCCATGCCGAGCCCGCCGCCGCCGTCTCCGTCGTCGTCGGCAACCACCGCGCCGCCAGCTTCTGGTCAGAGCAAGGTGAGCCGTCCGATCTCTTTTTAGCGGCCACGATTAGAAGTTGCAACGAAAAGGTATTTTCCAATAATCACCGTTAGATCTAGATCGTGCGGATCAGATCTGAGCACTTATCCACGTCAGATCCCAGTCAACGCCTAGTCAGCAGCCACGTCACACCCACATGGAAATTGTTTTTCTGTGAATTAGTTGAAATGACAAATTTGCAGATTAGTCCCTGTAACTTCCAACCATCACACCTTTTTAATCACAAATCCAAATTAGACAAATGTTCTATCATTGGAAAGCCCTTGACATGTAGAATATTTTAGCACTGTTAGTTTTGTGTTTTGACTTAGTTTAAATTATTCAAATCTCAAATGGATGATTTGAGTATTTTTGACATGACTTTAAATCTATAATTCCAAAAATTGCAAATAAAATTGTTTTAGAAACATTAGAATATTTGTAATATGATGCCTCTGTTAGAAAATATTTTTGAGCATTATTTTGACTATTTAACAATTATAGGTTTAATTTGAATAGCTTGAGTAATTTTGACATAACTTTTGATAGAAAAATTATTTTTGAGTAAATCCAATTGCTAAAAATTTGTTTAAACGCCCCCTGTCCATTAGCACTGTTTATAATTTTTAGTTATAATTTTTTTTCACAGAAAACTTTAATCTTGTATTTACTCCTTTTATTATATTTTGCAATGATAGAAATTAAATTAAATTGCATTTATAGCTTCATGCATACTATATAAAAATCAGAAAAGTTAGTATGATGTTTTTGTGATTAAAAAGTGCATTGCATGCATAGCATATTTTATTGTATAGTTATACTCCTCATAGGAAAAACTTCTCCCTTATTCTTCTCTAAGTTAGATTATTTTTCGACATAGTGTTTTTGGAAAAGTGTTTTGCACTTAGACATACTTGGGTTTCTCAACACGAAGACTAGAAGGCCAATGAAGACGTCGAAGAAAACAGACTCTGGAAGCATCTCCAAGAAGTAGAAGCACTTAGAAGAAAATCAAGAGTCTTTCTCCCTTCTCTTTTCTTTCTCTTAGACTTCGTGGTGGCTAAGTTAAAACAAAGACCAGCCCTGGAGATATCAAAAATCCTATAGAACCATCAAGTCTACAAAATTTATTCTCTAAATCTTCAAGTCTTTAAGAAGACCAACCCCATTTATTCTCTTAGTCTTTCTCCCTTCTCTTTTCTTTCTCTTAGACTTCGTGGTGGCTAAGTTAAAACCAAGACCAGCCCTGGAGATATCAAAAACCCTACAGAACCATCAAGTCTACAAAATTTCAATGAAGACATCACACCAAGGAGAAGTTACAAGAAAGCCTCGAGATGACCCTTGGAAGACCAACTACATCTTTTCTCTATCTCTTTTTCTACCCTTCCTATCCCTCTTTCACTTTAGTCATAAACCCCTTTTTGATCATGATATTACCACCTTTGAAGTATGTTGGATCCTAGCGGCATAGTGAGATGAAGCGGCCCGGAGACAAACTTTACATGTCCACGTACATGAGACCTGTCCCACAAGCAAAAGTGGCTGGCCGGGTCTCTGTCTCTATCACTATAGTGAATATCCAATTTACAAAGAGTTGTTAATAATTGTTGATCACCTTGAAGAATAGACTTAGTATTTTCTCTAAGTATTTATGCACATCGTGACTAAGTACTTAGAGTGCTAATTGAAGATGAATAAAGGGAGTTGAAGATTCTGAGACCAAACATGTGAAGACTTGGAGCAGCCTTACAACTTATTCAAGTTGATTTAGAGCAAAGTTATTTTGTCCAACCCATGAACTTGGTCATTAGTCATTTTGGCCAACATACGTGCCTTGCATCAACTTAGAATACTTTCATGGCATGGCATGCATCTCTAGTCCTTAGAAATATCTTGCACATCATGCATGACATGTTTTCCTTAGAAGTTTTATGAAACTTGTTTGTTCATTATGTATTGTGTTGTGTGATTGTTTATAATTGCTATGTATAGATTGAACGGAGAGCTCCAAGTAACGTTGAAAAGAGTTTGTGAGCAAAGACAACTTCCAAAGGCAAGTGGCACATTCATAAACCTCCTACTATTTTCTATATGCATGACTTAGAGTATTTTTCTATAAGCATGTGTTGGATAGTACTGCTATGCAAAGACTGTTTAGGGTAGCATCCTTATTCCTATGTGTCTAGGTACCTATGAAATAACTTAGTAGAAATATTGATGCTATGCAATTGATGAAAAGTTTTACAAAATGTTAAGTGGCTACTCAGGGCCGTGCTCGTGGTTGTCTTCGCCTAAGGTAGTTTCTACTATACTTAGGGCCGTGAGCATGGTGGTTTTCACCTGAGAGTACACATCCACTAAGTTAATGAATCACCTGGGTGAAATGGTTGAATGGTTTATGTTGAGTGGCTACTCAGGGCTGTGCTCGTGGTTGTCTTCGCCTAAAGTAGTTTCTACTATACTTAGGGCCGTGAGCATGGTGGTTTTCACCTGAGAGTACACTTGTGGATTGCCACCCAGGAACAAAGGGATTTGAAGTTACTCCAAGTGAAGATTGCTTCCAGTGCAGCCATTGCCAATATGGGCTCTGGCTTGATCAACTAAGTTGCGTGGACTCGCCCCGGCTTGACAAGCAGATGTAGATGGTGTTAGGTGGAACGGGTCAAGCCAGTATGGGGAGGGAAAATGCTTCTGAAAGATCTCGTCTCATTCTTCTCCTTTTCCTTATCACTTCCAGATTGTAGAGGATAGTTTGGGCTGAATGGGCACAATGGTGAACGTGCACAACCTCTGCAGAGTGTAAAATCTAAGTACTTAGCCGTGTCCCCGGTACGAACAATTTGAGCAGCTGATCAAGGACGTCAACGGAGGATCCCACCATTCCAATTTCTAAGTTAAAACTTGATGGGTGAACAAGGGTAGAACGAGACAGTGGATTTCATGCCACGGATGTCTCGAATAAAAGAAAAGTGTTTTTCAAAAGAGTTAGGAAAAATTGGCTTTATGCAAAATAGCCTTGAACTCCACCAGCCAAATATGCATATAGGTTATTAGAGTTATTCCACTAAGTGTCCACCATAGTGTCACTTGCCAGTTCCATTTTAAATGGTTCTGACCCACGTTGTTGCAATATTTTTCTTGTTGCAGATTGTTCAGTTGACGAGTGAGGTGTCGATTAAAGGTTTCGAGTCTGCAACCAACATGTTTTCGCCTGTGGCAACATGAAGATGATGGAGTCTCACTGTTATTGTAATTCCGCTGCTTTACTTTTTCAGAGCTAGCTTTATGCTATGCAATTTCTAATGAATATTTTGTAAGTCTGGATCATCGATTTAATAAAATTGATACTTTGTTGTGATAGTACATCGTAAACTGTGTGTGCAAACGAATCGATCCAGGGATTTGCACTATACACAGGGACTTGCCATTTTCTAAGGGCTGGGGCAAAGGGACTTCCCTCTCGTCTGTGTCAGCAAATACCATCCTATACACAAGATGGTCCATGGTAGAGTTAAGAGTGACAAATTGGTGACCTTTCATTGCATCAAGGTCAAGTTTACAGGGAGCAAGTAATTCATCATTTCGATCAATGTGAAGTCCTAGATGTGCAACAATGCGAGAGGCTATACCCCCCCCCCCCCCCCCCCCCCACATAAATGGGTCCCTTAGCAGACAAGCGGCGAGCAATAAGAGCACCAAGATTAAATGTAGTACTGTTGGTAAGTGCAGCATTAAGGAAAGCAAGATGGAGATGTGAAATGTTACTAGTGTTTTCCCTACCAAGCACGGTAGTACAAAGATAGTAAATAAAATACTTAATGGCAGGGTATTGGATGCTCCTTATCTTGTCGCGTTGTGCACGGCGGGTGTCATCATTCGTCACCTCGCGGTAGAGCTGCGTCAACTCTCTTGGCTCCCCTTGGATCCTATTGGTTGTTCCCTGATGTGCAGTACCTATTACATCACAAAACTTGTGCAAAGGCATGGTGATAGGCCTGTCATAAATCTTAAGAGAAACAGTTGGGTTGAATGTTCTGTTATTAAAATCAAAGCTCCCAACAAAAATCTTGGTGAGCCTGACATATTGTGGACTCTCGTCCATCATATATGTGGTCAAGCCCACCCTCTGCACAAGAAGCAAGAAATCATCAAGTAATCCTGCAGCACGCAAAAAGTCAGTACATGGGAAAGAAGATGAGTTTGGAAACCCATCATCCCTCCCTTCTCCGATGCCCGGTGCCAAGATTTCTTCATTGTAGGATTGCCTAATGCGAGTGGTTGATCTTGAGGGCCTTGATACCCTAGGCACATCACTCTCAAAGACCTCTCCAAAGGTGTGGTTGTACATTTTCCTTTTCTGAAATTTTTAACCAATGTCATAAAAATTTATTTTTAGCCAACTAAATGAAGGAAAACTACTAAAGTGACTTGCTAGAGGCTTAAGCATGCATCAAAACTAGTTATTCCAACTTGAAACAAGCATTCGAACTCACAGCAAAATACTCAATATATAATCCACTAAACAAAATTCTATTTGGATGAGCGGAGGAGTCACATACCGGAGAGCAAATACCCCAAATCTCAGCAACAAAGATGGGCTGAGGAAGGAGATCAAAAATCCGAGGGCACGAACAGCAAGAACATGATTTTTTTGAATGTGGGAGTGTTTGGTCGGGAGAGAGGAAGGCAGGGGAGGAATGAGAGTAAGTGGGGGGCCATGTGGGCCCCACACCATGTGCTGGCGCGGCCCAAGGCCTGCCGCGCCACCATGTAGTGTGGGGGCCCTGTGGGTCCCCCAGGCCACTCTCTGGTCTTCCCAGGTCCCTCTCAGAAAAATAGGAATTTTCACATAAATTTTTTTAAATTCTGAGAATTTTTATTTCTGGGCATTTTCTCGATTTTAAGATATTAAGTTTAATGTATGAAAATTATTTTTCAAATCATATCCAATTAAAAACTATGCAAACCAAGTAGTATTACAGTAGGTAAAGTAAAGAGGAGAAGAATAATGTTGTGTAGCACTTCCATGCATTTAAAACATATTTGTTAGCAAGGTTGATCAAGTGTTGCCACCAAATAAATTTTAGATGACATAAAAGGATTCAAACATTGTGAGACACTCATGTTACCTTATATGGTATTGATATGGATCCAATAACAAGAGTTTTGAATTCTTCTTCATAAGGGCAATCAATACTTCCCACTTTGATGGACTTCACATTAGTAATTGTATTAACTCCAGGCATTTTATCCATTTTCTTGGGGAAATAAACAGTATGTTCCTTGTCATTCACATTGAAAGTTACTTTGCCTTTATTGCAATCAATAACAGCTCCTGCAGTGTTTATAAAAGGTCTCCCAAGAATAATAGACATATTATCATCTTCATGCATTTCAAGCACAACAAAGTCAGTCATGATTAAACAATTATTAGCCACTTGAACAGGAACATCCTCACAAATACTAACAGGAACAGCAGTAGATTTATCAGCCATTTGCAAAGATATATCAGTAGGTATCAATTTATCAAGGTAAAGTCTCTTGTAAAGAGAGAAAGGCATAACACTAACTCCTGCTCCCAAGTCACATAGAGCAGTTCTAACATAATTATTTTTGATAGAGCAAGGAATGGTTGGTATACCCGGATCACCCAGCTTCTTTGGAACCTTGCAATTGAAAGAGTAATTAGCAAGCATAGTAGATATTTCCTCATTAGGAATTTTCCTTTTGTTAGACACAATATCTTTCATATATTTTGAATAAGGAGGCAATTTAATAGCATCAGTCAAAGGAATTTGTAAGAACAAAGGTTTCATCCATTCACAAAATTTATTATAATGTTCTTGTTCTCTTGTTTTAAGTTTCTTACCAGGGAAAGGCATTTGTTTTTGAACCCAAAGCTCTCTTTCACTACCATGTTTCTTAGCAATGAAATCTTCCTTATTGTACTTCTCATTTTTATTTAGCTTTTCTGGTTCATCTTCTAATTCTTCTTTATTAGAATCATCATTATTATCATTGTTATTAGAACTATCATTGTTGTGTTCATTACCACTTTCAGTTTCAGCATCAGAAATAGATATACTATTGGGATCATTAACAGGTTCAGAGGATTCTACAACAGTTTTATGTTTCTTCTTCTTTTTCTTAGAAGGAGCACTAGGTTCATTAACTCGTTGAGAATCTTGTTCAATTCTTTTAGAATGTCCCTCGGGATATAAAGGATCTTGAGTAGATTTACCACCTCTAGTTGTTACTTCACAAACATGTTTTTCTTTAGCTATAGAGGCATTTACTAACAATTCTTTTTGCACTTTAGTAAGTTGATCAATTTGAGTTTGAACCATATGAAAATATTTAATGAGTATTTTAACATCATTGGAAGTTCTATCAACAACATCATGCAAATTACTAATAGCTCGAGAATTTTCCATTAAACGATTTTCTATTCTCATATTAAAGTTACTTTGCTTAGCAATAAAAGTATCAAATTCATCTAAGCATTGAGCAGGAGGTTTAGAGTAAGGAATAACTCTATCATCAAACCTTTGGAGAGAGTGTAGCTCAATTAATGGTGTAGGAGGGATTCGCTTACATAAGTCTTCTATAGGAGGTAAGTTCTTCACATCTTCCGCTTTAATACCCTTCTCCTTAAGAGATTTCTTTGCCTCCTTCATCACTTCATCATTTAATTCAATAACACCCCTCTTCTTAGGTGTGGGTGTAGGTGTTGGAGTAGGTTCAGGAATATCCCAATTATCATGATTCTTGCATATTTTAGCTAATAATTCCTCAGCTTCTTCGGGAGTCCTTTTCGTGAAAACACAACTAGCAAAACTATCCAGGTATGACCTAGATTTAGCAGTTAGTCCACTATAAAATATATCAAGTAGATCATTTTTCTCCAAATCATGATTCGGCCGGCCTCTTAATATGGAGCAAAAACGTGTCCAAGCCTTAGGCAATTTCTCATCCTCTTCTTGATTAAAATTATAAATTCTCAACAAAGCATCATGTTGAGCACTAGCAGGAAAATATTTCTGAAAGAAAGTATCAAGCAAACCAATGGGACTAGTAATGGAACCAGGAGATAAATTATTATACCAAGTTTTAGCTTCTCCTTTTAATGAGAAAGGAAATATCTTAGTAACAAAGTAAGTGCACATTTTTATGTCTTCAGAAAACATACCACTCAAATTAGAGACTTCATTCATATGTTCTACAGCACTTTCATTTTCAGTTCCACAAAAAGGTTCTCTTTCAACAATAGCTATGTGAGCTAAATCAATAGAGAAGTCATAATCTTTATCTTTAATGCTTATGGGAGATGTAGGAAATTTAGCACCAGGAGATAATTTATATTTAACAGCACGTTTTTTAAAAAGGCTTTTCATAGCACTAGCATCTTTAGTAGCATTAATCTCGTCAACAAAATCATCATCAAGTTCAACATAAGTTTCATCAGGATCATCAGGACAATACTCTCTAGACTCAGGTGAACTAGCAGAAGTATTAGAATTTTCAACATTTTCAGTTTGTTTAGATTTATCAATTATAGCATCTAGAAAAGGTCCTAAGGAACTATTTTCATCAAGCACAGTAGAAGCATCATCACAATTTTCAGAAGCAGTTTCAGATTCAGCAGAAGTAATAGTATGAGTAGCATGCAACGGTGAAATAAGCTTACTCATCACAGTTGGAGAATCAAGGGCAGCAGCAGAGCTCAGAGTTGTACCTTTTCTTGTAGTGGATGGGAGTATGGGAAACTTCTTATCACCAGGTTTCCCCATGATGGATGAATTCCAGAAAGCAATATCAATCTCAGGTGAACTTATAAATAAAGCTATGCTCCCCGGCAACGGCGCCATAAAATAGACTTGATGACCCACAAGTATAAGGGATCGCAACAGTCTTCGAGGGAAGTAAAACCCAAATTTATTGATTCGACACAAGGGGAGCCAAAGAATATTTATAAGCCTTAACATCAGAGTTGTCGATTCAGCTGCACCTGTGAATAGACTTGCTCGAGACAGATTATCAGTAGCAACAGTTTTATAGTAATGACAGTAGTGATATAATAGCAGCAGTAGAATAAAAACAGCAGTGATGATTATAGTAGACAGCAGGATTAAAATACTGTAGGCAAAGGGACGGATGAACGGGCGTTGCATGGATGAGATACTTCATATAATAATCAAGTCATGGGCATTTGCAGATAAATAAGATAAATCATCCAAGTATTTATTAACCATAGGCACGTGTTCCAATTTAGTTGTGCGTGCTCGCAATGAGAAACTTGCACATCATCTTTTGTCCTACCAGCCCGTTTGCAGCGGGGCCTCAAGGGAAACTAATGGTAATTAAGGTACTCCTTTTAATAAAGTACCGGAGCAAAGCATCAACACTCCGTGAACACATGTGATACTCACATCACAGCCATTCACCGGGGCTGTCCCAATTATTGTCACTTTGGAACCTAGGGTTCCGGACAATGACATGTGTATACAACTCATAGATATGATCCAAAACAATAATTATCATCATGATTCAATAACATGTTCAGATCTGAAATCATGGCACTCGGGCCCTAGTGTCAAGCATTAAGCATAACAAGTTGTAACAATGACATAAAACACCGATAACGGATACTAGGCACCATGCCCTCATGATATTACAACTATTACATGAACGATCTCATCCAATCCCTACCATCCCCTCAAGCCTACAGCGGTGGATTACTCACACATGGATGGGGGAAACATGGATGATGGCGATGATCTCCTTCGATTCCCAGTCCCGGCGGAGTGCCGGAACAGGAACTTCTGGTCCCCGAATTGAGTTTCGAGGTGGTGGCGGCGGCGCTCCGATGGGTTTCTGGAGAAAAAATCTTCGTGGGCGTGTTTTTTAGGTCAGGAGGGGCTAAATAGCCGAGAGGGGAGCGCGAGGGGGTGGCCGAGTCGGCCACACCCCCTCTTGGCGCGGCAGGGGGCCCACCCGCGCGAGCATAGGGTGTGGGCGCCCTGTTGGTCGCACCCTCCTCGTCTTCTGGCTCCGGGGCTCTTCGGGCAAATAAGCACTTTTATGATTTTTCTGAATTTTTTCCTAAAACTTGATTTCCTGCACAAAAATGAGACACCAGGGCAATTCTGCTGAAAACAGCGTTAGTCGTGTTAGTTGCATTCAAAACACACAAATTAGAGGTAAAACAATAACAAAAGAGTTCGGGAAAGTAGATATGTTTTGCACGTATCACTGGGCAATTGAAAGAATAAAGAAGTGCATAATGATGCATATACTATAGTTACTAGTTGAATGCCCGTGCGTTGCTACGGACCGTTATAATTATATTTTAGTGTCCGTTCGTTGTCACGAACAATAAATCTAATCTTAGAGATCAAAATATTTGTAATTCAATCAAATGCATCACATACTGTTAAAAAAGAGATGAAAGCGTTCTTCATTTTATTGAACCGAAATGTCTTCTTTCCGTGCATAGTGCATACCATAATCCAATGCAATAGTGACATAAAGGGTAGCATGGCGATGCCAACTTTGCAATGGGCTCAACCTCCGACCACCATACAATATGGTCCGCGATGGAAATAAAAATATTTCTCTGCATATATGCAAGAACGAAGAATAACATGATGCTTGCACATTTTCTGCCAACTATAGAGAACAACGGTTATATGTTTATTTTGGAGAAAATCCAAACCATACAAGATGTGTACTATATTTTGGAGCTAGGTGAGAAGTGCTCCAATAATACATAAAGTTTTTGCCTGTTTCTTCTATAAAGTTTGAATGCTTTCTATACAAGTTGATTTACTGCAGCACCACGAAAGACATTTTCAATAAAGCCTCATTTTATACAGCTGCCACCAATAACTACCACCACACACGTAAATGGATCATCTCATTTTGTGAAATTTACAAACCAAAATAACATATGAGACATTAAAAACAACATCGTGCAGATCTGGATACAATTTACGTACCTTCTATCTGAGGCAACAAAAGAAATCTACTTACAAGAAATTTTAGTCGAACAAAAAACTGTCTTTTGTGATTTCGTCAGTGTTTCACTAACAGCGGGACAGCCATGAATAGAAGAAGATTCTCATAGTTCTCCATCTGCCTCTAATGATATTTATGAGTTGAAGGAAACCATGAAAGACTTGATGGCAATGCAATCTTCTGTAAAAACAAACAGGCAACGTCACAGACTTCAGTTAGATCAAGAGAAGGCGTCCAGTGTGCACATTTGCACTGCACCCTTGCATAAGGTTCAAGCTGGTGTTCCCTGTTCTTATTTTGAGAAGACTACTTGTGAGGCGGAACCTGCTATCTGAGCCATGATGAAAGAAGACAAACCATATCTTTATTTTCCTAACTTCCTAGACCACAATCTCCATGCCACCTCGATGACCAAAGTATCGAACCACCTCCTACTCTCCTTCTGAACTCCTGTCGGATATTTACTACTATTTAACCTACTATAGCTTATCTCTAATGGGAGAAGAACTGAGATCTACACCTCCTACTCATCGTTCTTACTTTTTACCTGATTGGCTGTCACTACTTTCAAAAACCCTCCCATATTGAATTCTGATAGTTTTCCCCTGAAAGACTGCATTTATCTAGCACTTGGCGTCATCTGAAACGAAATGTAGTTGGTGCGACTTGCATAAAATACGAATGTTTGACATTGATGGGGTAAAGAATAACCAGAATGCAAAGAAAGAGGCTTCCTTACCCTCTGGATAATATTTAACGATGAACCAGTGAACCAGCAGAAACAAATGAATTCAACCACAACCAGTATTTGCTTCAAATGACTCATCCAAAGTCATAGCAACGAGGGCGCCCTTTCCAGCAGCCAATCCATGGGCTTTAATAACAATAGGGGCCCCTTGATCTTTCTTGTATTTGTTTAGCTTTCTTCGGATCAATGAATGTGTGATACTACAATCTACATGGGAGACATAAAAGTACATAAATTAGCTTCATTTGTATGCCTTAACACCTGAAAATTCACAGAAGTATCAAATAAAGAGGAGTATCAATTCCATTATTTTTTGTTAAACTAATTTTGTAATCTTTTTTATAGTAATAAGACAATATTTTAAAAAGTATACCTATTTTTTGAGTCTGTCAATCACCACAGGGGAAATCGTCTCAGTTGTGTTCTTTGAAGTAATTCAATGTCATGCATATACTGGGCTACCATTACACTGCATCTTCTCCTCCATGTTGCAACCAACACTTTCCATTCCAGGTATCAACCAGTCATGGTTTGTGTTGCTACTCACCCGGTGAAGCTCTCCCTTGCTCTTCTCCCCTGCATGGATTGATTTTTATCGTGGCGGCGATGGCGACCCTAAAGAACTACTTTCATGTAGCGACAAGCAGATATTTAGTGACAAGCAGAAACAACAGAACATCTCTATCTCATCGAGAAGCAGCAGTAATTTTCTCACAACAAACAACAGCAGACAACAATATCAGCAGATAATTATTGCTTAGCTCATCATGTGCAATCAGTAGCAAACACACACACAACTCGCAATCAGCAATAACCTCTACGTCTCCTCTCCCTAACCTATTTTCTTCTTACTGATAAGTTTTGATACAGTAGTCGGTAATGCCCATCTGAAACATTTAGCCTAGTTTTAAAAATAAATAATGGAAACTTGAGGCCTTTAACCAATAATCTCTTGTGAGGATGGGAGTTGAATGGGCTTCGTTCAGTAT
Organism: Poa annua; assembly: GCA_026929855.1. Taxonomy (NCBI): domain Eukaryota; kingdom Viridiplantae; phylum Streptophyta; class Magnoliopsida; order Poales; family Poaceae; genus Poa; species Poa annua. Next base: position 79,593,217 of record CM049433.1, read on the forward strand.
ATAAATTTATTTGGTTAGCAGCATAATACAAGCAAATGTATAGCACATTGGTGAAGTATGAACAAGAAGATAGAAGATCAAACCTGAAGTGCAGTTTTTTGTGGAACACTATATTATATCAATAAGTGAACCTTGAAACATGACATGTTCTTTTGTCTCCATGACAAGCATATGTGAAAAGTCTTGATCTATTAAGGCCGTGTCATGGCTTGTGAATCACATTAGATGGTAATTTCTATTTGCACTGATGAATAAATAAAGTATACTCCTTCCGTTTATATAGTCTGGCATAAACACATGCTAAATCACAGAAAATCCCAGACTGGGATGGTGTGCTGGCCTTGATCCGTGTTGTGGTGACCCAGCTGGGAATTGCTGCTAAGAAAGTGTTATGACTGGGTATCTGGAGGGGGCGCCTGCATCAGAAGGGTGGCTGTTGTAGATGAGGTTGCTGAAGATGAACATGTGATGTGGAACATATGTTACACATATCGAGGTGGATTTAAAATGAAGTACGGAAACTTTAAAAACATACATTTGAATGAAATGATGCTGAAGGTATTTGGGCATCTTCATGTGTCATTCGCCAGAGAGGACAACGATGCACCTTATTGCCAACATATTGGATACCCCTTCAAAGGGGGATTTCTTTTACTGAACTCCGAGTGGCAGCCATCCGTCACACTTAGAAGGCATAATATCACTGATATAGGAACACCATCGTATGAGATAAACGGAAATGGTAGAGCAATATGCTCTCTTACGGACAAATAAATTAAATATGGCAAGGTGCATACAAAATGTTCTAAGTGCAATTGATCTGATCTTCAAGTATCTCAGTTCTGATGTTTCTTGTATGTCCATGGTCAGATAGTAAAAATGTGGTTCTGTAGGTTTTAGCACCCAATTTTAATATGCAACTAAGTTATCTCATCCCAAGTAATCTGATAAATTAATCACTGAATCAAAACAATATATGTAGTGCTAATAGAAGAGCTGAAAAAAATACAGGTGCTCAGATGTGTATGTGTCAGTGTGCTGGAGGCGACACTGACAGGCGAGATGAGCTAACCTGCGGCAAGCCCAGGTTATGATGATGTCAGCCAAGGCGCGTGGTGGAGCTGTGCGTTTGAAGTTGAGCTTGGGTGTGTCTTGGGCCATGTGGGCTGGTGTTGGGCTTCGACCCGTGTAATGGATATATAGCTGGCGTGTGTGGTCAGCCTTGGAGGCATCGAATAGAAACAGAATTCTGAATCCTATTTCTGACTTCGTCTTCCCAGTCTACTGCTTTTCCCCGTCTTCTCTCTCTGCTTCGAATTATCCATGGAATTGTGATCCCTAGAACCCTAGGACATCACAAGTTGGTATCAGAGCCTCGAACGACCGGACGCGCTTCGAATCCTCTCGATCGTACTCGTAAATCCTGAGGAAGGCTGCTGGTTGCCTTCGGGTGCGACCTGGCATAAATCCGGAATTGGGTTGGTTGATTCGGAGAAGAAGCCGCGACGGCTCCGTCCAAGGCAGGGCTTCAAGCGCGGGCTTCAAGCGCGGCACGTGCTTGACGCCATGGGTGACTTCGAGGCCCGGGTGATGCGTGAATTGGAGACGCTCAAATCCGTGAGCGAGAAGATGGACGGGATCGCGACGATCTCGGCGCGTTTGGACGCGCTCGATGCGCGGTTCAGCGAGCAAGTGGATCGCATGGACGCGGTCCAGGCCAAGGTGAATCTCACCATGACGTCACTGGGTGAGGTGCGCGCGGAGCAGGTGGCCGCGGCGCGGACGGTCACACAAGGGTCGACCTCGTACGCAACAACGGAGAACCACCGAGGCGAAGGGGGTGGCCTCTTCCAGCGTCCTCCACCGCCGAATCCGACACGGCTTGCGCCACCACTGGTATCACCTCGTCACACATCTCTACAGCCATTTGATCCGGGTAGAAATAGTGAGGATTCTGGTGGAAAGAAGCCGTGGATGCCTAAGATGGATTTCCCTAAATTCGATGGTACAGATGCACATATTTGGTTAGATGGCTGTTCAGCATATTTTGCTCTGTATGATATTCCTGTTGGCTTCCGAGTTACATCCGCAACACTGCATATGATTGGTGATGCGGCACATTGGTTCCATGCTTATAAACTGCAAAATGTTTGGCCTAATTGGGAGCAGTTCAGCGAAGCAGTACATCAGGAATTTGATGTGAATGTCCACCGTGAAAAAATGAGAGCACTGATGCTGTTAAAACAAACGGGTACAGTCGAGGAGTACAAGAGGGAATTTAACCAGTTGGTGTACCAGTTACAGCTATATGAAGGAAAATGTTGGTTACTACATTTATACTTGGGCTCAAGGAAGAGTTGAAACCTGCAGTGGAGATTCAATTACCAACCACAGTCCGTGAAGCGGCTCTGTATGCTAAAGTGCAGGAAGACATTCTGTCGAGACAGAAGGGACCTAAGGTGGTGCCTACACGTATTCCTTTTCAACGAGCTGAATCTCGTTTAAATTCAGCGGCCTCTGGTGATTTGTGGAAGGCTAGACAGCTGAAAGAGTACAGAAGGGTAAATGGCTTATGTTTTCGCTGTGGTGAGAAATTTGTGCCTGGCCATGTGTGTGCCAACAGACCTGCAACGCCAGTGCTTAATTCAGTGGATGCCACGTTGCAAGGTGACGAAATTTTGTCTGATGCAGTGTTGGATGCAGTGGAAGAACAGGAGGTGGCTCTAGCACGGATGCAACTATCTGTGTGTGCAGTATCATGTGCTGAAAGCCCCTCTACGATACAGTTGCGAGCTTGTATTGGTAACCAAACCGTATTGATACTTATTGACTCGGGTAGCTCCCATAGCTTTGTGGACAAAAGTATATTATCAAGAGTTGGTGTTACAGAAACTCCCTTGCATACACACCAGTCGGTCAGGGTGGCGAATGAAGCTTGTATGCCCTGTAATTCTGAGGTCAAGGGGTTTCACTGGTGGGTGCAGGATAATGTTTTCAGCTATGATGTCAAGGTGTTGGAACTGGGAGGATATGATGTCATACTTGGGATGGACTGGCTGGAACAATGGGGGGAAATGAAATGCCACTGGAAAGAGAAGTGGTTACAATTCAAATACCAAGGGCAGCTCATTACACTGCAAGGGATTCAACCAACTGCAGTCCCACAGTTACAAGAACTATCACTAGAACAAGTGATGGCGTGGCACAGGGAAAATGAAATTTGGGCTACTGCGTTGTTGGACCAACAAGCAGTATGTGCAGTGGAAAATAATCCAGAGGACATCACGAAATTGTTAGACCAGTTCGAGGATGTGTTTGCTACTCCAGAAAGCTTACCTCCTTCGAGAGATTATGATCATGCCATCCATTTGGTTCCTGATGATGTACCAGTAAATTCGAGACCATACAGATACTCACCTCTTCAGAAAGATGAAATAGAGAAGCAGGTGAAAGAAATGATTGCAGCAGGCATTATTAAGCCAAGCCTGAGTCCTTTTGCCTCCCCAGTGCTGTTAGTTAAAAAGAAGGATGGCTCCTGGCGTTTCTGTGTCGATTACAGGAAACTAAATGCCATAACCATTAAGAGTAAGTTCCCTATGCCAATTGTGGATGAAATTTTGGATGAATTGGCTGGTACTTGTTGGTTTTCCAAGTTAGATTTGAGGGCAGGTTATCACCAGATTCGCATGGTTCCTCAAGATGAATACAAGACTGCTTTCAAAACTCACCATGGCCAATTTGAATTCAGAGTGATGCCTTTCGGCCTCACCAATGCACCATCTACTTTTCAGTGCTTGATGAACTCCATTTTTGCCGAGCATATCAGAAAATTCGTCTTGGTATTTATGGATGATATCTTGGTGTATAGCAAAACTTGGGAGTTACACTTACAACATTTACAAACAGTGTTGTCTATTCTGAGGATGCATCAGTTGTTTGCTAAAAGAAGTAAATGCAGTTTTGGCCAGTCTGAACTGGAGTATTTGGGCCATATTATCTCAGCTAAAGGTGTGGCTACAGACCCCGAAAAGATTAAAGCGATGGTGAAATGGCCTATGCCTTCTAATGTGACAGAATTAAGAGGTATTCTGGGGTTTACAGGGTATTATCGCAAATTCATTGCCAACTATGGACTCATTGTGAAACCATTGACTCAATTACTTAAAAAACAAGGGTTCCTGTGGAATGAGCAAGCACAACAAGCCTTTGAGCTTCTTAAACAGGCAATGATGACAGCACCGGTGTTGGTCTTACCAGATTTCAACAAGCAGTTTTCCATTGAAACTGATGCTTGTGATACTGGAATTGGAGCAGTGCTCTGTCAAGAGGGACATCCTGTTGCGTTTTACAGTAAAGCCTTAGGGGTCAACAATCAGAAGCTATCAATTTATGAGAAAGAATTTTTGGCAGTAATGATGGCTGTGGAGAAATGGCGCAGTTACTTGATACGTGGCCCTTTCATCATTAGGACAGATCACCAGAGTTTATGTACACTGGGAGATCAGGTTCTCACAACAGAGTTGCAGAAAAAGGCTATGGCCAAATTGGTGGGCTTACAGTTTCAATTTCAGTACAAAAAAGGTTGTGACAATGCGGCTGCAGATGCATTATCTCGTGTTGGTCACCTGTTAGCGATTACATCATGTTCTCAGAGTCAACCTATTTGGTTGCAAGAAGTACATAATTCCTATACAGTGGATCCAAATGCTCAAACCCTTCTGCAACAGTTGGCTATATCTTCTGATAATTCAAATGGTTTTACACTGCAAGATGGTATCATTCGCTCCTTTGGAAAGATTTGGATTGGAGCAAATGCTTCTCTTCGCACTAAATTGATTTCAGCATTTCATGCTAGTGCAATAGGGGGACACTCTGGCATCCAGGCCACATATCAACGGCTGAAGAAGTTGTTTGCTTGGTCTGGTATGAAACAAGACGTTGTGGACTTCGTACATCAGTGTGATATCTGTCAGAAAGCGAAGCATGAGCACTGTAAGTCTCCAGGTTTGCTCAGTCCTTTGCCTATTCCTGCTGGCCCTTGGACAGATATTATAATGGATTTTATTGAGGCTTTGCCTAAATCAAATGGCTATACAACAATACTGGTGGTGGTGGATCGTTTCACTAAATATGCCCACTTTATTCCTCTGAAACATCCATTTACAGCTTCCATGGTTGCTCAGGCAGTGTTGCAAAATGTGGTTAAACTGCATGGGCCACCTCAGTCCATTGTGTCTGACAGGGATAAGATCTTCACTAGTTCTTTTTGGAAAGAGTTGTTCAAGTTATGGAATACCAAATTGCATATGAGCACAGCATATCATCCTCAAACAGATGGTCAATCGGAACGGGTGAACCAGTGCTTGGAGATGTATTTACGTTGTGCAGTGCATGATACACCATCAAAATGGTGCTCTTGGTTAGCTCTGGGTGAGTTCTGGTATAACACAAATTATCATACAGCACTGGGCTGCTCTCCTTACAAGGCGTTGTATGGTTATGAACCGCATTATGGCACATTTACATCAGCCCTGCAATCTGAGCAAGTGGATGTGCAACAGTGGCTTCAGGATCACAATGGTCATTCTCAATTACTTCGAGAACACCTTCTGCGGGCTCAGGAAAAAGTGAAACATTATGCTGATAAGAATCGTACTGATCGCTGTTTTGCTGTGGGGGATTCTGTCTATCTGAAGTTGCAACCATATGCTCAAAATTCAGTGGTGAACCGTCCTTGTAAGAAACTGGCTTACAAATTCTATGGACCCTTTGAAGTGTTAGAGAAGATTGGCAATGCGGCCTACAAATTAGCCCTTCCTGACACTGCTCTCATCCATCCAGTGTTCCATGTGTCGCAGCTCAAGGAACATGTGCCTGATCATACACCTGTGTTTTCTACACTACCGGCATTGGTGGATTTATCCTCTTCTGGTACAACTCCAGAGCGTATCCTAGATCGCAAAATGGTGAAGAAAGGTATGGCATCTCTTGTGTAGGTGTTGGTGAAATGGTCTTCTCATTCCATCGAGGACGCCACCTGGGAAGATTATGAGACTCTACGAGCAAGATATCCGGATGCACCAGCCTGGGAACATGCTGGTTCTCAAGGGGGGGGCGATTGTCAGTGTGCTGGAGGCGACACTGACAGGCGAGATGAGCTAACCTGCGGCAAGCCCAGGTTATGATGATGTCAGCCAAGGCGCGTGGTGGAGCTGTGCGTTTGAAGTTGAGCTTGGGTGTGTCTTGGGCCATGTGGGCTGGTGTTGGGCTTCGACCCGTGTAATGGATATATAGCTTGCGTGTGTGGTCAGCCTTGGAGGCATCGAATAGAAACAGAATTCTGAATCCTATTTCTAACTTCGTCTTCCCAGTCTACTGCTTTTCCCCGTCTTCTCTCTCTGCTTCGAATTATCCATGGAATTGTGATCCCTAGAACCCTAGGACATCACAGTATGGCATAGATGAGAATAGGCGGCTGGAAACAACAGCGAATAGAAGGATGAGTGAGCACCGGCTGAGCAGGACGTCGAGCGCTGAGGTTGTAGCGTCATAGAGGACGACATTGTGCCATCCGTTCCGTGGCGGCGGTGGGCACGTTGACGACGAGGCATCCATGCTAGGTGGCGGCGCCGAGAACGACATTGTCGATCCCAAACCCTACGCTGCCGACGACGCGGAAGCCTTCCCCCGGAGTACTATAGCTTATCTCTAATGGGAGAAGAACTGAGATCTACACCTCCTACTCATCGTTCTTACTTTTTACCTGATTGGCTGTCACTACTTTCAAAAACCCTCCCATATTGAATTCTGATAGTTTTCCCCTGAAAGACTGCATTTATCTAGCACTTGGCGTCATCTGAAACGAAATGTAGTTGGTGCGACTTGCATAAAATACGAATGTTTGACATTGATGGGGTAAAGAATAACCAGAATGCAAAGAAAGAGGCTTCCTTACCCTCTGGATAATATTTAACGATGAACCAGTGAACCAGCAGAAACAAATGAATTCAACCACAACCAGTATTTGCTTCAAATGACTCATCCAAAGTCATAGCAACGAGGGCGCCCTTTCCAGCAGCCAATCCATGGGCTTTAATAACAATAGGGGCCCCTTGATCTTTCTTGTATTTGTTTAGCTTTCTTCGGATCAATGAATGTGTGATACTACAATCTACATGGGAGACATAAAAGTACATAAATTAGCTTCATTTGTATGCCTTAACACCTGAAAATTCACAGAAGTATCAAATAAAGAGGAGTATCAATTCCATTATTTTTTGTTAAACTAATTTTGTAATCTTTTTTATAGTAATAAGACAATATTTTAAAAAGTATACCTATTTTTTGAGTCTGTCAATCACCACAGGGGAAATCGTCTCAGTTGTGTTCTTTGAAGTAATTCAATGTCATGCATATACTGGGCTACCATTACACTGCATCTTCTCCTCCATGTTGCAACCAACACTTTCCATTCCAGGTATCAACCAGTCATGGTTTGTGTTGCTACTCACCCGGTGAAGCTCTCCCTTGCTCTTCTCCCCTGCATGGATTGATTTTTATCGTGGCGGCGATGGCGACCCTAAAGAACTACTTTCATGTAGCGACAAGCAGATATTTAGTGACAAGCAGAAACAACAGAACATCTCTATCTCATCGAGAAGCAGCAGTAATTTTCTCACAACAAACAACAGCAGACAACAATATCAGCAGATAATTATTGCTTAGCTCATCATGTGCAATCAGTAGCAAACACACACACAACTCGCAATCAGCAATAACCTCTACGTCTCCTCTCCCTAACCTATTTTCTTCTTACTGATAAGTTTTGATACAGTAGTCGGTAATGCCCATCTGAAACATTTAGCCTAGTTTTAAAAATAAATAATGGAAACTTGAGGCCTTTAACCAATAATCTCTTGTGAGGATGGGAGTTGAATGGGCTTCGTTCAGTATATAAATTTATTTGGTTAGCAGCATAATACAAGCAAATGTATAGCACATTGGTGAAGTATGAACAAGAAGATAGAAGATCAAACCTGAAGTGCAGTTTTTTGTGGAACACTATATTATATCAATAAGTGAACCTTGAAACATGACATGTTCTTTTGTCTCCATGACAAGCATATGTGAAAAGTCTTGATCTATTAAGGCCGTGTCATGGCTTGTGAATCACATTAGATGGTAATTTCTATTTGCACTGATGAATAAATAAAGTATACTCCTTCCGTTTATATAGTCTGGCATAAACACATGCTAAATCACAGAAAATCCCAGACTGGGATGGTGTGCTGGCCTTGATCCGTGTTGTGGTGACCCAGCTGGGAATTGCTGCTAAGAAAGTGTTATGACTGGGTATCTGGAGGGGGCGCCTGCATCAGAAGGGTGGCTGTTGTAGATGAGGTTGCTGAAGATGAACATGTGATGTGGAACATATGTTACACATATCGAGGTGGATTTAAAATGAAGTACGGAAACTTTAAAAACATACATTTGAATGAAATGATGCTGAAGGTATTTGGGCATCTTCATGTGTCATTCGCCAGAGAGGACAACGATGCACCTTATTGCCAACATATTGGATACCCCTTCAAAGGGGGATTTCTTTTACTGAACTCCGAGTGGCAGCCATCCGTCACACTTAGAAGGCATAATATCACTGATATAGGAACACCATCGTATGAGATAAACGGAAATGGTAGAGCAATATGCTCTCTTACGGACAAATAAATTAAATATGGCAAGGTGCATACAAAATGTTCTAAGTGCAATTGATCTGATCTTCAAGTATCTCAGTTCTGATGTTTCTTGTATGTCCATGGTCAGATAGTAAAAATGTGGTTCTGTAGGTTTTAGCACCCAATTTTAATATGCAACTAAGTTATCTCATCCCAAGTAATCTGATAAATTAATCACTGAATCAAAACAATATATGTAGTGCTAATAGAAGAGCTGAAAAAAATACAGGAGCTCAGATGTGTATGTGTCAGTGTGCTGGAGGCGACACTGACAGGCGAGATGAGCTAACCTGCGGCAAGCCCAGGTTATGATGATGTCAGCCAAGGCGCGTGGTGGAGCTGTGCGTTTGAAGTTGAGCTTGGGTGTGTCTTGGGCCATGTGGGCTGGTGTTGGGCTTCGACCCGTGTAATGGATATATAGCTTGCGTGTGTGGTCAGCCTTGGAGGCATCGAATAGAAACAGAATTCTGAATCCTATTTCTGACTTCGTCTTCCCAGTCTACTGCTTTTCCCCGTCTTCTCTCTCTGCTTCGAATTATCCATGGAATTGTGATCCCTAGAACCCTAGGACATCACAGTATGGCATAGATGAGAAGAGGCGGCTGGAAACAACAGCGAATAGAAGGATGAGTGAGCACCGGCTGAGCAGGACGTCGAGCGCTGAGGTTGTAGCGTCATAGAGGACGACATTGTGCCATCCGTTCCGTGGCGGCGGTGGGCACGTTGACGACGAGGCATCCATGCTAGGTGGCGGCGCCGAGAACGACATTGTCGATCCCAAACCCTACGCTGCCGACGACGTGGAAGCCTTCCCCCGGAGTCCTCGAAGACGCAGCGTCAGCGACGCCGGCGGGGAGCGGGCGGAGGATGCGGCACTGCTCGGAGACCTTCAGCTGGAGGTAGTAGGGGTGGGGCGGGTGGTCCTGCGCCAGGAACCCCCACCGCCGGCCGTTGCGCGTGATCTTGAGCAGCCGCCGCAGCGCCTCGGCGAGGTCACCGTCCATGTCCCGCGCCACCCGTTAGATCTGGTGCCTCTCCTCCGCCGGCACCTGGTGGTCTAGCGACGTCGTCGGCGCCTCCATCGATAGGCCTGATCTGATGTGAGAGGCGATCGATCGGGAGCCAGTCTTCAGGGTCTGGCTGGTGTCCAGTTGGGTGCGGTGTGGCGGTGAGCCTGAGGTCTGCGGCGGCGCAGGCGCTAACCCTAGCGGCGCGCGGTTCCGCGCCTGCCGATGGACTGCGAGTTTCCTTTGTGATCGCGCGCGCGCGTGAGTACATGGGCTGGCCCAGCAAATCGCGTGCGTGTGTCGCGAAGAGCCAGCGAAGGGTTCGGTGGAAACTTTTCATTTGGTTGAACCTACGTACGAACTCCCATTTAATAGTAAAGATGATGGCTAGTGTGATATTCATTTGGGCATTACAACAATATACATAGACCGTTCCAACCGCATCTATGACTAATAATCCACCTTCCAGTTAGCGTCCGCACCCCTTTCAGTATTAAGTTGCAAGCAACAGATTATTGCATTAGGCAATGTGTGTAATGTAAGTAATACAAATACCCTTAAATAAAGTACTACTGTTTTATCCCTAGTAGCAACAGTACATCTACAACCTTAGAGCTTGCTGTCACTACCCCAGATTAAATAGAGACATGAACCTACTATCGAGCATAAATACCCCCTCTTGGAGTCACAAGCATCTACTTGGCCAGAGCATCCACTAGCAACGGAGAGCATGCAAGATCATAAACAACGCACTCACAAGATATATTATGAAGCAATAACATAGTACTCAATATTCATCGGATCCCAGCAAACACAACATGTAGCATAACATAAAGATGATCTTGATCATGTTAGGCAGCTCACAAGATCTAAACATGGTAGCACAAGAGGAGAAGACAACCATCTAGCTACTGCTATGGACCCATAGTCCAAGGATGAACTACTCATGCATCAGTCCGGAGGCGGGCATGGTGATGTAGAGCCCTCCGGTGATGATTCCCCTCACCGGCAGGGTGCCGGGAGGAGCTTCTGACCCCTCCCGATCTAGGGTTGACGACGGCGGCGGCTCTGGACTTCGTGGAGGAAAAAGGTGCGTGTCTTAGGTCTTAGATATCCAAGGGGTATAAGTAGGCGAAAGGGCGAAGGCGGCGGGGCCTCGAGGGCCCCACACCCTGTGCTCGCGCGGCCAAGGGGGGAGCCGCGCCGGGAGGGGGTGTTGGCCCCTCGGGGTCCACCTCCGTGTCTTCTTCGGTGTTCTGGAACCTCCCGGGAAATATAAGCACTTTGACGTTTCGTTTGTCCAATTCCGAGAATATTTCCTTAACAACTTTTCTGAAACAAAAACAGCAGAAAACTGGCAACTTGCACTGTGGCATCTTGTTAATAGGTTAGTCCCAAAAAATGCATAAAATGATATAAAAGTGTATATAAAACATGTAGCAATTGGCATAATATAAGCATGGAACATAAGAAATTATAGATACGTTTGAGACGTATTATCAGTCGGGAATTTATCAAATGCGAGAGCAAACTGCATCTTGGGAAGGATGCGAAGGTATGGTTTGTCCTGATTTGTCTCGATTTGGCTTGATTTTGATTTTGCACTATGGATTTGGGAATTAGGGTTTTCGTTCCCCTTTTCAGAATTTGGCGGAATGCGGCCATTTTGAGTGGATGGATGAGAACATTCGGGGTCGAGGGCTTCAAGTTGAAGTGCTGGCCCCAATGCAGGCCCCAATTCAGGCGGCTCCCATCTCGTCTGCTGTGGAGGACGCGATCTCAAACAGAGGGGCCGATTGTCCGTTGGAGGATGTTTTGGTGAATAGGGAGTTGCAGAAATTGAACAAGCATGTGAAGAAGCAGCTGAGCCAGATTGTGGAATTGAAGAAGCAATCAAACATGATGGCCGGAGCATTTTATGTGTGTATCATTGCCCTTTATGTGGTGTATCTTTGTCGTTCGGATTAGGAGTTGTTTGTAAGATGAACTATGTAATGAATTCGAATAAATTAGCTCTAACCAGTCTTCATCGAGAGCGTATAAATTCGGTGAAAATCAGCTCTGAATTCAGTTAACACCTCGAACAGGTTCAGTTAGCCGTGTCCGAAATAGAAAAAAGACGACAAGTCAATGGGCCCGTTGTTGGGCCAAGCCGTGAGTACTCACTGAATTTAAGGAGGCCAAGCTGTGTACGTGTCAAGTATTGTTGTGTACAAAGAACTCGTTTATTTAATAGTTTTATGGAAATTCTCAAAAAAAAATAGTTTTATGGAACGATGACTACATATTGGTCAAGGACACAATATTAGTGCACCAGATGTTGATTTTGAGGTCATTTGGAGAAGGTCGAAAAAATGTTCGGATTAAAAATGGGGCTGTTTCGGCTACTTTGGGGCTCTTTTGTAGCTCATTTTGGAGAACTCATTGCTTGTTGGAGATATGTGTATGTGTTGTGATGGATCATGTAGCAGAATCTGTGTCAAGTTCTGGTGTGTACGTAGAATTGTTTTTAAAATAATTTAATGGAACGATGACTACATATTGGTCAAAGGACACAATATTCGTGCACTAGATGTTGAGTTTGAGGTCATTTGGAGAAGGTCAAAAAAATGTTCGGATTATAAATGGGGCTGTTTCGGCTACCTTTGGGGCTCTTTTGTAACTCATTTGGGAGAACTCATTGCTTGTTGGAGATGCGTGTATGTGTTGCACTGGAGAAACATTTGAAATATCAAATAACTTATATATGAGTAACATTTGAAATAACAAATGTAAGAAACATTAGAAATAACAAATACTTATATATATATTAATTTCTTGGCGGGCACGAACTGAAAATACATACATATATATATATATATATATATATATATATATATATATATATATATATATATATCAACGCGGATTTCCTGCCCACGGTGGTAGCTGCACATATGTTGTGTGACGTAGGATATGGAGAGTAGATTATGTTTGATATGGAGCGCATAGGAAGGCAAACGGGGCAGCGAGTTCGTTGACGGTAGCCTCCGTGTATCCCAACGTCTGCACAAAGAAAAGCTCTGTGATGCTCGTTCCTTGAAGTAGCACGTAATATACGCCGGGGCATCGGGCATGCATCCTTTGTTTGCCATGTGAATGACGCACACCCCGCCGCGTGATTCACTTAACGGGTGCATCATATATCAAAAGGTAGTGCTATCCCCCCATGCAGCACAAAAGGATCTGCGTAGCATCTGTGCTTTAAGCATTTTGTGGTTCTACACCCAACCGTAGACGGCCTATCCGAACACCTTGTCTAAGTGTTGTCTGATTAGACTGTGATGTCCTTTTGGTCAAACGAAATCCGGTAGAAGGTGACCTACCGTTTACCCCATCTAATTTAGACGGTACTTTTGTGCGACCACTCTGAGAGAAAGAGTAGCAGTGTTTTCTGCAACTAGTGGAAATAAATTATCGTTGACTGAAATTGATATTCTGCGTGTATAAAGTTTGACACGTTTTTTTGGGCCTATTTGTTTATCCAGCCGTGTAATTACGAATGAGATGCATGTACCGATTCCTCCCGCGTGATTCACTCACCCCGTGGGTAGCCGTGTGATTCTCACAATCAGGCTGAAAATGACATGGTCATCGGCTTGCCGGGGGATAGTTTGCGTGTATGTCGTGTGCCAGACTACATGCTCTCGTTACGACGGCGATTGTGGATCCGTTGGACGACCGTAAGCTATGCCATTGCGCCGTCTATGCGAAACTTCACCCCCTATCATATATGGACGGTTGGATGGCTATGCGCAGCTACCCCCGTGGGCAGCCAGCTATTTGCGATATATATATATATATATACAACGTGGATTTTATGCCCATGGTGGTAGCTACGCACACCCCTAGAGCCATTGGATTTGGTATCATGATTCGTGCTACCGTTAACGTCCGTTAGGAGCCGTGGCCCATCCTTCACGTCGCAAAAAGAAAAAGAAAATGTGAATCATGGGATCCGGATCGGAGCATCTGGGAATACCAATAAAACTGAATACACACGCAGTGAAATATAAAACATGCAGTGTTTATATGGTGGTGCATGCATGATTCTCGTGTGGTGCATGCATGAGTCTCGTGTGGTGCATGCATGATTCTCGTGTGGTGCATGCATGAGTCTCGTGTGGTGTTTTCTCTCCCGACCACGGGAGCAGCGTGATTCTCAATTTCAGTATGCAAAGGACATGGTCATCGCTAGCGGGATGGTTGCGTGAATGACATCTGTTTTAGAATGGGACGTGGTCTCTGGGTTTGGTTTTTCTTCGTTTCCAGAAAATGTGCTTCCGTATGGACGGAACGACGTTAACTCAATCAATGGTGGAAACTACCTATAGGATGATTTAAGGGCAGATAGTGGGTGTGTAGCTACCACCGTAGGCAGCCAGCTATTTTGCATATATATATATATATATATATGGCAGGACTAAACAGGAATCTGCCTTAAGAGATTCCTATTTAGCTTAAGTAGGAACTATCCTAATTAGGAAGGGAGACCGGACCGGATCCGTTCCGCACCCCACCCCCGACCAGACCAATTAAATGCCCACGCCCGCACCGAGGTCACGACTCCCTGACAACCCGATCCCCCACCCCAATCCCCCCACCGCCTTCTTCCCCTCCGGCGCCGGCGAGCGAGCGGCGGCGGAGGCCGACGCGAGGGAGTCGGCGACGGAAGCTCCGCTGCCCTTCCCCAACCTAGAGCGCCTTCTTCCCCTCCGGCGCCGACAAGCGAGCGGCAGCGGAGGCCGACGCGAGGGAAGCTCCGCTGCCCTTTCCCCAACCTACGGCCTTCGCCGCCCCCCCCCCCCCCCCCCCCCCCCGCCTCCACCGCACGCCGCCACAACCCTCCACCGCGCGTCGCCTCCAGCCGCGCCCCTCCACCGCGCGTCGCCTCTAGCCGCGCCCCTCCACCTACCACCGACGCGCCGCCTCCTGCTGCGCCCCTCCACCACGTGCCCCGACCCCTCCGTCGTGAACCCCCACGCCCCGACGCGACGCGGGCGTCCCCGACCACCTCCTGTCCGGCGCGCCTCCCTCCACATCCTGCCTGGCGCGGCAGCCCCTGGCCAATTCCTGAGGCGGGGGTTCACGACGCCGCTCGCCGGAGTCTCTGCGTGATGTCACCGGATTTATCTGAACTTCATCATGTTCTCTGATATTTTACGGGCATGAGTGTGTGCGTAAGCAACAACAACACTGCTAGCTTCTCTATATCAACTTCTGATCTTAAATATCGCGTTACTGCTCCTCAAATGAAAGTTCACTTGATGAATTTTGAAGGTTCATAAAGCTTAAAAATGAAGGTTCACCTGATAAAATTTTGAGGTTCATGGCTATTTTTTGCAGTTCACTTCATCCACTTGTGAAAGTTCTAAAGTCCGCTCTACACTCATGAATTATCCGATTTTAACCGCTTTTTCCATTTTCCTTTCTACCTGAACTGCTTTTTTGATTTTTTACGAGGAGGTTTATAAAAAGTAGAAACGAAAGTTCACTTGATAAAGTATTAAAGTTCACAGCTTAAATGAAGGTTCATGGGATGAGTTTTCTAATTTCAGATCTATTTTTTGCAGTTAGTGAACTTTTTTTTACAGATGGCTTCATAAAGCTGAAACGAAAGTTCAGCTTATAAAATTTGAAGTTCACAACATAAAAAAGATCCGCTTCACAAATAAAAACGAAAAAGAAGTTCACTTAAATAACTTTAGAAGTCCACTATGTTTTTCGGCAGTTCAAAACATGAGTTTATATCGTCCATTTAGTAGGTCAACTTTTTATTCACAAAAATATCAAAATTACTTCACGGGTAGAAAGTTTAGAAAAAAAGTTCACTTCATTAGTTAAAAAAAGGTTCACTTGGTCCAAAAAAAAGTTCATGTGAAGTTGCGAAAAAGAAGTGCACCTAGACTAAATAAAAGTTCACGATTTTTTTCCTACAGTTTGAAGAAATTTCAGAAAGCCTCTTTCCAAGAAAGTTAAAAAAAAGTTTGCTTTGTTAAAAAACAAGTTCACTTCACTCATAAAAAAGGTTCACTCAGGCCGGAAAAAAAGTTCACCTAGTTCTGGAAAAAAAAAGTTCACGAAAAAAGTTTTTCATGTTCCGTCAGAAGGTTCACATGTCATGCGCGAGAAAGTTCACTGACAAGTTTTATATATTTCAAGATTATTTTTTTGCAGTTCACATCACCTTCATCATGTGATAATTTTTTAGATGTGAACTATTTTTATTTTCTTTCTTATGGATCTGACTTGGTATGTGAACCGTCTTTTTACTGGAGGTTAAATAAAATGTTTAGTATAAATATTTTCTAGAACAAAACAGAAACTAATCTACGATTGAAAGTTCACTAAGACATTAAAAAGAAGTTCACTGTCGTATTAGTTTGTTCGGGCGGAAATTATACCCATAAAAGTCAATTCTATGAGCTCAGTTTATCTAAATGACCACATCTAAAATGTAATAAGCAACTAAATGAGTCTAATCTAACCACCACTTGTCCGAACCTTCAACTTAAACAACAATATGATGACAAATTTCAAAAATTCTCGTCATTAGGTGTTTCCACGTTTCGATTAAGTTTAAAATTACTTTTAATCTGTGCATAATTTAGAAAAATTGTAGAAGTAAAAAAGTTGCGCCTACTCAACAGCTTTGCAACGCAATATCATTTGTGATGTTTCGATAAGCGGTTGAAAAGTAATTGAGAAACAACTGTCCGCCGGATTTGAAATTCCGGAAAATAGAAACATGTTTATTACAAACTGCTCTTAATCCGTGGCGAATCTCGCAAGTTGGTAGAAGAAGAAAAGATGCGCATTTTCCATACCTTTCCAACGGTGTATCATTTTCATCAATCGGACAAACGGTTTGGAAATGGCGAGCGAAATACTGTGCGAAAATGGAGAAATGGCTGAAATCCGCGTTTTGTATATTCAAAATTGTTTAACAACCATGCATAATTTGAAAAAGTTGTTAAAATGAAATAGTTGCGCAATTTGCATAGCTATCCAACGGTATATCACATGCATCGTTCCAATAATCGGTTCCAAAACCACGTTAAAAATCGTTCCGAAAAAGACATAGTTCCGTGTGGAGGTTCACATCGCACGCCGTGAAGGTTCACTCGTATTTCCGAGAAAGTTCAGAAAGTTCCTATTTAGCTTAAACAGGAATAGGTTCCTTTTTAGCTGACATATATATATATATATATATATATATATATATATATATATATATATATATATATATATATATATATATATATATATATTAATGTAGTGAAATTATTTCACTACATTTGTACTAGTACTACTACTGGCGCCGGCGGCTAATCCTGCCAGCGCCGTGCACCGCCGCGTCGGCGACTCTTCGCCGGCGCCTACGCCATCCGGGGCCTCTTCGCCGCCGGTTCGTCGCCCTCCTCGGCCTCGCCGTCGTCGTCGGAGGAGTCGGAGTCGGAGGGGTAGTCAGGGGAGGACAGGGGCTGAAACTCGTCGGAGGAGTAGTCCTCCGGCGGCGTCTCCGGCTCCTCCGCCTCCCAGATGTCGGGGTCGTACCCCTTGTCCTCCTCCGGCTTCTTCTTCTTTGCTGGCTTCGGCACCGGCTCCTCCTCCTCTTCCTCCTCGTCGGGGGGGGGGGGGGGGGGGGGGGGGGGGCGTTGTCATCGGCATCCTCCTCCTCCTCGTCGTCCTCCTCCTCCTCGTGGTTGTCCCACCAGTGCTCTTGAGGGTGGGCGTCCTCGTCGGAGGGGATGTTGTCGTCGTCGGGGTTCAGGTCCGACTGCCACCAGTGCTCGTCCATTGCAACGGCGGCGGGGGCGATCGGAGAGGAGTTGGGGAGGGGAGAGGGTTTTCTCGGAACGGTGTGGAGAGAACTGATAATGCCGAGTGCAAACCGCTCAAATTTATCCCTTCTGGTGTGTACGTAGAATTGTTTTTAAAATAATTTAATGGAACGATGACTACATATTGGTCAAAGGACACAATATTCGTGCACTAGATGTTGAGTTTAAGGTCATTTGGAGAAGGTCGAAAAAATGTTCGGATTATAAATGGGGCTGTTTCGGCTATCTTTGGGACTCTTTTGTAGCTCATTTTGGAGAACTCATTGCTTGTTGGAGATGTGTGTATGTGTTGCGATAGAGAAACATTCGAAATATCAAATAACTTATATATGAGTAACATTTGAAATAACAAATGTAAGAAACATTAGAAATAACAAATACTTATATATATTAATTTCTTGGCGGGCACGAACAGAAAATACATATATGAACAGCACCCAAAACCGACCCACCATCTGAACCCGAACCGCACCCACCCACCCGTGCTCCTTCCCCATCGTGATCCCCACCAACCTCCCATCGGCCACGAAATCGAGCCAGGAGCGCTCGACCTCCGCGCCGCCTGGCCTGCCGCCCGACCTCCGCCGCGCGCCACCCGGGGAGCCCCCACCTGCGCCGCCTGGCCTGCCGCCCGACTTCCTCGCCGCCCGGGAGAGCCCCCGCCTGCGCCGCGCGCCGCCCTGGAAACTTTCGACCTCCGCGTAGCGCCGCCCGACGTCCTGGCAGTCTAGCTGGGGACCTTGCCGCCCACGTCCTGAGCTGCTACAGATGCGACCCATCCCAGTCTGCCACGGGATTCGCCGTCCAGGTTCCCCTGAGCCGTGAGGACGAGGCTGCTCCTGCTGTCGCTCACTTGAATATTTTTTGCAGTTCTTATTCTTATGCTTGGAAGTTAACGCTTTGGACTTTCAGATTGGGTCGTCCACACCGTCGTGCAGCCTCGTGCCCTCGTCGGAAGATCTTCGTTGTCGAGCTAGCAGTAGGAAGCGCCCTTTCTCTTCCTTTTTTTTTGGACAACACAATCGGTTTCATCTTGTCCATTACAGCAGTTCGATTAGACTCAAAGAATGAGTTCACTGTGAAAAAAAGAGATAAAATGTCAGCAGTGCATCTGTTTGTTTTCAGTCAGTTCACTCGTTAGATGTCAAAACAGTGCAGTTTTTCAGTTAGAAAAACTGTGTACTTTGATTTACTTTCATATAAAATTCTGCTGATAGGTGAAGTTAATTTTTATTGCCTGGTAATGTTCTTTTTATTTTTATGGGGGTTAACTTTATATGTTAGAATATCTATTTTAACGTGAAATAAACTTTGTTGTTCCGACCGAGCGTCGCTGACAGAAAAATTCCCCGACCCCTAGTTCAGTTCTGAAAGTCTCAGTAGTTAATAGTCTAGAAGTTCAATCTGTAATGCCAAAATATTTGTGAAGTTCACTAAAATGACGAGCAAAGTTTAGAATTTTTTTTGGTCAATCGAAAAGTTTATTAGAGAATTTTCTGTGACGTTCGCTTATGTAATAGGCGAAGTTCAAAAAAAATAAACTTTGTTGTTCCGACTGAGCACCGCTGACAGAAAAATAACGTGAAATAAACGAGAAGTTTATTTGTAATATTTTTGTGAAGTTCATTTATGTGACTAACAAAGTTTAGAAGAAAAATATAGTTTGAGAAGTTCATTTTTGTGAAGTTTCAACGAAGTTCGCTTAAGAAAGCCAAAATTCACTTGTGTCACATACGAATTGATTTGTGATATTCACTTAAAAAATAAGCCGAAGTTAACTTAAGTGACGTATGAAGTTCACGTGGGACGGGCGAAGTTCAGGAAAAAATTTGTCTGCCAAAAAATTCATTTGTACATTTTTTATGAAGTTCACTTAAAAAAATCCGAAGTTCACTTATCTGAAGTTTCGAAGTTCACACTGGACGTGTGAAGTTCAGGAAAAAATTGTCAGCCGAAAAAATAATTTATATAAAATTTTAATTACCTGAAGTTCGCTTATTTGAATTTCCGAATTTCACACTCGATGAGCGAAGTTCACTTAAAAATAATCTTAAGTTCTCGTATTCGAAGTTATGTTGTAAGTATGTGTAGTTCATTTATAGAAAAAAATATGTAGTTCACTTAAAAAATACAAAGTTCACTTACGTTGGGACCCGAAGTTAAGTTCAACTTATGTGAAAAACGTGTATTCTATTTATGAAAAATAAAGTGAAGTTCGCTTAACATGAGCCAAAGTTCGTTTTAGTGAGGACCCGAAGTTACGTTCTATGATGTGAAGAAATTTCTCTGACGTTATCTTATGTTTTTTTCTGAAGTTTACTTACGTGAGGAGAGAATTTTACCTAATGTGTGGATGAAGTAGCTATGAAGTTTACCTTTGAATTGTGTGAAGTTCGTAAAAAATGATGGTGCTCATACGTGTAGTTCACCTAGCCGAAGTTATGTTCCACTTCTCTCAAGACATCAGTCTGTTTATAAAAAAATGCGAAGTTCACCCGAAAGAACACTGAGGTTCACTTAGGTGACGTTCGGAAGTTCGCGAAAACAGAGTTGATTAGATTTGCAATTATTTTAAAATCGTAACGAATTTTGAAATCTGATAGAAGCAAAAAGGATGCGCAATTTCCATACGTTTCCAACGGCGTTTCATTTGCATCAATCCGATATACGGTTTGAAAATAACGTCCAAAATACAGTCCGAAAACGAAAAATCCGCGAAAACAAATTGATTAGATTTGAAATTATTTTAAAACCGTAACGGATTTCGAAATCTGATAGAAGCAAAAACGATGACCAATTTCCATACGTTTCTAACGGCGTTTCATTTGCATCAATCCGATATACCGTTTGAAAATAACGTCCAAAATACACTATGAAAACGAAAAATCCGTAAAAAGAGAGTTCCTTATATTTGAAATTGTTTTACAACCATAAAGAATTTTGAAATCTGTTAGAAGCAAACAAGATGGGCAATTTCCATACGTTTCCAACGGCGTTTTATTTGAATCAATCCGATATACGGTTAGAAAATAACGTCCAAAATACACTCTGAAAATGAAAAATCCGTAAAAACAGAGTTCCTTATATTTGAAATTGTTTTAAAACCATAACGAATTTTGAAATCTGGTAGAAGCAAAAAAGAAGCGCAATTTCAATCCGTTTTCAACGGCGTTTCATTTGCATCAATCCGACGTACGGTTTAAAAATAATGTCCAAAATACAGTCCGCAAACGAAAAATCCGTGAAAACAGCGTTGCTTATATCTGAAATTGTTTTAAAACCGTAAAAATAATGTCCAAAATACAGTCCGCAAACGAAAAATCTGTGAAAACAGCGTTGCTTATATCTGAAATTGTTTTAAAACCGTAACGAATTTCGAAATCTGATAGAAGCAAAAAAGATGTGCATTTTCCATACCTTTCCAACGGTGTTTCATTTGCATCAATCCGATAAACCTATCATAAACAGCGGAAGAAAAACTGTATGAAGTTCACGTAAAAAATGGCGAAGTTTACTTAAAAAGTCTCGCGAAGTTCACTTGGGTTGTAGAATAGTTATTCTACAAGTGGTCGTAGAATAGCTGGGGTATATATATATATATATATATATCAACGCGGATTATATGCCATGGTGGCTAGCTATGCATGGCCTGGCTGCCGTCGGATATTGAGTGTGGATTGTAGGATGCATTCCTATCTTCCGTATAGTATGGACGGATGAAGCAACGGGGCCAGGCGCCGTCTCCGCTCCGTTTGGCTCCTCCTAGCTGTACTATATCGAGTGCAACCCAGCCCCGTGCGACTAAAATCAGGAAAAAGCATGTGAGGAGGCTATTTCCATAAGGAAATGTGTGCTACGTACCCATAAGGACGATTTCGTCCACGTAACCAGCACATGCGATAACAAACGTACCCATAGGGATGGTTATCACATTAGAATAGTACTAGTGCTAAAATTGTGTGCGGGTGCTAAAATTGTGTACTAGTCCTAAAATTGTGTTGTAAGCTGGCAAACATCTAAACAACCATTCGTTTTAGTACTAGTGCTAAAATGTGATGCAAACTAAAATTGTGTGCTGGTGCTAAAATTGTGTACTAGTGCTAAAATTGTGTTGTAAGCTGGCAAACATCCAAACAACCATTCGTTTAGTACTAGTGCTAAAATGTGAGCAAGCTGTGTTGAAATTTTTAACAAAATATGTTTTCATCACTAAATATGGCTGATGCGAAAGTGTAAAAAAATTACTGGTATGACTTTGAACATGCAGCTGGGAGGCCACGATCCTGGAAAAATGGACGATGCACGACGCAGGATGGTTCAACCAAATTCTGGATCCACGTGATATCTCGCGCAAATTTGTGGTGTGAGCTGCCCAAAATTCAAATAAAATGCGTTGTGGCTCATTCACGTAGTACTATTGCAGGAGATGGTTATCATATTAGGATAGTATCAGTCCCAAAATTTGTGGTGTGAGCTGCATAAGATTCAAACAAAAAATGCGTTGTATCCGATTCACACACATTTGGATAGTACTAGTACTAAAATTGTGTTGTGAGCTGCCTAGAATTCAAATAAAAAGGTTGTGTAACTTATAGGATCCTCGGAGCTGGCAAGTTGGGAACGGCGTTAAAACTTCTGTTATATGTGACATATCTGTGTGCATACTATCATTATCTCAAATGGGTGATCCGACGGCAGCCAAGCCATGCATAGCTAGCCACCATGTGAGGAGGCTATTTCCCATATATATAGGTGCAGAATAGGGTTTCCCTATATATATATATATATATATATATATATATATATATATATATATATATATATATATATATATATATATATATATATACAGGACATATTCATACTACTTCCGGGTGTAACTACACCCACGTGTGTTTCACACATGTATGGAGTATTTATCATACCGAGAGTTATGTAACATGTAGTATTGAGTATATAATGCTATTTTAATACTATAGATACTTCTTTTTAGGTGGTATGTAAAAAAATTCTACATACTTCTCTTTTATATGCACATATATCGATATTTCGAGTATATAGTGTAGGACAATTGCAACTTTTTCATGAAACTTGTTTTGGGGATAAAAATAAAAAGCCCACGATCCCCCCTCTCCCTCCCCGATTCTGCCACAATCCCACAAGGACGACGACATCTACCATCCCATAATCCCCCGCCTCCCTCACCCACATCCGGCGTGGCATCGATCTGGGTCGGCGTGAAGGGGATGGTGGCTGTTGCCGTCGCCGGCCTCCCCTCCCGCCAAGCCTCGCGTGCGTCCATCGGAGAAGAAGATGAGCGGCGGCGGGTGACGGGCCGGCGGGGTCAGAAACTCTGGGAGCAGTTAAGGGAAACTGCGACGAGCGCGCCCGCACCTCGCCTTGCTCCTCACCGGCGTAGCACCCATGTTGCTGACGCATGCTGATGCAAAGCCGTAACGAGCGTTCAGGATGCTCGAGCACGCGGCCATCACTAGCGTCTAGGAGGTTGCAGGATGCGCCGTCCGGACGGAAGTAGAATCTGTTCTTTCCTTCGATCTGGATTTGCTTCAGCTCTTTTTTTCTCGATCTGGTTTACCTTTACCGTTTTTACCGTTTGAGCTCAGGTCGATGTTGATTTGTGTTTATATATGGTGTTCCCGATCCAGATACCATGTGTATTCAAATCAATTACAAGAACTTTTTTCAGTCCCGTATAGTTTGTACTCTGTCCGTGGAGATACCGCATGCGTAGCTACCACCCCGGGTAGAAAATCCGCATATATAGGTATATATATATATATATATATATATATATATATATATATATATATATATATATATATATATATATATATATATATATATATATATATATATATATATATATATATATATATATATATCAACGCGGATTTGCTACCATGGCGGGTAGCTACGCATGCACTTATAGCCATTAGATGTAGTTCCGCGATTCGTGCTACCGTTAGACTCCATTACACGGCCGTTAGCCGTTCCATCTTGTCTAAAAAAAAGGCAACATTGGTTTCATTGAGAAAACACAAATAAAAAGTGTGATGTGTGCCTCTCATAAGCCGTTTTGGTGTCATCTGTTGTTTTCTGTAAAATAAAGTGAATGAACATGGGATTTTGACAGAAAAAATGTTACAATAGAATCAACAATCAATTGGTTTTTATTTTAAACCAAACTGATTACTACATGTGCATCACGAACTGTAAACAAATCCACATACTCCATTTCATATGCACTCTAGCACCGAAAAAAAATACATTTGAAACCCGTTTCAGATTTGGACAGCTCCACGTAGGGCAAAACCGACAATAGCATCTAATTTTCCAGGTAGAATCAATACGACATTGAACGGAAGTTGACCACCTAGAGGGGGGGGGGGGGGGGGGGTTGAATAGGTGGTGACCAATTTTTATAACTTTTTCAGTTTTAGACTTGCAAAAGTAAATTTACTATAGGTGCTACTAGATGAAACAAGGTGCAAGAGAAAGCAATAAATAAAAGCAAGTAACACAAACAAGGATAGTGGAACGAGACAACCTAGGGAACAAGGAGACGGCGATTTTATCCCGAGTTCCACCACATGGGTGTACGTCTCGTTGGAGGGGTGTGAGCCACCACAAAGGTTAGCTCAACGCCACAAAGGCCTCACCCTATTCTCCGGTGAATTCGACCACCAAGGTCCGAATCCACCCTTCCACTAAGGACTCCTTTAAGGGCGGAGAAGGTCCCGTACAAATCCGTGAGGCACACATCCACAACTGAATTGGGGGCTCTCACCAAGACCACAAGAGATCAATTCCACAAAGGATCCACAAAGGAGAAAGTAACAACAAGGAAGAATCTAGCTATCCACAAAGGAAACCCTAGATTCGTGGCCCCTCAAGGTAGAGAGGGGGAAAGTGAAATTCCTTCGGTGACGATGTAGATCGGGGTCTTCTCCTTCGGATCTCCAAATATCATTGGATTTGGTTGGCTAGATAGGGAGATCCATGGGAAATGAGCTTCAGCAATAATGGGTGTTTTGAATCTTGAAGAGCTAGTCTGCTGGAGGTAGGTGGAGGGGTATTTATATCCCTCCCTGAGATCTGACCGTTGTGCAGCCGCCAGCTCGGAAATTTCCGAGTTGAGTCCGGAAATTTCCGGACTGAAGACCGGAAATTTCCGGACAGACACCCGGAAATTTCCGGGCTACGGAAATCTCCGCGAGGAGTTCCGACGGATCTTTGACTGGAGGCAGTACGGGGTCAGCTTCTGACTTGGCGGTGAACTTGGTCGTGCTGCTCGGAAATTTCCGGACTCCCATCGGAAATTTCCGGGCACCTGAAATTTCCGCCTGAAATTCCGACTGCGAGGCTCTGGGAGGCAGTACCGCTTGACAATCTGGACTTAGTGAGAAATCTTCGGTGACTCGGAAATCTCCGGGCACTGGCCGGAAATTTCCGAACACCGGAAATTTCCTGATGCATTTCCGACTGATAAACTCTGAATGCCAGTACTGCTTCAAACAAGGACTTAGTGAAGAATTCTTCAGTGACCCGGAAATTTCCGGGCGTACCTGAAATTTCCTGAAGGATTTCCGACTGAATAAATAAGGATCCAGTACTGAAATATGTTGACTGTGTTTGAACACATTATTATACCTGTTCTAGAACCTGCATAAAAGATCACAAACATTAAATCCACCTTTTGTGTTGTCACATATCACCAAAAAACAGAAGTGCAAAGAATGCACTTTCAGACATCACATGCTAATTTAGATCAGATTACTGAGACGGAAAAGCAAGGAAAAATCAAATCGCATATGTTGATCTTGAGCATCGAGTAAGGTCTGAAAAAACCGTACCATCTACACGGACAGAGTACAAACTATACGGGCCTGAAAAAAGTTCTCGTAACTGATTTGAATACACATGGATCTGGATCGACCTGAGCTCAAACGGTAAAGGCAACCAGATCGAAAAACAAGAGCTGAAGCAAATCCAGATCGAAGAAAAAAAAACAGATTCTACTTCCGCCGGACGCAGCATCCTGCAACCTCCCAATCTCCTTCCTCCTTCCTCTTCATCTCCTTCCTCCTCAACGCCACCTCCCAATCTCCTTCCTCCCCTATAACCTCTTCATCTCCTTCCTCCCCGACGCCACCTCCCAATCTCGAGCCGGTCGCGCGATTCCGGGTCCAGGCGGCCGAAGGCAGTCGGGAGCAGCTGTGGAAGCCGGCTGACGAGGTATGTCCTCGGCAATCCCAGAGTCGAAAACCCTAGGTATGTTTTGAGAGAGAAGATGTGCGTGCTGGTAGTTCCGGACGGCTGACAAGTAAGGATTTACCCAGGTTCGGCCCCTCATTGTGAGGTAAAGACCTACTCCTGCTTGTCTGATTATGATGATATATGAGGTTACAGGGAGGCCGCAAGGGCGATATGATGAGAGGCGATCTCTATGCTATGTCTAATTGTGTCTATGTTGTGGCCTCTCTGTTTGTCTACCCCTCCCTGTCTTTATATATGCAGCCAGGGTCGGTTTACATGAGTCCTAGTAGACTACGAAATAAGAGTCCTTGTCTTGTGTTTCAAGTAATTTCCTTAGCAGTTTCTTGGTCTTCATTGGGCCAGCCAGTGGGCCTTCGACTGGGCTGCACTAGGTATACCAATAGTGGGGTGCCCGGAGGGTATGCCCACGTCACTAGCCCCCGAGTGTCTGGTCGATTCGAAGAATCGGGCAGAGACTCAAAACAGTATGCCGAGTAGGCGTAATCAATGACCATATGATGACTGAATTATTCATTCTTCGTGAGCTTAAATCATTTATGAGAAATCCTGTATATGTGTATGAAATCCAATAATAATAAATCCGGTGCGGGCTATAGAGAACCCGACTTTGATAAATCCGTGCGAGCTATAGAGAACCCGACTTTGATAAATCCGTGCGAGCTATAGAGAACCCGACTTTGATAAATCCATGCGGGTTATTAGAAAAACCGACTTTAAAAATCCGTGCGGGTTATTAGAAAACCCGACTTTAAAAAAATTCCGTGCGGGCTATAGAGAACCCGACTTTGATAAATCTGTTGTGTCACTCGAGCCGATGGCGAGTACCCTCCCGATGGGAGTTAGTCGATAAATTTTGCACTGTCCAAGAAGGTGCGCAGCTTTCATGTTATTTGTTGCTGTGTTGTCTAGTAGTTCATCGGGTGCGCGCTCAGCGCTCCCGATGGGAGTAGCCCCCGAGTGCCTGGCCGATTCGAAGAATCGGGCAGGAACTCATTTGCAGTTGTATTTCACCATCTGACTCTTTGCTCATTTGGCTATGTGTATGAGATTGTCTCGATTGTGCTTTGCCGAGTCGGTAAGTCGTCGACTGATATTTTGCATGATCTTTGGTATGTACTTTTGAGTCGAGAATGCCTCGATTATTAGGGCTGGACTCACGAGCAGCTCGGCTCGTTTATGATCGGATCGTTAAGCTCGTGATCGTTTAAACTCGGTTCGTTAAGATCGTTAAGGATAACGAGCTCAAAAAAAAGATTGGCTCTGTTCATTTAGACTCGCGAGCGCTCGCGAGCAGCTCGTTAAGATCGTTAAGGGAGGGGAAGAGAATAAACAGAGGCCGGCGGGCGGCGACGCACACCCTTGTGTAGCTATGCTTGTGCGTGTGTTTAGTGCTGCACGTGTAGTTAGGTTAGGGTAGGGATTAGTCATTAGTATACGCTGAGTTTTTTTTGGGTTTTTAGGCTTTTCAGCTATTTTTTTTGGGCTTCTAATTATTATTTAGTTGGATTTCTAATTAGCGAGCCTAACAAGCTGCTCGCGAGGCTCATTAATCTGCTCGTTTAGCTCGTTAAGGATAACGAGCTGAAAACATTGTTTGGCTCTGTTCGTTACTATTATGAGCCGAGCTAAACAAGTCGAGCTAACGAGCATTTGTTTAGCTCGCCGAGCTTCGAGCTTTATGTCCAGCCCTATCGATTATGCATGTTGAGTCGGAAACACGTCGACTAATGATTTCTTTATTTTGTCTAGGGAGTATGACTTAGTAGGCCTGGTTTTACTCGATGAGTCGAGACCAGTTAACCGCACATTTGGGCGAAACCTTGCTAGCCTTCAATCTAGTTCGAGTCCCCGTACTGGACAGACTCGACTCAGGCCGTTGAGGTCCTACTGAATCGTTCTGCAGTTTCAACCAACTTTGCTACCCAGCGCGTCCGCCGGGATTTTCATCGCGTCTGCTAACACGGAAAATTTTAAGGACTTAGCACTGCCGGAGTGGTCCTCAGCCCAGCTCGACTTATCGGCGGGTCTTACCTTTGCATTTTACGCATGCAGCATCCGAAACGTCATTGACTGACGTTACTCGGGAATTCTTTTGAGTTTTGCTTTGACTGAGGCGAGTCTCTTAATCGACTGCCTTTTTTGCTTTTAGAATCTATCGGGTCCGCGACAGCGCTCCCGATGGGAGTAGCCCCCGAGGCTATGTGCAACTATTTATAGTTGCGCATAGGCTCAATTTGCCTTTATCTTGCTATCTGTCGAGTATTTTTGTGAGTGTTCCACTCTTTGCATCTTCTGACATATATATTTGCCGGGTGCGTAGCACTCAAGCCGATGGCGAGTGCTCGAGTACGGCCAAGGCTTTGCGAAGTTTAGGGTTGTGCAGCGTAGCCCCCGAGCATTGGGGACGGCCAAGTCTTGCAGTGTTCAGTCGAAAGAAATTGACGCGGCAGACCGGAGTTGACGCGGCGTAGTGTGTGGCGAAGGGTTCGACGCGGCGGACCGGAGTCGACGCGGCGTAGTGTGCGGCGAAGAGTTCGACGCGGCGGAGCAGAGTCGACGCGGCAGAGTTGTTGAAGATGCTGGAGTCACCTTTTCGCGTGGAGCAACGAATATGTTGTTTGTTGCTGATGATGAAGCGCCAGCCCCCGAGCATCGGAGGCGAAGTCGATGAAGGTATAGGGTGTCGACGCGGCAGTCCAGAGACGGCGAAGTTGAGTCGAATAAGTCACTCGAATCGCTTGTCGGGTGTAGCTGTGAAGTTGCTTCTTGTTCTTGATGTCAAAACGCTAGCCCCTGAGGGTTTTGTGGTGGAGTCGAGGAATTCACGGGTGTCGCCTTGTTCCCGAGTCGATGAACTTGTTGTTGTTGTTGTTGCTGTCGACGTTGAATCGCCAGCTCCCGAGCCTCGGGCGCACGTGTGCTTGTGACATCCTCTTCCCCAGTCGACGGTCTGTCGGGTATGAGTAATTGAAGCTTATGTCATTGTTGATGTCGAGTGCCAGTCCCCGAGGGTACATAGTGCCCTTCCAAGGAGCTGGTGTTGTGTGCTTATTCCACCGATACTGATTGCCGCCGCCACCCGACGAAGTTGTCGACTGCTTCGCTGAAGATGGATTCGGTCGCGTCTCCTGCGATGTGACGTGGATGAGATCCGCTATGCTTCGAACGCCGCCGCCACCTGACGAAGTTGTTGACTGCTTCGCCGCCACGTGACGAAGTTGTCGACTGACGAAGTTGTCGACTGACGAAGTTGTTGACTGGTCGCGTCGCCTGCGATGTGACGTACATGAGATCTGTTATGCTCGGAACGCCGCCGCCACCTGACGAAGTTGTTGACTGCTTTGCCGCCACATGAGGAGTTATCGACTGACGAAGTTGTCGACTGCTTTGCCGCCACATGAAGAGTTATCGACTGACGAAGTTATCGACTGATGAAGTTGTCGACTGCTTTGCCACCACATGAAGAAGTTGTTGACTGCTTCGCCGCCACATGTGATCTGGATTTTCTTCTCGGATGATGGATTCTGTCGCGTCGCCTGCGATGTGATGTAGATGAGATCTATTATGCTCGGAACGCCGCCGCCACATGAGGAGTTGTCGACTGACGAAGTTATCAACTGATGAAGTTGTCGACTGCTTTGCCGCCACATGAGGAGTTATCGACTGATGAAGTTGTCGACTGCTTTGCCGCCACATGAAGAGTTATCGACTGACGAAGTTATCGACTGATGAAGTTGTCGACTGCTTTGCCGCCACATGAGGAGTTATCGACTGATGAAGTTGTCGACTGCTTTGCCGCCACATGAAGAAGTTATCGACTGACGAAGTTGTCAACTGCTTTGCCACCACATGAAGAAGTTGTTGACTGCTTCGTTGATGGTGGATTCTGTCGCGTCGCCTGCGATGTGACTTAGATTGGATCTACTATGCACGGAACGCCGCCGGTAGATGCGATCTGGTCGCTTTTGTCTATGAATATTTGACGATGAAGACGACTGGGCCGCCGAAACCGCGATCCAGCACACTGTTCTTCCCACAGACGGTGCCAATTGACGAGGTATGTCCTCGGCAATCCCAGAGTCGAAAACCCTAGGTATGTTTTGAGAGAGAAGATATGCGTGCTGGTAGTTCCGGACGGCTGACAAGTAAGGATTTACCCAGGTTCGGCCCCTCATTGTGAGGTAAAGACCTACTCCTGCTTGTCTGATTATGATGATATATGAGGTTACAGGGAGGCCGCAAGGGCGATATGATGAGAGGCGATCTCTATGCTATGTCTAATTGTGTCTATGCTGTGGCCTCTCTGTTTGTCTACCCCTCCCTGTCTTTATATATGCAGCCAGGGTCGGTTTACATGAGTCCTAGTAGACTACGAAATAAGAGTCCTTGTCTTGTGCTTCAAGTAATTTTCTTAGCAGTTTCTTGGTCTTCATTGGGCCAGCCAGTGGGCCTTCGACTGGGCTGCACTAGGTATACCAATAGTGGGGTGCCCGGAGGGTATGCCCACGTCACCGGCCTGGTCGCACACGGTGGAGGGGCAAGAGTGGGGCAGGTCTACCGCGGCGGCAGTCGGGAGCAGCTGCGGAAGCCAGGCTGGTCGCGTGTGGTGGAGGAGCATGGGGCGGCGCGGGCGGGGCAGGTCTGCCGGAGGTGGGGGGTTGGCGGTGGTTGGGGATGACGAGGGGAGAGAGAGCGTGAGGGTGACGGGGGCAGATGATTTTTTTTCCCCACGGAGACGACTGTGGGGTCTTTTTATTGAATCAAGCGGAGGAAAAGGTTGACGGAACGGCGTGAAGTCCATCAGCGGTGAAAACTGCTCTATAGGCTGATCTAAGGGCTAGTTGTGGGTGTGTAGCTATCACCCCTGGTAGCACAACATTTCCCCCATATATATATATATATATATATATAGGTAAATTAACAGGTGCTCTCTGGTGCCCATGCTCCTGGATGGAATACGGTAAGTTTTAGGTATGTACACCATGTAAATATTTTGGGTATGTATATCTTAGATATGTATGAGGTATATATGACTTTGGGTATGCATTTTTAAGGTATCTACATAGTACATATACCTCGGGTATATATTTTTAATAGTACACGTACAGATCAGGTATATATATATAAATAATTGAGTTATGTGTATAAATTAGGTATGTATACCCCGTTACGTGCATACCCAAAGTCATATGTACCTCCTACATATCTAAGTTATACATATCCAAGGTATATAAATGGTCTACATACCTAAAAATGGTTCGTATATATATATATATATATATATATATATAACTCAGCTAAGCTAAACAGGAACTTTCCGAACTTCCTCGGAAATGCGAAGTGAACTTCCCGCGTGGAGATGTGAACCTTCACGCGGAACTATGTCTTTTTCGAAACGATTTTTAACGTGGTTTTGGAACCGCTTATCGGAATGATGCATGTGATATACCGTTGCATAGCTATGGAAATTGCGCAACTAATTTATTTTAACAACTTTTCCAAATTCTGCATGGTTTTTAAACAATTTTGAATATACGAAACGCGGTTTTCAGGAATTTCTACGTTTTCGTACTGTATTTTAGCCGCCATTTTTGAACCGTTTGTCGGATTTACGGCAAATGATACGCCGTTGGAAATATATGTAAAATGTGCATCTTTTCATCTTCTACCAACTTGCGAGATTCGTAACAGATTAAGAGCAGTTTGTAATATACATGTTTCTGTTTTCCGGAATTTCAGATTCGGCGGACAGTTTTTTCTCAATTACTTTTAAACCGCTTATTGAAACAGCACAAATGATATTGCGTTGCAAAGCTGTTGAGTAGGTGCAACTTTTTTACTTCAACCATTTTTCCAAATTATGCACGGATTAAGAGTAATTTTAAACTTAATCAAAATGTGGACACACCTCATGACGGGATTTTTTTAAAATTTGCCATCATGTTGTTTTTTAAGTCGAAGGTTCGGACAAGTGGTGGCCAAATTAGACTATTTAGTTGTTTATAGAATTTTAGATGTGGTCATTTGGATAAACGGAGCTCATAGAATTGATTTTTATTTTTATAATTTCCGCCCGAACTGACTAATACGACTGTGAACTTCTTTTTTATGTGTTAGTGAACTTTCAATCGTAGAGTAGTTTCTGTATTTTTTCTAGAAAATATTTAAAACAAACCTTTTATTTATCTCTAGTAAAAAGACGGTTCAGTCAGATCCATAAGAAACAAAATAAAAACAGTTCACATCTGAATATCACACGATGAAGGTGAAGTGAACTGTAAAAAAAAATAGTCTCGAAGTATAAAAACTTCAGTGAACCTTCTCGCGCATGACATTTGAACCTTCAGACGTAACATGAAGTGAAGTTTTTTTGTAAACCTTTTTTTCCAGAACTAGGTGAACTTTTATTCTGTACCGAGTGAACCTTTTTTATGAATGAAGTGAACTTTTTTAATAAAACGAACTTTTTTCTACACTTTTTTTGAATGAGGCATTTCTCAAATGTCTCGGCAATGATATATGAACCTTCTCGCGCATGTCATGTGAACTTTCAGACGGAATATGAAGTGAACTTTTTTGCTGAACATTTTTTCGAAACGAGGTGAACTTTCTGAACTTTCCTCGCACTGCTATGTGAAACTTCTCGCGCATGACATGTGAAACTTCAAACGGAACAATAAGTGAACTTTTTCTTCAGAACTAGGTGAACTTTTTTCGCAACTGCACATGAACTTTTTTCTGTACTAGGTGAACCTTTTTTATGAATGAAGTGAATTTTTTTCAATCACCAGGCAAGAAAAGCATGTCAAAAAAGCAAGGAGGCTGGTGGCGGCACACGGAAGTGAACTTTTTTCTTCAACTTATATTCTGAATGAAGTGAACTTTTTTTTATAAACGAAGTGAACATTTTCTTTTCTGCTCTAGTGCATCTCGTGAGAAATTTGACAGCAAGCTGGGGCCGCGGCCTCCGCTTCATTGCATCTCCTTGCCATTTGAAAAGTTTAACTTTGTAATTTTTTCCATAAACATGGTGATCTTTTTTTCCTAGTGTTTTTAAATTAAATCTTTTTATACTACACATTATGAAGTGAACCTTCGGTTAAGCTTTATAAACATCCGAGTAAAAAACAGTTCACATATTAGTTCATATCCAATTTAAGAAAATAAAAGGAGAAAAGTGGTTCAGATCGGGGGATTTCTTGAGTGTACAAGGGACTTCAGCAGTGAACTTCAAAAACTTATCAAGTGAATCTTCATTTCAAATTTATGAACCTCAAACTAAAAACGCAGTTCACATACCAGGATCAGATCCAATGTAAAAAAAGAATAGAAAAACTGTTCGTATCAAGTGATTATAACTAGATGTGGATGAAGTGAAGTGCAAAAAAAATCGCCTTGAATTTCAAAAATTAATTAAGTGAACCTTCATTTAAGCTTTAGAAACATCCACTAAAATACAGTTCACACACCATCCCTGATGCAATGTAAAAAAAGCAGTTAACATTGGGGGATTATCACTCGATAAAGTGAACTACAAAATAAAATAGACGTGAACTTTAAAAATTCATCGATTGAACCTTCATTTAATATTTTTGACTGAACTTTTAAAGCTAACCTACTGAACTTCTTTTGGCCGAGAACATCATGGATTAGACGAAGCTCTTTGACAACACGACCCATGCTGCCTTGCAGCTCTTCAAGTTGTGTTGCAAACTTGGAAAACAGAGCACCGGTCTCCTGTGCTGCTCCATTGCCCAAAGCAACTCCAATCTTTTTAACAACTAGAAGAAGCACGGTTTCAGCCATGTTTTTCTCAAGAGTTGTTGATGCGTCCCAGCTGGTTGGTGGCCTTGTTGCATGTTTTCTTCGGTATCTCCAGGATGAACATCTGCAAAAAGAATCAAGCGACACATTAGTTGAACTATCTATACGATGTGCTACAGAGCACTTGCCATAGACTTGCCTGGTACAAACTGAAAAGTTGAATAAGCATGACCTCTTAAATTTTAATCATCAATATTCCCTGTATAATTCGCGAATATCGTTCATTTTGGTGGTGCTGCAGGAATTCGCAATACAGCTTCTACATCGAAAGGAGACAGTTAAATTGGGGGCACGCTAAGATAGCAAGAATATATACTAGGTATAAAACCTGACATACATGTGCTGAAATGTCCTGTATACAATCTTGGAGCGCGGTGGTGAGGTGCAAGGCTTTTGATTACTGAATCTGAAGCCATCATAATAGTCCCATGTTTTGTTGAGCTAGGAACGCTAGCCTTTTGATTACTGAATGAAGCTGTCAACAAGTAAAGAACCTGCAAGTGAAATAGGTAGATATTACTTAGAGCATACATCCAATCCGAACTTTCAGTGAAGTGAGTTGCTAATGCAGCAGCGTCTCCAGAAACAAAGCTGAAACTAGCTGAAACTCTGAACCTGAGCGACATGTAACCTGAACTTGACTGGAAACTGAACCCAATTACACTGACAAAACTCTTGTTAACGTAAGTTGAGAAGTGCAGGAGATGGCGCCATCTCCAGACGGAAGCGGAGCATGCACTGCAGCGGCTAGAGACAGGCAAAAAGGACAGACGAGAGAGGAACACGTACCGCCGCCGACGCGAAACGAATCGGAGGTTGAGACGAGCAAGGGGATTGATCTGGATGGAAGCACTCAGCAGCCACTTCAATCACTCAGGACTGCAGTGTTCGACCCTACCGGAGACCGGCCAGCACCGTCTGCCAAGCCTTGCAGGAGGTGGCCTTGGGCCTCGCGTCGGCCGCCGCCGCCGCTCGCTCGCCTGCACCGGAGGGGAAGAAGGTCCCCTAGGTGGGGGAAGGACAGCGCTGCTCCCGTCGCCGGCTCCCTCGCGTCGGCCGACTAAACAGATTCCATTAGGAGACCGGACCGAACCGGCACTCCCACCCCCGACCCGACAAACTAATTGCCCGCGACGAGCCGGCGCCGGAGAGAAGAAGGCAGTGGGGATCGGGGATTGGGATCGGCGCGACGAGCCGGCGCCGGAGAGAAGAAGGCAGTGGGGATCGGGGATTGGGATCGGGGTAGCGTGACGGGACATGTGGGGTGGGTGCCCAATTAGTTTGTCGGGTCGGGGTGGGAGTGCCGGTTCGGTCCGGTCTCCTAATGGAATGGAATCTTTGAGGTTCCTGTTTAGTCCTGCCCTATATATATATAGAGGACATATTCATACTACTTCCGGGTGTAACTACACCCATGTGTGTTTCACACATGTATGAAGTATCTATCATACCGGGAGGTATGTAACATGTAGTATGAAGTATATAATGCTATTTTAGTATTATAGATACTTCTTTTTTGGTAGTATGTAGAAAATTTCTACATACTTCTCTTTTATATGCATATATATCGATATTTTGAGTATATAGATGAAAATATTAGGACAGTTGAAACTTTTTCATTAAACTTGTTTTGGCAAGTGCACATGAACTTTTTTTCGCAAGTGCACA
This sequence comes from Poa annua, assembly GCA_026929855.1. NCBI lineage: Eukaryota > Viridiplantae > Streptophyta > Magnoliopsida > Poales > Poaceae > Poa > Poa annua. The sequence continues at coordinate 79,628,632 of CM049433.1, forward strand.
TGAACTTTTTTTCTAGACCAAGTGAACTTCAAATAAAATCACGTGAACATTTTTCTGTACCCTAAATATTATCAAGTGAACCTTTGTTTAAGCTTTACAAACATCTCAGTAAAAAAAACCAGTTCACATAGTGTGTATAGGAGTTCATCAGTGGATGAAGCAAAGTGAACTTTCCTTTTTGCATATCCTGTTTATCCACACGCAAGGGACACATGACGGTGACAGCGGTGTGTGCCATTCGGTGGTGGGAAGGGAAGGGCGCGGTTGCCGCCGGTGGGGGTGGGGAAGGGCGCGGTGCCGTCGGTGGCGGAGGGGAAGGTCGTGACCGCCGCCGGTGGGGGTGGGAAAGGGCGCGGGCGCCGCCGGTGGGGGTGGGGAAGGGCGCGGCCGCCGTCGGTGGGGGAGGGGAAGGTCGCGGCCGCTGCCGGTGGTGGAGGGGAAGGTCGCGGCCGTCGCCGGTGGTGGAGGGGGAGGTCGCGGCCGTCACGGGTGGGTGAAGGGAAGGGCGCGGCCGCCGTCGGCGGGGGAGGCGAAGGTCGGGTCCGCCGCCGGTGGGGGTGGGAAAGGGCGTGGCCGCCGCCGGTGGGGTTGGGGGAGGTCGCGACCGCCGCCGGTGGGGAGGGGGAGGTCGCGGCCGCCGCCGATGGGGGACGGGGAGGTCGTCGCCGCCGGTGGTGGGTGGTTCAGAGGTAGGAGGCAGTTCGGTTGGGAGGTGGGTAGGCCGGGTCGGGTTAGATTAGTTGGTTTATTCGGGTTGAATCCAAATAAGGAGTAGTTCCTACTTAAGCTAAATAGGAACTCTTAAGGGAGGTTCCTGTTTAGTCCTGTTTAGTATGGAGTATATAATGCTATTTTAATACTATAGATACTTCTTTTTAGGTAGTATGTAAAAAAATTATACATACTTCTCTTTTATATGCACACTAGGAAATTTCACGCCGCGCCCGTTGCTTTGTGCAGTGATATTAGATGGAACAGTGTAAATTTTTTATCTGGTTTTCTTAATATAGAGTGCTTCTATGCTCACTCATGATTGAATCAGCATATTGACGTCTTGGGTAGTAGTACACACAGGGATGTAATTTATACATAGGATTACATAGATAAAGATGGTTGCATTATTGAAAAGAATACATATAGAAGTAGCTCATACATAGTTACACATTACAGGAAAATAAAGATAAAACATAGCACTGGATTGTAAAACTGCTACAGATCCCTTCCTTATTATAAAAGGAGAACCGAATACCAAAAGGACAACATTAAGTGATAGGAGTACTACAGACTATTGTCTAAACCTGTGATGGTCTTCTAATGTTGCTCTGTCGATGTATTTGGTGGCGGTGGAAGACAAAAATCTTCAATTAGTGTGAAACAACTCTTTCGCTTACTTTTCTTTGTGAGGTAGTGCCCTGTGAACAGCTATGGGAATGAAAAGTATATGAGTCCCGACCATATTTTTCTATATGATAAAGATGTATACGATTACCTTTTCTTAGCTAATCTAGTAGTAGATCCAGTGGGTCTTTTTTTTCTATGTAACTGGTTGGTCCAGGTTCTGTCAGCAAAAATTAGAACAAATCTATGAGCAACCACTGTAAGAGCTTGCAATTTACATATTTCATGGCAAAACTAAAAGATAACCTGCAAACATACATATTTGTCTTTCACCACAAGACTTCACAAAAAAAAAAAGATGAGCACTTGTCTATTTTAAATCATATAAAGTATGGTATATTTTTTAACTGAATATTGCATCTCGAAAGACAAAAGATGAGCACTTGTCTATTTTAAATCATATAAAGTATGGTATATTGCTAGCATCACAGCAGCATACTCTGGCGGTGGTGAATGAACCTTTTCTGAGCATCTCCTTCACAGCCCCTTTTTCAAAACCTGCCAAATATCTCAAAAATTAGCATATTAATTATATAAGAGCTTGTCAGCAAAGATGAACAAATGTTGGTTCCATGGTTAGATGAAGATCATAGCAAGATAAGCCAAGAGAAGAAAAATACAGGGAAAACCGAAGTTAGGCAAAACTCGGATGATTAAAACAAAACACATACAATACATGGAACATCAACACTTAAGTTTACCATTTGTAGCTTGCAATAAAAAACCATATGTAGACAACAAATTATATAAGTCGCAGCAAAATGATAGCTTCAGATCAGAGAAACATGATAGCTTTCGTGATGGCTTAAGCTAAATTAATGGGTGCTTTGTTTGTAATTTATCTTTAGAACCTGATTTCAAATCAATTGTTTTTTTACCACAACTGAACCTATTTTCTACTAAAGCAAACTCCGGTTTCATCGTATATGAGCAATAAGTAGATTGAAAGGCCCCCAGCTGCTATAATAGTAAAGCATGCAAGAGAAATAGAAGGAGAGAGAGAGATATGTACAAATACCCCAACATCCCATGTAGTATGGGCAACTTCCTGCTTGTTTCGTTGTATACCGAGAGTTTCTCCGGTGTCCACAACCTCTGCCAAATACATAATAGACATGCAAAACAACAATATATCCTTGGCCATGTCTAAACAGAATTACTGGACTGACCATGAGCTCAAATATACATTTGGAACTTGTAAATCTAGGCAGTTAAATTCTTACGGTTATATTTTTTCCTATCCCTTTAGCCGGAAGAAAACATAATATGGTAGCATGTAAATTTGTAAGTCTAGCAATTTTTTCCTATCCCTTTAGTCTGAGATATGATTGAGAAATTTGAACGCAAGAAAATTTCTTCTTCTAGCAAACTCTGTCTTTAAATTTTTTACTCAAGCAGTCAAGTACCATATGGAAGGAAATGAAAAGATCTGACGCATAAATTCTATTATCAACTCCATGAAACCTGAATGTAATATGTTGTTTTCCACATTTGTGCATCTATATATTCAGGAGCAGGGACTACCTTGGGGCTCAGGTGAATGTGAAACTTACGGTCACCATCTGGCAGGTAGATGCTATTGGTGCTATACTCGTCACACGACCTGTATTAGATAATTTCAGTGTGTCTGGCTGCGCACCTGTACCATCTGATCCTCGATTCGCGCTGGAAAAAATGGACTCGATTGAAGCCAACAGAAGCAATACTGACGGAAGGACGCGTATGGAACTTTAACTGACAGAGGAAAGGGAGAAGGAGGAGGGGCAGATGCTCTGATCTGTGGCGGCGACGTCATGATGGGCAACGACGTCGTGGCCTCCCTGCTCCTGCCGCTTGCCGTGGCCGACCTGCTCCTGTTGCTCGTTGTGGCCGACCTGCGCCATCGCGTCCCCGACTCCCCGTCGCTGCCGCTCGTCCTGGTCGCCCCTGCACCGTCGCGTCCCGCCCCTCGTGTGCTGCGTAGCAGCCAGCAACAGCAGCAGACGGCGACGGCCACGCGACGCCGGTGGAGGGCCTCCTCATCCTCCACCTGTCCCAGGCGTCCTGGAAGCGGACATGCAGCAGCCAGTGGGGAACGACGTCGTCCTAGAGCCGCCGCGTCTCTTCTGTGACCACGCCGTCGATTCGTTGAACGCCGCGGACCGGAGAAGGGGGCAGGACGGGGCGGCCGGGGCAAGCTGCTGGTGCTAGGAGAGGTCGGGGCGGCGGCAGTGACAGAGGGGAGGCGCGAGGGGCATGGAGCGCGAGAAGTCGGGAAAGGGGCGGCTCTACGGCGCGTGGAGAGGCGGGGAGGCTGCCGGCGACGGGTGGAGATTTGGTGGCGGCGCGGCGGCTGGTCCGTCTGGTCGGGAGAGGAAGACATGGGAAAATGAGGAGGATAGGGTTTTTTTTTTTTTTTTGAATTTAGGAGGATAGGGTTAGGGTATGGTATTTGTAAGTAAGGACTGATCTGTATTTCTGAACAATGCAGGGTTGTTTGTGTGAAAACATCCGCGCGGATCGTCCGATCAGATATCGACGGCGCGGAGGCGTGCACGTACTGTAGATGCGCGGTACTGCAGATGTCTACAGTGCGGGGACGACGTGGGTTGATGTCGATCGTCTGTTTCGCCGATCGGACGGCTGTCGTTCGCGGATGACGTAGCCACCTTCCCAGGAGCCCTTAAAGGGTTCACTTTTATATAGGGTAGATATGACGATATTTCGAGTATATAATGTAAAATATTAGGACAGTTGCAACTTTTTTATGAAACTTGTTTTGGGATATCTTAGATATAGTATATGAACATACTCAAACCGATAAAGTATGAGAAATACTTCCGTAAGGTGGTATATCAGACGTGGGTGTAGTTACACCCGGGAGTAGAAAGCATATAACCATATAAGCATGGGCACCAGGGAGCACCTGTTAATTTACCTATATATATATATATATATATATAGGGAAAATGGTTTCTACTCCGGGTGTAGTTACCCCCTAGTTATTTTGCCTCCACGTGTTCAGCACGGTAGATAATGTCCGGGCACGCAAACGAGATTTCCAAACCCGTTAACCCACGTCGTCTGGATACTTACCGATTGGGAAAAAGATTTCTTTAGATAATCAAGCCAGCTAATTTTTCGGGAGGCAGGTACGAGGAAATCTGCCTATATAATATGCACCGAGTCTCTTGTTTCAATCCAGAAACAACAAACAACCACCCCCAATTTTATATTCTGAAACAATGGAGAGACGCGATGGGCATGGAAGTGTGGACAAAATTGATGAATCTGATCCGAAGGCAGCCAAGGAAGTTTTTTACATGCATCGAATCTGATTAGAAGCCATTCAAGGAGTAAGGTGCTGCATGCATCATGATTCCTCTTGAGTAAAGTACTGTCCATCTGATTAGCACTACTATTACCAGATCGTGTTTTGCTCCTATTGAATAAGTCTTATCCATCTGAATAGTACTAATAGTACTAGATCGGTGTTTGCATTGCAAAGCTCTTACTAGTTTTATTTGGCTTACAGGCAGTACAATAAAATGATGAATGATGGATGTAATTGAGAGGATTGACGAGATCATTGTAGATGAATTTGGGCACTTCGTCATGTGATGGATGGAAGAATACCCGCTTCAGGCAATGAAGTGAGAATGAAGACTTGCAGGGCATGTGGAAATCAGAATTGATAGAAAATGAGTGAACACTCGTCAGTTCGGCATTGTATTTTTTTGTTCACTCTAGGATATTTGGTTTTTATAGTCGGCAATGTTATAAGCCACAATCTAAATTCTTCTCCCTTTTAAATAAAATTTGTGTTCTTGACTTGATGTAATTTGGTATTCCTGAAGATAATAAAGTCGTTGGATTTGTTGTTCCTTTTTATTAAAATCTTGTCGTGGGTTGAAATATGTATGTGAAATTTGTGTTCTAAAATTTAACTAGCAGTATGCGGTTTATAGTATGCGAGTATGTCGCATCTGGTATGGAGTACGGTCGTCATACTAGGTATGAGGTACGGAGTATGTCGCATCAAATATAATATGTATCTTTATTTATTTCATCCTGATTTAGCTTTAGGGCGATTTGGTATGGAGTATATATGGTCATATAGTTGAGCGCGGTGGTATGTACTATGATTATTTATAAGATAGTGTATGTCGCATCAGGTATGTAGGATGCTATATGTAGCCTTGTATGTATATATTATGATCATTTCATATATGAAGCGGGCTAGTACTCCCTCCGTTCCAAAATATATGACTTTTATTTGACAAAAAGAGCATGTATCTAAACTTATACATGTCTAGATATATGTTCTTTTTGACAAATGGAATTCATCTAATTTGGAACGGAGTGAGTATGTAGTACGATTCATTTGTAGGATGTTGTATGTCGTACAGTTGTCATGGGGTATGTCGCATTAGGTATTGAGTATGGCCGATATACTTAACGAAAATGAGGTACGAGGTATAGAGTATGCTGCAGATGCTTGTATATCGATCCAATCACACAATTCGGTATGAGGAGCTAGCGGTCAGATGCATGAAATAAAAGGAGCAGGGCGTGGCTAACCTAACCTGTCAGCCGCCGGCCGTGAGAGTCCAAGAATAACAAACCGAGAAGCTAGCAGTTTGTTCATAACAAGATAACTAGGATACTCTTGTTCGGCAGATGAGATAAGGTTTGTGGTCGTTCAAATTTCAAAACTTGTTGACCACCGTAACAAACATGTAGAGATAATTACTAAATTAATGCAGTAATTTATTTAATCTAGTATTATGTAAACGGGTAGGTATGTATTCCCCCGCTAGCCCGTTTAGTGCTGCCCATAGGAACGATCGGAAATAGCAGCGTAGCAGCTCTTTGGGGGACACGTGGAGACCAACTAGGTAGGGGGTCTATATATATATATATATATATATATATATATAGGTATAGGGTAGCGCTATTTGACTCCCTGGAGGCAGAATATTATTCTGCACCCCGCCCGAACCGGACGCTAGGAGCCGACCCGCGCACTCTCGATCGATCGCTGGCGGTGTGCGTGCGCAAAAAGATATTTGCATGCGACGTAAAATTCTCACGCTGCGTCGTGCGCCCCCACGATCTCACAATACGTAGCAAACTGCCTGCCTACAAAACCTGGGCCTGGCGTAATTTGCAGCCCACCATTAAAATTCAGCCCACACAACAGAGGCCGTGTGAGATATTACCATTTTCCATAACGAGCGTCGTGAGATTATTATTGTTTCTTTCCTGACGTACGAAATCTGAGGAGCATGTAAAATACGGCAACGTTCAACGATTCATCTCACGCCAGTTTTTCCACCAACAATCGGCGTAAAACAAATGGAGTTTTAAGACGTCATAACACTGTTGTGCTTGTTTCTCTAAAAAAAATGTTGTGCTTGTAAGAATTTGATGGCCTGATAACACATCGTTAAAACAATAGCACCATAATAAGGGTTAATGTGCATGTAAAATGACGCCATGACCTGGCACGCTGTAAAACCACAAACTCTGTTTCAAATCATGCAACCTGAGAACTAAGAAATATTTTGTAACAAAAGAATATACAAAATATCTGTGAATGCCCAGGGGTTCCATGGGAAGCTGTGTATACACGATTCAAACCATAGATAGCTATGACTCACACATGAGACATGTTAAACCCTGACAAAAAAAACTAAGTAAATTCGTTGATGCCGATTTCATATCGTTTCGCTCGCCATTCTTCCTTCACAACATGCAATGGATCAAATACAATTGTAAATAAGGCTGTCATGGATAGCTTGACATATCTTCTCACCGGAATCTCCAAACAGAACTTTTGAAACCACCGTAACCAACCACTATGAGACAAACCAAACAACAAGGACTGTGAGCAGTAGGTCGATTTCAATTATAAAATAAAATCTGAAAAATAAGAGGCCATCATGGCAAAGTATTTAACTACAAATTGCAAAATGAAAGATGCTCATTATATAGGTACTCCACATTTTGTAGAGACTAGTCTCCGGAATGAAGTAAGGAAACATTTATTACTGCGCCTAAGAAATGGATAGAACATGCCAAGTTAATAGGAATCCATAAGCAATTATATGCAGCCTGACCTGGCAAAAATATACCTTGATCAACACCGCTATAGGTAGTCCAAAAGGCAACTGATAAACAGAAAGTATTTCTACAGAAGGAATCCTACGAAAGACACACGGCTGTAAGGAATCCTACGAAGCATTTGGGGGCGCTTGAGCGAGGAGTGATTTTTCTTCCGTCGCATGTAAGAATCTTTCTGACCCTGCATGCACCTTTTCTTCTCGAGCGTGGGCGCTGGAGCAGTTCCTTTTCTTACGACGCGAGCGAGCGAGCGTGGGCGCGGGAGCAGTTTATCCGAACGGTTCGCGCAACGCGGTCTGTATTCTTACGATTCATGCAATGCGACGAGTAGGTCGCGTGTGATCGATCCAAAGCGGGCGCGCTGGCGCGGTTCGGCCCGGGTGCAGAATAATATTCTGCTCCCAGGGAGTCAAATAGCGCTACCCTATATATCTATTAGACACCCTGGGTGTAGAATAAGTAATTCTGCACCCAGGCCGATCCACCGAGCCGGACCACCTTAATTCACCGAACCTGGCGCGGCCCAACCCACCATCCTGATACCTATTGACGTAATTTTCTTTTTCTTGTTATACATGTACGGTTTCTTCGTGGGGAGCGGTGCTAAGCCCACTACGCCTGCTGATTTTTTTCCCGTGGTTCTAATCGAGAGCGTCGTGTCTCGTGTGCGGTGGGCGGTTGGGAATCCCCACTGCTTCAGGCGACCGGCGAGCGACTGGGATTCCGGCGGGCAGCGCTCGCTGCCCGCCGGAATCCCAGTCGCTCGCCGGTCGCCTGAAGCAGTGGGGATTCCCAACCGCCCACCGCACACGAGACACGACGCTCTCGATTAGAACCACGGGTCTCGCTGCCCGCCGGAATCCCAGTCGCTCGCCGGTCGCCTGAAGCAGTGGGGATTCCCAACCGCCCACCGCACACGAGACACGACGCTCTCGATTAGAACCACGGGAAAAAAATCAGCAGGCGTAGTGGGCTTAGCACCGCTCCCCACGAAGAAACCGTACATGTATAACAAGAAAAAGAAAATTACGTCAATAGGTATCAGGATGGTGGGTTGGGCCGCGCCAGGTTCGGTGAATTAAGGTGGTCCGGCTCGGTGGATCGGCCTGGGTGCAGAATTACTTATTCTACACCCAGGGTGTCTAATAGATATATAGGGTAGCGCTATTTGACTCCCTGGGAGCAGAATATTATTCTGCACCCGGGCCGAACCGCGCCAGCGCGCCCGCTTTGGATCGATCACACGCGACCTACTCGTCGCATTGCATGAATCGTAAGAATACAGACCGCGTTGCGCGAACCGTTCGGATAAACTGCTCCCGCGCCCACGCTCGCTCGCTCGCGTCGTAAGAAAAGGAACTGCTCCAGCGCCCACGCTCGAGAAGAAAAGGTGCATGCAGGGTCAGAAAGATTCTTACATGCGACGGAAGAAAAATCACTCCTCGCTCAAGCGCCCCCAAATGCTTCGTAGGATTCCTTACAGCCGTGTGTCTTTCGTAGGATTCCTTCTGTAGAAATACTTTCTGTTTATCAGTTGCCTTTTGGACTACCTATAGCGGTGTTGATCAAGGTATATTTTTGCCAGGTCAGGCTGCATATAATTGCTTATGGATTCCTATTAACTTGGCATGTTCTATCCATTTCTTAGGCGCAGTAATAAATGTTTCCTTACTTCATTCCGGAGACTAGTCTCTACAAAATGTGGAGTACCTATATAATGAGCATCTTTCATTTTGCAATTTGTAGTTAAATACTTTGCCATGATGGCCTCTTATTTTTCAGATTTTATTTTATAATTGAAATCGACCTACTGCTCACAGTCCTTGTTGTTTGGTTTGTCTCATAGTGGTTGGTTACGGTGGTTTCAAAAGTTCTGTTTGGAGATTCCGGTGAGAAGATATGTCAAGCTATCCATGACAGCCTTATTTACAATTGTATTTGATCCATTGCATGTTGTGAAGGAAGAATGGCGAGCGAAACGATATGAAATCGGCATCAACGAATTTACTTAGTTTTTTTTGTCAGGGTTTAACATGTCTCATGTGTGAGTCATAGCTATCTATGGTTTGAATCGTGTATACACAGCTTCCCATGGAACCCCTGGGCATTCACAGATATTTTGTATATTCTTTTGTTACAAAATATTTCTTAGTTCTCAGGTTGCATGATTTGAAACAGAGTTTGTGGTTTTACAGCGTGCCAGGTCATGGCGTCATTTTACATGCACATTAACCCTTATTATGGTGCTATTGTTTTAACGATGTGTTATCAGGCCATCAAATTCTTACAAGCACAACATTTTTTTTAGAGAAACAAGCACAACAGTGTTATGACGTCTTAAAACTCCATTTGTTTTACGCCGATTGTTGGTGGAAAAACTGGCGTGAGATGAATCGTTGAACGTTGCCGTATTTTACATGCTCCTCAGATTTCGTACGTCAGGAAAGAAACAATAATAATCTCACGACGCTCGTTATGGAAAATGGTAATATCTCACACGGCCTCTGTTGTGTGGGCTGAATTTTAATGGTGGGCTGCAAATTACGCCAGGCCCAGGTTTTGTAGGCAGGCAGTTTGCTACGTATTGTGAGATCGTGGGGGCGCACGACGCAGCGTGAGAATTTTACGTCGCATGCAAATATCTTTTTGCGCACGCACACCGCCAGCGATCGATCGAGAGTGCGCGGGTCGGCTCCTAGCGTCCGGTTCGGGCGGGGTGCAGAATAATATTCTGGCTCCAGGGAGTCAAATAGCGCTACCCAGCGCTATTTGACTCCCTGGGAGCAGAATATTATTCTGCACCCGGGCCGAACCGCGCCAGCGCGCCCGCTTTGGATCGATCACACGCGACCTACTCGTCGCATTGCATGAATCGTAAGAATACAGACCGCGTTGCGCGAACCGTTCGGATAAACTGCTCCCGCGCCGACGCTCGCTCGCTCGCGTCGTAAGAAAAGGAACTGCTCCAGCGCCCACGCTCGAGAAGAAAAGGTGCATGCAGGGTCAGAAAGATTCTTACATGCGACGGAAGAAAAATCACTCCTCGCTCAAGCGCCCCCAAATGCTTCGTAGGATTCCTTACATGCCGGGTAAAAAAACCATCGGTTACAGCCGTGTGTCTTGTTATTTTTTTGACTTGGCCGTGTGTCTTGTTGACTTCTTGAAAACTATTAAGGCAAGCACAGCCAACGTAACAAAAAATCTGGAGCTAACTTATGTAAGGAAATGCAGCAACAAAAGTTTTTCAGTTTTACACCGAGCATTCACGAAAAACAAATAGGACCTGTGTATTCCTATAATAATATTATCACCCGTGATGAATTCAAAGTATGTAAGAAAATGCCAAAGACATGTTATGATGTGCCTGTGAAAACAACGTGGATGGCCCAATTAGATGGCCTAAGATTTACTAGAATGCACAGTTGTGCAAGTATTACTAGTGCAGCCTCATGTGGCCATCGAATAAAGGAATTCATCCGTGAACATGCAAAAAATTACATGACTCGGTGGAAAAGTATTTAGTTACATCACTTCCATTACACGACACGATGCTTTATTTCCATCCTACTAGGTGATACACAATGCTGATTTGTTTGAGACCACAACATGCCCAAGTCACCTCCACTTAATATTTTGAAAATCAATCGTCCTGAAAAAATAGCAGAGAGTTATCAGAAGAAACAAGAAACTGAACATATTTCCAACCAAATCATCTCCTTAGGTGTACATAAGACTTGGCAACAACATGCCTTCAAACGGTCATAAACTTATGCACATAAGAACCAAATGGTGTGGCATGTCTGCCTAATATCACACATCCTTGAACAGCTGGTATAGCTTCATGTGCCCAAAAATTCACAACGAGGAAGAAAAATTGAAACCCTGTTATCGAAACACAGGAAATACAACTCCCGATCCCCCACGATTATAATAAACTGTAGCGTAATACCAAAGAAAATTTACATCAGCTAGAATGCACCCTAGCACTTTAATGCATTAGCACACATATCATCCATTAACCAGAAGAAATAGCTTCAATAGCTCAACTGAACAACTCCAAAAACAAAAGTTGTAGTTACCTTACAAGATGAACGATGGGATCACCCCATAAGGCTATGTTTTCAGCATGTTGTCAACCTGGGGATCATCCCTACATGCAAACAAGCAAAAATTACAAACTGTGAAGCGGATTCATGCAACATACTTCCGCAGCAACTTATCAAGTGATCATTGATGGAAGCCAATAAAAGGATGCATTGATAAGAAAGTACATTACATGAACAGGGAGACGAGAAAAAGCCATATTCAACTATATACAGAAGTGCAGCCTTGTTTGTTAGTACAAGATGCACAAGTCAATTTTCAAGCAAGTTTTACAACATGGCTAGTCATGGGCCTGAACTTCTTCAAGGAAATCAGGTAAAGGTATTGTCTCATTGAAATCATGAAAGATGACACAGGAGAGATATTTATCCCTATACCCAGCCTTGTCAATGAGCCAGCCTAGCTCCGGTGCGGCTCTTCACCCGACCTCCTCGAGCAAGCTGACCACCGGCGAGATGATTTAAATCAGCAACCATAAAGACAACACAGTTGTGATGCCACATAATACCTACAAAAATGTGTAGAACTGTGACTGAAAACACAACAATCAGAAAATTAGGGGGCCTAATTTATGAGCTACTTGCAGGTACCACGTGCAAAAATAAACCATGACAGATGGATCAACAGAAACCAACTCAAATCAAGTACGAACATTAGTTTTGACCAGGCAAATGAGATTCAGAATGCAAGAAAGCAAATGAACATGTACAACAAGAATAACTATCAACGCAGTTGTACTCTGATGCCATATTAGCATGTTAAAATAATCTGATGCATCAGTAGCAAACCAATGCTTGAATAGTCCCCACTACGAACAAGAAAAGATCAAGACGAAACGATTTAGGAAGGCTTCGGTTTCCAATCCCTAGAAAATAATATTGGGTAACTAGAACTATAAGTGAATCAATTTACGAATGCTAAACCCTAATCACACCAATTGGTGGGCCTGTACTATTTCATATTCATGAACATGACATAATTAATTACCAGCAGCATGTTTTGCCTCACTCCTAGTTCCGAATGAAAAATGTGAAGAAAAGAAGAGGTGGCTACCAGAGTTCCGTGTAGTGACGAGGTAATTATACAGATTAATGTGGCCGACTAGATGACTATATCAATTCTCGACATAATATACTGTTACTGTCTACCATGCTAGTGTCAAGAGAGCAGCCTGACAGATAAATTATGAGGAGGATGGTGCTTCTACCAAACGGAATCAAAATGGCAAAATACGCTGTCAGAAGTAAAGCAATGTCCACGGATTCTAAATAAACAAGGTGATGAAAAAGCTAGAGCAGGCAAATTTTTATGTAGTGATGAGATGCTAGTACTAGTAGCGGACATATGCACTTACAACTTGACCCCAAACCAAAGAACTAAGTGCGGATCGATGTATTTGTAGACGCATTCCTCCTGAACCAAAGAACCGTCGATTCGGCCTGACCAAGAGCATATCCCGCCAGCAGTTCGCCTCGGCACGGAGTCCGCGATCGCTCAGGCTTGCGCTCGCCGCCTGTCGCCGCGGCCAATCGCTTAACCGCTCGTCGCCTTCGCCGCCTTAGGAAGCGCCCCGGGCGTAGCTCGCTTCCTACGCCCGCCGCCTTGGATTATGGACCGCCGGCGAGGAACGGGAAGGAAGTGAGCTCGAAGAGCTGGGGTCAGCGAGCAGGAGGAGGATAAGGCGCGGAGGCGAGGAATCGCGGGGCGGCAACGTCGGGGAACCGGAGGTCGCCGGATTTCTCGAGCTACGAGGGGCACAACAGCGGTTTCCAGAAACTGGGACGAGTGGGGAAGCCACGATCCTGATCCCCACGATTAGAAAAATCGAGCGACATAATAATCCCAAAAAAATTACATCGGGTGGATACTGGCGTGACCATGTGAGCCGCACCGCGTCAGACTGGCTTGGACGATCGACCCGGATGCAGAATTACTATTCTACACCCAGGGTGTATAATAGTGTTTCTATATATATATATATATATATATATAGGTTAAATGGTTTCTACTCCCGGGTGTAACTACACCCACGTCTCATATACCACCATACGGAATTATTTGTCATACTTTATCGGTTTGAGTATGTTCATATACCATATATAAGATACCCCAAAACAAGTTTCATGAAAAAGTTGCAACTGTGCTAATATTTTACACTATATACTCAAAATATCGATATATGTGCATATAAAAGAGAAGTATGTAGAAATTTTCTACATACTACCAAAAAAGAAGTATCTATAGTACTAAAATAGTATTATATACTCCATACTACATGTTACATACCTCCCGGTATGATAGATACTCCATACATGTGTGAAACACACATGAGTGTAGTTACACCCGGGAGTAGTATGAATATGTCATATATATATATATATATATATATATATATTAACTCTATTTAATACCCAGGGAGTAGAATAGCTTATTCTACTCCCGGGTTGGTCGACCGAGCCGGACGGATCTATTTGGTTGCATCTAACCTCGTCAGGTGGTTCCAATGGGACGGTTTTTTTCCTCCATAAGTCGTGGGTTCTGGGAGCTTACCAGTTTACCCCGTCACTGATTTTTCCCTGCTTTTCAATCGTGCACACACAGCGGCGGGACGGTTCGAAACGGAGCGCGTCAACGGCGACCCGGTGAGCGGCCGGCGGTGAGTGGATGAGCAGACCTAGGCGAGTGGTTGAGCAGACGGCCGCATGCGGCGGGGCTACTCTGCGTGCGCTGGATCTCCTCGGCTTCACCGTCGTTGGCGGGTGGAATCGGCGGCGGCGTGGTCTTCCTGCTGGATAAGCAGCAATGGCAGCATGGAGAGGGGCCTCACACTCAGATTCGACGAGTATTGTCGCATACATTTGCTAGGTACCTGAAATCTTTCTCATTGCAATACCTAACCCGCCGTCATTAATCCCGTGCGTGCGTGCGGTTCCTGATTTTCATCAGGTCGGGGCACAGCGGCGGCTGGGCATGCGGCCGGCGGCGTGCGGCTGCAACTGGTGACTGCGCCCGCTCGGGAGGGCTCGAATTCCAGCGGTCGGCGAGCGGCTGCAGCTCGATTTTGTGACGGTCATCGGGGGCTGCAGGTGCGGACTGCGACCCGTGGCGGGTGTCCTCGGCGGACCGTCGTGGTCGGCCGGCGGTCGGCCTCAGATCCAACGGCGAGGTGGGTTCGTCGGCCGGCGCAGGGTCGTGGCGGAGGCACCGCGCGCGGGGACTGAAGGTGGGAGCTGTGGCCTCGCCTCCATCACGGCGATCGCAGTGTTGGGGTTGCCTGCTGTTTCTCAGCGGCCGCGACTTCCTGCCTTCCCCCGTCGGCCTGCTGAATCCTCTCTGCGAGTCTTCGCTGCTGTATGCTTGCTGCCGTTCCAAACCCTGCCCCAACCCGCTGGTCCGTCCCTGCTTCAGTCACCTGCTCCTACCGCCGCGCTTACTTGATTTGCTAGCTAGCTAGCCTCCCTGTGCTGATTGATTGGCTTCCTAGCTAGGTGTTCGGAGAGTTTATCACATACTGAATTAATTTTCCCTCAGTATTGCTCTGTGATTCTGGGTGCTTCTTTTCCTCAAGTTCATATGACCCTGATTGCATTAAGGTTTAGATAACAATGATTTCCCAACTGAACTAATTTTTCTGATGTTACTAGTACGACATGATTGTTGTGGCGATACAATCACGGACAAAAATCAATTTTAGTGCAAAAATCTTTATTTGTAGCTATGCAAAGCTAGGATAATAATTTTTTGCTGATGATACATATTTCAACCGTATTAAGCACCATACTTGACATTTCTTAGGTATTCTCTAGGCATCCATAGGAGCTTTTGCATGCATTTGTGATGTAACATAGATTAGGGGTAGGCTGTCGACAATCTGTATCTTAAAAGTTGCATGTTTCTTGGTTTCTTTTTTGCACAAAGCTAAGATGCACATTGCTTTGCTTCTTGTATGTTCTGATTTTCTTGTAGTATTTAAGCTCCTTGTATTCAATTATGCACATCGTGGTGTGCTTGTGGAGATTCCTTTGCTTCTGGCAGTGTATTTTGCCATGGTAATTCCGCTTGGTAGCTGCACCATCTTCCTCTTGATTTATCTGTTGAGCTTGCTCTCTTAAGAGGAACAGAGTGGTATATTATGTGATGCATTTTTTTTGCATGCTGTCTAAACATGGATTAGTGCTGTTGATTTAAATGTGGTGCTAGTTTTGAAAGAAAGTAATTTATATAATTACTTTGTCATACTTTATAGAGGAATTAGATTAATTAGTGACAAATTGCATGCTATTCCTGAAGAAAGTAATCTCTATAATAACTTCGTCATTGGATGTTGGATGTTAGGTACGGTGGCCGCCCATTCCTTTCTGGACATTCTTCATTTAGAACTAGCAAGGATTATAAGTTCAGATATGAACTGAAGCATGTTAAATACCAACCTTCTGTTGTCTTTTATTTTTGAAGAAATTAGCATTCAAATTTATACCATCTTGCTATTACTTAGCCTCCAATTGTATGTACACTTGATTAGTTGTTCGCTTGCTGTTAAGTTGCTTTACATGGATTTGTTGATTTATTGAGATCTGGTGGCTGGGATTTATGCTAACAAATTGGCTCTTTTCTACTACAAGATAGGACCCAAAAAATTGAGTTTTAGAGCGAAGAAGCATCATCTCGCCATGTAGGCATCTATGGTTCCTTGGCCTTTCAATCAACTTTTCAGCTGGTGTTATATCTTTGTAACAATAGTTAGTTACTGTATTCATAGTTTCTTTTTCTGGAACAAATTTGTGCTAAGTGTTTAGGCACTTAAAATGTTCAGTTACAATGTTCTCTTATGAAGGACTCACCATAAGTTTCTTTTATTTCGGAAATCCATCTGAAAAAACGTATTCCAACTACACTCTTCTTGCATTTTTCAGGAATCCAGGCCATCACTAGTAACCAGTTAATCACTACCTTATTTTGCATTACTAGGATAAGCTCGGTTTGACAACGAGTCACAATTTCTTACGGTGCCTTGCTAACTACTCGTGGAAGATCAATTTTAGTGCAATTATCTCTACTTGCAGCTATGTTCATCTAGGCTGATTAATCTGTACTTGCAACTATGTTCATCTAGGCTGATTAATCTGTACTTGCAGCTATGCTCAGCTACATTAAAGTCCAATCCTTGATACAGCATATTTCTTATGTCTTCTCGACACATCCATGGGAGCCTTTTACATGCAATTGTGATTTTTACATGCAATTGTGATGTAACATAAATTTGACGGAAATAAATTGTAGAATCGAACAAGTACGTTTTTTTTATGTTTGGGTTACTTGATTATTCTAAAATGAAAAGTTATGGGTGCAGTATAATATTGGCATATAGCTGGACGAACAAAGATATAACTTTATTAATAAAAAAAATTAAAAACAAGAACTAAACCATAAGAAGAAGAAAATGATACCGCTGACATAAGATTTCAGAAATTAAGCACATTTCTTGCAGAAAGAAAAATCAATGAACAATGTAGGAAAGCTTGGAATGATGAAAGTTAAAATGACTGTCATAAGCGAAAAACAACATAAATAACTATGTCAATGTAAGAATATTTGGCTTGATTCGTGACATAAGTAATCATGTCAATGTAAGAATATTTGGCTCAATTCGTGACTGCATGAAGGTTGACTGCAACAAGATTATACGATAGCCCGTAAATCACATGGAAGATTAACCTTGCAAAGTTGCATGTAGATTTTACCCCCACATTATTTTACCTCACATGCAGATTTCGAACGGTGGTCCATGACCACGCTCGTGTGTACTCATTTCTGGATTTTTTACCTTGCATGCACCTTTCGTACGACGCGCAAGCAAGCTTTCTTACATGCAGCTGAACGCGATGAAGACGTGGGCGCGGGAGCAGTTTCTCCACTCGGTCTGCGTGACACGGTAGGTATTATTATGCTGCGCTGGGCTTTTTTTTACGTCGATGGGTCGATCAGAACGGACGCGCTGGACGCGGATGCGGGCACGCAATTCGGTCCGGGTGCAGAATAACTATTCTGCTCCCAGGGAGTCAAATATATATATTTCACTACATTTGTACTACTACTACTACTGGCGCCGGCGGCTAATCCTGCCAGCGCCGTGCACCGCCGCGTCGGCGACTCTTCGCCGGCGCCTACGCCATCCGGGGCCTCTTCGCCGCCGGTTCGTCGCCCTCCTCGGCCTCGCCGTCGTCGGAGGAGGAGTCGGAGTCGGAGGGGTAGTCAGGGGAGGACAGGGGCTGAAACTCGTCGGAGGAGTAGTCCTCCGGCGGCGTCTCCGGCTCCTCCGCCTCCCAGATGTCGGGGTCGTACCCCTTGTCCTCCTCCGGCTTCTTCTTCTTTGCCGGCTTCGGCGCCGGCTCCTCCTCCTCTTCCTCCTCGTCGGGGGTGGGGGGGGGGGGGGGGGTTGTCATCGACATCCTCCTCCTCCTTGTCCTCCTCCTCCTCGTGGTTGTCCCACCAGTGCTCTTGAGGGTGGGCGTCCTCGTCGGAGGGGATGCTGTCGTCGTCGGGGATCAGGTCCGACTGCCACCAGTGCTCGTCCATTGCAACGGCGGCGGGGGCGTCGGAGAGGAGTTGGGGAGGGGAGAGGGTTTTCTCGGAACGGTGTGGAGAGAACTGATAATGCCGAGTGCAAACCGCTCAAATTTATCCCCGTTTCGGCCAACCACCCAATTTCACTGACATTAACCGCCTTGGGTAGGCGGGCCGACGGGATAAATCGCTTCGGTTTTGCCAAAAAATGGATTTGACAAGACAGGACGTGGGCTAATATTCGCATTCATGACGTAGTGTCGACGCCGAGCACACGGTGAACAATTGATGTGATGCGACGTAAGCTCAGAAATGCATGCAACGGGTGGAAAATAGCTGTGTTGCGACGAAGCACACAAAGTCAGGCTTCGGTACGCTTGGTCCATGCACCGCGGCAAGCGGATTGGTGCACCGTCGAAACCTGATCGTGCAGAACCAATCAGGATGCAGAACCAGCGTCGCGCGGATCGCCCTGTCGAAACCTGATCGTGCCCGTCCATGCGATCCAACGGCGTGCGACGGCGCGCATGCCTGCCCGTGGAATTCCTTCTAGAAGGTCATATCTGGCAGGTGGAAGTTGGCGCTATGGTTCAATCCGACGGCAGACGTGGGTTTGGATAGATGCTGCGTGGTTTTGAGTCAGTCAACGGGGTTATTAGGGTTTGACCGAACATTCAAATGACCATAACTAAATTTAAAAAATCTAACAGATAGAAATCCAACGTAGTGCATCGGTTTGTAAGACATAGTTACCAAAAAAATATAAACTCGGTATAGGATCATTTTTTGGGAAAACCCAGTTTTTGAAGTGAGACGTCAAAATCAAGTTCAAATGGGCATAAATGATTCAAAAACATCAAAAAAATGTGAAACCAGCGCACATTGTTGTACTATGTGACATAGTTATGAGAAAAAATATAACCTGTGTTTGGTCAATTTCATGAAAAATAGTTCGCACAAATGAGTTATCACGTACAAAGAGTTATAGACTTCGTAGAGTGAGAGAGGGTTTCGGATTCGATAAAATCAAAATAAATCACGAAAATCATAAAAGCTTCATTTCATTGTTACTAAGAAGGATCTGCACTTGGTTTTTCATTTTCATATTTTAAACTTCTTTTGGAGACGTTCGAAATGGGTTTGACCGGGTTTGACCAAACATTCAAATGGACATAAATGTTTCAAAAAAAATCGAAAAAATGTGAAACCAGCGCACATTGTCGTACTATGTGAAATAGTTATGAGAAAAAAATATAAACCAGGGTTTGGTCATTTTCATGAAAAATGGTTTGCATAAATGAGCTATCACGTACAAAGAGTTATAGAGTTCGTAGAGTGAGAGAGGGTTTCGGATTTGATAAAATCAAAATACATCACAAAAATCATAAAAGCTTCATTTCGTTGTTACTCAGAAGGATCTGCACTTGGTTTTTCATTTTCATATTTTAAACTTCTTCTGGAGACGTTCAAAGTGGGTTTGACCGGGTTTGACCAAACATTCAAATGGGCATAAATGATTCAAAAAAATTGAAAAAATGTGAAACCAGCGCACATTGTCGTACTATGTGACATAGTTAAGACAAAAAAATATAAACCTGGGTTTGTTCATTTTCTTGAAAAATGGTTCGCACAAATGAGCTATCACGTATAAAGAGTTATAGAGTTCGTAGAGTGAGAGAGGGTTTCGGATTCGATAAAATCAAAATAAATCACAAAAATCATAAAAGCTTCATTTCATTGTTACTAAGAAGGATCTGCACTTGGTTTTTCATTTTCATATTTTAAACTTCTTCTGGAGACGTTCAAAGTGGGTTTGACCAAACATTCAAATGGGAATAAATGATTAAAAAAAATCGAAAAAATGTGAAACCAGCGCACATTGTCGTACTATGTGACATAATTATGAGAAAAAAATATAAACCTGGGTTTGGTCATTTTCATGAAAAATGGTCCGCACAAATGACCTATTGAGCTCATTCCGAGCACATTTCTCATTACTTTCAGTTTTCCTACATAAAGTAGTTTAGAAAACGTTGAAACATCATTACAGCAGAGTTCAAACATCATACCAAAGTTTCAGCCAATCAAAAATGCAAAGTGCAAATAGCATTATTACAAATTTTGAATTCAAATTCAATTTCTACCTCAAAAATTCATAGTACATTATTACATATTTCAAGTTTCAGCGAATCAAATAGAATTATTACAACACAAGTGTTTTCATGAATGTGCCTCAAATGTTTCACTTCTTGCTACCTCTTGATTTCTTCTTTGGCGGCATTGTTGGGGCCAGTACTGAATCTGTGCCGAGAATTTCAGAAATGCTTCTCATTCTCTTTGCTTCATCCACCTCAGGAATACCAAGAATACCAATTTTTTTGGGGGCGCATTTTTCGGACGGGTTGCACCTCAGCATACAGAAGACTTCTTTTTGAGCCCTTCTGCTTCTTCTAACAGGTTCAGTATGCACCTCAGCATCCAGAACAGGTTCAGTTTGCACATCAGCATCCAGAACAGGTTCAGGTTGCACCTTAGCATTCAGAACATCTTCAGTTTGCACCTCAGCATGTTCAGGTTCAGGTTGAAGAACATGTTCAGGTTGCTGAGATTTAGGTTCAGGTTGCTGAGGTTCAGGTTGCAGAACATGTTCAGGTTGCTGAGATTCAGGTTCAGGTTGCTGAGGTTCAGGTTGCAGAACATGTTCAGGTTGCTGAGATCCAGGCTCAGTTTGCACTGGGTTTTTTTTCCTACTGAAAAATGCAGAATTTCATTTGGTACGAAAATGAAAAAACAACTACAAAAACAAATAGAACAACAATAGAGACTTACATTGGCCTTGGCCTTTCAGGAGCGTAACGGCATATGATAGATCTAGCTCGGTGCCCAAGTTCCTGGCATTGCGTGCATCTATTTTTGTTACCTTTTTGGGGCCTTTTTGGCTTGTCATCTTTTTTTGCCTTCTTATTATTACTCGCACCTTTCTCAAACCATGACTTGTACCTACTCTGTTTTGGCCTGCCAACCTTTCTTCTTGTTAGAGGAGGACACAAGGTAAATTCAATATCCACTTTAGGCCACTGAGACTGGTCTGCAAGTGCTGGAATTGGTGTTGCATATGCAGCCTTGAATTTTGCTACTGAGTAATATTCATGCAAATATGGGTGCATATTTAACCTCGGCTTGGAAGCCAAGAAAAGTATCGCATGCTCACAAGGCCTCCCAGTGTGTTGCCACTCGAGGCAAGTGCATTCATACTTTTCAGTGTCCACCACATGCCTCCTGCCAGAATTGATGTCTTTAACTTCAGCACCCCACAATGAAGAATTGTCAACAATCAAATGTGTAAGATTTCTGCTCCTATTGACAACCTGCTGTACAACAGCCGGCAGCTTATCCCCTTGCAGAACATCAGCAAGCTTTCTTCTCAATTCCCACATGCGCGTGATCATGATCCTCAATTGGTCTACCATGTCGTGCACAGGCAAGTCTTTTAACTCCTTCACCATACTGTTAAAACTCTCTGCCAAGTTATTGTTGATATGATCACACTTGATGGCGGTATTAAATCCTGACCTGTACCATAATAGAGAATGGTAGGTTTGCAGCCAAGCTGCAAAATCATTGTCACTACATACTGCCATTATCTTACCAACATGAAATGCATGGGTTTTGCTAGTGTAGGATCTAGCTGCCGGCCACATACGCCCAAATTCATCCCCTCTGTATTTTTTGATCAAATTCATCCACATATGGCCGAAACACTCTCTCTGCTCAGCATGGGGAAACACAGTTTTGACAGCATTTTCTAGCCCTTTACATGCATCTGTGTGGATTGACAAAGGTGAAACTGGCCCTAAGCATCTTTTCAACTTCATCATAAACCATGTCCACGAAAGCTCGGTCTCCGATTGAAACATGCCTATAGCAACAGGGAACATCCAGTTATGTCCATCTAGAGCATTGCATGCTGCCATTTGACCATTCCACTTTCCAGTTAAAAAAGAGGAGTCTATGCTCAAATATGGACGACAACCTGCTTTGAAGCCATCTATGCAAGGTTTTAATGCCATAAAAAACTTAGAGAAGTAGACATTGCCATCATCTAATACTTCAGTATCAATCTCCACAATACTGCAAGGTGACCTCTTCTCCACCTCTGCTTTGAAGCTGTAAAGCATCCTAAATGTATTTGCCCAATCACCATATAATTCTTTCATTGCCCCCTTTGTTTGGCCTTCCACACTGTTGTATATTTCACCTTAATTGGGTAATCCTTTTCCAAATCAATTTTAAGATGCTTTGCTGTAGTGTTTGGTTTCTTGGCTAAAATAGGAGTTATCTTTTCTGCAACCCAAGCATGTGATGTCATCGAGGTTTTACGCTGTGAAGCAGTTAAGCAAGTATGTACATTTGGAATTTGATTAACTCTGATGGTACTTCCATCAGGTTGGCGTCTAGCAGAAATGTGCCATTTGCAAGGCTTGGCGCCCCCATCAAAACCGCTGCACCTCGCATAAAACTTCTTTTTATCAGTGAACTCGGTTTTGGCGTCAAATTCCTTTTTGACTGCATAAGGCCTGCAACACATTCTAAACTCGTTCATGCTTGGAAACATCTTTCCTACAGCAATTTGAGGGTTTTCTTTATCATACACAGTTACCAGCTCATCATCATTTGCATCATCTACACCAGCTGCAGCTTCTTCCATCAACCGCATATCCACATCTTCACAAGAATTACTGTCACCCGCAGTGCCACTTCTATCATCACTCTTCTTCTTCTCTTTCGGCTTATGTCTATCATCTACTGGAATTCCAAAACATTCAGCCATCTCAGTGTCTTCCATTGGTGCAATGGCCAAATAAGTTAGGTCAGCTATTTCGACTGAATTCCAGTCAACCGAAACAACACCCGTACCAGCATCAGCATCAACATCAGCTAAAACTGTCTCGTCGGTAAGTATGGGCACTACCTGCCTCCGTGAAGCCCAATCACCATCTATCATCTGCTCGGCCAATTTTGAGGGCACATATCCAACCCTTGAGTCTGATTTCAGATCCACGAGTTCTGCTCGAAACCCAACTTTGCCCTTTGTCCAGCCGTCTTGCATTTCAATTTCATTGACCATATCGTATCCATCCTCAATTCTCTCATAGTTTTGTTTATAATTATCAAACCGTAACAACTGGACTTCTTGCTCAGCTTCTTCCATCAACCGCATATCCACATCTTCACAAGAATTACTGTCACCCGCAGTGCCAGTTCTATCATCACTCTTCTTCTTCTCTTTCGGCTTATGTCTATCATCTACTGGAATTCCAAAACATTCAGCCATCTCAGTGTCTTCCATTGGTGCAATGACCAAATCAGTTAGGTCAGCTATTTCGACTGAATTCCAGTCAACCGAAACAACACCCGTATCAGCATCAGCATCAACATCAGCTAAAACTGTCTCGTCGGTAAGTATGGGCACTACCTGCCTCCGTGAAACCCAATCACCATCTATCATCTGCTCAGCCAATTTTGAGGGCACATATCCAACCCTTGAGTCTGATTTCAGATCCACGAGCTCTGCTCGAAACCCAACTTTGCCCTTTGTCCAGCCGTCTTGCATTTCAATTTCATTGACCATATCGTCTCCATGCTCAATTCTATCATAGTTCTGTTTATAATTATCAAACTGTAACAACTGGACTTCTTGCTCTGGACCCCAAAGAACACTCTCTCCAAGTTTCTTCAACATATCCTTCACGGGCTCCACCCCCAAATTCGGTAGCTCTTTGGAATCAAGCTATGATAATTCGAACTCCCAACTCACTGATGTATCTTTCTCGATTTCGTTCATGCTACCATCACCTAGCACCGCCTTACATGGAAAGAATTGGACACTGAATTCGAACTGTGTCCCCATCGCAGCTCCTCAGTTTTGAATGGCGGCCGGACGTGTGAGGTGGCGGAGTAGGAACCAATTCTAGGTAAAAAGATGCATCGAATTCTAATCCAGACAAAAAGGGGTTCATTTACCTATTTGAAG
Source organism: Poa annua (assembly GCA_026929855.1). Lineage (NCBI taxonomy): Eukaryota > Viridiplantae > Streptophyta > Magnoliopsida > Poales > Poaceae > Poa > Poa annua. The sequence goes on from CM049433.1 coordinate 79,652,837, forward strand.
TACCCTCACCCGTCTCCTCGGCGTTCATCCTCGCTCAGCACACCGCCAATGGAACGAGCAGGCCGCAGGGACTGGGCGGCGAGACCGAGACGGGGTCACGGCAGCCGAGGAGACTATGGGCCGCCGCCGCCGCAGTTCACAAACTGGCTGTCGCCCATTGCCGCCGCCGCCGTCGGAGAAGAAGGGGAGGGTGGGGAGAGGATGGTGGGGAACGGTGACGGCAACCAGCTCCAAGATTCAGTCCGAAGGGTACGGACCCACCTGTCGGAATAACTGACTACCCCTTCGTAATTCTTAATCTATGAGCACAACTATGTTATTCAGAATGGGCCCCAATTCAGAGTCAATTCAAACGTTACGACAGTTTAACCAAAATGTCGTGTGCTGGCTATTTTGGCCCCACGAAACGTCGCGCAATACCTATTCAATCGAAACACGTCGCATTTCTCACCATTCCCACGAAAGACGTCGCATAGGAGCTATAGGCCCATAGATTAAGGGAATCAGGGTGTTGGAACCTTGGAATGGTCTATACAAAGAGATAGTACGGTATGATTAGTCTCCTCATCACTCAAACTATCAGAGCAGTGTTTGATCCGATTGGGTGGCTTGGTGGGAATGTTTTGTGTCAGCGGTTCGAGGACTTGGACGACGAGGAGAGCTACGAGCGAGCGGTTCCGGCAGCGCGAACGGCGGTGGGTGGTGGCGCGCAACTACAAGGAGGTGTACGGATGCATGTCAGGAAACCATGGCCGTGACGTCGTGGAGCAGCGTGCTGTCATGGTGAACTCGATCGAGGTCAGTGCATGCCAGCACTGGATCTGCATTCTATATGTACGCCGTGATCTCACTTTACCTCAGTTTGATTTTGTGGTAGAAGCACGTATTAGTGTCATGAGTTTTTCGGGAGCTTCATAGTCATGAGTTGGTATTGTACTGGTACATATAATATCACTACGGAAGTCATGCAGTACTGTAGATTCAGTGATTCAGTGTTGGTTTAGTTCCTGAAATCTGTTCAGTTTTGGTTCATTGTTGATTCCGTCACTAATACTGTAGATTCAGTGTATGTGGAGATTATGCCCAGGAGCAGTTCCATGTGGGTTCTTTGGTGGAATCTCCTTTAAATGTTTCTTAATTATGTTCTATAGGAGACAAACCAATTAACCTACACATGATTATTTTAGTGTGGTAGATTATATGTGTACTGGGTTCTTTTGTGGTTATAGTGAATAGTTGTTTGCACACACACATATATATATTCAAAATGATACACTTCTTGTTTTTCTAGGACCAAGTCATGGTTATTGTGGCTAGGAAAAGGCAACCAATGTTATGTATAAAGGAGGAGATGGATCTGCACAAGCTAAGTTCACTTCTGCCTGTCGCACTTGTTGGGAAGAAGTCTGATTTTGTAGTGCAGTAGGTTTTGTTGACATAAAATATTTGTCAAACAATCACTTTTATCTTGGTTTCATCATCTAAGGGCCTGGAGAGCTTCTGCAAAATGTGTCTATGACATTGTAATAAATCCATTAAGAGGTAAATGTTGCCTATGCAATGTGTCAGTATGCTTGGTTTCATAGTGCTATGGCTTGTCAACCGGTTCCAGTTAATTGTACTCTCTCCGTCCCAAAATAAATGTCTCAAGTTTCATCAAAAGTAGACTTGAGACACTTATTTTGGGACGGAGTGAGTAATTGTAATTTTCATTCATATAATTTGTCCATAAAAAAGTATTTTTTTTCATTTTTAATTAAGACATCTATTTTGGAACATAACTGAGTTTAGTAATTTTGTTTCTAAGCTCAGAACCATGGAGTAGTAAAGATGACGGCTTTGATTTCTGACCGTTTCGAACAGAAAGAGATAGTAAAGTCTCACTTATTGTCTATAATTTCTACGCTCTCAAGTCTCACGTATATCCCATGGTGAGCCCCTCTCGATCACTTATTGTTCCCACAAAGTTTATATCCCATGATAATTTCTTGGCGGTGTAGTTAGTTGGGGATTTCTGCTTGTTTCTATAATGATTTGCTCGTATATCTAGATTTATGTATAAGCGTTAGGTTATATTGGAACAGTGCCTTTGAGGGCAATACACATTCCGCTATTTATTTGGTACGATTCGTGGAGCAGGTCAAATAAACCATTCAACCTAGCAAAAACTTCTTATGTGCTGATGACTCATGCTATATCGTTTGCTGAAATGAAATTGCATCTAAAGTGTGGGTCTACACCTGTAGTTCTGTTTTCAGTGTTGGAGTTGGTTATTTATCTTACAAAGGTAAAATCAACCTGGATGTTGGTGCATGTCTAATTAGGACTAAATCTATTGTGTTTCTATTGCAAAATTGGGTGGTCATGCCAACAATGGGCACTGCTATTGCATCACTTGAAGAAGTATTCTTGCGGTGGCACTTCAACAGAACTTTAATGAATAGCATATGCCTTTCAGTTTATAGACTGAGCATCATATTAAACTACCCTAGAACTTTTAAGAAGAAAAATAAACTGAGCAATTTAGATGTTATCGTGTTTATTTACTCTCCTGAGATCCTTAGAAGCCTGCTTGGCGGGCTTATTTCGAATACTCCGTGTAGAATAGGACTCGCTTATATTCCATTCCTTTCCAATCTAGGTATCCTGCAAAGACATCTATCTAGCAGTAAATTTCTGTATGCATAATCTCTTCCGACCCTGATGTAATTAGTCTGGTAAAATATATTTTGCAAATATAGTGCTTTGTGGAAAACAAATATGCTGGTTTGGGAGTAGCATGGAGTTGTGTCCAAAAGAATTTTCACCAATCCGGTGAAAAAAAATTCAAAAGCCAAATTTGCAGTATGTCAGTGGTAACCTGCATGTCTCATTAGCTTTTGTTCTTTTGAAGCATTCTGAAGCCTTCCATATTCACACTATTATGTTCACGGACATGCTACTCCACAGAAACGTGAAGATATACTCCTGAATCCCTCCATATTTACTGGTTAGCTCAGTTCCCGTGTTTGACTTTGGTACAACATATTTTTCAATCATTCTTACAAACCAAACTACTTGATGCTACAGCCAACAGATAAGATTTTGACATTTGACAATAAGAGAGTACGTGACTCCTAAAAAGTTCATGTTTTTTAAGGAGTATGGAAAATCGTTGGGTTTTAGTGCCAGTGGACCTCTGGTAAGTACTCCTTTGTATCACTGCTCTGTAAAAATTGCACTTCGATGCATTACTTATGTTCTGAAAGTGTTGTATTGATTTCCCACACTATAAACTTAATCAAGAAGTAGAGCTTTTGGTCCTACTACAAATTGTTCAGTTCAGTAGTGGAGTAAGCATGTAGTTTAATACTTGCTCATATTAGTGATTTTCTAAGAGAAAGGGGTGGACAACCCTCTGGCTTGATACATTCAAAACAACAAAGATTTTGGAAATCCGAAACAAGATTTTTAAAGAACATTCAGATTGAGTTCAAAGGCCACAACCGCTGACATGCAACAAGGTTGTCGAAATGCCTTAAACCGAGATGCAACTAGATGGTCGAAATGCCTTAAACTATGTTTTGAATACAAACAAACATAGCCCCCAGCAGTCCAGCACAACACTGATGTGCACGTACTCACTTTTCTTCTTGTGTGATTCTTATCAGGTTCAGTCGTGGATTCTCATAGTTGCACGAACTCACTTTTCTGCTATAATTTGCTTAGTACAATAGTACGTGGATTCTCATAGTTTTTTAGACTAGCCTGTGTCCTGAATTGGTTGCAGCTACAATTTTTCTTATCACTGGTAGAGTTTGGTACCTTAAAGAATGACAAGAAATAAACTCCCCGTGGAAGAAAAACAATGATTCTACTTGGTTGTATCAGGTAGAGTCTGTAACAGTTATTTAAACTATACTTCTTTACTCAATCCTGAAGATGATGCTCTTAAATCATGCGTAGAAGTTATTTTCAGCCCATATTTTATAACTGATGTTGATCTTACTCAATAGGGATAAATATAGTTGTCAAGGTTTTACTATTTTTTAACATACTGAATGCAACAAAACTAGGACTCGGTGCTATTTTCTTGGCATTTTACAGTGTCTTCCTTATATGCCATGACATGCATATTATGCCTTGCGGGATTGGACTCTTCCCCTGAATTAACTTGGAAATGATCATGAACAGTATTTCTTACAATTTTTATAGGTAGACACACCATGTATGTCTGGGTGTTAGCAAGAAGGAACTAATTGAATGATGGATGATGTAGGTTCATGATTTGAGAAATAGATGTCTAGGAGGATCATGAGCAATGTTTTTTAAAGGATAAATGTATCATATATTGTTTTGTATTTAGTTAGAAGTTAGAACTGTACTTCATCCACTGAAACTATATCTCTACTATCTAAAAAGACCAATTCGTTCCGTAGTCTGCCTCCCTCAGCGTTTCGCTTGGTTTTCTTTGATGCAATTTCAATATGAATCACCTTGTTCGGGCATGTTAGTTACCTGATTGTACAATCAGTTTAGTTTTGGGCGTTTGATACCTAGATGTTACATTAGCTCCATGCACCCCTGTTGATTTAATTACATTAAAACCAAGTCAATATGTAGCTTTAAGGTTTTATGAATCGAAAAGCTTGAGACTAGATTTCTGTGGTGTCATTCTTTTGGTAGAATCATTCTTCTATTCTATCTGGCTACAACTAGATAAATTTTATCACAGATCGTGTTGTTTCGTGGCTGCATTTTAGACAATGATTATTAATAAATGGTTACTTGTTAAATAGTGAAGCATCATAGGTCTCATATCTTCTATCCTCACATCATTTATTTCCCTTCTTCTCGTGAAAATTGTTTGAAGGGCGTGGAAAAGTGGCCATTTTGTTTAAGGCCGGTCCAAAATTTTAAGTATTTAGATCAAGTAAGTTATACAATTTGCTAAGAAAGGTAAGTTGTCCATGGGCATTTGGTGGATCATCGGCTAGAGTACCAAGTCGGCGCATAAATGGCCTCTCTGTCATGCTAATTTTTTTTAAATATTATTTTGTTTAACAGAAATTCGAAGAATATTGCGCGATTATAGCAAATTTCATAAATAATACACCCTCGGTTTCGACACGGCCGACCAGTACTCGTCGGTCACGGCGTGGCCGATAGGGTTGTCGGCTGACTGCTGCTCATCAGTTGGAACCATGCCGGAGCTGCTCGGCCACGGCGGAGCCGACCAGCCCTGGTCGGCCACGGTGTGACCGACGAGTGCATGCAGAGTGTACGAGCGCCGGCGAGGCCGGAGCTGCGCGAGGCGGCCGGGGATGCACGGCCGGAGCTGGGCGTGGCAGCGGCGCATGCTGGACGCGGGTGTTCGCGCTGCGTGCAGCTGCGCGAGGCGGCCGGGGCACGCGTGGTGCTGCGTGAGGCCGGAGCTGCGCGAGGCGGCCGGGGCACGCGTGGTGCTGCGCGAGGCCGGAGCTGCGCGAGGCGACTAGGGCGCGCGAGGCAGCCGGGGCTGCGCGGCCGGAGCTGGGCGTGGCAGCGGAGCATGCTGGACGCAGGGCTGCGGCGTGGCCGGGGCATGCTGGACGCAGGGCTGGGGCTGCGCGAGGCCGGGGCTGCGCATGGCCGGGGCTGCGCGCGTGGGCTGCAGCGTGGCCGGGGCATGCTGGACGCAGGGCTGCAGCGTGTCCGGGGCTGCGCGCGTCCTGTGCGAGGCCGAAGCTGGGCGCGCGGACGGTGCGACTGGATGCAGGCGTGCTGGGCGCGGACGCGGGGCTTGGGTCTGATCGGCCAGGCCGTGGACGATTAGCTGATCGGCCAGACCTACGATGTGACTCATAGGCTGGTCGGCCTAGCCGTGGCCGACGAGAGCTGGTCGGCCACGTGGAAACCGAGAGTGTATTATTTATGAAATTTTCTATAATCGCGCAATATTATCCGAATTTCTGTTAAAAAAAATAATATTTAAAAAAAAATAGCCTCTGTCATTACCAAGTAAGATTGATATATAAAGTTCCATTTCAAAATGCACAACTCACATGCAGATTACAATAGTGTGCTTAAACTGAACGAGCTTTATTAAAATACTGCATTTTACACGACCATAGTGTGGAGATTTGTTACAGAATTCTCTGTTTTATCCTTTTAGTGCTGATCTGATTGGGATTTATGTGCAAAGGTGGTTGCATTGGCTTAAAAAGTTTGTTACTATGGAAAGTTTAGATGTCCCAATCATTTCTATCGAGCAAGCAAATAATTAACGAAAATAAACAATGTCGAAGAGTCGACTTGGAGTAGCTGACATGGTGTGATTGCCGAGCGGTCATTGTAGCATCACGTATAAATCTATGATATTTATTTCTCACAAAGTTCTTTTGCTGAACTGTTTATACAAAGTTCACTGATCGATTTTCTCGAATTTTCTAGGACTTCACTATGGACGAAACTGTGAAATTGTCGATGGGGGATTGCCCATTGTGAAGTTTTGTCATATGCTTATGGTCCATGAATGCACTGAACTAATATATATATCTTTTAATTTCAGATGAGAAAGATAATACTCAGTGATACAAATTGCTAGAGCAGCCAGCGAGGCCGTGCTCATAGAGGTGGAGATGACAATTATTCCCGTGAGCTAAGGCTATACGATAGGAAGGTACAACGTAATTGTGGTTGCATCTTCGCATCGTTGTGTTAAATAGAGTAAAACTGTAAACAAGAGCTCTGAAATTTTGTAAACTGTAAATACATATCAATCATGATACTATCTTCTTTGTGAGTTTGGTGTTAAGATTTATCAATTTATGATATTATGGGGCATATTTAAACATGATATGAGCCGGTTGCGATTGGCAACTAAATGTTGGCAGCATGTTTCTGAATGATCTCGCATATCAATACTTAAGGTTAGACAATATAGGTGGAGCAAACAAATTTTATGATGAAAGAAGATTTGAGTGTTATGTTTTTTCTTTAGTATCACGTATATCCCCGTTGCAACGCACGGGCAATTAACTAGTAAAAGCTATTTTGCAGACGGATAGTTATTATTTTGATTCAACCGGATTTAGATCGTACTGGTGCCACAGCTTGCCCTCCTTATCCCAGCCGGCAACGCCGCTGAGAAGCGAGGACAAATGGTGGTTTTGAGAAGCAAAGGCAAGTGAGGTTTTGCATGCTCTCAAGGCTTGAGCCGTCAATGAATCCGAACGGAAGGAACAAAAGAGACGTGCAAATCTGCTTGTGCATCGCAAGCAAACACAAATTAATCGTGGCACAACACACTTTAAATATAAATATATCACACTCGTGCTGCTCTGATGGCCGCTGCTAGATCAAGCATTCACCGGTCGATGCAGAGTTTTTATTACGTCTACTATCTTTCCTTCACTTTGTGATGTGACCAATGAACTCCTCCATGTCCGCCCACGACGAGCCACCTGCTGCCACGGCGGCACGAACGTCCTCGGCGAGCCCCTTGGCCGCTTTCCGCACGGCGACACCTTCGTCGGAGTCCATCGCCCTCCTGATGACCTCCTGGATGTCCTTGGCCGGCAGCGTCTCCCGGCACTTCTCCCACGGCCTCGCGATAATGCCGGCCTTGAGATGGCCGCACACGTACCCAGCGTTCCACGGCTGGTCGGAGTGCATGGGCCACGCCAGGATCGGCTTCCCGTGGCCCAGTCCTTCCAGCAGCGAGTTCCAGCCGCAGTGGCTGACGAACGCCGCCGTGGCGTCGTGAGCCAGGATCTCCAGCTGCGGCGCCCACCCCGTGATCACCAGCCCCTTCCCTTCTTCGGTTTCTTTCGTGAACTTCGATAGCAGCTCTCCGTGCCGGCTCTTGCCGCCGGCCTCCGCAAATATGTCGGCGCGGTCGGCGTCGCGCAGCACCCAGATGAACCGCTGCTCGCTGCGCTGAAGCGCGGCGGCCAGCTCCTCGATCTGCTTGCCAGGCAGCGACGTCATCGTGCCGAAGGACACGTACAGCACCGATGAGGCCGGCTGCTTGTCAAGCCAGTCCAGGCACTCGTGCCGCGGCTGCAGCTGCGAGGGCCTGGTCGCGTCGAGGTCGAGCAGTGGGTTTAGCGGACCGATGGTGAACAGCTTCTTGCCGTCTTCGGACAGGGCCACGTCAAGCGCGTCGATGAAGTCTCCCTCCAGCGCGCGGCACGAGTTGAGGAGCATTCCGGCGCCGGGCACGCCGAGGCCGCCCTGCCGCTGCACGAGCTCCATGAACTCCTCGGTGAGGAATGAATCCGGCGACGGGACGGGCAGGCCGAGCGCGCGCACCAGGCAGTGGCCGGGGTCCTTGAACCCCGTGCCGAACGACTGCCCCACGCACTGGAGCGCGTACGCCTCGCAGTTGGGCAGCCGCGACGCCTCCGACGCGGGGAAGGCCATGAGGTTGTCGTGCACCACAACGACACGGCGGTGCGACGGGGCGAGCTCATCGAGGAGGCGTCCCAGCGGGGCCGCGGCGTGGTCGCAGAACGCGTCGAAGAGCGGCTGCAGGTGTCCCGGGAACGCGATCGCGCTGTCGGGGTCGGGCGGCGGCGTCGAGTAGGGAGGGATGTCGAGGGCGGTGAAGCTGAGCGAACCGACGGCGCGCGCGTCCCAGCCCTGCACGCGCGCGCGCGCCTGGCGGACGTGCGGCGCCGGCGCCGCGTAGTGCACGTCCAGGCCACGGGACGCCAGCATGAGCGACAGGTGCAGCATCTGGTTCAGGTGCCCCTGCGCCGGGAACGGCACCGCCACGATGGCCACGGGCGCTTCTGGTGCAACCTCCATTGCTGCCGGCGCCATGCTCCAAGAGTCCAGTACCGGTCACCGCGTGATCGTGTGCCGGACTGCTAATGTGTGCCCCAAGCCACAACCGGCCATGCAGCTGCATTTGTAGCCTGTCGGGGCGCGTGTACCGCGAGGCTGCCGGTAAACATTATCGGGCTTCTAGCTGGTTGGAGACTTAATTGGAGTATACATTGCATTGAATCCAAAGACAGGATGCGATAACGACGCATTGAATCACTCATTAGTACTCCGCAATATTCGGTGCAGCTAGTACAATATTATACTTCCTCCATTTTAATATTTATTCACATTATGACATTAACATGTAAGTATACAAATATATCTAGACACGGTTGAAACGCAGTAGTAGTTGATTCAGGCAGAGACGCTGGGGTGAATTACTAGTTTCCTACGGTGGCAAACGACGGCTGACACACTGCATTGGTCTCGTTCGCGCCATCGCGGCATGAGTCTTGACAGCCACTCAATTCAGGCATATTTTCTCTTCGAATCAATCAGGAGCCTTCTCTATTGATTATCGTAAGCATGAGTCTTGACAATCACTTCTTCGGGTATATGTTCTTCCCGAATCAGCCAGGAGCATTTTCTTTTGATTATCATCGTTCCTGGAATCTATCTATCCACTACCTAGTATATTAGCTAAGGCATCAGGGAAAGAATGGCGAAGATCTTAAGCCATATTGTTTAAGCAAGAGAGAGAACGGTGGAGATTCTGAAGCTGCAAAATGACTCTGGTGATTTAATCAACAAAGGGGATTTCAACTAGAGAAAAGAACATCAGAGGTTTGAAGTTGCAGAAGGACGGTGGAGATTTAAGCTAGCAATATGTTACGAAAAAATTACGGAACAGAAAGAAAGCATATATTGTAGCACGTAACCTTGGTGAGGAGATCTTCAAAACAAGAACAATATTGGACATATTTTGAAAAAGGTACAAAATTTAACTACGAAAATGGTATTGAAAACACAAATTTTTCATAAATGTTTTGCACATGTAAAGAATTCCATCGTGTTTTTAACACACGCTTTAACAAATACATTCCAAAATATATGAACCATAATAGAACTTTTAAAAAAATAGTGTTTAAACTGTAATTGGATTGAAACGTAACTGAAATCATCCAGATAAGTGCACGATCTACATGGAATGTTTTTCAAATAACTGAAATGTGGGTGACAAAATTTGGAACTTTTCATAAAAACAACATGTCTTAAAAAATTGAATTTATGAAACATTTATTTAATTTTTCATAGAAAATACGTAACTAATCTCTTGTTTAGGTTAACTAGTAATCGTGCACGTGCAATGCACGTGTAGACTTAGTAAAACCATCGCAAAAAAGAACTCAGGAAATATTCCGTCAAAATTTAGCGAGTAAAAGTGAAACACAATTACTTCTCAATTTGTTTAATTTTACGGTGGCAACATTTGAATGTTTTGATTAATATATTATGCGAAGAAAAATTGAAAAGAACAATAGTTTATGAATGCCTTGCTTTTGCTTTTATAGAATTGACTTTGAAAGTGGAAAATCGGAATGAAGCAATAATAGTAACTAATAAAAATGATATATAGGTGTTATTTATTAATTGTTAAAATAGACATTGTTCCACACATCACGTTTGAGTTAAAACTTCAACTGTTAACAAAACCAGCCACTCTATATATTCTTCATTATCATACGGAATTTGCATATCTAATTCATCGTGTTTGCTCGCTTTAGGCACTTTGTTATTTTTTCCCGCTCGCTTTTATGCCCTCGGCAATACAAGTAAACACATCTTTACAAAGGAAATGTGTGTGCGACTGAATACACAACTTCAAACTTTGTTTTCTTTGATAGAGGTTCTTTAGTGGAATCCAGCTTCAAACTTCCTCTTCTTGGATAGAGTTTCTTCAATGGGATCAACTACTTGAGAATTTATATAATTGTAACTTACAAACTGCACAGTTCGAGGCAATCTGTTCGTCAGTCAATTAGATCCTATATATCACATGCATTATTGTAGTGCGTTTGATGAAAACTAAGAAAATGGTGGTACCACTATAAAAGAGGACAAGCAAGAAGGGGTTGTGCGGCAGTAATGTCAAGGTGGACCATGCAAACGCATGTCAAAGACGACATCGTAATGTTGATCTACTTGTGCACGGCAATGGAGGCAATGGCATTCCTCCACCAGCAAACAATTAAATCAGATTAAGAATTACTAAAATCCATCGAGCTAAAAAAAAAGTCAAGAAGACAAAGCAAGACACATATAAATAGATCTACTCCCTCCGTCTTTAAATTAAAGGATGTCTCAACTTGATAAAAAATTAGATGTATCTGGACATGACTTAGTGTATAGATACATCCAAAAAAAAAAATTGAGGAAAGATACATCCAAATTTGATAGAAAGTATGACATTTTTTGTTGGACAAAGGGAGTATTTATCATTGGGGGAACCATACAATTCATTTCCTTGGTCTTCCTCATACATTTAACTGCCAACATACATGTGCCATTGTTCTGACCAGCGGCAAACATTGTGATATCTGTCATTTTCTGAAATCATGTCAAACAGATTATCAGACAAAGTCAATGCATTGATGGTGTTTCCTATACAGATTGGAGTGAATGCATGTGTAGCTGATGAAGACTTGTGAAATTACTGCACATGAGCGAACGGGCGAAGCGAACAAACTTGCTACCCGCAGTGAGGCGAGGTCGTAGTGGATGCCGACGGCGAGGCGAGGACATAGTAGACAATCTGTTTAATAAGGAAGAAGTTGAATGTGTATGCGTCGACGCTTGTGCCGAACACTTCATTCCTTTACAGCTCAAGTGCGGTGTGGTAACCTGTGCAATAAACTTCGGCATCTGATAAAAAATTAACCCAAACTCGCGTAGTAGAAATCCAACAACTACTAATTCAAACACATTTTGCAAATTACCTCAGCTTGACATTAACATACGTACCTTTGTAGTATCAGATAGAACTTGTTATATAAACCAAGCAACAAAAGGGCAAGGCCGATGGAGTGACGGAGGACAGAGCTAGGTGGGCGCGAGGGTATTGATCGGATCACTCCAGGGCATTTGCTGTACATGGCGAGGGGCCGGCCGGAAGATCGATCTGCCGGGAATCGTTCCAGCCAGCAATCAAGTTATTATGGCTGCGTCACCCAAATAATCAAATATGTCAGCACCACGTACGCGTGTGTGGACATATGAAACCACTTGGCCGATTAGATTTAGATGCATGATTCCAATCATGAGCATGAGATCCCCTCTACGCGCGGCGGTGAGGAGAGAGGATGGCGAGAGGCTCGGCGGCAGGGAGATGGCGAAAGCCAGGAAAAGATGCGCGGTCGTCATTTTGAATTGGGTTTTCTCTATCCAAATCACTGGAATTAGGTAAGTACATAATTTGCGGTGGCTTAATTGCTGGGTTTTTAATGTTTCCAAATAAAGAGGGTGCATGGAGACGTTAATCACGGGAATAGCTGCCTCTTTTAGCGTGGGACTGAACATGGGTCTGACTGACCATGCGCAAGATATGAACCATTGGATCTAGTGCTTGAACGGTCCGGATGCATTGGATCACCCCTCTCTGTGCCTTTTTATATTAGTGGTGATTAGTGGTGATGTGAGACTGCATGTCATTTATTGCAGACGCATGTGGATTCTTAATGCGAGACTCAGGTCATTTTGTTGGGCGACACCACCACGTGGTTCTCCGTTCTCCTACGGACCGGGACGTATTATCCTTGTGTACGCGTAGCAAGTTCAATAATATAGCCAGTTATAAGAACTTGTAATGTCATATATAGTTAACCTTATAGCCAACATGTATAATAGTGAAAGATAGATGTGTGATATTTTATTAAAACATGACCCATCTCTCACTCTCACATAGTGCCTAGCAGCACGTGCTAGAGCGGGCTATTTCATAAGAGCACACCTTATTTTTCTCTCCTCTTCTCACTCCTCCATGTAAGCACAAATATAATATTTAAAACCTTATATCCAGCTGACTGGACTATTGTATTTGCTCTTACAGCGTGAGGGAGAGCTCAGCTTGATTGTACTCCAGACTTCCTGGTGGTCGGTCTTCTTGCTGATCCAGCAAGACTGCTATAGTTGAATAAAGCTCTTTCTCAGGTACTGTTCTACGCACTTGAGAGTAAAAAAGAGGTTAGAGTAGATGTTCAATTTTTTTTAAAATTGAGTAATCCAATTCATATGATTTGGCACCGTTCCTTTTAATCAATGACGATCTATAGGAAAATTGTTAAGGATTGAAATTCCTACGATCCAAAGAGGCCTATCTAGGCTTAGAAACAAATCACGCTCCGGATAATTAAATGAAGAACGGGACGTACGAAGACGATGTAGTCTCGATATTCTACATCTATATAGGAGTACAAGACAACCCTAGCCCCTCCGCCAAACCTCGTTCAATCAGGACAAGGAATCAATATCAGTTCCCGCGACCAGCGATGGCTTTACTCGGGTACGCCACACTGAACAATCAATCCGGGCGAAACGCGGTCACTCACACGACACAAAGTCAAAGGAAACGCGATCACGTGCACTATGTCACACCGTACGAAACTAAACCGAAACGGACAATATAAGAATTTTATTATTAAGTAAAGATTAATACTCCCTGCGTCCGAAAATATTTGATATGTATTTGTCTAAACTATATAGGGAACAAAAATATAGTGCCTGGATAATAAATCTCGTCTACACATGGAACAAAAGTGTAACGTTCGTGGAACAAATCTCATCAACATATGGAACAATGATGTAGCGAATGAGAAACATATGAAAGAAATAAAAAGATAAGGAAAATTAGAAGAAGAAAATAGTGGATGAAACATATATAAAAAAAAAGAGAAAAGAAAAAATATATGACTAAATCACAAGGTAAAAAATAGCGCGGACCTAAAAAATACGCTATTAGCATGCTATATCGCGCTATAGCGTGTTATAGCGCGCGAATTGATATAGCGTGATCATCCTCAAAACGCTATAGCGTGCTATTAGCGGTGATATAGCGCGCTATTTTTTTCCTTGTTAAATCATAACGTAGAATAGAGTGAACATGTATATGCAGACAAGAATGTGAGAATTCAACGTGCTAGGAACGAACGCTCAGCTCGAAACAAAAGAAGAACGGATGCTATGGTACTGCATGTTTGTTCTACTTCTTTTTGCTTTGAGAATTACATGTTTGTTCTACTGCTTCGATTGTATACGTGTATCGGCCCGATGCGTTAAACGGGCTGAGCCCAATACAGTTTTTCTTTAGCGAAACGAGATACAAATCGCTCGGGTATCACTAGGGAGAGGTGTCCTTTCGCGAAGGTCTCTTTCACGCCCCGCGCGCGACCTGCTGCCGCCACGTGGACACGCAAACCGAACGAGCGCCTCTGCGCGGGCCCGCGACGATATCCCAGATCCAGATCCAGTTCTACATAAATTGTACAAACACCACACAACACTACGTACAAACACGAACTTAGCTAGTACAACTACACAGACCGGGTTGTACGTACAACTACACAGATCAGGTTGAACGTACAACTACACACATCAGGTTGTACAGATCAGGTCGTACAACTACACATATCTACACTCAGGTTCAGTTGTACGTATAGTTACACATAACAGGTTGTACGAACTATACACATTCCAAAGTACAAAAAAAAAAGTTCGTCGAAAGCTATCAACATGGGATCTAGTTTTGTAGATATCGACGCGAGGAGTTCAAAAGTGAAAACGGTTCGTAATTCGGATAAACAATTCTCAAGATATTTTATTTTGAAAAAACGAATCTCAAAATAAATGCACCTACAGCCCTCTGCGCACCACCATGCAGCCGCCACTTGTCACGCGCGGAGAAAAGGTGGGAAGCGAAAGCGAACGAAATTTCGACACGTGTCGGCAGCGGAGCCCGCGCGCATGGACCTTCGCGAGGGGAATCCTTTTTCTAATTATTTCGATCGCTTCGGGCGTTATCTGAGGGATTTCCGAAGCGCGGCCAGGCATGAGCCCAACCCATTGGAGTTTGCCTGCCTGCCCCAGGGTTTCCTCGCGGATAAAAGTGGCGTCGAGGGTCAAGAAAACTATCGAAGGTGCGCGCCAGAGTTAGACTGGAGATGGACTCCTCGAAGAAGGAGAGATCCCAGATGCGGATGGTTGCGGGGGCGACAAGCATGGACATGGCGGCCGGGAAGGGGAAGACACAGCAAGCGTGCAAGAAGAAGAAGGCAGAGGAACCGAGTGTGATGAAGTGGGACGGCACGGTGAAGGAACCGCGTCGCCCGCCGCCTGTATACAAGTTGACAATTCGTACCAATGAAGATCCTGACGCTTTCCACAAAATGTGGATGGAAGATTGGGGCCATCGCATCGTTTCCATGGATCGAGAAAGTAAGTACCCTGCATGCTGCTGTAATTGCGTTTCTTAATTTTCTTTTTTCTAACTGGATGGAGATGCGTCTATTAGTGCATCTTATAAACCGGTATGGAGGGAGTATATGTGATGAGTATATGTGATGCAGCGACCATCCCTAGCGTGCGATTCACGGACCTTGTTTCCACCAGGGTAACCGTCGGCCCCATCGGCACTCTGCAGTTCTTCCAAGTCAGAATCTCATCCAAAGAGACCTCAGGTTTGAAGTGGCTACTGTGTGTGTACGTGATTTGATAGATTACAAGCGCAATATCATCTTCAAGCGTGAAAGAGATAACTGCCAGATCATCAATGAGGAGGTTCGTGTCTTTAGCCTCTTGTCAATATTTACATGATTAGTATTTGGTCGGCTCTTCAGCTGAGCCTTACATAATTGACTAGCAGTCGGTATGTTTATCAATGAAGCTGAGATTTAAATACCTTCATTACTAAAACCATGATAGCAAGTAGTAATCCATATATCAACCCAGAGATATTAGCTTGCAAAACGCTAGGTACAGATTTCATGCACATAATAGTTTTTAAAGAGCAGCCCAATTTCATTTCATTATTGCAATTAACAAACTGTGTTAAACACTTCAAAGATGCATGTTATAAACTAAATGCATAGAGTAGTTCTTTTGGAACAAAACCGCGAGAAACTTATGCTTCTAATTTACCTGAAGGTTGTGGTTCTATAATCTATGTGTCTCTGCTTTTCTAGAAATTGCTATATGCGTATAGTCTCAATTCTTATTTCTTCACCAATCTTTTGATAAGTTCAGGCTCTTTACTCCCACAATGCTTCTTAAGTTGACCATTTGACTATTGCATCCCTCGGCCTGTTTGTCATGTGCTCAGCTTTTTTATCTGTCGGTTGTGTCTTCTGTGAAATTTTGCTTCATAATATTTTGGCCTTGTTTGTAAGGTATTGGTACACACCCACAAATGTTTTAAATTAAACATGCTTTACTATCTTTGAATACTAGAAGGTTACCCCGCGCGTTGCAGCGAGAATCTCTTTTAAAAAATGTTGTGTACATCAAAAGGATAAAACAACATGCAACTTGAAGTTGTTTATACAGTATGCAAGTTTCAATCTGTCACATTAGTTGAGAGGCTGAATTCAATCGATATAAATAGTTGTGTGTATAGCAGCCTTTAGTTAGTCAATAAAGTATAACGTGGAAAGTCGGTGTGATTTTATCGGTTGAACTGGTTGCCAGAAATCCTATGAACCAACAATTGATTTTAGGCACAACTTAAAAGGATGCATAATCTAGATGGTCATAATTAAGAATTATCCTCGCATAAAACACTGGTGTAGAATGTAGAAGAGTTCTACATATAACATGGTCAAAACATAAAGGTTCAACGATAATACATCGAAACATAACCTTATAATTCAGTAAGCACCTGTTACCGAAGGATTTATAAAAACGAATATACATTTGAGATGAACATGCAACTTGCTTTCATTTGGCTCTTCCTGCAATGCAAAATCTCATATGCATTCGGCTGATCAGTCTATATGATGCAACATAAATCACTGTGATATTTCCCATATTTCCATGTCTTATGAACCGCATAGTTCATCAGTAAAAAATGCCTCTCTGATTTATCGGTTGGTATGGAAAATAATGTACTCCTAAATCTTGGCATCACAAATTTTGTTCTTAAATGTTACTCACACTTTTTCATATGAACACTGAAACAAAGCTATAACTAATATGGATACGGGAAATAGAAACAGTTACGACAACAATATGGTGCATGAAGTACTTTACTGTCGAATATGGAAAATTGGTGAGAGTCGAATGAGGATCACATACAGATTACCGAAAATTGGCGAGGAAAAGCTTAAAAAAACTCAAAATATAACGAAAATTGTCGAAGGAAAACCGGAAGGAATTGGTTCCTAGCTTTATCCATCTGATGGTGAGTATAGAGTATACTTAACTGTATATATGATTCATAAATTACCACCTTGTCCATGGAGAATCCTAATAATGTTGAATAACGTCCTAATGGTTTATATAATAGAATACCGAGAAATCCTCTCTGTCTCTGCCACAGTATCTGACTAACTGAAGTGATGGTTGCAACCATTTGGGAGCAAAATACACTGACTGTTGCAGCAAACCTGTACCGCAAGACGGATTCCACCTCAGATTTTTCTGACAAAGCACACAACCAAAACATGGGGGCTCGTCGGCCCAATCCAGATAAAGGTGATGCCAACATACAGGTAAGTGCTCAGTAGCTCCAAGCACAATGTAGGAGGATGGCGAAGGGGCACATGTCCATGGCACGGCAAGGATCCAACACAGCGGAAGCTACTGCGGTGGCTTGGGAGTTGGGGGCGACGGCGTTCTATTCCCAAAGGGGTTTCAGTACACGTGGAGATAAATAGCTTCGATTTCATTACAGTCTGATCACTATTTCTTTCCAATATTATGGAGCGGAAGAGGCATAGGGTCTGCTGTGCACCATTAATTATTAAGGGAACGGGCGCACTCGTGTGTGCCTAGGACTTCTTTATTACGCAGGAATTTGTACGCCGAACACGACGAACTTTAATGGACCGCGACATCACAATCAGGATAATAAGATGGATGGATGAAGATGTAAATCACACGGTTCTGATTAATTGATGATGTGGACATGCTGCATGTGAAGATAGAATTTTTAGTGGGATTTTACTTTAGACTAGTCACAATGGGGAGTATCATATGGTAGTATCATGCATATGATACTAGTATATGATACTACTTTCACAATGTATAATAACATATGAGTGGTATTATATGACACTACATTTATTAGGTGCTAGACTCATATTGCATTGAAATCCGTTATGTTACGGTATCTATCTATGATACCACTATCATCTCTTTCTTCATTAATTGCTGTGACACGTCATCATTTTGTCAACATGGCATGCATGATATCACCTATGATACCGCCATTGTGACTAGTCTTATAAGAGGTATAGATATGGATACCTTCAAGACATCCTTTTTTTGCAACCATTCTGACATTTGTATTATGCATTTATGCTTTCTTACATCATTATACTATGCATTTCGTGTAATACCTGGTCATTTTTTGTTTTGATTATGCTGTTCAACAATGATCTTCTTTTGTATCTTTTTACTTATTTGTTAACATCCTTTCTCAGCGCTGAGCCAGATTGAATTTTCTGGCCTCTTGCTGAATTCTGCTAAATGAAGTTTTTTTTTTTACCTTTTAGAGCCAATCTGAGTAATGTTTTTAAATCCCCCTTGATAAATGTATCACATATTGATGGGCACTTTTTTATCAGAATATAGTATACTTGTTAAATTCCACCTTAGTCCTGTTAAGCGTTCAAGAAACACTTGTATTTACTTGATAATTGTGTATGCAGTTTCCATACCTAGCACTGACAGGTCCTTCACGTGCTGTTGTGTTGGTTGATGCAGTGTACTTTGAGGTTGAGCTGAAAGTGAAAGGTACTGGGCAATCTGAGGATCAAGATCTGATTTTCCTAGCTGAATCGTTCAGTAATACTCAGCCATTTAATTCTTCCGTGTTTAAGTCTGTCTACACGGGCAAGATCAGCACCCTGGAGTTGACATTTGGCCACATCGTCAGGTCAGTAGAGGCCTCAGTCAGTATGAAAGTCATCCATGGATCGTGGCCAGATGGTTTTCATGGTTATTTTGCTGCAAAAACTGCCAGTATAAATAATATGGCAATTGTGTTGCTTGAGACGGGTGATGATGATAAATTGCCTCTTGCTGATGATGGCACGATCAAGCTTCAGAGGCATGTTGTTTGTGCTGAGATTATGGATGGAGAGCGCCTGGAAGTTTCTGTTAGAGCTTATGGTGTTGCTGATGGGCAAAAATTCTGTGACGGTCTAATTTTTAAACCTCAGAAAGGCAGTAGACTCTGTGGTACACTTAATGTTGATGCCTGTGAGATTGAGATCACTGTCACCTGGTCCCTTCTCAAGTGGTGCTAGGAGGAATCTGACTTCGCTGTTGTCTGGGCGAGTTGACTGTTTACCCTCCTGTCCAACTTAATATGTTTGAAGTGTTATTTCGTGTATTAACTTAATGACAATACTTATTATTGTTTACCTAAAAAAACAATACTTATTGTTGTATGTATGGATAAAAGGTAGATGTGTTGTTCATTATTTTTGTTGTAAACCAATACTAAAGATATTTCGGGGTAAACTGATACATTTACAATGATTTTGTTTCACTCTCTAATACTAACAAGGCAAGTACTCCCTCCGGATAGACCAGGAGACGTTCACTTGGAATGCTGATTTCATTAGGGGCTCTACTCGTTGTATCTGCTGACTCGTGGACAGGGGCGGAGCTCTCTTAGGGCAAGGTAGGGCGCCTACCTTGGTTTTTGGCAACCATATTCACGTGCATATGTTTGTCCTGAACGATTTAAGTGGTTGAATGTTAAAAACGGACTCCGTATGAGAAAGTTATACTTATTTTAGTTAAAACAATTCTAAAATCGAAAAACTAGAACTCCGACTCTTTCTCTTCACAATAGCTAATTCTCAATCTAACTAAATACGTCTCTAAACAATGTCCTATGTGTAGTAGCAGTTAAGAAGATAAAACATCATGTCACCGTTGATTATTTTACGGTGTGGACGTCTTCTATATTGATATAGATCGTGTTACTACCGATTTTGACCACCATTTAGATAAGTTATCTTCGTAGTTGAAAGGGTCTTCTACAAAATAAAGAGCATTAAGACCGATTTATGTAAAAATATGTTCACCACGACTTATTGATGACTTGATGATGTGCTAAATCGAGTATGAGATATTCGAAAGTCCTGATAAAAAAAGAGAAATATATAAAGTAGAGCCTTGTCGTTTAGATTTTATTATATTTAATACTTTTATACATCTATTTATCAAATAATTATAAATCGTATACGGTGTAAATGTTTTCACATTATTTTTCTCTTCGTATATTTTCTTTAAAGTTCGCCCTACCTCTATTTTTTTTCGCCACTGCTGGTGGGTCTCACGTGGCATTACTCGTTGCCCTTGTACTCCTAATTTGAGCAATATGGAGACAGGGGTTGCGGGCTTGATAGACCAGGAGATGTCCACTTGGAATGCTGATCTCATTAGGAGGATCTTCCACTCGATGATGTAAAGGAAATATTGTCTATTCCACTACGCCACGCCATCCTGACACCAAAGGTGTCTTCTCGGTTAAAACAGTGTATCGCTTGGGAGTGAGCCTGAGAGAGGAGAGAACATATCGGGGCACGAGTTGCTTAGGGCATGGCCAATGGTGGCAGTAGCAAGCCGTGGTCTCAGCTTCCACGTAAGAGAAAAAATAATGAGACTACCGTATTGATTTTTTTTCATCCAACGGAAGCAACATGTTGTATTCTCTTTACATCACCTATCTCTTTCACATGCAACCAATCAGGTGTTCTGGCTGTGCTTTTCTTTCTCCCTTTACTTTGCTTTTTCTTTCTTTTTCAACGAGGAGGCGGGATCTTCTGCAGGAGATCGTTTTGCTCTGCAAGCCACCACCTTTTTACCTCTCTCCTCCACGTTACCTGCTAGTCCGACGTGGATATGCTGGGGCAGTGGTCCACGCTGGAGCGCTGGGCATGCCCTTAGCATCACCGGCTAGTACTAACCCTTTGTGGAAGAAGATTTGGATCCTAAAGCTGCCAGGAAGGTAAAGGTGTTCATCTGGCGACTTTGTCACAACAGCCTCCCAACACACATGAACATTAAAAGGAAGAGAAGTGCTCCGGTGCTTTCCGGAAAAACATGTTGCACGAATTTTAAAGCACATCGACGGCTATGATTAGGCTCACAGAGTGATCTAAGAGGAGTACTAACCATGTGAGATTAACGCCCTTAATCTCCACCCCTAATTACAGCCATCGATTTGCTTTAAAATTCGTGCAATATGTTTTCCCGGAAAGCACCGGAGCATTTCTCTAAAAGGAAGTGTATCGAGTTCGAGTTGGAATGTTGGATACTAGATGTCCAATGTGTAGTCGTGCTGAACAAGATGGCGGCGACCTGTACCAAAAGTGTAAACAAGTGAAATACGATATTGCGCAATCTGATGGCCTAAGGATATCCGACTATCACTTCTGATTGTTCCAAATTCTATGGCTGTTTTCGAACTCATATGTGGCTTTCATGCAGAAAAACGAGACCTAGTGTTGATCTTGCTATGGGACTGGTGGACAACTTGCAACAAGAATGCAGAGGAGAAAGAAAAGAAACCACGACCGACATGGTGTGTCACCGTATTCAACGCCATACCCTGGATTAGAGTAAAAGTAATATCACCCAGATGCACTACACTAAACACTTAGGCTGAAATATTAATTTCGAGACCAAGATACACGCGAAGGTGCATGCATGGGTCTTTGTGGCTTGCTCGGATATTGCCCAATTCATAGCAGCAGCAGGTGGCTGTAGCTGAAGAAGTAGCCTACATCGGACTACACCGGGTGCTCTTCTTCGAATCTGTTTGCAAGACCCTGGTCTCTGCTATACATTCCAAGAGTCATGATCTTGCGCTGGTTGGAGTGTTGCTGAAACAAGTACCTAGTATTTGCATTAGTTCTTTGAATCTTTTTCGTTCCATTTTGCTTGAAGGAGCTGTAATGCAGTGGCTCACCAACTAGCCCAACATGGCCTGCGCGCTGGTTCTGTATGTGTTGGCTGGGAGGATGATGTCCCAGACTGTTGCTGATCTAGTTGCCAGTGTTGTGCACTATGAGTAATGGGAACCATCCATGTGAAAAACAACAAGGAAAGTATACTCCCTCCCTCGACTCCCTCCAGTCGGAAAAGATTGCCGTGAACGGGTATTTTGCAAAACACCCTCCAATCATTTTTTGCTCAACCCGCACTCCTTGCCCCCCCACCCACCCACCCTCCTCTCCCATTCAGCTTATTTCCCTTCGCCATCCACTCTCCGGTGATCCCGTCCCCCTATCCTCATACACCCCGTGCTCACCGCGCTGCAGCTTTTCTCGGATAACAGCTACTCTTCCCCCTGTTGCCGCTTATATTCTCTGTCAAAAAATAATTCTTTTTTTCCCAGTGCGGCCTCGTAACGCCGGACCTAGTGGCTGTTGCAGTATCAATCTTCTCCCTGCCTAGATGCACCTATCGTGGGAGGCCATGGCGAGCAGAGAGCGGCGGCAGACGCTAAATCTTGGCGCTGGTGCTGGAGATGAGACAGATGCGAAGCTGCGACAAGAGAACACTGTAGGAGAAGATGGAGCATTGACATCGTCTTCCTCTCGGTGTCTCCAATGTGGCTGGGGCGGACCCATGTACACCCGTGTAGGGGCTTGCCCCCACTCAAAATTTTGAATTCTAGTAGTATTTACACAAATTTGCTAGAAATATACTCAAATTTTGCAAGTTTATACAAGGATGGCCCTAGTCACTCGCTCGGTCGCCGGTTTGTTCGCTCGATGGCACCGCACGAGTAAAAAAGAGACATATCTATATGGAATAAAAAGGAACATATACGCTCGCCTAGGAGATGTGATCGAACGCTCGTGCGCTCGAGAGTTCGACAACCATATGCTGGTACAAATAAATAATTTGGTCTTAAGTCTTATCGGTCCTTGGTTGGAAAAAAATAATAGAGAGTTAGGAGGTTGGGGTTGGGGCAGCTCGCATGGGAGGATATGTTAGGATAGGTCTATTTCGTTGGGCCTTACAGATGATGTAGAATGGGCTTCTTAGGGTTAAGGTTATGCACTTTACCCGAGTATTTCTTTTACCAACAAGATTTGAGAAGATTGAGCAAACCATGAGTACATGCACCTCTAAATGGTAAATAAAAAATATCGAGATTTCAGAGGTGTCGAACGTTTTCTTCCTCCTGAACAAGCCGATGGCGCGCCACGACTTATGTCCCTCAGATCCGCTGATATGCTCCCAACATGTCGTTGTTGATCACAGACGAGAAGTCAGCCTGGACATGGTCCTACCAGATCAGAACCCTCGAGAAGAATTTTTTAAGTCTTCGTTATCGGGGGATGATGATGCGAAAACACAGTTGTCACGATCGATACCCCCAAGAGAAAGGTGTGATGGAGACGGTGGTAAATTTTCCTCTAGTGAAAAGAATCGGAGTATAATAGGAAGAGTGGTGAGTTACAACTTGGTGTCTTTTCACTCTGGTGCTTGAGAGACAACACACCTTAGATGGGGTCACTGAGCTAGAGGACCGACCTACATCAACAGTTGGCGGTGGGAAGGTCGATGGTAGAGCGCCCCGCCATGGTTCGTGTCTTAATTTCGACACTCACCACTGTCGTGGCAAGAAATTCCTCGCCCCGCACAACACTACCACGTCATCAAGAAATTAGCGCCTAACAACCATCATTTGTTGCAAAATAGCTATTGATAGTATAAAAACCTGTAGGGGGTCATTTGCCCGTTTTTGTTAATTTGAGGGTTCAAATCATACATATTTTAAGTTCAGATGGTTATTGATCGATCAAGGCGATGTTGGGGTGATTTTTATTATTTTTCTTTATGCAATGACAATCAAAATCCAAGAATTACAAAGAAGAGTATCAATGCCACGAGTGATTGACATTTCTGACGATTTGCTCGCGGAAGAGGAGGCTTTTGGAAAGTGGATGGACACTTAAAAGCGGTGGAAGGAAATTAGATGTCCAATGCTACTCCCTTCACTTTTATTTACTTTGTGTTATAGGATTAGTCAAGGTTAAACTTTATTAAATTTGACTAGATATTTAAAAATTATCGATATTTATAATGTAAAATATATATTACTAGACTCAACATAAAGTATATTTTCATAGTATATGCATTTGGTATTATGGTTGTTGATATTTTTCATTTATTCTGTGTCAAACTTTACAATTTTTAACTTTAATTTATCACAACACGTAAAGTAAATAAAAAACGGATGAAATACTATCTTCCCTTGATATTCCATTTTATAGTTTGTATTCAGACTGACCTGACAGTAGTTGGGTTGACAGAGGGGGCATCAGTACATTATGCCAATTTACGATCAAACTTGGAGTCCGCTCCTGGGGGCCGAGCTACCGGAAACCATAACTACAAGTTGAGCTTCATGAAGTTCTTTTATTTTAAAATAATTGAAAACCATATTTTTTAAGTTTTATAAGAAATTGAAAAGGATTTTTTTTAAATGAGGAAAAAATTAAATTGAAAAGGATTTTGGATGTAGACAATATTCTCTCATACAAGCATAAAAATTCTTAAATCGGAATATTTCATATTTTGAGCTATTCAGAATAACAAAACCTGTTAGATTCTGAAAAGAGTTGAAATTTTGCATTGTTTACTATTTTTTAATATTGATATTTTTAGCTGATACTTTTAGTTGCTAGAATACAACTTCGTCCACATTCACCATTTTCTTAGATTTTATTGAAAGTTATTATCCGATTTTTGAAATTTGCAAGATAATAAAGGAGTAGGTAAAACTAAAACTCTCCTCAAAACGTATCTATCACCGCGTGCAGCCACCGGCCGCGACGGGACGTGTGCTGATCACCCGCGCCGACCTGACGCCTTCTTTATGTCTGTTTCTCATCGCCCGAGGCTCAGCGCGTGGCTCCGTTTCTCCTCCCAGCCTCACGCTTTGTGCCCACTAAAGTGTGTTTTACGTTTGAGGTGATGCCTCTCTTTCGGGTGATGATCATGATCGTGGAGCGTTTCTGAATAACTTCTAATTCTCCCTTCCTAATCCTACTAAATAAAACCATTTCTATACTCGCCCTAAGAATTTGCCTGTACGCAGCTGCTTAAACAGCTCCATAACCAGAATACGTCCTCGGATTGAACAACCCCAATTCTAGTTAATTTATTAGAATTGCACTTTTGACCCAATTGCCATTTCCCAGATCTTCCATGGAACTCCGGAGAAGATTCCAATGGGGCAAAGCGCCTGCCGACCTGCTCGGTCGGTGCTGCACCACGTCGACACGTGTGCGAGCTGACAAAAGGAGCCCATTTCTATTGGCGCCTCGCCAGGTGTCCCACACCCTAGCCACATCGTTGCTGCATTATATAAAGTCCCCAGCTTCCTCTTGGCCGGAAGAAAACATCCGAAATCTTCAAAGCATTACTAGGTTGTTCATCAGTGATTTGTCCGCCACTTCCGCCAGAGACACCCAAATCAGACACCCGGAAGAAGAAGAAGAAGAAGAGTAGTCGAAGATGAGCAAGCTCTGGACGATACTGACCCATCTCCACACTCTTGCAGGGTATGCCCAAATCAATCATATCAGTTCATATTGGGTTCTTGCTGCAGTCCTTCTTGTTTGATTGAGCTCAGTGTCTTGTTCGTTCTTGTTGCAGGCCTGGAGTGATGCTCCTGTACCCCCTGTACGCGTCGGTGCAGGCCATGGAGAGCCCGTCCAAGCTGGACGACGAGCAGTGGCTCGCCTACTGGATCCTCTACTCCTTCGTCACCCTCGTCGAGATGGTCCTCGAGTCCCTCATCTACTGGTAAGCACTAAGCGTTTCTTGATTCTATGGTGGTTTCATTTACTGACGGGAAGTCCATTCTTCTTACTGTACATCAGGATACCGATCTGGTACGAGCTGAAGCTGCTGTTCCTGGCGTGGCTGGCGCTGCCCAACTTCAGGGGAGCGGCCTTCATCTACGACAGGTTCGTCAGGGACCAGCTCAGGAAGCACGGCCTCACCACCCACCCCGGCAGCGGCGCGAGCGTGAGCAAGAAGGAGGACGGCGGCAAGCTGGAGAAGTCTCCCTCGCCGTCTCCCAAGGAGAAGGAGAACGCCAAGAGCAAGTTTCTTTCCTTCGTCGGCTCCAAGAAGGATCATGAAGCCCACTGAGAGACAGTGGCCAGAGATGCCTGGAGCGCTTGTGGTTGTGTGGTGTCAAGCTCTGTTTCTCCTTTCCCTTCCTTCCGGTTTCACCTCTACTATGTGTGATGTGTGAACGAACACCATTGGAGTGAGAACGGAGATGTGCCTTTTCCCCCTGTTGACTAGTAGTTTGGGTTGATCTTAACATGTAAATGCATTTTCAGTACTATCTCTGATGGATGGGGATTTAGAGGGACCTTATTTTAATTCATCTGCTTTCTGTCACGAGGGATAAAGTACGGGTTTACTGGATTCCCAGCAGCCACTAGATTCCCAAGATTCTTGAACGTTGGGGTGAACAAAGGGTACCATTGACCAAGAACGGTCTCAAAAAAAAATTACGAATAAAAGAGGGTTTTATTCCTCAGAAAGGGTTACAGAGCGCTTCAACTCTAATTGCCGAAGAAAGATATCAGCGCCAGAACCGAGCCATACATTAGTTTAGCACCAGAACCGAGCCGCGTAATTAGCGAGACAGTGAAACCCTAATCTGTGATCTATCCACTTTTACGAAGGAGCGTCTAATTTCCGACCACTAAATGCAAAAGAGGCTATCTGTTACAAATTCGGTCCTGTATCGCTGAAACCAACATGGAGCAATCTGTGTCAATGATCTGTGTCAATGAGGATCGGCCCTGTAGCGTGAAGCTAGTTCAAAACCAAGAATGGTTTCAATTCTATAAAGATTATTGTTTAATAATAAATTTGGATCTTAAAAAATGTTTTGAAGTATGAATATGAAAATATCTAGATGGTTGAAGATTCATCTTCAAAGCTCATCCACGCATAATTTAATCGAGTCGAGCCCAGTTCAATTTCTGAACTTGTTCGTCGAACAAGTCTAGCCGAGCTCGGCTTGAGCGAGCGGGTCGAGCTAGCTCGGCTCGCTTGAACTCCAGGCCTAATACTACCTTCCTTGGAGAAGCCGCCCCACTTGGCTTGGCTCTATGCCCCTCTATGTTTTTTAAAAAATTATAAGTTAAAAAATCTGAAAAATTCGTTTTTTATAATTGAGATATAAAATATTTCAAATCAAAATTTTGCATGTATATGAACTATGTTATTGATAATATGATGGATTTTTTTCAGATTTTTTAACTTACATATATTTTGTATAGAGCATGCACTACATCCCCGGTGTCAAAAGTCTTCACTCGACATTTCAGCCAAGACTAGTTTGGAATCCTAACGAATTTCGGAAACAACTTCTGAAGCTGTGCTGCCACCACTCCTCGGCTATGTAACTACGAAAAAACAAATACTCTGTAACAGTTTGCTTGGGCCGCAGCCCGCGGTAACACATACACTCGACCTGGGCCGACCCAAACAAAGCCCCCGAACTCAGAAGCCAGCTCTCGTCTCCGCCTCCCCAGAGGCCCAGACCCCAGACCCCAGACCCCAGTCCTCACACCTTCCTCCTTCCTCATGACTCTCGCGTGTGCATCTCAGGTGCGCCGCCTCCTCCTGCCCAGCGCCGGAGCTCCGGCAAGGTTCTTCCACCTCCATTCCTACCAAGGTATCCTCCTCTCCGTAAACGCAGTGTTTCTTCCCGCGGTTCGATCTGGCTATTGTATTTGGGTTCTTGCGCGCAGCCAAGGTCGGCGCGGCGGGTTTCTTGAATGGGGTAGGGAAGGGAGTGGATACGCATGTCGCCAAGGTTGAGGAGGCGGTCGGCGAAGACCTGCTCGAGACCAGAGAGCTACCTCTCAAGAAGGCCGACGTTCCCTACAAGCATGTGCCTCGACGTTCCAAGCATCCCTTTGTGAGTTCTTCCGATTACCTGCAGTCTTTTAGGGGACCGGTTGATTGTAATTTTTCTATGCTAGTTCCTGGCATCTGGTGGTGTATAGGTGTACTCGCTAGACATCCCTTTGTGAGTTCTTCCGATTAATTACAGTCTTATAGGGGATCGGTTGATTGTAATTTTTCTATGCTAGTCCCTGGCATCTGGTGGTGTATAGGTGTACTCACTGGACTAGTTTTGGTAGTATTAGATTATTATTGATTCATTTTTGCATAGGAGGACTAATCTATCTATTTCTGCTTGGATATTTATTGTAAAAACTAGGAACTTTGCGAGGCGCCAGGGTTCCAGACTTGATCTAATATTAAGAAATCTTAAAAAGTTCTAAGTGCAAATGGACCAACATCTTGCGTTTAACACTTGTCATTGCGAGTATACGAAGGGTCAACAATGTGTCTTCTTATTGTATTTTTGCAGAGGTGAATCTTTTGGTTTATATAGAATTCCATTTTTTTGGCTTACATAATATTTTGAAGGTAATGCATATGTTGTTATATAACCACTGTTGTTAAGGTTACAAAATTTCTAGTGAACCACTGAAGCCATTTTTATCGCCTAGAAGTATGATTCATGTATTTTATAAATTCCTTATGTTAATTGACTGATAGGACCGATAATTGTGGGTTGTTCATTTAGTCGATTATGATGTTTCCTCGGAACTAGGCACTCTTGGAAATTGTGTAGACAACATTTAACAACTTCTCATGTATATGCAAACACTGGTTACATTATTTAAGGCTGAAGTGAATTCTACAATCAGTGATTTTTTAATAACGGCATATAGAACATCTCAAAAAAAAAACGGCATATAGAACTGCTATGTGCGTGCTGAAACATTCAAGCCAACCTGCATATCAAGATAAAGTTGACTTCAGGCAGTTTAAGAGTTTGATGGACATATGTTTCGTTGTTTGTTAAGATAAAAGTATATTTTTAATGTTCGCAGTAAATAATCGATTTACATTATTTTTGTTTGTTACTTTGATGCAGAAAAAAGTTGTTGCCAGTTTTGTTCATTGGAAGGCACCAGCAGAAACCAAGAGAGTGTAACGAAGCTATGAAGCACTTTGGATAGAATATGATATTTACCCCCCATGTCTGGAGCATTGATTTGTTCTGATTTAACTTGAATGCCAGAAGCTGAATCTTGTTTGATCATGATTTGTTAGTTATCACCTGATCAGCTTTTTTTAGTCCTTTTGTTCTTCACATGGCAACTGCAAAACCTGCCAATAAAATGCCCTGTTGATGGTTATTGTTACACTTATTGTTGTAGGCATTTCTTTGTCAGGTTTTGGATTTATAGTACAGCTGCCTATAATTATGCTTTATTCGAGAAGTGTAGCCACATGATCTACGTTGGCACGATTAGTATTTGTAATTCTGATCACAAGCAAACTTATTAAGCTACAGCCCAGCCCACAAATCATATTACTGAACCTGATAAAATGATCTTACATAAGAAAGTTGTGACTAGGAGCAGTCTTTTTTCATAAGAATTACATACATAGTGAACAGCGTTGTTGTCAAAATAAAAATAAAAAAGTAAATAACGCAATTCGCATGAGCTCAGTATTTTGCATCAGCCGGAATATAGCCGCCAGACACAGCACCGACGCGAATCAGAGGCAGACTGTTTCTGTCCATTCCCTAGTCCTCTGTTTTCTGGGCGAGCGCGAGCGCGAGGAGCTGACTTCAGCTGCCTGAGCTGACTTCGCAGCGGCGACAGCAGCAGCGAGTGGAGAGTCGAGACAACATCGGCGAGTAAACTCAACTGAAAGATAGTTACATCGTCATTTGTGTACTCTGAAGTCTGAACCCCAAGCTCATCTTGTAATGTGAGCAATGAATTCCTCGAGGTCATTGTGGGACGACCCGCCTCCGGTCACGGAGGCGCGGATGGACTCCCCAAGCTTCTGTGCACGCTTCCTCATTTGCAATCCTTCATCGGAGACCATCGCCTTGTCGATGACAACCCGAATAGCCTCGGACGGCACCACAATGTTGCGCTCTTCCAATGGCCGCACCAGAAGACCTGCCTTGAGGTACTTGCAGATAAGCTCCGCGTCCCATGGCTGATCCGAGTGCATCGGCCAGGCAAGGATCGGCTTGCCGTGGCTGAGGCTCTCCATGGTGGAGTTCCAGCCGCAGTGGCTCATGAACGCCGCCGTGGCATCGTGCGCCAGGATCTCCAGCTGCGGTGCCCACCCGGTGATCACCAGCCCCGTGGCCCGTCCCCTCGGTTTGCCTGGTAAACTCGGACAGCATGGCAGCGTGCCGGCTGTCGGCGCCTTCCCCGTGTACGTCGGTGATGACGGCGTGGTCGGCGTCTCGCAGCACCCAGATGAACCGGTGCTTGCTGTCACGAAGTGCCGCGGCGATCTCCGCGACTTGCTCTCCCATCAGCGAGGACGTGGTGCCGAACGACACGTACAGCACAGACGCCGGCGGTTGCTTGTCGAGCCAGTCCAGGCACTCGTGGCGCGCCTGCCCCGGCATCCTCGCGCCGGCGTCGAGCAGCGGATTCAGTGGCCCGACGGCGAAGATCTTCTGACCGGTGTACTCAGGACTCTTGGCTTCCTCGTCGATGAACTCGCCCTCCAGCGCGCGACACGTGTTCAGGAGCATGCCGCCCACCGCGGCTCCCTGCCCGTCCTGCCACGTCCTCGCGACGAACTCGTTGAACTCCGCCGGCATACACGCGTCGACGGGGTGGAAGACCATGCCGTGCTCCCGCAGGAGCCGGTGCCCGGCGTCGTTGAACGCGACGTTGTACGACACGGCCACGCACTGCATGCAGAAGGCCTCGCCGTTGGGCAGGCGCGCGGCCTCGGCCGCGGCGAAGGAGCTCAGGCGGTCGTACACGACGACGACACGGCGGTGGCAGGCGGAGACCCTCTGGAGGAGGGCGGCGAGCGGGGCACGCGCGTGGGCGAGGAAGGCGTCCACCATGGGCAACATGTGGGACGGGAAGGACGTGGGCACGGTCGGGTCGGGCGGCGGGTGCTCGTACGCCGGCAGGTCGAGGTCGTCGAACCGGACGGAGCCGACGGCTCGCGGATCCCACCCGTGCACGCGCGCGCGAGCCTGGCGGACGTGCGGCGCCGGAGCGGCGTAGTGCACGGGCAGCCCGCGCGCCGCGAGACGCAGCGACAGGTGCAGCAGCGTGTTCAGGTGGCCCTGCGCCGGAAACGGCACTGCCACCACCGCGACGGAGTCCATGGGATTGATCTAGTTCCAGTGAACACACTGCTCTGCTCTGGTCTCACACGAACGATCGCGCCTCCGTATGTGCAGTCGAGCATAGCGAGCAAAGTTCCCCAACTTGTCATATATAGACTCTAGATGTTACAGTAGCCAGTTGACTGTTGACCCGTCAAACTAACCATATTCTCATTAGATCGGAAGAAAATCGTATTTTACCAGTTTTTTTCCTTATCATGAAGTTCGACCCCCACACACCTGTCTCCACATCAAGTCACGTACGGAGTAGGATTTTCTTCCTCAAATATCAGCCACTCGGAATATTCTAATTGCGGCTTCGAAAATGTTTGTTTTATTTTCTAGAAAGTGATCA
This sequence comes from Poa annua, assembly GCA_026929855.1. Lineage (NCBI taxonomy): Eukaryota > Viridiplantae > Streptophyta > Magnoliopsida > Poales > Poaceae > Poa > Poa annua. The sequence continues at coordinate 79,684,387 of CM049433.1, forward strand.
ACTAGTCTACTCTAGTCACCAACTCCCAGTGTGGCGCCTTGGGTGGACCGAAGACAAGTAGCATGCAGAATGTTCCCCTGACAGATACATTTTCCTTGGAACCTACTGAAATATAAGCAATATGTGGAATCCAATAGTTTTCCAACAAGACGGGGTACATTAAAATTTCTTATCCTTCATTATGCTTTGAGATCGTACAGTATTTAAGAATCTTTAAACTCTCAAAACAAATACTATATATGTTTTTTTGCACTACATGAACAAATTATTAGAGCATATGTTAAGCATTTTTCCAAACATGTACTGATAAAACTATAGAGTTGACTAGTCTATAGGATTTCTCACTCGACTGACACAAAACTATTTTAGAATTCCTTCTAATCAATTGGCTGGAATGATTTTTGTCGTCCCTTGGTTGCTCTTTTGTCATTTTATTTTATTTTTTCTCGATAGTTGATTGAATATTTTATTCAAATAATGTTTTTAGCTTTTCTATGCGGATGAACTTTTCAAATACTCAATTGAACATTCCAAAAAAAAATGTGCAACTATTGTATTGTAATATGCAAAAAAAAAAATTGGCGTACTTTTTTTTTTAAAAAATTGTTCAAAAGTTGCATTATAAATATACGCCAGTTCTATATATTTTAATTTCGCACGTGTGTATTTAAAATGGTTGTTGTCATGACCCAACCTCTTTCACTCCTCGTTCCAAAAAAATTCATTTGTATTAGTAGAATATTTTATATTTTAGTTTATTAGAAACTAATTTAGCCGGTGTCACTTAATGTATACAGTGGTTTCACATTTTCAAAAGGGCTCAACTTGTGATTTTGCAAAATCAATTTTCAATTTTGGTTGATTGATAATTTGCCTTTTTTAACATCATAATTATTATGTTACTGAATACGTGTTTCTTTTATTTATTTCGTATTTTTATTTGGTGAACTGTTTTAGCATGATGCTTTTTAGTCGACTGGTGTAAAATAAAAGGTCTACTAAAGTAACAATTGATCCGTAAATTATTACACATTTACAAATACATTTTAGTATAAATAGATATGGAAAGTTGGTCTAGAAATACATTTTATGGACTAAGGCGCACACAGATCCGCATTGAAATTTTCTAGTGTAAAATCAGACTGGCGGCTGAAGTGAAGTGTGTCGGTATCAATGGGCATCTTCCCACGTGGCATTTACTAAATCACCTTGTGATGTAATCGATGAAGTCATCGAGGTCCCTACGAGACGAACCGCCATGGGCCACGGAGGCGCGGACGGCGTCCCCGAGCGTCGCCGCCCGTCTTTGCACAGCCATTCCTCTGTCAGAGAGCATGGCTTCCTCGATGACTTCCTGAATTGCATTGGCCGCAACCACCTCTCCGTGCTTCTCCCAGGGACGCACGAGAATACCGGCCTTGAGATAGTTGCAGACAAGCTCCGCGTCCCATGGCTGGTCGCAGTGCATTGGCCAGGCGAGGATCGGCTTGCCGTGGCTCAGGCTCTCCATGGTCGAGTTCCAGCCGCAGTGGCTCATGAACGCCGCCGTGGCGCCGTGCGCGAGGATCTCCAGCTGCGGCGCCCACCCGGTGATCACCAGCCCCGTCCCTTCCGTGTCCTTGGTGAACCCTGACAGCAGCTTCTTGTGGCGGCTCTCGCCGGCGTCAGCGAATATGTCCCCGCGGTCGGCGTCACGGAGCACCCAGATGAACCGTTGCTTGCTGCCGTGGATTGCTGCCGCGAGCTCTTCGATCTGCTCCGCTCGCAGCGACGACGTCGTGCCAAATGACACGTACAGCACAGACGCAAGGGGCTGCTTGTCGAGCCAGTCGAGGCACTCGTGTCGCCGCTTGCCTTGCTTCGCCGCCCTCGCGGGGAGCAGTGGGTTTAATGGTCCGATGGCGAAGAGCTTCTTGCCGTCGGCGGCCACGTGCCCGGCGACGACGTCGACGAAATCGCCCTCGAGCGCACGACATGTGTTCGTGAGGATGCCTGCGCCAGGCGCGATCTGTCTGGACGGCCTCGCCCGCCTGGCCCACTCCAGGAACTCCTTGGTCGCGTGGTGCTCCACACCTTTGAAGGCGAGGCCGTTCGCGCGCAGTATCTCGGCGTCGATCTGCCCGACAAGCATGGACGCTGCCAGGCAGTGCAGCCCGAACGCCTCGCCGTTGTGCAGCCGCGCCGCCTCCTCGCCGGCGAATGTGTTGATGCGGTCGTGCACCACGACGACGCGGCGGTGGGAACCAGAGAGCTCTTGGAGCAGCGCCCGGAGCGAGGCGGGCGCCCCGGTGATATAGGCCTCGACTAGGGGCATGACGTGGGACGGGAAGGGCGAGTCGGCGGCGGGGTCCGGAGGCGGGGAGGCGTACGTGGGGATGCGCAGGTCGTGGAACTGGATGGAGAGGAGCGCGTCCTCGTCCCAGCCGTGCATGCGCGCGCGGGCTTGACGGATGTGCGACGCCGGCGCGGCGTAGTGCACGTCGACGCCGCGCGACGCGAGCTGCAGCGACAGGTGCAGCAGCTGGTTCAGGTGGCCCTGCGCCGGGAACGGCACCGCCACCACGGCCACAGACCCCATTGCGTGGTTCTCGCTCCCCATCGCCGTGTGTTTTCAGTGCCGTGCCGTGGTGCTGGCTGATGAGCTATTGAGCTTGAACGACACTATGGGCCTATGGCAGGTTTAAATATGCTGGCAGCCGCGAGCGAACGTGACTGTGGGCTAAGGTGATGAGGAAAGCGATGACATGGTTAAAGGGCGCGTACGCAGCATCCACGCTAAGCTCCAATTTGAGAGTGCGTGAAAGATAGGAGATACTGACGTGATATATACAAGGGTAAAACTCCAAATCCGCGGGCATTTGTTTTCTGAATTCGACACATCAATACAATCAGCAATTCTACCTTATGCTAAGCGTCATGGCTCGTGTCATGTCCACCACTCAATCGTCGCTGGATCACAAAGTCGTCTCTAAAACACCTGCACGAGTTGAGGACATGTGAGGCTAACAGCTAGTTGTTGCAGCGTTGCAGGTGCACTGGTTTTGCTTCAATTACAGAGTAAGGAAATACTTATCTCAGTGCACTCTACAGGACTCGATGTTTCTCTAATCGTATCAAGTCTCACCTTCCTAACAAATATCTTGATACTCATCAAGCTTTTGTTGAGGGCAGAAGAATCTTGAACAATGTTATAGTTGCTCCAGATATTAATTACCCTTTTAGTTTATCTCCATGGAAGTGTGAATGTGCTATGATTAAAATAGATTTAACACAATTCTTTGACATATTAGAGTTGATTTTTCTTATCCAATGCCCTTCCCAAGCAAGCCTTCAATGATCATTTCATCAATCTTATAAAAGCTTGTAGTTCGAACTCTCTCTTTTATGTTATAATAATAAACGGTAATCATCATGGTAAGTTCAGCAATCCTGGTCTTCTAGGGGAAATAAACACCGAGGTTCTCCTGATATGATTAGGTTGAAACCAAAAGTGACTTCGGGAAGGAAAAAGAAAAGGAAGTAATCATGATAGGCTTTATTTGGAATCCGAGAGGGCTAGGGAAACTTGTAAAACAACGTTTCTTAAGGGAAAATTCTATCGAGAAAAAATTGGATTTTATTGGTATTCAAGAAACTATGAAAGATGAATTTTCCTTTTTTGACTTGGAAAATTTAACGGGAGGGCAGAACTTTTCATGGAAATGGTCTGCTCCTCATGGGAGATCGGGTGGTATTCTGGTTGGAATTAGATTGGATGTGTTTGATGTGATTGAACATCAAAATGGTGATTTCTTTGTTAGAGTTCTTCTTTGGGATAAAACTGCTAAGTTTAAATGGAATTTGGTTATTGTTTATGGTGCGGCCCAAAATGATAAGTTTTTTGACAGAATTATCTTTGTTGTGTCAATCCTGTAGATTTCCCATCCTTATAGGTGGGGATTTTAATCTGATTAGGAAAATGGAAGAGAAAAATAAGAAGCAGACGTTATCAAAGTGGAGTTTTATTTTCAATGCAATTATTGAACATAATGCTCTTCGAGAATTGAGTTTATCAGGGAGGGCATATACATGGAGTAATGACCATGTAATTCCCACCTTTGAGAAATTAGATCGTATTTTGATGTCACCAGAATGGGAGGAATATTATCCTCTAACTTTGGTGACAGCCTTGGAGAGGGGCCTTTCGGATCATACTCCTTTGATTTTGGATACTGGAGATAAAGTGGTTCTTAATTCTCCTTTTAGATATGAGAAAGGTTGGGAGTTGAGGGAAGGTTTCACGGAGTTTGTTAAAAAGAATTGGTCTGAACCTGTCAACAAGTATAGCGCTATTGACATTTGGCAAGAGAAAATGAGGAGGTTAAGGAGGGGTTTGAGAGGTCGGAGATTAAATGAAGATAGGGAGTACTGTAAATTGAAAAAAGATTTGTTGGAAAGAATTGATGCTATTGATTTAATGGCTGAATCTCAAGGACTTTCGATCTTCTTACATCAGGAGAAGAAAGAGCTTTGTATGCAGTTAGCAAAAATTTTGAAACAAGAAGAAATTAAGTGGATACAAAGAGCGAAGGAAAAAAAAATTAAAGGAGGGTGATGCGAATACAAAGTATTTCCATGCAAAAGCGAATGGTAGAAGGAGGAGGAATATGATTATTTCTTTGAAAGAAGGAGACAATATTATCGCGGGTCAAAAGAATTTGGAAAAGTATATCAGTGATTTTTATAAAAAAATATTTGGACATCCAAATGAGTCTGATATTCTTTTGAAACCTACTGGTATTACACAGATAGATGGAGAGACTAGTGATCAGTTAGTTTCTGTTTTCACTTTGGAAGAGATTAAAAATGTTGTTTTTGAGATGGAGAAAAATAAATCACCGGGACCGGATGGATTTCCCATTGATTTCTATCAAGTGTTCTGGGACGTAATTAAGGTTGATCTTAAAAATTTAGTGGATGATTTCTATCGGGGTAAATTAGATGTGAAAAGACTCAATTATGGAATTGTGACTTTGGTTCCAAAAATCAAGGATCCAGAGGACATTAGGAAATTTCACCCCATTTGTTTGCTCAATGTTAGCTTCAAAATTCTTACTAAGTTGCTTATGAATAGGATCTCACCCATGGTGGGGCCTTTCATTCAAAAAACTCAAACAGCTTTTTTGAAAAACAGGAACATTCTAGAGGGAGTGAGTATTTTGACCTTAAACTCAATGCATGTTTTGAAAAAATCTGGATTTATGTTTAAAATTGATTTCAAAAAAGCTTACGATAAGATAAAGTGGCCTTTTGTGCTGCAAATGTTGAAAATTAAGGGGTTCCCGGATAAGTTCAATGATCTTGTTATGAGTAGTTAAAAGTATGATTTTGGTCGTTAACAGTCATTAACGACCACATTCAGGTGGTCGTTAGTTGTCATTATAGGCTCCGTCGTTAAAAGTAATAACGACCACACAGTTTTTTCGGTCGTTATTTTTCTAACGACCATACATAGTGTCGTCGTTAATTGTGAGATACTAACGACCACAATTTTTGGGAACCCGCCAAAAGTTTTGGGAACCCGCCAAATATTTTAGATGTCAAGTTATCAGGTGTCGTAACAAACAGATTAGATTGCCCCTGAAAAAAGATTAGATCGGAAATAACGACCACCCCTGCGCTCGTGCTAACGACGGCCAACCTAGCTGGTTGTTGCAACTAGTCGGCTATGTATTCTCACCCCGCGCGAGCCTTGGTCAGATTTTTAACGACGAAAAGTTTTCTCTCCCTTGTCGTTAATGTTAGGTTTTCTAGTAGTGTGGTAAGGTGGGGATTAAGGTGAATAACTCGATTGGGCCTTATTTTCTCACTCATCAGGGTCTAAGGCAAGGGGATCCCTTGTCTCCGATTTTGTTTTACCTGGCTGTTGACGCTCTTGCTATCATGATAGAAAGAGCGAAGAAAAATGGCTTAATTAAAGGTCTGATGGAAGAATATCTTGATGAGGGGTTGGATATTTTACAATATGCGGATGATACGGTGCTGTTTTTAGAGGATGATGTTGAGAGTGCAAAGAATCTGAAGTTCTTGCTGTGTCTTTTTGAACATATGTCGGGACTGAAAATCAATTTTGATAAGAGCGAGTTATATTGTTTTGGAAACGCTGTTCAAAATAAGGATCAATTTAGCTTGATTTTTACTTGTTTAGTTGGGGCTCTCCCAATGAAATTTTTGGGAGTTCCGCTGAATAAGACAAGAATCACTAGTAAAAATTGGAAGAAGGCCGAGGAGGGTATGGAAGGAAAACTGAGTTGCTGGCAAGGGAAGCTGTTAAATATTGGAGAAAGATTGACACTTATTAAGTCTAGTCTTTCCTCCTTAGTGCTATACCTGCTATCTTTGTACAAATTATCTGTGGGTGTAGCTAAAAGGTTCAATTATTATCAAGCTAGATTTTTGTGGGGGTGGTGGGGGGGGGGGGGGGGGGGGGGGGGAGGATCAAGGCATCCGAAAATATCATCTTGTACAGTGGCCGGTGGTTTGTTGTCCGAAAGAGCAAGGTGGTTTGGGTGTCTTAGACCTAACCTGCATGAATAAGGCTCTTCTTATGAAATGGTTATGGAAATTGGAGCATGAGGAAGGGATTTGGAAGGAGTTGTTGTGGAATAAATATGTTAAACATGGTACTCTCTCAGGGGTTTCAGTTAAAGTAGGTGACTCAATGTTTTGGAAAGGTTTGTTAGGAGTTAGAGATATGTTTTATGGGTGGTGTAAAAGGAAAATAGGTAATGGTGCTAAAACAAGATTTTGGGAAGATGCGTGATTAGGGAATTCGTCTTTGGCAGTAAGGTTTGAAGCTCTCTTTGACATTTGTGATACTAGAGAAGGTTACTGTGGCTGAGGTTAATAGTAAAAGCTTGAATATGTTGTGTTTTAGAAGAACGCTGGTGGGCGTTGCACTGGAGATGTGGTTTAAACTAAAGAGGTTATGGGAGGGCGTACATCTTTCGACCTCATATGATACTCTGGATTGGAAACTTGATGCTAAAGGCTTTTCAGTTAAGTCTTGCTATCAGGCTATGAAATGGAACAGTATGGGTTTTCCACAAAAATTCTTGTGGAAAATTAAAATTCCACTTAAAATCAAAGTCTTCCTGTGGCTAGTGAACAGGAAGTGCATTTTGACTAAAGACGTTTTGAAGCATAGGGGTTGGAAAAAAGATGATAAAGTGTGTCTTTTTTGTGGAGGGGATGAATCTATTGATCATCTATTTTTCAGATGTCCGTTGGCTAGATATATTTGGAATGTGGCCTGTTGCGGTTTCAATTTCACAACGAAGCCTATGTCGGTTAGACACCTTTTTGGGGGTTGGTTGCGGAGTTTTGTGCCAAAACAACGCAACTTAATTAAAGTTGGGATATCTGCTGTTATCTGGTCTATATGGAAGGCCAGAAATAATGCTTGTTTCCGCTTTATTATTCCTAATAATCCTTGTGTGGTAACTAATTCGATTGATCATTGGATGACCTCTTGGGCTATTCTACAGGTAAAGGAGTCAGATCGAGTGGCGATCAGCTGGGGAGCCAAATTGTTCGTGCAATTATCAAATGAAGTATTCCAAGCAACCCATGGATGGCGACCTGCTACAAAAAGATTGAAGGCTTGAAGATTTTGCTTGCTGAAGCTGGTTCCTGTTGGTTCTGGGAGTGCTGGAGCTGATGTAGTTAGTGTTGTGTTAGCTGTTGGCGTTTCGTACCCGAGCTGGTGTATGTAGCTTGTCGTACTGCTACCTGTAGAGTTTTGCCCTTGCTGTGTGGTATGGGGTTTGGTGCTGTAGCTGAGGTGGTTAAAAGCCTCGCTCCTTTCGTTGGATGTTTGGGTTCTAGTAGTTGTAACAGAATGACTTCTATGATTTCTAATAATCGAAATCGGGGGTTACCCCTTATTTCAAAAAAATCATGGTAAGTTCAGAGCCAAAAGAGGTATTCCCTCCGTATCTTTGAGTTATACCGTGCAACAATTGTTGATCTTTGAACATGGACGGGGAGGGGGGACGAGCAGGGGCTTAGCCACCCCAACAATCTGATTTCCTTTCTAAAATCTCTTATAATAATGCTTAAATTTAGCCGATCTAAACTGATTTGCCCCCTCCAACAGAATTATGCCCCTTCCAATGCTGAGGGCTGGCTCCGTCCATGTCTTTGAATCACGAACACAAAGGTTTGGAACTTCACTTTGTTGCAATCCCTTTTCGGTACAAACAAAGGTAATACGTAATAGTACCATAGCTCAAATACCAGTTTTAAATAGTAATAATGACCTCGCGCCTCGCGCGAGTCTGTAAAATCTTCTTTGCACCAATAAAATTCAGGTGGGAGCATCCCCTGTGGCCGATTCAAGAAAATATAGTAATAACATATATCTGAATCTTTTATCTATTTATTGTGTGTTGGTCTTGCACGACTTCTATGTTTTATGAAATTTCGTGAATTTTCCAATCAAACAAGACATCGGGAAATTACCACATTTCTTTTGTAAATGTAAAAACGAATCCGGATATTTACCACTTCCATTCTATTTCGTTCGGATTCGGATATTTTACCACTTCCAATTCCAATTTTTCGAATACGAATGTTGGATAATTCGGATTATCCACTACCAGTTCCCACCCCTAGTTGTGCGTCGGTCTTGTCGACTTCTATGTTCTCTGAAATTTCATGATTTTTGGCTTGTGCCGAAATTTATCTTTCCAAGTATAGGTCTAGTCAAGGTTTGTCAAAAGAAAACAACAGCATATAGTTCGTAATGAAGTGATAATTTTCAAGAAAAAATAATCAAACTCTACCATAATCATCAATTTTCTTTGCACCAGTACGTTTATGATTAAGCTGATACGCGGATCACCTAGTGATGTAAGCAACAAAGTCATCAAGGTCTTTGTTCGATGAGCCGCCGTGTGCCACGGAGGCACGAACGGCTTCACCGAGAGCCTTCGCCCGGTGACGCACTGCCATCCCATGGTCTGAGAGCATCGCCTCCTCGATCACCTCCTGGATGGAAGCTGCCGGCACCACCTCACCATGCTTCTCCCATGGTCTCACGAGGAGGCCGACCTTGAGATACTTGCAGAGGAGCTCCGCGTCCCACGGCTGGTCCGAGTGCATTGGCCAGGCGAGGATCGGCTTGCCGTGGCTGAGGCTCTCCATGGTTGAGTTCCAGCCGCAGTGGCTCATGAACGCCGCCGTGGCGCCATGCGCCAGGATCTCCAGCTGCGGCGCCCACCCGGTGATCACCAGCCCTGTGCCCGCCGTGTCTTTTGTGAACTCTGACAACAGCTTCTCGTGGCGGCTCTCCCCGTCGGAGTCCGCGAATATGTCGGCACGGTCGGCGTCGCGCAACACCCAGATGAACCTTTGCTTGCTTCCCTTGAGTGCCGCGGCCATCTCGGCGATCTGCTCAACCCGGAAACACGTCGTCGTCCCGAAGGACACGTAGAGCACCGATGCCTCCGGCTGCACGTCAAGCCAGTCCATGCACTCGTGCCGCGTCTTGCCCGGCGCCCTGGCGCTCGCGTCCAACAGCAGCGGGTTCAGCGGCCCGACGGCGAAGAGCTTCCGATCCTTGAATTCTGGGAGCTCGGCGATCACGTCGATGAACTCGCCCTCGAGTGCGCGGCATGTGTTCATGACGAGGCCGGCCGAGGCCACGCCCCCCTCTTCCTGCAGCTCCCGCTCCACCCGGAACACGTACTCCATGAACTCCTTGGACATGCACACGTCGATAGGCAGGAACTGGAGGTTGTTGTCCAGCAGGAGTTTGTGGCCGGAATCTAGCCACCCGAGGTTGTACGAGATGGCCACGCACTGCAGCCCGAACGCCTCGCCGTTGCTAAGCCGCGCCGCCTCTACCGCAGCGAAGGAGTTTATCCTGTCGTACACGACGACCACGCGGCGGTGGGTCGCCGACAGGGTCTTGAGGAGGACGGCGAGAGGGGGGCGCGCGGCGGCGGTGAAGGTCTCCCACATGGGCACCAGATGGTTGGGGAACGGAGTTGCGGCGGTCGGGTCTGGGGCCGGCGACTCGTAGGTGGAGACGTCGAGGTCGTGGAAGTGGAGGGAGCCGAGGGCCTTGGGATCCCAGCCGTGCACGCGCGACCGCGCCTGCCGGACGTGCGCCGCGGGCGCCGCGTAGTGCACGGAGAGCCCCCGCGACGCCGCCAGCAGGGAGAGGTGCATGAGCTGGTTCAGGTGGCCCTGCGCCGGGAAGGGCACCGCGACGAAGGCCACCGATTCCATGGAGTCAACCGCCATTGAGTCTCCTCCCGTGTTACTGTGTACTGTCTACTTCTTGATGTTGGCAATGACAATGGCGCTATGTATATATATAGATAGAGGAATCCAACCACGAGGAAAATGAGTGGTACCGATGGAACAGTGCAAGGAGCTCTCTCCAAGTAATTTAGGTCAGCATCCGAGATCAATTATTCGATTGGTGACGTTGCATACTATGATATCAGGATCGGAGCTCAGATATGTGATTCTAAAATACTCTGCATGTCAGCTTCACCGTGTGGAAACTCCGATCCTCGGTTGAACCGGTCTGAGGCGGTCGATGCACTACGTGGAAGATGGAATTCGAGATGCATGGTGGTTGGTGGAGTACAGACTTCCCGGAGCCACAGCCGGCTTTGTATTTTTCTTAGGAAGCTCGTGGTCGACAACGCTGGGCGGGCGTAGATCGCTCTGCGGCGGGGACGTGCCGCCTTCGTCTTCGTCATTGGTGACGACTGACGACCGGCCGAGCTATTGTAGTTGTAGCGCGAGAGTTCAAACCCCAGAAGCTTCTGTGTTCTCCGCCCTTCTCTATCAGTTTTTGTTGTTGCCCAATTTTGGCCTGCTGCCGTGTTTTTTAGTCCTCCTCTCTGAAGTTTGAACATCGATGTTATATGGACGCCTGTCGTCGATTGGAAACACGCAACTATCTCACTCGCTCTCGCGTTGCGGTACGTTTTCAGAGGACCTATCATGCAAAGTCGAAGCAGAACTGAAACTCTCATTCTCGAAGAGGGCGACGAATTAGTCAGTCGGCAAAAGCTAGTGTCTCCATACGTAAGAACTTGTAGAGTTTGGAGCACACTGGACATTTCTATAAGAGAGTGACGCGCTTGTGCCGGACTGCCGGCGGGTCGTCATGCTTTACCCGGTACCTTGCGTTGGATCCTGATCCTCTCCGGCCGTTGACCGGCCGCGCGGGCCGAGGTGCCGGCGTCGCGACGCCAGCGGGAAAGTGCCACCGCCGTCCGTATCAGACTACAGGAGTGATCTCTCGCCCTGCCTGCTCCTGTCCCGGGTAGTGGATATCCGGCAATATAATGTCTTTTCACCATGTATAAGGGTTTCTTTGATTTGTAGGATATAGGAAATTCAAAGGAATAGGAAAGAGATGGGGAATGAAAAGTATTACATGTGAAAATTTGCCCTTGTCGCGTCTGCATAGGAAATGAAAAACTAGCTCGTAGGGCTCCTTTGATTTGTAGGATAGGAAATTCAAATGAATAGAACCGAGATAGGGATGGGAAAATATGGCATGCGGAAACCTGCCCTCGTTCCTTGTGCATAGGAAATGAAAATGAGATCTTAGTGGATTTTTACTTCTTGTACGTTTTGCCTTGAAACTGATATTGGAAGGAAAAGTTCTAGTTTCCTTTCCACACTTTCTTTAAATCAAATGAGTGAACAACGACAGCTCTTGAAAGCTTCCTAATCCTTTACCATTTCTCCATATTTCCTCCAAATCAAAAGAGCACTAAAGAAGGAATGGGAACCAACAAGGTCATCGAAAACCGATCACGAAAATACTTGGCGGCTACTACTCCCACCTTGGCTGATCTAGACCTCTCTCTTGTCCCTGACGTTCCTCCAGTCGACGCATTTACGCTTGTATCTATCACTATGCAAAATGTATCTCGAGACACCATAATTGAGTGAGTAATCAATTTGACGCCATACCTAACACTTAGTATCATAGCCAAAAATCCCCACCACCACCGTTCTGGCGTAGTCGATCACTGAAACTATACAACAAAAGGTGACACAAAGAGAATGAAGCGATGGATCCCGTCACCAAATCCGATCTCAAGTGTCTACACAAGTAACTCAACGAGGAGATCAAGGTTCTGGTGCTCACTGAATTTGGGCTCACGAAAATGAACTCTTTGTTAAGGGACATATTTCCCTATCGAAAACAACAAGAAATATCAAATACAATGTGAAATCGAAATATGTCACTTGCGTATTGCAATGATGAAATGCTTAAACAGATCAAGATCATGCGATATAGTTTGAGTAACCTACACTACATGCTCTTCTCCCTGTATAAATGGTCTTGACATTAAAATGTTGATTAATTTTTAAAAAATGGTGTGTTCATTTTGCATACACTCTATAGTTCATACCATTCGTGCAAAAAGTCCACTAGTCAAGGCTTTCAGCACATTTACATTTTCATCCTTCTAAATTTTTTGAATGTAAAAGGTTTTAGGTGTTTTACATGTTGTCTGGATATATACTAAAATATGAACATACACACTATAAATGCCTAGATACATTTATATACATTGGAATGTAGATAAAAGCTAAAATACCCTATATTTAAATATGGAGGGAATAGAAAACAACACACTGCACAACTTTGAGAGGATAAAGTAGTTGTCTAGCCCCGTACTCCTCCGACACCTAACCCTAACTGTTTTGTGCCTATCCTTGATCACATATCTCTCGACCACTTCAATATCGACGGTGTCGCACACTGACTTTCCTAGGTCATGACCTTGGATTCGCCATCGGCAATCCTTCATAGATGTGCATATACACCTGCGATGTGACACGATAAGGTGTTCGGATGTCTAAAAGAAGGCCGTCGGCAGTATGAAATTGTGTGTCTCGACACATAAGAACAAGAATTTTAATAAGGAGTAAATAATGTGAAATCATTGTTGAGACGTGCATTTCACTAGTAAAACGAAACAAGATCAAAATTGAAGTCTTCCATAATTTTTCTTGTTTTTTCAGCAGTTCGACAATACAAGATATGCCAATCACCTTGTGATGTAAGCAACGAAATCCTCCAGGCCTTTGCTCGAGGAGCCGCCGTCTGCCACCGAGGCACGCACAGCTTCACCGAGCACCTTCGCCCGCTGCCGCACCGCCATCCCCTCATCTGAGAGCATCGCCTTCTCGATGACTTTCTGGATGCTCGATGCCCGTACCACCTCACTGTGCTTCTCCCATGGCCTCACAAGAAGACCGACCTTGAGGTATTTGCAGAGAAGCTCCGCGTCCCACGGCTGATCGGAGTGCATTGGCCAGGCGAGAATGGGCTTTCCGTGGCTCAGGCTCTCCATGGTTGAATTCCAGCCACAATGGCTCATGAACGCTGCCGTGGCACAGTGAGCCAGAATCTCCAGCTGCGGTGCCCACCCGGTGATTACCAGCCCCGTCCCCTCTGTTTCCTTAGTAAAATTTGACAACCACTCGCTATGTGGGTTGTTCTCGCCGGACTCTGCAAATATGTCGGCTCGGTCGGCGTCGCGCAATACCCAGATGAACCTCTGCTTGCTGCCCTTCAGCGCCGCTGCCATCTCTGCAATTTGCTCTCCTCGAAAAGACGACGTCGTTCCGAAGGACACATAGAGCACCGAAGATGACGGCTGCTTGTCGAGCCAATCCACGCATTCATGCCGCGTCTTCCCCGGCGTCCGGGCGCTCGCGTCCAGCAATGGGTTCAGCGGCCCGACGGCAAAGAGCTTCCTGTTCTTGAACTCCGGGTGCTCGGCGATTGCGTCGATGAATTCGCCCTCAAGCGCGCGGCAGGTGTTCATGACCAGGCCGGACGAGGGCCCGCCTCCCCTGTCCTTCAGCTCTCCCGCTGCACGGAAGACGTAGTCTATGAACTCCTTGGTGGTGCACGCGTCGATTGGCGGGAACTGGAGGTCGTGGTCGCGTAGGAGCCTGTGCTCGCCGTCCAGCCACGCCATGCTGTACGAGATGGACACGCACTGGAGAGCGAAGGCCTCGCCGTTGCTCAGGCGTGCCGCCTCGACGCCGGCGAAGGCGTTCAGGTTGTCGTACACGACGACCACGCGACGGTAGGTCGCTGACAGGCTCTCGAGAAGAACGGCGAGAGGGGCGCGCGCGGCGGCGGTGAAGGTCTCCCACATGGGCATCAGATGGCTCGGGAACGGAGAAGGTGCACTCGGGTCGGGTGCCGGGGACTCGTAGGTGGAGACGTCGAGGTCGTGGAACTGGATGGCGCCAATGGCCTTGGGGTCCCAGCCGTGCACGCGCGATCGCGCCTGCCGGACGTGCGCCGCGGGCGCCGCGTAGTGCACGGAGAGCCCACGCGACGCGACCAGCAGGGAGAGGTGCATGAGCTGGTTCAGGTGGCCCTGCGCCGGGAAGGGCACCGCGACAAAGGCCACCGATTCCATCGAGTCAACAGCCATTGGTTATTTCTGTACTTCTTGTAGCTAGCAGCAACTAGATGGAGTGGCGTTATATATAGATAGACGAAGGATCTCTCCATCCATCAGCAAGTGAGTAAAGGGAGATTTCACGAATTAATTTAGGCCACCGTGCGAGAGCTATTCGATTGCTGAGCCGCATACTATGATATCGATTGATGCAGACCTTGAACAACCAAATCACTGATGGAGTACAGACTTCCCGGAGAGCACCGCCTGTTTGTATTTTTGCTCGAAAGCTCGTGGTCGACGATTGTTGGCGGGCTGGATCACTTGCCGCGGGGACGTGCCGCCTTCGTCATCGGTGACGACCGACGATCTAAACAGGACAATGTTTATTTTTATTTTTAAACAAGACAATGTTGAGACCTTCATCGACAAGAAAAAAAGCTTTTGTGTTCTCCGCGCTCTCAGTTTTTGTTTATTCCTCAAGTTTGGCACGTTGCCATTTGTTTGTACCCATTTTAATTCTTTCTGAATATCGTATTTTAGAGATAGTAAACTATCGATGTTAACTGACGGCTGTCGTGGATTGCTGTTTGCTGACACAATATCTCTTCGATCGTTGTCTAGCAGTACATTGGACTTTTTTTTATAGTTTAAGTATATATATGACGTTGGAAAAACACTCACTTGCGGTTTAAGTATATAGTTTAAGTATATATATGAAGCTTTGGCAAAACACTCACTTGCGGTTGTCGGCCCGCGACTCCTCCTCCTCCTCTAACCCTAGCCGCCGCCGCCGTCCAGCCCGCGCCGCCGGCCAGCCGCGTCCCTCCCACCCTCCCTCCCCTTCCCCTCCTCCCTCCCGCGTCCGCGCCGCCCCGCGGCAGCCGGGCGCGGCCTCGTCTCGCCTCCGCGCGCCCCTCCCTCCCTCCTCTCCTCCTCCGCCGCCGTCGGCGAACGCCGCCGGGCAAAGCCCGCGCGGTGCCGGCGGCGGCGGCGTCTCCTCGTCCCGGTGCACGAAGTCCTCTCAGGAGGCCGTGGCTCGCGGCGGCGCAGCCATGGCTCGCGGCGGCGC
Organism: Poa annua; assembly: GCA_026929855.1. Classification (NCBI taxonomy): domain Eukaryota; kingdom Viridiplantae; phylum Streptophyta; class Magnoliopsida; order Poales; family Poaceae; genus Poa; species Poa annua. The sequence goes on from CM049433.1 coordinate 79,699,909, forward strand.
GGCCATGGGCCTCCAGGCGGCGGGCGTGCTGTGGCGGGCGGGGAGCGGCTCCGGGCGGCGACGTTGAGGTGGATCCGGGCGGCGGGGTGCCCCGGCGACGGCGCGCGCGGCATCGGTCCGCGATGGGCCTGATCTGGACCTGCTGCGGGCCAGGTGGGCCTGCGGTGGCCTGGATCGGGGCGGACGTCTGCCGTGCTGCTGTCGACGGTGATGGCTGCGGCGGTGCTCGTTGGGCATCCGTACGCGGCCGTGCCAGAGTTGGGCCAGGCGGGCCTGGATCTGGCAGCATCCTCGCTTGCGTCGCGATGTGCCAAGGCGTGTGCTTTGGAACCTTTTCCCGACGTACGGAAGGGGGCGCGGGACCCTGGATGGAGGCGGTGCTTTTCGGCGGGTGGCGGTCCGGCTCCGGGCAGTGATGTCTGTGTGTTGGGTGGACGGAGGCGTGGTGGCGCTGCCGTTGGCGGCAGGGCCGTGGTCGTTGCGGTGCTGGTCCGGCGCGTCGCCCCCAGCCCAGATCTGGGCCCTATGGGCCCATCGGGGTTTTAGGCGGGCTAGACCAAATCTTCAATGGCGCGGTCCTCTACACAATGATGACGGAGAGCAGCTTGGATGGGGGGCGGCGGCGTCAACGGTGTGCCTTCTGCAGCGCGACGACGGGAGCTTCACGGGCCTCTCCAGGTCGAGAGGCCCGGGCGGGCTTGCGGGCCTGGTGTGGTCCTGTTGTAGCGTCCGGTCGGTTACCGTTTGTGATGGTGGAGGTTGGTCCCTCCCGCACGTCGGCGGTGCTGCGGCTCCTAGTCCCGGCTCTTCCTCTTCGGTGTGTAGGCTTCTCTGCTCTTGGCCGTGGTGAGACTTTATGAGCGACTTCGCGTTCGTGTGGCGCTGGGTGGCGGACGGTGTGGTGGAGTGTTCCGGTGCGCCTGGGGTGATGGGGTCGGGAGAAATCCTAGTCGGCTTGTCCGACGTCGACACGGTGGCGCCTGTGGGTACCACCAGTCCTTCCTGGAGGGCGTCGGGCGTTCCCCCCTCTCCCCGTCGCGTACCATGGGAAACCCTTGGTAGCAGCGTCGTGGTCGTCGCATCCCTTCCTGAAGGTGTTGTTTGGTACCGGCGCAGCGGAGCACTAGGAGCGTTGTGGGAGGCCTCTGGTTGGCGTAGCGGGGCACGGAGCTTGCTTACTTTGTCGATCCGCCGTTGTCGGCATTTTTCTTCTTCTTTTTCTTTTTCTCTCCGCTTTTCTTTTGGACGTTTTTGTGCTGTTTCCGCCCCAGCAACTCTTTTGGGCGTTGTGCTGTCTGGCCCAGCAGCGGTCTCAAACGGTGTGGCTTTATTTATAAAGCGGGGCGAAAGCCTGTTTCGAGAGAGGGAAATCTACTAGGGTGCCGTCGATCGTGGTGCCATTTGGAGCTTCTTACAGACGATAGCAAGACTATTGTAGAGTTGTAGTGAAAAATTGGAGGCTCTTCGAGGTGACCGTCCGCGTCAGATTACAATCTTACATACTCCCTCTGTTTTTCTATATAAGACGTTTTGAGCTTTCTATATGGTGTCCACATCCACACTAAAGTGAATGAACATGCATATTAAATGATGTCTAGATGCATGTAGATGCATGTGCATATAGCAAAACGCTAAAACGTCTTATAAATAAAAACAGAGGGAGTAATTGATTGACCTCTTCGTGTGCCTGCTTCTGCTCCGGACAGTGAATATCCCGCTGCATAATTGTGTATTCATCCATATACTACAACATCATATTGATTAACCGTCTTATGCAAACCTGCCAAAATCTTAACTAGTGAAGGCTGAATCAGACGTGACAAGACGTAGAGAACATATTTACGAGGATTGCTTAGTGTGACTGTGACATCGAGCATTCGACATTTATTTAGAAAATAGGGTGGTATACAAAAGCAAACGAAAATAATCAGAAAAATATAATGAGAAACTGCCAAAAGAAACTAGATATCAACGTTCTAAAAAAGTAATGTTCATTCTGACAGCCTAGTTCTATAAAACCAAAGTATTCTACAACGTATTATATATTTCCATACCAAGGCAACCAATAATTCAGCCTTTGAGAAAAATACCCAGATCTCTTTTTTCCTAACTACAAAAGTAGTGCACTATAATGCATACTTTGACAGATATTGAGACTATAGTTTTTGATAAAGCCAAACACCTCAAAATATTCAAAATCATGGTATTTTACAAACCATAGTATTATTCAAATATTTAAAAACACTTTCGTGCCAAACTCACACTAAATCATCTTATGTATTAAAAACCCCAACAAGAATCAATAGAATAATATGAGAAGTGTGGAAATTTATGAAAAAAACAAAATATGCGTTTTGTTATAGTTATTTCAACTATGCAATATAAATGGTTGTATATTGATTAGTGCTGAGGCCTTGGTCATATTCCCTTTGAGAGAACTCAGTAACTAAAAAATAATAACATAAGAAATAGGAGTGTGTCACTTTCGATTTGCAACAATGAAATGATAAAGCAGATCAAGAGCATGCATGACATATAGTTTCAGTATATGTCGTTGGAAATCTAGTTGTAGTTGTGGTTTCTCAAAAAGATTTTTTTTTTGATGGTCCAAAAAGAAAATATTATACATGAAAAAAAATGCAAGTCCAAATTTCAAACTCTTCCATAATCATAATTTTCTTTAGAGGAATCATAATATTTCTTAGTAGTTCGACTACGGCATACACTCATGGGCTGATCATCTTGTGATGTAAGCAACGAAGTCGTCCAGGCCTTTGGTCGAGGAGCCGTCCTTTGCGACGGAGGCACGAACGGCTTCACCGAGCACCTTCGCCCGCTGCCGCACTGCCACCCCATTGTCGGAGACCATCGCCTCCTTGATCACCTCCTGGATGGCCATAGCCGGTACCACCTCACTGTGCTTCTCCCATGGCCTCACGAGGAGGCCGACCTTGAGATACTTGCAGAGGAACTCCGCGTCCCACGGCTGATCGGAGTGCATTGGCCAAGCGAGGATGGGCTTGCCGTGGCTCAGGCTCTCCACGGTTGAATTCCAGCCGCAGTGGCTCATGAACGCCGCCGTGGCGGCGTGCGCCAAGATCTCCAGCTGCGGTGCCCACCCGGTGATCACCAACCCCGTCCCCTCAGTTTCTGTAGTGAACTGGGAGAGCAGCTCGCCGTGGCGGCTCTCGGCGCTGGACTCGGCAAATATGTCGGCTCGGTCGGCGTCGCGCAGCACCCAGATGAACCTCTGCTTGCTGCCCTTCAGTGCCGCTGCCATCTCCGCGATTTGCTCTGCCCGAAAAGACGACGTCGTTCCGAACGACACATAGAGCACTGATGCCGGCGGCTGGTGATCGAGCCACTCCATGCATTCATGCCGCATCTTCCCCGGCGTCCGGGCGCTCATGTCCAGCAGCGGGTTCAGCGGCCCGACCGCGAAGAGCTTCTGGTCCTTGAACTCCGGGTGTTCGGCGATGGCGTCGATGAACTCTCCCTCGAGCGCGCGACACGTGTTCATGACGAGCCCGGCCGAGGCGACGCCACCCCCTTCCTGCAGCTCCTTCTCGGTCCTGAACACGTACTCCACGAACTCCTTGGACATGCACGCGTCGATGGGGAGGAACCGGAGGCCGTGGTCGCGCAGCAGCCTGTGTTCCGCGTCCAGCCACCCGATGTTGTACGAGATGGCGACGCACTGCAGCCCGAACGCCTCGCCGTTGCTCAGCCGCGCCGCCTCCAGCGCGGCGAAGGAGTTGAGCTTGTCGTAGACGACGACCACGCGGCGGTGGGCGGCCGAGAGCGTCCTCAGGAGTTCTCCGAGCGGGGCGCCCGCGGCGGCGGTGAAGGTCTCGAACATGGGCATGAGGTGGTTCGGGAACGGAGACGGGGCTGTCGGGTCGGGGGCCGGGGACGCGTAGGTGGAGACGTCGAGGTCGTGGAACTGGATGGAGTCGAGCGCCTTGGGGTCCCAGCCGTGCACGCGCGACCTCGCCTGCCGGACGTGCGCCGCGGGCGCCGCGTAGTGCACCGGGAGCCCCCGCGACGCGACCAGCAGGGACAGGTGCATCAGCTGGTTCAGGTGTCCCTGCGCCGGGAAAGGTACCGCGACGAAGGCCACTGATTCGAACGAGTCGCTCGCCATTGATTTTGTTCGTTTGTACTGTTTACTTCTGCTCGTGGCGTGGAACCTGGAGTGACAGTGGCGCTATATATATATAGTCGACGAGAGATCTCTCTTCCAACAAGAGTGACTAGTTCTGAGCTCTGCCCAATTAATCAATGCCAACATGTATCCGAGCCAATCTGCATTGCAACACAGGATCGGGAATATGATAGAATATGTCCCCTGATTTCTAAGAGATTGGCTGATCGATCATACATATTGGCATATGCAGTGACGTAGTAGTACTAGTACTGTGCTTTGTCCAATTAAGGAGCATCCGAGCCAATTCAACATTGTTCATCGCAATGAAGGAGGATATGATAGAATATGTCCCAGTTTCCCCATAAGAAAACGCCCGATCATTGGTTTTAGCAGCGGAATTGACCGAATCATTGATATCAGCATATGAAAGCAGTGACGTGAACAACAACTCAACTTAGCGGCACACAGGCCGGGTATGCTACATACTGCCCGGACGGAGCCCAGCTTGTATTTTTCCTAGAAAGCTTCTTGGCAACGACGATGGCGTCGATCGGGATAACTCTGCGGAAGATGCGCGCCGCCTTCGTCGTGACACTTGGAGCGAGGAACCTCGCCGTGAACCGGCCGGCCGGCTTTGCGACGGCAAGCAGGGAAAACGCCAACGCCGTCCTCGTCAGCAGATGAGCAGAGGACAAATAATGATCTCTCACCGTGCTCTGTTTTTGCCCCCAACAAGCGAATATGCGTGTGAATTCGTCCATACACTACACATGGTACGGTAGTAAACGTTTGCCGCTTTCTGTCTTAGCCGCATTCTACGCCTCGCTATCGAAATTGTGCAAATGTAACCCCGCAAACAAAAAAAATTTGTGCAAATGTATGGCAGAATCGTCTGACGTCTCTCATGTAGGGGTAGACGACATGAAGCTCGAGGCTCGACAAGGCTCGACGCGGGCTCAGGCCGGCTCAAAGGTCTGACAAGCCAAGCCCAAATCTTTCAGGCAAGGCTCGAGGCTCGACAAGACGGCTCGGTGAAACTCGCAAGCCTATAACATGAATATGATTAGGTTGTCATCGTTGCTTCATTAGCTAATTTACTTTTTTTTCTGGATCCTTGTTAATGCACTACTAATATGGCATTGGTGAACCGCGCAAGTAGGATACGTACGCCCTACACTGCGGTGACGTTGTCGATCCAACATGCCAATTAACTTCTTATGTCATTTATGAAACTTGTTAGACTATGTTATGAATATATTCGTGCTTATTGTTGATTATAATATTGTAATGTCACACTTTTAGCAAAGGGTATGTCAAGTTTTTGTATTTTATCGAGCCTTCGAGACGGTTTGCAAGTTTTATTGAGCTGGCTTGTCGAGCCTTGCCCGAAAGATTTGAGCTTGGCTTGTCAGACCTTCGATCCGAGCCCGAGCCGAGCCTCGAGATTCATGCCCACCCCTACGGTAATGTGTTCGGCAGCATGCATTACCAACTGGCGGGCCAAGTTTTTTTTTTTGAGAATTACCGCTACTTTATTGATTGTTCACGAGAATGTTTACAGGAAGATTAAGGCCCTCTGGCCTAACACCAAGCCAGACATGGCGCCCAGCAGGCAGCGTAGTCGCTAGCCTCGCTAGGTTATGAGCTTCATGATTCGAACTACGGCCCTCATGGCAGAAGGTTACACCTCCTCGTAGTTTCGAAATTTCACCAACTTCCCGCAAGACATGGCCGAATAAGCCCATGCTTTGCTCCTGCAGTCCTTGCACAACTTCCATGCAATCAGAAGCGACAGTAACAGCCCCAATGTACAGATCCGCCACAAGCGCCAAGGCCTCTCTACATGCCATCGCCTCAAGGCAGCCCGGGTGAGTGATTCCCTCAAAAGCAACTGCTGATGCTCCCAGGTAGCTTCCGTCGTGCGCGCGGCAGACCACGCCCACTGCACCTCGATTTGCTGTCTTGGCCACAGCTCCATCAACATTTACCTTGCATGATCCAACCGGTGGAGGGATCCATCTCGGCTCCGGCACAGCTCGCGCCGCCCTCCGCGGTATCACCTTCGTAACCTTGCTTGCTAGAAGATCACGAATAAAGCTTCCAACGAATAGATGCGTTGACATTGGACTCTGGAAGATATCCTCGTGGATGGCCTTCCTCCGAGCAAACCAAATTGCCCACATAGTCACCACCATCTCCGTGAAATCTGCATGTTCCATCGTATGCATCATCGAGAGGATCCATTGGCGGGCCGATGGCTCCGTCGAGATGCTGATGTGCTCCACAATGTTTGGGTTTGAGAGAGCCCACACACACCTTGACATGGTGCAGTCAATAAGTGAGTGCCGCCACGAGTCCTCTTGCCCGCAGATCGAGCATGAGCTTGTAGGTGCCATGTTCCTATCATGGCGGACATCTCCCGTCGGAAGCGAGCAGTGGGCTAACCTCCAAAGGAAGACTCGAATTTTTGAAGGGACATCACACTTCCAAAGCTTTGTCCACTCTTTCCCTTCTGCTGCACAGTTTGACGATGCCGGGCGTTCATCCAGCCAGTCCTCTCTCGTCCTCTTCACATGAACTAAAAGTTTGTAAGCAGACCGAACTGTGAACTTTCCGTTCTTCTCAAAGTGCCAGGCCCAAAAGTCCTCTTGGATCCTCATGCACAATGGAATGCTCTTGATCACTTCGACATCCATTGGAAGAAAAAATTCTGCAAGCTTATCCGTGTTCCATGTTGCAGATGTGTGATCAATATATGCACCCACCAGCTGCGGCGCCCCTTGTTTTTTCGGAGCAACAGGCGTGAGTCTCTCGTCTCGTGGTAGCCAGTTATGCCGCCACGCCTCGGTAGTATTGCCGTCGCCAATCCGTCGGATTAATCCAAGCTTCATAGCATCACGGCCCTCTAGGATCGCACGCCAAATCTGAGACGGGTGAGAGCCCAGCTCAGCTGACAGCAGATTAGTTCCTGGGAAGTAAACTGCCTTGAGAATCCTAGCACTGAGCGATGTAGGTTCCTGGAGAATGCGCCACGCTTGCCGTGCTAGCAGGGCAAGGTTGAACAACTCTATATCACGGAAACCCATACCACCCGCGTATTTTGGTTGTGTCATCTTCTCCCAGGAGACCCAGCACGTGCTTCGCTTACCATCTTTGCTGCCCCACCAAAATTTCCGCAGCATAGCGTTGATATGCTCGCACAGGCCCCTCGGTAGTTTGAAACACGACATGGAAAAAGTTGGAACTGCCTGGGCTACTGATTTAATTAGTATCTCTTTCCCTCCCACTGAAAGTAATTGTTCCATCCATCCCAGTACCTTCTTCCAAACACGGTCCTTCAAATATTTGAAAGCTCCACTCTTGGATCTACCAACGTCAGATGGCATCCCAAGATACTTCTCATTGAGGGTTTCTCGCTGTACCTCTAGCACTGTTTTGATTCCCTCTCTGATAACTTCTGGACATCCCTTGCTGAAAAATACAGAGGACTTGTCCATGTTGATGCGTTGCCCTGAAGCATTACAATACTTTGCCAAGACATCTTTAATCTCCTGTGCTCCCTCCAAACTTGCCTTGATGAACAGCAGGCTATCATCCGCGAACAAAAGGTGGTTCACTGCCGGGGCCGTGGGAGCCACACTAATGCCATTGAGTGCTGATGACTGAACTTGGTTTTTTAAAAGGCACGAAAGGCCCTCTGCTGCTAACAAGAACAAATAGGGGGAAATGGGGTCACCTTGGCGGATCCCCCTTGATGGTTGAAACTCCTCTTGTGGTGAGCCGTTGAATAGCACCGAGAAAGACACCGAAGATACCAATCTCATGACAAGCGTAACCCAAGTACTACTGAAGCCAAGTTTTAGCATAATTGCTTTCAAATAGCTCCACTCAACACGGTCATATGCCTTCCGCATATCTAACTTCAACGCACAGAACCGATGCTTCTTTGCTTTTGTGCGTTTCATGAAATGAAGACATTCATAAGCCGTGATGATATTATCTGTAATCAGCCTCCCAGGAACAAACGCCGATTGTTCCTCGGATATAATGTCAGGTAGGATGGTTTTCAGTCTGTTTGCCACCACCTTAGATGCGATCTTGTAGACCACATTGCACAAACTGATAGGTCGAAATTGTCCTAGCTCAGTCGGGCTTGCAACCTTTGGAATCATAACAATAAAGGTTTTGTTGATGCTCTGGGGACTCTCCTGCCCCGAGAGAACACGTAGAACAGCTTCTGCTACTTCCTCTCCGCATGTCTCCCAATTTCGTTGGAAGAAATGCGCGGGAAACCCGTCCGGACCCGGCGCCTTTGTCGGGTACATCTCAAACAGCGCTGACTTAACCTCCTTGGCAGTAAAAGGAGCATCAAGTTTGCGGTTCATCTCTGAATCCACCCTGTTGGGTACACAGTTCAGCACTTCTTCCATGCCCGTAACACCCTCGGACGTGTACAGATTCTGATAAAAATCACTTGCCATTCTCCCCATCCCAGTATCACTTGTGATCTTGGTACCATCATCTTGAAATAGTTCGGAAATACGGTTCTTTTTCCTACGTTGGCTAGCTCGCAGGTGAAAGAAGCGCGTATTTTTATCTCCCTCCGACAGCCATTGTACCCGGGATCGTTGCCTCCACATCATCTCCTCACGGTGCAGGACTTCAGCCAATCGTTCCACCAATTTGAGTTCAGCATGGGACGGCCTCTCCCGGTTTGGTTGACTGCGCAGATCACCTAGTTCCCGTTGAAGTGTCTTTATTTGATGTCTCACACTTCCAAACGTTTCTTTCCCCCAACTCGACAAGCAAGCTGAGACAGATTTTAGTTTCTCTTGCAACTCATTGGCTGATCGACTCTTTCTCTTGGAACCCCACGTCTCAGCCAGCAACGTAGCAAAATTATCATGTGTCTCCCACATAACCTCATACCGAAACAAGTTCTCACCCTGACGACGTTGTTGTCTAGGAGAGCACTGCAGTAGTGTCGGTAGATGATCAGAAGTTGCGTAACTCGGAAGATGTAGTACCTCAGCTTCTGGAAACCTTGCACACCAGGACGGCGACGCCAAAGCACGATCCAGACGGACGCGACAATACTCTCCCCCCGCAACTTTCTTCTCAAAAGTCCATGGGACTCCTCTGTAGCCCAAATCGCACAGGCCACAAACATCAACAACATCTCGGAACCCCATTATCTGGCTCCAACTCCGTTCATTCACCCCCTCGTGCTCCTCTCGTCGCAGGACTTCATTGAAATCCCCGATGCACAGCCAAGGTAGGTCATTCGATGAACGGATAAATTTGAGCATGTCCCACGTCTTGTGGCGCTCATTAGCCTGGGCCTCACCATACACGACAGTGAGGCGCCACGGATCCTTCCCCTGCTCTGAAACAACAACATCCACATGGTATTGCGAGTAGGGTAACACTTCCATTTTTATTGAATCATTCCAAAAGATACCAATGCCGCCACTGCGGCCCTCACTACTAACAGCAAAACTTTTATTAAAACCTAAAGAATGCGATAAACCTTCCACTCTAGTTTTGTGCAGCTGAGTCTCCACTACACAAAGAATGGATGGGGCATGACGCTCCGCCAACAGGCGAAGATCTCTGACTGCCGCTGCTCCGCCCAGAGCACGGCAGTTTAGGCTTAGGACACTCATTGCGCCGGGCGGTCCTCCTTCTCAGAGGCCGCCGAAATAGTTGGTGTCTTGTCCTTCTTTGGGGTTGTGTGCTTCTTGGACCGTTTCTGCTCCCTCGCTGATGGTGGAGGCGGAGGGGTTCCTTCACGGGGCGGGTACGTCTTCCCATGGCTGTCCTCTGAGAAGTCGAGCTTCTGCTTTGCATTTACCCCATCACTCTCCACAATCACTCCTGGTCCTTTCCACGTGAGCATCATCGCATCCCCATTATTCTTCTCCTTTGCAGTTTCCTTCGCAGGGCTACCCTCTGTCAAGCGGGCATCCTCTGAAGTTCGCTTACGGTTCTCGACGGACGGGTTCCCAACTCCGCGGCCACGCCCACCATCACGGCCTCCGCGCCCAGCTCTACCACGCCCTGCCCTACCAGCACCACGGCCTGGCATATCTTGTCTAGCTCCCTGACCTTCCTTTCCCGTTGGACGATTGGGAGGAACTCCATGCAGCCGTGTCCTGTTCCATGGGATATCAGCAAGCAGCCATTTTCCAAATTTCACTTCGCCCGGAGAGTGTTCCCCGGTACCACACTCCTCTTGCTCGTGTCCAAGGAGGCCACAAACCCCACAAAAACGAGGTATCTTTTCATACTTGACCCTCATGATCACATGCGCCCCTCCTTCTGGCTTGAAAGCCACAAAACGGGTAAGACACTTCCTGACATCCAGCCATACTCTGACACGGACGTGATCTCCTCCTTCAGAGCCCGAACTAGTCATGTCCACCATGATGACCTCGCCAATGCTTCCGGCCACACCGGTGATCAGCTGCTTCTTGCGGTATAGTTCTGGTACATCATATACCCTCACCCATGCATGGATGCGGTTCAGCTCTACCGACGAGGCTCTACATAATATTTCTTTAGAGGAATCATAATATTTCTTAGTAGTTCGACTACGGCATACACTCATGGGCTGATCATCTTGTGATGTAAGCAACGAAGTCGTCCAGGCCTTTGGTCGAGGAGCCGTCCTTTGCGACGGAGGCACGAACGGCTTCACCGAGCACCTTCGCCCGCTGCCGCACTGCCACCCCATTGTCGGAGACCATCGCCTCCTTGATCACCTCCTGGATGGCCATAGCCGGTACCACCTCACTGTGCTTCTCCCATGGCCTCACGAGGAGGCCGACCTTGAGATACTTGCAGAGGAACTCCGCGTCCCACGGCTGATCGGAGTGCATTGGCCAAGCGAGGATGGGCTTGCCGTGGCTCAGGCTCTCCACGGTTGAATTCCAGCCGCAGTGGCTCATGAACGCCGCCGTGGCGGCGTGCGCCAAGATCTCCAGCTGCGGTGCCCACCCGGTGATCACCAACCCCGTCCCCTCAGTTTCTGTAGTGAACTGGGAGAGCAGCTCGCCGTGGCGGCTCTCGGCGCTGGACTCGGCAAATATGTCGGCTCGGTCGGCGTCGCGCAGCACCCAGATGAACCTCTGCTTGCTGCCCTTCAGTGCCGCTGCCATCTCCGCGATTTGCTCTGCCCGAAAAGACGACGTCGTTCCGAACGACACATAGAGCACTGATGCCGGCGGCTGGTGATCGAGCCACTCCATGCATTCATGCCGCATCTTCCCCGGCGTCCGGGCGCTCATGTCCAGCAGCGGGTTCAGCGGCCCGACCGCGAAGAGCTTCTGGTCCTTGAACTCCGGGTGTTCGGCGATGGCGTCGATGAACTCTCCCTCGAGCGCGCGACACGTGTTCATGACGAGCCCGGCCGAGGCGACGCCACCCCCTTCCTGCAGCTCCTTCTCGGTCCTGAACACGTACTCCACGAACTCCTTGGACATGCACGCGTCGATGGGGAGGAACCGGAGGCCGTGGTCGCGCAGCAGCCTGTGTTCCGCGTCCAGCCACCCGATGTTGTACGAGATGGCGACGCACTGCAGCCCGAACGCCTCGCCGTTGCTCAGCCGCGCCGCCTCCAGCGCGGCGAAGGAGTTGAGCTTGTCGTAGACGACGACCACGCGGCGGTGGGCGGCCGAGAGCGTCCTCAGGAGTTCTCCGAGCGGGGCGCCCGCGGCGGCGGTGAAGGTCTCGAACATGGGCATGAGGTGGTTCGGGAACGGAGACGGGGCTGTCGGGTCGGGGGCCGGGGACGCGTAGGTGGAGACGTCGAGGTCGTGGAACTGGATGGAGTCGAGCGCCTTGGGGTCCCAGCCGTGCACGCGCGACCTCGCCTGCCGGACGTGCGCCGCGGGCGCCGCGTAGTGCACCGGGAGCCCCCGCGACGCGACCAGCAGGGACAGGTGCATCAGCTGGTTCAGGTGTCCCTGCGCCGGGAAAGGTACCGCGACGAAGGCCACTGATTCGAACGAGTCGCTCGCCATTGATTTTGTTCGTTTGTACTGTTTACTTCTGCTCGTGGCGTGGAACCTGGAGTGACAGTGGCGCTATATATATATAGTCGACGAGAGATCTCTCTTCCAACAAGAGTGACTAGTTCTGAGCTCTGCCCAATTAATCAATGCCAACATGTATCCGAGCCAATCTGCATTGCAACACAGGATCGGGAATATGATAGAATATGTCCCCTGATTTCTAAGAGATTGGCTGATCGATCATACATATTGGCATATGCAGTGACGTAGTAGTACTAGTACTGTGCTTTGTCCAATTAAGGAGCATCCGAGCCAATTCAACATTGTTCATCGCAATGAAGGAGGATATGATAGAATATGTCCCAGTTTCCCCATAAGAAAACGCCCGATCATTGGTTTTAGCAGCGGAATTGACCGAATCATTGATATCAGCATATGAAAGCAGTGACGTGAACAACAACTCAACTTAGCGGCACACAGGCCGGGTATGCTACATACTGCCCGGACGGAGCCCAGCTTGTATTTTTCCTAGAAAGCTTCTTGGCAACGACGATGGCGTCGATCGGGATAACTCTGCGGAAGATGCGCGCCGCCTTCGTCGTGACACTTGGAGCGAGGAACCTCGCCGTGAACCGGCCGGCCGGCTTTGCGACGGCAAGCAGGGAAAACGCCAACGCCGTCCTCGTCAGCAGATGAGCAGAGGACAAATAATGATCTCTCACCGTGCTCTGTTTTTGCCCCCAACAAGCGAATATGCGTGTGAATTCGTCCATACACTACACATGGTACGGTAGTAAACGTTTGCCGCTTTCTGTCTTAGCCGCATTCTACGCCTCGCTATCGAAATTGTGCAAATGTAACCCCGCAAACAAAAAAAATTTGTGCAAATGTATGGCAGAATCGTCTGACGTCTCTCATGTAGGGGTAGACGACATGAAGCTCGAGGCTCGACAAGGCTCGACGCGGGCTCAGGCCGGCTCAAAGGTCTGACAAGCCAAGCCCAAATCTTTCAGGCAAGGCTCGAGGCTCGACAAGACGGCTCGGTGAAACTCGCAAGCCTATAACATGAATATGATTAGGTTGTCATCGTTGCTTCATTAGCTAATTTACTTTTTTTTCTGGATCCTTGTTAATGCACTACTAATATGGCATTGGTGAACCGCGCAAGTAGGATACGTACGCCCTACACTGCGGTGACGTTGTCGATCCAACATGCCAATTAACTTCTTATGTCATTTATGAAACTTGTTAGACTATGTTATGAATATATTCGTGCTTATTGTTGATTATAATATTGTAATGTCACACTTTTAGCAAAGGGTATGTCAAGTTTTTGTATTTTATCGAGCCTTCGAGACGGTTTGCAAGTTTTATTGAGCTGGCTTGTCGAGCCTTGCCCGAAAGATTTGAGCTTGGCTTGTCAGACCTTCGATCCGAGCCCGAGCCGAGCCTCGAGATTCATGCCCACCCCTACGGTAATGTGTTCGGCAGCATGCATTACCAACTGGCGGGCCAAGTGACCATCACCATTCGTACCAGTACTCGATGCAATAGGCCTGCAAGGGAAAAGGCTTAAAAGCCGACGCACGTGGGCCTCAATGAAACCAACGTTTCTACCTTCTTAAAAAAAGATGTTGATATTACCTCCGATCCAAAAAAAAACTGTCAGCTACTAGCACAGCTCGGTAATACGTATATAGGTGTTTTCCGGCGACAATTAATCTGGTTCGGAGGGCGTAGTACTAACAGTGTTGGTGTTAGGCCATTCTTTAACACCTACAGTACTACGTAAAAAAACCTACTACCACTACTCTACAAGTAGTACGTCTTATCTATTTTTTTTTTGTCTCTTTACAGTTGGATGTGAGAATTAAATGTGTGGATAAAATGCTAACATTATACTTTATTTGTTACGATACCTTTTCTGCGCAAGTGCAATAAATGCTGAAACTATGCCCACTTCTCGTCGATGTTAGTATGGGCTTAATCTGGAATGATATGAGAAATAGATTTATTAGAAATGCAAAAGTTCTTACATTTTGGATCAACTTTAAAAAAAGGAAAGAAACTACATTTTCCATAACGGAACAACTTCTAGCAGCACTATTTTTTGAGCTGCTCTAGCAGTAGTGTTCGGTATTCTTTCAGTTTTGGGGTTTTATGCTGACAAGTGAACATCTTTATGTAGTTAAGTTGTACCATACTGTTTAATTAAGAGAAAACCAAGGAAGTATGCTCTAGCAGACTAGCAGTGATGCTTTATCCTCGCTCGTCTCATATTTCTGCGCTTGTTCTCAGCTGTTAGCACGCCGCATATTTATAAAACCACCTCTCACTAAGAAACAACAAAGGGTCCATAGCTCAGTGGTAGAGCAATTGACTGCAGATCAATAGGTCACTGGTTCGAACCCGGTTGGGCCCTTTTATACTTTTCTTCCATCCTATATTCTTTTCGTGCAGGTTCTAGGTACTGAACTTTATATTTCCCTCTCTCATTTTTTGCAGGTTCCATTCTCTATTTTTAGGAATACAGATTCCATAGCTGGTAAAGTATACTAAATATTTAAAAATGTATTTGTATATATTTTTTTGGGTTACACATGACAAAGCTCAAATGATTCTTGGTGAGGATACAAATACATACGGGCTCTTCTCGCCAAGGAAATACAATTGTGCTAAAAGAGGGGGACCATCAAACCGTAAGAAATTTGAATATGTGAAAAGACATGGAAACGAATTGAAGGGCCCTTTATATTTTTCTTCCATGCTATCTTCTTTTCGTGCAGGTTCTAGGTACTGAACTTTATTTTTCGCTCTCTCATTTTTTGCAGGTTTCATTATCTGTTTTTAGGAATACAGATTCCATGGCTGGTAAAGTATACTAAATATTTAAAAACGTATTTGCATATATGTTGCATTCTGCTCTGGAAGAGCCCGTTGTGACCTTTTATACTTTTCTTCCATCCTATATTCTTTTCGTGCAGGTTCTAGGTACTGAACTTTATATTTCCCTCTCTCATTTTTTGCAGGTTCCATTCTCTATTTTTAGGAATACAGATTCCATAGCTGGTAAAGTATACTAAATATTTAAAAATGTATTTGTATATATTTTTTTGGGTTACACATGACAAAGCTCAAATGATTCTTGGTGAGGATACAAATACATACGGGCTCTTCTCGCCAAGGAAATACAATTGTGCTAAAAGAGGGGGACCATCAAACCGTAAGAAATTTGAATATGTGAAAAGACATGGAAACGAATTGAAGGGCCCTTTATATTTTTCTTCCATGCTATCTTCTTTTCGTGCAGGTTCTAGGTACTGAACTTTATTTTTCGCTCTCTCATTTTTTGCAGGTTTCATTATCTGTTTTTAGGAATACAGATTCCATGGCTGGTAAAGTATACTAAATATTTAAAAACGTATTTGCATATATATTTTTGGGTTACACATGACAAAGCTCAAATGATTCTTGAGTGAGGATACTAATACATACGGGCTCTTCTCGCCAAGGAAATACAATTGTGGTAAAAGAGGGGGACCATCAAACTGTAAGAAATTTGAATATTTGAAAAGACATGGAAACGAATTGAAGATAGCAAGGAGGACCAATCACTACCTTATTGTGTCTCACTCTTTTTGTAACCAAAAATCTTGTCGGAGCCACACCCTCCCGCCCTTAATGAATTTTTTTTACTGTCAAGGCATCGAGCGAAATAAATGGTAGTGAAAGTTGTGATGCAGGTTGCATTCTGCTCTGAATGATGTTGTGTAATAGTGTGAGTACAGTGATTTGACCCTTCTAGTGCAGCTAACAAGAAATTTAAAAATAGATGCTATTTAATTAAATGGGAGAGTATGCCCGTATTGGAAAAAGTTAGAGGATTTATGGTTCAAAGGTTTGTATAACTTAACATGTATGTTCTAGCACGTCGGGAGTAGAGGCTTCTCTGTAAACCAAACTCTCTTTGTGAAAGAGTTTTTGTTTAGATAAAAAGCTATAAAACCCGGCTTTAAAAAATTAATAAAGTCAATGAGCCACAATATACAAAGTGTTGAGTAGATCCTCTTACAAAACAAAGGCCACAAGATCATGAAGCAAATTTAACGGTCAAGGTGTTGACCAAGAATTAACTAAACCATCTGGTTGCACACAATTTCAAAAGATGTGCAACTTACACACCAACACAAATCACGAAGCAAATTCCAAAGACTAAGTATATATAGATGACCAATATTTATATACATATTTTTCTCAGTTGCGCACAATTACAACTCATGTGCAACTCTAATGCTAGCACGACGCAAATTTAAAGTCTAAAGATGACATTTACTCAATTCTTTAAGGGGTCTGCTGTTTGTCAGCTGGCTGTGATTGAATTCGTTTACAATCGTTTTTCTGCCCGTCCATCTTTTTTTGTGATTCGCGCTCGGGTGTGTCAGTTTGAGCCCGTGTTTTCGCGCGTGCTCGGTGCTCCCGTTTGGGTCGGCCCATCTGGATTGGGTTTGGGTTCTTTCGGGGGTGGGCTTCTTTCATGTCTTAAGATTGTGTCCGGCTTCTTCCTTTTCCACGTGTCGTTTTCATTCGGTGTTGAGAGAGAGGATGGGAGACAGGCGGAGCTAGAGGAGGCCGCGTCGTCTTCGCCATTTTTGAATCTGCTTCATGGCGAGAACCGGCGTCGGGGAGAGGAGAGGCCGACGGCGACTGAGGTAGTCATTCGCTCAGCTACCCTGTTGCTCTGCCGCTTTTTTCCTCGTCTTTTGTGTATAGGTTAGCTCTGCTTCTCCCCGTAGCATCTGATTCATGGCGAGAACCGGCCTCGGGTTGGTGATGTGAGGCCGACGGCGGTTGCGGTAGTATTTAGCTCAGCTACCCTTTTCCTCAGGTGTCTATGGTAGCTTGTTCACCCCCGTAGCATCCTCTGGCTCACCTGATTTGGAGTTTGTTGGCGAGATTCAGGTCGCCGGAGACGACGAGATTTTAGGTCGCCGTTGACGGATCTCGAATTTGTTCTGTGTTTGTTTTCAGTATACGCGCGCTTGTTTGTGTAGTTGTTTCGAGCAAATCCCTGAAGGCGAGGTGGGGTTGGCTTTTTGCTCTGTTTTTGGTTTCGCAGTAGGCAGGCGGATGTTCTAGCTGCGGTCTTGTCGAATTAGCAAGGATTTTGCTCGTCTTTTGTGTATAGGTTAGCTCTGCTTCTCCCCGTAGCATCTAATTCATGGCGAGAACCGGCCTCGGGTTGGTGATGTGAGGCCGACGGCGGTTGCGGTAGTATTTAGCTCAGCTACCCTTTTCCTCAGGTGTCTATGGTAGTGTGTTTGTTTTCAGTATACGCGCGCTTGTTTGTGTAGTTGTTTCGAGCAAATCCCTGAAGGCGAGGTGGGGTTGGCTTTTGCTCTGTTTTTGGTTTCGCAGTAGGCAGGCGGATGTTCTAGCTGCGGTCTTAGTCTAGCTGCAGAGGCGCTGTGGTCATATGTTTTTGATTTTTTTTTTGAAGGAACCCATGATTTTTTATGGTGCGGAGGTGGAAGGTGGCTGCTTAATCTGTTATATGGGGAGCGTAGTTCGAATGTATATGCAGTGTTCTTAGAGGTGCTTCAGAGGTGGCCTCCCCCGTTGGAGGTGCGAGGTGTTTTTTCAGTATGTGTGGCGAATGTATGTTGTAGTTTTGTGAATTCTCTTAGTTTCAGAGCTTTGTGTAGAGCTTTCTGTTTCAGAGCTTTTATTTGATTTTCATGTTTCTGTTAGTTCAGATTGTTTTTGGTAATTGGAGTAACCTATTAGAATGTTTTTAGAGAGTGAAATTGTTCATATGCTTTTTTGTGGAGTCCCTTTTTTTCTGCTCGCCCTGCTCCGTAGACTAGAGTACTCGCCTTTCAGCATTCCAGATGCAAGCCGGCTCTACTAGCAACAGTTTTAGTAATATACATGGAAGCTTTTTGTCTGAAATTTTTTGTATTGAATTTTTATGCAGATCCCGTATACAGCTTTCTGAGTTGGGAGATGAGCGTTTCGACGCTGATAACAGTGAAGGAAACAGTTTGTGTAGCAGCTACGACGTATGTTTGTTTTTGCTCATGAATTGGGCTATTATATATTTTTCTGTTTTGATTCATTTTTTTTTGTTAATTTTTTTTTTTTGTGTGTTCTTCTTTTCTTCCTCCTTTAGGATATGGATTTACACTCAAGAGACAGGGCTCTTGATGATGCTGTGTTTGGGTTTTTCATGAAACAGGTATGATTTCTTTTTTGTTTTTAGTTATTGTATGTCTTTTTTTTCTGAATTCATCAGTTTTCATTTCTAGTGGTTTTTCGTAACTAATTTATTTTCTGTTTCTTTTTTTCATACAGTCCCTTAGATCTTTGAAGAGGAATTATTCTGATTTTTGCAAGGATAATGATGTCTCTCCAATCATCATGGTATTATTTAAGTAGAAATTATATAGTCTTTTATTCCGGGTCTGTGTTTTTGTGCTGAATTTTTTCCATTATGCCCACATTTATGTTCTTACCGTTCCTCGTAGGGCAAAAAGTGCAGGAGGGTTGGTGTTGACAAGTCTGTTTTCTCAAAGTACTCTTACAAGTATTTTGTAGAAATCATTAAGAAGCTGACGAAGCATCAGAGAGGTGTCATTGAGAAGTTTGGTTTTGGGAGTCTTCTTATGCTTGACATCTGCGACATCCCTTCTGAGTTTGCTCGTTGGGTTGCAAACTGCATTGAGCCTGTATGCTCTCAGATTACAGTGCAGTGCCGATCTATTGACATATCAAACAGGACTTTTCATGTTGTTCTGGGTATTCCTTTTGGCGGGTTTGACATACAGTGTAACATCAGTGAAGGCCAGGAATTCATACTTGGGCACTTTGGACTGTCATCATTGCCTCATATTACTTTTTTTGGTAATAAGCTTAGTGTGCCTGGTGAACTTAGCGATCATGATGTTTTTGTATGTTTCATGGCTATTGCTTTGCACTGTTTCCTCTGCCCTAGTTCTGAAGATCATGTTAGTGGCAAGTACCTTTCTGTGCTTAAACATCCAGATTCAGCTAAGGATCATGATTTCAGCAAGCTGGTATATGAGCATTGTTTGTCTAGCATAAATCAGTTCATCATGATGGGGAAGCTTAAAGGGAGGAGGCAGAGAGCCCCTCTATGTTGCAACTATGCCCTAGCGGTTTGTTAATATATACCTTTGTGCATATCACAGTACCTTTTTTGTTGATGTTTCTGATTTTTAGGTTATTATTTATCTTTTCTGTGTTTTTTTCAGGTTCGTTACCTAGATTGCTTGGATTTTGGGAGGCAAAATGTCGATGTTTCTGTTCCAAGGTTAGGTGTTTGGAAAGGTAATATGATCAAGTTTTTCTCTGAGCTAGATCGAAAAAAGCGGAACCAGTTCGGGAAGAGGCAGTTGAGAGAAGGCTTGGCAAGTGGACGTGTTGCTGATCTGAACTACAAAACCATCAAATCTCCTGTGTTTCTCTCTTTTTCACCTGGTTTCAGGAAGAATGTGCACACAAGTTTTGCAAGTAATCTGAGGCCTGATGTATGTTTTTATTTTTCGGGGTGGGGTTCCAGTGTTTTTTTCTTTGTATTTTGCTTTTTTTTGTTCAAATGAGCTTAAGTTGTGTTTTTTTTTGCTTTTTGTGTTTTTATGCAGATAATTGATGGCATCATAAACGTCGCAGAAAATGGCGTGTCGAATATCTCTGCATCTAATAAACAAAAGTTTCAGTTACTTGTGACTAATATGTTGGATTTTCTACGCAAAGCAAGTGCCAGGCCGAAGTCTGCTCCTATAGCTTGTGCTGATCCTAATGCCATCATTGCAGAGAAGGGTGACCAGGTGGATGACAAAGTATGTTTTCTATGTTTTCTATATATGACTAGGTGGCTGACTAATATGTTGTGTTTTGCAGCCAGTAGACATAAAGAAGAGCAAAGGTTCATGCATTGTTTGCAGTGGAGGAGTTGCAGTTCAGAAAAAGGATGTTCATGTACCAGTCATAAAAATAGATGATAATCGTATATCTGATCAAGGTTTGTGGTTCTTTTTCTTTCTATAGCCAAATTCATTTTGATTTTTTGTGTTTTTTTGTTATATTTATTTCCTTTTTGTCTTTTTTTTCTTCTTCTAGGCACCCCAGATTGCATGATAACTAAGGTTGTGCCTCCCCCAAATATGTCATTGACAGGTTAGTTGTAGTGACCTGGAATAAAAAAGCATCCATGCAAGTATGAGTTTATTTTTTGTTCTTTTGTATTTTTTCTAAGTGTTTTTTGTCTGTTGATCAAATCTTTTTTTTTTTTATCCAGCACCTGTAATGAAACCCATAGTTAAAGTCAAGAAAAGGAGTTGCAATTTAGTACCAGTGAGAGATGATGAAACTTTTATCAGCCAGGGGTCTTTGAAACGCAGTTCAGATGTAATAGCGAATGAGTTATTTGTGTCACCTGTCGGCCGGTTCTCTCTGAATGATTCTCAGGTTTCTTTCTTTTCTTGTTGCAAAGTCCTTTTTTGTGTTTAGTTACACAATACTATTTTTTGTTTGTTCTTTTTTGTAGTGTCTTTCTTAATAGTTTTTGTGGTATGATTTATTTGTACCTATATAAAACAGCCAAATACTTGTAATTTTAAGATTAAACGGCATTTTCAAGCTAAAGGTCCTGGATCAGAACATACTCCAATTCTTGTCCCCGAAGTTTCTCCAAATGCTAATGTGGTAATTTTCTGTTTTTTTTCTTTTGTAAACTATTTTCGTTTACTTTTTGTTACGTTGTTGTGCTTTTTACAAGTTTCTTCTTTGTGTGGTTATAGTTGGTGGGCTCAAACGACTTCAGGAGAAGGTGCAGCATGATGTCGAAACAAGCTGATAGAACATACAACAACATGTTTATTGGTCAGAGGGCAGGGTTTTCTTTCGCTGCATCACCTGATCATTCACCCGACTACAATAATGTCGAGCAACCGCTTGATGTGAGGGTGAAGGGAATTCTGAGTGGGCGATTCAAGCATTTGTTTGTTAATTTTGTCATGACGGGCCAAAACCCACCTCTGCAGCACAACACTAGGTTCCCTGTATCTGATGAGGACATAATCAAATATGCGGCCATTGTAGAGCTTGGTCACAACACACTAACGATGAAGTATGACGGTGACCATATTCTCTTTTTTCTATTTTCAGTATCTTTCTTCCTTTTTATTCTTTTTACCATGTGTTTTTAAGTCTTTACACAAAAATATTACACAGGAAACTTTACTTTACCCAGAAGTGCACTGCAATTATCAGTCTTTGTCAGAATCTTTAATGCCTGGAGGTGAAGTTGACAATTTCTTCTTGACGTGCTTCTGTCGTTTGTTGTTCAAGGAGAAGCACCCATCATCATCTGGGAGACATTATTTCTTTCCAATCATAGGCGTAAGTTTTTTTAATATGCATGTCTTTTTTTTTAATATGTTTTGTTGCCATTTCTGTTTTTTTGAAGTATATGTCATATTTTCTGTAGGAGGCTTTATTGAAGTACCAAGTTTACCCTAATGATACTCTCATTAAAAGTTCTTTTGAGGGTGCTTCTAAAGCAAGCAGGGGAAGAAAGTTGGGGTCTACATCTAATAGGGTATACCATGTGTTTTTTGTGTTTGCATGTTTCTTTCCATTGTGTTTTTTTTCACTTGTGTATGATAACCATCACACTTTTTTGTGTTTTTTTATATAGCTTTTCTTCCCTATCGTCGAATCCCATCATTGGTTTGTTTTTGTCGTGGACTTCGAACAGAAGCTATTTGCATTTCTCGACTCTCTGCACCACAAGGATTCAGATTTTCACCTTCGTAAGAAGAATCTTTTGGTTAGTCTGCACAAGTGTTGTTCTGTTTCTTACATTTCTTTTTTCTTTTTTTGTATTATAATTTCACTCCCCCCCCCCCTTTTTTGTTACGCAGGTTGAGAACTTTATCCATGTTTGGGAATTATTCGTGAACAATGATCACAACCTGGCCGATTTCAGATACATGTACCCTAATGTTCCAAAGCAGGATAACCTGTATGTTTAACTTGTTGTATCTTCTCTATATTTTTTGTTTTCTGTGTTTCTGCATCTTGTTTTTATAATTTTTGTTAATTTTTCATCTCTTTTTCTTTTTGTAGTCTGGACTGTGGTGTTTTTGCAATGAAGTACATGGAGACTTGGAAGCCATTTGTAGACTTGAGTCAGGTTTTCTCCGACAAAGATATTTTGAACATTAGGATCCAGTATGCTATCAGGGTTTATTTCCACACTCACAATGATACAGATACTAGCTTGGTTTCAGATTTTTACAATGAGGTAAATTATATCTGTTTTTTTTTTATTTTTTGCCTTTTTCTCTGTACTTATTACTTATATCTTTTTCTTCATTTTTTCAGTGATGAAGGATATAATTTGGCAGCCATAAGAAGGATATGTTCTTATACTATAGATGTCTATGATTTCAGCTATCTTAGTTGTATTTTCATGTACCCTCTTTTTAGAATTTTGTAACAACTTTCATGCTTATGGTTGTCATTGTCTGTGCCTTTATGTTAATGCCCTTTAAATGTGTTTGTGGTGCTTTATTTGTTTTGTGAATGTGTTAGTGGTGCTTTTTTGTGTTTGTGTGCCTGGCTACTGGAGGCGGAAGGCGGAGGCTGTCTGTGCCTCATTCTGCAGTGTCATTTTCATATTCAGTAATTCTGTGTTTCAGAGTTTCAGTCTATGTACTTATTTTTATTTAGTTTCTTATTTTTACATTTTTATTGTTAATCGTGGGCGGTGGTTAGGGGGATGTGGTGGAGGTCGACACGGGGTAACCCTGCCTATCCAACATGTAAATGGGGATAGCCGGTCCCAAGCCCGGTAAAAAGGGGAGGGGTGTTTATTTCTCTCTCAGCTTTAGTTGTTCGATTCTTAGTCTTTGACATCTTAGGGGGTTAGTTGGTCTGGTTTCTTTTTTTAGTGTTCATTTTCATTTATGTTCATGCCCTTTAAATGTGTTCGTGTTGCTTTTTTGTGATGTGAATATGTTAGTGGTGCTTTTTGTGTTTGTGTGCCTGGCTACTGGAGGCGGAAGGCGGAGGCTCAGGGTATTGTTCTTTGATCTATGTTGTCTTTGTGTCAGTCATTCATGCTTCTTACCTGTGTCTTTTTGTTTTCCTAATTTTTTTCTCTTATCTATGTTTTCTTTCCGTCGGTATTTTCTTTGTCTCTTGTGTTATTTGTCAATCACGCTTCTTTCCGTCAGTGATCTATCTTTATTTTGCCTGTATTTATGTCTGTTTGTATTCCTATATGTTCATGTTTTTGCTTGGTTCAGTTTATGAGTTAGTGTCTGTCATTTTCAGTTTTCAGTGTTTCAGTTATTGTTTCAGATTTTTGTAGTGTCATTTTCAGAGTTTTTAGAGTTTCAGTCTATGCATGTGTGTCATGATCCAGGTGTTGAACTGCCAGTCCTGCTTTGTTTGTCATAAATAGTCAGTATTTTTTGTGTCAGTCTTCTGAATTAGTCTTTATCTATTTTTGTACTCTGTTGTGGTTTTATGTATGTGTCAGTCATTCGTCTATGATTCATTCCTTTGTGTGCGTGTGCGTGTGCTTTGGTTGGTGATTTGGATGTTAAACGTGGACATCTGTGTCTTGTTTCTCTGAACACTCTTTAATTTACCCAGCCTTTTGTTAAAGTGTTTGTCTGAATTTGTTTAAGATCTTCCTTCCTACTCGTGTCATTCTCATTTTGACATGCTGTCATTCTTGTTTCTCCGAATTTTCTCTTTGTTGCAAAACAAATAGATAAACAAGGATAAATAAAAGCTTAATATGCAAAATATAAGTTCAACTGAATTTTCTCAAAACTTTTTTTGTGTTTTATTTGTCTGTCACACTTCTTTCCGTCGGTGATCTATCCAGATTGTCTGAATTTATGCATGTGTGCATTTCCCTTATGTGTATGTCTCAGTATGTATAAATGGTCATACAGTATGCATTCCTAGCCAAGCCCCAATAATAAATATTTGTCAAAAACAAACACTAGATCCATATTACATAAGTTATCTGGTAAAATGAACTGAAGTTTCTCAGAAATAAGATGTCTTTGTTTTCTTCCTTTTTTGTGGCTCGCAATGCTTGGGGGGAGGAGGTTGTATGTTGTCTTTGTTGATTCTTTCTTCAGCCAGCTCGACTCTTTTTGCTTTGATTTTCTTCTGATATGGAGTTTCCATTGTTTGACAGCTCTTTTTCCAATGAAATCCATGGGGGTGATGAAGTGTCAGGTGTTTTATTTGTCTGACAATCCAAGCATGCAGTTCTCTTCTTTGCTGCCACAGATCCACTGCTACCACTGTCTTGTGTACCTGGTAAGTTTTTTTAGTTTATATTTTCATCAGTGTTACGAATCATGGGTTTATTCGATGTACATTTTTTTGTGTTTTTTGAAGTGCTCACCAGTTTTTCTCGCAGGGTCTTCTATTATTTTGCTCTTAGCTATGTGAACATGAGCTGGTGCTTGCTCTTTGGGGTTTTTCTTCCCTAGAGCTGCAATCTTCTTTTTCGGCCCAACCGATGCACTGTCAGCGCCCTTAGTACCTGGTAAGTTGGAGCCATAATATGTTAGTGCGTCTATCATTTTTGTATGTTCTGAATAGCACATTTTTTGGAGAACAAGTATTTTTTTTATAACATATACCTTTACCTGATTCATTATTTTTTGGTTTTCGAGTCCTCTTTCGTTTCGGCAAGTTGTACTCTTTGTCCAAGTTGGTGCAACTCTTCTTAGTATGCCCCTTTTGACCACAATGCCCACATGTATAGAAAATTCCTTTTGCTAACTGTTCCTTTATTGTTAGCATCCTTGGCCTTCCTTTTGCATTTGCGACATCAGGGTCTATCAGTTCTATACTCGAGCGTGCCTCCCCATTTGACGATGCAGTTGCAAAGTTTGAAATTGTTCTGATTGTGTCATCATTGTGTTGCAAGCCTTCTTCTTCAGTATCCATTTTATCCATCGCCTCTTCTAGTTTGTCTATTTCTGCGAGGAGGAACTTGTATTTTTGGTCGTTCTTTGAAGCTTTAGAGACTGTACTGACTAGCTTTCTTGAGAGAACGTTGTACCTCAGGAGATCACAATCTGCAACCTTTTCTGACAAAAGATTGGGAATAAGCTTTTTATCATTTTTCCTCCACCTGTCTATGATATATTTATCTGGTATTTTGTCGACAGCAATGTGCAGCATTACTTTTAAAATATGAGAACATAACAGTCCATCCTTGTCAAACTTGCAGCAAACACAGAAGTATTCTTCTTTCAGCAAGTCGATGTGCACAACGTACTCCCGGTGTCTGTGCTCCTTTATGGGGTAATTCTTGGCCTGAAATACAAGGTACAACTCATTCTGTTTTTCTTCTCTAATCTGCAGCCTTGTTACATCTTTCAAAATTGTTTGAAATTTTCTGAATATGTAGACATTGTACAACTCCTCTGCTTGCATCTCTATGTAGTATTTGGTGCCTAATTTTTTTGGGTCAACTTTTTTGTGCCTTGATTTGTGCTCGCTTTCGCCCTCTCTAGAATGTATTGAGTCCATGATGCGCTGGTATTCTCTTAGGAAGCTTGTTATACTGTATGTTGCACCTACTCCTTTCTTGAAAAGCGAGTTTGTTCCCTCACTTCTCGCTGTTGTCTGTAGGAATGGGAAGAAGTTGGTCTTGAAGTACACTGGCACGTATTTCTTCCTTGTTTCCCACAAGTCTTGGAAGTATTTTATATGTCCTATTTTGTAGTCTTTTATCATCTGTTGCCACAGAAACTCAAATTCCTCGACTGTCAGGGAGTTGTCTATAATGTCTTGGAACTCCTCATAGAGCCCTTCATTTGCCTTGAATGTGTTCCCAAGCCCTGCTTCTGCTTTACTTTTCACATGGAACAAGCATGATCTGTGCACTGTATTTTTCAACACGTTTCTGATTGCATTTTTCATTGCCACATCCTGATCTGTAATTATTGTTTGCGGGTGTTTTCCTCCCATAGCCGCTACAAACTCTGTAAATATCCATTCAAAAGCCTTAGTTCTTTCATTCCCCACCAATGCACAAGCAAACAGATATGTGTTTCCATTTGGAGATACTCCTACGATTGGAGCAAATGGTAGGTTGTATCTGTTTGTCAGGAACGTAGTGTCAAAGCTAATGCAATCCCCGCACACCTCGTAGTATGTTCGGGCTTTTGCATCTGCCCATAGTATGCTATGAACCTTGTTTTCCTTGTCTATTTGGAACGAGTAATAGAATCCAGGATCCTCTGCTTTTTTCTTGCTGAAATAAGCCAACACCTCCATCATATCACTGTTCTGCATCTCTCTGTTGATTGTTGTGCCATAGTTGCTCACCTTCTTTTTGTTGTAAGGTAGTTGGTCTGATCCTCCCCTTAGATAAGCTAGCACTGAAACAATCTGTCTGGTAGGGATGTTGCTTTGCTTGAGAGATCTTATCATAGCTTTTTCTTCTTTCGTCATGTATGCATGCGATCTAAAGAATCTGCTCTGTGGGTCAAGCTTGTGGTTATGATGGAGGGTTAGTGTTTTGATCCGCCACAGTCCATCGGTCTCACTGATGATCATCTCTACCCTGCAGTCTGTTTTGTCTATCACTGTACTCTGTCTTTGGGGCACTGTGTTTTCTGTTTCGGTGTCTGTGTTCTTGCCATGCCTGTTGCACTTAACTGTGACCCTTGTTATTTCATTTTTTCTTTTTCTGCTTGTTGTACGGTAAGTCGACACTATTGCTACTGAGAAGCCAACAGCAAATGCGTACATGTTGAAGAAATTCTGAGCTTCATCTCTTGTTTTGAATACCATCCCCACTTCAGGTTTCAAACTATCCTCTATTTGCTTCCCTGCATCTTCTGTTGCTTTCTCATTTTGCAAATAATTTTCGATGTCTTCTTCACAAATTGCTCCTTCTATGTTCTTGTCTTTTTGGTGGAATGTTGGTGATCTTTCTTCTTTGAATGATTCTTCGCTGTCATAATTTGGTATTGTTTTGTTTGGATCCTCAAAGTCTGTCTCTAACTGGTCTCTGCTTGTCTTGTTTTCAGCTTGGACTTCTTCATCGAGCTCTACATTTTCAAACAAGCTTCGTCCCCACGGATCATCGTCAGGTATGTGTTCCTGGTAGTTTGCATCCTGGATATTCAAGTTTGTACAAACAAAATATCATGATTTCATAATCAGAAAACTAGCTTTTTTTTATCTTTTGATTGTGTGTTTATGTTGTTTCCTTACATGAGAATCTTCAGTATGCCCCTGGGCAGTTCCAACATTTGAACTATTGCAAACTTCAGAGTAAGCCTTTGAGTTATTGCCCTCATCAGATAAGAAACCCTGCAGGCATCATATATAAAGAGTTAAGTTCAGTGAGGTTGTCTTTTTGTCCATATAAAATAAAATAGAGAGCAATGTCTGTATGTTTCTTTGTACCTTCTTCTCTGCAGTATGCGTTGTATATAAAGTGTCAAAATCTCCCTGGAGCAATCCTGTGTATGTAAACCCATCCTGCATTTTTGTGTTTGGCACATAGACTATCAATAAATGAGTTTTAATGTGGCAGCAGAACTACTAGTTTTGTGTTTTTGCTGAATGTGGTCAGTATGTGTTGAGCACATCTTTTTTCCAACATGTTTGTTTCTTGTGATTTTTGTGGTATTCAGACTTCACATGTCTTTGGGTTCAGACTTGTATGAGTTTTTTCAATTTTTCCAGGATGATTTTTTTTTCTGTCACTAAGTGTCTACACAATCTACAATAATGCTTCAAATTCAATATACCCTTTGCTATTTTTTCCACTTTTTTGTGTGCAGGATAATTAGAAGAATATATCCAGATCGGGGGGATCACATGGGGGCGACGTAGGGTTCTTGGGAGGGGGAGTGGAGGGAGGGGGCGGAGCACTTACCTGCAGAGCTCTAGCCTCCAAGAATGGATCCAGGTTTGCATCAAATCCTGGCGTTGTCTCCCGATCCTGCTCTTCTTCTTCCATTGTCCCTCTCCTTTTTCTTCTCTCCTACTACTATCTGTTTCTTGAGGAAGAAGAAGGTCACGTCGCACACGCCGCTCATTCCTCTCTGCGCGAACTCATGTCTAGCCAGCCCAGCATGCGGGAACCGGGGCGGGCCAGGTTTGTCCACGGTAAGCCCATATCCAGGCGGGCGAGCTTGCTGGACCGGGGGTGGGGAAACGACTGTTGCCGAATTCGGTTTACTAACGTTTTCAAAATCAGACGGGATGGGACACGTGGACAACTACTACTGGTCGAAAAAACGACTGTGCGCGAATTCAAAAACAGCTAGCTGTAAATTAGACAGTCCCATTAACGACTTAGAATTAACACCACAAGATAAATGACTAGTGGCACGTTAGGAAACCAAAGATGCTGCCTTTGGTATATGTGCGACATCTGACTTTCAGATTGCCTCGTGCAAAGTAGTCAGCCAGTTGCATTGTCAGAAAGCAGAATCGGAAAACTTAAACTAGTCATCCGACTCCAATTTTGGAGCAAGGTGTCCAGTGGGTTGAATCATATTGGGTGTCATCGCCGTCGGCCGGGGCTGCTCTTCCGTCTGAACCTCCACAGACCCCTTCTCCTTATCGTTGTGGCAATCCCCTCCTCCGACGTCGATCCCCTCGTTTTTGGCTCCAACACTCCCTGCCTCCGCCTCGGCCGGCGTGGTCGTTGCTGCGCCAGAGTCCGGGACTGGGTAACCGCACTGGAGCTGCTGTCCAGCTTCGAGAGGAGGTTGATGGTAGTTGCAATGCAGAAACTGAGGGGGCATTGGCATAGCCTGCTGATGGTTGAAGCCAGCGCCAAAATGCGGCTGCTGGTGCTGCTGAATAGAAGGCAATTGCCGCGATTGCTGCACCGCGTAAGCCGCGTTGCCAGGTTGTTGTTGCTGCTGCTCCATCATGCGTTGGCAGCGTTGCATCATCATAATTTGATTCAGAAGTTGCTGATGCACCCGCCTCTCGCGCATCTCTTCCGTCTCCGGTTGCCTCTGCATCACCGGATGGCTCGGGACAGTCGTCGGCCGTGGTGGTATGGACGCTTGACCGGCCGGGGAGCTCGCCACAGTCATCGCCCGTGGTGGTCTGAGCGCTTGGCCGGCCGGGGAGCTCGGGACAGTCATCGCCCGTGGTGGTCTGAGCGCTTGGCCGGCCGGGGAGCTCGGGACAGTCATCGGCCGTGGTGGTCTGAACGTTTGGCCGGCCGGGGAGCTTGGGGCAGTCATCGGCCGTGGTGGTCTGAACGTTTGGCCGGCCAGGCCCGGTTGTCGCATCATCATTGCCTGATCAAAATAGCCAGGGGAAGGAACGGGTGTTGGCCGGTACGCCGGCATCTGGCTGTTGAATGCCATCGGCGGCCGCGGCATGGATGTATGTGGGTTGTACGCCATCGACCGCCCTGTTCCACCGTAGTAGCTGGGGTACTCTGTAGTTCCGGAACACGTCTGCATGCCGCCTCCGTATAACGACTGTGTAGGAACTGCACCCGCTTGTGGTACGAGGCATCGGTCCGGCGGCGGCGCCTGGGAAGAGTTCTTCGATACCATAGCGTTCTCGACGGGCCTCTTGCCCTTTTGTCGCTCCGAGATCTTCGGCTTCGCCGTCTCTTGGCTTGTCTCCGCCGGCCCATGCTGCGACGCCGGCGGACACTTCTCTTCACACTTGCCGCTGGGGCCCGCGCCGTCGTCCACAGGCATCTTTTTGTTCTTCGGTTCCCTCGTGGTCATGTAAATCTTGCACATGACGAATTTATCCAACTGCATTCATGCAACAACTCTCAAGTTTGTTCAAGGCCAGCGATTGGCAACTACGTACAAAAGTGGAAGAAATTCGAGGAAGGGTTTCTTTTGGACTGACCGTCTTAGTTTCAGAGCCGTCGCCGAGAGGGTTCTTGTACTCCGGGATGGTGAGCTCGCGCATCAGCCAGTTGCTCTTGTCCTCGTCCTTGTAACTGGGGCCGTTGTAGTAGCTGAGGCCTCTATAATTGTACTTAACGTTACCGGCGGTGACCGACTTCGCGCCGCCCGTGGTCGCCTTCCACCGCCCGCGGCGGTCGTGCGTGCCCCGGGACGGCCTGCCGCCGTTGGCGTACTTGCGAGCCGTCGGAGACAGGAAGTACCAGGTGTCGTCCTGGCACTTGTCCTTGTACTTCCCTGCGATCGATGGATCATACAAATATACAATGAGCATTGAGCAGTCGTCGCCAATTAGAAGCCCCGTAGACGACGACGACGATGCAGGTGCGTACCGTTGAGAAGAAGGTCGTCCGGGTGGCAGCTGTAGACGTATTCTTCGATGATGGCGTCGTTGGGCACGTGCGGCCTGTCCTGCAGCCGGGGGAGGAGGTAGTACTCGATCAGCTCGTCGTCCGTCGGGATGAACCGGAACCCCGGCGGGAACGGGCTCGGGTTCCGGTTCTCGTCTCCTCGGACGTTCTTCTTCTCCTCTTCCGCCATGTCACCGATCGAGAGGAGCTCTGGTCGTCGACGAGAACGGTCGAATTTGGGAGGGGTTATTTGGGCTGTGTTGTCCACGGCTTGTTCTGCAGCTTTCTATGGTATAGACGGCGCTAGTTGTAGTTGGACACGGCCCCGGCCGGCGTCCGGAACGAAGTCCAGCAAGGACCGGAGGCCCGAAGCCAAGTACAACTCCAGAGAGGCAGAGACGTTGTACCGTCAGATCAAGCTTTCAAACGGAAACGGCTCAAACAGCTCCACCGACGTCAGGAAAGAACTAGAACCTCGCCCTCGACTAACGTTCGGCAAAAAGCCAGCTAATCTAAAAAAAACCTTCTGCAAAAGCCCGCCAAACAAACGCAAGGCAGACATTGCTATCAGACACAGTATCAAAGTGTGTGTGTCATCCTGCGCAACTCTCTGCTCATTCAGTGCAGCAACCGTCAGCACTGGTGCGACCGCCTCTTAGGATTTCACATTGGCTTCACAGGACCTGTAGTGCCCATCGGAGCAGGCCCTGTGATTACCTGACGATGAAGGGGGAAAAAGAAGAACACACATCCGTCCTGACATTTGCTTAATCTACTCCCTCTTTACACTGAACTGGAAAGAGATCATCGTATATAGTATATACTACTGAGTACTGACTGCAACTGCAGATTCAACGAAAAGCTTTCCAAAATGATGCTTACTGATGATACTGCCATGTCTCACCATGTTCAGGTGACAAGATACTCATCCCATGTACTATCAACTTACTATATCGCAGCTGTCTGCTAGCAAACAACTAGGTTATCTCTGAAGATCTACTGGCGAAGTACTCGTTAGATTGCCGGGTGAGAGTGAGATTTCACTTCGCAGCTTGACGTGCCAACCACTCTGCTTTGCTCAACCCATAGTAGACTGCTCTACCTCTAGGCCACGTACGAAAATTCCAGCCCATGGGAGATCCGCCGATGACATAAGACCCTTGCATGCGTTCGCCTGGATGATTGTCACGGTTAGCTATCTCGCTCCCGTAGGCTTCCCGCTGAATCCCTGGTGCAGCAGTCTGCGACTTTACGGGCTTGAGTGGTACCTTCACACCTGTATTGTGCAGAAACATTGCATCCTGGCTTATCTGAGGCACTTGATTCTTCACTCCAGGTAGCACTTTTTCTGCAGGTTTGTTCTTGATATCTCTAACTGCAGGTATGTGTGATGGTTTTTCAGGCTCGGCAGCAGCAGAGATCTCCAGTCGCATTTTCTTGGATAACTCCATGACAACTTTTATCTCTGTAACATAGGATGAGCAGGGCAGACTAATTAGATTCGTTACTTCAATAGACGCATCCATATGCATGAGGAAGAACTCATACATTCAGAAGACCCATCAAATATAATCATTACGCCCGAGGCGACCAACAGGTTTTCTAGACCAGAACACAGAACACACACTTTAAATGCACTTTCAGGAGACGTATTTTTTTTAAGATTCATACTGCATGTGTGAATAGCATATATATGAATTTCATGTAACTACTGGTGGGTTCAAGAATCTTGAGACAATACATTATGATCCTGGATTCCTGGGTACAACAGAAACCTGACATAATGCATCACGTTACAGAAACAACAGGGTTTGTCAAGTACTCAAGTGCAGGGATATGAACCATTTTACATTTGACAGAATTGTATCAAAGTGATATAAAACTCTAGACGTTGAATCGCAATGGTTACAAATATCCTCAGGGTTGAGGACTATAAATCCAGAGTCACAAAGATCCAGTCACTATCAAAACATCTTATGCAATCCTAGTATGCCAGGAGAATAATCTGCTTCTATAAATAAAGAGATGAAATCTAGAGGAAATGCTTCAACACCACATCCAAATCTATAGTAATATCGGTACCTGACCAACGTCGTAGGTAACACGCCATGAAAGTTCCACACACGCCCATAAGTTCTAACAATAATAGGAACTGAACATTTACCTTTCAGGATCTCAAGAGCAGCAACTTCCTTTTGGGAATCAGTGGCTCGGCAGACCTTCAACAGAACAAAGGTACAACTTAGAACAGCTTGATCATGTTTTAGCCAGGTGCATGTGCACCACACAACAATTGAAAACTAAACAACAGGTTGAACGTATGTCTGAATTGGTAACAGTTTCAAACTTTCAATACAGTAGCGCACATCAGCAATGGCAGCACACACTTGCACAGAACAATGGTGCTGTAAAATACCCACTAATGTGGTCAGCACTCACCACCATCTTCCCCAAACGCTAATTCCTATTTTGTAGAAGTACGTCATTGTCTGCTAAGTTGTCAACTACAAAAGGAGCACGATCCAAAGGGGTGGTGCAGCACTGGCTTTGGTGGCGTGCGCCTTTAAACCCGCCCCCAACCCTTGTGTACATATCGATGTTTGTTTTTTTGTGTTCCCGTGTACAAATTGGTGCCCTTCACTGAAAATAAATCTTCAAATTAGTCGATCTTCTGAATTCCCCCCACCTAAACTAGCAAGCACGATACTACAGCCAGCATTCTACCCAGAATTATTGGTCAATAAGCCTGAATGCGCCGAGAACGTAGGGTTTGAAGCGGGTACCTGAAGGAAGCGGCCGCGGAGGTTGGCGACGGCTGCTCTGATCTTGTAGTAGGGGGAGTGGTGGAAACCCACCTCCTCCAGCTTCCGCTTCCTTGGCGGCGCGTCGGCCACGGCCTCGGCGGCGGAAAGCGGCGGCGGGTTCATACCGGTGGCGGCCGTGGGGTCCGATGTCGGCGGAGGAGGCGCGGTATCGGCGGTGTGAGCGGACATCCCTCCGCAGCGTGGGAGGGAAATGGTGGAACACTGTCTGGTGGCGAGTTGAGCAATGGAGGAGGCGCTGTTTGACGAATTTATGACGGCCCGTTTGGAAGGCGTAGCGTCTGCAGCAAGCACTTCTCCCTTCCCCGTCCATGGATGGATCTAGAATCTACAGCACATAGCGTGCAGGTCAAACTGCCCTATTTCTTTTTTTCAACACAAAAATATTTTTTGTGTGAGATTGCTCTCTAGTGGGTAACCGTGGACACGGTCGTTTATGAACTGTTTGGTTGCGTGCTATCAATTTTGGTCGAAAACAAGATCAAAGAGTTCTTTGGATTATAGATTAGAAAAAATACCGGAAATTTATAAAATTGTAGGTGTAAAACTAAGGATTACAAAACTGATAAAAACTATTAAAATTATCATTTAGATAGAACAGGAAATGTGCCTCGATTCAACATGAATGAGCATAAAAATGTTAGTGTGGCAGGAACTGTAGACGGCATGCACACCCTCCTGCAACCCGCCGCCCAAACTCCGGCTGCGTACTCCTCCTCGGTGGGTCAATGGAGTCCGAGTAGGCGGCCTCCATTGCCGCCCTTGTCTTTTCTGGCAGCCGCGGCCGTGGTGGTTGTGGAATCATCCCGGCCCACGTCGGGCTCGTCACCATCCGGCGGGAGAAGTTGTCGCGGTAGCGGCCGCATGCTCATACGCGCATGCTCGACCTGGTCGAGCAGATCTTGCGATGGCATCATCGGTGGCCGCGGATCCATGCTGTAGTGGCCTAAATCTACAAGTGCATATGGTGGCCGCTGTGATTGGAGATGAAGGGGCAGGACTAGGGTTTGTGGCTCTACGGTTTGGCCACCGGCGCCCTTTTAAAGAGCTCCACCGCCCACGGTAATGGGGGTAGATGGACTTTGGAGTCAATGATACGCGGGTCATGGGAGGACACGCGACGGACACATAGACGATCCGTTCACGTCCACGATCGACGCTTAAATTTGGACCAAAAATAGTTCTCGGCGAACAGAAAAACGAATCACTATCTATTTACTTCGCTTTGTTGGGCTGTGAATTTAGATCGGACGATCAAAACGAGACATGGGCAGACTCAATGAGTCGATCGTTGGAGTCATCTTAATCTGCTTATACTACCTCCGTTCCAATGAATAAGCCTTATATTATT
This sequence comes from Poa annua, assembly GCA_026929855.1. Taxonomy (NCBI): domain Eukaryota; kingdom Viridiplantae; phylum Streptophyta; class Magnoliopsida; order Poales; family Poaceae; genus Poa; species Poa annua. Next base: position 79,734,575 of record CM049433.1, read on the forward strand.
TTGGAAAAGTCAACACATGTAAAGTTTGACTAAGTTTTTATGAAAAAATATTAACATGCAAAATATAAAATTAATGTCATTAGAAACATCATGAACTATATTTTCATATGATATCTACATAATATCATATTTGTTGATAGATTTTTCTAAAAGTTTGGTCAAACTTTACTTGGCTTGACTTTTGCAAAAAAATATAGACACTTATTCATCGGAACGGAGGGAGTTTTAAATAACGCCAGGAAATCGCCGGCCGGATTGAGTGGAGACGGACCAACCGGCCTTGTGGCAGACAGACCGACTGCCGAAGAACATGAAGCGACCGAAGGAAAACGTAAGGACACAATGCCGGGCGGGCCGCGGCGCGCAGTGGAGCGCCGTCAGAGCTCGAGCATCCTCCCGGTCTCCCCGGTTCTCTGCCTCAGTGTCTGACCAGTGGCCCGTCACCAAGCACGCCCCACCTGCCATCGACGCGAGCCGGCCGCCGCGGGGAGCCAACGGGAGGGCAGCCGGCCGCACTATTATTGCCTATCCGGATGAGAGGCCATCTCCACCATCCAAGGGGAGCGCAGGCGACCAAGAGAAACCGGCGCTGCGGGTGCGCCTCCTCTCTGCTCTCCCCACTCCCGCCGATGCTCTCTTCAGCTCCTCCTCCGCCGCCTCCTCTCATTCCTCTCCATCGGGTAAGCAAGATCCCAAGCTTCTCCCGCTCCTGGATTTGTATGCAGTGTTTATTCTGCTCGCGCTAGGATATATGAGAGCATACATCTGTTTTGCTCTGCGTTCTTGGGTTCATGTTCTGCGTTCTTGGGTTCATGTTCTAGTAGAATGATTCGCATTACCTGTTCGGTGCTTAACTGGAGGTCACCAGATGTCCGTGTAATGCCGAATCTGCTGGCTGCGAAAACTCTCTGCATTGCCGTTTTGTGGAGAGCTGCTTAATTAGGCCTAGCAGTGTTTTTCCAATGTGAGCCTACAGTAAACCTTTTCCCCTTGCACGAACACTAAGATTTCCTAGAAATGCGTAGGGATATTATATGTTTAGCCAAAAGCGCCGTGAAGTTCTAAGTGTTTGAATGAAGGCTGACTTTTAGTTCATGTGGAGTTAGTTCTCGGGTGCTGGCAAAAGTTGGTGCTCTGCAATCTGCATTCACTTTCTTTCCTGCATTCTATAACTGACGGTAGCTGTCTAGACAAGTGTGTCTAGGCAACTTCATACTGCAAGACTGGACCAGATTTGCAAATAACAAATCGAGCTAATTGAATAATGGAACAAAAATCGTCCACCCCATTTGCGCATCGGACGCGACGCCTTAACTGTCTTAATGAAGTATCATTCGCAAAAAAAAACTGTCTTAATGAAGTAAAGCCCAACCGCAAACGAGGCTGAGCTGTTCATGTTGAGGGACTTCTCTGCTCCCCTATAATGTACTTGCGCAGTTTGTGCTTATACGTTTTCTTGGTTCTTAAAGCAGGTGAATATTCGCTATGTTTCTCACTGACCAGTCACGTGTGAGCTGATTCGACCTTGCTGCGAAACGCTTGATATTTTCAGTGCAAGTATACAGGAGTCTGAACTCTGAAGCAATGATCTCATTCAGCAGCTTACTCGATGGACAACTTATTCACAAACTGTACAGGAAATGCTGGCACACTAAATCGCATTCCACATTCAACATGCATTCAGTTGCAAAATCTGGGGGTAGAAGCATGAGGATTAAGATGGCACATCTCAAGCCCCATGCAACTGAGTTCAGGAGGAACCCTCAGGCCCACGGGGAAGACAATGTGTTCTACAACTTAGTTTATAGGCTCCCTGAAAGCCTTAGCTGGCTATTGGTTTCACAAGAAAGGGTCAAGAAACCAGCCACCAAGAAGAAACAGCAAAAGGAAGGAGCTGTGGCTGTTAATCGGTTTGGTGTGATATTGGAGTGGGAGGGAGTTGTGGTCGAAAATGATGACCCAGATTTGGAGCCCCGAGTGTGGTATGTGTTGTCACTTGAAGAGGCCAAATCTTTCCCTCCAGATGCAATGCTGAAGGAAATTGAGGGAATGAGAACTGATCAGGCTATCTCAGAAGTCTTAAATTGGTCCGAGGATCCAAAAGAAATCAAAAGGTTGGCAGCACGTAAGGAAGTAATATATCAAAAACTCCGAGGCAGGGTCTACCAGCGGCGGCCAGGTGTTCTCGATTTCTTGAACGCCCTTGTGGAATTTGACATTCCAATAGCAATCACGGCTTCTCGCCCTCGAACAAGCCTGGAAGAAGGGATAAAAGCTGTTGGTCTGCAAGGCTATTTTGATGCTGTAGTGGCGGCAGAGGACTTCTGCCGAGGGAAACCTGAAGGGGAAATGTTTGAGGTTGCAGCAGAGCAACTTGGTCTAGAGCCTGATGTTTGCCTTGTGATGGGTAACTCAAACATGACGACAGAATCCGCACATACTGCTGGGATGAGGTGTGTGGCGGTTGCAAGCCGCCACCCAGCCTATGAACTTCATGCAGCAAACCATGTTGTGAGATGGCTTGATCAGCTCTCTGTTGTTGACCTGCAGAGGCTTGCCAATGGCGAGGTTCTTGGGAGCAGGGGCGGACGATCTGACATGGACATGGAGATCGTGACCGAGGAGTGATGTTTCTGCAGCCACCGTCTACTAATATATTTTGGACTTATAACTATGTTGTAGCTTCAGTAGTGCATTACATTTTGTAACAGACCAAGTAGTGCAACAGATCAGGATGAAGGAGCCTGCATACACTTCTTGGTTCTTGTAATGCATAGCTGGATCTCCTCTAGCTTAGATGGTTTTAATCATCAAAGATGAGTTGGAAGCAAAGAAACTTTCCACCTTGTAGTTCTTCTGTCTATGCAGTATATATGTTACCTCTTAAATTTAGCCCCCAAGCATTTTCAGAGATTAGTGCTGGAGTTTTTTCTAGTACGTACTGGAAAGAGCTGAGCGGTTTGGTGTCGAATTTTAATTTCCCCTTCAAATGGAATGCAAGGTTTTTTTTCAGAGAAAGAACAAAAGCAAATTTCAACGCTCCTGTAAAGCTTCGTAATTTCGATTCCGGCATTTGCGCCTTGCAAGATAACACAGATGGTGAGCTGATGTTCATTTTAGATATAAGGTACTCCAGCATAATTGCAGCCATTCCTTTCTCCTTCCATGTTCTTGCTGGCATGCATGAGTCTGAATGTTTTCGATTGCGATGTTCTAGTTACCTTTGGTATCAGTAAGCTGTAAGCTAACATGCAAAGTTCAGAACGTGGTGGGCCTGGAGGCTCATTTTATAAATAAATAAAAAGTTACTGCTTATTATTTCCCAGCATTTTTTGTACTGTTTATCATTGACAGTTTGACACATGATAGATGATGTTCTCTTAAAACCATTACACATTTCGGAACTTCCTTAGGAGAGGAAGGCAGCATATTTCTACTGATTGGTTCATAGGATACAGTAGAGTGCAAGTAATGCAAAACCACTGCAGCTCCATTGTCAAACAGCAAATATAGGACAAGAAATAGGAGAGAAATATAATGTTTCTCATTCGTAATTCAACATGGAGCTCAGGACCACCCACCACATGCTCCCACCTAAACACTATGTTCACATGTCAAAAAATCTGGAAATTCAACACACGTACATGTCCATATCTTTTGTTCACAAGAAAATTTCAGAAAAAATGAGACATCTTTCGTGACCTGTGCAGAAAAAAAATCTTGATCCAAAACTCACTCTTTACAATAACCTTTTGTTTTCTATAGCCACCAAATATGTCTCTTCTCCCTGAAACTTTGCAGACAATATGTACCGGTAACTCGTCAACCACAAAGCAGTGATTTTTCATCAGTAGATGTGATGGTTCCCCGTCATTTTACATGTCCGTTGGTTTTGTCAGGAGAGAAATGAAACCAAATCTCCGTCATTCTCCCTTTGTTCCTTTTTAAATCTACTCACTTTGTTCCAAAATAATTGACACAACTTTGTTCACATATGGATATACTGAGACATCTTTAGTGCGTAGATATATTCATGTCTACACAACTGAAAGTCAAGTATTTTGGAACGGAGATAATATATAGTTTTACATAAATTCAGAATTTGTTAGTGTGTTACCTTTTTATTCTAGCCAATACCGATTCCACCCCTCCCGAAGGGTCATTAGGTAGGAGCCATCCCAAATTATTCTCAAACTAGTTCCTTGGTTATGTCACACAAAAATAATTTTTGGTATGGATGTTAAGACGTGTTCGGAAGCCCTCTGCTCTTCCGAAACCCGTTGATCCGGCTCCGCGTACACTAAAATTGCTTTCCGGCCGGAGCGAAAGACGTTCGGCGCTGCTCCGCTCCGGTAGGAAAACATACAAATCGAATGAATAGCCATCAGAATTTTTTGCATGAAAGAAGAAGGTATTGCATTGTTATAAATATTATCATTGCGTATATTCCATATGGGCCAGAGCAAAGCATATGTACCCACTGTAATTTGCACATTCTCTTTCTTGTCAACACCCCTTAACCAATTTCCAAATAGATTAGAAATGTTGTTTGGGGGCTGAATATTAAATGCCATAAAAACAATATGCCAAACCATTTTAGCTAATAGACAGGATATAAACAAATGTTGAATTGTTTCTTCCCCATTATCTATTGTAAGGATAACCTTGCGATGCAAGAACCACATAAAAGTATTTACCTTCAGTGGTACCTTCATTTTTCAGATAAATTTACGGAGATACCTAGTATGATCGCTCATATAATCAAGATACAAGGATTTGATTGCAAATTTTCTTGAGATATTCAAGTTCCATTTAAATACATCGGGAGAATTAGAGAGTTGAACCTCCATTAGTTATCTAACAAGGTGCAGCCAACTATTACATCTATCACCAATGAACGCTCTCCTAAACACGAAATTAGGAGGAGGTGCTTGAGCTAAAACTGAAGCTACCGAAACCTCTTTTCTTTGAGCTATGTTAAAGAGAGCCGGATATTGACATGATAGTGTATCCTGTCAAAACCAAGTATTCTCCCCATTACCTATACTAAAAGACCCACACTTACAGAAATCATTTGTTGACTTTTGTTAAACCTTTGCAAAAGGGAGAATCATACGACTGAACTCTAACTTGAGATAAAGATTTAGAGTGCACGTAATTATTATGAATCAGCTCCTACCAAACCCCCATCCTCTGACAGGAGTTTAAAGAACCATATGCATAACAAACTTTTATTCTTTGCCTCTAAAACTTCTATCCCCAACCCTCCCTGCTCTTTAGGCTTACAAATGACGTTCCATTTTGTAAGTCTATACTTCCTCTTGTGACCGTCACTTTGCCCCCAAAAAAAATCTAGAACGGAAAAATCCATTCTCTTTCGTACCCTTTGGGTATTTCGAAAAAGGAAAGCATAAACATGGGCAATCTTGTTAGGACCGAATTCATCAAAATGAGACGATCCTCGTAAGAAAAAGCTTCCCGGCCCAACCAGCAAGTTGTTTCTCAAAACAATCTTCAACCGGTTTCCACTCCCCATTTTTCAACTTTCTGAAATGTATAGGGATTCTCAAATATTTAAAAGGAAAATAATCAGATGCACATAATTTTTTTTGTATATTGGTCTTCCATTTCTCTTGCCTTGCCAAAACAAAAAGTTCACTCTTATGAAAATTGATTTTCAATCCAGATAATTGTTCACACATACATAAGATGAGATCCATATTTATGCCTTTTCGAAATAATGAGACATAAACATAATGGTATCATCCGCATATTGGAGAATAGACACCCTCTCCATCTACTAGGTCTAGGTGAGGTATGAGTCCTTCTACCTGGCCATCCTCTTTTGCTAAAGCAATTGTTATGGAAAGCCTATCAACGACGATATTAAACAAAATGGGGAATAACGGGTCCCCTGGCTTAAGTTGTTTCTAGTTTGGAAACAATGACCTAAGTCATCATTGACTTTAATATCGACACCATTTTGGATCAAATCCCTTCATATGCAACACTTGTTGTAAGAAAGGCTATTGTACCTTGTCATATGCCTTTGCAATTTCTATTTTTAGAATGACACCATCCATATTCTTTCGATGAAGTTCTTGGATGGTTTCATAGAGTATTAACACCCCTTCAAGAATATTTCTACCCGTTGGGTTGGGGGATCACCTTCTGTGGTAAAGATCTTAAAGCTGACAAGTAAACATATAGGACGGTACTGCTGAATCTATACAACATTCTACTTTTTAGAAAGTAAAATAATAGTTCCATAGTTTAACCGGAACAACGGAAGTTTCCCTCTCTGAAAGCTTACGAAAAGATTCATATTATCTTGTTTAAGTACAGACCAATTTTTTGGATAGAATTCAGCTTTGCAATTGTGTTCAATTGTCTGGGATTTAGTTAACTCTTAGCTGATTTTCTAGCCGTAAGATTTGCGCCCTGATCTGTGCTACACTCATAGTTGCACATGAAATACAATTGTCTGCAACTAATTGAGGTTTAGTTAAATCTAAATTGACTCCTTAGATATTTGATTTGTATCGTGATTTACGCTAAATTTAAAGTTGCATAAGTCGAATGAGATTTAGACAATCCCAAAAATATCCATATGAGATATTACTGCATGCAAAATAGTCAGAGTGTGTACTTCACAAATCAAGAGGCTAACTAGCTGCCATATGCTGCTAGCGATGGCTAAGGCCCACGCTGTCCATAATTTGCTCCACCTACCTACGCAACAGTATGGGGCACAGTAAGACAAAGGATAGAACAAATCGCACAATGCACGGCCGGCGGAGAGCCAGCCGGCGAAGCACGAGAGACGTCGGTGGCATGGTCGGTGGCGCGCCAGGAGCCACAGGCGCCCGCGGAAACGCAATCCGAGCGACGTGGACGCCGCGTTTCGATGTGCCCCCTTGCCGTCCGCATCGATCCGGCTCGGACAAACAGCACGTCCGCATCTAGAACGGACAAGAAAGTAGATGGTGTGCGCGGGTGTGCGTGTATGGGCAGGATCTCCTTGACGTGGTCGTGCACCAGCCGATCGAGGTCGGTGGCGCCACCGTCTAGGTTAATTAATTGGCTATCATCGAGCCGGGCATTGTCATTACTGATACTGATGCACCACGCGCCTGTGCACCCGTGCCACATTTTTAATCTCTCCAGGTGATTTCAGTTGAATCCAAGTGCCACCGATCGTATCTGAATAATCCGAAAAATCAAAACAAAAAAAGTCATATATGAAGAACATAGCCATCAGCGTAGGTGCACTATGAGGTAATGATCCATGAGGAGCAATAACAACGCTACAAGTGTTTTGCTACGCCACTCCGCTCTCAGCATGTTTCACCGCTTGGCTATGGCTTTGTGAAGGGCTTCGCTGATCATCCCAGGCGCCACGGCGGCAGAACCGGAGTGCTGCAAAAAATTCACCGAAGCACGTAACATAGTTAGCAAATCGATAACCCTAATAACCACGAGTGTTAACTAGCGCTGCATGCATTTCGACGGCCAGACCTGAGCTCGAATCTTCAGAGAAAGAAGGCCATCCGGCGTGGACGACTGCACGGAGAGGACGTCCAGGTTGAGGGTCTTCAGGGCGTCGAACACCCGCGTCATCAGCAGCTCCTTCCACCGGCACTGCATCTCCAGGAGCACCTCCTTGTCCATGATGCTCACGTTCACGATGTTGCTCGGGCCGTTGTCCTTGGCATCGCCGAGCTCTGACGCCTTCCTCTTGGATCCGGCTGAGGACTTCTTCCCGGCGGCGTCGTGGCGCCTCCGGCCTGTTGTTTCGGTGGCGATCGGCCGCGTCGCCCCCCTGCTGGATTCTAGCTTTTCTATCCTTTGCTGCAGCTCTTTCAGATAGGCTATCGTCTCTGCTAGGATAGATGCTTTGTCCACCTGTAAATTGAGTAGTCTACATATGAAACATATGTCTGTGTTTAAAAAGGAAAAAAAAACTTTCTAAGCAATATATAGAGTACTTAACGCCGTTGTAAAAATGTGTGGGTTTCCTACCTTCTGAATGGACGGGACCAACGACTTGAGAATCAGGAACATCTCGTTGAGCTTCTCCCGGCGCCTTCTCTCCGACATGACATGCCCCTTGACGTTACTTTCCTGAGCCTTCTCTGTGCCGCCACTACCATCATTCGTCCATGCACCGCCGGCCAAGGCTTTCTTCAGCAGCTTCTGCGACTCCCCGGCGACCGACGCAGCCATGTCTTCTGACGAGGCCGATGGCCTCTTCCAAGCCATGAAACACGATGGTCGAGAGGACTCAACGGAGTTACTTAGAGTGATAACGTCATCAGTGATCCCGTCGACTGCGTCCGGCACCACTGCCGCTTCCGGGGAAGATATGAACCCGCCCATGATCCAGTTGTCCTCGAGAGCGCGCACGTCTAGCTCCGCGTACAACTCGTCGATCTCTTTCGTGATCCTCTCGAGGTTGCCGTCGGACAGGCACTCGAACTCCCCGGAGAAAATCGCCTCGGCGGCCGCGTTGTGATCGAGGTCTTCGAACACAATGTCGGCCTCCCCGGTTTCGTTTTCTGGTGGGCCTGAGCTCGGCGCCTCCGTCTCTGATCGTGTCGGGAATTGTAGCTCCCAGAAAGATGTGCCTACCCGGTTCACCATGTCCGTGTCCTCCAAAACCTAGCAGATCAGTAACACTTCTTAGAGCAAGTTCAGGGGTAGAGCCAACGTACGGCCCGCTATATAAAACTGTCATGGCATGGTATCAAAACTTAGTCTTATAGTTAGCTTATACAGTAGAGTTTGTTATTATGATAGTATTTTTCTCACTTTGTGTTTTTATCTCTCCTTAGTTTAATTTTGCTAGCAACACGTGTAGAGTCTCGCTCTTCCATTATAGCCTAATTCTTTTTTCCTTATCTCTCCACCAAATAGACAAAAGTGCAACGTAGGAGCGCTATAAGCCTATGACTCCGTATTATACTTACTCTAATGTTTTAAAGGGCTTAATCGGTAACAGTATCACTTCAATTAATGGTGAAGAACTAGGAGTAAAAAAAAACATGGTGATGGATTCGGTCGTCATGAATGTCCAATGAATGAAACAAAATGAGCATTATATAATACTCGCGCAGAGTACAGTAAACTATAGACATTCATGAAGTCCACTATGTACAAAATACGCAAGTCTTAATATTCGTGCAGAAAACTATAGACCCTACATTCAGAAATTAATGTACAAAATACGATGAGTCGTCTCAACAATTGGGGGGGGGGGGGGGGGGGGGGGGAGGTCTAGGTCAGGTCGACTAAGGCCACCAATATACTCTAGCTCAGCAATGCCTCAGATCTACAGCCTCGAAGTCCACGATGTTGTTGCTCATGATTCCAAGAAGAGTCGGTGTCATTGTTAGTGGTAGTGCTTGTTCGTTGATGTAGCTAGGATTTGCATCCCTGAGTCAGCTATTTCGATTGGGTCGGTGTAGTGTGTAGCTTGTATGTCACACCCACAATGCAATTATTAACATTTTGTCCCTGTGAGAGCATGGAATAGTATAGCCGGCTGCTGGCTATATGGAGCTGTCATGTCATCTATAGCCACCATCTAAAGTTACTAGTATAGTAAGATGAGTTATAAGGTTGGCTATTAGAGGTTGGCTCTTGCATGAGAGCCCACTCCGCCTATTTTTTCATCCCTCTCTCCTCCACATAGACAAATATGCCATGTAAGCGGGATATAAGCCCCTTATTAGACTTGCTCTGAGATGCGGCTCGGGAGTTGACTTTTGGTCGTGGTCACTATGGTGGTTGGTGTGCCAAGAATGTGATACGACTACCCATGCTCAGATCCAGAGAGGTCGTGAGTTATTGGCATGTTGAGGCCTCCTTTGACTCAAAGGATTTACTAAGGAATTTGGTAGGATTTAGGCCCAGTGGAATATTTCCTTTCCAACATGTTTGATTCACATGACTATAACCTGCAGGAAATATTCCTATAGGAACTGCATAGTGTATTTTCAAAGGAAAACAAACATGAGCTTGGACCTCATGTTAGAAATCATGCGCCTTGTTTCTATGTTCGTAGGGTTTAAGTGGACAGGGCAAGTCAATCCTAGAAAATTCTTCCTTTATATTTCCTACCTTGAGAATCAAAGGGGGACTGAAAGATAGTATGTTTGCGGCTATGATTAACAACGAAGACTGCCTTATGCATGTTATTCTCCTAGAAAATATATTGAGTCACTAATTAATCATTAACGAACGAGTTAATTATTAATCCATTTCCGATTCTTTCGAATTGTGGGCTGCCACCGACTCGGACGTGGGATTTATTCCGTCGTCTTACTAGACCCGCAGTACATAACAGTCAAAGCCGAACCCTAGCCGCACGTGCAACACATCCATGTCCCAGAACATTGAGACCCGCCCCAAGTCTTCTCCATCCCATCTTTTGGCATGCAGCGTGAGACGGGATAGTAGGCATGCGAAACCCCACTTCTCGTAATCCTATATGGGAGAGAAGCGATTAGGTTTTGGGGATCACACTCAAGTGACTAGTGGTAGTGACCTCTTCCCCAATGACAACTTCTTGCCAGACATCAGCAACCTTTCCTCAACATGGCTGACGGTGTCAGTGTTGTTGCTCCATAACTTATCTTGTCTAGTCTGTTTCAGATCTTGCTACAATATCTATGTCTACTCTTTGGGGTAGATCTGTTATTTTTATCATGCACATATGTAAGCATGTTTATTTTGATACTCATTAACTAAGTCATGAATTGTTACTGTTTTTATGGATTAAATTATATGCTAAATTGCTCATATATTTAAAAGTTTGTGTTCCCTTAGGGTGACTTGAGTTTAATTTTGCACTCACGGGGTTTTGGTTTAGTTTGGTAGCGAAGCTTTTCTAAAACTGACGTATTGTAATACCATAGTATTTAGGTGTCTGGCACATTAACACTTCAGTTTCAGAAAAACAGGTGCAAGGTTGTTGTCTCAATACTTAAAAAAATAGCATGTTTTGGGAGATATTAAAGTATTAATACTGAAGTATTTATTCACAGTCAAACACATCAAAGTATTTGAAACTATGGTATTTTGAGAAACAATAGTATTATTGAAATATTTCAAAAATACTTTGATACTAGGTCTAGCTTACATGCATATCGGCCTTGTCTTGAGTGGGATTTGTTTGTACAGCTACAGTATGTATTTTCAGGTCTTTTGGGCATTATTATTTTTCCACCAGGCTACAGCTTTGCAAGTTCCGAGACACATGTAGCCACATAGCTACCCTAAGATGGTTTAACGTGTGGGAGGTGCAACTAGCAATGGACGAAGGAGTTATATAGTGAAGAAAAAAGTGTGAAAGCCATATGCACGTATACACTCCCATGAACTAACCTGATCAGCCGTCCCTAGCTCAAGCACACCGCCCATGAAGGGGATGCAAACAACTGTCTGAAAAATATGAGCCGAGACAAGCGTGCAGTTGGGGTCAGAAATCTGAACGGTAAACACGTCACATGCGGTGCTAGTTATGATGTGATCAAAGCATGAAGTATTCTGACCTGAATAGACGCTGTCTGAATTAACCGGCAGATAGCATGGCCATGCACAGTGGAAAGCATGATATATCAGTTAAAATACATAAATATAGTTCGTCAGTTATGAAAGAGAATAAGAGATAGACTTTTTGTGCGGGAAATTATAAAAAAAATAAACTTGAAGGCGTAGAAACAATGAAACATACCTTTGCTAAGAGCGCGCGCTGAAAAGTTTTTGTGTCCGCGAACTGTGCGTTGCACAGCCAAATATGTTCATTGCTCGCAAAGCTTTTGCCGGGCAAGCTGATGGTACGTGTACAACAGAACACCAAACACTTCAGTCTTCAGTGATCATTACAGTAGATCTTATCATATGTCAGGGTGGAGTTGTGGTGAGCGATCCACGTACATACCCTTGGCCAGGCCGGAAGGCGTAGGTCATGCAGACCGTGTAGTACCACTCGGCGTCACCGAGATCCTCCGGCGACAGCGAGGCGGCGGGGCGTCTCGCCCGGTGGTCGCACTCGCCGGAGAGTAGCGACTCGTAGAGCTCTCTCAGCTGTTGGCTCCTCTGCAAGACGAGCTGGTCGGCGTTAAGGTCCGTCGAGTTGGTGATCTTCCTCGTCTTTACCTCGCCGTTGTAGAACCCGTCCTTCCACGTCAGGAATCTGCAAAACCAACGGAGACGCACGTTACGTCTAACATTGAGTGATCATCAAATGAATCTGAGTCGTGAGTGACCTGTATATTATTACCCTGCGCGGCTGGTTGAGATGGACCAGAATATGCCATAACTCCAGTTGATGCTCCTAACAGCAGCAGCGAGCTGGCTGCTGAATTGCTTCGCCGGCGACGGCAGCTGGGTCGGTCCTTCATGACTGGGAGGAGCTGGTAGTGCCATTAGCACACTGTTTCCTTGCTGCATAGCCATGTAGAATTCACAAGGTGAAGCTAGAGCAAAAAAAAAAAAAAATCAAGAAAGTCAGGAAAAATATATATTAAGCAATCAAATCAGGAAAAATATATATTAAGAAATATATTGTTGTGTTGTATTGTTTTTATTCAGTTCATAGTGTAACCTCTTTACTCTGTCGCACTGGTGCTGACTGCTGAGAAACTTCTGTAGAGATTTCTCAACGAAGTACAGAGAGAAATTAAGGTAGGAAGTAGGAGCAAAGAGAGTACAGAACCTGAAGCTAATTAAGCAAAGCCAAGATTGAAAGAAAGAGTTCAAGCTAAAAAAGGAGTTGAGCTTTACTTGAGCTCTGGAGACCAAGCAGCTAAGGAGCTAGGTGCCAACAACCGTAAGTTTCCACACACTTCGCCACTGGCAACTTGTCGTCACAGAGGAAGATGCAGCTACTATATATGCAAGTGTACCAAGAATCCAAGGCATGTTATATATAGATGTTGCAGCAGACGAGCAATGATTGCCGCTACACAAGCACACAACAGCAAAGCACTGTATGTTCAAACAGTATTAAACCAACATGTAATTAAGGCTGTCATTTTCTAGGTTTTGTAGTATGCATGCTTGCTTGATTTTTTTTTTTTGCGAAGAATGCTTGCTTGATATCTATGCTTAATAAAAGTGGAGTAACATGTACGATGTCCTCACAAGTGCTGTATTTGACGGTGAGATTGACGGGGACATGTAGGGTGCAGGCACCTTACAGGTATTCTAGTTTGATTACTTGGTCATCGAAAATACATCTAAATGTCATCAAATTATATGAAAAAATAGACCATAAAACAATGCATATCTTCCGTGTCTGAATATTTCGCTTTCAAAATTTTCTCACAGGTTAAGAAATAAAAAAGAGATATTAGACTATGAACGGTACCAAATTCAGTTCTAGAGCGAATACTGAATAGTATTGTACAGCTACTATTCAGAGTTTGAACTGTCAATTTTGTTTCGAGCCATGAGTCTGTTTTACACATGGTACATGTATTTTGTTTCAACGTGGTAAAAAATACAGATTTTTTTCATTATAGTCAAATAAGCTTTTTTTCGGAAAAAGAGGATTGTCCACCGGAAATCCATTTCGGGTCATGGGTGCAGATGCACCCACTGTTCAAAAATCGAAATTGAAAATGTAAAAAAAAAACAACAACTCGGCTATACTTCAAAACATTTAATGTTAGCACAAAAAGTGCCGCGAAGAAAAACATTTTTTGTGGCATGTAAGAAAATGAAAAATCCGATCGCTCCAAAATGATTTTGTAAGAGACATTTTTTTGTCATTTTTTGCATAGGTCACAAAAACGTTTTTTCTCCACGAAATATTTTGTGCTAACACAAAATATCTTGATGTATATCCAAAAATAATCTGATTTTTTTGACATTCTGAAAAGTTTGTAAAAATGTTTTACACAACAAGTGCATCCGCACCCATGACCCGAACGGCCTTTACAACGATTATATTTAAAGTTGATTTTAAATAAAGAGTTAGGGGAGTAAACGAAATATTTGCGGAGCAGTGCTTGTTGTCCAGGGATGTAATTAGATCACGTCACATCCTTACTTCACATCAATGGAAGGCGCACCACACCACCCTCATAAGTTTAGAAGTTTTATTACTAAGGAAGTCCTATCAAATCTTGAAATGTCGTTTTAGTTTTATTGTGTTATTTTCTAGAACGCCAAAACTGTTTAGGTAAAAAATGTCCCTTGATAAATGTTGAAAGGGATTGATTTTAGTCCTATGCATTCAGATAGATGAAAAAACACAAAGGTTATAATCACAACAAAACGAAATGAAACATAAAAAACTTGACATGCCAAGCCATGCATAACAGAAATAAACTATATGAATTGTCTAGCCTATAAATACTTGAACGTTGCGTCAAACAATGAAACGGACTACCAGAATACTTTTCCACAAAAGCTTACCAAAATGTCCTGCAAATTTTGTAATGGCCAAGCCTAGAGCCACACAAATACTGCACATGGACTGTGAATCAATAAATTATTATAGATATTTTTATAAACAATTTTTTCAAATGAAATAGGTTAGTTAGTCTTCGAAACGCAATATGCAGGAGATGAATGTGGCCATTTATAGAATAAATCATGACCACGACTACATAGCTATATACCTTTCGTTTGTAGCCCACATATTTTCCTATTTGCTGGCCCACAAACGAAAATATGTATCAAAGACATCTGCAACATACATAGACACATCTATATATATACGTATATACAAGAAAGTTCAGAGAATTTTCAGACTTAAGAACTTTTGTCAGTTTATTTAAAATAGGCACAATGTAACCCAGGTTCTAGTATGCAGTCTTTATTCAGATTAATTTGAGTAGAGCCCACTTGAGCTTGTGAGAGTTACATAACCAAACGTGCACAAATAGTCAAATCGTAGAAGCTAGCAACGTCACTATTACTGACCATGTCAAAATCAATGCTGAAAACGACCGATTTGTAAGCTAGACAATAATATGCGTCGATGACAAACACGCTTAAGGACACCGGTGAGTCATCACAAAATGAGTGATGTGGGAGCAGCCAATCAGAAACGGTTCAACAGCTCTTGTAGCGATGCGAACCTTTCCACGTCACGATCGTCTTACTTTGCTTTCAATATAAATGACTTTTACTTTTTAGATCGAAGGCAATAATGCCCAACTTTAAATCAACAAAACCCCAGAGTTTTAGCAGCACGTACAATATGCTGAACAAACAGCTTACGGGAAACACAAGCAAACAAAGGATAAACAAAAATTACAGCTTCAGATTCCTAAGCCATAGCAAGGTTGCCGTAGAGGAGGAGAGTAGGTCCATCACCACACCGCCACCCCGAGAGAGCGCAACGCCGGACTAAACCTGCTGGACGAAGGAGCACCGAAGAGAAAACGACAAAAGAAGGCAGCCACACCACCGCGGTGAGCAGGACCACTAGAGCTTGGATGATCATCGGGCAAAGCATCACAATTGCGGTAGGAGGGGGAACCCTTTCCCCTCTCGCCCAAGCTCATGGGCGTCAAGCTGCTAGCGAACATGGGCAGGGCAGCGAAGAGCCCCGAACCAAGGCACCAGCTCGCACACATGACACGGGATGCCTATGCCGAGCAAGACAACCCGCCACGGCCAACCCAGCTAGCGCGCAACTCGAACACCTTCCCTGCATTCCCCAAGATGATGCCTCCAGCACGGAAAGCGGTGTTGTAGCGTCGCCGCTGACCACACAGGGAAACTAGGTTTTCGCCGGGTTTGTGAGAGGGTGAGAGGGGAAAACAAGTACCTCAACGAAGCCTTCAAGAAGGAGATCGACGCCCGCAGCGCCGCCGTCGTCATGGCCAACACTGCTGACCAAAGGGTTTCCCCCCGGTACCACAACACCTCGCACCAACCACGCCGCGCAGCACCCAGATCCGGCAAGCAGAGCTCCATACTAAATAAGCGACACTTATTATATATCAGAGCTGCATATTCTTCGAAAAAATAAATATTTGCTTTTTTGGGGGAAAACTATCAAGTCTGAAGCTAGCCGAAGACGCGCCGATGTCATCGTCCCTCCCTTACTAGAGCTGCGCAAATCTTGTTGCAGTAGATAGTTGGTAAGTCGTGGGCTACGACCCCACATGGCTAGCGCAACAGAAGAACAACTGTCGCTGATAAAGAGAAGCATAGATCGGAACGGTCCAATTTGTATATGTATCCAGACAAAAGAACACCCAGTAAAGCTTTATATTAGACAAATGTTTAACTTGTCATCTCTTTCATAGGTATAAGAATTGTTACGTACAAAAATGTTTGGTTTATCTTTCTACCCTCCTAACTAAACAATGCATTGTACATGGACTTATTTGGCACCAGCACATTTATTGAGAAAGTTGGAGACTGGACACCGTAGAAGGCAACTGACTATCGGATAGATTGCCTTTTAGGAGACTCGGTGCGTAGCGAGAGGTCATTCTATTTCTACAGTGACCTCGTTCTAGCAACTCGCGAGCTCACGTGGTGTGCCATTGAATGCTTCCACTTGTCTATTTAATTACGAATCCGAAATTTTGAAATGTTTTCTATCTCAAACCATTTATCTAAATTAGATTCCGTTTTCACCGTTGAATCAGTCGCGACGAAATCTTCGAAACTAGATCCCTTGTCGATATAGATCCCATGTCGATATGTTTCGACGATTTTTTTGGAGGATGTAAATTTTTGCTAGATGTAACTTTCTCTACTAAATGGGATGTAACTTTTTGCTAGATGATGTAACTCTCTCTTTTAACTGGGATTCTCTCTTTTAACTGGGATGTAACTTTTTGCTGGATGATGTACCTTTCTCTACCAACTGGGATGTAACTTTTTGCTGGGTGTTACTCTCTCCTAAGTGGATGTAACTTTCTCTGCTAACTCCGATGTAACTTTCTCTGCTAACTCCGATGTAACTTTTTACCGAATATAACTTTCTGATAACTTGGAATAAATCTGAAATTCGTTTGCTTTTCCTATTCGAAAAATAGAAATATTGGTGGGTTGTCTAAACTGACCTCGTTTTACTTTAAAATGAGGCCGACCTCGAATTAGCAGGATCCTCCGTAAAATATGCAACTATGAGTTTTTAGTGAGGTTGTATATATGTAATTTTATTGTATGCTTGCCACTTGCATTTTAGTATTTTATACACGCATATCATGGCATTTATATACCGATGAACTACCTACAGAGTTCAGACATATATGCTACCTTATATCTTTAATGTGGAAGTGAAATGCTTATCATGCATATTAGGGTTTGACTAGAATGTTGTTCAACTTTCCCGTTGAAGAATATTACCCACCGCGTAAAATGTGTCTAATCCGTATTGTATTATTAGCGGGACCATGCCCGGCCCATAGATGGCCACATACGCCTGTCACAGGTTACATGCATATATATACCGTTATCTGGCTCGGTCGTCTTTTGGCTACCCACACGTATAAGGATGACAATGGATAGGGTATGGGGTGGGTAGAGCAATACCATACCCATACCGTGTAGTCAATGTGTACAAAATTCTACCCATACCCATACCCATGGGTATGAAACTTTACCCACACCCATACCCGACGGTTACCCATACCCGTTGGGTACCCAATGGCAAATCAAATAATACAAATAATATATATAATTTTACACACATTGTTAAAATAAAAAACATTCATCTCAACTTAGTAACATATATTTGTGTATATGACAGCTATCTCAATTTAAAGTTACAATTGATAACAACTTTATCATAGATTCACAAGCTCACGAGAATGAATATGGGACCTCCACGGATAAGGTATCTAGATGGGCACGATATGGGTATACCCACGGGTACGAGATTATACCCGTGTCCCAACGGGTAGGGTATGGGTACTACCCATGGGTATAAAATTATACCCATACCCTACCCATGCGGGTACGGTACCCGCGGGTATCCATACCCATGGATAAAATTGCCATCCTTACACACGTACGTCCCTTATCTTTGTTTTTTTTGCGAAATAATCCCTTATCTTTTTCTGAACAGGGTACGTGCCTTATCTGTCCCTTGTCCGCTTGCAACGTATGTGCATGGTAAGCACGGATGGGGCAGTGGTCGTTAGTGGATTTCCATAGTAAAATGGTGTGGATTGCGTGGCCAGAATATAATACGCTGCACGAATGTCGTCGCCAAGTGTAAGCACATTTTCATAAAGAATTCTACTACCCCCTCCGTCCTAAAATAAATGTCTTACATTTACATAAATATAGATGTATCTCTACACATAAAATAATCTAGATATATCCATATTTATATAAATTAAAGATAGAAGTATTAGGTAATGGGTTTGTACGAATATTGAAGATTTGAAGAAATGGCGGAAATTTCAAGGACCGAAGGATTTTTTTTTGTGCCATATCTGGCTTCGCTGCTAGCCCGCGAGGATGAAAAAAAAGGGCAAAGTGCTATGAGCTTACGCGCGTAGATTTCTTACTCCCGAACTTCAATACTCTATTTATTTATTTTTAAATCATATTTTTTAGTTTTTAAAAATCTAAAGGAAAACTCCCGCATGTTGTTAATGATGTATCCCACAAATCCACAATGTGCAAAATTTCAATTAAAGTATTCCAAGCTACATAAAAAAAATCGATTCATCCTCTTCTTCCGAGGATTTCATAATTGGGCGTTGAACCCATTTCAGATGATGGCAGTGTGTTGATCTGGGTGCATGCTTTTCAAATCTCTAAAAATACAAGTTTTTCCATTTTTTGTGGAGCCCATAATATAATGAAGTTCACATTGGAGTTTACACGCTAGCAGGATGCATGTTTGACTACATCCACGAATTTTTGCTCTTAAATATATTGGGCTTTTTGCTTCTCATCAAATAATAAAACCACTAACTTATCACTTATATAGTAGTATTTATGGGAAACGATGATGTTCTCTTGATTTGTTTTTTAGATAAATATTATATATTAATATCGTAGAGATACTAATTACACCTAACCTCTGCAAGTTTTCTTGATTGATGGGTACCTCACATCATGGACGCAGAAGTGATGCAGAACACTGCACCCCGCGCACATCAGTGATGATCTTATGGTCTTGAGAGAGTCTCGCAGGAAGTATATACTTAGTTTGAACCAAACATCTGGTTGTAGCAAATGAGTACGTGTTTTCGCTGGTCACCGGTAGAGCCCTATATATAAGAAGAACAGCTTTTTGTATGTTGACGACTTTTTACATGTAGTCGACATATGAAACGTATGCCGATTGCCGGAAGGCCCCAACCGTTGTCACCACGACGTAAGAAAACAGCACGGGGGGCTATAATGTAATCTCCGACTTCAATGGGACGGTCCCATTTAATTTAGCCTATAGTGAATTTACCGTCGTCATTGCGTGTCTACTGTCCAGTGATGTTACATGGCCTTCTCAACTGCATAAAGATCTTTGCCCTGCCTTGAGGTAGGAAAGAAACGGAGCAATGTTACTCCCTCCGTCGTAAGTACCTCCATTTTAGCGACAAGTAATATGGTACGGAGCAGGTATAACATTGTAACGAAATGTGTAAACAGTTTGATCGCTCGTGGACGACGGATTGGGGCAATTTCGACACATTTGATCTTTTCTAAATTTATTTCACAAGATGAAGCTAAATCAAAATTATTTTATGATCTAACCCTTTTTTACGGCGCCTGGCCCTAGGGATTGTAATGAAATGTGCAAACAGTTTGATCGCCGTGCTCTATTGCACAATGTGCAAACAGTTTGATCGCCGTGCTCTATTGCACGACGCTCCGATAAAAGGCGTCATGGACTATGCCATGTCGGGCTTTTTTTTATTTTTTATTTTTTCGAATCTTTTATTTTTTATTTTTCACTCATGCAATATATATGTACTATTCATATAAAAGATAAATCCTTTTATAAATAAAAAATATAAAAGATAAAATTTAAATATATCGCATGTTTGGGTCATTACAACATACGCAATTGCAGAGTCCATCCAGTCGAGCGGGGCAGTTCGGCGATGGCGTGCGTACGTGGGTTGGCGCAGTCCGACGTGAAGGCGCCGACGAACACTCGGTGGTAACCACCTTCTCCAAGAACTCCTCTGCCGTGAGCGTGATGCTCATCCCGTTGAAGTGGTGTCCGGCGGCCCAAAGCAGCGTGGAGACCTTATACCAACACCACCCGCTGTGGCCCGTACCATGCACCACCAAATATTTATATTTAAATTTTATCTTTTGCATGACATACTGCATTATGTTGTATGGGTGAAAATAAAAAACAACAACTATTCTTAAAAATGAAAAAATATATTTAAATTTTATTTTTTACCTTCAATCTTTTTGTAATCCTACTTCAGTAATTTAGCAAATGCATGTGTTGTAATGACCCAATAAATACGGTATATATCTAGATAAATCTTTTGTATGAATAGTACATATGTTGCAAAACAAAAAGATTTGAAAAAAAAGAAAAAAAAGCACGGGTCCCTGGGTCAGGGCGTTGTGCTATCAACATGCGGGTCCGTCTAGCCCGACGTGGCATAGTCCAAGACGCCTTTTGTCGGGACGTCATGCAATAGAGCATGGCGCCCTATGGCAAGGCGCCGTGAAAAAGGGTTAGATCATGAAATGATTCCGATTTGAGTTTATTTTGTAAAATAACTAAATGATTCCGATTTGAGTTTATTTTGTAAAATAACTTTAAAAAAGGGTCAAATGTGTCGAAATTGCCACGGATCGGCGTCAGTAGCGTGCAATCACGACCGACAGGCACTGCCTAGCTAGGTGGAGTAGGACTGTAGGAGGGTAACATGACATTCATCGACCTGGGAAGAGGGTGCTCACTGTCAGTACGTACGTCCTTGGACAACAACGAGCCCCATACCCAAGCTAGCCATGGCGCTGTCGGCCGAAAGGAAAGTTGGTTTCCGCCTAGCTCCATGAGAGTCCCTGGGAACACCTAGCCAGGCTTGATCAGACTTTGTCGCATCAATGGCGATCTTATGGTCGAGAGAGAGTCTAGCAAGAAGTAGCAAACAAGTACGTGTTCCCGCTGATCACCGGTAGAGCCCTATATCGATCAATGTCACCGCGACGCAAGAAAACAGCACGGGGCTATATGGTCTTGGCGAGTTCGATCGCAAACAAGTTTGATCGCCGTGGACGACGGATTGGCGTCGGTAGCGTGTAACCACGACCGGCAGGCACTGTCTAGCTAGGTGGAGTATAGGAGGGTAAGATGACATGCACAGCCTCAAAACCAGTACGTGTACGTCCTTGGACAACAACGAGCCCCAAGCCCCGAACCCCAAGCAAGCCATGGCGCTGTCGGCCAAAAGCCAAATTGGTTTCCGCCTAGCTCCATGAGAGACCCTGGGAGCACCTACGTACGTAGCCAGGCTTCATCGCCGGCCGACGAGACCTCCTGTGTGTTCTTGTCCACTTCCGCGTCCAGAAGAGTCAAAGAGTAGGACTGTGGCCTGTAGCTGTAGGAGGTCGATCGGTCGATCGATACGACGCAAGCTGGTACTAGGTTGGCGAAGCTTTTTGGGCAAACCTCGAGATCTCGCTGTCTCATGGCGGATCCCAGGATCTGGAGTAATTGAGCCGTACGTTCCGGCGACAGCCATCGCTACCGGAGGGGAAGTTCCAACCGGCCACCGGTCCGCGTCACGGCGGCGATGGCGTCACGCTGTGGACTGCGGAAGCTTCTTTCGCACAACCACTGCGGAAATCAGTTGAGTACACAGTAGACGTACGCCTACGGCAAAAAAAATCCGTATACGTAAAACAACCCTCGACGTATCTGGAGCTATGCTGACGGCCACCGTCGACGTAAAACGGCCGTCGAAACAGGTTCCCCTCCACATGACGCTGCAAATACTCTAAAATGACACGTCGAAGGAGGCACTCGAAACACTGCTTTTAATTCTTCAAGAAGTTTATGGAGGCAGAAAAAAAGTTTTAGTGTGCTCATGTTTGCAAATGTAATTAGCCGCACTTTTCAAAAGCTGCCTCCAAATACTTGTACTCACTACAGGAAATAGGTCAGGCGTCGACGGTCAGCTGCCGTCGGCGTGGCCTATGTTTGCTATCGACGTAGGCTCCGACGGCACATCGGCGTATTGTAGTCGACGCCTTACCCCGTAGGCGTAGCTCATCTTTACCGTCGGCCTACTGAAAACCGTCGACGTAGGTTTACCGTCTGCATATTTCTTTTCTAAAGTTTTCATTTTTCTACAAATAAATTTAATTTTTTTATTATATTTTTCCTATTTCGAAATTTATCACTTAGCCACAGACTTAATCACTGATTACATACTTAGACACTGATTTCCCACTTAATCTCAGGTCAAAGTACTTAACTTGGTCAAACTTCCAAACCGGTCACTCATTATCAAATTGCTCTATCCCAAGCACGCTTAATTTTTAAATTCTTTTCAAATTAGCTTTCAAGTGAGAAGTTATAACTAAGTAATATTAGTATCCTATCAATCATATTAACCCCTGAGTCATGATATTAAACTTGTTCATTATTTAAATTTATAATTTAAATAAACAACAATGATTATATAATAATAATCTTTAAATAAATACTAATAAAGTGAATTTTACTTTATTTTCATCTTTTTCCATTTAGTATGGAACAATTAGTATCTTTAAATTCGTAAATCGAAATTTGACAAATAAAATGTCTAAATTGAATAGAAAATTTAGAGGAATCGAAATATGACATACGTATCATTTATTGCATACAAAAACATTGATAGTTCCTAACTTCTTGATTTCTACATAATTTCTCCTAGTTAAATAAGTTTATAACGATTTTTCGAGAGTAATTTAAATTTGAATTACAAGTATTTGGTTTTTTGTCTGAATTTTTTAAAAATCATTTTAAGGTATACAACTAGTGGTTATATCACAAAAACATCAATAGTTTTAGAAAATTAGACCTCTTTCGATGAATAGTCATGGTGGTTATTTTGATCGTTTTTTCAAAAAAGATCAAAGAAGTGAAAAAAAAACCTCAAAAAAAGAGATATCCTCTGGCATGGAGTCCTTTTATGTGTACTAGTCTATGTTAAAAATGATAAACTTGATTTTTGACATATTCTAAAAAAAATCTTCACAAAAAGGTCCATCAGGTATAAACATCTATAACTTTCAACTCAAATAACCAAGTTATGGCCATTTCCACGGCATAGTTTGTGATAAAGTTCTCATATTATACAAGTAGGCGTATCTTGGTATATAAAACAATCATTCCAAATGATTTTTCAAATTATTTTTATAAATATCATTTTACATCTTTAAGTGCAAAAAATGACATATTTTATGAACCAAGTACAAAAAAGTATGGTGCAAAATTGCATCAATCTATTTTTCACAAAGATTAGTCCACATTTTATGGATAATACACAAGTATTAGAATTTTTTTCTTTGATTTCTACCTAGTTTCACCTAGTTAAATGATTTTATGTCAATTTTCCTAAAATAATCCAAAATTGAACTACAAGTGTTTGATAGTTTGGTCTAATTTTTTTAAAATCATTTTAAGGTACACAACTAGTGGTGATATCACATAAACATCGATAGTTTTAGAAAATTTGAACTCTTTCGATGAATAGTCATGTGGCAATTTTGACTATTTTTATGAAGAAATTAAATAAAGTGAAAAATACCTCAAAAACGGATATCCTCTGGCATGGAGACCTTTTATATGTACTGGTTTCTATAAAAAATGATAAACTTGATTTTTGACAAATTTTTAAAAAAATCTTTATAAAAAGGTCCATCATGTATAAACATCTCTAAGTTTCAACCCAAATAACAAAGTTATGGCCATTTCCACGGCATAGTTTGTGATAAACTTCTCATATTCTACAAGTAGGTGTATCTTGATATAGGAAAGATTCATGCCAAAGGGAGTTTTCAAATTATTTTTATAAATATCGTTTTACATTTTTTAAGTGCAAAAAATGACATTTTTGTGAACTCAGTACAAAAAATATGGTGCAAAATGACACCCATCTATTTTGCACAAAGAGTAGTCCACATTTGATGGATAATGCCCAAATGTTAGGATTTTTCTTGATTTCTACCTAATTTTACCTTGTTAAATGAGTTTATATCGATTTTCCGAAAGTAATCCAAATTTGAACTACAAGTGTTTGATAGTTTGGTTTGAATTTTTTAAAATCATTTTAAGGTAAAAAAACTAGTGATTATAACACAAAAATATAGATAGTTATAGAAAATCTTACCTCTTTTGATGAATAGTCATGGTGGCCATTTTGATCATTTTTTACAAAAAAATCAAATTAAGTAAAAATCCTAAAAAAAAAATGATATCCTTCGACACGGAGTCCTTTTATGCGTACTAGTTGCTATAAAAAATGATTAAATTGATTTTGATTTTTTTAAAAAAATCTTAACAAAAAAGTCTATCATTTATAAACATTTATAAGTTTCAACCCAAATGATCAAGTTATAGCCATTTTCATGACATAGTTTGTGATAAGTTCTCATATTATACAAGGGTTGTATCTTGGTATAGGACAATCATGCCAAGGGATTTTTAAAATTATTTTATAAATATCATTTTCTATTTTTAAGTGTCATAAATGACTTTTTTATCAACTAAGTACAAAAAAATTGGTGCATAATAACACCCATTGAATTTTCACAAAGATTAGTCCACATTTGATAGATAATCCCCAAGTATTAGCAGTTTTCTTGCTTTCTACCTAATTTCTCTAGTTAAATGAGTGTATGCCGATTTTTCAAAAGTAATTTCGCTTGGTTAACTGAGTTTCTGTGATGGAAAAGATGATATAGTTGTCATATTTGGATTTCTCTCATTTTTTCTAATCAAATTAGACATTTTATTTGTTAAATTTTGTTTTGCAGATTTAAAGATATGAATTCTTTATATTAAATAAAAAACAAAAAACTAAGCCGACGACCGTCGCGGCGTAGTACTATATGCCTATGCCGTCGTCGGCGTACGCTGATGGCTAATCTGGGCCGACGGCCGTGTCGTTCGGATGCCCAGCCCAGCCACTTACGTCGACGATCCCAACTTTTTATCGTCGGCATAGCCCCAGGCCGTTGTCGTCTTCATCTTCTCCCGTAGTGACTGGCACTTTAAATACTGCCTCCAAACATGGCACTTTAAATACAAATACATATACAGGCACTTATAAAACTGCCTACAAATACTTTTATTGGCAGTTCAAAAGCTGCCTCTAAATACATGTACTGGCAGTTACAAAACTGCCTTCAAATACTTGTAATTAATGGTGTTTTATAAACTGCCTCCAAATACTTGTACTGCCACCTCAAATACTGCCTCTGAATAGAAATAAAGACAGTATTTCTAGTACACAATTCCTACATTTACCAATGAATTCCAGTTAACAATTGAAACAAGGAAGAAAGGAGTATATAAGAAGTTTAACTAGGTGATTTGCACCCATTTGAGTCTGTATAGAAAAATTGTGTTGAAAATGAAATATGAAACAGAGAACACAATTGGTATAAACATATATGGGTAAAACTCAAACTATCATATATAGGAGCCAGGAGAGAACAACAAATAAACCAATCCGAAAAACATTACCGTACAACCCACGTTGTTCATCTATGCACCAGCAACTAAGACTTTGAAGCCACCAACGGCAACTCCGCCACCACACCAGCTATCTGTGTCGCGTCAGGGAGCAACCGCCTCCGTGTCGGACCGCCGCCACCGAGGAGCACCTCCTAGGCCAGGGTTGCCCCACGCTGCCCAAACTAGGAGGGGAGAGACCAGGGTTTCCACCGCCACTGGCGCCGCCCGGCCAAGGGACGGAGCTGCACACCGGTGACATCGGGAGAGAGGAGGGGCGGAGGAGGCCCATGGTCTAGGGGAGGAAACAATTCGCAAAAGGCACGGCCGGTGGAGAGCCAGCCGAAAAAGCATGAGAGATGTCGATGACGTGGACGGTGGCACACCATGAGGAACATCGCCTGCGGAAACTCGATCCGAGCGACGTGGACGCCGCATTTTGATGTGCCCCTTACCGGTCCGCATCGATCCGGCTCGGACCTACACCACTTCCGCATCCGGAACGGACAAAAAGTAGATGGGGACGCGCTGATGTGTGTATGGGCACCAGCCGATCGAGGTCGGTGGCGCAATCGTCTAGGTTAATTGTATATCAACACAATGCGGCAAAATTAATTTCAAAGACAGGATCGGTCGTCAGTCCTTCGAAAATGTCTATAGGATACGTTCTGTGTGCGTATTCATAATTTCATATAAGTGAGTATATGCGTGTGTATGTAGACGTCTGCATCTATACCGTGTTTCGTAAAAAAGGTGTCTCATCGAGACGAGCATTGTCACTGCTGGATGCACCACGCGCCTGTGCACCCGCGTACCACATTTTTAATCTGTCCAGGTGATTTCAGTTAAATCCAAGTGCCACAAATCGTATCTGAATAATCCGAAAAATCAAAACAAAAAACGGTCACATCTGGGCGTCGAACACCCGCGTCATCAGCAGCTCCTTCCACCGGCACTGCACCTCCAGGTGCACCTCCTTGTCGATGACGCTCACGTTCACGACGTTGCTCCGGTCGTCGTCCTTGGCATCGCCGATATCTGCCGCCTTCCTCTTGGACCCAGCTGAGGACTTATTTCCGGCGGCGTCCTGGCGCCTCCGGCAAGTTGTTTCGGTGGCGATCGGCCGCGTCGATGCCCTGCTTGATTCTAGCGCTTCTATCCTTTGCTGCAGCTCTTTCAGATAGGCTATCGTCTCCGCCAGGATGGATGCTTTGTCCACCTGCAACATTTAACAAAGTCCAGACGTGTGAAACATGTCTTTTTTATGCAAAAAAGGAAAAAAAGTACTTATTATAGGCAATTGATTGTAAAAATGTACTGAACTATGTATTACCTTTTGAATGGATGGGACCAACGACTTGAGAATCACGAACATCTCGTTGAGCTTCTCCCGGCGCCTTCTCTCCGACATGACATGCCCCTTGACGTTACTTTCCTGAGCCTTCTCTGTGCCCCCACTACCATCATTCGTCCATGCACCGCCGGCCAAGGCTTTCTTCAGCAGCTTCTGCGACTCCCCGGCGACCGACGCAGCCATGTCTTCTGACGAGTCCGATGGCCTCTTCCAAGCCATGAAACACGATGGCAGGGAGGATCAACGGAGTTACTTAGAGTGATAATGGCATCAGTGATCCCGTCGACTGCGTCCGGCACCACTGCCGCTTCCGGGGAAGATATGAACCCGTCCATGATCCAGTTGTCCTCGAGAGCGCGCACGTCCAGCCCCTCGTATAACTCGTCGATCTCCTTCGTGATCCTCTCGAGGTTGCCGTCGGACAGGCACTCGAACTCCCCGAAGAACATCGCCTCGGCGGCCGCGTTGTGATCGAGGTCTTCGAACACAATGTCGGCCTCCCCGGTTTCGTTTTCTGGTGGGCTTGAGCTCGGCGCCTCCGTCTCTGATCGTGTCGGGAATTG
The DNA here is from genome assembly GCA_026929855.1 of Poa annua. Taxonomy (NCBI): domain Eukaryota; kingdom Viridiplantae; phylum Streptophyta; class Magnoliopsida; order Poales; family Poaceae; genus Poa; species Poa annua. Next base: position 79,762,125 of record CM049433.1, read on the forward strand.
TAGCTCCCAGAAAGATGTGCCTACCCGGTTCATCATGTCCGTGTCCTCCAAAACCTAGCAGATCCTAACAATTTCTTAGAGCAAGATCAGGGGTAGAGCCAACGGCCCGCTATATATATAAAACTGTCATGGCATCAAAACTTAGTCTTATACGTTAGCTTATACTCCCTCCTTTCCATATTAGATGATTGTACTTGTACAAAATTGTATCTATACTTATGACATGTCTACATACATCCATATTTATATAATTAAAAGCCTAAAATGAAACGGAGTGAGTACAATAGAGTTGGTTATTATGTTTTTATCTGTCCTTAGTTCTGACTAGCAACACGTGTAGAGTCTCGCTCTTACATGATAGTCTACTTTTTTACAGAAGTGGCATGTAGACGTGCTATAAACCTACTATTATATATACTCACAGCAAGCATAGTAACGCTTAGGAAGCAGACTATATAAGACTTGCCATGTCACCAGATTCTTACGTGGACGAAAGAGAAAAGAAGAAAGAGAGCGGAGCCGGCGCTATATGAAGCGAGAGTGAGCAGCTAGCTTGTAGCCTTCCGCTAGCCATAGGTTAGATGTTAGCTATTCCCATGCCAATCCTAGCTAATAGTTAGCCTATTATATGACCCTGGCTGTAATGCCGACTTTAGTTGCATGGCATGCTCATATAGCCACCTGTCTAATCTCTTACTACCTCTGATCCTGAATAAGTGACGCGGAATATGGCTTGCCCCTGTACAAATTTGTGAACAGCTCGCGACAATTAAAACGGACCGAAGGGAGTTTTATCCTTGCTCTTACTCTACTGTTTTGAAGGGCTTAATCAGTAATAATATCACTTCAATTAATGAAGAAGAATTAGGAGTATAAACATATATAACATGTCGATGGATTCGGTCTTTAGGAATGTCTAATGAATGAAACAAAATGAACATTATACAATACTCGCACATAGTACATTAATTGTTAGCCCGTCTTTACTAACCCCGCATAGAGTTTTTGTTTTCTTTTTTTTGCCTTTGTTTATTAAAAAAAATACGGTCACCTAAAATAAATACTACCACTGAACCTGAAATTGTGCTATTCGTAAGCATGCAATTTTAGTGACATGGTGATATCCAACTTTCAGTTTGTCTACTATATATATGTGGTGCAAAGGTTTTCTTAATCGTCGATATTTTGGTTATCAGGCTGGTGTCCTCTAATAATTTCACATACCAGAAGAAGAAAAACATATTGAAGTTTGTGCAAGACAATGTAGTTGGTTTACTTTTAATCATCAGATAGTCTATTTTTTACTAGTAAAAAAGTTTTTTCCAGGACACTGTCGTACAGTAAAACTCTCATGTATGTAGCCCAAACGTTGACATGAAGTGATATGTAGATGATGAAAGTTTACTAGGGACCTCAAAGATTCGTAACTATACTTGGGGGCATGTTTAGGAATATCACACCAGTATCATCCATTTCACTATTTGGACGCCTCGGGTGTCAAACTGTCTTCCACCCCCTTCTCATTCGCTCTAGCGAGCCCCCTTGGTTGCTGCCAACAAGGTGTCGCCCGTAAAAATCCGTGTGGCAGACAACAACGATACGCTATCTTTTGTCTAGTTGGTCAGTCGGTGATGAGTCGTCTCAATAATTGGGGGAGAGGGAGGCTCTACACCGGGTTGACTGAGGCCACCAGATCAGCATTGCCTCAGATCTACCACCTCGAATGTCCACGATATTGTTGGTCATGATTCTGAGAAGGATGTGTGTAATTGTTCATGGTAGTGCTTGTTTGTTGATCTAGCTAGGATTTGCGTTACGGAGTCGGCTATTTCGATTGGATCGGTGAAGTGTGGAGTTTGTATGTCACACCCACGCTGAGATTGTGAGCATTTTGTCCGTGTGAGATGGGGCTCGAGAGTTGACTTTTGGTCGTGGTCACTATGGTACTTGGCATGCCAAGAATGTGATATGACTGCCCATGCTCAGATCTAGAGGTTGTGAGTTACTGGCACGTTGAAAGAAAATAAAATGTTTGCAGCCAGGATCAACAAGGGCGACTGTCTTATGCATGTTGTTCTCCTCGAAAATATATTGAGTAACTAATTAATCATTAACGAAAGCAATAATTACTCATCCATTTCCGATACTTTTCGGTCATGGGCTACTACCAACTCGGATGTATGATTTCTTCCCATGTCTTACTAAACCCACAATCACTACAACAAAACAGAGTTTAAGTAACACAATCAAGTAACACATAGAAAAACATGTTACAAGTAAATTTACAGTAACAAATCATTTGTGTTACAATGGTAGACAATAACACATAATGAATAAGGTTTACAGCAGCCACGGCAGTTACCTATTCCTCCCCTTCTTCCATCCATTCTAGTCCACATTTCACTTAGCAGTCAATAGAAAAACTTAATATAATTCCACAAGGACCTCATTCAGACAATTGTTTTCTCACTTAGACTTCATAATTGTTTAAACCTTCTTCGTGAACTAAATGCCACCCAATGGCATTGGTTTCTCAATATCGCTCCAACCTAAGAAAATAAGTTTTGAGCACGTCATTTCGTGTCGTTATGTCTCTTTCTTTGCGTTTGTTCACAAAGTTTTGTTCTGAGATGCTCTCCAAGTCCCGTGCTGATGTTGTTTTAATCAGACTTATATTCGAGCTCTTCGCTCGATTTCGTTGCCCATGGTGACCATCCGGAGATTCATCGCACTGGTGGACTCTCCTTTGATGCCGCCTGCAAACAATACATGTTTGTGCATCATACCATCATCGCTGGTTGCGCGGTCGTAAACGCCATGTTATGATCGTCACCACATATTGTCGCAAGATCAGCCAAGTAGCCGCACCATCAACATCAACGAGTCTTGACACGGTCGATTGCCTCCTAGAGGATGGAATCAATTACATCGATGACTTCCACTACATCGAGTTGCACCACCATCTTCTTTTACGTCTGCGGCGACCACTTGTCCCCTCACTTAATTCCTTTTTGCGGATTACGGATCATGCGGGAAGCAAGTTGATGGACGTGGTTGACCAAGATGAGATTTGTGTTAGAATGCCCTACTGATAATTTTGTAGATTACATTATTTTATTTTATCCATAATTGACTAAAGTTTTCTTGAATATAGTCTTTGTATTGATTGCCAATTATGTGACTTGTTTGTGTGCTAACATTACACATACTCATCTACTCCCTCAGTTCCACAATATAAGGATGTTTTAGGTGTTGCACCCATAAGCCATTGCCGGTATCTAGCTACAAGTTTTCTAAAAAGTGTACATGGATTATGCATCTGCAACATTTCGTGCATCCCACACATTCACATATTTGTTGGATAAAAATTGTACATACACAAGATACGATCATTCAACTGCAATTATATAAACTCGTATTCACCCTGTCATCATATCACGACGTTTCACTTCATTTCGACATTGTCCCCAGTAATTGTGAATCTATACCGCAGTCGGTCAGAGTAGAAAAATACTTAAGCTTTAGGTATAGAGCAGCAGGGACTTAGACATAAATATTAAATCTCAGGGGGCAAGATCCTAGAGGTCTTTTCTAAAATAACTAGAGCCATTTTTTTAAAACTAATTTATATATGCGACTTTTCATAAAAGTACATTTATTTGTTAAATTTATAACTCTTTTTAAAACATGTTTACATAATTACATTAGCTTCCGAGTATCTTTTTAATTAAGTTTTTTAGCCTTCCCGCTGCTCCTCTCGTTTTCGCGCGCTATATAAAATTTCCCCGGCCCGATAAAATATCTGGTGTACAGCCCCCACGATCCAAAAATCAAACCCTATTTCTCCTGCATCCCCTTCTTCCTCAACCGCCGCCGTACCCTACACCAGAGCCCTCACCCAAGACCTGCGCCGCCGCCATCTCCTCTCAATCTCCCACTTACCGTCGCTTAGCTCCCCTCGACCTCTTTCCAGCAGATCTCCTCTCCACTCCCAGATCCCAGCCGCCACTCTCCAGCCTCTCTCTTCTGTGGACAGTCAGTCGCCGGCCTGGTTTCCCGTTGCCGCCGTTAGCTCCCTTCACCGCGTTGACTAGCTCCTAACCCGCCGTGAACGGCGTGGTGGCACGGGCCCAAGCGCTCGAGCTCCCACCTATGGCATCCTGGGAGGTGGCGCTCTCAACCTGCTTTTCTCCAACTTGAACTCGCCGGTGCTGGTCCGAAACCCCACAAAAGACAATGCGCCTGCCCACCTTTCTCTTGCTAACGCCCTCGTTTCTACCCCGGTTGATTAGATTTGATACTCTGATGTTCTCAAAATTCAGGTGCAGGTGAAGAGTCTCATGGGGAACGACCAGGTCGTGGAGGCTCTGGAGGCGCTGACATGGTGATCATTCTTGCCGTGGTGCCGAGGAAGACCAGCATGTCCAGAGACAGGATCTGAACTAATGGCAGGCTAGGCACGCCATTTACATCCTCGTTGCAGTCAAGGTTTTGTTTCCAACATTTTTTATGGGTGCTTGATGCATGTACGCCCACGGAAGGTTGCAATTATGTGGATCGATTGTTAGCGACAATTTTTTAAATTTTCATGCAATGCAGAGTATTAGAGCAAACATTATTTTGGAGGATATACTGATTTAGATTGGTGTGATAGTCATAGTTAATGTATGCAGTACATTTTGCTGACTACTCAAGATTTGGGGAATTCCAACGTGTTTTTTATGTATCATACGTACATAGATTATAATGTATTCTACATAAGTTTGAAAGGTATGCCACTGTAATATTAGGACAAATAGTTGGATGTACTAATAGCAGAAAGTTTCTAAACATAATAGACCGTACAATTAGAGTTGCAGGTCAATTCCCAGGTCAGATGCTTTTATTTAGGAAGCTCTGTTATATTAGCACCACAACCTTCTTTGTGATGAAAGCTGCATTTAACACTCGTATGCATTTATATTCAGGGAGCTCATTTTGTTGTTCAAATCAGCCTACACTACCTGAAGGTTAAAATGGTATGTCAATCATTTTCTCTAATACAGGATTACAGTCTGTTGAGATTTCTAGCTCCATTCTGTTCTTGGTTGGTACAACCTTACCGTTGGTGCAGTACACAAAGCCTCCTTTTGTCTGGTAATTTATTATCTTGCTAATTTGCATAATTGTTTTCGAGTTATTCTTGTCACTAGTTCATCAATATCCATAAAAATGTCTACCGGTATATACGGTTATTAATTCAACTAATCTAAAAGTGGATGTCTTTGCAATGCCACACAGCAGAAGTGGGGTGAGGTCGTTGAACATGTGTTCTAGACATGCTCCATGTGCTTAAGCAGACTAGGAGGTATGTGTTGCCTGATGAGTGATATCAACTTGGTTGCCAAACTGTTGCTTGCATGTGATGCATAATTTTATTGTAGGTGTATATTTGTTGCTAGTGGACTTGATGATATAGATGGATTTTGCGAAAGATGAAGCTTGCATGGACAGCTCAGTGCTACAAGATTACAAGGTAATTGTTGAACAATGGCAAGTTCTGCTTTGTACAAACAAATGATTAACATTGAGTACCTAGCGCATTTGTGTAAGGTAGCATATCATAGAACTTTTGTGGCATCTCGAGTGTATCACTGCACCTCATTATAGCGTTGTGTCCATTTATTTCAACTGTGGACACTAGAACTAATCAGTAAATATTTTGTTAGCTGCTTATAAAAATTATCTTGTACCATTGTCATCATGTGTTATTACAGTGACTGTTCATACTATATAATTTACATCCTTGTACTTGATTAAATATTTTTATTGGATTTGTTTATCTTGATGTTGCTCGATCTCTTTTGCTAGGTGACCCTTATTTAAACTCCGAAAGTGGCCCAGATTATTACAATTTTAATGCATGCATTTGTTCATAATTACTAACTTACAATATATTTTGTTTTGTAGATTCGAAAGAACGACTACTAAGATGTAGTTCAACTCTCGTTAGAAGCTGAATCAAGCAGAAAATAAAGCTTGAAGAGTTCTCCGGGAATATTAGTTTAAGTTGATGTATTGAAAATGTAATAGTATACACAAATGTAATTTTATGTTTCCGAATTAATGTAAATGTTGTGGTGTAATATCTTCACAAAGTAACCTTCCGCAGTCAAATTTATATGAATGTAAGGTGATCTAAAACTAATATTGGAATTTATTTTTTGTAATGCATTTGTTCCCTACACTTGTGTATATTTATAAAATCATGAATTTTTAAGTTGTGAATGTGTCGATAAGGTAGTTATTTAAATATGTGAATTAATTTTATTTAATAAATAATTAAGTATATTGTATTTAATGATTCAAACAATACATTAATTATGTGATGACGTGTTACTAGAGTTAAACAGATGTGTTACTAGGGTAGTGACGGGTATCATTACAGTGTTACAATATATGGATTATTACGTTACTACTTGTGATACTGATCTTGCTAACGTGTTGACTTTTGTGTTACTATGATTAAAAAATATGTTACCCCTTGTGTTGCCATAGTTCTACAAGTGTGTTACTGACATGTGCAGTAACACGTAAGATGCATGTTACTACGACATAATAGTAACACAGTTTTCAACCTATAGTAACAGTTTTCAACCTATAGTAACAACAATTATGTGTGACAGCGGACGCCACTTAGTAACACGGCCTAATGGAACACATTTCAAAATGTGTTACTATGTGGGTTAGTAACATGTTTTCGGATCTGTTGTAACACAAGCGCGTGTTACCAAAGCTCTGTCATGTTGTAGTGAATACACAAACAATCAGAGCCAAACCCTAGCCGCTTGCGCAACACATGAGACTTCCATGTTGAAGAACATTGAGAACCGGCACCGCCCAAGTCTTTTCCATCCCGTCTTCTGGTGTGTAGCGTAAGACGGGATAGTAGGCCTCCGGAACCACGCTTCTCATAATCCTGTACGGGGGAGAGGCGATTAGGTTTTTGGGGAACGCACTCGCGTGACTAGAGGCAGTGACCTCTTCCCCAATGACGACTTCTTTCCCGACATCAGCAACCTTTTCCTCAACATGGTTGACGGTGTCAGCGTTGTTGCTCCATATGTTATCTTGCCTAGTATGTTTCAGATCTTGATGCAATATATATGTCCACTCTTTGGGGTAGATTTGTTATGTTTATCATGCATATCTTTACGCGTGTTTATTTTGATACTCATTACCGCAGTCATGAATTGTTACTGTTTTTATGAATTAAATCATATGCTAAATTACTCATATATTCAAAAGTTGTGGTCTCCTTAGCGTGACTTGAATGTATTTTTGGATTCACGGGCTTTAGTCTAGTTTGGTAGTGAAGCTTTTCTAAAACTGAAGTATTCTAATACCATAGTATTTACTTGGCTGGCACATTAATACTTCAGTTTCAGAATAACAGTTGTAGGGTTATTTTCTCAATACTTCAAAAATAGCATGTTTTGGGAGATATTAAAGTATTTATTCACGGCCAAACACATCAAAGTATTTAAAACTATGGTATTTTGAGAAACCGTAGTATTATTGAAATACTTCAAACAAATTACTTTGATACTAGGCCTAGCTTATATGCATGCCGGCCTTATCTTGTGTGGGATTTGTTTGTACAACAATAGTATGTATTTTCAGGTCTTTTGGGCATTATTATTTTTCCATCAGGCTACAGCTCTGCAATTTCGCCCCCGAGACACCAGACCGGGATCCAATGACTTCATAGTATGAAGTCACGTTCCAACTTTAGGCTCTAATCTTCGTCCAAATTTCATCCAACGGTCCAGATTTAGTTCTCAAAATTAAAACTTTTCAGAAAAATTTCAAAAAATTAGAGTAAATGGCATATGTTCCATATTGTGTTCTCAGTTTTTTTTGGCTTCATTTGGATAAATGGTTTACCATTACATGAATTTTTCATATTTTAAACGTAAAATGCTACTAAATCATAAACCGGTGATCTAAATAAACCAAAAAAATACCACAGTACACAACATAACATATAGAACTGACATGAATTTTTTCAATTTTTTCTGAGAAGTTTTAATTTGAGTTTTTAATTTGGACCATTGGATCAAAATTGGATAGAGATTAGACCCCCTAAAGTTGCAATGTGACTTTATGTGGTGAAGTCGCTGGATCTCAATCCCGAGACACCATGTAGCTACATAGCTACCCTAAGATGGTCTAACGAGGGAGGTGCAACTAGCAATGGACGAAATAGTTATATAGTGAAGAAAAAAGGGTGAAAGTCATATGCACACTCCCATGAACTAACCTGATCAGCCGTCCCTAGCTCAAGCACACCACCCATGAAGGGGATGCAAACAATTGTCTGAAAAATGTGAGCCGAGACAAGCGTGCAGTTGGGGTCAGAAATCTTAACGGTAAACACGTCACATGCTGTGCTAGTTATGATGTGATCAAAACATGAAATGTGCTGACCTGAATAGACGCTGTCTGAATTTACCGGCAGGTAGCATGAACATGCACAGTGGAAAGCATTATATATCAGTTAAAATACATAAATAAAGTTCGTCAGTTATTAAAGAGATAGACTGTTTTGGGGGTAAATAACTTGAAGACGTGCATATGCAAAACATACCTTTGCTAAGAGCGCGCGTTCGAAAGTTTTGGTGTCCGCGAACTGAGCGTTACACATCCAAATATGTTCATTCCCCGCAAAACATTTGCCAGGCAAGCTGATGTTACGTGAAGAACAGAGAACACCAAACACTTCAGTCTTCAGTGATCATTACAGTAGATCTTATCATATGTCAGGGTGGAGTTGTGGTGGGCGAACCACGTACGTACCCTTGGCCTGGCCGGAAGGCGTAGGTCATGCAGACCGTGTAGTACCACTCGGCGTCACCGAGATCCTCCGGCGACAGCGAGGCGGCGGGGCGTCTCGCCCGGTGGTCGCACTCGCCGGAGAGTAGCGACTCGTAGAGCTCTCTCAGCTGTTGGCTCCTCTGCAAGACGAGCTGGTCGGCATTAAGGTCCGTCGAGTTGGTGATCTTCCTCGTCTTTACCTCGCCGTTGTAGAACCCGTCCTTCCACGTCAGGAATCTGTAAATCAAACGGAGACGCACGTTACGTCTTAAGATTGAGTGATCATCAAATGAATCTGAGAGTAGTGAGTGACCTGTATATTATTACCCTGAGCGGCTGGTTGAGATGGACCAGAATATGCCATAACTCCAGTTGATGCTCCTAACAGCAGCAGCGAGCTGGCTGCTGAATTGCTTCGCCGGCGACGGCAGCTGGGTCGGTCCTTCATGACTGGGAGGAGCTGGTAGTGCCATTAGAACACTATTTCCTTGCTGCATATCCATGCAGAATTCGCAAGGTGAAGCTAGAGCAAACAAACAAAAATCCCGAAAGTCATGGTTAAGTTGTGTGGTTAGCATCATATTCCTTTTTTTAAGCACAATCATATTCCTTCTAGAGCAATCAAATGAGCAAAAACATATATTAAGAAATATATTTGTGTGTTGTATAGTTTTAATTCAGTTCATAATATAACCTCTTTACTCTCTTGTAGTGGTGCTGAGAAACTTCTGTAAAGATTTCTCAACGAAGTACAGAGAGCAATTAAAGGTTGAATGTAGGAGCAAACATAGTACAGAACCTGAAGCTAATTAAGCAAAGCCAAGAACGAAAGAAAGAGTTCAAACTAAAAAAAAGGAGTTGAGCTTTACTTGAGCTCTGGAGACCATGCAAGCAGCTACGAGGCTAGGTGCCAACAACCGTAAGTTTCCACACACTTCGCCACTGGCAACTTGTTGTCACAGAGGAAGATGCAGCTACTATATATGCAAGTGTACCAAGAATCCAAGGCATGTTATATAGATGTTGCAGAAGACGAGCAATGATGGCCGCTACACAACCGCACAACACTGTATGTTCAAACCCGATAACACCAACATGTAATTAAGGCTATCATTTTCTAGGTTTTGTAGTATATGCGTGTGCTTGCTTGATTTCTTTGCTTTGTAAAAGTGGAGTAACATGTACGATGTCCTCACTAGTGGAGTATGTAGGGTTCAGGCACCTTACAGATTTTCTAGTTCGATTACTTGGTCATCAAAAACGCATCTAAATGTCATCAAATTCGATGCGAAAAATAGAGGTTTCTTACAGGTTAAGAAATAAAAAGGACATATTAGACTATGAACGGTACAAATTCAGCTCTAGAGCGCAGTACAACTACTATTCAGAGTTTGAATTGTCAATTTTGTTTCGAGCCATGAGTCTGTTTGAGACATGGTACATGTATGTTGTTTCAACGTGTTAAAAAAATCAAGATTTTTTCATTTAGTCAAATAAGCTATTTATTTTTGGAAAAAGGGATTGTCCACGGCTTTACAACGATTATGATTTGCTAATGAATCAGCTAGTGTATTGCTACACCTCGCATGCTTAGTATACCCAATATGACCCCCGAGATGGAAAATATATCAACCACATACAACCAAGAAGGCAAGGTCCCTAGGTAGCTCCGGAGCAGGAGTGGAGCGTTCTGGGGTTATTGGCTTTCAAGCATTTACACAAATTCAAAAACTATATTTAGGAGTTTAAAACTCTCGTTTTTTTGTTGAGAAACACGGTACAAACGTAGACGCTCACAAACACGCGCGTACACTCACCCTATGAACGCACGCACACACACCCTACCCCTATGAGCACCTTCGAAATACTGAGCCGGCGGATCGAGTCTTGAGATTGACGAAGTCACCACGGGCGCCTCGCTGTCGACGGGAACGTCGCCTCCCACTGAAAGAATAATTCCGCCTAAATGCAACACACAAATGTTAAACCTGGGGTTTGAACTCTGGTGGGCTGAGGGTACAACCACCCTACTAACCATCCAACCACAGGTTGGTTTGCAAAACTCTCAGTTTTTCATCTTGGTACATACAAATATGTTCTACATGTCCGGAAAGTTTTATCAAACACTATGATCATAATTGGGCTACAAAATAATCACAAAAGTGTGACTAAAAAGGGGGGAAATGATTTTACTCGCTATATTTTTCTTTTTTGTGTAGATTGAAATGAAAGATATTTCGATGAGAAATTAGTCATGCATACTAGCAACTATATACACCGTATTTTCAATATTTTTAGATTTAAAAGTTATTTTTATGAAGAGTTAGGGGAGTAAACGAATTATTTGTGGAGCGGTGCTTGTTGTCCCGGGATCTAATTAGATCACGTCACATCCTTACTTCTCATCAATCGAAGGCGCAGCACACCACCCTCATAAGTTTAGAAGTTTATTGCTAAGGAAGTCCCATCAAATCGAGAGGGGATTTGGTGCATATGGGCACCGGCGATCCTATTTGTTTTATAAAAATAAAAAATGATATCGTTAAGTTAAAAAAAAATCTAATTTTTGGAACGTGAAACATATGCATGGCATACATATTTGTGCAAAGTTTTGGTTGAAAATACTTGTTAACGGGCTACATAAAAATAACAAATTCGTGGTAGTATGAAGTATAGTAAAAGTTCACTATTTTGTCCTAAATTTGGTCCTTTTTGTGTAGCCTAAAATACAATGTATTTTTAAACGAACTTTAGTGTGTACGTAGAAAATATGTATATGTATATGTACATTTTTTCCATAATTTTTAGATCATAAAAGTGTGATGTTTTTTAATTAAAACGACATCACTGGTGCCTAGGAGCCAAGACAACTTTCCGCATCAAATCTTGAAATGTTCTTGTTTTAGTTTTATTGCGTGATTTTCTAGGGCCATACATTCCACTAAACGGCAAAACTGTTTAGGTCAATGTCCCTTGATAAATGTTGAAAGTGATTGAGTTTAGTCCTATGCATCCAGATAGATGGACAAAACAAAGGTTTATGATCACAGCAAAACGAAATGAAACATAAAAGACTTGACATGCCAAGCCATGTATAATAGAAATAAACTATATCAATTGTCTAGCCTAGCTATTAATACTTGAACGTTGTGCCAAACAATGAAATGAACTACTGGAATACTTTTCTACAAAAGCTTACCAAAATGTCATGTAAATATTGTAAAAAAATGCGTTAACAAATTGTAAACTCCATGTTGTAATTAAACACTTCGTACAAACCCCTTAGATCTTTGTCTAAGCAAATAATATGTGTGAATGAATGTCACCAAGTCTCTCTTTGTTTTTGGACAACACAGATGGCCAAGTCTACAGCCAATAGAGAAATACTGCACATGGACTATTGAAGCATTAATTGTTTATAGCGCTCACATTATCAGTATTATAGATACTTTCTTAAACACTTTTTCCAAATGAAATAGGGTAGTCTTTGAAACGTAATATGCAGGAGATAAATATGGCCATTTAACAAATAAATCTTGACCACGATTACATAGCCATATATCTTCGTTTGTAGCCCACATATTTTCCTATTTTGTAGGACACAAAAAAAATACTCCCTCAGCTCCACAATATAAGTTGTTTTAGGTGGTTAACGTACACTAAAATGTGTCTAGATACATATGTATACATGTGAATGTGGAAAAAGTCTAAAACATCTTATATTTTGGAACAAAGGGAGTATGTATCAGTGACATATACAACATACATAGACATATATATATATATACAAGAAACTTTAGAGACTTTTAAGATTTAAGAAGTTTTCCCAGTTTATTTAAAATAGGCACAGTGTAACCCAGGTTCTAGTATGTCGTCTTTATTCAGATTAATTTGAGTAGAGCTCACTTGAGCCTGTGACAGTTACATAACCAAAAGTGCACAAATAGTCAATCATAGAAATTAGCAACGTCACCATCACTAACCACATCAAAATCAAAGTTGAAAACGACCGATTTGTTGTAATGGTCCGAAAATACATTAAACAAGTGTTTAGGTTGATTAGTACCCACATGTGGACCCTTATACAATCGATATTGAACTTCTTACTTAACGAATGTACAATGCAAAGTGTTTATATAAGTGCTTCAAAAAATAAATATTTTGCTTTTTTGGGAAAATTTTCCAAGTCTGAAGCGAGCCGAAGAGGCGCCGCTGTCATCACCCCTCCCTTACTATGAGGTTGGAAAATCTTGTTGTAGTAGAAAGTCGATAAGTTGTTGTGCTAAGATCCTACATGACCAGCGCAACAGAATAACAACCATCGTCGATAAAGAGAAGCATAGATTGGAAGGATCCAACTTGTAGACACAAGTACGCGGACAAAAGAAGACCACAAATGCTTATTTATATTAGACAAATACTTGACTAGTCATCTCTCTCATGATTAAGCATTGTTACTTATAAAAATGCTTGTTTTAATTATCTTTGTAACATCCTAGCTAAGCACCTTGCATTGTACATTTGTATATGGACTTATTGGGCACCGATGAGCACCGGCATATTTTTGAGAAAGTTGGATACTGTATCCACAACGTATTATTTTCTCAAAAAAAAAAATCCACTCCGTATTATTAGCGGGGCCATGCCCAGCCCATAATTTTTACAAAAAAAAAATCCACTCCGTTGAGCACCGACATATTTTTGGATACCGGGCACCACAGAAGGCAACTGACTATCGGATAGATTGCGTTTTTAGGAGGCTCAGACGCTCAGTGCGCATCAAGAGGTCATCAATCCGTAGAATGTGCAACCACGAGTTTATAGTGAGGTTGCATATATGTAATTTTATTTTATGCTTGCCACTTGCATTTTAGTATTATCATGGCATCTATATGCCGATCGGCTACCTTCAAAGTTCAGACATGTATGGCACCGTATATCTTTAGTGGAATGGAAGTGAAATGGTTATCATGCACATTAGGGCTCGACTGAAATGTCGTTCAAGTTTCATGTAGGAGAATATTACCCCCAACGCGTGTGTACTGTATCCACTCCGTATTATTAGCAGGGCCATGCCCAGCCCATAATTTTTACACGGTTATATTTCGCTTTAAAAGACTACCATTGGCGTCATTAATTTAACGCTGGGCTACGGGCTATTGTCTCAAAAGACTACCATGAAACAGGCTTTCGCCCCACCTGCAGTATTCCGATGACGCTCTAAAAGGCTAAAACAGGTGACATGCACATTCCCTTATCTGGGTCGGTCGTCTTTTGGCTAGCCACGTACGTACCTTATCTTTTCTTGAACAGGGTACGTGGCTTATCCGGCTCATTTGTCCGTCGGCAACGTATATATGTGCATGGGAAGCGCGGATCGTTTGCGTGGACAGAATACAATACACTTGTACGCGGAATATAATGCACTTAAGTTGTACGATTCATCGCCGGCCGCGGCCGGTGACGATATACCTCCAACTCCAGTCCTACTCTTTTGGCTCTTCTCGACGCGGAAGTGGACAAGAACACGCAGGAGGACTGTAGCTGTAGGAGGTTGATCGGTCGATCGATACTTCGCAAGCTGGTACTAGGATGGCGAAGCTTTATTGGCAAACTTCGAGATCTCGCTGTCTCGGCATGGCGGATCCCAGGATATGGAGTTATGGAGCCGTACCTTCTGGCGACAGCCATCGCTACCGCCGGTGGGGAAGTTCCAAGCCGGCCACCGCCGGTCCGCGTCACGGCGGCGATGGCGTCACGCTGCTGTGGACCGCGGAAACTTCTTTTGATCGCAGGCGAAGTTTCAACGCATGTGACGGCCGGTGGCGATCCGGGGGGACGTGCGACAGCGGATCCGGTGTAGTACTATGTTCGTCGATTCGAAGGCGTCCCCCTCTAGAAAAAAGGCTGAGATTGATCGGCGTTTGTTGAGGCGCTAGGCCAAGACGGCTCCACATGATTGCTTCTTATTAATTCAGGCGCATTTTGTATAAGAAGAAGGAGCGTGAGCTGCCTGCATTTTCCATTGAATTTCCTTGTTCCGAAACGTCGCCTTTGAAGATGTGTCTTGGCAGGGTTACTGAATTTGCTCCGTACTATGAATCATGTGTATGTATGCTTGAGCTAATTATTAGGAACAGTTGATCAACTCTTACTATAGGTTTTTTGCTAATTCAATGTCGACCAAGATTTTTTCTAATTCAATGTCGACCAAGATTTTTTCGAGACTGTTGATTAAGAAAAATACTGTACTTCGATTTACGGTTGCGTTTTTCACTAAACCGAGGTTACTTTCTTCTGAATCGATTAGTGTGACATACAATTTGAAGCTGGAACACTTTGAAGTAACGGCATAGTAAAGGTTGTCCTCCCCAGGGTCTCGCGTCGCCCCCCCACCCCCCCCCCCCTCCCCCGCGGGGGCGACCGAAACCTCCCCCAGCCCGCCGCCTCCTCCCTCCCCTCATCTCCTTCCTCTCCCGGCCGTTGTCGGCCGTTCTCTCCCCAGCGTACGGAGCCCGAGCGCGGTGGAGGCTCTCCTTGACGGCGGTGCGCTTTGGGCAGCGATGGTGCGGCTCCAGCCGTGTGGCGGCGACGTCCTTGTGGTGTGGTGGGGTGGTGCTGCATGGCGGGACGGAGCTTCTCTGCGGGGCGACGCCTCTGCCCTCGGCCCAGATCTGGGCCCTACGGCCCATCTGGGTTGGATGCGCGGGCCTGCCCTGTGGTTGACCTTCTTTGCAGATGGAGATGGTGGTGCTCTTGCAGGGATCCAGCAGCGACAGTGCCGCCCTTGTTGGAGCGTGGTGGAGCTTAACGGGCCTGGTCGGACCTGATTGGGGCTGGCTGGCGGCCGGACCTGATTGGGACTGGTGTGCTCGACCGCGTCCGGTCGACTACCGTCGAGGCGGTGGAGGCAGTTCCCTTCCGCGCGATCATGGTCCCCGCTGGCCCGGTGTCGAGCTATCCCTCGCCTCCGTCTTGTGGATGTTGTTCCGGTAGCTTTGGTCAGACAACGATGGCGGCTTCGCAACCGTGGTGGCGCAAGTTGGTGGGCGACGAGTCTGAGATGGCGTGGCTTCGTCCTCGCAAGGTTCCTATGTCTCAGATTGTTCGAGGGCTGGATAAGGTTTTGCGGGACAAATCCTTGTCGGCTCGCTCGACACCGACGCGGTGCCGTCTCTAGGTGGCATCATCCCTTCCTGAAGGGCGTCGTGGCTTCCTTTCGTTTGCACCCTCAGTGTGCGGGGGAAACCCTAGGACCAGTGTGCTGGTTCGGGCGGCAGCGCGAGCTTTCTTTCTTTAAGGTGCTTGCTTGGCACTAGATGATTCGGCGCTAGGAGCGTGGTGGTACATCTTCGGAGAGGGCGCAGCGGTTGTGGGCCACCTTAGTTTAGTCAATCCACCTTGTCTTCATTTTTTTCCTTTCTTTGTCCGTTTGTTTGCTGCTGCCCCAGCTGTGTGGTGTTGCGTTTGTACCGTTGGTTGTTTGGTGGTCGTTGCTTTATCTTCTCTATCTAAATAGAAGCACTCCACTATTTGATTTCTCTTAATGACGTGGGCATACCCTCCGGGCACCCCACGATTAGTATACCTGGTGCAGTCCAGACGAAGGCCCACCGAGTGGCCCAATGAAGACCAATAAGCGGTTAAGGAAATAACTTGAAGCACAAGACAAGGACTCCTATTCGTAATCAACTAGGACTCATGTAAACCCCCTGGCTGCATATATAAAGACAGGGAGGGGTAGACAAACACACAACATCATAGAAGATAGACACAATTAGACATAGCCTATACGGCATAGCATAGAGAGATCGCCTCTCACCACATCGCCCTAGCGGCCACCATGTAACCTCATATATCATCATAATCAGACAGGCAGGAGTAGATCTTTACCTCACAATGAGGGGCCGAACCTGGATAAATCCTTACTTGTCAGCCGTCCGAAACTACCAGCGCGCACATCTTCTCACTCAAAATCTACCTAGGGTACTCGACTCTAGGATTGCCGAGGACATCCCTCGTCAGTTGGTGCCGTCTGTGGGAAGAACAGCATGCTGGATTTACGGTTATGGCGGCCCAATCGTCATCGTCAACTGCGGCAGCAAATCTACATCAACATCATAATCTTCGATCAGATCGCATCTGGTCAGATCTACTGAATCCAAGATTCTTCATCGCGTACCGCGACCGGCGGAAGAGATCACCAGAGCACAGCAAAGCACGTACGTGTTCGTCGAGGTCGCAACTCGCGAAAACAAACCGGCATAGGCAATCATAAAGCCACAGGCAGGAGCCGCGTCAGTCGCCAGGCCGCACACGCCTCGATATGCAAGACCAGAAAAGGCTAGCTACGTAAGAAGCAAAAGCAAAAGAAGACAAAGCTAGAAGCAAAACAAAAGAAATCGATCTGATCACAAATCGATCTGAGTGATCAGGATCCTGAAAAGGCTAGCTACGTACGGGTCACGTGGCCAAGACCCGGACCCGGAGTTCAGGTGCGCACAAAACCAGATCCAACCTCGCACCCGTTTGATAACTCGCAATACCGGCGACTCCAACCTCGCAACCGTTCACAGTCGCGATCCGTTAGAATATCAGGTGTTATCCTTCTGTTTAATCACTTGGTTATATATATTAAAATCTTATTATACGCAAACCTTCTGTATTTGGCCTGCACTATTTTGCATATAAATTTTGCAAGATCAGAATTTGCCGTGCTCACCTCGGCGAAACGGCGCATCGGCTCTAACTGCACAAACTCGATGAACCGGCGACTGACGGCGGTGGCACATAGTGCGACGACATTGCACATCTTTGCCGGCCGCCCGACAAACCGCCATCAACGCGGAAACAGGCGTACCTCACGCTCGCGGGCTGTCAATCAAAAACTTCAAACAACAAGAACGCGACAGCCCGCTTCAGTCTCGACCACCTTCGACTCGTGACGCCGCGAACAAGCGCGGCTACCGCCGCCGGCTCAAGCAGTCATAATCATCATCGACTCCGACCGGCAAACCTCATCAATGAATATGGCGGCTTCATCATCTTCATCGACAAAAGCGACCAGATCACATCTAGCGGCGGCGTCCCATACATAGTCGATACAATCTACGTCACATCGCAGGCGACGCGACCAAATACATCATAAACGAGACAGTCGACAACTTCGTCGGGTAACGGTGCCGGCCTGCGTACGGCCACACACGGTCCAATTTGGCGAAGGCATCACATACAGCGCCGGCGCGCGCGCGATCCAATCTACTACAACAACTGTTGTGGCAGCCTCTACAACGACAAAGCATCGATATTGACATCGATCCTACAACGCTGTGAGCAAACTTCGACTCCCTTAACTTCATCGACCATCGCAACACAACGATCACGCTTGCGATATCGACACAGATAGTCTGCTCCCTGGGAGGGCGCCACACGCACTCGGGGGCTGGCGCTTTGACATCCACAACAAAACTTCATCGCAGCACTCGACAGGGCGACTCTCGTGCCTCCTTCGACTTCGCAACATCAACTCTGCATCGCCCACTCGACAAAAAGGACTCGGGGGCTGGACGTGCGGACGCCGCATCGACTTCCTGTTCAATAACAAAGTGTCTACATCAGCTCCGACTACGCATACTTGACATATCGTCGACTCGGGAGGAGGATGGCATAAGCACACGTGCGCCTAAGGCTCGGGAGCTGGCGATTCAACGTCAACAACAACAACAACAACAACAACAACAACAACAACAACAACAACAACAACAACAACAACAACAACAACAACAACAACAGCAACAAGTTCATCGACTCGGGAACAAGGCGACACCCGTGAATTCCTCAACTCCGCCTCCGATGCTCGGGGGCTGGCTCTTCATCCTCAACAACAAACAACATATTCATTGCTCCACGCGAAAAGGCGACTCCAGCATTTTCAAAACTCCGCCGCGTCGACTCCGGTCCGCCGCGTCGAACTCTTCGCCGCACATTACGCCGCGTCGACTCCGGTCCGCCGCGTCGAACTCTTCGCCGCACATTACGCCGCGTCGACTCCGGTCCGCCGCGTCGAACTCTTCGCCGCACATTACGCCGCGTCGACTCCGGTCCGCCGCGTCGAAATCTTCGCCGCACATTACGCCGCGTCGACTCCGGTCAGCCGCGTCGACTTCTTTCGACTGAACACTGCAAGACCTGGCCATCCCCGATGCTCGGGGACTGCGCCGCTCATATCGTGACAAACTCACCTTGGCGGGACTCGACGCTCGGGGGTGGCTCTTTTTCGACTCTGATGCATCGTCTTTACTCCGCTTCATCAACCACCAGGGCGGTACCGACGCAAAGAGCCCGCTCCCTGGAAGGGCATCATGTACCCTCGGGGGCTGGCGCCTCGACGTGAACAGCAACAACAAATTCATCGCTGCACTCGATACACGACTCGAGTGCCTTCGTCGACTCCACATCATCGACTTCGCTTCGCCGGCTTGACAAGGAAGACTCGGGGGGCTGAGCGTGTAGCCGCCACCTCGACTCCTTCCGTCGCAAAACTCCGCCGTGTCGACCCCGGTCCACCACGTCGAGTGCCTCTACCGCATAATTCCGTCGCGTCGACTCCGGTCTGCCGCGTCGATTCCTTCCGGCGAAATACCGCGCGCCTCTCGACCCTACACTCGGGGGCTACGCCGCACAAACCCAAACTTTGCAAAGCCTTGGCCGCACTCGAACACTCGGGGGCTGCGCCGCACAGGTTAAGGAAAATACACAAAGCATCGGACGCAACCGAAGACTCGGGGGGCTGCGCTGTGCAGGTTGGCTACTCGAAAAAGTTTCAGACTCACTCGACAATAAGGAGGGCACTCGCCATCGGCTCGAGTGCTGCGCACCTGGCAAATATATATGTCAGCAGATACAAAGAGTGGAACACTCACAAAAATACTCGACAAATAGCAAGATGAAGGCAAATTGAGCCTATGCCCAACTATAAATAGTTGCACATAGCCTCGGGGGCTACTCCTATCGGGAGCGCTGTCGCGCATCCGATAGATTCAAAAGGCAAAAAAGGCAGTCGATTAAGAGACTCGCCTCGGTCAAAAGCAAAAAAGCATAAATTCAAAAGAATTCCCGAGTTACGTCAGTCGATAACGCTTCGGATGCTGCATGCATAAAATGCAAAGGTACGACCCGCCGATCAGTCGAGCTGGGCTGAGGACCACTCCGGTAGTGCTAAGTCCTTAAACTTTTCCGTGTCAGCAGACGCGATGAAAATCCCGGCGGACGCGCTGAGTAGCAAAGTTGAGACTACAGAACGATTCAGTAAGATCTCAACGGCCTGAGTCGAGTCTGTACAATATGTTCCAGGTTCGAGCCTGGGGACTCGAACTTGATTGAAGGCTAGTAAGGTTTCGCCCAAATGTGCAGTTAACTGGTCTCGACTCATCGAGTAAATCCAGGCCTACTAAGTCGTAATCCCTAGGCAAAATAAACAAAGCATTAGTCGACGTGTTTCCGACTCAGCATGCATAATCGAGGCATTCTCGACTCAAAAATACACAGTTCATGCAAAACATCCGCCGACGAAATTACCGACTTAACAAGCACAATCGAGACAATCTCGACTCAAAATATACATAGCCAAATGGGCATAGAATCGGATGGTAACATACACCTGCAAATGAGTCACTGCCCGATTCTTCGAATCAACCAGTCACTCGGGGCTACTCCCATCGGGAGCGCTGGACGCGCACCCGACGAGCACAAGTCGATGCACTTCCGACTGACAAACTTCTCTGGCAAAAGCATCAGACAACGCATCAAGGGCGCAAAGACCGATTCCAAGTTGAGCACCTCCTTGGACAACTCATATTTTACTCCTATCGGGAGGCCACTCGCTGCGGGCTCGAGTGCTACGCACTGGATTTATCAAAGTCGGGTTCTCTATAAATCGCATGGATTTCTCAAAGTCGGGTTCTCTATAACCCACAATGGATTTTGAAAATCGGATTCTCTATAACCCGCAATGGATTTTGAAAGTCGGATTCTCTATAACCCGCAATGGATTTTTTCAAATTTGGATTCTTTATAATTTGCAATGGATTTATCAAAGTCGGGCTCTCTGTAGTCTGCACGGATTTATCAAAGTCGGGTTCTTTATATCCCGCACGGATTTATCAAAGTCGGGTTCTCTATAGCTCGCACTGGATTTATTATTATTGGATTTCATACACATATTGGATTTCTCATAAATGGTTCAAATTTCATGAGGAAAGGATAATACAGTCATTATATGGTCATTGATTACGCCTACTCGACATACTGTTATGAGTCTCTGCCCGATACTTCGAATCGACCAGACACTCGGGGGCTAGTGACGTGGGCATACCCTCCGGGCACCCCACGATTAGTATACCTGGTGCAGTCCAGACGAAGGCCCACCGAGTGGCCCAATGAAGACCAATAAGCTCGTAAGGAAATAACTTGAAGCACAAGACAAGGACTCCTATTCGTAGTCAACTAGGACTCTCATGTAAACCCCCTGGCTGCATATATAAAGACAGGGAGGGGTAGACAAACAGACAGGCCACAACATCATAGAAGATAAACACAATTAGACATAGCCTATACGGCATAGCATAGAGAGATCGCCTCTCACCACATCGCCCTGGCGGCCACCATGTAACCTCATATATCATCATAATCAGACAGGCAGGAGTAGGTCTTTACCTCACAATGAGGGGCCGAACCTGGGTAAATCCTTACTTGTCAGCCGTCCGGAACTACCAGCGCGCACATCTTCTCACTCAAAATCTACCTAGTGTACTCGACTCTAGGATTGCCGAGGACATCCCTCGTCACTTAACATGCAAGCATGCCACATCATCAAGTCTCTGATTGGTCCATCTCATTAAACTATCCACATTTACCTTTAGTCTATGAGTTAATCTTTGAACAAAGAAATGGAACAACTCAACTCATATTCCTTACAATAGAAGTTTTCTAACATATATCACTATGAAATTCTGCAGCAACGCGCGGGGTGTTATCTAGTTTATAAAGCGGGGCGAAATCATCTTTCGAGGAGGAATCAATTAGTGTTTTTTAGACGAGACAAAGAATTGCCATTTTCATGATTTAAAAAGATGAGAATTGTCCAGTTAAGTAACGAAAAATCAGGCGAAAACCGGCTGAATCGATTGGGACTTTAGGAGAATCTAGGTCGACTTTCTTGTTTGCTCTATTGGGAGATTTCCTCTATATCACTTACTGTCTTGAATTGCTCGGACTTTGTAGTGTTTGCCTCTCTTTTTGCCGTGTGTTTAACTGTTTTATTAATTCTAAGTCGACCAAAATTTTCTTGAGTCTCACTTCATTAAGAAAAGTACAACTTCAATTTATTGATTTATTTTTGATAAAACTGAAATTACTTTCTTCTCAATCGATTGGGACTTCAGGAAATCTAGGTCGACTTTCTTGTCTGCTCTACTCGAAGATGATGACGAGCTATCCCAAAGGCATTGTTCCTATGTATCACTGTCTTAAATTGCTTGGACTTTGTGGTGTTTGCCTTTATTTTTGCAGTGTGTTGTCCAGATCTTTCATGTCTCTTCCTCGGCGGTAGGCTGGTAGCACGGGTCGTACAGAGTGCAGGTCTAAGCAAACAGAATTCCAACATGCTAATCTGCATTCTCATTGGTTCGATAGTACTACAGTTTGCCAGACGTTTTCACTGGACTGAACTGCTCCTCGCTCTCGGTCTCATTTGTGCGATACAGTTTGCCAGCATTCAGTGTAAACTAGTGTTGTTTGCATCACGCTTGAGCAGGATCACTATCTAATCATCTATGAGAAGGCAGGGAATGATGCGAAATCATCATCACGCATGTGCATCCATAGTTGTTTGCCTTGGAGCAAGCATACGCCTGCATGGTTGTCTTTCTTCAGCGACATGAAAATGTACTAGCTCAACTTTGAAAAACCGTCATATCAAAAAAAAAAAAAAACTTTGAAAAACCGTGGGTAGTGTTAAACAGCAAGGAGTTGACAGCAGGCATCAGATACTTCTCGAAACAGCCTTTCGCCCCGCTTTATAAATAAAGCCACACCGTTTGAGACCGCCGCTGGGCCAGACAGCACAATGCCCAAAATAGGGTGCTGGGGCGGAAACAGCACAAGCACACCCAAAATAAAAGCGAAGAGAAAAAGAAAAAGAAAAATGCCGACAACGGCGGTTCGACAAAGTGAGCAAGCTCCGTGACCGCGGTGCCAACCAGAGGCCTCCCACCACGCTCCTAGTGCTCCGACACGCCGGTACCAAACAACACCTTCAGGAAGGGATGCGACGACCGACGACGCTGCTGTCAAGGTTTCCCCTGGTACGCGATGGGGAGAAGGGGGAACGCCCGACACCCTCCATGAAGGACTGGTGGTACCCGCAGGCGCCACCGCGTCGACGTCGGACAAGCCGACTAGGATTTCTCCAGACCCCCGTCACCCCAGGCGCACCGGAACACTCCACCACACCGTCCACCACCCAGCGCCACACGAACGCGAAGTCGCTCACAAAGTCTCACCACGGCCAAGAGCAGAGAAGCCTACACACCGAAGAGGAAGAGCCGGGACTAGGAGCCGCCGCACCGCCGACATGCGGGAGGGACCAACCTCCACCGTCACAGACAGTAACCGACCGGACGCAACAACAGGACCACACCAGGCCCGCAAGCCCGGCCGGGCCTCTCCACCTTAAGAGGCCCGTGAAGCTCCCGTCGTCACGCTGCAGAAGGCACGTCGTTGACACCGCCGCCCCCCATCCAAGCTGCTCTCCGACATCAGTGTATAGAAGACCGCGCCATTGCAGATTCAGTTCAACCCGCCTAAAACCTAGATGGGATCCGAGAACCCACATCTGGGCCAGGGGCGGCACGTCGGACCAGCACTACAATGGACACGACCCTGCCGCCAAGAGGAAGCGCCCCTACACTAAGACCGGCCTAACCCTAGCCGGGGAACCCGACCTGGATCAAAGCACCGTCGAAGGCCGAGCAACACCGCGGCCGAGCTCCCTAGCAGGCCAAGGAGCAGCAGCGCGCGGGTAGGGGCGGTCCCGATGCAGGTGGAGGGCACAGCAGCTCGGCCGCCGGCAGATCTGGGCCCACCTGGCCCAGATTCGGCGCGCAGCACGCGACGGCAGATCTGGGCCCGCCTGGCCCAGATCCACCGCACATGCGTCCGCAACACTGCACCAGGGACGCATCCCCGGCCGGTCGCAGCAGGGACGGGGACACGACCGACGAGCACAGCGGCCACGGCACCTCCGCGCCACCAGCAAGTCAGCCCTGTGTGTCACCGCACACGCCCGGGCCAAGCCCCGCTGCCAACACGTCTCCAACATGCCGCCCGCTAGGTGGCCCGGAGCGCCGCCGAAGGAGACCGCCGCCCACCACCCCTCCACCGCCTGCAAGGAAGCTCGCGGAGGGCAGCCTGCACCTCGCGCCCCGCCGAGCCCGGCAGATCTAGATCGGGCCCGGATGGGCCAAGATCTGGGCCGTGACGCCCCAGGCGCCATCCTCGCGCAGCCGGTGTCGCACCACCTCGCCACCACCTGCTGGGAGACCTCGCCGTCGCGGCGCCCTAGCCCGCCATGAGTGCACCGCCGCCGTGGGAAACGAGCCCCGAAATCGCCTCCACGCCGCCGGGAAAAGGCCATCCGCCGCCGCCGGCGCCAACCGGGCAACGCCCAGCAGCCCTGCCGGTGGCGGCGACGAGGGGGAGAGGAGGGGAGGGGGTGCTCGGGCCGGAGGATGTGGCGGCGCTCCCGTCGCCCTCGGGTGGGCGAGAGGGGCGAGAGGGTCCCCGTCGCCGCGGGAGTGACCTCAACTTCGATGATATAAGTTCTACACTCCAGAATCGCATCAGATACTTCTGAAAGCAGAGTACACAAAACTAGTACATCCTGAAGGAATTGTACAATTATATAGTTTGACACAATGGACTAGTACTTCATTCTTACCGGCATTGACGACTGTACCGTGTTCATTCATAAGCAGACATTTAAGATGTTGGATATACTGCAAATCTTAACACAACAAGAAGCAAGAAGATTCTACTGAAGGCGATCCGCGTCGAGAGCATCTCTGAATACTCGCGTACGTGTTCCCCTGTCTCCTTGTCGACACACCACCTTCGTGTGACCTCGTCAACGCATGCAGTGCAGACCATGTCAAAGTTTTTTTTGTTAATTTTAACCACGTCAAAGTATCTTACTACTTGTTCAGAAATCAGAACACTGTATCTTTCAATCGATGTTATTCGTTGTTTGCGAGCAGTGCGATGATTTCTAGCATCAGATGAATTTTATTGTCATTCTTCTTGCGTTTGTTACTTGTGTGTTTGAACTTTGAAGTGAACAGAATTCATCAAACCTGAACGGAAATTCTCATCTGCATTTTCTTGGTTCATTCAGACAACCGGTTTGCCACATGTTCAAAGGAGTGAAGTGGTCCTCTCCCTCACTCCGGTGGTGTTCATCTGCAGTTCATTTGGGTGCCAACATTCAGTGGAGAATATAGTGTAATAGATACCGAGATCCATGTGCAGAAACCGTACTGCAGCTGGTTTCAACCGCGCCATTGCTGAGAATACAACTAACCTTATGTAGGCCTGATCTCAGACGAAATTTAAACTGTCTAGATAATGATGCTTATGTAGTCCGCTGAAGTAGTGATAATATAATGTAATTCATCAAGATTACCTAGGGCAAGGATAGAAAAAATGCGGAGTTGCGCTCTAACGATCACTGCAGCATGCGTTCGCAAACCAAAGTTTGAACAACGGAGCGGAAAACGAACAGTTGCATTGCTTACGAAGTAGATGTGATCAGGAAGGCTGCTTGGTAGACTGGAATCAGATACACCACATCCCCCACTTCCACGGTGTTCACCGGCGGTGATGCTGCTTTGTGAAAAGGTAACCCTATATAGGCACTAACTAGAGAAAAGAGATGATCCATCTAAAGACATTCCTTATGAGGTGCAGCTTACTTCTGAACATGACCCCAACTGTGGAAATTGGACAGCTTCAGGTCGGCGGTCGCTACTCGGCAAAATCGGCTTAGTGCTGACGAGCTCACCTCTATCTGGCAGCAAATTCAGAGCTTACTTCTGAACATGAGAGCATATCAGACAACTTCAGCTCGCTACTCCACGAAATCGGCTTAGGACAGTCCATTCACAGGCTCCATTTTTTGCCCTGACCTTGCTGCGATCTGGAAGATGAAGAAGACAGACGACAGACTTCGCGCACGAGGCAAAGAGGACAGCGAAAAATGCTCCCTCTGTGATCAGGTTTTTGAGTCGGCTGTAAACCTCTTATGTGGTTCTACCTTCGCCTGCGAAGCTTGGTACAAATTCAACCCCTCCAAGCCTGCGCTCGACACTGGTAGCGCAAACTTGTTGCCGGCCCTAATGAAGATGCAATTGCTGCCGCCTACTTCGCCTGGCAAGATCTATAAGGAAAGAAATAAACGCATTTTCAATCGATCTGACTCCAGTGTCTACTATGTTGTTGGCCTTAGGAACAGTGATATTCAGTTGCTACCTGCAGCTTTCTCCAAACCGTAGTGTAGTGCTTATGTACAGCTAGCCGTTAAGGCTAAAACAAAAAGAAATTCCTCATCGAACAACAACAACAAATAAGCAACGTGGAAGCAAAATTTGTACTGACAGCGGTAGTATTTTGCTAAAATAGTTTTCCAGAATAAACTACTAGTAGATTGCTTATAATTCAGAGCAGGTTAACATAGAAACCAACGCATGTATGTTCATCTACATTTTAGACTAACTGTATGTGGGCACTACAAATTGAATTGGTTAATTTCTCCCCGTGGTGCATCAAGAAATTCAGTAACAAAAGAAAATACTCTCATCGCTTGTAAAAGAAGCGCTTGAAGTGGAAATTCAGATGCAAGATACCCCTCTCGAAGGTGCACTTGAATCCCGCCTTCCTCGAGTACTCCCACTCCTTGTTCACAATCCTGAACGCGATGTCCTCGTACGGTGGTCCGGCGTGGAACCTGATGATGCACGTCTCGTCTGTATCCCCGTCCTGGTGGACGGTGTACTCTGGAGGCTTCGTGCCGGCGAGGTCGGGGTAGTACACCACGAACTTATAGCCCTTGACGATCTTGGGCGGCGGGTGGTCATGGTCGTAGTGGACGCGGTTGTACTTGTTCCACTCGAACCCCGACCGGACACGCGTGATGTACTTGGGCTTCCTCGTCTCCCGCCCCGCCGGCGTCATCGGCGGCGGTAATACGATGGGGCAGAGCGCCTCCGACCCCTCCTCGTCATCGTCGGCCGTGCCGTCACCGTCGTCTGCGCTCTCGGGTTCCTCGTCGTCCTTGTCGTCAGAATTGGGCGTCTCCTCGTCGCCTGCTGAGTAGTTCTGCTCAAGGTATTTCTTGGCCTTCTCCACACGGATGAGCTCAGCTACGCCCTGCCAGTGCTCGACGACCATGGCCTCGCCGGCGGCAATACGCGCGGCTATGGTGTCCTGCATCGCGTCGAGTTCTTCGATGCTCTTGCCTTCGACGACGCCCTTCACATCATCAAAGATCGCAGAGTGCACCAACCTCTCGCCGTGCCCGGCCGTCCCGGCGGCCTTGGCGATCTCGGCGTCGCACATTACCTTGGCGGCCTCCCAGAAGGGCCCGTTCGCCCTGTCGAGACCGGCGTGCTCCGCGACCTCCTCGCCGA
Organism: Poa annua; assembly: GCA_026929855.1. Lineage (NCBI taxonomy): Eukaryota > Viridiplantae > Streptophyta > Magnoliopsida > Poales > Poaceae > Poa > Poa annua. The sequence continues at coordinate 79,789,721 of CM049433.1, forward strand.
GCTCCTTCAGTTCCTCCAAGGACGCGCCGCGGAACGCCGCCACCGCGCGCGGCCGCGTCCCGTCGAGAGACTTCACGAGCACGTCGATGGGCTTGGCCCGCCCGTGGCTGAACCGCGTCTCTGCCCGGATCCTGCTCTGTTCCAGGAAGAAGGCGGCCTCCTTCGCCTCCTCCTCCGCCCTGGCGAACGACGCGGCCGTGATCGGCGGCGAGGTTCTCCGGGACGCGGCCGACGAGCTGACGACGGCGGCCTCCTTGCGGCGGGCGAGGCAGCGGCGGCGCTCGGAACGGAGCGACACGATGTCCGGGAGGAGGCCGCGCGCGAGATCGCTGTCGAGCTTCTTGTGCCAGACGAAGGCGCCGAGGCCGCGCGCCGCGAGCTTCTCGGACACGGCGGCGGCGCGGCGGCTGACGGCCTTGGAGAGCGACCTCGACGGGCGCGTGGTCTCCCGGGCAGGGGACGCCATTGTCGCGGCAAGATCAAAAGCGTTGAAAGACCCGAATAAAAAGGAGATCCCAAGTCGGTTACAGATCGAAAGCGGACGGCGTTGCCGTGTGCCGGCGTCCGTTGCTCAGCCCAAGATGAACCGACTCGGGAAACCGACTCGCTCACGATTTCTTTATTTATTTATTCGCAAATTCTAATCCTCGGTCGACCTCATTCTGGCTTACAGCGAGGTCACGTCTATCGCCGCTCGATCTCATCGCATGGGCGACGCGCATCGTGGCTGATAGAGATGCGTACACAGAGTCGCGGACCCACGCTCCGCTCCTCGTTCCCTGATTCCCCATTTCCATCAAATCAATTTCTCTCCCACGCCGCTGCTCGCTGCAGTGTCCGGCGATTCCGCGCCGTCGGTGAGAGATTGGGTTGATCTTCTACTCAAAGCGCCACCACTTGTCGCTCCCCCCTCGCTGGCTTACGGTGGTCTCTCGCTCCCCACCATGGTTGGCCTCCTGCACGCCGCTTCGTGTTCTTCGACATTCCCGTGCCGCCGCCCCTGCTGTCCAAAGACAACGGTGAGGATGCTGACCAACTCACCCTGGCGGAGCTTATCCTAGGGTACAGGCTCAGTAGCAGGTTTCGCCCGGATCGATTCGGCCGGAGGCGTGGCCCCATGGCGGCTCCGGACTCCGAGCGTCGAGCTCCTGGGTCATCAGCCTCCGACGAGTCGCCTCTGTTCCCTGCCTCTCCACTTCGTTAAGGTCTTACCCAGCTTGGCAAGTACGCCCGGTCCTCATCTCTGCTCTTCTCTCTACCATACGTGTTTCTCTCCTCTGATGCGTTAGTGTCACAATGTCCAATTTTACTGTGCTCTGCATCTGCTAGCTTGTTTTGCTGCTGTCTCTAGTAGTTTTGCCTTTGGTTTGCTGCTCTCTCTTCTTGTGCTGCCTCTCTGATAGATCCAATCACACATGTTAGTTTAATTGGATGTAATTCTTCACAACTAGAATTGTAAGTACTAGTTCAATCTGAACTAGAAAAGGGGTCACAAAGTTACGGCAACAATATATGCAATGATTTACATTGTTTCTTCTCCTTTTTTTTGGTCGTTTTCTGTTGTGCAAAGTCTGGATGAAGATGCTCATGTGCTTTTTCATTGGTCTTTTCCGTTTAGTCACTTTGGAGGATTTTCTTTTGCTTCATGCGTGGTGTCTGTCATTTTGCATCCAGATCGGCCATACACAGGGGGATCTATGTTCTATGTGTGGTAGGTGTCATCTTACAACCGAACCTTTGTGCTCAATATAGTTTTCCTTTAGGTCTGTTTGACTCGATTATTCTCTTTCTAGTCCTCTCCAAATCCAGTGACAGTGCCCAATTCAACAGTAACACGCATGCCGCATCAGAGCATGATAGGATGTCATGGTTGGCTTTGCACAACTCCTGGATTTTTCTGCTAGTTAAATCCATGTAATATGTGGTTTGGAACTGGATGTATCTGATTTGGATGTAATTTTATAACCGGATGTTATTTAAATGGATCCTCCGCTTAGATGTCATAACGTTTTCTAGATGGAACTATGAACGGGTGTCCACATATGGATATCAGATGATAGATATAACATTAACTAAAAAATGTATATCACTTTGGTTTAGATGTAAGTCAGGGGTAGATGTAAAAAAAAGCACCTAGACGTCATGGCGTTTCATGTGCACACAGAACTATTATGTGGATGTAATTTTCTTAATTTACTTTCTGCTAGATGTAAATTACATGGGACCTACTGGAATGCAAGCACCATCGTATATGTAAATCCCTTTTTTCCAAAAGCTACTACTAGATGTAAATTACATAAAAATATGTTTCCCGTATATGCAATTTTAGTTGTTAAACCTAACACTAGATGTAATTTTCATATGGTATTGTTGGAACAAAAAATATTTTCAGCTAGATGTAATTTTATATGGTATACCATATGATGTTAATAAAGCTACAGCTAGATGCAATTTTGTGCACAACATGAAAATTATCCTGGTTATTTGTGTTCTACATGTGCTTCTCTCAAAAAATGCTACTAGATGTCATTTGCTAGGTTGCTACATTTTGTGTACTACTGGATGTGTTTTAGGTTGCTAAAAAAGGATGTCAGGTGTAAATTACACGAAAGCTAGTGGATGTCACCAATCCAGTAGCAGGAGTTCCCCCCTAGTAGTACATATTACATGACAAATAATGAAATTTTACATCTAACAAAGTTTACTGATACTTTCATCCAACTAAAACACACAATCGGTGTTTATACCTTTCATAATTTACATGAAACCATTTCTTCTCAACCCACCATGTTAATTTCTGGAGCAACTCACCATGACAATTTCTCAACTTATTGGTTATAATTTACATACAATTCAAAACTATTTTTTTTCACAGTTTTACATCTAAGCAGCCCCGGTTTCTATTTTACAGGTGACACTCTGTTTTCAGGTGATATATCAGTATTCATCGAAGAACACAAAGGATGATGGATGAAAAAGGAGTACATGGGGATGGAGAGTACATGATGTAGCTTTTTATATACCTTGTTCTATGTTGACCAGAAACTTTATCTTTTGTAGCGATGCAGTTCTTACAGTTGTTTGCTGATAGAATTCCAAACTAGTCTACATTTCTTATTTCTTAATTTGGATGTCATTTTCGCTGATATGTCGCTCTCCCATGGCGGACCTGCTTGCTGGAGAAGAAAGAAGAAAGAAAAGGAGATGGATTGTACGAGGGTTTGGGGTTATGGGGTATACGGATTGGATCTGGGATTCTGAGTGTTGGATGTGGTCCATGCCTTGTTTACATCCCGCACACGTCCTGCGCGTAGTCTTCCCAGAAAAGGAAAGTGGAACCACTGTCCGACCGACCTCGCTACAAGGTAGATCGAGGCTGACCTCGATTTAGCAGTGTCCTTATTTATTTTAGCAGAAAATAGATGCGCGGACCTCAATATTAGGACCCTCTTATTGAGAACGGGGCAGAGGTCCAGTGGCAAGTCAAGCAGTGGTTAATCCCAGCGACCACGGTTAGATCCCGTAAGGGATAATTTTATGAAATTCTCATTAGGAGCTCGATTCTTCTATAAAAGAAAGCCATCAGAGCTAGTCCTGGCTGGTCTCATTTTTTAGGACCCTCACATTGTGCACGTCATATTAGGCATGTGCCATAGGCTCGCAACGAAAGACTTGGCCCAGCCCAAAGCCAGCTGCAGATGGAACCCATAAATACCAGCTAAACACAACAAGGACGGTATCCAAGTTGGATCAGACGAACGGCACGGCAGCGGCTTCCTCTACTCCCACCTTGGCTCTCCTTCCTCTCCCCACTCATGGTGTTCATGTTGTATCAAATTGTTAACATAATCTCAGTAGTGTGCTAGATTGATTGAGTTGATAATCTAGCTGCTAACACTCAACTTCGAATTCCTACAACCTCTACATCCTTTTTTTCTTCTTTTGCCCCTCTTCCTTGCTCTCTTTCTTCCCTCTAACTTCGGACCCCTCCTCTCCCTCCCTTCTCCTCCGACGGCTCATCCAAACGGGAAGTCCGAAGGGGAAAGGGGGGAGGGCTTGGCACCGGTAGCGGAGCTTGAACAAAAAATAAGGAGGGTTAAAAGGTTAATTAAGCCATTTAATATCGATTATGATGTTTAATCCTCATTATTTTAGTCTTAACACCAGTACTAATTGTATGAATTGCAGAATTGTTGGGGGGGCCATGGCCCAGGTTGGCCCCCGTGAAGCTCCGCCACTGCTTGGCACCATGTTTGCATTATATATATTCCCGAGTAGTGGTTATGTTATGGTATTTTGCCTCTATGCAATGGAGTGGCTTGTTCATTTGGAGATGTTGTCGAGCTCATTGTGGTTTTCGTTCTCTCCTCGTGGAAGTCGGTGTTCGTGTTCCTGTCGTTGACGATGCATAGACCAGTGTCATAATCCCTATCCTCGGTAAATCTGTAGTCTTGACGAACAACCGGTGAGATCATCCTTTCCTATTCAAATAAGAACCCCTATATATTTCCATCTTTTCTCATCGGAATTGATTTGTTGTTTCTACCCCCTCCCCCCAAGCCCTCCCTCGCGCGATGTTTCCTCATGCCTCTCTCTTGGTCTCTGATGCGAGTTGGTTTGAGGCAATTGCAAGTTTTAAAATAGATTTCATGGTGTTGCCTTAGTTTCTTCTTGGTCATTCTTTCTTAACACCATATGGGGAGAGGAGAAAAATCTATATCCGGACTTTCGTCTCAATGATATTTCCCTTTACCTCTTGTCCAGAGGCCCACATTGCGGTCTTAGAAGGACATTCGTGGTTTGTTCCTTGATGGTGATGGTGATGGTGGTCACATGTCGACCAGCAATGTTCGTTGGTAATTAATTGGCATCCCTGTCTAAAGCGATAAGGTTTGCTTATGATTAGCGTTGATGCAACTTTATTTGCCTCCTCTCTATGCATGGGCTGGTATTGTGGTAAGGGACCATGTTAGGTACTTCGGTCGGTGGTGATCGTTATCACGATGTTATAGCGCCTGACTTTCCGGAAGCGCAAGTGATCAGATGTGCCCTTTCTTTAATTGCTTATTAAGGCATGGATTATTTGATTTATTGCTCCTGATTGCCCGTCGGTTGATCAACGCATCAATACTTTGAAGAGGGACCAGTTGGTTTGATGTCGGGCGATTCAAGACATCAAAATCTTGGATGCTTCCTTTAGGATTTGCTCTCTTTGTCATGTTAGTCGCTTGCAGAATGTGGCAGGTAGCGCACCATCTTAGCTCGATCTTTAAACTGTTCTACTTTTTAAGCATGGAGTAAGGCGTTTCTCAAAGTTATTTAAGCAACTATTACCTGGTTCCAGTTGGGTAGCTTGGGCCATACATGGGAGGGGGGGCAAATGGGCTGAAAGGGGGGAAATAATTATGCCATCAATCTCATAATATAAGATGTTCGTATAAGCTTTTGTCTCGTTTTAAAAAAGAAACAATATATAACATATATAGACGGGAGGGGCAAAAGTTTGTCGTGTTGAAACTCACTTTAATTAGGGCAGGTGTGTAATACGATAAATAATTTGTGTTACACACTTGAGCTGATATAAACTTGGTACAGGTTGGCTGGTTTTATATGCCACAAAGTCAAGTGACTTGAGGTCACTAACACGTGGGACCACCACTTATAGGATCCACCGTCAAGGACACAAAGTGTAACGTCAGCCAATCTCAATCGGTAGACTCTAATATCTACTTCTTTGGTATCTGAATATAAGACATTTATATTGTTTAAGTTTAACTACTAAAACGTCTCACATTTTCCTCAAGTGCTATTGTAGACTATACTAGTTTAATGCCCGTGCGTTGCTACGGAATATCAAACATTATATTTCGAAGTGAACATTAAAATTGATTTGTAAATACCGGTGGAGAATTTTGTTAATATCTCGGTCACTTTTGTTGTGACATTAAATTATTTTTCAACTGTTAATATCTCGGTCAATCTTCTTCATCAGTCAAATCTCTAGTCCATCTTGCACTTCTAGCCTTCATCCACCTTCTGCTCGCCTCTGTTCCTCTCATGCTGGTGCAACATTGTGTCTCGATGCTGGTCGCTATGGTGTCCCCACGTCGACGAGGAAGCTTTCTAATCTAGCGGCGGCCAGAGCAAAATGTCCCCGCACACGCACCTAATAACTCTCTTCCTCGCCTACACCAGCGACGCAACAGCTCGCTCCACTCGCCGTCCATGTCTCCAGCGATTTCTTGCCAAGGCCTTGTCAACGTCCTTGCGCCTCGCTTCGCTCGACGTTACCACCATCTTCGTCTCGGAACTTTTTATCTTATCTCTCTTGACCAGGAAAACTTGACTGGAGGTTGGTCCCAAAACAAGGAAACTGTTGTATAGAAAATCTGTTTGTAGATAACTATTTGACAAACTTTATTAGAACTTTATTTCTAATTAACTCATACTTCTCTCCTCGGCGTGTTTCTACCTAATCTAATTTGTGCTGCTCTAGTTTTCATTATTTTATCATGAATAACTGCTCCGCCGCTCATGTACTCATAGAAACAACGGTCACATTTGCATCTACCAACAATAGACAGACAAGCAACCAGCAAATAAGAAACAACGGATTCCCAATTTATCCATCTTATTTACATGAATGGAGATCATTTTCTAGAAAGTCAAGTTCTGGCACCAATAACAAAATTTGTTTCTCTGTTTCATGGCCGTCAGCATTAACATCCTTTGAGAGAGAAATATTGTGAATGAACATAAATCGTATCATAGTGGAGAACATGGAGTATCAATTGGTCTGGTTCTAAATAAACCGGGATATAGAAGGGGATTACTTCACGCCATCCTGTGACAGGCACCAATATAGAGGTGGGAGCTTAGGGCATCTCCAGTCGTTCGCCCCCAGGGCCCAAAACGCCGATATTTTGGGGCCGCCGCGGCGCCAAACGGCGCGAATCAGGAACATGGGGGATGCGTTTTCCAGTCATTCCAAGCCCAAGTCTCGGCCCATAAAATTCAAAAAAATGGCGGCAGACAAACAGCAAGACGAAGACGATTTCATTCATAGTTGGGCGCAAACTCGGCGATTACAAAGTACGAATTTAAACTAAGAAACTTAAAACATAACTAAAAACTTAAACTCGGCGATCAACACGCCTAGCCGAACAGGCCGAGGCTGTTTGCGATCGCCTGGCTGTAGTCGCCGGCGCCGCCGTCGTCATCCGAGCCATCGTCGTCGCGGCCGGGAGGCTTGCTCGGGCCTGCGCCGGCGTCGTCGCCCCACCACCTGCTCATCTGCAAGGTGCGCTGGAACTCCTCCTCCTCCTCGCTATCGGGGTCGAGGACGACGTACTCGACCTCTTTCGCCACCGGAGGAGGGATACGGCGGCGGCCCGCATTGGCGGCGGCCTGCTGTAGGCGCTCCTGCCGCTTCCGCTCCGCCTCGGCCAGGAGCTGGATCTCCATCTCCTGCGTCGTGAACTCGTAGCGGCTCCATTCCTCGGCGAATCCGTTCTCCGCCGGTTGCACGGTGTTGAAGGAGGCCTCTTTGGCCTATTTCAGGTCGGGCCATTCTTGCTCCTCCTCCACCGGCTTGGGCTCCTTCTTCGGCTTCACGAGGCGCCAGAAGAGCGAGCGCGGAGGAGATGCCGCGCAGCGCAAAATAACGCCTAGGTACGCCGGCGCAAAATAACGTCGAAACGACGCTAGTTGGGCTTGGGGGGGGGGGGGGGGCGACTGGTGCAAAAACGACGCTTTCTGCTTGCGCCGGCGCTAAAAAGGCCTCCGGGGGGGGGGGGGGGGGGGGGGGCGACTGGAGTTGCCCTTACCCCTGGGATCTAACGCGTGCTTCCGCGACAGTGTCCTGGTCGCATGGGAGTGCCATGGACGTGTCTTCACCTTCAACATCGGCTCTGGCAGCCATGAAAGAGACCATACATCGGCTCAATTAGGACTTGAATCAACAAGGGAATGAATTCACTCATGGAATAAGGATTAAATATGAAATAAGGATTAAATGTAGTACTGAACGATAACAAACATTTATGTCGCCCAACTTAAAAAATTAGACCGTTAATGATAAGTAAGCCCATAAAACATTTGCAATGAGATGACTAATGGATGGTGGACTGTGTCTAATTTTTTCTTCTTTTTTGACACGAAAAGATGGTAGAGCGTACAATAAGTTGTAAATAAATCAGAGACGCGATGCGATATTTTGTTGTAATTAAATCTATAAAATTGATGGACATCTCACTTACCAGAAATAAGATAGTCGCCCTGGAAGCGCTCTCGACGACTTTGCCAACATGAGCCAAAAAAAGAATCTATCTAAAAATGAATACACGTGCAGTAGTATGTCAGAATGTCGATACTCTCTTAATAATTTAATATGAATATGAGAGAAATTCAATTTCAATTGGAGCCTAATAGATGCCATCAATAACAGGTAGCTAGGATATTAATTGAATTGGGAAGATGAGCACGACCATCTAGATGCCACAAGGTCACAACAGGAAAGAGAAGAGGAATGTGTGGGCACCGGCAGGACGACGCGACAAGCAGCAGCTGGAAGAGGCAATTGTCAGTCTACCATGGTGGTGACGTGCTCTGACCATGGCAGTCCAGACTTGTTGTGGCACCTTGGATGTGGGTGGCAGAGGCACTCCAGTAGCGCGTAAGGAATCTTTACGCAATCCAAGAAGAAGAAAACCTGCAAAAGAACAAAAGGGTTGAGGTTAGCTTTTATTTTCAATGCTATATCTAAAGGGAGTAGAGGAATAACTTCAACTAAGTAGACCAACATTACAATAAATCAAAATACTGACAGTACAACATTAGATCTACACCTGCTATGTGTCAGTAAAATAAGTATTTCACATTTTATTTCTTGAGACGAACAGAATGGAGGCCTACACCTATTCCATTGAAAAGACAAGGAGCACAAATTATAACACAGGAGTTCAGTTAGTTGAATGTTACATATTTGTGGATCAAGAGTATTACCGGATACTTTTCATAGCCAATTTGAAAGGGAAATTAAGCATGCCAAACGAGCAGGTATAACGAAAAGCACAATCAACCTAAAGATGAACTCACTTAGTATCTCATAATGTCTATATTCCTTAATCAGAACCCGAAAGCAATTTCCACTTTTCAATCAACCGGAGCCTAATGGAGGCCATCACTAACAAGGAGCTAGGAGGTCTTCCTGTTGCTCCCATACACAATACCTTTTTTAAAAAGAAGATACAGTTTGGAGGTCTTCAAGAATTTTGCGGCTTAGCACATACACTCAGTTCTTGAATATGGTATAATATATGATGCTTTGTTTGATATACATTCATTCTCAGCAACAGAAAATCTCTCATCCAAAATAGTTATGCACCGGGAAAAGTAATGGGCTGTTTGGATTAACAAATAACATGCACAAATTCAGAAGCAAATATTCACCGGCATACCTTAGTCAACTTAACAGGGTAGTGTTAGGTTGATCTCATATCGAGCGATCCCAACGGATCCTCGATCCCCTTGACTGCGCCCTGATCGGGGGCGCCCGTTTCACTTAATGGACGGTGGGCCCCTGTGGCCTGCGCTATTTAAAGAGGTGGGGGCTGGGGCACACGGTACGAGGTTCACCGTGCCGCCAGTCACCCCACCGACACACCCCTCCGATTAGGGTTAGCGCTAGGCTCACGGGAAGCACCACCGCGCCGCCACCGCTCTGCCACTGACGCCGTCGACCACCATGGCCGACTCCTCGAGCTCCTCTGGACAGAGCCAAGGTATCCCTCCGTTTCCCCTCTCTCTCTCTCTGTTTCTCACTGCAATCTATATGAACTCGATGCATATGCTAATCTACCGAGAGAAGCTAGTCTAACAGGTAGTAGTGAAAAGAAACAATCAATAGAACTACACTACTCGTTGCGTCTAGGAAGAACAATTCAGCTCTAGAATATTTTGATGGACCTTTCTCTTTGTATGCTGCCCACACGGTTTCATAATTCTCTCTGAAGCCAAAATAAAAAGGTAGCATTTATCAGAACTTGGAGACACTGGAGCTTTATAAGATAAATATGATACAATTCAAGGTAAAGTTTGTACCTTTTCTAATCACAGTGGTGTATTTCTTGCATAGTCAAACGAAAGGGACAGTGTGCCATGGTACTGTAGCAAAAGGAGATCAGAACAATTATAGAGGTTCAGTCTACCAAGTAGACATCTGATGCTGAAGAAGTATAAGACATGGCAAAATTAGACTGCTCGGTCACTTCAAATGAACAGAGACACCGAGCCAAGTCCGCATCGGGATGCCGAGGGACTGGACGAAGAACACAACCCCGTGGGGGCAAAGAACAGAGAACTCTAGCTCATCCCGCAAAAGAAAAAGCAAAAGAAAATAAAAACCCTAACCCTAATCAGAAAGAGGGGAATGGGTAAGAAATCTCACCGGCATGAGGTCACCGGCAAAGGGCGCCGCCGCTGAGCCGCTTGACGGCGGTGCGCCCACCCACGGGTGCACGCACGGCCGGCAAGAGGTCCACGGAGCCGCCGTCTTCTCCGTCTCGATTCATGCCTTTGGGCTGTTTCTGTGGAGGGGAACGAGAGAGAAAAACGAAGGGGGAGGGGCTCATGGAGGCCGCAGCGCCGCTCTGCGCCATCCCTCTCCGTCGCCGGCGCGCCGCCGGCCACGGACCTCCACCGCCGCAGTTTTTTTTTTTCGAGCGAGAGAAAGAAGCACGGGAGGAGGAAGGAGAGAAATGAGCTAGGGTTAGGGTAACTGACCGGTTCGGTCGTATTGACCCGAACGAAATTTCCGCTCAGCCGTCGGATTGCCACGGACGGCCACGATCGGCGCGGGCGTGCGCTGCGGCGTGACGGGACGTGCGCCGGTTTTTTTTTTCGTGGGCCGTTTTGTGCTATGCGCGAGCGGTAGAGAAGGCCGCGGGCCGAGCGGCGGAAGGTTTTCTTCCGCTCTGCCGACAGTGGGCCGTTTTTCCATGTGTGGTCGTGGGCCAAATTTTCATAGTTTTATTTTTACAGAAGCAATTTTAGCAGTTTTGTGCTGAATTTTCGCATAGTTTCTCCTATTCAAATTATTCCAACGAAAATTTTGTTTAGGAAATACAAAAGTATACAGAATGCTTCTGAAAAGTATAAAGTTTATGAATTTTTTATTCATATTTTTCCGCTGCAAATAGTTAAAAGTAATAATTGCTTAAAAGCAATAAAGTGAGAATTAAAAGCATGATTAAAGTGATATTAAAGATGATTATGATTCTGTTATTATATGACCAACGTTGTTAATAGCATGATCATGATTTGTTTATTATGTGTTAAAAGGTGCATTTATTTCTTTTATTGCCCAACGGTGATATAGTTTTAATTGCACAACAGTTGTATGCTTTAATTTATACCAACGTTCGATTAAACGTATGCAATTGTTTTTGTTATCGCACATCCTTGTGGTTTCAGGAAGTTTTCACCTGATGAGTTGCCTCAGGGACATTCCTACGCTCAGGGGTGACAACTACGCTGAGTGGTGGAAGAAAGTTGAACTGGCTTTTGTCTGCGCTGAGGTTGACTGGGTTGTGAATGCTCCACAGCCAGTCAGGCCAGCAGAGCCAGTAAAAGAGACAACTGATGATGAATCTGCTTGGCAGAAAAAGTTGCTGGATTATGCTCCAGTAGAGATGTCATACACCCTACAGAACCAAAAGTGGGTGAACACCAATAAAAAGTGCATGGCATTTATAAAGAACACAGTTGAGAACGCTATTGTGGGCTCAATTGAAGAGTGTGCCTCTGTGGGAGAGTATCTCCAAAAGATAAAGAGCCAGTTTACTGGTTCTTCAAAGACATATGCTACCCAGCTGCTAAAACAGTTGGTGACAGAAAAGTATCATGGAGGTACACATGGCATAAGGGAGCACATTCTCAGAATGAGCAACATGGCTGCTAAGGTTAAGTCCATGGAGGCTGATTTGGAGCTCAAGCCTGCACTTATAGTTCACTTGGTGATGGCTTCACTGCCACAACAGTTTGACAACTTTGTTGTCAATTACAATGTGTCACCTGAAAAATGGGACATTGAAAAGACCATCGCCATGTTGTCTCAAGAAGAGGAAAGGCTGAAGTCCCAGAATGGGGGCTCCTTGAACTATGTCAAGGACAACAAGAACAGGAACTACAATGGTTCCCCTTCAAAGCCATATGGCAAAGGTCCCCACCAGTACAAGCCACATGGCAAAGGTCCCCAACAGTATGAGCAACAACTTCCAGTGGACAAAGACACATGTCTCTACTGCAAGAAGAAAGGGCATTTCAAGCATGATTGCCCAGATTGGCTTAAGAGCATAATGGCAAAGAAAGGTAAAGACTCAGTTTCTTTTGTAAATGAATCCCTGTATACATAGTTTTCAAAGTCTACTTGGTGGATTGACTCAGGTGCAACTGTTCATGTTGCAAATTCTTTACAGGGATTCCATTCGACGAGGACTTTGCAAAGAAGCGAAAGAAGTATTGAAGTCGCAAAATGGAGTTCAAGCAGAAGTTGAGGCTGTTGGCGACGTCTCCTTGGAGCTAGCTGATGGTTTCAATATTATGCTTAGAGATGTTTTATTTGTTCCTTCCATTCACAGAAATTTAATAAGTGTATCGTGTTTGGATAAAGACAGTTATGAATGTTATTTCGGTCATGGCAAGTGTGCCATATGGTTTAAAGATGCTTGTGTGGGTATTGCTTTACTTCATGATAAGCTTTATTTGTTATCCTTGCGTGAAAAAGTGCATTCAGTGTGCAATGTGAATGAACAAATTCCCCTGTCGAACAAAGAACAAAAGAAAAGAAAAAGAACTCATGACTCGTCGAAGTTATGGCACTGTCGATTAGGCCATATTTCGAGGGGAATAATAGAAAGCCTCGTTAAAAATGATATACTTCCTCCGTTAGAGTTCTCAGATATCGAACAATGCATAGATTGCATAAAAGGAAAGTACGTAAAGCAAATTAAAAAGGGTGCAAACCGTAGCACAGCAACACTAGAAATTATTCACACTGATATTTGTGGACCATTTCCGGTGAAAAGTGTGGATGGCTATGACTCGTTCATAACATTCACAGATGATTACTCCCGATATGGTTATATTTATCCAATTAAAGAAAGATCTGAGGCATTGGATAAATTTAAGATATTCAAAGCTGAAGTTGAAAATCAACATGATAAAAGAATTAAAATAGTCAGGTCCGACCGTGGGGGGGAGTACTACGGTCGGCACACTCCATATGGTCAAGTACCTGGACCTTTTGCAAGGTTTTTACAGGAAAATGGAATAGTCGCCCAGTATTCTATGCCGGGCGAACCGCAGCAAAATGGAGTAGCTGAAAGGCGTAACCGTACTCTCATGGATATGGTGCGTAGTATGATGAGTTATTCCACACTGCCATTGGGATTATGGATGGAGGCGTTAAAAACCGCCATTCATATTCTCAACAGAGTACCAAGTAAGTCGGTGCCCAAAACACCGTATGAGTTGTGGACAGGGAGAGTTCCTTCTCTAAGCCACTTGAAAGTCTGGGGGAGCCCAGCTGAGGCAAAAGTTTTTAATCCACATATTGCAAAGTTAGACCCCAAAACAGTAACTTGCCACTTCATTGGCTATCCTGATAGATCAAAAGGTTATCGTTTCTACTGTCCAGACAGAGACACAAAGTTTGTAGAAACGAGACACGCGGTCTTCTTGGAGGACGAAATGATGAGGGGGAGCATGGTAGCTCGGAAAATTGATCTTGAAGAGAAGAGGGTGTGTGCACCTTTTCCGATGATTCAAGAGCCATTTTTCGCACTACCTGTTGTAGCTGCACCGACAATCCCCGAGGTTGTGGTGCAAGCACCTGTTGTAACTCCACCCGTGACCACAACGAGGCAAGATTCGGAACCTGTCCGTCAGGAGCCGACTCAACCCGTTGTTGAGCATGAAAGGGAGCAGCGACAGCCACATTTAGAAGAAGAGTCACACGTTGAAACACATGACGTGCCAGAGAATGAGACTCTTAGAAGGTCTACAAGAGCTAGGAAATCAGCTATTTCTAGTGATTATAAAGTTTATAACACAGAAACAGTTCATATGGAAGGAGATCCCACTTCATATGAAGAAGCCATGAGTAGCGTTCACTCTTCGAAATGTCTAGAGGCCATGGAAGACGAGATGAAATCGATGAGTTCTAACAATGTTTGGGACTTAGAGGAAATTCCTAAAGGAGCCAAAACAGTAGGCTGTAAATGGGTCTACAAAATAAAGTATGACTCCAATGGGAAAGTAGAAAAGTATAAAGCAAGACTTGTGGCAAAAGGCTTTACGCAAAGAGAAGGGGTAGACTACAATGAGACATTTTCTCCGGTCTCATGTAAGGATTCTTTCAGAATCATCATGGCACTAGTTGCACATTTTGATTTAGAGCTGCATCAAATGGATGTAAAGACGGCATTTCTAAATGGAGATTTAGAAGAGAATGTTTACATGAAACAACCCAAGGGTTTTTTCATGGAGGGGAAGGAACATATGGGATGCCGCCTAAAGAAATCCATTTATGGGTTAAAGCAATCCTCTAGACAGTGGTATTTAAAGTTCAACGATACAGTTAAAAGTTTTGGATTTAAGGAAAATGTTGATGACAACTGCATTTATGCAAAGTTTAAAAGTGGGAAATATATTTTCCTAATTCTGTATGTGGATGATATCCTGCTTGCTAGCAGTGATATTAGTCTACTACTAGAAACAAAGAAGTTTTTATCCTCAAACTTTGATATGAAAGATCTTGGTGAAGCTTCTTATGTTTTGGGCATAGAAATTCACCGGGATAGAAATAATGGAGTGCTGGGACTATCACAAAAGGCATATTTAGAAAAGGTTCTAAAGAAGTATAATATGCATAAAAGTAGTACCTCACCTGCTCCTATAGTCAAGGGCGACAGTTTTGGAAAATTTCAGTGTCCCAAGAACCAATATGAGATCGATCGAATGAAAGCAGTACCATATGCTTCGGCTGTTGGAAGCTTACAGTATGCACAAGTGTGCACTCGCCCTGACTTAGCTTTTATCACCGGGGTACTCGGTAGATATCAAGAGAATCCAGGCCAAGAGCACTGGAATATGGTAAAGAAAGCTTTGCGTCATGTGCAAGGCGCAAAAGACCTCATGCTAACATATAGAAGATCTGAATCCCTAGAGATAAGAGGGTATTCAGACGCAGATTTTGCGGGAGACAAAGATGATAGAAAGTCCACGTCAGGGTACGTGTTCACTCTCGCAGGAGGGGCTATTTCGTGGAAAAGCTCCAAACAGTCATTAGTTGCATCTTCCACGATGTATGCAGAGTTTATAGCATGTTATGAGGCCACGGGGCAGGCGGTATGGTTAAAGAAATTTATACCCGACTTGAAAGTGGTAGATTGCATTGACAAACCACTAAAGATGTACTGTGACAACCAGCCCGCAGTATTCTATGCTCACAACAACAAGTCGAGTAATGCTACAAAGGCAATAGATATAAAGTATTATGTTGTGAAAGATAAAATCCAGGATCAAACTATAAGTCTCGAGCATATAAAGACAAATGATATGCTTGCGGATCCGCTAACGAAAGGCTTACCACCCAGTGTGTTCAAGGAACACACAGCCGGCATGGGTTTAATGGAAAGCCTATGATTTCTGGATTACAGAGGCCCAAAAGGTAAAAGAATTTGTTTTAAAACAGAAAAGTGTATAGTGGCTGTCTGATTCTATCGGCAATTGAGCTGTGACGATGAAACATGCTCTATGCACTAATCCGTGATGAAACGAGTAAAATAAAAGGTAAAAGAAAAGTTGAGATCAAGGGGGAGAATGTTAGGTTGATCTCATATCGAGCGATCCCAACGGATCCTCGATCCCCTTGACTGCGCCCTGATCGGGGGCGCCCGTTTCACTTAATGGACGGTGGGCCCCTGTGACCTGCGCTATATAAAGAGGTGGGGGCTGGGGCACACGGTACGAGGTTCACCGTGCCGCCAGTCACCCCACCGACACACCCCTCCGATTAGGGTTAGCGCTAGGCTCACGGGAAGCACCACCGCGCCGCCACCGCTCTGCCACTGACGCCGTCGACCACCATGGCCGACTCCTCGAGCTCCTCTGGACAGAGCCAAGGTATCCCTCCGTTTCCCCTCTCTCTCTCTCTGTTTCTCACTGCAATCTATATGAACTCGATGCATATGCTAATCTACCGAGAGAAGCTAGTCTAACAGGTAGTAGTGAAAAGAAACAATCAATAGAACTACACTACTCGTTGCGTCTAGGAAGAACAATTCAGCTCTAGAATATTTTGATGGACCTTTCTCTTTGTATGCTGCCCACACGGTTTCATAATTCTCTCTGAAGCCAAAATAAAAAGGTAGCATTTATCAGAACTTGGAGACACTGGAGCTTTATAAGATAAATATGATACAATTCAAGGTAAAGTTTGTACCTTTTCTAATCACAGTGGTGTATTTCTTGCATAGTCAAACGAAAGGGACAGTGTGCCATGGTACTGTAGCAAAAGGAGATCAGAACAATTATAGAGGTTCAGTCTACCAAGTAGACATCTGATGCTGAAGAAGTATAAGACATGGCAAAATTAGACCGCTCGGTCACTTCAAATGAACATAGACACGGCTGCATCATCCCCATACGGCAATTCTAGATCAGAACCCTTATACAGGTTCCGTCTACCAAGTAAAAAATCCGATGCTGAAGAAGTATAAGACATGGCTCTGGCATTTCGTCGAGCACGCACGGTGCCGTGGCCAGCGGAGGTGAAGTGCAACAATAGGTACCTGCACCAACGAGGGCCTCGCGAGCCCAGTGCCCTGCAGGGCGGAAGCGAGGCGGTCGGAGATGCCGAGTGACCTCCAGGACGTGCTGTCCTCGGCGAAGAAGCCGTCGGCTGCCGCGCTGGCGTCGTCGGCCTTGGCGGCCGCGACCGTGGCGAGCGAGCGCGGCCTCGAGGCGGTCGAGAGGAGGCGCCACGGTTGAGCAGGCGCGAAGAGGAGGAGGCGGCGGGTGGCGCGAGAGGAGCAGGCGAGGGGCGGGAGCCTGGCGAGGCGGAGCGCGAGCGACGCGTGGCGGAGGTGGCTCCCAGAGTTGCTGCTCCTCCGCGAACCCAGAGTCCGCAGTTACCCTACACAGCACATCCGACGGGGAGGGGAACGCATCGGCAGCTGGGACCACGTGTGCTGATGGGTGATGGTGGAGGGCGAGGCTGGGAAGGGTTGGCGGCGTAGGGCTGTGGGGAGGCCCGTGCAGCAGTAGGTATTGGCGGCGGAGGGCTGTAGTCTAGCAGGATCTGGTGAGGGAGATGACGGCGAGAGAGGAGAGGTCGACGGCGTCGTGCTGCGATGAGCGGCGGAGGTAGTGGATGGAGGGGAGTGGTGAGCGGCGGCTGAGAGAAGGGAGAAGGGGACCGGGGAAGAGATGGAGCATACAGCTTCGAACGCGTGCGGGATCTGCGCCCCGCCGCCTCGTGGTCTAACGTGAACGTGGAAGGAAACACTTCTGGGCCGGCCCATGTTAGCGATGGAAGCGAGCAATACCACGGAACGGCACACCACGCTCGGCTAAATTTTTTTTGTAGAGGAGGCGAAGTACCAACTCCTATTTAATAATAGTAAAGATATGATTTTGATTTTGTGGTACAAAGTACGACCCTTGAGGCCTTGACTGATGAGAAAAAAATTATATTCGCGTGGTTAACAACCTGGGCCCCACGCGCTACGTCGGGTTCCCGCGGCCTCGCCCGTCCACACCTGTCACGTGCGTAAACATTAAAAATAAGGATAACTCGGGTAGCTATTTGTATTTCTCTCGTCTCCTTCTCGTCCTCCGAGCTACCAATCTCTTTCGCTTTTAAATTCGAGACGAGATACAGTACTACAGTATTAATTATTCGTCCGCCTTCTAAAGCGCAGCTACCTCCCGGTCCCGGAGCAGAGCTCGCCCGCCCGCCGCGCGCCGCCGACAGCCCCGCGTCGCCGCCGCCGCCGCCGCCAATGGATCGGGAAGAAGGTAAAGCAGCGCAGAGCCTACCGAATTTGGGAGCGACTCTGGCTAATTTGGGGGATGATGGTTGCGCTTGGTGTGCAGTGACGGAGTTCCTGGGCCAGGTGCCCCTCCTACAGTCGCTCCCCGGCTCCTCCATCCGCAGGATCGCCGAGGCCGTCCAGGTCAAGCACTACGGTGAGTAGCCCTGCCCGCCCGCCCGCCGCCTAGCACCCCCAGGCCCCAGATCGATCGATCCATCCTAAATCTCTGTCTTGTCTTCGATTAAAGGGTACTGCATACTACTATTAGCTCACTGTACGAGCTCCCTATGTTAGTCATTGACTTGCCATACTTACAAACTTATACTGTGTTCTCGGATCGCATACATGATTTTGTCAGCTCACTGATAATCTGAGATGGCCGTAGTCAACATAGTTATAAGTATTTAAGCAACAAATGCACGCCAACATGGCTGCCAAAATCGGCCAGTTTTGAAGCAGCCTAAATCCCTCTCCAGTCTGTCAGGTGTACTTTGTTTTGTTAGCTTACTGATGAAGCATGCTCCCTATGTTAGTCACCGACTCTGTAGCTTGATAATTCGATGTATTCGCGTATTGCGTACATAATTCGCGTATTCGTGTATTGCTCACTGACTAGCGCGATTTGCTAGTGTGCACTGCAGCTGTCGTAGTTAACATAGATGTAAGTATAAGCAGCAAATGCACGTGTACAGCCAAATGACCGGTGCTGCCTTCAATACCTAGTTTTTTTTTCAAATTAAGTGACGCCAGCTTCCAATTTCATATTTTCCCATGAAACTTTTCGATGCCGAGGTAATAGAGTCCACTTGCTTCGCTTTGTTTAGCCCTTGACTCTTCAGTGTATGTGCTTATCTAGAAAGGTGTAGCATCAGGACGATTTATGGTTTTGGTTTTTTATGGTGGTGCTTTGCAGAATCTGGTGATTACGTTGCTCGTGAAGGTGAACCTGTAGATGGCCTGTGCATCATATTGGATGGACAGGTATAAATCATGCTAGTTCTTCATTTTTCCACAGATATACTTTTCCTTTAGTTTGTTATAAGTCTGTCGTTCATTTTGATATAATTATAGATCAATGCACACAGATGCAAAGCTTTTGCGTTTTTTTTCAAAAAGATATAGGAGACTTTGGTAGGATCTTTTTTCTTTCTAAGCTGCTCGGAAATTATACTAAGAGGGTGTTTGGTTAGACTTTTTTCTTGACTTTTGGCTTTGGCTTATAAGCCATAAAAGCACCTAAAGAGGTGCTTTTAGCTTTTGGCTTTTGGCTTATATTATAGTGTAACATAAGCCAAAAGCCAAAAGTCAAAAGCACCTATTTAGGTGCTTTTGTGGCTTATAAGCCAAAAGCAAAAGCCAAATAAAAAGCCTAACCAAACACCCTCTAAGACAACAACGTCGGTCAATTTATATAACATTAATTATTTGCATTCATGTTTTGGGTGAAATACTCAATCCGAGTTTCTTAGTTTCAGGCCTTCATATTAAAACTGTGGTTTGTTATCTTGTACATATCTCCTGCTGCAACTGTCTGTTGGATATATATGCCAACTACTTAACTGCCATGTTGGTTTATTCACACTCGCATACTTCATCCTCTGTTATTTTATTATACATACGCCCACAAAGTATTGTTATGCCAAGTATACTCACAATCTGGGACCAACTGAATTAGTAGTGCTAAAACTTCTCTGTTAATTGAATGGCATTCTCATTATCTTGCAGGCTGAAGTTTCTGCTCCTTCAGAAGAAGCAAACCGCCCAGACTATGTGTTAAATAAGTATGACTACTTTGGTTATGGTAAGACATCTCTATTTATGGTTTTTTGTTTTTTGCTAATTGTTTCTATTTTCTGAAAGTATATCCATATTTTGCATTAAAAGACAACAGTTCATAACTCTGAATGTTCTGCACCATTTTGTAGGCACCAATAGTTCTGTCCATCAAGTAAATGTTATTGCAATAACAAAGGTATAATTTTGCATCTTTTTATTTGCCAAATTGACATTATATACCTTTTCAGATCGACAATTATTTCAACTTGACATTTTATTAGCTGTAGGAATCCGTGTTGCGGTGATATAAGCAGCTTTTCCAAATCCAACAGTTGTTCTTAGCTTATTATTCGTCATGTATTGCAGCTGACCTGCTTTGTATTGCCAAGTCAACATGGGCATCTGCTGCAAACAAAGACAATTTGGAATGCAGAGGAGACACCTGAAAGCCATTCTTTGATGGAACAAATTTTGCACTTGGAGAAATTAGAGGTGAGTCTAGATGTATGTTGGTGTCTATGTTTTTATTGTGCTAAAGAGCAATGTATTGTGCTGCAATTTGTTCTCTGAACTGAGTAATGATGAACAGAAATAGTAACTCCTCAAATGTTGTAACATATATGCTATGTCTCTAGTTTGTAGTTTTTGCGACTGTTAAACAAGGACCTAGATTACTGTCAACTTCGGGTTGAACTTTGATTTAATATCATGTTGGTCATGTGATTTTATTTATATTTCCTATTTACCTTAAGGAAAGGAATACAAGAAAAGATTTGACAGTTTCGCAGTTGCATGCCACAATCTACAAGTTAAAGAGACGACGAGCATGCTACCCATAACAATTTCTGATCATCTTATCAGTATTGTAATAGTCTTGTTTATTTTATAGGTTGATATCTTCCGTGGATTTACTTTGCCAGAAGCTCCAACTTTTAGGCAAGTTTTTGGAGGACAGTTGATTGGGCAGGTATGTTTCAAGCATTCTCTCTTAGTTTCTGTTAACTTCATCTGCCAACTGCGTACATTTGACCACTTCATTTCTATGCTCTGAAGGAATTCCCAAGGTCCCGTATATAAGTAGAAATATGTGAATAATTGACTCAATGCTAAATAGGAAGCTTCTTAAGCATGCTTTTGAATTCCCTCAACTTATAGAGAACATATAGTTCACATGTAAAAATGTCTCCACAACCAAAAATTCAGTAAATGCATCTTACGTTTGAATAATGTAGTCAATTTTCCTCAAGACATGCTATGTTGCATTTGTGTTGGTGATGCTTATTCTTTTGGTATAATCTTTCATGATGTGTTCACTAAGGGAGACATCCCAGTTATCTACAGAGTACAGACTACTGTACTGCTATTTAGCCTTCCTTTTAATGCCTGTAAGAAGTCCTTTGAATTTGGATAAAGATCCATGCGAATTCATCTATGGGAACTCTCTTACTGGTGACTGTAGGTTTCATAGGAATTCTTGAAACAAGAATACAAGATCAATTTGAAAGCAGCTTTGTCATGGTTGCTGTTCACTGTAGATTTATTTTTAATACAATACTTGGAACCTAGGTAAGTCTTGGCCTCCCTTCTACTGAAATGATGTTCACTCAAAATATAAGATGGAAATTTGCCCATTTTGTGTTGTCATGTAGGCATGGGTATGGATGTGAATGCACTAAAGACAAAATATATCCTAAAATTGTTGCCCAAACATACTTCTAAAACATTATATCGATCTTATTCAGGTCAAATCATTGTGCTTATGCACTGCTTGGTCAGTGATCATCATAATTCACTCCCCTACACTACAAATGAGAGGAAACCGTTTACTAAAATAGGTACTTAGATAGAATAAAAGATGCCTGCCCCATTTCAAATGGTTTACACTGTCTTAAACTTCGTGCAGGCACTAGCAGCAGCATCCAAGACCGTTGATTGCCTGAAACTTGTGCACAGTTTGCATGCAATTTTTATTATTGCCGGAGACAATAATAGTAAGAATAGTTTAAACATTTTTGCTCATTCTGTCCATAACTAGGTGGCCAAGCAGAAACTAAAGTCGAATTTCAGTTATTTTCTTATTCAGATTGTGACCATCTGTCTTTGCATGTCTCCTCTGTTGTAGTGCCAATAATATATCAAGTACATAGGGAGCGTGATGGAAGCAGCTTTGCAACAAGAAAAGTGGAGGCGAAGCAGAAAGGCCTTGTTATATTCACTTTAATTGTTTCTTTCCAGGTGATTATTCTTTATAGCTTTCTTAAACAGCTATAAAAGAATCGTTTTAATTAATATTTTTTAAGCCAATGATTTAACCAGGGAAAGCATGTGCCTTGTTCATGTTGAGGATATATTGAAGATAGTAGCTCAAATGGTTATTTTGTACACTTGTACTCCCTCCGTTCCATATTAGATGACTTCCTTTTGTCAAAAAGTGGATGTATCTAGACATATAACATATCTAGATACATCCACTTTTGTCCAAATATAAGTCATCTAATTTGGAACGGAGGGAGTAGCTTTCAAAATGCTGTATCAATCTTTTTTCTGCTTTTATTTATTTTAATGTCTAACCCCTTGAACTATAGCATAGGTCAAAACTCTTGTGCACAAAATAAAAAAGAAGAAGAGTGTGCCAGAATTAGCAGAAATTTTTATGCACTGCCTAAATAATAGGTCCAATGATCCTAAGTGCTTTCCATGCTAATCAAATCAAACATGATTAGTCATACTTACAAAGTTTTAAGTTCTTTTAGTTAACCAAGAGTTATTTTGCTCATCTTTATTGACAGATGAATGTCATCTGAAACATTAATTAGCACATATATCCCAAGCCAGGGAGTAAATTTTTCCTATGGCACCACTACGCGAAGTGATACAACTGGGTTGAGATATATGGGAGGGCGTCACGACATCAATCTAACAGACAAAGAAAAAATGTGGTCTAACTTCTGTTCTGGTTCTGTTGCAGAAAGAAGAACTAGGATTTGACCATCAGGCTGCAATCATGCCCGTTGTTCCTCCTCCAGAACAGGCTAGGATTTGTTATCACTTCCCTCTGATGCCCCTGTGAAAAAAGTATTGTAACTAATAAGTAATCAAATGCAGCTCCTGAATATGGAAGAGATACGAGAAAGAAGACTCACTGATCCACGGTTTCCAATGTAAATCCTTGGCTTCTAAGCATATGTTTTGATAATTGGCTGCATCAATTGTTCTCGGATGATTCCTTTTAACTTAAAAATATTCGCCTTCAGAAGTAACATTTTCCGTGCTGTTAGAAAAGCATTATTATTTAGATGTATTAGTTTTCAAGTGGATCTACCATTCTGGTAGCCACTAGTTGCACCGCACATTTAGAATATTAAATAGTATACCTCTTAAGCGTCATTTAACACATGGGTTTGACAGTGTGTTCATCTCGTCACATGCTGGCAGTACTGACACTTAGTAATATTCAGGCACTATAGGAACTCGGCCGCCAAGAAGAAGTTTGTTCCTTGGCCCATTGAAATGAGGTTCTGCGAAAATTCTACATCTCAACAAGAACCAAGGTAAGTTCACCATGAAATTTCTTTGAGCCCTTAAGATCCACTAATCCTTACATTACTACAAAAGCTCACAGGTATATTTAGATACAAATTCTAAGCTTCATTATACATTCTCCAGCATCAATTTTTTTGGTATAGATCATATTGCGTACTTTATCTTTTTCTGTTTCAGTAATGATTCCAATTCTTTTCAGCCTGTATTACTGGTTTAGAGCTAGAGGAAAACTGTCGGATGATCAAGCTCTACATAGGTTTGCCTTTTCTCACTGTATATTATCCATGTTTAAGATACTTGGGTATGCCAATGTCCAATGAAGTTATTCTATGGTATTACAGATGTGTTGTAGCATATGCTTCGGATCTACTATTTTCGGGTGTCAGCCTAAATCCGCACCGGGAGAGGGGTTTGAAGACATACAGTCTCAGTCTTGACCACTCGTATGTTTCAAGAATCTACACTCAGTATCGACATTTTAATTTACACCATTCATCCAGAAGTAAATGGTCTCTCGCTAATGTTTCACAGGATGTGGTTCCACAAGCCTGTGAAAGCTGACGATTGGTTGTTATATGTGGTAAGCTATTGGTTTGTATCTTTCAGTTGATGCAGACAGTCAAATCATCTTTCTTCAAGAGGCTATTATCACAACATCATCATCCCTTGATAAACACAGATTGACAGCCCATCTGCACACGGTGGTAGGGGATTCGTTACCGGACGTATGTTCAACCGACAAGGAGAGGTATGCACATATGTTGTGTCAAAGCTTCGACAGTGATGCTCCTAACTCTTTTTGTCGTTGAATTTGTTACGATTCCACTCCCCTAAATTGTCAGCTCGTCGTGTCGCTGACCCAAGAGGCGTTGATTAGGAGGGCTAAGACACCTGGACAAACCCCAAGGCCAAAGCTTTGAGAGGTGCAGAAGAGCTGTGCCTGCACTTACCATCGTTCCCTTTTTTATATATTTATATATTATGTGTAACACGTTCAGCCAAGAAGCATCATATTATGTATATTAACCTGAAAGGGTCGCATCTGGTGTAACAGCAGTGAGATTATGTATAGAAGTGTAACTTACAGAAATCTCACGTGTTGATTCGCTTTGAGGTTTCCCTCTGCATATGTGCATAATAGTTTGCCTCTAACAAGCAGCACATGAATACCAGAAAAATGTGCTTTGTATTTGAAACTGAAGTGTCAGTGTGTCACTGTGAGATTACGTGCGACTTCTATCAAGCGTTCCTTTTCTCAACTCAGAGCCTTTTCTGCTGATGGAAAAAAGTGAAATATTCACAATGCTTGTGCTGAAGGAAAAAAGTGAAATATTCATAATGCTTGTGCTCCGGGGATAATATTGACTCTACTACAAGCTGACATCTCATGTTTTACCTCAGATGCAATCAAATATAGTGCGACACACTAGAACAACCAGCATGAACTACGTGGCATGTCAACTGCAGAGGCAGTCTTTCACTTCCAAGAAATTCAGAAACAACTTGGTAAGCAAGTATGGAGAAGTGACGATGAAAACAGCTACACAGTGTTTTCTTATTAAATACAGCTAGGCAACATGTTACATCCAAACTGCAATGTTGGATGCTTTGTCAGTGACCGATCTCCTGTTAAACACTACTGAATCAGGCCATTCCAACACCAAAATGTTACAGATGGTACACCTGACGACTGAAAATGCAGCCTCATAAACAATGCATAAAACAAAAGCACATGATCACTGTTAACTGCTACCGTTTTCTCTGGAAAACAGGATGTATATTCACATTAAGCTGCTCCAGCTTCTCCAGCGCAGCATCACATTTGCTCATTTTCGTCAGCACCTTGGGCAGAGCTGCAATATAAGCATCGGTCTCAGATTTGAGGATCTTTAGCTTTTCGAGCATGTCTTGTTCGGCATCAGCATGCGAGATTCTAGTGACAGACTGCTCTCCACTTGGAACTTCTGCAATATCCATACTGGTGTCAGCCTGTGTTGAACTACCAAAACTGTGCAAATTATTTCTCATTGTGTCATTCAGGCCAGCCGCTTATTCATCCCATGCCAAGTGAGGTTTAATCTACCATGGTTGCAAAGTAGTAGCATGTAGTCAACTATCGAGCAAATGGCAGTGAAATCAGTAGGGGGGCTAACTTGTGATTAAGTACTCCCTCCGTCCCAAAATAAGTGTCTCAAATTTGATAGAAAGTGGACGTTTACGTCTACATACATCCACTTTCTGTCAAAGTTGTGACACTTATTTTGGGACGGAGGGAGTAACACAAGTAAATGGTTGCATTTGCAAAGGAGAACAACAACGGGGGAAAAAAGTGGTCCATGTTTCTGGGTTTGACATTTGAAAGGGCAAATAATTTTGGCTTACAGTTAAAACACTTGCACTACAAATCACCGAGTCCATTGATTGTTTGGTCAACAATTTGCAGAAGCAACAAATCTATCCCTCCATTTCTCTCTCTAGGTGGTTCAAAATGTGAACTTAGATCCGAAAAGGTGGCCTCCGCCCCTGTATCCCCAACTGTGAGCCCTGACTAGCAGTAAATCATAAAAAGAGGAGCATTTTTCTTCTATGCGTACCTCAAGAACGGCCTACCGACGCGCAAATCGTGCAAACCCCTAGCAAGGGAACGAACTAACCGGAAACCCTAGCACTAGAGCAAAGGCAGAAAGCGCGTCGTACCCGGGCAGGCGGCCGGCCGGAGGGCGGTGATGCGCGACACTGTGGCGTCGAGGAAGCGGGCGGCGGCGTTTCGGCGGTGCTCCAGTATGCGGCGGGCCAGATCGGCCACCTCCCTCTCCAGCTCCTCATCCGCCGCCGCCTCGTCGTCCTCTCCGACGAAAGTGGAGGAGGCGGTGGCGGTGTCGGAAGATTCGGGAGCCTTGCGCTTTAGGCGGCTGGGCGTGTCTCCAGCTTGGCTCGGCGCGAGCGAGCCCCCAGCCATGGCGAGAGAGGTTTGGAGCGCGTGAGAGGCGGAGGCGAGTGGAGAGGGAAGCAGACGAATGGGGAAGCGGTGAACTGAGAGCGATTCAATTTGGTAAGATGGAAGCTGGGGCCCGCATTAAAGTTGGCTCGCTTCTCTCCGTTTTTTTGGGTTCGGACGTTCGGTTGTGAAATCTGAAATCGGAAGCGGTGAACTGAGAGTGACAACTTTTTGTTGTTGTTGCACAAAGCAACTGACAACTTGGGAATTGCGAACGATGTGGAAATTGGGGGTTGTTCATCGCCAATTGGGTGATTGCAAATCATCCACCCAATGGTGTCAGACCTCGACCGTCGCTAATCGGGCGGTTGCAAATTATACTCGTGCTCCATTACGCTAAAGTACATTTGCAATTATTATCAACGTACATTTTAACAGGTTGGTTTAGGTTAAGAAAAGTTGTGAGTGACCGAAGATCACAGAGAGCGTCTGATTTTGAGCCGGCTTCACGAGGGCTCCAGATGGAGTATCGACTTAGGTCGAACAGGCCACGAGGAACGCCGAACTGAGTAAGGATATAGGCGGATTCTACTTCACCACGGAAGCACAACCGTTTCAAGGAAGCCACACCGAAGATTGGAGTTCGAATCCAGTACGAGGCTGAAATCAAATTTATCTTGTTTAGATTTAAAGTTGTAACGGTTTATGTGCTTATTTTGTAACATGTAGAGCCCAAAACTTGTATGGAAAAGACTAGACACTTAAACATTTGTTTATACTTCCGTTTGTCCATGACTTTGCGTAGTGACATGGGGATACCACGGCACGGCAAATCTCATGGTCATGGTACCTATGGTTTCGTATGGGGAGGAGAAAGATGGCGCTGATAGAATCGTCGGCTGACAAGAGGCAAGTTTTACCCAAGTTCAGGGTCTCGGAGGGTAATACCCTACTCCATGCTTGTCTGATATTGATGTTGATAGTGTTACAATGGTGATCGTGACGAGATGCGAGTGCGAATCATCCATCCTATGGGTGGGCATTTGCCAGACCTCGGTCGCGCCAATCGGGCGGGTGCAAATCATCCCCATGCTCTACTACGCCGAAGTACGCTTGCAATTGATTGTCGGCACACCTTTTTGATAGGTAGCTGGTTTAGGTTAAGAAAAGTTGTGAGCGCCCGAAGATCAAGCATAACGTCTGATTTCGAGCCGGTTTCACGAGGGCCCCAAATGGAGTATCGACTTAGATCGAAGAGGCCACGAGGAAAGCCGAACTGATGAAGGGTAAAGGCGGGTTCTACTTCAACACAAAAGGACAACTGTTTTAAGGATTCTATGGGCCACCTACTCCTCCCGTGCCGCCTGACCGCCTCCTCCTTCAATGGTTTAGTTTTCCATCCAAAATCCTGGGAAATATCAAAAAAAATTAAATTTAAATCTTTTGCTTTGATTCGATCTCATTTTCTAAATTTGATTTGAGAGCGCCGTTAGGGCAGCACCGGTTATGATAGGACGGATTTTTGATGAGATGCCAGAGATCTTGAACGAATATTCCCTAGCAAAGCTAAGCTACAATTTGTAGGAAACAATCCCTGATAAAACTGGCACATACGTCCTTCCAACACACAGGCACCCAAAAAAATGATTAACATCGCAGTAAACTCGACGTGAGTATTGGACGATTCCTAGTAATAGTAAAAAACATTCCAGGGAGCACAAACTACGCAAACCCTACGAAAATCTAGACCCACCAGCAAAGCAGTAAAACTTTCAGTAACTTATTTTCTGATTACAACAAAATTGGCATTCTCTGAGCGAGCAGTTCATGACGATCCATATGCAACTTTTAGCATGAACGCTGAAACGAACAATCACAATGAATATATATACACTGTACATGCTTTCAGAAAATAGTTCTACTACAGTATAAAACTACACCTCGTCCCCCAACAAGAAAGAAGGAGTACAATTTTCTGAAAAACATGTGGAGCAATGGCAGTTCACCACTCGAGAAAGCGCACAAAGCCACATCAGCGGTAAAAGGAACTCTCCATGGATAACCTTGCCGTGCCACCGCGCCACCGCGGCCGTACGTCGCGCGTCGCCGTCGCTCATGTCCACCTCGGCGAGGCGGCGTTGCGGGCGGGCGCGAACCTGGCGGAGAAGTCCGGCTCGTGGTGGTGCTCGAGCTCGAGGCCGCCGGCGTCGTCGAAGTTCTGCGCGTAGCTGAGCGGGTCGTAGTTGAGCCCGCCGGCGCCGGCGCCGAGGATGGAGGAGCGGCCGTGCCGCGCCCTCCGCCGCGCCAGGCTGAGCTGCCGGAGCCTGCCCCACAGCGCCGCGAGCCCGAAGCGGCCCCAGCAGGACGCCATCTTCCCGGCGGTGTTCACGTCCGCCCAGTCCTCGCACTCCGCCGTCGCCGGCAGCCTCCCCGGCGACGCCCACATGGCACGCAGCTCCTCTCACTAGTCACTAACTACTTCCCCGAAGTCCGACGAGAGAGGGATATAGAGAGAGAGAGAGAGAGAGGGGGGGGGGAGGGGAAGTGAGTGAGGTGTGTGTCGATGGTTGGATGCTCTGGGCTCTGGCTGGCTGGCCGACTGGGTAGCTGAGGCGGACGGGAACGACGAAGACGACGCGGACGGAGGGAGGCGTGGGGTCGTGCGATGCGATAACTACGGCCACGATGTGAGAGGACAGGACAGGTGCGTGGTCAGGCTCGTTCCCTCGCCGTCGGTCTGTGCATTTTGGCGCGTTCCCGGCCAGCGTGCCAGCGGTCAGATTCTGATAAAATGCAAGCGACGTGTTATCTGCTGCCGCGTGCACGGATCATTACAGCATCTGTTTAGATTCTAGCGCTGACATAAAAAACATCGTTTGGAGCTATTGGGTTTACGTCGTGTGTTTACAATATTTTGTGAGCAAGAGAACGCCCCTGGGGACTAAGCACTCGCCGCATTAGGTAAACATGACATGACAACATATAACATGGACCCATAAAAAAAAGAACTGGTTCATAAGTTTACAGAAAATGACAGTGTGAAAACTACGCGTGGGCCCAAGCCCAAAAAAGATCCAGCAAGACCAACGTGGCCCATATCTGGAGTACAAGGCCCAAACCAAACTCAAGACTAAACAACTCTGACCTGGTTTGATTGGTTCGACTTTTCGAAGTCCTTGCCATCAATACACGTTACAAAGCATGGAGGGGAAACCGCCACTAGAACCTCTCCCGACCACATCTCGTACCGATCATGGAAAGGGAATAGTACAATACTATGATTTCATTGGTGGTAGTAGTTTGTATCTTTCCGTACGCTTTAATTGTTTTAGAACATTTCCATATGATTTCATTGTTTTAGAACCATATGTGTTGCCTTAAATGATTATAGTAATATTTGTATACTCGTGATGGTGGATCTTTACTTTTATAGTATTTGTGTTTTTCATTAATGTCTTCGTAGATGTATATTATTACCTCGTTGTTTTATTCTTGTTCTGGTCAAATTTGTTGCGTCATGTGTGTGAGAACATGTGCATTACATGGAGTACAACTTGTAGTGAGCGATGGTCAGTGAAAGAAAAACCAGGTAGGTATGGTTTTTATCTCATTGTTTTACCTCACTAGGGATGACAGAAATCGGTGCACTATGTTGCTCAATGAAAAAGAAAAAGGTTCTCTTGTCTTTACAAGACAATTGTGTGCATGAGAACTTTCAACATCATGTCATACTTGGGTAATGCATTCTTAGTTGCATTACTAATTCTGAGTGTTGGAACAACCCACTTGTATATTTTCTAATTATTTTATGATTATGTTAAGAGAGAGATGAACATGGCAGCTCCAATTACTTTTATATATTGTCTCAGCCGAGCAACTAGATTGTACCTGGTATTGTGAGCCGAGCAACTTTTCTCGAGGAGGTTTGCTTCAGTGCTTCGTGCCTAGTGAAACTTGAAGGAAAAAAACTGTCCCGGTTATTTTTTTCGTTGGGCTCGTGAAATACAGATTGCCGTTCAAGTCCGAATTTTTTGCGGGAGGAGCACCGGAGCATAAGCCTTTCTCGAGCGTTCACTAACTCAGTTCAGATGTCTAGATCAGACCAAGTCACGATTCTCTCCGCAAGATAAGCCACAGCTGGATTGAGGGGGAGGGAAAATCCAATCTATGAACTAATCAATCGTGCTCAGTTTCTACACATACAAGTTCCAAGTTCTGATCATTCTCATCACGGAGATTCCCAAGCGAGGATCGAATCCAGCCATGTCCATGACCTGGTCTTCTGGGCCACCCGCGCACAACCATCTCCCGACATTTGCACTGCTCCAAGGCTCCGATTGCCTCCGAAAAGCCGGCCTTCGTCTGCAGCGACGGCAAGAATACTCTAATCAACGAGCCGCAGCCAGCATGTATAAATATGCCAGTGCAGAAGCACGGACCAGATAACCATATCAGAGCAAGTGTTCGCCATGGAAAGCTTCAGAATCTCCATGCTCTCCCTTCTCCCCTTCCTCCTCCTCGCCCTTGTCGTCGTGAATGGCGCCGACGACGAGCGCAGCACCTTCATCGTCCACGTGCAACCCCAGGCGAACCACGTGTTGGACACGGCCGACGACCGGAAGGCCATGTACCAGTCTTTCCTCCCCTACCATGGCCAGCTCCTCCACGCGTACCACCACGTCGCCAGCGGCTTCGCCGCGCGGCTTACGCAGCGAGAGCTGAAGGCGATGTCCGCCCTGCCCGGGTTCATCGCCGCGGTGCCGGACCGGGTTTACAAGCTGCACACGACGCACACGCCTCGGTTCCTCGGGCTGGACACGCAGCAGGGCACGAGGAACGATTCCCTGGGATTCGGCGACGGCGTCATCATCGGGGTGCTCGACAGCGGTATCACTCCCGACCACCCCTCCTTCAGCGGCGCCGGCATGCCACCGCCACCAGCCAAGTGGAAGGGAACGTGCGACTTCAACGGCCGCTCCGTGTGCAACAACAAGCTTATCGGTGCTCGCGTCTTTGACACCGCCGGGAACGGCACTGCGTCCTCTAGCGGCGCGCCACTGTCGCCGATCGACGAGGACGGGCACGGCACGCACACGTCAAGCACAGCAGCCGGAGCAGTCGTTCCAGGCGCACAGGTGCTTGGTCAGGGCAGGGGCACTGCCTCTGGTATAGCGCCCCGTGCGCACGTCGCCATGTACAAGGTGTGCGGCGAGGACTGCACCAGCGCCGACATACTCGCCGGCATCGACGCCGCCGTGGCAGACGGCTGCGACATCATCTCCATGTCCCTTGGTGGGCCTTCGCTGCCGTTCCACGAGGACAGCCTCGCCGTAGGCACCTTCGCGGCCGCGGAGAAGGGACTGTTCGTCAGCATGTCGGCCGGCAACTCCGGTCCAAACTACACCACGCTGTCGAACGAGGCGCCCTGGATGCTCACCGTCGCCGCCAGTACGATGGACCGTTTGATCCGAAGCAAGGTGCGCCTTGGAAACGGACTCACCTTCGATGGCGAGTCAGTGTTCCAGCCAAACATCTCGGCGACAGTCTTGTACCCGCTGGTCTACGCGGGCGCGAGCTCGGCACCCGACTCGGAGTTTTGCGGCAGTGGCTCCCTGGACGGCCTCAACGTCAAGGGCAAGATAGTACTCTGTGAGCGTGGCAATGGCGTGGGGAGGCTTGACAAGGGTGCCGAGGTGCTGAGAGCCGGAGGCGCCGGCATGATTCTGAGCAACCAGCTCATTGACGGCTTCAGCACCATCGCCGACGTGCACGTCCTCCCAGCGTCGCATGTGAGCCACGCCGCCGGGGTGGCAATCCTAAACTACATCAACGCGGCGGCGAGTCCGATGGCGCAGTTTTCCTTCGGAGGCACGGTCCTCGGCACGTCGCCGGCTCCAGCGATCACTTCGTTCTCCTCTCGCGGGCCTAGCATGCAGAACCCCGGCATTCTCAAGCCCGACATCACGGGCCCTGGCGTGAGCGTACTCGCGGCTTGGCCATTCCAAGTAGGTCCACCGTCGACGGGCGGGCACACCGGGCCGACATTCAACTTTGAGTCCGGAACGTCGATGTCGGCGCCGCACCTCAGCGGCATCGCCGCGCTGATCAAGAGCAAGCACCCGGAATGGTCTCCGGCGGCGATCAAGTCTGCCATCATGACAACCGCCGACAGCACCGACCGCTCTGGCAAGCCAATACTGGAAGAGCAGCGCAGGACGGCTGACCTGTTCGCCATTGGAGCTGGCCATGTCAACCCGGACAAGGCCATGAACCCGGGTCTAGTATACGACATTACTCCCGCGGACTACATCGGCTTCCTCTGCGGCTTGTACACGAACAAGGAAGTCTCCTTGATCGCGCGTAGGGCGGTGGACTGCTCGGATGTCAAGGTGATCCCGGAGCGCCTACTGAACTACCCATCGATCTCCGTCACGTTTCCTTCATCTTGGAACTCGACGACTCCGATGTTGGTGGAACGCACGGTGAAGAACGTCGGAGAGGTGCCGGCGGTGTACTACCCCCAATTCGACTTGCAAGACGATGCTATGAACGTCAGCGTAGTGCCGGCGTCGCTACAGTTCAACGACGTGAACCAGGTGAAGACTTACACGGTGACCGTATGGCCGAGGAAGGGCAACAATGCCGTTGTGGTGCAGGGCGCGCTTCGATGGGTGTCGAACAAGTACACTGTGAGGAGCCCCATCTCAGCCACGTTCGCCGGATAATAGACCTCGATCTATACTTCACAACTTATACTGAATAGTAGCTGTGTACGTGCATTTTTTATCCAATATATAAACCACTCCGTAATGTTTATGTTATGGAATATCAGTCGACTGGGAAATAAGACTTTTCCCAGTCGACGAACGTGAGCGCCGTGGATTCAGCCCAGAATCCGTTGCTCCTTTCCCGTCGCCTTTGTTGGGCCGTTGTAGTTTTCGTTTTGAAATTTTTTATGGGCCGATTTTCTTGTCCTTGTCCTTGTTTTGTCCTTGTGTACGCCGCCACAGCCTCGCCGCCTGGCCGGCCGCCTCCGGCCGCACCGTACTGAGACGAGGTTCTCCGTCGATGGAGGAACAAGCCGCCGAAAGAGCTGCTTCGTCGGTGCAGGAGCTGCTCCAGTCGCCGGAGTAGCTGCCACGCGTTGGTGGAGGGACGGGCGGCCATGGGAGCTACGCCGTTGGAGCTGCCGCTGCTCGACGAAGTGCTGCTGCTCGGCCGAAGGAGCTGCGCCGCTTGGAGCTGCATGTGTCGTGCGTGAGAGAGAGAGAGGATAGAGCTGTGTTGTGACTTGTGCGTAAGAGAGAGGATGGAGGAGAAGATAAGGTGTGTGTGGCCGTGAGCCCGTGAGTGGTGTCCCTCTGAGTGGATTGTGTTTGTTTGTGATAGGGACGTGTGTGGTTGAGATGTGATGGAGGTCCAATTTGAGATACCTGCAAAACTCTCACCGGGGTCAAACGTATACCTGGCCAAACGGGCTAGCGGCACGCCAGGCACGGCACGCTAACAACACGGTACGATGGCTGCACGATTCTATTTGTGTCGTGCCGTGCCGACTCACGAGTCTCGGCTTGAAGTTGGGCACGGGCACGCCGGCACGAATGTGGCTGTATTTTTTTTTAAAAAAAAGGTAAATATAGCTATAAAATTCAATAAAATAAGTAAAAATAGGTATAAAATCTTTTAAAAACAGGTGAAAATAGTGCCATGCCGTGCCGGCCCGCGTGCTTCAAGTCAAGGAGAGGCCCAGGCACTAACGGGCCCCGTGCCGTGTCGCGGCCCATTTAAGTTGTGCCGTGTCGTGCTTGGGCCAGGCTAAAAAAAAGCGTGCCTAGTGCTGGCCCGTTTGGCCCGGCCCATTTGGCCAGCTATAGTCAAACGCCGAAAACACAGGGTTACTGCGAAAATTGGGTCAATAACGCTTGGTGACGAGGTCCATGTCAAAGCGAGCAAGGAGTAAGAGCATACCAAGCACATGGAACAACGACGGGGAAAAGGGTACGGTGCAGTTGAATGTCCAGTTGCAAATTGGCTGCTAACAACAAAAAATGGGGCACGGGTGTCAAGTTGCAAATTGGCTACTAACAACAACAAAATGGGGACGGGGATGTCAATTGCGAGTCGAGTTGCAACTGACTCCAAGGGGGGAAAAGGGTACGGGGCAGTTGCATGTCAAGTTGCAAAAAACTGGCTACTAACAACAAAAAATGGGGCGCGGGTGAAAGGACAATGATGTCGCCTAGAGGGGGGGGGGTGAATAGGCGGTTTAAAACTTTTCCGGTTTAGGCTTGATAATTGCGGAATAAAACTAGATGTTTAAATTAACAAGCCGACAACCTAAATAAACTAGGCTCACCTATGTGCACCAACAACTTATGCTAAGCAAGACAAACAACAAGGTGATAGCAATATAGAATACTTCAAGCACGAAGGCTATCACAATGTAAAGTGCATAAGTAAAAGCTCGGGTATAGAAATAACCGAAGCACGCGGAGACGAGGATGTATTTCCGAGTTCCTCCTTGTTAAGGGAGTACGTCTCGTTGGAGAGGTGTGAACCGACACAACGGTTCAACAACCACAAAGGTTTCACCTTCTTCTCCG
This sequence comes from Poa annua, assembly GCA_026929855.1. Taxonomy (NCBI): domain Eukaryota; kingdom Viridiplantae; phylum Streptophyta; class Magnoliopsida; order Poales; family Poaceae; genus Poa; species Poa annua. The sequence continues at coordinate 79,824,679 of CM049433.1, forward strand.
ATGAACCGCACCACAAAGGCTTGGTTCACCTTCCACTATCGGAATTCCTTCGAGGCGGAATCCGGAGCCTTTCAACAACAATCCGGGGCACAACCCACAATGGGATTGGGGGCTCCCGAACGGCCTCCAACAACAATCCGGGGCACAACCCACAATGGGATTGGGGGCTCCCGAACGGCTTCAAGTGACCACACAAGGGTCCAACCACCACAAAGGCGTCTAGGGTCCAAGGACCCAAGAGTAACAAGTTCACAAGTTTTCAACTTCCACGAATCCTCGTGGAGAGCACACCGATGCACCAAATGCAAAAGGCAAGAGCACAAGTGCTCAAATCCTTCACTCTCAAATTCCAACAAAGCAACAAATGCTTATGGGGGAATAAGAGAGGAAGAACAAAGAGGAGATGCACCAAGAACTCCAAGATCAAGATCTACAAGGTTTCCCTCACATAGAGGAGAAATCGATCGGTGGAAACGTAGATCAAGATCACCTCTCACTTTCCCTCAAATATTAGCAAGAACCATGGGAGGGATTGAGAGGAAGAGCAAGCTTTACAAAGGGCAACAATGGAGGAGAGAGAGGAGAAAGACTTGCTCTTGAGCTAGTCAACCATTGGGGAAGAAGGCCCCTTAAATAGCTCAACTCAAAAATCCAGCCGTTGCAGCACTTCTTGTTCCGCAAGTGCGGTAGTACCGGCCTAAAGCCCGGTAGTACCGGCCCTGCGGTATCTTCGTCAACGCAGAAAACCGAGCGCGCGGTACTACCGGGGAAAAATACCCCGGTACTACCGGGCCCAAGTGCTGGGCTCCAACCCCGGTACTACCGGGGCCATCCGTGCCAAAACGCCCGAAAAACCAACTTCAGAGAGTAGTACCGCAGAGAGCCCGGTACTACCGGCTTACTGCGGTACTACCGGAACAAAACTCTCCGGTACTACCGGGCCTGTCCGAACACCAAAAACACAGCTATAACTTTTGCAAATGAACTCCGAATGAGGTGAGACCAACTCCGTTGGAAAGGTACCGACAAGGAGAAGGCTACAAAAAGTGAAAATATTGCATCCCATAAATAGAGTAAAATCACCACACATGGCAAGGTGTGGGACTTTCCTCACGGTTGAACCGGCAATATTTCCGCCACCGAAAACGCAACTAGTTTTCCAAGGTAAAACCGTTTTCGATGAACTAGAGCTTGACATGGAGATGAACCAAGCTCTAATTCCTCACCACCATAAAAGCCAAATAAGAACCAAGAAATATGATATGCCAAGTATGCAAAGGTTTGAGCTCTCCACAACGATGCGATCAAGTTACTCACTTGAGAGCCCCTCTTGATAGTACGCCGTCTATCCTAAAACCCGGTCTCCCACTAACACCATGAGACCGGTAAAATAGAAAACCTATCAAGATCATACCTTTGCCTTGCGCATTCCACTTGAGCTCGATGATGACGATCTTGACTCTCTCAAGTTGAAACACCTTTCTTGATTGTGCTTGCTAGCACATGCTTGATGAAGACTTCTCCAAATGCTCCCCCATACTCCATTATGGGAGGGCCTCGCTAAGCATCGTCTTCATGACTCCTTTGCAAGCTTCAATCAAATGATATCTTCGAGATGCATCATATTGATCTTGCGCTTCATCTTCTTCTCTTGATATGTATGATGGCTTGGGGTAAAACATGATTGATCACTCAATCTTCTTTTCCAAGCCATACTTGCAATAAGCTCAACTCTTCACATGACCATTCTTCATATAAACCCTTGAGTAGAGCATTGATCATCATGTAAACTACTAGAGTCCAACACATGAACTCCAATCTTTTCCTATGGACAAGATCTACAAGTATATCTCAAATCAAACATTAGGCCATAAGGATTGTCATTAATTACCAAAACCATGCATGGGGACAACCATGCACTTTCAGCGGGGATGTCAATTGCGAGTCGAGATGCAACCGATTCCGGGGGGGTTAAAAGGTACGGGGCGGTTGCATGTCAAGTTGCAAAAACTGGCTACTAAACAACAAAAATGGGGACGGGGATGTCAATTGCGAGTCGAGTTGCAACTGACTCCGAGGGGGGAAAAGGGTTGCGAGGCAGTTGCATGTCAAGTTGTAACTCGCTACTAACAACAACAAAAAGGGACGGGGATGTCAATTGCGAGTCGAATTGCAACTGACTCCGACGGGGGAAAAGGGCACGGTGCAGTTGCATGTCAAGTTGCAAAACTGGCTACTAACAAAACAAAAAATGGGGACGGGGATGTCAATTGCGAGTCGAGTTGCAACTGACTCCGGGGGGAGAGTTACGGGGCAGTTGCATGTCAAGTTGAAAAAACGGCTACTAACAAAAAAAAAAATGGGGACCAGGATGTCAATTGCGAGTCAAGTTTAAACTGACTCCGAGGGAGGGAAAGGGTACGGGACAGTTGCATGTCAAGTCGCAACTGGCTACTAACAACAAAAAATGGGGACGGGGGTGTCAATTGCGAGTCGAGTTGCAATCCATCTATAGTCAGAGGGGGAGGTTCATTTTGAAGTGTCGGTTACAAAACCAAAATCGAAACAAAAATCCCAGTTGCGAGTTGAGTTGCAACTGACTCCATTTTACAGCACCGGGGTGGAGGGGGGAGGAGGGGGAGACCGGGATGTCAGTTACGTGTATAGTTGCAACTATATACAACGACAAAACAGAAACAAAAAATCCCGCCCCAGCTACAACCCTAGTTGCGACTGGCTCCATTTTACCGTCGGGGGAGAAGGGGAAGTCATCTGCGTGTGAAGTTGCCCAAAGGTGCGAGAAAAAATGTCACATGCACCACCATTAAAAAGTCGGTATTGGCCACACCGAATGCGGATTGAGGACAAGACCTAAAAAGGCAACAACCATGCACATAACCAAATAAAAAACCGCCGGTGGCTCGCCCATGATACTGACCATGATTTGCACGTCGGCACAAAAAAAACTTATTACGACGCGAATTATCTCACCGCATACATTAAAAAAAATTAAAAGGGTGAAAAAAAATTCAAAACAACACTCACCAAAAAACCCAACGTACAAGACTACACACGTTCCAAAGTAACACATAAAAAAAACCGGAAATTGACAAAACGCGGCCCAAAAGACAACAAAAAAAGTAGAAAAAAACTAAAAACTACACCTGAACTGCCATATACGAGGCCCAAAACAACAAGGAAAAGTAATCTAATTTTCACGGGTGGCACGTACGCGTACGCAGGTAGTAGCTAGCGATCGTAAGCCCAGCCCATGATCAATTCGCGGAAAGTCCAGCGCAAGGAAGCTCGGGGACAGCGACCGCAGCAGCTGGGTCGCGTGGGCCTTTTCCATCCGGCTGAGGATCGAAGGGTGACGGACCTAGCTGTGCCGTAGCTTATATCCCAGTCGACTGGGAAATAGCAATCCCCATACTTAAAACACATTAACACATCATCAGCAGCAGCATGCACGAACGCGTCATTAGCAGCCTACGATCGTAGGCACGTGGCGCTACTCCGTAGACTATGATGCGGCATAGAGGCCAATCAAGAGTTAGCATAAGCGTGCCACGGATAAGCTAAACAAGATTATACTAGCAGTATTTTAGCCTTAAGCTAAGCTCAGCAACTGTATTTTCCTTGAAAAGACTTGTCTGGTTTCTTGTACAGATAGTCATGTCCATAAAATAAAATAAAATAAAATATACTGTACATATACCTCCAGAAAGAAAGTAATTATCAGTGAAGTTTGGGTTAAAAAAAAACAAGATTAGCTTCTTTTCTGAAAGAGAGGGGGAAAAGACTTTTGCCCGAACAAAAAGAAGCATGTTTTTTAGTTTTGGTTGGTTTTTATCCGGTGAAACTCAGGTGTGAAGCCATATATGGTTGGCCATCATAGTGAGAGGACTGTGGGGAAGATTGTCATGCAGATCAGGGAACGGGATAAACATGACAATTTACCTGAAGAAGGATACACTGCTACGAACTGGCCAATTACGAGTTCAGATGTACCAAACGTAGCTGGCTCAAAGTACATGCCGACTTCAGGGAGAAGAAAGTCTTCACCCTCTTTCTTTTTGCGAAAACGTAAAAAACATTCCGTTTCATTGCATTGATAGAAATACAGTTATTTACAGTCCTATTGGAGGCCACCCCACACCATACAACTCAACCCAGTGTCTAACTAGGGGAGAACAAGTGCGAGACCATGAGCCCCCACACACCCAGGATCAAGCTTCCGTTTTGATGGTTTCCATCAATGCGTTCACGGAAGGTCGTGCATTGTCAAAGACGATCGCGTTTCGTTATTTTCAAATCCACCATGCAGTAAGCATGACCACCGAAGAGTTGCCCTTGCGAAATAGACGAGGGGTAGAGTTAATAGCCAACAACCACCATCCCACAAAATCATCTTCAACAACCGGCGGGCGGAATGAAAGTCTTCACCCTCAATGAGACGAAAATCAGTTATATCTGCTTCCCTGAATATTTGGCGAAGGAGCTCCATGTGTTCTAAACTCCAGAATGCGCGGCTGGGCACATCTTGATTATGTAGAGTCCAGATGTAATGCTTAACTATTGAGTAATAAAGCGCACTGTATCAAAAAAAACTAGTATGCAGACCACCAGAAAACAAACACAAATATCGGCATGTCGCCACCTTGTAGTAGCATTGTATTGCCACAGACTGTACTATCATTGCATAAGAGCTCTTGCTAGATTTTCTCAACAGCTAGATGAGACCATCTGCTGACGGGAACACGCGCCAACAGTTCCACGGTCCATGATTTTGATGTGCTGACCTCAAGAAGAAAGTTGACAATCTGAGAGGCTGTTCTGAATTAGATCCATAACATATTACTGCTGCAACAATTGTGCAACGTGCATACAGGAAATTTAGATGGATGTAATGGTCCAGTTCCAACCAATTCAAAAGTTATGTTGCAAACTTTAATGCCATTTGGAATCATTCGTAAGAAAAAATATATTCCCAACAATAATGTCTTTAAAACTAATTGTTTGTTAGCATGCATCATAGTAAGAACAAAATATTTATGTTCACCATCCGTTCACACTTGTTGAAAACTGGAACGACATTTGGAAAGAAAGGACAACATATATGAGATCACGTCCACCTATCACTCCTGAAATCTACCCTATGAATACAAAGATCTTTTCTAATGACAATTGAAAGAACCACAACCACTATTTGAGAACAACATTTCACCACCTTTCCTACACCAATTTCAACAGTTTTCTCTTGTTCTTCATCAAAACAAAGTACGAATTTATCCTTGTGCGATGTAGTAACAGTATGTTCTAGGTACAAAGAGCATATGTGAAAAGAAATATATTACTGCAGTATCCGATACTAGAAGGAAGTATATGTTACCCCAATCTTAACTCCTAAGCAGATACAGTTAGCAACTACGGACAACCATTCGAGCAAAGAATATAATATGTTCAGAGGTGATTGGATCATGCATAATAACACCAAGTGAATAAAAGGACAGACCCAGTGCTAGAAGCTCCCATACCAGGTGGGGTCTGGGGAAGGATTATACGAGTCAAGCCTTACCCCTGCAAAGTGCAGAGGCTGAGTCGAACCCAGGACTTCTTGGCACAAGTGGGGAGCACTCACCACTGCGCCAGGCCCAAGTGATTGACATTCTAAAAATAAAATATTTTCATTAGGCAGAAAAAGTATGTAGCATGGAAGACGACCCTGCAGTGAGCTAATTATCATTTTCATTACTGCCCACAGGAGCCCATTTCATTTTTGGGCCACGTGCTATCCTCCACCAAAACAATTAACAGGAGGGTAATTGCCCTGCAACCTCCAGAAGTAAGCAGAAAATACATTCAGGGAGACCAAGAGGAACCAAGAAACTGGCCCAGCAGATTAGTCACCTGAAAAGGCAAACAAAATGCATTGTTGTTGCATGCCTGCCTTTGATAAGAAATTTTTGCATAAATTTAAATTGGAAATAATGTTTTCCATGCCATATTGTCAGTAAACAGAAAAAGAAAGAACTGGAAGCAGTAAGTTTCAATGAGATTGAAATTATGATCCAGCTCCTGTTTTGATTTGTTCAAATTAGGAATTGTAACATTTAGCAGATGGTAAAAACCATAAAGTATCACGGGACTCATTTTAATCAGCCAAGCGAAAAGAATAACTGAAAGTACCAACTAGAAACTTTGCTCTGGCATAATTAACAGCAGCCATAAAAATATGATTCTCATTACAACGTCATAAATTTAACATTAGGCGTACCTTTCTTCCAGAATCTGGCAATGACTGATCAGTCATGGTATCATCAATCATGACATCGTCGTTGATGTTTATAGCATCCCTTTGTGATGCCCTAACTGGATTTCTTTCAAAAGCAATTACCTCTTCGTAAGCCTTCTGCAAGATATCTTTTGCTGCTCTGTACACCGTCTCTGATCCAGAGCCTTTCTCAGCACATCTGATGGCATCAGCACATAGGACATCATAACGGCTTGTAATGGACTCACAAGCATCCTGATGATGGTTATCACCATTGTATTCTAATAAGCCATCATCTCTGGCCTTCCGTGTCCAGCGCTTCAAAAAGTAATCAGGTGGAAGTAGATGTGGATCAACTATTAGGAACACTCCAAGAATATGACGGCATAAAATACCAGAGAACTCAAAGTACTTGCAACTACATTTGGCCATCTTAGTGGAAGCATTATAAGTCACGCAGAATGTATCTGATGAATCTTCATCTTTCATGATGTTGTATTCGCTTGTGCAGCCATCTTTAGTTTTCTGAATAATATATCCCAAAGACTCTTTAAATTCCTCCTGAAATATACAGAAGACTGCTTTGGTGTAGGTACGTGCTGCCTGCTTTTCTATTGGCCATGCAGTCTTTGCCGTTACCAGGTTTAAAGAAGTGTCCATATCTGCTTTTGCTTCTTCCTCGTAACGGCTTTCTATGCTCAAATCAAATTGAGTTAGAAAAACTTCCAGCGTTGCCTTCGTACCGAAATACTTCTTGTAGAAATCATTCATGGTTTCCAACTTATGTGTTTTAGATATTTCTGCACAGAATGTATCCATCTGGTACAAAGGAACCCATTTTTGGCGGATATTGTATATTGCTTGAAGCCATGTATTCTTTCTCAGGTCATAAGTATCAAGGATTGACATCCACGTTGTTTCAAATGTGTCGATAGTTTCAGACCTAATAACACAGCTTTCTAACTCATCTCTTAGAGTAGGATGCTCTGAGTATGTATGAGCTAACTTCTGCTTGGTTCTACTCAATATAAGCCACTTGCAAAAACGGTGACAGGTATGTGGAAAAACCTTTCCAATTGCGGCTTTCATGGCCCGATTTTGGTCGGTAACTAGAGAACATGGTTCCTTCCTACTCATTGCGGTTAACCATGTTTCAAATAGCCAAACAAATGAGCATTCAGTCTCTTCCATAAGCAATGCACACCCAAATATAACAGGCTGAAGATGATGGTTGACTCCTGAGAAGGTAACAAAGGGCATCATATACTTGTTCTTCTTGTATGTTGTGTCAAATGTAACAGCATCCCCAAAATGCTGATAAGCAAGTTTAGCTCTAGCATCGGCCCAAAAAATATTCATCGGACAACTATTCTTGTCCACCTGTATGGCATGGAAGAAGGCAGGGTCATTGGCTTGCATCTTCTTCAGATAATCAAGAAGACCTTGAGCATCTCCGCTTTCCCCAAGAACATTCTGCCTCGGAAAGGGCATCCCATCTGAGCCCATCATAGTGATCTTATCGGAGACATCAAGTAAACCTCTAGCATGCAGATACCCAACTCTGCTACAGGTGCCAAGGTTATGATTGTGAGCCGTTTCAAGCTTGGAAACAACCCAATTGTTTGATTCCCTGACCACCTCCATCATAGCATTGCAACCTTCCCGCATAGACATCCTCTCACGCTTCTTTGTAGCCTCACCTGATGATGAGTTCTTCTTTGTGTACATGCCTTCCCTTGAGCAGACAAACCTCTTCATGACGACAACCTCATCTGCACCTTTCGAACGGCGAGACCTACCAACACGGAAGGGGAACCCAAGGCGCCTGGCATATTCATTGTAGAAAATCTTTGCTGCTTCATCAGACTCAAATGTCATACCTAGCAACGGCTCTTTATGAGCCTCAGGTGCAAAATCTTTCACGGCATCCTGCTCTGTAACACATGCTTCTACAGTCATATTGCCGTTCTGGAAAGACCGAGCATTGGTGTCCACGGGCATGAGGCAATCGACATAATCGGCAATGAGTTCATCACCTTCACTCCTTGCATCTTCCATCAGTGTACATCAAGGTCTGCACACATCCACCGCAAAATGATATGTATCGTTAAATCTGAGAATGGTTTGACAACTGGACCATAACTTAACCAGACCTGCACAATTATTTCTGTCAACCCAACCCCCAACTAAACCCATTTCATGCTGTTGTGACTGTTGTCAACCCAACCAAAATAAAACCTACTCTATTTGTCCACCCAAACCAAACTAAACTCACTGCACACCCACGGGTTGAAACCATTAGCTGAAGTGGGTTGAGAACCATTGGTACTATAAGCAACAACATTTATAAGCATATACTCCCTCCGGTCACTATTTTAAGATGGTTTAGATATTTTAATTTGGACTAGATATGGACCGAAATGAGTGTACATACGCACTAAAACGCGTCTAGATACATGCATTTTTGAAAAAAAAACTAAATCATCTTATAATAGTGAACAGAGGGAGTATGATGCATTTACCAGAGCTTGTATCAACTCAGTTAGTGAATGCGCAAAAGTACGTTTTGGAGTGTCGTCCGTGTGCAACACAACTGAAAGCAGACGCAACGTTCACAGTACAACTAGTACAGACACATCGCTAACTGAAGCCCACTCATAAACGGGAAACAACATGACTGAGTCTGCAAATACCATGCCTAACAGAGACAAGACTTCGACAAGGCAACTGCTAAACATGCATACAAGGAGTACATCTTGTTTAGATACAAAGATCACACGTTGGAAATATTCATGTCTATATACCATTTGAATAGCATCCTAATTATCCAGTACAGGTCATAGTGGACACGCTAGAACTGCTGCTACTAAGGAAATGCAGCTCTCTGCTCTACCTTGATGTCGCCCAAACTGTCACTGACCGTCCACAAGCTCCATGGTATCGTTTTCACACAGCATTCCTGTTTCAGAGAAAACAGAGAAAGGATCAGATGAAGATAACCTAGCATCGGAATATACTGGTCTTTTCGCTTTAAGCGCAGAAGTATCAGAAAGATTGTTATTAGAACAACGATACTCAATTCATATGTGTGCTCAGAAATCAGAGAAATGAATTTGGTTTAGCAAGTTTTTTTTTTGAAAAGCTACAGTAGTACAGATTAAATGCCTTTATCTCCCATAAGGACATATTTCCATTTTGTAGTTTGTGTTCTAGTAAAAGCAATGCGCCAGGACATCATAAGTTAACATCATAAGAGATTGAGATGATGATGATCCGGAGATATATTAACCAGGCGATAAGTTCAAGAGACTTCCAAAGTTCCAATGACTGCAAGTTATAAACCTGTACACACAGGTTTAGTTTGAAAACAGGAACTTTCTCCCAAATTAGTAAAGTTTGAAAAAAAAAACTGTAGCCACACGAGAAGCTAACCCCCAAAACAAGGCAAATTATAGCTTGTTGGGAAAATGCAGCCACAAATATACAGTGATCCAGTTATCTCACAGCAAATGTATTTGTGAAGCTTCACTTGGTTTTCAGCGATACCCAAGCAAAAAATCTGGAAGTGATAGCTACAGGCTTCTAAATATATGGGCATAATTGTACATGAGCTTTCACAAGCAGTAATGAGATATATAATTTAGCCACTGGATAATTGGAACCATGTTCAAGTCTAAAGGATAAGAAATACGATGATAAGTTTTTTTTTCATAAAAACACAAAAACTTTGTGTTTCGATGCATTGATAGAAAGAAGAGTTATTTACAAGCCTTAGTAGAGGCCACCCCACACCAGACAGCTCAACCCAGCGACCTAAAACAAGGCATGTTTCCCATTTCCTTGGCACATCATGAACACGATGATTTTTTAAATTTATGTACCGATTAATGATGTGCAAATATCTCCTATTTACCTTTTTACAAGTTGCATACTGAAATTGCCTGAATTATTGGTGATACAACCATACTCTTGACCGCTGATAATATAGTTAAAACGCCAGTAGTACATCACTAATTTCAAACTAGAATAACCATGCAGGTTAACTTAAGGTTGTCTTCCAATCATATCTAATTATAAGAGCTATTGCCCTGTCTTCGGTGCACCAGAGCCAAACAAGCACTAATGCCAGTACTGATACAATATGAGTATAGACTGAAGTGCAAATACTTGCAGGCCTAGATATGCCCAACATGTCTCTACTCAAGTAACCAAATGGTTTGCACAAAGGTTGAAATACTTTCCATTACAAATAAGTTGCTGGTACAGTTTCTAGGCACAAACATTAAACTAGCAAAGCGTTCTGGCATTATTCCTGTGAACAAACTTGCAAATCTCTTGAAAGAAATCACGGCAGCTACATCTCTAGAAAGATTGTAGAAGGGGCATCACGGCACCTGATAAATTAGTCCCCTACGCTCCTATTTCTCAAAGAAAGATTAGTAGAATCAGATTACTATGTCCAATGCAGAAACAAAAAATAATAATAGGCCTATATACTAATTGATGATTACCAAACCCCTAAACTAATAAGGAATTTGCATTTTAATCATCAACCAATGAGTCTAAACTATGCACACATCATAGTATCAGTACTGACAGGTACTTGTACTACTGGATTTCAAGTTTAAAATTTGATCGAAGGATACATTGTGAGTTATTAACAAAAGAGTGTTTGGGTTCCTAACAACTGTGAAGCACAAATGAATTCGATCCGAAACCTATGATATGTAACATCGACATGTGAAGCGTTTAGGGTTTAGTTAACTAGGTTCACTGAGAAGAAACATGGATATAATTTCAGAGTTATGGCAACGATACTAATCTAACAACTACTACGAACATTATCAAGCAAAGCATCCATTGTCCATACTCCGGTAAAATGCGCACAGAATATTGCATAGAACGGGAACAGAATAAAGTTGTGTTTTTTTTAGCAAATTAACACATAAGTAGGCGGATTTGGACTGACAGCTCACACTAACTCCCCCCCCCCCCTCAAAATTCAGTAACGAACATAAGAAACCAATCTGCGACTAAACAAACACATGCATCTGTCCATGCCTGAATAGCGCGTTCACAGAAGCTGAATCCCATCCAAGATCTGCCCTCTCAGATCCCAATCCCAGTCCGTTTGAGCCGGGCAAGCGAACACCACGGAACGAAGAAACCGCAGGCAGATATCGAGGGATACTTCGGTCTCACCTACCGTCAATATCGGGGAGGGGGCGAACACAAGTTCCTCGTCGCCGCCGCTGCCGCCTCCCGCCTCGCCCTTGTGTTGCAGATGCTCACGCTCCTGGAGGTGACGGAGGCAGAGAAAGACTCAGACGTTGGAGGACTGTCAGGCCACTGACTGTCTTCTGAAGCTTCAACACTTCAACAACGAAGTGCACACTTCGTCAGTTATCGGACGGCCTACGATGGTGTGCATCACGGCCGTGATTTCTCCATACCGCTCCGGCTTCTTTTTTTGGAATCAGGGTTTAACAGGCCCCGTTTGGAAACGAATTTCATAAGAATTTTGAAGGATATAAATCTTACAGAAAAATTTCCTATGGTGCTGTTTGAAACAAAGGAATAGGAAATTTGGATTCCTTTGAAATTCCTGTGGGATAGACTATTCCATAGGAATTTTGGAGAAAAACAAACAAGTCTCACCTCATATTTTAATCTTCCTATGTCTATAATTTCTGTGTTTTTCCTGTGTGATATCCAAACAGCATTTTGGAAAATTTACTGTGGATTTCATTCCTGTAGTAATTCAGGAAACATGCTACCTTCAATTCCTATGTTTTTCCTATTCCTACGTTTTTACTTCCTGTGTTCCAAACGGGGCCTAACTCTGTTTTTCGATATAATACGTTTTACACACTGTGCATGTTAACTAGATGCACTTTTTTTTTTTTTTTTTGAAGGGAATAACTAGATGCACTTGAGGTGGATGAACATGCACATCAAAACGCAAAACATGTCCAAAATCTATATGTGAACCTAGCTAAAAGCTAAAACTTATAAAATAGAGGGAGTAGCTGTTGTTACCTAGTCTATTCAGTGTGCCTCGTTTCTCCTTCTAGGTGTTAGGGTTTGGCTCTGTCTGCTGTGGTGTGTCGTTGGGGTGGTAGGAACGGCGCCCGGACAAATAAATTTGTCTCAACTCTACTCCCATAGCTGCGGCGACCTTCACGGCGGCGCCTCGGGTTTGCTGGCAACGTTTGCTTGTTGGTCTTTCAGATCGACAACTTGGTCTTCTCAAGAAGTGGCGAGATTAGTTTCTCGACGTGTCGTCGGCGTGCGTCGTTTTTTACGGTGCCGCTAGCGGCCGGGGCGAGGTGGTTCTTCTAGAGCGGATGGTGGTCCGCAGATTGTAGATGTGTCGTTCTTCTCCGACTGGGTCGACGGGAGGCGATAGATCTTGGTTCAAGAAAGCACAGGAATGTCCCCCAATCGACACGCCACAACCATATGTGCCTCGTTGCATGCAGCAGGCATGTTCATCGACTCACAAAACCTCGTGGGTAATGGTGCTTTTTTATCTTGCAATGACGGAGGCACGGTGTCTCTTAGGGCGTCCGTCTTGGCGGTACTGGATTTGGGTGGCGGACGCTAGCTATGGTGGATGCAAGGAAAGTCTAGGAATTGTTTTGTATTTCTCGATTTTTTAGGTTTTTATCTAATTTGAGATAATCAATTTTTATGGTCTTTTTTTAGTTTTCATATATGTTTCTTTATGTAAATTTATTTTCAATTAATAAAATATATGGTTGCTCTTGAAAAAAAAGTATCTGATCTCTAGCATTCTACTCCTCCCAGCCCAGGAGGAAACAGCCTATGTCTTTTAAAAGCCAGCCCACTAGGGGTTCACTTATAGGCCTACTTCTTCAGCCTGGCCCGTCCAAGAAGTTGATTGTAGCTCGGCCGCTGATACTCCCATTGCTTCCACTAAGAAAAATAAGAGCTTACCTAAAAAAAAACAAGAGTACTCCCATTGCATACTCTTGTCAAATGGGCACCTTTTGGCATGTATACTCGACAATTTGCTTGGCATCAAAATACTAATCAGTACGAAGTGGCTACTACATATGTCCACATATATGTAGTAGACGTGAACCGCGGCGTAGCCGGGATGGTAGGAACGGGCTGATGCGTTCCTACTCGCTTGGGTTCGAGACTCCGCGCTCGTAATTCTGTGCGTACTCACCTATTCTTTTATGAAAAATGTGGAGTGATTCTTCCCCTCAGGTCTAGTTTTTATATGTAGTAGACGTGAACCGGGATGGTTGGAACGGGCTGATGCGTTCCTACCCGCCTGGGTTCGAGCCTCCACACTCGTAATTGTAGTGCGTACTCACCTATTCTTCTATGAAATATATCGAGAGATTCTTCCCCTCAGGTCTAGTTTTTATATGTAGTAGACGTGAACCGCGACGTAGCCGGGATGGTAGAGGAACGGGCTGATGCGTTCCTACCCGCCTGGGTTCAGTCTCCGCGCTTGCAATTCCAGTGCCTACTCGCCTATTCTTCTATGAAAAATACCGAGGGATTCTTCCCCTGAGGTCTAGTTTTTATATGTAGTAGACATATCTTAGTGTAACTATAATAACAATGCTTGATCAACCATACTCTCTCCATTTCATGCTACTCCCTCTATTTTCAAATATAAGATATCAAATAAAAAGTGTATCTAAACATGTTTATTCCTCATTTTAATCCGTATGTAGATAACATGTGTAATAGTTAAAACATTTTATATTAAAAAATAGAGGGAGTGGATAATTTTCTATTTGTCTAAAAATGGATGTATCTTAACTTATAACATGTCTAAACATATTCAGTTTACATAGATAACAGTCATTAAATTTAAAACAAAGGAAATAACTCCTAGGGCTCACACACTGTGTGTCACGCATGGACGACCGCTCGCCACGGCATCACCTGCCTGCAAATAAACTGTGCGCATGAGCATATCCATGGACCATATGCTTAAACATACATCTCCTTTCGCACATGCGGTCAGGGTGCAGGCTAAACGTTACGAACCTGATCCATACGGTACGGGGACAATGGTTGTTTTCTCCATTCCGAACGCGCCGCCGTCGCCGTGTCATCTTCAGCCGGTCGCGTTCCTCCAGATAAGCCGGACGGGCAGCTGGGCTGTGCCGGTCGGCATCGGCGCTAGCTGGGAGCTTCAGCGACAGGCCTGATGACCACACCCTCTGATCCGTGGCAATGATCGAGGATCACTCGCAGTCTCGCTCGCACCACCTGGGTGACGGAAAGAGACAACCATTTAACTTTCTCCGTTCATAACTATAAAAAAATACATGTCTAAATATATGTAAATTTAGATAAAGTAGAGACATCTTTTATAGACGGAGGGTAAAATATTTTAGATGTTTCATATTTTATCTAAATGCACATCGAAATGAGTGAATGTACACATTAAAACTTATCTATATATACGGGGTAAATCTACACTTAAAACGGTCTGAAGTTAGTCGGACTGCTTCGGACCTTCCGATATTAGACCGTGTGTCTCGACCAAAGGATAATTTGAATCAAACTATAATTGATCGCTTGTATAAGACGGGGATTAGCAACCGCACCAAGCATATCGGCGAGGTCATCGTCTAGGTCTAGACAGTTGGTCGCGCTATATCACCAGACCAGCCGACGATTTACCCGCAAAGGCTCGAAAGAAGGGATTGTTGAAGACAACGTTAGTACAGGTTGGTTCGCGTGGAGGCATCCACACAAAGAACAATAAGAACAATTCTATCGTCAATGAAGGTCAGCAGGGACATAATCGTCTAAACTCACATCGCCGGACCAAGCATCGTCGAGATGAGGTTAGGGTGGGAGACGTTTATTGGAGGCAACATTGGCATCACCATCACCGTTCGAGAGTTGTCATCTTGATATGAATACTTGTTACGCTGAATGAGAGATGATCTCCTCCTATCCGGCTGCATGGCACAGAAACAGTGGCGGGAGGCAAAGGGGAGCGGAGATTGGATCTTCAACTTGGCGGTGACTAGGTTTAACTCCTTAACTTCATCCAATCATGCTGCTACCCAGTAGGCAAAAAAATCACTATTCGACGATAACCGGTTCGAACAGGCTTAGGCCAGTATTTCGAACCAAGCCTCGACTCGTTAAAGCTTGGTCAACTGACGAGCCAGCTCGACTCGACTTATTTAACAAACATCCAAAATTGGAAGTCGGCTCTACTCACAAAACTCGCAAGTTTTGCTCGTTTAACTCGTCGGTAAAACTGTTAACATGCATTATAATAACTTTTTCTATAAACTTTTTAAATTATTTACCCATATATGCTGCAATTGTCACAACAATCAATGATACTATCAAATAATATATAGTCATTAAACTATAATAATAATGATAGAATGTTTAAAAAAGACAAGAATACAGGTAACTATTTTTTCAACGAGTTAAACGAGAGCTCGGAACTCGGATCAAACTCGTTTACCGTTAGAATAAAAAACTTGGCTCAACTTGTTTAGCAGCGAGTTTAAGCTAAACTGAATCAAGTTTCGAATTACTCATTGAACGGGTCTCGAGTTTAATTCCATCATAGACATGGTTCTCTCGCGCGGCTGGCTCGATCGGGACCCGATCTGAACGGTGGCTGGGACCGTGTGTCTCGTGCCATGTGTGAGTGCCAGCAGGTAGGGACCTGTGAATGAAGTGAAGGTGAGCTGTCCTCACATCACATGCATCAAATCGCGTCGGATACGCACGACACCAAATCAGGCCGCTGCCGCTACCCGCCGGAATGCCCGATGCGTACAGCCTGATGCGTGTACCTACAAGCTTGATTCCACATTTTTGTGCCGTGTTTCCGTTGCTATGGTTTCTTCTGCACTGCATCACCTTTCCGTTCTGCACCGAGCAGTTCTGTGACTCTCGGTCAATCTGGCCTAAGAGTTTGGATGATTAAATGGCTCCCGAACTCCTGTGGTCATCTTTTTATTTTAAAGAAAAAAATAGAAGTTTTACAAAAATCTAGAAACAAACATGCATGTTCTCCATGATAGATCCTGCAAAATCTCAATGTAAAATGCTTTACGTTTTGAGCTACGCAAAATGATAAATGTACAGATCTAAATATAGTAAACAATGCATATAGTTTCAAATCTCCAACTTTTATCGTTTCTATGTAGAACATGTATAAAACATGTCACACCGTGACTTTGCACGCATATAGTATACATCATTAACAACATGGGAATTTTCTAGATTTTCATAAACTTTTAAATATATTTTATTTTTTATAAACTAGTGGGATCACTGGACTTGGGAGGCCAAATGACTTTCAGGGCTCGTATTAGTTTCTATCGAGGAGATCCCACTACTAGCATATGGTTTCTAGGTTCATATATCATCACCATGATTCTCATGAACACTATTTGCTATCATAACACATAAATTTGCTATATCAATGCTAAGAATCAAATTAATTTTGTAAAAGTAACACACGACTTATAAATTA
This sequence comes from Poa annua, assembly GCA_026929855.1. NCBI lineage: Eukaryota > Viridiplantae > Streptophyta > Magnoliopsida > Poales > Poaceae > Poa > Poa annua. The sequence goes on from CM049433.1 coordinate 79,841,463, forward strand.
CTTGTAATAATTCTTAGCTAATATATAGGAGAAGAATCGTCAAAATTTCTGATAGTTTGGCTCTTCAAACAACCATGCTTCCCAAATTGTTTAAACATTTAAAAATAAACTAACTTAAACAAATAATTCAAGAAATGGTTTTCTACTGGTCTAGACATAAAGAGATTGATGGCATTTAATTTTGTGACCCATACAAAAAATCATTTGAATTAAAGATCAAAAGTTACATGGGTTTAAAATTACATGTTTTATATGATAGCTTCCCGGACAAGGGCGCTACCCTTTTTGATTTACGATTTTCACGACGACGTGTTGCCACGTCGGAAGAGCATAGCGCCTAACTCCAAGTGCTACCATGCGGAGGGTAACATCCACCGGACAGGTGCTCCTGAAAAGGTTAGATTCAAAATTATTATCGAAATAGATCCATAATTTGCTGAAGTTTTCGTCACATGGCCAGTTTGGTCTTTTCCGCCGCGATAACCACCGGAATAGTACTAGGTGATTTCCACAATTTGCTCAACTCTCACGTCCGACCGGGCCTAGGGTTTCATCTATGACATGTGTGCCCACTTTTTACATGTGACGAATGGGCATCCGAGAGGCCGGGATTCAGGTTTCAGTGACAGTTGAATTTCGGAGAAGGAAATCTACTCCGGGGTTCACGCAGATGAGATCACTATGAGTTGGCGCTTGTGTTCGGTACGATTTGGATATTCACAACATTCCTTTCACGAGCTATAGTATTATTGAATCCACCCGTCATGTTGGAGCCGCCTTCCTCGGAACAAATTCTTCTGTTCAACCACATGAGTTCGGGAGCCATAGCTAACAAAATACTCGTACTCCTTAATATCCAGCGAAAACGAGCTCAGCTCAGCGTTCGTTCCCGAACTGGTGGTGGTTGAACGATGCTCGTCAATCCTCCCCGGCAGATATCTTTGTTTACAGCAACTGATCAATCAGGCGGCTTAATCACGTCAGTTTCTCTGTTGAACTAATCCTAATCATTAGGCCGCAGATACGACCAAACCACGAGCTTAATGAAACAGCGCCATCGAGATTATATGCTGGGAAAGAGGGCAAAAACGGCGGCAGCCCGGGCCACCAGCTTAATACACGTAGGCCGCCCCATGGTACGGCTGACAGCTACGTGTACGTGAACGATGAATTTAGAGGGGAGAGACGGAGAGATTTGTGAATGAATTCATTCTGCAATAAACTTGTGGCGCGGATGAGATGGCCGGTGCGTTGGGAGATACGGGAAGATACGCCCAGTTTGGCCGACCGTTGGATGATTGGATGGGTTGCCGTGCCGAGGCGTGCCCAGCTACATCACATCTTTATTCTCTCACCAAAACAAAATAATATATATATGTATATATACATATATCACAACAGAAGTAAGAAAATAATGGAATGGAATCATTAATACTCCCTCCGTTCCAAGATAAGTGTCTCAACTTTGATAGAAAATGGATGTATGTAGACATAAACATGTCTATATACATCCACTTTTTATCAAAATTGAGACACTTATTTTGGGACGGAGTGAGTACTAACATACAGAGAAAGAGAGAGAGATAGAGACAAGGCATTCAGCATCAGAGGGTGACGGAGAAGAATCACGAAAACTGAGGAAGCTCGAGAGGCAAGGATGAGGTTTTCAGTCGTCTTCCTAGAGAAAAACAACGGCACAAGACTATGAATTACTACATGTTTCAGCATCCCACAGCCCTTCCAACCAAGCTACCAAATCGGGGATACATCTTTCTAACTGATTCGTCCACGGCAATCATGCATGCCAATTGCCAACGCTCAAGCAGAGTGAATTCGGCGAGTCCATGTTAAAACACACTAGTGGAGCTAAGCGCGGCCACGCCGCGCCCGTGGAGTAAATGAAATTTAAATCCGGTAATGTACAAATTTAATTATTACTTAGGCTTGAAGATTAGTGAAATTCAGAGGAGTTCGTATTTGAAAGTTGTTTAGATCCCGGAAATTGTTTAAAGGTGGGAGCACTGATTTATATTAGTTTATGTATTTATTACTTTTAACTGTATTAGAATTTATTGCTTTCTATTTATCCGAATAGTGAACAATTCTCAGTTGTTTTTTCTGTAAGACATATAGTTAATATTCTGTAGTTACCTAAAATCAACAGGTGATTTTACAGAAGTTGTATAATTAATATAGAAAGATATAATGTTAATATTTGAGATGATTTTATATAAACTTTATAATTAATATGGGAAGCTATAATGTTTGTTGTAATTATTTTTTAAAAAGTTGTGTAAACATGCATATAAATGTGTTAGTTGTAAAGAAGTTATTTTTCTGCAAATTTTGGTATTTTTTTTGTATTTTTCTGAGTTGTGCATTGAAAGATATGATTTTTTCGAATTTTTTTCTGTTTTCTGTAATTAAAAAACGCCGACTGACAGGCGGGGCCCACACGTCAGCCGGACCGCGCTGACGTCAGCCCTCGACGTCAGCGGGCGGCGAACGCGGGCGGCGGCGCTCGGCCCGCGTCGGCGCAACGGCGCACGGGCTCGGGCCGTGGAGGCGCGTCTCCGATGGAGCACGGCGAGGCGCGTCGAACCGGCGGCGCGGCGCGCCAAATGGTCGCCGGAATCGCCGCCGGCGACCTATCCCGCGGCGGCGGACAGAAAAAACGCCGGCGACGAACTCCGGCGGAGCGGCGACGACTGCGGCCGTCCGGGCGCGATTCCTCCGGCGAAGAGGCAGAGGAGAAGGCGGCAGAGCTCTCTGGCTGCTCGGATTCGATCGGGGAGGCTCGTAGCGGCGGCGACCTCGGACGCGCGCGGCAGAGAGAGAGGAGAAGGAGTGATAGTGCGTGGTGATTTTGCAAAAAAGTCCGTAAGGTTTAGCAGAATTGCAAACAAGTCCCTCGACGGGTTAAGTTATGGACTGCGGGGCACGGTTTCGTTCTTTTGGATGCTTTTCTGCAAAATAGTCACGGTGACCGGCGGGACGGGCTGCTACCGGCTGGTAACCGGGGCACGTGGCGTCCTCCTATTGTTAGATATTCGAGAATGAATAGTAACCGTGGAAAGGGGGAGACGTGGGCGAATCTGGTGCGTCCGTTTCGGCGATCGTACGGTGCGCGTAAGTAGGGCGACGTGGAGCGCGGACTGGACGCGAAATCGTCCGTCCTTTATATATTAGGTATGCTGATGCTGAAGGCCCATGGTGGCCATTTATTCCAATTTTTTGAAATTAATATTATCAAGTGAAAAAAAATCGAAAAACATCCTAATGAACATGTTGTTTGCATACAAAATATTTAGGGAACAAGTTTTCCCTCAAACTTGCTAACATCCTAATGAACTAAATATTTGTTTGGTTTGTCTAACGGAATCATGGATATCTAAAACAATGTTCCGTAAAACCAAGCTTTAGGAAAGTCATTGTTCTATAAATTGTTTTTATCATATACTCAACTATCCATTCATGTTTTTAGACACATCTGAGTGGAACCCTTGAGAGTAAGAAAACACGAGTAAGCCAAATAAGGTTGTGCATAAATTGATTTCATCATTTTCTAAGTCCAACCAGTATTTTGTACCATCCCGGCATTTTTTTAAATGCTTCTAAGATACGTTTAACGAAAACAAATCACTATTACTCGCTATCCAGACAATTAAGTTTTTTTTGCTGTAACAATTAAGTTTTTTTGCGAATAACAATTAAGTATTTTGTGAGTTAGTGGTTCTCAATTTCGACGACTCTTTGTGATTTCACCTTATTAACTCATCAAAACACCAATTCATTCCAGCTTTTAAAATTCAACACCCATTTATTCACAAATCACCATGAGCAAAAGTTTCCTGGATTCACCATAAACCAATTAAACTATAAATCACCGGTTTAGTTGACATGTTTTTCACCTGCCCAATCCACCATCATAAACAAAGGATTTATATTCACATCTCATTTTTTTATTTATAATCAATACATGTATTTGAAATATAGTTTTATGTAGATGTTTTACGAAATTTCAAAAGAATTATGGTCAAACGTGAAAAACTTGTAAATGCCTCAGGAAAACATCGCAGAGATAAACGTCTCCAATGATGTCAAACTGACTAATTAGTTTTCTGATGGGAAAATCATATGTTGTGGTTTTGCAAACTTTTGTGAAAATTGCACTAAACGAAACAACCCGCCCCTTCAACTAAAACTTTGCTCAATGTTAAGATTCACCAAAACAACGACACTCTTAGATATGGCTTGCCCATTGATATGGCAAGGAGATTGCTTACGTCTTGACAGGGAATGCTTCAGATGTTGTAATTAGGAAGGTGGAGAAGTCTCTTTACGAGGACAAGAAATAAAATTGGCGTCCAAGAAAAACTTTCACAGTTGTTTACTAACCGGATGTTTCACATGTCGTCTCAGTTCATGGTTCTAATATGTTGGACAAGTGTGCTGGGGGTCGAGTGATTGTTTGATGTTACTTGTTTGTGGCTGTGATTTTGTTGTAACGGGTTTTTGCCTGATTTTTGGTTTATAGATTGTCATAAAGATTTTACCCCGTTTCGAAAAGAAAAAATCACCGGAAACAAACCGAGTCCACTAGCTTAGATCGTGATTGACGAGAAGAACACGAAAAACGTTAGGTTTACCTGATGCTACATTCATTGTCAGACAGGCCACAATATGTAATTATTGCAACTCGTTGATTGATCATGCATGCAGCAGCGGCGCTAATTTCCTGAACTTGATGGTGCGAACGTTAAACGCAAGCGCAAGCGGATAAACACCAGCGCTGCGGCGGCAAGACAAGAGCAGCAAACCAACCCGCTCCTCCTCGCTGTCATCGTCCCCACACCACCCCCGTCCTCGTCACCCATCGTCCTCCACTCCTTCCAGAACGATTTTTTTACAAATATAGCCCCCTGCCCAATGCAATTGTCAAAAATGGCCCCCTCCGAAAAAAATTGTCAAAAATGGCCCTGGCGGGAAGACAGCGAAGCGACACGTGTCCTCCCGCCATTCCAGATGGCGGGAAGAGACTTCCCGCCACACCAAGTGGCAGGAAGTGCCTTTTTTTTTTAAATGACACCGAATACAGCCTGCGTCTCGTCGTGCGGACCCCACCACTTCCCGCCACTCCAGATGGCGGGATGTGACACGTGTCGCCGCAGGAGACTTCCCGCCATTCCAGATGGCGGGAGGACACGTGTCGCTTCCCTGTCTTCCCGCCAGGGCCATTTTTGACAATTTTTTTCGGAGAGGGCCATTTTTGACAATTGCATTGTGCAGGGGGCTATATTTGTAAAAAAATCTTCCAGAACCACCTCCGACCTCTAATCCTCCTCCGCCGCTTGCCTCCTATAAGACTCTTCACTCCCGCTGCGAGCTCCACACACGCACACAAAAGCCATCTGTTTCAGCTCAGGCGAGTACCTAGCAAGCTAGCAAGTGTAGCCACCCAGCTGCAGCAATGGAGGGCAAGGAGGAGGACGTGCGCCTGGGTGCCAACAAGTTCTCGGAGCGGCAGCCCATCGGCACGTCCGCTCAGGGCACCGAGGAGAAGGACTACAAGGAGCCCCCGCCGGCGCCGCTCTTCGAGCCCGGCGAGCTCAAGTCCTGGTCCTTCTACCGCGCCGGCATCGCCGAGTTCATGGCCACCTTCCTCTTCCTCTACGTCACCATCCTCACCGTCATGGGCTACAAGAACTCCACCAACAAGTGCGCCACCGTCGGCATCCAGGGCATCGCCTGGTCCTTCGGCGGCATGATCTTCGCCCTCGTCTACTGCACCGCCGGCATCTCCGGTTAGGACTTAGGACCCTTCTTCTCTCTGCTTCTTGGCCTCCTCTGGTTTTGTTTCTTCTTGGCTTGCGTGCTAATGGATGCATGGATGCTTGTACCGCAGGCGGGCACATCAACCCGGCGGTGACCTTCGGGCTGTTCCTGGCGAGGAAGCTGTCGCTAACCAGGGCGGTGTTCTACATCATCATGCAGTGCCTGGGCGCCATCTGCGGCGCCGGCGTGGTCAAGGGGTTCCAGCAGGGGCTGTACATGACCTCCGGTGGAGGCGCCAACACCGTCGCGTCCGGCTACACCAAGGGCGACGGCCTCGGCGCTGAGATCGTCGGCACCTTCGTCCTCGTCTACACCGTCTTCTCCGCCACCGACGCCAAGAGGAACGCCAGGGACTCCCACGTTCCGGTGAGTAACCACCCCTTCCTTGTTCACAGTCACAGCAGTAAAAAAATTCCCAACATGCATGTTCTATGTATATTTTCTTACCGTGGTTACTGATTCTCTGCGGAACAGATCCTTGCCCCGCTGCCAATCGGGTTCGCGGTGTTCCTGGTCCACCTGGCCACCATCCCCATCACCGGCACCGGCATCAACCCGGCCAGGAGCCTTGGCGCTGCCGTAATCTACAACAGGGAGCAGGCCTGGTCAGACCATGTGAGTGAGCTGAAACTGAAACCAACTCCCCCCTTGCTCCTCTGAACTTGAAAACAAAATTACTGTTCTTTTGCAGTAATACTAGCTGCAGTTACGAGTCATATTATACTTACTATTCATTAACTTACGACTGATGCGTCCACAAAGCTAATCTAGCATAGAACTGATGTGAAATTGTGAAGTCCCTCCATGTAAGGACACACTATTGTGACAGTAGACAGGTACTTAGCAGCAATAATTGAGCAGCTGAGGCTGAGGCTGTTCCTGCTGATGCTATATCATTTGTTAGTTATTTATAAACGGAAAGTCTACCCTCATCCGAAGGGAACTGCCGAAAGACTTGCCTCGGTGTAGCACGCAACTACTGAGTAGGAATGAAGGATGGTGACTTCAAATCCCATCCTAAATCTTATAGACTACATGCTAAATTAACCTTCATTATTGGCGAGCAAATAATTTAGGGCTGCTGCTGCAGACTAATTAAGCAAATAATTTAGCTTGGGAATGCTGCTGGCAAGTGCTAACTAACCACTCCCTTCCTTTTCTTTTGGTTTGTGCAGTGGATCTTCTGGGTCGGCCCCTTCATCGGCGCCGCCCTGGCCGCCGTCTACCACCAGGTGGTCATCAGGGCCATCCCATTCAAGAGCAAGTCCTAAGCTGCTGCTGCTACAAAGATGCAGATCGAAAGAGCAAGCTGCTCTCGGATCCCATTCCCACGTTGTCACCGTGGAATTCCCATTTCTCTTCCAAGTTTGATGTACTGCTGCTCCGTATTCCCCCTTGAACACCAAGACTTGTAATCTCAGTACTCCATTGTGTATGATGCTGTCGCCATTGTTGTGCAAATCCAGCTAAGTTATTTATGTGTCCCGGCCCCCTTGCTAGAGCAGGAGATGTTTCAGTGCGGAAATTGGCGGTAGAAACTTGGTAGAGAACATGTTTACAAATCCGAACTAGCCGTTGTTCAGACTGTGCTGGGCAGGCACACAGATACAGGAGCCTAGCCTACACCTGTCGAGTCATGGTGCGGCTGAAGCTAGCAATTGCTTCGTCACAGGCTACCGACGATAGGGAGGGAAAGGACAATGATGCAGCCAGAGAGGCCCAGAGCCAACCCCGGTTGGCAACTAGCGGCGTGGGCCTGGTCCGCCGGCCCACTCTCTGGTCCTTCGTATACACCGTGGCACATGCCGTGCCGGTTCGTTTGTTCCATGCGTCTAGCTGGAAACCCCGTTTAGAGCATCTCTAGACTAGCTGAATAAGCCTCCCCCTCTTATGGGATTTGAGCCATTTTTACTGCTGAAGAGATGCCGCATATCGGTCCTGTCCGGAATTTTTTTATCTCAGGATCTGGGTAAGCATCCCCTTCGTCGCTATATCAATGTACCAGAGGACATTTAGGGTTACCAACCCAGTTCCCTCGCCACAATTTAGTTTCCTCCGCCGCTAGGGTTACACCACTCCGGTGAACAATTACTCGCGTCACTTAGCTAGTTTTGCCTACTTCTCCGGTAGATAGATGGCGGACTCGACCATGCGCAGAGCGTGGCAAACGCGACGGAGGCCATCCGTGTCCGGGCGAGGAGGAGGAGGAGGAGCGCCGCCGATGTCGGCCGAATGGTGTGTGCTTGCGCGGCCGCCTTCGAGGGCACATGCAGGTTGTGCGGCTCCCTCCAGGAAATGCCTACGAGCAGGACGCTCACGCGCGTGCCATTTGAGGTGTCAGACGAGGCGCCGGAGGAGGAGGTGGTGATCTTAGTGGGCGGTATGCGATCCGGGTCATGCATTTTCAATGTGCTGAGCACATTTTACCATGCTTCGCCGACGACGAACTTGCTACGAAAGCGGTGGTGACCGTCGATTCCGTTGATCCGGCCCACCTCAGAAGGCTCCAAGGCGGTGCACGAGCTAGCATGGACATTCGTTGGTCTTTCAATATCTCGGTTTCGAGTGAGCAGGGCGGTGAAGAACAAGACCACCGAGATCTAGTTTATTAGTTCTATATATGTAGCCCTATCTATGTAAAATAGCTCGATGAACTTGAAATGGTTGGAATTCACGTGAGCTATATTATTTAAATTTCCTGTACGAATTTTAGTCCTCACCCTAGTACCCCACCACACACTAGTTTTCAGTGTTACCCGAAACTGGTTTTGCTGGCGATTTTTTCCAGGATCTGCTAGTACCAGCAAAGGGTCGATGGCCTGATGCAAGTGGCAGATGCGGAGATATGAAGCAACGGGAATGAATGCAGGTAAAACGTACAATCCCGGTGAATTCTCAGTGTGGCCAGCCAGGCGACAACAACCCTGATGGCCACCGTGCCAGCTCAAAAGGGGCTCACGCTGTCGGATCTGGAACAATGGTAGATCGCCAGGACTTGTTTGTTACCTTGTAACAAGGCAGATGGAGGACACATGCATGCATACTGCCGGATTGAGCTGACTTGGAATTCACCTAACCCTGGCGAAACACGCACACACGGCGATGCAAACAACAAACCTTGAAACCGAAAGGGTACCATCTCTCCTAAAGAAAACGTATGGGTAATGCATATGGTGTACCTTTTACCTGCCTTCATACCAAGAGCACCGTCATCATCCCCCGAAAACTCGTGCATGCTTCATGGATGCAGTTACTTTAAGGAATACAACCATCGGAAGCGGCCGATAAGGTTTTATGAACAGAAATACAGCATGCATGGCACGCATCTGAAGAATTACACATGGTTCAAGCTAATTTAACCAGGGGTCACATTCATTTTATGAGTTTCCAGAGTAACTGGTACACTGAATGGATTGGCACATCGGCCTGAGCGCTGCTGCCAAGTACTTCCAGTATGCAGTTTAACTTGCAGCAATAGCTTCGGCCTCGGGTGAGATGAGCAGCTGAATGGCTCGACTGTTCCTTCTGTGCAAAATATTGGGTTTCACTTTAAATTACTTCTGTACAATGGCTTCCGGACGCCGAGAAAGAATAAATTACATATAACAGCCAGCGGAGTATACAGGCGGCAAACTACTACTCTGGGCCCTTCAGTTTGTACGGGGTCTTCAGTATACAGTTCTGTCATTTTCGACACATGTTAGCACGCCAGCTGTAATACGCACCGCCGAATTGTTCTGCCCGACAGAGATGGACGGTCTGCCATGTATACAGGAAAAATAGTAAGAACTATAGTCCTGAAAATAAGTGCAGTGTTTCAAAACCAAAAGGTTCATATGTGGATTTAAAGCTCATGGCCACACATGATATAGATTCTATTGTATGCACTACTATCAGGTAAGAATTATATTAGGTAAAATTTAGAACAAGTCACATAAGTAGAACTGCCACCTCGTAAAAAATATTAAGGATGAATTTGGGGTTTTATGTCTCCATGCAATAACAATATAATCTAACTGTATACTTGCCAAGCTCAGGAGATCATTTGGAGCCATGCTAACTTGGTATAAAACCAGTTGTGAATTCAGCGAGATTGTAAGTAAAAAACATTGAAGCTGCAAATGATCCTGACCTCATGTAACTGAACACAGAATGATAACTAAAACCTCTGAGCTTATCAATAGGTACACATACCTTTGTCTATTTGTGAGATGACAACAAAGACTCGATCCGTCGACAGCTGTTAGCTTCAAAATAAATCAATGATAATTTCCCATACAGTCATGCTATGATACAATTCCAGCTACTGAATGGCCAAGCAGCTGAAAACCACCCAGTTACCTTACCAAGCTCCAAAAAATACCACTTGGTAGTTTATCCTTGATGATTAGTTATCACGCCTGAGTCCAGGGTGTGGAGAACCAGATGCGAAATCTGGTGAAGGATTTGGAACATGATCCACAAAGGCATGACGAGTGAAATGCTCAGAAGGCGACAGTCTATCACGCAAATCAAAAACGTTTCCAAGCCTCTTTCCAAATTGAGGGCTCAGAATGTCCGAGTCGGATATAACCCTCTCCTGCAGCCCCTGCGAGACTTGATGCACTCTAACAAATTGTCCAAGGTTACGATCTGTAGGCCGGTTGGGGAAGTGATCATCCGGACCTCTTGATGTGATGGCAAATCCTTCGTTGTTGTAGGTTGGTTGCTTTAAATGGTTAAAGGGAATGGCACCATTACCACCAGTCAGGGGAGTCGAAGCGCCTGAAAGAGTTCTTGGGCTAGAAATAGGAGAGGGTGACATTCTGCCATTTGTACTTTGGGGAGACCTTGACCTTAGCAGAGGACTTCCACATGGAGAAACTGGACAGGATATATTGCTCCGTATATGGAGATCGCTGCAAAATAAACAACAATTTGAGGTGCCATGAAAAGATAAATAAAGTTCATCAGATATCCATTTCCTGGTACGCATGAGGTTAGCTGTAGACACTAGATAGTTTAGCTTGAATAGCCCGCAATTAGATGCTAGGCGGCACTTAGCTCTTTAAAGACACTGACAGTAGAAAACAGCAGGATTTCTGGCCGCCGCGTAGTGAGCAGTGTTAAAAGTTCTGACCCAGATGCTTTTAGTTTGCATAGCTAAATACTTTGGTTCTCTTACTAGCCGGCTGCAATAATCTTCAGACACGTTGACGGTGTGTGCTTAGAGTAAATAAGCAGAACTTAATGTTGTACCTGTGTTTCGAAGAAAATTTTGCACCCCTTCTCTGATAAATTGTCTGACCCTCGAATCCCAATGACGATATATCTCTTGTATGTCCAACAACCTAAAGATCAGTGGAAGCCTAGAAGAGTGAGCAGATCACGAGAATGATAAAAGAAGACACTGGATCTTCCATGAATGTCAGTTACGGCAGTAATATTCAGGTGGTACCTTGGAATTTGGTCTACAAGATATAACAGACAAATGTTCCAAAGGATCAGAAGTAACAGATTTCTCAAGTGTGACTCTATTTTTTATGAACGGGTGTTGCAAAAGCTCCATTGCTGAGGGACGTTGAGAAGGATCACGTTGTAGACACTTTCTGATAAAGTCCTTGCCCTGCTCTGAGAGGTGATCTGGTATTGGTGGGAGTTCCTTGCTATTTCCAATCTTGAACATTGCAGCAATCTGTAGGAGAGAAAAGCAGGAAGTATTTGGTGATTATTTTACTTATAATTATTAACCGAAAAAGCAAACGTTCTTATCTCAATATTTGACAAAATTGCATGCAAGTAAATGAATTTGGAGTTTCCAGGTTGAGGCAGCAATAAGGTCTTAAGAAACTCAGGGACAAAAGGTGTCATGTCCATTCATCTCGTTTGGAAAAAGGTGTCTTTAATAGCCTATTTTTTTTAGCATCTTTTGTCATATTCTCCAAGTTTAAAGGAACAGTTATGTTGCATAGAACTCTCCATACTCTGAGCTCTTGGCCTATAGTATCAGTGTTTACAAGCGGGTAGCGGGTCCCCATTTCTGTTGGTAACTGGTAATATTTCAGGAAGGAGGCAGTCTGCAGCCATCAAATTTTCCTTGTTTTTATATAATTTTAGAGAAAATATAATCTTATCTAGTGACATAATGTGCACGTCACTGATCACTCCAAACAACATGCTCACTATATGAAGGTAAACTGGACATAAATTGCTTCCAGGACACGGTCAAATTAAAGAAACCCATGATAACCGTCAACCGCCATCCAAAACTAATAGCAGGAGACAACAAGTCAATATGAAGCCAAATTGCACTATCGGTTTTAACTGACTTGAATAAGTATTCATGAAGTTTAAAAGCGTGTGTACCACACAGATGAAACAAGAAATGCACCTGGCAACTCACATTAGCCATCTGATGCTACAGAACAAATATAAAGTGCATGTTTGTGGTAAAATACTGACCCCTTCATACTGGCTCCATGGGGGTTTTGAGGTTGCCATCTCCAGTACGGTGCATCCTAGACTCCATATGTCAACCGCAAGATTGCATCCACCATTTGAACTTTTTATAACCTGCAAGTATGTTATATGTAAATTCGTAATTAAAAGAAAACAAGATACACATGGAACTCAAATGAAAAAAAATATACAAAGAAAGGAGCATAATATTTTCAAGAATACCTCTGGAGCCATCCAATATGGACTACCCTTAAATGAGAAAGGACATTGCTGCCCAGTGATCTGGGAAAAGGACCCGGAAAACGTGAATAGAAGACACAATTAATACAACATAATAATGAGTAAAATACATTTAATGATTTAATCGTATTCTAAGAGAGGTCACTGGTGAACAAACAGATCTGGGATAGCCAAAAGACCAACTCAATTACAAAATGGCCACAGAGGTTAGAGGAGCACCATTAACATCAGTAGTTAATGTAGTATGCACAAGACCACAGCTGCTGACCACGAAGTACAAGAACAAGTTGGCATAAGACACTGACAAGGACAGCAAATATGTCGATCTAAGTCATGTGGCTATGGCAATGACTGGGCACAAACGAGAACAAGTAAACTGAAATGGATGAAAGGATGGCACATCTGATTTCATCCTTGGGAAAGAGGACCTAAAAAGGTGATGTGACTGACCAGATTCTTCTACAAGAAAGTGAAGTGACCAGAAAACTTACATGTTTAGCCATTCCAAAGTCTGCAAGCTTAACACGACCACTAGGATCTACTAGTATGTTTGCACCTTTTATATCCCTGCATATTATGTAAGCAATATTTTAATACACCAGTGTTCCACTAATGCATACAGCCGGAAAAAAGTTGCAACCAAAACAAACTGAATAATACCTATGGACAGTATTCTTCGCATGTAGATAAGCTAATCCAGAAAGTATCTGCTGAGTGTAGCTGCGTATTGCTGGTTCACCAAGCTGTCCATACTCTTGTAGAAGTTTATGGATAGATCCACCAGATACGTACTCCAAATAAATATATAGTCTGTCATCAACCTGCTTTGGCACATAATAATGCATGAAGTCATGTAAAAAATTATAAACGGTGCATAAAGAACCCTTCCAATGAATCCGAGAAGTTATCATAATTCATAAACACCCTTGCAACATATGATAAAGGACTAACAGGAGAAGGGTACAAAAATGCAATGAATTTACATGTAGCATAATCTTCTGAACTTACAAGGAATATAGCAGCGTAATTGGAAAGCAAGTAAATAATAATAGAAGGGAACTGTCTATACCGTTTCTGTGCCATAGTATCGTACGATATTTGGATGCTGTAAGCGGCTCAAGAGTGATATTTCCTGAGAAAGAAAATAGTATGTTAAACAGAAACCAATAAAAACAATAATAAATTAACTGATCTTTTCATCGATGTAGAATTTCAGATGCAAGCGTATAGTTGAAATAACATACCTGGCCTAACTGCTTTGCACTTTCCTTTGATTTAGGATCATCCGAGAATAGGGTGACCTCTTTCATAGCACACATTTCACCGCTATCACTGATATAGATAGTGAAATCAAAACAAGGGGGAGAACTGTGAGTACTCAGGACATGATTTGAACACATTTAAATGGTCATCATATAGTACTAACAAAGAATGTGTGAGGATGCTAAGGATTTAAAAGAAAAGTTGTAATACATATTTACAGGACCAATAACGTCATTTAGCTATAGATGGCCAGTTTCTACACAGACATTATATTATGGAAGGATCTGCTATTCTGCACAAGACTATCCACGAGCTGCACACTGAGAATATGGACGATGTGATTTAAAAAAAAATTGGGAACGCCTATGACAAGGTATGATGGTATTTTTTCCAACAAGCCTTCTGAATGAAGGGGTTCCCCTCAACTTGGAGGTCGTGGGTGGACGATTTTGTCCAGCAGGTAGTATCGACATTAGAGCCAATGATGGTGTTAAACCATTATTTCGAACTAAGGCCTTCGAATGGGGGATCCTATATCACCTGTTTGTTTAACGTCATGGCTGATATGCCTAATTGATTTATTCCACACTTAAGATGACGAACTCTCCTACAGTATGCTGATGACAAGATCTTTTTTATGGATCATGATTTGGCTAAGCTAATATGAACTCAATTTTAAGTGTGTTCAAACAATTCTCAGGGTTAAAGATTAATTTCCTTAAAAGCAAGCTATATTGTTTTGGAAAGTAAGGAACATGAACTCGATTAAATTCATCTTTTTCTCTGTGCGATGGGCTCTTTACCCTTTAAATACCTTCCAATACATTTTCTCATGTTTTTGTAACCGGGATTGGAAGGCCATCGAATATCGTTTTGAGAAACGTCTCAGTAGTTAGTGCTTTAAGAACTGCAGACATCTGGTCTCATTTAACTTGGTGCTGAGTAGTCTGCCCATCTTCATGATTTTTTTGGAGATCCCAACAGGGATTCAAAAGAGACTAAGTTGTATCACTCACGATTTTTCGGCAGTCAGGTCAACATAACAGAAAACACAGTTCAGCGAAATGGGAGATTTTGTGTACCCCAAAGGACCAAGGCAGCCTAGGTATTAAAGATCTGGATGTTAAAAATAAATGTGTACTGAGTAAATGGCTGTACAAGTTGCTTACTAAGGACTGGGAGGCACTTTTCTTTGTTTACAGCCAAGCCGACGGATTCACACTTTTGGAAGGCGTCATGAGGGTTAAGGATAATTTCATGCAGTTTGGGTTATTATTGTGTAGATAATGGCGAATCGGTAAGATTTTCGGAGACAAATGGCTGGGGGAAACGCCCTTTCCAGTTACGTACCCTTTATTATTCAGTATTGTTTGTTAAAAGCCATAGAAAGTAAGGATGTCGACCAATACTAAGAATCATATGTAGTAGGCACAAACTTTATGCAAGTTAAATAATGTTATGATTTGAATGATTTTATTCACTAGTTTTTAGTTCCTCAACAGAACCAGTGCATGGCACACCATAAATTTATATGAACATGCTAGGCATCTAGCTTAACTAAATAACAATATAGTAGGAACGAGCTACAGTGCTCATCGCATAAACATTAACTATAGCTAACAGAAACATTGTATGAGACAATATGAAAAAAACAGGACTTGTTATAAAAGTCCATATGGACAAAGACCTTGCAGAAAAATAAGATAGCCAGAACAGAACAAAATGTCTTAACGCAAGTACCTTAAAAAAATCCAAGCACGCTTAATTTACAGAAGGTAAAATTTGAAGTTTCATACGTAACACATACCTGTTAAAGCCAACATATACATGGCCAAATGTCCCACGGCCAATCAGCTTCCCCTTCTTCCATCGTGATCCTGGACTTGGTGGAGTCTCTGCTCTACCAGGACTGCGAGATACTGAAATAGGACTAGCCGGTGTGGACTTGTTCGGAAAAAATGAACTATTGGAGATGCTTAATGGTGGAAGGGGCAATCTGTGGGTTTGCTTCTTCTTCCCACCATCATTTTGACTTGTTGGAGATCCAGGTGCCATCCCTCCAGATCTTGTATGTAATGGAGAGGCACTTCCACTATGCACCCTGGAGCTAGGGCCAGGACTTGTCATTCTTGGGCTAGGAATTGGCGAACACTCTGGACTAGCCCTGCTGGGCTGCAAAAAAAGCTGGGCTAGCATATCACCACCCACCGAGTTGTGACCAGATGTTTGCCCTGAACCTGGACTGGAGCACTGACCAGAGCCAAGGAAAGTAACATCTGTATGAGGCTTCACTGCCCAAAAGGCTGAAGTTGGAATATGATCCGGACATATTCTTCTTGGACTTCTAGAAGGACTCGACATCAGACTATTGGGAGCACTCTCCAAGACAACCGGCCGAAGATTTTGTAGACTGGGTTGGTGATTGTCAGCTGCAATACCTCTCGGTGATGTGGACATTGTATGGTTACTAAGGAATTGATTAGCTGCCTTTGTCATCTCCTTGGTATACTTGGTGGTAATAGCAGCAGGACGCTCTTTGTGCACATTACTTCAGGGTTCAAACAGAATAAAATATATGTAAGGGCAAGTTCGAACAAATAGGCACAAAATTAGGCACTACATTAAGGAGCATACCTTGACTTTCTGTTCGGAGTAACACTTGTTGTGTTTTCAGCATCATTTCCAACAGGGCTTGGAAGCTGAGAATCTCCACGATCCTCACTATCAACAGAACAGTTGCTAGAGACTGAAGCAATCCCTATTTCTGACCTTTTCTGAGGCTTGTTAGGTTTAGGAAGTGGCAGAAGCAGTGGTGGTTTGCCACGCTTCTCTAATATGGGCTTTGATTGAGTGACGTCAGAAATGGTGCGTGTCACTGCAGGACGTAATCCAGGAACAGGAAGTGGTTGGGAATGCAACCTATCAGCTGAAAAGCTTTGACAGCGAGAAACTTCTTTTGACGGTGAAGTTGGGCGGGATACTGTGGTAGAACGGCAGACTTTTTCGACAGCTGTACCATTACCACGTCTATGACTCCGTTTTGATTTTGTGGTTCCTTTTTGCTCATTTGGACTTATGAACCGATGAAATGTATCGATGAGGTTCTCTTTGGTGGTTTTCTTTGCATCTTTTGAGGAAGATTTCCCCCACCATGATGGCATATCGAATATGCAAGATTCTGTGGCGTATCCGACCGGCTATGTACTCACAACAACGTTATCAAAACTGATCAGTTACCATATTCTGCCAATCAGATTAGAGCGCAAGCACGGGCTTCTCGTGATGGCATATAACACCCTTGACTTCCACAATAGACACAGTCCAATCACTGCAAAACCAAGAGTCCAAGACGGATTAGGATTCCAGCTAGCAACTTGATCATCTGAAAGCATGTAATACTTTTAAGGGTATTATATAAAACAGTAATTCAATCAGTATTAACAATGTGGCAATAGCAATTCTTAGGAAAATTGCAGGAATGGGAAAAGGTGCCAAGATAACATATGCTTCATTTTGTTCAGGTTTTCCTGGGCAGCTAGTGTGACTCAATAGCACAGGCGGGATTGAGGCGTCGGCGGGAGCTGGCGGGTAACGTACGCCACGGTGGCAGATGTAGGCTAGGCGGCAGTAGACAAGATCAGTGAAGCAAAACCGGTGTGCTTTGATTGGATGACGGAAACGGAGAGGGGAAACCATAACATCATGCTTTATTGCTTCATTCAGGTAAGAAGTTTTCAAGGTCATAATTGATAGTCCAACAACAAAATATCACCGATTTAGTAACAATCTAACAGCCTGCAGTGGGGTAACGGCTCATTTGGATCATCCAAAGCAGCAGGTAAATTGTACCGCAGCAAAGCAGCAAGTGAGACTCTCTCTCTCTAGCATCACAAAGGCGGAAAATTAACTAGGGCCACGGGGGTCAGCTGGACCCCGGAAATTTTCTGAAAATAAACCGCTTTCAGCAGCAGGGGCGGATCTAGAGATGAACACAACCTAGCTCGTACCTGGCTCAAAGGAAGGAGCCCCAATGGCCGAAGACTGGGACGGGGTGGGGGCAGCAGCAGCAGCAGGTACGCGCGCGACGTTCCCGGGACGAGGAGGAAGTGGTGCGGCGACGGCGCCGGCGACGCGCGTGAGAGGCGGCAGCACGGGGCGGGATCGAGGCGTCGGCGGTGACGGCAGTGGGGAAGTTGTAGGTAGATCCCCTTTGGAAGGTCGGGAGCAAGGATTCGAGAAAGGAAAGGTACGGAAAGAGGAGTGAGCCTGGCCTCTGCCTGGGTACTGCGAGTTCGCTTTCACCAGAACTTTAGAGCACGTGTCAAATTTTTTGCATTCTAAAGGAAAGAACAAATTAAGTAATATGCCAAGGAAATTCCGTAGAAGAAGTTAGCCAAGCGACCACTATACATCTTACCCGAGATTACAAACTCACTTAAGGTTTATTAAGTGTTCACACCTAAAGTTCGAAGCCAACCCGCCCTACGATCGCAACTACTCGTCGTCATTTGTAGTTTTTGGCCCGTCTACCCCTCTCTAAAATATTCTTATGGACAAAGTTGTACCCTTCACTGTTAGTTCATCTCGATGTGAACCTTACAGTAATATCGTCGTTTCGATGTTGAGACTACACTGAACACCGCATCATTATGGTGTCGTCAACTACACCACAATCCGAGAATAACAATCCTTCAAACGTCACAACTATCACTACCATGTATGCGTCAGCTATTCCACCATTTCGTCGGACCAATTTATGTGTTTGGCATCCATTCCATGAGCTTGCAACCATGTAGAATGGAATACCATGCCTTTCATATTACGACACAGTCCATCAATAGGCGGGTCAAAATCTTCGGCTCCTACTTACATATAGGCAAGTAGTCAGGTGTGGGAGGCCTCGCCTAGCAAATTTTCTACCATCAAACGTCTACCCTTTGGCACCAACCATGCCTAGAACTTACATGTCAACGGAGTGCGAGATCTCCAAGTGGGATAACTCTTTGCCCCCATCTCTCCCCACACCCACGAGAAGGAATCCTCTACGGCTCTACCGCCATGAACTCAATAGACGCCACGATGTCCCATAAGGAGAGGAACTCCTTGAGAGCATGCATGTTTATCTAGGTTGACACCAATATGGTCCGCCAGCCGCCCCTCATGGCATAGACCATTGTGCGCCCCTCTAATGCCTTGCACCTAAATTGCTTATTCTAGTTATGAATTGTTTACTATTTTTCGAGGGTTAAATCAATTGCTAAATTACTTATATATTCAACACTTGTTTGCTGGATCTAGTCTAGGTCTAAACACTCGAAGGAGGGTCTAGCTAAGTTTTTTTTTCTAGAACCGGGTCTAGTACAAGTAAGAGGATCAGATACCATATGTATCCACTCGTTGATGTACGATACACTAAAAAAAACGTGGCCAACGGGGGAATGATCCCTCTTTGACTTTGCGTTGTTAGGTAGAAAGTGAGATGCCCGGTTTCTGAGAATTTCTCAGCGTAGCCATTTTGGCGCAGCTGGGACTCGAACCGGGCCGGCTAGGCGCGCACTCGCAGCCTCTGCCACTGAGCTAGCACTCAGTTCTCAGATGTATGATACACTAGTATTTTTCTATGACTGTTATGGCAAGTCGAACACACACTGGTGTCAAACGGTGGAGCAGATTTCAGATATCGTTTTCTCATACTCAGTTCTAAGAAATTCCTTAGACAACCCTCATGTTGCACACGCTCTAATCGCTAGCTTTTCGGCAACACAAGTATTACCGCGGAGCCCCTTGTACCGCATCTCCCGAGGGTGAAAGTATGTTCATGTCAAGCTGAAGTACAGAGAGCACATAGGGTTGGAGCATACCCAGATCGAAGTGACATGATAAAGAACATCAGCAACATCCTCAGCTTACGGAGCACTTCTCAAGTTGTAGAAAATCTGCGTTCGAGCAAGCATTACCTGCGGCTGTGGGCAACTCTCATCAAATAAAACGGTGCAACCAACAACCATTAAAAGCAGAGACGTACGGGGCATGAGAATGGATCATCTGCACGAGCCTTAAACGATCTTAAGATGGAAAACAACGATGTGCATTAAATCACAGATCGATCGATCGACCTCGTGCAATAACGCCATCGATCGACGTCAAGATCGACGCCAGAAAGATGAAAGCCCGACATGTTCAACTGCTCATCCAGCTACAAAACAATCAATACATTGACGTTTACTTGTGTTCCAGGCTTTCAGCTTGCAGACGCAAACTCTCTACTAGCTAGCAGCAATCGGCGGCGCATTAACACAAACCGCCCAGAAGAGTTTGGAGCTCTTACACTTTTTAATTATAGTTACAAACGTACAGGAGAGGATCTGAGTACTATTGTTGCTGCTCCTATTCGGAAACAACACATGATTTGGATAATATTTGACGGATCCTTTATCCATTTATCAACACATGATTTTGGAGATATTCTTAGGTGGTTTAAATGAACTCACCCACTAATTACTTGCTGTGTTGGACTCATCTATCTACAGTACACATTTTTCTTGCCATTTCCAGCTTGTCCCTTCCCCGTATAGCACGAGATCGAGCCGTACGTACGTGGTGTTAGAGATAGGAAGTCAAATCATATGTAAAACGTATTGGCTAGAGTATAAAGCCAATACGAGTTCTATCTCCCTACCGAGTCGAACTCTGTAATCGCTAAAGTGCCGCATTGCACTTCCATATAAATAGACAGATACGCGGCTCGGTTGTCTACCGAGTAGAAACGCTTCCGATAATTTACATGGTATCAGAGCTGCCTCTTCCTACCAAAACCTAGAGAAACGATCTACCGGCAAAGAACCTACCGAGCTTCGATCCATGGCGTCGTCAAGCAGCGCTGTGCCAAGCCTCGGTGGCCCGCCGTCGGAAAAACTGACGCGGGGAAACTATATGCTGTGGAGAGTGCAGGTCCTTCCTGCCATCCGCGGCGCGCAGCTCATGGGCATCATCGACGGCACTGATGCCGCGCCCGAGAAGAAGATCGCTCGAGCAAATCCAGACAAAGACAAGGATCCAATCATGGTTCCGAACCCGGCATATGCAGCTTGGCTCGCCCGGGATCAAGAGGTGCTCCGCTACCTCGTCAATTCGCTCGCCAAGGAGGTCCTGATGCATGTCCTTCGGCTAGAGCATGCCGCTGATGTCTGGGCGGTGATAGAAGAGATGTTTGCCTCCCAAAGCAGGTCCAAGATCACGAATCTCCGGGTCGCATTGGCAAACACCAAGAGGGTCAATATGACAACAGCAGAGTTCTTCACCACGATGCAGGGGCTAGCAGATGAGATGGCCGGCGCTGGAAGACCGCTGGAAGAAGAAGAGCTGGTCTCCTTTCTCCTTGCAGGCCTCGGAAAAGACTACAATGCACTGGTTGCTGCTCTCGGTGTTGTCAAAACCCCAATCTCTGTAGCTGAACTGTACTCCCAAGTTCAGACCTACGAACAGCGCCAACTGCTGCAGCGCCAACACAGCGCTCCTGTCCATGACGGCTTTGAGTCGTCAGCAAACGCTGCTATGCGTGGACGCAACCGTGGAGGCTACAGGCCCCGA
Organism: Poa annua; assembly: GCA_026929855.1. NCBI lineage: Eukaryota > Viridiplantae > Streptophyta > Magnoliopsida > Poales > Poaceae > Poa > Poa annua. The sequence continues at coordinate 79,862,829 of CM049433.1, forward strand.
AACTTCAACAACAATGGTGACCGAGATGACAGACGTCGCAATGACCAGTATGACGGGCGCCGTGAAGATCAGCGCCGCGATGATCGCCCTCGAAACTCCTCTTATCAGCGTGGGGGTGGAGGTCGGAACAATGGTGGAGGTGGACGTGGACGTGGACGTGGACGCCGTCGCCGCACCACACCATGGGTTGATGTAACCTGCCAGCTTTGCAACCGTGAAGGACATCCAGCAAAGGATTGCTGGTACCGCTGGGATGATATTGATGAAGAACCAGTTGAAGATGCTCATGCCTATGGGATCGACACAAATTGGTACCCTGATTCGGGTGCCACACATCACATCACGGGAGAACTCAACAATCTGTCTATGCGTGAGAACTACAATGGCTATGACAAGGTGAACACGGCCAACGGGCAAGGTATGGATATTTGTCATGTTGGACATTCAATAATTCGTAACCCCATTAAAAACTTTGCTCTTAGAAATATTCTTCATGTTCCTCAAGCCTCCAAAAATCTCATGTCCGTTCATCGCTTTACACTTGATAATCATGTTTTTCTGGAATTTCATCCTTATTTCTTTTTGATTAAGGATCAGGACACGAGAAAGATTCTTCATAGAGGACGATGTGTTGGCGGCCTATATCCACTTATATCTTCCATGATAGAGCCGTCCCATCAGAAGCATGCCTTCCTCGTTAGCAAGCCTTCCCAAGCTCAGTGGCATAGTCGCCTTGGACACCCCTCTTCGCAAGTAGTCATGCAAGTCATTAGCAAACATAAGCTTCCTTTTGTTAGAGATTTGAGTTTTAGGTCTATTTGTGATCCATGTCAACAAGCAAAGAGTCATCAACTTCCATACCCCGTTTCTCATAGTGTATCCATGTTTCCTCTTCAACTAGTGTTTACTGATGTTTGGGGTCCAGCACCCACTTCTGTTGGACGTCACAATTATTATGTAAGCTTCATTGATGATTATAGTAAATTTACATGGATATATCTCTTGAAAAATAAGTCTGATGTTTTCCAAGCCTTCATGAACTTTCAAAAGCTTGTTGAGAGAAAATTTGATAAGAAAATTCTTACAATTCAATCTGATTGGGGAGGTGAATATGTTAAGCTCAACTCTTTCTTTCAAACACATGGCATTGCTCATCATGTTTCTTGTCCTCATGCACATCAACAGAATGGTGCTGCAGAAAGAAAACATCGACACATTGTTGAGGTTGGACTCGCTCTTCTCGCTCATGCTTCAATGCCCCTAAAATTTTGGGATGAAGCTTTTCTCACGGCAACACATCTCATTAACATACTTCCAAGTAAAGTTATTAAAAATGACACGCCCGCACATCGTCTTTTAGGAACTACACCAAACTACAAATCTCTTCGTGTTTTTGGTTGTGCGTGTTGGCCTAACCTTCGGCCATACAACACGCGAAAACTTGCTTTCCGCTCTAAGCGGTGTGTGTTTTTGGGCTATAGTCCTATTCACAAGGGAGTTAAGTGTCTCGATGTTTCCACCGGGCGTGTCTATGTGTCTAGAGATGTCGTTTTTGATGAAGCAGTCTTTCCTTTCCAAGAACTTCACCCAAATGCGGGCGCCTTGTTGCGTCGTGAACTTGTTCTCCTTGACTCCTCTCTTGGCAATGTTGAACATGGGGGCGAACATATTGAATATTCAACATTGACTAATCCTACTAATGTGTTTCCTGAGATATTGCAGCAGAATCAAATTGGTGCAAATTCTGGTGAAAACAGTGCTCAAAATAGTGACAACAGCACCCAAGAAATATCAGGAGAAGAAGACAACACTGGAACTGAAAACCACGTGGATTCTCCATCGGGATCACCCATGGTGTCGACAGAGTCAGATCATGTTCAGACCAACGAGGGGCCGTCTCCAGTTGCGTCCCAGTCAGCCTCAGCCGAATCTCCTGAGCCATCCACTCCGCTGTCGACACCTGGCAGTTCTGTTGGGCCACAGGGCTCCGTCTCGAGATCATCTGTGGCCGCGTCTTCATCACCACAAGCCACAGGGTCAGCCACAGGATCATCTACGCACATGCAAGCCTCCAGCGCTGATAACTCCCAGGAAACAACAACGTCTTCTGTTCCTGTACCACAAACTGCTACATCCACTCGTCCAACTACACGGGCATCTAAAGGTATTTCTAAGCCAAAGGATTTTAAAGATGGTACAGTACGTTGGTGCTTAAATTGCTCAGTAAATGAGCCTGCTAGTCTACGTGATGCTCTAGAAAAGAAAGTTTGGAAAGATGCAATGGATGAAGAATTTAGTGCTTTGATGAAAAATAAAACTTGGCATTTAGTTCCTCTGAAATATGGTGCAAATGTTATTGATTGCAAATGGGTTTACAGAGTTAAAAAGAAAGCAGATGGTTCAATTGACAGATACAAAGCTAGACTGGTGGCAAAGGGTTTTAAACAGCAATTTGGGATAGATTATGAGGATACCTTTAGTCCAGTGGTGAAAATTGCTACTGTTCGACTTGTTTTGTCTCTTGCTGTCTCTAGAGGATGGAGTTTGCGACAACTGGATGTTAAGAACGCGTTCTTACATGGTGTTCTGGAAGAGGAGGTCTATATGAAACAACCACCAGGATATGAGAATAAACAAAGGCCGGATTATATTTGCAAACTTGATAAAGCTTTGTATGGATTGAAACAAGCACCTCGAGCGTGGTACTCTCGGCTGAGTGCTCAGTTGATCAGATTCGGTTTTATTGCCTCCAAGTCTGACACATCTTTGTTCATTTATCACAAGGCCAATGTTACTGTCTATATGCTTATCTATGTTGATGATATTATTGTTGCGAGTTCATCACAGGCCGCAACAGATGCCCTTCTTCGGGATTTGGGTAGAGAGTTTGCCCTCAAGGATCTTGGTGATCTTCACTTCTTCTTGGGAATTGAAGTTCATAAAGTAAGTAATGGACTTGTTCTAAATCAAACTAAATATGCTCAAGAAATTTTGACTCGGGCTAGCATGGAAAATTGCAAGCCCTCTCCCACACCGATATCTTCCTCAGAAAAAATATCAGCACATGAAGGTCAGCTACTTGGTTCTGTTGATAGTACTAAATATAGAAGCTTAGTTGGAGCATTGCAATATTTGACTCTTACACGACCTGATATTTCTTATGCGGTTAATAAAGTCTGCCAGTATCTCCATGCTCCCACTACTGTTCACTTGACAGCTGCGAAGCGAATCATAAGATATATCAAGCATACCACGAGTATTGGATTGACATTCACCAAGTCTAGCTCAACCTTGTTAAGTGCTTTTTCAGATGCTGATTGGGCAGGTTGTCCAGATGACCGCAGGTCTACAGGAGGGTTTGCTGTATTCTTTGGACCAAACCTTGTGTCATGGAGTGCAAAGAAACAAGCAACTGTCTCAAGATCCAGTACTGAGGCTGAATACAAATCAGTTGCAAATGCTACAGCAGAAGTTATTTGGGTACAATCACTTCTTAAAGAACTTGGAGTTAAGTTACCTCAAGTCCCATGTTTATGGTGTGATAATCTTGGTGCCACATATTTGTCGGCAAATCCGGTGTTTCATGCAAGAGCAAAGCACATAGAGATAGACTTTCACTTTGTGAGAGAAAGAGTCTTGAGGAAGCAATTGGAAATTCGGTTTGTATCATCTAAAGATCAAATAGCAGATGGTTTTACAAAGCCCCTTCCTGTACGTCCTTTTGAGGTGTTTAAACGTAATCTCAACTTGTCCAAGTTGTGATTAAGGGAGGGTGTTAGAGATAGGAAGTCAAATCATATGTAAAACGTATTGGCTAGAGTATAAAGCCAATACGAGTTCTATCTCCCTACCGAGTCGAACTCTGTAATCGCTAAAGTGCCGCATTGCACTTCCATATAAATAGACAGATACGCGGCTCGGTTGTCTACCGAGTAGAAACGCTTCCGATAATTTACACGTGGAGCATGCAATGCACGGCATGCACGCACTTGATCTTCTACGCGCAGGCTGCGATGGCAGGCGCGGCGGCGCGGAGCTCGTCGACAGTCGGGGCGAGGTCGCGCGGGCGCACCTCCATCCGGAGCCCGTGCTTCATGAACAGCGTGAGCGACATCTTCTGCTCCACGCGGTGGCCCGGCGCGACGGCGAGGCGGTGGCGGAGGAGCACGCTCCCGGCGATGTTCTTCATCTGCAGGTAAGCGAGGTCCTTGCCGAGGCATATGCGTGGCCCGGCGTTGAACGCCACGAACCTGTACGAGTCGTGCGGCTCGAACTTGGTGCCGTCGGCCGACAGCCACCGCTCCGGCCGGAACTCGAGGCAGTCGTCTCCCCACACGGTCTTCATGCGCCCCGCCGAGTAGATGGAGTAGGTGATCGACGACCCGGCCGGCACGAACGTGCCGTCGGGGAGGACGTCGTCGTCGACGACGTGCTTGGAGTCCTCCGGGACGGACGGGTACAGGCGGAGGGTCTCCGACAGCGCGGCTTTGAGGTAAACGAGGCGGTCGAGCTCGTCGTAGTCGAACGGGGCGGCGAGCCACAATGCCGGGTCGTCGGCGCCGCGGGAGGCCGCCAGGACGGCGCAGAGCTCGCGCACGATCTTGCGCTCCACGGCTGGGTGGGTAGAGACGAGCCAGAAGAACCAGGAGAGCGCCACGGAGGAGGTGTCGCGGCCGGCGAGGATGAAGTTGAGCGCGACGTGCTGCAGGGAGTCGTCGGAGTAGGTCCCCTTGCGCATGAAGCGCGAGAGGAGGTCGTCGTGCGGCGTGGCTGAAGAAGTGACATCGGTAGTAGTCTTGTCGGCGAGCTCGAGCTTGCGCGTCTTGATGACGGCGGCGAGGTACTGGTCGACGTGCGCCATGCTGCGGGTGAGCGTGGTCTCCATGCCGAGGCCAAGCCACTTCTTGCAGCGCCACACGCACTCGGGGAAGATGAAGCGGTTGAGCGTGGCCTCGGTGGCGCGGTCGAACGATGAGGCGAAGGCGTTCTCGGGGAGACCCCTGGCGAGCGTCTCGGGGTCCTTGCCGAAGGCGAGGCCGCAGATGTTGTCGAAGGTGAGGCGGAGGAGGAGGTCCTGCAGGTCGACGACGTCGGCCTCGGACAGGATGGGCAGCAAACGGCCGTGGATGGAGCGGGAGACCCAGCGTGACATGGCGGTGCGGAGCGTGCGCGTGGTGAACTCGAGCGCGGCCGTCTTGCGCTGGGCCACCCAGGTCTCCCCGTCGGAGTTGAAGATGCCGTCGCCGAGCAGGTCGCCGAAGACGCCGTGCCAGAAGGGGCCCTTGGGGTAGTTGTCGAAGCGTGACTTGAGGACGTGCTCCAGGTTCCGGGGGTCGCACGTCACCGTGACCAGCCCGCCGCGGCGCGCCAGGCCGGGCACCGCGAAGATGCAGGTCTGGTAGGTGCCGCCCGTGCGGCGCAGGTTGCCGACGATCCACTCGTGCATGTCCTCGGCATGGCGCACCAGGCCCGGCAGGCTGCCCACCAGCGGCCACACCCGCGGCCCGCCGAGGCCCCGCGACATCCGCCAGAACCACGCCAGGTACGCGGCCACCGCCGCCACCACCACCGCCCACGTCCCCGACTCCATCGCCGCAGCTAGTTAGCTATGGCAAGCTCGATCGAATTGTATATGCAGGCGATCGATCGATCGCATGGGCCGTGTACTATGAGAGAGCTAGCTAGGCGGTGCTGCGATATGCAGTGCGATCCCGGCAACGGGAGGCTATATAGAAGGAGCCGGGCCGAGCAAGCGAGGCGATGGGTGGCAATCAATTGATTTGCCACCCTCTCGCGACGACGACGACGACGACGACTTCAAATGCACCCCAGCTGTAATCTTACACTACCGCCATTGGCGGCAGCAGTAAGGCCGGGTAGGAGTATTTTCGTTCCTGATCTAGACAAGGCAGTGGCTACGTAGAGTTCCCGACCGGGTGCCGCCCCATCCTCCCTGCGTGTGCGCGGGATATAGGGAGGTCCTGTTAGAGTAGAGTAGAGTAGCCGGTTGAGTGTGGACGAAGGTTTGACGTGCGCGCATGCAGCTTCGTCGTCCTCCACCAGCGCCAGCGCAATGCTGCTGCAGCTAGGGCCCTCGCTTCAGGGGAACGTCCGGGTCACACGCCATTAATCGCCGTCAGTGGCCGTTGGGAGCTCCGGGCCGAACCGAACCAGCGGCGCGGCGGCGACGGTGCGAGCGCGCCGCGTGCCGGTCGATCGCCGTACCTAACCGGAGCTAACCGTGGGGGAGAGCTATTCAATGCGTGCCCGGGACGCACGCATTTAAGTGTAGCATTACTCTTTTTAAAACCGCACGGCGCGCTTTGATTTGTTTGTTGCGTCCCGTGCTTAGCTGCTTACATATAGCGAGGTAAACCATGCCTGATTAGTTTTACACAGGATGACAGGAGATGGTAGGATATCGCAGGTTCAGAAGCTAGCAACTGTAGAACACGAACACATTTAAAAAGGAGTGAGTATAAGATGTTTGTGCTTTTCCTCATTTTTTTACAGATTCATATGCATGTAAACGCGTTATAATGTGTTGGTGTGTATAATCACCAATATCTAAAATAGCTTATAATTAGAAGAGAAAGTAGCTACTACAACTACAAGAAATATGAGTGGGCTTGTAGATGGCTTGGGCGTTGAAATTGGCCATTAGACCGCACCCTAAGGGCAACCACAGTGTGGCCAAAGCCAAAATAGTCACGTACTCATTATTTGGCAACGGTGCTAAATTGGCTTTTTATCCACAACGTAGCCATAGCCAAATATCATGTCAAGTGGGACCATACTTGAATAAAATATTACAACTCAAGCAGAGCTCTAGGGATGTGCTAAGTGTAAGTTGTTGAGAGAAGGAATGATAACAATATTTTATTTGAAGGCCAAAGTTTGGCATCGGCGCATCTACATGAGCTGGTTGCCAAATAATTTGGCTTTGGCTATGACCACAACGTAGGGAGCTGGCTCCAAAAGCTAAAAGACACATTTGGCATCGAAATATAGCACACACTGTGGCTGCCCTAAGTGTACGGGCCGAGCCCAAATATGTCCGGGCATGCTCCTCTCCAATAACACACAGTGAGCTGGACGAGCAATCCACTAACACGCGGTGAGTAGCATCGAAGGACTACCGCTTAGGGTTTCTCTACCGCACCGGCGATTGGCGATCTCCGGCGACGGGCTTTCAATTCCCAGGTTTCTTCCGCTCCATCCCCTCCTCCCCAGCGACGAACTCGTTCGGGCTGATCAAGGGGTCGACTAGTTTGACTGCCCGGCCTTGGCGGTTCTACCTAGGGTTAGGGTTGTGGAGCGGACATGGCGGCTGATCGCGAGGAAGGTGAATCAAGTGGCTCGGCGACGCGGATGTGTACTGAACCGTCGTTGGAGGAGCTGCTGCATAGTCTGAATCTCAAGGGAGAGGATATAGGAGGTGTCTTTGTGGCGAAGGATGATGTGGAATCCTTGAAGGAGGACACGAAGTGGATGGCGGTGACGCGTCTGTTAACCTCGAGGCCTTTCAGCGCGACGTCCTTGAAGAAGACAATGATGTTTGCCTGGGCACCTGCCCAGGAGGTGACCTTCCATGAGCTAGATGATGGAAGGTTCATGGTATAGGCTAATTGCCTGGGAGACTGGCAGCGGATTACTGAACAAGGTCCGTGGATTTTCCGGGATCAAGGTTTGTTGATAGAAAAGTATGATGGAAGCTGCAAAGCCTCTACGGTGGAGCTAAACAGGATTCACGCTTGGGTGCAAATCCATGATGTTCCTGAGCTTTTCCGCAAGAAACCTATTATCTCTGAGCTGGCTGCTAACATTGGTGAGGTGATCGCCGTGGATATGTGTAGCTCCAGAACTGAGGGAGGAAACTACGTCCGAGCAAGGATTTGGTTGGATGTGCGCAAAGTACTGACGCGTTTTGTGACAATCAGACCTGAAGGGGAAGCCCCAGTGATTATGCGTGTGAAATTTGAAAAGGTGCCTCGTTTCTATGCGGTATGTGGTCTCCTTGGCCATGTACAGGAGGAGTGCGGTAGTTGTGTCCACCCCCAGGCATGGAGAATTTTGGCAAATGGATGCTTGCGGATACGGCATGGAATCACGCTCAAATCCAAAGTGAGGCTGACCAGCGGAATCAGAACGCTAGGCCACAGCGTCGAGAGACGCAGAATGATGCAGGACGTGGGGCTACTCGTGGAGGCCGTGGAGGACCAGGCAGAAGGGGCGGGTGTGATGGTGGCCGGGGCCGTGGTGCTACCCTCACCATAGTGGAGAACCGCAAACGAAGCTCTGCTCACGCCAAGCTGACTGAGGTCAGTCCGGCAAAGGAGGTTCAGAACCAGCCCCAACCGCCAATGTTGGAGTGGAAGGAGCCTGGTGTGATCGAGCCTGTAGAAGAGAAAGAGGTGAAACAGAAGCTGGTTTTTGAGGAAGGGGAAGGAGAAGGGGGCACAAAATCCTATGAGCCTCGGTCGGGAACCCCTCCCCCCTCCCTCGGCGAGGGAACTGAAACGTTCCAAGAAGCATTTAACTCCGAAGAAAGACAAGACCACTGGATCGGCGGGCTCCGACGTGGAGTGCCGTCGGGATCAATGAGTACGTACATGTGGAACTGTCGCGGACTTGGCAACGACGCGACAGTTCGTGAACTTCGCGATTTCGCGAGGGAGTTTGCCCCATCCATTCTTTGTGTAATGGAGACACAAACTCACAAGGATAGGGTGGAGAGCTTAGCGAGAACTTTAGGCTATGATCATGACTTTGCTGTTAGTAGTTCTGGCCGGAGTGGCGGCTTAGGGATCTTCTGGAACAGTGATATAAAAGTTGATCTTTTACCTTACTCTCAGTACCATATCGATGTTGTCGTGACACCTTCTAATGCAGAACCGTGGCGGCTAACATGTGTGTATGGAGAGGCGCGAGTCAGCGAGCGCCACAAGACGTGGGACATGCTAAAATTCATCAAGGCATCGTCTGCGCTCCCGTGGTTGTGCATCGGTGACTTCAATGAAGTACTCCTTCGGGAGGAGCATATGGGTGTTAATGATCGCAGTAACACTCAGATACATGCCTTCAGAGACGCTGTCGACGTCTGCGAGCTGATGGACCTGGGTTTTTCTGGGCTACCGTGGACTTTCGAGAAAAAGGTAGCGGGCGGGAGCTTCTGTAGAGTTCGGTTGGACAGGGCGCTTGCCACAGCGAGCTGGAGCATGCGCTATCCCCTAGCGACTCTTCAACACCTCACTGCGGCTGCCTCGGATCACTCGCCGATTTTCCTCCGTCACGAGCCGATAGAGGAAAGTGCCCGACCTGTCCGAGTTTTCCGCTACGAAGCAATGTGGGAAACTCATCAGGAGTTAAAACCGCTGGTTGAGCGGGAGTGGCAAGGATCTGTATGCAGCTCTATGCATGAACTTGAAAGGAAGCTCGAGTGTCTCTCTGGTTCCCTATCGTCATGGGGGAAGACTACCTTTGGTCATGTCCACAAGGAAATTAAATCACTACGCACTGCTCTGGCTGAGAAGAGAGCAGCGGTTGATAGAGTTGGGCCGAGCTATGAGGAATTAAAAACCGTGGAACGGCTCATGGAGCTGCAACACCGGGAAGAAGTTATGTGGAAACAACGCTCCAGGATTCAGTGGCTTGCAGAGGGCGACCGCAATACGCGTTTCTTTCACCTGCGAACGAGTAGGAGGAAGAAGAAAAATCGTATCGAGAGATTGACGCGGAAAGATGGTACGGTCACTGATGATCAACACGAGTTGAGTCAGCTGGCAACGGATTTCTATAGCAATCTGTTTACTACAGAGGGGACAACCGGGGTGGAAGAGGTACTACAGACGGTCCCTCGATCGGTCACACAGGAGATGAATGATCGGCTTGTAGCACCTTTTGAAGAGGGAGAAGTTAAGAAGGCTCTATTTCAAATGTATCCCTTGAAATTACCCGGCCCTGATGGTTATCCAGCACAGTTCTTTCAGAAACACTAGGACGTGTGTGGAGCTGAAGTAACGCATGCTGTTCTTCGCATTCTGCGTGGGGAGGAAAGCCCAGAAGGTATTAATAAGACCTTTATTGTTCTAATCCCAAAGGTAGCTATCTACAAGATCGCCTCTAAGGTCTTGGCAAACAGATTGAAAGAGATATTGCCAGAGATTATATCTGAAAAACAATCAGCCTTTGTTCCCGGACGGTTGATTACAGATACGCATATGAATGTCTTCATTTCATGAAGCGAAACGGGGCACAGAAACACCGACATTGTGCTCTCAAGTTGGATATGCGGAAGGCATACGAACGGGTTGAATGGTCCTATCTTCGAGCAATCATGGTTCGAATGGGCTTTCATCTCCGTTGGGTTGATTTGATTATGAGCTTGGTTTCTACGGTCTCCTTCTCAGTTCTATTTAATGGAGCTCCCCTTGATGAGTTTCGGCCGTCCAGCTGGGGTTTGCGCCAAGGTGATCCGATATCCCCATACCTCTTTCTTCTTGCAGCAGAGGGCCTTTCTGGCCTTTTGAAACAAAGTCGCCAATCATCACACCTCCAGGGCTTGAAGGTAGCTCCCACCGCGCCGGCGGTGAACCACCTCTTGTTCGCTGATGATAGCCTGCTGTTTGTGGAAGCTAGTGTTGAGGGAGCAATGGCAGTTAATGATTCGTTGGAAAAATACTGCAACGCCTCAGGTCAGCGGATTAATTTGGATAAGTCCTCGATTTTCTTTAGTAAGGGTTGTCCGGTGGCCAGGAGGCAAGAAGTGAAGGACATACTAAATGTACCTAATGAGACTTTGAATGAAAAATACCTCGGTATGCCCTCGGATGTAGGGCGTTCCAAGAATGGTGCTTTTAAATATCTGAAAGATCGGGTGTGGAAGAAGGTGCAGGGATGGTTGGAACAACTTCTAGCTTCGGGAGGGAAGGAAGTTTTGATCAAAGCGGTGGCACAAGCAATCCCTACCTTCTCCATGTCTTGTTTTAAGTTACCTCGCGGGTTGTGTTTGGCTATCAACTCCATGCAGCGTAGCTTCTGGTGGGGCAGCAAAAATGGTAGCAGGAAAACATGTTGGGTATCCTGGGAGACTATGTGTTCACCCAAGTTTTCAGGAGGTATGGGCTTCCGCGACATCGAGCTCTTCAATCTAGCGATGTTGGCTCGGCAGTGTTGGCGGATTCTGCAAAACCCGGAGGCTCTGAGTGCTCGTATCCTAAAGGCACTGTACTTTCCCAATGGTGATTTATTGGAGGCATCTCTTGGTTCTGCCCCTTCTCAAGTATGGCGGGCTCTCGTCGAAGGCCGCGATGCGATGAAGCAAGGACTGATCCGCCGCATTGGCACCGGCGAAGATACAAATATGTGGAACCAAAATTGGTTGCCCCGGTCCCTTCGGGGACATCCGATAAAAAATTGGTTGCCCCGGGATTGCATGCTGCGGCCTGTGGCATGCCCTACTGTTGTTTAAACCTTATGCTGTCAGTATCTTTAGTGCTTAGAATAAAAGTGCAGTTTCAGAAGTCTGCGCACTGACTGAAACTGTTAGCTGTTAGGTGCTCTGCTCGTGTTAGTTTCAGTTAGCCTGTCCGTGGGATGGCACGGAAGAATAGGTCAGCTGGATCGCGAGTTAGGCGTAGTCCATGCACTGCACGATCCGGTCATGGGATGGCGCGATCGTGAAGGATTGCTGCGTGCGTTTAGCTAGGCCGTTGGCGGCCGTTTCCTTTGTAATTTCCTATAAAGTGTAAAAGGCAGAAAAGCTACAACAGTTGAACGTAGCAACAAAAACCCCTGTGTCTTCGTGTGTGTGATTTGTGTGTTCATTGCGTGAGATTAGAGTTTGGTGCTGACAAGTGGTATCAGAGCCTTGTTGATCAAGGTCTCGTCGCCATGGCCGGAAGCAAGACGCCGTCTCGATCCAAGACTCCACCTCTGAAGCCGAGTGAGCGCACCCGTGGTCGCAGCCTGTCACGTCGCGGCGAGACGAGCGGGGGGCGCGAGATCATCGTGCGCGAGGTGGTGAGGGAGGGCGGTGGCGGCGGCGGTGGTATGCACCTGCCCATGCTCACGCGCACAAACTACACGGAGTGGGCAATCTTGATGCGAGTACAGCTGCAAGGGGCTTGTCTCTGGGAGGGAATTGAACCTGGATCGTACGACGACGAGCGGCAAGAACGGCAGGCCCTAGGAGCGATCCTTCGCTCGGTGCCGCCGGAGATGGTGCCTGTTCTCGCCGCGAAGGACAACGCGAAGGCGGCCTGGGACGCGATCCGAGTGATGCGCGTCGGCGTCGATCGCGTGCGTGAGGCACGCCGTCAGAAGCTTCGCAAGGATTTCGAAAACCTAGCGTTCAAGAACGGAGAGGCAGTCGAGGACTTCTCACTGCGCCTCTCTGGGATCGTCACCGAGTTGCAGTCTCTTGGTGACGCCATCACAGAGCTGATGGCGGTGCAGAAATTTCTGCGTGTTGTTCCGGGACGCTATGCCCATATGGCTTGCTCGATTGAGACTCTGTTGGATCTCAACGGCATGTCCATTGAAGAGCTGTGCGGACGTCTCACGGCGTCAGACGGGCGCGGCGAGCCGGAATCAGATGGCGGCGGCCGTCTACTGCTCACTGAGGAAGAGTGGAGGGCGCGTCAGAGGCGTGACAACGCCTCGTATGATAGCCACCAACGCGGGAGAGGCCGCGGTGGCAACCGCGGCGGAGGTCGTGGTGGTGGAAGAGGAAAGGCTCCGGCTGTTGCAGATGCCGGAGGAGGCAGAGGCAACAAAGGCGAAGGTAATCGCAATGACAAGTGCCACTACTGCGGGATCGAGGGACATTATGCCCGAGATTGCCGCAAGAAGAAACGAGACCGGCAGAGCCAGGCCAATCTCGCCGAGGTCCAAGAAGATGATGATGACCCTGAGCTGTACATGATCCAGGAAATGTCGTTATCAGTCTCTGAAGCAGTTTCTGAATCCACCAACACTGACGAGCATGTCTTTCTGAACGAGGAGCGGGCGCAGGTAGTCCTGCGCCGCTCACCTGGTGATGTCGATGCAGCGTGGTATCTCGACACTGGCGCATCGAATCACATGACCGGCGATGAAGCTGCATTCGCCGAGCTGGACAAGGGGATCTCTGGAACAGTAAAATTCGGAGATGGCTCTCTTGTGGAGATCAAAGGACGGGGCACTGTCCTGTTTGCTGTCGGTGGCAAGGAACACCGCGCTCTGACAGGGGTGTATTGGATCCCTCGTCTGAAGAGCAGTATCATCTCAATCGGGCAACTTGATGAGAGCGGATGCCCGACACATGTTGAGGATGGCTTCATGACCGTCAGAGATCGTCGTCAACGCATCCTAGCCAAGGTACCACGCTCCCGAAATCGTCTCTATGTCGTGCACCTTCAGCTCGTGAAGCCGGTGTGCCTGGCAGCACACGCCGGCGAGGACGCATGGCGGTGGCACGCGCGTTTTGGGCACCAGCACTTCGATGGCCTGGGAAGGCTCGCGCGACAAGGAATGGTCCGTGGGCTTCCTCTGATTGAGCACTGTCAGCAGGTGTGTGATGCCTGCCTGGTTGGCAAGCAGCGCCGAGCCTCGTTTCCTCAACAGGCTAGCTTTCGTGCCACGGAGCCACTGGAGCTGGTGCATGGTGATCTGTGTGGACCAATCTCGCCACCAACACCTGGAGGAAAGAAGTACTTTCTGTTGCTGGTAGATGATCACAGCCGGTTCATGTGGTTGTATCTGCTGCGAAGCAAGGACGAAGCAGCGCAAGCAATTCAGAGATTTCAGGCCATGGCTGAACGCGGAACTGGACGTAAACTGAAAACTTTCAGGTCTGACCGTGGCGGTGAATTCAACTCAAAGGAGTTCACCGCGTACCTCGCTGATCTTGGCGTGCAACGTCACCTCACCGCAGCCTACTCACCACAGCAAAATGGAGTGGTGTAACGGCGAAACCAAACCGTGGTGGGCACCGCCCGCTGCATGCTTAAGGCGATGGGAGTGCCACCGCAGTTCTGGGGAGAAGCAGTTGCCACGGCCGTGTTTGTGCTGAATCGCGCCTACACCCGCGCCGTGGCCGGAAGAACTCCTTTCGAGGCATGGCACGGGCGGAAGCCCAGCGTCGATTTCCTTCGTGTTTTCGGATGTGTTGCACACGCAAAGGAAACTCGACCTCACCTGAGCAAGTTGGAGGATAGGAGCAAGGCAATGGTGATGTTTGGCTATGAACCAGGGAGCAAGGCCTATCGCTTGTATGATCCAGTGGGCAAGCGAGTGCATGTGTCTCGTGATGTAGTGTTCGACGAGGCGCGGGCATGGAAGTGGACAGGAGAAGAACATACCTTGACAGGATTGATCTTCACGATCGATCCCCTGTCGGCTCTGTCAGGAGGCACACAGGTGCAGCGCACCCGGATACAGGAAGCGGATACAGGGGAACCTGTCGTGGCAGAAAATTCAGAGACTGAGACTCCTGCCACGCCAACCTCTCCTGACGTGGGGAGTGGTAGCAGCAGCACCAGTTCACCCGAGCCAGCAGAACCTGAGTCAGCCGCGATCCCCACACCTCCAGGAGCTGCAGCACAGGCAGGACCAGGGCATGCAATGACAACACGTGCCAAGGATGGCATGTTCTTCCCCAACCCAAGGTACATGAGCACACCTGAACGGCGACAGGTACAAGCAGCAGAATCGTCTGAAGATGAGGATGATGACGACGACCTCGACGAGCTGCACCTGTCCCTGGGAGAGGAGCCAAGTTCATTCACGGAGGCAGAACAACATGACTGCTGGCAGCGTGCAATGAAGGAGGAGATGAACTCCATTGAAGCAAACAGAACTTGGCGCCTGGTAGACCTTCCATCTGGTCACCGTCCAATTGGACTGAAATGGGTCTTTAAGGTGAAGAAGGACGCAAGTGGGGCGGTGATCAAGCACAAGGCAAGGCTTGTGGCAAAGGGATATGTTCAGAAACAAGGCGTGGACTATGAGGAAGTATTTGCTCCTGTTGCAAGAATAGAGTCTGTCAGACTGATCCTTGCACTTGCAGCTCGAGCTGGTTGGACAGTCCATCACATGGATGTGAAAACAGCATTTCTGAATGGGGAACTGGAGGAAGAAGTATATGTAGTGCAGCCTCCAGGGTTCATCATAGAAGGAGAGTCCAGCAAAGTTCTGAAATTGGACAAAGCCCTATATGGTCTGAAACAGGCTCCACGTGCCTGGAACACCAAGTTGGACACTTGCCTTGTGTCACTTGGGTTCAACAGAAGTCCTTCTGAGTATGGTGTATATGCTAGAGGCAATGCATCATCACGTCTTGTACTTGGTGTGTATGTAGATGACCTTATCATCACGGGCTCAGATGAAAAAGAAATCAGGCGGTTCAAAGAAGAGATGAAATCACTGTTCGAGATGAATGATCTGGGGCATCTGAACTACTATCTGGGGATTGAAGTGCAGCAACGAGCTAATGGCATAGATCTCTGTCAGACAGGATATGCAGCCAAGATCCTTGAGAAGAGTGAAATGGTGGGATGTAATCCTTGTCATGTTCCAATGGAACCACGGTTCAAATTGAGCAGAGTGAGCTCAGCACAGCCGGTGGACACAACGGAGTACAGAAGCATTGTTGGCATGCTAAGGTACCTCGTTCATACACGTCCTGATCTGTCATTCTCTATTGGTTTTGTATCTCGGTTCATGGAGGCACCAACAGCAGAACACCTGGCTGCAATGAAGCACATCTTGCGCTATGTGGCGGGAACCATAAATTGGGGAGTGCACTACTCTCGTGGTGCAGATGATGCTCCTCTGATTGGGTATAGTGATAGTGACCTAGCAGGTGATGTCGACACCCGCAGGAGCACAACTGGAGTGATGTTCTTCCTCGGCAGCAACCTTGTCAGCTGGCAGTCGCAGAAACAAAAAGTGGTGGCACTATCCTCATGCGAGTCTGAATATGTGTCTGCAACCGCAGCGGCATGTCAGGGAATTTGGCTTGCACGGTTGCTTGGCGAGATCAGAGTGGAAGAAACAAAGGCACTAGTGCTGAATGTGGACAACAAGTCTGCAATTTCACTTAGCAAGAACCCTGTTTTCCACGACCGAAGCAAACACATCGAAATAAGGTATCATTTCATTCGGGAGTGTGTGGAGAACAGGAAGGTACAGATCGAGTTCGTGAGATCAGAAGAACAGCTTGCCGACATGCTCACCAAAGCACTTGGGCGTGGCAAACTTCGGGAGCAGCGAACAAAGATCGGGATGATGGAGATCGACAAGGCGCACAAGGTTTAGGGAGTGAATGTTGTTTAAACCTTATGCTGTCAGTATCTTTAGTGCTTAGAATAAAAGTGCAGTTTCAGAAGTCTGCGCACTGACTGAAACTGTTAGCTGTTAGGTGCTCTGCTCGTGTTAGTTTCAGTTAGCCTGTCCGTGGGATGGCACGGAAGAATAGGTCAGCTGGATCGCGAGTTAGGCGTAGTCCATGCACTGCACGATCCGGTCGTGGGATGGCGCGATCGTGAAGGATTGCTGCGTGCGTTTAGCTAGGCCGTTGGCGGCCGTTTCCTTTGTAATTTCCTATAAAGTGTAAAAGGCAGAAAAGCTACAGCAGTTGAACGTAGCAACAAAAACCCCTGTGTCTTCGTGTGTGTGATTTGTGTGTTCATTGCGTGAGATTAGAGTTTGGTGCTGACACCTACGGCGGACCCTCCAATGATGGTGGCCTCGCTTATTGATGCTACGACGGCAACATGGAAGAATGATATGTTGGACAATTTCTTTCTCCCGATGGATGCTGCGGTCATCCGCTCGATCCCTTTGAGCACGCTGAGGACGAGCGATAGCTGGGCTTGGCACTATGAGAAGAACGGCATTCTCACCGTTCGTTCAGTTTACAGACTCCTTGTTCAGACAAAGAAGAGGAGGGAAGACTGGCTTGAGGGGCGTGCATCAGGCTCCAATTCAGCTGGCGAGAGCAAAGCATGGCAGCGGCTGTGGAAGGTACAAGTTCCCTCCAAACTACGCGTGTTCTTGTGGAGGCTTGCTCATCAGTCCCTGCCTACCGGTGACGTCCGCTATCATCGTCACATGGCAGAGACGAGCATATGTTCTATCTGTGGAGCGGAGGACTCCTGGCGCCATTCCTTGTTTGATTGCGCTGTAGCAAGGAGTGTGTGGGCACTAGCAGATGAAGAGGTTACCGAGCACATAATCATGAATGAGGATCCGTCTGCAAAACAGTGGCTGTTTGCAATGATGGAGTCTCTGTCTCGAGATGACTTTGCGAGGGTTGCAGTAACTATGTGGGCGATCTGGTATGTCCGAAGGGAGATCATCCACGAAGACGAGTTTCAGAGTCCACTTTCGACAAATCTGTTTATACAACGGTACCTTCAAGACCTCTCCATCTCCGTCAGGGAGAGGCCCAGAGTACAGGTTGGGACGCGGCGTACACACCCCAGATGGATCCCTCCACGCGTGGGCTGTGTGAAAATCAATGTTGACGCAGCGGTGTCGAAGACGGGCCATGGCGGCGCAGTGGGTGCTATTTGTAGGAGCGAGACAGGAGCATACATCGGAGCTTCAGCTCTCACGGTTCCTGGCATCTCTGATCCGGCCACCCTGGAGGCAATCGCGTGTCGGGAAGCCCTGGCTTTGGCTAGGGATCTTCTTCTCACACGAGTCACGGTTGCGACGGACTGCTTGGCAGTGGTAAATAATATGAACCAACCGTACGCAGGAAGCTACAGCATGGTCCTTGATGAAATCAAGGCAGCAAAAAGAGACTTCGCCAGTTTAGTTTTTGTTCATGAAAATAGGCTATCCAATTCGGAAGCTCATAGAATAGCTAGATCTTTTGTTTCTGCAAGTTTTGGACGTCAGGTTTGGTTCCTCGGACCACCTGATGGTCTTTGTATCCATGACAATGTCTTAGTTCAATAAAGTGCTATGTTACCCCTCAAAAAAAAAAAAAAAACTAACACGCGGTGAGCTGAAAAAACGTGACAATCTACAGTAGGAGTGGGATCTTTTGAGCACATGAACACCTTTGATCAAGCTGTCATAATATAGGACATGTGAACATTATCAAAGAGAACGTGTTTGTAATAGAATGGTTAGAAAGATGGTTGTGCCTCTAGCTCACCATAGTTCAAACCTTAGGTTTGACACTGTTGGTTCTCATTTAGGCGGAATATTTTTTAGTGTGAGGTGACGGGAACATCGAGGTAGATGTGGTGACTTTAGCTACGGTGACTTCGTTAATCCAAGACTTGACCCGCTAGCTAAGTATTTCGGATACATATGATACGCAAATTGGGGACTTAATATATGTACGCCTCATCAATATAGGATGTAATCACTTCTGGACGTAACGTCGTCGCAACATCATTGTAGTTATTGATGAGGTGATGTACGAATGTCTATAACATCCCATATTGACGCGGTGTACATAGATAGTTAATACTATTCATGAGCCGATCGGAATAGTAAGAACTCTTCCATTGGTACCTCTTTCATATCTTTGGTTTTGAAGTACATTTAATCATAATTTGAAATACAAGCATATGATGTACCGTCGTCTTTTGTATGAGAATTTCCTTCAATTACTAATATCAGAAGGGAGGCTTGATAGAGCCCTGCTTTGAATTAACGATGCCAAAAATACGGCAACGTTATAAGGTTACTGAGATCACCAGACAAAAAACAGAAACAAGCAAGGAGGATTACAGATCGCAGCGAGAGCAAACTACACAACACCACAGGAACAGGTCCGAGCAGAAGCGACCAGCACCAGGAGCAATGTGCCTCGACACGAGGAGCCTTGGAATTGAGAGCCGCTCAGGAGCGTGATCAAAACGGAGAAAGCCGCATGCTTCTGTTACTTATGGCCACCAAACATATATTTATGTATCACAACAAATCGTGAGTTTGCCTTAAAAATAAGTAGAATAGTCCTTCCTGAAACTATATCACAAATCAACTATCTAATTAGGCTATTAGTTACATGTGTAAGAAGGGGTTTTCGCCTAGCTAGTTTTGTGAAAAGCGCTACACAATTGTTGATCAGAATAGTCCTAAATCTTTTTCAGGGCTTGGAGAATGTCATCCCTTAGATCCTCAAACTTCTCAATTCCAAAACTAAACCTCACCAAGTTATCCTTGATGGCATTCTCGGCCTTCTCCTCGTCACTCTTGCCCCTGAGGAAAACAAGAATTCGTGCACATAAGTCAAATTTCCATCTTGCATGTTGCATCCTGTAAGCTTGGATCATTGGAAGGAGAAATCCTAAAACCATCACGTACCAGAAGGACATGACCGCCGGCTGCTGGACAAGGCTCTCGCACCCGCCCAGCGACGTTGCGATGAAGGGTATCTCGAGCGCGTCTATGAACCTCATGACACCATGTAGGTCCGACGCCACTTCGAAGCTGATGACGCCGCCAAAACCGGTCATCTGGCTCTTGGCGATGTGGTGCCACGGGCTGCTCTTGAGCCCAGGGTAGTGCACATGCTCGATCTTCGGATGGTTCTCGAGCAGGTGCGCCATGCGCAACGACGTGCGGTTCTGCGTCTCCACGCGCAGCGCCATCGTCTTGAGCCCGCGTATGATCATGTAGGCCGCATCCTGAGTAAGTTGCAGTAGAGGTCGTTAGCTTTGACGGCTAGCTAAATACAACTGATCGGAAGTGACGACGTATAACTATGTGCATATAAACCAGACTGATGCATATATACCGGACTGATGGCGCCGCCGAGGTCTTGGTGCCATGCGCATATTCTCTTGATGAGCGCCTCGGAGCCACTGATGCATCCTGCGATGACCTGAAATTGAACGGCAAGAGCGCACATGCTTTAATTTATTGTAGACACCGGTGATGTTCAGAAGTAAAGGAACAAAACGGTAGTAGTAGAGTGACGCTACGTGATATATGCACTCACATCGTGATGGCCGGAGATGTACTTTGTGGCGGAGTGCACGACAATGTCGGCGCCGAGGGTGAGCGGCTTCTGGTTAATGGGCGAGGCTAGCGTGCTGTCGATGCACACGAGAGCACCCTTCCGGTGGCAAAGCTCGGCGACGAGTTTAATGTCGATGCACTTGAGGTGGGGGTTGGTCGGAGAGTCGGTGTAGAAGAGTGTCACCTGCATGCGTAAATAGTTGAGCATATCAGAAACGATCATCGGTCAAATGATCATGATTAAACTTAATTAGGAAACATACGTCGCCCTGGTCAAGAACGGCTTTCAGAGTCTCGATGTTGTTCTGATCAACGAACGTGGACTGCAAAGCAAACAAAGGTACAGTAGTAGAGTAATGTTACAACTTATCGCGCAAACAAGGCATGCATGTTCTTGGAGAGCCAGTACGTAGTGATGCGTGCTCTGCTCGACGTGATCGGTGATCCTCACCTTGATTCCCATCTTGGAGAGCCTCTCGCGGATGAAGGCTCGCGCCTCGCTGTAGCAGTCGGTGGTCGTGACGACGTGGCCGCCAGGCCAGGGGGCACGAGGGTGAGCAGCGTGGCGACGATGGCGTTCATGCCGGAGGAGGTGACCAGCGTCGCCTCCCCTCGCTCCAGCGCACTGATCTTCTCTTCGAGGACGCTCACGGTGGGGTTGCCGTACCGGCCGTACTCGAAGCTGTGGCGCCTGCCTTCCTTGAGCGCGATGAGGTCGTCCGAGTTCTTGAACCAGTGCGTGGTGCCGCTCACGATCGGCGTCGCGATCGAGTTCGTCTCAGACGCCATGCTGTTCTTTTGGAGCTTCTCCCCGGCGTGAACCACTAAGGTCTCGTCGGAGGCAGTACTGTACCCCGAGGCTGGAGGGTCGGCGGCGGCAAATAAGTCCCCTACCTCGACGCCAGGGAAACTCATGGAGGTGGCTCGCTGGAACTGCTTTGGATTGGAGAACGGCGAGGGCTGAACAGGCGGCGCTGTTAGCTAGCGTGAGCAACTGTCAAGAAATGGAACTAAAGGCGTATTGGCGGGCGGCCGGAGCTGAAGAGTAGATTCAGTGAAGGGGTCGTTTTATGGGAGTACAATTTACTTGTCCCATGGGCCTGTAGTATTTAGTCATATCTAAATGGATATTCTGGGTAGCTCATATTTAATGTTTTTATTTCTAAAATCGGGATAGTGATATGATTTGATTTGTTGCTGCTGAATTACAACCGTGCTCTTAAATATTCCTGTAAGTGGTTACCCTTTTTAGTCCTGAGATTAGTACATATATACTGGTGAATGTGTTAATTAAGTAGTGATCTGTAACAAAAAGTTAATCAGTAATGTAAATACGTATGAAACGGAGGGAGTATATGCTTAGATGTACATTGTTAAGAAGAATAAGGCGCCATATCACTGGCGAGAATCCGCTTCGGTGTATTTAAAATTAAAGATGAATCGAAGATAAAATTCTGAGAATAAATGGTTAGATAATACCATCCTCCGGGATCAGTACCCGGTTTTTTACAATATTGTCCGTCACAAAGGGGATACCATAGTTACAGTCATATCCACCAAATGTGACGATCATACGAGATTTAACTGGGACTAGACTCACGTCTTGGAAATGCCTTGTTAGCAAGGTTGCCATCCGTTCAACTGACGCAAGGTCCTCATGAGTTTCATTGGAATTTATGTGGAATGGAAAATTCTCAGTAGAGTTCATGTATAAAGCGTTAATTCATTCCGGTATTCGAGTCGATAATAATAATAAAATATGGCAAATTAAGATTCCGCTTAAACTAAAGGTGTTTATTTGGTATCTTCGTAGGGGTCTCATTTAACAAAGGATAACCTTGTTAAGAGAAATTGGCATGGAAGTACAAAATGTGTCTTTTATCCACATCAAGAGACAATAAAACATTTATTTTTCGAATATAGTTTTGCTCGTTCTATTTGGTCATCTATCCAGATAGGTTCTAACTTATATCCATCCAAACCCGTTGCAAATGTGCTTCCCAATTGGCTGCATGGGATTGATAATAAGTTAAGAAATGTTATTAGGGTGGGAGCGATAGCCGTAGTATGGTCGCTTTGGCTGTATATAAATGATAAGATTTTCAATGCTAAAGATTTTTCTTGCTTGCAGATACTTTACAGGTGCACAAGTATTATCCGTTTATGATCCACATTACAACGGGCGGGTTACCGAGGCCTCTTTACGGAGGCATATGCACGGTTGGAAGAGGTGGTGAGAGATATTTTTATCCCACATGGATGGTCGCTTGATCGCCGGATTGGTCATTCATAAGCTTTGGTGTCCGTCGTATGCATTGACGTTTACTTCACAATTGTAGTTCGTCTAGTACTTCATTTTATTTCCTTTCGTTTGTTTGAATTGCGTCTGTGTGCATACTTTTGCAGAGGACTGATATAATATTTAAACTTATTAAGTAATAAAGTCCTCTATATAAAAATCACTGGCGAGAATCAAGAAACCTAGCAATTCAGATAGGCGAGTTTGTTGTAGGAATCAATTAATGGCGTTTTGTCCGCAGGACACGGATCGAGTAAACGAAAGTCAGTCCTCCCAGCATACGCAAGACGGGTGGTCAGTCGTAAATGTGTGCCAGCATGTTGAGTTCAGACGGAGGTCAGGGAGGGGAAGTCTCAATTATTTGCAGCATACAAGACCGGACGGCATTATCAGCAAGTATATGGAGGGATCAACTACATAGTACATGGCGTCTGCGAAATATATTCTCGGATAAATTATAGGAACTCAAAAAGTTTGGATCTTTTTATCAGAAGGGGGGAGCTTGCCTGGTGTGATAGTGATCTAGCTGGTGATGCGGATGATAGGAAAAGTACCACAAGCATTATTTTCTATTTTGGTACAAATCCAATCACCTAAGAATCACAGAAACAAAAGATTGTTGCTATCCCATCTTGTGAGGCCGAGTACTTGGCAACTACATTGGCTGCATGCCAGGGCATCTGGTTGGCAAGATTATTGGCAACAATGCAGAGTTCAGAGCCTCGAAAATGAAGGTTGACAACTATTCTTCAAGAATCCAAAACAAAATGTTCAGGACCGGTTCATAGCCGGGCAAAAAAGGGCGACCACCCCGGGCCCAGAGAGACAGAGGGTCTCAAATAGTAAAGTGTGTTTGTAACTCTTTTAATATTCTCTATATGTCATGTATAAATGATTATTGACTACCTATGAAAAATACAAAATTGACCTTAGTTTACATGAACAATTACACATGACAGACCAATATATCATAGCACATAAGAACAAACCAATTAGATCCGAGGTGGCAAGTTTAGTTTTGTTGCTAGTGCTCGCTATAGGCGTCGTACTAAATATGCTATATATTTCCAATGTTTAATTCTTTGCATAATTTTATTTTGAGAAATTAACAAGACTACATGTATAAAGAGATGCATTGTTGTGAGCATATATAATAATTGGTTTTGTATGTACACAAGTAGCATAACCCCGATTATTTCATTTTTATTCTTTATTACTATAAGAAATGCTACTTCTATAACAAGTATAAATCATCAACGTATTATCAACTTATTATCAAATCCACTCTTAGTTATAAGACATATTGACCAAGGAAAAATGATCATGTTAATCGGTCAATTCATACTCCAGAAGTTACTACATATTTGGTTACATAACCATACACTAAGAACGTCTCTTCAGATATTTTTTGGATATATATTCTTTAAAATCAGTACCAAAATATTTAATAATCCCAAAAAAACATTAACACAATAACATACAAATACGCCGAATAGTTCATCGGTTGTAAACACATCAACATATCGTGTATTTTTCTTTTTGTTTGTTTTCACGTGGTGATTTTGTATCTTGTTAAGGAAAACTTCTCACAAAGGAAAAAATGCGTGACTCAGATATATTTTCAATGATATAGATTGGAATTATAAAGCATAAAGCAATTGAGGAAAATAATTGTATGCTTCGGTGCTAACTAATTAGTGTACAACATATATTTGTTAAAATAATAAGATGATAAAACTAATCTAAATATGTATAAGAGTTTAATATATATTTATATTTACTTTAGATGATAAAACTAATCTAAATATTTATATTTTCCTTATACATGAATATGTATTTTTTTTCTGATATTGAATTGGTTGTTAGTGCAAAAAAAAAATGAATCCGAAAAATGAAACCCTCTCTTACTGGATGAATCTGGATTTTTTTGTTAGTAAATGAGTCTAAAAAAGAAAAGTGTTCTTGTATGAATCCAAAAAATGGGATGTTAATACAGAAATCTCAAAATCTTAATATAGCATATGGTTTTATTTATCTAAAATCTGAAAATTGTTCATGCATATAGTTTTTTGATATCATATCATACAAAATTCAGAATAATGGACGAAAAAATTATGTTAATTCATGATCTAAAAGCGACTTGTAATGTGTAATCGAAAAATTATGTTAATGTGTAGTCAGAAAATTACTCGTTGATACTAGTTAAAAACAAATGATGATTTGTCATGAGGGGTTCATGAAGATAATTTTTTTAGAATTTAGGGTGTTGACTGCAAAAGTTTTGCACGCATCTTGATGTAATGTACGGCTAGGATGGTTGGTGTACATCCTATTAGTTGTGTATTTTGTGCGTCCGGTATGGAGTACTTTGTCTACTGTCGTCTAGATAGATCGAGTTGCCCATCTAACTCGCTGGATGCACCATCGTCGCCAATATCGTTATAGCTCATATTGTAGTATGATCTCAATAGCAATCCAATCCAAGTAGGAGCAAGTGAAATATCAAGATATATCAAATCGAATGGGTGAATAGTACCACTTGGTTACGTCATGTCCCCGACTAATAGCTTGTAATAGCTGATTGTAACCCTATGATTGAGGAATAACATTTCAACAATTTCGCAAAAAAATAAAACGAATGTGTGAATAGGGGATTATGCAATCTCAAAAAAAATAATTAAGAAAATTATTTCGATTATAAGCAACTAAACCATATGCAACAACATCATGAAGCACTAGTCTAGCAACAAGATGCAATGAGGTAAAACAGTAAAGATCTAGAAAGAATATGACATCCCTCAAAAAAAAATATAGAAAGAATATGACACAGTATATATCCTGAAGTTGAAGTTGTTGGCAATACGTACTTCAGTACTCTTAGGGGGTGTTTGGTAGCCCGGGCCAACCTAGAAAATCTCATCTCACCCCACTTTTTCTTGTTTGGTAGGTCGGGTCGGCTACATCGGGCTATGCCCACCTCATGAGAAAACAACTCTCAGCCAGGCCCGGTTGAGAAGCTCAGATCGAGCTTCACAACTCGGCAGTGCCTAGTCCATCCCGAAAAACGGTTCAGCCCGTAGGGGTCTCCGGCCCGCACCCCTCCTTCTCTTCCATTTCCCCCCGCACACTTCCTTCTCTCTTCCCCTCCCCGCACGCCTCCTTCTACCCGATCTCTCCACTGGCCATGGAGCAGCAGCAGGCCACACTGGCTCTCCCTGCCTCACCGGCGCTGGTGCCGGAGACCGAGTGAGGACCGGAAGCAGGACACAGGACTTCACCCCCCGCGAGCACGACCAGCAGCAGGGCGTGCGGCGGCGCGTGGCGGCGGTCGAGCGAGGCGGCTGCGCATGGCGGCGGCGTGCGGCGGTCGAGCGAGGCGGCGGCAGCGCGTGGCCGCGGCCAACAGCAGGCCACGCGTGGAGCAGAACGCTACGCGACGCACTGGAAGGCCACGCCGGCTCGTGCTCGTCCTCAGCGGCTGCGTGTGGAAGCTCTCGCCGGTGGTGGGTGCTCGCCGGCGGCTCCTCTCGCCGGCGACGGTGCCAGAGACCGAGCCCAATCCTCTCGGGGACCTGATTGCTTTTTTTTTGTAGTTAGAGACCTGATTGCTTTTTATTTTATTTTTGCCATGCTTCAAGTCATACATCGTACCAAACAGGATCTCAACAACACAAATAAAACACACTTGTATGAGGTGGGCTGAGCTAGACTCAGCTTGTATGGGCTGAGATTGGCCACCCGGGCTACCAAACACACCCTTATTGATAATAAAAAGAAAAGGAAACAAAATCGCTGCATTGGACATAGCCTAACAAGTACGGCCCAGTCGCCGTAGCCCGCCAATTCACGACCGGATACAGGCAGCCCACAAGTCCAGAAACTCACATCTTCTTCCTCCAGCTGGTAGTGGTAGCCGCCCCACAACTCCATTCTTTCCCAATACCAACTGGTGCTGGACCGCCCCTGCCATCGCCGACTAGGTTAGGTAGGCTGCTCGCTCCCTCTAGGACTAAATTGGTAAGTCCTCCCCTGTCTGGTGAGATCGGTCGCGAAGAGTCTCGTATGCGATTTTTTCATAGTATTTCTCGTCGAGGAACTGCTCTTCAGTGTCAAGATTTAGGACGGTTCTACAGACCTTGGTCCTAAAGCCTCGCCGCGATTGCAGGGGGTTTCGAGCATTGAGCTACTGAAGTAGGCCGGGTGGTATGGGCGCCGAGGGAGGCAACGGGAAGGAAGAGCCCAAGAAGACAGGTCTGGAGGGCACCGGTCTGCCCCTCCCAGACGGCGACCGCGGCAGCGTACGCAGCGCCACCAGCGACCCTCAGCTGAGGCAGATGCTCGATTCCCTCAAATCATCCAAGTCCCCCGTGAGTGTAGCTGCTACCTGGTTCCCTGCCCCGCACCTTCGTGCTGTTCCTCAAATTCGTTGCTAGAGTATTCCTGGACTTCTGAGTCCATAGAATTTTCTTGTCTGGAAGTTTGTTTTGATCCAATTCTTTGGCTTTGTTCCATTGCAGGCTGTGATCAACTATGGTGCCTCATGGTATGTAACCTTCTTGCCCTTATTTTGTTCTTGACGGTGAGAAGCTTACACATGGTGCATCAGTCTCCTACTGGCGCACTGTTGTGCCTATCATTTTTTTTTGGGGGCAGTTGAGTAATGAGGACTTGTTGCAGTACTATGTTCATATTACAATGCTGCAGCCATTTGAGGATGTATATGCAAAGTCTAGACACACACAGCTAAACATTGGGATAGATATGAGCTAACTTTTTTCCAACGCTATATATATGTACTATATTGGTTTGAACTCTGTATAAGTTAGCTGTCTAATACAAGAATAGATACAAAATTCCGTTTGGCATTAGTGGGCATATAAAGGAGCATACTATTTCGCTTTTCCTCATTATGTGATTAACTCGACTCATTACTTCCGACTACCCAGGTGCGGTGTTTGTGGCCAGATTCTTCCACATTTCTGCAAGTTCAGCAATGAATTCAAGAATCTGACATTCATCTATGCCCATGTTGATGAATGCCCCGAAACAACTCAGAACATACGATACACTCCATCCTTCCATTTTTACCGGGATGGAGAAAGGGTGGATGAGATGATCGGTGCAGGAGAAGAGAGACTGCGTGATCGGTTGTGGTTGCATTCGTGATAGTGATTTGCCAGGCTTTGGCTTGCAGCCTCTGAGGGGCGCTGTTTTCATGTTCCATTATTTATGCACGACATTTTTCTACTTTCCAGTCGATATTGGACCCATCTGTGTTTTGCGAAGTCTTGTTTGATATGGAAACTAGAAAAAAAAGGGTAATGTTAAGCTGGTCAGCATTCTTGCTAACTTTCTCTCCCAGGCAGAACCCATTTTTGTAGTTTTTACTCTCTGTGGTTTTATTCCTCTCTATTGTCAAATTTTCCTTCATTTGGTGAGCTTATGTAATCTGTGTTTGTTGATCATTGCCAACTGGCATGTTTAGTGATGCAAAACGCTAAATCAATTGATCCGTTGCTAAGGACTGATGCTGATGGCAAAACTAAACAAAAGTTATACTCCCTCTATCACACAATATAAAACATTATGGCAAGCTAAAATAGTTTACCAAAACATCTTATATTGTGGGACGGAGGGAGTAGTCTATAGGGAGGTAACCAAAAGATGCAAGCATTTTACATTATGTTGAATAAACATGAGCAACTAATGCTGCTAACCATGGAAGCTGGTTGTTTTGGTATGTCTGAAACACGCTGCTTGCAAATTTGGATGCGATCGAAATGAGCACTGCCCAATGGGCATCTAGTTCGTCTAAAGAGTATTGTTTCAGTCGCAGCCATTCGAGCATTTTTGTCTACAGCCTGCCAAATTATAAACCAGTGAACCTCTTGCAACAAAGCAAATAAAAGGCGGTGTACTTGAAGCTGAGTCTAGACACTGCTGGAATCTGCATTGGGGCAACTACCTGATTCATGGGCATTCCATTTGAGAATATCCAAGAGAACAAAAAAAGAACTTACATAAGAAAGAATTTAATACATGCCGGACATGCTTTTCCATTTAATTCTATTCATATACATTAGCCAAACAGCTTTGTTACAGTTCGAACATTCCAATGGACATCTCAATTCTTAACCACATGCTTTGATAAGCACTACAGTTCAATTAAACTGTCTATGCACGATCTTCTGCAGATATTATGCAAATCTGAATGATCTCACTTGAAATCCAATACTGAGGCATCATCAAAGACAATTTGGCACAACTAAGCACAGGCTCCATGAAAAGAAACTATCTGCAGGCAGATGTATGATTGAACAACAGGGACAACAACTCTATCAAGTATATACAGCCAGGCTCCTGAAAAAAAATCGGTAGTCAGGGATCACGATTTAGCAAATGCTGGGGCTTAGAAACTGCCATTCTCAACTTTGAGGGGCCTGATTTAGTTCTACTGCTGTTCCGGTCTGCCTTGATGGAAGCAATCACAGCATCAGCCCCAGGACCAAGACCTTTCCTGCCAACTAACTTCACACCCAGTTTTTCACAGAGGTAATGCAGCCTCATTTCATCGCCTCCTCTAACCTCTCTAAGCTCCATAGCCTGCTGCCGTGATAGTAATGTGTAAACATAGAGCTGCTGCTGCTGGTTGAAATGTGCCTGTAGCTGCTGAAACAACGATTTGTTTGAGTGGTGCTGCTCCTTTTTCCCCCCTTCAGCTGTACTTTTCTTTTGAGGGCCGCCTAGTTCCACCTTCAGAATAGCTGGAGATTTGGGGTCAGAAGCTTTTCCGCCAAAAATGAAAGAGAAGCTCCCGAATTCTAAGTCTGGTTGCCTAAACAAGTCTACTAGTAAAGTAGCACATGCAAGAGCATTTGTAGATGGGCTCTTCTGTACTTTGTTTTTTGTTACTCTAGCGTTGGCATGGATATTGATGTTAGCAGCCTCTCGTACACCAGTAATAAAAGCTCCATGCATAGTTGCAGGGTAACGCCTTGTGGTTGCTTCTCCAGCAAAAAACAACCTCCCATCTCCAACACTTTCAGCTAATATGTCATAGTCATCTCCAGATGCTCCAACAGCAACGTGCGAATACGAACCTAGACTGAAAGAGTCTGTGCCCCATCTTGTACAGACACTCTGTAGAGGATCTGGTACCTCAACCCCTTGTGGTTCATAGATACCTGCAACACACAAGGTTCATCTTTTAGACAGAAACCTTTTCGAGCAGTTTAATTCATTAGCACACATGACTAACACACAGCTACATGTTACAGTGTAACCGCAGAGGTGAACACAAGTAAGAATATGTTTACCAGTCTGTTCCTAGAGGCATTGAATAACCTTATATACTCCCTCTGTTTTTTAAATATAGGATGTTTTAGGCATTACCCATGTTGACTAGATACACACTTGAGCGAGTGAACATACACACTAAAACATGTCTAGATACATATATATATATATATACATGTGAATCTAGGTAAAGGCTAAAACATCTTATATGGAGTATTAAAAACTGAGGGAGTAGCAACGAACATCTCGATAACAGATTATAAAATTTAAGTCTCACCTCTCAGTATCTGAAGAACTGAGCTGACTGCATCAGTTGGAGGTGTGGTTTCAAAGTTGTGGGCAGCTTCACCAGCGACCAATGCCATCAACAATGGACCACCAGCCACTGTTGCATAGCTATAGAACAGAAAGAACTCCCCCCGACGACTTGGATTTTCAGTCAGATGTCCAAAGGTATCAAGGTCGGTGCTCCAGAAAACATGAGGAAACAACATTGCAACCTTGTTCAACAACCCAAAACCTAGTCTCTTAATACTATCAAGCTTCCTCTGTGGCAGCTCAGGTACAAACTTGATACCACCATTTTTCAGAACACCAAGCGGCACAGTGCACAGCGCCATGTCCCCTTCATATACCTGCCCGCCATTGACAACCACCTGCACGCCATCCCCTCCATACCGTACAGTGTGCACTGTCCTCTCGTAAACAATGGGCACATTTTCTGCCAGGGCCTGTACAAGTCTCCCGTTGCCACCAGGCAAGAAGCAGTGATCCCCACCCATGTCATAAGGATCATCCTGGTCCCAGAATGCAAGGCTGAGCCTTGAAGATAATCCTGCATTGGCATACTCAAGATTTGCTATATGCCAATTGAACAAGTTCATCTCCTCCTGCGTGGAAATGCTTCCATCAGACTGCCGAAGTGTCTCAAGTGCGGCCCCAAGGGAGATATCCATCGCCACATCACCCATGGATGCCCGAAGATGGCTGGCATTATCAAGAAGCTTGTTATATGTACCCTCCACTTTCTTATCCACCTCCGGATCAACTGGTGACCCATCGGACCGGTACAGTGGGCACTTGTCTCTGATCTTGTGCATCGGCAAGCCAAGCTGCTTCGCCACAATTCCGAGTGGATTCCCAAATGTGCCGGTAAGCACGCTGCCGCCAAGGTCGGCAGCAGCTGAGCGCCCACCCCCTTCCATCTTCTTCGTGTACACGCGGCCACCACACCGCTTGCGCCCCTCCAAGACAATCACCTTGAACCCGGACGCGAGCAAGTGCCGTGCCGCGGCGAGCCCAGCAAGGCCAGCGCCAACAACGATGACTGTGTTGGGCCTGGTGGGTTCCTTGGGGAGGCGCTCGTTGATGGCGGGGGCGACGCCGAAGTTGACGTGGCCGTGGGAGACGAGGAAGCTGTAGGCGGAGGTGAGGAGGTGGTCGCAGTGGGGCGGGATGAGCGACACGAAGGGCTCCTTGGCGAGCCATGAGTTGAAGGTCTCGCGCCACCTGGTGAGGAGGTGGTTGCGGATGAGGATGTAGTTGACCTGCTCGATGCCGCCCACGTCGGAGACCACCCCTGCCTCGATCTCCTCGTCGGTGAGGGAGTCGGCCGGAAACCCGGCGGTGAGCGCGGTGACGGCCTCCGCTGTCGGCTCCCGGTTGATCACTATGATGTCGTCGGAGGCGGAGGGATGAACTGGAGGGTGAGGCACAGGGGAGGCGGCGACCGGGTCGGCTGGGGAGCCGGCGGAGGGGAGGACTTTGCGGCGGACCCCGGTGCGCTTGCGCTTGGTGGGGAAGGCGGGGATGTGAAGGGCAAGGTTAGATGCAGGGACGGGGACGGGGGCGGGAACGGGAGGCGGAATGGGGTTAGGGTTTGGGGGAAGGGAGGAGATGAGGGGGAGGGGCGCGCTGGGCGGCGGCTGGTCGGACATGGTCGCCGGCGGCGGCGAGAGTAGCTTCGCCTCTTCGATAAATCTGGGGTTTACACCGGACGGGACATGGGGCGCACGGTTGTGCATCTGTGCAGGCGGAAGACGGGAAAGGAGGCAAAGCAGCTGCTTTTTACGCCTTCAAGTTCATGATACGTAGATGACAACATAATTGTATAGTTCAGAAAAGCAGTGTACCCTTGCCCTGTCATCTCGTGTGATCATATAATCTGCTCTTCAGAGAAGAGATATAGTCGTACAGAATTTGACGATAAATCATACTCCCTCTGATGCAGAAAAAGTGGCGCTGGAAATGAACTTGCCATGCACAAATTTTGTGTACAGTTCCGACACTCTTTTAGGATCCGAGGAGTAGTGCATTAATTACTTTATCGAAACGAGGAATTTCTGCTCACCTGATCACATCATTCAGCAGGAGGAGCAGCTAGTGAACAAGGTTTGATAACATCTTCAGTAATTTTACAAGAATGACTGACCTGAGAAAGTACAGGACCAACCATATGCTTAATTGCAGAAACTAGATATGTTTGTTCAGAATGTTTGAAGTAACAAACCAAACTGATGGAGAAGATATGTACATGCTGACTGCCGATAAATGTCGGCATGAGCTTCTTGAATCAAATGGAATGATATACACGGACCACATGTTGATCTCAAGACAAGACCAGGTGGTGAAACGAGACACTGGGAGGTACCACTTCGCAAACTGTACTCTGCCCTACATCGTAGCGGTACTCTTATTGCCAGCTGGATTGTCTGTCATTAACATGATAACTTCGCTGCTATTAGTATGTGATGGCTTCTCATGATCCAAGTCATATAAGACCGAGAAGGGATCCATGAAAACGCCAAAGAATGCAATCAGTGGATCTGCGTGTGCACTGTCGACAGAT
This sequence comes from Poa annua, assembly GCA_026929855.1. Lineage (NCBI taxonomy): Eukaryota > Viridiplantae > Streptophyta > Magnoliopsida > Poales > Poaceae > Poa > Poa annua. Next base: position 79,895,240 of record CM049433.1, read on the forward strand.
AGCATCAGGTATCGGGCTTCGACGGCTGGGAATCGCAGCAGCCTCTTGTATCCAATTGTCGTGCCTTGCAGAATTGTTTGCCACAGTTCACCCACTAGGATGTCCACATGAAACTCGATTACACGCTGTCCCATCTGGATAGGCTCCTGGAGCTGGAGCACGTTGAAGGAAATAGACCGCTTGAGGTCGAAGAGCATTTCCCAGCTTGTCTGCCCTTCCTGTGGTGCCCAGTAGGAGTTTATGCCATCTCGAAGCACGTTGGAGGGTGCAAACTGAAGATTGTCCAGCCCACCGCGCACACTGCTCGCGCTAACAGTCGCATTGGCAGCAAAATTCTGAGAGAAAATTATCCGCCGAATCTCAGTAAATTCCTGAAGGACTTGCGTGTCTTCGTCAGACATGAGCCCAGATGAATTGGGAGGAACGTTCAATATGAGGAGACAGTTTCTACCAACTGATTTGTAGTATATGTCCAGTAGAGTAGTAGCACTTTTGGGTTTCTCTGAGGCATGCCAGAACCACCCTGGCCTGATGGACACATCACATTCTGCAGGAACCCAGTCTTCTCCAAAAGGATCCCCACTGCGTGAGTATCTGGCAATAAAGTTGGAATATCAGTCAGTACATAATTAATGAATTTCTCATAGCAATATACTTGTCAATGATGAGCAACCTCCTCTTTCAATAAACATCCCTCAAAATCAGAACACTGCAAGTTGTACAATTATCGCATGAGATATCGATTCCAATATGCCACATAGAGTTTACAAATATATGTACTAACTACAGGTTATTTCATGCCAATCACTTTCATGTCTGTCGTTGCTACACATAAGTAAATGAATCAAGTTATACTAGTCACTTCTGGTTTACCCAAGGGGTTTTGACTTTGGAGTGTCAACAAGAATAACGAGCTTCATACTCCCTCCGTTACAGATTAAATGACTTGCATTTGTACAAAAAAGGATGTATCTAGACATGTTACAAGTCTAGATACATCCACTTTTTAACAAATGGAAGTCATCTAATTTGGAACGGAGGAAGTAGTTGTAAATATTCTTATTGCTCATTTCATAATGGGCTGGTTGCAATAACTGAATCACATCACTTAAAAATAATATTGTCTGGATTGTGTTTGCTCTACTATGAGAATGAGACTTTGCATTAGTTATTTTTTTTGTCCACACGTACGTGCTATATAATAGCACCCTAATAAGTTCTTTCAACTGTCTGATGCCATGAATGATGTTTACCTTCAAACAGAAGATAGCTGCAGTATTTATTTAAATCAAATATTATTGTTAGTTGTCTGTTTAGAGGTTACCATTAGGTACTTTGGAAGGACAGTAGTTGCTTAAATTAGGTTACCATTGCAGTATTTGGAGGTACTACTACAAGTACAATTATAGGACTGTACTGTTAACCGAAGGTGCACTGTCTAGTAAAAATTATGAATGTGTTTCAAGTAGTTTTTTTTAGTGCTTGTGTGTTCTACGTGGTAACTAGCAACAGGTTCAGTAAGGAGTTGTTTCATTCCAATTAATATTTACACCACGGTATTGTATTTTCCCCTCATGTGAAACAAAGAAAAGTTGGAAGCACCTTTAAGGTTAAATTAGATTTATATCTTACCATATAGGAAGACCATTCACCATGATTTTTGTTAGAAGCAAGGTATTTAGCTACTTTGTCGAGAACTGAAAATCCAATCACACACAAGGCTATAAATTTCAAGTCTACCTGTAGCTTAAGATATCATGTAAGTAAGTGACATGACCTCTGTGATTGTAAGCTGGGTGATAAAGCTAATGTTGTACATGTGTATTGACTAAATACTATTTTATGTACAAATAAATAAGATATAGTGGTATACAATTAACAGTAAATCTTGACACCTTTTCCAGTTGAACAAGACTAAATCACTTACTCAGTTACGTTGCCCCCAATTGTCATGTCACTCTTGTTGAACGTAGACCAGGAAGTACGACCCGCAATCCCTGCTTCGTCTCCGACCCATCTAGTATCTGGTCCATCATCTGAGAAGATAACAACCCTTCGCTGGAGCTGGTGGATAAGTGCAAACCAGGCATCGAACATGTAATCCATGTGTCTGTCATCGCCCTTTGCACCATCAAGCCAAACTTCCTCCACATCTCCATACCTGAACATTCAAAGGCAGAATCTATAAACAGAGTAGAATATACAGTTATAAACTATGTTCACCACTAAACATATGGATAGAATCCACACACACTCTGTAACACAGGTTTTTTTTTTAGAAAAGGGGAGAAGCCCCGGCCTCTGCATCGAGCGATGCACACAGCTTTTTATTGCATAATTTGAGAGTAATTCAACGTTTACAAATCAAGGATCACATAAGGTTGAAACAAAAATCAACCATCGAATAATAGACGCCATCAGATTCCTATGCTCGTAGACGTCTAGTATGCTGCCACATAGCCCGGGAGAAGAAATCCTGTGCGACCGTCAGGATTCGGACAGACCCAGTAACCATAAGTTCGCGTTGGTCCTGGGGCAGGAGATACGCCCACAGCTGAATCCAATGTGCTGTCATGTGTATAACCTGCATAATATGAAAATTCGAACATCTATTAAAAACAAGGTTGTTTCGACAATTCCATATAGACCAACAAATAGCTGAGACGCCAATACGAATTCGAGCCTTGGTCTTTTTATCAATACCATTCAACCAATTTCCAAACATATTTTTGATATTAGTTGGAGGTGGGATATTATATGTGGTAAAAACAACCCGCCAAATCAACCTAGCAAATGGACATGAAATAAAGAGATGTTCAATTGTCTCTTCCGTCCCACAAAAGGGACATTTTGTGCAACCCTTCCATTTTCTTTTAGCTAGATTATCCTTAGTAAGCAAGACCTTTTTATTCATAAACCACATAAATATTTTTATTTTCAAGGGGATTTTCAATTTCCATAGGTATTTGTGAAGGTATACTGTATGTCCATTCATCAAGTCTTCGTACATCGACTTAACCGTAAACTTGCCATTTGTAGTTAGTTTCCACAGAAAACTATCATCTTGATCTGTCAAACTTACATCCATCAATCGGAGGCATAAATGGGACCAAGCATCCCATTTCTCCCCAATTAAAGCTCTCCTAAAACTCATATTAAGAGGAGGTGCAGCAGCCATAACGCTATGTACAGAAACATTTTTCCGTAATGTTATAGTGTATAATGATGGATATTGATATTTAAGAGGAGTATCCCCTAACCAAGTGTCTTCCCAAAACCTGGTAGACAATCCATTTCCAATTTTAAATGAACCTCTATTGAAGAACTCCTCTTTGACCCGCATGAGGCCTTTCCAAAATGGTGAATCAGTCGGGTTAATCTCAACTTGAGCTAGTGTCTTACTATGAAGGTATTTGTTATGCAGCAGCTCCTGCCACATTCCTTCCTCGTTTAACAATTTAAACAGCCATTTGCTTAGTAAACACTTGTTTTTTAGATCAAGAACTTCGATCCCAAGACCCCCTTGGTCTTTCGGTCTACAAATTATATTCCATTTTGTTAGTCTATATTTACGTTTATGTTCATCGCTTTGCCAAAAAAAGCGTGATCTATAATAGTCCATTCTTTTCTGTACCCCTTTAGGTACTTCAAAAAAGGACAACATAAACATAGGTAAACTGGTTAATACTGAATTAATCAAAACAAGTCTGTCTCCATATGAGAGCAGCTTCCCTTTCCAACACCCAAGTTTGCCCGCAAAACGACATTCTACTGGGTACCATTCAGTATTACGTAGTTTCCTATAATGGATAGGTACACCTAAGTACTTAAACGGTAAGACCCCCGACTCGCATCCAAAGATTTGTCGATATTGGTCTTCCACGTCTTTTGCCTTTCCAAAACAGAATATTTCACTCTTGTGGAAATTGATCTTAAGTCCCGATAGTTGTTCGAATAAGCATAGAATTAGTTTCATGTTGACGGCTTTATCTAAATCATGTTCCATAAATAAAATAGTGTCATCCGCATATTGCAAAATAGAGACTCCGCCCTCAACAAGATGGGGGATCAGACTCCCTACTTGTCCATCCTCCTTTGCACGAGCAATAAGGATGGCCAACATATCTGCAACAATATTAAAAAGCAGTGGCGACATCGGATCCCCCTGCCTTAGGCCTTTTTTAGTTTGAAAATAATGACCAATGTCATCATTTACTCTAATTCCAACACTCCCCCCTTGGATACATTGCATTATCGAATCACACCACTGTTGTGCAAAACCTTTCATACGCAACGCTTGTTGGAGAAAAGGCCATTTAACTTTGTCATATGCCTTCTCAAAATCGATTTTGAAAAGAACACCATCCATTTTTTTCCGTTGAAGCTCATGGATTGTTTCATGGAGTACAACTACTCCTTCTAGTATGTGCCTTCCAGGCATGAAAGCCGTTTGAGTAGGTCTAATAACTTTGTGGGCAATTCCCGTTATTCTATTAGTTCCTACTTTAGTGAAGATTTTGAAACTCACGTTGAGAAGACATATTGGTCTATATTGTTGAATCTGGACTACATTTTCTTTTTTTGGCAATAAAGTAATGACCCCGAAGTTCAATTTATACAGGGGCAAATTCCCTTGTCGAAATTGAAAAAACAAAGCCATTAGATCATCTTTGATTACTTTCCAAAAAGTCTGATAGAACTCAGCAGGGAACCCGTCCGGTCCCGGAGCTTTGTTCAATTCCATTTGGGAGATAGCTTCGAACACTTCTTTTACTGAAAAATCAGCAGTAAGAATGCTATTCTCCTCAGCCGAGAGTTGTGGGATATCTTGATTTAAATTCTCATCTAACGAAAAATTATTCGAGTCCGGCTCCCCAAACAGCCGCTTATAATATTCTGTAATATACACTTTCAGATTTTCGTCCCCCACAATTGTTCCTTCATCTTGATTGTCTGTATCCCCCTGAATCCAATTAGGGGAAATGGACCAACATTGATTGTCTGTATCCCCCTGAATCCAGAGCAAAGCATGAAGCAAAGAACTAAAGGCATAAGCACCACATATTCTATCATCAGAGAGATAAAGTGCAGTGACTTTCACGAAGGAAACACCACAAGAGGTAAACTTTCTTTTTTCATCAGGCATCACATCCCACAATAAGCACAGAATACCCCCTATCCAAGAACGATACTACTACAACTTTCTGCAAAGGAACAAGCATAAAGGCAAACGTTTTGAGTTTTCAGTCCAAATTCACAATTTCACATCAAGATCGAAGATTTCCACGACCTGTATCTGCATGCTAAATTCAGCAGTTTACTTCGAGAAACTGCGAATAAAAAGAATAATACTCTAATTCATTGGCACACATGACTAACGCACCTGGTGAGCAATTCCGTCATTTGGCCCATGTAGTGTTCATTGTACGCGAGGATGTCGCCGTACACCGGCTCGTGCCGGTCCCACGGCGAGAGGTACAGCCCTAGCCCGAGCCCCTCCGCGCGCACGGCGGCAGAGAGCTCGCCGACGACGTCCCCCGCCCCGTCCCGCCACGGCGAGGCGGCCACCGAGTAGTTCGTCAGCGCCGACGGCCAGAGGCAGAAGCCGTCGTGGTGCTTGGCCGTGAGCACCACGCGCCTGAACCCTCCCTCCGCCGCGACGCGCGCCCACTGGCCGGCGTCGAGCGCGGACGGCGCGAACACGGCGGGATCGGCGTGGCCGGTGCCCCACTCGGAGTCCGTGAAGGTGTTGGGCCCGAAGTGGATGAAGAGGGCCATCTCGGAGAGCTGCCACTGGAGCTGCGCGTAGGAGGGGATGGGCAGAACTGGGAGAGGAGGCGGCGCCGCTGCGACGGCGACGGCGGCCGAGCCATCGGCGCGCAGTAGTAGGTGGAGGTGAACTACTAACACAACGAGGAGAGTTGACATTTTCGGGGCTCGGGAGAAGAAAGTGTTCAGTGTGTAATCGGAGTTGACTAGAAAAGCCTACGAAGTGAACCAATGTGGATTATGCCAATTTTCCTGAGTCGGTGTACACGCCACAGAAAAGTTCGTTATCACAAATGTGATTTGGATCTTAACATGTGTCAGACTGTCAGTAAGGACCAACAACACTAAAAATTTACACCGATGTTTCTCATTTATATGGAACTAGCATGGTGGCAACGTCTGAAAGTGTCTAAACATATTTATTGTTTTATACATACTTATACATTTACAATTAGCATGGTTCTATAGTGTGTAGAACCTCTTTTATTTATTTACGGGTGAACAATTTTCAAGATTTATAATTCATGTATATATGTATATAAATTTTCTACTTGGTGATATTAGATCAATTCATAGAGCTAATTACACATGGAATTGTAGCATGTAGTTTTTATTATAAGTTAAATCGGTGACGGGTTAGCGTAGAGAGGATGAGTGATTAGAAGGGTTAGATGATTAATTATATGTTTATATTATACAAATAAATGGATATATTTTTTAGCTGGACCGACATAGGATCTTCTTTTTTTGACGGGCATAACGGGCAGAAGCTCTGCCATTTCAATAAAGGAAGAGGGAACCAAGCAGGGTTACCGACATAGGATCTCATGTATGGATTCCACACATGCTGTTTATTGCTGGCACCAGTTTACGTAGCTAAGGATCAGACTGTGACCTAATTCTTCATTTTGATTTTCAGAAAACTCACACATAATCAAAGTCTTACTTCTATGTTACATGTATTAAATTTTATAGGTAGATCATGTTAGTGCACACTATTGCACCAGAGCTTCAAATTTAAATATGAAGCAGGATGTATGTTCTTACATGAGTCTCAGGCATCGAACATATTTCTTTCTTAATTTCTTTACCCATAAATAAATAAGCTAGGAAGAAACATCATATGGAATACAACACTCATAGAATTTCTTTTGCTAGCTGTGCTAAATTGCATGGGGTCCATATATTTCGCACCCTTGCAAGTAAGGTGCGATTATCTATATTCTAGTAGGAGTGCATACTATTTAAAATTCACACATTTCATATGTCTTAAGAATTTATATTATATTTTAGAAGCATAATATCTAAAATTATGTTAAAATCATATTAATATTTTTTAAAATATATAATGACATTTTAAATCTAAATTCAGTTATCATAATTTTTCTCATGTTTCCATATATACTTATACATAAAAAACCAATGTTAGAAAAGTTTGACAAAAGTTTAGACTACCATTTACGCTCAGATGGAACCACTACTATGTTTTCATATATACTTATACATAACAAACCAATGTTAGAAAAGTTTGACAAAAGTTTTTTTAACACTTAGATCTCATTTGTGATTGCCATTTAATGTAACATCACTACGAATGCATGGATGGCATATTCTTTGCACCATAATCAGCTTTCAATATTTCTACGTAATTATGAATTGCAATATGGCAACCCTCATCAAATTTGAAGCAAGTCTTGCGAGAAGCTAATCTACTGTACACTCTTTTTTTTTAACAAACCTGCTATTTCACAATCTAGTGCACGCTCACTTTTCCTTAGCAGAGACATGGTATTCCATCGGCTTGGGCTAGGAATTATATATTACTTTTTTAAGATAGAAGCTAGATGGTCTACGTTTATTCTCTTAACAGATTTAGCTATTCGTGCGGCCTGAATGGCTACAGGAAAAAATATTGACACGAAGCTTTTTTTAGCTAGCTTGTTTCTAAACGGATATTTTCAAGTGTCCTTGCACTACACGAAAGGTATGTTCTTTTTCTTCTTCTTGAAACTACACGGAAGGTATGTTCTGATCGTGACTATAGACAGATATAATGTGTCAAACGGAAATTACGGAGTTACGCAATCTAAAACCTTTCATTTAATCCTAATCTTTAATTTTGGACTGTGCTAATAAGGGCACATGTCCAGATTCATTTTTCATGGGCACGGAAAGAATCTGGTAGCCATGCATGCATGCATCCACGTAGATTCTTTTTGTGTTTTAAACTTTAAAATGTTTTATTTCTTAAAATGTAAATCAAAATTCAAATTCGTTTTTACGGTTGGCTTTGTCGCGATGAGATCTTCAAAACTAAATCCCATCTTGATATGTTTTGACAACTTTTTTTTTCTGACCCAAGTTAACAGATTGTATTCACTTAGTCACCAGGTATTGTCATGTTGATTACCATGTTAAAATCAAATGGTTGCCTGTTTATTTGAACTTCTCTACTCTATTTGAACGTGTAGATTATGGATATGACAGTAAAACATGTAAAAATTGTCTGGTAACGAGGAATTATTTGAATGGTAACTGCTAGATAGTAATATGGTAACTACAGTATTATAACCTAGTAACTGACGACGAAAAAAGAATCATCAAAACATATTAAGATGGGATCTTGTTTTGAAGTTCTTGTCGATTCGAACCCATCGGTGCAAACGGATCGTCAATTGGATTAATGGTTTAAGAGATAATTTATTTTGAATTTTCAATTATGGAAAAGATTCCTTATATGCATGTATGACGATTGCTTCCGCTCCTTTATAGGGGAGATTCTTAACCTCCACCCGCCGGATATAGAAGTTGCATAGGGCACGGACGTTAGATAGAATAATCGTTTAATTTTAGATGTAACTCTGAAAATTAATGTAGATGATGTGGATTAACGTGGTGGCTCTATTTAACAACCTCGTTTTACTTTTAGTATATAATAGATTTAGTATATAATAGATATTTTTCAGTACGTTCTCGTCGACTTCCCGTTCACTAATATAGCTCACCTATCATTCGACTTGTGCATTTTCTCAATCCACCACATACTTTCCTTGTTTTTCTCCCTTTCTCCCCCGATTACCCCTGTTTCCTCTTCTTCTTCTTCTTCTTCTTCTTCTTCTTCTTCTTCTTCTTCTTCTTCTTCTTCACCTATGCTACTCCTGGACAGTCATGAGTCTCTCCGCTCTCACCTACGCGCCACCATTGTTCAACTCTCGTCTGACGCGCCATCATCGTTCCACTCACCTGACGCGTCGCCTCCTTGATGTCGCCTCGTTGTCCATCATCACGCATCGTGTATCCTGAATGACTCCCACGCGAATATGTGGTACCCGACACCGGCGACGATGACGCCGGAGATGACTCTGGTGCCTCTACGAGGGGCTAATGAAAGGATATCTCTCTCCTAATTAGTTTTGTATGTTTGTTAACAACATAAGTTTGATCTTATAGTGTGCTAAAATATTATAGATACAATTGTTGAAATGCACAAGACAGTGGTTTACCCCTAAAAAGAAGAAAAGATCGAAGATGGTAGCCCGTAGATTTTATATTTATATTTATGTCGCAGGGCTACCGTACTATCAAGAGGGGTTGCTCATTGAATCATGTCGAACTTGAATCAAGTGAAATGAGGTGTCACATAACTTTACAAATAGTTAAGGTTAATCTAATCATTCACAAAATGAATCATGTCAAACTTGAAAATGGAAATGAGTGCGTTTAAAAGAGACAAAGAGACAATCAAATGGAAAAGTTTTCAAGGAATCAAAAGTTATGTTACACAAAAATGTAAAATATACTCCATACTAACTAAGTGTAACAATATTTTATAAAAATATAAATATTCCATGAGGTCTACGGAATAATAACATCACTGGAAGATAATGTGATGCCACTAATAAAACGGCTGTGTGCATCTTTGGATGGCTGGGAACACCCTCCATTTCGAAAATAACAAGAGATATATGATGGATGGAGAAGAATTAAGTACTCATATTTATTCTTGAAGGTCTATAGAAAATAGTAAACACAGTGGTCCAAATTCCAGAGAGTTAAGCAGATCGGCTTAAACATGGTCCAAACTCTGAACATATTCTTTTAATCCCGCATATAAGCCCAGTAGAGCATTAAGGCGTCCCTCATCAAGAATTATGCATGAAGTTTGGTCGAAAGGGCGCCACGTCTGGACGGGCGGGCTCAACACATGGATCATGCTAACATAATTGAAGAGCCAATGAACTAAAGACTCAGATTCCTTTCTCAGAGTTCTTTCTCCAATGAAATGATTGAAATTTTTCTAGACAATGACTAGTGCTATCACTCATAGATAAATGGTGAGCCAACTCTCATTCCCTTTGTTTTTTGAATGAACTTATCTTTTGTGGTTACATAATTGCAATTTTCCTAGACAGTGACCACCGCCATTGTCATACAACTTCTACATTATTTTTTAGTATTGTATATTCCCATTTCTTTATTTGTGTCACTTTGTTGAACTGCAGCTCGTTCTTGTGGGGAAGGTTTCACTAATGCATGATAAACCTTAGGACGGAAAAAAAGTGTTGTGGAATATGGCGACATTGCTTGTTTATATACAATTATGCATACATAATAGCAAAGCAACTTGCTCCTGAAGTTGTTCTTTACAGTTTGCTTATCTTCGCAATATATATGAAACACCTGTACAACTCCGTTCATCAAGAGGCCGAAGTTTCCTCAGGTATATATTCCTTTCCTCATCATTTCTACAAACTCTTCATAGTCTATATTCCCGTCCTGTGAATTTAACAATGACAGTGGTTAAATATGTTCAGATGGCGCTAAGTGGGGGAAAAAAAGCTCACCTTGTCTTTGTCAACTTCATCCAGTACTTCTTTAATATTTGCTTCATCACCCATTCCGTACTCTGTCATGGCTTGTTGAAGTTCGTCTCTTGATATGTACCTACAGTTACAATTATGCATATTGTCTATGATTTATTTCTGTAGCAGTCTATGATTAATATCTGCTGTCTATTCTCAGTGTGGGTAGTCATATTTTTTGAAACTTGTTGACTTCCCGGCACACGCACAGACACAAAACAGTTAACCAGCATGTCACACCGCCCCTGAGTTGTTCACTCCAAGCAGAAATTAATGCAAGAACAGCATGGATTATCATGATTTTTTATACATTAAATAACATGATCGGTACGTAAATTGATTTCAGAAGTTTATTATCTGTTAACTGTATCACCATCTACAGTGATGCACGCAAGATAAAATAAATTTGTTGCTTAGCGCAATTAGTATTACCCGCTGTTGTCTTTGTCAAAGTGTTGAAATGCAAGGAGCAAATCCTCCTCCTTTTCCAGCTTATGTTTATTCATCATAGCAGTCAGGAATTCCGTGTAATCTATGCTGCCACTCTTGTCTACATCAACCTGAGTCACAGTATGGTCAGTGAAATCTTCATATACTTAACTTACGGTGAATAATGAAATAAAAAGAAAAGGATCTTACTGCTTCCATAAGCTTTTGAACTTCTGCTTCACTAATCTTTGATCCTAACTTCGTCAAACCAATCTTCAGTTCTTCCACTGTGATTGTACCACTCTTGTCTGTATCCATGTTATTGAACATCTGTTTCAGGCCCTTGATTTCCTCCGGTGATAGGTTCTCTGCAATTACCTTGAAAATGAATTGAAACGAATAGTGTGTCAGCCTAATTACACTGCGACAAAGTAGCAGTCATCTTTGTTATTAAGGAGGATTCACCTTAAGCGCTAGTTGTTTTAGCTTGTTCATTGCCTTGAACTGCTTCATTCTTAGTAGGACCGCGCTATCGATAGGTCTGTCAGATGCACCACCTTTGAGCCATGGATGTTCTGCACACGGAGACGTTGATTTATCAGGATGGCCTATAAAATATACAAATGCAGAAAAGATGTACATTCATAACCCCCGACGGTGTACTACCTAGGGCCTGTACTGCAGTAATACGCTTCTGGGGATCTCTACATAACATTTGTATGATAAGATCCTTTGCACTGTCAGATATCGTCGGCCACGGGCTGCTACTGAAATCAACTTCACCCACTAGTATAGCATCGAATATGCCCTTCTCCGTTTCTGCTCAGATTTGCAAACTGCAACATTTAGTTCTGTGATATACAGAATGTAGTATGTTAAGCTGAAGATGTATGATAAAATTACCTGCCCAGAAAGGCGGTGACCCACATAAAAGAATATACAAGATCACTCCGGCGCTCCAGACGTCGATCTCTTTCCCATAATTTCGATGCAAAACTTCTGGCGCCACATAGTATGCACTTCCTACGATGTCCTTGTACACTTTTCCTGCATTTGTTGGAAAAAAAGGCAATATATGGTTATATGCAATGCTGAGCTGAATTTTTCGCGCGGATTCTTCTTCGTATTATGGTCGTGGACTCATTGAGACTGTAGTCTGAATAATGTGGGCAAATGGTGCAAAAGATTGTGGGGGTGGTACTGAGTTCTGACCTTCTTCGATGAAAACAGAGAGCCCGAAGTCGATGGCCTTGAGTGGCGCATCCTCAGCGGGGTTGGCGAGCAGGAAGTTCTCGGGCTTGAGGTCCCGGTGCATGACCCCCATGAAGTGGCAGACGTGGACGACGGTGAGGATGTCCCGGCACACGGCAGCGGCCTGGCGCTCGGAGTAGCTCCCCTTGGCCGTGATGCGGTCGAAGAGCTCCCCGCCGGAGCAGAACTCCATGACGAGGTGCACGCCGTCGGTGTCCTCGAAGGCGCCCCTGAACTCGGCGATGTTGGGCTGGCCGCTGAGGTGCTGCAGGATGGTGACCTCCCGGCGCATGTCCTCCACGTCGGCGCGCCGCACCAGCTTCCGCTTGGACACCGACTTGCAGGCGTACTTGAGCCCCGTGGCGCGCTCCGTGCACAGGTACGTCGTCCCGAACTGCCCGCTCCCCAGCTTCCGCTCCAGGTGGTACTGCGACCGCACGTCCGCCATGGGCCGCTGCAGCACCGGGCCGATCGCGCCGCGGGACGTCTTCCGGGACATCGACCCCGGCAGGAGGCTCGGCAGCGGCGGCCGGCCGGACGACGGCTTCGGGAATGCCGGCCGTTGTGGTGTCGATGGCGGCGGCGGACGCGGTGGCTTACCGTGCCCGGCCGGTGCTGCCGGCTGGTTTCCAAACGTCGGCGGCCTCTCGATCGTCCCCGACGTGATGGGTATCTCGTACGTCTTGGTGAAGCAGTTCCCCATTGTCCTTCTTTTCCGGTGGCGGAGCTGAGCTGGGAAGGAATGAGATGGAGGTTTTGAAGCGGGGTTTTTGAGCTGCTTGACGTGACCGATGCGGCTGATATGCCTGTCCCCGTCGCGCGTTTGCTTTTGATCTGGGGTTTGAGCTTTATGCGCTGTTTTGGTTCTCGTGAGAGGGAAAAGAAAGATTCAAAGAAACTAATCACGCCTCGGAATCACGCTATCTTGTGCTCTGATTTTATTCGTCGTCGGTGATGCAGAGACGACGGCGCACAGCCGCACAGCCAAGTTTTTCTCTTTTCTGAAAGTGCCGCCAAGCCAAGGTATTTCCCCTCACTCTGGCTTTGATTATTAAGTAGCCGCATCTGTTTATGCTTCGTTGCAAACCGCGTCTAAGTTGAAATATTCCACCCTATAGCCCGATACCAGGTGAACAATTCACCCCTGGCTGTGCAGTTCCCACGGTCGTTTAACCTGTCTTTTAACAAAACTATCACAGTCAGTGAGGTCAAAGAAAAAGGCGTGAACACTCTGAGACTCAGAAGGACTCTGTGGGTGATCTAGTGGTCCAATTAGGAGAGGTGGTTGATTTAGTGGCAATTCAGTAAAATGAGGAACCTGAGAGGGTCAGGTGGTTGATCTAATGAGGAACCTGAGATTCAGAAGGACTCTGTACAGGGTCAAGTTCAAGGTGCATGACTTATACCTTCACTGGGCATCTAATAGGGTGTTCGGTGTTCCCATATAGATCTCTCTGAAAGGTTAAGATGACTCTGAATGGTGAAATTTTTCATGTGGCTAAGCACCAAGAAAAGAATTCTGACCAAGGACAACTTGTCTAAGAGAGGCTGGACTGGAAACACTCAATGCCACTTCTGTAGTCACGAGGAAAATGTAGATCATCTGCTTTTCCAATATCGGCTGACCAAACTTGCGTGGCAAATTGTCATGTGTGCCTTGAGTTTACCCAGAATGCCGCTCAGCATTGAGGACCTGATGGGAGACTGGCTCATGTCTTTCTCGCCTTCTCACCGCAAGCTGATGCTGATAGGAGAGGCTGCTGTGTGTTTGGTTGTCTGGAAGATCAGAAACGAAGCTTGCTTTGACAGAAAATTTCCTAACAATCCTGCAGCAGTAATATATAGAATTTGTAACCTGATCAATAGCTGAGCCATGTTGCAGAAAAGCCAAGGACGAGGAGAGCTTGAAGAAGGGTCAGTGAGGAACTGAGGATCTAGATGGTGCTGCGAGAAGCTTTCTCCAGAATGTACGGCTGGAGCATTTTGCCTAGGTTGATGTTCTGATCAACTACAGATTTATGCTCTGTTCTCTTACCAGCTTATTGTGTGTGAAACTTGAATTCTCGTATGCTTTGCCTGCCCTGCGACTGCGAGGAGGCCTGAGTGCTTGGGTGATTTCCGCCGGTGTAGTGTTTGGAAATCCCCAGTTCCAAATTTGGGGAACTCTCTTCCTGTTTTCCTTTTCTTTTAACCTTGTATAAGAGCATCTCCACCGGTGGTCTCTAAATCGGTGTCCGGCACCCCCCAATTGGGTCTCCTTTGAAGGGCGTCGGACATGTGTCCGGTCAACAGTTAGAGTCCGTCCACAGCGGCACTCACTAAAGACCCCTCAAACGCGAGCAAACTGTCGAACACCTCGCGGGCGCCGGGTTGGCGCCGATGAACAACAAAAACGATGAACACAAATTGATTCAAACATTTAAACGAGATTTAACAAACTTACAATTTCTAATCTAAACGAGATTTAACAAACTAAACCTAGACTAGGGACGAGAGAGAAGGCCTATTCATCGTCGTGCACGGCCGTCGCTCATCACCATATTTCTTGACGCCGGAGAAGAGATGCATCTTCGTGGCCGGCGAGGGGGAGAAGATGCGAACCAAGCCAGGAAAGCAACGACGCTTCACTTCTGGCTATCGCTCATCTCCGTTCCCATCGGCTACAGCCTTTAGAAACGGTCTCGTAGCCTGAGCCCTGGAGGCTTCTGGCTTTGGTGGCGCCGTGTTCGATTCACCGCCGTGACATGCGGCGGGGCGTTTGATGGGAAGCCTCTTCGGCTTGCGGTGCCCCTTTCTTCGGTGACGGTGACGCTGCTGACCAAGATGCTAGCAGCGCTGGGCCGGCGCCTTTCTTCGGTGACGGCGACGCTGCTGATGGCGTCGTCGGTTGTAGAGGCAGATCGGGCAGCTCGGGGTTGTCGTCGTCGTCGCCGTCCTCGTCGTCACGGTCGTCGTCCGTTGAGGACAACTCCGGCGTCGGCTCTCGTCGACCGCTACGACGTGCCTCGTACTCCTTATCCACCACGGCGTGCCAGTAGGGCGCCGAGATGGAGTACTTGGGGTCGAGCTTTTGCTCGTCCGGCATCTCCGTCCACTTGCAGCTGATGAACTCGACGCGTTCCTGGCCGCTGAGCCGCGGCGCCACCGGAATGTTGGCAGCGCTCCTCGCCCATCCGTCCGGAAGGGTGGCGTCCTCGGGCACCGGCAGCTGGTGGCGGCTGCTCAGCCGCGCGGTCTCCAGCGAGACCACGTATGGACGAGCGCTCTCGGCCTCCCCGCGCCACATGGCTCGAGGAACGCCTTGGCCATCTCCGCCTCCTCGTTGCGACGCCGGAGTTCCTCTAGCTGCTCGTGGCGATGCTGCCCAAGTTTCTTGGGGGAGAGGAAGAAGTGTTTGTGTGAAGATGAGGGCTGCGCTGCGTCGGGTTTTAAAGCGGCCGGAGGAGCGGGGTTGGGTGGCCTGCATTAACGCGGCCACCGCTTCGCCTGGCCGCGCATTGACGCCGATGAAGTGTCTGCAGGGCGCCGCCGCGGCCAGGCGCTGCGACTCCAGCATGCGTCGCTTCCGTCTGCGACGTTGGAAGCGACGCCGCGTTATTGCGAGGCGTCGCTTCGGTATGCGGCGCGTGATGACAGGCGTGGCGCCGTCTAGTCGCCTCGACATTAAACGAGGCGCAACGGCCTCCTGCACAGCGTTCGTTAACACGGGAAGAGCCTCTCGTGTCTATGACGGGCGGGTCAGCGCTGTCAGGGCCATGCGCGAGACGATGTCCGGCACCCCAAGGAGGGCCTCCAAGTATAGAGGCCCTAGGGGGTGCCGGACATAAAATCGCTCGGGGCGAGACTTTGGAGGTGCCGCTGGTGCACGTTTTTTGTGTCCGCCCCCCCCCCCCCCCCCCCCCCCCCCAAGGGTCTTTAGGGGAGTCCTTTAGAGGCCCCCGGTGGAGATGCTCTAAAAACTGACAATTTCTTTATATGAAATCGACCAGGCGGCTCGTTTGGTCAACAAAAAACACATACTAGGTACACCCGACTAGACCCGAGCCCCAGCCTGGCACGACATCGTGACGGGCGGGCTGGTTTGGGCTAATAGAGCCCGGGACAAGAAAAGTCCAGAATATGCTAAATCTTATTTTAATGAAATTGTAATAATCAGTTTATTTATCTAAAAATATTATTAAATTGCAAATTTCTAATGCTAAAGTAATGGCATTCTTGGGCCTTGGCTATGCTGGGGTTGGCATTTTCATATCCATCTTAGCAACAGTCGGCCTATGGCATTGTCCCAAACTCAATTTTGTACACATCTTTGTTTGTACAATACTACTTGCCTATTTCCCATAGGAAATGAGGATTCTACCCTTTACCCCTCATGGTAATGTATCTCGTATGCATATTGTACACTTGTTGTCGAACAATAGTTAAGTTGTTTATCAAAGTTTAGGAATCAAAAAGAGTATTACGCATCCATCGCGCAAGCTTGCCGTAGTCTCCATCTATCGCAATTTAAGGCAATGATGGATTTCAGATTGGGTTCCAGTAGCAATGGAAGGGATCTTGCTCGAGATGTACAATGCGGCAAGAAGATTGCCATTGAGGCTCTAGCTAAAAGGAGGAACCCTTGAAGGACCACTGTGCACAAAGGTGAGCCTCAACTAATAAGAAGTTGGGAATAAGCGTTAAACCGAAAGTGTATAATCGCATACCGCCCTGTCAATTGTAAGGAAATGTAAAGGAAAGACCGAATAAAGGATAGGATGGATGTAGAAAGGCGTGATGAAGCAGATATGATGCTTTGGGGCAGGATGCAATTGTATGTTTGTGAAGATGTAATTGATGTTCATGTAGAAAACAAATATGCTGCACAATGTCAGAGCAGATTTTGTGCCACGTCACCAGTGATCCTGGTGGGTTAAATAAATAAATAAAAAAGTTTCGAAAAATTCGGAAAAAATTCCATATCTATACAATGACATATGCTATAAAAGTGCAAAATATCAACTTAAAATACTTTGTGTTTTGGACTACATAAAAATGAAATAAGTGTAGATCTGAATATGTGTATTTTCAAATCTCTAGATTTATTAGGAATCTTTCATTTGTGTGTAGATCAGAATACAATATATTTGAATTTTATATTTTGCATGTTTGTAGAATACACGATTAGCTATGTTTCAGATTTTTTTAAACTCGTAATTTTTTTTTAAACGGCAGGATCACTGGTGCTAGGGTGCAAAAACAGTTTTCCATTTACAATACCGCATATTTCGATCCAAATTTGTACAGTCCACTAGTCTTGGTTGGTCTACTGTAGCACGACATTTTTTTCTATTTTCCCATTTTATGTTTTTTTAGAAACACAGTACAAACGTAGAGGCTCACATACACGCGCGCACACTCACCCATATGAACGCACACACGCACACCCTACTCCTATGAGCACCTCCGAAATACTGAGCCGGCGGATCGAGTCTTGAGATTGATGAAGTCACCACGGGCGCCTCGCTGTCGACGGGAACGTCGCCTCCCACTGAAAGAATATTCCGCCTAAATGCAACACACAGACATCAAACCTAGGGTTTGAACTCTGGTGGGCTGAGGGTACAACCACCCTGCTAACCATCCAACCACAGGCTTTGTTATCTCCTTTTGTACATTTTTGTTTTCCATCAACGAGAGGCCGGGTCTGTTGCCACTCCAGCCCTAGAAGGCCATACGGAGGCGCAGAAAACCGGCGACGCCACCGTCGACCGGGACAGAAACTCTAGGCGTCGTCTGATCGCATCTGCTCCTCGACTCCTCATACGTACCAGTTCATACGACCAAAGAAGAGAACCTTTCACACAGGAAAGATCATACACAGCTATCTGGCAGACGCACGATATTGTAAATGTTAAGTTTAGCACGGTCCAGTCTAACCCCCTATTTTTCGATCCTTTTCCGTGGTGCCGCTCACAATGATCAATTTGAGCCTATGGGTTAGGGACCTTTATATAGTGCTAATTTCGGTTATACTTAAACCATAAATCCGCAGATAATTAGTTTAGAAACTTCAGGTTAACCAAACCAACCACGTTCATTAACCATGTAGGAGTCTCAATCTACGATTAGTTCCAGAAGCACACGTGTGTGAGTCACGTGCCGAATTTAAATTATAATTCAAATTCACGGGATTTAATCAATTCCTATAGCCACCACATGAACAACCTGACTTTCCTGATAAATAAGAGCATCAAATGACTGTCGGAAATTATTTAAAAGTAAATCACACACATGTGATCTTTGAATTTATGGAAGCAGATGTTCTAATTTTTTTAAATCCATGTCACACGTTCTATAATCTTGGTTACTTTCAAACGGAAGTAGTGCTATTTTAATACATATTTTCTATCTTCGTGCCAAGTTGTTTTTTACGTAAAAATGACTACAGGGACTAACATGGCTCATAGTTTCATGTAACATATTATATTATTTAAAAAAGATAATTGGATGGTACATAGGGACTCATCAAATTATTGTAAGTCATCTCACAGATAATTTTTTAATTGTACCACAAACTCTAACCATCATGTTATTGTAACTCTTTGTCGTATCCTCATAATAACCAATACTTTTGGTCATTTATTTGATTTACATGATTTATTCTACCCTTGTCAAACTAACTCTTTAACCCAATGGTTGTACTATGACCTCACTTGCATAGGCCGTGTCCTAAAACATCACTACTACATTGTTATGAAAAACAGTGTTCCACCCTTCTTCATTTGTCATAATTTGTTCTACAGCTTAATTGGCAAATTTCAATGATGACTACTATTAATAATTAAGAATAAGAGAGGAAATAAAGTCTCTCGCAAAACATTGAGACTGACATAAAAGTATTTAATCACACCATAGGAAGACCATATGAGGTTGAAGTAAGCCCATGAAAACTTTTGGTTGTGAAGATATTAAGTTATATTATTTAGTTTATACACTTTAGGAAGATCAATTAGACGATATAATTACCATCGCATATTAATCGTGATTTTCTTAATGTAACTGAAAATCCATTAACTTGTGACTTTTGCCGACACAATTATGTTAATATGTTTGTTTTTGTCTTATTTAATTATGAACCTCTTTTGTGTATGATCTACGAATAAAAAGAGGGTGTTGGAATGATGACCAGATGTGTAGTTTTTTTGGAAACTTCTGATTATTTCTCTACCATATTGTGCTTATCTAGCATATTTTATTAAAGTAAAAAATTGGGATATGAATCGTTAAAATAAGGGTGACGCCTAATAAAGCAGAATTGTTTCTTTTTCGTTGTTCAACTTCGGAATTTACTTTGTCTCGAATCTCATCTCTAAAGTTATTTTTCGTTAAAAAGAAATTGTTTAAATTTCTATCAAGCTCCATTCTCCTAAGTATATTTTTGGTATGTTATCTTGCTATATTCTTCATGAACATGTCATCGGGGCGAGATGGGTGTCATGCAGAATAAAATCCTGTTGGATCCATCTAATCATTGCGGTTTCCAAATAGATCGACGCTCATCGAACAGTGGTCCGGTACCAGTTATTCTCATGGCTTGTAATTTTATCTATTTTTATAATCAAACATCACCCTTTTAGCCATATCTGCATAACTGTGGATAACTACATTCTCGATTGTGCATAATTTTAAAATATTTCTGGATGTCCACTTATAAAAAAATTAAATATAGATTGATCCATATGTAGTTGTATCATTTATGGACTTGTACGGGTAAAGAAAACAAATCCGGATTTGGAAAATATGTACACACTGCTTCTATGGATGTACAGACCCATGAGATTACTTTTTGTGATACCTAAGCCGGACAACAATTTTACATCATTAAAAAAATTGTGATTCTTCAAGCAGTACTTTGTTTACACAATTTTCAAAAGTGATTAAGCATGTAGTATTTAATGTCCATACATCGTTTCACTAATTACTTTTTCTTCAATTAATAGGCCGGCGCTTGAGTCCTTCAGGATCCAAGAGACCCATGCAGCCACGCTAGGTAGTTTCTTTCTTTTTTAAATCTGGTTCCTTCGGTTTGATTCGTGGTGGCGACCTTGTACTGCATGTTATACGTAACACATCTAAGATCCCCTGAAAATCGTAACAAATCTGGATATTTTCTTCTTTAATTGTAACAAATCTGGATATTTTTTTGTTCTCTTCTTATGTTTGTACGTGACCATCTATACGTGACAACTTTTACGTAACACCTAAAAGTTTTCAATCTGAGCCATTAAAAATAAGACCGATGGTTTAAATATTTTAGTCTATGTGGCTTAACGTGGTGCCTCAAAAAACTAACTCATTTTACTTTTAGTATATAATAATAGATAGATGATAGCATATTTTCTACAAAAGTGGAACAATTAATATGTCTTTTCACCAGTCTATATGTCATCTGTTCTAGTGTTGAATTTTCGTATCAAAGAAGTAAATCTACCATGTTTCTCTTTAGAACTACGAGCAACTCAGGAGTTAGGTGAACATTTTCTTATAACACATCAATGTTTTTCGCAAATAGTGGAACAACATTCATCATTTTCTTTATATGGAGCTTTCTCGATATGTTGGTATAATCTTTTTTTACACGTATTCTCTAATACTTATTTTTTCTTTGATGTGATTTATAACTATATTCGTTATTTTGAAAATTTTAAAACATTAGAAGTTATATTTGAGCGGCCCACAAAGGTTGACATGTCCGATGATTCCTTATGTCCAGCTAAAGGTAGGAGATAGGAGCTCATGTCTTCTTTCTCTCAGAACTGATCAGCTACCAGTGAGGTATATATTTTCATGAAATTTTATTTGACAATGAATAACAAAAAATTATTATGTTTTTCCTGGTTGAGGTCGTTTGGATTTTGCGAACTCATACCTTTTTCAGTAGTATAAATATACATACTTGAGTGAGACAAGCCAGTCCCTCCGTAAAAACAATCTAGGGGGTGAAGTGTTACCCCTTTTCAATTTTTTTGGTTCAGTACCCAGCCAAAGCCATCTGCACCACCAAACGCCCAAAACTTCGCTTTTCAGCCAAGAGAGAAAAATGGCATGTGAGGTGATTAATTGCTGTCAAAGTTAAGGAAGCACTTTGTGTGACCAGTACCTTTTATTAAGATTAACATCTCTGATTCATCGACTAGAGATATATACAAGGTTCAGTGGAGGGAGATCATTATTCTTTACCAAAACTCCAAAGTACCTTTATCTTCCTTATTATTACTTTGGCCGTATTAGTTTACAAGGCATTGACTCGACCAACGACACATAAACAATCATCAGCCTGCACAAAAACGATGGGCGATCGATGGTTGAGAAGAGTAGATTGAAAGTTAACGGGGCCCAACTCCCAACCTATCATTCTCACGACTACTGTAGCTCCGATGACTTCTTGAGTTGTGATAGGCTCGTTTAGTAGGTGATGTAAGATCCAACACCTGAAATGCGTATATATGAGGTGACCCTGTGCGTCCCTGTTATACCTCAGTCGTCCCAACCTAGGAAGAAAAGCTCCAAGGAAGACGCCTAAGTTGCATCCACCACCATATCAGCTCCCGCCCAAGGAAAGATGGCGTTTCCGGCTTACAGCGTCACCAGGAAAGAGATCGAGGGGTTCTGGAGGAGAAAGGAGACGGAAGAAGAAGAGCGGCGCTTTGCGGCCGAGAAGGAGGCTGCAAGAACCAAGGCCAAGACTCTTAAGGTCAGGCTCTGCGGTCAGCTGTATTTCTTTTCTCCATCCCAAAATAAGACGCTCAAA
The DNA here is from genome assembly GCA_026929855.1 of Poa annua. Taxonomy (NCBI): domain Eukaryota; kingdom Viridiplantae; phylum Streptophyta; class Magnoliopsida; order Poales; family Poaceae; genus Poa; species Poa annua. The sequence goes on from CM049433.1 coordinate 79,917,344, forward strand.
ACATCATCTTCGTCACCACACAAATAATAGAATAAAAGGACTCTGTTATATCCCTTCAATTGTTATCATCATGAAACTTCTGAAAATTTGATTTGTAAATAAAACATGTAATGAACATGATGTTGGAGTGGCCGAAATTTCTGGAAAGCAGATGGAGGATTATATGCTTTTCGAGCAAATGATAAGGGAGATTCTTGAGGAGGGAAACGAAGGGGACACAAGGAAGATGGAGAGAGGAATCAAGAAGACAATCTGGACCGAGGCACGGATCGGCATCAAGCATTGGTAACCACTTGTAACAACTTTCCTGTAGTAATTCTGGCATCTAGAGTGCGTCCCTTTCCAAACAGTGTCTTTCCGGTGTGATGTGGGGAACAATCTGTATCCCACTCCATCCAAATCCATAGTTGGATGCCCTGTCACAACTCACAATACCACAATGCTACAAGTAATGGTTAGGGAGTACTCTACGGCATAGGTAATGGAAGTAATAATTCAATATCGATCATACTCTAGGCGTACACGTCAAATTTTTGATTCTGGTGATACATCATACAGTTATAGGTGTATTATAGAAAAGATGCATCATACAGTGTATTATATCCTTTACGTCCTTAAGGAATCTTTCTTAGTTATTTAGATACGTGTGTCTCAACATGTTCTCCTATTGGGTGCAGGTGGAAAAGAAGCACTTATGCTTATCTAAATGAACCAGCAGTGATGACATCAGTGGATGAGAACGGCAGAAGGAAACACGCCATCGCATACATTCCACAAGACAGATGCGTGAAAGTTTGCTCATCAATCCCTGCTACGTTTGTCATATTCTAGGTATTCATTCCAAGGATGACCAAATCAAAAACTGTGTACTGGTATATGCATCAGCTGTTATAATAAGTCTGTAATAAATTATGATGTGTATAGGTTTGACCAAGTGCTACTTGTGTAATTAAGTTGATAACCTTGTTGATTTGCAATGTACAGAATGAAGAACATTTTCACTTCCGAGTAATTGTCAAAACATTTATGCTTGGTACAGACATGTCAGCAATCCTAATGGCTAGAGCAAAAGGTTGATGGCTTCATTCCCCATATACTTGAGGGTGGAGTGTTTGGCACTATTATTTTCATGAAATAAGACATAGACAAACTTTGACATGAAATTATTTTTTATATATCTTTGAAAAATTGTTGGAGCTGAAAATTAATATTCACAATAGCGAAATATCCAGTTTTGATTGGGCCAAAGAGGTTGAATATAAGTACAAAGATTTATTCGGGCGTGAATTAGGGGCCCTTCCATTTAGATATTTGGGAATCCCTGTTCATTCCCGTAAGCTTAGAAAAATGGCGAATGGAAACTAGTCAAGAACCGCTTTTAAAGGAAGTTGTCAAGCTGGTTGCACAAGTTGCTCTCATATGAAAATCGTATTGTCCTCGTCAATTCCGCGTCCACAAGCTTACCGACATCCATACTTTCCTTTCTTGAGTTACCCAAAAGGGGTAAGAAAGAAGTTGTATTTTTATACATCATGATCCTTCTCGCAAATCGATTGCCATAAAAGAAAGTATAAACCCAATAAATGGGACACCCAAAAGGGGAGGTTTTAGCTAAAAAAAATGTTTACTTAACAAAGGATTTTTAAAACTTTTAAATAAGTAAGCTATGCGGCGAGAATTGCTACACAATAACTGTCTCCACTATAGGGAAGCGAGCCCACTCACCTGGTTAGGGAAGCGGATGTACAACCCAGTCACCCATGTTTAAGTCCTCACGGATGAGAATTTGGGTTCTTATTATTTCACAAATAAAATCTGCTATAGGGGCTTCCCCTACCACATTACTTTTAAAAAAACTATTTCTAATATAAAACTTTGTTTCAAGTTACAGCAAGATGAACATATTTTTCTTTTTGGAAAGGTCTAATGAGGCTAAACAAGCGATTCTTTAGTAGAGCTTATTTTCAAGGTGGTAATGGGTCAAGCACCCGTTTTGTGGAAGAGATTTTCCGCTTTCCCAACAGAATCCCATATCTATATAACTGTCGAGGTGTTGCGCCCACGGAACAGGGATAGTCACCCTCGAGGGAAGTTCGTGAAGGGGGACTGATCACGTTAGTCAACAACCCTCAACCGGCCCGGCGACGGTGCTCGTCGTGCCTGTAGAGGGATAACACGACAGAGATGGACTCAAGCCCGTACCCAGGTTCACGGCCCTCAAGAGGAGGTAAGACCGCTACTCCTGCTTGTCTGTATTGCTCTGTAGGGGGTACAGCACAATGAGCTTGCCGAGGGCTCGGTTGCGGCAGCGCAGAGCTCAAAGAGGGAAGCAATGGTCTTCTTCCTCCTCGAGTCTGCTAAGCTAGGCTAAGTTATGGCGCCAGTAGGCGAGTGATTTGTCGATCAGCCGTCCTCCGCTACGGAGGCGCTCCCCCTCCTTATATAGGCGCCCCGGGCCTCATCCCTGCGTGCTGCGCAGTGGAAGGGTTCCCACATGGCGACGAAACGGTGGAGCGGGGTGCACCGCAGCTGGGTTGTCCATGGACTCGGTCCATGGTCGCAAAGTCTGCCTTCGTGACAGAAAAGCCGCCGCCTTCGCTGGGCGGCCAGCTGGTACTGCTGGGATCGTGGGGGTACCCACGGTGACGTCGTCCTTGGAGCGTAGCGCCGGCCAACTGCTTTATCACCAAAGAGGAAACCCTCGTAAGCCGGCGCAGGGGACACAGCTTTGTTGACTCCTTTAATCACCAAAACGGCAACTGCGGCGCCGTCGTCATCGCGCGCAGACGCGCGCGTCACTCTGCGGCGCGGCAGTGGCCATGTGCGCCTTGCAGTGGTTCCTTCGGAGCGAAGTATCTCCACAGGGCTGGGGCGGCCTGTGGAGGGATTGGTGTTGACCCCTCTCCAGGGGAGAGGGCCCTGTAGAGGTGCAGCCTCGGGAGGGGCCTCGCCAGGCCTTCGCTGCCCTCTTCAGCCCTCTCGAGGGATTTTCCTCTCGAGGGTCTCTCCAAGCGCTTTGCTCGGTCCTTAGCCGTTTCAACGACTCTGTCGCGTGTGAGGGCTGTGGAGAGTGGGCTCTGCACACCCTGGATCTCACGGGGCCGACAGTAGCCCCCGGGCCCATGACGGGCACGGCGAGGCCCATCGGGTCCAGACGAAGCGTCGTGGGTCCAATATGTCCGGCCGGCCCGTGACACGCGTCGCTCGGAGATGAGTTTGCGGCGACTCGGTTTCTCCGGTAGAAACGTGCGTCGTGGGGGGTCCCACCACGATCACCACGACCGCGCCTTGGTAACTGTCCAAACGCGGTATAAAGCTGCGCGCCGGTCCGAACCGCAGTCATTACTCACTTCTGCGCTCCAGCCTTTCAACTCTCGACCTCCTAGCTTTCCTTCTCCGGCGAACTATCTGCTCCTCCTTCTCCTTGTCCTTTCGCACCCTTCTTCTTCTCCGGCAATGGGCGGACCCAAAGGCAAGGCGGCGATGTCCACGCTCCCCTCCGATGCGCAAGGCGAAGAGGCGCTTGGCCCCGCCCTGATCGGGGTGCGCGTCGATGCGGCGGCGCTGGGCAAGATTCAGCACCTGGTCACCGGGAAGACCAATGAGCATGGCGCCAGCGCCATCCAGGCCGCGAGGCACGGCCGCCTTCCGACGGGGGTTTTCCCCATTTTCCTCCACACTCTCTTCGCCGGACTGGTGCCTCCGTATTCGCCCTTCCTCGAGGTCGTCCTGGAGTTCTACCAGATCCACCTTCTCCACCTACACCCCAACGCTGTCCTCGTGCTCTCCATCTTCGCCTACCTGTGCGAGACGTATCTGGGGGTGCAGCCCTCGGTGGCCCTCTTCCGGAGCTTCTACGCGCTCCGGAACACCGCGAAGGCCGAGCGGACGGGGTGCGTGTCCTTCCGCATTGCAGACGGCATGGGGGACGTTTACATCCCCATGTCGTGGAGCGACGACAAACCCGTCACGGCGGTGTCGAAGAAGGTGGACGACTTCAGGCAGAAGTGGTTCCTCATCGGCGTCAAGTCGCAGAGCTCCTTTCTCGAGGTCCCGGAGGCGCCGCCCGTGAAGAACACCCATTGGGGGAAGCAGGCCTTCCAGGGCCCTAAGATCGGAAGCCTCGTGGCGCTCATGAGGACGCTTCGGGAGAACGGCCTCACCGGCCAGATGATCGCAGAGGACTTTGTGCGCCGCCGCATCGCTCCTCTGCAGGCGCACAAGAAGCCGATGTGGATGTACGCGGGTCCCTCCGACTCGATGCGACTCCACCCCTGCGACCATCTCCCCACCGTCGTCGAGACCATCATGGGCGGCCTCTTCATCAACCCCGACGTGTCCGTGGCGGTTGCGGCAGAGCTGAGGCCTCTTCATCAGATAAACCTGGCCTCGCGCCTGGCGATTCTGGAGCGGATGCCCAGCTTCACCCCACTAGGCCTGGCGGGGGAAGAGGAGGAAGATGGGCCCATGCCCGTGGCGAGGGGGCAGGATGCTGCGGATTCGCCGTACGCGTCTGACGCCGAGCAGGGCGACGTTGCGGCCGGGGCCGTTCCCTCGGCAGGCGGAGCGAGCTCATCAAGGGCCTCGCCCCCTCCTGAGGAGGTCTTCGAGCTCTCCTCCGGTGACGATGAGGATGAGGCCGGGGCGGGGCGACAGGAGCCCCGAACCAAAGCGGCCCACGACAGGCCTGCCGGGGAGCCCCCAAGCATTTCCCTCAAGAGGAAAGCTGAGGCGGCTCCTGAGGGATCCGGAGTCCGGGCCACGCCTTCTTGGCGTTCGTCCGGCATGGCGTGGGTTGACACCCGTGCCAAGAAGACAGGATAAGTGTTCTTGGTCTTGATTTTCTTCTTCAGTCTTTTGCTTGTCTCCTCCCCCTGACCGATTTTCTTGTCTTCTGCCAGCGACCCGGCGCCTGCAAAGCGCCGTAGGCTCCGCAAGGCTGCGGACGTGAAGAAGGCCGCTCCAGAGGCCGCGGCAGAGGCCGCCACAGAAGAGGCCTCGAGGCCTGCGGAGGAAACCCTCGCAGACCCTCACGGGGACACTCCCCAGGCCGAGGCCACCGCGCCGCCTCTGGAGGAAAAATGCCCCGAGGAGCAGGTGGAGAAGGCGGCCACTCCGCCGCGCGCTGCGACCCCGCCAGCACGGCAGGAGGCCGCGGCAGACACTACCTCGGCCCCGAGCCCGCCGAAGGTCGACGAGGCAGTGGGGGCTGAACCCCCACTGCCCCCCGCCAAGCACCACGGCGGAGGAGGAAGCGGCAGCTGCGGAGCAGGCCTTTCCTGCCCCAGGGGCCCAGGGCGAGGTGCCGCCTGAGGGGGGCAATGCCGGCGCGCAGGACGCGGGCGCCGGAGCGGACGACGCGCCTACGAGCCCCCGAGCCCGCACAGAGACTCCCCGCTCCAAGCTTGACGCGGGAGCAGGGCCCTCCGCCCCGAGCGAGGCCTCCCGGGCCCTTGTCCTCGGAAGCTGGGACTGGAGCAGGGGGCGACGCGACGTCGCCTTCCGCTTGGTGCGGGAGTCTCTGGAGGGGCTGGAGGCTCACCTTGCCCAGGAGGACGGGGAGCTCGCCCGGCAGAGGGCCGAGCTCGCAGGGGCTTGGGCCGCGTTCCACGCAGCCGTGGAGACTCGCCGACGGAGCGACCAGGCCTTGCAGGCGGAGCGCGAGGAGGCGCTGTGTTTCGCAGAGGAGGTCTGCGAGGGCGCCATGCGCGACGCCGAGGAGCTTCTGCAGCCCCTGAAGGCTGAGCGCCGGGCAGCGGCGGAAGACTTGGCCGCGGCCAGGGCGGAGCGGGAGGCCGTGGAGCATTCCCTGGCGGCCAAACACCACGGGCTTGTCGAGCTTGAGGCTAAGATCCTCGCCGACTCTGAGACCGTGCGGACCGCCCTGGAGGGGGTCCGCGCGAGCTTGGACGCCAGGGGCCGGAGTCTGGGCGAGCGCGAGGAGGACGTGCGCCGCCGCGACGAGCAGCTGGCCCTGCGGGAGCAGGAGCTGTCGGGGCAGCGCGCTGCCCTCGAGGCCCGTGAAGAGAGCCTGACTGCCGCGCTCAGCAAGCACGAGCTTGAAGTGTCCACCCACAAGAAGGGCGTGGAACGCTTCAACGCTAGGTTCGCCCATCGGAAGGAGGAGGCGGCGAAGATGCTCGAGGAGCGGGAGAAGGCGTACCGCACCGCCGTCTCTCGCGACTACAGCAAGAAGTTCACCAAGCAGGAGAGCCGCTTCAAAAAGAAGCTTGGCGAGAGCGGAGCCCGGATCCACCAGCTCGAGAACCTGAACGCTACCCTCGTCTCCAAGGTGAAGCGCGAAGCGGATCGCCGCCGCGCCGCTGAGGAGGCCTGCAAGCGCACGGAGCAGGACCTCGCCTCCCTCATGGCCGACATGGAGGAGATGAACCAGCAGGTGGGCCCTGCCGTGGAGAAGGCGGTGGAGGCGGTCGAGAGCGCCAAGGCGGCGCAGGTGCTGTCGCAGCAGCGGGAGCGCATGTTCCAGTCCTTGGTGGGCCGGGGCCGCGAGCTCGCCGCGAAGCTGGGAGTGGAGGCGCCGGCCGTTCCCCTCCAAGGCAACTCCGACGCCGCCACCTACCTCATGTACTTCGAGCAGCTCTTCTCAGCGCTCGAGGGCCCTGCCGCCGAGCTCCGCGACGTCGTCGATGAGGAGTGCCGCCAGCTCCTGGCGGTGGCGGTTGACCGCATCTTCACCAACCTCCAGAACCTCCAGCCTGGCTTCGACTTCACCACGGTGACCGAGCCTCTCGAGGGGGAGAAGGGGTGGAAGATCTCCAACTCCATCCACGACCAGGTCGACGACTTCTGCAGCCGCTTCAAGCGGGCTGCAGCGGAGGACGCTGGCGGCGAGGAGGGCGACGATGAGGAGGGCGAGTCTGAAGGAGAAGAGTCCGGGGAGGACGACGGCGATGCCTCTGCTTGATTTCTTTCCTGCAATGCCATGCCCTCGTAGCGCTGTGTGCAATTTGACAAAATTAACCCTTTAGACAAACTTCAGCAAAAAATAACCCTTTTCCGAAACAAATTTAAAAACTAACCATTTTCTGTAGCGCCCAACGCCGGAGCGCTACCCTCTCTGTGCTAGCGCCACATGCTGGGTCGCTACCATCCCGACAGCATGGCACCGTGGGACCCAAAGCGTAAAGGGTAGCGCCATGGTGTGTGGCGCTACACTTACATAAGCAACGCCGCGTGCCCGGGCGCTACACCCAGGATTGCTAACTGGTCACGATCTATTCCGGCGAGCTAGCTAATCGATCACGAACAATTGCAGGGCTAGCTAGGTGTAGTTGGAGTGAGTGTAGATCGAGTGAGTGATGCCTATAGCTAGCTAATCAAAACGACTACGGAGGCAGCAACTCGATCTTTCATACACATTCATGTACAAAAAAAAATACACACATGCATGTATCATAGTGCAACTATATTTCTCCCCTATCTCCATATATGTTCCAATCCGGAATATAAAATATTTCCAGCTTAAACTTTCAAACATTGTTTATGGATAAACCATGTTCAAATACCATAATTTTAAACTGAGGATGTATAATAAAGCACACGCGATGTAATGGCCTCTTTTCATAATTTTCTCAACAGTTTGAATTTTGCGCTCAAAACTTGGTAGTGAAATTTAAAATAATGTTTTTTCATGGCGTCCGCCCCTTGGATGATGACGACGACCACCAAAGGATTCAACTTCAGCGACTTTGTATTCAAAATTCAAACTACCGAGAAAATTATGAAAAATAAATCCAGTAAATCGCATGTGCTTTATTATGCGTCCTAATAAAATTTTGTCGTATTTGGACATGGTTTATACATGAACAATATTTAAAAGTTTAGACTAAAAATATTCTATACTAAGGGTTAGCACATAGATAAATAAATATAGAGGGAGAAATATAGTTGTATGAGTGTGCACCAGCTCGGACTCATTCTCGATCGCGCACGACCCGTTGTGGGACACGATTAACGGCGTCGGCATGTCGTTCCAGTTGTGGTACGATCGCATCAAATGGTGTCGTTGGCCACCGCCGAGCACGGTGACGGGTATATCTTAGATGTTGCATTGTGCATCCTACAAACATTTTAAGAGTATACGAAGAAACATTTGCAATTTACTGATTTTTTTTAAAAAAATACACTTTGAAATTTTTAGCAACGAATCTTGATCAATCTGATAGATTAGATCTCAGACGAAGGACGAGGATAACTATGTCTCAATGATTTTGACAAGCAAAGTCGCTGAAGTTGAATCCTTTGGTGGTCGTCGTCATCATCCAATGGGCGGACGCCGTCAAAAAACATTATTTTAAATTTCACTACCAAATTTTGAACTCAAAATTCAAACTGTTGAGAAAATTATGAGAAGAGGCCATTACATCGCATGTGCTTTATTGTGTATCCTCAGTTTAAAAATTATGGTATTTGGACATGGTTTATCCATGAACAATGTTTGAAAGTTTAAGCTGAAAATATTTTATATTCCGGATTGGAACATATATAGAGATAGGGGAGAAATATAGTTGCGCTATGATACATGCATGTGTGTATTTTTTTTTGTACATGGATGTATATGAAAGATCGAGTTGCTGCATGCTAGATTGCTAGGTACTCCGTAGTCGTTTTGATTAGCTAGCTATAGGCGTAACTCACTCGATCTACACTCACTCGAACTACACCTAGCTAGCCCTGCAATCGTTCGTGATCGATTAGCTAGCTCGCCGGAATAGATCGTGACCAGTTAGCAATCCTGGCTGTAGCGCCCGGGCACGCGGCGTTGCTCATGTAAGTGTAGCGCCACACACCATGGCGCTACCCTTCACGCTTTGGGCCCCACGGTGCCATGCTGGCGGGATGGTAGCGACCTAGCATGTGGCGCTATCACAAAGAGGGTAGCGCCCCGGCGTTGGGCGCTACAGAAAAGGGTTAGTTTTTGAATTTGTTTCGGAAAAGGGTTATTTTTTGCTGAAATTTGTCCAAAGGGTTAATTTTGTCAAATTTCACTAGCGCTGTAGAGATGTTTTCTTTAAAGACTTTTGCTTTGCAGTTTGTAATATACTTCATACTTCTAAGCATGTGCTGCTAAGTCTGTGTGTGTGCCCCTCGAGGGCATTTTGCTTTACTTCCATGTCTTTTTCGCTCTGCGTCGCTTGGACCCTTCTCCTCGCGCTATGACTCCGCCGCTGCGGTATGCTCGAGCAATGACTCGGCAAGGCCGGGGGGAGTTTAAGGCTTAGAGATGTAGGAGCCCTCGAGTCGCGATGCTCAGGGCTCCCCTTTGACGCGCAAGCAGCCCATGGAGAGTGAAGGAAAGAGACGCTCGAGGGACGCAGAGTGCTCGTGAGAGAGATACGAAGATTCTCCTGGAGTGAGCAGGGAACTTAGCTTCGCGAGGCTTTCGCCCTGCGGAGGAGTCCTCAGGTGATGTCTTTCCCCTCAGGGGCTGAGTTTTTCCTCCTCAGGCCTGGAGAGACTCTTGTTCCCTGTGGATGTTAGAGAGGCGAACCAAAACGCTAGAGCATGGCAGTAAGGACTCATGCGCGCTTATAGGTTTCCTCATGGGTGCCTCGCGAGGAGAGAGAGTACCAAGGTCCTTTGGAGAGGTGGCGTGTATCCGGGAGCATGCCCTTTAGCCAGAGCTCAGGGTCCCTTGGATTTTGCAGTGCTGCTGGGGTGCTCTTGGGCACAGGCACCGTACTCAGCCTCCGCTCACGAGGTGCGCATGGGAAGGATATAAGCGCACATGTGAAAGTAAATGACGAAGGTAAAACTTGCCATCGAAATATTACACAGCGGCGCCTCAGCGCTGAGTTCACTTAGGAACGAAATGGCGCCTTATCGCATAGTTCACTTGGAACAAAAATGGCGCCGGAGCGCAAAGTTCACTTGGAACGAAAATGGCGCCGGAGCGCAAAGTTCACTTGGAACGAAAATCGGTTCATTACACTTGGGTTTGCCAAGCTAACGTTCCTTCCATGTCGAGGCATGGGGACCACCCATTAGTGGCAGAGGTTCACTGCGGCCTGCGGGGGCTCATTTGCAGGAGAGCTCGGAGGGCTGACCCTCGGGAGAAGCTCGGAGAAGCTTGGAGGTGAAGATGTGAGCTTCCCTCTAGAGACAAAAAATGCCTGGCGTGACTATGATCACGGGTAGAATTTGCGCAGATGTGCGATGTTCCACGGGTTCTTGACGGGGATGCCGTCTTCGGTCTCGAGGCGTACTGCGCCAGGCCTGGCGATGTGGGAGACCCTGTAGGGGCCTTCCCACATCGGCGAGAGCTTGTGGAGGCCTTCTCTGGAGAGGATTCGCCTGAGGACGAGATCGCCCGCCTCAAGAGTGCGTGAGCGCACATGGCGGCTGTGGTAGCGTCGCAGATCTTGCTGGTACCTTGCCGCTCTGAGGGCGTCCTGGCGGCGCAGGCCCTCGAGAAACAGCAGGTCGTCGTTGTGGAGGCCCTCTTGGGTGTCCTCGTTGAAGGCAAGGACCCGTGGGGATCCATCCTTGATTTCTGCGGGGAGGACAGCTTCAGCTCTGTAGACAAGGGCGAACGGCGTTTCGCCCGGAGGCCTTGAAGCGGTTGTGCGCATGGACCAGAGCACAGATGGGTGCTCATCGATCCAGCCCTTGCCGTGACCCTTGAGGATGTTGAAGCTTCTGGTCTTGAGGCCCTTGAGGACTTCTGCGTTCGCTCGCTCGGCTTGACCGTTGCTGCGTGGATGAGCCACCGAGGCGAAGCAGATCTTGACGCCGAGCTTTTCGCAGTAGGCTCGGAAGATGCCGCTGGTGAATTGCGAGCCATTGTCAGTGATGATGCGGTTAGGCACTCCGAAGCGGCAGACCAAGCTCCTGATGAATTTCACCGCGGCTCCGGCTGGTATGGTGCGCACTGGTTCCACTTCGGCCCACTTGGTGAAGTTGTCGATGGCCACGAAGAGGAAGCGATAGCCCCCCTGCGACTTCGGGAAGGGGCCCAGGATATCGAGCCCCCAGACCGCGAACGGCCAGGAGAGCGGGATGGTCTGGAGCCCCAGCACCGGCTGATGAATTTGCTTGGCGTGGAACTGGCAGGCGTCGCAGGCTTGGACGATGGTGACCGCATCTTGAAGCACTTGTGGCCAGTAGAATCCGCTCCTGAAGACCTTGCCCGCGAGGGTGCACGCACACGAGTGGTGGCCGCATTCCCCGCTATGGATGTCCTTGATCAGCGTTCAGCCTTCCTCGGGAGGGACGCATTTGAGCGCGATGCCATTTGGGCGCTTGCGGTATAGGTTTCCCTCGAGGATGCAATAAGATTTCGCTTGTCGAGCGATCCGCTCTGCCTCCGCATCTTCCTCAGGGAGGATCCCCTTTACCAAGTAGTCCTTGAGCTCGTCAATCCAGCCTGTGTCCTGGTGGGCTGCCGTCAGCAACAGACGCTCCCCGGTGTGGGGACCACAGTCGGGTGCCCCCGCGATAGGAGCTGGTGGGAGTGCTTCGTCTGTGCTTGCAGCTGTGGCCTCTTGAGGCTGCTTGATGGATGCCTTGGCGAGCCTTTCTTCAAAGACGCCGGCCTGCTGGGGCTGCCGGGGTGGTCCTTGGCGTCGAAGGCGATGGTGTACTGGGACCACTTGAGGGGCCTGGAGGTCTCGGTGCTTGGTAGCGCGGCATTGAGCTCGCGGGCGAACTGCTTGAACTGGTTGTTCGATTTGGGTGCCTGGGCTCCTCCGAGGATGCAGGCCATAGCCCCCCTTGGGGCCTGGTAGCCTCCATCTTCCTCGTCAGGGAGGTTGTTGTTCTTCTCGGCGGCGTTGGCCTGAGTGCCTGGCGGCTTCTGATAGCCGCCACCGCGTCCGCCTCTGCCGTCCCTACGGTAGCCACGGCCTCTGCCGCGGCTCCCGTTGCCTTCTTCGCGCCCGCGCTCTCGGCTCAACCTCTTGAGGTCGTAGCAGTCGTCTGTGGCGTGGCCGCGCCTGTTGTGGTAGACGCAGAACGGACGGTTGTCCGCTTCCCTGTCGGCAGGCTCAGGAGAGCCTCTGCGGGCGCTTTTGGCGGCTGGCTCTGCTGCCAGGACAGCGGTGGTCTTGCGCTTGGTCTCCTCGCGCTTCTTGTGGCTCTTGGACCCCTCGGCCAGGTCATCCGTCCGCTGACTCATCTTGACGAAGAGGAGTCCCTCTTCAGCCTTGGCGCACTTGTCAGCGAGGTCGAACAGCTTCACCACAGAGGTGAGCTTGTCGTGAATGCCCAACTTCTCGAGCATTCGGCGATTTGTGACACCCTCTCTGAAGGCGGCGATGACCTGCGTGTCGGGCATGTTGGGGATCTTGTTATGCACTTGGCTGAAGCGCTGGATGTACTTCCGGAGAGTCTCATCCTTCTTCTGTACCACAGCGCGCAGGTCGTTGTGGGTGAGTACGCGCTCGTTGGTGCCCTTGAAGTTGGCAACGAATTGCCTGCAGAGCTCCTCCCACGAGTCGATGGAGTCCTCAGGCAAGTTGAGGAGCCACGACAGCGCGGAGTCCCTGAGGGCGTGGGAGAACCAGTTGGCCATGACCTTGTCGTCTCCTCCTGCAGCCTGGATGGAGGTGGTGTAGAGCTGCAGGAACTCGAGAGGGTTGGTCGAGCCGTCGAAGCCCTTGGGGAGGGCTGGCCTGAACTTCTGCGGCCAGACCACACGGCGCAGAGCGCGGGTGAATGCCATGCAGCCAGAGGCGTACGTGGCGGTTCCTCCTTGGAGAGCCCTGCGGTTCTGCTGTCCCGCTTGGCCGAGCTCCTCGACGAGGCGATTCTGGAGGTCCCTGCGGCGCTCCATGCCTACTCGCGCGTCAGGCGCAGTGCGTCGCACGATCTCGCAGTCGTGTGGCGAGGAAGCATGAGAGGGAGCCCTCTGCGCTGCGGCTGGAGGCGGTCCCGGCGGCTACGGAGGCGCATCTGGTGCAGCCGTTCCTGCGCGGCAGAGTGATGGACCATGGAGCGCGATGGAGCGGAGCGCGTGGTCGCGACGTCGACGAGGTGGTGGAGGCGGTCCAGCCACTGGTCGTGGGCCTCCGCGCTAGGCCGGTAGCGTAGGAGCCCCTGGGCCATGAGCAGCGCGGTGTGCGGCGTGGGCTCCGGGCGTCCCCGAGAGGACGCGCTTTGGCGCTGAGACGGATGCGAAGACTCAGCATCGTCGTGATGCTCCGGGGAAGCATCCCTGTCGCCGCGGTGGTCGCTACCACGGTGCTCCTCGCTCTCAGGTTCCTCCACGTGTGGGCCGGTGTTGGCGCGCTCCGTCGTGCGAGGACGACCGCGGCGGCCGCGGGTGGCGGCGGTGCCGGGCTCGGTGTGAGCCCTGTCAGCTGCGCGCCTGTTGGCGCGTGTTGCGCGGGTGTCCGTCATTGTGCGGAGACGGCTGGAGGTTGAAGACGCGCCTCAGTCCCCCTATCCTGGCGCGCCAAATGTCGAGGTGTTGCTCCCACGGAACAGGGATAGTCACCCTCGAGGGAAGTTCGTGAAGGGGGACTGAACACGTTAGTCAAAAACCCTCAACCGGCCCGGCGACGGTGCTCGTCGTGCCTGTAGAGGGATAACACGACAGAGATGGACTCAAGCCCGTACCCAGGTTCACGGTCCTCAGGAGGAGGTAAGACCGCTACTCCTGCTTGTCTGTATTGCTCTATAGGGGGTACAGCACAATGAGCTTGCCGAGGGCTCGGTTGCGGCAACGCAGAGCTCAAAGAGGGAAGCAATGGTCTTCTTCCTCCTCGAGTCTGCTAAGCTAGGCTAAGTTATGGCGCCAGTAGGCGAGTGATTTGTCGATCAGCCGTCCTCCGCTACGGAGGCGCTCCCCCTCCTTATATAGGCGCCCCGGGCCTCATCCCTGCGTGCTGCGCAGTGGAAGGGTTCCCACATGGCGACGAAACGGTGGAGCGGGGTGCACCGCAGCTGGGTTGTCCATGGACTCGGTCCATGGTCGCAAAGTCTGCCTTCGTGACAGAAAAGCCGCCGCCTTCGCTGGGCGGCCAGCTGGTACTGCTGGGATCGTGGGGGTACCCACGGTGACGTCGTCCTTGGAGCGTAGCGCCGGCCAACTGCTTTATCACCAAAGAGGAAACCCTCGTAAGCCGGCGCAGGGGACACAGCTTTGTTGACTCCTTTAATCACCAAAACGGCAACTGCGGCGCCGTCGTCATCGCGCGCAGACGCGCGCGTCACTCTGCGGCGCGGCAGTGGCCATGTGCGCCTTGCAGTGGTTCCTTCGGAGCGAAGTATCTCCACAGGGCTGGGGCGGCCTGTGGAGGGATTGGTGTTGACCCCTCTCCAGGGGAGAGGGCCCTGTAGAGGTGCAGCCTCGGGAGGGGCCTCGCCAGGCCTTCGCTGCCCTCTTCAGCCCTCTCGAGGGATTTTCCTCTCTAGGGTCTCTCCAAGCGCTTTGCTCGGTCCTTAGCCGTTTCAACGACTCTGTCGCGTGTGAGGGCTAGCTGTGGAGAGTGGGCTCTGCACACCCTGGATCTCACTGGGCCGACAATAACATTGTTTAATAAAAAATGGTGCAAATGTTTTATCAGAAACACCACTAAATATAGCTTGTAGAAGGGGTTAAACCGTGAATAAATGGACATGATGGTTGTAAATGGTATAGTTTTTTCAGACCAAGATGCTGTTTTTGTTTGGAAACTAACAACATCAGGAGTTTATATGGTCAAAGGCTTAAAATTAAGGTCCTCATGTGGTTGATTTGGATGAGAGGATCTGGTTGGAAAATAAGAAGTGTTGTTTTTGTGATACAACATCTGTAAATCTCTTGTGCGTTCGCCATATTTATATGGTGTATCAATGTACTTTAATTTACCATCTCCATCTAATATAACATACATGTTTGGAAATTAGTTGAAGGAAATCGGTGTAGCGACCCCACACACCACTGCATATTGTAGTGTACAAGTCTTGACATAACACCCACGGAAGGACTGATCCGTAAATATTACATCACACAGAGTAGTACAACAGAAACATTGCGGGTCCACTTTATTCCACACAGCTGAATATTACAAGCCAGAAATGCATAAAAGATTCAACGTCTTCCTCCTGTAAAGGTGGAAATTCAACTACTGGCCAGGTGACAGATATCAACCTACGGCTTATTGATAAAAGCAAACTAAGAACCATGGGATCAGCACTAAGTAGTACTAGTCTAGTATTGCTCGGCCCGACTCCTTAACTATGTTCTAAGTCTGGGGCTCCTCCTCCTCGTCATCGCTGGCTCCATAGGCGATCAGGTAGTCCACGCCTTCCACTGCTCCGGATAGGTTCGGTTCTTCATAGTTCACCTCGCAAGTATGGTACAGTCCGTAGCCCACCACCAAATCCCCCTCACAGTCTAAGCAAGGGATCAAAAACGGAAACGAATGAGTAACAATCTTACTCAGCAAGTTTAGGTTAATGCTTAGATAAGGGGTATGCATTATCTACCATTTTGACCAAAAAGTCAAAATGAATATGCAGGTTTTGGAAATCCTTTCTTGAAATGTCCAATTTTAATTTAGAAAACTAAGCTCCCAGTCTCCACGGGTTCATAGCCATCACTTGGGATGCCTTTCCCGCTGCGTTCTGTGGTTCCCTACTGGAACAAGGATGTGACAGTCACAGTTTCTCTTTTTTATGACTCTGCAGAGCTGCATCGCTTTACCGAACAGCAGCCTGACCCTTAAATGCTCTCTTTGCACACCATCTGTGCTATAGCCAGGACTCAGGGCACCTAGCCATGTGGAGTCCCCGACACAATGCATATCCGCCCCTTATGGCCCAGCTGGTACTAAGACCAAGCTCGCCACCACTCCCGAGCTACTATTCCAATTCACCCCGTCGGGTGGGAACGTATGCGGTTCCACGCTGTTGGCCGCCGCAACGGACGTAACCAGGAGCTAGCCTGCCGAGGATATACATCCGAAGGAAAGAACCTCTATCTAGCCCATCCATAGTGAATCTGTTGGCCGATACTTCAACACGGCGCTAGGATCACTGGAACTTGGGTAATTAATTCCTAGGTATTTACTTTCCGTACGATGGAACCTCCACCATGATATCCGTACCATCCATGGTTCCATCGCCCGCCAAACAATATATTTAGCACTTCACACCATTCGAAAATAATTTTCCTTTTTGAAATGCAATGATATTATTTTGCACATACTTGTAGTGAAATAAACAATCAGGACATGCAAGTATGAAACTTGCCTTGAGACTGACAAGTAGTGCAGTCTAAAACTTCCGACGAGTTGGGACCCTCGTGTTCTGAAAACCAAATCATTGCTCATATGAGACAATGTTCAAAAATCCAAATTCATGCCTTTATGCATAGATGTTATGCATTCGAGGTGTTTTCCCAAAATCCCCCCGATTTAAAGATGATTTCTTGGTGTATTTTATAATCTAGGATGAGTGACAGGATAGTCATATTTTGAAATGTAAATGATGTTCAAAATGTCATTTGAACTTGTTCAATAATTTTCCCAAATTTATTTATCTTTAGAAAATTAATTTTGGAAAATATTTCAAAGATTATCCACTTAAGGAACTTTGAATTTTTCATCACTCAAAAGTTTTTCAAAAAAATCCAATAAAATTATAATCAAATCCATTATATTTTTATGATGTGTGTGGATATTTTTATTGTATTTTTAGGGTTTTATTTCAGTGAGAAATAATTATTTTACTTTGTATTTTTCACAAAATGTGAAAAGACTAAAATACCCCTAACCCGAGTCGGTCGAACCGAGTCAAATGGACTCAGACCAGGCTCCGACCGAGCCGGTCTGGTCAAACCCTAATCTCTCCCCTCGCTCTCATCCCGTGCTCTCCCTCTCTCGCGATGCCGCGGGACACTCGCCGCCGACGAGCGCCTCTGCTGTCTCCGGCCAACTCCGGTCGCCTCCGCCGCCGTGCCGTGGGGCAAAACCTTCCTCTCGCTCTCCTCTTCCTTCTGTCCCGCTCAATTCGTCTCTCGCCTCCTCTGTAGTGCGTGCGCAACTCGTTTTCCCCGCGCTAGGGTTACAGTGACGGTGCTCCGCTCGGTGCTGCTCTTCGCCAGTGAAGCCTCCGAGCTTCTCTCGGTGCTCTGGCGTGGTTCAAGGGTACCTCTACTACCGTTTGCCCCCTCCAGCGGTTGCATGAGCCCTTCCTCGTCGCCTCGGAGCTACGACAATGGTCGCCGGGTAAGTGGTCTTCGCCTCCTTCTAATTCTAGTGGCTTTGGTGCTTCTCCTGGACGTTTTTCTACTCCTCTGCATCAGTTCGAGCACCAGTTGCTCAAATCCGTGCATGCTTAGGCCTTTTCCTATGGTTCTATGGTTTCATATGCTTCTGGCTTAGGGATTTGGCTGTTCAGTGATGTCATTGTTAGCCAGACGCATGATACTAGCGTTAACTACTGTTGTTTATGCTCTGATGCTAGTCTAGTGCTCCTAATGCTCTGATAATTATTATTCTGTATTCTTGCTTACTAAAGCTTTTTGCTTCCTGCTGTAGTGTGTAAGCTGTATAATGGCTCTCCTGGATATGCCAGTGTGGCAATTATCCATATTAATGGCTTTCCTTCTCTGATAATATGCTAGGGATGCTTTAGCATCAGTGGTTGATATTCTGGTGTGTTTAATACACACCAGTTGCATTCCCAAACCTACCTTAAACTTACTTACTTTCTCCTCTTGCTCCTGCTACTTCAGTAGCAGTTGAGCAATTGTTGCTGAGCAACAACTTTCTCCTGAACCTCCTGTCTATCTCTCCTCTTAGCTTGGAATTAATCCAGCTATGATGCTAAGTGAACTCACTAGTGGAAAAAGGGCTACTTGTGGCGCACCAAAAAGGCATTCTGTGGCGCACTAAGGGAAATGGGCAGGTGCGCCACAGATATCTCGCCACTAAATTATATTTCTATGGCGCACCCCCTCGGTGCGCCACAGAAAGTGCCACATTTTTGTGGCGCATGCTTCCTTGTGCGCCACAGACATTTATCAGTGGCGCATGGATTGCAGGTGCGCCACAGAATATAAACAGCAATTTTCGATTTATTTTTCCTGCGCTGTACAAATAGCTATATATACAGGATTTATCCAGATATATTATAAACAATGATATATTTGACACAGTAGATTAAAACAGAACAAATACACAGAAGTCGCACGAGTAGAGAAGTCGGTGTTACAATTAGTAGAGAACCTAGAACAAGTAGCTATATATTACAAACTAGAACCTAGAACAAGTAGCTATATATTACAAACTACTCGTCGTCGGAGCTGGTGTTATAGAAGAAGTCGGACCACCTGTCATCATCGGTGTCCCAGTGTTCCTCGCTCTCCCTCTGGGCGGCCTCCCGACGGCGGCGCCGGTCTGCCCTCCTTTGCCCCCTTCGGTTCCTGGAGAACGCCTCCTCGTCGGCGACGTCGCCCGGGAACTCCTCCCTCCACCGACGCATCAGCTCCTCGTCGTTCTCGGCGGTGGCCATCCGGCGCTGCACCTGGCGGTGGCGGTCACGATCTTCGTTGGTGAGGAGGGTTGGCCGTGGCGCGAGGAACTCCGCCTCCACGATGTTCGGGCAGTCCGGGAAGTTTAGCTCGCTCCGCGGGCGCCGGAAACGCCACGCGACCGCGTCGTATGCGCGCGCTGCCTGCTCCGGCGTGGCGTACGTCCCGAGTGTCTGCCAAAATCCGCCGACACGGATTTCGGCGTAGTAGGTGCCGTTGGGCCGCTCCCGAACACCGCGGAAGCCGGACGACCCGCGGCGGCATCGTCTACACAAGAGCAGGTTCAGCGGTTAGTAAAGCACATTAAACTTGCTTAATGGTGACATGTAAATAAAAATTCTAAATGAAGTAGGTCAAGACTCATAGCATGCCTCATATATAAACAAATCATCGATATTGTAGTAAGACTTATAGACAAAACAAGATTTAAAAAAATTATACCTCATACTTGGAAACACACAAGGAATCCTGATAACTTTGTTGAACCAAGTAGGAGGCACACAACTTATATGTGTGCATGATACAAGGTTCAACAAACTATCAGGATATCATACAGTGCGCCACATTATTTTAATCATCGGTATTTTAGAAATGAAGTAGGGTCAACTGAAAAGCATCGGCAAGTTAAAAAGCACTCAACAAAAACAAGCAAGGCCTCATATGGAATTGCTTCAGGGATGGTGTAAGCGAACAACGTGGAATGAACACTGCATATATGTTCAGACAACATGGTTCACTCACACCTCCCTGAAGATATATGCAACGTGCAACCATCTAATCATCGGCCAAAAGTAGTTATCTTAAACTAAGCCAACAAAATCCGACTAACAGATGATAAATAAACAAATTTTAGAAATGGAGTAGGGTCAACTAAAAAATCTTGCCTCATACTTAGGGTGGAACACAAATGGTCCGAGATGGTGTCAGTGAGAGACAGTGGGATGCAGAAAATGTGTATTCGTGCACATCATGTCGCATTCCACTGGCCCTCACTAACACCACCTCTAGATCTCACGGTGTCACAGCATTTTAATCATCGGCATCCCTAGAGATCGAATACAAAACATTAATCGAACTATTGATAGCAACTTTTATTTGCAATAACACATAGCAACAATTTATCGAACTATTCGTCCCTAACAACTTTTATTTGCAATAACAAATAATTGTACCTTCAATGTGTCGGAATTTAGCAAACTAATAACAATTCATCCCTAAAATTAAATGGCAGGAACACATAGCAACCATTCATCCCTAAAACTAGCAACAATTCACTTAGGAACTTCGGCAAACACCTTGGGTGCGGCGGTCGGTGGCAAGGCGCGGGGTGGCGGTCGGTGGCGAGGCGCGCGGGCTGGCGTCGATGGCGGGGCCGGCGCTGGGTGGCGAGGCGTGGGGTGGCGGGGCGCGGCGTCGAGGCCGTCGGTGGCGATGGAGGCGGCGGCGGCACGCGGAGGCGTGCGGGAGGAGGCGGTGGAGGCGGCGGCGGGAGGAGAGGCGGCGGCGCGCGGAGGCGTGCGGAGGCGTGCGGGAGGAGGCGGTGGAGGCGGCGGCGGGAGGAGCGGCGGCGACGCGCGGAGGCGTGCGCGGAGGCGGGAGGAGCGGCGGCGGCGCGCGGAGGCGTGCGGTAGGAGGCGGAAGGAGCGGCGGCGGGATGAGGCGGCGGCGGCGCGCGGAGGCGTGCGGGAGGAAGCGGCGGAGGCGGGAGGCGCGCGGGGAGGAGATTAGGTTTGTGGAGATGCGCGCAGGAAGATAAGGGCGCGCGCGCGTGGGGCTGGTGTTTTGTTTCTGTGGCGCACCTAGCCCATGCGCCACAGAAAGTGGAGATTCTGTGGCGCACCGTAGCCCATGCGCCACAGAATGACCACTTTTTGTGGCGCATGGGCTAGGTGCGCCACAGAATGCCTACTTTTTGTGGCGCATGGGCTTGGTGCGCCACAGAAAGAGCCCCGGATTTCCAAATTGAAACACATCCGGCGGGGCCCACCATATTTCTGTGGCGCATTCTCCTTGGTGCGCCACAAAAAGGCAGCTTTCAGTGGCGCATCTTCTTTTTGTGCGCCACAGATGTTTGTGGCGCACTGGTTTGGTGCGCCACTAAACTTGTTTTGTGGCGCATGGGCCTAGGGTGCGCCACAAAGGGTGCATCCCACCTATAAACATTTTTCTACTAGTGACTACTGAGTTGTGCTCATTTAGAGCACCAAGCAATGATGTATAAACACACATGACTTAATACATGATTTTAATGATGATGCCTCCAGAATTGGAGTTACACATTATTCTTATGTGTGATTTAGTTGTGTCTTTTCTGATGCTTTCATGTGCTTCTTCTGCACATAAATGCTTGTGTGCATCTATATGCATTCACAAATTAATCCAGAAGTTTTTCTGGTTCACTTGTGTGTGTAAAAACAAAAGAACATATACTGCACTTCTCTCTCTCTCTCTTCTCTCATAAGCAATTTATTTGCTTGACTGGTTCTGTGAATACAGAGCCAGCTCTATGATCCTTTCTCACACCTCTCTGGCTCTCTGAGCACACAACTGAGACTGCCAGCATACACTGCCATGTTGCAGTGATGCTTGCACACAGAACAGGGTCAACCTGCTGTTGTAGTGTAGTTGTACACGAGCTTGATGGTTGGATCTTGCTCCAGGGGTTGTGCCTGCTCCTCCTTGTTGCTTATATTTTCCTAGAGTGTTTGTTCTAGCTGAAAAGGCTTAGGAGTGTGTGCTTAGGTTCCAGACATGATCTGGGTGAGTGTGTGTGCTGTTCTTGAGTAAGAACAGTGTGAGGTTGATCTCCAGAGACTGTGCTGGCTTCAGGTGTGTGTGTCATGTGTTCATGCGACTGGTGGCTATTTATTAAACTATGAACCGACTATGCCTCTCTCCAGGTTAATTGTATTTGGCTACCTCTCACTTCCAGTGGCCCTTCTCCTCGAGCTTCTCTTGTTGACTGGGTCCTACACTCAGTTTCACCTTGTTGATAGATTTTGCACTGATTCTCACCTTGGTGATAGAATTTGCTGCGCAGTTCATCACCCCTTGGTGATAAGTTCTGAGTCACTGCCCCTATCTCCTTTGGGATATTTGTGTTAGCTTGTTTGGCTGTGAAGTTTTGGATTAACAATGTCGGTATGGGCTTGATTCAGTCGGTTGGACTGGATTTACTTATTTGAGGGCTTAATTAAGTTGATTGTGAGCTTATTTGTGGGATTAAGGATCCATTTATCTAATTAATAGATAAATGTGATACCTTATGTTGCCTAAGTTGCCTTACTTAAATCCTGGCATGATTTAATTTCTGGAATGCAGTTGCCTTTTGCTTAATACTTGAGATCAGATGCTAATCTCTAGTTCAGATGCCTTTGTCCCTTTGTTTTAGGTGCTAAGCAATGCACTGATTGCCTTTGCCCCATGGTTGTCTTGTTTAATATGCATCTGGTCTGTCCCTATTGTCCTTAAGCATTCCAAGTTCTTTTATTTGCCACATTGATGCATGTAAAATGCATACATGAACTTTGCATTGTATTACTTATATTTCATTCATATTTGCATCATATAAGGGTTATATCAATGTTTTATAATGATTTTGGGAATATTTCACAGTTTCCCTATTTATTTGGAATTAACCCTGCACTGTCAGAAAACCTCTTTTTCTATATTTTGATGTTTCAGGGACCCAAACGACGTCCAAATGACCTAATATTTCACGGAGATCATTTTTTTTGGAAGGAACAAAGCGTAGGAGCGAAGGAAGCGCAAAAGTGGAAACCCGAGGGCCAAGATAGGTGGGCCCACGAGGCCAGATTCCCTGGCCGCGTGGAGCAACCCATCTGGGGCCTCAAGCCTCCGATGCCGTCGATCTTCGTCCCCTTGCCTTCGTCTTGACCTAAAAACGACTATAAAAATAGTCCCCCGAGGAGTTTCGCAACACGGCGGCGGAGAAACACAAAACCATGAAACAGAGAGGCTGAAGGCTGCCGCCGGAGAAGATCGGAGGGGGGGAACGCTGCCGGAACCACCTCCGGAGGGCTCCACCCCCCTCCGACGTGTTCATCATCAACACCACCGTCAAGACCAGCACCTCTCCATCAAGCTCCTCATCACTATGACCATGTGTGAGTAGTTTCCCTCGGGGCTGAGGGCTCGTACGGTAGCTATGTGGTTTATCTCTCTCTTCCATGGTGTGATCTTTATGTGATCATGAGCATTGTTAAGTATGGCTGAATTCATATGTAATGTTTATGCTACTCAAGTGATTTTATCTAGTTTCCAGAGTCATAGTGACAACACGATACCAAGGTGACAGTGTGGGTATTTGTGAGTGACTCTATGAATAATTTAGATATTTATCATGGCCTATTCTTGTGGAATTGTGGTGTTTGTCTAGTACTATCTTGGGGTGCTCTTAGTGACATTAGGGTTCCCTAGATGTGGAATGCAACTTTGAGGTGTGCTTTTGTAGCCCTACACATAGTACTCTTGTTTTATCAAGAAGGAGAATAATCCCGAGTAGCACTTACTTGCGTTCAGTTATGCTAACATGTTGAGAGAGACCACTAGTGAAAGTATGATCCCTAGGCCTTATTTCCAAGCATTGAAACACCGTTCTCCATTGTTCCTATAAGAGAAAACCTTTGTCTTGTCCTCTTGCATTGAAGAGGATTGGGACACTTTTACATTCTTGTTTTGTTACATTAAACTTCCATCCATTAAAACAACCATCTTGTTCTTTAAACTTGTTTAGTGCATAATCAACTAAAACTTGTGACACTTTAGTTGTAAGGAATAGACAACTTATCCTTCTTGCTCCTGCGGATCGATACCCTACTTCCACATTGAGAGGCACTACAGTGATCCCCTGCTCTTGGGGGATATCACACACTACTCAAACAATCCTTAGTATTGTTTGGGTAATGCCAGGGTTTAATCATCAACAGTCAACACCACAACATTTTAATCCTAACCAAATTATTCTTTTGTCTTGTGGTTTGTTTTACAGGTTCAGGAGATGCTTGATGCAAGATCAAGAGTTGTAGATTAGGCTTTTATATTTCAGAGTTTTGCATTCCATTTATTTTTGTAATCTGTCCTTTGTAGAATTATACTACTCATGGATTGTAAGTTTCTTTTTAGTGTTGCAATGGCTCACTTATTTGTATTTGAAGGGTGTATGAGAAAATATTGAATCCTCTTGTATAAGACATAGTAATTTGTGGAAATGGTGTAATGCATTGTTATATAATTGTGAATATGAATTATCTATTTTGAGCTAAGAAATAAAGATGTATTTCTTTGGGTTTATTTTGTGGATTATGACTTTGAAATATTTGTAAATGTGTATATATATTTGTGATGTTTATTACAATGCATGAAATGGTGATGTCAAAATATGGTGTATGTAGTTTGTAAATTTGAGATGGTGATGTTCCATTTCTTTTGGGTTTTTGAGTTATTCAAATAATTTCATGTTTAAATATCCTTTAAATTTTGAGTTCCTTTAATTGAATTGTAGAGAAGGTAAGAGTCGCAATGTTTTCACCTAACTACCTCGAGACTCCTTTTTAGAGTTCGAGTGGTTCAGTTTAAAGACCCCCTCTTCCACTCTCCAGGGTTTAGGTGTATCGACAACACACGACGACTTGTCAGAAATCATACCAGAGATCTTCGATGTTTGTCAGGTATCGACTCCTTATCCCTTTTTGCACAAAAGCGCGAAAATTATTCGGATTTTTTTCAAACATGCATGAATGCAAATATGCACAATTCTAAATTCTACCCTTCCGGCTCTTATAACTATGGGGTATTACAATCGGTAAAAATAGTAAGTTTAAATCTGGGTGCAAGTTTGTGCTTTATTATGCACCTTATGACGTGCTTGAAATGATTTTGTGTTTAACAAATCGAGAGATCCTTCCTTTTTGCAAGTTAGCCTCTGGTTATGCATGTATCCGCATATATGGTCTTATCTCCAGCCGGTAGAGAAGCGGCAAGCGATGAATTTTGGACGTAACGGTTTGGAAATGGTTGTACGCAATTTTTTCAATCAAGGCGGCTCGCATCATGCTAATAGAATTACATGCTGATTTAGCACATGCTTCTTTGGTACATAGGAGATTTGAATGAACCTTTTTTGTGTCGCATCTCTTACAATCCACACAATTTTAGGTTCTCGGCGTGGAAGCGATTTGCTTTGATTTAACCCATCCCATGGTAGTCGCTCTATAGTACATTGCTTGTTTTTAGATTGTCGATATTGTATCGGCCTTATGTTATCCTTGATATGTACTCTTTTATTTGAATTGATATGAAATAATGCAATAAAAAGGCTATTACATTGATTGATGTCGAGATCGGGGTTTTCCTTTAAGAAGTTATGATTGGTAGATTTCATTACAAAATAGCGGAGCAAAAAAAGTTAGACTCTAATTGTGACATAAGATGAAGAAATAAACATATGAAGGGTGGACCTAGCAATGGGCTATGTCGTGGTGACACGTGTTACTTTGCTTTGAGATGTTAAGTTAGTTTTATTTTGCAATATTGGTCTTCTATGTTCCTTAGTATTACCAAGTTTTACTATAGGTTTTTATGTTCCTCACTTCTCGCCTCTTCTCTCGAATCATCCTCGTAAACAGAGTTTCGTTTATCGACATCCTTTGGTCTTTCATGGACTGAGATACTCACATGAGTGTAACCTAGTTAAATCTTACGAGTGTACAACCTATGAGATTACATGCATCATGCCAACGTGTCCCTTCATCGTTCCTTCTTAGGGAACAAGCAGCGGAGGAGCCATCATGCGGTGTCTCATCCCCTCCACCTTGGTTCGTAGTACTGCAACAGTTGTGTGGTCCAGTTTTCAGCCAACCGAAGCAGTAACGCTTCCTCTCAGTGTTCCCTTCTTTTCCTCATCTTTTGCTTGAAGAGGCGGCCTTCTCTGCAAGATTCACCTGTCATCTGCAGGGCAGTACCAGTACAACAATGTGGCATCGAACCTACCTGGCTCTGACAAGGCAGTAGGTTGGAGCTACACATTGGGCATGCCCTTATATTGGCCCATGCCGGTAGTATCATAGTAGTTGTGACGCTCTCTCCTTGCACCCATGTCACTTGCCATCGCTAAATTAGCACACACCATCAATGCACTTTGGGCTCAGATGGTCAGCGTGAGTAGACACTCTGCATGTCGGGTTCAACTCCCACGTGACGCATTTTATTTGTCTATTTATTTCATGCTCCCAGTGACAGGTGGGTCCCGTTGATAAGGCAGCAATGATTGACTGGGCAACTAAGCAAATACGGAGCTATACGGTTAGGCAGTGACCGTAGAATCACCACTTGTGTATATAATGAGTGTATTCTTTAGTTCAGTGACCAAAGTGAGTTTTCAGCGCAAATTTTGCACTTCATCTGAGTAGTCTCCTCAGAAGCACTCTTAGTCTCTCCAGACGAATCAATGATCCGACCCGCATGCGGTTGCTTCCTGGCCGCCAGTACTATTGGTTCGACCGTGCACGCCTACAAAACAACTCTTTTGCTCACCCTTCCACTCAAGCCTCCCATGGACTTCCTCTTCCTCTCCCTTTCACCCATATACCGGACACTCCTCTCCATTTCCATGGCTGATGGCTGCCAATCCACATGTGCTTGTGATGGCAGCTCAAACGCCATCGCACTGTCACAATACCATTGTTTCTAGTGCGAGTGGTGACGCGTATTCTCCAAACTCGACTCCTCCGTATTCAAGCAAGACTTCTCCAAGCTCGAGTTCAAGCAAGAGCCGCAATGGGTATGGGGAGGGTGATCCTTGGATCATTGCTCCTTCATAAAGTTTGAGAGAAGAAAAATCGTCCCATGCGACCTTGTTTGCTCCATCAATCTTAGCTCAGATGAGGATGAGGAGGAGGACATCGACGAGGAGCGGGATCGGCTGATGGCGGATCTAGCCTGGTCATGATGACACTGACACCAAACAATAGGTCAACATCCCACACAACAGCAAGCTCACGGAACCTCTGGCCCGTTCGGTGGCTGATGCATAAGCCTCTTAGTAGGTCAGAGTCGAGGAGTATAAGGAGAACCTAGAGAAGGCTTTTCCCATTTTCCTTGGCTGATAGACCCCAAGAAAAGACAAGGGCAATGCCCCAATAGAGGTAGACAATGAAAATGTTGCCTCTCCGTGTATTGGGAAAACTTCTTGTTGATTCCGAGGAGAAATTTGAGGGTAATTGAGGCGCCGCGACCACCTATAGCATTTTTTTTATGTTTTACGTATAATTATGTTAGAAAATGTATAGATAAAAAAGGTTTAGTATAATTTATGTGGTTACGTTAGAAACCATAATGAGAAAAGGTTCTCCTTTTGAGTTTGAAGTTGTGCAACAAATAAAGTTTATGCAACAACTAGAGCTGTACTTCCTCTGTTCCACCATATAAGATGATTCATACTTTTTTCACATTCACATGTATACACTCTACACACTTAAGGGTATTTAGGGTATATGTCCACACATTTTAGTCCAACTCTAAAAGTATATAAAATATTTAAAAGTCTTATATTATGGAACCGAGGAGTAAAAGTTAAGGCCACAGAAGATAGGACCCGTTAACTATTTTTTAGAGTTATTTTTCACTTTATTATAAAAATGTCATTTTTCATTTTCCGACACGTAATTGCGTTATAAACAAGTTTGTTGCATAATAATTTTAGGACTTCAATTAATGTAGAACGGACGTAGTACTCCCTCCATTTCGTAATATAAAATATTTTAGGTGTAAGATATATTGTCTAAATTCACACTGTACCTAAAACATGTTAGATACGTGTGTGGATTGTAGAAAATTGCAAAAATATTTTATATTGTAGGATGGAGGGGAGTATCTCCTAATCTTGCATGGATATATGCGCAAAGCCAACAATCCTTCTTTTTTTCGACTTGAAGCCAACAATCCCTGGATGAACAAAAGCAAAATTAAAGGGCACGTGCCGTACAGCGATGCAAAATAACCGAATGCAACGAGGCCGGTCTGGTATAATGGCTGCCCGTCTGGGTCGCACAACAGCCCACCACACCACTAGCCCACCAGCTGAATTTGCGGAGACCGTTTCCCTTGCTTTCAGCAGCCACGTCCACTCTGCCACATTTTGCCTCCTCCGGCTCTCCTAATATGCACAGTACGCACGAGGTTCCCGGGCTGCCGTCCACAATTTTCCGCCCAGCCCCGCCTCGGCCGACGACGACGCTCGCGGCGCGCGCCGGCCTGAAAGCTTCTGTGTTTAGGTCGATCGATCGATCGATCAACATTGTCGCCGCAGGCCGGCCGGTGTGCATGCATGCGCGCGGCCGTGTCGCGCCGGCCCTAAGGGTTGCGTTGCGCCGCGCGAGATGCTTGCGTGCCCGGGGACGGCCTGAGCGTCCGGACCGCGCACCGCGCGCGCGAGTCTCCCAGCTGGTGATCGCCGGCAAGCCGGCCGCTCGTTAGCTAGCTTGCCGGGTGGTCCTCACCGCCCCGGCCGTCCGCCTAGCTGATGGATCATCAGCGGAAGGGCAGCAACAGCAAGTCGTTCGGGTCGTCCAAGTCGGGCTCGTTCGACTTCGAGCAGGACCAGGCCCGCGACGCCGACCGGCCCCGGGAGGTCGTCGTCAAGATCGATGCCGACGGCGCCTCGACCTCGCACGCGCCCGGTTCCGGGTCCGGGTCGAGCGTGTCGACCTCGCCCAGCGCCCGCGGCCGCCGCATCGGCGAGGCGTTCAGCTTCAAGAACCGCCAACCGCAGTCGCCCACGTCGCCCACGCTGAGCGTCGGAGAGGAGTGCAGCGATGACCCGGCAGGCCGCCTAATCGGTAACTTCCTACGGAAGCAGGCGGCGGCCGGCGGCGAGCTGTCGCTCGATCCTGACCTGGAGGTGGAGGAGACGGGGCGGCCGCCGCGCGCGCCGGCGTCCTTGTCCGGTTCCCGGGAGCTGCGCGTCTCGTTCCAGGACCCCCACAAGCTGTTCGGCCAGTCGTCGTCGACGGCCTCCACGTCCTCGGACGCCACCGACAGTCGAAACCAGGCTGCCAACGCAGGGGTCGACACCGCCGAGGTGCTACGCTGCACGTCGTCGTCGGCCGGGCCAAGCCTGTTGCCGCGCAGCAAGACGCGCTCACGGCTAATGGACCCCCCGCCGCCGTCGAATGGCCCCGCGGGCTCCGACGGAGAGCGCAACGAACGCAAGTCATTCGTCACGAAGGGGCCGCCCAAGTCCGGGCAGCTCCGGTCGGGTCTGATCGGCAAGTCGGGGCTGATCGGCATAACCTCCGGCCCCGTCGGTAAGTTGGAAGACGAAGACGACGATCCATTCATCGACGAGGGCCTCACCGCCGACCTCAAGCGCGAGACGACGGACTGCCTCATCATCCTAGAATGGGTCGGCCTGGTGATTATCGTGGCCTCGCTGGTGTGCAGCCTCGCCATACCCAGCCTGTCGGGGAAGAAGATGTCGGGGCTCCACCTCTGGAAGTGGGAGGTGCTGGTGTTCGTGCTCATCTGCGGCCGCCTCGTCTCCGGCTGGGCCATCCGCGTGTCCGTCTTCTTCGTGGAGCGCAACTTCATGCTCCGGAAGAAGGTGCTCTACTTCGTGTACGGCGTGCGGTGCGCCGTGCGCAACGTGCTGTGGCTCGGCGTGGCGCTCATCTCCTGGCACCTGCTGTTCGACAGCAACGTGAAGCGGGAGAACCCCACGCCGGTGCTGCCGTACGTGACCAAGGTGCTGCTGTGCCTGCTCGTCGCCACCGTGATCAGGCTGGTGAAGACGCTGCTGCTCAAGGTGCTGGCCTCCTCCTTCCACGTCTCCACCTACTTCGACAGGATCCAGGACGCGCTGTTCAACCAGTACGTCATCGAGACGCTCTCCGGCCCGCCGCTGGTCGAGGATAGCCGCATGATCGCCGAGGTGCAGCGGCTGCAGAGCGCCGGGGCAGCCATGCCGAACGAGCTCCAGGCGGCGGCCATGCCGAGGCAGGATGCCGCTGCTCAGGTGCCCAAGAGCGGGCGCCTCACGGCAGCGTCGTCCAGGCGTGGCACCAGCAAGCAGCTGCAGAGGCAGAAGACGGAGCGGCATAATTTCGACGACGGGATCTCGATTGACCAGCTCCACAGGCTCAGCCAGAAGAACATCTCTGCCTGGAGCATGAAGAGGCTGATGAGGATCGTTCGATATGGGGCGCTGACCACCATGGACGACCAGATCAAGCACGCGACGGGCCAGGAAGACGAGCTGGCGACGCAGATACACAGTGAGCACGAGGCCAGGGTTGCTGCCAAGAGGGTCTTCCACAATGTCGCCAAACCTGGATCCAAGTGAGTGTCTCTTTACTGATCCAAAAGCTTTTGTGTCAAAATGCTGATCCGGTTCTTAACGGTGAACGATCGAATGTTACAGGCACATATACTTGTCGGATTTGATGCGGTTCATGAGGCAGGAGGAGGCTCTGAAAGCCATGAATCTCTTTGAAGGAGCGCAGGAGAACAACAGGGTCAGCAAGAGGTCGCTCAAGAACTGGGTGGTGAGCGCATTTAGGGAGCGCAAAGCTCTTGCGCTGACGCTCAACGACACGAAAACTGCAGTGAACAAGCTCCACCAGATGGCCAACGTGGTCGTCGCGCTCATCGTGCTCGCGCTCTGGCTCCTCATCCTGGAGATCGCCACCACACGCTTCTTCGTCTTCCTCAGCTCGCAGCTCCTCGTCGCGGTCT
The DNA here is from genome assembly GCA_026929855.1 of Poa annua. NCBI lineage: Eukaryota > Viridiplantae > Streptophyta > Magnoliopsida > Poales > Poaceae > Poa > Poa annua. Next base: position 79,947,576 of record CM049433.1, read on the forward strand.
TCATGTTCGGCAACACCCTCAAGACCGTATTCGAGGCCATCATCTTCCTGTTCGTGATGCACCCCTTCGATGTTGGCGACCGCTGTGAAGTCGATGGAATGCAGGTTAACTTATACTAAGATCATCATTGGTTCTGCTTTTACTCAACTGGCATATAGTAGGGTTTTGAGAGGCTCAATTGACACGATTCTATTTCAGGTGGTCGTTGAGGAAATGAACATCATGACGACGATCTTCCTAAGATATGACAACCTCAAGGTTTACTATCCAAACACTCAGCTCGCCACCTTGCCCATTATGAATTACTACCGGAGCCCTGATATGGGAGACGCCGTGGACTTCTCGGTTAATGTTGCTACACCGGCGGAGAAACTGGCCCTCATGAAAGAAAGGCTGATGCAGTACGTGCCATTCCTCTTGCCACATCTTTTTTTTCCTACTCTGTCAAGACCAATTACTTAATCACATTAATTTCTACCTTTATATTTCTATACTTTCCAAATGTTGAGTTTAACTATTACCTTTTTCCGTTTCAAATTTCAGTTACCTCGACAACAAGAAAGAACATTGGTATCCTGGTTCTATGGTTGTCCTTCGTGACATTGATGATACAAACCGACTAAAGATATCTATATGGTGCCGCCACACGATCAACTTCCAGGACATGGGGATGAGATTTGAGAGAAGGGAACTGATTCTGCACGAGATGATGAAGATCTTGCGAGATCTCGACATCGAATACCGGATGTTGCCACTCGACATCAATGTTCGAAATGCACCTCCTATCCAATCAACTAGGATGCCAACAACATGGAACACAAATTTCTGAAATTTGTTACCATACCTCACCGATCTAGTGGTGACATTGTGTAGCCAAGATTTCACCTGGCCGGATAGGTAGTAATTTGTAGAAATATCGATGTATGAATTACCTTGTTGCAACCATGCAAATTGGCTGACTATTCAAATGAGTGATTTGAGTTGTGATAACGCTAACAAGAAGCACGATTTCGTACGAAGAAAATTCATTTAAGTAGGCTTGCGGTTCATTCTCGTCCTAGCTTCAAACAAGCATGTTCGATTTGTCAATCAGGCCATTCCCCGTTATTGTTTCTCCCCATGTGAACGAAGCAACTCAATTTTTTTGGAAAGGAAAGCGGTAGGGGAAGCCCCCACAGGAGCAACTCAAATTTATCTCATACTCTCTCCCTAAACCATCCTCCATGACCTATGTTTAAAAAAAAATCATTGTTGTGGTGGATCAATTATAGGGTTGATGCATTGGGTGTTGAAATCTCCTATTTGAGGCGAAATCTGAACTCACATTTGATTTATTGATATGTCCTTTCAAAAAATCTAACCATGATGCTCTATTGAATTAGTCGAAAGTTTATCTCCTTTTCTGTTTAAGATGGATTTTGGGTTGAATCAGGGAGAACTGCGGTTGAATGCTTGCTTCATTAAAGTGGGAAGTTGCCATTGGGTTCAAATTTGGATACAATATGGTTTTATAACTATTATATTCAGATCATGTTAATTTTATGGTGTAAAGCTGCAAAAAAATTGTTTAGGATTTGTTGTTCCTTTAATGCATTTTATTATGGTTCAACAACGTCTATGATAGGATAAGAAAAATCAAGGTCCGATATTAAAGCGACTGAGGATCAAAATGTGAAGCAGATGATGGATGCATAGCCAGGTGCTGTGTGGAAAACATCACTAATTATATTTACTTTTTATGCACACATAAATATGTTGTGTACTTGTATTGTATGTATATTGCTAGTGGGGTTCCCGCCGATTTGTGCTGCTAAATTTTGCTATTTTCAATTTGGAAAACTCTTTTGCCATTTAGCATATGTTTCTATAGTGTTGAAAATCAGTATGTCATTTTATCCAAAAAATAATAATTCATTAGACCTGATGGAAAATGGTTGAATAATATCATATCCTACATACATTTATAGTGACATTGTAGCTCAATATGAGTACCTGACTAATATTTTTGTTTACATTCCATGTTCTTTGTCATCTATTTAATTGAGTTCCAATCATGCCATGCAGCCCATGAAAGGGAATGCAAGAGGTGGTAATATAACAAGGGGAAGTATGGCATGAAAGTGACCGATGGTTCATGTAGAAGTTAAAAAGATGTCGAGGGCTCACGGTTCCATCGTTAATAACATGGTTGTTCTTGTTTGTTCCATTCGAGTTAGTAACATGTTGTGGTTGTTCATTAGTAAAGTATAAGAAAAACCATACTCTGATACGACAACTGAATAACTAATTAGCTTTGATGTTGGCAAAGAGACAAAAATAGAAAATTATTGATGACATGACTAAAGTATTGTAGCGGCCTAGCTACTCCAATGTGCTTCATATGGAGGTTTATTAGTATACGACCAAATCTCTTGTATCATAGATTTGAGTTTATATTTTGGTTATTTTTTAATGTAGTACATTGAGTAAAGAAGAAAACACTTGTACAGGGAAGCGATGCATCTGAAAACTTTTATACAGTTTGAATTTCACATGCTTATGTTGTTCACACTAAATATTTTGTAAAAACTTGCGAATACTTTTTTTACAAATTGAATAGGTTTTGAGTCAACTGCAAGTTAATTAGCCGTAAAGAATCCACTATTGGCACTATCTAGAGCTTTGGAGTAATAAATTTCTCTTCAAATATAAAGAAGTCTTCATTTTTCAGAGTAAAAATGAATAAATTTATTGTCATTTAATGTACCTAAGAGTATCTCATGGCGTAGTTCTATAAGTCCTTTGTCTTTCTAGTTCACAAAGAATAATGCCTCAATTATTAATGGCTTTCTTCTCATACAGTTGTGAGGACTGTTCTTTAGCGATATCATGTCTTCAAGAGAATAATTGTTCTTGGAACTTGTTTAAATACCACTTTATTATTTTATACACCTACTCCACTAACAGGCGCTCCTACTTCTTGTGGAGTTTATTGAGTAGAAAACCGATTCTCTCACATATTAGATACCAAATGTAAAGAGTTTTTGTTGCATTGTGGTTCTACTATCCATGATACTACTATACCTAAAACCTTCTAAGCATATGCTTTTCTCCGCACACCCAAAGTCAAAAAAGGACAAATGGTTTCTTCCCACGTTGCTACTTCAAACTCTGCGATGGTTTGCCACTATATAAACTAATGATTAAAACATTTATGTTCGCACTTTATCTTAAGCATATTGATGGCAATGACAACATCCGCAATGTGAACACATGTGTTGACAATGGCGACACACCGTCGCGGAGTCTAAAGTGGGGTCGTAGATGAAAATATTTGCCTTTCTGATACTAAGGAGGAAAACACATACAGTTGAGATAAATATAAATGAGAACAACACAGTTTGAAGACACTGTAATCAAGGGGTCAATACTTAAAAATTTGGATTTTCTAGACTAGATGTTATAAATATCTTTATCCATGGGAACTTAGCTACTTAATATTACATGCAAAAAATGATGTGTGGTGTGTATGTAGGCCAACAATTGATCCACACATGGTCACCGTGTCAGCATTGATGCATCAATTTAAGAGAATAATTCCTGCGTCTTTCAAGGAAAAAGTGCATGCATTGATGAAAGAGCGTTGCTATGCGTACGACAGTACGCGTACGATTCAATCTGTCTGTGAGCAGCTGATCAGTCAGATATGTCTTCCGATTAAACATCGTACATGGATCGTACTCAAGAACGTCGGAGGTGGATTAGTTTCGTTGACGAAAACACAATTTGGACAATTCAGTTTCCATTCCACATATGCATGTGAGGATTCTTATTATTTGGGAGATGCTCAATGTTTTGCTGGATTTGATTGGACACAAAACTTGCTTATTTGAACAATAAGACATTTATGTTTATACTTAACTTATTTACTTCCTATTTAAATATTTTTGGGCTGTCGATTTTACTAGGTAAAATGATGAGTTTTATTTACTTAGTTAGTTTAAGGTAAATATGCAACACAACGTGATGGGTCCACCGATGTAGCACAAATAATTAGGAACAAAATAAACCTCGTGAGTAAACCTTCATTCTTTATATTTTCATAATCATGATTAATTATTTCCTTTCCAAACAAAAAACAAATAGTAACTTTTTGATTGCTATCGAAGACAAGTTTTTCATTCCCTTTTTTTCATTTTTTCTGTGGGGAGATGAGATAATTAAGAGGGAGGTTGGATGACCCACCACCAACAACTTCACTCTAATAGTATATACTCTTGGTAGATCTTATTTCTTATATTTCTACATTCTTATCCTCATACTTGTGATGTGAGAGCACCAATGTTATAAGCCCGCACGTCTTTTCCCATATGGTATAATCTAAAACCTACACCATAATTCTAGCAATTTAGATACTAATCCAACTCCTACATATCTCCAATATATGGATATCATAAATCCAACACCTTAAGTATTTATCTCCATACTTTTCCATATTTTTAAATCTCTCTCAAAAATATCTCCACCTTGTCAATAAAATCTCTACCTTGATTATCCTTGAATTTTCAAGAACCTTCTCTCAAATATATTTTCCTCTTCAAATACTCCATGATCTCTTATAAGCTTCTCACTTTTCCACGAATCTTCAAGAACCTTTTTCTAAAATATATCTTCCTCTTGAAATACCCCATGTCGTACGTAGGAAATGTATTCTTGGGAGTTCACAAATAGTCTTATATATTCTCAAGAATGCTTATTTCGAATGTCCCGGCTCAATGCATACTTCTCCATCATTTATTGTTTTCTTTGCGCCATGAAATCTTCTTTCCCATCAACATGTTCACACAACTGTTTGCCTTACGCTTCTTTGCAACTTAATTTTGTTATTCACGTTCCATACTTGATGTTTCACTAATTCTTATGAAGGAATATCATATCGAGCGGGTGAATCACTAGCAGTCTGTACATTGTTTGTATAGCTCAAGTTATCTCTAGACATATCTCTTAAAGTGTAGTACAGTTACTTACAGGAAAAAAGAACATCTCTTGTGAAACTTCCATAGATGACAAGGGTCCCGTTCGGGGGTGTACTCTTCCGCTAATGGGTGCACAAACCTTCATTGGAATTACTTCTCGTGTCGGCTAAAAGTACTTTCATTGAAAATCGCTTGTTACTACAAGTGCTCCTCTCTAACCAACTTTCTCCTCGGATGTAGATTCCTAATACGGCTCACTAAATCAACTCGTAAGCAATTTCGATTTCCTCATCGAGTTTCTCTAGCATCTCTTTATTTCTCATTTTGTTCTCCTTTCGATTTACCGATTTTTTGGAGCTTGCTTAGGTATTTTACTAAAAAAAAATCAAATACCAATAAAGAAATAAGAAATTTAAAAATCATTTCCATTATACTTTAATCCTGAGCCTACTTACAATCTACGAATATACACATATATCCACCTTTTTGTAAGGTTTGATAAAACAATCAGTACATAGTCTAAATTTTAAGATGTTGGGATAAGTAGGAACAAATCTAATTATGATTTGAAAACACCGAATCTGCAAAATAAACTAAAGTTTCCTACAAGATCAATATGGTATCCCAAGCCTCCCTGAACGTTTTGGAATCTTTTAAATAATTTTATGGAAGTACTTCAGCATAAAAGAATAAATTATACGTGAAAATATTAGTGATTGTTAATTTTGGTAAAGATGACATAAGTGATTATTACTAATTTTCTTTTTCTCAATGAAATTATCTAACCATTTATTACAATGTACTTTTTGTATCCTTGCAATTTCTATATTTATGGATCCTATCTAGGTTTTACTAAAAATAAATTTCATCACAGAAATAACCCGGCGCAACTTTGTATCACCGGAAATCTGCGCTCTATTCACCTTATTGTCCAGCTAAACAATTGGGCGGAGAAGGGGTAATTAAACAGCATAAGAGCATCTCTAACAGAGCCCTCAAACCGCGCCGAACCATAAAATAACTGCCAAAGACGGTTCGCGGACCTTAAAAAGAGAAATAGCAGCGCCCTCAAACGTCGCGGGCCCGTAAAAAATTTTGAGGGCGCCCGGGAAATCGGCCCGTCGACCTGGGAAAATTGGGTTTTCGCCTCCGAACCGAATCGTGAACCCTATCTTCTCATTGCGTTGGCGGGAGGGACATTTCAGCCCCGCGCGAAACCATCTTCCGCCGCCGCCGCCGCCGTTTCTTTCTTCTTCCCCTGTTCCGGCGAAGCACGCTCCCCTCGCGCCTCCATGAAGGACGCCGATGCCGGGCTATTCACCGTCCCTGTTGCGGAGGTCCAAGAGGCAGATCCAGTGGGCTCCGGGCTCGGCTAGCCGCGGCCTCCGCTGGTGTCACCGAGGCGCTCCTCCGCCGGCCCCCGCCCCTCCGGTGCCTCGCTAGAGGCCGATGCTGCCGGCAGGAAGCGCAAGCGGCTTGGAACTGCTGGTGCGGCCCAAGCTATGGCCGCAGGCGACGTCGCAGCCGGTGGGACGGCCGGATCCCCATCCGCGCGGCCGGGCAAGAGGGCAGCAGTTTGGAAGGTGAAGGCCATCGCTGCGGCCGCTGCCGCCGGCCCCGTTCATGTGGACACCGCCGCCATGGACCCGCCCTCTGCTAGCCCGAGGTATGTGCCCAAAATCGCCGCCGTCCCCCATTCTTGTTGCTCCAAATTCGTGCTCCAATTTGTAGCATCCCTCCGGTCGACGGTCCCAATTCGTTTGTCGAGATGATGAACGACGCGTCTGTGGACATTGCCGAACCCCCTCTCGGTGATTATTCCTACGACGAGACCGATGCCGACGTTGAGGGTGGAGTTGGAGGAGACGATGAGGTGGAGGAGGTGGATGCCTCGGCGGTGAAACCACGCGGCGTCAACTACACGATCAAGGAGGACGAGACATTGATCCGTGCTTGGGAGGCTATGTCTCTCGACGCAATTCATGGCACCGATCAAGCGAAGTTGCGGTTTTGGCAACGAGTTGAGGACAAGTACTTCCAACTTCTGCCTCGCAATGTCAAAAGGGTGCCTCGAACGTTCCGATCGCTCCAAGGCCGTTGGGACGTGATCAAGACAACTTGCAGTAGGTGGAGTGGGTGCCTGCAGCAAGTGCACAATGCTCCTCCAAGTGGTACCGTGGAGGCTGATTGGGTAAGTTGAATTGCTTCTCTCCGACAAATGTATATGCCTAGATGCTATTGTGAACCATGGCAACTATTTGTTGTTCCTAGGACCGCATTGCAAGGGAGCGGTACAAGGAAAAGCCGGCGTCGAAGAACAAGTCCTTCCTCCTTGACCATTGTTGGAAAATACTCCAAAACAGCGAGAAGTGGAAATTGTCTCTCCTTGAACCAACTAAAAAGAATGACATTGTCATCGAGGATGATGACGATGAAAATGGAGGGAGAAACATCAACAAGCCCGAAGGCAACAAGAAAGCCAAGCTGCGGATGATGAAGGAAGCCGAGGCTGCAAGCTTGAGGGAGAAGCTTGAGCAAATGGTGCAGTCCAATGAGAGACAAAACATGGCTGAGAAGAAATCTCAAGAGAAGAGAGAGAGGTGGCTTCTACTTCGGGAGGATGGGATGCGCAAGGATGACATTGAGTGTCGAAGAGTGGCTGCCGAGGAGAACAAGTCCGTCACCAAGCTCCTTGCCGAGGAAAACAAGATCATGATGATGAACCGAGCCGAGATGGATGAACTCACGCTGGAGTGGCATGACATCGCTCGGCAGGACATCTTGTTCCGAAGGAAGCAAGTCTTGATCAACTCGAGCACTACTCGTGGAGGTGATGGTGGAGGAGGTGATGTTTAGGTGTAGTTTTACATGTGGGTGGCTATTTTGGATGCAAGTTTTTGGTCATATGTGTGCACAAGTTTGTGAACTATGTTTATTTGCCCTGTACTATGATCAAAACTATGTTATTTGCAAAACTGCTGATGAAATTCTGAACATTTGGTTCGGTTTGTACGTATATTGCATCAAATCTGGTGACGGGAAACCCTAGCCGCCTCCGGGTCGCTCCCAGGCGACCCCGAGGCGTCCGCGCCGCCACCGCCAAAACCGCCTTCCCCCGCGCCCTCTGCCCCGCCGCCGTCGGAGGAGGCCGTCCCGCGGCGGACGGCGGCGGCGGGGCGCCTCCTCTGGTCGGTTCCTCTCCAAAAAAATCCAAATCCCCCGCATCCTCCTCTGCTCTCTCCCAGCCATGGAGGACTACTTCGCGCGTGATGGATGGCGGCCTCAAGCTCTCCAAGCGCCTCGTCCTCCCGGCCGGCGCCGGGATGGGCTGCTACCCCACGCCGGAAGCCGCCTCGCCGCCGCTGCCCATGGCGCCCATGGCGTTCGCCGTCCAGATGCGGGAGTTCGGCCTGCGGGTCAGCTCGACGGCGGCCTGTCGGCGCCGCCCCGTCGCGGCTGGGGGTCGTCCTGCCTGTGCGCAGGCGCTGCTGCCTTGGCACGCCCCTGGCCTTGGCGTCGCACCGTGCTAGCGCGGCCACGTCCCGGCGATTCGGCCGTCGATCCCAGCCCCGGGGGCGTCGGTCCACCCAAGGCTGGGCTCTGCCTGGCCCTTTGGAGGCTTGCTGCGGTGCAGCCCCGGCGATGCGGCTGCAGCGGCATGTCTTCCTCTCGTCGGAGCCGCGGGCACTCGGATCCAACACATGGCTGCAGCTCGGAACCATGGTGGTTCTTGGCTGCGGGCAGCGCTCCTTCGCTTCCCGCCAGCATGGTGCTCAGCGGGGGACGCTTGTTGCGCTGCGTCCGGCGGCCCTGGTGGATTTGATTGTGGCGGTTGTTGGTGCTGGTTGACATCCTGTAGGGTTTTGCTCATTCTCCGGGTGTGAACCCTGCATCGACCTAGTTGTTGCCGGCGGCAGCGGCGTCTTCGGATGTCGTTTCCTCGCAGGAGGTGTCGCCGTGGAGTTCGAGAACCTACAGGTCCTTGCTTTGTGGTCTTCTGGTGAAAATCTAGGTCCCGGCTTGCTGGACCGGATGACGGTGTTGTGCCCCCGACAACACGACCTCCCTAGAGGCGCCATCTTGAAGATCCGAAGGATGGCTCTTGTTGCTGCTTGTGGTTGTTGGGAGCTTGGGTGGTGTTGGTGCGGCTAGCTTGGGGCCGACGGTGGTTTGTTTTTCTCCTCGGCTAGCCTTCACGTGGTCTCGGCCACATGGATGTGCTTGCCCTTGAGCCTCGAGTGGCTGCTGTTGCGGTGTGGGAGCCTCGTGCTCTTGGTGGCGTCCCAGCTCACCTTTGCTCTTTGACGACGCTTTGTATGTCTCCCCCACCTGCTTTGTCTCGATTTCCGTGGCGGAGCTCACTATCTAGGATAGTGCTAGGTGCTAGGCTTGACACTCCGATGATGATGGTGGTGCTCCTGATTTGTGCCGTGGGGTTCGAGTCGCTTGCCGGTGCGGTGCGTGAGGCTGATTGCCGAGTCTTGGCATTGTGATCCCTCGACTACACCCCCACCTCTTGTGTCCCTGTGTGGCTCTTGCTTACTCTCTTCTATTTGTCTTTTTTTCGTGTATTTTCATTGTTCTCTCTTCCTTTGTATCCCCCTGTAAATTTCTCCATCCGTTGTAAGAACATGGCCCGTCAGGCTACTTTCGATGAATGCAACAAATAGTGGGGAATTTTATTCCCCCTGTCACTCTCGAAAAAAAAATCTGAACATTTCGACATATTTTGGTACCAAATATGTTTAATGTTCACAGTTTGAGTATAGCCGCGCCAAAAAACGCGACTTTCGCGACCCTTATAATACGTTTACGGTTCCGCGGTCTGAGTGCTCTGTTAGAGATGCTGTAAGAGATGGCCGCAACTCATCTAGGTTCGTCCCTTCAAAACCAAATCCATCCACGTTCATCCTTCGAAACGAGTGCAAGTGCACGGCTAGAGCATTGTGTTTAAATGAAAGAGGTCCCAAAATGTCTGGGCAAAGATCGAGCTGTTTGGGCAGAGGGCGTGCCTCGCACGTGACACGCTGACAGCGACGCGTCCTCGACCATGGCAACATTCTTACATCTCTATGGCGACATCCAGCTCCCTGTTTCTGTCAAAGCCTCCGTGACTCGTCTCCCACAAATTATCCTCTTTTTGGCACGAAATAGCTGCAAAACCATTCCGATTCCTGCCCACAGACTCGTTCAAGTGCGCTGCATATCTGTCACGCAATCCAACTTCGCAGGAAACTGAGTTTGCAACCTTTTATATTTCTGTGTTCTGTCCTAGGCAAGTGTTTTGCCTTATTTTCTTTGTATTCAAACATAGCCACCTGCCGAACTACTTTTTATATGGAGTGAGAAAATGCTCACCACGTAATCACATCCTGCAAACACACACCCTAGGACAGAACACCATCTATTTATGCGTTTTCTCTCCCAGAAAACTATCTATTTTATCTTTCTTCTTCTGAAACTATCTACGTATTTATACTGCATTGTATCGTGTGAGGTGTTGTCATCGTGCGACTTCTTTGTGCCTCCGCTTGCCACCAGGGCGCCATTCAGTTTTCATTCAATACCACCACCAACTCGCCAAGACACCACCATCTCCCTAGGCCCTTGCGTTCGCCTCACCAGTCGCCATGGGCTCCCTTGCTGCCGCCGACGAGCCGTCGCCTCCGCTTCGCTACCCTCCGGCTCGCCGCGACGGCGACATTGTCGACGACTACCATGGAGTCCTTGTGCCGGACCCCTACAGATGGTGAGTCACCTCGATCTTTCCATGTTGCTCTGCTGGCAATCTGGTTTCAGTTCACTTCTTTCTCTGTAGCTTCTTGAATGGAGGGCACACTCATGTTATGTGTTTGTAAGTTTGTTTACACCCGCGGCGTCCATTGTTGCATTCTTCTGCGTCCATGAAGTTCGCCCAGTTTCAGTTTGAGACATACATATGCATTTAGACCGGAGAGAAGCAGTATTTGCACATCGGAGATTCAGAATGGTTAGGTTTTCAGCTAAGGTATCCATCCATCCGAGCTTCCGGCCACTCTATCGGGTGGTGTGGTGTGAGCCTTGATTCACGCGCTTGTCATGGCCTGTAGATGCTCTTTGCGCTGCCAAATGTTCTTGGAGAAAGAAAACAAAGGGTATGAATTGTTTTGCTGAAAGAAGTACGGTTTCAGGAGGTGGAAACAATTTCAATCGAGTGACCGGAAAATTGCATTTTTTTTTTGCTATATATATATTTCAGTAGTACATTGGGCTCTACTGCTGAATACTACTGCACCACACGCCAGAAGAGCATCACTGCTCCATTCATTTTACTGTGGATATCTGCACCAAGTACATACAGCTCGTGCCACCAAGTACTATATCTGTATCCGTATCTGTGCTGCACGCCACGTGCTAGATGCTCTTCTGGATTTTCTGCAGAAATACCTGCAAAAAAAAGATTTTCTGCAGAAACAGGCTGGATAACTATCCAAACCCGCACTTATATGCAGGTTGCAATACTATTTTCTTTTGAACCGAAAGGTCCCAAAAAATAATCACGTTGTAGATCGAGTTAAGTTTGGAATATTAGAGCAACTCTAGTAGATGCCCTATATTTTAGGTCTCTATAATAGTTATGCACTCCACTGTGTCTCTTTGGTTCAAAAGATTTTTTATTTTATTTTGTAGGATTTCTGTTTATAGGATCCCCCCTAAAATCCAATGAATTCTCCAAAAAAAAATATGGATTGCTTTCATACACTATAATCTCATAGGATTACTAACAAAAGCTTGTACCTCTTGGAAAAGTTCCTATATGTCTATGACCACAATGACTACTCAATCTCTATAGAAATTTCCATGTTTCTCCTATGGTGCAACAAATTAATTTGACTAATTTATGTGTTTCCATTGCCTAAAAAAAGTGTTTTCAGTCCTGTAGGATTCCACATGACATGGCATTCTCTTCTCGTGTTTTTCCTATTCCTATACTTTTTCAAATCCTGTTTTTCAAATACTAGTCCTACTGTAAACCAAAGAGGCTGGCACGTTTAATTTGTACCCTGAGTGACGTTTTACTGGCCTCTTCAGGATGGAGGAGCTGGAGTCGGAGGAGGTGAAGGAGTTCGTGGCCGCGCAGGCGGCCATGTCCGACGCCGTGCTCGCCACCTGCGACCACCGCGGCCGGCTGCGCGGGCAGCTGACGGCGCTCCTGGACCACCCGCGCTACCGCGCCCCGTTCAAGCGCGCCGGCAGCTACTTCTACTTCCACAACCCCGGTCTCCTGCCCCACGGCGTCCTCTACGTGCAGCACGGGCTGGCCGGCGAGCCGGAAGTGCTGCTGGACCCGAGCACGCTCAGCGACGACGCCACGGTGTCGCTGTCCATGATCGGCGTCAGCGACGACGCCGAGCACCTGGCCTACGGCACCAGCGCCAGCGGCAGCGACTGGGTCACCATCAGCGTCGTGCGTGTCCGCGACAAGCACCGCCTGCGCGACACCCTGTCCTGGGTAAGCCCGATAACGAACTCTCTCCGCTACACTCTGCTCAGCTCAGTCCATGCCGGCTCCTACGTGTGCCTGAAAATCCTGTGAATAATCCAGGTGAAATTCTCGCGCATCGCGTGGACGCGCGACGGGAAGGGGTTCTTCTACTCGCGTTTCCCAGCTCCAAAGTAAGCTGTAGTAAATTCTTCTCCGTAGAAGTTTTGTAGTTCATGCTTCTGTGCTTCCTCTGGCGTATCTTGCTTCTGTGCTTCATGCTTCCTCTGGCGTTGCTGGTTCTGGTGCGCAGGGACGACAATGGCGTGTCGGACTCTGGGATCAGGACTGATGTTAATCTCAACCATGAGGTTTACTACCATCTCCTCGGAACCGACCAGTCTGACGACGTGCTGTGCTGGAAAGACCCCGAGCATCCCAAGTACATATACACCCCTGAAGTCACAGAGGACGGCAAGGTTACATTAGTCACTGAACTTAACATTGACAGAAAACAGAGAGATTATTCACCACTATTAGTAGACTGATATCTTTTCTTTTGATACTCTGCTGCAGTACGTGCTCCTGTCAGTTTCAGAAACTTCAGAGCCGGTGAACAAGCTGTACTACTGCGACCTCTCAGCCCTCCCCCATGGCCTATCAGGCATCAAGGAAACCCACAAGATGCTGCTTCCATTCGTGAAGCTCGTCGACGAGTTTGAGGCATACTACGGGGTCATCGCCAACGACGACACCCGGTTCACGATCCTCACAAACAAGGACGCTCCAAGGTACAAACTCTCGCGGGTCGACGTCACCGATCCGCAGTCGTGGACCGACGTTCTGCCTGAAGACGACAAGGCCGTCCTAGAATCCGCTTGCGCCGTGCACGGGGACAAGCTCCTGGTGAACTACCTGTCGGACGTCAAGTACGTGCTGCAGATGAGGAGCTTGGTCACCGGGGAGCTGCTCCATGGCATACCCATCGACATCGGCAGCGTCAACGGGATCTCCGGCAGGCGCGCCGACTCCGAGGTGTTCGTCGAGTTCGCGAGCTTCCTTACTCCGGGAATCATCTACAGGTGTGATCTCAGCGCCGGGGCTCCTGTGATGAGCATTTACAGAGAAATCTCTGTTCCTGGGTTTGATCGCACGGAGTTCGAAGCGAAGCAGGTGAATTCCTTTATATGAACCGAAAAAAAAATTACACCTGAAATACTATGAGTATTTGCAGTTCAGTTACAGTTTGCTTGGTATTTTCTAGGTGTTTTACCAAAGCAAGGACGGAACCAAGATCCCGATGTTCGTCGTGTCGAGGAAGAACGTCGACCTCGACGGGTCGCACCCAGCCCTGCTCTACGGCTACGGCGGGTTCGGCATGAGCATGACGCCGCAGTTCAGCGCCGCCCGCGTCGTCCTCATGAGGAACCTCGGGTTCGTGACGTGCGTCGCCAACATCAGGGGCGGTGGGGAGTACGGCGAAGGCTGGCACAAGGCCGGCTCGCTGGCGAACAAGCAGAACTGCTTCGACGACTTCGTCGCCGCTGGAGAGTTCCTCGTGTCCGCCGGGTACACGAGCCCGAGCCGGCTGTGCATCGAGGGCGGCAGCAACGGTGGCCTCCTCGTGGCCGCCTGCATCAACCAGGTCAGTAGCCTTCGTCTGTGCCCACGTTGATGCAGCAATTTTCGTTATGCTTCAGACTTCAGAGAAAAAATGAGTGGAGATTGTTGTTTTTGCGGTTGCAGCGGCCTGGGCTTTTCGGGTGCGCGCTTGCTCATGTGGGTGTCATGGACATGCTTAGGTTCCACAAGTTCACCATAGGTTTGAGGCTTGTACCCTGCTAAAAATCACATATCTTGGTTGTTTCATCACTGTGGAAGTTGACATGTTATGAATACCTGTCGTCCCAGGACGTGCATGGACCTGTGATTTCGGCTGCTCGGAGAAGGAGGAAGAATTTCAGTGGCTCATCAAGTATGGAAATGGAACCGATCTCACGAAATACAGTCGTCGCTGGTGTCTCTTGTCTTTTTTCTGAAAGCTCACATTCCCGACGACGAACGAATGATGCAGGTACTCCCCTCTGCACAACGTGAGGCGGCCGTGGGAGAAGTGCGCCGCCGGCGACCGCCGCCGCCAGCTCCAGTACCCTTCCACCATGCTGCTGACGGCGGACCACGATGACCGCGTCGTGCCGTCGCACACTCTCAAATTCCTCGCGGTACGCCGTACGCTTTCGATTTTCTATAGCTCAGAAAATTAAGCTCTCCGCATGCCTCGATCGTTTTCCGTGTCGATCGAGAAGAACTCACGATCTGCATCCCGATCCGTCAGACGATGCAACACGCGCTGTGCACGAGCGTGGAGCAGAGCCCCCAGACGAACCCGATCGTCGCCCGGATCGACCGCAAGAGCGGTCATGGCTGCGGCCGCTCCACGCAGAAAATCGTACGGCACTTGCTAAAACAACAGCCTTCTTCTTGTTCATTGTGTTTTCGCCATGACTGTAAACGCTTGCTGAATGCTGATGAATGTATTCGTTGTGTGTTGGATGGCAGATCGACGAGGCTGCGGATCGTTACGCGTTCGCGGCTAAGATGATGGGGGTCTCTTGGGTCGATTGAGTTCCATTGGCAGACGTTCGTGTCGTGTGGATGATGACTTGACTCCGTGCTTAGCCATACAGATATAGGGAACTGACTGCAGCTAAGCTAATACGGTTGTGCTTCTGCTGAACACACTTTAATTATGCATGGCCACACAGGGCTCGTGGGTTTTCGCTAGAAAATACCGTATTCTAACCTAACCGGCATCTGGCGGAATTATCATATATGCTATGCTTGTTTTTGCAAAATACAGTACAACACCCTAACCGGCATCTGGCGGAATTATCATATATGCTATGCTTCTTTTTACAAAATACAGTACAACGCAAATATACGCATATACCCACCTTTATAAACGCACGCAACACACATTCTACCCTACTATCCCTATGAACATCTCCGAGAGACTGAGCCGGCACGTCTTAAAATTGACGAATTTAATCGGAATATCCATCAGTGATGAGAAGTGCCCCGGTGCTTTTCGAAAAAACATGTTGCCCGAATTTTAAAACGCATCGACGACTATGATTAGGTTCACAAAGTGATCTAATAGGAGTACTAACTATGTGGGGTTAGCACCCTTAAGCCCCACCCCTAATCACAGCCATCGATGCGATTTAAAATTCGTGCAACCCAACATAACAGAAAGAAGGGAACATGACGTTATTACATTGCTCTGAATTTATTTTTCCAGGTTGTTTCTAGAGTAACTTTCAACCCAACTTGTTTTTTCGGAAAGCACCAGAGCACTTCTCTTATGTTACTACCATCACAATGCAAATCTCAATCTCATTTTATTACTTTATACACACATTTTCTCTTAAAAACTGTGATGTGACGGTAACTAGTTAAGTTACTCTACTTGCCTCTCTCCTTATTAATTACATGTCACATCATCTTTTTGCCTAGGTCTAGGTGGCATCTAGTTACCATGTTAGTTACTCCCACTGTGACTAGTCTCATGTAATCTTGATTCCACCCGCCCATACGGATAAATCTCAACGGGCGGATATCTATATCGGCTCAAGATGTCAATTTAGATTTAAAAAAATCTAAGATACTTAGTTTTAGAAACAATTTCTTATGGAGATCATGAAGGTTGAATTGTTGTCGAACTCCTTATTGTTGTGCCTTCAGATTCGACGACCAATGTTCATATGTCTTGAAGAACCCTCATAATTTTAGACAATAAATGAAAGAAAAGACAATTTCATAGGAAGTGTTGGTTAGTAAGTGAGTAGAGACATATGAACATAAAGTAGAGCGGCGATGTCGAGCAAGAAATTAGAGAAAATTGTGGGGTTGTAGAGTTGAAGAAACGTGACCTCCCCAAGCCCTAATATGGACGACTAGGGTGGTTGCAGATCAGCAACATAAGAGCTTGGGGGTAAGAGGGGCATCGATTCGGCCGTAGTGGTAGCGTTAGAGTTTTATTCATTTTATCATTTACAAAGCTATTTTAGAACGTCAAGTTGGTTCATATGTTGTCTACAAAGCTAGTCGCCCTTTTAGACCGTCGAGTTGGTTCAAATCCAAATATCCTCCGGATCAAAAACCAGAGATAAATAAAACGATTACTCCCTTTGTTACATAATATAATAATTTTTAGATATTTTAATACGAACCGGAACAAAATGAATGAATATATACTTTAAAGTACGTCTAAATATATCCAACTTTAAAAGGCTACGTAAAATATCTTGTAACATGGAATGGAGTGTGTTAGGGTGCGTAAAAGCGGTTTTTCGGTTTACCCGGTCTAAGCTTAGTTCGTTTTTTACTAGCGTGGAAATTTGCTATGTAAAAAAAAACTACAACCACATGCTGATTTGACACGGTTTTCACCGTTTGAGATTTGTAAACGCCTGAGAGTAGTTAATAAAGAGGTGTGTGCTAATGTAAAAATGAAAAGGGAGTGTCTATCTTCGACTGATTTTTTTGTTAAGTCTCGGTTAACTTAAAAAAATATAGTTACAGTTTAAAAAAGTGTAATTGTACATTTTTAGATAGAAAAGTGAAACTGAGTTGGTTGCATTTTTCTGAATAGAAAAGTATAATTGCACATTTCTTTAAAATATGATTGTATTTTTCTAAACAATAACCGAGACTTTCAAAATTAGTTAGCTAAAACTTAACAAATCTGAAAAGAAAAACGTTGGTGTTTGATCCTCCACGATCTGCGTCCATACGAGTTGTGCAACAAGAACGCGTTTCGTCCAGCAAAAGAATCTGCTGAGCAACACGCGTACATATTAAGCTCTTTCGTACCCGCAAAGAAAATAAAATAAAAAAGAGAGCTTTTTTTCGCACATAACCCAAACACGAGCCCTAGCTAGCTAGACCGGACAGCACCTCCCCGGAATCCCAATCCAGACCTCAGCAGCTTCTTCCCCCAATTCCCTCGCCTCCCACACCGCCGATCGACGCGAAATCTTCCTTCCTTCATCACCGCCGCGAGAGATGCCGAAGAAGATGGGCGTCAACTCCAAGGCGGAGGCGGCCCGCGAGCGCCGCTCCGCCGAGGAGTCCGACCGCCGCCAGAAGGCCGAGAAGTCCAAGGAGGAGGAGTACTGGCGCGAGGCCGAGGGGTCCAAGTCCCGCGCCGCGCGCCGCCGCGAGGAGGACGCCGAGAAGAAGGCTGAGGCCGCCGCCCGAAAGGCCGAGAACCGCCGCCTCGCCGAGGCCGAGGAGGCCGCCGTCGCCGCCGCCTCGGCCGCCTCCAAGACCGACGCCCGCAAGGCCAACCGCGTCGGCGCCCCGCCCCCCAAGGTCACCGAGGCCGAGCTCGTGCGCCGCCGCGAGGAGGAGCGCCTCCGCCTCGAGCGCGAGGCCGAGGCCGCCAAGAAGCGCGCCGCGCGGATCAGCGAGGAGGAGGAGTACGAGCGCGTCGTCCTCGTCGCCAACACCAACAGGGACGACTCCATCGTCGAGGCTTCGTCCGTCGGCGAGGCCATCGCGCGGATGTCGCTTGTCAACTCAGAGTCGCCCTTGCCTGCCGACAGGCATCCCGAGCGTCGCCTCAAGGCATCATTCAAGGTATATTCTTTAGACTTTTTAGTATCTGGCCACAGCTCATAGATGTTTGTTGAACTGCTGTGTGAGTTTGAAATCTGATGATATTATATAATCACAAAGAAGAAGAATTTCTGCGCTACTAGGAGTGTAGAAACAACCAAAATATTGTAAGATTTAATGGTTCCATGCACATTGGATTTGCTGACAGGTGTGCTATACTAGCTGCGCAGCGTGTACTATATGATGTTTGCTTGCAATTGTTTGGGTGCTCCATGAACACAATTAGAGATATGACCAATCGAATTTGTATAATTTCAGAAGATAGGATGAAATGAGTTTATATCAGATATTCTAGAGCTAGTTGCTCCCTGGAACATGATGAGTGGAGTCTCTTGTATGGTAGTTATTGGGTCATTTCTTGTATGCCAATAATGCGTAAGCTGAGAACAAAAAGGAGTTTTTTTTCCAGACGGAGTCTCTATCTGATTAGCTAGTCGGTGAGGCAATAGCTTGCCAACGTGATGGTCACTAGATGTTCTGAGAGGACGATCAGCTGCTATAACTTTCACTGTCAGTCATGGCTTAAATATGAAAGAAGGGCAGTATTTCTGTGTAGCAATACACTAGTCTTACAATCTTGCCGTCATTTAGTTCCAAGTCCAACACTGACTTCCGACGGCTAGATGATTTTTGTCATGTCACTTAGAAAATTGACTATGTGCCATGTTACTTTCTAAATCCAACATTGAATGAGTTTAGGATACTCGTCAAGAGTACTGTTGTATGCTATGGTTGGAACTTTCATGGTCACTAGACATCTGTTTCCTACATGCATTTTGAATCATCTTTATGACAGGCATTTGAGGAGGCAGAACTCCCTAGGCTGAAAGAAGAAAAGCCAGGCCTAACACTGAAACAGTACAAAGACATGATATGGAAGCTGTGGAAGAAATCTCCAGACAATCCTCTGAACAAGGTTTGCTCACATAATTTACATTCTGGTGTTTCTTTTCCTAATATCTTTCTTGTTTGCCATAGATTTTCTTAGTTTATTGAGTCTGCTGGCTTTAGCATAACTGTAGTCCACAAAGAAGAACTTACGGTTATATATATAGCTTGTATCTACAAAAGAACAGGAAGGAGAATGAGATAAAACCTTGACAATAAGCAATGACATCACATTTATTTAGTATTCTTAATGAAAATAATTTCCATTGGTACAATTAATCCCTCAATTGATAATTCTGGGCATCTCCTGCAATTTAATTTGGAAGGAGAAGTAGTGGTACTCTAGGGGTTTGTTGTTACGCCTGAGTTCTGACTAATTGTCATGTGCAGGCCGCTGAGTGAGGATGCCTTCCTAGTTACTGAATGGTATACTTTCCAAGGTTAGTTTCATAAAGGCTTAAATTGGTACATGTTACTTCGGGCTGATGTGATTTGTGTGTAACGATAATGTGCCTTTTAACACGCAGGCATCCAACAGAACTGAACTGCAGCTGCCTCAGTATCTTCATTCATAGACTGAAATTTGTTGCAGAACAAAACACTTGGTTCTCGGCCAATAATCAGGAAATCGCTGCAGTGTATATTGTGAGGTTTGCTTTTGATTAGGGATTTTGTCCAAGTTCCAGTTGTACTTATATGTCTGAGGCATGTGACTGCTTGGATTTTGAACAATTGGCAACAAATTGGAGCCATGCTCATAAGATATAATTATGCCATTTTGTCTTTTCATGTCTCTGTAATCCTTGTGGGTTTTTTATCTGGTCACGACGATTGTAGAGATAAGTAGCAATAGAGACGAATCAAGATTAAAAAAAGATTGACAATGCAGCTTAGCTTTCGCCTGAAAAAAGATAGACGTTGCCCTTTTGCAATTTTAGTCTTGTTGCTACCCCCAGGGGGACTCCCAGGGGGAAACTGTATAGACAGTTAAATCGTAGTAACAACAACAGCTCTCAACAGATAATCTTGAGCTGACCTGCAGCTGCAGGCGTCTTTGAGGCGATTGTGGCTCAGGACTTTTTTTTTTTGCGGGTAAGCTCAGGACGTTGACGGAGAGACTCAACAACATCAACCCCTTCTTCGATGAAATGTTGATTTAATTAATCAGGAATAGAGATTATGTTTACATTGTCCAAGTATATATGAAGTTAATCGGAATAGAGCCAATCTAGCTGACCATCCACTTATGTACTCTGCAAGATAATGGCCTGCGAGGCTGCGACATTTTCCACGAAACAGGCTTTCGCTCCACTATATTAATATATCAACCAACCCCACAACTGTAAGACCGCTGAGGCAGACAGCACAACCATGCCCAAAAGAAGCAAAAAAATAACAAAAAGAGAAAACAAAGCCGACAACAGTGGCTAAACGAAAGCAGATTCAACTCGCAACCGCTGCGCCCTCCGGAGAATTCCCACCACGCTCCTTGCAATCCGAAGTACCTCGTACCAAGCAACACCTTTAAGAAGGAAGCAACGACGTCGACACTGTTGCCCGGACAGTTCCTAAGGTTTCCCCAAGTACGTGTCCTAGGGTTTCCCCCGGTAGCTAAGGAGTGGAAACGAGGTATCCTGACGCCCTTCAAGAAGGATGGCGACACCCGCAGGCGTCGCCGCGTCAGTGTCGACGCGACAAGGATTTCTCCCGACCCTTTCCCCCGTTAGGAGAAAAGAGGTATCCCGACGCCCTTCAAGAAGGATGGCGACACCCGCAGACGTCGCCGCGTCAGTGTCGACACGACAAGGATTTCTCCCGACCTCCAATCCACCCACAGGCGCTCCGTCCAGCGCGACCAATCCCACCACCCACCAACGCGCGCCACCACGATCTTGTAGTCGTCACCGTCGTCTCACCATGGACCATGCCGCAAGGCCACGGGAGTCGAGAAGAGGGAAGCTAGCTAGAGTTGGCGGCGCAGCGACACGCGGGAGGGAACCGCCTCCACTGCCGTCGAGCAGTAGCCGACCGGATGCAGCAGCCGGGCAGACCGGGCCCGCCAGGCCCAGCCAGGCCCAAAAGGGCCTGTAAAGCCCAGCCGCCACACTGCAGCCAGGGCATCGCCACTGCCGCCATCTCCACCTCAACCTCCTGCTCCTCCACCGCCGGGAGGGTCACCACCACGCCTCTCAGGCCCGTCCAAGCCCAGCTGGGGCCCAAATGGGCCAGATCTGAGCCCAAGGACCATGCCGGCCGTCGCAGGCTACCAGGGTGCCCGGCCGCCAAGGGCAGCACCATCACAGCCAAGCCCACCCGGGGAGCACCGGACCGAAGAAGGGCGAAGGACAACGCCGCCGTCGGATTTGGCCGCCCCGCGAGGCCACTTCCATGCGAGCGCGGAGAGACAGGCCGCCACCGCCGGCACTGCTCGAGCTACGCTCGGCGGCACGAGCCGACGGCGGCGGAAGAAGAGACGCCGGGGAGGGAGGAGAGGAAGGGAGCGGGGGGGGGGGGGGGGGGGGGGGCGCTGGCCGCCGCGGGGGCGGCGCAGCACGGGGAGGGAGGGAGGGAGGGGGGGGGGGGGTGCGGGGCGACGCACCTCTGCCCGGAGGCGCGGGTGCTCGGAGGAGATCGGGCGGCGCGGGCGCCGCGGTTAGGGAAGGCCGGAGGGCCTATTTGTTTAATTATTCACTTGTGACCAGGCTGCGACATTGGCTATGATGAATCTTGCTAACTTCGACATCCCTGTCTCCACACATAGATCGTTCGGTCAGCATGGACACCGCAATGGCAGAGTCAGGCCCCAGAAGACTACAGGCAGCGGCAGCGTCAGCGTCGTCCAACTTGTTTACAATAATAATAAAAACCACGCGTATAGAAATCCCACACAAATAGCATCAATGGAATGAACTAAGCTGCGAACATTATAACATTTTGCTTCAGAATATGATCATGGTTCATCTGTAGCTGTCCTGTTCGTATGTCGGCTGCTTCGGCCCGCGTAGCCTCGTCATCATCCTGAGCACACAAGGAAGCATTGGAATATCAGTATGCATGCTCTATCTGAACACTCATCACCGTGATGTTTTGCAGCTAGTTTCATTGCTGGAAGGAAAAACTTAACGCTACAAACCTTTGGACCCGACCCTGCGGCTTTCTGCAGCACCCAAATTTCCAAACAACAAACGGGTGCCAGTCACTTGGTTCCCCGGTCTTTCTTCCGTAAATTTCGTAAGAGTGGGCACACTTGCCTTTCTTTGGGCCTTGCTACAATCGAGTTACGTGCCGCACCTGTCGAGGTTGAGGCTGCGGTTCTTGGTGGCTGCTCCCCTACTCTGGGGACGGTCTTCACCTGAAAAAAGAGATGATATGGTCATTTGATCAGACCTCCTTCTGGTATCCTCTTCTGTTATCGACCACTATATCAGATATATCGAGAGAATGAACTCACCAGATTCCTAAATTGAAGATTGTAGAACATCTGCAGGTACCGTTGCTTGGCCAGTCTCTCTTCCTTGTTCAGAGTCCTCCAGAAGCCATACACTGATCCCATGTTCAGCACTTTAGTTGCATAAATCTTCCATGTGTAGCTGCCATCATGTATAGCAGGACATGGTTAAATTTTCTTACCAGGCGATAGGAACTTTGGTGACTACCATTCATGACGCTGGATAAGAGTAAGTTCCTACCATTCATAGATGCGTTGAAGCCCAGCAGTGGACACCTTGCTCCAGTAGCTTGGGTCTTCCTTGCAAGTCTGGAAGAAGTTTGCAATCTTGGTGCTTGCCTCCCTGCCGTTCGTTGGGTTTATGTGGAAACCCGAGACCCCATCCACTATGATCTCAGCTGGCCCTCCTTGATTTGTCGCGAAGGTCGGCAGCCCGCAGTTCATCGCCTCGACGACTGTTAGCCCAAATGCTTCATAGAGAGCAGGCTGAAACAAGACATGTGTATTGCGAGCCTAGAGTTGAGTTCTATTTCAAGAAACTAAGAAAATGCTAGAATTGAGGTATTATGCACTGTTTGGTGGCCCCAAAGCATACACTGAACAAATTCGATCAGTTAGTTTTGTAGGTTATTGCATACCTGAACAAATGCACCCTTTGTATCTGCAATGTAACGGTACAGCTCACCATTACGGACACGGTCAGTCTGTGCCTTGATCCAGCGGATCTGTCCTTTCAGCTGGTACTTGTCGATCAAATTGTGCATCTTGTTGATCTCGTCTATCTCTTCTCGGTCCTTGGACTGTCCAGCATTCAGGAGGCCTGCCACAACGACGAGATTCACAAGGTCCCTGACCTTCTTGTTCTGACCATACCACTCGACTAGTCCAGTGATGTTCTTCACCTTGTCCAGCCTTGCCATCGAGAAGATGATCGGCTTATTTCTGTCTGCCAGATACCCACTGATTTGGTAGCATTGCAACAGTTAGCAACTTCGTCTGATCAACTAAAAGTATGTGTGTTTCCAAGGGACTTACATGTGCTCATCTGTGTCCACCTTACTGTACAGTAACTCCTCAATCTGTGGGTGCAAACCTGTCAGCCGCTTCTGCTTCTGTGTGTAGGGGAAGTAGACGGACTGATCAGCGCCAGGCGCAGCAATGTTAAACTTCGGATCGAAGACATTGATGCCCGTGGCGAAGCGGCAAAGCCCGGGCATTGTGAATGCATAGTGGTGTTCATATTGGCCAGGCTTCTCTTTGCTAAAAATTTCTAGGAGTAAGTAATCAAGCATTGTTCGAGGCGTTGAAATTACAATATTATTCGGTATACAGACCTTCCAGCAATTTCTTGGTATGTGCTAGTTATGATGAAGTCGGTAGCATTCATGGCAATCATATCAGCAGTGAATTGACAGGAGAAGTGGTACTTCTGGTCTAGCTCTCTCCACTTGACATCTGAGTCCTCATACTTCGTCTTCTCAAGAGCATGAGCAATTGTTCCCTGTCAGGAAGATCATTTAGGGATGTCATATTGACTGTGATTAGTGGAAAAAGAAGTCTTTATGAATCCTACTTCATTAGACAATTTTTTCACCTGTGTGACTCCTAGTTTGCTCGACACGAGGGACGCCACCAAGTTGCCATCGGTGTAGTTGCCAATGATCAGGTCTGGTTTGCCCTCTAGAATGTCGACAATTTTGGCTGAGGCATCCTGAAATGATGTCGGGATGCAATTTTACGCAAAACGAGATAACTAACAAAAGATTGCTGATAATCAATTCGTAGCTGGCATACCTGAGCATATCTCTCTAGGTAAGGGTAAATGTCAAACCGGGAAACCCACTGGCCAAAATCCTTCCCACCTTCAGTCTTGAATGGTACGCGAAGTATGTGTGAATATTTTGTATTTTCAACTGGTTCGAGCTCCACATTACATTTTGTGCCTTTGGAATCTGGTATCAGTCTCGTTAGCTGCAGCGCAAGATTAGCCATTAGTTCATTGGTTCTACATATGGCATAGCAGAAATACTAGGATTACAGTGTAATAAGCTTTACCACAAGAATCTTTGGTGTTATATGCAAACCCTGTTGCTTGATTCTTTGCAGCAGCTCCTCTTCCATGGATCTGACTTGGTCCAGGATGTAGACAACCTGTTGCAGAGAAACCATGCCTTCAGAGTATGATAATTTGATTAGATAATGATTTCCTACTATTTGATGGCATTGATACCTGTTGAACTGATATTGGGCCTGTTTTGGTGCTGGCCCATGTGGCCCATCTTCTCTCAGCCACTGATATATATATATATGTGACCCCTGGTGGAAAACCCTAAGAAGCCACGGCTGCACATCTCTCCCAGCCACCATCTCTCCCAGGTTAGCCACCCTCTCTAGGAACAATATGGTATCAGAGCTAAGGTTGAAGATGGAGATGGAGTGACTGGATCTGTTGCAAGCCACAGCGGATCTGGTGGATCTAGGGGTACTGTAGCTCGCCCCAACCATGGGGGACGACCTGGCTAAGGTGCTGAGCAAGCTGACGGAGATTCTCACCGCCAACACTGCGGAAGGTGCTGTTGCCGCCAGGGCAGCAGATGGAGCTCGGGCAGAAGGAGTGATGAAGCTGGAATTGACGCCAAATGAGGTCAAACTGGAGGGAGTCAGTAACTATTTGAGCTGGTCCAGAAGAGGGTTGTTGCTGCTGAAGATGAAGGCTGTGGAAGGATATGTGCTAGGAGAAGTCGATGAACCAGTGGACAAAAGGGGTGCTGAGTGGAAGAAATGGAGCACTACTGATTCAGGTATTCTTGCATGGTTGCTCAGCTCTTTAACCCCATCAGTTGCTGCCTCTGTTGAAGCTCTGTCTGCTTCAAAGGAGGTATGGGAAGCTTTATCCCAGATGTATTCTGGTAAGGGAAATGTGATGTTGGTCTCTCAACTTGAAGACAGAGTGCATGATTTGATTCAAGGTGAAAAATCAGTGATGACCTATGTTGGGGAATTGAAGCAGTTATGGGCAGATTTGGATCACCTTGATCCTTTGGTGTTAGCTCACTCCGAATGTGTGGTGGCAGCAAAGAAATGGATTGAAGGCAGACGGGTTCTGAAGTTTTTGAAGGGATTGGATCCAAATTTTGAGAATAGAAGGGCAAGTTTGATGCACCAAACTCAGCTACCTTCACTTGAAGCTGCTATAGCTGCCATTACGCAAGAGGAGACAAGACTGAAATGCAACGAAAAGGGAGGATTGACACAAAGACCTGCCTATCATGTGTTTGAGAGGCAGGAGACTAGAGACTGCTATAACTGTGGAGTGAGTGGTCACCTAAGCAACCAATGTACTAATCCAACCCGTCGAGGCAGAGGAGGTTTTAGAGGCAACATTTACAATAGGGGACACTACAGAGGTGCACCTAGAGGCAGATATGGAGGAAATTACTATCACAACTCAGGTGGTCCACAAGGTAGGGCTAGAGCTAACATGACAGTCATGGAGGGAGACCAATCAACAGAAACTCAAAACCAAGGTAGTGCAACTGAACGAGAAATGAAGAAAGGTGGACAGCAAGGAGAAACAAGCTTTGGACAATTTGCTCACTTTGTCTACACAAACAAAGGTAATACTGAAAATGCCTCCCTAGCTACACATAAGCTAGATTCGGAGTGGATACTAGACAGTGGAGCCTCAAGGCATGTTACTGGTAATATTAGTGAGTTTGAATTATACAATCAATATCCCTCAACATATCATGAAACCATTCAAACAGCAGATGGTACTGCCCAACCTGTAAAAGGTGTTGGAACTGTCAATTGTTCATCTAGCATGAAGTTATCATCTGTCCTACATGTGCCTGCATTTCCAGTGAACTTGATCTCGATGAGTAGTTTGATTGATCAAGTTGATTGCCGAATTACTATTGATAAGAAAATGTGTTTGATTCAGGAGAGGAGGACTGGAAGGAAGCTTGGGGCAGGAATCAGGCGTAGAGGGCTATGGCACCTGCACCGAGAGAAGCCGGAGATGCTAGGACACTCGGTGGTGCTCGCAGCGGTTCAAGGTTGCAAGGAGATCAAGGCCATGATCCAACATTGTCGTATGGGGCACATTTCTTTTGACAAGATGTTCAAAGTTTTTCCTGATGTAATGAGTGGAGTAGACATGAGCAAACTAAAATGTGATGCATGTGAGTATGCTAAGCATACCAGAACATCTTATGTGAGTAAAGGGCTAAGGAGTATAGCTCCCTTCACTCTTGTGCACTCTGATGTATGGACATGTCCCAGTACGTCTATCAGCGGAATGAAATATTTTGTAACCTTCATTGATTGCTATACTCGCATGACTTGGGTGTACCTCTTACGCCACAAAGATGAGGTGTTTCAATGTTTCCAAGACTTTTGTGCATATGTGAACACTCAGTTTAAGTTGCAGGTGCAAATGCTCAGATCCGATAATGGGACAGAATACATTAACAGGAGATTTGGAGAATTTTTATCAGACAAGGGAATCATGCACCAGACTTCCTGCCCAGATACTCCTCCTCAGAATGGAGTAGCTGAAAGAAAGAATCGCCACATATTGGAGGTAACTCGGTCTCTCATGTACACTATGAATGTACCTAAATTTTTGTGGGGTGAGGCTGTTCTAACTGCTACCTATCTTATTAACCGCACGCCTTCACGGATTATTGGCATGAAATCTCCGTGTGAGCTTCTATTTGGCGAAAACAAGTTCAATGTTGTTCCCAAAGTCTTTGGGTGCACTTGCTTTGTCCGAGATCACAGGCCCTCAGTGAGCAAGCTCGATCCTAAGGCTGTGAAATGCATCTTTATTGGCTATCCTTCTGGACAACAAGGATACAAATGCTGGAATCCAACTGAGCGCAGAACGTTTGTGAGTATGGATGTTACCTTTCGTGAGTCAGAACCTTTTTATGGGGAGCAAACAGATTTGAGCATGTTGTTTGAAGGACTTGATCATCTGTCGCCTTTGACTGATGGTCAAGAGGGGGAGAGTACTGTCATACCTACAGCTACAGCTACAGAGAGGCAATCTTCTCCGTTGATGATTGGATCGGTTCCCATCTCTATTCCAAATTCTAAAACTGATGGTGCTCGTACAACTACGCACCAACAGGGTCAAGAACAACAACTCCGTGTGTACTCAAGGAGGCCCCGTGTGGTTGTTGAACAGAGGGAGAATGCTGAACAACAACTCCGTGTGTACTCAAGGAGGCCCCGTGAGGTTGTTGAACCGAGGGAGAGTGCTGAACAGGGGGAGAATGCTAAGCCACACATGCAAGAGGAAGAACAATCTTCTAGTGCAACACCAGGTGCAAACTCAAATGTCACTGAGGGGTCGATAGACTTACCGATTGCTCTTAGAAAGGGGACTAGAGAAGCTACAAGCAAATGTGTGGATAGGTATGGCTTTAATGCTCATGACATTAGCAACTACGTTTCATATGAAGCCTTGTCTCCCTCCTATCGAACATTTGTTGCGTCCCTCCAATTAGTGTCAACTCCTACTGATTGGAGAGTAGCACAACAAGACCCTAAGTGGTGTGCAGCTATGAGAGAAGAGTTGGAAGCGTTGAGAAAGAACCAAACTTGGGAGTTGACTGACTTGCCAGAGGGAAAGAGGGCAGTTGGATGCAAGTGGGTATTTACTGTCAAACAAAGTCCTGAAGGGAAAATAGAAAGATATAAGGCAAGGCTGGTTGCAAGGGGATATAGTCAAGTATATGGCATTGACTATGATGAAACTTTTGCTCCTGTGGCGAAAATGAATACAGTGAGAATCCTGATATCATGTGCAGCAAATTTCGGATGGCCATTGCATCAACTTGATGTAAAAAATGCTTTCTTGCATGGTGATCTACAGGAAGAGGTGTATATGGAGGTGCCGCCAGGAATGGCTCTAGCTGGAAATGGAGGTAAAGTGTGCAAATTGAAAAAGGCTCTTTATGGTCTGAAACAATCTCCTAGAGCTTGGTTTGACCGGTTTAGAAGGGCTGTGTGTGGTATGGGATATGGACAGTGTAATGGTGATCACACGGTGTTTTACAAACATTTAAATCAGAAAATTACTATTCTGGCAGTTTATGTGGATGATATTATAATTACTGGTGATGATGAAGCAGAAATAGTTAGATTAAAGGGGTGTCTAAGTAACACATTTGAGGTGAAGGATCTTGGCCAGCTCAAGTACTTCCTCGGGATAGAAATTGCTCGATCTGCAAGAGGCATAGTACTGATGCAACACAAGTACATCCTCGATCTCCTGAGTGAAACAGGAATGATGCAGTGCCGAGCAGCCACAACTCCCATAGATATAAATTATCGGATAACTGCTGAGTCTGGGGAATTGGTAGAAAAGGAAAATTATCAGAAACTCGTAGGAAAGTTGTTATATCTATGTCATACAAGGCCGGATATTGCTTTTGCTGTGAGCATTGTAAGTAGATATATGCATGAGCCAAGGACTGGTCACTTGGATGCAGTATATCGAATTCTAAGATACCTAAAGGGGACTCCGGGAAAGGGTTTGTGGTTTAGAAGTAATGGACACCTAGTGATTGATGGCTATAGCGATGCTGATTGGGCAAGCTGTCTTGATGACAGGAGGTCAACTTCAGGATATTGCGTGTTTGTTGGAGGTAACTTAGTGTCATGGAGAAGTAAAAAGCAACCAGTTGTATCAAAGTCAACTACCGAAGCTGAATACCGGGCCATGTCTCAAGGATTGAGTGAGATGCTATGGGTGAGAAATCTCTTAAGTGAATTGAAGGTGCTAAAAGATGGACATCTGAATGTTTGGTGTGATAACAAGTCAGCCATATGCATAGCAAATAACCCAGTCCAACATGACAAGACCAAACATGTGGAGATTGATAGATTCTTTATCAAGGAGAAAGTGGATGCTGGAATTATCAAGATTGAATATGTGAACACAGGGCAACAAATTGCAGATTGTTTAACGAAAGGACTGGGAGCAAAGGAATGCAATTTGGCATGTGACAAGATGGGGATGATAGATATCTATCACCCATCTTGAGGGGGAGTGTTGAACTGATATTGGGCCTGTTTTGGTGCTGGCCCATGTGGCCCATCTTCTCTCAGCCACTGATATATATATATGTGACCCCTGGTGGAAAACCCTAAGAAGCCACGGCTGCATATCTCTCCCAGCCACCATCTCTCCCAGGTTAGCCACCCTCTCTAGGAACAATAATACCTGACCGCCGGTATCTGGCAAGCCCAGAACCTTCTCTTGGCCAAAATAACCATGGATAGAGAAGACAACAATGTTAAATATTGACGGAACCCTGCTGAAGAAATTCTCCATGTTGATAGGATCCGGTGCCTGGAGCACTTCAGATAGGAAATTCAGTGTCTCCTTGCACCTTTCGGCAGTGTCACCCCATCCTTTCTCCAATCCCCACTCCTGTAACCTGCAAGACCATTGTAAAGGAACCTTAGGCATAGCTGCACATCTTCGGCACCATGAATTCTATACTTAATTTGGTAGAACATTACCTTTGTTCAAATTTTAAATATGGTGTGTATTTTGGCAGCCCACCAACAAAAACTTCTGCAAGGAGCAGTGCTGTCTGAAGCTTGTCTACCGTGTCAATTGTGTCATTAACCATCAGCTTCTGCATGTTTGTAAGGATATATAAATTCACCCAGTCTGTTTATTTTTGATAATTCGTGTGATATGAATGGCTGATCTCCTTACCTCACCGCGGTAATTCAGGGCGAGTAAATAGTCTAGCAATGGCTTCATGCTTTCAGGCTTGGCACTTAACTTTGATGACATGAATTTAGAGACGAATTGCACACCATTCCCTATAGATGAGGGAAGTGTAAGATGAGGTGTTGAGAGGTCAAGAGCACCAAAGTCAACTTCCAGTGAGTTGTCATCCTTGGCCCTGAAATTCACATGAATAAACATATTCTTTTTTAGTTTCACACTTGCACTCGCATAGCAGCAAATTGCATTTCTCATCCAAGTGTAGCTTCTATCGTATTAGCAAACGCATACCATTTGTCATCATATAGTGTCTCTTTGAACTTTAGGTACTCCGATGGTGTAATTCCTTCGACCGACAGATCATCGGAATGAACTTTGACGTATTCCCATATGCCAGGATTCATTCTAACAGCGAACGCAACGAATGGTGGCAGCACTACTGCTTCCTGCAAACATAAGGATACAAAATAAGCTCCTTGTACCAAACTTTATTCCAGTTGCAAAAGGGAATTGGGCAAACTTAAAGGAAAATTACCTGGGTAGAACATATAATGTAACCGAGAAACCCTTCGGCAAGCTTTTCCTTCTCGGCTTTGTCATCTAATGATTTTTCCAGCTCATCCATGAGCTGCTGGTTCTTCAAGAGCCTCCTACCTTTCGACACATACCTGAAATGCTTTTTGTCTCAAATGTCAGGATGGTAAAGCTCTCACAGCAGCAGTATCTCTCATGCAATGCATGACACAGAATAAACCGTTGTATG
The DNA here is from genome assembly GCA_026929855.1 of Poa annua. Classification (NCBI taxonomy): domain Eukaryota; kingdom Viridiplantae; phylum Streptophyta; class Magnoliopsida; order Poales; family Poaceae; genus Poa; species Poa annua. Next base: position 79,978,530 of record CM049433.1, read on the forward strand.
TAATACATCACAAACAATTGTGATCCATCTATTCACAACTTCCCAAGTATGGTTTTTAGTAGTACCTCTGAAAGCATCTCTTCATCTGGTACCGGCTCTGTCGTAACGCGTCGGGCATGCTCTCGGCAACACTGTCCATTCTCTTGAAGCTGAGCTTGGCGGCCATGGTGAGAGCCTACCAGGCTAGTTAAGGTTGGTGGAGAAGGTCCAAAAGTTGTGTGTGATCATCTGGGTATTGACGAACAAATTTATAGAAGAGGGCGACCATAGTTTCCTCCCTGGAGAAAGATTTCTTTTCTGTGAACGTAGCTGGAGATTGCAATTTGCAAGGTAGATGAGGCTAAGCCGTGAGGAGAAAGCACATTGCATGGGAGAAGTTATTCCAAAGAAACACACAGGACAAGTAAGGCACTTCATCGGAGATGTTGCTTCCGATCGAAGAGGGTTGGAGCTTTCCCTTTTAGAGCCACTATTATATGGATCGCTTTCGGAATAGAAAGATGCTGTTTTATGAGGGTACGTCAGTTGAAGAAATTCAATACTTTAAGGGGGGGGGGGGGGGGGGGGGGGTGGGGGGGTGGGGGAACATGTCAAATAACACTTGGAGGAACGGAAAACCAAAGTACACCAGAAACCGGTTATCAGCCCAGTACTCTCTCAAAAATAAATGTATGCACTGTTCATCCGATTTTATGTAAGCTTGCATGCTACCCCATGTGATGTTGCTCAATGTTATTATCTGCTGCTTTCACTCATGGGGAATATGTTTTCGCAGTACAACAGCACAAGGTGGCAGAAAAGGTAAAGATTGGAGACGAATGGTGGTCAATTTCGCAATGTTCTCAAAATTGTTGATGAGAAAAGGTGCACAATGGAGCAGAATGGGGCTAAAGTCCTCAATTTCCTCAAAACTGTTGCTCGTCGCCTGCCTGGTTGGTGTACATTTTCCTTTTGACATGAATCTACGCACTCGATCAAAATAAAAGATTTTTCATACTTAGCGCACTTTCCACCAGCATACGTCTTCCGCGTTAATCTTGGCTTTCAGTACGCCGTGTCTTCAAATATTACCCTCCCAGAAAGACATCATTTGGCAGTAGCATATCATTGCAGTAAGTCCATCTTAACATCAGTGACATCAAGTTGCAGTATCTCGGCTCTACAACCTAATATGGCACCAATACTGCAATAGCAAGAGCACAAGACATGTGCAAAGGAGTTGGTCAGGATTATGATGTTGCAAATTCAAATATTATTTATCTACAGAGGAATGGAGCTTGACATGAGGTTGAACATGCATTGCGTGTTTCTTTAAGCACAATAGGACGCCAGATATACCAGATAAATGGCAAGGAACCTAAATATAGGCAAGAAGATGGATACCTCGGATTTGTGCGTCCAAGATCACCATGCACAAACTCCTTAATGTATGTTCCAGCCTGTAAACACACCGCAATTAATCAAACAGGAAATCAAACATAAATTTTATATTTGATGATATCTTCTATAACGATATTTATATAGGCATCCAGCAAATGGTGCATTTTGCCACCAGTTAGGACATATAAAACCAGAATGTATACACAGATAAGAGATAAACATAACATATAGAGACAAATAACCTACTAAAATTGGCAATATGGTACCTGAGTGCAGAGATGCAACAAGTAATAGTTTGAGCTGCCCTCAACTTTCGCAATCTCCATCCTGATTGACAGATGAATTGCTGTTTCTCAGATAAATGGGATATAGATTTTGCAAAAAGCGAATAAATGATGAATGGATTACATAAATCTGTAATCTGTCTCAACTCTCACCAATGTATAATCCGTTTCCGCTCTAGCGGGCTTCTTCTATGAAGAACCCTTATCGGGGTATTTTGTATAATTTCCTACAACGCAGGTAAGAACAAATGCCATCATTGTGTATTTCATAGAAAGCGCTGGCTTAGTAACTGAGTGGAAAGAGATGAACATAAAATAGTTGAATATACTCACATACTCCCTCCGTTCCAAATTAGATCACTTAGATTTGTACAAAAGTGGATGTACCTACACTTGTAACATGTCTAGATACATTAACTTTTGTACAAATACAAGTCATCTAATTTGGAACGGAGGGAGTACATTCCAATGTCCTAGTCAACATGCCACAGATATAAACAAACAAGTTGCCTTATTAAATGTGTGTATGTGCTAATATACACCCAGGCAGAAAAACAAAAACAAAACTAGGCAAAGTTCACCTCATATTTCAACAGGCTTATTCCCCGATAACTACCTCGATCCTACTAGGCTAGATCAAAAGAACCCGAAGTTTACTGTGACGCATGGTCACATGCGAAACCCCAACTTATTCAATAAAACAACACAAAAATATAATTAAACATTGCTCCATAGATTCACTGGTAGGCAAATATGTTGTACCATATCCTTAACAACGGAAATCTTCTGCAGGTCATCATCCGTCAGAGGACTAGAAGTCCAAATGAGCGCAGCATACTGCTTCTGCAAACATAAAACAAGAGTAAGCCCATATAGTCAGGAACGGATAGCATGTCTTTGCAAGATAAGGCAATGAGTTCACTTCACGCAATAATGTAGTGTGATAGCAAATGTTTAAGGATAAGAACAAATGATTTCAGCAAAATGATACAGTCAGTGATCGAGTGGAGCACCTGCTTCTCCGCTTCTCCTTCACGCATCATGGCCCATATTTCACTGTCTACCAACTTGAGATTTCTAACTCTGATCTATAAAATGCAAGTCATGAGCAAATCATATGCAATGCGTGTGCAATTATGACCTCTCGATCCAGCATCAATTTGATTCCTTACATATTTCTTTTCAGAGATATTAATCTTCTCAGCAATTTGTTGAACTTCAATTATAGATGGAATAGATCGCACATTCAAGACTTCAATTAGAAATGGACGACCAGATCCAAGCATCCTTACCTGTGTATGTGAGACATTCAGCATAGAAAATACTGATAGACAAAGTTCTAAACTACAACATTACATCGATATCTTCTCTTCCAGCTGCATGGAACTTGTAGCCATCACCTCTGCAGATGGCACGGACATTCTCTCCAACTATCTCCTACAAAAACGTGAATGCTGTTCAGCTGTACTTCTCTTTGTTGGATTGGGACATGACTCTGAGGCGGTGTGTTTTACCTCAACTGAGGCCTCCCCCATTCTTTCATCATCAATAATCCAACATGACTGACTGACATTTCTTGAAAGCTGGCAACAGGAAACAATACCACCAGGGATTCAGAATCTATTTTGATTATAAATAAGTTCAAATGAAAAATACATACACGTAGTATGTTTATGTACGCTGAACAAAGGGAGACACATAGGAAAGTACCATACAATTGATATTGTGATGCAAAAGTAAACTATTCCACTTTCAAATGAAGATATTTGAGTTTGACACGAAGAGAACATTGCGCATTACTCGTACGGACTAAGAGTTGAAACTTTTATACACCTTTAATATGGTTGGACAGTGACTTTACAGAACTACATATTTCTTGACGAAGCAACTCTTTCAGTGAATGTTGGTTAAAAAGGCATTTTATAAGTTTGAGATTAGGGAATTAGTCCTCACAGACAACAAAAAACTGTGCTCTGTTATAATTGACTTTCTAGTCATGAATTATACATGTTAAAGCAAAGGATTACTTGAAGATACCTTCAAATATCTTCCGCCAATATATATGGGTGACCTTAGACAGGATATCACAAGATTGCATGGTTTGAGCACCTGAAGCGAGAATCAAGTAAATTGATCTAAAAATCAGTACAACATACAGCCAGCTTTTTGGGCAAAGTGATATCATAATAGAACACTCATCACCTTTTCAGGAGGCAACTGAAATAAACTACAGAACTCTTGATCTTGAATACCCTCAAGGGTCTTGATGGATGAATCTGCTTCATTCAATATTGATTTATCATCGTATGTTGAATTTCTTCTAGCATCAGTTCCTACTCTTGAGTCTGTTACGATATCGAGCAAACCAGCATATTAAATTGAATTACTGATAAATCCAGGAGATGATAAAATTGCCTTCCCAAAAAATGACTACTGGTAAGAATTCACTGTATTAGTGCAGTAAGTAGTTACCTGTTTTTCTTTTACGACTACGGTCATTTGGCAATAAACTATTGAGCTTCAGTGAAGCATCATCATGAGTATATGTTAAGCGAATTCGAAATGAATTGTTACCATGCTTAACATCCTGCATATATTATTTAGTCAAGCAATTGTTGGTTGTAGGAGGTTCACCGCTCCAAGCAAAAGACAGTCACAGAAGAACTTACCAGTTGTTTCTCGAGTGATGGAACTATCAATAGTCTCAGAGCCTCCTTCACTGACATGGTTTGTTGAGAAAAAAAATCTTCCTTGAACCAATTTTCATTACCATATTTTTGTTTCATATATAACCTATTAAGAGAGAAAAAAAGGCAAACAAATTGTGGAAAACCACTTTATAATCATCACATATTTATTATAAGAACATGGAGATTAGAATGAAACACACAACAACGCCCATGTACATTTAAGAACAGGTAAGACATGGTCTTACACTGTAATTATCCAGTATCCACCAAAGCTAAGTTTAACTCACTTTTTTCAAAATGTTAGCCAGTTGAACCAAGTTGTATAGTTGTCATAACATTGCTCATGTCAAATATACCCATCAACGCAACTGATACCATACACTTTTAGCATTAAGATATGGTTAATATAGACTACAATACTACATAATGTCATCTGTCATCTCCTTGAATTACCACTGTCACATATTCTCTACTTTCAGCTTTACAAGGCTGTGCATGCATTTTGAGGTTTACTTTGACCACCAATTAGATAAATAATAATATATGACATATGAGCCATAAAAGATGTCGTGATATATTTTGTGTAGCATATTGCTTATATTCTGTTGGCCACAATTGATGGTCAAAGTTTGGGTGCAAGCCTTGTAAACCCGAGAGATGATTCTAAGAAACTGAGGTTCCGTCAAAAATAAACCGAGGCAGAGTCTCAAGTAGAGAAGGTACCTGATGGCACGTTCATTAGCTGCTACAACAGCAGGCAATGAAATTTCTAAAGAAAACTCATCGATTTGATAACTCTCTACTTGGACTGCTTGAGATACCATTGAAGTAATGATGTCAGTATGTGAAACATCATCAAACAATGTAACACCATCCTGATGGCAGGTGGGTAGCAATATTCCAAAGCAAACTGAGCAGCATGCTTCATCCGTTGACAAACATGAGCAAGATCCACTCTTTGCGGAATCATCATGCTCTTCAAGAAATGAATGCAAGACTGATACCGTAAGCGAGGCACATGAGCAGGCTTGGCTAAACGCTCCAAACATACGAAAGATGCATCGCACACAAACCTGCAACATGATATAGTATTGATTATTTTTCTCCAGTTGTGAATATTTGTATTTGCAGGCAGATCACGATGAACAATGCGACAAAATTGATAAGACAATGGACACAGAAACTCCAAAAAGAGTCGACCTATCAAGCCTGCTTTTTTACACGCTGCGGAACAATTTTTTATCTCGGCTTCACTGTATACTAAACACAATAAAAAAAAGTGCATGGATGAAATCGACATTGGGGGGAGATAAACGGGGTACCAAGCAGTAAATATGATGAGTGAAAATTCAGCAGCATAGGTCGGGCAACAGGGAGGTAGCAGCTTTCTTTGGACAAGATATCTACCGAGGAAACGATCTGAATTTGGGGATTTCGTTTCTTCTACTCTGCTTCAAGCAGCTAAAGTAAGTTTCATTGCAGGAAAGAAAATAGTAACTAAGCTGTTTTCCGTAGTATCCATGGAACTCTTGAGACTTGGTATTTCCTTCGAATCGAGAAAGCCGACCCTCCTGGCGATATTTGGAGGAGCAAAAGAAAGAAAAACGGAGATGGGGGAGGAGACGAACCCCGACGGAGAGGAGGTGGTGGACGGCGGGGAGCGGCGGGAAGGAGGCGGCCGCGGCCCGCTCGAGGATACTCCTGGCCTCCGCGTCCACCTCCGTCGCCGCGGATGCGGCCGTCATGGTGCTCGCCGCCGTTCGTTAAACCCTAGCTAATTCCCCGGTGCAGACTACCTCTTTTTTTTTCACTGGAGCAGAGTACTGATAGTCCTATGAGATTGCTGAATGCATTTTTTTTTTTTTTTGAATATATGAGATTGCTGAATGCTGATACAGCTGACGATGGTTTCCTTTTGGAGCCCTACTGTGCAGAACCGAACATTTTAAACAAATTGATCGGATTTGATCGTGTGCAAATTATACTCAGATTTCACGTTCCTGACACAGAAAACACGCAACTTTCAGTTTATCAAATCGGTTCGTTCAAATTGTGTCGTGTCTATACCCGAAGTTTATTGGGTTAATTGGATCTATGTTCCAATTCTCATATTGCACTTATGCCATTAAAAAAACTCAAGTTGCAAATATGCCACTCAAACTTCTCAATACTCCTATCCATGCCATTTTCTTTATTCCCAAATTTCTATGATAGTTATACATTGGATTATACATACTGGACCCACTCACGTCAAAAGGAATGGATCTAACTCCACGAGTTTCGTCCTCGTGCCCAAATTCGGGACTTTTCTGGACGGAACTTAAAATCTTAGTTTAAGGGTCCATATGTGCCCATAATTGGATCATATTTAAACAGTACATACATATTAGTGTTTTTATTTACTGTAAAAAAAAATCTGAGAAAGTTCAATTTTGGGTAAAATTTGAAATTTTCGAATTTTTGGGCGCCTAGACACGCTTTAGTGCTGCCAAAAGTTATGCATAGGGGTAATATGGTAAATACGGAATTAATACACTCAAATGTATGTATTTTTAGAGCCGTAATTCTATTTAGTGAAGAAAATGGCATGAATAGAGTTATTAAGAAGTTTGAGTGGCATATTTACAACTTAAGTTTTTGTAATGGCATAAGTACAACTTGTGAATTGGACACCGGCATAGATCCAATTAACTTAAGTTTATTTGAAGAAAAAAAGAACCTGGAAACCCGACGTGCACCACTACTTATTTTACCAGTACCAACAAGACACGACGTCGCCGGGGGCGGGCGGAGGAGGCGGCCGCGCAAGATCGTTCGCAGGCTACATCGCCGCCAGCCTTGTGATGTTGATGGGGTGGACGTACAGCCCTGGGTCGGCCAAGAGCGCCAGCGCCGCCACCTCCGACGCGGTCTCCGTCGGGTGGAAGCCGTCCCAGAAGAGGTAGTTGCCGCGGTTCGGGCACACCGTAGCCCACCTGTTGCACTTGCCGTCCCCAAACCGCCCGGCGCCGCCGCAGCACCCCGTGTCCAGCACCGTCAGGTCTGCCCAAAACACACATCAGACTCACAGTTTAGAAACTCGAGAGGGGCCTATCAGCTAGCTGATGGGCTTACTCATTTTAGGCGAGACAGTGCCCTTGAAGACGGACTCGGCCATGGCGGCCGAGTCGCAGATGGAGTAGTTCATGCCGGCCAGACCGATGCTCAGGTCCCGAAGCATCGAGAGCAGCATGGGGTAGAGCTGCCTGGCGAGGTCGTTCCCCGTGCGGAAGCAGCCGTACCCGTCCACGTCCTTCTTCCTCGCCCCGGCGAACCTCTGCGCCGGGCAGCACCCCACCAGCGACGGGCTCACGATGCCGAACTTCCTCGCCCCGGCCGCGTACAGCTCCTGCACCAACAACGTTTTTCAGAGCTCCATGCATGTCTTCAGTTCAGGTGTACACATGACATGGACATTGGACAGCAGTCGCATGCACCTGCAGGTAGCCCCTGTAAGAGGCGACGAGGCCTTGCAGGAACTGGGTGTCGTTGCGGCCAGGGGCCGAGGTGGCGTTGCCGTCGACGTACTCGAACAGGTCGTTGCTGCCGACGCTGATGAAGACGAGGGACCTGGAGACGACGGCGGTTGAGCAGTTCTGGACGGCCGACGTGAACTTCTCCAGCTGGTCCGTCATGCTGTACACTCGCCCACACTGCACATAGGAATGGAAGCCCAGTGATGAAGTGTGTAATCAGCGCAAACCAAGTCGATCAGGCCAGTGTGTGTAACGTAGCGTACGTGTAGTTTCCCCGTTAGATCTTGCAGTCCTGAACCTCCGGATGCGAAGTTGATGCCGCTCCTCATCTGTCCAAGGATTCCCCCGGGCGGCAGGGACCCGTAAGCTGGTGGGCTCTCGGCGAATCCAAGAAATCGGGCTGTTCGAATCTAATTATAAGTTTTTTTGCGGATAATTCTAAATAAGTTGATTAGAAAATTCTAGATCATATGCATCACGTGCGACCGGCAAATACAGATATGAATATTTAATAACATCAAATTAACTTAGAATAAGATTAGTAGTAAAGGTGGACAATTAGATACAATGCAATGTTTTCTTAAAAGGAAGTGAAGACTTAAGAGCATCTATATCGGCAGCCCTATAATTTTGTCTGGCACCTTCCAAATTATGTTCGTTTTGAGGTGTCACACACTTGTGTGCCGCCCGCACCATCACCCCCTAAACCAAACAAAAAAACTTTACAAATTAAAATGTACAAATTTCATTAAAAATTTGTTGTATTCTACAAGACTTGAATGAAATTTAAATAAACCCGACCTTGTTGGCGTCCCTAAACCTAACACTACTCCAAATCGAGGCTATCACAGTCGACGTTGTCGTTGCTACCGTCGTCGTTGTTATCGTCATTGTCGACGTAGACGACGGTGGGGGAGGAGGCATCACGGAGGTGGAGGCGCCATCCCAAGGCCCGACACAAGAAGTGGAAGACCTGCCATTGCAAAAGGAAGCCTGTTCCATCGTCAACTGGATGGTATTCATGAAGCCCGGCTAGTCCTCCTCGAGCTCCTTTGCCAACGCAACCAAAGCCTAGCTCAAGCCAGGGTAGTTATCGCGCAAAGGCAGCAACACATGGTAGCCTGCGCACACCGCCTCCACTAGCAATGGCTCCTCCTTTGGCCTACGTAGGTATAGGTGGGCATGAGGTGGAGAGCGCCGAGCCGCGACATCGCACTTGGACCAAACTCACGGATCACCAGGCCACCTACTGGCCCGCGTCCGTCCTACGTCTAGCGGATGATAACGCCCCCCTCCCCCCCCCTAGGGAGCGGAGCTCCTCTTTGACCCGGTGGCAGGCGTCTCTGTGTGCCCTAGGAGCGACACGTCGCACCGGTAGTAGCAACCGGAATGGGGTGGCGCTCCCGGATGCGGCGTGCGCACGAGCAAACGCAATGGCGCTGGCCAACGTGTGCTGAGTGGACTCCCACCAGAAGTGTCGTCCAACCGCGGTGTATCGGAACAACCTCAGCACGTTGTGGTACCTTGCCAACTCGGTGTTGCACTCGTTCTGGAACCGGTCGTTCTAGGCTGCCCAGTTGTTGACGGCGTTCTCGGGGTGGAGCCGTTGAGCCTCCGCCATCTCGTTCCGTCACGTGAGGACGGTGAGGTTGACCATCTCGGGGGTGGCTGGGTGGGCGACACGACGAGGCCGCCCACACTAACAACCCATCCCTTGGGTGGGCGAAAGTTGGGAGGGATGATCAGTCCGTTGCGGTGGAAGTGGCCCGCTGCGTGTCTGCTCGAGGGTGAGGCTGCGGCCTCCTCGGGTACTGCCGGCATTGGTATCATGCGACATAGCGGCTAGGTGGAGGAGAGCTACGTCATCCTTTATACATCAGGAACAACCGAGGGGACGGTACGCCAGCATAAAATGCTACGAGTGTGGAAGGCGTAACGTCGCGTCGCATAGGACCTCCTGGCATAGTGGACGCCATAACAACGGGAACACCTTCTGCACGCCAACATTAACTGCAACTGGATATTCCGTATCTATGACTGGTGGGCTTCACCCGTCTGAGCGTATGTCCGGCCAATAGACCCCAAACTTGAAGGGTGGACCGGAGGTGTGCTAGACAAGAATTAAGTCAAACCGAACACTTGAAGAACCGATATGGACACCCAATGGATGTTTGGGTTTGGGATGCTTTTGTGCCAATGGATGCTCTAACAATGCAACCTCCTTGCGGTATATATAGGAGGCATAGTGTTGATGAACTATTTGAGCAAAACAAAGGTGAGTCTCTCCCCGCTCCAAGTTGGTCAGCACCGAGTACTGTTTTTTTTCTTCTTTTCATCTCTTTTCTATTTCTGCCATTCGTTATCTATCTTCTCCTTCTTTATTATTATTATTATTATTATTATTATTATTGTTATTATTATTATGTTGCTTTTTTCTTATACTATACCGAATAAAATATTCTCACTACTCGTTACATGTTTCCATAGGAACATAAATAAATGTCACATGACGAGGCTATTTTTGCAATAATACCCATTGAGCGTGCTCCGGACATCCAAAAAATGTTCACATGTTTTGAAATAAGTATGCATGGGTTCCAGAAAAAAAAACAATGAGAAAAAAATAAGTAGCTAATTAAAAAAAAAACTAAATATTGTGTGTCTACTACACAAAATGTGCAACACTTTCCATACAAGTATACAACTGAATTTCATTTATCATATTTATTGCACAAATAAATAACAAACAATTTAAAATTATAATAGTAAAATATAAGAATAAAAATAAAAATGTAGTAAATGATAAATAAAAAACATAAAACGTCAATGAAGAAAACGGGGACCTTGCTGCCTTATTTGGCCGGCCCATGCCGGATACACAATGTTGTTTGGGTCCCTGGCTCCTTGGAACCCGGAAATCAGGGAGAAAATTTGTTTCAAATAAATCTTATATGTACCTCGGTATAGACACTGATATGATCTACGTATCCGTGAAGTGTTTTCTAAAACATGATTTTTTATTTTTGGATTCAGAAAAGTAACAATTTTGGGTTCCAAAAATGAAAAAAAAAACTTGATTTCGATCGTTACAATTATGTTACATGTGAGATCACGAATAATATATTTGAGTGAAATTTTCGTATATAATAGACATGCATAGGTCACACGCAGCCGACAACACAAACACGGAACGAGCACTCGGCGCCACGTCCACAAATCGGTGACACGAAAAAATTTAAGCACTCGACAAAAAACAATATAGTATGAACCTTTCAGGAGGGTCGAACAAGAGTGAACACGATGGAGCAACGGGAAGCTCTCTATTTCTAGGAGGCACATCATTAGAAAGTTTTTCTTTGTGCATCCACCCCTCTTTGAGGTTTATATTCTTTTTAGGTGATTAAATACATACAAATATTATCATTACACATGCTATGAACTCTACTTTCAACTAGTGTTATACTATTCTATTCGTAATTTAATGAAGCTAGGAAACGAAGTGTTTTGGCGTTGACAAAAACATGTGCATTTTTAACAATGATTTATAGTGAACTTCTTTACTTGGTAACAACTCATGTTGCTAATAGATTATTTTGATCTTACTTGATTGATAAATTATTCTATATCTTATGCTAAATACTATTTTCATGTTTAAATAGCACAATTCACAATGCAGTCACACATCTATTTACCAAGATAGGTCATGTAATTCTAATATTTATACAAAAAACTTGTGCTAAACCAAAATGATTTTATCATTGTTTATTTTCAGTTTTTGGGTGATTCAGAAAATCTTCTGTTGCGATAGGCTTTAACCCTCAATCCATGTAAGCCAAAAGTGCCATTTATAGTACACAAATTGATTTATGCTACTCAATGTTATTATGTTTATATGTTTCGTTGTCCTTAGTATCCTTAAATATTTATAGAACTTTGTAGAGTACTTAACAGGGTATGAATCTAATAAAAAATAACATGCGATGTTTTCGAGTGGCACTTCTGAGTACAATTATGAGTAAGTAGATTGGGAAATCCGAAGGTGAAAAGGTGGGTATATGTGGACGGTGTTTTCTGGATAATTCTACCCACTTCTCACCGTTAGAGCCTGACCTCAATACACAATTAGATGAACTAGTCATCAACACGCAAGTCCTCAATAAAGGGCTAGTTTGAGGAACAACGGGATATTGACAAATCAATGCCCTTTATTGTGTGTGAATAAGTTTTCACAATTTTGTACAAAAAATGATTTTTTTGGAAATTACAATATTAGGAAATCTAAGGATGTATTTGAATGGCATACATCTAATTGTATAGATTGCATTTATATCATGAATATATATAAACTTCTACTATTTTATGATTATAACATTTTTATTGAGAATTTCAATGGACTTAAAGATCTCTTAGGCTTCAAAGTAGAGCGAAAACGATTGTTGAATCGAATAAATCTTCTTTCTTATTGGAGTCTTTAGTGCACTCATTTTGATTGAAACATAAAAGGAGTATGCTTATTGATCTATAGGGGCCAATTAGGATATCGTAAGAATAGCACAATATCAACACTCCCTCCATTCATATATAATGGATATTATATAATTTTAAGACAAATTTGGAAGTCATTTAATAGTACTCACTTGAGCTCTTTATTTAAACATTAGGCAAATCTATTTTCTAAGTTACAAAATATTCTGGAGTAAATATGTACATATAGACAATCATTTAATACTTAGTGTGTAAAGTCTCCGTCCGTAAAATTTTGTACCCTACACTACATAAAAAGACAAAATATAGTGTGTGAATAGTGCACCTCCAAATCATATCATATTTTTCTTTTTTGTGTAGCCCACAATACTAAATATTTCAGATAGAGATATTGCACGCTTGAAATATACATCATTACCTATATGCATATTTTCCAGATTTCAAATTTCAAAATAAAATTTTGGATTTCTAAAACAAAGAGCTTCAGTGAGCTCGTGTTCCAATAGTATTTTGCGGGAAATCTGCAATAATAAGTTGTTTCTTGATAAATGTACATTTGAGAATATCATATAAGTTCGTGAAAAGGGAGGTAAAAAAGCGCAAGTTATATGAACCTGAAGGCAAGATGTGATACTTGTGAGAGAATCTATGGTGGATATGGTGCTCGTAGTTTTTTTTAAGATTTTTGTGAGATTTAGAATTGTCGTCTTCTTTTTATAAAAAAAATTCCGGGAGATTGGGAGCTAATAGCACTTTGTGCTGAAAAGTCAGATAATTTTGTGACAAATCACTCCCTAGTCTTTTGGTTAAAATAAATAAATTACCCAAAGCACGAGCCTCAATGCCTGTTGACTCGACCTCACTCCTTCCTCTAAGAATTTCCCAATTTCCCGTTTCTTCTAATCTTAAACTCCAATATTTTTTAAAAGGTGCTAACTATTAACCTATAAAGAAAACGGTAACTATTCTTCTTCTTTTTTGGACAAAAAACCGTAATCTATTCGACCTCCAAGTTTTTGCTTCTAACAATTTTAAAAAGGCATCGGTCCCGGACTTACGATGTACTCCCTCGGTCCTCAAAAGAGTGTGCATCTAGAGATTTGCACATAAATCAAGAGAAATGAGGACTTAACTTTATGGCATAATTTTATAAGTAATTGTGACCATTGAGAGGAGGCGGTTAAATGAGGTTTGTTGCATGCAGTAATTAAGACAGGACATGCAGCCAATTGTTATACCTCAAATTACTGCACGAGTCAATTAATAATGATTAAATTAAAGGTAAAGTGTATTGGGAGTGTAGATGAACACTCTTTCATGGATTTTTTTGGATGCTAGATGTACAGTTTCTCGCGGACGGAGGGAGTATGGCTTTCTGCTGTGTACGCTCAGCTTCAATGCTTCCTGTCTTGATATATGATCTGTTGAGGCTTTGGACCCACGAAAATTCAACTACACAACTACATGCAAACCCACCAACCATCTAGACTTTTAAAACTTGTTGGAGATTCGTGCATGAGCTTTGACCAACTCCAGCCGTGTGAACGCATCTCCCGTTGTGGCCCACGCATATGTGTACTTTTCTTGTCCAGAATTGCATTTAGCCGTTCCTAATCACGGCATTATTGATGGGTAGTTTAGTCAACATATTTACCCTCATTTACCCACGCAGGGAGCCACGAAATATAAAAAACCTGGAGCACCGAAGGAGCCGACCGGCCCCCATTTACCCTCCATCAGACCTCCGGCGGTCCTCTGGCGGGGAGAAGGCGGCGGGGAAGCGCGGTGAAGCGGTTATTTTGATCCCCATGTTTTCTTTTCTATTCTTTCCTGAAATCTAGAATCTGTTTGGTACGTTTTTGGTGATGTGTTTCATACGATTTTGGTGTGGTGCGCAGAGATTCAAGATTTTTTTTTTGTTTGTGAATCCGAAAATTCTTTGTATGAACACGGTCCATATGATCAAGATATCTTCTGTGAATCCGAAAATTTCTTTGTATGAACCCTAGATTTATTTTTTATCCATTCTTCTGTTAAAACATTGTACTAAAATCATGATCCAAAATTTTTAATGCAAAAAATGAAAATGATTTTAGCTAATAATAATGCAAAAATCACGAACTGTTTACATTTTCATGTCCTAAGTTAATTGTCTCCATAATTTGATCCGTTGGTGCAATCTTGGTAATGCATAAAATCCAGTACAATAAATCTTGTCTCCATAATTTCAGGAAAATCTGTGGTAATGCATAAAATCCAAAAATGAAATTATTTTCACAAATGTTAATTTGTTAATACAAGATATCCAAAAAAAATGTTTATTCCATGAGTTTCTGTTGATACAAAATATATCCTAAAATGTGTTAAAGCATTAGCCAAATAATATATTGTAAATATGTGAATCCAAATATATTAATGCTTGATACAAAAAATTGATCGTTAAAAATGATATACAAATTGATTTTTTTGTTTTGTTATGTGAATACATTTTGAAAATGCATGAATCCTTACTTTTAGTTGAGGGTAACTCGGGCATTCTTTAAATTGTACTGATGCTGTCTTAACTGAAGGAGCTGGGACAGGGTCAAAGATGCTGTCGGCGTCTCGTGACTGGCGCGAATCGCAAAGCATTGCCAAGCGTGTGGATGGATGGTGGGTGCGCATGTAGTTGCGCAATCACACCCAAGCGCAGAAGGACAGCAGCTTTCCATCTTTTACCAGGAAGAGTCGTTTGCATCTCGCCCGACAAATTATACGGGTCATGGATATTGCTCAGTTGATTCCCGTCGTATTTCCACGGCGTTCGTGAAGTCCACTTTAAACCCATTAGGGCATTTACAATGGGCGCGCTTACATGAGCGCTAAGGGAAAAAATCCTAGCAGTTATGTTACCAGGGGCTAATTATGTTGGCGCCCGACGCTTACATCAGCGTTCAGACGCTTCATTGTGTTTGGTTTTGGAACGAGCTGGAATGGAATGGCATGGTTCCGTTTCATTCCATTCCTCACAAATGGTTCCATTCCATTTTAACGTTTGGTTGTGACTGAATAGGTGGAATGGAACTTGCCCCGTTTATTTCTGAGCATTTTATTAGTTTAACCCAAACTTGATTATTTTCCTCTAAGCCGGACTGCATCGAGTTAAAATCATGGTTAAAATTCAGTCCGCGCTGGTTGCGCCGCCGCATCGCCCCGCTAGCCGCGGCCGCGCCTGCTAGCCGCTGCTCGCGCCTGCTCGCCGCCTGCTAGCCGCCGCGCATGCTCGCCGCCGCCGCCGCAGCGCATGCTTGCCGCTGCAGCTTGCTATCCATGTTCCAGCAAAAGAAAATGTCACCTCGTGCTGTAAAGCAGGCAGAGCGCTCCACCGACCGCGCTCGTCGCCGACGATTGAGACTTCCCCAGGAAGAATTGAAGACTCCCTCAGCTCCGCCTCGCCTCGTTCTTCCTCTACGCCGAGTATAGCGTGCGGCGACGCCGTGAATCGCGCGAATCGGGCCTTCTTCTTCACCTCCGGCCGACGCTGTCCGCGGACGATTCTGTCGCCGTCCGGCCTCCCCTCGCCACCGCGACCTTCCCATCGGCTTCTTGGTCCGCACCGCCGCTGCTGCTCCCCGCCGCCGCCGCGCCTCGCGTGCGTGTGTGTGTGACGGCGCTCGCGCGGGTGAGAACGAGGGAACGAGCAGTTACTTTTTTTCTTTCTTTCGGGAGCAGTTTACTGCTAATACGGTGGTGTTTAGCCTCTCGTTCCACCCCGTCCGGCCGATTCGGACGGACGAGTGAATTCCGCATCTTGGCAGCATATTCCATTTCGAGTAACGACTTCGTTCCGTGCCTTCTCAGAACCAAACACTGAAACCAACTCCAGATGTAGAACCGTTCCGTTCTATTCCACCCCGTTCCAAAAACCAAACACACCCGGAGGCGGGCGCTTGAGGTTATCTGCTGTTATGGAATTGATTCGCCAGGCAACGTGGCAAATAGCTAGTCTATCAGTTACGAAATCCAAAGCGTCCCTAAACTAAAGCTGCATTGAGAACTTGTAGACGCTTAGCGAGTTGACATGGTTTTTTTATTCTTTAAGCGCCTGACTAAGCGTCTAGGAATGTACATGCCCTTAGATATCAACCGAAAGCCGATGCTCCTCTATTGATGGCGCTCTGCGCTCATGGCGGCCGAGACGCTCCCGCCTTCGGATCCGCTAGCAGTGGGCAACGAGCCGGGAAACCTGCAAGGCCGGTCTATAGTGCAGCTTCAGCCGGCCGCCGCTAGCAGTGGGGTCGTCGTGGCCTGGGAAGCGCGCGCCGGCGTCGGGTGCGGCTGGCCGCCGTAGGGTGGATCGGATGCAGCGGCCAGGCGCCAGCCACACACGGGGCCGAGCTGGACGGAGAAGACGACACGGCAAGCGGCTCCCCGACGGACAATGGCGTGCTCCTGGCGAGATGCTTCGAGTCGATGCGGGGTCGCGGTGGAGGCAGCGGCCAGGCGCAGGGCGCCGGGGCAGGAGAGCGGCCGGCGACGAGACGAATCTCGATTCAGATGCAAATCCTCCAAAGCCAAGAAACGCCGGACGAAAAGATGCTGGAATGGTGGCCGGTGGTGGGTGAGGCTGGCTGGGAGAGCTCTTGGGGGTCGCCGGCGACCGGGGCGGCAATCGGCGCGGGCGGCCGCCGCGAGCGGCGCGGGCGCCCAGGCAAACGGTCATGACCGGTTCTGCTATCTAGGTAGCACGTGATCTTGATGTCCGGGAGCTTGGGCTGGAACAACAGCTCCACCGGCGTGCAAATCGGACGAATGGGGTCCGGAGCGGCGAAATTTCCCTGGCCATGACACCCGACGCCAGCGCCATGAAGTCTTGAGGCGGCTTGGCGGCGGTAGCGAACGCGCCGTGGTGTCCGTGATTTTTTTTTGTCTGCCCGTGGGTGTCCAAGTAAGGTATAAATTGGAATTGGCCAAACGGCGCCGTGGCAGCCCACTACCACTTACAGGCCTATTTGCATCTCTCAGAGAAGAAAAGATCCGCAGTCTTACGTATTTCTTCGTTGCATTTTACTAACTGCAAACCATATCCTAGTAAGGTTTCTTCGACAAAAACTACTACGAGTACGCCCATACGCTATTCTATCTTGAGTGGAATCTGAGCGGCAAGGTGTGGCATGGTATTCAAAGGCGATGACATGGATTTGAATAAATAGTAGCCTCTGTACATAAAACCAGAACTGAAGTATATATACCTATGTGGTCAGCAAGGTTGTAGCCGTTGCTGAAGCGGCCGGTGGGCGCGTGGGACGGGTAGTCGACGCCGTAGTGCGGGTAATTGGCCCTGCAGTCGGCCGAGCAGCCCGGCAGGAAGTTGTTGTTGCCGACGTCCACCGTCGAGTCCCCGAACACGAACATGGCCGGCACGAGCCGCTCCCCGGCGCCGGCGCCTCGCAGAGCGAGCTCGAACAAGCACAGCGCAACTAGCGCGGACGCCCCGCCATGGCTGCCCATTGGAGCTGGCCCCTGTGTATGATCCCGCACTCTGCCGCCTGCGCCTGGCCTCTTGACCGCCCGTTTGATGGTGTCATTGGCATGCGTATATATATACACTTGTTCCCGAGCAA
The DNA here is from genome assembly GCA_026929855.1 of Poa annua. Lineage (NCBI taxonomy): Eukaryota > Viridiplantae > Streptophyta > Magnoliopsida > Poales > Poaceae > Poa > Poa annua. Next base: position 79,996,487 of record CM049433.1, read on the forward strand.
TTAATGAGGGGTGAGCCTATGATTAGTACAGAAAAATCTGCATTGCTTAATTATATTATATTCTGCATTGATAAATTGTTTATTTCGAACAAATTACTTGCCGCAATTATTAATTGGCTACGACAGTATCTTCGAATCCCTCGCCGCAGTACAGGATTCAGAGGATATGCTGCTTGTTCTGTAATGCAGAAGCGGTTAACCCTTTTGCATGTGTATCTCAGTCATGCTAGTATATTACTCCTAGACAAGTGCGAATTCGCAATGCATGGCGACTTGTCATTCGACTGAAGCTTTTAAATTCTTCTTATGCCAGCGTATGTATGGCAGTGAGTCAGTGACTGAAGAATAGCTCTGAAATGCTTAGTAGCTGTGGAAAAGGAAGTTCAGGCTTGGATTTTCAGCCAGTGCCCGGTTGCAAGCCGGTTGGCGTATTATGCTTCAGAAGACGGGCGCGTAGATACATACAAAACCGATGTCGAGACGCGACGTCTAGACGGCATAACGAGCTAGCTCGTGGCTGGCACTGTGATTGCGAAGTGCACAGAATATTTGTGAGCGTAGAACGGGACGTGGTCGGCGCGCCCTCGCCGCTACCTTTGTAGTAGTAGAGTTTAATCGCTACCGTATCTCCCCGTAGAAAAAGCGGATTTGCTAAATATCACTCGAGTGAGATTTAGCTTATGTCTCACTCACATCATCCGCCGTTCATTTTGCTGCTTGCACGGAGATTCGTGTTTTGTCCGGCCTGCCTCCTTTTTTGTTGCGTGAGGCCGGTCAGGCATTTTTCGGTGGTCCAGTTTTGTTCGGCCATTTTTTTGAGCCCATATTTTTGTCCGGCCTGTCTTTTTTTTAGTACAGCGCTATATTTTCTATTTCAAATTTCATTTCGTAGCTTTGTTTTTTTGCAAATTTAGACGAGTTACATGTGCAACTTACTCATACAGAGTTGCACATGTAATTGAATTTCCCCCCTTAGTTGTTTTGGCGACAGTTGCATGCACAACTCCCCTTTGCACTATCTGATTTTATCTTGTTGTTGCACTAGTAGGGGACAGTAAGTTGCATGCGCAAATTTAGACGAGTTGCATGTGCAACTTACTCACACAGAGTTGCACATGTAATTGATTTCCCCCCTAGTTGTTTTTGGCGACAGTTGCACGCGCAAATTTAGACCATAGTTAGTTGCATATGCAACTAAACATTTTTGTGTGTGTTGAGATGCTGGGGATGGGGAGTACGAGTTGTATGTGCAACTTACTCACTCCTTAGTTGCACATGCAATTTAATTCCCCCCCCCCCCCCCCCCCCCAGTGATTTTGGCGACAGTTGCATGCGCAACTCCAAAAAAAGTTTTTGGGCCCATTTATTTATAGACCCATTTGTTCTGCTCTAGCCGAGACCTTTTTTGTGTAAAAAAACAAAACAACAAAAAAAAATCAACATGACAAAAAAGAATGACGTAAGGTGAGTAAGATGTAGCTTATGTCTCACTCGAGTGAGTTGTAGACGCTCCCAAAAGCGGATGTACTCAAAAACTCAGGTACGCCACAGCTTTCGTCAGTTCGGAGAAAATCTATCAAATCCCCTTGACGCCTCTCATTTTTCCTCCGGGCCTCCTACCTTCCTACATAATCTCAACAAGATTGAATGTGCATTTCTTTGGGAAGCCTCCGATAAGTTTTCGGGAGGACAATGGAAGGTAAATTAGGAGGTCGTGTGCCGGCCTACCGCACTTGGTACATCTCCACCGGCACCGGTCCGACACCATCCAAAAAAGAGACAATTTGAGTGGTGTCGGACGTCAACTACAAAAAACACGTGAATTAAAATGTTGTAATTTTTATTCAAGCTTCTTTATATTTTACACGGTTTGAATAAAATTTAAACAAAACCGGCCTCGGCGACGTCCCTACCCTAACCTTACTCCAAGTTGAGGCTATCCTAGTCGACGTTGTCGTCATGGTCACCGCCGTCCTCGTGGTCGTTGACGTACGCAAGGGTAGAGGAGTAGGCAGGTTGAGGCGAGATCCCGAGGTCCGGTGCGCGAAGTTTAAGCTCCGCAGTTGGCGCTGCGAGAAGGGATATGTTGGGCCGTCAGCTAGATGGTCTTCATGAAGCCCGGCGAGTCCTCCTCGAGCTCGGTCGCCGACACAACCATCACCCAACTTAAACCAGCGCATCACGTCGCACAATGGCGATGACACGTGGTAGTCTGCGGCATCACCTCCACCAGGAGTCGTTTGGCAGGCGTACGTACATGCGACCATGGGTTCAGGGCCTAGCCGAGACACCGCGGATGACGACGCCGCATCCACCTCCTCCGCGGGGCGGGAAGCGGTGATCCTTCAAGACCCGGTGGCAGGCGTCTACACGCGCCCTGGAACGACACGTCACACCGGTGGTAGCAGCGGGAATGGGATGGCGTTTCCGGTTGCGGCGTGCGCCTGAGGAGCCGCAATGGCGTTGGCCAGCGTGTGCTGTGTGGCATCATGCCACAAGTGTTGGTCGGTGTACTTGTACCGCGACGGCCTCAACACATTGTCGTACCTTCTTAGCTCGGCGTTGTGCTCGTTCCCAAACCACTCGCTCCAGGTGGCCCAGTTGTCAACGGCGTCCTTGAGAAGGAGTTAGTTGTTTGCCTGCATCATCTCGCTCCGTCGCGTGAGGCGGCGAGGTTGAACACCTCAGGGTGGTCGGGATGGGCGGCACGGCGAGGCCGCCCACTGTAACCACCCACCACTTGGGCAGGCGGAAGTTTGGAGACGAGCAGCCCGTAGCGGTGGAAGTGGCGCACCCGCTCCTGGGTGAGGCTGCGGCTTCCCCTTGAACTGTCGGCCTTGGTATTGTGCGACATGATGGCTGGTTTGTGGAGGAAACCTACGCGGGCGAGGGAGGAGAATGGGGAAGGAGTAGAAGTGCATGGGAGGGCTACGTCAAGGAAGGCGGGCTTTATACACCGAGAGGACCGAGGAGCGGTGCGCCGGCGTAAATGATACGCATGGAGAAGGCGCAACGCCGGTGCGTGGGACTGGCTGGCGCCGGCGTAAATGCGACACATGGGGAAGGCACAAAATCGTCCCGTCGCTTCTCGTCCCGTCGCGTAGCTTGTGGAACCTAGTTGGCATCATTACACCGTAACGGCCTCCTGCACGGGACCGCCAGGTTGCAAAAACATACATCATGATAGCTGACACAAAACATCAAAAAGAAACTTGAATCACATGCTTGTGTCAACTCTTTTGCTCGACGCACGATGAAACCCATCTAGTGCAAGAAGATTAAGAAATTTATCTAAAAAAACAAGAAGATTAAGAAATTTACATGAAACTCAGAACATGCTAGGAAAAAAAGAGTTGCATACATCATCACTAGTTGAAATCAAACAGTCATCTAGATAGCCATGGAACTTGATCGACACAACTCTACATTAATGGAATTTGATTCATCCCGGCTGCAAAAACAAAATGTGATATTAGCAACACTAAGATATCTCCACATTGCAAAATATTTGCAGGCACATTAGATCCTAGCTACCATATTGTTGCTCATGGTTATCAGATTGTTTAAGGTTCTGATGATAGAACTTCTCATCGTAGCTTTACCAGCAGCACCGGTACACAGATCGGGAAAATAGGACCACAAGCCCAGCAAGCAGGAGGGACTCAAATAGTAAATTATATTTGTATTTTATACAATATTATCAATCACGTATAAGAGACTATTTAGTATTTATAAGCAATAGAAATTTGACCTTACTTTACATGAAACATTACACGCGACAGACCAACATAATGTACGAGGTAACAACTGAAGGAGATATGCCCTAGAGGCACTTAATAAAGATAGTTTATTCGACATATCTCAATTGTTCATTATATGTTTTATACCATGCTATAACTGTATTAAGCGGAAACATTAATACACGTGTGGTAGATAAACAACCAGGTCCCTAGTAGCCTCTATCTAACTAGTTCATTGGGCAATTGATGATCGAGGTTTCCCGATCATGTGACATTAATGTCAGTTGATAATGGAGTCATGTCATTGGGAGAATGACGTGATGGACATACCCAATATTTGTAGGACGTAGTCATTACGCCTTTGACCGTGAGATCAACTCTTATTGCTATTCCTGAAAGACACTTTGATTGCATCAAACGTCATATCTTAATAGTGTGACAATAAAGGTGTTCCTCTCGGGTGTCGGAAGGGAGTATGTTGAGACGAGGGATCAAGAGCGGGATTTGCCAGTCCGCATAGCAGGATGGCCCACTCGGTGAGATTATGTCAAATGAGCTCGCAAGCGTGTGACTAGGTCACCAGGACATAATATCATGGACGAGTAGAAGATAGCGGTGTCGGTAACGAGATCAAGCTGGGTATGGTGATATCCATGAACGAGTCTCGGACACGCTAAGTATCGCCATGGCAAAAGGTTTAAGACTCAGACGTCTAGGTTCGACGGTAAAGTATTCGTTATCTCGCAGGGATTAATTCTGGGTATCCAAGGTCCACGAATTAGTCATTGATCGGAGAGGAGTCTCGATCATGTCTGGTGAGATAATCGAACCGCTAGGGTAACACACTTAAGGGGAGTCGACATTTTACCGGAAGAGAAAAATAGGAAAAGAGAGCACCGGGAACGTCCCGGGAAAGTTCCGATGGAGATCGGGCAGCGACGAAATAGTTTTCGGAGCCGGAATAAATTATGTAATATGTATTTAATGTTAATTAATGTAATTAATAGTTAAATCTATTTTTATTTAATTTTTTCTGAATTTTTAAAGGCATTTTTCCCTAAATGGGACTCCCCAGGCAAAGAGGCCCATGAAGGGGGGGAGGAGTCCCTCCAAGGGAAGGGACTAGGTTCGGCCGGCCCTAGGTGGGCCACATGGGGCCCACCTAGGCCGGCGCACCAGCCATGGCCGGCTGGGGTGTGGGATTAGTCCCACACCGCCAGCCTGGCAGGTTGGGCAGCCCCTGGCCTCCTATATATATGGGGGTACCCATGACCTTTGAAACACACCTAATTCTCTCTCTCTCCTTGGATCCCGTGACTCCCTTGTTTGGAGTTGCGCCGAGGATAAGTTTTCTCCACCATACGCACGCCGCCGTGCTGCTGGTCTTCCGGTCCCAGTTTTCCGCTGCTTCGTCCCTGGATCGGAGCCCGGAGTTCGTCGGCTTCACCGTACGTGTGTAACGCCCTGCGAGGTGCCACGCTAGTGGTGCTGGAGGTCTGCTTCCTCTACACGGCCTCGAGGTCGTCGTCGGTTTCATCGACATCGTCACGTCATCGTCTTCTTCGTCGCGCCAAGTTCTCCGCGACCTTGAGGTCGGCTACGGCGTCTACGTCAGCAACGCTTGTGCGGGAGCGTAATCCCCGCTTTTCGGTCTACAAGGGTATGTATACCGATCTCCTCCGTATTACTATATCTGCATAGTATAGATCTTGGCTAGTTTAAGGTTATCGCTGTTAGGAAATTTTTGTTTTCTGCATGCGATCCCCTTCAACAACAAATCAAATAGATCAGTGGTGACAAGTTTAATTTCTTGATAATCTATACTATGGACGCCTTGCGCATGTTATACTAAATGATTTGCTAGATAAATTTCTAGTGTTTGATTTCACACATATATAACTTGTTATTTGACACTAACATGAACGTTTATATACACCATGTGATACAGATGCGCATTATGGTGAGCATATATACATAACGACACTTTATTTATGAAAAATTAATAGCACCCATATTACTTTATATTTGTAGGTGATTACTATATGCAAGGCTACTTCAATAGTATAGATCTTCAACATATTAGCGATCCACTGTAACCCGTAGTGACTTATGAAAAATGGGCATGCTAACTGTTTAATTTATACTCTAGAAGTTTCTATATATTTGCTTACATAATTATACGCTACGCCCCTCTATTGTGATATTTGTTAGGTTGTGTGTTTTGGAATATCTACCAATATATTTAATAATAATAATAATAATAAATAGAGAATAACACTGACACAAATAAATACATATACACTTCATCAAATGTAAAATATTCAATTAGCCGTGCTTTTTTACATTTTATGTGATTTTTTTAACTTGTCAATGGTAATTATATTACAGAAACTCAGTTTCATTTTGGTTTTTTGTTTGGCTTTCAGGTTTAGCTCGGTTTTGCACAGTCTTAGGTAATATATCACAACGTAAAGAATATTTTGCGTCATTCATATATATTTTCAATGATATAATAGAAACTTTATAACGGAAAACAATTCAGAAAAACCATCGTATAATAACAATGCAAACTAAGTAGTATACACCATATATTGTTAAAACTATAATATGATAAAAAACAAGTAAGTATAAAGTTTAGTATAAATATATTTATTAGTTGAACTCGCTGAGGGTCCAAATTAAAATTTAGTTGGAATAGACATGTTTAACAGCTAGCTAAACAGGTGGAGAATCCACCCAATCTATCATGGATTCAGAAAACATATCTACCTCATCTGAATATGACTAAAATGATCTTTGCCAAGACACCAACATAGTCGGTAGTTTTGTTGTTGAATGTGCGCTCGATTCTCTCTTTCCATATTGTGGCCTTAGGTAAGAAGACCCTTTGTTGCCCCTTCTTTACGTAATCGCCATTGACCCTCTCCAACAAATTCTTGAGTAGGCAACCATCCTTGGTTTGCTCCACAAAATCCGTGGGAAACGCATCAAATTGAGAACATCACTATTTGCAGACGATGCGGCTATTATTGTAGCTCCCATAAAAGAAGACATCCAAAATCTCGCGGCGATTTTCATGGTTTCAGAGAGGTGACGGGTCTTTGCCCTAACTTCCAAAAGAGCTTTGTTGTGCCAATCTATTGTGCCCATTCATTGTGCCAACGTTGATTTGGAGAACGTTCTCCAAGGCCTTCTAATGGTGCGAACGACCTTCCCAATGCGTTACCTTGGGCTCCCTCTTTCGGTATGGCGTATTTAAACGTGGGGGCTTTCAACACCCTAAAGACAAATGCGCCGGCAAAATACCCCCTTGGGATGGAAGATATATCACCACAGCCGGCCGGGGCTTCCTTTTGAAGTCGTGTCTCTCTTTGCACGCAATTTACTACTTGACGCCCCTTATTGTCCCTCCGGGCCTCCTACCGTCCTACATAACCTCAACAAGATTGAACGTGCATTTCTTTGGGAAGCCTCCGATAAGTTTTCGTGAGGACAATGCAAGGTAAATTAGGAGGTCGTGTGCCGGCCTACCGCACTTGGTGGCCTAGGCATCCTCCATTTGGACAAGTTTGCGAGGGCTCTTGGCTTACGATGACCATGGCTTCAATGGAATAACACCAACAAGATTTGGGCCGGGTTGGGGAACCCCTGCACAAGCGAAGACATGGAACTCTTCTATGCCTCAACTTTGATCATGGCAATGGCAAGAAGAACATTGCTCCTCTTATTTTCAACATCTCATCAAGAAAAATTTGGAGCATACATCATGCCTTGCTCAACAATGCGTGGATACAAAAAGTTAAAATGGATGAAGAGTTCTACATGCAACACCTCCACCAATTTGCCAACCTCTGGGTCCAACTTCAAGATATTCACCTTGAGAACAATTTGGAGGACACCATCACTTGGACCATTTCGGCAAGTGGAGAGTACTCGACTAAGTTGGCCTATCAAGCTCAATTCCTTACACCATCTTCATTGACATGAAAAAAATAGTTTGGCAAGTTTGGGAACCTCCAAAAATCAAGTTCTTTGTGTGGCTTGCATTACAAAATAGGTGTGAATGGCGGACTGCCTAGCTCGGCGGGGTTGACAAAATTACGGCCTATGCCCCCTATGCAAGGGGGGTCGGAGTCGTTTGTACACATCCTCGTACATTGTCAGTTTACTACTAGATTGTGGGTAATGAACTAATGATTAAAGATTGGCTTTGAATACACGGTCTCGACACCACAGATGGGCCGAAGTTATCAACACTGGGATGGTGGCGCCAAATGACAATTGGAATATTACCTCATTGCAAGACCATGGCGTCCATCGCTCTCCTTGTCTCTTGGGAGATTTGGAACGAGCAAAACACTCTTATTTCGTAACAAGCACGCCTCGCCGTGCACTATACTAGTCAAGATCAAATTTGAAGCCAAACTTTGGGTTCTCGCGGGTGTTAAGGGTTTGGGCGAGATAATGACGGGAGAGTAGTGGCCTTTTGTGTTTTGTGTTGTTGCTTTTATTTTTCTTGTGCTACCCCTTGTTTGACACTCTCTTTTAATTAATGAAATTGGGGCAAAACTTTTGCCCATCGTTTCGGAAAAATAAATAACGTCCACCTAGGTGATCGTTGCGCCTAGCACGACTCGGGTTATTGATCCGGCAGTTCCAACATAATGTTTTCGACATATATGACATATCACTCTTGTTTATACTGAGGCCATTCAAGCCTGAAACTTCAAACGAACCAATAGCAGAAGTTCGAAACCCAGAGAAAGACATAACCAGTCGAACTAGTCTTCGACAGTTCGACTTGCATAGTTGCATACCATACTACAAAAGTAACTTTGGTACAATTGGATCATTAGTTCCACATCGGCTTCTTAGTACCGGGGGAGGCCGCTGCTGTTGGTAACCCGGCCGCAGAGGAGGGCATTGTCCGGGACGGGGAGCTCGTCACGGAATGAGTGTGTCGGCGTGTAGACGCGGAGGTAGAACTGCTGGCCAAGGTATCTTCGTGCCCAATCCTCCGACCTGAAGTTCCACATTCCCACATTGTCTAACGCGATCAAGATCGCTGTCCATGCTCTTGGATACACCTTCGTAAAGCAACACCAAAATAATAGTTAAAACTCACTGATAAGCTTCCCATGTTGAATCTCTGGCAAGAAAAAAATGAACAAGATCTTACCTGCACCGTGCAGCGAGCAACTGCATCCACAAAATTGTAGGAAAACCTGCTCTCCTCGCTCCACATTCCCTTGTCCATCCTACGATCGATGGCCAATTAATGGGGAAATGATAATATCAGTGACGAAAGGTTGTAATGTAACAACATGGTGCGTCGATCTGGTGATGATTTGCACTTACCCGACGACGAAGACGCTGTACCCATCGAGGTGCCAGCTTTGGACACCGTCCTCGTTGTTCTCGAACACGACCTCCACGAAGGACCGGTGGTCAGAGTCCATGACGGCCGTCGCGTTCTGCAACGTCGCTCCGGTGTCCGTCTCGTTGAGCGCCGTGGCGTTGGTGGGCGCGGGAGCGTCGGGGATGCCGTTCATCCGGAAGACGCCGCTGATGTTGAAGTAGTCGGCAAGCTTCAAGGGTGTGTCGGCGTCCACGTACGAGACGCCGTTCACGCCGTACCTCAGCTTGCCGTCGACCAGACCCGCCGAGTTGGCCAGCCTGATGCTGCGGCTCACGTTGATGGTGCCGTAGTGGTACGAGCCCTGCGGGTTCGGCCGTGGTCCACTCGCCGTTAGGTTCGTCCTATATATACATATAGCATCCATGTCAAATGAAGTTCAGATACAAACACAAGTGCTTATACTCTTAAAAATGGACGTTGGAGTGTGGCTGGTCCGTACCTGATCGAGCGAGCTTGCTCAAGGGATGAGTCAACATCGCTGCCGTTCACAGCTGGCGGCGCACCGGATGCGGGGAGGAACGAACCGGCGTACTGCAGGACGGCGGTGGAGTTGAGGGTTTGGTTGGTGAAGCGGGTGGAGACGACGACGTGGTAGTCCCTAGCCGGACGATCTGCAGTGAAGAGCACGGAGAGCGACTGGCCGACATGCACGTCGATGGAAGTGTAGGTGTTCTGCACCGTGTGTGTGCCCTCCACCTCCACGAGCGTCACGTTGTGGTCTTGGATCATGAAGTTGAGAGTGTTCTGCAGGCCGACATTGGAGATCCGAAGCCTGTATGTGCTCCCTTGCTCGACGGTGAAGTTTGCGCCGCCGTCTGGACCCTTGCCGTTGATCAGAACGGCGTCCGGGAAGGGCACTTGTGTTCCGTTGTCCAGCGTGGCTTGGAGAGCCTGACAAGCAAAACCAGATTGGTTATGAACGAATCGATAGGCGCGTTTCGTACAAGCAAGTGCAACTATATATGTGAGAGCCTGACAATACCGTGTGGGTGGTGTTGTACCAGTCGCCGATGAGAACGGTGTACTCGTCGGCCGGCGCAGGGAACGGGACGGGGATCCGGGGGCGGCTGTTGATTCTGATGGCGCCGAAGCCGCCGGCCGCCTTGTGCAAGGCGAGCGAGGGGTAGTAGAAGAAGCTGCCGATCTGGTCCTTGGCCTGCATGCGGTACGTGAAGTTTTGGCCCGGAGGGATCGGGCAGTTTGTGCCGGACACGCCGTCTTGCCACGAGTTCTTCCTCTGCTGGATTCCATTCCTGTTGTATAGTACAAAACTAATTAATCCAGAGTACATATAGTATATTAGAATAAAAGTGCTTCCATGAACAACGATGCAGACTTGTAATTCCATCAACGCACAACATGATGCACGTAGTGTTTGCAGTTTTCAGTAAGGTATCAGATGTATACTGACATGGCATTGTTGCGAAGCTTAAATCTGAAGACACGCAGAATTCCCATATCTACACGCAAACAAACTTCCCCTTTTACGGCCCCTTTATTTAATATGGACGACATCCTAAATGAAGACTTAAGCGGCACAGCCGTAACGAAAGTTTTGAGCAAGCAAAACTGATCAAAACGTGAAAATGTAATGCAAAGTTAAGTGGTACTGTACAATATAAAGAAGTAATGAATTAGTACGTACGTTGTGCGTTTGCAATTGCCGGAAAAGGAACAAATGTACATCATATGGAATATTGCACACATCTAGCTTTGTTCAGTGGCTTGAACCATAAGACACCGCACGAATCCCAAGTCCTAACCCATGCCGACGTTGATACTACACGCAAACAAATTTCCTCTTTTACAATCTTTATTTGATCTACTAGACGTACGAGATCATAAACTAATGCCGATTAAAGTGGTAGAAACGTAACCAAAGTATCGCGTAAGCTAATCAGATCAAAACCATAGAGAATTAATGGCAACAATTCAAGTATACCTAAGATAAAGTGGTTACAAACACAGAGAACCATTAATGCATGCAGATTAAACTGGGTAAACAACAATTTACAAGAAGGTTCTCGATCGAGTAAGCTAGAAAGAAAAACTTGCCATGAAAGCAAGAACGGCTCCGGCAGATTGTTGTAGACGTTGACGATGAGATTGTCGTTCGTCTGGCAGTCGATCTCCGGCCCCGGGAACTGCCCGTTGATCAGGATACCCTGGAGACAAAAGCAAACACATGGCGCAACGACATCGATCAGATGCAACATGCAGTCGATGAAACAATCAGACGTACGTACACGCGGCCGGGGAGCTTCGCTCCATACATACCTGCTGGGGAACTCCGAGCGGAGTGATGTCGCCATAGGTGACGTTCCAGTCGAAGAATCTGTAGGGAGCCTCTGCCTGCGCGGGGGAGACGAGCAAGCACACGCACGCGAGCGCAACCAGCGCCGCCGCCGCCGCCGCCATCTGATCAGCGAGCTAAAGATGAGATTGATTTTTGGAGGGCGCCGCGGGAGAAGTAGATGGAGATTGCCGGGCGGGGTTTTATAGGCGGCTTCTCGCGCGCCGTGTAGATGGAAATCGGTTCTGTTGCGAATTTGTTACGATAGGCGGCAGGTTGTTACGGTACGGCCGTGCTAGGCTGGCCTGGCGGGCCAATTTGGGGTTGGATTCGTGGCCCGTGTGGGAGTGGGCCTCGTGCGGCGTGGACGTCCTGGATAGATGGGCTTGGGCTTCTCCACCGTAACAGGCACAGCACCCTGGCTCCTCCCGCGAAAGTACCGACCACCATCGCCGCCGCCTCGGCGACGATGCCGTGCTGCGGGGCAAGAGATTCCGGCGCGGAATTCAGAGCCCTTTCCCAACCCCAGCGTCACGGCTCGCACGGTTCGTGTTTTGGTTCGATTTGGTTGCGCGCGCGCGGTGGGGGCTCCGGGGTCTGAATGCTGATTCACGGCTGGGGATTTGAGCGCAGGGAGGAGTCCGTGGAGTTATATCAGAGTAATCGTGTTGATGCTGAATGCGATCTTCATCGGCGCGGTTTTCCTGCTCGATCCGACCCTCCAGAGCCAAATCCGCCAGGGCAACTGGTATAACAAACCCCTCTTTCTCCCTGACACTTTTTGTCTGAAAGGAAATGTTTTATCTTGTTCTGGTTATATGTGTTACAAATGTTAGTACTAGCTGTTTCTGTTTGGTATGCTCCTAGCTCTTGGCTTGTATTATCTCGTCGCCTGCTTTTATTGTGGCTAAAATTAGTTTTTATGTGTATGGTTCTACTCGTAATGTAGTACATATGGGCGGCATCAATGATGTGACAATGCTTGTGTAGTCTGAGCCTGCGAGGGTAAGATGTGCTTAGGTGAAGAGTCCCATGTATATACACGCACGTGGGTACCTGATAATACTCGTACTGTCTGGTTACTAGTGTTTGTCATCTTATTGACAACTTATGAATGCGAACTCATTGTGGTATCATACATCTATTTCCCTGTTACTCACTAGCATGTTTTTAACTACTGTACATACATCCACTTTCTATCAAAGTTGAGACACTTATTTTGGGACGGAGGGAGTACAAGAAATTTTATTCGTCTCATCTGTCTTCACTGTCCATTTTCTATGCCAGGTACATTAGGTCATATGTAGTGGTGGCGTTGCTTACCTCAGTTCAATACTTGTATACAGCTAATTCATCGCCAGGGTAAGTGATCCATGTCAATGGTAGTTTTGTTCTAGCGGAACGACACCATACATTGCGTTTCATTTGGTCCTTTTGCTATCAGGTATTTGGCTGATATGTTGAGAGCTGGATCAGGGATGCAAGCAACCTTCATTAGTACGGCGATTCTCTCAAAGTAATGTCGTAAGTTCTTTTGTGTAGCCTTATAATTGAATCCTTGTATATTTTAAGTCTTGTATCCTACAGCTTTGCCCGACTTACTTTATGCTAAATCTGGAATGTCTTTTTTTTTGTGATTAAGAAAAGACAGGCCAAACGAAAATGGAATCTTAAATTCTGCCATGATTCGCAGCAAAATAGATCCACAAAGTCCACAATCCGCTGCACCTTCATTGCTTTTGCAATTGTTGGATCTCTATCCTCCTGGGTCATCCAGCAGGTACACTTGTCTGGATCTGATATCAAGTTTTCCCCTCTTCTGGGGTGTAGTTTTCAACACATATATTTTCTGTACTTCTTTGTATGATAACCTTGTGTGCCTTTATTTTATTTAGGGATTTGACTTGCTCTTCCTGTGGTCTCATTCAGGTAATCCTTATTTTTGTAAGATTACAGTCCAGTGTAATGTTCTATGTAGTCAAGGCAATGATAAAAATAACTAGTGAAAAAGCTGGTGGTAACCATGCAGCAGTATACCCGACTTTGAATCTTCATTTTAGTGCTTATAGCACTGAACAAATAAAACATTATGGGAAAAAATATAGAAACTAAAGATCAGCTGATTATTATCAAATATACATGTCACATCATGTTCATGATCCAACGCAATATCCTTATTTAAGGAACATTTCTATTATGCTGGCTGTCTAAAGCTCATCTTTTGTTGACAACTACCATTCACAGCCACCACGCACCAAGCATTGTCATGATTGTGATAAATGTGTTCTCCAATTCGATCATCATTGTACATGGCTTGGAACATGCATTGGCAAAAGGAATCATTGCCGTTTTTGGTGAGTTTTGGGTTTCCACATTATGCAGCTTATCTTGAACACATTTGCCTAACAGATGCACAATGAATGTGGCCATTATATGCAGATAGCACAACTTCCATGCCATTTCCAGTTTATGCGCTAAGTGGTCCCTGCCATAGAACAATATGTCCAGAATCCCCCAATATGGAAATTATGTCGTAATGGAGGACAGGCCTCTTACCTAATAATTAGACCATCCCTCATACTTCTTTGTATTAATTGTTGATTGGTTGTAATTGGAACTTTGTTCCGTTCCCCACCGTTTCCCTAGTATTGATCTAGTCGAATAGGCAGGACTTTACTATTTCTGTTTGCCAACAACTTGATCAGTCTGTACCTCACATAGTCATCTACCACGCTGTGCAAATTTTGTGCTTAACATGATATCATGTATCAGATGTTTTGCTTTGAAGGATAACTGGGGTCATGCTGATTCTTGTTGGCATTGCTATGCATGCTCCTGCTGTTCCTGGACTCCTGCTTGTTTTGTAATACCAGAGCAAAATTATTGAGAAGACGACTAATGGTTGTTGTAGTTAAGGAGTCTGCCTGATATAACTAGAAATGCAGCTCTCCATTTATCTATTTCTATTAACTGCAATGCCCTCTTAATATGCATTAATTTTTTTAAATATTGCTCCTATGTTGATAATATATTGGAATTTACATATGTAATCTGTTTTATGACTCATCACAAGTCTATCGAGTTTTTTTTCATTCCATAATTGACGTTTTCTAGGTGGTACATATTTGAACAAGCAATTTTAGCTGGTTGGACTATTGCTCTCTACATCCAGTTTTTACATTTGGATATGAACGAGTCCTGGTATATATTTTTTAACCTCTAGACCTACTTTCTTATGTTTGTTCTTCAATATTGTTCGTCACACATTTTATTTATCTTTTTATTGACAGGTTGAAGGGTTTGACTGGTTTGATACTGTTGGCGCTGTTGATAATAATCCACATAGTTTTGGTGATTTTAGTGATGATGCATACGTAAGGGTTTATTCTTTTATATTCAGAATAATATGAGTTCTATTAGCCATCACAAATTACTAGCTATGAAGAAGACAAAGAATAATAACAATAGCTAGTTTTCTTCGGGGTTTTTTCGGCAAATAGATGGAAGATAAAACTACATTGCCAACTTAAGCTGAACTGTTGAAGAGTTTAATATCTTACGTGTTGTAATGTCACGGACTAATAGTGTGGTCTTTCAGTGGTGATTTCTGTATTCACAAGCTTGTGTATATCTGCAGTTACCTTGCGCTTACGAACCAAACAACATATGAAATTGCCAGAAGGAAGCGAATTACATACCTAAGGTATTAAGATTGCTGAAGACTATCATTCCTCTTCTTATATTTGCTTGTCATTAGAGCAGAAGTAACGAATAAATGAAACGCCACTATTTCAGGGGAGTTCCTGCCAAGGTTCATCCGTTCAGCAAAGGTATTTGTATGAACCTCTATGACCTCTGCCTCTCTAGACAGAAGGGAGATGACCTGGAAGCAGTCCCTCCATTGGAAGAGCTAGAAGCCCGAGCTAGACCGTACACATGCCGAGATGCAATCTGCTGCCGGTGCTGTTAGTATCCGCGAACAGTGTCATTAGTTTAGTTTAGATTAATGCATATAATAACAGATAGAGATATGTGTGGCTCGCTAATCATGTACAACATGGGCAGCTTTTTGTTTCCCAGAGAATGCATGGGGATCAAGATTTTTGTTATATCTCTTGTAGCTTCAGATCAGTTGAGAACACTATCGCCCATCCTAATGTGGGTTCGGGTGAATCAGTTCTTATGTTAAAATGCCATCCTTGGTTGTCATGCTTAAAGTAGTCGTTACTGTATGTACGCTGATCTGAATGTTTTGAAAACTGAAACCAACATAGCCGCAAGAATGTATAACAGCTGATCTCTTTAGCAGGTCGAAACGTCAATTCAGCTTTGCTTCCAGAAGAACCAACGTTTCAGGTATCAATAGACTACACCGGATGTTTCTCATCGGAAAGAAAAAGGGCAAAAGCAATACAGCATTGCATTGCTTCATGTCTTCAGTTGGTACTGGTAGACAACAACAAACAAACTACCATCCATGTTTCTACTGGGACTCCGCAGGCTTGAAGAAGTGCACATGCAGGCCTCTGGCGACGAGCCCCCACAGGTTGCCGACGATGAGGGCGAAGCTGAGGACCATGCCGAGGCTCCCCAGCGCCCAGTTGACGCACCACGTCGCCGTGCCCCTCCGCGGCTTCATGATCGCCACCCACATGAAGCACGGGTACGCCAGCGTCACCGGCAGCGAGATCCCCCCGAGGAGCCCCGCGAGCTCGGACAGGAAGGGCAGCGCGACGGCGATGAGGAGGTTGACGGCGCCAAAGAAGGCGCGGAACGCCGTGCGCAGCCACCAGGGGCACGGCCGGTTTTTCTTGTACACGTACCCGGCCTCCATGTTGTCGAACACCGGCATGGCGTATATCTGGAAGGTGGTGAGGCAGTTGACGATGACCAGCAGCGTCGCCATCCCCACCACCAGCCGCGACACGTCCCCGCTGTGGAACTTGTACAGCGCGCTCAGGATCCCGTTCGGAGGGATCTGCAGTTGTCGTCGAAACATCGAGTCATGGAGTAAGTACAGATAGCAATGGAGGTTTTACTGAAGTTCATTACTGTCAGACAACAACAAGTGTCGTCAGGTGCTGAAGCTACCTGGTTGCCGTAGGCCCAGAAGCCACCGATGGCCACAGGGTAGAGGCAGAAGGCGACGATGGCGTAGGCGAACTTGACGCCCTTCCACATTGGCACGTGAGAAGGATGCTTCAGAGTCGACGGCATCGTGCCCTGCGATGATGCAAAGCCAAAGACATTCAGATTGAGACTCACTCACTGACTTTTCTTCTTCGCCGTCTATATATCTCAGTGAGTGGGGATAGCATAAGCAAACGGATAACATACGAATCGATTTCCCTGGCTGTCGGACACTTTACCTGAATCTCGAGCACAAGATTGTGCCCCCTGAAAGCGAACGCGATGATGCCGAGGCCATTGAGGACCGCGATGGTCCTGTCCACGTCGCCGGTGGCCTTCACGGGGTCGTAGGACGCGCCGGCCACCCTGCCCTTGGCGACGGACACGGCCCAGATCATGGTGCAGTACCCGGCCGCCGCGGTGCCGGCGACCAGCGACACGCCGGCGATGGAGTTGAGGTTGGGGAGCTGCGACAGCACCACGGCGGCGCAGATGAAGACGAGGTACCACTCCACGGTGGTGGGCGGCCGCGCCGGGCACGCCGGCCCGCAGGCGATGCTGAAGAGGATCTTCATGCTGCCGCCGCCCACGATGATGAGCGCCGTGCAGGTGCCCGCCGACAGGTACATCGTCGGGAGCAGGGCCAGGATCTTCCCCCATTTCTCACCTGGAAGAATGTGGCGTGATCGATCGGTGAGGAAGAGGAAGAGACAGAAACGTGGTTTGGCACATGCATGAGTCTGAAGGAGGAAGCCCGCGCGGGAATCGGGGAAAGGGACTCACCGAAAACGGTGGTGGTGAGGTGCATGTACCGGCTGTACCGCGTGCTGCCGGCGACGGGCTCATGGAGGTTTACGAGCAGCCGGAGCGTGTAGAGCTGCCACGCGAACGCCACGGTCAGGCACACGATCGCCCACGTCCTGCAAGAATCGATCGAATGAATCCACATGACAAATTCAGCTGGTAACATGTACTGGTCATAGGTATTATGTTGTTCGTTGCTCAATCGATCGACTAGTCGAGGAGTTTGGTACCATCCGAGGGAGGCGAAGGCGGCGGGGAGCACGAGCGCCTGGAAGCCGATGCCGGAGCTGAGGCTGTGGAAGGCGGCGTAGTAGGAGTTGCCGCTCTGGGACGCGGTGATGGGGAGCCAGGCGTCGTGCGGGTCGGCGAGGCGCGTGATGTGGCCGACCTCCTCCAGGTAGCCCCGCACGCTCGCCACCGCCTTCCTGACGGGGCTGGCGAGCGGCGTCGCCGCCAACGCGCGCAGCGGCGACCGGCTGGCCGGCGCCGGGGAGTGTATCTGCGACGGCGGGGTGGACACCGGCCGCGGCGTCGGCGGCGCCGACCGCACCTCGCTGGTAGAGGTGATCGCCTCCTTGGACATGGCACCGGTGTACTAGCTCGTTGTACCCTCTACGTGACACTCTTTGGCAGGCAAGCTCGGCTGATTACTGATTCCGGCGAAGCTCAACGGCATGGCTTAGGGGAGATTTATAGGTGGTTTCTTCTCACGGACCGGCGCTCGCGCGGTTGGTGAAGGTTGAGTCATACTCATTCCCTAGCTCGGACAGTGTGGAGGCACCGTGAAACCTGCGCCGGCGACACGATCATACTAGGACATCGAGTGCATGCCGGTCATAGTTTATTTTAGGTTGACCATATATCCTTCTGCACGTTGCCGTGTGTGTTGCCTGGTCAGTCTTCCGGCTGGCCGGTCTGGTCTGGTCTTTTTGTTAGGGAACCGCCGGACGGTCTGGTCCTCGTTTGTGCAAGGTTAGATACACAAGATACCATATAGGAAGTGTTTGGTTCAGGATTCTGTAACGTAATTTGATTACAACAGTACACGATACCGTTAAAATTTGTTTGGTTCACATGCCCCGTAAATAGATGCCCTGTAAACAGATTCCACCTCTCCTCAATTTTGATACCTGCGTTAATAGATCGCGTTACCAGGCCACGCCGGAACGAATCTCTCCAAGGATTCGCGTTCTGCCGTTCTACATCGTCTCCTCTTCCTGCCCCTCGTCCCTCCACCTAGCCCCGCCGCCGGCGCAGGTGCTTGCGCAGGGAGCGGTACAAGCTCGGACCGAGCTAAGGGCACACGGGAGGAGAGGCGGAGGCGCCATGGGAGAGCTGCTGCGTCCACCAATCACCAAGCTCCCGTGTTCCTTCACCAGATCCCTTCTCTTCCACCTGTGTGAGAAGGCTAAGATCACCGATAACAAGTTCCGTTGGTTCAAGTTCGAGGTACAAGCGAGAGTGCTCCTTCAGGTAACCACGACGCCCGAGATTTCTTGGCCAACTGCTCGATCCTGAAGAGGCGGAAGCGCCGCGGCGCGGTGTGGAGAGAGTCGAGGCGGGGGCTTACGGCGGCAGCGCAGTGGCAAGGCAAGGCCCGTCGTTGCTCTTCCTCTTTCTGTCTGGCCGGCCGAGAGCTCTCTCTCCAGATCTTTGTTTACATCTTGATTACCGCAACGAACCAAACAAGACTGCAATTGGCCGGTTACTTTTGTGATCCCACCGTAATCCTATTCCATTAGCGATTGCGTTACCGGTTTGTGAACCAAACACGTCCATAGTGGGAGGTGATGGCGTGTAGCAGGATGTTCATGCAGACGTAGCCAATTGCGTGCACCGTCGTGTTGTGGTGTTTTCGGTGCAACAAGCTAATGTCCAGCGATTGCACTCTGCTAATGTCCAGCTGGCTGTATCGGCGTTTATAAATGGCGGTTGTCGTGACGTGGACGCTAGCAAGCATATCAAATCTTGGCTACTACTGTATATGCACACATGTCATATTAGCAAAAATATGACAGTTGTTCACTTGTTCGATCCACCTATAAATTGTTCTTTTCAAAATCAATTTGATCAGTCATATTTATCGCGCTATGCTATCGCTTCCGAGAAACTAAAATTTCAACGGTGCACATCGATTATCAAGTCGCAATTGCCAAAAACCGATGAATAAGTTCGAATTCACATCAATGAAAAATATGAAGGTTCATTGTTATAACTTATAAAATGAGAAGTAATTTTAATTCGAACCGGCGATTTTTCACGAGTTGTCCAATTGGGTGGGTGCAATTTCATGATCAAATCGAACAAATTTACGTGAACAAAAGCAAAAGCAAGATATCAAGTGTTTTAGCACATCACCAAGGCTCAACGGCCCTGAAATGAATGGAGATGCGATGATAAACCTTCGAAAGGAACCTCAATTAACCGCACGAAAAGGTATATAAAGGCCAATTTTCCGACGAGACGGCCGGTTAAACCAAGCATGCACGAAGTGGGGAAGCTTGCTAAGAGTTGCTACGGTGGAAAATATAGTATACAACTAGACGTTAGTGTTTGGTGGTATAAACTTTTATCAAGTACCTTTTTTCATGCTAGTTTATTTCCTTCACATTAACCAAAAGAATAAAACAAAATGTTCGTTTGGTGTATCAGATTTAAGAGCATCTCTAAGAGACTTCCTAAATCACACTCCAATATAAAGTTTTTCCCTAGAAAAATCCTCACTCACATCACCTTACCCTCTAGAAATAAATAAATAAAACAACATTGCATTCCAGATCAAATCGTTGTGAAGTCATCTGACTGACTGACTGACTGACTGGACGGCCACTGGAAACAAACTTAAGCGGCAGTCAGCAGTGTGATTATGTGATCGACTGACCGCAGTTCGTGACCGTGGTGTCCAAACTATCCATATCGTCATATCGGTGGAGTACATATATGTCTGGAAGATATCCATGCGCCGGCCGATGCGTCGACATCATGTGACCACCTTGCCGTTATTAATTGGGCGAGCCCAAAGCTGAGCAATCGAAGTGAACCCTAACAAATCCCCACCCCCGCGTCGCCCTCCTCTGGCGACACGGGGGGAACCCTAGCCGCCGCCGGCCCTTGAGACCTCCCCCACTCTCCCCCTCGCGTCGCCGCCGCCGGAGGGACGCCGGCGAAGCCGTGCGCGTCCCCGGGATGGTGGAGGCGGGGCGATTCCTCTCGCGCGCGCGGCGACCGTGGTGCGTGGTGCGTGCCTGCCGGTGCGGAGACCGGTGGTGCTCAGGGCGGCGGCCCTGGTGCCCGGCCGTGGCGGTGCTCGTCTCTGCCTGGCTGGGGGTGGTGGGCAGTCTCATTCGGCCGTGGGGGCGGCGATGAGGACTGGCCGGCGGCGAGGTTCCCGGGGCTACACTTCAAGCTGCGACAAGGTTCCTCACTCACATCACCTTACCCTCTAGAAATAAATAAATAAAACAACATTGCATTCCAGATCAAATCGTTGTGAAGTCATCTGACTGACTGACTGACTGACTGACTGGACGGCCACTGGAAACAAACTTAAGCGGCAGTCAGCAGTGTGATTATGTGATCGACTGACCGCAGTTCGTGACCGTGGTGTCCAAACTATCCATATCGTCATATCGGTGGAGTACATATATGTCTGGAAGATATCCATGCGCCGGCCGATGCGTCGACATCATGTGACCACCTTGCCGTTATTAATTGGGCGAGCCCAAAGCTGAGCAATCGAAGTGAACCCTAACAAATCCCCACCCCCGCGTCGCCCTCCTCTGGCGACACGGGGGGAACCCTAGCCGCCGCCGGCCCTTGAGACCTCCCCCACTCTCCCCCTCGCGTCGCCGCCGCCGGAGGGACGCCGGCGAAGCCGTGCGCGTCCCCGGGATGGTGGAGGCGGGGCGATTCCTCTCGCGCGCGCGGCGACCGTGGTGCGTGGTGCGTGCCTGCCGGTGCGGAGACCGGTGGTGCTCAGGGCGGCGGCCCTGGTGCCCGGCCGTGGCGGTGCTCGTCTCTGCCTGGCTGGGGGTGGTGGGCAGTCTCATTCGGCCGTGGGGGCGGCGATGAGGACTGGCCGGCGGCGAGGTTCCCGGGGCTACACTTCAAGCTGCGACAAGGTTTGTCCTCGTTTCGGCTTTGTGCTGCGCCGGGTTGCTCGGCCTGGAGGTGCGACGCTGTCTCCGGCAGGGACTAGTGGGTCGGCGGGCTTCGGCGCGCATGGCGGTGGCTTGTTGGCGGCTGATTCAGGTGGTAGGTGGCCGAGCACATCCGGGAGAAATCCTTTCTCTGGTTTGGCCGGAGCTGACAATGGTGACGCCCGCGGGTGTCGCGGACTTTCCTGGAAGCATTGTCGGGCGGTGTGCTCTCCCCTCCCCTGCGGCTTGACTCCGGAGGGAAACCTCAGATCCGGGATCAGACGATGGAGGCGCTTCTGCGTCTCTTACCTTCTTGGGGGCATCGTCTCGGAGTCGCCTACGGCCAAGGGTTCGGTGAAGGGGGCTTGGTGCCGGGCAGCGGCGTGAGGTCCAAGGGTGAAGTTTGGCAAAGATGACGCCTCGAGCTGAGGTCGGGTCGCGGCTGTTCTTCGGTAGTCGGTTTTCCGGCGTGTCCGATGGGTTTTCTACTTCGCTGTGTTGCTGTGGAGTCGGAGCTGCGGTGGTGCGTGTCCAGGCGGCGACGATGACCGGCCGCCGGTGGTCTTGGTGGAGTGCTGGATCGGCGCAAGAACAACATATTTCCCTTTTGAAGCTCGCTGTCTGAGTTGGAGCTGTCTCTCCTTGGCGCGTGTAGCCAATTGGTGGCATATGCCGGCACGGGCTCGATGCCGTCTGTGAGGCTCTGTTTGGGAAGCTGCTGGGGAAGTCGGAGTCGCTGGCTCGCGGAGGAGTGATGACGATGGAACTTCGTGGCAATCTCGACGTGGTCTCCTTGTGTGTTTGTGCTTCGTGTGGGTAGCCGGGTTGGCTGTGGTGGTGTGCCCAGTGTGGTCGTGTTCCATGACGACATTGGTGCATTGTACGGGTTTTCGGCCGGTTCCCCTGCAAATGAACCGGTCAATTCTCTTTTACTTTTTAAATAAAATGAGGCAATGTTGCCCGTTTTGTTCAAAAAAAGCTGAGCAATGTGGGTGCAGCGATTTTCCGATGCCATTGACGAAATCTCGTCTAAAGATTCAAGGAGGAGCCACAGAAAGCATCACACTGGATGAAGAAGATAGAAGATAGATTTGTCACGCACTCGCCGACTCGCGCAAAAGAAAAGGGGGAAAAAAACCTATTATCTCTTTTCCCCGCGAACCGATAAACATGATCCCCATGAATCCACTCGGAGTGTGACGCAAAGCTAGAAGCATTGCTCGATCGTTTGGTGATAGTAATAAGCGCTACCTACGCAATTCCAAGCTAGATATGCATCCAGCGATTTGGCAAAACCATGGTATCTTGCCGATCCAGTTCCCTCAGCTGGAGTCCCTAGCTACCGATCGAATCGGCAACACCTACAAGGATCGAGCACACAGGATGTGACGCACCTTGTCTGTCTCCCCGCATTCACAAAATGATCGATGAAAAGAGGTTTGGTCACGGTTCCCGGCGACTATTCTTCGTCTTAGGCTGGTGCTGATATCATCATGCACGTCGAGAAAGGTTGGAATCCGAATGATGCAAGTAGGCCGAGTCGCAGAGTGGTGTTTCTTTGCAGGAAATTTTCGTCCAAAGGTACGTACGGTTGAGGCTCTCAGCCTGTTAGTGGGGTTGACAAGAGATGAAGAGAATGTTCACAACCCTTTTATTTCGGTCGCATGTGTAACTGAGGAAGAAAATGTAGCTGGGCACCAACCATTCGTCGTGTTAGGTGACCAGGGTTGGCAGCAACTGGTTCTCGCGGCGTTATTTTTCTTAGATTACTTCAAAACACAAGTGAACTTTTTAGGTCCCGAAGCTTTGTGGTCGGGTTGAACTCCGGGCGAAAGTTTGCATAGACTTCGGTTCGTGCCGACAATGGCGGCGCCCTCAGGCGTCGTTCTCCTTCTTGATCGTGCCATTGTGGAGCTTTTCAACCTCGTCTAACGCGTGTGGTTCAAGATCTGCGGGTGAAAATCTAAGCACCTTGGGAGCAGGCGGCGGTGACGCTCTCGTCACTACCTTGTTGGAGGCGTCGCTTTGGAGTTCTTGGTCAGCGAGTGGTGCGACGGTTTCACGGCGGATGTGCAGAATGGGCGTGTGGTCGCGGGCGGTGGACGTTGGGGCGACGGATCCGGAAGGTGGTGGTGCATCAAGGCGGCGGCCTCGGATCTTAGTTGAAGTGGCGGTCCTACGGGGAAGGACCGTGACCTCGCACGGGTTTGAGTGCAATCTTAGGCTGCGATGCCTGGATCATCTCCAGGCAATGCGAAAATGGATCTGGTTGCTACGTCGGGGTGGCGGCCCCGGTTTTGGCGCGGCCTTGAGGTCTCCTGGTAGTCGTCTTTAGCGAGGGTAGCAAGAGCTACGAGACGGCTGGGTAGCGCGACGTTGTGGCTCATGTGCGGCTTTGGTGCCGAGCGGGGTATGTCGGGGCGGCGGCCCTAGAGTAGGTGGTGTGTGTTTCTCGGTTTGGTCGGCTAGAGTCGTGTGGGCGGCGTGCCACCTTACTTGTGCGGTTTTTCGGTCATGTTTTCCTCATAAACATCAATTTGTATGGTTTTTGGACCCGGTTTTCGTTATAAACTGGATCATCTCGTATATCTATTCGAACGGTGGATATCGAGCCTTATACTATAAAAAAATAATACTTTGTGATGTACGATGTGAGCTGCTCATGTCTTCTAATCGTACCTTCGTCTTAAATAAGAGAATGAATGATTTTCTTTCGATGCATACCATTAACCAGGCTATAAAATTATCCTATATTCGAATCTCGCTCAAAATTAAGTAAGCTCTACATACGCGATTCCAAGCTATATTGTACTGTATATATGATGCCTATATCCAGTACTTTCCACTACCGGCCATCGTGATCGTGAGCAAAATCATGGCATCGTGTCGATGATGGATCCAGTTCCTCAGCTGGAGTCCCTATCGATCGAATCGGCAAAACCTGAAACCTGTGACGCACCTTGTCTCCCCACATTCACAGAAGATTACAAGATAAAGAGATCAAGGTTGGCCACGGTTCGCGACGACTATTCTTCTTCTTAGGCTGCTGAGTGCTGACTGCTGCTGCTGATATCATCATGCACGTCGGGAAAGGGCTGGAATCCGAATGATGCAGGTACGCGGAGTGGTGTTCCTTTGCAGGGAATTCTCGTCCAAAGCTACGTACGGGTGAGACCAGAGAATGTTCACAGCCCTTTTTTTCGGTCGCATGTATAGCCTTTTTTCTTGGTCGTATGTATAGCTGAGGACAAAATTCTGGTTGTGCAACAACCCGTTCGTCCGTCGTACGTGTTAGGTGACCAAGGGTTGGCAGCAGCCGGGTCTCGCAGCGTTTTAGTTAATGACTTGCTTGAAAACATGGTAGCTAGCCAAGCGATCGAGTCCATCAGGTGGGGAATTGTCAGAGGACTCAAAAGGGTGTTGGAATTTCGCGTACATGAATCTTGAATCAGTTCATGAGATGGTGTGATAAGACACGGCCGGAGTGGTGGTCATGATCTCTCGGAGGAACAGAAAGACACGGCCGGGAGTGCTGGTCGCTCTCGCGGCAAAAGGCAAAAGCGTATGGAGGAAGAAGATGGCCGTAGGGAAACGGGGGGTTGGGAAAACGTAGGACAACATAAGGAGACGGTACCACAGTCTTCATGAGGATACGGACATACGGTATCGTGTATAGGAGAACAAAGACGCATCGTGCTCGGGCGGCCCATGAAGGCGATACACAGCCGATGGCTCCCCCGTGCGCCAAGGCCGGAGGCCCACCAGCGTCGCTTTTGCCAGTTAGCCAGGTCTACGAAATGGGGGCTGCGTTAAATAGGCCGCCTGAAAGATAATATATGGGCCACATTCTGGGTGCCAAGAAATCTCGAATGTTGCATTTACGGGTATCACTGTGCGAAGGGAACCTTCGTGAAGGTCAGTTTACGCGCTTGCGCGCTAGCTGCCGCCACGTGGAGCCAGACGTATACGCGGCGCTGTACGTGTTGGAAAATCCAGATGTACATGTATACATTTTTAGACGCTAAAATTATCATAAGTGGAAGTATAAGTATATTAAATAATGTACACAATATTAGGAACTGGGAGTAGGTCTCATTCCGTGTGTTACGGCTCGACTTTGGCTCGATTTTCTTTTAATAATATCTTGAAAGCGTATTCGTCGTTTGCCACGGCTCGGCTTCG
Organism: Poa annua; assembly: GCA_026929855.1. Taxonomy (NCBI): domain Eukaryota; kingdom Viridiplantae; phylum Streptophyta; class Magnoliopsida; order Poales; family Poaceae; genus Poa; species Poa annua. Next base: position 80,022,194 of record CM049433.1, read on the forward strand.
CCTTAGCGGATCTGCTTCGTAGATCTCGAGACGCATACGGCGTACAATTACACAGACACAGTCTGTACAATTATATAGACATACGTTTGTACAACTGCACATATACATTTGTACTAAATAGAAATAAGCTAACAGGTTGTACAAACTACACATAACAGGAGTATAAACTACATAGAACACGATGTACAAAAATACACAGACACAAGTTATACAGCTACACAGAAAATCAAGTACAAAGTACACAGAACAACAAACACAAAAGTACCAGAAATGAGAGTACAAACTACACAGAACGGGATGTACATGTTATGCATAACCGGAAGTAAAAAAATTTTTTTTTGAAACCTATCGACATGGGATCTAGTTTTGAATATCTCAACGCGACGAGTTCAAAAGTGAAAACGGTTCATAATTTAAATAAACGGTTCTCAATATATTTTGTTTTCAAAATTTGAATTCAAAAAATAAAATACAAAAAGGGAAAGAGAAGCCCACCCACGTACATGCATGCCACCCTTTCTCTTTCATACACCCCACTTTCAATCTAATCGTGACACTTCGCAAACATGTACACAATTAAAATTAGAACATGCGAGGAGGAGCCGACACTTGTCACGATTAAAATGATGATGGGTTCTCTTTGCAAAGGGAAGCCTTTTTTTAGTGATCCTCTGCATTTACTCTTGAAAAAGAAATTGATCATCGGAAAAGGTATATGTTAGAATATATAATTCCTGAAAAAGGTTCTTTTATCAACAATGATGATCATACATATTGGAAGAAACGTTAACATATCTAAAGATAGTTGTTCATGCATGTTAGAATATATTTCACAAAACAAAAATGCATGTTAGAATATATGGTTCTTGGAAAAAAGAATAAAACGTAAAAAATAACAAATATAAATTTGAATATTATGAAATAAAAAATAATGCCCTACAGAAGTTTTCCCTCCGAAAATTAAATTAAGACATGAACTGACAATAAGCATGACCCACGATCATTGGAGATTCTTTTCTCCACGGTCGGCTTTATATGTGCGCACCAGAACATGCCGACTCTGGCTTCACATACTTGCTAACACTTTTCGAAATACTTGCACGTGTGAACTGAAGTCATCTTGCCGAAATTCTTCATTTCTCATTTCAGTACTCCTCGCTTTTTCATCTTCCGAGAGGCCTTTAGTCCCGCACTTCACGAGCATCCATCTCCACTCCCACACTTCACCACTTGCCCCTCCCTATCGAATATTTCCACCAGAATGTCAACATATCATGAAGGCAGCTCATCGTGTGGGCCAAAGACTTCCCGGAGGAACAACCACAGCGAGGCAAGCTTGTCTCACACGCCTTCGATTCCGTCATTCACCGCTCCCGCCTCCTGAAGCGATTGGCGCCAGGTGTCTGCTGACGTTTTGGGAGGCACGTGAGCACGTGCGCAACAACTGTCCGTTGCAGGCCGATTGCCACCTCCCGGAGAGTTCGTGTACGAACGTCATGGATGTGTCGGTGGCGTCGTCCTTCACCTCGAGGCGCTTCATGAGTTCATCTGCTGGTAGTGGGTGGCCCTAACTTGGGAGGAACCGATTCGCACGAATAATTCCATGTCGGCGCCCATTTGGGATGTGCATGTGCAGGCGGAGTGCAAGGATCGCCGTAATAGTTTCTTCCCCACTTCCGAGGATTACGATCCGCCGGCGGAGTGATTTTCATCATGCGAGCACCTCTCTCCCGCTGGCTCCACCGACTCCGATGGTGCGTCGAACTACGTGAGATGTACCATCGACAATCAGGAGATGTGTGCACCCACCCCTGTAAGAGGAGGAGTTGCCGGATACCAAACAGTGGCCCGGCATGCAGACGGTTATCGAAGCGTCCTTGGCACCGCCGCCGCATCCACCCCCCGCTCCCACCATGCTGGCTTCATCGGTGATGATCGTCGACCCCCATGATGATTAGGGCATTGCTGTCAAAGCCACCTCTATCTTATTACAATTGTTATTTTCATTTAAGTTTTTACATATGCAATGTTTGAGTATACGTAGGTGAACTTTTCTCTCTTCGTCCATCGGTTCACCTTGCGCCTTCCGTCAGCACAAGAAGAATATGCTACGTGCTGTGAGAAGAAAGCAGGATATATACGTGGTGCATTTACATAGGAATGCCTGTTCCCGCATCTGCAGTGGGATCATCGTAGCATCGATCGATGCGTCCGCGTATGGGTATGTCCGGTGAAAACTGAATGGCAACAGTCTTGTACGAGCCCGTGTGCCAGCTGTCCACGTAACGAAAACGTCCAAAAAATGAAGGACAGAATTAGCTTAGGTTTCTTCGAAACAAGCATAGTTGCTGACAAAGGAGAAAGGACAGAATTAGCTTAAGGACAGAATTGGACTCTTTTTTGGAATTATCTGGCCGAAGTCGTGTTGTGTGGTAATTGGTGTTTCCTTGAGGACTAAACTTCTGACGCTAGCTGGCTGCCGTGAAAACGATCGCTCGATTTTTAAATACAAATATACACGTTCGCGTGCAACATCCACGTACGGCGCTGGCGCATTGCTTTCAGTCTCACCATGATCCGATGTGAATTCATTTTAGCCCATGCATTTTGGCTCTGACGTCCAAAGTCAAATCTACTGAAATCATGTATTGTATTGTGCTTTCAGTCCCGCATGCAGTGCTCATAAGGATATATTAGCTGATGTCATATTCAAGTTGTTATGCATGCCAAAATACTTATGAAGGTGAAGGATATACGTACCGGGGGACGTGGCACCTACCGCTCTGACATCACCTTGCATCTATATGCTTCCGAAGGAAGAACTTGACTTTCTAGCAGGGTTGAGGCATACCATCCTTCAGACGTACAAATACTATATCCTCAAAACTATTTACACCTTGCAAATTGATTCTTCGCATCTTTGTGACAGCTGAACTAAGCATATATACATGCTTTTGTGAAGATAAATAATCAACCATGAAGCCAATAGTACTCAACAGTGATATGTTCAAATGCAAGTACGTGTGCTTCCAAAATACTTAAAAAAGTATTTCGTAGGAGGGTTAAGTCTACGTTACGTCTAGGGTTTCTGTCTGGCGACGCTAGGGCGATCTGGCGCCGCCACCGAAACATGGATGGGAACGGATCGGGTTTCCGAAGTATTGATGTCTACGAGTATAATTCAGAGTCTAGATCGAGCAAGACGATCTTGCTAGGAGTCCTTGAACCTCACAAGTTCTCTCCGCGTACAGATTGCATCGGGGATAGGTGCCATATAAGGTCGCGTGCGGGCGGCGCTGTCAAGGAAATAATCAGAGCCTTTGACGAGAGATCGAAACCACACGATCCCGGCGTTCCTCCTGGTTCTAAGCAGGTTCGAGAGATGGCTTCTACTGGCGGTGGGGGTGATCATGGGGTCGCCGGTGAGGCTTCTTCCCACCCGAAGCCGTTCATGGAAGGCGCGATCGTTCCGGCACGCAGGGAACACCATGTGATCATCACGGAAGTGGAAGATGCTAGCGATGGTAATTGGGATGACGAATCCATGGATGGAGTGAACGTCGGGCCGGAGGCTCGACTGGCTGGCGAGGTTGACCAAGAGGATGACATCTGCGTGGAGGAGCCCGAGGAGGTGGCGGCGGAGGAGGCTCCAATGGCACCAAAGTGGCGCTTGTTCGCGAGGTACTACTCGCTTAAGGCGGCAAACTATGCCAGCTTGCATAAACACTTCATGGAGGTTTGGGGGATAAGGGAGAAGATGTCGTTCACTCCGCGCAAAGAGAATTTCTTCATCATTACCTTCACATCTGAGGGAGACTACAGGTTCGTTGCGAGAGGAGGTCCATGGATCAAGATGGGGGTTGCTGTTCTGATCGCCCCGTTCATCAACAATGCTCAGCCTTCTGAAACGGTGCTTAATTCAATCCAGCTGTGGGTTAGGTTCTACGATGTGCCGTGGAACAAGCAAACAGTTGCATATGGGAAGTTTGTAGGTTCGCACCTTGGGCATGTAGAGGAGGTGGATGTGGATGTCGATGGGCTGGAGTATAGTGATTATCTTCGTGTCCGTATAGCTATTCCGCTGAACAAAAGGCTGCAGACGAGGTTCGCCACAAAGCTTAAAGGACAGGCTGAGCCGATGGTGTACCCCTTGAGGTATGAGCGTGTCCCACACTTCTGTTTCCATTGTGGGTTCATCGGCCATCGTGCGGAGGAGTGTGAAAAGAAGATTAGAGGGATCCCGCCAATGCACTATGGTGCTTCCCTGAGATGCTCGCCAAAGAAGAAATATGAGAAAAGGGTGATTTCTGGTTCTGGCCATCATGGAGTAAAAAAGGGTTTGGTTTTTAACTCGCCAACAGGTAGTATGTCGTCCTCAACGCTGGGCAAGCCGAAACAATCCCAAAACAGGCAGGAGACATCTAATGCACCGTATACAGTTCAGGTGCCTGAAGCGGTGAATGCCCGTGATGGGTTTGAGGAGCAGGAGTTTCGTACAACTGAGGAGGTGGAGCGTTCTTTGGCGCATACGGTGGAGATGATGAACCTACTTCGTGGGGGGCACGCAGGGAAACGCCCGAGGTGCAGCTCGGAGCCTCCGATGACTGCGGCATACCAGACTGACCACATGCAGACGGAGGGTGTTGGACAGGGTAAGGAAGATGAGATGCCACCTTTGGAGGATGATGCTCCGCGGGGTCCTGGGATAGAGAAGCCAAACTCTGCAGATATGATACCAGCCATAAAAAACCTGTCAAACACGACAGTGTCTCTTAGCAGTGCGTCAGACATTAACATGCCAGCTGCAGATTCGGTACTGGGAAAGCGAATTGCAGCAGATGTTGATACAGAGGAGAAGCTGGATCTCACACTGGCGTTGAACCTGACAGGGCAAGATGGTGGAGCGATGAAGAAAGGGCGTATGCAGCAACAATTGTTTGGCACTAGGACGGCTAGGACTGATGGAAACACCAAGGCAAGTGGGCGGATGGTAGCAACCGGTCATGGGGCTTCTGGTAAACCGACGAGACCTAACGTGTGGTCTCGTCGGGAGCAATGAATTGCTTATCGTTTAACTGTCGGGGAGCCGGGAATGCTCCGACAGTTAAAGATATTGTCACTTTTTCCCAAGTTTGGAGTCCGCGTCTGTTATTTCTTTGTGAAACTAGGCAAAATAAAAATAAAGTTCGTCGTTTGCGTCATAGGTTAGGTTTAAAGGGTTTTGCTGGTAGTAGTAGTGATGGTTTGAGTGGAGGTCTGGCTTTATTTTGGCATGATCAGTTATCTGTAGAAGTTCGCAATGTTAATGAAAGGATTATTGATGTGTATGTGCGTGCTTCCCCCACTGCCCCGCAGTGGCGTCTTACTTGTGTCTATAGTGAACCACGTGTAGAGAATCGACATCGCATGTGGGATACTATGCGAGAGCTCAAAGCGCAATCAGATTTGCCTTGGCTAGTTGTGGGGGATTTTAATGAAGCTTTATGGCAGGAGGAGCATATTTCTAATACCCCACGGTCTGTTGTCCAAATGGAGGCTTTTCGTGAAGCTTTATTTGATTGTAACCTCACCAATTTGGGGTTTTCAGGAGTGCCCTACACATACGATAATAAGAGAAGAGGCCGTGCTAATGTTCGTGTTAGACTGGACAGGGCCGTTGCATGTCCAGCATGGCGTGGACCTCTTTTCAGATTCGAGGGTTCAACATCTTACATCACCTGTTTCTGACCATTGTCCTATTATTGTGAATATGATGCAGGAGGAGCATACCCCACCCCGTCAAAGCCGAAGAAAGTATGAAATCCTTTTGGAGAGATCGGCTGAGCTCCCTGAGCGAGTGGCTGATGCGTGGAAGGAGGCGGGTGAGAAAATGGACCTCGGTGATGTTCGGGAGGGCCTGGACCAGGTCATGGTTGTGTTGCAGAAATGGAGCAAACAAAAATTTGGCAATGTTCTTCGTGAGTTGGAGAAGTCAAGGAGAGAGCTTGAAGTATTGTTACTGAATAATGCAGGCCAGAGGGAAATTCGGCAGGCTACTGATCACATGAATGAGCTGCTATACAAGGAAGAAATGCTCTGGCTTCAAAGATCGAGGATAACCTGGTCAAATGAAGGGGATCGAAACACTAAGTTTTTTCATCAAAAAGCAGTATGGCGGGCAAGGAAGAATAAAATCAAGAAACTGAAAGATGACGACGGTATTTGGCAGGACGTTACGTCGGACATGGAGCGCATGGCATCATCTTATTTCAAGGAGCTTTTCACTCGAGATCCATCCCTAACGCCAGATAACCTTCTGTCCTTGTTTCATGAGAAAGTTACTGCGGAGATGAATGAGGGCCTGTGTAAGGATTTTACGGAAAAGGAAATTAGCGATGCCTTATTTCAAATAGGACCTCTCAAAGCCCCTGGCGTGGATGGTTTTCCCGCACGTTTTTATCAGCGGAATTGGGATGTGCTCAAAGCAAGCGTCATTAATGGTGTTAAGCTCTTATTCGTAACAGGGAGAATGCCCGAAGGAATAAATGACACGGCAATTGTCCTTATTCCTAAGATTGACAGCCCGTAGACAATCAAAGATATTAGGCCTATAAGTTTATGCACTGTACTATATAAGGTGTTTGCTAAATGCATGGTTAACAGGCTCCGACCCATCCTTGGTGATCTCATCTCGGTAAATCAGAGTGCCTTTGTTCCTGGGAGGCTTATCACTGACAACGCGCTGATTGCCTTCGAGTGTCTTCACTACATAGAACAGAACAAGAAACATGATATGAATTTTTGTGCTTACAAATTGGACCTATCCAAGGCATATGATAGAGTGGATTGGGGGTTTCTAAAGAAATCGATGCAAAGATTGGGTTTTGCGCAGCGTTGGGTTGACTGGATAATGGCGTGTGTCACAACGGTGCGGTATATGGTTAAATTTAATGGAACCCTTCTGGATTCGTTTTCGCCTTCTCGGGGACTCCGACAAGGTGACCCCCTCTCTACATTCTTATTTCTTTTTGTGGCTGACGGACTCTCTTTATTGTTGAACGAGGAGGTCAGCGAGAATAGCATTGAACCGGTCCGAGTTTGCAGAAGAGCTCCAGGGGTTTCTCACTTGCTCTTTGCCGATGACAGCTTACTATTTTTCAAAGCCAAAGAGGAGCAAGCCACAGTAATTAAACAAGTGTTGAAGGAGTACGCGAGCAGTACAGGATAACTTATTAACCCAAATAAGTGCTCAATCATGTTTGGTGATTCATGCCCAGTCCCGGAAAGAGATAAAGTCAAGGAAATTCTTGAAGTGGCACAGGAGAATTTTGAAGCCAAGTACCTTGGGCTCCCAACGCCGGAAGTGCACATGCATAAAGGAAAATTTCAGAGTTTACAATCAAAACTTGCTAAGGGTGTTTGGTTAGGCTTTTAAGTTGGCTTTTGGCTTTGGCTTATAAGCCATAAAAGCACCTAAATAGGTGCTTTTGGCTTTTGGCGCCAAAAGCCAAAAGCACCTATTTAGGTGCTTTTATGGCTTATAAGCCAAAAGCAAAAGCCAAGAAAAAAGTCTAACCAAACACCCTTAAGTGTCTCCTGGAGTGGGATGATAACCATCAATCACAAGCGGCGAAAGAAACTCTGATTAAGGCGGTGGCGCAGGCCTTAACAGTATATGTCACGGGGGTGTTTAAGCTGCCGTTTGGTCTTTGTGATGAGCTGACAAAAATGATTAGGAACTACTGGTGGGGTGGTTCGAAAGGTAAAAGGAAAACGCACTGGGTTTCCTGGGATAGCATGCTTAGACCGAAATCGCATGGAGGATTTGGCTTCCGAGATATGCGCCTTTTTAATCAAGCCCTTCTCGCTCGCCAAGCATGGCGTCTTTTGCAGTTCCCTAACACCTTGTGTGCTCAAGTTCTGAAAGCAAAGTATTATCCGAGTGGCTCGCTAATCGACACGGTCTTTACAGGAAATGGATCATCTACATGGCATGTCATCGAACATGGTTTGGAGCTGTTGAAGAAAGGGATTGCCTGGAGGGTAGGGAACGGAGCAAGCATTCGGGCATGGCGTGACCCCTGGATCCCTCGGGATTTTAGCCATCGACCAATTTCAGCAAAAGGTAGGTGCCGTTTTAAATGGGTTGCTGACTTCTTGAGACCTGATGGTGAGTGGAATGATGCACGACTGGCTGAGTATTTCCTACCTGTTGATGTGGGCGAAATCTTGAAGATAAAAACATCAACTCGCAATGAGGCTGACTTCATTGCGTGGCACCCAGAGAAACGGGGAGAGTTCACTGCTAAAGGTGCATACAGATTGGGCCTCGATGAGCAGCTAAGGGCGCAGAATATAGGTGCATGCAGTGATCGGCCGGACGGAGAGAGACCATGTTGGAAAATAATTTGGCAATGCCCAGTACCTCCGAAGGTGAGAATTTTGGCATGGAAAATTGCACGTAATGCCCTTGCTACACAAGTAAATATGTTACACGGGCACATGAAGCAAACTGGGTTTTGTCCAATCTGTGGAATGGAAGATGAAGATACCTTTCATGCCTTCACTCGTTGCCCTCATGCACAAGACCTTTGGCACGATGCAAGAAGTCTGGGAGATTCCACCACAAGAGTCAATTTGCAACACAGGTTCGGAATGGCTACTGAACTTGTTGTCCAGCTTAAATGAGCAACAACGAGCAATGACACTCATGGTACTTTGGAGAATTTGGCATTCGCATAATGAGATGACACATGATAAGCCATGCCCTGCAATTGAAGGATCTCGCAGATTTTTGGTAAGCTATCTTAATTCTTTGTTGATGATTAAACAGTTTCCGAATGCGGATGTTTGCAAAGGGAAGATGGTCATCTCCAGGACACAGGGTTTCCACCAAAATGTGAGAGTAAAGGATGGCCGGCAGAAGACAAGAAAGCGCTGGAACCCGCCGGCACAAGGTGAAGCAAAGCTGTCTGTAGATGGGTCCTTTACCACTGACGGAGAAGCTGGAACTGGTATGGCGCTGAGAGAGAGCACAGGTGATGTAATCTTCGTTGTTTGTCGCCAGGTACTGAGGTGCACTGATGCCACCGAAGCCGAACTTGTTGCGATTGAGGAAGGGTTAAAGCTGGCTCTAACTTGGACAGCGTTGAAATTTACCCTGGAAACGGAATGTGCTGAGGCTGTGGACCTTCTCCGAGCAAAAACGCCAAATACTTCAGTCCACGCTTTTAGAATATCAGCCATCCGTGAGTTACTTAAGGAAAGAGAAGTTGAAGTCGTCAAGATTGGTCGTGACATGAATGAAGTGAGTCACGAGTTGGCGCGAATAGGTAGGGTTCAAAATCGAAATGAAGTATGGCTTAGAAGTTTCCCCTCGGAAATAGAAGAGGCCATTTCTTTTGATCGTAATCCCACCTTGGGCTGATGTAATTCTCGTTCCTCCGCAAAAAAAAAAGTACGTGTGCTTCAAAACTGATGGCCAGTCCTAAACCCCTACTGACCAATACCACTGAATTTTCTGCAAGCGGTAGACCGGTAGTGCTGGACCAGCATATCCGCTCGGGATATTTGTCCGTTCCGGCCGCAACCTGCACGCGGAGATCGAGGCCTCTAGAAAACTAGGTCAAAGAGTTGATGGTCTCCAAACTCTCAACTCACAAGACCAAATCTCAGGATACCCCCAAGTCGACCGTTCCTTGGCTGTATTCGTGTTGAACTCTTTGTACACGCAAACAAGAATGCGTCTGCACAAAATGTGGCATTGTTTAAAGTTCTGGCGACTCTAATACTCCCTCCGATCCAATATAATTTTCTACTAATCGGCTAGACACCTACACCTCGTGCCACTTTTAATGATCAGAGGAAGTACAGTATATGAAATGGGAAGTCACTGTTCTTCTCCGATTGCAATATTCAGAGTCATCACAAGATACAAGATACAAGATACTCACTCCGTTCCATATTAGATGACTTCATTTTGTCAAAAAAGTTGATGTATCTAGACTTATAGCATATCTAGGTACATCCACTTTTGTCCAAATAGAAGTCATCTAATTTGAAACGGAGCGGGTACATATATATATATGGTTGCATGTCAACCTAATGGAAGTCCCAAATTACTCCAAGATAAGAATAGCCGTCCTTGCAACAAACGGGGAATATTAAGAAACGCTTGCTTACGTCGATCCTTGGTTACTTGTGCGACCATACAGGTACAACCCTCCTCTCTATTTTAGGAGGTGCAAGTGTCGGTAAGAGACGATAATCAAGAGCGTACTGTTCGCGCCACGAGGAACAACAGCGATCAAGAGGCTTTCAAGTCACTTCCACATTATTCCGGGCACTACCGTCTACCGACCATCCATATCTCTGTAGCTCAAACAACAATTCTACCGTATACAAACATCTTAATCTCACGTTATATATTGCCCAAGCTCGCAAGCATGCCACGTTAATCAAAATGGCCACACCACACGATCCGCGAGACAAGAACGGTACTGCTTCACGTGTAACCAATAGTGTATACTAATTTGATGATGTGATCAAGGGGCGACATGCATGCGTGTTTACTGTCATTGGCCAGATCACCTCCTTAGGCAATTACAATTAGGCGATAGACGGCGACAAGAGCAATGCAATCATGCACTGCCTGATGGTGTCTGTGAGTTGTGAGGCGGAGAAGCCGAGAGCACGAACCGGGCCGGCCAGGCTGCGGAAAGCATGCATAATCGGTGCCCAAATACATGAACTGCGAGAGGCTTTCTTTCTCAAACATGATACGGAACAAGTTGTCATGGATGGCCTTGTGCACTGGTAAGAGAGTAGAGGTTGCGGGTTTTTTCCCTTTTTGCAAAAAGAAGTTAGCATGCTTGCTCTGTTATGATAATATTTTTTTTTATACGAAGGCAAAACCCTTTGTCTTATTCATTAATTAAGAATAAGGATGCTTTTCCCACAAAAAGCCCCAAAACCGCTCCCCAACCGATTTAGGGACGAGGGGCCAAACTTTGATCCACATCGAAAGCCCAGTACAACAGCTCCTAACTTGTCCGACAACACCACTCCACCCAGCAATCAGGGGTCGTTTGGGAGTGCCGACAAATGTGGCAAAAGAACTCCACGTAGGATTTAGATAGGCAGCCTCACATATCAGGCTCCTCAATCTCACCTACCACCTCTTTCCTTTATTTTCTTGGCTAATGTCCATGGAGCCGGAGGGGATGGGGAGGCGAGCATCCCGTTGTAGCGGACTGGGCTCATTTGGAGCAGGAGGTAGGAGGCGAGAGTGGGGAGGTCCAGTGTAGTCGCCATGATGGGGCGGCCAGGGCACCGAGCTGGCTGGCTTGCCAAGAACCTAGGGTTGTGTTGATGCGGGGAACCGTGGGAAGCCCGATCGACGGTGGGCGTGATGAGCGTAGGAAGAAGTTAATCATGCCAGTGGGATCGAAAACAAGGGGCAGAGACGATGGTCTGGGCGCTCGACCTCCAGGACCATGGGGATCGATGCACGGAGGTCGGGGTCTTCTCGGCGATGCGCGGAGGATGTCTGGGACCTTCGTCGTAGCATGCGGTAGAGGTCGCAAGAGGCGACAACGCTGGACGTGGAGGCTAGGAGAGGCTTAGGGCGGCACCACGGTAAGGAAGAAGAGAATTGAACGGGGTAGGTGGTCGAGGGCAGTGTGGCCGGTGCGCTGGAGAAATTGGGTGTGGCTCACCGGCGGGGTGGTGGTGCAGTGTGGGACTACAACGTCCACAAGGGTGTCGTCATCCTCTTCCGTTGTCTCGGTCATCTCCTGTAGCGGTTTGGGGCTACGATTTGGTGAATCCAACCTGAGAAGAGGCCCTCAAATTGCTGGGTGGAGCCCGCAACAGTTATGCCGGTGTCTCGTGGAGATGCTCCAATACTTCAGATAAAAATACAGAAATGTTTGGGGAACAATAAAATAATTGGGAGCATATTGCTCCTTTTAAAGAGTTAAATACACCCTGGGTACCTGTACTTTTTTCGAAAACACAATACGGTACTCGTACTTTTGAATACGCACAATTTGGTACTCGAACTTGATGGGAAGTGAAAGTACGGTACTATTTGGCGTACACGGACGTACATGGAGCCGTATTGTGCTTCAGAATAAAGTACAGGTACCCACGGTGACACCCGTCGTCTGCATGGAGGGCTTTTTTGCATATAGGTACCCACCTCCATAGTTGGCAGTTCGATGGAGGGCTTTTTACACGGAGCCATGTCTTCTGGAAGCTCTTCTCGATCTGGTGGTACTCACCGCAATGTGATGTAATATGAATGTTGTTATGCAAGCTATGTACTGCAGTTTAAGCTATGTACTGATGTAATCTGAATGGAAATGTGATCAGCTATTTGTCAATCTTGTGCACCTAATTCAGTCACGTTCATTTCTACAACATTATTGTGGTACTGAAAACAATCTCAAGTACATAATATCATACTGAACCAAAACTTAGACGACTGAATCAGTGCAAAAATATCAAGTACAAGGTAGCCTTGGAGAAACTAGGTAGCATTATACCAGAGAATGAAAACTACTTAAAAACATCAAACTTGGATGTTTTTGTGGTGGTTGATTCTTTCCTACACTATTTGTTTGTCCTTGTCGTTTTCACCAACAGAATCTTGTCTTTCTTCATCTTCTCTAGCTTTAGCAGCCATTCTTCTTGTATATGAGATTCCCAGTCCAGCAATTCTTTGCTCCTCTGCTCTTGCTGCAGTAACTGCTGCTGGCTCCTTTCCATCATCTACGTCGAGTCTCCTTTCCTTTAAACAAGATATATACGTCGAGTCTCCTGCGTGTTTGGTGTTCAGGTTAGCATACAGTGTGACCCTGTTCCATTAATCTGTTCTTACATTTTGCATGAAAATTACTCATGTAATCATGGTCTGAACCTTATCACAGCTTTTAGCTAACTTGGTCGTTGTTGATAAATTATAGAGCCTACACCTACGTTGCCGTGAAATTCGTGGGCGACGATGTCGTCGGATGCGCAGGGCGGCTTCTCAAGGGATAAGCATCGGTGCACGTCAAACGATGGCGCAGCACGTGCAGCCGCGCTGGGCGTCAGCGTCTCATAGCAAGGATCCTCTGGATGGCGACCCAGAACGAAGGGACAGGGAGAGTGGTGGTTGACAACACAAATTGTCTGTTATCCAGGGGGTTTCTCGATTAAATGCGCTCCGACAAAATAAAGGCATGTCGTCGCCAACTGCCATGTGTACGTCCGTCATACGCCAAATAGTACCGTACTTTCACGTCTCATCCAGTTCGAGTACCAAATTGTGCGTATTCAAGAGTACGAGTACCGTATTGTGCTTTCACAAAAAGTACAAGTACCCAGGGTGTATTTAACTCTTTTTTAAACACCGATACTTCGTAGAGCGTTGCACGGTTGTAGTGCTGGTGGCGCACTGACTGCTGCGGAGGGATGGCGCCCACAAACAGACGGGCCAGGCCATCCTCCGTGGCGAAATGCCCGCCACTCCGCCGATCACGGAATATGCGCGCGTTTCCCAAGAAATGCAGATCCACCACACCGACAGACAGTGGCCCAACACACTTTGCCGAGATCGTAACGGCGCCGTGCTGCAATGCAACGCACGAGAGACAGTCAACGTGGCACAAACACAACGCACGCACAAGTCTCTCTCTGAGCACGCTGTATATAACGCACGCTTTCCACCAGGTCCCAACAGGCAACAGCCAGCCCTTTTGAACCCGTCCCCGTTTTCCGATCGCCACCACCGCAAAAACGAAACGCACGCCGCTCCAGCCAACGGAGAGCACAGCACCATGCCCGGCCTGTACCGCCGCACCATCTCCTTCCCGGCCCCGAGGGCGGCGGCCACCGCCACCGCCAACGCCAAGCTGGCCGCCGCCTACCGCCTCCGCTCCGCCAGCCTCCCCTGCCGCTTCCACCCGCTCGTCCTCCACCTCGACGACGACGTCGCCGCGCTACGCCTCATCCTCACCAACGCCCACTCCCCCTCCACCTCCTCCTCATCCGCATCCACCGTCTCCGCGGCCGCCTCGCAGGTCGTGCGCGTGCTCACCTCCCTCTCCGACCTCCTCCACCACCCGCAGGCGCAGGAGCCCCTCCGCCGCCTCGCCACCACCACCTCCCCGCTCGCCGACCGCCTCCTCGACGACTTCCTCCGCCTCGCCGACGCGCACGGCAGCTTCCGCGAGTGCCTCGTCTCCCTCGCCGCGCTCCAGGCCGACACCCGCGCCGCCGTCCGCCGCGGCGGCGACCCGGCCCGCCTCGCCTCCGCCGCGCGCGCGCAGCGCCGCGCCGCCGCCCGCGACCTGCCCCGCCTCGCCGCCGCCGCCCGCGCCGTGGCCACCAGACCCCCCACAACGCTCCCGGCCGGGGACCTACACCTACTCAGCCCCGAGACGGCCGCCCTCGTCGCGGCCGTCGCCGACTCTACCGCCGCCGTCGCCTCCGCCTCCGCGGCCGTCTTCTCCGGCGTCGCCGCCCTCTCTAACGCCGCCGCCGCCGCCCGCGTCGACGTCGCCTCCACGCCCTGCTGGGTCACCGTCACCGCCGGCGGGCCCTCCGCCTCCGGCAGAACCCACCACCAGCGCGTGTGGTGGGTGGCCGACCTCGTGCGCTGGATGTCGCGCGCCAAGCGCCGGTCGGCCGGCAAGCAGGGTCGCCGCGCGATCGGCGACGACGACAACGCGTCGACCTCGTCCACGGCGCAGCTCCGGCCCGTGATGAAGCCCGAGGAGCGGGCGCGGAAGGCGGCGCTGGAGCTCCACGATAACCTCGAACGGTGCATCGCCAGCGTCGACTGCAGCGGCGAGAAGGTGTTCCGGGCTCTCGTCAACACCAGGGTCTCGTTGCTCAACATCCTCAGCCCGACATTCTAGAGCAGCCAGCAGCTCGAGTCGAAATTTGACAAATAGTTTGGTTTAGCTCGCATGTTTGGACAAATTTCAGTTTGTATATATATTATCCCCCCGATCGAGATGCAGCTTGTGCGTTCACCAGCATCTTTCGAAAGATTTGGAAACCTGGCGTACAAATTTGGAAAATCTCCGGGTTTTTTGGCCCGGTTCTTGACAGCAGCCCCCTGGAATTCAGATGCCGCACATTCAGATACCCACAGCACTTTCTAGATTGAGTAGAATTGCTCTTCGATCCAATCCATCGCCAAGATTCAGGGCAGCGAGTGTTAAATCTTGTTTTTACAGATCATCAACGCCAAGAAATCGGATAATGTGGAGTATATGTGCCTGCTCCTAATACACTTGGGTCGATCCGAGTCCATGGCGCAACCAGCAAAAGTTAAAGCTTGTCTTTTTCTGACCTCCCAAAGTGGTGAGGTAGGTGAACTGAACCGCAAGATCCCGTTCGATGGTTACCTGAAACGCTATGAACTTTTCGATCGTGCATAGTACGTACAGTATTTCTTTTCGGAGTAAAGCGAGACTGTAACACAGGCTGTTTAACCGACGGGGTACCCTCACGTTGCCTCTGTCGCCAACACGTTACCGTCGCCAATGGCCTTGTTTTGCCATCACAACTCACGTCTCGATGCCGTAGCACTCTAAAACCGAACGAGCTGAGCGTGAGAGCGTCACGTGCTGTCGGGGCCAGCTCGTCTCCGTTGCCGGGGACATGCCCCGTAACCAACCGGTGGCGGTGGCGCGTCTTAGCTGGGCGTGTGTGCAGGTAGCCGGCCTCGACAGCTCCGATCCAAGCTGCAGCACGCATAATGCGTTGGGTGGTGACTGATGAGTCGGTGCGGATGCCCCGCCCAGCCGCCCCTCAATCCAGAAAAAAACTCTTCAGTCTTCACCACTTCACACCACTCTCGAACTTCGTTGATCACGGCAAAAATATCATGTGGGTCGTCATGCACGAACCGCTATTAATTCCGGGCAAAAACAATGGCGCCAGCATGTGCATCAGCGATGCATGTATGTGATCATCTGAGCGAGGGAGGGAACATGTCATGTGATAAGCTGGATGCAACAGAACCGATCTGCCGGTTTCCTAGCCAGGGCCGGCCGGAGACGCATGACGACGCTCGTCTCCGTTAGACCGCGACAAAACCGACCGTTTTCGTTTCCTTTCTCTTTAGCCCACAGCACATCGATCCTTCACGCCGGCACGACGTTGCAAATTTGCTTGTTTGAAGGTTGGAAAAAGTCTATTTTCAACCCTGAACTCGTAGAGGTTCGGCGATTTGAACCCTCAACTCGAAATCCCGGTCGTTCAGACCCTAAACTATACAATCCCGGTCCAAATTGAACCTTAAGCCGGGATTTGGCTAAAAACGCTGACGTGGCTAAAAACGATGACGTGGCAAGTCAGAGAAGATTTGCGTGTCCCAAGTCTGCGCTCGGGGCATGGAGCGCGAGCATGCTGGCGTCGCCACGACGGCCTCGGATAAGCTGGACCAGAAGTACGCGCACTCCGCGACACCTCTCCACACCCACGGCGCCGCCAAGAAGACGCCGCGGCGCGGCCGGAGCGAGGGCGGCGCGGCCGATACGGCGGCGGCGTACGTCGCGGCGGTCTCCTGCTCCGACTGCCGCTTCAAGCAACGCCCCCAAGCGCCGGCGTCGCCGGGGGCCGTCATCCGCTCTCTGTTCGTCTCGCTCACCCGGCGCTCCACCCCGCGCTCCTCGCCGTCCACGACGACCTCGGCGGCGGCAGAGGGCGGCGACGGCGGGGGCGAGCAGTGGCGCCTGGCCGCGGCCGACCTCTCGCGGCGGCTCGCCGTGGCCACGCGGATGCGGGACGACGCAGTGGAGGAGACCGCGCGGCTCAAGAGCTCCCTCGCCGAGCTGGAGCTCAAGCTCGCGCGGCCCGAGGCGCGCGTGCTCCCCACGCCGTCCGCCGCCGCCGTCTTCCCCGTCGAGTCCTTCCTCCGCGCCGTCTCCACGGCGCGCGCCACGGTGCGGAACCTCACGCGCGCGCTCTCCCTGCACCTGCGCAGCCCGGCCAGCCCCGGCCCGAGCCTCGAGAGCTTCCTGAACCGAGCAGGAGCAGGAGGCGCGGTGGCGCTCGGCCGCGAGCAGGGAATGCGGCGGCGCTCGGCTCAGCCCTCGAAGCAGGGGCCCTCGGCCGCGAGCACGATGTGCGGTGGCGCTCGACCCAGCAGTGGGCGCGGCGGCGCTCGGCCCTCGAAGCAGGGAGAGAACGGGGCGCGGCGGCGCTCGACCGTGAGCATGGAGCGCGGGGCGCTCGGCCGGGATTTCTTTTTCCGACACGTGGGTCCGCTTGTCAGTCAGACGCTGCAAATTCCCGGTCGGGATTTTCCGTTCCCAGCCTGCCAAACAGTTACAGGGTTTATTTTAGACCGGGAATTGCAAGTTTAGGGTCTGAACGACCGGGATTTCGAGTTGAGGGTTCAAATCGCCGAACCTCTACAAGTTTAGGGTTTAAAATAGACTTTTTCCTTGAAGGTTTCACGCAAAAACCATGGCCGGCACTACGTCGCGGGAGCCGATCGAGCTCGTCGCCGTCGGTCGCGGCTGCGGCGGGCCAGCTAGCTCGACGCGGTTTCGCACGCACCAAGAAGCTAGCCAGCATCGGTCGCGCCCGCACGTCACATGACCAGCCAGCCTCGCCATTGATCGAACAGCCACATGCGGGAGGAAGACGGCTTCAGATTCTTCTTTGTTTAAGGCAGAACGTAGCTGAGGATGTTAGTTAGATTCCACGACGCCCTGGGCTGGCTGGCAATGCGGAAATATGTATGAAACGGGAGGAGCGCGCAGTGTTGGTGTCTGCTTGGTTCCCGACACGATGCCCCTGCAGTCCTGCACGTGAGCCCGTTCTATTTGCACGTTGCAGCAGCAAGCCAGGGTTCTCGTCTCATCGCCCGGCTTTCTCACACGGACTTCTCACACATGGCCTCTGCTGCTCTTGTCCCGTGACGCCTGCTTTGGTTTCTGCTGGATCCAACAGCTGCAGCCTGCGATGAGTCAGGTCGTGTCTGGTCTCATCCAGGAGATGAAATTGCAGATTCCACCGTCATTTCGTTGCAGAAATCATTAGGTTTACATTTTTTTCACACTTTTCTTATTTTTTGGATTTTCCAAAAAAAAAATTAACACTTTTCATCATCAGATCTATGTCTAATATGTTACAGCCTAGTCTAAACACACTGTAGACAACAAAACTTGACCTTAACCATCCATCAATATAAGTATAATCTACAAAACACTTTTTTTGCATGATAAATTATTTTTGTCATGGATAAAATGATAGCTAAGAAGAAGATTTTAAAAAAAAAACTAAAGAAAAGATTTATCATTTTTATTAATTAAGAATAAAAAAGCGTTAACTGATTAATTAGTAGAAAACCGACAAAAAATCAGAGCAAACACTCTCGTCCACCGTCATGAGGCTCGACCGTTGCGAGGGCGCACAACCACGGCTCTCTCAATTCCAGTGAACCGACACACTCGCCAAAACCAGTACCATCCCCTCACGAAATCAGGATGGCGGTCCCCCACATTTGTTATGCCATGTAGCTTTGCATGCACCCTACACTTGCGGCCGTTTTCTCTCGTCAAATGCTACTGGTCCACCGTTTTTGGTTATTGGGAGCTCAACATCCCTGATGAAACATCACCCATCCAGACATTTCTTGGTCAAGTGGTCATTTACTATCTTATGATAAATCCACACTCTTCATATCATTGTAATAGTATTTGTATACCCGATGTGTTCAATTAACACGTCCAGTATTTATATTAAACTTTTATACTTATTGACGAGGGAAGTCCTCGGCAATCCTAGAGTCGAGTACCCTAGTTAGATTTTAAGGGAGAAGATGTGCGCGCTGGTAGTTCCGGACGGCTGACAAGAAAGGATTTACCCAGGTTCGGCCCCTCATTGTGAGGTAAAGAGCTACTCCTGCCTGTCTGATTATGATGATATATGAGGTTACATGGTGCCGCCAGGGCGATGTGGTGAGAGGTGTTCTCTCTATGCTATGTCTAATTGTGGGCATGTTGTGGTCTGTCTGTTTGTCTACCCCTACCTGTTTTTATATATGCAGCCAGGGGGTTTACATGAGAGTCCTAGTTGACTACGAATAGGAGTCATTGTCTTGTTTTTCAAGTTATTTCCTTAACTGTTTCTTGGTCTTCATTGGGCCACTCAATGGGCCTTCGTCTGGGCTGCACCAGGTATACCAATCGTGGGGTGCCCGGAGGGTATGCCCACGTCACTTATTGTTAGCATGCGATAGTCTTAACTAGAATAATTTACAGTTGGCATTTCACATTGTTAACCACATAAAATCGTTGGATATTAGTTGTACCGTTTTGTATATAGATGTAATGCATATAGTTAAAATTTCTATTTGTATCATACTATTTTAATTTATTTATTTTAACATAGTTTTTCGTACCCAATAATTTCTATTATATGGTGGATCATATAATGTACCCATATTTATGAGAGAGAAATCTGACACATTGATCTAACAAATATCTCATTAGAGGCTTTTAGTGTAAGGTACATGAGCATAGTTATAGACACTTATAGAGTATACATTGAACGTTAGCATGATTCTTTAACCCTACATTTGTGGTCAAATATGTCTGCAACTTACAGTGGGTATAATAATGGGGTGACAATGTGTGATGATATGTACTTGGTATAATTATCGCTATTAGCCATTGATGAATAAATAGATGAAAAAGATATACTACTTCCGCGTAAGTATAATTCGATTGATTGTGTTCAGTATGCTCTATCCAAGTGCAGGTTTCTGAGATAACTATTCATGCACATGATTAAACATGGAAATCTAGTTGACACATCTTTAAGTTTGTTAAAAAATACTTTCATCGAAACACATCTTTCAACCTAATTAAACTCGATGTCATTGATTAGATTGTTTTATCCAAGGTATGTGGTACACAGTATTGGTCGGTCATGTGGACTTGCTCCCCCAATTTGTAGCCTTCTTAATAGATATTCAATGTTACTTAGAGATAATAGATAATATAGGTATGGTTTGTGTGTGCCCTTGTGGTGTGGGGCTGTATGGATTCATGTCGTCCGTAGTTCACCCTTAGGGCCGACAAAGCGGTGCTGAGAAGAGAGAGATTCGTCCTCCTTACCGACGTCCATGGCAAATCGATGGAGGCGTTGAAATATATTGGCTGGAGCTCTAAGGTAGGGCGCTCATATTTGACGCTCAAAATGTTAGATAAGTGCTGACACACTCGTACTACGGGCAGCTGGGCCAACGTAGTTAGCTTTGTTTTTTATTTTTATTTTGTTGTTTTTTATTTTCTCTTTTCTCTCAATTTTCTTTTCTTTTTCTTTACTTTTCATTTTGATGAATTTTTTATTATTTGTTTCTATTTTTATTCTTTGTTCTCTTTTATAATATTCATATTAATAAATTACAAAAATACTTAAGAAATTAGAAAAAGTGTTTAGTTTAAATAGTTGTTTAGAATTTCATACACAATACAAAATTAATTTATTGAAAAAATCACGTGGTCTATAATAACTATTCGTGAGGTCCAAAAGAAGTTCACGTACACAAAAAAAAGCAAATGCTTTTTAGAAATAGAAAGGAAACCGAAAAACAAAGAACAACAGATAAAACAAGACAAGGAATATAAAAAATAAAGTAAAACATATAAAAGAATGAAGGGGAAATCTAGCATGAGGCGCCGCATCAAAAGGTTTCGCATGCGGCGGGTGCAAAAGCGTAGCTTTTCCCCTATAGGGAGAGCACATGCATGCATGCAGCAGTGTAGGTGGCATTGTCACATTAATTACCAAATTCGAAAATTTAAAATGATTTATCTTCTAAACCATTATTCCGATTAGACATATGTTTATACCGTTAGATTCGTCTCGACGAGGGCTTCAAAACTAAATCCATTGTTAATATGTTTAGATGAAAATAAAAAAATTACACCAGTTACCAGATTGTGGTACTATGGCTATCATATTAATACAAATAATTATCAAGATAAGTATGTATCGTTACCAGATGGATTCGAATCACTTGTGACACATCTACAATCTGGTGTGACGAAATTTTCCCGTCACATTAGTTACCAGATTAAACATTATATTTACCAGATTTATATTGAATAGCTATCATGATAATTATGCATGGTTATCATATAATTTTATTGAGGTTTTTACACATTATAAGGATATGTACAGCTAGTGAGTAAGAGTTTATGTGTTTCTAAGACCCAAGAAATAATATCGTTTCACGTAAAGTAGTATCTATCGACCTTATATTTGACGTAGAATAGACGTACAGAAACCTGATAGCCAAGTTATTATAATGTGATAAGCTAGTTATAATAATCTGATAACTACTGAAAGAAAAAAAGTCTTCAAAACATGGCAACATGGGATCTAGTTTTGTAGATTTAATCACGACTAAGCCAACGGTGAAAACGGATTTTGAATCAGATTAATCATTTGAAAGATAAACCATTTTTAATATAAACAATAAAGGGAATCTAAACGATGTCATCGGTAACGTCACTGCATGCATGCATGGAAAGGAGCCGCCGCACGGAGGGGAAAATATGCGGCGCCGCCATGTAGTCCTGTCCAAGAATGAAAAGGGAAAAGTAAAGCAGAAAAAAATAACCAAACCAAAATAAAAACACATAGCGAAAAAAGGAAAAGACTCTGCATGGGCCAGTCCAATAGGAGCTCACCTTCAGGCATTGGTTCGCTAGTATTAGAGTTATCCCTCCACCATATCTGGGCTGCTATCCGGTCTGCTAAATCTTCTGCCTGAACTGTCTAATGGGCTTGAACTATCGCTATTTCTAAAGCTGGGTTTGGTCCATCCCGTGGGTTCCTCAAACTCAACCGAGGCCGCATCGCTCGGGCCTCCAGATAATCCACTTGTAAGGCCTTGTTTAGTCCGTTTACTCATCCAGTATTGGAAGGGATAATGTTAGTTATTCCCACCAACCATCTTATTTTTATCTAGATCAAAAATTATAATTCATGTTAATGTATTGTGAGGGAGTTTATTTGTAGGGATTGGGTGAAAGTAACAATTTCACCAAATCCCTCCCATCCCCAATACCGTTGGGATGAAAATACAACCCTAATAAACGACTAAAAAATCCACTAACTCTCTCCTTAAAAATAGATCCAGCTGCAATTTCACTATGGACGTAGATCTTCATAAAAGTGGTCGCTGAAGATTCTTCCGTACGGTAATATAGCGGGTCCAATGTAAAAGGCATTTCCATCTTTCCACGTTCGCTTTATGGAAAAAAAATCTTTTCATATTCCCAATTGCTAGCCTATACATACGAGTGATCTTGTTCAAAAAAAAAACATACGAGTGATGATTCACCGGATCAACAATTCAAAACACAGCAGGGCCACCCCTCGGGGTCCCTATTCCCATGATTACAAGATGTAGTAGCAAAATAGAGTCGCTGTTAGCCTGTTACTGTTAGTCGTAAAACTCTCTTAGGCACAAACGCCAACGTGTTCATGCTGTTTTCAGATAGCAGCGCGTGCTCTCATGGCCTTATTTCAGTTTTTTTTTTCTCCTGATGATTGTGAAGGAGTGAAACCTCCTGGTGCTCATCAGTTCATCCGTGGCCCAAACTGCTGTTCTTAGCTGTGATTCTTGCTTTGGGTTTCAGTCATTCAGAGGATCTTTCAAAGCCTTTTTCAGATGCACGCATGCACAAATGATGACCGGTGATAATGAGCACATAAGATGAAACGAAAGAACGGGCTGAGTGGCATAGAAATATCGTTTGCCGTTGAGATCAGAGGAATCATTCGGGTAATACCCTCAGTATGTGTCGGAGCCATTTCAGGTTTACTTTGCATAGTTATACTAGTATACTAGGAGTAACATTTTTAGCAGGACCTGTTTGCACTGACAGTCTCTCGACATGTTAATTGCCGGTTGTCCTGGAGACCTGGTTGGCACTTTGGCAGTGTGGCGGTGCCACATGTTTGTCCGGTGCTGTCGTTGTCGTTCAGTACGGGACCATGGGAGGGAAGTTCTCGTTTTGGAGGTGGATAATGCATCTTACATGCCTGCTTAAAGACGAACCAATGATTTTGTAGGACGTAATACTGCTCATGAACATATGCACCAGAAAACGTAGAGCTCCATATATCTAGCTATATTTGTGCAACTCTTGATCTACTGGTACTCTTAAGTGTAGTACGATGCCATTTCAAACAGTCAATTTTAAATGTTTCTAGAAGTTCTAAGAAAAAGTATGAATGTTAGTAAAGAATGTGTCTACAACTTCCAAGAATTTTAGTCCAAATTGAGAAGTGCGCCGACAAACAACGCACACAAATCCCTATTCGCAATCTTGCTTCTCCCTTTTTATGACACTATTCATGCTATATTTGCAATTGTTGTTTCTCAATGGGTATTTTAGAATTTGGATATGGTTTCTTTAGTGGTTCAAACGCATACCTTGTGAATATTAGAAAAATAGGATACTTAAATTTAGGTTTTCAAAGTTGGTAGCATGATACCACAGTCCCACACGAAGATATCGTTGCACTAGATACATCTTCTTATCTTACCAATACCTTGTAAGATAATTACGGAGTTGGTGTAGAAAAATTAAAAAGAGGTTTGTCTTCTCTCTCATATAGAGATGATCTCTTAGTAATAATTTTCTCAGCACATATTTCGAGATATTTGATACTCGAGATAACACTACTCTATTACATAAATATTTTTATCATCATATCTAACGCGCACAAAGGGCAATTTTAGAAATTGTCGGTCACTAATGACCTCTCAACAATTCAACTAGACCAAGCCCATCCTGAAAATGTGCTAGCTAGGATGGTGTTTTGGACAACCCAAACTTGACCAAAATGGCTAAGTCATTTCAAATAAGCATCTCAAATGGTGTATCGGTGTCTACCTAGAATCTAATAGGCTCTGAAAATGTCAAAACGCCAACGTGAATGGTGTATTTTGTGTCTGACGTGAAACTCATTGGGATCTGAAAATGCCAAAACAACGGCGTGAATGGCTTATTTCAAATGAGTTAATCGTTTTGGCACCTCCGTAGTTCCGAAAGCGTCAATGCCAATGAGCTTTCTCCATATTCGGGTTTCGAGAGGTTTCAGATCTTGTCAAAAAATTGTTGAAGGCCATTCGTGGCTGAAAACTTGCACACTCTCTTTTTTTTCCTTTCTTTTGCGGTAAGTTTACCGCCGTGACCAGGCAACAATTCGATGTTTGATGGACTTTTCTGTTTACAGGACGTTATGGCGCCCTCACCTTATCCTCCCCGTCCGTTCCTGCTCTAGGATTCGCGCTCGGCCATTTTGCACAAACACCCCCGCGTTTCCCATGAATTGCAACTAAGTCATCCCACCAGTGAGCTGAGTATATAACCGACCAAATCGAACGATTGGGAACCCTAACCCTATTCCTCTGCCCCAAATCAAGCGACGAACGCGGCGGCGCCCTCCCCGCCCGCCCCGGCGGCGGTGCGCTCGCGCCCGCGCCCGCGCCCCCCAAATCCGCGGCGGCGGTGCGCTCGCGCTCGAGCTCGCGACCTCCCGGCGCGCCCCCGACGCGCCCGCAGCCGCGTCGCCGGATGGAGTTCTTCCCCGCGCGCCCCCGACAAGCCCGCAGCCGCGCCTGCGCCTGCGCCTCGGCGCCCTCGGGCGTGGGCCTCGGCGCCCTCCTTGGCGTCCTTTTTTTTGCTTCTCTTCTCCTTTTCCTTTTTTCTTCTCTGTTCTTTTGATCTTTCTACACCGGATTATTCGGATACGAATTTGCAAAAGGGACAGATCTCTTGTGTTTGCAAACGGATCCACACATCTTATGCAAAGTTATACATATGACTTCTTTGGATACGAATTTGAAATGGACAGATCTCTTGTGTTTGCAAACGGATCCACACATCTTATGCAAAGATCCACAACGAATTTCAATGGATACGAATTTGAAATGAACAGATCTCTTATGTTTGCAAATGGATCGACACTGCAATTAAAAATATCTACACCGGATACGAATTCGATCTTTTTAAAAACCTAGTTCCTTTTGCTAGATCTGTTTGGATCTTAATATTTGGCAAAGGAACCACGCTGAAATTGAACCAAACGAGTTTCGGTTATGTTTACGAATTTGTGTATTAGTTCAAAAAATACGGATTAAAAACCTAGTTCTACCGGGTTCAAAATCTGGCAATAAACGAGGGACCTCATAATACAAATCTAAAAAAAGTAAGGTCCTTTTTTGCAAAATTACCGCACGAATCTTGATGCGCCCGGACGGTTTGTGATAAGGTCCGGGCGCCGTAACTTCTTGTAAAAATCCTCGTCCATGTTTGATGAGCTGCGTGCAAGCAGTCAAGCACTATGCATGGGGAATATTCTACTTTTACACCACTTTTACAACGTCCTTAATACGGAATGCGAAAAGTGGCGCAAAGCCAAAAAGAATTAAAGCGAGGCAAATCCGTGGCGAAAGCTTCGCATAAGATTCAAGAGGTATCCATCGAGAGCAAGGCGCCAGCAAAGCGTAGCATGTGGCCTGCACGAACAGACTTTAATTTCAGACCAGATTTGACCAACTATGGTTTGCTACTCCTTTATGCCATGAGTGTATATGCATCTTTATTAAGGTGAACATGAAAGGTTGTCTCGGGGTCCTGAAAGATCGTACTACGAGTGGACCATCGGAGATTTTGAACATTATTGTTACGGTGCATTCTGCATTCTGGGCACAATGCAGATCCATTCATCCCTACATACAACATAGGGCATCAAGGGCATGACTTTGTACTACGATTGAGGAGAACAAATCTCACATAAATATTTTGAACACCAGAGGTCGTGCGTGAAGCAAAGGTTTGACTTCTTGCCATGGGAGAGAAAAGAATGGCTGTAGACAAAGAGTGGTTTCCATTTCCCGAGCTACAAATTGCATAGAGTAGAGTAGTGGCCGGAGATGAAGCGATTTTTTTAAGCCCATGCAGTTATTACAATGGCCTAATTAGTCAAGTCAACCACGAGTACCAGAGTTGAATATTAGTTTAGTTAATGATATATTATTAGTCATTAAGGGCGAAAATCCATTTTTGTTTATTACCGGGCTACATGCTCCTATCATGGGAAGCACATTTCAAAACGTCTAAACAAATAGGGAAAAATTTCGGGGTGTTAAATCCGGACATTTTATGTCCGCACACCAAGTTTTGCGACAAAAAGATATTGTGTAGAAGAGTAAATGTATTAATCTTGAAACAACGACAATTAATTACCCTTTGTACATATCTTCCTGGCAACTGAGAAGGAAAAGCAATTTCACGTGCAGTCAATTTCAATAATCATGGGTTAGAGCAACTCTAGCCGACACTGCATTTCGCGAACCGCAAAAGCGAAATGCAGGTCGCGGAAAACGCTTATGCGGGTCGATTTTTTGCTGCGGCAGAACAGACACAGCATTGTGGAACTGCAAAATCTGTTATGCAGTTCCGCAATGCTGTGTCTGTTCTGCCGCAGCAAAAAATCGACCCGCATACGCGGATCCGAAAAAACAAAATGTCACGATAAACAGAAATTAAACATAGTTCTTCACCCTTTACACATCAAATAACATTGTTTCAATCATCTAGGCATGATCAACCATCTAGACATGATGAACAATTTGCATCAAAACAGTTTGCACATAACTAGCAAATAGCAAATACCAAAAACCGGCCAAAAGAACCACATCAAGTGGCGGCACCGTGATGAACAAGCATCA
Source organism: Poa annua (assembly GCA_026929855.1). Classification (NCBI taxonomy): domain Eukaryota; kingdom Viridiplantae; phylum Streptophyta; class Magnoliopsida; order Poales; family Poaceae; genus Poa; species Poa annua. The sequence goes on from CM049433.1 coordinate 80,048,943, forward strand.
ATCATCTCCACCACCAACACCACCCGCACCCCCTCCTCCTTGATTAGCAGCCATCCTCCTTCGGTCCATGATTCCTTTTCTCATCAAATCATGCCACTCCAAGGTTAGCTCGTCCATCTCATTGTGGTTCATCATCATGATCTTGTTCTCCTCGGCTATGAGTTGGGCAAGAGCATTGGTCTCCTCGGCTTGGGCTTTTTTCTCCTCAATTGCAGCCTTGCGGATCTTCTCCTCCTTGATTAGCTGCCACTTCTCCTCCTTCTCTTGAGACCTCTTCATCGCCAACTCTTTTTTGGCTTCTATAGACATGGTTACCATCATCTCATTTGACTTCACCATGTGATCTATCTTGTCTCTCAAACATGATGCCTCCGATGCATTCTTCACATTCTTCTTGACCCTCTTGGAGCCATCCGGCTTGCCCTTGTTCCTCTCTCCATCATCATCCAACTTGGTGAATGCACCTCTCTTCGGTGGTGCTTATTTGTCCATGATCTTGCACTTCTCGCTATTCTTAAGCAATTCCCAACAATGTCCATATGCAAAGGACTTGCCCTTGGATGTCGACATGTCTCTATACCTTGCATTTGCAATTTTGTCCTACAAGCAAAGCAAGTCAACCAATGTCCATGTCAAAGCACTATCTTTGTTGCAATACAACCAAAGCAACCATAAGGAAGAACACTCACACAATCGGCTTCATTAGTGCCACTCGGAGGGGCATTGTACACTTGCTCCAAACATCCACACCACCGGCTAACCGCCGGCTTGATCACATCCCAACGACCTTGGAGTGATCTATAGGTGCGTGGTGTACTCTCCACGTTGATTGGCATCAATCGGAAGAACTTGTCTTCTATCCTTTGCCAATATCTCTTCCCGGTTTGGTCAGTGCCGTGGATGGAATCGAGGGTCACCGCCTCCCAAGCCTTGATCAACACCTTATCCTCCAATATGGTGTAGCCCCTCGACCTCTTGCTAAACGCGGCCTCAAAGACCTCTCCTTTAACCTCTTGCACCTCCTCTTCGTCGCCGCCACCGTGTTCCCCACCGTCCATCTCATTGTACTCGTAGTCCCCGAGCGGTACATCGTCGAGGTTCACCGTGTTTTCCTTGAGCAAAGCCGCATCCTCAGAGCTGCATACAGCCGCATAGAATTTTGAGCTGAAAAACACGATGGTGGCAATCCAAAAGCGGCGGTGTTGATCGGACTTACGCTGCGGGCATTCCGTCGAGCACCTCAGCGCCGGCGGCGGGCGTGGGAGCAGAAGTCGCCGCGACCTTGTTTTGAGGAGCCCGCTTCCGTTTCGCCACGACCGTCCGCTGCGGTTGAGGCTTCGCCGGACCGGTTTCTCCTGCGGGTCCCTTGGCGGCGGCGGAAGGGTGAGCTTTAGGTCCAGTGGGTCCCTTGGCGGCGGCGGCGTTGACGTCGGGAGCTCCCGCGCCTCCCTGGACGATGATGTTGCCGAGCCGCTTGCGCGGAACGGTGCTGTCGGAGGCTTCCGCCGCGGACCCGACTTGGCCGGTGCGGAGATCCACCGCGCCACCGCACGGTGGCGATTTGGCTAGCCCTAGTTCAACACTCACGAGCGCGGGGTCGGAGGTGTCCATGGCGCCGGCGGCGAGGGAGCTAGAGGTGGAGATCGGCGGCAGCGGCGGAAGGGGAAAGTAGGAACGGTCAGGGTGAAATGTCCCTCCCGCCAATTTAATCTAGGTATAGAGGTCGTCGCCGGGTCGACCGCGAAAACGGGATTTTCATAGTTCCGGGGGGGAAATCCCGCGCCCCGCAATTTTTTTTACAGGTCGCGGACTTATGCGGGGTCTGGTCTGCGTGCGTTTTCGACCTAAAACGGCAAAACAACAGTTATTTTGCAGGTCAGGCCGAAATGCGGTGTCTGCTAGATGCTCTTAGAGATCTGAACAAATAAGCACATTTAGTGTTCCATAGTACGAACGGAGTTATGTAAGTATATACGACTATCTGATTATCACCAAGTTGCTGCTGCAACTTACAGAGGGCATTTTGGTTGGACAGTCAGGCCCCATGTGTTTTTCTTGTGCAGATTGCTGATCCAAAACCCCTACGCATCACCACACCACGATCATGGTAGGGTCGTAAGCCACATGATAGAAGACTCGCTCATATGCCTCTGCAGACCGAGTAATCATGTTTTGCTGTGAATTAGCTGGTTCAATGGGGCCTCTAATCCTGCGAGTGGGGTGCCATAATTAAACCTCGCGGGCCTGACAGATCCGTATCGCGCTCGTCAGCATTGTTCCCAGACCATGATGAATTTGCGCCATGATTAACGTTTAGGCCAGAGAGACAGACAAGGACGATTCCAGTACTTCAGTTCAGTAGAAGGTACTACGAAGTATACTAAGAGCATCTCCACCGGGTTTCTAAATACGTGTGCGGCATCCCGCCGGACATGTGTCCGGTCAACATTTAGAGGCCGCCCACAGCGGCACTACCCAAAGGTCAATTCCCCAAACGCGAGCAAGTTGCCGAACACCTCGCGGACACACTGTCGAACCTCGCGGGCGCACGAACCGCCGCCGATCAACAACACAAACGATGAACACAAATGCCGATGAACACAAACGATTGAAATTTAAACGGTTCAAACGATTGAAATTAAACTAAACGCTTCTAATCTAAACTCTAGCCTAAACCCTAGCTTAGTCCTCCAGCCACGCCATGTCGCAGTCGTCGCCGCTGCCGTCGTCGTCGACCACGATGTAGGCGGAGCAGGAGCCCGATCCGCCCAGGCTGGTGGACGCGCCGTCATGGCGAGGCGGTGCACGGCTGCAGGAGGCGCCGCCGGAGGAGGACTAGGCTGCCGCCGTTGCCACCGAGTCCGCGATGGCGTCGAGGTAGCCGGGGATGTTGTGCTCGATGGTGGTCACCGAGTCCGCGATTGCGGCCAGGAACGCCGGCGCATCGCCGTCGTGCTCGTTCCGCAGCGGGGACGGCACGTCGTACCCGTACGGGATCGTCTCCACGGGAGGTGGAGGCGTCCTGGCTCTAGGGCGGCGCAGGAACAGCCACCCGCGTGACGGCGTTCGCTGTTGTTCACGGCGTTCGCGGATGACGATGCCGGTGCCTCCACGACGTGGAGGCGAGCGCGGCTCGTCCTTCACCGGGCGGCAGCTGCGGCGTTGCGGCCGCTGCACCTCCTGGTGCCGTGGCCGCACGGGCAGCAGCCGCAACGGGGTGGCGTTCCCCGTCCTTGCGTGCTGGCGTGCGGCGGCGATGGCGGACTCCACCGTGTGGCCTGTGGTGTCCCACCACCGGTGGCGGCCTTCCGCGTTGTGGCGGCCCGGCCTTCTCGGGCCGTCGTAGAACGCGAGCGCCTCCGTCTGCTCGCGCTCGAAACGCCGCAGCCACGCTCCCCAGTTGTTGTCGTCGTACTCGGGGAGGGTGCGCTCGTGTGGGGTCAGCCAGGACCGGCGACGCGTGATGTCGCGCTGGATCTGGTCCTCCGTCTCCGGCAGCACCGGCACGGGGAGGCCGCCGAAAGGGGACGTGCGCCACCCTGCGGGCAGACGCGCGTCCGGTGGCACCAGCAGGCCGTAGCGGTACAGGTCCCGCGCCTCTTCGGTGGAGACAGTGCGCCCACTGCACCTGCTGCTGCTGCCCTCCCAGTTGTTCGCCATGGACGCAGAGGTCGAGGGCGGTGTGGACGACGGAGGGTGTCGGAGAGGTAGAGAACAGAGGGCGGTGTGGGAGAGAGGGCGCCGTGGGGATGGGATTTAAGGGTGGCAGGGGGCGGTGCTCGAGCGTCCGCGCCGGCGTAAATGCGTTGCGTTGCGTAGAGTGCCGCGCACGCTGTCGTCGGCGTGGACTGCCACGCACGCTGTCGCCGGCGTTAATGCGACGCGTGCCGGCAGGCCTGCCGCCGCCGTCTCGTCGCATCGCCTAGCCTCCCGTCCAGTCTCATCGCCTGGGAGACTGCCCGGCGACTCGTCGACATTAAACGCGGCGGAACGGCCTCCTGCGCGCCTTCATTAAAATGGGCGCGGCGCGTCGTGTGTATGACGGGCGGGCCAGCTTGTCAGAGCCATGGCCGAGTCGATGTCCGGCACCCCCAGGAGGGCCTCCAAGTATAGATGCCCTATAGGGGGTGCCGGACATAAAATCGCTCGGGGCGAGCCTTTGGGGGTGCCGCTGGTGCAAGTTTTTCGTGTCCGGCCCCCCAAAGGGCCTTTAGGGGGTCCTTTAGAGGCCCCCGGTGGAGATGCTCTAAGGGCATCTCCAACGGCCCGACGCATTTTGGGACCAAATCGTGTCTGATTTGGTCCGTTTGCGTCGGGCCGCGGACATAAATTGGGCTCTGTCCACCCCAATGTCCGTTTGCATCGCCACCCACCCCAGCGGCCCGACGCATTTTTTTTAAACTTCTTAAATATTAATATATTTATATTACATATAGGGACTAAAATTAAAGACTGAAAATAAAACAAAATATTAAAAAACCCTATCTAGGGCTTCCTCGGCCGCCGCCGGAGTCTACTCGTCGTCGCTGTCGCCGGTGAGGTCGAAGAACGCCGGCGGGTCCCAGGGGAAGGACCACGCCGCCGCGGGCACCGGAGCTGGAGGAGGCGGAGGAGGAGGTGGCGGCGGTGCGGAGGAAGACGCCGTCGACCATGGCGCCCACTAATTAGGAGAGCGCGGCGGTGTAGAGGAAGACGCCTCCCACTCCTGCTTTGGAGGTGGCAGCGGCGGGCCGCGGCTGCTGGAAGCGCCGCCACTCTCGAGTGCGGAGGCCCTCAGCATTCCGCCGAGGCCAGGCCACTGACCGAGCTCCTCCCGCTGGCTCTCGATCATGGCCTCGCGGAGAGCCTCCTCCTCCGTGAGACCGGGCGGCTGGTACTCCGCGAGCGGGAGCTCCTCCACCCCCACGGCCAGCTGCTCGTCCTCCTCCGGCTCCCACTCCGGCGGGGGTGGTGGCACCCAGACGGTGACGCCCCCGTAGTCGAAGTCTTGGTCGCCGAGGAGGTCGGCCCGACGCCTCGGGTCCCGCTCGAACCCCGGTCTATCCCACCACCGGGAATCGGGGTGGAACTGGTCGTCCTCCCGTAGGTCGGCGGGGAGGAGGCAGCGGCGTCAGCGGATCTCCATCATTCGCGCCTCGCCGGCTTTGGGCACCGGCAGGACTGGCACCCTATTCGAGTTTAGGTGCCAGTCGTTGGGGAGGTGGACGTCGCCCGGCACCGGCGTGTGTGCGGTAATGCGCCTGCGCCAGCGGGACGCCCACGTAAGGGCGGTCCCTTGGCTTCTTCGGCGGCGGCGACGACGATCGGCGCGACGAGGAAGAGCCGCCGCTGCCGTGCTCCTTCTTGATCTTCTTGAACGGCCAGGGAGAGGGAGGTGGGAGGTATGCCGTTGGAGGAGGACTTTTAACGGCGGCCGAGGATGCGGTCATCATTTATGATGGTGGGGGCGGTGGGCAACGACGCGTCGCAATTGAAGGCGGCGCAGAAACTGGAGCGGCGGCGCGGCAGCCTTTCGCCTCCTGGCCGTGTACGCCTCGGAAGACGAAGCCATCAACGCGGTCGCTGACGCGCGGGGCCCGATTAAAGGCGCACGGACACGCGCGGACGCAGCGGACCGTCCGCGGCAACGCAAAGCGAACCCAAATTTGAGCCGTGTTTACGTCACCGCGTACGGTCCGGACCAAAATGGACAAAAACGGACCGCGGACGAGTCCGTTTGCGTCGAGCCGCTGGAGATCCGTGAAGTAAGCATTTCAAATCGCCAATCCTCCACCACATGCTGGACACTAGCATTGACAGTTGAATACGTACTCGCTTAATTTGAAGGGGATTAAATCCTGTTTTTAAATTAGTCCATCTGACGGCTGACTGATGGCGAGCATGATACTTCCCTGAAGGAAATACAATAATGGGGGCACCATTCTGCACGGACTATGAATTATGATAGCATATCCTCTTCGATCTGCGATCACGTGATCAGGGACAGTAGGATTAGGCACTTCCTTCTAATCCCGGTTCTTACGCTATGTGGCTGTAAATCTGACATTCTCGGTACCACTCTCCGATTAACAAAGCAAGCAGCACCGGGATGAAAAGGGCCACCGGATCGAATTCAAAAGCAGATGGACAAAACCAAAGAGAATGAGCAATGAGCCTCCGTCAGGTTCTTTTCCCTCGCCGTCGCTTGGGCTCACGTGGGTTTCTTGTCTCCACCGTGTACAATTTGAGTGAGTTCTAGCTAGCTTTCTCGAGCTCTCTGTCACTCTTTAGCAGTACGTAACGGCTACGGTGGGCGCCATTGCTGAGCTGCTGTGTCTTCATCAGTGGACCGACCGAAAGCACGGCCTACGTGCGTCTCAGCTCCTTATCCGGTGCTTAACTACGGCAATCAGGAGGTAGACAGCTCCCAGCTAGCACCCTCAAGATTAATCGGCTAACTGTACGTACTAGTAGTACGTGCACTTCCTTTTGGTTCTTCCCATCCCGAACTGTCGGCAGATGAGGTAATCTTTCCTGAGGTACATGCGTGCCTGATGAATGAGATGGACACCGGAGTGGTGCGTTGATTGTGTGATTGAACAGGGCGACGGAAAAGTGGCAGAGCCGCTGACTGTATGCCACTGTAGGGAAAGGAGCAGGAGCCTCAAATGAACAGTGCAGCTACAAGGCCATGGCAAAGGAACAGTGCAGGTACACGGCTACTAGGGGCTAGGGCTATCCTACTAGTACTAGTAGCATTTAAAGTTGAGCTGAGAAACGAGAGGAAGTCACGAGGGCGAGGGGTGAATGCCTGTTGCCAGTAGTGGTTGCATGGAGTTGAAGACGTGGCCGGCAGAGCATGCAGAGGTCGCCGGCCCCATGCACGGCGGCGAGACATGCCCAGCACAGACACAGACACATGTAAAAAGAAGCGAAAGAAAGGAAAAAGTCCAAAACAAACCCTGAACTCATCTGAACCCTGAACTTGTAATCCCCGAAATCGGCACTCTAAACTCTGCAATCCCGGTCTATTTTGAACCCTATACATGTTTGGCACACCGGGAAAGTAATAATCCTGACCGGGATTGCAGACTAGTGTACTGACATGTGGGACCCACATGTCATAATCAAAAAAAAAATCCGCTCTGCGGTGGCGCGGGAGGACCCCACATGTCATAAATCTAATCTTTAAAGAAATTAATTTTTAAATTGAAAAACCTCGCTGACATCATCCTGGGGTCAACATGACATCATCAATGGAGGCAAAGCCTCCGGTTGAGCATGCGCTCGACGCTGGTTGAGCATGCGCTCGACGCTGGGGGCTGAGCGGGGACGCGCGAGCAAGCGCACGAGGTGCGAAACATCACGCAGAGCCAGAAGGGGGCGGCGCGGTGACCAAATGGTCACCGGAGAGCTCCGTCGACAACCAACCGTGGCGGCCGAAGATGGCGCACGGTGGCAAAGCGACCATGAGCGAGAGGGAGGCGTAGAAGGGGTCCGCGAGGACAAGTGGCTCACCAGGAAGACGAGGCGCAGGTCGGGAAGGCTAGGGAAGGTCGGGGACGGCCGGAATCGACCGAGGCGCTCGTCGGCCGGAGTTGAGGAAGACGCGGACAGGGCGGCGAAATTGGTCGCGCTCCATGCTTCCCGGCAAGCGAGGCTCGGCGAGGAGGGCGAGGACGGCCTCCCAGACGAGGGAGTTGCGCTGCGGCGCGCAGGAAGGGGGTGGGGCCTAGCGGACGGCGGCGGCGACGGACATGAAGGCGGCGAGCTCGGAGCGCCACGAGGCACTTGAGGGCCACAGAGGCGTCTCCGTGGCCGGAGGCCGCGGCGTGTAGGCGGTCTGTGGGCGGTGGCGGCCATGGCGTGGACGAGCTCCGGCCAGGCGCGGGCGGCCATGGCGTGGACGAGCTCCAGCCAGGCGCGCGCATGGGCGTTGACTTTTTTTATTTTTTTTTCTTTCTACATTTTTTTTACGAGTCAACCGGGTTTAGGGTTCAAAATAGACCGGGATTGCAGAGTTCAGAGTGTCGATTTCGGGGATTGCAAGTTCGGGGTTCGATTTAGCTACCGCCTACGAGTTCAGGGTTGGTTTTGGACTTTTTTCCGAAAGAAACCTTGCGCGGCTTGGCCGGCCGGCCCCCAGGATTGAATTTTCCCTGCAGCGCGATCTGCCCCCGCAGAGTTGCACTGAGATCTTGTCGCCACGTTTGCCCTCGGTCATCGCAGATTTTTGCCGTGATACACAAGAGATTTTGACCGCTGTCCACGTCCGTCCCCGCTTTCATGTGGAGCTGTAGGATGCAGCGTCAATGTTCTGGAGATGAAGGAAGAAAAGAGGGATAAACGAGGACAGGGAGTTTGCATTATCGCTCTGCACGGGGGGCATTTCTCCGCAGACTGCCGTCGACGGAGCCTTCTACCTTGTCTTTTGATATATAGATGAATGCTTGTGAAAATGAACTGCTTGTTCTCGGACGCATACAGCGAACAATCCAGGGAAATAATGTCGTACTGTACTATACTTACAACCGAAGGAGGATCTACGTAGTATCCAGGAACCGTGTTTTTATTTTAGAACAAACAGGAAAGCCCAGGGGAAACACTAGATAGAATAGCAGAAAAAGAAGTTGCAGAAGCCTCCGTTGTTTGTTTTGTCTTGTCTTCTCCCGCGCCGTGCGTGTGTCGATACTCTTCCACGAGTTAATGACGCAAAACCACCACATTTGCGCGCGAGTTGTCACAGAACCACCACTTTTGGATTTTTTGCCACATAACCATCACTATTGGGACCATGGTGTGACAAGGAGCACTGATTCAGCATCGTTAATGTTCTAATCGTTATTTCTGGCAGGTGGAGCCCGATGTCAGTGCCGACGTGGCAAACTAATAATAACTAAAAAATAAAAAAAGATGAAGTGAACGCTGCACTTCTTCACATACGTTTGGTCAACGCTGCCTCCACCTCGCGCCTCTGTCCACGCTGGACCTCCCCGCCGCCGCCTCCTTCCTCCGCGCCGACGACCTCCTCTCCAGCTACAACCCCACGTGGCTGGCGTCTTCTTCGTGCTCGCGGCGTGGCCGTAGCACACTATCAACGCGTTCCCGGGACAGCGCCGGCGCGCGCCCCTCCAGCACCTTCCCCAGCTCCTGGCCAAATCGCGCGTTCCCCGGCACCACGGACGGCCATGGCGCGGGCGCGAAAGTCCCTGACGTCATTGAGGTCCGGATGCAGAGGAGAGGCCAGCAGCGCTCCGGTGGACACGCGGCGGCGTGGGGTGAAGGCCGGGACTGCCGGCGCGCGGGCGCGACGAGGTCGGGGCAGGGGAAGGTGAGCTCACGGGGATGCAGGGAGGCGCCCGTGGGCGGCTCGCCGGAGAGGCGCGGAGGGAAGCTCACGGGGATGCAGGGAGCTTGGGCACGCCGAGGAATCGAGGCGGGGCGGAGCAGGGTCGCGTCGGGCACGAGGTAGGCGCAGGCGCGGGTGAGCTCCGGCAGGCGCGGGCAGATGCATCAGCACGGGGAGCCTGTGTGTGCTGCTGGTGCTGCTGCGGCGGCGGCTGGTGCGCGTGCTGCAGAGCCCGCGGCGCGGCGGCGGCGAGGAGCAACATGCGCGGCGCGCGCGGGTGGCGTGCAACGACGACACGGCGACGACACGCAGCAAGGCACGGCGACGCGCGTGCGGCCTCACCGGCCAGGGATGCTGAGCGGCCGGCGGAGCCGCAGCAGGCGTTGTTGGGCGAGGACGAGCAAGCGGCGAGAGCAGCAGGCCGCGCCGGCGTCGTGCGAGCAGGCAGTGCGCGGCAGCAGGCGGGAGCACGAGCGAGCGGGAGAGCAGTAGGCCGCGCCGGCGTCGTGCGAGCATGCTGTGCGCGGCAACACGAGCGAGCGGCGGCAGCAGCAGGCCGCGCCGACGTCGTGCGAGCAGGCAGGCGCGAGCGGCCAGGGTGCTGCACAGCCAGCGTCTGTGCGGCCAGCAGCCATCATGCGAGCGTCCAGGGGCCAGCGCGCGAGTGGCCAGCGGAGCCTACGTCGCCGTGGTGCACGGTGCTCGCGGCCAGCAGGGTGGCGGCACGCACGACGGGACCGACGAATTCCTCGAGGGCGCCGGAGCAAGCGGTGGTGGCGAGTGGTCTGCGTTGATTTTGGTGCGGTCCGGTTCCAGGAAAAGGATAAGAGAGCAGAGAGAGGATGACAGGTGGGCCTACGTCAATTTAAACAATTCAATTACTTTTCTCCGTGAAATTTTGCCACGTAGACCCGACATGTGGGTCCAAGCTGTCAGAAATCGTGTCAACGTGCTTAAACAGAAAAATCAGTGCTCCTTGTCACACCATGGCCCCAATAGTGGTGGTTATGTGGCAAAAATTTCAAAAGTGGTGGTTATGTGACAACTCGCGCGCAAATGTGGTGGTTTTGCGTCATTATCTCCTCTTCCACTGGTCCAGCCGTTTGCAGTCGTAATTTATGTACGGCAGCACAGTGGACCAGTAGCGCGGCAATGCCGAACCGGAGTAGTGTGCGTCGACGTAATGGTGAAAGTGATAGCACATACTAACTTATGTTTGACGTAACAAGACGGGGAATTTACTACACCTGAAACGAGTCTAGTCTTAACTACTCCCTCCGTTCCAAATTAATTGACTTCTATTTGCCCACAAGACATACACATATGTGGACAAATAAAAGTCAATTAATTTAGAACGGAGGGAGTACTACGCTGTGCTAATTCGGCGACATGACCGACCCGTACGTGGCCTTACTTCCCGGTCCAAATTCAATGCCTCTCCGTTGGGAAATGGGCATCAAAGAAGATCGGCGTCCCAGGGTTGAATGCCTCCATGCTCTAGGCACGCAAAGCTCAACCGTTCACAGCATCATGGTGCATGCTCCTATCTCATGGACCTGCCAAAACAGAAGCGGCGGGCGGGCAGATCTATCGACTTCCTTGCGTGAAAAAAATGAAACGAAAACACTGGCCGTGTCTCAGTTTCGCCGAGAGGCGGCGGGAGATGCATGCTACAGCGTGTGTGCTCCCCCGCCACCGCCAGCCGGCACGCGGCAGCAAGTTTACGCCTGGTTCTATTTTTTTAAGAAACACAGTACAACGCAAGCGCTCATATACACGCGCACACACTCACTCCTATGAACGCACACACGCACACCCTACCCCTATGAGCACCTCCGATAGATTGAGCCGGCGGGTCAGGTCTTGAGATTGACGAAGTCACCACGGGCGCCTCGCTATCGACGGGAACGTCGCCTCCCACTGAAGAATATTCCGCCTAAATGAGAAACACCAGCGTCAAACCTGGGATTTGAACTCTGGTGGGCTGGGGGTACAACCACCCTCCTAACCATCTTGCCACACGCAAGTTCTCACGCCTGGTTCTGGTTGATCCGCAGCTGAGGGCCGCCACGCATCCGTCGTCAACGCACACTCGCACTGTACTGCTGTAGCGCAGGCATCTACCCGAGTACAGTAAATTACAATTTCGGTACCACGATCGTTTTGAGCGCCTCTCGTGATCGCTGCCCCAAGCGGCACGGTGCGCAAACCCTAGCGCCGCCGAAAACAGTACCGATGGCCGGCCTTCTAGCCGCTGCTGCCGCCGACACAAACACCGAACGGTGTCCTGGAGGGGTTTTTTCTAGGGACGAGTATTTTCAATCCATAACGGCATCTACGTACACCAGCGATTTCAGTAGAGCTTTCGCGGCAACTCAATTGCTATTGTTATTGTGAGGGCCGACATAATTTGCAGCGCTATTGGGAATGGTTCTGCCCCGTGTGGACAAGTGAATAGGAAATGTACTTAGGGACGGATCCAGGAATTTAAAATTGGGCGTTCAAACTTCAACCAACCACTACTAGGGACATACCTATTGTTGGCTTTTAGTTTTCCTTGTTGCATGCCTTGTTGGTCATTTGGGTATTTGAGTATTTTAAACTTCTCTTTTCCAACTTTACATTCTTCTATGATATTAACTACAAGAACTCAAAGATGGAATTACATATAGCAGCCTACCATCATAAGTTGAGAACTACATTCTTGGTTCAAGTAAAAAAAAAAGAGTACTAACATAGTTTCAAAACTCCAAAGCATGAAAGTTTCAGCAAGATTTTGAAATAAATATCATCATTTACACTAACCGTAAGGATAGGTAAGTTGAAAAGTACATATACTCAGGCTAAGGAAATTAGCTTGTAGACAGTCTAACATATAGATGGGCACATCGACATATACTGACCAGATCAAGAACACAATTTAATGAACAACTGAACAGAGATTAACTCCTTGGTTGACGCTGCAGCAACAAAATCACAGAGATTGACAAGTCAAGAACAGCAGAGAGAGCCAGAAATCATCAAAATGTAATTGAACCCGTAAGAAGAAGAAAACCTTCCGTGATGGATTGGCAATTCCAGGCAACGTCATTGACGAGGAGGCCACAGAGGCGGGTGAGCGGCTTGGGTCTCTGTCTCCGGTGTCGACGACCTCGAGCGCGACGGTCGGGCCGGACGGCGCCGTGTTCTCCATCCCCACCGCCGCCGTGCTCTGCCTCTGCACCTGTCCATCCCCGTCGCCGCCGTGCTCTGCCTCTGCACCTGTCCATCCCCGCCACCGTCGTGCTCTGCCTCTGCACTACACCTGCACCTGTCCTCTGCCAGCTCCGGCGGCATCGGGGCGCCGCCTCCACGCCTCGCAGTCGTTGGCTCGTCGGACGTCGGGGGCGCCGCCGCTCTCGCCATTGGCATCAGGTCGCTGCTCGATTTAGGTCTCCCAGGTAGCTGCTCTACTCTGTTTTCAGACATGCTCCATTCTTTGTTGATTGGGTCTGGAGGCTGGTTGGACTTGGGCCTTCCTATGTATATGAAAAAAATTGCAGAAAATTTTGGGTGTGCAGTTGCACACCCATGCTCTTAGCCAGCTCCGTCCATGGATGTACTCGCATGGTGGTGTTCATAAGGGTTATCTTCGGTCTGAATGGGTGTCACATTTTAGAAGACTGGATGTTTGGAGCGTCTTTGTTTATGTGGTTGATCTTTGTATCCACTTTGAATGATCCGTGATTGATTTGTAAACCGTTAAACCTCTTAAACGTGTTTTAATAAATACAGGACTCACATTCATATTCATGCAGTTTCGAAAAAAGACATTCCCAAGTATATTTTCAACCAATTTTCTTCCCAAGTATCTAGAATAAAATGGCATTACAAAATTTTAAACGTATGAATTATTAGATGACAAAAAAAACAGTTCATAAAAAAATAAAAATAAATTAAATCACAATGTCTATTCGGGCCGACTGCTTTTTTTTGCGTGCCCATAAATACACGATGATCATTTTCCAGTCGCACATGAGTTTTTTCGTCTCGGATTTCGGTGTTCATGACGAGGAAATTGACAAACATTTCCAGCACCTCTTGATCAACATGGCAAAGAGGGCACTGATTATAGTATGGATGATCATTGGCCACTGGAGGAACAATGCAATAACTCTCGATGATTTTGTTGTGCATGATAATACAAGTTATCATCACGTCCAACATCTACCATTTTGACCATGTTAGAGCAGGACGGAGCATACCAAATGCGCACTAGACATCCTTCCTATCACCCTCATGTCCTGCTACGAAATGATATTGGTTTTGCTATAGAGGTTGGAGATGGCCTTTGACAAATGTATATCGTCTTGGATTGATGACATCTGATAGATAGTAGCCCAAGCATGACTGACCATCAGTGGCGGAGCTACATGGAGCCACGGGGGTGCACTGGACACCGGTAGAAATTTATTTTCTTTGTAATCTAGCAGTTTTTCACCACTTGTGCACCCCTATGAAGATGATTTTTCTCCTTTTGGCACCTGTATGCACCCTGATGCCATATGGTCTAGCTCCGCCACTGCTGACCATTGATCTCATAGTTGCATGCTAGACCATTGCCTTCAACAAGTCTTGCAAACATAAGTGAGCATTGCAGCATATTTATGTCATTGTGAAATTCTGACATATAAAATGGCAGATCCATAAATTCTTATCTGCCACAATTTGTATTACTCCTCTGATCCATAAAAACTGTCGCAGGCTGCATAGTAATTTTGTACTGGCATGATGCTCTCTTCACGACATTTAAAGTGGATCGGAGGTAGTATGACAAATGCACTCTCCAACATCGTCTTTGTAAATCTCTTGCCAAGGAATGCACAAATTTTTCATGACCAATGCATGCAATTGATGCTTCCAACCATCCCAAAAATCTTTTAGCTGCGTTTTGTGCCATAAGCTGAGCAGTGTCACCTCATTTGCTTGTCTCAAATTTATTGACCCAAACATTGCAACCACCACCCCGCTAAAAGCGATATGTGTTCTTGATGTATGTGAACTCAGCCATGCATATGCGGTCATGCAGTTACGGGCCAGGTGGTCCTAGGAGGCGGCAGCGGTGTAGGATGTCCATGTCGCCACTGAGCTGGTAAGAGACGAAGTAAGACGCCGGGTTGGCCATGCCTGGCTGGCAGGTTCGTCGTCAAAACGTTATCATATGAAATTTTGCCCTATCTACTTCTCGGTCCAAAAGGTATCGGATTTTTTTTCTAAGACATGCCCTAACTTGGTAAACTAAGGGTCTTTCTAGCGCTCAGCTGACTGAGAATTAGCTCATCAAATCTAGTTGCAAGTCAAGTTGCAACTCATGATTAGCACGAATCTTTTGTTTTTGAAACAACGGGGTGGCGTTAAACTAATCTTTTGTTTTTGAAACGGAGAACTAACCCAATTATGATACCCTCAACATGTAATTTACTTCAATCATCCGTCCGATACAAAAGTTACCAAAGACAAGAGGCAGGAAAACCAACGGGGTGGCGTGTGGGATCCTAGCCCGTCCGTCCCACATGCCCACCAGGCCTCCACTCCATCGCTTCCTTTCGTAGTACAGTCCAGGCAACGGGTCCCCTCTCCTCTCTCTTGTGTTTAAATCCGTTCCATCCAATAGTAGTAGGGATTACCGGAAGAGAAGCTCACATTCTACACACTGCCCGCCTTGGATTTTCGCTGTTCCACTTCCACTTCCACTTCCACTTCCACTTCCACTTCCACTTCCACTTCCGTCCACGTCCACGCCCCACGGTATAAGCTAGCGACAAGCCCACCAAAACAAAACAAAACGAAACTCGTCAAAGAAGAAGATCCTGCCACTCTGCGGCGTCGCCTCCTCCACCCCCACCCTACTACAGCTCCTCCTTCACTCCCCTTCTGTTCCATTCTATCGCTCGC
The DNA here is from genome assembly GCA_026929855.1 of Poa annua. Taxonomy (NCBI): domain Eukaryota; kingdom Viridiplantae; phylum Streptophyta; class Magnoliopsida; order Poales; family Poaceae; genus Poa; species Poa annua. Next base: position 80,064,205 of record CM049433.1, read on the forward strand.
CCCGGCAAGCAAAAACCCCACGCCCACGCGCCCGTCCCCGTTGTTTGTCGTGCGCCCTACTCCGACGGCGTCCGCGCACCAACCTCACCGGACGCACGCCATTATGCCAGCCCAGCCCCAGCACGAGTAGGTACACTCTCTACAGCTCTCGTTTGGCGCCAATGGGGTGCAAGGGCTCCAAGCTCGACGGCCAGGAGGCGGTGGCGCTCTGCCGCGGCCGCGCCGACCTCATCGCCGCCACCGTGCGCCACCGCTACGCGCTCGCCGACGCGCACGCCGCGCTCGCGGCCTCCTACACCTCGCTCGCCGCGCCGCTCCACCTCGTCCTCCACCTCCAACACGCCGCCGAGCCCTACTCCTCCTCGCCGCATTCGCCTTCGTCACACCTCGCGCTGCCTTCCGACCGCAAGCAGCGCCGCAGCGGCGGCGGTGGACGGCGGCAGCAGCAGCCGTCGCTTCCGGACCGCCGCCGCCATCGCTCCTCCTCCTCGCAAGCGCGCTGCGAGTCCTGCCCCTCCTCCTCCTCCGGGTCTGAGTCGCCCGTGGAATCGCCCACCCGCCGCTTCCTCCCCGAGCAGCAGCAGCAGCAGCAGCGGTTCCTCCCGGAGCATCACTACCCGGACTACTTCCCCTACGCGCCCTCCGCCGAGCCCGCCGCGTTCGCCTACCCGGCGCCGCCGCAGAGCACGATGCAGTTCTACTACGCGCGCAGCCGCCCGCCGCCGGCTTCGGTCGCCGTCGCGCAGCGTGCGCCGGTGTCCGCGCGTGCGCACTACAGCGGCGCGTTCGACGCCGCGGGTGCTGTTGGTGGCGGCGGCGGCTACACGCAACCGCAGTACTACGCATACGGCGGCGAGCCGGCCGCGCCGCCGCCGCCGCAGCAGCAGCGCGCTGCTCCTCCGCCGCCAAGGGAGAGCTCCTGGGACTTCCTGAACGTGTTCGAGAACTACGACGACTCGTACCACGACAGCTACTACCACTACAACCCCACCGCCACCGCGTACACGCCGAGCCGCAGCTCGCGGGAGGTGCGGGAGGAGGAGGGCATTCCGGAGCTGGAGGAGGACGACGAGGACGTCGTGGTCGTCAAGGAGATGGCCAGCGAGTACTCCACGGCCGGCAGCGGCCGCGGCCGTCGCGGCTCCGTCGGTGCTGTCAGTACCATCGCGGAGCTCGACAAGCCGAGGAATGCACGACGGAGGCCGCCGGCGTACCGTAATGTGGCCCGGCCGACACCAGAGCCGCCGTCGCAGAGGGTCGTCGGCAATGCGGTCGATGCCGCCGGTGAGATCAAGGCGCAGCTTGTTCGGGTGGCGGAGGCAGCCACAGAGCTCGCGCCTCTGCTCGAGGTCGGGCGGCCGAGCTACCAAGGGCGCAGCTCGGTTTACCATGGTGAGCTACTTATTATTACTGCTCAGTCAATGGAAGCCTGAAGATCTTCTGATCTACTTAACTCAGTTTTATCACTAGTAGTAGTAGAATCAGTTATGCAAGCTGCATTGTTTGACTCTCTGTTCCATTGTTTGAAGCTGCTTCGTCACGGATGCTGTCTGCGATCCCGGTGCCGCATCTGGGGTGCAGAGACGTGGACACGTTGGCCATGGGAGTTTGTGAAGAAGGGAAGGTGGTGGGCTCGTGGAGCTTATCCTTGACACTAGAGAAGCTATATTTCTGGGAGACGAAGCTGTATGGCGAGGTCAAGGTATACGCATATTCTGTTAAGCACCTTTCTAAGAGTATAAAATGGCATCTGATCCTGAGATATGGTTGTAGTTACCTTCCATTTTTTAGTTACTGTTCATGGAAATGTGCAAGAGATAGAACGATTTATTTTTCAATTTTGTCCCGGTAGCCCTGAAATCTGAATAGATGAAAATAGATACTGTAATGGACATCGCTGAAATCTGAATAGATGAAAGGTGTCGATTCCGTCGCTGAAACAGTGTTATCTGGGTCACCCGGCATGCTGTCTAACCTGAATCTGTTTAAACCAAAAGCAATTTGAGCTGAACAGTGGAGTGGGCATCCTTTCACTACCCCCTAGTCTTCTGGATCTTTAGATACCCTTTTTATTTTTTCCGGGGGCCTTTCTATTTGACCCAAAAGCAGATTGAGCTGCATAATGGAGTGGGCATCCTACCGCGGAAGCTTGATCTTTTCTGGGGGGAGATTATGTTAAGCAAAGTGTTGCAGTTTTCAGTATCCACAAAGTAAAAGATTTACTGTTTTCACTTATTGCTACATAAAGAACTAGGTGATTGGTTCGGGTACTCAAGCTGCCTGATTATTTTGGTCTACTAGGTCCTCCTAGCACGATAATTAATCAAGGGTCAATTACATAATGTCAATGTTTGGAAAGTAACTTTCTCATAGCCTAACGGCCAGATATGAAAATCATTGAGATTAGGTATGCGAAATTCATTTTTCTTGATTTTGCCTCCTATTTTCTTATGGTAGATTAGAAATTGATAACGACTTGATTATCAAGGTCATTCGTGTCACAGTATGCAATCATCTTTTAGTAGTAGATTGGATCTGCCTTTTTATTGGAACTACTTTTGTGTCATTTGTAGTTCAGTAGACTATGTCTACATTTACTCACCAAAGCATCCTGCTTACACAGTATTATCTCTCTTGTAGGCTGAAGAGAAAATGCGTCTACTTCTTGCCAAAAACTCTAGGCGACTAAAGCTTTTAGATCAAAGAGGTGCTGAAGCTCATAAGATTGACGAAACTCGAAATTTGCTCAGGAAGCTGTCAACAAAGATAAGAATAGCCGTACGTGCCATTGCCAAGGTTTCAAGAAAGATTAACAAAGTAAGGGATGAGGAACTAGGTCCACAAGTGAATACCTTGATCGAAGGGTATGTTTCTTTTAACTGCAGGATTATTTGTTCATTGTACAGTGCTCATATTCTAGTTCCTTACTAAAAATAAATTTATTAGTCAATCATAGTCAACTGTTGTTTGATACTATGCATTTCGATATGAATGGTGCACACATCTGAATTTAATTGCTTGGGTGAAGGGTCATCATGCACTCACATCTAGCATTGTTCCAAGAAGTTAATCTGACTCATGCATTATCTATGTTGCATTTGCTGAAGATGAAAGTTCCTGATTGCTCTTCTAGTATACACTTTCTCGCTTAAATCCCATATATTTCTCAGGTTAGCGCTAGCCTTTCGTAACAAACTGATCACCTCATTTCAGGTTTGCAAAAATGTGGCAAGACAAGCTATACTCGTACCAGATTCAGGTTCAAGTGATGTCAGACGCCAAAAACCTAGCTTCGGTCATATCAGGTGGAAACGGCCGCGATTTGGCAATGGAGCTGGAACTAGAGCTTATCAAATGGATCATCAATTTTTCCTCTTGGGTGAGCGCGCACAGGAACTTCGTAAAGGCACTGAATGGATGGCTAGCTCTCTGCCTCAGCTACGGGCCCGATGAGGCACCTACTTACTCGCCCGGGAGGATAGGGGCTCCAGTGATTTTTGTCATCTGCAACAAATGGTCTCAAGCAGTGGATAGGATCTCTGAGAAGGATGTGGTGAACGCAATGCAGGCCCTTGTGGCAAGCGTGCGCCATCTGTGGGAGCAGCAAAATCTCGACCAAGGTGAAAGGATGGTTGCAGTTCGAGAAAGGGAGAAGTGGGTCAAGATGCTGGAAAGGAAGGCGCTGGAGATCAACAAGGAAGCCGATGAACTGAACAGGAAGCTGGCCTTAGTGCCGGGCCGGCAGAGCTTTCAACGGTGTCCAACGATACAGACATACGAGGCGCATCGTATCGAAGCAAGCACCGTGCACATAAACTTGCGGCTGGTCCTTCAGGCTCTGGAGAACTTCGCTGCCGATTCCCTGCAGGCTTTCCAGGAGATACTGAGACAAGCAGATGAGGCAACAAGGTCGTCCTCAAGAGAGAGTTCGAGGGTGCGGTGACTGCAAGGGAAGTTCGAACAACATTTCCAGCTGGTGAGATATCAGCATAGCACCCCTTACAATCTGTGCATTTGGATGAATACGAGTATGTAGTTTCATGCTGATTGTGGCCTGGTAGCGTTTTGGTGTGAGGTTCGGTGATGCCGGTATCCTCTTGTAATTAGCTTTTGTCTCACTGAAAACGTTTGTGGGCTGCACCCGTGTAAGATAAAGGCTAGTATGATAGTAGTAGCAGTATGGTGGTTTCTTCTTTTTGTAATTAAGGGTTGGAACTGGGGCGTCGTGCCCTGTTGATGACGAAAATGTCAACGCCTCCTCGCGAGGTGAAGTACTAGTATGATATTGGAGGTGGAAGCATGGTGCCCTTGGTTGGGTACTGTAAACTGAGTGCTTTGCTGCCCCCTAAATTTTGAGACCAAGTTGTTTATAGATGGGTTTTTGTGCAGAAGACCGGAGCATTGTGTCCTTGACAATGTGTCGCCTCAGCGCTTTGGACGCTACGAGAATCGTCGAGGTTTTTCAGCAAACAAATTTTTGGCTCTTGATTCGCGTTGCGTATGCCTGACTTGTTTTTTGAACTGTGGATTGGTTAGTCAGTTTCAATTGCTGCACATACATTTGGAACACCGAGAACTTCCCTCGTAGTGCTCATATGGGTACGGTGTGGGCGAGTGTGTACGTGTATGTGAGCGTCTGTTTTGTACTGCTCATATGGGTACGGTGTGGGCGAGTGGATACGTGTATGTGAGCGTCTGTTTTGTACTGTGTTTTGTAAAAGAAAACTTTCGTGTGTACCATAACAAAATTGTATATACATTTTTTCGAATAAAGGGCATTTTATAACTTAAAAAAATTAAGCATTACATCCGAACTATGCACAACTATGTACACAGCCGTAACCATATAATCTCAGGAATATAAATAAAAAATACATATACCAGTAACAAGTCATGAACTGCAAATCGTCTATGATATTGGGGGCTAATCCGAAGATCACGCGGCCATCCATCTCGGATAAAAATATCCCTCACCGCATTCTACAGTCGCGCAGACACCTACATAAAAGTCTCAATTTTCCATGCCTTGTAATATGGATCAGGAACGGAGCAAACCGGTTGCAAGTTGCAACGGTAGATTACTCGTACGATGATAGAATTTTTATCATAAAGAATCTTATCATTTTTACATAGCGAGAGCGACCATATTACGGCCATCGCTCCCACCCTATTTAGAGTTCTAAACTTGTGATCGATACCATGTAACCAGTTACCGAAAATATTCATAACTAAACCTAGTCGATACAAATTTGAAGCTACTTGGATGACTGACCAATGATCAGGTAAATTTACACTCGAAAAATAAGTGTTTGATCGTCTTCTCGTGCGGACAGAAAACACACTTTGTACTTTCATACCAGTTGCGTTTAATAAGATTAGAATAACACCTCGACGAAGATACCACGTAAAGATTTTTAAATTTAGTGATATATTCATCTTTCATATCTTTTTATTATTAACAGCGACATCTCGGAATGAACCAATAATCTATACATGGAGGCCACACAAATTTTCCATTTCTCCCATAGATTCCAGTGAAATTCGTCTAACTCTTGCGTCAACGGTACCGAAGCCAGCCGCCCTATTGGAGCATTCCATGCCGCAAGGCTGGGTCCAACAAAATATCACGTGAACGTCATGTTTGGTGGCGATAACTGCAGAAGTGTAGTTAGTGGATCGCTCTTATGACAGAAAATAATATATAGAGATGGATATTGATCCCGGAGAGTGGTATCCCAACCATTTGTCCTACCAGAACCTAATCCTTTGATCCATCATTAATATTAAATTTTCCAAAGCGAATGAATTGTTTCTTCGTCGCCATGATACCTGTCTAAAAGTGGAAGTCACCGGGTTTCCAATAAACCTGTGACAATGCTCTTGTCCTGATAAATTTTCTTTTGAGGAGTGTTTGACAGCCCCTGTCTTCAAAAAGTAGCTTAAAAAGCCACTTCCCTAAGAGAGCCGTATTTTTAACCTGGAGATCATGAATCTAGCTCTCCCTGATCTTTTGATCGGCAAACAACATCCCATCTAGCCAGCTAATATTTTTTATTACTCTGTTCTTGTCAAAATAATCTTGATCAGAAATAATCTAATTTGTTCAAAATCCTTCTGGGCAACTGAAATAAAGATACCATGTATAGTGCCATATTACATAAGACTGACTTGATCCCCCTAGGGATGGAAATTAGCCTCGCTTGAAGCTGCTCCTCAACATGTTTCCATTCGGCGTTTGTCAATTTTCGATAGCAAATTGGTATATCCATATATTTAATAAGAAATATACCTTACTCACATCCGAATATTTATGCATACGGAGCAGCTTTGTACTGGGCCGCAGCGAAACAAAACAGTTCACTTCTATGAAAGTTTATTTTAAGCCCTAATAATTGCTCGAACGCTGATAAAATTAATTTCAGGTTCTTAGCATTTTCAGGGTCATGTGGAGGTCGACCTTCTCACAAATTTGATAATGATGCAGTAGGTCCTGCATGGAAAGCCCCCGATCAACCAAATGTGGGATCGCTCCTTAAATTTGATCGTCCAGTTTGGCCCGCTCAATCATGACCGCTAACATAACTGTCACTATGTCAAATAGTATTAGCGACAGAGGGTCACCTTGTCTTAATCTTTTTTATTTGGAAGTAATGTCCAGTAGGCAATATCGTCATTGACTTTAATAGCGACACTACCGTCAGTAACAAATCAGCAGATCCAAACACAACACTTCACATACATTTGGAGTACTAACAAGTCTACAAGCCAACGAATCTAAGCTCTCAATCTGGACTTGAGGTCGATATATGCGGGTTTGCGGATATGAAGTTAACGAACACACTCTTCGTTGGGTCGACAGCACAGCCGGCAGTGGCCGAGGAGGACTCACTGGTGCTTGACCAGTTCGGCAGCAACATGAGCCTCTCAAAGACTAGCTCTTGGCCTCCTTCTCTAGCGGCGCTGGAGAGGATGCGTGCTGCGGAGGCTCTGATCCTGGCGCAGGCCCTGACCGTCTCTCCCGCCTCGACTTTCCCAGCCTCGCCGCTGGAGGCCTCCGCTCTTTTGTCGGCTGGCTCGGGCTGTGAGTCTGGGACGCCGGAGAAGACCTCGGGAGACCAGTACCTCAGCGACAAGGAGGTTCGCATCACCGACACGGACACGGACTCGGACATGGAGGACGCGGTGGTGGACGCGGAGGCGGTGATCCCGCGGAGGAGACGTACCACCACGGCCCCTGAGCGCTCGACTCCTGAGCTCGGTGGTGGCGGTCCCAGTCGCGGAGCGTGCGGAGCTGCGGCCAAGAACCTCGACCTCCCAGGTAACTTCAAAAACCCCTTTGCGATTCTCTCAGACATTCCAGATTCTCACCTAGCTGCGGTGGTTCACGATGTGGGGTTAGCTTTTTCCCTTGAGGCGGGTTCGCCCTCGGAGATCCTCTCTTTGGTTCGTGCCAAGGAAGAGGCGCAGGCCTCCCTCGCCCTTGCAGAGTTCAGGAAGGAACAAGCTGCTCGGCAGGCGGGGGAAGAGAACCCTCCCCAGACCTCAGTGGTCGAGTCCACGCGAGCGGAAGGGGAGGAGGGTACGGCTCCGATCCGGGTTGGGTTGGGACCCTCCTCTAGCTCGGCCCCGGTTAGGGGTGGGCGCATTGCCCAGGTTTCCCGTCGTGGACGGAGGAAGAAGGCCGTTTAGATGCGGGCCGGATTCTATAAAATGCGAGGGTTCGGTCGGCCGGGTCGACGCATCCAGATTCGCGAACTGATTACCCGTGAACAGCTTGACTTTGTAGGGCTACAGGAGACTACTAAAACCTCCTTCACCCCTGCAGAGCTCCTCAGCATTGACCCACGAGGGCAGTTCGCCTGGCACTCTGTCCCAGCTTGTGGACATTCCGGGGGTATGCTGTTGGGTGTCAATGAGGATAGATTTGAGGTTCGGACCTGGGTTGCAGGCACGTTCTTCATTCGGGTGGATGTTTTCCAGTTGGATACCACCCAGACCTGGTCCCTCTTTGTGGTGTATGGTCCGGCGGACCATAGGAGGTCGACAGATTTCCTGGCTGAGCTAGCAATGGCAGTGCAGGCTTGCCCATTCCCACTGGTGATTGGAGGTGACTTCAACCTCATCCGGGGGGCGGAGGACAAGAGCAATACAAACATTAATTGGCCCCGGGTGAAGGGGATCGCAGGCAGAAAACAAAAAAATTCCTAACAACGATAACCTAAAACTAGCCAGGATCTATACTATGCAGATATAGTAATACGGAGGAGATCGGTATACATACCCTTGTAGACCGAAAAGCAGGGATTACGCTCCCGCACAAGCGTTGCTGACGTAGACGCCGTAGCCGACCTCAAGGTCGCGGAGAACTTGGCGCGACGAAGAAGACGATGACGCGGCGATGTCGATGAAACCGACGACAACCTCGATGCCGTGTAGAGGAAGCAGACCTCCAGCACCACTAGCGTGGCACCTCGCAGGGCGTTACACACATACGGTGAAGCCGACGAACTCCGGGCCCGATCCAGGGACGAGCAGCGGAAGATTGAGACCGGAAGACCAGCAGCACGACGGCGTGCGTATGGTGGAGAAAACTTATCCTCGGCGCAACTCCAAACAAGGGAGTCACGGGATCCAAGGAGAGAGAGAGAGAGAGTTAGGTGTGTCCTTCAAAGGCCAGGGGTACCCCTCTATATAAAGGGACCAGGGGGCTGCCCAGCTTGCCAGGCTGGCGGTGTGGGACTAATCCCACACCCCAGCCGGCCAAGGCTGGTGCGCCGGCCTAGGTGGGCCATGGCCCACCTAGGGCTGGCCGAACTAGCCCCTCCCTTGGGAGGGACTCCCCCCCCCCCCCCCCTCATGGGCCTCTTTGCCTAAGAAGGCCCATTTAGGGAAAAATGCCTTTAAAAATTCAGGAAAAATTAAATAAAAATATATTTAACTATTAATTACACTAATTAATATTAAATACATATTACATAATTTATTCCGGCTCCGAAAACTATTTCGTCGCTGCCCGATCTCCATCGGAACTTTCCCGGGACGTTCCCGGTGCTCTCTTTTCCTATTTTTCTCTTCCGGTAAAATGTCGACTCCCCTTAAGTGTGATACCCTAGCGGTTCGATTATCTCACCAGACATGATCGAGACTCCTCTCCGATCAATGACTAATTCGTGGACCTTGGATACCCAGAATTAATCCCTGCGAGATAACGAATACTTTACCGATCGAACCTAGACGTCTGAGTCTTAAACCTTTTGCCATGCGATACTTAGCGTGTCCGAGACTCGTTCATGGATATCTCCATACCCAGCTTGATCTCATTACCGACACTGCTAACTTCTACTCGTCCATGATATTATTTCCTGGTGACCTAGTCACACGCTTGCAAGCTCGTTTGACATAATCTCACCGAGTGGGACCTAGAGTATCTATCCTGCTATGCGGACTGGCAAATCCCGCTCTTGATCCCCCGTCTCAACATACTCCTTTCCGACACCCGAGAGGGACAACTTTATTGTCACACTATGTAAGACATGACGTTTGATGCAATCAAAGTGTCTTCCAGGAATAGCAATAAGAGTAGATCTCACGGTCAAAGGCGTAATGACTACGTCCTACAAATATTGGGTATGTCCATCACGTCATTCTCCCAATGACATGGCTCCATTGTCAACTGACATAAATGTCACATGATCGGGAAACCTCGATCATCAATTGCCCAATGAACTAGTTAGATAGAGGCAACTAGGGACCTGGTTGTTTATCTACCACACGTGTATTAATGTTTCCGCTTAATACAGTTATAGCATGGTATAAAACATATAATGAACAATTGAGATATGACGAATAAACTATATTTATTAAGTGCCTCTAGGGCATATCTCCTTCAGTCTCCCACTTGCACTAGAGTAACACTTAATCTAGTTTATAACTTGGTAAAAGCTCAACTCCCATAGCAACTTGGTGCATGCTTGCTTCGTGGAAGAGGAATACAGTCAACAGATCTCACACATTGAGACCTGTATGTGCTTTGCAACACTTCTATGTCACCTAGTTTGACATCATCCCGCATCTTATGATGACGGCGAAATATATCTTAGTCGATGGAGTGAGACTCGAATCTTCGCGTAGCATGGGCCTTAAAAGTCTAAGAGATCTATTAAGGGGGCCCACATATGCTCGGAAAACCGCTCAGTCCAATCACACTTGCTACTTCTGAAGTTGCCATATATTTCTATACCTATTATGTAGATTATGCGACAGTGCATTCATATGCGACTTCGCAAGCTAAACATGTCTTTCTTCAAAACAAAGGACATCTCCTATATGAGATTTCTAGTCGTATGGGTCAGTGTCATAACTTGCATCATCGTAACCGTTTTACGGCAAGTTGTCTTTCCACTCTTACCCTTTACCAGAAAACATATCTTTAGTTCTCACAGACACTAAAGAATATACTTAACGTTTGTTCATTGATCCACACAAGGATCACTCTAGAACCCGTTCTTCAACCAAGAACTTGGGTCACACCAAGTCAAGCTTTCAGTCTGATAGAATCTATGTCTAAGGCATAGAGAATGTCGAACATCATTTTCTATCACTGAAAATGCCAAGATAAACTTAATATTTTACCTAGTCATACAAGTAAGAACCTTTTTCTTCGCTTGTTCTATTCTGAAACGCTTCAGAATCTTAACTTAGGAAAATATTCCGACCGGAAAATATTCCGACCTAATGTTATTAAGCCCCTTTTGATCTATACAATTATAGATCGGATGCCTAATACTCCTAACTTCATTCATAGAAAATTTAATCACTTAAATAATCCTTTATACTTTGCTAGAGGATCTGTATCATTCTCAATATGTCGTTACATAAAATCAGGAATGACACTTAGCTCCCACTTAAATACGCCATCCCTATATAAGACCAAGGAATTTCTTTTAGCTCCCACTCAAATATGCCATTCACATATAAGATCAAGAAAAACTACTTAGCTCCCACTCACTTCTTTGCAAATGCAAGTTTCTTCAACTATTTTGGACAACTCCAAAATCCTTTGATCACATCATCAAAGTGAAGATTCCAGCTCCGATATGCTTGCTTCAGCCCATGAATGGACAGCTGAAGTTTGCATACATGTTTAGCATCCTCAGGATCACCAAACCATTTTATTGTACTAATTACAACTCTTTCTTAATGATACCATTAAGAAACATGGTTTCCTTATCCATCTATCAATTTCTCAATTTGAAATTATAGTAATTGCTAAACGACCCCGAATAGATTTAGGCTTCGCCACTTGAGACAAAATCTCGTTGTGGTCAACTTTTGAATCTGTCAGAACTGTTTCACGACAAATCGATCCTTATCAGCGTCTATTCTCTCATAAAATTCCATATTCTATTAACAGCCTAGATGCCATCAAGAAGATCTCCCAAGTCATTACATGGTAATCGTACATGGATTTTATCTCGGATCATATATGACTCATAGCCATTTCTCGGACTTAGGTCTACCATCTCTTCTTCGTAGTTCGTAGGTCTGTCATATTCCATTAATATGACCTTCATAACAAGATTGTCGTACCACACAGTGTGGAACACAACCTCGTACGCCTACGTTCTCAGTATGAGCTCAGAGTATCATGATCTTTATCATCAGCTTCTTTCAAGTTGAGGAGCATGACACCGGAAACACTTTCCGTTGCACCACTCTGATGTCTGGAGAGAAAGTTCATTAACTTTGTCTTGCTCTACTTTCTTTCCCACTTGTACCCTTAGACAAGAAACTATTTCTTTTGCAAGGTATATTCCGGCAACGTTTTTGCCTATGTCGTGAGACATGTATCCACATAATTCTTTAGGTACGGTACACTACAAAGATTTATCCATTTTAGGTTTGATCACATCGAAACACTAAATTGCTGAAACGACAATCTAGGCTAAAAGCCATGCCATCACTCATATGGTATTGTCTCCATGGATTTAAATGGTTTCCCTATTATCTAACGTGAATGTTATGTTTCTACCATACGACTCCAATGATCAAAATAATTCGATAAGAGATTTATTTACCACACACTATCCGATAGGGTGTGATTACGACGTCCTAACATACCATAACACTATGGTGTTCCATGCGACGTAATTTGTGGAACTCTTCTCACAAGTCTTCCAATGATATGCCAACATTATAACTCAAATCTTTATTTCCTCGATCTGTATCGCAGGAATTTGATTTTCTTGTTAAATTTATTTCCTACTTCATTCTGAACTTGTTTGATCGAATCAAAAATTTCTAGATTAACATTTCCTAAGTGGATATCCATATATCTACTCGGAATATTCATGAAGTCTATGAAATAAACACTTCCACTATACGTTAAAGTACTTCATTGATTCACATACACCCATATGCATGATTCTCAACAAGTTATGCTCAAAACGTTCAGTGAAGTTTACGAAATAAAGGTCTCCACTACACGTTAATTACTTCATTGATCCACATACATCTATATGCATGATTATCAATAAGTTATATGACCGCTTTCCAAAAACGGTGTCTTAGTTATCTTGCAAGTGTCAAAAGATCAAATCTAATGACTTGTAGATCCATCCGTATGGAGCTTGTTCATTGACTATAACATTGACATGACTTAAACGGTAGTGCCACACGAATGTGGTGTCTTTATTAAGTTTATATCCTTTGGCATTAATATTATGAATGTGGGAGTTTCTACCATCTAAATTCAAATCGGCTGATGATCATTACTTCATAAATATAGGACAACGATTTTGTCACTAACATATATGAACAATTGTCTTGCTAGAGAAGACACATTTATAACGATCATACTAACAGGCGATCATAAAAGAATTTATTCAAATGGTAGATCTAGAGGGAGAGTGTCTATGGCCATCACAACATTTTGTCTGCCATCATCAACACACATTGTCGCCTCATCCTTCCAAGCTACTCAAGCAGTAAATCTGGTTTTCATAAAACATGACTAGTATCAAAAACTTAGTCACTACTGCGAGTACTTGCTTAGGTAAAACATTCATAACGTGTATATCATATATACACCATCATCATCGATGACTTCCCGGCGATCTGTTTCATCTTCTTGATTCTTCCAACGCAATCAAGAACCATGAAGGTGAACGATTCCCCTTGCATGACATAGTCTATGACAAAGTATTTGCATCTGGCAACGTTGTCTGTCATCCAGTGATCGAGCTGAGCGAGGCTTCTCAATGTCATCAAGTATGACCAATGTCATCGAGTATGACCAGTGTCATCAAGTATGACTGCCACGTGCTCCTTCAATGCGTGTATTCTCTTCCATCTTGGTTGAGAAGTAAAACAGTCAACGTACTGATAAACTTCATCAAACCAACTTTAGGTGTATCCTGAGTTCAGCGATCATCTCATATGTTCGCGATCTAACAACTCGTACCCACTGTAAATTCTCTATGGGAGAGATCATAGCATACACTGGACTATGATGATATTATCCGCACAAAAACTTGATAATCCAAATTATCCTTTTGTTAGCGGAATCTCCGGGTTTATCTCCTAGCGGGTATTATATCACAAAGAGCTAATGGTTTAAACAAGGAGTATGCTCAAGCTAAAGTATAAAACTATGAAGTTTGGACCCAACCTTTTAAGTTTCTCAATCGCAGGATTGCGCCTAATTTTTAAAGAAGGCTATTACATTGGTTAATATCTACAAAGGTTTTGCAAAGCATAAAGACTTTGTTCATTATAAAATAGAGTTCAAGTTTTAATAAAATAAAACTACCAGAACTCCCACTCAAAACGAATATCCCTCTAATCGTTTTAGTGATTACACGATCCTCATCCATTATGCAACCCCTCATCGTCAGAGCCGGCAACACAACTTCAAAGGTAGACATCGATATGTCAATCACAACAACTTTGTGACTCATGCTCGACCTTTCGGTCTCCGTGTTCCGAGGCCATGTCTGTACATGCTAGGCTCGCCATAATAACCGTCAACGTATATGCTTGTGCAACATGGCTTACACCCACTGTATGCGAATGACGATATGTCTGACACCCGATCGTCACGGCCTGCCTCATAACGTAGAACTTTCTTGGTGGTGCACGTCGAAGGGAGAACACTAATGGTATTTTGGAGGGATCATCTTATATTACTACCGCCGTGTGACTAATATATAACTATATATATACACACACAATATAAGATGCACACAAAACATCAATATGTAATGCGATGTGACATGGTACTTGCGCCGATGGTCTCCTTCGCGCCCACAGTTTATAAACAATTTAATAAACCTACCTTGACCATATCACATTGCCCCTGCAAAATAAAGTTAGACGCTTCTACTTTATCTTTTGCATATTTTACGTGGCTTGGGGCTGTCGTAAATAGAACCGCTTCATACCTACGAACCTATGACCACAACAACGATCAAATAATTGCATATTTATTCATCCCTTTCGGGCCCTCCATTGAAAATGCAAAGCCAACTAAAGAGAGAGAGACAGACACCCGCCAGCCACATATACGGTACCAGCCGTATGTCAGTAGTGGAACCAGTCTCGCGTAAGCGTACGCGTAAGGTCGGTCCGGGCCGCTTCATCAACTCAATGCTGCCGGCAGTGCAAGTGCACGCGAGAGGGTAGCAAATAATAAGAACGATGTTCCCGTGATAAACACGGGTGCAGCTAGCGTACAGCTATATCTACGCATAGATCGGCTCTGATACCACTGAAGGGGATCGCAGGCAGAAAACAAAAAATTTCCTAACAGCGATAACCTTAAACTAGCCAGGATCTATACTATGCAGATATAGTAATACGGAGGAGATCGGTATACATACCCTTGTAGACCGAAAAGCGGGGATTACGCTCCCGCACAAGCGTTGCTGAAGTAGACGCCGTAGCCGACCTCAAGGTCGCGGAGAACTTGGCGCGACGAAGAAGACGATGACGCGGCGATGTCGATGAAACCGACGACGACCTCGAGGCCGTGTAGTGGAAGCAGACCTCCAGCACCACTAGCGTGGTACCTCGCAGGGCATTACACACATACGGTGAAGCCGACGAACTCCGGGCCCGATCCAGGGACGAGCAGCGGAAGACTGGGACCGGAAGACCAGCAGCACGGCGGCGTGCGTATGGTGGAGAAAACTTATCCTCGGCGCAACTCCAAACAAGGGAGTCACGGGATCCAAGGAGAGAGAGAGAGAATTAGGTGTGTCCTTCAAAGGCCAGGGGTACCCCTCTATATAAAGGGACCAGGGGGCTGCCCAGCTTGCCAGGCTGGCGGTGTGGGACTAATCCCACACCCCAGCCGGCCAAGGCTGGTGCGCCGGCCTAGGTAGGCCCCATGTGGCCCACCTAGGGCTGGCCGAACTAGCCCCTCCCTTGGGAGGGACTCCTCCCCCCCCTCATGGGCCTCTTTGCCTAAGAAGGCCCATTTAGGGAAAAATGCCTTTAAAAATTCAGGAAAAATTAAATAAAAATATATTTAACTATTAATTACACTAATTAATATTAAATACATATTACATAATTTATTCCGGCTCCGAAAACTATTTCGTCGCTGCCCGATCTCCATCGGAACTTTCCCGGGACGTTCCCGGTGCTCTCTTTTCCTATTTTTCTCTTCCGGTAAAATGTCGACTCCCCTTAAGTGTGATACCCTAGCGGTTCGATTATCTCACCAGACATGATCGGGAATCCTCTCCGATCAATGACTAATTCGTGGACCTTGGATACCCAGAATTAATCCCTGCGAGATAACGAATACTTCACCGATCGAACCTAGACGTCTGAGTCTTAAACCTTTTGCCATGGGATACTTAGCGTGTCCGAGACTCGTTCATGGATATCTCCATACCCAGCTTGATCTCATTACCGACACTGCTAACTTCTACTCGTCCATGATATTATGTCCTGGTGACCTAGTCACACGCTTGCAAGCTCGTTTGACATAATCTCACCGAGTGGGCCCTAGAGTATCTATCCTGCTATGCGGACTGGCAAATCCCGCTCTTGATCCCCCGTCTTAACATACTCCTTTCCGACACCCGAGAGGGACACCTTTATTGTCACACTATGTAAGACATGACGTTTGATGCAATCAAAGTGTCTTCCAGGAATAGCAATAAGAGTAGATCTCACGGTCAAAGGCGTAATGACTACGTCCTACAAATATTGGGTATGTCCATCACGTCATTCTCCCAATGACATGACTCCATTGTCAACTGACATAAATATCACATGATCGGGAAACCTCGATCATCAATTGCCCAATGAACTAGTTAGATAGAGGCTACTAGGGACCTGGTTGTTTATCTACCACACGTGTATTAATGTTTCCGCTTAATACAGTTATAGCATGGTATAAAACATATAATGAACAATTGAGATATGACGAATAAACTATATTTATTAAGTGCCTCTAGGGCATATCTCCTTCACCGGGTCCATAGATTTAATGATTGCATTGCTTCCCTCGCGCTGCGAGAGGTCCGGCGGAGCGGAGGACGCTACACCTGGACTAACCGACAGATGAACCCGGTCAGGTGTGTGCTGGACAGGGTTCTTATGTCTGCAGATTGGGAGAGCCTCTTCCCTCTTTGCACTTTGGTTGCCGAGCCCATTGTTGGGTCAGACCACGCGGCCCTGATCCTGAGCTCGGGGGAGGACTTCAAGAGGAGGAGCTCGCGCTTCTTTTTCGAGAAGAGCTGGTTAGAGCGTCCGGAGTTTGGGGAATTGGTAGTGTCAAAATGGGGCGAGCTTGCTATCCCCAGGGGGGACGACCAGGACTCCATCTCGCGCTGGCAACACCTTGCTAGCGGCCTCCGTCAATTCCTGAAGGGTTGGGGTGCCAACCTGGGTCGGGCGGAGAGAGACATGAAAGAGGCTATTCTGTCCCAGATCCGTGCGCTAGACGCGCGTGCAAATACGTCGGACCTGGATGATGAGGGGTGGACCCTCCGATATCATCTGGAGAATGAGCTGTGCCACCTAGCTAAGGTGGAGGAGGAATATTGGAAACAACGCAGTAGGCTTGCTTGGACCCTTAAAGGGGATGCTAACACTGCGTACTTCCATGCCATTGCTAATGGTAGGAGGAGGAAATGTGCCATCTCCAGGCTGGTGGACGCCCAGGGGGGTGTCGTAGAGACATCGGGGCTCCAAGCGCACATCTATGATTTTTATCGAGACCTTATGGGGACTCCTGCGAGCCCGCCGGCATTCCGGCTCACCCCATCCCTCTGGGATTCGCGGCCGTGGGTCACAGAGGAGGAGAACTCCGCTCTCATGCTAACCTTCACGGAGAAGGAAATGGACGAGGTCCTAGATAGCATGAAGGTGGACACGGCCCCGGGCCCGGATGGTCTTCCAGTCTGTTTTTTTAAGCGCTTCTGGAAGACTCTCCGCCTGACGGTTATGTCCATTACGAACGATTTTGCTCTTGGGAGAGTAGACATCGCTCGTCTGAACTTTGGGGTGCTTACCTTGATACCCAAAGTCCAAGGCGCAGAGGATATCCGCCAGTTCAGACCCATTGCGCTGATCAACGTTATCTTCAAGTTTGTAGCTAAGGCTGTGGCGCTTAGACTCAGCCCGATCGCGCATCGCACGATTAGCTACACTCAATCCGCGTTTATCAAGGGCCGCCTTCTGCACGAGGGAGTCGTCTCCCTGCAAGAGATAGTCCATGAGTCCAGCTCCAATAGACTAGGGGGTATCTTCTTGAAGCTGGACTTTGAAAAAGCTTATGATCGAGTCAACTGGAGCTTCTTAAGGGAAGTCCTCCTGAGAGCTGGCTTTGATCCGGGGTGGGTCCATAGGGCCCTTAGTCTGGTCTATGGCGGACAGGCGGCTATCACCATTAACGGAGAAATGGGTAATTTCTTCCGTAATGGTAGGGGGGTTAGACAAGGGGATCCCTTGTCCCCCCTCCTCTTTGACTTTGTAGTCGAAGCCTTAGCAGCAATGCTTGATGCAGCTAAGAGGACGGGACACATCCAGGGGGTGGTGCCTCATCTGATCCCGGGGGGCATGTCTCATCTGCAGTATGCAGACGACACGATCATTATGATCCAGCATGATGATTTGGCAATTGCCAACCTGAAATTCATGCTGCTCTGCTTTGAGAGCATGTCGGGTCTCAGGATCAACTTCCACAAGAGTGAGGTACTAGTCTTAGGGGCTAGTACTGAGGAGCAGACGAGGGTGGCCCAGATGCTTAACTGCAGGCAAGGGTCATTCCCGTTCACCTATCTAGGACTGCCAATTAGTAACCGTGCGCTTACGGCAAGTGCCTGGACCCACCTCACGGGTAAGGTTGCTAGACGGGCGTACCCCTGGATGGGTAAGCTGATGTCCTCAGCGGCTCGTGTGACACTCATAGATGCGTGTATGTCCAGCCTCCTCCTTCATGCGATGGCGGTTTGCCTCCTGGGGGACGGGGTGCATCGGACCAGGGATGGCTCCCGCTCTCGCTTCCTTTGGGAGGCGAACGGGAAGAAACGCAAATACCACTGGGTACGCTGGGATGCAGTGTGTAAGCCCAAGGCCTTGGGTGGCTTAGGTATCATGGATACCAAACTCATGAACCGTTGTCTCTTGGCTAAGTGGGTCTGGAAGATCTTGACTGGGCAGACTGGCCTTTGGGCCGACATACTCAGGGCTAAGTATCTGAGAGCCAAGGACATCCTTGTTGATGACCACGGGGGAGGTTCCCAGTTCTGGATGGCTCTCCAGAAAGTTAAGAACCTTCTTTGCCTGGGCGCGCGTCACCGGGTGAGGAATGGTGAATGCACTAGATTCTGGATTGACTGGTGGACGGGGCCGGCCCCCGTGCGGGGTCGTTTCCCAACGATCTTTGCCATTGTGGCCTCACCAGACACCTCGGTGGCGAAGGCCCACCGGGAGGGAGAGTGGTACATTCCCCTCCGGCGGTCAGTGGGACCGATTGAGGCTGCGGAATGGAGCTCCCTTCTTCGGGAGCTCCCGGTTTTCGAGCCAGCTTCAAACCAGGATGAACTATCTTGGGCCCTTGAACCCTCCGGGAAGTTCTCGGTTAGGTCCCTTTATAACAAACTTTGCGACCGTACTCCCAGAGATCATTATAGGGAGATCTGGGGGATTGCCATCCCCCTTAAGATCAGGATTTTCCTTTAGCAATTGGCTAGGAAACGGCTACCCTCCAATGACAATATTGCGAGGAGATGGGGTCCCTCCACCGGCAGATGTGCCCTTTGTGAGGAGAGAGAGGATATGGATCATATCTTCTTTTTATGTCCCTTGGCAAAGTTTATGTGGAGCACAGTTAGGGAACTGTTGCTCTGCACCTGGAACCCCTCGTGTTTCGCGGATCTGGTCAGATTGATCACTGCGGAGTCGGGTCAACATAAGCGAGTTCTATGGATTTGCTGTGCGGCTCTACTTTGGTCTCTGTGGAACATGAGGAATAAATTCTCGATTGAGGGGGTGTTCCCTTCTCAACTGGCTGATGGGTTATACAAATTGGCGTTATATGTGCAGGTGTGGAAGCCAGTGGCTAGGAGGCAGGACCGTGGAGCGTTGGAGCAAGCGATTGGCAGGATCCGCTCGCTTCACAACTCTGTCCGGGATAGATCGGACTGAATGCCGTTACCTTTTTCCTTTCTGTTGGGGGGATCATAACCCGGTAGGCCCATGCAGAGGAAAGCATGGTCGGGTTTCAGTGATGGGCCGGAGAGCTTGTCGGTAACCCGGCCTAAGTAAAGAAGGCTCCAGAAGACCCGGAGGCAGTATGCATCACGGAGTCCAAGACTTGGAGGATACGAAAGACAAGACGAGTTAGAGTAGAACTCCAGTAGTCTTACCATGTAAACCAGGAGACCCGGATGTCTTTATAAGCGGGCTCCTAGGTCATAGAGAGATAAGTTAAGAGCCATAAGCCGAAAGCCAAATAAGATAGACAAAATAGAGAGAGCTTCCACGTCGGAGTCATCTAAACCCGGCGATCGCCATTGGCGCACCATGTAACATATTATCATATCAGTGACTTATAGCAAGACGTAGGGATCCTCCACCGAGGGGACCCGACCTTGGGTAAAAAACATCTTTCCCTCGTAGAGCTAGACAATCTCCTGAACACCAGAGTCGCCTTGCCCCTCATCTCAAGTTTCCACCCGGAAACATCTGACGTGACAATCCCACGACAGTTGGCGCCCACCGTGGGGCCTGCGGCCAGATTTGTGATCATCAAAGGAGAAGCGCTGCAAGGACGGAGAGAATCGCCGTCGACAAAATCATCAACAACCAAGAGAAGCCGGTCTGGGAGAAATCGAAGAAGCCGGCAATAAGACAGAACCAAGAAGCCAAAGAGCGGGAAGAAAGATCAACCCGCAGCGGATGATTTCATCAATGTCCACACGGAGAAAAATAGTATGCGCGCCGGCTCCTCGTCGCAAAGTAGCACGCGGCTGGCTCCCGCATCAAGAGCAAGCCTGAATCACAAGAAGTCGCAGCGGTAGTTTTGCATGCGGCACAGTTTAGTCGCGACGGCTGAATCCCGTCTAGACTCAGATCGAGTCCTGTTCGCACAAGGAAAGAAAAGGATTACTTAGGAAAGAAGAAAAGCCAGAACTCCCGGGTCTCCAGCTAGCTTGGCTCCCGCGTTAGTCGTTCCATGGAGCAAAGGAAAAGGAAAGAAAGAAATACAAGCCGAACATGTAAGCAGGCCAGCACGTAGTCAACGCAAGAGCCAGGCTGGCATACGAGAAAAGAAAACGTGCAAACTGAGTATAGCTAGTATTCCCGAGGATCAAATATACGTCCGTGTGCAGCCCAGTATCCAAAGCTAGGACAGCTCACGTGAAAGGTAAAGAAGAAACAAAAAAAGGGGTCTACAACAGATCGAAGAAAAGAGAAGACATAAGTTGCATGCGAAGGCTGGGTCACGTACAGGAAAGGAGCGACTGGCACTTCCCACCTAAATAGAACCATGTCCGGTCCGGTTTCCAAGATGAAAAAAGAAATAGAAAAAGAAAAGGAATATGCTGCTACTCGTTGGAAAAAAGAGAAGGCAAATACAATACATGAGTCATGTGTTCAATCAATAACCCGGTGGCGGTCCGGCTTCAACCAACTCATCGGCGAGACCCGGACACGGGCCGGCATCAGACGACCTCGAAAGGATTGATGACCCGGTCATGTACCGGCTTCAGATTAATATTGGGAACCGGGCTACGGGCCGGCTTCCATAGCGACGTGATTATCTTCAAAATTGTCGCGGCTGCCATGACGGTCCGCGCTCATCCATCCATGACCCGGCCACAGGCCGGCTTCGAGCGGCCTTGCAGTCGGGTCTCACCACGTCGCCAATTGCCATAATCCGGCTTACGCATCAACGCCAAGAGTGCTACGCAACTTCGGTTAGCGATGCCCAGGAGTGCTTTGTGATGAAAAATAGTGTTGCCCAAGAGTGCTACGCAACTTCGGTTAGCGATGCCCAGGAGTGCTTCACAGCCAAATATTAGCTTCGCCCAAGAGTGTTACGCAACTTCGGTTAGCGTGCCCGAGAGTGCTTCGCAATATGGCAAATTTAAGGTCTTGGGGGCTGATCGCTTAAATAGCGCAGTTACAAACTCAAGACCCGGCAAAAAAACCACATTGGTCATGGGGGCTGATTACTTAAAATAAAGGTACAGTTACAATCTCATGATCCGGCAAGTATCAGAGCCACTATTTTCTTGGTTTCCTAGCTTAAGCTCGATGTGACTCGCACTTATATGGCCTGATTGCTCACCTGTAAATTCAATCAGCCTGATGCCCATCGGGACTTGTCTGACCCTGTTTTTATCAGAGAAGAGGCGACAGGAAAAATCCATGCGAAAGCCGGCTTATAGTTCAAGGAAACCAAAAGGGTCATCTAAACCAAATGATTTGCAGAACGACAGATAACGTTCACTAAAAAAGCAAATTCTCAGGGTGTACGTACACCATCAGAGTATGAAACTTAGAGAGCTCCGAGTAGCTGCAGGCAGCAGACCCGGCGCTTGGGGGCTACTCATCAGAAAAGTCAGCTATGCTCAAATTGCTATAAGTCCCAGGTTGCCGCAGACTAGAACCCGACACTTGGGGGCTACCCAGTTTGAAGCTATCAGTTCTCAAGTAAGACCCGGAACGCAGCAAGCTACAGATCCGGCTCTTGGGGGCTACTCAGTTTGAAGCTCAAAAGCTATTAAAGTAAGAAATTTGAAGTCCCAGGTTGCTGCGAGCAACAACCCGGCACTTGGGGGCTAGAGTCGGGAAGTAATATTCTCCGAGGTGAAGCATCAAAATCAAATCCGGATCATAAAAATCTGGAGCATCCTTCAGCATAGCCTCCGTATGAGCAGGCTTAATCAAAATCCGGGTCAGATGAACCCGAGTTGAAGCTGGGACGCCCAGAAGAGTCGGCCCAATGATTTAACAATGTAACTCGGACTTTTAGTCCAAAGTATTCATCTTATTTCAGGAAATTAACCCAGATGATTGAGCCGACGGCTCCATCCGGAACATGATGATCAAGATCAAGGTCACAAAGGAGAGCAAACCAAGCTCATATCCAAAGTCCCAGAGATTAAAGTCGCAAAGCGTTGGCCGGGTTATGAACGGGCCGCCAAGAAGAGCCGGACAAACTGATACCCGAGAGCTTGCTTGCTTGATGATTGTTATTGTTTTTTCAGATGATAACCCGGACAAAAGAAGTGACGGCTTCCCCAAGATTATGCCCAAGAGTGCAAGGCGAAGCAAGTCAATTCTGATGTCCAAGTTATCCTGGGGGCTACTGTTGGGGGGATCATAACCCGGTAGGCCCATGCAGAAGAAAGCATGGTCGGGTTTCAGTGATGGGCCGGAGAGCTTGTCGGTAACCCGGCCTAAGTAAAGAAGGCTCCAGAAGACCCGGAGGCAGTATGCATCACGGAGTCCAAGACTTGGAGGATACGAAAGACAAGACGAGTTAGAGTAGAACTCCAGTAGTCTTACCATGTAAACCAGGAGACCCGGATGTCTTTATAAGCGGGCTCCTAGGTCATAGAGAGATAAGTTAAGAGCCATAAGCCGAAAGCCAAATAAGATAGACAAAATAGAGAGAGCTCCCAAGAGAGAGCTTCCACGTCGGAGTCATCTAAACCCGGCGATCGCCATTGGCGCACCATGTCACATATTATCATATCAGTGACTTATAGCAAGACGTAGGGATCCTCCACCGAGGGGACCCGAACTTGGGTAAAAAACATCTTTCCCTCGTAGAGCTAGACAATCTCCTGAACACCAGAGTCGCCTTGCCCCTCATCTCAAGTTTCCACCCGGAAACATCTGACGTGACAATCCCACGACACTTTCCGTCTTAGGCCTTTCTGTATTAGCTCTCCTGTGTGGGGTGCTCATTCCCCTGGACTATAGCCTTCGTGCTATCGTGTGCCTCACTTTGTACCCACCGTCGGCGGAGACCTTCTTGTATGTGTGGATCATTTGGCCGGTTGGCTTTATTAGTTTAAAGCCGGGCTCTGCTCGAGCCTTCCGTCTAAAACACACTCTTCGTCGCTTCATTCGGTGAATCCGCATACCTACCTAAACATTGGGTCACGTGCATCCTGTTGTTGATTAAAAACATGTTGATTCTCCTAGACCCAACGGGTGGAATAAGAAGATTAGATCCTCTCTAGATGGCTCAATAGGCCCAAATCATAGTACCTTTTTGTACGAGGACGAGAGGGACGAGCTCGTCTCCCAGTCCCCCCCTCGGTCAACAGTTCGCTCTATCGGTTGCCGGCTCCGCCTCACCCTCCCCTCGCTGGTGGCCGTTCTCTCCTACGGTGTCGTGGTGGTATCACGGCAGATGCCATAGGATGGCTAAAAGTGTGGGGCCGATGGACGCTGGTGGATCCGGGGAGGGCTAGCGAGCTAAGAAGCTCACGCAAGAGGAAAGAAGAAACGGACACGAGCCGACTCAACCCGGGTCAAGAACAAGCAAGAACAACCAGGAAAACGCAAGAACACGAACGAACCTACACGGTACCACAAACACGCACGATGTACCCAGGTTCGGGGCCCTCGTGAGGAGGTAACACCCCTACTCCTGCCTTGCTTCTCTCTATATGTGTCTCACAAGATCTACAAGGCGCTCCTTGAGCTGTTTTGGTAAGAACTAGGAAGAACTACAAAATGAGGAAGGAGTAAATGCCCTAACAGTGAATGAGACTATAGTTCTGGCTCTCTCGTTCGTGTCTCTCCTCACAGGAGGAGTTATGGCGCTATATATAGAGTTCCTGCCGGGCTATCCGGGAACCCTAATTCCTCCGGGCCCCCCGGACAACAGCCCCCGTCCAACGGTAATGTCGACACCTCTACCACGACCTAGCCGCCGGGCTATCCGACATAGGTCGAGGTAGGCCATGATGCCTCTTGCCGCAGCCGCCGCCGGCCTAGGTGATGATGCTTCCCCTGCCAGAGACAGGACGTGCCTTCTCCATGCCTTGTCTCCCGTCAGTCCGTTGCCAGTACAGTGGTATGGTCACGTCGCCCTTGTCTCATGCCCTTTGTCCCGCGCCCGTGTCAGACGGGAGATGACCTTACCTCCGTGTCAGACGGGACAGTGTCCTTGCCTGCACTTGCCCTGCACTTGTACTTGCCCTTGACTTGTTGCTCGACATGCGGTATGCCGGACACATCCTCCTATCCCGGCACAAGAATACCGGGCTTGTCTCCGCATACCGGCATGGCTATGCCGGGCCTGGACCTCCGACATACCTCACCGGGCCCGCACCTGTATGTCGGATCCTCCTTCCTGCACAACACATATAGATAGAGATCTCGGACATGGTTATGTCGGTTAGAACCTGTCGGCTACCTCCGACATACGCTTAAGTCGGCCAAGCATACAACTTGGTCTAGCCGGGACCCTGCACACCAGCACCGGTTTCGGGCGTCGCACAAGAGAATGCCCCTAGGCCCAGCTACACGAAGATGTCTTAGGCTCGCTCCCAAAGACATCTTCGAGAAGCTGGTTCTTAGGGGAAATCTCTGCCTTTGCCTGAATGAGAGTGAGGGGCTGGGGGTCTATTTATAGTATCATCAGGGGAGACAGCTTGGCCCCTGCTTCCTCCAAAGGGCACCTCTTGACCTTTTCCAAGAGCCACCTCCTTCGTACCTCCAACAGGCGTCCCTTTACCTCCCGAAGAGTCAAAAGACCTTTGGCACCAGGCCAAAGATATTTACCACCGTAAACACGGGTATCTTACCCTTGCCTTTACCCTACCCGGGGGTAGGCCCCCCGACACTAGTCCCCGAAGCTGGTGTAGTCCTGCAGCCTTGGATGAAGGGCTGCACCAGATTTAACCCGAAAACTGCCTTGAACCGAAAGCCGACATAACTATGTCGGGTAACTCGATTGCTCCGACTTGCCCAAGTCGGTCACTTAAGGCCCTGCGACACCACGATGTCGGCCTGATAAGAAATTTTTGGCAAGCCTGTCCGACTTACTGTAGAATCATCCGACATGGTCATCTCGGTTTGTCACCGAGTTCTCAGCCACCCTGGGTTATTGTTCCGGTACTCTCGACATCACCAAATCTTTCTCTCAGATCTCTCGCCGAGACGTGTCACATACATGCTGCACCATTCCGAGAAACGCGCCACGCGGTCTGACAAGCTGTCCCGAAAACATCGCACCGGCCCCACCAGCCGTCACATCTAGCAGGCACTCGAGTGGGTCGAGCACCCGAGGTGCCTCCTCGATTCCTGGGCTGGCAACCGCATCCGATCCGCCGCCGACGGTTCCTATGCTGTAACCCACGGTGCGGCCGATCGTGCGGCCACAACCGCTCCACTCGCGCCAACCGCCGCACGCACGATCCCACGATCGGCTCGAAACCAATCGGGCGGGAAAACCTAGCAACTGCCTCTTCTCCTTCCCTCTTAAATACGGCGGCGAGGTTCCTCTCCTTCCTCCGCATCATCTTCTTCCCTGCTTCCCCACTGCTCTCGAGCGAAACGCCGCCGCGACGCACGCCGCGCACGCACTGCACGCCGGAGAGCTCGACGCCGACGATCGGGAACCGCCACGCCACCGTCGGGACGCGAACCTCTCGCGCCGTACCTTCGCCTTCTCCGGTAAGTTTCCTCTCGAGGTTTGAACAGATCGAACCGTGGTTCGGCCGAGGTAGTTCATCCCCGTTTTTTGCTAGAACAGGCTAGAACTAGGGTTAATTTCTCCGCAGATCATTGTTTCCGTCATCACGACACCGCTATAGGTTTCTCTTCACCAGATCTCGCCATACCTCTCCAATAGCGATTCACCATTGTACTGCTAGCGGTCCTTCCTTGCTAGAACCATTTAATTTCCTTTTAAGTGGTCTCGGTAGATCTTCTTCCATGCTACTCGGGCGTAGATTCTGTTTCAGTGCCGGGAGGCCCCGACTTATCGCAAGTCTCCTCTTGGTGCCCCCGACTTACCATCTTCCTTATGCTGCAGGACAGCTCCGACATGTCTTCGGAGAACACCGACATGGGTACCGAGGGAGTCCGGGGAGGATGGGAAGGGTCCGACGCGTGCCAGGACGACATCGACTGGCTACGCCGAACTCACCGCATCCCGGAGGCGGTCCTCTGCCGACTTCCTGATGGCGAGAACGAACCCCGAACCCAACCCGGGGAGCGGGTAGTCTTTGTCACGCATTTCGAGCGTGGCTTTGCCCTCCCAGCAAGCCCATTCTTCCGCTCCTTCCTCGACTACTACGGTCTGCAACCCCATCATCTCCCGGCCAATGCCATCACCCTCCTTTCCGCCTTCGTGACCTTCTCGGAGGGATACCTCGGCCTCTGGCCGGTGGTCAAGCTATGGGCCAAATACTTCCAACTACGGAAGCAGAGCATCCCCAACAAAGGCGTCAAGGAGAAGGAGATGACGGCTTGCGGGGCTGCCATCGTGGTTCCTCGGAGGGAGTCCGACTTCCCCCGGATCTCGGGCCTAGAGTCCTGCCGCAAATGGCAACGGAGTTTCTTCTATGTCAGAAACTCCGACTCGGTTGAAGGTGACAAGGAGGAAGGGACCGACCTTATCAACCTTCCCGAGTTCAATATCGCTCCCCCGACTGCCCAGCTTCACTGGAGTTCGGACCCGAAGACGCTGGACTCGGAGGTCAACGAGATCCACGAGTACCTCCTTTCGATTAAGGACAAGCTCACCGCCGAGGATCTACTATGCACCTTCGTCAGCCGCCGGGTTTGTCCTCTCCAGGCCCGGGTTCACAAGATTTGCCACATGAGTGGCAGGTACGACCCGACCCGGGTTAGCGTCTTCACGCTCACTCAGGAGCAAGTATACCGGCGAGTCCAGGCTATTGCCCAGGCCGAGATGGACCCATCCACCTGGGCCTGGGGGATGAAGCCCCATACGCGCTCTCGTCCTCCTCCACAAGTAAGCTGGTTCACCTGACCGAGTCAAGCAATTCTCCGACATATTTATGGTACAACCATCTCTGTACTCACGTGTATCTTTTGTTCTCTCACAGAGGTTCGCTCGGCAGCTCCTCGAAGACCAGATCCATGCCGCGGGGGAGTGGCATCCGGACCTTCCCATCCCGGAAACATTGCCCAGCGAGGACCCGGATGACGAAGATCATCTATCCATTCCCCTGGCTCGCGCCTCTGCCCCGGGTAAGCCTCGCGCACCCGTTCCAATCAACGAGTGGTCGGATGACGACGAGGATGAGTGTCGCATCATAGATGTTATTGACGCTACTCCTCTCAACTTCGCGCCCCCAGCGCCTTCGACCACCGCCACCTCCAGCAAGCGAGCCGAGACCCGCAAGCGAGCTGGCACCGGTACGTCGGATACCGGTGGCGACGAGGCGGGCGCCAAGAGAGCCAAGACCGGTAAGAAACCGGGAACCAAGCCGCCCACGAAGAAGAAAGGTCCTCCGACCTCCACCGGGTAAGCCGATTTCTCGAGATCCTTTGCCCTGCTACTTCGACCTCTCTGACAGTACCGTCCGAGTTAATATGCCAATGTCCTGAAACAGTGCCCCCCTGAAGTTGAATCCGACCGGGCCCCAAGGTCGGAAAGACACCGAGGAGGCCGGGTCGACTCGCGGGGAAGGCTCTCCGACCCGCATGAGCCGGGCTGCCACACCGCCGCTGAGTGGCAGCGCCGCGGCCGGGAGGAACAGAGGGACTTCCGCCAGGGATGTCGGATCTGGTGGGGACGCTACCTTCGACACAGTGAGGCGACCCCAGACCGTGTCACCCCCACCCCACTCGGGAGGGGTCCTTCAGCCGCCGACACACCGCCCTCTGCTGCAGCAACCAACGCAGCAACGGCCGCATTCACACCAGCAACAACAACCGCAAGGACAGCGCCAGCAACCTCCACCTGTCCGGACTCAGCAGCAGAGGCGTCCGCCGACCTTGGACACTACCACCTCCAAGGTGATCACCACACCATCCGGGTCGGCCGCCTCGGGCAAGCGTGATGGGACCACGAGTCAGAAAAGAGGTGAGGTTCCTCCGGGCAAAATCCAAGTGGTGCCCCCTCCTCGCGTGGCCGTCAAGACAGCTGCGCTGCAGACGCTAGAGGCCACTGCTGCCCAAGTTCCGCCTGCCGCCGAGTTGCTCATTCCGGGTGCCGACTGTTCAGGTTCACTGGAGCAGTTCAACCTGGACTGGAATGCTGCCGACACCAGCGAGGTGTCCTCCTCTGACCCGAACGCCCGACATCCCGCCGGACCCGGGAAAATTGCCCAATCTTTGCACTCTCTACAGTGCGCAGTTCTCCAGATGACCCGGGACGCTGAGGTACGTCTCTTAATTATTCCCCCCCACTAGTCCCCGAGATTCGTGTGGAGTAATCGAAACTCGACCGAGTGAAGATTACTCGGCGGGAATCTTCTTAGAACTGAGTTAACGCGTAACCCCGTTTCAGGCTTGCCACAAGGAGCGGAGCCGGTTGTTTCAAAAATTGCTCGTCAAGCACAGCGTCCTCCGGAAGAAGTACAAGACCCTTGAGGCGGCACAAGGTACTCTATTCCTTCTGCCGTCATACTTTCCCTTTTCTTATTTCTTCTCCTGACATCCGCGACCTGCCGACTTCGTCAGCTGAAAAGGAGGCCCAGGTTGCGGCTGCGCACCGGACTGCGCTTGAAAAAGAGCAGGCCGAGGTATCCCGGCTTCGCCAAGAACTCGCGAAGTCGCAGCAAGAGCAGGCCGAAATGACCAAGGTGATGAACGAGGTGACGGAGGCGCAGGAGACTCTTGTGACGGATCTCCAATCTCGCGCCAGCCTGGCCGAGAACAAATTGTCCGCCCTCACGGCCAAATGCGACATTTGGTTGGCCGAGTTGCGACGAATCAACAGTCAAATGGACAGTGAGTTTTCTCCCCTCTTGCTTACTGAGTTTCCAATGTTACGCCGCTATCTCCGGCTTGCTCTCTAACTCGGCAATAGCTCTTTTTGCTTCAGAATCCTTCTCGCACTCGCAACACGCCGCTGCCCAAGCTGTTAGCAAGGCCCGGGGCAAGAGAGCGCACCTTGGTCCCATCTCGACTGAGTGGGACGTTGAGGACCATCTGATTGCGCTCAACGCGCGTCTTGTCCCGCTGAAGAGCATCGGCGTAGGCTTGCTCGACGCCGGTATCTCGGTCTTCCGGCAGCTGTGGCCCGGCATCGAACCTCCCAAGAACGTTCCCGAGCTGGCCGATGAGCTGAGGAAGGCCGAGCTGAGACTCCGGGAGTGGAGGTCCTCTGCTGCCCGTGCCGGGGCGGATCAGGCCTTGTCCTTTGTACTATCTTGGTATGAAGAGATTGACCTGGATCACGTCAAGACGCAGCGCGAAAACTCGGTGTGGACCACAGATCCGACTAAAATCCAGCGCCGCCAAGAATCCGCTGACTACATGGCCCAATACTCGCGTCCGCACGAGTTTGTCCCTGGCCCTGTTTATCCGGATGAAGACGAGTCTGACTCCGATGCCGGCGATGCCGAAGAGGAGCCGGAGGAGGAGGAGACCAACCCGGACGAGCCCACCGGAGCGGACGCTGAGGTGGGAGTCCCCGAGTCCGCCGAGCACGCCCCCAAGTCTGGGACTGCGGCCACCAGCCTCGAAGAGTCTACTGCCGCCGTGGCTACATCACCTGCCGCCGACACTGGTCTGGAAGCAACCGCCGTACTCCAGTCGGCCACTCCTGACACCACGACTGCTGCTGCTGCCTCTTCACCGACTTCTGCCCCTGCTGCCGAAAACACTTAGGCAAATTCTTTAGATCCCCGGAATGCCGGGTGCATATGTAACATATACAATTTTAAGTAGAATACTATGCAATTTGCCTTATGGAATCGAGCAAGTACATAGTTATGTCGGATCACTTTTTACCGCGTTCCCGAGTTTACTTTCTCGTTTACTATACTTAGTGACTTTTGCTCTTGTCTACCATATAGGCGTTCGACAGTCGAGTCACAAAATCACGACTATAGCATACGGTACTAGAAAACGCCCGAGTTAAGGTTCAAAGGCATTCGACATAACGGAAGAATAATTGAAAGACGGGGTTAACACACAACACGTGCCGAATTGCTTTTAGACCGAGTCCCCGAGTTCGTTTTCGTGTTTACCACCTTCCACTATCTTTGCTCTTGACTACCACTTTGGGCATTCGTCAGTCGAGTCACAAGATCATTTCACATAGCATACATTACTTAACTTTGAAACAAGGTTGAAAATTCATTCGGCACGTGGGCAACAGGTACGAAAAAGACACGGCAGTCCCCGAGTTTCACCTCGAGATGCCGGCATTCAGTTATCCAGGGACTAAACAAAATACAAATACAGATAAATGTCAGGCAGTCCCCGAGTTTACCCCGGAGTGCCGACATGCGAAAAAACATAAGAAAAGAAGCACCATCCGGATAAGGCAGTCCCCGAGATTCATTCTGGGGCGCCGGCATTTCATTCAGAAGGAACTGAGATACATACATTTTGCCTTTTATGCAAAAAAGGGACGAAGCAAGGCTACATTCCATGGTCGTTTGGTCTCCTCACCGGCTCTATCCATTACACCTTTTCTAGCTTCCTGCGCATCTACAAGATAATATGAGTCATTGTGTAGGGCTTTACTCACCACAAAAGGTCCTTCCCACGGAGGGGATAACTTGTGCATGCCGGCAGTTCGCTGTATCAGTCTCAGTACCAGTTCTCCTTCTCTGAACACCCGGGGGTGTACCTTCCGGCTATGATAGCGTCGGAGGCTCTGCTGGTATATCGCTGACCGAGATAGGGCCAACTCTCTTGCTTCCTCAAGCAAGTCGACATCATTCTCTCGAGCTTCTCTTGCCTCGGTCTCTGTAAACATCGCCACCCTGGGCGAGTCATACTGTATGTCGGTTGGCAACACTGCCTCAGCACCATACACCATGAAGAATGGGGTGTACCCGGTGGATCTGTTGGGCGTAGTCCGGAGACCCCATAGCACCGCCGGTATTTCCTCTATCCAGCACCCCGGAGTCCGCAGGAGTGGTTCTATCAACCGGGCCTTTATGCCGGCCAACACCAATGCGTTGGCCCTCTCAACCTGCCCATTTGCCTCCGGGTGTGCCACCGAGGCCACATCAAGCCGGATTCTCTTCTCCGCACAGAACCGAGCAAACTCCCCTACTGCAAAATTGGTGCCATTGTCCGTGATAATGCTGTGCGGGTAACCGTATCTCAGTATGATATCCTTCAAAAATGAGACGGCTGTAGCTCCATCACACTTCCGAATCGGCTTCACCTCGATCCATTTGGTGAACTTGTCCACCATGACTAGTATATGAGTCATGTTGCCCCGCGCCGGCTTGAATGGACCCACCATATCCAAGCACCATACCGCAAACGGCCATGTGATGGGGATAGTTTTCAGTGCTGCCGCCGGCATATGTATTCTGTGTGCAAATCTCTGGCAACCTCCACATTTTCGGACAATATCTTCTGCCTGTTGCAGAGCCGAAGGCCAATAGAACCCATGTCGGAAGACCTTTGCCACCAGTGCCCTTGAGGAAGCATGGTGACCGCATTCACCTTGATGTATCTCGAGCAGCATTTCTTGCCCCTCCTCCGGGTCAACGCAACGCTGCAGCACTTCAGTGACACTTCTCTTATACAGCTCTTGATTGATTACCGTGTAAGCCTTGGCCCTCCTTATCACCTGCCGAGCTTCCACTTCATTCTCCGACAGGGTTCCATATACCATATATGCCATGAGGGGCTGCGCCCATTCCGGTACCTGCCTCACCGGGAAGACTGGTGCATCTATTTCCATAGGATCAGCCGACATCACCTCTGCCGGCATACCTGGTACAGTCCCCGAGTTTATCCAAATGCTCTCGACATCAATCTCCATGGGCACGGCTTCTGTCTCCGAGCTCTTCGGGATAA
This sequence comes from Poa annua, assembly GCA_026929855.1. Classification (NCBI taxonomy): domain Eukaryota; kingdom Viridiplantae; phylum Streptophyta; class Magnoliopsida; order Poales; family Poaceae; genus Poa; species Poa annua. The sequence continues at coordinate 80,096,665 of CM049433.1, forward strand.
ATATGGACTCCGACTCGGGTGATGGCTTGATAGACGGTTTCTTCAAGTGTTCCAATGCTATGCCGGGTGGGATCGCGGCCTGTGATGACCCCAGCTTGGACAATACATCCGCAGCCTCATTTTCTCCCCGGGGTATGTGCTTGAACTCGCATCCTTCAAAGAATCCGGAAATTTTCTGTACATGGAATCGGTATGACGCCATGTTGGCATCCAGCGCATCCCAATTTCCCGACACCTGCTGCACCACCAAATCCGAGTCACCATAACATTCTACCCGCCGGATGCCGATTTCCTTAGCGACATTGAGGCCATGCACGAGTGCCTCATACTCAGCCACATTGTTGGATGCCGAGAAATGAATCTGGAGCACATATTTCAGTACATCTTGCTTCGGGGAGGTGAGGACCACTCCGGCACCCAACCCGATTTTTGCCTTGGACCCATCAAAGTGCATCTTCCAAAAATTGAAGTCGGGTGGGGGAGGCTCATATTGCATCTCGGCCCAGTCCACCAAGAAGTCCGGCAGCGCCTGCGACTTAATGGCGTCCCTCCTTTCGTAAGTCGGGGCGTACGGAGACAACTGGATGGCCCACTTGGCAACTCGGCCGCTGGCATCCTTGCACCCTATAATCTCGGATAAGGGAGCCTCGCTCACCACTGTAACCGGATGCTCTTGAAAGTAGTGCTTCAACTTGGTGACCGCCAGGTATACACCATAGGCCATCTTCTGGTAGTGCGGGTAATTCTGCTTGGAGAGGGAGAGTACTTCACTCAGGTAATACACGGGCCTCTGTACCACCTTTTCATCTTCTTCTCTTTCCACCACCATTACCACACTTACAACCCGGTTGGTAGCCGCGATATAGAGCAACATCGGCTCCTTGGGCAACGGGGATGCCAACACTGGTGTACTTGAGAGTGTCTTTTTTAAGTCATTAAAAGCTGCATCTGCCTGCGGCGTCCATATAAAGGTTTTACTCTTTTTCATGAGTTGATATAAAGGCAAGGCTTTCTCTCCTAACCGACTTACGAACCTACTCAGGGATGCCAGACATCCGGTGAATTTTTGTATATCCTTAAGGCGAGTTGGTAATTTCATGCTTTCAATGGCTCGGATCTTGCCCGGGTTAACCTCTATACCCCGGCTAGATACCAAGAAACCGAGTAATTTTCCGGCCGGCACACCGAAGGTGCACTTATCCGGGTTAAGTTTCATCCGGAATTTCCTCAAGTTAGCGAATGTTTCTCTCAGATCCTTGATCAGAGTGGATTTCTCTTTTGTTTTTATGACTATGTCGTCGACATACACCTCTGCATTCCGACCTATCTGGTCATGCAAGCATTTCTGCATGCACCTTTGATAAGTGGCCCCGGCATTTCTCAACCCGAAGGTCATAACACGATAGCAATAAGCCCCGTACGGGGTAATAAAAGCAGTTTTTAATTGATCAGCCGGGTTCAACGGTATCTGGTGAAAACCAGAATACGCATCTACAAAAGACAAAAGCTCACACCCGGCAGTGGAGTCGATTACTTGATCTATCCGGGGGAGCGGGAAAGGATCTTTCGGGCATGCCTTGTTGAGGTTTGTGAAGTCTATGCACATGCGCCACACCTTGGCCAGGAGAGGGTCATCCTTTTTCTTCTCTACCAGGACCGGGTTAGACAACCAGTCCGGGTGCAGTACTTCCATCACAAATCCAGCCGCTAGCAATACGGCTAGATGCTCCATGATCGCGGCTCTTCTCTCGTCCGAGAGACGTCTAGTCGGTTGCTTCACCGGCTTTGCATCCGGTCTCACGAATAATGAGTGCTCAGCCAACTCCCTCGGAACTCCTTGAAGGTCGTCATTTGACCAAGCAAAGACATCCCGATTCTCACGGAGGAAGTCGGTGAGCTCGCCTTCCTATTTGCTGTCCAGACTGGTACCTATGATCACCCGGTGTTCTGAGTTAGCCGGGTCCACTACGACCTTCTTGGTCTCTTTTGGCGGCTGGAAGGAAGCATGCTGCTCCGGGTTTGTCATCCCGGGCACACCGAGTTGGGAGGCTTGGGCCAGCGTTACCACTTGCTGGATCCTCTTTTTCTCCTCTGCTATGACCAATGACTCGGCCAAGCACGAGCCGGCAGTAGCACACTCGATCGAGCGCTTGTAGTCCCCCGCGATGGTGATTATGCCATTCGGACCTGGCATTTTCATTTTCAAATAGCCCATGTGAGTGGAGATCATGAACTTGGCCAGAGCAGGTCGGCCAATCAGGGCGTGATATGGACTCTCCAAGTCCACCACCTCGAATTCAAGACTCTCGGTCCGGCAGTTCTCCCGGGTCCCGAACAACACATCTATCCAGACTTTGCCCATAGGCGAGCAAGAAACCCCCGGCACAATGCCATGGAAGGTTGTGTTGGTCGGCAGCAGTGTGTTCAGGGACACTCCCAACTTAAGCATTGTGTCCTTATACATGATGTTAATAGCACTGCCGTTGTCAACCAGGACTCTGCTGAACCGGACGTTGATACTCGGCCCGATGAATGTCGGGTCCACCACCAAGGCGTAGCCTCCCGGCTTAGGCATAACCCGGGGGTGATCCTTCCGACTCCAGCTGATCTCTATCTCGGACCAGTGCATGAACTTGGGTACCGCCGGCATGACGGCGTTCACCTCCATAGTGCGTTGGCGCTGACTTTTCTTGTCAGTGGGCTCGGTCACAAAGATCACATAGCTCTGATGGGCTTCCTGGTAGTCACCCTGGGGGTACCCGCCCTGGTTTCTAGGACCGGCACGGTTGTTACCCCGGACGTTCACCATGTTTACCGGCCTTGCCGGTGGTCTCCTCTGGACTGGCGGGTTAACCCGGACAGCATTGGCCCCGCTCACAGGTGCCGGCGGTCTGGGCGCTGCGGGTTTTTCGGGGGCAGTCACCAGAGATCCCCCTGGAGCTCCTTCCTGCCGCATGCGCTGGTACCAGCTGCACTGCCGAGTCGTGTGGTTGGCTGGTTTGTTGGGCTCGAACGTGTGATAGCAGCAGGGCTTGTCCAGCATGTCCTCATACGTCAAGGGCTTCCTCTGCTCGGCCCAAGTTTTCTTGACCTCTGCCCAACCCTGACCATCAGTCTTCTGCCGCTGGTTGGTACCGGTATTGCCTCTTTCCCCGGCTACCGCCGCTACCTGCTGCGAGGCATAGCGAAAGTCGGGCTCCCTCCTTTTTTGGCCAAAATCATGCCGGTCACTGTTTCTGCCCTGCCCGGACCTGTGGTTTCCCGAGTTCCTCCTACTCGGTTCTCCCGAGTCCATCTGTGGTTGCATTGGATCGCCGAGGGCATAGCTGTCGGCAATTCTCATCGTCTCGGCCAAGGTGGCCGGCATTTCCCTCTGAAGCTTCTGCCAAAGCATGGATCCATGTCGGCATCCCTGCGCAAACCATGAGATGGCTTGGGCCTCCACAACTCCTTCGCAGGAATTGCGAATGGTGCTCCACCGAGTCAAGTACTCTCGGTCAGTCTCATTGTCCCTCTGCCTGCACATTGCAAGCTGCTGAGGTCGGTTTGGTCTCTTGTAGGTACTGGAGAAGTTGCTGACAAAGGCTTCCTCGAAGTCCAGCCAGCTGTTAACACTTCCCTCCCTCAAATTGTTCAGCCAGATTCTGGCCGGTCCCTCAAGCATCTGCGGGATATACCGTACCGCCCATCGGCGATTTCCTCCGGCAATGTGCACTGCTGTCACATAGTCGGTCAGCCAGTCCTCCGGCTTGGAGCTGCCGTCATAGGTCTTGGCTCCCCTGTTCAACTGAAAGTGGGGGACAGGTTGCTCTGACATGATTCGGGGCCCGAAGCAAGCAGGACCGGGTGGACCTTGCTCTTCCATTTGCTCGGATCTGTACAACCGATCCAGCTTGTACCGAGCATCATTTGGATCCAACTGGCGAGTCCCCAGTCGAGACCCCAGAGCACTCTCATACACATGATACCCGGCCTTGGCCAATGCCGAGTTGCCGTCATCGTACCAGTTCAGGTCTTGCCCGCCCACTTGCCGGGTCTGCAGTGCTCCAACAACTTGCTGCCTCGGGGCCTGGTTAGGCGCCGGGTATCGGGGTGGGTATCCCCGACCGACCGAGTTGGCATTTTTGGCGTGCCGATTACTCGGAGCTTGTCGGCTTCTGCTCTGGGCTTGCCCAGCGTTGCCCTGGCCTGCAATCTGCTTCCCGGCATATGCCGGGTCATATGTCAGCATCTGGAGCTGCTGATCTCCTCCGGGATTCCTACTCCGACTCTGGTTTCCACCGACATGCGGGGAAGAAGCCTGTCCTCTGGACATGCCACTGGGAGCCCGGGTTGAGTGAACAACCTGAGATCCACCCCCGGCCTTCTTGACAGCCTCATTCTGCCGGGTTGCCACCTCTACCAGCTCATTGACCCGGTCCTGTTGCTTACGGCGAGCCTCTCCGGTTAGACCGGATAACTCGGCCCTTGCTGCCTCGGCAGCCCTGAGGGTCTTGGCCGGAGAGCTGTAATTCGGCCTAGCCGCCGACATTACGCTCGGAGTCACACTGGGTGCAGCTCTGCCATCCCTATCTATCTCGGCATTGAGGCCCTTGCCTCTTCTGCGCACCTCGGCCTCACGGTTCGGCCGACCTCCTACCGGCGAGAAACCATGAGCCGCGTCATACTCACGCTGAACTCGGTCGAAGTCCCTTCGGACTTCTGCTAACTTCTCTGCCTCCTCCAGCAAGCTCAGCCGCTCTGCCTCTAACTCAGCTGCCCCCGGCACAGTCAACCTCTCTACTGTCTCTCTAAGAGGTTCAGTCCTTACCGGGACACGAGATGTCTCGGCGCCGCCATGGCCCTGCCTCTCCAGTGCCTGCTTGGCCCTCCGGGTCGACCTTGCCTCGGGCTCCAAGACAGGGTCTTCTGTCGGAGGAGCCGTCACCCCGGCCATCATGACCGCGCAGCTCTCGGGGCGAGTGGTACGCCGGCCGCGAGCCGCACAGACAGCTGGGGGATCCTCGGCCACGAGCACCTGCGCCGGGTACTCGCAGACGAGCTCGGTGCCGACATAGGTGACGAAGTTGCCAAACTCGATGACGCAGCCGTTGGTCGGAAATGGCCTGCCGCGAAAGCAACCGGCGTTGTCGCTGACGAACTCCATGTCGCCGAACTTGACGACGAGTCCGGAGAGGACACGCACGGGGCCCGTCCGGATGAGTACACCAGCCAGCGCCTCTCGCTGCCCCACGGTGGGCGCCAACTGTCGTGGTGGTATCACGGCAGATGCCATAGGATGGCTAAAAGTGTGGGGCCGATGGACGCTGGTGGATCCGGGGAGGGCTAGCGAGCTAAGAAGCTCACGCAAGAGGAAAGAAGAAACGGACACGAGCCGACTCAACCCGGGTCAAGAACAAGCAAGAACAACCAGGAAAACGCAAGAACACGAACGAACCTACACGGTACCACAAACACGCACGATGTACCCAGGTTCGGGGCCCTCGTGAGGAGGTAACACCCCTACTCCTGCCTTGCTTCTCTCTATATGTGTCTCACAAGATCTACAAGGCGCTCCTTGAGCTGTTTTGGTAAGAACTAGGAAGAACTACAAAATGAGGAAGGAGTAAATGCCCTAACAGTGAATGAGACTATAGTTCTGGCTCTCTCGTTCGTGTCTCTCCTCACATGAGGAGTTATGGCGCTATATATAGAGTTCCTGCCGGGCTATCCGGGAACCCTAATTCCTCCGGGCCCCCCGGACAACAGCCCCCGTCCAACGGTAATGTCGACACCTCTACCACGACCTAGCCGCCGGGCTATCCGACATAGGTCGAGGTAGGCCATGATGCCTCTTGCCGCAGCCGCCGCCGGCCTAGGTGATGATGCTTCCCCTGCCAGAGACAGGACGTGCCTTCTCCATGCCTTGTCTCCCGTCAGTCCGTTGCCAGTACAGTGGTATGGTCACGTCGCCCTTGTCTCATGCCCTTTGTCCCGCGCCCGTGTCAGACGGGAGATGACCTTACCTCCGTGTCAGACGGGACAGTGTCCTTGCCTGCACTTGCCCTGCACTTGTACTTGCCCTTGACTTGTTGCCCGACATGCGGTATGCCGGACACATCCTCCTATCCCGGCACAAGAATACCGGGCTTGTCTCCGCATACCGGCATGGCTATGCCGGGCCTGGACCTCCGACATACCTCACCGGGCCCGCACCTGTATGTCGGATCCTCCTTCCTGCACAACACATATAGATAGAGATCTCGGACATGGTTATGTCGGTTAGAACCTGTCGGCTACCTCCGACATACGCTTAAGTCGGCCAAGCATACAACTTGGTCTAGCCGGGACCCTGCACACCAGCACCGGTTTCGGGCGTCGCACAAGAGAATGCCCCTAGGCCCAGCTACACGAAGATGTCTTAGGCTCGCTCCCAAAGACATCTTCGAGAAGCTGGTTCTTAGGGGAAATCTCTGCCTTTGCCTGAATGAGAGTGAGGGGCTGGGGGTCTATTTATAGTATCATCAGGGGAGACAGCTTGGCCCCTGCTTCCTCCAAAGGGCACCTCTTGACCTTTTCCAAGAGCCACCTCCTTCGTACCTCCAACAGGCGTCCCTTTACCTCCCGAAGAGTCAAAAGACCTTTGGCACCAGGCCAAAGATATTTACCACCGTAAACACGGGTATCTTACCCTTGCCTTTACCCTACCCGGGGGTAGGCCCCCCGACATACGGGTTACGGTAGTGCAGCCCTGCCTACCCCCTCCGCCCCCGCACGTCGTCCCTGCCTCCCCTCGCTTCACGATGGGAGCAGTCAACCGGAGCCGCCAACCCGGTAAGCATACTTAAGTTCTTGTTTATCTTGTAATTTTTTTATAACTCCCAACTTATTTTGTTTGTGTTAACTCTTAAGGTGTACTGATATTTTTGAATTCCTTAGTTAGTTTTTAATTTTTGCTTGTGTTTGTTGTAACTATACAATTTCTTATGAAGAAAAATAGTAATATTACAGCTCTTTATCGGAGAAAGGATGCGTATGCTCAGGATAACTTCTTTCAAGTCCTTTTTTCTAGAAAAAGGAGGATGCGAGTCCCCGGTCTCTGCATCAAGTGATACACACAGCCATTCACACTTATTAATCAAACCAGATTTACAAAGTATAATATTGAAAACAAACTGAAGTTAACCTCTCGACAAAAAGGATCGCTACCACTATGATGGGGTGACTAAGATCGACTTCTTTCAAGTCCTAGAATGTGGGTCAGCGTAAAGGGGAAAAGCATGGGGACATTGAAGCAAAGAGGATTGCACCTTCTTTGGCATCATTCTTTTTTCTATCACTAAGATTTTAGGTTTGCTCGAGATGTTCGTGTTTTAAACTATTTGTATTCGAATCTCGCACATTTAGAACATATGAACGTAATTATTCGTGGTATGGTTTTTCATATATTATTGTGAATCGATTTTTTATTTATTAGTTTTGTTGGCAAAATAAAAAATTCTTATTACAAAATTGCATTTTAGAAGAGTGACCAATTTCGCCGACAGGGATCCCCTGACGCAGTGCATGGTGACATGAGAGTCACTGGCGTGTGGGCCACCCAGACGTGGGGCCCACACATCACTACATCAGTGACCCCACGTCAGAGGAGCCATCTCCCACTTTCGCATGGCCGTATCTAGCGGGTAGGCCGGGGGCCATGGTCCATCCAGATTTTTCGAGTTTTTTTACCACCTCATATAAGAAGCATGTCTGTTGGGCCATACTGGGCTCTGTGGCTGTGATGGGCTGAGTTGCTGACTACTGCTCGCTCGCTAGCCTCCTGCTGCCTGCTCGCTCCTCGCAGCTTCGCTCGGCTTGCTCACGCCGCCGTGACGACCTAGCTGCCTTCCGATGCGGTGACCCCCCTCGCGCTCGCGGGCCTCGCCCTCGCCGACCCGCCCCCGCCCCCCTCGGCCCTCGGCCTCGCCGGCTCCAATCCGGCCACCGCCGCCGTTCGGCTAGGGCCAATTTCCGGCCACTGCCGCCGCCTGCCGGCCGCCCGAGCAGACAAGTAGAGAACTTCTCCTGGCCGCAGCCCGCAGGTATTCTCAGCCCCCGATTCTATGTTTGGCTATGTATTTGCCTGTTCAACTTCAAGTCACAAACCGAATAGTGAAAGCTATCCCTATTTGCTATGTATTTTGTATGAAATTGTTAATTTCTGTTTGTAATTGACAACCAAATTAATTGATTACAGTTGTTAATTTTATTTTGTGACTGTAGAATTGATCATGAAGAGGAATATCGACATTGCCTGTTCGAACTATTTTTTTACTAGGATCACCCACATTTGAAACATATATATGGATATACATAACGTCCTAAATTGATTTGCTATCTATCTTATTCATTTGGCAACTTTTAATCGTTATGTGAAATTTTTGTGAAGAGTGCCCACCCTCTATTTTTTTTCTGGATCCGCCAGTGCAGCCTCGAGTGTTTCTCAGAGGCGTTGGAAATTCATCATGGAATTGATCTTGCTATTCAGCTAGGAATGTGACACATTATCGTTGAGACAGATTCTCTGAACTTAAAGCAGCCTTTGCTATCTTCATCGCTCGATCAATCAAAGTTGGGTCACCTGTTCATAGATATTAAGTACCAGCTTATTACTGAGTTTAGTGATTATGCTGTGCAGTATTGCCCGAGGGCATGTAGTAAGCCTGCTCATCCGTTAGCAGCGCTGGGTATGAGGAACCGACAGTCGGATCTTTCAGTTTGGCTGTCGGATTTCCTGAACTTTGTAACCGGTCTTGTGACCAGCAATATCGCTGTGTCTTAATGGAATGTCTGCGTTCCTGTAGAAAAAAGACACATGTAGACAAAGGGTAACTCCGAACCCGTCTCGAAGGTTACCATCAGACTGCAAAACGATTTTCAGAAGGATTCCGATTACCCAAAGAAATATCGATGATCCAGAGTGTAGAGGGGAGTTGTCGCATCAGGATCTAGATAACGGCTCGAGGTTTGAGCCATCTTGTATTCATTGTGGCGATCAGGGGGTGAGAGGAGAGAGTGGTGCAATCACTGTTGGTGTTGTTGGTTGGGAGAGAGGATAAGTAGAGAATAGAACCGGCGTGATCGTGTCGATCACACTAGCCGTTGACGAGCATACGGCTAGGTTCATCGTACATACATTATGTGTTTAAATTATAACCTGCAGTTCTAACCTTTTTCTATTTATTGTCAGCATGGAGAAGTCACTATAGTAAACAGGGTCAGTCACAAAGTAGACAACAAGTAGTCATCTGACAGTCGATGGAGGAAGCTTGTGTTTCTATGGATCCTCGAGATTCAAGCTCAGATTCTGATTGGTCCCAGCTTCAGGCGGACCTGCTCATTCGGATCTTCAGCAGTCTCGAAATCCCAGATCTCTTCAGCTCTGGTGCGGTCTGTCGTTCCTGGCACCTCCATTATCTGGAGACCCGTCGTCTCCGCCTGTGCTCCCCGAATCAGAGTCCCTGCCTTGTTTATTCCTCCGGCGACCATGACGCTAACACCGCCACCCTGCACAACATGTCCACTAACAAGCTTTACCATGTCAGCCTCTCAGAGCCCGCCTTTCGCACACGTTACATTATGGGCTCCTCCCATGGCTGGCTCATCACTGCTGATGAGCGATCCAACCTCATTTTTGTCAACCCTGTAACCAGAGCTGAGATAGCTATGCCTCCACCTGAAACCATGCACAATGTTAGACTCCGCCACAGTGAAGACGGTTTGCCAGATGAATATGATATCCTGTACATGGATCTGATCACTAGGGATTTTGACACTGAAACTGAGCCATATGATGTTACACTTGAAGAAGGCCGCTTCTACTTCTATATGAGGGTCGCACTTTCTTGTGATCCCTCCAATGGAAATTGCATAGTCCTCCGAGTACACTCCCCAAATTATCATCTCTCTTATGCTAGGGTTGGGGACACCAAATGGACTTGGATTGATGCAAATAAAGATTGCTGGAGTTATCAAGATATACTTTATAACAATAATGATGGGTTGTTTTACGGTGTTCGTGGTAGAGGTGAGATCGATTCTATTAATCTTAATGGATCTTCTGCTGAAGTGAAGGTTATTTTGAAACCTGTCATATCCTATCAAGCACATAGCAGATATATTGCTCTGGCACCATGGGGAGATTTTTTCCAGATATGGAGACACGATACATATAATAGGAAGAACGGGAGAAAGGACCGAGTTGCAGCCAATTTTTTTGTGTACAAGGTTGATTTTGTTGAACAAAAGATTGCGGAAACAAATAATCTTCAAGATCATGCATTGTTCATTGGTTTCAACAGCTCGTTCTTTGTTCCGGTTAAAGACTTCTCTACGTTGATTCCCAATAGCATATATCACACGGATGACTCGATGGAGTATATCTTTTGTCACAGACACAATCTTAGACAGGTTGTTGTCTTCAACATGAAAGATAAAAGTTTCCTTGAGTTATCACCACCTAGTTCCAATTCAAGATTGAACTGGCCACCTCCCGTATGGATTCAACCTTCACTTACTTGAGGTTTGTGAAAATTACTTATACATGACATATATAGATCATTTTATTTATATTAATGTTTAGTTTTTCGTTGTATGTATTATAGTTGGCCAGCTAGACCTTGTAATAGGAACATGTGCCTGCGTGATCACTTCTAAGTAATGCACTAGTGCTTACCATTTCTTTAAATATTATCCCTTGGATAAATGTTCCGGGTCCAAATTCAGTAGGAAGAAATTGTTACAGTTGATTTTGACAAAGATACTTAAATGAGAACCCTGTTTGTTTCAAATGTAGTAACAGGATGTGCATAACTTGTGGTGCTGTTAAAAAATGCTCAACTTTGTATGCTTCTTATGACCGTCAAATGTAATATTATACTTAATTCTAGACCATTTAACCTCTCTCTCTCTCTCTATATATATATATATATATGTATATGGGAAATGTTGGGCTACCATGGTGGGTAGCTATACACCCTTATCCAGCCATTAGATCACCCTGAGAGAACACAAAATTCAAACCTGAGAGATAAAGAGAGCACAAAATTCAAACCTGAGAGAACACACCAAACAAAACGGCGTCAAGAGCACGTTAGCAGAATATTAACCCACTGGCCCACATTTTTTTTTGCCTTCCTCACCTCAACCAAAGCCCATCTCACCGCACGGTGCCTCCCTCTCTCCTTCCTTCACTCACACCACGCCGATCCCCACCATCATGCGGGAGCGAAGCTCCGTGGCCGGACGTCGATGTCGGCTAGAAGGAGTGGAGGGGCTCAGACGGCGGATTAGAGGTGCGGTGGTGGCGCGCGGGTGGCCCGAGGTGCTTTCATCGCAGGATCTGGGGCCGTGGTCGCCCCTGCCGGTGGGGATGCTGCCGGTGCGGCCAGATGGTTCGACGCCGGAAGTGGGATGGGTGGCCGCAGCGCCATCTGATGAATGGAAGAAGATGGGCGATTTGGTTTCTTTTCTCTCTGCACTCATAGGCATTGCTGTTTGGATCTGGCATGTGTTTTCGTCGATTTCATTGGTTTGGCTGTTCCTGTCGATTCCATATTCCACGTAAAATACTGGGAGAGCTCTGCCCGAATCATAGGCGCTCGGTGGTGTACGTCGGCGATTCAGCTCCATCTTGATCTGCAGTGTCAACGGCTTGAGAACCTGGAATACATATGCTCCTGCCGGTATGGCGGTAGCGCTTCCTTGCTCGTGGCAATCACCAATCAGTGCTCCATCTCGCCAGCGGCAGGGAGACGGCTGGCCAGCGGAGGCGGCGTGAGCAGTTGCTGGCGCGCAAGGCGTCATCCCAGTTCCCGACCTAGGACCCTCGGTCGGTTCCTCCGGTGGTGTTGCTGGAGATGCACAGCGGCGGCCAGGATGGTATGGAGTCGGGAGTGGAAAGGGTTGCGGTTCCACGGCTTGCCGTCGCTGGAGCTTCTCAGGAGTCACGTTCGCTGCGCACGGCGTCGGCCATGGCTTCAAGGAAGGAGCCCGTCGAGGTGCGGCCGGAACGCCACCTCCCGTTTCATTGATGTGTCGTTCCTTTGTGGACTCCCGTGTTTGCCGTTCCTCTGTTTCCTGAGAGTTTATTAATGCCTAACTTTTCGAGACAATTTAATGCATCTTTAGTACAGTACTCCAGAGCACATCTTATCTCCCTGTTTTTTCTCCTGTTGTTTGAAGTGTCGGTATGCAAAAGCTTCCTTGTGGGGTTTCTTCGTAGAGTAATTTTTTCAGTAGAAGATTTCTTCAAGTTCTTTTATGCCTCTCCTTGCTACCATCTAATTAACCTGGATGGTATGTTGATATGTACTATTGAACTAATATTTGCCATGTGTATCTCTGTGAAGCAGCTTGGATGATTACATTTACATCCATGATTACTTGGTAAATAGGAACTTGCAGAACACTGCAAAGGCATTCCAAGCCGAGGGAAATTTGTGTCCAGATCCTGTTGGTGAGTGCGACACGACGGTGTGTCGTGATCAAATTACATAGTTGCCAGGAAGGCTCCATTTTAGTTTCCAAGCTTTTTCCAGGCCAAAATGACACATAGTTAGGTAGACAGTGCCAATTTTGTCTATTTTGAGATGAAAAATATTTATTGCTCTTTGCTCGTGCCAGAGAGACTCATGACTAGACGTGCATCAGGACATATGCATATGTGCTAAACATAGTACTGTATTCGACTATTCGTCTGATTTATCTATGCCAGTTTGATCTTTCTGCCTTCTGAAGAACGGAACTTATGTTCTCTTGCACTAACATATGCCATTTTAACTAGCAATTGACGCCCCACGAGGGTTCCTCTTTGAATGGTGGTCTGTCTTCTGGGGACATCTTCATTGCAAGGACGAACGACAAGCATTCTGATGTTGCTACCTTGTACGTTGAGGTTCTTATAGGCTTTACTGCTATAGCACATGCACATGGTTATTACTTTCCTATAATGTTGCTTGCTCTGCTGCTGCTGCTATGGCTAAATGATATGACTCTACTGTAAACTTCTAAGTGTTCATGCATGCCCACTACTTGCTCACTGGTATAATCTTATCCTAAAGCATGCTGAAAATTTCCACATGAACAATGAGGCAAAAATCTAAGAATTTTTCACACTAGTGCTGGGAGAAGTAAAGAAAACCACACTACTGCAGGTATGACCTCATTTTTAAATTCTTCTACATAAAGATTATTGTCCTTTGATTTGTAGCTAGAATCTTGCCGTGGGTAATTTACAACAGAAACACCCATACTTAATGGAGCAGTTAATTCTACTCGTACATTTTGATCTTTCTGATCTCTGCACTCTTGCACAAGTTTCTATATGTAATTATCCATATGTACCCTTGCACGAGTTTCTAAGCTTGTACACTTTTGAAAATTCCCCCAAATCATTAGGCTATTAAGTGTTAAAATTAGGCACATGAAAAAATTGTAGAAAAATTATCATGTGTACATTACAATAGAAGATAAAAAATATCATTCTTATAAAATAAGATATCTCTTTCTTTCTTGTAGTAAAATGTCATCACATTCTCTTGCTGACATTTTTACTTGCACCTAAAGTCATATTTTTCTACCATTAATATTGATGCTTTATTAAAGTAAACACTTGAATAAGTTCATATGGATGAACCTATGCTCATAACATCAGATTTCATATACCCATTCAGTATTATTCGAAGATTTTATGAATGAACCTATGCTTATATGAATGCAGGTAAAATTGCAGTAACATGACTGCGTATTACAATAACATTAAGGTTGACTACTTTGAAGACGATCTGTTAGGAGTACTAGAAGTTCTTAAACCCTAGCGATTTTGAAAATGCAGTTTCCTGAGCTAAAGTTACTTTCCTACTTCTGCACTAGGTTTGTGCTATATAATTTATTTTAATCATTTGTTATTTGCATTGTGCAGGGCAGTTAGTAGGCAATGGCAGTAACGAGGTGTAATACCAAGCTCATGCATGGCGAAGAACTGAAGACTGGAGAATCTGATTTTGTCAAAAAATGGAACTGCAGCAAATCATGTGTCATGTAGTTATGTAGTACAGTCTAATTAACTATCTGTATCCCGAGTTTAATGCACGCAGCATATCGTGTGTCATGTAGTTTCTCTACCGTCTACAAACAGAAATATATCATAACATGGATTAGTGATTGGGAGGAAAATTTGTGCTTCTCTTGCTTTTTAGTTTGATGAATTTGTTTGCTGCTATCAGATGGATTGATCAATTTATTTTTGATGATTATGTAAAATTTGGAGCAATAGCTTGAAATTTGTGTCTATAAAATTGCTAGGATTTGCTCAACGCTAAAGCTAAGTACATGTTTTGCAAGTCGTTTTTTCGGCCACGAGTTCTTTTCTAGAGCCTCAGTAGATTACCACCATTTAATCCTACCTAAAGTTTATTTATACACACTCATAACAGCAACCGCTACCCAATTTTCCTCAAAAGTTTAACAGGAACATTGTTTCAAAATAGGCTCGTTTGTGACAACAGTTATCTGCCATAGCAGAACGGCATGTAAAAGATTCCCTTTTAATCTGTTGTGTCTAACGGACAACATTGACAACGTCAACAGCATGCAAGCACTGTCCATTGCAGCTCAAACCATAGAGATACAGTACTATCAATATCCAACGGCTCCTAGGGTATGCATAGGTACCCGCCATGGTACTACTCCCGGGTGTAACTACACCCATATGTGTTTCGCACATGTATGAAGTATCTATCATACCGAGAGTTATGTAACATGTAGTATGGAGTATATAATGCTATTTTAGTACTATAGATACTTCTTTTTTGGTATTATGTAGAAAATTTCTACATACTTCTCTTTTATATGCACATATATCGATATTTCGAGTATATAGTGTAAAATATTTGGACAGTTGCAACTTTTTCATAAAACTTGTTTTGGGGTATCTTAGATATATTATATGAACATACTCAAACCGATAAAGTATGACAAATACTTCTGTATGGTGGTATATGAGACGTGGGTGTAGTTACACCCGGGAGTAGTATTCTACTCCCGGGTGTAACTACATCCACGTGTGTTTCACACATGTATGGAGTATCTATCATTTCGGGAGGTATGTAACATGTAGTATGGAGTATATAATGCTATTTTAGTACTATAGATACTTCTTTTTAGGTGGTATGTAGAAAATTTCTACATACTTCTCTTTTATATGCACATATATCGATATTTCGAGTATATAGTGTAAAATATTAGGACAGTTGCAACTTTTTCATGAAACTTGTTTTGGGGTATCTTAGATATAGTAAATGAACATACTCAAACCGATAAAGTATGACAAATACTTCCGTATGGTGGTATATAAGATGTGGGTGTAGTTACACCCCGCACCCCGGCCCATGTCCGGACCAATTAATTGCGCACCCCACCCGTCCCAACACCTACCCCGATTCACCACCCCACGATCCCCACCGCCTTCTTCCCCCCGGCGCCGGCGAGCGAGCGGCGGCGGAGGCCGCGGCGAGGGAGCCGGCGACGGATGCCGCAAGGAATCCCCGCAGAGGGCACCTTCTTCTCTCCGGCGCTGACGAGCGAGCGGCGGCGGCTGCCGCGGCGAGGGAGCCGGCGGCGGAAACGACAAGCTTCCCCCAAGCAGCACCTTCTCCCCGCCGGCGCCGGCGAGCTCCGCGTCTCGCGTCACCTTCTCCACCGCGCCGCCGCAGTCCCCACAACCCATGATCTGGAGGCGATCCAACGCCGCCCCGACCCCTCCGCTTCCGTCCAGGGCCGAGCGGACCGCAGCTCGAGCGACGCCTATGGGTGCCCATCGCGCCACGCGCCTCCTGGATCTCGCCACCGGCCGAAGTTCCCCTGCGCCTCCATGGCGCGGCCGGCAAGCTCCGTTTCGCCCGGCGCACAGGCCCCGCGCGCTGTCGCTGGCAAGCAGGCCATGCGCGCCGCCTCCGCGTGCAGCACATCTGTGCCTGCAAACAAGTACTAGCCGCCCCTCACCTCCAACGCACATCCACAAAGGGCCTCCGCCGCCTGATCGCCCCGCCTGTGGTCGACGGGCCTCCGCCGCTCGTCCTCCTTGCTCGCCCGACTGAGGACCGCAGCTGGGCGCCGTGTTCTGGTGCGGTGGCTCTGCTCATCTCCGACGGACGCACTCTGAACCTCCCAGCGTGCTGGTCCGAACCTCCCGCCTGGCGCGGCGCGATCCCGGCCACCTCCTGCCCGGCACGGCCCTCCGCTGTATGTTGCGCACCGCGGCGGTGTTTATCCAGTTCGGGCACAACCACAGCTGTTGTCCGAGCTCTGTCTGTCAGGCTTGTCAAATCCAAAAGCTTTGGATATCTCCGGTTGCTCATTGATTGATGTATGTATACATCTGGGCAAAGTCTGGTTGACTCAACTCCATGGCACTTGGTCGTTTGCTTCGTTTGTAGCAGCCAAACACTCTTTGCAATGCAGTATACACGGTACCAATCGTTTAACTGGGCAGTTACTTTTTTTTAAAGTTCAACTCATTCGTTGTTGAAGTTCATTGTACCGGATGATCTGAAATCCGTTTTGTTCACTGGGTCGGAATATACGAACTGCTTTTTCTACTCTGAGGTCCACTATTTCTCTATCAAATTAATCTCACAGTGTCAATTTATTTGTGCATCAGATCTTTACATCAATTAATTAGATAGCTTAAATGAAGGTTCATTTTTTATTTAAGGGCAGTTCATTAGATCAACCACGTCGAATCTGGACACTTTTATGAAGTGGTTTGTGTCAATTCTTGATAAGTTGTTCATCTAGTAAATTAGAATCGTTTGACCTGAACCCGATATGAACTGTTTTTTTTCACGTTTTGGCATAGGAGCAGGGAGTGACATGCTTTTCTTGCATGGTGATGGATGGGGTCATATGTAAACTTCTTCCCGTGATGTAAACTGTTTTTTTTCCTAGAGGTTAAATGAAGGTTCACTTCATATATTTTTTACAGTTCACTTCACCCCAGTGATAAGTGATACTCTCTGATGGAAACTTCTTTTTTCCTTACCTTTTTTCATTTCTTTGTCTCATGAATCTGGGCTGGTATGTGAACTTTTTCTTGCTGCAGATTAAATGAAGGTCCACTTCATATATTTTTAAAGTTCATGGCTATTTTTGGTAGTTCACAGCAACAAGTGATAATCCCTAATTTGATATGTTATTCTTTTTTTTCTTTTCTATGTGAACTTTTTTTTACTTGGAGGTTCATACAAGCTTAAATGAAGGTTCACTTGATAATTTTTTATTTCGTCTGAAGGTTCACATGTCATGCGTGAGAAGGTTCATATATCATTGTCGAGACAGTTCTGAAAACCTCGTTCCAAAAAGTTTAGAAAAAAATTTCACTTCATTCATAAAAAAGGTTCACTTGGTCTAGAAAAAAAGTCCATATGCAGTTGAAAAAAAAAGTTCACCTAGTTCTAAAAAAATGTTCACGTAAAAAGTTCACTTCATGCTCCGTCTAAAGGTTCACATGTCAGGCGCGAGAAGGTTCACATAGCAGTCGCGAGAAAGTTCAGAAAGTTCACCTCGTTCCGAAATAAAAGTACAGGAAAAAAGTGCATATGTCGTCTGAAGGTTCACATGTGAAAGTGCATGGTTGCCCCCATGCGTGGTTTTGGTAATTAATGACAATCCTTATGGACTAATGTTTGCTTTGAGATATACTTGTAGATCTTGTCCATAGGAAAAGATTGGAGTTCATGTGTTGGACTCTAGTAGATTACATGATGATCAACGCTCTACTCAAGGGTTTATATGAAGAATGGTCATGTGAAGAGTTGAGCTCATTGCAAGTATGGCTTGGAATAGAAGATTGAGTGAACAATCATGTTTACCACCAAGCCATCATACATATCAAGAGAAGAAGATGAAGTGCAAGCTCAATATGATGCATCTCGAAGATATCATTTGATTGAAGGTTGCAAAGGAGTCATGAAGACGATGCTTAGCGAGGCCCTCCCATAATGGAGTATGGGGGAGCATTTGGAGAAGTCTTCATCAAGCATGTGCTAGCAAGCACAATCAAGAAAGGTGTTTCAACTTGAGAGAGTCAAGATCGTCATCATCGAGCTCAAGTGGAATGCGCAAGGCAAAGGTATGATCTTGATAGGTTTTCTATTTTACCGGTCTCATGGTGTTAGTGGGAGACCGGGTTTTAGGATAGACGGCGTACTATCAAGAGGGGCTCTCAAGTGAGTAACTTGATCGCATCGTTGTGGAGAGCTCAAACCTTTGCATACTTGGCATATCATATTTCTTGGTTCTTATTTGGCTTTTATGGTGGTGAGGAATTAGAGCTTGGTTCATCTCCATGTCAAGCTCTAGTTCATCGAAAACGGTTTTACCTTGGAAAACTAGTTGCGTTTTCGGTGGCGGAAATATTGCCGGTTCAACCGTGAGGAAAGTCCCACACCTTGCCATGTGTGGTGATTTTACTCTATTTATGGGATGCAATATTTTCACTTTTTGTAGCCTTCTCCTTGTCGGTACCTTTCCAACGGAGTTGGTCTCACCTCATTCGGAGTTCATTTGCAAAAGTTATAGCTGTGTTTTTGGTGTTCGGACAGGCCCGGTAGTACCGGAGAGTTTTGTTCCGGTAGTACCGCAGTCAGCCGGTAGTACCGGGCTCGCTGCGGTAGTACCGGGCTCTCTGCGGTACTACTCTCTGAAGTTGGTTTTCGGACGTTTTGGCACGGATGGCCCCGGTAGTACCGGGGTTGGAGCCCAGCACTTGGGCCCGGTAGTACCGGGGTATTTTTCCCCGGTAGTACCGCGCGCTCGGTTTTCTGCGTTGACGAAGGTACCGCAGGGCCGGTACTACCGGGCTTTAGGCCGGTACTACCGCACTTGCGGAACAAGAAGTGCTGCAACGGCTGGATTTTTGAGTTGAGCTATTTAAGGGGCCTTCTTCCCCAATGGTTGACAAGCTCTAGAGCAAGTCTTTCTCCTCTCTCTCCTCCATTGTTGCCCTTTGTAAAGCTTGCTCTTCCTCTCAATCCCTCCCATGGTTCTTGCTAATATTTGAGGGAAAGTGAGAGGTGATCTTGGTCTACGTTTCCACCGATCGTTTTCTCCTCTATGTGAGGGAAACCTTGTAGATCTTGATCTTGGAGTTCTTGGTGCATCTCCTCTTTGTTCTTCCTCTCTTATTCCCCCATAAGCATTTGTTGCTTTGTTGGAATTTGAGAGTGAAGGATTTGAGCACTTGTGCTCTTGCCTTTTGCATTTGGTGCATCGGTGTGCTCTCCACGAGGATTCGTGGAAGTTGAAAACTTGTGAACTTGTTACTCTTGGGTCCTTGGACCCTAGACGCCTTTGTGGTGGTTGGACCCTTGTGTGGTCACTTGAAGCCGTTCGGGAGCCCCCAATCCCATTGTGGGTTGTGCCCCGGATTGTTGTTGGAGGCCGTTCGGGAGCCCCCAATCCCATTGTGGGTTGTGCCCCGGATTGTTGTTGAAAGGCTCCGGATTCCGCCTCGAAGGAATTCCGATAGTGGAAGGTGAACCAAGCCTTTGTGGTGCGGTTCATCGGAGAAGAAGGTGAAACCTTTGTGGTTGTTGAACCGTTGTGTCGGTTCACACCTCTCCAACGAGACGTACTCCCTTAACAAGGAGGAACTCGGAAATACATCCTCGTCTCCGCGTGCTTCGGTTATTTCTATACCCGAGCTTTTACTTATGCACTTTACATTGTGATAGCCTTCGTGCTTGAAGTATTCTATATTGCTATCACCTTGTTGTTTGTCTTGCTTAGCATAAGTTGTTGGTGCACATAGGTGAGCCTAGTTTATTTAGGTTGTCGGCTTGTTAATTTAAACATCTAGTTTTATTCCGCAATTATCAAGCCTAAACCGGAAAAGTTTTAAACCGCCTATTCACCCCCCCTCTAGGCGACATCATTGTCCTTTCAATTGGTATCAGAGCCTGGGCTCTCTTTTTGGGCTTTACCGCCTAGAGAGTAAAAGATGTCGTTTAGAGAATTAGTGCACGATCCCACTTTCATATTCGATGGCACAAATTATGATGTTTGGAAAATTTGCATGCTTAATCTTTTTAGGGCCATGGGTCCAAATTATATTAAGAGGATTGTAGATGTGAGTTTATCTCCTCCAAAGGATTCCCAAGAATTATCTTTAGATGATGAGGTAAACTCTCATCTCGAGACTCAAGTTACTAATGGTCTTATATGTGCTTTGACCGATGTAGTTCTTGCTTCAATCATGCCTTTTCGAAATGCACATGAGCTTTGGACCAAGCTTCAAGATATATATGAAGTGTCCAAAATTATTGAGGATGATTGTTCTCCCTCCACCTCCGGTCGTGATGAGTTCACAACTTCTTCCACTTCACCAACATGTGATTCGTCACAAGGTATTGATATGG
Organism: Poa annua; assembly: GCA_026929855.1. Lineage (NCBI taxonomy): Eukaryota > Viridiplantae > Streptophyta > Magnoliopsida > Poales > Poaceae > Poa > Poa annua. The sequence goes on from CM049433.1 coordinate 80,117,103, forward strand.
TGAGTGGTGATAGAAATTGCCTTGGTGATGGTGAACTTACTATTGATTATACTTCTTCTCTATCACATTGCAATGTTCTATCTTTGGACTTAAACTCTTCTAGCACTCCAAATGTCATACATGCTAGAGTTGATAGTCCTTGCATATCATGTAATAGTTGTTTAACTAAATCTCATGATGATATGCTTCATATGTCTTGTTGCCATGAAAACAATACTTCCATATCCTCTATTTCTTGCATGACTAACAATGTAGAGGAATCCCAACACTTGTTGGAACAAGACATGGAACTCAATGGAGCTTCAAGTATTTCTTCATCCTCTTCAACCATTAATCATGTTTGCCTTATGGCTAAGGATTCCGAGGTATCTCCCACCTCGAATCCAAATAGTGATGATGTGGATGAGGATTCTCATGAAGAAGGTTTTGACTTTGAATCCTTAACCAAGATGGGTGAGATGGTACTTGGTGCTCTCCCCAAAGGTAGTAAAGCTATCCCTCCTCTTTGTGAAATCATTGATTATGTTACTAAGAGTAGGGAATTCATTGAGGATTTGGAAAGTCAATTTGATGAGAAATGTCAAATTGAGAGAGATGACTCTATCACCATAGCTTCTTTGAAAGCTTCTCTTGAAGAGGAAGAAGAGTTTAGGTTTTCTCTTGAAGAGAAACTTGAATCCCTTGATGAGTCTAATGATCTTATTATTACTAAAATCATTAAGGAAAGAGATCATGCCCTTGCTAAGTATATAGTGCTCAAAAATGAAAAAGTCGAATTTGGTGTTGGCAATGCTAGACTAAGTGAGGACATAGAGAAACTTGACAAAGCTCACAAGGCTTTAGAAAGTGAACACTCTCTCCTCATCAAGTCTCATGATCAACTCCAAACTCAACTATCTAATAATGATAAGCTTGCAAAATTGTCTTCCTCCATTTCTAATGATAATGATGCTTGTGCTACTAACTCCACTTCTTGTGAAGCATATATTTTGAAGGAGAATGTTGAGCTAAGGGCTCAACTTGAATTGCTAACTAGCAAGTATGAGAAATTGGAAGAAAGTCATGAAAAGCTCTCTAGCTCTAATGAGGATCTTCTAGCATCCCATGCTAGGCTAAAGTTAGCTCATGAGGCTATCTCTACAAAGGTAACATCTTGTGAGCCTCATGTGGACAATGGCACAACTTCTACTCTTAATGCTATATTGCCATGTGCTAGTCCTAGTGATTCATCCACTCGCAATGTTGCTACATCTTGTGATGAATTACTTTCCATGCCTTGTTGCTCTAACAATGAAGCATCTATTTCCTCTAGTGTTTGTGTTGATACTAACCATGTAGAGGAATTAAATGAGCTCAAGGCCCAAGTCACTTCTTTGAAGAAAGACTTGGAAAAGCGTCATTTTGGGGATTCTACACTTGACAATATGTTGAGTGTTCAAAGACGCCCAAATGACAAGAGTGGACTTGGATTCAACTCCAATATCAAGAACAAGTCCAAGGTTAACAAGATGAACAAGGGCCAAGAACAAGTCAAGGATTCGGCCAAGATTGTTTGCTTCAAGTGCAAAGTTGAAGGGCACCATGTTAGATCTTGCCCTTTGAAGAAGAAGGCTCTTAGTGATAAGCAACAAGGGAAGAAACCTCAAGTTCAAACTCAAGCTCCTCAAATTGAAGAACGGTCTCTTCCCAAGAAGAATCAAGCTACCCCTCCTCAAGTCAAGACTCCAACTAAGAAGAGAGGAGGAATTAGATGTTGCTACCTATGTCGTGAGAAGGGTCACCTTGCTTCTTCATGCACAAATGGTACCTTATCCAACCCCATTATAATTAATAATGTTTATTCTCTTCGAAAGGATAAGGTTGGCAATGTGTTTGCCAAATATGTTGGTACTCAAAGTGGTGTCAAGAAAAGAACCATTTGGGTTGCCAAACCTATTGTGACTAACCTCTTAGGACCCAACTTGGTTGGGGACCAACAAGCTAAAACTTGATCAATAGGCGTTGTTGGAGGACATTGGAGACTTGGCTACACTATGAAGAATTAAGGGATCTTCATCAATTATATTCTCTCAAGTCAAGTCATATGGATTATATTGTTCTATCTCATATCCAATGTTCCTCCTTGCGGTAACTTTTATTTAAATCATATATACATTGAAAGTTGCTTGCACCCTTGCATGTGTTAGGTTTTGTACCTTGCTAGTGTTTGTATGTGTTGTGCTCTCTACTTACTTATCTTGAGAAATCAAGTATGTGTATTTTGGTTTGCACACCATCTACTTGTTTTGAGCCCTATTGCTTTTATTTGCTATCTTATCTTGTTGGCTCTCTTTGAGAGATAAATGGACTATCCACTTTTGGAGAGTGATATGCTTCGTGCACTTTACAATCCTAAAAATGTGTGTACATGAGGAATACCACTTAGTGTTGATATATCAATATTATCTATTCTCTTTGTGGTATGTCATGCTCATGAGAAATTCAAATTATATAATGTCCATTAATTTCTCTAGTTGTTTTTGTTTGCCTCTTGTTTTAAAATAAATGGATTATCACATTATGGGGGAGTAATAAGCTATGTGCATATTACAAGCCTAGAAAATGTGAACATGTGAGGTTTTGCCACCTAGAATTGATATTGCTAATTATCTTGTTCCTATGTGGCATGTTGCTCAAACAAGTTCCCATTTACTTAAATGCTCATTGTCTCTCACTCTTTTGGATCTTATTCGTGGAGGATGTTCTTGATATGGCTTTCCCTAAATATGTTCTCATATATCTTTTTGGGAAGCCAATTGATTCAAGCTACTCCTTGGAGTTGCTTTGCATTATCACATGATTTGTGAATCTATCAAGAATATCTATCTAAGCATGGCTTTTAATTCCTATTCTTTGCCTCATGCTTATGTTTTGTGAATATGATCTTGAATATATCCTTGCAATCTACCACCGAGAAATATCTCCATACGTTACTTGTCTTGACAAGTGATAATCATATTTGGGGGTAAATATGTTGATCATATTCACTTTGGCTCTTGCTTTGAATTGCCTTATTTGATTGCCAAGTATTTGCTTTTGATCTAACTCTTATTTGTCTTCCTTGTATCTTTTGGATACTTTATTGCTCTACTTGAAATTTGTTTTGTGCTTTCTTGAGTTGGGAAAAGCAATGATCCAATTCTTGTGCATTGACATTCAAAAGTCATACTTTTTGATAATGCACTATTCTTTGGGAAGCTATCCTACTTTGAGTGGAACATCGTTCTTTAAATTGGTATTGCAATTTCTTACCTTTCTTGAATATGACTAGTGTTTGAATATCTATATAAATATATATATGGAGAGTGATGATCTCATTTGTGTGCATTTTGTATTCAAATGCAAGATCATAAATAATGCACACATCTTGGGGGAGCAATCCTATGTGCTTTCGAACATTAGTTGTCTTCATTTGGTATTTGATCCCGATGACGTGTCTCTTTGGAAGACAAACATTTTTCGTTTTGTCACTTTGTGCCATCATGAAAAGTGTAGAGGGTTTGGTTTATTATTTGATGTTATTTTCTTCAATTGGTTTCTTGCTTTCATTTGGTATCTTTTCAAAGTGGTTTCTTCAATCATGTGTTGATTTGGGCCTTTGATATAATTTGGACAATTCTTTTTCTTGTCGCACTTGTGTGTGCTTTCTTGGTTTAATTGGTGTTTTGTCCAAATTATATCTCTTTTGGTTCTTGAAAGTCTTGTGCATGCATATTTACTACATGTATTTCTTTGGCATGCTTACTTTCGTTGAACCAATATATAGGATAAACTCCATCAAATCCTATATGGCTAAGATGTGCATGAAATTCAATTTCACATTAATATGCACATATTTATGTGGAGTTTGTCCTATGTATTGTAGTTGCTCTAACTACTTTGGACCCAATGAGTTTGGGTACCATTTTGTACTTGAATTTGTTTTAGGTACATGTGGAGATGCATTGGAAGCTTGTCTCATTTACAAGGAAGGTGGTGTCACCATGTGTTCATTGGAGCCAAGTTTGGATGATCGTTAACTCTTATACTATACATCACCAATGCTATCTCGGTAACAAGTATCTACCTCATGCATACATTTCTAGTTTTCAACCTTGTGTAGGTTGTATCTTGGCATGAATCTTTTTGTTGCAATTAATTTGATTCTTGCAAAACGTCTTTATTGCAAATGTGAGTAAGCCGGGATGATTACATATAAGAGGACTATATATTCATTTCTATGATTCATCGATCCCAATTATGTCAATCTAGCACTTTCTACTTAAAGTCTCTCATGTGCAACATTGATGAATTTTCAAAATCATTTGCGTTTTGTGTTACTTGTTATCTTACTCGGAGCATCCATTTGTTAACCTTTATCCCTCGTGGATAGTTTTTGATGCTATGATGAGTATGTGTTGGAAATTCATTTATATTCCGTTAAGATATAATTCGGCTTTGTGCTATGTTTTTAAGCAAAGATCTTATTGGTGTATTTATGACTTCCTCTTGGATATCATGATTCTTTACCCTTGTATCTATCTTGTGTGTACATGTTTATTTGTAGACCCATATCTTAGTGATTCGTGTCTACTTAGAAACTTATACACATAAGAAAAGTTACATCTTTAATTGATATTCCAATTCTTTAGTGACCACCTCTTTTTGCTTTTGATTCTTTGGTGGTTTCTAAAAGGCACAAGCTTCATTTTTTTGTGCTATGCTTTTTGCATTTTACTAAGCTTGTGGAGCTATTTGCTTTATCTCTTTTGGTGTGGGGGTATGGGAAAGACATGATATGCACTATGTGCAACTCTTTTTGAAAGACTATGTTGATGCTTTGGCTCATCCTTGTATTAGTCTCCTAAAATGTCTTTGTATCTCACACCCATTCTTTTATTTGCCGCTCCTTGCTCTTGTTGCAAAACATTTTATTAGGTGAAAGTTGTTTTGCCTCCTTTATCATTTACATTCTCTTGCATGAGCTTGTGTTCGAATTCATCTAGGAGGGAGTGAGGATTCCATGTTGTGCACACTATATTGAAATACAAATCCTATTTATGCACGTACCTTGGGGAGTTCCCTCATGATATTTAGAACACTTTTCGGATCCTTTTGATTGCTTGCTTCTTTCGTTGAAGTATCTTTCCATTTGATATTCTTTTGCAATCTTTGGATCCTCTATATAGTTTGATCTCCCTCCATCTACTCGTCATTGGATATGTGCATTTGATTTCACTCATATTATGAGAAATGCACACATTATGGGGGAGCTCTCACTATATTTGCCTTCTAAGTTTTTCTTTCCATTTCGGCAATCGATGCCAATGGGGGAGAAATTTAGAGGGTTTAAGAGAATATGGGTTTGTTCTCTTGCGGTTCTCTTGCATCCTTGCTCTTTGTGTTGCATGGTTGCTTCAATTCATTATATAAACCCTCGTAAAAGGGATTGTCATCAATTACCAAAATGGGGGAGATTGAAAGTGCATGGTTGCCCCCATGCGTGGTTTTGGTAATTAATGACAATCCTTATGGACTAATGTTTGCTTTGAGATATACTTGTAGATCTTGTCCATAGGAAAAGATTGGAGTTCATGTGTTGGACTCTAGTAGATTACATGATGATCAACGCTCTACTCAAGGGTTTATATGAAGAATGGTCATGTGAAGAGTTGAGCTCATTGCAAGTATGGCTTGGAATAGAAGATTGAGTGAACAATCATGTTTACCACCAAGCCATCATACATATCAAGAGAAGAAGATGAAGTGCAAGCTCAATATGATGCATCTCGAAGATATCATTTGATTGAAGGTTGCAAAGGAGTCATGAAGACGATGCTTAGCGAGGCCCTCCCATAATGGAGTATGGGGGAGCATTTGGAGAAGTCTTCATCAAGCATGTGCTAGCAAGCACAATCAAGAAAGGTGTTTCAACTTGAGAGAGTCAAGATCGTCATCATCGAGCTCAAGTGGAATGCGCAAGGCAAAGGTATGATCTTGATAGGTTTTCTATTTTACCGGTCTCATGGTGTTAGTGGGAGACCGGGTTTTAGGATAGACGGCGTACTATCAAGAGGGGCTCTCAAGTGAGTAACTTGATCGCATCGTTGTGGAGAGCTCAAACCTTTGCATACTTGGCATATCATATTTCTTGGTTCTTATTTGGCTTTTATGGTGGTGAGGAATTAGAGCTTGGTTCATCTCCATGTCAAGCTCTAGTTCATCGAAAACGGTTTTACCTTGGAAAACTAGTTGCGTTTTCGGTGGCGGAAATATTGCCGGTTCAACCGTGAGGAAAGTCCCACACCTTGCCATGTGTGGTGATTTTACTCTATTTATGGGATGCAATATTTTCACTTTTTGTAGCCTTCTCCTTGTCGGTACCTTTCCAACGGAGTTGGTCTCACCTCATTCGGAGTTCATTTGCAAAAGTTATAGCTGTGTTTTTGGTGTTCGGACAGGCCCGGTAGTACCGGAGAGTTTTGTTCCGGTAGTACCGCAGTCAGCCGGTAGTACCGGGCTCGCTGCGGTAGTACCGGGCTCTCTGCGGTACTACTCTCTGAAGTTGGTTTTCGGACGTTTTGGCACGGATGGCCCCGGTAGTACCGGGGTTGGAGCCCAGCACTTGGGCCCGGTAGTACCGGGGTATTTTTCCCCGGTAGTACCGCGCGCTCGGTTTTCTGCGTTGACGAAGGTACCGCAGGGCCGGTACTACCGGGCTTTAGGCCGGTACTACCGCACTTGCGGAACAAGAAGTGCTGCAACGGCTGGATTTTTGAGTTGAGCTATTTAAGGGGCCTTCTTCCCCAATGGTTGACAAGCTCTAGAGCAAGTCTTTCTCCTCTCTCTCCTCCATTGTTGCCCTTTGTAAAGCTTGCTCTTCCTCTCAATCCCTCCCATGGTTCTTGCTAATATTTGAGGGAAAGTGAGAGGTGATCTTGGTCTACGTTTCCACCGATCGTTTTCTCCTCTATGTGAGGGAAACCTTGTAGATCTTGATCTTGGAGTTCTTGGTGCATCTCCTCTTTGTTCTTCCTCTCTTATTCCCCCATAAGCATTTGTTGCTTTGTTGGAATTTGAGAGTGAAGGATTTGAGCACTTGTGCTCTTGCCTTTTGCATTTGGTGCATCGGTGTGCTCTCCACGAGGATTCGTGGAAGTTGAAAACTTGTGAACTTGTTACTCTTGGGTCCTTGGACCCTAGACGCCTTTGTGGTGGTTGGACCCTTGTGTGGTCACTTGAAGCCGTTCGGGAGCCCCCAATCCCATTGTGGGTTGTGCCCCGGATTGTTGTTGGAGGCCGTTCGGGAGCCCCCAATCCCATTGTGGGTTGTGCCCCGGATTGTTGTTGAAAGGCTCCGGATTCCGCCTCGAAGGAATTCCGATAGTGGAAGGTGAACCAAGCCTTTGTGGTGCGGTTCATCGGAGAAGAAGGTGAAACCTTTGTGGTTGTTGAACCGTTGTGTCGGTTCACACCTCTCCAACGAGACGTACTCCCTTAACAAGGAGGAACTCGGAAATACATCCTCGTCTCCGCGTGCTTCGGTTATTTCTATACCCGAGCTTTTACTTATGCACTTTACATTGTGATAGCCTTCGTGCTTGAAGTATTCTATATTGCTATCACCTTGTTGTTTGTCTTGCTTAGCATAAGTTGTTGGTGCACATAGGTGAGCCTAGTTTATTTAGGTTGTCGGCTTGTTAATTTAAACATCTAGTTTTATTCCGCAATTATCAAGCCTAAACCGGAAAAGTTTTAAACCGCCTATTCACCCCCCCCTCTAGGCGACATCATTGTCCTTTCAACATGTCATGCGCGAGAAGGTTCATATATCAGTGCCGAGACAGTTCAGAAAGGCTCATTCCAAAAAAGTTTAGAACAAAAGTTCACTTCATTCATAATTTTTTTAAATGTTTTCATTTAGTTTAAAATTAAATCTAAACCGTACGTAATTTGAAAAAATGGTTAAAGTAAAAAAGTTGCGCCTACTCAACAGCTTTGCAACGCCATATCATTTGTGTTGTTTCGATAAGCGGTTTAAAAGTAATTGAGAAAAAACTATCCGCCAGATCTGAAATCCGGAAAACAGAACCATGTATATTAGAAACTGCTCTTAATCCGTAACTAATCTCGCAAGTTGATAAGAGAAGAAAAGATGCGCATTTTCCATACCTTTCTAACGGCGTATCGTTTGCGTCAATCCGACAAACGGTTTGGAAATGGCGAGCGAAATACTGTGCAAAAATGGAGAAATGGCTGAAATCCGCGTTTTGTATATTCAAAATTGTTTAACAACCATGCATAATTTGAAAAAGTTGTTAAAATGAAATAGTTGCGCAATTTGCATAGCTATCCAACGGTATATCACATGCATCATTCCAATAAGCGGTTCCAAAACCACGTTAAAAATCGTTCCGGAAAAGACATAGTTCCGTGTGAAGGTTCACATCTCCACGCTGAGAAGGTTCACTTCGTTTTCCGAGGAAGTTCAGAAAATTCCTATTTAGCTTAAACAGGAACCGGTTCCTGTTTAGCTGAGTTATATATATATATATATATATATATATAGGGCAGGACTAAACAGGAACCTCCCTTAAGAGTTCATATTTAGCTTAAATAGGAACTATCCTAATTAGGGAAGGAGTCAACCCGGACCAATTTAAAACACGTCCCGACAGATTTAAAGCTCGTACCCGACTCAAGTTCACCTACCGCCCCCGATCCATCGCCACCTCCTTCCGCCGCCGCCGGCGAGCGAGCGGCGGCCGTGGCCGATGCGAGGGAGCCGGCGGTGGAAACGGCAAGGACCCGCGGCAAGAGCACCTTCTTCCGTTGGCGGCGGCGAGCGAGCGGCGGCCGCGGCCGACGCGAGGGAGCCGGCGGCGGAACGGCAAGGACCCCCGGCAAGAGCACCTTCTTCCGTCGACGGTGGCGAGCGAGCGGCGGCGGAAACGACGATGTGGTCCTGCAAGAGCACCTGCTCCTCCATGGCGTGACGCCCTTGCTTATCCATGGCGCGGAGGACCTGCTCATCCGGCAAGGCAGCCCTGCTTCCCCGCGGCGCGCGTCCCTGCTCCTCCCGGGGCGCCGGCCTTGCTCCTCCGGCGAGGCGGCGCTACTTCCCCGCGACGAGGCGGCCTGTTTTCCACAGCTTTGTCTGAACTCACGCGTCTCTGTAGCTCGAGCGTGGGTTCTGAAACTTGCTTGCATTAGTTCTGAACTTTGGTGGTGCTGGGCACGCACTTCACTGCCCCACCGAGATGAATAAAAAAGGTACTGTAGTATAGTATGTGAAAGCCTCGTATGTAAACTTCTCCCAGCAAGTGGCATGCGTGTTTTGAACTTCAGAAATCAAATCCGCTAAGAAGCACGATAATTATTTATTTTGGGCAGTAAACAAAATGTGAGTTGCAGTCACACACACAATTTTCGACAGTTTACTAGTACAAATGTTCACGGATATTTTTGGTAGTTCACTTCATTGACTGTGAACAAATGTGAACTTTTATTTTGTTACATTGGATTTGAGCAAATGTGAACTATTTTTTTACTCGAATGTTTATAAAGTTTAAACAAAAGTTCACTTTTTTTTTTTGAAGTTCACTTGGTACAGAAAAAAGTTCACGTGCAGTTGCGAAAAAAGATCACCTCGTTCGGAAAAAATGTTCACGTAAAAAGTTCACTTCATGTTCCGTTTGAAGGTTCAGATATCATGCGCGAGAAGGTTCACATAGCAGTCGCGAGGAAGTTCACAAAATTCACCTCGCTACGAAAAAATGTTCAGGAAAAAAAGTTCACCTCATATTCCGTCTGAAGGTTCACATGTCATGCGCGAGAAGGTTTATATATCATTGTCGAGACATTTCATAAAGCCTCGTTCTAAAAAAAAATAGAAAAAAGTTCGCTTTGTTAAAAAAAAGTTCACTTCATTCATAAAAAAAGGTTCACTTGGTCCAGAAAAAAAGTTCACGCAGTTGCGAAAAAAGTTCACCTAGTTCTGAAAAAAAAGTTCACGAAAAAGTTCATTTCATGCTCCGTTTGAAGGTTCACATGTCATGGGCGAGAAGGTTCACATAGCAGTCGTTAGGAAGTTCGAAAGCTTACCTCGTTCTGAAACCAATTCAGAAAAAAAGTTCATAATTCGTGTGAAGGTTCACATGTCGTGCGGAGAAGGTTCATATATCATTGCCGAGATAGTTCAGAAAGCCTCATGCCAACAAAGTTTAGAAAAAAAGTTCACTTCATTTATAAAAAAAGAAGGTTCACTTGATCCAGAAAAAAAGTTCATGGGCTGTTGCAAAAAAAAAGTTCACTTAGTTCTGAAAAAAAGTTCAAGAAAAAGTTCATATTTCGTCTGAAGGTTCACATGTCATGTGCGAGAAGGTTCACACAACATTCGCGAGGAAGTTCAGAAAGTTCACCTCGTTCCGAAAAAAAGTTCAGGAAAAAAGTTCATATTTCTGCTGAAGGTTCACATGTGAAGCGCGAGAAAGTTCATATATCATTGCTGAGACAGTTCAGAAAAGCCTCATTCCAAATAACTTTTAAAAAAAGTTCACTTGGTCTGAAAAAAAGTTCATGTGTAGTTGCGGAAAAAAAGTTCACCTAGTTCTGAAAAAAAAGGTTCACTTCAAAAAAAATCTACAGTTTATGAACAAAACATAAAACTACTCTACGATTGAAAGTTCACCAACACATAAAAAGAAGTTCACTATCGTATTAGTCAGTTTTCGGCCGGAAACTCTACACATAAAAGTCAAATCTATGATGTTTGTTTATTCAAATGACCATATCTAAAATGCAATAAGTAACTAAATGAGTCTAATTTGGCCACCAATTGTCCGAACCTTCGACTTAAACAACAACATGATGGTAAATTTAAAAAAATTCACGTGATGAGGTGTGTCAACGTTTTAATTAAGTTTAAACTTACTCTTAATCCGTGCGTAATTTGAAAAAATGGTTAAAGTAAAAAAGTTGCGCCTACTCAACAGCTTTGCAACGCAATATCATTTGTGTTGTTTCGATTAGCGGTTTAAAAGTAATTGAGAAAAAACTGTCCGCCAGATCTGAAATCCGGAAAACGTAACCATATATATTCGAAACTGCTCTTAATCAGTGACGAATCTCGCAAGTTGATAAGAGAAGAAAAGATGCGTATTTTCCATACCTTTCTAACGGCGTATCGTTTGCGTCATTCCGACAAACGGTTTGAAAATGGCGAGCGAAATACTGTGCGAAAACGGAGAAAATCGTGAAAATCGTATTTGTAGATTCAAAATTGTTTAAAAACCATGCGTAATTTGAAAAACTAGTTAATATGAAAAAGTTGCGCAATTTCTGTAACTCTCCAACGGCATATCACATGCATCATTCCGATAAGCGGCTGAATAATCATGTTAAAAATCGTGTAAAAAAAAAACATAGTTCCGCGTGAAGGTTCACATCTTAACGCCGAGAAGGTTCATTCCGCATTTCCGAGGAAGTTCAGAAGATTCCTGTTTAGCTTAAATAGGAACCGGTTCCTGGTTCCTGTTTAGCTGAGTTATATATATATACATATATATATATATATATAGGTTAAATGGTTTCTACTCCCGGGTGTAACTACACCCATGTCTCATATACCACCTTACGGAAGTATTTGTCATACTTTATCGGTTTGAGTATGTTCATATACTATATCTAAGATACCCCAAAACAAGTTTCATTAAAAAATTGCAATTGTCCTAATATTTTACACTATATACTCGAAATACCGTCATATATACGTATAAAAGAGAAGTATGTAGAATATTTTTTCATACTCCCTAAAAAGAATATGTATAGTACTAAAATAGCATTATATACTCCATACTACATGTTACATACCTCCCGATATGATACATACTCCATACATGTGTGAAACATACGTGGGTGTAGTTACACCCGGGAGTAGTATGAATATGTATATATATATATATATATAGGCAAAATGGTTTCTACCCTCGGGTGTAGTTACCCCCTAGCTATTTGGCCTCCACGTGTCCTACACCGTACGGTCTTCCAATCCTGCTTCCGGGCACGCAAAATCTATATCTCCAAACCCGTTAGCCCACATGCTGTTTGTTTACCGATTAGAAAAAAGTGGAAGGCAGGTACGGGGACGGCTGCCTATATAATGCGCACCACCGGCTATCTTGTTTCAAATCTGAAACAAACCCCCCCAGTTTCCCCTAGTTTTATATTCAGGAGCTATGAGACGTGCTGTAGATGGAAGTACGGAGAGGCTAGATGAATTGATCAGAAGCCAGCCAAGGAACATGCTACGCATGGAAGTATGGAGGGACTGAATCTGATCAGAAGCCAGCCAACGAAGGTGCGCACGTCATGATTCTTCTTGAGTAAGTACTACCCATCTAATCTGATAAATAGTATTAGTAGTACTAGATCGTGTTTTGATTGCAAATCTCTTACTAGTTTTTTTTTGGCTTGCAGGCGCTACGCACAGAATGATGGATGTAATTGAGATGATTGACGAGCTGACTGGGATCATCGTAAGATCATTGTAGATTAATTTGGGCACTTCATCGTGAAATGGATAGAACAGTACCTGCTTCTTTCAATGTAGTGAGAATGAAGACTTGCACGGCATGTGGCCTTTCAGGCCACAATGTTAGGACCTGTGGGCAACAAATTGATAGAGAATGAAAGAACACTCGTCAGTTCGGCATTATATTTTTGTTCACTCTAGGATATTTGTTTTTTATAGTCGCCAATGTTATAAGCGGCAAATCTATATTGTTTTCCCTTTCAAATAGAATTTGTGTTCTTGCCTCGATGTAATATTCCCGAAGATAATAAAGTCGTTGGATTTGTTCTTGTCGTGTATTGAAGTATGTATGTAAATTTGTGTTCTGAAATTTAACTGGTAGTATGTGGCTTGTAGTATGTGAGTATGTATCCTTATAGGATGGAGTATGACGTGCATGTATGGAGTATGGACGTATCACTTATTAAGATGGTGGTATGTATAGTTCATCATGGTGGTATGTAGTATGATTATTTATAGAATGGTTTTCGTCTGATAAGGTACGTACGATGGTGTATGTTGCCTTGTATGGATCGTTATGGTCCTGATATATAAAGTGGGTGGTACGTAGTATGAAACAATCTAATAATTGGTCTGGCGTATGTCGCATCAGGTATGGAGTATATATGGTCGTTATAATACAAGATGTACTTACCAAAAATGTAGTATGATGTATGGAGTATGTCACATCAGGTATGGAGTATGAACACATCATATATTAAGATGGTCGTATGTATAGTTGCGCGGTGGTATGTAGTATGATTACTTATAGTATGGTTTACGTCCGATAAGATATGTACAATGGTGTATGTTGCCTTGTATGAATTATTATGGTCCTTATGCATAAAGTGGGTGGTACGTAGTATGAAACAGTTAATGCATATCATGGGGTCTCCGTTTGGCTAGATGGAGATTTAAAAATTGATTTAGGTCGTCACATCCCTTGATGCTTTAAGATCTACAATCACACCGTGGTAGCATTGGTAGTATAAAAACATTTTTCATGATGGGGAGTTTGCGATCAGATGCACATGCACAGAAGAAAAGAAGGAGCAGGGCGTGCCGACTCTATCCTACCGGCCGCCGGGTGTGATCGACCGAAAAGCTAGCAGTCAGTTCGTAACAAGATAACCAGAATACTCTTATTCGGCAGATGGGATAAGAATTATGATCGTTCAAATTTCAAAAGCTGTTGACCGCAACAAACATGTACCGATAATGATAGAATAAACAAAGGAAGTAAATTATTTAACCAAGTATATTATGCCAACGGGGTAGTAATGTATTGCCCCGTTAGCCCGTTTAGTGTTGCCCCTAGGATCGATCCATAATAGCAGCCGGTTCGGTAGCAACTCTTGGGGGACACGTGGAGGCCAAATAGTTAGGGGGTAACTACACCTGGGAGCAGTATGAATATGTCCTGGACATATTCATACTACACCCGGGTGTAACTACACCCATGTGTGTTTCACACATGTATGGAGTATCTATCATACCGGGAGGTATGTAACATGTAGTATGGAGTATATATATACATATATATGAGGCTTACTAATAAATATAAAATGCCTTAACTACTTTTTTAATATCCAACTTTCCAATTCTTCAGTGGTCCCTGAAGCTTTACCTCAACCTATCCCTTCTTTTCTAAGGTACTAGCATACTGTTTTGAATGATCCTAAAACAAATTATGATTTCTTTTAGCGTTATAATGTCAGTTTCCTAATCTATTGGTATCCCTGTTTGTGATGATTGAAATTATTTATCATATAAGATTAGGTAATGCATTTCAAATTAAAGCTAAGATCAACTAGCTTATACAAAGTAATGATGAATAAGTCCAATCATGTAGCTCATCAATCTCCAATTCTGCACAAAAGTCCAATCAATGATCACAAAACTGTAAAAATAATCATATTGCATTTTCTGCAAAGTCAACACTAATATTTGTTAAATCTAGCGTTTGTTTGGTATAAATAACTAATAATCATGTCTTTTGTGCTAAGAAACTGAATATTGTACAGTGCTTTCAACAGCATATTCCGGGCTATTCATGATAATTGATGCCTTTTGTTATTTGTTTTCAGATGCCTCATGTAAACAATCTGTTGAATGGATAACTGTTTATCCAGGCCTGCTATCCCTTCTTTACCAGCCGTCAAAATGATTACCTGACAAATGGAGGCATATCTTGCTCGTGTTTAAATGCCAATGGCTGTTTTCAAGGTCCTGCCCAGCAATTATTGGATGATCATTTGTGTTCAGTTTATTCTGTATAGCGACTTTGTACTAAATAAACCATTATGCTATTCCAAATAGGTATCAGATTTGCATATAGGCTGAGCTGGCTATTGGCAGTATATATATGAACTTGCAAAAATAGGGTAAACTGCAGCCCCCAGGACATGTTTGCTTTACTGAGTTCACGGTGACTATGTGTTATGGTACCAGATCTTTCCCTGTGTAACCCTGTGGCAGGCGATTTAACTGCTCGCACTATTCCGGCTGAAAAGAAGATGCCTTTTCATGTTTTAACTCTTCAGTCTTCACGAAGTTGAAAAATGCCTGATAATGTATCGGTGAGGTAGATAAATTGTGTAAATCTAATCGCAAGATGCACCGAACTTCCAACTCAACAGAATTTCCGAACATCACACACTTGTCCAGTAACAGGTGACGACATGCGGATTTGCCGAATATGGCAGCCAGCCAGCCACGCAAGAGCACTCACTCATTGTATGGACATCTCTAGTCGTTCGGCCTCTAAGGTCTTTAATCCGGTGAATTTAGGACTGTCTTGGTCGTTGTCGGACGAATTCATCGGCTGGGGGCGCTGATTTCTAGTCGAGTTACGCCCAGGATTCGGCCCAAATGCATTTGAAAAAATAAATTCACAGAAAAAATTATACTTCGGCGATTTTCATTCATAATTGGCGAATTTCATACAAGGTTTGGAATACAACTTAATTTAAACATAGATAAAAACGACGGCGGTCTACATGACGAGCTGGCTATAGAACTGCATGTAGTCACCGCCATCGTCGGAGGGGCCGGCCTAGGCGTCGTCGTCATACTTTGACGACGCCGTGGTGCACCTGAAAGCTCGCCCGGAGGCGGGTTCCTCATCGCCTCTTCCATCAAGCGGCGTTGGTGCTCGAGCCATTGCTCGGAGTTGGATTGGAGTGGAGAGCGAGAGAGAGAGAGCGCAGCAAGAGAGTGCGGCGAGGTGTGGAGATCTGGCGCGGCGAGGCACGACTTAAGTAGCGGCCAGGGGCAGTGGCACAGTTGTGTCGCCATTAACTCCGGCGCGTGAAACCGAGGCGTCAGCTTGGCGTCAATGCGCCATTACTCGCCTTTGTATCACTGAGCGCCGCCTGTTCGGCGGCGGCGACAGCTTGACCGGTGCGGGAGCCGAGGAGGATGCTGGCGATGACCACCGCTTCGCGCGCTTTTCCACGCCCTGATGCTGACACGCCGACCCCACGCATTTTCGTGCGCAAAAAAATTCATTCGGCGCCCAGACGACACCCAGCGCGCTGCATTCGGGCTGGGTTCGCCGGATTGGAAAACAGCCCAATCCGGCGCTTTTTGGGATCCTGGAGGCGTGACTTGGCAGAAAACGACGCTTTTTCACCGTCTAGAACCCAAAAAGCGGCATGGAGGCGCCTGAGGGACACGGCTGGAGATGCCCTAAGTTCTATCCCCGTGTATGTCTGTTAGCTAAAGAAGGCATATCGTTAAGAAAAAAATAGCAAGAAGGCAAGCCGGCAATTCCGCCCATGGGCATGTCCGCCCATGGGCACCTGACCCTAATGGGCAGGGTACGGGTTGCTACGTTCACCCATGGGCGACCCGATTAGTAGTGGGTAGGGTATGGGCAGACATGTATACCCATGGGCAACCCGATTAGCTGAGGGGTCCCGTTGTATGGAATGACCATAGCCCACTAGCAATTTAGTCCACTCCAGCCAGCCCAATAGTCCAACACTTAGGTCCGTAGCGCACAAACCCTAGGTGAGACTCGAGTCCAACCCTCAGGTCCGCACTCTCTCCCTGTCTCCCAGCTGTCAGCCGCAATCCCTCTCCCTCACCTCCCTCTACCGGAAGAAGAACGATGCCTACCGTGACTGCCTGCTCCACCGAGCCGCAGATCCGTTGCACCGCCGCAACGAAGCCGCTGCTGCATCTCCCCCAAGTCCCCAACTTGCTGCTGTCCCCATTCCCCAAGGATCCCAACGTCGCCGTCTCCAACTCCCTGCCATCGCCGACTCCCTTCCGTCCCCGACGCCGCCGCCCCGTCGCACGCTGCAGCTCCCCCTGCCATCCCCGACGCCTCCGTCCCCTACTCCCTGCCGGCACGAGGTGAATCCTCTAGCTGCACTTGTGTATGTTACAAATTTGGGGTTGTTTGTGTTCTGACATGTTTGTGTTCTTGGACATTGATACGTCTCAAACTTATCTATAATTTCTTTTGTTCCATGCTTATATTATACCAATTGCTACATGTTTTATATACACTTTATATCATTTTATGCATTTTCTGGGACTAACCTATTAACAAGATGCCATAGTGCCAGTTCCTGTTTTTCTGCTGTTTTTGGTTTCCGAAAAGTTGTTCAGGAAATGTTCTCGGAATTGGACGAAACAAAAGCCAAAACTCCTATTTTCCCGGAAAGATCCAGAACACCGAAGAGGAGACGGAGAGGGGCCACAGGGCAGCCACACCATGTGACGGCGCGCCAGCCCCCTTGGCCGCGCCGTGACGTGGTGTGGGGCCCACGGGCGCCCACCGACGTTGCCCTTTCGCCTATTTAATCACCCCGACGAAAAAACCCTAAGTATCCGAACACTTTTCCACGAAACATCCCGTAGCCGCCGCCGTCGTCAACCCTAGTTCGGGAGGGCTCAGAAGCTCTTCCCGGCACCCTGTCGGAGAGGGGAATCATCACCGGAGGGCTCTACATCACCATGCCCGCCTGCGGACTGATGCGTGAGTAGTTCATCCTTAGACTATGGGTCCATAGCAGTAGCTAGATGGTTGTCTTTTCCACCTGTGCTATCATGTTTAGATCTTTTGAGCTGCCTATCATGATCAAGATCATCTTAATATAATGCTACATGTTGTGTTTGCTGGGATCCGATGAATATTGAGTACTATGTCATTTGCTTCATAATATATTATGTGTGTGTTATTTATGATTTTGCATGCTCTCCGTTAATAGTAGATGCTCTGGCCAAGTAGATGCTTGTGACTCCAAGATGGGGTATTTATGCTCGATAGTGGGTTCAGTCTCCATTTAAGACTGGGGGAGTGACAGCAACCTCTAAGTTTGTGGATGTACTGTTGCTACTAGGGATAAAACAGTGATATTTTGTCTAATGATAATTGTGTTACTTACATTACACACTTTACTTAATGCAATAATCTGTTGCTTGCAACTTAATACTGAATGGGATGCGAACGCTAACCGAAAGGTGGATTATTAGTCATAGATGCGGTTGAAACGGTCTATGAATATTGTTGCAATGCCCAAATGAATCTCATACTAGACACCATGACAAGTATATGCATCATTATGCAGTTCTTTATTTTGTCAATTGCCCAGCTGTAATTTGTTTACCCACATGTATGCTATTATTTATTTATGGAGAGACACCACTAGTGAACTGTGGACCCCGGTCCATTCTTTTACATTGATAATACAACCTACTGCAAACACTGTTTCCTTTTATTTTCTGCATCATATCCCACACTATACGTCTAATCCTTTGTTACAGCAAGCCGGTGAGATTGACAACCTCACTGTTGAGTTGGGGCAAAGTATCTTGGTTGTGTTATGTGTAGGTCCCTCGTCAACTCCATCAAGACTTTTTGGCGCCATTGCTAGGGAGAAGAAGCACATTTGTTCAACTCCCTGCAACTCAGAGAATTGTCTGGCACCGTTGACACCTTCAGAAGCGTATTCATCTCCTACTGGTTCGATAACCTCGGTTTCATAAACTGAGAGAAAACTTGCTGCTACACTCTTCACACCTTACTCTTGGGGTCTCCCAACCAACACGCCCGTGTGCATCAAGATTTTCTGGTGCCGTTGCCGGGGAGGTCAAGCACTTCTATAAGGGGAGTCTCTCAATTCCAATCGTTTTATTTTGTTTTTGTCTTGCTTAGTTTATTTTTATTACTGTATTGTTTGCTTATTATTATTATTAAAAACACAAAAAATTAGTTACTTGCATTTTTATATTTCGGTTTTTACTTTATTTTTGCTAAAATGAGTACTCCTGAAAACACTAAGTTATGTGACTTTACTAGCACACGCGATAATGATTTCATATGCACTCCTATTGCTCCAACTGCTTCTAAGGCAGACTTTTATGAAATTAAACCTGCTTTGCTAAATCTTGTTATGAAAGAGCAATTTTCTGGTGTTAATTCTGATGATGCTGCTGCCCATCTTAATAATTTTGTTGAACTTTGTGAAATGCAAAAATATAAGGATATAGATGGGGATATTATTAAACTAAAATTGTTTCCTTTCTATTTGAGAGGAAGAGCTAAAGAATGGTTGCTATCATTGCCTAGAAATAGAATTGATTCATGGACTAAATACAAAGATGCTTTCATTGGAAAATATTATCCTCCTGCTAAGATTATTTCTTTAAGAAGTAGAATTATGAACTTTAAACAATTTGATAATGAACATGTTGCTCAAGCATGGGAAAGAATGAAATCTTTGGTTAAGAATTGCCCTACCCATGGACTGACTGCTTGGATGATCATCCAAACCTTTTATGTAGAACTGAACTTTTCTTCAAGGAACTTGCTGGATACGGCTGCAGGAGGAACCTTTATGTCCATCACTTTGGGGGCTGCAACAAAACTTCTAGATGATATGATGATTAATTATTCTGAATGGCATACTGAAAGGACTGCTCAAGGTAAGAAGGTAAATTCTATTGAATAAACCTTCTCTTTGAGTGATAAGATTGATGTTATTATGTGTATGCTTGTGAATGGTAAATCTCATATTGATCCAAATAATGTTCCCTTAGCTTCATTGGTTGCTCAAGAAGAGCATGTTGATGTGAACTTCATTAAAAATAATAATTTTAACAACAATGTTTATAGGAACAATTATGGTAATAACAACTACAAGCCTTATCCTTCTAATTGTGGTTATGGTTGTGGTAATTCTTATGGTAAGTCTTATAGCAATAATAGAAATGTATCCTCTGAACATGAAACCATGCTTAAGGATTTTATCACTACACAAACTGCTTTCAATAAAACTGTGGAGGAAAAGCTTGGCAAAATTGATACTCTTACTTCTAAAGTTGATAGCCTTGCTCTTGATGTTGATCTCTTGAAATTAAAAGTTATGCCTAATGATGTTGAATAGAATAAAACTTTTGCTAAAATCAATGCCATTCAAGTAAGAATTGATGATAATGTTAGGATGTTGGCTGAGCTGCATACTAGATGGGAAAGAGAAGATGAACTCTTGGCAATAGTTTGGTTCAGAAAAAAGAAGCGACAACCGCCCCCCGCGTCGTCCAGCTCTGGGCGCCTCGGGGGATAACCCTAGCCGCCGCCGGAGGGCTCCCGGCCACACCACTCTCGCTTCGCCCCCGCCGGAGGGGCCGCCGGCAAAGCCGCGCGCGCCCCTGGGATGGTGGCGGCGGGGCATGGTTTCTTAGCTCCTGTCCATGGCGTCCATGGCGCGGTGGCTGGCGCGACTGCGCGTCCTGGGCAAGGCGGTGGGCTACGCGTGCGGGACGGCGGGGCTGGTGGCGTGCGGCGGCGCGGGAGCAGGCGGCGGTGCGGTCGTCGCGCGGCTGCTTGTGGAGGCTGGCGGCGCGGGCCGTCTGGGCCCGATCTGGGCCGGACGGGCCTGGGGCGTTCCCTGCACGCTGCGGATGCGTCGTCCCCGAGGAGCTGCGGATGGCACGGCCGTCCCTGAGGCGCTGCAGGGGCTGCTGTATGGAGGAGGCTCTGTCTCCTCCCGACGGCACACACTTCCAGCGGAGAGGAAGCCAGGGCGGCGGCCCTGGACCGATGGCTGCGGCAGGACGAGGCCGGCAGGGCTACTGTCTTGGCATGAGGCGGTAGGGTGCACTACCTGTGGCGTCGCTCTCTTGCTTTGCGGTCGGGACGACCTCCGGGCGAAAGCCTTGTTCCGACTTGGTCGGAGCCGGCGACGGCGGCGCTTTTGGGCGTCGTTTTCCCTCTTGGGGGCGTCGCTGTGGAGTGCTCGTTCCCACCCGACGTGGGTGGTGCTAAGATTTCCGGGTGAAAGCCTTAGCTCCTTCGGGAGCGGGCGGCGACGACGGACGCGTCGTTTCCTTGTAAGAGGCTCCACCTTGGAAGTTCTTAGCCCCTCACGGTGCGATGGGCTCGCATCGCTCGGGGAGGGCGGCTCTATTGTCAGGGGAGCGGATGACCGGGGTGGCGGCCCCGGACGGTGGCGGTGCGTCGAGACGGCGGTCTCGGTCTCCCACGCTACGATGGTTCCATGAGGCGGAGCCGTTGTCTAGCGAGGGTTTAGGTGGCGACCTGGATGAAGACTGCATGGGCAGAGGGTTCGTCGACCTGACTGGATCACCTTCGGGCAATGCGAAGGCTGATCTGGTTGCTACTCCGGGGCGGCGGCCCCGGACCATGGTGGTTTTGGTGGCAACCTAGATAAAGACTGCGGGGGCAGAGGGTTCGCCGACCAACACTGGATCGCTTTCGGGCTATGCGAAGGTTGATCTGGTTGTAACGCCGGGGCGGCGGCCCTGGAACGGGTGGTGTGTGTTGTGGCGTTTGTCGACTTGGTCGTGTGGACGACGGGTCGCTTCGTTTGTGTTATTCTTTTGTACAGATTGTATGGTTTTTGGACCCGATTTTCCTTATAAACTGGGTCAATTCTTTCTATCTATTCGGGCGGTGGATACGACCACCTTATACCTCAAAAAAAAAGATGAACTAGCTAGAAAGGATAATATAGCTAGAGTTTGCACTATTACTACTACTGAAAATAATGTTACCTCGCATGCTAGTAAACCTCCTACTATTAATGGTAACATAATTGGTGTTGGCAATGTTTGCTCTAATTCTTACAAACGTTTAAAATTGCCTAAAACCACTGAAACTGTTCTCGATAAAAGTGCTGAAATTTTTAAGAACATAGGAGATAATGGTCCCATTTCTTTTGATAATAATAACTTTGATTTTGATGATTGTAATATCTCTGAAGTTATTAAGTTCTTGCAAAAGTTAGCTACAAGTCCTAAAGCTAGTACCATAAATATGGCCTCCACAACACATATTAAAAATGCTCTCATTAAAGTTAGGGAAGAGAAGTTAAAACTTGAATCTTCTATCCCTAGGAAGTTAGAAGATGGTTGGGAGCCCATCATTAAAATAAAGTGAATGAATTTGATTGCAATGCTTTATGTGACCTTGGTGCAAGTATTTCTGTTATGCCTAAGAAACTTTATGATATGTTTGATTTGCCACCTTTAGAACATTGTTATTTGGATGTTTTTCTTGTTGATAATGCTAAGAAGAAACCTTTGGGTAGAGTTGATGATGTTCTTATTATGGTTAACAATAACCTTGTCCCCGTTGATTTTATTGTTTTGGATATTGAATGCAATGCCTCTTGTCCTATTGTTTTGGGAAGACCTTTTCTTAGAACCGTGGGTGCTATTATTGATATGAAAGAAAGAAATATTAGATACCAATTCCCACTCAAGAAAGGTATGGAACACTTCCCTAAGAAAAATATTAAAGTTACCTTTTGATTCTATTATTAGAACAAACTATTCTGTTGATACTTCTTCTCTTGAAAACATTTGAGTTTTACTTTCTGCTCCTAGCTGAAAGGCGTTAAAGAAAAGCGCTTATGGGAGACAACCCACTTTTTATTTCTGTTATTTTTCTTTTATTTGAGTCAAGGAGCATGCTTACCTCTGTATCAACTCCTTTGTATCTTTATTTTATCGCATTGTTGTGTCAAGTAGAGCCTCTAGTAGAAAGTTGATGCTAGATTTGGATTTCTACACATGAACAGTTTTCTGTTGTCCACCGTTTAATTCGTAAGAATTCACAGAAACATCGAAATGACCTGATATTTTTTGTGCGTGATCCTCAGATATGCACGCAAACTTTCATTAGTTTTAAGGTTTCTGATCTGAGCAAGTTAAGTGTCTCGGAAAAATTCGTCTTTACGGACTGTTATGTTTTTGACAGATTCTGCCATTTATTTTGCATTGCCTCTTTTACTGTTTTTGAGTGGATCTTTTTGCTCCACAAAATACCTGTGGCTGTAGCTAATGTCTAGTAGCATTAGTGATGATTGTGTCCATGCAGAATATGAGAATTTTTAATTATGCACTAACCCTCTAATGAAGTTTACTTTGATTTTGGTGTGAAGGAAGTTTTCAAGAATCAAGAGAGAGGATGATAGGATGTGATCAACAAGATGAAAAAGCCTAAGCTTGGGGATGCCCCCGTGGGTCACCCAAGCATATTTCAAGAAGACTCAAGCGTCTAAGCTTGGGGATGCCTAACTTAGGTCATCTCTATTGAAACTATATTTTAATTCTTTCACATCTTATGTGCTTTACTTGAAACGTCTGTTTGCTTTTATTTTTTGCTTTGTTATTTTCATTTTCTGAATAAATTGGATCCTAGCATTCTTTTATGTTTATGGCAAAAGCTGAAAGCCTCAACACTTATGTTTTATATTTATGGCGAAAGCTGAAAGCCGCATCACTTATTGTTTTATATTTATGGCGAAAGCTGAAAGCCGCAGCAGTTATGAAATACTCTCTTGTTTCATTGTTAATTACTTGGAGAGTTTATGTTTAAATAAGTTGATTGGTGTTTGGTTGGAAACAGAAAATGCTACATGTGGTAGATGGTATAATGAAAGATATACATGCTCTTATAGATTATTATCTTGTATGTTGTGGTGCTTGGCAGTTATTTTGAGCTGTCAAGTAGATCATGTTTAAGCTCCTGCATCATGTAGTTAAAAATCTATTAGTGAAGAACTACCGTAGAGCTTGTTGAAACTTGGTTTGCATGTTTGGTATCTCTAAGGTCTAGATATTTTCTAGTAAAAGTGTTTGAACAACAAGAAAGACAATGTAGAGTCTTATAATGCTTGCAATATGTTTTTATGTAAGTCTTGTTGTGCCAGTTGTCATCTTGTGTTTGCTTCGAACAACCTTGCTAGCCAAAGCCTTGTATAGAGAGGAATTCTTCTCATGCATCCAAAACCTTGAGCCAAAACCCATACCATTTGTGTCCACCATACCTACCTATTACGTGGTATTTTCTGCCATTCCAAGTAAATACTTCATGTGCTACCTTTATTCAAAACTTATTATCCCTTATTTGTGTCAATGTTTATTAGCTCATGAGGAAGTATGTGGTGTTTTCGATATCAACCTTTTTATTTGCTTATTACAGACTTTCACCAATGGACTAGTGGCACATCCACTTATCCAATAATTTTGCAAAAAGAGCTGGCAAATGGGGTGCCCAGTCCCAATTAATTACAACTTTAACCATCATTCTCTTCACATGGTTTGCAAAAAATTATTATGCTTCAAAGTGTTATACAATTTAATATAGACACTTGATGTCTACGCACGCTTCTATTCTCGTAGACAGTGTTGGGCCTCCAAGAGCAGAGATTTGTAGAACAGCAGCAAGTTTCCCTTAAGTGAATCACCCAAGGTATATCGAACTCAGGGAGGTAGAGGTCAAAGATAACCCTCTCAAGCAACCCTGCAGTTAAGATACAAAAAGTCTCTTGTGTCCCCAACACATCCAATACACTTGTCAGATGTATAGGTGCACTAGTTATGCGAAGAGATAGTGAAATACAAGTAATATGGATGATTATAAGTAGTAATTGCAATCTGTAATAAAAATGGCAGCAAGCAAACATGTAGCAGAACTTGTTGGAAACGGTGTTTTAATGCTTAGAAACAAGGCCTAGGGATCCTACTTTCACCAGTGGACATTCTCAACAATGACATCAAAGTTAAATAAATAAACACTACTCTCAAACACTCTCATGTTGGATAACAAACACCATTCATTGTGTAGGGCTACAAGAGCACCCTCAAAGTCAGAGTAAACTAACACCAACAACGTCATAAAGGAATCACACACGGTGCACACACTGTCACCATTACAACCGTGAATAACCCGGAGTTCATATTAAAGTAACCTCTAGAGTGCATAATAGATAAAGAGTAGCATCACATATTCAACTAGATTACAAAGCTCATGATCACATAAAAGATCACATGGGAGAGAGATAGACCACATGGCTACCGTAGATCCCGCAGCCTCGGGGGAGAACTACTCACTCCTCATCGTAGGAGTCAGCAACGGCGATGGAGATGGTGGTGGAGTCGATGGAGATGGCTCCGGGGGCAATTCCCCGTCCCGGCAGGGTGCCGGAACAGAGACTTCTGTCCCTCGAATCTTGTCTTCGATGGCGGCGGCGCTCTGGACCCGTGGAGGAAATATCGAACATCGTCCTAGGGTTTTTGTTCCGGGGGGTATATGTAGGCGAAAGGGCGAGGTCGGTGGCGCCCCGAGGGGCCCACATCACCTCCTCGCGCGGCCAGGATGCCTGCCGCGCGAGCACGTGGTGGCGGCTCCTCGGTCGCCCACTTCGTCTCGTGTTCGACTTTCTGGAACGTTCCCGATGAAAAACGGACTTCAGAAAAGAAATCGTCCAATTCCGAGAATATTTCCTTAAGTATTTTTCTGAAATCAAAAACAGCAGAAAACAGGGAACTGGCACTGTGGCATCTTGTTAATAGGTTAGTCCCAGAAAATGCATAAAACTATATAAAATGCATATAAAACATGTAATAAGTTGGTATAATATAGCATGGAACATAAGAAATTATAGATACGTTGGAGACATATCAACATCCCCAAGCTTAGTTCTACTCGTCCCGAGTAGGCAAGAACGATAAAAGAAGAATAATTTCTGAAGTGACATGCTTAAACACAATCTTCATCATAATATAATGTAAGGCTCATGTTATGAATGAAGTGACTCAAGGCAATGATCTATAGTTTGCTAACAAATAGACAAGGAGTAAACAACTACATCATATAAGTAAAACTTTTCATGAATAGTACTTTCAAACAAGCATAAAAAAGATTTGCATAAGAGTTAACTCATAAAGCAATATTACCTAAGCAAAAGAGCATTGAAGCAACACAAAGGAAGATATAAGTTTCAGCATTGGCTTTCAACTTTTGAACATGTATATCATATAGATAGTTGTCAACACAAAGAAATATAACAAGTGCAATAAGTAAGCATATAAGAATTGTTGCACACAGTTGACACAAGTGTTTGCTTTGGGGATAGAAAGAAGTAGGTAAACTGACTCAACATAAAGTAAAAGATAGGCCCTTCGCAGAGGGAAGCATGTGCTAGAGCTTCTTAGTTTTATAGGTTTTTAAATCATATAGAGAGCATAAAAGTAAGTTTTCAGCGGTGTTTGTCGTTGTCAACGAATGGTAATGGGCACTCTACCCCCCTTGTCAACCAGACTTTCAAGAGCGGCTCCCATGAAGGACGTTATTTCTACCAGCAAGGTAGATCATCCCTCTTATCTCTTTTGTTTACACATATAGTTAAAAACTGTTGTCATTGCTTGACTGATTGGATCAGGGCAAAAATGTGAAGAGATTGCAGCGGTTAAAGTTGTAATTAATTGGGACTGGGCACCCCATTTGCCAGCTCTTTTTGCAAAGTTAATGGATAAGCGGTGTATATGCCACTAGTCCGGTTGGTGACAGTCTGTCTAAAAGCAAATGACAAGGTTGATATCCGTAACACCACATACTTCCTCATGAGCTAATAAACATTGACACAAATAAGAGATAATATGTTTTGAATAAAATGTAGCACATGAAGTATTTACTTGGAATGGCAGGAAATACCATGTAGTAGGTGGGTATGGTGGACACAAATGGCATAGGTTTTGGCTCAAGGATTATGGATGCACGAGAAGCATTCCCTCTCAGTACAAGGCTTTGGCTAGAAAGGTTGTTTGAAACAAACACATGTATAAACTATGACAACAAGACGTATATAAAAACATATTGCAAGCATTATAAAACTCTACATTGTCTTCCTTGTTGTTCAAACACTTTAACTAGAAAATATCTAGACCTTAGAGATACCAAACATGCAAACCAAATTTCAGCAAGTTTTACGGTAGTTCCTCACTAATAAGTTTTAACTACATGATGTAAAAGCTTAAACATGATCTACTTGAGAGCTCAAAACAATTGCCAAGCACCACAACATGCAAGATAACAATCCATAAGAGCATGTATATCTTTCTTTATACCATCTACCACATTTAGCATTTTCTGTTTCCAACCAAACACCAATCAACTTATTTAAAAGATAAACTCTCCAAGTAATTAAACAATGCGATATGAGAGTATGATATAATAAAGCTAACAGCTCTAGCAAGAGATGCATGAAAAATAAGAGCTAGAAAGCATTGAAGTAACATAGAAGAATACTCGACAAATATAAGTGAAGAATACGAGTATTCATAAGAAAAAGCGGAGCGTGTCTCTCTCCCACAAAGGAATGCTAGGATCCATTTTATTCAGAGAATGAAAATAACAAAAACAAAAACAAAAACAAACCGACGCTTCAAGAAAAGCACATAAGAAGTGGCGGAATTAAAATATAGTTTCACTAGAAACGACCTGATAGTTTGTTGATGAAGAAGGGGATGCCTTGGGCATCCCCAAGGTTTGACGCTTGAGTCTTCTTGAAATATGTTGGGGATGAACCACCGGGGCATCCCCAAGCTTTGGCTTTACTATCCTCTTGATCACATCATATCATCTTTCTCTCTTGATCCTTGAAAACTTCCCCCACACCAAACTTAGAGTAAACTTCATTAGAGGGTTAGTGCACGAAAAATTATGATATTCTGTAGGAACACAATTGCTACCAATGCTACTGGACATTAGCTACATCCACTGATACTTCATAGGATAAAAAGATCCAATCAAAATAGCAAAAGAGGCATTGCAAAATAAATGGCAGAATCTGTCAAAAACAGAACAGTCCGTAAAGACGAATTTTTTCGAGGCACTTAACTTGCTCAGATCAGAAAACTCAAAACTAATGAAAGTTGCATATATATCTGAGGATTACGCACAAAAAAGGGCAGATTATTTGGATTTTTATGTGAGGAGTTACGAATTAAACGGTGAACAGCAGAAAACTGTTTCTGCGCAGGAATCCAAATTTAGCATCAACTTTCTACTAGAGACTTAACTTGGCAGAACTTTGCAATAAAATAAAGATACAAAGGAGTTGTTACAGAGGTAAGCATGCTCCTTGACTCAAATAAAAGAAAAATAACAGAAATAAAATAGTGGGTTGTCTCCCATAAGCGTTTTTCTTTAAATCCTTTTAGCTAGGCAAGGAGATTTTTATGATGCTCTCATAAAAATGAGAGTTAAAAAAAAACAAAAGAGAGCATCAAGAGGCGAACATCAAACACATTTAAGTCTAACCCACTTCCTATGCAAAGAAATCTTGTAAAGAAACAAGTCATGAAAGCACAAAGCAACAAACATAAGAAAGCAAAACAAGTGCAACTTTAAAAATTTCAACATAAAGAGAGGTGTTTTAGTACCATGAAAACTTCTACAACCATATTCTCCTCTCTCATAGTAGTTGCAAGTAGTACAAATAAATTCAACCATATAACCACAAGAATCATTCAACTTAGATAATATAGGCACATAAAGAGGATCATTAAATTTATTTTGAAATTCATTAGCATGCTTCCCTCTTTCAAAATAATTATTAAGATCAATATCAAGTTTAAGATCATGGTTGCAACAAAGATTTGGAAATAGAGACAATTGCAAACCACGTAAGTATTTTTCAACATAAGCAAATTTCTCCTCCATGGTGTAACTAGGAGAATTCAAGAACAAAGTAGGACTCTCATGAGTAAGAGTACCATCACAAGCAGCAATTATATCATTTTTATCCTCACATAAATAAGTAATAACTTCTAAACATAGAGGATTATCAATAAGCATAGGACCATCATCTAAAGCATTATCATATAACATATTTAAGCAACACTCCTCATTATCATCTATAAGTTCACTAGTAGCATCATGAATAAAATTAACAATATAACTATCACATAAAATATTCTTATCATGAGCCACATGCATGAAATAATTATTACTCTCCACATAAGCATAGTCATTCTTATTAATTGTAGTGGGAGCAAATTCAACAAAATAGCTATCATTATTATTCTCATCACCATAATCATCAAATATAGGAGGCATATCATAATCAACATAAACCATATCCTCAATACTAGGTGGGCTGAAAATATCACAATGATTATAATTATCATATATTGGAGGCAAGGTATCATCAAATAAAATTTTCTCCTCAAAGCTTGGGGGACTAAAAATAACACATTCATCAACAACAGCTTCCCCAAGCTTAGACTTTTCCATAGCATTAGCAATAATGGTGTTCAAAGAATTCATACTAATAACATTGCTACCAGCATGCAAATAAAGTTCCATAGGTTTTTTAATTTTCTCTTCAAACACTTCATGTCCTAACTCAAGATAAATTTCATAGAGCTCTCTAATTTTTTTGTTGTTTTCCATTAAGCCTAACTAGTGAAAATAAAAACAAGAAACAAAAAGTAATAACTGCCGAATCTAAAGGAGATACCTTCAAGCGCTCACCTCCCCGGCAACGGCGCCAGAAAATAGCTTGATGTCTACGCACGCTTCTATTCTCGTAGACAGTGTTGGGCCTCCAAGAGCAGAGGTTTGTAGAACATCAGCAAGTTTCCCTTAAGTGAATCACCCAAGGTATATCGAACTCAGGGAGGTAGAGGTCAAAGATAAAACTCTCAAGCAACCCTGCAGTTAAGATACAAAAAGTCTCTTGTGTCCCCAACACACCCAATACACTTGTCAGATGTATAGGTGCACTAGTTATGCAAAGAGATAGTGAAATACAAGTAATATGGATGATTATAAGTAGTAATTGCAATCTGTAATAAAAATGGCAGCAAGCAAACATGTAGAAGAACTTGTTGGAAACGGTGTTTTAATGCTTAGAAACAAGGCCTAGGGATCCTACTTTCACCAGTGGACATTCTCAACACTGACATCAAAGTTAAATAAATAAACACTACTCTCAAACACTCTCATGTTGGATAACAAACACCATTCATTGTGTAGGGCTACAAGAGCACCCTCAAAGTCAGAGTAAACTAACACCAACAACGTCATAAAGGAATCACACACGGTGCACACACTGTCACCATTACAACCGTGAATAACCCGGAGTTCATATTAAAGTAACCTCTAGAGTGCATAATAGATAAAGAGTAGCATCACATATTCAACTAGATTACAAAGCTCATGATCACATAAAAGATCACATGGGAGAGAGAGATAGACCACATGGCTACCGTAGATCCCGCAGCCTCGGGGGAGAACTACTCACTCCTCATCGTAGGAGTCAGCAACGGCGATGGAGATGGTGGTGGAGTCGATGGAGATGGCTCCGGGGGCAGTTCCCCGTCCCGGTAGGGTGCCGGAAAAGAGACTTCTGTCCCCCGAATCTTGTCTTCGATGGCGGCGGCGCTCTGGACCCGTGGAGGAAATATCGAACACCGTCCTAGGGTTTTTGTTCCGGGGGGTATATGTAGGCGAAAGGGCGAGGTCGGTGGCGCCCCGAGGGGCCCACATCACCTCCTCGCGCGGCCAGGATGCCTGCCGCGCGAGCACGTGGTGGCGGCTCCTCGGTCGCCCACTTCGTCTCGTGTTCAACTTTCTGGAACGTTCCCGATGAAAAACAGACTTCAGAAAAGAAATCGTCCAATTCCGAGAATATTTCCTTAAGTACTTTTCTGAAATAAAAAATAGCAGAAAACAGGGAACTGGCACTGTGGCATCTTGTTAATAGGTTAGTCCTAGAAAATGCATAAAACTATATAAAATGCATATAAAACATGTAATAAGTTGGTATAATATAGCATGGAACATAAGAAATTATAGATACGTTGGAGACGTATCAACACTCCTCCATGGTATGTGATTGTTGGAAGGCACCCGAGGATTCGGTTAGCCATGGATTGTGTAAGCAATGGTGTGGAGGAGTGTCAAACCAGTTTTTATAAATATGCATGTGTAAACAAAAGAGAATAAGAAGGATGATATCGTACTTCAATGGGAGCCGCTCTTGAAAGTCTTGTTGACAAGGGGGGTAGAGTGCCCATTACCATTCGTTGACAACAACAAACACCGCTCAAAAACTTACTTTTATGCTCTCTATATGATTTCAAAACCTATAAAAACTAAAAAGCTCTAGCACATGCTTGTATCCCTGCTTCCCTATGCGAAGGGCCTTTCTTTTACTTTATGTTGAGTCAGTTTACCTACTTCTTTCTGTCTTAGAAGCAAACACTTGTGTCAACTTTGTGTGCAACAATTCTTACGTGCTTACTTATTACACTTATTATATTTCTTTGTGTTGACAACTATCTTTATGATATACATGCTAAAAGTTGAAAGCCAATGCTGAAACTTAAATCTTCCTATGTGTTGCTTCAATGCTCTCTTACTTAGAAACTATTGCTTTATGAGTTAACACTTATGCAAAACTTTTTGATGCTTGTCTTGAAAGTACTATCCATGAAAAGTTTTTACTTATATGATTCAGTTGTTTACTCCTTGTCTATTTGTTAGCAAACTATAGACCATTGCCTTGAATCACTTCATTCATAACATGAGCCTTACAATATTATTTGATCAAGCTTGGGGATGCTTGATACGTCTCAAACGTATCTATAATTTATTTTGTTCCATGCTTATATTATACCAATTGCTACATTTTTTATATACACTTTATATCATTTTTATGCATTTTCTGGGACTAACCTATTAACAAGATGCCACAGTGCCAGTTCCTGTTTTTCTGCTGTTTTTGGTTTCAGAAAAGTTGTTCAGGAAATATTCTCGGAATTGGACGAAACAAAAGCCAAAACTCCTATTTTTTCCGGAAGGATACAGAACACCGAAGAAGAGACGGAGAGGGCCACAAGGAAGCCACACCATGTGGCGGCGCGACAGCCCCCTTGGCCGCGCCGTGACATGGTGTGGGGCCCACGGGCGCCCACCGACGTGGCCCTTTCGCCTATTTAATCCCCCGACGGAAAACCCTAAGTACCCGAACACTTTTCCACGAAACATCCCGTAGCCGCCGCCGTCGTCAACCCTAGTTCGGGAGGGTTCAGAAACTCTTCCCGGCACCCTGTCGGAGAGGGGAATCATCACCGGAGGGCTCTACATCACCATGCCCGCCTCCGGACTGATGCGTGAGTAGTTCATACTTGGACTATGGGTCCATAGCAGTAGCTAGATGGTTGTCTTCTCCACTTGTGCTATCATATTTAGATCTTGTGAGCTGCCTATCATGATCAAGATCATCTTAATGTAATGCTACATGTTGTGTTTGCTGGGATCCGATGAATATTGAGTACTATGTCATTTGCTTCGTAATATATTATGTGTGTGTTATTTATGATCTTGTATGCTCTCCGTTACTAGTAGATGCTATGGCCAAGTAGATGCTTGTGACTCCAAGAGGGGGTATTTGTGCTCGATATTGGGTTCAGTCTCCATTTAAGTATGGGGGAGTGACAACAACCTCTAAGGTTGTCTGTTGCTACTAGGGATAAAACAGTGATGCTTTGTCTAAGGATAATTGTGTTACTTACATTACACACTTTACGTAATGCAATAATATGTTGCTTGCAACTTAATACTGAATGGGGTGCGAACGCTAACCGGAAGGTGGATTATTAGTCATAGATTCGGTTGGAACGGTCTATGAATATTGTTGTATTACCCAAATGAATCTCATACTAGACACCATGACAAGTATATGCATCATTATGCAGTTCTTTATTTTGTCAATTGCCCAGCTGTAATTTTTTTACCCACATGTATTCTATTATTTATTTATGGAGAGACACCACTAGTGAACCGTGGACCCGGTCCATTCTTTTACATTGATAATACAACCTACTTCAAACACTATTTCTTTTTATTTTCTGCATCATCTCCCACACTATACGCCCAATCCTTTGTTACAGCAAGCCGGTGAGATTGACAACCTCACTGTTGAGTTGGGGCAAAGTATCTTGATTGTGTTGTGTGTAGGTCCCTCGTCAACTCCATCAAGACTTTTTGGCGCCATTGCTAGGGAGAAGAAGCACCTTTGTTCAACTCCCTGCAACTCAGAGAATTGTCTGGCACCGTTGACACCTTCAGAAGCGTCTTCATCTCCTACTGGTTTGATAATCTCGGTTTCATAAACTGAGAGAAAACTTGCTGCTACACTCTTCACACCTTCCTCTTGGGGTCTCCCAACCAACACGCCCGTGTGCAACAGACATCAAGACTTTGAATGGCTTCCCCGGGGGACAACTCCTCGCAGCCGGAGCCGACAATGGAGGCAGTGGATAGCTCGGCCGTGCCTATAATTTCTTATGTTCCATGCTTATATTATACCAATTGCTACATGTTTTATATACACTTTGTGTTGTTTTATGCATTTTCTGGGACTAACCTTTTAAGAAGATGCCACAGTGCCAGTTCCCTGTTTTCTGCTGTTTTTGGTTTCAGAAAACTACTTAAGGAAATATTCTCGGAATTGGACAATTTTTATACCAAAGCCCCTATTTTTCCCGACACGTTCCAGAAGTCCGAAGAGGAGACGAAGGAGGGCACCGAGGCGCCGTCGCAAGGAGGGGGCGCGGCTCCCCCCTCTGCCCGCCAACACCGTGTGACGGGCCCTCGGGCCTCCACCGCCTTCGCCCAATCGCCTACTTAAACCCCCCGAAAACCTAAGACCAGGCACCCGAACACTTTTCCAAAAAACCTAACGGAGCCGCCGCCGTCGTCAACCCTAGTTCGGGAGGGTTCAGAAGCTCTTCCCAGCACCCTGCCGAAGAGGGGGATCATCACCGGAGGGCTCTACATCACCATGCCCGCCTCCGGACTGATGCGTGAGTAGTTCATCCTTGGACTACGGGTCCATAGCAGTAGCTAGATGGTTGTCTTCTCCTATTGTGCCATCATGTTTAGATCTTGTGAGCTGCCTATGATGATCAAGATCATCTTTATGTAATGCTACATGTTGTGTTTGCTGGGATCCGATGGCTATTAAATACTATGTCATTTGCTTCATAATATATCATGTTGTGTGTTGTTTATGATCTTGCATGCTCTCTGTTGCTAGTAGATGCTCTGGCCAAGTAGATGCTTGTGACTTCAAGAGGGGGTATTTATGCTCGATAGTGGGTTCATGCCTCTATTTAATCTGGGGTTGTGACAGCAAGATGTACTGTTGCTACTAGGGATAAAACAGTAGTACTTTGTCTAATGATAATGTTATTACTTACATTACACACTTTGCCTAATGCAATAATCTGTTGCTTGCAACTTAATACTGAAAGGGGTGCGGACGCTAACCGGAAGGTGGATTATTAGTCATAGATGCGGTTGGAACGGTCTATGTATATTGTTGTAATGCCCAAATTAATCTCACACTAGACATCATGACATTAGTATATGCAGCATTATGCAGCTCTTTATTCTGTCAATTGCCCAGCTGTAATTTGTTTACCCGCATGTATGCTATTATTATAATTTATGGAGATACCACTAGTGAACTGTGGACCCCGGTCCTTTTCTTTAAACTGATAATACAACCAACTACAAACTGTTTCTTTCATTCTCTGCAAACATCATTTTCCACACCATACGTTTAATCCTTTGTTACAGCAAGCCGGTGAGATTGACAACCTCACTGTTGAGTTGGAGCAAAGTTTCCTGATTGTGTTGTGTAGATTCCACCTCCCTTCAACGCCACTTTTCTGGCGCCGGGGAGACCTTCGTTGTGTTCTTAATCTCCTACTGGTTCGATAACCTTGGTTTCATAACTGAGGGAAACTTGATACTACGCTCATCACACCTTCCTCTTGGGGTTTTCCAACTCCTCACACCCGTGAGCATCAAGCACTTTTCTGGCGCCGTTGCCGGGGAGGTGAAGGCACTTCTGTTCAGCAAATCTCTATCTCCCTCGTCAACTAAGCACCAGACTTTTCTGGCGCCGTTGCCGGGGAGATCAAGACACATCTGCAAGGGGAGTCTCTCACTTCCCAATCTCTTTACTTTGTTTTTGTCTTGCTTAGTATATTTTTATTTCCTGTTTTGTTTGCTATTAAATATCAAAAACACAAAAAAAATTGTTACTTGCATTTTATTTACTTTGTTATTATTTTGTTTGCTTCTTATTATAAAAAATACAAAAAATTTAGTTACTTGCATTTATATTTATATTTCGGTTTTGCCTTAATATTGCTAAAATGGGAAGTCCTGAAGTTAAAGTACGTTCGTTTAGGCAACAAGGAGGAGAAAGTTTGAAACATGTATGGTATAGGATAAATGATGCTCATAAAAAATGCACTAAAAACATTCCACTTTAATCATTCTTAGGAATTTTTATGTTGGTATTTCTAGTTGGTATAGGTATGTTCTTGACACTCTCACGGGGGGTAATTTTCTTGGTACTTCTGCTTTGGAGGCCTGCAATTTAATTGAGAGTTTGGTAGGATCACCACCACCTACTAAAGAAATTAAAACTGAGATCACTCTGGAAGATGTTATTAAAAGGTTGGATTCTATGGAGAATTTTTTTCTTGATAATGCTAGCAAGAGTAATGGATCAATAGAGGATATTAATGAAAAAATCACTGCTTTAGAAACTAGTAACACCCTTGATACTCATAATCATAGAATTGATGGATTAGAAGAGGCTATGGAAACTTTAAGCTCAACTTTTTCCTCTATTAAAACTAAAAAAGAGAAAGCTTTTGTGGGGAGGGAGCAAAAGTTCATCTATATTCCCAAACCGAAACCCCCTAGTATGCCTAAAAATGATGGTAGTGATTTACGTAATATAACACCTTCATGGATACCTAAAGCGCCTATTACAACAAACCATGTCTTGGATGAAATTATTGATTTGGATGCTTCTTCTCTTTGAAATACTTGAGTTTTGCTTTCTGTGCCTAGCTCAAAGGCGTTAAAGAAAAGCGCTTATGGGAGACAACCCACTTTTTATTCCTGTTATTTTATTTTCTTGAGTCAAGGAACATGCCTAACTCTGTAGCAATTCCTTTGTATCTTTACTTTATTGCATAAGTTGTGCCAAGTTAAGTCTCTAGTAGAAAGTTGATGCTAGAATTGGATCTCTGCGCAGGAACAGTTTTTCTGCTGTCCACCGTTTAATTAGTTAGAATTCACAGAAAAATCAAAATGACCTGGGATTTTTTGTGCGTGATCCTCAGATATGTACGCAACTTTCATTAGTTTTGAGTTTTCTGATTTGAGCAAGTTAAGTGCCTCGAATTTTTTTGTCTTTACGGACTGTTCTGTTTTTGACAGATTCTGCCATTTATTTTGCATTGGTTCTTTTGCTGTTTTTGAATGGATCTTTTTGTTCCATAAAATTCTAGTGGCTGTAGCTAATGTCTAGTACCATGATAATGATTGTCTCTATGCAGAATATGAAATTTTTTGATTATGCACTGACCCTCTAATGAAGTTTACTTTGAGTTTGGTGTAGAGTAAGTTTTCAAGGATCAAGAGAGAGGATGATATGATGTGATCAAGAAGATGAAAGAGCCTAAGCTTTGGGATGCCCCCGTGGGTCACCCAAGCATATTTCAAGAAGACTCAAGCGTCAAAGCTTGGGGATGCCCAAGGCATCCCCTTCTTCATCAACAACTTATCAGGTTATATCTAGTGAAACTATATTTTAATTCCGCCACATCTTATGTGCTTTACTTGGAGCGTCTGTTTGTTTTTATTTTTGCTTTTGTTATTCTTGTTCTCTGAATAAAATGGATCCTAGCATTCTTGTGTGGTAGAGAGACACGCTCCGCTTTTTCTTTTGAATACTCCTATTCTTCACTTATATTTGTTGAGTATTCTTCTATAGCTACTGCAATACTTTCAGCTCTTATTTTTCATGCACCTCTTGTTCAGAGCTGTTAGTTCTCATATGTTATACTCTCTTGCTTCATTGTTAAATACTTGGAGAGTTTATGTTTTAAATAAGTTGATTGGTGTTTGGTTAAGAACAGAAAATGTTAAATGTGGTAGATGGTATAACTAAATGATACATAATCTTGTAGATCATTAAATTGTGTCACTTGAATCATTAATGTTGTTTTAAGATATTAATATGCTTAATGGTAAAACATGATGGTTTAGTAAAGTGCAATGATTAATGGTTGGTCTAGAAAACTTGAAGCTGTGTAACACTTAAATATCCAGTTGATAGCATACTGATATATGAATTCTAATGTTAAAAACAACCGTAATGACTTTGTGTTATGCGCTACGGTCGGGGTCCCAACAGTGACTTGTTCATTTGCCACAGTCTCTCATGCAGTGATTTTCATTATGCCTTGTAAGATCATATTTCTAGTTGGAATCTTTTTGCTTGTGAGTTCTAAAGCTGCGGTTTTCATGGCACTTCCACCACCATATTTGCTAGCCTCTTCGGTACTTTGCATTGCCCTTTCTCACATTGAGAATTGGTGCATACTTCGCGGGTACATCCAAAACTCGTGGGAGATCTTCATCATGTTCTCCTACACATAAGCCAAATATCTTACTCAAAACATCCACCATACCTACCTACTACAGCATTTACATAGCTGTTCCGAGATATATTGCCATGCAACTTTCATCTTACATTACATGACTTGTTGTCATTTATCATTTATATTGCTTTGCATGATTCTATATAGCTGATGTGTGGTTTTACCCATGTTACGCTAGATCATTGCATATCCTGCTACACTGGCAGAGGCACCGTTTCATACACCATGTTTTATCCATTATGAGATCCTTGTATCAAAAGTGTGTTGTCATATTAGAATGTTTGCCCCTAAAAGTGAAAAGAGCCATGGAGGCCATCGAAAAGAGAAACAGAAAAATACAAAAAAAAAAATAAAAAAAGAGAAAAGAGAAAAAATAAAAATAAAAAGGGGGCAACATTACTACTCTTTATCCACACTTGTGCTCATGTTATAGCACCTGTAATATTCATAGTCATCATTTGTGCTCATGTTTAGCACCTTTACTCCATATGTGAGAGTTTTCATGTTCTACTTGTATAACTATGTGGGGAACTTTACATTATAGAACTTGGCTTGTATATTCCAATGACGAGCCTCCTCAAAAGTGCTCGAGGTCTTCATGAGCAAGCAAGTTAGATGCACCCCCACTAGTTCCATTGGAGAGCTTTCATACACTTATAGCTCTATGTGCATCCGTTGTGTGGCAATCATTACTCCTTGCATAGCTTCGATTATAAGACTTCCTCTTGTCTAATTATCACTTTCAGTTGTGTGAGACCTTCTTCCGTTGGCCTTCCAAACCCCCATTATTATTCTTTTAGCCACAACATCCTGGTGCCAGGAACCAACGCTGAACACTTGCTTGTCTTTTAGTGAACAAATAGAGAGATGATTTTCTACGTGCATATTGTTATTGCTTGACTTGATCCTTTCACAAATTTGTCATGAGTGTTTGATTCATTAGATGATTATATTATTGTTCTTGAAGCTTAAATCATCTTTAATATCTACTTTGCACGGTTGATTGTTCTCTAGTACTAATTCATTGAAAGTTTTACTTTGTTCTTCCTACTTGTTTACTCATTACTTATTTGATATCAATATAAACTACAGCTTTTATTCGTTTGATCTTAGTTTACATGCATTAGATCAAGATTGTGTGAAAGCATGTCACTTCAGAAATTATTCTTGTTATCATTTTACCTACTCGAGGACGAGTAGAACTAAGCTTGGGGATGCTTGATACGTCTCAAACGTATCTATAATTTCTTATGTTCCATGCTTATATTATACCAATTGCTACATGTTTTATATATACTTTGTGTTGTTTTATACATTTTCTGGGACTAACCTATTAACAAGATGCCACAGTGCCAGTTCCTTGTTTTCTGCTGTTTTTGGTTTCAGAAAACTACTTAAGGAAATATTCTCGGAATTGGACAATTTTTATACCAAAGCTCCTATTTTTTCCGACACGTTCCAGAAGTCCGAAGAGGAGACGAAGGAGGGCACCGAGGCGCCGTCACAAAGAGGGGGCGCGGCTCCCCCCTCTGCCCGCCAACACCGTGTGACGGGCCCTCGGGCCTCCACCGCCTTCGCCCAATCGCCTACTTAAACCCCCCGAAAACCTAAGACCAGGCACCCGAACACTTTTCCAAAAAACCTAACGGAGCCGCCGCCGTCGTCAACCCTAGTTCGGGAGGGTTCAGAAGCTCTTCCCGGCACCCTGCCGGAGAGGGGGATCATCACCGGAGGGCTCTACATCACCATGCCCGCCTCCGGACTGATGCGTGAGTAGTTTATACTTGGACTACGGGTACATAGCAGTAGCTAGATGGTTATCTTCTCCTATTGTACCATCATGTTTAGATCTTGTGAGCTGCCTATCATGATAAAGATCATCTTTATGTAATGCTACATGTTGTGTTTGCTGGGATCCAATGGATATTGAATACTATGTCATTTGCTTCATAATATATCATGTTGTGTGTTGTTTATGATCTTGCATGCTCTCCGTTGCTAGTAGATGCTCTGGCAAAGTAGATGCTTGTGACTTCAAGAGGGGGTATTTATGCTCGATAGTGGGTTCATGTCTCTATTTAATCTGGGGTAGTGACAGCAAGCTCTAAGATTGTAGATGTACTGTTGCTACTAGGGATAAAACAGTAGTAATTTGTCTAAGGATAATGTTATTACTTACATTACACACTTTGCCTAATGCAATAATCTGTTGCTTGCAACTTAATACTGAAAGGGGTGCGGACGCTATCCGGAAGGTGGATTATTAGTCATAGATGCGCTTGGAACGGTCTATGTATATTGTTGTAATGCCCAAATGAATCTCACACTAGACATCATGACATTAGTATATGCATCATTATGCAGCTCT
The DNA here is from genome assembly GCA_026929855.1 of Poa annua. Classification (NCBI taxonomy): domain Eukaryota; kingdom Viridiplantae; phylum Streptophyta; class Magnoliopsida; order Poales; family Poaceae; genus Poa; species Poa annua. The sequence continues at coordinate 80,156,870 of CM049433.1, forward strand.
TTATTCTGTCAATTGCCCAGCTGTAATTTGTTTACCCGCATGTGTGCTATTATTATTATTTATGGAGAGACACCACTAGTGAACTGTGGACCCCGGTCCTTTTCTTTAAACTGATAATACAACCAACCGCAAACTGTTTCTTTCATTATCTGCAAACATCATTTTCCACACCATACGTTTAATCCTTTGTTACAGCAAGCCGGTGAGATTGACAACCTCACTGTTGAGTTGGAGCAAAGTTTCCTGATTGTGTTGTGTAGATTCCACCTCCCTTCAACGCCACTTTTCTGGCGCCGGGGAGACCTTCGTTATATTCTTCATCTCCTACTGGTTCGATAACCTTGGTTTCATAACTGAGGGAAACTTGCTACTACGCTCATCACACCTTCCTCTTGGAGTTTTCCAACTCCTCACACCCGTGAGCATCATAGGCCTACAGCAATAAAAATTAAGGTTGTCGGTGGGTGCTGGTGGGAGTGTCAATTTGGACAATAATGAAATTTTTAACCAAGAAGTTGCTAGAAAGGAGCTTGCATTAATGATTTGTGTTCATGAATATCCTCTGTCCATGGTGGATCATGTTTTATTTCGAAAATTCTGCAAGTCATTACAACCCTTGTTCAAGATGGTATCGAGGAATACCATTAGGTAATCCTTTTGTTGAATATGCTGTGTTTATTTGATGTCCTTGCATAATAGCTATTTTCTTAGTGTGTGCTACTTTATATGTTCGCACTAGGAAGTATATTCTGCTTATGCATGAAGCCCAAAAAGGAAAAGATGGTTAAATACTTTGCAAATTTTAGAAACTGAGTAGCCATCACCTCAGACATGTGGACTGCAGGCCATCAAAAGAAATGATACATGGTTGTTACCGCACATTTTATTGATGAATCTTGGACTTTGAAGAGCTTCATTTTGAGGTAATCAATCATTGTTCCATCATTGTAAATCTGAACCAACATTTTACTGTCAATTTGAGCGGTTTGTTTAATCATTGAAAATCTGAACCAACATGTTATCTTTTATCTTAGGTTTGCTTATGTTCCAGCTCCACATAATGGTGAGGTTATATGTAAAGCTTTGTATGCATATATTGTTGATTGGCATCTTGAGGGAAAGGTATCCACAATTACCTTGGATAGTAATGATAAGGCTGTTGGTGAGTTGATAGATAAGTTAGATATTGCATCTCTTATGCTTGGTGGAAAATATATGCATATGCGTTGTTGTGCACATGTCCTAAATATGATTGTGAAAGATGGAATGAGTGTTATGGAGTTGGGTATTGCTAGAGTCTCTGATAGTGTTGCTTTTTGGGCAGCCACACCTAAAAGGCATGAGAGGTTCGAGAAGATGGCTAAGACTCTAAGCGTTCAATACACTAGGAGGTTAAACTTGGATTGTAAAACTAGGTGGAATTCAACATATACAATGATGTCTATTGCATTAGAATACATTCCATCTTTTGCCTCTCTAAGCTCAAGGGAAAAACCGTTTGAAACTTTTCCAACTGTTGATGATTGGAAATTTGCAAAGGAACTTTGTGGTAGGCTAAAAGTATTCTTTGACATCACCGAGCTATTCTCCGGGACTAAATATGTCACAACCAATCTATTCTTTCCTAAAATATGCACCATCCGTTTATCAATACGAGCATGGTTCACTAGTACTGATCCTCTCTTTCAAGCGATGTCCGAGGAAATGAAATCCAAGTTTGAGAATATTGGAAATATGTTCATGGTCTTATGGCTATTGCAACTGTCCTTGATCCAAGATATAAGCTACATATGCTGCAGGCTTTGTTTGGATCTCTGTATGGATATGAACATGCAACTAGGGAAGTTGAAATTTTTAGAAATTTGATGGTTGATTTGTTGGAAGAATACCGTGGATGGTGAGGGTGCATCACAGATTGGTAGGGCTGCTGCTCCAGGAGGTGGAGTTGGAGAAGATGAAGTCTTGAAGATATTTTCTCAATATATGTCTTCACAGCCTGTTGTGACCGCTTCTCGTGTGCGGACTGAATTGGACTTGTATTTAGAAGAGCCAACAATCCCAGTAATAGTTGACGAGCTGGACATCATCGGTTGGTGGAAATTTTGACGTATCAAGTATCCTACTTTACAAAGAATGGCTCATGATATATTGCCTATCCCCGTAACAATTGTGGCGTCAGAATTTGCCTTTAGTACTAGTGGTAGAGTACTTAGTGCACATTGTACTTCGCTTGCTCCAAATATGGCGAAGCCCTTATGTGTATGCAAGCTGGGTCTCGCGCCGACATGTTAGGTAATGGAATGAGTAAATTGTCTAATTACTTTCCATGCACATTATTCATTTTCTTATTGTGTGTTATTTTCTATCTTTCCATTAGGTGATTGGAATTCTACTCTCTTTTCAAATTTCCATACTGTTGTAATTCTACACTTGTACTAATACATGCTTTGCATGTAGAAGTTATTCTCATATACAACTTCATGTAGTTTTCAGGATGAAGATGAATCAATCTTAACCAAAGACTAGAGAAGTAAGGAGAATCCAAGAAGTTGGGTGCTGGCTGGCTACCTTTCTGGGCGCTGGCTGCTGCTAGCTAGCAGGCTGGTAGCATGCCTAGTCGCTGGCTGCTACTGCAGTAATTCCTGGAGCCAACTGTTGTAATGTTTGTCTCGAAACATCAGTACATCACTAGTGCTTCCTTCCTGGGCATTTGATTTGTTATTTATGTTTGTCTGAGCAATCAGTACATCAACACATCACATTTGTTGCTTGTGCTTATTTCGTTGTTTTGAAATGCTATAATATTATATATTGATGTGCTACCTACAGGTATACGGACATAGATGTGAGACCTGACCCATGGGCAGGATCATGGCAGAGACCCTCGCCCATTTGTTACATGGGCATGTATCTGAAATAGGTCGACCCGACCATACCCAACCCATTGCTGGCCTAAGCCATCCGAACCTGTGATCGCCACGGAGTTGATGTGGATCTTTGTGCAGCTCTCAACTGTCGCTGATGTCAAATCGTCTTCAAGACCCCGTTCAGGTTCGTGTACGTTGCGGTTCTCAGCGCTACAGACTTGAAAATTAGCTGAAAAGATGCACGTACAAATTACCCCCTCTGCTTCATAATGTAAGCCTTTTTAGGTAACTAGTTTAGCTTGCTAAAAATTCTAAAGAAATTACATTTTATAAAAGAGGTAATATTATGCTAGCCAGCACTGTAACCAAGTAGGTACAAATTACTGCGTGATCTTGAATTTTTTATAAGCACAAATAAAACATTTACCGTGTTTGGGATACCGTGATCTTCGGAGAACTGGTCAATTACCACGGGATGGTAACATTGGTGAAGTTTATGTTTATGAACGAGATGGTCTAACTGCGCCGCGCGAACAAAATAATCACACATCAAACCAGCTTGCTCTTACTAGGCAGTAGTCTATTTTCAATTTTGTTTCATTCGTGCCGCTCGATGCTACTTTAGTGTACCCGCCACAGCCACGTCTTGATCCTTGCTTTGTGTTGATGAAGTGGAGAGTTTTTTTCAGAGTTGGTTCCGCCACAATGAACCAAACCAATTGAGGTAGGCTCACTTCGTGATGAAGTAGAGAGTTGATAGCATAAACGTATGACTTTTCATGGCTCAATTCTATTTTGATACCAGTTTTGATTTGAATCGCAGAAATGTCAGAGTGGAATGTACCAGGTCAGAGAAATTCACGTCTAAACTGATGTAAGTCCAATAAAAAGTAAAAAATCTAGTAAGAAAAAACTGAAACAATAAAAAAACTGCTAAAAAAATAAAAATCTGAAAAACCTGCACGCCTTCGCTGGGCCACAAGCCCACAACGCACGCAGGATCGGAGCCCTCTCCCCGTCTCGCACCTGCTACTCTCTCTCTCTCTCTCCCGCGAGCACCCGACGGAGCCGCCATAACCGCCGCCTGCCGCTGGTGATTGAGTCCGCCTTGAATATATCGGAAAGCTCTGCCTCGTCATCTTGTTCCTCTCCGTCCGAGGAATCGAGCTTAGCCGCCCGGAATATTCGCGCAAGACGTCTCTTCCCCGCTTCCGGCCGAAGGTACGCCGCCGTATCCGACCTCGTCCGTTCTAGAAGAGTACGTACACGCCACGAGGGTGAGCTCTCGGTCCCGATGGACGTCCCCATCCCCTCCCTCCCTCTGTGAATCGTAGTGCTCTGCCGCCGCCGTAGCTCGTTGCTTTGGGGAGTGGTCAGACTGCAAAACGAGTTTCAGAAGGATTCCGATTACTCAAAGAAATATCGGCGGTCCAGAGTGCAGAGGGCAGTGGTCGCGTTAGGATCCAGATCACGGCTCTAGGTTTGAGCCATCTTGTATCCGGGGTAGCGATCGGGGGTGAGAGGAGAGGGTGGTGCGATTACTGTTGGTGGCGGCGGTTGGGAGAGAGGATTACACTAGCCGTTGACGAGGATACGTCTAGGCTCATAGTCATAGTACATAACGTTCTGTGTTTCGAGTATGGCCTGCACTTTTAACCTGTTTCTAATTCTATTTATTAGCAGCCTGCAAAAAGCCGTTAATCGCAAAGTCGACAACAAGTAGTCGTCTGGCAGTCGATGGAGGAAGCTTGTGTTTCTATGGATCCTCCAGGTTCAAGCTCATATTGTGATTGGTCCCAGCTTCAGGCGGACCTGCTCATTCGGATCTTCAGCAGTCTCGAAATCCCAGAGGCCAGATCTCTTCAGCTCTGGTGCGGTGTGTCGTTCCTGGCAACTACATTATCTGGAGACCCGTCGTCTCCGCCTGTGCTCCCCGAATCAGAGTCCCTGCCTTGTTTACTCCTCCGGCGACCGTGACGCCAACACCGCCACCCTGCACAACATGTCCACCAACAAGCTTTACCACGTCAGCCTCTCAGAGCCCGCCTTCCGCACACGCTACGTCATGGGCTCCTCCCATGGCTGGCTCATCACTGCTGATGAGCGATCCAACCTCATATTTGTCAACCCAGTAACCAGAGCTGAGATAGCTATGCCTCCACCCGAAACCATGAACAATGTTAGACTCCGCCACAGTGAGGGTTTGCCAGATGAATATGATATCCTCTACATGGATCTGATCACTAGGGATTTTGACACTGAAACTGAGCCATATGATGTTACACTTGAAGAAGGCCGCTTCTACTTCTATATGAGGGTCGCACTTTCTTGTGATCCCTCCAATGGAAATTGCATAGTCCTCCGAGTACACTTCCCAAATTATCATCTCTCTTATGCTAGGGTTGGGGACACCAAATGGACTTGGATTGATGCAAATAAAGATTGCTGGAGTTATCAAGATATATCAAGATATACTTTATAACAATAATGATGGGTTGTTTTACGGTGTTCGTGGTAGAGGTGAGATCGATTCTATTAATCTTAATGGATCTTCTGCTGAAGTGAAGGTTATTTTGAAACCTATCATATCATATCAAGCACATAGCAGATATATTGTTCTAGCACCATGGGGAGATTTTTTCCAGATATGGATACACCATAAATATAATGAGGAGAACGGGAGAAAGGACCGAGTTGCAGCCAAATTTTTTGTTTACAAGATTGATTTTATTGAACAAAAGATCATGGAAACAAATAATCTCAAAGACCATGCATTGTTCATTGGTTTCAACAGCTCGTTCTTTGTTCCGGCGAAAGACTTCTCTACATTAATTCCCAATAGCATATATCATACAGATGACTCGATGGAGTATATCTTTTGTCACATGTTGTCTTCAATATGAAAGATAAAAGTTTCCTTGAGTTATCACCACCTAATTCAAATTCAAGATTGAACTGGCCACCTCCAGTATGGATTCAACCATCACTTACTTGAGGTTTGTGAAAATTACTTATACATGTCATATATAGATCAACTCATTTATTGTAATGTTTTAGTTTTTTGTTATATGTATTATAGTTGGCCAGCTAGACATTGTAATAGGAACCTGTATTCTCCCTTTGATAAATGTTCCGGGTCCAAATTCAGTAGGAAGAAATAGTTATAGTGGATTTTGACAAAGATACTAAATGAGAACCCTGTTTGCAGCTTGTAGTGCTGTTAAAAATGCACAACTTTGTATGCTTCTTATAACCGTCAAATGTAATATAATACTTAATTCTAGATCTAAATCTTGGATGGTTCAGTGCCTGGATATAGTGACACTGAGGCTTACTAGTAAATATAAAGTGCCTTAACTACTTTTTTAATATCCAACTTTGCATTTCAACTTTGCATTTCTTCATTGGTCCCTGAAGCTTTACCTCAACCTATCCCCTCTTTTCTAAGGTACTAGCATACTGTTTTGAATGGTCCTAAATCAAATTCGATTTGTTTTAGCTTTATAATGTCAGTTTTCTTATCTATTGGTATCATAGTTTGTGATGATTGAAATTATCATATAAGATTAGGCAATGCATTTCAATTTTAAATTAAAGCTAAGATCAACTAGCGTATACAAAGTAATGATGAATAAGTCCAATCATGTAGCTCATCAATCTCCAATTCTACATAAAAGTCCAATCCATGATCACAAAACTCTAGAGTAGTCATATTACATTTTCTGCAAAGTCAACTCTTATATTTGTTAAATCTAGCGTTTGTTTGGTATAAATAACTAATAATCATGTCTTTTGTGCTAAGAAACAGAATAATGTACAGTGCTTTCAACGGCATATTCCGGGCTATTCATGATAATTGATGCCTTTTGTTATTTCTTTTCAGATGCCTCATGTAAACAATCTGTTGAATGGATAACCGTTTACCCCTTCGTTACCAGCCATCAAAATGATTACCTGACAAATGGAGGCATATCTCACTCGTGTTTAAATGCCAATGGCTGTTTTCAAGGTCCTGCCCAGCAATTATTGGATGATCATTTGTGTTTGGTTTATTCCGTTTAGCGACTTTGTACTATATACATCATTATGCTATTCCAATGAGGTATCAGCTTTGCATATAGGCTGAGCTTGCTAGTGGCAGCATATATATGAACTTGCAAAATTAGTGTAAACTGCAGCCCCGAGGGCATGCTTGCTTTACTGAGTTCACGGCGACTATGTTATGGTACCAGAACTTTCCCTGTGTTGTAACCATGTGGCAGTCGATTTAACTGCACACACTATTCCGGTTGAAAAGAAAATCATGTTTACTAATTCCTCCCTCCAACAAAACCGTCCAACAAAAGGTGTCATAATTTTGCCAAAATTTGGATGTATCTAAACATGATTTAGTGTATAGATACATCTAATTTTAGACAAAGTTAAGACATCCTATCCCCAAAAATTCCATGTTTTACTCCTCACGAAGTTGAAATGTGCCTGATAATGTATCGGTGAGCTAGATAAATTGTTTAAATCTTATCGCAAGATGCACCGAACTTCCAACTCAACAGAATTTCGCAACATGACACACTTGTCTACATGCGGTTCTGCCGAATATGGCAGGCAGCCAGCCACTCAACTCAAGAGCACCCATTGTAAGTTCTATCCCTGTGTGTGTCTGAAGGCAAGGAATTATTGGGTAAAGCCATTGTTGTATGTTGCGGTTTTCAGCGCCACTGACCCCTGAAAATTAGCTGAAAAGATGCACAAACAAATTACTCGGCTCTCTTACATAATGTAAGCCTTTTTAGCTAGTTTACCTTCTTAAAAAGCTTTTTAGAAAATAGGTAGTACGGTGTTTGGGATGCCGCCATCTTCGTAGAACTGGTCTATTATCAGCGCAAGGTCACATTGGTGAAGTTTATGTTGGTGAACGAGATGATCTAACTACCCTGTGAACATAATAATCACCCATCAGAACCAGCTTGCTTGTAAGAGAAAACGCTCTGTTTTCAATTTCGTTTCATGGTGCCGCTCGATGCTACTTTAGTGTGCCCGCGACAGCCACGCCTTGATCCTTGCCTCCTTCATCGTGTTGATGAGTGGAGAGTTGATAGTATAAACATACGACTTTATTCTATTTTGATAACAGTTTTGATTTGAATTGAGTTTTGCAAATAAAAAGTTTTGATTTGAATCACAGAAACGTCAAGTAGAATGACCAGGTCAGAGAAATTACTGACAGTGGACCCACTCGTAAGTCCAATAAAAAAATAAAAACCTGAGAAATAAAAACTGAAAAAATAAAAAAATGCGAAAAAATAAAAATCTGAAAAACCTGCATGCCTTCGCTGGGCCACAACGCACGCAAGAGCAGAGCACTGCCCTCTCCCCCTCTGCCACCTGCGGACCTGCCCCTCTCTCTCCCGCGAGCACCCGACGGAGCCGCCATAACCTCCGCCTGCCACTAGCGATTGAGTCCGCATCGTCATCTTGTTCCTCTCCGTCTGAGGAAGCGACCTTAGCCGCCCGAAATAGTCGCACAACATCGTCTTCCCCGCCTCCGGCCGAAGGTAGCCACAACATCGCCGCCGTATCCGACCTCCTCCGTTCTATACGAGTATGTACACCAGTGGCGGAGCCACGCTAAGGCTGTGTAGTCAAATGACTACACAACATTTTAACAATTTTTTTATATAGTACTCCCTCCGATTCATAAAAAGTGTCGCCCATTTTATACTAAGTTATCAGGGAGTATAAAAATCATGTGAAAAATATGAAAGTCACACAAATACATGTATTTGACATCACAAGTTTAAATTTGACATCGCAACTTTATACTTCTGGCTCCGCCACTGACGAGCATGAGCTCTCAGTCCCGTGGACACCCCCATTCCCTCCCTCTCACTGTGAATCATCGTATCGCCATTCGCCGTAGCTCGTTGCTTGGGGGAGTGGTCAGACTGCAAAACGATTTTCAGAAGGATTTCGACCCCAAAGAAATATCGACGATCCAGAGTGTAGAGGGGAGTGGTCGCATCAGGATCCAGATCATGGCTCGAGGTTTGAGCCATCTTGTATCCGGGGTAGCGATCGGGGGGTGAGAGGAGAGGGTGGTGCGATTACTATTGAACTCATAAGTTATCGTCGAGTTGATACAATTCATAGAAGATTACACCCGGCTTTTGTGTAGGTAGGATGCATAGGAAAACAAATGTCGCAATAAAACACTTTGCCGACTTTCTCTAAAAAATGTAGGCAGCCAGCCATCCAACCCAAGAGCACTCACTGTAATTTGTATCCCTGTGTAGCTAAACAAGGCAAGGGATTACGGGGTAAACGTATCCGGAGGTGTCCCCTTGCGCGTTTCGGCAGCGGGCTACGGTTGCTCGGCCCTCAGAACCTGTGATCGCAACATAGTTGACGTGGATGTCGGTGCAGCTTCCGCTGTCGCTGCAGTCAAACGCGATGGCCGTCTTCTGGCTTGAAGTGCCGTTCAGGTTCGTGTATGTTATGTTGCTCAGCACCACTGACCTCTGCAAATTAGATGCAGAAACAAATTACTGAGCTACAGTAGAACTGTAATCACACACATCGTTGAACTTTTGATGTAAGCACAATTCAGGATGACAGTTACCGTATTTGGGAAGTCCCGATCTTCGTAGAACTGGTCGATCACCACGGGATTGTCCACGTTGGTGAAGTTTATGTTGGTGAACGAGATGGATTTCGCGTAACCGTTCCCACCCTGTAGTGCAAACAAACTAAATTAATAATCATCGGAATGAGCTTGCTAATCGTAAAGGGAAAACAGTCGGCTTCAAGTTACTATACCTGCCATGTCTTGATCCTTGCTCCGTTCATGGTGTTGATGAAGTGGACGTTCCTCACGTCGATATACTCCACAGACTCCGTTGCGCCATTCTTGCCCAGACTCCCCACGCTGGCAACAAAAACAGGACCAGTTAACCATTTTAAAGCATGCAGTTTCATCTTCGAGTAATTGGCCCATCGATCGATCGTCAGTAACAATTCTTTTGTTACCTTACACCGTGACCGGGTCCGCACACGATCCCGTCGACGGTGACGAAGCGGCTCCCGGAGCCGATGGAGACGCAGTCGTCGCCGGTGCCGATGGTCGATCCGGTGATGCGCACGTCCTCGCTCCGGTCGACGTGGATGCCGTCGGTGTTGGGGCTGTCTCCCGGGGCGGTGATGGTGAGATGGGTCAGGTTGACACTCCTGCTCATGCTCAAGGCGATGTGCATCTGCGGGCTGTTTTTGCTGCTGAAATGGCTCAGCTCCGCGTTGGTGCAGTTCATCAGCACCAAGGCCTGGATCCATGGTAATGAGCTACGTTACACAGTCTCAAAGTGTTGATTACTTCTACTACCTAACTAGGTTGTCACAGGAATTCCAGCTTCAGAAATATAGGATGATTTGCGTTAAATGACTGTACTGACCGTCGGCGCTTCAGTAATACAGTCCTGAAGAAAAAAAGTACAACAACAGGTGAGTCAAGATCCGTAATAATTTTGCTATAAAGATCTGTTCATAAATACAATTTATTAAATCAAGCTTAAGACATAATTCAAAAGGCTCAAATCTAAGCAGAAACTAGAAGTCTTTATTCTTTCTTTAGTTGTTGAAATTGAAAGAGGTGTTCAGTGGGCTCACCACGTCTTTGCACCTGTAGCTCCACCAAGTCTCGCCTCTGCCGTCGAGCACGCCACCGCTGCCGGTCACCGTGAGCCCGTCGACCTGATCGAACTTCAGCCAGTAGTTCTCTCCGGCCCATGCGAACACCGGCTTCGCCATTATCGTGCCCATCACCTACGGCAAACAAAGCAAGAGCACCGATGAAGCAAACCACGGCCAAGATCTAGTAAGACAAGACCAGGAAAGGCGAACGGTACCTGCACAGTAATTCTGGTGGACGTGCAGGGCCCGCTGAACTTGACGGGGCCGACAAGGAAGACCTTGGCCGCCGGCACGAGCAGCGTCGACGCCGACGTGCCCCTGGCGCCGCACGCCGCCTCCCAAGCGTGCACGAACGCCTTCGCAAGTTCAGAAAATAAACATTATCTCATTGCGTTCGTTAGGGCGGAGGACGATGAAAGACGGCGAGAGCTTTCGCCGGAGAGCGCAATGTCAGCTCAGGCAGCGGCGCGTACCTCGGTGTCGTCCGTGGTGGCGTCGCCTATCGCACCAAAGTCCTCGACGTTGAACACGCGCTCCTCCCAGCCGCCGCCAGCAGCAGCGAGCGCGCTGCACCACGCGAGGCCGGCGAGGAGCAGGACGACTGTCCGGGTGCCGATGATACCCTGCAAAATCAAGTAAACATGGTCAGTGTTTACCATCACGTACGTAAGTACCGGTAGTAACTACTCCGAAGCTACTTTGCTGATGATTACTGAATCTGAACGTCAATTCGGGTAGATTTTGTGCACTGATACAGGGCGTGATCTGGCTTAAGACATTAGCAGTACCATTTGTGTATGCTCGTAAGGTCGTCGGGTCGTGCGAAAACGTTCTAGAATCCCAACAGCTTTGCCTATAGAACTCGAGTGGAATCAAATGCCCAGCTCTGTTGATATATATATATATATATATATATATATATATATATATATATATATATATACACTGTGGCATGCACACCAGCAATCACCGCAAAGCGGCAACTCCCTTGTTTTGGTCTCGAAGATTGCCAAGTGATCTCATCATCCAATCCAAGTGAGGCAACGTATTTTGTCAGATCGTGTGTAACTCAACGCAACGGCCCACCGGTATATCAGATGGATGGATTGTCGTGATGTTCGCGTCGGCGGAATTGAGATGGAGTATACCTTCGATCATGCAAATATACGCTGAATCGCCGCAGATTGAATGCGTAAGCAAATTCGGTAAATAAACGTGCGTGCATGTGCTTGTCAAGATTAATGACGTGACTAAATACGATTTCGGCAAATAAACGTGCGTGAGTGCTGTCAAGATTACGTTCTGGTAGACATATATGGCATATATCGAATTTATGGAGGCGTATCTAAACTTAATGACGGTGACCTGTGCAATATTTATCCTTTTATTGCAATAGCTGCCTTTTTTTCTCCTCTGACACGTCATAGTAGTTTGCATTTATGGAAAGTGCGATGCAGAATTGGATCCACGGTATAGTAGAGTCTCTTCCGTCAATTTGCCAAATCAATGCTCTAGATTTTTCTTTTTTTTTAAATAACTAAATTATTATTTGAAGCTACGATATACACTCAAGTGATTAGTACATCATGTTTCTTATTCTCGTGTCATAAACTCATAATAATATCAGAGTAAACGGTTGCGTTGCTCTCTGGAGTGGTCTCACAGGGTGTATATTCGCTCCTACGCGAATGGGTTGAGGTTAGCGAAAAGGCTATGGGATGTTCTTACACATACTTGAATTGCTCCTTGCTGCCTAATAAGAGTTAAAAAAAAGGAAGGCCCTATTCCGGTCAAAAGTACTCTTTACGCTAATGAGCAGTTCTATGAGGACCCCCACCCCCAGGTTCCGACTATGATTTACTAGGGCGAAGATCTAATATAATCTGGTTCATGTTTTCCTTTTCTATTGGGCCATATATCACCTTCCATTTTCCATTTTGTTTGACTTGATCACGCAACATCTTTCTGCTTTGACCCAATTGATGACTTTTTCAAACTCTGTACGTAGTGAGGAGTGGTGTTTTAGGATTGGTCCTTGTGTTTCGCTACAAGGAGGAGGGGGGTGGGTGGGAGGCAATAGGATGAGATGGGGGTGTATGAAGGATAGGAAGACGACCAAAACACTTTTCTCGGCCTAAGGAGATAGTCACTTATAGGCAACATCATGTACCACACAAACCCGCTAGCATTAAGATTCAAGTTATGTATAACACTGAAATGTATTCATTTGTGTATTGTGGTTTTAGAGGCTTTCGTAAAGCCTTGTAAATATGACTTGACTAATATAAGTGGATCGAGAAGCTCCAACTAGTAGCTTGTTGGAAATAAGAGTTGAAGTCACTAAATATGTGTCACTGGATATGGAACAACTTAAGCGGTAGACGGTTGTTGTTTAGTGTGGTTTGGGTTGCGGATGGATCATATAATATCGGGACTTGTAGTGGTAGTTGGTGCAACAACCTTAGAGGGTGACAAATGCGGACCCATGCCGGACAACTAGAGTATTTTAATGTTGAGAAATTTGTCCTCGAGTTTGGTGCGACATCGACACTGGTCTCATAGACCAACAATTGTGTGGTTGTTAAGCCTCAGGTTGTTGTCAAACCGTAGCATGTCAAAATGAAAGTGAGTGAAACCTGCATATGGTTTTGACAGTTAATGATAATCTCTATGGACTAATGATTTTATTGGGATTTTCCATAAGTAACGTTTGAAGAACATTTGTTGGATTGGAAACATGCCATGAAGATATTATTATATGCGTTGAGTAGTGGCACCAAGATCAATGACGATGTAGTTCTTTTGTGGAACTCACATGTCTTGAGCTCTAGCATATGAATTACGCCATGGAGGATCATGATTTTCAAAATATTATACAAGATCACAATTCACGATATGGTTCCAAGTCAAGATTATGATGGTCTAATGTGTTGAGCCATGGTTGATTAGGGATTGAAGCTTACTATCAAGTGAAGTATTTTTTATACATCTCAGATATTGTGATAGAGCATGAAGAAGAAACAACGTTGACCAACATTAACAGCAAAATTTGTATTCAACGTGGTCGACCCACAAAACAAATGATAATGTGTGGGATCAAGTGATCTTGTGGTATGCTTATCATTTGTCAATAGCGTTTTGTGGACTAATCCATGATCTATATGTTTAGTGTTTCTATGTGGACTCGATATATTTCATGCAGTTGTATCAAAAGGAAGATTTCACAGAGCACATAAGAGGGTGGCACAGAGCACATAAGAGGATGGCATAAAGTGGTGATGTTCAACAAAATTGAGAAATATACAAGTTTAAGATGAGCATCTCTAAGAGAGTGTATGTTTGAACCTTGCCGTCCATTTTTTGATAACGTACATGTGAATATATGATATACTGAAGCTCTCACATAGTGGAGTGTGTGGAGCAGTTTGTGACTCTTCACCAAGAAATAATGATCAATTGAAGCGTTCTGACTTGAGGCAAGCATATAAACGTCATCACCAAGTTCAAGTGGAATACGTAAACAAAATGTATGGCTTTGATATGGTTTCAAGTTGTATGGTAGGAGACACTTTTATACTATTGATAGATACACTATCAGAGGGGCTTCAATAGCTCAAATCTTTGAATTCTTCGTTTTATCCTCGTTTTCATTTTGTGTTTTTATACGGATAAAACATGAGAATGTTAAGAGGGTCATAGTAGACCAAACTTGAAACGGAGGAATCCGTTAAGTGAGATTTGAAGAATTGGAATATAACCAAGAACTAGCTATAGCCATGGGGTGCGTGGAGGTTAGATACCCCAACTTGTCTGGTACATGAAAATATAGAGCTTGTTGTTATCTTCTTTACATGTTTAATTTCCTCAAAAGCAACGTTCGTATAAAAAATAAATCATTTTTTTGGGCTGAAGGTATTGGCGCATCTTCTTTTGTAGGTTAAACCTTTACATTTATGTATTTAAACTATTTTTATTTATATTTTTCCGTACGTAGGGAGTTAGAGCTTTTGTTGAGAGTTTCCGGTCTTTAAAACAAAATATTTCGCGCTTTTGGTGAGAGTGACTATATACCGGGGGAGTCCAGTACCATTTCCTCCAATCCCGCAAAGAATCCAGAAATTCAGGTCTAGGTACCCGTGACGGAGTTGGTCCAAACAGTGTTGGAGGTATGCCCTACAGATAATAATAGTAAGTTCTTATTTCCCTCCATATTCATTAGTCATTATTAGGTTTATATCTTTATGTTGTGACTATTGTGGTATTTGAATATTGAGTATTCAAAGAAGAACCTACAAGTGCATGTAGAGATATAAACAAAACAATGTTCCCAGTTTTGTCTCTAAGACTAGCTTATCTTGTTGTTCGCTGATCACGTTTTCCTAATCATGAACTATGTATAAGTGAAACAACTATAAGGATATATTGTCGGAAACTCGGAATGACAATAGTATCAAACCGACCCATTGTATGATCTTGCTATGAAACAAATATTATGTAATTAAATAGCAAGTGAATATGTCGTTTCGTTAGCTTGTCCCTATACCATGAGAACATATAGTGACCGCTTATTCGACAATTGTGATTTGGGCTCATCTAAGGTCTTGTCGTAAGTGGGGACCATAACGTTACGTGTATAACCTAGAGTACGTAATTGAACCAAGATCATTCAAGAATGGTACTTACTTATCCAAGGCAATGGAGAGATATATCCTCTGGACCCTCTCAGTATCACCGATGGTAACCAATCGTCTGGCCAGACACAATGTGATTTATCACAAGGATATCAGGGATATGAATGAGAAAAAAGAATGATATCGATACGAGTTTTATATGTGTAGTGATCGAATGGTTTGATGACACAGTGCATATTGTCTCACCTCGTGATATCATTGGTATCATGTAGCTAAGGGGATTAGCGTAATGAGAAACAACAGAAGGTTCTTAGCTATTCATGAATACACAGAGCCATCATGAGCGTCCATGGTTCCGTTGTTGGTTATTATCGGTTAAGCACTCCGGGCATATTTGTGTGTTACCGAACCATTCGGGTCACACGCTTAAGTTGTATCAATCTTTTATGGAGAGTATTTGGTAGTTATAGTGGTTATGAGAAGTGGTCGTATTTATTCCGATGTCTCAAGAATAACTCCGATGTGAATTGGAGGTGTTCGAGAGAAGTTATCGTGAGAGGCATATTATGCCGGTGGAAAGCTGAAAGCTTTATGAGATAATTATGTGCGAACATGAGATGTTCCGGGATGAGGGAAAGTGTTTTCGACATCAGTGGATAGAGTCGATAATTTTATTTAAACAGTATATTTGGTTTAGAAAGAGTTTCAGAGGAAAATCGGGAAGGGGGAGTACCGGAGGGGGACTGAGCTCCCTAGGGCTGTGCCACACTTTAGTGGGGCCAACATAGGTCTCAGCCCCAGCAGGGGCGGCGTACGGAAAATAATTTTATGGGACCCGATCCACAAATCTATCTACGTGGACCAACTCCAACAATTGACAATACTAATGGATAGGGCCTCGTTGCCAAGTGTTACAAGATCTAGTGCACTAAAACTCGTGGTTAGAAAAGAGTGAAAATGTGTTTTCGTTCTTGTGGAATAAGAAGCCGCCACAAGAACCCCTCGGCGTACCACCTAATAATTAAGCAAAATAGGAGCTCTGAATGCAATAAATAATATGGATTTCCAGAAAATGGGAGACTCTGAACTAGTCAATAATGCCTACAGCACTGATAAAATTTCGCTCATTCTTTCTCCTTCATGTTCTAAGTTATGTACAGATTTCTCGTCAGACCAAAACTTTTTCTGAAAGAAAAATGAAGAAACAAAACTCACTACCACAATACAGAAAAAACTACTGTATGAAGGAATAAAGGGCTTAAGCATCTATTTACTGTTCAAACTAAGATATACGAATGAAAAAACATGCAAAATGTTCTTCTAATTTGCCAATCAGCATTCGCTGCAGACCAATCAAACACTGTACATTTGTCTTGCTCATACTGACGGCTGCCTGCTTCTCCATTGACGGCTGCCTGGTAGGCTCTTCTCTCAAAATTATGTGGTAGCTTCTGTACACAAGAACTTTATCACCACGTCCTTTTCAATGACGAAAACCTATTATGATAGTTATCCATTTCAAGTGACTAGTCTGAGATTATGTCCTCCAATTCAGGAATGTCTAATCCCCCAATACGGCTATAGTCTGGCGCAGTTTCATTTGATGAATCCGCTCCAAATGGTGTATTCTCTCCATAGTCTGAATCCCTCCAGTAGAGCTCCGTGTCACTAGTATGATTCTCCACACCTTCCCCAACACTTCTATTTAGGTACGGCTTACCATGCCCAGTTTTTCTCTTTGTCCTTGCACAAATGCAGTCCATGGGGTGTTCGTGAAATTCACCCTTTCCTGGTTTAATCTCATTGGGCTCACCCATAAACCCCTTTTGGAACATCTGAACTTTTGATGCAAATGAGTCCCAGCTCATGCTGGTTCGATTAAGGAAGAGTGACGAAAGCTTCTTAGAATTGGGTCGTATGGTCCTCTTGTGCCCGAAGTATCTCCTGAAACCAACACTTCTCAATCAATCGACTTACTTTTAGAGAGTATTTGAATATGCGAGCAACAAATTTCAGCACACTTGTGCTTGTAATCGAGAGAGAAATCTAGCTACTTTGTATCTGGAATCCTGGTTGGTGTTGCTAATAGACAGATCTCAGCTAGTAGCTAACAATAATTCTATCCAAATTATTTTAGGACGGCACAAAAGAGATTACCTTCGACCAGCCAACATTCTCGCCATGTTGCCATTGTTGTTTGTCACGAATACATCGCTCCCATCACACACGACATAATCAAGGGCAGCCATGCGAGACGAGAATGACAAGAAAGGTTCCAGCTCCTCCTTGCTAGCTAGAGTCTCCTTGGAGTGAAAATTTGGGAAGAGCGCTTTCAGAGGTGCTAATGTCTCCTCTCCTCCATATACATCCCCCGACGCAACATATAGGTGCACGTCCTTCCCAAACCCCAATGCCCTGAGCATGAAGCCAACTTCTTCTGGTGTCAGAGGGCATTTGCCATTCCGGCGTTCTTTGTCAGGGTCGCTTGCCTGCAAATTGGTTTATGCGTAAACTGTAAGAAACCTTAAATGACCATACTTTAGTAACCAGGGAATGGAGAATGATCTCTTACATGCAGTGTCTTCCACCTCTTACGTATTTCACCTAGTTCCCTTCTCTCAATTTCGCCGCCCCCAAAGTAGCATCCCGAGAAGGCAAGCATGTCAGGCTCAAATCTGCCATAGCTTATGTGGGTGAAAATAGTTCGCTTGCACTGTGTATCCAACAAAAAAATATTTAAACAATATTACCTTAGATGAAGAGCAATGAAGTGCCCACTTTTGGCTCGCATTCGTTGCACAAGCATTTGTCCCATTTTGTGAATTGGATCAGTGAACTTAAGCGCGTGATAATTGACTCTACACCTCAGCTTTTGAAGATCAGTCTCCAACCTGTTGGAAACCCGGTAGTCAAATTTGGTTAGCTGAACAACCTGCATGTGTAAAATGCAAGAAACGTGTCAGAATCAAACATTTTTTCAGCCTAACGTTCTGAACATAAGAAACAAGTCATGTTGACAATCTGTAACACTTACATGTTTCTTCAAAAGAGCAGGCAGTACTCGGTTCTCGTAGCATATTGGAGTACACTTCCTGGGTACACGCATCTTATACGGATATGGTGTTTTCCCATTTATATCAGGTACTTGTCGTATGATCTTAACATCGTTTGAGAGTGATGATATGAATGAATCGGCATCAAATATCTCCGCAAAATCACTGCGATACAGAACATGGAATTAGAACACGGTACTTGACCAAAGCAATGAAGAGAGGGTAAGCGTGCGACCTTGCGTCTTTCCAGAAGGATGCCTGATCGAGCTTTGGAATGACAAGTGTTGCATTCAGAATGCGCGCTGCAACAACAGCATCGATGATCTGAAACAAGATAACCAGAGGAGTTTCCGTGTCATTTATGGAAAAGAATAAGCTGAAAATGGGGAGAACTATCATGAAAAAACTGCCGATGTTGGGACATGAGAATTTCATCATTTAGTACAGCTCAAACAGAGACAATCGATTCTCTGGATACGCGTTCAAATTGATAAACTCATGACAGGGCAAGCTTCTGACGAGAAACATACGCTAGGACCGAATTGGCAAGTCTTCGGATTACTCAAGATCAGAATGGGCATGTAAGGATCCAGGTATGCATATCCTCTGATATAGGTTAGTTGTACATGACAGCTAATACTAACACGAAATGGAATAAATACACAGGTGCAGTCATGCAGGGCTTCCAAAAGTAGTTGGAGTATACCAAGAAAAGACAGAAATGCACGGATGCAGCAGGCACGCGAGGCACCAACAAGTTGGTGGAGTAAAATGACAGATGCTTACAACTGAAGAAAAATGATTTGAAGGTGGTGCAGTATCACTGTATTAGTACTAGTAGCACATGCTCGAGAGCCTGATCATTGCGAAACCTACACTAGCATTACACCACCAACAAGTAATTCAGAGAGGTTTTCTTAGAATCCTAGAAATGCAGTGGAAATTACCAGATTATATTCAATTGCCATATATTCACACGCTAGCTGTTATTCATTAAATAACTTATGTTTTGGTCTTACCCCTGTTCGCTGCTGGTTGAGGCCCCCGCTGGTGGCGATCATCAGATAGCGATTCGACTCGGTGACGGCCATGGCATCTGCCGAGCCATACAAAGAAAGGGGAGAGCTTTGCTTTATTGCTACTAGCAAACACAATAAGCACAGACAGCCAGCGGCAATGCTAATCATCTGAAGCAAAGCATGCCGTGTACGAAAAGAGAAGGAAATTCGTCGAGAGCAGCAAACGCGTGCGCTTACCGGCGAAGTCGTTGGTCGCGTCGCTGCATCCGACGAAGCTGTGCGCCGCCTTGGACACCCAGAGCTCTTCCCCGAGCTTGCTCCCGCCACTCTGACAGAAGAAGAGAAATCCAGAACGAACCGGTTAGACGAACCGACGGGTCGAGATTTTCCCGGGAAATTAAACCAATGGAGCAATCGAGCAGGGGAGGGCGGGGGAGTCGTTATCCACTCACCGGAACTGTGAAACCCTCGGCGCCGACCAGATTCCTGCGCTGCTCGCCCGGTTTGTTCAACTGCTCCGCGAAACAAAAGGGGGGCGGGGGAGAAAACCCGCGTTCAGGCAGAGGAACAAACAACCGAGCGGAAATCGGGGAGCGTGACGAACGAACCGACGAGCGACGAGACCGTCGTCTCGTCGTCGCAAAGTCGCGGCTTTTGGGAGAGGGGAGGAGCATACCAGGAACGGCGGGTTGGGGCGGCGGCCGCCGCCAGCCCCGAGCGGCGGGGAGAGGAAGCAGTGGAACGCGGCGACGAGGAGCAGCAGCCCGGCCGCCGCAAACGCCGCCGCGGCAGGCGCCACCGAGGGCACCAGCCACCGGCCGTGGTGCTGCTGCTGGCGCCGCCGCTTCGTCCCCATGCGCCGCCGGCCCCTCCTCTCACGCACGCACGTAGAACGCGTTCTCGCGCGCCGCCGCGGCGCACGCCTCGGTTGGTGTTCCTCCGCTCGCTCGCTCCCGCCCTTTGTGATCGAGCGTGGCGTGTGTGCGCGGAGTGGCGGCAGAGATGGGAAGCGGCCGGAGGCGGAAGGCTTCGTCAGTTGGGTGGCAACATTTCGAGACGGGGGCGGCAGGTAGAGAATGAGACGGCGGGCAGGAGTAGTACTCAACCAGCCGGGCGGCGTGAGCGAGTTATATTGAAAATTACCAGGGGCCGTACTGAAAAATCGATCGGTTCAGTTAAAATGCGATATTATATGTGAAAGAAGATCAAAACGAATCTCCGCAGGGCTAAAAACAGCTTTTAATCTCTTTTGGTTGCTATTAGGACTAAAATAAATACAGTAAATCGAAACAGAATGGTTGTTGTATGTTTGGTTTTATTTTTGGGCCATGTGCTTCCGTATGCATGCGCCGATCTGGCTTCTTCTTGTATCGCTGTACATGCGTGTCTAGTAGCGACGAACATGATGGCGTCAAGTGGTAGGAGTAGGTGATTAGCCAGTCCTAATATGCGCCAAGCTCAGGGTGGCATCCACATGATGGCGAGATTACAGAGAGATTAAACCGTTGTAGACCTCTCCGGTCCAGCCAAGACAGGATAGCGCTGTGAATCTTAATCAATTATTATCGGCTCATTCATTGCCCAGTCCATTTTGGTGGTGCTAGCCCACGACTAATTCATTGCGTTTCATAATAATATGCTGCCGCCTGCCCTCAAAATGCTGCTAATAAGGTGGCACATTTTTGAGTGCTCACGAATCGTGATGGCTACACTTAGCATTATTTGCAGGTTACTTTTCAAACAATCATGCCGCGATTTATCTTGCTGTCGGTCGAGACCGTTTAGACGCGCAACGTGCGCCTGGCCGGTTTTTCAGTTGGTGTCGTGTTAAGATCGGTGCAAAGACAGGGAGAGGCACATGCACCAACAGTCCATGTGATGCTTTCGTTGTACTCTCGACCACCGATCCATTCCATCCTCGAGTAGCAAGCCAAGATACGGCCGACCGATCCCGTCCCCGCAGGCTTGATCGCCTTTCCGGCCGTATGATGCCCTGTTTCATGCCTGGCTGTTAATCTGCCGTGCAAAGTGTGTGCTCAGGAAATTAAACATGGAGAGAGGGAGAAAAAAAAAAAGCAGAAAAGACCATAGCAGGTTGTTCGGATTCGGTGCAAGATCTAGGTGATGCAGCAGTTGCTCTGCATGACTAACGACACACCAAAGCTGAAAATTCCAGCGATTAGTGTATTGAAATGCAAGATATTAGGAAAGCTAAGATTATTTTGCCATGATCTGCGTAGATACTGCGTAAACATATTAGGACAAACAAGCCACACCATTAGTGATAAAAGGTGACTTTACGAAACATGTTGTTATCTTTATCTACGTACACCACAAAAAAAATATCTGTTTAAAAGTGAATTTTGTTCCAGAACTTGTTGATATTTTTCCCGATGGCAGGAACATATACTCTCATCTGTCAAAATGAATTTATGGTTCTTGTAGGCTAATTTAGCCTACCAAAAATGATTTAGAATTCAGGATGGAGGTAATGCTGCTCATATACCGGAAAGTGCTATCAAGATATTTGGTAGACCGTAGTTCTCTCTAGACTATAGAGATCTCAACGACATACTAAGAATACTAAAATACATGGGAACACATGCACACTTTCATTCATGCAAATCTCACAAATGATGCTATTATTTATGTTTTCCACACTTGATGAGATTCACTTTGAAGAGAAACAATGTTTGTAAAATGCAAGCAAATCATACTTGTCATTAAAGTTTAAATTTTGCACATGTAGTGTATTTCTAATGATAGATGTTGAAGTTGTATGTAAATATAACACAAGTAGCATTTAGCATTGTTATTACATTACTAGTTATAAAAGTCGAACAATGGAAAACTATACTATTACTTAAGGAGAAGTATTACTAAAGAATACATTTTGATAAAAATAAATTAAAATTGTATAAAAGTGTAGTATAATTTTTTGCTTACATTCTTCTCAAAACAAGCTCTCAAAGGCTGGAAGACCAATTACCCGCCGACTCACTCATTTTCTGACATGTATATCCATAAAAAAACATTGAGAAAAATTGCCAGGTTTATCGGGGTCATATATTGGCGCACACACATACTTGTTGCCGAAGATGTTGAGCCAAACGGTGGCATGTAAGCAGCCACCAGCCTCCTTGGAGGGAGGGCAGGGAGTGGCACCTCGAACATTAACGCGATGATCGCATGTGTGATGTATGGTCTGACGTTGCAATCCAGTTGAGAACAGGAGAGCCCGATGAGCATCACGATTTCCATCTCTCGATCGTCCAACTCTCCTCCCAACCGTGCATATGCGACCTCCAGAACTCTCCTCTTCCATCCAGATCCCAGGCCCACTAGGTTAGATGGATTGAGTCTTCTCTCGGTTGTTCAAAAACTCAGTACGGTGGACTTGCACCAGCGCCATCCGGACGATGACATGATGATCAGTGTGTCACAACTTGATTGCATCACCACGACAAAAGAACTATGAAACCATTGTTTAGTTAGGACAGGGGAAATGCCCCCCCTCCCATAGTAAGAACGCAATACCCAATTAAAATAACTTTTCTAAGAAGAATATGTGAAATTCAATTGTCCGCAGTAGTTTTAATATGTACTCACCAAACCTTGGATGAGTTTGATGGATGCCAAGCAACATTTTCATAAGTTTATGACATGGACTTATTTTACCTTGATATGTGTGATGTTATAATAACATATTTATACAACAGTCCATGTGATGCTTTTGTTGTATTTTCGACCATCGATGCATCCTGGAGTAGCAAGCAAATACGGCCGACTGATCCCTTCCCCGCAGGCTTGATCGCTTTTCGGTCCGTATGATTTTTTTCGAAAAGGGTAGTCCTGGCCTCTACATCAAGCGATGCACACATCCATTTATTAAAACAAAGTAATCGTCTGAGTATCACATCCAAATTACATCTCAAAATTTTCTTTCGAGCCGTATGATGCCATGTTTCATGTCTGGTTGTTAATCTGTCATGCAAAGCGGGTGCTCAGAAAGACTGTCGTGTGAAGACCCATATCAACAGATTCTTCTCCATATGTTCTATCGCCAAAAGAAAATTGAACACGAAGGGCGAGAGGGAAAAAAATGGAATAGACCATAGCAAGTTGTTCGGATTCAAGTGCAAGCTCTAGGAGTTGCTCTACATGACTAACGACATACCAAATCTGAAAATTTGGGGCGATTAGTGTACTGAAATGCAAAATATTAGGAAAACTAACCGTAGACTTTATACTGGTCAAAACATGCTCTGATCTTGCCTCTGCCTTGATGATTAAAGGTTAGTTTAGAACATTTGCATGTGATTTGGGCGATGCAATTGACAGAAAAGGTTTGATGCACACAAGTGGGGTGGAGGTGGCCGGATCTAAAGCCATGCAACAAGCTCAACGGGAAAGGGAAGAAATACATAAATAAACAAATCATGTGTGTTTATTTTAGGGAAAGCGCAAGCAAATCAAGTGTTGATAGGTGGATTAGAAGAAAAGTCTCAATCACCCTAATTTCAAACCATGCTGGTCCCAACCCCTCTACTGATGACTTTTTTTTTCTTATCTATGTTAGAGATCAATAATTGGGTCGGGAAAATCCCGTTGGTCTTCGTTGCTGATGCATCGATGATATTTGCCTGTTTCGTTATGTGCCGCGTAGTCACACCCGTTGCTATTACATTGAATTAAGTGTCCAAATAAATAGCTAATCATAGACTGTTTCCGTTAGAGTTTACTATATGTCATCCCTCGTGCTCTGTCACGCATCCTCCTCTTTCTTTTCTTTTCTTGTTCTTCTTCTTCTAGATGAAGCAGCTAGTAAATCTAGCATTCAGCTTTGGTTGCAAAACTCTACTAAAAAGCAAATAGCAAATGACTCTTTCTTTTAACAGAAGATGCTCGAGCTGGAGTAACTAAGACAAAACAAGCCACACTATTACCAAACAAGAATCTTATCTTTATTCTCTACACCATCTAAATCTAAACAAGCTGGCCAAACTTAAGTGTCAATTCCCCTCCCCGTCAACAAAGCTCGCAGTGGAGCACTCCTCTGGGGTAGATCGGGTCGTCTAGGCACACATGGTGCCGGTGAGTGGCGGTCAAGACCTATGACAGGCGGAGTGGCGAAATGCCTAGTCGCATGGGTCGCTTGTTGGGGGTGTATTCAACCCGGATGACAGCCAGTGACATTGTTTGTGCATTGGATTTATGCTTGTCGATCATTTGGCATCGGTGCATAGTTAACAAAATCATGGGAATTTGTACAATTGAGGATCTATAGAGTGAATGTGTGGTCAAACAACAACACAAAATTTTGTAAAGTAGAAAGCCCTAGTTGTGGATACCCATAATTTACTTTAGTTCCTGACATCGCCACAAATTCTATAAGTTTTGGCTTCACTTACTGCTAGTTCTACCTTCGCCATTCTATGTATTTATAGGATGCAAAGGCTGGGGAGGTAAGAAATATATTTTGAAAAGTAAGAAGAAAACTAGCTAAAATATCATGCGGATAGTATCAAAACAAAAACAACAACTAATGATGGGAAGAGAAAGTGAAATGCCAACAACTTTGAATTTCTCATAACTACATGGCTACCTCGTTTGTCCACATCGAATTATTGTGAGTTATCTCTACTATAAAGAAGTTGTTAATGACCGCTATGTCATAGGTCGTATCATTTTGCATTTTACCCCTTAAAAAGTGGCTTATCAATCTGTGTCCTCTCATTTACTGGTTCACTTCTTTTCTTCTTCGATGTTAAGAAAAAACAGGCCAAGTTGGTAGGTTCTTCCCCATACCTCCATTCCCATTTTGGTCCTCCGATGAACAGTGCCATCTCCTTCCGCCCCTTCTCCGACTTTCCTCCTTGCCTTTACCAGCGGACATAGTGGTCGGCGGGACCGAGCTGCTCCTCCCCCATCTGGTGCTGGCCATGGAGGCTGTCTGGGTACTTCAGGAGGAGGCCGAACCATCTGATCTGGTGATTCTTTCGAAAGTATGAGGCGATGGGGAAGACTTTTGTTTTCACTTGTCATGATTGTTAAGATATGTGTAAGGTTTCTTAGATGGCCATGCGTAGTCTTTCTGAAAAGTCATGGAGGACTTGTCCGTGCAACAAGTGTGACTGCAGTGTGTATACGTACCTTTTCCCTCCATCAATTATGTTTAACTTTAGAATTTATTTCATCTATTTTACATCGATTTTAATTTCACAAAAAATAAAATATTTGTTTTCTTCTCTACGTAGACTAGATAGACACGCTAGTTGAATACCTATATCCAAGCATTATTTAGATCCGGCCGAGCGAAGCTAATTTTACACTAAACTTGTATACTTTAAGCTTATTTGTTGTGTGCTACTGTCTTATCGAGTTGCATTGCTCATTTAACATGGTTAATGACAAAATAAGAATTTTAAATGTAAGTTAAAAAAATATATGAAAGATACATTTGCATTGCTATGTATTCTTTTTTTTTTGCAACATCATTTTTGCTACATAAATTGGTAGAAAATTCATAACTATATTATTATTCAACATATATGTAAATTATCTGATCTAAAAGGTCTCTTTATAGATGTTTTAGTTTATGAGTCGGTGACCATACATGTAGAAACTTCCATAACATAAATTAAATTGTTTGTCGAGATTATTTCACTAGTAGAAAACAGCCTAACAGTCCCGGTTTGTAAGTGTCTTTTGTCCCGGTTTAAAAACCGGGACTGCGGAATCGGGACTAAAGGCCAACCCCTTTAGTCGCGGTCTCGTCTGCAACCGGGACAAATAGCATTCACGTGGGCTCGCAGGCGAGCTGCTCAGGCGATAACCTTTTGTCCCGGTCTGTATTACAAACCGGGACTAAAAGTTCGAGAGGTTTTAGGTTTTTTTATTTTGTTTTCTGTTTTCTGTTTTATTTATGATTTAAGCTATTATTCGTACGGTACAATTACACACATCGATGCATATATTGTATGACGAGTCTAAATTAAGCATACATGCATATATAATATAACGAGTCAGTCGTACAAACATATATATACATTCGATCATATATACACACGAGTGTCTTCCGAACACGAGAATTACATGAATATCACTTATGGGTTTTCATGGTATTCTCCTATTGGGGCTATGACCTCGTCAAGCAAAAAACGAGTAATTTCCTCTTGAATTTCTCTTATGTCGTTGCTTTGCTGGGAGTTCCGACCGTGAAGCCACATTTTGTATCAAATAGAAGGTCGATATTAATATATAAATTGTCATTAACAAAAGTAAAACTCTGAATATATATATTAATGTTGAACGTACATGTGGAGAAGTCCGCGCACTGACACACGTGCGCACGTACTCGCAAACGAAGTATCACATAGATTAATCGCCGGTGGCTGTTTCTCGCACTTTACGAAAATAGAGTTGAATCAAATAATAATGAAACAGGACAATTCGATATTAAAATTTGAATTAAAATAAGTACTATACTTACGGGGATTTGTTTAAAGGTCAGATCTGATTTAAAATGACCACCCTCAGATCTTGTGAACCGCTTCCATACCCTACAAATAAAATGAATAAAGAAGATATTAATAACTAGAACACAGGAAAATAAAGAGCCCGATATAGTGTAATAACGATTGAAATTACTTTTGGAGCATATCAGTAATGCTTGCGTAATACTCCAAGGTATGCGCTATTGAGTCCTCGATCTCAACTATCACACGGTCAATTTGAATGTTAAAGAGAATCCAGTGGTAGCTGCACACATTCATCAACATATAGTCAGAACGAAAAGTTAATGTGTACAAGACAGTAAGAACACTCTCACCTGAAATTGTAAGGAAACAAAATCACATCTTTATAATTTTGTTGCTTCAATGCATTGAACAAGTTGTTCTCCGTTTCCTCCGGAAACTGTTGTAGGTTATGTACATGAACTCGATCCGGGTCAACGAACCCAACTTGATAATTAGGCATCCCCTTACATTCGAGAATCTTCTTTCTGCATAATAGAATATGAACGAATGTATGTAGTGAGACTTAATTAGCTAGAGACTTAATTAATAACAGAAATAAAAATTAATCACGTAAAGACAATAGCAGCTCATGATACATTTGTCGAGGGCTTCCATATTGAATAACTGCCATAATTCATCAAAATCAATATGGATTGTCTGTTCTCCGATGAAATAATGTTCTTCTTTATATGTAAGAGACATCATTGTTTGGCCGTCTTTTGTGCGCTCCATGTACCACTGATGTAATTCTCGCATCCTTGGAGGTAGCAGTGTCAACTCCGCCTCTGTGACCAGTTCCTTCCCCATGACAAATTGCCTTGCCAGGGGAGCCATGCCGGCTTCAACTAGGCCTAGCATTTCACCAATCGTCAGACCAGAAATTTCTTCAAACTTTTCTGGTAATACAATTCGGGATGCCACCTTCAACGGAACGATCGATTGTTTTTTCTGTTGTCCAAGCTGGGCAACGTCGGCTCTCTGCTGCCTCTTATTCTCCGTGGGACGACCCTTGGGGAGCGGTGACACTTTCTCCTTAGTAGGCGGAGTCGGGCACTTCCACTTTACTCCAATGTACTGAGTGGGCGGCGCCGAAGATCGAGTCCGCTGATGCAGCGTGAAAGATGTGGGAGCCTTAGGCGCAGATGAGGAAGCCTTAGTCGCAGATGAGGGAGCCTTAAGCGTAGATGAGGGAGCCTTAGGCGTAGATGAGGGAGCCTTAGGCGCAGATGAGGGAGCCTTAGGCGTAGATGAGGGAGCCTTAGGCGCAGATCGAAGCGGCGATGGTTGAGGTGGAGGTGAGGGAGCCTTAGGCGGCGATGGTCGAGGTGCAGGTGAGGGAGCCTTAGGCGGCGATGATCGAGGTGAAGGTGAGGGAGCCTTAGGCGGCGATGATCGACGTGGAGGTGAGGGAGCCTTAGGCGGCGATGGTCGAGGTGAAGGTGAGGGAGCCTTAGGCGGCGATGATCGACGTGGAGGTGAGGGAGCCTTAGGCGGCGATGATCGAGGTGAAGGTGAGGGAGCCTTAGGCGGCGATGATCGAGGTGGAGGTGATGGAGCATCAGGCCGCGATGATCGACATGGAGCTGAGGGAGCCTTAGTCCTTTGCTTCGAGCCTGGAAATATGATGTATTTCTTTTTCCATAAAATAACTCCATGCAAGACTTCTCCCAGGGTCGACTCCCCTTCAAGGCCAGCGAAGTCAATCTCCAATGTCTCACATCCGGATAGAATTTCATCCACCCCGACACGAGCATACCCAGCTGGAATCTCGCGGCCATGCCAACGCGCTGCAGGATCAACTTTCAAAGCAAAGCCGACGGCCACCTTCGTGGATATATTCTTCATTGGCTGGTGTAGCTCACAATCAGTCTTCTCTTCGATATTGTCCACGGGGTAGCGCTCCATCGGTGACACATCAACCTGTGCATCATCAACGCTGACATGCAACGTCGTGGAAGCCATGCTGCTTCTCCGGCAGTCGGGTGCGGGATCTATGTACATGTGTTCTCCCTCTGGACGGCTTGATATTTGCTCCTGCATCTGAGAATACAGCGCAAAGAGCTGCTCGTTCTTTTCTTCCACATTCTTCAGCCGGTCTGCCGCCTGCTGCTCCCTCCTCTTCTGTGCTCTCGCTCGGCTTCTATAAGTGTTTATGTTCTCATGAAACCCTATCTTCCAAGTAACACCTCCATAGCCTCGTACGCGTCCTCCGTGCTCAGGCTTTTTGAGTGCCTTTGTCAGTTCGTCGTTATCTCTATCAGGCACAAAAGTTCCCGCCTCCACCTCGGCTATTGCTGTTTCAAGATCCTTGAGGGGAGTCAACACTGCTTTCTTCGTCGGATCACGAAGAACCAACTCCCATGTTTCCATATCCAACGTCATACCATGCGCCATTAGGAAATTTCCTGCTCTTTCGGGCACTTTCTCTGTACCCGGAGATAGCCCTTTTGCCTTAATTTCAGCCTTAAGTTTATTCCACTTAGGCCTGGCAGTCCTGTAGCCACCTGTCCCCAGATTATGATGATATATCTTCAGCGCGGCATTATCCGCATTCTTTTTCGACCGTGCTTTAGCTTCTTCCGATTCCTTGTACGTCTTGAAATCATCCCATTGAGCACGTAACCTCTCTTGAGTTCCCTTGAACTCCGGAGTAATTTTCCCGCTCTTGACATAAGTCGCCCACAATCTTTTCTTGTGGTTACAGAATTGTGTGGCCATCTTCTTAAGGATCCACGCCTTCACTTTGTCCATCATGGCCTTTGTTTGCTCCGGGGTGTCCATCTTCGGCAGAGTGAAGTGTGATATCAGGACAAAACTTATATTGTCGGCTCTTGCTGGCTTATTCCATTCTCGACAGGTGATCGGGATCATATCCCTAACAAGAACTCCTGCTTGATTTGTAAATGCTGTCACGCTCTTTTTGGGCTCCAAAGGGATCCCATCGACACTGACTACATCAATCCTCATGTGCATATTCTCGTCCCACTTTTTGGTCGGGCCCCTTGATGAAGTGGAACATTTGTTCGATTTGGAGGTCTACAAAAAACATTCGTTAAATATATGCTCAATGTGTGAAGGTCTAACTAGTGATATATATCATGAGCAAAGACTTAAATATTTACATCGGATGACTTGCAGGTTGAGGGCCCAGCGCTAGTATCGACATCAATACTTGTTTGCGGGTTGTCTCCTTGTAACAAATCTTCCAACAAGCAATACCCATCATCATTCAAATATTGTGAGCCGTCATCTACAAAGTTCTCTACATCTTCTGGTCGGCTTTCCCCTATCATGTTCAACAATGCATCTTCCTGAGGATCTCTACCGGTACCGTTGTGGTCCATAGGTTTAACTATAAAGAAGAAGGATTAAATAAAGATTAAAAGTAGTAGCAATAACAACAAAGAGGGACATTGAAAGTAGTAGTAGCAATAACATCAATTAGTTACAAGTCATAATAATATATATCGCATCCATAATACATCACGCTAATCAAAATGGACATCGAACCGCCGGAAACATGCCGCGTGCGGTGAAAACCCAAAGTGAAGGAACCCAAACAGGATCATAACTAATGTGAGATCCCTGAAGATGCTGCCAAGTGTTGGACGGACGGACATCCAACGCGACCATGTACCGACGGACGTGCTCGTCCTCCGCCCTGACACGACGACATACCAACTCCTCGGGGGCCGGCACCCTCTGTACCCGTCGGGGCCCACGTGACCGCCACCAAAGAAGCTCCGGGTCGACGATGGTTCCCTCATTCCTCACCAATCTGCGCACACCGGAAGGTAGCACCTCCCAGTGCCAACCCGGCGGAGCCCAGTCCCGGACATCCATAGTCCCGTCCATCTTGAAACTATGAATCTTTACATTAACTCTTAAAATCCAAGACATTGTATAAAACATTGTAAAATTCGAAGACATTGTATTAAATTCCAACATATTGCTAAATTCTAAATTCAACTACTAAGTCCTAAAACAATAGTTCTAAATTATAAATTCTAAATTGAAGACCTAAATCAACTAAATTCCTATTGCTAAGAAACAACAATTTGCTAAGACACTAAAATACTATAACAATTTGCTAAGACACTAAAATAATATTTCTAAATTCCTAAATTTTAAATTGAAGACACTAAATTCCTAAATCAATCAACTAAATTCAACTAAGTACTAAAACAATATTTCTAAATTCTAAATTGAAGACACTTAAATACTATAACAATTTGCTAACACACTAATTAAATTCCTAAATCAACTAAATTCCTAAAACAATTTCACTAAATCAACTAACCCTAACCCTAGCCCTAACACTAAGTGATCGAGGGGAGAGGCCGGAATGCTCACCGGCTGCGACGACGACGACGAGCTCGGCGGGGACGGGGACGACGAGCTCGGCGGCGCGGCGTTGAGGGAGAAGAAGAGGAAGCGGGGACGGCGAGCTCGGCAGCGGCGGCGTTGACGGACGGCGGCGCAGCGGACGGCGGTGCGCGGCAGCGGACGGCGGCGCTCGGCAGCGGACGGCGGCGAGGCGGAGCTCGGCAGCGGACGGCGGCGAGATCGATTTGGGCAGCCTGGCGGCGTCCTTGCGGTTTCTTAGCCCTGTCCCGGTTCGTGGATTGAACCGCGATTACGCAGAGGGAGTATTTATACAGCAGGCCTTTAGTCGCGGTTCGTGGCTCCAACCGCGACTAAAGGTACCCTTTAGTCGCGGTTGGAGCCACGAACCGCAACCTGCTGAGTTTTTCGGCCGCTCAGTTTTCGCGCGCGGTGCCACACCTTTAGTCGCAGTTCGTGGCTCCAACCGCGACTAAAACGTGTGTTTTTGCGCAAAATCTCAATTATTTTTCATTTTGTGATTTCAAAAGAGGTTGAACATACATTTGAATAAGTTCTGACTACAAATTTGGATTCTGACAAAACTTTGAACATGAAGAGTGTTTCAATTTGAATAACTAATATAAAATCATTTTCTGATTCTTAAAATAATTTTATAATAATAATCATTTTGCCATTTTCAATTAAATATGAGGTAAACTCAGATTTTTTGCATTATATTTTATAATTAAACTAATAATAACTTGAAATAAGGCAGCGTGATGGCGCGGAATACATTATTACAGCTTCTGACACATAGAGTTACATAAAAAGTTTAACATTATTACACATCAACTAGTGTTTGGCTTTCTTATATGCGCTGTGTAACCATGGAGAATCTTCATTGTTTAACCTGATAGTTGGGTCAATGTTGACTTTGAAGGGTGGGATTTCATTAAACTTATTGTAATCTTCTGACATGTCTGTCTTGTCCTCCACTCCCACGATATTTCTTTTCCCTGAAAGAACTATGTGGCGCTTGGTATCACCGGATAATGTTTTGTCTTGCTTTTTTTTCTTTTATTCAGTCTAGTAGACATATCCTTCACATAAAAAACTTGAGCCACATCATTGGCTAGGACGAATGGTTCGTTTAGGTACCCAAGATTCTGGAGATCCACCGTTGTCACTCCGTACTGGGTATCTACATGTACCCCTGTCATTTTGACCCATTTGCACCGAAACAAAGGGATCTTAAAAGAAGGTCCATAGTCAAGTTCCCATATCTCCTCTATGTAATCATAATATGTGTCCTTACTCCCATCGTCGTTTGTTGCATCAAAGCGGACACCGCTGTTTTGGTTGGTGCTCTTTTTATCTTGTGTCATCGTGTAAAATGTATTCCCATTTATCTCGTACCCTTGGAAAGTTGATATGGTCGAAGATGGTCCGCTGGCCAAGTCGAACAACTCCATGTCAACAGTGTTGTTATTCATGAGATGTGCTTGCAACCAACCGCTGAAATTCGCCTTGTGTGCTTCTGTTATCGAGGAGTCATCCATCTCCGGGTTTTTGGACCGTACAATATTCATGTGTTACTCAATATAAGGAGCCACAAAGGTGGAATTCTGCAGAACTGTGTAATGTGCTTCAGTTAAAGAATGACCGTCCATACAGATCATTGTTTTCCCTGTGAGAGTGCCTTTTCCACTCAATCTCCCCTCATGCCGCGATTCAGGAACACCAATCGGCTTAAAATCAGGAATAAAGTCCACACAAAACCCAATGACCTCCTCTGTTCCAAAGCCGTTGGAGATGCTTCCTTCAGGCCTAGCACGGTTATGAACATATTTCTTTAAGACTCCCATGAATCTCTCAAAGGTGAACATATTGTGTAGAAATACAGAACCGAGGATGGAAATCTCTTCGACTAGGTGAACTATTAGGTGTGTCATAATATCGAAGAAGGATGGTGGGAACACCAACTCGAAACTGACAAGACATTGAACCACATCAATCTGTAAGGTATGTAGACTCACTGGATCGATTACCTTCTGAGATATTGCATTCAAGAATGCACATAACTTCACAATGGGTAGTCGAACACTTTCCAGTAGAAGCCCCCTCAATGCAACCGGAAGCAATTGGGTCATAAGCACGTGGCAGTCATGAGACTTTAGGTTTTGAAATTTTTTCTCAGCCATATTTATTATTCGCTTTATGTTCGATGAGAATCCGGATGGGACCTTCATACTACTCAGACACTCAAAAAATATGTCCTTCTCTTCTTTCGTAAGAGTATAGCTGGCAGGACCTTCAAACGGCTCTTGATGGATGCCGTCCATTTCTCTCAAACGTTGCTGGTCCTCTCGTGCTCCCGGTGTATCTTTTTTATTCTTCCCATACACACCCAAGTGGGCTAGAAGGTTCAAGCAAAGATTCTTCGTCACGTGCATCACGTCGATACAAGAGCGGACCTCTATGATTTCCCAATAGGGTAGCTCCCAAAATATGGATTTTTTTTTCCACATGGGTGCGTGTCCGTTAGCGTCATTCGGAACTTTTAGGCTGCCAGGACCCTTTCCAAATATTACTTTCAAATCCTTAACCATATCAAATACATCAGCACCAGAACGAAGGGTAGGCTTCTTCCCTTTTTCCGCCTCACCAAAATGCTTGCCTTTTTTTCTTAAGGGATGATTGGGTGGAAGAAAACGACGATGCCTAGGGTACACATTCTTCCCCCCGTTAGTCAAATATACACTATCAGTCTTATCTAAACAGTGTGTGCATGCATGATATCCCTTGGTTGTCTGTCCTGAAAGGTTACTAAGAGCAGGCCAATCATTGATGGTTACGAACAGCAACGCTCGTAGGTCAAATTCCTCCTGTTTGTACTCATCCCATACATGTACACCTTCTTCCTGCCACAACTGTAAAAATTCCTCAACTAATGGCCTGAGGTACACATCGAGGTTGTTCCGGGTTGCTTCGGTCCTTGGATGAGCAATGGCATCATAATGAACTTTCATTTCATGCACAACCACGGTGGAAGGTTATAGATACATAGAGTCACGGGCCAGGTGCTATGACTGCTGCTCTGCTCCCCAAAAGGATTAAAGCCATCTGTACTTAGACCAAACCTTAAGTTCCTTGCTTCATTTGCAAAGTCGGGAAACGTTCTATCAATTTTTCTCCACTGCGACCCATCAGCGGGGTGTCTCAACATCTCGTCTTTCTTACGGTCTTCCTTGTCGCATCGCATCAATTTGGCATGCTCTTTGTTTCTGAACAAACGTTTCAACCGTGGTATTACAGGAGCATACCACATCACCTTGGCAGGAACCCTGTTCCTGGTGCCCTTGCCCTCAACACCTTCAGGGTCATCTCGTCTGATCTTGTACCGCAATGCAGTGCATAATGGGCATGCAACCAAATTCTCATAGTCACCGCGGTAAAGGATGCAGTCATTTGGGCAAGCGTGTATCTTCTCCACTTCTAATTCTAGAGGGCAGACAACCTTCTTTGCTTCGTACGTACTGACGGGCAATTCGTTATCCTCTGAAAGTTTCTTTTTCATAATTTTTAGCAACTTTTCAAATCCCTTATCGGTCACGCCGTTCTCTGCCTTCCATCTCAGCAATTCTAGCGTGGTATCCAGCCTTTTCTGTTCATTTTTGCAAGTTGGGTACAACAATTTTTTGTGATCCTCTAACATCTGCCCGAACTTCAGCCTCTCCTTTTCACTTTCGCAGTCTCGCTTCGCATCAGCAATGACCCGACCAAGATCATCAATAGGCTCATCTGGTGCTTCAACTTCTTCTTCTTATTGTTCTTCATTTTCGACATTTTCTGTCTCACACTGTTCAGGGAACATAAGATAGTCGTCATTATTATCTTCTTCTTCGTCGTCTTCCATCATGACCCCTATTTCTCCATGCTTGGTCCAACATTTATAGCCGGGCATGAAACCGGACGTATAGAGGTGGATGTGAATATCCCGTGAGTCGGGGAAATCCCTCTCGTTCCGACACACACAGCATGGACAACACATAAAACCATTATGCGCGTTTGCCTTAGCAACCTCGACAAATTCCCGCATGCCTTGCATGAACTCATTCGATCGCCGGTCACTGTACATCCATTGTCGTCTCATCTACACACAATTATATATATAGAGAGTAAGTGCTCAAATTAATATAGTGTTCATCATAATACAAGCGCAATCACACAATGCTAACAATAATTCTGAGTTCCAACACAGTACGACAACACTAGTTTGCACACTTTAAAAAACCGTACATGGCGATTATAATCGCGACTAGGAGAACAATGACACCGAATGAGAAATGTAGGAACATTTCATTTCGGAGAGCTGCCTTTTTCATCTTATTAATCTTCAACCTCGTTCTTTCCCTAGTTTCACGAGTCTGGATCATGTGTCCATCGATGATATCCGCCAAATCCAACTCTATTTCCCCCTTCTTTTCCACAACCATGTCTCTTTTTTCGTTCAGAGTTTTTAAATTTTGCTTCATCTTGTGGATTATATCATGAGCTAGCCTTAGCATCTCTTCGGTCCTCCTCAAATTTTCATCGGTCTTTCTCTTCTCCTCTCTTGTAAAATTTAATTCTTCTAGGAGAATGACTTTTCCTTGTAGACAATGTTGAAACTGGACACATCCATCACGAATGCCGCACTCACATACTGATTCCTAATATTTATAATTGGAAAAATTAAATTAGGAAATTCTCACCCTAAACTAAAAATTATTTTTATATTACAGAGACGACATGACATCTAGATGTGCTAATAATACCTCATCCGAAAAGGAGGAGTTGTTCACGACGCCGTAGGGGACCTCGCTGTTGTCGACCATCGTATACGGCTGCGTGGCTCGGATATGTGACACATCATTATATATATATATAAATAACTAAGTTGAGCTATTGTTGAGCTATGTTGAGCTAAGTTGACCGTATCTTCACACATATGCAAACTAGCTAGGTAGCTAAAATTTGAGCTCACACTTCCCAAAAAATTACTCCTAAAGCTAAATCCACCAATCTCTATACTTCTAAAGCATGAAATGAGCAAAAATTAGCAGTAAGAGATAATAGGATACAATGGCTAACCTTTTAGACGGCAGGAAGCTTCAAATCGACGGCAACGCTGATGAACTCGAGCTCCACGCGAAGAACACGAAGAACAGCTCGAGCAGCTCTCCACACGCGCTCTGACAAGAAAATGCAACGGCTGGCTCGGGCGAGAGGGACGAAGTATATATAAAATGGGACTTTTAGTCCCGGTTTGTTACACGAACCGCGACTAAAACCTTTGGTCGCGGTTCGTATATCCAACCGGAACTAAAAGTTTGCCTGGAACCGGGACTGATAGGTTTCGACCTCGAGATGCCTTACTAGCCGTTGGAACCGGGACTAATAGTATCTTTAGTCCGGGTTCCAGGCAGGACCGGGACTGAAGGGACTCAGTGCTCAAAACCGAACCCCCATTTTCTACTAGTGTTTATTGTTAGCCTAACTATACTCGTCATTGTTGACCAGATTGTTGTGGTCCACGGTATTAATCAATATGGATTGGCTAACAAAATTGAGTCTTGTGTGTTTTTAGATATTTAATGTTATTTTGAGCATAGCTGATAACGATATGATGGTTCGAACGCACGCACGCAAACCCTATCCCTATGAGCACCTCCGAGAGACTGGTATAGCGTCGGTTAAATTCTGAAAAATTCAGAAAAATGCGAACACTCCGATCAAGTCTGGTATTTAAATCTTGGTGGACTCGTTCCAACACAAGGAACCAACCAACTAAAATAGGCTCACTTCGCAACGGTATGATGGTTTTGTTGCTAGTACACTTTCTTTCCATGGCATTCTTTTCACCTCGTCTCTAGACTAGGAGCCAGCATCTAGCAACAGAGAAGTAATATCCTACTCAATAATGGTATATATTTGATAATGTGGTCTCACGCGCTCGTGAGGGTGAGACCGAGCGCGACGCTCTTGGTTTTGTGAATCCAAACTCAAAACCAAATGCATGTATCCCAGTCGGATATAAATTTGATTTTGCATCGGTAGGTGGAAGCTTGGAAGCATCCATTCGGTCAGCGATGGAGGCATGGAGCAGACGTGCGAATGGGGTAGAGCCTAGACATTTCGTGTGCGTGCTTCTGCACCGACACGTATCGTACGTCCACCGATTGGACAACTGAAATGTTACACTATCCAAGCTAGCAGTTTAACTTGGCGTCCCGCCGCCGACAATGATCGGCAACGCACCAACTCGCACGCACATTCAGCTAGTAGTTCAGTTCAGCAACAGATCCCCCTGAAGATGCGTAATTACGCAATAGTACTAGGGAGAAAACATTTGGCCAAACATGTTTGAATCTGTGATCTACCCTCGAGAATTGGCTAAAACGCCGAGGAGGATCAAGGTACAGTTACTAAATCGGAGACAGAATGGAGTAGGGATATGCTTCACTAAACAGAGAAAGAGCTGGCCGGTTAGGTGCAAGCTTTAAGCCGTCACCTTTCCTTTTCCCTGTTTTCTTTCCCTATATTCTACTGCTCGTAAACATAGCATGGTCTCACAATAGTACTAATCATTTTCAAGACCGCTGTATCCGTTACACACAAAAAAAAAACCATTTCTTTCCGCCGGTGGGCGCCGCACGCCAGCCCAAAGCTGCCTACCAACCCCATAAATTAACTAATATGATTATCAATATTTCCATGCAGCGTACGTGGTGCGACCCCCGACTGAAAGCAAGTGACCAACAACTTCACAAAGGGACCGGTCGATCGATCGATCGATCTGCAGTAGATAAGAAGGAGACTGGCTAGAGCGCCGCTCATCCAACAACCTGTCGCTCCATTTAGCGGCACTTGCTATGGGAAATGCTCTGGTGCTCCGGGCGGCACCTGCTCCCGGCGCATCGACAGAGCCGGTGACTTCGTGATCTGGAACCAGAGAAATGCAGGCCACATACATCCTCTGGGCAGACTTGTATTTAGAGTGTAAATGCGTGTATAATTGTTGTGGTAGGGACGCAGAGGTGCATGCGTGGGGAAATAAATATGTTGCAGACATAGGTTATAGCTAGTCCTGGCCATGTCTCGGGCCGGGACGGGCTTCGGGCCGGGCCTGGAAAAGCCCGACACAGAAAACCCAGACCCAGGCCCGGCCCGGTCAAAAAGCCCGAAAGCCCGACGGGCTTCGGGCCGCGGGCCGGGCTTCTTCCTGATTTGTGCAAAACACAAAGCCCAGGCCCGGCCCGACCATCGGGCCTAATTTGAAGGCCCAAGCCCGGGTTTTTCGGGCCGGGCTTGTCGGGCCGGGCTAAACATGGCCAGGACTAGTTATAGCTCTCTCCGTAGACCGTAGAGCATAGCAGATTTGCGGGCCTAGGGATTATCATCACCCATGCGCGCACCACTGCATCCCCGTAGGCCGAGCGGCCACGCCGGC
Organism: Poa annua; assembly: GCA_026929855.1. Taxonomy (NCBI): domain Eukaryota; kingdom Viridiplantae; phylum Streptophyta; class Magnoliopsida; order Poales; family Poaceae; genus Poa; species Poa annua. Next base: position 80,195,461 of record CM049433.1, read on the forward strand.
GAGCTGCTCCGGCGCCTAGCGGGTTCGAGGCTTCGAACTGCTCCCGCTTGGCGTTGTCTTCAATGGTTCAGCGCCAGCACGTGGTCGCGTCCCTGACGCCATCGGCAACGTCGTCGGCAGCAGCGGCATGTGCTTTGCACACCTCGCAGAAGGCGTAGGTGGCGGTATGCGCCTCGTGCACGTCGCAGAGGGCATCGGCGTCGTTGTCGGCATGCGCCTCACGCACCTTGCAGAAGGCATCGGCGGTGTCGTCTCGTCGACATGCGCCTCGCGCACCCGGGCAGCCGTCGTCGGCTTCATGTCCGCATGCGTCTCGCGCACCCTGGCAACCGCCGTCGCCGTCGTATCCGCATGCACCTCGCGCGCCTCGCCTGCGGCGCTCCGACCTCGACGGCTGGGCCACCGACTCGGACGACAACGGCGCGACAGCGCTATCGACGTCGCGACGGCCGTACGTGTTCGCTGTTCACGGTCGAGGTCGAGCAGAGTATAGGCCAACGGGAGAAGCACGACGAAGCTTTGACATCTGACCCTCGCACAGTAGACCTATAGCGTATTTGTACGCTTAGGGCCGGCAGATAGGTTGTATAAAGCCCATTTCGTCGAGAACTTGCCTGTGACAAGATGGTTAGGTGGGTGGTTGTACCCCCAGCCCACCAGAGTTCAAACCCCAGGTTTGACGCTGGTGTTTCTCATTTAGGCGGAATATTCTTCAGTGGGAGGCGACGTTCCCGTCGACAGCGAAGGCGCCTGTGGTTACTTCGTCAATCTCAAGACCTGACCCGCCGGCTCAGTCTCTCGGAGGTGCTCATAGGAGTAGGGTGTGCGTGCGTGCGTTCATAGGGGTGAGTGTGTGCGCGTGTATATGAGCGCTTGCGTTGTACTGTGTTTCTCAAAAAAAAAAAAAAAAAAAAGCCCATTTCGTCCGCTGGGAAAATGGTTCCGTCAATTCCGATCTGACGACACGCTTATGTCATCGCAGCCAAACGAACGTCCGGATAGCCCGGAGCACGTGCGCCGGGTTCCATTTATCCACTCCGCTTGCTATTAATTATACAGTACGTAAATGGTAATTTCAAAAAAAAAATACAGTACGTAAATGGTTCTGCACTTACTTATTGATGATTGGACCGCAACCGCAGGCGTAACATGACGCTCCATTGATCGCCGCAAGGAAGGTAGTAGGAAAATCAGAGCACCTAGAAAGCCGGCGATCGATCCAACCAAATGATTTCGCGAGGCGGATGAGGATCGACGATGACTTGGGACTTTGGGAGCCGGTTGAAGTTCGACCATCTGTTCATCTGCGCCCACTTGGCATGGCACCTCGCCAGTACTTTCGTCAATTCGGCCCCGCGCCTGAGAAGATAATATGTGGGAAGTGGAGATGAGATCTACTGTACGTGCGCGACGGTGACATTGAATTAACCATCGACTACGGAGGACTAAAACTCAAGACTGAAACATTGGTGGTGCGATCGCAGCCAACCCTTTGGACCTGGGAGCCCTACGTAGAATTATGCCCTGAGCCATCGGAGCTGGCCCATGTGTCGGGTGACAAGACTGTGGCGAGCAGCTGATTGGGTTTGGATGGAATGATGTGCCAGGGCTCCCTCGCGATCCATACATCCGTGGGTATCTTGTGCAGTTGTGCGCGTTGGATTTTGGTTGGGTAGTTGGATCCGCAGCTATTTTAATTCCGGAGTTTGAATGTTGGAAGAATATTTTACTCTGCAAGGACCGTACTTTGCTTTATAGGAACTGTGCATATGAGTGACCTCTTTGTTGAATGCGCTAGTACTCCTTTTTCTTTTATGAAGGATTCTTGTTGCCGTGGGAGCAAGCCGCAACGCCCAGAATTTTCTTTGTCGGTGTATTTGGCGTTGTAGGAATGATATAGTTTTTAACAAAAAATGAATGTTTTAATGTTTTACAGATTATTCATTCGGCGGCGCACTAGATCCAAGTTTGGGCATTCATGCTTCCTTCAGACCAGCGGAACCTCATGTTGTCTGGGTGTACGCGGCTACTTATGGTAGCACATGATTTTTTCTCCCGACCCACGTGGCGGCATATTAATCGACTTCAGTAGTCACTTTTTATGTTTTCCTGGTGGGGTGGCCTGCGGCTGCATCTCTTTACTTTCGTGTGTTCTGAGATTTAATTTGGATGAGATACTCAAACTATTACTTTTATTAATAAATGGATGTGTGCATCACTTGATGCAAAGGCCGGGATTACCCTTTTCAAAAAAAAAAAGAATCGGCTAGTAATGTTACTTACAATACATTAGGAGAAACAGAAAAACAGGAAGATAGTTTTTCGCTATATAGTACCTTCGTCTTCTTTGTTTCTGGGAGGAGAGCAAATAGGCATGAAAAGGGTAGACATGCTAGATGCAATATATATACTACCTCTGTTTTTTAATATAAGATGTTTAGTATTTTTCCACTTTATATGTCCAAACTTGTATCTAGACATGTTTTAGTGTCCATATCCACTCATTTTGATGTGTATCTAGATAACATGTGCAATAGTTAAAACATCTTATATTGAAAAACGGAGGGAGTAGAACCCACTATGCTTCATGACCATCAACATTTTATTAACTGTTAATCTCATATTAATAAGGATATATAATCACCATCCCTTTAACAAAATATGGTGTACAAACAATAATGTCTCAAAATAAGGTAAATCGATAAACAAGTGACTTGTTTTTTTCGATGAAAAAGGCAACACTTGTACAGACGTTCCGTTTGCCTTGTAAAAAATCATTAAGATTCGCGAAGTATCCCTACCTACAACACAGCACAACGTGCATACAACCTCGTTTGGCAGGCCGAAATAGACCATATTTTTGTTTTTTTAGTTTTGACATCACTAGCTGCTAGTCCTAGCTCTGCTGTATGTTGAGAACTTGCTTGTGGCAAGATGGTTAGGTGGATGGTTGTACCCCCAGCCCATCAGAGTTCAAATCCAGATTTGACGCTGGTGTTTCTCATTTAGGCGGAATATTCTTCAGTGGGAGGCGACGTTCCCGTCGTCAGTGAGGCGTCTATGATGACTTCGTCAATCTCAAGACCTAATCCGTCGGCCCAGTCTCTCGGAGGTGCTCGTAGGGGTAGGGTGTGCGTGCGTGCGTTCATAGGGGTGAGTGTGTGCGCGTGTATATGAGCGCTTGCGTTGTACTGTGTTTATCAAAAAAAAAAAGCTTATACAGGACGCAGAGACAATACATAAAAAATAATGTAGAGAGCGTAAAACTAGTGGAATGTCATGTGGATACGGCCGGTCAAAAAAAAATTAAGGGATGAGAAAGTGAAACGCCAACAACTTGGATTGCTGATAACGACGTGGCTGTACCTACCAGTAACGAAAAGCAGGGACAAATTATTGTGAGTTACTGTATTATATTTGATAATGTGGTGTAACGTGTTCGTGAGACCCAGCATGAGTACTCCCTCGGTTTTGTGAATCAAAACTCAAAAGCAAGGTGACGAACAGGCGAAGGGAATGTCCATTCTGACGAGAACTTTGGTTGCGTTGGAACTGCCACCAACGCTCGCTGCATGAATTAGCTAAAACGCCTAGGAGGATCGGGGTAAACTAAACTTGCTAAATCGGAGACAGAAAGGAGTATGGATATGATGTTTAACTAAACAGAGAAAGCTGTGGTTAGGTGCTTGCTTTAAGGCGTGACCTCTCCTTCTCCCTGTTTTCTTATTCTTTTCTGTACGAGTAGTAGCATACCATTGCATGGTCTCACTCTAACAATATTAATCATTTCGAAGACTGTTGTATCCGTTACACAAAATAATACTAGTACGACTCTACGAGGAGTATATATTGGCCTTGGCCGTCCACGTTCGAAAAAAAAACATTTCTTTCCGTCGGTGGGCGCCACGCCAGCCCAAAGCTGCGTACCAACCCCATTAAAACATTTCCATGCAGCGTGGTGCGGCCCCCGGCTGAAAGCAAGTTGCCAACGACTCCCCGATCGATCTGCAGTAGACTGGATAGAGTGCCGACCGCCGATGAATGAATGGATGATCCAACACCCTGTCTCTCCATTTTAGGGTACAGTACTAATTAATTAACTATAATTGGTTCTGCACTTGCTTACCGACCCGTAGAGTCGTGACTAGGTGTCCTCCCAAATCCCCGATCGACTTGGTTTAATCTGCGTCCGTGCTGTCTAACCGGCGCAGTAGCACGCGGTACACATCCATTCATTGATCCAACCAAATGATTTGGCGAGAGAGAAAATTGCAAAAAACCACCATAATTGTGCCTAGGGTTTCAAAAAACCACCATGTCTTCAATTTTTAGCAAAAAACACTCTTTTCCGGTCTGACGGTCGCAAAAAACACTGATCGGGAGTTTTCTGCATCCTAATTTAATTTCTGACCAGTGGACCCCAGTAACAGGTTTACGTGGCATGTCTATTTTTCAAAAAAGACCTTCATCTATTATATCTTCTGATTCCCCATCCTTCATCTTTTTCTCTGCTTCATGGAATCACGTCGCCGCCGCCGGCCGAGGCTGCCCTCGCCGCGCCTGCTCGCCCTCGCCGCGTCGCCTGTGCTCGCCCTCGCCGCGTCGCGCGCGCCGGCCATCCTCAATGCCTGCTCGCCGCGCCGGAATTCAGTACCTGGAGACCTCCTCCCAGAGCGGGCCCTTGAGCGCGGCCTCCCGGAAGGCAGCGTACATCTCGGAGCGGATCTTGAGCAGCGCCAGCGTCTCCTGGCGCGGCCACCGGTTCCCCACCGAGGACGACCCGCCGCGCTCGCCCTCCTCCTCCCCGCCGACCGCTAGTGTGACCCGGAAGTGGAGCAGCCGTGCTCTCCCCCCAGGGACGGACATCCTGCGCCTGCGCGGCGCCATGCAGCACTACGAGTGGGGCAGCCGCGGGGACGCCTCCCTCGTCGCGCGCCTCGCCGGAAAGATAGGCCAGGGCCGCCCCTGCGCCGAGCTCTGGATTGGCACGCACCCGGCCGCCCCGTCCTTGCTCGCGTCCGGCTCCGGCCAAGAGGTCTCGCTCAGGGACTGGCTGGAGCGCAACCCGGCCGCGCTCCTCGACCCGGCCCCGCAACTGCTCCCACCTCCCCGGACCACATCGCGCCACCACGGACCCTCCCCCGCCGCCTCCCGGTCTCCCCGCGCGCGCAGCTTCCGTCGGCGAGCTCGGCCGAGACGCCCGCACCCGCCCGTCTTCCTGGCTGCGAGCTCGTGTCACCACAGCCGCGGTGAGCTCGGGGCGTGGCGAGCTTCTGCTGCACGACGCGGCGGGGCGAGCCCAGAGACGCGACATGGGGAATTGTTCGTTTTTTTTTTGGAGATGGGGACTGACAACTATGGTCCACTGCACTTTTACAAAATGACCCAGATTTAAAATTTCTATAGCGTGAGTGTCCTTTGACCATTCCTTGTTGTGCCACGTCAGCCTAACAGTGGGGTCCACCGGTCAGATTCCTTATTACAACGCGCTGACAGACATATTAGTGTTTCTTGCGACCGTCAGACCGGAAAAGAGTGTTTTTTGCTAAAAATTGAAGACATGGTGGTTTTTTGAAACCCTAGGCACAATTGTGGTGGTTTTTTGCAATTAACTCAAATGAGTGATCATAGTTTAAACATCATACGAATAAGCATAGTTCAAACATCCACAAACATAGTTCAACATAGAAATTAAATCAGACACAGGTCATCCGACACACCGGAGCGGAGGCACGCTCAAGCAGGACCGACATGAGGTCTCACAGATCATGGAGAGCCCGGGCGACGGCGGAACTGCCAGAGGCGTTGAACAGAATCGCCGAAGACGGCGCGGCGGGATCTGGCCCGGGGCAGCTCCCAATCTCCTCCTCCGCCTCCGCGAATGCATGCCAGTACAGCTCGGTGGCGGATTCGCTGCCGGAGCCCGCCATTGGCAAGGTGTGGATGGAGAAGAGTGGAAATGGAGTGAAGTGGAAAGGGGATCGGAGGAGACTGAGAGCTAGGGTTCCGACCGGGGTGGGGAATTTTCGGATATATGTGAGGTCATGTTGGGCCGCGTCCGACATGGCGGCCTGTCCGGGCGCGCCTGGACGCCCACAAACCCTCCCTACATATGGGCTGGGTTTGGGGTGTGCCGGACAGCCCGGACGTTTGGGGTGGCTTTGAGGGTCTCCTTTGGGTTGTGGTTTTTAGCTCAAACCCTGTTCGGGCTGTCCGCCCGGACGTTTGGGGTGGGTTTGGGGCCTCCGGTTGGAGATGCTCTAAGGGCTCATTTTGATTCAAAAGAACTTCTTTGGATTTTCTAAGGAACTTATCCTATAGGAGTTTTTCCTACGTTGGTTGTTTGAATCACAGGATTGATTTCTACAACACTTTTTCCCGTACGACATCCTATAAAAATTCTAACGTTCACTTCAAACTCTTTTTACAATTTCTTTGCTTCATCAAACTCAATTGCTCTTCCTAAATGATTAAACTAGACATGACAATCCAATTCTATGAATTTCCTATTCCTACACTTTACCTATTCTGTCCCGTTTGAAACAAAAGAATTTCATAAGAGTTTGGAAGACATGAATCATACAGGAAAATTTTCTACGGTAGTGTTTGGAACAAAGTAATAGGAAACTCGGATTCCCTTAAAATTCATAAGGAACACAAACATGAAGTGAGAGTGAGACCTCATGTTTTAATCCTTCTATGTCTACAATTCTTGTCTTTTTCACACGTGACATCCAAACGACACTTTCTTGTGGTTTGGTTCCTGTAGAAATTCAACAAACATGACACCTCAATTCCTATGTTTTCCCTATCTCTACGTTTTTTACTTTCTGTGTTCCAAATGGGGTCTCTATGAATGAATTGAGGCATAAGGTATTTTTGCAAAAATTCATATATATACACATATATGTAGACATATTTTAGTATAAATATATGTTTATTTATTTTAATGTGAATCTAACCAATATATGTTTTACATTTAAAATATCTTATATTATGAAACGGTTGGAGTACTTATCTAGCCAATATGCTTCGCTCTTGTCCTCTGTCGGGCGCCTCGCTTGGGCTTGGGCTTGGGCTTGGGCATGTGCGATCCATCCATCCGTGGGTATCTTGTACGGTGCAGTTGTGCGCCTTGGGATTTGGTAGTTGCAGCCACAACCAACAGCACTGTGCGCCTGCTGGTAGTCTACCTGGCTGACTAGTTTAATATAAACTCCGGAGTTTGAATGTTGGGGGAATATTTTACTTTGGCACAAAGCTGGCTTACTTCGGACTGTGCACGAGCCTTTGTTGAATGTGCAGTGTTTGTTTTCTGAAGGATTCCTTTTTAGTGGAGCAGCATTGTGCTGATGATGGGCCGCTCCTTCTATTTCGGCCTTTTTCAGCCCATGGAAAACATTCGTCACCTTAGCTGTCCATATACCAGAGATAGTGATAAAAAATGTCATTTTTTATATGTCTCTATGAATCAAATGCCTCGCATAGAAGAATCAACTGATTCGTTTTTTACTTACAATGCATTAGGAGAAACAGAAAGTAAAATCGGATAGGTTGTCATTTCACTATATATTCCAACCTAGGTCACTGAAGAGCACGACATAGACACCGCGATTTCAAAATTTCCACCAACCTACCAAGTGCTAAAAGGTGCTCCCAAAATATTATGCTAGTTTCGGTTCAGATCGCCAAGGAGGCCTAGTCCTAGAAACAAGTTAGGAGGCGGAAAGGAACAATCTAAGCACGACTACTATGAGTATAGTACTCGACCTATTTAAAAACAAGTTACCAAGGGCACACTGCAACAAAAATGGCGCACGTAGATTTCTTTATCAAATGAATTGTATAAATAGGCGACCGATTCATAATATTGTAATTCAATATATATATTTCATATGTGGCATCCAATGAAAAGTTTTTTCCAGTTGTAAACAACATATATGTAAAAGCTATTTCATTTCATTTATAAAAATAAATCACCAATATCTAACCTTATGCAGTACTAACAAAAGGTTAGAAACCCAAGATGACCCAACAAGTACATTGGGTCAAAAAAATCGAAAAATTGTGGATGGGCCATGCCCGTCCGCTAGATACGCCCATGATCGAGTATAGTATCCAATTCCATGGAGCACAGTGGCGGAGCTACAGCAAGGCCCACCTGGGCCATGGCCCGCCCAGAAATTTTGGGATGTTCCTTTCAGCAAGGCCCACTAATAGCACATAGCCCACCATTTTGTCTATTCCTTTCAGCTTGGCCCGCCCATGTTTTTCCATCAAGCTCCGCCAGTGATGGAGCACCTCCTTGTACGGATGGAATGGAACTCAGTGGTAGGGGCTAGGGGGTATCCGAACCGTGCGCAGATCCGTCGATCGGGCAGACGATTTCCGTCGACAAGTGACAAAAGGATAAAAGAATGTAATCCTACTTTTTGTTTGTCAGACATAATGGTCCATGGTGCTGTGTTAACAATTCCAAGATCTTGCTTAAGAGTTGTTAAGAACCACTTCCAGGAGCTAGTATTCTCAACTTCAACTATGCCAAAAGCCACAGGATAGATGCAATCATTAGGATCCATTCCTATTGCAGTTAGCAGAATTCCTCCAAACTTTGTCTTCAAGTGACACCCATCTATAAATATTATTGGCCTGCATCGTGCTAAAAAAAACCTTTTGCAAGCATCAAATGAAAAATAACATCTCTTGAAGTGCCCTCCATCATCCAACAAAATAAGAAATGTGCTTCCTGGATTCGATCTCCTTAGCTCCTGTCCAAAATCCCACAGTTGATTGTACTGTGCAGTTTCATCTCCATAGATGATTTCAAATGCATATTTTCTGGCTCTTCCTAATTTCCCTATTTTCGGTGTCATTTTCCAGTCTTTTTGCACTAACTGCGCAAGACCTCTCAGAGTTATCTTCTCATTGGCTCTTATCTCATCAACGTAATGATGGCCAATGTATCTTGCTGTAAAAGCTGTCTCTTGCCATTTGCCCTCACAAGTGTGCTTGTGCTGATACCTTTTCACCAACAAACTCTTTGTTCTACTGTCCCAAGAAGCATAGATTTCCCAGGGGCAACCATCTTCACATTAAGCTAAAACTCGTGTCTTGTCATTCTTCGAAAACTTGATGTTCTTCCTATGCTTGCAATTGTGCTCTCTAATAGCCTTTCTCAACTGATCAGTTGTCTCAAATATCTGACCAGTTTGAAACTTGGGGTCCATCATATCCACTTGCTCAAATGGCTTGAAAATTTTAAATCTATCTGTCTCTTCATCTGAATCTGCTGGCTCAAAGAAATCATCATCAGACATATCAACTTCTGGAATAGCCTTCTTGTCTTGCTTTTGTTCTTGATCTGTAAACTGTAGGTAGAGGTCATCATCACCATCTTGGATGTCATTGTCACTGTCAACAATGTATGGAACATAATCAGAGTCACTTGAGTTGTCACTATCCCAGTTCTCATCAGTACCCTGTTGCCTGCTTGATCTCCTCTCCATCTTTGCACTATGCACCGAAACAATGTGTTCCTCTGCATTTACTTCAACAATTGCATAGCAACTACATTATCCCACTGCACTGCACTCCTTTCTGGCTCATGATCGAGATATAACATCAAATATCTATACCCTTGTTTCACCTTTCCTATCTGGTTAGTAAATCATTGTCATTAGCAATCAACCTCAAACCATCCTCATTTATCTGCATTCCCGGCAACAACCAGTAAACCTTGATCCTGCCCACTGACTCATATCCAATATCTTCAATTATGTCATAAAACCATAGAGCTGACCAGGTATCAACATCACAATCATCATAGCACACTTGTGTCCCATTGACATATGCCCTGGTGTTGCCATGACCAACAAAAAACCCACCGTGGATCACTTCCACATTAAAACTATCACTTCCTTGCTCTGCAGATTGAACATCAAAATAGAAATAAGCCAAAGTTCGGACCTTTTGCTCAGTTCTAAAGCCCTAAACCACATACAACATCTGGCACCATACAATCTACTAGAACATTGAGTACAAACCGCTACTCTAAATTTACATTCCCTCTCCTTAATCAACCTCAAAAGAACATCAATTTTGAAAGAAAAAGCAGCAGAACATAACTCACCGTACACAGGAGTGGGGCATCCTTCCCGTCGCCGCGCGAGCGCCATCTCCGGCGCCGAAGACGGTCACCTTCTGCGCTGCGAGGGTCACCACGTGCACAGCCTTCGATCACCTAGTTCGCCGTCGTCGATCACCTTGAACATGGGTCGATCAGGTTCTTCCGTCGCCACCGTCGCCGTTCACCTCGACCACTCCGACGTGAAAACGGGGGAAACAGCGGTTCTGTACTTGTTGGTCGTGCTGCGCTCGGTGTTGCGGGGTGTTTTGGGCCAATATGGCGTCGCACCGTCGTGGGCCAAGTGCTGCAGCGCGCTCGTCATGGGCCACATCACGCGATACGTACCCAGGACCGTATATGGACCTCGTCGACAAGTTCAAGGACTGAAACGAGGTTTTTCTTCAGTTCCAGGACCGCTTCGGACGCAGCCAGAGACTTTAGGGAGTGTATGTGCATTTTGCTCTTATTCGCCAAACAGCGTGGAGCCGTCACCTAGCTGTCCACATACTAGAGATACTCATAAGAACTGTTATTTTGTATATGTCTCTATGAATCAAATGCCTCGCATAGAAGAATCAACTGATTCGTTTTTTTACTTACAATGCGTTAGGAGAAACAGAAAGTAAAATCGGATAGGTTTTCATTTCACTATATATGCCAACCTAGGTCATCGAAGAGCGCGACATCGACACCGCGATTTCAAAATTTCCACCAACCTACCAAGTGCTAAAAGGTGCTCCCAAAAGATTATGCTAGTTTCGGTTCAGATCGCACAGGAGGCCTAGTCCTAAAAACAAGTTAGGAGGCGGAAAGGAACAATCTAAGCACGACTACTATGAGTATAGTACTCGACCTATTTAAAAACAAGTTACCAAGGGCACACTGCAACAAAAATGTCGCACGTAGATTTTTTTATCAAATGAATTGTATAAATAGGCGACTGATTCATAATATTGTAATTCAATATATTTATTTCGTATGTGGCATCCAATGAAAAGTTTTTTCCAGTTGTAAACAACATACATATAAAAGCTATTTCATTTCATTTATAAAAATAAATCACCAATTTCTAACCTTATGCAGTACTAACAAAAGGTTAGAAACCCAAGATGACCCAATAAGTACATTGGGTAAATAAAAAATCGAAAAATTGTGGATGGGCCACGGCCCCTTCTGCCCGTCCGCTAGATACGCCAATGTTGGAATATAGTATCCGATTCCATGGAGCCACCTCCTTGCACGGGTGGAATGGAACTCAGTGGTAGGGGCTAGGGGGTATCCGAACAGTGCGCAGATTCGTCGATCGGGCAGACGATTTACGCCTGCGCTTTGCCTGGATATAAAACCCCGTTCTGATCGAGTAATCGTTGATGTAATGTGGTGTACTGGTGTGATCTCTAGTTTGAGCTGAATCAATAGATGTCTGTGCACCAAGGCGTTCGTCGCCGAGAGGAAATTCTCCTTGTTGAAATATTAGAGTTCAGGTTTCAGTAGATGTTCAGATTCATGTAATAGTTCAGGATACGGTTCAGTAACCGATCCGATCTCTTCTCCTATCCCGTGTATCTCTGCAACTCTGTACGTTCCCTGACGGAGGTTTTCCCGTCCATATAAACACGCAATACGAGCCAGGGAGAGGCATCGTTTCCGCCTAGAGATTTTACATGGTATCAGAGCCTAGCTCTTCCATGCCCTAGTCGCCGCCGATCCACACAAGAAAAAAACCAGAAAACCAATAACCAAAGATCGATCCCTCCCTCCCAAAATCCATGGCGTCGTCGTCTTCATCCATGACGCCGGCAACGTTGGCTGCAGCCCTCGGGGCTCCGCCATCGCAACAGCTCACACGCGAGAATTTCCTGTTTTGGCAGGCTCTCGTCTACCCGGCCCTGCGCGGCGCTCGTGTCACAGGATTGCTCGATGGCACAGATGCTGCTCCGCCGGAAAAACTGGAGGTCGAGGATGCTGAAAAGAAAAGAAAACTCGTCGACAACCCAGCGTATTTCGACTGGCTTGCGCGAGATCAGCAGGTGATGCGGTATCTTCTGAACTCCATGTCACCGGATGTGCTGTCGCATGTTCTTGGTCTGACGACCACTGCTGAAGTCTGGGGTGCTCTCACGGGGATGTTTTCCTCTCAATCCCGCTCGAGGATTCAACACCTCCGGTCTGCCCTCAATAACACAAAGAAACTCGAGATGACCGCAGCGCAGTTCTTCACCAAGATGAAGGGCTTCAGTGCCGAGATGGCCGCTGCAGGAAAACCCATCGATGAAGATGAATTAGTCGGATACATCCTGAACGGGTTAGATGGCTCGTATAACTCCATCGTCTCCACCGCCAATGCCGTGAAGACCTCCCTTGCTGATCTGTTTGGCCAGGTATCAGCACATGATATGCGACAGGAGATGCTCGCAGCCACTGGACAGTCCGCTCCTGAAGCTTTCACCTCCTCTGCAAACGCTGTTCGTCGTGACCACTCTGGCCGTGGAGATGATGATCGCGTGCGTGGAGGAGATCGCTATGATGATCGCCGTGATGGCGGCAAATATGATGATCGCAGAGATGGGGCTGGACGCTATGATGATGTCCGCCGAGATGGCAATGGTCAGGATAGGCGCAACAATGATGGTGGCTGGCGCCGTGATGATGGAGGACAGAAAGGTGATAGTGGGCGCCGTGATGACCGAGTCCGTCGTAATGATGATGACCGTCGTGAAGGAGGTCGCCGTCGTCGGGATGGGCGCCGCGGTCGTGCTCCTACCCCTTATGTCAATGTCGATTGTCAAATCTGCAAAATACATGGCCACCCGGCAGATAGGTGCTGGTGGCGATTCCAGCGTGATCGTGATGACTCGGATGATGATGGTGATCGTGATACAAAGGCTGCTCATGTTGTGTCCTATGGAGTTGATACCAACTGGTATTCCGACACCGGTGCGACAAATCATATCACAGGGGAGTTGAGCAAGCTCTCCACACATGACAAGTACAAGGGCCATGACTGCGTTCGCACAGCCGATGGCAATGGTATGCACATAAGTCATATTGGTCATTCAATTTTGCGTACTCCCCATAATTCCTTGCATCTTAATAATATCCTTCATGTTCCTAGTGCTTCAAAGAACCTTTTATCTGTTCATAAGCTTACACTTGACAATAATGTGTTTCTTGAGTTTCACCCATATTTCTTTTTGATTAAGGATCAAGCCACAAGAAGAATCCTGTTTAAGGGTCCCTGTCATGGTGGTCTCTACCCGCTAGTGCCTGTCTCTTCCGGGTCGTCCAAGCAAGCCTTCATTACAATAAAGCCTTCGTCTTCCACGTGGCATCGCCGTTTAGGACATCCTTCTTCGTTTGTCGTCAATAAAATTCTTAGGAAACACAATATTTCTTATTCTCCTGATACAAGTCCTTATATTTGTGATCCTTGTCAACTAGCTAAGAGTCATCAATTGCCATATCCTGTCTCTACTAGTGTTTCCACTGTTCCTTTGGAACAAGTGTTTTCCGATGTATGGGGTCCAGCACCTCTTTCTGTTGGCAAGTTCGCTTATTATGTAAGCTTTATCGATGATTATAGTAAATTTACTTGGATTTACTTGCTCAAGAAACGTTCTGAAGTTTATCAAGTCTTCTTAAATTTTCAAGCACTAGTTGAACGCAAGTTTGATAGAAAAATAATCACCATGCAAACTGATTGGGGAGGTGAATATGAAAAACTTCATGGTTTCTTCCAAAAACATGGCATCACACATCATGTATCTTGTCCACATGCTCATCAACAAAATGGTTCGGCTGAAAGAAAACATCGTCACATTGTGGAAGTTGGTCTTTCCTTACTTGCCAATGCCTCTATGCCTCTCAAATTTTGGGATGAGGCATTCCTTACAGCAACCTTTCTCATAAATTTGCTTCCTAGCAAAGTCATAAATTTTGATACCCCCGTTGAGCGTCTCTTGAATACTAAACCCAACTATGACTCCCTTCGTATTTTTGGCTGTGCTTGCTGGCCAAATCTACGCCCATATAACAAGCGAAAACTTGCCTTTCGTTCCACTCGTTGTGTGTTCCTTGGGTACAGTCCTCGTCACAAAGGAGTTCGTTGTTTAGACACATCTACGGGTCGTGTCTATGTCTCTAGAGATGTTGTGTTCGATGAAAATGTTTTCCCTTTTGCCTCCTTAAATCCCAATGCTGGAAAACGTTTCCCAAAAGACATACTCCTTTTGCCTTCTAATTCTACTCATGGGGATGCACAAGTTGATGACCATATGCCTTTGCCTTTTGTGCCAATTGTTACTAACAATTTTGATGAGCATGCTGCAGCACATACAGGACCAGATGTTCGTGATGATGAAAATATTAACACAGCAGAGAATCTGGATGAAAACTGCGAAGAAATCAGCTCGGGAGAAGAAGACAGAACAGGCACAACCAGCGATGGGGATTTTTCTGATCCCGAGGGATCAGATCCTGAGCCAGATATCCGCGCAGACTCTCCCGCGTCGGCGTCCAGTCGCAGTGCAGGCGCAGATTCTTCTGTCGGCGCTACGCGTCGACGTGCAGCTCGCCAGCCAGAGCCAGTGCAGAAGCATCTGCACGCAGAGGAGCCAAATTCCCTTGACACCGATGAGCAGTCAGTGCATGTGCATGCAGAGGAGGACGATTCTTCCGTGCATGCTCCTGCTTAGGGGTGGGCATATAAACCGAGAACCGAAGTACCGGACCGTATTAACCTGGACCGAAGCCGAACTGACCGGAACCGATATATTTGATAGCATGTTCGGTTAAGCAATCTCAAAACCCGAATTAGTTTCGGTGACTTCGGTCCCACCCCTCGGTCAACCGAAAAGACCGAGGAACCGCCCCCACTCCCAGCGACGAGATATGGAGACCATCTGGCCGCACTACACTCGATTCTCTCCCCCAAAATCAGCAATCGCCTGCCATATTTCCTCTCAAGAAACTGCGCCGCCGTCGGGCAATTGTTGGCCTCCCCAAATCGCAAGAATCTCGCGTGCTTTCCTTGTACGATGATCCCCTGCCTCCCCAATTCTCTATATGAGCTCCCGTTTCCTAGCGCCCCGATGCATAAGTTCGTCCCAATACATAGCTGCGGCCGCCGGCGCACGACACTGTCCGGCCGAACTCCACAACGAAAGAACAACGACCGCCGCGCAATCAACACCAAGGGATTGGACTGATTTGGCACAGAATCAGCCTGCATCGTAAGTAATTTTTGTTCAGTTCATTCGATCCAGATCGTAGATGTGTACTGTTCTTTTGTGAGCCGTTTTTGATTGGTCATATTCACTCTAATCTGTAGATGTCATCCGAGACAGAGTCCCAAGCTGTTGTACCCGTGGACATGGATCTGGAGATGGCCAACGGTGGTGCTGCTGATGGTGACGTGCAAATGGCAGCTGCAGGTTTGCAATTGATCTGTATCCCTCACCGATCCATACATCTTATAGTATAGGGAGCCCGAATATGATAGCCCAAAATTTGACATATTAGCATGGTGGAAGGTCAACTCATCTAGGTTTCCAATTTTGGCATGCTTGGCACGTGATGTTCTTGCAATCCCCATCTCTACAGTAGCATCAGAGTCCGCTTTTTCCACTGGTGGTCGGGTTCTTGATGATTTCAGGACATCTTTGACTCCTTTTATGGTGGAAGCTCTTGTGTGCACTCAGGACTGGATTCGACATGAAACTCCTATCGACGTAGCAGAGAACACTGAAGAACTGGACAAGCTCGAAAAAGGTAACTCAATAACAGTAATCTTGCATTGTGTAATCTATTCATTGGTTGTCCTGTAACGTTTGCTGCCACTGCTCTTGTTTTTCAGAGTTAATTGCCGAATATAAGGAGAACAAAGCTAAGAAGCTCAAGCCGACCACCTCTAAAAAGCCAACTTGATACGTGGTGAGTTTCCTCTTCTCAGTTATACTTTATAACTTATAAACTTGTAACAACTCATCTCCAATTCCCCATATATGATTAATCTTCATTGTTCAGACTGTAATATGAAATGGTTGGTTCCAGGTTTCAGTGGCTCTATGTTGAAGGCCGAACATGAAGGCATGAAGCAATAAATTTGGAGTTTAGAAGATGGGTGTTTAACTTCTTGTCTCTAGTGCTCTATGAATGGAGTGGATGCAAGCGCTACTGCACTTGTGCGCTTTCTGCAGCTCTTATTTTATTTTATCAGATTAAAGTCTAGACCGTTTGCTTGTCGTCAAACTTGGTGTTATGTTCGTGAAATATGTGTGTGACTGTTTGTGCTAAACTATTGCTGGAGTTTTGAGTCTGAGTGTAATATTCATGTCCTATTTGTGTGAGCTATTCATATTCTTATTGTTAATTTTTTTCCTTGTGTGTTGTTCTCGTATTATTACTTCATGAGAAAAGATAGAAAAATAGATAGTAAACTCTGACAATTTTTGGTGGGACTAGGAAAATGAGCCAGTTCGGTGCTGTTCGGTACTAACCGATGACCGAACCGAATGATCAGGCACCGAATGACTCGGTTAGTGGATTGCACATTGACCGATCGGTCAGTGTTTTCTTAAAACCGAAATTCCTAAATAACCGAAGGACCGAACCGATCGGTTCGGGGGAACCGAATGCCCAGCCCTACTCCTGCTGACAGTGATGGGCAGCAAATGATTGAGCCAATGATTGATGATGATGTGCATGCAGAATCTGATAATGCAACGGGATCTTCTGCAGAAAATACTACTGCACCCGCTCCTGGTTCAATAATACAAACAAGGCTGCAAAAAGGTATACGACATCCGAGAATTTACAAAGATGGTTGTGTACGATATGGTATGCTTACTTCCTCAGGTGAACCGTCAACACTTATGGAAGCTTTTGATGACAAGAATTGGCGCAAAGCAATGGAGGAGGAACATGATGCATTGCTTTCAAATAAAACGTGGCATCTTGTGCCACCGAGTTCCAATAAAAATATCATTGATTGCAAATGGGTATATCGCATCAAGAAAAAGGCTGATGGTACAATTGACAGGTACAAAGCACGGTTAGTTGCAAAAGGATTCAAACAAAGATATGGTATTGATTATGAAGACACTTTTAGTCCAGTAGTTAAGGCAGCTACTATCAGAATTGTCTTGTCTATTGCTGTGTCTCGAGGTTGGAGTTTGCGGCAGCTAGATGTCAAGAACGCGTTTCTTCATGGTGTTCTGGAAGAGGAGGTTTATATGAAACAGCCACCGGGTTTTGAAGATTCCAATACTCCACACTATATATGCAAATTGGATAAAGCTCTATATGGATTAAAACAAGCACCTCGAGCATGGTTTTCTCGGTTGAGTTCTAAGTTGCATGATCTCGGTTTTGAACCTTCTAAGGCCGACACCTCTTTATTTCTTTATGCAAAATCAGGTATCACAGTGTTTGTCTTAATTTATGTTGATGACATTATAGTGACAAGTTCCTCAGATCATGCTATCTCTGCTTTGCTCAAAGATTTGAATGAACACTTTGCCATTAAAGATCTTGGTGATTTATATTTCTTTCTTGGCATTGAGGTTCGAAAGACACAAAGTGGGTTATTGTTAACTCAAGAAAAATATGCAACTGATTTGCTTACAAGAGTTGGCATGAGAGATTGTAAGTCTGCGCCAACACCATTGTCTCCAACAGAACCATTGTCTCTCAGTGAAGGTACACCTCTTGGTCCTGATGACATTACACAATATAGAAGAATTGTTGGAGCTCTTCAATATTTGACCTTGACAAGGCCGGATTTAGCCTTTTCCGTTAATAAGGTTTGTCAGTATCTCCATGCTCCAACTACAATACATTGGACAGCGGCTAAGAGGATATTGCGTTATGTCAAAGATACTCTCAGTGTTGGTCTCACATTTCAGAAATCATCCTCTACTCTTTTGAGTGCTTTTTCAGATGCAGATTGGGCAGGTTGCCTTGATGATAGAAGGTCCACTGGAGGTTTTGCTATATTTATTGGACCGAATCTGGTCTCATGGAGTGCAAAGAAACAAGCTACAGTGTCTCGTTCTAGCACTGAAGCTGAATATAAATCCTTGGCAAATGCAACAGCAGAATTGATATGGGTTGAAGCTCTTCTTGGTGAACTTGGAATAACTCTAAAGGAAAAACCATGTCTATGGTGCGATAATTTAGGTGCTACCTATTTATCTGCAAACCCAGTGTTTCATGCACGCACTAAGCATATTGAGATTGATTTTCACTTTGTGAGAGAAAGAGTTGCAAATAAAAGGCTAGATATCAAGTTCATCTCTAGTAAGGATCAAGTTGCAGATGGTTTCACCAAAGCTCTTCCTGTCAAACTTCTACAAGAGTTCAAACGTAATCTAAACCTTTCGAAAGGTTTAGATTAAGGGAGAGTGTTGAAATATTAGAGTTCAGGTTTCAGTAGATGTTCAGATTCATGTAATAGTTCAGGATACGGTTCAGTAACCGATCCGATCTCTTCTCCTATCCCGTGTATCTCTGCAACTCTGTACGTTCCCTGACGGAGGTTTTCCCGTCCATATAAACACGCAATACGAGCCAGGGAGAGGCATCGTTTCCGCCTAGAGATTTTACACTCCTGTCTTGTGTATTTTTCTTCTTCTTCTACCTCCGTCCGTGAGAGAGAGAACGCGTGCTAACCGAGTGACTGCTTCTTTCCGTATTGGTTTTCTTCGAGTGCACAACTATGTGGTCTGAGCTTATCCGAGTTGTATTCAGCTTTCCACTTGGTTTTCCGCTTCCCTTCCAGACACGGAGATAGTCCTGCTACAATCATAGATGCATATATTGGATCGTTTCTTTGCTTTGCTAGGTCATTTTTTTTATCGCAAGCACATAACCTGAAGTATATTCAATTACTATGGCAGCAACATCCGGTTGGTCGGACCTCCCAACTGATCTCCTCCTCAGCATCCTGCAACGCCTTCAGATTCCCCAAGCCTTCGCATTCGCAGCCGTCTGCAGCTCATGGCGCTCGGCAGCCACGGCCGCTCGCATCCCACTTTCTCGCAGGCCATGGCTCATGTCTTGGGCCAACTTCCTCGAGCAAAGGGAATTCCAGGTGAAGTCCAAGATGAACTGGGTCCCAGAAGCAGCAACCTGCAATTTTTACCATCTCCTTGATGTCGACAAGGTTTACGATGTTAATCTTCCCAAGGGTTGCTTTGTGGCATGCTGCGGAGCCTCCCACGGATGGTTGTTTCTGGTAAATGACCTCTCCAATCTTGTTTTGTTCAACCCTTTCACCTCGGACATGATCCCTCTCCCTCCAATCACCGATTTCGCTTGTGTGAGGGCAGTCTATGACAGTGGAGGAAGTTTGGAACATTATCTTTTTGCGGGAGTCACAGTCTATCAAACAAATTATCTAGGAACATGGTTTTATCAGAAGGCCGTGTTATCATGCAGCCCGTCTAATGGTGGTGATTACATCGCCATGGTGACCCATGGTGATGCTGATTGGATTTCTTTCGTTAGGGCAGGAGAGAGACGGTGGAGTACTGCTTCAGTGCTGGGTACGGGCAAGACAGATCGGTACACTGACTGTGCGTACCACGATGGGAGGTTCTACATCATGACATTGGACGGAAGAGTAGATAAGTGGGATCTTGATGCACCGGATGGACCAACAAAGGAGGCGATTATTGAACATAAGCACCATGGACCAGTTATTACTAGACAACTGGTGTCTACACCGTGGGGTGATCTCTTGCAACTTTGCAAGTCCGTGTAATTTATACAAACGTGAAGAGTAGGTACCCAGATAATGTCAAGTTCCAGATTCGCAAGGTTGATCTCAAAGGATGCAAAAATGTATCGAAGAAGGACTTGGGAGATCATGCGATTTTCATTGGACTGAACCACTCGGCATGTCTACCCACAAAGAACCTCCCTGGTGTACGATCTCAATTCATCTATTTCTCTGCTCCCTAGATGACATGGACAATAGATTATTTCAGGCGGATTCATGATTGGGGAGGTGTAAGGGCCTACGACCCCCAAGAAAGGACGTTCAAGAGGGTTTTTCCCTTTGGAGGTATCTGTGGTTCTGTGAGCATTCTTTACCCTTCGGAGGTATGGATCACTCCGAATATTTGACAGAATATGACCAGTGCGTCTTCAGAATCTAAATTAATTTGTAAAACTAAATACTCCTCCCGTTCTGAATCATAAAATGTTTTGAATATTTCAGTGTGGACTTTGAAATATATGGGATTAGTATTACAACATAATAAGAACTGATGCTCAACCGAAGTTGAAACCTTCAGAGTCCAGCTTTAGCTGCAGCTATTGTACACTTTGGCTGAAGTTATCTTGCCTGCTTATTTCCTGAAACAAGCCTAAGAGCATCTCCACGAACACTAGCTACTGGCACATTGGAGAGTGAAGCCCACAGCGCACCCCCAAACAAAATATAAAAACTGGAGAATACAAATTTAAACAGAAGATTCAAATTCATTCATTTGTATTATATATCAAAAAAATGAATGAAATTTGAGCACCTCGGCTCCTCCTAACCCTATCATGCTCGAGGTCGTCCTAGTCGACGCCATCGTCCTATTCGTCAAGCAGCATGTATGTGGAGGAGGGGGCGGCGCGGTTGCTGGAGGCATCATCTTGACGTGGCGCATGGCTGGTGCAGGCGCCGGCGGAGGAGGAGCCTGCCATCTACTGGCGGGAATGTGGCAGGATGAGCAGCCTGTACCGGTAGAGGTCCCATGCCTCCTCAATGTTGATGGTGCAGCCACCCAGCGGGTGACGAGCTGCCTGCCTCGTGGTTGTTCGCCATTGTGAGTGACGGTATGGCTGGGCAGAGGTGGGAGAAGGCGATGCAGACGAGAAGAGGTGGGTGCGGCGTAGTGAGGCACGATGAGGGAGACGAGCGGTGCGCAAGCATCTACACCGGTGTAAATGCATTGTGTGGGAATGTCGCGACACTAACGCTGAACTGTCATGCACGCTGTCGCCGACGTTATTGTGATGTGTGGTGGCAGGCGTGCAGTCGTCTCCTCGCCTCCTCTGCTGTCTCGTCGTCTTCGTTTGACGACTTCGCACCATCAATCAGACGGAACGATCTCCTACACGCCCTTATTTATATGAGCGAGACGCCCTTATTAAAACAACGATGACTTGAAGAAACTCTTTATTGGTCACTGACGGCAAAATATTCCCTGCCAGCTGCAGCTCTAGCTTCACTATTTGTACTGGACCTACTGATGTAGTGTGCCGTATTGAGCTGATGTGTCTTAAAACTCTTTGGTTGATTTGAGCACCTATGATCCAAACACAACACACGCTACATGCCCTTATTTATATGAGCGAGACACCCTTATTAAAACAACGATGACTTGAAGAAACTCTTTATTGGTCACTGACGGCAAAATATTCCCTGCCAGCTGCAGCTCTAGCTTCACTATTTGTACTGGACCTACTGATGTAGTGTGCCGTATTGAGCTGATGTGTCTTAAGACTCTTTGGTTGATTTGAGCACCTATGATCCAAACACAACACACGCTACACTATTGGCAAGACCTATTTGTATATAATTGAACATTTATTCATAAGAGAAATAATTACAAACAGCATCAACAACAAATTATGCGACTGTATGCTGTCATTTGCAGATGCCAGAGTCTAAGCGAAACCATTGGACATCTATATCCAACAATTAGAACAAAATAAAGCATCAACATTTTTTTTTTACCATTTTGTTGAAAGCTGAGATGTTATTGCTTCATTTCATGCAGGCAAATGTTCTTCACAAGGTCTGGGCCGATGTTAGCGATCGGCGTCGCGCTGCGAAGGTTCGGTGGAAACTTTTCCCTTTTCACTTCTCGGTTGAACTTACATACGAACTCCCATTTAATAGTAAAGATTTCATGTAGGCAAATGTTCTTCACAAGGTTCCACGGCACTTCTTTACCAAAAGCTAAATCATTATTAACCACAGCATAACTGAAGGAGTGATTATTCAGAGCGTCCTCCACGGCAACATACTAAGATATTACATCCGACACACAAGCATGTTATAGAAAGAAAACCTGCTGCACTTTTGTGCAACATCAACAAGACGGTCTGCATGTTTTTGGAGGAACAGTTAAAATCTATCCAGAGGAATAGATTGTACCGAAAGTTTTGTCGCCGGTTTACCCCAGCACAAAGTCCGCAGGCTCCTTTTTTGCTACACACCCGAACTTGAATGTACTGTATTTTCTGTGCACGCCTGTAAGCTTGCCACCTCCGGCATTCTGGTGGAATTGTACCATCATGTTGGAGCACTCACTGGAGAAAACAGGCAAACAAAAGAACAGATAAGTCACCAAACATCCTCCGTATGACATAAATGATCACAAATCCAGTTTGTCAGGGACAGAAGGCAGACTTACATGAGCTGATCTCTAGTGTATCTGCTATGTACCTCGCAGACCTTTGTCCAGTTCCAGCAGCGACTGATAGCATGTTGTGCAGTGTAAACCGCAGCAGCAGCAAGCAGCGAAGGGCGGTACTTGAGCATTTGGTATTCAACAAGGCATAGCTCAAGCATGAAAAAGGAAACCAGCTGTAGCTGTGATTTACAACATGCATATGGAGTTGTGTCAGTCGGAAAGGCCAAAATCTTCCGCTGTGATGTTTTCTGTTCAAGTAAGCAAATACAGATGAGAAGGATTACTGTAGCTCACCTTCTTGTCAGAATTTGCTGCCTTCAGAAACCTTCTCATAAAAACATATGCAGTAGGCACAGACATGTTGAAATCCAGAGTGTTTAGAATCGACTTTTCCTGCTCAAACATAAGGAACAAACAATAGCCATAAGCCACTGTGAAAAATAGTAGATGCTGAAGAAATCATTCAGAAGATTACTGTCGTAGTGTCCTGTTGATTTAATTAGAAATGATTGCAACTTGTTTGCAGTCTTAACATCTGTTGTCAGTTTAACGTTAACTACGATATAAAAGGAAATGTGCATAGGTCCATGATGGAATGTTATACAGATATGAACGGACTAGAGTCTTGAGCATGAATATAATTTCAAGTGCACATTGTATTAAATGGTATTACCATTTCCAGAACCTGTCCTTTCGTATAAGCCCGATCAGATATTGTCACGAGATCTTCAACAACTGGAACTGAGACTTCCTCATATTTACAAGCAAGAAGCATAGCTGTCATTCCAACTAGCTGCAACTTCTTCCTTGGTACCACTTCTTTTTCCAAGAATCTGTCTATTATGTTCACAGTAAGAAAGAGGGTCTCATCCATCAACTCAAACTTGTAATGAACCTATCAAGAGAAATATAATATATAATGAGTCTTAAATACATAGTTTGAAATAAGTACAATCTGTAGGATAGAAAAGGTCCATGTTTTTCAAGCTTTTCTACCTCAACGAGCCAATCTATCAGAATAGCTCTCATCTTTTCATTTATATCTCCCTGACTTGACATGTAATCAGGATGCACGCAGCTTGTTTCCTGCGTAAAAACCATTTGGTAATACTAAAAAGTTAAGGACCCCAAACTCTTCAGGACACACACAGCAAGAGAAAGAGTACATTTTTTTCAGTTATGCCAATGAGCACAAAGTGCTATTTCAGTTACTATAAAGATGTTTGCATGCTGATTAGATTTTGTATAAAAAAGATTAAGATTTATTATGAGCCCAAACTCTTCAGGACACACACAACAAGAGAAAGAGTACAATTTTTCAGTCATACCAATGAGCACAAATTGCTATCAGTTGCCAGAAAGATGTTGGCATGTTTATTCGAATTTTCATAAAAAGAATTATGATTTATTACGAGCACATATGGTTGATATCAGTGGTTCAAACATGATATATTTTAATCTGGCATGGTGATGAGATGTTCACAACTGCATTAGCCGTGCCCAAAGAGAAAGAGTACATTTTTTCAGTATACCAATCAGCACAAATTGCTATCAGTTGATATAAAGATGTTGGCATGTTTATTAGTAGACTTTTCATAAAAAGAATTACAATTTTATTATAAGCACATATGGTTGACATCAGTTGTTCAAGCATGATGCATTTTATCTCACATGGTGATGAAGTGATGAGAATGTTCACAACTGCATTAGCTGTGACCAAAGATGAAACAATACAGTACCACAAGGACAAAAAAGATCATAACAAAATCCCTATCTTGGGATAAACTAGTCTAACCTTCTTCAAAATCTTTGAACTTCAAAACTTTCACTTAGTGTCATACTAGTTACTGAAACACAAAGTTTCTCCATTTTATATTCAAATTTGTTACTCAAAAGTGCTAAGGATCACAATCGTTCCATTTTAGGCATGCATCTTTTTCGCTAATGCATCTCATTAAAGCATACTAAAATAGAACTATGCTATAAAGTGTACTGATTACAGGATCTCGGTCAAATTCATTTATTTTCTTTGCATGAGCAATATCTTCACATTTCATAGAAAATCCGGCACTTTTTCACAAAACGGAGGCACATTAAGGACAGTAGATCACCTCATTTTCCCAGTAGTACTTGTACATCTCTTCAACGTACTCAGTTGCGGCAAGCGGGTTCCCCAAGTCGGCAATGTCGATGTCCATGAGGGATTCATCCTCCAAAGCATCCTTGATCTCGTTCTCATCCTGCAGTACCAAATGCAGCAGTAAGCTGAGCCATCCCCTTCTGTTAAAACATCGCTAATTAATCATCACAGAGCGTATACCATATCAGTGTCGTCCACCGACTCAATCTCATCATCAGTATCGTCCACCGGTTCAATCTCGTCATCGGTGTCAATGGTGATAGGCTCATTCTTGGGATCAAATCCGGGTGGTGCTGGCTCAGCCGCGGCGGCCTGACGGTCAGGTTGTTCTCTGTTCCCCAAGGAGGCGGCGAATTTCCTGAATTAGCATAGCAGGGTACCCATAAGATCAAGGGGCCCAAGAAACGTGAGAGCGCAAGAAGAGGACGGCGCGTCCTAACCTCGTCACGGGGCGGCGGCTCACCACCAGCGCCGGCTTCTGTTCAACCCTCCCACTCTTCTTGCTGAAAAAGAAAGAAAGAAAAGGGGGCCGCGCCGGCATTAGAATCTCGATCCAAGAAACGTTGGGGTGGTGGAAGAAAAAGAAAAAAGACATCTTTTTTGACGAGATCTTCAAGATTACTCTAGCATCGGCTTCTTGGCGACGGCGGAGGGGTACGGGTGAGCCCCCACGATGTTGTTGATCTCCCTGAGCGGCCTCCGGTTCCCCATCTCTGCAGCGACGACGATTCAGGGGAAATCAGTAACATCAATCAAGAAAGGGGAATCGCGACGGCGCAAAGCATATCTGAAACCAAGAACCCAAGAGGACGCCGGACGGGGACACACCTCGGACGCCGGGCACGGGCTTCGCCACCACGGGCCTCCGGTTCTCCCCCGCCCTCTCCATCGACCGCGCCGCCGGGCACCTACACACGCAACGCAAGAGCCGCCGGCACGTCAGGATCCAAGAACCGCGGATTGATTCGAGAGATGGAAGGCGCGCACGGACCGACCCTACGAGGGGGGGGCTGGGGGCAGATCGGCTCTTTTCCTTCTCCGATCCGGGGCTACAGCGGACGCGGCAGCGCGGCCATGCAGACTGGGAGGATTCAAGAAGCGGCGGCGGCGTTAAGAAGAGAAGAGCAATGGCAACGCCCCCAACCAACCAATCCCCCTTCACTCTCCGTCTCTGACCGCCTGGATGGAAGACGGAGGAGAGATATAGAGAGAGGGGGAGTGAGAGATCGGGAAAGATTTACAGATTTCAGCGATTTGTTTTCTTGTTGCGTTCTCTCTGTGGGAAGGAGAGAGGGGAGTGTGTGTGTGTCACGTACGATGGCGAGTACGAGAATGGAGGGGGTTTGTCTTGTCTGCGGAGGGCGGAAGGGGGGAAACCGAAAACGGGTGAGATTTGAAACGAGGGGGGAGGCCAACGGCTAGTGGGCCGGGGACGGGTAACAGGGCCGCCCGCCAGCCACGTGGTCGTAACGGTGCGCTCGTTTGTTTTCCTGCACGTGCTTTCGAAATGGAATCGCCCTATTCTCAAAACAAAAAAAAGGAATCGCCCCGGTCCGGCCGCGGCGGCCTCCGACCCGGCCAGTTCTTGTTGCGGGCTAGGCTAGGCTGGGTCACGGTCACGGACTCACGGTGGGGGGTGATCCTGGGACCACACGTCAGTCGGGACAACGGCCAAGACTTCAAACCAGCAGGTCAAAGAAGAAAGGGCGTAACTCGAGATCAGTCAATGTACACGGTACACCAGCCAGTTTCGTACGAGATGGTTAGCTTATCAGAGTTTAAACTGACCCTGGTGTTTATCAATTAGGCAGAATATTTTTTAATGGGAACCAGCTGGAAAAAGGTTAGCTGCAACACACTTACAACTGGAAAAATGTTAGTTGCAACCCACTTACAACTCAGATCAAACCATGAATGACTACATATAGATACGTATTTTTATCAGTCGCAACCCACTTACAACTGGAAAAACTTGGTTGCGACGTATATAATGGAGGAAGATGTAGCCACGTCAAATCCCATATAGTTGGGTACCTTGAGTTTTGTTGGAGGGAGGAAGATGTAGTCGCTAGTGATTTCAGATGGCTGAAAAGTAAGGATTTACTCAGATTCAGAACCCCACCCCCGAAGGTTAACACCCTACTCCTGCTTGTCTGGTTATTGATCTCGAGTATATAATGGAGTTACAATGGCCTTTATATAGGAGGTTGAGTCTCGGGAGTTCATGTTCGACTAGGTTTACATGATATGGTAAGTCTATACCGGTACGTGTCGCGCCTGCCTTGAGGCACACTCCTTATTTTATGCCGCATTGGTCCTTCCTTGTAGGTTGTTACTGGGCCACCGGGCGGGGCCTTCACATACTTTATGCTTCACCCTGCTTGTTAAGGGACCCGAAGGGCATATCCACATCACACATCCAACACACATCACAAGCGCAACCCACTTCAAAAAAGATATTATCAATAATCATTCGGCTTAGAACAAAAGCACTTTAGACTAGAGAAATAACTTTCTCAAGAATGCATTTTAGCCGAATTGCAATCATCTTTGAAATCACCTTACGTAGAACAATGGAGGTCTATATTGGAATATTAGTTGTAGATTATCAACCTTGTGTGAACACATCCCCAATAATATGCTAACACTTTAAAAAAATAGAGATGCAAACCATCTGTGTCCGGCGCTTTCATATAACCGATAGAAAATAAAGGCTTTCTTCACACATCATCTGTCGAATAAGGTTCTTGCGAAGCCACATTCATATAATTTGTTACTCGGGTCACTTGATTCAACACCTCTGAGTCATAGTCATACACTTTGGAGGAGAATAACCAAAAATAACAACCTAAAATCACGGGATTCAAATATGTTCCTTCCACCCAATTTACCTAATCATGCTTCAACATTTTAATCTTATTGTGATGTTGTTGCATATTAGCAAGATTGTGAAAATATGATGTATTTCTAGGAACCAATCAACCTAGCTTTTCTAAGCGCAGTGAATTTCCTCCTGTTCCAGGAGTTCTTCAATATCCAAAGCTATATATCTCCTTTTGTCGAGCTATATTGGTAACTGGTATCAGTTAAAGCTTCTACATATACCCTCTCCAACTCCTTATAAGCAAATTTTAGTTTCTTACTAGAAGTCTTCAATATTCGGCATGCTGATGGCCCTTGACGATGATGATGGTTCCAGAAGATGTACTAGCTCCAACACCTGCGTCAAAAGAATATGGGTTAGGTTGAGATTTCAAGTGCAAAGTGTATAGTAAGGGAAAAGACTAATTTTCCCCACGAGGGTGATTCGAGGGTTTAATATCGAACTCTCGGTAAATGAACCAAAAGTTGTTGTCTCCTTATCCTTCTTTATGAAACCTATAAAATAAAGTAAATTGTTTTGTGCCCTCAACCTCACCAAGTGGTTGTCAAGCACAAGGTGTAAGTAAAAGATATAGAAATAATAAATGCAAAACAGAAATAAATATGGAATGGTGTAAATAAAAGTGCGAGGATGGTATAAATGATATTGGATGATGTTTTTGTGATTTGTATGGTGTTTGCAAGATATAAAAATATTTTTGTATTTTCGGATTTTTAAATAACAGAAAATGTAAAGTGCTAATAAAGTGTTGGAAAGGTGTTTTTTATGATTAAAATGGACTGGGGTTCATGGTTTCACAAATGCACTCTCTCTTTTATATAGTGGTAGATAATGGAACATAGGAATTGACATATGAGATTGCAACAAGACAAGTTATTAATAATATGGGCATCACATCCTAACATAGAGATCTTTTGGTTATTAATCTCTCTTATACTCCACCAAGATGCGAACTAAATCGTAACACCTCAGTAATTAAGATAAACAGAGTATAGTTTTAAGTTCAATGACATGAAGTTTAAATAAGAACATGCTAGATTTAGTCATGTTGATAGTGGCAATATCACCCACATATCCCCAGTAGCATGGTATTTCCTTTATCCCTAGTGAGCCAACAAAGTAAGGTAAAAACCAAAGTGGATCACAGTATTGCTCTCAACTTACCACAAAGCCACCCCCCGTTACTCCAACTAATGCACACGTTCCCGCTCACACGCTCTCATACACATGTTGGATCTAAACACATAGATAAGAACGGGGTACATAATATGCATCTACTTTCATAACAAAGACATAATAATTGCAATCATCATAACATATATCAACTTAAGAGATCCACCACAAAGGTATTACATATATGACCATAATCATGTTCAGCAGCTCATATGGCACTAATTAGTGAAGCTCAAGAGAGAGGAGAGATACATAAGTTACTTCCACAAACACATAGTCCAGGGGTGGACTACTCCCTCTTCATCATGAAGACGGTGGAGAAGTCGTTGGAGAAGGTGGAGACCACACCGGCAGCGCCCCGCCGGAGTTTTCCCCCTCCAATCTACAGCTCCAGGTCTCTGTTTCGTGGTTTCTGTGTTTCTGCGGCGCTCCCTCCGAAAGGGCTCGGGAGACTATTTTTATAGGCGTTTTTAGGTCAAGACGAAGCCACGGAGACGAAGATCGACGGCATCGGAGCCACGAGGGGGGAGAAGGTGGGCCCCACGCGGCCAAGGAATCTTGCCGCGTGGGCTACCCCCTTTTCCTCCTCGTACTTCTTTTTCTGCTCTTCCTTCGCTCCTAAGGCTTGTCCCTTCCAAAAAATGATCCCCGTGGAATATTAGGTCATTTGGACGTCGTTTGGGTCCCTGAAACATCAAAATATAGAAAAAGGGGTTTTCTGACAGTGCAGGGTTAATTCCAAATAAATAGGGAAAGTGTGAAATATTACCCAAAACATTATAAAACATTGATATAACCCTTATATGATGCAAATATGGATGAAATATGAGTAATACAATGCAAAGTTCATGTATACATTTTACATGCATCACATGCACACGGGCAAGCCTTCCTGCACATCCCAGCTTGTTTGAACCTTGGGCCGAAAGTTCCCAGGCCCCTTCGACAACATCTCTATAACTGATGAGGCTCAAACACACCTCCTTTATCTTATAGTCATAATATTGAAGATAGTCTACGTTCCTCCTTCTCCGCGGGAAAACTGTTTTCTTCTGCCTTCCATCCATGGCTTGATCTCACCGCGTACGACGAACTTTTCCGAAGGAACTTTGGGGATCGCCAAGGCGCCACCGGAGGTAAGAAAAACCCGAAGAGCTCGTTTGACACCCATCATTTCAAGCCGGAATCGTGGAATTCATTTGGAATTCAGCAAATACCTACGGTAATACCAATTCTTACGTCTAACCTTGTCATTTCACTTTTCAAATGAAACGATGGCATCATTTTATTTCTGCCGGGGAAAGAAAACCTATACACACTTAGAACTAAGCCTAATGGACGGAGTTGCTCTGTAGGTGGAGAGTGTGAGTTTTTTTCTAAAACTGATGGAGAATCTGATTTGTTAGCCAAGGATTATGGTCGCAGGTCTGTACATAGGGATGATAATACAAAATGAACCGTCCAGTACTTTATCAGCCAATTGATGTCGCAGGCAACCACTGCTGCGCTGCACCTGTCGGATTTGACTGATTGCCACCTGCATGGACCGGTTGATTTGAAAAGCCTAGGCGAGGAGCCGATAGTATCTGGCACACTGGTCAGAGGCTCACAGCTCGCCGTTGTGCCAGAAGCTCTCCAGTAGAGAAACCGTAATGTGAATACTGTAACTAGTGCTTAAATTTTGGCGCCGTCTTAACCTGATGGACTACTTTTGGTATATATTGCTCGTCAAATAAAGACTGAGAGAAAGGGCTACGCCGATTGAACACAAGGCAAGCTTTACTTCCTTTCGTCTTAGAATATTAGTGTTGTTAATTCTGAATTATGAACATTGCTCAAACTACCCACGCCTGTTCCACGGGGTTGAGATTAGCTGACGTTGGTTTTGTTGACTTTGGCTGACTTTGTGCCACTGTCTTGTGGACCCCATGCATGGTGGGCCCGGCGTGGCAGTGACCCAAAGTCACTTCACTTTGCCTTTTATAAAGTCAGCCAATCCGCACCCGTTCTGCGCGCTCCATGTACGGCAATCACAAGGCAAGGATGCACAGAGCAAGCCAACTGAAAGTCTGAAAGGACGAAAACAATACAGCCGGCATCAAACGGCATGGGCACTTGGATTCTCGCGTGAAACATATACAAACCACCAGCTACACTGGACTACTAACAGTAAAGAATGAAAGGCTACAATGGTATAGAGACCTCTCACGCTTTCTTCTGCGCGTGTGGCGACATGGGCCAATCCAATTCGGTAAACTGAGCGTAACTAATGCACAACCTATTTCTACGTTCTAGATATAGAGATTTCTATGTTCTATATATAGAGATAGCTTCCGCCTCTAGACATAATGTACACTGCACTTTTCCTCCTACGCTGGGTAATATGTACATTGAAATGCTTATGTAGTTCTCAAGTTTGCTCATTTGAAGGCGGAGGCTGACTTTGCTCGA
The DNA here is from genome assembly GCA_026929855.1 of Poa annua. Taxonomy (NCBI): domain Eukaryota; kingdom Viridiplantae; phylum Streptophyta; class Magnoliopsida; order Poales; family Poaceae; genus Poa; species Poa annua. Next base: position 80,226,651 of record CM049433.1, read on the forward strand.
TCGGTTTCATGGTCTTATGTGGAGGGCCACACAGACTCAACACGACCTGAAACATTCATCAATTATTCGTTAGGCTGAGAGCTTTTAACGGAATACATGGGGGGGGGGGGGGGGGGGGGGGGGGGCAATTAAGAGATCACAGATGATTAAAATGCTAACCGGTAGGAAGATAAGTCCATGCAGAAAGCCGATGAGGACGAGTGCCAGGTACATTTGGAAGTAATATACCTGCGGCATTCGGATTATACAAAGATGCTTCAAGCTAAACTTCTGATAGGAACAGAGCTAACAAGCGCAGTTTAAGATGTACATACCACAAAAACTTCAGATTTTGCAAAATGCAGGACAATAACTCCTACAAGTTTGGTCAACGTGATTCCACTGAAAAATAAAGACAGCGTATCAGACTGATAATACAAAATTATAAACACCACAACCAGATGTGGAAAGATGGAAAACAAACTGTAACTGTGTTTCAGTAAGTTTATTTGTAACATTAGATAATTTTCTTATGCGAAATGCTGTAAGTGCTTACGAAGACACTGAGCATACTCGCATAACTAGAACAATCGGGGATACGCTCCAAGCAACTTATTCAAATGCTATCGCTATTTTCTTACCAATGTAACATTGTCCCAACATAAATAATAGTGAGGCTGACCTGAATACAGAAGCACCCATCGTTGATAGAGCCTGTCTTGCACGGTCTTCTCTGTCCCCAATACCTATCTGTAATTGGAAGTGAATATGAAGGGTATAGACATGATATAGAAAGAAGAACCAATATATATACATGAAAAAAATACTGCGAAGTAAAAACACATCAGAATTTATTTCGACGGTTATCATTATTGAGACAAATGGGTTAGGGGGTCAGAAAATTGGTTTGACATTGTTGCTCTGGTCTAGTGTCATGTTGGCTGTATAGAAAATTAAACTACTTCCAATCTCAAAGTACATTGGAGATGACTGCAAGTAAAAGCTAAGTGGTGGGAAGAAAAAAGTTAAACATTTCAAGTTAATTAGTATAAGTGACGCATGCAGTTCCTAGGAGTTTAGGACCCTAGGAGTGACCTGAACAATGTGATACTTCTCCCTGCTCAATATTTCAAATGCACATTAACACTATCTTCGAGAGTTTAGAGCAAGAACTATAGCCAACTCTTGCTAATGTAAATTGGAAGATTTGGAACTGGCATTTCCAAATGTACAATGCACCTACCATAAATGCATGTGTGATATGAACACAGAATTCAACAGCAATTCCTATTGACATAACAAGGTTTACAATAGAAATTGCATTGAGCTGAATTCCAAGGACAGCCATCACTCCCTGCCAAGAGTTTCAAAGAAGATGTCATTAATTGATAATGAAATAAACAACAAAAATATTTAACGTTGAAAATTGGATTCTAGAACGACCATAGAAAATACAAATAGCTACAACAATCAGTATAATTGTCACGGACTTAAAATTGTGCTGTAATTCCTTAACGTTTAGCACTAGCTTTACATATACAAACATAATAAATAAACATGCCAATAATGCTACCAAGGTGATGTGAAACCTTCATTACATTCATGGATGTTTGTAATGCATCAGCACAATTCCACTATGTAGCTTCAGTTTAAGTGATCATATCTAACTAAATAACTGCTTTAAACAAATCCTAAATATTTTACTCCCTCTGATCCTCAATGTAAGGCGTATAGTTTTTTGCACGAATATTAAGACGGGAGAGTTTTGCATACGGTGGACACATTTTACCATGATTTCTTTTTGAATAGAGGAGTCCCCAACAATCATAAATTGAAAACAATCCTTTAAATCTCTGTGTTAGAGGTTGAAACTTATTTTTAGAGGCGTAAAATTGTCCATAAATAGTAATACACCCTATATTTTGGAATTTTCCTCGAAAAACTATACGCCTTACATTACGGAACGGAGGGAGTAGTTAATAAGCTAGTTGGCATATACTTCGCAACCACTTGTATTTAACAGATGTGTATATGTTATATTCATTAGAGCAGCTAACTGCTATGAATTCGTAAATACATATAATCAAAGCTAGTAGTAGTGAACATACCATCATATCCAAGACTATCATGGCCAGAACAATTAAAATGATTGCTGAAGCCCATAAACTGCGATAGAGATAATTTATTATCGCAATCTACCAAATTAAAAAGCAAATGAAAATAAGTATTGCTTAGTTTATGAAAGATGTTGCTGACCTGCTGGTCACTACGAAGCAAACAATAAATACTGTACCTGTTAATGTTTGCATAACAATGAACTGTGTCAAATGAAGGTAGAAACATTATGGACATAGATAATATTATGCTTGCCGTGATTATTTTATTTAATGGTGTCGTGATTATATTTGTTATGGTTGTAGCAATCATTGGTAGCTGGTCCCAGCACCGGATAATAATGACTGGCCAGCTGCCTTGATCGTAGGGTAGGTCCAAAAAAAAAAGCAATTTGCATGGAAAGGATAATACTAGGCAGGGAATAGACGGAACTTCTTGCTAGACCTTTATTGAATGAACCACTCCCTTATATATAGGGAGTTACAACTCTGACATAGGGTCAAATACAAGGAAACATTTCGTAATTCAAACTCATCCCATCACTCCTAATTCACCAGCTAATTCTTAGGAACATCAAAATGATCAAGCTGGTTTAGCAGGAAATGTCTTTACTGTGCATTCATACTAGGAGAGAGAAATATAATACTTCTCTCTGATACCCAAGCAAAATATTCTCATATAGAAAATGAGATCCTGTGAGAACTATACCGTAAGAATATACACATACATCTAAGAAAACTGTGAATGTAATAAGTAATAACTTACCAAGGCAAACACATATATTGATGATAGCTGTCTTCCATACGCTGAGGTATTGCTCAAAGAATATATAGAACACTGAATAAGGAAAGATTTGCATCTGCATAACCAAGATGTATTGAAGACTGTTAGTAATATAATCAAGCCATAGCATACAGGCGAAAGCTAAAAATAATCAGTATTAAATATACAGCGGTAACTGTCATAAACCTTAGACAAAAGTACAAAGTTCACACAAACTTGTGTCTCTTTACAAAGCTAACAACTGTTAATATTTACGTTAACATCTGTGAATAAAATTTACGTTTACTCTCAGTGGTTACACTCTGTAGCTAGTTCTCCAACTTCTGCATATTTGAAGTCCGTATGTTTTTATAAGTATACTATTAATATCATCTGTCTATAAAAGGGTTGCATGCAAATTACCTGTAGATCCTTGGACATTTGAGAACTGAAGTCCCGAGCAGCTCTCATCGAGTTAACATAGTCAGTCTAGAAGAAGAAAATATCAATATTATTTAAATATACCATGTTGGGAAGGAATATGATATATGATGGGCTGCACTGCATGCTATCTGTCACCTGTTTATTAAGGGGAGTATGGTATGTGCGGAATGCTGATGCTTGTATAGTGCCATTTTCATAACCTGACAAAGAAACAGTATTGCATATGTTTAGTGGATGCTTAATGTTGTAAGTTCAATCAGTTAAAATGCAAGAATGTTTAGAGGACAATCATATTATATTTCAATTAATTAGTTGGCATTCTTATCTACAAATATATGATATTTCTTTGGCATGTTCTGTAGAATGATAATATGGTACAGAGTTGGAGCACTACGGACCACTCAGGTCCAAACTTGTAGAATAAGCTCCTTTTCCCCCTTTAGAGCAATCACTTGATGGAAGTGCATCCAGGAACCATGGAAGCTTCTCTTTAAACTGTGATGTGGATGGACGCCCATTGTGCAAGTCTGAATGCAGGAAACACTAAGACAAAAGCATAATTAGTAGACTACAAATATTGAGCTTATACTCAATATGTATGTGTGAACTGTGGCTGAAATATACTATTTACTCACTACAAATAATAGGGCATGGAGTATGGGATGCAGATATCTGAATTTATTAATGTGAAGGACTGGAGATCAAAATTGAAAGATCGTTTTACCGTTGTACAATTATTGCACGTTCCACTTGATCTGCATGAACCTGAATCTTTATCAAGTTGACAGCAAGGAGCCTGCATCAAAGAAATCCAAGTGTCACTTCACAAAAATGCCAACATGTAACCAGATCATATTTTCTCGGCTAGTAATCATATTTTTTTAAATCTGCAGAGAAGAAAATGTCCACTGCTTCAGACAAAAATTGGTTGGTTTCCCAGCCAACACAAATATAGTATGGATGTGTTACACTTCTAAGGGATATAGGGAAAAATTCTGTACCTGATCATCTGGAGGGCAATAATTTCCATTAACGAATTTTCGACAGCATCCAAATGCTTCGGGAGACATCCATACTAGGAAATCATCAAGCCATGAAGCTGCAGGTTTTGCTATGTAGCTTGTCTCAGGAGATAAAGATTGTCTTGCTATCTGCAACCATCAAGTTAAATGGAGGGCAGTGTTATCAACAAATGATGAACTTCTATACATGCTTATCAAAATCACGTCAGTCCTTCCCTCGAAAAAAAAATCACGTCAGTCAAGTTGCATCAGGAAGCAATAGCTTTATAGTAAAGAAGCTCACCTTCGAGATGTATTGTGATACGAAATTGAGCTAGTGAATTAATCATTCCAAACTAAATATTACCGGGGAAAATACATTGCCAAAAGACAGAAAAAAATTATACCTCATTCAGAAGAGAGTTTGAATTACACTGGTTGATGGAACATATCTGATTAGTATTTTCCGATGCAGAGCTGGCAACATTGCAAAAAATCAGACATCAAATTAATTATTTGAGTTAAGCATGCAACACAGAGGAGCTCAACAAAATTGCCTCTTTCAAGAGGCAACACTGCAACTGTAACAGCTCATGCAGAAACATGAGAAACTTGGGTTTGGTTTGAGCTTTTGTGTTATCCAGAACAATCTAAAAACAAAAACTGTAGTGCATAACGTGTAAGAAAGCAAAACTCTGCGTCAAGGAATATTCAGCAATGCCTTTTGTTTTCAAAAGTATAACAGCCAGGGTGTTCAACACTGGTTTCCTGAAACCGTTCAAATCTGGGCACTGTTCCGCTGCCCATTTTTTTAACCAGCAGAACGCCCAAGTTGGGCAGAGACTGTTGATGCTAGTGCAATTTGAGATGCCGATTTTCACGGGTTTGTGCCAACCCTAATAACAACTTGTGTTTTCATCATTCTTTTCTTTAAAGCACGCAGGCAGAGAAAAATAGTAGAACAATGTTAGTACTAGTTACCTGTAATTGAAGTCCTTCACAACGAAATACAGTGGGGGTCCAACTTTCAAGTATTTCTCAAGGTCGTTGAAGTAACCCTGTAAATAATTATAGTGAGCATGATCCTGAAGGAAACAGGAAGACCCCTATATAATATGCAAGTGTTAGTAAACCTGTAAATAAGAATCTCGTGGAAGAACAATCTGCTGCTCCAGTCCTGGCTGCAGTCTAGTTGACATTGCCTAATTAGGACAAAAGAAGCACTGCGAGTGAGCGATAAGATAATAAAAATCAGTCACACACACACACATACACACTCATTACGCCCAAGGTCGAACAAAAATCTAGTGACTTGCAACATGCAACTAGACAAGAACAAACACTACCGTACTGTAGTGAATGCATAGCGGATCCATACTGATGGTCAGCAAAATGAATAAGAAATGAAGACAAAACAGTAAGTTGATGATCTCCCTTCCATCAGATAATTTCAATGAAAACTAGACTTTGCTTGTACATAGCTGAGTCGTATGTTTACCAGATATAAAGTTGTCGGTAGAACTTAATATAGAGGAGCAGAATTAATCATGATGATGTTCACGCAAAACATAGGAGCACTTACAATGCTTGCAAATGCAAATCCTACAAATACAGCAATCACAATAAACTTCACTGCTCGGTAACCGAGAATCGGCCCATGAACATCCTACAGAAAAACAAAGCAGTTATAAGTTATCAATGAACATAACAGAAAATCTTGAGAAACTAAAACATGGTTAAAACATTAACTTAATTCAACTAATGAACAAGATTTGCTCTGGTAAAAAATTCAAAACGTTTACCTTCATATATCGTGCAACCAAGTGAAGCCCCTGGTGGCCGCCATCTTAATTTTGGAAGACATTAAAAAGGGAAACCGTTAAAGATAATCAAACTGGCCAATTACTGCTATAGCCAGCTTCATTTTGCAAACCATACGTGAAATTTTATTTAGACACTTACTATCACCACCAACTGTGCTCGATGTAAGTCTTACACAAGGAACACAATCAATCCTGCCATCTTCAGACCTCCTAAAATCATATACTATGAGAGCTACGAAGGCTGTCACTTGGAGAAGGAAATCCAGAAGCACTGCCATTGCTGCACAAGACAGTGGATTGGAAACTCCAAAAGGATGTGCTAGTTATGAATACAAGCAAGATGCAAGGAAACCAACCAGCAAACATGGAAAATACTCTGGTGGCAGGCATTGGATTGATTGCACTGACAGAAAAGGCTAAAACTTCAGCCAAACTGGCTAACGTAATGGATGGCCCAACTTCCACCAATGCATTACTTATGCGTTCTTCCAATACCAAACCATCTGGTTGGCGCTTGACAGCGTGCACAAGGATACACATGTTGTCCACACCGACCTAGCCACAGTCACATCCGTCAGTTTCATCTAGTTGCAGAGTGATAAGAACTTACTAATCAAATGAAGTAGCAGTATTAACCACCAACTATCCTTCAGGAGAAAAAACTAATATGATACATGTAACAAGCAATATTGCCTATAAACAAAACAAAAGAACTCAATGGCAGACAATGCAACATTGTTCACATATGTGAGAAAGCATGCGCCAAAATCAACTTCATAATATTAAACATCAAGTTCTCGACGAGGATTAAACATGATGGTGCTTTCATCGAAACCCTATTTTCAGCAGAGATAATTCAATAATCAACATGAAGAAGCTATATTACAAGTCAAATGTGTAAATCATAAATGTATAATGGGTTTCTCTTCTCTTATTAGTGAAGAAAATCGAAGAAATTTTGGATTAGCGAAGAGAAAATGAGCCATTATTATGGGGGACAGAAAACTTACGGCCAGCACAAGAAAAGGAATTACTTCCATTATGATTAGAGTCGACTTCACTCCAATAGCGCTAAAGAATCCAATTGATCCTAAAACTGAAAGCATTACCAGGACAACCCCAAATAAGCCAAGCAGCACCTGCAATTTATCTTGCCAAATGAAATATAATACAAGACAGCCCCACCATATTTAAAAACATATACTTATGATACCAAACGAATAAATAACTCGTCAACATTAAACTTCAGATCAAACTATAATATCATCCAAAGACAAGTTTCTTATTAGAACATTTTACCTCGGTTGTGTGAAACAGTAGTAGAGGGCCCTAATAATCTATGAAATAAATAACTCAAAAGTATTACCCGCGACCCCACAATAGATGATGTTCTAGAAAGCATGCAGTAACTTCATAAAAAATAAGAAACTATTTAGCTTGGTTAGGCGGGAATAAGATATCAAGCGGGATCGCCCCAAAATCTCACTTCTAGTTCATTTTGTGATTTCTAGTTCAAAATTTGGTCCCAAAATTTGAACTAAAAAACACAAAATGAACTAGAAGTGGAATTTTGGCGGGATCCCACTTGCATCCTAGGTAGAAATTGTAACTCTTTTTATAAAAATATTTCTAGCATAATATTTTGTAATGCTTCACCTACATGGTTAGACAAAGGTAATGATCAAAGTCACATATTGGAGAGTGTGCAAAGCCAAAACTGGCATCTATTTTGGAACGGACAGAGTACATGTATCTTAAAAAAACTAGAGTTAGTTGATTACAGTTTTTGGCATGCCCTTTTTCATAATTTCCTTTTAAGGTTATCTGGATTTTATATGATGCAGTAAAAATTTACGATACTACAAACAAATAAAGTAAAACAATTAAGTCAATATACTGAATGTAGAGCATAAGTTTATTCCATGTTATCATATTTAACATCTCCAACTTCTTTAACTATGTGATTCAAAACCAACCACAAGAGAATGTGTCGGCCCGACCACAGTACTACTGACCATGCACTATGCACATATTTTAACCGTATGGTAAAAAAACGAGTAAGTGATAACTGATTTTTAGGCACTTCTTAAATAACTCAAGCATAAGGAATAGGATACTCCAAGTATAGCAAAAGAATTAATCATGGGACAACTTTGTATTTATCACTGCTGAATTTCATACTTGCCACTCTATCTTTTCAATGAAATGAAACGCAAAGGAGAGGCATATATAATATCTTTCCCATCATTGTTTATCATATCCATACCTTTGATGAAACAAATAATGACGACATACGAGAAGGACGGTCTCCAAGTGTGAACGATATGTACGCGAACATCACAATATAACTTATCTGGTTTCAGTTAAACGCACAAATAAACATCACAATGTGTAGGCAAAGAGGATATCTTTCACAATGGAAAAATGCTTTGCAGATATCATATATTTACCACTATTGTAACTGCATCAGCTGTGCTTTCTCTATTTAATTCGTCTTTGATAGAGCTCTCGGATGAAAAGGACAGTGTAAGGTTCTGTGCTAATACCATTGGCAGTATTTCTTCCTGCGAAAGAAAAAATCTCATAAGTCATCGCATGTGATTTTTTGGTTCAAGTGAAATATAAGCTAAGGAATGCACCTTCTTGTGAACTTATATCAAATGCTACAAAACACAGTAATAAAATCTAGTGAGAAAAGACTAAATACTATGTGTGTTTTAATCATAACATGAAAGAGTCAGTTCGTGGATTTTTAATCACTGATGTGCATGAAATGCAAATGACATTAGCAGTCACGAAACTACCATTTACTAGATTCCGTCCTCTGGGGCTTCAACATGCCCGGTGAGTCGTCTCAGTATATAAGAAAGGAGAAGAAAATGAACTGAAAGAAAAATATGCCGACTTAATCGCCTGAGAATATGAATCTGAACACTCTTAAACCACATTATCTAAGTTGCTTCCCATTGTCATATTTTCTCAGGATGTAGAGTCATGCATATTATAGTTTTGTATGGTGTGCTTCATTAATTGGAGCACATATCTCTAGTTTACTTTACTGATCCTCAAATAAGGCTTATTTAGATCCTTAAGCAAGGGCAGCGTGGAAGTAATAAATTATGTGGCGGGCACTCCTTAAATTAAATGTTAGAGAATTGATTTATATAGAAAAGGTAATAGCTGGTCGTAAACTTCTACTGTTAAGTGTCTGCTGAGCAAATAAGATTAGAAATTGGTTTAAAGTTCAACACCTTAACAAGATTAATATATGCCCTTTCCCAAGCCATAGCCTTTTCATTCTCTTGTCCTGTTTCCTCAACCTTGTTGTTCACAGGATATGTTATCACGAATGCAGAAGCCTGCCAAGCAAATAAGCAATAGAAAGTTAACAAGTGTAGGATAATGAGTAAGGTATTGTGTTGACTAAGAAGAACAGCATTTTACCTCAGTAAAATTGCTTCCTGGAAAACCACCTAATATTGTACTAGGATCAACAGGTGATTGGAAAGTGCTCAGGCATGTCACGTCAGAACTGTAATGCTGCAACACAGCAGATATTTAAGTGTTTAGATACAATCATCTGACAGACCTAATCAGTATCCCGTTATCCAATGCCCACTGTGAGATAGTTTAAAAGGGTCTATAATGTGATAGAACGGAAAAAAATCATAGGAAAAAAGGACCCGTAAGAGATTTCAACTGTAGAGATTTACCTGAAAGCAAAATTTAGCATGTTCTATACCCAAATCATCATAATTTTTAGGATCCAGCTGGAAATACTGCAACAGATACCATCACTTTAGTGTAAGTGAACAGAGGTACACATAGTTAACAGAATATAACAATGGACACTACTAAATCATCACCTGCAAAACACTTTGGGTAGCACAGTCTGTACTGAGTGGCTTTAGGCAGATGTCAGCAAGGGATACTATCGATCCAGAATAATTGGCACGTAGATCATCAATCTTCGCATTTAAAAAGAGACATTAGAACAGTAAAGTAGTTGCAGTGTGAAATTTACATTACTGTGGATTTAATACCTTCTTCTGAATCTGAAATAGCAATTTCAGATTGTTGTCATTTACTATTGTAGGAGCTTCAGTCTGGTCAGACGCAGAGGTGGCTAATACAAGCTGCAGATACAGCAGTAATTAACAAAGAAAGTACTTGTTACACAAGTCGTCTTCAAATGTAAGACACGACAAAAGACAGATAAGAGATTAAGATCAACACAAGAACTCACAGTTAGTTGATATACAAGCTTTGACAAACATTTGTCAAGCTTCATGCGCTAACCACAATTCCATAAGACCTACACGTGGACTCAGAGGTATGGCTCAAGCGACGTATACGTGGACACAAAGGGGGCTACAACAATTTTTTAATAAAGCGCGGAAGCTAGGACTCGAACTCGAGACCTTATCTCTGATACCATGTCAAGCTTCATGCGACTAACCACAATTCCATAAGACCGATCTGATGGAAAGGGCTAACACAATCCACATATACGGCCGGATACAGGCGACGGCGGCTGTCAGGGACAGGCGGTGGCCAATGACCGGAGGGCAGCGTCGGGCGACGGAACCAGCCGGCGGCAGGCTGCCGGTCTGGGACGGCAGAAGACGAGGGCTGATCCTGGAGGAGCAACGATCAGCCTTCAAACCACAACAGCGATCAGAGGATGTGGGCGGGTGCTGATCAGAGGGAGAAGGCAGGCAGCAGCACGAAGTAGTTGGCGGTAGCGACCAGAGCATGCGAGGCAGAACGGGGCAGCCGGGAACAGGCGGCGGGGGCCGGGAACAGACGGTGCCGGCGGCCGGGAATCAGGATCGAAGAGATCAATCTATCTGTACGTGAAAACTGGGTAGAGAAAGAATACGATCGGACGAGTTGCTCATCCGAAAAGAAGAAGAAAAACCTTAGGTCTGATACCATGTTAGGATGAGGCCAAAAGCTAGAATGCAAAAGGCCAAAGGCCAACATAACTATAACTCTAACAACATTCACCTAGTTGAACAAAAAACAAGGTCAGGAGAGTTTGAAATACCTGCTCAATCCGATAAAATGGTGCAAGATGACTGTCAAAATATTGCTTTTCATCGGCAGTCTGACTTCCCGGACTAACCCAAAGCTGCAAAAATAAAACAATAAATTCAGAAATCTCTGATTACTGGTATTCACTGTGCTGGTAAGTGGTAAATAAACAACGAAAAAATGAGTTGCAAATGATGTTAATTCATCCCCTGGACCATGGTTTTCACTGTTCTGACTTTTTTCAAGAAAAAACATTCATTTAAAAGGGTTGAGGGGGAAGATATAAAAATACTAGATTTGCTACACATACATCACGGTTACCGTCTCAGAGATAATCCCATCAGAAATGAGTGCTAAAAATGTGAACACTTCCATAGTCCGATTTGCTCTCTATGCTCTCCTTTTTTTCTTGTTGATACCGATTTTCTCTAAGTATTCAAAAACAAGTATAGGACCTTCGCTCACTACATTGGTAGGATTGATTTTTAATGTACTATTCGCAAGGTAAAATGGCAAGTTATCTGACACTCAAAAAGGTTTAGCCAACACAAAACTAAACTTTTATAACATGCAAACCACAATGTATTTGAGCTTTTTATTTACTCTGATTAATTTTAGTGAACAATTATGAGTGACTAATCAAAATTGTGCATGGATTTCAACCTTTTCCTATGTTTTGGAATTAAGGAATATTTATGAGTTGTAACAGAATGGTTAGTGTCTACATCAAACTTATGAAATTAATTAGTACTACCTCCGATCCATAATTGTTGTCGTGGTCTTAAAAGTTAAAACCATGACAAGAATTATGGAAGAGAGTGAGTATTAAATAAAAATAGACAGAATACCAACTATAGTTGTCAGTCTTCCAAGAATTCAAATATCCCCCATTATGCCAATTATGGAAATTTCAGAAACAGTACAAGAATTATTTGTATGATATCATAAATTGAGTACCTTCTCCGGTCGTGTTTCCACCTTGAAATGAATAAGACCAATGGATAATAGGATAGGGACAAGTAAGGATGCAAATAACACAAGAAGAGGGTGTCTAGTAACAAAAATTCCATGTCTCCTGCAATACTTTGAACAGATTAAAACAATGCCTAAACACCAATTGTATAAAATTAACTGAATAAAACTGGACACAGAAACCAACCTAAAGAAAGTTGACATGTAGGTTTGGATAATAGAAGAAGATGCAGCTCTGGGAACCTGATATTTAAGAGAAATTCACGAGAAAATCACATTAAATTGGTAAATAATAACTAAATTACAAGCCGTATAAAGAATCTATTAGAACGAAGCATCGTTATCTTACAAAATGAACGCCAGATTAAAATGGTAGGAGAAACGAACAAATATACTATCTAATCAAGCAAACTCTGGCTCTCGGAGATGATTTAGCAGAAAAGAACCTGAACAGAGTTTTCAGGAACGTTGCCATTGTTGTTTGAGCGCAACTTGTCATCAGCATTTTTTGGTGGTTTTGTTTGTGTGGGAAAGCCCTTTCTTCCTCGTCTTCTGTATAACAGGGCCCACAATAAAATTGCGCATAACAGCACAAGGTACACAAGCACTAGTGAGAAGTCCAAGCATTTGGCCTGTACATGTCACAATGATAAGAGTTAAGGGTGCACAATGATGGAAGAATTCAACATTGAAAAGAGGAACCTTTGGGACCTATGACCTAAACTACTATTATGCTGGGAAACTTTAGATTCATGTACTCTAGTTAAGTAATTAAAGTTCAGGGTTGAAATGAGCTACTCCCTCCAATCCAGTACAATGGTATAAATGTCGTTGGAAACAAACTGGTCACGTACAACTTATACCTACCACTCGCGACACTATTTGTGGATCAGAGGGAGTATTAAGTGAGAAAGAAGATCAACTTCTCCCCAAGGTGCATGGAAAAACCTAAGCTACTTATTAGCACCTAAGATGATGGTTTATATTCTATCAAGATATAGAAAATCATTTAATTGTTAGAGTTCAATATTATTATACTTCACACAGCAAATGGTGCATGTATGCACAAGAACAGATCTAGTTCATATCATCACGGCTACAGCACATCTCCAGTGTAAATTTCTCTGCACTGGTAGTATACAAATTGTTTTCCCGAGAACTAGTATCACACCTTTTTGTAGAACTAGCATCACATACATGTTTTTACACAACTGGTTTGATATGTAACCAAGACCACATGACAGGTGACATGTCAATTAACAGGGAAACCATGTTCCTTAACTATCAGTGATGCCAATTTTTATTTATATACTAGGGAAAGTAGCCCTGCGAAGTGCGAACTCTGTGGATCGCTACTCCCCGTAGTTGCCTGAGACATGGGTAGACTCCATACTTGGAAGCACCGCAACGCGTGTGTGTTCGACAGAACCCAGCCCTCGACCACCACACTCGTCGACAGCATCAAGGAAGAAGCAAAACAGTGGGCTCGCGCAGGTGCTTAAGGCCTTAGAGTAGTTCTGCCGTCAACTTGGGACGTGCACTGATTGTAACTGGCATAGAAACAGCCTGTAAACCTCTTAGGAGGATGTAACCCAACTCCCTCTTTTCAATGAAATAAAACGCAAAGAATCCTTTGCGTTTTCTCTAAAAAAAAATGGGTAGACTCAACTTTCCAAAGATGAGTACCGTTATTTTTCAACAGAGTTAGAATAGATACTTGAAAATAATGTGGGTAAATGTTTTCTTCGAAAGTAATAATGTTGTTGGGTTTCATGAATTTATTGCAGTACAAACTAGTAGTCAAGTTTGCCAAATCGACAGGGGAACACGACTACACGAGGGAACAGAAGGTATATTAATCAGACCTGCATTATATTTTCATAAATGGAGAACAAAAAAGATAACTGCTACCTTCAGAGAACCCATTTTAACTGAACAGGAACTTTCAGTCTGCGACTGAGGCAACAAGGATCCTGTGCAAACTGAAGAAGAAGGACAATCCCCACATGAACAGCCCAAAGATTGATCTCCACAAGAATAAACTGTAGCATTTAGAGGCTTCACCTCAGATGAGTCATTCAAATCAGGTCGGTATGTTATCAAATAAGGTGACCCAGGCTCATTAGGATTTGCCTGATGCCCCAGAAATGCCAACCACTCTGCAATAACAAGTATATAAGCCAATAATTATAAAGGAGCCATGGCACACTGAAATGCATAAAATTACATAGTATATTAACAGCCTGTCATTGTCATAACTTAAAACTAAAAACTCAAAAAACTAGCTCAAAAGAAGATTCAGATTGCAAAGCATAATAATTAACAATACATAGTCGAAATGCAAGAAACAAAGTACAGTCATTATCATTGTCACTACCAAAGATTAAAATTATCGACTGAAAAACTAGGTCAATAGCTCATCCAGATGGCAAGAATGATGATTAATACTGCCGAATCGAGATTCTGAAGAAGAAAAATGAAGAAATTCTTCCTGCGTTACTAATCTTAGACCAAATACCCTCATCTTCACTGTCTTACTATTGAAGAATTACTAGCAAATCCTGTAGGCAATCTGTGTTTCATTTCACGGGAGTGACTATTTCTCATTTAACTTCGAAGTGCTCCTTTCGTACTCAGTTATTAGCGTTGACTTACAGCTAGTTAATTCTCAGTCGCCTGAATATCAAAACCTTAATTGCACAATCAATGAAAGCGATGCTAGTTCAGCATGCTTGAGCCTGCCTACAATCTCTTAATTCAAAGAGGGATGCCAGCAGATCGGCATGCAATCTCAGTTTTGACTGGGCAGATACTGCATGCTTTAGGCTGCCATCTTACAAAAACCACTCCATAGTCCTGGCCAAGGTGATGAATGGGACAGGTCTAATCATTGTTTCTTTCTTCCCGTCATCCTTTCGAAGATAATGGTCCTAGGAATGCATCTGATGCTGTAACTTGTCGTTACGGTGTCGCTGGTGTTCACCCTGACGCAATGCAGCCTACTGGCATATGCCATCGACAAACCTACAGGGTAGCAGGGGGCAAACCATGGTGAACTCAACAAGCTCCATCGCTTCTCACCCAACGATGGCTTCTCAGATTTTGGTCAGTGAAGAATTTAGAGGAAGTTGAGGGTAATTTGGACTAAAATTAGTTACCTACAGAGGCTACTGGAATTCTAGGAAGTTTACAGCTCCCGCCTTCCTGGTGATTAGTATTTATTCAATCCTTTAACAATTAGCACCGAAGAGTTTAAATACTACCTTTGTAAGTTTTGGCACCCCCACCAAGAAAATCCATTGCACGTGTGTTCAAAGTGCCAAACTTAACTTCCTTACAAGAGTTATATAACTCTTCACCATAGCTGCTTGTTATGTAGTAATCGATGCCATCAACAGTTGTAGTGTTATTAACCTGAAAAGACAGACCAGTAGCTTGTTAGAACATGAGAATCATATGTGAATATTTATTTTGGTATTTTTGGCAGTTTAAACTGATATAGAAAATTGTGTGAGACAATCAAGCCCATGAGGAAAAATACCATACAATACTATTGTGGTGATAAGGTGAGACAAGATAGACCTGCTTTACTGAAGTCACGTTAACGAAGAGACTTTGGTTTGGGGAACAAGACATTTCACAAAAGAGATTCAAGAAATTCCTCAAGCAAGCCGGGCATCCAACAAGAAATGGGATGGCCTGCAAAAGTGAAGTTAAAATGTACCACAAACTGAGTTTTCTTTCGACTGAACAAAGACATTTAGAATGGAGGATCAGAGATTGCAAAGAACATGCTACAGTATTTGATATGTGAATTAGCTGTGTTACAGGAAATACTAAGAAGGGAATAATACAAAAAAAACAAGGACACCAGATCTAGATCAGTTGTCAGTACTGTCACAATGAGGAAGAGATAATTTATTTAGTAAATACATACATCATGTTAAAACAAAAGCTGCACATAACTAACAAAATAGTCAGCGGGTTCATGGCTCACTAGTCACAATGGCAATCCGTGTGTACTGGGTGCTTTACTAACAAACTTCCCAGCGTGAAAACACTTAGTTTCTAAAATAAGTATGTGATGCGCGTGACCACACTGATGTGATAGTTCAGATGAACAGTCCATATTCTTTTCAGCCGGTCAGGAGTATTACCTGTTGGACTTGTTGGTGTAATGTGTCAAACTGATCAACTGTACAACAGACATCACCAGTGATAGTGGGGCACAAACTCTGGATCCTCGTGGAAAACAAAGTATCTGGCTGGAAAGGCAATAACAGCACTTGAGAAAAAGTAAATGATGCTGGAAAGTAACAGGATAGTGTCTCTCCTGCTATGTCATATCCAAATTGAACAGCAAACGAGGCTTGTATTTTCACCTTAACAGCTTTTGTTGCATTTGCACAGTTTAACACCTTCCCATCACTTCGATGTGCACAAATGCCATACATGGAACAGTATCCTTCTGCAGGTACTACCCTAAGGAAGAAAACACAGCAAAATTAGTATCAACTGTTCCTTCTAAAAATGAGCGTCAAAGGTTCCATGAATACAGAACACCTCCTTAAGCGGAAAAGTATTTTAACCACACCAAATATAGTAGCCTATTTCAGTACCTAACCTTACAAGATCTAACAAATGTTCCTCTTAACTGAACACATTGCCCTCATAGATTACCTTGATGTGCCATTGGATTGTGCTCTTGCGGGGGCCACAAGAAAAACTATCTGCACCATGGAATGAGAAATAAGGTTATAACAGTGTGAACTAATCATATTAACTATAGGAGACATTAGTCAAATCAGAGTGCAACCAAATCTACATGCATAAACACCACACTACATGTCTACAATGGGCTTCTTAGTTCTTACATAATGTCGTTATTTATCATACCCTCCATGGTGCAACATGACCATGATTTTGTCCAGCGGCTTCAAATATATAAAATGAACACAACACTTTTGAGCACCTAGACAAGTAATGTAGGTGCTACAAAGACAACAGCCTAGCAACTTCTGAGAATCTTCTAGCCACCTATACTCACAATAAAAGTGTGGAAACGGTAACTAAAGTTCACTGTGACCTGAAGCCACCACAATAGTTACTAAGGATCGTTAAGCCCAAGGTTCAGAAGTCAGAAACAATCTAAGAATTATTCGTAGTTCCATGCAGAACCTCAAAGCCTGTACAGGATCTCCAACAGTAACACCGAGATGGCTAAGGCTCTACAACAGATAAAACAAGATTGGAGTGAGCTGCAGGAACATGAAAGATTGAAGTGCAAACTTTCCGGTACTGAATCTGAGTTCTGACAGTCAAAGTTCATACTACTTGAAATGCCTGTGAAAAATCAACTGGGCAAGAAATAATAGAAAAATCATGGCTGACCTTGCAGCTGTCAAGCAAAACAGAGCCATAAACACCCGGTAACTTGGAGGTGAAACACTGACAGCTCCACATATATAGTTCGAACTCGTACAAAATTGTTTGCAATTTTTTTCACAGAGACGACAGTCGCACACAATTCTAACGGGGTAATACATAAGATCACATTTCTACTCGAAGTATGAAAATATTCGGAAATTCGAGCAAGTGTAGCATACATAATCCTGTAAAACCCAACCCCAATCCGAACCGAAACATCACACATTTCGAGACAAAATATAAACTACTGCCGAGCAGAGAAGAAGCCACGAGATACCCAAAACTGAAGTGAAACAAACCTATCGAACACTACCAACTCGGGGTGAACAAAACCGAGCTAAATTGACTCCTCCAACCCGTCCAACGTAGTAGCAGAACAGAAACAGCCAACTCGGTTACAGACCTCCAATCCGAACACACCGCGCGTGTCAGAACTAGTAGCGCCGCGGCGAATTTCCAGTCTCAGATGCTTCCAACCCTCCCCGCTTCCCGAAACCAAAATCCCACGAGGACTCGGTCGGGCTAACGACAAAACGAAGGTAACCAAAAGCGCGGCATGCGGTATATTCAGGAAGTAGTAGTAGTATCCACACCACACACGATCAATCCCAGACGAAAAGCGCACCTCCCCCGTATAACGGAAACGAATCCCGCATGAGTGCTACAATGACGACGGCACAGACGGAACGAAATTAGCAAGCCCACAAAGGCGCAAACGCGGTGATACGCCGCAGCCGCAGCCGCAGCGCTCAAAACCCAGAAGCCGGACCAAAAAACCGAACCCAATGTTCCAGCGCACGAGGCACAGGGACGACGACGACCCCCGCCCTGAGACGGCTGGCCCCTCGGGGGGGGGGGGGGGGGGGGGGGCGCGGCCACGACGACGACGACACCCACCCACTCGAGACGGAGAGAGAGACTAGCAGAGAGCGAGACCCCACCTGCATCAGGGCCAGAGCGGCGGCGGCGAGGACGGGGACGACGCCCCGCCGGCGCCCTACGAGGCCCATCTCCCCTCGACCCCTCGCCGCAATGCCCCGGAGCGGAGGGAGGTTGGGCTTGGGAGGACGGAAGGTGGACAGGGTCGGTCGAGTCGAGTCCAGTGCCGCTGGCGCTGGGGGGAGGAGATTGGACTTTTTTTCCGTAGTACTAGTAGGTACTAGTAGCGAACCGCACGACCGAAATATATAAACGCCGAGCTGAGCTGCCGATCAGCCGATAGAATAGAATGCGGGCTGCCACCTCACGCCGAAAGAAACCACTCAAAAGAAAATGGAAGGGAATTTTGCAGCCGGGTTCCGGGTTCGTCTCTCTCTCTCTCTTTTTCTGTGAGGGTTTCGGATCTCGCCACATGTTTGTAGCGGAACGCCGTGGAGACGGGCCCGCGTACCAGTGGCGCCAGGGACCGGCAGTTCGTTAGCCGCGTAGGTGGGCGGGATATGGTGGGACCCACGTGTAAGTGCGTCTTAGCTGGCGGATTTGCAGGTGGGTGGGGTGGGGTGGGGTGGGCTGGTGAACGATCACTCCAGTTCCAGTCTCCAGCCCGGAAAATTCTGTCACGTGAATATTTGGAAAGCTATTCTATTCCCGTATATACTGGCTGATTTCGACGTTAGTTTTTCCTTATCTGGACACATTCCATTCCATTAACTTAATTCTACGGAATCGCCGGACGTAACCCTGGTTACAGGAACCGGATAGTTCACCGACCGACCAAAGTTGGTGGAAAATGGAGACAAAGCTTTGTTTTGGCATTCCTCTTGGCTTGATGGGAGGCGGCCGAAGGATGTGGCACCCCTAATCTTTGACATCTCCAAGAGGAAAGCTTGCACGGTTCGGAAGGGGTTGGAGAATGAGTTTTGGGTCACACACTTGAACACTCAAGACGGTCTCTCTTTAGAGCACCTCTCACAATTTGTCGACCTATGGACGTTGCTTCATGATGTCCACCTAAATGAGGAGGGGTCGGATAAGATTACATGGAAGCTCACAAAGAGTGGAAAATACTCCTCCTCTTCGGCCTACAAGATGCAATTTTTGGGTCACACCACCTCCACGATGCCTTCCTTGGTTTGGAAACCGTGGGCGCCGCCAAAATGCAAGATCTTCGCTTGGTTGATTCTTCAAAATCGGGTGTGGACGGCGGATAGGCTTGAGCGGAGGGGATGGGACAATTGTGGCCTTTGCAAGCTTTGTAACCAAGTTCAAGAGACGGCCGCGCACCTTCTTTTTCAATGCCGTTTCACCAAAAGGATTTGGTCATCCTTGAAGGCTTGGCTTGGTCTTCATGAGCTGGACACGTCGGAGTGGCATACCTTCCAAACGGTTCAAGATTGGTGGGCGGTGGCTATTCACAAGAGAGGAGTTCATCGGAAGGCGCTAGCCTCACTTGCCATGCTTGTGTCATGGGAAGTTTGGTTGGAACGGAACGCCCGCATCTTTCAAAACAAGTTCTCCACCGCGACAAGGCTTCTCCAAAAAATCAAGGAGGAAGTGATTATGTGGGGCACCGCCGGTGCTAAAGCGTTGTGTAATGTGATGCCGCGAGAGTAGTTGTATTTGGTTTTCGGTGGTGTTGCCTCTTTTTGAGGCAAGGCTTTGGCTTGTAAAACTTCTTCTTAATTAATGAAATGGCAAGCCTTTTGCCTTGTTTCAAAGTTGGTGGAAACCTGGCACACTCGCCGCTTCTAGCCAACTCGTGGGCAGGCTTATTACAAGATAGACGCACATAAGTAATACGAAAATCTAAGGCAAGACTTAGTTTTGTTAATGTAACAAATTGTTTGCGCTATGCACCTCCATACGAGATTGCGTTATAAGTATTTAGATTTCAGAGCAATTATGCAGGGAGGAGACGATGGTTGGGGAACATGGATCAGAAGGTTTGGGCGTTTGACGTAAACACTTGGCCATTGTTAAGTAAGGAAGTGGACGTGTAATTACAAAAAATTATTCAGCCTAGTGTGAGCCGTGTGATTAAATCGTTAGGCTAAAATAGCAAGGATGTACAAATAAACGAATAGCTCAGATGCACAGCATAAGTTCCATTATACACTGCATCCAAACGACATTTCGATGTTGTAAAACATGCATGCTCAACTTGTCCATCAAGTCCACACAGTGTACCGTGTACTGGTTATGAACAAACCAAGTCAATGTATTTTCCTGATGCAAGTCCTATGTTTTGTAATACATTGAGTTAGCTAGATGCCTAGATTACTTTGTTTAATTTTGTATAGAATTTTTATTTCATAAGCTCACCGGAAAACTTGTATTAATTAAAAAGTTAAAATTAATGGCTTACCGATAGTTCATAGTCCATACCTGTAGCGGGGGTGGGAGGAACGGGGTGAGACGAGGGGGGCGCGACCGGCTGTAGTTAGAAGAGAAAGATCTTAACAAGCAGAGGGCGGCGGCTTGGTAGTTGGCGTCGAGGGTGAGACCTGGCAAACATGTTTGTCGAAGAGCTCGAAGAGGTTCTTGGTGCGGGCAAATAGAAGGCCGTTTGAGCGGGCGGTCCGCCGGCTAGTGTAGGAGGTGAGGATGAGCAGAGGATGCCGACGCGTGAGAGGGGGGTCGGGAGACATTCAGACCTAACGGGCCGGGGAGGGAGAGGGTGCTTCTTGCTGCCGCGGGGGCTATGGGACGGCTGTGACTAGAGTGGGGTTTTGAAGTTGCAAAGGGAAGAACAAGGGTTATATGCCCATAGTTGTGAAAGAAATTAAATGTTATAGATTCGTTAATTAATTAAATTAATAAGACTAAGTACCTTTGGGTTCCCATGTAATATTCTCATGTCTCGAATAAACACATCCAATCACTCTATGGTAGACTAAAATAGTTAGATCCTATATATGGTAAAGTAAATTTAGAGAAATGTATAAGTGACAACAAGATGTGCATTCACATGAAACCACTTGAAACATGTTTGATCTACTTCAGAGTATGTAGGAGGTCAACAAATGTAACTTTCATTAACCTGATTACACATGTATATGTATTTTTTCATAATAGTACTCCTCCTGACTTCGGCTTTAGTAATGCAACATTAGCAAGAAAATGAACTAGAGTGGGCATACCAATATTGGTGTGTTTAACATTTGGCAACCTCCAAATTATGACCAAAACGTTGGTTGACTTTTTTAGATACATTTTATCAAGTATTGGTGTGTTAAACATTTGGCAACCTCCAAATTACGACCAAAATATTGGTCTGGTCAAGGAATGTATGAAACCATTTAAGGACTTTATTATGGTGCCCATGTATTGCGGATAAAGAGTTTCTACTAGTTATAATTTATAGCTAGAGATAAACAGATGCAAATGATGATTGATTGGAGCATGCCTTTGGTTCACATTTTTTTTAATGTTACTGGAACTCCAAAGCTGTACGTGATGATCATATTCAATATATAGGGTTTTGAAAGAGGCTATGATTCATTTCAAATTCTGTTTTTTCCTTAATTCGGTAGGCACTAATCTTCAAAAGTTGCATGCAACATCAAATAGTATCTATACCAATTAAAAGTCTTCGATAATATGAATTGGTCACAAATGATACTTCGTCGAAAAAGTGATCATTAATACCATAAGTTGGTCATTATTTCCTCACAATGAACGACTCAACATTGTCTAAATGGAAAAAACATATATCGTCATTAATACTTTTACAGACGGAGCTTGTAACAACAACAAACAACCATCTGAATGTTGTCCTTAATTAATGAATTTTGGTCCACAATTTGAATTTTAGCGACCGCATATCCCGTTGTTAAAACCTCTTTCCTAGTAGTGTATACCACCAAAGTATGATAATGGATTCACATTTGAAAATATTTTCAACTATATATTTTTGTTGACTTATAGCTCATATTTTCTAGTTCAAATTAGTAGTTAAAGATAGACTCCAAACACAAAGTGGTATTGTATATAAAAACAAATGGAGTAGTAAAATATCCTTTTATCTTCGTTAACACATACATTTGTGAAGGGGATCACATGCAGAAAACAAAAAAATTCCTAACATCGATAACCTTAAACTAGCCAGAATCTATACTATGCAGATATAGTATTACGCAGGGGGTTCGGTGCACATACCCTTGTAGACCGAAAAGCGGGGATTACGCTCCCGCACAAGCGTTGTCGATGAAGCCGACGAAGACTTCGATGCCGTGTAGAGGAAGCACACCTCTAGCACCACTAGCGTGGTGCCTCGCAGGGCGTCACACACGTACGGTGAAGCCGACGAACTTCGGGCTCCGATCCAAAGACGAAGCAGCGGAAGACTGGGACCGGAAGACCAGCAGCGCGGCGGCGTGCGTATGGTGGAGAAAACTTATCCTTGGCGCAACTCCAAACTGGGGAGTCACGGGATCCAAGGAGAGAGAGAGAGAGAAATTGGTGTGTCTTTAAAGGCCAGGGGTACCCATGTATATATAGGAGCCCGGGGGGCTGCCCAACCTGCCAGGCTGGCGGTGTGGGACTAAACCCACACCCCAGCCGGCCAAGGTGGTGCGCCGGCCCTAGGTGGGCCCCACTTGGCCCACCTAGGCCGGCCCCTCCCCCATGCGCACCAAGGAGGGGGGCTTCCCCCCCCCCCCCCCTCATGGGCCTTCTTTCCCCCAGAAGGCCCATTTAAGGTATTCAGCCTTTAAAAATTCAGAAAAAATCAAAATAAAATATATTTAACTATTAATTACACTAATTAATATTAAATACATATTACATAATTTATTCTGGCTCCGAAAACTATTTCGTCGCTGCCCGATCTCCATCGGAACTTTCCCGGGACGTTCCCGGTCTCTCTTTTCCTATTTTTCTCTTCCGGTAAAATGTCGACTCCCCTTAAGCGTGTTACCCTAGCGGTTCGATTATCTCACCAGACATGATCGAGACTCCTCTCCGATCAATGACTAATTCGTGGATCTTGGATACCCAGAATTAATCCCTGCGAGATAACGAATACTTTTCCTATCGAACCTGGACGTCCGAGTCTTAAACCTTTTGCCATGCGATACTTAGCGTGTCCGAGACTCGTTCATAGATATCTCCATACCTAGCTTGATCTCGTTACCGACACCGCTAACTTCTACTCGTCCATGATCTTATGTCCTGGTGACCTAGTCACACGCTTGCAAGCTCTTTTGACATAATCTCACCGAGTGGGCCCTAGAGTATCTATCCTGCTATGGGACTGGCAAATCCCGCTCTTGACCCCCCGTCTCAACATACTCCTTTCCGACACCCGAGAGGGACACCTTTATTGTCACACTATGTAAGATATGACGTTTGATGCAATCAAAGTGTCTTCCAGGAATAGCAATAAGAGTAGGTCTCACGGTCGGAGGCGTAATGACTACGTCCTACAAATATTGGGTATGTCCATCACACCGTTCTACCAACGATATGACTTCATTGTCAAATAGACGCCATGTCACATGATCGGGAAACCTCGATCATCGATTGCACAATGAACCAGTCAAATAGAGGCTACTGGGGACCTGGTTGTTTTACGTATCACACCTGTATTAATGTTTCCGCTTAATACAGTTATAGCATGACACAAAAACGCATTATGAACAAATGAGATATGATAAATAAAACTCTTTATTAAGTGCCTCTAGGGCATATCTCCTTCAGTCTCCCACTTGCACTAGAGTACAACTTAATCTAGTTTACAACTTGGTAAAAGCCGGACACCCATAGCATCTTGGTGTTTCACGTGCTTGTCAAGCAGGAGAGGCTTTGTCAACGGATCTGCCACATTCAGATCCGTATGTATTTTGCAAATCTTCACTTCACCTCCTTGTACGTACTGTCGTATCACATGGAAGCGTCGGAGTATGTGTTTGGCAGTTGAGTGAGACCTCGGTTCCTTCGCGTTAGCAATGGCGCCCGTATTGTCGCAGTAAAGGGTCACGGGGTCTTGCGCGCTAGGGAACACTCCAAGCTCGATGATGAACTTTCTCAGCCACACAGCTTCATTCGCGGCTTCAGAAGCGGCAATGTACTCCGATTCCATTGTAGATTGGGCCACGATGGGTTGCTTCCCACTCCTCCAGCATACAGCGCCTCCGTTCACCTTGAACACATATCCTGTCTGTGACTTAGAGTCATCCGGGTCTGAGCAGAAACTTGCATCAACGTAACCTGTTACGCCAAGTTCTTCCTCACAGTCCCCATACACAAGGAACATTTCTTTTGTATGCTTGAGATTCTTAAGAATGCTTTTAACAGCAACCCAATGATCCTTTACAGGATTACTTTGGAACCGGCTCGTCAAACTAAGAGCCAATGCTACATCAGGTCGAGTACTTAACATGGCATACATGATCGATCCTATGGCTGAAGCATAGGGATGTTTAGTCATCTCGACTTTATCATGTTCCGTTACCGAACACTGTGCCTTGCTCAATACCTTATTCTTGACAACCGGCAGAAAACCCTTCTTTGCCGTCTCCACACCGAACCGTTTCAGTATCTTGTCAATATAAGTACTCTGACTTAACGCTAATAGACGTCTTGATCTATCACGATAGATCTTAATGCCTAAAACGTATGCAGCTTCTCCTAAGTCCTTCATCGAAAATTTACTGTTTAAATATTTCTTGACGCTATTCAGAAGTTCCACATTGTCCCCTATTAGTAGTATATCATCAACATATAGTACTAGGAACACAACTGAGCTCCCACTCATTTTCTTGTAAATGCAGGTCTCTTCGCTATTTTGGACAAATCCAAAATCTTTGATCACCTCATCAAAGCGAAGATTCCAGCTCCGAGATGCTTGCTTCAGTCCATAAATGGAACGCTGAAACTTGCATACCTTGCCAGCATTTTCTGGATCGACAAAACCTTCAGGTTGTACCATATACAACTCTTCCTTAATGTTACCATTTAGGAACGCTGTTTTGACATCCATTTGCCATATCTCATAGTCATAATATGCGGCAACTGCTAGCAAAATCCGAATAGACTTTAGCATCGCTACCGGTGAAAACGTTTCATCGTAGCCAATCCCATGAACTTGTCGGAAACCCTTTGCGACAAGCCGAGCTTTATAGACGGTCACATTACCATCAGCATCAGTCTTTTTCTTAAAGATCCATTTATTCTCGACGGCCTTGCGCCCTTCGGGAATCTCCATCAAAATCCACACTTTGTTATCATACATGGATCCTATTTCGGATTTCATGGCTTCAAGCCATTTCTCGGACTCAGGACTGGCCATAGCCTCTTTGTAGTTCGTAGGTTCGTCTTGTTCAATCAACATGACGGTGCAAACCATGTTGCCATACCATTCAGGGGCGATCCGAGATCTCCCTGGCCTACGAGGTAGAATAGCACCCTCGACATCTTCTCCCACTCCATCTGTGGAGAACGTTTCCGGAACAGCTTCCGTTGCGCTACTCGGAATTTCGAGTTCAGGATCAATGATCTCGTCGAGGTCTATTTTCCTCCCACTTACTCCTTTGGCGAGAAACTCCTTCTCGAGAAAGGTACCGTTCTTCGCGACAAACGTTTTGCCCTCAGTTTGGTTGTAGAAGGTGTATCCTATGGTTTCCCGCGGATACCCTACAAAGACGACTTTCTCCGACTTCGGTTCGAGTTTGTCGGGCTGTAGTTTCTTAACATACGCCTCACAACCCCAGACCTTCAGGAACGACAGCTTAGGTTTCTGGCCATGCCATACCTCATACGGTGTCGTTGCTACGGATTTGGACGGAGCCCTATTTAAAATGAATGCGCTGTTTCTAACGCTTACCCCCAAAAAGACACGGGCAAGTCGGTAAGAGACATCATAGATCGGACGCTATCTAATAGGGTACGATTACGTCGCTCGGACACACCGTTGCGTTGCGGCGTTCCAGCTGGCGTAAGCTGCGGCACGATGCCACAGGCCTTCAGATGTGTGCCAAACTCAAAACTCAAATATTCGCCACCACGATCGGATCGAAGGTGCTTGATTTTCTTGTTGAGTTGATTTTCAACTTCACTTTGAAATTCTTTGAACTTTTCAAATGTTTCAGACTTGTGTTTCATCAAATAGATATACCCATATCTACTCAAGTCATCGGTGAAGGTGACAAAGTAACGATAACCATTGCGTGTCGACACACTCATTGGTCCACACACATCTGTATGTATGACTCCCAATAAGTCCGACGCCCGTTCCATGAAACCATTGAACGGTGTCTTGGTCATTTTGCCCATGAGGCATGGTTCGCATGTGTCGAGGGATCCAAAATCCAACGAGTCCAGAAGTCCATCGGCATGGAGTTTCTTCATGCGCTTTATACCAATATGACCGAGACGGCAATGCCATATATACATGGCGGTATCGCTACTAAGTTTAATCCTCTTGGCATCTATGCTATGGATGTGAGTACTACGATCGAGATTCAACAAGAATAAACCATTACTCTCGGGAGCATTAACATAAAAGATATCATTCATAGAAATAGCACAACCACTTGATACTGATTTGAATGAATATCCGTCTTGCAACAAGCAAGACCCACTGATAATGTTTACACTCAAGGTTGGTACAAAATAACACTTATTCAGAACCAAAACTAATCCCGATGGTAGATGTAGAGGGAGTGTGCCGACAGCCACCACGTCAACTCTTGATCCGTTGCCGACGCGCATCGTCACCTCGTCCTTTGCCAGACGCCGTTTATTCCGCAACTCCTCCTGAGAGTTACATATATGAGCAACAGAGCCAGTATCAAATACCCAGGTGTTGCTACGGGCGCAGGTAAGGTACACATCAATAACATGTATATCAAATATACCTTTCTCTTTCTCGACAATCTTGCCGGCCTTCTTATCCTCTAGACACTTGGGCAGTTGCGTTTCCAGGGATCTGATGGTCACCACCATCTTGTCCATCTTGATTTCCAATTCGGCCATGTTGAGCATCATAAGAATTTCCGACAGGGATTTTGATATCCCAATCATGTCGTAGTTCATGATGGCGTCCTTATAGCTAGGGGGCAGCGACAACAGCACCCTATCTATAACCAGCTCTTCTGGGATCACATATCCCAGATCTTTCAGGAGCTGAACGCTGCCATACATATTGGCCAAGTGCTCACTTATATTGCCGTGCTCTTCCATCTGGGCTGAGAAGAAAAGCTTGGTAGCTTCAAACCTCTCATCCTTGACTTGCCGTGCAAAAATAACCATGAGTTCAGTGATTATCTCATAAGCACTCTTGTTCTCAAAATGGTTCTGCAGGTCAGCCTCCATGGCAAAGAGCATGCCACTCCGGACAAAAGAGGAAATCTCCGCCTTTAACTCGTGGACACTCCTAACGAATTCTGAGTCGGTGTTTGCTGGCTGATCACCTAAGGGGGCTTCAAGGATGTAAGCCACCTCGTGGGTATTCAGAATGGACTTCAGATCGCGGAACCAGGATATGAAGTTGGACCCATTGGTCTTAAGCTTTTCTTTCTCAAGGAACAGGGCTAGGTTAAAGGTGGGGTGAGACATCTACAATGGAATTTGCAAAACATAAGACTTTGTTCATAATATTTTGAGTTCAAGTATTTTCGAAAATAACTATAAGAACTCCCACTCAAAACGAGTATCCCTCTCATCGTTTTAGTGATTACACGACCCTAATCCATTGTGCAACCCCTCATCATCAGAGCCGGCAACACAACTTCAAAGGTAGACATCGGAATGTCAATCACAACAACTCTGTGACTCATGCTCGACCTTTCGGTCACCTTGTTCCGAGGCCATGTCTGTACATGCTAGGCTCGCCATAATAACCTTCAACGAAAGTGCTTGTGCAACGTGGCTTACACCCACTGTATGCGAACGACGATATGTCTGACACCCGATCATCACGGCCTGCCTCATAACGTAGAACTTTCTTGGTGGTGCACGTTGAAGGGAGAACACAAATGGTATTTTGGAGGGATCATCTTATATAACTACCGCCGTGTAACTAATATATACTATATATATATATACACACAATATAAGATGCACTCAAAATATCAAATGTAATGCGACGTGATATGGTCCTTGCGCCGGTGGTCTCCTTCGCGCCAACAGTTCATAAACAATTTAATAAACTTACCTTGACCATATCACACAGCCCCTGCAAAATAAAGTTAGACGCCTCTACTTTATCTTTTGCATATTTTACGTGGCTTGGGGCTTTCGTAAATAGAACCGCTTCATACCTACGAACCTATGACCACAACAACGATCAAATAATTGCATATTTATTCATCCCTTTCGGGCCCTCCATTGAAAATGCAAAGCCAACTAAAGAGAGAGAGACAGACACCCGCCAGCCACATATACGGAACCAGCCGTATGTCAGTTGTGGAACCAGTCTCGCGTAAGCGTACGCGTAAGGTCGGTCCGGGCCGCTTCATCAGCTCGATGCTGCCGGCAGTGCAAGTGCACGCGAGAGGGTAGCAAATAATAAGAACGTTGCCCCCGTGAAAAACACGGGTGCAGCTAGCGCAAAGCTATATCTACGCATAGATCGGCTCTGATACCACTGAAGGGGATCGCATGCAGAAAACAAAAAAATTCCTAACATCAATAACCTTAAACTAGCCAGAATCTATACTATGCAGATATAGTATTACGCAGGGGGTTCGGTGCACATACCCTTGTAGACCGAAAAGCGGGAATTACGCTCCCGCACAAGCGTTGTCGATGAAGCCGACGAAGACTTCGATGCCGTGTAGAGGAAGCAGACCTCTAGCACCACTAGCGTGGTGCCTCGCAGGGCGTCACACACGTACGGTGAAGCCGACGAACTCCGGGCTCCGATCCAAAGACGAAGCAGCGGAAGACTGGGACCGGAAGACCAGCAGCGCGGCGGCGTGCGTATGGTGGAGAAAACTTATCCTTGGCGCAACTCCAAACTGGGGAGTCACGGGATCCAAGGAGAGAGAGAGAGAGAAATTGGTGTGTCTTTAAAGGCCAGGGGTACCCATGTATATATAGGAGCCCGGGGGGCTGCCCAACCTGCCAGGCTGGCGGTGTGGGACTAAACCCACACCCCAGCCGGCCAAGGTGGTGCGCCGGCCCTAGGTGGGCCCCACTTGGCCCACCTAGGCCGGCCCCTCCCCCATGCGCACCAAGGAGGGGGGCTTCCCCCCCTCATGGGCCTTCTTTCCCCAGAAGGCCCATTTAAGGTATTCAGCCTTTAAAAATTCAGAAAAAATCAAAATAAAATATATTTAACTATTAATTACACTAATTTATATTAAATACATATTACATAATTTATTCTGGCTCCGAAAACTATTTCGTCGCTGCCCGATCTCCATCGGAACTTTCCCGGGACGTTCCCGGTCTCTCTTTTCCTATTTTTCTCTTCCGGTAAAATGTCGACTCCCCTTAAGCGTGTTACCCTAGCGGTTCGATTATCTCACCAGACATGATCGAGACTCCTCTCCGATCAATGACTAATTCGTGGACCTTGGATACCCAGAATTAATCCCTGCGAGATAACGAATACTTTTCCTATCGAACCTGGACGTCCGAGTCTTAAACCTTTTGCCATGCGATACTTAGCGTGTCCGAGACTCGTTCATAGATATCTCCATACCTATCTTGATCTCGTTACCGACACCGCTAACTTCTACTCGTCCATGATCTTATGTCCTGGTGACCTAGTCACACGCTTGCAAGCTCTTTTGACATAATCTCACCGAGTGGGCCCTAGAGTATCTATCCTGCTATGGGACTGGCAAATCCCGCTCTTGACCCCCCGTCTCAACATACTCCTTTCCGACACCCGAGAGGGACACCTTTATTGTCACACTATGTAAGATATGACGTTTGATGCAATCAAAGTGTCTTCCAGGAATAGCAATAAGAGTAGGTCTCACGGTCGGAGGCGTAATGACTACGTCCTACAAATATTGGGTATGTCCATCACACCGTTCTACCAACGACATGACTTCATTGTCAAATAGACGCCATGTCACATGATCGGGAAACCTCGATCATCGATTGCACAATGAACCAGTCAAATAGAGGCTACTGGGGACCTGGTTGTTTTACGTATCACACATGTATTAATGTTTCCGCTTAATACAGTTATAGCATGACACAAAAACGCATTATGAACAAATGAGATATGATAAATAAAACTCTTTATTAAGTGCCTCTAGGGCATATCTCCTTCAATTTGTACTCACAGAAAAACCAAAAGCATGTCTAATTGACCCAAAATCACAATGATGTGCATTTGCGATCCAATAAGTGAACATTTTATATCCAATGTCATTCATAAATGTATACTTATTTGGTAGTTTATCACTATTACATTTTCTATTATCTTGACCGACAAAGTCGTTCAATTGTTTCCGCCTAATCTTTGCCCATCTCCAACCCATACACATACACCACACACCATGACAACCACATATGCCTAGATATTCTTTCGGTAATCACGTTTTTCATAGAACTTGGCTCTTTGATTGGTCCCATTTGTTCAATGTTGCCACGTAGTGCTCCCTCTTTGCATGCATACAACTATACAAGGCCAATTTCCATAATCTAAGATACCAAGAAAATATATATAAAAATATATATATAACTGTGTGCATCACTCGATGCAGAGGCTGAGGTTTCACCTTTTCTATAAAAAAATAATATATATAACTGAATAATAAAGGTTTAATCACCTAACAAGTTAGTTAGTTAAGTCGCCTGATTCCCTCATTTTTGGGGCTAACTAACACATGCAAGGCGGATGCTTTTACCACATTTTAGTATCTTTTTTTGAAATGATGTGTGTTGTTTGACGATAAGAAAACCAATTGGAGTCTTTCCCTTTTTTTTGTCCGTGTACATCTTCTTGATATTTTCTTCCGGTAATAGAAATAAAGCACGCTTTCGAGTGTGTTTGAGAGAAAAAAACTCATTTTCTCAGAAATGGGAAAGTGGCTGCTATTTGCGGCAAACCAATTTTAAAAATTGGCCTTTTACACACCGAATTAGTGAGTGGAGTTAACAAAACTCTTAAGTTGATTTAGGTTTTGTTAAAGTAAATTATGTAAAATTTGACCAAATATATAGAAAAATATATAAACACCAATAATATTAAATCATTATTATCAGAATCCCTGTGAATACACTTCCATCATGTATGCATTTGATAAAAATATAGGTTTTTAATACTTATATATTCTTGATCAAACTTATAAGGTTTTATTTGCATTGACAAGGTAAAACGCTGGGAAGTCTGATACAAAGAGAGTATATAAGTATTTTTGTGTGTGGAATGCACCGTGGACTCGTGGTTACGTACAAGAAGTGTGGCACGCGCGTACGGGTTGGTCAGAGACAGTTTGCCTAATCCCACGAAAACTGAGGGCTCGTTTGATTCATAGGAATTGCATAGGATTTGTGTAGGATATGAATCCCATAGGATTTTTTCCTACATAGTTGTTTGATTCATAGGAACACATCCTATCTTGTAGTGCAATTCCTATGGGAAAAAAACATTAGCTCATACCTCATGGAAAAATTACTTTGTTCTATTCTCTTTCCATAGGATTCAAGTTGGCATGACATGGCAATCCTATGTTTTTCCTATTCCTATACTTTTCCTATCCTATGAATCAAACAAGCCCTGAGCATGCTTCATGCATGTATTTCTCCTTGACCTCCTCTTTAGCTGCACGAATGCCTAGAGTTACATTTCCCTTCCTGCAAATTTGGCCCGAGATGGATGGATCCCCGCTTTGCTTGCTCACGTACTGCTTAGTCCCAAAAAACGTCAACCGATTCCACGATCATCGTGCATGCCAGTATTTAATGATTCCATCGCGCCAAGGCTCTAATTATATGGGGCAGCGATCGCTATCTTACCAACCAAAGAAGGGCTCCATACCAATGGTGGAGGGAAGCGAGTGGCGATGCACTTGGCCTGGCGCCCTGGCCGATCTTGTGTAGACGGCCGGACAGTTGTCCCACGCGGGACGCAAGTGGTCGCTCATTATCATCTCCATCTGCACAAAACAACACCCCGATCAGGATCAGGCCCGCCGAGAAAGATAAGGGGAGTGCGCGTGATTCAGTCGACGTCCGTGTCCGTGATTCACCACTAGCTAGCGGGAAAGTGCAGAGACAGTTCACACGAACTTACTTATACGGTGCAGAGACAGTTCGCATGCACGTAGGGCGCGGCGCCTGGTCTGTGTGTTCATATTGGACAGACCATCTGAGTTAGGACGGTGAGACGAAGAACGAACAAGGGATCTCTCCCTCTCTTTGTCTCAAAGGGACCTTCTGAGCATAGCTGAACCATTAGAGCATCTCCAGGCGCGTCATTTTACATCGCACTATTTTGCGTTTGCTGCGCGCGGCATCTGCCTTTATCGCGCGGCGTGGACAAGTCCTCCACCGGACGCGCTATTTTACAGCTCGTCTGTGGCGCTGCAAAACCGCCCTCCTCCGGACGCGCTGTTTTAATGCGCGGTAAACAAGTTTTACATAAAAAAAGATGAAATTGAATAAAAAAACTAAATAAAAACACAAATTAAACATAGTTCATACATAGTTTGACATAGTTCATAAAATATAAATATAGTCAAACCCTCAAACTAAATTAAGAAGTCTAAAGAGTCGGACGAGTTGCTCGTCGTGTTCGACACCGACACCGAGGTCGACAACCACATGTCCTCCCAACGAGGGTCGTCGTCAGAGATGGTTGACATACCTGTCATCTGGGTGTCGATGGAGGCGCGCCTCGCCGCCTTGTCAGCCCTTCTCGCCGCATAGTCCCTCTTCTTCGCATCCTTCCTCGTCGCTTTGTCGGCGTAGAACTAAACCTCGGCGGCGACGTCCTCCGGGAAGTGGGGTGCCCACTCGAGGCGGGTGCGCTCGTCCCGCTCGGCGATGAGGAGGTGGCGCCCCGTGTCGCGTTGGCGGCGGCGCTCCTCATCCGTGACGAGACGCGGCGGCGTGAGCGCCTCAGTCTGCTGGCGCGTCCAAACGTCATTGAAGTTTACCGACGAGCGCGGATGTCCGAGACACCACCGCGTCGAACGCATGCGCCGCCTCGTGGGCGGCCTTGAAGGTGCCGAGATTGATGCACCTGTCGTCGGTCCGGATCTCGACGTAGAAGTTACTGGGCGGGCGGGCGAATACGTCATAGTAGCCGGAGGAGGAGTTGCAGCGGGGCAGCATGTCGCCGAGGAGCTAAACGGCGGCGCTAGCGCTGCAGCGTCGCGGTGATGTGTGGGCGGTAAAGCGGTGAATTGATAAAGATGGGCGGACGCTCGTCTTTATAGCACGCGTGACAAGCGGCGCAACAAATTTGACGGCGCACGATAGTGCAAAGTCCCGTGAGCGGTAAAAAAAATCGCCAGCGTCTGCTGGAGAGTCTAAGGCTATCCCGGGTGCGGTAAAATGTCTATTTTTTAGCGCGCGGGCGATATAGCGCGTCTGCTGCAAATGCTCTTACTAGGGAGTACCCATCTCTCTCCACTCTCCAACTACCGATTTTGACGTCCTCCAGTACTTCCACTGTATGAAACAAACAAAAGTCCAACTCATGGAGACACGATTTCAAATCCTCGCAATCTCCGAAACACCGTACTAGCCTGTCTACAGCTACTACAACGGTCACATTTTCTCCGGATTTCGACCTTCTTCCACCTCCAAGCAGCTAGCGCCGTCCGCGCCACTGTACCTCGATCGATCTGTATAGCATCTAGCAGGGACTCGTGGAGAAGAGCACGAACACGTCGCGCACTTGACTGCAACCGCCCCTCTCGCGTTATCAATTTTGATCCGCCATAATAAACACACAGGATTCGGAAACGTCACGCCGTCCATAACGATGAACCCACTATATATCATGGTGACAACGACGGGAGCACGTATCAGTGCAAGTTCAGTCACTTCGATGGTGCTAATGGAGTACGTGCGCGGAGCTACCAAGGACGCGCGCGCTAGATATGCGTAAAGCTAGTGGGTGGGACAGTTCGTAGCTGCCGTGCTGGTGGACTCAACAGATCCTTGTCTGTTTGACTGTGCGTCCTTTATTTGCAAATTGCAATCCAGAGCCACTATCCGGAAAATTTATGAGGAAATGGCACGCAGTACGCACTGTGTGCTCCTGCCGTGTAGCACGTAGGATTTCTAGTTCGAGTTAGTTCATCGAATTAAAACCAGCCAGCAGATGCACGGCGATCATACACATACGTAGCACGTGTGGAACACGGAATGCCATCTCCATATTTTATATGTTCTCCCATAAATAAGAGGATAAATAATACTTTAATTTTTTCAAAAGAACAAAAAGAAGAGATGAGATCGATGGTACTAATAAAATATGAGATCACGCAAACCAACCTGTGGTTGGATGGCTAGCAGGGTGGTTGTACCCTCAGCCCACCAGAGTTCAAACCCCAGGTTTGACGTATGTGTGTTGCATTTAGACGGAATATTCTTTCAGTGGTAGGCGACGTTCCCGTCGACAGCGAGGCGCCCGTGGTGTGACTTCGTCAATCTCAAGACTCCATCCGTCGGCTCAGTATTTCGGAGGTGCTCATAGGGGTAGGGTGTGCGTGTGTGTTCATAGGGGTGAGTGTGCGCGCGTGTTGTGAGCGTCTGCGTTTGTACTGTGTTTCTCAAAAAAAAAAATGAGATCACGTGGCTCGTGAGTTCAGCCAGTAACTGCAAATTTATAAAAGAGTCAATAACAATGGTCATACACGAACTTTACATATACATGCAAATTCATCCAAGAACTTTCAAAACGTGGTACCGGAGTACACAAACTATGATTGCGGATTAGATGTTGGTCAGGACGTATGCGGGGACGACACGTGTATCTGCCACATCGGACAGGGCTCACGCTGTGCGAATGGTTATTTCGTAGAAACCCCCCCGTATTCTTATAATTTTGCGGACAAGTGTGTTTCAATCTGAATACATACATCCAAATCGTTAATTCCCCAAGCCGGCTGGTTTAACCATGCAACCTGCACTCCATGAAGTAAATTTGTCTAGTTTCTTCTTGATTTTGGGACAAATTTTTCCAGACCAAGAAGCAGCTTCCACCTGTTTGGTTTGAACCCTGTGCATCAATTTGTAGAACACTGTTTCTAACATGGACAAGATTGGCATCTCTCTTGCCTGTAAATGTAAAATGTAGCTGTTGAAAACTTCTGAATAGTTATTCAACATCATATCACATTTAGGAAACTCACTGTAGAATGCTTTGATTCAGGTGCTAGGTACCAACGCCTCCACCCACTCGAATGCTTTTTGACTAGCAAGCCTCATCTTGGTCATGTTCTTCTCATACTTTGGTAAATTAGTTGATCTTCCAATTGCCCACACGTTATTTTTTAGCATTTCTCACCTGTTTCCCGCCTTCTGAAAATTCTGGTACAAGTGTCTCACATAAAACCTGTGCTCTGCATCTGGAAAAACTGTACCCACAGCTTTGATGAGACCCTGATACGTCTCAAACACGTCTCAAACGTATCTATAATTTCTTATGTTCCATGCTTATATTATACCAATTGCTACATGTTTTATATACACTTTGTGTTGTTTTATGAATTTTCTGTGACTAACCTATTAACAAGATGCCACAGTGTCAGTTCCTGTTTTCTGCTGTTTTTTGTTTCAGAAAATCACTTAAGGAAATATTATCGGAATTGGACGATTTTTATGGCAAAATTCCTATTTTTTCCGACACGTTCCAGAAGTCCGAAGAGGAAACGAAGGAGGGCACCGAGGCGCCGTCATGAGGTGGGGGCGCGGCTTCCCCCCTGCCGCGCCAGCACCGCGTGACGTGGCCTCGGGTCTCCACCGCCTTCGCCCTTTCGCTTACAAATACCCCCCGACAATACAAGACCTAAGATCCGAACACTTTTTCTCGAAACATTACGGAGCCGCCGCCGTCGTCAACCCTAGTTCGGGAGGGTTCATAAGCTCTTCCCGGCACCCTGCAGGAGAGGGGAATCATCACCGGAGGGCTCTACATCACCATGCCCGCCTCCGGACTGATGCGTGAGTAGTTCATCATTGGACTACGGGTCCATAGCAGTAGCTAGATGGTTGTCTTCTCCTATTTTGCCATCATGTTTAGATCTTGTGAGCTGCCTATCATGATCAAGATAATCTTTATGTAATGCTACATGTTGTGTTTGCTGGGATCCGATGGATATTGAATACTATGTCATTTGATTCATAATATATCATGTTGTGTATTGTTTATGATCTTGCATGCTCTCCATTGCTAGTAGATGCTCTGACCAAGTAGATGGTTGTGACTCCAAGAGGGGGTATTTATGCTCGATAGTGGGTTCATGTCTCTATTTAATCTGGGGTAGTGACAGCAAGATCTAAGATTGTAGATGTACTGTTGCTACTAGGGATAAAACAGTAGTACTTTGTATAAGGATAATGTTATTACTTACATTACACACTTTGCCTAATGTAATAATCTGTTGCTTGCAACTTAATACTGAAAGGGGTGCGGACGCTAACCGAAAGGTGGATTATTAGCCATAGATGCGGTTGGAACGGTCTATGTATATTGTTGTAATGCCCAAATGAATCTCACACTAGACATCATGACATTAGTATATGCATCATTATGCAGCTCTTTATTCTGTCAATTGCCCAGCTGTAATTTGTTTACCCGCATGTATGCTATTATTATTATTTATGGAGAGACACCACTAGTGAACTGTGGACCCCGGTCCTTTTCTTTTAACTGATAATACAACCAACTGCAAACGGTTACTTTCATTCTCTGCAAACATCATCCTCCACACATACGTTTAATCCTTTGTTACAGCAAGCCAGTGAGATTGACAACCTCACTGTTTCGTTGGGGCAAAGTAGTTTGATTGTGTTGTGCAGGCTCCACCTCCCTTTCCACGCCAACAAGCTGTTTTCTGGCGCCATTGCTAGGGAGACCTTCAGACGTGTTCCATGCTATATTATACCAAGTTATTACATGTTTTATATGCATTTTATATAGTTTTATGCATTTTCTGGGACTAACCTATTAACAAGATGCCACAGTGCCAGTTCCCTGTTTTCTGCTGTTTTTGGTTTCAGAAAAGTACTTAAGTAAATATTCTCGGAATTGGACGATTTTTTTTTGGAACGTTCCAGAAAACCGAAGACGAGACGAAGTGGGCGACCGAGGCGCCGCCACCTGGTCCTCGCGCGGCAGGCTTCTGAGCCGCGCGAGCACGTGGTGTGGGCCCCTCGGGGCGCCACCGACCTCGCCCTTTCGCCTACATATACCTCCCAGACCAAAAACCCTAGGACGGTGTTCATATTTTCCTCCACGGGTCCCGAGCCGCCGCCGTCGACAACACCAATTCGGGAGAGATCAGAACTCCTCCTCGGCACCCTGCCGGGAGGGGGAATCGTCACCGGAGGCCTCTACGTCGCCATGACCGCCTCCGGACTGATGCGTGAGTAGTCTACCCTTGGACTACGGGTCCATAGCAGTAGCTAGATGGTTGTCTTCTCCTCTTGTGCTATCATGTTTAGATCTTGTGAGCTCCCTATCATGATCAAGATCACCGTTATGTAATACTTCATGTTGTGTTTGCTGGGATCTGATGAATTTTGAGTACTAAAGTTATTGCTTCATAATATATCATGTGTGTGCTATTTAATGATCTTGCATGCTCTCCGTTACTTGTGTATGCTCTGGCCAAGTAGATGCTTGTGACTCCAAGAGGGGGTATTTATGCTCGATAGTAGGTTCATGTCTCTATTAAATCTGGGGTGGTGACAGCTAGCTCTAAGGTTGTAGATGTACTGTTGCTACTAGGGATAAAACAGTAGTACTTTGTCTAAGGATGATGTTACTTACTTACTTTACACACAGTGCTTAAGGCGATAATCTGTTGCATGCAACTTAATACTGAAAGGGGTGCGGACGCTAACCGGAAGGTGGATTATTAGTCATAGATGCGGTTGGAACGGTCTATGTATATTGTTGTAATGCCCGAATGAATCTCACACTAGACATCATAACGTTGGTATATGCATTGGTTTGCTCATCATTATTCTATCAATTGCCTAGCTGTAATTTGTTTACCCGCATGAATGTTATTATTATTTATGGAGAGACACCACTAGTGAACTGTGGACCCCGGTCCTTCTCTTTAATCTGATAAACCACAAACTGCAAACCTGTTACTTTCTGCAAACAAACATCTTTCTTCCACACATACGTTTAATCCTTTGTTACAGCAAGCCGGTGAGATTGACAACCTCACCGTTAAGTTGGGGCAAAGTATCTTGATTGTGTTGTGTGCAGGTTCCACGTCACTTACGTCGCAGACTTTTCTGGCGCCGGTGACACCTCGGGGGAATTCATTATTTCCTACTGGTTCGATAACCTTGGTTTCACAACTGAGGGAAACTTGCTGCTGCATGATACGTCTCCAACGTATCTATAATTTCTTATGTTCCATGCTATATTATACCAAGTTATTACATGTTTTATATGCATTTTATATAGTTTTATGCATTTTCTGGGACTAACCTATTAACAAGATGCCACAGTGCCAGTTCCCTATTTTCTGCTGTTTTTGGTTTCAGAAAAGTACTTAAGGAAATATTCTCGGAATTGGACGATTTCTTTTCCAATGTCCCTATTTTCCTGGGAACGTTCCAGAGCACCGAAAAGGAGACGAAGACGATGGCCGAGGGGCCCACACCACCCCCAGGCGTGGGTCCACTTCTTGCCGCGCGAGGGCATGGTGTGGGGCCCTCGGGCCTCCACCGACCTCGCCCTTTCGCCCATATAAACCCCCCGACGCAAAAACCCTAGGACGGTGTTCATATTTTCCTCCACGGGTCCCGAGCCGCCGCCGTCGTCAACACCAATTCGGGAGAGATCAGAACTCCTCCCCGGCACCCTGCCGGGAGGGGGAATCGTCACCGGAGGCCTCTACGTCGCCATGACCGCCTCCGGACTGATGCGTGAGTAGTCTACCTTTGGACTACGGGTCCATAGCAGTAGCTAGATGGATGTCTTCTCCTCTTGTGCTATCATGTTTAGATTTTGTGAGCTGCCTATCATGATCAAGATCACCGTTATGTAATACTTCATGTTGTGTTTGCTGGGATCCGATAAATATTGAGTACTAAAGTTATTGCTTCATAATATATCATGTGTGTGCTATTCAATGATCTTGCATGCTCTCCGTTACTTGTGTATGCTCTGGCCAAGTAGATGCTTGTGACTCCAAGAGGGGGTATTTATGCTCGATAGTAGGTTCATGTCTCTATTAAATCTGGGGTGGTGACAGCTAGCTCTAAGGTTGTAGATGTACTGTTGCTAATAGGGATAAAACAGTAGTACTTTATCTAAGGATGATGTTACTTACTTACTTTACACACAGTGCTTAAGGCGATAATCTGTTGCATGCAACTTAATACTGAAAGGGGTGCGGACGCTAACCGGAAGGTGGATTATTAGTCATAGATGCGGTTGGAACGGTCTATGTATATTGTTGTAATGCCCGAATGAATCTCACACTAGACATCATAAATTGGTATATGCATTGGTTTGCTCATCATTATTCTATCAATTGCCTAGCTGTAATTTGTTTACCCGCATGAATGTTATTATTATTTATGGAGAGACACCACTAGTGAACTGTGGACCCCGGTTCTTCTCTTTAATCTGATAAACCACAAACTGCAAACCTGTTACTTTCTGCAAACAAACATCTTTCTTCCACACATACGTTTAATCCTTTGTTACAGCAAGCCGGTGAGATTGACAACCTCACCGTTAAGTTGGGGCAAAGTATCTTGGTTGTGTTGTGTGCAGGTTCCACGTCACTTAGCGCCATCAAGGAATTTTTCTGGCGCCGTTGACATCTCGGGGGAATTCATTATTTCCTACTGGTTCGATAACCTTGGTTTCACAACTGAGGGAAACTTGCTGCTGCACTACTTCATACCTTCCTCTTGGGGTCTCCCAACAACACACCCACCGTGTGCATCAAGGAATTTTTCTGGCGCCGTTGACACCTCGGGGGAATTCATTATTTCCTACTGGTTCGATAACCTTGGTTTCACAACTGAGGGAAACTTGCTGCTGCACTACTTCATACCTTCCTCTTGGGGTCTCCCAACAACACACCCACCGTGTGCATCACTGCACTACTTCATACCTTCCTCTTGGGGTCTCCCAACAACACACCCATCGTGTGCATCAAGCAATTTTTCTGGCGCCGTTGCCGGGGAAATAAGAATTCCTTTGAAGACCTTCACACTCCTCCGTCAACTTCGTTGCCGGTGATTTGAAGATTCTTCTACGAGGGGAGTTTTCGCACTTCCAATCTTTTTATTTTGTTATTGTCTTGCTTAGTTTATTTTTATTACTGTCTTGTTTGCTTAATATCAAAAATACAAAAAAAAATAGTTACTTGCATTTATTTTTTCGGTTTGCATATTTTATTTTCAGTATTGCATTTTGTATGCATTTGTTATTTCGGTTTGTTATTATGTCTAGTTGTTTATTTGCTATCAATGGCTTATCTCTATGAAACTAGATCTTGTTGGCAAGGTTGCTCCACGGAAAATGAATGAAGATATTATAGGAATTACCGTTTGTCACAAAAAGGGATGTACTTATGGAAATTGTTAAATCAACTAGAGGGATATGCTAGAAATTTATGCTATCTATTTGGCAAAACTTTTTGCTTTAATGAATCTAATTGTCATAGGAAGTCTAAACACTTTCCTTTCCAATGTGCTTGTAATGAAAATGAAACCCTAGCTTCTTATGTTAAAGGTTACTATAACGCTTATGAGATAGAAAGGATGGAAGAATTTATTATCTTTAAGGGTGCACTTGAAATTAGTTCTTATCTTGAGCATAAGATTGATGCCCCTTATAAATCTGAAAGTCTTGCTATACTTAAATATTATTTTGATAACTATAAGAATGAAAAATCTTATATTACTGAACATGTCAAGAGGATTTTTCCTCGTACAGAAGAAACCGTTGTCTTGCAGGAACCTATAGAAGAAGAAATTGCTGAACCTGAAAACTCATGAGATGAAAAAGAGGAGGAGAGTGAAGAACAAAAGGAGGATCTACCTCCTAAAGATAGTAATTCTTTAACTCTTACATTATTTGATTGCCCTCCATGCCTACCTAAGGAGGAAGTGTGCTATATTGTTGAATGTCATGAATCTATTGAAATATCTACTTTTGATAAATTTGAAAAAAACATGTTCCTTGACTCAAACAAAATGGAAATAACAGAAAGTAAAAATGTGGTCCCTAATGTTATATATGATAATGCTTTAGATGATGGTCCTATGCTTATCAATAATCCTCTATGTTTAGAAGTTATTACTCATTTATGTGAGAATAAAAATGATATAATTGCTGCTTGTAATGGTACTCTTACTCATGAGAGTCCTACTTTGTTCTTGAATTCTCCTAATTACACCATGGAGGAGAAATTTGCTTATGTTGAGAGATACTTATGTGCTTTGCAATTGTCTCTAGTTCCAAATCTTTGTTGCAACCATGATCTTAAACTTGATATTGATCTTAGTAACTATTTTGAAAGAGGGAAGCATGCTAATGAATTCCAAAATAAATTTAATGATCCTCTTTATGTGCCTATATTATCTAACTTGAATGATTCTTGTGGTTATATGGTTGAATTTATTTCTACTACTGAAAATTATTATGAGAGAGGAGAATATGGTTGTAAAAGTTTTCATGGTACTAAAACACCTCTCTATATGCTAAAAGTTTTGAAGTTACTCTTGTTTTATCTTCCTATGCTTGTCACTTTGTTCTTTGTGAATTTATTTGTGTGCAAGATTCCTATGCATAGGAAGTGGGTTAGACTTAAATGTGTTTTGAATTTGCTTCTTGATGCTTCTTTTGCTTCATTTTCTATCTTAATGAGAGCATCATTAGAACTATCAAGCCTAGCTAAAAGGTATTAAAGAAAGCGCTTTTGGGAGGCAACCCATTATCTTTTATTTTCAGCTTTAATCAAGGACTTGTCCTACCTCTGTAGCAATTCATTTGTATCTTTACTTTATTGCATTGTTGTGTCAAGATAAGCCTCTAGTTGAAAGTTCATGCTAAATTTGGATTGCTGTGCTGAAACAGTTTTCTGCTGTCCACCGTTAAATTCATAACTCTTTACCGAAAAATCGGATGGACCTGGGATTTTTTGTGCGTAATCCTCAGATATATATGCAACTTTCATTAGTTTTGAGTTTTCTGATCTGAGCAAGTTAAGTGCCTCGAAAAAATTCGTCTTTACGGACTGTTCTGTTTTTG
Source organism: Poa annua (assembly GCA_026929855.1). Taxonomy (NCBI): domain Eukaryota; kingdom Viridiplantae; phylum Streptophyta; class Magnoliopsida; order Poales; family Poaceae; genus Poa; species Poa annua. The sequence goes on from CM049433.1 coordinate 80,269,529, forward strand.
ACAGATTCTGCCATTTATTTTGCAATGCCTCTTTTGCTATTTTGATTGGATCTTTTTATCCTATGAAGTATCAGTGGCTGTAGCTAATGTCCAGTAGCATTGGTAGCAATTGTGTTCCTACAGAATATCATAATTTTTCGTGCACTAACCCTCTAATGAAGTTTACTCTAAGTTTGGTGTGGAGAAAGTTTTCAAGAATCAAGAGAGAAGGATGATATGAAGAGGATAGTAAAACCAAAGCTTGGGGATGCCCCGGTGGTTCATCCCCAACATATTTCAAGAAGACTCAAGCGTCAAAACTTGGGGATGCCCAAGGCATTCCCTTCTTCATCAACAAACTATCAGGTCCTTTCTAGTGAAACTATATTTTAATTCCGCCACTTCTTATGTGCTTTTCTTGAAGCGTCGGTTTGTTTTTGTTTTTGTTATTTTCATTCTCTGGATAAAATGGATCCTAGCATTCCTTTGTGGGAGAGAGACACGCTCCGCTTTTTCTTATGAATACTCGTATTCTTCACTTATATTTGTTGAGTATTCCTCTATGTTACTTCAATGATTTCTGGCTCTTGTTTTTCATGCATCTCTTGCTAGAGCTGTTAGCTTTATTATGTTATACTCTCATATCTCATTGTTATATACTTAGAGAGTTTATCTTTTAAATAAGTTGATTGGTGTTTGGTTGAGAACAGAAAATGCTAAATGTGGTAGATGGTATAAAGAAAGATATACATTTGTTTTGAGAGTATAACATAATAATGCTAAATGTGGTAGATGGTATATTTGTTGAGTATTCCTCTATGTTACTTCAATGCTTTCTGGCTCTTGTTTTTCATGCATCTCTTGCTAGAGCTGTTAGCTTTATTATGTTATACTCTCATATCTCATTGTTATATACTTAGAGAGTTTATCTTTTAAATAAGTTGATTGGTGTTTGGTTGAGAACAGAAAATGCTAAATGTGGTAGATGGTATAAAGAAAGATATACATGCTCTTATGGATTGTTATCTTGCATGTTGTGGTGCTTGGCAATTGTTTTGAGCTCTCAAGTAGATCATGTTTAAGCTTTTACATCATGTAGTTAAAACCTATTAGTAAGGAACTACCGTAAAACTTGCTGAAATTTGGTTTGCATGTTTGGTATCTCTAAGGTCTAGATATTTTCTAGTTAAAGTGTTTGAACAACAAGGAAGACAATGTAGAGTTTTATAATGCTTGCAATATGTTTTTTATATACGTCTTGTTGTCATAGTTTATACTTGTGTTTGTTTCAAACAACCTTGCTAGCCAAAGCCTTGTACTGAGAGGGAATGCTTCTCGTGCATCCATAATCCTTGAGCCAAAACCTATGCCATTTGTGTCCAACATACCTACCTACTACATGGTATTTCCTGCCATTCCAAGCAAATACTTCATGTGCTACCTTTTATTCAAAACATATTATCTCTTATTTGTGTCAATTTTTATTAGCTCATGAGGAAGTATGTGGTGTTACGGATATCAACCTTGTCATTTGCTTTTAGACAGACTTTCACCAACCGGACTAGTGGCATATACACCGCTTATCCATTAACTTTGCAAAAAGAGCTGGCAAATGGGGTGCCCAGTCCCAATTAATTACAACTTTAACCGTTGCATTCTCTTCACATTTTTGCCCTGATCTAATCAGTCAAGCAATGAAAACAGTTTTTAACTATATGTGTAAACAAAAGAGATAAGAGGGATGATCTACCTTGCTGGTAGAAATAACGTCCTTCATGGGAGCCGCTCTTGAAAGTCTGGTTGACAAGGAGGGTAGAGTGCCCATTACCAGTCGTTGACAACGACAAACACCGCTCAAAACTTACTTTTATGCTCTCTATATGATTTCAAAAACCTATAAAACTAAGAAGCTCTAGCACATGCTTGTATCCCTGCTTCCCTCTGCGAAGGGCCTATCTTTTACTTTATGTTGAGTCAGTTTACCTACTTCTTTCTATCCCCGAAGCAAACATTTGTGTCAACTGTGTGCAACAATCCTTATATGCTTACTTATTGCACTTGTTATATTTCTTCGTGTTGACAACTATCTATATGATATACATGTTCAAGAGTTGAAAGCCAATGCTGAAACTTATATCTTCCTTTGTGTTGCTTCAATGCTCTTTTGCTTAGATAATATTGCTTTATGAGTTAACTCTTATGCAAATCTTTTTGATGCTTGTTTGAAAGTACTATTCATGAAAAGTTTTACTTATATGATGTAGTTGTTAACTCCTTGTCTATTTGTTAGCAAACTATAGATCATTGCCTTGAGTCACTTCATTCATAACATGAGCCTTACATTATATTATGATCAAGATTGTGTTTAAGTATGTCACTTCAGAAATTATTCTTCTTTTATCGTTCTTGCCTACTCGGGACGAGTAGAACTAAGCTTGGGGATGTTGATACGTCTCCAACGTATCTATAATTTCTTATGTTCCATGCTATATTATACCAAGTTATTACATGTTTTATATGTATTTTATATAGTTTTATGCATTTTCTGGGACTAACCTATTAACAAGATGCCACAGTGCCAGTTCCCTGTTTTCTGCTGTTTTTTGTTTCAGAAAAGTACTTAAGGAAATATTCTCGGAATTGGACGATTTCTTTTCAGAAATCAGTTTTTATTTGGGAACGTTCCAGAAAACCGAAGACGAGACGAAGTGGGCGACCGAGGCGCCGCCACCTGGTCCTCGCGCGGCAGGCTTCTGAGCCGCGCGAGCACGTGGTGTGGGCCCCTCGGGGCGCCACCGACCTCGCCCTTTCGCCTACATATACCCCCCAGACCAAAAACCCTAGGACGGTGTTCATATTTTCCTCCACGGGTCCCGAGCCGCTGCCGTCGACAACACCAATTCGGGAGAGATCAGAACTCCTCCACGGCACCCTGCCGGGAGGGGGAATCGTCACCGGAGGCCTCTACGTCGCCATGACCGCCTCCGGACTGATGCGTGAGTAGTCTACCCTTGGACTACGGGTCCATAGCAGTAGCTAGATGGTTGTCTTCTCCTCTTGTGCTATCATGTTTAGATCTTGTGAGCTGCCTATCATGCTCAAGATCACCGTTATGTAATACTTCATGTTGTGTTTGCTGGGATCCGATGAATTTTGAGTACTAAAGTTATTGCTTCATAATATATCATGTGTGTGCTATTTAATGATCTTGCATGCTCTCCGTTACTTGTGTATGCTCTGGCCAAGTAGATGCTTGTGACTACAAGAGGGGGTATTTATGCTCGATAGTAGGTTCATGTCTCTATTAAATCTGGGGTGGTGACAGCTAGCTCTAAGGTTGTCGATGTACTGTTGCTACTAGGGATAAAACAGTAGTACTTTGTCTAAGGATGATGTTACTTACTTACTTTACACACAGTGCTTAAGGCGATAATCTGTTGCATGCAACTTAATACTGAAAGGGGTGCGGACGCTAACCGGAAGGTGGATTATTAGTCATAGATGCGGTTGAAACGGTCTATGTATTCTATGTATATTGCTGTAATGCCCGAATGAATCTCACACTAGACATCATAACGTTGGTATATGCATTGGTTTGCTCATCATTATTCTATCAATTGCCCAGCTGTAATTTGTTTACCCGCATGAATGTTATTATTATTTATGGAGAGACACCACTACTGAACTGTGGACCCCGGTCCTTCTCTTTAATCTGATAAACCACAAACTGCAAACCTGTTACTTTCTGCAAACAAACATCTTTTTTCCACACATACGTTTAATCCTTTGTTACAGCAAGCCGGTGAGATTGACAACCTCACCGTTAAGTTGGGGGCAAAGTATCTTGATTGTGTTGTGTGCAGGTTCCACGTCACTTACGTCGCAGACTTTTCTGGCACCGGTGACACCTCGGGGGAATTCATTATTTCCTACTGGTTCGATAACATTGGTTTCACAACTGAGGGAAACTTGCTGCTGCACTACTTCATACCTTTCTCTTGGGGTCTCCCAACAACACACCCATCGTGTGCATCAGTCCTCATGTTGCTGATCGACTTAGGCCTCAAGTTCAGCAGGTAACCTGTATGATCAACCAACAGTACTAGCTGCTTGTGAGTCTCAACTGCATTGATCATGTGCACAATGTCTGAATCTCGCTCTATGCAAAATAAACCCTCGTGAATTTCTTTCCATGGTGGAGACCAATACACATGGCACCTGCCTTCCATTGCATACCCAAGCTGCTGTAGAATCTCCTGTAACCACATAATTGACCAAGTATCCCTGTTGCAAAAATCCACATAATCAACTGTTCCTTGACAATACGTCAACGTGCCTCCTTTGCCACTAAAAAAGCCATTGTGTGACACAATGATTGTGAATAAATCTTGATTTGTTCCTGCACAGCACATAACAAAATTCAGTTACAAACTCTGCTCTGAACCTGACGGAAATACAGTTCCGACAGCACCGAACCAGGACACCAATCAAATATTCGCCCTAACTAGTTTTACTGTTTCTATGTCAGGCACTGTTAGAACTCATGGAATCGACGAGTTGATCCACAATTTGCACTCCAGATCGGCCCAATCACCGTAGCCCCTCAAGCCACGTCCGCCACCAGAGAACGGAGAAGAAGAAGAAGAAGAGTGAAAACACGAGGATGCCTACCGTAGTCGGGAGCCTCGTCAAACCAGGGACGAAGCTGTGTGTCGGGCGCCATCGCACGAATCGAGTGGTGATGTAGCGGTCGGCGTCGTCGGCCGGCGGAGCGCCTCGGCAAGGCGGCAGAGAAGGAAAGAACTAAACTGCCGCAGCTACAGAAAATGAAGGGCAGCTACGGAAAAGGAAGAGCAAGGAAAATAACTACGAGACGTGCAAGGGCAGGGACCTAAACGAAAATTGCATATCATATTAGTGATTTGTTTCCAAACATGATTCGTGCCCCTTTTCCACCGTGGCATGCATCCGTGGATTTTCGGACTAATTCTGAGGAGTCATGAAACGTGATCAGAGTTTGTGTACCGCGGTACCACGTTTTGAAAGTTCTTGTATGAATTTGCACATACATGTAAAGTTCGTGTATGAGCAGTGTTATTGACTCTTTATAAAATGCGTGCATAGATACCCCATTTAGCATGTTTACATCCTAATTACCTCATTTAGCAAAAGTTCTGTCAAAATTTGCCCCCTCTAATTTTTTTGCGTTCAGTGTAGTCGTTCCGACATACCTCTCAGTTTTTGTTGTTTCCATGAATGGGATCGATAGAGTTATTCAACCAAGCGTCAATCCATGATTAGAAAATATTATATTCCTACAAGTTTCTTAAGGAAATAATGAATATAAAAACCAATTCGTAAGACTACTCACGAGTCAGAATGTTGTGTTGCTTGGTTCAAACAAGCCAACAACCTTGATTTTCCTCTTAAATGTCGCGTTCGCCATCGGCCTCGCGTTGGCCGTCACTACCACCGTGTTGCATGCTCGAGGCAACATCGTATGTATGGATCAAATCGTTAGGACATACTATGTGGTTTGCAAGAGAAAGAAATCAAATAAATTGGAGGGGGGTACATCTCTGGATTTTCAATTCAGAACAATCGTGGGAAGAAGTAAACTATCCATCACCGGCTGAAAGATTCATCTGAAAAAGATTGCGCTAGCTGTGTAGTGAAGGAAAACTAATACTCCCTCCGTCCATAAATAAGTGTCTCAAGTTTGATCAAAAGTGGACGTATCTAGACATGTTCTATATCTAGATACATCCACTTTTTATCAAATCTGAGACAGTTATTTTGAGACGGAGGGAGTAGTAGGATCGATGTGTGCAGAAGTAGAAAATATGAATAAGTTGTATTGCTCACGTGCAGATTTTATCAAGATCGATTTGTGGGGAATAGAAACTGCTGGGAGTACGTATTTAGAGATGGCATGAAGGCATGCATTGTTTAGTCAGCATCAAACAAACATGTATACGTACGTACGCATGCCCGGCGAGGAACGCAAGCAGAAAGGGACTACTCGGGATCTCGGACGAGGCTACGTTGCTCCGAGTCTGGATCGTAAGCTAGGATAGACAGCTATCAGCCAGGTTGCAGCCATGCAGGATGAGGACGCGGCCGAGCTATCTCTGGTTGTGGTTGTGGTTGTCGCTAGCTCCTCTGCCATGTGTTGCGGACCGTGGCTCCAAATCCGCGTGGCCCGTGCCGTGCACGAGAGATCGCGAGGTCCAAATTAATCAGTGTAGTTGTAACTGTACTACTGTATCTGTATACTTACAGTACGTGTAGTTAGACTCGTCTCACAGGTGCCGAACCGTTGCGCCAGGGCACGTATGACGTACCGTCTCCAAATCAGTCATGTCTACGTACCTAACTAAACCTGACAATCAAGAAGACGCGACACCGCCAACGCTTGCCAACGGCATACATATGCATCTGCCTCTTCTAGTCTTGTCTCGTGGAGATATCGATCGAGGTTGTGAAATCAGGAATGCGAAGTGCCCATGCATATCTCTCTGGGTTTTCTTTTGTACGTACTGCTCGTATGTACAGTACTGTATGAGAGATCTGTGCTGTGGGAGATATTGGATGAGATTCCCGTTCATGCATGCACCCGGACACGAGACCGAGCTGCATGGGCGATCGAGCAGTATGTAGCGACTGTACTGTACATTCGCGTGTAAACACGGGAATGTTCAAGAGGATGAATCAGGAAACTGGGCCATGCCTTTTAAAGAGCGCACGGACAAATACTGTATTAATGTAGCCTACACTGTGGCTGGCTGGCTGGCCACAAGAGGAGAAACTCGAATCGAATTTCAATCCTCACCGGCCGACGGCCGTGCAGGCACGCACTCTGGAGCACCCCGTGAGTTGTGACGACCGGCAGACACACACCGACACACGCACACTACTCCAGTAGGACTACGTTCTCTGAAGCGTGGCTTGGCTATGCATGTACACTAGCGCTAGCACCAACAGGTACTGTTCTGCAACTGCAATCAGAGTTCATCCCCTCTTCATAAAATGTAACTAAAAACTACGAGAAATGCGTGAATTACAATTTGGTTTGCCCTAAAACAAAACCACACTTCAAAATGTAGCACTACAGTATCAGTATGTGCCGATGCTATAATCTAAAGCCTGTCAGGACGGGAACGAGAAGTAGCAACCTGCAACATTGGGCCATTTGGATCCACTGTGAGTCTCACATTGCACTTTACAGAGAAGAAGAGAACCTCAGAACCCGTAGTGCCAGGACAAGGACAAGCCCAAGAACTGAAAAACTGGGCCAAAAGCCTCTTCCAGAGCCTTCCTCTTCCAGGCCTCGTGTCATCTCACTCGAGGAGACGGGTGGCCGCTCCGCGCGCCGTCCGACCCGGACCTCGGCCGCGGCGGCTGCTGGTGCCGATGCCCACCCCGCGCGCCGGTCCGAGGAGTCGTCGCTCCGCCGCCGCCGTCCCCCTCCCCCTCCGGCGGCGACGCGCGCCGGTGCCGCGGCCGCATCCGCTCGACCTCCTCGAGCACGACGACGACCTCGGCCATGGAGGGCCGGTTCTTGGGGTCGCCCGCGAGGCAGCTCAGCGTCAGCTGCGCGGCCCGCACCGCGGCCTTGGACGGGTACTGGCCCTCCAGGCGCGGGTCCACGAGCCGGGCCAGCTTCCGCCGGTCCGCCAGGTACGGCTTGGCCCAGTCCACCAGGTTCAGCTGCGGGGCCGGCCGGGCCGTGTCCAGCGCGCGCAGGCCCGTCAGCAGCTCCAGCAGCACCACGCCGAACCCGTACACGTCGCTCTTCACGTACAGGTGGCCGGTGGCCACGTACTCCGGCGCCGCGTAGCCGTAGGTGCCCATCACGCGCGTGGTGACGTGGCTGTCGCCGCCGGTCGGCCCGTTCTTCGCCAGACCGAAGTCCGAGAGCTTCGCGTTGTAGTGCTGCAGCAACACGCCAACACCAGGGACGACACGACACAGGTTAGTTAGATGATCTACGATGGATGGCGTACTTGTGAGGGTTAGTTAAACTCTGCAATCTCGCCGGAGATGAGCTTGTCATACCGTGTCGAGAAGGATGTTTGAGGCTTTGAAATCTCGGTAGATGACGTGCTTCTCCGACGAGTGGAGGAAGGCGAGGCCGCGTGCGGCGTCGATGGCGATCCGTAGTCGAAGGCCCCAAGAGATGGGTTGCACGGATCCGCTCTCTGCTTGCAACGGATGCTTGTTAGTTCAAATTATTTTAGCTCGTTAAGTACAGTTAACACTTTAAAAGGTCCACCTACTGATTAGGTCATTGTGTTTAGACTAACATTTCTCGCAATTTACTTATCACAAGGAAGCGATAGGGTAATCTTCAAAAAGGAAATACACATAAGCGTTTCTTTAAATAAAAATACATGTAACATTTATAAAACTGGTGGGGTATTCGTCGCTTCTTGGGAAGCAGCGGGTTCATGAGCAAGTGACATGCAACAGTAACGAGTCCACACACTAAGCATAGCAATTGGAAGAAATGAATTATAAATTTTGGTTAAATCTTATAGATAGAGATTAAATTTCTTATTTTTCAGGTATTTCAGAAGAAAAACATCTCCTTTCATATTTTTTATGTGTCTTACTTTCCCCAAAATGCTAAAAGGACTTGTTCTCAAACAAATAAACTTATAAATCAAGTTAATTATATGCTATAAGCGCCATACTGCAAAAAATATTGCAAGGGCTATAATTTATTTTAAACGAAAATGTTGCACCAGTAAATACTTAAAGTCAATGAATCCTAACTCTAAAGGAATCATAACATCGTCACAAAAATGGTCATTATTTTTGTCCGGCTAACAAGGCTCGTAGATACAAAGTCTTTATAAACCAAGTGCATCACTCATGGAATATGCCCATTGGGATTGCCTTATTTTTTGCAAACTACAAGAAGTTATTCTCAAATATTGAAATATAAACTTATAAATCAAGTTAACAAATATGTTGTTTTAAGTGTCATACTATAACAATGTTGTAATTCCATAATTTATTTGAAACATAAAATTAAGTCGGGAAACTGTTCCGTCGTATATACTTATAGCAATGTACAGCAGCTCTAAATAAAGTGTACAATCATCAAGAAAAAAGCATTATAAACTTACTTTTTTTTCCTCCCAATTTTGTGGGAGGAAATAAGCAAAAAAATCACTGCATGTTTCCAAGGTCGATTTTTGTTTTCTCAAAGGGGAAGGTTTTCTTGCTAGTGGGGCAAGTAGGCTTTGGGCCCTAGTACAAACCGTACGGCTCTTTTGTCTTTGGGCCTGCTGGTCCTGATCAACGTGTATGACCGGGTTTTTTCAACAACACTTGGTCAGATCGCTATACTATTGATTGGCAGTATTGAGGCAAATAATCTCTTTTGCGATGACCGTGCCAACACTTTATTTTCCTTTTGTTTGTTTGTTTGCGAGCAGACCATCACATCACACACTTAATACTATACACGATCCAAAGTCGTTGTCAGAAAGAGTCAACCCAATTAATCGACGTCAAATCAAACGCGATTGAACTTGCAAAGAAACAGACAGGGGAAATAAAAGTGCCAAGTCAAAGGGGAGGAAGAAGCATGGTGGTAGTACTCACTTCTGAAGAGGTGGTTCTCGAGGCTGCCCTTGGCCATGAACTCGTAGACGAGCAGGAGCTCCCTGTCCTCGAGGCAGTACCCCAGCAGGCGCACCAGGTTGGGGTGCTGTATCCTCCCCAGAAAGTTCACCTCACACTGCATGCCAAGAGAAATTCCATGGTGAAACGATGCGTCACTGGTTAGATCAGCAAGAGATCGAGATCAAATCGAAGCAAAAGAAACAGCCGCCGGTCGTCGGCAGGCAGCGGATAATAATCGGCCGGCGCGCACGCACATTTCCGTTGAGGCGCTAGAAGCGGGCCAGGACGGCACCAACTTGTGCAGCTAAACTATGTGTCTCTCGAGGTTTCAGACAGGTTCAGACCAGCGAATTAACAAGTTCATACTATAGTACTGTATATACTACTAGAATCAGCATCTGAAAACGATGGTGTGGCCACGTGAACGCGTGCCCCGCCGGTATGAAAACCGGGGCGAGTTCACCCACTGACCCACGGCCGCAATTATCGATGCTAGAGTTCGTCGTCCTAGTTTATCCATCTTGTTTCTAAGCATTTCCGGATGAGCTGCTTGACGGAAGGACTGCTGATGAATGAATCGTACCTGCCATTCTTGGAGGCCCTGCACGCTCTCCTGGTTGAGCTTCTTGACGGCGATGACCATGCCGGTGCCGCTGCGCACGGGGTTCATGGTCTTGTCGTCCACCCACCCCTTGTACACCTGCCCGAACCCGCCCTCGCCCAGCATGGTGTCCGGCTTGAAGTTCCGGGTCGCCGCCCTGAGCTCCGCGAACGTGAAGATGCGCAGGTTGGGCGCCTCCAGGATCGTGCCGGACTCCGGCTCCGAGGCGCCGCCTGCGGCCGCCGCCGTGGTGCTTCCGCTGTTGCTTCTCGTGGTGAAGCTGCTACTCATGGACGAGCCCGGGGACCTCCTGGCGTGCGTCGAGCCCGCGGCGATGGCTTGGGCGCTCGGTGGCGCTGCCATGGCCGGAAGGTTGCGGACCGCAGTTGCTGCTGCTGGAGAGGAGAGAGGACCACAGGGAATTTCTGGGTGAGCAAATCAAGCAAATCTGAACTAGGTAGCTAGCAAGAACAAACACCGAATCAAAATGGAACTGGTAGTAGGAGCTCTGTGTTGTGTTGGTTACCTTGGGGCTGTCCGTGTCCGTGGTGGCCCGGCGGCGTCTTCACGGCCTCCGCCGCCTCGGCCTCCTCGGAGCCGAAGCAGTTTCCCATGGTACGGTAGCAAGCAAGCTCTGTGCTCTGTGCTCTGTGGGAACGATGGCTCCCGTTCCTTCTCCCCACTGCTCCGTATCTTCTTCTCTGTGTAGCTAGCTAGCTCTCGAGATGCTTCGGATATGTATAAAAAGGAAGCGGAAGCCGAGGCGTACGCGTTATGGAAGACCTTCCGGATGTATGTATGGTGGCGCTGTCGTCTTCTCTACTCGGGCTTGGGGGTCTTGCTAGCTTGCGCTTTAGGCTGGATCGGTGTCACCCACCCAACGAATTTTGCTGTGTTCTTCGGCCGAATAAAGCGCATGGCTGAGATGGAAAATGCGAGTGCGTTTACTTCCGGCAAGTCAAACGGGCATGCTCGTCGTCGTCTTGTCACACACACTGATGCATGAGTCGTCGCTTGATTGCTCCCTCTTCACCGTCAGGGATGTGCTTCCTTCCGGGTAAGTTGCAGGAAACGGGAGAGCGATCTTGGAGAAGGTGACATGTCAGGAGGTGGAGGAATCTCGCCTGCTAGCTGCTGGACCATTAAATGTGTTGGACGCGCTGATAGAGCGAGATGCAGAGACAGGCTCAGAATTCTCCGCTACGTGAACGTGTGCGGATCAGCCCAGGAATAGATATAGCGTGCGTTCGTGCCTTCCGACATGTTCGGCAACATGTGCTAGCTAAACAAACAAGCAGGCTGGACGGAGTAGTTTACTCCACGCTAGCTGTTAATTAGGTATACATGCAAAGCCATGATATAGTACAATCTTCTGCCGCTCCGGCGCCGGCGGCAGTGCCGACACAGTGACAAAATCCGTTTGGAGAACCATGGGCGAGATCGATGTCAAACTGCTTAATCTTGGACCAGATCGATGAAGCCTACCTCCACTAATTAACCAGATAGCAGATTAGCAGATCACGTCAAGGTCGCCCTCATTCTCCTTTGGGTTAACTCGTCGACACAGCTCTCAACATTTAGCCTCAAGCTCATTGGAGCTCCTGCAAATAAAGCAGCTCATGGCTTTCGTTTGACAAAGCAGGTAAGTACTACTTAATTGACGGCAGTAAAGCACCATTTTATACTGTGACTGTGGTTTCGTAGTTTGGTAAAAAGGCCTCAAGATCGGACGGGTGGGATTTTGCGGTCTTCTGTGGCCTCAAGATCGATCGATCTGCGGCCGGCAGATTATTATATTTGCCACAAGCGTTGACCGTGCCGGTGGACTAGTTACGTGTCGTGCTAGATCGCATCAAGCTGAGAACTGATCTTCCAACCAAGTCCTGAGGCCTGCTTGTCTGTTATTTTATTCTCGCGCGTGAATTCGTGATTGCCTTTCCTCTAACGCCTACGCGGATCGTTAATTAAATTTGTGTGGTGACTTTCCCATAACAGTACTTCCTACATTTCACAATATAAGATGGTACAAGTGTTGTATATGTTAATTAGATTCACACGCGGAGTGAGCCTAGCTCAACTGGTTTGGTTCCTTATATTGGAACCAGCCCACCCAGTTTTAAGTCCCAGACTTGGCATTGGTACTCGCATTTTTTTGAATTTTTTAAGATTTAACCGGCGCTATGCTTTCAGCGGTAGGTGACGTGCCCGTCAACAGCGAGGCGCCCGTGATGACTCCGTCAACCTCAAGATATGCCGGACCAGTCTCTCGGAGATGCTCATAGGGGTAGGGTTTACGTGTGTGCGGTCATCGATATATGTGTACATGTGAATGTGAAAAAAGTTAAAAATGTTATTTTCGTACGTGCGTGTTTGTTAGCGTCTGCGTCTGTATTGTGTTTCTAAAAAAAATAGATTCAGACTAAAATAAATATACACATCCATTAAATATGTATAGATATATGTGTGTACATGTGAATGTGAAAAAAGTTAAAAACGTTATATTTGTTTTCTCTCAATTTTTTTATGTTGCGACTTTGTGTGACACACACGCATAGTTTGTCTACGCTTAGGCGGTTCTTTTGTCCATACTTTTCTTTTCCACCATACAGTTCGTACCCTTTCATTATCGCGGACCATTAATTTGACGATTCTGGAGAAACCTGTTCATGGAATGTCGCAAAAATATGTGATCCATCATCCATATTAGTTGTCGTTGATTCACTAAGCTATACTAAATCCAGGACAATTCATATGGATTTGAGTGGGTATTTTTTTTTGTTTTACTGAAGTTAGCAATAGATTGCGTCGCTAGAGACCTCGTTTTCTGTGTTGTTGCACATACGCCTTTTTATCCGTTGTTTTGTTATATTTTGATTTTGTACCATCTAACTAAAAATTAATAAAAAATAGTGGTGTGGAACCTACCGTAAGGCTTCAAGTATTAAGAAGAATGAAATTGTCTGGTTAATTAACACGGCCATACAGAGCACCACAAGCCGACTTGTCCCCGCGTCGAGCACGTGCTACGTAGCGTGACCACTTCGTGCCGGCCTATCCTTGGGGTGTCAAAATTTTCCACCCGAGATGCCAAAGAAGGAGCCCTCTCCCTTGTGCTACCGGACTATGGAGTCAAAGCCTCTTCCTCCGCACCACACTAGTCATTTGTCGTCTTTCGACAAAACCGACCGATATTTGTAGATCTACAAGGAAGCAACGACATTGATATCTGAGGATTACTCGTTGCATCTTGAGTCGTGGGCAGAGACTAGGCGCTAGGCCAAGGAAGGGAAGGAGTTGCTCCAGGAGAATCATTTGGTGGAGGAAGATCTCTCGTACGGTAGGAGTTGAGTATGAGTATCTGATAAATTTTAGAGTCCAAAAAATATGCACCGTTAATTATGTACTAAGGTTTGTTCCTTTCCATTTGTGTAGTTTAAATATAAAGTATTTCAAATTGATGATTTACATGTTTGTATGGTACATCATTGACTACATCGAGAATCTTTGTTACTAGATTTTTTGAAACCTGTAAATCTGATTTATGAATCCGTGCTCGCACCAACGTTGTTGAGTTGAATTGGAAGACTATTTAGGTCCTGTCAGATCCTAAGTTGATCGACGTGGGAGACATTGCACGGTAGTATAAAGATCCAGGGAACGTGATGCATGCGCATGCGTCCTCCTCGTTGACTCCTGCATAAGTCGCACCGGTACTGTGATCTGAACGGGTGGACTTATGGTTTAAGTAAGACGCGAACGTGCTGTATTTTCCTCGGCAGCATTAACGCGCCAGCTGGTCTACTGACGCGGACGCACGTGTACAAGACTCGAGATGCAATGCACATGTCTTGCAAAAGCTTATGGCTTCAATTGGGTGTTTTAGCCTGACGATCGATTGCTCACTGTATACTTACTTAAACCATATTTTGCTAAAGAACAACACTAAACATGTTTTAGCAGGTAAGCAGACAGCTCAGCTCGGTTTCGATCCAGCAGCAGTAGTAGAAGATGGTCTCCTCATATATATATTTTTTTTGAAAAAAAAGAGCATAACTCCCGATTTCGTGTCTGAAATTGCAGCACAGCAAACCATCAGATCAAACAGAACCAGAAAAGGTATCAGAAGAGAGAGGAAACTGGTAGCAAGTGGTGAATCTTCATTCTTCAGACTGCGCATAAGCACCAGCATCACCATCAGACCACAACACGGTTCACGGAGAGGAGCTAAGCATAGTTACACAAACATTGTTCACTTATCATCTGTTAAAACCAAGCTATGTTCGACCGGACAGCTTTGGCCATCTTTACCCCTATCAAAGAATCAGCTTCCTATTGTTCCATGAATTTCTCTACCCGTTAGGCCCCGCTTGGATTCCCAGTATTAGGACCGGAAATGACCAGTAATAATTTACGGACCTGTTAGCCTCCGTAACTTTACCCTACAATCCCTCCGTATTTTTCGGAGCGGAGGAAAAAACAGAGCAAATTGCACATAACACCACATGTTGGTGCAGCTGTTGCACAGAACCACACCTTCAACTTTGTTTTGCACAGAACACCGGTTTTTGACTTAATTATTTGCACAGACCACATACAACCTAAATAGCGATCCTAATAGCCCATTAGTCAGTAAGGCCCGTGTCAGGACCAGCCACGCACGCTCCATAACCCCTGCACTGTACGGTTCGTTCATCATTTGCCCATTAGTCAGTAGGAGCAGAGCGAGGCGGCGACCTGGAGACCGGCAACAGCGGCGGGGCTGGTGACGTGCCGGTGGCCAGAATGGGGGAGACGGAAGAATACGAGCCAGACCTCAACGACCACACGAAGAAAACCATATTGACGTCCATGGATTCCCCATTGGATTGCTGCAACCACCATGGCCGCAACACCCATAGGATCAACTCCGGCGACACGTCGAGGCGCTCGGCACTGGCTCAACATGGATTCCTCGCCGCCGGATTCCGATAACAGCCGTGGAGCAAGGGCGCTGTCCATGGTGGCGTGGCATGGAGTCCTCACCGCACGACGACGCGCTGCCGCTGTCGTTGTCGACCTGGGGACACTGCTGCTGCCGCCGTCGTCTCCATGGCAGAGGTGCGTCGCCGCTCCCGCCGCCGTCGTCTCCATGGCATAGCCGCGCCGCCGCTCTCGCCGTCGTTGCCGAGCCGTCTCCATGACAGAGGCGCGCCGCCGCTCCCGACGTCGTTGCCGAGTCTGGCGACACCGTCGCCGCCGTCTCCATGGCAGAGGCGTGCCGCCGCTCACGCTGTCGTTGCCGAGCCTGGCGACACCGCCGCCGCCGTCGTCTCCATGATAGAGGCGCGCCACCGCTCCCGCCGTCGTTTCCGCTATCGTCTCCATGGCAGAGACGCGCCGTCGTCGTCTTCATGGTAGAGGCGTGTCGTCGTCTTCATGGTAGACGAACTGGTCAAACAAATTGACTCCATTTACTTCTCCGCCAAACGCAGAATTACTTAGTTATACACTTATTGTTTATTTCGGTTGTTAATAACTACCTATGTGGTCTGTGCAAATAATTAAGTCAAAAACTGGTGTTTTGTGCAAAACAAAGTGAAAGTTGTGGTTCTCTGCAAC
Source organism: Poa annua (assembly GCA_026929855.1). Lineage (NCBI taxonomy): Eukaryota > Viridiplantae > Streptophyta > Magnoliopsida > Poales > Poaceae > Poa > Poa annua. Next base: position 80,285,343 of record CM049433.1, read on the forward strand.
AGCTGCACCAACATGTGGTGTTATGTGCAATTTGCTCGAAAAAACAGGAATCCAAGCGAGCCCTTAGAGTTACACAAACACGAGAGACCAATGCTAAGTGAGCCTCAGGGAGAAGAGGAGAGCTGTTCTTCGTCTGTTGGCTGTGATTGCTCAGCAAGCATGCCGCTCAATAGCTGTTGTCCGGTCACCGAACTCTTAGCTCTGTATCTCCTCTTGAAAACGTCCTCTCTGAACAGCTTGGTCTCGGCCATCAGGTCCAGGGCAGGCTTCTGCTGGATGGTCTCCTTCTCGGTCTCCAGCAACCTCTTCCGCTTAGCCAGAGCTCGGATCGCGTCCTCCTTCTCTTCCTCCTGCTGCTGCTTGCGCTTCGCCTGCTGCACATCGTCTCGTTCCGTGTCGTCGATCACGTACTGTACAAGTGATAAAAGCATGCGTTTGGGTTAGTGTCAGCAGGTCAGCACTGCATCAAGCTGTGGCAGGCTATAGCCTATGTTTATGCACAGAAACGAATTTAAATGTGTTCAACTGAGGAGGAGCAAAGGGCGCTGTCAGATTTACCTCGAGATCGTTAATCAGCGAATCAAGGGACTTGATTTTCCGGTGAGGCCAGCGGGGTATCCCATATTGCCGGCACTTTCTCTTCAGTATGCTGACTCCGATCTTCAGAGTCCTGGATGCTTCTCTGATTGGAAGATGGAAGTACTGGGCTATGTCAGCTAGAGTAATGCTAGCTATGTGCTTCCGGTTGGCTCTCCGCTGCCTCTGAACTGGTGCTGAAAGTCCTGCATTCGTCGTATGGTGATTGGAGTCAGCATACTGAAGAGAAAATAAAACGCAACAGGGAGACACAGCAGACGTGAAACAGCACAATCAAGATGAAACTTCAGTAGGTACAAATACAGTTGTTGAGATGCCATGAGAAACAGGCTAGAAGTTCATGAAACAGCAAAATTTAAGTTGCTACTTGCTAGCAGGGAAGTAAGCAACAGTGAATACACAGGCTAGAAGTTCATGAGAAACAACATCATGTCATTCCACTGTGTCCTGTTTAGTACCAGTTGTTCAGATGCCGTGAGTCCGCCTAATAGTTAAGATGTGATTCCAAATTCTGCATGACATCGACAATTGCCACAAACAACTATCCTCACAAAGAAAAAGTTTCATTTCTCACCACAAAATTGCACCACTTTTGTTAACTTTCTACTCAGTTACCAGAAGGATGTTTGGACTAAGTTGCAAGGAGGAATGCATGTGTATGTGACAATTACAACATACTTAAAAGAAGCGTTAAAAAAGATACAATATAAGAGAATCCAATTTGTACATTGTATACCATGGAGTTACTAAGCTTAGCAAGAACTATCTTATTAAATTCAGGTCTCTATGAATAACTGTTATGCCAACGGTCTATCTACCTGTTATTTCTTTCATTTTTCTTCAACATGTGATCCGTACACATAATAAAACTTCTTTTATATGCTACTGAAAAGGAGCCCGCTCTCATATTAGGGGGATGGGACGCACTAGTCTTAAACAACAGATACATTCCTGACTTCCTGGTACCAGTTAACTCATTATCCCTGTCACTATGTAAAGACCTCCTTCACAATCACATCCTGAGCAAACTCAAGGATACTACTGCTAGCAGCTATGAACGTGCCCGCCTGTAGCGCCAAAACCAATTTGCCTTTAGGCCACACCTTAGACCCCCGGCTGAACATACACCTCACACTAACAACAAAGCAAAAAACCAACTCACACGAGTGTCAGCTTCTGACTTGAATTTTATGGATTTTAAAATCAGAATTCAAGAACGTAATCACCTTCACAAGACTGGGGATCCTCATCACAACCAGACCCTGGCTCATAGGAAGTTATATCCTAAATCAGTTCTGAAGTTTGAACTACATGTTCACATTTATGTAAATTAGTTTCTCTGGATGTAAATTATTTACCTGAATATGCATAGTGTTAAAAATTATACCATATAGAAAAATCTGAATAGTACACTATAACATGGAATTACTAAGCTATGCAACAACAACCTTCTTAAATTTATCTGTCCCAGACTCCCGAGTATTTGTTATGTATTTTTACCTGAGTAATTGTTATGTTGATGGTCTATATATCAACCTGTTCTTTTTTTCCTCAACACGTGTTCTATCGGTGTGACACTAATCAAATACAGGAGACAGACCATTTTCTCTTTGGAAAGGGAGCTAAGTAGCAAGCCATTGTCAATTTGTCATGTTAGGAGGATAGGGTGCGCTGGTCTTAAACAACAGTAAAATTCCTGACTTTTCTGTACCAGTCTAACTCATTCTCCCTGTCACCATGTAATTATTCTTCTCAATTTGCAATAGCCCACACCTTAGACCCCAGGATGAACATCCACCTCACACTAATGACAACGCTAAACCCCTCACACGACACGACTGCCAGCCTCTAATTTAGATTGTATAGATTGACAAATCATCAGAATGGAAGAGGCATAATCACCTTCACCAGATTGAGGATCATCATCGGAATCAAACCCTGACTCATCAGAAGTTTTATCCTTTACATCCGAACGGGTCTGCTCATTTGAATCACATTGAATGAGCTTCGGGACCTTTTGAAAATTCTGGAACTGAAAGTGAAAGACCGTCTGGAGGTCGTTGTACAGGGAAGGCACACACATCACCATCGGATTCCTGATAGGATATAGCACAAAGAACACAAAGGTTTCAGCACTCAATCGCAATGAGGCAGCGAGTCCTTGCGGGCAGAAATTGGTTGGGGGAAAAAGGCGAGGAACCTGAAGGGGGAGAGCACCGGCGGCGGCGTGGGCGGCGGCTTGACGCCGGCGACGGAATCGAAGGCCAGGATGCAGCGCCAGGCGCCCACCAGCTGCCCCTCGCGGTACACCGGCCGGCCGCGCCACTCCGCCGGGAGTATCCGCGGCGCGGCGACGGGTACGGTGATCTCGCGGCACCAGGAGGGGGCGAACGTGAACTCCCTCTCCACCCACCTCTCCCACACGGACCTCCCTCCCTTGCCGACGACCCTGTACCCGTGCACGCTCCTCAGGGCCCCTGCACAATGGCACACGCAACACAGAACCGCACGTCACAACCACACGCACTCGTCCGTCGTGCGCCACGACGAGGGGGGGAAACGATCGAGAGAAAGGCGCGACCTTGGTGAACCGTGCTGGCGAAGACGGCGAGCGCGGAGAGGGTGGAGTAGGCGGCGGCGGCGGCGTCCATGGAAGGAATCTGTGATTTTGGCTGGCCGGGGAACCTGAAAAGGGGGTTTGTTATTTCGAGACGCGGACGGGGACTGGGAGGAGGGATCCGGCGGCGCGCACCGGCTGAAGAAATGAAGCGGGCGGCGACGAAGGTGACGGTGCGCTGCCCGCGTGATGCTACGATTCAAACATACGTAATTAGCTGGGCATTTTGGATGGAAGCTTGCAGATGCGATGCGAGCGGCCACAGCTCATAGAAGCCTTCGGTTTCTGGTGCCGGAGTGACGTGGAGTCCAGCGCCGCCGCTCGTCGGCTAGCACAGATGATACTGCACCAACTTTTGCTTGCTCTAAATTGAGGGCAAAAACAAGAAAGGTTGCTCATCTCAGAACAAGTTCGCAAGGAACAGCAGGTCGGTGTGTGGAAGAGATTCAGTTACTTACCTCGTAGATTTTATAAGCAGAAAAGGCAAGCAGATCTCTTTTTCTACCCGGTTACTATGTTTATGAATCCACCTCTCAACGGCATTCCGTTCGTTTTTACTACTGCATGGAGCCTGCCTCTAGTATCCAGAGGATTTATTATTAAAGATAATCAGAGGATTAGAACCTTTGGAAATAAAAATCTATACGGATTTTTAATAAATATAGGATTGAAATCTGTTGATCTTCCCTAATTATGTCAAACTACATTCACAGGATATTTTCCATCCACTCAAAACTGTTGAAAAAGAAATATTTTTCCTGTAGTGCAACAAAACAAACTTGAATGCAAGAAAAATCATTTCTAGGATTAGAGTGGCCTTGAAATTCCGGTCATGTGCTTTTCCTATCTCTGTGAGTGGTTGGCCGATTGGCCAGATCCAATTGCTGCTTCTTTATCTCGTGATGAAGTTGTTCCTAAGCAATTGTATGAGTAACATTTTTGTTCTTCATGACTGATCACGAAACAATTTTCACACATGTGACAAGCGTAGTCAATGATGTTGTGGGTTTAGCTCTTCGACCTCGCAAGCTAACATTGCTTCATGTATTATGTTAAGGGCGCGTCGTCGAAGTGTTCCTGATAATTATGATGATGAAGTCAAGTCTCCACGGACGGTGCAAACTACCGAATATGATTTTTTTTCCCGGAAACCCTAGGGGTTGCAATATTTATTGAATTGGGGCTAGTCTATGAATTGCTCGGGTGTTCACAAAGTATATAGACCGATGAGACAATGATCTTGCTGATAATTTGTGAGTACAACATGGCTACAATGAGTGTGATTGCATTCTGAATGAATTGCTTGACTCTTCCAATTGCGTGAAGGCCATGGCTACATACTATGTTCATTTTATCATGCCTTCGAATTTTTTTCTTCTTATGATGGAACTATTGCTTCGTGGGCATTTGTCACAAGGATTTAAGGTCGGTTCTAAGGAATATCCAATCCTTTGTGAATCAGGATCGATTATCAAATGTGCCTCATTTGGGCAAATCATGGTATTCGCCTACCATGGACCCACCTCAACTGTTTACTTTTTGGCAGGGAATCATTTACTTATTGGACGTTGTTATCAAATCCCTCGGTCTCTAACCTCTCAAGGAAAGAATCAAAGATGCAACTCATGCTACAATTGCCATGAGAATGGACCTATAGCCCAATCTCGTTCGGAGGGGGGCTTTTCGTACACATCATGTTGTCACGATAATTATTTTCTTAGGAACAACCGAAGTGGAAATGTGTTTGTTAAATATGTTGGGATTTAAAGTGGCTCCGGTACTAGTTATTTCATTTGATATCCAAACTTTCGTGACTAATTTCCTAGAACCGACGGTGATGCGAACCATTGAAAGGACAATGATGTCGCCTAGAGCGGGGGGGGGGGGGGGGGGTGAATAGGCGGTTTAAAACTTTTCCGGTTTAGGCTTGATAATTGCGGAATAAAACTAGGTGTTTAAATTAACAAGCCGACAACCTAAATAAACTAGGCTCACCTATGTGCACCAACAACTTATGCTAAGCAAGACAAACAACAAGGTGATAGCTATAGAATACTTCAAGCACGAAGGCTATCACAATGTAAATTGCATAAGTAAAAAGCTTGGGTATAGAAATAACCGAGGCACGCGGAGACGACGATGTATTCCCGAGTTCCTCCTTGTTAAGGGAGTACGTCTCGTTGGAGAGGTGTGAACCGACACAACGGTTCAACAACCACAAAGGTTTCACCTTCTTCTCCGATGAACCTCACCACAAAGGCTTGGTTCACCTTCCACTAACGGAATCCTTCGAGGCGGAATCCGGAGCCTTTCAACAACAATCCGGGGCACAACCCACAACGGGATTGGGGGCTCCCGAACGGCTTTCAACAACAATCCGGGGCACAACCCACAACGGGATTGGGGGCTCCCGAACGGCTTCACAAGTGACCACACAAGGGTCTCAACCACCACAAAGGCGTCTAGCGTCCAAGAACCCAAGAGTAACAAGTTCACAAGTTTTCAACTTCCACGAATCCTCGTGGAGAGCACACCGATGCACCAAATGCAAAAGGCAAGAGCACAAGTGCTCAAATCCCACCAAAAGCAACTAATGCTTATGGGGGGAGAAGAGAGGAAGAACAAAGAAGAGAACCACACAAGAACTCCAAGATCTAGATCCACTAGGTTCCCCTCACTTAGAGGAGAGATGGATTGGTGGAAATATAGATCTAGATCTCCTCTCTCAAATCCCTCAAAGATATGCAAGAATCATGGGAGGGAATGGGAGAGGGGCAAGCTTTCCAAGGTCAACAATGGAGGTGAGAGAGGGGGAAAAACGTGCTTGGAAGAGCTAGCTGGCTGGAGGTAGGTGGAGGGGTATTTATACCCCTCCCAGAAAAAGAGCCGTTGCAACCAGCTTCACACCGGAGTTTCCGGCCCCCACCAGGGGCTGAACACTTTCTTCTCCGCCGAGGCTCGGGCAACACTGCGGTGCCCGGTGGCCGGAAACTTTGGTCAGGGGCGGAAACTCCGGCCTTTGGGGCCGGAAACTCCGCCCCCCACCAGGGGCTGAACCACATCAAAGCAGCTTTGAGGAAATGCGCTGAGTCCGGAGACTCCGGTCCTGTGGACCGGAAACTCCGGACTAGGAAAAAGCTGCAGCAAAACCGAACACGAAAACTGCTATAACTTTTGCAAATGAACTCCGAATGAGGTGAGACCAATTTTGTTGGAAAGATAGCGACGATAAGCACCCAACAAAAAGTTGAAATATTGCATCCCATAAATAGAGTAAAATCACCACACATGGCAAGGTGTGGGACTTTCCTCACGGTTGAACCGGCAATATTTCCGCCACCGAAAACGCAACAAGTTTTCCAAAGTAAAACTGTTTTCGATGAACAAGAGCTTGACATGGAGATGAACCAAGCTCTACTTTCTCACCACCATAAAAGCCAAATAAGAACCAAGAAATATGATATGCCAAGTATGCAAAGGTTTGAGCTCTCCACAACGATGCGATCAAGTTACTCACTTGAGAGCCCCTCTTGATAGTACGCCTATCTATCCTATAACCCGGTCTCCCACTAACACCATGAGACCGGTAAAATAGAAAACCTATCAAGATCATACCTTTGCCTTGCGCATTCCACTTGAGCTCGATGATGACAATCTTGACTCTCTCAAGTAGAAACACCTTTCTTGATTGTGCTCGCTAGCACATGCTTGATGAAGATTTCTCCAAAAGCTCCCCCATACTCCATTATGGGAGGGCCTCGCTTAAGTTTCGTCTTCATGTTTCCTTTGCAAGCTTCAATCAAAAGATATCTTCCGATATGCATCATATTGAACTTGCACTTCATCTTCTTCTCTTGATATGCATGATGGCTTGGAGGTTAACATGATTGTTCACTCAATCTCCTTCTCCAAGCCACACTTGCAATAAGTTCCACTCTACGCATGGACCATTCTTCATATAAACCCTTGAATAGAGCAATGGTCATCATGTCATCTTCAAGAGTCCAACACATGAACTCCAATCTTTTCCCATGGACAAGATCTATAGGAATATCTGAATGTAAACATTAGTCCATAAGGATTGTCATTAATTACCAAAACCACGCATGGGGGCAACATGCACTTTCAACCATCCAGATCAAACTTGGTTAATATAGATGGCAGTGAGACTTGGCTAATTCAAAACGATGTTGTGATCCATCATGTACAAAGCTAAATACAAGTCAATTGTATTATTGAAGTACTTTCAAAGCAAATGTTTTAGTTTGGTGACAAGTTTATAGTCATGCATTTGAGTTAATTACTACCCTCCCCCACACTACCAGACCTAGTTGTTAAAAAGCATTTATTGAAAATATATCCAGTTTTATTGTATGATTATGTCTATGGTTGTCCAAATCAGATTAATTAGCAACTCATCGATACGGGGCAGGGGGGAATTTTAGTGACACGTTTTTCATTTGTGAATGAATATTTTAGTTACGCATATTTCTAGAGAATATCATTGATGACACGTGGATACCCTCTTATACATCTGAAACGTAGAAGCCACTCCAATGAAGTTTTGTTTGACACGCCTCTTATTAAAGTTTCTTTCTAGCCTTATATAACACAGTTGTTCTTCCCTTATTTCTCGCACACTTCAAAAAACTAGAAATGAGTGGATATCGTCCTTCCCTCTATGTCACTACACACGATCATCGCCATGGGCTTCTCATCTAGTGCATGGATCGAGATGGAGATGCTAAGAGCCGGTGAGAGAAGTTTGTTGGCCTTGTTTTGGTAAGTTCCTTTTGAAGTATTTTTTCTGACGAGGCATATAATCAGACTCCATTTAGAACCAGAAGTTATGTAAATATCTTCTTATCTCTCTTCAGAGAGAATTCGGACCTCCCATCTTGTGTAATATATAGGTGGATATCAATCCTAATGAATATACATAGTTCTACTTCTCCTTTTGATATCAAACGGTAGTCATAACTTGCATAAGTCCATCTCTCAGCAAAACAGTTACGACATTCAGATTTGCTAATAAGATTCAAAATCTACATTTACCAAAGTATCCCCCCCCCCCCTCCCTGTTTCTTAATCTAAGATGTTTTAGCTATTCCACATGTTGACTTGATACGGATTTAAATGTGTAAACATACACACTAAAATATGTCTACATACGTGTAGATACATGTGGGTCTGGAAATATTTAGAAACAGAGGAAGTAGCAATCACTCAGTGGTACCCAAATTAACTCACTTCTACGGATGGCACGTCGTTCACTTTTATAATAACTACTCCTTTGTTTGGGCCTTTCAGTTTCAGGCGTGTTGCTTTACTCTTTTGTCCTCGCAGAAAAAGAGGCGTCTTCTCTTCTCTGGAGCCAGGATTGGTTAGCTTTTTTTAGATGAGGATTGGTTAGCTAGAATGCTTGATCGTGGTGTAATCGAATGTCCTGGGAAGAAGAACAGCTGGCAATTATTTCTCCCTCTCCTAATATGAGCCACCTTTTTGGTTCAGTTTCACCAAATAAAACCCATCTTCTCAGTTCAGTTTCTCCTAATATAAGACTTCAGTTCAGTTTCCCCTGATATAAGCCCCCTTCCTAGTCCAGGTACATATCTAATCATTTTTAGATATTTTTATGGCCATCTATACCATATTTTACATATGCACGACATGATATCACGGAAGCATATGACCAGACAAAAGATTTTTCACCCTGTTCTGGTCTAACATCAAGTGTAGCAGATGGTGAATGTTCAGATAACCTTGTGCTGACAGAAGGCCCAGAAGATAACATACTTTCATGTATTACTCCAAACTTGGCGGTAGAGCTCCAGTGACAGCTTCGTCGTCATGTTCAGACTCTGTTTCAGTTCAGTTCTAGAGTAGGCACCAAAGCAATCCCAGCCCGGAACTGCATCCGCAAATTTACCAATTATAAGTTGGCCACTTCTCCTATTTCCTCGCTGACCCTCATGCGAACGTTGCATTGTTAGAGTAAGTGCGCCCACGCCCTCCCCTCACACTCACAGTAAACAGAAGAGCACCAGCACCACCATTATTTCACAACAGGTTTGCAAACTGCGAAAGAGGATCTAAGCACATAGTTCGAAGACAGGGGGTACAACATGGCTTAGCTATCATCTGCCGACACTACGCTAAGTTAACCGGATAGCTTTGGCCATCTCTGTTGTCTATGTTACTAGCCGGCATCAGCTTCCTGCTGTCCAAGGAGTTCTCTACTAGTTACACATGACATAAAGATTTAATTGTTTAGCCTAAAAATTGAGAGAAAAGCTATTCATCAACTAGATGTTTAGCTTTGTATCTCCTCTTGAAAACGAACTGCCTGAACTGCTTGGTTTCATTCATCAGGTCCAGCGTTGGCTTCTGCTGGATGGTCGCCATCTCAGTCTCCAGCATCCTCTTCCGTTTAGCGAGCGACCGGATCGCATCCTCCTTCTCATTTTCCTTCTGCATGTTCTCCTCCTGCTCCCCATCGTCTCTTTCTGTGTCGTCGATCACAAACTGTAAAAGTGACAAAGTATGGCTTCTGTTAGTGTCAACAGGTCAGTGCTACATCACACTGTTGCGGACTACAGCTAAACCCGGCAATAAACTGAAAGAGGAACCGATGGTGCTGTCAGATTTACCTCAAGATCTTGAATTAGCGAATCAAGGGACTTTATTTTCCGGTGAGGCCAGCGAGGTATTCCATATTGCCGACATTTCTTCTTCAGTATGCTGAGTCCGATCTGCAGAGTCCTAGATGCTTCTCTGATTGGAAGATGGAAGTACTGAGCAATGTCACCTAGAGTAATGCTAGCTATATACTCCCGCTGGGCTCTTCTCTGCTTCTGAACTGGTGTTGGATACTCTGCATTGGTCATATGGAGAATGGAATCAGCATACTGAAGAAAAAATGACAAGTAACAGGACATGAAACAACACAAACAAGATACAACTTCAGAAGGCATGATACTTCTAAAATTACTAAAATTGTTCATCCTATTTAAGGTACCAGCAAGGAAAATACAAAGTAAGCAACGACGGGCATTCAGGCGAGAAGTTCCATGAAGAGCAAGTAAGCAACGAAGAACATTCACACCAGAAGTTCCATGAAGAGCAAAGGCATTTCATTGTATCCATTTATATTATAGTTTATAAAATGCAATGCGTGCATTCTACAGTTCAAAGGTGATTTCCAGTTTATAAAATGCAATAATTGCTACAAATAAGTAATCACACAAACTGAAAAAAAAGGTACTTTTTGGCTGAACATAAAGCTTCTATTTTTTTTTTTGGAGAAAACACAAAATTTGCATCCCGATGCATTTATAGAATGCCCCAGAGAAGGCGATTACAACACACAATCCGAAGGGGGTTGGCCTGGCAACAGGGTACTAGGCCCAGTTTTCCCAGCCATTTACCAAATAAGAGCCTCATGCAAAACGCATGATCATGTAAATCAGGTGCAACTTAATGCAAACCTTATGTCACTTTATAACCTCCTATTCAGTAACCACAAGGATATTTAAACTAAGTTGCAAGGACGGTATCTGCAAGCTGAGACTTCTGTAACCAATAAGATAGGGTACCAAAGCTGCCACAAAATATAATTTGAGGTTGAAATTGTCAAGTCCATCATATATTGTACTCCCTCCCTTCCAAATTATAAGATGTTTTAGATATTTCAATGTGGACTAGATACAGACTGAAATGAATGAACACATTAAAACGCGTCAAGATACATGCAATTCCAAAAAAGGTAGAACATCTTATAATCTAGAATGGAGAGGGAGTAGCACTTTCCCCGCGTCGATTGTCTATGAGAGAGAGAAGATATATTATTACTGCATAATCTATTAATCCATTGGGGATTGGGTTATGATATCTCACTCTAGTCTTTACTCACACCTTATTTTTCAAAAATAATGAAGGTAATGCTCCAAATCAGTTTTATCTCTTTTTTTGCAGAGAAATGCTCCAAATCAGTTGTCCGAAGTTTGACCTAGATGCTCCCATTTATATAAACTTAGTTTCTCTAGAGGTCACACGTAACCACATGAACATGTAGTGATAAGATAAGTAAAATTAGTGTATAAAATCATATGAAATAGTCTTGTTGGCATATTGCATACCATGGATTGAAACATACATTAAGGTTCTACACATGAAGGTAACATTTTCTGGTCTCTTGTTGATCTGGTTCTGATCATTCACTAGTTCTATGATTGAGCTTGCAATTTGGTGGCCTCTGGCTTCCTTTTTTCTTTCGGAAAATTACTCGCATCTCCCTTTTTGTTCTCATCTTTGTTTGCTTGCATTGGAAGCTCATCAATTCAGTGCACGTGTCCCTTACAATGGTTGTTTTGTCCTCCGTTATGACGCACCTTTTGGGGGTCATATGGCAGATCCCATCGGTGAGAATGACACGTGATCCGGACATGGCGCTGTTGCAGGCTGGTGTTGTCACCCATCCTAGTGGCATGATACGCCAAAAGCCCTTCTTATTCTAAATCTCTGATTGGTTCCATGAGCTCCATGATCAGATCGTGTCCACGACGATGAACTTTTGGTATGAATTCAGCATTGAACAATTTTGAAACATGCTAAGTTAGTATTTATATGCTTTGGAGCAATTATGTATGTAAAAAATGGAGTTGTAATCATAGATTGTATCTTTGTTTAGCCTGCTCCGTAAATCATATGTTCATTTCTTTTCTTCATCTGTTTAGTTGTTTCCTGATGATTTCCTATTCGAAATCGATAACGATACTTAATTTTGGAAGGAAGCCAAGACTCTTCAATTGTGGCCTCCCAAATTTCTTTAAGCCGCAGACATTCTTCTTTGATCGACAAATCTCAGATTTTGTTTTCTTTTGTTTTAAGAATATAAAAGATTGATAGATTATTCAAGAGATGGCCTGTTGCTTTTTTTGGGGGGTGGCAGCTAGCTAGTCCATTGTCATGGTAGGATGATAGGTTGCCTAGGTCTTAAAACAAAACTCGTTTCACTTGTCACTTTGTAAAAGACCTCCCCCTCCCAGTTTGCCTTAGCCCGACCTAAACCCCCAGTTTCCACTGGTTGAACATCCACCACGTTAAGGACAACGCTAAAACCTCTCGCACGAGTGTCAGATTCCCATTTACATGTAATAGATTTCACAATGGAAGAGATGTATTCACCTTCACCAGATTGGGGAGGCCCATCTGAATCCGGCCCTGGCTGTTGAACCTTAACAGGAATCATGTCCTTTGCTTCTAAAGGGGTCATTTGCTCATCTGAATCAGGCCCTTGCTGTTGAACCTTAACAGGAATCATGTCCTTTACATCCAAAGGGGTCATTTGCTCATCTGAATCAGGCCCTTGCTGTTGAACCTTGATAGGAATCATGTCCCTTGCATCCAAAGGGGTCCTTTGCTCATCTGAACCAGGCTCTGCCTGTTGAACCTTAACAGAAATTGTATCCTTTGTATCCAAAGGGGTCATTTGCTCATCCGACTGTTGAACCTTAACAGGAATCATGTCCTTTACATCCAAAGGGGTCATTTGCTCATCTGAATCAGGCCCTTGCTGTTGAACCTTGATAGGAATCATGCCCCTTGCATCCAAAGGGGTCATTTGCTCATCTGAATCAGGCCCTTGCTGTTGAACCTTAACAGAAATTGTATCCTTTGTATCCAAAGAGGTCATTTGCTCATCCGAATAAGAGCCCGAATGTTGAACATTAACAGAAATCCTGTCGTTTGTATCCAAAGGGGTCTTTTGCTCACACTGAATGATTTCAGTGTGAACCTTCTTACAAACTGTATCCTTTGTATCCAAAGACGTCTTCTGCTCAGCCGAAGCACACGGAATGAGTTCAGTGTGAACCTTCTTAGAAACTGTACCCTTTGTATCCAAAGGGGTCCTTTGTCCAGCCGAAGCACACTGAAAGAGTTCAGTGTGAACCTTCTTACGAAGTGTATCCTTTCTATCCAAATGGGTCTTTTGCTCAGCGGAAGCACACTGAATGTGAACCGTCTTAGGAATTATTCCCTTGGCATCCAAAGGGGCCTTCTGCCCATCCGAATCACACTGAATGAGCTCCGGAACCTTTTCCAATTTCTGAATCGGAAACAGCTTTAGCAGGTCGTTGTAGAGGGAAGGCGCACAGCAGACCAGCCTCGCATTCCTGACAATAATAATAAGGCCAAACAGAGAGAAAGTCATAAGTAAGCTTCCAGCAGTCAGCACCGAATCGCAGTAATCAGGCACAGACCGAGTTGTATATGTATAGATGGGCCGGCGCGGAAGAAGGAAATCTATATAGATATTGGGCATTTGAGCTTGGGTTGATGGTCCTGTCCGTACCCGGAGGGGGAGAGCAGGGGCGGCAGCGTGGGCGGCGGCACGACCCCGGCGACGGAATCGAAGGCGAGGATGCAGCGCCAGGGCCCCACGAGCTGGCCCTCCCTGAAGACGGGCCTGCCGCGCCAGTCGGTGGGGAGCAGCCGCGGCGCGCCGACGGGGAGCGGGACCTCGCGGCAGGCGGAGGCGGAGAAGGCGAACGCCCGCTCCACCCAGCGCTCCCACTCGCGGCGGCCGGCCACCCTGTACCCGTGCGCGCTCCTCACGGCACCTGCATGGAATGGGAGCGCCGCGTCAGTACTGCTGGCGCACGGCGCCGTGCGGCGCGGGGGTGAGGAGGAGGAGGAGGAGGAGGGTGAGGAGAGCGTGGGAGATGCGCGACCTTGGTTGACGGTGCTGACGAAGACGGCGAGCGCGGAGAGGGTGGCGGCGGCGGCGGCGGCGTCCATGGGATGGAAAGGGAGGGGGTTGGGGGGAGGGGGAGCGGAGATTGGTTGGGGGAACTTGAAGGGTTTTTTGCTAGTACCAGTAGTAATATTTCCCAAAATGTTTGTGTGTTGTGTTAGACGGCGGCGAGTTTTGGATCGAGCTTTTTGGATGCTGGAGATGCAAATGTGGGTTTCTTTCTTGTGCCAGCAAAGAAAATGTACACTTCCTCACTCATTCTCAGCCCATTAATTAATGGCCTTCCGTTTCTGGGCTGGTACAGATGGACTCCACCACACTATCTGCTGAAGTGAAATATGTATTCTGTCATTCACGGTTTTTATTTTACATGCAGAGCAAAACATCTCTTTGCTCGATGGGTGTGTGGGAATGGGGAGGAGAAACTGCAATGGAGATGCGCTGTGCTTTTTCAGTGACGTTCTCTCTCCCCCCTCTCGAGGCTCAAGCTCAGCGGACCCGTGGTCTCTCTCTTCTGACCGTTTGGTTTTGCTCGGTCACACGCGGAAAACTGGGTGGTGGGGCCACCTGGTGTGTGTGTGGTCACATCACTGTCCCACTGGGTCGCCGGGCGTGAGTGAGCATAAAGCGCACGAGAGAACCCGGGCGGAGCTTACAGGTGGCAGTCAGGGGCGCAGCGGCGATGCGACCAGCTCGGTCTAGCTTCTCATAAAAATCACCGGAGGAGCCTCTTCTTGCCCATTTTGATGCGGTGCACATCGACTCTGGAAACAACTACAGATGCGAACCATTTTGATGTTGAAAGTCACACGTGATTAGACACTCCTGACTGCCTAATCACGTGTCACTATCAGCGTCATTTTTTTTCTTCCAGATGATCAGACCAGAAATAAGGTATACGTTAAAATTCACTTCTTCTTCATTTTAACCGTGAACGAAGGGGCATAGATACTGCATTAGCTACTAGCTTTGTTTTACCGAGTCTACCCCATGAGCCTAACTAATCCATTAATTCCTAAGCAAAACTATCTTCATATATGGTCTCTAAGCTCAGCGCCAACACTAGTAGAAAACGGGCCTTCGGTTTTGAGCCCTGAGACCCTTTAGTCCTGGTCCTGTCTGGAACCCAGACTAATGCTACCTTTAGTCCCGGTTCCAACAGCTAGGATGGCATCTCGAGGTCGAAACCCTCTAGTTCCGGTTCCAGGCAAACATTTAGTCCCGGTTTGATATACGAACCGCGACCAAAAGTCTCATTTTATATATGTTTCATCCCTTCTCGCCCGAGTCAGCCGTTGCATTTTCTGTATCAGTGCGTGGAGAGCTGGCTCGAGCTGTTCTTCGTGTTCTTCGCGTGAAGCTCGAGTTCATCAGCGTTGCCGTCGATTTGTGAAGATTTGAGGCTTTCTGGCTTCTAAAAGGTTAGCCATTGTATCCTATTATCTCTTATTGCTATTTTTTGCTCATTTCATACTTTAGAAGTATAGAGATTGGTGGATTTAGCTTTAGGAGTAATTTTGTGGGAATTAGTTTGATCTATACATGTGGTGTGAGCTCAAATTTTAGCTACCTAGTTTGCGTATGTGTGAAGATGTGGTCAACTTAGCTCAACAATAGCTCAACTTTAGCTCAACTTAGTTATTTATGTATATAATAATATGTCGCATATCCGAGCCACGCAGCCGTATACGATGGTCGACAACAGCGAGGTCCCCTACGGCGGCGTCGTGAACAACTCCTCCTTTTCGGATGAGGTATTATTAGCACATCTAGATGTCATGTCGTCTCTCTAATATAAAATAATTTTTAATTTAGGGTGAGAATTTCCTAATTTAATTTTTTCAATTATAAATATTAGGAATCAGTATGTGAGTGCGGTATTCGTGATGGATGTATCCAGTTTCAACATTGTCTACAAGGAAAAGTCATTCTCCTAAAAGAATTAAATTTTACAAGGGGCAGAAGAGAAAGACCGATGAAAATTTGAGTAGGACCGAAGAGAAGCTAAGGCTAGCTCATGATACAATCCACAAGATGAAGCAAGATTTAAAAACTCTGAACGAAAAAAGAGACATGGTTGTGGAAAAGAAGGGGGAAATAGAGTTGGATTTGGCGGATATCATCGATGGACACATGATCCAGACTCGTGAAACTAGGGAAAGAACGAGGTTGAAGATTAATAAGATGAAAAAGGCAGCTCTCCGAAATGAAATGTTCCAACATTACTCATTCGGTGTCATTGTTCTCCTAGTCGCGATTATAATCGCCATGTACGGTTTTTAAAAATGTCCAAACTAGTGTTGTCGTACTGTGTTGGGACTCAGAATTATTGTTAGCATTGTGATTGCGCTAGTATTGTGATGAACTCTATATTAATTTGAGCACTTATTCTCTATATATATAATTGTGTGTAGATGAGACGACAATGGATGTACAGTGACCGGCGATCTAATGAGTTCATGCAAGGCGTGCGGGAATTTGTCGAGGTTGCTAAGGCAAACGCGCAGAATGGTTTTATGTGTTGTCCATGTTGTGCGTGTCGGAACGAGAGTGATTACCCCGACTCACGGGATATTCACATCCACCTCTATACGTCCGGTTTCATGCCCGGCTATAAATGTTGGACCAAGCATGGAGAAATAGGGGTCATGATGGAAGACTACGAAGAAGAAGATAACGACGACTATCCTATGTTTCATGAACAGTGTGAGACAGAAAATGTCGAAAATGAAGAACAAGAAGAAGAAGAAGTTGAAGCACCAGATGAGGCTGTTGATGATCTTGGTCGGGTCATTGCTGATTGATACACCGGGTGGTGTTGTTGGGAAACCCCAAGAGGAAGGTGTGAAGTAGTGCAGCAGCAAATTTCACTCAGTGATGAAATCGAACCAGTAGGAGATGAAGAACACGTCTGAAAGTTGTTGGTGGCGCCGTTTACGATCACCAACGTGGAACCTGCACAACACAATCAAACTACTTTGCCCCAACGAAACAGTGAGGTTGTCAATCTCACTGGCTTGCTGTAACAAATGATTAAACGTATGTGTGAAGGATGATGTTTGCAGAGAATCAAAGTAACAGTTTGCAGTTCGTTGTATTATCAGTTTAAAGAAAAGGACCGGGGTCCACAGTTCACTAGTGGTGTCTCTCCATAATAACAATAATAGCATACATGCGGGTAAACAAATTACAGCTGGGCAATTAATAGAATAAAGAGCTGCATAATGATGCATATACTAATGACATGATGTCTAGTGTGAGATTTATTTGGACATTACAACAATATACATAGACCATTCCAACCGCATTTATGACTAACAATCCACCTTCCGGCTAGTGTCCGCACCCCTTTCAGTATTAAGTTGCAAGCAACAGATTATTGCATTAGGCAAAGTGTGTAATGTAAGTAATAGCATCATCCTTAGATAAAGTACTACTGTTTTATCCCTAGTAGCAACAGTACATCTACAACCTTAGAGCTTTCTGTCACTGCCCCAGATTAAATAGAGACATGAACCCACTATCGAGCATAAATACTCCCTCTTGGAGTCACAAGCATCTACTTGGCCAGAGCATCTACTAGCAACGGAGAGCATGCAAGATCATAAACAACACACAACATGATATATTATGAAGCAATGACAAAGTATTCAATATTCATCAGATCCCAGCAAACACAACATGTAGCATTACATAAAGATGATCTTGATCATGATAGGCAGCTCACAAGATCTAAACATGATGGCACAATAGGAGAAGACAACCATCTAGCTACTGCTATGGACCCGTAGTCCAAGGATGAACTACTCACGCATCAGTCCGGAGGCGGGCATGGTGATGTAGAGCCCTCCGGTGATGATTCCCCTCTCCGGCAGGGTGCCGGGAGCAGGTTCTGAACCCTCCCAAACTAGGGTTGACGACGGCGGCGGCTCCGTGAGGAAAAGTGGAAAAGTGTTCGGGTTGTTTGCCTTAGGTTTTCAGGGGAATTAAATAGGCGAAGGGGCGAAGGCGGTGGAGCCCCGAGGGCCCCACCTCAGGTGCCCGCGCGGCCAAGGAAGGTGTCGCGCCACCCCTTGAGGTGGCCGCCTCGGTGCCCGTCTCCTTTTCCCCCTCGGACTTCTGGAACGTGTCTGGAATTCTAAGATCTTCGGTATAAGAATTGTCCAATTCCGAGAATATTTCCTTAAGTGGATTTCTGAAACCAAAAACAGCAGAAAACAGGGAACTGGCACTGTGGCATCTTGTCAATAGGTTAGTTCCAGAAAATGCATAAAACAATATAAAATGTGTATAAAACATGTAGGCAATTGGTATAATATAAGCATGGAACATAAGAAATTATAGATACGTTTGAGACGTATCACTGATGCGAAGCGAGACTGCGAAAGTGAAAAGGAGAGGCTGAAGTTCGGGCAGATGTTAGAGGATCACAAAAAATTGTTGTACCCAACTTGCAAAAATGACCAGAAAAAGCTGGATACCACGCTGGAATTGCTGAGATGGAAGGCAGAGAACGGCGTGACCGATAAGGGATTTTAAAAGTTGCTAAAAATTATGAAAAACAAACTTCCAGAGGATAACGAATTGCCCGTCAGTACGTACGAAGCAAATAAGGTTGTCTGCCCTCTAGGATTAGAAATGGAGAAGATACATGCATGCCCAAATGACTGCATCCTGTACCTCGGTGAGTATGAGAATTTGGTTGCATGCCCGGTATGCACTGCATTGCGGTACAAGATCAGACGAGATGACCCTGAAGGTGTTGAGGGCAAGGGCACCAGGAACAGGGTTCCTGCCAAGGTGATGTGGTATGCTCCTGTAATACCACGGTTGAAACGTTTGTTCAGAAACAAAGAGCATGCCAAGTTGATGCGATGGCACAAGGAAGACCGTAAGAAAGAAGAGATGTTGAGACACCCCGCTGATGGGTCGCAGTGGAGAAAAATCGATAGAACGTTTCCCGACTTTGCAAATGAAGCAAGGAACTTAAGGTTTGGTCTAAATACAGATGGCTTCAATCCTTTTGGGGAGCAGAGCAGCAGTCATAGCACCTGGCCTGTGACTCTATGTATCTATAACCTTCCTCCGTGGTTGTGCATGAAACGGAATTTCATTATGATGCCATTGCTCATCCAAGGCCCGAAGCAACCCGGCAACAACCTTGATGTGTACCTCAGGCCATTAGTTGAGAAATTTTTACAGTTGTGGCAGGAAGAAGGTGTACGTGTGTGGGATGAGCACAAACAGGAGGAATTTGACCTACGAGCGTTGCTGTTCGTAACCATCAATGATTGGCCTGCTCTTAGTAACCTTTCAGGACAGACAACCAAGGGATATAATGCATGCACACACTGTTTAGATAAGACTGATAGTGTATATTTGGCTAACGGTCAGAAGAATGTGTACCCTAGGCATCGTCGTTTTCTTCCACCCACTCATCCCTTAAGAAAAAAAGGCAAGCATTTTGGTGAGGCGGAAAAAGGGAAGAAGCCCACCCTTCGTTCTGGTGTTGATGTATTTGATATGGTTAAGGATTTGAAAGTAATCTTTGGAAAGGGTCCTGGCAGCCTACGTGTTCCGAATGACGCTAACGGACACGCACCCATGTGGAAAAAAAATTTATATTTTGGGAGCTACCCTATTGGGAAATCCTAGAGGTCCGTTCTTGTATCGACGTGATGCACATGACGAAGAATCTTTGCTTGAACCTTCTAGCCCACTTCGGTGTGTATGGGAAGAATAAAAAAGATACACCGGGAGCACGAGAGGACCAGCAACGTTTGAGAGAAAAGGACAGCATCCATCAAGAGCCGTTTGAAGGTCCTGCCAGCTATACTCTTACCAAAGAAGAGAAGGACATATTTTTTGAGAGTCTGAGTAGTATGAAGGTCCCATCTGGATTCTCATCGAATATAAAGCGAATAATAAATATGGCTGAGAAAAAATTCCAAAACCTAAAGTCTCATGACTGCCACGTGCTTATGACCCAATTGCTTCCGGTTGCATTGAGGGGGCTTCTACCGGAAAGTGTTCGACAACCCATTGTGAAGTTATGTGCATTCCTGAATGCAATATCTCAGAAGGTAATCGATCCAGTGAGTCTACATAGCTTACAGATTGATGTGGTTCAATGTCTTGTCAGTTTCGAGTTGGTGTTTCCACCATCCTTCTTCGATATTATGACGCACCTGATAGTTCACCTAGTCGAAGAGATTTCCATCCTCGGTACTGTATTTCTACACAATATGTTCCCCTTTGAGAGATTCATGGGAGTCTTAAAGAAATATGTTCATAACCGTGATAGGCCAGAAGGAAGCATCTCCAACGGCTTTGGAACAGAGGAGGTCATTGGGTTTTGTGTGGACTTTATTCCTGATTTTAAGCCGATTGGTGTTCCTGAATCGCGGCATGAGGGGAGATTGAGTGGAAAAGGCACTCTCGGAAGGAAAACAATGATCTGTATGGACGGTCATTCTTTCACTGAAGCACATTTCACAGTTCTGCAGAATTCCACCTTTGTGGCTCCTTATATTGAGGAACACATTAATATTGTATTGTCCAAAAACCCGGAGATGGATGACTCCTCGATAAAAGATGCACACATGGCGAATTTCAGTGGTTGGTTGCAAGCACATCTCATGAATAACAACACTGTTGACATGGAGTTGTACTCATTGGCCAGCGGACCATCTTCGACCATATCAACTTTCGAAGGGTACGAGATAAATGGGAATACATTTTACACGATGGCACAAGATAAAAATAGCACCAACCAAAACAGTGGTATCCGCTTTGATGCAACAAACGACAATGGAAGTAAGGACACATATTATGGTTACATAGAGGAGATATGGGAACTTGACTATGGACCTTCTTTTAAGATCCCTTTGTTTCGGTGCAAATGGGTCAAGATGACAGGGGTACATGTAGACACCCAGTACGGAATGACAACGGTGGATCTCCAGAATCTTGGGTACCTAAACGAACCATTCGTCCTAGCCAATGATGTGGCTCAAGTTTTTTATGTGAAGTATATGTCTACTAGACTGAATAAAAGAAAATCAAAACAAAACATTATCCGGTGAGACAAAGCGTCACATAGTTCTTTCAGGGAAAAGAAACATCGTGGGAGTGGAGGACAAGACAGACATGTCAGAAGATTACAATAAATTTGATGAAATCCCACCCTTCAAAGTCAACATTGACCCAAGTATCAAGTTAAACAACGAAGATTCTCCATGGTTACGCAGCAATTATAATAAAGCGAAACACTAGATGGTGATGTGTAATAATGTATTAAACCTTTTATGTAACTGTATGTGCCAGAAGCTGTAATAATGTATTCTGTGTCATCACGCCGCCTTATTTCAAGTTATTATTAGTTTAATTGTAAAAAATAATGCAAAAGATCTGAGTTTACCTCATATTTAATTGAAAATGGCAACATGGTTAATAGTTTAATAGCTAAAATAATTATTTTAAGAAACAGAAAATGGTTTTAGATTAGTTATTCAAATTGAAACACTTTTCATGTTCAAAGTTTTGTCAGAATCCAAATATGTAGTCAGAAGTTATTCAAACGTATGTTCAACCTCTTTTGAAATTGCAAAATGAAAAATATTTGAGTTTTGGCGCAAAAACACCCCTTTAGTCGCGGTTGGTTTTACGAACCGCGACTAAAGGGGTGGCAACGCGCGCGAAAACTGAGCGGCCGAAAACTTAGTTGCTCGTGGTTCGTGGCTCAAACCGCGACTAAAGGGGTACCTTTAGTCGCGGTTTGAGCCACGAACCGCGACTAATGGGCTACGGTATAAATACTCCTTCTTCGCCATCCCGGTTCAATCCACGAACCGGGACAGCGCTAAGGATCCACCAGGACGCCGCCAGGCTGCCCAAATCGAGCGCGCCGCCTCACCGGTGTCCGCTGTCGCGCGCCGCCGTCCGCTGCCGGTGCTGCCGCGCCCGCTCCTCTCCCTCACCACTGTCGAGGAGGCCACCGCCGCGCCCGCTTCCTCTCCCTCAACGCCGCTGCCGAGCTCGCCGTCCCCGCTTCCTCTTCCTGTCCCTCAACGCCGCTACCGAGCTCGTCGTCGCCGTCACCGTCCCCGTCCCCGCCGAGCTCGCCGTCGCCGTCCCAGCCGGTGAGCATTCCTCTCCCCTCACTTAGTGAAATTGTTGATTTAGTGTTAGGGTTAGGGTTAGTTGATTTAGTGAAATTGTTTTAGAAATTTAGTTGATTTAGGAATTTAGTTGATTTAGGAATTTAGTGTATTAGCGAATTGTTATAGTATTTTAGTTTCTTAGCAAATTGATGTTTAAATTTAGTATGTGTTCATAGTTGTAGTTTATATTTTACAATGTGTTGGAATTTTAAATCGATATAGTGATGTTTTTGGAAATGTGTTAGGAAATGTGGCAAATTTAATTTCGTAGCATTATGTTTAGGAAAACTTAGCAAATTGTTTTAGGAATTCTTAGCAAATTGTTGGAATTTTATATATTTACATGTTGAAATTTTACAATGTTTTAGAATTTGCAAAATATTTTACAATATGTTGCGACATGTCGAGTTAATAATGTAAAGATTCATAGTTTCGAGATGGACGAGACTATGGATGTTATAGACTGGGCTCCGCCGGGTTGGCACTGGGAGGTGCTACCTTCTGGTGCGCGCAGATTGGTGAGGAATGAGGGAACCATCGTCGACCCGGAGCTTCTTTGGTTGCGGTCACGTGGGCCACGACGGGTACAGAGGGTGCCGGCCCCCGAGGAGTTGGTACGTCCTCGTGTCAGGGCGGAGGACGAGCACGTCCGTCGGTACATGGTCGCGTTGGACGTCCGTCCGTCCACCACTTGGCAGCATCTTCAGGGATCTCACATTAGTTATGATCCTGTTTGGGTTCCTTCACTTTGGGTTTTCAACGCTCGCGGCATGTTTCCGGCGGTTCGACGTCCATTTTGATTAGCGTGATGTATTATGGATGCGATATATATTATTATGACTTGTAACGAATTGATGTTATTGCTACTACTACTTTCAATCTCACTCTTTGTTGTTATTGCTAATAATTTTAATCTTTATTTAATCCTTCTTCTTTATAGTTAAGCTATGGACCACAACGGTACCGGATACCTTAGGAAGATGCATTGTTGAATTGTTGAACATAATAGGGGAAAGCCGACAAGAAGATGTAGAGAACTTTCTAGATGACGGCTCACAGTATCTGAATGAAGATGGTTATGGGTTGTTGAATGATTTGTTACGAGGACACAACCCGCAAATAAGTATTGATGTCGATACTAGCGCTGGACCCTCAACCAGCAAGTCCTCCGATGTAAATATTTAAATCTTTGCTCATGATATATATCACTAGTTAGACCTTCACACATTGAGCATATATTTAACGAATGTTTTTTTTAGACCTCCAAATCGAACAAATCTTCCACTTCAAGGTTACGTGGCCCGACCAAAAAGTGGGACGAGAATACACATATGAAGATTGATGTAGTCAATGCCGATGGGATCCCTTTGTAGCCCAAAAAGAGCGTGACAACATTTACAAATCAAGCAGTAGTTCTTGTTAGGGATATGATGCCGATCACCTGTCGAGAATGGAATAAGCCAGCAAGAGCCGACGGAATAAGTTTTGTCTCTGGCGATTTAAAAAAATCTATTTGGGAGAAGCTGATACCACATTTCACTATTTCATTATTATTTGATTCAACTCTATTTTCGTAAAGTGCGAGAAACAGCCACCGGCGACTAATCTATGTGGATACTTCGTTTGTGAGTACGTGCGCATGTGTGTCAGTGCGCGGACTTCTACACATGTACGTTAAACATTAATATATATATTCAGAGTTTTACTTTTATTAATGACAATTTATATATTCATATCGACCTTCTTTTTGACACAGAATGTGGCTTCGCGGCCGGTACTCCCAGCAAAGCAACGCATAAAAGCAATTCAACAGGAAATTGTTGGATTTTTGCTTGACGAGGTCATAGCCCCAATAGGAGAATACCATATAAACCGTCGTTAGTGATATTCATGTAATTCTCGTGTTCGGAAGACACTCGTGTATATATGAGCGTTGTATATATGCTCGTACGACTGACTCGTTATATTATATATGCATATATTCTTAATTTAGACTCGTCATATAATATATGCATCGATGTGTGTAATTGTAGCGTACGAATAATAGTTTAAATTATAAATAAAACAGAAAACAGAAAACAAAATCCTAAAACCTAAAACCCCTCGAACTTTTTAGTCCCGGTTTGTGATACAAACCGGGACAAAAGGTCATCGCCTGAGCAGCTCGCTGCGCGCCCACGTGGATTCCTATTTGTCCCGGTTTCAGACCGAACCGCGACTAAAGGTGGTGGCCTTTAGTCCCGATTCCGCAGTCCCGGTTCGTAAACCGGGACAAAAGGCCCTTACCAACCGGTACTGTTAGCCTGTTTTCTACTAGTGCAAGCCGGTCGGCGCCTACATTTTGGAGCACGATGTCCGGTAACAGCTGCATTGAAGCTAGGTCCGCAGTCCGCACCAAGAAAAATGACGTCAAAACCATAAGCAAACCAGCCCCAAAATCCTTTGTCGTCCAGTTACACAACGTCGACGCTAAGCACTGACCTCAAGGGCCAGATATGAAAATAGTTTGGACATCTGTTCTCTATGGGCGCGTTTGGTAGTCTATGAAGTTTTTTTTTCATGGGTACGAAAACGGGCCGTTTGAACGGACAGATGTCGCCTAGAGGGGGGGGGGGGTGAATAGGCGATTAAAAACTTTTTCCGGGGAGCAGGAATTTCCGGTATAAGTGAGACTCGGAAATTCCGGTCAACCGGAAATTCCGAGTCAAGATGGACCGGAAATTCCGGTATGCTTGATAAAGGCGGAATAAAACTAGTGTTTTACTTTAGCAAGCATACAACCTAAATATACTAGGTTCACCTATGTGCACCAACAACTTATGCTAAGCAATACAAGTAACAAGGTGATAGTAAGATATATATATTGACTTCAAGCACGAAGGCTATCACAATGTAAAGTGCATAAGTAAAGAGCTCGGGTATAGAAGTAACCGAGGCACGCGGAGACGAGGATGTATTCCCGAGTTCCACCCAAAGGGTGTACGTCTCGTTGGAGAGGTGTGCGCAACCACAACAGGTTAGCCGCAACGCCACCAAGGCTCACCTTCTTCTCCTGATGAACTCAACCACAAAAGGTTGCGAGTTCACCTTCCACTATTGATCCCCTTTTGGGCGGAGATCGAATCCCTTACAACAATCTTGAGGCACACACCCACAACTTAATTGGGGGCTCCCAAGTCTTGAGGCACACACCCACAACTTAATTGGGGGCTCTCAAGTGACCACAAAAGGTCTTGACCACAAAAGGTCTTGGCCACAAAAGGCCGGCCACAAAAGGCGTCTAGGGTCCAATGACCCAAGAGTAACAAGCTCACAAGTAACACCACCACGAATCCTCGTGGAGGGCTCAAACCGATGCAAATGCAATGGCAAGAGCACACGAAGTGCTCAAGTCCTTCACTCTCAAATTCCAACAAAGCAACAAATGCTTATGGGGGAATAAGAGAGGAAGAACACAAGAAACCACAAAGGAGTCAAATCCTTCACTCCCAAATCCCACCAAAAGCAACTAATGCTTGTGGGGGGAGAAGAGAGGAAGAACAAAGAGAAGAACCACAAAGGAACTCCAAGATCTAGATCCACTAGGTTCCCCTCACTTAGAGGAGAGATGGATTGGTAGGATTGTAGATCTAGATCTCCTCTCAACTTTCCCTAAAGAATATGCAAGAATCTATGGAGGGATTGAGAGGGAAGTGAGCTTTCCAAGGTCAACAATGGAGTAGGAGAGAGAGGGAAAACGTGCTGCCTTGGATGTCCTGAGGAAGAAGAAGGGGAGGGCTATTTATAGCTCTCCAGGAAATATAGCCGTTGGCTGTTTCGAAACTCGGAAATTCCGGTATAAGTGAGACTCGGAAATTCCGGTCAACCGGAAATTCCGAGTCCATGAAATTTCCGAGCTGAAATTCCGGCTGGAGTCAGAACCAAAACCAAACTATTCCTTAGCCGTTTCCGCGAGGCTCTTTGAGGGCAACTCGGAAATTCCGGTATAAGTGAGACTCGGAAATTCCGGTCACCCGGAATATCCGGTCAAAGAAAATCTCCGAGCTAAATTTCCGGTTGGAGTCAGTGCCGAAAACAATTCTTTCCTTAGCCGTTTACGCGAGGCTCTTTGAGGGCAACTCGGAAATTCCGGGTCATCGAAATATCCGACCACAATTTCCGGTTGAGTCCAGCACCTCTTTTCCTTCTTTCCTTAGCCGATTTCTTGGACGAGTTGGGGAACCGGAAATTCCGGTGGAACGAAATATCCGGCCCCAATAATCCGGTTCAGAACAGCCAAACTAAAACCGCTATAACTTTTGCAAATGAACTCCGAATGAGGTGAAACCAACTTTGTTGGAAAGATAGCGACGAGCATCCCATAAATAGAGCAAAGTCACCACACATGGCAAGGTGTGGGACTTTCCTCATGGTCGAACCGGCAATATTTCCGCCACCGAAAACGCAAGAAGTTTGCCAACGTAAAACCGTTTTCGAAGCACTTGGGCTTGTCATGAGGAACACGACAAGCACCAACACCCAACATCCAAAACACAACAAGATGAACGAATGAAATCCCGAATTGGATGAGCTAGCGCTTGGCATGAAGATGAACCAAGCTCTAATTCCTCACATGGATAAGAGCCAAATAAGAACCAAGAAATATGATATGCCAAGTATGCAAAGGTTTGAGCTCTCCACAAAGATGCGATCAAGTTACTCACTCGAGAGCCCCTCTTGATAGTACGCCTATCTATCCTATAGACCTATCAAGATCATACCTTTGCCTTGAGCATTCCACTTGAATTAGATGATGACTATCTTGATCTCTTCAAGTGGATCATCTTTCTTGATTGCGCGTCCAAGCACATGCTTGATGAAGACTTCTCCAAATACTCCCCCATACCCATAATGGGAGAGTCTCGCTAGGCTCCGTCTTCATGTCTCCATAGCAAGCTCCAAGCATAGGATCTCTTCCAAAAGCTTCTCTTGGTCTTGCACATCTTATCCTTGATGACGATCACCACATGACGTCATCCTCCACGAGCTATATGAAATCTTCATTTGATGCAAGCCCATGGGAAGATACCTAACCCCACATAAAGATACCACACACACATATCATGGGTTAGTTCACAAAGCTATATGGACAAGTGATTACCATCCCAAGAGATACATGATCCCACTTGGGACATCTTGTAGCTTTATGTGTTGATCAACAACTTGATCAACCTTTTATCTTCCAAACTTTCTTTGCTAATATGATGTCTTGACTCCTTCAAGACATACTTGCATTGTGCTCAACTCAACACATGACCATCCATCATATACACCTTTAGATGGAACCTTGGTCATCAAATAAGCTTCAAGAGTCCAACACATGAACTCCACTATTTGCATGGACAAGATCTATAAAGATATCTCAATGCAAACATTAGTCCATAGAGGTTGTCATCAATTACCAAAACCACACATGAGGGAAAATGCTCTTTCAATCTCCCCCATTTTGGTAATTGATGACAATCCCTTTTACGAGGGTTTATATAAGGAATTGAACAACCATGCAATGCACTAAGCGAAGCAAGGATGCAAGAGAACAAACACGTATTCCAAACACGTATTCCCTTAAACCCTCTAAATCTCTCCCCCATTGGCATCCATTGCCGAAATGGGCGAAAAAATTAGAAGGCCAATATAGGAAGAGCTCCCCCATAATTTATGCATTTCTCATGATATGAGTGAAATCAAATGCACATATCCAATGACGAATAGATGGAGGGGATCAAACTATATTGAGGATCCAAAGATTGCACAAGAAAGATACCAATTGAAATCCACTAGAAGGATACCAATTGCAAAGGAAGGATGCATTCACAAAGAAGCAAGCAATCAAAAGATCCAAGAAAAACAATTGAGCACAAGAAGATATTATGATAAGATCAACCAAGTGTTCTAAAAATAAAGAGGGAACTCCCCAAGGTACATGCACAATGAAAGATTTGTATTTCAATATAGTGTGCATAACATGGAATCCTCACTTCCTCCTAGATAATTTTGAACACAAACAAATGTTGAGCAACAAGAAATAGAAGTGACAAATGAAGACTTGCTCAAACAAGAAAGGATGGGTGTGACATGGAAATACATTTTAGGAGACTAAAACAAGGATGAGCCAAGGCATCACTAGTCTTTCAAAATATGAGGCACATAGTGCATATCATGTATTTCGCATACAAGCACACCAAAGAGGATACATCAAATACGATCACAAGCTTATTAAGAGGCAATGAGATACCAATAGAAAAGCAAAGCTTGTGCCTTTTAGAGATCACCAAAGAATCAAGAAAGTAATAAAAGGTGATCACTAAAATTTTGAATACCAATTAAAGATGTAACTACACTCATGTGTATAAGTTTCTAAGTAGACACTAAGTCCACAAAGAAACATGCACACACAATGTAGGTACACGGTAAAGCACATGGTATCCAAGCGGAAGTCATAAATACACCGATAAGATTTTTGCATAAAAGCAAAGCACATAGCTCAAATTAATCTTAGAGGGCATAGATGAACTTCCAACACCAAATTCTCAAAGCATCACAAATACCCACATAGGATAAGTGATAGTTGAGATGCTTCGAGAAAGATAACAAATATCACATAAGGCAAATGATTTTGAGAATTCATCTATATTGCACATGAGAGACTTTGAAGAAGATTTGCTAGATTAACATATTGGGGATCGGTGAATCATGAAAATGATTATATATATTCCCCTTGATGTGTAACCATCCCGGCTTACTCACATTTGCAATGAAGATGTTTTGAAAAGAACTTTGCAAAAACCATATCAAATGCAACTTAGACATACTCATGCCAAAGAGCAACCTACACATGGTTGAGAGCTAGAAATATATGCATGAGTTAGATACTTGTTACCGAGATAGCATTGACGGTGTAGAAGATGAGAGTTCACAATCATCCAAGCTTGGCTCCAAAAAGCACATGGTGAAGACATCTTCTTTAATATGTGACAATCTTCCAATGCATCTCCCATGTACCTAAAATAAATCAAGTACACCATGGTACCCAAACTAATTGGGTCCAAAGTAGTTAGAGCAACTACAACACATAGGACAAACTCCACATAAATATGTGCATATTGATATGAAATAGACTTTCATGCACATCTTAACCATTTAGGATTTGATGGAGTTTATCCTATATATTGGATCAACAAAAGTAAGCATGCCATAAGATATACATATAATACATATGCATGAACAAAACTTTCAAGAACCAAATGAGATACAATTTGGACAAAACACCAATTAAATCAAGAAGCTACACAAAGGTGTGGCAAGAGAAAGATTTGTCCACATTATATCAAAGACCCAAATCAACACATGATTGGAGATACCAATATGAAAAGATATCAAATGAAAATATAGTCAAGGAATGACCATAACCCTCTACACTTTTCATGATGGTCCGAAGTACCAAGATGAAAAATGTTTGTCTTCCTAAGAGACATGTCATCGGGATCAAATACCAATTGAAGACAACTAATGTTCAATAACATATAGGATTGCTCCCCCAAGATTTGTGCATTCTTTATGATCTTGTATATGAATACAAAATGCACACAAATGAGATCATCACTCTCCATATACATTGTTAAAACATTAGTCATGTTCAAGAAGAGCAATAAGATACCAAACCAATTTTAAAGAATAGTGTTCTAAAGAGTATAGAGTAGCTTCCCCATGATTAGTGCATTTTTAAGATCTTGTATGTAAATACAAAATGCACACAAGTGGGATCATTACCCTCCATATATCTTTTTGAACACAAAGTTCAAGAAAATCAATAAGACCCGATATCAAATAAAAGGATGATGTTCTACTCAATGTAGGATAGCTTCCCCAAGAATAGTGCATTACTTAGAATTAAGTCTTTGAGTGTAAATGCACAATAATGGGATCCTTGCTTTTCCTAACTCAAGAAAGCACAACACAAATTATGAGTAGAGCAACAAAAAGATCCAAATGAAGCAAGGATGACAAAAGGGTGGTTAGACCAAAACAAACTTGGCGATAGAATAAGACAATTTATGAACAATAGCCAATGTGAAGATGATCAATGAATTTACCACAAATATAATTATCACTTGTCAAAGACAATGATCGTATGGAGATAGTTCTCGGTGGTACATGACATATATGTATTCAAGATCATATTCACAAAACATAAGCATGTGGCAAAATAAAAGAATTTAAAGTCAAGTTTATCTAGAGATTCTTGATGGCTTCAAATAATCGATGATCATACTAAGCATCAAGAAACTCTCTCACAAACAAGATACCAAAAGATGGGTGAACAAAAAGCATTTAAGCAAATATGGAACTTGTTTGAGTAACATGCCACCTAGGAACAAGATAATCAACAATATCAACTCTAGGTGACACTACCTCACATGTTCACATTTTCTAGGCTTGTAATATGCACATAGCTTATTACTCCCCCATAATGTGATAATCCATTCTTTATAACAAGAGGCAAAAGAAATCCAAGAGATAATTAATGGACATTAGAATTTGAATTTCTCATGAGTAAGACATACCACAAAGAGAGTAGATAACATTGATATATCACCACTAAGTGGCAGTCCTCATGAATACACATTTTAGGATAGTGAGTTACCAAAAGGCACATCACTCCCCCAAAATGGGATAGTCCATTACTATCCTTATAAGAGCCAATTAAGATGAAAGCAAATAGGCAAGAGGCTCAAAACATACATGGTGTGCAAACCAACATACACAAGCTTGATTACTCAACATAAGTAAGTAGAGTGCACATCACATACAAACACAAGTAAGGTACAAAACCAAACACATGCAAGGGTGCAAATAACTTTCAATATATATATATGAATTAAATACAAGTTACCGCAAGGAGGAGCATTGGATATATGCTAAGACAATATAATCCACTTGACTTGACTTGAGATAATATGGATGATGAAGATCCCTTAATTCTTCATGATGTAGTCAAGTCTCCAATGTCCTCCACCAACACCTATTGATCAAGTTTTAGCTTGTTGGTCCCCAACCAAGTTGGGTCCTAAGAGGTTAGTCACAATAGGCTTGGCAACCCAAATGGTTCTTTTCTTGACACCATTTTGAGTACCAACAAATTTGGCAAACACATTGCCAATCTTATCCTTCCTAAGAGAATGAACATGATCAATTATAGTGGGGTTGGATAAGGTACCGTGAGTGCATGAAGAAGCAAAGTGATCCTTCCCCCGACAATTGTAGCAAAGTCGGCTTTTACCTTTCTTCTTGGGAAGGGGAGGTTCTTCAACTTGGGAAGCTTGAGTTTGGACTTGATGTAGCTTCCCTTGTTGCTTCTTGCTAAGAGGCTTCTTCTTCAATGGGCAAGATCTAACATGGTGCCCTTCAACCTTGCACTTGAAGCACACAATCTTGGCCGAATCACTAACTTGTTCTTGGCCCTTCTTCTTGATGAACTTGTGCTTCATCTTGTTCTTGGACTTGTTCTTGTTATTGGAGTTGAATCCAAGTCCACTCTTGTCATGAGGAAGTTGTTGCACTCTCAACATGTTGTCGAGGGTGGACTTCCCTTCATGACACTTCTTCAAGTCTTTCTTCAAAGAAGTGACTTGTGCCTTGAGCTCTTTGAGTTCCTCTACATGGTTAGTTTCAACACCAATACTAGAGGAAGTAGATGCTACATTGTTAGAGCAACAAGGCAAGGAATGTAATTCATCACAAGATTTAGCAATAGTATGTGATGTAGAATTACTAGTACTAGCACATTGCAATAGAGTATTAGAAGTAGAAGTTGTGCTAGTGACCACAAGAGGCTCACAATATTTTACCTTCGTAGTGACCGCCTCATGAGCTAACTTTAGCCTAGCATGGGATGCTAGAAGATCCTCATTAGAGCTTGAAAGCTTTTCATGATTTTCTTCCAATATCCCATACTTGCTAGTTAGCAAATCAAGTTGAGCCCTTAGCTCAACATTCTCCTTCAAAATAGATGCTTCACACAAAGTGGAGTTAGTAGCACAAGCATCATTAATATTAGAAATGGAAGGAGACAACATGACAAGCTCATTATTTAACTTAGCATTTTCTTTACTAAGCACATTACATTTAGCAATAGCATGGTCATGTTCTTTAGTGAGTTTAGCAATTATGGAGTTATGAGACTCCATGATAGTTTCAAGTTGCTCTTGAAGGTGAGCATTAGTTTCTTGTTCATCTTCTAGAGATGATTGAAGAGATACCTTTTCATGGGCATCTTCTCTCTCAATCTCACCTTTTAGCTCAAGAACATCCTCAAGCTCACCTATACGGCTCATAAGAAGGCCAAAGTGTTTCTTGCCAACTCCTTGTAAGTTAGTCATGAAATTATCAAATGCAATAATTTCTTGTTTGATTTCAAGACTAGTATCATCATCATCATCATCATCATCATCCTCATCATCATCATGAGATGTATTGGAATTCAAGTTAGGAGATACCTTAGACTCCTTAGCCATAAGGCAAATGAGAGTAGTGGATGAAGATAATGAAGAGTTACTTGAAACACCATTGAGGTCCATGTCTTGTTCCAACAATTGTTGGGATTCCTTTACATTGTTAGCCAAACAAGTACTAGAGGAAATAGAAACATTTTGATCATGGCAACAAGACAAGGAAAGCATATCATCATGAGATTTAGTTAAGCAACTACTACATGATATGCAAGGACTATCAACACTAGCATTTATGACATTAGAAGTGCTAGAGGTGTTTAAGTCAAAAGATAGAGCATTGCAATAAGATGGGTGAGAAGTATAGTCAATAGAGGATTCACCATCAAGAATGCAATTTCTATCACCACTCACCATATCATTACCTTGTGGCAAACCACATGTCGGTGAAGTGGAGGAAGACGTGAGCTCATCACGACCGGATGTGGAAGGAGGACAATCATCCTTGGAAATGTTGGACACCTCATATATATCTTGAAGTTTTGTCCATAATTCATGAGCGCTCCGAAAAGGCATGATTGACGCAAGGACTACATCGCTCAAAGCACATATAAGACCATTAGATGCTAGAGTATCGAGATAAGAGTTTTTCTCATCCTCTAAAGATAATTCTTGTGAATCCTTTGGAGGAGAAAAACCCATATCTACAATACTCTCTAAATTTGAACCCATGTCTCTAAAAAGATTAAGCATGCGAATTTTCCAAACATCATAATTTGTGCCATCGAATCTATAAGTGGGATTGTGCACTAGATCTCTAAACGACATCTTTATCTCTAGGCGGTTAGTCCTAATAATGAGATAACTTGGCTCTGATACCAATTGAACGGACAGATGTCGCCTAGAGGGGGGGGGGTGAATAGGCGATTAAAAACTTTTTCCGGGGAGCAGGAATTTCCGGTATAAGTGAGACTCGGAAATTCCGGTCAACCGGAAATTCCGAGTCAAGATGGACCGGAAATTCCGGTATGCTTGATAAAGGCGGAATAAAACTAGTGTTTTACTTTAGCAAGCATACAACCTAAATATACTAGGTTCACCTATGTGCACCAACAACTTATGCTAAGCAATACAAGTAACAAGGTGATAGTAAGATATATATATTGACTTCAAGCACGAAGGCTATCACAATGTAAAGTGCATAAGTAAAGAGCTCGGGTATAGAAGTAACCGAGGCACGCGGAGACGAGGATGTATTCCCGAGTTCCACCCAAAGGGTGTACGTCTCGTTGGAGAGGTGTGCGCAACCACAACAGGTTAGCCGCAACGCCACCAAGGCTCACCTTCTTCTCCTGATGAACTCAACCACAAAAGGTTGCGAGTTCACCTTCCACTATTGATCCCCTTTTGGGCGGAGATCGAATCCCTTACAACAATCTTGAGGCACACACCCACAACTTAATTGGGGGCTCCCAAGTCTTGAGGCACACACCCACAACTTAATTGGGGGCTCTCAAGTGACCACAAAAGGTCTTGACCACAAAAGGTCTTGGCCACAAAAGGCCGGCCACAAAAGGCGTCTAGGGTCCAATGACCCAAGAGTAACAAGCTCACAAGTAACACCACCACGAATCCTCGTGGAGGGCTCAAACCGATGCAAATGCAATGGCAAGAGCACACGAAGTGCTCAAGTCCTTTACTCTCAAATTCCAACAAAGCAACCAATGCTTATGGGGGAATAAGAGAGGAAGAACACAAGAAACCACAAAGGAGTCAAATCCTTCACTCCCAAATCCCACCAAAAGCAACTAATGCTTGTGGGGGGAGAAGAGAGGAAGAACAAAGAGAAGAACCACAAAGGAACTCCAAGATCTAGATCCACTAGGTTCCCCTCACTTAGAGGAGAGATGGATTGGTAGGATTGTAGATCTAGATCTCCTCTCAACTTTCCCTAAAGAATATGCAAGAATCTATGGAGGGATTGAGAGGGAAGTGAGCTTTCCAAGGTCAACAATGGAGTAGGAGAGAGAGGGAAAACGTGCTGCCTTGGATGTCCTGAGGAAGAAGAAGGGGAGGGCTATTTATAGCTCTCCAGGAAATATAGCCGTTGGCTGTTTCGAAACTCGGAAATTCCGGTATAAGTGAGACTCGGAAATTCCGGTCAACCGGAAATTCCGAGTCCATGAAATTTCCGAGCTGAAATTCCGGCTGGAGTCAGAACCAAAACCAAACTATTCCTTAGCCGTTTCCGCGAGGCTCTTTGAGGGCAACTCGGAAATTCCGGTATAAGTGAGACTCGGAAATTCCGGTCACCCGGAATATCCGGTCAAAGAAAATCTCCGAGCTAAATTTCCGGTTGGAGTCAGTGCCGAAAACAATTCTTTCCTTAGCCGTTTACGCGAGGCTCTTTGAGGGCAACTCGGAAATTCCGGGTCATCGAAATATCCGACCACAATTTCCGGTTGAGTCCAGCACCTCTTTTCCTTCTTTCCTTAGCCGATTTCTTGGACGAGTTGGGGAACCGGAAATTCCGGTGGAACGAAATATCCGGCCCCAATAATCCGGTTCAGAACAGCCAAACTAAAACCGCTATAACTTTTGCAAATGAACTCCGAATGAGGTGAAACCAACTTTGTTGGAAAGATAGCGACGAGCACAGGGCTACAAAAAGTGGAAATATTGCATCCCATAAATAGAGCAAAGTCACCACACATGGCAAGGTGTGGGACTTTCCTCATGGTCGAACCGGCAATATTTCCGCCACCGAAAACGCAAGAAGTTTGCCAAAGTAAAACCGTTTTCGAAGCACTTGGGCTTGTCATGAGGAACACGACAAGCACCAAAACCCAACATCCAAAATACAACAAGATGAACGAATGAAATCCCGATTTGGATGATCTAGAGCTTGGCATGAAGATGAACCAAGCTCTAATTCCTCACATGGATAAAAGCCAAATAAGAACCAAGAAATATGATATGCCAAGTATGCAAAGGTTTGAGCTCTCCACAAATATGCGATCAAGTTACTCACTCGAGAGCCCCTCTTGATAGTACGCCTATCTATCCTATAACCCGGTCTCCACAAACTACATGAGACCGGTAGAAAAGAAAACCTATCAAGATCATACCTTTGCCTTGAGCATTCCACTTGAGCTAGATGATGACTATCTTGATCTCTTCAAGTGGATCTTCTTTCTTGATTGCGCGTCCAAGCACATGCTTGATGAAGACTTCTCCAAATACTCCCCCATACACATAATGGGAGAGTCTCGCTAAGCTCCGTCTTCATGTATCCATCGCAAGCACCAAGCATAGGATATCTTCAAGAGTCTTCTCTTGGTCTTGCACATCTCAACTTCAACACATGACCATCCACCATATACATCATGGAATGGAACCTTGGTCATCAAATAAGCTTCAAGAGTCCAACACATGAACTCCACTATTCTCATGGACACGATCTATAAGATATCTCAATGCAAGCATTAGTCCATAGAGATTGTCATATAATTACCAAAACCACACATGAGGGAAAATGCTCTTTCACCGTGCCCATGTCTGTTCGATCTGTTGTATACTGTAGATGCAAATAGTAGAATGGCCAGTGCAGTACTTTGAGCATAGGTAGTTAGCAATAGTGTGTTTTGTGATTCCGTTGTTCTGATTTGTCCAGAGCCGACTGCAACACGAACTGGAGGAGTTGAGAAGTGAGAATGCAGTGCTGAGAAGGTGCAACGAACTCAAGCAAAGTGTTGAGGGCTGAGAAACATGAATGGGAGGAATAAAGAGAGGTGTTACTGGCCGAGAAGAAGAGTTCTAAGTATGAAAAGAGGAAGTTGGAGTACGTGATATACGATCTGCTTAAACTGGCTGCTGTAAATAAAGACAAGATTAGGAGGATCAGAGCCATTTGTAATGAGTAGCCTAGAAGTAATTTAGGACATTTGAGTAGCCCTAGTGACATTTAAGATTGAAGTACCTTCTATATTTCTACACTTGATTTGTATTTCAATGTGCTTGGATTTCAGTGTGCTTGCGTTTGTATTTCAGTGAACTCTGTCTTGGCCAATGATTAAATGTGGCACAATGGAAGGCAGGGGTTGTCCTCAATCTAGTCATGTGTGTAATTTCTTGCACACTAGACTTAGTTTGCGGACAATCCGTTTGTCTGCCGTGTGACCCAATGTATGAGACCTCGCTAATTGATGTTCTACTGCATTTGAGTTTGTTGTCCTTCTGCATGCACTTGGCATGTTCTTAGCCTGTGCTAATTGTTATATTTCTATTATTTCTGCAGAGTCTCCCGATCGAGGTAGGCGCACCGACAGAAGTGGCCGGCGAGGGTGCATCGACAGGAACCGCCGTGGAAGGCCGGCTAACATCGACCACTTCCACGAGGAGGAAGGCCCTACGCACTTCCTCCGGCTCATCTTCCAGCCGATGTTGGGCAAGCTGCCCATCCCTTAGGGCCTTCCTCCCGTGGTTCGGGAACATCCTCTCCAGCATCATCGTCCGTACCAACATCGGCTGCACCTGGAGGATGACCACCAAAAGGGAGGGCGACGAGGTATTCGTCGACCAGGGGTAGGCGGCCTTCGGCATCGACCACCACCTGAAGATCGGGCAGTTCCCGACCTTCAAGAAGTAGACCGTCGGCGTCTTTAGTGTGGTCATATTCGACCACACCTGCACTGAGGTGATGAGCAGGTGCCCGGACCATGACGACGCCACCAGGTTGGTCGTCATGGAGGAGGATGCCTAGTTTATGTTTTTCTTTTCTAGTTTCTGTTGATCGTGTCGGTACAATGAACTTCGTCTTACCTATGTCTGAACTGCTATATTCGTTGATCCTAGTTTATGTTCGTATTGTGTTGTCTGTAATGTTCGTACTGTGCAACTGGTAACCTCACCATTCAAGGGAAGATGTTACCAGACTATAATTTTACCGCAATCAAACAACCACATGTCCGTTTTAAGCTGCTTACATGACCTTGAAATCGACCAACCAAACAGCCATAGTTCAAATCTCCACGGGGCCGAGTAGACTCTTCACGAGCAACCAAATAACTCGACAATTCTAACCCATGGCCCGTATACAACACGTAGGTCGACCCGTCTCATACCGCAGTGAGACGAAAAACTAACCCAGTCTACCAAACGCGCCCTAGAACTTTGCGAAAACTCATACTTGAGACCGTAAAAAGAAAAAAAATACTTGCAGCCTTTTGCAAGGACAGCGCTTCCTACTAGTGACAGATTTCGCACTTTTGGAGGGACCTTTGCGCAATTACACCAGCTCGCCGTCGCCGTCCAGGTCGAGCTCTGCCCACCGCCGGGCGCTGCGGTCACCGTGCACACGCGCGTTTCGACAATCTCCGATCCCTTTGCGCCACCCCCCCGATCGGCTATGTGCATCGCGGCTTGGACGTGGCGGTCTCACCCGGCGTACGGCCTGCTCCTCCTCTTCAACCGCGACGAATACCACTCCAGGTGCGCCTCCTCCTCCTAGGCTAGGCCAGATCCACCGCTACAATCCGTGTTCCAATCTCTCCGTATACCTGAGCCGTGCCGGCGGGGATTTTTGTGAAGGCCGACGCGGCCGGCGGAGTGGTGGGCCGCTGCGGGGGAGGACGGCGAGGAGATCCTTGGGGGCAAGGACGAGCTAGGCGGCGGAACATGGCTGGGGTGCACGAAGGCCGGGAAGCTGGCCTTCCTGACCAACGTCCGGGAGCCCATCCTCCGGCTTGGGGTGAGGTCTAGAGGAGAGCTTCCCGTCAGGTTTCTCCAGGTGCGGCCTTGTCAATTTTGTTCAGTTTAGGAATAGTTCCTTGCATGCTCCAAGACTCCTTGGCATAAACTCACCTTGTGTGCTTACAACTCTCAAGGCAAAAATAGTACTACCATAACTTGAATGTGTAGACATGTTCATTGGGCATGGCATCGCTGTTTCAAATGTTAGGCTGAGATGCGATGGTGACTCAGTTCATCTTTGTACTCAAAATGTGAAGTATTACTTATATTAAGACTTATTATTGTATTTGCAAGTGAGCAACCCATTTGATTTGCTTACAAATGTGAGAACACAATACGTTTTGTGCAATCTCCCTTCTTCATAGCAACTCTTAAACCTCATTTATTATCATTCACATGAATCCATGTTTTGTTATTGACTAGGGTATTTCTAATATAGGGCAGGCAGGGCCCATTGGAGTATGCAACAGAAATTGCAAAAGAAGCAGATCAGTACAATGGTTTTAATCTTATATTGGCGGATGTGCATTTAGGAACAATGGTTTACGTATCTAATAAACCCGGTGGTGTTCCTGTTGTTCAAACAGTTTCTTCGGGGTATCATGTGCTTTCTAATGCTTCCATTGACTCCCCTTGGCCAAAGGTAAGCAACAACGGCATTCATGATTTGGATTTATTTTACTTCCTTCTCTGGGTAGGTCTTTGCTGCCACTAGAGTCGAGTTTCCTTTTTGCTATAACAATCTGATGGAAGTTGCAAGGTATTTTGAGATACACGTACCCTGTGCAAGTTAGTGCTACCATACACTTTAGCCAATTATTTCGCCACAACACTGTTTAATGCTTCATCTCTCTTTTGTGCGAGTTCTCATTATTATTATTTTCAGTTTGTGATGACATGCTTACTGGGCCAGTTTTCTTATTTCTACTGCTAAATCTGAACAAAATAATTCCATTGATTTTACAATGGCCCAGGAAAGCACGATCCAAAAACTGGAATTCATTTGCAGTTGACCTTTTCATATGTCAATGTCTTTTTTAGTCTCCAGAACATGATACTCTTTTTTTCGCAATGGTAGAATATGGTATTCTTGTATTCTAAAAAAAACAGGTTGATATTCTTTGCTTCCTCTGATGCTATTTGTATGAATAATGTGGTAGTTAAATTGCATAGGTTTATTTATTGAGCTGTTTGTTAGCTTTAGAATGCGTATATGGTGCGTGACAGTACCGGTACATGCTAGTTTCATCTTGTCATAACGAGGTTGTATGCGCGATGTCACGTATGTTACCATATACGCGGTGGGCAAATATGAGGAAATTCACACGTCCATTCAAAAATCATTCATATTGTAATTATTTAAATTCACACAATTGTTGTACTTGTTTACTCATGGAATTCATTTCTCACCCTACAGGCATTGCGCTTAGGACAGAGTTTCAACAAATTTCTTGCAAGTCATGATGATGCAGAAGTCTCTTTGAAGCAGATGGTCGAAGAACTGATGACGGACACCATCAAAGCTGACAGATGTGTGGTGCCTGACACTGGCGTCGATCCTGACTGGGAATACCAGTTAAGCTCTATATTCATTGACACGGAGAAGGGACAGGTAATTATGTATGATTGTACTCGCTTCATGTTATTTTGTCAAAAAAATCACTTCTCATGGTTGATGTGGATTGCTCGGTTAAATGCCATGCCTCTCCCGCAACCGATTCAATTTGTTGCTTCCCGTTTTGACAATTCTACCATGCAACGGGATGCTGGAAATCTCTCTTATCTTTTCCAGGCACGATATGGGACACGAAGCATGGCTGCCATAGCGGTGAAATTGGACGGTGAGGTGACTTTCTATGAGCGGTGCCTGGACAACAGCTCATGGAA
The DNA here is from genome assembly GCA_026929855.1 of Poa annua. Taxonomy (NCBI): domain Eukaryota; kingdom Viridiplantae; phylum Streptophyta; class Magnoliopsida; order Poales; family Poaceae; genus Poa; species Poa annua. Next base: position 80,325,600 of record CM049433.1, read on the forward strand.
GGAGAATATCATGCAATTTCAGATGGAGGTGGCAAAGTCAGAGTGACAATTCCGCGCAATTAGATTGAGGGTGGCAACTAGTGATTACCCTTTGTGCAGATGTATTGCTTGTAAGCAGTCAATGTTGTCAATAGTCAATACTACCGATATGACCATATCAATTAATTGATTTATAGCATATATGGTCCCGCCTGGACCCTGCTGTTCTGATTCCGAAGGAAGTTGCTTTGTTCTTGTGCGACGAGGAATCACAATTGCACGGGATTTCGTGTTATCAAGCTACGTAAATCTGGTTTGGCATGGTTGTTTGTTGTTCTTTTCTTCATACGAGGCATCGCCCAAGGGCCAAGGTTTAACTATCAGAGAGCTGATTGAACAGAGGCTTGCAGTTCGCACCCCTAGTCCTCTACACGCCCAAGACAATTTAGAGCCATTCCACATATTATTACCGACAAAATAGATATGCTACTGTCAAGCTAAACTGGGCAACAACACGCTTAAAAGCTCAACTCGTTAGACCAACTATGCTTAAGATATGTTTAGAAAAATCGTCTGAGTTCTGCTTAAGCACAAGTATTAAGTACACCATGAAGATGTTTAATCATACCTACAGTATAGATATTAAAGCAATGCTATTTAAAAAAAAACTGGGTATTTTGCAAACACTTGTGTAAGCATCTCTGTATTGGATTACCTTTACATCCCTGCAGCCTGCTCCCCTCGCATCCTACTGTAGCGTCGCCGGTGAGTCGGCCGGCCGGCCGGGCTGCTCCGATAGAATCCTTTTTTTCTCAGAGTGTGCTCCGACGGAATCTCAAACGGCACAAGCTAACTAGGCTTAAAGCGTGCAGAGAAAGCCCAGCCCATTTATTAGCCCAAGCCCGTCTTAACTGACCTCCACGACTCCACCGCTCACGGCCACTACCCACTGCTACGCTCCTCGCCTTCTCCTTTCCCCAACCCAACCAACCCCACTTCCACTTCCATCCGTTCCATCCGCTCTCGCTCTCCCGAATCCGCAAAGCCCTAGCCGACGCTCCCCGCCCGTCTGCAACCATGAGGTCCAAGGCCAACGGCGACGCATCGTAAGTCCCCTCCCCCCTCCTCCTGCTCTCCGGCCTCCTCTCCCCGTGCGCTCGTCTCACGGCGTTGTTGCGCGCGCCGACTAACCGGTCTCCGTTCGTCGCGGTGTCTCTGTCTCGCCGCAGGTTCAAGGCCTCCGGCAAGCACAAGGCGGCCGCCGGCGGCGTCGCCAAGCCGAAGCGCGCACCCTCCGCCTTCTTCGTCTTCCTGTAAGCTCGCCCCCTCCCCCTCTCTCCCGCCTCCAGATCTGCGCGTCCGTCTCCGTCTTCTCATATTTTCTGTAAAACTTTCCCGGCAGGGCTGAGTTCAGGGCTCAGTATAAGCTGGAGCACCCCGAGGCGAAGGGCGTCGCCGTCGTGAGTCACCCACTCGTCTCCTGACCAAACCCTAGTTTTATCCAAACTCTAGGGTTTTAGTTCTAGGGTTTCATTTGTATGGACTATTGGCTCATGATTGTGTGCGTGTTCTGGCTGGTGGTTTTGCTTCTAGGTTGCCAAGGCTGGTGGGGAGAAGTGGCGCAGCATGTCCGATGAGGTTTGTGCTATTTTTCCACTACCTATGTGTAATTAATATATAGGGTTGAGTTGCTCCTGTGCCGTCATACTTGCCGCTAGTTGCCCGATTACCACTAGATCTACCCCCAAAATGTTGGTGTCTCCGTTACAATGTTCCCGCCTTGACGCAGTATGCTGGATGAGAATTTTCTGATCTTTGCAGTGGTAACATGTAATTAATGTTTGGGAAAATTGTTCAGTGCCGTTATATTTGCTGCCACTTGCAAAAGTGCTTCTATTATCCATCACCCTAGCCTGCCCTCCGTTACCTTAAACTGTTACACTGTCAATCTCTGTTACAATGTTCCGTCTCACCTTTCCAAAATAAATAAATCATGCGGAAGTAGCATTGCAAACATGGAACTACTTTCTCCTCTATGAGTCGGTCTCACTTGGCTTTTGTGTAGTATGAATTCTAACATCTGTTGACGTAAAGAAAGGCATATTGTTTGATCTCAAACTGATTAATGCATACCTTGTTTAGGAGAAGGCGAAGTATGGAGGCAAGAAGCAGGAGGCCAAAGAGACCAAGCCTGTGAACAAGAAGGTAGTATTAAGCCTACCGTTAATTTCATGACATTACTAAGCCTGTATGCTATGCATGTAGTTTCTCAGATTTGAGGTACTAATGTTCCATGCTCCATTTTATCAGGAGAGCACTAGCTCCAAGAAGGCCAAAACTGATGCTGACGAGGAGGGAGAAGGTTCTGACAAGTCCAAGTCCGACGTTGAGGATGATGGCGAGGTATGTAAAATTTATGCATCACACATCACAGTATGTTGTGTACATTGCACGCTGCAGTGTTGATGGAATTTACATATTTGGCTAACATCTCTCTGATTGGCTTATTGTAGGAGGACGAGGAGTAAATAGTAGCTTAGAGACAGCAGCTGTACATCATCAGTGCTTGCTGCTTAGGCCTTAGCTTGCTATGTTTCTTTTTATGTTATGTTATGCTGTAAGGAGAATGTTTGGATGCGTACTCCTTCACTGTGGCATGCTGGAGTTGTATCTGTCCGACTGGTAGCGAAGAAAGGCTAAAGACTTGTGACTGCTTTTCTGTTGTGGACCTCCGTGGCATGTGTAAACAGTTATTGTGCTTGCTTTTATCAGCTGATGTGATGACTAACTGGTTGTTGGCTTGCTAATTATTGCTGCCTGTGTTTTGATGTTCTGCATTTAATTGTTGCTTCTCGTGATGTTTCTGATCATCCATCTGAAGCGGTTGTACTACTCTTTACTCCCGATTATTTGATTCATCCATCACATTGTTTACACTTTACACATTATGATCGGTCCAGTGGTTTTTCCTCCACTACCCATATACAAAATCTGTTAACTAGTTGACTAGTGGCTGTGAGTCTGTCTGATCATTCCTTCGCCCGGACACCAGAAGGGATTGTTTTGACAGGCCGTGACAAATATGATAAGAATCTTATCGTGTACAAAATAAAAAAATCTGCGTAGTGTAACAATTGACTATGTAAGGTTCCCTGACTACTCTGTTTTCTATACACGGAAAATTAATCTTCAGGCATCACCACATTATGTTGCGCATGCTTCTGAGGGGGGGTGTACTTGACAAAGCAATAGACAAACCATAGGCAAGTGGAAAGATAAGCGAAGAGGACTTTCCAACAGAACGCATAAGTGAGGTTAGCCTTCTCAAACAAAGATCAAACTTAACAACTGGTGGAAAACATCTCGATATCGATGTCATGATGAGCTCTTCTCGTTCTTTGTGATTCGCAGCAGCTCTTTGGCTACTGACGAGAAGGAGTGTGCGGCAGATCAAAGATTAATGCCCTGCGAGAAGCACATCGCGACATGTCAACGCGCTCAAGTTTAAGCAGAATGTGACCTTTGCCCCGAAATGGCAACCTGCAGTGCGGCGTCCGGCCAGCCTGACCTTGCCCTGAAATTTGATCACGCGAACTGTCATGGCCAGTCTATGTGAGGCCATACGCCATTGAGGCAGCGATGCATGGTATGTAAGTTCGTTAGCTTTGCTTTTTCGCTGAAGTAGATACATGATGACGAGGCAACAAGTAACGGGAGTGCACTGCGCGCAGTTCAGGTAAGACCGTAAGAGCCGGCTGCCGCAGCCCACTCCGCCCCTCGCCTTGTCAAGTTCGAGCAACGGGTTAGCTTCTCCAATGTCAATGTCTCCACTCCACCCATCCCTTCTCTATCCTCTCTGAGTTGCTCCAAACATCGGACCTTCTGAGTAGATGACTTGATTTCCTACTAGTTTGTGTTTTCTAGTTTTTTGCGGAAGGTTGCATTAGGGATTGCATATTTGAGCTATGTGCAAGTTCCTGCTCAGACGTGTCCTTGTGTGCAAGCACTAATAAAACATTACCCAATTTGTTCAACTGTGTTAAAATATCTCACTCTAGTCATATGAGCGGCGAAGCTAGTACTTCAAACTAGACCGAGAGTATTAAGAATTGGTGATGCAATGGTGGTTAAAAGCTACGCAGTTGAAGTCGAAGTTCATATCTATAATCCGTTGCAACCTTGGGGCCGGCGTGGTGTATGTTTTTTTGGACGGTTTCCCTTATAAACCGTCTAACTTCCCTCGTTTCAAAAAAAAAAAAAAATCCGTTGCAAAGTTTTGATCTTGTAGGGTTTTAGTTCCTATTTAAGCTTATGTCCGATCTGTGGCTTGATTTTTTGTTTATATTGTAATGTGGTTAGGTTTTTGAGTTGATAAATTGTCCTTTAATTTTGAGTAACTTAGTTTAGTCCGCCTTTACGTTGCTTGATCTCAGTAGAGGGATGTTCATATTGACAATGTCTGGGCTTGGTCAATTCAGAATACCCTATTCGTTTTGTATTATCAACTTTTAAGAAATGAAAAGTAGGGAGCGAGATGTTTCTTTCATAAAAAAAAGTTAAACATTGTTGTTATGTTGCTAGCAGGTGGATGGCAATCGTGTGGAGGGAAAGAGCTGAATGGAGTGGTACACGTATATTGATAGATAAATATTGTGGAAAGGATGGAGTGTGTGCTACCATGGAGGCATGTTTCTTCTTCTTATGGAAACAATAAATTATGTGCAAGAATGTACGTCTGGATGAAGTGTGATATTCGTATTCCTTGATCACTGTGCTATAGTGCTATCTTGGTTTACTTGGTCTTAGAGAGTATCTACTTCATACCCTTTTGTGCTTATTTGGTCTGATGAAACCTAACAGGTGGCCAGCTTCAAGTCCGTGGGGTCGACCATGGCGTACCGCTTTCTCTATAACCAAGAATGCAAGATGACAGCTCATTTTTTTAGATAAAAAGGGGGCTGAAACCCCCCAGTTCCATTTTTATAAAAATGAAACCAGGCACAGCACGAGTATCTTCTCTCCCAAAAGAGAGTTTCAGCAGTAAGAGCAAAAACTAGACTAGAGATGAAAAAAGGGAAATAAACTAGGGTGCGCCGCCCCACCGAAAGGCCGATACATAGTTTTTGCCAAACCAAAACTGAGAACAACCTCTCATACAGGGCGCGGGAACATCTTCATACATTTCGACGCCCCAGGTCGCCGGCCTCACTGGCCCACCACCTCAATGCACCGCAGCTGCATGTCGCAAGTCGTCTGCCTGGATTTCTTCAAAGGCGAAGGCTGCGGCGATGTTGGTAAGCCGAGAGGAGTGACCGGACTGAGGAAGACATCGCTGTTGGGGAAGCACGACTGCCTGGGAAGCGATGAAGACGTCACACCCAGCCTAGCCTGTAGGGTTCCACAGCAATTGTCGAGAGCCTTGCGATGAAGAGTTCCAGCTTCTGTGCGGCTGGTTCCTTGGAAAGGACAGCCCAGTTCTTGACTGTTTTGATGACCATCCAGAAGATCTGTTTAGTGTCAAGCCAAGGAGCGTTATTGAAGATCATGTTATTCCTAGATTTCCATAAGCACCAGAAAGTAGCAGCGCAAATGGTATTTATAGCAGAATTCCTATTTTGGGAAACCCAGAGTCTGCTAACATTTTCTAAATTATCTCCTAAGTGGTGTCCACAAGCACTGGAAATGGAAACCCAAATAGCCTTAGCTACAACACATTCATGGAAGAGATGTGGGATGGTTTCCTCATCAGTACAGAACACACAGCTTTTAGAGATGTCCATACCTCTTTTCCCCATGTTATCTTTTGTCATTAGCTTGTTATGAGACATAAGCCAAAGAAAAATATGAATTCTTGGTGGCACAAGCAGAGACCAGATGGATGGTATAAAAACAGGCACCACACCTCTAAAATTAATAATGCTGTAGAGAGAACTTGTGGAATACATTCCTTTGTTTTCATGTTGCCAGATAAGTGCATCATCGTTCTCAGTAAAGATAGCAGCCAGCAACACTTGTTCTAATTCAAACCAAGACTCCATCATCTTTGGAGTGAAAACCCTCCTAAAAGTTAATTTGATTGTGCCATTATCAACAATTTCAGCCAGAGTGACTCCTTGCTGATGGCAAATCTCAAAAAGAGGCCAGAATTGTACAGCTAAGGGTGAGGACCCAAACCAAGTATCCTCCCAAAGCCTAAATTTCCTCCCATTACCTAAGCTCCATCTATACCCTGATTTGATTGCTTCAGCAGCCCACATAACCCCTTTCCAAAACTGAGAAGGGTTATTAGTCTTTGAAGCAAAAAGGTTGGGAGCATTCTTAATATTTTTTCTATCTACCAAAGCTCTCCAAATAGTGTTTTCTTTGCTACTATACCTCTTGATCCAAGATCCCAAGAGGCACATGTTAACATCTCTCAAATTAGGTACACCTAAACCACCAAATTCCTTCTTCATACAAACTAAATGCCAATCAGCTAGGTGAAGTTTCCTGTGCCCCTCAAAATCATTCCAGAGGCAGTGAGCCATCTGAGAATTAATCATGTCCAGATGACAGCTCATTTGATCTTGTCCTGTCCGTTCTCCTACACCATATGGCATCTGCTAGCCCAATGGACGGGCTCTCAGCACCCTGCAAATCCAAAGGAGCCAATTTCCTTCCCCGGTGAGTGGTGGAGGTTCACGACTCGCTGACGAAGGACACATTTAAAAAAAATAAAATAAAGGGATCACTCCCCGTTTTCTATTAACAGAAAAACTGAGTTATACAAGATGTCCACCAAAACACATCCACCACTAGAGTTACGAGAGAGTATCGGGAGTTTCAATCTAGTCAAGTGAAGTAAGCAAGATATTTCTTTTTAGAAAATAGGGTTCGGATCTATGGCCTCTGTATCAAAGTAATGCACATAACCACCACAATTATTAAAAAATAGCAAGTATACCAATGTTTACAAATCAAGGATCGCTTAATGTTGATACAAAAATCAGCCACTTAAAACACGTTCTATCCATCTATTCTCTTATGATGTAGTGACCCACCCCGGCAGAAGATAGTACGTACAACCATCGTCATTCGAGTACATCCGAAATACATGAGTCCACGACGTTCCACAAGGAGAAGATATGACCACATGTGGATCCAGTAGATGGCTTTGTTGATAACCTGCAAGTAATAAGAAGAATACGAAGATATTGCTTTGTTTAAGATAATATCATTCCGACGATTCCAAATAGCCCATAAGTGACGGCGACACCAATCCCAATAAGATCTTTGGACTTCTTATCAATCCCATTTAGCCAAGAACCAAATAGATTTGCTACACTAGAGGGGGTGTTATGTTGAAAGTGAAATGAACCAAACATCAAATATCACGTGAAAAAGGACATGAGATAAATAAATATTCTATAGACTCATCTGTGTCACAGAAAACACATTTCTTAGATCCAATCCAATTTCTCAGGTTATCCTTTGTCCACAATTCTTTGTGGTGCAAAAACCACAAAAATATCCTTATCTCCAAAGGAACCTTCAATTTCCATTTATACTTTTTAATATACCGAGTATGACCGTTGAGAAACTCGGCTTAAAAAGATTTTACCGAAAAAACACATGTTGAGGTTAATTTCCAAACAAACCGGTCATCATCATCGGTCAACTGAACCCGCATAAGTTGTTCGACTAGATGAAACCATCATCAGTCATCATCATCATCAGTCAATTGAACCTGCATAACCTGTTGAGGTGAAGTAAGCAAGATGGCGTTCTCAGTTTCATGACAGAGATGCATGGCGAGTTGGCGACAAGAGAGTATTTTAGTGCAAGGATGGAATTATTTGTCATGTTTGCTTGAGTTTCTTGTGATATAGTTCTTATATGAAATATCAAGAAAATAAAAGGTTAACAATCAGCCTATGATGCTACTATTGTATGGATAATCGTCGAGACTCTTTTCCAGCATGAACCATACTTTTTTTTTGACAAATAATATCACGATATATTTATAGTAGTGAATAGTACATGGTAGAGATACATAAGTTGACTCCAGCAATTACAAAATAAAGTCTAAAAGAAACTAGCAAATTTTCGAGGCCTTCAAACTCTTTCTTCTTCCATGACACAATCTTGTACTTTTCTGAAAGCAACCAAAGAAAAATATAGATAACGAACCATATACTTGATAATACCAATCAGGGTCCTCCCATAATTTTAATTAGAACGCAATGCCAAGGCTACATGCACGCACGCAACCATTAAAGTTATCATGCAACATCGGCACGAGTACCAACATCAGTATTCCAGTGAAAAGAAACCGAGCAGCTTGATCGACGTCATCGGGGAGTCGAGGGTACGAATCACCATTGTCGAGGACGTAGCAGTCGGGACAAATTTTGCAAGGAAAATCCTCCTTGCGGCCACCATGAGAAGAAATCCAAAACCGATCTGGCTTCGCTAGATCTGGAAGACCGTACCTATAAATTTTTAATCTTACAACACCACCATTGACACCGGGAAGGATATCTCGTTGTTGAACTAAGTGTCGAAGATTACTTATTGTGGACGATGCCATCTTCATTGATGTGGGTGAAAAAGAAGATGACTACCAAACCCTAACCTAATACTTGAAAAACACTATTATTATTGAAAAACTCCACCCATAGATTGGGTTCCCCACCCCTCCTGACGTCGGCAAGGCCGGACGGAGGAGGGGGAACCGATCTATGGAGGAGGCGAAGTTGGAGGCGGCGGCTAGGTCAAAGAGGGGCGGTGACTAACCATACTATCTCTTGCTGTTGCAGCTGCTAAGTTTCTTTTAGACAATGATTGGGATGTTTAATTGCCCTTTGTTTCTGTACATGTTCTAAAAAAGTGTTACTTACCTAACATAGATATTTTTCTAAGCTATGCAATCCTCTGATTCAGAATTCTATTCTTGGTACGTATTAGACTATGTCACAAATTGATTCAAGGAGATAAAGACCATGCCCTCACATTTGCGAGAGCCCTCTTGATATTTATCTTAAGAACACAGGATAGGACCAACTATTTGCTCCCTATGGTTATGGGCTATCTGCCTTATATTTCTACCAATCTTGAAGAAAGCAGGGTATCCTGACTCCCGAGTAAGGCAGTGGAGAAGGAGTTGGGAGAAGCAGTGGAGAAGGAGTTGATGGTGTTGGCGGTGGTCGCAGACGACTGAGTGATTCCATCAATCAACATGAGGCCATCCAACACGGCTGTGTACATTCGCGGCGGGAGCGTGGGAAGCCTCGCGTCCCCGGTCTGCAGTACGTACATGGCCTGGGCGATGGACGGCCTCTCGCTCCGGTCGGGGTGCGCGCACCAGAGTCCGATGACCAGCGCACGCTGCATCTGCTGCTCGTCGCCGCTCAGGCTCAGCCTCTCGTCCACCGCGTCGAGAATGGCATTTCCACCGTAAAGGTTCCATACCCACCTCAGCAACGTGAAGATCCCGTCGGCTGTCTCGACCACCGGCCGCCGGCCGGAGACAATCTCCAGTAGTACGATCCCGAAGCTGTAGACGTCTGACTCGGTGCTTGGCCGGCCCGTGTTGACGAACTCGGGGTCTATGTAGCCCGTGGTCCCTTGGACTTTGTTCGTCGTCTGCCATCGTGTGCCGTGGTCGACGAGCTTCGCCAACCCGAAGTCCCCTAGCTTGGCCCTGTAGGACGAGTCGAGCATGATGTTGCTCGGTTTGATGTCGCCGTGCACGACGCATTGCTCCCACTCTCCATGGAGGTACCGCAAAGCGGAACCCAGACCAAGAATGATCTCATGCCTGCATCAAGCGTATATAATGTGTTAGCTAAGAAAGGTACACCAAGTAAACAGTCCTCTACTCTAATGTGGGAAATATAATTACATACTCGACCTTTCTGGCCATGTCAACAATCTCTCGTTATTGTAGAGATGCCTGTCGAGGCTGCCTTGAGCCACCAGCTCGTACACAAGCAGGAGCCCCTTGCGGCTGTCGCACCAACCCAACAGCTGCACAAGGCAACGATGCTTCACACGACTTATGATCCTCACCTCAGCCTCGAATTCATTCCTGCCTTGTGCCGATGAATTTGCCGAAAGCACCTTTATGGCCACGGCGCGGTCTTGGTCACCGGCGGTGAGGAGGTGGCCCCTATAGACACCACCGAAGCCGCCTCGGCCGAGCTTCTCCTCCTCTGCAAAGTTGCTCGTGGCAGCGGCGAGCACGCGGTATGTGTACCGCCTAGGACCGCCGGCGGTCACCCCTCTCTCGAGCTCAGCTCTGTCGACATCTTCTTCTTCTTCGGAGTCGGTTACTGATGATTTTCTTACCATGCGTCGGCGCCGCACAAGGAAGCCCACGGACACGGCCGCACATACCAACAGAAATAACATCCCAGGAATAATCACGTATAGTCGCACTCGTACTCCGTTGGGGTGCTGCTTGGTTTGTTCCAAAGTGGAATTGAATGACCACGACAGTATCTGGTGCTCCTCGCCGCCCGCACCGGTCGCCGCCGAGAAACCCACGTTGACCTCCTCCGGCAAGATACTGCTCAGGTCAACGGTAGAGTTGACATGGTAGTATGAGGAATTGCCGATTTGGAGATGAACTGCCAGAAGCTTGGTGCGATTGTCGTAGTTCACAGTGGCGATCATCAGGGATCCGGACGTCAGGTTGTGGATCGGCGAGGTCGTGTCTACGTATGCCGTGGAGTTGAGGGAGTTGAGGTCTATGCCGATGTGGTTGCCGCTGGAATCATTAAGTTCGGGATTTCTAAAGGTGTCGAACTCGACCGCGACAATATGTTGGTCGACGGTGGCGTTCATCATGGGGACACGATGTCGACCCGTGTACGTGAGAAGACCGAGGCTGCCGCCCGTGCTATTATCTGGGATCTCTGGAGAGGCACCCAGGAAGAATGCCAACCCATCGCCGGCAGTCGGGTTGGTGCTGGAGTCCATAGAAATTCGGAAGGAGAAGTTGGTGGTGAAGCTGGCCATCTCGCCGGTAGCCCTGTTCCATAACAGTAATTTCTGAGCGTACAACGCCCGGCTTGTCGAGTCGCGCCTGTTTTTAGTCACCTCAAGGGCAGACGAACTGATAGACGCATCACCCTTGCAGATGATATCATATTCGACGTTGGGGCTGGGTTCGGAGAAGTTGAGGTTGAAGGAGACTGCGCTTGCACGGTAAACATGGATGGACAACATCCAACAGAAGTAGAGACAGAAGAGGGAGGGGCAACGAGAGGCCATTGTTGGTGCGGGCGGGTGGTTTGGGGAAGGCTAGAAAGACCCAGCTCTGCATCCGAGAGCAAAGAAAGCATGAGCATTATAAAGCAGTTGAGTTTCTGTTTGCACTAGTTTGGTAAACGGTGGTAATGCTATTCCTACGAACAACTTCTACGAAATTCTTACGGATATGTTGAGGTTTACTTGCGTTCATACTGGTCTGTTCAAAAGAGCCAAACCCATTCTAATAGTCTGCTCTCGCCATCGATGGAGACTCGACTTACGACAGATGAAAGAGCACGACAGTCCCGCTATAAAAAAGTTGGTTTTCTTGCTGACGTTCTAGTTCAATACTATCTGGTTTCATCACCCTGGAATTCTCAATCATCAGAATGGAGCTCCGTGTGCCATGGCATCTATGTCTTGATTTATTTGCAAGTACTAAAACAGAAAATTTCAATAGATGGGATCATTGTCTATCTGCTATGCGTGCGGTGGTCTCTTCTACCAGGCGGTAAGAACAGGTGGGTAGAGTCTTGGTGGAACTTTCTTTTTTGGATTTTTCTATTTGGTAACCGGTCATTTTTCATTCCCAATGTCAAGATTTTGGAGCTTCTGATTTTTGTTTCGTTTCGTCTTAAAAAATCTTTGATCACGTTAGGTCCACCTCGGCATGCATGTAAGAATATCGTAGAAGTTGTGTGTAAGAATAGCAATACCAATGATTGACGATTCATACGTTTCAAATTGGTTCAGTGTATGCATTCAACACAGTAGACAAACCCCCTGTCTACAAAGAGGTGAAAACCATTTCGAGCCGCACCATGCTTCTACTTTTTGAAGTTTCTTAGGAAGAATGGATTGCTGAAGCTCGAGAGTACACGCTGTAATCAGGGTGACCGAGAAGGTATTTGCGGAGAAGTTCCTACATAAGTAAACAGACTTGCTAAACCTCGAAACAGGCTTTCGCCCCGCTTTATAAATAAAGCACCAACCAACATACAATGAGCATACAAACGCAACACACGCTGAGGCAGCAGCACACACCCAAATAAAGAAAAGAAGAAACAAAAAGGAGACAAAGACTGGGCAACTAAACTCTAAACTACGGTGACTCGCAACCTCTGCGCCCTCTGAAGATGTACCACCACACTCCTAGCGCCGAGAACGTCGAGTACCAAGCAACACCTTCAAGAAGGAAAGCAACGACAGTAGCGTCTGCTACTGCCCGGACCAGTGCACTGGCCCTATGGTTTCCCCCGGCACACGGGGAGGCAGAAAAAGGGTAGCCATGACGCCCTTCAGGAAGGAATGGTGTCACCAGAGGTGGCATCGCGTCTGTGTCGGCCGAGCCAACAAGGATTTCTCCCGCAAAGACCCTGTCTGCAATCCCGAACGATCCGTAGCAAAGGAGCCCGCGAGACCGAGGCCTCGCCACCACCCGACTCACCACCCGCCAACGTGCGCCACCACGGACATTGAACCACCATCGTCGTCGTCGCACCCAAGCAACCGTCACGAGGACGGCAGGAGGGAGGTGAGGAAGGTATTGTACCGGAAACAACAGAACCGCAGCCGTGCGGGAGGGAACTACCTCCACCGTCAAAACGGTAGTCGACCGTACACAGCCGCAGAACATACCAGTCCCCGTTAGATTCAGCCGGGCCCGCCTGGCCCGTGAAGCCCCCGCGGGAGCACACCAATTCTAATAGGGTCCGGCCAAGCCCACCTGGGCCCGTAAAGTCCACAGCCGCGCTGCAACAGGCCGGCCACCGTCTATTGTCCCTGCACATCGCCTACCTCTTCTCACCGTCACTGCCGAACGCCCTGCAAAAAGGTGAGCTCGTTTGGACCCGGATCGGCCCGTCAGCCCCGCCTGGGCCAACAGGGCCCGATCTGGGCAACTAGGGCCCCGATCTGGGCAACCGGCCCAGATCTGGCACCCAAGCCGAGCGTACCACCTGCAGCGCGCCGCCGCCCACCTTGCTGCGCCGCCCCGCAGTTCAGCGCGCGCCGCCGCCGTCACGCCGCCTCCCGGCCGAGGCCGGAGCTTCGCCGCCCGAGGAACACCGCCGCCAAGCAAGGGGAGCCCCGCCTCCACCCAGTTCGGCGCGGGTAAGGACATGCCGCCACCGCCGGCGCCGGCCGGGGCGCGCCCGGTGGCCTCTGCCGACGGCGGCGACGAGGAGAACTAGAAAGGAAGGAGCCCGAGTGAGGGGGCGCGGGGGCGCGCGAGAAGAGGAAGATGGGCGAGGAGGGAGGGAGGAGGCGGCGCGGGCTTGCCGGCGGCGGCGCTGGGGAGGGAGTCGCGCGGCTAGGGTTGGGAGTCCCGAGGAAAACTCCGGCAGTCAACAGACTTGCTAAACGGCAGTCAAATGTTAGTAATTATTTCGCCATGGCCCTTTCTTGTTGTCTTCCTTGGTGTTGTGGTCACTCTCAAGTCATGGCAGCCAAATATATTTATTTTCCAGCATTCACACCCTTGTATGATGGGATCTTGACCGGCCTGGGCATGCTCAGTTTTCTAGTCTCGTCAACGCATGGACTTAATATGCAGGCCTCTACGTAGGGGCAGGGTATGTATGAGAGTTGCTCCGTAATCGGTTCGAGGAAAGGTAACCATGGAGACTCGATTTCCTTTGTGGTTTTCTTCCGCAAGTTTTCTATTTAGACCAAGTTATATTCCACCGCTCTTGTCTTTACAAGTTCTGGTACATGTAAATAAGCACAATCAGCACCGTAATTTAGGTACTCCCTCCATCCCGATTTATAAGCAATAATATGAAAACCAGGTTTTCCTAAGAATAAGCAACAATTCAACTAATTAATACCCATTTTTATTACGGATGACGCTCCCTCCACCAATCTCATGTGATTAATTAAAAACTTCAGTTGATTAGGCTAATGCATGTGTTAGTTATAGGGCCTCTGTGCAATAAATGTCAGCTTTAGAAAAACAAAATTCACCAAATAGACCCATGCCTTGCTCCAATTGCTAATAGTTGCTTATAAACCGGGATGGAGGGAGTATACTGAGTGCAATCCAAAACGAAATCCTGTGAGTGATATTTTTAGGCTAAACAGTGGGAAAGGATCACACAGCAATTTTTAAATATTATAATCATAAATATGCACTGAGTTATTTACAAAGTGTGAGATAAAAAAGATAAAAAAATCTCTAAGTCTGTGTTTGCCACCAATCTTTGAACTGTTGAGTGTACTTCTTCTTCATTCTGTAATTGAGCATCTTCAAGTCCTGAAAGTATACGGCTTTCCAACTTGTAAAGCTTGCTATCTGATTTTCAAAAAACTCTGTTATTTCTCACGATCCATATTGTCCAATATGCTAGAATAATTAGTTGCATGGCAAAAGGTAATCTGACTTTACTTTTCAAATCTGCAAATGCTTCATGAATAGACAAGTTTCTTGTTATTTGGGGAGACACAAAGTCCCAACATTTTTCCGCAAAGGCCATGTCAAGAACAGGTGTATGTACCCTAACCTATGGTTGGATGATTAGCTGGGTGGTTGTACCCTCAGCCCAGCAGAGTTCAAACCCCAGGTTTGACGTCTGTGTGTTGCATTTAGGCGGAATATTCTTTCAGTGGGAGGCGACGTTCCCGTCGACAGCGAGGCGCCCGTGGTGACTTTGTCAATCTCAAGACTCGAGCCGCCGGCTCAGTATTTTGAAGGTGCTCATAGGGTAGGGTGTGCGTGTGTGCGTTCATAGGGTTGAGTGTGCGCGCGTGTATGTGAGCGTCTGTACTGTATTTCTAAAAAAAAAAAGGTGTATCATTGTTTCTTCCCGTGGACACAGAACAGTGGCACAATTGTAGGATTGTAACTGAACATTTTTCCTTGCTAATAAGTTTCTAGTATTCAATCTACCATGTAGCAGAAGCCAGAAGAAAATTGTGTGTTTTGCTTGGCATGAAGTTTTCCATAACCAGCTGAAATGAGGTAAAAAAGGCTATTGTCCCATCTTGTAGGCTCTTTTTATGATGTCAAATCAGTATTACCAAAATACGAGAGACAACCCGTGCCTCCCGCGTCGCTCACGCGGGCGACTCCGGATGCGACTCTCAACCCTCGTAAAAAGTCGCCGATCCCCTGCCTCCCTAGCCGCCGCCAGTGGCGGCAGCGCCCGACCGTCAAAGGCGGTGTGGGTGTGTGCGCGCCCCCTGACAGAGCTCCTTCGCGCGAAGCAGCGACGCGGAGCTCCGCCGCGTGGGTTGCGCGGGTGTCCCTCGATGAGGCGGCGGGACGGAGGTGCGGTTGGGTGGCGAAGCAGCGACCCGGTGCCAGGAGGCTGCGCGAGTGGTGCAGCGCGATGTTTGGCGGCGGCGCTCGGGCCCGAACTGGGCTGGGCCGACACGTCCGACGTCGCCTGCATGGGCCTATGGCACTCCCTCCACCCCAACCAACCTTTCTCCCTCCCCCACCCCTTCTCGTTAGCGTCGTTCCCCTCTTGGAGGCATTGCTTTGGCTGCAAATTGAGTACCTGATGCGGCAATTGGATATTGCTAATGCGTCGCTATGGGGTAGACTGCTACACAGGGTGTGGACATTCGGGACACGTATGTCAGCGCCAGCGCTCTCCCGACGAACGTGACACCAGTTCCAGCCAGGCTCTGTGTTTCACCTGTGAACTCTCTCTGGGCACATGGGTCAAGGTAAGTTGGCATGGGCAGTCCTGAAGCTGTAATCGTCCTTGGAGGCATCTGGCAACGGCGGTGATGCTGCCTTGTTGCTCTGAGTCTCGGCGCCTCTCCATTCTCGGCTGGAGGCAATGCTAGGCGAGGTCTAATGTTGTTGTGGTCTGCAGTTGAGGGGCCCTCCTTACTAGTTGTAGTCGCTTGGTAGGATGGTTGTGTGTATGCGTGTGTCCCTTCTTTCTAGAGGTTGTACCCTTGACGTCTTCCTGTTTAATGAAATAAAACGTAAATTCTTTTGCGTTTTCCCGAGAGAAAAAAAACGGTATTACTCCAAATGTAGCTCCAGATATCCTTGTTGCCCTCGTGAGTGTGATCTCTTGCTTCTTGACAGATAATTTCCAGTTCCAAAAATTCATTATAGGCTTGCTGTGAGAGGGGTAGATGGAAAAAATCTTCAAGGAATTCCTCATGTATTGTTTCATGAACTATTACATCAGTTTTCATTGCAAAAGTTACCAGGTGTGGTATTTTGTGATGAAAACATGTACCAGTCCATAAATCTGACCAGCAATAAACTAACTTTCCATCTCCAAGGTTGCATCTTGCCATAGCTTTATATGAGCTTTCCACCAGAATGTGCCTTCAGTGTGTTGGCCAGGGAGCACCACACTGCAGAGTGCCAAATTACCTTGACCCAAGGGATATCATAATATTGTTGTTTAATGGCCATTGGCACCTCAAAGCAGCTCAGAAAGAAGATCGGCAGGGATGATATAACTGATTTAACCATGAGTAATTTCCCTCCATAATCCAGAAAATCAGCAATGCTACACGTTCTTCTCTCAACTCTGTTCACCATTGGCAAGAAATATTCCAGACAGGGTTTTGTCAAGCACCTAATAGGTGAAAGGTAGACTTCCCTTCCGACAGTGCAAAGTTTGGGCAAAGTGTGACAGTCTCTCCTCATCCATATTAATTAGAAATATGTTTGATTTTTTGTAATTGACACTCAACCCAGTTGATTCAGCAAATGTGTATAACAAAGAATTCAAGCATATGAGTTGTTGAGCATCAGCTTTAACCACAACTAAAGTGTCATCAGCATACTGGATTAGTGGAAAATCTGAACATGCTGTATTTGGCACAGGTAGTCAAATCATATTTCTTTGTAAGGCCTTGTTCAAGACCGCTTGTAGCAAATCTGCAGCTAAAAGAAATAACAGAATTATGGAGGGAGTTCAACCTGTTGGCTGGGCTTACAGTTCACGTGTCATTGTATATGTGGCGCAAAATTTGACTGATGCCAACCTAGAAATCAGTCAACTGTCAAATAGACAGTCCCATAAATAAATAAATAAATAAATAATAGCTTCTATATTTTACGGGATCGTAAAATAGGTGTTAGTTGCTTGCTTGCTGCTGGTAATTAATAAGCCAGCTGCACACATACATGCAGTTGTTGAACATAAAGTTTTGGTATTCTTTATACAAACCAACTTTGGCGCAGTGAAACAATTAAAGTTCCCACTGGGATGCACTGCTTGCTATCTACAACAAAATCATTTTTAGGGAGCACCGCGATGTTCCGCATGCATGTGAGGCCAACCCATCTCAAACAAACATCAAAAGAAGACTTCACAACAGGAGGAAAAAAACTGGTTATTGCAGCTAAGCCTGCCATTGCTATGATGAGCTCTTCTCGTTCTTTGTGGTTCGCAACAGCTCTTTCGCCATTGACGAGAAGGACTGAGCACCATTAGCCATATCTGCAGATCGAAGATTAATGCCCTGCGAGAAGCACATCGGCACATGTTAATGCCCTTCAGTATAGGCAGGATGCTTTTTACAGGGGTCTTTCTCTTTCCTGACATTCATATGGAAATTGAGAAATTTTGAAGGGTATGATGAATGAGAGGGTAACCAAAAAGAGTTAACGAAACCGAATTATGCGGTAGGTCCTGTTCAGGCGACATGAAAACCATATAACACTATTACTAGAAAAGCAAAAGTATGTTACCTCCAACTTTTTAATGTTCTCTTGCAGCCTGTTCCCGATCATTTTTGGAACACTGGTGGAGTCCTGTTCAGAAAACAAAAATTAAAAGATCGGTAAGTCATAAACTAACTATAAATATTTTCTTGAGGGCAACTAACTTATTATGTTTGCATTATTCCATGCACTACTCATATGATTCAGTGCAGATGCTCATCACAGTTGGTAATATAAAATAAGTATAACGCCTATGTACATAAATGTTGCAGATAGAATAGAATTATAAAAAGTGTGTAGTGGTAATGCATTGGGCAATTCATAATTTGATAATCTAATGGTCTTCTATGCACTCACATTACTTGTTGCATATCCATACTTCATCTTTATCTGGTCAACCTGTCTAACCGGCAGTTCATCTTCAGGCTTCTTATTTCCCGAATTCACCTTTTCTTCTGTTTTGGGTTTCAATTTTCCTGCATAGTGAACATTTGAACAGCACATTACATTTTCACAGCTGCACTAGAATGCTAAAAAAATACATACCTTGGATTACAAAATTACATATAACTTTTTATTATTGTACTCCGCTGACCTCTAAGAGTTTGGAATCCCTTGCTGATTTTCTGCTTGCTTAGACCTGGGAAGTGTGGTCCTTTCTGCTTCTGTGTGTTGTCTTCAATGTCGATATCATCTTCAGAAAGAATCATGTTACCATAAGTACAACTAGAACCTTGAACAAGCAAAATCAATGTAATAGCAAACATGTTCTAAACCCGATATAGGAGCTAAGCAGGCGATAGGTGGTAGGGTGAATCCTAGTCCCTACATGGCCACCTTTTAGAACTGCGAATGTGAATAAGCATATACCTATGTCTAGCTCAATGTTTTCATCATCTTTTATTGAACTATTCCTTCTCTCAGATGGTGGAGTAAAGTTAGCAGAGGAAAATATTGAAGCCAGTTCTTCAGAAGTTGTTGCGATGAACTGTTCATTGATGTTTGCTTCACTTTCTTTGGCCTTGCTTCCTTTGGTGTCTTTCATAATCATCCCGAATATGCCCTGGAGAATTCTCATTGTCATATAAAATTACTCCAACACAGATGACTTCAACTGACCTAAGGTTAACTAATTACCTTTTTCTTCTCTTTGGGGGACTTCACGACATACGAAGATTCTTCCTTGGGCGGGCGATCTTGTTTGTATACTGTATTAATGCTTTCTACATGCCTGTGTACAAACCGAACTACTAAGATAACTACATTAAGCAAACCGAAAGGAACCAGTAAGAATACGTGTCTTTATAGATATTACAAGTTTTCTAACTTCAGCTCGAAATTAATAATAGAATCATTGTGCTAGGAATTTGACAATCAGAGGGGGAGCTCTATGATGCACTAAATTGCAAATCTCCAACGTTGGAAAACATGGTCAACTATTCACTATTACTAAGTTTACAAATTAACATGCGACATACCTGTAGATGCCATCCTGACAGAGAGTAGAGAAAAAATATGTCTCCTCTCCATTAACCTGTATAATAAAATAAACTATTTATACTCGAAAGCTACTTTTAAAACCATGAATAGAGCTGCACTGAAGTCACGACAGAATGTCCTTAGAAAGTGGTGCTAGAGAAAAGCATAGTGCTGTCCTTACCAAGATGATTTCCCCATTAGATGAACATGTTATGGAACTAGAGGAATTCGATGTTTTTGAAAATACAAAACCTCGTAAAGAGGCTTCCTTCAACAAGGATAAATCTGGGAGGGATCTGCAGTTCACAAATACACTGGAATTCATTGACTATACTTCAATGCAGTTGTGCCAAGTTTTCAACTAAATCTTTGCCTTACCTTGTTTCTACTTTTCCATTGGAAAAGACTAATACAAGTCCAATTTCAGCAGAACCACTATGGACAAGAGATGCAAAACAGCAACGACCACTTAATTTCTTCTTATTAGTTATGTTCTTCATCCCCTGTACAAAGGAAAGTTCCATAATGAACAACAGTGACTCAAAAAAGGTAAAACTTCTGAGATACCTGGAAACAGAATTACCTGAATCGCATGGCTCAAGGAAAACAAGCGGATTGCATCTTCAGTACAAAGCAACAGCAATGATTCCTTCGATGATGTATTGTGGTTATCAGATACATCATTTAGAGATAGTTCTGCATAATGGCATCGCGTGCCTTTAGAATCGCATAGTAGTGTGGCAATATTATCTTCAAAAAAAGTTTGCTGGCTAGACAATAAAACAAAATATGGACTAAGGTCATATAGCTCACCCAATGTCTGCAACAGAAGGGCTCTTGACGGTCTGTTGGTCTGAACTGGGTTGGGGTTCAAAAGTTTTCCAGTTTCTTCGTCGAGAATAGAAATAGAAGAATCTTCCATTCCTACTATTAAAAGATCCTTATCATACCCATTATGGCTGTAGAGTTCAAATTGCAAGGAGCAAATTCCACCGGACACTCGACACTCAAGCTGTTTTTGATACAATATAGTAGCATCATCTATTTTGATAACTGATACCTGAAAACATGATTTTGACATGTCACTTTGTTGATTGAATATTGAGCAGAAATATTGAGTTGAATAATCATATTTAAGGAATATTCATGAGATATATGCTTGTGATTTCATAAGCACCTTCTATATATTAAAAATAATCATCTCGCATACACATGGCATGGGTTATACTTAACAACAGTTGTTGAATTGCTTGTAATAGCAACCATTAGTTTTAAAATATGTGAGATAGCATAGGAAACACGTACTGATATTAGTAACTTTATTGTTAAGTTTAACTATTGTAGATGAAGTGATAACTAGTAGTGCTACTATTTTGAAGCTGTGATAGAAAAAAAATGCTGGTACGAGATACTAAGAGGTTTGTTGTGTTGATTTAACGGCGCTTTGATCTTAGAAGATCCAATAAATCGAGAATTTTTTGCACAATAAACTGACTAAAGATTACTTACAATTCCTTTTTCTGTCCCAACAGCAAAATGCTTCGAGTTAGAGATCATAGAGCTTGAGGTTACAGCTCCCTTGAGCTTTATACTTTTTATACTGCAGTTATCCCCTTGCTTAGCTGATGAGTAACAAAAATGTTGGTTAAACAACTCAGAGAAACTTCATATAGAACAAAAAATCATTAAGAAATATACATCAACTCGATGACAAGACCAGGAAGTGCTGAACTGCCGACAACCACTTATGTAGCTTTTCTCATATCAATCTAAAAATTCTTTCTTATGTAGACACAAAAAATCAACACATAACTCTTAAGGAACTCCGGACTACACATTTGTCCCCTCTGAAAAGAATGCAGCAACTCTGCATTATCTCTTCACCCTTCACTTCTAGTGGTCGCTGACATTATTATTTATCTTTTGTTCGTCTATAGTATAGTTCTCTAATTATTACCACTAATCAAACAATAATATCAGTACTACTAGAAAGGTTTCTCTATGTAAACCCTATAAATAACATGATGGTTAGGATAGTTCAGAATTTGGTGACACAAGCTGCAAACTGAAAAGATAATGAGTGTATATCCGCAATATTAGTTTAATGCTCCAAGAAGAACTGGATGTGCTAAAATTTAACTGGTAAAGTGTAACACTTCCCAATAATATTCTTGGGACTATTGCGGTGCAAACTCTTTTGTAGAATGAAAAACCAAGTTAGTATCTAGACAGAAGTTCGTCTGTTGGAAATGGGTAAATCATTACCGTGTAAAAAGGATAATATATTGTCGTTAGAGTCCTTTTTGAATGTGATGATGCGGACCTGGAAAGAAGAAAAGATAAGGCACTGCAAGAGCATCAAACACATAAACAAGAAACTGCCTTGTGCTCATGAAATAGCTTACCGTTCCACTCTGATCCCCGGATATAAGAATGCTGGAGGACATATCAAACTGCAATGTAGTAATACGGGTGCCACTTGATGTATTGTCTTCATTCTGAACAATTATTAAAAACTCGTGATTAAAATGAAGTGAAAAATAGCAGTTCATATGGAAATTCATAATTGTGGAATATCTAGTAAAATAGTTGTGATTTGAAGCTACCTGCTGCTTTATCATAAAAATCTGCACGAGAAGAGGACATGATGCATCCCAAAAGCTTAGAGTTCCATCCATATGTCCAGTAATATATAGGTTCCTGGTCTTATGGATGTTAGTAAAATTTGCAGAATTCTGGCCTTTATCCTTCATTGAGAGCAACCATGGATATTTGGTGGCCAATGATGAAAAATAATCCTGTCCATCAAAATATGAAGCTATCTGGTCAAAGAGTTCATAGTTGTTTGCAAGGTATAATTTGCAAATCTAGACATGCCTCGTCAGCTGTTGATGTACGGCCACTTGTGTAGAACTTCGCAACATTGATGCCTGAATCACCATACGGTTGCTTCACATATGAGTGGTTTGGAAGTGTTGGTGGTGATCTAGACTGAGAGTGAAGGAGGTAGCGCTCAATTTCTGAATCATCGTATAAACAGATTTGACCAGATTTCAACAAGAGAACGAGAGTACTTTGTCTTTGCTTATTTGGGTCGCTAAGCCCTGTAACAAGCTCCATTCCTTTGCAAGCTTCTGTGAGGGGTAATACCATCTTCACAATTCGAGATTCACTCTCTTCATTTAGAATCAGGACCTGTGATCAGAAAGCACCAAACGGAAGGTTGAGCAAAGATGTAGTTCTCACTAAACAAAATAATGGAGGCATTATCCATGTAAACCATCATAATATTCTTCAGAAAGAAATAGGTAATTCCAAGTTCCACTTATGCTCATATAATTGACCTTTTAGTTCGGTTTCTCAAAAAGAATAACAAGTTTGTAGCCCTTCTGCTAAACATTTTAATTTTTTGTAGAAAACAAAAAAGCTTTGCATTTCATTGCATATATAGAAAGAGTTTAGTACAAGACTAGAGAGGGCAAACCCCGGTACAACTCAACACTCTACAGCTAGTCTGGATGAAGAATCGCCGCCAAACCCGAAGCCCCCAGTACAACCCATGACCTAGCTTCCGCCTTTAAACAGGTCGATATATTAATATCTACCTTCAAATTTAATTGAGGTAGTCCTCTTCAAATTTAAAATTCAAACCAGTCGGTTCCTAAACCACTAGATCATCCAGTTTAAATTGATCTGTTACCGATCAACCAGATTCTTATAACCCTAGAAAGTGTTATAATGAAAGCAAAATCAAAGAAAGGATTTCCCAAAAATTCATACAGGGCATACCGCCATTCTAGAATGGAAGTCTACTTTAAAATAAAGTCAGTATCTTCCTGACAACCTTTTAGTTATTTAAAGACAGTCCTATCAGGTAGATATATTAATATCACTACTCCAATTATTTGCAATCAGCTAAAGCATGCTTGGACACATGATGCAGGTAACTAAAAATGCCATTTAGGATGATAATATCTGTAGGTAAAACATGCACTTGAAACGTATGGTAGGAAGGAACAATAACCACTGTGAGAATATTTCAGTGTTTCTACCTGAGATAAGTATGCATGTTCGCTAAACCCATTAATATACAAACGTCCAGACTTTCCATCACTAGAGGCCCATCTCAGAGAGTTTACTGGGACCTTGTCTAGCTTGTACCCAAGGTTAAGCCTCTGAATAGGTAGGTTCTGATTACTCAACGATGAGGAATTTTGTGCACTTAAAATATCAGGAACAGCCCAAAGATAGATATCACCACTGTCATATCCAATAGCAACTTTGCTTCCATTGGTACAAGCCCAGCATGATGATGTTACGGTTTTCTCCTCCTGGTGTGATTGTTGTTGCGTAGTTCTACCAGATACGAATGCCACTTTGCTTGCCTTAATATCCCATAGAGTCATGACCCCATCTTTGAAGATAATGAGCAACCTGAGAGGGAGAGTGTACTGTAATGAGACATTTCAGTACGCGTACAGAGAGTAGGTTACTAATGAATGAATTATGAAAGATCATACACATGAGACATGCCTTAGAAAATGCAATAATTATAATTTATTTATGTTGCGGAAAGAAAATATAATTATTCATGCCAAACTGGTGGTAAGGATACGGGACAAACCTGTCATATTCAGCAGAAGTCTGTGGTGATACAAACACAACTTCTACCCCATTACCAACATTTGCAGTGGAACCTTCAACAAAAAAATCAAACCGAGTCTTAATCTGATTTTCAATGTCCAATTACATTGGCTCTTATTAAAATGACTACCATCGTTATCGTGAGGATTCATTCTAAACAAATCAAAAAGTATCTGAAGGGGAAATAAAATTTGAATATAATTACAATTTACAAAGTAAATAAACTTTTTTTATGGAAACATAAAGTTGAGTATGCAGCTGGCCCTAATTTCTCCTTTGAGTAAGCAACATATGAACATATTAATCACACAGCCTACCATAAGATTCAGAAAAAGGGATGCAGTATGGCATGTCAACAAGACATCTCTGATCCAAGTCAAGCTTTAACAAGGACACATTTCCAGAACTGTCTCCCACATAGCTGCAAAACATAAGTGTTTTTTCATCAGCACACAATAAAACTTTCAGGACCCGTGACCGTAGTGCACTCGGTACGGTAACCACCAATTTACATACATGTAGAAGCTCTTGTGTAGCACGGCGAACGCGGTAATTTGCTTCTCAAAAGGATGCAGATAGCACAGCTTCTTGGTGTCAATGTCCCAGACCTGCATATGTACACAATGCTTTCCGAATGAGCAAAGGCATGTAAAGAAGACATGGTTTATGAAATTGACCATGAATAAAATGTACGTGCCTCGATCTGGTTCTGGGTGTTGACGTTCAGGAGAACCCCTTGGCCGTCGGCGAACTGAAATCGAATCAAGTCACACCGGGAAGTCCAGGTTCAGCAATGGACAGAGAAGAAAATAAATAAGTGGGATCGGAAGCAGGAGTGGTGGTTACCCGCAGGAACTTGGAGGGGATGGGGGACGGGGACTGGAGCAGCGCCTGCGTGTTGTCGCGGCCGAACAGCTTGATCTGCCCATTCCTGCAGGGAGCATATCAGAGCGCGTGAGCAATGGCATGGAGAGGTTGGGGGTGTCCATCGGAACGGAAGGGGAGGTGTGGGTGGGTTACCTGGTGGCGACGGCGAGGACGTGGAGGAGAGGGTCGTAGGCGAGGAGGGCGGCATCGGCGGGGACGCCGTAGTGGAAAGCGAGCCGCGGGCTCACGTACTCGGCCCGCAGGCAGCCGACGCCGCTGAGACTGTGCTGCTGGAGAGAAAGTGAGGATAAGTGTAACCATATGGAAATTTGAGAGCACTTGCTTCCGTAGCATAGTGGTATTGCGTTCGCTTCGTAAGCGAAAGGTCGCGAGTTCGATCCTCGCCGGGAGCTTTTTCTCTTTACCATTACATTCCTTTTTAATTAAATTATACCTAGATTTTTTTTTGAAGACCTAGAAATATATTAGTCTTAAAAATCACACTACTTTTTTTTGCGTTGTTCAAAATTAAATAAAGATGCCAATGGAGTAGTAATCATATGCGGAGTATACGTGTCAGCATATCCTAATCACCTGGTCTATGATTTGATATCAACCGACCACGCACATGTCCCGGTCACATCGAGGTAGCACGTAGCACACCATATTTTTTAGTTGCACACGCGTCAGGTTAGTTGAACTTCAAGCACATAGAGCAGCTTGAATATCTCTAATCTCTACGTACTCCACGCGTCACCGTCAGCAGCACACGACCTGCTCTCTCATTTTCGTCATTCCACTTGTTTCCTTGCTCAGTTGCCCCACTCTAGATGTGAAGTCTCCTTGAAAACTCAAATCACGCACAATCATATGCATGTCTCTTTAGCAAGAGTGTGATGTCAGAAAAGAACCTTGCATAATGCATACCACTAGTCTTAAGACTCTCACTAAAAGTAAAAGCAAATCGGAACGAAGTAAAACAGTTGGGGTCTACAGGCCAGGCCAAAGCCGGCATGCCATACCGCAGAATCGAAGCATAAGAATAAGCTAGCGTGCCTCGTTGATCTCCAAGAACCGGCCTAAGATAATTTATCTCGAACTTCCACCTATACAGGCTCTACACTATGGTATTTGTGCAACTTGGTCAACCAAAATTCTCATCCATCTCGATCGCCTTATTTTACCTCAGACGTATCGTTTCTCAGCCCATAAACAATGTACTACCATGTCGACCCTCGCTTCGACATTAATGAGATCACATGGTGGTCTCCCGGTGGCAGTGCAGCCCTAAATTTCTGAATCTTCCATGGCGTTTTGAAATTTGAACAGAGCTAGCTCGGATCGAAACAACGACACCCTCCGTCTCTGTCAACCTAGCCAGCCAGCGCTTCGCCAACGGCGTCTACGAGGTAAGGCAACATTCTTTTCTTGTTTCCACGACAAAAAAATGGTTAAAAATAAGATATAAACAGAAAGTGACATTTTTGTAAGGGTTGCGTGCGAATTCGGTCGGCGGAGAAGTGGAGGAGTGAAACTACGGCTTAATTAGTCGGAAAATAAACCATTCTGGGATGCCACCCTCTCGAATTTCATCTACATACGCTTGTGTGTCAAAATTGTCTGAAATCTCTAAGCCATAGCCACCAAGGGAGCAAGGAACCTACCCAAAGGAGGACTAGTAAAATGGCATGATGGATCGAGTGAGGGGGAGAGGTTAATTACCTTCTTGGAGGCCTTCTCCACGAGCTTCTTGACGAACATGGCCGGTCGATCCACGAGCAAGACGAAGATAGCCAAGAATCCACGGGCACAGAGATACCAGCACCGGCGCCGCTTCTCCTGTACTGTACCCGATCGAAGCAAAGCAGCAGCAGTTGCCAACGCTTGAGGAAATCACAGGACCGAATCGGTCGAAGAAAGGAAACCGACGGAGGAAGATGGCGTGGGGTGGGGGTGACTGCAGACCGGGGAGGAAGAGGAGTTTCGTGTCCGGAGGGCAGTTAAGGATTAGGTTGATGCCTTTGTGGCGATGTACACTGTCTTCCAGTGTCTGCAGAGTGGGAGGACGGAGCGGGTTTATATAAAAAGAAGATGTGTTTGAGCCAGCCAGGGACAAACCGACACACAGTATAATGCCGCTCGCTGCTTAGTTCAACGATCTACCAGGGCGCAATCGCGTACAGGCACTTGGCATCACCTCGACGCAACGCAACAGAGAAATGAAACCTGAAGACGTGCCTTTTCCCTTGGGCCAGCACCCAGCAGCTTCAGGTCAATGTCAGGGAGGAAGGACAAGGATAACGTGGCGGCGAGGCAACTCGCTTTCCTACTACTGGGTTAGCAAACTGACACAAATCGATCCAGTCAAATTGGGAGATGCAGCAAGCATATGGAATGTACTGAACACCACGCGGTGGAAGAAGCAGGAAGCGGTAAAAATGGAAACAAGTGAAGTTGCGAAGCTGGCGGAGTTAGTAGTTGCCTGTTTTGGAGAGCCCGAGTGCCTGGAGCCTCAAGGGATCATGAGTGAGATATGCTTATCTCTCCGAGCCTATTTTTTGCAATGCATCAATTGCGCGGCAGATCGGTACTATTCGGTAGCCATGGCGGACTTTAATACTAGAACGGTCGATCGGGGTGGATTTCTGTAGACTGCTGGGTCACCGACCACGCATGGTCATGGTCGGTGTAGGTTAACAGGTTTCATAAATCAGGACTAGTAGGCGTCGTTGCCATCATGCCATGTGTCAACACCAGAGGGGGAACTCAGCAAGTCAGCAAGGGGAGTACGCCTACGTCCTGAAACATTACGGCGTGTTCGGTAGCCTGGAGCACCTCTAAACGGACATGTCAGCGGTAAAAGTGGATTTTTTTTTTGATTTTTCAAACTTGTATTAAACAGCAGGAAACAGAGTACAGATCCAAATACAAGCAAGGAAAAGAACAGAGAAGAAACAAGAAAAGCGAAGCTGGCTCAACCCAACACCATCCTCGAGGTCACCAGGCGAGCAACCTCTCCGTCGTCGACGACGCCGAAGAAACCAGCCGCCAGGAGCACCTACCAAGGGAGCAGACGAACTCCTAACCCGAAGGCGTTGAAGAACCGCAGTAACCACCAGCTCCGTGGAGCTGGATCTGAAGACGAAGCTGCAGCATCGGCCGGGGGGCCTCCCCAAGCTCGAACTGCTCCAGATCCGGGGCCTGCGCCAAACCACCTCACCGGAGATGGCCAGATCCTCCACCTGCACACCACGAGCCCGCACAGCCGCCAACTTGAAACTCCTCCGCCGGCCTCCTGTACACTCGCCACCAATCTGCCGTCGCCGCCGGAGATAGCAACGGCAGATGGGTGACTCACCTGCAGCTCGGCAGCGCCGTCGACGACAACGCCGGGACGGGGTAGCCACGGAGCACCAAAAGATCGACGTCGGCGACCCCACCACACCAACGCCGCCCACAAACCCTCTATTTACAACGCCGGAACGCAGATCCGGGGATTCCCCACCCTCCCGCCGTAGCGGAGGGGGAGGAATCCCGCGGATACGCCGGCGGCCGCCGGGAGATCCCGAGTCACCTCTGATATCGCCTCTAAGCACTGTAGAGAGAGGGGAGAGGTTCCAGAAATAACGAGCGAGTGTCTTGTCGCGAGACAGTTAAAGTGGATTGTTTGGTAACTCGTAGTAAGACGGTGTTGTGGCTAACGCTCATTGATCAGTCTTTAGCAGACACCATCGAATCGACGGTTCCCGTAGCGGCAGACTTTGCAAATTTGGCGACGCTGTGCACGGCACGTGGGAGGGACATGGGAGATGGCGAAGTTCCGACTGGATTTCGCGCCGCACATACTCTCACCTCCTCCTTTGTTCGGTCACCGTCCGTTAAAGAGGACTAAAAAAACCTACGACCAGATCTTCATTGCAGCAGCTTGTCTCCTTCCTCTCTAGCATCGGATCCGCGGCGTCAAGAATCCATGGGAGAACTCAGTGCGCATCGACCACCATGGTGATCGGGTCCTATAGCGACTTCCACGAGGAGAGAACGTGGCAAGCCATGTTACATCCAGGAGAACGTGTTGTTACGACATCCCGGAGTGGTGGAGAGGGGGTGTGTGGCAATGCTTTGATACGGGCCATGAGGAGTGTGTGGTGAGCGTGACAAAGGTGTGGTGGAAGATCTTCTCGTCGATTATCACTTGATTACCATAATCAATAACAAATTGTCAATATGGTAACACCCCA
The DNA here is from genome assembly GCA_026929855.1 of Poa annua. NCBI lineage: Eukaryota > Viridiplantae > Streptophyta > Magnoliopsida > Poales > Poaceae > Poa > Poa annua. The sequence goes on from CM049433.1 coordinate 80,354,685, forward strand.
ATTTATGAACCTGTCAAGATAGGGTATCCCAAGCGCACAACTCATTCTTGTGTTTGGCTGACCTAGAGGACCAAATCTTGATCTCATTAGCAACCGTTTGCAGCAGCTTCCTCTAACTATCCATACTCTGATTGAAAACGAACCTCCACGGGCCAAGCAAAACATGCATCAAAGTAGATGACCCAGATGTGTGGATGTTTAGTCTCCTGGGCTCTAGCGGCGAATTGGCTTATTGTATTGGATGGAAGAGATGGTGAATTGAGTCCCAACTTGCCCCAAGTCCAGTGAGTACCTGCAATGCAGAGCAATGTGGTTGATGGATTCCTTCGCAGGGCAGGCGTCACAGCCATTGTGGTCAGACCACTTCTTCGTGATCATGCTGTCTCATGTGTTCAACCTTCCCCTGAATGCCAACCATAGAAAAATTTTGTGTCTTGGTGGAATTTCCACACGCCACACCCATTTTTTTTATACGACGCCACACCCATTTTACAGTATGCCATTCCATTCATCGGTCGTTGAACAAGTGATAAAAGTTCCTCGTCGTCGTCTCCTTCCCTGATGTGACTAGCTAGGCTCCTAGTGTCTCGTTGATGTTGAAGCTGAGGATGGTTGCCATTTAGGCATGTGATCAGGATCTCTAGCTGCACTATGACAGTGGTCTTCGAAGATCCAGCTCCTATGCCCCATTTTTTAATTTGGACGCCGCTGTAGAGAACTGATCAGTTGCAAAGGAGAAAAAGATTGGGAGTTCATGTTTTAGCCGACCCAGGTTGGACCAAGTGTCTTGCCAAAACGATGTACTGTGTCCCAAGCCGATGTTGCAGGTCGTGGCATGCTGGACTAACTGTACATATGCCGCCAAGGATCTCCCGAAAGGTGTATCATGTCCATTAGCCTGAGGTATTGGCCCTTGAATATAGCATTGTTGTAGCCAATTGAAACATGGCCCTTCTCCCCCCGACAGCAATTTAGATGCCAGTATATTGCCATTAGCACTTTCTTGTGTAGGTGTATGTTACGGATCCCTAGTGCACCCTGCTTCTTTGGCATGGTAACCACCTCCCAGGCGACTAGGCAGTGACCCCCGGAAACTGTCTTTGTGTTCTTTCATAGGAACGCACGCATGAGCCGCTTGGATTGTAGACTTGTCCCATTGGATCATTTGATGCAAGACATGAAGTAACCTGATATAGATGATAGGACTGAGTTGATCATCTCTGTTCTCCCTGCCATTGTTAGCCACCTCGGTATCCAGCATGGCAGTCTCCTGGATACCTTGTTCATCGACAGAGGTAAGCCTAGATAGGTGCAAGGCAGCTGTGCAATTGGGCACCCAAGAATATTTACGATCTCAAGAGATTCTTCCTGACTGATGTGCATTGGACCGAAGGTGCTTTTCTGAAAATTGATATGGAGTCCACTGAACTGAGAGAAAGTGTAGAGCAGTTGCTTTGCATACCTTTCTTGATCCACTTAGCCTTGTAAAATTAGTAGTGTATCATCGACGCACTGAAGTGCGGGCAGCAGCGCTCCATCTTGGATTGGGTGCAATAGTAACCATGCATTATACGCTTTTTTGAACATTTGTTGCAATACATTAGCTACTATGTTGAACAGGTATGGAGACAGGGGATTTCCTTGACGCACACCCTTCTGAATGGGGAACACCGGTACATTTTGTCCATTTATTAGTATTGTGTTTTGGAGGTCTAAAGCAGCTGCTGCACCCACCAAATCCATTTGTCAGGGACGCCGTGAGCAGACAGAATAGCTATGATCGCTTCCCAGTGCACTGTGTCAAATTCTTTCCGAAGGTCAAGCTTAAGCACAATGATGGGCTTCCTACGTTTATTTGCAAGCTGCACCATCTCAATAATTGTCGCAAAATTTTCAATGATCGATCTTCCCCTGATAAACTGGGACCGCATTTCATCCACCAGGCCCTTGATTACGCTCCATTAGGTAATCCAAATGTGAATATGAATGTTATAAACAATAAAGAGGAGACTCTCCTTGATATAGCACGGGGAAACTTCCTAAATGAGGAATAGGATTATGTTATCTTAAATTAATCCCTATTAACAATTTCATTTTTTGCCATTTACATTTTGACAAATTTGATGCAACGGCAAATTGAGATCCTGTTCGTCTCTTTTATACTGAACTTCTCTACATCAAACTCATTCATGGAATGCTACTGTATTATCAAGTATACTTTTATATTACTTATTCGGCATAGTTAACCATATAATAAAGTTACAGAGTATTACTTATGTGTTGTTTGCCTAAAGTTTTAATGCACTTCCATGAAAAATAACTTGTATTGTGATATTTAAAGCTAATTTTGTAAAAAAAATAAAAAAGCTAATTTTGTAACATTATTTCCTTCATAAATTTATTTTATAACTGCATAAATATATATTATTATACATATTTACGACAGAGATCTATGGTTGAAAAATATGCTAACAAATATTTTAGTATATGACAAGTTCATCAAATGTATCTCTATAAACTTGTAGATCATAAGGAATATTCTTTATTGGGGGGGTTTTTCATGGTCAAATGTGTCTTGCGAATTCTTATGTATTCAATATAAGTTGACAACATATGCATACTCTCTATTTGTACCAAAATAGGATCGCTAATACTAACAACCAACTATTAAAAAAATATAATTGATTAGACTATTTTTATGTAGGCCCCATCATGCAGACTCGCAAAATGGATGATCAAGAGTTGAAGAGAGGGAGTTACATAGAGAGATCGATAGACCCAACTAAGTTAGACCAAGGGAGATAAATAAATCTCACCCTAGTTTGCCCATGAGCCACAAATTTAAAACTTGCAACATGACAAAGACATTTTCTAAAGATCGACCATGTGAGAAGAATTGGATACAATAGATTTAATAATGCTCTACAGATAAACACGATACAGAAAAGTAATGGTTAACAAAACTTGGAACCGTTGCGAGAATGAATCACATCGGTGTTGTGCATTTTGTTTGTGTATAACTTACCATGAGACCAAGGAGATTTAGTAAAATGAGTAAAACAATTCAGGTGCGTACACCAGCTTCCTTTATGAACCACTAGCGCTGCAATATAATAAATAATAAATAAATAAATAATACCTACTTATTATTCATTATGTATTTTATTTCCATAAAGAATCCTCGGGGAGATCAAACAGAAGTACTAACATGTAAACTTCTCTATAACGTTGAGAAAACAATTTCTGAACCAACCTTCTTAACAAGAGAATATCTTGCACAGTTACTTAAAACTCTTGCAAATACACCGGTTCGCCATGGCTTAATCTCTGCGGCAACTAAAATACGTATTTGCTAACAGATACCGTGAGGAGTGCGGTGATAAGGCTCATGTTTAAAAAATTGAAATCTGCACTTTTGTGTTTCCAAAAGACCGGAACAAAGATTATGGGTGGAGATAATGTTGAGATCTATAGTTGTGCAAAATCTCAATGAGTAACTTCATAGTATTTTCGCCTGAAAAAAAACAAATCCGCCATTTCGAATGATGAACAGTACCGAGTTTCAAAATTTTGAAAAGTTTGCCAGATTTGCCTGTTTTGCCCGTATTTTTCACTAAAAGTGGCCTTTTAGTGAAACTAATAATGGATATGGCCGTTCGGCGAAACTATTTTCAAATCTGGCCTTTCGAGATCAGCACCAAGGAGGTTGGCGCCGACATGTACAAGGTCGGAGCCAAGGAGGTTGGCGCCAAGGAGGTTGGCGCCGACCTCGAGAGGTCAGATTTGAAAATAGTTTTGTCGAACGGCCATATGCATCATTAGTTTAGCCAAGAGGCCATTTTTTATGAAAATACGTTTTGCCAGGCTGGAATATAATGTTTTTTTCATTGAGATTTTGCACAACTATAAATCTCAACATTATCTCCACAAAGAATTTTTGTTTCGAATTTTTGGAAACACAAAAGTGCAGATTTCAATTTTTTTAAGAAAGAAGAGACATATAGCTCGTGCTACACTTGGGGTTTGCCATGCCATTTGCCAGAAGGACTGGTTTTAAGAAAGAAGAGACATATAGTTTGCCAGAAGAACCTATGCCATTTGTCCCTTGGAGCCTTGTTTGTCAAACTCAACATGCTAGCTGAATTGGACGTGTCTCTCTGCTTAATTCAATGTACAGTCGAGCGAGCATTCCGAATGACATTGTAGATGGTTACGCGTTGGGAGAACCAGAGAACATTTGCGCGAGCGACGTCCATGTCCCGGAGAAGGAAAGCGCGAGTCCAACGACGATGATAGCCACGTCGCTGACAAGCCCAGGCCACCCGATCTCGGAGCCCATCACCTTGAGGTGGAACGTGGCCGGCAGCACGAACCCGAGCAGGACGCATACGCTGCTCCCGACGAGGGAGAGGAAGTCGGCGAAGTTTGGCACGAGCATCGCCATGAGCCCGACGAAGACGACGAGGATCCACCGGAGCCACCAGGCGTAGCGCTTCCCGTGGAGCAGGCGCTCCGCGACCTCGTAGACGGGGTTCATCATGACGGGCATGGTGAAGAAGAGGTTGATGCAGAGGCCCAGCTGCACGGTGACCGACAGCCACCCGGCGCCGAGGTTGGTGGTGATGATGTCCCGCGTTGACGCGCCGAAGGCCAGGTACCCCATGGCGCCGAAGAGGCCGTACATGACGGCGATGAACGCCATGGACAGCCCGAGCGTGCCGCCGAACTTGCGCTTGTCCGCGGCCTCTGCCTCGAGCGGCAGCACCATGCCGATGCCCTCGAAGGCGTACACGGCGACGCCGAGACCGTAGAGGATCTCGGCGGGGCCACCGAAGGCGAAGACGGGCGGCTTCTCGGCGAGCCACGTGGACACGTCCTGGCCGAGGACGACGCCCATGGCACCGAGATCCACGACGTCGGCGAAGATGCTGAGCGGGGCCAGGAGCGTGAGCGTCTTGATGGAGTTGAGCCCCAGCTGGAACGGCAGCATGAGCCAGATGAAGAGCGCCTTGGCGGTGAGGAGCAGGGAGGACGCGGAGGGGTCCCCGATGGGGTAGAGGTGCGCCAGGGTGTTGGCGATGAAGATGAGGTAGCCGACGCAGAAGCTGGCCTGGCTGAGCACGAGCATGGCGTCGACGGTGTGCCGGCCCGCGGCGCCGTACACGGCGGCGCCCAGGTCCCCGAAAGAGGCGATCTTGGGGTGCTCGTCGGCGAGGCGGCGGCGGGAGGCGACGAGCAGCATCATGCAGTGGTAGGTGAGCGCGGCGACGGCGAGGAGCAGGACCGAGCCGGCTGCCCAGCCCGTGCGGGAGAAGGTGTAGGGGAGGCCCAGCACGCCCGACCCGACCACGGCGATGAAGACGTTGGCGAAGGTCTTGGGCTGCGACGACAGGTGCGCCCTGCCGCCCCCGCCGTGCCGCGGCAGCAGCGCCGCCGCGTCGAGCCCGGAGGACGAGGAGCTCGCCTCCTTGTGGAACCCCATGGCGGGAGAGAATCAACGAATCGAACGAGGAACTGAATTATTAGCTGGTGGGATCTCTCTTTTGGTGGAGATGATTGAGCAATCGGAGAGCGTACAGTGACGTGTTCGGTGGCCAGGAATTGGGGATTTGGGGGCGGGTTCGTTCCTGAGCGCTGCCGATTTGTAGAGCCGTGGACTTCTCTTCTCTTGGCAGAAGATTGTGGACTTGGTTCATGGTAATGTTGGGCGTTCTGCTTCCACTCGTGGTGGTGTATGAGGTGGTGCACGAGCTACTCCTGTGTAGGTCGCTGAAAGCCCTGCCGGCGAGTCGAGCTGGATTGTACCTGCCGTGCACACTACTCACTAGGACTGTTTCGGTGCTCGTGCGCTACGGTCAGACTTTACTTCAACATGACCCTCTTGCTTAGCTGACGTGTCATGTACTCCGTATATCTTAATTTTGTCAAAAATTATATATCTATATATTAAAATATGTATATACACATATATGTTTGAATAAAGTTGAGACATCTTTTTGTGAACGGAGGAAGTATTAAACAAATTTGTGAAGAAAAAACTCATGATTTAAGTACAAAACGATCTAGTTATGGACTTGTGGGCATTCAAAGTACGCCGAGTTGTTTGAGTGTCACTTGTTGTTTAGAACGTACCAAATATGAATTATTGTAATAACTATTTTCCTATGTTTAATTATTATTGGACTATGTAATTTCTATAGAGATAAATATGACATATTCTTGAAAATGTCAAGAAGAACATGTGTCCGACATCCCTAAATCGAACATATTTTTTAAGGTGTCGGACAAAATTTCGGGGTGCCGGGGAAAATATATAAGGACTTGTTTGTTTATTTTGACGGGTCCTTCGCAGAACTTGTAACCACTTATAGCCTTCAGAAAAACATTCAACACCGGCGGTGTTGGTTTTTAGGGTCCTTGGTAGAAAAATGTCCGTTGGAACCCACCAATGATGTTAGCATTTTTTAGGGCACATAAACACCGGCGGTGTTGGTTTTTGTGCTTTAAAAAATGTCAAGGTGCTTGACTACACTTCGAGGGGGTAGAAGTGGTTAAGAGTTTCCCGTGGATCTGAAAAGATTGACTTGGAAAAGCCTATTTGGAACAAATAACACACTCATCCATATAAAGAACTAGAAATATATTTGCGGTGGAAATCTCTTTAAAAAAATATTGTGTTAGTAAAGGTATATAAGACCCATGAAATATGAAGTTGCTTTTAAAAGTATGGAAGATTCAATTGATTACAATTGTCGAAAAGCTAAAGTTAATTGACATGGTTCTATTTTGTACTTGATCATTAAAAATTGGTGACATGGAGATCAGATGGATGAAAATTTGATGATGTGACTATGTTGCATGCAAGAAAATATTGGTTTTAATGAATGCTAGTGGGTTGACATGGACATTAGTTTGTTAAGAGAATGGATGATATGGATAGTTTGCATTTTGAGATAAAAAAATAAATAATACATGTTAGTCGGATTTTTATTATAAGAGGAATAGATTAGGCAGGGGTGTCTCCTCTCATGTTCTCATCTTGTAAAAGGAAACACCACGCAACGAGAAAACAAGCAAAAAAATGTAAGTACAACTTGGCCTAGGCAATATGCAAGGAGGACCCCGACTGATAATTGCATATTGCAATGTGGTCCTTCTCAAGTTGCGTCTTTGACCAAAAACTTGCCATAACACCACCGAGGACTACGCCACTTGAAATGACACAGTCGCCGCGATTCCACCCACGTATCGCACTGAAGGTAGGCGATGCAATGGACATGGGGGAAGATGAGGACGTGAGGCAGATAAGTTTTGATCAGCAAACGACGTTGATCCATCGGGTCGCTCTTCGAGCCGAAGAGCCCACAGTTGGCCGGAGATATCCTCCACGCGAAAATCGCAAGTGATGAGCAGGAGGACTCATTTACTTGTTCTAGAAGCGATGGAATCCAGTCTAAATCGATAAGACCACCATCTAGAATCGCACGAAAAGCTGCAACCCCCATAGCATCGCTTCTAGCAGCACAACGACAAGGGTTTGGGCGGGGGTGGCTACAGTTTAAAGGACCTAGATGTCGCCTATACATGGTGAATAGGAGATTTAAGACATCTTTTATTAATAAATACGAAAAATAAAATATTGTTTAATTTATCAACAAAACGTTAGTAAAACTAGACATAACTATGTGCACCAATAGAGAAGAAGTAAACAACCATGTGATTGCAGTATATAACAAGGTAGATAATCTCAAACTTGATGATACATAGTGGAGTTCGGATAAGATATAACCGAGACATGCATGGGAAGACAGAAATATATACCAAATTTCACTTCTGAAATAAAGCTGCTCACCATTAAAAGGTGTAGTGATGTAGGCGTCTCCAATGTAAAAAAGGGAGGACCATAAGCAATAAATTTGTCTTAAAACCCGATCTTGTACTAGTAGCTCGCAACCATAGCACAAAAAACTTAATACCTACCCACACTGGTATGACCAAGCCATAAGAAAAAAATAATACAATTATTCTCTCTCCATATCCATGGGGAATTAGGCTATCCTCACCCTACATTTCAGATAGATGATTGGAAAAGTAATATGTATGGTGGACTCCACCTTATAGCCCAAACCGGTTTTAATCATTGTGAAATTTTAAATATGTTAGTCTGTACGGTGAAGCCGAACTTAAAATCTAAACTAAACTTAAGCATTGGAAACGTCTTGTCCCCAAACGCCACAGTAGTCTCACCTTTACACCTCGATCTGTGGTTACACAATTTACACCAACAGATACAGTTCGTCACACAAACCCTCTAGTGGTTCCCCACCAAATAATAATCCAGATACGGTCCATAGCGATAATGATTCGCAAGGCCGCGTCCATCCGTATCACGTTCTTCCTTTACAAAAACGAATGCGCGTATTTGCGAGCGCTCCAACTGCAATGACAGGGAACACGACGTTGATGTTGAGATGGCCGGCCGGAAATGCAATGCACCTAACTTAGCCTGCTCTACTACATGCGGTTGACCAGCAATTTAGGCAGTTTTCCGCCAAGAACCTGGAGGCGCTGACTCCGTAATCGTCATTGTGGGATGTTAACCATTTCCTTCCGGTGTGCCGGTGTGGCAAGCTCCGGTCTGCTTGCCTTTGAGCTTCCTGTGGTAAGCTGCTGTGTAGCATGTACGTGTTTCAGTGTCTGTTTCTCTGTCGGTTCTAACGATGGATTTAAGACCTGTTTATTCATACCAAAACATATCTGGTTTTATACTCCCTCCGTCCAATAAAGGATGTCTCAACTTGATCAAAAATTGAGTGTATAGATACATCCAAATGTGATCAAAAGTGTGACATCTTTTACTGGACAGAGTGAGTATATGATTTATTATGAGCATCTCCAGTGGCTAGCTAGTGTATATGGACGTGTATGCTAACTATACACCACGTGAGAGCAAAAATCGTTTCCAGCGGCTAGTGTATCCGGTGGTGGATGTTTACACCTCGTGGAAATGATGCTACCTATGGTGTAAATAAACACCTCCTTCCCACGTCGTGTATGGAGCGAACACAACAACCGTTATACATGTCCTGCTATACACGTTCCACTGAAAAACTAGGAGGTGTAAAAATTAGTAAGGTACACCTCCAAATTTACACTAGCCACTGGAGATGCTCTAAGACAAGTGTAAGACGCACAGCTGGTTTGCAGGCCGCGACTGAGTTCTTTTATATACAAACCATGATTGTTCTCATCCTACCGTATCGAAATGTAAACGTGTCTAGATACATAATGATCAAAAATGGCCACAACATTTTACATTTTCATACGGAGGGAGGGAGTATAAGTTAGGTACTGGGTCACTTCAGAGCCATCGGCCCATCTCTGCTTATGAACAGCGCTATGCATCACATACGTGCTTGAATGAATGTTCGGCCTTACTACTGATCTGGCCCAATTGCTATCTAAGCAGGTTATGGGTGTGTAAATGATAGAGGAGCTAGCAACAGCTGAGTTTGTATGTAGCGCTATGCATCACATACGTGCTTGAATGAATGTTCGGCCTTACTACTGATCTGGCCCAATTGCTATCTAAGCAGGTTATGGGTGTGTAAATGATAGAGGAGCTAGCAACAGCTGAGTTTGTATGTACAGTACATCTCATTTGGCCCATAACTCGCCTACATACCTCACATTTTTCTATAAAGTATTCAAAAACTAAACATATTTTAATAAGAAAACATACCTCGTGTACAAGAACGTTAAACAGTGCTGACAACCAAATTAACGGGTAGGGTAAAATGACATTGGCACCTCCAAAAGAAACTAGATTGGTAGTTTAGTTCACAACGGTTTGGTAATACGCCAACTTGGCCACTATTAGTGGATAAAATGATTTATTTCACTTCACAATCCCAAATAATTCGCTTAGGAGTCAGCACATAAAGATTTAATTTCATGTCTTCGATTTGCCAGCGAGCTGGAGTTAACAATCAGTCCAGAACAAATTCTGTCATATCAACTTCCCGGCATCAGCACTGTTTTTGTTTTAAGCCAAGAGCACCCAACTTCCGTAGTTCTATAGTAGACTACGTGCAAACCGACTAGCATACTCCGCGCAACATATAATGTAATAGTTTTGCATGTTGCTACACGGTCATGCTTGCGCACGCAGGATATATATGTGGCGTGTGGCCGTGTGGGGGCATTGATTCGGTTCCTAGTACAAGCACAGCCTCGCGCCTTTGAGCGTTTGGGGTAGGAACAAGGCACCCCAAACAGCTCTCCAAAGGCTCGATGGGGTCCGGATTAAAAAAAACGCCGCAGTGGCACCTCCAAACGGGTTCACCCGTCAAATTTGTGTCCGCCACCCCTAACCCACCCACCAAACTTGGGGGCCTGTCTGGGGGCGTCGGACATCGTCCGGGCACCCCATCCGACAAGCGGGCCCCACCCGTCATTGAGACAAGAAGTCGTGACGCCGGTACGCGAAGTCGTGTCGTCAATTCCGAAGCGACGGGACGCCGCTCGCCAGTGCACATCCCCGCGCCTCGCCTCCCCCTCGCCTCGCCGTGCACATCCCCTCCCCTCGCCTCGCCATGCACATCCCCGCGATGGCTCGTGGCACTCGGGGATGAGGTCGAAGCGGAGCTGGGGCGGTGGCTGGCCACAACAGCGTCCGTGGCGCAGGCGGGCCTCACGTGGCCGCCGCAACCCCGCGAACTCCCTGCCTCCCTATTGTGAGGGCATGGAGGGCTACGAGTTCATGGCGTCCCTCCGCGGCCGTGTCCGGCGCTGTCTTCACTTCCCTTGGTGCCTCTCAGACTGGGTTGGGGAAGGCCAACCGAGGGGTTTCTGGCTGCGAATGGATGGATGCCGCGATGGTCCATCCTGGTGTGGCGCCGGGCGCGAGGAGGACGACGTCGTCTTTCTATCACACTGGTGGAGGTCCTTTGCCCGCCGCCACCGCGTCCAGCCAGGGTTTCGGCTTGTCTTCAAGTTCAACGGGGATGCAACCCTCCTCGTCAAGATCTTCGAGCCGTGTGGGCACAAGGCGGCCTGCTGCGAGGAGAGCGGGAGCAGCGGCGAGTCATCTTCTAGCGAGGAGGTCAGCGACGAGGGCATCCGCGCCGATGGTGATGACGACACGAGCTCCTCGTCGGTGAAGCTTGAAGATGAATCCGACTAGCCAGCGACGAGCTCTCTCCGTCTGCGCCGGCAGGCTTGTCGTCGTGGTGAACAGACAGATGCCTACGGGTAGGCTAATTTGTGGGGCCGATGGACGCTAGAGGATTTCGGGGAGGGATAGCGCGCTAAGTAGCACACACAAATAAACATAAACGACACGGGGACGCGAGGATTTACCCTGCTTCGGGGCTCTCGTGAGGAGATAAAACCCCTACTGCAGCATCTAGCCTATTTGTTGTATTTCTCACTCTGGTACCGGCACGATACAAAAGATGCTCCATGAGCTGGGCAAGATTTGCCTCTAAGAGGTCTTGATGAGCAAATGGGACGGGGGGAAATGAGGCTACGGGGGTGCCCGTGGCTGGCTTGGAAGCCTCCCCTGGTGCTCTTTATATAGGGAGAGCCCAGGGGACAAGAGGTGGCCCGCAGAACACTGTTCACGACACTGTAGACGATTTGACCACCGGGGTCTAATCGGCACTGTTCACTGTGTCACCTTTTGTACTCTAGTCACATCTGTAATACTGTAGCGACAGCTGACCATGCCCTGCTCGTACCTCTCCTTGTCCGGTAGCGCTTGTCCGTGCCATTTATTTGGTCTCCTTCTTATCCTCTTGCGGTATCGGGCTGGACAATTCCCACGGATGGTACTTGCTAAGGAACGAAGGAATGATTCCTCTGTACCGAGCTCAGCTCACCCGGCTCAGCCGAGCGGCGATGTCGGGGACGGAAAACCCAGTGTCGGAGCAGAGGTGGCGTGGCCATGCCGGGGAAGTGACGCCGGGCTCGGTGAAGTCGGGCGGCCTAGTGACGATGTGGAGCCGATGGTGCGGTCATGGAGTTGGTGCAGCCCAAATCCGCCGCTGGCGATGCCGAGGCAGGGGCCGAGCCACCGAGGAGAGGATGAACTCGGGCGGCCTGGCGCGATTGGGGGCGAGGGGGTGTCGGTGTTGGAGAAGATGGCGTCGGGCGTAGAACTCGGGCGGCCGGACCTGGTGATGTCGAAGAGGTCGGTCGGCGTCGGGATGGCGTTGCGGAGGCGACTGGGGTGTGGAGCACCGTCGCGGCAAGGTCGGGGCGTGGCCGAGCCAAGCTGGGCGCACGCGGCCGGATGCGGGCGAGGCCGAGGCTACGCCCAAGTCGGAGTCGAGGCGGCGCACCCGGGCGAGGTGCCGAGGTGGAGGCGCAGGCGTCCGGGGTGCCGCGGTTGTGCCGGGAAGCTGCCGAGGCGGGCGCAGGTGGCGGCGATGTCAAGGAAGCCGAGGGCGCTGAGTGGAGCCGGAGGCGGCGATGTCGGAGGCGAGGTGGAGCGCGGCCGGGCCGAGGCGGCGATGTCGGGGAGGTCGGCCAGGTCGGAGACGAGGGCAAGCCGGAAGCTAGCCGGCGCATCCGAGGTGAACTCGGGTCCGGCGCATCCGAGATGGAGATTGAGGATGCCGCCGAGCTGGGAAGCCGGAGCGGGGCGGCGAGGTCGCTGTCGGGGGCGCGGGGCGGCGAGGCGGTTGGAGGCGAGGTCGTGGTCGATCTGGGGTCGAGGACGCGTAGGGAGCGGCGTTGACCAGATGGGGAGATGTCGAAGGAGCCTTGAGCCAGCCCGAGACGCGGCCCACTTGATTTCCACCGATTAGAGAAAACGGCCCACCTCTGGGCTTACTGGACCAGACAATACCGCTCGGATGCTTTATTCTTCTTTTCCTTTATCTCGTAATTAATTCTCTAATGTTTCCTCTGCTTATTCCATCGAAACCCTACCCCTGGGACTCCCGGGGAATACATCCCCGACATGGCTGCATCTCCCATCTAGTAAGTTAGGACTTTTGGTTGCTTTTTTTTGTTTAATTTGCAACGTAATATGGCTGCTTTTGTTAAAACTCGCGTAATGAGGAAGATGAAATCTTGCTATGCTCGTTGCTCGGGGTCGCCGTTTGGGGGGCGCCGCTGTGGCACCCGCCCACCAAATTCGCGGACATAGGTCCGGCTGTCCTGAAGGGGTCCAATTGGGGGTGCCAGACACATATTTGATAGGTGCCGGTGGAGATGCTCTTAGGTAACGTGTTTGGAGTATACTGTTTGGAATATAGTCGTCCAAGCTATTCAATCCTACGACCTCGAGTACTACCTAGTAGAAACGAAGCGGTTCAAAAAAAAAGTGAAAACGAAGCGGCGCCGCTTTGTCATTTCAACTCCCAAAGCCCTTCGATTCCCACGAACCAACGTATACTACATTCCACCGCAACAAATGCAGCCGCTCCGCCTTCAACCACAAACTTCTACTTAAGGGCATCCACAATGTTGCCAAAGCCAAATTGATAAAGTTGTCAGTTTTTGGCATTGATGCTAAATGTGGCGTACTCCTCCAATGTAGGGAACAACCAAATGCATGCAAAGTGGGACCATCTGGTATTAAAGTAATAATATCACCCACCCGAAAATGCCTCTCCACTCCTTTTCACCTTGAATGCAATGCCTCCATACCTTCCCCTCCTATTATTCTATTATAGATCAGAATTTGGCATTGGGAGCATCTACTTGCTCCGGCTCCCATTTTTTTGATTTGGCAACATGGCTCACAGTGGAGGGCATCGGCTACAAAAGCCAAAAAGTGGATTTGGCATCGCAATATAACACACATTGTGGATGCCCTAACCGCTTACTCTACCACCAGTGGTTTCTCCATATCAGAAGGAATACACAGCTAGAATCTGTTACACAACCTCTGCCGGCTGGCCGGTCCCGAGGATGTGTAGCGTAGGGGAAGTAGTCGAAGTAGTCGAAGACGCGAGGCACACACACGAACAAAAAGTAAATTGACACAAGGTATAGGCAAAGTCTCTCTTTATTATCTCTAGAACTGGTGAACAGTACGTACAATGCCTTGCTTTATATAGAGGTGAGAGGATAGATGGATAAGACCCACTTAACGTTAAACGTGGGATTGACCTAGCCTAACATGGACTTTGGAGACTCCACCGAGTGGGCTCTCGTTGGCCACGTTCGGCCCAGGTTTCCCAACACTCCCCCTTGGGTTTATCCGTATATCCATGACTCAAAACTCCGAAAAACCCAGTGGGAAAAATACGGAGAAAAGTACATGGTATACTTTTGTTATGTTGCACGAATTGCCTCATTAAAAACCTTATGTGAGAAACTTCATAAAAACTCACTAAAGGGAAAAAGAGTACAACTCACTTAACATTTAAGTTAAGTACTCAATCATCGGGATCGAGATTTCAGCGATGAGTTTGTGAAGATTCTCCCCCTGAACCTTGCATCTCCCTAAGTCTCATCATACCCATTCCACGGACACATCTCTCGAAAGAAGATGCCGGTAATGGCTTAGTGAACAAATCAGCAAGATTTTCACACGACTTAGTATGCAAGATTCTTACTTCATTCATCTTTTGCAATTCATGTGCATAGAAGAACTTGGGGTCAATATGCTTTGTGAGGTTGCTCTTCACATAACCCGTCTGGACTTGTGCAACACAAGCAGCATTATCTTCATAGATAATAGTTGGGGTTTGGACGGTGTTTAGCCCACATGTCAGCTGGATGTGGCCGATCATCCGTCGAAGCCATACACACTCTCGTGATGCTTCATATAATGCTATGATTTCCGAGTGGTTCGTCGAAGTCGTTACTAAAGTTTGCTTAGACGATTTCCAGGAAACTGCGGTTCCACCACATAGGAAAACATATCCAGTTTGAGACTTAGCAGTATGCGGGTCTGACATGTACCCAGCATCAGCATATCCCACAAGTGAAAGGTCTTGGTTCCTTCGGTAAAACAAGCCAAGATCTTTGGTACCTTGGAGGTACCGGAAGATGTCCTTAATGCCTTTCCAATGTCTATTGGTAGGCTCGGAACTGTACCTAGCAAGTAAATTGACGGCGAACGCAATGTCCGGTTGTCGGGGGGCTACCCCCGGGTAGGGTAAAGGCGAGGGTAAGATATTCGTGTTTACAGTGGTAAATATCCCTTGCCTGGCGCCAAAGGTCATATGACTCTTCGAGAAGTAAAGGGACGCCCTTTGGAGGGAGCAGAGGCCAGGCTGTGTCCCCTGGTGGTACTATAAATAGACCCCCAGCCCCCCACTCTCGTTCAGGCAAAGGCAGAGATTTCTCCTAGGAACCAGCTTCTCGAAGATGTCTTTGGGAGCAAGCCTAAGACATCTTCGTGTAGCTGGGCCTAGGGGCATTCTCTTGTGCGACGCCCGAAATTCGGTGCTGGTGTGCAGGGTCCCGGCTAGACCAAGTTGTATGCTTGGCCGACTTAAACTTATGTCGGAGGTAGCCGACATGTTCTAACCGACATAACCATGTCCGAGATCTCTATCTATACGTGTTGTGCAGGAAGGAGGATCCGACATACAGGTGCAGGCCAGGTGAGGTATGTCGGAGGTCCAGGCCCGGCATAGCCATGCCGGCATGCGGAGAGAAGCCCGGTATACTTGTACCGGGATAGGAGCATGTGTCCGACATATCCTATGTCGGGCAGGAAGTCAAGGGCGGGTACAAGGCAAGGACACTGTCCCGTCTGACACGGAGGTAAGGTCACCTCCCGTTTGACACGGACGCGGGACAAAGGGCACAAGACAAGGGCGACGTGACTATACCACTATACTGGCGACTGACTGACAGGAGACAAGGCATGGAGAAGACACGTCCTGTCTCTGACAGGGGAAGCATCATCACCTAGGCCGGCGGCGGCTAAGGCAAGAGGCATCATGGCCTACCTCGACCTATGTCGGATAGCCCGGCGGCTAGGTCGTGGTAGAGGTGTCGACATTACCGTTGGACGGGGGCTGTTGTCCGGGGGGGCCCGGAGGAATTAGGGTTCCCGGACAACTCGGCGGGACCTCTATAAATAGCGTCATAACTCCTCCTGTGAAGAGAGACACGAACCAGAGAGCCAAAACTATAGTCTCATTCACAGCTAGAGCATTTACTCCTTCCTCATTTGTAGTTCATCCTAGTTCTTACCAAAACAGCTCAAGGAGCGCCTTGTAGATCTTGTGAGACGCGTATAGAGAGAAGCAGGGCAGGAGTAGGGGTGTTACCTCCTCACGAGGGTCCCGAACCTGGGTACATCGTGCGTGTTTGTGGTGCCGTGTGGGTTTGTTTGTGTTCTTGAGTTTTCCTGGTTGTTCTTGCTTGTTCTTGAACCGGGTTGAGTCGGCTCGTGTACGTTTCTTCTTTCCTCTTGCGTGAGCTTCTTAGATCGCTAGCCCTCCCCGGATCCACCAGCGTCCATCGGCCCCACACATTTAGCCATCCTATGGCATCTGCCGTGATACCACCACGACAGTTGGCGCCCACTGTGGGGCTGGTAGAGGCGCTGGCTGGTGTACTCATCCGGACGGGCCCCGTGCGAGTCCTCTCCGGACTCGTCGTCAAGTTCGGCGACATGGAGTTCGTCAGCGACAACGCCGGCTGCTTTCGCGGCAGGCCATTTCCGATCAACGGCTGCGTCATCGAGTTCGGCAGCTTCGCCACCTACGTCGCCACCGAGCTCGTCTGCGAGTACCCGGCGCAGGTGCTCGTGGCCGAGGATCCCCCAGCTGTCTGTGCGGCTCGCGGCCGGCGTACCACTCGCCCCGAGAGCTGCGCGGTCATGATGGCCGGGGTGACGGCTCCTCCGACAGAAGACCCTGTCTTGGAGCCCGAGGCAAGGTCGACCCGGAGGGCCAAGCAGGCACTGGAGAGGCAGGGCCATGGCGGTGCCGAGACATCCCGTGTCCCGGTAAGGACTGAACCTCTTAAAGAGACAGTAGAGAGGTTGACTGTGCCGGGGGCAGCTGAGTTAGAGGCAGAGCGGCTGAGCTTGCTGGAGGAGGCAGAAAAGTTAGCAGAAGTCCGAAGGGACTTCGACCGAGTTCAGCGTGAGTATGACGCGGCTCATGGTTTCTCGCCGGTAGGAGGTCGGCCGAACCGTGAGGCCGAGGTGCGCAGAAGAGGCAAGGGCCTCAATGCCGAGATAGATAGGGATGGCAGAGCTGCATCCAATGTGACTCCGAGCGTAATGTCGGCGGCTAGGCCGAATTACAGCTCTCCTGCCAAGACCCTCAGGGCTGCCGAGGCAGCAAGGGCCGAGTTATCCGGTCTAACCAGAGAGGCTCGCCGTAAGCAACAGGACCGAGTCAATGAGCTGGTAGAAGTGGCAACCCGGCAGAATGAGGCTGTCAAGAAGGCCGGGGGTGGATCTCAGGTTGTCCACTCAACCCGGGCTCCCAGTGGCATGTCCAGGGGACAGGCTTCTTCCCCGCATGTCGGTGGAAACCAGAGTCGGAGTAGGAATCCCGGAGGAGATCAGCAGCTCCAGATGCTGACATATGACCCGGCATATGCCGGGAAGCAAATCGCAGGCCAGGGCAACGCTGGGCAAGCCCAGAGCAGAAGCCGACAAGCTCCGAGTAATCGGCACGCCAAAAATGCCAACTCGGTCGGTCGGGGGTACCCACCCCGATATCCGGCGCCTAACCAGGCCCCGAGGCAGCAAGTTGTTGGAGCACTGCAGACCCGGCAAGTGGGCGGGCAAGACCTGAACTGGTACGATGACGGCAACTCGGCATTGGCCAAGGCCGGGTATCATGTGTATGAGAGTGCTCTGGGGTCTCGACTGGGGACTCGCCAATTGGATCCAAATGATGCTCGGTACAAGCTGGATCGGTTGTACAGATCCGAGCAAATGGAAGAGCAAGGTCCACCCGGTCCTGCTTGCTTCGGGCCCCGAATCATGTCGGAACAGCCTGTCCCCCACTTTCAGTTAAACAGGGGAGCCAAGACCTATGACGGCAGCTCCAAGCCAGAGGACTGGCTGACTGACTATGTGACAGCAGTGCATATTGCCGGAGGAAATCGCCGATGGGCGGTACGGTATATCCCGCAGATGCTTGAGGGACCGGCCCGAATCTGGCTGAACAATTTGAGGGAGGGAAGTGTTAACAGCTGGCTGGACTTCGAGGAAGCCTTTGTCAGCAACTTCTCCAGTACCTACAAGAGACCTAACCGACCTCAGCAGCTTGCAATGTGCAGGCAGAGGGACAATGAGACTGACCGAGAATACTTGACTCGGTGGAGCACCATTCGCAATTCCTGCGAAGGAGTTGTGGAGGCCCAAGCCATCTCATGGTTTGCGCAGGGATGCCGACATGGATCCATGCTTTGGCAGAAGCTTCAGAGGGAAATGCCGGCCACCTTGGCCGAGACGATGAGAATTGCCGACAGCTATGCCCTCGGCGATCCAATGCAACCACAGCTGGACTCGGGAGAACCGAGTAGGAGGAACTCGGGAAACCACAGGTCCGGGCAGGGCAGAAACAGTGACCGGCATGATTTTGGCCAAAAAAGGAGGGAGCCCGACTTTCGCTATGCCTCGCAGCAGGTAGCGGCGGTAACCGGTGAACGAGGCAATGCCGGTAACAACCAGCGGCAGAAGACTGATGGTCAGGGTTGGGCAGAAGTCAAGAAAACTTGGGCCGAGCAGAGGAAGCCCTTGACGTATGAGGACATGCTGGACAAGCCCTGCTGCTATCACACTTTCGAGCCCAACAGACCAGCCAACCACACAACTCGGCAGTGCAGCTGGTATCAGCGCATGCGGCAAGAAGGTGCTCCGGGGGGATCTCTGGTGGCTGCCCCCGAAAAACCCGCAGCGCCCAGACCGCCGGCACCTGTGAGTGGGGCCAATGCTGTCCGGGTTAACCCGCCAGTCCAGAGGAGACCGCCGGCAAGGCCAGTAAACGTGGTGAACGTCCGGGGTAACAACCGTGTCGGTCCTAGAAACCAGGGCAGGTACCCCCAGGGTGACTACCAGGAAGCTCATCAGAGCTATGTGATCTTTGTGACCGAGCCCACTGACAAGAAAAGTCAGCGCCAACGCACTATGGAGGTGAACGCCGTCATGCCGGCGGTACCCAAGTTCATGCACTGGTCCGAGATAGAGATCAGCTGGAGTCGGAAGGATCACCCCCGGGTTATGCCTAAGCCAGGAGGCTACGCCTTGGTGGTGGATCCGACATTCATCGGGCCGAGTATCAACGTCCGGTTCAGCAGAGTCCTGGTTGACAATGGCAGTGCCATTAACATCATGTACAAGGACACAATGCTTAAGTTGGGAGTGTCCCTGAACACACTGCTGCCGACCAACACAACCTTCCATGGCATTGTGCCGGGGGTTTCTTGCTCGCCTATGGGCAAAATCTGGATAGATGTGTTGTTCGGGACCCGGGAGAACTGCCGGACCGAGAGTCTTGAGTTCGAGGTGGTGGACTTGGAGAGTCCATATCACGCCCTGATTGGCCGACCTGCTCTGGCCAAGTTCATGGTCTCCACTCACATGGGCTATTTGAAAATGAAAATGCCAGGTCCGAATGGCATAATCACCATCGCGGGGGACTACAAGCGCTCGATCGAGTGTGCTACTGCCGGCTCGTGCCTGGCCGAGTCATTGGTCATAGCAGAGGAGAAAAAGAGAATCCAGCAAGAGGTAACGCTGGCCCAAGCCTCCCAACTCGGTGTGCCCGGGATGACAAACCCGGAGCAGCATGCTTCCTTCCAGCCGCCAAAAGAGACCAAGAAGGTCGTAGTGGACCCGGCTAACTCAGAACACCGGGTGATCATCGGTACCAGCCTGGACAGCAAATAGGAAGGCGAGCTCACCGACTTCCTCCGTGAGAATCGGGATGTCTTTGCTTGGTCAAATGACGACCTTCAAGGAGTTCCGAGAGAGTTGGCTGAGCACTCATTATTCGTGAGACCGGATGCAAAGCCGGTGAAGCAACCGACTAGACGTCTCTCAGACGAGAGAAGAGCCGCGATCATGGAGCATCTAGCCGTATTGCTAGCTGCTGGATTTGTGATGGAAGTACTGCACCCGGACTGGTTGTCTAACCCGGTCCTGGTAGAGAAGAAAAAGGATGACCCTCTCCTGGCCAAGGTGTGGCGCATGTGCATAGACTTCACAAACCTCAACAAGGCATGCCCGAAAGATCCTTTCCCGCTCCCCCGGATAGATCAAGTAATCGACTCCACTGCCGGGTGTGAGCTTTTGTCTTTTGTAGATGCGTATTCTGGTTTTCACCAGATACCTTTGAACCCGGCTGATCAATTAAAAACTGCTTTCATTACCCCGTACGGGGCTTATTGCTATCGTGTTATGACCTTCGGGTTGAGAAATGCCGGGGCCACTTATCAAAGGTGCATGCAGAAATGCTTGCATGACCAAATAGGTCGAAATGCAGAGGTATATGTCGACGACATAGTCATAAAAACAAAAGAGAAATCCACTCTGATCAAGGATCTGAGAGAAACATTCGCTAACTTGAGGAAATTCCGGATGAAACTTAACCCGGATAAGTGCACCTTCGGTGTGCCGGCCGGAAAATTACTCGGTTTCTTGGTATCTAGCCGGGGTATAGAGGTTAACCCGGGGAAGATCCGAGCTATTGAAAGCATGAAATTACCAACTCGCCTTAAGGATGTACAAAAATTCACCGGATGTCTGGCATCCCTGAGTAGGTTCGTAAGTCGGTTAGGAGAGAAAGCCTTGCCTTTATATCAACTCATGAAAAAGAGTAAAACCTTTATATGGACGCCGCAGGCAGATGCAGCTTTTAATGACTTAAAAAAGACACTCTCAAGTACACCAGTGTTAGCATCCCCGTTGCCTAAGGAGCCGATGTTGCTCTATATCGCGGCTACCAACCGGGTTGTAAGTGTGGTAATGGTGGTGGAAAGAGAAGAAGATGAAAAGGGGGTACAGAGGCCCGTGTATTACCTGAGTGAGGTACTCTCCCTCTCCAAGCAGAATTACCCGCACTACCAGAAGATGGCCTATGGTGTATACCTGGCGGTCACCAAGTTGAAGCACTACTTTCAAGAGCATCCGGTTACAGTGGTGAGCGAGGCTCCCTTGTCCGAGATTATAGGGTGCAAAGATGCCAGCGGCCGAGTTGCCAAGTGGGCCATCCAGCTGTCCCCCTACGCCCCGACTTACGAAAGAAGGGACGCCATTAAGTCGCAGGCGCTGCCGGACTTCTTGGTGGATTGGGCCGAGATGCAATATGAGCCTCCCCCGCCCGACTTCAATTTCTGGAAGATGCATTTTGACGGGTCCAAGGCAAAGATCGGGTTGGGTGCCGGAGTGGTCCTCACCTCCCCGAAGCAGGATGTACTGAAATACGTACTCCAAATTCATTTCTCGGCATCCAACAATGTGGCCGAGTATGAGGCACTCGTGCATGGCCTAAATGTTGCTAAGGAAATCGGCATCCGGCGGGTAGAATGTTATGGTGACTCGGATTTGGTGGTGCAGCAGGTGTCGGGAAATTGGGATGCGCTGGATGCCAACATGGCGTCATACCGATTCCATGTACAGAAAATTTCCGGATTCTTTGAACGATGCGAGTTCAAGCACATACCCCGGGGAGAGAATGAGGCTGCGGATGTATTGTCCAAGCTGGGGTCATCACAGGCCGCGATCCCACCCGGCATAGCATTGGAACACTTGAAGAAACCGTCTATCAAGCCATCACCCGAGTCGGAGTCCATATTTATCCCGAAGAGCTCGGAGACAGAAGCCGTGCCCATGGAAATTGATGTCGGGAGCATTTGGATAAACTCGGGGACTGTACCAGGTATGTCGGCAGAGGTAATGTCGGCCGATCCTATGGAAATAGATGCACCAGTCTTCCCGGTGAGGCAGGTACCGGAATGGGCGCAACCCCTCATGGCATATATGGTATATGGAACCCTGCCGGAGAAGGAAGTGGAAGCTCGGCAGGTGATAAGGAGGGCCAAGGCTTACACGGTAATCAATCAAGAGCTGTATAAGAGAAGTGTCACTGAAGTGCTGCAGCGTTGCGTTGACCCGGAGGAGGGGCAAGAAATGCTGCTCGAGATACATCAAGGTGAATGCGGTCACCATGCTTCCTCAAGGGCACTGGTGGCAAAGGTCTTCCGACATGGGTTCTATTGGCCTTCGGCTCTGCAACAGGCAGAAGATATTGTCCGAAAATGTGGAGGTTGCCAGAGATTTGCACACAGAATACATATGCCGGCGGCAGCACTGAAAACTATCCCCATCACATGGCCGTTTGCGGTATGGTGCTTGGATATGGTGGGTCCATTCAAGCCGGCGCGGGGCAACATGACTCATATACTAGTCATGGTGGACAAGTTCACCAAGTGGATCGAGGTGAAGCCAATTCGGAAATGTGATGGAGCTACAGCCGTCTCATTTTTGAAGGATATCATACTGAGATACGGTTACCCGCACAGCATTATCACGGACAATGGCACCAATTTTGCAGTAGGGGAGTTTGCTCGGTTCTGTGCGGAGAAGAGAATCCGGCTTGATGTGGCCTCGGTGGCACACCCAGAGGCAAATGGGCAGGTTGAGAGGGCCAACGCATTGGTGTTGGCCGGCATAAAGGCCCGGTTGATAGAACCACTCCTGCGGACTCCGGGGTGCTGGATAGAGGAAATACCGGCGGTGCTATGGGGTCTCCGGACTACGCCCAACAGATCCACCGGGTACATCCCATTCTTCATGGTGTATGGTGCTGAGGCAGTGTTGCCAACCGACATACAGTATGACTCGCCCAGGGTGGCGATGTTTATAGAGACCGAGGCAAGAGAAGCTCGAGAGAATGATGTCGACTTGCTTGAGGAAGCAAGAGAGTTGGCCCTATCTCGGTCAGCGATATACCAGCAGAGCCTCCGACGCTATCATAGCCGGAAGGTACACCCCCGGGTGTTCAGAGAAGGAGAACTGGTACTGAGACTGATACAGCGAACTGCCGGCATGCACAAATTATCCCCTCCGTGGGAAGGACCTTTTGTGGTAAGTAAAGCCCTACACAATGACTCATATTATCTTGTAGATGCGCAGGAAGCTAGAAAAGGTGTAATGGATAGAGCCGGTGAGGAGACCAAATGACCATGGAATGTAGCCTTGCTTCGTCCCTTTTTTGCATAAAAGGCAAAATGTATGTATCTCAGTTCCTTCTGAATGAAATGCCGGCGCCCAGAATGAATCTCGGGGACTGCCTTATCCGGATGGTGCTTCTTTTCTTATGTTTTTTCGCATATCGGCACTCCGGGGTAAACTCGGGGACTGCCTGACATTTATCTCTATTTGTATTTTGTTTAGTCCCTGGATAACTGAATGCCGGCATCTCGAGGTGAAACTCGGGGACTGCCGTGTCTTTTTCGTACCTGTTGCCCACGTGCCGAATGAATTTTCAACCTTGTTTCAAAGTTAAGTAATGTGTGCTATGTGAAATGATCTTGTGACTCGACTGACGAATGCCCAAAGTGGTAGTCAAGAGCAAAGATAGTGGAAGGTGGTAAACACGAAAATGAACTCGGGGACTCGGTCTAAAAGCAATTCGGCACGTGTTGTGTGTTAACCCCGTCTTTCAATTATTCTTCCGTTATGTCGAATGCCTTTGAACCTTAACTCGGGCGTTTTCTAGTACCGTATGCTATAGTCGTGATTTTGTGACTCGACTGTCGAACGCCTATATGGTAGACAAGAGCAAAAGTCACTAAGTATAGTAAACGAGAAAGTAAACTCGGGAACGCGGTAAAAAGTGATCCGACATAACTATGTACTTGCTCGATTCAATAAGGCAAATTGCAAAGTATTCTACTTAAAATTGTATATATTACATATGCACCCGGCATTCCGGGGATCTAAAGAATTTGCCTAAGTGTTTTCGGCAGCAGGGGCAGAAATCGGTGTAGAGGCAGCAGCAGCAGTCGTGGTGTCAGGAGTGGCCGACTGGAGTACGGCGGTTGCTTCCAGACCAGTGTCGGCGGCAGGTGATGTAGCCACGGCGGCAGTAGGCTCTTCGAGGCTGGTGGCCGCAGTCCCAGACTTGGGGGCGTGCTCGGCGGACTCGGGGACTCCCACCTCAGCGTCCGCTCCGGTGGGCTCGTCCGGGTTGGTCTCCTCCTCCTCCGGCTCCTCTTCGGCATCGCCGGCATCGGAATCAGACTCGTCTTCATCCGGATAAACAGGGCCAGGGACAAACTCGTGCGGACGCGAGTATTGGGCCATGTAGTCAGCGGATTCTTGGCGGCGCTGGATTTTGGTCGGATCTGTGGTCCACACCGAGTTTTCGCGCTGCGTCTTGACGTGATCCAGGTCAATCTCTTCATACCAAGATAGTACAAAGGACAAGGCCTGATCCGCCCCGGCACGGGCAGCAGAGGACCTCCACTCCCGGAGTCTCAGCTCGGCCTTCCTCAGCTCATCGGCCAGCTCGGGAACGTTCTTGGGAGGCTCGATGCCGGGCCACAGCTGCCGGAAGACCGAGATACCGGCGTCGAGCAAGCCTACGCCGATGCTCTTCAGCGGGACAAGACGCGCGTTGAGCGCAATCAGATGGTCCTCAACGTCCCACTCAGTCGAGATGGGACCAAGGTGCGCTCTCTTGCCCCGGGCCTTGCTAACAGCTTGGGCAGCGGCGTGTTGCGAGTGCGAGAAGGATTCTGAAGCAAAAAGAGCTATTGCCGAGTTAGAGAGCAAGCCGGAAATAGCGGCGTAACATTGGAAACTCAGTAAGCAAGAGAGGAGAAAACTCACTGTCCATTTGACTGTTGATTCGTCGCAACTCGGCCAACCAGGTGTCGCATTTGGCAGTGAGGACGGATAATTTATTCTCGGCCAAACTAGCGCGAGATTGGAGATCCGCCACGAGAGTCTCCTGCGCCTCTGTCACCTCGTTCATGACCTTGGTCATCTCGGCCTGCTCGTGCTGCGACTTCGCGAGTTCTTGGCGAAGCCGGGATACCTCGGCCTGCTCTTTTTCAAGCGCGGTCCGGTGCGCAGCCGCAACCTGGGCCTCCTTTTCAGCTGACGAAGTCGGCAGGTCGCGGATGTCAGGAGAAGAAATAAGAAAAGGGAAAGTATGACGGCAGAAGGGATAGAGTACCTTGTGCCGCCTCAAGGGTCTTGTACTTCTTCCGGAGGACGCTGTGCTTGACGAGCAATTTTTGAAACAACCGGCTCCGCTCCTTGTGGCAAGCCTGAAACGGGGTTACGCGTTAACTCAGTTCTAAGAAGATTCCCGCCGAGTAATCTTCACTCGGTCGAGTTTCGATTACTCCACACGAATCTCGGGGACTAGTGGGGGGAATAATTAACAGACGTACCTCAGCGTCCCGGGTCATCCGGAGAACTGCGCACTGTAGAGAATGCAAAGATTGGGCAATTTTCCCGGGTCCGGCGGGATGTTGGGCGTTCGGGTCGGAAGAGGACACCTCGCTGGTGTCGGCAGCATTCCAGTCCATGTTAAACTGCTCCAGCGAACCTGAACAGTCGGCACCCGGAATGAGCAACTCGGCAGCAGGCGGAGCTTGGGCAGCAGTGGCCTCTAGCGTCTGCAGCGCAGCTGTCTTGACGGCCACGCGAGGAGGGGGCACCACTAGGATTTTGCCCGGAGGAACCTCACCTCGTTTCTGACTCGTGGTCCCATCACGCTTGCCCGAGGCGGCCGACCCGGATGGTGTGGTGATCACCTTGGAGGTGGTAGTGTCCAAGGTCGGCGGACGCCTCTGCTGCTGAATCCGGACAGGTGGAGGTTGCTGGCGCTGTCCTTGCGGTTGTTGTTGCTGGTGTGACTGCGGCCGTTGCTGCGTTTGTTGCTGCTGCAGAGGGCGGTGTGTCGGCGGCGGAAGGACCCCTCCCGAGTAGGGTGGGGGTGACACGGTCTGGGGTCGCCTCACTGTGTCGTAGGTAGCATCCCCACCGGATCCGACGTCCCTGTCGGAAGTCCCTCTGTTTCTCCCGGCCGCGGCGCTGCCACTCAGCGGCGGTGTGGCAGCACGGCTCCTGCGGGTCGGAGAGCCTTCCCCGCGAGTCGGCCCGGCCTCCTCGGTGTCTTTCCGACCTTGGGGCCCGGTCGGATTCAACTTCAGGGGGGCACTGTTTCAGGACATTGGCATATTAACTCGGACGGTACTGTCAGAAAGGTCGAAGTAGCAGGGCAAAGGATCTCGAGAAATCGGCTTACCCGATGGAGGTCGGAGGACCTTTCTTCTTCGTGGGCGGCTTGGTTCCCGGCTTCTTACCGGTCTTGGCTCTCTTGGCGCCCGCCTCGTCGCCACCGGTATCCGACATACCGGTGCCAGCTCGCTTGCGGGTCTCGGCTCGCTTGCTGGAGGTGGCGGTTGTCGAAGGCGCTGGGGGCGCGAAGTTGAGAGGAGTAGCGTCAATAACATCTATGATGCGACACTCATCCTCGTCGTCATCCGACCACTCGTTGATTGGAACGGGTGCGCGAGGCTTACCCGGGGCAGAGGCGCGAGCCAGGGGAATGGATAGATGATCTTCGTCATCCGGGTCCTCGCTGGGTAATGTTTCCGGGATGGGAAGGTCCGGATGCCACTCCCCCGCGGCATGGATCTGGTCTTCGAGGAGCTGCCGAGCGAACCTCTGCGAGAGAACAAAAGATACATGTGAGTACAGAGATGGTTGTACCATAAGTATGTCGGAGAATTGCTTGAGTCGGTCAGGTGAACCAGCTTACTTGTGGAGGAGGACGAGAGCGCGTATGGGGCTTCATCCCCCAGGCCCAGGTGGATGGGTCCATCTCGGCCTGGGCAATAGCCTGGACTCGCCGGTATACTTGCTCCTGAGTGAGCGTGAAGACGCTAACCCGGGTCGGGTCATACCTGCCACTCATGTGGCAAATCTTGTGAACCCGGGCCTGGAGAGGGCAAACCCGGCGGCTGACAAAGGTGCATAGTAGATCCTCGGCGGTGAGCTTGTCCTTAATCGAAAGGAGGTACTCGTGGATCTCGTTGACCTCCGAGTCCAGCGTCTTCGGGTCCGAACTCCAGTGAAGCTGGGCAGTCGGGGGAGCGATATTGAACTCGGGAAGGTTGATGAGGTCGGTTCCTTCCTCCTTGTCACCTTCAACCGAGTCGGAGTTTCTGACGTAGAAGAAACTCCGTTGCCATTTGCGGCAGGACTCTAGGCCCGAGATCCGGGGGAAGTCGGACTCCCTCCGAGGAACCACGATGGCAGCCCCGCAAGCCGTCATCTCCTTCTCCTTGACGCCTTTGTTGGGGATGCTCTGCTTCCGTAGTTGGAAGTATTTGGCCCATAGCTTGACCACCGGCCAGAGGCCGAGGTATCCCTCCGAGAAGGTCACGAAGGCGGAAAGGAGGGTGATGGCATTGGCCGGGAGATGATGGGGTTGCAGACCGTAGTAGTCGAGGAAGGAGCGGAAGAATGGGCTTGCTGGGAGGGCAAAGCCACGCTCGAAATGCGTGACAAAGACTACCCGCTCCCCGGGTTGGATTCGGGGTTCGTTCTCGCCATCAGGAAGTCGGCAGAGGACCGCCTCCGGGATGCGGTGAGTTCGGCGTAGCCAGTCGATGTCGTCCTGGCACGCGTCGGACCCTTCCCATCCTCCCCGGACTCCCTCGGTACCCATGTCGGTGTTCTCAGAAGACATGTCGGAGCTGTCCTGCAGCATAAGGAAGGTGGTAAGTCGGGGGCACCAAGAGGAGACTTGCGATAAGTCGGGGCCTCCCGGCACTGAAACAGAATCTACGCCCGAGTAGCATGGAAGAAGATCTACCGAGACCATTTAAAAAGAAATTAAATGGTTCTAGCAAGGAAGGACCGCTAGCAGTACAATGGTGAATCGCTATGGAAAAGGTATGGCGAGATCTGGTGAAGAGAAACCTATAGCGGTGTCGTGATGACGGAAACAATGATCTGCGGAGAAATTAACCCTAGTTCTAGCCTGTTCTAGCAAAAAACGGGGATGAACTACCTCGGCCGAACCACGGTTCAATCTGTTCAAGCCTCGAGAGGAAACTTACCGGAGAAGGCGAAGGTACGGCGCGAGAGGTTCTCGTCCTGACGGTGGCGTGGCGGTTCCCGATCGTCGGCGTCGAGCTCTCCGGCGTGCAGTGCGTGCGCGGCGTGCGTCGCGGCGGCGTTTCGCTCGAGAGCAGAAGGGAAGCAGGGAAGAAGATGATGCGGAGGAAGGAGAGGAACCCCGCCGCCGTATTTAAGAGGGAAGGAGAAGAGGCAGTTGCTAGGTTTTCCCGCCCGTTGGTTTCGAGCCGATCGTGGGATCGTGCGTGCGGCGGTTGGCGCGAGTGGAGCGGTTGTGGCCGCACGATCGGCCGCACCGTGGGTTACAGAATAGGAACCGTCGGCTGCGGATCGGGTGCGGTCGCCAGCCCAGGAATCGAGGAGGCGCCTCGGGTACTCAAACTACTCGAGTGCCTGCTAGATATGACGGCTGGTGGGGCCGGCACGATGTTTTCGGGACAGCATGTCAGACCGCGTGGCGCGTTTCTCGGAATGGGGCAGCGTAAGTGTGACGCGTCTCGGCGAAGATCTGAGACAAAGATTCAGTGATATCAAGGGTACCGGAACAATAACCCGGGATGGCTAAGAACTCGGTGACAAACCGAGATGGCCATGTCGGATGGTTCTACAGTAAGTCGGACAGGCTTGCCAGAAATTTATTATCAGGCCGACATCGTGATGTCGCAGGGCCTTAAGTGATCAACTTGGGCAAGTCGGAGCAAAGGAGTTACCCGACATGCTTATGTCTGCTGTTGGTTCAAGGCAGTTATTGGGTTAAATCTGATGCAGCCCTTCATCCGAGGCTACAGGACTACCCCAGCTTCGGGGACTAGTGTCGGGGGGCTACCCCCGGGTAGGGTAAAGGCGAGGGTAAGATATTCGTGTTTACAGTGGTAAATATCCCTTGCCTGGCGCCAAAGGTCATATGACTCTTCGAGAAGTAAAGGGACGCCCTTTGGAGGGAGCAGGGGCCAGGCTGTGTCCCCTGGTGGTACTATAAATAGACCCCCAGCCCCCCACTCTCGTTCAGGCAAAGGCAGAGATTTCTCCTAGGAACCAGCTTCTCGAAGATGTCTTTGGGAGCAAGCCTAAGACATCTTCGTGTAGCTGGGCCTAGGGGCATTCTCTTGTGCGACGCCCGAAATTCGGTGCTGGTGTGCAGGGTCCCGGCTAGACCAAGTTGTATGCTTGGCCGACTTAAACTTATGTCGGAGGTAGCCGACATGTTCTAACCGACATAACCATGTCCGAGATCTCTATCTATACGTGTTGTGCAGGAAGGAGGATCCGACATACAGGTGCAGGCCAGGTGAGGTATGTCGGAGGTCCAGGCCCGGCATAGCCATGCCGGCATGCGGAGAGAAGCCCGGTATACTTGTACCGGGATAGGAGCATGTGTCCGACATATCCTATGTCGGGCAGGAAGTCAAGGGCGGGTACAAGGCAAGGACACTGTCCCGTCTGACACGGAGGTAAGGTCACCTCCCGTTTGACACGGACGCGGGACAAAGGGCACAAGACAAGGGCGACGTGACTATACCACTATACTGGCGACTGACTGACAGGAGACAAGGCATGGAGAAGACACGTCCTGTCTCTGACAGGGGAAGCATCATCACCTAGGCCGGCGGCGGCTAAGGCAAGAGGCATCATGGCCTACCTCGACCTATGTCGGATAGCCCGGCGGCTAGGTCGTGGTAGAGGTGTCGACATTACCGTTGGACGGGGGCTGTTGTCCGGGGGGGCCCGGAGGAATTAGGGTTCCCGGACAACTCGGCGGGACCTCTATAAATAGCGTCATAACTCCTCCTGTGAAGAGAGACACGAACCAGAGAGCCAAAACTATAGTCTCATTCACAGCTAGAGCATTTACTCCTTCCTCATTTGTAGTTCATCCTAGTTCTTACCAAAACAGCTCAAGGAGCGCCTTGTAGATCTTGTGAGACGCGTATAGAGAGAAGCAGGGCAGGAGTAGGGGTGTTACCTCCTCACGAGGGTCCCGAACCTGGGTACATCGTGCGTGTTTGTGGTGCCGTGTGGGTTTGTTTGTGTTCTTCAGTTTTCCTGGTTGTTCTTGCTTGTTCTTGAACCGGGTTGAGTCGGCTCGTGTACGTTTCTTCTTTCCTCTTGCGTGAGCTTCTTAGCTCGCTAGCCCTCCCCGGATCCACCAGCGTCCATCGGCCCCACACATTTAGCCATCCTATGGCATCTGCCGTGATACCACCACGA
Organism: Poa annua; assembly: GCA_026929855.1. Taxonomy (NCBI): domain Eukaryota; kingdom Viridiplantae; phylum Streptophyta; class Magnoliopsida; order Poales; family Poaceae; genus Poa; species Poa annua. The sequence continues at coordinate 80,384,941 of CM049433.1, forward strand.
CACCGGTCGTGTACAATTTGCGAGGTACATGAGTGCGCCAATTGCACTCAGGTAAGGAAAATCTGGTCCCAGAATTTCCTCCCCCTCTTCCTTAGGCCGGAACGGGTCCTTGTCCCGCTGTAAAGATCTCCCTATCATTGGGGTCTTAGAAGCATAAGCCTTATCAAATCCAAATCTTTCCAACACCTTCTGGGTGTAGGCTGATTGGTGCATTAAGATCCCAGCAGGGGAATGTTCAAGTTGTAGACCTAGGCAGAACTTAGTTTTGCCTAAGTCCTTCATCTCGAATTCCGACATCAGGTGGGAACTCGCTTCCTCAATATCCTTAGGTGTACCGATTATATTTAAATCGTCCACGTACACCGATATAATACAGAAACCATCTTGTGATCTCCGTATAAAAACGCATGGGCAAGATTCATTGCTCGTGTAGCCCTTCTGATGAAGGAAATCGCTTAACCGATTATACCACATCCTACCAGACTGTTTAAGTCCATACTGTGACTTCTTAAGTTGAACACTGTATAAACTTCTATTTGCTCTATCTTGGTTCGGAACAGGGATACCTTCGGGTACCTTCATGTATATGTTCGAATCCAAGTTACCATATAGGTAAGCGGTGACAACATCCATAAGTTTCATTTTCAAGTCCAAGTTTACTGCCATTGAGATCAAATATCTAAAGGTAATTCCATCCATGACAGGTGAGTAAGTTTCCTCAAAGTCGACACCTGGTCGCTGAGAGAAACCTTGAGCAACAAGCCTTGCTTTGTACCGTACTACCTCGTTATTTTCGTTTCTCTTTCGAACAAAAACCCACTTATGGCCAACGGGGCGAATGTGGGAAGGAGTTAGACAAACAGGTCCAAACACCTCTCTTTTGTTCAGAGATACTAACTCAGCAGTAATTGCCTTCTGCCAATCTTTCCAATCCGACCTCTTCTTACATTCAGCGAGCGTGTTAGGCTCGGGGTCAGGATCTATGATTGAGGCAATTTTAGTGGCAAAATATATGTCGACATTTGCCATGGCTCTATTTATTGACTCACCCGAATTAACATAGTTAATGGCCATTTCGTCATGGGGTGCATCAGGCACATTTCCTTCCTCCACCGGATTTCCCAATCCAGGAGCAAGGTCCTTTAGCTTTCCCGCTCCAATGTGTGCGCACACATCTTTGCTGGGTATTTCCGATATAGGAAAATTCAAGTCCGGAATTTCGTGCACTGAAAGTTCCGTACTTGTGACAGGTCTCGACTGGCTCCCCACTTGAGGGGTAGGCTGCGATAAATCTCTCTTGTCCTTTTTCTTCGGGCGTCCCCGAGTACTTGGGATTTGAGAAACCGGATTCCTCGTCCTTTTAGGCCTAAGGGCGGGAGCGGGTGTACCATTATTTTTCTTTGGTATTTCAACCCTTTCCGGTGCATTGCGCGCAGGCACATGCGACTTTGTCACAGTCTTTAGGTCACTAAAATGATCAGGCAGTTGATTCGCTAAAGACTGCAAATCTATTATCTTTTGGACTTCTTTATTAGACTCAGCAGTGCGCGGGTCATTTGCGTGGATCCCCGTGGCGTGCCACGTAATTTCTCGACTTTTATCATCAAGGAGTTGATTATCTCCCCCTAAAGTCGGGAAAAGATCCTCGTCAAAAATGCAATCAGCGAAACGGGCCGTATGACAGTCACCTGTCGCGGGGTCCAGGAACCTGATTATGGACACAGTCTCATAACCAACGTATATCCCCGACTTACGGAGCGGTCCCATCGCAGATCGCTGAGGGGGTGGTATAGGTACATATACCTGGCAACCGAACCTACGAAGGTGGGAAACTTTCGGTGCCGACCCTTGCGCAAGCTGCATAGGAGAGTGGATGTTGTAGGCCGATGGTCGAAAATTGATGAGATTGGCCGCGTGTAACACTGCGTGACCCCAACATGTAGTTGGTAAATTACAACCCTGAAGGAGCGGTTTGGCAATGAATTTAATTCTTTTAATCAATGCCTCCGCAAGTCCATTTTGTGTGTGGACGTGCGGTACAGAGTGCTCAACTTTGATTCCCATTGCCATGCAATAATCATCGAACGCCTTTGAAGTAAATTCACCGGCGTTGTCCATTCGAATAGACTTTATACGATAATCAGGGAATTTATTCCTCATTTGTATGATCTGTGAGATCAATTTTGCAAAAGCATGGTTCCTTGTTGACAGCAGGCAAACATTGGACCATTTAGAGGAAGCATCGATCAGCACCATAAAGTACCTAAACGGTCCCGAGAGGGGCTGAATAGGACCGCATATGTCCCCTTGGATACGCTCCAAAAACGCGGGGATTTCATCCTTCACCTTTAGGGGCGATGGTCTAATGATTAATTTCCCCGTAGCGCATGCGGGGCACACGAAATCATCTGGATTTGGGAAATTTTTCACATTGACAGTATGACCATTCGAGTTGTTAATTATATTTCTCATCATTCTAAGACCGGGATGGCCTAACCTATCATGCCAGAGGCTGAAAAGTTCAGAGCTTCTAAAAACAGTTTTAAGGGTAGTGTACATGGGCGGTGCTACTATCTTGGTGTAGTACAACCCAGTAGCGAATGAAGGAAGCCTTTCGACAACATGTTTACCATTTTCATCGTGCTTTGTGATGATTAGGTACTCCTTACCCGTGTCATCATCATAGGTCTCAACATGGAAACCATTCACACGAATATCTTTAAAACTTAAGAGAGTACGAGTCGATTCCGGATACAACAATGCATCATTAATGATCAATGTTGTTCCCATGGGGAGTATAATAGTGGCTCGTCCGGAGCCAACTATATGAGGACCGCATCCGGCGATCGTCGTAATATTCCCCTCAATCTTAGTGATGGACTCAAAATACTTTGTTTCTCTCAAGATGGTATTAGTGGTGCCGCTATCGGCAAGGCACGTTTCCTCCATGAGGGCGCCACACGTGTTCTAAAATATAGCGTCTAATTAATAAAATGAAGCGAGGAAGATGCTACATTAATAAATAAACGCTCAAATATTTCAGAACATAACATGAACATCTCTATTAAATAATGGAATAAATGAATGAGAACAAAGTCATCCAATCGCCGATAAACAAATAAATGTTGATGAAACAAATATTATTGCTCTCATAGAGCTTACAACCAAATCGAAATAATTGTATCAATTTATTGCCATAAAAGGAATCATAAGTAAATGAAGAGAATCTAGGTGGATTCAACAAAGTATCCATTCACTTCAGCTGCAATCTCGAGCTGGCTGATCTTCTCTTCATTAGCGATCATCACCGCGGCAGAATCGATGTCCAACTGTGGCATTGGAGGGGGCACGGTGTGCTCAACTTCCATGGACACGGTAGCGTTCGTGGGAACCGCCACAGGTGCCTCCACAAGCGCCTCACTCTGCGCCGCAATGGGTGCGACAGTGGGCGTTGGGATCATCACGGGCGCCGCAGCGGGCGCCGGTGGTGCCACCACCTGGACAAGGTGCGTCTCGCGCGCCTTCTTGGCCTTGTACGCGTCCACGACGTGTTTTGGGGCCCGGCACTGCCTGGAGAAATGGGTCTTGGAGCCGCAACGGAAGCAATCCTGGGGCCTTGCCTCCCCCATACCCGCCTTTTGGTGCTTGGCCGGGTGGGGAGGTTTAGGTCCCTTCTTGCCGTTCTTGCCACGCTTCTTAAACTTTGGCTGGCGCACCTTATATGCGCCTGCATGAGCTTCCTGACTTGGACCCCCTCCGAAAGGCTGCGAGTTGAAGTTCTTTTTGAGAACCTCATCCTGCGCCTCAGCCACCTGGAGAGCGTCGATAAGCAAAGCGTACTGCGTGAACTTCTCCTGGCGGTAGTTCCGCGCACTCTGGAGAGCTGATGGATGGAACGTGGAGAGAGTTTTCTCAATCTTCTGACTATCCGTGGTAGTGACACCACAGCACTGAAGAGAGGTAGTAATCTTGTGTAACTTTGAGTTATAATCTCCCACCGTCTTGAAGTCCGCAAACCTCAGACGCATCCATTCCGCCTCCGCCAGTGGCTGAATGGTGTACTTCAGCCTAGCGAACCGTGCCTCGAGTGCGGTCCACAAGGCTGAAGCACTCCGTTCGGCCATGTACTCCTGTTTCAAGGTGGTACACAGATGATGGGGGAGGAAGTGCAGTACTTGGGCGTTTTTCGCCGGAGTGGTGGCGCTGGGGGACGTCCGGGTCCCCTCGTCCAGCACTCCCTTAAGCATGCGGCCCTCGAGGACGAGTCCAACGTCCGAGGCCCAAGTCAGGTAGTTCATCCCGTTCTGGGCCAACTCCTCGAATTCCCGGTTCATGATTCCGGCCATCTGCGATTTATGCAAAAATACATCAGATTACAGCAGGTAATCGATTGCATAAAGCGATGTTGATACAAAGATTTCAATAAGACGGCGTTCCAAAAATTTAAAAGAACATGCTAAAAATGCTCTACTAAGTATTAAAACAATTAATTACTGTAGTAAAACATGATATAAAAGCATGTAGATAGAGATATTATGCTAAGCGCATTCTAAACATGAAATTTTGTCCTAAAAATGACTTTCCGTAGTTTTTTTAATGCCCAAATATACAATTTCAGCAAAACAGACTGTTCCAGGGACTTCATGTGAACAGCTGTTACCTAGCCAAAGCTGGTGGGCAACTGTTGGTTGTCGTTATGCTAGAACATCAACTGAAGGTTTTCAATGTAACCCCCGGCCGCTGCGATGAGCTCGAGCCTGTGAAGAGCATCGGCGAGCATGCCATCTTCGTCGGTGACCGTAGGTGCGTGTCTGTATCTGCTGTTAAGTTCCCATCCGTCGATGCCAACTGCATCTACTACGTGAAGTACAGGAATTCATCCCTGAACATCTACAAGTACGACCTTGAGGTGGAGAAAGAAGAGATGGTATCTGAAGCCGTTGATTCTTTGGATCCGGTAACGTCTTGTTTTGCCAACTTTCCTTTCACCATCGCTCAGCTCTTATCCAGCTACACCATCAACGTCCGGGCGTCTCAGCTTCCCAAGGAAGAATTCCAGCTTCCTGATTATTTGTTTGAAAATCTAGATGAGATTTTGGATGGCATGAACTTTGATTTCCTGGCTGAAATACCTGATGACGATGTAATCAGTGATTGATATATTGAGCCCTGGTGAACGTTAGTTATTATGTGCTTCTTCTTTTTAGCAAATAAGTTATGTTCTTCGTTGAGCGGTGTTTACTTATGGGGAAGAAATCTTTCTTGTTCGAAGTGGGAACTATTATTGCGGACTAGTACTATGTTATGAAACCCTCTGCTTCATGTTCTTTTTTCCCCTATCTTGTGATGCTGTGTGATGCAACATGGTGCTTTGGCACATAAAATGTAAATTGTCTAGCCTACGTTGAACTGAATCCATGGTTTTTTTAACTCAACCCATCATGGTTACAATCAGCAGCAATGTTGTTCACTAAGAACTTTGGACACCTAGCAAGCCACTCATGCATGAGTGACATTATCAGCGCATGCCAATCTTGCACAAACTTGAGCTACCTGATTGCCCAGTCTTCCTACAAGACTCAAAGAAAAATTCTGAAACCAAAGACTTAAAGAGTTTATCTCATCCAGCAAAGGCGCTATGGTCCATCGCTCATGGGTGTGAGCCTCCCAGCACTGGCAATCTGTTTCAAAGACTGCCTCACGATACCCATGTGCACGCGCGAAGATAACCGCGTCACGCATCGCCAGCGCCTCTGCGACGAAGGGGTCTTGGACTCCAGCATGAACTTGTGCCTATGCACCTCATAATCCTTTAGCATCCCTAGCCACACACCGCCACTCACTGAATCCATGGTTAACCCATCGTTTCTCGAGAAGGATAACCTCAGGCCTATGCATTGGTTGTGCACATAATTATATATTATTTATAATTAGTAAGGTGGCCCTCGCACATGTGAGGCCATCATCTTTGTCATACTAAGAGCATCTCCACTATTACCCCGGAATTTTTAACGCACCCCTGAAAATGCGTCCGGTTTGGTAGGGGCGACTTATCCAATTCTCTATAAAATTTATCTGGCCAGCCGTCCACCCTCACCGAAGATAAGAAGCCGTAACTGCTATGAGAGGAACAGATACGAGACACTCTAACATAAATGAAATGAAGAGACCAACCCTCCAGGGCGCTCCCCTTCCTGTTGGCCGTCATTGGACACCGCAGCTTTGACTTCTCAACAACAAAAGAGCTCCCCTGCCTGTTGCCCGTCATGGGACACCGCAACTTTGACTTCTCAACAACAAAAGAGCAAGACGAACCCATTGACATGCCGGAGAAGAGCTGCCAACACCAACCCCGCCTCCCCAGGAGCCGCGAAGCACTCGGGGCCGCCGCCCCAACATCCACCGCTCCAATATGCCCTGGACACTCAACCGGCACCACCTTCCTGGGCCGCCACCCCGACATAACACCGCTCATACTCAAGCTGCAACGCCGTACAGTCCAGATGCCTGTAGCCCGAGAGCTACATAGGACCACGACCGCCACACCATGTCCGGGGCTACGATCCCGACGCACTGTCCAAGCATCCCCGCTGGGATGCGCCGACCGAGCCGATAACCTTCCTGCCCCTATCGCTCAAGGTCACCACCGAAAGTTGTGCCAAGCCGCAACCCTGCCTCATGGAGCTACCACCGCACCGCCGCCCGATGCCGCCGCCTCGGCGCAGAACAGCCATCTCGGAGCCACTACCCCGACATCCACGAACCTAGGAAACGAACTCGCCCTACAACGGTAATAGACTCGCCCTCCAAAGCAACGCGTCCAAGAAGGTCACGACATTACTGCTGTCGTCGCCCGCTCCGAAGCTATAGCTTGGGTTTTCACCGGGAGGGTCCAAGCCCGTCGAAAGGAGAGGAAAAGGAGCTCTATGACATCGCCTTCAAGAAGAAAAACGACGCCCGAAGGCGCCGCCGCTGCTAGCACCAACCAAAGTTGGGAAAAGCTTCACCCGAAGCTTCTCTCCTTCCCTCGAGGGCTTGCACAGGGCACAAAGATGACATATCAATGCGCTAAAAAGGGTTGTGCCGCCACTGCCCACAACACGCCCCTCCTCAGCACACCGTCATCGCCGCATAGCTGTCCGCGCCCAGCACTGGCACTGTAAGCCCCAGGCTCCAGCGCCCTGCCTCCACCGTCGATAGCTCGTCCACCTTTGTGAACCCCAAAGGCCCTCAAATCCTAAATCAGGCCCGGATTGGGCCCAGATAAGGCTCACCGCCGTGCAACTCTGGCGTCGCCGCTTGCGCCAACACCTTGCAGCTCCGCCCTCCTGCACCAGACACCGCCACCCACGCCGACCGCGCCAACATCTTCATCGCCGCCACCACGCGCCGCCGTCCGTGTCCCCGCGTCAGAGAGCCGCGGAATCGGAAGAACGCCCCGCCGCCACCTTCCTCGGGGGCGCGTGCGGCTTTGCCGGCACCCCCTCCGGCAGCGGTGATGCGGGGAAAGGGGTGCAGAACCTCCGGTGGCGGCGGGCTAGTGCTTACCCCGAGTCACCCAAGCACCACGATAGCCTCACCTTCCCACCTTCATCTGTGGTTACACAATTCACACCAAGCGGTACAGTTCGTCGCACAAACTCTCTAGTGGTTCTCGACCAAATAATAACCCAGATACGGTCCAAACGAGAATGATTCGCAACCCATCCGGATCACGTTCTTCTTAAAAAAACGAATGCGCGTATTTGGGATCGCACCAACTGCAATGACAGGGAATGCGACGTTGATGTTGAGATGGCCGATCCATGCAATGCACCTAACTTTGGCACTCCAGCTTGGCACGAGCCTTTGAGCTTCCTGTGGCGGAGCGGCGTGGTAAGCTGCTGTGGACTGGAGCATGTACATGTTTCAGACTTTTCAGTGTCTGTTCCCTGTGAAAGAAATCCAAATAACCCTCTTAAGTATCGCGTTTCGGGCGCTAAGCCCCTAACTACTAACTGGGTCAATTAACCCCCTAAATATTCAAAACCGGACAAATTACCCCAATTTGTCTCCCAACGGCTAATTGGCTGTTTTGATAGCGGTTTTAACCACGTAGAACTCCGGTATTGCACACGTTGGCGTCTTTAATGGCTCTGCAATCCACAATCCACCCATTAAGCCTGTGATCCACTGTCTCATGCGAGTTTTGCTGGTTTGTCAAACCGACACTAGATTTTCCGGTCTCAGCCAGATTATGAGGAGGACGGCGCAAGGGCTGCGTGTACCGATGGCAATGGGTACCCATTACCCGCATATCCAATGGGTATTTACCCATTAGGGTACGGGTTTGGTAAAAGAATTTTACCCATGGGTAAGTAAATGGTAAAAATTGTGTACCCAATGGGTATTGCGGGTGCGGATACGGTAAACTAGTACCCATACCCGTATACCCGCATACCCAACTATTTTTTGCTTTTGACATGTTGGTTTGTGGTACATTGAATTATTCTGGGGAAAAGTCTAAAAATATTAACTTCTTGTTTGTTTCCCATACATACGGTCACGTTTCCTCTCTCGTCTCCACTACTTTATATCAATATGGACATCTTACTATCGGCTCCTCATCATCGCCCCGCCCTTGCCCCCAAACTGGTAGCCGCCGGCCTCCGTTAGTCTGTCATCTCATCCTCTCCGATAACACTCATTTGGATACGATAGGTAGTCGGCTCGGTCATACCCATGGTCGCTAGCGATGCACACTGAGTGGATAAATGAGTTGTTTTGTTATTCATTTGTATATATATTGTGTTTTTCCATAGTTTCTTTTCATGTATGAGTGTCTCTTGTCGAATTAGTGGATGAATGACATACATGTCGATGGTTTTCTTATATATTGCAGATGAATGACTTTTTTTGTGGGTTTACCCGCGGGTTTTGAATACCCACGTGTGTGCGGGTATGGTATAAAATTTATACCCAGACGTGGGTATGGGTATGGGTGTGGTTAAAATACGAGGACGTGGGTACGGGTTTGGTTAAGATCTACCCATACCCAACGGGTGCGGGTGCCATCGGTAGCTGTGTGGTGCTGCTGGTGCAGATTGGATCACCGGAGGCCGCACGGCCGCGGCTCACCTTGGCTGAGGCAGCGCCACCAGCCAACGACGCACGTATCCACGGCTGCCAACATGCAGCTAGTACACCATGGCGCTCGTGCACCTACCATGCGTACATGCCAGATGCCTCCCTGATGGATGTGAGCTAGCTGCTAGCTTCGGTTGTACGAGGCGTCCTCGGAGCTCTGCCCGTCGCCGGGGAACAAGCAGCTGTCGTAGCTTCAAGACTGTGGCCTTCTCGCCATACGGAGCCTACTGGCGCGACTTGCGCAGACTCTTCGCCGCCGAGCTCCTCGGCACCCCGCGTCTGGGCAACCTGGGCCGCGCGCCAGGAGCAGGTGCGGAAGCTCATATGCACAGTCGCACACTGTCCAGCGCGGCGACAGATTCGGCGCCCATGGCAATGGACGAGCATGTTTACGGTGTTGCTGATAGGATCATCGGCACGGTGGCGGTTGGGACGTGTACGGCGCGGAGACGTTCGCATGCCAGTACCAGCATTTCCAATACCGGAGTTCTACGTGGTTAAAACCGCTATCAAAACAGCCAATTAGCCATAGGGGGTAATTTGTCCGGTTTTGAATACTTAGGGGGGTTGATTGACCCAGTTAGTAGTTAGGGGGGCTTAGCGTCCGAAACGTGATACTTAGGGGGTTATTTGGACTTCTTTCGTTTCCCTGTCGGTTCTAGTGATGGATTTAAGACCTGTTTATTCATACCAAAACGTATCTGGTTTATCTGATTTAAGACAAGTATCCAGTCCCGTATAAGTTAGGTACTGGGTCAGTTCAGAGCCATCGGCCCCTCTCTGCTTATGAACAGCGCTATGCATCACATACGTGCTTGAATGAATGTTCGGCCTTAGTACTGATCTGGCCCAATTGCTATCAGAGCAGGTTATGGGTGTGTAACTGACCGAGGAGCTAGCAACAGCTCATTGTATGTAGATCTCATTTGGCCCATAACTCGCCTACATACGTCACATTTTTTTATAAAGAATTCTAAAACAAAACATATTTTATTAAGAAAACATACCTCGTATACAAGAACGTTACAGTGCTGACAACCAAATTAACGGGTAGGGCAAAATGACATTGACACCTCCAAAAGACCTATAGTGCTAGTTTAGTTCACAACCAGCAAGTTGGAGTTAACAATCAGCCCGGAACAAATACTGTCCTATCAACTTCCCGGCATCAGCACTGTTTTTGGTCCAAGGCAAGAGCACCCAACTTCCGTTTAGTAGAGTACGTACAAACCCACTAGCATACAAGACACGGGAAACAAAAACAATATGTAGTAAGTGAAACAAGGAGAAAATCAGCCAGAACAACCGGCCTACCATGAACAGCCCAACCAATTCGTCTGTGTCAAAACTACAGTCCGATGAAGGAAACATGAGGATTGACGAGATCACTGGTGCAGGGAGCTCCTGTACACAGTCGTCGTCCAGCAGTCCGTCGGGCTATTATCCTGAAATACCTGCGGGGTGCACGAAACAGGAACCAAGCAAAGCCCTCTGCCTCTCAAATCATGTTCCGCCTTCTGCTCCTCTTTACCTCCCCACTGAAAAGGCATCTGAAAAGAAAGTAGTAATCTGAGAATTCGTGACCAGATGTTGCGTATACGGTTTAGAAAAAGATAAACATATCTTTGCGGCTCAATGCTACCTTGTTTGTGCCATTTTGCATGTAGGGTTCACTGAATAACTGTCCACATCAGAAAAACAAAGGGCAAGTAGTCAGCATGGTACTAACAGTTGGCATTACTTAACTTCACAAAAGGTGAAGTGCTGGTTGTGACTCGTGACGGTGTGAGTGTGCCTATTCTTTTTGTTAATTAGTATGTCTAGACAATGACAACATGATCATTCTTTATACGAGACCTGGGAGGGACATGGAAATTTGCTAACAAATAGGGTATAACAAGTCAATGTAAGAAATGCTTGGTGATGCAGGGCAATAATGTGGAACCGTCGGTGCAAACATTCATTGTATGTTGATGCTAGGGGGTAAGCATACGGTTTATGTGAAAAGGATTTGTGATGATGTGGACCTGTATTTGCTCATGTAGATGTTCGATGTGCTTGATGGTTTCAAACAACACTGACGCTCTATCCGTCTGACAAGATGCAACATTTTAGATGGAGTTAGCAATAAAAAAACAAGAACAGAAGGCCATCTCATTATGTTCACATAGTAATACGCACATTAATAATTTTACCTTTCCGTATGGTGAGATGGTCTGCTGTAATGCTATGATCTTGTCTCTCTCGCCCAGCTTCACATTATTCACTTCAGCCTGTTTTTGGCTCGAAGTTGATCAAATAGTTGCTCAGAAAGTTTAAACCGTTTCATCAAATATTCTTCAATTGTTAGTTACCTTAGGAGGTGATGTAGTGGAAGTATCTTGCTTCGACTTCTTTCCGTTGCCACCTGACTTTTCCTCTGATTTTCTTTTCTTAGGATCACCTGCTGCACCACTTTCACTTCTACTACTAGTCCTTGCCTGTAACTGCAAAAACATATTAACTTGTACTTTGCTTATACTTAGGAATAGAAATTAGCATGCCAATCTTACCGGCATACTGTGTTGCTCATATTGATTGTTACATGCCAATTGCGTGTTTGATCTGTAGCTACTAAATGAGATTGCATCCAGTGAACTCAAAGCATCAAAAGAAACCTGCATTACTCGGTCCTCTGGAAAAACCCTTTCATTCCCAGAGCCAGAATAATCCAGAGAGCTTCCATGAATGGCACCACTACTAGGAAGCATTTGCTGCAGAAATGCATTCATGGGAGCTCCGGGAGCTCCAAGCTCATGCTGCTGGTCACCATCTCGTTGAGCCTCATGACCGTGGCTTGGCATGCAACCCATCACGCTCGCTTGCACCAAAGTACTGTTCCCCAGGTACACTGGTGGAGATTTCACAATCTCATCACGCCTGGCGAGCTGAGGACTGGAGCCAGCGTATGGTCCGCTGCTGTCCAAACCATAGGTAGCTGATCCGGACATGCTGCTGTAGTCACTGCTGTCCATCCCTTTGAGGTAGTCACACGCCGCCGTGGGGAAATCATCGAGCATATCTGGCATCACCTTCCTCGCTTCGAGCAAGGAAAGGAAGTCCTTTCCGTAGCCGTTGCCCCCGTCATGCTCAGTGCTGCTCCCATGAGCTCTGGTGTTACTGAAAATGGTGTTACATCGTCTAACTTCAGTCAGGTGTCACTGAAAAAACATCAGTAAGTGTACGGCATGCATACTCACATGATAGTCTGGTTCAATCGATAACCGCTTGCCAGGTGCGTGCGGGATGACGATGAGGGGACCGTGGAGAGGGCTGTAGGGTCACTGACAGCGGCGGCGAGGAGTGTGTCGGCGTGGGGGCTCCATGAGGGGAAGGGTGTGTGCATTTGCATGATCTGTTGGCTCTCCCAGATGCTGCTGGTTGATGAAGTGGAGGAACTGCTATATCCAACTGGAATCTCAGGTGCCTGTTCAGCCATGAAAATACAGAGTTAGCTGCTCCACTGCATGGCTGCAGAAGATGTGATGGAGGAACAAAGTTGATTGGGTCATTTATAGGTGCTTGGAGTTCCCTTTTCTCCTGAGCTTCCCAGAGTGGATTTACAGGGTGCACGACTGATGAGAGCCTAATAGATGGTCTATTTTATTTTCACTTGGAAGCAATGCATTTGACAAACTTGGAGGGAATTTAAGGTCCTAATGAGCGGTAAAGAAATGAATAGCAACAATGATTTGGTGGTAAATGACTATGGCATGGACATAGTGAGCTGATGTCCATGAAATCACTTGTTACAATCGGTGATCCCTTTTTGTCCTACACAGACATTTCTTTGCAAGCACGCGTGTGCTGTCATGCACCGCACAGAACACATATACTCCCTCCGTTTCAGAATATAAGATGTTGTAGGTGTTGTACATGTTGTCTAGATTCACACTAAAATAAGTGTACATGTACACTAAAATGTGTCTAGATGCATGTGTGATGTGTATACATGTGAATGTGGAAAAAGGCTAAAACATCTTATATTGTGGAACGGAGGGAGTATGTTCAGTAAGGAATTCTACTGCAGAGATCTCATTTCCTAGAAAAAGGAGGACGCAGTGTCAAGTGACTCAAGTCATATATCCTATACTAATTTGCAATCGTACTCCCTGAATTACACATCGCCTACAGTTATAAAGCGGCATGATTATGTCAAAATTGTAGCATAAAGGATGTCTTTGGGAGTCAGGTACTGGGGAGAGAAAAGGGAATGCAGTCAAGTTAAGTAGAAAGACCCTACCAATTTGGCCGAAAGAGATTTGAAGTTACTTCGTGCCTCTCGACGGATCAACCGGAGCACGACATGCTCCAGAATTTGCAGAACTACACAATTTGGAGATCTGCAACCTAGAAATCAGTAGCAAAACATCTTTTATTGGCAGAAAATACAAGGGTTTAGTAATTCTCACATAGCACCTCTGTATTTTTCACATGACCCGGTCCATTCCACTACAGGTATAAACACAAGAGACTATATCAAAGGTGTAGACTTCTAGTGGGCTGTAAACTTCTGTCCATTACGACAGCACCGTAGCATAGAGGTGTGCAAAACTGCCAGCTAGTCTTTATTCCAAAAGTGTCCAAACTATAACCACCGAAGGATAAACAGATTCTAAAATATACCTAGGATAAGCAGGCATTGGAGAAACAGAGATTCTCCACTCACAAAGAATGCTCCAAGTAAACTTGAAAGGTGGCCCAAACTCGAATGAGAGAATGCCTTGCTTCAAAGCTCCCAGCATACCGAGAGTAAACATCACCTCACCTCTTAAGCATTGCATGACTGGATGGCATCCTTGCCTAAATTAATGTAGCATCTACTTACATCATATTTTTACAAAATACAGCAGTAGTATCATCTGATCTGACCCACAAATACTGGTCACCGGATTAAATTAAGAGGCTCAAGTTGAACCGCTGGAGGGGAAAGACCCTGAAATAATGATCACTAAACTAATCACCATCAGCAGCCAGATTGATACCTGTATTTTGTTAGGGGATATGTAAAAGTAATCTTGATCAAAAGAAATTTCGTAAAAGGGACAGCCACAGCAGCCTCTTTTATGTTAGGTACTTGCTTAACATCTTATGAAACCAAAGGCCCTTTCTGGGAAGGAACAAAAAGCTTACCATGACACCGTTTGTATTATAGACGTAGCAAAGGAGGTAACGAAGGAATACTTTTCATTTGAGAATCAATAGTTCTGGCACCAAATGATACTTCAAAATACCAACTTCATTTCAGAGACAAACTTGTTGTCTCTTTGATATGAGAAAAGTAGAATCCACCCTAAACTAAATTTATTTATACATTTGCTACGACATGCTTTGGAAAATCAGGACCAGATACTTGAAGCTAATAAATCACCCTGAATACATGGACAGGGGAGTGCCAACTTTTGAAAAGAGACGTAAAGCATGAATATCCAGTGGAAAGCATGCGTCCTACCATTCGTTCTAATAGAGAATAACAGGTAAAGTATACCAAGAGTTCTTTCCGGCATAAATGACTGAAGACGAATGCTACTTTGTCTACTATATGTTGACCTCTCCGTGTCAACCACTATGGGCAACCTCATTTCAAAAGTTAAGGCAAAGTCTTCTTACTCACATCTGATGACCTCAGGTTAGTGGAGGTCGAAAATGATGGATGAAAGCTGCATGCCCCAGTTTGAGAAATGAAAAGGACATACAAGCAAATATGTTTTCTTCTGGCGCAGACTTCAAAATAAACGAAAGGAGATGTATAAGAGTCTATCAAATTTCTTTCTTGTGACATATGTAGGGTACATGCTCAAAATTGCTCATTATGGTTTAACTAAAGGCACTGGACTCAAGGGAAGTACAGTACACTTCAATCACCGTACAAATCACTGTCAAAGTCAGTTCCATCACCAAGTTAATAACAAAACCATAGTGTTACTATGGTGTATGATGTATACTACTATGGTGTATGATGTATACTGCAGCTAGAATCCAGACATTTTAGCTGAACTCAAGACAGTCCAACTCAAACATTATGGATAATATCATTTCTAGCCACTTTAAGAAGCATATATGATGTATACACATACACTTCAGGAATCCGTGGCAACCCTGGCTTTGTGACCCCAGTGGCGTTAAGGAAAGGAACATACACTTTGATTCAGTTCGTGGTGCAGTGGATCTGAAAGCATTGTGACCACAGCACTTCTGATGGGGAGCAGAAGGATATCCAATCAAATCGGTGGCACCCTCCTGGGCTATGGAAGGTGCAGCAGACCTCAACCTGATGCTTCCTACGTGACTGCATCTCAGTTCCTAGTGTGTCATGACGTGCAAAGCTTTTATGTTTTCTCAAAGGGAGAAAAAATGGGATGCTTGTGTTACCACTGTTATGGTTTCTTGGGCAAGTATAACATTATGACGGCCAGATATGGCCATAGAAAAAGAGAGATAAAGTTACCTGAAGATGGAAGGAATAGGATCAACAATCAAAACCTTCTACACCTTATTGGTTAGCATGACTTTTGTCCAAAAGAACAGCTGTAAAAGAGAAACTGTGAATGAATAAAATGTATGCAAAGAATGCAACTCAGGACTCGTCAGAGACCACTTCAGCAGTATCTATCACCTGTGAAATTTCAAGAAAAGCTACTTTGTCCTTTGATAACTTAGCACTGACTTCCAGTAGAACAACCATTATCCCCCTCAGGGCAGAGTAGTAATAAAGACAATAAAATTCCATAGCCATGGTGTATGAAAAAGTATGTGAAGTTTTGGACGCATTCTATGGAAGCAAAAAAGGATAGTGACAGATTAGTTCAAACAAGAGAATAACCATGTTAACTGTGAACTGACCTAGAAAATCAACAGATAGATGCAAAGCGGGATGACAGTACAAAAATAATTTCATTTCAACTCAGATCACTGTTTTTTACCAGATTGAAAGTTTGAACAAATCGTACAAAGGACACAGTAAGAACAAGTTGTTCAGGCGAAGTATGGAGCCACTGGAGGAATTCAGAGGAATTATTCCATCCTCACAGCAGTCAGTACTGCTAGGATGGAAGACAGGAAGATGATAAAAAAATTCAACTGCATGCTTTATGTGGTTGAAATAGAAATTAAAATTCAAAAAAAAAATAGAAAGTCAAAAGCAGTTAAAATGGACAAGTTAGGATATCTTTCCTACCTATGAAGTTTAGAGTTGGTGGCAAGTTCACTCTCCCACCACTATTACTCCCTCCGTTCCAAATTAGATGACTTCAATTTGTACAAGAGTGGATGTATGTAGACATGTTACAAGTTTAGATACATCCACTTTTATACAAATGGAAGTCATCTAATATGGAACGGAGGGAGTATATACATAGGTGGGACCAACATCTTACAAAGGACTTGAATAAACAACTATCCGCACATGTGGGGCCACCAATCATGCAAAAGACATCCAATAAACAACACTAATAGATTCATACATAGGACCAACACTTTTTGCCAAAAAACACAATTAAATTTATGCACTCGTACTTTAATAGAAACCAACACTTTATTCTTGCCGGAAATACATAACAGTGACATGACACCAAGGCTCTTCCGAAAATCCTTACGTTTTTGTGTGTCTGTCGTAGCAACGCACAACTCAGTGCTAGTCCAACAGAAAAAATGCAACAGGTCAACATGAAGTTCAGATGAGTAAACACTTCATGCGCCCCTCATAGCAAGAAAATATCCATGGCCAACAGATGTCAATCATAGATTGCAATACTCAGACAGCTAACATTAGCATGAAGAACGTATAATATTAGCCCTGAGATGGTAGCTGGCTTTCTGTATATCTCAAAGAAATAAAGCTCACATTACGACTCAGTCACCCAACAATCTTGTAAAGACAATGAACTTCAAAATATTTGGTTGCGCATTTAACAGAAGCAAAGTTATAGTCTAGTCTAGCCCTCATGTGGCATGTAATTTGTTCACTTTATCAGGCAATATCAGATGTATTGTTCTTGGAATTGCATGATCATAGCAGATGAGCAAAAGAAAATAATAAGAGGAATTATTGATGGAAGCAGAATGACCATCATAATTCCAAAAATCTTACTGTATAAAACATTGTATTGATTGTATGAATAGTTTTCCTGATTATCCTTTGTGTGTTCTTTTAGAACCATACCACTATATGATGCCATATTTCGAAGTGATGCAGAAAAGAATTTCCACATTCCTGCTCATTGCCACAGGAACCCTAATATGAACACTGCATGATTGCCTCGGGTTCAATCATGGACAGCCATGTCCCATTTAAATATCCCTATAAGTATCTCAAACATACTACCTTAAGCGAACTTTACTAAACAAGTCGACTGTGGCAGCCGTACCAGATAATGCAGTAATGTGCAGTCTAAACCCACAATAGCCCAAACAGACATCAGAAAGTACCTTTTGTTACTAGACAATCTAGTGTTGGTAAGTTTGGTCAGCAGAAGATAAGGAACATACATTCTCTATTTTCTTTTTGCCAAATATTCCTTAGCAAACGGTAACTTAAGGGTACAGAATCCTGAAGCAAAAATAGTTGTGAACTAAATGATACAACTGAACCACAAACACAATTGTAGATCCTGATCGCATGTGCCAAGCATACAGAAATTGACCAAAGCAGACAAGGGAGTGAACAAGAGAAATATACTAGATGCGATAATAGTACAAACATGTCAATATTAAAGGAAATGCTTGATTTTACATATGCCATCAAAGGCCTAGCACTCCAAAGGTACACACTTTCTGATACATTGGGCACACTACTCCAAGTGGCTCTCTACCGGACAGCAGCGAACAACTCCGATAATTTAACCACCTGTCAAGTAAGAAAAATGTCAAGCTACATTCGGGCCGAACATGATCATCAGCAGAAACACACTATCTCATTGATTCTCTGCTAGCACCGAGGTTGATAGTCGAGAGGGGGAGAATGAAGGGAATGCTGATGCTAATGGGGAGATTGCTCAGAAGAGGCTTATAGAAGAAGAAAATAACCAGTCGTGATAGGGACTATTCCTTGCCCTACCTAGTGTGGCTTGGAGATGTAAGCCTGTTTTCTTCTCTAAGTTGAATGCAGCCCTAGGCGGAAAGAATGGAAGAGGATTTTTCGTATCACTGATTTCGCAATATTGTTCGATCTAAGCATAGCCAGACATATATATAGACATCAAGGATAGAGCTGGAGACTCAGATCCAGATCCGGAATAAGAGAAGTAGGTCAAACATCCTAAGACCGATCTTATCCTTTATTATTATTACCCCCACAAGGCTCAACAGAGCAGAGACACTATGTTTCACTCATAACTAAAACCTTGGACCCAGTCAAGCTATTGGACCCTTACTGAAGAAAGTAAAAGGCACTGGGTAATGAAGAATGAAAGGGTTAGAAAGACAGATCTGCAACAGGGAGGCGGGAAGGAGTGAATACAGAACTGTCGAACTGAACAAAACCATCATATATAAAATCTAACACACCGCAGGAAAAGTAAAGAGCAACAGCAATAACATAACAAATCTGACAAGCCCATGTTTCATAAAGATGACACAGAGGCCTCCATCCTCCATGTAAGTTGTTAAACTATGAACTACATATGCATATCTGCGACACCATGTGTGGCAAATGCAGCGAAAACATGCATCGGATAAGCAAATCCATTTTGCTCAACGAACATGCCCAGATCAACAAGTTGTATTTATCTATAGTTAAGTCCCATATATTACTCATGGCATTCCCAGAAAGAGTTCTGATATGCATAAAATAAATTTTATTATGAAATTGCTACGACACTGTCTATCTTATCTGAGGACAGGTGGCTGACCGAGTGACCAGTGGGTCTTCCTCCTTCTCACAAGCAAAAGAAGCACAACAGTGTCGTCAGTTTTATCCTTGATGTATCATTTATCTACCAGAAAAGTAGAACAGAGCAATACCGCAAATTACACGAAGATAACTTGACCATAACCCACAGACTGATCCAAGTAGCTGACAGCTCAAGTTCGTCAGTTATGAAATTGAGCATTGCCTCTCAACCAATGCTAAAAACAATTTGAGATTATGATAAAAACAGTATATTATGTTTTGCACGTTTGCACCTCGTGACAACTATCGCAGAAAGTATTTCAAAAAAAAAAACTATCGCAGAAAGTTAAGAACCATCCCACCCAACTGTGACTCAATCTCTGGATACAGCAGTCGGTGAATCCGTACAAACCCTACGACTCTAGCTACGGTGGTGTGTGCAGCTTGTGTGGGTAGCCAGGGTGGCTGTGTGTGCCCTCGCTACGGCCGTGTTCCACAGTCGTCGAGGGTGGTGTTCCGGTTTTAGGCCGGTTTCCCCTTACTTAATCGTCCAACTCTCACTTCTTAATTAATGTATATGTCAAGTATTTTGCCTCGGTTAAAAAAACACACGCCCTGCTGTATTTTAGCAGCCTTCAATTCATATACTCAGAAGTTGGACCATGCACATGTTACATACTCCCTCCGTTTCATAATATAAGGTGTCTAAGGTTTTGGCACGGATATTAAGACGCCAGTATTTTACATACGGTGCACTCATTTTGTTTCGACAAAAATCGAGAGAGAGGAATTTCTAATAGTTACAAATTGAAAACAATAGTTCAAATCCCTCCGTTCCACATTTTGACTTGCTTTTTGATGAATAAAATTGTCTATAAATCGCAATACACCTTATATTTTGAAATTTTTCTAAAAACCTTAGACACCTTATATCAAGGAACGGAGGGAGTATAACACATCAACATCTGAGATTCTGGATTACGAAATACAGACTGTCGATTTGGTATTGCCAGTGGGAATTGAACATTGAACCGCAGTAGCAGAACACATCTCGCTGTTTTCATAGTTCATCACACCTAAAACAAACTACGCAATCAAACAAATATAGCAGTCTGCCAACAACTAAAATCCATGTGTTTCAACAGCTAACAGCAACTCAAACTCGCCTGGAGCGAAACAATCTAATAAGCGTCCGATTCCGCCGGATCAACAAACCCTAGATTCGAGGGCCGCACCTCACTTGCAGTAGCGGTCGGCCTTCTTCCGCACGCGGTCGTCGAGGGCCTGCTCGACGGTACGGTCGCGGGAGGCGCGAGCGGCGTTGGACGGGTCGTAGCCGAACTTCCTCGTCTCCACGGGGAAAATCTCCTCGTACTTCATCCGCTTCGCCGCGTCGATGGTGTAGTCGTCGCCCCCGGCGCCCCCGCCGCCCTCGGCACCCTCCGTGGGCGCGGGCGCGGCTTCGGGGTCGGCGTCAGCGGGGACGTCGGCGGCGGGCTTCTTGCTCTTCTTCTGCTTCTTGGGCTTGCGGAGGGTGGCGGCCTCGCCGCCCTTGAAGACGAGGCGGCCGGGCTTCGCTTTCTTGTAAACGTCCGACATGGGGGAAAGAGGCAGAGGGTGTGCCTTGCGACGCCGATGTGTGTGCCTTCTATACCGGCCAAATCTCGGACCGGACCGGAAAGGAGCCCGTGCAGAAAATCGAGGTCCGGCCCAGCCCCCCGGTCGCGCCACATAATCGGGTCGCACGGCCCGGTCCTGACCTAAATTGTCTTTTTGGTAAGTCCAAACCCGGCCTGGCCCGGTACTGATAAACCGTCTTTTCGTAAGTCTCGGCCTGCCCTGACAGACATTCAGGTCATACTGGATCTTGACTTGATGTTTTGATCTAGCTCGGCGAGAATATTCGGGTTGGGTCTGGCGGTTTCATTATGGGGCAGCTCATGATCTTCATATCGATCTACTATCCACCTCTGTATCTATTCTTTCTTAGCTAAAGGGGTGGAGGATCCACCCAATTTGGTTATATCGGATTGGGCTACCCGTGACTAGGTGTGGTCCGGGTGCCCGGGTCGGTTAGCTAGGTCATGTTTGGTTGCTCGCTAAACCCGATGTAGGAGTGAGGCTGTAGCCACATCTTGTCGCAGCAGTGGAACATGGGGTTCCCCTAGTGCAGCCCAAGTGGGTCCACCGTCTTGTGGGCCCAACACCAAGACGAACGAGGCCAAGACTCGGCGTAAGACTTGGCGGGTGCACCCTCGCCACCAGCCTCCCTTCGGGTACGCAGGACCCCCGCGTCTCCCGCACCCCGGAAGAGAGAGAAGACCCCGAAAACGCGAGTTCCCGGCAGGGCCGGGCTCCCTTTCGGATACAAAGTCGTACAAGGAGAAGATAAGGTTTCCACCACCTTCCAGAAGACGGTAGAAGACCCAAAAGGCTTGAGAAGCAAGGCGCGGCCAGGGGACACCACCTACCCACTGTCAGCCCCTGTCCGCGGCTTTCCCCAAAGGTGGCAGAGATCCCACCAACCCGGCGACGGGTAGTTGGAGGAGAAGAGGCCATGTCGCCGTCTCCACCACGGAGAGGGGTTGCCTCCCGCCAAAACCCCTCACGCTCCTCGCATGACCTCTGTGGGATCCCCTTTCCCTATAAAAGGAGGACCAAGTCCATGGCGAGGGGGGAGGAACCATTGATCCAAGATAGCTTATGAAGGAGATATGCCCTAGAGGCAATTAATAAAGTGTTTTATTTATCATATCTCATGTGTTCATAAATTGTTTTTGTGTCATGCTATAACTGTATTAAGCGGAAACATTAATAGACGTGTGATACGTAAGACAACCAGGTCCCTAGTAGCCTCTACGTGACTAGTTCATTGTGCAATCGATGATCGAGGTTTCCCGATCATGTGACATGGTGTCAGTTGACAATGGAGTCATATCGTTGGTAGAACGATGTGATGGACATGCCCAATATTTGTAGGACGTAGTCATTACACATTTGACCGTGAGATCAACTCTTATTGCTATTCCTGAAAGATACTTTGATTGCATCAAACGTCATGTCTTAATAGTATGACAATAAAGGTGTCCCTCTCGGGTATCGGAAGGGAGTATGTTGAGACGAGGGATCAAGAGCGGAATTTGCCAGTCCGCATAACAGGATAGATACTCTAGGGCCCACTCGGTGAGATTATGTTAAATAAGCTTGCAAGCATGTGACTAGGTCAACAGGACATAATATCATGGACGAGTAGAAGATAGTGTTGTTGGTAACGAGATCAAGCTAGGTATCGCGATATCTATGAACGAGTCTCGGACACGCTAAGTATCGCCATGGCAAAAGGTTTAAGACTCGACGTCTTGGTTCGAACGACAAAGTTATTCGTTATCTCACAGGGATTAATTCTGGGTATCCAAGATCCACGAATTAGTCATTGATCAGAGAGCGCGTCTCGATCATGTCTGGCGAGATCTCGAACTGCTAGGGTAACACACTTAAGGGGAGTCGACAAGTTTACCGGAAGAGAAATTAGAAGAGAGCACCGGGAGGGTCCCGGGAAAGATCCGATGAAGATCGGAGAGCGACGAAATAGTTTTTGGAGCCGGAATAAATTAGATAATGTGTGTTTAATATTAATTAGTGTAATTAATAGTTAAATACATTTTTATTTAATAATTTTTGGAATTTAAAAGGCAGCCCACCTTAAATGGGCCTTCCCATGGGAGAGAAGGCCCATAGGGGGGAATTCCCCCCCTTGGTGCGCATGAGGAAGGGGGGCTGCCCTAGGTGGGCCAAATGGGGCCCACCTAGGGCCGGCGCACCACCTTGGGGCGGGCTGGTGTGGGAATAGTCCCACACCGCCCAGCCAGCAAGGCTGGCAGCCCCCCTCCACCTATATATATAGAGGTGCCCCCTTGGCCTTTAAAGAACAACCAATCTCTCTCTCTTCTTCTCCTTGAAAACGTGATTCCTCCATTGGAGTTGCGCCAAGGTGAAGTTCTCTCCACCATACACACACCGCCGTGCTGCTGGTCTTCCGGTCCAAGTCTTCCGCTGCTCGTCCCTGGATCGGAGCCCGGAAGTCGTCGTCTTCACCGTACGTGTGTGAATCCCTGCGAGGTGACACGCTAGTGGTGCTCGGAGGTCTTCTTCCTCTACGCGACCTCGAGGTCGTCTTCGTCGGCTTCATCGACAACGCTTGTGCGGGGGCGTAATCCCCGCGTTTCGGTCTACAAGGGTATGTATATCGATCTCCTCCGTATTACTATATCTGCATAGTATAGATCCTGGCTAGTTTAAGGTTATCGTTGTTAGAAAATTTATTGTTTTCTGCCTGCGATCACCTTCAGTGGTATCAGAGACGATCTATGCGTAGATATAGCTGTACGCTTTCAGAACCCGTGTTTATCACGGGGACATCGTTCTTTTATTTGCTACCCTCTCGCGTGCACTTGCATTGCCGGCGGCATTGAGTTGATGAAGCGGCCCGGACCGACTTTACGCGTACGCTTACGCGAGACTGGTTCCACAACTGACATACGGCTTGTACCGTATATGTGGCTGGCGGGTGTCTGTCTCTCTCTCATTAGCTGGCTTTTCATTTTCAATGGAGTGCCCAAGAGGGATAAATAAATATGCAATTATTTGATCGTTGTTGTGGTCATAGGTTCGTAGGTATGAAGCGGCTCTATTTACGACAGCCCCAAGCCACGTAAAATATGCAAAAGATAAAGAGAACACGTCTAACTTTATTTTGCAGGGGCAATGTGATATGGTCAAGGTAGTTTTATTAAATTGTTTATAAACTGTGGACGCGAAGGAGACCATCGGCGCAAGGACCATGTCACGTCGCATTACATATTGATGTTTTGAGTGCATCTTATATTGTGTATATATATATTATTATATATTAGTTACACGGCGGTAGTAATATAAGATGATCCCTCCAAAATATCATTAGTGTTCTCCCTTCGACGTGCACCACCAAAAAAGTTCTACGTTATGAGGCAGGCCGTGACGATCAGGTGTCATACATATCGTCGTTCGCATACAGTGGGTGTAAGACATGTTTGCAAAAGCGTATACGTTGAAAGTTATTATGGCGAGCCTAGTATGTACAGACATGGCCTCGGAACACGGTGACCGAAAGGTCGAGCATGAGTCACAGAGTTGTTGTGATTGACATTTCGATGTCTACCTTTGAAGTTGTGTTGCCGGCTCTGACGATGAGGGGTTGCACAATGGATTAGGGTCGTGTAATCACTAAAGCGATTAGAGGGATATTCGTTTTGAGTGGGAGTTCTTATAGTTATTTTCTAAAACTTGAACTCAAAATTTTATGGACAAAGTCTTATGTTTTGCAAATTCCATTGTAGATGTCTCGTCCCACCTTTAACCTAGGCATGTTCCTTGAGAAAGAAAAGCTTAAAATCAATGGGTCGAACTTCATGTCCTGGTTCCGCAACCTGAGGATCCTCCTCACTCCCCACAGGGTGGTTTACGTCATTGAAGCCGCCCTAGGTGACCCTCCTGCAGACAATGCCTCCGATGATGAGAAGAAGGTCTATCAGACCAAGTCGGACGATTCCTCTTTTGTACAGAGTGGCATGCTCTACGCCATGGAAGCCGACCTGCAAAAGCGCTTTGAGAAGATGAGTGCTTTTGAGATAATTTCTGATCTCAAGTCTGTCTTTGCGCCGCAGACTAAGGCTGAGAGATATGAAGCTTCTGAGCTTTTCTTCTCAGCCAAGATGGAAGAGCATAGCAGTGTGAGCGAGCACGTGGTCAAAATGTCTGCCTACGTTCAACGCCTGAATGCTCTGGAATGCAAGATTCCTGATGAGCTGGCGATTGATAGGGTGCTGCAATCGTTGCCTCCTAGCTACAAAGGCTTCGTCATGAACTATAACATGCAGGGCATGGCTAAGTCCCTGTCTGAGGTGTTCGTGATGCTCAAGACTGCTGAAGTGGAAATCAAGAAGGAGCACACGTTGTTGATGGTCAACAAGACCGTCGATTTCAAGAAATCTGGCGGCAAGGGAAGGAAGAACTGGAAGTCTAAGAAGGATGGCAAATACGTTGCCAAATCCAAGACTAACAAACCTGGTCCCAAACCTGGCGTGGAATGCTTCTACTGCAAGGGAGATGGTCACTAGAAGCGCAACTGCCACAAGTATCTGAAAGATAAGAAAGCCGGCAAGATTGTCGGAAAAGAGAAAGGTATATTTGATATACATGTTATTGATGTGTACCTTACATGCGCCCGGAGTAATACCTGGGTATTTGATACCGGTTCTGTTGCTCACATTTGTAACTCTTAGGAGGAGTTACGGAATAAACGACGCCTGGCAAAGGATGAGGTGACGATGCGCGTCGGCAACGGATCAAGAGTTGACGTGGTGGCTGTCGGCACACTCCCTCTACATCTACCATCGGGATTAGTTTTGGTTTTAAATAAGTGTTATTTTGTACCATCTTTGAATGTAAACATTATCAGTGGGTCTTGCTTGTTGCAAGACGGATATTCGTTCAAATCAGTATCAAGTGGTTGTACTATTTCGATTAATGATATCTTTTATGTTAATGCTCCCGAGAGTAATGGTTTATTCTTGTTGAATCTCGATCGTACTACTCACATCCATAACATTGATGCCAAGAGGATTAAACTTAGTAGCGATACCGTCATGTATATGTGGCATTGCCGTCTCGGTCATATTGGTATAAAGCGCATGAAGAAACTCCATACCGATGGACTTTTAGACTCGTTGGATTTTGGATCCCTCGACACATGCGAACCGTGCCTCATGGGCAAGATGACCAAGACACCGTTCAATGGTTTCATGGAACGGGCGTTGGACTTATTGGGAGTCATACATACAAATGTGTGTGGACCGATGAGCGTGTCGACACGCAAAGGTTATCGTTATTTTGTCACCTTCACCAATGACTTGAGTAGATATGGGTATATCTATTTGATGAAACACAAGTCTGAAACATTTGAAAAGTTCAAAGAATTTCAAAGTGAAGTTGAAAATCAACTCAATAAGAAAATCAAGCACCTTCGATCCGACCGTGGTGGCGAATATTTGAGTTTTGAGTTTGGCACACATCTGAAGGCCTGTGGCATCGTGCCGCAACTTACGCCGGCTGGAACACCGCAACGCAACGGTGTGTCCGAGCGACGTAATCGTACCCTATTAGATAGCGTCCGGTCTATGATGTCTCTTACCGACTTGCCCGTATCTTTTTGGGGATATGCGTTAGAAACAGCCGCATTCATTTTAAATAGGGCTCCGTCCAAATCCGTAGCAACGACACCGTATGAGATATGGCATGGCAAGAAACCTAAGTTGTCGTTTCTGAAGGTCTGGGGTTGTGAGGCGTATGTTAAGAAACTACAGCCCGACAAACTCGAACCGAAATTGGAGAAAGTCGTCTTTGTAGGGTATCCGCGGGAAACCATAGGATACACCTTCTACAACCAAGCCGAGGGCAAAACGTTTGTTGCGAAGAACGGCACCTTTCTTGAGAAGGAGTTTCTCGCCAAAGGAGTAAGTGGGAGGAAAATAGACCTCGACGAGATCGTTGATCCTGAACTCGAAATTCCAAGTGGCGCAACGGAAACTGTTCCGGAAACGTCCTCCACAGATGGAGTGGGAGAAAATGTCGAGAATACTATTCTACTTCGTAGGTCTGGGAGACCTCGTACCGCTCCTGAGTGGTACGGCAACCTGGTTTGCACCGTCATGTTAATTGAACAAGACGAACCTACGAACTACAAAGAGGCTATGGCAAGCCCTGAGTCCGAGAAATAGCTTAAAGCCATGAAATCCGAAATAGGATCCATGTATGACAACAAAGTATGGACTTTGATGGAGATTCCCGAAGGGCGCAAGGCCGTCGAGAATAAATGGATCTTTAAGAAGAAGACTGATGCTGATGGTAATGTGACCGTCTATAAAGCTCGGCTTGTCGCAAAGGGTTTCCGACAAGTTCATGGAATTGACTACGATGAAACATTTTCACCGGTAGCGATGCTAAAGTCTATTCGGGTTTTGCTAGCACTTGCTGCATATTACGACTATGAAATTTGGCAGATGGATGTCAAAACAGCGTTCCTAAATGGTAACATTGAGTAAGAGTTGTATATGGTACAACCTGAAGGTTTTGTCGATCCAGAAAATGCTGGCAAGGTATGCAAGCTTCAGCGTTCCATTTATGGACTGAAGCAAGCATCTTGGAGCTGGAATCTTCGCTTTGATGAGTTGATCAAATGTTTTGGATTTATCCAAAATATAGAAGAGATCTGTATTTACAAGAAAATGAGTGGGAGCTCAGTTGTGTTCCTAGTTCTATATGTGGATAATATATTTCTAATAGGGGATAATGTGGATCTTCTGAATAGCGTGAAGAAGTATTTAAATAGTAAATTTTCAATGAAGGACTTAGGAGATGCTGCATACGTTTTAGGCATTAAAATCTATCGTGATAGATTAAGACGTCTATTAGCGTTGAGTCAGAGTACTTATCTTGATAAAATACTGAAACAGTTCGGTATGGAGACGGCAAAGAGAGGTTCTCTACCGGTTATCAAGAATAAAACATTGAGCAGGGCTCAGTGTCCGGTGACGGAACATGATAGAGCTGAGATGGCTAAACATCCCTATGCTTCAGCCATAGGATCGATCATGTATGCCATGTTAAGTACTCGACATGATATAGCATTGGCTCTTAGCTTGACGAGCCGGTTCCAAAGTAATCCTGAAAAGGATCACTGGGTAGCTGTTAAGAACATTGTTAAGTATCTCAAGAAGGCAAAGGAAATGTTCCTTGTGTATGGTGACTGTGAAGAAGAACTTGGCGTAACAGGTTACGTTGATGCAAGTTTCTGCACGGAAGGTCTCACTCAACTGCTAAACACATTCTCCGACGCTTCCATGTGATACGACAGTATGTACAGGAAGGCGATGTGAAGATTTGCAAAGTGCATACAGATCTGAATGTGGCAGATCCTCTGACGAAACCTCTTCTACTTGACAAGCATGTAAAACACCAAAATGCTATGGGTGTTAGGATTTTACCAAGTTGTAATCTAGAATAAATTGTACTCTAGTGCAAGTGGGAGACTGAAAGAGATATGCCCTAGAGGCAATTAATAAAGTGTTTTATTTATCATATCTCATTTGTTCATAATACGTTTTTGTGTCATGCTATAACTGTATTAAGCGGAAACATTAATACACGTGTGATACGTAAGACAACCAGGTCCCTAGTAGCCTCTACGTGACTAGTTCATTGTGCAATCGATGATCGAGGTTTCCCGATCATGTGACATGGTGTCAGTTGACAATGGAGTCATATCGTTGGTAGAACGATGTGATGGACATGCCCAATATTTGTAGGACGTAGTCATTACACCTTTGA
Source organism: Poa annua (assembly GCA_026929855.1). Lineage (NCBI taxonomy): Eukaryota > Viridiplantae > Streptophyta > Magnoliopsida > Poales > Poaceae > Poa > Poa annua. The sequence goes on from CM049433.1 coordinate 80,413,358, forward strand.
CCGTGAGATTAACTCTTATTGCTATTCCTGAAAGATACTTTGATTGCATCAAACGTCATGTCTTAATAGTATGACAATAAAGGTGTCCCTCTCGGGTATCCGAAGGGAGTATGTTGAGACGAGGGATCAAGAGCGGGATTTGCCAGTCCGCATAGCAGGATAGATACTCTAGGGCCCACTCGGTGAGATTATGTCAAATAAGCTTGCAAGCATGTGACTAGGTCACCAGTACATAATATCATGGACGAGTAGAAGATAGTGTTGTCGGTAACGAGATCAAGCTAGGTATCGCGATATCTATGAACGAGTCTCGGACACGCTAAGTATCGCCATGGCAAAAGGTTTAAGACTCGACGTCTTGGTTCGAACGACAAAGTTATTCGTTATCTCACAGTGATTAATTCTGGGTATCCAAGGTCCACGAATTAGTCATTGATCGGAGAGCGCGTCTCGATCATGTCTGGCGAGATCTCGAACCGCTAGGGTAACACACTTAAGGGGAGTCGACAAGTTTACCGGAAGAGAAATTAGAAAAGAGCACCGGGAGCGTCCCGGGAAAGATCCGATGAAGATCGGAGAGCGACGAAATAGTTTTCGGAGCCGGAATAAATTAGATAATGTGTGTTTAATATTAATTAGTGTAATTAATAGTTAAATACATTTTTATTTAATAATTTTCGGAATTTAAAAGGCAGCCCACCTTAAATGGGCCTTCCCATGGGAGAGAAGGCCCATAGGGGGGAATGCCCCCCCTTGGTGCGCATGAGGAAGGGGGGCTGCCCTAGGTGGGCCAAATGGGGCCCACCTAGGGCCGGCGCACCACCTTGGGGCGGGCTGGTGTGGGAATAGTCCCACACCGCCCAGCCAGCAAGGCTGGCAGCCCCCCTCCACCTATATATATAGAGGTGCCCCCTTGGCCTTTAAAGAACAACCAATCTCTCTCTCTTCTTCTCCTTGAAAACGTGATCCCTCCATTGGAGTTGCGCCAAGGTGAAGTTCTCTCCACCATACGCATACAGCCGTGCTGCTGGTCTTCCGGTCCAAGTCTTCCGCTGCTCGTCCCTGGATCGGAGCCCGGAAGTCGTCGTCTTCACCGTACGTGTGTGAATCCCTGCGAGGTGCCACGCTAGTGGTGCTCGGAGGTCTTCTTCCTCTACGCGACCTCGAGGTCGTCTTCGTCGGCTTCATCGACAACGCTTGTGCGGGAGCGTAATCCCCGCGTTTCGGTCTACAAGGGTATGTATATCGATCTCCTCCGTATTACTATATCTGCATAGTATAGATCCTGGCTAGTTTAAGGTTATCGTTGTTAGAAAATTTATTGTTTTCTGCTTGCGATCCCCTTCAGCTTAGTAGGCAAGCAAGCTCCGGTTGGCTCGCCGTCGACCCAAGGAGGAAGACAACCACCAAGTTAGGCTAGAGAGAGAGAGATGAAGGAAAGGAAGGTGATCTCCTCCGGACAAGGATCTGTCCTTCTCCTCCCTCCTAGACGAAGGACCCTGCCAGGTACCTCGTCGGGTAACACCATTGTAGCCACAACATGGCCCGATCATCTATCGAGACATGCAGGAGTAGGGCTTTTAGCCTCCGGGGCCTGAACCTGGGTAGATCGCTGTGTGCTTTCCTTGTTTGTCCACCATGTCGAGATCGGAGAGCGAGTGAGGAACTTGTCCGGCGATCGTCCCCCGGGAGACGTTTCCAGCCTCCTCCGCGCCCCTACCGAATCTATAAAGGGGGTGCCTCGCATCCCCGGTGTCCGTCCTTCGAGACACGACACATCTATACATTGACTTGCACAAACTTTAAAGCATCATGCAACCTCACTCCGGAGAAACGTCAATCGTTTACTTGGGGCCACCCACGTCGCTTGCGGAGAGGCAAAACGTGGCTTCGGTCCCGTGTGAATTTTGAGATGGTGCGAGCTCGTGCGTTCGCTAAAATACGTCGAGAAATTTTCGTCACCGTCTGTGGATTCGCTCAAACTTATTTACCCCCTTGGGTTCACCGTCAAAAACCCTGCCACCATTTTCCCTCTTCAAGCTTTCCATCCCTACGGCGGAGATTCTTCACAAACAAGCGGTGAAGCGACAACATCTTCTCTGGTCGGCGGTGGTTGACGGCGACAACACTTCTTTCCCCTCTTCTCCTAAATGCCTCTTTCCCCCCTATAAACATGTGATAGGTCTAAAAAGTTTTATCAAAACTTGTTGACTGGCAGTATATGAAGAAAGAAGGTGAACAAAGAGCAGGAGGAAGATTTTGTATGTGGGCCCAAATTTGACCGGGTTTACCTTTTTCTTCACTCAATCTCTTATATTCTGATCTTCTCATCCAAGATCCTCTCGTGCCCCGTGTCGTTCCTTTACTATTTGTTGTTGTCTTGAATGATCATTTTGATGAACATGTCGCTATATGGTAGGATCCTTGATAAAAAAATATTAACCACCAAATGTTGATATTAATGGTCATATTTTGACATGGTATTTATAAGGAATTTATTTCTTAGATTACCCTAGATTTTTTTGTCAATTATAAACATTTATATTTATTATATGGTCTTGTCCTAATTAACAATATGGTTTATTTTACTCCACCTATTTCTTGTTATAAGGTGTATACTTTTCCTTAAAAAATCAAACTTGACTATCTTTGACTAGGATATTAGAAAAAGTATCAATATTTCCAATACTAAGAAATAAAGTATGACAATATTTTTCATGGTGAATCTTATGATACTGATTTGATACTGTAATTGCTAATAATAATTTCTCAAATCCTGGTCAAAAGGTAGTGAAGTTAGAATATTAGGAAAAAACTATACATCTTATAACAAGAAAGGGAGGGGCATTATTTTCACACTAGCTCGTGCATATATATTGAAAATCAGTTATGCTTGCTCTAAAAAAGTTGTTAGAAAATATTTTGTACGACTTATTAGCTTTGGCATATATTTTAGTCATTCCATATATTGGCAAGCTTAGCCTTTTAAGAAGTTGACATTATATATTCAACAACGCATAACATCAAACAAATATCGATATGCATCAAATAAAAACACTTAAGCACAAACCATGAAACTATTTTGCTTAAGCACTCTAAACTTCTCCCCCGTTGTCAAGAATTACCGAAACGGAAACGAATCTAACAAAAATAGAAGACCAGTATAATACGAGATCATCCACAAAATGTGTATTTATGAAAATATGAGTGGGATAAATTACAATTGTCCAATCTTTACTATTAAATGGGAGTTCAAACGTACCTATGTCAAACTGCCTTCGTCTGCCTCCTCGCGCTAAGGCCCAGCTTGCCCCGACCCATCGTCTGCCCACCCGCGACCATCGTCTGACTCGTCCGGTTCGTTCGCGCTGGGCTCACTCCTAAAATCCTAGCACAGGGTCACGCCGCCGCCGCTCTTCGCCTCTTCCCGTCTCGCCCACCACCCCAACCCTGCCGCCTCCTTGGAGATCCGTGCAGCCGCACAAAAGATCCCTCGTGGCCAACCAGCGAAGTACAGGTTGGGAGCAGATCACGTCCTGTGCTGGCCATCTGGATCTCTTTCAATCGTGAAGTACAAGGTGTCCTGAATCGACTTGTTCTGGATCATTTTCAATCGTGAAGTACAAGGTGAAGTACAGGTACAAGTTCTGAAAGATAGCAATTGATTCTGCACTATTTTTACTGAACTCCCATGTATGTAGGAACCAAAACACATGAAGACTGCAGTGCATGCCCTCGTAAATCTTATAGGATCAGTAAACGACAAGAATTTCAATAAAAACTGGAAAATGAAAGTGTTTTGAACCCGTAGGATATTTCCTCCGAAATAGAATGCAACGAATCTTTAGGTACCATTTCTAGGTAGGATCAGCAGACCAATCACAATCACAGAGAGGAAGGAACAAGCAGCCTGTTTGCCTCATGGGGTTCATGCTGACATTGTTGCTGGTACACAAGCACCAGCATTAGCATCAGCTACCAGCAGTGCTGCCGATAGCTGGGTATGTCCCTGCACAAGCTGAATTTGTTGGTATCTCACAGATCGAGCACAAACTGAAGCAGTATATTATTGTTCAAGTTGATACGTGTTTGATTTCCTTATTTGCAAAACTTTAGTTGATCTCAAATACTCTAGGCATAGTGAACTATTGTTCGCACTTGTGTACTGATCGTGCATAGACATAGTTTGTCCAAGATAAATTCGAATTTGCAGTATCTTGATCTCTTACATGCATGAGACTGTCTTAGACTTGCTGATGACAACATGTCCTTATTATGCATTATCCTCTCGAAGTGGAGTCTCTGAGACTGTCCCTGATGTCGTATCCAAAGAGGATTTCTTTGAGCAAGAAGCAATCTCCAAAACTGTTTCAGAAGGTGAAATTTGTGGGTCCATTTTCTTTTCTAAAAAGTTAGGGAATAATTTTGAATTTCATTTCAGTATGATCAACTTGATTTTTTTTTCTCGGTTGCTCCAGAGGATTGAGCATGCCTGCTGGTGCCTAGGAGAGCATAATTACTATGGTGTCATATGTAAAATTAAAATATGGTTTTCATAAGTTAAGTACAATCTTGTATGTATTGATATTTGGTCCGAGGGACCCACATGGCCTGAAATTTATTTATTGCATGATGAGTTGGCATCTCATTGTGTAAAAAAGATTACGTGTATGCATATTTATCATTGTTCTCACTTCTCACTATATGGGGTTTGTACAAGATTGGTCAACAGATCAGGAGAAGTGTCTGTACAAGACTAGAATATATGGAGTTTATGTTGTTGAAGTATTGCATGGAATTATATTTTGGATTGTGGGTTTGATTAGTGAGTGTATTTACCAGGTAGTGAGGCAGGTTAATTGGTTACTATTTAGGTTAGATTTTCAAGGTTAGTTGGAGGAACTGTGTTATGTCAGTACACACACAACATTAGGGTGAGCTCTGGTTTCGATGATGCCCGACGAGGTGATGACATTGTCAGCCAACAACACAACTTTGGATATTGGATAGTGGCATTATAAACAGTCCACTTCTAAAATTTCATAGAAGGTTTGTAAATTTTGTATTCTATTTATACGTTATTTATTTTAAGATCGATGTTGACCTGGAAAACGAGCACATGCATTTACTTTGCATCAGATAGAGCCCATATTCCTCTACTGATACTCCTGATATACTGTATTATGAGCTCATTAGGCATGCCTGTATACCACTTTCAATAGTGTCAGCTTATTTCACGATACACACTTGTTGTCCTTTACGTGTTATACGAAAGCAAGGTCACCGTGATGCTAGAATTCTTGAAGAGCTTCATTTGTTGATTCATCGGATTTTGAAAAGGTCAGTCTTGCTATCTTCAAGCTCCTGTAATAATTATGATTATATGTGATGAGAAACTTTGTCTCAAGATATTGTCGTCACTTAAGTTGGCTTGGAGCTGGAGACATTGTGAAGAGGCCCAAGATTATTCACGGGCTCCCATGTGTTTAAGATTCTTATAGTGCTAACATATGCCTCCTGCAATCAGAATTTGATATTTTACAACAACCCACGCTTATAGATAACATAAGACGTCATTATTTTTCAATGTTCATTCATGGTAAAGTATTTTTCAGTTTAATATTGTACTATAACTAACATGATCGGATTGCTCTTGCTGACATGCAAGTTCCAACTCAAAATCCGCATTGGCAAACTGCTAACTCATATCCTTGCACCCCTACAGCCAGTCACAAGAGCATCACCATTTAGTTAGGCATAAATATATAATGTTGAGTGTGTTTGTGGGATAGTTAGGCACGGTAGTTTAGTATAAGCCTTTTCTTGTGTCATACTGATAATCTTTTTGCTATTTTTTCTATGTTAACCATTATATCAGAAAAAATGTCACGACATGCTGTTGTCATGCTCCATGTCTGCCTACGGCTCCGGCCCCTCATCATCCCGTCGCCCCTGCACCCGGCACCGATCAACATCATGGAGAGAGAGAGAGAGAGAGAGAGAGAGAGAGGGAGGGAGGGAGGGAGGGAGGGAGGGAGAGAGGGGTCAATCCTGAGCAGTCGCGGCGATCACGCGGTGAGCGGTGAGAATAGCAGCAAGGAGGAGAACCGGTATCAAGTACGCTTACTTACATATGAGGCATGCATATGCTCACAGAGTGATGTATTTGGTGTATCCTCCATGGATCTTTTGAACTATTATATGTGTACTTCAGCATCATGGTCAGCCCTGCTATCTACATGTGGATAATTATGTATGTCCTGAATTGTCTTTTATCCACTGAATAATTACTGGGTTCTCAACTATATATAGATGATTCTAAGATCCGAAACAAGATGCATAAGATCTAGACGATTTGAGCAATTAGGAAGATTCATCGTGAAGTGTTAAAGCATGAAAAGTACAGTAATGTGATCTACATGGTTACTGTTTCGTGGCACAAACAAGTTACGAGAGAATACATTGCTACTACTACATGATCGGTTCAAATGACCAAAATATTCCTCTAAAATGACAGACATCCAACAATAAAGGTTAACAGAGGTTGAGCGATTAGTGAGGGAGAAGGAAGTCAAAGGGAAGTGGAGCATAGAGATGTATTGTTTATATACGGTGTAATAAATTATCTATGTGGTCTATTGCAACTCATCTACATTTTATTTATGGTCCGTAGCAACGCACGGGCACTCAACTACTTATGAGTAATTAGAGAGATTCAAACCATATTGAGAATTCAAAGATTGCAAAAAAGATGATATGAGAAAGGCATCAACTTTAGGAAGTGATCAAATAAAAGGATCCAAGAACATATATTAGACATGATATAGATAATGACATATAACATTATCAAGACACATCTGAGTACAAAATGCAGTCACAAAAGATGAGTGCACGAAAATGCAATCAATAAGATAAGCACTCACAAATCAAATTCTCACCAAAACCACAAAAACTAAACGAATAAGAGAGTTGGACGGCTAAAGACAAGGATATCAAGGTGACATATTAACTCTCCCAAGTGGACACAAACCATGATGAAACATCCACAAAAGAATTTGCATACACAAAAAAGTTACTCCAGGAGAAAAGGAAAATAATATACAAGGAGAAGTCATAATCTATATCAAAGATATATTTTCATAAGAGCACAACATAAGGCTCAATATTATATAATTGTATATTTATGAATTTGAATACACAAATCTAAAAAACATCACAACAATCAATAAGAGAACAAAAAAAAAATACTTACAATGCTTTGAAAATGGCAACCAGTATCACAAAGAAATAATAAATTTTACAATCTCGTCAATGTTGTACATGAGAGCACTATAGATGTTGAATTTTTCCTATACATTTGATCAAAATCTACAAACTTTGGATTCTACTATACATACAACGCAATATAATTGTTAATTGATGTAGTATTCGGTTTACTAGCCCGGTATTTTAATCTTTGACAATCTAAAACAACATACTTTTCAGTTCAATAATCTCAAGTATGTGTAGTCAAAGCAACATACTTTCAATTCAATCATCTCACGCATGTGTCATCTGTCTCTTATGTTCATGCTTTCGGTCGAAAACTATGTTCTAAAGTGAAGTGCGTGCTCACGGGAATCTCTTCAGTTTCGTGTTTAGTAGCACAACTCTGCTGAGTGGTGACTGGTGAGGCAGGTGATTCATCCAATTAAACGAGATGAGTGAAACATGGTTAAAAGATAATCCCAAGCGCAAGTTCAGAATAGTGACTCTCTAAACGGCAAGGAAACAGATTCGAAAACTTTATCAGAAAAACAAAACATGACCCCCGAAAACGGCAAAAATTAACGAATCGTGAAATCGTCCTCTTCCCGAAAGGCAATTGGCGCTCTCCTCGGCGCCGCTCCATTCTCCGCACTTCCAGGCCGCCCAAATTTTCCCGACCTCCCCGTCTTCCCCCCAAATTCTCGTGCTCCCCGCCGCCGCCTCCTCGGATCCTGCCTACTACGGGGGCACTGCGCCCGGCCCCCGGCACGGCTGCCCCCAAACCCTAGACCCCAGAGTAAGCCGCAGGCCCGCCCCGATGCGGCGAGCCTTCGAGGAGATCTCCGACGACGAGTGGTCGAACCACACCTTCGAGCCCTCCCGCGTCCTCAAGCGGCCCCACCGGCCCGCCGCGCAGCCTCCCCCTCCCATCGATTCGTTCCGCTACGACCCCAAGGCTTCCTCCTCTGCCGTCGGCACCAGCAACGCCGCCGCCACCATCGTCCTCTCCGACGACGACGACGACTTCGACCTGCGGAAGGGCGTCAGCTCGCGGCGCGTCTTCGAGAGTAGCTCGCGCGTGCTCAAGCGCCCTTCGCAGCAGAGAAGCCCGCCTAGGCGGGCCCCGCCGCCCGTCCAGTCCTCCCGGCACAACCCTAAACCCTCCTCCAAGGCCGCCATCCTCGCGGGGCTCTCCGACGACGACTTCGACCCCGAAGATGACGATTTTGATGTCCCCCTTTCGAGGAAATCGAGGTCGCGCCGTACCGCTGGTCGACGGCTGACAACCGCCTCCGTTGATATCTCCGAGGAAGAGGAAGATTTCGAGCTCACATTTGAGGACTCTGACCTCGCCGATGACGACTCCGACCTCCCGGACGATGATTCTGACCACCATGCTCCGAGGCCGTCGTGGCCGCGCCGCACCACTGGTCGCCGCTTCGTGATCGAGGACGAGGATGACAGTGATGGCGCTGTGGCTGCTGGTGTGGTGGAGGTAGGAGATGATGAAGAGGACGACGGGGTGAACTGGTCGGAGTTGGAGAACGAGGATGATGAAGACAGGGACTACGATGGACAGAAGGGTGTGGAGGTCGAGGAGGGGGACGTGGTGGGGAAGGCACTGCGCAGGTGCTCACGGATTTCGTTTGATCTGCGGCGGGAGATTTATGGTTCTTCAACACGGAATTGCGAAGCTTATGCTGAGACAGATGCCTCCACTTGCCGGATTGTCACTCAGGTACACTTATCCGCGTTTTGATGCAGTTTACAGGCTTTGAAGAATCGAGTTTTTGTCTTTTTTTATGCAATGTGATAAGGTTACAGGAAGACGTGGACGCTGCTTGCAAAAGCGAGGACTCCGAATTCGAGCCGGTGCTGAAGCCATACCAGCTTGTGGGGGTCAATTTCCTCTTACTATTACATCGAAAAGGCATCGGCGGAGGTGATTCAAATCTGGATTGAACTTCTGAACCAGAACCTGCTTATTGCTTTGTTTGCCAGTGAACTGACACTTGCTTAAGCTATTGCTTCCTCTTTATTTGACGCATCTACTAGCACGGCATCAAAATGATGGATTGGGTTCACCCCAAGGTTTATGGTCATTTGCATTTAGTTGACAAAATAGAAAAACATGATAACATGACACTTGTCAGTAAGCGTCGTATTCTTTCTGAAATTTTTGTGCACGAAACAAGCAGTTCATAGTTTTGTTGTTAGACCATTCCATTAAATTGGGCAAATGGAAATTAATTTGATGTAAATCACTTGGATGCTAGAACACCTTTTGGTTCGTAGAGTTTTGAAAGAGGTATGGCAATTTACTGTAATATAGGCGCGTTGCGGTCTGGAGTAGTGTTCGCATTGTAATAATTAGGATTTCCATGATGTGTAAAAGCGTTGTCCAGTCATGTGCTAATGGATCATGTGTAACGGAATGTTAGAGCTTACTGTTTTGAAACATTGTTGTCTTGTAATTTCTTCTTCTTTGTTGGGTATCAGAGTATTACAAGTCAAGGATTATTACAGTTTTTTTCTGTTTTTCTTATTAAGTTTTATTTTTTTCCATGCTCAAAAGAATGTTATTAATATTAACCTCATATCTTTTTTGACAGCAATTTTGGCTGATGAAATGGGTCTCGGCAAGACAGTCCAGGTAAGCAAGCTTACAGTGTTATGTAAAAATGAAAATAACCAATCATCGTAAAATGGTAGTACCATAACATGGTAAGTTAGCCTGTCAAACTGATGTTTTTGCACCCAGTCCAGTATTACTGTGATGTTGACTGTTGTTCATGGCATTCTTTGATCATTACGCACACATACGATAAAAAGCAACTGGATCATGGCCTGTTGTGACTTGTCCAAGAATATACTTATTAGTGGATACCCTATACTTTAGTGTCATTTCATTATTCATCTCGTAATGTTTGAACTGTGGTCTCATTCTTACAGGCTGTGACTTATCTTACTCTCTTGCAACATCTATATAAAGACCCTGGTCCACACTTAATAGTTTGCCCAGCTTCAGTGTTGGAAAATTGGGAAAGGGAACTTAAGAAGTGGTGTCCGTCGTTTTCGGTCATCATGTTTCATGGTGCTGGAAGGACTGCCTACTCAAAGGAGTTAAGTTCCTTAGGCAAATCCGGTTATCCACCTCCATTTAATGTCCTGGTTGTTGGCTACTCGCTCTTTGAAAGGCGGAGGTTGGTACTTATTCCTTCAGCGTGGAACAGAAGACTATCTTATATCATTAATGATTCTGCATGGTTTAGAAAATTTTTATGTTCTACTTTGATCCATAATGCAGTGCTCAACAAAAGGATGATCGCAAGGCACTTAAAAGATGGAAATGGAGTTGTGTATTGATGGATGAAGCACACGTGCTAAAAGATAAGGGCAGCTTCAGATGGAAAAACCTAATGGCTGTTGCCCAACATGCTCGTCAGCGGCTAATGTTAACGGGAACTCCACTCCAGAATGATTTGCATGTGAGTCTTACGACAAGTGTCCGACTTTGGTTTAAGTTTGTTCTCCAGCATCCAGTTTTTCCATTGCACTTACATATATAAAAATAAATCTGCACATGTGATAGAGAGGTTAAAGGACATATCAGTATATCACTATCTGTAAAAGCACCGACTATATGTGTTGGGTACATTTAGGGAATATTCTGCATGTCACAGATCACAAAGGCATGGACGTGATCATCAACTATGGATTTGTACCTAGCACTATCTTTTGGTGCAGAACTACGCTTTTAGGTTCTCAAGATCATGTGCTTATCCTGTTACTTGGATCAGTAACTTGGTATCTAAACCTCCTGTGATCTTTAAAGTTCTCTCACATTAATATTACATGATTTTTTTGTATCTTATGGTTTGATGTTTGCTGCTTACCTTGATTAAATCTTAGCTGTGAATTTCTGATGGATTTCTTTCAGTGGTTATTTGAAATAGTTACTCTGAATGCTAAAACTCTTTCCTTTGGGCTGCCTTAAATTACCAGATGTTGGGAATTTTCTTACATGAGGCGCCCTTTGATTTGATATGATCTGCAGGAGCTATGGTCATTGTTGGAGTTCATGATGCCTGATATATTTGCTACTGGAGAAATTGATCTCAAGAAGCTACTGAACGCGGAAGACCGGGGGTTAATTTCACGTATAAAGTCCATTTTAGGGCCATTTATTCTTAGACGCTTGAAGTCAGATGTCATGCAGCAACTCGTCCCGAAGACGCAGCATGTATATTGACTTATCCGTAGCCATTAGCCCATTAATAATTACCTGTTCTTGTTGACCTTTTAAGTTTGAGCTTACATGGATTGTTTGGTGCAGGTTAACTCTGTTTCCATGGGATCAGATCAGTGTAAAGCTTATAACGACGCCTTAAATGACTACCGTGCCATTTCCCTGGCTCGTAGTGAGAAGTCATCTGTGCCAAAACGTCAAATATCAAACTACTTCATGCAGTTGCGTAAGGTGAGCATATCCTGTGGTGCAAAATTCAGGGAAATGTCTATTTCCGTCTCAAATGTTTTCTCATTGCTCCACAGATTGCGAACCACCCTTTGCTTATACGGCGCATTTATAGTGACAAAGATGTTGATCGAATTGGAAGATTGATCTATCCTAAAGGCGCATTTGGTTTTGAATGTTCCTTGGACAGAGCAATCCAAGAGCTAAAGGACTACAATGACTTTGCTATCCATCAAGTATTGTTGTCTTATCTACCTGATGTCCTAATTAGCTGCTTCACCCTCTATTGCCTTTGCTTACTGGATCTTTCACTTTTTTTTGGATGATTTTCATTGTCCTGCTTGTTGAATAGCACTTTTTTCTTTCTGATTTTTACTGTCCTGCTTGTTGAATTCTGCCATTCTACATCTATGATTTTTTGCTGTATGTCAATGGTTGTTGTACTGGAAAAAGTATGGTTCTGTTGTTTAAAGATGGCGATACTGGGTCACTTATATCATCTGTTTCTCACTTATGGCCAAAATTAGCTTGTTCTAGTTCCATTTGTGGGTCACTTATATCATCTGTTTCTCACTTTCTCCTCCAGCTGTTGATTACATATGGTGATACTGGTACAAAGGGCGCCCTAAAAGATGAGCATGTTTTTGGATCAGCAAAATGTCAGGTGTAGTATTTATCTTAAATCCAATCAGCCGGTTCTTACCCAACAAAAGAAGAATAGTAGTAAAACCCACAAACTGTTTTTACGTTAATCTCTTCTCTCGAGGCATGTTTAGCATTGTAATATATTTTGGACATTTTGTGCTTTACCTTAGTTTGTACTTTTTGTTCAGGCCTTGGCAGAGCTTTTACCTTCCTTAGCAAATGATGGTCACCGAGTTCTTATATTCAGCCAGTGGACCACAATGCTTGATATCCTTGAATGGGCACTGGAAGTAATAGGAGTTACATATAGACGTCTCGATGGAAGGTTAGTTCTTTCCTTGGCATATTGTTTTTTGAATAAAGTGTTGTATAGCTCTGAACTGGTAAACTCCCTTTTGTTTCAGCACCCCAGTAATAGAAAGGCAGACTATAGTGGACACTTTCAACAATGATCGTTCGATAGTTGCATGTTTGCTTTCCACAAGAGCAGGAGGCCAGGGGCTGAATCTAATAGGGGCTGACACAGTCATAATACATGACATGGATTTTAACCCTCAGATGGATCGGCAAGCTGAAGATCGTTGCCATCGCATTGGACAGCAGAAACCTGTCACTATCTATAGGTGATACTCTCATTATGACATTTGGATTATTTTTTGCTGCTTCTGTTTTTCCTGGTTCTGACCATGATCTAAATATTCCTTTTAACATGGGAGTATGTTAAAAGGAATGTTATGTTCTTAGTACTGGTTACATTTAGCCTGTAGGTATTTGGCTCTGATCTTTGCTGTAACATATGGTTAAGTTATTTCTGAAGGCAAAGTTTGAATAGTTTTTCTTTTCATATTTATACTTTTTTTGGCCTCCATTACCCTTGCAATTCAAAGTAGGGAGGATTATACTGAAAGTTTACAAAGTAAAATTTCTTTGGCCACTGTACTTCAAAAAAAAATTTGGGCACCCTTGCCCTATAGAAGCTTGTGTTTTTTTAAATTACATTGTACATTTCTCTCTGCTAACAAGATCTTGTTGTCCTTTTAACATGTAGTCCTCTTCTTAGTTTATTTTCTTGGGAAAGGAATGTCCCCTGTCTCCAAATGATCTGAAACTCAAAAGACATTACATTAGATGACACATGAGAAAATCATCATTGGAGATAGCAATGTTTAAATGCAAAAGATATGATCTACTTAGATGACCAATTGATAATAGTGATTGTGTATTTCATCCAGGCTAGTGACAAAGGATTCAGTCGATGAAAAAATATATGAGATTGCAAGGAGAAAGCTAGTACTGGATGCTGCAATTCTTCAGTCTGGAGCAGACTTAGATGATAAAACTGATGTACCGGAGCAGACAATGGGAGAGATTTTGGCATCTCTTCTCCTGGTATGAAGAACTTAGCATGGAGTGGCTTGAAGTTACATGAAGTACACATTGCTACCTGCTGCTCTTAGCTTCATTGAAGCACAGCACTGGTCATCCATGGGGTCCTAAGGTGCTTTGCTTGATGGTGCCCTTTTGCATTTCATCTCAGTTGGTCGCATCTGCCTTATCTGCTATTTGGATCTGTGGATGATCTCCAATCTACTTGGATAGCCACAATGCTGGCATACTATATAAGCTTAACATAGCCTGAGATGGGGTGTAGATTGTGTAGGAAGTGCTGAAATCTCGAACAGAAAGAAATCATACTTTTGTGTTGGAAAAAATATTGATGCACATCCTTGTCTAATGAAATGGAGAATATATGAGGTCACAACTATTTTACAGGGATTTGATTCAGGCTTTAACATTCTGCCTACACTTCAGTTTCAAGGTATAGTTTTAACCCCTTGTGTCAGCAGACTGCATCTGTGGTGGCTGTTGCTCCCCATCTATGCTGGGATATATGTGATGCAGTCCCTAGATCATACACGAATGGCACATAATTTTCTTAGTTAGCGACTGACCATGGAATTGCTTGACCCTGTCGATGTGCAATTTTCATAAATGATATGCAAGTAGGCTGATTTCTGTCAGACTTATCTGAGCTGAATCTTTGCTTCTGTAAATTCCTATGCAGGTGGATATGGAATGTTGTACATACAGTATTATGGATGATTGATTGTAATGGAACTACCTGATTTGTTTATCACGTAGTTATTTTCTTTGATTACTATTCATGTACCTTTGTGGGCAACAAGGTTGGCCTTCACTCAGTTGCTGATTAGCGATCTGGTTTAGCCTACTAAGATCATCATCTCGAGTCCACCCTGAATTTGCTCACGCATGATATTATTCACTTAGCTCCAAAGGGACGTGTCTGTTCAGATGAGCCACATTTTGGGCAGACAGATGCTGCAGCCGAGGCCAAAACGCCGTACGTATCTCGCTTGGCTGCACGGCTTACTGGTTCTGGCAGTCGTCTGACGCTGTGATGTGTTGTGTGCAATCAAAGGGAAAGGCTGCATCGCTGCCGGGTTCAGAAATCAGAAGTTGCTGTTTAGCTGCGCGCATATTCATTTGGAGCGGAGAGTTTTGTCTGCGGAGGACGACGATGATGGGAATGACTTGTCGTGGACGGATTTGATTTCGCTGTCCGCTGAGCCGCTGGTTAAAAGCCCGGCTCGTGGGCTCGGTGCTGGGCCATTTGTTGCTCCCTCTGAATGCCTTTAGGCTTCGCTCTCATTGCCCGATGTAACGGGGTAAGCCAGGCCTGTGTTCTGGGGCTGGGTCCTTGGCGAGTCTGGCATAAGCGACACCGGGACAATGGCGGAAACTCCTCCTCAAAACCACCCGCTACCTCTCTCCTAAAGACTCGATCCGCCGGCTCAGTATTTCGGAGGTGCTCATAGGGGTAGGGTGTGCGTGTGTGCGTTCATAGGGGTGAGTGTGCGCGTGTGTATGTGAGCGTCTGCGTTTGTACTGTGTTTCTTTTAAAAAAAAAACTCTAGATCCCTTCTCCATCCCCAGCAACAGATCCTAAAGTTAACGTGGTGTGGTGTCGCGGCGGCGCTGTTATGATGGTGCTGGTTACGTTACATCCAAAAGATGGTAACCCGATTTCAACCCCATCTCGACGGCGTGGTTGATATCTTGATGATGTCGAGTAGCTAGTGAGACCGTGTCGTCGGGCTTACGCTCTGGCTTTGTGTGATATTGGTTTGGTCACGGACTTTTTGATCTTATCGGTAACATTTTCGTCTGTGTGTGCTAGAGATTGCTCCCACACCCTTGGGCAGATGCGGTTAGGGTCGTCGGACCCCACCGGTGATTATAGCCCAACCGTCATGCAAATCGGGACGCGTCCCCGCCATTCAGCTAATACCCCAGATCTCGTCGTACATCGTGGGTGGCAACAACGGTGATTTCTACGAGCTATATATCACTCTACAACTCCATTTGGTTGACCAGTTACCGTTGTGTGAGTCTTTGTTCTCTACTCTACTCGAAGATGGAACGACGATCAAACAAGCGGTGACGGTGACAGATTCAAGTGAAGTTTTGCTAGTGGATTTAGATGTATTTTTACGTTTTTATCATAATGCTTTTCTATGATTGTGAGGACAACCGTGCTAAATCTGGATCCGTAATCTGTAATTGTATAGGTTATGTCAGCCATAAAAAAATGGCATCGAGCTGACCGTCATTTAGAAAAATAAAATAAAATGAAGATTGTTACCACCCGTGAGCATATGCGTGTCCGTCGATTCAAATTCTCCCACGGATCCCGTCGTATGCAGCGATTGACAACTACGTCGATTTCTATGAGAAATGTCTCTCTACAACTCTGTGTGGATGACTCAGTGTTACCGTTGTGTCAGTATTCGTTCTCTACTCTGGAGATGCCATGGTCACCGAACAAGTGGTGGCGGATTTAGATGCTGAAAATTTTGCTAGTGAATGCAGTTGTATTTCTACGTCTTGTGAGAATTTTTTTAAAAATAATTGTGGGGACAACAATCTGGATGTGTAGTTTGGTTTAATACAATCCACATGTTAGCCGTAAAAAAAAAGGCATCCAGCTGACGGTCATTTAGAAAAATTAACTAAAATAAAGATGGACAAATGCACATGTTAGTATATAGGTTATGTTTTTTTCCTTTACACTTTAAACCTTTTTCTAGAACTCCCAAGTTGCATTTGGTTCGGCCACGGGGAGTCGGGACCAGATGTCCAGATCGAGTTTGAGGAGTGATGAAATGCCCCGGTCCTTCTCCTTGTCATGCCCATGTTGCCATGTCACGCCGAGGGGAATCTTTGCGCTGTGTTTTGTGGGCGGCGCACGAGGGAGGGCCGGGTGGCATATGGATTATGGAGGCGTCCCGTGAACCCTCTTCTCTTTTGTCCCGGCGTTTTTATCGATCTCCATCGGTATCATACCATGAGTACGAAGGGCCCCGCGCCCGGTGAAAGCCATGATACACGCCGCCTGCCCTCTGGACCTGCGCCCATGCCATGCCTTCCCGGCTTCCTCTCTCCGGCCGGTCTCTCTCGTCGCTGAATGCATGCCTAGCACCCCAAATTTGGACCAACTCCGATATATATCCAGTTTACCTAAACGTAAGTTGCAATAAGCCTTTGAATGTGTGCATAGAGTAGAGCATGGGAGTTTTTTTTTGTGTGCATCATCTTGATATGGCAACAAATAAACAGTAGATTCTTTATCAATAGGGTTACTGATCCAACAAAAAGCGATGCATAGCGTCCATGCACGTCGCTGTTTTGTTGGGTTTGTCTCAATCAACCTTTCTATCCCTACTTTTGCTTTCCTAAAGAAGGAAACTCCCCGCAGAATGATCTTGTCAACGCAGAGAGTAGTAATTATAAGAGCACCAATCAATGCAGCCTTCTTGGACTATATTGCCGGAAAATAGAGAGTAGGACTGTATAGTTATGCATATGTATCTTGGACATTCCTCTCGTTGTCGGATTTCATCCTTTTGCTGATCCTGCTGTGACTTGGAAGTCTGAACGTACGTACAAAGGGCTAAACTTGTAGCCCTTTATTTCGGTCGTCTAAATGTGTGAAGAGCAACACATCGCCCTGGCTGCTTCCGTCAAGTCAGGAGGCTAAGCTAGTAATAGGGCCTGGGAGAGAAAATTCTGCTCTCCGAATCAATCACATCTTGAAATGCTTCGCTGCCAAACATTTTGCTCTTCTATGCGCGCGTCTACCCTGCAGGCGAGGGAATGGAAAATATGCCTGTTGATTGGGACATCCGGCGTCACAGGGAGCTCAAAAAATTGGTTTGTATTGGACTCGGGTCAGACGCTTGTGCACTTGATAGTTCTCACTTTCATCCTCTCGCAACTTGTCGCGGGTATGGAAATATCTAGCTGTAGATAATGCCGGATTGACTTCTATATGACACACGGATGACAATAGACAATCGTCGTCGGAAATTTCATTTTCACGCTCCTCCTGACTATTTAGTTTGTTAGAAACTGAGAACCTGCCTGTGGTACGATGGTAGGAGGATGGTTGCACCCCCACGCCACCAGAGTTCAAATCCTATGTTTGACGATGTTGTTTCTCATTTAGGAGGGATGTTTTTCAGTGGGAGGCAATACTCCCAATCGTCAGCGACACACCCGTGGAGACTTCGTCAATCTCAAGACCTGATTCGGCGACTCAGTCTCTTGGAGGTGCTCATAGGGGTAGGATGTGTGTGTGTGCGTTCTTACGGGGTGAGTGTATGCGCGTGTTTGTGAGGGTCTGCGTTATACAATGTTTACTCCATTTTAAACCCTGAATTATGAAAATGTTCATATCAAATCTGGAACTCTCCAAAACTATTTATCTTAGTCCCTAGCCGAGGTTTAGATTTCTGCATAGTGGTTATGCATTTTTTCTTTTCATTTTTGTGTTTTGAAGGAAGCAACAAAACTAGTACATGTAGAAATGGCTATGGGTTTAGAAAATGCAAGATTTCATCTACTCCCTCCATTCACTAATATAACATGTTTGGACAAGAAAAACTAGATTGTCAAAATGTTTTATATTAGTGAGCAGGGGAAGTAAGAAACATGGCTGTTCATGTTCTATGTATGAAAAAAAATCATAAGATATGTTTTTGTTATCTTTTTCGAACAAAAAATATTTAATTTATGTTGGCTCCCAGTACGTAACATCCCTCGTGTTCTGATATATATTTTTTTCAAAAAAAGGTTCCAAATTTTTGAACATGCAAAACCACCACCAAAAATCAAGTTATGGTTTAATGAGTGGTTTTGTATTCCGATACTCTAAAATCAGAAACAATTCACTCATGTGGAGAATGTCATAAAGGAAGAAATCAAAGTAAGACCTTGAACCAATATTATCATCTATGTTCTTGAACAATAGATAAGATAAATAGATTTCTCCTATCAATTTTGCACATCACAAAAAATAGTCATATTTGTTGATTTTGTGTGGGTTACCATTACATACCATATTATATATCTTCATGAATTTCCATGTTCTTATGGAAAACCTGAATTACAAAACTACTTTTGGAGACCGGCATGCATAGAAACAAACTGAGGGCTTGTGGTCGTGAAAACTTTCTCACTTCAACTTATCACGGGTATGACTATGTCTAGTTTTCCAGATCACAAGGGATGCTCATAAATCGTCGTCAAAGTTTTCTAGAAAAGTCTACTAAACCATGGTGCCAAGAAATCTGATCTTTTGCAGGAAATCCCCAAGACAATTTTACTTTGACCCTTCAAAAGACGAGGACAAATATCTAGGGGAAGTAGGGCCTGCTAGGAATTTCATGAAGTGCAAAATTCATAAAACTATGATTCTTTTTGTCATGTCCAACAATAACAAGAGATAGACATATTTCTCGTCTTCTAAGAGAAGAGAATTTGTCGTATTTTTTATTAATTTTTCTTGGTACCCAGTTCTGAACATTCCACGTGTTCATTTTCTTTATTAGCCTTTTCTGAAACTTTAAAGATGCAAAACCACCCTACATAATAAGGTTGAGGTTTTAGACGGGGTTAAGGTTCAGCTGGTGTTTTCGTATTCCAGATTTCTCAAAATAATATGAAACAATTCATGGGTGTGTAAAAATGCTACTGCTATAAGTAAAAAATGAAGTAAAGTCGTCAACCGGGATAATAATCTATGTTCTAGGCAATCACTTGAATTTATCTTGTCATTTTCACACGACATAAATAGTTATGTTTTTTAATGATATTTGTTGACAATGACTTCATAGCATTCGGGATATCCATGGATTTTTTCTAAAAGGCCTAAAATTCAATTCCTCCCCTTAAAATTGATCTAAGGTTTATTTTAACCGGTCTTCGAAATTTCACGAATACATTAGTCGGTTTAGTGGTTAATTAGAGGTCAATCCAGAGCAAAGATAATTCAATATTGACATTCATACTTTCAGGGTTTAGTTTAGACGGTTTCATAAGGTAATTTGTTACTGTGTAGCAGGCACACACATTCCATTGTACGCTACTGCTATCCTGCCATACTACATGCCACAAATAGCTGTGGAACTTAGCCCAAGTGAGGAAGCTGAGAATACGAAGCCTGTCAGCTTTCTCTTCAGCGTATCACATACAAAAAAAGCCCCAACCTTTTGGGCTTCAGAAAGACAAAATCATGCAACGCCTCAACCGCATGTATGCACACATGTACACGCTCCCGTGTCCCGTTTCTGCGATCTGCTAGCCAGAAGCCAGGCCCATACATTTGCTTGCAGCATGATGTAGGTGACAAAAGAATGGCTCCAAGAGGGTGTGGACAAGCACGTAAGCCCTCGATCCATGGATCTGTTGCTCGCTTGCGGCGGGGCGGGCTGACCCTGCCAGGCATGGCGTGCTGAAACTCTGCCGCGGTAAAACGCCAGGCGTATGCTTTTGAAGCTGCTGGGCTCGGGTTCGGAATGAGCGCCGCGCGGCGCACATGATCGATGCTGCTTGGTTGACACAAGTCGGTACTGCTGTCTGCAGCCATAGACGACACAGTGTGCAGCGCAGTCTCAGCATGCATTGCTCGCCTCAGGAAAGAAGATCTAAGAATGGATTCGTGGAGCTCTGAAGCTGTGGAAGGACCATCCAGTCACGGGAGGCGAAAGGAGAGGATCGATGCATGACCGCTTCTCAAATCTCAATCATCTCCTCCGCTCTCGATCGTCTTTTCCATCTCATCATTTTTGATCTTGCGGCATTCTGCAACTTTGCATCTCATCTTCACCATGATTACGCGCGCGCCTTTAACTGCATGATGCATGGTTCAAGTCGAAACAAAACACGGAGAAAGAACACAAGCGGCAAAATCATGGACAATGACTGGGCCGGCCTGCAGCAACAGCGAGAGGGCGCTCACAAGGCAACAGAGCGGGAAGATGGTGGGGGCGGCGAGCTGCAGTACGTTGGGGCTGTCGGAGGACGCACACCGCCAACAGGTCGGGCGAGAAGGACGTCCCATCCTCTTCCATCGATCATGTGCGTCCGTGCTCGGGACCTGTATGTGGGCCGGGTGCATGCGCGTGTGTACATGCAATCAGGATCTACTACTCCTACTCCTACAATACATCTCCTGCATGCGCTCTACTAGGGCTCAACGTAGCAGTAGGAGTGATAGTTTGGTTGGTAGTACATCGATCGAAGCTCTATAGTATGTTAACAAGGCTGCGCCGACCGGATTAGTTATTGCCTCGATCGCACTCATGCCACTCAATCATGCTTGGCATGCATGGCATCCGAGGTAGTGTAATCATCATCACAAGATCTTACACAGCGTCTGTATCTTGAGTGTTATCTTAACACGCGAAGGTGATGACGCACATGCATGGTAATTGCACGAGTTCATCCAAACGGCAAGTCGGCCACCATATCAGTGTCCACTGTCCATCTCGATCGATCCAACGGAGTGAACAGGCCGGCCCGTGTGCACGCACACAAACAGTTATCACACCACGCGACTCAGATTTTAGTTTTACCCGCGTGTACGTACAGCGGCAGCGCCATGCAAGCAAGCAGGCCACGCCATGAAAATCTGAGCGTCTTCTTGCGGCCGCCGGTACTGCAGTTCCTGGAGCTAGCGGCAGTGGCCCAAGTAATACGTACGCTCTCCGACCAGCCGGGACAGTCAGGACGAGCCCGGCGCGGTGGTACCTCCGGCCGGTGGCCCCCGGTGATCACGAGCAAACGTACCTTGCCTCAGGTATAAACGTTTTACCACCCGGAAACTATTCCGCGACCCGTCAGGTGCGGAACCCAACAGCGCCACCCGAGGCTCTCACATCAGGATGGGGCCGTGGCCGGAAAATAACTTTTTTTTTAAACCGGGGCGAAGAAATGTCCAACTCCCAACCAGATATGGCAAATCTGAGAAGGGAAACATGAATTTCATGGAAGGATTTGAGAAGGAAACAAGAGGAAGAGGCGAGAGGAGGCGAGAGGATCCAAGGTCTGGCGTCTTGGAACCATTTGTTATTGTTTTAACTATTTAGATTTAAATATTTTTTGTAATATGAATGATTATTGTATTGTATGATGTTAAACATTAGTATTATATTGAATTTATATTACTGTTTTATCAATTTTTTATGTTGTTCAAAATCATGAATTTGATAAATAAAAAATTATTTTCGGTACCGGGCAGGCTTCGGTGCAAACAGATGCGCCAAACACGTATCGGAAAATTTCATGTATGGGTTTGGTGCATCTGTTCTAGCCGGAGCCCACGTGGTACCACAATATGTTTTTCGGTTTGAACCTGATATGAGTTATCAAGTACGAGAGTTTTTCTAGGATCTGCTAAAGATGCTCTTAGCCTGATGCACAACCACCTACGTTATCATAAAGTTTTTTTTCACACTGGTATGTGGGAGAAAAGTTTATTTAAAATTTTAATTTCTAAAGGTTAGACGAATCGAAACCTAAACTAGAAACCTCGTCCGTTGGCACATGTCCAAACTTGTGAATCCCGGTCTATTTTTGAACTACAGAAAATTTAGATCGCTGCTCTCACTGACTACATTGGCGCACATGTCATATTTATCTTCTACCTTTATCCCGCTCTCATCACCATGACATCACAGTGGTCGGATGGAGCTCCATCCATGGATGGGTGGGCGACCTCGATTTCTCTGGCCACGTCCAGGTGAGAGCTGCGGCCAACGGGGACATGGGACAGAGTAGGGATAGTGAGGGAAGGTAGAAGGAAGATTGAGGAAGAAGTGTATTTCAAGTAGGGCCTGGTCCACACATGTTAGTGAGACTAGCCTACAATCGCGGTTATAATCGCCGGGTGCGTCAAACATGTCTAAATTTCGATTTGATCAGGATTCACAATTTAGTGCGTACGAACCGGGATTTAAAGTTCAATGTTCAAGTTTGTCTTAACTCTATGAGTTTAAAAGATTTAGGGCCTCTTTGGATTGAATGATTTTCATAGGAATATTGGAGGATTCTAATCCATAGGATTTTTTCCTTAGGATTGTCTTTGGATCAAATGAATGACACCTACAAAATTCCTATGTATTGAATTCCTATGCCCAATTTCATAGGAATTTCAACAACCACTCTAAACTCTTTTTTACACTCATTTGCGTAGTATCGAGGCACGTTTCCCGTGTTCCATCCAAATGACCATTTCTGCAGTTTTCCTCTGTTTTGAAATACTCTGTTTTACACCTGCAATTCTACCAGACTACTGTGTTTTTTTCAATTCCTGTGTTTTCTATTCATGCGATCCAAAGAAGCCCTTAAAATGGACACCTTTACCCTGGTACCTACGTGCGAGCGATCCGAATGCCCGGCCGGCGGAGGTTTGTGCGTCGCGTACGGCGTACGTGCGCGCGTCGCCGAGGGGACAGCCATCAATTGCCAACACGCGCGGGTCCGCCGCGTGCGTACGTGTGCAACGCGACGACGTTCCCACCATGGCCGATGCATGCATGCTTGAGCATGACAGAGACGACGATGGTCCATGGCCAAATCCATGGCAAATTCGATAAATTTGACCCTTTTTTGAATTCATTTCACAAAATGGACCAAATTTTCAAAAAAATGCGAATCTAACCCTTTTGCACGGCGCACGCCCCCAGGGCGCCGTGTGCTACTATACGACGCCGCAGTCAAAGGCGTCTTGGACCTCGAGACATCGGTCAGACAGGCCTCACGGGTCGTGACCACGGCGCCCCGGGTCAAGGCGGTATGCTAGTTTCCATGGCGCCCTAGTCTAGGGCATTGTGCTGCCGACGCCAAGTTAACAATTGTTTATCTAGTCTAGATAGTACACAAAGAATGTTGCACCCCAGTGGTCTGTGGTTAGCTCTATTTGCCACTAGGTTTTGAGTTCAAGTCCAAGTTTTGCATCATTTTTTCCATGATTTTTTTTGTTGTTTTTACTTTTGCAATCAATCAACATATACAGTATGGTATACAAAATATAAAAATATATTTTTTATTTTCTGCTTTTTACATAAGAAGGCAACGTTGCAAAATATATAAAATATATTTTTTATAATTTGCAAGAAATAAAAAATATATTTTTATATTCTGTATAATATACCGTATAGGTTGGTTGAGAGCAAAAGAAAAAATAACAAAAAAATCGGGAAAAAATGATGCAAAACTTGAACTTGAACTCAAGACATGATGGCAAATAGAACTGACCACATACCACCGGGGTGCAACATACTTCATGTACTACTTGAACCAGATAAACAATTGTTAGGGTTGGCGTCAGTAGCACAACGCCCTATACTAGGGCGCCGTGGTCACTAGCATAACGCCTTGACCCGGGGCGCCGTGGTCACGACCCGTGAGGCCTGTCTGACCGACGTGTCGAGGTTCACGACGCCTTAGACTGCGGCGTCGTATAGTAGAACACGGCGCCCTAGTGGCGGGCGCCGTGCAAAAGGGTTAGATTCGTAATTTTTTAAAAATTTGATCCATTTTGTGGAATGAATTCGAAAAAGGGTTAAATTTGTCAAAATTGCCCAAATCCATGGTGGTGCTGTGCATGGCGATGAGGAGTAGATCGGTTGCCTAGCAGCATAGGGCTGCTACGACACACATGTGACTTGCCGTGGCAGTGCCAGCATGTCTCTGCACTGCGCCCAATCTGATGATGGATCTGCTTTCGACTTGTCCTGCCCTCGTTAACGTACTGTGCCAGGATCCGCGCGCGCGAGCCTGTGAAAGCTCCACTGTTGCCTCGCGCGCGCATCGGCATGCATGTGCCTCTGGGAGTCGCTGTGCGTACTGTTGAGCTTGCTAGGTGCTGGCGGTAATTCCGCAGGCACCTCTAGTTTTCTTGGCTCCCGGCTTGTCATTTGGCATGCAGCAATGCCGTGTGTAAAGCGTAGTAGTGTGCATTTTTTTACCCCTAAATTAGCTGCTGGGCTCATGGCAACATGGAAATAATAGCAATTAACTATGATAATAGAGTAAATTTCAACATAAAACCAAACTCATATCCTCTATTACGAGGATATATAAATTAGAGGTCGAAGATGAGCACAAGAAACAAGAATCTCGTAAACAAACTCAAATTAAGACGGGTAACATAGATCCACATTGTACCCAAGTTGAGGCATCCATGATGGATAAATGCCCTACATATTGACTTATGTTGTTTTTCTTATAATTAATACCTCTAAGATTACAATGGTGGTTCGGTGACTATAGATCATAAACCCTAGATCGACCAGAGTTGTCCGCACTGGTAGCTTATGTGTTGTTTGATTTCCGTCGTGACCTCCACGTCTCTTTATATATGCGCCTCGCCTCATTCCCTTAGTTTGCCACCAATCCAAAATGTTGCGAATTACGCAGCGAATTAACGAAATAAACCCTTATGACGTCGATAGTGTATTCCACATGACCTCCTTCCTTGTAAGCATATAGTCCTTCTCCCGTGTGGTGGTCGTTCGAAAAGATTACCTCATACTCGCACATAGATAAAATACTATATTTCTACCAATACATGCATATTTACTAGCACACACAACTTTAAATTTAAAATAATAAAAATATATGAAAATATCATACATGTATATAATTTCCTAATTATTTTCACATTTCGGCTCAGATACATAAAATAGTCCTTCAGAAATTAGCTATAAAGTTATTGTTACTTTTCAAACATCCCAATTTTTTAGTAAGAGTTGAGACAATTTTGTTTTCAAAAAGTTGTAGACAATTTTATACTTTGTTTACCAGAGGGTCGAATCTTTAAGATGAGCCGAAGTGCTTAATTTTCTCATTTTTAAAGCTTGTTTTAGCAATTGTTTTGGACGAAATATGGCACACCTTCATACCTCTTGATTTCTACTCTACTTGAGATGGAATGTGAAATATATTGCAATGAATTATGCTTGAGTTTCTCTCCACTTTATCATAGTTTTTTTGAACAACTTGGCTTTCTAGTACAAACTTGAGAACATTAGCTTCATATCATTTGTGCTAGTTTGTGAACATTAGATTGAGGGAATCTCATTTGTGTTTCCGTAAAAATAAATGAACATACTGAATTTGCAGGTTTTTTTGGATAACTTTAGATCTTATTTTCTCCTAAACTATGGCTACATTTGAGCTGACATTTAAACAATATGCTCAGCGAATTATGCTTTGTTTTTTTTTTAGTTTTAGGGTACTTTTTCTCTACTTTTCAAACAGTTTTAATTTTTATAACTCAATTTATCATAAATTGCTAGAGCATTTGAGCTGAAATACTAAATGCAGGTTCAAGGAATTATGAATATTTTTAATTCCTAGGTGGAGGCTACATAGGCCAAAACCATGTAGAAATATAGGAGGAAACGACAACATCTGTTTTGTAATGTGATCCAAGATAGCTGGAGTGGTTTTAAATGTTGTGTTGGTTGGGAGGTTATAACTTAAAGTTCAGCCCAAATTTAGGGAAAGGGGTCCTGCAGACACCTGAGGCGCTAGGACGCGAGTATGCAACCAGGTTAGGGCTCATTTGATTCAAAGAAATTTCATAGAAATTTTGGAGAACTGGATGCTATAGAAAATTTTCCAACATTGGTCGTTCGATTTATTGTATTATATCATGTAGAATTTTTTTTTCAATGGAATCTTTTGTAATGTACTACGTTTCATAGTAAATATAGCATTCACTTTGTTCTCTTTTACAATTTCTTTGTTTTTTCTATGGCATCAAACACTCTCTAATTCAAATTGTTGCGATTTGCCAATTCTATAAAATTTAAGTGAGCATGGCATTCCAATCTTGTACTTTCCAGGTTCCTGTAATTTGGAATTCTTGTGAACCAAAGCTGCCCTTACTGATCAGAGGAATGTGTATCGGACTATAGTGAACAACTGGTCCATTTAAACTTCCATTTATTCCTTCACGTAGCTATCGCTGGTCTCATTGTCATGTCTATACAGCCGATCCTCACTTATTAGTGGTGCTTTCATTAATTTCTGCACGTAACAATCGCTGATCTCATGTGTCTATGCAGCTGATCCTCACTTGTTAATTAACCAGAAAAAAAGAAGAGACCCGGCCAACCACTACATTCCGTGGATTGGCAGTACCCTACCCATCTTGCTGGCCCAAGGGAATAAACAAACTCATCGTTCTAACCATCCTGTCGTGCCCGGGTGGACCCTTCATCTGCTGTTCCAGTGACGGGGTCGATGTGGAGTGGAACCCGATCGACTCCCGGCCCGCTGCGAAGTCGTTTTCAGGGACGCAACTACAGTATATGCAAAACTTCTCATGTGATGATCCACGATAATTAATATCCTATTTCCCATTTGGTCTTTGGAGCACCCAATTTTCCGCATACATCGTAAGGGTGAATGTTTCCCAGTTTGATCTGGACTATCATCTCATGCATGCATGTGGTAGACGGCGGTTCAGAAACGGGTCTTGCCGATCGAGCTTCCGGAGTTGCCACGGCAAGTCCACTTTGACAGGGGCATACCGATCGATGAAAATATCTAAATTTACTTGTTGTCGAACCAAAGAGGAACTGCGATCGAATTTGCGACTAAAAATGACTTCTGATACGTACTCCCTGCATCTATCGGTAGATGGCGCTGAATCTGAAGATATATACACACAGAAATGCGACGCGAGGTGTACAGTCTACAACTCCGCCGAAGAGCTCGCTTTCCAAACATCCCCGTGTCTATCTCGTTCAATGGCCGTACCTGCGAATCGCAAGTTGCCATTATGAAATGCGTGCGAACACATCTCTCTCTTTCAGAATAGCTTCAAGGGAGCAGGCATTCACTCTGCAGACCTATCCTGAATTCCTTGCAGCCTCACGTTCTGTTCAACAGCTTCACTGTTCTTTTTTTTCATTCAACGAACAGCAGTTTCTAGGGCATTTTTCTCCCTCCCTTAAGAAGAACACTGAACACCAATGCAAGAATTCTCTGATTTCTTGGATATATATCGTCTCATCGATCACACACTTTTCAGGCAAGGCAAGCTGTACCTTAACAGCGACACTGTCATCTGTTCGAGAAGCAGGTAGCTAGCTACGACGCGACGTGCCGAAACAAATGCATCATCAGCAGCAGTAGCTGCAGGTAGTATAGTAGTACCCGGTACATTCACACGGCTAACATAACAACGCGTCGAGGAAGAAGCAAGCTAGAGGACGATCTAGGAATCATGCCGGCTTGACCGTTTTTTATTCTCTTCCAGAGCTATGATGCGCGCGTGTGTGTCGCGTCCTGAGCTGAGCTGTGGCTGGGCAGACCAGGCCGGTGACGTGCGTCCATGGAGAAGCGCTTTGCTTCTTCCTCTCTAGCCTCTGGAGGAAATTGCAGATTCCACCACCCTCATGCCATTCCGTTGCGGAAACCACCAGGTTTATAGATTTGTTGCACTCTCCACCAGGTTTACATTTAATCCATTACAACCTAGTCTAAACACACTATTGACGTAAAAAATTGGCACTAACCACCAATCAACGTGCCACATGACAATTTGTTGTTGACATGTATAAAATGATAACTGAGAATACAATATTATTTTAAAACGATATAAAAGATTTATCATTTTCATTAATTACGAATAAAAAAGTTTTGACTGATTAATTAGCCGGAAGCAGACTAAAAGCCGGAAGAAACAATCTCATATGGAATATGGAGTACGATTGTCGCGAGGGCACACCAACCACCGGATCTTAGTTCTGGTGACCTATGCACGTGGCCCGGTACACTCGTCAACGCCCGCACCCTTCCCTAGGATGACGGTCGCCTAGCCGAACTAGTTGTCGGGACGAATGCTATGTAGGCCACCGCCTTCATTACACCACCTAGTTCGTCGGCAAAGGTATGTGGCGCAGGGGGTATTCAGGCCGCTGATACCTTGCACTAAACCCTTTGACGACGGCGGCGACGACAGACGAAGGGGAGGAAGAGAAGGGAATCATTGCGCTCATAGTGGCTAAGGTGTAAGTATTAATTCCCTTGTATGGCTGGGCAACGGTGGGGTCGCAGACCGTCATCCTGGTTTTGTCAGGGGAGGGTGCGGGCTTTGTCGAGTGTGTCAGGTCACGTGCATGGGTCACCGGAATTGAGAGAGTCATGGTTGTGTGTCCTCGCGACAGTCGAACCCCATGAAGGTAGACGAGAGTGTTTGTTCCGGCTTTTGGTCGATCTCCTGCTAATTAATTAGTCAACGTTTTTTTATTCTTAATTAATAAAAAATGAAAAAAAATCTCGTTTAAAAAACTTCTTCTAGCTGTCATTTTACCCATGTCAAAAATAATTTGTCATGCCGAGAAAGTGTTATGTAGCTTATACTCGTACTGATGGGTGGTTAGGGTCAATTTTTGTTGCCAATAGTGTGTTTAGATTAGATTACAATAGATTAGACATAAATCTGGTGGAGAGTGCAAAAAACTTGAAAACCTGGTGGTTTGCGCAACAGAATGGCATGAGCGTGGTGGAATGTGCAATTTCCTCCTAGCCTCTGCATGTCTTGGCCTGCAAGCTCTCTCCGCTAGCTAAAAGTGGAAACAAAGGTTCCTATTCCGTCATCATTCCATTCGCCGGTTGCCAGGCCGGCCATGGATTCGAGCCCTAAGGAGAATGCCCGAGAATAACTCCGGGATAAGTAGCTAGCCATGAGGTCGACGTCTCACGCACAGGGAGAGAAAGGAAGGAGGGAGAGACACGGACGGACGGGACCATGGCGTCTACTGTACTACGCTGGTAGCCTGGTACACTACAGTACAGAAGTTCACAAGTCTACAATAACCAAGCTCTCTCTCTCTCTCTCTCCCCCTCTCAGTCTCTTTCTCTCTCTGAATTTTATCCAGTGATGTACTCGCGCGTATCTTTCATCGGTTCATCCCTGACTTGTTACGTTAATCTGGCCGGTTGGACTAGTTCATACGATGTAAAGAAAGACAAGTTGTAACATAGCTTTTCAGGTTTGTTAATTCCAAGAACTTCTTTATATTTTGTCTTTTGGGAGCTTCTGTAATTGCTAGATCTTCTGGTCAATCCACGTATACGTTTTAGACCACAAATGTATGATTTTTCCCCTTCGTTTAACTATACCATCTTTATAATACGGGTCCTAGCCAGTCTGTCTACGGTAGAGAGGGTGAGAGTAAGAGAGAGAGAGGGAGGGTGTGAGAGAGGCATTTTGACTCCCAACCTCCAGCGAGCTCTGTATTTTAAAAATTTACAAACTTCACAATTACCTGCATATAGCATACATACATATATTATCTACATATGTGTAGAGTAGTCTACAAGAAAATTACAAAATCGTGGCCCGGAAAAGCCAGAAAAGAACTTTCATTCAAATATTTGCCTTTTTTGTGCAGATCAAAAGATATTTTGATGCAGATATGTGTACTTACTACACATATATATGTAATTGTAAGTTACAAAATTCAAGACCTGGAAATTAATATTCAATTTTTCTAAAGAGATCACTAGCTCAGGAGCTACATGACATTTCCCGTGGACTCTGTCATAGCATGTGCCAATTAGCAAAAATAACCTACGCAATTTACAATATATTCACTCCTTTTTTCACAGTTTCAAAACAACCCACTAGTTTACAATAGATGACGCTCTGGAGATTAACACTACATTCCAAATATAGTTTTAAACAATGTTTTTATTAAAAAATGTATTCCGAGCAATAACATTATATTATGCTGAAAATACTTCTCGTGACGAATGCATCAAAAGATTTTCAAGTTTTCAATATACATATTTAAAATAATATTGATTGCCAAAGTGTTTAGAAAGTGACTTCAGAGTTCAGACATATCTAAAACGTCATTTTTTGTGTGAACTGGAGGGTGTGTGGAAAATGTAGTGTAGGTCAATTAGCCCAAGTTCACTTTTATTTTCTCTAAGAAAAAACTCTTTCCACCGTGGTGCCGCCGGTCAATTCCTGAAGTAGCAACTTTGTTTTGTTTTGAGAAACACAGTACAAACGCAGACGCTCACATACACGCGCGCACACTCACCCCTATGAACGCGCACACACACACCCTACCCGGCTCCTATGAGCACCTCTAAAATACTGAGCGGCGGATCGAGTCTTGTGATCCTGAAGTAGCAACATGTAACTAATTTCTCCAAACATGCCAACTGTTGACAAGTACATGTACGTATTGTCCAGATACCCCTCATGCGTCTTTGTAGTTTGTACCGTCTGGCCCAATCGGTATTTTCTTGTTTTACTGATCGAAAAACCGTGAGACGCACAGTCTCCAGTAGGCAGTAGCGACGTATCTGTAGCTGTAGCCTCTATCGTCTCGCGTCTCCCCACAAGGAAAGCAACCCAACACGGCCGGGGAAGAATCTCATGGGACGGCGGACCCCGCGGCTTGAGCACAGTGAAACCATATTCCTCTCTCAGCTCCGCCTGTGAGTTCGTGACCTCTCTCTCTCTCCCCCTCTCTCTCTCACAAACAAATCCCAGAGCTTCACAAGCAGGTGAGAATAATTAAGAAACACGTACAAATTACTGTGCGGCAATCGTCGTATCGTGTTGGAATTTATGTCCTCGGAACGTACAAGCCCGGCGGGTTAAATCAGATCATCTTAAACTAATCGTTTCGGGAGGTGCGTGTGCGTGATTTGATGCTATGGATGCATGTGTGTGATTCGATCGGTTTGTGTGTACTACTACTCATAGTAAGCTGGTAGTACGTATATACCGTGAATGTTTTGTTTAAGGTAAGTACGTGAGCCGTGGGTCGTGAGACCATTGTCGGGAAACAACCGCAAGATGCCATCAGTCACCACCAAGGACGGAATTTCCTCACCTAATGCGTTCAAAAATACTATAGTATAGCCTCTCTCTCGGGCCTGATTGTTTACTAATCTGCCGCATCTATCTCAGCTCAGCTCGACCGTTTACAAAAATGCTATAGGTTGTCGATCCATCTCAGGCTCAGCTCGATCGTTCCCGGAGCGGTGCCACGAGGCTGGGCGATTTGATTAAGTTTTGATTCTCTCAGAGAATGAGATGCGTAGAGCCCGGGTTTTGTATTGTTCGGGGCAGGCAACCGGAGGATTGAATAGGTTTCCGTGACGGCCGTGGTTTGACTTGTTTGACTAGCTAGCTCGCTAGGCTAACCTAATGCTGCATTCCTCCTTGACATGATTGATCGATCGATGATCGGATCAGATGATTGACCCTCATGCTGGAAGCATAATTATTGCAGCTGTAAAGCGCAGATTAAAATACCAAATTCATTCCCCCCCCCTCCTTGTCGCTATCGTTCACAATCGTCCTTCATTTTTCCACCCGCTCAGTTTTTCCTTTTCCACAGCCATCATCGTCCCCCTCCCTCTCTTCTCCTCAATCCACTGTTGTCGTCCACCATCGCTCCTTAGAGACGCCATTGATGCTTGCTAGTATAGTCACGGCCTAAGAACACACGTGTGTGATCGAGCTCACCCTCCCGGGTTCGAGCCGCAGACTCCACAAGGTGCCTCATTTCTTTTTTAAAAGATATAGTTGAGGGGAGGGAACTTCACCCTTCAACCACGTTTTTAGTATAGTCACGGCCTCTTCGTGTGAGCACACTATGAGTCATGACCTCATCACCTCTCTCTTCTTTCTTTCCTCCTTTTCTTCCTGCAGCCTAGTTGATCCCACATTTCCCTCCCCTCATGTTCCCATATCGACGACCATGCACTTGTGAAACCCACATTCAGTAGATTTCTAATATATTAGTTTGGAGAACACTTCAAACAAAATGGGAATTGTGCAAATGCGTGGGTCTCAGCAATGCCGATTTTCTTTTCTACATTGTCTTTTTTGAAAAGGGGATTGACCTCTCATCTCTGCATCGGTGGATGCAAGCAGGTTGCCCTCGCTTGTACATGGGTATTATACATTATGGTTTCAGTAAAGGAAAAACCCCTTCTCAAATTCCTCATCATATATACTTTTTTTTTGAGAAACACAGTACAACGCAAGCGCTCATATACACGCGCACACACTCACCCCTATGAACGCACGCACGCACACCCTACCCCTATGAGCACCTCCGAGAGACTGAGCCGGCGGATCAGGTCTTGAGATTGACGAAGTCACCACATGCGCCTCACTGTCGACGGGAACGTCGCCTCCCACTGAAGAATATTCCGCCTAAATGAGAAACACCAGCGTCAAATCTGGGATTTGAACTCTGATGGGCTGGGGGCACAACCACCCTTCTAACCATCTTGCCACAGGCAAGTTCTCCTCATCACATATACTTACTTTGTCGACCTGAACATCGATCATGGGAACACAACCAATCATGCATATGCACATACACTGAATTATTTGACATAGGGCATGTACTCAACATGTGATGTCACAACTCATACGTATATTTTTTTCAAAATTAATTAAGATGATTTTTCGCACCAAGTGGCCAATGCAACCCCTTGCATGTTCACATGTGTGCTATATGTGTGACACCAGGTTCATGCACCTTTGTATCTTCATGCTAGGTACCCAGCATGCAGCATGCCACGTCGGCTACACGTGGAAATTGCCATAGGAGCCAAAGCAATATTGGGAGAAGAAGCTTACCCTTTTCTCCTCTTGGATGCTGAATTGCTGCACGTATAACGCCTACGTGCCAGCATGCAGGGTGCTTATCTCTCTATGACTCTATCTGTGCGGCGCCAGCAAAGAAAACTTTTATTTCAAAGCGATTTCAAGGCCATGACGACACTAGAGCCAAGACCCTTGAGGTAGTAGCACCGCGCATGCAACGACAATCTCGGTGCTTGCGTGTGATTTCTCGGACTTTTTCCGGGCACCGGCAGCCGTGTGCGTGCGTGTGTTAGTGCATGCCAACCGAACGTTTTGGTCTCGACGCTCACGCATATGCGTTTCTTGGACATTTTTGGCCAGCTTCTGGGCGTTCAATGCTCTTACTGCTCGAGGTTGTTGCCAGTACATTGCTTCTTGTATCTCTTACACGTCAGGGTCAGTACCTGTGACAGCCCAAAATTTGATAACCTAAAAACCCGAATAAAATTTCCACTTTTGTGTTTCATTGCATCATGGCATCCATATTAAATTGCTACTATTGTGTCAATTGCAATCAAACAATTTGAATCTTGGATATTTGTCAAAGAAGTTCCAAGGGTCCCAAATATTAAATTTGCATTGTCTCCAAATCATTAAAGTGGCAACTTATAGAAATATCAACAAAATGCCCTTTTTAACACCTATGAACAAAAGAGCACCAAAACATTTTATTATGAGGAGCCAATTTTTGTGGTGCCTCTACATGGTATGGGGAGGCTCCCTGAATTTTCTCAGATTTTTCTAAAGTGTTTAACTGCCCCAATTAAATCAAAACAGTGCACTGGATTTAAAAGGAAATAGAAAAGGACCTCTTTGTAATGGGGAAGGACCTGTTTGTGAGGGAAGAAGAAAAGCGCCAGGGGGTTTTTCAGAAAACGTCGTCGTCTTCCTCGCTGTAGCGACCGGGCCGCCCGTCCCCGACGAACCATGTCGCGGTGTCGACCTCCCCTGCGCCGCGCCCAGACCCCCCCTCCTCCTCTGCTGCCCTGGAGTGGATAAGACCACCACGAGCGCTGCTCTGCTTCTCTCTCCCCGATATTTTCCCTCTGTTCCCTCACGAGCCCGAACCCTAGCCATGGATGCCGAGCTCGCCGCCGGCGATTGAGTGCGCCCCGAGCCCAGCTAGGACACCCGCGAGGACCGCCGCAACGCCTGCTCCCTCTCCGCCGAAAGAATCGTGCCGGGGAGCTCGGAAGCGGCGCCGCCGTCCACGTTCTTCCTCGCCTCCGACCGAGCTCCGCCGCGCCATTTTCGTCGTCTCCGGCCACCTCCGTTCACTCCGCGAACACGCACGCGTCGAGGGTGAGCTCGTGGTCCTCCTAGACATCCCGTCCCTCCTCCTCGCCTCGTGGTTTCGCCGCCCCGTCGTCGACCGTAGCACGCCGCCGCCGCCGCTCGTCGCCGGAGCACTTCCCGGCGACCAATTGGCCCGTAGCCCCGCCACGAGGCTCCACGCACTCGTGCGCGTCGAACGCGTCCACCTGCCTGCCCCCTAGCGCCGTAGAACCGCACGCCCGTGCGCCTCGCCGCCGGCGTCCACCGCTGCCTCGCGCGCCGTCGCAGTGCACCGATTCCACCTCAAAACCCCACGCGCGAGTATACTAACACAAACACCGCACCGGCCCAGTGGCCAGCACGCCGCGCCCGCGCAGCTCGCGCGCGTCGCGAGTTCGACTCCCGGCCGGCGCCACCCCTTTTGGGGATTTAATTTCCGCTCCCACTGACAGGCGGGCCCCGCCCGTCAGCGGCGCAGAGGCCCGGGCTGCTGCGTCAGCACCAGCGTGGCCGATGGCCCCACTGGCCAGTGGCTGTGTGTAGCCCAGCCCGTGTGCAAAAAGTGTTAAAGCATTTTTTTTGTGTTTTTCTGTAAATTATTAAAACTGACAGAAAATTGGATAAAACTTGTAAAATTCATATCTTATTGAATAATTGTCCAAATTTAGCAAATAATATACCAAAATGCTCAGGAAAATAAATGCTATCAAATGGACTGATTCACACTTCCATTACTGCTACTGTATTTTTCTGTTTTGCTAAATTAAAGAAGGGGTAGAAATAAAAATGTGTGGTTTAAATTCAATATAAATTTCTCCAATTGCTAAAATTGTGCCCTCTAAGTAAAAATGCTCATAAGCACTTGTTCTACACCATCAACATCATTCTAGGCATTTCTACCTAAATTAAAGGCATAGGAGAAAATAACACAAATATGA
Source organism: Poa annua (assembly GCA_026929855.1). Taxonomy (NCBI): domain Eukaryota; kingdom Viridiplantae; phylum Streptophyta; class Magnoliopsida; order Poales; family Poaceae; genus Poa; species Poa annua. Next base: position 80,448,951 of record CM049433.1, read on the forward strand.
CGCTATATTTTCTCTCCAGTTGAATAATTATTCCGGGCACCCCAAATAAAAGTGCTACCAGTGTTATAATAATTCAGTGCATTAAAATGTCATGCCATCATGTGTTTGCGCATTGCACATGAATTGCCTGTATTGATTGTGTTCTTTCCGGTGTTTTATACATCGATAGATCAAGGAGACGGGGTTTCGCCACATTACCCCGACGATCAGTATTACCCGCCTGCTGAGCAAGGCAAGCGTGATCCCCACCCTCTTGCATATCTTATCCTATTTTACGCAAATTATTTTCTCCACTATAATATTGCATGCGGTTCCAAATGTCAATTTGATTGGATTAGAGTATCCTAAAGTTGCATTCACTTACCGAAGCCATTACCTGTTTCCCCTCCTATTATCCATAGGATTGTGTTGATGGCCTGAATTAATTACTTTGCTAGGTTGTTGCTTAGCCATGCTTAGTTAACTGCTTAGTGGTCCGATGGATAGTCATGTTGGATCAGATGTGGAATTTCCGCGGATGATGGTGGAGAAATGGTGGTAATAACTAATAAAATGCTAAAAGGTGGGGATGAGAGGCCACATGGAGGTGGTGGGTTGTCTCGTTCTCGCCGCCTAAGTGCGAGTTCTCGCCTTCGAGCCAAGTTGAGCGTGCTACCATGCGTGGGCATATGGAACCTCGTCGACCGACTAACTTGTGGCGGACTAGCCGAGGGTCCTCTAGTTTGGTTTTCCATTTGCGCGTGTGTCGAGATGGTGGCCAAGACTGAGATGAGGATGATGGTGGTAGGAAAATGAGTGGCCGCGGGGCAGGGTGTTGGAGGCACTGAACTTGTCCTACGGTCACTGATGACCCTTGGTTAGTCCAAGACGAGGTAAAGGTCGTAGCCGCTCCCGCCCAGCCGGCTTTCCCCGGAAGAGAGCTAGTTGTACAGGCAATGGGCCGGACGGTACGCATGGATAAGGAGCTGGGAGATCCCTCGGGAACCTGGCGACTTTCACCTTGTACACCCCCTGCAGGGATAAATCTTTTCGAAAAGCCGTGTCCACGGTTAAGGACGACTTGGTGACGAATTCAGTGATCATAGAATAACTTTAACGGAATGATTAAAAACTGGGTACTACAGGTACCACTCACGATTGTAAGGTTGACTTCCTCGAGGGTGATTCGGGGAGGTGCCTTGGTGGAACAGGTACAGTGGATGTGATGAGTAAGTGAATCAAAAGAAAAGAGTTACTTCTTACCTCTCTTTTAAAATATTCTGATAGTCGATGCCTTGGAGTCAGATTTTAAGAATAAAATCAGCTTTACGCAAAACAGCCATAAAACCTTGAGAGCCAATCATAGAGCAATAGCTCAAATTCTTGCTGAGTTCGTCGAACTCACCCTTGTTTATTTTTGTTTCAGAGGAGGACTTCACCGATCTCGACGGTGGGTTCTTTATTGACATCGACGAGTAGTCTGGGGTTCCCGGGTGGCAGCCTGGGGCAACTCGGAACCAGCTGGCACGGAACTGTTTATTTGTAGGCCTCTTAGGCCATATTTGGATCTGGTTGTTAGAACAACTTAATTTGCTTCCGCTTGGTGTAATGTTGGGTCTGTGACCTCTGCGTGTAATATTTGCTATCTTTCTCTACTAAGAGTTGAACTATATTATCTTGAGTCGTAGGGTCTGTCATGTGCCAGGGGTTCCGGTGTCTTAATCTCTTTATTATACTTTGAGGGCTATGCTTTGGATATGGCATGATCGAAGGGTTGTGTGGCCGATGATCCATGCCGAGCACGCCTGCCGATGTTTACTCGGCCTGGGAGTGGTAACCCCAGTAACCTTCGATTATGTAGCATGACCACCGGCACATAGCATCACTGTATAATTTATGGATTGGGGCATTACAGTACCCCTGCAGGTTAAACTCCACTGCTAGATGTTAGTTTCTGTTGGGAGAGAGGGACATATGCAGTTAAATTTGGCGTGGAGGAGGACAAAAAGTGACGGTCCAAAAAGTGAGTATTCGTGCTGGTTTCGTTGTTTTGATCTGCCCCTGTTGCTATCTGCCTCCGAGTAGTACTCATTACAGAATGTCCTATTGTATCGCATGAAAAAGAGTTGATAAACAAAATTTGTACCACCGTTTTTGGAGGTATATACATGTATAGTGTTGAACGCATCTGTGTGGCATGCATTCATATGCCTGCAATATTTGATATTGAATGTAATAGTTGCTCGGTCCAGTAAAACCATAATACATACAAATTGACTGTTTTTGATATTTTTTCTACAAACTAAGTGTTTTTTGAATAAATACAAATTAACTGTTTATTTTGCGACTAAAAAGAGCTAATCAAACCAAGTGTTTAGTGGTGCTTTGGTAAATTTTACATGTATACATACAACTTGTACAGATCTAGATACCCTGAAACTTAACTAGTTCACAAGAGACACGACGGACTGTTGAGCATGTATAAGTATAGTTTTCTGCACGCATTGTGCTGGATGTCTGCAAACTGCATGCATATGTGATTCCCATATCTTCTGGTCCATGCGCAGGCAATGGTGTGCATCCTGCACGTCCATACTATATATACTGTGCTATACAAGAGATGAATGATGCTTCTTTTTCAATCATATCTAAGTTGGGTAAACTATGGCTCGCCACCTTCTACATGTGTTTTTTTTGATAAATGATGCCTTATTAGACTCAAGAGTTTGCATCAAGATGGTCGCCACATGTGACATGTGCTATATGTGTGTTCCTTGATAAACGATGCCTTATTAGACTCAAAAGTTTGCATCAAGATGACACCGTCCAAGATTCAAATTTACTTAAACCACCCTAATTGAAGTGAATGAAGGGGCAGTTCAGAAGACAGACGGGGGGGTGGATCCTCTGACTTAGTTATTCCTTCCGTGCACTGACTTTAGGTCACTTCCGGGTTGGCCCCACAAGTAAGTGACTCAAAGGCAGGGGTGGCAACATCCGAGGACCCTCTTTGGGGTTGGGGGCAGTTGGTCGGAGAGGATCCATGAGACGACGAACAATTGGTTGTGAATGTTATCACGAAGGCAACAACTAATTACAAGGTCAAGGAATAGAGAGCAGCACATACCACCAAAGGTGGTGATATCTACAGGGACCATCCTTGGTAGGAAGGATGCATATGGTGTTGATGAAGATGGTGTGCCCGAGGGGGCGATGATATCCTCCACCACTCCGTCGCCACCAATTGGATTCATGCTTCTTTGCCACCACCATGAGTGTCACCTTCTCCAAGGCTGCTGGATGGCGAAATGGAGGGTTTGGATAGTGGTGGCGAACAGGGACGGGAACTATTTAGAGCTGCTTGATCATATGCCCTATATTAATCATCTGCTGCAGTGTTCTGGTAAGTTGTACCATTATATTTATGCTTCTTGGAAGCCATACTGGTCATAGTCTTCTTCATGATTGGCGGCTGTCGTAATGGAAGGTGCTCATCTTGGTTGAAGAATGGAGATGGGGATGATTTAGGAAGATTTGATCATATTCCTTATTGCCTCCAACCATTTATCATACTATTTCCCTTTCCTTTTACTCTCCAAACATTAAATATAAGCATATTTATTGATATGTCCAAAACGTATCTACTTCCCCGAACACTTTTGCTATTGTTTTCCCTCTAATTTGTGTGTTTTGAATACAACTACCACGGACTAACGCTGTTTTCAGCAGAATTGCCCTGGTGTCTTGTTTTTGTGCAGAAAATCAACTTTCAGGAAAAACACTAGAAAAGATCGCAAAGCCCCTATTTTGCCAGAAGATGCACGGAGCCAGAAGACGAGACGGAGTCGAGCCACGAGGGCCCCACACCACGTGGTGGCGCCCCCTGGCCGCGCCACCACATGGTGTGGTCGCCTCGGGCACCCCCTCGCATCGCCCTTTCGCCTACTTAACCCTTCTGACCTAAAAACGTCGGGGGGTTCGTCATATTCCAAAGAAACACACCCGAGCGCCGCCGCCTCCTCGAAACTCAATTCGGGGACCAGAAGTTCCTGTTCTGGCACCCTGCCGGGACGGGGATTCGAAGGAGATCATCGCCACCACCTCTCCATCAACCATCCATGATTCCCCCATCCATTTGTGAGTAATTCCCGCTGTAGGCCAAAGGGGATGGTAGGGATTGGATGAGATCGTTCATGTAATAGATGTAAGATCATTAGGGCATGGTGCCTAGTATCCGTTGTTAGTACTTTACGTCACTGTTGCAACTTGTTATGCTTAATGCTTGTCACTAGGGCCAGAGTGCCATGATTTTAGATCTGAACATGTTATTGTATCATGAGGATAATCATTGTTTTAGATCATATCTGCAAGTTGTATACACATATTATTGTCCGGAACCCGAGGCCCCAAAGTGACAGCAATTGGGATAACCGGAGGGGATGGCTGTGATGTGAGGATCACATTTGTTCACGGAGTGTTAATGCTTTGCTCCGGTGGTCTATTAAAAGGAGTACTTTAATTACCAGTAGTTTCCCTTGAGACCCTGCTGCAAACGGGCTGATAGGACAAAATATGTTGTGCAAGTTTCTCATTGCGAACACGCATGACTAAATACGGAACACATGCCTATGGTTACTTAGTACTTGGATGCTTTATCATATTTACCTGCAATTGCCTATGTCTTTATTATTATATGAATTATCTTATCCATGCAACGCTGATGCATGTAAAATGCATACATGAACTTTACATTTTATTACTTGATATTACAACTTATTTGCATCATATATGGGTTATATTTATGTTATATAATGATTTTGGGGGATAATTCACACTTTCCCCTTTTATTTGGAATTAACCCTGCAGAACCAGAAAACCCCTTTTTCCATGTTTTTGACTTTCAGGGAGCATACGACGTCCAAATGACCTGAGATTTCACGGAGCTCATTTTTTGGAAGGAACAAAGCGTAGGAGCGAAGGAAGCGAGAAAATGGAAGTCCGAGGACCAAAAGAGGTGGGCCCACGCGGCCAGATTCCTTGGCCGCGTGGAGCACCCCCTTTGGGCCCTCGTGGCTCCGATGCCGTCCGTTTTCGTCTCCGTGGCTTCGTTTTGACCTAAAACCGACTATAAAAATAGTCCCCCGAGGAGTTTCGCAAGGAGGCAGCGGAGAAACACGAAACCAAGAAACAGCAGACAGAAGGCTGTCGCTGGAGAAGATTGGAGGGGGGAAACGCCGCCGGATCACCTCCGGAAGGCTCCGCCATCCCCCCTCCGGAGTCTCCATCAACACCACCGTCAAGACCAGCACCATCTCCATCACCATTTTCGTGATCCACTTCATCCCCCTCATAGTTTGAGATTGTTCGAACCATAGCTATTGTCTAAGTACTGTTCTACATGTGTGTGAATTGCTACTTGTCATTGTTTTGTGGGGAGATTATATTTTCAGATTGTGTTGTACCACTTATGTCATTGAATTATATCATGTCTTTGCGTTGTGAGTAGTTCTCTCATGTTCCCGGGGGCATAGGATGGATTGGCAATGATTTCACTATTCATGTTTGAGTATTTGGTCAAGTCTTTATCTTTGATGATTGTCTTGTTGTACAATATATGAGTGCACGCATATGTTGAGGAATGCATGAGGTGATCACACTATGTAATGGATTGGGTAGGACTTGGGAGTTGACAACTAAACCTATGGTCTAATACATGAAGTTCCATTAGGAGGGGATTAATATCGGGGACCTTAGAGTGTAATGCTATGGTGGGACTTTTATGTCTTAATAACTCTTGTGTAGTCATTTACTTGGCCACATGATCATCATAAGAGGGTTTAGTCTATTTATTTAGCTTTACCTAAACTATGGCTCCGTCCAAAGAAGATTAAAACTTGACAAAATATTTACCTTGTTGTTCTAGAAATATCTATGCCATGAAATCCATGTAGCCCTTGGGAACGTTTTCCGCACATAAGAAACACACACTTAAGCTTGTCCTCTTGCTGCATAGAGGATTGGGCTTTCTCTCTTTGAGAGCTTCGACTTGTCATATTTTATTTTCAGCTTTTACTTTATTGCAAACTCTACACCAAAAACCCAAAACACTTGCATCCTTTTACTTTTTCTAGTGCATAGATAATAAGAATAGTGACACTCTTATTTGAAAGGATAAACACTTATACCTTCTACTCCTCGTGGGATCGATACTTTACTTACACATCGAAGATTTCAACGCTCCCCTATACTTGTGGGTATCAAGACATTTTCTGGCGCTGTTGTTGGGGACTGTAGCGCTTAAGTTTTTATTCTTGTTTGCACTAGATATTTATTTTCAGTTTTGCATATACTCTAGTTTACTTTTAGTTTTGCATTTAGTTTAGTTTTACTTTCAGTTATATATATATATATCAAAAACACACAAAAAAATATAAAATGGAAAATACCAAAAAAAACATAGAAAAAGACAATTTATATTTCAATGTAAGTCCCATGAAGACCATGTCATAGCATCTTACAATACTAATGATTATACTCATTTAGGGATGGAACAAGTAGAGGAATTTATTATTTATTATGCATCTTTTGAATTGTACACCTTTGCTCAAGAAAATGAAACTTGCCCTAGAGTTAAGAGATTTGAACAAGAGGTCACTTCTATTCTTGAATATTGCAATGCCAAGTTCTCTAAAAATATTTATGCTGTTAGATATAACAAGGTTCCCCAAGAAAGTACTGATGTTTTGCAGGAAGAAGAAGATGAAAACATAAACTTCGAAGAGGAAGAATGTGAAGACGAGGATAAAAACCTAAGCTTGGGGATGCCCATGCAACCCCAAGAAGATGATGAAAATGATGAACCACTGGAGAATGAAGAGAGGGAACTTCCACCTTCACCACCTATGGATGAGGGTAACACTCAATATATTGCTGATCATACACTTTGCTTTTGTGATTCTGATGATGATGAGGAATATGAACCTATGCCTAATAAGAACATTATTGATAATAATTTTAAAAATGCTGAGGAATATGGTCTAGACATGCTATATGATAATGCTTTATATGATAATGCTTTAGATGATGGTCCTATGCTTATTGATAATCCTCCATGTTTAGTTGTTACTACTTTATGTGAGGATAAAAATGATATACTTGCTGCTTGTGACAATACTCTCACTCATGAGAGTCCTACTTTATCTTTGAGTTCTCCTATTCACACCATAGAGGAGAAGTTTTTATATGTTGAAAAGTACTTGTGTGGACTGGAATTATCTTGCACTAATAACCATTCCACCCACAACCACCACGTTTATGATGTTTCTTGCAACTATTATGAGAGAGGAAAACATGATAATAGCTCACATGATAGTTTTAATAATCTTCTCTATGTTCCTAAGTTTGCAAAGTTGCACCAATCCAATAGTTGTTTTGTGAAATTTGCTTCCACTACTCATAACTATTATGAGAGAGAAAGAAAGACTTATCTTTATGTTTTTATGCTATCTATAATGCAACCTACTGATCATTACATGCATTGGTTACCACAAAATTGCTGCTATTTATTCATATATAAAATGACAATGCATAGGAAAGGAGTTAGACTTAAAAGTTAATGGTTTAATGTTTTGTGGTGTCCTCTTTATGCTTTTATTTCCTATTCAGTTTGAGCACACCTTTATGTCTTTTTAACACGCAAAATAACTTTACCTACTGTTTTCTAATAACAAGTTTAAGATTTTCACTTTATATAAAATTTGGGAAAGTAAATGAGAAAGATGAGTAATGGAGAAGTTGGGGTCGACCTTGAACATGTGTTGTTCATGCCAATGGAACCATTGCAAAGTCTTTATCATTAAAACTTTTTCCAAAGCTAAAACCAAATAAAAAGAATGTTTATGTTGTATATATTTGCTTCTTCTTTTGCCTTTTTGCTAAATCAAAAACAACAAAAATATTTTCTTTCTTCTTTGTTTGTTTCTCTTGAACCATTCTTGGTTCTTTTTGTTTCTTTTTTATTTCTTCAGTTTTTGAGTCAAGGTGATTGTTTACTACTGTAACATCACCTTTGAATCTTATTTTTCATCTTTATGGCAAGAATAAACCTCTTTTGAGATGTAGTATCAAACAATAGTGATTTGCTGTCCGAAAACAGATTCCTGATCTTCACTGCGAAAAATGTATCAAATCACAGATAAGGAATTTTGACCTAATATTTTACGACCGCAATATTCAGTTATTATTACACATTTCATTAGTTCAAAGTTTTCTGATTTGAGCAACGTAAGTGTCTCTAAAAATTCACTCTTTACAGGCTGTCCAGTTTTTGACAGATTTTGTCTTTATTTTGCATTGCTCTCATTACTTGTGTTTTGTATGTTTCTTTTGATCAAGGAACAATGCACAACTGTAGTAACAGTAGCTAATGTTTAGAATCAACTCATGATATGTCTTTGTTGTACCTATGTGAATTTAATTTATGGAGACACTAACCCCTGTAATCAAGTTTTATGATGAGTTCTGTGTAAAGAGAAATTTTCAAGTGGAAGAGTTGAGGGAGATGAACAAAGATCAAGTAAGTACAAGAATTTAAGCTTGGGGATGCCTAGCCACCTCACTCCAACCATCTTGATATCAAGTAAGTAAGCCTAGCTATATGGCTATAAAGGAAGCGCTTTACGGGAGGCAACCCGGTTGTTTTTATTTTTGATTTTCTTTGTGTCCTCTTGCTGTAACAAGAGACTTAGTTTTTAGTTTAGTTTCTGGAATTTTTAATAAAGTGCCAAGTTTTACCCATTTTGGATTGAAAAAGTTGCTTTTTGTATTCGGAGATTTTATTGCAGCACGAATCTGTGCACGGTATGATTTTTCATTTCTATTCTGTAACTCCGAATGAGCTGAAATTTGAACTGTAGTTGCAACTTTTCATCCTCTGTAAGCGTGAATTTTTTCAGATTTTTTGGACATATTTAAGTGGGGTAAAAAATGCGTTTTGCTGCTGCTGTTTTTCTGTACAGATTTTGTCCCATTTTGTTTTATGCATTGTTTGAACTTTTAAGTTGAATCTTTTTTATCCAATTGAGTCTATGAGAAGGAATACAACATTATACACTTTCTGGACATGCTTTACACTTTTGTCTAAGGATTTCATACAGCAAGCAATTCCATTGTTTTGTGTCTACTAATGTCATCCCACAGAAAAGAGATGGGAGAAAATTTCGTGTTGAAATTTTTAACAGGATTAGAGGAGATGCACCAAGAGCTATCTAAGGATGGTGAAAACCATAAGCTTGGGGATGTCAAGGCACCCCATTGGACCAAACACTCTCGGTTTGCACACGTCTATTTTCTGTTTTCTATCAACGCATTACTATCGTATAAACTTGGAGCATCTTTTTTTATTGTTCTTTTTAGTTTTGTTTTGTCTTTAATAAGATTATCATTATCATTTATGTTATGAGAGAGGTGTTGGAAACTTTAGTTGAATTAAGTTGGATGCTATTTAAAAGATTGGGAAGAGGATGTTTGAGTTGATTTAAAAAAGATACATATAGTTGAAGGGGATCGCAGACAGAAAACAAAATTTTTCCTAACAGCGATAACCTTAAACTAGCCAAGATCTATACTATGCAGATATAGTAATACCGAGGATATCGGTATACATACCCTTGTAGACCGAAAAGCGGGGATTACGCTCCCGCACAAGCGTTGCTGACGTAGACGCCGTAGCCGACCTCAAGGTCGCGGAGAACTTGGCGCGACGAATAAGATGATGACGCGGCGATGTCGATGAAACCGACGATGACCTCGAGGCCGTGTAGAGGAAGCAGACCTCCAGCACCACTAGCGTGGCACCTCGCAGGGCGTTACACACGTACGGTGAAGCCGACGAACTCCGGGCTCCGATCCAGGGACGAAGCAGCGGAAGACTAGGACCGGAATACCAGCAGCACGGCGGCGTGCATATGGCGGAGAAAACTTATTCTCGGCGCAACTCCAAACAAGGGAGTCACGGGATCCAAGGAGGAAAAGAGAGAGAGAAATTGGTGTGTTTCAAAGGCCATGGGTACCCCCATATATATAGGAGGCCAGGGGCTGCTCAACCTGCCAGGCTGGCGGTGTGGGACTAATCCCACACCCCAGCCGGCCATGGCTGGTGCGCCGGCCTAGGTGGGCCTCAAGTGGCCCACCTAAGGCTGGCCGAACCAGCCCTCCCTTGGGAGGGACTCCCTCCCCCCCTCATGGGCCCTTTTGCCCAAAAAGGCCCATTTAGTGATTTTTGCCTTTAAAAATTCAGGAAAAATTAAAATAAAATATATTTAACTATTAATTATACTAATTAATATTAAATACACATTACATAATTTATTCCAGCTCCGAAAACTATTTCGTCGCTGCCCGATCTCCAACGGAACTTTCCCGGGACGTTCCCGGTGCTCTCTTTTCCTATTTTCTCTTCCGGTCTAAATGTCGACTCCCCTTAAGTGTGTTACCCTAGCGGTTCGATTATCTCACCAGACATGATCGAGACTCCTCTCTGATCAATGACTAATTCGTGGACCGAGGATACCCAGAATTAATCCCTTCGAGATAACGAATACTTTACCGTTCGAACCTAGACGTCTGAGTTTTAAACCTTTTGCCATGCGATACTTAGCGTGTCCGAGACTCGTTCATGGATATCTCCGTACCCAGCTTGATCTCGTTACCGACACTGCTAACTTCTACTCGTCCATGATATTATGTCCTGGTGACCTAGTCACACGCTTGCAAGCTCGTTTGACATAATCTCACCGAGTGGGCCCTATAGTATCTATCCTGCTATGCGGACTGGCAAATTCCGCTCTTGATCCCCCGTCTCAACATACTCCTTTCCGACACCCGAGAGGGACACCTTTATTGTCACACTTTGTAAGATATGACGTTTGATACAATAAAGTGTCTTCCAGGAATAGCAATAAGAGTAGATCTCACGGTCAAAGGCGTAATGACTACGTCCTACAAATATTGGGTATGTCCATCACGTCATTCTCCCAATGACATGACTCCATTGTCAACTGACATAAATGTCACATGATCGGGAAACCTCGATCATCAATTGCCCAATGAACTAGTTAGATAGAGGCTACTAGGGACCTGGTTGTTTATCTACCACACGTTTATTAATGTTTCCGCTTAATACAGTTATAGCACGGTATAAAACATATCATAAACAATTGAGATATGACGAATAAACTATATTTATTAAGTGCCTCTAGGGCATATCTCCTTCAATAGTTGCATGATTCATGTGCTTTGTTAATGAGTATTAATATGGAAGTGTCTTATGAAGAGTTATTTCTTATTCATGTTTTATATGCTGAATGATGCTTTACTTTGTTTAATATGAAATGGTTAGCTCTATGGACACTTATGCATGCATTTAGTTGGTCAACTTTCTCCCTCTTGCTAGCTCAAAAACTCCAACAAGTAAAAAGCTTGTTTTCCAACAACTTCAACCAAGTTTTCCAGTGAGTCCACCATATCTACCTATTAGCTAATATGCTATTCCAAGTATATTTACCATGTTATATTGTTTTATCTATGCTTCCAAATTAAGATGCTTCTGTTATTGGGATTGTCATGGGTTAAGTTGGTTTAAAAGCTCTCACGAACTTAATGCATGATGACCCACAAGTATAGGGGATCGCAACAGTCTTCGAGTGAAGTAAAACCCAAATTTATTGATTCGACACAAGGGGAGCCAAAGAATATTTATAAGCCTTAACAGCAGAGTTGTCAATTCAGCTGCACCTGTGAATAGACTTGCTCGAGACAGATTATCAGTAGCAACAATTTTATAGCAGAGACAGTAGTGAAATAACAGCAGCAGTAGAGTAAAAACAGCAGTGATGATTATAGTAGACAGCAGGATTAAAATACTGTAGGCATAGTGACGGATGAACGGGCGTTGCATGGATGAGATATTTCATATAATAACCAAAGTCATGGGCATTTGCCGATAAATAATAGTAAGTATCCAAGTATTAATTAACCATAGGCATGTGTTCCAATTTAGTTGTGCGTGCTCGCAATGAGAAACTTGCACATCATCTTTTGTCCTACCAGCCCGTTGCAGCGGGGCCTCAAGGGAAACTACTGATAATTAAGGTACTCATTTTAATAAAGTACCGGAGCAAATCATTAACATTCCGTGAACACATGTGATCCTCACATCACAGCCATCCCCTCCGGTTGTCCCAATTGCTGTCACTTTGGGGCCTCGGGTTCCGGACAATAATATGTGTATACAACTCATAGATATGATCTAAAACAATAATTATCTTCATGATAAAATAACATGTTCAGATCTGAAATCATGGCACTCGGGCCCTAGTGTCAAGCATTAAGCATAACAAGTTGCAACAATGACGTAAAACACCGATAACGGATACTAGGTACCGTGCCCTAATGATATTACAGCTATTACATGAACGATCTCATCCAATCCCTACCATGTAGCAATAATAATCATCTTTGATATCCTTTGACTCTATGTAGCAATAATAATCATCTTTGATATCCTTTGATAGTAATAAAATGCCAAGTCCATGTTAGTTTTATCACCTTCATACTCGAGGACGAGTATTGGTTAAGCTTGTGGATGTTGATGCATGTAAAATGCATACATGAACTTTACATTTTATTACTTGAGATTACAACTTATTTGCATCATATATGGGTTATATTTATGTTATATAATGATTTTGGGGGATAATTCACACTTTCCCCTTTTATTTGGAATTAACCCTGCAGAACCAGAAAACCCCTTTTTCCATGTTTTTGACTTTCAGGGAGCATACGACGTCCAAATGACCTGAGATTTCACGGAGCTCGTTTTTTGGAAGGAACAAAGCGTAGGAGCGAAGGAAGCGAGAAAATGGAAGTCCGAGGACCAAAAGAGGTGGGCCCACGCGGCCAGATTCCTTGGCCGCGTGGAGCACCCCCTTTGGGTCCTCGTGGCTCCGATGCCGTCCGTTTTCGTCTCCGTGGCTTCGTTTTGACCTAAAACCGACTATAAAAATAGTCCCCCGAGGAGTTTCGCAAGGAGGAGGCGGAGAAACACGAAACCAAGAAACATCAGACAGAAGGCTGTCGCCGGAGAAGATTGGAGGGGGGAAACGCCGCCGGATCACCTCCGGAAGACTCCTCCATCCCCCCTCCGGAGTCTCCATCAACACCACCATCAATACCAGCACCATCTCCATCACCATTTTCGTGATCCACTTCATCCCCCTCATAGTTTGAGATTGTTCGAACCATAGCTATTGTCTAAGTACTGTTCTACATGTGTGTGAATTGCTACTTGTCATTGTTTTGTGGGGAGATTATATTTTCAGATTGTGTTGTACCACTTATGTCATTGAATTATATCATATTTTGCGTTGTTAGTAGTTCTCTCATGTTCCCGGGGGCATAGGATGGATTGGCAATGATTTCACAATTCATGTTTGCGTATTTGGTCAAGTCTTTATCTTTGATGATTGTCTTGTTGTACAATATATGAGTGCACGCATATGTTGAGGAATGCATGAGGTGATCAAACTATGTAATGGATTGGGTAGGACCTGGGAGTTGACAACTAAACCTATGGTCTAATACATGAAGTTCCATTAGGAGGGGATTAATATCGGGGACCTTAGAGTGTAATGCTATGGTGGGACTTTTATGTCTTAATAACTCTTGTGTAGTCATTTACTTGGCCACATGATCCATCATAAGAGGGTTTAGTCTATTTATTTAGCTTTACCTAAACTATGGCTCCGTCCAAAGAAGATTAAAACTTGACAAAATATTTACCTTGTTGTTCTAGAAATATCTATGCCATGAAATCCATGTAGCCCTTGGGAACGTTTTCCGCACATAAGAAACACACACTTAAGCTTGACCTCTTGCTTCATAGAGGATTGGGCTTTCTCTCTTTGAGAGCTTCCACTTTTCATATTTTATTTTCAGTTTTACTTTATTGCGAACTCTACACCAAAAACCCAAAATACTTGCATCATTTTACTTTGTCTAGTGCATAGATAATAAGAATAGTGACACTCTTATTTGAAAGCATAAACACTTATACGTTCTACTCCTCGTGGGATCGATACTTTACTTACACATCGAAGATTTCAACGCTCCCCTATACTTGTGGGTATCAAGACATTTTCTGGTGCTGTTGTCGGGGACTGTAGCGCTTAAGTTTTTATTCTTGTTTGCACTAGATATTTATTTTCAGTTTTGCATATACTCTAGTTTACTTTCAGTTTTGCATTTAGTTTAGTTTTACTTTCAGTTATATATATATATATAAACACAAAAAAAATTATAAAATGGAAAATACCAAAAAAACATAGAAAAAGACAATTTATATTTCAATGTAAGTCCCATGAAGACCATGTCATAGCATCTTACAATACTAATGATTATACTCATTTAGGGATGGTACAAGTAGAGGAATTTATTATTTATTATGCATCTTTTGAATTGTACACCTTTGCTCAAGAAAATGAAACTTGCCCTAGAGTTAAGAGATTTGAACAAGAGGTCACTTCTATTCTTGAGATTGTTCGAACCATAGCTATTGTCTAAGTACTGTTCTACATGTGTGTGAATTGCTACTTGTCATTGTTTTGTGGGGAGATTATATTTTCAGATTGTGTTGTACCACTTTTGTCATTTAATCATACCATGTCTTTGCGTTGTGAGTAGTTTTGTCATGTTCCCGGGGGCATAGGATGGATTGGTAATGATTTCACTATTCATGTTTGAGTATTTGGTCAAGTCTTTATCTTTGATGATTGTCTTGTTGTACAATATATGAGTGCACGCATATGTTGAGGAATGCATGAGGTGATCACACTATGTAATGGATTGGGTAGGACCTGGGAGTTGACAACTAAACCTATGGTCTAATACATTAAGTTCCATTAGGAGAGGATTAATATCGGGGACCTTAGAGTGTAATGCTATGGTGGGACTTTTATGTCTTAATAACTCTTGTGTAGTCATCTACTTGGCCACATGATCCATCATAAGAGGGTTTAGTCTATTTATTTAGCTTTACCTAAACTATGGCTCCGTCCAAAGAAGATTACAACTTGACAAAATATTACCTTGTTGTTATAGAAATATCTATGCCATGAAATCCATATAGCCCTTGGGAACGTTTTCCGCACACAAGAGACACACACTTAAGCTTGTCCTCTTGCTGCATAGAGGATTGGGCTTTCTCTCTTTGAGAGCTTCCACTTGTCATATTTTATTTTCAGCTTTTACTTTATTGCAAACTGTACACCAAAAACCCAAAACATTTGCATCATTTTACTTTGTCTAGTGCATAGATAATAAGAATAGTGACACTCTTATTTGAAAGGATAAACACTTATACCTTCTACTCCTCGTGGGATCGATACTTTACTTACACATCGAAGATTTCAACGATCCCCTATACTTGTGGGTATCAAACGCCCTTTCATCCGTCCCTATGCCTACATTATTTTAATCCTGCTGTATACTACAATCACTACTGTTGTCTCTATTTTACTGCTGCTATTATTTTACTACTGCTACTGCTATAAAACTGTTGCTACTCATAATCTCTGTCGAGCAAGTCTATTTCCAGGTGCAGCTGAACTGACAATTCATCTGTTAAGGCTTATAAATATTCTTTGGCTCCGCTTGTGTCGAATCAATAAATTTGGGTTTTACTTCTCTCGAAAACTGTTGTGATCCCCTATACTTGTGGGTCATCAAGACTATTTTCTGGCGCCGTTGCCGGGGAGCATAGCTTTATTTATAAGCTCACCTGAGAGTGGTATTGTTCGCAGCAATTTATTCGTCATGGGTAAAGCTCGTGATGAAAGGGTCCGTGTATTGCCATCCACTACAAGAAAAGGTACAACTCTAAGTACCTCTACTGCTCTTGATTCACCGTCTGCTATGAGTAAACTTATTACACCACCACAAGCTACACACACTGTTACTTCTACTGAATATGAAAATGCTTCTGATAATATTGATGATGCTTCAACTATTCTTGATGAGAGTGGTTCATTAGGTCCTTTTCTAGATGCTACAATTGCTAAATCTAAAAGAATTGAAAATACTGAAATTCCTAATGAAGATCCATTTACCCCTGCTGATTCACCTGAGTTGAGAGACCATATTGGTGATGATCTTGATGACATTTATGTGGAACTTGATGATGACTTTATTGATGAATGTCATGCTACTAGTGGTGCAAGTAATATTAAAAATCTTCTTGCAAAACATGCTGTTAGATACAAATTGTCTTCTGATGCTAAATTTGCTACATCTCCCATAGACATTAAAGATAAGGATTATGATTTCTCTCTTGATTTGGCACATATATGCATTGTTGAGAAAGAACCTTTTTGTGGTACTGAAAATGTAAGTGCTGTAGAACACATGAATGAGCTCTCTACCTTGAGTAATTTATTTTCTGATGACATAAAGAAACACACCTACTTTGTTACTAATTTTTTCCTTTCTCATTAAAAGGTGAACCTAAAACTTGGTATAATAATTTGTCTCCTGGTTCTATTGATAGTCCTATTGGTTTGCTTAATGCTTTCTTTTAGAAATATTTTCCTGCTAGTGCTCAACATGCTGCCTTGCAGAGAATTTTTAACTTTGAGCAAGATGAAAAAGAGAAATTGCATGAAGCTTGGGCAAGGTTTTGTTCTCTACTTAGGGCTCGGTATGGACATGAACTAGCTAAAAATGAACTTCTTGATATATTTTATAGTGGACTAACTGTTGAATCTAGGACATACCTGGATAGTTGTGCTGGTTGTGTTTTCAGGAAAAGAACTCCCAATGAAGCTGAGGAATTAATGGCCAAAATAAGCCAAAATCATGATGATTGGACTACACCTGAGCCAACCCCAACCCCGACACCAACACTGACACCGAAGAAGAGGGGTATGATTGAATTAAATGATGAAGTGATGAAGGAAGCCAAGAAATCTCTTAAAGAGAAGGGTATTAAATCTGAAGATGTGAAGAACCTACCACCTATAGATGAATTATGTAAGCCAATTCCCCACTCATCCATAATTGAGGTACACTCTCTCCAACGATTTGATGATAGAGATATTCCTTACTCTAAACCTCCTGATCAATGCTTAGATGAATTTGATGATTTTATTGTTAAGCAAGGTAACTTTAATATGAGGGTAGAGAATCATCTAATGGAAAATTCTCGAGCTATTAGTAAATTGCATGATATTGTGCATAGGACCTCTAATGATGTTAAAATGCTTATTAAACATTTTCATATGGTTCAAACTCAAATTGATCAACTCACTAAAGTGCAAAAAGATTTGTTAGTTAATGCCTCTAGGGATAAACAGAAACTGAAGGAGATATGCCCCAGAGGCAATTAATAAAGTGTTTTATTTATCATATCTCATTTGTTCATAATACGTTTTTGTGTCATGCTATAACTGTATTAAGCAGAAACATTAATACACGTGTGATACGTAAGGCAACCAGGTCCCTAGTAGCCTCTACGTGACTAGTTCATTGTGCAATCGATGATCGAGGTTTCCCGATCATGTGACATGGTGTCAGTTGACAATGGAGTCATATCGTTGGTAGAACGATGTGATGGACATGCCCAATATTTGTAGGACGTTGTCATTACGCCTTTGACCGTGAGATCAACTCTTATTGCTATTCCTGAAGGATACTTTGATTGAATCAAACGTCATGTCTTAATAGTATGACAATAAAGGTGTCCCCCTCGGGTATCGGAAGGGAGTATGTTGAGACGAGGGATCAAGAGCGGGATTTGCCAGTCCGCATAGCAGGATAGATACTCTAGGGCCCACTCGGTGAGATTATGTCAAATAAGCTTGCAAGCATGTGACTAGGTCACCAGGACATAATATCATGGACGAGTAGAAGATAGTGTTGTCGGTAACGAGATCAAGCTAGGTATCGCGATATCTATGAACGAGTCTCGGACACGCTAAGTATCGCCATGGCAAAAGGTTTAAGACTCGACGTCTAGGTTCGAACGACAAAGTTATTCGTTATCTCACAGGGATTAATTCTGGGTATCCAAGGTCCACGAATTAGTCATTGATCGGAGAGCGCGTCTTGATCATGTCTGGCGAGATCTCGAACCGCTAGGGTAACACACTTAAGGGGAGTCGACAAGTTTACCGGAAGAGAAATTAGAAGAGAGCACCGGGAGCGTCCCGGGAAAGATCCGATGAAGATCGGAGAGCGACGAAATTGTTTTCGGAGCCGGAATAAATTAGATAATGTGTGTTTAATATTAATTAGTGTAATTAATAGTTAAATACATTTTTATTTAACGATTTTCGGAATTTAAAAGGCAGCCCACCTTAAATGGGCCTTCCCATGGGAGAGAAGGCCCATAAGGGGGGAATTTCCCCCCTAGGTGCGCATGAGGAAAGGGGCTGCCCTAGGTGGGCGGCCGGCGCACCCCTTGGGGGCGGGCTGGTGTGGGAATAGTCCCACACCACCCAGCCAGCAAGGCTGGCAGCCCCCCTCCACCTATATATAGAGGTGCCCCCTTTGGCTTTTAAAGAACAACCAATCTCTCTCTCTCTTCTTCTCCTTGAAACGTGATTCCTCCATTAGAGTTGCGCCAAGGTGAAGTTCTCTCCACCATACGCACACTGCCGTGCTGCTCGTTTTCCGGTCCAAGTCTTCCGCTGCTCGTCCCTGGATCGGAGCCCGGAGGTCGTCGTCTTCACCGTACGTGTGTGGATCCCTGTGAGGTGCTACGCTAGTGGTGCTCGGAGGTCTTCTTCCTCTACACGACCTCGAGGTCGTCTTCGTCGGCTTCATCGACAACGCTTGTGCGGGAGCGTAATCCCCGCGTTTTGGTCTACAAGGGTATGTATATCGATCTCCTCCGTATTACTATATCTGCATAGTATAGATCCTGGCTAGTTTAAGGTTATCGTTGTTAGAAAATTTATTGTTTTCTGCCTGCGATCCCCTTCAGAAACATGTTTGTGAAGTAACAACTAGAGGAGGTATTTCTACTCAAGATACTTTATATCCTGAGGGACATCCTAAAAGATGAAAGGAATATGCCCGAGAGGCAATAATAAAATGGTTATTATCCTATTCCATATTTATGATAAATGTTTATTTCTCATGCTGGAATTGTATTAATCGGAAACATTAATACATGTGTGACTAATGAACAAATAAGAGTTCCTAGTAAAACCTCTCATTTAACTAGCTCGTTAATTAACAGATGATCAAGGTTTCCTGATCATGAACATTGGATGTTGTAAATAACGGGATCACATCATTAGGAGAATGATGTGATGAACACACACCCAAATTAAGTATAGCAATGTGAGATCAAGTCATTAAGTTTACATTGTTGTACTAAGCATGCGAAGTAATCCTAATCCTTAGACCATGAGATCATGTCAATCACTAACACCAGAAGAATGCTTTGATAACATCAAACGTCACACCGTAACAGGGTGACTATAAAGGTGGCGTTGGGTATTCCGAAAGTATTAGTTGAGCCTCATGGATCAAGAAGTGGGATTTGTCCATCCAGATGACGGAGAGATATAATCTGGGCCCTCTCGGTGATATCACATCGACACCGCTTGCAAGCACGTGACTAGGTCACAAGGATGTCATATCACAGAACGAGTAAAGAGTACTTGTCGGGAACGAGATCGAACTAGGTATAGATGATACCCATGATCGGATCTCGGACAAGTAAAATATCGCGAGACAAAAGGAATTGGTTATGACGTTTTTGGTTCACACGATAACAAGACTCATCGTCGAATATGTAGGAGTCATTACGGATCTCCATATACCGCTGTTGACTATTGATCGGAGAGGTGTCTCGATCATGTCTACATATTCATGAACCGTAGGGTGACACACTTAAGGTTTGTCGACGCTTTTGGGCAGACACGGAATTTCGGAGAAAAGTTTGGACAACACTGAAATTGTTTCGGGTAATATTGAAATAGTTCAAGGGGTTAATTGTCAATGGTTGCCAATGGTTGTTAATAGAATTAACAAATGAACCAAGGGGGTAAGTGTTAATGTTAACAAATATTAAAAAGAAATGAAATTGTTTTATTTAATAAAGAAAAACCCTTGGAATTTTGAGTGGGAATTAATGAGAGAGTGAGTGGGTTAAGTGGAGACTCCACTCACATGATGAGGGGAGAGGTGGAGGCACTCCAAATTCGTGGCTGCCTCCCCCTCCTATATAAAGAGTGGTGATGCACACGGTGGTGTTGTTGGGAAACCCCAAAAGGAAGGTGTGAAGTAGTGTAGCAGCAAGTTTCCCTCAGTTGTGAAACCAAGGTTATCGAACCAGTAGGAGATGAAGATTCTTCTGAAGGTGTCAACGACGCCAGAAAAATGTTGTTGCAGGGAGATGATCCTGACGGTTGACTTGGAACCTGCACACAACACAATCAAAATACTTTGCCCCAACTTAACAGTGAGGTTGTCAATCTCACTGGCTTGCTGTAACAAAGGATTAAACGTATGTGTGGAAAATGATGTTTGTTTGCAGAGAATGAAAGTAACAAGATTGCAGTAGGTTGTTTTATCAGTTTAAGGAAAAATGACCGGGGTCCACAGTTCACTAGTGGTGTCTCTCCATAAATAATAATAACATACATGCGGGTAAACAAATTATAGCTTGGCAATTGACAGAATAAAGAACTGCATAACAATGCATATACAAGTCATGATGTCTAGTGCGAGATTCATTTGGGCATTAAAACATGATACATAGACCTTCATCCAACTGCATCTATGACTAATAATCCACCTTCAGGATAGCATCCGCAACACCATTCAGTATTAAGTTGCAAGCAACAGATTATTGCATTAAGTAATGTGTGTAATGTAAATAGCACAAATATCCTTAGATAAAGAACTACTGTTTTATCCCTAGTAGCAACAATACATCTACAATCTTAGATGTTGTTGTCACTCCCCCAGATTAAATAGAGACATGAACCCACTATCGAGCATAAATACCCCATCTTGGAGTCACAAGCATCTACTTGGCCAGAGCATCTACTAGTAACAGAGAGCATGCAAGATCATAAATAACGCACTCACAAGATATATTATGAAGCAAATGACATAGTACTCAATTATTCATCGGATCCCAGCAAACACAACATGTAGCATTACATAAAGATGATCTTGATCATGATATGCAGCTCACAAGATCTAAACATGATGGCACAATAGGAGAAGACAACCATCTAGCTATTACTATGGACCCGTAGTACAAGGATGAACTACTCACGCATCAGTCCGGAGGCGGGCATGGTGATGTAGAGCCCTCCGGTGATGATTCCCCTCTCCGGCAGGGTGCCGGGAAGAGCTTCTGAACCCTCCCGAACTAGGGTTGACGGCGGCGGCGGCTCTGGAACGTATCGTGGAAAAGTGTTCGTGTGTTAGGTCTTGTATTGTCGAGGGGTATTTGTAGGGGAAAGGGCGAAGGCGGTGGAGCCCCGAGGGCCCCACACCACGTGGCCGCGCGGCCAGAAGGGGGGCCGCGCCTCCACCAGGTGAGGCTGCCTCGTGGCTCTCCTCCGTATCCTCTTCGGTGTTCTGGAAGCTCCCGAGAAAAATAGGGACTTTGGCTTTTGATTCGTCCAATTCCGAGAATATTTCCTTAACAGTTTTTCTGAAACCAAAAACAGCAGAAAACAGGAAACTGGCACCGCGGCATCTTGTTAATAGGTTAGTCCCAGAAAATGCATAAAAACCATATAAAGTGTATATAAAACATGTAGCAATTGGTATAATATAAGCATGGAACATAAGAAATTATAGATACGTTGGAGACGTATCAAGGGGTGTGAGCTCCCTCTCCCCACACACTTGCCTCTCTCTCTCCCTCCTGCAGCTTCTCCACCTTCCAGCCATCCGCTTGGCGAAGCCATGGCCGATTAGTTTCTGCACCACACCACGCCGTCGTGCTACTGGATTTTCCGGTGGTTCTACTACTTCCGCTGCCCCGCTGGATCGAGGGAACGGAGGTCGTCATCAAGCCGTACGTGTGACCGAGTACGGAGGCGCTGCCCGTTGCAGCGCACATCTTCACGATCTTGAGATCGGCGAGTGAACGACTACATCATCCATGAGAATTATTCTCGAAACGCTTACGGTTTTCGAGGGTTAGTTCTCTTGGTACCTGGCTTACCCGTTGCTCACATCTACTAGATTAGATCTTGGTGACTTGGTTGTTCTTACCGTAGGAATTTTTTTGTTTTCTATGCTACGAACCCATCAGTGGTATCAGAGCCAACTCTATGCGTAGATTTTTTTTGTACGGGTAAAACACATATGTATATGTGGGCGTTAATGATTGTGTTATTTCTTCCTTTGTATATTTTGTATCTTAGTGGCATAGTGGGATGAAGCGGCCCGGACTAACCTTACAAGTCCACGCACATGAGACTTGTTCCACGACTGAGATGCAACTTGTTTTGCATAAGTGGCTTTGCGAGTGTCTATCTCTCCCACTATAGTTAAGATGTAAAATAGACCGGGTTGTTAATAATTTGTTCATCACCGTTGTGGTTTCATGTTTGTAGGTAAGAACGGTTCTATCTTCGAACGCCCTAAGCCACGTAAAATATGCCAAAATAAATTAGAGCACGTCTAACTTGTTTTTGCAGGGCATGTGATGTGATATGGTCAAAGTTACAAATTTAATGTATGAGATGATACTTTTTGTAAATTATGACAAACCGGCAGGAGCCAAATGGTTGTCTTTTAATTTTATGGCCTGCGTGCTAAATATCATATCCATATGATATGTTGTAAATTTGGAGGACAATCAAGAAGGAGGCGCCATGGACCTTGGTGCCACGCCAGTGGAATGATGGAGATCATGTCAAGATGCACAAGATGGAGATCAAGTGCAAGAAGGACCATATCATATCACATTATCCATGCATGTGATGTTAATCCTTTTATGCATCTTATTTTGCTTAGATCGTGACGGTATCATTATAAGATGATCCCTCTCACAGTTAATATCAAGATTATAATGTGTTCTTCCTTAGTATGCACCGTTAAGAAAGTTCGTCGTTTCGAAACACCACGTGATGATCGGCTGTGATAGACTCAACATTCACATACAACGGGTGTAAGCCAGATTTACACACGCAAATACTACGGTTCTACTTGGCGAGCCTAGCATGTATAGACATGGTCTCAGAACACGTAACCGAAAGGTAAAGTATGAGTCATATGGATGATATGATGAACATGTTGATGTTCGCCTTTGCAGCTGCACCATCTCTCGTGATGATCGGTTATTAGTGTAGTGAATTTGGTTCGTGTAATCACTAAAACGACTAGAGGGATGTTGTTTTTGAGTGGGAGTTCACATAGTAATTTATGAATTAAATTGAACTTAGTTTATCATAAATATTAGTCTAAATAGTCTTTGCAAATATGTTGTAGATCATGGCACCACCTGCTTTCAATTTCAATATGTTCATGGAGAAAGAGAAACTAGCAAACAATGGAAGCAACTTCACCAACTGGGCACTTAACATGAGGATTCTCCTCACAGATTGTCAAAACCTCTATGTGCTTGATGCACCGCTAGGTGCCCCGTCCGCTGATGACACTCCCGATGATGTGAAAAATGTTTTCCTCACTCAGAAGAAGGTCCACAGTGTAGTTCACTGCGGCATTCTGTATGGTTTAGAGCCAGATCTGCGAAAACATTTCGAGAACAGCACCGCTTTTGAACAATGGGAGAATTGAAAATGATTTTTGATACCCATACTGCCGTAGAAAGTTATGATGCTTCAGAAAAACTCTTTAGCTGCATGATGGAAGAGAACAACTCCGTTAGCGAGCACGTACTCAAAATATCTGGGTACGCCGATAAGCTCATAGCCCTGGGTATATCGATCCCCAATGAGCTAGGAATTCATCGTGTTCTCCAATCACTCCCACCAAGTTACAAGAACTTAGTGATGAACTACAAAATGCAAGGCATGAAGAAGATTCTCCCCGAGCTTCTGTCAATGCTCAAAACTGCTGAAGTGGAGATCAAAAAGGAGCATCAAGTGTTGATGATCAATAAAACCACTAGTTTCAAGAAAGGCAAGAAGGGCAAGCCAAAGGGTAATTTCAAGAAGGGCGGCAAAACTGTTGCCGCCCCTGAGAAAAAGACCAAGGCTGGCCCTAAGCCTGACACTGAGTGCTTTTACTGCAATGGCACTGGGCACCGGAAGCGTAATTGCCCCAAATATCTGGCGGATAAGAAGGCCGGCAAAGTGAACAAAGGTATATGTGATATACACGTTATTGATGTAAACCTTACTAGTACTCGCAGTAGCGCCTGGGTATTTGATACTGGTTCGGTTGCTAACATATGTAACTCGAAACAGGAACTACGGAATAGGCGACAACTAGCAAAGGATGAGGTGACGATGCGCGTCGGCAATGGATCAAAGGTTGATGTGATCGCTGTCGGGACGCTACCTCTTTGTCTACCATCAGGATTAGTGATGAACCTTAATAATTGTTATTTGGTGCCTGCGTTGAGCATGAACATTATATTTGGATCTTGTTCGATACAAAACGGTTATTCATTTAAATCTGAGAACAATGTATGTTTGATTTATATAAATGATATCTTTTATGGTCATGCACCTATGAAGAATGGTTTATTTCTCTTGATAGTAATGATACACACATTCATAATGTGAATGCCAAAAGAATCAAGTTGAATGATGATATTGCTGTATACATGTGGCATTGCCGCTTAGTTCATATTGGTGTTAAGCGCATGAAGAAGCTCCATTCTGATGGGCTACTAGAATCATTTGATTATGAATCATTTGAGACATGTGAACCATGCCTTATGGGCAAGATGACTAGAACCCCATTTTCTGGCACGATGGAACGGGCGACGGATTTATTGAAAATCATACATACCGATGTGTGTGGTTCAATGAGTGTGTCGGCGCAAGATGACTAGAAGTTGCATCGCCATATTTACTTTGTGTAGGTGTAAGATTTCTCATCAGGGTTCATATACAGATTGTGATCCGCATGTTTATGACAAATCCTCGAGTGACGATGCCTGTGCCGCAACCTGACCAAAGCGTATGCGTGCAAACCAACATAACCAAGAAAGGGTTAACAATATCTAACAGAAGTTAGGTGATTAGCAATCCAAAGCCATATGATGCTTGGATCGAAACGTAACGTGGTAGGAGGACACGAAACAGGAGCACACGTACGCAGGTAAACACACACTCACCTGCAACCGCATAAACCTCTGAAAAAGACCAAAACTAGGCCGAGGGGGAAAACTAAAACTTTTGCCGTGCGCGCGCGTGTGAGATGGCGAGAGGTGAGCCCCACGCAGTCGGTGGACCCAAACCATCAGACGCTTCACGACACCGCTGGGCTGCGTGAGCTTGCCCCCCGCTCCCCTCTCCCACCATCCTTCCTCTTGCTCCGAGCTGTATATAAAACCCTTCTTTTATATATTTCCCTGGCGTGGTTAGGCTTTGGAAAATCCAGAAAATAATCTATTGAGAGCGGGGAGAAGGGCATATAAGAGCGTGGAAGGAAAGGAGCAGGGAAGAGATAGAGAGAGAAAAGAAAAGTATGACAAGGAGATGAAAAAAATGAGACAACAACCTTCTTAGCCTCCCTCCTCCGCGGCCTCTTCTTCTTCCTCCATCCTCCAGTTGCAGAGAGCAAGCAGGAGGAGCTCGCGGCAGCAGTAGGGAGAGAGAGAGAGCGTGAGGTATGATATTATTTCCCCTTCTTCTCCTCCCTTGTTGTGTTCCTTCCCAATTTTATAAAAAATATCCGTATGTATGTGTCATATATGAGTTCTGTGGGTGTGGGTGTTTGCGAGCTTTTGTTCGTATGCTTTTCTTTTTTTTACTTTGTTTTGAGTGCAACTGTTTGTTTGGATTTCCCTGTCCGCCTTTGTTGTTTTGTTAATCTCCGGAAGAGTCCTAAGCGGCCGAGGAGCCGCCTTGGAGCTTTTCTCGGCTCCTTGTCGATTTGTTTCTTGTTCCAGATCGATTCCAAGCGCATACATATGAGATAGGTATAGCCATCACTCGCTCAGGGAATTTTGGGGCCTTTCCATCTGCTCCCTCTTCTTTTTCCTCTCTCTCTTTCAGGCGGCAGCTACTTACTTACTCCTTTCGTCGTCTTCGTTCTCCTCCTTAATTTGCTAGTATTTGCCCCGGGAACAAGAATCTTTCAGATCTCCATCTCTACCATCCCATGGTTGCTTGCTTGCATGTGCTGTGTAGTGCCAGTCTTTGCTTACTGCTGCTGGCTGTGCTTAATTGCGACGTCTCACATGGGAAATATTTTGCTCTTGTTTCAGCGAAGGGGAAAGAAGAAGAAGAAAGGAAGCAACACTGCCGATCCAAAGGACGAACAATCCAGAGAGCAACCAAAGTTGTGTTCTTGTTCTTGGAGTTGGTGTGTAAGGTAGGGAGGCGATGGCATCGAACTCATCGGCAGCAGCGGCGGCGGCCTTCTACGGGATTAGGGATGGGGACCAGCAAGACCAGATGAAGCCGCTGATATCACAGCACCAGCAGCTGGCGGCGGTGGCACTGCCCGGCGCGGCACCTGCGGCGTCGAACCAACAAGGCGCACCGGCGGCGCCACCACCGGCCAAGAAGAAGAGGACTCTACCAGGTAATCAAATCATTCGTGGACCTTTGTTAATCTCGGTTCATGCATGCTAACTGCGAAATCTTGTCTCTACTGATTGGAGTCTTATCGTTTGGTTCCTGATCATGCAAAGCATCTTCCTTCTTCCCTCACATGCGCACACTCGAGCTTTCTCTCTCTAGTTTTTTTTTATTTCTCTTTTATTAGTACTTGGTTTCTTACCTGCATGTTTCTCTCCTGGATTAGTCCCCACATGAGAAAAATTGCATGCTTTGGTAACTGACGTGTGTGTAATTGAGCGACAGCCTGTTCTTGCTAGACGGTGCTGGATTTTATGAGACGGTTGTCCTTTTTTACTCACTCCTTAATTTCACTTCTTTTCCCTGGTTCACTGGATCCGTTCCCCTATCATCTGGCTCTACTTCAATTCAAAGATAGCTATAGCCTTGAAGAGGAACTTTGGCCGGCCTTCAGTTTGCTCCTTCTACTAATCAATACTACTTCATTTAAAGCTCTGTACTCCCTCACCTGGAAGGAGGACAATTAATTCAGGTGACGAATAGGAAGTAGGGAGAACTTTTTCTCATGGTGCTAGAGTAGACTCCCTGTCGATCTCATGTTCTTGTGGAAGCTTCATGTGTTATCGTTAGATCAATCAGGTCCAGAATTCCAAACACTTCGTCTGAGTTTTTCTAGCTCTAAGGAAGGAAATACATATAATAGTTGGATATATTTGTTTTGGAAAAATATTGTGTTCTCTTTTGTTTTTCCTTCCAAGATTCCATGTACATGAGCTGTCATCCTCTTCACTGGAGCTCATTCAATTCTTTTCCCCAATTATGAGATGCAAGCTGAAGGAGCCATATGCACAATCCATGACAATTCCTTTGTTCTCTATATCACATCCTGCAAACTTCTTTCTTCCCCAAAATCTCATGCAAATATTCCCTTCTCCATGTCCTAGTTTGTCTCTACCCTCTAGCTCACCCGCCCCCACCGAGAGAGATAAGCAACAATATCTCCCCACATTAATCCGTGATTTCTACTAGCTCCAACAGCATTATATTAGTCTTTCATCATGCACGCCTAACAGATAAGCAAAATTAATATTCCAGCAATCAATATAGAAATTTCCCTCTACGTAATTAAGACACTGGCTAACATGCATATTTCTTCTTCTCGGCAACACTAGCTCTACTATATCCTTCCTAGTCCTCGAAGAATGGATCCCTAGCCACAAATGCTTAATTTTCAAGTATTTGATCCTCTTATATATCACGCACAATTCATATTTGTTTATCTTTGTGTTCTTCTCTTCCTGAAGTGTCATATGTGCACTTGAATGCAGAATGTTTTCCATGTTTATACACTAATACCGTGCGTGCACATACCACATACATGAACTGGCAGCTAGCTAAATTACCGAACTTCGACTGGTTGATCTGATGGAGTGCAATTCTGCAGACCCAGACGCTGAGGTGATCGCCCTCTCTCCCAAGACTCTGATGGCGACGAACCGGTTCGTCTGCGAGGTGTGCCAAAAGGGCTTCCAGCGGGAGCAGAACCTTCAGCTGCACCGCCGGGGGCACAACCTCCCTTGGAAGCTGAAGCAGAAGAACCCGAACCAGGTGCAGCGGCGTCGCGTGTACCTGTGCCCGGAGGTGACGTGCGTCCACCACGACCCGTCCCGCGCCCTGGGCGACCTCACCGGGATCAAGAAGCACTTCTGCCGCAAGCACGGCGAGAAGAAGTGGAAGTGCGACAAGTGCTCCAAGCGCTACGCCGTCCAGTCCGACTGGAAGGCTCACTCCAAGATCTGCGGCACCCGCGAGTATCGCTGCGACTGCGGCACCCTCTTCTCCAGGTAACCTATATACGGCCGGCCGCTTACTGCTTGCTTCACTCTCCACCGGCTCACTCTATTCTACTACAGGCATCAGTCGAGCTTGCATGCATGAACGCACTGCATGGATATAATCATCATGCATGGTGTTGTGCATGGTCGATCGATAGGACTGTTTGTTCATTGTGATGTGTTGTGTCTGGTTGTTTTTGCCTCTTGGTTTTAGGGTTAGGGTTTTGGGTTGTGCTCGTGTGAGTCGACATTGCCGTGGTTCAAGTTCGTCATCTCCCGCTAGCCTGAGAGGAAAGAGACGGCCAGGCCGCGTGCCCGCGGGTGACGATCGAAGGTGGAGGAGGAGGGCACACAGTGAAACTGTTCGCACGTGAAATGCTCGGAATATTTTTCTAGTCCTTTGGCCTTGTCCAGAAGCCATCCTTTCCCTTTCCTGGCTTGCTACCTTGGGAAGATGGAACCACAAACAAATTCTCTCTAGCCAGACACACGCTACAGACTATGTGCATGCTGTTACGCTGTCCTGTAGACCCGCGTTTCTCCTGGTCCAACCCGTCAGCAGCATGCAATGCAGGCTTTCTCTTTTCCTCTCTCGCTCACTCTCTCGCATGCATAGCTTCTCTCTCTACTGCAATCGCTTCGCTGCCATGGATGCAGGCTAAACTTCTCATGTGAGTTGGCTGGCCGGCTGAGATGCGGCAGAGCCGTTCGTTGGCCGTGCCAGTGAGCCAGGCCCGCAACTTTTCCATGGATACGTCGCAAATCGCAATGACCTTCCCATGCCATGCACATCTCTCGTCGCCATCGCCTAGGTGTAAGTGTAAACTTCAGGAATGGAACCGCTCATTTATTGATGGAATTGAGCATGCAACCCATTCAATTCATTCAAGTGGTCACTCCTGTCTTTCGTGTTTTCGGCATAAAATTCCCCAATGGGGAGTGAGCATAAACGGAAACATCAACAGGAGTTGCATTCATGAGACATGGTGTGGTGTTTCTTTCACTGTTCCTGCAAGAGACCTCACCTGATGATAACAGAAACATTGTCCAACATTAATCGATTTCTTCGGAGCACATGCAGTACTATAGGTATAAGCATTACTTGGATGATTATTTACTACTACCTCCGTTCCAATGAATAAGGCTTATATTATTTTCGAAAAGTCAATTCATATAATGTTTGACCAAATTTTCATGAAAAAATATTAATATGCAAAATATAAAACTAATGTCAATAGAAACATCATAAACTACATTTTCATATGATATCTATATAATATCATATTCGTTGATAGATTTTTCTAAAATTTTGGTCAAACTTTACGTGGCTTGACTTTTACAAAAAAATATAGGCCTTATTCATTGGAACGGAGTGAGTACATGTTACCATAGTAGATGTTTCATATCCAAGATTGTTCCTACACATTCAACAACTGGGGTGCCGGTGCGAATAATTGGCATCCTTGTTTAGAGTTCCTTGATTTGGGGGACGTCACAGGCAGGGGTACGCTCTTGTGGTAGGCTTTTTAAAATTTCACTGGTGCAGGCTTTTGCTTTTTCGTGTGTCACGGCGTCTCGGGAAGCGAGCTTACCAGCTCCACAAAGTTTTCTGCTCTCCTTGGTGTGTGTGTTCGTGTGCATGACAATGTCTGATGTCTTTGTCCCGACGCCTTTCTCCTTTGAAGCTTCCTACTAGTGGGAACCTAGGAGAGGCATAGCATAGCATGTCAAGCTGCTAGTATGATCGATGAGATTTCCCCTTTCCCTCCGATCCCTCTCCTTGATTGACATCGATTTCTGGGATCTTGAGCTTGCTTTAGCTTTGTGAGGATGGTGTCTCTGCATGCATGGACACCGAACCCCTTTGACCCGCAGTACAACTAGTCTTTAGACAGCATGGTATGGTAGTACAAGTGATTGGTATATAAGAGTCAAACCCTATTCCTCCTTAGGAAACATGCCCTAAAACTACATCTACTGCACTGTAAACTACTTATATGTTACTGTAAAAATTAGCTGGAGCACAAGTGGAACCTGTAGAGAGACTGGAAATCGCTATTCAGATATGCATGGGATACTAGCTACAAACACAACATTCAGTAGCACAGTCCGTCTGTCTGTCCCAGTTGTTGCGCAGCGCTCACATGCCGATCAAAAAACAATATCTCAGCCCGAGATGCCGCTAGCTCCCCTCGATCCGCGCGCCCTAGCTCGCGTCCAGCGTGTCATGCAGAGGACCATCCCTGCATGCCATGCATCCGTCCGTCGTCGCCATGCAGTGGACCTGCTCGCCTTTTCAGGCTTCTCAAGCACTTCTCACATCAAACTTCACTGCTCCCTTCTACTGCACGTCCATGGCAGGCCATGCATTGCACTGCATGCAGCGGCGTCGCGCCAGCTCTGACCTAGGTTGCAGATCATGCAGTGTGAGAACACATGCCGTGATGCCGACGCGTGAGTGAGTGATGTATCGTAATCTGTAATTTTTTTCTGATGTGTCTATGTGTGCACAGGAGGGACAGCTTCATCACCCACAGGGCCTTCTGCGACGCCCTGGCGCAGGAGAGCGCCAGGCTGCCGCCGACGAGCCTGAGCAGCCTCACCAGCCACCTCTACGGCGCCACCAACGCGGGCAACATGGCGCTGAGCCTGTCCCAGGTGGGATCCCACCTCAACTCCACCCTGCAGCACGACGGCGGCCACCACCAACACCACCCGTCCCCGGAGCTCCTCCGCCTCGGTGGCGGCGGCAGCAGCAGCATCGCCGCGCGCCTCGACCACCTCCTGTCGCCGTCCGGCGTCTCCGCCTTCCGCCCACCTCAGCAGCATCCCCAGTCGCCGTTCTTCCTCAACGCGGCGCCGGGGCAGGACTTCGGTGACGACCAGGCGGGCAACGGGCCACACTCCTACCTGCAGTCAAAGCCGTTCCACGGCCTCATGCAGCTCCCTGACCTCCAGGGCAATGGCGCAGGCGGGCCGGCCTCTTCGGGCCATGGGCTCTTCAACCTGGGCTTCTTTGCAAACAACGGCAATAGTTCCGGTTCTAGCCATGAGCATGCAAGCCAGGGAATGATGAGCAACGACCAGTTTAGTGGCGGAGCTGGTGGTGGCGGTGGTGGCGGCGGCTCGGAAGTATCGGCGGCAGGGATATTCGGCGGGAACTTTGTTGGTGGGGATCACATGGCGCAGGCTGGGATGTACAACGACCAGGCGGCTATGCTGCCTCAGATGTCGGCGACGGCGCTGCTCCAGAAGGCGGCGCAGATGGGAGCGACCTCGAGCCCAAACGGCGCGGCGTCCATGTTCAGGGGCTTCGCGGGCTCCTCCCCGCAGATGCGACAGGCGGCGCCGCAGCACATGGACCAGAACGATGCCAATCTCAACGACCTAATGAACTCTCTGGCTGCTGGCGGCGGCGTCAATGCCGCCGGAATGTTCGGTGGAGCCAATGGCGGCCCCGGCGCGGGGATGTTTGATCCCAGGATGTGCGACATGGATCAACACGAGGTGAAGTTCAGCCAGGGTGGAGGTGGTGTTGGTGGCAGCGGCGGCGCTGGCGGCGCCGGCGACATGACGCGGGACTTTCTCGGCGTGGGCGGAGGGGGAATCGTACGTGGGATATCGACACCGAGAGGAGACCAGCACCAGAGCAGCAGCGACATGAGCTCCCTGGAGGCGGAGATGAAGTCGGCTTCGTCCTTCAACGGGGGCCGGATGGCATGACCGATCGAGAGCTTACACAAGCCGTAAGCTCGGATCGTCCCAGTGAGTCTGAGAAGCAACCTGGAATTAGCGCATGCATGCATGAGACTGAGAGGAGTAAGGTTAGCGAGTTAGCAGCTAAGTTGATCGCATGAGTATGGTTGCATGCATGGGATAAAGCTAGCTAGCTAGCTCTCCATGGCCATGAAGACTTGAGTACCCTGAAAAAGAGGCGTCTTCTGAGACTAATTAAGTAATTAGCTAGTGCAGTGAACGCATGCATGTGATGACCCTAGCTTGGCCGTGGAGGAGTTGGTGTAAGTGTTGTTTATTTTTCTTCTTTGTAAGTGAACCTCTGTTGGGTCAAGTATAGTGTCCTGGAGATAGAACCAATAAGGCTATTTTAGTTTTGTAGCTAGCCGAAATGGGATGTTGGGGGCCTTAACTCCCCCATAAAACTTCTCCTTTTGTTCTTTATATACCCTTTCTCTTGTAGTAGTAAAGCAATAATGCTCTTAAAGTTCAATTAATCATGCTAGCTCATACCGTATTGCGCACTAATTCTGACACTCTGTATGATGTTTTTACATACAACTAATCATACATAAGGTCGAAAGGATTTTGTTGGAATCCAACCGAGGGATTTTGTATGTTTTTAATATAAAGGACCAGTAGCTCCCAAATTCAGAGGCAAAATTGAAATTGTAGGTACTAATTTTGTTGTAACAAAATTTTCATTTGTGGTTTCACTCACCAAAAAATAGGTTCTTTCTTTGCAACTTTAAGAAATCAAGTTTCTGCGTTAGGTTATAGGCGGAGTATCATGTAGTCAAAGAGTGCATATTATCATAAATGTATCCCTATGTATAGTTTCCAAATAAGTTGCCCGTAGCATTATCGGTTAAATTATCAAATTATGGCATCTATGGTTTGAAGAAATTTTGTGCGGTTTCGATTAGATGGTTCTTTGGCTAATAGGAATGAAACTTCGATTCCTTAAGACAGTTCTATAGAGTTATTAGCAATGAATTATATCTCTTGGAAAGTTTCCTTTAAATAGTATGCACTCAATTTCTATAGAAATTTCCTATATTTTTCACGTGGTGCTACCATATGATGCTTCCTGTGTGGTTTTCTGGTAGGATTTCTCACGTACTGACTTGTATTCCTGTGTCTTTTCATATTATGCAATCTTTGTAAGGATTCTAATAGGAATGTTATAATTGGACTTACGATTATATATACAATTAATCATGAATAAGTTGGGCACGAAGGAAATCGATTTATCATAGTGGGATGTCTACATGTCGTTTACATTTATAAATGATTAATGCCTCTAAACAGAATAAAAATATACAGATAGTCTCCCCGTAAAATAATTATACATATTTCTATTAAAAGAAACATCATCCTGTCACCCTGTTATAGGTTGTTTCACTCTTTTTTTTTGCTTATATCATTTGAGTTTGTTGACAGAGCTTACCACTCTGTTGTTTCACTCAAGCGTGTGTACACAATTTGTTTTCAAATTGTACGCAGTCGGTTTTAAATCTGAATTTCTAGGTTATAGGTAAGATATTGTCAAGTCGGTGAAAGACTGTAAATTATCAAGAACCATTCTAGTGTAGTTTCCAAATATTCTTGCCCAAAAATATAACATCTCCATTTTACCATTTTAGATAAAGAAGGGAGAATGACCAAGGGAGTTGTCCGCATGCCCCTTATACCCTCAATGGCGGATGCTATTAAAGCATTGCATATTGACCCTGAATGTCCGGTGCTAGATGGTGTAAAAGCGTTGAATTGACCCTCATTGTGTGGTCCTCGCGTGTTAAAACACAAAGTCCTTCCAAGTGATTTTTAGGCATTTATTAGTGGTAACAGGTAGAGGGAAAACCAACATTTGGTTCCTCTTTTTTTTTTAGTACTGAAGGATCGTGATAGACGACTAGAGGGGGTAAATAGGAGTTTATAAATTTTACTCTACAAAAATTGAGGATATAAGGAACTTGAATCTCTCTTATGGATAGGAATACTTGAATCATGAAGCATTTGGTAATGAAGCAACAATTGAAGTTTCCTGAAAGACTGGTTCTTGAGTGAGGTAGATAAGACATTTCACATGAGTACACAAACTAAAATTTCAGATACAGGTGAATGCGTAAATATATCAAACATAAGCGAGCTAAAGATAAGAGAGCGATGAGTCATGTTTTTTCACGAAGTTCAATCTATTGGCCGAGGTTTACGTCTTCGTTTGGAGAGGCTATACACGCATGCACCAAGTCTTACAAGTTAGCCTTGTTCTCTGTTAGCCAAACTTGTAAAGACTTGAGCCGATCTGTTCGGTTGATTTTCACACGAGGCAAATCCACATGATCGTCAAGTGTGAGCATGCTTCACGTGTTTGATCAAGAGTGGGGCTTCACTAGCCCTCTTGTGGAGCCAAATCATTTTGAATTGCCATATGAAATTTATTATTTCTATTTAAAATGGTTGTTTAATTAATGTGTGTGTTAAAGATTACCATGTAATATACGGAGTAGTTGCTTGATTAAAATTAAAATATGAAGAAATGGATGAAATTCGTCAAACTAGAGGAAGGCCGGTTCATAATGGGGCAGCGCCATTAGGGATGCTATTTGCTACTACAAAAAATTGAAGGAACTTTCTTGCGGCGGTTTTGAAAGAATGGGAGGTTTAGTGGTTGGTGCAATGCACCCGTCAGCAAAGGAATGTTTTGTTGAACTGCTAGATTCGGCTGCTGTGCCGTCATTCCACTCCACACGGCCGGCCGTACATAACAAAAGTTTCGGCGTTCCCCCGTCATCGCCGTGCGGGCGGTCTTGGTGGTTACTGCTCGGACTCGTTGGGTTTAATTATTGTGTGGAACAGTGGAAGCCTCTCCGTATTGCGGCGTCGAGTTGACGTCGGTGACGATGCGGCGACAGGGACACAGCCGCCGTGAAAGCTCAGGATCGCACACAAATCACAATTTTTCCAATGATTACAGGGAAGAAAGAGAGAGGCTCTGCAGTGCAGGGGGAAAGGCTGGGATGAGCCGTGACATTCGGCACCAGCGCGCCTGCACTTTTGTCTCTGCACTAGATTTTGCATGATGCCACCAGAGAGTAAGCCGCTGACTAGGCAAGGGATTAGTCAAAAGTACAATCGTGACCTAGGATAACAGAGGGTAGCCGTTGACGAGGTTAACAAAAAATCCTCTTTGGATCAAAACATTTTGAACAACATTTTTCGACTCATGACTCGCAAAAAAAAAAAAAAAAAAAAAAAAATTCGACTCATTGGGTTACAAGCTACCATTTTTTCTCTCTTTCATCTACACTAGGATTTGATATAAGAATCGAGTGCTACTTCTCGCAAAATTATGTTTTTCCAAAACCCTTAAACCCTTAAAGGGGAGTCCACTGATAAGTAACTTAATTCTCGGTGCAGTCACTGAATGAACTATTTTTCTAGCCTCGTGAACAATTGTTATGTACCATGCAAACAAAAAAAAAATTGTCAATACTTTTTCTCAGTTGTAACCCATGTATAACTCCTAGATCAACATGAACAGAGATGAAATCCCACGACTCGTGAAGTGACTAAGCTCTAATTTTATTCTCAATCGACTGATAAAATAGCAAAATCTTTATATGTATATAATCATCCAAATCGGAAAGGTCGATCGTGACCTATTGTTTTCGGTACAATTAATGGTATTTCCATCATCATTTATAACAACCGGTGAATATTAGTATACTTTTGTTTTAAACGATGGTTAGTTATCTGGTGTAACCTTTGGTTGTGCCCCGACGGTGGTTGTTGGCTAGTCCCGGTATGTTTCCTCTCATGTGAGTCGTGATCTGCATACTCCTCACAATTCTCTCTAATGGGTGGTGTAACCAATCTCAGTCCCTAGTATTGCTATCCCGGATATGTACTCGCGCTTATGTGCTAGATCTATATGCCGACGATGGATGTATGAATGTAGTTGGTTGATTTCTATGTCTACGATGCTTGTAAGCATGTCTGGTTGTTATGCATATGTAATTTGATATGTGTGTAACTATGTCAATGAGCCTTGTATCCTAGTTTATCAGTTATGGGTGGACCTGCATATTTGAATCTCGGTATGCTCCAAACTAACTAGAATTCAACTTACCTAAGTCTGACGAGAGGTGAACCATGTACAAATGTGTAGTTCATGTGTAAGGATGATCATTAGTAAAAGTATTAGTTCTACACACGTTAGTTCTAATCATTCTACCAACTTTACTCTTATACATGACAACTGTGATATCTTTATAAGTTATGCCAACAATATGCAATGATGAATACAACTTTGTTAGTATGATTCTTGTTTCACATATTTTGCCACGACGCACATGTATGTTTGTAGCGGACCTGCACTTAGAAAATGGTAAGTCCCTGTGTATAGTGCAAATCACTGGATCGTTTGCACACACAGTTTACGATGTAATATCACAACAAAGTATCAATATTACACGAGGATCCCGTACTTAGAAAATATTTATTACAACTTTGCATAGCACAAGGCTAGCTTTGGAAGAGTAAAACAGCGGAAATGTTGGTTGCAGACTCGAAACCCTTAACGTAACTTCACTCGTCGTCTGAACATCCTGCAACATGTAAAATTTTGCAACAACGTGGGTCAGAACCATATAAAATGGAACTGGCAAGTGACACTTTGTGGACACTTAGTGGAATAACTCTAATAACCTATATGCATATTTGGTTGGTGGAGTTCAAGGCTAATTTGCATGAATCCACTTTTTCCTAACTCTTTTGAAAACACTTTTCTTCTAATCGAGACATCCATGGCATGAAATCCACTGTCTCATTATACCCTTGTTCACCCATCAAGTTTTAACTTAGAAATTAGAATGGTGGGATCCTCCGTTGACGTCCTCGATTAGCTGCTCAAATTGTCCGTACCGGGGACACGGCTAAGTACTTAGATTTGACACTCTGCAGAGGTTGTGCACGTTCACCAATTGACCCATTCAGCCCAAACTATCCTCTACACTATGAAAGTGACAAGGAAAAGGATTTTTTCTCCCCATACTGGCCTCACGCAATCCACCTACAAAACCTCTACCACCACCTGTCAGAGCGGGGCGAGTCCACGCAACTTAGTTGATCAAGACAGAGCCCATATTGACAAATGGCTGCAGTGGAAGCAATCTTCACTTGGAGTTGTTTAGATCCCTTTGTTCGCTGGGTGGCCATCCACAAGTGCACGTACTCAAGTTCACACCATGAAAATGGGCCTGAGTAGCTACTCAACTTCGCCTCCGTTAACCAACCAATCCACCTAGGAGTTTCTTTAACTTAGTAGAAATTAACTTTTCATAAAAATAACTTTTGCATAGCATCAATATTTCTACTAAGTCATTATATAGGTTCCTAGACACAAAGGTGTAGGGAATTCTAAACAAGTCTTGCATAGCAAATACTACTAAGTCCTACACATGCTTAAGAAAAATTACTAACCATGCATAGACTAAATACTTAGGAATTTTATGAGTGTGCCACTTGCCTTGGCAGCGGGGAGAGCAATAGTCGCAGTTGCAAAAGTTCTCGTTTCCTTTCGAAATGTCTAACACATCAAACAAGCCACAAATAAACACACAAACAAAATAACAACACAATAAAATATACTATGCATGAAATGCAAAATTTTTAAACACAAGAAATATCACACTAACTTTTGTGATTTTTATAAAATATGCACGAAGCTATAAATGCAATTTAATTAATTCCTATTAACACAAGATATAATATAAGGGGTAATTCCTGAAGGGAATATGCCCTAGAGGCAAATAAATAAGTGGTATTTATCGCATTATTCCATCAAGTTTATAATACGTTTTTGTATCATGCTATAACTGTATTAATCAGAATTGTTAATACATGTGTGATACATAGACAAACCAGAGTCCCTAGTAAGCCTCTATATTAACTAGTTCATTGGGCAACAGTTCATCGAGAATTCCCGGTCATGGACAATTGTGTCGGTTGACAATGAGGTCATCTTATTAGTGGAATAAGGTGATGGACATACCCAAAGTATTGCAATAGGATCGTGTCACGATGTATGGCATTTGCAATAGGAAAGTAATATGATAGCTTATTCCTCAGACCGTGAGATCATATTAATTGCTGCTCCGTAGGTTACTCTGAGTGCATCAAACGTCGTATCTTATAAAGTGTGACAATAAAGGTGTACCTCGTGTATCTCGAAAGAGTATGTTGAGGCGTATGGATCAAGAGCGGGATTTGTTCATCCTCGTGATAGGAAGATACTCTGGGCCACTCGGTGAGATTACATCTATAGAGCTGCGTAGCTAATGACTAGGTCATGGAGATGTAATATCACAGACGAGTTAATTGAGCCTTGTCGGTAACGAGATACAACAGGACATCGGATGTTTGCGATCATATCTCGGACAAGGTAGTATCGAAGAAACAAAAGGAATATATATCATGTTTATGGTTCAACGACGATATTCGTAGAATGCACAAGGACCGTTACAGATGTCAAGGGTCTCGGCCATGTCTGGAGTGTTCTCGAACCGTAGGGTAACACACTTAAGGTCTTAGCGACACGTGGAGAACGTTGGTATGATTTATTACTGGAATAAATATGGAATTAGGAGAGAGAGAAATAAACCGAAAAAGTTCCGGCAGCATCGGAAGGGTTCCGGGAATGACCGAAGGTAGTTCGGGTGGTCCGGAAGTTGTTTCGGAGTCACAGAATATTAATTAATGTATAAATATATTAATTATGAATTATTTATATTTTATATTAATTTAATATTAATTAAATCAATTAAAAATAAAGGAAAAAAGGGGGCAGCCCACATATGGGCCGAATTGGGCCCATAGTGGGGCGCACCATGGTGGGGCGGTGGGGCCCATGGCCACCACCCATGGCCGGCCGGCCACCCCCCCTTTGCCCTTTGTTTAGTCCCACATGGGGGAGGCAAGGTGCTTGCACACCCCCTCCCCCCTTTATATAGAAGGGCATATTAATTGATTTAAATACAATCTAAAATACAATTAATGTTGTATACGCCGGCCTGAGTTAATTCTCCGCCCCCTTTTCTCTCTCTCTCCCACAAAGGCTATTTCGCGGCGCCCAGTTGCGCTGCGAGATTCCACCAATTGTTCTACTCCTGCGATCTCGGCTAGACCTGAGTGACCGGGGGTTGTCGTTAAGCTCCGTATGTGTGCGAGTACTCGGAGGCACCACATTTGAGGTGCTCGGGCGACATCGTCACGCCCAGCCGCCGCCGGCGCCCAGCAGCCGCCACCGACGCCCAGTCACCGACGCCCGGCGCCCGACGACCGACGCCCGAAGCACGGCGCCCCAGCGCCCGACGCCCGGCGACCGACGCCCGACTCCCGACGCCGTCGACATCGCCGCGTCATTGTCTACTTCGTCGCGCCAAGTTCTCCGCGACCTTGAGGTCAGCTACGGCGTCTACGACAGCAACGCTTGTGCGGGAGCGTAATCCCCGCTATTTGGTCTACAAGAGGTATGTGACCAGTTCCGCCCACCGTTACCGCATTACTAGATAGATAGATCCTGGCATGTTTGGTATTCGTTAGTTAAAAAAATTATTGTTTTCTGCTACGGAACCCCTTCAGTGGTATCAGAGCCGATCTATGCGTAGTATGCTGGTACGGTTAGAACTCGTGTTGAATACGAGGACGTCTTTCTTATATTTGCTACCCTCTCGCGTGCACTTGCACTGTCGGCAGCATTGAGTTGATGAAGCGGCCCGGACCGACTTTAAGCGTACGCTTACGCGAGACTGGTTCCACTACTGACATACGGCTGGTACCGTATATGTGGCTGGCGGGTGTCTGTTTCTCTCTCTTTAGTTGGCTTTGCATTTTCAATGGAGGGCCCGAAAGGGATACATAAACATGCAATTATTGGATCGACGTTGTGGCACTATGTTCGTAGGTAGGGAACGGTTCTCTCGCGAAAGCCTATAAAGCCACGTAAAACTTGCAAAACTAGATAAAGATAGAGGCGTCTAACTTTGTTTTGCAGAGGCATTTAAATATGACATGGTTACGGTAAGTTTTGAATTATTCGTAATGTCGGAGGCAAAGGAGGCACCGTAGATTCGGAGCCATGCCGGGACGCCCGGTCCAGGCGCACGGCGCCGTGGAGGTCCAGGCGCACGACCATGTCATATTGCACTTCATTACATTATTTGATTATGTGATGTTATGTGTATATCCTATTGAGTGCTATATATATATTAGATATACGACGATAGATATAATAGGATGATCCCTAATAAATACCAAAATTGTGTTCTTCCTCGTTGTGCACCACCAAGAAAGTTCTACGTTATGAGGCAGGCCGTGACGATCGGGTGTCATACATTTCGTCGTTCGCATACAGTGGGTGTAAGCCATGTTGCACGCGCAAGAACATCGAGATTTAATTGGCGAGCCTAGCATGTACAGACATGGCCTCGGAACACGGATGGTCGAAAGATCGAGCATGAGTCACAGAGTTGTTGTGATCGACATTTCGATGTCCACCTTTGAAGCTGTGCTGCCGGCCGTGACGATCGGGGGTGGTACAGTGGATTGGGGTCGTGTAATCGCTAAAATTATTGAAGGGATAATAATCTTAGTGGAGTTTGTTTAAATAATTTGATTATAAACTAAAAACTCATATTATTATAAACTTAGCCTTACCCTCTTTGCGATTATATCTGTAGATGGTGCTCTACTTCGATCACTTCCTTAGGAGTCGGTCCTTGTTGGCTGATGGGTCAAACTTCATCTACTGGTACAATAAACTAAGAGAAACTCTCATACACAATAATATACTCTATGTCATAGAAGAGGGATTAGGAGATGAACCAGATGATTCTGCTAGTGAAGAAGAAGATGAAGAGTTTCATCAGCGTCGTGACATTTTCATAGAAGTGCAAAGCATCATGGTCATAAGCTTGGCACCAGAGTTGAAAGTACAGTTTCAACATATGGAACCTTATGATATGATAGATTCGATCAAGGCGCACTTCATAGATGAGATTAAGTATGAGCAATACAAACAGCTGAGGAAGTTCCATTCACTCCAGATGGAGGAACATACCTGTTTGGAAACTCATTTGAAGAAAATGTATGACATTTACTTGAAACTCACAAATGTCTACGACTACTGGATGGCGGATTCATGTGCGATAGCTGCTGCGTTGGCATCTTTACCTCCCAGCTATGAGAAACATGTCCGTGGCTATGCTATAAGAAGAGATACGATGACTTTCTTCCAGTTCATAAGCCAGTTCAGATCTGTGAAGGTTGAACCCATCGAAGGAGAAATCTTCGACGCTATAGGTATATTTGATATACAAAGTTGTAAATGTATTCTTCACGTGATACTTGATGAAAAGCATTTGATGCTTATTCTGTTTATGAAACAGGACCTGATTGTCACAAGTATGAGAAGATATATGATGTGACAGTGCACAAGTGATGACAAGCAAAGGAGTTGATGGCCAGTGGTGTTCACGTCCTCAAGTTATCATTATAGTTATCATTAATAGTTTTTGATAAGACCTTTTGTAATAGTGAGAGTGTGATTTTGTTTTATGTCTTGAATGTTAGAAGACAAAGTTATTCATATATGTAATAAAACAAGTCAGTTGTTTTATGTAATAGAACAAGTCAGTTGTTTTATGTAATGAGTAAAGCTTTTATGCAATCACATCTCAATTACATTGTTTGAATGATAACACGATATACATTTATAAAACCAGAATAATAAAATTAGATGTCCAAAGATTAAATGATTTTGTTACAAGAACAAACACCGCCGAATTTGATCACAAAGGCAATGTAAGAAATATAGATACTTCGATCTATCAGGGTTACATGTGCCGAATTGATTAAGTTTCATTAGATATTGAAGTGTCAATATACAAGGAAATTAATTGAAAATCATATTAGATGATTATTAAATTAATTAGTGGTGAATATCATCAATTCGAATTTTCTATGATCCTAAGTGAATAAATGTATTCGCCTAAGGAAACATGAGTCTGAAAACAATTTGATATGGGATCAAAGGAGTTTTTCAGAAGAAAAATAGATGGAAGTTGTATCCATATGATTCGATTAAAAGGGGACATTATTTGAATTATGGTTTCAACACAAAAGGACTTGTGAAAGTTGTTCCACAAATTATAATATCAGATATAGTGATATATGAAATATTATAATCATGCTCTATTTCAGATAAAGTGTGGTTTTTTAGAATCTCTTAATACATTCTGACATTGTAGTCGTCATCCACTTTAGGAATAGGATATTTTTCAACGAAGATTCGTGTGAACGACATTGAGTGTCGTGATATAGATGATTATATGATAATACAGAATATACACGAATAGTTCTTTGTAGAATTCTCATATTAAGATGGGATTATATTCCAAATACCAACAGAAGCAAAATTTGTATTGTTGTCTGCGTAATTCATGAGAAAATATGATTTCTCGAATTGAGGTCAATGGAATAAAAGTAGAAGCTTAAAATAAGGTATTGGACCTTGTTTTCCATAAGAGTAGAATATTGGAATCTGTTCCGAGAAGAATATCTCTACAAATGGAATTAAAAAATTGATGATAAGAGATCATAGTGTTTTCAAGCAAGAAGCTTTTAAATGAGGTGTTGATTTAAGAATATTTACTGTCAGGTCACAGTTTGATATTCAGTATTTTAGATCATGTTGTCAGAACATGATACACCTTGTAAATACAAAGAAAGTTGAGGAAATATCAGAATACGAATTAAGGCTATGAGTCTTAAAATCCAAGTTACATTTAGAAAGATTAAAACAGTAAATGTTACTCTGAATCTTATTAAGAGAATAAGATTATTTAATCATCATATAAAGTGTTATATGAAAGAAATGTATCTATAAGAAAGACATGGAAGCAAATTTTGTCAAGAAGAGTGTCTTGGACAAAATCAAAGTTGTTGACTACATAAGTGTAGACATGCTTAAAGTCTGAGGGATAAGTATTGGTAGAATACTGTCAGATCGTATTCGAATTGATAAATGATCAATGATTTTGGTTTGACCAAAATATCGAAAGAAATTATGAATTTAAGTGGGAGTCGAATTAAAATTCGAATTGATAAATGATCAATGATTTTGGTTTGACCAAAATATCGAAAAGAAATTGTGGATTTGCTAATTTAAGTGGGAGCTTAGAATTAGTTTACTCAAATATGTGAGAGACATATTTTTGAGTGGGAGTTTAAATCCTTTAAGTAGGAGTCGAATTAGTTTGCTCAATTTAGTATGTGAGTGACATATTTTTGAGTGGGAGCTAAGATCCACGTATGTAAATGATTAATCATGGATAGTACCAGTAGAATTAGAGATGAAGTTATGAAATGATTTAAAAGGTTTATCTATTTCGAATAGAACAGGAATTTTAAATAGAAGGTCGAGCTGTTTAGATTGGATTCTGAAGTGTCGGAATGGAATAAAGCCAA
This sequence comes from Poa annua, assembly GCA_026929855.1. Lineage (NCBI taxonomy): Eukaryota > Viridiplantae > Streptophyta > Magnoliopsida > Poales > Poaceae > Poa > Poa annua. The sequence continues at coordinate 80,492,785 of CM049433.1, forward strand.
TGGAAAGGTCCTTGGAAATCCAGTTAAAACATTAAATGTAATTGGTACACGATAATAGTGGTTGCTGGATATGTTGGTCTCTTATATCATGATAACAGACATCATATAGAAACCATATTATGAGCTCGATAAAGTATGACTCATGTTCTTAGAAGAAGAACAATTATCAAAGTAAATTTGGAATTTACTAGAAGTAGAATAGCATTAGGCACCAGACTGACATTGGAATGTCGAAAATTTACATAGATATGAAAGGCATATAGATGTCGCGAGATTGTACATATTACAGCTGAGTGCGTTTGCAAAGCAATTGTCTGGTTAACAGAATCAGAGTAAGCGCTGGGAAACGAAAGTCTCACTTAGTTACGATGTGTGCATATTTGTTATCAGGATAACAGGATGATATCAAACTAGGTGACATCAGTGAATCGCAAAGAACACACAGTTATGTATGGTACAGATTGTTGTGGTAACACTCTTCCACGAGCAGGCATTATCATAGAACGCTTATTGGATAAGGTGGTATGATTAAGTAAAATGCAGCTGGTTTATTTGTACTCTAATGCAAGTGGGAGACTGAAGGGAATATGCCCTAGAGGCAAATAAATAAGTGGTATTTATCGCATTATCCCATCAAGTTTATAATACGTTTTTGTATCATGCTATAACTGTATTAATCGGAATTGTTAATACATGTGTGATACATAGACAAACCAGAGTCCCTAGTAAGCCTCTATATTAACTAGTTCATTGGGCAACAGTTCATCGAGAATTCCCGGTCATGGACAATTGTGTCGGTTGACAATGAGGTCATCTTATTAGTGGAATAAGGTGATGGACATACCCAAAGTATTGCAATAGGATCGTGTCACGATGTATGGCATTTGCAATAGGAAAGTAATATGATAGCTTATTCCTCAGACCGTGAGATCATATTAATTGCTGCTCCGTAGGTTACTCTGAGTGCATCAAACGTCGTATCTTATAAAGTGTGACAATAAAGGTGTACCTCGTGTATCTCGAAAGAGTATGTTGAGGCGTATGGATCAAGAGCGGGATTTGTTCATCCTCGTGATAGGAAGATACTCTGGGCCCACTCGGTGAGATTACATCTATAGAGCTGCGCAGCTAATGACTAGGTCATGGAGATGTAATATCACAGACGAGTTAATTGAGCCTTGTCGGTAACAAGATACAACAGGACATCGGATGTTTGCGATCATATCTCGGACAAGGTAGTATCGAAGAAACAAAAGGAATAGATATCATGTTTATGGTTCAACGACGATATTCGTAGAATGCACAGGGACCGTTACAGATGTCCAGGTCTCCCTGGCGGTCATTGGCGAGCGAAGGGTCTCGGCCATGTCTGGAGTGTTCTCGAACCGTAGGGTAACACACTTAAGGTCTTAGCGACACGTGGAGAACATTGGTATGATTTATTACTGGAATAAATATGGAATTAGGAGAGAGAGAAATAAACCGAAAAAGTTCCGGCAGCATCGGAAGGGTTCCGGGAATGACCGAAGGTAGTTCGGGTGGTCCGGAAGTTGTTTCGGAGTCACAGAATATTAATTAATGTATAAATATATTAATTATGAATTATTTATATTTTATATTAATTTAATATTAATTAAATCAATTAAAAATAAAGGAAAAAAGGGGGCAGCCCACATATGGGCCGAATTGGGCCCATAGTGGGGCGCACCATGGTGGTGCGGTGGGGCCCATGGCCACCACCCATGGCCGGCCGGCCACCCCCCCCCCCCCCCTGCCCTTTGTTTAGTCCCACATGGGGGAGGCAAGGTGCTTGCACACGCCATCCCCCTTTATATAGAAGGGCATATTAATTGATTTAAATACAATCTAAAATACAATTAATGTTGTATACGCCGGCCTGAGTTATTTCTCCGCCCGCTTTTCTCTCTCTCTCCCACAAAGGCCATTTCGCGGCGCCCAGTTGCGCTGCGAGATTCCACCAATTGTTCTACTCCTGCGATCTCGGCTAGACCTGAGTGACCGGGGGTTGTCGTTAAGCTCCGTATGTGTGCGAGTACTCGGAGGCACCACATTTGAGGTGCTCGGGCGACATCGTCACGCCCAGCCGCCGCCGGCGCCCAGCAGCCGCCGCCGACGCCCAGTCACCGACGCCCGGCGCCCGACGACCGACGCCCGAAGCACGGCGCCCCAGCGCCCGACGCCCGACGCCCGGCGACCGACGCCCGACTCCCGACGCCGTCGACATCGCCGCGTCATTGTCTACTTCGTCGTGCCAAGTTCTCCGCGACCTTGAGGTCGGCTACTGCGTCTACGACAGCAACGCTTGTGCGGGAGCGTAATCCCCGCTATTTGGTCTACAAGAGGTATGTGACCAGTTCCGCCCACCGTTACCGCATTACTAGATAGATAGATCCTGGCATGTTTGATATTCGTTAGTTAGAAAAATTATTGTTTTCTGCTACGGAACCCCTTCAATTCCAAGATAAAAGTTATTTGTAATTAAAATTTTACAAACAAAAATTATAAACAGTGCTAATGGACAGGGGGCATTTAAACAAATTTTAGAAATTGGATTTACTCAAAAAAAAATCTATCAAAAGTTATGACAAAAATACTCAAACTACTCATTTGATAATTCGAAAAAATTTGAAAGTGACAAAACAGAAAACTAATAAAGCCAAAAGATTCTACTGGTTCTAAGGATTCCAAATATATAAAAATATTTAAATTTGGCTAAAGAGAGAAAAGTAATAATAAAACTAAGGTACAGGGGATTTTCTGCAAAACTACCAATTAAATCTAATTAGGAAAATTATTTTCCACGTGGCGCTGACTTGGCTGCTGACTTGGGGCTGACTGGATCTGACTGGGTGCTGACTGGACGTCGATGTGGCCTTCTCTGATTCGCCCGTACCGGTTCAGAATATTGAAATAAAACGGATCCGTTGGATCTAGATCCAACGGTCCAGATCTAAAGGCCAAAACCGGGCGGCGCCGGTTGCCGGAAACCTAGCTGGGTACGGTGCTCGCGGCGGCGACGCGTCGGCGTCTCGCGTTCCACGCGATCTAGTGAGGGCCGGGAAGAACGGATCATACCAGCTCCTAGGGGACGACGAGCAGATATCAGTGGCGAGGAGGTGATCTTCGGCGCGGCCGGCTCCTCCTCCAATCGCTCGCCGGAGTTGAAGACGGCGGCGGATTGCTTCGGGAGTGGATGCACGGCTCGATCTGGGAGCGGAAAATTATCAAACGGTGTCACAACGATGCGCAAGATCAAAGTAATGCGAAAGAAAGCGAATATGAGGCACGGGGTTGCCGAAGCTCGCCGGAATTGAAGCTTTTTGCCGGCGGCGGTGGCGGACGGCGGCGGCGAATTGTGAACAGCCTGGGGGCGCTCGAGCTAGGGTTTCTTGGGGCAAAGAGAGAGGAGGGCGCGGGGTATTTGTAGGTGTCGGGGATGTAATCCCCGGTACCCTGAAGTTATGGTGTTGTCATGGTTATGTTCGAGTGAAGAGACGCTACCCGGGCCGATATAAGCATTATCCCGGCCAGCCTAAGCTGGGGATGGGCAGACTTTATGGATAATCCGGGTGGACCGATGTAGCCACCAGCGGGGCACGATGCCTTTGGACTTCGGGCCGTTCGAGTTATCTCTAACATTGACCTTCACCTTGCCGACTCCACCAAGCCGTCTTCGACCCCGCCCCCGCCTCCAACTCGCCCGCGCCATCGTCTACCTCGGCCTCGCCCCGGCATGACAATGTGTCCCCGATCACTCCCGGCTTCCCCGACATGGCGTCACCCCGGCTTACTCGACATGGCGGCACTCCCGACTTCCCCGACTTGGCGTCGCCCCGGCTTCCACGACTCGGCGTCACCCCCGGCCCCCGGCTTTCCCGACTGGTACAGATGATTCGGAGGACAGACGCAAGCAGACAAGACAAGGACGGTTCTGCCTGCCCTGAGTGTGACCAGGCATGGCTACAGTGCCCTTGATGTGACTAGAGTACAACTCATGATGCAGGGAATAGAGTTGACAAGACCCCAGTAGTCATGTCAGCTACAGTGCCAGAATAGTGTCACGTGGGCCACCTCTTCTCCCCTGGGCTCCTCCTATATAAGGAGCACCAGGGGGAAGGCCAAAGGCACAGCCACACACACCCAAGGCCACGGCCGGCCAAGCCACGCACGGGCTGCTCTCTTCCCCCCTTTTGCTTTCTTTCTCCCCCAAAACCTCTTAGAGGTAACTCGGTTCAGCTCATGGAGCATCCTGTACACAGCATATGCGGAGAGAAAAAATACACAGAGTAGGCTAGATGCTGCAGTAGGGGTTTTATCTCCTCACGAGAGCCCCGAAGCAGGTTAAATCCTTGTGTTCATCTGTTCATCCGTGTGCGATCCCTTCGCGCTATCCCTCCCCGAATCCTCTAGCGTCCATCCGGCCCCACAAATTAGCCTACCCGTAGGCATCTGTCTGTTCACCACGACGACAGTTGGCGCCCACCGTGGGGCATCAGTGGCGCTTGCTGGACTAATTTCGGACGGGACCTTCTTCATCGACTCGGGGACTCGACATCACCATGGTCCACACGCTCCAACTCGCTGCCACACGTAGAGGTTGTTCCGACCTAAACCAGCGCTCGCCGTCGACAGATTCCGGGTAACTCCCCGACAGTAGCCCGGGTCATGTCGGCTCCGTCGATCCCGACCGCACCAATGCTCTGTGAGTATCTTCGTCTGTATCATGCAATTGGCCAGTTTTGAGAGTAATTCGGGGACAACCCCTTCGCGCCTAATTTAGTTGTTAACCCGGGAGCGAGAGGTCGTAACCCGGGGACTGCCATGTTATGTTATCTGTATATTTTCCCCGGGGGTAAGATGTCTTGACCCGGGGACTGGCTCACCGGTCAGTTATGCTCTTCATCCTAAGTCGGTAGAGCAACTCGGAAATCAATTTATCTGTATGCGTGTGGTTTATGTCTATTAGTTCCGAGTTATTTGCATGTCGGCACCCCGAGATGAACTCGGGGACTGCCCTGTTGTCTATATGCATGTTTTCTTTATGTATCGTTTGCATGCCGGCACCCCGACGTGGAACTCGGGGACTGCCATGTTTATATGTCTGTCTTGTTATCTGTGGTGTCCATATACCGAATAGCTTTCAACCTTGTTTCAAAGTTCAAGTAATGTATGCTATCCGAGATGATCTTGTGACTCGACTGACGAATGCCTAGAATGGTAGTCAAGAGCAGAGGTTGTGGAGTATAGTAAACATGAAAACATACTCGGGGACTCGGTCTAAAAAATAATTCGGCATATGTTGTCTGTGTGTTTTCCCCGGAGCAAGATGTCTTGACCCGGGGGCTTGCCCGCCAGTGCATTCTATTCTTTCTGCTAGATCTCTAATATAACTCGGGGACTCGGTGAAAACCGAGTCGGCACCCTAGTGCGTAGCTTTGCAACTCGTCGTAATTTCTGTCTATAAGTTAAGTTTAGTTCGACCTGTTAAATAGAGCAGTCGCTCCTGTTGAATATTTATTATGCATGCATTTCTGGACTAACATTGAAAGGCGATACCGGTTTTATCGAGAGAATACTCATGTCAAAAGGTCTTGGTTATGTCGCTTATTATGTCGGTTATCTCGGATCCATCTTATATTTATTATGGCCTGAAAGTGTATCCTGGACTATCTTTGATGACGGTTTGCCGAGTTATGAATGGCTTGTTACACCGTGTCGTCGCTTATGTCGGTAAGATTTAATTTGATAGGTTAATTAGAATTGTAGCTCCTGTTGGATATTCATTATATATGTATGCACAAACTAACGTTGAAGGGTGATACCGGTTTTATCGAGAGAATACTCCTGTCAAAAGTCTTGGTTATGTCGGTTATCTCGGATCCATCTTATAGTTATTATTGTCTCAATGTATATCACGGATAGTATTTGGTATCGGATTGCCGAGTTATAATGGCATATCATACCAACTTGTTGTTTATGTCGGTTCGCCACTGTATCACGGCATCCTTCCATATCCCAGATCGCCGTTTATTTCGGTTTGCCACAGTATCACGGCATCTTTCCATATCTCAGATCATCGTTTGTTTGTTTGCCAAAGGCAACATGTGTGATATGCCTAGAGTGGCCGAGATACCGAGACATGTGTGAGTTGCCCAGAGTGGCCGAGTTACCGAGACATGTGTGATATGCCCAGAGTGGCCGAGATACCCTTACGTCAAAGGAACCGGCATATGATTGTATTTTTGCAGGTACAAGGAGGAGTACGAGAAGACAATGGTGTTATTATTTTTCTAAGTCTGCGCGCGACTTTGCTAGTCCCCCGCAGCCTCGGGGACTAGTGTCGGGGATGTAATCCCCGGTACCCTGAAGTTATGGTGTTGTCATGGTTATGTTCGAGTGAAGAGACGCTACCCGGGCCGACATAAGCATTCTCCCGGCCAGCCTAAGCTGGGGATGGGCCGACTTTATGGATAATCCGAGTGGACCGATGTAGCCAGCAGCGGGGCACGATGCGTTTGGACTTCGGGCCGTCCGAGTTATCTCTAACATCGACCTTCACCTTGCCGACTCCACCAAGCCGTCTTCGACCTCGCCCCCGCCTCCAGCTCGCCCGCGCCATCGTCGACCTCGACCTCGCCCCGGCACGACTCTGGGTCCCCGATCACTCCCGGCTTCCCCGACATGGCGTCACCCCGGCTTCCTCGACATGGCGGCACTCCCGGCTTCCCCGACATGGCGTTGCCCCGGCTTCCCCGACTTGGCGTCGCCCCGGCTTCCCCGACTTCCCCGACTCGGCGTCACCCCCGGCTTTCCCGACTGGTACGGATGATTCGGAAGACAGACGCAAGCAGACAAGACAAGGACGCGCGCCGCACGGGTTCTGCCTGCCCTGAGTGTGACCAGGCATGGCTACAGTGTCCTTGATGTGACTAGAGTACAACTCATGATGCAGCGAATAGTGTTGACAAGACCCCAGTAGTCATGTCACCTACAGTGCCAGAATAGTGTCACGTGGGCCACCTCTTATCCCCTGGGCTCCTCCTATATAAGGAGCACCAGGGGGAAGGCCAAAGGCACAACCACACACACCCAAGGCCACGGCCGGCCAAGCCACGCACGGGCTGCTCTCTTCCCCCATTTTGCTCTCTTTCTCCCCCAAAACCTCTTAGAGGTTACTCGGTTCAGCTCATGGAGCATCCTGTACACAGCATATGCGGAGAGAAGAAATACACAGAGTAGGCTAGATGCTGCAGTAGGGGTTTTATCTCCTCACGAGAGCCCCGAAGCAGGTTAAATCCTTGTGTTCATCTGCTCATCCGTGTGTGATCCCTTCGCGCTATCCCTCCCCGAATCCTCTAACGTCCATCCGGCCCCACAAATTAGCCTACCCGTAGGCATCTGTCTGTTCAGCACGACGACAGTTGGCGCCCACCGTGGGGCATCAGTGGCGCTTGCTGGACTAATTTCGGACGGGACCTTCTTCATCGACTCAGGGACTCGACATCACCATGGTCCACACGCTCCAACTCGCTGCCACACGCAGAGGCCGTTCCGACCTACACCAGCGCTCGCCGTCGACAGATTCCGGGTAACTCCCCGACAGTAGCCCGGGTCATGTCGGCTCCGTCGATCCCGACCGCACCAATGCTCTGTGAGTATCTTCGTCTGTATCATGCAATTGGCCAGTTTTGAGAGTAATTCGGGGACAACCCCTTCGTGCCTAATTTAGTTGTTAACCCGGGAGCGAGAGGTCGTAACCCGGGGACTGCCATGTTACGTTATCTGTATATTTTCCCCGGGGGCAAGATGTCTTGACCCGGGGACTGGCTCACCGGTCAGTTATGCTCTTCATCCTAAGTCGGTAGAGCAACTCGGAAATCAATTTATCTGTATGCGTGTGGTTTATGTCTATTAGTTCCGAGTTATTTGCATGTCGGCACCCCGAGATGAACTCGGGGACTGCCCTGTTGTCTATATGCATGTTTTCTTTCTGTATCGTTTGCATGCCGGCACCCCGACATGGAACTCGGGGACTGCCATGTTTATATGTCTGTCTTGTTACCTGTGGTGTCCATATACCGAATAGCTTTCAACCTTGTTTCAAAGTTCAAGTAATGTATGCTATCCGAGATGATCTTGTGACTCGACTGACGAACGCCTAGAATGGTAGTCAAGAGCAGAGGTTGTGGAGTATAGTGTAAACATAAAAACATACTCGGGGACTCGGTCTAAAAAATAATTCGGCATATGTTGTCTGTGTGTTTTCCCCGGAGCAAGATGTCTTGACCCGGGGGCTGGCCCTCCAGTGCATTCTATTCTTTCTGCTAGATCTCTAATATAACTCGGGGACTCGGTGAAAACCGAGTCGGCACCCTAGTGCGTAGCTTTGCAACTCGTCGTAATTTCTGTCTATAAGTTAAGTTTAGTTCGACCTGTTAAATAGAGCAGTTGCTCCTGTTGAATATTTATTATGCATGCATTTCTGGACTAACATTGAAAGGCGATACCGGTTTTATCGAGAGAATACTCATGTCAAAAGGTCTTGGTTATGTCGGTTATTATGTCGGTTATCTCGGATCCATCTTATATTTATTATGGCATGAAAGTGTATCCCGGACTATCTTTGATGACGGTTTGCCGAGTTATGAATGGCTTGTTACACCGTGTCGTCGCTTATGTCGGTAAGATTTAATTTGATAGGTTAATTAGAATTGTAGCTCCTGTTGGATATTCATTATATATGTATGCACGAACTAACGTTGAAGGGTGATACCGGTTTTCTCGAGAGAATACTCCTGTCAAAAGTCTTGGTTACGTCGGTTATCTCGGATCCATCTTATAGTTATTATTGTCTCAATGTATATCACGGATAGTATTTCGTATCGGCTTGCCGAGTTATAATGGCATATCATACCAAGTTGTTGTTTATATCGGTTCGCCACTGTATCACGGCATCCTTCCATATCCCGGATCGCCGTTTATGTCGGTTCGCCACTGTATCACGGCATCCTTCCATATCCCAGATCGCCGTTTATTTCGGTTTGCCATAGTATCACGGCATCTTTCCATATCTAAGATCATCGTTTGTGTTGGTTTGCCAAAGGCAACATGTGTGATATGCCCAGAGTGGCCGAGATACCGAGACATGTGTGAGTTGCCCAGAGTGGCCGAGGTACCGAGACATGTGTGATATGCCCAGAGTGGCCGAGATACCCTTACGTCAAACCAGCAGTGGCTGAAGACATCTATGTCGGTAAAACGCCAAGAGTGGCTAAGGAACCGGCATATGATTGTATTTTTGCAGGTACAAGGAGGAGTACGAGAAGACAATGGTGTTATTATTTTTCTAAGTCTGCGCGCGACTCTGCGAGTCCCCCGCAGCCTCGGGGACTAGTGTCGGGGATGTAATCCCCGGTACCCTGAAGTTATGGTGTTGTCATGGTTATGTTCGAGTGAAGAGACGCTACCCGGGCCGACATAAGCATTCTCCCGGCCAGCCTAAGCTGGGGATGGGCCGACTTTATGGATAATCCGGGTGGACCGATGTAGCCAGCAGCGGGGCACGGTGCCTTTGGACTTTGGGTCGTCCGAGTTATCTCTAACATCGACCTTCACCTTGCCGACTCCACCAAGCCGTCTTCGACCTCGCCCCCGCCTCCAGCTCGCCCGCGCCATCGTCGACCTCGGCCTCGCCTCGGCACGACTCTGCGTCCCCGATCACTCCCGGCTTCCCCGACATGGCGTCACCCCGGCTTCCCCGACATGGCGTCGCCCCCGGCTTCCCCGACTTGGCGTCGCCCCGACTTCCCCGACTCGGCGTTACCCCCCGACTTCACCGACTCGGCGTCACCCCCGACTTCCCCGACTCGGCGTCACCCCCAGCTTTCCCGACTGGTACGGATGATTCGGAAGACAGACGCAAGCAGACAAGACAAGGACGCGCGCCGCACGGGTTCTGCCTGCCCTGAGTGTGACCAGGCATGGCTATAGTGCCCTTGATGTGACTAAAGTACAACTCATGATGCGGGGAATAGTGTTGACAAGATCCCAGTAGTCATGTCAGCTACAGTGCCAGAATAGTGTCACGTGGGCCACCTCTTGTCCCCTGGGCTCCTCCTATATAAGGAGCACCAGGGGGAAGGCCAAAGGCACAGCCACACACACCCAAGGCCACGGTCGGCCAAGCCACGCACGGGCTGCTCTCTTCCCCCCTTTTGCTCTCTTTCTCCCCCAAAACCTCTTAGAGGTAACTCGGTTAGCTCATGGAGCATCCTGTACACAGCATATGCGGAGAGAAGAAATACACAGAGTAGGCTAGATGCTGCAGTAGGGGTTTTATCTCCTCACGAGAGCCCCGAAGCAGGGTAAATCCTTGTGTTCATCTATTCATCCGTGTGCGATCCCTTCGCGCTATCCCTCCCCGGATCCTCTAGCGTCCATCCGGCCCCACAAATTAGCCTACCCGTAGGCATCTGTCTATTCACCACGACGACAGTAGGAGTGCTCCGGGAACGAATCCTGCAAGAAACGGGATTGATTTGATCTGTATTCGGTTCAAGCTCTCCGGATAGGAAAATCTCGAACGGAGGTTGAGGAAGGTGACATCATCGCTGACGTCGCAGTGGGTCCGGCTCGTCAGTGAGAGTGGGAGAGAGGCGCGTGCTGGAGTGGGCTGTTGGGCCGCTACGGGGTGCGCACGCGAGAGATAGGGACTGGGCCGGCTCGACTGGCTTCCTCTCTCTATTTTTTTTTACAAACTATTTTTCCGTTCTAAAATTTTGAATCCAAATTGATTTTAAAACTTTATCAAATCTTTTCAGAAAAAATCATAAAAATATGTTTTGAAAAGCTATTTAAATTTAGAACCTTTTGGCACTATTCTTGCCCATAAAATAATTTAAGAAAATGGACTATTATAAGAAGTACAATTAACATCTTTATGGAACTAAATCCTATTTAAATTTATAAATGCATTTAAATTAAAACCTTATGTGATTTAAATGTCATGTCTATGAGATGATGTTGTATGAATGCAGCATGATTTTAAAATTTCCATACAATATATATATAGTTTTCAAAAAGTTTTTGATTTTTTCTAAATTTGAAAATATTGGAATGTTACAATGTTGATTATTGTAAGTGGGTTATTTTTTATAGGACATGAGTATTGCTGAGTTTGTAAGGCCATATTTATGTTTGATGCAACATTTGTTGATGAATTTAAACCATTACATGAGAATATTAAGACCAAGTGTGTGGGTGACAAAGTGGCAGACACACAAATGAAGATTTTCGTACATTGGACATCTCTTTTGTCTGCCTTCATCCTCACGAAGATGTTTTATATCATTGTGAAGGATACGTTTGGGCACAGTGGCCCTGAAGTGTCAACCACTTGGGTGCCCAGTCGTATTAGGAAGTAGAGGCAGAGGTGGGTTAGGGTAACCAAGGTTATTTTTAGTGTCGCTAGACGGTGTGAGTTGTAATCACTGTTCAAGATATCTTTTGATATTCCAATAAATCGACCGATTTATCGCTTCTTAGTGTCTGACCGGTAAGATAAATTAGTCGATACATCGGCTCATATGCCGATAAATTCGCCGATATGTCGATAAATCGGCCGATATGACAACTGGTTGATTTACCCCTTATCTTGGTCTTACCGATAAGTTCCCGATAAGCGATATCCCCAACATTGACTGTAATGCACCAGATTGTTGAAGGTTGGGCGTTAAACTTTATTATGTCATAAATATGACGTAAAGGTAATCAAAGAGATGATAATATTTCATTATATCTTCCATGACTTCTTTGGGAAACTTTATACTTTAAAATGGGCGCTAGTCATAAGTCATACAATGACACATATGGACTAGCACATACATTGTTTGATGACTATTCGTTGGTCATGGACATAGATATGTCAAACAAATGAAGTGAATACAAAGTATGATAAACATGGGGTTCGATGGACCCACCAAATAAAGTGAGAACTTTTAGTTCTCTCTTATAATTTGTATGTGTCGTTTTGACCTAAGATTTGCATATGTACTTGAAAAGTGTAGTGTCTAACTTAGGCGCTCCCAAATGCTACTTGGTCACTTGACATTAATAAAGGTTGCTATCTTGTTTTTCACAAATCATGCAAAGAGTCATGGTCATTCGAGATGATATTTGCCCCTTTTTATATGAGGGAGATATCTATTGCAGTGCCGGAGTTGGGCCGAATGGCTGGCGGCAAATGGGCATCAAAGTCATGTTGGGCCAGTATTGGGGGAGAGGGCTAATAGGTCAAATACTACTGATTTTGGACGAGAATGGGCCATCTACTACTAGATTTTTGCTAAAAAAATGACAATGTGAAACACGATTTTGAAAATTGTGAGCAAATGCTCCTATGGATCAAAATGGTTTTTTGATTATGTAGTGTCTATATAAAGGAGAGTAGGCAGAAATTTATGGTTAATTAATTTAAAATTTGTGAAACACATAAGCCACTTTACCCACATCCAAGTTTCATGTGTGGATCTAGCAAGCAACGTTCCACTCCGAATATGTGGATACCAAGAATATCCTCACATTTATAATATATATGTTCATCAGTTTGCCAAAAAATCTCAACCTTTCTTGCACCACATGCATTTGTATCGAACACATATCGTGATGGTAACGAGCTAAATTTCAATACGGGTGGAACAAATGCCTTAGATTTATGATAATTTAGAAGTTGTTACCAACGATTCTCAAAAGCTGGAGGTTTAGAAGAATCACTTGAGGGACAGTCTTCTATAAATTGGAGGTGTTGGTTGTAAGGAGGAAGTTTGGCATATGTTGGTTGTGCCACTGAGGAGTTCTCGGATGATAACAAGGAAAGGAAAGGCCTGTCTTACAATTCTTCATATAGCAAGGTCAACTCTGCCCAAGTCAGGTGACTTGTCGAATTTCGGCTGCCATGCAAATAACAGGTTTAAGTCCCTCAATAAAGCGAGTAGTATACTCCGTCCACCCTAATTCGGTTTGACTATCAATTCAACTAACAAAACATGAATCATATGTCACAAAAGTTCTATCATTAGTTTGTATTCAAATAAATTTTGTAATACAAAATTTCTAAGAAATAACAAAACTTGTATTGGCCAAATTAGTGATCAAGTTAAAACATGGAAAATGAGGACGCCCCTTGCATTGGGACAGAGGGATTAAATGTACAGTCTCAAGAGACATTCAAAATCACACAAGTTGCCATAAAGTTCAGAGAAACTGTCCACGTAATCTAAAGCAGTGGAAGACAGATAAAATTCCAATCAAACCACACACAAAAATATGTGTTGACTACAGTTGTAACAGGTCAGCGATGGGAGAAATATTCTAGATGTGTTGCTAGCGGAGTATGTTCTCGAGCTACCTCGAGTGAGTGGGTAGCTTTTTCACCCTTCAAATTTTTTTAAAGCATACTTATCCTCATGTGGGAGGAGTACCCCAGAACTAAAAGTAATTTTCATATCGGTCCTGCAATAAGCGTGTATTGGTGCCATGAAATTTTTGGCGATTCAACCCACTGAGCGACCCAAAAACATCAGAAGTATCACGTCGATTTTGTTCAGCTGTAAGAGGTGGAGGAACGGAAATTGGTTCCGGGCAATTACCTCTTGCCGGAGGAGGGATGTATGTGTCAATTGTCATAGCCCTTTCCACGTTGTAGTTTGTTCATGCTGTGCCCCTCTTGGCCCTAGTTAATGACGACGGCAGTCGTGCCTGTTTCTGTGGCAGCTGTTCAATTGGTTTGCTTGGCTTGACTCGATTCGGCCGTCTCCCCTTACATATTTGTAGGACGGTTGAACTTCTCGTGTAAAATAAGGATTGTAAGATCAACGCGTTTACAACATTTGAATTCGAATGCAACTAATGTCTTAAGCTAGGCAGGTTCTTTGGTCACTTAGAAGTTGGACTATGTATGTCCTCTGGCAAGAGTTGGCCCCTTCCATCTTCTCGCCTGAGTCAGCCAAATCTTCTAGTGTCTTACATCATCTTCAAGTGCTCATTGGACACATCCGTCCGAGTCATCCATCATGGCAAGAATCCTTCATTCAGCGGGCTTTTTGCTAACAAGAGTCGGAGAAATCATTTGTCAAATCTGATAACTGCCGATAGTTTACCACAAGTGTGGTAACATCCATCACTCATGCAAGCAATGGCCTCTCAGCTAGATTAAAATCGTTTTAGGCTCACACTAGTATGATGCAAAGGTACATCATCATGAACCAACATATGATCGGATGTGAATGTGATACATAAGAAGCATACACCCATTATGTGATCCCTTAAACTCAATACTCCAAAGATATATCAGTCATGAGCTCGTTTTGTCTACTTGCACTTGTCCAACAAAGACCAGATCGAAAATCTTTGTAAGACTACCCTAGTCGATCGTTCTGGCTCTTGTCAAACGTGGGACGTACGTACGCTATAGGAGGAGCAGGATGCTTGGTTGCAAAACCCAGTCACTCTCATCTCATCTCGTAACCAGGGAAATCCTGCCATCTTTCCCTCTCCCTCTGATCAATTCCGCGTCCCGAGAACATGACAGTTGAGTAGTATCTTTCTTACGACCGACACAGTTCTGCGTCATGAAACCCCCACAGCACAGGCGTCAATATTTTAGGGTTGATATACTCTGCGACTGCAAACCAGACGATTTCTTTAGGCCCTAAGATTGGTTGGAACGCGATGTGTTCTGTCGTTAGCGGCGTCGCGGCCTGTTTGGCCCGTCCCGTGGAGAACCTTCGCCCGCGCATAGTATCGCCCACGGTCAGTCACGGGCATGTATCAGTATCATCCGTTTCCGGGCGGGTCAAGGAAGAATCCTATGGCTAATGTGTGAAGTGCTGATGCTGATGCGCTACGCGTCCTCTTGATGCGTGCGTTTGGATGCTAGTAACAGCTTTCTAGTCTCAATCATGGGTACTCTATATCGATGGATCATGAGGGCATCATGTATACCGTGAGGGCAACATGTATGCATTTGCATACGTGTAGAAGTTTTTGAAGGTACTATTACAGTATTTGCAGCTGCTTTGTTCGTGCACGTACGAGAGTTACATTAGCTAGAGTGATACAATCGCGGGAGTGACAGTGACACAAAGGACGCTCACTTTGTTTGTTCACAAATGCCTGTGCATGCTCGTACTATTACAGTATTTACAACTCGGCTTACTATCTATACTACACCATTATGTACTACACGCTGTCGGTGAAGTGCCGGTCGATGACAGCAATGATAAACCTCACTAGACGACTTCGATGATCAGCGGGCTGCTGAAATATATGGTGGAGCTTCAGGATGACGAGAACTCGAAAGTAAGCACCAACGGCAGGGGAAGCGCGGTAGAGATCGGCTGGATCACTAGTTTGATGTCATCATCGTCAGCATCGCCATGTATCAGCAGGGACCTGTGTTGTTAGTAAACGTTTTTTTCCTACAAACTTGCCTTTTAAACTCCCGTCTATTCTACTTTCTGTCACTTACCGAAGTGGACTGTTAAGAGCGTCTTTCCGTTTCGTCTCCAACAGGCTGGCAGTAACGGGGAAAGTAAGCTAGAGGCAGACACGTGAGTAGATGTCTGCCTTTCTTTAGTCGTACGGCTGTCAACCATTATTGATGAGCTTGAGGCACTCGCGAAAGTGCAGACGCTATCTACACATGAGATTGAACTGAAAAGTCAATCGAATGCGCAAATAGCAAACCTGCTACGTGAGGAGGACGGTCAAAGTCTCAATTCATTATTGAAAGAGATTCAAATACTAGATACTTCCATAGTATTGCTAATGGCAGACATAGGAAGAAACGTATTCATTCTTTTTCCATGAGGATGGAAGAATTGAAGGCCATGAACAGCTAAAGGCTTACATTACTAATTATTATAAAAACCTGTTCGGCGATCCTGATGAAGGTAACTTCACAATGGATGAAGCCAGAACGGAGGACATCCCCCAAGTTTCCGCTGCGGAAAATAGCTTACTTACAGCCCCCTACTCTGAGGAGGAAGTAAAAATGGCCATTTTCCTGATAGAACATAACAAGGCTCCGGGTCCGGATGGGTTTCCAGCGGAGTTTTATCAAACATTCTGGGACACCATAAAGGATGACCTTCTCGTTATGTTCAGCGCTCTTCATGCGGATCAACTCGAGTTGTTTCGATTGAATTTTGGCGAAATTATTTTGTTACCTAAGGTCAATGAGGCAGAAAGGATTCAACAATTTAGACCTATATGCCTCTTGAACGTTAGTTTTAAGATCTTTACAAAAGTAGCCACGATTCGTCTGAATACAGTTGCTGAAGCCGTTGTGCGCCCGTCTCAAACTGCCTTCATGCAAGGACGTAATATTCTTGATGGGGTAGCGGTGTTGCACGAAACGGTTCATGAGTTGCATTCCAAAAAGCTAAATGGGGTCATTCTTAAATTAGATTCTGAAAAAGCTTACGATAAAGTTAAGTGGTCTTTCATCCAATAAACTCTCAGAATGAAAGGTTTTTCTGATGAGTGGCGTGCTCTAATTCGTAATTTCGTATCGGGAGGTAGCATGGCCATTAAAGTCAATGATGACACTGGACGTTATTTCCAGACTCGAAAAGGTCTTAGACAGGGCGATCCATTATACCCTATGCTATTCAATATAGTGGTGGATATGCTTGCTATTATGATTGAACGCGCTAAAGTTGATGGTCAGATTGAAGGGTTGATTCCTCATCTTGTTGATGGGGTCTCTCAATCCTTCAATTCGCCGATGACACAATTCTTTTTATGGAACATGACATTGAAAAAGCTCGAAAAATGAAATTAATTTTAGCAACTTTCGAGCAGCTTTCAGGTCTGAAAATTAATTTCCATAAGAGTGAGTTGTTCTGTTTTGGCGAGGCTTTAGACGAGGCCGATCTCTATGCCGAACTCTTCGGTTGTGGGCAAGGTCAATTCCCGATTCAGTATTTAGACATCCCGATTCATTATCGAAGGCTTACTAGAAAGACTACAAAAACATTTAAGTAGTTGGAAAGGTAAATTGTTGTCCCTCGGAGGAAGACTGATATTCATAAATTCGGTGCTCACCAGTATGGCACTTTCTTTGTTATCTTTCTTCCTCCTGCCAAAAGGTGTGCTCCAAAAACTAGATTACTACCGGTCTAGATTTTTTTGGCAAGGGGACAGCGAGAAGAAGAAATATCGACTGGTTAAATGGAGTGTGGTTTGCACACCTAAAGATCAAGGAGGGTTGGGAATTCTTGACCTTGAGGTCAAGAATACAGCTCTTTTAGGTAAATGGTTGTTTAAGTTGCTGACCGACAATGGACAGTGGCAAACCCTCCTGGATCGGAAATATGTTGGCTCCAAACCGCTGTCACAAGTTTCTTGGAAACAGGGTGATTCGCATTTTTGGGCAGGTCTGATGGCTGCAAAATCACAGTTCTTCAGATTTGGACATTTTTCGATTAAAGATGGATCTCAGATAAGGTTCTGGGAGGACTCGTGGCTAGGCAATACCCCACTCCGAGAACAATATCCGGCATTATATAATATTGTTCGTTACAAAAGTGATAGCATTAAGAAAGTAATGGCAACCTCACCTCCAGATGTAACGTTCAGGAGAGATTTGATTGGCCAGAGGTTGGTTGCATGGCAAGCCCTTTTACAAAGGTTAGCCAACATACAACTAACAGCCGAGCCATACGAATTTCGATGGAACCTACACAAGAATGGCAAATTCTCGGTAGACTCCATGTATAATGCTTTATCCCAATCTCATATTCCGGTTGATAACAACAAGTTGCTTTGGAAGATGAAGATACCACTTAAAACAAAGGTGTTTGGATGGTACCTTCGTCGTGGAGTAACTCTAACCAAGGACAATCTTGCTAAACGAAACTGGCAGTCATCAGAATGAAACAATAAAACATTTTTTTT
Source organism: Poa annua (assembly GCA_026929855.1). Lineage (NCBI taxonomy): Eukaryota > Viridiplantae > Streptophyta > Magnoliopsida > Poales > Poaceae > Poa > Poa annua. Next base: position 80,510,764 of record CM049433.1, read on the forward strand.
TCAATGTCGGTTCGCGAGGTCTATATGGTCAATCATCCAAGTAGCATCTAACCTTTATCCACCACGCAGTGTGACCAATATCTTTGGGAATTGGCTACACGGTATCGATACTAGGTTTAGGAAGCTTATTAGGGTGGGAGCGCTTGCCATCATTTGGTCGCTACGGCTATGTAGAAATGATAAAGTGTTTAACGATAAATTGTCTTCTCCCTTGCAGGTCATCTACCAGTGTACCGGTACACTCCGTTCATGGTCGTCTCTTTAGCGGGTGGAGCACCGAGACCTATTTACGGAGGTCTGTGCACGGTTGGAGTCCACGGCGAGGATACTTTTTCCCATCATGGGTGACAGCATAATCTACGGATTGAACCACCACCACTTCTGGCGTAGTTGCATTTGCTCTTTGTTATGATATGTAATACGCCTTTACTCGGTTTCAAATTGTGTACTGTGGGCCCTTTATCGGAAAAAAAATCGACCTGACTTTCTCATAACAAAAGACGCGAACTGAAGCTGTAGCCTCTTCCCTCTTTGCACATTGGTTGCCGAGCCCATTGTTGGGTCGGACCACGCGGCCCTGATCCTGAGCTCGGGGGAGGACTTCAAGAGGAGGAGCTCGCGCTTCTTTTTCGAGAAGAGCTGGTTAGAGCGTCCGGAGTTTGGGGAACTGGTCGAGTCGAAATGGGGCGAGCTTGCAGCCCCCAGGGGGAGGGGCAGGACTCCATCTCGCGCTGGCAACGCCTACCTGGCGGCCTCCGACAATTCCTGAGGGGTTGGGGTGCCAACCTGGGTCGGGCGGAGAGAGACCTGAAAGAGGATATTCTGTCTCAGATCCGTGCGATGGACGCGCGTGCAGATGCCTCTGACCTGGATGATGAGGGGTGGGCCCTCCGATATCATCTGGAGAATCAGCTGTGCCACCTAGCTAAGGTGGAGGAGAAATATTGGAAACAACACAGTAGGCTTGCTTGGACCCTGAAAGGGGATGCTAACACTGCGTACTTCCATGCCATTGCTAATGGTAGGAGGAGGAAGTGTGCCATCTCCAGGCTGGTGGACGCCCAGGGGGTTGTCGTGGAGACATCTGGGCTCCAAGCGCACATCTACGATTTTTATCGAGACCTTATGGGGACACCTGCGAGCCCGCCGGCGTTCCAGCTCACCCCATCCCTATGGGATTCGCGGCCGCGGGTCACAGAGGAGGAGAACTCCGCCCTCATGCTAACCTTCACGGAGAAGGAAATGGACGAGGTCCTAGCAAGCATGAAGGTGGACACGGCTCCGGGCCCGGATGGTCTGTCAGTTTGCTTTTTTAAGCGTTTCTGGAAGATTCTTCGCCCGATGGTTATGTCCATTACGAACGATTTTGCTCTTGGGAGAGTAGACATCGCCCGTCTGAACTTTGGGGTCCTTACCTTGATACCCAAAGTCCAAGGCGCCGAGGATATCCGTCAGTTCAGACCCATTGCGCTGATCAATTTTATCTTCAAGTTTGTAGCTAAGGCTTTTGCGCTTAGACTTAGCCCGATCGCGCATCGCACGATTAGCTACACTCAATCCACGTTTATCAAGGGCCGTATTTTACACGAGGAAGTCGTTTCCTTACAAGAGATCGTCCATGAGTCCAGCTCCAAGAGACTAGGAGGTGTCTTCTTGAAGCTGGACTTTGAGAAAGCCTATGATCGAGTCAACTGGAGGTTCCTAAGGGAAGTCCTCCTTAGAGTTGGCTTTGATCCGGGGTGGGTCCATAGGGCCCTTAGTCTGGTCTCTGGCGGACAGACGGCTATCACCATTAACGGAGAAATGGGTAATTTCTTCCGTAATGGTAGGGGGGTTAGACAAGGGGATCCCTTGTCCCCCCTCCTCTTTGACTTTGTAGTCGAAGCCTTAGCAGCGATGCTTGATGCAACTAAGAGGACGGGACACATCCAGGGGGTGGTGCCTCATCTGATCCCGGGGGGCGTGTCACATCTGCAGTATGCAGACGACACGATCATCATGATCCAGCAGGACGATTTGGCAATTGCCAACCTGAAATTCATGCTGCTCTGCTTTGAGAGCATGTCGGGTCTCAGGATCAACTTCCACAAGAGTGAGGTGCTAGTCTTAGGGGCTAGTACTGAGGAGCAGACGAGGGTGGCCCAGATGCTTAATTGCAGGCAAGGGTCATTCCCGTTCACCTATCTAGGACTGCCCATTAGTAATCGTGCGCTTACGGCAAGTGCCTGGAGCCACCTTACCGGTAAGGTTGCTAGACGGGCGGACCCCTGGATGGGTAAGCTGATGTCCTCGGCGGCTAGATTGACGCTCATAGATGCGTGCATGTCCAGCCTCCTCCTTCACGCGATGGCGGTTTGCCTCCTAGGGGATGGGGTGCATCGGACCATGGATGGCTCCCGCTCTCGTTTCTTTTGAGAGGCGAACGGGAAGAAACGCAAATACCACTGGGTACGCTGGGATGCAGTGTGTAAACCCAAGGCCTTAGGTGGCTTAGGTATCATGGATACCAAACTCATGAACTGATGTCTCATGGCTAAGTGGGTCTGGAAGATCTTGACTGGGCAGACTGGCCTTTGGGCCGACATACTCAGGGCTAAGTATCTGAGATCCAAGGACATCCTGGTTGATGACCACGGGGGTGGTTCCCAGTTCTGGATGGCTCTCCAGAAAGTTAAGAACCTACTTTGCCTGGGCGCGCGGCACCGGGTGAGGAATGGCAAATCCACTAGATTGTGGATTGACTGGTGGACGGGGACGGCCCCCCTGAGGGATCGTTTCCCAGCGATCTTTGCCATTGTGGCCTCACCAGACACCTCGGTGGCCAAGGCCCACCGGGAGGGGGAGTGGTACATTCCCCTCCGGAGGTCAGTTGGACCGACCGAGGCTGCGGAATGGAGCTCCCTTCTTCGGGAGCTCCCGGTTTTCGAGCCAGCTTCAAACCAGGATGAGCTATCTTGGGCCCTTGAACCCTCCGGGAAGTTCTCGGTTAGGTCCCTCTATAACAAACTTTGCGACGGCACACCTAGAGATCATTATAGTGAGATCTGGGGGATTGCCATTCCCCTTAAGATCAGGATATTCCTATGGCAATTGGCTAGGAAACGGCTACCCTCCAATGATAATATTGCGAAGAGACGGGGTCCCTCCACCGGCAGATGTGCCCTTTGTGAGGAGAGAGAGGATACGGATCATATCTTCTTTTTATGTCCCCTGGCAAAGTTTTTGTGGAGCACAGTTAGGGAACTGCTGCTCTGCGCCTGAAACCCCTCATGTTTCGCGGATCTAGTTAGATTGATCACTGCGGAGTCGGGTCAACACAAGCGAGTTATATGGATTTGCTGTGCGGCTCTACTTTGGTCTCTGTGGAACATGAGGAATAAATTCTCGATTGAGGGGGTGTTTCCTTCTCAACCGGCTGATGGGTTATACAAATTGGCGTTATATGTGCAGATGTGGAAGCCAGTGGCTAGGAGGCAAGACCGTGGAGCGTTGGAGCAATCAATTGGCAGGATCCGCTCGCTTCACAACTCTGTCCGGGATAGATCGGACTGACTGCCGTTACCTATTTCTTTTCCGCCTTAGGCCTATTTGTATTAGCTCGTCTGATTGGGATGTTCGTTCCCCTGGCTATAGCCTTCGTGCTATCGCGTGCCTCAGTTTGTACCCGCCGTTGGCGGAGACCTTCTTATATGTCTGGATCATTTGGCCGGTTGGCTTTATTAATTTAAAGCCGGGCTCTGCTCGAGCCTTCCGTCAAGCTGTAGCCTCGAGTGTTCGATGTTTAGAGGATACCACGAAAAGGTCAGCATCGTGCTACGGTAGTTAAAATAAAGTGAAAAGCCATTCCCTCCGTTCGAATTTGTACGACTCACCTACAGGTAGAGATGGATGCATATAATACTTTAAATGTGTCTAAATACATCCGTTTGTACATATAGATGAGTTATCTAAATCCAAATAAGGGTGTAGATCTATGACATCCATCCATAGCAGTTAGCACCAGGGGCGGAGCTAGAGTTATTCAAGGACATGCAATGCATACCCAATAAAGTTTGCTAAAAGAAAGTATATAACCTCATATATATGTATATGTGTATTGGTATGTTTCTTACACAAAGAACGCAGCAAAAATGAGACGAACGCGTCCCGAGCTCTCCAGCCTTATAGGGCTCTAAACTTGGGCCTAACTCCACTTTGGACTTCATTTCTAGTTGCATCCGCAGAATATTGGCCCAAGTGCATTGATTGAGCCATGCCTCTTCCTCAACTTCATAATATTTGTTTCCCCTCGTTGATAATAAATAATCCCTAACTTGTATCGATAAGTTCGTTGTAGCATGGTATTCAGATGTAAGAAATTAACCTTTTTGATGTATTTTGTTGATTTGAAAAGTAAAGCAATAAATTCTAAATTTCTCCTTGTCCTTGCATTTTAACTAAATAATATAGTACTACGGTAATTTGTAGTTTTATTGTTATTGGTGTGGGATTCCATATGATATATTGTTGTATTGTAAAGCAAAAATCTATAACTTTGCATGCCCTTTTTATGAAAATCTTGGCTCCGCCACTGTATAGCACCTGTATAGCAAGGTTTCGGCACTATCGCAATATCCCATGTTTTTTTCCATGAAGTGTCAAAATCATGCAAACGGAGTCGTGACATTTCAAAAACACCAATGCAGCAAAAAAAAGTGGGTAGGCAGCAAATCTTCATTGTTTACAACAAAACCCATTGGTCTAAGTAAGATCCACGAAAAAAAATCTACTCGGTAATTGACGACAACAAAAACGTGATAAAAATCATGGAAGCCAACGTTGCAGCACCTCGCGAAAACATTTACAACATTGAAGCAGCCAAAAATCATTGCAACATCTTTGATTGTGTGTTGGCAGCAAAAAAAAGCAAGAGATTGTAGCAATTTAAGCACAAGTACTCCATCCGCTCCATGAAAGTCTACATTCAAGACTAGTACTTATGTTCTATATAATTCTACATTACGGGTTTTGGACTTGAAATATCTGCTCGGTAATCAACGACAACAAAAACTATGCAACCTCTCTTTTTAGCTTTTAGATTTCATTCATACTAATCTAACGTGGATTGGGTTTTTGCATACTTGAGCATTATTATTAAAGGGCTTACTATGACTTAAAATGGCTAGGTTGTTGATTATTGTGGGACGGTGGGAGCGCTTGTGTGTTCGCAGCAAAAAATCACATAAGTTTGCAACATTTTTAAACACATATATGCAACATAAAAATAAGAGAAAAAATCTATTATCGTCCAGGATGGCACTGGTCTCGCTGATTCGGCATCGCCAACCAGCCAGAGCCCTATCAGAGTTAGATCTCGCAAAGTCTGCCCCATTCTCACTGATCAATCGCCTCCACTTGGGTCGACACGGTTGGAGTTCCCCAATTTTAGATAGTTTTGCTTGAGATGTCATTCTATGAAGAAGGGACATGGACAAGAGAGGCAGCGAAGCAACAGTACAGGGACTAGCAGGAAAGGAACGGATGTGTCCTTCATTTTGCTCACATGGACGAAAAGGGTAGGAGGGACCGAGGATAGCTCAGGAGAGCGATGGAGGGCTGCAGCAAGGTTTGGCAACACTGAGAAGAGATTGAAGGAGGAAGTGCAGCTAGGCAATGATCGGGTCAACACGTCTAAAGATCGTTCAACTGAATTTATAATTCTTATAGTACAGTGGGTTCAAATGCCGCTTCGAGGTTGCAATTTATATAATTGGCTTTAATCTAACAATGAACCAATTGCTGTATGTAACAGCATTTGCACCAAGAAACAGAAGCTGAACCTAGGGGCTTGCAAGAATTCGAAGAACAGCGACATTAGTATGGTTCGCTGAGGATAAGAAACAGATACCTGGGTAGCTCCATCATCCATTCATTTCCCTGACAATTGCCATACATCATGTGAGACAAGAAAGGGCTCAGCAATAGATCAAATTATGAGCCGAGATATTTAAAAAGAGAGATAGAATTATTTCCCACAACACACATGATTCATAACATAGGTTCCACAATTGATTAAACCAGTCATAAAAGGTAGATGGTTTCAGTCTTCACCATCGACTCAACAAGAATGAAAGCTTGCATACTGGTGTTCTCATCATCACCAGCACAGTACAAATACTTAAACCCAACTTGGTCGAATCGCTTTAGGTTGCATATTTGAAATACTCCAGACGATTCCCCGGTAAAACCACACTTCAACAGTAGAACATGACACGCTTCACGTTCTCCTTGAGGGCAGGAAGAGGCCTGACAGCAACATTCCCGAACGCTCTTGTACTGCGTCCACCCTGTGGAGGGCCACGGGCACCACTTGCCATAGATCCACTGTCAGATGTATCTGGCTCCATGTAAAATCGAGCTCGGAAGGCTGCCAAATGTGCATAATATGCCGGAGGTACTGCAAGCAACCCCAAAGGTCAGCATGAATTTTAGACTTGGAAGTGTGACGCCATATCAAATATCGTTTGAAAAACTAAAAGGAAAATGCTGTTCGCGTTTGACTTACCAATTGATACCGAGCGGGTGCACCTAGCATACCTAAAATAGTAGAAATTATGTTTGATTGGCCAGTTAACGATACATTTTAACTAAAAAGGGATGATGCAAAAATGTAACTTACGTGTAGCACAAGTTGTTTGTGAGGGTTTGCAACTCATCAGCAGTAAATTTGTTCTCGTCCCACAGAACATGATAATGAGCAGGTCGGCTTGTTCCCTGAAAGGAATCAAGACATAAATCAGCAACCAGACCATTCCATCAAGTTGATAAATTGCAAATAAAGGAAAGCCAACCTGAATGCCAGCATGGCTACACAAGTAGAAATCAAACTCTGTCGGATGGCAAATCTTTGAATCAACAACAGTGCCTGCAAATTTATAGATCAGAAAGGTCCGTTCCATGGTCAGATTTGGAATTGAGCTTAGTACAAAAAACTTGTAAGCACAAAAAAACTAACCAGGCAGTATGTTCCCACTTCTATCAACAGTACGCTGATCATTGTGGTTATTAGCAAAAAGCCTCGTGTGATGACGCTTCTGAACAACTACAAAAGTAACCGGAGGCTGATAATTGGGCTCTAAGGATGCACAGGCCTACAATTGCAAGTTCAGAAAGGGCAGTTAGAGAAGTTGTGTAATATTGCAAAGCAAGCGTGGCTGCTCAGAGTTACTTTCGAAGAAGTTTAGCCAAAGTAATTGTACCTTTCTAATGGCATCAAGTTCATACAAAAGAACTTGATAGAACTGTCCCTCACTGACACCATCCCTGATAAAAACTAATTGCTTAATAACGGCCAATATTGCTTATGAAACATGCCCAAGAAAGAATAAGAACCTGTAAAATATGATCCTCTGGGGTTTCTGTCCAGTTGCCCTTTTGAAAGATATCAGAAGCTCCCTGCAAATTTAGAAGATTTTACACTTTTAGCTGCATCCAAAAATATATAAGGAGTAAATATTCTTCATCAGATTACTAAGATTGTACTTGATCATGCCACCAGTCACAGTTCCTCTTTGGGGATCTTGCCATACTTTAAAAAGATCCTGTATTAACTCCTGCCTATGGGCTTGAGCACTCACTAATCCTGCATACTTAGTGACCTCAGGCCAGTCTTGAGAAGCAACCACCTAAAGGAATGAATATTTTCGAGCATTAGCAAAACTGTAGAACTTCCAATACACCTTGCACAACAGAGGCACCATTAGCAGAACTGAAGACATCTTCATAGCAGTAAAGGTCACTTACAGCTGCAATGGAAGGACTGGAATCTTCTCCAGGATGGGGATGTGTAACATCAGCACCAAATATTATGGTTGGTCTGTCACTGACAAGGGGAATCCTCCTTGACAAAGCATCCACAAGTACTGTATTCCTTCCACCGACCTGAAAAGTAGGAAAATTTTCAACAATCGAGGCCCTATAATAAAGATGGAGTGGATGAATCTCAGCGAACTACCTTAACATTAATTTTCAGAGCTACATTTGCAAGATACTGCTTGCTCATCTTAAAAACATGTTTCGTCAGACAACACTGAGATACCAATCCAAGATCAGTCTCGCAAATCCTTTTGAGATCCCCTGGGATAAAAATAATGATAAGCAAAACTATCATGTCGCCAATTTAAAATTACTCTTTGGAAGAGATCATACCATAAAGAGAACCATTATTGTCAGGCAGTATTACAATTAGCAGGTCAAGTTCTCTGCCCTGGGGTCTAATTATGTTCATGGCATCTTGGTAGCGTGCCTTTAGTGCTCTTTCTACATGTTCAGGTCTTGCGGTAAGTGGGGGCAGCACAGGTTCAGGTGCAAAATCCTAAGACAGAACGTGAGGATATGAAGATCAGAGTACAAAATAACCAAAGTGAGATATATAAGAGAAGCTAGTTGTATGACTGAACCATACCATTCCAGATATTTGGCACATTATAGCAAGCTCATGACAGAAACTCCTGGCAGCACTATCTTGAACATTCCGAGAGAAGTTAATACATGCCCAGTGGTTGACTCTACCACCATTCACCATTTTCTAGCCACCAAAATGAACACACATGAGAACTAGATAAAATACAACATCATAAAAGTCGATATATTTTGTAAACTAAGGGCCACGACAAGTAGAAAATAATTGCACTTCCAGCTTAAAGAAATGCTATAACGGTAGAGGACATGTGAAACTAGACGGTCTTCTGGATATGTGATGGAAGGAATGAACATATGAGTGTAGTATTTAGCAAAGTTGCATAATGCAAAGAAATGGATAATCTTGCTACTGTACTGCTAATGCAATAAACAGAGAAAAGTATAAATATAATTATATCCAAATTTGGTGGTAACTAGAAAACTTAGACCTTATATTTTCCAATGGTATAATTTTTCTATTTAAAAATTTATATTATATTAGTTAAATTCACGACCTAGGGATACGTAGAGGACTTATAAACCGGGACGGAGGGAGTACGTGCAATTTTGTCACCTTTCCTAGCGTTTTATCTGGACTTGTATTTTTTTCTGAAAAGTATCTGGTGGTTTTGTACTGTACGGTAGTTACGTGGTACCGTGTCCCTAGGAAATTTTGTTGGGTACGGTTGTTATCTGGTAGCGTGTCCTAGGATTTTATTTTCTTTTGACAGCCATAGGCATGAACGTGTAGTCTGGCTAAACATATTTACGTGATTACTTTTTAACGTAACTTTTCATTTAATCCTGACCGTAAATTTAAGATCTAACTACCAAAATTAATTTAGAGGATGTGGCTTAACCTGGTGTCTCGAAAAACTAACTCATTTTGCTTTTAGTATATAATAGATTGTTACCTAGTCGATTGGTTAGTTTACCACCTTTTTTAATTATCTAAGCACAGTTAACCACATCGGGATATGTGATAGAAGGAATGAACATATGATAATCTTGTTACTGTACTGCTAATGAACAGAGAAAAACATAAGAATATCCAAATTTGGTGGTAATTGTTACCTAGTTGAGTGGTTAGTTTACCACTTTTTTAGTTATCTAAGCACAGTTTTTTTAACGTTTATTGTAGTGTGATTCTCTACTTCAGATTCCCGTATGGAAACAGGCAGCTGAAGGCTTCAGAGGAAGAATGAAAATATTTTGAATTCTCAAGACATTTCATCAACGTGTACCTTATTCATCATGTTCCATTGGCCGATCCTGGGCAAGACATCCTTCTCTCTGCCGCTGTCATGGTATTTCAGCTAATGCCGAAAAGGTGCAGTCAGTTGCTATGCACAACATATGTCCAATATGAAGAATCAATTTCTGTGCAGCCGCAACTGAAAAAAACCTACCCTTGGTGGAGGCAGAACACGAGCTTCAACCGATGCAAGTCGTTCGTCAATTTTTATGCCAAATTCCTGTGCATAAGGGTCTTGATAGTATGCATTCTGACTCACTGTCTGGTAAAATAGGAAAAACAAAAGAGATTCAGAAATTACAGCTTAAATATATAAAGCTGGTCCAGTAAGATAACAATGAATCGGTGATAGTGTGCCATCAATACAAACACAAGACAGTAGTCTTCCCCAAAATATGGTTTTGAACATAACAAAAACCTCATCGAGCAACAATCATCTTAAACTTGCTTGTAGGGGAAATCCAAAAGTTCTGTAACATTATAGATGCTTTAATTGCAATAGTGTGAATTAAATAAATCCAATAGTGTGAAGAACTTTGTCAACAAGGACAACCGAATAAAGCCCCAGATAGCAACAAAATCATATGCAGACATAGAATGTCAGAAGGCAATACTGCAACAACATAGTTATAATAACTTGCACCGGAGATATATAATGAAAATTCACCTGCAAGATGTCCTTCTCACGCTCTTGAGGGCGCTGGCAAGTCACTTTCAGCAGAGCGGTTATTTGTTTCTCATTCAGTCTTTTAGAGTAACGTTGTCCTTCAACAATCTTACAAACCTGATATTTCAAAGTAATAAACTAATTGAACAACTCATGGCAAGATACTGAAGCTTGATATACCATCTATAAACACGTGCACAGATGAATATATATTGTTTAGAATAGATATAAGTGGGACTTTTTAAGATAGTAACCTCCATAGGAAGATAATTTGGCCGTTGTTGATTGCCCACTTGCAAGCAAGGTAGAGTTGTGTGCTGAATATTAAAACCATATGTCTCCAGGAAGTATTGCACCACAGTCTTCACAGTGCCACGTTCGTCAACAGGGAACCTATGACAGAAAACAAACAGGATATCAATCACACGGGTCTGCAAGAGCATAAGAGAATTCTGTGTGTGAAGCAACGAAGAAGACCATACGATAGCTCTCGTGTTGCTTGTGAAGTAAGCCCAGATATACGGTATTTCCTACGCATGTTTCCTCGATGTGTAACCTCAACCTTTACACCTCGTAGGGCTTTTTTAATCTGTGGGAGGGGTACTAATGATTATTATGGTATCTCAGCACAAAACCAAAGTCTCAGTGAACAACAGTAAGACGAGTAATGAATCGAACCTTCACACGATCTGAATCAGATAGGGGTCTAACTGAGATGTCTCTGCACAGAAGCTGAGCAACAAACTCAATCACAGGGAGAGGCTCGATAAATGCAGTCGAAGACATATCTGCATGAAGAAACGGTGGTACAAAACATTGTGTCAGAAAGACCAGTGGACAATCTATGATCTCCACCAAAATGCTCTGTAGAGTGAAATATTATGTAGGCAGGCCACCCATTGCCCACATTCATCACAACTAACAAGACAACAAATAAACAATTACACATGAAACACAATGAGAAACAAGAAAGGTGTCACATCTAACCAATATTCAGTGAAAGCCCCATCTGCGTAGGTCTTATACTTTGGTAAAATCCTCGCCAACTTTCCAAACCCTCACCAAGTTTTTGACATCTCCCTAACTTAGGAGAATAAAATGAACGACCGACTGGAGCATACCTAAAGAAGAAAAACACACAGAAATTATAACCCGTGCCACAGGAAAAACAACAGGACATGGTTGGCTAAGAGATACCTGGCAGTAGGCAATTCACGTAGCACAATGTCGAGCACCTGAAGAGCTTCTTGAGGTGCATCCGGTTGCCTCCCAGCTAGAAACATAGCCAAATGGTGGAGATCAGCACGAGCAGCAAATTTGATCACCACCCTGAATTGTCTCTCACGCCTTGAAACAAAAAGAATGTCAGTACGGAACAATTAACACATCTAAGTAGAATATAACAATAGTAGTATACCTTGGCGCAACTTGTCCACCACCAAGGCTTTCTTCTTCATCTATCAGAGTTATTTCAAATGTCCTCGATGGAAACGGCAATGGACCAGCTGTATAAAGGCTCTTTCTTCCATCATAAGCAGGTAAACGTCCATCCAATTGAGAGTACCTATACAGCTTAACAAGTTCTGACATAACAGCACGATTCACACCACGTGATGTAACCTCTGGTGTTATGGTCACCTATGGAAATAAGATCAATGATCAGAATTTACAAAATAAGAACTAAAGCAAGGAAATAAACTTCATGTGAAGGGCATACATCGTATTGGTGAAGGTCTTTATCAGGGAGCTCAGCGAAGAAATGGTTTGCCTTCACGACACACCTATCTCCATACGTACCCTTTCCAGGGCGCAATGGAAATCTAACAGATTTGCTCGACGCTGGTGCCATTTGACTGGCTTGGCCGGTCGAACTTTGGTCCACGATGGCTAGGTTCTGAAACTGTTGCTGGACTTGTCCACTGCTCACCTCTGCCACAGGCTGAGAGGATGAGCCAGCTCCCGATGCGGATGGTGAAACCACCGGGGCTTGATGTTGGACATAAGGGGCTTGGTGCAGCTCGGGAACTGTTCTTGGTGGACCTGTAGGGACGTTACGTCCACTACTACCGCCCCTATGCCCTCCATAGAATGGCTGCGGGGCTCCACCTCTGGGGCGTGGACCACCACGTCCCTGATAGTCACGCGGTTGATATTCAGGTTGACCACCACCTGGATGTCCACGCCCCTGATAATCACGAGGTTGGTATTCGGGTGGACCACCACCTGGATGTCCACGCCCCTGATAGTCACGTTGTTGATATTCAGGTGGGCCACCACCTGGATGGTGTGGAGCAGACCCTCCATGTCCCTGATAGTGTCCACCACGGCCCTGGTGTTGGCCACCACCACGGCTACCCTGTTGAGGTGCCAACCCACGTCCTCCACCATGTTGTTGAGGAGCTCTCTCGGTTCGCTGTGAGGATCCCTGCCCGGAAGCTCCTGAAGGCTCCCCAGAACTCTCTCCAGGGCTGCCAGGACCAGTTCTTTTCTTCCTAACCATGATGGTTGCTGCCAAGACAAGAAAACACTAAGTATAAGAATATACGGTATGAAGAATAAAACATATCATCTATAACTTCATGGAGAGAGATACAGTATCAAAATCAAGCATAAACATGAAATGAAGAAATCGGTGCATTTATACAGAATTTCAAAGGCATTGCATATACAGCATCACATAATTTAAACACAGACAATATCTGCAATTTTTCCATGCTTTAAATTTAATTATATACACAGCACAATAAATGAAATTTGTCCACGTTTTTAAATCTTATTATATATACTTCTACGTCCAACGAGAAGAGCTTATCCACTAAGACCAACTGACATTTTATAAAGCAATAAGAAAATGGATGCAGGGTCACTAGCGTAGCTTAGTGGAGGCCAACATGGGCCATGCCAGGTGGTGGTCCAAAAAAGAAGATGAGCTTTTAACAAATTGCATATGGTCAATGTCAACTGATTAGAATATCCCAACATAAATACATGAGTGTTAATGGAAAACAGAATATGATTACATCCAAAAAATTGAAAAGGAGCAACTTAGCAAAGAATTCAACAAAGTAAAGAAACTATAAATCAATGTAAAAGAATCAAAATGCTAATTACCGATCACCGTACTAAAAGGATTTAAAACACAACCTGTTGCGGTGAGGGGTATTTATTTTGGCATTGTGAACATGAGATATATCATATAAGTAGTGAGCTCATTAAACTATATGGTAGGCACCATATGCATCAGCCATACAACATGTTTTTAACATATATTACTGATATCAACCATAAAAAATAATCAAATCTATGTAAAATAAACTATAACAATATAGTATTCAATAAAGTGTAGATAAAACTTTCAGGTAGCCCTACTGTTTTCCCTAAAAACATCTAACTGACTGCAATGTGGGTTTACCAGTGGCAGCTATGTTTGTGGGATTGTATTCAACCAGGCAGTATTTATGTGGTGGGCATTGTGATCATATGCATCAGGCTTACATCATGTCTTTAAAATAATATGTATCAAATATAAATAGAATTTGGGGAAGGAATTTACTGATATCAACAATGCAAAATAATCATATCAATTTAAAACAAACTATAATAATATAGTATTAAATAAATTATAGATATAAGTTTCAGGTAGCCCTGTTGTTCCCTAAAAAAATATAACTGACAGCATTGTGGGTTTACTGGTAGAAACTATTATCGTTGGATTGTGTCCATTTTCTCAGTTTCAATAACAGAAGGAACCATATCATTTTTTAAGAAAACAGAAGGAACTGTATTTTCATTTAAACAAGAGGTATGTGTTAGAATGTTACTCCCTCGGTATCAAAATAGAATATGTTTTAGCACAAGGACAGTATCACCACATGAGTCGTGAAGTTGAACAATGGAATTTCATATTGAGCGCAGAAGCATGTAGACAAAACTCAAAAAGAACATCCTCATGCGCAATAGATAAGAAATATGTAGCACTCTAAAATTGTATACCTCCACCACAGCACATATGGTGAAAGTCCTAGGACCGTAAGGCTTGGAAGTCCTAGGACCATAAGGGTTGTTTCAAATAAAAGGACCATGGGGCCTGGAAGTCTTATACGGTCATTTTTACTAATGTCACTAGATTGTATGTGTTACAGCACAGCTGTTTGATTGTTGGGATGGCATCAAATGACATGAATGCTACAATAAACATCACATTGTTCCCACTAACTTATCATAAAACCACCGATGGCATATTTGTCCTATATATATCGGTACATGGCATGAGATTGTATTTTTCGCCTTTCTAACATAGGTACAGCATCCCATCGGGACGCACTTCGACTCACCCTGAAGCCTGGGTCCTAATGCAATCATAGGAGGCTGCAGTTTCATCGGACTTGATAACACGTTCATAGAGGATACACGATTAGCGCAGCTTAGTACCCAAACAAACAATAGCAAAATCAATCCTCAAAACACTGATTAACCGCACTATACATGAGGCTACAGCATTGAGCGCGCATGATGCGAAGCGTAAGAGAGGGTTCGAGTAATATCGCGAAATCGTCACATGAGCGCCGCAAAACGAAATACTTCTAACCGAACAAACGTATCCAGACAACGATTCAGGCAAATGCAACCACTCGAACAGGAACTGAGAAAGTTGGGAAGAAGGAGCCGGCCTCGCATGCCTCCTCGTCAGAGGATAAATAAACCCAAAAAAAAAGTACAAGGAGACGATCGCACGAACACGATGAACCCGCAAAATCCGAAACAGGAAGAGCCCGCCACGAAGTAGATCCGCCGAAATCCGTCGCGAAACCCCGCCCGAAACCGGAGAGAAACCCCTCCAAAACCCGCCAAGGCGGCGGCGCCCGCGCGATTCCGCAACCGACGGAACACCAAAAACACGGAGCCAGAGGGCACGGACAGGGGAATGGGGACGGATCTGGAGGACGGGGCCGGTACCTGGGGCACGCCCGGCGGACGTCGGCGGCGGCGGAGGAGGGAGGTCTCCGGAAGGAAACCTAGGAGGCGTCGTCGTCCCCAACTATCGCTCGCTCGCTCGCTAGTGCCGCTGCTGCTGGCTGCTGTCTCTCCCCCCTCGCACGGCTTTTTCGGAAGAGGAGGAGTGGAAGGGAAAGACGACGGGCGCTTGCGGTTAGTAATTGGGAGGGAGGGAGGGAGGGCAGCAGTGCGGCTCTGTTGTTGGGGCGCCCGTGTCAGTCATCTCATCAGGTCTCGGGCGCGGACCGGGTCGCCGTTGGTGGGGTGGGTTTACGGAGGAGTTTTTTTCGGAGTAGTGGGTCTAGTGCGTGCGTGCGTGCGTACGGACGAGGGGTCGGGGATAGCGATGAATGACAGCGTGGGCCCGGCGCGGGATTTGGGCCGGGATTGGACGGGAGCGCCTCGGACGCGACGCCCCGGGTAGGAGGATTAAACCGACATCAGATAAGATAATCTAGTACTAGTAGTAGTTAATTGCAAATGGCCGGGGCCAAGGTGTCAGGAGTGAATAATTGCGCCTTCTTTCTCCCTGGTGGCTCTCTGCTTCTTCCCAGGCACGTAGACGTTTCGGCACCTGATTGGGCCGGGGCGTGTGCTGCGCAGCTTGGGCATCATGGGAGCAGCACGCCCATTGCCCCGTCGCTCTCACTGTCACTGCCGGTACGCACGCTTCCACGGACCGAAAAGATCGCCGCCACCACCACCCCGAGCCTCCTAGCAATGTGAGGGTGAGGCATCACGAGTGAGCATGACTACTTTCCTTCGCACGGGAGCACGAACGTACGTACACCCCAAGCCCCAAGGCGTGGTGGCGGTACAAGTGCGTGATGGGTCAATGGACAGACAGGACCCGCACCACCACTGCAGGAGAAAAAGAAAGGCGTAACGGGCGGGTGTACGCATGTACGGTGCGCAGTCGCTGTCGCTGCCTGCCATCCCGTTCCGGTTTAAAGAAAGAAGGGAATGGGCCCGCCGCTCGACGTAGCAAACAGTAGCGGCCGCTGTGGCACAACACAACACAAGCTGCGACAGCCTACTAGACAGAGCTAGCTACCCCTACTACCGGATCGAACGATGGCTCGGCTTGGTTTGGTTCCACCCAGGGGGCGCACGGGGCAGAGCGCATCGGCCAAACAAAACAGTTGTGTCGGCGAGACGGCTCCTGCTTCTCGATGACACATGGACCCAACGGTTCGCCCGGTCCCGCAGCATAGTGAGACGGTTCGATGCGACCGTGGTGGCCTGAGCCCTTGTATCCGGAGGAGGTCAGGTCACCCGTGGAGGCCCGTACCGTGCGCGCAGCCAGCCGTTCGATCTCCGACGAGCCGTGACCGAGGACCACGAGGAACGCCAGGCCAGGCCAGGCCAGTGGGCGCCTCCTCGGGTTCGGAGACGAGACTGGGGAAACCAACGGCCTTCTCCTCAGCCTCGTTGCCTACTCCGGCACAAGCTATCGCGAGCTACCCAGTGCCCGGACGCCGTCGCTCTCGCTCTCGGTTGCAGTCTTGCAGAGCTGCAGTCTCGCAGTACAACGCGATGTGCGTAGCTGCGCACTGTAGGCAAAAGATAGCGGTGTTTCGGCCCGAGTTTTTGTCCTGATTCTGTGCTAGCTTCAAGATGGAACGAGGGTGGAGTCCAGGCGAGTGTTGCTTCGAACGGCATCTTTCGGTACACTGCTGTTGTTTGGTTAGACTTTTTTATTGTCTTTTGACTTTAGCTTATAAGTCACAAAAGAATCTACTAAGTTTTTGGCTTTTGGCGTATACCATAACACAACATAAATCAAAAGCCGAAAGTCAAAATCACCCATTTAGGTTTTTTATGGCTTATAAGACAAAGATAAAAGCAAAGTAAAAAAGCCTAACCAAACACCCTCTAAAGGATGAAGGACAACCTAGACAAGGATGAAATGCTAGTGTCCCGTTGACGACATCGTTCGGTGCTCTCGACGACGGCCTAGACAACGGAAAGGCTAATAAATTCTGCCAAAGTAACTCGCAAAGAAGGCTCGGGAACTTACAGAACTATTGACATGACCCATCAACCAACATTTTTTATCATATCTAACCGTTTTCGTTTTCATAAACTAATAATGTATATGACCTTTCAATTATTTTCAAGTTAAGGATGACAACGCCGACATAGTGCAGTACGACTACACACGAGGTCGGCGCCAACCTCTACGATCGATTCGGTGCCAATTTTATCTGGGGCCAAACTGCACATCGTCGACGCCAACTTCCTTGACGTCGAACCATGCGGCCAGATTTGAAAATAGTTTACCAAGGGCTTAGATTTGATACTAGTTTCGCGGGAAAGCAATTTTTTGGCGAAAATTACCATCAACATCATGGGGTGCTTACGTCAACATCAAGATCTTTTGTCTAAAGTCTAAAGCCATCGGAGGTGTCCATAAAAATAGGCTGTTTGTGCTTTTCATATGCTTGATGTGCATTTGTGAACGCATCAACATAAGCAGTGTGTTCAAAAAACATATTTATGGTTATCTTTTATAGAGTGAGAAAGCGATGAAACGAGCTTCCGCATCTGAGCAGGAGTGAGTGGAACAAGGGGACAAAAGCAAAAACTGAATCTCTAATAACAATCTAACGGTGCTCTGGATAGCAGGAATTAGAGAAATACATAGTTGAGATGCCAACTATTGTAGGTTTGTACAGGATTTTACGCACATGATTTTTGCATAAAAATGAGGTAACAGATTTTCACAGTCGATGCCTTGTAACGGTCCACGCTGAAAGGAAACGCATTATATTTTTTTACTCCTAAGTGAGACATAATAGATATATAAAAAAAGAGTTTCATTAAACTTATCATCGAATAAACTTAATATTCTCAACAAAAAAAATGCTCCCTCTTTCACATGGTCAGCGTTCACTTATATAATCGTGGAGTGGTTCCACAATCATCGTAGAGAAAAACACCTGCACTTCACCCGATGATGAATAGCATGTCTTGTCTTTTTTCGCTAATCTTGTGTTGTGCAGACACTTTGGAGTTTCGCATTACAAGGGAGGGTGGAATAGAAAAGTGGGTGCTTTAGATTGTATGTAGGATTTTGATTGATTCTATATTTGCTAGGAAAAGGCTCCTGTTGAATGGAAATTACGCTAGACAACTCGATACTTAGGGTATCATCATGTTTTGATGGCTCTCAGTTTTTCTTTAAAGGCGTATATACTACTTAAAAACCTTCCGGTCCCTTAGGTAAGAAAAAGAGTGTGTCTGAAACTTGCTGCTACACACATTCACAGTTACAATCAGGTCGGAGGCTGTGTTGAAGAAAAACATGGCTCGTATCAGTCCACTCCACCAACACATTATTCAGACACACATAGTGTGCACATTCGTGTCCGGAGTTGATGGCTCTCAGTTTGGTGAGCCTTTGTTTGATCCACATGATTTCTAAATAAATCATGAAATTGTACAAATTGGACCAATGGCAGGTTGTTTTGCATGAATTTCAAAACGCATGGATATTCATGAGTTAGACTTAATGCAATTATTTCCTACAAAACTAAACAAAATGAACACATCAATACTTTTGAATCATGCAGTAAATCAATCAATATTTCTAGGCAAATAAGCAAGGATTGAAAAGTAAGAGTATCCATATGAGATCCATTTGAATCAAAGAGATCCTTACTAACTTAGAACAAGGAAAATACGAATAAATTATAACGTATATATTTTTGTTATTTGATACGCATATTGTTTTGGATGTACTATAAGTATACACATTGCTAAAATTTTGTATGTACCTATATTTTATTTTGATATCTCTATTGAGGGTCCTCGGGTTATTGTTACTCTCTATGCATCCGAAATCTCAGGTTAGACCATGTGTGTGGATGAGCCCTTCTTGATCTCGGCTATATGTTTTGTTGCATGAGCGACCGCCTGTCATGTCATCACAGTGTTCACTGCTATAGAATTTTACATTGCGGCCCGACATAAACGGATCAAAATAGATCCAACTTAATCTCAAAATGCGTCGGACCCTTAGAAATGCCCTAATGCCTAGACAGGAGCACGTGAGCGTGTGCTAGAGCGAGGTCTTTGGTTTCCTGAACCATGGTGTGACGTGACAATGCCCATTCAGCCAGCGAGTGGAGTCGTGTCTTGGCCGAAACAATGGAGCCTTGGACCTCTGATCCTGCTGTGTTGTCCAGGCCACGCCGGAGGAGCTGGAAAGCGCCCGTGGGTGAGCCATGAAGCCTCCCCATTTGCTCTCCGCGTGTCGGCCGGCGAGGTTCACGGCCCGTCACTAATTTAAAATGGGTTCGGTCGGGCCGGTGCCCACTGAGAGTGTGTTTGGTAGGGTGTATGAAGTGGGAAGGGCTATCTCAACTCATACTAGCTGACTTGGGCTTGGTTGGGGTGAGAAAATTGTCTGTGTTATGTAGCCCGTACAATCTGGGCCGGGTTCGAACAAGGCTGTTTGGTAACCCGTATGAACTGGGCCACACTGGGTTAGGTTCCAGAAACAGAAAATTGCAAATAGATCCAGACTCTTAGAGAAAGGTCCCTGAAAAAAAAAGCAATCAAGTCCTCCGTTCCGGTGGTGGCTCCGGTGGTCGTCTCCGGCGGTGGCGGCGCTGGTCCTCCGGCGGCGGCGGTGGTCTTCCACGGTGGCGCGACGAGGAGGCCGTCGTTCTCGTTCGCAGAGGCACGAGGACGAGCGCGTCTTCTCCACCATGCTCTGCTCCTCCATGCGACGGTGGCTCTGCTCCTCCATGCTCCGGAAATAGGGACGGCGGCGACAAGGTCAGGGCGCTGATGGGCTTAGGGACGACGGTTGGAGCACCGGGAGGAGGCGACGCCGGGCTCAGAGGAAGCGACGCCGGGCTCAGGGGAGACGCTGGTCTCCCGTGGCTGCGAGGAGGCGGCGGAACTGCTCCTCCATGGCAGCACGGAGCTGGGCTCGGGGCGGCGCAAGATGGGCTGAGGCGGCGCGGCGATGGCGCGAGATGGACTCCATGCACGGCGCGGGGTCGCGCTAGACGCGGGGGTCGCGCTGGTCGGTGGGCTGGCGACGGGAGCGAGTCGGGAGAGAGAGCTCAGAGAGGGGATGCGGGGGGCAATGAAAGGGGAATTTGGTCGGGTGGGTGGCGTAGAGCTCGGGTGGGGCCCACGCGTGGGATTTTTCGTATCAGCTTGGCCAGGCTGAGTTGTGAAGCTCGATCTGAGCTTCTCTGGTGGGCATGGCTGAGAGGAGTTTTCTGGGTGAGGTGGGCATGGCCCATAGCACAAAACCGGGCTACCAAACACATGAAAGTTGGGTGGGGGGAGATAATCTGGGGGCAGCCGGGCTAGCAAACACACCCTGAGCCTCCTCCATGTTGTGCCACTGCTCTCACATGCTCATCCACAACGTTGTGAACCGCCGCCGGCGTCGGCTCCTCCCCGCTACTCCGGTCGGCCCCATGGATTTGGGTGCGGGCCTACATACACGATGGCCTCTCCGATCAGCTGGCTCTTCGGCCGAAACAGCGGGCATGGTTCTTTGACTTCTTTCTCGTCAGCTAAAACGAAACTAGGGGACTACTAGTCAGCCGGCCGGGCAAGTTTCAGCATTTGATTCGGCAACAACTCAGCCTAACTCAGATGGGTATCTTTGTTTGGCCGTGTGCTAGGCATGCTATAGCCTACTCCCTTCCATTTCACAATATAAAATATTATACATATTTTTTAAAAGATAAACAGAGAGGCTGTGCACACATGTTTCTAGATATATTTTAGTCGATATGTGCACTTATTTTAGTGTGAACCTAGACAAAAGTGTTATACTAGTATGTTATAGCTAAAACATCTTATATTATGAAAATGAGAGATTATCTAAGAGGAGTACCGGTTTTCACCAAACATGTTAAGATCAGTTAGATAAGGACAGACAAGATGAATGATGGTGCTTATTGTTTACAAAGATAGCCCCAACCAATGCATTTACGACACTATACTCCACCGTGTAGCACTGTATGCACGCTCCACCGGGGGTCCAGGCGTGCGCATTTTCAAGATAAGGGTATGTGCTCTGTTTCACAATATGAGATGTTTTAGATTTTTTTCTATATGCACATACATATCTGGTAGCTCAAATTTTAGTGTATGTGTATATTTAGTTTAGTTTAAATTTAGATAACATATACAACATCTATAACATCTTATATTATACTCTCTTTGTATCCGGTAGCTCAAATTTAGTTATCAAAACCTCTTACATTTAGTTAGAGAGGGAGTATTATGAAACGGAGGGAGGGAGCGTCGTGCTATGTGATTCGTCATGTTGCTGCACTAGCTAGGTAGCTCAAATTAACTCGAGGGCTGGAAATAGAAAGACTCCATGAACTGTTCTTCGAGGGCCCGAAGCAAATCGGTGTAGCCGTGTAGGCCTGCGTCTAAACGCAAAGCCCATGCATGCATGGTCACCATCAAACAAACGGCGAGCTGGAAGAGGAAACCGACGCGCATGCGTGCGATTGATTGCACACACACACAGAAAGTCTAGTCGACGAACAAATACCGATCCCGTATCCCCGAAACGCGAGCAGAAACCTCATGCATGCGGCGGACTGTAGGATCTGATACGACGATACGCGAGAAAGGGAGAGGTTGCCCAAAGCGGGGAAAGGGAAAGGGACTAGTACGTTTTACGTACCTGGTTGATGGGAGGGGTAGCCGTTCTCCACGCGCAGGGCCGTCATGTCAAAGCTCAGGTCAGATCACCTCGGCCGGCGAATTTAATCCTTCATTCGCCCCGCGCGGCACAGGCACCTTTGGGAGAGAATGAGAGGCCGGCCGGGTGATGGATGGAACTGGGCGATCGATCGCTCGATCAACGGGAGGTTCGTGTTCTATTGGGCAGCAAACTACAGCTACTGCTAGCACCACTACCAGCGAGGAGAGGACGAGCACGAGGTGGGTGTGGGTGTGGGTGTGGGTGTGGGTGGGACACCTCGAGTGAGGGCGGAAGATATCGGTGATGTATGCGCCAAGATACGCCCGCCCAATTATTTTGTGCTGGTGGCCTGGTGGGATATGCAACGCATCGAGCTAGAAGAAGGAACGAGTTGTACTGTGGTTGATGGCTACAGTTTTGCTAGACTGCTCATTGGCGGAGAATGGTTCCTATCCTACGGGGGGGCCCTTGACCTCCAATGATTATCCACTCATGCCTGCCATTTTTCCTGGATTTTTTTACTACAAAGCGTGGTTCCTATATAAATAGTAAAATGTCTGTGCGTTGCAACACGCGATGAAATTTAATGATCAACCAAATATGAGCATACGTTGCTACGGGTTGATATATAATGCATATAAAATTTTAAAGCACAAATTGACTGTTGAACATAGTTCTTAACAAAAGAAATTCAGCGGGCTGCAAATTATGAGCTTGCCATTTCAGATATTATGTGTAACTAAGATCCTCCCACATATGATGAACCTTTCATGAGAACCCTTATGGAAGCCATTCCCCATGTATATTGGAGTATTCAACTAAGACCTACAAACTGCTATAACTAAAAGATTTAAGTATTCATTTCCGTAATATGTGAGTAAAAAAATAATGACAAGCAAATGACACGTTCTCAAGTATCAGCTGAGTTTTGCACAGCTGAAACACAAGTTTCTTCCATTAATTCTTTAATCACCGCTACACTTTGTTAGCTCTTCTCCTTCATCCATATAACCATGTGGCGAATTTATGGACATCATAAAAGTTAATTTGTATATATCTGAAATGTAGAGTGTAGCACTGATTTTATATTGAACAAACTGGACAATCATAAGAACACTATAAACTACAACAAGCCTACTAACCTGGCATATTAACAGTGATCTAGGTAGTATGTATTGCAAAGGATAAAAAATATGAAGCAGATGTATTTGCACTTATCTACAGAAACGTAAGAATAAATATAATTTACATGTTGTTAATACATCTGAAATATATCCAAACAAAATTCCAAGATTGTGATAATTTAGTTCAGATATCCCCATTATGAAATCTTACCTTCTCAATACTGCATCAGATGGGTTTACTCACAATACAAAGAATTCAGGATCTAAAGTCTCTCGGTTTCAAGGAGAGGAAACCATTTTTCTGGAGCTAGTGACACCTACAAAACAAAAGTAGTTTGGTTAAGATCGACTTCTAGCTTGACAAAGCTATAACGTTTAAGGTGCAGTGTAATGAAACACTATTTTTTTTCCTAACATGCAGATAGACATTGAAACACTAAACCGTGACAAATCAGGATAAATGGCCTGGATAATGTCAATTTTCCTGAAAGTGCGAAAAGCATCCAGCTCATTATATTAGTCTAGATTCTAGCCCCAAAGACAAAACATTCAACATTATGTGACATGAGACTCTTCCTCCAATGCTAGTCAACTACAAATTTTTAAAGAACTGATGAGCATAGTGACAATAAGCAAACTATCAAAATAGCATACCAATTCCAAATTTCCGTGCAGTGCTTTTCTTGTAACCACGTCATATATGAAGAGCATATGAGTCCATGCTTCTTGTTGTGAGCATCTATGGAGACCTGCATTTCTTCAGCACCATCGCATCCGTTTTTAGAAGAAACCGGTTCAGGTGCAGCAGTTTCATAATCAGAGACATCACCTGATTCCAGTCAGCCAAAAAAAAATCATTGTCAGGCAAAAAATCAAACTGAGCAAAAAAATTGATTTGAAGCAAACAATTCTTACGTTGCGTGCCCATTTCTTCCGCTTCGTGCTCCCTGCTAGTCCTCCTGGCCACAGTCCTCCTCGTCGTCCGTCTCGCCTTGGACGCCTCCTCCTCAGCCTTCGACACCACGCCCTCTGGCTCCGAGCGCGTGTGGCCCGAGTCGGGAAGACCTTTGCACTGTCGGCCTCTGCAGCCGCAAATTGCTCCTCGTTGATTCGCGCCCGTAGTAAACGAAATTCATGTCAGGCAAGAAATTAAACAGAGGAAACAAATTGATTTGAGGAAATAGGGGCCGCCGGCGGTGGAGGACCAGCTCCAGTTGTCGAGTGATGCATGTAAAATGCATACATGAACTTTACATTATATTACTCATATTTCATCCATATTTGCATCATATAAGGGTTATATCAATGTTTTATAATGATTTTGGGAATATTTCACACTTTCCCTATTTATTTGGAATTAACCCTGCACCGTCAGAAAACCCCTTTTTCTATATTTTGATGTTTCAGGGACCCAAACGTCGTCCAAATGACCTGAAACTTCGCGAACATCATTTTTGGAAGAAACAAAGCGTAGGAGCGAAGGAAGTGCAAAAGTGGAAGGCCGAGGAGCAAAAGAGGGGGGCCCACGCGGCCAGATTCCTTGGCCACGTGGGGGACCTCTTCTAGGGCCTCGAGCCTCCGATGCCGTCGATCTTCATCTCCGTGGCTTCGTTTTGACCTAAAAACGACTATAAAAATACTCCCCCGAGCCCTTTCGGAGGGAGCGCCGCAGAAACACAGAAATCACGAAACAGAGACCTGGAGCTGCAGATTGGAGGGGGAAAACTCCGGCGGGGCACTGCCGGTGTGGTCTCCACCTTCTCCAACGACTTCTCCACCGTCTCCATGATGAAGAGGGAGTAGTCCACCCCTGGACTATGGGTTTGTGGAAGTAACTTATGTATCTCTCCTCTCTCTTGAGCTTCACTAATTAGTGCCATATGAGCTGTTGAACATGATTATGGTCATATATGTAATAACTTTGTGGTGGATCTGTTAATTTGATATAAGTTATGATGATTGCCAATATTATGTCTTTGTTATGAAAGTACAAGCATATTATGTACCCCGTTCATGTCTATGTGTTTTGATCCAACATGTGTATGAGAGCGTGTGAGGGGAACGTGTGCATTAGTTGGAGTAACGGGAGGTGGTTTTGTGGTAAGTTGACAACAATACCGTGATCCACTTGGTTTTTTACCTTACTTTGTTGCCTCACTAGGGATAAAGGAAATAACATGCTACCGGGGATATGTGGGTGACATTGCCACTATCAGCATGACTAGATCTAGCATGTTCTTATTTAAACTTCATGTCATTGAACTTAAAGCTATACTCTGTTTATCTTAATTACTGAGGTGTTATGATTTAGTTCGCATCTTGGTGGAGTATAAGAGAGATTAATAACCAAAAGATCTCTATGTTAGGATGTGACGCCCATATTATTAATAACTTGTCTTGTTGCAATCTCATATGTCAATTCCTATGTTCCATTATCTACCACTATATAAAAGACAGAGTGCATTTGTAAAACCATGAACCCCAGTCCATTTTTAATCATAAGAAACACCTTTCCAACACTTTTATTGCACTTTACATTTTCTGCCATTATTAAATCTGAAAATACAAAAACACTTTCATATCTTGCAAACACCATACAAACCACAAAAACATCATCCAATATCATTCATACGATCCTTGCACTTTTATTTACTACCATCGCATATTTATTTCTGTTTTGCATTTATTATCTTTATATCTTTTACTTACACCTTGTGTTTGACAACCACTTGGTGAGGTTGAGGGCACAAAACAATTTACTTTGTTTTGTAGGTTTCATAAAGAAGGATAAGGAGACAACAACTTTTGGTTCATTTCCCCGAGAGTTCGATATTAAACCCTCGAGTCACCCTCGTGGGGAAAATTAGTCTTTTCCCTTACTATACACTTTGCACTAGGAGTCTCAACCTAACCCACATTCTTTTGACGCAGGTACTTGGTGCTTAGCAAGACTATCTTCTGGCGCCATCGTCATCATCGTCAAGGGCCATCACCGAGGCGGGGCCAGATGTCGAGCCCCTAGAGGTGGGAGAAGAGTAGAAGACGGCGTGACTGTGCGGGCGCGCTTCCGTTGGGCCCAACCTCCACCGGAGCATGCCTCCTCAGCATCCCCTCCACTGGATTGAGCGTTGCCGAACACCTTTCCCGCGCGTCGACGGATGGCCTCCCCACCACCTGAATCCAGCGCCACCGACCACCTCCTCGCGGGCCTCCCAGCACCCATCTCCTGAGGTGCGCACCTCCACCCTCACGGCGATGAAGGATTTGGGGCTGGACTGCTGTTTGCTCCTGCGCCGCTGGGCCGGTGTCAGTTGTCGAAGAGGTACCAGGGGCGAAAACGCAAGCATCTGTAACTTAATGTTGGACTGCGGGATGGATTTTGTAGTTTCTTAGGGGGGTAAATTGCAAAAGTGGCATGACGTACGTCCTCACCGTTACCTATATTATATAGTAGAGATAAGAATCCCGTCGATGAGAAGGATAAACTGATGGCCTGGAAAAAAAATCCTGGGTGGCGTTCTTTTTTGCAAAAAGTTCCACCAATTTTATTGATAATCATCCATAGTACACAACGAGGCCAAAAAAGTAATAAAAATTATTACGAAATCCTTAGACAACCTAACGGCGACTCCGGTTCAAAAGAGCTGCCGCGCAAACGGTACAACCGTAGTACAAAACGT
Source organism: Poa annua (assembly GCA_026929855.1). NCBI lineage: Eukaryota > Viridiplantae > Streptophyta > Magnoliopsida > Poales > Poaceae > Poa > Poa annua. The sequence goes on from CM049433.1 coordinate 80,537,621, forward strand.
GTACGCACTGACAACATAAATTTTGAATCGGGGTGAGTACTATTTGTTATTTGTTTAAAGGAGTGTCGCCCAATTTAAATCTTTTTGGGATGATAATTCGGAAACGGATTTTTCCCCTTAAGGGACTGCCGACTGGTACGGATCGATCTAGACATGGACAAAGAAATCTCAAAAGAAAAACAGCACGGACAACGCGGTGGTTGGCCTTTCGTCTATGGTGCAAACCTACCATGGCCTTGAGAGAAACTTTTTTGGGAAAAAAGACAATTGTATTAAGTCATATTAAGTAATATGGGAATTGTTTATACAATTTTGCAGGACATTCTCCATCACGCAGGATGTGACTTGACCATGCAAAACCCCACAACACAACCCTCTAAAGTAGTCTAAACCCAAGCTGGGCAATCTTGAAAGAAACTAAAGGACACACTGTATCAGTAGTGGTACTTTTTTTTTCCAACCGGGCCTCAACCCCTTTCCATTAAGAATAACGGAAATACACCAAGTTCAAACCAGAGAGAGGGGGGAGAAGCGAGTTGGACGCAGCAGCAGGAAACCTGCTGTGTACCGCCTCGACTCGAGACGCACACTACAGGGCAAAAACCTGCTGCCACCAAGTACCAATATTACAACTAGCAAAGCTAACAAACCACCTAAAGTGGGGGAACATAAGTCCTGCGAAACAACTTCAAAGTGACTAGACCAAACTATGACCAAAATAACACTCCAGGATGACAACAAACTTTTATTCTCGCAGGATCCATCCACAGCACCTCACGCGCCTGTGATCATCAGCACCCTTCTGGCTGCTGCTGCTTCCCCAGCACCAGAACTCTTGGAGTATGCCGCCGCCGCCGCTTGCATCAGCATGGCCGCTCCATTCTTCATGGTTTCCTCACCTCCTTCTTTCATCAAACCTGCCCAATACAAAAGTAATGAAGCCACCAGGTACACCACTTCAAAAGGTGTGTGCATCTTATGATCCTCGAAAGTTATCTTGTTTCGAGTTTTCCAAATTGCCCAACAGATGGCTGCCAGACCAGCCATATAAAACTGTTCCCCATCTGGGAAGTATGCATAAAACCGAGCAAAAGCTTGCCACAGACTCGCGGGAATCAATTGAGTGCCCAGAACACTAGCCACAATCCCCCAAACGCACTTAGCAACCGAGCATTGGAAAAACAGATGTTGTGCAGTTTCAGTTTCTTTACAAAAGGAGCAAATCGGTGCCCCAGGCCATTTCCTTTTTCGCATATTATCTCTTGTAAGAATAGCATCACGAAACAACTGCCACATGAAAATCTTTATTTTCAAAGGAATTTTAGCTTTCCAAATCCATTTGTTATCTGCACCCGATAAATCTTTTTCTATATACTGATAAACTGACTTGGTCGAAAATTTGCCATTACCATTCAATTTCCAGGAAACCACATCAGGTTCATTAGAAAATTCATAGTTATGCACATTCTGAATAACTCTATTCCACTGTTCTAATAAAACACCTCTCAATGTTCTCCTAAACTGTAGATCATAGTTGCAATCAACAACATATTTCATGGTGCACAGCTGATCATGACAGATCAAAAACAGCTCAGGAAACTGCTCACATAAAGGAGCAATCCCATCCCACTCATCTAACCAAAAACGTACCACATCACCTTTTTTCAATGTCACCTTCCTTCCAGCCATATAAGTATCCTTTAATTTCAATAAAGCTTTCCAACAGGGTGAATCATGAAACTTAGCATGTACTTCTGCAACAGATTTATTATACAAGTATTTTCTCCTCACAATCTGTTGCCATAAACCATCTTGTTTCTCAAGTTTCCACCACCATTTTGTTAGTAGACTAATATTTTGCTTCCTCAGATCCTTGATCCCCAGCCCACCTTTGGCCTTAGATCGACAAACTTTTGACCATTTAACTAAGTAATACCCTTTGGTCTTTTTCTTTCCCCTCCAAAAGAATCTTCTTCTATGTTTATCCAGACGTTCAATAAACGTTTTATTAAACAGGAACATAGACATTGTATAAGATGTTAAATTTGATAGGCAAGTATCAACCAAAACCAACCTACCACCAGAAGTGGCTGAGTCTCCAACCCAAGCATCTAGTTTTTTCACAAACTTCATATCAATACACTCCAGATCCATGTTTCTAAGATTTTTAAAGGTAACCGGCACCCCTAAGTATTTCATAGGTAACGATGCCACTCTACATCCAAACATCTCAGAATAAAATTGTGCTATCATATCATCTCCCCCAACCATGAATAACTCGCTTTTTTGATAATTAATCTTTAACCCCGACATAACTTCAAACATATATAAAAGAAGCTTAAGGTTCAAAGCCTTCTCAGGATCATGAGAAATGCATAACACCGTGTCATCTGCATATTGCATGATAGCAATGCCCCCATCTACCAGATCAGGAGATAACCCATCAATAAGACCAGCCTGTTGGGCTCTAATTACCATCTTAGTTAGACATTCAGCAGCATTATTGAACAAGAAGGGAGACAAAGGATCACCTTGTCTCACCCCCTTAGCACTCTGAAAGTAAGGTCCAATTTTGTTATTTATCTTAACAGATACAGTACCATTGTGTAAGATTTGTTTAATCCACCCACACCACATAGCAGAAAAGCCTTTTAAACGATGACACTCAAGTAAAAAGTCCCAATTTACTTTGTCGTATGCCTTCTCAAAATCAAGTTTAAGAAAGACAACTACCTTTTTTCCCACATGAGCCGAATGCATAATCTCATGCAAGGACAAGACCCCATCCATGATATTTCTTTTCTTAATAAAAGCATTTTGATTTAGGCTAATCAATTTATCCATGAAAGGTTCCAATCTAATAGTTAGCACTTTTGTGATCAATTTGTAGATACATCTGAGCAAGCAAATGGGCCTATATTGACTTATTTTCTCAGCATCAGACACCTTAGGAAGCAAAGTGATAACACCATAGTTCAGCCTTTGAACATCTATTTCACCAGCATGAAAACAATGAAACAACCTCATCACATCCTCCTTAATCACCTCCCAACAGTGTTGATAAAATTCAACCGGGATATTGTCAGGACCAGGAGCTTTATTAGTGTCCATGGAAAACAAAGCATTTTTCACTTCCTCGATGAGAAAAGGTCGACACAATTTTTCATTATCACTGTCATTTAACTTTTCATGCGCATCCCACATATTTTCCCCCATCTTAATAAGATTACCAGGAGCTGGTCCAAAAAGCTCTTTATAGTATTCAGTAGCATGCTTGATTAAGTTATCAGTACCTTCAATATTAACCACACCATCTTTCAAATTAATCATGGTATTTTTCCTCTTGCGCCCATTAGCTACCCTATGAAAATAGCTTGTATTTTGGTCCCCCTCCAGCAACCATTTCTCATGAGATCTCTGGAACCACTGAAGCTCTTCTTCAGCATAGATCTCTAATAAGGCAACATCAATCTCAGTTTTCCTCTGATATAAATCAGGAGGCAACCCCCCTTCTTCTTCTAGATTTTCAAGAGTTGCCAATTCCTCCTTGAGCTCACATTTCAATTTCTTATTATGACCATAAATATTCGATCCCCATCCCTTAAAATATTTTTTAATTCTCTTTAACTTGATATTAATGATATCAATTGGATCATTACTCTTTACTTCCTTAACCCAAATCTTTTCTACAGAGGGAAGGAACACCTCATTTTTTAACCAGGAAACATCAAACCGAAACTCTCTAGCTTTACTTGTTGACACTGATGCTTCACCAGTATCTAGAAGTAAAGCATTGTGATCTGATAACCTCTTACCAACTTCCTCACAGATACTAAAGGAAACATATACTCCCAATCAGGAGACATTAAAACTCTATCCAACTTTTCTAAAGTGGGAATAGCATGCTTATTAGACCAAGTATATTTTCCACCATGCATAAAAATCTCTCTCAAACCCATAGTGTGAATAATAGAATTAAAAAGATCAGATGAATGAGACCCAACAAAAGATGTATTCTTCCCCCCACAATGCCTCAAGATATTAAAATCACCTCCTACAATATAAGGCATAAGAAGACCACTACAAAAAGAAGCTAGCTCGGCTAGGAAATCATTTTTAAACGCTTCCTGTGCAGCCCCATAAACCACAATCAAAGCCCAATTGCATTTTTTAATTTTGTCCCACACCACAAACTGAAGCATAAACCTACCAGCTTTAAAACCACTCACTTCCAATATTTCATTTCTTACACCACACAAAATACCACCAGAGCGTCCCACTGAAGGAACCCATTTCCAAAAGAAATTGTTCCCAGGGTCAATATTTCTGAAAAAGCTTTGCTTATAATCTTTTTTCATTGTCTCCTGAATGCCAATAAAGTCCAAGGCATAATCATTCATCATATCACGAATACAAGTACTCACCCCTTTCTTTCCCACCCCTCTACTATTCCAAAAGCCCCCTTTCATTTAAATCTGGTGGGTTTTCTTCTATTCCTGACAACTCTCCCAGGAATATGGGGAGAGGCATCATTCTCAGCCATATGAATTTTCTGACTCCTAGTAACAGGCCTAGCAACCTGCACCACACTTTTCCTACGAGCATATTTCTTTTTTCTATTTTCAACCAGTACAAACTGACCATCATCAGGTTCCTCCTCATTTACCCAGTCCATACATAAAGGGGTAGATTCTCCCACATTATTTTCAATATACAACATGTTTTGTTTTAATGCATGATTCACATTTTTATCCACTAACTCAGATCTAGCAACATCAAGTTCCCTAATCAAGTCAATGGCAGTGAAATCATTATCAGGAATATGTAGCCCCATTTTAGTTGCTCTAAGCATGATTTCTTGATTAGACAACACATCAAAAGAATTAGCCGAAGGAGGAGGTTGAGAAGCTTTTATACCTTCCAAGTTTCTCTTTTTAGACAAATTCATGGCCTTATCAGCAACTTTTTCATTCCCCATCTCATGAATCCTTGAGCTAAACCGAGTACCAGCTTCCATCTCCACTCCCCCCATTACACCACCATCCTTCTCTTTCTCAGCAGATTCAGGAGATTGTACCATGTATTGAGGTGACCCAGTTAAAGGAGACTGAGATTCCTCGGATATGTCAGTAACAACAGGTAATGCTGGCCATTCTTCATCAGACAACTGCATTGTTCCACTGTTTCCAGCAGCATCCACCAACTGTTCACCATCACCACACCTCGGTTGATTCGCCACTTGCTTGTTGTCTTGGATAAAAGGGACCACCCACTTGTTCACTGCTACCTGTTCTTCCACCATTTGTTTCTGAGCATTTTCTCTTGCTATTTTCTCAATAAGCAGCTCCTGGTCATCTCCACTATATCCATCACACTCCTGTGTGGATACCACATTATCTTGTTCACTCATCACAGACCTCCCATGCCTCACAGAACCAGTTTGACTGCAGATATTGTGCTCCTCCGAAGCGTCCTCAAAGGTACCACCACTCTCATTGCCTCTGTGCCTTTTAGGAGATGGAGCACCAGAGTTAGGGTCCACCACCACATTTTCTTTTTCCTTAGGAGGCCCAGCTACAACAACTTTCTCAATTTCATAGAAAAAATCATAGAAATTGTCACCCAGGCAGCCCTCAGCACATGCAGGAATTTTATCCACATCCCTACACCCAATTAGCATCTTCACATATTCAGGCTTATGTAGAGTGGATAAGTCCAGTTCCAGAGTCACGCCAATCAGAGACCCAATATAGGCAACATTTGCTTCATTCCTCTTATCTAATGGAATGTTGCTGACTTTCACCCAGGCTTTTTGCAAGGCAGCTTTCGCCCCAACAGATGCTGTCCAGGTTGACAGTTTGATAGTGGCATCAACAGTTTTCATTTGCATTCTTTCCCCATAATAGACAGCCCGAGCAACTTCAGTAGCATTAGGGAATCGCATGATATATTGATTAGGCCCAATTGGCCTAGCAGTACATCTCCAAGTGTCCCCAAACAGAATATTAAATTCATGCTCAATTTCCCTAAAGGTAGCAGCACCCTGAGTTACGGTAATCACCACACTGCTAGATCTTTCCTTACTCTGTTGCGAAGAACTAGCATCAGGCATATAGAAAAAACCCAGCCCAGGAGTTTGAAAGCCACACATCGAAGCCACACATTCCCATGGTAGAATAGCCTGACAAATCTGAGCAGTATGTCCTAACCTCTTGCATCTCTCACAACGAGTAGTAGGACATTTGGTAGCACAGTGCCCCACCATCTTGCAATTGAGACAAGGAATTTTCTCACCCAGGGAACCAGTAGAGTCAGCGATTGCTTCCTGTCCACCAGCAACTCCACCTGTGAACGGCGCTGCTACTTGTTGCCGTCTCTTGTCAGCCTCTGCCGAGTCCCACGCCGCTTGCTCCCAACGGTCATTGGAGTTCAGCGACCCAGACCCCTTGCCTGAGTTGGAGGAGACCTGCGGCGTCTCCGTCCTCCCACCACGTTGCCAGACCATGTTGCCCCGGCCTCGGTCCGCTCGTCCATGAAACCGCTGGCCTCGGCGCCCCCCGTCGCCGAACCTGCCACCACCATCACCGAAACGCCCGCCGCCACCATCCCCAAAACGACCACCACCGCCTCCGCCATAACGACCACCACCTCCCTCGCCAAACCGGCCACCGCCGTCTCCCATCGCTCGGGAAGGAGATGCAGCAACCTGCGCGAAGGAACGCGGATCTCCCGCAACTTTGCCGAACCACCAGCCAAACGAATCCCTCGATGGCTCACCAGGAGGAGGAACCCTAGATCTCGCCCAAAAGTGACCCAGAATAGAGGGTAGGTCGAAGGAAACTGCTTCGCGAGAGGTAGGTGTGGGAGTAGATAAGACGCTCCCACTGGGTCCTACCTGTCGGCGACCGCCATTGTTGTCGTCCGAGCTCCACAAGCCCGGTACCTCCCTCTCTGTACTGGCCCAAACTGTAGCCGATGGGCTACTATAGCCCAACAACCGCTCGGGAATCTGATTCCCCGATCCCGCCGGCCCCGTCTCCGGTCTCGATCCCAAAATCCCGGCCACCGAAGTCCATGGCACCCCGCTCCCGCGGAAGAAAACGGCACGGCTGCGACAACTCTCCTCCTGCGCCAACCTCCCCTTCCACGAAGGTGCGAAGAGCTCCTCAATGGAGGAAGGGCAGGAATGAGAAAGCGAAGATGTCGTCGTCGATGAGGTCGCCGCCGCCGCCGCGGAACGAAACGTGCACGACACGCTCATCCCTTCCCGGTGGCGATGATGGGCTAACGACTTTTCCACTCGAAGATGAAGAGTCAAAAACATATGAAAAGTCACAAATGCAAAAAGCCTCATCAGTAGTGGTACTACTTTGACATACAGTTCATGTCTCGTGCGTCGTGTCGACATGGAATCGTAGAGAATATGCGATGCAAACTGTGGACTGTGGTGGCTTGGCTTTTCCGTATTCAGTGTTCTTATCCGTAGCTACATCTATTATTTCGACTTAGATGCCACCTGTGTGCCAAAGAAGCCCAACTGAACGTGCAGCGCGGTGATCAGCAGACACACTTGTATATATCGCTTGTTGCGAGTCTTAATACCACTCGCCCGTTGCGATCGCGTGTGGGCCGGCCCAGCACCAGGTTTATTTTTTAAAAGGATTTTTTTCCTGATTCTTTTTTTTCTTTCATCTGTATATTTTTTCTCTTTAATTTTCATTTTTGAAAAGAATTTTTTCAAAATTTTAAACATTTTAAAAAAGACCAATTTTAAAAAGTGGACCATTTTTCAGATTGAAACCATTATTTTTTTTGAATCATTTAAAAACAAACATTTTCCAAAATCTGACCATTTAAAAAATGAATAATTTTGAAAATATAAACCATTCAAAAACTTGAACATTTTCAAATATGAAACATTGAAAATTATGTTCAAAATATTTTAAATAAATTCCAATCTTTAAAAGTAGGAATTGTAAATAATAATAAATGTGGACCGAGCATGCATTGCGAGGTGTTGGGCCAGACTCCAAGCCCATGTAACCAACACTCGCTCGCTCGTGCGGGCATGTCGGTAGGTTCGTCTCGCAAGGAGCGATATGTTGGGCTTTGTAAACTACAAGTGAGAGAATCCTATATGCCTCTCAATGAGGCACCAGTCCTTGTGCCAAGAAACACCTAGCTTATGAAAAACGACCCATTAACATTTTCCATTTCTTTATTTCTTGTTTTTCTACATTTCTATATTATTTTAAGTTTTTTGTTTCTATGTTGTGTCTTTATTTGTTCCTATTTCTATATTTTTTTGAATTTCTTCATTTTACTTTATTTTAGAAATTATTTTATTAAACCTTAAGAACCTATGCTTTTACAGAAAAAATGTTTTAAATTTTTTCAAGATGTTCTGAAAAAGTTAAGTCTGTTGAAAAAGGCTTACGGATAAAAAAAATGTTCACGTGGTTCAAAAAGGTTTATGGGTGGTTTGAAGTATCCATGATGTTCAAAACAATTCACTTGGTTAAGAAAAATGCTGATGGGTTCAAAAATTATTCATGATATTAAAAACACTTTTATGTGTAATCTTCATAAGGTTTATAAAAGTTTACGATGGTTCCGTTTTTTAACCATTGAACTGGATTTATAAATAAATAAATTGAAACTTGACTTTTTTCATATTTATGAAAAGTAAACAATAAAAAGAATTTAGAAATAAGAAATTAGAACCAAAAAATATTTAAACTAGTAATAAACATTATAAAAGATAGGGCTGAAAAAAGAAAAAGAAATTTACCTGTTATAACAAGCGCATTTCACTCCGCTTAAATTGGTATGTTTTTTTTTCCAGTGGGAGCTTAAATCGGTATATAGGAGCGCCCTAGCTAGCTGGTGCAAGGATGCGAGGCATAGACATATTCTTATATTGGGCTTCTTTGTAAGTGGACAAAGAACATAGCAACAACATGTCATAGGAGAAATCCATTCTTGAAATACAAACATTTGTCGCGTATAGGTAGTCCATAAACGTTTTTGTTTGCATATGGCCTTTAAGAAAGGATTATATGATGCTTGATACAACGGTTGCATCATGCAAATGCTGCAAATTATCTAAACGTCACAAGTTGTACTAGAAGGAGAAGGCGCGTGTTGCTGCGCCCATTTTTCCTATGTCATCCAATAACTTTAATATCTAAGAAAAAGATTGATTCTAATAAACAATAAATTTGCCGATGTAATTTATGGCATGGATGAGCATGAAGAAAATAAATTTATAATCAAAATATCATAGATAACCTTGGCCACGCCTCCTGTCGACATGAATGACCAATATTTCGGTACATGTCCTAAATTCAGTACAAACGAAGGGTTGCACATTGAACTGACACGTACCAAGTTCCTAATTATTTTGTTAATGGCCACCAAAAGAAGTACATCTACAAGATGGCATTGGCACTCCACCAGAAAACATCAGTATCAAAAGAAGAGCAATTGTAATTGTGCACACAAACACTATGCAGTCCAATTCTGCAATGAATTAAACAATGATAATACATGCTAGTTTTCGGAGCTTGATATTTGGAGGCTGACTATGCCACGGAATGCAGTGCGCATGCATTTACCTTTTCAGTAATATTATACAACATAATTAACTGAAAGTGAAGAAATAAGTTGCCAGTCCAAATGAAGAATGACATTGCACTTGCACACACTCCGTCCAGTAGATAAAAGTCTGCAAGATATTACGTGAACCCTTGTAGCCATAGTACCCGCTTACCCGCCTTCAACTGCAGTTTCTTATTTCAGCTAAGAACGCATTCACCACCTATTATTATAAATCTGTTTCCTGTCAGTTTTTAAGCTACAATACACGTGGTCTGCTCTAAAGTAAATAATACTAAGAAACAGAGAATCACAACTTTTGCCTAGTAAGTAGTAAGTTGTATGTTTCCCTTATTTTATAGGAATGTATGATGAACTAAAGGCGCATTTACCATGTCCGTCTATCCAACACTTTGGAAGAATTTAAATAGGGTAATAACTAAATTTAAGCGATGACTGAAAAGGGAAAGGAAGTCAGGAAGCATATTTGGCCTAAAGTCACTACATAGTGACTCCCTCCAATTGAGTTCATACTTGTTTGGACTGTCAACCTAAACCATTCGACAAAAAATTCCCTCAATGAATCAAGTAACCAGACAGAAAGGATACACTTTCCTTTGTTAGCACTTAGATTAATTTGACAGTAAAGTATGTTATTGATGGCTTCTGCACAACTTCCAGTCTTCCTGTCCCACAAAAACCAACAGTAAAGGCAAATTCTGGCTCCGAAAGATCATTGGTTTCACAACTTTGTGAAAGAAATACTTCATGAATCCATGACTACCGCCAAGGAATGTCGCGCACTGTCGACGAAAACATGAAATATGGACCCTGCGAGATTGGAAAGGCGTAGCATATATCTGTAGAAAGTTCAAGTTTGACGAATGGTGAGATCGTAACACCCAAATAAACAAACATGAGAACTCCGTGACCAATTATCTGTAAAGGTAATATCATGCTAGTAATCTATAACAGAAGAGGCAGTACAGAGAACACTTATCATACATATCGTCATTGAAAGTGTTTCTTTATTTAGTAGTTTGAGTCACCAACTATTCTTTGCCAGGAAGAGAAGATGTCCCTTGTGCCCTCAATATATATTCAACAACCTGTTGTTCAGAGACAATGTTCCGCTGATCCATAGTATAAATCAGAACATCCAGAAACAATAGTTGGGACTTGAAAACAATAAGTTAGAGACAACTAAGGGAAGTACTAATATAAGAAACAAAACTGGATCTCACAGGAACAAAGCTAGAGACTACAATTCAGTAATCTTGAGGTCTATGACCGACATATTTGGTTTACATTCACTCATGAAAAAACAAAAGAAAGACAACAATTCTGTAACATCAAATCATCAGACACAATTCAGGCTGCAACACAGACTCTATGATGCGTTTGATGTTCCATACTCTAAATATATGAACAATGGAGGTCAATAAGTACATACTATTATCGGAAATATATATTAATACCAAGGGAAATAAACTATTAACTATGCTAGAATTTATTTCTTATCTACTTTTTGATAATATATGAAATAATGTTTAACATGAAGAAATTTGATCTTATGCCCTTAAGCATTCCTTCATGAGTGATACCTCATCACTATATTTTAATATGTTTCGACCTACATTAATAAATCTCCAAGATGAAAACCTAGATCCCTTGAGGTCAAGTGGAGGGAGTGATGGTAGAGTAGGCATTACTGTAACATCTTATTGCCAATTCCTGCAAGAAAACAAATGTAGGTGATATTTTCTATTGAACTACACACAAAAAGAATCTCACATATATTTATGTTGTTATAATGATGACTAAATAGCGGATATAGTAAAGCATAGACCCTTTAAAGCCATGGGCTCTCACCAAATGGCGAGCCACTGCGAGAGCCAGTGTCCTACATAAAGTTACTTCTGAATGCATATGAATAAGCAACAAAACATATGGTCTGCAGTGACAATCAATCCTTTATGTAATCTTTGGATGAGTTATCCTGCTAGAACACTTTTGTTTTGAATTAGATGTCGTCACTGCTCACCTAGCGCGTACCATGCAGTCATTTTTTTTAATGTTGGCATATAAAGTGGGTATGAACAAAAAGAAACACTTGATTGAACAAAGACAAAAATTATCAAAACATAGAAAATAACTTAAGTACTCTAATACTCGTATTTACAAGGTAAACCAACTCATAATGACACATGAGAAGTGTTCATCGTCATGTACCTTAAACATACATGTCAGATTAGCAGGTAACAGAATACAGGTGTATTCTATCTCATACCTCTAAATATTAATTAGCTACCACCAAACGAGCAAAGCCTCCCAGCAGAGCTTCATGCCACAACTTTTAAAATCCGTATTTAATCTTCAATATCATATCCAATGAATTTTGACCAGCCGATTTGCGAGACCTCTATCATTTACCCCTGTCTCTGTCGGGGGGCTACCCCCGGGTAGGGTAAAGGCGAGGATAAGATACTCGAGTTTACAGTGGTAAATATCCTTTGCCTGACGCCAAAGGTCATGTGACTCTTCGGAAGGGGAAGGGACGCCTTTTGGAGGTACGCAGGGGGTGGCTCTTGGGAAAGGTCACGAGGTGCCCTTTGGGGGATGCAGGGGTCAGGCTGTCTCCCCTGGTGATATTATAAATAGACCCCCAGCCCCTCACTCTCACTCAGGCAGAGATTTCTCCTAAGAACCAGCTTCTCGAAGATGTCTTTGGGAGCAAGCCTAAGACATCTTCGTGTAGCTGGGCCTAGGGGCATTCTCTTGTGCAACGACAGAAACCGGTGCTGGTGAGCCGGGTCCTGGTCAGACCAAGTTGTATGCTTGGCCGACTTAAGCTTATGTCGGAGGTAGCCGGCATGTTCTAACCGACATTATCATGTCGGCATTGTCTCTATCTATTGTGTGCAGGAAGGAGGTTCCGGCATAGGCATGTTGGAACTCTGGGAGGCGTTCAGAGTAAGCAGGCCCGGCACATCCCTGCCGGGATGCGACGGAGGACCCGGCATAACCATGCCGGGATAGGCGAAACCGTCCGACATATCCTATGTCGGGCAGGAAGTCAAGGCCAGGTACAGGGCAAGGACACTGTCCCATCTGACACGGAAGTTAGGTCACCTCCCGTCTGACACGGGTGCGGGACAAAAGGCATAAGACAAGGGCGACGTGACTATTCCGAGGTACTGGCAACTGACAGACAGGAGACTTGGCATGAAGAAGGCACGTCTTATCTCTGACAGGGGAAGCATCATTACCTAGGCAGGCGGCGGCTATGGCAAGAGGCATCATGACCTACCTCGGCCTATGTCGGATAGCCCGGCTGCTAGGTCATGGTAGGGACGTCGACATTGCCGTTGGACTGAAGCAGTTGTCCGGCGGGGCCCGACTGGATTAGGGTTCCCGGGCAACTCGGCCGGACCTCTATAAATAGCGCCATAACTCCTCCTGGGAGGGAGAGACACCAACCAGAGAGCAAAAACTATAGTCTCATTCACTGCTAGAGCTTTTACTCCTCCCTCACTTGTAGTTCATCCTAGTTCTTACCAAAACAGCTCAAGGAGCACCTTGTAGATCCTGTGAGACACATATAGAGAGAAGCAAGGCAGGAGTAGGGGTGTTACCTCCTCACGAGGGCCCCGAACCTGGGTACATCGTGCGGGTTTGTGGTGCTGTGTGGGTTTGCTTGTGTTCCTGGGTATTCCAGTTGTTCTTGCTTGTTCTTGAGCCGAGGGAAGTCGGCTTGTGTCTGTTCCTTGTTTTCTCTTGCGTGAGCTTCTTAGCTCGCTAGCCCTCCCCGGATCCACCAGCGTCCATCGTCCCCACACATTTAGCCATCCTATGGCATCTGCCGTGATACCACCACGACAGTTGGCGCCCACCGTGGGGCGAGTAGAGGCGCTGGCTGGTGTACCCATCCGGACGGGTTCAGTGCGGGTTCTCTCCGGCCTTGTCGTCAAGTTCGGCGACATGGAGTTCGTCAGCGACAACGCCGGCTGCTTCCGCGGCAGGCCGTTTCCGGCCAACGGCTGCGTCATCGAGTTCGGCACCTTCGCCACCTATGTCGCCACCGAGCTCGTCTGCGAGTACCCGGCGCAGGTGCTCGTGGCCGAGGATCCCCCAGCTGTCTGTGCGGCTCGCGGCCGGCGTACCACTCGCCCCGAGAGCTGCGCGGTCATGATGGCCGGGGTGACGGCTCCTCCGGCAGAAGACCCTGTCTTCGAGCCCGAGGCAAGGTCGATCCGGAGCGCCAAGCAGGCACTGGAGAGGCAGGGCCATGGCGGCGCCGAGACATCCCGTGTCCCGGTAAGGACTGAACCTCTTAGAGATACAGTAGAGAGGTTGACTGTGCCGGGGGCAGCTGAGCTTGCTGGAGGAGGCAGAGAAGTTAGCGGAGGTCCGGAGGGACTTCGACCGAGTTCAGCGTGAGTATGACGCGGCTCATGGTCTCTCGCCGATAGGAGGTCGGCCGAACCGTGAGGCCGAGGTACGCAGAAGAGGAAAGGGCCTCAATGCCGAGATAGATCGGGATGGTAGAGCTACATCCAATATGACTCCTAGCTTAATGTCGGCGGCTAGGCCGAATTACAGCTCTCCGGCCAAGACCCTCAGGGCTGCCGAGGCAGCAAGGGCCGAGTTATCCGGTCTAACCGGAGAGGCTCGCCGTAGACAGCAGGACCGAGTCAACGAGCTGGTGGAAGTAGCAACCCGGCAGAACGAGGCTGTCAAGAGGGCCAATGGGGCCGCGGGTGGATCTCAGATTGTCCACTCGACCAGAGCTCCCAGCGGCCGGTCCAGAGGACAGGCTTCCTCTCCGCATGTCGGGGGAAACCAGGACCGGAGTAGGAACCCCGGAGGAAATCAGCAGCTCCAGATGCTGACATACGATCCGGCTTATGCCGGGCAGCAAATCGCGGAACAGGGCAATGTTGGGCAGGCCCAGAGCAGAAGCCGACAGGCTCCGAATAATCGGAATGTCGGAAATGCCAACTCGGTTGGTCGAGGACACCCACCTCGGTATCCAATGCCGAATCCAGCCCCGAGGCGTCAAGTTGTTGGAGCAATGCCGCAGCGGCAGTTGGGCGGACAAGACGTCAGCCGGTATGATGACGGCAACTCGGCATTGGCCAGGGCTGGGTATCATGCTTATGAGAGTGCTCTGGGGTCTCGACTGGGAACTCGCCAGTTAGACCCGAATGATGCTCGTTACAAGCTAGATCGGATATATCGATCCGAGCTGATGGAAGAGCAAGGCCCACCCGGTCCTGCTTGCTTCGGGCCCAGAATCATGTCGGAGCAGCCTGTCCCCCACTTTCAGTTGAACAGGGGAGCCAAGACTTACGACGGCAGCACCAAGCCGGAGGACTGGTTGACCGACTATGTGACAGCAGTGCACATTGCCGGGGGAAACCGCCGGTGGGCGGTACGGTACATCCTGCAGATGCTTGAGGGACCAGCCCGAATCTGGTTGAACAACTTGAGAGAGGGAAGTGTCAACAGCTGGCTGGACTTCGAGGAAGCCTTTGTCAGTAACTTCTCCAGTACCTACAAGAGACCAAACCGACCTCAGCAGCTTGCGATGTGCAGGCAGAGGGACAATGAGACTAACCGATAGTACTTGACTCGGTGGAGCACAATTCGCAATTCCTGTGAAGGAGTTGTGGAGGCCCAAGCCATTTCATGGTTTGCGCAGGGATGCCGACATGGCTCCATGCTTTGGCAGAAACTGCAGAGGGAGATGCCGGCCACCTTGGCCGAGACAATGAGAATTGCCGACAGCTATGCTCTCGGTGATCCGATGCAACCTCAGCTGGACTCGGGCGAACCAAGTAGGAGGAACCCGGGGAACAACAGATCCGGGCAGGGCAGAAACAATGACCGGCATGATTTCGGCCAGAAAAGAAGGGAGCCCGACTTTCGCTATGCCTCGCAGCAGGTGGCGGCGGTAGCCGGTGAACGAGGCAGTACCGGTAGCAACCAGCGGCAGAGAACTGATGGCCAGGGTGGGGGCCAAATTCAGGAGGTAAAGAAGACTTGGGCCGAGCAGAGGAAGCCCTTGACGTATGAGGAGATGCTGGACAAGCCCTGCTGCTATCACACTTTCGAGCCCAACCGACCGGCCAACCACACAACTCGGCAGTGCAGCTGGTACCAGCGCATGCGGCAAGAAGGTGCTCCAGGGGGATCTCTGGTAACTGCCCCTGAAAGGCCTGCGGCTCCAAGACCTCCGGCACCAGTGAGTGGGGCCAATGCTGTCCGGGTTAACCCGCCAGTCCAGAGGCGACCACCGGCAAGGCCGGTAAACATGGTAAACGTCCGGGGTAACAACAATACCGGTCTTAGCAACCAGGGCAGGTACCCACCGGGTGACTATCAGGAAGCTCATCAGAGCTATGTGGTCTTTGTGACCGAGCCCACTGACAAGAAAAGTCAGCGCCAACGCACTCTGGAGGTGAACGCCGTCATGCCGGCGGTACCCAAGTTCATGCACTGGTCCGAGATGGAGATCACCTGGGGTCGGAAGGATCACCCCCGATTTATGCCTAAGCCGGGAGGCTACGCCTTGGTTGTGGACCCGACATTCATCGGGCCAAGCATCAACGTCCGGTTCAGCAGAGTCCTGGTCGACAATGGCAGTGCCATTAACATCATGTATAAGGACACAATGCTGAAATTGGGAGTGTCCCTGAACACGCTGTTGCCGACCCACACGACCTTCCATGGCATTGTGCCAGGGGTTTCTTGCTCGCCTATGGGCAAAATCTGGATAGATGTGTTGTTCGGAACCCGGGAGAACTGCCGGACCGAAAGTCTTGAGTTCGAGGTGGTGGACCTCGAGAGCCCGTATCATGCCCTGATTGGCCGACCTGCTCTGGCCAAGTTCATGATCTCCACTCACATGGGCTATCTGAAAATGAAGATGCCAGGTCCGAATGGCACAATCACCATCTCGGGGGATTACAAACGCTCTATCGAGTGTGCTACTGCCGGCTCTTGCTTGGCCGAGTCGTTGGTCATAGCCGAGGAGAAGAAGAGAATCCAGCAAGTGGTGACGCTGGCACAAGCCTCCCAACTCGGCGTGCCCGGGATGGCGAACCCGGAGCAGCATGCTTCCTTCCAGCCACCAAAGGAGACCAAGAAGGTCGTAGTAGACCCGGCTAACCCAGAGCACCGGGTGATCGTCGGCACCAGCCTGGACAGCAAATAGGAAGGCGAGCTCACCGACTTCCTCCGTGAGAATCGGGATGTCTTTGCTTGGTCGAATGACGACCTTCAAGGAGTTCCGAGGGAGTTGGCTGAGCACTCGTTATTCGTGAGGCCGGATGCAAAGCCGGTGAAGCAACCAACAAGACGTCTCTCGGACGAGAGAAGAGCCGCGATCATGGAACATCTAGCCGTATTGCTTGCGGCTGGATTTGTGATGGAAGTACTGCACCCGGACTGGTTGTCTAACCCGGTCCTGGTAGAGAAGAAAAAGGATGACCCTCTCCTGGCCAAGGTGTGGCGCATGTGCATCGACTTCACCAACCTCAACAAGGCCTGCCCGAAAGATCCTTTCCCGCTCCCCCGGATAGATCAAGTGATCGACTCCACTGCCGGGTGTGAGCTTTTGTCTTTCGTAGATGCGTACTCTGGTTTTCACCAGATACCTTTGAACCCGGCTGATCAATTAAAAACTGCTTTTATCACCCCGTACGGGGCTTATTGCTATCGTGTCATGACCTTCGGGTTGAGAAATGCCGGTGCCACTTATCAAAGATGCATGCAGAAATGCTTGCATGAGCAAATAGGTCGGAATGCAGAGGTGTATGTCGACGATATAGTCATAAAAACAAAAGAAAAATCCACTCTGATCGATGATCTGAGGGAAACATTCGTTAACTTGAGAAAGTTTCGAATGAAGCTTAACCCGGATAAGTGTACTTTCGGTGTACCGGCCGGAAAGTTACTCGGTTTCCTGGTGTCTAGCCGGGGTATCGAGGTTAACCCGGGCAAGATCCGAGCTATCGAAAGCATGAAACTGCCCACTCGCCTTAAAGATGTACAAAAATTCACCGGATGCCTGGCATCCCTAAGTCGGTTTGTGAGCCGGTTAGGAGAGAAAGCTTTGCCTTTGTATCAACTCATGAAAAAGAGTAAAACCTTTATATGGACACCACAAGCAGATGCAGCTTTAAATGACCTGAAAAAGACACTCTCAAATGCACCGGTGTTGGCATCTCCCTTACCCAAGGAGCCGATGTTGCTCTATATCGCGGCTACCAACCGGGTTGTAAGCGTGGTGATGGTGGTGGAAAGAGAAGAGGGTGGTGCAGAGGCCCGTATATTACCTGAGTGAGGTGCTCTCCCTCTCCAAGCAGAATTACCCGCACTACCAGAAGATGGCCTATGGTGTATACCTGGCGGTCACCAAGTTGAAACACTACTTTCAAGAGCATCCGGTTACAGTGGTGAGCGAGGCTCCCTTGTCCGAGATTATAGGGTGCAAAGATGCCAGCGGCCGAGTTGCCAAATGGGCCATCCAGTTGTTTCCGTACGCCCCGACTTACGAAAGGAGGGACGCCATTAAGTCGCAGGCGCTGCCGGACTTCTTGGTGGACTGGGCCGAGATGCAATATGAGCCTCCCCCGCCCGACTTCAATTTTTTGGAAGATGCACTTTGATGGATCCAAGGCAAAAATCGGGTTGGGTGCCGGAGTGGTCCTCACTTCTCCGAAGCAAGATGTACTGAAATATGTGCTCCAGATTCATTTCTCGGCATCCAACAATGTGGCTGAGTATGAGGCACTCGTGCATGGCCTCAATGTCGCTAAGGAAATCGGCATCCGGCGGGTAGAATGTTATGGTGACTCGGATTTGGTGGTGCAGCAGGTGTCGGGAAATTGGGACGCGTTGGATGCCAACATGGCGTCATACCGGTTCCATGTACAGAAAATTTCCGGATTTTTTGAAGGATGCGAGTTCAAGCACATACCCCGGGGAGAGAATGAGGCTGCGGATGTATTGTCCAAGCTGGGGTCATCACGGGACGCGATCCCACCCGGCATAGCTTTGGAGCACTTAAGCAAACCGTCAATCAAGCCATCACCCGAGTCAGAGTCCATATTCATCCCGAAGAACTCAGTAGCAGAAGCTGTGCCCATGGAGGTTGATGTCGGGAGCATTTGGCTCAGCTCGGGGACTGCGCAAGGTATGTCGGCGGAGGTGATGTCAACCGAGCCTATGGAAATAGACGCCCCAATCTTCCCCGTGCGGCCGGTGCCGAGTTGGGCGCTACCAATCATGGCATATATCATGGATGGGACCCTGCCGGACAATGAAGTGGAAGCCAGGCAGGTGGTGAGAAGGGCCAAGGCTTACACGGTGATCAACCAAGAGCTGTATAAGAGAAGTGTCACTGAGGTGCTGCAGCGTTGCGTTGACACGGAGGAAGGGCAAGAAATGCTGCTCGAGATACATCAAGGTGAATGCGGTCATCATGCCTCCTCAAGGGCACTGGTGGCAAAGGTCTTCCGGCACGGGTTCTATTGGCCTTCGGCTCTGCATCAAGCAGAGGATATTGTCCGGAAGTGTGGAGGTTGCCAGAGGTTTGCACACAGAATACACATGCCGGCGGCAGCACTGAAAACTATCCCCATCACATGGCCGTTTGCGGTATGGTGCTTGGATATGGTGGGTCCGTTCAAGCCGGCGCGAGGTAACATGACTCACATACTAGTCATGGTGGACAAGTTCACCAAATGGATCGAGGTGAAGCCGATTCGGAAGTGTGATGGAGCTACAACCGTCTCATTTATGAAGGACATCATACTGAGATATGGTTACCCGCACAGCATTATCACGGACAATGGCACCAACTTTGCAGTAGGGGAGTTTGCTCGGTTCTGTGCGGAGAAGAGAATCCGGCTTGATGTGGCCTCGGTGGCTCACCCGGAGGCAAACGGGCAAGTTGAGAGAGCCAACGCATTGGTGCTGGCCGGCATAAAGGCCCGGTTGATAGAACCACTCCTGCGGACTCCGGGATGCTGGATAGAGGAAATACCGGCGGTGCTATGGGGTCTCCGGACCACACCCAACAGATCCACCGGGTACACACCATTCTTTATGGTGTATGGTGCTGAGGCAGTGTTGCCAACCGACATACAGTATGACTCGCCCAGGGTGGCGATGTTTACAGAAACCGAGGCAAGAGAAGCCCGAGAGAATGATGTCGACTTGCTTGAAGAAGCAAGAGAGTTGGCCCTATCTCGGTCAGCAATATACCAGCAGAACCTCCGACGCTATCATAGCCGGAAGGTGCACCCCCGGGTGTTCAGAGAAGGAGATCTGGTACTGAGGCTGATACAGCGAACTGCCGGCATGCACAAGTTATCCCCTCCGTGGGAAGGACCTTTTGTGGTGAGCAAAGCCCTGCACAATGACTCATATTATCTTATAGATGCGCAGGAAGCTAGAAAAGGTGTAATGGATAGAGCCGGCGAGGAAACCAAGCGACCGTGGAATGTAGCCCTACTTCGTCCCTTTTTCGCATAAAGGGCACAGTGTATGTATCTCGGTCCCTTTTGAATGAAATGTCGGCACCCCGGGATGAACTCGGGGACTGCTAGATCTTTATCTATGTTTATACTTCAGTTATTTCTTCGTTACCTGCGTACCGGCGTCTCGAGATGAAACTCGGGGACTGCCTTGTATATTTTGTGTTTATTGTCCATGTGCCGAATAAGCTTTCAACCTTGCTTCAAAGTTAAGTAATGTATGCTATGTGAAAGGATCTTGTGACTCGACTGACGGATGCCCAAAGTGGTAGTCAAGAGCAAAGATAATGGAAGGTGGTAAACACGAAAACGAACTCGGGGACTCGGTGTAGAAGCAATTCGGCACGTGTTGTGTGTTAACCCCGTCTTTCAGTTATTGTTCCGTTATGTCGAAAACCTTTGAACCTTAACTCGGGCATTTTCTAGTACCGTATGCTATAGTCGTGATTTTGTGACTCGACTGTCGAACGCCTGTATGGTAGACAAGAGCAAAAGTCACTAAGTATAGTAAACGAGAAAGTAAACTCGGGGACTCGGTGTAAAGTGATCCGACATGACTAGGCACTTGTTCGATTCAATAAGGCAAATAGCAAAGTATTCTACTTAAACTTGTATATATTACATATGCACCCGGCATTCCGGGGATTTGATAGAACTGTCCTCTAAGGTTTTACGCAGGAGGCTTGGGAGCAGGAGTCTCGGTAGCCGCGGTGGACTCGGTGGTGTCGGCAGCTCCCAGCTCGACGTTGACCTCAGCGGCGGTTTTCAGCTGGTCAGTCGAGGCCGACTTGGTGATGTCGGCGGCGGCGTCCTCGCTGGCTATGTCAGCAGTCCCGGAAGTGGAAGCTTTCCCGGAGGGCTGGGCTTTGCCGGAGGCCTTGGAGGTGTCGGGGAGGCTGCCTTGGTTTTCTTCTTCATCGTCCTCAAGGTCGTCGGCATAGTCTTCGTCATCTGAGTAGACCTCGCCCTCGACGTATTGGTGGGGCTGTGAGTAGCTGGCAAAGTAGTGCGCAGCGTCTTGTCGGAGCTGGATCTTGGCGGGATCGGTTGTCCACGCTGAGTTCTCGCGCTGCACCCGCACCTTCTGAAGATCGATCCCCTCATACCAGGATAGTATGAAGGAGAGTGTTTGGTCCGCACCGGCACGGGCGGCGGAGGATCTCCATTCCCGGAGGCGCCGTTCCGTCTTCATCAGCTCCTGGGCCAAGTCGGACACATTGTCCGGAGGCGTGGCGCCGGGCCAGAGCTTCCGATAGACGTGAACGCCGGCATCAAGGAGCTCCATCCCGATACTCTTGAGCGGCGCAAAGCGCGCGTTGAGTGCTACGAGGTGGTCCTCCACGTCCCACTCACCAGAGATGGGGCCGACTTCAGCCCTCTTCGCACGCGCCCGGTTGATGGCCTTCACCGCAACGGTGTGCGTGTGGGAGAAGTGCTCTGAGGAGAAGAAAGTTGTTGATAAGTTAGAAGGCGGGCCGATATAGGGTGTATATCGGCAAGAAAGTCAAGCAAGAAGGGATAAAGTTTGAGAAACTCACTATCCATCTGGTCGTTGATCTTCTTCAGTTCGGCCAGCCAGATGTCGCACTGGGATTTGAGGGTGTTGAGTTTTTTCTCGGCCAAGGTGGCGCGAGACTCAGTTTGCTCGAGCACTTCACCCTGAATCCGCACGGCGTCCGCCAGGGTCTTCTCCAACTCGGCCTTCTCTGTCTTGGCCTGCTCCAGTTCTTGTTGGAGCCGAGTTGAATTGGCCTGCTCCTTCTCCAACTCGAGCTTGTGCTCGGCGGCAACTCGGGCGGCGCTGTCGGCTGAAAAAAGCGACATGTCGGTTATAATGGTAAAGGGAACCTAGAGAAAGGAACGATGTTTCAGAAACAAGGAAGTATACCATGGCCCTGGTGCGCAGCCTGGAGCTCTTTGAACCGCCTCCGGAGGGACCCGTGCTCGACCAACAACCTCTGGAACACCCGGGTGCGTTCCTTGCTGCACGACTGGAATAGAAAGCGAAGTATTAGTGCAAGTTGTTGAAGATGCCAGCCGGGTAACCTTTACTCGGGCAAGTATTGTTACACGGCAGGAATCTCGGGGACTGGGTGCGAAGTGTTTTTTGAAGTTTCTCGCCGAATGGTCTTAACTCGGTCAAGTCTTAACCATTCGACCAGAACCTCGGGGACTGGAGATAGTGGATATTGGAAGGGCTTACCTCTGCAGCTGTTGTCAGTTGAAGGACCGCAGATTGAAGTGCATGCAGAGACTGAGCAACTCTCCCGGGCCCAGCCGGGTGGTCGATACTCGGGTCGGAAGAGGTAGCCTCGTTAATGTCGGCGGCGTTCCAATCCGTGTTGTACTGCTCCATCGAACCTGAAGAGTCAGCACTAGGCATAAGGAAACCTGAGCTCTCCAAGTCGGCAGCAGTGGCAACCCGGTCGACAGTGGCCTCCAGCATGCGCAGGGCCGCCGTCTTAACGGCAATGCGGGGAGGATGCACCACTTTGAGTTTACCCGGAGGAAGCTGACCTTTCTTGGCCGCCAACTGATCCGGGGTCGGGGCAGTTTTCTTCTTGGCGGCCTTAGTTGGTGCCTGGCACTGTTGTTGTGCAGATGGCTGCTTACTTGCAGCGAAGAATTGTGGTTCCGGCGGCGTTGGTTGCTGCGGGGGTGCGTCCGGCACCGCCGTGGTCTCGGTTTGTGCAGCGGCGGGACGCAATTGGTTGCCGCCAGACCCGACATCTCGGTCCGGGCTTGCTCGGCTCCCTTCCGCTGCGGTCTTAAATGTCGGCGGGGAGGCGTCGGACATGGCTATGTCGGCGGCTGCAGGTGTCGCCCGGGGTGGGCTGCCGACTCCGGCGTCTGTCGGGGCCGCCGGGTCATTCTAGTCTAGCTCGAGCGGGGCTCTGCGCATGAAATAAAAGGTTAGAGTGGATGAGGCAAAGAGGTCGAAAAACGAGAGGAAGGATGCTTACCCGGCAGCGGTCGGGATCTTCTTGCGGGAAAGTTTCTTGGTGGTTTTGGCCTTCTTGGCCCCCGGGTTGTCCGCGGCAGAGGTGCCGGCTCCCGCGCGCTTGCGCGCAGCTGCTTGGGTGCTCGGCGCGGCTGGTGGTGAAGGCAGAGGGTCAGCACAGGCCAAGGGAGTGGCGTGTGTGATCTCTAACATCACACAGTCGTCGTCGTCAGAATCGTCTTGGGGACGAGACCGAGTTCGAGGCTTACCCGGGCCGGAAGTGCGGGATACCGGGATTGACAAGTGGTCCTCGTCATCCGGATCTTCGGTGAGGGGAGTTGCCGGCATGGCATGGTCTGCGCGCCAACCACCGTTGGCCCACCTCTTGTCCTCCCGGGCTTGACGGTCAAACCTCTGCAAAAGGAAAATAGCGAGAAATGACTAAGGAAACAAGAAAGGCAAGAATGTGATATAGCTGCTATGTCGGTTGCTAGGTTATGTCAGACAGGAAGAACAAGAGCTTACCTTGGGCGGAGGATTGGCGCGGCTGTGTGGTTCAAGTCCCCATTCCCAGTCGTCTCCCATGGAGGTTTGGGCGATGGCTCGAACACGTCTGCGCACTGCCGGCTTGTCCAACTCGAACGGGCTGATCCGAGTTGGGTCTTGGGGCCCACTCATGTGGCAGATCTTGTGCACCCGGTTCTGCAGGGGGCTTATCCGGCGGATGACAAAGGTCCGCAAGAGGTCATCCGCCGTCAGCTCGTCCTTGATGGAGAGCAGGTGATCGTGAATGGCCTGGGCCTCTGCGTCGCTGCCCGACGGATCCCAGCCCCAGTTCGCCTGAGAGTAAGGCGGGTCGATTCGGAACTCTGGGAGGTTGAGGAAGTCATACCCCTTGGCATTGTCGGCGGAGTCCGGATTCTTCACGTAGAAGAAGCTGCGCTGCCACTTACGGCAGGACTCCAACCCGGAGACCTTGGGGAAGTCGGAGAGCTTCCGGGCGGCAATGGTGGCGGCCCCGCACGCCGTCATC
This sequence comes from Poa annua, assembly GCA_026929855.1. Classification (NCBI taxonomy): domain Eukaryota; kingdom Viridiplantae; phylum Streptophyta; class Magnoliopsida; order Poales; family Poaceae; genus Poa; species Poa annua. Next base: position 80,561,739 of record CM049433.1, read on the forward strand.
TCCTTGTCCTTCACGCCCTTGTTCGGAATGCTTTGCTTCCGAAGCATGAAGTACTTCGCCCAGAGGCTGACCAGAGGCCACAGGCCGAGGTACCCCTCGGAGAAGGCGACGAATGCCGAGAGGACCGTGATGGAGTTTGCCGGCAAATGATGCGGCTGCAGCTCGAACTTGTCGAGGAAGGCCCGAAAGAACCTGCTTGTCGGAAGGGCGAAGCCGCGCTCGAAGTGCGCGACAAACACCACCCGTTCTCCTTCCTGGGGCGCGGGCTCAACTTCGTCGCCAGGAAGTCGGCATATGATTGGTGCCGGGACGCGGCGCGTGCGACGTAGCCAATCGAGGTCGTCTTGCACTACGTCGGAGCCTTCCCAGCCTCCTCGGATTCCTTCCGCGGATGTGTCGGGTTGCTCGGAGGAATGGCTCGAAGACATGTCGGCTTATCTGTAAAACAGATGCCGGATGATGGCCCAAGATGTAGGGTAAGTCGGATGGCAGCCATCGAATGCCGGGCATAAAACTAAATCTATTACCGGAGTATAGAAAACAAGATCTACCAAGGACATATAAAAGGAAGTTAAATGGTTCTAGGTGGGAAGAATCGCTAGCAGTACAGTGGTGAACTGCTAAGGAGGAGGTATGGCAAGATCTAATGGGGAAAAACCGCTAGCCGCATTGTGGTGACGAAAACAGAGATCTACGAGGAGGTTAACTCTGGTTCTAGACTGTTCAGGCGACGAACGGGGATGAACTGCTGCGGCTGAAACCGTGGGTCGATTCAACCAAGCGTAAGGGAGGTCCTTACCGTAGGGATTGGTGTCGCGGCGAGGGAGGTTCTTGTCCCAATGGCAGCGTGATGAACTTCGGTCGTCGGCGTCGCGATCTCCGGCGTGCTGCTCGTACGCTGCGTGCTTGGCGGCGGCGGTTCGCTCGGGAGCGTGCAGGGAACGAGGAAGAAGAAGATGAGAATGCGGGGGAAGAGGAGAAGTCCACCTGCCGCCGTGGTTATGAGGGAAAGGGAAGCGCGGTTACCGATTTTCCCGCCCGCCCGTTTCGAACGGGTAGTGGGATCGTGAATGCGGCGGTTCGCATATGTGGAGCGATTGTGGCCACGCAGCCGGCCGCACAGGCGGCTACAGAATGGGAACCGTCGGCCGCGGATCTGGTGCGGTGACTAGCACGGGAATCGAGGAGGTGCCTCGGGGGCGAACCGCTCGAGTGCCTGCGGGAAGGGACAGATGGTGGGACCCACGCGGCGCGGTTGTGACGGTTGGTCAGGCCGCGTGGCATGATTCGGGGACGGTGCAGCAGATCAAGGCCACGTCTCAGAAGGGGATCCGGAAAAAGATTCGTTGAGGTCGGGGGCGCCGCGATATGTCGGTAAGGACATATCGAGACTCCTTGTCGGGCCGGCATGGCGATGTCGGACCGGCTGTGTGGCAACCAACTTAAGCGTCTTGGGGTAGTTGGTCTGCCCGACATAGCGATGTCGGCGGTTGTTCTCTGATAGTGTTTTTGTTAAATCTGGTGCGGCCCTTCATCCGAGTCTCCAGGACTACACCAGCTTCGGGGACTAGTGTCGGGGGGCTACCCCCGGGTAGGGTAAAGGCGAGGATAAGATACTCGAGTTTACAGTGGTAAATATCCTTTGCCTGACGCCAAAGGTCATGTGACTCTTCGGAAGGGGAAGGGACGCCTTTTGGAGGTACGCAGGGGGTGGCTCTTGGGAAAGGTCACGAGGTGCCCTTTGGGGGATGCAGGGGTCAGGCTGTCTCCCCTGGTGATATTATAAATAGACCCCCAGCCCCTCACTCTCACTCAGGCAGAGATTTCTCCTAAGAACCAGCTTCTCGAAGATGTCTTTGGGAGCAAGCCTAAGACATCTTCGTGTAGCTGGGCCTAGGGGCATTCTCTTGTGCAACGACAGAAACCGGTGCTGGTGAGCCGGGTCCTGGTCAGACCAAGTTGTATGCTTGGCCGACTTAAGCTTATGTCGGAGGTAGCCGGCATGTTCTAACCGACATTATCATGTCGGCATTGTCTCTATCTATTGTGTGCAGGAAGGAGGTTCCGGCATAGGCATGTTGGAACTCTGGGAGGCGTTCAGAGTAAGCAGGCCCGGCACATCCCTGCCGGGATGCGACGGAGGACCCGGCATAACCATGCCGGGATAGGCGAAACCGTCCGACATATCCTATGTCGGGCAGGAAGTCAAGGCCAGGTACAGGGCAAGGACACTGTCCCATCTGACACGGAAGTTAGGTCACCTCCCGTCTGACACGGGTGCGGGACAAAAGGCATAAGACAAGGGCGACGTGACTATTCCGAGGTACTGGCAACTGACAGACAGGAGACTTGGCATGAAGAAGGCACGTCTTATCTCTGACAGGGGAAGCATCATTACCTAGGCAGGCGGCGGCTATGGCAAGAGGCATCATGACCTACCTCGGCCTATGTCGGATAGCCCGGCTGCTAGGTCATGGTAGGGACGTCGACATTGCCGTTGGACTGAAGCAGTTGTCCGGCGGGGCCCGGCTGGATTAGGGTTCCCGGGCAACTCGGCCGGACCTCTATAAATAGCGCCATAACTCCTCCTGGGAGGGAGAGACACCAACCAGAGAGCAAAAACTATAGTCTCATTCACTGCTAGAGCTTTTACTCCTCCCTCACTTGTAGTTCATCCTAGTTCTTACCAAAACAGCTCAAGGAGCACCTTGTAGATCCTGTGAGACACATATAGAGAGAAGCAAGGCAGGAGTAGGGGTGTTACCTCCTCACGAGGGCCCCGAACCTGGGTACATCGTGCGGGTTTGTGGTGCTGTGTGGGTTTGCTTGTGTTCCTGGGTATTCCAGTTGTTCTTGCTTGTTCTTGAGCCGAGGGAAGTCGGCTTGTGTCTGTTCCTTGTTTTCTCTTGCGTGAGCTTCTTAGCTCGCTAGCCCTCCCCGGATCCACCAGCGTCCATCGTCCCCACACATTTAGCCATCCTATGGCATCTGCCGTGATACCACCACGACAGTCTCTCTTTTGCACTTTAACGCGACAAACTTCTCACCCATGCAGACTGTGACACATGACAAAGTTTTTCGGCATGCAACATAAACGGACATGACGTGAAACTTAGCACATAGCAATATGCAGCTTTTTAATTCATCTAGCTAAGTACCAGTCACAAAAGAGCAAAGCCTCTCATGAGAATATTTGCATTGTAAGATTCATTATCACATCCCAATGAAAGCACAATTGTTCTTATGTAACAGCCGTATTATTCTCACCTACTATTACGCTGCAATACCTTGTTCTATATAAATCACACAAAGCACGGCATGTCACCCTGATGATCACAAGATCATTAAGCAGCCACGACAGACGAGGTCAATTAAACTTAGCACATTCTCAGACCTAACTACAGCCAGCATCTTCAATAAACAACTGGTTACAGCCACGGACGAGCACAGTGGCAGTCCTCCCCATGTCCTTGACACCAGTAATCTTCACAATCTTGCCGCATCCAACAGACACTTCCTCAACAAGATCATCATCCCAAGTTTATCCTCTTGGAAATGTTTAACGTTGGCACTTGCCAGGCAGCTAAGAGTCTTGGTGATAAACTGAATCTCGTCCCTCTCCACATCCTTCACCACCAGAATCGTAGGCTTTGCGTTGAATAAATATATGCTTGTGAGTGGATAGATCTGAGGCAAACGACAACCATAACTCTTGTAGTCCTGTGATATGCCTACTCAATAGATGGAATTGCGCTGCAACTGAGTCCGAATTGGTGTGTTGTGTGAGCATTCCAGAAAAAACATAACAATTGGAGATCTTCAGATTCAGTCTACTTCTGAATTTTGATCAAAGGGAAGCAGCAAAACCCGAATAGAAGCATCAAGCTTCACCTTCATCGCATGGCCATCTTCACCAGCCACCAAAACATGAACAAGAGGGGAAAGAAGGTACCGTCTTCATTTTTTTCTTCCGTTGAAACACTGGAACCAGCGACATACGATGGCTCTCAGCGCGTCGCCCTCCGGCGCAAGGCGGCGGCCATGGCTTCGCCTCACTAAGGCTCCACGCCCGACGAGAGCGGCGGCAGCTCCACCTCCGCTCCTGTCGCACTTGGTCTTCGCGCCGATGGACGCGACGTGGCTTCTCCCGATCCGTGGCCAACGTCCGGCTCGTCGTTCGACATGGCTCGGCCGTCCAAGGGGCAGCGCCGCGGCGGCCTCCGGCGACGTGCGATTGTGGTGGCTGACCTGGGACAAAACCAATCTCTCGATTGGTAACCGCACGAAGAAGACAACCTAGCTTGGTCAAAGGCGACGGAACGTCGGTGGAATTGATGGGCCATGTCTCGTGTCAACACATTACTGGACATTACAACCGACTATGGGCACCCAAACGCGTTTCACCACGTGGTACCCTCCATAGCTCGCTATTCCCCGGGAGTATAGGTTTTGGAAAGGATATTCATGGAAGTTTTTCTTTCCTTTCTCATATGATGCATGCATTTTCTTGGTAATTCTCCGGTACCTGCAATAACAACATGATCAGTTCCAAAGCACCATTCTCTTGAAAAACTTAACAATTATTTGAACATTCTCTTGATAAGTTCATATTTATTTGAATGTAGGGGACATATGAAACCTGTTAGTTTGGGCTTGTATAAATGTCGAGACGGAGATAAGTGTTGGTATAAAAATTAGTTCATGATACCCCTGTAGTTCATCAAGCTGTTGGTAGAACAGGGTCCTTGTTGTGTTTTATGCTTAATTCTTGCAATGATGAGATCAGAGGCCGAGCAAATGTAGGCAAACTCCGTCACTGGTCGAGATCACGAGGTTATGAATGCAAGTTTTTCTCTCCCCTCTCCCTTATCCTCTCGCCCCTTCCCCTTGAGAGTCGCCGCTCGTTCCCCGGCCCCTCTCCCCCTCCTCTCCGGCGGCCTCGCCGGCCGGAGATGCTGGAGGAGGGGAGGCCAGACCTCCTCTGTAGATAGGGCTAGGTTTAGATTAGGGTTGCTTCCCTTGGTGGCGATTAATGTCATGCTTTGGAGGGTTGGTTCTCTGCTGCTCGTGCGCGGTGGTGGGGGACGGTGGAAGAGGCGCTGGGATGGATCTCCGTGGTGGCGAACACCTTCACGCACCTCTACCTGCAAGCGCGTGGGTGCCCTCAATCGACTGGCTTCAGATCTGGCCCTTCTTGGTCGCCTTCGCGGTGAAGGTAGGCTGGGTGTGGCCGGATTCGGATGCTGGCGCGAGCTCTGGAGGGTGCTCCTCCTTTCCCTGTACCTGCTCTGGCGGCGGTCGAGCGGCAGCCATGGCGCGGGTAAGTCTTCCTTCTACGGCCCTCGGTGGTGGTGGGCGTGGCGGGTGGGGAAGTTCAAAGGTAATTTCTTCAATAAGCTCGAGATCTGGAGAGTGTGTGGCTGCTCTGTGGAGGTAGGGAGGTGGCTGCTCATTTCTTCTCCGGCCGGCCATGGTGGCGAGGGGAGGAGGGATGGCGTCAGTCTTCTTCTGGTTTCTGCAAAGTAGTGGTGTGTGGTGCTGCTGCGAAGCTGTGTGGCCCCCGCGGCGGTCATGGTTGTGATAGTTGGCCGGGAAGATGAAGCCCCTGGACCTGTTTGTTCCGGTCAGTTGTTGGTGCCAACAGATGATTCCTTCCTGGCGGCGTTTGCTTGTTGTCTGCTTCTTTGGTCTGTTGGTATCAATTCATCCTTTAAGCTTCATGAAAGTTGCTCTAGTTGTTGTGTACAATTTCATGATTCTGCTGTTGCAAGCGATGGCAAAGCTTTCTCGCTGCTCGGGACATGTCGGAGACGGGTGAGAGCGTCTCTGCTGCGGTTTCTCAGATTTGGCGGTCGAGAACCCCCTGATTTGAGCTCGGTGATGGATATTCAAGATCTACAGCTCAATCCTTTACCTCATGGCGGTCTTCCAATGCGATTGCTGGTTGAGCCGCTGGCTCTACGGTTGGACAGATTGCAAGGGGCCCCGGAAGAATATGACTGCAGGTCGCGCGTTCGATTTCTCCTCGGACACCCTGGTAGGGTCCGGTTGTATTCTTCAGCTTTGTCACTTTGTTTCTTCAGCTTTTTGTGCCCAGCTAGGGTAATCTTGTTGGAGGATGATATGTGTAATCACTGCTCTGTAATTCCTTCATGAATATAATGGCAGTACCCGTTTATGTTCAAAAAAAAAAATGAACGCAAGTTTTTTCCTGTAGTACATAAGTGCATGTTATAATCTTAAAGAGGTTTCTGATTTTTTCAGGGTTTTTCCTGCTATATAAGCGTGCCTGTTGGAGAAAGAATCATGAGAAGCCGCTGAAACCCGCTGGCTGCTTTTGTCGTCAGCAGATTGCACAAGAGCGTATGTCAGCAACAGTTGCAAAGCTACTGCTTATCTACAATATCAATCATAGTCAACCTCAAGATCAAGAAAACGGCATTGAACCAGGTAACCTCGAGGGCTAAGCATTTGAGAGACATTTTACCGCCTGAGTATGTTCTGTACGTAATAGAAGGGTTTGCAATTGTCCACAAAATTCACCAAACTGCTATGTGGCCAAAACGGCTGGTCACGTCTCTTAGAGCATCTCCATCGGGGTCTCTAAATCGGTGTCTGCCACCCCCAATTGAGCCTCCTTCGGGGGTGCCGGAGATGTGTCCGGTCAACATTTAGAGGCCGCCCACAGCGGCACTCTCCAAATGCCCACCACCTAAACACGCGTAAATGGTCGAACACCTTGCGAGCGACATGAAATTTAAGCGATTCAAAGTTAAACGATTCAAATTAAACTAAACGATTAAAATTTAAACACTAATCTAAACCCTAGCCTAGCCCTCCAGCCACGCCATGTCGCTGTCGTCGCCGCTGCCATCGTCGTCGTCGTCGACCACGATGTAGGCGGAGGAGGAGCCCGATCCGCCCTGGCTGGTGGACGCGCCGTCATGGTGACGCGGTGCACGGCTGCAGGAGGCGCCGCCGGAGGAGGACGAGGCTGCTGCCGTTGCCACCGAGTCCGCGATGGCGGCCAGGTAGTCGGGGCTGTCACGCTCGATGGTGTTCACCGAGTCCGCGATGGCGGCCAGGAACCCCAACGTGTCGCCGTCATGCTCGTTCCGCAGCGGGGACGGCACGTCCTACCCGTACGGGATCGTCTCCACGGGAGGTGGAGGCGTCCTGGGGCGGCGCAGGTACATCCGTCCGCGTGGTGGCGAACGTCGTTGTTCACGGCGTTTGCGGATGACGATGCCGGTGCCTCCACGACGCGGAGGCGAGCGCGGCTCGTCCTTCACGGGGCGGCAGCTGCGGCGCTGCTGCACCTCCTGGTGCCGTGGCCGCAGGGGCAGCAGCCGCAACGGGGTGGCGTTCCCCGTCCTTGCGTGCTGGCGCGCGGCGGCGATGGCGGAGTCCACCGTGTGACATGTGGCGCCCCACCATCGGTGGCGGCCTTCCGCGCTGTGGCGGCCGGGCCTTCTCGGGCCGTCGTAGAACGCGAGCGCCTCCGTCTGCTCGCGCTCGAACCGCCGCAGCCACGCTCCCCAGTTGTTGTCGTCGTACTCGGGGACGGTGCGCTCGTGCGGGGTCAGCCAGGACCGGCGACGCGCGATGTCGCGCCGGATCTGGTCCTCCGTCTCCGGCAGCGCCGGCACGGGGAGGCTGCCGTGGAGGGACGTGCGCCACCCTGAGGGCAGACGCGCGTCCGGTGGCACCAGCAGGCCGTAGCGGTACAAGTCCCACGCCTCTTCGGTGGAGACCGTGCGCCCGCTGCGCCTGCTGCTGCCTTCCCAGTTGTTCGCCATGGACGCACAGGTCGACGGAATGGAGACGACGGACGGTGTGGGAGAGGGAGAGAACAGAGGGCGGTGTGGGGGAGAGGGCGCCGTGGGAGAGCAGAATTAAGGGCAGAGAACGGGCGGTGCGCTAGCATCCGCCCCGGCGTAAATGACTGCCACGCAACGCTGTCGCCTGCGTGGACTGCCGCGCACGCTGTCGCCAGCATTAATGCGACGCGTGCCGGCAGGCCTGCCGCCGCCGTCTCGTCGCATCGCCTCCCGTCCAGTCCCATCGCCTGGGAGACTGCCGGCGACTCCTCGACATTAAACGCGGCGGAGCGGCCTCCTGCGCGGCTTCATTAACACGTGCACGACGCGTTGTGTGTATTACGGACGGGCCAGCGCTGTCAGGGCCATGGTCGAGACGATGTCCGGCACCCTCAGGAGGGCCTCCAAATTTAGAGGCCCGATTCGGGGTGTCGGAAACAAAATCGCTCAGACGAGACTTTGGGGGTGCCGCTGGTGGACGTTTTTTTTTGTCCGGCCCCCAAAGGCCTTTGGGTACTTTAGAAGCCCCCGATGGGATGCTCTTATACCCTGAATTTAATTACTTCTTGAACGATCCAACACTTGCAAACGTACAAACAAATCTGTTCATGCCGCTTTCTCCTATGCAGACTATTAACGCTTCAGAATTCAACTGGTAGATAAAATGAGAAGTGTAGCGAGATGGAGCATGCAGCATAGACCTATCTAGGCGCCAAACAGGGCGAAGTTTAGGGTCGAATGATGGCACGCTGTCTGGTGAGTGGTGCAAGCACACGGGGTTGAAACGAGAGGGAACTGAGACGGACACAATGATGAAACCATGAGATCAGAGAACACTGTTTCTGCACGAGATGGTGGAAGAAGAACCTCGCCTCCTTCAGATTCTGCATGCAGCGTGCAGACTCGAGTGCTTGTGCGTTGTGCCGGTGTGGTGCTTTTTGTCTTGCCTCTCCCGCTCTTTTGCTGCATGAATTGCTTAGCGCATCCCGTGAAGTGCGAATCATGGATGATCATATTCTGCGTCTTGTTGCTCTAGACTCTAGTGGACGCAGGAAATGCACGATCCATTTTGCTTTAGTATAGGTCAATGAAATTTCGTCTAGACTACATGACCGGTTGCCTATCGCGTTGAACTGCCATGATTGATCTCTCAGCAGGTGAGCACATCTCTGTTTCTTTGATACGGGTGCTGGAGGTAGATGATGGGCTCATCCATGCCTCTCGCCGACAAGAAACTTTCTCACCCGTCAAACCCGGGTATCCCAGAGGTCTCGAAGGTCTCTTTCGCGGTTCCGCGCGCGAGCTGCTGTCGCCACGTGGATACGCAAACCGAGCGAGCGGCCCCGTGCATGTCCAGATTTAGATTCAAATCCAGATCCGAATCAGAATTGTACAAACAACACACAACACCATGTACAAACACAAATTTAGGTTGTACAAATACACAGACCGTGTTGTACGTACAAGTACTTTGCAAAGGTCTCTCCGCGCGCTCTCCTCAGCTGATAAGTGTCGAATTTTCGTTCGCTCTCGCTCCCACCTTCTCTCCGCGTGTGACAAGTGGCGGCTGACTGGTGGTGCGCAGAGGGCTGTTTGTGCATTTATTTGAGATTCGTTTTTTCAAAATAAAATATCTTGAGAACCGTTTTTCCGAATTATGAACCGTTTTCACTTTTGAACACCTCGTGTCGAGATCTTCAGTTGTACGTTAACCTGGTCTGTACAACCTGATCTGTGATCTGTGTAGTTGTACGACCTGATCTGTACAACCTGATCTGTGTAGTTGTACCCCACAAACAGCACGTACGGCAATCGGCTGGACCCGTTTACCCGGCCAGGCCCATTGCTCGCTCGTGGTGAGGCCATGCGCGCCACGGGCCCTGTCGATGTAAGTGCGATGAGGATGCAGGGTGCGTGCGGCGGAAATGCCTTCCTTGGCCCACTAAAGGAACTGGCTACGTTGATTTGTTGCGGTAACTTATTTTTCTTGCTCCATCTTGAACCTTCGGAGGAAACGAGAGATCTTCGGGCTTTAATTTGTTGACGTAGATTTACTCTGATATTTTTATGGCACACTGAAATTTATATGGACCAACTATTATTGCCTTAAAAAACGGGAGTCAACTGCGAAAGGATAAGGGTGGGGGCGTAGGAGAATGATGCGACGACGACTCGATATGATAGAGGAGAGGCAGCCGAGGAAAGGAGAGGAGTGATGAGAGAGACTGCACATAACACCTTTGTTTTTATCTGCACTGCAAATGGACTGATCATTAACATTTAGGATTTTTGTCCAAATTTATATATATCTATATGTTTTAAAAAAAAAGTCAAAATGGCCACCATGAATATTTATCGAAAGGGTCAATTTTTTTAAAACTATCGATATTTCTGTGATGCAAAAGATGATATGATTGTCATATTTGGATTCCTCTTATTTTTCTAATTGATTTAGACATTTTATTTGTTAAATTACGATTTACAAATTTAAATATATGACTTATTCCATATTAAATAAAAAGACAAAAATAAAGTAAAATTCATTATATTATTATTTATTCAAAGATTATTATTACATAATCATTGCTATTTATTAAAATAATTTTTTGAAATTAAATTAATAAAGAAGTGTAACATCATGACCAAGCGGTTAATATGATGGATAGAATACTAATATTAACAAGGTATAAGTTCTTAAGATTCACCAAAAGTGAGTACTTTGAATTTAGATTAAGCGTGTGATCTTAAATAAGTGTCTGACCAACTAGAAAATTTCAATATTTTTTAATGATTTTTTTACCTATGCCGACGGCTTTGGCATAGATTCCATGCTAAGCCGATGGCTGCGTAGCTGCTGCCAGCGTCAAATAACCGTCAAGCGCCAAAGTGGTGGGCCAGTGGCCTTACGTCGACGGGTTGAGCCGACGTCGTTTGTGCCGAACGGGCTACGTAGCCGTCGGCGTAGCCTATACCAACGGCAAATATGGCTATACCGACGGCTTTTGGCTTTCAGCGTAGTGAGTTTCATGTAGTGATATGATTATACACAGTTTAAATCTCCAGAGTGTACAAGATTTTACCATTTTTATATAACACATAATATAAAGAATTTTGCATTATGATTTTACTTGTTTGTTAGATGCATGCATCATTAACTATACCTAGAACTATTATCCTTTTTTTAAACTTCTAAATGGATCTATGGAGGGAGCCAAAAAATGACTTTCCCTAGTCTAATCTCTAGATCGTTAGCATTAGGGCATCTCCGGCGGCCGACGTAAACGGACCGCGGACGTCCGTTTTTTTCTGGAAATGTTCGCAGCTGGAAAAAACCCAACCCAACGGCCCAACGCAAAATGTCCGAGCGGTCCGCGGCGACGCAAACCGAGCCGAAATTTGGGCGCGGTTTGCGTCGCCGCGGCCTGTCCGTGCTGTCCGCGCGTGTCCTCTATAATCATTCACAGCCCCACATGGCATGGACACAAGTTTAGATTAGATAATTTAATTAATAGCTAATACAGTTAGCCATCAGATTACACCCAAAATGGCGCCGACGGCCGCATACTCACCGTCGCGCGCCCTACTCGCAGTCGCTCGCCCTACTGACCACTGGAGCCGCATGCGCCGGACGGTCCAGCGCCGCCGTCGCCCCAGGTCGCGCGATGGCGCTGGCCGATCACATGGCGTCGTTACAGTGGCATCAGCCCCTCGAACGCCGTCCTCGCCCGGTGCGACGCCTCCGCTCTTTCCTGTCCCTGCTCCAGCCTCCGCCGCGCCTAGCCCTCCTGAAAGGCGTTCATCCACCGCGACCTCTCCGTCGCCGCCTCCGCTTCCGCCACCGCCTGCGTTGCCCGCGCACGGGCGGCCATCGCCGCGACGTCTGCAGCAGTGTCCCTCTCCGGCTCGGTGTATGCCCAGCCTGGGGGCCCGTCGGCGTGGAGGACCTCCACGCGAGCCGCCCGCGCAACCGCCGTGGCGGACCGCCCGGCAGCGGCTGAGGCGGAGGTCGGGGCGGAGCCGGAGGTGGGGGCGGTGACGGTGAAGAAAGCGGGGGCAGAGGCGGTCGCCTCGTCCCGCAGCTCGGCGCAGAGCTCTCCGCGGGGCTCGGTCGCTCCACGCACAGCGACTAGGGCAGCCTGCTCCTCGGCGACCTCGTCGGGAATCGCGGCGTATGCCGCGATCTCCTCGGTGTCGAAGGTGAACCGAGCAAACGCCTGCGTTGCTTGCTCGTCGTCCGGGAAGCAGGCGCGACCGATCTTGGCGATCCTAGCCCAGGTGTAGTCGGGGTGTTCGGCCATTGGTTTGGTGCAGGCTGAGCACCGCCGGCGACACCTTATAAAGGCCGCGGCGGGACGGGAAGCGAAAGTCCGGCGCGCGGGAAAGGCCTCCCGCCCCGCGCGTGGGAACTGGGTGGCGCGAACCGCCGTCGTGAGCGGGAACGCACGCAACGGCGTGCGGGAAGCCGGCGCGGCGGCGCTAATTGTACGCTGCCATTTACAGCGGTTTAATTGCGTCGGCCCGCTGGGGCAACCTGACGCAAAGCGGACAGCGGACAAAAACGAGTCCATTTCCTATCCGTTGCGGACACAAACGGATTAAAACGGACGCAATTTGGGTCTAAAATGCGTCGGGGCGCCGGAGATACCCTTACGGCTGGCGTGCCCAGATGTTAGCGGCCAGAGAAACCATGGGTCGTCTGCCTCACATGAATCCTTGATGATACAGTTCAAATTCTGGCGGGTGCCACACGGTTTGAGTCGTTGACAGACACAGTGGCATGCGCGGGACGCAGAGACAAGCAATTCATGTTGCAACTCTGCACAAGCTTCCTTTGGCTACAAATGGAAGCCAGCTACGTGCTGCGAAATTCTCTCTTCCGGGCACGGGGCAGGCAGGCAAGCACCATGCATGCGCTCCAGGGAGCCGGAGCAGGCCGAGACCCGAGACGACGGCCACAGCTACGGGATAGAAAGAGATCAGGATCTCTGTGCTCCGCCGAGTTGCCGCTGCCTGCTGCGTGCAGCAAGCGCAGGCTCCGAAGCAGCACAGGGCCAGGGCTACATGCCTATCCGTCTACTGTAACAAACACTAGCACTGCTAGTGCTAGCACTACGCCAACAAGACAAGGAAGCTGCTAGGCGCAGCGGCTGCAGCAGCTGCTATTCCGTCTAATCCTTTACGCGCCTGTTGCAATGTACAGAGAGTAAACGGCTGCGTATCCCATCTGAAATGACTTGCTATGCTGCTGCTGCACCTGCTGCATATGCCTACGCTGCATGGAGTGATATGCATGGAGAATTGGAGATGCATGCCAAGTTCGTTCTCCGCGCGCTGGCACTAGCTGCTCTGAGGCGACGTACGTGCAGTGCAGCAGAACCCTAAGCTAGCCACGCATAGCTCGATCCTACCCGGCCCGACGTATACTCCGAGTACGTAGCTAGGCGATGAGTTATGTTTCTGTATGTATAGCTGCATGCAGGTAACGGATACCAAGGGGCAAGCAGATGCAGATGCAGGCCAAGAGGGCATAGCACCATGCAGCCATGACATTCATGTTTATGGGGGCTTGGAGCACGGCGTGCATGCACAGTCGAGTTACGGGGGCAGCAATGGCGGGATACGATCGTACAGGAGGAAATGAGGAACGGAGATACGCCGTCAGAGTTTTCGGCAGGCGATGTTGCTGCTGCGTGCCAGCTGCACGGTGCCCGGAGAGAGATACACGGAGAGGCGTCTGGGTATTTTCCTTTTTCTTTTTTATACTTTGAAAAAAAAAATATGAAGGGAAATATATTAATATCGCGAGGATACAAATTACACACAGTCTCTGCAACAACGAAATAACAAAAGCTATTACGTATGCACACAGCCGAAAGACCATAAGAAGAAGAAATAAAAGGAAAGTCCCGCTACAGAGTTACAGTCCTTGCAGCAGCCGCACAACCACCACCAAGAGAACACCTGATGTCCAATTCTTCAAAAGCAACGCCTTCAATAAGAACAGTGCCAGGCACAACCAATTAAGGCCAGACATTGGGTTTTCATCCTGAAGATAGTCCCCGCTCTTAAAACAATGTTTTCAGCAAGACCATTGCCAGACACAACCAATTAAGGCCAGACCTTGGATTTTCACCTTGAAAGGTAGGACTTTGAACTTCACCCCGCTACATACTGCTGCCACGATTCCTAAAACTCTGAGCCAGTTCCTCGTCAACGCAAAGCCTCCGAACACCATTGACATTCTTCCTCTGACTTCACCATGGATTTGCCCATGATAGCAACAGAGCAGAACTTCGCGCCGCTACCTCCGGTACGACCGAATACCACTCGATGCAGCAGTCTCTAGGCATTAGCCAGTTAGAGATCGCCAGCGGAGCCTTCCGAAACTCGACATTCCAGCCAGATTAACGAGAGCCATGCATCCGGTGGATCTTCATCTTCACGCGAGAGAAACCCTAGGACCGCCACCATTATTCAAAGCCAGGCCAGCAACCCCCACGCATCTGGCCTTCACCGGCCGCCCGACCCACCGGAAGAAGCCGGTAGATTGAAGACGACCCTGGCCGCCACGCCTTCCGCAGCACGGCGAGCAGCACGCGGACATGGTAGCCATTAGCGCAGCAGCCGCCTCCGGGCCTTAGGCCCAGACTGCCGCCGCGCGCCGCCGGACTGCGCCGCCGTCCACCGCCACTCTACCATCACGCCGCCGCCACGCCGGATCGCACGCCGCGTCGAATCCCTGCGCACCTCGCCGGTTCCGCCTCTTCACGCGAAGAGGAAGAGAGGAGGTGAGCCGTCCTTTCGCTCACCACGATTGATGGCTAGGCCGCCGCCACCACCGCCGGCGTCGGCGGCAGCAGCGGCCAGATGCTATCCGGCGGCGGCTGCTACTCTGGGGAGATTGGATCGCCCGGGAGCCGCCCGCGCGAGCGACCCCGGGCGTCCGTTGGGGCTACCCTCAATCGGTGGAGGGAGATGGCTGGGCAATCGATAGGAGATGATGTATACTTTGAAATGAATAAAAACTTTTCTACTGCTGCAGCTGGACTACTCGATGTGCACCTAGGAGGGCCGAGCTTAATTTAGAACGAATTTGGCAAATACAATAGTTTCCCCCATTGTGCATTGCGCTCCCGTTTAACCCGTGATTCCCGTCCTGTTTGGTTCGCAGTTTAAAAAATATATGTAGAAATAGGAAAAACATATCGATACGATATGAATGCATGGGCTGAAGAACATACTGTGACGAGTTGGAAACGGGAACATATCAAGATAAAGATATTTCTGTGGTTAACTTTTAATAAGAGCATACTAACTAAAGATGTGTTATTAAGAAAAGGTTGGAAAGGTAAAGATAAGAAATGCTGCTTTTGTGATGAGTTGGAAACAATAGATCACCTATTTTTCAGATGTAGCCTAGCTAGGTATATATGGGGAGTGGTGAAATGCTCTACGGGTTTGGTAGATGTGCATGTATGCTTTCAAGATATTAGTGAATGGATTGTATCTTTTCCTAGTAGAGATAGAAATTTTATTTCTGTGGGTTTGGGTTGTTTTGGAAAACCAGGAACGCATCGGTTTTTGATCATGTTTACCCGCACAATCCAACTGTAGTGATGTATAGTATAACTAATTGGATTGAGCATTGGTCGACTTTGCAGAAGCCAAGCGTGCGGCCGGGCTACGCAACGTAGCACGTCGACTAGCAAGAATGGCGGGTGAATTCTTCGGAAAAAGTCATGGTTGGAGGCCGGTGACGAGGAGAATTTGCAACAGATGAGAAAATTGTTGGTGAAGCTATAGGCGTGTTAGTGCTTGTGTTAAACTGGAGAAGTTTGGAGGCTTTGTTTCCGGTAAAACTGTTTGTGGTGCTTTTTTAGTTGCTGCTGGTAGGTCTAGTCTAGTTGTTGCTGAAAATTAGTTTTTGTCTTGTTTCTCCAGTAGTTGCTGGTGGTTTACTCTCGAGGACTTTTACAGTACCCCAAAATAACTGTGAGCCATCCATTTCTTCCAATCTAGCGGTTTATATTGGTTGGTACTCCAACTAAAGCTCAGAGGAGTACCACGCCCAAAACGCATGGAGTACAATCAGTTAAGGCGTCGCTTGTGATTAAAATAGAAAAATATCTGACGGAGCGCTGGGTGGATTTGCGTGGATATGGCCGCCGACGAACCCAACAACGGTGGAAGGACCAGCCCGCAGAACGTGCAGCTTAATCCGGTGCTCGCGTGGCCGGCCAAACAACTCCAAGGACACCCATATTACCATATACCTTCATGGCGCGGCGGCTGCAATGCAATGAATATTTTGAGATTGATCGAGTAATTACACCGTCGTTGTCGCATTCATGTGCATCTTGGCATGCGAAGGTGCTCAAATTCGTGGAAGCTGCAATGTAGAATGTCCGCATCTTGGCTTCCAGCTGCGTCAATTATGATGTATCCTCTAATTTGCTCAGATACTTCATACTCGTCGTCCCCTGATGGATCATACCCAACAGTGCATGCAGTTTGAAAGGCGACTATCAGATCTGGGGACGACTGGAAGACGCAGCCGGATCTGCTGACGAACATGAGCCATGCATGTTTTATTTGCAGGAGAAAAGTCTAATATGCCCTTTCAAATGGAGGGTTTGATTTGATCGGTACTCCCATTCTTCCTAATGGAGTACCAGGGTACCGTAAAAATCGCCTTACTCTCAGGTTGTGTCCTGGAGTGCATGGGCAGGTTGCCCAGATGATGAATGTTGGCGCGTATGCTCCTGTAATATTGTGGTTCCATTTTGAATGAAATCGGGGGCTGAGCCCTTTAATTCGAACAAAAAATGGTCTGAATAACACATATATTTTATAAAGTTGTCTGTTTTGTACACATGAATCTAATAATGAAGATTAAATCAAATTCAAACCACATGAAAAAGTATAATTAAGAGAGATGCTATTGTGCCACTAAATATCTCGATTCTTCGTGGGTAGGAATTTGAAAAATGGGTCTTTGTGGCTTTGTTTTATGTTCCAAGTTCTGAGAATCCAGCTAATCTAATAGGCCATTGCAGTAGGTTTAAACCAAAAAAAAGCCCCAAACCTCTCTGATAACTGCACACATCGTATAGTTGTTTTCCATTCAAAATGAGAATATGAGTGTACTTTTCCTGAATAACATGATGTCATGAACTAACATTATCTGGAAGCTCTAGTCAATGTGCTCCAAGGAAATAATAAGAATCTCCCCGTCGCATGTTGGCAAATGGACCAAATCTAACCCTTATGCAAAACTTTAACATGAAATGGACTGTCTTGGTATGTTTAGTCAAATTTAACCATTTTTAGTACCGCTCAACATATTGATGGTACCGTTAGATGTGATACCGATGTGATACCGCTATTATTATCCGGACATAAGGTATTACGGCTAACCCTACCGTCAGGGTGGTATCATGTACATGGCTACCACCAATAATCCGGCGGTACCACGTACAAGTCTACCGTCAGAAGGTTTGGGGTAGCCAAAAGGGTTAGATGCATATTTTGTTTTGAAAAAAGTTCTTAAGTTCCACACAAAGGTCAAGTTAGTTAAAATTGCCTCGCATGCAGTCCAAGAGTTGCTCTCCATCCATGTCAAAATAAGAGGTGAGGTTCTACACAACTTTTATGGCTGAGAACGAGAGAGATTGGAGGGATTCACCACACATCGGTGGTAAATTGACGAATAGAAACAAGATTTTTGATTATGTTTGGGACAACTAAGACATTGGGTAAAGAAAACGTGTGGTGTGGTGTGGAGAGAGAGGTGTAACCAGTAGAGGAAATAGGCAGAGAGCCCCCGTTGCCAACGGTGACATGGGAGGAGGGAGGGACTGTGGAAGGAGAAGAGAGTATACCGGGGTCGGAAACCATGTGCGAGGTGGCGCCGGAGTCCATGACCCATTCGCCGCCATGTGAGGATTGTCCAGCGGTGTTGTTCAGCGCCGCCATGAGAGCCGAGCAGTCCCATGCCGGAGTGGTGCTCCCGCCGGGAGCACCGTACGGTGTTGCTGGAGGCGGCGGGTTGGTGCCGAACGCCTGGCCATGGAGAGGAGCCAGCATCGTGGTGTAGGCCTGCTGGCCCGGCGGCACCCATGTCTGCGGGCGCCAGGAGGGCTGCGGGGGCTGGCTGGCAGGACGCGGAGCCAGGATGCCGGGGGCGCTGTTGGGGGGAGGCGGACCGCGCGGGCGCCAGGTGGATGGCATCTGCTGGACCTGGCCCGTGTGAGGGTTGAAGCAGGTCCACGGGCCAGGGGAGGACGGCGTGTTGCCGCCGCCGTTCTAGTGGCCGTTGCGCTTCTTCTGCTGCCAGTAGCCGTGGCCGCCGCCTCCTCCAGGGTTGCGGTTGCCGCCGCCGCCCCCAGAGGTGCCTTGATTGCCACCGGTGGAGGGGCCAGTGGAGTTGCCGTAGAGGGCGACTTGAGAGGCCGGCGAAGGGGTGCCGCCGAGCTGCGTCTCACGAAGGAGCAGGAGAGAGCGCGTCTGGAGAAAGCTCGGGAACGGGACCTGCATGGTGACGAGAGTCGTAATATCGGCAAAGCGAGAGTTCAGGCCGCGGAGGCAGGTGAGCACCAGGGTTTGATCGGACACGGGCTGGCCGACGTCGCGCAGTGCGTCGGAGAGCGACTTGAGGCGGTGGCAGTAGGCGGTGATGGTGAGGTCGCCCTGGACGATGGAGCGGAACTCCGCCTCGAGGTAGACGGCGCGGGTCATCTGGTTGTCGAGGAAGAGGTTGCGGATGAGCGTGTACGCCTCGAACGCGGTCTGGTCCTCCGCCATGATGATGTCGAGGATGTCCTCGCTGATGGAGCCGTAGAGCCAGGAGCGGACGACGAAGTCTTGGCGAGTCCACTCGGCGGTGCGGGCGGCGGGCGGGGTGTCGGCGGAGACGTGGCCGGTGAGTTCGTACTTGCCGAGGAGGACGCTGATGAGCATGCGCCACTTGGAGAAGTTCGAGGTCTTGAGGTCGAGGACGACGGGGACATGCGTTTTCACGCTGGCGACGTTGACCGCGAGAGAGGCCGGCGATGAGACGACGGTCATGGCGGAGGAGGTGTGCGCGGCCGAAGACATGGCGGCGCGGCAGAAGCTGGGTTGGGGCTAGGGTTTTGGTCAGATGCGTTTGTGCTCTGATACCATGAGAACGAGAGAGATTGGAGGGATTCACCACACATCGGGCGATCAGCTCGTATTGGTTATATAGCACATGTACACGTGCCTTGCAAGGCAAGGAAGCAATCTAATCCTACCAAACCGAGATACAAACATAGTCGGTTGAGGAGATTGACTAATAAACCTGTCTATCAATCTATACAAGGAAATATACTCTAACAATGGCACTGTGCTATGCGTCGGCCAGCTTTTCTACACAACTTTTATGGCAAGTTTGCTTCTACTAGTAGGCAAACCACGGGATAGGGAGCAAGAGTGCAGGTACGTAGGCTTCTAGGCCTCGGTCAGATGCTCCAGCTCGCTGCATGCCTCCTTGAGTTCACACAGCTGCATTCCTCGAGGGAGCCTTCTCTTCTGCATGCCTTATTCAAAGTTAGGCATGCCTGCAACTGCAAGCTTGCCTGTCGCACACCCTTCACGTAATGTGCTGCAGGAGGAGGAATATTGCAGCGGTAGGAAGAGATCTTGCTGCCCAGCCCAGAGCTCGTGAATCTATCTTGTGGTGTTGCTCTGATCTTTGCTCCTTTTGAACTTTCTTGCGAGAACATAGAAAGTGGAATTTTCGAAAGTGTCATTGTCCTCTCGCCAGTTGCCCACCTTCACCATCAGCCAGTAAAACTCTTCTTTAAATACAGTAGTATTCTGGACGCAATGCGGAAAGGCAGTGCAAAATTATGCTCCAGCTTTTGTTGGCATGTATAACTTACAAGACCGTTGCGTGGGGAGAATTCCCTGTTCCCTGGACGCAACGCGCAACGAAGGCTCCAAAACCCGCGAAATGAATTCGCTTTGTTTTTTGTGGTTCCTTCCTGCTTGACAAAACTGGGACACGAGCATGGGCTCATTCCTTCCTCTCTGAGTGAAGCCATCTACTGCGGTAGTACTTTGGTAGTACGTAGTAGAACTATTTCGTTATTTTTTTACCGGGTGCAAGAGATTTTATTCCCATTCTTTTCTTCAACGGTAAATTCACTGCTGCCGCAGTCGACCAAACTGATTTGACGTGAGCATGGCCCAGCCGGTGCTGCTCCGCGTAGCCTGGTCTAATCTATAGTGATTTGATTCGAGTAGTTGGTAGTTTACACTGCTCCCCAGGATAGAACTCGAGCTAGGCTTGTTCCGGAGTGGTGAAGTCTAGCGCTGCATCGTCTTACGTGAGCTCATCACTGCTCACACGCATTGAAAACGCCGCGGGCGCCACCACATTGCATAGTCAGACGCAGTCAGACCCACATGCCTCTCAAGATTTAGAGGAAATTGCAGCTTCCACCATGTCCTTACCCCTACGTTGCACAAAACACCACATCTATTAATTGTTTGCGGCTTCCACCAGGTTCTGGTCTAATCATTGTGTTTTTCACTAATTGGTCGTCTAATCAGTTTATTAACTTCATAGCAAGCAAAATTAACACTTAACCATGTATGTCAATGCTTCGATTGTTGTCAAAATATGTAGACTCCATCGCAAGTGTAGATTATTTTACATATAACATATTTATGACGTGATACCATAGGCAAATCACAAAAATAGTTGTACGTCAATAAATCATGAAATCATGATTTACAAGGTTTAAGAAAACTATTTTAAACATTAATTGTATGTCAATGCTTCAATTATTTTCTTTTGAAAGAACTTAAAAATTAATGAAGGGTTAATTGTTCATTCAAAATTATGAATTTTTTTATGCGCTTAATAACAATTTTTACTTCAAAACATTTTGTACATATTTTAAAATAAATACACGTGGCACACTAAAAAGATCGTAAGAAAATTGACATAAAATGAATTTATAATTTTTCATTAAACCTTGTAAATCATGTTTCATAAGTACAATTATTTTTCGTGATTTTCTTATGGTGCCACATCACAAATATTTTATATGTAAAACAATATAGAATTGTATTGGAGTCTATATATTTTGACAACAATCGAAGCATTGACATACAAACCTAAGTATCAATTTTGCTTGCAATGAAGTTAATAAACTGATTAGAGAACCAATTGGTGAAAATCACAATGATTAGGCTTCAACCTGGTGGAAGCCGCAAAAAATTGATAGAAGTGGTGTTTTGTGCAACGCATGAGGATGGACATGGTGGAAGACGCAATTTCCTCCAAGATTTAAGACTTATTTGAACACAGATTAGAAAATAGAAAATTCAAAAAAAAAACAAAAGTTTGATAGAGGTCATTTGGATAATACACAGAAAAAATACAGAAAAAATATCTCGATCTTACGTAAATGAGTGTAAAAAAGAGGTCAGGGTGGATATTGAAATTCTTATGAAATTAGGGTGTAAGAATTTAATCCATGGTCATTTGGATAATACAGAAAACAGTGTCTTGATCCTACGTAAATGAGTGTAAAAAAGATGTTAGGGTGAGTGTTGAAATTCTTATGAAATTAGGATGTTGGAATGTAATTCATAAGAATTTTGAAGGTGTCATTTTTTTATCTAAATGAATTTCTTAGGAAAAATCCTATGAATTAGAATTCTCCAATATTCTTATAAAAATACTAGAGAGGGCCTTAATCTGTACGGGCCTTTTGGATTGCACTCTACACACGATTAGGAATTAAAAAAACAAAAGATTGATATGTCATGCACTTTAATTCTTATAGGCTTTTAAAATGCCGAAATTTCACAAACAATATGTTTGGATGATGGAAGAGATAGTATAGAGGGATAGCGTGTGTGTTTATAAAACTTTGTAAAGGAAAATAAAATGAGTCTGAGGTTATGTTGAGATTCCAATGGAATAAGGGGCTATGGAGTAAGGGGCATAGAAATGGATTCCTTATTAATTCGATGGATTCAATCCTATGATCCAAAAGGCATTCCAGGAAAAATTATGTGGATTGAAACCCTTCAAAACTCTTATGAAATTCCTTCAATCCAAAAGAGGCCTACAAAGTGCACAAATTCATCAGGTTGGATGATGTTTGGTACAGCTCTAAAAAGATGAGAAAATTTTAATCAACTCTTCAAAACAAAAATGCTGCCAACCTTGGGCAGTTTTATTGATTAAGAGATAGACGATTACAATCACACAATAGACTGCTTAAGGTTTTGGGGAGTATATTTCGATTGACGTATGAATACTCTACGAATAGTTTTGTTTTAACTTTATGTTGTAAACAACCAAGAGCTAGACCGAATTGATCTTGTATGACATGACATAAGAAGCATTTTGAACGCGGGATGTTTCATGCAAACTTGCCATATAAATCGGTAGACTTATTACTCTCCCTCCTCAATTTTTTAATAAAAAGAAACAAAACTACCAAGATCTCCCAATTCGATTAAGATAGGCGCCACTATGGATCTTGAGTCGTGACACAAGTCTCAGAGGTTAACAACCTCATAAGCAATCCTCCTTCCAATATCATACGTGAGACCCCCTAATTTGAGCTAAGATCCCTCCTTTCTCGCAGCGCGAGGGCATCATCAACGTGGATCGAAGAGTTCGCACCAAGCTCCCACGGAAGCCACATGTGATCCTGCTTGCCCCCACCCCCCATATCGCAGCGCTAGGGCATCATCAACGGGTGGACTGGAAGATGATTCCATTCCGTAGTATTTTTTCTAAGAAATCACTTTGGACTGGAAGAGGAATCCCACACCCTAATTTCATAGGAATTTCAACATCCAGTTTAACCATTTTTTTACACTCATTCACGTAGAATCGGGACAGTTTTCTATTTCTTCCATGTGTATCATCCAAATGACCACTCTGTTTGCAATACTCTGTTTTAAACCTGCAATCCTGTTAAAATGCCGTGTTTTTCAATGTCTCTGTTTTCTAATCTTGTGATAAAAAAAGCCTTAAGACTTTTAGCAAGCTATGCTGTCCAATCCATATCAACCCGTTGCGTGCGTGGGCCCTAGAAAACCATGCGTTGTACGTACTCCGGCAGCTGGCCTCTGCGTGCGTGGCCAAACAAGGCAAAAAAAGCGAGCCGCGGACGCCGGCGGGAGGAGCGAGTAAATTGGAGGACGCGTGACGTGATTTGGCCAAGAGTATCCTGCGCTCAGAGATACTACTACACTGTCGCGCAGAGGTAGAGATGCGTGTACATACGCTGTTGCTCTCTCTCTCCCTCTCCCTGCTCAGGCCGGCCAAGACGAGACGTACAACGTCGCTGTCTCCGGTGGCGGAGTCAAAGGCTTTGGCCTCGCGCGCCATCATGGCGAGGCGAGGCGTCGTGGCCTGGGGACGTACTACAGCGGAAAGGAAACGTACGTGGCGCTGGGCTCAGGTGGTGAAACGGATCCGAGAGAGAGGTGGCTGGATGGACCAGCGCGTCCGGTTTGTCCCCTCCCGTTTGGTGTTCGCATTTTCGCAAGCATGGCATGCACACTTGCAGCAGCAGCAGCGCCACTTCAGTCAACTGTATTTTTTTTCTTATTATTATTGGACGAACGGCTTCAGTGAACTGTTGTTGTTCCTTTTAACTGTTTATTTACTATTTCCCCGTTTTAAAATTCAGGAAGGATAAAATGATTGATTTTAGAGTGCATATTTCTGAAGTTTAGCTAAATATAAAGTACAGAATGGTATCAACAACTAAAATGTTTTGAATGAATACATTAGAGCATCCCCGGCCGCGTCCTCAATAGTCTGCTAGCTCCCGGCGTTGCGGTTGGAAGCATCTCTTCCCAACCGCGCTCCCAATAGAGACCTACAATAGTTAAATTTGTAGCCAGATTTAAGTATTTTAGTAAATACAAATCAAAACATTATTGTTTCCAATTGAAATAAATTTTAAATAGAAAATAGTGCCACGACAATAAATTCTAATAGAAAATTAAAATTATTCATCCAACTAGACGAAAATGAGTTTTGGCGGTGGTTGATCTTTTACCCCTCCACAGAAGCACCACTTCATCATTTTGGAGTTGATCATGAACATGCAGGGGGGAATGAGGGTTTGGCACCCCCTTACCTGCTTCCGACCCTTCTCCACGTCACATGCCTTCGAACCGTCGTCGGGCACATAAGTTTCCCAGACCAGCCACCAACGGGGTTTACGGGACCGATGGGTACCGGTCAAGTTGCACATGCCCCAATTGGCAAGTGCAATTCACATCAAGTAATAGACACAACAATTCACACAGTTTGTCATTTGGAAAATCCAATTCACAACAACGGTTTAAGAATTAAAAGTTTAAGACACACTCTAACTCCAAAGACCGACAGCAACCAACAAATAGTCCAGGAATAACAATTTAAGAATGTAAGACACACAAGTAGACGAGCCGACGACACGACCAAGCGACAACAAATATCCGCATCCGCTAGGACGACGGGTTTGGTTTTTCCCTTATAAACAGACTTTGTGGGTTTTTTCTTAACCAAACCATCCCCATTTGATGTGGCGGTATCCATCGTTTTAGTGGGTCTCGAGGACCCATTGCCATCTCGAAGATCAGCGTTGGGCTAGTAGGGGACAAACGATATTTGACCACAGACGAACATAAAGTGGCTACGGTGACATGACTAGCCGTGAGTTTACGCCCAACATGTTCAATGGGGCTAGAGCTACCGGCGAGCGCGACTGAACCCAAGTACAAATTAGAGAGAGATGTTGAGGGTCTTGATACACTCCCCTATGTTTTTAAAATGGCCGAGTCTTCATTTCCTCAACACTTCGATGATGCTAGGTTTTTTTTTGAATCACGTCATTAGAAAGAGAAATTTTAGAGTTGACATTCCTTTGATCTAAAGAAATTATTTAGTAAAAAATCATGTGGATTAGAATTTCTTACGAAAATCCTTAAATCCAAATAGGGCCTACAAATGTTCTGAACTCGAGTATACTAGTAGATCCACAGTGCACTTCGATCAACGCAAGTCTTCATCTCCCTTGTGAAGAAACTTTGCCAAGCTTGTCAGGGTTATTAAAACTCTATAAGCACTTGCTCTCTTTCTTTCTTTCTTTCACACACACATACACAGCTCTGACCTCTGTGATAGAACCTGAGCTCATTAAATCCAGCTAATGATAGCTACGACCAATGCTCCGCTAATCCTAGACAGACGCAACCCTGCAGTATATCAGACAGGTCATCGCCATACAGCCAGTAGTGAGCAAGGACACAACCAAGAACCCAAGAGGTAGAGCCAAGCCAGAGACCAAACAAGTCACTACCAGTATAAAAACCACACCCTCTTGTCTTTCTCCTCTCCAGGATACAAGTGCGAGGGCATCTCCTAGCAGCAAGTGCTGCATCTCTAGACTCTAGTGAGAGACACATCCATTAGCCATAGGCTTACATAAGAGGAGCAGGGAGGAGGAGCGGCGGTGATCGAAAGGAAGCAGCGAGCGCCGTTCCGTCCGTGTTCCGGCGATGGGCGGCGAGAAGGTGAGGCGGTACGTCAGATCCAGGACTCCCCGGATGCAATGGACGGCCGAGCTCCACAACAGCTTCCTGCAGGCCATAGACCGCCTCGGTGGTGCACCCCGTGAGTTCTTGTTCTTCTTTCCTCCTATACCTGTATTCTCTTCCAAAGAGTGCTCTTCTTCTTCTTCCGCTTCTTCTTCTTTCGCTTGTGTTGTTTCCCGTAGCCGCTTTGTCTTGCCGCCGGTTGCCTGCTGTCTTGGTCTTATGCTTGTTGATGAAAAATAAAATCTTGTTTCTTGGCATGTACAGTAGTTACTTACTTGTTTCTCGTGTTTGTTTTGTTCTAGTTCTAGTCGGCCTGACAGAGTTGTTCATCTTCTTTCCATCTTTGCAAAATCCTAATTATATCCTGGGCGGTGTTATTGTTAATTACAGATGCTACCCCGAAACTAATTCTTCTGGTCATGGGTGTGAAAGGGCTTACCATTGCTCATGTCAAGAGCCATCTCCAGGTTCGTTTCTTCTGTCACCTGCACGTACCTTCAGTTATCGAATTATAACTATTTTTTCGTCGTAGGAGCTTGCAAATCAACTTATACATGGCTTTGACTTCCCTTCGTTTTCTGTTTTGAACAGATGTACCGAGGGCCGAGTACTCGCAGGGGGAAGAAAGGTGAGAGATGGAGCCTTCCCATTTTAGTTTTCATGCATCTTTCTTTACTTCACCATGGGTTTTGGCTCGTTTCCTGGGGATAAGAGACAAGATAAGGCCATGTTCTTGTTAGAAAATCAGTCTGTCAACAGTTTTTTGTACTAGCTCTTCTCTAAAAAACACGTTTTGTTGCCTAGTTAAATTGTTTTTGTTATCTTCAAAACCATCTCACGTCCAAAACAGTACTAGTACTGCTGTAAAATGCCCACATCTTAGAAATACAAGTGCTCATTTTGTAACACACTCAGTATCCATTGATAAGCCAGCCAGCTGCATCTACCACATGCTTATCGCACTTGCCAACTAACACCACAGCCAGTCATCACTTCATCATGCATGCAAATGCTCTGTTCAAAAAGCTAGGAAGAAAGTTAAGATGCTGGATTGATCTCTTTCTGCCCACACTTTAGATGTTGCTAATGGAAAGCCAAACCCCTTTCTTTCATGGTACAATCAGATGTGCAACCACAGCTGCAAAGGGAGCACTCATGTGCTGCTGATGAGCAAGGAGGCCCCAAGGCAGCGTTCATGTGTCCACCTCTGAAAAGGTTTGGGCTGCTACTTTCCCAACCATGAACCGTGTTAAGCTTAAAAAGACAAGCTTTTGGGGGCCCTAATCTTGACAAGAGAGTGCCTTTTCCCCTCGGGGTCTTTGAATAAACAGGGCCAGGATGGGGACAGAGGCCACACACGAAGCCGAAGGCATGCAAGGAAGCCAAGGAATCAGTGAGATGAAGAATACTTGCACTGGTGCCCGGTACTGCATTGATGATTACAAGCAAGCCATGGCCATGGAGAGGAGAATAAAGGATGAGGGCCTCTGGTGGCAGAGGGATGCTGCTGCTGTTTCCAGCCTCCAAACCGTGGGCTCTTTGGACCAACCATCTGGCGACTCCAAGGTACATACTTCATATTGTTAAGTATTTTTGAATTTTACTTCATATTGTTAAGTAAACATTACGAGAAGTTGATTTAAAGTATTGAACTATTCTTTGGGCCATCCCTTGGCATTGTTCAACCAGCCAATCTAATCATTTAGAAAAAATCATTGGATTTCATTATGCAATGTCATGACCATACCTGCCCATTCTCTATGTTACATTGTATAGTGGCTGTGAGAGGGAACTGAAATGTCCTGGTTTTATATTGTTTGATTGACCAATAGGCAAATCCTTATCATCCTACAGTACTGTTGAGTGTTGTATCACTGTAGCATGTTTATGTAGAAGATAGCACTTCATTATAGATTTTCTGGTACATGTGCGTATCTTCTCAAATTTGAGAGAGACAGGGTATAAGCAGTGACAAAATATTTTTCCCTGTTCATGGCAAAAAACCATCAGTACGTTCAGGCATTTACGCCACCTTGCACTTGTGAATTCGTAGTCGTAGCTTTTAATTTGTACTGTTTACTCCATTGTTTGCGCGGCTGCAGTACAGATAGAATTACGACGTCGTTATAGCTTCTCTGGTGGTGCTTTGCTGTGAGTGATTATCCTTCAGTAAACTGCATATGTCATTTGGCTTCTGAAAACACACATAATAATGAAAGAGTACTGCGTCTAGGAAATTAGATTTCCAACAGTGTCAGATCTGATGGTACGGTTGCATGGCAAGGAAATAAATTTGAGAGTTACAGCAGGAGTACTTCTCTCTATAAGCCGTACTAGTTGCCAACTCTGAATGTAACCTTTGCATTGTGTTTTTCGCAGGTAATCAAACCAGAAGCACAGTTTCCTGTTGTTGGAGTGAAGCAGCGAGAAGGTTCCCATGAGAACAATGGCATTGGTTGCTTCCTCTTCAGCAGGGGAGTGAGCAACGCAATTCCACCGGAGCAATGCTCCCTGTCACTGTCCCTCCGTTTAAACCCGAAAGGCCTCGACGCCGTCTCCTCGTCGCCGCCACCGAGTGAGGGCAGCTGCATCATCTCGTCGTCGTCGCCGAGGAGGAGCTCCAGCGGCTGCTCCGGGCACTCGGCCACTTTTGATGCCCCGGGTGTTAATCTGGAACTCTCATTGTCCATCGGCGGATCTTAGATTGCTGCCCGAATTTTTGTACATCGTTCGGCGCATGGTGTTAGGAAAGTTAGCTAATGGCAGGTCGGTAAGTAGGTTAGGACCGTATGCAGTTCAGTGATCTTGTATCTCGTAGCGTAGCTCTTTACAGAAGTATCACGGTCGTACTGTTTGCTTTCAGGCATGAGCACAAAAACAGCACAGCAAAAAGGCCGAGATTCTTGTCCCAACCATCTTTTCCTTTTGCCATTGTTTGATCATGTCAAAGGCAAGACAAAGATTCTCATAAGTGTGCTGCTGCTGCCCACAATTCTGTTCCTACTTGCTATGACGATGAGAACCCTGAACAAAGGAGATTCTCTTTTCCCAAAAATTGCCACAACTGCATTTCGCCTTGTTGAGCGTCCAAAGAACATAGGTGATGTTATTCGGTAAGGCTACAGCGCCTCTGCTTGCCGGCACACAGTACAGAGCATGCTTCGTGCAAGCCGGTCTCCATCAGGAAATGCCATGATCACTCTACTGTCCTTCTGCAACCAAACATGGCGAAGGGACAGGTGAGGGAATGATGAACACATTTTGACCAGGCTCCACAAAACACCGAGGTGGTGCTCACAACCAAATACTAGCAAATACAGTAATATATAGCAGCGACATGATTAAAGAAAGAAACAGTCAGAACATGTACGTGTAGTAGACTTAACAAGGGCGTGTGCACGCTTCATAGAGTAGAGTGAAAGGAAAAGGTTCTCCAAACGGGGCAACATGGATAATCTTGATCAAATGAGTAGATAGAATTGACTTATCAGTATGTTAGAGGAATTAAACACGTGCTGTACAACTTATCAGTATGTTAAAAGGTTCTCGAGAATCGTCCACCAAGTCCGGCATCCCCGTCCCACCCTCGAAACTTGGCGGCCTTCTCGGGGATGCCGGACACGCCCTCCGATAGGGGGACCCTCCTCTCATCGTCATTGACACGGGCCAGGCAAACACGAGTTATGGTATCGTGCAGAAGTTGTTCCGCGCTCGTAATAGTGCGGACTGGCCAAGCGGAGCTGCCAGGGCCAGCGCGTCGGAGACACATCGCCGACAATAAACCGACGTGTCACATCGCCATCCACCCATCAGTTCTTGCCCGCGCCAACGTTTCTCGCCTGCCTTTCCCTCCTCCGCCTCCCTTCGCCGTGATAAACAAGCCACACCATGTGCTCCGACTTCACTGTCCCCTCCCACGTCATAGACAACCGATGTGCCATCGACTTGTTGCGCTGCCTAGCCACCTCCTTGGCCACACTTACCCATGTTGCACACCATCGCTTCCTTACGAGGGAGCAAGAACCTACGTCGTCTAACAACGAGGAGGGGAGTGACAATGATGAGGTGGAGCGATCGGAGGAGGATGACACGGTGGAGACGCAGCCGTAGCCGTAGCCACAGCTACCGCAAGAGCCGGAGCAGGTGGCCGCGATGGAGTCCATCCTCTCCTTCGTCAGGTGCACACAGCCTTCACGGATGCGAAAGCAACGGCAGAGGTTGCCGCCATGCAAGGTCATTCGAGAGAGCGACAATGGAGGAGCACGCCCGCTCCTTCATGATGGCCGAGAGGGCAGCACACGAGGAGCTGAACGCCATCTGGGCGGGTGGCCAGGGCGGTGCACTGTACCCGAGTGTCGACGTGGTGGACGCTGACGTCACTGGGTGGAACAAGCTTTCCACCGGGCTGTCGTAGCGCAAAATATGGAAAGAAGCCGCCGGGCGGGCGAGGCGCGGGAGATGGCGCCAATGGAGATGGAGGACTTCTCGGCGTAGGTGGAGAGGGAGAGGCTGACGTACAAGGCAACCCAGGAGGAGCGGCGCACGTGCAGTGCAAGCCAGGGCAGAGAAGCGCTGACTTACGCATTTGGCAGGCCACACTAAGAGTGGCGACTAGGCGTACTTCGCTGCGGCGAGCGACGACGAGGCTGGCCCCTCTGCTGTGCACGAGGGCGATAGCCCCACTTCTCCCAACCTTATTAGTTAGGTTTAGTTTTAGTTTAAAGTTTGTTGTAGGTCTAGTTCGAATGACATAGCGTCTACTTTGTTGAAAAATTGTGAAAATTGAACAAAATTGGGTTAGGTTGGACGTTTGTGGGGTGGCGTTGTGGGCGCACCCACATTGGCCCGGACATGTGTTCGGTACTCCAAAACGGACATAATGGGGGTTCCGAAGGAAAGATATTTTTACAAATATGACCTTCTGCCCATTTTATTGTCAAAAGTAACCCCTTCAATTTTTTTTTGTCAAAACTAACCCCGGTGAAAAGACCACGAAGCATGTGTCCTCCTACCATTTCAGATGGAGGGAAGTCTTCTGAGGCGGCCCGTGGCACATCCCGCCATCTGGAATGGAGGAAGGCGGTGAGGCCGACACGCCAAGCTGGTTCGAGGGAGTAAGGACTTCCCGCCACTTGGAATGGTGGGAGGACACTACCCTCCACCTGGAATGGCGAGAGGAGACGTGTCACTTCGTGGTCTTCCCGTCAGGCTTAGTTTCGACAAAAAAACTGAGATGGTTACTTTTAACAATAAAAATGGGTAGGGCTCATATTTGTAAAAAAACTGATGGCAATGCTCTGACCAGCTTCTGTGGTTTGTGAGCGTGACATTCTTTATCGAAGATGAAAACCATTTCAACTTCCTAAAGAGTGCAAAGCTGACAAATTTTCAGCCCAAGTACAAATTATTACCATGAATCCATGATGAACCTGGCCCCTGTCCCTGGTAGTACTACGTTGCATGGCACGGGGAGGAGGAAGTGTACGATGGGAGAAACAAAAGCCACCACAGACACTTCTGCTGCCTCTGGACTCTCGAGCATCAGTATCATGGATCCTTTGTGAACTGGCCAGCATAAGATAAAGTTCTCGGTGCAGTAGCAAATGCCATCATATCATATCCCACAAGCTTTCTCAGTTTTGACATTGAAGGGCACTGAAAAGGTGGCACGGAGCTAAACTCCAAAAACTGCAAAATTTATGTTTCACTGTCCCTAGGCATAATGCTTGAGCAATCATACCGGTTTGGACTGACTGTGGTTCAGCTAATTATATCTCGATAGTAGAAGCAGGTTCAGAGTTGATCAAATAAGCCACTATATATATTCACACCTAAGGGCGTCTCTAGCCGAATCCTCGAAAGCCGTTAGAAGAGTGAAAAAAATATCCTCTAAACCGCACTTTTTTTTCTGCTCTAAAACCGCACTTAGCTGAACCCTTATGTGGTTTATGGGAGTCAAAAAAAATGGTAGCCGACGACCTACTCTCAAATATACTCGACCTCGACCGCCTAGAGAAAACTCCTCCCTCCACACACACACACATATATATATATATATATATATATATATATATATATATATATACCACCATACGTCTCATATACCACCATACGGAAGTATTTGTCATACTTTATCGGTTTGAGTATGTTCATATACTATATCTAAGATACCCCAAAACAAGTTTTATGAAAAAGTTGCAACTGTCCTAATATTTTACACTATATACTCGAAATATCGATATATGTGCATATAAAAGAGAAGTATGTAGAAATTTTCTACATACTACCAAAAAAGAAGTATCTATAGTAATAAAATAGCATTATATACTCCATACTACATGTTACATACCTCCCGGTATGATAGATACTACATACATGTGTGAAACACACATGGGTGTAGTTACACCCGGGAGTAGTATGAATATGACAATTCATACTACTCCCGGGTGTAACTACATACATGTGTGAAACACACATGGGTGTAGTTACACCCGGGAGTAGTATGAATATGACAATTCATACTACTCCCGGGTGTAACTACACCCATGTGTGTTTCACACATGTATGTAGTATCTATCATACCGGGAGGTATGTAACATGTAGTATGGAGTATATAATGCTATTTTATTACTATAGATACTTCTTTTTAGGTAGTATGTAAAAAAATACTACATACTTCTCTTTTATATGCATAAATGACGATATTTTGAGTATATAGTGTAAAATATTAGGACAGTTGCAATTTTTTCGTGAAACTTGTTTTGGGGTATCTTAGATATAGTATATGAACATACTCAAACCGATAAAGTATGACAAATACTTCCGTATGGTGGTATATGAGACATGGGTGTAGTTACACCCGGGAGTAGAAACCATTTAACCTATATATATATATATATATATATATATATATATATATATATATATATATATATAGGTTAAATGGTTTCTACTCCCGGGTGTAACTACACCCACGTCTCATATATACTGACCAAACTTTGGGTAATGGAAACGGGTTGTCCGATTCAAAACGTTAACATACTTACATACTCTCTCTGTTTCATAGTGCCAAAAATCTAAGATTTCAGAGACAAGATCATCTGAGGTCCAATCAGGTAACATAGTGCTTAACGTATCAGAATTTTCTGATTGAAGGGTTCTCACAGAAATTTTGAAGAATTGAGGTTGGCAGAGTCTCATGAAATGAATTTCCTTTGACCCATATCAGGAAAACGAACATGAGCTTTAACCCATTCAGTTCTTCCATTGCACCTTTCTCTCGATCTCCCTCTACCTCCCAAATTCCTGTAAAATTTTCATTCCTATAACCAATACAAAAGGCTTGACAACAAAAATCATGCATTTAAAATCCTGTCAGAATATACTACATGACATTCCAATCAAGGGTTTTCCTTATTCCTGCATTTTCCAAATCATGCAACCCTATGAACATGTATTAATTTGTCTCAGCACATTGATTGTTTCCCTCGGTGAAGTTAGAGTCAGCAGGTCAAGGTTACAACAGGTGATGATGATAACTTATGTGGACAACCTCGATGGATAATTTTGGTTTTACAAAGCTAACATGTAACTACATCATTTTTCATCTCTTGAAAAAAGTACATTCTGATCATCTCGTCTGAAGAAATAAGCGGTCTTCTTTTTCCTTTTTTGCAAAACTCAGTTTGCATTATGTACGTAACAAAATTACAAACACATTGTTGGGATGCCTTCACGACACAAGCACTACATGAACAAAAGGGCAGTTGTGAAAAAACTGGTATTTTTTTACCGTCAAAGAAGTAACATTTCCACAGATTTCCAGATGCCAGTTTCTAGTCTGATGAGGCTTGAAAGCAGTGGCAGAGCTTCATGAACTGGTTAGTTAGCCTTTTGGCCCCTCCATAGTTTTTCTCCAAGCTCCGCCACTGCTCGAAATGGAAACGAGGATTCCAAAAGGCAACAACAAAGCTGACCTAAAATGTTCTCTTGTATGGTCCAGAAGGCCAGAACATAAATAAAACCAACCGCAAACAGTAGCTAACTGGAACCATAATCAAAATTGAAATGATGCAATCCATCAGTCCCTACCAATATATCTTCTAACAATATGAGTTGGTGAGTGTGGAAGCACTTCCGCCTGAAGAAAATCAAGCCTAACATATGCATTCACAACTATTGAACCAAACAGTCTAAAAGAAACAAGGACCGGTGGACAGTACTAACTCAAAAATCCTTGTAAAATCTGGTGTACCCTTCCCTTGCAAAGGATCTTGCTCTAATTTTAGTACCCCACACACACAAAAAACCATGCCCTACTATCATATTAAGACAACCATTGTTGTAAGATTATCAAAACGCTGGATCTAACTGAAACATATAACTGCGACTACATATCCATGTTCCCCCCGGACTTCTGATTTGAATTCGAATCATTGCTTATATCAGTTCATGTTCAGACAACTTATCAACAAAGCAAGGAATAACGGCACATACAGTTCATATTCAGAATTTCAGATAGCTTACCCACAAAACAAAGAATAACACAGACTGTTGCTTGCAAAAGCAATACAACAGACAGCAGCATTATGCTCACTTGACAAACAATACTAACAAAACTTTTAGTAGCAACCAAAATATACCCTTTTCGAAGGCATTAAACAACAAAGACCTATTATGCATCACATATGGCAATATAGTATCACTAAAAAAATAGTTCTTTTTGATACACATATTACTATTGACCTAAAATCAAAATTTTGCAGCAATTCAGCATGTCTTGCATTAACCATTGACAGACTGATGCAACTAGCACCTAGGCAAGGCCAGAAATGAATTTGACATTTGATGTTCCGACAAGATAATCCACAATTCCACATACAGAGGAATAACAGGAGGATCCACTTCAGTGCAAAGATCAATGCACATATTTTTCCTTCAAAAGCAATATACGGACAGAAATAAATGCTACACCTTCACAGCTGAACACCAATCCATAACTTCTAGTAGCAACCAAAATGCACCCTATGAACCAGAAATGGAACAAGACATAATTCTGAATCACCACTCTGCATCATCCCATCATACATATAGCAACATAGCATCACCAAATCACCATAACAGCCTTGAGTTTGAAGATTCAGACAAAAAAAGGCAACAGCTTGTAGCCATTTTTAAGATGAACTAATTCGACAGATTGCAGTTCAGTGCTCTACGCATCACTAGCAAAGCTTGTTAATCTAGTAGATAACATCCATACGCATAATTGATATAGATGTAAGGGCTTCACCAAAACACTACTGCTCCCACCATCCCAGTTGATCGAAACTTACTGAAACAGTCTTGTGATTCAGACGGCCAGAGGAGATTCGCGTCTCTCGAGCTCCTGCTTCCCTGCGACGGCGGCAGCAGCCATGAGACCCCCGACCACGGCGCCGACGATCGCGAACCGCGGGCCCGCCGGCGCACGGTAGAGCAGGCCGGTCCCGAACCCTGCGGCGACGGTGTTGCGCCAGTCGTCGGTGTCGCGGTACCCACCAGCGGCGCTCTCGATCGACGCGAAGAGCATCCCGATCACGCCGAGCCGGTTGGCGTACCCGCGCCCCACGGCGCCGCACTGGTTGAGCACGCGGCTGGTACGGAGCTTGAACGACTCGCCGCGCTCCGCCTCCTTCAGCGCGCGCCTGAACCCCGTGACGGTCCCCGCCGCCGCGCCGGAGAGGAACGCGCAGCCGGCGTAGTACGAGAGGTTGTCGCCCCAGTGGCGGCCCTCGCGGAGCTCGAAGAGGGACTCCGGCGAGGTCGGCAGGTCGTACAGCGCGCGGGCCGAGGGGATGTTGAGGCCCTCCGGCCGGTACGGGGTGTAGACGCGCCGGGAGCCGCCGGGTACGCCGTGGCGGGGCTGCTCGACGGCGTCAGCCATGGCGGTGAGCGAGCGACGTCGGCGGCGGGCTGGGGCTTAGGGCTTTGGTGCGGAGGCTTCGCTTACGACTTACGAGTGGTCGCGGTTGGGGCGGAATGTAGGGAGAGAGTGTCATTTTGGCCCAATCGGACTATTTGGCAGTCCACATGGTTCCCACATTTCATATCAGTGAGTGAAACCTTCTCTTCTGAAATGAAAATATCCATTTCTCTTCCAGATTATTGGGGGATTTATCGATAAAATAATTTCAAGAGAACTTTGAAAAAAAACTGGCATGTCACACATACTATTTTAACTTTTTTCAGGAATAATTTTGAATTACTTACGCTGGAGTTTGTAGCAGTAGCCAGCAAATGTCCTTGAACATGTACCTGTCTTTTATTTGTTGCTTTCGGATGTTGGACACCAGCATGTATGTTCAGTTATCTTTGGTAGCAGAACCACATCCATTCTAAATTGTATGGAAAAAATAAGTTTCAACAATGCCTCCCGAGCAACACGTGGTAAAATCCATTCTAAAGCGGGTTTTTGCTACTAAAGAGGACTTTTTTGCGAATAGGAAAGAGAACATTTCATGTATTTGTTTTCAAAAAATTAAAACACAAATACAATAACATTAGGAAGATTCAGATTCCTTTAGAAGGGTGCATGCTTCGTCTTGTGTCCTCATTAATTATCAATATGAAAATTAGACGTATTTTCGCGTATCCATTGTTGTGGCAGAGCTAGGGGGACCAGTAGGTCCCCCTTCCCCCGGCCTCCACCCACCCACGGCAATGTACATGACGTCAATGCTTAATTTTGATACTCCCTCCGTCCAATAAAGGATGTCTCAACTTGATCAAAAATTGGATGTATCTAGACATGATTTAGTGTATAGATACATCCAAATTTAATATAAAGTGTGACATCTTTTGTTGGACAGAGGGAGTATAATTTATAGGCAAGATTACCTCGTACCCCACCTTCAATTGCGATTTGTCATGTTCGTCCCCCTTCAATCTTCAATCCTGGCTAATTTTGATGTGATTTATAGGCAAGATTACCTCGTACCCCACCTTCAATTGTGATTTGCCATGTTCGCCCCCGCTTCAATCTTCAATCGTGGCTCCCCCTGATCCATTGCCACTTTTCAAAGAAGGCATATGATGAATAGGTACACAAATAAAAATGTAATCCTTGTGAGCATTTAGTTGGTCATTCTTCTGCTGTTATTGTACCTATAGTGGGAATAACATAAGTAGTAACATCAATATCATCTACGTAAAAGTAGACGATGTGGCAGCTAATTAATGCGGAGAGAGATAAATAGAGTAATACATTATGTTAACCATCACATTTTATTTTTCCAGAGACAATGAGTCTACAAGCTAAACATGAGACCAACTATGTCACTATCTTTATGTTACTTTTGAGTATGAACATAGTAACATAGACAAGTAACATATGCATGTTATTAGTCTACGTTACTCTCCACCATTACCAACCTTAAGCTCTTCGCTTATTTATTTTCTTCCCCACATGAACGGGCCAAACTGTCTGCTATATATGTCCAGCCTCCACTTTGACCTCCTTCGTTGAAGATACTAGATGATACCCCGCGCGTTGCAGCGGGAAATCAAATTATATTAATAGAAGATGTTTGCTGCATGAAATGGCCGTCCAAGAGAAAAAGAACAACAAAACTCTATCTAGTTTGTCTTCCATCGAGCCATGAACATGGGGAAAAATATGTGTTGAAAAACAATCTTCGATAAATGAGAATTATTGGTTAAATGAATTTGAAATTTAGTGTCGATGAATATCATGATCCATTACAACTAAGAGTTAGGAGATGGCTTACATAAGCTGAACCAAATAGCTAATGAAGAAGCACTACTTGATCTTGCCAATGCCAAGTGAAGATGGAAATCCTTCCAAGTTTGCAATATGGAAGAGAAGAGAGAACCTATAGGAGTGAAATTAACATACAACTCTAAACGTCCAAGAGCAAAATTCTAAATGTCCAAGAACAATCCGTTTTCTGTTTTTTTACAAATGAAAAGAAATACTCCCTCCGTTCATAATATAAGACATTTTAGACATTCTCCACATTCACATGTACACACACATAGCTAGACACATTTTAGTGTATGTGTACACTCATTTCAGTTTGAATCTAGACCATATGTGAGGCAACTAAAATATCTAATATTGTGAAACGAAGGGAGTAGTAGTTATCACACGTCTAAATCAGTCTTTTCCTCCGTAATGTGCACGACATAAAAATGTAGCTATCACGTCTGAATGAGATTCTTTTACATATCCAAATCACGATATATGTGTATATAATAGTTCATGCCAAAATCATCTAAACATGGGCAAATCATTAAGTGATATTGTTCCTGACAAACTATGAAGCTACTAATTATTTCAAGCTCACACAACTCAAAATATGTGTTAATATAGCATTGCAGTCCTTGACTCGTCCTTTTGATTCTCTGTATTTTTCCCAGAACACGCAAATAAAACAGAATGCAAAATGCATGTAAGATTTAGAAATAAAGACCTGTAAAATTCAATCATTTGTTGATCCTACCTTAGTAGGAGATTCATAAAACACATTGATTAAGAGCATCAAAAGAAGTTCAGATCAAACCGATGAACATTAGTTCTGATTCATTTAGTAGCATAGGAAAGGTGAAGTAGGATTAAGAAACAACCATCGTCACAGGCTTGTATCAGCCGATGGAACACTGGTCTGCAACAAAAAAAGACCATCACACATCAACAACGTTAGTTTTTTCAGTGACATCAGAATATATCCAATTTATTTCTCGAAAGAAAAGAACTAAATTACACTACATCCGAGTTGGCGAGACAAAATCAATCTGCAAAACAAAGAGAAGCAGTAAGAATCAACCTTAAGCTTCAATCTACAAAATCAACCTTAAGCTCTTCGCTTATTTATTTTCTTCCCCACATGAACGGGCCAAACTGTCTGCTATATATGTCCAGCCTCCACTTTGACCTCCTTTGTTGAAGATACTAGATGATACCCCGCGCGTTGCAGCGGGAAATCAAATTATATTAATAGAAGATGTTTGCTGCATGAAATGGCCGTCCAAGAGAAAAAGAACAACAAAACTCTATCTAGTTTGTCTTCCATCGAGCCATGAACATGGGGAAAAATATGTGTTGAAAAACAATCTTCGATAAATGAGAATTATTGGTTAAATGAATTTGAAATTTAGTGTCGATGAATATCATGATCCATTACAACTAAGAGTTAGGAGATGGCTTACATAAGTTGAACCAAATAGCTAATGAAGAAGCACTACTTGATCTTGCCAATGCCAAGTGAAGATGGAAATCCTTCCAAGTTTGCAATATGGAAGAGAAGAGAGAACCTATAGGAGTGAAATTAACATACAACTCTAAACGTCCAAGAGCAAAATTCTAAATGTCCAAGAACAATCCGTTTTCTGTTTTTTTACAAATGAAAAGAAATACTCCCTCCGTTCATAATATAAGACATTTTAGACATTCTCCACATTCACATGTACACACACATAGCTAGACACATTTTAGTGTATGTGTACACTCATTTCAGTTTGAATCTAGACCATATGTGAGGCAACTAAAATATCTAATATTGTGAAACGAAGGGAGTAGTAGTTATCACACGTCTAAATCAGTCTTTTCCTCCGTAATGTGCACGACATAAAAATGTAGCTATCACGTCTGAATGAGATTCTTTTACATATCCAAATCACGATATATGTGTATATAATAGTTCATGCCAAAATCATCTAAACATGGGCAAATCATTAAGTGATATTGTTCCTGACAAACTATGAAGCTACTAATTATTTCAAGCTCACACAACTCAAAATATGTGTTAATATAGCATTGCAGTCCTTGACTCGTCCTTTTGATTCTCTGTATTTTTCCCAGAACACGCAAATAAAACAGAATGCAAAATGCATGTAAGATTTAGAAATAAAGACCTGTAAAATTCAATCATTTGTTGATCCTACCTTAGTAGGAGATTCATAAAACACATTGATTAAGAGCATCAAAAGAAGTTCAGATCAAACCGATGAACATTAGTTCTGATTCACTTAGTAGCATAGGAAAGGTGAAGTAGGATTAAGAAACAACCATCGTCACAGGCTTGTATCAGCCGATGGAACACTGGTCTGCAACAAAAAAAGACCATCACACATCAACAACGTTAGTTTTTTCAGTGACATCAGAATATATCCAATTTATTTCTCGAAAGAAAAGAACTAAATTACACTACATCCGAGTTGGCGAGACAAAATCAATCTGCAAAACAAAGAGAAACAGTAAGAATCAACCTTAAGCTTCAATCTACAAAATCAACCTTAAGCTCTTCGCTTATTTATTTTCTTCCCCACATGAACGGGCCAAACTGTCTGCTATATATGTCCAGCCTCCACTTTGACCTCCTTTGTTGAAGATACTAGATGATACCCCGCGCGTTGCAGCGGGAAATCAAATTATATTAATAGAAGATGTTTGCTGCATGAAATGGCCGTCCAAGAGAAAAAGAACAACAAAACTCTATCTAGTTTGTCTTCCATCGAGCCATGAACATGGGGAAAAATATGTGTTGAAAAACAATCTTCGATAAATGAGAATTATTGGTTAAATGAATTTGAAATTTAGTGTCGATGAATATCATGATCCATTACAACTAAGAGTTAGGAGATGGCTTACATAAGCTGAACCAAATAGCTAATGAAGAAGCACTACTTGATCTTGCCAATGCCAAGTGAAGATGGAAATCCTTCCAAGTTTGCAATATGGAAGAGAAGAGAGAACCTATAGGAGTGAAATTAACATACAACTCTAAACGTCCAAGAGCAAAATTCTAAATGTCCAAGAACAATCCGTTTTCTGTTTTTTTACAAATGAAAAGAAATACTCCCTCCGTTCATAATATAAGACATTTTAGACATTCTCCACATTCACATGTACACACACATAGCTAGACACATTTTAGTGTATGTGTACACTCATTTCAGTTTGAATCTAGACCATATGTGAGGCAACTAAAATATCTAATATTGTGAAACGAAGGGAGTAGTAGTTATCACACGTCTAAATCAGTCTTTTCCTCCGTAATGTGCACGACATAAAAATGTAGCTATCACGTCTGAATGAGATTCTTTTACATATCCAAATCACGATATATGTGTATATAATAGTTCATGCCAAAATCATCTAAACATGGGCAAATCATTAAGTGATATTGTTCCTGACAAACTATGAAGCTACTAATTATTTCAAGCTCACACAACTCAAAATATGTGTTAATATAGCATTGCAGTCCTTGACTCGTCCTTTTGATTCTCTGTATTTTTCCCAGAACACGCAAATAAAACAGAATGCAAAATGCATGTAAGATTTAGAAATAAAGACCTGTAAAATTCAATCATTTGTTGATCCTACCTTAGTAGGAGATTCATAAAACACATTGATTAAGAGCATCAAAAGAAGTTCAGATCAAACCGATGAACATTAGTTCTGATTCACTTAGTAGCATAGGAAAGGTGAAGTAGGATTAAGAAACAACCATCGTCACAGGCTTGTATCAGCCGATGGAACACTGGTCTGCAACAAAAAAAGACCATCACACATCAACAACGTTAGTTTTTTCAGTGACATCAGAATATATCCAATTTATTTCTCGAAAGAAAAGAACTAAATTACACTACATCCGAGTTGGCGAGACAAAATCAATCTGCAAAACAAAGAGAAGCAGTAAGAATCAACCTTAAGCTTCAATCTACAAAATCAACCTTAAGCTCTTCGCTTATTTATTTTCTTCCCCACATGAACGGGCCAAACTGTCTGCTATATATGTCCAGCCTCCACTTTGACCTCCTTTGTTGAAGATACTAGATGATACCCCGCGCGTTGCAGCGGGAAATCAAATTATATTAATAGAAGATGTTTGCTGCATGAAATGGCCGTCCAAGAGAAAAAGAACAACAAAACTCTATCTAGTTTGTCTTCCATCGAGCCATGAACATGGGAAAAAATATGTGTTGAAAAACAATCTTCGATAAATGAGAATTATTGGTTAAATGAATTTGAAATTTAGTGTCGATGAATATCATGATCCATTACAACTAAGAGTTAGGAGATGGCTTACATAAGCTGAACCAAATAGCTAATGAAGAAGCACTACTTGATCTTGCCAATGCCAAGTGAAGATGGAAATCCTTCCAAGTTTGCAATATGGAAGAGAAGAGAGAACCTATAGGAGTGAAATTAACATACAACTCTAAACGTCCAAGAGCAAAATTCTAAATGTCCAAGAACAATCCGTTTTCTGTTTTTTTACAAATGAAAAGAAATACTCCCTCCGTTCATAATATAAGACATTTTAGACATTCTCCACATTCACATGTACACACACATAGCTAGACACATTTTAGTGTATGTGTACACTCATTTCAGTTTGAATCTAGACCATATGTGAGGCAACTAAAATATCTAATATTGTGAAACGAAGGGAGTAGTAGTTATCACACGTCTAAATCAGTCTTTTCCTCCGTAATGTGCACGACATAAAAATGTAGCTATCACGTCTGAATGAGATTCTTTTACATATCCAAATCACGATATATGTGTATATAATAGTTCATGCCAAAATCATCTAAACATGGGCAAATCATTAAGTGATATTGTTCCTGACAAACTATGAAGCTACTAATTATTTCAAGCTCACACAACTCAAAATATGTGTTAATATAGCATTGCAGTCCTTGACTCGTCCTTTTGATTCTCTGTATTTTTCCCAGAACACGCAAATAAAACAGAATGCAAAATGCATGTAAGATTTAGAAATAAAGACCTGTAAAATTCAATCATTTGTTGATCCTACCTTAGTAGGAGATTCATAAAACACATTGATTAAGAGCATCAAAAGAAGTTCAGATCAAACCGATGAACATTAGTTCTGATTCACTTAGTAGCATAGGAAAGGTGAAGTAGGATTAAGAAACAACCATCGTCACAGGCTTGTATCAGCCGATGGAACACTGGTCTGCAACAAAAAAAGACCATCACACATCAACAACGTTAGTTTTTTCAGTGACATCAGAATATATCCAATTTATTTCTCGAAAGAAAAGAACTAAATTACACTACATCCGAGTTGGCGAGACAAAATCAATCTGCAAAACAAAGAGAAGCAGTAAGAATCAATCTGCACGCAATATTGATGTTTTTCATCCAGATCGCGCCCAGCACCAGGCATGGTCGAGAAGCAGGCTAAGGTAAGGGAAGAATCAAGTTAATGACGGCTTCATCTGGCACCTGGGGAAGTCGAGAACCGAGGCGGCCGGGAGATATTTGGTTGAGAAGATTATGACGCGTTTAGAACCGTAGAGAGCTTTTTATCGACACATTTAGTCCCTTTCGCCTGCCTGGTTACCTCCACATGTTTTTATGCCTCCCTTGATTTCGTTGGAGAGATCGTGGAAAGAGGTAAAGGCACCATGAAGGCAGAAGAGAATTAATGAAACGAATAGAAACTGAAAAACGCATGAGCACCGGATACGTAGAACGGAATGTTTATCAAGGGAGTCATGTAACGTGCGGTACGTGGTGCAGTTATCACGGAAAAAGAGTGGAATATTATGGGGGCAATAGGAGATTGATTGCACAATAATAACCATTAAATAGGATAGTGGGGTATTGGTGACTTTGAACCTGCGGTGCAAGACTTGTATCATGTATTTGGGGTGACGTGGCTGCATAGAATTGAAGAGAAATCAGGTAGTGGGGCTTAGCTATTTAGATATAGTAGATTTCTTTCTTCGCTTGTCCTAATACACTTATTACTCTTATTTTTCTTTTGTCCACATGTCCCACCTTGCCTACATGTACTCTTATTGTGGACAACCTTCCACCACCTGAGTCCACCACCTCAGGTCTCCCCAACATTTTCTCATACTTTTTAATCGTTCCAATTTCATTACACTTGTCGTTCGCGTGTTGTGGATTCTTCTGACGTGTTGTCGTATTCGAATAGGCCATCTTCCCCTGATGCTTTGACCCGCCTCGGTCTCAACTTCTATGATGGCGCTGCCATTCTTGAGCTGAGTTGTTTTCATGACATTGTTGTTCATCCCGAATGGCAAGATGCATGGCTGAGGAGATCAACTATCTTGAGCGTACTAGCACATCGGATAGAGTTTTATTTCCGTCTCTTGTTCATCTCATAACTTTTAAGTGGTTAAGTACAAGATCAATACTCGCTCTGATAGTACTTTTAAGTGGCTACGACAAGACATTTTGTCTTGTGACGTGTATGACCAATATTGACCATCGAGATCACACCCTTCTTGATATGGCTTCTACTCGCCACTGGTCTCTCTCTTCTTAATATCAAGAATGTCTTCCTAAATGGTGAGCTAGGGGAGCAATTCTACATGCAACAACCACCTATGTATTTTTTATAGCATGGTTTGTGATCTCTCTCTCTCTCTCTTAAGAAACCCCATCGTGTCTGGTTTGAGCGGTTTGCCTCAATGGTGGTTGCGTTCCTTTTCATCAAATGTTCATGATCCCACGCTTTTGTCCATTGTTCGTCTCGTGATCGGACTCGTCTTTTTCTATATGTCAATGACATGATTCTAAGTATACTATCTTTCTGAAGTCTCGTCTTAGCGAGCAATTGTTATGTCTGATCTTGGTCATCTTCACTTTTTTAAACTGAGCTTTCTTCTATCTTTGATGGTTTCTTTGTGCCCCAAGAGAAGTATATCAGGGTATTCTTGCTTGTGTTCTCTTACTGATGAGG
Source organism: Poa annua (assembly GCA_026929855.1). Taxonomy (NCBI): domain Eukaryota; kingdom Viridiplantae; phylum Streptophyta; class Magnoliopsida; order Poales; family Poaceae; genus Poa; species Poa annua. The sequence goes on from CM049433.1 coordinate 80,605,894, forward strand.
GCACTATGGAGACTCCTATGGAGCTCAACATCCACCGCTCTGTGTCTGATGGTGAGTCTCTTTTTGACTTGACGCACTACCATCAATTGCTTGATTTTTTGTCCATCTAAATGTCATTCATCTAGAATTTCATATCTCGTCAACATTCTGAGCCAGTCTGTCTCTACTCCCATTTCAATCAACTATAGTCACCTTGTTCGTGCTTTACAATATTTTCGTATCATAATCACTAGGTATAGTTCTTCCCATGCATCAATTTCACTCCATGCGTATTTTGATACTACATGGGCTGGTGATCCTTTGGATTGCCGCTAAATTTTTGTTTCTTGGTGGTTTGATCATTGTCTAATAGACGAAGAATAGATTGTAGTTTCCTTTTGGGTGTAGAGGCTGAGTTACATGATATGTCTATTTTGACAGTTGAGGTGACTTGGTTATGGTGGTCATTTGAGTACTTTGGTGTTTCTATACTCCTCCCTTGTCAGATAGTTCATGTTCTATCATCCCGCGTGATCCCCTAAAGTGTCCGCTTACCAAGTGAACGGAAGTTAACCACCTAGAGGGAGGGGGGGGGGGGGGGGGGTGAATAGGTGGTGACCAATTTTTATGACTTTTTCAGTTTTAGGCTTGCAAAAGAAAATTGTCTAGATGTGCTACTAGGTGAAACAAGGTGCTAGACAAAAGGAAACAATGCAAGAAGGATAAATAGATAACACAGTAAAGGAGAGTGGAACGAGACAACCAAGGGAACACACGGAGACGACGATTTTATCCCGAGTTCCACCACATGGGTGTACGTCTCGTTGGAGGGGTGTGAGCAACCACAAAGGTCAGCTCAACGCCACAAAGGCCTCACCCTATTCTCCGGTGATTCGACCACCAAGGTCCGAATCCACCCTTCCACTAAGGACTCCTTTAAGGGCGGAGAAGATCCCGTACAAATCCGTGACGCACACACCCACAACTGAATTGGGGGCTCTCACCAAGACCACAAGAGGTCAATTCCATAAAGGATCCACAAAGGAACTAGAGCAACATGAATGAATCTAGCTAACCACAAGGGTAGGCCTAGATTCGAATCCCCTCAAGAAATGGAGGGGGAAAGTGAAATCCCTTCGGTGACGATGTAGATCGGGGGCTTCTCATTCGGATCTCCAAATATCAATAGATTTGGTTGTCTAGATGTGAAGATCCATGAGAAATGAGCTTCAACAGCAATGGGGGCGTTTTGGATCTGAGAGCTGATCTGCTGGAGGTAGGTGGAGGGTTATTTATACCCCTCCCTGAATTCTGACCGTTGTGCAGCCGCCAGCTCGGAAATTTCTGAGTTAAGTTCGGAAATTTCCGGACTGAGGACTGGAAATTTCCGGGCTACGGAAATCTCCGCAGGGAGTTCCGACGGATCTTCGAATGAAGGCAGTACGAGTTCAGCTTCTGACTTGGCGATGAACTTGATCTTGCGGCTCGGAAATTTCCGGACTCCCATCGGAAATTTCCGGGCACCTAAAATTTCCGCCTGAAATTCCGACTGAGAAGCTCTGAGAGGCAGTACTGCTTGATAGTTTGGACTTAGTGAAAAATCTTCGGGGCTCGGAAATCTCCGGACAGTGGCCGGAAATTTCTAAGAGTCCAGTACTGCTTGACAATCTGGACTTGGTGAAAAATCTTCGACGACTCGGAAATCTCCGGACAATGGCCACCGGAAATTTCCTGAAGGATTTCCGACTGAAATAAATAAGAGTCCAGTACTGAAAGTTCCAGAAACTTTCCAACACATTAACACACCTGTTCTAAAACCTGCACAGATCATCACAAACATTAAACCCACATTTTGTGTTGTCATTAGTCATCAAAAAACAAGGAGTGCAAAGAATGCACTTTCAATCTCCCCCTTTTTGGTGAATGATGACAACACAAAAGGAGAACGGATTTGCAAAATGTAGACGGGCTCCCCCTAAGTGTGTGCATTATCTTGAGGATGTTTTTGAATACAAAATGCGCACAACTTAGGATCAACACTCCCCCTAGATTTTACAAACCACGCAAGCAAAGCAAATATAACCACATAAACATAGCATAACATGCAAAGATCACCAAATTTAACTAGAGTTATTACAATAAAGGTTTAGGGAAACTCATGTCTCACAAACATGGCACGAATAGAAGTTCAAATAAGATTGGGAGCACTTAAACAAAGCAAGCGAGACGAAAGAAAAAAGTGCTCCCACCCATGCAAATCCCGTGAGTCCTATATGAAATACTTCCCCCCCTTTGGCATCAATATACCAAAAAGGGAAGAAGTATCCACTAGCGTCCCAAGACTCAAGAGTCGGAATCTTGCTCATCATCGTCCTCATCATCATCAGCAACTTCTGGATCCACATCTTCATCCTCAGGCACATCGCTGTCCCATGAGAATCCCACCGTCTCCTGAGAATCCCACTCATCAAAGGGCACCAAGGGCTTCTGGGGTCTCTTGGGGGGAGGCATCTTCAAGTGAGCTCGAATCTCTTCCTGATGCTTGAGAATGCGGTGGTTCTGAGAGTAGATGGCATAGTTTTCACCATGAAGGCAGCAGTTCATGTTCATCACCTTGTCCATGGCACGAACAATCCATGGGCGACTCTTCTTGACAGCTTTCTTGATGTTAGGGTGACGTTGTTGGCGAGTTGGGCCACCAAACACATCATCCTCATTGATCTCTTGAAGTGTAGCTTGCTTTTGCACCACATGAGTTTGCTTTTGAATGAGGTTGGCAGCTTTGTGGGGGATGCAACCAAGAGCAAGATCCAATTTGCTGCCATCTTCCTCAGTGACACTACTACCGAATCGACCTTTTGTGACGACACACCTGTTGACGACATCGAATTTGTCACTGATTATCCATAATAGGTGACGAATTTTTCATCTTTGTCACGCATTACTGTTAATGCATGACGACCAACTTTCGTGTCACTAAATTTGTCACGGATCACTAATGGTGACGGATTTAGGGCGTCACTCTAGTTGTCACCGATTCTTTGGGACCGAATTGTCAGATAATTAAGTAAAATGGGGAAAAAATGGTTTAGATGCGTTTTGAACCGGGGACCTGCTGAAAAAAGAACAGATGCACTACGGATAGGTTATAGTATGGTTATTGTTTGAAACTTACTATTACAATTTTCAAAGTATATAAATATGTAATATATAGAATATACCTAACAGATCTTTGTTGTTATTATCCTTTTATCATCGATTATTAATAGAGGATACAAAATCCATAGGGTGGGTGCTTGTTACGGCTGCGGCACGAGGGGGGTTTCACGGCGGCATTGCCTTGGAGATCTCCGGCGACGAGATCAACGGATTCGGCCGTACGGGAAGGCAGTGGTGAGTTCCGGTTCAATATTAACATACTTGATTATTGTCCTATCAAATTGTAAGGTTTTCGATTATCGGATCATTGTTTGTAGGCAATGAATCGAGATTGGATTAATAATGCGATAAAATTCTCACCTGAACACCTCCAGGGTGCAAAGGAGTTCATGCGGTTCGTTCGTGATCATGGCAACCCGGATCGAATATTGTGCCCATGCACTAAATGTCTTAATTTGATTCGGCATACTCAGGACATGGTTCATTCTCACATAGTCCAAAATGGTATGTCCAGCACATATACAAGGTGGACTTGTCATGGGGAAGACAGGGCAGATGATGATGACCACGGCGCTTATGAAAGTGACAACGACGATGGCAATGAGAATGACAACGGTACTAATGATGATGGTATTTCTGCTATGTTACGAGATCTACAGAAGACATGGAAGAGAGGCCATGCTGAACCTAATATCTATTCAAATCTCATTGAACAAGCGAAGATAGATCTTCATAATGGATGCAGCACAATGACAAGGCTGTCATTCATTATCAAGATGCTTCATATCAAATCCTACAACCGGGTCACAAATAGATGTTTGGATCAATTCCTTGATTTCTGGTCTACGACAGTCCCAGAATTGGATATGCCTAGGTCTTGTAAGGAAGCAAAGCGTCTTCGCTCTGATTTTGGACTTGGTTATCAGACCATTCATGTATGCAAGTTTGATTGTGCTTTGTTCTGGGGAGAACATAAAGACAATACACATTGTCCTGTCTGTGGGCTATCTAGATGGAGAGAAAACAAAGGAAATAAAAAGATTCCTCACAAGGTGCTACGATACTTTCCCATTATCCCAAGGTTGAAAAGACTATTTGAGTCTAAGAAAACTTCTATATTCACAAAGTGGCACAAGGAACAGAGGGTTCCTGAGAAGAATGTTCTGAGGCACCTAGCTGATGGTGAAGCATGGAAGCACTTTGACAAAGAGTTTGGCTGGTTCGCAGATGATCCACGCAACATCAGGCTTGGAATGGCCACAGATGGATTCAATCCTTTTGGAAATATGTCCAACGCATACAGTATGTGGCCTGTGTTTGTCATTCCGTACAACTTTCCACCTTGGATGTGCATGGATCAAAATAACTTCATGATGTCGCTTCTTATTCCAGGAAAACATTCACCAGGGAAAGATTTTCATGTATTTATGCGGCCACTGATAAAAGATATGATGTAGCTGTGGAGTGGTGTTGAGACGCGTGATGCATGTGCAGCTGATCCGTTTCAACTGCATGCTGCTTTTATTTGGTCCATACATGATTATCCTGGGTATGCCACTATGTCTGGCCGTAGCACAAAAGGCTATTATGCATGTGTGCACTGCGATGTGGATCCTTGCTCCGAGCCTTTGAAACACAAAATTGGATATTTTGGCCATCGTCGATTCCTTCCTATGGATCACCCGTATAGGAAAAGCAGAAGTTTCAATGGAAAAGTTGAGAATAGAGAGGCACCAAGGAAGTACACACAAGCAGAATTGGCGGAGAAGTTAGCAAGAGTTGAGGATTACACACCAGGAAAAAATCCATCTAATAAGAGAAAGCGGGTCCCAGAGAAAGGTGAACCAACTTGGCACCTCAAGGCTAGCTTACATGATCTACCATATTGGCATGTACTGAAGATAGCACACAACCTAGATGTGATGCACATTGAGAAGAACATATGCGAGAATATCCTAGGTACACTTAACGAGATAGAAGGAAAAAGTAAGGACACATTTAGCTCCAGACTTGATTTGCAGAAACTTAAGATTAGGAAGAAATATTGGTTGCAAGAAGGTAAGGGTGGCAAATTTACGAAGCCCCCTGCACCTTGGACGCTTAGGAAGGAAAACAAGAGCAAGTTGTGCAGATTTTTGTACAACTGCAAATTCCCAGATGGGTATGCTGCAAACCTAGCAAATTGTGTGGATATTGCTACTGGTAAAATAAGTGGTTTGAAGACGCATGATTGCCACATGCTTCTGCAGCGTGTGTTGCAAGTAGCGCTGAGAGGACTTGTTCCAAAGTCAATGTATGAGGCCATAGCCGAATTGGGAAGATTTTTTAGGGAGTTGTGGTTCAGACTTTCAGCCATCGACACGTATATGATGTACCAGAAGATGAAGAAGGAACTCAACAAGGTGAAGAAATTAACAAAGATGCTTATCAGGAAGACCTGTGTTCATCAACTCGTATTGTCAGCGCTGTTGAAGATGAGGAGGAAGAAGTGGATGAAGATGACCATGAGGATCATCTGGATGAACTGGAACGTATAGAAAAAAGAATTGGTCATCAACTACGGCGTGAACGTGATGCTGCCAACATAGATGTTCAGAACAGCGACGACGAAGATGTGGGGCAGTTGCAGGGGAATGCAAGAGGTGATGCGACTTCAATATCGGATGATGACAGCGATATTGATTAGTTACATTTTCTTATTCAATTATTTTTAGGGATTTCTATTTCTGTGTCCCTTGTTCGTTAGTTGTACTCACTTTTGTCCAACTGCTAAACTTTTCATCACTTTTAATATTGCCTTCATCTATAGTTACTTCCTGATAGTGGGGCCATGTAGTGTAGGTTCTTTTTGTCCGTTACCTGCTGACAGGTGGGCCCACCTGGTGACATGTGGGGAGCAGCTTCTCCTTCCCCTCGCCAAATCTTTCCTACTAGTTTGGAGATGGAAAAGGAACCGCATGGACGGCTGTCTCGCTCAATATAGTTCTAATCAGATTCGGTTACACATTCCCCCACTTTTGGAACAAAACGTTCCAGCAGCTTTTGTCCCTCTCTGTCCAACATGGTCGCACCGATTATGAAATCAAACTCAAATTAAAAAGCCTAATTCAACAACCACAAGCATATAACAGAATACTCAACATAGATTAACCATATTAACCATTATATTAAGGAACCCAGCTAATTAACTTAGAGCATGGGCATCAGTAGTAGCAGTACTAGGGATTTAATTTGTTCACCATTACAACCGGCATTGCATGCATAATTAAACAACAAAACATAAAACAGAAGGCCCGCGGCGGCAGCAGCACAAGGGCGGCTGCGATCTTCAGATCAGTCCCAGCTTGACGTTCCTCCTGTGCTTCTTGCTCCCCTGCCCCACTACCTTCGGCCTCTTGGGACGAGGAGCCGGCACCCTGCCTTCCTCGATGTCGAGGTTGCGCTGCCTCCTGAGGAAGATGCCGTAGGCCCTGTGCTTGGCCTTCACGGCGAACACGTTTTGACCTTCCCTCTCCTGAGGATAAACGGTCTCGGCGTGCTGCATCACACTCATGAAGTCGGAGGCGATCCTCTTGGGGCAGAAGGGGCAGCGGACCTTCGGTCCGGTCCAGAAGGCGTCGAACTCACCCCGGTCCAGCCGGGTCAGGGTGGAACTGACCTTCCTCTGCTGGGACTCCTCGTCGCTGTCAACATCCTCATCCGGCTGTTGCAAATACAAGCATATATATCACTAAATATTTGCTTACAAACTAAAAAAAACTAGTACATCACATCTCTAACCTCATCCTAGCACTAGCATAGCATATCGGAATCACATCTAATATATCCACCAATAGCTAGATCTATCGGGGCATCCAATACGTAGATCTAACAGAAAACCTTAATCGTCGACTTGTTCGACGACGTGCTATCGGCAAGATTTGTAGATTAGCGATGTACGTACCTCTGAGCCGCTGTGGACGATAGGCTTGCCTGGGAATGACATGTCGTACTCGTCGTCGTACTCGTCGTCGTCGTCGTCATCGTCGTCGCGCTTGTTGATGGTGGATCCGTCCACCTCCTCCTTGGTGGGCTTGACGCCGTCCACCCCATCCACGCCCGGTCGAGGAGACGCCGGAGCCGAACCGCCTACAGTAGCGGTGCCCCTACCGCTGGGGTTAGAGCCGGCATCCGAGCCGTTCGACAGCCACCCCGACGCCAAGTTCGAATCTTGGTAGCCGCCGCCTGCGCCGTCTGCTGCCGTTGAATCCATCGCCGGAGATGGGAGGGGGATTGGGGGGGGGGGGGGGGGCGGACGGTGCTGGGGTTTTCCGAGGGTTTGATGGGACAGATTGGGGGAGATGGGAAGAAGCGAGACTGGACCGACGTGTGCGTACGTGGGGTGCGGGGCATTATGAGGGGAGAGTCTCGGTCGACGGTTCAGTTCCGCAATGGACACGTGTACGCGTTTTTTTGCTACTCCTTTTTTTTGCTCATTTTATGTTGATGCGTTCTGATTGCTCCAGACCAACATCCCACGGATCGTTGCCATCCACCGTTGGCTGCTCGTCCTCTACCTTTACATCGTGGCCATCTACCGTTGGATCCAGCTGAGTGCTGGCCTCCTGCTCAGTTTGTTGCTTACAACCTTGACGTTGATAACGATCAATCACTTCCATTGTGAAATCTGATATATTTAATTTCAAAAAAAGAAATCTGATATATTTATTTATTTGCTAATTCATAACTTCACCAATTCCTTGATAATAGAATTGATCCAAAAAAATGACAAGAAATAGTACACACTTTAATAGGAACACAACTTCATTGATTGCTCCTACAAGTCCGACCAAAAGTTCCTCCATCTTATGATCAATGGCTTCACTTTTGCTCATGTAAGGATGCTTTTGTTCCTCCTCAATCTTGGAGATCGCCTCGTCAGTACTCTCTTCCGTAGCAACTAGTGGACCGACATCTAGTACATTCCGGCTAATCAGTATGTCAATGTACTCTTCCTCCCAGTACCAAAATTGACAACCTTTCTGCATAGCAGCATATCAAACATTGAGTTCCACACAGTACGGAATAAAAGATTATAGGATCAAAATTCCACTCACTTTGTCCATTTGACACTTGAAAAAAATCCATCCTGGATGTTTGTCTGTCTTCGATATCCACCGCTGGACCAGCCGACCGCACTTGTCACAATTGATGATTGGTAGAGGCTAGCCGGCGAGCTGCTGTGCGAGGAGTGACCCGGGACGAGCAACGATCGAGGAAGTTGTTGCCGTCCGATCAGCGGCAACACGACGACTATAGGAAGAAGACATACCCACGGCCTGACTATGGAGGTTGGGTCACCGATCGTTCCTCGAAAAGGCTATGTGCGGCTGCCTTATATTCGGTAACGGACCTAAGGCAATAACGGATCTCACCGGATTTTACGGATCTGATTGAGATCATTGAAAGCTCATTCAATATCTCAAACTCAATAACATTAATAATACGCAAACATAGCTATATTTAGAATATTCCTAAGTTCATAATATATATGAAGATAACCCTAAGTTCATAATTCGATGAAAATAAAAAGGCTGATACATGATTGTTCAAACAAACAGAGAGAAAGGCACATCACATTTACATAGAAAACCTATGCATCTGATGGCCCTGCAGGAACACCCTACTGCTGGCCTCGCTTGGCCATCTCAACCTCGAGGAGCTCACTCTGTAGCAGCTGCTCTTTCTTGGCCTTCTTCACCTTCTTGTCGAGGTGCTGCTTCTCCAGCGTCATAGCTTGGTTTTCCAGGACTAAAGCTTCCTTCCGCGCCAGCTGGACTTCCATCTGGAGAGCCATAACCTTCTCATGAAGATTTAGGTTGTTCTCCACCTGGACCTTGAGCTGGTCGGACAGCTTCTCAGCGAAGTCCGAGGCCGTGAGGAACTGTTGTCTAGCTTTCACCGTCTCGTCCATGTACTGATTAGCTTTCTTCAAGGCTTCAACTAGTTGTCCTTGTAAGTCCTCAATCGACTTCGTGAGGGAGGCGATCACCGACACCTCCTCCGGCATGCGATCCGCCTCCGCTGCATTATCCTTGCTCATATAATCCGAATATATATGATGTTAAAAAACCATGTGACCGGATGTAAACAACAGATGCAACCGTAAGGAAATAACAATCGGATCTGTACACAAATTAGACAACACCTACCTCATGGTAGCGGAGCGCTTGAGCGGTGATGCCATGGATGGAGAAGCCGCGACGAGTACAAGAATTTGGACGAGTGGCGGCGGCGTGAAGACTCGAGGATGAAGTACATACGGGAGGGGGTGTGCACCTCTATTTATGAGAGCCGTGGAACTGAAGAGGCGGGTGCGGAAGTAATGGCAACCCCACGAACTCGTTTCCCCACGCCCCACAACTGCACGTTTCCCACTTACTCGCTTGCCCACGCGTTATCGTTATAACAATTAGGGTGATTTATATTGCACGAAAGGATAACTCGAAAATGAATACTCATCGTGTCAACTCGTAATTAGATGAAAATAACCCTAAGTTCATAACGGGATACAAATCGACCCATCGTCTACATGTACCAATACATATAATAAATAATTCGCTACATGGACTACTCCACATCCAGACGTCGAATGTAGGATGCAAAAAAGAAAAGCCCTTTATTTCCATGGTAGAGCATGAAGAGCACTGTGTCTCCAATTCTTAAAGTGTTTTCCTTTTCCATAAAATCCTTCCACCCATTAACAAGAATGCGACCATCATCAGGAGAAATGGCGTAGGTGGTCCGCACTTTACTGTACGGATGACACACGATGGTAATATTACCATATTCCTGCATCCCGACGTGGGCCATACGGCGAGGAATTTTTTTTTAACTTAGAAAACAGAGGACATAAGGGTACTACATGAGAAATGTTTTCATCTTTTTTGGAACTTTCCACATTTAGTTTGATTTTTTTTTAAACAGGGTTTAATTTGAAGGCATGGTGATTCATGTGTAGGTGTCGAGTCTTTGAGAAGTTTCGACGACTTTGTGATACAATAACTACTTGGGTAAGTCAAAATTATTTTTTCAAATTAATTACAGCAAACTATGAGAAACTTGTAGTTCAAATTCTACCTACTTTTCGTAAATCGGCTTAAGTTCATTAAAATGAGCAAAACTAGATGGCTCTCGACCAAAAATCAAAAAACTTCGGTACTACGCATAACATAAGTCCCTATTTTCGTGGTAATTGTGTTCATACTATTTTGCACCTTATTTGTGCTACTTGGTTCACAAAAAAACTCAAATTTGGCGCTTACAAATTTGAAGAAAAAAAATATTTCCAAAAAATGAGTTGTTCACTAATGTTCCCACTCTATTCTGCTTCAAAGCCGTGATACGCTCTGGGTGTTTTCTACGATTCCTACCCATAGCTCTAGCTTTAAGTTCTTGTGGTTCACCACTACCTATGCCAGATTCTATTAGATTCCAAATTATGCTTGCAATTTCATCGGAGCTAGGGATATCATTGTTAGTGATTTCATGTCTATCAAGTGCCAGGATGCACCTATGTACCAAATCCCAGTTCATTATCATGTAATTTGACATGGATATGGTGTTCTTCCAAGACATTTGGGCATGAGGCTCTTGAATCTTCTTTCTCGAATGCGCTCTACTTGAAGTGTTGTCTTATGATCTTGTCATATTCTAATTTATTTATTTTAACTTAGAAACCAGAGGACATAAGGGTACTACATGAGAAATGTTTTCATTTTTTTGGAACTTTCCACATTTAGTTTGAATTTTTTTTAAACAGGGTTTAATTTGAAGGCATGGTGATTCATGTTTAGGTGTCGAGTATTTGAGAAGTTTCGACGACTTTGTGATACAATAACTACTTGGGTAAGTCAAAATTATTTTTTCAAATTAATTACAGCAAACTATGACAAACTTGTAGTTCAAATTCTACCTACTTTTCGTAAATCAGCTTAAGTTCATTAAAATGAGCAAAACTAGATGGCTCTCGACCAAAAATCAAAAAACTTCGGTACTACGCATAACATAAGTCCCTATTTTCGTGGTAATTGTGTTCATGCTATTTTGCACCTTATTTGTGCTACTTGGTTCACAAAAAAACTCAAATTTGGCGCTTACAAATTTGAAGAAAAAAATATTTCCAAAAAATGAGTTGTTCACTAATGTTCCCTTGTCAGGATGCACCTATGTACCAAATCCCAGTTCATTACATGTTGTTTGACAAGGATATGGTGTTCTTCCAAGACATTTGGGCATGAGGCTCTTGAATATTCTTTCTCGAATGCGCTCTACTTGAAGTGTTGTCTTATGATCTTGTCATATTCTAATTTATTTATTTTAACTTAGAAAACAGAGGATATAAGGGTAGTACATGAGAAATGTTTTCATTTTTTTTGGAACTTTCCACATTTAGTTTGAATTTTTTTTAAACAGGGTTTAATTTGAAGGCATGATGATTCATGTGTAGGTGTCGAGTCTTTGAGAAGTTTCGACGACTTTGTGATACAATAACTACTTGGGTAAGTCAAAATTATTTTTTCAAATTAATTACAGCAAACTATGACAAACTTGTAGTTCAAATTCTACCTACTTTTCGTAAATCGGTTTAAGTTCATTAAAATGAGACAAACTAGATGGCTCTCGACCAAAAATCAAAAACTTCGGTACTACGCATAACATAAGTCCCTATTTTCGTGGTAATTGTGTTCATGCTATTTTGCACCTTATTTGTGCTACTTGGTTCACAAAAAAAACTCAAATTTGGCGCTTACAAATTCGAAAAAAACAAATCAAAAAATATTTCCAAAAAATGAGTTGTTCACTAATGATCCTTTGCCAGGATGCACCTATGTACCAAATCCAAGCTCATTATCATGTAGTTTGACATGGATGTGGTGTGCTTCAAGGACATTTGGGCATGAGGCTCTTGAATCTTCTTTCTCGAATGCGCTCTACTTTAAGAGTTGTGTTATGATCTTGTTATATTCTAATTTAAATTTTTTAACTTAGAAACCAGAGTACATAAGGGTACTACATGAAAGTGTTTTCATTTTTTTTGAACTTTCTACATTTAGTTTGAATTTTTTTTAAACAGGGTGATATTTGAAGGCATGGTGATTCATGTGTAGGTGTCGAGTCTTTGAGAAGTTTTGACGACTTTGTGATACAATCACTACTTGGGTACACCAATTTTTTTTTTTTCAAATTAATTAAAGCAAATGAGTTGTTCACTAATGTTCTCTTGCCAGGATGCACCTATGTACCAAATCCCAGCTCATTATCATGTAGTTTGACATTGATTTAAAAAAAGCAGCGACAGCAGCTAGATGACCTACAGTAAAAGTGTCGCTCTGAAACTGAACCTTTGTCTATCAGGCTAATAGTTCTGCACGGACCTGGTACTATTGGATTGTATGCTACGATAGTTGTAGTCTAGATGTTTATTAGAAAGGTTATTGATTTTTGTTTCAGTAGTTATAAAAAAAATTCCTTCCCTCATTTCAAATATTTTCGTTCCCTCCTTTCAATCAAATATTTTCGTTCCCTCCCATATTTTTTGACCAAACCAAACTCCTCGCGCTACCCCCGCCCCCCTAAATACGCACATCCCTCCCACAACCCACGTTCGCACCTTCCATCTTCCCTAGCATTCACCGCCTATCACCAGATCTGCTACCGCACACCTCATTCTCTACCTCACCGTGGTAGATCCGGCTGCAGCGTTGCCGGTTCGCGTTTGCCGGCCATTTGATCCCCAAGCCGGAGGACGACATGGCCGGGAGGTCAAGCCGGGAAATGTCCAGGGTAAATCTTCGAAAAAATCAAAGAAAGCTTCGAAGAAACCTGGGCAAGAACAAGGTCGTTTTTCAATCCCATCTCGTCATTTTATTTGATATGAGCTCTATTCATCGATCTACTTCTATTACGGTAGGAGATGCAATCTTACGTATTAGTGGAGTACCGTATAACATGCGCAGTTCATCCTGCCTAGGGTTTTATTTGAGATATAGTTTTGTCAGCTTGTCACCTAGATCTTATAGAACTTTGGAATGCTTATCAATTCTTTGAATTATCAGACTTAGATTCATGAAAGCTGCCTTCTAATCTTCCAATTCTTACTTTCTTCTTTTTCTTAGAGATTATTGAAGAAAATAGCTACGAGACGATTCGGGAACAGTATATGGCAGAGAACGCTGCACGTATGGCTACAATCTTGCAGCAGAAAGCTGTCAACAATGCTGGTCAAGGCCTAAAAGATTTCTCATCCATAGCACAATTATTCGTGTATGGTGGTGCACAAACAGGAACGAAGACGGTAGGAAAAGATGCAGCACCGGCAGACGATGTAGGTACTGACTCAGAGTATGAGCCAGATCATGCCGAGAAGGCAGCTGAAGAAGAGGACCGTGCATTAGATGAAGAGGAGCGCAATTGTGCAAACCAGGTCATATGAAACTACATATATTATTTCATGTACAGATTATAATGTTGATTGCATACTAATGTCTTCAGCTGTTTCTCAGGATCAAGTAGATGGTTGTACAGGACCACGAAAGAAGAAGAAGCGTTCGACTAACGTTCTGCCTACGACTAGAATGACAAGATCAACAGCATACCAAGATTCCCAACCGTTGAAAGAGACACCCCCAAATGGGGAGGACATTGTTGCGGCACAGAACTCGCCAACACAAAATTTAACCTCCAAAGACGGCAACTCACCTGATGATAATGCACTTGCTAACATCAACAGTCAGCGTACGCTCATCATTCCCTTTTTTTATTAACATACTTTGTTCTTTCTTTTATCATGTTACATCGTGCGTTGTGAATTTATTTCAGAGGTTTCAACCATCTCTATGAGGGGAAGCAGAAAGCGAGGTAAACGCACAGAAACAATGGGGCATGGCCTAGAAGCGTACGCAAGACAGCAGGGAGGCAATAAGATGCAGATTGACTTCACCTTAGGTTTTAAAAGATCCGTAGATCATGTGCAAGCTGCTAAACTGAGTTCTCAGTTCGGTGTTCACGTCCGCACTGGGATGCCTGTTGCAACCAAATGGAAGGAGTACGACATTAAGGACACTCCTCTTCAAAATGTGATTCCAGATGCTATGAAGCGTGTGGCGGTGAGTCGGCACAGTTATGATTTTGATCACCTAATGTTTACGTGCAGTTCAGCCATACCGTCGTTATAACATTGGATTCATATTTTCTGTAGGAAAATTTTAACATGGACACAAATGATGAAGTGGCCAAGGAAGTGTGCACTGACATTTTGCAGCGTTCTGTTCGCCAATACCGATATAGTCTGAAATACAAATATTGGCCCAAGATTTGTAATCTAACTCTACCGCAAGCACTCTTGCTGAAGCCAGCTGAAGTTCACGAGGATAGTTGGGAAAAGCTGGTCACCTTATGGTTTGAGGAAGACTACAAGGTACAAGTTACATATTAATGCAGTCGCCAGATTGTTCGATTACTCTACGTTTCTGCTTTTTATTGTGAATACTAATAGTGCAGCTATTTTAAATAGGCAAAGTGTGTGAAGAATGCAGAAAACCGTGCACTGGTCAAGCAGCACCATACCACTGGTTCTAGAAGCTACCCTGCACATTGGGAAATTGTGGCAAGTCTTTTAACTGTACTTGTGCAAACCACACTTTCTCAGCAATTATGTGATGTACCTTGCTAATGCTATCATGGTACAATTATTGTAGAAATCAACTTTGAGGGAAGATCAAGATAAGGAAGATCCTTCACCTATTGAATTTTATAGGATTTCTCACACTAACAAGGATGGTATCATGAGCAAGGAGTCGGAAGAAGCATATATAAACAAATTTACCTCATTTCATTTCAGCAACCTTGTTAAATTTTCATTACTGTACTGACAAAAAGCGTTTTAATCATGCTGCAGGTAAACATGCTTCTAAAAAAAATGGGTCCCCACCAAGAACATGAGCCCGCAAAAACAGATTTGCAAATAGTTGAAGAAGTCCTCAAGGAGAAATTGTCGAAGAAGAACTCGAGGAGCACATTCCTCACGAGCTTGGGTCTGTCAGCTGTATCCAGGAAATCTAGCATATCATCTTCACACATCAAAGAATTGGAAGAAAGGCTAGAAGATCAGGAACATCAATCAGTAGAGTCAGCTGAAAAGTACAAGATAGAAATGGAGCAAAAGCTAAAGGCCCAGCAAGACGAATTTGCAGAAGCTACAAGGAGGCAGCAAGAACAACTTGAAGCTCTAGAGAATTCCCATCGAGAGAAGTCTTCAGAATTTGAAGCTAGGCAGCAGGAAATGCAAGTCATGCTAAATTACCTCTTACGTAATTCGCAAACATCCCAGCCCAACTAAACATAGCGAATTGTTATTCGTGCACAGAAGCTTTCCCACGTTTTTTCTGTGTATTTTTTTATTTTCATGTGTACTCCAAGTGCTCGTGTCATAATGAAAATATAGTTCATTTGTTTTATTCACCGCATTTGAAATAATCAATTTTCTGTGTATTTATTTTTGTTGAAATAAATGTTATGACGAAAATTTTAAATAATTCATCACGGCCTAAATGTGGTCCCGCATGTCAGAAATCCGGTGGGTCCCACATGTCAGCAAACCGGTGGGTCCCGCATGTCAGCAAACCGGTGGGTCCCACATGCCAGCAAACCGGTGGGGTCCACATGTCAGCATTTCGTGGACCCTTTTGACATCATGCCACGTCAGCAGAGAACGGACCCACATGTCAGCATACACGTCAACAGACACGTCGATTGCCACCTAAACAACCACTTGGCAGCATCCACGTCAACAGCCACGTAAACGACCACATCATCTTCATTGACCGACAGGTCAGCAGCTTTGACCAGTCTAAAACAGGTGATGAACCAATCAATGACATAATTTTTGTCACGCATGCCCTTCATCGGTGACAAATTTACGAATTAACGGTGACTAATAATGTTGTCATGCATTCCATCAATGCGTGACGCGAAAAAACGCGTCACCGATTATCCATAATGCGTGACGCGATTTTGTCGTGGCGTCACTATTTTGTAATCTGTGACGAGGATTTTGTGACGGGCCTAGTGACGCCCTAATATCGTCACTAGGGGGTAATCCGTGACAAATTTCGTTAATACGTGACAAAATGACCGCGTCACAAAAACCCAGTTCGGTTGTAGTGTGAACAGGTACTTGCGCTTGATGAGAAGCATCACATATGGAGCATAGGGGGGAACTTTTCTGTCATACACGGCTTGGCTCATTTCTTCGAAGATGAAGTCCATGATGTCAATCTTGTACTCTTCCTTGTCTAGATCATACTCGCCTTGAAATGCTTCATGGGCTTTGGCCATTAAGTTCACGAGGCCTCCGGCAATGTTGTCAGCGTTGCCCGCGATGGGAGCAATAGTGTGACGAAACATGCGGAGAAGAATGTCATAAGTGGGCAGCAATCCATGCTGCAAGCCAATCATGCCACCAGGCATATATAAGTGATACGTCCAAAACGTATCTACTTTCCCGAACACTTTTGCTATTGTTTTGCCTCTAACTTGTGTGTTTTGAATGCAACTAACACGGACTGACGCTGTTTTCAGCAGAATTACCCTGGTGTCTTATTTTTATGCAGAAATTCGACTTTATGAAAAAACACCAGGAATAATGCAAAAGTCCTTATTTTGCCCGAAGACTCACGGAGCCAGAAGCCCTAACAGAGGGGGGCCAGGGGGCCTCCACCTCAGGTGGTGGCGCGGCAAGGGCCTGGCCGCGCCAGCACATGAGGGGGGCGAGTCCCTCTCCTCCTCGGGCTCCCCTCGCGGATATAACCCCCCTCTGACCTAAAAACGCGAGGAGGTTAGCCACTTTTCCAGAAAACAGACCCGAGCGCCGCCGCCACCTCGAAACTCAATTCGGGGACCAGAAGTCTCTGTTCCGGCACTCCGCCGGGACCGGGAATCGAAGGGGATCATCGCCATCGTCATCACCAACGCCTCTCCATCAGCCATCATCGTTCCCCCCATCCATGTGTGAGTAATTCCCCGCTGTAGGCTTGAGGGGATGGTAGGGATTGGATGAGATCGTCCATGTAATGTCTGTAATATCATTAGGGCATGGTGCCTAGTATCCGTTATCGGTGTTTTACGTCATTGTTGCAACTTGTTATGCTTAATGCTTGACACTAGGGCCCGAGTGCCATGATTTCAGATCTGAACATGTTATTGTATCATGAAGATAATTATTGTTTTGGATCATATCTGCAACTTGTATTACACATGTCATTGTCCGGAACCCTAGGTCCCAAAGTGACAATAATTGGGATAGCCTCGGGGAAAGGCTGTGATGTGAGGATTACGTGTGTTCACGGAGTGTTAATGCTTTGCTCCGGTACTTTATTAAAAGGAGTACCTTAATTACCAGTAGATTCACTTGAGGCCCCGCTGCAAACGGGCTGGTAGGACAAAAGATGATGTGCAAGTTTCTCATTGCGAGCACGCACAACTAAATTGGAACACATGCCTATGGTTAATAAATACTTGGATGCTTTATCTTATTTATCTGCAAATGCCTATGTCTTGATATTACATGAATTATCTTATCCATGCAACGCCCGTACATCCGTCCCTATGCCTACAGTATTTTAATCCTGCTGTCTACTATAATCACTGCTGCTGTCTTTATTTCACTGTCGATGTTATTTCACTACTGTCACTACTATAAAACTGTTGCTACTGATAATCTGTCTCGAGCAAGTCTATTCACAGGTGCAGCTGAACTGACAATTCATCTGTTAAGGCTTATAAATATTCTTTGGCTCCCCTTGTGTCGAATCAATAAATTTGGGTTTTACTTCCCTCGAAGACTGTTGCGATCCCCTATACTTGTGGGTCATCAAGACTATTTTCTGGCGCCGTTGCCGGGGAGCATAGCTTTATTTATAAGTTCACCTGAGATTGATATTGCTTTCTGGAATTCATTCATCATGGGAAAGCCTGGGGGATAAAAAGTTTCCCATACATAATGTACATAGACCGTTATGATGGCTAGTGTGATATTCATTTGTGCATTACAACAATATACATAGACCGTTCCAACCGCATCTATGACTAATAATCCACCTTCCGGTTAGCGTCCGCACCCCTTTCAGTATTAAGTTGCAGGCAACAGATAATTGCATTAGGCAATGTGTGTAATGTAAGTAATACAAATACCCTTAGATAAAGTACTATTATTTTATCCCTAGTAGCAGCAGTACATCTACAATCTTAGAGCTTGCTGTCACTACCCCAGATTAAATAGAGACATGAACCTACTATCGAGCATAAATACCCCCTCTTGGAGTCACAAGCATCTACTTGGCCAAAGCAGCAACGGAGAGCATGCAAGATCATAAACAAGCACTCACAAGATATATTATGAAGCAATAACATAGTACTCAATATTCATCGGATCCCAGCAAACACAACATGTAGCATTACATAAAGATGATCTTGATCATGTTAGGCAGCTCACAAGATCTAAACATGGTAGCACAAGAGGAGAAGACAACCATCTAGCTACTGCTATGGACCCGTAGTCCAAGGATGAACTACTCACGCATCAGTCCGGAGGCGGGCATGGTGATGTAGAGCCCTCCGGTGATGATTCCCCTCTCCGGCAGGGTGCCGGGAGGAGCTTCTGAACCCTCCCGGTCTAGGGTTGACGACGGCGGCGGCTCTGGACTTCGTGGAGGAAAAAGGTGCGCGCCCTAGGGCTTGTATTCTCAGGGGGTTTAAGTAGGCGAAAGGGCGAAGGCGGCGGGGCCTCGAGGGCCTCACACCCTATGCTCGCGCGGCCAGGGGTCTGCCGCGCCACCTGGGGGTGTGGGCCCCTCGGGGTCCCCCTCCGTGTCGTATTCGGTGTTCTGGAACCTCCCGGGGAAAATAAGCACTTTGACGTTTCGTTTGTCCAATTCCGATAATATTTCCTTAACAACTTTTCTGAAACCAAAAACAGCAGAAAACAGGCAACTGGCACTGTGGCATCTTGTTAATAGGTTAGTCCCAGAAAATGCATAAAATGATATAAAAGTGTATATAAAACATGTAGCAATTGGCATAATATAATCATGGAACATAAGAAATTATAGATACGTTTGAGACGTATCAGCCCCACGCCGACCCCACGCTCCGACCCCAGGAAATCCCAACCGAGCCGCACACAAGCCGACCCCAGGAAATCCCAACCGAGCCGTGCCAGGCCGACCCCACCAGTCAGGCCTAGTGATGGTCGACCAGAGGGCAACGAAGCGTTTGGCCGATTTCCGAGCCAAACGGGGCACAGACGAGAGAAACTACGCAGGTATGGCACGGACGGATAAACTAGAGAGAACCGGGGCACAGAAGCAATTGTCCCTATATCCTATAGGTGTGGGATTCGATGCCATAACCAACAAATATGCCTTCAAGAGTTTTAGAGTGAAACTTACCCAACCGGGTGCCCTTTACGAGGTAGTAGCATTTACAACCGAAGACTCGGAAGTATGAGATGTTGGGCTTGTTGCCGGTGAGTATCTCATAAGGTGTCTTCTTGAGGCCTTTGTGGAAGAAGAGGCGATTTGATGAATGGAACGCCGTCGAAATGGCCTCCGCCCAAAAGTTGATTGGGGACTTGAACTCGGCCAACATAGATCTTGCCATGTCAATGAGAGTACGATTCTTCCTCTCCGCAACACCATTTTGTTGCGGAGTGTATGCTGCGGAATATTGATGACGAATGCCTTCGTCACTTAGGAAGTCGTTGAGCGTGTAGTTCTTGAACTCCGACCCGTTGTCGCTTCGAATCACCAATATGGGAAGGTTGTGTTGGCGTTGAACCTCCTTAGAGAAGTCGATGAATACTTGTTGTGTCTCATCCTTGGTCTTGAAGAAATACACCCATGTATACCTTGAGTAGTCGTCCACGATCACCAAACAATATTTCTTGCCACCAAGACTTATTTCCGGTATTGGACCGAAAAGATCAACATGAAGGAGTTCCAATATCCGGGTGGAGGAGATGATTGTCTTGCTTGGATGATGAATGTCATGCATCTTTCCTTCCACACATGCCCTACACACTCGATCTCTGGAAAAAGTAACATGGTCTTTTAGTCCAACGATGTGGCCCCCTTTGTGGAGACTTTGCAAAGTCCTCATGTTTACGTGGGCTAGTCGGCGATGCCAAAGCCAACCCACGTCGGCCTTTCCGAAAAGGCACATCTCATGAGTAGTGGTGACTCCGGAGAAGTCAACCACGTAAAGCTCATGTTCGACATGCCCCACGAAGGCCACTCGAAGGGACTTGCTCCACAAGAGAACCACGATGTCCGGCTCAAAGAAAGTTGAGATACCCAACTTTGTTAAGGCACGAACCGACATCAAATTATAGCCAAGAGACTCAACAAGCATAACATTGATAAGAGTAACATCGGGGGCAACTACCACTTTGCCAAGCCCGGTTACCTTTGACCTTGACTTGTCACCAAACGAGACGGTTACTTGATCAATGTTAGGCCTCATCTCTGTGACAAGCTCCTTGCTCCCGGTCATATGACTTGTACACCCACTATCGATTATCAATTTCGAACCACCGGGAGCAAGACCCTACAAGAGATTAATTCTTGACTTTAGGTACCCATTGCTTAACAATGGGTGCCTTAAGGGTTAGCCACAAGAGTTTTGGGAACCCAAATATAGTAAGCAATAAAGCCATCAAAGGGACCAACATAGCGAGCACAAACATTTCCATAGTAATTCACATAAAGTGCATAGTTTGGGTTAGTGTCTCCCTGATACGTCCAAAACGTATCTACTTTCCCGAACACTTTTGTTATTGTTTTGCCTCTAACTTGTGTGTTTTGAATGCAACTAACACGGACTGACGCTGTTTTCAGCAGAATTACCCTGGTGTCTTATTTTTATGCAGAAATTCAACTTTATGGAAAAACACCAGGAATAATGCAAAACTCCTTATTTTGCCCGAAGACTCACGGAGCCAGAAGCCCTGACAGAGGGGGGCCAGGGGGCCTCCACCTCAGGTGGTGGCGCGGCAAGGGCCTGGCCGCGCCAGCACATGAGGGGGGTGAGTCCCTCTCCTCCTCGGTCTCCCCTCGCGGATATAACCCCCCTCTGACCTAAAAACGCGAGGAGGTTAGCCACTTTTCCAGAAAACAGACCCGAGCGCCGCCGCCACCTCGAAACTCAATTCGGGGACCAGAAGTCTCTGTTCCGGCACTCCGCCGGGACGAGGAATCGAAGGGGATCATCGCCATCGTCATCACCAACGCCTCTCCATCAACCATCATCGTTCGCCCCATCCATGTGTGAGTAATTCCCCGCTGTAGGCTTGAGGGGATGGTAGGGATTGGATGAGATCGTCCATGTAATGTCTATAATATCATTAGGGCATGGTGCCTAGTATCCGTTATCGGTGTTTTACGTCATTGTTGCAACTTGTTATGCTTAATGCTTGACACTAGGGCCCGAGTGCCATGATTTCAGATCTGAACATGTTATTGTATCATGAAGATAATTATTGTTTTGGATCATATCTGCAAGTTGTATTACACATGTCATTGTCCGGAACCCTAGGTCCCAAAGGGACAATAATTGGGATAGCCTCGGGGAAAGGCTGTGATGTGAGGATTACGTGTGTTCACGGAGTGTTAATGCTTTGCTCCGGTACTTTATTAAAAGGAGTACCTTAATTACCAGTAGATTCACTTGAGGCCCCGCTGCAAACGGGCTGGTAGGACAAAAGATGATGTGCAAGTTTCTCATTGCAAGCACGCACAACTAAATTGGAACACATGCCTATGGTTAATAAATACTTGGATGCTTTATCTTATTTATCTGCAAATGCCTATGTCTTGATATTACATGAATTATCTTATCCATGCAACGCCCGTACATCCGTCTCTATGCCTACAGTATTTTAATCCTGCTGTCTACTATAATCACTGCTGCTGTATTTATTTCACTGTCGCTGTTATTTCATTACTGTCACTACTATAAAACTGTTGCTACTGATAATCTGTCTCGAGCAAGTCTATTCACAGGTGCAGCTGAACTGATAATTCATCTGTTAAGGCTTATAAATATTCTTTGACTCCCCTTGTGTCGAATCAATAAATTTGGGTTTTACTTCCCTCGAAGACTGTTGCGATCCCCTATACTTGTGGGTCATCAAGACTATTTTCTGGCGCCGTTGCCGGGGAGCATAGCTTTATTTATAAGTTCACCTGAGATTGATATTGCTTTCTGAAATTCATTCATCATGGGAAAGCCTGGGGATAAGAAGTTTCCCATACTGCCATCCACTACAAGAAAAGGTACAACTCTGAGTTCCGCTGCTGCACTTGATTCTCCGACTGTGATGAGTAAGCTCATTTCACCGCTGCATGCTACTCGTACTATTACTTCTGCTGAATCTGAAAATGCTTCTGAAAATTGTGATGATGCTTCTACTGTGCTTGATGAAAATGGTTCCTTAGGACCTTTTCTAGATGCTATAATTGATAAATCTAAACAAACTGAAAATGCTGGAGATTCTAATACTTCTGCTAGTTCACCTGAGTCTAGAGGGTATTTTCCTCATGATCCCGATTAAACTTATGTGGAACTTGATGATGATTTTGTTGATGAGATTAATGCTACTAAAGATGCTAGTGCTATGAAAAGCCTTCTTGAAAAACATGATGTTAGATATAAATTATCTCCTGATGCTAAATTTGCTACATCTCCCGTAAACATTAAAGATAAAGATTATGATTTCTCTATTGATTTGGCTCACATAGCTATTGTTGAAAGAGAACCTTTTTGTGGAACTGAAAATGAAAGTGCTGTAGAACACATGAATGAACTCTCTAATTTGAGTGGTATATTTTCTGAGGACATAAAGATGCGCATTTACTTTGTCACTAAAATATTTCCTTTCTCATTAAAAGGAGAAGCTAAAACTTGGAATAATAATTTGTCTCTTGGTTCCATTACTAGTCCTATTGGTTTGCTTGATACTTTCTTTCGGAAATATTTTCCTGCTAGTGCTCAACGTGATGCTTTGCTAAGGATTTATAACTTTAATCAAGAAGAGGATGAGAAATTGCCTGATGCTTGGACACGGTTTTGCTCTCTAATAAGAGGCCAGCCGAACCATGATTTAGAGAAAAATGATCTTCTTGATATATTTTACAGTGGACTAACCGATGCATCTAGGACATATTTGGATAGTTGTGCTAGTTGTGTTTTCAGGAAACGAACTCCAGAAGAAGCTGAGGAAATAATGGCTAAGATAAGCCAGAATTATGATGATTGGAATATTCATGAACCTACTCCAACACCTACACCAACACCAAGGAAGAGAGGTATGATTGAATTAACTGATGAAGTGATGAAGGAAGCCAAGAAATCTCTTAAAGAGAGGGGTATTAAATCTGAAGATGTAAAGAATTTACCTCCTATAGAAGAATTATGTAAGCCAATTCCTCCTTCACCCGTAATTGAGGTACACTCTCTCCAAAGGTTTGATGATAGAGATATTCCTTACTCCAAACCTCCTGATCAATGCTTAGATGAATTTGATACTTTTATTGCTAAGCAGGGTAATTTTAATATGAGAATTGAGAATCATTTAATAGAAAACCCTCGCGCTATTAGTAACTTGCATGATATTGTTGATAGAACCTCCAATGATGTTAAAATACTTATTAAACACTTTCATATGGTTCAAACTCAAATTGATCAACTTTCTAAAGTGCAAAAAGAAATGTTAATGAATGCCTCTATAGATAAAGAAAAACATGTTTGTGAAGTAACAACTAGAGGTGGTAAATCTACTCAAGATTCTTTATATCCTGAGGGACATGCTAAAAGAATTGAACAAGACTCTCAACAAGTTAATGAACCTAGTGCCCCTTCTAAGAAAAAGAAGAAGAAACATAAAACTGTTATAGAACCCTCTGAACCTGTTAACAATCCTAATAGTATATCTGTTTCTGATGCTGAAACTGAAAGTGGTAATGAACTTAACAATGATAATAATAATGCCAATGATAATGATAAGAATGATAATTCGGATAAGGAAGAAATAGAAGAGGAACCTAAAAAACACACTAAAAATAAAAAGTATACTAAGGAAGATTTTCTTGCTAAGAAACATGGTAGTGAAAGAGAACCTTGGGTCCAAAAACAAATGCCTTTTCCTGCTAGGAAACTTAAAACCAAAGAAGAAGAACACTATAATAAATTTTGTGATTGGATGAAACCTTTGTTCTTGCAAATTCCTTTGACTGATGCTATTAAGTTGCCTCCTTATTCTAAGTATATGAAAGATATTGTTTCTAACAAAAAGAAAATTCCTAATAAAAAAAATATCTACTATGCTTGCTAATTACTCTTTTAATGGCAAGGTTCCAAAGAAGTTGGGTGATCCAGGTATACCCACCATTCCATGCTCTATCAAAAATAATTATGTTAGAACTGCTCTATGTGACTTGGGAGCAGGAGTTAGTGTTATGCCTTTCTCTCTTTACAAGAGACTTTACCTTGATAAATTGATACCTACTGATATCTCTTTGCAAATGGCTGATAAATCTACTGCTATTCCTGTGGGGATTCGTGAGGATGTTCCTGTTCAAGTAGCTACTAATTGTTTAATTATGACTGACTTTGTTGTTCTTGAAATGCCTGAAGATGATAATATGTCTATTATTCTTGGAAGACCTTTTCTAAATACTGCAGGGGCTGTTATTGATTGCAATAAAGGAAAAGTTACTTTTAATGTTCATGACAAAGAACATACTGTCTATTTCCCCAAGAAATTTGATAAAATGCCTGGAGTTAATACAATTACCAATGTGAGATCTATTAGAGTGGGAAGTATTGATTGCCCATATAAAGAAGAATACAAAATTCTCATGATTGGATCCATACCAATACAATATAAGGTAACATGAGTGTCTCATATGGTTTAAAATCTTTTATGTCATATAAAATTCATTTGATGGCAAGACTTGATCAACCTTGTTAACAAGTGCATTTTAAATGCATAAAGATGGTAAACAATTTTCTTTCTCTCATTTATTGTTTTACCTACTGTAATATCATTTAGTTTCCAAAGTTTAGTTGAATTTGGTGTTAGAAAACAATTTTTCAATATTAATATTATTAATGCAAAATACCAAAAAATGAAAAAAAAAACTCAGAAATTGAAAAAATTTATACCATAAATTTTATTTTTCTGGGGAGGTTCTGGAAATGCCAAGAGGTGGCCAAGGGGACCCACCATGGCCCCACCTCAGGTGGTGGCGCGGCAAGGAGCTGGCCGCGCCAGCACATGAGGGGGACCCACCTGGGCCCTCCACTTAGTCATCTTCCTCCCCACTCTTTCTCTCTCCCGACCAAACACAGCCAAATCGAAAAATCTCGTGTTCTTCCTGTTCTTGCCTCGGATTTTCGATCTCTTTGCTCAGCCCATCTTTGTTGCTGAGATTTGGGGTATTCACTCTCCGGTATGTGCCTCCTCCGATTATCCAAGTAGAATTTTGTTTAATGGATTATCTATTGAGTATTTTGCTGCTGTAGGTGTCATGTTTAGTGAGTTTAAACGCTTGTTCTAAGTTAGTATAACTAGTTTTGATGCATGCTTAAGCCTCTAGCAAGTCACTATAGTGGTTTCCCCTCATTTAGTTGGCTAAAAATCAATTTTTTTATGTTATTTGTTAAAAATTTCAGAACATGGAGTGGAACCCATATGCAATAGATCAACATGAGATAGTGGTGCATGAGAATATGAGGGTTCATCGCGAAGAGAGTGTGTTCCCGGCTATCTACCCGTGCTCACAATTCATGGGTGTTGCAGGGATTGCGCATGATTTTCATACTCTTATCACCAATGCAAGATTAGACCGTTTTGTTGATGATCAACCCTTTCAATATGCTAAGCTAGCCATGTCGGTGGTGCAGGACTTCAGCTGCAATATGACCTCATCTAACCCGATGGTGCACTATAAGATTTACAATAAATCTGTGGATTTGCCTTTCGATGCTTTTTGTGCAGCACTTAGGGTGCCAAATGAGGGACCTCGAGAGAAGTTGAAAGGGAAGCCTAAGCCATTGCTGGACTTATATGAGGACATTTGCTATGGGAGAAGCTTCTCTCACGAGGAGGGTAAAATCAGGAGTATTCATCTCCCTTCCATTCGATACTTTGCTTACTTCATTTCTAAATGTGTTCTTGCTAGGAAAACTGCTAATAGATTGGCCTTGCCTGACTTAGCTTTTCTAGCTGCTGCATTACGCCATGATAAAACTTATAATTTGGGTGCTTTGATTGCCTACCGTCTCACCACTAACCGTGAGAGGGGAGGAGTTTGTGGAGGTTTAGTTGCCTCTCGTTTACTAGCCTTGCATGGTTTGGCACCTCACCCACTTGATTTTCTGCTTCCCTCAATGAAGGGCATATCTTTTACTTACTGTTGAGTCACCATCCTTCTTTGAGCACCTTCTTGAGAGCATAGTTGTCATTCTTAGTGTAATGTGCTTGTCCCAGAATACTGTTAACTGCGGTGTAACTTTGATGCTTTTATCTTTGACATTTTTATCTCTAGTCTACTCTTGAATCTCAGAGGTGCCTGGGCATTTATGTTTTGCTGTACACTTTCGGGCAAGCGAGATACCACCTTATCATACTTTCTTATGAGCTTTGCAATCCTGTGAATTGATATGTTTCATGTTATTTACTATTGGTATGATTGGCATCTCTTCATAGTTTACATAATTAACTAGGTGACACCATTTATATATATCTTATTATGAATAGCCTAAGCATTTGCCAGATAATGAGAATATTTACATCATATGAAGCAAATGTGTTCGTGAAAGTTCTTTTATCGCACTCAGTTGTTAACTGAATTGCTTGAGAACAAGCAATAAGCTAAGCTTGGGGGGAGTTGATACGTCCAAAACGTATCTACTTTCCCGAACACTTTTGCTATTGTTTTGCCTCTAACTTGTGTGTTTTGAATGCAACTAACACGGACTGACACTGTTTTCAGCAGAATTACCCTGGTGTCTTATTTTTATGCAGAAATTCGACTTTATGGAAAAACACCAGGAATAATGCAAAAGTCCTTATTTTGCCCGAAGACTCACGGAGCCAGAAGCCCTGACAGAGGGGGGCCAGGGGGCCTCCACCTCAGGTGGTGGCGCGGCAAGGGCCTGGCCGCGCCAGCACATGAGGGGGGCGAGTCCCTCTCCTCCTCGGGCTCCCCTCACGGATATAACCCCTCTCTGACCTAAAAACGCGAGGAGGTTAGCCACTTTTCCAGAAAACAGACCCGAGCGCCGCCGCCACCTCGAAACTCAATTCGGGGACCAGAAGTCTCTGTTCCGGCACTCCGCCGGGACGGGGAATCGAAGGGGATCATCGCCATCGTCATCACCAACGCCTCTCCATCAACCATCATCGTTCCCCCCATCCATGTGTGAGTAATTCCCCGCTGTAGGCTTGAGGGGATGGTAGGGATTGGATGAGATCGTCCATGTAATGTCTGTAATATCATTAGGGCATGGTGCCTAGTATCCGTTATCGGTGTTTTACGTCATTGTTGCAACTTGTTATGCTTAATGCTTGACACTAGGGCCCGAGTGCCATGATTTCAGATCTGAACATGTTATTGTATCATGAAGATAATTATTGTTTTGGATCATATCTGCAAGTTGTATTACACATGTCATTGTCCGGAACCCTAGGTCCCAAAGTGACAATAATTGGGATAGCCTCGGGGAAAGGCTGTGATGTGAGGATCACGTGTGTTCACGGAGTGTTAATGCTTTGCTCCGGTACTTTATTAAAAGGAGTACCTTAATTACCAGTAGATTCCCTTGAGGCCCTGCTGCAAACGGGCTGGTAGGACAAAAGATGATGTGCAAGTTTCTCATTGCGAGCACGCACAACTAAATTGGAACACAGGCCTATGGTTAATAAATACTTGGATGCTTTATCTTATTTATCTGCAAATGCCTATGTCTTGATATTACATGAATTATCTTATCCATGCAACGCCCGTACATCCGTCCCTATGCCTACAGTATTTTAATCTTGTTGTCTACTATAATCACTGCTGCTGTCTTTATTTCACTGTCGCTGTTATTTCACTACTGTCACTACTATAAAACTGTTGCTACTGATAATCTGTCTCGAGCAAGTCTATTCACAGGTGCAGCTGAACTGACAATTCATCTGTTAAGGCTTATAAATATTCTTTGGCTCCCCGTGTGTCGAATCAATAAATTTGGGTTTTACTTCCCTCGAAGACTGTTGCGATCCCCTATACTTGTGGGTCATCACTCCCGCAAAGTCATTGCGAGTAGGCTTGCCCCTTGTGGCAATCCCACTTGCAATATTGTTCACCTTTGCTTGTGCGGGAATGGGCTTCTTGGCACCAACCTTGTTTGGCCTCACATAGCCAAGACCTTCCTTCCCTTTGCGAGATTGAGGCTCATATGTGGGAGTCTCAATAACATTCTTACCCTTGAGAAGGATGATCTTAGCGGAGGAGGCCTTGGCAATTTCTTCCTTCAACCTAGCATTTTCCTTCATAATATTTGCATGATCACAAGCACAAATAGGAATGGACGTGCTCGGTTTCTCAAGATTAGCTAGCCGAGTTTGTAATTGATCATGTGACTTCTTAAGAAGTTCATGTACACTCTCCAATGCCGCATGGACATTGACGAGCTTCTCCATGTCTTCAATAAGACTCACATGGCCAACCACAAAATCGGCCTTATCCTTTTGTGCCAACTTGTTCTTAGCAAAGTAGAGGTCACGTTCTTTAACAAGTTTAGAATGCATAGAGTTATGGGACTCCTCAATGTTCTCAAGTTCATCTTCTATACGAACATGAGACTCTTCAACATCTCGGAGAGAGGATTGAAGATGTGCTATGATGATAGCATCCTCTCTCTCGATCTTACCCTTTTCCTCAATGAGGTGTTCGAGCTCGCCAATGCGACTCATAAGAGCTCCCACATGTTTCTTGCTATCTCCTTTCAAGTTAGCCATAAAAGAGTCAAAAGCAACAAGCTCCTCCTTTATTTGGAGGCTGGAGGCATCATCAAGCTCATTCATATCATTCAAGTGAGTAGAGGATGAAGGTACCTCGGATGCCTTGGCCATAAGACATCTCACACTCTTGTTGGGGGAGTTCTCGTTGGGTGAGTCAAAGAGCGAGCTTGAGAATGAAGTCCCCGTATCTCTTGGCTTGGGAGTAGTAGCTTTAGGTGATGTGGATGAAGTTCTTGGTGTTGAGGAAGTAGCTCTTGACGGTGATGAAGTAGTTTGATGGGTCGAGGTAGTAGTTGAAGTAGTAGCAATAGCCGCCACTTCATTTGGAGTTTCTTGTTCTTCTTCCGACTCATCTTCATCCTCGGTGGGATATTCCTCTTGAGTCATCAACACGATCCGAGGTGCCTTCTTCTTGAAGAAAGCCCTCTTGTTGTTGACATAAGCCTTCTTGGGAGGCATCTTGGACTTGTCCTTGAGAATAAGTCTTCCACCATTCTCTTCCCTCTTTTCATATGGGCACTCGGCGACGAAGTGATACTTGTCTTGACAATTGTAGCATGTCCTAGCCTTGGAGAAGTCCCTCTTTCCTGAAGGATTTCCGACTGAAATAAATAAGAGTCCAGTACTGAAAGTTCCAGAAACTTTCCAACACATTAACACACATGTTCTAAAACCTGCACAGATCATCACAAACATTAAACCCACCTTTTGTGTTGTCATTAGTCATCAAAAAACAAGGAGTGCAAAGAATGCACTTTCACCAAGCATATTGGTGTTGATTTTTTCTATGTGTGCTCTTGTGTGCGAGATCAAATTATTGTTCTACGGTATGTGCCTTTCGAGTTACAGTTGACTTCTCTTTTTACGAAGACCCAGACTAGAGCACGACACGACCTCTATCTCTCCAAACTCAATGTTGTTGATGTCAAGTTTCATGCACCAATCACTAGAATCAATAGTACAAACTTACAAAAAAAAAGGGTAAAGAATCCACAAATATTGTAACACTCCCTCTCATGTGTGACTTGATAAGGTCTACTACCTCTGTTTTTTAATATAAGACGTTTTAGCCATTTTTCACATTCACATGTCCAAACTTGTATCTAAACATGTTTTAATGCCCATATTTACTCATTTTGGTGTGTATCTATACAACATGTGTAATAGCTAAAACATATTATATATTAAAAGACGGAGGGAGTATATGTGAACAGAAGAAACTCACATGTGGCCCGAGAAGACTTATACGTGGACAGAAAGAGGGCAACATCAATTGTATTGCGAAACATATATTTGAACCAAAGATTTCTCCTCTGGTGCCATGTCAAATATTATGCACCAGGCATTAGAAGCAAAAGTCCCAGTTTCATGGGAAAAAAGGTAGGCAATCCACATATACACTATAACAGTTGATACACCATGAGTTTGAGGGGTGTTAAAATTATATTATAGCGTCACGGCTCTTCTGTATTTCCCCGTTACACGTTGCTATTTTCCTAACAGGTACACCATCTTATCTAGTCTTAGTTATACACTATGTAACACGTCTAGCTCTCTATATCTCCCTTTAAAAATGTTTTAGTCAAGTCGTGAATGCATTTTAAACCACGCCGGCCGGCCGGAGAAAGGTCAACAGCAAGGACATCAGCGTGGTGCGAGCGATCACCGTATCATGATACTCCAATTAACAGTGGTAACACCACGAGGACTGCTGGTGCGCCATTCTAAATGCGCATCCCTGTGAACGCCCGTTCTTCTATAATAACGCGACTAGATGGCGAGCAAACACAACTCTCAACGGTTCGTCCAGAGGGCGACCTCTTGCTTCGCCATTGGCGCGAACAACAGCAGCAGCAGCAGCCGCCGTGCCGTATGATAATTCCTGGCTAATTAAATAAAACTGTAACTACTCGATCACCAGCTAGCAACCGTAGTATTCTTTTTCTTTCTTGGTCTAGTCTGTAATTAAATTTGGAGAACAACCCCTTATCTAAAAAAAACAAGCTATATCAACTAGCCTTGTACTCATGCAGTGCAGGTGAGACCCGTCGGTGCAAGTGAGTGAGACCGAGTGGTTTCAGTTGGTGCGTATGGAGATCCGGTGACTGAAGCGCATCTCGCGCTAAATCGTGTCCCAGGTTGGAGAGCAGAATGGGCCAAAGGCAATTCGGCGCCACCTTATTTGCCCTGGATTCATTAACAAAATGTCCCTAGATTCTTGCTGGTTTCCCGTGGTTTTCGTACCTAGTACGCCCTAGTATATCAGCTAGCAATGAACCAGGATAGCAGTCACGGCACCTGGAGGGTGCTAGGTTTGCTAGCTGCACATAGAGTAAGCTCCGATCCACTTTCAAAGGAAACCCATGTGAACTTGCGGTTGGCGTTGTTGGTAATAATTTACATATGAATCTCATGTCCTGGGCACCAAATCTTGACGAGAGGCACATGATGCGTTTCCACGGCGTTATTGCGCGTGGGAAAGCAAGAAACTTCGCTACATAGAGCGACGGGAGTTGGCGTTGAGGTATGAAATCAAGAGGAGAGGAGAATTTCAACTGCAGAAGGGGATACTGGATCTATTAGGAAGTAGCTGCGTGGCAACTTACTCAATGAAATGTTTGAAATATATGGACAGAAATTGCTATCGCTTTTCTCCCTTCTTCTCCCTGCCACCTTCCTTCCCCCTCACCATATGTCCATACCTTTTTTTGACGGGCATAACGGGCAGGAGCTCTGCCATTTCAATAAAGGAAGAGGGAACCAAACACGGTTACAAACTTTAACAGAAAATAAAGGCGAGGAAGAAACCTAGCCGCGGAAAACAACAGAAAGTAAACTACTCCCAAAACACCTCTCTCAAGAGGGAAACATCATCTCGAACGAGTTGGAGAACCCCACCCGCTGGCAGCGATTTTCCTTGAAAAACTCGCCTGTTACGCTCGTTCCACAGGTGCCAAGCCACATAGGCCGCAAAGCTCATCTCCTTTTTTCGCACCTCCTGTGGAGCAGCAAAGCCCACACCACGCCACCAGCTGGCGATCGACGAACTGGACAGGGCCACTGTAGCCAAACCAGGGTGATCGATTGCGGCCAGGTGCCACACCTCCTTTGCGAAAGGGCAGAGAAGCAAAATGTGGGAAGCAGTCTCAATGACCTGATCGCAGAAGGCACACAGGGTAGAGTGCGGCCATCCGCGCGCCGCAAGGCGATCAGCAGTCCAGCTCCTATTCTGCAGCAACAACCACATGTAGAACTTGACCTTTTGCTCCACCTTGAGACTCCAGATCTTCTCAAGGACAGGTCGCGGGATCCGAGCGCAAAACTGAGCCGAGTAGGTGCTCCTCGCCGAGTATACTCCGTTTGCAGACAAGTTCCATCGAATTTCGTCCCTGCCGTCAGTGAGCTTGGCACCCCAAGAGACCACAGACAGATATTGGAAGAGTAAATTTCTCAAAAATATGTAATAATATATCTCAACTCGCAGCGAGGCGCCTGTGGTGACTTCGTCAACCTCAAGATCTGTCGGACCAGTTTCTCGGAGGTGCTCATAGCGGTAAGGTTTGCGTGCATGTGTTCTTAGGTTGTCTGTACGTGCGTGTTTGTGAGCGTCTGCGTCTGTACTGTGTTTCTCAAAAAAAAAAAAAATAGTCGCTTTTTACAGATTTTTAAAAAATCTAACAAGTACTACCTGCACTCTCCTAGCTATGCCATTTTAAAATAGCGTCAGAATGCTGTTTTGTAAAGGCTCGCCTACGTACATAGGGTGACTACCCTAATTGTACCACAACGGAATAATATATATTGTTAGCTTACAGAACAAATTAGGTGGCAGGATCACAAGATCAGTGGACCGGCCTTTCCATTGGCCGATGGGCGGTTAGGTTTAGCATATCTGTTAGCAAATAGCAAGTTGCAGATTTCTATTCCCGTAATAGAAGCTCCAAAGGCCAGGGGTAGGCTGCTTAAAATTGCTAATACGTGGCTCGCCATGGTCCATGCCTCCTCCATGGAACCACAACACTTGCACACTCTGTTAAAAGGGCATGCTACTACGACAGCCAAGCCATGGCAACTCGACATACTTTTCAGATGAGCAGACAGCTAGCTAGGCAAGAGAGGCGGGGAAAGGAGGGAGATAGAAGAAGACGACATGGCGTGGTATTGTTCCGGCTCATGTCCTTCTTGACCTCATCCTCGGATGAGATGTGAGCCGAACCAATATCACCCTTGTATTCTTCCTTCATAATAGTCGTATCGTCTCAAGATCGATTTTCAGAGGGAAGTCCTCTATATGTGTGGTGAGTGTTCTAATACCCAATGGTTAAATCCTTGAGAAAAAATGTTCTTGTAATTAACAAGGATCTTTTCAAGATGAAGAACTACTAGGTCCTCAAATGGGACGGTTTGGCATGCGATAATTTGTTCTGTTATGTACAATTTCAACTGTTTATGATGTTTGCGTTTTTTCTTATTCGGTCATTTTTTGTTGCTAGTCACACAGCTATTTTGAGTTGCAAATATGCTAAGATAGCTATGGAGTAGTGTAGGATTCTACCAGAGGAGTAATATTTCCACACTGCTCTACTTACCCAAAGTTGATACTACATTTACCATGGTTATCCAAAGTTTGCCGGTTTACTTATTTCCTTAAGCTCAATCACCGGCGATAAAATTCTAGTGCAAGAAACTAAGAGCTATGTATGTATCTGCTGTTAGAGACTAAGAGCTATCCAAGCATTTGTGGTTATGATATCTTTCTTCGATCGGAAAGATGAACAAGGCGCATTTGCGGGTTACAAGAATGATACATGCTATATATGAATCCACAGAAAAGATAATCAATTTCTCTCGTTATCTCATATACTGTATACCGTATGTTGACAGTTTCTGGCACCAGCCTTCAAGAGGAGCTATGTCATATTACTTGCAAGATCTTCATCTTTTCTTGCATTTTTTATTAATGCCTTTATTGGTTGGGGTGTAAGCATCAGTATCCTGTTAAACACATCAGCATGCTAGTTTATGTGATTTGAAGGATCTAATCATTTATATTCAATGAAGATTTCTGCTGCTGCAAGAGATAGGGAAGATTCTTGCTCTCTGAATCTCCCTATAGCACAGAACGTCGGGACAAAACTCACATCTTTGTATATCCTCATTTAGCTTGCATGTCTGTAATTTCGTTCTAGTCACAAGAGAATTCTCCTCCATTACTTGGTTGCCAAACTCCTAGAGAGGTGATGGAAACATTAAAAAAAACGTAATACACTATGTTGCGAATTCGAAATCAATTACCGACATATCTAGGAAATTAAGGTCGTATGTCCCTTCTGCTCTGATCCAAGAACACATTGTCAAGCTACAACTTGGGATTCCATTTTGGAGCCTAGTAGATGGCGATCTCCTGATCAGAAAAGGGCGTGTCGCACAACAGCTAGCTGGATAAGCTAGTTAACAGGAAATGCATTTTTTTTCACACAGATCTGCATGTGCGGTGCATCCCTTTGTCTCGTCATCAATTTGTTTCTTCATCCGACAGGGACACCGTGTGCCTGCGCCGGCGATTCAAAAATCAAAATCGCTGAGCTACTCTTTTAGTCTTCGAAGGTTTATGTTGGCCCGTGACATGAGTTTTGTGATGTCTGCTTGTAACGCTAATACTGTAATAGTTTTGTTTACCTAATAAAGTGGTGGTAGAAATGCAGTTTGCTGTTTGTTCATCTGTCAGTCAGGTTAGTTGATCATTTTGTGATTTCCGTATCAAGTTTTGAAAGGGATGCCAGGCAGATATGTAGCCATCAGGTGCTTAAAAATACCATGTGTGACCTGGCTGTGTTTACACGGTGATGTGCTGACCTCGACATGTATGATGGATGATACATTGCTCTCGCCTGATAAGGTAGGTACAAGGGACATCCGCATGACTATTTCAAGGCTCTAAATCAAGGTGGAAAGTTTCAGAGAGTTGACATGATATCTACAGCAACAAACAGCAAATCATCCAGATGGGCCATGGCTGCAAAACTTGACGTCGACTATACCTGATGTTACTAGTCAGACACGCACGAGGCGCATGCCTTAACTACTCCCTGATGCCACGGAGTACAGACTGCAGCTAGGTATTTATCATCTTATATAAACTGTGACGGGCTTCTTCCCTGGAACCCATGGTTGGAGCTTGCTGCAACTACCGGCTTCTAGCAGATTTTTTTTAGTCAAGAGTATGCAAATTTCCAACCACCAACAACTTTAAATTGAACAAATTTCGAACCAACCACCTAATACTTTTGAACTTCAGAATGAAAAACATAATTTACAACAGGTGGTTTCTGGTGGGGCAGTGGAAACTACATCTGGTTAGCAGTTAATCAAAGTCACCAAAAACCATGTCCTGAATAGATACGGTTCCAATAATGCCCGTGCAGCCATGTCTTAATGGTAGGTTTGAACAGGCGTCAACAAAGTGAAGCATCCCATTACCAATCTGGCATGTTGCCCAGTTAGTGGGGCGTCCTGTTGAGATCACCAAGAGGACAATAAGGCGGCCAAAAAGGTTGGAAGTCAGGACACCTACACTACGGTAGTGAGTCACTATGCCTGCCCCAGCTCTGGATGCTCCCTCTGCAGCAGAAATCACCTTCACTGTAAATTTTCCAATGTCGTACTGCAAGTCATGTGACTTAACACCTCTCACTGAAAATTTTCAATGTCTTAGTTTCCTGACCAACTAATCCACCTTCAAGTATGAAAGTTCCATACTAAAATCCTCAAAACCATAACTGGCATTTCTTTGGTGAGAAGAATACAGCAGAACTGTTGATCTTAACAGTACGTAACCTCCCACGTGCGGTCTGCCTTTTCTTTCTGCTTGCGCAGTATATACAGCCATCCTCAGCAGCATGGTCTTCGAGCGCTACATATTCAAGCAAGGAGACCTCAGTCACAGCCAACACAAAATCACACGAATTAACTTTTGTCGACAAGGGATGCAAAAGGTGAACTGATTCCACATGACTGGACAAAGGATGCACCTCTTTTCACCATAAGAAGGCAATGAGATGCATATAATGCCATTGCCAATGGCTGCAAAACACAAACTAGAAAAAAACTTGAACTCGATTTTGCAAGCCCTATAAATAATAGAAGCAGCCCAAGTCTTTGTTGATTTTCGAAGAGTGATACTCATTGTAGTTCAGATTCCCCCAGAAACGGGAAAGGCCAATCTCCTCATACTTTGAAGACTTCAAATGCAAAATATACAAATCTTTGATGTTACTCTCAAACTTCAATCCAATTGAATCTACCTGTATTAAAAGACAGATAATGTCAAGATGTGTACATAAAATCTGTTAGTGCTAAATAGAGCTAGCTAAGATTTGGAGGAAAAAGAAAGCAACAATGGTTCAATGGTACTGCAACAAGTATAAGTACATAGTAAGAAATATTTAGCACATCTCAGCAACTACTGATGGAAGAAATCAGCAAATGCAGTGTTGAGAGAACACCCCTTGAGTGCAACCCACTTTCATCCTAAAGTATTTGGTTCAAGCAAAACTTGCTTTGGGCTAATAAAATACCTATTTGAAGGATCAAGCTCACTAGATCTAGATCAGGTTTTTAAAAATACGCTTATTTAAACTATAGATGCCTTGTTTCCAGAAAGAACATGCGACGCATATCAGTCTACTAGGAAAATTAATCAAAGATGTCAGATCAGTGAAGGTAGGCTTTAATTTGCATGCTAGAGTTGAAAGGATAAACCAACAAGACACAATGCAATCTTTTTCCTAAAACAAACCTAATGTGTGCATGTGAAATGAAGAGAATACCTTTGTGAAGTTTATAAGAGAATGCAAATCAAGCTGATCCACTGTTGATTCAGAAAAGTCAGAAAGGCTCTTAAAACATGATCGAAACTCCAAAGCTTGTTGAAGCATGCTTTTGATTATGGTGGCAACTGGTTTTGTCTCATTGGATAAGAAACATCTGAAAAATACACCATGATCAGTTAGAAGAAAACAATATACCACACTTCCAACAGTAGTCATTAGTCAGTGCTCAATTAGCAATATAAATTATCCTTAAAAACCATAGACACTAAGTAGATAAATAGGATAAAGTAGATTCTCTAGGAAGCTAAAAGGCAATCCCAAAAGTACCAGTTTTTCCTTGCTGCATATCCTAGTTGAAAGAATTAGACAATTGACTGAACAGCTCACTGGGAATATGTGATTGTAAAAAATATTAATAATCAAACAAATAAATCTGCATTATGCTCATTGCAATAAACCTTACAGGGAGGAAGCACAATTTAATAAACAGCAAATGTGTAAATTACCTTTTTTTTCAACCATTGACATTCAAGATATATCTACAGACATAACCAACATACTCCCTTCGTCTCTATATACAGGGCCTTGTTTATAGAAAAAAAACTAACATCCTACTTTTTCAGATTTATTGATATTGTAGATATCAATACTTTTTCCCTATAAACTTGGTCCAATTTAAACATATTTGACTTAAGACGAGATTAAGTAACTTTTTATACATAGACGAAGGGAGTAGTAAACTATAAACTCATTTTCTCGGCGAAATATCTTACATGTGAAGTGCATCCGTAAGATAACACAGATGGACATACTCGATATCCAGCATATCTTTCACCTACACAATATTACATAACAGATATCAGTACACACCCACCAAACCAGAAAGTTGACTCAGGTAAATTCTTATCTCAAAAGAGATAGACATGATAAAAAAATACAAATTTTATCACGTGAAATCTAAGAAAACCTACTTTTTCTCCTCTTGAATTTTAACATGACCATTAAACCAACTGGAAATAGTATACCTGATGTTTAAGGGAATGCTGGAAGCGGCGCCATGATATATCAGATAAATTGCAATGGTGGTACTGCTGTAGTGTTGATAGAAAATGATAAACTTGATGTCTAACAAGAAAGGATAGCTAATGTCAACAAACAAACTGATGAAATTAAGACAAAAATTACAAAGATACTTACAGAAAATAACAGATAAAGGTTATAGTATAATAGAAGTAACTACACCCAAATGTGAGACCCTGGAAACAACACACTGCTTCCATAAGAGATAAATATATAGACGCTACCAGATTAAATATTAAAAATGTTCAAACCCTCAAGCAATGTTTTCAATAGTTGGTAAATAATACAATATAACTACATACTGTTAATGCTACTTTGGGGAAATGTTGGGTGGTAGAAATAGGACATTTTGGAGGCGACCAGTGAGTGAGCAGTACAAAAAAGGTAAAAGATGCATTTCACGATTTTTGTTTTGATAAATATAGAAATCACCGTTGTCATATTTAAAGCACTTTGATGGAACTAGTTTCCAGGACTGACAAGTGACAAGTAACCACAATATGCGTGGCTATGATTTCTAATACTAGACTCAGTTACTTTATGATGAATCAGACTTGCCTATACATATTGAATTCGAGATTTTTTTTTTTAGAAGCAACACGATTTAGCAACGAATGAAAGTGTAAAAGACATGAAATAAAACGTGCATTGTGTTCTTAACACTTCAGTGAGAGTGCCCAGCTGTTAAGAAGAATATATGGTTGAATACCATAAAGTTTAATAAAGGTTTCATATGTGCCTACCTCACTTTCATCACAGAATTTAATTCTTTTATTATATCAGGTCTACTGTGGCTGGAGCGACTGATTAATTGTGTCAACTCCTGTAATAAAATAGCATATTAGTCACAAAGATAACAAATAAGTCTGACATCACTTCAATTATGGTAATTCATACATGTACATCTATTGACAGAACTAGAACTAATAATTGCTCATGATTACTCTTCATGAAAATTCAGGTAAAATCACAAAATAGTTGTTATGTGAACAATGGGCGCTTCATAAACTTGTTCAGTTTCTAAGAGATAATAACAGAAGTTCTAATGACATGCACAGCTGAATGAATCAAATGCTTTAGTTAAAACGTGAATGAAGAAAATTACCTTTAGAAATCTCCATACTTCAGTTAGTGAAAAGACTGCAAATCTGACTTGAGCAAGATAACAGAATATCTCAGCATATCTTCTAAGTGCCTCCTCTGTAATGACAATATTCACTGGCCAGTCAACTTTATAACCCAACAAGATGTCATCCAGCATGTCAAGACCTGGCAGACAAAAATTGGGCAGTTAATAAAAAACCTTAGCTATCAAGCCAGAAAAGTGAAGCAGGGACAATCCAAGATCAAATCATTACCACATCCAGAGGCTGCAAGAGAAACTCCTGGTTGTTCATTCATGTATATAAACAGTCTTCCCTTGAAAGGGTCAGTATCACATGAAGACCTCTGCAAGGCCAAGTCAAGAAGCCCTTGGATCTCTGCTCTTTTTTGTTCAGACTTGACAAAGAGCCATTTCTGCGATAGGGGAAGTTCAGAGTTGCAAAGATTTTGCAGATAAACAGTAGTGCATGATCTACCAATGGGTTAAAGTAAAATCATTCGATAAAATTACCTTACGATAAATGGAAACAATAAAAGAGTCTGCCCAATCAGCTTGCTCCATAAAATGATACCGCCGCAGTGCCAGTAGATGTCCACAAAGATCAAAACCCTCCTCGAGCAACTTCATTGTGAAGCTGCTAACATATTTGTATCTTTTATAGTTAAGGAACAAGGGGTGGAAAAAAACTGATCTACAATTAAGTTGTTTAAGGGTTTCGATTTGTAGAAGCATAATCTATAGATCAGATTCTTTTTAACTCCAATGAAATAACTAAAGCCACAGTATCATTTAGAACAAACTCCGTCCTATGTAGTTTTTTCGATTCCAGGAGCAGCTGATAAACAAGACGTGTGATAAAATCAGTAAGTAGATATACTGGTTAACTAATGCATGATAGATTGATAAAACAAAGAGCATTTAGAAACTAGAAGACCCATCACAAATTAATATTCATGAAATAGAATCTCCGATGTTAATACTGATAGTACTAGTATAATGTTCAAGAGGTATAATGATCAATATGAACTCTAAAGACACTATTACCAGCCAGATCTGCCTACATATACAATATATAGAAAACAAAAAGGATACTGAAGCAAAATTTCCTGTATAATGGACTTGTCAATAGCTATATCAAGTGGCATATCAGACGCTGCACTACTTTCTCCAGCTATTTTTTCTGTTGATTTCAAAGTATATTCTAACAATTGCTCCCATAATGCTCCACCACAAACATTTTCCTTGAGATTGTCTACTGCTGCCATTTCTTCTGATGAAGCAAGGTACTCCTGACTTCCTGTCTTAGCTTCAAGAAGCTTACTACAGCAATCAGACTGTTCAGAAATCTGAGGAGCAGACTGTACAACCTCTACTGCTTCAGAATCAACAAGGCAATATGTGCTCCTTCCACAGTATACGTCACATGGGTTTGTGACTGATTCGAAAACAAAGCTGGTAAGTGCTCGATTCTTCCTTTTACCTTGCAAGTCACTCCCCATATGATGAAAAGCAGCATTTTTCAATATGGGGTTGGCACTGAGATTGTAAGGAACGGTACCGTTCCATGTCCGACTTATCTTGCAAAACTTCTCATCATGTGATGGATAAACTGCATCATCATGTGACACCTCTACTGTACTTACATCATCAGTATATAGAAAATCATCAACCAAACACATTTTTTCAGGGGAATTATTAAATGTGTTCTTCGGAAATTTACCAAATGGCCAAAATTTACTATACTGGTACTCCAGTTCTAGAGCATCAGGCATCACATTATGTTTCATATTTTGTGGGTGCACAGGAACATTACTGCAACTCAAATAGCCATCTCTGTGGTTTTCAGCATTAGGGCTTGCAGGATTTGTCCCATTGTGTAAAGATCCAGTTTGATATGAGAACACTTTTTTGGTTTCCGAGGAGCATTTTGCTTCACCCATACTTGCATTGCACGATGATAACATGGAACTAGAGAAATCACCACAAACAATACCACTCTCAATTTCAATTTCGTCCATAGAACTATAAGAAGAGCACTCTGAAGATTCCAACGGATCCAGTTTATCCGAAGATTCCTGTGATGTTGAAGAAGTATCATGATCTTTTTCATCTGCAGCCCTGGTGTAAGAAAGGGCGGACCAGATTATAATCTAGTGTAGTGAAGACTTATGATGCACACTGTCCACATGAGTAATAGAATACAGAAGAAATGAACAAAAGTAGCAACGTTAACATTGCAACGTAGGTAGATCCAGGACGTACATTTCATAAGTTGGCAGAGCATGGGTGTCACCATATAATTGCTCCACATCGGAAACTGCTGTGTCTAGAGGGTTTTCACTTGAATATAAGGAGTTTGACGCAGGACCAAAAGGAACTATCTGAAATATAACTTCATGTCACACAGTATGATTCAATAGCACCCAACATGGTGGTGCTGTTGAGGAAGCAAGCATTCATAAAACAGATAAGTAGTGAATGCTGGAACTGAAAGGAGATTGCTAATCAGACCTCAATATTTGAGAAAAAATGATGGAGCTTCTCTAGCATAGACTTGTACATAGTGTCTCTTTGCCATATTGCTGCCTCGGCCCTGCTCTTTGAGAAAGTAAACGAATTTCTTGAGGACTCAATGGGCGTATCAAACCACGGGAGACTTTCCTCCAGACGGATAGTTTTACTAGAGG
This sequence comes from Poa annua, assembly GCA_026929855.1. NCBI lineage: Eukaryota > Viridiplantae > Streptophyta > Magnoliopsida > Poales > Poaceae > Poa > Poa annua. The sequence continues at coordinate 80,647,843 of CM049433.1, forward strand.
CATAAGCATCTCCTCCAGTAGTACAAAAATTGCACGATTTTACAAGCTTCATGAGCACTTGAAGCTGCTGCCCAGTTCGTAGAAGAGGAATGCATATATCTTGGAGAAAACATGGAACAGATACATGAAACATTCCCTGTTGACAGTGGAACATGATAAAACAAATTTAGATTCACTGCAAAAGATCTAACATGTTCAAGGTCCAATGTTTGGATTTATATGAAGACTGGATTATATATCCCGATGTCTGATGCTAAGAGTGAATTAGGTCAACAGATGAAAGTTTATCCTTGAAGCTTCACAAAGACAAGTGAAGTTTTACCTTGAAGGACAATTCAGAGAAATCATCTCGTGTGCCCAAAGAACCTCCTTGAATTTGCTTACCCTCAGTTTGTGTTATGAGAAATTCCTCATAAGGGTCATCGACACTAGCTCGGTAAATCCAAAACTTAATGAAGTTACAGTATGGTTCACAGGAACGAATGAAAAGATATTTCAAAAGAGCGTAGTGAACTGGATCAGCATCCTACAATTGAAGTGAAACAAAATCAGGAAAATCATTCAATATCTCGAACGGTACGCCATGTGTAGAAGATGAAAAGTAGGATATATCAGAACAATAGTTTACAATACAGGACCAGAGCAATATTTATGTCATCAAGTACAGAAAAACTAGCATGATCCTGTTGTAGCTTGGAACCAGCAAAAATGTTGGGTTAATTACCACCTTACAATGAAACTCAAAGAAATGAACTCAACTCAGCAGAGACCAATTAAGCAATTGCGGACACACAGGGAAATACGATGCTCGGCTACATAGAATACAAACTAAGCATAGCCAAAGGCTCAGAGAGCGAAAATCGAAGAAAATAAATGTATTCTTGATACAGAACAGAGAATATCAAAAACATAATAAATGAAGCACTAGGTTCCATACTTTCATCACATTGTATTGAAGAATATATGAGAGGAACTACCAAACACACCATCCTAAATACTTGTATTGCTTCTCATGAAACAGCTACTAGTGCCTCGGAGAGCTATTCTAGAACAGTGAGTGTGAGAACTCAGAGGCACTTCAGATCGATATTATCAAAAGACAGATAAAGAAACAGTGCCAAAAATTAACTTCAAGAGGAAATGCATTTGAAAATGTTTCTAAAGTTGATAGATTTCCTCCCGGAAAGATATTTTACGGATAAATACAACAAATATGCCAGGAACCTCATGGGCATTTCAAACAAGGGGTGGCTAAGTCTGAAATATTAAGTGTAGCTATCATATGTAGATCTAAGATCTTATTATTAAGGCATGTAAGCCGAAGACATTGGCATAATATAGAAATAGCAAACATTTAAGAGATCCTTTATAAGTTAGATAGATACGACCAAAAAAAGTATTGGCATTTGAACTATAAGATGATTGCTTACACGAAGGCGGACATACAAATAAGATAGCAAATCAGTGCCACGTGGGAAGTTCTCAAACTCCAAGTTAACATCAGTAGTCAAACCCTCCTGGCATAATGCAAGACCTGCAAATTTAGGAAAACAAATATTTCCTAGGGACTTAATATGCCTTCTTAACTCCTCAGTGTGGAGATAAACTTCCAAAAGAGTGACTTCAGAACTAGAATTATAACTAGCTCGATCTGGGATCACAGAAGGTCTATCAGTTTGTCCCACTGAACGCCTCAGCTTAATTGAAGGTGGTAAAGTATTCAACGAACAGAAATAGCCTTCTAGAACTTTTTCAACTGCTGCAGCAAATGCTTGGTTCACTAGGCTATAGGGAGGATGATGCTCGGTGTCTTTATCATCAGAAACATCATACTCACGTCCTTCTCTACTTCCATATTTCAATTCTCGAGTTTGGAAAAGATAAAAGTGCACAAACTTGCACAGGAAGAAAACTGCAAGACCTGTAGAGCATATAGAATTGAGAATATGCCCTACAGAGGCAGTGCTGGCCGAGCGTGACCATACATTGGCAACACGATGGGAAGTCCTGTCTGCCGGACTTGAGGAGAACAGCACAGAAAGTTCCTTAATCTCATCTAACGATGACTTGATTCCATGCAGTGCATGCAAAGCCAGACGGACCAGAGCTGAATCCTGCAGAACAAAGATGATCCTCGCACCCATCAGCAATAGAAAACAAAATACAACGGTTTCAGTCTATAAGAATGCCGTCACTAATAATAATAAAACATTCCTACCCTAGCAATTTCAACAGGAAATAGTTCGCGTGAGACAGCATTAAATTAAAGCTTCCTTTTAAGAATGACACGGACCATACACGGTAACACATTTAACGAGCCCACAGCACAAAGAATCCTAAATTTCCCCCCATTATCATTGCAAATAAGGAGTACTATTTCCAGTTTAATTGCTAACATTCGACTCCCTATGTATTCTGACCATGTTCAATCCAAGCTGCGCAACTTGCTTTCACGGATACAGCATGATACACCCCCATAACTATCACTACCAATGTTGCAAATCACACAAGCAAATAGGTTCAGCAGACACAGCAGGTCGGAGCATAGCGGCGAATCTAGGAGGGTTCATGGATTTCACTCACCGGAACGGAGGTGAGCTCGTACATTGGGTCCCGAGGAGGACTCCCGATAGAGTCTGCAACGCCAGCAAATGAGCCGTCGCGGGTGATGGAATCCCAGGTTGCAGGCGGCGTCCAGGGGCCGTCCACGCGGAGGGTGGCGAGCAGCGACGAGAGGCTGGAGGCGGCGGCCTCCATCCAGGGGCGCTGGCTAGGGTCCAATAGGAAGTAGTATAATTCCGCGCGTAGACGAAGAGATGGCGAAGCGAGCGGTGGCGGTGGAGCGCTGCTGGCGGTGACAGCCGTACGTACGGAGGCTCAAGAACAGATCTGCAGGGCTAGGGTTTATGGCAGGAATGATTAGCGCAGAGCCATAGGAGGAGGAGAGGGGTGGCGGTGTTCTAGAGGCGGCGATTTTGCCGGGTGGGCGGAGGAGGAAGCACGGCGGCGCGAGCTCGAGGCGGATCGGAGAGATTGGGGTGCCACCATGAGAGGGGAGGCAGGGCGGCAGTGGTCTCGGGACCGCAAAATGAATCTACGGCGGCGTGGCCCCGGTGACAGTGTGCTGGTGGCGGAGGCCTGGCCGAGGGCGCGCAGGCGGCGGTGGTGTAGCTCGGGGCGTCGCTGGTCGGTGACTCCCCTCCCACCGAGGTCGAGGCGAATTTGGGGGTGGTTTGGCGCGTAGAGCTGGTGAAGACCGATCTGACGTGTAGGCCCCATACGTAAGTGAGAGGAGAGGAAATGAGAGAGAGAGAGATGAAGTTTGGCCGGTTTTGTAACATCCCGCGGTTTTACTGGTTTGTGAAAACACCATTGATTTGCCATTTTGCCTAGATCACCAAATTTAGGGTATCCTCTTGTCAAAAAAAAAAATTAGGGTATCCTTGCTTCGCTTGACGATTCACGAGGGAAGTTGCGCCTAGCAAACCCAGTCATAGTCGGAAAGAAGAATGGGATGTGGAAGATATACATAGATTCCGCAAGTCACGGTTAAATTGTGCCGAAAAATCATTTTGCCCTCCCTCTCCCTCACATCGTTCAGGTGGTCGATTCCACTGTTGTTGCGAGAATTTTGTGATGCCTCGATGCCTACTCCAGGTATCACTAGATAAGATGGAGGAAGGTCTAATAAAAAATTATTCATCACGCCACTTAGGCCCTCCACCTCCTCCTACAACGTCACCATGCCATTCGGCTTGCCGAAAGGTTAATGTCAAGTACCAGCCCTACATACAGACCTCTACCTCGAGAGCCATATTGGGTGGAACTTGAAGGCATATATCGGCAATGTGGTGGTCAAGTCACAAAAGAGAGATTATCTTTTGGTCAAAACCATTGGTGGTTCAACATTAATCTCAACCCGAAAAAGTGTGTCTTTAGCGTGCACTCAGTCGAGGCCAACCCGAAGAAGATTGATGCCATCTTCAACATGGATCACAAAGAGTATAAAGGTTTACCGGTGGGGGCACCAAACACGCCCAAACAGTGAATGCATACAGTGAATGCATACACGGGAGCGGTGCATTCCCTTGTTATTTCGCTTCTTTTGCAGCTTTGACATGATGCAGTCTTGGCAGCACATTGGTTTTTGTTTTTCCGAAACGAATGCAAGCATTTTGCCTTGGTCCATTAATTAAGATAAAGGAAAGTCCAATTTATTAGCATAAAACTGAGTGAAAAAACGTCAAAAACACGCTTACCGGCCATTATTAAACACCACCGCCACGAGACACACCCAGCCAACCTACCTACCATCACAATCACGCACACACCACCGAAACAAGGTCGTCATCGTGGTTGCTCGTAGTCATCACTACTCCACGAGCTAGTGACTCCAACTTCATTGGCATCACATTTGTATAACTCTAGTGCCTATATGACCAAGATTTTCTGGTTCATTCTGTTCTATTACATCAATATATTCGCAATAGCTATGGGTGCAGGAACTTTGTCCTCCACTACTAATTAATTAAAATTGTTGAGAAAGGACAGTACACAATCACCTTGTATACTACTAACTCTTATCCTCTAATAGAAGGGACCTATGATCAAAGTGTCTTTGCAAGCACGAGGCATCCTGAACTATTTAATCCATGCTGATCGGCGAAGACACGAGTCACCAGGTAAGACACGCAAGATCTATTCGCCGTTCTATATAGACCACCGGTGCTTCGCACTGCTGTACTGCAACATACGGTGAGTGCTACTGGAAAAGCATCTGGAAAAAGCATACCGAGAACGAGAAATTCTGGTAAGTTCGATTAGAAATATGCATCGTGCATGCATGACATAAGCTCACTTGCTTTGTTTGGTATCAGTGTCGAAGATCGACCGGCCACAAAATAACTTAGTGTGCAGATCATGAAAACCACAATGTCGTATCGTATTAGTCTTGGTGTTTCTCCCATGATCCTGGTGCTCATGCGCAGGGACGGAGCCAGCCCGCATGCATGGAGGGGGCGGAGCTTTGTTGGAGGGGGCAAGCAAGGCTTAGAACCCTAATTAGAAGCAAGTTTAGTAGGGGATTTAGGAAGGAAATCTGAATGTTGGGGGGGGCTTAGCCCCTGCTCGTCCCCCCCTTCCTCCGTCCCTGCTCATGCGTTTGCGTTTGCATCTGAACTTTTTTACGCACTCGGTAAAATATTCAAGGACTCCCGTTCTTTTTTTTTGAATTTCAAGGACTCCCGTTCTTACTTATTCCCCACTGCGCGCCTCGCAGTAATAACCAGATAAAGAATGATGATACGCGCCAGATCAATCGAGCGCGGGAACGCCATCGTAGAACCAGATTAACCTGCCCGGCTCCACTCATCTGGCTAGCTATGATTCTCCTGTTTGATTCGATCGATTTTAAACCTGCTCAACGTGTTTGTTTTCCGGTTCGTCAGACGGATCGCTGGCTGGCTGTTTCACTTTGGTTTCAGTTTCCGAAGCTTGATCCTCCACGTCGGCGTCCGCTGATCTGAAGCCCGCGAGGCTGGCGAGCGTGTCGACGGCGTCCACGACACCCTCGATCCTCGTGGCCACTTCGATCAGCAGCGAAGTGACCGTGAAGAGCTGCGCCGCGTCCAGGACGTGAGCCGGCGATTCCGCGGCCAGCTTGGACGGGAGCGCCCTCAGATCGCTCTGGAGGCCCTGCACGGCGGTGTTCATTTCGGCAACGGCGAAGTCGAGGCCCCGCGACGTCGTCATCGCGGCGACGGATCTCGAGGCCTCCCCGAGCACCCGCGCGCACGTCGCCGCCACGCTGGCGCACCCGTCGGCGAGGCGCCGCTTTACGTGCTCGGGCGCCTGGATCTCGGACTGGACGCAGCCACTCAGCGCCTCCACGCAGTAGGCGCAGTGGCGCATGGCGGCGCCGACGTTCTTGTACTGGGCATACGGGTGGCGGAAGCCGAACCTGCCGTGCGCCGGCTCCCACTGCGCCAGGTTGGCCTGCGAGTCCTCGGACGCCTTGGAGTTGAGCACGCACCTGTACCCGTCCGCCTTGTTGTCGGACGCCGCCCTGTCAGCCTCCTGGCCCGCGAAGTAGTCGTCGACGCAGGCCTCGACGGCGCCGGCGAGCTTATCCATGTTGCGCGCGGTGAGACGGTGCAGCTCCTGCCCCGCCCAGACGGGGGAGATGAGCACGCAGACGGAGAGGCATATGGAGATGCCGATGGCGATGGTGCACACCCGCTCCTGCGCCATCGCCACGAGCGCCTCCACACGGTACCCGGACACCGCCACCAGGCTGTAGGTGAGGATGAAGATGGTCACGCCGTAGTCGAACCGCGTCTTCACCGTCGGTATGAACCGCGAGAAGGTCGCGATGGAAGCTGCACGTACGCACGGACGCAGAGCGCGTTGTTAGCTAGGAAAACCGAGAAGCTGCACGTACGAGATACGCAATGCATGGGTTGATGTATAGACAGTACGTACCGAGAAGGAAAACCGAGCCACTGCGGATATACGGCTCGAGCTCGTCGCCGGCGTGGACCGCGATCCAGTGGACGCCGAGCGCGATCGCGCCGGCGCTGACCGTGGCGGCGGCTCGGTTGAACCCCTTGTAGACGCAGCCACCTGCACGTGCATGCATGGCAACAGCATCAGAAAACCAATCGAGACGTCGACTGCAAAAACCGGACGTTCTTCCGCGACTCACCGACGGTGTACTCGAAGACGACGACGACTGTCATGATGGCCCACATGGCGGTGCCGCCGACGCCATCGTAGAGCGGCCGGGTGTAGTAGAAGACGGAGACCAGCGAGAGCGCGAGGCCCACCTTGAGGCTGTGCACCGCCCGCCTGGGATCCTCGGCGGCGATCTTCCACAGCCGCTTGCTGAAGCCGGACACCTTGTGCCCGAGCATGACCACGCATGAAACCAGCCACGCCCAGGCCCGAGCGGCCAGGCAGCGCTCGTGCTCCACCGTCACCGACGCGCCCTCCGGCACCGTCACCCGCCATTCACGCGAGCTGCCATTCTTCGTCGTCGACATCGCCCCCATCTCCATAACTCTCTCCAGCTGATACGTCCTGGACCTGCTCGATCTAATGGTGCAGTCCAGCGACCGGCCGGCGTCCAGGTAGTCAGGAGTAGCTGACCTCTGTTTGCTCTAGGAGTGGAATGCGAGAAAGATATGTAACAAGGATCCGGACATGTGAAGTATATATAGAGAGTGGGGAAGATCATTCTTTTGCAGGGAATTGGGACCCAGATGTGTTAGGTCACGCTCGTGTCAGGGTGGACATCAAGCTAGGCTGACCGACCTTGCGCACAAGATCGAGCACCATACTTCCATGCATGCACGCACGCTTAATTGGAGAAAAGAAGAGACGGCGCGCTTGTTATTGTTTTTTGACGGAAAAAGCAGAAGAAAGAATACCGTTACGAATTACTACATGGTTCAGAGATCAGCAGCCAGGAATTCAAGAAGCTTGCATGCTACTGAAACCAGCTTACATACAGAAGGACAGATCGCCCAAGACAAAGGGCCAAGCCACCTTGGCAACGGAAATACAAAACCGCGTGCTAAATTGAATTCGAAGATGAATCCATGCATGCATCGGTCCACAGCGGCCGGCCGATTGGTGATCTCCTCCCACCATGCTCGATCATGCTCTGAATGTCCAGGCTGGAGTCAACGTACGGCAGCTTCGAAGTCTTCCGCAAAAGGGCAGAGCGCAGCGACGTACGTCAGGTCGATGTTTCAAGCACCTGGTAGGAAAATGCAGTGCCCTTGCAAGTTGCAAAGCAGCCAATTGATGTGTCCGCCGTCAGGCACCGGATGGCCTTTCTTCTTGGACTCCCAAATTTGGCTGCTCAAGGAACCCACCGAATTAAGTGGGACGACTATCTCGCGACGAACAAGCAAAGTGCCGTTATTTCCGATTTGTTCAAAGAAGGCGTGTTCCTTGCTTGTTCGGAAGCATGGTGGCGTCTGTTTATGTCGGCCCACATGCACAAGCACCGCACGTAGATGTAGCCTGCATGCATGATGTAAAATCCAGGACATCGGAGATATGCCCTTATCGACAGCCAGGGGAAAGCTTTCCCGACCCCGATGCGATGCATCTAAACATAGCATAGCATGCATGCATATTTTTAGTCTCTGTGTGGTCTTTATTTGAACACGAAGAAAGTCTACTTTTCGTCCCTAAACTTATACGAGAGTTCACTTTTGATTCTAAAACTTCTGTTTGGTTTGAAATGAGCCCTAAACTTTTGAAAAAATTCATATCACCTCTAACTTACGAAAATGCTTGCATCGACAATCTGTAGCAACAAAAGGATAAGCCTGTCTGAATTGGAACCAAATCTCGATCACATGTGCCACCGATTCAAAATCCCCACTGAAACTCTGAATTCTCGAACCTCTAACGCGTCGACTATGTCATCGTATGCCTAGTTTGCGTTGCCCATCTTTTGCATGCTAAGTCAAAGACGCAACTCGCCCGCATCCCCAGCTCGTCTGCATCTCTCAACCTCCCTACTGGCTGATGTCAATCTCAGTGTTGTTGTTGCACTCATTGGCGACATCCCGTTAATGTCGCGCTCGCTGGAGGGATCTCGTGACCGATTCATGCCGACATGCTTGTTCCTTCAAGCCGGGAGGTGCAACTAGCGGGTCGGCTTCAAGGTCGTGAAGTGGCGGGGCGGTTTACATCACCGTTATTCTTGGTTTATACGGAATTCAAACTTTTTCAGGAGTTCAAGGTTTGTTTTGGACAAAAAAGAAGTTACAGGGTGAAAAGTAAACTTCCTTGAGAGTTTTGGGATGAAAAGTGGACTTTCTTCTGCTACATTCGTGTGTAACATTTTCTAATTTATTTGAAGTCTTCTAAACATTTTCAGTCTTTGTATGATGTTCTTCTTGTTGTGGAATTACTGCTCATTCCGTCTATATGTAAGACCATTTATCATGTACTCCCTCCGTTCCATAATATAAGGTGTCTACGATTTTGGCACGGATATTAAGACATCAGTATTTTACATGCCGTGGTCTCATTTTCTTTAGACAAAAATCAAGAGAGAGGAATTACTAATAGTCATAAATTGAAAACAATAGGTCAAATGGCTCCGTTCTAAATTGTGACTCGTTTTTTGATGATTAAAATTGTCTATAAATCACAATACACCTTATATTTTGAAACTTCTTTCAAAACCTTAGACACCTTATATTAAGAAACGGAGGGAGTATTAAGTTAAACATTTTTAAGTTTATATGGAAATCTTATCTATCTTTGCAGTAATCAATGGTATTGTAGATGTTGATTTTTTTTTTGTATAAACTTAGCTAGACTTCTTTGTGTGTAGGAGACACCCAACTGCCCTCTTCTACGGGGTATTGATTTCTCTCTCCTAAGCCAACCATTATTGACGAAGACCTTTCTTGGCTTCCCTCTGTCGTGACTCGTGAGAGTGGTTTGTGGCGTTTGTCGTCAGAGTAGGCCGTGAGACTGCGGTATGGCGTCTTGTGTTACGTAGTTTTTCTGTTTTGTATTCACCAGCTATATCAACATAAAAGATAAGACTTTTGCCTAGTTAAAAAGTTAGGTATGGATGATGACTTGTATGTTGATTAAATATCATAATTTTGACTCACAAAAAAAATTATCATAATTTTGGACTAGTGAATAACTGGATCGATCTTTCCTATGGTATATCCCAGCAATCAAAAATGAAGTGCTTGCATGCAGATGGAAACAATTCTAAGATCTATTGGTGCAATTATCATCTCGATGGGATAATTTCACCGCGCGCCTCGTCTGCGCTTCACGTTTTAAATTTGACTTTTGGTTGGAAAAATAACCAGAGCAGGTCAGCAGGATATGTTAAAGAAGATGCAACTTGGTAAACCCCCTTTTGTTGGCCGGCGGTGTGATTTATTGAAAGCGAGGCAACGTTAAATGGTTAAACGTGGTACGGTGTGATTAATTGGGGAACCGGCCGCGACAAAATGAGGGAGGATCCACACAGGTCGCCGTCCTGACAGGAGAACTGCACCGTGCACGGCTTCTCCACGGCGAGCTTCATCAGCCAGCAGGCATGCATTCACGAACCCACTTGGTTTGCCGGAACGTAACACATACATGGACGGCCTGCAATCTGGAGAACCTGGTGACTTCATAGGCAAATGACACGTTGGATTGTTTGGGGCCAACAACGATCAGACACGTTGGATCAACAAACGAAACGAAGCTGCCGAGCTAGTGAGAGGCGATCAAACCATGGACTTCTCTATTGTATGGATGTTGTGAAGACTATGCAACATGTCGGTAACTCCCTAGGCCCAGCGGCTACTATATATGAAGAATGGTCACTTCTCTATAATAACTTTACTCGTTTGTTAGTTTTCTCATTGTCGGCTAATAGAGCCGCACATACTTTAGCTAAGTTTTATGAGGTTGTATGTTAAAAAAAAAGTTTTATGAAGTTGTCCTTGAGGTGTGGCATCACAATCATCCTCTTTGTGTGCGTTCTGTAATCCCGGACGATGTAACTATTGTTCTCAATTAATATACTCCGTCGGGATGGCTTTCCAAAAAAAAGTGAGCATGTCAAGACATTAAGAATGCACACAACCTAAAAAAAAAAGGAAAACATGGCGCGTGCCAATGCAATCAGCAACTCACGGTAGTAGTAAACAAGCATAACCTTTGGCAAAATCGTGGCCGCGAAAAAGGCTCTCCAACAACATCGTCTTCAGGAAGGAAACGATGCATAAACATTGTTGTCTCCGTAAAAAAAAACATTGTTGTCACCCCATTAAACAAGTCAGGTTAAGGGTTTTCATCCGGAGAAATCTCCACACAATGTTTTCAACAAGGAAGCGACAAGAATTCTGCCATTGCCGCTCCTCGTTTCCAGAAACTATTTCCAATAGTTCATATACGAGGGATCCATCTTCTAAAACCTGTACGGTGCAAAGTGGCCGAGAATACATGCCATACTCATATTCTTTGGATGTTCTTCCACTGCTACTACAATCAGATCGATTAGTACACATATTCTGCATTTGGTATTATATGAGGATCACATGCTGAAACGCCGTGAATTGTAATAATCGGTCCGTGCCCCTGCCATTGCTCTATCTATCCATGGACCTGCAGGTAACGAACAATATCTACAAAAAGTGGATTTGGTTAGCCTTTCTGCTTTCCCTGAGAATAATGGCGAAAAAGAAACAGAAAGAGCTTAGAAGCTTAGCACATATTTTAACAGGAGATAAGAGAGATCGATTAAATGTTAGATCGGCACGCAGGATGGTACGAACACGAGAAGATTAGGACACGGTTATGTGTGGCGACGCAGCTCTGATCGAGCACTGAGCATGCAGTTGAACAACTAGGATCCTAGCAAAAATATTTTTGACCCGAACGGGGAGGAGCTCTGCCTTTGCATTATAGGGGAAAAAAAAAGAGTGTTACAACAATGTGTTGTCAAATGATCAACGAACAGACACACCACACAAACTCAACACACAAAGAGGTGACTACTCTAGGCGGTGAGCCGCCTTGTATCTGTTGATCTCCTGTCTAGCCAGATCGGCGACCGTGGTAGCCGTGGCCTCCGCATGTTTGAATATACGTCTGTTTCTCTCATTCTAGATATTCCAGCTTATGTACATTGGGGTGGAAACCTGTCCCTTAGCATCGATGCCTCTGAGCTTGCTCAGCTTGTCCCACCAGTCCTGGACATCCGCCGTATTGAGGAACACCTGTAGGATTTGCGGCTCGTCTGGCAAGAAACGCTGCCGAACCTGCTTGGTGAAACTGCACTGTAGGCTAAGGTGTTGGGCGTCCTCCATGACATGGTCGCAGAGGCAGCAGCGGTCGTTGTGCTGCCACCCACGTTTGGCCAGGCGATCAGCAGTCCACAGCCGATTTTGAAGAAGCAGCCAGATGAAGAACTGCACTTTGTCTTCAGCCTTCGCCTTCCAAACACGCTCAAGTTCCGGAGCCTCGGTCCTCCCGATGAACTGGGCATGGTAAGCCGACGAAGCCGAGTACAGCTTGGTAGCCGATTTGTTCCAGATCACCGAGTCTCGCTGGTTACTTAGTTGAACAAGCTGAATTCTGTCCCACAACCGCACGAACAGCTCCAGATCCTCCCTGCTGGCGATGCGGTGCAAGCCTCGCATCCACTGCCCATTTTCCAAGCCCGTAGCCACAGAGAGATTCTTGCGATAGGCGAGATTGTAAAGCGTCGGCGCAAATGCTTTGGGTGCCTCCCCCTGCAGCCATTGATCGTGCCAGAATTGAGCCACGTTCCCATCACCGAGCACCGTGTCGGTGCAGGATGCGAAGAGAGCCCTATCCGTGGCATCACAAGGCACCTCCATGCCCTTCCAGGGGCGATCCACCATGCCCCAACCGTGCCAGAGCCAGCGGGTGCGCAAGGCGCGACCGAAAGCCGCCATGTCTTTGATTCCCAGCCCTCCAAACTTCTTCGGCGCACACTTTCTTCCAATTGACGAGGCACTGTCCGCCTTTTGCCTCCTCCTCCGCACTCCAGAAGAAGCCACTCCTCAGTTTAACCATCTTCTTTATGAACCATTTGTCCGCAGCGAAGGCCGTGAGGAGATAAGTCGCCTTGGCGGTGATCACGGTGTTGACGAGCCTTAGTCTCGTCGTTCGATCCATTAGCTTTCCTTTCCATGGTTTCAGCGCGCCGGCCATTTTGTCGAGGGCAACCTGCAGCTCAGCACGGCTGGGCTTTCTGAACCCCAAAGGCAGGCCCAGGTAAGTGCAAGGGAAGTTGCCAGTGGTGCCTCCGAAACTCGTCAGCGTCGCTTGTATGTTCAGGCCAGCACAACTGATGGGATAGGCCACACACTTGTGGATGTTTGTGCGAAGGCCGGAAGCCGCTCTGAACATCTCCAGGATTCGCTGAACAGCAATCACATCGCTGGGACTCGGGTTGATGAAAATAGCGGCGTCGTCCGCGTAGAAACTCGCGCGTAACCTAGCTGATTCTGCCTGCAGCTGGGAGAGGATTTGGTGGTCTGTTGCAAGCTGCAGTATCCTCTGCAAGGGCTCCAAAACCAAAATGAATAGCATCGGCGAAAGCGGATCGCCCTGTCGTAATCCCCTATGGTGGCGGAACGGCTTGCCCGGCATCCCGTTGAGTAACACCCTTGACGATGCATAGGAAAGGAGCAGGGCGACGAGGTCCCGCCATCGAGAGCCGAACCCCATGCGCTGCATGATCTCGAGCAGAAAAGGCCAGCTAACACTGTCAAAAGCCTTCGCCAAATCGAGCTTCAGGAAAATCAGTGGGTGTTTCTTGGTGTTTGCGGCGCGGATGACGTTCTTGACGTACAGGAAATTGTCCTGAATGGATCTCCCCCTGATGAAAGCGCTTTGGCCCTGTGAAACCAACTTGGGCAGTTCAGGAGCCAATCTCGTCGCAAGGATCTTGCAGAGGATCTTCGAAACACTGTGCATGAGGCTAATGGGCCTGTAGTCTTGTGCCGCAGCGGCATTGTCCTTCTTTGGCAACAGCACCAAATTTGCTGAATTGAGTAGATCCCAAAGCCTGCCATCAAGGTTCTGAATTTGCACCAAGGCCGCCAGCAAGTCGAATTTGATCACAGCCCAACATGCCTTGAAGAACATCCCAATGAAGCCATCGGGCCCTGGTGCTTTCTCACCTGGCATTGCGAAAATTGCGTCGTGCAGTTCCTTCTCGGTGATCACATTGTCAAGATGGTGCAGATCAGCCTGCGGAAGGTCGATGAAATCCCAGTTGATGCTCGTCGTTGCAGGAGCGGCCGTACCGAGGATCGCAGAAAAATGTTGCAGGAGCACCTCTGCCTTGCTGCGTTGATCGCTGACTTCCCCAGCCGGTCCCGAGAGCACCGGGATGTGATTCTTGCGGCGACGACCGTTTGCACGGAGGTGGAACAGCTTCGTGTTCGCGTTCCCCTCCTTAATCCAGGTTAATCTGGAGCGCTGTCTCCATCTGCTTCTGTCGATAGCCTCAAATCCCAGCAGTTTGTCCTTGAGCTGTGATCTCAGTTGTCGCTCCTCAACGGTCAGCTGCGTGTCCTCCTGGGCGATGTCGAGGCCGAGGATAACCTCACTCGCAATATTCGACATGCGCACCATCTCTCTGTCCCTCCCTCTGTTCCACTTCTTCAGAGCAGCCGCGGTACGACCAAGCTTGGTGTGAAGAATTCGCACGCGGTCCATGGAGCGCACAGGCTTGCTCCAGGCGTCGACCACGACCTCAGCAAAACCATCCGCCTTGATCCAGTGGCTCTCAAACCTGAAGCCCTTGAATTTGTTGACTTGCATTTACTTCAGGACAATTGGGCAGTGATCGGAGATGTTCGTCGAGGCCGGCGTCAGTTGGTACTGGGGGAACTGCAGATCCCAATCTTTGGTAACCAGAATTCTGTCAATCCTGGTATGCGTTGCCTGCACACGCTCGTTGCACCACGTGAAGCGACGGCCCAACAGAGGGAAATCAATGAGTTCTAAGTCAGCAATAAAATTTCTGAATTTCCCCATCATCCTCAGGTTCAGGTTCTGGTTGCTCTTCTCCTCTACCTTCTTGATCAGGTTGAAGTCGCCGAGGATCATCCACTCAGCCTTCATGATTGTCTGCAAATCGCGCAGCTCTAACATGAAATCAGTCTTTTCATCATCCTCTTGCGGGCCATACACACTGGTGATCAACCAAGCCTTGTTGTTCTCCTTGCACGTAACCTGTCCGGTGATAGAGAGCCGGCCAACAGTCATGGGCTCCTCGACAATCACAAAATCAGAGGAAACGGTGATCAGAATCCCTCCCCTAGTTCCCTCGGCAGGCAGGTAAATGAAGCTGTCCCCAAATTTAGGTCCCAGAGTTTCAATCACGATCTCCCTGGTGATAAGATCGAGCTTCGTCTCCTGCAGGCACACAAAATTGACTCCGAGACTCGAGATGAAAAGGAAAACAGCTCTCCTCTTTGCCGGGTTGTTGATGCCACGGACATTCCAATTTAGCAGGTGTAAAAACATTAAGGAAACTTAGCCGACTCGATACAACTAGTTCTGACAGAGGAAGGCGGAACAGCAAAGAGGCGGTCGTCGGGGCAGAACACGGGAGAAGAACACAGACCCTGAGACCACATGGGGCACTCGCACGACACCAATTGTTGGTTGTCTAACATCAGCAAACAAAGGAACTCAGACACAGAGCGGCGAGGTCCTAGACCGTCGCCACCGCCACCATCGCGGCCTGCCCAGGGGCCGCCTTGCCGCTGGCCTTCTTGCTCGTCGAGTTGGCTCCCACCAGAGCAGTCACCGCGGCCATGAACTGCTGTGGCAATGGCGTCTTGTACAGGTCTTGATAGCGAAGCAGATCCCTGGCCACCGGAGCGGCGCCGACCGGAATCAGGCCGCTCTTCGTGAGGAGGACGTGCTTGACCTTCTCCATGGTCGAGAGCGTTGCGGTCGGCTTCGCCGCCAGCCTGCTGCTCCTCTTGACGACATCCCCAGCCGCAGCGGTAGCAGTGGGGAGGTCGTGGATCTTCGAAGTCAACGGCGCCGGCGTGGGGAGCATGGCCTCCTTTGGTGGGGAAGAGCAGAGGATGAGGAAATCGTCCAATGGGATGTGCTCTTCAACCACCGTCATGACCGCTGTAGGTTGCGCGTCCACCAGGCCCACTGGCCCGCCTTCAGGCCCAGCAGCAAGAAGGGACAGCAACGGCCCATCAAGACTGTTGGGTGGTGGGCCACCCCTTGGAGAGTGCGGACCGAAGACCAGAGCGATCTCCTTTTCCGCAGCAGATCCATTGCCAGCTTCGACAGCTAGCCCTAGCTGCTCTGTCTCCTGCGACAACACAGTCTCCAGCACTGCGGCAGGCTCGACAGCCGAAGTATCATGAGATGGTGCCTGCGCGGCAGCCTGATCCTCGGATGGTACGAGGTCAACATTCCCGAAATGCCCAACCAGAGTGTCCTCATTTTCCTGTGTACCTTCCTGGTTCTCTGCGTCCACAGACAGCAATCCATCCACACATGCGTCCATCTCGTGCCCGTGCTCCTCGCCACCATGTGTCCCACTGTCAGCCACAGCGGGAGGCTCCACGGCGGGCCTATCACGAGAGCGATGAGAGAGGAGAGCGAGAGGAGCGGAGGGAGCACCGCCTGCGCGGCGGTCCCCAGCGAGCTGCCGTCGACGGGAGGCTCCCCGTCTGTGCCTGCTGCGCCGGTGCAGGGTCCCACGGTGCGAGGCTCCTACCTTGGGGCTTTGATGGCGCCTGCACCGGTGAGAGAGATCTCGCGTCCGCAGCCTGCAGGAGAAGGCGGGCTTTCGTGTCCGCGGCCTGAGGCGGAGGGCGGGATTTCGCGTCCGCGGCTCAGGTCCATCATTATTGCGCCCGGTGAGCCGTTGGCGGGTGGGGCGCGGAGCGGCATTGATGGCAGCTGGACATTGGTGACGAACAGGAAGAGGGCTTACGAGGAGAAGAAGGCCGCATTCAATTCTTTGCAGGGATCTAGGTACAGGGCGATGCTATTTAAGCAGGCTAAGGGGAAGTGTTTCAAATGCTTCTCCCCTGAGCACAGGATTGTGGACTGCCGTAGCCCACCCAAGTGCCTCATCTGCGGCGAGCTCGGTCACAAGGCACGGTGGTGCACCACAGAGGTGCAAGGACAAGGTGAAGGCAGGTCCCGCCAGGACCCACGGCCTCCGCTACCGCCCACGGTGCGCAGGCTCCAGCAGTTCGCAGCAAACCACGCCTCTTCCTCCGCGACTGCTCCAGCTGCCCCGCCTGCTCCGACGCGGCCAGCCCTGCCTCTGCCGGTGCGCCTCCTGCAGGACTTTGCGGCGAAGAAGATGGAGCTCATGCAGCTTGGTGAGGCGTCCACCCGCGTCAAGTTCGTCAGAGCAGTGGCGCCACGCACGGCGTCCATTGCTGCGGCGGAGAGGGACCTCTCCTTGAGGGCCGTGCTGGCGGTGGTGTTCGGCTTTCGGCCAGATCTGGAGTTGTGCGAGGTGTCACACGCTTTTGCAGGTCATTTCCAGCTGAACGCGACCGAGCTGGACGTCTCCATCAACGCTCCCGGCGAGTACCTTATCGTCTTCGACAACCCGGCCCACCGCAACGGGGCGCTGCGCACGAATGACGTTGTTCGCCTGGGGAGCGTGTCGTTCATGCTCTCCCCCTGGACGCGTTTCCGGCGTGCCACGGCCTCCTCCTACAACTACAAGGCGCGGGTGTGTTTGGAGGGGGTGCCGCAGAGCGCCTGGAACATTGACGCGGTGGCCAAGCTTTTCCCAGCCACGGCGTTCATCGAGACGATCGACCACGCCATCGACGACGAACAGGAGACGGCGTGCCTCACGCTCTGGGTGTGGCTCTACGACGTCTCGCAGCTGGCGAGGCGAGGAGTGCTTGACCTGGAGGAGCCTGCAGATCCGCCTTCGCCGCCTCAGGTGCACTTGCCAGAGGTGGGCATTTTCGCGGAGCCGGTGCCGCGTTGGGGAAGTCTGTGGCTGCTGTCTCACCCCGTGTTGCTTCACCTGGATCGGCTACTGGATTTCTCCGACAACTCCACCGGTAGCCCGTCTAGTGTGAAGAGCGAGGCCAGCGGCATCCCGCCGGCGGACAACTCCATGGAGTATCCCGTGCGTTGGCGTTTCAGGTGGTCGCTCGAGTTCGAGGACGGCACACTCCCACCCCGCCAGCGACAGGCTCGGCAGGCAGGCAGGAGGGGCGGCGGAGGAGGTCACCGTGGCGGCGGCCGTGGTGGTGGCTCTGGCGCGACGGGAGGGCGCGGAGATCGTGGTGCGACGGGCGGCGGAAGGGCCGGAACTGGATGTGGCGGCCATGAACATGCGGCGGCGGGGCCCATCCTGGGCGCCGGAAACCAAGGAAGAGGATGGTGGTGGAGAGCAAAGGCGGGACCTAGCAAAAATATCACGTCTCGCTCTGATGCCTGACCTAAGTAAGTAACATATATCCTGACCGGTTATTAATCAACCACGAGTTATAATATGTTTTTTGTTATTGTTGTGTTATTTCTAGCTCGATTGATCGGCTGATTGATTCTCTTGCCTTCCTAAATCCTAATAATAATATAAAGAAGTCGTCGTGTGTCGATCATGAGCCGAATGTCATAATCAAATCATATTATACATGAAAATGTGTGCCCATATATGCAACAAAGGTAAGATGCGTGGCGACGATCTTCTCAAAATGCAGGCACCTTTTAGGTTTTTGCAGATTACGCCAACTAATTATGTTCGGTCAGCGCACAAGCTTTTATGTGGACCCGTAGAAAAGAAGAGCCACTAATAATGTGTTTTAGCTATCTATCTAGGTAAAGCAAGGTTATCCTCTCACTAAATCAATCTTATGTCCTAACCAAAACCTGCATGGCTACATGTACATCACGAGTACAAGCTGACCTGACGTGTCATCATCCCACGACATGAGCAGTGCTTACGTGGAGCCAGACAGTGGTCGATCGATTGACAAGTCATGTCTCCACGTCGTATCATTGATGCTATCAGGTGGCATGCGTAGCCTAGTCTGTAGAATCAAGACGCGTAGATATCCTCCTGAATAAAATTTTAGCCCACTAGTACAAGTGTGATATTTTAGTCCCGGAGTCACCCCATCTGATTACGTAAGTTCGGTAGGCGCACAAGCTAGAAAAGGAAAGAACTTTAGGCCGCTCAACTCTCCGGTCTCATGGCTTTGGGTAAGCAAGTTTATAGGTGCAACAAGCCAACAAGTCTCGAGAGGTTCCGTTTTGAGGTAAACAAAAAAGTGTCCAGAGGATCTTTAGTAGTACAAGGTAAATATGGTGCTTTGTCATTGAGGGGATAAGCAAGCTGTAAAATGTAACAACCCATGTGTAACAAGTGTATGGAGGATCTTCCGCGCGTGGTGCCACCTGCATGTCAGGTTCTTTTTTCCTAGTATTTGTCAGAGTCAAAGTTGGGTGTTGTCTTGCCGCATGAGCTGAGTTCTAGCGCACGCAGATGTTCATGCGGCTATAAGTGGCCTCTACAGCGTGGGTTGGTGCGACGAGTGCCTACGGGGAAGTCTGTCGTGGGTGCCATAGGATGGCTAATGTGTGGGGCCGATGGACGCTGGTGGATACGAGAGGGCTAGCGAGATAAGGAGCTCACACGAGAAAGGGCCAAGTCCGGTCGAAGCCGACTTAACTCGGCTCAAGAAACAGGAAGAGCACTCAAGTAACACAAATACACACGATATACCCAGGTTCAGGGCCCTCGTGAGGAGGTAAGACCCCTACTCCTGCCTTGCCTCTCAATATAAGTGTCTCACAAGATCTATAAGGTGCTCCTTGAGCTGTTTTGGTAAGAACAAGGATGAACTACTAAGTGAGAGAAGTAAGTGCTCTAGCAGTGAATGCAACTATAACTTCGGCCCTCTGGTTGGTGTCTCTCACAGGAGGAGTAAAGGCGCTATATATAGAGGTTCGGCCGAGTTGCCCGGAAACCCTAACTCCTCCGGGTCCCACCGGACAAGTGCTACAGTCCAACGGTAAGGATGACATCCCTACCACGACCTAGCAGCCGAGCTACCCGGCATAGGTCGAGGTAGGCCATGATGCCCCTTGCTGTAGGCGTCGCCGGCCTAGGTGATGATGCCTCCTCTGTCAGAGACAGGACGTGGCTTCCCCATGCCTTGTCCTCCGTCAGTCCGTTCGCAGTACAGTGGAATAGTCACGTCGCCCTTGTCTTGCGCCTTTTGCCCCGCGCCCGTGTCAGGCGGGAGGTGACTTAGCTTCCGTGTCAGACGGGTCAGTGTCCTTGCAGCGTACTTGCCCTTGACCTTCGGTCCGACATAGGATATGCCGGACAACCTTGCCCAACCCGGCATGGCTATGCCGGATCTTCCGTTATACCCCGGCAGGGATATACCGGGCCTGAAGGAGATATGCCCTAGAGACAAATAAATATATAGTATTTATTGCATTATCTCATTAAGTTTATAATATGTTTTTGTATCATGCTATAAGTGTATTAATCGGAATTGTTAATACACGTGTGATACATAAACAAACCAGGGTCCCTAGTAAACCTCTATATAAACTAGTTCATTGGGCAACTGTTGATCGAGATTTCCCGATCATGGACATTCACGTCGGTTGACAATGAGGTCATCTTATTAGTGGAATAAGGTGATGGACATACCCAACAAAGTATTGCAATAAGATCGTATCACAATGTTCATCATTTGCAATAGGAAAGTAATACGATAGCTTATTCCTCAGACCGTGAGATCATATTTATTGCTGCTCCGTAGGATACTCTAAGTGCATCAAACGTCAGTCCATAAATGGGTGACAATAAAGGTGTATCTTGTGTATCTCGAAAGAGTACGTTGAGATATATGGATCAAGAGCGAGATTTGTTCATCCGTGTGATGGAAAGATACTCTGGGCCCAGTCGGTGAGATTACATCTATAAAGCTGCGCAACATATGACTAGGTCATGGAGATGTAATATCACAGACGAGTTAATTAACCCTTGTCGGTAACGAGATAAAACAGGACATCAGATGTCTACGATCATATCTCGGATAAGGTAGTATCGAAGGAACAAAAGGAATGAATATCATGTTTATGGTTCAACGACGATATTCGTAGAATGCACAGGGACCGTCACAGGCATCCAGGTCTCCCTGGCGGTCATTGGCGAGCGAGGGGTCTCGGCCATGTCTAAAGTATTCTCGAACCGTAGGGTAACACGCTTAAGGTCTTGCCGACACATGGAGATCGTTGGAATAATAGAGATAAAGGAGAGAGAGAAATAACCCGGAAAGGTTCCGGTAGTTCCGGAAGGGTTCCGGGAATGTCCGAAGGAAGTTCGGGTGGTCCGGAAATTGTTTCGGGGTCACGGGAGATTAAATAATATGCAAATATATTAATTATGAATTAATTATATTTTATATTAATTTAATATTAATTAAAAGAAAAGAATGAAGGAGATATGCCCTAGAGGCAATTAATAAAGTGTATTTCTTTATCATATCTCGTTTGTTCATAATACGTTTTTGTGTCATGCTGTAACCGTATTAAGCGGAAACATTAATACGGGTGTGATGCGTAAACAACCAGGTCCCTAGTAGCCTCTACTAAGACTAGTTTCGTTCCGCGATCGATGATCGAGGTTTCCCGATCATAGGGCATGGCGCCGGTCGGCAATGGAAGTCATATCGTTGGAGAACGATGTGATGGACATACCCATATTTGTAGGACGTAGTCATTACGCCTTTGACCGTGAGACCAACTCTTATTGTTATTCCTGGAAGATACTTTGATTGCACCAAACGTCGTATCTTAATTAGTATGACAATAACGGTGATACTTTTGGGTATCGGAAAGGAGTAGTTGAGACGAGGGGTCAAGAGCGGGATTTGCCAGTCCGCATAGCAGGATAGATACTCTAGGGCCCACTCGGTGAGATTATGTCTAATGAGCTTGCAAGCATGTGACTAGGTCACGGAGACATGAAATCATAGACGAGTAGAACATAGTGTTGTTGGTAACGAGGTCAAGCTAGATATGGAGATATCTATGAACGACGCTCGGACACGCTAAGTATCGCTATGGCAAAAGGTTTAAGACTTTACGTTCAGGTTTGATAGATGAAAGTCATTCGTTATATCACAGGGATTAATTCATGGGGTCCAGGCCTACGAGTTAGTCGTTGATCGGAGAGGAGTCTCGATCGTACCTGTTATTATATCGAACCGCTAGGGTAACACACTTAAGGGGTTTCGACAAGACAACCGGAAAGGAAAGAGATCACCGGGAACGTCCCGGGAGAGATCCGATGGAGATCGGGCAGCGACGAAATAGTTTTCGGAGCTAGAATAAATTATATATAATATGTTTGATATTAATTAGTGTAATTAATGTCTAAATATGATTTTATATATTTATTTTCGAATTTATTTAGGCTAATTTCCCTAAATGGGCCTTCTGGTCGAAAGAAGGCCCAAGAGGGGAAAATTCCCTAGGGGAATTCGGTGGGAGCCTCGGGGCCGACCCAGGTGGGCCAAAAGGGGCCCACCATGGGGCCGGCGCACCAAGTGCAGCCGCACCAGGCATGTGGGGATAGTCCCACATTGCCTGGTGAGCAGGTTGGCTCCCCCCTGGGAGCCTATATATAGAGGGGCACCCCTGGCCTTTTAATTAACCAATTAATTCCCAATTCTCTCTCGATTTCGTGATTCCCTTTGTCGGAGTTGCGCCGAGTTGAGAGGGGGATCTCTTCCACCATAGCCCGCTGCCGCGCTGCTGGTGTTCCGGTCCAAGTCTTCCGCTGCTCGTCCTGGACTGGAGCTTCGGAGGCCGTCGTCTCCACCGTACGTGTGTAACGCCCTGCGAGGTGCTGCGCTAGCGGTGCTGGGAGGTCTGCTTCCTCTACACGACCTTGAGGTCGGTTTCGTCGGTCTTCATCGACAACGTTTGTGCGGGAACGTAATCCCCGCTTTCGGTCTACAAGGGTATGTATTCCGATCTCCGTTCGTACTACTATATCTGCATAGAATAGATCTTGGCATGTTTTGAGGATATCGTTGCTAGGAAAATTTTTGTTTTCTGCACTCGATCCCCTTCAGTGGTATCAGAGCCGATCTATCGTAGATATAGCTATACGCTGTTAGAACCCGTGTTCTGCACGGGGGCACCGTTCCTGTTATTTGCTACCCTCTAGCGTGCACTTGTGATTCCAGCGGCATCGAGTTGATGAAGCGGCCCGGACCGACTTTACGCGTACGCTTACGCGAGACTGGTTCCACTACTGACATACGGCTTGTACCGTATCTGTGGCTGGCGGGTGTCTGTCTCTCTCTCTTTAGTTGGTCTTGCATTTTCAATGGAGGGCCCGAAAGGGATGCTTAAACATGCAATTATTGGATCGTTGTTTTTGTCATAAGGTTCGTAGGTATGAAGCGGTTCTATTTACGACAGCCCCAAGCCACGTAAAATATGCAAAAGATAAAGTAGAAGCGTCTAACTTTATTTTGCAGGGGCTATGTGATATGGTCAAGGTAGGTTTATTAAATTGTTTATGAACTGCGGGCGCCAAGAAGACCATGGCGCAATGGACTATATCACATCGCATTACATTTGATGTTATTGTGTGCATCTTATATTGTGTGATTATATATATTAGTATATATTAGTTACGCGGCGGTAGTCATATATAAGATGATCCCTTCAAAAATACCACTAGTGTTCTTCCTCCAACGAGCACCACCAAGAAAGTTCTACGTTATGAGGCAGGCCGTGACGATCGGGTGTCAGACATATCGTCGTTCGCATACAGTGGGTGTAAGCCATGTTGCACAAGCGTTACGTGGAGGTTATAGTGGCGAGCCTAGCATATGCAGATATGGCCTCGGAACACGGAGGCCGAAAGGTCGAGCATGAGTCACAGAGTTGTTGTGATGGACAATTGTCTACCCTTGAAGTTGTGCTGCCGGCTCCGACGATGAGGGGTGGTGCGATGGATAGGGGTCGTGTAATCGCTTAAACGACCAGGAGGGATGTTCGTTTGAGTGGGAGTTATGTTAGTTATTTTCTAAAAATACTATAACTCAAAATTATTATGAACAAAGTCTTATGTTGTTGCAAATTCCATTGTAGATGTCTCACCCCTCCTTTAACCTAGCCCTGTTCCTTGAGAAAGAGAAGCTTAAGACCGATGGGTCTAACTTCGTGTCCTGGTTCCGCGACCTGAAGTCCATTCTTGAAACCCACAAGGTGGCCTATATCCTTGAAGCCCCCTTAGGTGATCTGCCAAACACCGCCTCAGAAATCGAAAGGAATGTCCATGAGGTTAAGGCGGAGATTTCTTCTTATGTCCAGAGTGGCATGCTCTTTGCCATGGAGGCTGACCTGCAAAACCATTTCGAGAACAAGGGTGCTTATGAGATAATCACTGAACTCATGGTTGTTTTTGCACGACAAGTCAAGGCTGAGAGGTTCGAAGCATCCGTGCTTTTCTTCTCAGCCCAGATGGAAGAGCACGGCAATATAAGTGAGCACTTAGCCAAGTTTTTTGGCTGCGTTCAGCTCCTGAATGATCTGGGAAGTGTGATCCCAGAAGAGCTGGTTATTGATAGGGTGCTGATTTCTCTGCCCCCTAGCTATAAGAACGCCATCGTGGACTACGGCATGAAAGGGACGTCAAAACCCCTGTCGGAAATCCTGAAGATGCTCGAAGTGGCCGAATTAGAAATCAAGCTGGAGAAGATGGTGGTGACCATCGGATCACCTGAGCGCAATTGCCCCAAGTACCTGGAGGATAGGAAAGCTGACAAGATAGTCGACAAAGAGCAAGGTATATTTGATATACATGTTATAGATGTGTACCTTACATCCGCCCGTAGCAACACTTGGGTATTTGATACTGGTTCTGTTGCTCATATATGTAACTCTCAGGAGGAGTTACGGAATAAACGGAGGCTGGCTAAGGATGAGGTGACGATGCGCGTCGGCAACGGATCGAGAGTCGACGTGGTGGCTGTCGGCACGCTCCCTCTACATCTACCATCAGGATTAGTTTTGGTTTTAAATAAGTGTTATTTTGTACCATCGTTGAGTGTAAACATTATAAGTGGGTCTTGCCTGTTACAAGACGGTTATTCATTTAAATCAGTATCAAGCAGTTGTGCTATTTATATGAATAATATCTTTTATGTTGATGCTCCCGAGAGTAATGGTTTATTCTTGTTGAATCTCGATCGTAGTACTCACATCCATAACATAGAAGCCAAACGGATTAAGTGTAGTGATGATACCGCCATGTATATGTGGCATTGCCGTCTTGGTCATATTGGTGTAAAGCGCATGAAGAAACTCCATGCAGATGGACTTTTGGACTCGTTGGATTTTGGATCCCTCGATACATGCGAACCATGCCTTATGGGCAAAATGACCAGGACACCGTTCAAAGGTTTCGTTGAACGGGCGTCGGATTTATTGGGGATCATACATACAGATGTGTGTGGACCAATGAGCGTATCGACACGCAATGGTTATCGTTACTTCGTCACCTTCACTGATGACTTGAGTAGATACGGTTATATCTATTTGATGAAACACAAGTCTGAAACTTTTGAAAAGTTCAAAGAATTTCAAAGTGAAGTTGAAAATCAACTTAACAAGAAAATCAAGCACCTCCGATCCGATCGTGGTGGCGAGTATTTGAGTTTTGAGTTTGGCACACATCTGAAGAGTTGTGGCATCGTACCCCAACTTACGCCTGCTGGAACACCGCAACGTAACGGCGTGTCCGAGCGACGTAATCGTACTCTACTGGATAGTGTCCGATCTATGATGTCTCTTACCGATTTGCCCGTATCCTTCTGGGGTTATGCGTTAGAAACAGCCGCATTCATTTTAAATAGGGCTCCGTCCAAATCCGTTGAAACGACACCGTATGAATTATGGTATGGCAAGAAGCCTAAGTTATCGTTTCTGAAGGTTTGGGGTTGTGAGGCGTATGTTAAGAAACTACAGCCCGACAAACTCGAACCGAAGTCGGAGAAAGTCGTCTTTGTAGGATATCCGCGGGAAACCGTAGGATACACCTTCTACAACCAAGCTGAGGGCAAAACGTTTGTCGCGAAGACCGGTACCTTTCTAGAGAAGGAGTTTCTCGCGAAAGGAGTAAGTGGGAGGAAGGTAGACCTCGATGAGATCGTTGATCCTGAACTCGAGATTCCGAGTGGCGCAACGGAAGCTGTTCCGGAAACGTCCTCCACAGATGGAGTGGGAGAAACTGTCGAGGAAAGTATTCTACCTCGTAGGTGTGGTAGATCTCGTATCGCACCAGAATGGTATGGCAACATGGTTTGCACCGTCATGTTAATTGAACAAGACGAACCTACGAACTACAAGGAGGCAATGGCGAGTCTAGAGTCCGAGAAATGGCTAGAAGCCATGAAATCCGAAATAGGATCCATGTATGACAACAAAGTGTGGACTTTGATGGATATTCCCGAAGGGCGCAAGGCCGTCGAGAATAAATGGATCTTTAAGAAGAAGACTGATGCTGATGGTAATGTGACCGTCTATAAAGCTCGGCTTGTCGCAAAAGGTTTCCGACAAGTTCATGGGATTGACTACGATGAAACTTTTTCACCGGTAGCGATGCTGAAGTCTATTCGGATTTTGTTAGCAGTTGCTGCCTATTACGATTATGAAATATGGCAGATGGATGTCAAAACAGCCTTCCTAAATGGAAACATTGAGGAAGAGTTGTACATGGTACAACCGGAAGGTTTTGTCGATCCAGAAAATGCTGGCAAGGTATGCAAGCTTCAGCGCTCCATTTATGGATTGAAGCAAGCATCTCGGAGCTGGAATCTTCGATTTGATGAGGTAATCAAAGGTTTTGGATTTGTCCAAAATTTGGAAGAGACCTGCATTTACAAGAAAATGAGTGGGAGCTCGGTTGTGTTCTTAGCACTATATGTAGATGACATATTGTTAATAGGGAATGATGTGGAACTTCTGAATAGCGTGAAGGATTATTTAAACAGTAAGTTTTCCATGAAGGACCTAGGAGAAGCTGCATACGTCTTAGGCATTAAAATCTATCGTGATAGATCAAGACGTCTATTAGCGTTGAGTCAGAGTACTTATCTTGATAAAATACTGAAGCGTTTCGGTATGGAGAAGGCAAAGAAGGGTTCTCTGCCGGTTATCAAGAATAAAACATTGCGAAAGGCACAGTGTCCGGTAACGGAACAGGATAAGGCCGATATGACTAAACATCCTTATGCTTCAGCCATAGGATCGATTATGTATGCAATGTTAAGTACTAGACCTGATGTGGCATTAGCTCTAAGTTTGACAAGCCGTTTCCAGAGTAATCCTGGAATGGCGCATTGGATTGCAGTTAAGAGCATTCTTAAGTATCTCAATAAGACAAAGGAAATGTTCCTTGTCTATGGTGGCTGCGATGAAGAACTTGGCGTAACAGGTTACGTGGATGCAAGTTTCTGCTCAGACCCCGATGACTCTAAGTCACAGACAGGTTATGTGTTCAAGGTGAATGGGGGCGCCGTGTGCTGGAGAAGTGGGAAGCAACCCATCGTCGCGCAATCTACAATGGAGTCGGAGTACATTGCTGCTTGCGAAGCCGCGAATGAAGCTGTGTGGCTGAGGAAGTTCATCATTGAACTTGGAGTGTTCCCGAGCGTGCAAGACCCCGTGGTCCTCTTCTGCGACAATACGGGTGCCATTGCTAACGCCAAGGAGCCAAGGTCTCACTCCACCGCCAAACACATTCTCCGACGCTTCCATGTGATACGACAGTACGTACAAGGAGGCGATGTGAAGATTTGCAAAGTGCATACGGGTCTGAATGTGGCAGATCCTCTGACGAAGCCTCTTCCGCTTGACAAGCATGAAAAACACCAGTTAGCTATGGGTGTTAAGCTTTTACCAAGTTGTAATCTAGATTAATTTGTACTCTAGTGCAAGTGGGAGACTGAAGGAGATATGCCCTAGAGGCAATTAATAAAGTGTATTTCTTTATCATATCTCGTTTGTTCATAATACGTTTTTGTGTCATGCTGTAACCGTATTAAGCGGAAACATTAATACGGGTGTGATGCGTAAACAACCAGGTCCCTAGTAGCCTCTACTAAGACTATACCCATATTTGTAGGACGTAGTCATTACGCCTTTGACCGTGAGACCAACTCTTATTGTTATTCCTGGAAGATACTTTGATTGCACCAAACGTCGTATCTTAATTAGTATGACAATAACGGTGATACTTTTGGGTATCGGAAAGGAGTAGTTGAGACGAGGGGTCAAGAGCGGGATTTGCCAGTCCGCATAGCAGGATAGATACTCTAGGGCCCACTCGGTGAGATTATGTCTAATGAGCTTGCAAGCATGTGACTAGGTCACGGAGACATGAAATCATAGACGAGTAGAACATAGTGTTGTCGGTAACGAGGTCAAGCTAGATATGGAGATATCTATGAACGACGCTCGGACACGCTAAGTATCGCTATGGCAAAAGGTTTAAGACTTTACGTTCAGGTTTGATAGATGAAAGTCATTCGTTATATCACAGGGATTAATTCATGGGGTCCAGGCCTACGAGTTAGTCGTTGATCGGAGAGGAGTCTCGATCGTACCTGTTATTATATCGAACCGCTAGGGTAACACACTTAAGGGGTTTCGACAAGACAACCGGAAAGGAAAGAGATCACCGGGAACGTCCCGGGAGAGATCCGATGGAGATCGGGCAGCGACGAAATAGTTTTCGGAGCTAGAATAAATTATATATAATATGTTTGATATTAATTAGTGTAATTAATGTCTAAATATGATTTTATATATTTATTTTCGAATTTATTTAGGCTGATTTCCCTAAATGGGCCTTCTGGTCGAAAGAAGGCCCAAGAGGGGAAAATTCCCTAGGGGAATTCGGTGGGAGCCTTGGGGCCGACCCAGGTGGGCCAAAAGGGGCCCACCATGGGGCCGGCGCACCAAGTGCAGCCGCACCAGGCATGTGGGGATAGTCCCACATTGCCTGGTGAGCAGGTTGGCTCCCCCCTGGGAGCCTATATATAGAGGGGCACCCCTGGCCTTTTAATTAACCAATTAATTCCCAATTCTCTCTCGATTTCGTGATTCCCTTTGTCGGAGTTGCGCCGAGTTGACAGGGGGATCTCTTCCACCATAGCCCGCTGCCGCGCTGCTGGTGTTCCGGTCCAAGTCTTCCGCTGCTGGTCCTGGACTGGAGCTTCGGAGGCCGTCGTCTCCACCGTGCGTGTGTAACGCCCTGCGAGGTGCTGCGCTAGCGGTGCTGGGAGGTCTGCTTCCTCTACACGACCTTGAGGTCGGTTTCGTCGGTCTTCGTCGACAACGTTTGTGCGGGAACGTAATCCCCGCTTTCGGTCTACAAGGGTATGTATTCCGATCTCCGTTCGTACTACTATATCTGCATAGAATAGATCTTGGCATGTTTTAAGGATATCCTTGCTAGGAATTTTTTTGTTTTCTGCACTCGATCCCCTTCAAAGAAAAGGGGGGCAGCCCACTTAATGGGCCAAGAGAGGCCCATGTGGGGGAGCCCACATGGTTCGGCCAAGGTTGGCCGGCCAAACCCCCTCCCCCCCTCCTTTTTCCTTGCCTTTCTTTTAGTCCCACATGGGGGAGGCAAGGTGTGTTGCACCCCCCTCCCCCCTTTATAAAGAGAGGCATATTAATTGTTTTAATATATCTAAAAATACAATTAATGTTGTATACGCCGGCCTGAGTTAATTCTCTGCCCGCTTGTCTCTCTCTCTCCTACATAAGCTATACCACTGTGCGCCGTCGCACTGCGGGAGTCCACCAAAGTTCTACCCCTGCGATCTCAGCTGGATCTGAGTGACCGGGGGTTGTCGGCAAGCTCCGTATGTGTGTGAGTACTCGGAGGCGCCACATTTGAGGTGCCAGGGCGACATCGTCTCGCCACCGCTGCAAGCCCAGCCGACGCCGTTGTCGTCCCTCCTCCGCGGCGCGCCCTCCTCGTCGGCGCACCTTGCTCCTCGACGCCGTGTCTTCATCAACATCGCTGCGTCATCGTCGCGACAAGTTCTTCGCGACCTCGAGGTCGGCTACATCGTCTTCGTCAGCAACGCTTGTGCGGGAGCGTAATCCCCGCTATTCGGTCTACAAGAGGTATGTGACCAGTTCCGCCCCGTTACCGCATTACTAGATAGATAGATCCTGGCTGTTTTCGGTATTCGTTAGTTAGAAAAATTATTGTTTTCTGCTACGAACCCCTTCAGTGGTATCATAGCCGATCTATGCGTAGTTTTGCTGGTACGGTTAGAACTCGTGTTGAACATGAGGACGTCTTTCTTATATTTGCTACCCTTTCGCGTGCACTTGCTTTGCCTTCGGCATTGAGTTGATGAAGCGGCCCGGACCGACTTTACGCATACGCTTATGCGAGACTGGTTCCACACCTGACATGCGGCTTGCACCGTATTTGTGGCTGGCGGGTGTCTGTCTCTCTCTTTTTAGTTGGCTTTGCATTTTCAATGAAGGGCCCGAAAGGGATACATAAACATGCAATTGTTTGATCGACGTTGTGGTACAAAGTTCGTAGGTAGGGAACGGTTCTCTCGCGAAAGCCTTAGAAGCCACGTAAAACTTGCAAAACTAGATAAAGGTAGAAGCGTCTAACTTTGTTTTGCAGAGGCGTTTAAATATGACATGGTTACGGTAAGTTTTGAATTATCCGTAATGTCGAAGGCAAAGGAGGCACCGTAGACTCGGAGCCATGCCGAGGCGCACGACACTATGGAGGTCCAGGCACACGACCATGTCATATCGCACTTCATTACATTATTTGATCTTGTGTTGTTGTGTGTACATCCTATTGATTGCTTATATATTAGATATACGACGGTAGTCATAATAGGATGATCCCTAATAAATACCAAAATTGTGTTCTCCCTCGTTGTGCACCACCAAGAAAGTTCTACGTTATGAGGCAGGCCGTGACGATCGGGTGTCACACATTTCGTCGTTCGCATACAGTGGGTGTAAGCCATGTTGCACGCGCAAAAACATCGAGGTTTAATTGGCGAGCCTAGTATGTACAGACATAGTCTCGGAACACGGGAAGATCGAAAGATCGAGCATGAGTCACATGATTGTTGTGATCGACATTTCGATGTCCACCCTTGAAACTGTGCCGCCGGCTGTGACGATCAGGGGTGGTGCAGTGAATTGGGGTCGTGTAATCACTAAAATTATTGTAGGGATAATAATCTTAGTGGAGCATGTTTAAATAATTTGATTATAAACTGAGCTCATATTATTATAAACTTAGCCTTACCTACTTTGCGATCATATCCAGAGATGGTGCTCTTTCCTCGCGACAAGTTCTACTACTTACTTAGAAATCGGCCCTTGTTGGCTGATGGGTCCAACTTCATATATTGGTACAAGAAACTAAGAGAAGCTCTCAAACACAATAATATACTCTATGTCATAGAACAACGATTAGAAGATGAACCAGAAGATTCTGCTAGCGAAGAAGAAGATGAGGAATTTCGTCAGCGTCGTGACATTTTCATAGAAGTGCAAACCATCATGGTCATAAATATGGTAGCAGAGTTGAAAGAGCAGTTTCGACAAATGGAACCTTATGACATGATAGATTCGATCAAGGGGCATTTCATAGATGAAATTAAGTATGAACAATACAGACAGCTGAGGAAGTTCCATTCACTCCAGATGGAGGAACATACCTGTTTGGAAACTCATTTGAAGAAAATGTATGACATTTACTTGAAACTTACGAATGTCTACGACTACTCGATGACGGATTCATGTGCGATAGCTGATGTGTTGATTTCTTTACCTCCCAGCTATGAGAAACATGTCCGTGGCTATGCTATAAGAAGAGATACGATGACTTTCTTCGAGTTCATAAGCCAGTTCAAATCTGTAAAGGTTGAACCCATCGAAGGCGAAATCTTCGACGCTGCAGGTATATTTGATATACAAAGTTATAAATGTATTCTTCTCATGATACTTAATGAAAAGTATTTGATACTTATTCTGTTTATGAAACAGGACCTGATTATCACAAGTATGCGAAGATATATGATGTGACAGTGCGCAAGTGATGGAAAGCAAAGTTGTTGATGGCCAGTAGTGTTCACGTACTCAAGTTATCATTATAGTTATCATCAATAGTTTTTTATAAGACCTTTTTGTAATAGTGAGAGTGTGATTTTGCTTTGTGTCTTGAATGTTACAAGACAAAGTTATTCATATCTGTAATAGAACAAACCATTTGTTTTAGGTTGTGGAACAAGTCAGTTGTTTTACATTATGAATAAAGTTTTCATGCAATCACATCTCGATTACATTATTAGAATGATAACATGATATACATTTATAAAACCAGGAATGATAAAGTTAAATGTCCAAAGATTAAATGATTTTGTTTCAAGAACAAACACCACCGAATTTGATCATAAAAGCAGTGTAAGAAATATAGATACTTCGATCTATCAAAGTTACATGTGCCGAATTGATTAAATTGCATTAGATATTGAAATGTCAATATACAAGGAAATTGATTGAAAATCATACTGGATGATTATTAAATTAATTAAGTGGTGAATATCATTGTTTCGAATCTTTCTATGATTCTAAGTAAATAAATGTATTTGCCTAAGGAAACATGAGTCTGAAAATAATTTGATAAAAGATCAAACGAATTTTCAGAAGAAAGGATGATGGAAATTATATCCACAGGATTCGATCAAACAGGACAATAATTTTGAATTATGGTTTTCACATAAAAGGACTTGTGAAAATTCGTTTCACAAATTATAATATCAGATATGGTGATATATGAGATATTATAATTAAAGTGTGGTCTTTTGGAATCTCTTAATATGTTCAAACATTGTAGTCGACATCCACTTTAGGAATGAATAAGGTAATTTTCCAACGATGATTCGTGTAATCGACCGTAAGTGTCGTGGTGTAAATGATTATACGATAATACAGATATATACACAAATAGTTCTTTGTAAAATACTCATATTAAGATGAGAGTTTATTCCAAACACCAACAGAAGCAAAACTTGTATTACTGTCTGTGTAACTCAAAAGAAAATATGATTTTTCGAGTTAAGGTTAATGGAATAAAAGTAGAAGCTTAAAATGAGGTATTAGACCATTTTCCATGAAAGTAGAATATTGGAATATGTTCCGAAAAGAATATCTCTACAGATGGAAATGAAAATTTTATGATAAGAGATCATAGTGTTTTCAAACAAGAAGCTTTTATATAAGGTGTTATTTTATGAATATTTGCTGTCAGGTCACAGTTTAATATTCATATTTTAGATCTTGTTGTCAGAACAAGATACACCTTAAAAGTACAAAGAAAGTTGAGGAAATATCAAAATACGAATTAAGACTATGAGTCTTAAAATCCAAGTTACATTTAAAATGATTAAGACAGTAAATGTTACTCTGAATCTTATTAAGAGAATAAGATTGCTTAATCATCATATAAAGTGTTATATGAAAGAAATGCAACTATAAGAAAGACATAGAAGCAAATTTTGTCAAGAAATGTGTCTTGGACAAAATCAAAATTGTTGACTACATAAGTGTAGACATGCTTAAAGTCTGTGGGATATGTATTGATAGAATACTGTCAGATCGTATTATAACTCGAATTGATAAATGATCAATGATTTTGGTTTGACCAAAATATTGAAAGAAATTATGAATTTAAGTGGGAGTCGAATTTGTTTACTCAAATTTAATATGTGAGTGACATATTTTTTAGTGGGAGCATAGAATTAGTTTACTCAAATTTAATATGTGAATGACATATTTTTGAGTGGGAGCTTAAATCCCCGTATGTAAATGACATATCATTTAATATGTGAATGACATATTTTTGAGTGGGAGCTTAAATCCTCGTATGTAAATGACATATCATGGATAGTACCAGTAGAATTAATTAGAAAGATGAAGTTGTGAAACAATTTAAAAGGTAGTGTCTATTTCGAATAGAACAGGAATTTTAAATTAAAAGGTCGAGCTGTTTTATTTAGATTGGATTCTGAAAGGTCAGAATGGAATAAAACCAATGGAAAGGTCCTTGGAAATCTAATTAAAACATTAAATGTATTTACTACACAATAATAGTGGTTATAAGATATGTTGGTCTTTTATATTATGATAATAGACATCATATAGGAACCATATTATGTGCTCGATAAAGTGTGACCCATGTTCTTAAAAGAAGAACAATTATCAAAGTAAATTTAGAATTTACTAGAAGTAGAAAAGTGTTGGGCACTATTTTGACAATGAGATGTTGAAATTCTGCATAGATATGAAAGGTATATAGATATCGCGAGATTGTAACTGTTACAAAAGGTTCTCTATAACTGAGTGTGTTTACAATGCAATTGTCTGATTAACAGAATCAAAGTAAGCGCTGGGAAACAAAAGTCTCAATTAGTTGTGGTATGTATATATTTGTTATCAGGATAACAAGATGATATCAAACAAGGTGATATCAATGAATCGCAAAGAACATACAATTCTATATGGTATAGATTGTTGAAGTAACACTCTTCCACGAGCAGGCATTATCATAGAACGCTTATTAGATAAGGTGGTATGATTGAAAGTAAAATGCAGCTGGTTTATTTATACTCCAGTGCAAGTGGGAGACTGAAGGAGATATGCCCTAGAGACAAATAAATATATAGTATTTATTGCATTATCTCATTAAGTTTATAATATGTTTTTGTATCATGCTATAACTGTATTAATCGGAATTATTAATACACGTGTGATACATAAACAAACCAGGGTCCCTAATAAACCTCTATATAAACTAGTTCATTGGGCAACTGTTGATCGAGATTTCCCGATCATGGACATTCACGTCGGTTGACAATGAGGTCATCTTATTAGTGGAATAAGGTGATGGACATACCCAACAAAGTATTGCAATAAGATCGTATCACAATGTTCATCATTTGCAATAGGAAAGTAATATGATAGCTTATTCCTCAGACCGTGAGATCATATTTATTGCTGCTCCGTAGGATACTCTAAGTGCATCAAACGTCAGTCCATAAATGGGTGACAATAAAGGTGTATCTTGTGTATCTTGAAAGAGTACGTTGAGACATATGGATCAAGAGCGGGATTTGTTCATCCGTGTGATGGAAAGATACTCTGGGCCCACTCGGTGAGATTACATCTATAAAGCTGCGCAGCATATGACTAGGTCATGGAGATGTAATATCACAGACGAGTTAATTAACCCTTGTCGGTAACGAGATAAAACAGGACATCAGATGTCTACGATCATATCTCGGATAAGGTAGTATCGAAGGAACAAAAGGAATGAATATCATGTTTATGGTTCAACGACGATATTCGTAGAATGCACAGGGACCGTCACAGGCATCCAGGTCTCCCTGGCGGTCATTGGCGAGCGAGGGGTCTCGGCCATGTCTGGAGTATTCTCGAACCGTAGGGTAACACGCTTAAGGTCTTGCCGACACATGGAGATCGTTGGAATAATAGAGATAAATAACCCGGAAAGGTTCCGGTAGTTCCGGAAGGGTTCCGGGAATGTCCGAAGGAAGTTCGGGTGGTCCGAAAATTGTTTCGGGGTCACGGGAGATTAAATAATATGCAAATATATTAATTATGAATTAATTATATTTTATATTAATTTAATATTAATTAAAAGAAAAGAAAAAGGGGGCAGCCCACTTAATGGGCCAAGAGAGGCCCATGTGGGGGGAGGCAAACCATGTGGGGGAGCCCACATGGTTCGGCCAAGGTTGGTCGGCCAAACCCCCTCCCCCCCTCCTTTTTCCTTGCCTTTCTTTTAGTCCCACATGGGGGAGGCAAGGTGTGTTGCACCCCCTCCCCCCTTTATAAAGAGAGGCATATTAATTGTTTTAATATATCTAAAAATACAATTAATGTTGTATACGGCGGCCTGAGTTAATTCTCCGCCCGCTTGTCTCTCTCTCTCCCACATAAGCTATACCACTGTGCGCCGTCACACTGCGGGATTCCACCAAAGTTCTACCCCTGCGATCTCAGCTGGATCTGAGTGACCGGGGGTTGTCGGCAAGCTCCGTATGTGTGTGAGTACTCGGAGGCACCACATTTGAGGTGCCAGGGCGACATCGTCTCGCCACCGCTGCAAGCCCAGCCGACGCTGTTGTCGTCCCTCCTCCGCGGCGCGCCCTCCTCGTCGGCGCACCTTGCTCCTCGACGCCGCGTCTTCATCAACATCGCTGCGTCATCGTCGCGACAAGTTCTTCGCGACCTCGAGGTCGGCTACATCGTCTTCGTCAGCAACGCTTGTGCGGGAGCGTAATCCCCGCTATTCGGTCTACAAGAGGTATGTGACCAGCTCCGCCCCGTTACCGCATTACTAGATAGATAGATCCTGGCTGTTTTCGGTATTCGTTAGTTAGAAAAATTATTGTTTTCTGCTACGAACCCCTTCAGGGCCTGCTTACCCAGAACGCCTTCCTGAGTCCCGGCATGGCTATGCCGGAACCTCCTTCCTGCACACAACAGACAGAGATACGACACCGACATGAAGATGTCGGTCCGGTTATGTCGGTCCGACCCGAGTTAGTTTACCCGCCTTGCCTTGGTCTTTCCCACGCTAGGAGTATGCCGGATACCTCCGTCACACACCCAAGTCGGTCTTGCATATAACTCGGTCCAGCCAAGACCCTGCTCACCAATACCTATCCAGGACGCTGCACAAGAGAATGCCCCTAGGCCCAGCTGCTCGAAGATGTCTTAGGCTTGCTCCCAAAGACATCTTCGAGAAGCTGGTTCTTAGGAGAACTCTCTGCTCCTGCCTGAATACGAACGACGGATTGGGGGTCTATTTATAGTATCACCAGGGGATACTGCCTGGCCCCTGCAAACCCCAAAGGGCACCCCTTGACCTCTCTCAAAGGTCACCTCCTGAATACTCCCAAAGGGCGTCACTTCATTCCTCCAAGGGTCACCTGACCTCTGCAGCTAAGCCAAGGACAATTACCACGGTAACATGAGTATCTTATCCATGCCTTTACCCTACCCGGGGGTAGCCCCCCGACACTAGTCCCCGAAGCTGGTGTGCAGTCCTGCAGACTTGGATGAAGGGCTGCATCAGATTTAAACAGATAACCGTCTTAAGCAAGAAGCCGACATCACCATGTCGGGTCAACCCACTGCTCCGACTTGCTCAAGTCGGTCCTCCCAAAAGTCATCCGACACCACCATGCTGGCTCGACAATAAGTCTTCGCCATGCTTATCCCGGCATATCATGTAACCATCCGGCATTACCGTCTCAGTTCGACACCGAGTTCCCAACATAATCTTCTCAACCCAACCATTTTTGACCTTTATTCCGGCACCTCCGACCTCAGGAAATCTCTTCTCAGATCTTCTCCCGAGACGTGTCTCTCAAATGCTTCGCCACCCCGTGGTTTGTGCCATGTGGCCTGACAAGCCGTCATGAAAACGCCGCACGGGCCCCACCGGTCGTCACATCCCGCAGATACTCAAGTGCTTTGACCCCGAGGGGCTTCCTCGATTCCCGGGGTGGCAACCGCATAAGATCCACCGCTGACGGTTCCTATTCCGTAGCCCGCCGTGCGGCCGATCGTGCGGCCACAACCGCTCCACCTACACGAACCGCCACATACACGATCCCACTCTCCGCTCAAAACCAACGGGCGGGAAAAATGGCAACCGCCTCGTCACCTCCCTTCTTAAATAAGAGCATGGGGGATCCTTTCTTCCCTTCGCATCCCCACTCCACTTCTTCTTCCTCCTCTACTCTCCTCCGCCGCCGTTGCGCCCGAGCACAGGCACCCGCACGCCGGCGACCTCGACGCCGACCGGAAGACGCGGATCGCAGACGTCACCTCCGCCGCTCATCAACCGCACGCCCAGCGCTCCGGTAAGTTTCCTTCTCTTCCCACACTAGGCGAGATTTCCTAGGACCTCACCGGCGTGTTCGTACCCCGATGCATCTCTTTGCCATGAATTTTACTCAAGCCTCCGTAGATGTTCCGTATGAACCCATCCCAGGGGAGCACTTGCCATTGCACTCACTGCCTCGCGGCCACCTCCTAGATTTGTTTCCTAGATTGGTCTCATTTCTCCCCAGTAACGCCACGATGCCACGATCATAGTTCATCTTCCCTAGTTTATAGTTGGGCCTTCCGATTTACTTCCATTATGTAGATCCTCTGTGTGCCTTCCTACCGACATAAAGCCGTTTTCTTCCCGACATGCAGTGATTCCCCTCCGACTTATTCATCACTGATACGTCTCCAACGTATCTATAATTTCTTATGTTCCATGCTATATTATACCAAGTTATCACATGTTTTATATGCATTTTATATAGTTTTATGCATTTTCTGGGACTAACCTATTAACAAGATGCCACAGTGCCAGTTCCCTGTTTTCTGTTGTTTTTGGTTTCAGAAAAGTACTTAAGGAAATATTCTCGGAATTGGACGATTTCTTTTCTGAAGTCCGTTTTTAATTGGGAACGTTCCAGAAGACCGAACACGAGACGAAGTGGGCGACCAAGGCGGCCACACCACGTGCTCGCGCGGCAGGGAATCTGGCCGCGCGAGGAGGTGATGTGGGCCCCTTGGGGGTCCACCGACCTCGCCCTTTCGCCTACAAATACCCCCCGAACCAAAAACCCTAGGACGGTGTTCATATTTTCCTCCACGGGTCCCGAGCGCCGCCGTCATCGCCGACAAGTTTCGGGGGTCAGAAGTTCCTGTTCGGGCACCCTGCCGGGACAGGGATTGACCCCCGGAGCCATCTCCATCGACTCCACCGCCTCCACTTCGACTCCATGATGGTTTGTGAGTAGTTCCCCCATGGACTACGGGTTCTTGGCTGTAGCTAGTTGGTACTCTCTCTCCCATGTACTTCAATACAATGTTCTGATGAGCTGCTTTACATGATTGAGATCCATATGATGTAATCCGTGTTGTGTTCGTTGGGATCCGATGAATTGTTACATTATGATCAGTCTATCTATATAAGTTTGTGAAGTTATTGTTGCTGCAATCTTGTTATGTTTAATGCTTGTCACTAGTGCACGAGTGGCATGATCTTAGATTTGAGCTCTATATTTATTGCTTAGATTGTATCTACAAGTTGTATGCACATGTTATTGTCCGGAACCCGAGGTCCCAAAGTGACAATAATTGGGGCAGCCGAGGGGAATGGTTGTGATGTGAGGATCACATGTTTTCACCAAGTGTTAATGCTTTGCTCCGGTGCTCTATTAAAAGGAGCACCTTAATTACCAGTAGTTTCCCTTGAGGCCCCGCTGCAAACGGGCTGGTAGGACAAAAGATGTTATGCAAGTTTCTCATTGCGAGCACGCACAACTATATATGGAAAACATGCCTATATAATTAATAATCTGGATATTCTAACTTAATGCTATTTCAATACTGTCAATTGCCCAACTGTAATTTGTTCACCCAACACTTGTTCTTGAGAGTTACCACTAGTGTAGATAGCTGGGAACCCCGGTCCTTCTGTCATCATCATTGCTTTCCTGTCAACTCCACACAAGCAACTATTCTCTGGTGCTATTGTCTCTGTGTTACTATTACTACTGCTCTCATACAACTGCTGCTTTCACATCACCCCTGTTACTAGTGCTTTTCCAGGTGCAGCTGAATTGACAACTCGGCTGTTAAGGCTTATAAGTATTCTTCGTCTCCCCTTGTGTCGAATCAATAAATTTGGGTTTTACTTCCCTCGAAGACTGTTGCGATCCCCTATACTTGTGGGTTATCAATCACCCCGGCCGCTAACTCGGCATCTGCTTTCAGGTTAAACCGACATGACTTCGCGCCACTCACCGGAGCAGACCGACATGTCCGCCGAAGGAATTCGAGGGGGCTGGGAAGGCTCCGAGGTTGTTCAAGATGATCTTGACTGGCTGCGCCGCACGCGCCGTCTCCCGACACAGGTGATATGTCGGCTTCCTGGCGAAGAAGATGAACCCGCGCCCGAGGAGGATGAACGGGTGGTCTTTGCCGCGCACTTTGAGCGCGGCTTTGGCCTCCCAGCCAGCAGATTCTTCCGGACCTTCCTCGAGAAGTTTGAGCTCCAATCGCACCATCTACCGGCCAACTCCATCACCGTCCTCTCGGCCTTCGTCGCCTTTTCCGAGGGGTATCTCGGCCTGTGGCCCGTGGTCAGTCTCTGGGCGAGGTACTTCCAGCTTCGGAAGCAGAGCATCCCCAACAAGGGTGTCAAGGACAAGGAGATGACCGCCTGCGGAGCGGCCACCATCGTTGCCCGGAAGCTCTCCGACTTCCCTAAGGTCCCCGGGTTGTAATCCTGTCGGAAGTGGCAGCGCAGCTTCTTCTATGTGAAGAACCCGGATCTCACCGGCAAGGGCAAGGAAGTTGACTACATCAACCTCCCCGAGTTCCGGATCGACCCGCCTTACTCTCAGGCGAACTGGGGTTGGGATCCGTCGGGCAGTGATGCGGAGATCCAGGCCATCCACAACCATCTGCTCTCGATAAAAGACGAGCTGACGGCGGATGACCTCCTTCGAACCTTCGTCAGCCGCCGGGTTAGCCCGCTCCAGAACCGGACACACAAGATCTGCCATATGAGCGGGCCCCGCGACCCAACCCGAATTAGCCCATTCGAGTTGGATAAGCCGGCGGTGCGCAGACGCGTCCGAGCCATCGCCCAGACCACAATGGGAGATGACTGGGAGTGGGGGCGCGAGCCACATACCCGCGCCAATCCTCCGCCAGTAGTAAGTTCTTGCGCCTTTTCTCCGACACATCTTAGTAACCGACATTACAGCTATATCGACATCTTGCTCTTTCTGCATCCTTAACCACCTTTGCTATCTTCTTTTTGCAGAGGTTCGGCCGCCAAACCCGGGAAGACAAAAGATGGGCCAACGGCGAATGGCGGGCGGATCTCCCAATGCCGGCAACCCCGCTCACTGAAGACCCGGACGACGAGGATCACTTGTCGATCCCGGTAGCTCGCACCTCCGGTCCGGGTAAGTCTCGAACTCGGTCTCGTCAGCAAGACGGATCTGACGACGATGATTGTGTGATGCTAGAGATCACGCACGCCATCCCCCTGGCCTGTGCTGACCCTCTGCCTACACCATCAGCTGCCCCGAACGCCCCAGGAGCTACGCGCAAGCGCGCAGGAGTCAGTGCCTCTACCACCGAGAACCCGGGGGCCAAGAAGGCCAAGACCATCAAGAAGGTGTCCCGCAAGAAGATTCCTACCGCCGCCGGGTAACATTCCTCCTCTCGTCTTTCGATTCTTTTGTTTTTTCCGAGTTAACCCTTTGCATCTGCGCAGAGCCCCACTCGAGCTTAACCAGAGTGATCCGGCGGCTCCGACAGACGCAGAGGTCGGCAGCCCAACCCGGGCAAACCCTGCAGCCGCCGACACCGTCATTCCCGATGCCTCCCCGCCGACATCCAAGACCACGGCCGAAGTTGGCCGAGCAAGCCCGGACCGGGATGTCGGGTCCGGCGGTGACAGAGCTCGCCCCTCCACTGTACGGGCCGAGACCACGGTGGTGTCGGATGCACCCCTGCAGCAACCGACGCCGCCAGAATTGCAACCACTCCCTGCAACCCAGCAGCAGCCGCCACTCCAGCGCCAGGCACAAGCCAAGGCACACACCTCGAAGGCGGTTACCGCTCAGGGCAAGTCGGCTTCCTCAAGCCATAAGTCCTCCAAGTCTGCCCCGACCCCGGAACAGCTGGCCGCCAAGAAAGGTCAGAATCCTCCGGGTAAACTGAAAGTGGTGCACCCTCCTCGCGTCGCGGTCAAGACGGCAGCATTGCGAATGCTAGAGGCCACCGCCCACCGGGTTGCCTCTGCCGCGGACCTGGAGAACTCGGGTTTCCTCATGCCTAGTGCTGACTCTTCAGGTTCGATGGAGCAGTACAACTTGGACTGGAATGCCGCCGACATCGACGAGGCTACATCATCAGATCCGAGCATCGACCACCCCGCTGGCCCCGGGAAGGTTGCTCAATCGCTGCACGCTCTACAATCCGCGGTCCTCCAACTTACAACAGCTGCCGAGGTAAGCCTTTCCAACATCCACCATCCCCAGTCCCCGAGATTCTGGCCGAATGGTTAAGACTTGACCAAGTTAAGATCATTCGGCTAGAATCTTCAAAAAAGCTTCGTACCCAGTCCCCGAGATTCCTGCCGAGTAATCAATACTTGACCGAGTAAGGGTTACTCGGTTGGCATCTCCAACAATCCTTACTAACATTTCACCTTCTGCTTCAGTCATGCAGCAAGGAGCGTACCCGGGTGTTCCAGAGGCTGCTGGTTGAACACGGGTCCCTCCGGAAATGGTTCAAAGACCTCCAGGCTGCGCAGCAGGGCCATGGTATACTTTCTTGTTCCCGACATACCCTTCCTTTTCTCAAGTTCTTCTTACTGACATAACCGACTTGTCGCTTTTCTTAGCTGATACCGCCGCCCGAGTCGCCGCAAAGCACAAACTCGAGTTGGAGCAAGAGCGGGCCAAAACAACCCGGCTCCAACAAGAATTGGAACAGGCCAAGACAGAGAAGGCCGAGTTGGAGAAGACTCTGGCCGACGCTGTGCGGATCCAGGGTGAAGTGCTTGAGCAAACCGAGTCTCGCGCCACCTTGGCCGAGAAAAAGCTCAACACCCTCAAGTCCAAGTGCGACCTCTGGCTGGCCGAGTTGAAGAATATCAATGACCAGATGGATAGTGAGTTCCTCTTAACTTCCTCATTTCTTGCTTGACTTTTGCCGATACACGCCCTACATCGGCCTGCCTTCTAACTCATGAACAACTTTCTTCTCCTCAGAGCACTTCTCCCACACGCACACCGTTGCGGTGAAGGCAATCAACCGGGTGCGTGCAAAGAGGGGTGAAGCCGGCCCCATCTCTGGCGAGTGGG
Organism: Poa annua; assembly: GCA_026929855.1. NCBI lineage: Eukaryota > Viridiplantae > Streptophyta > Magnoliopsida > Poales > Poaceae > Poa > Poa annua. The sequence continues at coordinate 80,690,415 of CM049433.1, forward strand.
ACGTAGAGGACCATCTTTTAGCACTCAATGCGCGCGTCGCGCCACTCAAGAGTATGGGGACGGAGCTCCTTGATGCCGGCGTCCGAGTCTACCGGAAGCTCTGGCCCGGCGCCACGCCTCCAGAAAATGTGTCCGACTTGGCCCAAGAGCTGATGAAGACGGAAAGGCGCCTCCGGGAGTGGAGATCCTCCGCCGCCCGTGCCGGTGCGGACCAAGCACTTTCCTTCATACTATCTTGGTATGAGGGAATCGATCTTCAGAAGGTGCGGGTGCAGCGCGAGAACTCGGCGTGGACAACCGATCCCGCCAAGATCCAGCTCCGGAAAGATGCTGCGCATTACTTTGCCAGCTACTCGCAGCCCCACCAATATGTCGAGGGCGAGGTCTACTCGGATGACGAAGACTATGCCGATGACCTTCAGGACGAGGAGGAAGACGACGAAGAAGAACACCAAGACAGCCTCCCTGAAACCTCCAAGGCCTCTGGTAAAGCTCCCGTCCGGGAAAGCTTCCACTTCTGGGACTGCTGATATAGCCAGCGAGGATGCCGCCGCCGACACCACCAAGCCGGCCTCGACTGACCAGCTGAAAACCTCTGTTGAGGTCAACGTCGAGCCGGTAGCTGCCGACACCACCGAGTCCACCGCGGCTACCAAAGGCTCCTGTTGCCAAGACTACTGCATAAAACCTTAGAGAACAATTCTGTCAAATCCCCGGAATGCCGGGTGCATATGGAATATATACAATTTTAAGTAGAGTACACTGCTATCTGTCTTATTTGAACAAGTATCTAGTCATGTCGGATTACTTTATACCGAGTCCCCGGGTTTACTTTCTCGTCTACTATACTTAGCGATTTTTGCTCTTGTCTACCATACAGGCGTTCGACAGTCGAGTCACAAAATCACGACTATAGCATACGGTACTAGTAAATATCTGAGTTAAGGTTTAAAGTTATTCGACATAACGGAAAAATAATTGGAAAACAGAGTTAGCATATGACATGTGCCGAATTGCTTTTATACCGAGTCCCCGAGTTCGTTTTCGTGTTTACCACCTTCCACTATCTTTGCTCTTGACTACCACTTTGGGCGTTCGTCAGTCGAGTCACAAGATCATTTCACATAGCACACATTACTTAACTTTGAAGCAAGGTTGAAAGCTTATTCGGCACATGGACAACATATATAAAACATACAAGGCAGTCCCCGAGTTTCACTTCGAGACGCCGGCATACAGATAATAAAGAAATAACTGAAACGAAACAGAAGTAAAGACAAGGCAGTCCCCGAGTTCATCCCGGGGTGCCGACATGCAAAAGACATAAAAAGGAAACAATCATGCGGACAAGGCAGTCCCCGAGTTTGATTTCGGGGTGCCAGCATTTTATTCAAAAGAGACCGAGATACATACACTGTGCCCTTTATGTGTAAAAGGGACGAAGTAGAGCTACATTCCATGGCCGTTTGGTTTCCTCCCCGGCTCTATCCATTACACCTTTTCTAGCTTCCTGCACATCTACAAGATAATAAGAGTCGTTGTGCAGAGCTCTGCTCACAACGAAAGGTCCTTCCCATGGAGGTGACAACTTGTGCATGCCGGCAGTGCGTTGTATCAGCCTTAGCACTAGATCTCCTTCTCTAAACACCCGGGGGTGTACCTTCTGGCTATGATAGCATCGGAGGTTTTGCTGGTATACTGCTGACCGAGACAGGGCCAATTCTCTTGCTTCTTCAAGCAAGTCGACATCATTCTCTCGGGCTTCTCTTGCCTCGACTTCTGTAAACATTGCCACTCTGGGCGAGTCATACTGTATGTCGGTTGGCAACACTGCCTCTGCACCATATACCATAAAGAATGGCGTGTATCCGGTGGATCTGTTGGGTGTGGTCCGGAGACCCCATAGTACCGCTGATATCTCTTCTATCCAGCACCCCGGAGTCCGCAGGAGTGGTTCTATCAGTCGGGCTTTTATGCCGGCAAGCACCAATGCATTGGCCCTTTCGACTTGTCCGTTTGCCTCCGGGTGAGCCACCGAGGCCACATCAAGTCGGATTCTTTTCTCCGCACAGAACCGAGCAAACTCCCCTACCGCAAAATTGGTGCCATTGTCCGTGATAATGCTGTGGGGGTAACCATATCTCAGTATGATATCCTTCAAAAATGAGACGGCCGTAGCTCCATCACACTTCCGAATTGGCTTCACCTCGATCCACTTGGTGAACTTGTCCACCATGACCAGTATATGAGTCATGTTACCTCGCGCCGGCTTGAATGGACCCACCATATCCAAGCACCATACAGCAAACGGCCAAGTGATGGGGATTGTCTTCAGCGCTGCTGCCGGCATGTGTATCCTGTGGGCAAACCTCTGGCAACCTCCACACTTCCGGATGATATCTTCCGCTTGTTGCAGAGCTGTGAGCCAGTAAAACCCATGCCGGAAGACTTTAGCCACCAATGCCCTTGAGGAAGCATGGTGACCGCACTCCCCTTGATGTACCTCGAGGAGCATCTCCTGCCCTTCTTCCGGCTCGACGCACCGCTGCAGCACCTCGGTGACACTTCTCTTGTACAGCTCCTGGTTGATAACCGTGTAGGCCTTGGATCTTCTCACCACTTGCCGAGCTTCAACCTCATTGTCGGGCAAGGTCCTATCCACAATATATGCCATAATGGGCTGCGCCCAACCCGGCACTGGCCTTACAGGGAAGATTGGGGCGTCTATGTCCATAGGCTCGGCCGACATCACCTCTGCCGACATATCCTGCGCAGTCCCCGGGTTCAGCCAAATGCTCCCGACATCAACCTCCATGGGCACAGCCTCTGCTTCCGAGCTCTTCGGGATAAAGATGGACTCTGACTCGGGCGATGTCTTGATTGACGGTTTCCTCAAGTGCTCCAAAGCTATACCGGGTGGAACCGCGTCCCGTGATGACCCCAACTTGGACAGTACATCCGCAGCCTCATTCTCTCCCCGGGGTATGTGCTTGAACTCGCATCCTTCAAAAAATCCGGAAATTTTTTGCACATGGAATCGATATGACGCCATGTTGGCATCCAAAGCGTCCCAATTCCCCGACACTTGCTGCACCACCAAGTCCGAGTCGCCATAGCATTCTATCCGACGAATGCCAATCTCCTTGGCGACATTGAGCCCATGCACGAGTGCCTCATACTCGGCTACATTATTGGATGCCGAGAAGTGAATCTGGAGCACATACTTCAGCGCATCTTGCTTCGGTGAGGTGAGGACTACTCCGGCACCCAATCCGATCTTTGCCTTGGATCCGTCAAAATGCATCTTCCAGAAGTTGAAGTCGGGCAGGGAGGCTCATACTACATGTCGGCCCAGTCCACCAAAAAGTCCGGCAGCGCCTGCGACTTAATGGCGTCTCTTCTCTCGTAAGTCGGGGCGTACGGAGATAACTGGATAGCCCACTTGGCAATTCGGCCGCTGGCATCTTTGCACCCGATGATCTCGGACAAGGGAGCCTCGCTCACCACTGTGACCGGATGTTCTTGAAAGTAGTGCTTCAACTTGGTGACCGCCAGGTATACTCCATAAGCCATCTTCTGGTAGTGCGGGTAATTCTGCTTGGAGAGGGAGAGCACCTCACTCAGATAATACACAGGCCTCTGCACCACCCTATCACCCTCTTCTCGCTCCACCACCATCACCACGCTTGCAACCAGGTTTGTAGCCGCGATATAGAGCAACATCGGCTCCTTGGGCAATGGGGATGCCAACACCGGTGCCTTTGAGAGTGTTTTCTTCAAGTCATTAAAAGCTGCATCGGCTTGCGGGGTCCACACAAAAGTTTTGCTCTTTTTCATGAGCTGATACAGAGGCAAAGCTTTCTCTCCTAACCGGCTTACAAACCGACTCAGGGATGCCAAGCACCCGGTGAACTTCTGTACATCTTTGAGACGGGTGGGCAGCTTCATGCTCTTGATAGCACGGATCTTGCCCGGGTTAACCTCAATACCCCGGCTAGACACAAGGAAGCCGAGTAACTTTCCGGCCGGCACACCGAAAGTACGTTTATCCGGGTTAAGTTTCATTCGAAACTTTCTCAAATTAGCGAATGTTTCTCTTAGATTATCGATCAGAGTGGATTTTTCTTTTGTTTTTATGACTATGTCGTCGACATACACTTCGGCATTCCGACCTATCTGATCATGCAAGCATTTCTGCATGCACCTCTGATATGTGGCACCAGCATTTCTTAACCCGAAGGTCATGACACGATAGCAATAAGCCCCGTACGGGGTAATAAAAGCAGTCTTTAATTGATCAGCCGGGTTCAAAGCTATCTGGTGAAAACCAGAATACGCATCTACAAAAGACAAAAGCTCACACCCGGCAGTGGAGTCAATTACTTGATCTATCCGGGGGAGCGGGAAGGGATCTTTTGGGAATGCCTTGTTGAGGTTGGTGAAGTCAATACACATGCGCCACACCTTGGCCAGCAGGGGGTCATCCTTCTTCTTCTCTACCAGGACCGGGTTAGACAACCAGTCCGGGTGCAGCACCTCCATCACAAATCCAGCCGCAAGCAGTACGGCTAGATGCTCCATGATCGCAGCTCTTCTCTCGTCCGAGAGACGTCTTGTTGTTTGCTTCACCGGCTTTGCATCTGGCCTGACGAATAAAGAGTGCTCAGCCAACTCCCTCGGAACTCCTTGAAGGTCATCATTCGATCAGGCAAAGACATCCCGATTCTCACGGAGGAAGTCGGTGAGCTCGCCTTCCTATTTGCTGTCCAAGCTGGTGCCAATGATCACCCGGTGCTCTGGGTTAGCCGGGTCCACCACGACCTTCTTGGTCTCCTTTGGTGGCTGGAAGGAAGCATGCTGCTCCGGGTTCGCTATCACGGGCATGCCGAGTTGGGAAGCTTGGGCCAGTGTCACCACCTGCTGGATTCTCTTCTTCTCCTCGGCTATGACCAGTGATTCGGCCAAGCATGAGCCGGCAGTGGCACACTCGATAGAGCGCTTGTAGTCGCCTGAGATGGTGATTATTCCATTCGGACCCGGCATCTTCATCTTCAGGTAGCCCATGTGAGTCGAGATCGTAAACTTGGCCAGAGCAGGTCGGCCAAACAGGGCATGGTATGGACTTTCGAGGTCCACTACTTCGAACTCAAGGCTCTCAGTCCGGCAGTTCTCCCGTGTTCCGAACAATATATCCACCCAGATTTTGCCCATAGGCGAACAAGAAATCCCCGTCACAATGCCATGGAAGGTCGTGCTAGTTGGCAGCAGTGTGTTCAGGGACACCCCCAACTTCAGCATAGTGTCCTTGTACATGATGTTAATGGCACTGCCATTGTCGACCAGGACTCTGCTGAACCGAACGTTGATAGTCGGCCCGATGAATGTCGGGTCCACCACTAGGGCGTAGCCTCCCGGCTTAGGCATGACTCGGGGGTGATCCTTCCAACCCCATGTGATCTCCATCTCGGACCAGTGCATGAACTTGGGCACAGCCGGCATGACTGCGTTCACATCGAGTGCGCGCTGGCGCAGACTCTTCTTGTCAGTGGGCTCGGTCACAAAGACCAGATAGCTCTGGTGAGCTTCCAGATAATCGCCCTGCGGGTACCCGCCCTGGTTGCTGGGACCGGCATTGTTGTTGCCCCGAACGCCCACCACATTGACGGGTCTCGGAGGGGGCGGTCTTGCTGCTGGAGCCCCTACCGGGATTGCATTTGCTCCGGTTGCAGGTGGCGGTCTTGGAGCAGGTGGCCTTGGTGGCCCGCGCGGCCGATATCCTCCTGATCCGGCTCCATCCCTCTGTGCCCGCTGATACCAGCTGCAGTTCCGGGTTGAATGGTTCGCCGGCTTGCGCACATCCATGGTATGGAAACTGCACGGACCGTCTAGCATCTCCTCATAAGTGGCCGGCTTACTCGGACCGGCCCACGCCGTCTTCCCCTCTTGATTCTGGCCCCAACCCGGACCGTCAGTTTTTGGGCGCTGAGCAACATTAGCCTCCGGCTGAACCGGTGCAACTGCGGCGACATGCTGCGCCTCATAGCGGAACTCGGGCTCCCTTCTCTTCACACCAAAATTTTGTTGGTCATCCCGACGATGTGGTCCGGCTCAGTTATTTCCCTGATACCTTCTACTCGGCTCAACCGGGCTAAGCAGGGATTGCATTGGGTCTCCAAGAGCATAGCTATCCGCAACGCGCATGGTTTCGGCTAAGGTTGCCGGCATCTCCCTTTGTAGCCTCTGCCATAGCATGGAGCCATGTCGGCATCCCTGAGCAAACCATGAAATGGCCTGCGCTTCCACAACTCCTTCGCAAGAGTTGCGCATAGTGCACCACCGAGTTAAGTAATCTCGGTCGGTCTCGTTGTCCCTCTGCCTGCACATCGCAAGCTGCTGAGGTCGGTTTGGTCTCTTGTAGGTGCTGGAGAAGTTGCTGACAAAGGCTTCCTCGAAGTCCAGCCAGCTGTTGACACTTCCCTCTCTCAAGTTGTTGAGCCAGATCCGGGCTGGCCCTTCTAGCATCTGGGGGATATATCTCAGCGCCCACCGGCGGTTTCCCCCCGCTATGTGCACTGCTGTCACATAGTCGGTCAGCCAGTCCTCCGGCTTGGTGCTGCCGTCATAAGTCTTGGCTCCCCTGTTCAACTGGAAGTGAGGGACAGGCGGCTCCGCCATAATCCTGGGTCCAAAACAAGAAGGACCAGGTGGGCCTTGCTCCTCCATCAGCTCGGACCGATATATCCGATCCAGCTTGTACCGGGCATCATTTGGATCCAACTGGCGAGTTCCCAGTCGAGACCCCAGAGCACTCTCATAAGCATGGTACCCGGCTTTGGCCATTGCCGAGTTGCCGTCATCATATCGGCTGGCTCCCTGTCCAACCACCTGCCGCTGTGGCACCGCTCCAACAACCTGACGCCTCGGGGCCTGATTCTGCACCGGATATCGAGGTGGATGCCCGCGACCCACCGAGTTGGCATTTCCGACATTCCGATTACTCGGAGCCTGCCGACTTCTGCTCTGGGCCTGCCCAACATTACCCTGCTCTGCTATTTGCTTTCCGGCATACGCCGGGTCGTATGTCTGCATCTGGAGCTGCTGGTTTCCTCCGGAGTTCCCACTCCGGCTCTGTCCTCTCCCGACATGCGGAGAGGAAGCCTGTCCTCTGGACCTCTCACTGGCAGCCCTCGTTGAGTGCACGACTTGGGATCCACCCACAGTCGGATTGGCCCTCTTGAAGGCCTCATTCTGCCGAGTTGCCACCTCCACCAACTCATTGACCCGGTCTTGCTACTTGCGGCAAGCTATAACTCGGCCCTTGCTGCCTCAGCTGCCCTAAGAGTCTTGGCTGGAGAACTATAATTCGGCCTAGCTGCCGACATCACACTAGGAGTCGTACTGGATGCAGCCCTGCCATCCCTCTCTATCTCGGCATTGAGGCCTCTGCCTCTTCTGCGTACCTCAGCCTCACGGTTAGGCCGGCCTCCTACTGGTGACAAACCATGAGCTGCGTCGTACTCACGCATGACACGGTCACAGTCCCTCCTGACCTCAGCTAATGCTACAGCTTCCTGCAGCAACTTTTGCCGCTCTACCTCTAACTCGGCTGCCACTGGCACAGTCAGCCTCTCCACTATCTCTCTCAGAGGTTCAGTCCTTACCGGGGCACGGGATGTCTCGGCGCCGTCCTGGATCTGCCTCTCCAGGGCCTGCTTGGCCCTCCGGGTTGACCTCTCTACGGGCGCGATGACCGGCTCCTCGGTAGCGGGACCCGTCACGCCGGCCATCATGACCGCGCAGCTCTCGGGGCGAGTGGTACACCGGCCGCGAGCCGCACAGACAGCTGGAGGGTCCTCGGCCACGAGCACCTGCTCCGGGTACTCGCAGACGAACTCGGTGGCGACAAAGGTGGCGAAGGCGCCGAACTCGATGACGCAGCCGTTTGCCGGGAACGGCCTGCCGCGGAAGCAGCGGCGTTGTCGCTGACGAACTCCATGTCGCCGAACTTGACGACGAGTCCGGAGAGGACCCGTGTGTCGGAGTGGATGACGGAGCCCGTCCGGATGAGTACACCAGCCAGCGCCTCTACCTGCCCCACGGTGGGCGCCAACTGTCGTGGTGGTATCACGGCAGATGCCATAGGATGGCTAATGTGTGGGGCCGATGGACGCTGGTGGATCCGGGGAGTGCTAGCGAGCTAAGGAGCTCACACGAGAAAGGGCCAAGTCCGGTCGAAGCCGACTTAACTCGGCTCAAGAAACAGGATGAGCACTCAAGTAACACAAATACACGCGATATACCCAGGTTCAGGGCCCTCGTGAGGAGGTAAGACCCCTACTCCTGCCTTGCCTCTCAATATAAGTGTCTCACAAGATCTACAAGGTGCTCCTTGAGCTGTTTTGGTAAGAACAAGGATGAACTACTAAGGGAGAGAAGTAAGTGCTCTAGCAGTGAATGCAACTATAACTTCGGCCCTCTGGTTGGTGTCTCTCACAGGAGGAGTAAAGGCGCTATATATAGAGGTTCGGCCGAGTTGCCCGGAAACCCTAACTCCTCCGGGTCCCACCGGACAAGTGCTACAGTCCAACCGTAAGGATGACATCCCTACCCCGACCTAGCAGCCGAGCTACCCGGCATAGGTCGAGGTAGGCCATGATGCCCCTTGCTGTAGGCGTCGCCGGCCTAGGTGATGATGCCTCCTCTGTCAGAGACAGGACGTGGCTTCCCCATGCCTTGTCCTCCGTCAGTCCGTTCGCAGTACAGTGGAATAGTCACGTCGCCCTTGTCTTGCGCCTTTTGCCCCGCGCCCGTGTCAGGCGGGAGGTGACTTAGCTTCCATGTCAGACGGGTCAGTGTCCTTGCAGCGTACTTGCCCTTGACCTTCGGTCCGACATAGGATATCCCGGACAACCTTGCCCAACCCGGCATGGCTATGCCGGATCTTCCGTTATACCCCGGACGGGATATACCGGGCCTGCTTACCCAGAACGCCTTCCTGAGTCCCGGCATGGCTATGCCGGAACCTCCTTCCTGCACACAACAAACAGAGATACGACACCGACATGAAGATGTCGGTCTGGTTATGTCGGTCCGACCCGAGTTAGTTTACCCGCCTTGCCTTGGTCTTTCCCATGCTAGGAGTATGTCGGATACCTCCGACACACACCCAAGTCGGTCTTGCATATAACTCGGTCCAGCCAAGACCCTGCTCACCAATACCTATCCAGGACGCTGCACAAGAGAATGCGCCTAGGCCCAGCTGCTCGAAGATGTCTTAGGCTTGCTCCCAAAGACATCTTCGAGAAGTTGGTTCTTAGGAGAACTCTCTGCTCCTGCCTGAATACGAACGACGGGCTGGGGGTCTAGTTATAGTATCACCAAGGGATACTGCCTGGCCCCTGCAAACCCCAAAGGGCACCCCTTGACCTCTCTCAAGGGTCACCTCCTGAATACTCCCAAAGGGCGTCACTTCATTCCTCCAAGGGTCACCTGACCTCTTCAGCTAAGCCAAGGACAATTACCACGGTAACATGAGTATCTTATCCATGCCTTTACCCTACCCGGGGGTAGCACCCCGACAAAGTCGGAGTCGCATGCTCAGAGAGTCAGAGTTTCTGGTTGGCGATGTTGCCTCGGCGAGACCTTATTTGGAGAGGTGTGGTTGGGGGACCATTTATCATTGGTCATGCCGACCGGTGCTTTTAGGGATGTAGGGTTTGCGCTAGCTAGTGCCGACACTCTCTCTTCTTGTATATTTACGTGAATCTTTTCGAAACAAATATATCTACCCGATCTGACTGACTATCAACGGATCAAATTTGGTCCATACCTTGCAATCCTGTGACAACTTTGATACGTCGGCCGGGCAGCTTGATTCTCTCTCGCAACAGTTCATACCGTCTGTACATACCACTGGGCCCTCGGCGAGAAACCGGGGCCGGAGCCCGGAGGACACGATCTTCTTAGAACCGGCCTACTTGGCTGTGCATTTGCCACGGCGTAGGCGACCCTGTCATCTCAAACTGTAGAATAGTACTGAAATTAGGCCATGACCCAACTCGAGTATCACCGCGACTCTGTGGAAGATCGTAAGCCAAGCAACAGCTAGCCCTTCACGTTGCAGTCCGCTCAGGTCGGGGGCGTGTAAAGCAAAAGTAAAGGTTTGAGGGCACACGCGTCTCTATCGTGGTGCAAGGGTAGAATAGAAGAACTGCAGATTACACTGACTGCGGCGCGTGGCTTCAGCTCGGAAACGCAATGCTACGTATCGTAACGAGCCGGTAAAGAAGATCACCGGAGCCAATTTTTTCTCTTCCAGTCTGGAGAGACTCGGGTCACGGGATTGGTCTGGATAGTTGGGTTCGGCCTTTTGGGCCGGAGCCGCACCGCAGGCTTTACCAGCACCAGGCGGAATGGGCTTTGGCCAGGATAACTTTCTGGGCTATCCCTACTGATGTCCTTTTATGGCAACCGCAGGGTCTGGGCACTCGTGGGATTCGTGGATGCCGGTGCCGGCCGGGCGCCGGATATTGACTCCCGAATCCCGATAGTTTCACACTGCCACCTCCCTCCTGACAAAGATATTTCGCCCCGCGTCGTTTGCAAATAGATACAATCAATTGTTTCTAATGGGAGAGTTCAGCAAATATATTGCTGAAAACTGAAAATACAAACATTTCCTAGCTGGCTCCGCACCAGTACTTCTTCACAGCTTGACCTGATCACAGATCACTAGACCGAGCTCGCGAGGACCTGTTGCTTCACGGGTTGATATTCTTCGCCATCGTCCATCCATCCATGCCTACGCGCAAGGATTCAGTCATCAGACCACCCGGCGATCGAAGCTGGACGACAGCCAGCGCAAAAGAAAGAAAATAATAACTCGTGCCCAACATGCAATGAAAACCGCCAAAGGTGGTTGTGCTAATTACGCACATGATAGTGATGCTACAATCGCAAACGAGAAATATATCATCCTGTTTTTGTTCGTTGGTTACACACATGACGTTGGTCCCACTAGGAATTCATGCCTGTACTCTCCAACCAGAATGATATGATGTCAACATGCAACTAACGGGCAGTCATCACGAGAGAGACCACGACCCGCCTTACTGTTTTTTTATTTTATTTTTTAGAAAAGGGGGGGTGCGAGTGCATCAAAATGATGCACACATAATTCTCGAAAAAATGATGCACACAACCATTCGTAATTATTAACCAACCCCGATTTACAAGATACAATATTAAAACAAACTGAAGTCAACCTTCAACACCAAGGGCCGCTACCACTATGATGGGGTACCTAAGACCGAACCGATGCCTATGATCTCACACCTTCGTACACCATCTACAACCGGAATACCAGTTCAACAGACACTCAAGGCACACCGATGTGCATGCTTTAGAACTCGCTGCCGCCGTCTTCCACGAACCCATCTTTAGAAAGGATACCTTGCAAAATTAGGCCTACCGTCGGCATCGCCACGATGCCAGACAATGCCACCATGCGTGAGTCCATCATCAAGCATCCGAAATCGAGACCCTACATCGTCACGCCACCAAGACTCGTCTCTCTCCAATCAGCTTCTGCTCCAAAAACAATACCCCCCAAGAGGGAGAGCGACACCGTAAGCGCCGCTATTGTCAGACCTAGGAATCCCAGGATCTAGGATTCCGCCGGAGCATCGCGAGCGGGTTTACAATAGTTGCAACAACGATGCCTTCAACCAGTTACCGACACATAAGCTCCGCCATCGCGTGTCGTGACCGTAGTCAGAACTCGGTTTTCACCGGAAACTACGACTCCCCCCCTCGCCGCCAGGACTAGCTGCAGGATCAAGAATCCGGCACAACTAGCCGGCTGACCCCCTCCGGCGAAGAAAGAGGCCACCACCACCACGCCCAAGGCCAGAGCCCCCGACGTCCTCGTGCTGCAGGTCCAGCCCAGAAGTCCCATGCCATTGACGAAGACGGAGGACAGGTCAACAACCTCCGGTCTGCCCGCCGAAACCCATCTGGGTCCGATCGGACGTCACCATCGCTGCTGGCCATAGCCCGTCCACCTGCGTTGCCTGCAAGAAGATCCTGGTCGCCGCCGCCCCGCACCACCGCCGTAGATCAGGCCGGAGTTAGCACCGCCATGCCGATCCGGATTTTGTGCCGAGGAAAACCGCCGCCGCCACTGCCGACCAGCCGCACGAGGGCAGCAGCGACGCCCCCGACGACGACGGCGGGAGGAGATCTTGTGAATGGCTTGGAGAAGGCGGCGGGCAGGGGGCACCCCGGTGTGACGCGGCGCCGCCACACGGGGGTGAGAGGAGGAGGGTCGACTTTGGAGGTTTATTTAGCAGCTCGCTTTTGGGGAGTTACAAAACCTGAGCCCGCTGGTACGCTGGGCACTAGGATATTCTTCGACGAGGCATGATAGGATTAACATCTTCAAACACTGAAAATGACATAATATTCCCGGGAAGAAAAGGGACTGAAAATGACACCCTAGGTTTATTACTCCCCGAATGACATACTAGACCATCTTAGCAGTTAGCCCAACTAACCCATCGCAAATCCAACGACAATAACATCGCCAACATTGGAACAATATCCAACCAGAATATTCAGAAAATATATCTAACTATGAGCATTAACAAATCAGAAGCAAGAAGAACCAGGCCCAGGCCCAAGTGCGGCCCGCCGGCCCAAGCTGCCGGTCCCCGTCCTCTCCCCGCCGCCGTCGGTCGCCTTCCTCCATCCTCTTCTCCTGGCAGGACATTGGACAATACTCTTCCTTCCGTCCCCCATCTTTGAACCTTCCTCCTTCCTCCGCTGACCTACCCGGCAACCTACATAGCCAGCTCCACAATCCATTCCGACCTCCCCCCGTCAGCCCGCCCGCCCGCAGCAGCGCCCGCTCCCGCAGGCCGCACCCTCACCGAACGGACGCACGGACCGGCGGAGCCGCCCCACCACAGCGCGCGCGCGGGCGAGGGAGGAAGGTCAGCGGGGGGATTCGGGCGGATCGATGGCGAAGCTTAATATCAAAAATACAAAAAAATTAGTTACTTGCATTGTTATTTTTATTTCGGTTTAGCTATTTCTTATTTCGGTTTAGTTATTATTGTTATTTCGGTTTGCTTTTTAATTTGCTAAAATGAGTACTGCTGAGAATACTAAGTTGTGTGACTTCACTAGCACCAACAATAATGATTTTATATGCACTCCTATTGCTCCACCTGCTTCTAAAGCGGAGTTCTTTGAAATAAAACCTGCTTTGTTAAACCTTGTTATGAGAGAGCAATTTTCTGGTGTTAGTACTGATGATGCTGCTGCCCATCTAAATAATTTTGTTGAACTTTGTGAAATGCAAAAGCATAAAGATGTAGATGGTGATATTATAAAACTGAAATTATTTTCTTTCTCTTTGAGAGGAAGAGCTAAAGAATGGTTGCTTTCATTGCCTAGGAATAATATTAATTCATGGACTAAATGCAAATATGCTTTTATTGGAAAATACTATCCTCCTGCTAAGATTATTTCTCTAAGAAGTAGCATTATGAATTTTAAACAACTTGATAATGAACATGTTGCTCAAGCTTGGGAAATAATGAAATCTTTTGTTAAAAATTGCCCTACCCATGGACTGACTACCTGGATGATCATCCAAACCTTTTATGCAGGACTGATTTTTTTTTCAAGAAACTTGCTTGATTCGGCTGCTGGAGGTACCTTTATGTCCATCACTTTGGGGGCTGCAACAAAACTCTTGGATGATATGATGGTGAATTATTCTGAGTGGCATACTGAAAGGACACCTCAAGGTAAGAAGGTAAATTCTGTTGAAAAAACCTCCTCTTTGAGTGAATTGATATTATTATGTCTATGCTTGTGAATGGTAAATCTCATGTTGATCCAAATAATGTTCCCTTAGCTTATTTAGTTGCACAAGAAGAGCATGTTGATGTGAACTTCATTAAAAATAACAATTTCAACAACAATGCATATAGGAACACTTATGCTAATAATAACTATAGCCATATCCTTTTAATAATGGTAATGGTTATGTTAATTTTTATGGTAATTCTTATAGCAATAATAGGAATACCTACACTGAACTTGAAACCATGCTAAAAGATTTTATCACTACACAATTTTTTTTTAATAAAATTGTTGAGAAAAAGTTTGTTAAAATTGATATTCGCGCCCCACACCACCCGGCGATCGAAGCTGGACGACAGCCAGCCAGCGCAAAAGAAAGAAAATAATACCTGGTGCCCAACATGGTTCACGCAGAGAGGAAATGAAAACCGCCAAAAATGGTTGTGCTAATTACGCACATGATAGTGATGCTACAATCGCAAACAAGAAATACTTATATCATCTCCTGATTGTTGGTTACAGTACACGGCCCACACGGGGAATGGCTGTACTCTCCAACCAGAATGATATGATGTCAACATGCAACTAACGGGCATTCATCACGAGAGAGACCACGACCCGCCTTCCTGCAGGTTTATTTTCTTGCATGGGTACTCCTGAATTTTAATGGACAGTTAACTTTTGTTCTTGGGAAGAGGAATTTTTCTGCGTCGTCTCCAAACACTGAAAAAGACATATATATTCCCGGGAAGAAAAGGGACTGAAAATGACAGCCTAAGTTTATTTAGTACTCCTCGAATGACATACTAGACCATCTTAGCAGTTAGCGCAACTAACCCATCGCAAATCCAACGACAACATCGCCAACAATGGAACAATATATCCAACCAGAATATTCAGAAAACGAGTATCTAACTACGAACATTAACAAATCAGAAGCAAGAAGAACCAGGCCCAGGCCCAAGTGCGGCCCAAGCTGCCGGTCCCCGTCCTCTCCCCGTCGCCGTCGGTCGCCTTCCTCCATCCCCTTCCCCTGGCAGGACATTGGACAATACTCTTCCTTCCGTCCCCCGTCTTTGAACCTTCCTCCTTCCTCCGCTGACCTACCAGGCAACCTACATAGCCAGCTCCACAATCCATTCCGACCTCCCCGTCAGCCCGCCCGCCCGCCCGCACGCCCGCAGCAGCGCCCGCTCCCGCAGGCCGCACCCTCACCGGACGGACCGGCGGAGCCGCCCCCCACAGCGCGCGCGGGCGAGGGAGGAGGAGGTCAGCGAGGGGATTCGGGCGGATCGATGGCGAAGCTGTACGTGCAGGCGGTGCCCCCGCCGGATCTGAACAAGAACACGGAGTGGTTCATGTACCCCGGGGTGTGGACCACCTACATCTTCATCCTCTTCGTCTCCTGGCTCCTCGTCCTCTCCGTCTTCGGATGCACCCCGGGCATGGCCTGGACCATCGTCAACCTCGGACACTTCGCGGTACCCTACGCCTCTCCTCTCTCTCTCTCTCTCTCTCTCCCCCCACCTCACATCCATCTTCGCCTCTCTTTCCCCGGGATTAGGGAAGGATTGGGATTGGCTGCTTGCTTCGCTTGGCTTGCCTTGGGCGCCGCCCCCGTGGATCTGGAAGCTGGCGGCTCCAGTTAGATCACCTCGATTTTGCTGGTTCGATGGTTATTGCATCTGCGTACGCATCGCCTTCCCTAGCTGCTGCGAATTGCCGTGTTCAAGCGCCGACTCGGTCAACCGAAAGTTAGAGCTAGTATTGGCTTTGGCCTTCGCATCCTACTTGACCCGTTCCTCCTACTCAAGCTTGAGGTGAATGGGGTCCACACACACCAAAATGGTAGCCTGCATTTCAGCTGATGCGTCGCTCCGTTCTAGGATTTCTAATGTGTAAACCTTAAGGCTTTCAGCTTAACATCATTTTGGGGTCACTTCTTGCATGGTATGGCCTTATGGGCACGCAGATATGATTACAGACACCGTCTAGGCGAATTGTAGGTAAATTCCGTTGTACCAGAGTACGTTGAACGAACAGGGTGTTCCAGGTCTAGTCAGCCGCCCATAACAATATGTGTACATACTCACAAATGATTAACTGTGTATTATGATTCTTCTCACATTCATTTAAAAACTTCCTTAATTTGGAGTTTAGATAGTTATATGCAGCGTTCCTTCCGTTCTGTCCTTTTTTTTATGCGGAGTATCTCCTTGCCATATGTTATTCCTGCAGATAGTACTAACTACTTTAGCAGAATTAAACACTATTTGTCACATTTCAAAGCTAAATGTATCATTTTTAATGGACCCCAAATCAGTATGTATACCCGAAGCAGTTCTCTGGTCACTGTGCAGCAGGAGCATTTTGAAGGCTCAAACAGAGGTGACGTGTTGGTGTTAGAGAACAAATTCAACCCAGGGTATGCATTCGTGCAGAGATTAGCCATCTGCTGAATTGCAATCTGGTTGGACTGTTTCGGCTATATTATATAATTAGCCAAATGAACGACTTGCATTTCTCATGTTTTGCTACTCTATCAGCATTATAATGTAGTAGCAAATGAGTCAATGCAAATTTTAATGTTTACAAAGGTAGTAAATATTGCAATTCATTTATTTTACCCAACCCTAAGTTTTGGAAATAAAAAGATAGTGCTAACTGTTTCATAATTTTATAGTGTAATATACTTTTGCTAGAAATGGTTTCTCTACTGGCACTTCATACCTAATTGAAACTTCATTCCAGATTACATACCACTTCTTCCACTGGAAGAAGGGAACTCCATTTTCTGATGACCAGGGGATGTACAATAGATTGACTTGGTGGGAGCAAATGGACAACGGCAAGCAGCTTACTCGCAACAGAAAATTTCTTGTCGTGGTTCCTGTGGTCCTGTAAGTTTCACCTTTTTTTATATTGTTTAGGAGTTCTTATTTTGCAAGGAATAGATAAAATACTGCACCACATTTGTGCAAGGTCGCTTGTTTCTGACATCTAGATCTAACGAGCACATTTGAATTATTATGCATTAGGAATTTAGGATTGGACATCGCTCTATTTCTTGAAAGTATGAATGCGATTACTTGGTGCAGCAGCATTTTATCATCCAAGTAACTAAAAAAATCGACAATATAAGCTCAATGTTTCGGTACTTTTATCTGAGACATCCCATGTACTTCAATGTTTGCATTTCTAGAAAATCCGTCGACATAAATTCCACATTATTGACCTATTATTTCTCGTGGATTGTCCACAAACTGGTTAAATACTTTGGTTGTGACTTTCCAGTGCCACACTTGTCGGTGTTTACAGCGCACTGAAATACAAATCACTAGATTGGTTCACCAGCAAGGAAAACGTAGTTAAGGCCCTTGTTTACTCTGTTTGATTAAACTGCTTTTGTTTAGATATTTCTTTATCAGTGGACGAGTCAATAACATTAATCTGTATGAGTTACGGTGGGTAGATCAATACCTACCATGTTGAGATCATTTTTGGTGAATTAACTTAGTACTCTATAGCTATTAGTTGGCTTTAAATATGCACACCACATTTGGACCTGAAGACGTAAACTCACTTTTCTTAGGGAAAATACTGCACATTTATTGATCACCAGAAATATCCTGGTTAATTCGTAAAAAAAATCCTGGTTCAGAGATTTCTCAATACACTCAGGGTACATGAGAAACCAAGTTTTGCAAAGTTCTAAACCGCAGCCTTCCTTAGCTAACACATGAGCCACACCATTAGTAGAGTGCCAAGCCCACTTGGCCTTTTTGTCATCTAAATCTCGAAGAGCACCTTTATCCTCTGCATACACCGGTGCAAGAACAGACCTATCCATCCCCTCGCTCATCAGCTTAGAAACCACCGTCGCGCTGTCCAACTCCAGAATGACCTTCTTGAGTTTCAGCTTCCGTATCAGGGACATAGCATGTTGACATTTGCAAAGTTCAGCCTCCGGATCAGATAGTATGGGGAAATATTGGCACGTCCCTGCCAAAAAGCGTCATTTGCGGTCGCGAACATCCACACGTCCACCACCCTTGGTCGAAGACTTTGCATTGCACTGTCAGAATTAACTTTTGTCCACCCTGTTTCCAGCGGGAGCCAGCGCTCCTTTGGCGGGGTGCCCGGTGACCTTGGGGACCTGGACGCTTCGCCATTCCTCTGTCAAGCAGATGGATCGCTTGTCAATATATTCCAAACTTGCTGGGCATGTGGGCAATGCCAGAAGCGGTGCAAAGCTGTCTCTTCCCGCCCACAAAGCCACACAATCGACCTCTCCTTTAATTCTGCGACGTTGGAGCTCAGCCCCAAGCGCCAGCCTGTTCTTCATCAGTTTCCAAACATGGACTTTAACCTTGCATGGGACATTGGCATGCCACAGCGCCAACCACCCTTTGTGGGCTGCAACCGAGGATGGAAATTCCACACCACCATCCATGAGTTTTTCTTGTTGCATTCTGAGATGATATGTGACCGCACCAAAAACACACTGTTCTTCGTATAATTCCAGGCAACAAGTCATCCATGTCCAGGCCCCCAACTGCAATTTTCTTGATGTCCTCAGCGTCAAAGTCGTAGAAAATCTGATCTTTGAAGTGCTCCAACCCAGGCCATCATCAGTTAGAAAATCTGACACCTTATTTATCTGGGTTCCAGCCGTATCAGGTTTGCGTCCCAGTGGACGCTGTGCCCCTGCTCTCGGTATCCAGTTCCATTTCCAGTTTTCCATACATCAACACTAGCACCGTTTCCAATCCCCTAAATTAAACCCAGCTTAAGTGTGCAAAATGCTGCTCCAGGAGAAAGATCCGCGACCTGGGCCCAAATTAAACCCAGCTTAAGCATGCAAAATGCTGCGCCAGGAGAAAGATCTGCGACCCGGGCAGTCCGCATGCAAAATGTCCGACTTCTTAAAATATCTACCTTTCAGAACTCTAGCACAAAGGGAATCTTGTAATGTCAGTATTCACCAAGCCTGCTTCGCTAAGAGCGCTTGATTGAAGGCCTCGAAATCACGGAAACCCATGCCTCCCGCTCTTTTTGGTAAGCACATCTTTTCCAACGCGATCCAGTAGCCATCAGCTGCTCCCCACCAGAAGTTAGAGATGGAGCTCCACTTCTTACATTGCAGCTTACGAAGTCTAAACCAGCTCATTGGGTAAGTAGGCGTTGCTTGGTGCACAGACTTCACAAGGATTTCCTTAGCCTTTTTTGAGAGGCCTTGTCCCTTCCAGCCACCGACCTTCGGCCCACTCGCTTATTTAAAACTCAAAGCACCCCTCCTTTGACATGCCCACAACCGTAAGAAGCCCAAGGTAGCTCTCACAGAGAGCTTCACCTAATTACCCTTTTTAAATCATCTTTTTTTCCCAGTCTGCATCCATCTCCAAAAAATATGGAGGATTTTTCCAAACTCACATTTCTTTCTATCTTTAAGAAACATGATCTAGTTTAGCTCATACACATTACAATCTGGGGAAACATGCAGTGAATCTGTATTTCCATCACATGAGGCACTTCGTGATATTAGAGTAAGTTCTAATCACATTTTGTGTGACAATAAATAATATGACTCTGTATTTTGTGTTGTCAGTTTTACCTAGTTGAACTTCTGGATCAAGGTTGTTCAACATGCTTGATTGTACCCATTCTTAAGAAAAAACAGATATGCTTTCGACGTGGCATTGTTATTATTTTACTACGATGCCAATGTGAAATACAAAACATCTAAAGAGAAAATTATTCTCTATATATTTTATGCTAGGCTTATAGTTTTTCAAAGTATTAGATTTGGAAGAAAAAATCCCTTGGTTGCCATCTTTGCTTGGACTGAGTGTTTTCCTTAAAAAATAGTTTTGCTATCCAATGAGTAATGAACAAAGAATTTTTTGTAGTTTAATTATGTTATTTTCCTTAACTCGAATATTTGAAAATCATCCAACTAAATGGGAACTCTTTGAGCATCGTCTGAAGTATGAACATAATCGATGGTTTCTCATATAAACCTCCTCATGGGTTGTCTGTTTTGATTTGTCTTTTATACGTCTGAGTGGGCATCATTTATTTATGGCGAATGTCTATGCTCCTTTGCAGGTACTTGATAGCTTCGCACACCACGGACTATCAACATCCTATGCTCTTTTTGAACACCATTGCTGTCACTGTACTGGTTGTTGCCAAACTACCGAACATGCACAAGGTCCGGATTTTCGGAATCAACGCCGGCAGCTAAGCGGCAGCGTCCCAGGGTAGACAACACTCATTATGATGTTTCATATGAATGGCTGGATGTGTTGCACCTAGTTCTGAATTTGCTCATGGGAGTACCAGCGTGTAGTGTTTGAGCTGTTATTAGATGACATGTGATCATTGTACAGAGAAACGCTAAAAGTCCTGGAAATGATACTGTTTTGCAACTTGCCAACACACGTTCTGTAGACTCTTTTTGCTGCTATATGTTCTGTTGTGAGTATTTTTCGGGTTATACATGTGCAGTTTATGTCTGTGAAATTCTCCCTTTAACTCCACAAGGTGAGGTAGGAACACGGAGATACATGAGGTACATCGTGCTACAAGTAATGTGGGAAAACTATAGGCAACTGGTCTGGTTGGCATGCATTGTGCGATCAGGCCCAGAGGTGTCAAGCTGAGATGCCGTTTTCTTCTAAAGTATGCATGAAAAATGGCTTTGTATTCTAGAAAAGAATTGCAGACTTCAATGCGAAGGTTTGGCACCTGATTTGCATTCAACTATGAAGTGTAAATATTACGTCGGCAACTTTCTTTGGCGCACAGAGGCACGCCAACATCGGATTTAATGAGTCGATATCTAATTTGATCTTTCCACGTTTATTATAGACAACAACAGACAGAAAGTATAACGAAAGTCACAAACGAACTAACAACGAAGTACATCCTTCAATTTCCGTGCGAATGTTTGTCTCATAGATGCAGTCACCGTCAGTGTCGTCCGTCCGGCCAGCCTTATTTGCTTCGAGATGAAGAAAAGTGACGAACCAGGGAGTCAAGAGCCGAGAACAGTACCGTCCGTTACGAAATAAGCCACAGTTCCAGTGTACCATCGTCTGATCTTGAGAGCCCGGGTTACTGTTCCAGCATGAGCATGCAACTCCAGCAAACACTTATTCCGTTTCGGTGCACCATCAGCTCAGCAGCTGAACCATCCACCGAGCCACCTTTCTGCCAAATCCCGTCGACCTATACTACAAAGATGCGCACTGTTCATAACCATCTCGATCGTCTGGGCCAGAAGATTTTTGTAGGGGCAGTAGGTGCTGAGTTTGTCACGGTAGAAAACCACCGAACTTACTGTTCAAGCAGAAACTGAAAGATATTTCTAGGTTTTCAGTATGAAAATCAGTAGCCGAGTTGACCAGGAATCCGGAACCTGCACGCGCGAATTTCAGCATGACAACAAGTGCAGGGCCGCATAGCCGACCGAGATGAATGGGGCGGCATTCGGCCTTGGGCCCTAGCGTAATCTGCACATAGATACGCACGCAGGAGAGGTCGAGAGGCGAGTTGAAAATTGCTGGCCATCTCGCGATCGCGATCGAGTGCCATCTCGCCGTAACAACACTTGCTCGCGACGCTTGTCCCCCAGCTCTGGCACATGTTGGACATGGCCGGCCCTCAACTACCATGGTCCCTTCCGGTGATCTCGATCGATCGGTCGGCCGCAAATGCAGGAGTCAGCTTCTACAGTGTTGGTACCAAAGTCAGCAGCTGCATCCTTCCGCCGTCGGATAGAACTTCCCATCGGAGCCAACAGTGGTGTGCGTACCGTGATCAACTCAACTATCATGGTTTCGGACAGCATCGATCGGCTAGGAGGTAGCTGAGTAGCTTACGCTGACGGAGGTAGGGGAAGGCGCCGCTGGAACAAGAGCATTTCAGCTGCGGCTATGGACCGCACGCACTTTCGCAGCCAAGTTCGTTATTGTTGCTCGCAGGCAGAAGGTGCATTGATGAGCCCGGCCGATCATGCATCCATAGGCACATCAAACCGTAACGATCGTACTCCGACGTCCTTGCATGCATTTAGTTTCTCACTTGCATGCTGACGAGTCAGGAAGAACATTCTTTTCAATCTCACTGCATCGAAAATAAATACTACTGATCCTACTCCACTACTACTGCCTGACCCCAAACCTAGAGCTATGGACTATGGCCAAGTTGATGGCACACCAATACCACCCACGGATTTTAAAGCGTCTCACCAAACCGTAGACGTCTACCAGAGTGGGTGTTCATGGTCATTTCTTGCGGGGAGTGTTCATGCTTCATGGTGAGATTGATGAAACCGTACCAGTAATCTAAAAAACAAAGATGATCAAACACAAGTAGTGTAGCCATGCGCCTGTGCGTAGGCCATATATAACCAGATTGAACGTGACCCATGCCAAATACTCACATGGCACCACTTCACTGATAAAGTTCCCAGACGCCGGATATTGGAGTTCCGGCTGCGGTCGATGGATCCATGACGGTGGACACATCCGGATGGCGCCACATGCCGGCCGGCGCCGGCCTTTCCCTGGCGGGAGCAACCGTAGCTTGGCTAGCGACGTACTAATGCGATGCTTCCCCTCCACCGCGGTGTCTGTGATGTGAAAACTGAAAATAAAAAGGTCTGCCCGCGCTAGCTTCCTCCTGCAGTCCTTCCTGCCTGCTACACTCGCTTGAAAGCTAGCTAGCCAATGGAGGAAGGATAAGAGGAAACGAAATGACACTGCAGCGACAGGCCGATCCATCCAATATCCACCAGAGCAGTCTATTATTTTCGTATATAGGAGTAGCTACGCAGACCTGACCCGTACCCTCTTGATCTCCTCTCATATGTATGAGTAATTCTTTGGGACTATTTTGTACTGTACTGCTTCCTAAAGCACACGCATACGAGTACACACGCTGAGTCGTCACCCCTCGACTTGTACGAACGTGTGAAAGGAAATACGATGCAGATTTTGTATATGACTGTCGCAGCTGTGGAACATGGGCTTCCCCTAACGCTGCCAAAGTGGGTCCACCGCCTGTGGTCCCAACACGAAGATGGACATGACCAAGACACGGTGCAAGACTTGGCGGCCACCCCGCACGCCGGGCAGCACCCCCGGATGCCAAGGACCCCCGGGTCCTCCGCGCCCCTGAAGGAGCAGAAGACCCCAAGAGCGCGAGGCCCCGGCGGGGCCGGGCTCCCTCTCGGGTACCAGTCCGTACAAGATGAAGATAAGGCCTCCACCGCTCCGGAAGACAGTGGAAGGGCACCGAAGCCTTGGGAAGGAGGGCACGGGCAGGGGACACCACCTGCGGTGTGTCAGCCCCTGCCCACCTCGCTTTCCCCAAAAGGGAGAGGATCTCACCAACCCGGCGAAGGATACTTGGAGGAGGAGAGGCCATGTCTCCACCTCCATCACGGAGAGGGATTCTTCCCGCCAAGACCCCCTCACGCTACTCGCATGACCTCTGTGGCATCCCCTTGACCAATAAAAGGAGGACCAAGGCATGGAGGAAAGAGAGGGCAAGAGGGCTCAAGACAAGACCAGAGCTAGGCTAGGGCAGAGAAGAAAGGGAAGGTGATCTCCTCCGGGTAAGGATCTGTCCTTCTTCTTCCTCTCTCGCCAGTACCCCTACCAGGTATCTCGCCGGAGAACACCATTGTAGCCATACCATGCTTCATCCATCCATCCAGACATGCAAGAGTAGAGTTGTTAGCCTTCGGGCGGCCTGAACCTGGGTAGATCGCCGTGTCCCTCACTTATTTGCCTCACACGCCGAGATCTAGAGAGAGTGAGAACTCGCCGGTGACCGTCCCCCGGGAGACGTTTTTCAGCCCCCTTCGCGCCCCAACCGAATCTACAAAGGGGGTGCCTGTCATCCCCAGTGTCCGTCCTTCGAGACACGACAGTGACTACGTACCACGTGGTCACATACGTGCTAGTAGCAGCTAAGAGTAGTTAGCTACAGTAGGGGCAGCCACCCTGACCCTACGTGTAGATAATGTGAGTTCTTTCAGCGAGCAAATTTTTAATTCAGAATAGAATATATGAAAAAGGCAAATCTGACAAAATTTCACCTTCTTCAAATTCAGTACTGTTCACCAGCTCAAGCCAACCATTTTTTCCAAGACTGATATAAAACGAAAATCGAATTGTAATTTTTCACATTTGTAGATCATATCAGTATCTACATCCGGAAGTTTTTCCCGAGTTTTTTGAAACATAATTTTTTTGAACTATTTTTTTTGAAAAAGAACCCCCCCCCCCCCCCCCCCCCCCAAACCCCCCTCCAATATCTATCGGGGTTTAGCTATGGAGCCAATCGGCCAATTGATCTATCAACGTAGCTTGATGGTTGACACATTTCTCGTATGGGTGTGGATGTGTGGTCACCCAAGCCCCGGTTAGACCTGGGCATGGGCAGCCCAATTCGCTTAAAGTTTGATCCCGAACATCGGACCAAGCCGAGATTGGGCTCGGGCTTAAAAAAACATGACTTAGGCCGGGGCCGGGACATGCTTGGGCCCGATTTATTTGGCCTGATAGTTGGGCCAGGCTCGGACCTGAGGCGGAAGCGGACGAGTCGGTGACAGAGAAGAAGGGGAAGAGAAGCTCACGAAAGGAAGGTACTGGTCCCAGTGCCGTTCACCCCGCACCGTGCAAATGCGTGTGATCTTAGTTCGCGCCGATGTTGGTGTTGCCCCGCCGCAGATTTAAGTCGTCGTTGCTGCCCTTGGTTTTGAAACAAAGGTTGGATTTGTCGTCTCGTTTGAGGTGACCGACTAAAGGGCGATGCTTGATTTCACACTATACCTTGCGAACAATTTACTTTGTCTCCCAGCATCTCCATGACTGCTTGTGGGCAAAACGGACGATTCGAGCTTTCCCCACGTATGTTTTCAAGTGCTTTGTGTATCATGTGAGCTGCGACTAGCATTTTGGAGGGATTGTGGGCTAATCAAACACGCCCTAGGAGTTGGTTGATTATCTCGAAGTGGGTCAGTGCGTGCGTGCGAGGGTGTGTTTAGATTACCAGTTCTTGGTGCAGTTTCCTGCGTTCTACCCCACGCTCCAACCTCCACGACCTGTGTTGACTTATTGAGCGACAGGTATGTTCCTACTTCTTGCCATGGTTGTTTTCATCCTTTTGTAAAAGGATGTTTGTAGAATAGGAATCCACACAAAATTAATCCAATACATGTAATTGTTTAGCCGTCGGCGAAATGGTGGGAGGTGGAGGTTGGTGGGTGAAAGTGCAAAGCGTGATCTTTTTATTTTCCCAGCATGCATCCGTGATCTGCTCAGTCCTAATTGTTCTAAAAGTACGTTCTGAACCATACTTTGTTAATTCTTGCTTGATGGAGATTTTTCAATTTTGTTTTGATAATTAAGTGGATCTTGCTTTTTTCAAAAAACAAAATGCAATCCAGCTTAAGTTGTATTTTTTGTAGGGTGACTAATTTTCGTTGAATGAGAATTAAATTCTCAGGTGACGTCATCCAATTTTAGTTGAAGCTCATGCCTAGCACAAATTAGGGAGAAAATATGTTTTTCTCGGTTGCAACCCCTTTATAACTCGTAGGTACATAAATCACTACATAAACCAATCCGAAGATGTAGGACTTGAATGAACACTTAATTAGCAAAACCGTTTTCAAAATCATTTTAGACTTAAGAAAAAAATTAATCGACTAGTCTTCGGTCCACCACGAACAACAGACCACTATGCCTTGTCTTATTTTCTTGTCATTCCGATCTACCAAAACCGGGCTAATTTGGACTTTTTGCAGAATTTGTTTTGTGCATTTGACACCAGCGGGTGGATCCATGCAAGTTTTTATATCATTTTTGGGTGTCTACCGATACAAATGCATCATACATTTCGTAAATATTATTCTCACACATATCACCCACTATGTGCATGTATATATCTACTGATATGGCCGATCTTTGGACAGATATGTCCACCGCAATATGATGTAAATACACACGCATAATGTACTGTCAATGTTAGAGTAAATATTTTGTGAGTTTCTAGTGATTTTTCTTAATTTTATAATTAATACACTTTGGATAAGATATTTTTATGATCAAGCATCGTCATTGTTAATTTGTCATATTCAATGCATGTTTTAAACGAGTAAAATGAAAACATATCAAATGTATTTTCTACGATATACAACTACATATTGTCTGATATATCACCAGTTCAATAGTTTGGGCTTTAAGTTTGGACCAAAGCCCAAAGGCAATAGTTCAAGGTTCAAAATTGGACCTTTCTTTCGTCCAGTATATATATGCACTATTTGTCTAGTTGCACCGGTTCATATGTAGAACTGTCATATAGGAATGAATGAACATGTGTATGCTAATTAACATTGTTGTCTAATAAGTTCATATATCTCACTAAACATCAATCACATGCTTCCATAGATAATTAGATATGCTTGAACTCCTACGTACGCGTGTGCACAACAGACACACACAAGCCCACTAGCTTTGCTAGATTTGTGCAGATAACTATTAGTGGGCGCCGCGAGGATGGTGACACTTTGCTCTAGAAAAGACGTTGCGATGACACTTCTTGAGTACTCACTCGGTTTCAATTTAGTTTGCGTTCTGGGTTTAGTCAAAGTCAAACTTTGTCAAGTTTGACCAAATATTATGAAAAAAATAATTAACATTTACAATAAAAAATCATAGTGTTAAAATCATTATAACGTATATTTTTATATTGTATGCATTTGATTTTATGAATGTTGATATTTTTTCCTATATTTTTTGTTAAAGTTAATAAATATTGACTTTGACTGAAACTAGAACGCGAACTAAACTGAAATGGAGGGAGTAGTGCCGTAGTGAAAGGTGTGTAGGTGCATTTGCATTGAAATAGCATCCATTCCGCTACTGGAAAAATGCCGGTGCTCTCTACAACTTGTAAACCGGCCATATGCAGCAACATCTCCACTCTCCACATCAGAAAGTACCGGCGAGCGGACTCGATCAGACCTAGCTCCAAAGTGGATTGCATATCGATCATGCATGCATGGAAGTAGTATGCCCGGGTGAAGGAGCATTCAGAAAGGTAAGTGAGATGAAAATCAAGAAGAGCTCTGTACGTAGTACGTTTGCATATGCTCTCTCGTACTCCTGGCTGCTTCACCTCTCCCATAAATGAAGAGGTGCAAAGAGCTGCAAGTTTAGGTAGATGTTACTATAAATCATCTTGAAAGACAAGGCCTTGGAGAACCCCAACCGTATCCATTCCATGCATGCATGACCTTGGACAGCTTGAAAGAGAAATGTGCATTCTGAAAGGAAGCCATTGCACCACCATTAGTGGAAGGTAGCAGCTAGGCTCCATGCAACTAGTAAAGACCTACCATGGCACTCACTACGGGAAACGCTGACAACGCCGACGGCATTTGCCGTCGGCCTCATCAAGGGTACCCTCGGCGTATAGGTACGCCGACGGCAACCGTCGGCCTAGGTTCGTCGGCGTACAATCCATCGGCGTAGCGCCGTTGCCGTCGGCGTAGTTTTTGCCGTCGGGCTCATAACTACGCCGACGGCATTGCCGTCGGCATAGCTCTACCAAATATTTTTGAAAAACAAATTTTTCAAAAAAATATTTTTTTTTTCGAATTTTTTTCCAATTTTTTAATTATTATTTCAATTCCAATTTAGTCATATATTTAATCTCATATATCACACACTTAAGCAGAGGTCAAACTATCCACCATTAGTCAAACTTCTCAGACGGCAGCCATCCTCATATTGCTCCAGGCCAAGCACGCTTAACTATTGAGTTCTATTCTAATGAGATTTCAATTGAGATGTCATACCTTGTTGCTATTAGTATGATATCAATCGTATTAACCCTCATTCATGGTATTACACTTTTTAATATTTAAAATTTCAAAAATAAGATTTGAATAAACAAAATAACTATGTTTAATAATACTTGAATAATAATAATTATAATCAATTATTTTACATTAGTTTTGTCTTTTCCATTTAATAAGAAATAATTCATATCTTCATATTTGTATATCGGAATTTACTAAATAAAATGTCTATATCGATCATAAAAAGGAGAGGAATCCAAATATGACATCCGTGTCATCATTTGCATGATGAATAATGTCTTTTAAAACAAACAAGAACCAACATAAATCAGCATAAAGTCAATTAAAGAGGGGAATTTAGATAGAAAGCAAGAAAATTTCTCATATTTAGGAATTATCCGTCAAATATGTACTACTCTTTATGAAAATTAAATGGGTGACATTTTGGACCATAGTTTATGTACTTGCTTCACAAAAAGTTATTTTTAGCACTTAAAAAATGGAAAATGATATTTCTAAAATGAATTTTTAAAATCGCTTCGGCGACGTTGTTTCCCATACCATGGCACACATATGTGTTGAATATGGGCACTTTATCACAAACTATGACACGATAATGGCCATACATCGGTCATTTGGCTTGAAACTTATGCATGTTTGTAGATGATTGCCATTTTTGTGAAACATTGTTTTAAAAAGTTTGTCAAAACTCAAGTTTATCATTTTTCCTAGAAACTAGTACATATAAAAGGACTCCATGCCAAAGGGTTTCTTTTTTTGAGTATTTTTTCACTTTTTTTCATTTCTTTCAAAAAACGGTCAAATTGGAGAGCATGGCTATTCATCAAAAGTGGTCGAATTTTCCAAAAGTATCGACGGTTCTATGTTGTAACCACTACTTGTGTATCTTAAAATTATTTTTGTAAGAATTTCAGAGCAAACTATCACACGGTTGTAGTTCAAATTTGAATTACTTTCGGAAAATTGACATAAAGTCAATTAAAGAGGGGAATTTAGATAGAAAGCAAGAAAATTCCTCATATTTAGGGATTATCCGTCAAATATGTACTACTCTTTGTGAAAATTAAATGGGTGTCATTTTGGACCATATTTTATGTACTTGCTTCACAAAAAAGTCATTTTTAGCACTTAAAAAATGGAAAATGATATTTCTAAAATGAATTTTTAAAATCGCTTCGGCGACGTTGTTTCCCATACCATGGCACACATATGTGTTGAATATGGGCACTTTATCACAAACTATGACACGATAATGGCCATACATTGGTCATTTGGCTTGAAACTTATGCATGTTTGTAGATGATTGCCATTTTTGTGAAACATTGTTTTGAAAAGTTTGTCAAAACTCAAGTTTATCATTTTTCCTAGAAACTAGTACATATAAAAGGACTCCATGCCAAAGGGTTTCTTTTTTTGAGTATTTTTTCACTTTTTTTCATTTCTTTCAAAAAACGGTCAAATTGGAGAGCATGGCTATTCATCAAAAGTGGTCGAATTTTCCAAAAGTATCGACGGTTCTATGTTGTAACCACTACTTGTGTACCTTAAAATTAATTTTGTAAGAATTTCAGAGCAAACTATCACACAGTTGTAGTTCAAATTTGAATTACTTTCGGAAAATTGACATAAAGGCAATTAAAGAGGGGAATTTAGATAGAAAGCAAGAAAATTCCTCATATTTAGTGATTATCCGTCAAATATGTACTACTCTTTGTGAAAATTAAATGGGTGTCATTTTGGACCATATTTTATGTACTTGCTTCACAAAAAAAATCATTTTTAGCACTTAAAAAATGGAAAATGATATTTTTAAAAAGAATTTTGAAAATCGCTTCGGCGACGTTGTTTCCCATACCATGGCACACATATGTACCAAATATGGGCATTTTATCACAAACTATGATATGATAATGACTATAGATTGGTCATTTGAAAGAAAATGAAAAATAAAAGTTATGCCTACGCCGACGGCATTGCCGTCGGCCTAGCTCTGACAAAACTATGCCGACGGTTTATTTTGGCCGTAGGCATACATGCGCTACGCCGACGGCCCCGACATATAGCCGTCGGCGTAGCAAATGCCGTCGGCGTTGTCAACGTTTCCCGTAGTGACTAACAGTCCTTAAAATGGCATGGAGTGTGGCAAGGACAGCAAGCAGACAAAGCAGAAGCGATACCACAAAAGTGGAGAAGAAAACAAGCTAAGAGGTGGACCCGTGCAGAAATGAGATAGTTACTGATCATCAAAATCAAGCGCCGTACGTGAGAAAATAGACTTGACAAAACCACTACGAGTTTCGTACTCTAGAATGTAGTTTAGATTAAGCATCTAGTGGTGTCTAACTCGTAGTACCAGTTACCCTTATCTTGTAGGGTTTGAGGCAAATGATGTCAATCATGGAACAATAGCATGCATGCTACATAATTCTCTCCCACATATTAGGTTAACACTACTACCACTATTCTTTAGAAGTAGATAACAACAGTACACAGTGGCCTACTCTATGTGGCATGTTATAACAAGGCCACTGAATAGTTTTTGGGGCGATCAAGTAGGAGATCAAGTAATATTCCTTCCAAGCCCACATCCCTAGGAGAATGTTTTTGGGGCCCTTCCAAGTTCTCCCCAGCCCCAAGAAAGGCTGCTGCTAACATCCATGTGAAGAGATTGTGTACCATTGCAGTAAATTACTAATGAAGATTATATACTCTGAAGGACATGCATGCATGTATACAAGGAAATGGTACAAAATGGGTGGACCAGAAGAATAATTTGGTGACAACTTTTTGGTGTGGGCAGGTGAACTTTGGCTAGTGAATGCCTAACTACAAACAAAAACAAATGAGTAAAAAGTTGCACTCTTACCCACTTGACATGAAAGAAAGATGAGAGAGATCGGAGATGCAAGGAGCATGATGGCGGGAGAAGGGATAGCATGGCAGTGTACCTTTAGGTTTACAAATATTATTATAGGCTGTACAAATGGCCTGCTCAAGGGCCTACAGGTGGCCATCATATGATATAATAATACCATGTGAGGAGAGAGATGTAAAGTTTCTTTTGCGAGTGGGATGTTTGTCATACGTACTTATTCCCTTCCTCCCATGCCCTTCGGTTCTCCAAGCTAGCTAGTTCGTCTCTCTCCTCTCTCTATTTCTTGCTAGTGCTTTTCATGGCTGGAAGATTCTTGGTTTTGGGGCGACGGTGAGACATGACATCTCAGAGCTAGTCTGCTGAAAGAAAAGGCAAGGCAGGGAGAGGTGACAGATAGAAAGATAAGCCTATAGAAATAGAGAAACAAGCAACAATACATTATCAGTTCAACTACATATAAAAATAAAGCAGACAGTACATATTGCATGCACTACTAAATATATAGCTGCTCTGATCAATGTATGCAGAAATAAATAAGCAAAGTAACAAAGGAAAATATACGTAGCTGCTCTAATCAATGTATGCAGAAATTCATAAGCAAGGTAACAAAAGAAAATATAGGGAAACAAATATGATTGTACATGCATGTACTCCTTGTATCAGATACTAATATGTAAGTACAAAGTTACAAACTTGCAAGCCCTGGGTCCCCAAAAGATCTGCATCAACTACACACAAAGCTGAAACACGGCATGCATTGTTGTTACCAAACAAACTGTAGCTCAGTCCTCTCCCTGCCAACTGCTACAAGTCTCCTAAAGTTGGCCCTGCGAAACCGAAAAAACGACACCACGACATGCACAATGTACTAGGTATGTACCATGGCCTAACTCGAAGCCAGCCTAAAAAGAAGCTTCACACAGACTAGGCTAGGATTTGCATGGACGGATCAACACATTAATTCTGATGTGTTAGAGCTAGCTAGCCCCCCGAAGTCGATCAAACAAAACACACATGAACGCAGGAAGAACAGAAAGAGATCTCAGCCACCATCTTATTTGACCTTTGTGGCTATCTCCAGTTGCAAGCGCATGCAGAACCGCTTTGATCGCATGAGCCATGCATGCACATGCATGGGCGCACGCCACCGTGCACCGCCGCACGTTACCAAGACGTGCCGCCGCCGATCATGCCGTTCCAGAACACCGGCGTGTCTTGCCCGCCGGGGGCGCCATTGCCTTGTTGCTCCTTGTTGCCTTGCTCGAACTGATGGCGGCCCCCGTCCACGCCGGGGCCAGAGCCGCCAGCGCTCTCGCCACCACCGGCACTAGAGCCGGCAGTCGGTTTCAAGTCCTCGAACGGGAAAAGCATCCTACCCGCTCTGTCCTGCATCCCTTGCATCCCCGCGCTGGATCCGTATCCGGCCGAGGAAGCCCCGCCAGCCGATCCGTGCGGGTCCAGCGAGAAGCCGAGCAAGCTCTGCGACTGCGGTGGAGGCTGCGCGCGGAATTCCCCGAGCGTGAACCCCGCGGTGCCGTACTCCCCGGGCATCTGCATCGGCACCTGGAGCGGCATGTAGCATCCTGTGCTCCGGAGCAGCTCCATCGCGGAGAGCGCGCCGCCGGCCCGGGAGCCCATTGCTCCGCCGCCGCCTGGGTTGCACATGCTGCTGCTCTCCAGGCTCGGGAACGCCATGTACTCAGCCTGCGCCTGCTGAATCCCGCCGTGGTGGTGCGGGAACGCCAAGTTGAGGTCGTGCGCCGCGCCCTCGTGCGCCAGTTTCGGGTTCTTATTGGATGGCGCCGTCCCGATCATGGACGAGGTGGGTACGGACGTGGTCGCTGAGGCGGACGCGGAGGATAAGGACGACGACGAGCGCTTGTTCTTGCGTGAGCCGCCGCCGACGGGGACGTTGCGCAGAGAGCCGCCCTCGGTCCAGTACCGGCGGCACGTCTTGCAGAAGTAGCGCGGCTGCTGGAGGCTGTAGTTGTTGTAGTAGCAGAACTTGGTGTTGGTGGAGTTGCACCGCGGGCAGTTGCTCGCCTTCGCCTTCTCCGGCCTCGCCCGCCGCTCCGTGTTACCCGCGCCCGCACCGGCACCAGCACTCGCCACTGCCATGGCCGGCGTACCACCCCTCACGGCTCCCCCAGATGGTAACGCCGACGACGGGGCCTGCGCAGGTGGATTCGGATTTGACCCTTGCACCTGCATGTTCGCGCCTGTTCCCATCAGCATCTCCTCCATGGGCTTCAGCTGCCCTAGCCCCTGAAGATACACACATGGTAAGTGCCGGAACTGATCAGTCAGAAGTTGAGAACGCAGCAGACGATGATCAACACACAAGCCAAACTAGCTAACAAACTAGAGCAGCAACAAAGTGAAGAATAAATATATCATGTAGTGGGCAAGAAGGGATGGGGGAGCTGCGGGTGTTAAGAATCTCTAGGGTGCAAGTGCAACTAAGAACCAAGCGAAAGGATACAAAGGAAGATTAAGAGGCAGGAAAGAAAGGCAAAGCAGAATGAAAGGAAAAGGTGATAAGGGGAAGAAGAAAAGATGAAAGAGAAACACACCGCCGCCACCACACAAAACACAACTTTGTTTGTGCTCTTGGGTGTAGGGCTGAAGTACTGCTGCTGCCACACATCACCAGGACATGGCTGCTCTTTTGATGCAAGCGCAGGGAGAGAGAAGGAAAGCTATGAGAAAAGAAGGTGAGGGAAGGGGATAAAAGGGATGATGGAGAGTAAAGGGGGATTAGAAAGAAGGGGGAAGAAAGGTGATGGTGTATGCGCTGCTTTCATGGATTAAAAGGGGAGCAGGAGGGTTAAAGTTCGGAGAGGCCTCTCACCTTAAAGCCTATGGAGAAGAGAGAGAGGAGGTGCTGATTATTATGTTGCAGGCGCATAGATCTACACAAAGGATACTAACATACTATAAAGGAAGACGAACAAGACCCAAGACGATATATACCAGAGAGATCATGGTCTCATCGAGTAAAGCATGAACAAGAAACCAAGGCGCCCTCCACAAGAAGATGAACAGCAGCGAATCAAGGAGAACACAAGCTAAATTCTCAGTCTCACAGGCGTGATCTTTGCAACGAGATTTAAATACCTGGGGCCAGTGGGCTGCATCCATGCGAGGACTCCCAATTCTTGCTCCGGGTGTCTGCTGAATATGAGGAGAAGACAGCCGGAAGACGAAGAGGAGCTCCTGCTGCTTCTTGCGGATTTCTTGAGCCAAGGGGAGAGAGCAAAACGGACCTCTGGTTGGTCTTGTGCCTCCTCTCCTATCTGTCTGCTCCTGCCTCTCTCCCTATCTCTCTCTTCCCACATACGTTTTGCTCAAATAGCTAAAAGCTTGTAGTGGATCCCTTTCTTCTTTAATATATTTCCATATGCCTCTCTCAGCTACTCCAAGCTGCCACAAAACTCAGTGAGGGGGGGACTAGAGCAAATTCTGCAGCTGGTGTTGAGGCTAAGCACAAGCACGTAGGATCGGGATAGAGAGGAAGAGGAGGAGCTGCGTTCTTGCTCGATCGTCACGCGTGAGACCGGAGGCTGCGAGCCGAGCCGAGTAGTCAACCTCCATAGGAAGGCACCAGCACTACGGGAGTCACAGCGCAGCCCGACGGCATTTTTAACGCCGACGGCAATTTGTCGGGGCCGTCGGCGTCACAACGTAAAACCGACGAACCGAGAAATACCGTCGGTGTCGTTTTGCCGTCGGCGTCCTAGTTGTGAGCCCGACGGCCACCGTCGGGCTCACAGTACCGTCAGCGTACCTTCAATGAGCCCGACGGCCACCGTCGGGCTTAGAGTGCCGTCAGCGTCCATTTAATCGCATTGTGAGCCCGACGGCATTACCGTCGGGCTCACTATATTGTTTTCCAGTTTTTCTTTAAAAAATTAGATTACATTCAAAAAAATATGAAAAAGTACTAAAAAAAAAGAAACCCTTTGGCATGCAGTATTTTAACGTGTACTAGTTTTAAAAAAATGATAAACTTGAGTTTTGGCAACTTTTCAAAACAAAACTTTACAAAAATATCAATCATATATAAACATGCATAAGTTTCAACACATATGTGTGACCATTATCATGTCATAGTTTGTGATAAAGTGCTCATATTCAGCACATATGTGTGTCATGGTATGGGAAACAACGTCGCCGGAGCGATTTTCAAAATTATTTTTGGAAATATCATTTTCCATTTTTTAAGTGCCAAAAATGACTTTTTGTGAATCAAGTACATAAAATATGGTCCAAAATGACATTCATTTACTTTTCACAAAGAGTAGTACATATTTGATGGATAATACCTGAATATGAGGATTTTCCTTGCTTTCTATCTAAATTCGCCTCTTTAATTGACTTTATGTCAATTTTCCGGAAGTAATTCAAATTTGAACTACAACTGTGTGATAGTTTGCTCTGAAATGCTTACAAAAATAATTTTAAGATACACAAGTAGTGGTTACAACATAGAACCGTCAATAGTTTTGAAAAAATCGACCACTTTTGATGAATAGACATGCTCTCCATTTTGACCGTTTTTTGAAAGAAATGAAAAAATATGAAAAAATACTCAAAAAAAGAAACCCTTTGGCATGGAGTCCTTTTACGTGTACTAGTTTATAGGAAAAATGATAAACTTGATTTTTGGCAAACTTTTCAAAACAAAACTTCACAAAAATGTGAATCATCTATAAACATGCATAAGTTTCAAGACAAATGATCAATGTATGACCATTATCATGTCGTAGTTTGTGATAAAGTGCCCATATTCAGCACATATGTGTGTCATGGTATGGGAAACAACGTCGCCGAAGCGATTTTCAAAATTATTTTTGGAAATAACATTTTCCATTTTTTAAGTGCCAAAAATGACTTTTTCTGTGAAGCAAGTACATAAAATATGATCCAAAATGACACCCATTTAATTTTCACAAATAGTAGTACATATTTGATGGATAATACCTGAATATGAGGATTTTCCTTGCTTTCTATCTAAATTCGCCTCTTTAATTGACTTTATGTCAATTTTCCGGAAGTAATTCAAATTTGAACTACAACTGTGTGATAGTTTACTCTGAAATGCTTACAAAAATAATTTTAAGGTACACAAGTAGTGGTTACAACATAGAACCGTCAATAGTTTTGAAAAATTCGACCACTTTAGATGAATAGACATGCTCTCCATTTTGACCGTTTTTTGAAAGAAATGAAAAAATATAAAAAAATACTCAAAAAAAGAAACCCTTTGGCACGGAGTCCTTTTACGTGTACTAGTTTATAGGAAAAATGATAAACTTGATTTTTGGCAAACTTTTCAAAACAAAACTTCACAAAAATGTCAATCATCTATAAACATGCATAAGTTTTAAGACAAATGACCAATGTATGACCATTATCATGTCATAGTTTGTGATAAATTGCCCATATTCAGCACATATGTGTGTCATGGTATGGGAAACAACGTCGCCGAAGCGATTTTCAAAATTCTTTTCCGAAATATCATTTTCCAATTTTAAGTGCCAAAAATGACTTTTTTTTGTGAAGCAAGTACATAAAATATGGTCCAAAATGACACCCATTTAATTTTCACAAAGAGTAGTACATATTTGATGGATAATACCTGAATATGAGGATTTTACTTGCTTTCTATCTAAATTCGCCTCTTTAATTGACTTTATGCTGATTTATGTTGGTTCTTGTTTGTTTTAAAAGACATCATTCATTATGAAAATGATGACATGGATGTCATATTTGGATTCCTCTCATTTTTATGATCGACATAGACATTTTATTTAGTAAATTCTGATATACAAATATGAAGATATGAATTATTTCTTATTAAATGGAAAAGACAAAACTAAAATAAAATAATAATAATAATAATTATTATTATTCAAGTATTATTAAACATACTTATTTTGTTCATTCAAATCTTATTTTTGAAATTTTAAAGATTAAAAAGTATAATATCTCAAATGAGGGTTAATATGATTGCTATCATACTAATAGCAACAAGGTATGACATCTCAACTGGAATCTCATTTGAATAGAACTCAATAGTTAAGCGTGCTTGGCCTGGAGCAATCTGAGGATGGGTGACCGTCTGGGAAGTTTGACTAATGGTGGATAGTTTGAGCTAAGATTATGATTAAGTGTGTGATATGAGATTAAATATATGACTAAATTGGAGTTGAAATAATAATAAAAAAGTTGAAAAAAAAATTCAAAAAAAATATTTTTTTGAAAAATTGGTTTTCAAAAATATTTGGTAGAGCTATCTATGAGCCCGACGGCAATGCCGTCGGCGTAGCTAGCTATGAGACCGACGGCAATGCCGTCGGGCTCACTATGAGCCCGACGGCATTTGCGACGCCGACGGCAACGGCGTGAGCCCGATGAATTACACGCCGACGGCCTTAGCCCGACGGCCACCGTCGGGCTACGTGTACGCCGAGGGTTTCCAGCGTGAGCCCGACGGCAAATACCGTCGGTCTAGGCTGTTACTCCCGTAGTGCAGGGAAGGGAAGCCCTGAGAAATGGCGGTTTGGTGGGGGCCTCACGCGTGTGCGTAGGACGGCGCAGCACGTGCCAGCAACGCGGCCTTCTAAAATTCCCTTGAGGTCGTCACTGTTTGGTGCAACCTTTTCGAGTGTTTTTTCCCCATGTTGTTTGCTTTCTTTTACGCGACGTTGCACCTGCTAGCTGCCTTTTGGTTGCGGTTGTACCACTAGTAGAGAAAATGGCACTAGCACCGGTTTTAAAGGGCTTATACCACCGGTTGCGCAACCGGTGGTAAAAGGTCGGGACGGGTACCCCTTTGGAACCGACACATTTTGAAATCGGTTTTAAAGGCCTCCACGTGGGCAGAGCTGCGCGCGCGGGCGGAGGCCTTTTGTACCGGTTGGTAAAAACCAACCGGTATTAAAAGTTTCTGTTTTTTTTCTTTCGCTTATTTTTCAGCGTTTTTGTTTTTTTCTTTTGTGTTTATTTTTAGGGGTTTAGGGTTTCTGTTTTTTTCCTTTTCGCTTATTTTTCAGGGTTTCGGAGGAAATCACGTATGAAGTACCCATTACACATATAAATTGTACTCACTACGTACACATATAAATTGTACTCACTACACATATAAATTAAGTACCCATAATTACATATAATTACATTACTTTTTCACGGAGATATCACTGCTATTACATGGAGGGAGTCTATTTTTCGACATAGTGGAATTCACCGGATGGATTTATGACATGCGTAAGGAAAAATCCCGCCAATTCCTACGCAATTGCTTTAACGCGGTTCGTTGGTAGGAGTTGGTTCCGCTTCCTTGCTATCTTTAAAAAGAGTAGATCAAATCAGTTATGATTGAAACTAAACACAATTGATGGTAGAAAAATAAAGTTGTGAATGATGTTTGCGTACCTCTCTGTTTCTTTCACAATTGACTCTCTCATTGACTTTCATGTGAATGAACTCACAAACATAGTATCCACATAAATCCGTCCCATCTGGTTGTAGCAGACACCACTATACAATAATATGATTTAATCAAATAATAATAAAGAGAATTAGAAAGATACACGGATCTAGTTAATTAGTAGTACTTACTTTGTTAGCTTTGAACTCCAGCTTATCTTTCCATTCACTGGGTTCTTGCTCGATGAACTTTTTCCAAACCCTGCCCAAAGAATATGAATGGAGGAGTTATTACTTACTTTTGATATCCGTAAATGAACGAAATAGGCCGATATAGTGCGATTGAAATTACATCTTGAGCATTATACGCACGCTTTTGTATGCATCTTGATTTGTTCTTTTTGAGTCTCAGATTTCAACTTCTCCATCGTCGAGTCTAATGATCAGGAGAATGCAGTGGTAACTGCGCACGTTATTCAGAACTCATCAATTGCACTTAATATCGGGAAAGCAAAAAAGAATGTGTACAAGACAGTAACACTCACTTGAAGTTGTAAGGAAAAAATATTTCTTTTTTGGTACTTTGTCGCTTAAAGAAATTCAGTAAAACGTCCTCTATGGCGTCGGGTTGATTTTCTAAAGTTTGGACATGAACTCTATCCGGGTCAATGAATTTTGAGCTGTCTGCATTCACGAATCTTCATTCTGCATAATAGCGTACAAAAGAATGATGTGAGGAAAATTACTGGCAATGAACGAGCTTAACTAAATAACGAAAGTAAACAAATAAATTACTTACAGACAATAGCAGCTGATGATAGACTTGTCGAGAGCACGTTGATTGTACATCTGGAAAAGTTCGGAGAACTCAACCTGCACAGTATATTCTTGGAAGTAGTGCTCATCCTTAACTCCCGCCATGAAATAGAAAGTCCCATCTTTTGAGATTTTCATGTACCAGTTATGCAATCTCCATAGCTGTGTTGTTAGAGTACTCGGGTTTGTCACTAGAGGCAGCCCGAGAGTATATTGATATGCTATCTCAAGAGTCTCATATTCTCTGTCTCCGTGGATTACAACTTCTCCAGGCTCGATTTCCTGAGGGGCCCGAGACGGCACAATGAGCGGGGCTGTACTTCTTGTTCTCCGAGCTGGGCAACTTGTTTCCCGCATTTCTTTTGTTTCCGTTCCTCCATCTCTTCCTCCATCTGTGAGCTATGTACCTTGATAATACCGCGCTCATAGTCTGTAAGGGGAGACGGTGGAGGGTTATATAAGTTTTCAACGGTGCGATCTTTTACCTCAGTTGGTATAGTCTTCAGAAGTTCCTTTATGGGATCCAGGGTTGCGGCATGTTTCTCCTGTTTTCTCCGTTCAAAAAAGGCTGCCGCATCGGCATTTAAGCTCACCGTTATTTCCTCCATAGTCATCTCGCAAGCCGGTTTCTCGGGAGCTAACTTCTCAGGAGACTTGACTTTCTGCGTTTTCTTTGCACGTTTAATGACAGGGGACCTGTCTTTCCTGAACAACATCCGCTTTGTCACATGACTAGTGGGCGCATCAGTCGGCTGACGGGACGGTGCGGGCGATGGACTTGCGGTGGGCACCCAATCGTCGAGGAAGGCGGGTGTACTTTGAGGTGATAAATTTCTACCCGGAGGAGTCGGTGGCCTTGGCGCCGAGTCTGTAAAGATGATGTATTTCTTCTTCCATAGGACGATACCATGCTCGACTTCTCCTAAAGTCTTCTCGTCATCATTTCCAGGAATGTCAAGATCCATTGAGTGGAATCCCGACATAACTTTTGTGACCCCGACACGAGCATATCCAGCTGGAATCTGACCAAAATGGAAGGTTGATCCAGGTTGATGTTGTAAAGCATATCCTTTCGCCACCGGATAACTGATGTTCTTCATTGGCATATGAAACTCACAATCTGTCTTCCCCGTGATATCATCCACGGGGTAGTGAGCCGCCGGTTCATCAACTGCAGGATATTCTAGATGCGTGGAACCCACGCTGCTTTTCCGCTGAGATGGGCAGACATCGACTGGAGGTCTTCTAGCACCATCCGAGATTCGCTTTGCTGGGTAATTGAGTCCAGCTGCTCCTGCTGCCGCTGCACCTGGGCCTGTCATGTGTGGACCTGGCGTTCTAATTGTGATGACCGGTCCGCCTCCTTCTTCTTACTTCTGAAATGTCT
The DNA here is from genome assembly GCA_026929855.1 of Poa annua. Classification (NCBI taxonomy): domain Eukaryota; kingdom Viridiplantae; phylum Streptophyta; class Magnoliopsida; order Poales; family Poaceae; genus Poa; species Poa annua. The sequence continues at coordinate 80,730,699 of CM049433.1, forward strand.
TTTATAAGTTGCAACGTCCGCGGGAAACCCGTGAAGGAAACCAACCCGCCTCCTCTACCTCGACATCGTCCTTAGTGTTCAGGATTCCCGAGGGCGAGTGTCAGCTCGTCGTCCTCTCTATCGGGAACAAATGTTCCCTCTCGGACGGCCGCTATTGCAATTTTTAGCTTTTTTACAACTCGTGTAATTCTTTTCTTCCATTTTCCTTTTGCAACAATTAGCCCTGTCTCTGGGTCCAACACTGCTCCATGCGCGAACAACCAGTACTTGGACCTCTCGGGCCAGTCATCTGTCTGTGGAGTGCTCCCTTTTAGACTCAGTTCCGCAGATTATCAGTTCATCAAGAATAACCTGACGAAGATCATCATCAGACTGATCATCAACAATGACCTCATGCTCAGTTTCGTCTTTCCCCATTTTAGTATCACCGTGTTCAGAGAACAGAGGATAGTTGTCATCATCATCTTCTTCATTGTCCTCCATTATAACCCATGTTTCTCCGTGCTTGGTCCAACAAAAATAATTGGGCATGAAGCCTTTCCGGAACAGGTGGAAGGTTAGGGTTCTTGCGCTAGGGTAATTCGTCTTATTCCGACACTCATCGCATGGACAAAACATAAAACCATTCTTCTTGTTTAACTCAGCCGCACGGAGAAATTCCTGCAGGCCGCTAATGAACTCCGGAGAGCGTCGGTCAACGTACATCCATTGTCGATTCATCTGCATTATATAAATATATCTAAAACCATTACACCACAGCTATATCATGAACAGAGATACGTGACTAAATTCATTAATACAAGTTCACCACATTTAAACAAATCAAATACATAGTTCTCATAAACATTCATTAATTTAAACTAACATACAACTAGATAAAGAATTTAAATCCAACGATAAATGCGATCAAAATCGCAACTAAGGTAATCATTGAACCAACAGCATAATGATACCAAGCCTCTTGACTAATGACATATTTTCTAATCTTTTTAAGCTTCAAGCGTATTGCATTCAGCTTGATCTCGTGATCCAAGCGCATTGCCTCCATCTTGATCTCGTTATCATTAACGACATCGGCAATCTTCAACTCCCATTTCATCTTCTCTTCGAGACGAAGATCTTCACTTCTTTTCAGTTTTGCTTTCAAATCATCGTTTTCTTTTACAAAAAACTCGAGAATAGGGTCGGGTTCATTTTCCGGTTCAACAACCTCCTAGATAAAAATATATCTACGTCAAGTTGGTCGACTTAATTGTTATAAACACGAAATTAAACAAATATATAGTTATAACAAACAATCGTACCACATCCGAATAATAGAGCGGACGAGAGCCGGTGTGGACAGATGTCAAAACCATGACACTATATATATAACAAACAATTATCAAGTAAGAAAATATACAAGTAATAATTATGCATCTAAGCCATATAACCAATATTTTTTTAAAATATAAGATAAAAACAAGAGGCTCACCGAGGTGGTGTCGGTCACGGGGCGCCACGGGACGACACTATAAAAAAGCACAAATCTTATTTTAAATTGAGCTCAAAATGCATATAAAACAAATAAAATCGCTAACTTAGGTATTTCATCAAACACCTTGCTTGCACTAGAAAAATCAAATGAGTTAAACTAGCAAAATCAGCTAAAATTGAAATGCCGGAAGAGAAGTTGAAGTTGCTAACCCTTATATAAGTAAGTGCTACCAATCTTAACAAATGTTGTAGAGATCAAGGAGTGAACTAGAGCTTGGGAGAGCAAAGAGAGAAGAAAATGGAGCTTGAATAAAGCAATGGAGCTGTGCCTCGGGGAAGAAGGCAATATAGGGCGAACCTTTAGTACCGGTTTGTATTACAAACCGGTACTAAAGGGTCCGCACCAACCGGTGCTGTTGCCGGCCGGCTGTCTCGCCTCTGGAACCGCTACTAATACCCCTTTAGTACCGGTTCCAGTCAATCCGGTGCCAAACATGGCCTCACCAAAGGCCATGTTTCTACTAGTGTACAGTGGTAAGGTTTATGTCGACGCGCAAGCACCGGCTAAACTGCTGTAGTGATGGTGCCGCCGAATTTAGTTAGGGGTCGTTTGGAGCATCCCACTCGCCCCCCCCCCCCCCCCCCCCAACCGGCGTTCAAAACTGGTGATTTTACGCTCATATGGGGGCAGCCGGGCGTGGTCGTCAGAATGGGTGAGGACTCGGCGCCCAGCCGTCCTCCTCATACGGCCCCAAAGGCTAAATTATCATGATGAAATATGAATCAAAATAAACATAACTAATTTATTAAAATTTTACAGATCACACAAGCAAATAATAATAGTTTTACAAACCGCACACTCAAATAATTAAAATTTCACACAAGTAAAATAAACAAATTTGAATCACAATGACAAATAGATGAAATCATGCAGCTTCTCCTTTCAGCATCCACAAATGCTCCACCAGATCATCTTGCAACTGATGATGAGTGTTTGTGTCTCGTAGCACTTGCCGCCTAGCAAGAAACTCTGTAAACGCTGGAGTGACATTGCGATCAACTTCTGCAAGAGGCCCCCGCCGTTCATACGGCTCAGTGTCAAAGACTGGAAATTCCCGCTCATCGTCAATGATCATTTTGTGCATGATCACACATGCAGTCATGACCTCCCACATCTGATCTTTCGACCAAGTAAGAGCTGGGTACCGTACAATGGCCCATCGAGACTGTAGCACACCAAATTCCCGCTCCACATCCTTCCTGCAAGACTCTTGCTGCTGAGCAAACCAAGCTTTCTTGCTTCCAGGCACAGGGTTTGAGATGGTCTTGACAAATGTTGACCATCTTGGATAGATGCCATCTGCCAGATAGTATGACTTGTCATACTGGTGGTTGTTGATCTCAAAGTTCACAGGAGGAGCAGCGCCTTCGACAACCTTGGCAAACACATTAGAGCACTGCAGCACATTAATGTCATTGTGTGATCCTGCCATCCCGAAAAAAGCATGCCAAATCCACAAATCCTGATCTGCCACTGCCTCAAGCACCACACTGCATGATCCTTTGTGACCCTTGTACATGCTTTGATATGCAAATGGACAGTTCTTCCAACCCCAGTGCATACAGTCGATGCTTCCAATCATTCCAGGAAAGCCTCTCTCAGCGTTCTGTTGCATGATCCGAGCTGTGTCTTTTGCATTGGGTGTGCGCAGATACTTCTTTCCAAACACTGCCACAATAGCCCTGCAAAACATGTACATGCAGTCAATCGCCATGGACTCAGCCATGCGCAGGTAGTCGTCCTGTGCATCTCCAGGCATTCCGTATGCCAGCATCCGGAGGGCAACCGTGCATTTCTGAATTGTCGACGATCCAAGCAAACCAACGGCATCTCTCTTCAGCTTGAAGTAATCATCGAACTCTCTCAAAGACTCGACAATCTTCTGAAACAGCCGCCGAGTCATCCTGAAACGCCGGCGGAATTTGATCTCGCCGTGCACCGGATCGTCGCTGAAGTAGTCTACCCACAACATGCAGTACCCTTCCATCCTCTGCCTCGGCCTGCTCTTGCAGCGTCCTGACGCAGAACCGCCAACAATTAGCTTGTCCTCAGCGATCATGGCGAGGAGGGAGACGAGGATCTGCATATGCTCCTCGTCGATGCCCCCTTCCCTTTCCAGCGTCGCCGAAGCCACTTCCTCGTCCATCAAGGCGGCAAGCACCGCCTCATCGTCGGAGTCCATGGGCTGGGCACAACGTCGAACACCTTGCGTGCACGGTGCGGCCGCGGCGGGAACGGAGGTGTTCGCGTGACGTTGCTGCACGACGGCGGGTGGTGCGCGGTGGGGAGGGGAGGGGTGGTCGCGTTGGGGAGGAGAGGTGGACGGCGGCGAACGCGCTCCGGTGGAGAGGGGTGGTGGCGGCAGGGAGGGGTGGTGGGAGGGATGGTTGCGCCTCGGTGGTCGTCGCTATGAAAAAAGGGCAAGGTGGGGGTGGATTTTCTGCTTCTATCGTCCACAGGTATGGCCCGCGGCGTGTTTTCATCGCGCCGGCGCCCCCGCTAGCCCCCCCCTGTGTATTGGGTTCGCCTTGGGGGCGCCGAAGTTCTATTTGGGCCGCGCCGGCGCGAAATTGGAATTGGGGGCTGCGTCTGGGCGGTTTTTTTGGCGCCGGCACCCCCCATAGGCCTATGGGGGGCCTTTGGGGGGGGGGGGGGGGGAGTGGGGATGCTCTTAGCTCCCATCATTTTTTTTTACTAGGAAAAGCTGCCCGGTGGTAGATGTCCAGCGAAGCTTATCTAGCCCACCTAACGCCATTCGGCCTAAACCTAGCTAAAACATGTCCTTCTAAAAAAAAAGCTAGAAGCATGTGATTCTCGTTCCCATCGATCCCCTCCTCCCAATCCTCCCGGCGCTTCCACTCTTATCTCCTACCTATTCTCCCAGCGTAGCAACGCTATCCTTTTCCTCCCGTCGATCCAGCGTCGCTGCGACCAGCCTCCTCCTTCCCTCCCCGGCTCTTCTCCTTCTACCGCCATGAATACAACAACTCATCCAACTCACCTCGCGAATGCACGACATCACACCATTGACCTCGTCCGCCCCGATACCGTGGGGCCTCTTTTCACGACCGTGGCTCGGCTAGCCCCGGCGGCCCTCCTTACAGAGCGCCTAGACCTCCTGCTATGGCGCCACCGCGAGCTCTCCCCTTTGCTCCCCTTCGACGAATTGGTCCGACCGACGGTCCAGCTCTGCCCGCGTCCTTGGTCAACCCCTCCGTCGCTCCCAGGCCTTCTCAGGCCGCCTTCGACCTCGACCTCGTGGCGGAGCACTCCACGGCTGGCCCAACACCACCATGGCGACCTCCTTCGTCGGTTGGGCCGAAAGCATCTTTTTCCACAAGTTGGCTGCATAGGTCGCGATGGTCGAGGCCTCATGAACCTCCTCATCCTCGGGGACGGTCGCCGACACCGGAGAGGTCATGGCCGCAAGGTTGGAGGAAGGGGATCGGGAGCTAGGGCTGGGGATTTCTTCTGTGAGTGGAGGAAGGGGATCAGAGTGGACTGCGGGTTGATTTTGTCGTGCTCGTCGCCGGTGCGCGCGCAGCTCACCCCGTGCCCCATGGCCACGTCCCCAGCTCCGAGTTAGGTAGACACTGTGGCGGCGGGGGAGGCTCCGGCGACGACTCGACTCCTCCCGCCGTCGGCGAAGTGGGGTGGGTGGGCGCTACGCCGAGGCGGTGCCGCGGCGGCGGGCGTGTTGCGCGAGGCGAGTGGATAGGGGAGGAGGCGAGTGGATAGGGTGGAGGGGGTGGAACGTAAAAGTGTTGATTATGTTGGACAACGAGTTGGTTTCTGTTTTTTGTACGTGATTTTATGCAAATACGGGTTAACGTATTAGGCTGACAGGTGGGCCCCAGGACGAACCAAACCAAGGAAACAAGGAAGCCTTGCTTCCTTTATTATTAGGTATAGATCTAGATGAAATGAAAAGTAATGAATTTTAGAGAAATAACAGTTTTAGGGATATGCAATTGATGCGGAAGTGGCTGGAGACTTGCGGGATGTCATCGAGTTCATGTGTTTCTCCTCATGCGACATCTCGTTAGTGACAACTCGTTGGCTTGAGAGGCGGTGATGTTGGGCCATGCCCTTGCTGAATGTGATGGCTAGAAGCTCATCTATGTGGATAAAATCCCGAACTCGACCTACGATTGGACTCGTCAATATCGGTGTAAGTGCAGTGATTCCCTTTATAAGGCTTTTTACTTAAAAGTTGTATATTTTCTTTTTTATTTTCTATCATTGTTAGTGTTAGCCTGGTGGATGTTTTGTCGTGAGGCATTAGGTATCGGGTTTATTTCCTTTGTATCTTGTGAACTTCACAATAATTTTTTTAGTTGTGTACTATATCATTTGGATGCAACGGCCGGGACTTGATGCACTTAAAAAAAACACTTTGGTACAAGGCATAGCTTCCAGTTTAGTGCTCCTGCGGCCGGCCAGTCATCATATATAAATATGACCCGCTACCCATTTTTATTGTCAAATGTAACACGTTTTTATCGAACCTAAACCTAGTGGAATGACATTAAAGCAACACGTGTCCTCACACTATTCCAGATGGAAGGAAATCTCCTGACACGACACGTGACACGTCCCCTCCCGCCTAGAAATGAGGTAGGTGATGGGGCCGGCACGACGTGTCACATGCTAGCTCAAATGAGCAAGGACTTCCCGCCACCTGGTATGGCTTACTCCATCTGAAATGTCGGGAGGACATGTGTCACTTCGTTATCATTCCGTCAGTATTAAATTTGATTAAAAATCGGAGGAATTACTTTTGAAAAAAATCACATGACGTACTTTTGACAATAAAACTATATAGGGTCATATCTGTAAAAAACCGGAGAAATACAGTCCGATCGACAAGTCCCGAAGTTGCGTGCAAGTGAAGGAAGTTGCCTGTGACAAGATGGTTAGTAGGGTGGTTGTACCCCCAGCCCATCAAAGTTCAAATCTCAGATTTGACGTTGGTGTTTCTCATTTAGGCGGAATATTTTTCAGTAGGAGGACACGTTCCCGTTGACAGCGAGGCGCATACAGTGACTTCGTCAATCTCAAGACCTGATCTGCCGGCTCAGTCTCTCGAAGGTGCTCATAGGGGTAGGGTATGCGTGCGTACATTGATATGACTGAGTGTGTGGACGTGCATGTGATCGCTTGCGTTGTACTGTGTCTCTAACAAACAATTCACATCTCCTACCGTATCCCCTCTCAACCTTCTCACCAGAGAAATACAGTCCGATCAACAAGTCCCGAAGTCCGAAGCTGCAATGCAGTTGTACCGTCGATAGCAAGTGAGGAGTCACAACTCAGGCACAGTAGCGCGGTGCTCCCGCTGCCTGCTGCCGGTAATGGCGTAGTGGAGTCCGTGCCCCACCACCGCGCGCCACAAGCGCGGTGCCACGACGCCGGCGCCCTTGCAGAAATATAATCGCTAATTCGCTACCCAGCCCGGTAAGCCGGTAACTCGGCACGGCCGGGCCCCTCCCCGCCGACAAGGGATCGCACGCCGCGCCGCTGTCCGGCCCCACCCGTCACCCGTCTCAGTCTCGTCGCATGGTAGTGCGCCCGGCACAAGTTTTTGGACGTCCGGCGCCGGCGTCTCGGCCAAACCGGCTGGCTGGCCAACGTTGGCTAGCGGCCGGGGAGAGCGCAAGTGTGGGACGCGGGCATGATGATTGATGAGTGCTCTGGCATTATAATGTCGCTCGCTCGCCGGCCGGTGATCGGACCGTCGCGTGCCCCACCCGACCATCATGCACTGACTGCCGGGCTCTGTCTGTCGCGAGTTCACAGCAGCAGCGCAGCGCGGCGACGCCGGCCGGCAAGGAGCTTCTGTACCTTCTCCTCCTTCCTCAGTAGCTTTCCCGTTCGGAAAGGGCTCCCTCGGCTTGGTTCGACCGTGCCGGTCACCGCGAAAGTGAAAGGGAGATCGGAAGTATTAATTGCAGATTGCGTACGTACTTTTGTGCGCTTTTGCAAAGCCAAAACCATGGATTGTTCTCGCTCCTGCGCTTCCTTGGAGTTTTCCGGCCGGTGCCACAGCCGGGTCGGGTTTTCCGGCCGACGACGTGGACATCGTCAGCGCCTGCGATTGCGAGGAGAATGTTGTGTGAGCGGTCGTTTTTCTATTCACTTGCGCGGTGGCCCTCGCAAATGCAAATGATTCATTTTAAGTAGGTTGTAAGTGTTCAAAAAATAAATATATGGTTTCACACATATCACATTATTTTTCATTATTTTATAATAGAAAACGGTTATGCAATTATCGTAAATAACATTACATATTTCATAACATCTTTGACCACCTTTAAATTTGGGGACGAAGGACTGTAATTTCATATCTTATAGCACCAATTTGTCATTAGTAACTCATATAATTTTACTAAATTTAACTATAGTTTTTTATATTAGATTTAGATGCAGGTTAGTTAAATTTGACGGCAGGTGTCGGTGTCGGAGTGGTCGGGGTCATGTCTTGGAGTGTGCTGCCTGCAGGCAGAACGGCGGGTGGAGATGCTGGTGGCCTCCGCGGCAGCAGGCCGGCCGGAACATGGGGCGACAGACGGGTCGACGACGGGGCCGACAGCACATGGCCGGCGGTGGCCGCGCGCTCACGCAGCAAGAGACGCGGGCGCGAGAGCTATGGTCTTCAGAATCCGCATCGTATTTGGGGCCTTTTTCAGTGTTATTTTTCTTCAGTTTTCGTTACCAGAGTCTCTGAAAGCAGTAAACAGAAAGGCTCAATACGAGCCTCTGGCCAACAATCGATTCTCTGCAATCGCACGTGAATAGCTAGCTGGAGTGGATCGATCAATTTCATTGAGGTCCTGTGCTTGGTTTGCTGATTGTAGGCCTGTCCTGGCTGCTGTTTGGTTCATCGTTGTTTCCGACAAGAGCAACAAGATAAACAAGTCTTCACAGTAAGATCTGCTATTTTTTCAACTCAAGCAACCTTGAAGAGGAACCAACGAGCTGTGTTGTTTTTAGTTCGGAAACGACACCAAGTCCGCGGGATGGAGAAGATGAACCTCAAAAATAGTTGTTGGGGAGGCGACGAGTACAGAGCGCTGATGATTTGTTTTCTTCGAGTGAAGCTTTCTTGCTGTCAAAAGGGAACTGATCTGGATCTCTCGTGGACATGATTTGTATCCACTGCTCTTCACGCAGCAGCTGCTATGCTCTCTTTCTTTCTCATGTTTTTCTGCCATCGATCTCAAAGTATAAAATTGTATATGGTGTTCTCAAAGTGTTTGTTGAAATGCCGAGTACTCCAACAAACACTTAGACAATTATATGGAGTACCAGATATGAGCTATTTTGACAAGAGAGGAATTAAAGAGGATAAATCAAGTTTTTTTGGGGGTCGTGCGGTTACAATGTCAATAAAAAAGAGTGTTTCGTGTCAAGATTTCTAATATATTTTTTACAACTATATTAAGACTTCAAAACCAAAGTTATTAAGATTTTTTCATAACTTGACCATTATCTTATAAAGTTCACATTCAAAATTGAAAATTCATAGATTGCATATCTATAATTAATATATAAATAATATAAGCATAGATTGTCATATTACGACTAATCAAGTGAATTTCAATTGAACGTTGAATTATGTGGTCATCATTTACATACACATGAACTAATATATGCATAGATTGTCATATTACGACTAATCAAATGAATTTCGAATTATGTGGTTATCTTTTACATACACATGAATTATTCGTCGACGGAAGTCTCGGTGTTGTCAGTGTTTGAGCGAATAATAATGCAGCTTCACGACAAAAAAAATCTCCCGGTGCAACGCACGGGCATTTTTACTAGTTTGATAAAATTTCGTGATGACTTGAAATGAAACATCTATCTTTTTGTATCATGTAACGCCAATAGGTGTCTTGTATATAATAGATCTGTAAACTTATTTAGCCCTTGAGTTTCTTATGTGATTTATTGACATGTGCACTTGAGTCGAACATCATAGGAAAGACATGGAAAATATTAAGAATATCTATAATCTAAACAAAATAATATTGATAGTAACAATTATTAAGAATTATGTTGAAACATTGAGCATTATTTTGAATCTTGATAAGTTGTAAAGATATTTTAATGATATTACTTTCTTCTGGACTCATTCCGTAACAGGTTTATACATTTGTGGTCAAAGTTAGAAATTATGAATCCATCTATTCTTGAGAGTCACGTGTTTTGATGTAGTATGATTTATCTATTTTTTTATATCTATATATTTTATCTTGATGACGAATCCATTGGTTTTACACAATATGAGTTTGATGTATTTTTCTATCATGTAACATGTAACCACATGATGCTGTCAGTATTGTATACACAGCCATACATACATTCCGACATGTGTGTCTTCAACGTCTTCGGCTACTTCTTCAATCTTGTAGGGTGTTCTTAGTGATGGTCAAATATTTTTACTTTTATACTCAACTATATATATGTACATCTTGACCAGTTTAGTATATCTTTATACTCAACTATTATAGTAAACTTTTTTACTTTTATACTCAACTATATATATTTTGGTAAAAAAAACATTTCATATCCAAGCTGGCACATCATTACCTTGCAACGACGGTTGGAGCTAGTTAGTTAGTGCAGATTGATGTTTCTGAATGTATTTATTAGTATACAGTCACATCATAGTATTTTTTGGGTAAAAAAACGTTACAATCATTTTTTTCAGCCCATCGATATTTTTATGTGGTAGGTATTGTACCCTGTTTTGTTTTTTTAATATGGGCGTAGTTATTTTCACGAAAGTGTCTAGATATAATAAGGAGAGTCCAAGTCCCAAAACGTTATCTTTTAAATACAAATCACGAAAGACAGACAGTCTTTCCTCCTTGAATCATAGCCATAAATCATTGTTCTAACTGTCCAAATAATTTTAATGGAATAAGCGAGGGCTAGCTCATGTCCAAATTACTTTGAAATCAACAAAGGCTAGCAGTTGTTTCAGTAAAAACATACCCGTTCAAAATTGGTTAATAGGGGTTTTAGATATAAGCACTTGGCATCATCTTGGTTGTAAAGAGGGAGTTCCGAAATTAGAAGACGCCTATTTGCTCTCGATCACACTTGAATATTATTGTCAGTTTGAGTATCAAGTTCTGCATAATCCAAATAGTTCGCGTCGTCTGCTTGCATACCGTTTACATTTGCACTACCGGCATAACCCTAGGCTCTGAGCTCAAACCAATTGGCTTGACACTTCTATGAATTCCATGTCTCTTCCTCTTCAGTTGTACACAAATACAAATACAGGAGAACTCTCCAGAATGTTCTAATCAATCTACTATTTAGAAATATGATAAATTTTAACTAAAACATGATTAAATCAGTGACAGCGAGACGATTTTCCTTTCACCGTCGTTCATACTGACAATGCGCCGGCCGTTTGTCAGGTTTATCCGTACAACCATTCAGTTTTAAGGCTAAGTACACAATTAATCTCTCGAATTTTCTTTAGAGTTTTGCGGGCGGCGAGAAACGTCAAAGTCTTAACCTGGCATAAAATGAATCCCATCCGCTTTTTATCGTGTATGTGTGGCCACGCTTATTCCTCGAACGGTGGAAACTGGTCGTACTGTGTATATGTCTATATGTTGATGGGTCTAGTACTCATGTGTGCGTAAGATGTTGCTGTTTTTTTTTAAGAAACGTGCTGCTGATCTTTTTCAAGAATTTACTTACCGTTACGGGAGTCCATGACCTGTACGTTTTATCTTTTCATTATTATCGTGTCAAATAGATTATAGGCTACGTGACTACTATGTGTTAAATAAAGTAACGTAACTAATATGTTATTGTTAAATCCTAACCATAGATTTTAGATCTAACTATCAGGATAATTCAGATGATGTGGATTAATGTGGTGTCTCGAAAATAAAACCTCCGTATTGTGCTTTTAGTATATAATAGACTAGCATGGTGCCCTCGCAATGAGGATCAACGTGGCTGAGAAATAGATCTATTGTAGCCATTTCAACTTTATCTATTTTACCTGAAATATCACATATGGTTGATTATGTCACTTACAAATCAACCATCGACTTATACATGCTATTAAAGAACTGGTCGTGAATTATATTGTGATATTAAATCATGTCGGGGTAAAATTCCGTCAATTGCTATATTGGATGTGAAGTTAGAAAAAGCATTTTTGTGGTTCGAATCATATTATGCTTCACATGAGGAATACATCTAGAAGATATATTTAGATGCAAACAGGCTTAAAAAGAGTGTATAGCCTGGTTGCATGATGTGGTCGATCTTTAATGGAGCGGTATAAAAACTTTGCTAAGTAAAAAATCTCTGGTTTTATAAAACAGAGAGTATTCTTTCTCATCGTTGAAATATTAACCGCTTGAACAGTGAGAAATTTATTTTAATTGGTTCATATATTTTCCTTCTCATTTTTTCTTTTTTCTGAAGTATTAGATGTTTTCCCCTCTTTGAAAATAATACCTGACATTTTATACTCGTACGACATTATCCAAGATGCTACTTATACCATTACTTGTATACAAAAATATACAACTAAATTTAGTTATGAGTCTCAAAGTATTATAATAGATGTTCTATCTTTTGTACTCTTTCATTATATATTTGTACTTCGACACTCAATGTTAGAGCCATTTCAAGTTTTCTTGACAACATTAATTTTAAAATATCCATTACTAATATTTTTTAACCTACTCATATATCATTATCAGTTGGCTTTGACATCACTCGTATATCCAAACTGGTTTTCTGATATAGTTTAGTCATCTTGGTTTTCATCTAGTTTATGACAACTAAGTCACGTTCTATCAAATCATCATTATATCATTCTAGAAATCATTATACTCAAAGATTGCTTTGATTCAAATTTAGTGTGATAAACTAAAATTATTCCCAACATTTTCAATCCTACATATTAAATATCCCAATAGGAACAACTCTTACGAATTATCAGTTTTTACTATTAGTCCTCACCTACACAATCTCTTTGAACACGATGCCACCGCTAATTTTGGCCTCTAGCCGGTGAACAACACTCTTAATAGAGTCATGTACCAACCAAATATTGTAGGGAATTTTTGATTCACAAGAACATATAAGTATTAAGTAACTTATGAAAGCAATATCATGTCCTCCTAACTCTTAATTTGTTTATCTTGATATTTTAAATATCACTTCAAACAACTTTATATGTTTCTCTTGATATTTATATAGTAGTATCAATGTTGTCATCTCCCCCTTGTGCCACCACGAGGCGAATTAACCTTCACCTTAGTGTTGGTGTTGTGCTCAATCTTGATCCATGTTATATAGACCAATTATATTTCAAGCTATTTTCTCAACAATTTTTTTTATATCTTCCAGTATTGTTTTGAAAAATGTCATAGCCACCTTCCTCCACCAAGTATAGGTTACCTTTATTTCACTACCTATCTTAAGGGAGAATAGACCTGTAGAAAACATGTTGTATACTAATCATATTAACAGTCATATATGTCCTAGCTTAATGTAAACCCAAAAAACACAATCATACATTCAAAAAATCTAAATAATACTTATATGTGTAAGTTAAATCCTTATATCACTGTTATAATTAAAGTTTTCCCTCAAAAGTATAACATGTGTGAACTTGCAAAAAACAAACCATCATGTAAACATGCGGTTGTATGTTGTTCTCTGTATATAAGTAGTACTATAGTTGTGCATATGTTCTCTCATCTGTATATAAGTAGAATTCTTTTGACATTTTAAAATATACTGTTTACCAAAACGCCATCCCCATTTCCACAAATTCATTATGTGTCCTGGGTGCATACCAAAATTACACATGGTGATAGAACATTTTGATAGTAAATTTATTACTATTCACCCTTTATATAATATGGAGTCTCACTTTTTTTGGGAAAACATGGACTGTTTTTTAATGTTATCTTTGGCGCAGTTAGCTTCATGAGTTGGGAGAGCTTTTCTAGCACCAAACTTTGTATTTGTACGAATGACAGGCAAAGTATTGTTTTCTCGCGAAACAACTTTCTAAGAACATAGAATGTCGGGATGTACGCGAGAATATTTTGACATATCAAAACGTTTAAAAATATACAACCGCGTACCAAAACTTTATCACCACTTTTCATAAATTCATTGTGTCTCTCAGGGCGCATATTAAAATCACACGGTGATTGAACATTTTGCTAATAAGTTTACTGTTCACCTCGTATATAATATGGACTCTTTTATTTGTGGGAAACATGGACGTTTTTAGCGTGATCCACGGGGCAGCTAGCTCCATGAGTTGAGAGACCAATGGATTTACCTTTTAAAGTCTAGGATATGCAAACTTTTTTCACAGCCGTAGCTAGAGTCCTAGCTATATATGGAGATTGGCACGGTGGTATTGTACTATTTTAACCAAAAAAAAATTAAACAACGAATATTAGTTCCCACTTTTATATTTTTGACAGCCTGTCACGTTTTATTTTAGCAACAGCCTGTCACGTAATTAGCCTTTTTTAGGGACTGCCACGTCTTTAGCTGGTACGTTTGGTACCGTAATTTCAGTTTCCTCTTCCTATTTTATTGATACGTACGCGAACGTGTCAAACAGGACAACACAATTACATAACAATTTACTTTTTCATAAATCTCCTCTAAATTGGAACGTGTCAAACAAGACAACACAATTACGTAACAATTTACTTTTTCATAAATCCCAGCCGTAAATTATAGATCTAACCATCAAAATAATTCGAATGATGTGGGTTAACGTGGTGTCTCGAAAATTAAACCTTTGCATTGTGCTTTTAGTATATAATAGAAGATTGGAAGAACTAAGCCTCGGGTTGTCGCTCTAAGCTAACTAGTCGGTCCCACGACCATGAACCTGGAAACTGAGAACTGAGAGCTGCTATGCGTTCGGCGATTTTCTGGCCCAACGTTTGTTTTACGCAAAACCATGGCCCTTCGATGGTTTAAGATAATCAACATGGTCCAATGGATAGCGGTGTCGTACGTACAATATATCGGTCAAAGAATGTCAGATGCAGAGTAATTTCGTCATTATAGTCCTGCCACACTCAAGAAGCACCCCTAAGACTAGTCATAGTAGGGAGTATCATAGGTATCTCGCATATGATAGTAGTCTATGTTACTATCTCAATAGTAGGGAGTATCATAAATACTAGTATCATATAATCATGTATTTATTAGGCTATAGACTCATCTTGTGTCGAAATCCATTATATTACGGTATCTACATATGATACCATCATCACCTCTGTCTTCATTAAATACTCGACACATCATCATTTTTGCCTATGTGACATTTATCTACCTATGTTACTCCCACTATGACTAGTCTAATCATACTATTCAAAAAAGTGTGTACGAGTGCGAAAAACAGTTCTTGATCCCGAGCTCCAATACACCCGGTTTTTTTAAAACTCAAAAAAATTATTTTCCATCTAAAAATTTCTGCAACAAAACATACAAGTATATATACATGTTTATAAACATGTACATCCAAAGTTTCGGAGAAATATCTTTTCATACATGGCCTGCACAAAAAAAGACAAATATACCAAGTAAAATGATTTCTTTTCCACCTTTATCAGATCCACGGTTTTGTTATTTATTAGCCTAAAATACAACGTCTTATTGAAGGAAACTATACAATTATGTATATAACATGTATATGTATCCACAATCTTTTTGGGGGAACTTCAAAATGTCATTTTCAAAAACAAATTGTTAGACATGAGCAGTGGAGCCCGGGAGCACAGAGTCCTCTCTGGTGTGAGTGGAGATTTGGTGATCCGGATCTCGAGTGAGTTATCAATATTATATTATACAAGTGTGCAAAATGTAAATAAAAATACTTCACGGTTTGAGCACCACTAAAATGAAAAATGTACAATCTGAGTAAAATGAACAATATGTAGTTTCAAATTTTCAACTTTTTTATTTTTTCTGGCTCAAAATATATTGTATTTTGCGTGTTTCTAGGATATATATCATTGTGAACATGCTTGATTTTAATCAAATTATGTTGAAACTTTTAATTATGAAAAAAGACGGGATCAATGGAGCTCGAGAACCCAAATGACTTGCGGCTATTTGTTTATTATTCGTGAACTAGCTCACTAAAAATCATATACGATGCAACGAGATTGCACACCATATTATAACGGTTTTTCTATTTCCCAAGCAACTAAGAGATTCCCTAGTTAATGCTAATAGCTACTCAAATTAAACATTAAAATATGTGCAGGTTCAGTCGACAAGTAAATTTTCTCTATAGATTTAGGTGTCAACTAAAAATATTTATTAGTAAATCAGCATGAAATCACTCCCATAT
Organism: Poa annua; assembly: GCA_026929855.1. Taxonomy (NCBI): domain Eukaryota; kingdom Viridiplantae; phylum Streptophyta; class Magnoliopsida; order Poales; family Poaceae; genus Poa; species Poa annua. The sequence goes on from CM049433.1 coordinate 80,746,628, forward strand.
TTAATTAATACCCCTCTCGTCTCGGGTAATACTATTTGCATGTGGACCCATATATATGACTTAAGAGATAATATGCAAAAAATATTTTACTTGCATCATCAACACTATGAAGCCATAACTTTAGGGAATCCTATAGCCACCCATCAGCATTGGAGGCAGGATAGGAGCGTGAGTCCACTATTAAGGTGTTGTAGGGAGACACGTTGGTCAGAACTTGTAATTCCCAAAATATGGCTTTTTGGCTGATGTTTTCTATTCTGATTCCGTGATTATTAAAAGATGTTGCAACGTGGTGTTGTGGTGCATAAATATAAGTAACATTGTATATACATCATGTCTTTCCTTGGTAGTTGAATTGTGGGTATTCTTGAGCACCTGAAAATGGCCTTAATGACTCCTAGGTCACTATGACGAGTACATGGACGACCAAGTAGTCCATTAGCTCTTAGACGACGGTGCATGTGAATGATGCTATGTATAATATGTCTGGCGCTTTTTGACTTAAACTTTAATTGTTTGGTTAACTCTAATGTTTCGGGATGAAGCTCGCAATGTGGTATTCTACAAAAAATGTTTTCAATAATATGGTATGAGTAGTTGGATCAGATATCTGCTACATGAAAAATCATAAAGCTTGAGGTGAGATTCAAAATAAATATAATTATTTATGCTAAAGTTGCATACTTATCCATGTATCGCTTTGTAAATTTTGTATCATAGCTTATATGTTGCTCCAAATTTAAATTTACCAATGAATAAAAAATAAATTAGTTTTAATACAATACACCGTACAAGCATATGTTATATTGGTTTTAAATTCATTACTCATTACAAATACATTTAAGCAAAATCTTCTCCGATGCGATAAAGTAATAAAAGAAAAACCACATCTCTTCTCAGATTAATTTTAGCCACCCGCATAAATATATTTCATATGTGTATGTATGCATACCTATCTTGGCAAAGAACTCTAAATCATGTGCTAGAAAATATCTTGTTATTGAATTTATGATTAGGTATAATTAAGATAGAAATATATATATATGAAAATAAAGGGGATACTGTCACAAAATTGTTCACAAATAATTTCCGCACCAGATGTCATTGTATTGTTACTGCAAGAAGTAAGAAGAGTACCATAGCCAGTGGAAAGATTGCGGGGTTAAGTGGGGAGGATTTTGGGGAAGGGACTGACACACGTATACCCTGTTTTGGGTTCCATGACGGTCGCAGAACCCTAGGTGATGCTATAATTCAGTAGATGCAATTTTTTGTACATGTTACCATTTGTATGAGAGGTTAACCCTAATGTTTCCTGTAGGCCGGCTTATAAAGGCGGCCAGATTTAGGGCTTACAAGGAAGGTTTAATTGACTAAGGGATGGAGTACTAGACTAATACAACCCGTTGTACCGCTTTGTACTGCAAGTTTTCAAGATGCTTGGCCTCCACCTTGACTTCCCGAAGCCGGATTACTTTTAGGCTTACGCTTCGACCTACTGAGCCCGACAAACATTACAACTTTTCCACCAGTGGGCCACCATATGGCAGGTCGGCTTAAGTCCACCTTGTAGGGATATCCATTTGGTATATCGATCCCCAACACATACGTGATGCACTCTCTTTCATTAGAATGAAATCACTTGAAAATGCCGCACAAGAGATAGATTAGTCGAAAAAATATTCAGTTCAGATTGATGTGAACCCGAGACTCTTTCTCTTAGAAGAGAGGTGGTGCAATATATTTCATATACTATTTCGAACCGTTTACTGATTCCACAACTTCACTGGAGACTACCATTTGTTAGTGTCTCGAGTGATTTTTGTACTCCATATGTTCGTTTTATATGGTTTTTTAGATATAAGGCACGACGCGCCCTTTAAATTAATAAATCGTTTTTATAAGGTGCGTTAGTTTTTTAAAAGTTAAACCACAGTAACTTTGGCCGAGTGTTTAGAATTCACATCAAAATTATCAACATTTATTACAGAAAGCTGTATCAATAAATTCATCATGAAGTGTACTTTCATATTTTGTTTATTTAGAATTGTTAATGTTAGCATTATTTACTATAACAATTAGTCAAAGCTAGTTTAGTTTGACTTTTCAGAAAAATAATACATATGAATGGAGGGAGTAACTCATGTGCAGTTTTCTTTAGCATGTGGAAGTATTTCCTTGCTTGGACTTTATAGGTCCTTATTTGTATTTTCAGGCAGGCCCCACAAAGATGCGACTTCTTTTGGAGGGATGAGAATGAAGGGGCTACGACTGTGGTGCGGGCAATGTGTTAGTGAAGATAAATGTGCCTCGAAGGACTAGTGCGGGCTATCCGGCAAGGTGAGGCGAGGCAGGGCGACTGACGATTAACGGGATAGACATGTAGCGGTTACGTCGGTAGAGAAGTCAGTGAGCCTACCGAAGAATACCGAAGAGGAGGCTAGAAGTTAGGATTGAGACTGAAAAAGGAAGAAAGATTTGTGGGATTGAATGAATAGCAAGTTCTGAGGTAAAAGAACCAAACCGAGCCGGTACGAGTACGAAGCAGATGTGCATAGGCGAAGGCAACTAGGGTTTTCGTCCCAGCCTCCGACGATGTCGTTGATCTTCTGTTCCTCCCGTTTACTGTTTTATGTGTTTTTTGTGCCTTCATCTGGGTGGTGCAGCGACGGCTACATCCCAATGCCGGAATAATGTACTCCCCGCCCTATCCACACTCCGGTGGCACGTCTAGCACTAGCAGAGGGTGCGTGGAGTTGTATGTCCGGCGGATCTTGTCTGTTTTCGTGTTCGTTTGTGTGGTTGCAGGTCAGATTATTCCGATCTATATTTCTCATCTTTGACAATGGTTGCTGCTTTGATGCGTTGGCCCCTTAGAACCCGACGACTCCCGATCTTTCTACTACAACAAGCTCTCCCGGGTTTTACCAGACTCCAGTGAGGGAGGGGCGAGGGTAGCGGCGCGCCTTCGGTTCGCTCCAGTGTTCGTAGTCGTCGTTAGGTGGTCAAATGACCTATTTATATTTTTATTAGTTTTTGGGTCTTTTGTAATGTTGTGGATGATTAGTAGAGCAGTGGTCTTTTTCACATAAAAATGCAAATTGAACGTACAACTAAACAATGGCCCAAGTTTAGAAGTCTTGCAATTTTGCTAGTGTGGCACGAGCATTGTGAAATTGAATGTTTCTAGCGATGACATAAATCATTGGTTTTTCCAGTACTTTTCTCGAAAGGTACTCTACGAGGAAGAAAGGAATTTTTTGGAGGCAGACATCATCTTTCCTGAAGACCTTAACGCCGACCTGTGGAAGATTAAGTCTTAAAGGTAGTACTAGTAAAAGTCTGAAGAGAATACGAATAAAGAAGCAGGCGATCACCCGTTTGCCTATTGTTAGGACCATTCAGATTCAGGCCTCATGGAGCCCAGGATTGACCGGCTCCTTGGCCCTTGCTTACTATATTTTTCGTCATTATTTGTTTAGTTTCTTCTCCTCGTCTTTCCTAAAGCATGGAATTTGTTAGGTCAAGCAATCATCACCAAATCCGTTTAAAATTACCCCCGTGTGGCCCATGCAGTTCTTAGGTTAACCAATCCCTTCTCTGCCACACATGTGGACTGTCTCAGATGGACTCCAGCAATTCGGTTGTCTACTTGAATTCTTGCAACAACCTCTGGACTTGCAATGCAAGTGAAACACATCAACGCCAAGTCTTGATTACATGTGACCACTAGAACTTGCAGTTCAAATGTAAGGAGCTGTATTATTTTTTGAACTTTTAAGGAGCTGTATTATGACAAGGGAAAAAACAGACAAGGTGTAGACGCCTCGGAGAACACAAGGTCCAATCGACATAGTACTGGAGGCGCAGCCCCGCGGTTATTGCGGGCTACCTCGTGCCCGCACGCTGCAGCTAGCAGCTGCACAGACAGCCACATGAGTTTCCTGCCACATCACCTTGTGTTTACCAGAATTATTACAGCGTAAGAAATAAGTTACCATGGATTTGTCATTCAGTACTTCCACCGGAGTATAGCACTACCAATGCAGCAATGCTGGAAAGAACAGTGTAAAAGAATTTTGCATTGGCGTATCCAACGATTGGCAAGTGTGGATGGATTTGAGCCTGGTAGATCTCAATTCAATGCAGCGGAACAAATGTTTGTCAAGTGTGGGTCACAGTAGTGTCCAATCTCCTGTCCTTCGGTCTCCACCGGCCTCCAGGTTGTATTCGTATGATTACCGATCGATACAGCCATCTGAACCAATGAGCCATGAACAGCGTGCGTGCCCTAATTATTTCTCGTAATGTGGGCAGCTAATGGCGTGTACACCAGTACATCCGTGGGGACGGTATTCGGTACACCGAGTTTGTTTACACTTAATTGGATTGTCTCATGATACTCGGATCTCACTGTACCCAACACGGCAACACCTAAGATACAGTAGCACATTCATCTTTTTCTTCAGACAAAGATCTATGCTTGCGGCATGCAGCAACGTGCTGCATGCATTGTATAGCCTTGCATTTTAAACTAGAGCCTTCGATCTCAATTTAACAACCAAGGGTTCATCGATTTAACAACCAAGCTTCCGAGTCTGCTCACCAAGTTTTTCATCAGTATTGTATTGGGTAGGTGCAATATCAAGGGGTCGACATATATAAAACTTGGTGGGCAGGTCGATCGGACCCAGGCATCTGTCTAATTTGCCAACCGAGAAACCGGTCACACTGCGTGATCAGTGGATCGCTTTCTACGACAAGTAGTACATCATGCATGTGTTGCATTCAGTTGCAGAACACCTCCTTGTTCTTGGCCTCTTGCAATCGAGCACATCACCGCGCTGCCATCTTATATATAGGACATATATACGGCCAAATAGGAATGGTGGGCATTAGGCTCCTGGCTAATAATCGAATAGGGGTTTAACACTGATTGGCTGATCCAAACAAAACCGTGAGACATGAGTTTTAAGACACGTACACATGCTCCAACAGTCCTCATCTACGTCGATCAGCAGCGGTGCCCCTGTGGGAGCAGAGACGGAATTTAGCCGGGTCCATGCACGTCCATTGTCTGATCGATGTCAGCTCCACGCAGCAACCAGACGTGGACCGCACGCCCCCCTCCCAGAGTGGACGCCCCATCGATCGCAACAAGAATCCACCGCCTCTGATCCACGGAAAAGGAATTTATGGAATTCCATGATCTTGATCCATCAGCCTTTCGGCAGGCCAACTGCAGCTTTCAACACCCCTAGTTTTATGAGTAAACATCCTTGTTTACCAGCTGATGCTAAGATCGTCGTCTTCTTCCTCTCTCCCTCTCGCTTTCGACCTTTGTCCCTAGCCGCTTGGGGCGTTGCGATTCAGGAGAATATCTGGTTTCTGGAGCAAGTTGCAGGATGATCGAACTGGGAACGGGACAACGCTGGGTTTTGTTCGCTTCCTGTCGTCGTCCCCGGCGGGACTATGTATAAAACTGGTGTTTGGTCACGCGTGATGGTCAAGCCGCAGGTGGTCACTGGTCAAGCTCGTTTGAAGCTGGAACTAGTCACCATTTTCTGGGAGGGAGCTTTCAGACGAGTTCACAAAAAAAGATGTTCGTACTACTCTACCTACTAGCAGCAATTTTAGGCACCCTTGGTGTATGTATCCATGGGACCCTTTCGTTTAAACGAATAAAGAAAAGGCTCTCAAGTAATGCTAAATACTCTTTCCTGAAAAAAAAAACAAGGGTATAATTTTTTGTCAAAAATAGAAAATGATGTAAATTTTAACCAAGTTTTGTACGTATGAAGTTTTTCTAACATCTAGAATGCCAAACATATGTTCTAATATTACATTCTTATTATTCTTGCCAGGTTTTTCTATAAATTTACTCAAATGTTACATAGTTTTGACTTGAAAAAACAATGATAAATTGATAATACGCCTAGTTTTTACAAACTGAAGAAGTAGAATGTGCATGACACAAACATGGTCAATTGTGGATTGTAGAATGCCATTAGCATCCTGTCAGCTGCCCGGCTAGCTATGAGCATAGGTAAGCAATAAATTATTCTAAAAAAGGGTAAGCAATAAATTTGGTTTGTTGAACAAGCATGCAAAGGGCGGGAAACTAGGGTCCGTCATGACATCCGATCAAGTGTGTCATCTGAGGGCGAAGGGGGAAGGAGGGAGGAATGTTCCCAAAAGGACCATTGCAGCCCTGGGTGGATTTGCTCCATTAGTCAATTTGATACGCGAAAAAAGATCCAAGAAGAAAATGCCCAATCATGTACTCCGTCTGGTCCATTTTAAGTGTCGCACGAAATGAACTAGCGATGCATAAATGTGTAGTATGAGCTGCGACATTTAATTAGGATCGGATAGAGTATTTCAGAGCCAGTGCTTACAACGTACGGGAATTAACGATGAAAATTGATATGAGGGTGCTTCCTGCTTGAAATCCAATCATTCTATATGCACAGAAGCATATCGGAATTGCTTACTTTTAGCTAGCTAAGAATTCATTTAGTGCTCATACCGAGTTTTACATTATCAGCTTTGCATCGTGCATTCCTATGAATTGTAAATCCTGTCGCAACTAAAATTTTCAAGAGAGAACGTTTAATTTTGCTTGTGAGTTGTAATATGGTGCGAGTTCGATGATATGTCATCTGCCTGAGAATAATTAGTCACATCGTCAGCATATACTACATGTTCATCTTCCTTCTGCTGAGGAGATGGATTGATGGCATACATCTTCCCGTAATTATATCTAATCTCTTCATACATCTAATCAGAAAAGAAGACGGCGACGCTACCAGCAGAAATATCTACAAATGGCTAGTGGAGAAGAATTTTAGGGTTACTATTAAAATCTGAGTGGAATGGATTCGCCATCAGTAGCAAAACCCGTTCCTACGTTTAATCGAGCTAGCCGCCCCATGATTGGCCGATAGCTAGAGAAGACTGAACACGGCCCTAGACAGCCTGCTCCGGATTTCAACTCCGGGTCTTCAACTGTCGCCGTCGTGACCTCACCATCGATCTCCATTTGCGCAGCAGCCCTACCTAGACTTCCGATCGATCGATCGGTCAGCAGTCTCGAGTAGTCAGAGGCCACGAGAATAATACTAATAGTAAGCGAAGAATAAATGGTGCTCAAAGGTCAAATCGAATCTGCCGCGTATCCGACCCAACTTTCGTCTGCAGATGCACGCGCTGTTTGACAAGAACACAGCACCACTGTGCATGCATATTCTCGCGCGAGCCGAGACACGTCAAGCCGTAGCCGTCATCTTCCCGGATTGACTCCCGCGCACGGCCTTCCTGTTCCTGCACCGCGCTATAGCTCGTCGTCTTCCCGGCGATCGATCGAGGGACCACCCACCCACCCCCAACCAGCGGCGCGCGGACGCTCGGCGCGACGACCGGCCCGGCCGGAGCACTGACCTTTGTCCGCTCCTCACGCGACGGAGGCGGCCGCCGCGCGCGCGCGGGGAGCGGGATAGGTCAAGGCGGCAGACAGATGTGGACGTCGTTTTCATCGGTCGGACTCAGGGTGCTGGAATTTCTGGCCTCCGGCGGATTCGTTCCAGGTGCTAATGCGCTCTGGGGCCCGTGGCTGATGGCGCCCTCCACTCAGAGCCTCTCTCTGCCTACCTGATTCCCATTGTCTGCGACTCTCGAGAGCTGGTCGGCAATCGTCGTGTGACCACGGTCGCCGGCCGGACCGAGCATGTGCAGGTAGCTCCGGCACGTACCCTATTTCTCTTCTTTCTGTTTGCCGCCATTGGAGAGCGGCGGAGACAACAGGGGTGCCGGAATTTTCTTTAGACGCGGAGCTTGCTTCCATGAAACAGCTTTCCGTCCCGCTTTATAACTAAAACCCAACGACCGAACCGATACAATGTGATGAGGACACCCTTTACAGAGCAGATCAAAGATAAATATTAAAAAACAAAATAAACCGGACTTTGCACCAAACAACCACGGGATCGAGAAAAACCGCTGCTCCTCGACGGCGCCCCCCAAGAGGATGACGACGCATAACGCCGCCGCCGTCGATACCGATGGTCAAGGGTTTTCACCCAAAACCCTAATGCGGAGAAGGTGCACACAGCGATGCCTCCAAGAGGGTTACGACAACCGCTGGCGTCAAAGCGTAGAGCTTTCGCTCGGTAACACCTTCTTACCACACCCGGTATCGCGAACCGACCATAGTCTTCGAGTCAGGCCACCACAACACGATCTGGGAGCCGCTATTGCCGAAACTTAGCCAGCACCAGTAGCTCCCTCCGCCAACTCCTCTCCATCCACGTGGTCAGAGAAGGACCATCACCACTGCCGCGCCACTCGCCGCCAAGTCGACCGTGTAGTCCACCTTCAGGCCGCGGTGAGTTCGCTGTCTCCCGCTGATTAGTTCATTCGCAGTGTTTTTTTACTTAAGTTTTTTTTAGGGAAAGTTCATTAGCAGATGGCGGCCTTGCAGGATGTGCTTGAATACTTGCTGTGGCCTGTGACTGTGGGTGGACTTACAAGCGGTCCGCCAAGAAATGACATTACAGATCCAACTAGATACTGTACTGTATCTGAAACATCCGCATAGAAGGCCCAGTCAAGGATGGGGCGTAGGCCCAACTGAAAACATCTGCCAAAATATCCTGGGCATTTACTATTTGACGCCTTGAGCATCATTTGGCGGGTTGACACTGAAGGCTCCCGCCTGGTGGGCCATCCCAGGTAGAGTTTCTTTTCTTTCATGTTGTTTTGTTTCTGTTGATTTAAGGCTTTTACCTGTTTTCCTTTCGTTTAAAACTAATACTCCCTCTGTCATACAAAAGATATCTCACTTTTGATCACATTTGGATGTATCTATACACTAAGTCATGTCTAGATACATCTAATTTTTTATCAAGTTGAGACATCCTTTATTGGACGGAGGGAGTAAGTAATTTTGATTTTGTGTAGCTCGCAACTTTTTATGAAGGCCGTGAATCTATTTTTTATAATCTACGGATATTTTATTCCAAATATAAAGAATTTGTGAACCCACCCCACAATCTTCTGGTACCTGCGTTTTTTTGGAACGACACAAATATTATTTTCAATCTCGTGTAATTATTTGGTCTATACGAACATATTCTAAACTCTTGCGAACCTGTTCTTGAAATCCAGTAATATTTTCTGAACTTTCTACACTAATATTAAAAAAAATGTCATTTCTAATATATAGAACTAGATAAACACCCTGCACATTGCACTGAGAATTTCATTAAGAACTTTATAGAAAGGAAAATGTATAAAACACGTGAAATATGAAGTTGTTTCCTGAAAGGTGTAAAAATCCCAAAATAGTCGAGAGGTGAGGCAGAGGTATGGCTAAAAAATAGATGATGTAATTGCACGTACAATATATATAATTAATGAATATTGGTGATGACATAAATAATCGATTAATAAAAGAATGGATGATGTGAATAGCGGAAAATAATTAGTGCACATTACCGAGATTTCATTTTATAAGAAGTATAGATTTATTTTAAAGAAGATCTAATCTTGCTTAATTTTTGGACAAAAGAAAAATGGCCTAGTTAACGGACTAGTATCCTTGTGTGAGGATTGTCTTGTCAGGGACGCCCTATTTGCCTAGGGATGCCAAAACGGCCCCAGCTATCCCACTCAAACTCTCGTTTATACATGTCTAAAATGTGTGTCCAAAATTTTATGCTAGTCATGTATAAAATGAAGTTTAAGTGGGATAAATGGGTCCCGTTTTCACATCCTTATGCCGAAGGCTATGTACTGTACATGTTTACCTAGTGCAGTGGCACTCGATCGGGAAACCAATTGGAGCCGTCAAACAGTTGGTTAGTTTCCTCCCTTTTTGTGTAGAGTGGGCCATATGCCCAATGCAGTGGAATACACTGGCATATACTAATCTTTCTCCGAGTGTTAAGCGTCAGTGTTAAACTCGCATATATCTATGTCGACGGAAACCTGATTTTGGCCGAATCCCACGGAAAAACTCACCGGACCTGAATCATCTAGCGGCTAACAAACCTCTCCTCATCCCCGCAAAAAAAAACATCTCGTCATAGTTGGTATCCTTGTTTTCACGAAAACAACAAGAAGTCGTGATCTCACAAACTGTTGGGCGCGCGTGCAAGATTAGGACATGTCATAAGCGACCTTGCATAGCCAAAGACAAAACGCTCATCACGCAGGTGGTAGCTCTAGCTGGCTGCAAACAAATTCCAAAGGTTTATGCCTACGGTTAGGTAGCCTGCTAGCCGGATATGTACAAGAGGCGGCAGCGGCACCGCGGCCGGACAGTCGATCGACAAGGACGGGCTCATCCCCTGGCAATGATGAATTGATGATTGATATCGAAGTGATAAACCGATCGGCTTCTGTGGACGCAAGCATGGCTGTTTGTTCATATGCGCGCAATGGCGCCAGATCGATGCTGAAGGTTCGGGTCTCCGTCGGTGCCCGCGTGCGGTGCGGTGACTTGTTCATGTCACCTGAATTTGGATATGTCGACTCGCGCGTCGTCATCTGGATAGGTAGTGCCAAGCCCAGCTGAGGGATCAGCTAACGGAACCTAGCAAATCAACTCTCCAAGCTCTTACGGACGGTGCAATTTGGCGAAACACTCGACTGCTTGAGCAACATCGCCGTCCTTCAAAAAGAAAAAAATCCAGCAGCGTTAAGGAGACTGCGAGGTAGCAATGCATGTTTAAACTTTAACGGGAGTCGAAGCTAGCTATGTGCTTGATCTATTTCTAGCACGGCACATATAAGATCAAGGACTAGTATCGTAGCTACCGGATCAAGGACAATGCCCATACAAGCGAAAGCTTCCTTTCTTTTTCCTGCGACGACGACTGAATGGTACGTACTCGATATGGGCGCCATTTCTTGTCTAGAGTGCGCGATCATCTCTCTCTGTTTGCATTTTCGCATGGCGTTATCAGTACGACCAGCACAAAGACAAGCAGGTCCACTTGAGTTGCCTCGTTCTAAACGCCCCGCCAGATTGCTAACCAGTCGTACTACACTACATTTTCAGTAGGAAAAAACGATATATTAGCTAATGATTTTGGCTTATCTTGAAGTATATATAGGTTTTCCTGTCGTGGTGGTATCACGGCAGACGCCATAGGATGGCTAAAAGTGTGGGGCCGATGGACGCTGGTGGATCCGGGGAGGGCTAGCGAGCTAAGGAGCTCACACGAAGGACGACACGGAAACATCCAAACCGACTTGAGGGAGAATGAAACCGCAGGAACACACGAAGAACACACTCTAAACCACAAGCAACCACAAACACACACGATGTACCCCGGTTCGGGGCCCTCGTGAGGAGGTAACACCCCTACTCCTGCCTTGCTTCTCTCTATATGTGTCACTCAAGATCTACAAAGGTGCTCCTAGAGCTGTTTTGCCTCTCTCTCTAGGATGAACTCAAGAACAAGGGTGAATTACTCAGGAAGGAGGAGTAAATGCTCTAGCAGTGAATGAGACTATAGTTCTGGCCCTCTTCCTTGTCCTCTCGTCCCACAGGGGGAGTTATGGCGCTATATATAGAGTTCCTGCCGGGTTGTCCGGGAACCCTAATTCCTCCGGGCCCCCCAGACAACAGCACCCGTCCAACGGTAATGTCGACACCTCTACCACGACCTAGCCGCCGGGCTATCCGACATAGGCCGGGGTAGGCCATGATGCCTCTTGCTGCAGCCGCCGCCGTCCTAGATGATGACGCTTCCCCTGCCAGAGACAGGACGTGCCTTCTCCATGCCTTGTCTCCTGTCAGTCCGTTGCTAGTACAGAGGTATAGTCACGTCGCCCTTGTCTTGTGCCCTTTGTCCCGCGCCCGTGTCAGACGGGAGGTGACCTTTCCTCCGTGTCAGACGGGTCAGTGTCCTGCCCCTGTACTTGCCCTGCACTTGTACTTGCCCTTGACTTGTTGCCCGACATGCGAAATGTCGGACACATCCTCCTATCCCGGCATAAGTATACCGGGCTTCTCTCCGTGCGCCGGCCTGGTTATGCCGGGCCCGGACCTCCGACATACCTCACCCGGCCCGAACATGTATGTCGGATCCTCCTTCCTGCACAACACATATAGATAGAGATCTCGGACACGGTTATGTCGGTTAGAACATGTCGGCTACCTCCGACACAAGACTAAGTCGGCCAAACATACAGCTTGGTCTGGCTGGGACCCCTTGCCTTAACCCTACCCGGGGGTAGCCCCCCGACACTAGTCCCCGAAGCTGGTGTAGTCCTACAGCCTTGGATGAAGGGCTGCATCAGCTTTAACCTGACAACTGCCTTGAACCAAAAGCCGGCATAACTATGCCGGGCAACTTGATTGCTCTGACTTGCCCAAGTCGGTCAGTCAAGGCCCTGCGACACCACGATGTCGGCCTGATGAGAAAACTCCGGCATGCCTGTCCCGACTTACTGTAAAAATCATCCGACATGGCCATCTCGGTTTGTCACCGAGTTCTTAGCCATCCCGGGTTATTGTTCCGGTACCCTTGATATCACTGAATCTTTGTCTCAGATCTTCGCCGAGACGTGTCACACATACGCTGCCCCATTCCGAGAAACGCGCCACGCGGTCTGACACGCTGTCCCGAAAACACCGTGCTGGTCCCACCAGCCGTCATATCTAACAGGCACTCGAGTAGTTTGAGCACCCGAGGCGCCTCCTCGATTCCTGGGCTGGCGACCGCACCCGATCCGCAGCCGACGGTTGCCATTCTGTAACCCACGGTGCGGCCGATCGTGTGGCCACAACCGCTCCACTCGCGCCAACCGCCGCACGCGCGATCCCACGATCGGCTCGAAACCAGCGGGCGGGAAAACCTAGCAACTGCCTCTTCTCCTTCCCTCTTAAATACGGCGGCGGGGTTCCTCTCCTTCCTCCGCATTCTCTTCTCCTTTGCTCCCCTTCTGCTCCCGAGCGAATCGCCGCCGCGACGCACGCCGCCTACGCACCGCACGCCGGGGAGCTCGACGCCGGCGACCGAAGTTCGCCTCGCTGCCGTCGGGACGAGATCCTCTCGCTCTACGGCACCAATCTCCACGGTAAGGTTCCTCCCGAGGCTTGAACAGATTGAACCGCGGCTCGGCCGAACCTAGTTCATCCCCCTTCTTCGGTAGAACAGGTTAGAACCAGTGTTAATTTCTCCGCAGATCATTGTTTCCGTCATCACAACACCGCTATAGGTTTCTCTTCACCAGATCTCGCCATACCTCTTCAATAGCGATTCACCATTGTACTGCTAGCGGTTCTTCCTTGCTAGAACCATTTAACTTCCTTTTAAATGGTCTCGGTAGATCTTCTTCTGTCGTGGTGGTATCACGGCAGATGCCATAGGATGGCTAAAAGTGTGGGGCCGATGGACGCTGGTGGATCCGGGGAGGGCTAGCGAGCTGAAAAGCTCACGCGAGAGAAAACAAGAAACGAACACGAGCCGACCGAGTTCGGCTCGAGAACAAGCAAACACACACGACACCACAAACACGCACGATGTACCCAGGTTCGGGGCCCTCGTGAGGAGGTAACACCCCTACTCCTGCCTTGCTTCTCTCTATATGTATCTCACAAGAACTACAAGGTGCTCCTTGAGCTGTTTTGGTAAGAGCTAGGATGAACTACAAGTAAGGAAGGAGTAAATGCTCTAGCAGTGAATGAGACTATAGTTTTGGCTCTCCGGTTGGTGTCTCTTTTTCTTTTCTCTCCCTTCCTCTCTCCCTCACAGGAGGAGTTATGGCGCTATATATAGAGTTCCTGCCGGGTTGTCCGGGAACCCTAATTCCTCCGGGCCCCCCGGACAACAGCCTCCGTCCAACGGTAAGGTCAACACCTCTACCACGACCTAGCCGCCGGGCTATCCGACATAGGTCGAGGTAGGCCATGATGCCTCTTACCTCAGCCGCCGCCGGCCTAGGTGATGATGCTTCCCCTGCCAGAGACAGGACGTGCCTTCTCCATGCCTTGTCTCCTGTCAGTCAGTTGCCAGTACAGTGGTATGGTCATGTCGTCCTTGTCTCGTGCCCTTTGTCCCGCGCCCGTGTCAGACGGGAGGTGACCTTACCTCCGTGTCAGACGGGACAGTGTCCTGGCCTTGTACCCGCCCTTGACTTCCTGCCCGACATAGGATATGTCGGACATATCCTCCTATCCCGGCACAAGTATGCCGGGCCTCTCTCCGTACGCCGGCATGGCTATGCCGGGCCCAGACCTCCGACATACCTCACATGTCCCGCACCTGTATGTCGGATCCTCCTTCCTGCACAACACATATAAATAGAGACCTCGGACATGGTTATGCCGGTTAGAACATATCGGCTATCTCCGACATAAGTTCAAGTCGGCCGAGCAGACAACTTGGTCTAGCCGGGACCCCGCACACCAGCACCGTAACTCGGGCGTTGCACAAGAGAGTGCCCCTAGGCCCAGCTACACGAAGATGTCTTAGGCTTGCTCCCAAAGACATCTTCGAGAAGCTGGTTCTCAGGAGAAATCTCTGCCTTTGCCTGAATGAGAGTGAGGGGCTGGGGGTCTATTTATAGCACCACCAGGGGAGACAGCCTGGCCCTCGCTCCCTCCAAAGGGCGTCCCTTTACCTCTCGAAGAGTCATATGACCTTTGGCGCCAGGCAAGGGATAGTTACCACTGTAAACTCGGATATTTTACCCTCGCCTTTACCCTACCCGGGGGTAGCCCCCCGACACTAGTCCCCGAAGCTGGTGTAGTCCTGCAGCCTCGGATGAAGGGCTGCATCAGATTTAACCCAATAATTGCCTTGAACCAATAGCAGACATAAGTGTGTCGGGTAACTCCTTTGCTCCGACTTGCCCAAGTTGGTCACTTAAGGCCTTGCGACATCACGATGTCGACCTGATGAGAAAATTCCGGCATGCCTGTCCGACTTACCGTAAAAGTCGTCCGACGTGGCCGTCTTGGTTTGTCATCGAGTTCTTAGCCAACCCGGGCTAACGCTCCGGTATTCTTGATATCCCTGAATCTTTGTCTCAGATCTTCGCCGAGACGTGTCGCACGTACGCTGCCCCATTCCGAGAAACGCGCCACGCGGTCTGACACGCTGTCCGGAAAACACCGTGCCGGCCCCACCAGCCGTCACATCTAACAGGCACTCGAGCAGTTTGAGCACCCGAGGCGCCTCCTCGATTCCTGGGCTGGCGCGCGCACCCGATCCGCCGCCGACGGTCGCCATTCTGTAACCCCTGGTGCGGCCGATCGTGCGGCCACAACTGCTCCATTCGCGCGAAGCGCCGCACGCACGATCCCACGATCGGCTCGAAACCAACGGGCGGGAAAAATTAGCAACTGCCTCTTCTCCTTCCCTCTTAAATACGGCGGCGGGGTTATTTTTCTTTCTTCCTCCGCATCATCTTCTTCTTTGCCTCCCTTCTGCTCCCGAGCGAATCGCCGCCGCGACGCACGCCGCCTACGCACCGCACGCCGGGGAGATCGACGCCGGCGACCGAGGTTCACCGCGCTGCCATTGGGACAAGAAACTCTCGCTCCGCGACACCTTTCTTCACGGTAAGGCCCTCTCCCGAAGTTCGATTGGATTGATTCATGGTTCGGCCGAGGTAGTTCATCCCCGTTCTTCGCTAGAACAGGCTAGAACTAGGGCTAGCTTCCTCGTAGATCGTTGTTTTCGTCACCACCATACCGCTATAGGTTTCTCCTCACCAGATCTTGCCATACCTTATCAATAGCGATTCACCATTGTACTGCTAGCGGTCCTTCCTTGCTAGAACCATTTAATTTCCTTTTAAATGGTCTCGGTAGATCTTCTTCCATGCTACTCGGGCCTAGATTCTGTTTCAGCGCCGGGAGGCCCCGACTTATCGCAAGTCTCCTCTTGGTGCCCCCGACTTACCATCTTCCTTATGCTGCAGGACAGCTCCGACATGTCTTCTGAGAACCCCGACATGGGTACTGAGGGAGTCCGGGGAGGATGGGAAGGGTCCGACGCGTGCCAGGACGACATCGACTGGCTACGTCGCACGCGCCGTGTCCCGACACCGGTCATATGCCGGCTTCCCGGTGACGAAGTCGAGCCCGCGCCCCAGGAAGGAGAACGGGTGGTGTTTGTCGCGCACTTCGAGCGCGGCTTCGCCCTTCCGACAAGCAGATTCTTTCGGGCTTTCCTCAACAAGTTCGAGCTGCAGCCGCATCATTTGCCGGCAAACTCCATCACGGTCCTCTCGGCCTTCGTCGCCTTCTCCGAGGGGTACCTCGGCCTATGGCCCCTGGTCAGCCTCTGGGCGAGGTACTTCGTGCTCCGGAAGCAGAGTATTCCCAACAAGGGCGTGAAGGACAAGGAGATGACGGCGTGCGGGGCCGCCACCATTACCGCCCGGAAGCTCTCCGACTTTCCCAAAGTCTGCGGGTTGGAGTCCTGCCGTAAATGGCAGCGTAGCTTCTTCTACGTGAAGAATCCGGACTCCGCCAACAATGCCAAGGGGTACGACTTCATCAACCTCCCCGAGTTCAGCATTGATCCACCTTACTCCCAGGCGAATTGGGGCTGGGATCCATCGGGCAGCGACGCCGAGATCCAGGCCATTCACGATCACCTGCTCTCCATCAAGGACGAGCTGACGGCGGATGACCTCCTGAGGACGTTTGTCGCCCGCCGGATAAGCCCCCTGCAGAACCGGGCGCACAAGATCTGCCACATGAGCGGGCCCCGAGACCCAACTCGGATCAGCCCGTTCGAGTTGGACAAGCCGGCAGTGCGCAGGCGGGTTCGAGCCATCGCCCAAACCTCCATGGGGGATGACTGGGAATGGGGACTTGAACCACACAGCCGCGCTAATCCTCCGCCCAAGGTAACCTCTAGTTATTCCTCTCCGACATAACCTAGCAACCGACATAGAAGCTACCTTAAACTCTTGCCTTTCTTGTTTCCTTAACTACTTCTCGCTATCTTCCTTTTGCAGAGGTTTGACCGACAAGCCCGGGAGGACGAGAGGTGGGCCAACGGTGGTTGGCGCGCAGACCATGCCATGCCGGCAACTCCGCTCATGGAAGATCCGGATGACGAGGACCACTTGTCAATCCCGGTATCCCGCACTTCCGGCCCGGGTAAGCCTCGAACTCGGTCTTGTCCCCAAGACGCATCGGACGACGACGATTGTGTGATGCTAGAGATCACACATGCCATTCCCTTGGCCTGTGCTGACCCTCTGCCTCCAACACCAGTCGCGACGACCACCCAAACAACTACGCGCAAGCGCGGGGGAGCCGGCACCTCGGCCGCGGACAACCCGGGGGCCAAGAAGGCCAAAATTATCAAGAAACCTTCCCGCAAGAAGATCCCGACCGCTGCCGGGTAAGCCTCCCTTCTTTGGCCTTCCGACCTCTTTGCTTTGTTCCTTCTAACCTTTTACTCCGTGTTTCAGAGCCCCTCTTGAGCTCGACCAGAATGAGCCGGCTGCCCCGACAAACGTCGGAGTTGGCAGCCCCTCCCGGGCGACACCTGCGGCTGCCGACTTAGCTGGGTCCGACGCCTCCCCGTCGACACTTAAGACGGCAGCGGAACCGAGCCGAGCCAGCCCGGACCGAGATGTCGGGGCTGGCGATAACCAACCGCGTCCCTCTGCTGCATCCACCAAGACCACGGTGATGCCGGACGCACCCCCTCAGGACCCAACGCCGCCGGAGTCACAACCTTCTGCTGCAAGCCAGCAGCCCTCTGCATCACCACCATGCCGGGCACAACCCAAGGCCGGCAAGAAGAAAAGTGCTCCGACCCCAGATCAGTTGGCGGCCAAGAAAGGTCAGCCTCCTCTGGGTAAAATCAAAGTGGTGCATCCTCCCCGCATCGCCGTTAAGACGGCGGCCCTGCGCATGCTGGAGGCCACTGTCGACCGGGTTGCTAGTGCTGCCGACTTGGAGAGCTCAGGGTTCCTCACACCTAGTGCTGACTCTTCAGGTTCGATGGAGCAGTATAATATGGATTGGAATGCCGCCGACATCAGCGAGGCTACCTCTTCCGACCCGAGTATCGACCACCCGGCTGGGCCCGGGAAAGTCGCTCAATCTCTGCATGCACTTCAGTCTGCGGTCCTTCAACTGACAACAGCCGCAGAGGTAATATCTTCCACATCCACTATTCCCAGTCCCCGAGGTTCTGGTCGAATGGTTAAGACTCGACCGAGTTAAGACCATCCGGCGAGAAACTTCAACAATTTGCTCTAATACTCCGCTTTCTATTGCAGTCATGCAGCAAGGAACGCACCCGGGTGTTCCAGAGACTGTTGGTCGAGCATGGGTCCCTCCGGAGGCGGTTCAAAGAGCTCCAGGCTGCGCACCAGGGCCATGGTACACTTCCTTGTTTCTGAAACCTCTTTCCTTTCCCTAGTTTGCCTTTATATTTATCCCCGACTTGTCGCCTTTCTCAGCCGACACTGCCGCCCGAGTTGCCGCCGAGCACCAGCTCGAGTTGGAGAAGGAGCGGGCCAATTCAACTCGGCTTCAACAAGAACTGGAGCAGGCCAAGATTGAGAAGGCCGAGTTGGAGAAGACCCTGGCGGACGCCGCACGGACTCAGGGTGAAGTGCTCGAGCAAATTGAGTCTCGCGCCACCTTGGCCGAGCAAAAGCTCAACGCCCTCAAATCCCAGTGTGACCTCTGGCTGGCCGAACTCAAGAAGATTAATGCCCAGATGGACAGTGAGTTCCTCCAAACTTTTACTTCTTCTTGCCCGACTCTCTTGCCGACATTCACATTATACTGGCCCGCCTTCTAACTCATCAACAGCTTTCTTCTCCGCAGAGCACTTCTCCCACACGCACGCCGTCGCTGTGAAGGCCATCAACCGGGCGCGTGCGAAGAGGGCTGAAGTCGGCCCCATCTCTGGAGAGTGGGACGTAGAGGACCATCTCGTAGCACTTAATGCGCGCCTCGCGCCGCTTAAGAGTATCGGGACAGAGCTTCTCGACGCCGGTATTCACGTCTACCGGAAGCTCTGGCCCGGCGCCACGCCTCCGGACAATGTGTCCGACCTGGCCCAGGAGTTGATGAAGACGGAAAGGCGCCTCCGAGAATGGCGGTCTTCCGCCGCCCGTGCCGGTGCGGACCAAACCCTTTCCTTCATACTATCCTGGTATGAGGGGATCGACCTTCAGAGGGTGCAGGCGCAGCGTGAGAACTCGGCGTGGACAACCGACTCGGCCAAGATCCAGCTTCGGCGAGACGCGGCGCACTACTTCGCCGGCTACTCCCAGCCCCATCAATACATCGAGGGCGAAGTCTACTCGGATGACGAAGACTACGCCGAAGACGTTGAGGACGAGGAGGAGGACGATGAAGAAGAAGCCGAAGGCAACCGCCCCGACACCTCCAAAACCTCCGGCAAAGTCCAGTCATCCGGGAAGGCTTCCACTTCGGGGACCGCCGATGTAGCCAGCCAGGACGCCGCCGCCGACATCACCAAGTCGGCCTCGACTGACCAGCCGAGAACCGCCGTTGAGGCCACCGTCGAGCGGGGAGCTGCCGACATCACCGCGGCTACCGATATTCCTGCTGCCCATTCTCCTGTGTAAAACTCTAGAGAACAAATTTATCAAATCCCCGGAATGCCGGGTTCATATGTAACATATACAATTTTAAGTATAATACTTTGCTATTTGCCTTATTGAATCGAGCATGTACAAAGTTATGTCGGATCATTTTACACCAAGTCCCCGAGTTTACTTTCTCGTTTTACTATACTTAGTGATTTTTGCTCTTGTCTACCATACAGGCGTTCGACAGTCGAGTCACAAAATCACGACTATAGCATACGGTACTAGAGAATACCCGAGTTAAGGTTCAAAAGTATTCGACATAACGGAAGAATAATTGAAAGACGGGGTTAACACACAACACGTGCCGAATTGCTTTTAGACCGAGTCCCCGAGTTTGTTTTCGTGTTTACCACCTTCCACTATCTTTGCTCTTGACTACCACTTTGGGCATTCGTCAGTCGAGTCACAAGATGATTTCACATAGCATACATTACTTAACTTTGAAACAAGGTTGAAAATTCATTCGGCACGTGGGCAACAGGTACGAAAAAGACACGGCAGTCCCCGAGTCTCACCTCGAGACCCCGGCACTCAGTTATCCAGGGACTAAACAAAATACAAATAAAGATAAATGTCAGGCAGTCCCCGAGTTTACCCCGGAGTGCCGATATGCGAAAAAACATAAGAAAAGAAGCACCATCCGGACAAGGCAGTCCCCGAGATTCATTCTGGGGCGCCGGCATTTCATTCAGAAGGAACTGAGATACATACATTTTGCCTTTTATGCAAAAAAGGGACGAAGCAAGGCTACATTCCATGGTCGTTTGGTCTCCTCACCGGCTCTATCCATTACACCTTTTCTAGCTTCCTGCACATCTACAAGATAATATGAGTCATTGTGTAGGGCTTTACTTACTACAAAAGGTCCTTCCCACGGAGGGGATAATTTGTGCATGCCGGCAGTTCGCTGTACCAGTCTCAATACCAGTTCTCCTTCTCTGAACACCCGGGGGTGCACCTTCCGGCTATGATAGCGTCGGAGGCTCTGCTGGTATATCGCTGACCGAGATAGGGCCAACTCTCTTGCTTCCTCAAGCAAGTCGACATCATTCTCTCGAGCTTCTCTTGCCTCGGTCTCTGTAAACATCGCCACCCTGGGCGAGTCATACTGTATGTCGGTTGGCAACACTGCCTCAGCACCATACACCATGAAGAATGGGGTGTACCCGGTGGATCTGTTGGGCGTGGTCCGGAGACCCCACAGCACTGCCGGTATTTCCTCTATCCAACACCCCGGAGTCCGCAGGAGAGGTTCTATCAGCCGAGCCTTTATGCCGGCAAGCACCAAGGCGTTTGCTCTCTCAACCTGCCCATTTGCCTCTGGGTGTGCCACCGAGGCCACATCAAGCCGGATTCTCTTCTCCGCACAGAACCGAGCAAACTCCCCTACTGCAAAATTGGTGCCATTGTCCGTGATAATGCTGTGCGGGTAACCGTATCTCAGTATGATATCTTTCAAAAATGAGACGGCTGTAGCTCCATCACATTTCCGAATTGGCTTCACCTCGATCCATTTGGTGAACTTGTCCACCATGACTAGTATATGAGTCATGTTGCCCCGTGCCGGCTTGAATGGACCCACCATATCCAAGCACCATACCGCAAACGGCCATGTGATGGGGATAGTTTTCAGTGCTGCCGCCGGCATATGTATTCTGTGTGCAAATCTCTGGCAACCTCCACATTTTCGGACAATATCTTCTGCCTGTTGCAGAGCCGAAGGCCAATAGAACCCATGTCGGAAGACCTTTGCCACCAGTGCCCTTGAGGAAGCATGGTGACCGCATTCACCTTGATGTATCTCGAGCAGCATTTCTTGCCCCTCCTCCGGGTCAACGCAACGCTGCAGCACTTCCGTGACACTTCTCTTATACAGTTCTTGATTGATTATCGTGTAAGCCTTGGCCCTCCTTATCACCTGCCGAGCTTGCACTTCCTTCTCCGGCAGGGTTCCATATACCATATATGCCATGAGGGGCTGCGCCCATTCCGGTACCTGCCTCACCGGGAAGACTGGTGCATCTATTTCCATAGGTTCGGCCGACATCACCTCTGCCGACATACCTGGTACAGTCCCCGAGTTTATCCAAATGTTCCCGACATCAATCTCCATGGACACGGCTTCTGCCTCCGAGCTCTTCGGGATAAATATGGACTCCGACTCGGGTGATGGCTTGATAGACGGTTTCTTCAAGTGTTCCAATGCTATGCCGGGTGGGATCGCGGCCTGTGATGACCCCAGCTTGGACAATACATCCGCAGCTTCATTCTCTCCTCGGGGTATGTGCTTGAACTCGCATCCTTCAAAGAATCCGGAGATTTTCTGTACATGGAATCGGTATGACGCCATGTTGGCATCCAGCGCATCCCAATTTCCCGACACCTGCTGCACCACCAAATCCGAGTCACCATAACATTCTACCCGCCGGATGCCGATTTCCTTAGCAACATTTAGGCCATGCACGAGTGCCTCATACTCGGCCACATTGTTTGATGCCGAGAAATGAATTTGGAGTACGTATTTCAGTACATCCTGCTTCGGGGAGGTGAGGACCACTCCGGCACCCAACCCGATCTTTGTCTTGGACCCGTCAAAATGCATCTTCCAGAAATTGAAGTCGGGCGGGGGAGGCTCATATTGCATCTCGGCCCAATCCACCAAGAAGTCCGGCAGCGCCTGCGACTTAATGGCGTCCCTTCTTTCGTAAGTCGGGGCGTAGGGGGACAGCTGGATGGCCCACTTGGCAACTCGGCCGCTGGCATCTTTGCACCCTATAATCTCGGACAAGGGAGCCTCGCTCACCACAGTAACCGGATGCTCTTGAAAGTAGTGCTTCAACTTGGTGACCGCCAGGTATACACCATAGGCCATCTTCTGGTAGTGCGGGTAATTCTGCTTGGAGAGGGAGAGTACCTCACTCAGGTAATACACGGGCCTCTGTACCACCTTTTCACCTTCCTCTCTTTCCACCACCATTACCACACTTACAACCCGGTTGGTAGCCGCGATATAGAGCAACATAGGCTCCTTAGGCAACGGGGATGCCAACACTGGTGTACTCGAGAGTGTCTTTTTTAAGTCATTAAAAGCTGCATCTGCCTGCGGCGTCCATATAAAGGTTTTACTCTTTTTCATGAGTTGATATAAAGGCAAGGCTTTTTCTCCTAACCGACTTACGAACCTACTCAGGGATGCCAGACATCCGGTGAATTTTTGTACATCCTTAAGGCGAGTTGGTAATTTCATGCTTTCAATAGCTCGGATCTTGCCCGGGTTAACCTCTATACCCCGGCTAGATACCAAGAAACCGAGTAATTTTCCGGCCGGCACACCGAAGGTGCACTTATCCGGGTTAAGTTTCATCCGGAATTTCCTCAAGTTAGCGAATGTTTCTCTCAGATCCTTGATCAGAGTGGATTTCTCTTTTGTTTTTATGACTATGTCGTCGACATACACCTCTGCATTCCGACCTATCTGGTCATGCAAGCATTTCTGCATGCACCTTTGATAAGTGGCCCCGGCATTTCTCAACCCGAAGGTCATAACACG
Organism: Poa annua; assembly: GCA_026929855.1. NCBI lineage: Eukaryota > Viridiplantae > Streptophyta > Magnoliopsida > Poales > Poaceae > Poa > Poa annua. The sequence continues at coordinate 80,769,795 of CM049433.1, forward strand.
ATAGCAATAAGCCCCGTACGGGGTAATAAAAGCAGTTTTTAATTGATCAGCCGGGTTTAACGGTATCTGGTGAAAACCAGAATACGCATCTACAAAAGACAAAAGCTCACACCCGGCAGTGGAGTCGATTACTTGATCTATCCGGGGGAGCGGGAAAGGATCTTTCGGGCATGCCTTGTTGAGGTTTGTGAAGTCTATGCACATGCGCCACACCTTAGCCAGGAGAGGGTCATCCTTTTTCTTCTCTACCAGGACCGGGTTAGACAACCAGTCCGGGTGCAGTACTTCCATCACAAATCCAGCCGCTAGCAATACGGCTAGATGCTCCATGATCGCGGCTCTTCTCTCGTCCGAGAGACGTCTAGTCGGTTGCTTCACCGGCTTTGCATCCGGTCTCACGAATAATGAGTGCTCAGCCAACTCCCTCGGAACTCCTTGAAGGTCGTCATTTGACCAAGCAAAGACATCCCGATTCTCACGGAGGAAGTCGGTGAGCTCGCCTTCCTATTTATTGTCCAGACTGGTACCTATGATCACCCGGTGTTCTGAGTTAGCCGGGTCCACTACGACCTTCTTGGTCTCTTTTGGCGGCTGGAAAGAAGCATGCTGCTCCGGGTTTGTCATCCCGGGCACACCGAGTTGGGAGGCTTGGGCCAGCGTCACTACTTGCTGGATTCTCTTTTTCTCTTCTGCTATGACCAATGACTCAGCCAAGCACGAGCCGGCAGTAGCACACTCGATCGAGCGCTTGTAATCCCCCGCGATGGTGATTATGCCATTCGGACCTGGCATTTTCAGTTTCAAATAGCCCATGTGAGTGGAGATCATGAACTTGGCCAGAGTAGGTCGGCCAATCAGGGCGTGATATGGACTCTCTAAGTCCACTACCTCGAATTCAAGACTCTCGGTCCGGCAGTTCTCCCGGGTCCCGAACAACACATCTATCCAGACTTTGCCCATAGGCGAGCAAGAAACCCCCGGCACAATGCCATGGAAGGTTGTGTTGGTCGGCAGCAGTGTGTTCAGGGACACTCCCAACTTAAGCATTGTGTCCTTATACATGATGTTAATAGCACTGCCGTTGTCAACCAGGACTCTGCTGAACCGGACGTTGATACTCGGTCCGATGAATGTCGGGTCCACCACCAAGGCGTAGCCTCCCGGCTTAGGCATAACCCGGGGGTGATCCTTCCGACTCCAGCTGATCTCTATCTCGGACCAGTGCATGAACTTGGGTACCGCCGGCATGACGGCGTTCACCTCCATAGTGCGTTGGCGCTGACTTTTCTTGTCAGTGGGCTCGGTCACAAAGATCACATAGCTCTGATGGGCTTCCTGGTAGTCACCCTGGGGGTACCCGCCCTGGTTTCTAGGACCGGCACGGTTGTTACCCCGGACGTTCACCATGTTTACTGGCCTTGCCGGTGGTCTCCTCTGAACTGGCGGGTTAACCCGGACAGTATTGGCCCCGCTCGCAGGTGCCGGCGGTCTGGGCGTTGCGGGTTTTTCGGGGGCAGTTACCAGAGATCCCCCCGGAGCACCTTCTTGTCGCATGCGCTGATACCAGCTGCACTGCCGAGTTGTGTGGTTGGCTGGTCTGTTGGGCTCGAAAGTGTGATAGCAGCAGGGCTTGTCCAGCATGTCCTCATACGTCAAGGGCTTCCTCTGCTCGGCCCAAGTTTTCTTGACTTCTGCCCAACTCTGACCATCAGTCTTCTGCCGCTGGTTGTTACCGGCATTGCCTCGTTCACCGGTTACCGCCGCTACCTGCTGCGAGGCATAGCGAAAGTCGGGCTCCCTCCTTTTTTGGCCAAAATCATGCCGGTCACTGTTTCTGCCCTGCCCGGACCTGTGGTTTCCCGAGTTCCTCCTACTCGGTTCTCCCGAGTCCAGCTGTGGTTGCATTGGATCGCCGAGGGCATAGGTGTCGGCAATTCTCATCGTCTCGGCCAAGGTGGCCGGCATTTCCCTCTGAAGCTTCTGCCAAAGCATGGATCCATGTCGGCATCCCTGCGCAAACCATGAGATGGCTTGGGCCTCCACAACTCCTTCGCAGGAATTGCGAATGGTGCTCCACCGAGTCAAGTACTCTCGGTCAGTCTCATTGTCCCTCTGCCTGCACATTGCAAGCTGCTGAGGTCGGTTTGGTCTCTTGTAGGTACTGGAGAAGTTGCTGACAAAAGCTTCCTCGAAGTCCAGCCAGCTGTTAACACTTCCCTCCCTCAAATTGTTCAGCCAGATTCGGGCCGGTCCCTCAAGCATCTGCGGGATATACCGTACCGCCCATCGGCGATTTCCTCCGGCAATGTGCACTGCTGTCACATAGTCGGTCAGCCAGTCCTCCGGCTTGGAGCTGCCGTCATAGGTCTTGGCTCCCCTGTTCAACTGAAAGTGGGGGACAGGCTGCTCCGACATGATTCGGGGCCCGAAGCAAGCAGGACCTGGTGGACCTTGCTCTTCCATTTGCTCGGATCTGTACAACCGATCCAGCTTGTACCGAGCATCATTTGGATCCAACTGGCGAGTCCCCAGTCGAGACCCCAGAGCACTCTCATACACATGATACCCGGCCTTGGCCAATGCCGAGTTGCCGTCATCGTACCAGTTCAGGTCTTGCCCGCCCACTTGCCGGGTCTGCAGTGCTCCAACAACTTGCTGCCTCGGGGCCTGATTAGGCGCCGGGTATCGGGGTGGGTACCCCCGACCGACCGAGTTGGTATTTTTGGCGTGCCGATTACTCGGAGCTTGTCGGCTTCTGCTCTGGGCTGGCCCAGCGTTGCCCTGGCCGGCGATTTGCTTCCCGGCATATGCCGGGTCATATGTCAGCATCTGGAGCTGCTGATCTCCTCCGGGATTCCTACTCCGACTCTGGTTTCCACCGACATGCGGGGAAGAAGCCTGTCCTCTAGACATGCCACTGGGAGCCCGGGTTGAGTGGACAACCTGAGATCCACCCCCGGCCTTCTTGACAGCCTCATTCTGCCGGGTTGCCACCTCTACCAGCTCATTGACCCGGTTCTGTTGCTTACGGCGAGCCTCTCCGGTTAGACCGGATAACTCGGCCCTTGCTGCCTCGGCAGCCCTGAGGGTCTTGGCCGGAGAGCTGTAATTCGGCCTAGCCGCCGAAATTACGCTCGGAGTCACACTGGATGCAGCTCTGCCATCCCTATCTATCTCGGCATTGAGGCCCTTGCCTCTTCTGCGCACCTCGGCCTCACGGTTCGGCCGACCTCCTACCGGCGAGAAACCATGAGCCGCGTCATACTCACGCTGAACTCGGTCGAAGTCCCTTCGGACTTCTGCTAACTTCTCTGCCTCCTCCAGCAAGCTCAGCCGCTCTGCCTCTAACTCAGCTGCCCCCGGCACAGTCAACCTCTCTACTGTCTCTCTAAGAGGTTCAGTCCTTACCGGGACACGAGATGTCTCGGCGCCGCCATGGCCCTGCCTCTCCAGTGCCTGCTTGGCCCTCCGGGTCGACCTTGCCTCGGGCTCCAAGACAGGGTCTTCTGTCGGAGGAGCCGTCACCCCGGCCATCATGACCGCGCAGCTCTCGGGGCGAGTGGTACGCCGGCCGCGAGCCGCACAGACAGCTGGGGGATCCTCGGCCACGAGCACCTGCACCGGGTACTCGCAGACGAGCTCGGTGGCGACATAGGTGGCGAAGGTGCCGAACTCGATGACGCAGCCGTTGGTCGGAAATGGCCTGCCGCGAAAGCAACCGGCGTTGTCGCTGACGAACTCCATGTCGCCGAACTTGACGACGAGTCCGGAGAGGACTCGCACGGGGCCCGTCCGGATGAGTACACCAGCCAGCGCCTCTCGCCGCCCCACGGTGGGCGCCAACTGTCGTGGTGGTATCACGGCAGATGCCATAGGATGGCTAAAAGTGTGGGGCCGATGGACGCTGGTGGATCCGGGGAGGGCTAGCGAGCTGAAAAGCTCACGCGAGAGAAAACAAGAAACGAACACGAGCCGACCGAGTTCGGCTCGAGAACAAGCAAACACACACGACACCACAAACACGCACGATGTACCCAGGTTCGGGGCCCTCGTGAGGAGGTAACACCCCTACTCCTGCCTTGCTTCTCTCTATATGTATCTCACAAGAACTACAAGGTGCTCCTTGAGCTGTTTTGGTAAGAGCTAGGATGAACTACAAGTAAGGAAGGAGTAAATGCTCTAGCAGTGAATGAGACTATAGTTTTGGCTCTCCGGTTGGTGTCTCTTTTTCTTTTCTCTCCCTTCCTCTCTCCCTCACAGGAGGAGTTATGGCGCTATATATAGAGTTCCTGCCGGGTTGTCCGGGAACCCTAATTCCTCCGGGCCCCCCGGACAACAGCCTCCGTCCAACGGTAAGGTCAACACCTCTACCACGACCTAGCCGCCGGGCTATCCGACATAGGTCGAGGTAGGCCATGATGCCTCTTACCTCAGCCGCCGCCGGCCTAGGTGATGATGCTTCCCCTGCCAGAGACAGGACGTGCCTTCTCCATGCCTTGTCTCCTGTCAGTCAGTTGCCAGTACAGTGGTATGGTCATGTCGTCCTTGTCTCGTGCCCTTTGTTCCGCGCCCGTGTCAGACGGGAGGTGACCTTACCTCCGTGTCAGACGGGACAGTGTCCTGGCCTTGTACCCGCCCTTGACTTCCTGCCCGACATAGGATATGTCGGACATATCCTCCTATCCCGGCACAAGTATGCCGGGCCTCTCTCCGTACGCCGGCATGGCTATGCCGGGCCCAGACCTCCGACATACCTCACCTGTCCCGCACCTGTATGTCGGATCCTCCTTCCTGCACAACACATATAAATAGAGACCTCGGACATGGTTATGCCGGTTAGAACATATCGGCTATCTCCGACATAAGTTCAAGTCGGCCGAGCAGACAACTTGGTCTAGCCGGGACCCCGCACACCAGCACCGTAACTCGGGCGTTGCACAAGAGAGTGCCCCTAGGCCCAGCTACACGAAGATGTCTTAGGCTTGCTCCCAAAGACATCTTCGAGAAGCTGGTTCTCAGGAGAAATCTCTGCCTTTGCCTGAATGAGAGTGAGGGGCTGGGGGTCTATTTATAGCACCACCAGGGGAGACAGCCTGGCCCTCGCTCCCTCCAAAGGGCGTCCCTTTACCTCTCGAAGAGTCATATGACCTTTGGCGCCAGGCAAGGGATAGTTACCACTGTAAACTCGGATATTTTACCCTCGCCTTTACCCTACCCGGGGGTAGCCCCCCGACATCTTCCATGCTACTCGGGCGTAGATTTCAGTTTATTGCCGGGATTCGCCGACTGTTATCCGACTTACCCCCTACCTCGGGCTATTGCCCGGTATCTGTTTTGCAGATCCGCCGACATGTCTTCAAGCCATACCTCCGAGCAATCCGACATATCCGCCGAAGGAATCCGTGGGGGATGGGAAGGCTCGGACGTCGTGCAAGACGACCTTGACTGGCTACGTCGCACGCGTCGCGTCCCGGCGCCCATCATATGCCGGATTCCTGGCGAGGAAGTGGAACCCGCGCCCCAGGAAGGAGAGCGCGTGGTGTTTGTCGCGCACTTCGAGCGCGGCTTCGCCCTTCCGACAAGCAGGTTCTTCCGAGCCTTCCTTGACAAGTTCGAGCTACAGCCGCACCACTTGCCGGCAAACTCCATCACGGTCCTCTCGGCCTTCGTCGCCTTCTCCGAGGGCTATCTCGGCCTATGGCCTCTGGTCAGCCTCTGGGCGAAGTACTTCGTGCTTCGGAAGCAAAGCATTCCGAACAAGGGCGTGAAGGACAAGGAGATGACGGCATGCGGGGCTGCCACCATTGCCGCCCGGAAGCTCTCCGACTTCCCCAAGGTCACCGGGTTGGAGTCCTGCCGCAAGTGGCAGCGCAGCTTCTTCTACGTGAAGAATCCGGACTCCGCCGACAATGCCAAGGGGTATGATTTCCTCAACCTCCCAGAGTTCCGACTCGACCCGCCCTATTCCCAGGCGAACTGGGGCTGGGATCCGTCGGGCAGCGACGCAGAGACCCAGGCCATCCACAACCACTTGCTCTCCATCAAGGACGATCTGACGGCGGATGACCTCCTGAGGACCTTTGTTGCCCGCCGGATAAGCCCCCTGCAGAACCGGGTGCACAAGATCTGCCATATGAGTGGGCCCCGCGACCCAACTCGGATCAGCCCGTTCGAGTTGGACAAGCCGGCGGTGCGCAGACGTGTTCGAGCCATCGCCCAAACCTCCATGGGAGACGACTGGGAATGGGGACTTGAACCCCACAGTCGCGCCAATCCTCCACCCAAGGTAAGCTCTAGCTCTTCCTCTCCGACCTTACCATGCAACCGACACAGCAGCTATATTACATTCTTGCCTTTCTTGTTTCCTTAGTCATTTCCCGCCACCTTCCTTTTGCAGCGGTTTGACCGTCAAGCCCGGGAGGACAAGAGGTGGGCCAAAGGTGGTTGGTGGGCAGACAATGCCGTGCCGGCAACTCCGCTCACCGAGGACCCGGATGACGAGGACCACTTGTCGATCCCGGTCTCCCGCACCTCCGGCCCGGGTAAGCCTCGAACTCGGTCTTGTCCCCAAGACGAATCTGACGACGACGACTGTGTGATGCTAGAGATCACACACGCCACTCCCTTGGCCTGTGTGAAAGAGCATTTTCCCTCATGTGTGGTTTTGGTAATTGATGACAACCTCTATGGACTAATGTTTGCATTGAGATATCTTTATAGATCTTGTCCATGCAAATAGTGGAGTTCATGTGTTGGACTCTTGAAGCTTATTTGATGACCAAGGTTCCATCTAAAGGTGTATATGATGGATGGTCATGTGTTGAGTTGAGCACAATGCAAGTATGTCTTGAAGGAGTCAAGACATCATATTAGCAAAGAAAGTTTGGAAGATACAAGGTTGATCAAGATGTTGATCAACACACAAAGCTACAAGATATACCAAGAGGGATCATGTATCTCTTGGGATGGTAAACACGTGTTCGTATAGCTTTGTGAACTAACCCATGATATATGTGCGTGTGGTATCTTTATGTGGGGTTAGGTATCTTCCCATGGGCTTGCATCAAATGAAGATTTCATATAGCTCATGGAGGATGACGTCATGTGGTGATCGTCATCAAGTATAAGGTGCGCAAGACCAAGAGAACCTCTTGAAGAGATCCTATGCTTGGAGCTTGCAATGGAGGCATGAAGACGAAGCTAAGCGAGACTCTCCCATAATGGAGTATGGGGGAGTATTTGGAGATGTCTTCATCAAGCATGTGCTAGCAAGCGCAATCAAGAAAGGTGATCCACTTGAAGAGATCAAGATAGTCATCATCTAACTCAAGTGGAATGCTCAAGGCAAAGGTATGATCTTGATAGGGCTATAGGATAGATAGGCGTACTATCAAGAGGGGCTCTCGAGTGAGTAACTTGATCGCATCTTTGTGGAGAGCTCAAACCTTTGCATACTTGGCATATCATATTTCTTGGTTCTTATTTGGCTTTTATCCATGTGAGGAATTAGAGCTTGGTTCATCTTCATGCCAAGCGCTAGCTCATCCAAATCGGGATTTCATTCGTTCATCTTGTTGTGTTTTGGATGTTGGGTTTTGGTGCTTGTCGTGTTCCTCATGACAAGCCCAAGTGCTTCGAAAACGGTTTTACTTTGACAAACTTCTTGCGTTTTCGGTGGCGGAAATATTGCCGGTTCGACCATGAGGAAAGTCCCACACCTTGCCATGTGTGGTGACTTTGCCCTGTGCTCGTCGCTATCTTTCCAACAAAGTTGGTTTCACCTCATTCGGAGTTCATTTGCAAAAGTTATAGCGGTTTTAGTTTGGCTGTTCTGAACCGGATTATTGGGGCCGGATATTTCGTTCCACCGGAATTTCCGGTTCCCCAACTCGTCCAAGAAATCGGCTAAGGAAAGAAGGAAAAGAGGTGCTGGACTCAACCGGAAATTGTGGTCGGATATTTTGATGACCCGGAATTTCCGAGTTGCCCTCAAAGAGCCTCGCGAAAACGGCTAAGGAATGTTTGGTTTTGGTTCTGACTCCAGCCGGAATTTCAGCTCGGAAATTTCATGGACTCGGAATTTCCGGTTGACCGGAATTTCCGAGTCTCACTTATACCGGAATTTCCGAGTTTCGAAACAGCCAACGGCTATATTTCCTGGAGAGCTATAAATAGCCCTCCCCTTCTTCTTCCTTGCCACATCCAAGGCAGCACGACTTTCCCCTCTCTCCTACTCCATTGTTGACCTTGGAAAGCTCACTTCCCTCTCAATCCCTCCATAGATTCTTGCATATTCTTTAGGGAAAGTTGAGAGGAGATCTAGATCTACAATCCTACCAATCCATCTCTCCTCTAAGTGAGGGGAACCTAGTGGATCTAGATCTTGGAGTTCCTTTGTGGTTCTTCTCCTTGTTCTTCCTCTCTTCTCCCCCCATAAGCATTAGTTGCTTTTGGTGGGATTTGGGAGTGAGGGATTTGACTCCTTTGTGGTTTTCTTTGTTCTTCCTCTCTTATTCCCCCATAAGCATTTGTTGCTTTGTTGGAATTTGTGAGTGAAGGACTTGAGCACTTCGTGTGCTCTTGCCATTGCATTTGCATCGGTTTGAGCCCTCCACGAGGATTCGTGGTGGTGTTACTTGTGAGCTTGTTACTCTTGGGTCATTGGACCCTAGACGCCTTTTGTGGCCGGCCTTTTGTGGCCAAGACCTTTTGTGGTCAAGACCTTTTGTGGTCACTTGAGAGCCCCCAATTAAGTTGTGGGTGTGTGCCTCAAGACTTGGGAGCCCCCAATTAAGTTGTGGGTGTGTGCCTCAAGATTGTTGTAAGGGATTCGATCTCCGCCCAAAAGGGGATCAATAGTGGAAGGTGAACTCGCAACCTTTTGTGGTTGAGTTCATCAGGAGAAGAAGGTGAGCCTTGGTGGCGTTGCGGCTAACCTGTTGTGGTTGCGCACACCTCTCCAACGAGACGTACACCCTTTGGGTGGAACTCGGGAATACATCCTCGTCTCCGCGTGCCTCGGTTATTTCTATACCCGAGCTCTTTACTTATGCACTTTACATTGTGATAGCCTTCGTGCTTGAAGCTATATATCTTGCTATCTCCTTGATACTTGTATTGCTTAGCATAAGTTGTTGGTGCACATAGGTGAACCTAGTATATTTAGGCTGTATGCTTGTTAAAGTAAAACACTAGTTTTATTCCGCCTTTATCAAGCATACCGGAATTTCCGGTCCATCTAGGCTCGGAAATTCCGGCTCCCCGGAAAAAGTTTTAAATCGCCTATTCACCCCCCCCCCCTCTAGGCGACGTCTATCCGTTCACTGTGCTGACCCTCTGCCTCCAACACCAGCCGCGCCGACCACCCAAACAGCTACGCGCAAGCGCGTGGGAGCCGGCACCTCTGCCGCGGACAACCCGGGGGCCAAGAAGGCCAAAATTACCAAGAAACCTTCCCGCAAGAAGATCCCGACCGCTGCCGGGTAAGCCTCCTTTCTTTCGCCTTCCGACCTCTTTGCTTTATTCCTTCTAACCTTTTACTTCACGTTCAGAGCCCCGCTTGAGCTCGACCAGAACGAGCCGGCGGCCCCGACAAACGTCGGAGTTGGCAGCCCCTCCCGGGCGACACCTGCGGCTGCCGACTTAGCTGGGTCCGACGTCTCCCCGTCGACACTTAAGACGGCAGCGGAAGCGAGCCGAGCCAGCCCGGACCGAGATGTCGGGGCTGGCGGCAACCAATCGCGTTCTGCCGCTGCACAAACCGAGACCACGGCGGTGCCGGACGCACCCCCGCAGCAACCAACGCCGCCGGAGCCACAATCCTTCGCTGCAAGTAAGCAGCTATCTGCACAACAACAGTGCCAGGCACCAACTAAGGCCGCCAAGAAGAAAACTGCCCCGACCCCGGATCAGTTGGCGGCCAAGAAAGGTCAGCTTCCTCCGGGTAAAATCAAAGTGGTGCATCCTCCCCGCATCGCCGTTAAGACGGCGGCCCTGCGCATGCTGGAGGCCACTGTCGACCGGGTTGCTAGCGCTGCCGACTTGGAGAGCTCAGGGTTCCTCACACCTAGTGCTGACTCTTCAGGTTCGATGGAGCAGTATAATACGGATTGGAATGCCGCCGACATCAGCGAGGCTACCTCTTCCGACCCGAGTATCGACCACCCGGCTGGGCCCGGGAAAGTCTCTCAGTCTCTGCATGCACTTCAGTCTGCAGTCCTTCACCTGACAACAGCCGCAGAGGTAAGCTCTTCCACATCCACTATCTCCAGTCCCCGAGGTTTTGGTCGAATGGTTAAGACTCGACCGAGTTAAGACCATTCGGCGAAAAACTTCAACAACCAACTTGCTCTAACACCTCGCTTTTTATTGCAGTCATGTAGCAAAGAACGCACCCGGGTGTTCCAAAGGCTGTTGGTCGAGCATGGGTCCCTCCGGAGGCGGTTCAAAGAGCTCCAGGCTGCGCACCAGGACCATGGTACACTTCCTTGTTTCTGAAACATCTTTCCTTTCTCTAGTTTGCCTTTACATTTACCACCGACTTGTCGCCTTTTTCAGCCGACACCGCCGCCCGAGTTGCCGCCGAGCACCAGCTCGAGTTGGAGAAGGAGCGGGCCAATTCAACTCGGCTTCAACAAGAACTGGAGCAGGCCAAGATTGAGAAGGCCGAGTTGGAGAAGACCCTGGCGGACGCCGTACGGACTCAGGGTGAAGTGCTCGAGCAAACTGAGTCTCGCGCCACCTTGGCCGAGAAAAAGCTCAACGCCCTCAAATCCCAGTGTGACCTCTGGCTGGCCGAACTTAAGAAGATTAATGCCCAGATGGACAGTGAGTTCCTCCAAACTCTTACTTCTTCTTGCCTGACTCTCTTGCCGACATTCACATTATACTGGCCCGCCTTCTAACTCATCAACAGCTTTCTTCTCCGCAGAGCACTTCTCCCACACGCACGCCGTCGCTGTGAAGGCCATCAACCGGGCGCGTGCGAAGAGGGCTGAAGCCGGCCCCATCTCTGGAGAGTGGGACGTAGAAGACCATCTCGTAGCACTTAATGCGCGCCTCGCGCCGCTTAAGAGTATCGGGACGGAGCTTCTTGATGCCGGCATTCACGTCTACCGGAAGCTCTGGCCTGGCGCCACGCCTCCGGACAATGTGTCCGACCTGGCCCAGGAGCTGATGAAGACGGAAAGGCGCCTCCGAGAATGGCGGTCTTCCGCCGCCCGTGCCGGTGCGGACCAAACCCTCTCCTTCATACTATCCTGGTATGAGGGGATCGACCTTCAGAGGGTGCGGGCGCAGCGCGAGAACTCGGCGTGGACAACCGATTCGGCCAAGATCCAGCTTCGGCGAGACGCGGCGCACTACTTCGCCGGCTACTCACAGCCCCATCAATACATCGAGGGCGAAGTCTACTCGGATGACGAAGATTACGCCGAAGACGTTGAGGACGAGGAGGAGGACGATGAAGAAGAAGCCCAAGGCAACCTCCCCGACACCTCCAAAACCTCCGGCAAAGCCCAGTCATCCGGGAAGGCTTCCACTTCGGGGACCGCCGATGTAGCCAGCCAGGACGCCGCCGCCGACATCACCAAGTCGGCCTTGACTGACCAGCCGAGAATCGCCGTTGAGGCCACCGTCGAGCTGGGAGCTGCCGACACCACCGCGACTACCGATATTCCTGCTGCCCAGTCTCCTGTGTAAAACTCTAGAGAACAAATCTATCAAATCCCCGGAATGCCGGGTTCATATGTAACATATACAATTTTAAGTAGAATACTTTGCTGTTTGCCTTATTGAATCGAGCATGTACATAGTTATGTCGGATCATTTTACACCGAGTCCCCGAGTTTACTTTCTCGTTTACTATACTTAGTGATTTTTGCTCTTGTCTACCATACAGGCGTTCGACAGTCGAGTCACAAAATCACGACTATAGCATACGGTACTAGAGAATACCCGAGTTAAGGTTCAAAAGTATTCGACATAACGGAAGAATAATTGAAAGACGGGGTTAACACACAACACGTGCCGAATTGCTTTTACACCGAGTCCCCGCGTTCATTTTCGTGTTTACCACCTTCCACTATCTTTGCTCTTGACTACCACTTTGGGCATTCGTCAGTCGAGTCACAAGATCATTTCACATAGCATACATTACTTAACTTTGAAACAAGGTTGAAAATTCATTCGGCACGTGGGCAACAGGTACGAAAAAGACATGGCAGTCCCCGAGTTTCACCTCGAGACGCCGGCATTCAGTTATCAAGGGACTAACCAAAATACAAACAGAGACAAATGTCAGGCAGTCCCCGAGTTTACCCCGGAGTGCCGACATGCGAAAAAACATAAGAAAAGAAGCACCACCCGGATAAGGCAGTCCCCGAGATTCAATCTGGGGCGCCGGCATTTCATTCAGTAGGAACTGAGATACATACATTTTGCCTTTTATGCAAAAAAGGGACGAAGCAAGGCTACATTCCATGGTCGTTTGGTCTCCTCACCGGCTCTATCCATCACACCTTTTCTAGCTTCCTGCGCATCTACAAGATAATATGAGTCATTGTGCAGGGCTTTACTCACCACAAAAGGTCCTTCCCACGGAGGGGATAACTTGTGCATGCCGGCAGTTCGCTGTATCAGTCTCAGTACCAACTCTCCTTCTCTAAACACCCGGGGGTGCACCTTCCGGCTATGATAGCGTCGGAGGCTCTGCTGGTATATCGCTGACCGAGATAGGGCCAACTCTCTTGCTTCCTCAAGCAAGTCGACATCATTCTCTCGAGCTTCTCTTGCCTCGGTCTCTGTAAACATCGCCACCCTGGGCGAGTCATACTGTATGTCGGTTGGCAACACTGCCTCAGCACCATACACCATAAAGAATGGGGTGTACCCGGTGGATCTGTTGGGCGTGGTCCGGAGACCCCACAGCACCGCCGGTATTTCCTCTATCCAACACCCCGGAGTCCGTAGGAGAGGTTCTATCAACCGGGCCTTTACGCCGGCCAGCACCAACGCGTTGGCCCTTTCAACCTGTCCATTTTCCTCCGGGTGCGCCACCGAGGCCACATCAAGTCGGATTCTCTTATCCGCACAGAACCGAGCAAACTCCCCTACTGCAAAATTGGTGCCATTGTCCGTGATAATGCTGTGCGGGTAACCGTATCTCAGTATGATATCCTTCAAAAATGAGACGGCTGTAGCTCCATCACATTTCCGAATTGGCTTCACCTCGATCCACTTGGTGAACTTGTCCACCATGACTAGTATATGAGTCATGTTGCCCCGCGCCGGCTTGAATGGACCCACCATATCCAAGCACCATACCGCAAACGGCCATGTGATGGGGATAGTTTTCAGTGCTGCCGCCGGCATATGTATTCTGTGTGCAAATCTCTGGCAACCTCCACATTTTCGGACAATATCTTCTGCCTGTTGCAGAGCCGAAGGCCAATAGAACCCATGTCGGAAGACCTTTGCCACCAGTGCCCTTGAGGAAGCATGGTGACCGCATTCACCTTGATGTATCTCGAGCAGCATTTCTTGCCCCTCCTCCGGGTCAACGCAACGCTGCAGCACTTCACTGACACTTCTCTTATACAGCTCTTGATTGATTACCGTGTAAGCCTTGGCCCTCCTTATCACCTGCCGAGCTTCCACTTCCTTCTCCGGCAGGGTTCCATATACCATATATGCCATGATGGGCTGCGCCCATTCCGGTACCTGCCTCACCGGGAAGACTGGGGCATCTATTTCCATAGGATCGGCCGACATCACCTCTGCCGACATACCTGGCACAGTCCCCGAGTTTATCCAAATGCTCCCGACATCAATCTCCATGGGCACGGCTTCTGTCTCCGAGCTCTTCGGGATAAATATGGACTCCGACTCGGGTGATGGCTTGATAGACGGTTTCTTCAAGTGTTCCAATGCTATGCCGGGTGGGATCACGTCCCGCGAAGACCCCAGCTTGGACAATATATCCGCAGCCTCATTCTCTCCCCGGGGTATATGCTTGAACTCGCACCCTTCAAAAAACCCGGAGATTTTCTGCACATGGAACCGGTATGACGCCATGTTGGCATCCAAGGCGTCCCAATTTCCCGACACCTGCTGGACCACCAAATCCGAGTCACCATAACATTCTACCCGCCGTATGCCAATTTCCTTAGCAACATTGAGGCCGTGCACGAGTGCTTCATACTCGGCCACATTGTTGGATGCCGAGAAATGAATTTGGAGTACGTATTTTAGTACATCCTGCTTCGGGGAGGTGAGGACCACTCCGGCACCCAACCCGATCTTTGCCTTGGACCCGTCAAAATGCATCTTCCAGAAATTGAAGTCGGGCGGGGGAGGCTCATATTGCATCTCGGCCCAATCCACCAAGAAGTCCGGCAGCGCCTGCGACTTAATGGCGTCCCTTCTTTCGTAAGTCGGGGCGTAGGGGGACAGCTGGATGGCCCACTTGGCAACTCGGCCGCTGGCATCTTTGCACCCTATAATCTCGGACAAGGGAGCCTCGCTCACCACTGTAACCGGATGCTCTTGAAAGTAGTGCTTCAACTTGGTGACCGCCAGGTATACACCATAGGCCATCTTCTGGTAGTGCGGGTAATTCTGCTTGGAGAGGGAGAGTACCTCACTCAGGTAATACACGGGCCTCTGTACCACCTTTTCACCTTCTTCTCTTTCCACCACCATTACCACACTTACAACCCGGTTGGTAGCCGCGATATAGAGCAACATCGGCTCCTTGGGTAACGGGGATGCCAACACTGGTGTACTTGAGAGTGTCTTTTTTAAGTCATTAAAAGCTGCATCTGCCTGCGGCGTCCATATAAAGGTTTTACTCTTTTTCATGAGTTGATATAAAGGCAAGGCTTTCTCTCCTAACCGACTTACGAACCTACTCAGGGATGCCAGACATCCGGTGAATTTTTGTACATCCTTAAGGCGAGTTGGTAATTTCATGCTTTCAATAGCTCGGATCTTGCCCGGGTTAACCTCTATACCCCGGCTAGATACCAAGAAACCGAGTAATTTTCCGGCCGGCACACCGAAGGTGCACTTATCCGGGTTAAGTTTCATCCGGAATTTCCTCAAGTTAGCGAATGTTTCTCTCAGATCCTCGATCAGAGTGGATTTCTCTTTTGTTTTTATGACTATGTCGTCGACATACACCTCTGCATTCCGACCTATTTGGTCATGCAAGCATTTCTGCATGCACCTTTGATAAGTGGCCCCGGCATTTCTCAACCCGAAGGTCATAACACGATAGCAATAAGCCCCGTACGGGGTAATAAAAGCAGTTTTTAATTGATCAGCCGGGTTCAAAGGTATCTGGTGAAAACCAGAATACGCATCTACAAAAGACAAAAGCTCACACCCGGCAGTGGAGTCGATCACTTGATCTATCCGGGGGAGCGGGAAAGGATCTTTCGGGCATGCTTTGTTGAGGTTGGTGAAGTCGATGCACATGCGCCACACCTTGACCAGGAGAGGATCATCCTTCTTCTTCTCTACCAGGACCGGGTTAGATAACCAGTCCGGGTGCAGTACTTCCATCACAAATCCAGCCGCAAGTAGTACGGCTAGATGTTCCATGATTCCAGCTCTTCTCTCGTCCGAGAGACGTCTTGTCGGTTGCTTCACCGGCTTTGCATCCGGCCTCACGAATAATGAGTGCTCAGCCAACTTGGTTACCCGGGGGTGATCCTTCCGACCCCAGGTGATTTCCATCTCGGACCAGTGCATGAACTTGGTTACCGCTGGCATGACGGCATTCACCTCCAGAGCGCGCTGGCGCTGGCTTTTCTTGTCAGTGGGCTCGGTTACGAAGACCACGTAACTCTGATGAGCCTCCTGATAATCACCCTGGGGGTACCTGCCCTGGTTGCTGGGATTGACACGGTTGTTACCCCGGACGTTCACCACGTTTACTGGCCTTGCCGGCGGTCTCCTCTGGACTGGCGGGTTAACCCGGACAGCATTGGCCCCACTCACAGGTGCCGGCGGTCTTGGCGCTGCGGGTTTTTCGGGGGCAGTTACCAGAGATCCCCCCGGAGCACCTTCTTGCCGCATGCGCTGATACCAGCTGCACTGCCGAGTCGTGTGGTTGGCTGGTCTGTTGGGCTCGAAAGTGTGATAGCAGCAGGGCTTGTCCAGCATGTCCTCATACGTCAAGGGCTTCCTCTGCTCGGCCCAAGTTTTCTTGACCTCTGCCCAACCCTGACCATCAGTCTTTTGCCGCTGGTTGGTACCGGTATTGCCTCGTTCACCGGTTACCGCCGCTACCTGCTGCGAGGCATAACGAAAGTCGGGCTCCCTTCTTTTTTGGCCAAAATCATGCCGGTCATTGTTTCTGCCCTGCCCGGACCTGTGGTTTCCCGAGTTCCTCCTACTCGGTTCTCCCGAGTCCAGCTGTGGTTGCATTGGATCGCCGAGGGCATAGCTGTCGGCAATTCTCATCGTCTCGGCCAAGGTGGCCGGCATTTCCCTCTGAAGCTTCTGCCAAAGCATGGATCCATGTCGGCATCCCTGCGCAAACCATGAGATGGCTTGGGCCTCCACAACTCCTTCGCAGGAATTGCGAATGGTGCTCCACCGAGTCAAGTACTCTCGGTCAGTCTCATTGTCCCTCTGCCTGCACATTGCAAGCTGCTGAGGTCGGTTTGGTCTCTTGTAGGTACTGGAGAAGTTGCTGACAAAGGCTTCCTCGAAGTCCAGCCAGCTGTTAACACTTCCCTCCCTCAAGTTGTTCAGCCAGATTCGGGCCGGTCCCTCAAGCATCTGCGGGATATACCGTACCGCCCATCGGCGATTTCCTCCGGCAATGTGCACTGCTGTCACATAGTCAGTCAGCCAGTCCTCTGGCTTGGAGCTGCCGTCATAGGTCTTGGCTCCCCTGTTCAACTGAAAGTGGGGGACAGGCTGCTCCGACATGATTCGGGGCCCGAAGCAAGCAGGACCGGGTGGACCTTGCTCTTCCATTTGCTCGGATCTGTACAACCGATCCAGCTTGTACCGAGCATCATTTGGATCCAACTGGCGAGTCCCCAGTCGAGACCCCAGAGCACTCTCATACACATGATACCCGGCCTTGGCCAATGCCGAGTTGCCGTCATCGTACCAGTTCAGGTCTTGCCCGCCCACTTGCCGGGTCTGCAGTGCTCCAACAACTTGCTGCCTCGGGGCCTGGTTAGGCGCCGGATATCGGGGTGGGTACCCCCGACCGACCGAGTTGGCATTTTTGGCGTGCCGATTACTCGGAGCTTGTCGGCTTCTGCTCTGGGCTTGCCCAACGTTGCCCTGGCCTGCGATCTGCTTCCCGGCATATGCCGGGTCATATGTCAGCATCTGGAGCTGCTGATCTCCTCCGGGATTCCTACTCCGACTCTGGTTTCCACCGACATGCGGGGAAGAAGCCTGTCCTCTTGACATGCCACTGGGAGCCCGGGTTGAGTGGACAACCTGAGATCCACCCCCGGCCTTCTTGACAGCCTCATTCTGCCGGGTTGCCACTTCTACCAGCTCATTGACTCGGTCCTGTTGCTTACGGCGAGCCTCTCCGGTTAGACCGGATAACTCGGCCCTTGCTGCCTCGGCAGCCCTGAGGGTCTTGGCCGGAGAGCTGTAATTCGGCCTAGCCGCCGACATTACGCTCGGAGTCACATTGGATGTAGCTCTGCCATCCCTATCTATCTCGGCATTGAGGCCCTTGCCTCTTCTGCGCACCTCGGCCTCACGGTTCGGCCGACCTCCTACCGGCGAGAAACCATGAGCCGCGTCATACTCACGCTGAACTCGGTCGAAGTCCCTTCGGACTTCTGCTAACTTCTCCGCCTCCTCCAGCAAGCTCAGCCGTTCTGCCTCTAACTCTACCGCCCCCGGCATAGTCAACCTCTCTACTGTCTCTCTAAGAGGTTCAGTTCTTACCGGGACACGAGATGTCTCGGCGCCACCCTGGCCCTGCCTCTCCAGTGCCTGCTTGGCCCTCCGGGTCGACCTTGCCTCGGGCTCCAAGACAGGGTCCTCTGTCGGCGGAGCCGTCACCCCGGCCATCATGACCGCGCAGTTCTCGGGGCGAGTGATACGCCGGCCGCGAGCCGCACAGACAGCTGGGGGATCCTCGGCCACGAGCACCTGCGCCGGGTACTCGCAGACGAGCTCGGTGGCGACATAGGTAGCGAAGTTGCCGAACTCGATGACGCAGCCGTTGGCCGGAAATGGCCTGCCGCGAAAGCAGCCGGCGTTGTCGCTGACGAACTCCATGTCGCCGAACTTGACGACGAGTCCGGAGAGGACTCGCACGGGGCCCGTCCGGATGAGTACACCAGCCAGCGCCTCTACAT
The DNA here is from genome assembly GCA_026929855.1 of Poa annua. Taxonomy (NCBI): domain Eukaryota; kingdom Viridiplantae; phylum Streptophyta; class Magnoliopsida; order Poales; family Poaceae; genus Poa; species Poa annua. Next base: position 80,788,145 of record CM049433.1, read on the forward strand.
GCCCCACGGTGGGCGCCAACTGTCGTGGTGGTATCACGGCAGACGCCATAGGATGGCTAAAAGTGTGGGGCCGATGGACGCTGGTGGATCCGGGGAGGGCTAGCGAGCTAAGGAGCTCACACGAAGGACGACACGGAAACATCCAAACCGACTTGAGGGAGAATGAAACCGCAGGAACACACGAAGAACACACTCTAAACCACAAGCAACCACAAACACACACGATGTACCCCGGTTCGGGGCCCTCGTGAGGAGGTAACACCCCTACTCCTGCCTTGCTTCTCTCTATATGTGTCACTCAAGATCTACAAAGGTGCTCCTAGAGCTGTTTTGCCTCTCTCTCTAGGATGAACTCAAGAACAAGGGTGAATTACTCAGGAAGGAGGAGTAAATGCTCTAGCAGTGAATGAGACTATAGTTCTGGCCCTCTTCCTTGTCCTCTCGTCCCACAGGGGGAGTTATGGCGCTATATATAGAGTTCCTGCCGGGTTGTCCGGGAACCCTAATTCCTCCGGGCCCCCCAGACAACAGCACCCGTCCAACGGTAATGTCGACACCTCTACCACGACCTAGCCGCCGGGCTATCCGACATAGGCCGGGGTAGGCCATGATGCCTCTTGCTGCAGCCGCCGCCGTCCTAGATGATGACGCTTCCCCTGCCAGAGACAGGACGTGCCTTCTCCATGCCTTGTCTCCTGTCAGTCCGTTGCTAGTACAGAGGTATAGTCACGTCGCCCTTGTCTTGTGCCCTTTGTCCCGCGCCCGTGTCAGACGGGAGGTGACCTTTCCTCCGTGTCAGACGGGTCAGTGTCCTGCCCCTGTACTTGCCCTGCACTTGTACTTGCCCTTGACTTGTTGCCCGACATGCGAAATGTCGGACACATCCTCCTATCCCGGCATAAGTATACCGGGCTTCTCTCCGTGCGCCGGCCTGGTTATGCCGGGCCCGGACCTCCGACATACCTCACCCGGCCCGAACATGTATGTCGGATCCTCCTTCCTGCACAACACATATAGATAGAGATCTCGGACACGGTTATGTCGGTTAGAACATGTCGGCTACCTCCGACACAAGACTAAGTCGGCCAAACATACAGCTTGGTCTGGCTGGGACCCCTTGCCTTAACCCTACCCGGGGGTAGCCCCCCGACATTTCCGCTGAACACTAATGTTGGAAGAAATTGGCGAGTAAGAGTAGCTAACCAAATGTTCTTCCCTCCGCTTTGTTGTTTACATGGTAAACGAACAACATGCACATCAAATTTAGCTTCGTCTTGCTTAACTTAATTTTGTATCTTCCATTGCTTAAATAATCCCCGCAAAATGTTAAGCGCCTCTTTAGATTATAAGAATTTTAAACGATTTTCATAGGATTCCAATTCTTACGAAATGTTCCTATGGATTGTCTTTGATTCAAAGGATTAATTGGTGCTACCAAAATCCTATGAATTGGATTCCTTTACCTCAATTCCATAGAAATTTAAAATTCCACTCCAGCATCTTTTTTGGACTCAACTGCCTAGAATTGAGACGCTTTTTCTGTGTTTTTCTGCGTTTGATCCAACCGACTATTCCTGTAATATTCCCTTGTTTTACATTTCTCTGTTTTACACTGGTAAATCTATCAGATTCCTACATTTTTCCTATTCACGTGTTTTCCAACCCTACGATCTAAAGATGCTCTAAATTTTCATGTAAATTCCTATCCTCTAAAATTCCAACCATTTTCCTTTGTTCCAAACGGGGTCTAAAACATTCACTATTGTACAATCTCGAGTTATTAAGATTGACTAACCTTGTCTCTTCCCATTTTGAACGCTAATAAAACATCCATGAAGCCTCCTTCTTTATTCTCCACACCTTCGTACGCGTCAAATACGTCGGCAACGTTGACACTGTACTCGACTTGCTCGTCAGATGTACACTCACCTGGGGTGACCACCTGACCACCAACTCAAAGTACGTACGGCTGGTGCGACATGGCGATTTGTTTCCTACCGACTCAAGGATGGAGCCGAAGTGCCGAACTAGAGAAATTTCCAAAGGCAGGGGACTTGGATTTGTTACGTGGGCTGGATCACTCGTCCATTGCATGATTGATTGGGCTGTCCTGGAGATGATGTGCGACGTTTCATTGCGGCTGGTGGCCCGCCCACGGAAAGCCCGACCGACCTTCTCTAATTTGTTTCCATTCTCTCGCGGCGTTTTCCGGTACCGGCCGCCTGGCCCGCCGAATAAAATTAATCAGGCCGATTGAACTGGCTTTGCTCCGACAACTCCATATATCGATCTAGCCTCTAGATACAGTTTTTTCACTGATCATGGATTGCAAACCTGGAGTTTTTCTTACATGATGATTTGCGTGCATTCTGTACTGTCACCATCACAACCTACCATATTTTCATTTTCCCTGACGGGATGATCTCCGGTTACCACTTCATTGAAGCCTACCAGCTAGCTAGCCATGCATGAAGTTTTCTGGGGCCGGCCGGCAACGCGCCAAACGCGTCGGCGTGGACATGGACACTATACTGAACTTGCACGGTGGCGGTGCACGTAACCAGAACCACCACGTACCATCTCCACCTCACCAACTCGAAATAACTCGCGAGTACCGCGTACGTACGTTGTGGCGTTGTACTGTATCAGTCAGCCAGCTGGAGCCAAACTTAATTCCTTGACAGTGGACACACTTTGGAGAGGGTGCGTACGTAGCGTGTACATATACTGACACTGACACCATACCGTCGGCGTCGAAGGCAGCGAACGTCTTGCGGCAGGCAAGCCTACCATCGTCATCGGGTCTTAAATTGAAGCGTCTGCATGCCTGGCCGGCCCTGACCAGTGCCATGCAAATGCATGCATGAGATGAAAGGCTAGCACAAAATAATCTTTCTCGACTTCTCCACTAAGGTCTACTTTGAATTGTAAGAATTTTATAAGATTTCAATTCTTATAACTTTTTCTACGGATTGTCTTTCGGTTTAAAGGAAATGTGTTAACAAAATTCTATGAATTCGATTTCTATTTTTCATTTTTATAGGATTTTTAACCTCCACTCCAATCATTTTTTTACAAACCAAGTGCGTAGGATCGATACACTTTCCTGTATTTTTCTTATGTTTTATAATCCTATATATTTCACTTATAAACAAGTAAAATTTCTGTGTTTTTTACGATCCCATATTTTTCATGTGTTGTGATGTAAAGAGGCCCTGAGTACGAAGCCGCTACCCGCAAAATAATCAATCTTTCCACAGAGAAAGGTCTCGGGCATATGCAGAAACGACGAGGGCACGGTACGAGCTCGAGCATGCATTGCATATCATGTCAGCATGTGCATGTACGTGTACGTCGGCCGTCAAGCCCGAACGTCCCGCCACGTACTTGGTACTTGGTGGCGCCCTCCCACCTAGGCTTAACCGCTTTCATTTTGAGGATTTCTGGCTCACCCAGCCGGGCTTCAGGGAGGCGGTTTGCTCAAAATGGGAGCGGGCGGCGGCCCACCCCCCTCGCGTCTTTAGCGCGGTGGACGTGTGGCACCACTGTGCTCAGATGGCTCGCCAGTTCATGCGAGGTTGGGGAGCGAATCTGGGGGCCGAGATGAAGCAGATAAAGGCGTCTCTGCTCAACGGCATCCAAGCACTTGACCGTGCCTCAGATACAGTTGGCCTCTCTCCCGAGGAGTGGCAGCAGCGGTATGCCCTAGAGAACTCCCTGTGTGAGATCTTCAGGGGCGAGGAGATCTTCTGGCGGCAGCGGAGCCACCAGAATTGGCTCTTGAAAGGCGAGGCTAATACGGCCTACTTCCATGCGATAGCTAATGGCCGTCGCAGGAAGTGCTCCATCCCCTGCCTTTGGGAAGGTGATCATCTCCTGGAGGCGCAAGGAGAGATCTCTGCCCATATCTACTCCTTCTATAAGGAGTTATTCTCGGCAGGTCCCCGCTCGGGGATCTCCCTCTCCGCCGACCTATGGCCAGCGGCGGCCCAGGTCTCGGATAGGGAGAATATGGAGCTCACGCTCCCCTTCCTGCCCAAGGAGGTGTTGAGGGCAGTCACAGAGATGAAGACCAATTCGGCCCCCGGGCCGGACGGCCTGCCTGTGGCTTTCTTCCAGACCTTCTAGGAGTCCCTTAAGGCGGTGATTGTGCCCATGTTCCAAGAATTCTACATTGGTACCGTGGTCGTTTCCCGCCTTAATTTTGGTGTCGTGACCCTGATCCCCAAGGTAGTGGGGGCCACGGACATCCGCCAATTTAGGCCTATCACTGTCCTCAATGTCATCTTCAGGATTCTCTCCATGGTCTGCGCTATGAGGCTGGCCCGGGTCCTTGAGCGTCTCACCCACCCCTACCAGTTTGCATTTCTCAAGGGGCGGCTAATCCATGATGGTATCCTGGCACTCAATGAAATTGTTCACGAGGTGAAGACACGCCACCAGAAGGCTTATGACCGTCTGGACTGGGCCTTCCTCCGCTTGGTGCTGGAAAGGCGGGGGGTGGATGCGCGGATGATAGGCTGGATTATGCAGCTTGTCATGAGTGGCAACACCGCCATCAACGTAAATGGGGAAGTGGGTCCCTATTTTCGTTCCTCCTGCGGGGTTAGACAAGGGGATTCCTTTGCCCCCTTGCTCTTCAACGCCGCAGTGGATGCCCTTGCGGAGGTCTTAGAGAGAGCTAAGACTGCCGGCCACATCTCCGGTGTGGTTGGACACCTTGTCCCGGGGGGTGGGGTGACCCACTTGCAATATGCAGACGACACCATGATCTTCTCCTATGCTTTGAGGCGATGTCGGGGCTCAAGATAAACTTCGACAAGAGTGAAGTCGTCATCCTAGGGTATTCGGAAGAGGAGCAGCGGCGGATAGCTGGCAACCTTAATTGTAGGTTGGCTGCTTTCCCAGTCACCTATCTGGGAATGCCGATTCGGGATACCCGGATCCTTATTAAGGATTTGGACCCGCTAGTAGAGCGGGTTAAATCCAAGTCTGAACCCTGGCAAGGGAGGTTCACGTCCAAAGGGAGCAAAACGGTCCTCATTGACTCGTGCCTCTCCAGCCTCTCCATGTACATGATGGGGATGTATATCCTCCCGGAAGGGGTCCATGGCAGTTGCGACAAGGAGCTCTCTAGGTTCTTCTGGCAGGCTACTAATGGACGTCAGAAGTATCACATGGTCAAATGGGCTGATATTTGCGACCCCAAGGCGCTTGGGGGCATAGGTATTTTGTCCTCCCGGCACATGAACACGGCTCTGATGTTGAAGTGGGTGTGGCGTATCCTGAGGGACGATGGGGGCTTGTGGCTTCAACTCGTCAAGGCCAAGTACCTCAGGGGATGCCCCCTAATGGCATGTGAGCGGAAGGAAGGATCCCAGTTCTGGCGATCCATCCAATCCATCAAGCATGAGATAAGGAGCGGGGCTACCTCATCCGTAGGCGACGGACGAGAGACCCTGTTCTGGCTCGACTCATGGTGTGCCAGGCGGCCCCTACGAGACGAGTTCCCGTCGTTATTCGCGATTTGCTCTGACCAAGCGCTTCTGGTCTCGTCTGCTGCTCAGAATGGCCAGTGGAACGTTGGCTTCCGCCGCACATTTGGGCACGGCGAGGCCATTAGCTGGGGGAGCCTACTGGCGTTGCTCCCTCCTTTCTTTCGGACCGTCCGGATACGGTCTCGTGGGCCCTCTCGCCCTCAGGACATTTCTCCGTCGGTTCCGCTTACCGGGCCCTTTTTAGTGGGCCCGATCTACCGTGGACTTCCCATCTGTGGAAGGCCCCCTTACCTCTAAAGATTAAGATCTTTACCTGGCAGTTACTTAGGAACCGCCTCCCCTCGGGCGTTGATACGTCCAAAACGTATCTACTTTCCCGAACACTTTTGCTATTGTTTTACCTCTAATTTGTGTGTTTTGAATGCAACTGACACGGACTAACGCTGTTTTCAGCAGAATTACCCTGGTGTCTCGTTTTTGTGCAGAAATAGCAACTTTATGGAAAAACCCCGAAAAACACCTGGGAGTCGTTTTCTCACCCGAAGAGTCCAGGAACCACGAAGATCAAACGGAGGGGAGCGACGAGGCCGCGTCACCCCCTGCCCGCGCGGCAAGGACCTGGCCGCGCGAGGACCAGGTGGGACCGCCTCGGTCGCCTCCTCACGACCCCCTCTCGGCTATAAGACCCTCCTGACCTAAAAACGCACGAGGGGTATCCACTTTCACCAGAAACATCTCCGTACGCCGCCGCCACCGCGAACCCTAGTTCGGGGACCAGAAGTCTCTGTTCCGGCACCCTGCCGGGACGGGGAATCGAAGGGGATCATCGCCATCGTCATCGCCAACGCCTCTCCATCAACCATCCATGTTTCCCCCATCCATGTGTGAGTAATACACCGCTGTAGGCTTGAGGGGATGGTAGGGATTGGATGAGATCATTCATGTAATAGCTGTAATATCGTTAGGGCATGGTGCCTAGTATCCGTTATCGGTGTTTTACGTCATTGTTGCAACTTGTTATGCTTAATGCTTGACACTAGGGCCCGAGTGCCATGATTTCAGATCTGAACATGTTATTGTATCATGAGGATAATTATTGTTTTAGATCATATCTATGAGTTGTATACACATATTATTGTCCGGAACCGATGGCCCCAAAGTGACAGCAATTGGGATAACCGGAGGGAATGGCTGTGATGTGAGGATTACATGTGTTCACGGAATGTTAATGCTTTGCTTCGGTACTTTATTAAAAGGAGTACCTTAATTGACAGTAGTTTCCCTAGAGGCCCCGATGCAAACGGGTTGGCAGGACAAAAGATGATGTGCAAGTTTCTCATTGCGAGCACGCACAACTAAATTGGAATACATGCTTATGATTAGTTAATACTTGGATGCTTTATATTATTTATCTGCAAATGCCTATGCTATGATATTACATGAATTATCTTATCCATGCAACGCCCGTACATCCGTCCCTATGCCTACAGTATTTTAATCCTGCTGTCTACCGTAATCACAATCGCTGTCTTAATTCTGCTGCTGCTATTATTTCACTACTGTCTCTGCTATAAAACTGTTGCTACTGATAATCTGTCCCGAGCAAGTCTATTCACAGGTGCAGCTGATCTGACAAATCATCTGTTAAAACTTATAAATATTCTTTGGCTCCCCTTGTGTCGAATCAATAAATTTGGGTTTTACTTCCCTCGAAGACTGTTGCGATCCCCTATACTTGTGGGTCATCAAGACTATTTTCTGGCGCCGTTGCCGGGGAGCATAGCTTTATTTATAAGCCCACCTGAGTGTGATATTGTTCGCTAGAATTTATTCATCATGGGAAAACCTGCTGATAAGAAGTTTCCCATACTGCCATCCACTACAAGAAAAGGTACGACTCTGAGTACCGCTGCTGCTCTTGACTCTCCAACTGTGATCAGTAAGTTTGTTACACCCCCACAACCTGCACGTTCTGTTACTACTGCTGAATCTGAAATTACTTATGATGATGCTTCTACTGCTCTTGATGAAACTGGTTCATTAGGTCCCTTTTTAGATGTTACTATTGCTAAATCTAAACAAATTGAAAATGCTGAAATTCCTGATGAAAATGCTGAAACACCTGTTAATTCAACTGAATTTACACGTGATACTTATGATGAGCGTGATGATATGTATGTGGATCTTGATGATGCTCTTGTTGAAAAAATTAATGCTATTAAAGATGCTAGTGCTATTAAAAATCTTGTTGAAAACGTGTTGTTAGATATAAATTATCTCCTGATGCTAAGTTTGCTACATCTCCTATAAACATTAAAGATAAAGCTTATGATTTCTCTCTTGATTTGGCTCATATAGCTATTGTTGAAAGAGAACCTTTTTGTGGAACTGAAAATGAAAGTGCTGTAGAACACATGAATGTATTGTCTGATCTAAGTGGAATATTTGCTGAGGACATTAAAAGACGCACTTATTTTGTTGCTAAAATATTTCCTTTTTCATTAAAACGAGAAGCTAAAACCTGATATAATAATTTGTCTCCTGGTTCCATCACTAGTCCTAAGGGTTTGCTTGATGCTTTCTTTCAAAAATATTTTCCTACTAGTGCTCAACATGATGCTTTGTTAAGAATCTATAATTTTAATCAAGATGAAGATGAGAAATTGCCTAAAGCTTGGACACGCTTTTGTTCCATTTTAAGAGGCCAGCCGAACCATGATTTGGAGAAAAATGATCTACTTGATATATTTTATAGTGGACTAACTGCTGAATCTAGGACATACCTGGATAGTTTTGCTAGTTGTGTTTTCAGGAAAAGGACTCCCGAAGAGGCTGAGGAATTATTAGCCATGATATGCAAGAATAATGATGATTGGGATATTCCTGAACCTACTCCAACACCACCACCAACACCGAAAAAGGGAGGTATGATTGAATTAAATGAAGAAACGATGAAGGAAGCTAAAACATCTCTTAAGGAGAGTGGTATTAAATCTGAAGATGGGAAGTATTTACCTCCTATTGAAGAATTATGTAAGCCAATTCCTCCTTCAACCGTAATTGAGGTACACTCTCTCCAAAGGTTTGATGATGGGGATATCCCTTACTCTAAACCTCGTGCTCAATGCTTAGATGAATTTGATACTTTTATTACTAAGCAATGCAATTTTAATATGAGAATAGAGAATCATTTAATGGAAAATTCTCGTGCTATTAGTGATTTGCATGATATTGTTGATAGAACTTCTAATGATGTTAAAGTGCTCAATAAACACTTTCACATGGTTCAAACTCAAATAGATCAACTCACTAAAGTGCAAAAAGAACTGCTAGCGAATGCCTCTAAACTGCTAGCGAATGCCTCTATAGCTAAAGAAAAACTTGTTTGTGAAGTAACAACTAGAGGTGGTAAATCTACTCAAGACCCTTTGTATCCTGAAGGACATTATAAAAGAATTGAACAAGATTCTCAACGAGTTAATGAACCTAGTACTCCTAGGAAAAAGAAAAAGAAACATAAAACTGTTGTAGAATCCTCTGAACCTGTTAATGATCCTCATAGTATAACTGAAAGTGGTAATGAACACAACAATGATGATGCTAATAACAATGATAATGATAAAAATACTAATTCGGATAGAGAAGAATTAGAGGAGGAACCTGAAAAGCATGTTAAAAATAAAAAGTACACTAAAGAAGATTTTATTGCTAAGAAACATGGTAATGAAAGAGAACCTTGGGTCCAACAACCAATGCCTTTTCCTGCTAAGAAACTTAAAACAAAAGAGGAAGAACATTATAATAAATTTTGTGATTGGATGAAACCATTGTTCTTGCAAATTCCTTTGACTGATGCTATTAAGTTGCCTCCTTATTCTAAATATATGAAAGATATTGTGACGAACAAAAGGAAAATTCCTAATGAGGAAATATCTACTATGCTCGCTAATTACTCTTTTAATGGCAAAGTTCCAAAGAAGCTGGGTGATCCAGGTATTCCAACTATTCCTTGCTCTATCAAAAATAATTATGTTAAAACTGCTCTATGTGACTTGGGAGCTGGAGTAAGTGTTATGCCTTTCTCTCTTTACAAGAGACTTTACCTTGATAAATTGATACCTACCGATATATCTTTGCAAATGGCTGATAAATCTACTGCTGTTCCTGTTGGAATTTGTGAGGATGTTCCTGTTCAAATAACAACCAATTGTTTAATTATGACTGACTTTGTTGTTCTCGAAATGCCTGAAGATGATAATATGTCTATTATTCTTGGAAGACCTTTTCTAAATACTGCAGGGGCTGTTATTGATTGCAATAAAGGAAAAGTTACTTTTAATGTTCATGACAAGGAGCATACTGTTTATTTTCCCAAGAAAGTTGATAAAATGCCTGGAGTTAATACAATTACCAATTTGAGATCTATTAGAGTGGGAAGTATTGATTGCCCATATAAAAAAGAATACAAAACTCTCATGATTGCATCCATACCAATTCAATATAAGGTAACATGAGTGTCTCATATAGTTTAAAATCTTTTATGTCATATAAAATTCATTTGGTGGCAAGACTTGATCAACCTTGTTAACAAGTGCATTTTAAATGCATAAAGAAGCTAAACAATTTTCTTTCTCTCATTCTTGTTTTACCTACTGTAATGTTATTTAGTTTGCAATGTTTAGTTGAATTTGTTGTTAAAAAATAATTTTTCAATGTTGAATTTAATAATGCAAAATACCAGAAAATGAAAAAAATAAAGTTTCTCAGAAAATTAAAAAATTTATATCAAAAAACATATTTTTCGAGGAAGGACCTGGAAGTGCCAGAGAGCAACCAGGGAGGCCCACATGGCCACCTCACCACATGGTGGCGCGGCAGCCTCCAGACCGCGCCAGCACATGGTGTGGGGCCCACAGGCCCCCCCACTTGCTCTCTCTCCTTCCCCTGCCTTCCTCTTGCCCGAAAAATCACTTTTGGATAGCTCAAACTCGTGTTCTTGCTGCTCATTTCCTGTGATTTCGATCTCCACATTCAGCCAATTTCTGTTGCTGAAATTTGGTGCATCTACTCTCCGGTATGTGACTCCTCCGAATATCCAAGTAGAATTTTGTTTAGTGGTGTATATATGAAGTATTTTGCTGCTGTAGATATCTTGTTTAGTGAGTTTGAATGCTTGTTCTAAGTTGAAATAACTAGTTTTGATGCATGCTTAAGCCTCTAGCAAGTCACTATAGTAGTTTCCCTTCATTTAGTTGACTAAAAATCGATTTTTATGATGTTTGTCAAAAATTTCAGAAAAGGGAGATGCATAACCATGACTTTGATGACATGTTTGAGGAAGATTTCCAGAGGAGGACAAGGCCTCCAAGGGCTGCCACTCGTGTTAGGCAATCCTACAACGAGGAAATCCTAGCACCAACGTTTGGAGATGAGCGAGATGCGGGAGTTCCAAACTCCGCGTCCCGCCCATGTAATGATTTCCTTCGTGCTGCAGGTTTACTTGAGGACTTCCTAACTCTTGTGGAGAGTGTAGGCTTGACCTCCTACATGATGGATGAGAGGCCTTGATACGTCTCCAACGTATCTATAATTTCTTATGTTCCATGCTATATTATACCAAGTTATCACATGTTTTATATGCATTTTATATAGTTTTATGCATTTTCTGGGACTAACCTATTAACAAGATGCCACAGTGCCAGTTCCCTGTTTTCTGCTGTTTTTGGTTTCAGAAAAGTACTTAAGGAAATATTCTCGGAATTGGACGATTTCTTTTCTGAAGTCAGTTTTTCATCGGGAACGTTCCAGAAAGCCGAACACGAGACGAAGTGGGCCACCGAGGCGCCGCCACCACATGCTCGCGCGGCAGCACTCCTGGCCGCGCGAGGACCAGGTGTGGGCCCCTCGGGGCGCCACCGACTCCGCCCTTTCTCCTACAAATACCCCCCAGACTAAAAACCCTAACACGGTGTTCATATTTTCCTCCACGGGTCCCGAGCCGCCGCCGTTGTCAACACCAATTCGGGAGAGATCAGAACTTCTCTCGGCACCCTGCCGGGAGGGGGAATCGTCACCGGAGGCCTCTACGTCGCCATGACCGCCTCCGGACTGATGCGTGAGTAGTCTACCCTTGGACTACGGGTCCATAGCAGTAGCTAGATGGTTGTCTTCTCCTCTTGTGCTATCATGTTTAGATCTTGTGAGCTGCCTATCATGATCAAGATCACCGTTATGTAATACTTCATGTTGTGTTTGCTGGGATCCGATGAATATTGAGTACTAAAGTTATTGCTTCATAATATATCATGTGTGTGCTATTTAATGATCTTGCATGCTCTCCGTTACTTGTGTATGCTCTGGCCAAGTAGATGCTTGTGACTCCAAGAGGGGGTATTTATGCTCGATAGTAGGTTCATGTCTCTATTAAATCTGGGGTGGTGACAGCTAGCTCTAAGGTTGTAGATGTACTGTTGCTACTAGGGATAAAACAGTAGTACTTTGTCTAAGGATGATGTTACTTACTTACTTTACACACAGTGCTTAAGGCGATAATCTGTTGCATGCAACTTAATACTGAAAGGGGTGCGGACGCTAACCGGAAGGTGGATTATTAGTCATAGATGCGGTTGGAACGGTCTATGTATATTGTTGTAATGCCCGAATGAATCTCACACTAGACATCATAACGTTGGTATATGCATTGGTTTGCTCATCATTATTCTATCAATTGCCCAGCTGTAATTTGTTTACCCGCATGAATGTTATTATTATTTATGGAGAGACACCACTAGTGAACTGTGGACCCCGGTCCTTCTCTTTAATCTGATAAACCACAAACTGCAAACCTGTTACTTTCTGCAAACAAACATATTTCTTCCACACATACGTTTAATCCTTTGTTACAGCAAGCCGGTGAGATTGACAACCTCACCGTTAAGTTGGGGCAAAGTATCTTGATTGTGTTGTGTGCAGGTTCCACGTCACCTACGTCCCAGGAAGCATTTTCTGGCGCCCTTACGTCGCAGATTTTTCTGGCGCCGTTGACACCTCGGGGGAATTCATTATTTCCTACTGGTTCGATAACCTTGGTTTCACAACTGAGGGAAACTTGCTGCTGCGCTACTGTTGGGGGGGTCGTAACCCGGTAGGCGCACCGACGGAGAAGACCCGCCGGCCTGGTGAGAACCTGGGCCGGGTTAAGCAAGAATGTGCGGGCCGGGATTCATGAGAGTCGGTACGCTGTGTGAGTCTTGGCCCGCACGTCAAGAAGAGTCTAGAGGGCTGGAGACCAAGTACAAGACGGAGTCCTGTTACAGGAGGCGAAGACCTAGAGGACTTAGAGTCCGGGTACGATTGTAACCCGGATCACGCCTGTATGTCCAGCGAGACCCACCGCCTATATAAGGGGGTCTCCTGGTCCTTGGAAAAACAAGCTTGACCAGATCGCAAGTACCACCATTGTAATCTCGAGACCCGGAAGCTAAGGCGCCGAGTCCTCAAAACCCATATCAATAAAGCAATAGCAGGAAGTAGGTCTTTACCTCGAGACGAGGGGCCGAACCTGGGTAAATCCTTGTTTCCCCACGCCGTGCTGGACAAGCTCCCGATGTCAGAAGTCGCTATGTCCCCATACTCAAGTTTCCACCCGGAAACATCTGCCGTGACAATCCCACGACAGTTGGCGCCCACCGTGGGGCCTGCGGCCAAGAACATCATGATTTGTGGAGAAGCACGGCGCGGTATGGAAAACCTAGCTATCGGCCAGATCCACACGCTCCCGGGAGGGGAGCGGATCGTGGACGACTTTGGTTGGAAGGAAGAAGCAGATCGGTTGGAAACCGGATCTATGATCGCCTTCGGTCAGATCAATGTTTTCGTCGGCGTAGTCCAAACCACAGGAGCCGGCTCAGAGCAGTATGAGCCGGAGTTCGAGTCAGAATCCGGGTCAGCTACCGTGGCTCAGTCGGATGGAGAAGAATCTGTTGGATCGCCAGAGTGCGAAGTCATGATTATCGAGGAAGAGGCGGCAATTCAAGCACTACAGGATTCTGTCAGAATACCAACGAACGTGTCCGATCTGGATACGGATACCGAGTCAATTCTGCCGCTGTTTGAAGACCGGTGGGGATTTGGGCTCGAAGAAGAAGATCACCCGGCATCCCCGGGACCCGCACGACACATGACGGTTCACGTGGTGACGGCGGCTCAGCAAACCGATGGGGTGGAAGCATCCGTGAGTAGTGAAACAAGTGCAGAAAGAACCGCCAGACGGGATCGAGAAATTTGGGATCAGAGCAACCTCGGCATGCCACCAGCGGCGTACCCCCCACTACACCCCAACACCGGACCCGTTTTACCAACTTTTGGCGCGAGAGTACAGACACACGCGCCAGCACCCGGGACAGCGTTCACAAACCCGATCCTGACCGCGGTGAACGATCAGGCGAGAGCCGGTGCATCGGGAATCCCGGCTCAGAACCCGGGAGAAGTAACAAACACCAGTTCAGCAATACAGAGGGAGTTGGAAGATTTAAGGCGAGCCATGGCTAGGGCGAACCAGGAGCGCGCGGATGAAGCCCGGCGCGTAGCGGAGAAGGAACGATCTTTGGCCCAGCAGGAGCAGAGGCTACAAGACGAAAGAAACGCCCTCCAGAGGAGAAGGGACGAGTTAACTGCGGTGCAGAGCAGAAGGCGCGGAAGCCGGCTACCCTTGCCGACTGGAGTCAACACCATAGTGCCTCAAGTCTTGGAATATCAGACGACGCCAGCCAATGCGCCCATAGCAGCGGTAAATCCGGTGATAGGAGCCGGCGCCCCACAGGCCGAGTTACGAGGAGCAGGAAATCCAGCGGGAGGAGCCGGAACCGGGGAAGCAGCCGCAGAACAACTACCTCCGCCACCTCCCAGGTTCACTACCCCCCCGGGTCATTATAATAATCCAGTTGACAACGTCTTTGCAGCTGCACACGCGCTACAGCAGATCCCGTTCGACAATTCGCCAGCCGGTATTGAAGCACGGAGAGCCGTGGATTTACTGCGTACTGCTGTGGTCCAACAGAACAATAATCCGCGCGGGTCACAAGCATTCAACTCAGAACCACAAAGGAGTCGTACCAGGAGCCGGCATGGAGAACCACAAGCAGCAAGATCTATCCAGAACCGGCTCGGACCAGTAAGCCAACGAGGCCAACAACAAAATCAGCAAGTAATCCAGCCGCCACAGCCGGCCGTGTCCGCGGCTCAGTCAATAGTCAATAGTTCAAGAGCAAGGCGTGCAGCTGCGGCGGCAGCACCACCGGCAGTGGGAGCCGGAGCAGCTGGAGCACCAGGAGTCGGAATAGTGACCCCCGCAGCACCTCCTCCTGCGCCGGGTTACACAGGGGGCTCAACTTCAAACTTGACGGGACCAAAGTGTTTGTCAGATGCCATCAGGGCGGAGCCGTTTCCAGAAAAATTCAAAGAGCCGACCAAAGTGTGCAATTACGAGCCGAACATGAATCCAGAAACATGGCTGAGCAGTTACGGCATGGCCATGGACATGAAGAACGCTTCACCGAATCTGTGTGCACGCTACATGTATCTTATGTTAGCAGAAGGAGCACCTAAAATTTGGCTAGACCGACTCCCGCCACGCAGTATCAACTCATTTGAGGAACTGAAGGCGGCGTTCATCAAGAACTTCGCCGGAACTTGCAAGAAACAGTACACTGAGGCCGACCTGGATCGATGCGTCATGAGGAAAACCGAGTCAGCCAGACAATGGATGGGCCGGGTTACGGAAATCTTGCAGTCATCTCTCAACATCTCGGCACACACAGCTATATCGTACATGGAGAAAAACTGCGGCTTCGAGCCGCTGACCCACAAGCTTGGACGTATGAGGGAAGACCCGGCCTGCAACAACATCTCAATAGGGGAAGTGGTGACAACAGCGAACAAATATGCAACCACGGATAAGAGGCCGGGCGAAACAGAGGAACAACAGAGGAACAACCGGATCAGCGGAGGCCGTAACCCAAACCCGAACCAGAGTAATAGCAATCAGAACGGAAGTAACAAGCGTCCCTATGAGGGCGGAAATTCAGAGTTCGTGGGCACAACCCAGACGACGGGTTACAGGGGACCTAGACCCGGTGGTAACTTTAGAGGAGGACCTCCGAGAAGCCCGAACTTCAGCGAGATGTACAGCATGCCATGTCCAAAACACAGCAAGAACGGGAGACCATCCAATCACTCGCTAGCTCAGTGCGCGGACATCAGAGCCTGGATGAGACATGAGCAGGAAGGCCAGAGGAGTCAGGGGAACTTCGGAGGTAACAGCGGTTTCAATGGAAACAACGGCAACTCGATGGGACCCGGACAGGGGGCTGGGTCAAATGGATCGCCAAACAATAATGCCGGGTCCAGTCAACAACAGAATCAAGTCACAACCGGATATCAGCAGAACCCGAAAGAACTTCATAGTCAAGGACAGTATCACGTCTTCACCACCAGTACGTCCAGGAGAGACAGGAAATTAAAAGCAAGAGCCGTCAATGCAGTGGCATCAGCCGTTCTAAGATTCTTGAGGTGGTCAGAGCAAACTATAACTTGGAGTAGAGAGGATCACCCTCCAGCAGTCGAACATCCGGGTCTCCTGGCTCTCGTCGTGGCACCACAAGTGGACGGGTTCTCCCTGAATAAAGTCCTGATGGATGGAGGCAGCAGCATCAATATCTTATACCTCGACACTTTCAGAAGGATGGGTCTGACCCAAGATCGCCTTACCCCTACATCTACAATCTTCCACGGCATAGTCCCAGGGAAGTCGGCACATCCGATTGGCCAGATCAGCCTTGAGGTGGCGTTCGGAGTGAGCAAAGAGCAATTCAGGTCGGAGTTCCTGACGTTTGAGGTTGTTGATTTAAAAAGTCCGTATCACGCTCTATTCGGGAGGCCGGCTTACGCCAAATTCATGGCGCGGCCTTGTTATGTGTACCTCAAGCTTAAGATGCCAGGTCCCCAGGGAATAATCACAGTAGAGGGAAGCAAAACCATGGCTGCAGAGTGTGACAACGGGGATGCTATCATGGCAGAACAGGCTTGCTCAGAGGAGGAGCTCAAGTTCTACAAGTCTCAAGTAGACCCGACAGATAAGCGTGTGCTGGAAAAGCCGGCTCATGAAGAAGAGAAGAAAAAATTCAAATCAGCTCAAGATACAAAGATGGTTGATTTCGAAGAAGGGGACTCCTCCAAGCAGTTCTCAGTGGGGACCCACTTGGACCCGAAATAGGAAAGCGAGCTCATCAAGTTCATCCGTGAGAATCGGGACATCTTCGCATGGTCTCCTTCAGACATGCCGGGTGTCCCGAGTGAACTTGCTGAGCACAGCTTACATGTTGATCCAAAGGCAAAGCCGGTAAAGCAAGGATTACGTCGTCTCAACGCAGAGAGGAAAAGGATTGTTGGAGAAGAGGTAGCTCGTTTGCTTGCAGCCGGGTTTATCATGGAAGTCTACCATCCCAAGTGGCTGGCTAACCCGGTCCTACTCCTGAAGAAAAACGGAGAGTGGCGCATGTGCATTGACTACACCTGCTTGAACAAGGTCTGCCCGAAAGATCCCTTTGCATTGCCGCGTATAGATCAGATCATCGATGCCACAGCCGGTAGCGAGTTGTTATGTTTCTTGGATGCATACTCCGGGTATCATCAGATCAAGCTCAATGTTGACGACCAGGAGAAGACGTCGTTCATCACCCCTTTCGGTGCTTTCTGTTATAAAAATATGACCTTTGGCCTCAAGAATGCAGGTGCCACCTACCAAAGGTGCATCCAGAATTGTTTCCAGAACCAAATCGGTCGCAACGTGCATGCCTATGTCGATGATGTCGTGATCAAGTCACAGAAAGCCGGGTCACTCCTGGATGACCTAAAGGAGACCTTCGACAACCTGCGCAAATATCAGATGAAGTTAAACCCGACCAAGTGCGTATTTGGAGTTCCGGCTGGCATGTTACTGGGTTTCATAGTCTCAGAGAGAGGGATAGAAGCTAACCCGGCTAAAATTAATGCCATCACGAACCTTAAGAAGCCGGAGTGTGTTAATGATGTCCAGAAGCTGACAGGGTGTGTCACAGCCCTGAGCCGGTTCATTGCAAGGATGGGAGAGAAAGCTCTGCCACTATACAAACTATTGAAGAAGTCAGATAAGTTTGTCTGGGGCCAGGAGGCAGATGACGCCTTCGAAGACCTAAAGAAGACATTATCCACAGCTCCAGTGTTAGCGGCCCCCACGAGCAGGGAGCCGATGTTGTTGTACGTTTCCGCAAATTCCAGAGCCGTCAGCGCTGTGGTCGTAGTGGAGCGCAAAGAAGAAGGAAAGGAGTACCCAATTCAAAGGCCGGTCTACTATGTTAGTGAAGCTCTCACAGAGTCCAAGCAGAGGTACCCGCAGTGGCAGAAGTTGGTATACGGCGTGTTTATGGCAAGCCGGAAGATGCCTCACTATTTTCAGGAACACCCAATCACTGTGGTGAGTTCCGCTCCCTTGGCGGAAATCATCGGAAACAGAGAAGCTACAGGCAGGATCGCAAAGTGGGCCATCGAGATGGGTGAAAGGACAATGATGTCGCCTAGAGGGGGGGGGGGGGTGAATAGGCGGTTTAAAACTTTTCCGGTTTAGGCTTGATAATTGCGGAATAAAACTAGGTGTTTAAATTAACAAGCCGACAACCTAAATAAACTAGGCTCACCTATGTGCACCAACAACTTATGCTAAGCAAGACAAACAACAAGGTGATAGCTATAGAATACTTCAAGCACGAAGGCTATCACAATGTAAAATGCATAAGTAAAAAGCTCGGGTATAGAAATAACCGAGTCACGCGGAGACGACGATGTATTCCCGAGTTCCTCCTTGTTAAGGGAGTACGTCTCGTTGGAGAGGTGTGAACCGACACAACGGTTCAACAACCACAAAGGTTTCACCTTCTTCTCCGATGAACCGCACCACAAAGGTTTGGTTCACCTTCCACTATCGGAATTCCTTCGAGGCGGAATCCGGAGCCTTTCAACAACAATCCGGGGCACAACCCACAATGGGATTGGGGGCTCCCGAACGGCTTCAAGTGACCACACAAGGGTCCAACCACCACAAAGGCGTCTAGGGTCCAAGGACCCAAGAGTAACAAGCTCACAAACTTTCAACTTCCACGAATCCTCGTGGAGAGCACACCGATGCACCAAATGCAAAAGGCAAGAGCACAAGTGCTCAAAATCCTTCACTCTCAAATCCCACCAAAAGCAACTAATGCTTATGGGGGGAGAAGAGAGGAAGAACAAGGAATCCACAAAGGAGTCAAATCCTTCACTCTCAAATCCCACCAAAAGCAACTAATGCTTATGGGGGGAGAGGAGAGGAAGAGCAAAGGAGAAGAACCACAAAGGAACTCCAAGATCTAGATCCACTAGGTTCCCCTCACTTAGAGGAGATATGGATTGGTGGGATTGTAGATCTAGATCTCCTCTCACTTTTCCCTCAAGAATATGGAAGATTCAATGGAGGGATTGAGAGATAGGCAAGCTCAAGAATGTCAACAATGGAGGAGAAAAACGTGCTCAAGAGCTTGGGTTCAATGGGGAAGAAGACCCCCTTAAATAGGGCCTCCAAAATCCAACCGTTATGCAGTTTTTCTCCGCAGGGTCGGTACTACCGCCCCCCAAAACCCGGTACTACTGCCTGGGCATTTCGTAAACTCAGAAAACGCGAAACCTTCTGGAATGGGCGGTAGTACTGCCTGAAATCGCGGTACTACCGCAGTGTCCAGAAACTGCAGAAACTGGTAAACGAAAACGTCAATATCTTTTTCATCCGGACTCCGTTTTCGATGATTTTTGGCTCGTTGGAATCGTTACAACGAGCTCTACTTGAATGTGCATAGAAACATCACAGTCCATCATGTGAGGATAAAACCAAATGGGGAAAGGTTGAACTTTCCTAAACAATGCAAACCGGTAAAACCTCATTCAACAAAAACGCAACAAGATATTCATACGAAATCTGTTTTTGATGAACTAGAGCTTAGTATGGAGATAAACCAAGCTCTAAATCCTCACATGGATAAAAGGCAACAAGTTTTCCAAAGTAAAACCATTTTCGAAGGACTTGGTCTTGTCATGAAGATCACGACAAGGACCGAAACCCAACACGGAGAAAAACCAAATAAGAACCAAGAAAGATGATATGCCAAGCATGCAAAGGTTTGAGCTCTCCACAAAGATGCGATCAAGTTACTCACTCGAGAGCCCCTCTTGATAGTACGCCTATCTATCCTATAGCCCTATCAAGATCATACCTTTGTCTTGAGCATTCCACTTGAGCTAGATGATGACGATCTTGGTCTCTCCAAGTGGACCACCTTTCTTGATTGCGCTTGCTAGCACATGCTTGATGAAGACTTCTCCAAATACTCCCCCATACGCCATCATGGGAGAGCCTCGCTTAGCTTCGTCTTCATGTCAATCTTGAAGCTTCGAGCATAAGATATCTCCGAAATGCTTCTCTTGGTCTTGCACTTCTTAACCTTGATGACGAACACCGCATGACATCATCGTCCATGAGCTCTATGAGATGTTCTTCTTGTTGCAAGCCCATGGGAAGATACCTAGCCCAACATATAGATACCACACACACACTTGGGTTAGTACACAAAGCTATATGGACAAGAGCTTACCATCCCAACAGATACATGATCCACTTGGTACATCTTGTAGCTTTGTGTGTTGATCAACATCTTGATCATTCTCGTATCATCCCATCTATCTTCATATAAACCCTTGAATAGAGCATTGGTCATTATGTCATCTTGAAGAGTCCAACACATGAACTCCTATAATTTCCCATGGACAAGATCTATAAGAATATCTCAATGTAAACATTAGTCCATAAGGATTGTCATTAATTACCAAAACCACGCATGGGGGCAACCATGCACTTTCAATCTCCCCCATTTTGGTAATTGATGACAATCCCTTTTACGAGGGTTTATATAATGAATTTAAGCAACCGTGCAACACAAAGAGCAAGGATGCAAGAGAACAAACCCATATTCCCTTAAACCCTCTAAATTTCTCCCCCATTGGCATTGATTGCCGAAATGGGAAGAAAAACTTAGAAGGCCAATATAGTGCGAGCTCCCCCATAAAGTGTGCATTTCTCATAATATGAGTGAAATCAAATGCACATATCCAATGACGAATAGATGGAGGGAGATCAAACTATATAGAGGATCCAAATATTGCAAGAGAAGATCAAATAGAAAGATACTTCAACGAAAGAAGCAAGCAATCAAAAGGATCCGAAAAGTGTTTTAAATATCAAGAGGGAACTCCCCAAGGTACGTGCACAAATAGGATTTGTATTTCAATATAGTGTGCACAACATGGAATCATCACTCCCTCCTAGATAAATTCGAACACAGGCACATGCAAGAGAATGTAAATGATAAAGGAGGCAAAACAACTTTCACCTAATAAAATGTTTTGCAACAAGAGCAAGGAGCGGCAAATAAAAGAATGGGTGTGAGATACAAAGACATTTTAGGAGACTAATACAAGGATGAGCCAAAGCATCAACATAGTCTTTCAAAAAGAGTTGCACATAGTGCATATCATGTCTTTCCCATACCCCCACACCAAAAGAGATAAAGCAAATAGCTCCACAAGCTTAGTAAAATGCAAAAAGCATAGCACAAAAAAATGAAGCTTGTGCCTTTTAGAAACCACCAAAGAATCAAAAGCAAAAAGAGGTGGTCACTAAAGAATTGGAATATCAATTAAAGATGTAACTTTTCTTATGTGTATAAGTTTCTAAGTAGACACGAATCACTAAGATATGGGTCTACAAATAAACATGTACACACAAGATAGATACAAGGGTAAAGAATCATGATATCCAAGAGGAAGTCATAAATACACCAATAAGATCTTTGCTTAATAACATAGCACAAAGCCGAATTATATCTTAACGGAATATAAATGAACTTCCAACACATACTCATCATAGCATCAAAAACTATCCACGAGGGATAAAGGTTAACAAATGGATGCTCCGAGTAAGATAACAAGTAACACAAAACGCAAATGATTTTGAAAATTCATCAATGTTGCACATGAGAGACTTTAAGTAGAAAGTGCTAGATTGACATAATTGGGATCGATGAATCATAGAAATGAATATATAGTCCTCTTATATGTAATCATCCCGGCTTACTCACATTTGCAATAAAGACGTTTTGCAAGAATCAAATTAATTGCAACAAAAAGATTCATGCCAAGATACAACCTACACAAGGTTGAAAACTAGAAATGTATGCATGAGGTAGATACTTGTTACCGAGATAGCATTGGTGATGTATAGTATAAGAGTTAACGATCATCCAAACTTGGCTCCAATGAACACATGGTGACACCACCTTCCTTGTAAATGAGACAAGCTTCCAATGCATCTCCACATGTACCTAAAACAAATTCAAGTACAAAATGGTACCCAAACTCATTGGGTCCAAAGTAGTTAGAGCAACTACAATACATAGGACAAACTCCACATAAATATGTGCATATTAATGTGAAATTGAATTTCATGCACATCTTAGCCATATAGGATTTGATGGAGTTTATCCTATATATTGGTTCAACGAAAGTAAGCATGCCAAAGAAATACATGCAGTAAATATGCATGCACAAGACTTTCAAGAACCAAAAGAGATATAATTTGGACAAAACACCAATTAAACCAAGAAAGCACACACAAGTGTGACAAGAAAAAGAATTGTCCAAATTATATCAAAGGCCCAAATCAACACATGATTGAAGAAACCACTTTGAAAAGATACCAAATGAAAGCAAGAAACCAATTGAAGAAAATAACATCAAATAATAAACCAAACCCTCTACACTTTTCATGATGGCACAAAGTGACAAAACGAAAAATGTTTGTCTTCCAAAGAGACACGTCATCGGGATCAAATACCAAATGAAGACAACTAATGTTCGAAAGCACATAGGATTGCTCCCCCAAGATGTGTGCATTATTTATGATCTTGCATTTGAATACAAAATGCACACAAATGAGATCATCACTCTCCATATATATATTTATATAGATATTCAAACACTAGTCATATTCAAGAAAGGTAAGAAATTGCAATACCAATTTAAAGAACGATGTTCCACTCAAAGTAGGATAGCTTCCCAAAGAATAGTGCATTATCAAAAAGTATGACTTTTGAATGTCAATGCACAAGAATTGGATCATTGCTTTTCCCAACTCAAGAAAGCACAAAACAAATTTCAAGTAGAGCAATAAAGTATCCAAAAGATACAAGGAAGACAAATAAGAGTTAGATCAAAAGCAAATCCTTGGCAATCAAATAAGGCAATTCAAAGCAAGAGCCAAAGTGAATATGATCAACATATTTACCCCCAAATATGATTATCACTTGTCAAGACAAGTAACGTATGGAGATATTTCTCGGTGGTGGATTGCAAGGATATATTCAAGATCATATTCACAAAACATAAGCATGAGGCAAAGAATAGGAATTAAAAGCCATGCTTAGATAGATATTCTTGATAGATTCACAAATCATGTGATAATGCAAAGCAACTCCAAGGAGTAGCTTGAATCAATTGGCTTCCCAAAAAGATATATGAGAACATATTTAGGGAAAGCCATATCAAGAACATCCTCCACCAACAAGATCCAAAAGAGTGAGAGACAAAGAGCATTTAAGTAAATGGGAACTTGTTTGAGCAACATGCCACATAGGAACAAGATAATTAGCAATATCAATTCTAGGTGGCAAAACCTCACA
Organism: Poa annua; assembly: GCA_026929855.1. Classification (NCBI taxonomy): domain Eukaryota; kingdom Viridiplantae; phylum Streptophyta; class Magnoliopsida; order Poales; family Poaceae; genus Poa; species Poa annua. Next base: position 80,811,495 of record CM049433.1, read on the forward strand.
TTTTCACATTTTCTAGGCTTGTAATATGCACATAGCTTATTACTCCCCCATAATGTGATAATCCATTTATTTTAACACAAGAGGCAGACAAAAACAACTAGAGAAATTAATGGACATTATATAATTTGAATTTCTCATGAGCATGACATACCACAAAGAGAATAGATAATATTGATATATCAAAACTAAGTGGTATTCCTCATGTACACACATTTTTAGGATTGTGAAGTGCACGAAGCATATCACTCTCCAAAAATGGATAGTCCATTTATCTCTCAAAGAGAGCCAACAAGATAAGATATGATATAAAAGCAATAAGGCTCAAAACAAGTAGATGGTGTGCAAACCAAAATACACATGCTTGATTTCTCAAGATAAGTAAGTAGAGAGCACAACACATACAAACACCAGCAAGGTACAAAACCTAACACATGCAAGGGTGCAAGCAACTTTCAATGTATATATGATTTAAATAAAAGTTACCGCAAGGAGGAACATTGGATATGAGATAGAACAATATAATCCATATGACTTGACTTGAGAGAATATAATTGATGAAGATCCCTTAATTCTTCATAGTGTAGCCAAGTCTCCAAAGCCCTCCAACAACGCCTATTGATCAAGTTTTAGCTTGTTGGTCCCCAACCAAGTTGGGTCCTAAGAGGTTAGTCACAATAGGTTTGGCAACCCAAATGGTTCTTTTCTTGACACCACTTTGAGTACCAACATATTTGGCAAACACATTGCCAACCTTATCCTTTCGAAGAGAATAAACATCATTAATTATAATGGGGTTGGATAAGGTACCATTTGTGCATGAAGAAGCAAGGTGACCCTTCTCACGACATAGGTAGCAACATCTACTTCCTCCTCTCTTCTTAGTTGGAGTCTTGACTTGAGGAGGGGTAGCTTGATTCTTCTTGGGAAGAGACCGTTCTTCAATTTGAGGAGCTTGAGTTTGAACTTGAGGTTTCTTCCCTTGTTGCTTATCACTAAGAGCCTTCTTCTTCAAAGGGCAAGATCTAACATGGTGCCCTTCAACTTTGCACTTGAAGCAAACAATCTTGGCCGAATCCTTGACTTGTTCTTGGCCCTTGTTCATCTTGTTAACCTTGGACTTGTTCTTGATATTGGAGTTGAATCCAAGTCCACTCTTGTCATTTGGGCGTCTTTGAACACTCAACATATTGTCAAGTGTAGAATCCCCAAAATGACGCTTTTCCAAGTCTTTCTTCAAAGAAGTGACTTGGGCCTTGAGCTCATTTAATTCCTCTACATGGTTAGTATCAACACAAACACTAGAGGAAATAGATGCTTCATTGTTAGAGCAACAAGGCATGGAAAGTAATTCATCACAAGATGTAGCAACATTGCGAGTGGATGAATCACTAGGACTAGCACATGGCAATATAGCATTAAGAGTAGAAGTTGTGCCATTGTCCACATGAGGCTCACAAGATGTTACCTTTGTAGAGATAGCCTCATGAGCTAACTTTAGCCTAGCATGGGATGCTAGAAGATCCTCATTAGAGCTAGAGAGCTTTTCATGACTTTCTTCCAATTTCTCATACTTGCTAGTTAGCAATTCAAGTTGAGCCCTTAGCTCAACATTCTCCTTCAAAATATATGCTTCACAAGAAGTGGAGTTAGTAGCACAAGCATCATTATCATTAGAAATGGAGGAAGACAATTTTGCAAGCTTATCATTATTAGATAGTTGAGTTTGGAGTTGATCATGAGACTTGATGAGGAGAGAGTGTTCACTTTCTAAAGCCTTGTGAGCTTTGTCAAGTTTCTCTATGTCCTCACTTAGTCTAGCATTGCCAACACCAAATTCGACTTTTTCATTTTTGAGCACTTTATATTTTGCAATAGCATGATCTCTTTCCTTAATGATTTTAGCAATAATAAGATCATTAGACTCATCAAGGGATTCAAGTTTCTCTTCAAGAGAAGACCTAAGCTCTTCTTCTTTTTCAAGAGAAGCGTTCAAGTAAGCTATGGTGATAGAGTCATCTCTCTCAATTTGACACTTCTCATCAAATTGACTTTCCAAATCCTCAATGAATTCCCTACTCTTAATAATATAAGCAATGATTTCACATAGAGGAGGGATAGCTTTACTACCTTTGGGGAGAGCACCACGTACCATCTCACCCATCTTGGTTAAGGATTCAAAGTCAAAACCTTCTTCATGAGAATCCTCATCCACATCATCACAATTTGGATTCGAGGTGGGAGATACCTCGGAATCCTTAGCCATAAGGCAAACATGATTAATGGTTGAGGAGGATGAAGAATTACTTGAAGCACCATTGAGGTCCATGTCTTGTTCCAACAAATGTTGGGGTTCCTCTACATTGTTAGTCATGCAAATACTAGAGGATATGGAAGCATTATTTTCATGACAACAAGACATAGAGAGCATATCATCATTATATTTAGTTAAGCAACTATTACTTGATATGCAAGGACCATCAACTCTAGCATGTATGACATTTGGAGTGCTAGAAGAGTTTAAGTCCAAAGATAGAACATTGCAATGTGATAGAGAAGAAGTATAATCAATAGTAAGTTCACCATCACCAAGGCAATTTCTATCACCACTCACCATATCAATACCTTGTGACGAATCACATGTTGGTGAAGTGGAAGAAGTTGTAAACTCATCACGACCGGAGGTGGAGGGAGAACAATCATCCTCAATAATTTTGGACACTTCATATATATCTTGAAGCTTGGTCCAAAGCTCATGTGCATTACGAAAAGGCATGATTGAAGCAAGAACTACATCGGTCAAAACACATATAAGACCATTAGTAACTTGAGTCTCGAGATGAGAGTTTATCTCATCCTCTAAAGATAATTCTTGGGAATTCTTTGGAGGAGATAAACTCACATCTACAATCCTCTTCATATAATTTGGACCCATGGCCCTAAAAAGATTAAGCATGCGAATTTTCCAAACATCATAATTTGTGCCATCGAATATGAAAGTGGGATCGTGCACTAATTCTCTAAACGACATCTTTTACTCTCTAGGCGGTTAAGCCCAAAAAGAGAGCCCAGGCTCTGATACCAATTGAAAGGACAATGATGTCGCCTAGAGGGGGGGGGGGTGAATAGGCGGTTTAAAACTTTTCCGGTTTAGGCTTGATAATTGCGGAATAAAACTAGGTGTTTAAATTAACAAGCCGACAACCTAAATAAACTAGGCTCACCTATGTGCACCAACAACTTATGCTAAGCAAGACAAACAACAAGGTGATAGCTATAGAATACTTCAAGCACGAAGGCTATCACAATGTAAAATGCATAAGTAAAAAGCTCGGGTATAGAAATAACCGAGTCACGCGGAGACGACGATGTATTCCCGAGTTCCTCCTTGTTAAGGGAGTACGTCTCGTTGGAGAGGTGTGAACCGACACAACGGTTCAACAACCACAAAGGTTTCACCTTCTTCTCCGATGAACCGCACCACAAAGGTTTGGTTCACCTTCCACTATCGGAATTCCTTCGAGGCGGAATCCGGAGCCTTTCAACAACAATCCGGGGCACAACCCACAATGGGATTGGGGGCTCCCGAACGGCTTCAAGTGACCACACAAGGGTCCAACCACCACAAAGGCGTCTAGGGTCCAAGGACCCAAGAGTAACAAGCTCACAAACTTTCAACTTCCACGAATCCTCGTGGAGAGCACACCGATGCACCAAATGCAAAAGGCAAGAGCACAAGTGCTCAAAATCCTTCACTCTCAAATCCCACCAAAAGCAACTAATGCTTATGGGGGGAGAAGAGAGGAAGAACAAGGAATCCACAAAGGAGTCAAATCCTTCACTCTCAAATCCCACCAAAAGCAACTAATGCTTATGGGGGGAGAGGAGAGGAAGAGCAAAGGAGAAGAACCACAAAGGAACTCCAAGATCTAGATCCACTAGGTTCCCCTCACTTAGAGGAGATATGGATTGGTGGGATTGTAGATCTAGATCTCCTCTCACTTTTCCCTCAAGAATATGGAAGATTCAATGGAGGGATTGAGAGATAGGCAAGCTCAAGAATGTCAACAATGGAGGAGAAAAACGTGCTCAAGAGCTTGGGTTCAATGGGGAAGAAGACCCCCTTAAATAGGGCCTCCAAAATCCAACCGTTATGCAGTTTTTCTCCGCAGGGTCGGTACTACCGCCCCCCAAAACCCGGTACTACTGCCTGGGCATTTCGTAAACTCAGAAAACGCGAAACCTTCTGGAATGGGCGGTAGTACTGCCTGAAATCGCGGTACTACCGCAGTGTCCAGAAACTGCAGAAACTGGTAAACGAAAACGTCAATATCTTTTTCATCCGGACTCCGTTTTCGATGATTTTTGGCTCGTTGGAATCGTTACAACGAGCTCTACTTGAATGTGCATAGAAACATCACAGTCCATCATGTGAGGATAAAACCAAATGGGGAAAGGTTGAACTTTCCTAAACAATGCAAACCGGTAAAACCTCATTCAACAAAAACGCAACAAGATATTCATACGAAATCTGTTTTTGATGAACTAGAGCTTAGTATGGAGATAAACCAAGCTCTAAATCCTCACATGGATAAAAGGCAACAAGTTTTCCAAAGTAAAACCATTTTCGAAGGACTTGGTCTTGTCATGAAGATCACGACAAGGACCGAAACCCAACACGGAGAAAAACCAAATAAGAACCAAGAAAGATGATATGCCAAGCATGCAAAGGTTTGAGCTCTCCACAAAGATGCGATCAAGTTACTCACTCGAGAGCCCCTCTTGATAGTACGCCTATCTATCCTATAGCCCTATCAAGATCATACCTTTGTCTTGAGCATTCCACTTGAGCTAGATGATGACGATCTTGGTCTCTCCAAGTGGACCACCTTTCTTGATTGCGCTTGCTAGCACATGCTTGATGAAGACTTCTCCAAATACTCCCCCATACGCCATCATGGGAGAGCCTCGCTTAGCTTCGTCTTCATGTCAATCTTGAAGCTTCGAGCATAAGATATCTCCGAAATGCTTCTCTTGGTCTTGCACTTCTTAACCTTGATGACGAACACCGCATGACATCATCGTCCATGAGCTCTATGAGATGTTCTTCTTGTTGCAAGCCCATGGGAAGATACCTAGCCCAACATATAGATACCACACACACACTTGGGTTAGTACACAAAGCTATATGGACAAGAGCTTACCATCCCAACAGATACATGATCCACTTGGTACATCTTGTAGCTTTGTGTGTTGATCAACATCTTGATCATTCTCGTATCATCCCATCTATCTTCATATAAACCCTTGAATAGAGCATTGGTCATTATGTCATCTTGAAGAGTCCAACACATGAACTCCTATAATTTCCCATGGACAAGATCTATAAGAATATCTCAATGTAAACATTAGTCCATAAGGATTGTCATTAATTACCAAAACCACGCATGGGGGCAACCATGCACTTTCAATGGGGCCTTATCATATCAACTACGAGCCAAGAACAGCAATCAAGTCACAGGCCTTGGTGGATTTCGTCAATGATTGGACAGAGTTTGACCCCTTACCTCCGCCTCCAAGCGCCAAGCATTGGACTATGCACTTCGACGGGTCAAAGCAGTTTGAAGGCTCAAGAGCCGGCGTTGTGCTAACTTCGCCAAAAGGAGACAAGTTGAGTTACGTCCTGCAGATACACTTCGAACCATGCACCAATAACGTGGCAGAGTATGAGGCCTTGTTACACGGTTTGAAAGTCGCTAGAGAGATGAACATCAAAAGAATCATGTGCTATGGAGACTATGACCTTGTGGCTCAGCAAGTTTCAGGAACCTGGGATAGAAAAGACGCCAACATGGCGGCTTACAGGCGAGAAGTAGATCGTATTGCCGGCTTCTTCTTCGGCTACCAAGTCGACCATATCGACAGACGAAAGAATGAGGCGGCCGACGCCCTATCAAGACTCGGTTCTAGCAGAGAGCCGGTACCTCCAAACGTGTTCCTCGCCGAGTTACATCATCCCTCGGTCAAGCTGCCAACAGAAGAAGAGTTGGCAAACCCTGATGACCCGGAATCACAGCTAGTCGCAGCCGTACATCAAACACCGTCCTGGACTGAGCCGTATATAGCTTACCTGCAGAGGGAAGAATTACCTCAAGACGAAGTACTAGCACGACAGATTGTGCGCCGGGCTAAGGGCTACGTTATCATCAATGGCGAGTTACACAAGAGGAGCACGTCCGGGGTATTCTTACGATGTGTCTCACCAGAGGAAGGCCGGAAAATCCTTCAGGAAATTCACGCAGGGGACTGCGGACATCACGCGTCCACAAGATCGATGGTTGCTAAAGCGTTCAGGCATGGATTCTTTTGGCTGACCGCTCTGGCTGATGCAGAAAATATAGCCCGGGTTTGCGATGGATGCCAGCGGTACGCAAGGCAGATTCATATTCCGGCTCAAGACCTGAAGACCATCCCAATAACATGGCCCTTTGCAGTTTGGGGTATGGACATGGTGGGACCTTTCCAGACTTCACCCAATAAAAAGACTCACCTACTGGTCGCAGTGGATAAATTCACAAAGTGGGTAGAAGTGCAAGCCGTCAACAGTTGCACAGCGGCAACAGCTGTCAAGTTCCTGAAGAAAATCATATACCGTTTTGGGTATCCTCACAGCATCATCACTGATAACGGGACAAATTTTTCGCTTGGAGAAATGCAGATATTTTGCAAAGAGAACGGCATCCGGCTCGACCTTGCCTCAGTTTCACACCCTCAGTTGAACGGCCAAGTGGAGAGGATAAACCAGGAGCTGCTAAGAGGCGTCAAGCCAAGACTCCGGGTCCCGTTAGTCAGAGCCGCCGGGTGCTGGGAAGAGGAGCTCCCATCAGTCGTCTGGAGCATAAACACAACCCCAAATAGATCGACAGACTTCACTCCTTTCTTCATGGTTTATGGGGCGGAAGCCGTGTTACCCAGTGACATCATCCATGATTCCCCGAGAGTGGCAAACTATGTTGAAACTGAGAACGAGCAAGCCCGGCAAAATTCAGTTGATATGATGGAGGAGGCGAGAGAGCTGGCCTTAGAAAGATCAGCCATATACCAGCAAGACCTGAGGCGTTATCACAGCCGCCGGGTTAAGTCAAGAACCTTTCAGGAAGGCGACTTGGTCCTAAGGCTAGCACAGAACAAGACCGGCTTCCACAAGCTAACTCCCCCATGGAAGGCCCTTTCGTGGTAAGCCGGAACTTGCACAACGGGTCTTATTACTTGGTGGATGCTAGAGAACAAGCTACAAGGACAGGAAACAATACAGACCATACAAGGAACCCGTTGACAGAGAACGACAGGCCTTGGAATATAGCAGAACTTCGACCATACTACACTTAGGTTTTGTGAGCCCCCGGATGAGACGGGCTCCACCTTTTTGTATCTCTTTCGTTTAAAGGCAGCAGGTTTCAGACGCGCTCTTTTCCTTACCAGGGTACCTAAGGGGACTGGAAGGTTTTTAATGAGGCGGCTTGCTAGCTATGTACATATTATATGATCAATAAAGTGAGGAAGGCACCTCTAAGAAGAAAAGAGTATTGTGTTTTCAGTTCCTTATTCTTTATATGATCAGGGTCTTGGGGGCTTACTAACTAAGAAAGTTGTAAGTTGTAAACTCACAACCCGGCAAAGAAGCCACAATTATTCTTGGTTTCTTGCCTGATAGCTTGATGGCATTCTCATACATGACCAGATGCTAAAACGCCGGCTTTCAATCTGACTATGAGGCCCATGGGGACTTAGCAGACCCTGATTGCTCCGGGTTTTCAGACACAGAAGTCACGAGAAACCCGGCTATGCAGAGAGCTAAAGAAACCAAAAGGGTAAAAGAAACCAAGGAAGTAAGACATTTATAGACATGTTACATTACAGCAGTGGCGCACGAAGGCGCATCAAAAGGTATAGCGAGTATTTCGATCTAACCTATTACAGGCCATGAAGCACAACATAAAGTTACAAGAATTTAAGTCAGGTCGAAAGTTTGTAAGCCGGTACATAAGTCGGCGTTTGGAACATCCGGGCGGTCTATTGGTGCGGAGGAGCCGACGCAGATCCTTGCCCAGGGTCCCTCGTATCCTTTGTAATTCCGCCTCGTGGCCTCTGCAAAACGACCGAAGACAAGGCTTCAAAGCCGTCAAGATCGGAGGGACGAGAGGGAGCTGGAATGTCGGGAGTTGAGCTTGAGGGGTTCGCACTTGTCGTGAAGGGCGTGAAGAGTTGCGGCGCCTCTTCTACCGGCTTCCATAAGTTGATCGGCTCCGGCGGGACCTCCTTGATGGCATGGTTGTCTTCGTCATACGCAGCTTGGAACTCGTTTAGGGCCAACCCATTGGTAATCTGACAAGCCGGACGCCGAACGGATTTCACGAGCTTCCCATATATTTTTGAGGTCTCAGTGCCATCAGGCTGGAATTCAGGGAAGCCCTTTGTGAGCTTGGCCGGGTCAAGGTTGGGGTAGTATGCCTTCGCCAATGCAAGTGTACGGATAGCACCCTTGCGACAGGCAGACGCCTTCCATCGCTCCATCAGCATAGGCACCACAGAGGTGGCGGCGAGAAAATCCGGAAGACCCGGAGGACATTCCCCAGAAGAAGTAGACGCCTTGATCATCTCGGCGCAGCCGAAGTAGAGTCGGCGGGTGACGCCATACATGGCTTGAATTTTCTCAAGTGTTCCCTTTATGGTCACCCCCTGAACCGGACCTAGCAGGGAGCAAACGGAGGATAAGGAAACCTACGAGGACAAAGCAATACAAGAAAGAAAAGGTAAGAAGAAGACTAACCGAAGACAGCAACGGCCAAGTTGTGAACGAGCTTCTTTATTTTCTCCAACTCGGAGAGTACTCTTTGCAGTTCAAGAGCCTTCACCTGTATGGCGAGCTCTTGTTCGTACACCTTCTTCTGCAAAGCCTCATTATCAGTTTGAAGCCGTTTTAGGGCTTCTTCTTGAAGCTTCAGCTGTTCCTCAGCCTTCTCACGAAGGCCAGCTTGGCGCGCAAGTTCATGGCGTGTTTCGCTGTTGCTCTCGGCGGTGGCTTTCGAAAACTCCTGCAGAGGGAACATATATTTATCAAGACAGAGACAAACATATCAGGAAGCAGTTTATGAAGCAATGACGGTATCTCAAAGAAGACCCGGAGCGCAGCAAGCTACTGCTCCGACTCTGGGGGACTACTCATTGCAAAAAGTTCGTTAGTAAGAAAGACCCGGAGCGCAGCAAGCTACTGCTCCGACTCTTGGGGACTACTTCAAAGAAACATTTCTATTGAGACAGGTTCCCTATCATGCAAGTACTAAGCATTTACCTAAGTAAAGTCTAAGCACTTGGGGACTACTAGAGGGAACATACCTGGTAGCGGAAATGCAGATAGTTGCGCAGCTGAGATTCCTCCTTTCGCACCCTGGAAAGTCGCTTATGGATTCTCTCAAAAAGTTCTGGAAACTCCAAGGTGTTGTAAGGAGTTTCATCTTCAGAGTCCGATTCTTCAGTTTCCTTGACCTGTTCCTTGCCTGCGGCACGGGTAGCGGGCCCTTCCCCAGCCTTAAGTTCCGGCTCAAAGACCTTCGCCACGGAAGTTGAGGGCGCGGCGGGATCTTGAAAGCCGGTGCCCGTTACAGCGACATCCGGTTCTTCCGGAATGACAGGAAGATCGGACTTCGGAGGGGAAGAAGAGTCTGGAACAGGGAGAGTCGGGTCAGACGGCTTCTCAGCTTGAGTCTCTTCAACTTCAGGCTCAGCTGGAGGGGTTGTGATGACATCAGGGGTTTCCTCATCACTAAGGACGGCTTGGGCTCTGGGAAAGTGTAAAGACATGTGAGGAATAGTAAGTGGGCTAAAGCAAAGACATGGCGCAAAATAAAATTAAGACTTACCCCTTGTTGATGACAAAGTCGGAGGGAAGAGCCTCTGAACCGGAACCTGAAGAGCAGGACATAGACCGGGATTCAGAAACCCGGAGGCAGCCCGCCAAAGGATAACGTGCATCGGGGGAAGTCTGATGAGCGTTCCTCCCGCGGGGAGGACTGTTTGGGATACCTGAGGAGAGCTCGTCGGAAGATGCGGACGAGCGAGTCCTTGGACGTTTAGGCGTCACCTCTTCCTTGTCCTGCGCAGACGGACAAGTTTGAAACCCGGAAGCAGCTTCTAGATTGATGAAACGAGAGCGTGGTATCAATTGTACCGCGTTACGGGCCCGCTTTGCTCCAACTGGTGGAGAAGGAGGTGTCGGAGCCTTGGTGGAGTCTTGTTCACCTTGACCTGGAATGTGGGGAGTATGAGAAGAAATGTCGTCTTCAAGATCGGCTTCTAGGAGTTTTTTCCAAAGCCGGTCCATGGAGTCAAGCTCACCTTCGCCTGCTTCTTCTTCTGAATTTTGATCCGACTCATCTTCTTGGTCGGAGGAGACGGGCGTTTCATCGGCGGCGTTCCACCAGTCTTCAGTGGCCTGAGGAAGGAACAGAGGAGTTCATGATGGGTTATTGAAATACAGAAGGGATAAAAAGAAAGAAGTATAAGAGGTAGAGGGGAGCAAGTTAAGTACCTTTGGGGCCGGGTTCTCGGAACTGAAGGGGAGGAGCCCGTCTAGAGTTATCGTAGCGATAGACTCGGACAAAAGTTTCTTAGAAGTTCGGATGACTTCTTCATCGTCCGGCTCTTCAAATGTGAACCGGAGACAATCAGAGGGAATGTTGGTGTAGTCGCAGATAAGCTTGGGTCGGATGGATAGTGGTTTTATACACCACCCGACCCAGCATTTGACCAGGTCGGTGCCTTTGAGGCCGTGGGCCTTGAGAGCTCGGATCCTGGAAAGAATGGGGGTCAAAGCCGCGCGGTTTTTGGCGTAGGAGTTGGTTGATTCTCCTAGCACGAGAGGTTCAGCGCGGAAACCCGGTAGTCTGGGTTGGCCCTTGGGAGAAGTGTCCTTGCAATAGAAAAAGGTTGATTGCCAGGCGCGAGGGTGGCTGTTAAGTTTGAGAGCCGGAAAAAGGGAGTCTCGGCGACGTTGAATCGCGACTCCTCCGCAGATGTTCAAAGGAAGAGTGGCAGAGGAGCGTTGTGGGTTGCAATAGAAAAATTCAAGAAAGAGGTCGAGAGAGGGTTCCATTTGAAGATAGTCTTCGCATAAAACGGTAAAGTTGGAGAGGGAAAGAATCGAATTCGGGGCCAAGTCTTGAGGCCTGAGGCCGTAGTAAGCGAGCAGAGTGCGGAAAAAGAGGGAACCCGGAGGTTTGAAGCCGCGATTGAGGTGATCGGCAAATATTATTACCTCACTATCTCGAGGAGCCGGCACGACCTCGTTACCCGGGGCGCGCCAGTGGATGATGTCTTGGGCCTGAAGATCGCCGGAATCCACCAAGTCCTGCAGCTTGGCGACAGAGACGGTTGATCCAGTCCAGTTCCCGGAAGTAGGCGCTGCGGCGGCGGCGCCAGAAGCGGAGGCACCAGCGGCAGCTTTGGCCTTCTTCAGGTTGGCCTTAGCCGCGGCGGCCGCGGCGGCGGCGGCGGGGCCCTTGCTTGCAACTTTTTTCCCCATTGAAAGAAGTTGCCGAGATCTAGATCTAAAAGTGGGATGCGAGGAGATGGCTGCGGGGGTAACTGCGGCACGGTTCTGGATTTGAGCAGAAGATGCAAGAGGACGGTGGCGTTAGCTAGCTCCGGCGAAGATTGGAGAGCTCGAGCTTGGGAGTGACAGCGGCGGCGCTGGAGGAAGAAGAAGAAGTGGGGACGCACGGGGGAAATGGTCGCTTTCTTCCCCGTCCCCACTTATTTATATCCCAAGTGGGAGTTGACCTAGGGGCAAAACAGGAAGAATCCAAGGATAATGATGACCTCGAGGAACCATATCTGTGGTGCCAGATTTTGTACCTGACAGAATCTTGGGTTCCCGAGACGGACGCGCGATTCCTCGGTTCTCGCGAAGGGATAAGCATTAAAAATGTCGTTGACCCTGGAGGTTGACCGACGTCTTCGAGGAAGCATAAATAAAGCTGGAAATTGCTAAGTCTGGAAGTGGGAGTCGGCAGGCGATGACCGGGTTAGGAACGGGCTGCCAGTAAGAGCCGGCCAAACCGACACCTGTGTGCTCGCTTGCTTAATAAGTTGTTTATTGTTTTTCAGATGATAACCCGGACAAAAGAAGTGACGGCTTCCCCGAGATTATACCCTAGAGTGTGAGGCGAAGCAAGTCAATTCCGATGTCCAAGTTATCCTGGGGGCTACTGTTGGGGGGGTCGTAACCCGGTAGGCGCACCGACGGAGAAGACCCGCCGGCCTGGTGAGAACCTGGGCCGGGTTAAGCAAGAATGTGCGGGCCGGGATTCATGAGAGTCGGTACGCTGTGTGAGTCTTGGCCCGCACGTCAAGAAGAGTCTAGAGGGCTGGAGACCAAGTACAAGACGGAGTCCTGTTAAAGGAGGCGAAGACCTAGAGGACTTAGAGTCCGGGTACGATTGTAACCCGGATCACGCATGTATGTCCAGCGAGACCCACCGCCTATATAAGGGGGTCTCCTGGTCCTTGGAAAAACAAGCTTGACCAGATCGCAAGTACCACCATTGTAATCTCGAGACCCGGAAGCTAAGGCGCCGAGTCCTCAAAACCCATATCAATAAAGCAATAGCAGGAAGTAGGTCTTTACCTCGAGACGAGGGGCCGAACCTGGGTAAATCCTTGTTTCCCCACGCCGTGCTGGACAAGCTCCCGATGTCAGAAGTCGCTATGTCCCCATACTCAAGTTTCCACCCGGAAACATCTGCCGTGACAATCCCACGACAACTACTTCATACCTTCCTCTTGGGGTCTCCCAACAACACACCCACCGTGTGCATCAAGCATTTTTCTGGCGCCGTTGCCGGGGAAATAAGAATTCCTTTGAAGACCTTCACACTCCTCCGTCAACTTCGTTGCCGGTGATTTGAAGATTCTTCTACGAGGGGAGTTTTCGCACTTCCAATCCTTTTATTTTGTTATTGTCTTGCTTAGTTTATTTTTATTACTGTCTTGTTTGCTTAATATCAAAAATAAAAAAAGTTAGTTACTTGCATTACTTTGTTTATTTCGGTTTGCTATTTTATTTTCAGTTTTTGTTATTTTGGTTATTTCGGTTTGTTAATTAATTTGCTAAAATGAGTACTGCTGAGAATACTAAGTTGTGTGACTTTACTAGCACCAACAACAATGATTTTATATGCACACCTATTGCTCCACCTGCATCTAAAGCTGAATTCTTTGAAATTAAACCTGCTTTGTTGAACCTTGTTATGAGAGAGCAATTTTCTGGTGTTAGTTCTGATGATGCTGCTGCCCATCTAAATAATTTTGTTGAACTATGTGAAATGCAAAAATATAAGGATATAGATGGTGATATTATAAAACTGAAATTATTTCCTTTCTCCTTGAGAGGAAGAGCTAAAGAATGGTTGGTTTCATTGCCTAGGAATAGTATTGATTCATGGATTAAATGTAAAGATGCTTTTATTGGAAAATACTATCCTCCTGCTAAGATTATTTCTCTAAGAAGTAGCATCATGAATTTTAAACAACTTGATAATGAACATGTTGCTCAAGCTTGGGAAAGAATGAAATCTTTGATAAAGAATTGCCCAACCCATGGACTGACTGCTTGGATGATCATCCAAACCTTTTATGCAGGACTGAATTTTTCTTCAAGAAACTTATTGGATTCGGCTGCTGGAGGTACTTTTATGTCCATCACCTTGGGGTCTGCAACAAAACTCTTGGATAATATGATGGTGAATTATTCTGAATGGCATACTGAAAGGACACCTCAAGGTAAGAAGGTAAATTCTGTTGAAGAAACCTCCTCCTTGAGTGAAAAGATTGATATTATTATGTCTATGCTTGCAAATGGTAAATCCCATGTTGATCCAAATAATGTTCCCTTAGCTTCTTTAGTTGCACAAGAAGAGCATGTTGATGTGAACTTTATTAAAAACAACAATTTCAACAACAATGCCTATAGGAACAATTATGGTAATAACAACTATAAGCCCTATCCTCCTAATAATGGGAACTCTTATGGGATCTCTTATGGTAATTCTTATGGTAATTCTTATAACAATAATAGGACTACCACCTCTGAACTTGAGACCATGTTAAAAGATTTTATCACAACACAAACTCTGTTTAATAAAACTGTTGAGGAAAAGCTTGGGAAAATTGACATACTTGCCTCTAAAGTTGATAGTCTTGTCCTTGATGTTGATCTTTTAAAATCTAAAATCATGCCTACTGAAACTAAAGAGAGTAATCCCTTTGCTAAAATTAATGCCATCCAAGTTCAAATAGATGAAAATGTTAGGATGATGGCCCAATTACGTGCTAGATGGGAAAGAGAGAAAGAACTAGATAAAGAGGCTAATATTGTTAAAGTTTTTACTATTACTAACTCTGAAAATAATGGTGTTTCACATGCTAGTAAGCCTCCTATTATCAATGGTAACATAGTTGGTGTTGGAAATGTCTCCTCTACTTCTTCCAAAAATTTAAAATTGCCCAAAACTGCTGAAACTAGTGTTGATAAAAGTGCTGAAATTTTTAAGAACATGGGAGAATGTGGTTCGGTTTGCTTTGATGATAATAATTTTGATTTTGATAATTGTAATATCTCTGAAGTTATTAAGTTCTTGCAAAAGTTGGCCACAAGTCCTAATGCTAGCTCTCTTAATTTGGCTTTTACTACTCATATTACAAATGCTCTCATTAAAGTTAGGGAAGATAAATTAAGACTTGAAGCTTCTATCCCTAAGAAATTAGAAGATGGTTGGTAGCCCATCATTAAAATGAAAGTAGATAAATTTGATTGCAATGCTTTGTGTGACCTTGGTGCAAGTATTTCTGTTATGCCTAAAAAGCTTTATGATATGTTTGATTTGCCACCATTGGAACATTGCTATTTGGATGTTTTTCTTACTGATAATGCTTTGAAGAAACCTTTGGGGAGAGTTAATGATGTTCCCATTATGGTTAATAATAACCTGGTCCCCGTTGATTTCATTGTCTTGGATATTGAATGCAATCCATCTTGTCCAATTGTGTTGGGAAGGCCTTTTCTTAGAACTGTGGGTGCTATTATTGATATGAAAGAAGGTACCATCAAGTGCCAATTCCCACTCAAGAAAGGTATGGAACACTTACCTAGGAAGAGAATGAAGCTACCTTTTGATTCTATTGTTCGTTCAAATTATGGTGTTGATTCTTCATCTCTTGATAATACTTGAGTTTTGCTTTCTGTGCCTAGCTGAAAGGCGTTAAACAAAAGCGCTTATGGGAGACAACCCACTTTTATTTCCTGTTATTTTAT
This sequence comes from Poa annua, assembly GCA_026929855.1. Classification (NCBI taxonomy): domain Eukaryota; kingdom Viridiplantae; phylum Streptophyta; class Magnoliopsida; order Poales; family Poaceae; genus Poa; species Poa annua. The sequence goes on from CM049433.1 coordinate 80,826,862, forward strand.
TTTGTTTGTGTCAAGGACTTGTCCTACCTCTGTAGCAATTCCTTTGTATCTTTATTTTATTGCATTGTTGTGTCAAGATAAGCCTCTAGTTGAAAGTTCATGCTAAATTTGGATTCCTGCGCAGAAACAGTTTTCTGCTGTCCACCGTTTAGTTCGTAACTCCTCACAGAAAAATACAAATAATCTGCCCTTTTTTGTGCGTAATCCTCAGATATATATGCAACTTTCATTAGTTTTGAGTTTTCTGATCTGAGCAAGTTAAGTGCCTCGAAAAAATTCGTCTTTACGGACTGTTCTGTTGTTGACAGATTCTGCCATTTATTTTGCAATGCCTCTTTTGCTATTTTGATCGAATCTTTTTATCCTATGAAGTATCATTGGCTGTAGCTAATGTCCAGTAGCATTGGTAGCAATTGTGTTCTTACAGAATATCATAATTTTTCGTGCACTAACCCTCTAATGAAGTTTACTCTAAGTTTGGTGTGGAGGAAGTTTTCAAGGATCAAGAGAGAAGGATGATATGATGTGATCAAGAGGATAGTAAAGCCAAAGCTTGGGGATGCCCCGGTGGTTCATACCCAACATATTTCAAGAAGACTCAAGCGTCAAAGCTTGGGGATGCCCAAGGCATCCCTTTCTTTATCAACAAACTATCAGGTCCTTTGTAGTGAAACTATATTTTAATTCCGCCACTTCTTATGTGCTTTTCTTGAAGCGTCGGTTTGTTTTTGTTATTTTCATTCTCTGAATAAAATGGATCCTAGCATTCCTTTGTGGGAGAGAGACACGCTCCGCTTTTTCTTATTAATACTCGTATTCTTCACTTAAATTTGTTGAGTATTCTTCTATGTTATTTCAATACTTTCTAGCTCTTGTTTTTCATGCATCTCTTGCTAGAGCTGTTAGCTTTATTATATCATACTCTCATATCTCATTGTTTAATTACTTGGAGAGTTTATCTTTTAAATAAGTTGATTGGTGTTTGGTTGAGAACAGAAAATGCTAAATGTGGTAGATGGTATAAAAAGATATACATGCTCTTATGGATTGTTATCTTGCATGTTGTGGTGCTTGGCAATTGTTTTGAGCTCTCAAGTAGATCATGTTTAAGCTTTTACATCATGTAGTTAAAACCTATTAGTGAGGAACTACCGTAAAACTTGCTGAAATTTGGTTTGCATGTTTGTTATCTCTAAGGTCTAGATATTTTCTAGTTAAAGTGTTTGAACAACAAGGAAGACAATGTAGAGTTTTATAATACTTGCAATATGTTTTTATATACGTCTTGTTGTCATAGTTTATACTTGTGTTTGTTTCAAACAACCTTGCTAGCCAAAGCCTTGTACTGAGAGGGAATGCTTCTCGTGCATCCATAATCCTTGAGCCAAAACCTATGCCATTTGTGTCCACCATACCTACCTACTACATGGTATTTCCTGCCATTCCAAGTAAATACTTCATGTGCTACCTTTTATTCAAAATTTATTATCCCTTATTTGTATCAATGTTTATTAGCTCATGAGAAAGTATGTGGTGTTACGGATATCAACCTTGTCATTTGCTTTTAGACAGACTTTCACCAACCGGACTAGTGGCATATACACCGCTTATCCATTAACTTTGCAAAAAGAGCTGGCAAATGGGGTGCCCAGTCCCAATTAATTACAACTTTAACCGCTGCATTCTCTTCACATTTTTGCCCTGATCTAATCAGCCAAGCAATGATACTAGTTCTAAACTACACGTGTAAACAAAAGAGAAAAGAGGGATGATCTGCCCTTGGGTAGAAATAACGTCCTTCATGGGAGCCGCTCTTAAGAAAGTCTGGTTGACAAGGGGGGTAGAGTGCCCATTACCATTCGTTGACAACGACAAACACCGCTCAAAACTTACTTTTATGCTCTCTATATGATTTCAAAAACCTATAAAACTAAGAAGCTCTAGCACATGCTTGTATCCCTGCTTCCCTCTGCGAAGGGCCTATCTTTTACTTTATGTTGAGTCAGTTTACCTACTTCTTTCTAACCCCAAAGCAAACACTTGTGTCAACTGTGTGCAACAATTCTTATATGCTTACTTATTGCACTTGTTATATTTCTTTGTGTTGACAACTATCTATATGATATACATGTTCAAAAGTTGAAAGCCAATGCTGAAACTTATATCTTCCTTTGTGTTGCTTCAATGCTCTTTTGCTTAGATAATATTGCTTTATGAGTTAACTCTTATGCAAATCTTTTTGATGCTTGTTTGAAAGTACTATTCATGAAAAGTTTTACTTATATGATGTAGTTGTTTACTCCTTGTCTATTTGTTAGCAAACTATAGATCATTGCCTTGAGTCACTTCATTCATAACATGAGCCTTACATTATATTATGATCAAGATTGTGTTTAAGCATGTCACTTCAGAAATTATTCTTCTTTTATCGTTCTTGCCTACTCGGGACGAGTAGAACTAAGCTTGGGGATGTTGATACGTCTCCAACGTATCTATAATTTCTTATGTTCCATGCTATATTATACCAAGTTATCACATGTTTTATATGCATTTTATATAGTTTTATGCATTTTCTGGGACTAACCTATTAACAAGATGCCACAGTGCCAGTTCCCTGTTTTCTGCTGTTTTTGGTTTCAGAAAAGTACTTAAGGAAATATTCTCGGAATTGGACGATTTCTTTTCTGAAGTCAGTTTTTCATCGGGAACGTTCCAGAAAGCCGAACACGAGACGAAGTGGGCCACCGAGGCGGCGCCACCACGTGCTCGCGCGGCAGCACTCCTGGCCGCGCGAGGACCAGGTGTGGGCCCCTCGGGGCGCCACCGACTTCGCCCTTTCGCCTACAAATACCCCCCAGACTAAAAACCCTAACACGGTGTTCATATTTTCCTCCACGGGTCCCGAGCCGCCGCCGTTGTCAACACCAATTCGGGAGAGATCAGAACTTCTCTCGGCACCCTGCCGGGAGGGGGAATCGTCACCGGAGGCCTCTACGTCGCCATGACCGCCTCCGGACTGATGCGTGAGTAGTCTACCCTTGGACTACGGGTCCATAGCAGTAGCTAGATGGTTGTCTTCTCCTCTTGTGCTATCATGTGTAGATCTTGTGAGCTGCCTATCATGATCAAGATCACCGTTATGTAATACTTCATGTTGTGTTTGCTGGGATCCGATGAATATTGAGTACTAAAGTTATTGCTTCATAATATATCATGTGTGTGCTATTTAATGATCTTGCATGCTCTCCGTTACTTGTGTATGCTCTGGCCAAGTAGATGCTTGTGACTCAAAGAGGGGGTATTTATGCTCGATAGTAGGTTCATGTCTCTATTAAATCTGGGGTGGTGACAGCTAGCTCTAAGGTTGTAGATGTACTGTTGCTACTAGGGATAAAACAGTAGTACTTTGTCTAAGGATGATGTTACTTACTTACTTTACACACAGTGCTTAAGGCGATAATCTGTTGCATGCAACTTAATACTGAAAGGGGTGCGGACGCTAACCGGAAGGTGGATTATTAGTCATAGATGCGGTTGGAACGGTCTATGTATATTGTTGTAATGCCCGAATGAATCTCACACTAGACATCATAACGTTGGTATATGCATTGGTTTGCTCATCATTATTCTATCAATTGCCCAGCTGTAATTTGTTTACCCGCATGAATGTTATTATTATTTATGGAGAGACACCACTAGTGAACTGTGGACCCCGGTCCTTCTCTTTAATCTGATAAACCACAAACTGCAAACCTGTTACTTTCTGCAAACAAACATCTTTCTTCCACACATACGTTTAATCCTTTGTTACAGCAAGCCGGTGAGATTGACAACCTCACCGTTAAGTTGGGGCAAAGTATCTTGATTGTGTTGTGTGCAGGTTCCACGTCACCTACGTCACAGGAAGCATTTTCTGGCGCCCTTACGTCGCAGATTTTTCTGGCGCCGTTGACACCTCGGGGGAATTCATTATTTCCTACTGGTTTGATAACCTTGGTTTCACAACTGAGGGAAACTTGCTGCTGCACTACTTCATACCTTCCTCTTGGGGTCTCCCAACAACACACCCACCGTGTGCATCAGGCCTCAATACTATGGGCTCACCAAGACTTTTTCTGAGTCTTTCACTTTTAACTCCAAGTCTTATGGGAAAACCATTTCTTTCAAGATATATGATAGGCCTGTTAGCTTAACTTTGCAGGAATTTTGTGAGGTGATAGGTACAACGGACGTGGGGACATCGATGAGGATTGCTGGGAACCCACCGGAGTTGGCACAAACCTACCAGGAGGTGACCAACGAAGATACCCGCTCCGCACAACGCGGCAAGATAAGGAACATCCAATTCCCCGCTATCAAGTATTTTGCTTACTACATTGCCACTAGTGTGCTTGGTAGGGAGAACGCTAGTAACGTTTCTAACTTGCAGCTTGCATTTCTTACGGGTGCACTTAAGGGTGAATTCCCGTATAACCTTAGTACTTTGATTGCTCGCCGTTTAGCTGCTAGGGGCCCCATTTTCGGAGGTATTATTGCCTCACGCATTGTTGAATATTTGGGGCTGTATATTGATCCTAATGATACACAACTTGCTCCTTGTTATCTTGACCTTCCTGCAATGAAAGGTCATCAATTTGTCACTAATAGCTCCACTTTGGAGAACATTGTGTTTAGGGTCGTTTTTGCTAACGGTCGTGAAAAGGAAGTCCCTTTGCCACAACCTTCTTTGTTCAGTCTTGACAGGAGACCGTGGTCGTACTCGATGGTGGAGTTGGATGAGCAGTTGAGCACGCTGGGATTTCACCAAGCGCACCGCGTGCAGGAGCCACCGGAGGAGGATTACACTGGATACCACGTCGGCGCGTCCTCGAGCTCATACTACAGGGAAAGCTCTTCCACCTACCCCCGCGGCACCGACGGATGGGGACATTGGGGCTGATCTCCACTTAGGCCAAAAGACTAAGCTTGGGGGGAGGTATACCGATAGCACACTCATCTACATATCATTACCATTCGGTACTTTGTATATCCATGTTTCGTTGTAGTTTTCTTTCTTTCTCTCATTTGTTCATGCTTTGTTTGCTTTCCATAAATCCAAAAACACCAAAAAGATTTTTGTTATCTCTCTTGCTGGTTTGTTTTAGTATCTAGTATTAATATGCCTAGTATTTATTTCAGTTCAATATGCAAAAACACAAAAATATTTTGCTTTGTTGTGTGCTGTTTCGCGCAGGGACAGATTTCTGCTGTCCACCGTTTAAATCATAACTCTTCACAGAAATATCGGAATGACCTGAAATTTCGTGTGCATGTTCCTCAGATGTGTACGCAACATTCATTAGTTTGAGTTTTCTGATCTGGGCATGTTAAGGCCCTCGAAAAAATTCGTCTTTGCTGGCTGTTCTGTTTTTAGTTCCTAAATCCGAAAACCCAAAAATATTTGCTGTTTCTCTTTGGTTTTGTGTAGTTTGTTTCAGAGGTCATTACCTTCGGTTACTCCATGGAGCTTGGTTATTATTTCATATCTTTCAAGCACACAAGTGATAAGGCAATTATGATGATCTATGACAATTCGAGTTGGGTAAGAGGCTGGTACTGAACTCTATTTGTTTCTCATTTTTGTACATATACTCATTCATGTGAGCATGCTTAGATGGTTTGCATAAGGTATATGTCGATTGGTGGATGCTTAGTAGTTCGTGTTCTCTTATGATCGTTTCCAATTTATTTATGATGGATGTCACGTTTCTATGGATATTTGCTTGCATTGTTTTGCTCATAATAGAATATGACATTGTGGTATCCTCCTCTGAATATTTGATTTGAATTGACTTGGCACATGTTTACACATGTTATGACTGAAAACAAAAAGTCAATTAAGCCTTGATGACATATTTTGACTCAGAGTTCTAGTATCATTTTTATGCCTCTGTTAATTTTATTTCGTCGCAAGCATGATTATGACGGTTATTGCTCTCTTGAATTGTCGCTTTCCCATCTTTTGCTAGCCTCCACTTGTACTAAGCTGAAAATGCTTGTGCTTCCAAACCCCTGAAAACCAAGTTATTCCAAAGAGTTCACCATAAACACCTATGCATGGCAATTTCGAACCATTCAAGTAAATTTGCATGTGCTATCTTTAAAACCTTCAAACACTTCTCAATTTGTGCCACTGTTTTGAGCTCATGAGGAAGTAGTAGTTGGGCTTGTTATCTTCCATACTAATTAAGTAATTGACTTGCATGCTACATCTGCTCGTCACTAATTTTGCAAAGGGCTGGTTAGACCATTGTAATATCAAAAAGGATTTGAGAAAATAAAAAAATAGGCACTCCTCCATGGTTTGAGATTGTTTGGTGGGCACCCGAGGATTCGGTTAGCCATGGTTATGTTAGCAAGGTTGGGAGGAGTGTCAAGCTATCAAAATGAATGAATATAAAGATGCATATTATAAGTGCCTTGTTTTAAAAATAATTCGGAACCGCTCTCAACTTGCTTAGTATGGAAGATAACAATAACTCTATTGCCATTCGTTGACCAAACAACCACCACTCAAAAATAATTTTACCTCTGTTTTTAAAATGATAAGAAGCTCTAGCACATGTTAAATCCCTGCTTCCCTCAATGAAGGGCATATCTTTTACTTTATTGTTGAGTCACCATCCTTTTTTTAGCACCTTCTTGAGAGCATAATTGTCATTCTTAGTGTAATGTGCTTGTCCCTTAATATGTTAACTACGGTGTAATCTTGATGCTTTTATCTTTGATATCTTTATCTCTAGTCTTCCCTTGAAACTCAGAGGTGCCTGGGCATTTATGTTTTGCTGTTCCATTCGGGCAAGCGAGATACCACTTTATCATACTTTCTTATGAGCCTTGCAATCCTGTGAATTGATATGTTTCATGTTATTTATCATCGGTATAATTGGCATCTTTTCATGGTTTACATAACTATTGGGTGACATCGTTTATATATGTCTTGTTATGAATAGTCTAAGCATTTGTCCTCATAATGAGAATATTTACATCACATGAGCAAATGAGTTCGTGAAAGTTCTTTTATCGCACTCAGTTGTTAACTGAATTGCTTGAGGACAAGCAATAAGCTAAGCTTGGGGGAGTTGATACGTTCAAAACGTATCTACTTTCCCGAACACTTTTGTTATTGTTTTACCTCTAATTTGTGTGTTTTGAATGCAACTAACACGGACTAACGCTGTTTTCAGCAGAATTACCCTAGTGTCTCGTTTTTGTGCAGAAATATCAACTTTATGGAAAAACCCCGAAAAACACCTGGGAGTCGTTTTCTCACCCGAAGAGTCCAGGAACCACGAAGATCAAACGGAGGGGAGCGACGAGGCCGGGTCAACCCCTGCCCGCGCGGCAAGGACCTGGCCGTGCGAGGACCAGGTGGTACCGCCTCGGTCGCCTCCTCGCGACCCCCTCTCGGCTATAAGACCCTCCTGACCTAAAAACGCACGGGGGGTATCCACTTTCGCCAGAAACATCTCCGTACGCCGCCGCCACCGCGAACCCTAGTTCGGGGACCAGAAGTCTCTGTTCCGGCACCCTGCCTGGACGGGGAATCGAAGGGGATCATCGCCATCGTCATCGCCAACGCCTCTCCATCAACCATCCATGTTTCCCCCATCCATGTGTGAGTAATCCACCGCTGTAGGCTTGAGGGGATGGTAGGGATTGGATGAGATCATTCATGTAATAGCTGTAATATCGTTAGGGCATGGTGCCTAGTATCCGTTATCGGTGTTTTACGTCATTGTCGCAACTTGTTATGCTTAATGCTTGACACTAGGGCCCGAGTGCCATGATTTCAGATCTGAACATGTTATTGTATCATGAGGATAATTATTGTTTTAGATCATATCTATGAGTTGTATACACATATTATTGTCCGGAACCGATGGCCCCAAAGTGACAGCAATTGGGATAACCAGAGGGAATGGCTGTGATGTGAGGATTACATGTGTTCACGGAATGTTAATGCTTTGCTCCGGTACTTTATTAAAAGGAGTACCTTAATTGCCAGTAGTTTCCCTAGAGGCCCCGCTGCAAACGGGCTGGCAGGACAAAAGATGATGTGCAAGTTTCTCATTGCGAGCACGCACAACTAAATTGGAATACATGCTTATGATTAGTTAATACTTGGATGCTTTATATTATTTATCTGCAAATGCCTATGCTATGATATTACATGAATTATCTTATCCATGCAACGCCCGTACATCTGTCCCTATGCCTACAGTATTTTAATCCTGCTGTCTACAGTAATCACAATCGCTGTCTTAATTCTGCTGCTGCTATTATTTCACTACTGTCTCTGCTATAAAACTGTTGCTACTGATAATCTGTCCCGAGCAAGTCTATTCACAGGTGCAGCTGATCTGACAAATCATCTGTTAAAGCTTATAAATATTCTTTGGCTCCCCTTGTGTCGAATCAATAAATTTGGGTTTTACTTCCCTCGAAGACTGTTGCGATCCCCTATACTTGTGGGTCATCAGGCGTCGAGGTGGCCAAGCGGATGGGCCCGGGGGATGGGACCTGCCCCCTCTGTGGGGTCCCTGAGACAGAGACTCATATTCTGTTCTCCTGTTCCGCGGCTCGCTTCTTGTGGAGCTTCATTGCCGAGACTCTTGGGCCCGATTGGCAGGCCCAAGACCTGGCGATGTTTCTGGAAGTGCAGGCGAACCGTGCTGGGAGAGGAAGGCGCCTCTTCTGGCTAGTGTTCGCTGCGATGACCTGGACCCTCTGGACCATTCGCAACAAAATGGTTATCGAGCGTGTCTTTCTGCGACGTGCTTCTGACTCGGTGTTCAAATTCTTGGCTTTTCTACAGGAGTGGCACCCTCTCTCTAGGCAGCGCGACAGGGCGCGGCTGGATGGCATGCTTGCTGATCTCATGAGGACGGCGCGTCTTCTACATTCAGCGTCCAGCCGCCGAGCTATTCCGTAGGCGGAGTAGTATCTTTTTTAGTCTTTGGGCTTGTTTGTGCTGTGGCCCCAGCGTATTCGCTTTTACTACTACTTGTTGAGCTCTCGTCTCATCTACTGTTGTTTCTGTGGTGGTTGCTTTATTTATAAAGCGGGGCGAACGCCTGTTTCGAGGAGCACGTACTTGGTATGCCGACCCTATTTATAGAGCAAAACGACAAGGGTGTGTATACTAGTAGGTAACCTTTCTCTGTGGTGATATACTCGATTTTATCAAAGCGTAGGCGCCCATGCATGTGTCTTTGATCAGGTTAATACCTCTCTGTATTTTCGTTTGTGCTATTTGTCTATGCCCACGTCGGGTGCAAAGTAGTTTCGTGTTGTGGCATTTTACTGATTTCTTATGTGCAGCCGAGGTATTTAGGGCTTCTTTGGAACACAACATTAGAAAACACAGGAATTGGAAAAACACAGGAATTTAATAGGATTGCATATGCAAAACAGAGAAAAATTACAGGAATGGTCATTTGGATGATACACGGGAAAAACAGGAAGAGTGTGTCGATCCTACGCGAATGAGTGTAAAAAAGAGATTAGAGTGAATATTGAAATTCCTATGAAATTGGGGTGTAGGAATACAATGCATAAGAATTTTGGAGATGTCATTCCTTTAAACCAAAGACAATCCATAAGAAAAAATCCTGACGAGTAGAATTCTATGAAATTCCTATAATTTAAGAGGCCTTACAGCTAATGTTTTGCCCACTTTGTTGAGAGAGAATCGTCGATCGAGGCGACTTTCACACCGACAAATTGTTCAGGGGGAAGCTGCACGCACGGTCGAGATACACATGTCGATCGATCATGCCCGGCCGTTAGCGGTATCTAATTGTTGTTTTCCTAGGTGCCATCAGGCCTAAAGTAACACGTGTTGATCGTCGGCGCCGATCAGATGATTTTCACGTGGTGCAACATATTTGATCGTGTCAGAAGCAAGGTTTTGGTTACCGTTTTGGAAAAAATCTCGGAGGGGGCTGGATTTCCGGTAACCACGATAACCGCATAATTACCAACGGTTACCGGATGAGATTCTTACTCAAAATTTAAAATTCACAGACCAAAAAATGAAAATAGATTTTCGAAGGAAGAATTTGTCCTAAATTTAAACGGTCCAGAATTTTTGCCCCATAAACTCATTTACTGGAGGGGACTGAGAAATCCGGTTACCGGCCGGTAACCGCGGTAATTCGACTGGTAACCAAATCCGGTCAGAAGACAAAACTACCACAATCCTCACTTTGCTCATGCATGCATGCATGCATGAATTAAGCGGGGAAGTTAACTCTATCTTGTTACAGCCTCTCTCTCTCTTCTCCTTCGACGTTCAGACACCATGCGGTTTTAGTTTATCCACCTTGTGAGCGCAAGAGTCAGCTGGCCACTCGTACAGTGCACTGCACGCAGCGTGTTTGCAATAACGAGGTGCATGCATGCAGCGTAGGAATCGACTATGTAGTTCCTATCCTAGGACTCAATCTAACCAAGTTAATTACTTGACTCTGCATTACGAGGCGCAGTCTGTGGCCTTGATTGCTCCCGATCAAGGGTTCGCGGGATTTGCTGTTAGGAGCGTGGACACTGTTTGAGTATGCATCTCCTCCTTTTTAAAAACGTAAGTTCCGATATGTTAACCGTGATGGTGAGCTAGGGAGATAGCTTTGTTTATATTACGACTTTGGAAACCACCGCCTACCGACGCAAAGCACCGCATCTTTCTACAGTGTAGGCTTGCTTAACTGGATAACTGCACGCAAAAAAACCGGAGGATTTTTGTGTTTTCTTTCTATGGACGTTAAGCCCGTAACTCTACACTGCTAAGTCAACTTAGTAGTTTACATCATTAAGTCAACTACACTGATGTAAGAGAATGGCGAAGTATTATCCGTTTCAAACTGTAAGGCAAACTACGCGGTGGTGACACGTCCAGATCATAGGTCACCAATATATGACCGCAACACATGGAGTAGATCGAATGCATGAGTGAGATGTTAATAAGGCATATATAGGAATACATTATTTTTGTTTTGCAAAAGCCGCATCCTTGTATAATCTCCCTAGAAACGTATCTTGGAAAATTACAATACATGTGTAGTATTTACTCTCTCCGTTTTAAATTGGATGACACACATGTGGCCACATATGAATCATCGTCCCTTCGTTCTAAATTAGGTAACTTTAATTTGTTAACATGTGAATGTATATGTAACATGTCTCCAACTCTACATACATCCACAAATGTGTAAATGACTCATGAAATTTAGATTGGAGGAATAATTTGGAACAGAGAGCGTATGTCTTAACATCTCAAACATGCATGCAGTCTTACAAGCGGGGTCTCTTAAGTGGCCTCCTCCTTACTTTCTCCCTCGTGCTGCCCGGTCGAGTCCCACCAAAGTGGCCTCCTCCATCCTTTTTCCCTCCGTGCCCAAACTATCACCGATTTTGTACGATGGCCGGTTGAGTTGGAGTCGCCAAAATTAACCACGGCTGGCCACGGTGAAGGTGGTGGAGTCGAGCGAAACTTAGCTTGGGAGGCTGACACATTATAGTGGATGACATTTTATTTTTGGAAGTACATAAATTACTCGTTGTGAGTGAGCGCCTATGTAGCTTACGCGTAGTGTAGCACTCTAGCAAGTACATCCATATCCCATCCCAGTGGCGGAGCCAGGATTTGAGCAAACCCCGGGCCAAAAACTAAGCGTAATTTTTTTCTTCCGAAAAACCTTATGTAATAGCATAAAACTTTTGGTACAATTGCAAAGGTAATCATAAAATTTCAACTCGATTGTTAACAATCCAATTAAGTATATAAGATATGACTAAAAACTTAAAATAGTAGTGTGTAGAAACATAAGATAGTACGTAGTTCTTAATTTTCTATTTACTAAACCATATAATCATAATGTAAAATTGTCCAATCAATGAATCAACTCAATTCTGGACGGTCACCAAAATTAGTTAAACTGAAATTTGAAAATTGTGAGAGATGAACAGAAATTACCTACTCCTCGGGAGCCGCATCTGAGTACTAAGAAAACAACAGCTGAGTGCCAGTCTTAGGTGGAGCTGGACTATGGAATAGGAAGGCAGAGCCGTAGGGGATGGAGGCGGGCAGAGTGGAAGGGTTTGAGTATTCGTGAGCTGCCAGGTCGATCGTTTTCATAGGTTGTGCTAGGCATATTGGGCTACAAAAGACTTATCATTACTGGGCTGCACCCTGGGCCAAATCTAAAATCCATATACGTAGGTAGCTCGGAAATTTGCTACACCCCGGGCCATGGCCCTGGTTGTCCGGGGCCCAGCTCCGCCCCTGTCCCATCCTACAGATCGGTCGGCGGTATCACTGGGGGAAGGGTTGCTTTCACGAAGGTCTATTTTTGGCCCGCGCGTCCTCTCTCAGCTCGCCACGTGGCGTACAAAACGCGGGACCGCACCAGATACAGATCTAGATCCAGTTGTAAATAAGATGTACAAACACCACACAACACCATGTACAAAAATAAACTTAACTAGTACAACTACACAGACATGGTTGTACGTACAACTACACAGATCACGTTGTACAAATCACGTTATACAACTACACAGCAGGTTGTACAGATCAGGTCGTACAACCATACCGATCAGATTGTACAGAACAGAACTGAACGTACAACTACACATATCAGGTTGTACAGATCTGGTTGTACGTACAACTACACACAGTTTTAGTTGGATGTACAACTACGCATACCAGGTTGTACGAACTGTACACAATCCGAAGTACAAAAAAAAAAGTTTGTCGAAACCTATCAACAATGGATCTAGTTTTAAAGATCTCGACGCGAGGAGTTCAAAAGTGAAAACGGTTCGTAATTCGGATAAACGGTTCTCAAGATATTTCATTTTGAAAAAACGAATATCAAAATAAATGCATATACAGCCCTCTGCGCACGTCCAGGGGCCGCCACTTGTCACGCGCGGAGGAAAGCTGGGGAGTGGGAGCGAAGCAAATTTCGACACGTGTCAGCACCGTAGCACGCGTGGATAGACTGGTATGCTTCGAATGCATTGTAGCGGCCGGCCGGCCGGGCATTGTGCGAGAGAAAACTTTCCCGGGCTTTTGCATGAAGCAAAGGCCAAAGAGGGCGCAAGGCATGCCGGGGTACCACGCGGCTGTCCCTAGGAACCGAGACGGCACCATAGTCCATCGCCCACAAGCGCGTCAGTTCTTTGCATTATTTTACCCATGCATGAAACCGTTGACCTTAGCATTATTCTAGCTCCGAGGGCACAGAGCCACACGGCCTAGCTTCCAAACACGCAGCTGATACGTGTCGCCAACTTGTCGTGATTAGCAAGCAGGAGTACTGTACGTGGCCGCTGAAACGCTAGGGGAGCGTGCACCTTCTCCGACCACCCTGACGGGCTGACACAGAGTTCGCGCTGCGCTGGCGGCAATTCGCGATATGCTTCGAACCGACAGGATCGGCTGCGCGGCAGGACCCAGGGCACAGGAGCTACTAGCTAGTAGCGCCGCTGTAGTACTGGACACTGCTTACAAGGATTAAACGACACCGACTGACTCTGCATGTTTAGCATAGGGTATAGTAGTAAATTTTTTTATCTCCGTCGGTGCCCCGCGTGCAGTGCGGTGCGTTGTGCATGTCACCTGAATTGGATATGTCGACTTGCATGTCGTCGCCTAGCTAGTTACCGAACCCAGCAGAGGGATCGGCAATGGAAGCTAGCAAATCAATGCTTCAAGCTCTTATCTCCTCTGTTTCATAATACAAGGTATTTTAGATGTTACGTATGTTATCTATATTCAGAGTAAAATAATGGACTTGTACACTAAAATATTTACTGCTGCAGCTATTCATTCAATGTAGAAGAATTTCAAAGGTTCATGATATAAAAATATAAAAATTCTCATCTTTTACCCAATTTTCTATTTATTTTTTGGAATGAATACATCATTCAATTTGGTAGACAAAGTACTAAACATTTCATCAAAAACTTACAACAGCTTGTACACATATGAATAAAACATGTTATATTATAAAACGGAGGGAGTACATTGTACGGTGTTGTTTAACAAACTACTCGACTGCTCGACCAACATCGTCGTGCGCATCTAAGTGAAAATTGCAGCACAGCTAATGAAAATGCAGGTAGGCAATGCAAGTTTAACGGGAGTAGAAGTATCGTAGAAGTTCTTTTTGTTGTTATGTGCTTGATCAGTGTTCCTACTGCTGCTATGTCTTGAAGCCACTTTGTTTCCTAGCTACCGGATCAAGGACAAGGCCCATACCAGCGAAAGCCCCTCCTTTATTTTTCCTGCGACAACGATTGAATGATACTCAATATGGGCACGCCATTTCCTTTCCGGAGGCCGGCACAATCTTCTACCCCATCCTTATCTTAATATAAGACGTTTTGTTAGCTCAAATTTAGCTACCAAAACGTATTATATTTTGTTACAGAGGAAGTATTTGTTCGCATTTTCGCATGACGTTGACAATATAACCAGCACAAAGACAAGCAGGTACGGATGCGTTGTCTTATTCTAAACCGCCCAGAGTGCTAATCAATAGTACCACATTTCACTTTCATTAAGGAAAAATATATGTAAGCTAGTGCTTTTAGCTTATCGAAGTATAGTTTTTCCACTGAACACTGATGTTGGACGAAATTGGTGAATAGTAACCCAACTGTTCTTCCCTCCGTATTGTAAACCATAAACAAACAGTCTTATTTAGCTTCATCTTCCTTAACTTAACATCGCATCGATACTCCATTGCTTACATCAACCCTGCAAAAGATTATACACATTTGATGTCGTTTAAACAGTGTAAAGTTATTCAGAAATAAACTGATTAACCTTGTCCAATGTTCCCAATGAGCCATGTTCATATCACGGCCACCCGACCTTTAATTAATGTCTTTCCTCGATATGTAACCTTCTCCCATTTCAGACGGTACCATTAATAAAGCGTCAACGAAGTTCCTTCCTTCCTCCACAGCTACGTATGTGCCAAAGCGTCGACGAAGTTGACACTGTACTCTCTCAACTGGATAACTACCTGACCAACTCCAACAACGACGCACCTTAGGCTAGGTGTCCCAACGACCTATTTACAAATTTTATTACTTATTTTGAATTTTTATACCGCTATGGATGATTATTTATAGACCGACAGACTCTTTCAAAACAAATTTAACTACGTACGGGTACGGGTGGTGGTCCTTGGCGAGCGCCACGGCGATTTATTTGATTATTTCCTACTGGATCGAGGACGGAGCCTAATTTTCCATTGGTAGGGAGGACACCTGCTATGGTTTGGGCTGGCATGATGATGATGTGCGACGTATCATGGCTGGCTGGCCCGCCCACGGAAAGCCCGACCTTCGCTTTGTTTTCATTCTCCCGCGGCATTTTCCGCCACTGCCTAGACCGCACAAGACAAACAGGCCCGTTGAATTGGCTTACTCGATAGGTACAAGTTTTTTTCACTGATCATGATGTGTATTGCAAAGTTGGAGTATTACTCTTTTTTCTTAAACGATTTGCATGCTCCATGTATTGTCACTATCGCAACCCTACCACGTACCACCTCCACCTGACCAACTCGATCGATCGCGAATGCATATGCATGCATGTACACGCTCTCGTACGTTGTGACGTTGTACCGTATACTAACTCATCCAGCTGGAGTCTGCAGGGCCAAGCCTAACTCTGGACACACTTGGAGAGGAGAGGCCATGTACGTAGCGTGTCCATATACTGACACTGACACCATGCCCTCTATGACAGCATACTCCTCGCGGCTCCATCCCCATCGGCTCTTAAATTGGCGCGTATCCGGTGAGCAGCCGCCTAGCTTAGCTTGGTCTAATCGAAGCATGCATTGCATTGCATGTCCGCATGTGCACGTCGGCCGTCGACTGCGTACGTCCCGCCACGTATCCACAATTTTTATACAGCAAAACGACACGGATATGTGTATACAAGGAGACCTTTTCTCGCTGGTGATATACGACTTTATGCATGCAAAGCGTAGGCGGAGCCCATGCATGTGTCCTCTGTCACCTTGCTCGATCGCCGTATGCATATTCGTATAAGGTATATGCATGCATGGGTGTTAATTTTTCTATGTTTGTGTTCTTTGTTTATGCCCACGCCGGGTGCCAAGTAGCTTCGCGCTGTGGTATTTTGCTGATTTCTTATGTGAAGCCGAAGCATGTAGTCCTGTTCTGCCCGCTTTCCTTGAGCGAGGATCGTCGTCGAGGCGACTCGCACACCGACAGATCGTTCGGGGCTAGAAAGCTAAGTAGGTGACGCAATTTTTCTACAAAATACGGATGGCATATTGACGCGTCTCAGTAAATTTCCTGATGTACATGCGGATCGATTGCCAGGCCGGACTCCAGATTCCAGACGTTGGCGGCAACAAATTGTCGTTTCCCTCATCGGCAGGGCTAGCAAGCCTACGTTCCATCAAACCTAAAGTACCACGTGTGTTGGTCGATGGGAGCCGATCAGATGATTTCACGTCTTGCAATATGCTCGATCGTGTCAAAAGTCAAAACTACCATTATCCTCACTTTGTTTAGCTCAGCGTGCTATTAGTCGGCCGAGTTCTTTTCACTGGGGGGCGGCCGTCTAGCACCGGCGTTGATAGTTTGCTCGATCACTTGCTCAATGGATGCATGCATGCATGAGCGGGGAAGTGTACGTGTCTCTCCTTTGACATTCGGGAAGCATGTGGTTTTAGTTTATCCAAAGCGTGCGCGCAAGAGTCAGCTGGCTACTCGTACAGTGCAGTGCACGCAGAATCGACGGTGAAGTTCCTAGGACTCAATCTAATTAACCAAGTTAATTACTTGACTCTGCATTACGAGGCGCAGTTCGTGGCCCTGATTGCTCCCGATCGAGGGTTCGTGGGATTTGCTATCCGGGGTGTCGACACTGTTTGAGCTCATATTCGGCTAGATATGCATTATTGCGTTGCATCCATGCATGCATGTACCTCCTCCTTTGTGAACCGTCAGTTTCAGTTTATTTGTTAGCCATGATGGTAAGCTAGAGATGGCTTTGTTTATATTACGACTTTGGTAACCACTGATCGACCGACGCAAAGCACCGCATCTTTCTACTTTAGGCTGGCTTAGCTGTCTAACAGCACACATACATAGTTCATCTAGTCTATATATAGTTTCTAACCGCAGAAGTTTTTATATGATCCTGCGCTTTCTAAGGACGTTAAGTGGGTAATTAACTCCACACTGCCAAGTCAATCTAATAGAACACGCCATTAAGTCAACTGTCCAGTGTAAAAAATGGCGCTGCCTCCAACCTCCAAATTATGTATATCCGTTTCAAACTATAATAAGGCTTAGGAATACAATGTTTTGTTTTTTGTAGAAGCCCCATCCTTGTAGTTGTAGCATCTTCCTAGAGACGTAATTTGGATAAAAGGAATGGTGTCATACAAAGTCACATGGATTAATTGGTTGCTTGCCTCGATAGAAATTTCAATACCTGAACGTGTTCATTCTCTTATGTATTTTCTTCTTATGCTCAATCGCGTGGTCCTAAAAGTAATAGAAACACTATACTGTACAATGGATGAGTGAACGGCCACATTTTCTTTGGAAGTATACGAATTAGTGAGAGAGCCGATGTAGCTTAAGCGTAGTGTACCAGGGCTAGCTGTAGGAGTGGCATAATACATCCACCGGACAATACGGAGCAGAAGGCTATCCCTTCCTACAGATCGGATGGCCTGCTCCGAAGGCAATGAAAACATTTAGCGGCATGGGCACGTTGCCCCTTGCAAGCATTTCTTCTGCCAAGGAAAACCTCCCAGCCTTTTTGGATGAAGCAAAGGCCAGAGAGGCTGCAAATGAGCATACCACGCGGCTATCCCTACGAACCGAGACGGCACCAGTAGGAATGAAGCTTGTCAGTCCTTTCCATTATTTTACCCATTAAGCCGTTGACTTCTCCCATACAGCCTACAGCCTGATCGATCGCCGCCGCCAAGGGCACACAGCCATGCAGGCGGCGTCGTGTCGCCGGCTTGTCGGACGTACGTGGCGTCCTTCCAGCCTGGAGAGCGTGCACCTTCTCCGACCACCCTGACGGACTGACACACGCCGCCGGCAGCCGCGCCGTCGGTGGCGGGACACTGCGCGCTTGGCCGCTAGCTGGCGTTGCCGATGCCGGGGACACCGCCGCGCGCACCGGCGGCACGGAGACGGATATGGATGGCGTCGCTTGTGCTCGGTACGATCGCGGTGGCAGGAACTGTGAATTCGCGATGGATCGATGTATTTTGGCGTCGTTTATTACCGACCGGACATGCATGCATGAACTTTCATCTCTCACCGCACTCGTGCTATACTGCTATGCTTCGAACCGACAGGATCGGCTGCGTGGTACAACCAAGGCACACGAGCTAGTTGTAGCGCCGCACTACACTAGTACTGGACATTGTCGCTTCAAAGGATTTAATGGCACCGACTCAATGTGTGTAGCTGCATATGGTATAAATTCATCGAGACGTGAGTACGAGAGATTTATTTGCGATCCTATTTTTTGATTCCTGAGATCTGCATGTATAAGAACGCCGCAACGGAGTACCGCTTCGTAACCTAGAGGCTCCCGCGAACAGGCGACCCTGCGTCCTTCCGCCTCCTGCCGGCGGCTGCGCCGATCCGCCCGCCTCTGTGGCCCTAGGGCCATGGTCGCGTGGTGGATCCTGGCCTCTGCCGGTGGGAGGGCTCCATCCTCACTGGTTTTTCTGTGTTTTTTTAGGTTTTGTGTCTTTTTTGGAGAGATCAGGCGACGGCGGCTCTCTGAAGATGGAATAAGGTCCTCCCCACCCAGTCTCCGCTCCGGTGGCGTCTCTAGCGTCGTTGGAGGGTGCGTGGAGGTTTGTCTATGGTGGATCTCGTCAGATCTGACCAGTGGTTGTCTACGGTGGATCCGGTTGGATCCAATCTTCGTTCGTCTTCGTTCGTGTGTCAAAAAATTAGATACTTCTGATCTATACATCTCTTCATCGGCGGCGGTTGCTGTGCTGGTGCGCTGGTCCTCTAGGGTCGTAGCATGACGACTTCCCGACTGTCTTCTACAACAAGATTCGCCCGGCTCTGATCATGGAGGGGTGATGGCAGCGGCGCGCCTTCGGCTCGCTCTAGTGTCTGTAGTCGTCGCTAGGTGGTCTTCGGACCTAGATGTAATTCTTATTGCCTCTGGTGTTCTTTATACCGCTTTGACAGTTGATGAATAGATTGAAAGTTTCTTCGCAAAAAAAAAAAAAGAACGCCGCAGTGGTGTTTTCGCTGCCGGTTACATGTGCACCTTTTATTTTAAATATATTTTGGACGTATTTAAGAATGATTTTAAAAAAATGTTTGTGCCTTAATATGTTGTGTATCCATGAAGTCGTTTCACATTAATTGACATTTTTGTGACTTTGTGTCGAAAAAATTATTGATAAAATGAGGCTTTTGACGAGACTTTATCCTTTTATACATAGGAAACAATTGGCTTTCCTTGAGATCAGTTTATAAACTCATAGAAGGTGAAGATATAAGTGGAATTCACCGGAATAATCTTATAAGAGCATCCTTACTGTCATTCGTCAAATTCATGCTTTCCTCTTTGGGTGCCTCACATGTGTCGCTACATTGGGGATTGTTCTCGCCAGCGGCACCTTACAAAACAAAATTTGTAAAGATTGACAAATATTGTACGAACACACGATTTTGATTCAAATTTGATATAAATACTATGAAATTTAAACTAAATCTTAATCTAAATGGCAGGAGGTTATAACTTATTCAATTTTTTCATACTAATATATCTATATCCTACAACGCCTAATCCTACTCAACGGTGTGTCGGTGTCTCCTCGACCTCGGTAGTGTGTTTGGGCGCCTCCAGGGCAGTTGCTGGCATTTCTACCCGGACATCTTCTGTAGTTTTTTTGTTGCTAAAAATGGCTATTTGGTAAAACTAATGATGAACCTGTCCGTTGGGTAAGATTTTTTTAAATCAGGCCGCTGGTTTCGTCGTCAAGGATGTCAGCGCCGACATTGTGCAGCTCGGTGCCAGTTAAAAATGGCAGCAAAGCAGCCAATGAGGTCGGGGCCTAGGCCATTATGTCGGTGCCAATGTCATCTGGCGCCGAGTTGCATAACATGGGCGTCGACGTCCTTGGCCCCGAAGCCGGCAGCCAGATTTAAACATAGTTTTACAGAGCGGCTATATACGTCATTAGTTTATAAGAACGGCCAAATTTTACAAAAAATACTCTTCTGCAAGGGCGGTCTCATACACGCCCCAAATGGTGTGGCCGGGCTCCAAGCAGAACCTCATCCGCTCCTCGGCATTCTTAATTGGTGATGGATACATCTTGTCAATAGGTTAGTCTAATAAAATGCAAAAAATTATATAAATATATAATCGAAATATGTGGGAATGATATAAAATTAGCATGAACTATCAAAAATTATAAATATGTTTTTGACGTATCACAGACAAGCCAAGAACTCCACCACCAAAGGCCGACTCAGGACGACGAGTAGTATATTGTCGTTCTATTTGATGTGAAAATCTATATGTAAAAATGGACATCAAATGGAAATTGAAATTACTTCTACTACAAATGCAATTTTCCGTGTCTATGACATGTGTGATCCAGCTATCAGAACGCATGTCCGATCAGTGTCCAACACCCTCGAACAACCCCAAAATTTGGAGGCCCGCATCGGTCATTTTATCATTCCGAACCCCATTGAGTTTTTGGGGGTTGATTTGAAGAGTGCCGGTGAAGATGATTTAATCAAAACTTAATATTTCATTAAGATGTTTCCTCAGGAGTACTACTTATTATCTATTCCTAATGCAAATCGTTTTTTAGTGCCAAAATGTTTTATATTAAGTAACAGATGTACTGGTAAATGTTACGTGAAGGTGGCAATGAAAAAAACGACACGAGTTGTCAAAATTACACCGTGCCCAGAATAAATTAAATATTTTGGCCTTTGTCTCTCTTTTGGTGTAGCGTGGTGGCTTGGAATTGCTCATTTGGTTCTACCCTTTTCAGCGGAGTAAAATGCATCTATAGTCCTGGAAGTTGTAGGCCATGTCCAGAATGGTCCTGTAAGTCACGAAATGCTCCGTTTCAGTCCTGAAAGTTGCGCACGATGTTCACATATGGTCCTGGATACGGTATGAGCTGGTATGAGCTGACGTGGCTAGTGGGCGGGCCCATGATGGCGTGGAGCGAGGCCAGGACCCCATGGCAAATTTGCATTTCGGCCCCTGCAATCGAAGGGACGAGTCAGTTCCAGTCTACGTCCTCTGTTTTCCCCACGGCAAATTATGCTAACATTATAAAAAAAAAATTATGCCAACATTATGTGTGCAGGATACAACTTCAATAGCTTAACCAACAATTACATGGAGAAATCGAGTCTTGATTGCAATCTCTCTGCCACTTCAGAGTACGCTGATCCTCAATTCACAAAGTAACCTAAAATATCCTAGGCTGAACAGGTTTCAATCCACTTGCTAAGGTTGATTAACTACCCCTAAGATCCGCTGATTATTAAATTTTGGCAACCCACGGATTATCAACAGCTAGGATGTTTGGCAGAAATAGTGCGGTCGTGGTGGTGCGTGGTGCAGCTAGCTGTAGATGCATGTCCCTCTAAACATGCAACAGAGCCGATAATTAACTGATTGTTCCACCAACAAACAAGGGAAATTAAGCATAGGCTGTCATGGCAAATTGCAGGTGGGGGCCGGCCCTGCTGCTGCAGTCGTCGGACGTGAGGGTGCCGGCCCTGGAGGTGGGGGAACTAGGAGGAGGAGGAGGTCGGCGGGGAAGCAGGACGGGGGCAGCAGCAGCTCGGACC
This sequence comes from Poa annua, assembly GCA_026929855.1. Taxonomy (NCBI): domain Eukaryota; kingdom Viridiplantae; phylum Streptophyta; class Magnoliopsida; order Poales; family Poaceae; genus Poa; species Poa annua. The sequence continues at coordinate 80,848,792 of CM049433.1, forward strand.
TGAAGAAATGCAGGACATGCATGGACTGGAGCAGAGCTGCATGGGTCGCCGTCCGCTGTTGCTCAGGCGCCCAGCTCCGTTGGCGCCTGCCATTGTTGCCGGCCGGCGGTGGTGCTGCCCCGGGAGACGACAGCCACCGCATGGTCTTGTTGGAGAAGAGAGTGCGACGGCCAGCATCTGGACGCCGTCCTAGACCGCGGAGGCGCGTGGGCAGCAACCTCGCCGCCGGCAGCCTCCTAGCCCTCCTCTGCTGATTTCAGCCTACAAGCGGAAACCGCGAGCGCATCTCCATGTGCTGCGACGACCTGTCGTCTCCGCCCATGAAGAAATAGAGGCAGGAACGGAGCACCAGCCCTCGCCTCCGCTTTCCTTGCTTCTCCGACGAACTCCCGCCGTCGCTGCCAAGCTCCACCAGTCGCCGCTAGCTTACTCTCTCGCGCCTCGGGTGGGGAATTTTCTCGATCTAGGGTTTCACCGGTAAGAGACGGTCGATTAGAACAACATAACTGTTCTGCGAGGCCTCGCTCCGCGCCATCATGGGCCCGCCCACTAGCCACGTCAGCTCATACCGTATCCAAGACCGTATGTGAACATCGTGCGCAACTTTCAGGACTGAAACGGAGCATTTCGTGACTTCCAGGACCATTCTGAACATGGCCTGCAACTTCCAGGACTATAGATGCATTTTACTCCTTTTCAGCGGGGTGCAGCATCTGTTGATGCGTTGGCTCGAGTTTAGGGTGAGCTACATCAGAGTCTCTTTGCCGGATAGGGATAGGTGTCCCTTTGGTGTGACAGAGCTTGGACCAGGCAACGTCGTCGACCCAGCTTATTTGTAACTCAGTTTTCACTGGTTCTTTGTATGATCTTCTGTTTATATGTGTGATGGTTTATGCAAGCCGGTTTAACACTTTCTATCTTCCATCAGTAACGTCGTTAATTCAATGATGCCTTTGGCCTTGTGTCAATAAATTAAAATAGCGAATGGATTTTGCCCTCGTAGTAAGCAATGCGACTTGGATTTTTTCTATAATCCCCGGATGTTTTTTTGAGAAAAATGTGGGAGAGGTTTGAGTACAAGAAACTGACAGCCCGTTGCACACAAGGTAATTTTGTCTGATAAGATCTATGGGTTTCATAGGATCATTAGATGCCACTGCCTTGAAAGAAGAACATCTTCATCTTGACTTTCCTTGTCGACGCACCATCATAACCATCATAAGATGAGGATGGCGGGACTTGGACCGCCACGAGAAAGGTGTCGTCTTGAACACGCCGGCGATGGTGTGCATAGCACCCCTACATCTCAAACTTGGAGTGCGACGAGCACCAGAAGAGTACAACATAGGACCTCTAAGCCGTGTCTCCAAACACGATGCTCTCACCAGAGGAACGACGTCGAGGACGCCCCCATCGCGTCGGTCCAACTCCGAACCTAGACTTTCGCCCGAAGACCTCTACCAGACTAGGCTCACCTCGACGACACCTCCAAGAAGGGGAACGACGGGCGTCGTTCTCACTGGCACCAACCGTAGCTAGGCAGGACTTTCGTCCGGATTACCGAGCACCTCCTTCTCTGCCCACAAGGCTGGGGCAATGTCCATGTTGATCGCACCACCGCCGCCGCAGCCTTCATCGTCGTTGCCGAAGCATGGTGGTCCGCCTACCACCCACACGAATGAGGCCACACCTTCTTCCTACAAACCCCACCTTTATTCCACCTCCCACGTGAATAGTACCCGCCGAACTGCAGCTGTCAACTCCTGACAGCTACCGCCGCAACCCTAAAGCCCAGACCAAGGCCGGTCGGCCCGGATCTGGCCCGCGCCGCCAGCAGCCGAGCCGTTCGTGCTGGTGCCTCCACATCCTCCGCTGCCCAGGAGTCCCAACACCGAGGGCACCGCCGCCACACCACCAACATCCCCTCCAGGCCTGGGAAGGCCCGCGCCGCAGCCCACGAACCTCACTACCGCGACAAGCGATGCTGCCTCCAGGTTCTGCTCGACGTCGTGACCTCCTTGCAAAACCACCCAGCCAGCTCCTTCCTCCCACCTCGCCGTGCGCCGTCGCACAACTCCGCCTTCGCGCGCTGCCCCTCAGATGTCCCTCCCCGCTCAAGGACGACCCGTCCAGAGCGCGCCTTGCCCTGCCCGCCGCCATCACCGTCAGGGCCGGAGATGGCCAGGGTTTGGCCCTCCAGGGTCGCCCGCGCGTGCGACTCGGGAGGGAGAAGGGCATGAGTGCGTCACCCAAATGGATCGATTGTTGGGCACGAAATGGATTATTTTGGTACTAATCACCGGATGTTAACAAATGGAAAATCAGCACCCGAATATGATGCCCGAGAAGCAAAAGTCGCTGTCATGGAGGCCTGGTCAAATCAGAACGATATACGAAAAATTCCGAAGAAATTCTTAGTGCTTTGAGTCCAAGTGAACGGACACGACTCAGTCACTCAGCTAGCCAGTGCAGTACCCCTAGCCGGCCTGTTAGTTTCAGAAAGGAACATGCATGTACCTAGTCTATTCAAGTTAGCGCTGACTTAGAATTTGGCCGATCTCGCCGACACGGCAACACGTAATAGACTAGTGGTAGCACTCTCAGAACCCGTAACCCGTAGACGTTGTTACGCTACGTCATTTTTCTGGACGCTGAAAAGGAGACCTGCAGTTTGTTTCTCCCTGAAAATCACGCCGTTGCTTCTTTGAAACTCGATTTTACGTTCGAAGTGAAAGCATGCAGAACATCCAAAGTAGATCTACGATGAAATCTGATGTCCATTCAGGCGACAATCAGTCCGTACAGTTGAGCCTCCAAAGTAGATCGATGCGCACAAGCAGAGCAGGGTTAAATTGTGTGTGGTACCAACTCCGGCCGGCCGTGATAAAAGAGAAAGCATGCGAAAGAATGTTCAGCTCTAGCTCAAATTGCACCAGTTGTTGTGGCCTGGCCAGGCCGGTCGGCCATGAGCCCATGACCATGACTATGCCTATCCGCCGTGCAACTTGGCACATGCATGTGAGTAGTACAATCATTGTGTAAAGCTTAGGAAAAAAAGTCTCTTCCAAATCTTGCAAGTCCTATGAACAGTGGTAGGATCCATCCATGATCCATGCATGCATCTCACGCATATAGTGTTATATAGGACTATTCCGTGTTTCCTCTTCCTCATTTTTCTAACGGCTTTTGCCCTCCTTCAAAACTATCCATCGAACATATTGCCATATTGGAATGGTAAGTACTAAATTCATGGCATTTTTGTTCTTTTGGTGGGTGGCCGATGATCCCATCTGCCCAATTTATTTTGGGTACGCGCCTTTTGGAACAGTGACTAATTGCAGGCACATGCTTCCTATGGCGGTATGGCCTATGGAAGGAATCCAGGGATCCTTCCATGAATGTGACCTTTGGATCTTACTGCTGCTTTTTTATGTTGCAACAGCTAAGCCTAATCTTAGCGGCAGTAGTTTACTATGCTACTCCTACCTTGCGGCGTGTGATTAACAATGCCAAGCCGCCAGCTGCGAACTGTACGTACACGAGAGACCAGCTTTACAGTTATGTATGCTGTGTTGCACACTTGGAAATGCGATAGAGCTTCTCGTTGATATGCTAGTTTTTGTCACTTCTTCGATGATGGTTATCGATCGGACGGCGGTGTCGCCCATACACACAAGTGTGATGTCGTCAATGCAGGAATTTCGGTAAAATCAGTATCCAGAGCACTGAGGGTTCCAAGAGGACAGACAACATCTAGCCACTCGTGCCAGAACGGAACAAGAATATTAGGTTATATCCGCAAAAACTGTGTGTCTGAGTTTTTATTAGGTCTATTGTCATCTTCGAATAACAAGATGTACGGACGCAATAATCAAGCAGAGAGCTAACATACCATCATTTTCCGTCCCGTCCTTTCCTTTCCAGGCAATGTGCTTGAATCGGATGCGGTACCGGCAAACCCGAAAAAATTATTAGATTAGCACTTTGATGCTAGCTTAATGACGCCACACCTAATTGGCACGATGAAGAAAACCGCGAGCATGCTGATATAATTATATACTCTCTCTGTTTTTATATAAGATGTTTTAGATTTTACTTAAATTTTATGTATCTATACATGTTTTAGTGTGCATATTCATGTATAATGTCTATAACATCTTATATTAAAAACAGAGGTAATAGCTTCTAATATATCGCACTGAAGGGAGTGGTAGTTTGCAAAAATATACAGGGAGTTCTGCAGGAGTCTAAGTGCCTAATTACCTGGCTCTATACCCCAATAAAGTTATCTACTCACTCCGTTCCAAATTAGATGACTTCTATTTGGACAAAAGTGAATGTATCTAGATATGTTATAAGTCTAGATACATCCACTTTTTGACTAGGACTTTTTCTGACCACGTTCCCATGTACCTCTCTGCTTCCTCTAACATCCCAAAGCCTACGGTCTTTAGACTCAACAATAACATCCTTTCGTTGCCTGCTTTCAAATCTGCTACCCAGACTATCTGGAACAGCCTAGGCCCTAGTCACGGGCAACTACACCACACCGGCAAGCTCTGCCTCAAGTTAAAAAGGGTAAGGCCTGCAGCCAAAAACTGGAACGCTAAGGCTAGAGCACCTCTACAAATCTCCAAAAACTACGATTTTGTTATTTCTTTTTTGGACAAGCTAGAAGAGGTGCGGCAACTATCCACCATGGAGTTCCACCTTCGTATCCTTGTCAAACATTCCCTTCACCTTCACAACAAGCTTCGCGCGGACTACTGGCGCCAGCGGGCAAAAATTCGGGATTGCGTTCTTGGCGATGAAAACTCAGCCTATTTCCATATGTCCGCTACCATCAGGTTGCGCAAAAACCAGATAAAAACCCTTCAGGTTAACGACTCCCTGGTATCCTCTCACTCAGGAAAACATGCCATCCTTCTTGACTTCTTCAAGAACCTGCTAGGCAAACCTATGGACTGCTCGTTCGCTTTCGACGTCGACTCCCTACTTAGACTCACGTCCCTTTCCCCTATCGACGCCGCCACCATTGACACCCCTTTCTCCCCTGTCGAAATAAAAACCGCCCTTTTCAGCATGGACGATAATGCGAGCCCTGGACCCGACGGTTTCAGACCTGCGTTTTACAAGAAAAATTGGGAGATCGTCAAAAACGACCTTTTCCAACTCATGAGCAACTTCCATGCAGGCGACGCGGACCTTAGACGTATAAACAAATCTCTAATTGTGTTGATCCCAAAAGTTGTAGGCGTCCTGAACAATTTCACCCAATCTCCCTGCAAAACTGTTGCGTTAAAATTGGATCCAAATGCCTCACCAACAGGCTGCAGCCGCTAATCCCTAAAATTATTCATGCTGACCAGACAGGTTTCGTCAAAGGCAGGGCTATTGCGGAAAACTTCGTATACGCTGCGGATATTATCCAAACTTGCTTCAAAAGAAAAGCCCCTGCGATTGCCCTAAAATTAGGTTTCCAAAAAGCTTTTGACTCGATTAGCTGGGATGCTCTGGACAAGGTTCTCAAAGCAAAAGGATTCTCTGAATCGTGGTGGCTTTGGGTTAAAAACCTTAATTCCTCCAGTTCCTCGGCTATCCTTCTCAACGGCAAGCCCGGAAGCTGGTTTCAATGTCGCCGCGGACTGCGACAGGGGGATCCGCTTTCACCTTACCTCTTCATCCTTGTTGCCGACGTGCTTCAGCAAATGATCCGCGACGCCTCGTCCAGAGGACTGCTTGCACACCCACTTGACGCTTCCCTTCCTTGCCCGGTGCTACAATACGCTGATGACACTCTCATTATCATTAAAGCTGAGCAGTCCCAGTTGGAAAACCTGAAAGCAATTTTAAATCTTTTTACTGCTGCCACTGGTTTAAACATAAACTTTTCTAAAAGCACCTTCGCTCCGATCCATGTCGCCTCTGATCTTGCGACCAGCTTGGCCTCTATTCTTGGGTGCTCCATTGCTACCTTCCCCCAAACCTACCTTGGCCTCCCACTGTCCACCCACAAACTGCGCCTCTCCGCTTTCACTCCCTACATTGAAAGGATCAGGATGCGGCTCCCAGGTTGGGCCGGAAAAATTACGCCCCTTAGCGGGAGGGGAATTCTAGTAAAAGCCTCCCTCCGACCCATGCTCTCTTTCCCAATGAGTGCCATTCTTGTCCCAATGGGAACGATAAACGACGCTGACAAACTTTGCTGTGCCTTCTTCTGGGCTGGTGAGGATCATGTGCATGGCGGGCAATGCTTGGTGGCATGGGATGAAGTCTGCGCCCCGATCTCTAAGGGTGGTCTTGGCTTCCGCTCACTTAGAGCTCATAACATTGCCCTCCTTTCTAAACTCCTCGCCAAGGTCCACTCGCCCGGATCCACACCTTGGGAAAACTGGTTCGCAAACGCGTATAGTTGGTTGGGGGATCACGACCTTGGGGATAGCTATAAGCTTCACACTCCGATGTGGCGAGACTTGCTGGCTTGCCTCCCCTCCTTCCGCTCCTTAAGAAAGGTCTCCATTGGCTCGGGTGCACAAACCTCCTTTTGGTTCGACCTCTGGCTTGGTGACGAAACCCTTGCCTTACGCTTCCATGCGCTGCTATCTCATGTCAGAAACGTCAATGCCTCCGTTAAAAACACCATTACCTCAACCCTAAACCTCTCACTACAACCGCGTCTGTCTGCCGTCGCCACCCTCGAGCTTAACGCCCTTCGTGACCTACTAGACCCTATTAGGTTATCTCCGGCTTCCCCCGACGTGCGTGTTTCGAGACTCGATGGAAAATCTATCACCACTAAATCAGCATATGCGGCAGCTTTTGGACATTTGCAGGTGGCCCCTTTTGCTACTACTACCTAGAAGAACTATGCGACTACCGTTGAGGATGTTTCTGTGGCTGGCCGGCCGCGACATGATCTTTACCAATCAGCGCAGGTTCCGGAGGGGCATTGCTGCTTCCGACACCAGCCCCTTCTGCTCCGCCCCCGAGACCGCAGTTCACCTCCTTCTGCACTGCCCGAGCATCATCGCCTTTTGGGAGGCGATTCCTGCCGTCCACGAAAACGTCCTCACATGCGACAGGCTCCAGGATCTTTGGGACTCCAACGTCCAATGCAAAGCTCGTTCCTGTGTAATTATTGCCGCCCTCTGGAATATTTGGAAGAGACGCAATGCTAGAATCTTCCGGAATGAAACTCAACCTCTATCAATGGTCTTTCGTCGCTGTGCCGAAGACCTCATGCTTTGGACTAACATATGCGGGAAACAAGAAAAAAAGAATCTCATCAAAGATTGGGCGACCAGATTCCACCACCTGGCTGCGGGATAATTTCGGGTTTTGACTGTCTTTTATTTCGCCTGATTATTTTATTCGTTTTACAATGGATGTTGTCAAACAGTTTAGTTTTTTTTTCTTTTTTATAGATTAGTCACTACTATTTCCTTTTTTTACCTTGTTTAGGCTTCTTTGTTTTTGGCCATGTTGTGGCAGTTTGTACCTTGATTTTTATGTGTTATGAAAATGGTTCAGGCCGACCCTTTGGGTCCGCCGTAGAATGCTAAAAAAAAAAAGGAAGTCATCCAATATGGAACGGAGGGAGTATATCACAAGAGGTACTACCTAGTGCTTCAGCTAAGGGAGCAACAAACAAAATATTATTTTTATATAGGATTGCCCTAGATACTATCAATAAGAAAAACCCTAAGCCTAACTACTAATCAGTGTAGATGAGACAGCAAGCCATTGTTCCTATGATTAATGGTACTGTAGCAACCTGCCACCAGCAACAGTACCTCTTTCAATGTGCTCGGAATTAAATTTTGGAACACTAGTTTTCATGTTACAGTGTACTAGTGCGCTATTAGTGAGTATTCCAAGTGAAAGTCAGACGCCATAACAATATCAGTCAACGAAATTCTTGGATGTACAAGTCTACCATACGAGTAGCAAAGTGGTGTGCATTAGTGAATACTATATACTTCCTCCATTACTGAAAGTAAGGCCTGTAAGTTTTTCAAAACAAAGTTTCACTAAACCGTCCATATTGCACTGCCTTCTCTGATCGGGACTAGGTAGTACCATGTATCACCGTCGTCTCATGGCCGGCGTTTTCTTCATCCATCATTTTGATGCAACCGCACAACATACTCATGGCTTCCTAGATCCACGATCAACCACCACCGCCCTTACTACCGATGCGGGCACGCTAAACCACCAAAAAGCTTTGGGGCTGCCGCCCCAGTTTTTGAGCTTCGCCAAGCACGACGGCATCAAAGGATGCACCCCGAGCTCGGCAAGAGGTCCATGTATCAGATGAGAGCTTGCCATCGTCGTTGGTTGAGTGACCTTCCTTTGACGATGATGAGGTTGGCGGGGGAGGCTGTTAGGGTTTCGTCCAATCCGGCCAAGGAGCGACCCTCATCGATGGGGCCCGTGCTGATGAATGATTCTCAAATGGTCATTCAAGTCTTCATCAAACCAAGAGCACATGGCTGGGTGCAAAATTACTCCTCTACATCTACTTTGTATCGGCGCTTCAAGTAATAAACATAAACATAAACAAACACGGAAGCTAGCTCTAACTATGAGTAGACGCGTTGCCACACATATAGAAATCGTCGGGCGGTTGTTGCCGCCGGGCCTCGGTCGATCGAGTTTGCCAGTTGCCATCTTCGGCCAGCCACAGCCACAGATCAACTTTAAGCAATAGCTAGGGTTGTTGGGTTAGCTGGAGATGGGTACGTCTACATGCGTACCTGCCCGCCTAGCTGCCCGTGCATATCCACGTAACAATCTCAGTGTTCGCCATTCTCTTCTTTCTCACGATCGCCAACGCACGCAAATCCACTGAGCTGGCCATTGTTGGTCTCTTGTGACACGTCACTCGTCCTACGCAACGAAATTCGTCTTATTTTCACGTCACCCTCTTTTTTTTCTCCCCCAAAGAACATGTGGAGAAGTAGCTAGTAGCACGGTTCGGGTGACACGTGAGATGCTGACTAGTGTTGTTATGCATCAGAAGAGAAGAGAAGGGATTAGAGACGGCTGACCCTAGCTGACTGATTGAGCCAAACCAAGGATCAGAAGAGTATTCGCGTGACTGGGTAAAAGAAAACACACTGCAGTGCACGCCCACGGGGGCCAAGAAGAGAGTAAAGATAGCAGCAGCAGTATGTTAGATCATTTTCACCGGTACCCTAACTAATCCCTGAAACTATAATGGGGTTCGTATAAAAACATCAATAACAACATCCCCATTATTGATGTTTTTCTGTCCGGTAACCCCGAGAGGCCGTCAAACTTGAGGCTTCTTTGGGGGTGTCACACATTGTCCGGACATGCACTCTGATAACAGTGGCCCACTCGTAATAAACACACAACAATGCACCCATGTTAATTATGTTAGGAGGCCGTTTCGCCCGACTAGTGGCGACGTGACGGCGGCACGACTACAAGCACGACTACCTGGCGGCGTCTGAACGCTCGTTATCGACGTCAGGCGAATTGGTGCTCGTCGTTAATGCGCGCTACCCAATCTCGCTCCTTCGTCAGTTTTTAAAACGCCATGTTGACGCGCCTCTGCTCTTCCCACAGAACATCCATCTCCTTTTCCTTCTCCCTCTCCCAAGTCCCTCTCGCCGCCAGCAGATCCACAACCCAGCATGAACGCGAGCTTTGCCTTCGTCGCGACTTCCTCTCCGCGGAACACGTGCATCTCCGCAATGAGCACCGCAACGAGTAAAGTTGTGAGCAGCTGGAGTGACGGCAACAAGGAGCAGCAGATGGTCGCGGTGTGGGGTCGTGAGATGCTGCGTGGGAGGGTAGCCAACACACCTCCACATTTGCTGACGGTCGAGAACAACCGCCACAACATTCCGGTTTCAGACGGTGTTCACCTATCAGAGGGGTGGGTGAACGATCGTCGTTAATGTGCCGGTGGCACCGCGGCTCAGCGGGCAAGAGCGTAGTGGGTCGACCCTAAGTACTCCATCAACGCTATCGAGACTAGATCAAATTCCACCACACATCGTAAGCGAAAGAAGAACCCTCCGTCGTAGCGGCCGTTTTTGGGGCACCGCTGGAGGCTGCACCCGACGTGTCAGACACATGTCCAAAACCAAAAAGATCCAACCAAAAGGTGTCAGACACATATTTGACGGCTTGCGGTGGAGATGCTCCTACGTGCATCAAACGGTTTCATAGCTTTTTAATTTTACGAACCATTCCGTCCCTGTCAAGCAGCAGCAATCATCCAAAACTGTCAAAAACTCAGTTTCAGTTTCAGATGCCAAGTATGGTGTACAGATTTGCTGGCAGTGCACCATTCCTGGCTGACAATCATGTACTACCACCGCACACACACGAACCAATTCCAGCAAGGAAAAGATCCGCGTCAGGCAAGGATTACACGAGCAAATCGGTGTGATGCAGCAGCGACGCCCCCGTTTGCAGCAGAGCTACGGGCCTAGAGAGTAGAGACCCAGGCCTACGAGTCGTAGATCATTTACTGTCGCTCACGCAGACGGGGCTGTACATCATCAGAAATACTACTCAGGCACCTTTTTCCTCTTTAATTTAAAAATAAACGTCAGAAATACGGTTCACTTTTTGTCTGAAAGGCGACCAAATCATCAAAAGACAAAGGAAAAAACGAATAAAAGAAACCAGAAGCAGAAGTGTCAAAGGAAAAGCGGAAAGGAGAAATACTGGACCAGCGGCACGCACTGTTTGCTCGAAACATCCAGACACGGGAGACGCATATAGAATCACCCAACACTGATAAGTCAGCAGACCGAAAGCAAAATTCGCGACATCACGATTGATGCTAGTTGTAATTTGTGCCTGTGAATACGATGCTACTAACATTGTTTTCCTTTTTGATGCGATGCAGAACGATTTATTTAATCTGGCGCCATTTTCCTGTCTTTCTCATAAGTAATTCCTGGCTCACTTCGTACCGGGATATATAACGATAATAAATTTAAAAATCCATGTTTTGGGGTGCTGGTTCCAAATCTGGCGAGGCGATGGTGATGGGGACCCAGCGACGGCATCCACGTCCGTCCCTAATAAATCCCTCCCATCTCCGATTCGTCCACCTTCCTTCTCCCTCTTCAATCTCTCCGCCTTATCGACGATTCCAATCCTCCACCATTTTTCCCCATTTGCGTGTCCGCGCCATGCTCTGCCGGCGCTGCTCTCCTTCTCGCGCCACCGCTGACGCCTGACGACGACGAGGAGAACCGATAATACTACCTTCCGTGGGCTCCGATTCCCCGGAGGAGCACGCGCGAGTTCGGACCAGGTGAGCTTCCCCTCCTCCCAAGAACAAATTTTCTATTCCCTCCCGGCCCCGTCGTCGAATCCTTTCGAGATATGTGTCGCCGAATTCGCCGCCCGTTCCTTCCACACGAAAAAAACTTCCTCTTTTGTTCTCGTTCGTCGGGCAACGCTTCCCTCTCTGGCTGGCTCGCTGCCTCCTCCGCTTTAACAATGGTCGTCGACGCGCGGGGCGGGACTGGCCGCTCCGCTCAAGGCCAGATGCATTGCTCGGCAGCAGGGGGCGATTTGGGCGCGAGAGGTGCGGGATTTGATGAGGGTTACGGGGACAATTGAATAGTTGGGATTTGGTGCTCTAATTGGCTTTGTTTATTGCGTATTCCTCTGATTAATCGCGCCAGTAAATAAATTTCTTGCCTTGCGGCCGTGCGTGCACGGTGCAGCCCCCCGCGCTTTGTTTCCCGTCCCCAGTTGCCGCCGAGGCAATTCAGCGCCACCCCCCGTGCCCTGCCTTGCCTGCCGCTTTGCTTCTTCTTCTCCCTCCCTCTCTCTCTCTCTACTGTTATATAAGCGTTTGTCCGAGATGTGTTGTTTGCGCACTGTTTCTTATCTGCAACTGTATTCCCTCTTGCAGCCTCCCAGCGACAGCGATCCATGGAGTCGTGCCAATTAGCAGCGACCTCCAGTAGTTGTAGCAGTAGGATGGAGGCGGAGGAGGAGGCCTTCTTTGACACGCGCGAGGAGTTGCTGGCGTCGCCGGCGCCCAGCCCGGCGCCGGCATTGCCGTGGTCGTCAGGCGGCCTCGACAGTGTGCGGGAGAGGAAGGAGCGGTTCCTCAGAAGCATGGGTCTCGAGTGCAGCCCAAGCCCCAGGCAGGCGGATCCAGTCTCTACCACGGTCGCCGTCGAGGAGGAGGAGGAAGAGGAGGTTGTGCCGGACACCGGGAGGTTCTCGTCGCAGTCCGAAGAGAACGACTGCTCCATGTCCAGTTGGTCCACGGAGGAGACCACCAGCTACGGCGATGGCGCCTCCGACGACAATTCCGTCAGTGGATCCAGCAAGGATGATGGCAGCAAGGTCAGCAGGAGTTCAAGTTCGTTCTCCTTCATCCGGAGGCTTATGAGTCGAAATGGTAAGCCTTCCAGCGCTCCAAGGACAGTGGAGAGGAGGAGAAGTGGGTGGCTTGAGAGGCTTGGTGTGGCGGCTTGTGTTGTGGATCATGGAGGGGATGAACCTAGCACCAGCTCCTCCTCGGACAGCGAGCAGACCCGGGGTGGAAGGTATGAGAGAATTAAAGTCCGCTCATACCGGAAGCGGTCCAAGGAATTGTCTGCGATGTATCAAGGCCAAGTGATCAAGGCACATGATGGTGCCATCCTGACGATGAAGTTCAGTCCCGACGGGCAGTTTCTTGCGACCGGAGGCGAAGATGGAGTCGTCAGGGTCTGGGGTGTTTCGCAGTCTGATGACTGTAAAATTCCTTTGGATGATCCATCTTGTGTCTACCTCAAAGTTCGACGCAAGAATGGATTCGCGCCGGTGAGTGTTGACAATGCCAAGATATCCAAAGTCAAGAGCATGAAAAAAACTGGAGACTCTGCTTGCATTGTGATTCCGGCAATGGTTTTCCATATATCAGAGCAGCCACTGCATGAGTTCTATGGGCACTCTGGTGATGTATTGGATCTATCCTGGTCAAACAACAAGGTCAGTTCTTGAAATGTATTCTTTACAATTTAATGGGATTGTCCATTGTTTCTCTTATACCTTTATACTCTTGATGATTAAAAATTTGTTACCTTGCAGCATCTATTGTCGGCATCAACAGACAAGACTGTCCGCTTGTGGGAAATTGGATCCGCAAACTGCATCAGTGTTTTCTCGCATAGCAACTTTGGTAGGTTTAAGGTTATTTACTCTCTGCTTCAAGCGTCTGCATTTACTTATGGGTTGAAGCTGACAGTCTGCTTTCTTTGTTCTGCAGTGACTTGTGTCCAGTTTAATCCGACAAACGACAATTCCTTCATCACTGGGTCCATTGACGGCAAAGTCCGTGTATGGGACATTACCGGAGGCAGTGTTGTGGACTGGGTAGATGTTAGAGACATAGTTACAGCGGTCTGTTACCGACCTGATGGAAAGGTAAGATTTTGGTGCACTGCTGTAGTTATTTTGACTAATTTGTTAGCTCAATAGTTTGTGAGATTGATCTTTTTTTCTTTGGCTTATTGCAGATTGCAGTTGTTGGTACAATCACTGGGAATTGCCGATTTTATGATGCATCAGACATTCTTCTTCGGTTGGAAACTCAGGTTGCACTCAATGCCAAGAAATCCTCTTTTAAGAGAATCACAAGTTTTCAGGTAAATATCTACAAGAGAAGGATGGCTGTTATAGCGATCTATAACTTGGCTAGTCATGTTTATCGAGAATTATACTTACTATTGCTCTTCCATTTCCTTGCAGTTCTGTCCAAGCAACCCAAGTAAACTAATGGTAACATCTGCTGACTCAAAGATCAGAATTCTGGATGGAACCAATGTGATTCAGAATTACAGTGGTATGTCTCATATACTTGCTTTATTCCTTTTTCCCTATTGGATAATTACCTTCGTAGTTTTTTTCCCTTAGTTTCAATGGACTCTAAACTCATAGTATTTCTAAACCATCAGGACTCCGAAGTGGTTCATGCCAGATGTCTGCATCATTTACTCCTGATGGACAGCATATTGTCTCTGCTAGTGAAGACTCCAACATTTATGTTTGGAACCGTGAGAACCAAGATGAATCTGTATGGCGACAAGCAAAAACCACATATTCATCAGAGCGATTCCAGTCCAACAATGCAGCCGTTGCGATACCATGGAATGGCATAAAACCAAGAAGCCATGTTTCTTTAGCCTCTCAAATACAATTCAAGTATAGTTCAAGCTGCCGTGGAGACTATTCTTCCACCAACAGTTTTACATCAAGATCAGCTGCTCCTGGTATTTTGAACCTGAACCAGGAGCTGTTGAACGAGCCCTCGTGCAAAGGGGCATCAGCAACTTGGCCAGAGGAATTGCTGCCATCCTGCTCAATCGGTGCAAATTTGGACGAGTCACAGTACAAGCTCCTGAGGAACTCTTCCCAGAGCACATCAAGCTCCTGGGGTCGAGTGATCGTAACCGCTGGGTGGGATGGCAAGATCAGGTCCTTCCAGAATTATGGCCTGCCGGTGCATCAGTGACTAAGTTCTTCGATAGCATTTGGTGAAAGAAAACGGCAGCAGCATTGGCACCTCACATGGCCATGGGGAAAAGCACCCGTGCACCCAGCTATGCTGGTCCAGGACGTGTGGTTACTTGGTACAAGACATCACATGCTTGGTGCTCCAGCTGAATTGTGCATGGACCAGTGTTGTACATAATCAACCCGGTGGTCCTTCGAGATCTCTACATCAGCGGTTGTTGTTCCTAGCAGGTCCTGTAGCTTGTAGTACCACCTCTTTTTTTGTAGAAATCTTTCAGTCTAGATCAGATTTGTTCCTTGTCCCCTCTTTCATATTGATATATGCCACGGGAATGTTAGCGTAAGCTGAGTGTAAATTTTCCTCGCATTATATGTGTGTGGGAGCTTGATGGAACTGTCAGATACACGTGTTTCATCCGAGTATATGAAAAATTCATTCATTTGTTCAAAATGCAGTGCCCAGTTCTTGACATCTGTTGATTATGGTCCTGTCAAAAATTGTCAGATGTTGTTAACTTGTGCTTGTGCTTAAGCTGTCTGGTGTGGACCTTGTGCAGCTGATCGAAAGGTTATCATTGTCCCTATAATCTATGGGACCTTAGGTGGTTGATCCCTTGATTGATTTCCCATGTTACTTGTACGTCCCATAAATATACTGGTCCTGAATCTGTTGAGGTTGGACCTGCCGAATGCGCATCTGATCTCTTCTCGTGTCTGCCTGCTCCCAAAATGCTTAATCTCCTCTGCTATGCTCTGTGCTATGTTTGTGAATATTTGCAGCGACGTATTAGTAGCAAGTGGTATCCTCCTGCGATTTTGGAACTTAGAAATTCCGGTTGGAAGTCGTATCCATGCATCGTTATTTTCTCTCCATAGGTCTCGAAAGGATTCTTCTGGTGCATGTGTCTCTGATGCCATTGGACAAGACTTCTCCGGATTCAACTCTTAAGACACAATTAGTTACTCATAAGCTTCACTTAGTTCGAGTCAGGGGACTGATCATTGCCTCTTAAACAAAGTTTAAAGGCTTAAGTAACGTGATTAGTTGAGCCTGATCGTTGTCAAACATTAGGTTACTCGCTCTGGATGGTTGACATATGGCGAGCCAAACCCAAGTTGCAGCTACATTCAGTTGTCAATACCACCTAGATTTGTGCTACTGGTCCTGGTAATTAGATGCCGAGAAACTGATATCTGCTCGCTCAGCACAGTGCTCCACATGGTGACTCGGTACAGTGATTGTAATTGTAGAGCGCCTGACAGAAACCGCAATGTTACATACGTGGACTGCGTAACAGTCGTAAGTGGTCAGTGCATGCATTTTCTGTCTTGAGAAAGCTTCACTCGTAAGGTGTCTGCCCTAGTAGGATTACATTTCTTATTAATCATCTATCTAATCTAGGTAAAGCAAAAACGGCCTGACCACCATGACGACACTGCTTACAAATGCAGCTTAGCCGGGTATTTTAAAGTAGGCAGTTGGGCTACAGTACACCTGCTCTATCCATCGTTAGATCAAGGCATGGTTATAAAACTAGCAAGGGTAGTCAAAAGAAGCTAAAGAGTCAAATTAGTTACCTCCCGTACGGGATACTCATGCATGCCTCTGACAATTTCAAACTGTTTTTCTAACCTGCCGCACACCGATTTTCGCAGCGGCCGGTGTACTGTCTCTGGTGGAGGCCAGAAGAACACGTCGAGTGCAAAGGAGGCCACGCTAGCTGCAGATTCAGATTCAGATGTTAATTAGCGCCGCGCGCGGAACAGTAGAAAGGAATTTAGTAATCCAGTAACCAACCACTAGTGTTGAATCATTGATCGAGCCGTGCAATTGCAGTTGAGTTGCAGAGGGAGTGGTACTCTGTCCGAACCTGGACATTCTGGCGAATTATTTCGCCGGTTCCCGTCATAACTGGGGTGATTTGCCCTGCACTCAACCAGCTCACTTTGGATGTCGGCAGTATGCAAATGCCACTAGTGTTTGACATGTTTCCTGAGTCCATGGGAGCGTCGACGTGCGCCGTGACATCGCATTTCGCCATCGTCTCCGGTGCCCGGTGAATGACAACTGATAACTGAATGTCAAATCGGCTATGCATGACAACTGATAACTGAACCACCAAGTGTTTAGTAAGTCGTAAACAAGGACCTTCATGACATAGTAGTGACAAATCATGAGTGCTGCAGCACGGCGCTGTAGATCTGAACTGAAGCGAAGCTGCTCGATGGTGGTGGCGCTCTCGTCGGATGAGAGATGCTTGCAGTTGCAGTACGTGGTGCATGGAATCCTCCATATGGAAGTGTCTTGTGCTGTAGCAGCAGTGGGAGACACGCCGGTACAGGCAAGATCTACCGTTCGTACGTACGCCCGGCCCGCCACAGGATAACACGATGCCATCTTGTCCCTTGGGGCTTCTGCCCTTTGGTTCCCAGCAGGAGGGAAACCCGTTCGTGTGAGCGATGGGATCTTCTTGCCAATTTGCAGGTTTTCCCGGAACCATCACCTCCAGACAGCTAGTCACTGCTGCCTCGTTTCATCAGAATGATTCAGATGAATGATGCTTTCGTTTGCGTTCGTTCGGGTGTCACTCTCTCTACCACCCCGAATAAGCGCGTTGTTAAGAGGCAAGTGTGTCGTGCTTCCACGTGATTAGGAGGAGTAATATAAGCTCGCCGAATAATTTCCATATAAGGTGGCAAGTCAGTGTGCACTGT
Organism: Poa annua; assembly: GCA_026929855.1. Classification (NCBI taxonomy): domain Eukaryota; kingdom Viridiplantae; phylum Streptophyta; class Magnoliopsida; order Poales; family Poaceae; genus Poa; species Poa annua. Next base: position 80,866,018 of record CM049433.1, read on the forward strand.
GCAATGCATCCGCTGGTCAACTGCTAAGAGTGGTTAGCGTAGCTGTCGCCTTGCTAGATTAGCCCGAGATTCAGAGCAGAGAAAACTAATGGCGTGTTGGAGGCTGGAATCGAGGAGATGCAGCAGGCTCTACTCGACTCGACCAAGCGGCGAGGAACAAGCATCTTGACCGCGGGAGATTCAGCTTCAAACCACGCTTCACGTGTTGCTTCTAGAGGCTAGTTAGGCGCTGGTTTAAGCAAATAATTTCTGCTGTTACTTCCATTATTGGAAGGTGTGTGGGAGTTGGAACTGACCAAGACGTGCTGGTCAGAAGAGGATATCTGCTAGCACAAACTCGACATCCCTGACTTAACAAGAACCGTCAATTTTATATTCTACTCCGTAGAACCATCAGTCACTCGACTCAAGTACACGTTCTTGCTTTCGGCTACTGCTCACATTCTGCGAACTACTGTTACTGTTCCTTGCTTGTTCCCTTCTGTCTCTTGCATCCTGCTCATGTCATCTCTGTTTGCCCACTGCACTAAAATTCCTCAACCTGTCGTCAGGGCATCTGCAACGGCCCGACGCAAACGGACGTCCGCAGTCCGTTTCTGTCCGTTTTTTACCGGGGCCGGGGAAAACCCAGCCCAACGGGGCGACGCATTTTGCCCGGACCGTCCGCCGCGATGCAAACGCGGTCCAAATTTGGGCTCGGTTTACGTCGCCGCGGACGGTCCGCTGTGTCCGCGCGTGTCCACCCCCTTTTGACCGGGCCCCGCGCGTCAGCGACCGTTGCCTTCGCTTCGGCTCCCGAGGCCGCGACGACTCGAGTAAAGGCTGCGCCGCGCCGCTTCAGCGTCTGCGTCACCGCCATCAATGGCGATACGCCGCTGCGCCACCGCCTCTACCATCAGCGCCCGTGATCAATGGCATGAAAGACCACGTCCTCGGTCTCCCCTTTTAAAGGGACGGCGAGGCGAGGCCAGAACCCAGAACCAAAACCCTAGCCAACTCTCTTCTCGCGCCTCCAACTCAACACCATGGCGCCGTGGCCATTCAGGAAGCCCAAGAAGGAGTCCGGAGCTGGTGGCAGAGGAGGAGGAGCAGGCGGAGGAGGAGGAGGAGGAGCAGGCGGAGGACGTGCTGCCCGTGGCGGAGTTCCAGCCGCACGAGCTCAGCGAGGAGGAGGCCCTCCAGCGGGCGCTCTCGAGGAGTTCAGCCGCTGGGACGGCCTCTTCCCGACGCTGAGAGCCTCCGCCTTGGAGGCACGCTTTGGGGCGTCCAGCAGCCGCGGGCCGCCGCTGCCGCCTCCGAAGACGGAGGTCATGGAGCCGCCGCCGCGGTGGGCGCCATGGCCTGGCGCGTCGTACTCCTCGCAGCCACCGCCTACTTCACCGCCGCGGTGGGCGCCATGGCCTGAGGCGTCGTCCTCCTCCGCACCGCCGCCGCCTCCTCCACCGCCACCAGCTCCGGTGCCAACGACGACGTGGTCCTTCCCCTGGGACCCGCCGCCCTTCTACGACCTCACCGGCGACAGCGACGAGGAGTAGGCGCCGACGGTCAGCCTAGTTTATTTTCTGCATTTATTTCCGCGTCCTAGAATGTAAAATATCTACTAATATTAAATGGCGTTCTAAAAACATTTGCGTCGGGCCACTGGGCCGGGGCGCGACCCAAACGGACATTTGAGCGTACATAGCCCATTTTGTGTCCGTGACCCGACGCAAACGGACCAAAATGCGTCGGGCCGTTGGAGATGCCCTGAGCGATGATCTATGTCCTGGTTAATGAAAAGACCATTACCATTCATGAGGCCTGGGATGGAGATCAGATCAAAGTAACCTTTAGGAGATGCTTTGATCAGAGGTTACTCCAAAAATGGCAGGAGATTATGCAGATTGCTCAGTCTATTCACATTAGTGAAGAGGAGGATTGTTTGGTGTGGAAGCTAGAATCTAACTGTGTGTACACAGTTAAATCTTTATATGCTGTGGTGAATTTTAGAGGGGTGACCCCTGTAGACATTGCCTCAGTTTGGGACATTAAGGTCCCTCACAAGATTCATTTGTTCCTTTGGCTTGTTACTCACAATAGGCTGCTCACTAGAGATAACCTAAAGAAAAGACAACAAGTTAACAATTTGAATTGCCTCTTCTGTAATGAAGAGGAATCAATTAATCATCTTTTCTTTCAATGTGTGGTAGCAAAGGAGATTTGGATTTTCTTGGAAAGAGCTTTAGATGTGGCTATTTGTCCTGTAAACTTGGGTAAGATCACTAGTAAGTGGCCTGATAGCAAGTTTAAAGTAGACAATATGATCTGTGGACCTTGTGGCTGACTAGAAACAGTAGTTTCTTTAACAATGATCAGTGGTGGGGTTTGCAGGTGATCTGGAGGAAAGCGGCCTTCAACCTTGCTCAATGGAGCATGCTAGTCTCGGGAAGAGACAAAGAGAGGGTTTTGGAGGTGGCGAGAGCTATGGAGCATCTAGCTCAGGCGCCTCCACAATTATCGTGGGATCCTGGCTAAACCTGCAAGAGCTAACTGGCGCTGAAATTGTGATGACAGAAGACTCTCGCCTGGTTGTCGAGAATGAATGGAGAACCACTGAAGAAGAACTGGAAGCGAGGCTAGCTGACAATTCACTGATGCTGATCCAAGACGGACATGTGACCAAAGTGACGAAGCGTTGAGCCTGGGGCTTCGAGTTTCTAGTCTTTAGTGTCTCTGTTGTGCAACTTTAAGTGTTTTGAACCAGGTTTTGTAAACCTTTGCGATAAAAACTCTGTTTTGGCTTACTTTTCTGGAGCAGCCGCTTTGCTAGCTCCCGAGTGCTGTAACTGAACTTGATGCTGTGGTTTCATTTATATAAATGGAGCCGGGGCAGGGCCCTTTATTTTAAAAAAAAATGCCCTGAGCGATGGAGCGCGACAAGGTGACAATTTTTTCTGAAGCGGCATGCATGATGAGGTCAGATTCAGAAATGACGAGCACTCACCCTCCTCCAACGCTGGATTGCTGGTTTGCCTTTGTGCAAGCCTGTCCCTTCTGACCACGGCCTAATCATCGTGTTAATTATCCCTCATGCACCATTAGTGTAGTGTAGGTCTGCCTGTCTTTAACAACTATTTCTCGCACGATCGCGATCCGTACGTGTTATTATCATGTCGATCGCTCGCCAGCTTCGACGCTCAACGCGCCGTCGCTCCACGTACATACTCCATGCATGACCTCATTCGCTTTGCAAAGTTGCAAATGATCGCGGTTCGTTCAGAGGAACTGCATAAGATCGCGGTTCGTTATGAGCTGCTGCATGCATTATAGCCAGATGCATTGAATTGCTTTGCTCTTTGCTGAAAAATGGGGCATCAAAGGAGGAGATCACGCCCTAGATTCACTCTAGATTGCCAAGGATATATACTTAAACGATAGATTAGTTGTTGTAGATCGTGTGAGAGATATGGTGTGTGTTTGTGTGGTGTGAGTAAAAGGTACTACACGAGTCGGGACCGGGTGGAATTGTCTCGGCGCTGTAGCGGCAACAGGAAACAACGGCGGCTCCCATGGCCGGAGCTTTGGATCTGCCTCCCCGGCCCTGTGGTCCGGCCATGCGCGCGCCCTCTCGGATCTTGCCCGTGGAGTGGACATGGGCCTCTCTCCCTGTCCGTAGAGGGACCGTGCGAGCGAGCGAGCGAGGGAGACAGCTCATTTTTGGGCGAGTCGTGGAGGGCAGAAACATGGCGCCGCGTGTGAGTGTGTCCCCTACTCGTGTACGATGAATCAAGTGCGCCACGCGCCACAGGGGCCTGATGCGCAGCTTGCTTTCATATCCCAAGTTGCGCTTCCGAAGGTCTATCTATTGCTGCTCTGATTAGAGCATGCTTGCTGGTAGAGCATTTTCATCGTCGTCACCGTTAATGTGGTGCCTGACATATGTTCGGACCTATGGAATCGGCTGCCAGCCTGACTCGCGCCCCTCAAACGATCGGATAAATGATTTCCACTCACTCAAAGCATGGGAGCCATGACTTCCCGAATACTCAGTATTCAATTAAGCAGGGTTTCCTTCGAATACTTGTTTAGATTAGGAACACTTGTTTGTTCATATCTCTACATGTGCATGCGGGTTTTCCTTCGAATACTAAGTATTAAATTATCATAACAGTTATAGCATGGGATGGATAGCCCAGCTCCCACCCCCGTAGGGGCGACGCGGGCGGCGGCGGCGCCAGCCACCGTCAACGACGCCGTAGCTACCATCCCCAGCCTCTCCCCACATCCCACGTTCTCTCCGAGACCTTGACCCTTCTCCTGAGCTGACTGCTAGGACGAGGAGAGGCAGCTACGGGGTCCGAGCTCCCCGTTTCCCCGCCGCATCTGGAGGAGGGCGAATGGCCAGATTCGAGCTCGGTGCTGTCTGCGACTGCGGCCCTGCCGCCGTGCTGGAGATGGTCTCCCCCGCCCGCAGGCCCCCTGCTCCACCAGCTGGGTCGCCGCCCCTGTTCCAGCCCCGATTTCGCATCGCCGCCAATGCGGGCGTCGGCTTCCCGGGCGAGTGCCTGCTTCCTCCTCCGCGCGGTTCGCCACCCTCCGGCAGGCGGCGCCGCAGCTCCATGGGCGGTGCGGATCCCTCCGTGCGGGGCGACCGACAACCGCCTAGGTCGCCGTCGGGGGGCCGGCCACGACGCCTATGCTCGTGGATTGACACCGTTGGAGGCAGCCTGCTGGCTCCGGCTGGGACGGGTGCCGCGTGGCGGCTCTGTCCGCATTTGTCCGGGTCGGGAGGGCTGCGGCAGGAGGGCCCTGTCAAGCCTGGCGCGGGTTTGCAACGTCTGGCGCATGTGGAGCCACGGGAAGACGATGCAGCCATCATGGCAGCTGGAGTTCTCCACGGGAGCCGGGCGGGGCGTGCTGCTTTCTTGAGGAGGATGCGAGGCAGATGTTTCCGTTGTCTCAGCTCAAGACACCACGCCGCCTCCTGCAGCGACCCTCGGGTTTGTTGGCGCTGCGAGAAGAGTGGGCACCTGGTCAGGGACTGCAGGGACTGCAAGGAGCCACTTGTTCGTCCACGACGGGCATTTAGAGGCCGGCTCTGGGAGCGCACTGGGCACATGGCCAAGGACTGCATCAGGCCGCCGGATCGACCTCGCCCCCAAGCCCTCCTCGCCACCGGACGACGCTGGTTAGCCCCTTGCGCTCCTTCGCCTCCATCCTCATGGGGCCAATGAGGGAGCTCGACGTGTGCAACACCAAAGCGAAGGAGGTGGTGCTGGCCTGCGAGCGGTGCTACAAGGGTGGCGTGGACGGTGCTCTATGTGATGAGAACGAGCGAGGTGGCCTGATGCTGCTGCTTCCAGAAGAAAACGACGGTGACCGCAAGGCAATTTCGCAGGGGCTGCAGGAACAGCCATCTCCGGTATGGCATGAGTTCCTCGACGAGTTGTCAGCTCGAGTCTCAGGTCCAGTCTCAGCTTGCTCCCCTCTTCTAGCTGATCGAGGTCTGGGTGAGGGCCTTGCCATAGTGATGTGCTCGCCAGTCGACACGAGGTGCGAGCAGGTGCTGTTGTCGGACAATGAGGAGACGGGTGCCGAGCATGCCACTGGGATGGAGGACGGGCACCATTCCGAGGGGTCTTCGTCACACTAGCCGGCCATGGGCAGCAGGACCTGGAGGTGGGTACACCTAGGTGCCCCTTGTCGAGTTTCATCGCCAGCATATCGACGCCTCTCGAGGCCTCCGTTTTGGGCACGCCGGCCACGTCGATGGTCCACGACATGGAGATGGAGGCGTCAACCGTGCGGAGGAGTGTAAGGTTCGCCAAGCAGCACCCGAAGGCGCCAACATGGAGCAGCTAGCCAAGGAGTGAAGGAGATATGCCCTAGAGGCACTTAATAAATATGGTTTATTCGTCATATCTCAATTGTTCATTATATGTTTTATACCATGCTATAACTGTATTAAGCGGAAACATTAATACACGTGTGGTAGATAAACAACCAGGTCCCTAGTAGCCTCTATCTAACTAGTTCATTGGGCAATTGATGATCGAGGTTTCCCGGTCATGTGACATTTATGTCAGTTGACAATGGAGTCATGTCGTTGGGAGAATGACGTGATGGACATACCCAATATTTGTAGGACGTAGTCATTACGCCTTTGACCGTGAGATCTACTCTTATTGCTATTCCTGGAAGACACTTTGATTGCATCAAACGTCATATCTTACATAGTGTGACAATAAAGGTGTCCCTCTCGGGTGTCGGAAAGGAGTATGTTGAGACGGGGGATCAAGAGCGGGATTTGCCAGTCCGCATAGCAGGATAGATACTCTAGGGCCCACTCGGTGAGATTACGTCAAAAGAGCTTGCAAGCGTGTGACTAGGTCACCAGGACATAAGATCATGGACGAGTAGAAGTTAGCAGTGTCGGTAACGAGATCAAGCTAGGTATGGAGATATCTATGAACGAGTCTCGGACACACTAAGTATCGCATGGCAAAAGGTTTAAGACTCAGACGTCTAGGTTCGAACGGTAAAGTATTCGTTATCTCGCAGGGATTAATTCTGGGTATCCTCTGTCCACGAATTAGTCATTGATCGGAGAGGAGTCTCGATCATGTCTGGTGAGATAATCGAACCGCTAGGGTATCACACTTAAGGGGAGTCGACATTTTACCGGAAGAGAAAAATAGGAAAAGAGAGACCGGGAACGTCCCGGGAAAGTTCCGATGGAGATCGGGCAGCGACGAAATAGTTTTCGGAGCCGGAATAAATTATGTAATATGTATTTAATATTAATTAGTGTAATTAATAGTTAAATATATTTTATTTTAATTTTTCCTGAATTTTTAAAGGCAAAAATCCCTAAATGGGCCTTTTTGGTCAAAAGGGCCCATGAGGGGGGGAAGGATCCCCCAAGGGAGGGAGGCCAATTCAGCCAGCCCTAGGTGGGCCACTTGGGGCCCACCTAGGCCGGCGCATTGGCCTTGGCCGGCTGGGGTGTGGGAATAGTCCCACACCGCCAGACTGGCAAGGTGGGCAGCCCCTGGCCTCCTATATATAGAGGGGCACCCCTGGCCTTTGAAGAGACAACCTAATTCTCTCTCTCTCTCCTTGGATCACGTGACTCCCTTGTTTGGAGTTGCGCCGAGGATAAGTTTTCTCCACCATATGCACGCCGCCGTGCTGCTGGTCTTCCGGTCCCAGTCTTCCGCTGCTCGTCCCTGGATCGGGCCCGGAGTTCGTCGGCTTCACCGTATGTGTGTAACGCCCTGCGAGGTGCCACGCTAGTGGTGCTGGAGGTCTGCTTCCTCCACACGGCCTCGAGGTCGTCGTCGGTTTCACCGATATCGCCGCGTCATCGTCTTCTTCGTCGCGCCAAGTTCTCCGCGACCTTGAGGTCGGCTACGGCGTCTACGTCAGCAACGCTTGTGCGGGAGCGTAATCCCCGCTTTTCGGTCTACAAGGGTATGTATACCGGACCCCCTTCGTACTGCTATATCTGCCTAGTATAGATTCTGGCTAGTTTAAGGTTATCGCTGTTAGGAATTTTTTTGTTTTCTGCCTGCGATCCCCTTCAGTGGTATCAGAGCCGATCTATGCGTAGATATAGCTGTGCGCTAGCTGCACCCGTGTTTATCACGGGGACAATGTTCTTATTATTTGCTACCCTCTCGCGTGCACTTGCACTGCCGGCAGCATCGAGTTGATGAAGCGGCCCGGACCGACCTTACGCGTACGCTTACGCGAGACTGGTTCCACAACTGACATACGGCTGGTTCCGTATATGTGGCTGGCGGGTGTCTGTCTCTCTCTCTTTAGTTGGCTTTGCATTTTCAATGGAGGGCCCGAAAGGGATGAATAAATATGCAATTATTTGATCGTTGTTGTGGTCATAGATTCGTAGGTATGAAGCGGTTCTATTTACGACAGCTCCAAGGCACGTAAAATATGCAAAAGATAAAGTAGAGGCGTCTAACTTTATTTTGCAGGGGCTATGTGATATGGTCAAGGTAGGTTTATTAAATTGTTTATAAACTGTGGGCACGAAGGAGACCATCGGCGCAAGGACCATATCACGTCGCATTACATTTTGATGTTTTGTATGCATCTTATATTGTGTTTATATATATAGTATATATATTAGTTACACGGCGGTAGTTATATAAGATGATCTCTCCAAAATACCATTTGTGTTCTCCCTTCGACATGCACCACCAAGAAAGTTCTACGTTATGAGGCAGGCCGTGACGATCGGGTGTCAGACATATCGTCGTTCGCATACAGTGGGTGTAAGCCATGTTGCACGCGCGTTTACGTTGAAGGTTATTATGGCGAGCCTAGCATGTACAGACATGGCCTCGGAACAAGGTGACCGAAAGGTTAAGCATGAGTCACAAAGTTGTTGTGATTGACATGTCGATGTCTACCTTTGAAGTTATGTTGCCGGCTCTGATGATGAGGGGTTGCATAATGGATGAGGATCGTGTAATCACTAAAACGATTAGAGGGATACTCGTTTTGAGTGGGAGTTCTGGTAGTTTTATTTTATTAAAACTTGAACTCTATTTTATAATGAACAAAGTCTTTATGTTTTGCAAAACCTTTGTAGATATTAACCAGTGTAATAGCCTTCTTTGGAAATTAGGCGCAATCCTGCGATTGAGAAACTTAAAAGGTTGGGTCCAAACTTCATAGTTTTATATTTTAGCTTGAGGATACTCCTTGTTTAAACCATTAGCTCTTTGTGATACAATACCTGCTAGGAGATAAACCCGGAGATTCTGCTAACAAAAGGATAATTTGGATTATCAAGTCTTTGTGCGGATAATATCATCATAGTCCAGTGTATGCTGTGATCTCTACCATAGAGCATTGACGGTGGGTACGAGTTGATTAGATCGCGAACATATGAGATGATCGCTGAACTCGGGATACACCTAAAGTTGGGTTGATGAAGTTTAACAAGTATGTTGACTGTTTTTCTTCTCAACCAAGATGGAAGAGAATACACGCAATGAAGGAGCACGTGGCAGTCATAATTGATGACACTGGTCATATTTGATGACATTGAGACGCCTTGCTCAGCTCAATCACTGGATGACAGACGACATTGCCAGGTGCAAATGCTTTGTCATAGACTATGTCATGCGAGGGGAATCGTTCACCTTCATGGTTCTTGATTGCGTTGGAAGAATCAAGAAGATGAAACAGATCGCCGGGAAGTCATCAATGATGATGGTGTATATATGATATACACGTTATGAATGTTTTGCCTAAGCAAGTACTCGCAGTAGTGACTAAGTTTTTGATACTAGTCATGTTTTATGAAAACCAGTTTTACTGCTTGAGTAGCTTGGAAGGATGAGGCGACAATGTGTGTTGATGATGGCAAACAAAATGTTGTGTTGGCCATGAACACTCTCCCTCTAGATCTACCATTTGAATAAATTCTTTTATGATCGCCTGTTAGTATGATCGTTATAAATGTGTCTCCTCTAGCGAGACGATTATTCATATATGTTAGTGACAAAATCGTTGTCCTATATTTATGAAGTAATGATCATAAGCCGATTTGAATTTAGATGGTAGAAGCTCCCACATTCATAATATTAATGCCAAAGGATACAAACTTAATAAAGACACCACATTTGTGTGGCACTACCGTTTAAGTCATGTCAATGTTATAGTCAATGAACAAGCTCCATACGGATGGATCTACGAGTCTTTAGATTTGATCTTTTGACACTTGCAAGATAACTGAGACACCGTTTTCGGAAAGCGGTCATATGACTTATTGATAATCATGCATATAGATGTATGTGGATCAATGAAGTAATTAACGTGTAGTGGAGACCTTTATTTCGTAAACTTAACTGAACGTTTTGAGTATAACTTGTTGAGAATCATGCATATGGGTGTATGTGAATCAATGAAGTACTTTAACGTATGGTGGAAGTCTTTGTTTCCTAGACTTCATGAATATTCCGAGTAGATATACGGATATCCACTTAGGAAATGTTGGTCTGAAGATTTTGATTCGATCAAACAAGTTCAGAGTGAAGTAGGAAAATAAATTTAACAAGAAAATCAAATTCCTGCGATACAGATCGAGGAAATAAAGATTTGAGTTATAATGTTGGCATATCATTGGAAGACTTGTGAGAAGAGTTCCACAAATTACGTCGTATGGAATGCCATAGTGTCATGGTATGTTAGGACGTCGTAATCGCACCCTATCGGATAGTGTGTGGTAAATAAATCTCTTACCGAATTATTGTGATCATTGGAGTAGTATGGTAGAAACATAACATTCACGTTAGATAATAGGGAAACCATTTAAATCCATGGAGACAATACCATATGAGTGATGGCATGGCTTTTAGCCTAGATTGTCGTTTCAGCAATTTAGTGTTTCGATGTGATCAAACCTAAAATGGATAAATCTTTATAGTATACCGTACCTAAAGAATTAGTTGGGTACATGTCTCACGACATAGGCAAAAACGTTGCCGGAATATACCTTGCAAAAGAAATAGTTTCTTGTCCAAGGGTATAAGTGGGAAAGAAAGTAGAGCAAGACGAAGTTAATGAACTTCCTCTCCAGACATCAGAGTGGCGCAACGGAAATTGTTTCCGGTGTCATGCTCCTCAACTTGAAAGAAGCTGATGATAAAGATCATGATGCTCTGAGCTCATACTGAGAACGTAGGTGTACAAGGTTGTGTTCCACACTGTGTGGTACGACAATCTTGTTATGAAGGTCATATTAATGGAATATGACAGACCTACGAACTACGAAGAAGAGATGGTAGACCTAAGTCCGAGAAATGGCTGTGAGTCATATATGATCCGAGATAAAATCCATATACGATTACCAGGTAATGACTTGGGAGATCTTATTGATGGCATCTAGGCTGTTAATAGAATATGGAATTTTATGAGAGAATAGACACTGATAAGGATCGATTTGTCGTAAAACAGTTCCGACAGATTCAAAAGTTGACCACAACGAGATTTTGTCTCAAGTGGCGAAGCCTAAATCTATTCGGGGTCGTTTAGCAATTACTACAATTTCAAATTGAGAAATTGATAGATGGATAAGGAAACGATGTTTCTTAATGGTATCATTAAGAAAGAGTTGTAATTAGTACAATGAAATGGTTTGGTGATCCTGAGGATGCTAAACATGTATGCAAACTTCAGCTGTCCATTCATGGGCTGAAGCAAGCATATCGGAGCTGGAATCTTCACTTTGATGATGTGATCAAAGGATTTTGGAGTTGTCCAAAATAGTTGAAGAAACTTGTATTTGCAAAGAAGTGAGTGGGAGCTAAGTAGCTTTTCTTGATCTTATATGTGAATGGCATATTTGAGTGGGAGCTAAAAGAAATTCCTTGGTCTTATATACGGATGGCGTATTTAAGTGGGAGCTAAGTGTCATTCCTGATTTTATATGTAACGACATATTGAGAATGATACAGATCCTCTAGCAAAGTATAAAAGATTATTTAAGTGATTAAATTTCTTATGAATGAAGTTAGGAGTATTAGGCATTCGATCTATAATTGTATAGATCAAAAGGGGCTTAATAACATTAGGTCGGAATATTTTCCTAGGTTAAGATTCTGAAGTGTTTCAGAATAGAACAAGCGAAGAAAGAGTTCTTGCTTGTATGACTAGGTAAAATATTAAGTTTATCTTGGCATTTTCAGTGATAGCTGATGAAAGAAAATGATGTTCGACATCCTCTATGCCTCAGACATAGATTCTATCAGACTGAAAGCTCGACTTGGTGTGACCCACGTTCTTGGTTGAAGAACGGGTTCTAGAGTGATCCTTGTGTGGATCAATGAACAAATGTTAAGTATATTCTTCAGTGTCTGTGAGAACTGATGATATGTTTTCTGGTAAAGGGTAAGAGTGGTAAGACAACTTGCCGTAAAACGGTTACGATGATGCAAGTTATGACACTGACCCATACGACTAGAAATCTCATATAGGAGATGGCCTTTGTTTTGAAGAAAGACATGGTTAGCTTGCGAAGTAGCATATGAATGCACTGTCGCATAATCTACATGATAGGTATAGAAATATATGGCAACTTCAGAAGTAGCAAGTGTGATTGGACTGAGTCTCACTCCATCGACTAAGATATATTTCACCGTCATCGTAAGATGCGGGATGATGTCAAACTGGTTGACATAGAAGTGTTGCAAAGCACATACAAATCTCAATGTGTGAGATCTGTTGACTGTATTACTCTTCCACGAAGTAAGCATGCACCAAGTTGCTATGGGTATTGAGCTTTTACCAAGTTGTAAACTAGATTAAGTGTTACTCTAGTGCAAGTGGGAGACTGAAGGAGATATGCCCTAGAGGCACTTAATAAATATGGTTTATTCGTCATATCTCAATTGTTCATTATATGTTTTATACCATGCTATAACTGTATTAAGCGGAAACATTAATACACGTGTGGTAGATAAACAACCAGGTCCCTAGTAGCCTCTATCTAACTGGTTCATTGGGCAATTGATGATCGAGGTTTCCCGGTCATGTGACATTTATGTCAGTTGACAATGGAGTCATGTCGTTGGGAGAATGACGTGATGGACATACCCAATATTTGTAGGACGTAGTCATTACGCCTTTGACCGTGAGATCTACTCTTATTGCTATTCCTGGAAGACACTTTGATTGCATCAAACGTCATATCTTACATAGTGTGACAATAAAGGTGTCCCTCTCGGGTGTCGGAAAGGAGTATGTTGAGACGGGGGATCAAGAGCGGGATTTGCCAGTCCGCATAGCAGGATAGATACTCTAGGGCCCACTCGGTGAGATTATGTCAAAAGAGCTTGCAAGCGTGTGACTAGGTCACCAGGACATAAGATCATGGACGAGTAGAAGTTAGCAGTGTCGGTAACAAGATCAAGCTAGGTATGGAGATATCTATGAACGAGTCTCGGACACACTAAGTATCGCATGGCAAAAGGTTTAAGACTCAGACGTCTAGGTTCGAACGGTAAAGTATTCGTTATCTCGCAGGGATTAATTCTGGGTATCCTCGGTCCACGAATTAGTCATTGATCGGAGAGGAGTCTCGATCATGTCTGGTGAGATAATCGAACCGCTAGGGTATCACACTTAAGGGGAGTCGACATTTTACCGGAAGAGAAAAATAGGAAAAGAGAGACCGGGAACGTCCCGGGAAAGTTCCGATGGAGATCGGGCAGCGACGAAATAGTTTTCGGAGCCAGAATAAATTATGTAATATGTATTTAATATTAATTAGTGTAATTAATAGTTAAATATATTTTATTTTAATTTTTCCTGAATTTTTAAAGGCAAAAATCCCTAAATGGGCCTTTTTGGTCAAAAGGGCCCATGAGGGGGGGAAGGATCCCCCCAAGGGAGGGAGGCCAATTCGGCCAGCCCTAGGTGGGCCTTGGGGCCCACCTAGGCCGGCGCATTGGCCTTGGCCGGCTGGGGTGTGGGAATAGTCCCACACCGCCAGCCTGGCTAGGTGGGCAGCCCCTGGCCTCCTATATATAGAGGGGCACCCCTGGCCTTTGAAGAGACAACCTAATTCTCTCTCTCTCTCCTTGGATCACGTGACTCCCTTGTTTGGAGTTGCGCCGAGGATAGGTTTTCTCCACCATATGCACGCCGCCGTGCTGCTGGTCTTCCGGTCCCAGTCTTCCGCTGCTCGTCCCTGGATCGGGCCCGGAGTTCGTCGGCTTCACCGTATGTGTGTAACGCCCTGCGAGGTGCCACGCTAGTGGTGCTGGAGGTCTGCTTCCTCCACACGGCCTCGAGGTCGTCGTCGGTTTCACCGATATCGCCGCGTCATCTTCTTCTTCGTCGCGCCAAGTTCTCCGCGACCTTAAGGTCGGCTACGGCGTCTACGTCAGCAACGCTTGTGCGGGAGCGTAATCCCCGCTTTTCGGTCTACAAGGGTATGTATACCGGACCCCCTTCGTACTACTATATCTGCATAGTATAGATTCTGGCTAGTTTAAGGTTATCGCTGTTAGGAAATTTTTTGTTTTCTGCCTGCGATCCCCTTCAAGGAGGCCGTGGCGCGCCGTCTCGGCTCGCAGCTTGAGGAGGCATGCCCCTCGGAGCGCTTGCGACGGGACTACATGGGCCTGCTTGACGGTCCTCTCACGGACCAGGCGGCGGCTGCCATCAACGACCCCATCCTCTCTGTGATGAAGACCAAGAAGAAGAAGAAGAAGAAGAAGAAGAAGAAGAAGAAGAAGAAGAAGAAGAAGAAGAAGAAGAAGAAGAAGAAGAAGTCATGGACTGGGATTGAGCGGCAAATGCCGCTCGTGGTGGCCTAGATGCTGTTTTTGATGAGTGGACTCTCCTCCTTGGCAGGGTGGCAAGGAGGTCCTGGTTTTGTTTGTGGGCTTTGTCTGTGCCCTTCCAGATCGATGCACCGTGCATTTGCTAAGATGGAGTGCCAGTGTGTCGTCGTTCGGAGAAGGTTGCTGACTTGGTGGTCTCCTGGAGGCTTTCCACCCAAATCTCGGAGGACAGCTTGGAGGAAGAGAAACAGAAGAACCTTCCGCAATGTGACGAGCTCGCCTACGAAGGTGGCGGCTTTGGTGTGGGAAGAGGTGGCGCAGCGGGCTTTCGCCCACACGCACGATCCGGGAGACTCTTAGTTGTTTGTCTTTATAGGGATTTTCCCTAGTCTTAAACTTTGTAAATAACATTCTACTCTATCTAATCGGATGAGGGATACGACCGTCTTAAAACTAAAAAAACAGTTATAGCATGCATAAAGATATAAACCTAATAATGAACTTGGAGATAAATAATAACATAATATAATTGCCTCTAGGTTATATCTCCCATCATATTCCACAAGACAAATGCAATGTAGTTATTTATACAAACTCAATCTATATACTTTGGTATTATTAGACATCAAAGACGTGATCTGAAGATGTTTAAAAAGCATGCGGGCCTTCAATTTTGGGATGGAGGGAGTAACATAATCAAATGGTTAATTTATGGAATCAAATGTACACCACAAACGTTTTTGGACGTAAGAACAAACCAATGGACCCGCGACAACAAGTTTAGTTGCGATGCTATTATGGAAATTTGCGTAACTAAATTTACATGTTTAATTATGTGCAACCAATTTTTATTTCATAAAATGGTGGGGGACTTGTGTACACCATATGATAACAAGCACATCACGTCATACCAAATCAAATCATAAAGTCTACATATACTTTGTTTAAGTTTGACTTTATAGACAAATGTTTCCCATGAAAATAGTGTAACTGTCTAAGTTTATACTCTACAAATTTCTATAAAAATACTTAATCATACACTAGAAAGAGCTACCGACATTTCTTAGATCATACTCTTTACGGATCTTATCGTAAATAGTTATAAGTTATAAAGATCACGCTTTGTAGAAATCATAATTTTAAAAAAGAATTGTTACAAAATACAGTTTAGTATCTTTCAATGAATTCAGTACAAACAATAAACACCCCAAACCTGCGGACAAACAAAAAGTTATATTTTGTAACACTAGCATGCTAAAAAAAGATCCAAAAAAGTATTAAAGTTTGGTATAAATTCGTGACCAAGTATAGATAAATATTAATTGTCTTGAGTACTCACGGCGTGTTTGGTAGCTTTAGGAATAGGAAATTGCTGTTTAGAGGTTGTAGTTTGTTAAGGGATTAGTTTTGGGAAGTTGATTGGGGTAAGGCACTTGCATGACTGCTCGTTACTCTTTATCAATGTTGCTGCAAAGGACTGCATCAACTTCTGCACCGTCGTGCTATGATCCATAAATCGGGAGGCATGCCTCTAGAATCGTGTCTCTAGAGCTTAAGAGGCACCGACAACATGAAGCAGTGAGGGTGGCTGGTGCTCGAGTGGTAGCGGCGGTAGATTCGAGTGCAAGATCGGCGGCAACTCAAGCAGCAAGTCGCGGTGATAGTGGCCGGTATTCAAGCGAGGGCAGGTACTGTAGGCGGTGGTCAAGCACGCCATTGTTTGAAAAGAGTTGCTTCCGGTTGCAGTTGCTCATGTTGTCGCTATGTAGTTCAATTCGTCAAGATGATCATGACTAGATGAATGCAGATGATCGTGACTAGATGAATGCACTGAAGCTAGCAAGTGGTACTTGTTATGTACTTTTGTGTATGTTGGATTGTAAGCACCGATGGATTGTTCTCTTAATGTGCTGATAATATCAATGTATGACTTCATAGTCTGTACTTGAAAAACCGGGTGTAGATTACAGAGCCAGATGTCCAGCCGGTTCGGTGGCGACAAAGAATTGAGAGGATGACGAAAACCGCATATGTGTCACACCGCACGGCGCACGGAACTGACGGACCGGATCCAAATGTCAAAATGGTCTAAATCTTTAAAAGGGGTAAAGTTGGCAAAACTTTTACTAAATAGGGTAATTAGAATAAAAGTTGTTAAATGGGGTAATTAGGGTCACAAATATCAGACTAGCGGATAAAAACTGGAATTCACTCCAAGAAAGAAGAGCCACACGTGGTTTTCGCTACTAAACCGACGTAAATTGCAGCATATACAGTGAGGTGAATTGAGGAGATACCTAGCAACTTTAATATAGTGTATTATAGTGGATATTTGTAAATTAAATATTTGGGAAATTGCTCGTATGTTCAACATTTGGGAGTACATCCAACTTTTTTTAGGCTTATATATTCAACATTTTGAGATGGGGGTTTCAAGTGACATACGTCATGGCGTCCTGGTCAACCACCAAAAGTGGCTAGCCTAGCCTAGCACAAGTAGCGGTTGTCTTGCAAGATTAGGAATAGCTTGAGATTGAGCAGAAAGAAGGGTGCAAGCTAGAATATTGAAACCAGGATGTGCAAGCAGGAACATGCATCTCGACCATGACAGCTTCATTTCAGTCACGCTTCACGTGGTATTATAATGCAGTGCTTCTAGAGGAGCCGTCAAATCAGCCTCTCGTTTAAGCAAATCATTTCTGCTGATGCACACAACTTCCTCCTATAGAACTGACCAGGACGTGCTAGTCAAAAGAGGCTAGCTGCTAGCTTAAACCCTACATTCTTGAGTAGCCAAGAAGGAACAGTTATTCAAGTACACGTCCATTTACAGGAGACTGGCCGGTTACTGTTGCTTGTTCCCTTGTGTGCTGCGTCCCGCTCTTGTCATCGTTTTGCCAACTGCAGTAGAATTTCCCGACATGTGATTCAGAACGACAAAGTGACGAACTTCTCTGAATAAGACATGACGAGATTGTCAGGTTCAGAAATGACTAGTTGCAAAAAATTGCAGTCAAGCCTACAAACACTCATCACATCTCTGCTGACTGCCGGTGCCATTGTGCAAGCCTGTTCCTTCTCACCACGGCCTAATGATTGTGTTAATTAGCCCTGATGCATAATTGGATAGGCCTGTCTTTAACAACACACACACACACACACACACACACGATCGCGATCTGTGTTATTGTACGCGATCCGCCGTATTGTATTGCTCGTCGCCTTCGAGCCTCTACGCACCCCGTGACCTCATTCGCATCGCATGCAAGTTGCAAATGATTACGGTTCGCTTAGTAGAGGCATAACGCGGAAGTCCCCCATGTGCAACCAGGATTAGATGCATTGCATCGTTGTCATTATCGCCATGATCGTTGAGCCGAGCTACATTAACAATAGCCAGCCAGATGCACTGCTTCCCTCGTCAAGCTTCACTGTGTTGTGTTGTACAGATGCGGCATCAGGAAGAGGAAACCACGGCCCTCTAGATTCACTGCGATGCTCCAGCTTTGGCAAGCCGCCATTTGTTTATCCGCTCTAGATTCCCGCTGTTTACGCGGTCTTTGCACCCAAAGATATATATATAGTAATTTAAAAAAAAAATATATATATAGCAAAAATTACACTTGTTCTAGATTCCGTGAGAGATATGGTCTGCGAGTGAAAGCTACGAAGGGGAATGGTCTCGTAGCTGTAGCGGCTAGGGGAGACAAACCGCGGTACGTACTGGGAGCACTCATGGGCCCAGGCCCGAAACATCGGATCCGCCGGACGCTTGAGGTCCAGTCACGCGGGCAGCCTCGGATCTGATCAGGGCGAGCAGTTTCGAGTTTCTGCCCATGGGCCTAGCCCCGTTCGTGTCCTGGCCGTGCAAGCGGAGACTGCAGCAACTAAATCAAAATTTAAAATTCTCAACAACAACAAAAAACAGCACAACCACCAGCAGCATCTGCAATCTTCTTGCTAAAAAATACCCCAGGGTGTTTGCGCTAGATCAATAGCAGTTGAAAAATCCCTAGCCTTTACCTGCATGATAAAGTTAAACAAATTACCATATATAAGTGTGTTGCAACGAATCTAGAAAAGAAGCAATATTTCAGAAAATATAGCAAATTTCCGCATAAGAGGGAGCCACCGTGTATAGTTAATCATTACGGGATAAATTTAAATGAATTGGTCCATAAAACCTGATCAAAAACTGATAAGAACCAGCATTGCATGTATGTAATTCAATTTACTAGGAGTAAGACTTTTATATGTACCAACACAAGAAGCCAGTTTCGATCGATGGGTGAAGTGGGGAGGAGGAGGTGCGGGTGGAGCAGATCAAGCGCGTGCGAGGTTAGGCCATGCGCAAATTATAAGCTCATACAATCGGCATGTTCTTCAACACAATTAGCTCGCTCGATTTGTTCACAACAACGTAACATGAATCCCAGTTTCTTATAAAAACGATTACAAGATCAATATGTAGATGATGATACATCAGATCGATAACCGATGGGGGAGCAGAACGACATGTGTGATTTAGTTAACTAGCTCGTACATCATGGTTGCCGTGGTTCAGTTAATTGGCGTTCGCTTTCCTCTTCTCCTCCAAAAGCTTTCGATGGGACTCGGCGAGCATCCTACGGAGTTCATCGAAGAAGAAGGCGGCCTCATTGTACTTCCTCTGTTGCTCTTCAGTGAAGGTGTCGTGGACCTAGCGGTTGAAAGGCTTGTAATCCACCGTCAGCAGGTAGTCGTCATCCTCCTCCTCCCCCGGTTTCGCAGCAACGGCGTCTGTAAGTTCATATTATCAAAATTTTCATGTTTATATAGAAAAGAGGTTAAAACTCGCGGGAAGCCATGCAGATGCAGTATCCAAGTTTAGCATCACCATTGTCCAGCCATATGGACGTCCCAGTTTAGCAGTCTACACACACCTATCTATATCCTTTATCCCCCTTAATTAAGGAACTAAAGCTCTGGTGATCGATCAAACTTGGGCGAATCGAACTGAACCCTCATGGCTCCGATGAACGCCCAATTCGGCGCCGCGGTGCTGTCAGTGTTTTTCCTAGCGTCGTCGTCGGCGGCCTTCAACATTACCAGGATCCTCGGCGAGTTCTCCGACTTCTCCACCCTCAACAGCCTTCTTTCCCAGACGAAGCTCGCGGACGAGATCAACCGCCGGCAGACAATCACCGTGCTAGCAGTCGACAATGGCGCGATGGGCGCCATCTCGTCCCTCCCCTCCGACCTCCAGCGGAAGGTGCTGGCGGTGCACGTTGTCCTGGACTACTACGACGCCGACAAGCTCGGGGCCATAAAGAACCACTCCGCCATGCTGACGACGATGTTCCAGTCCACGGGGCAGGCCACCGACCGGATGGGTTTCATCAACTTCACCAGGCGCGCCGACGGCGTCATGATGTTCGGCTCCGCCGAGCCCGGCGCCTCGTTGACCTCCCAGATGGTGAAGTCCGTGGTCTCCCGGCCCTACAACATCTCCGTGCTGCAGATCAGCTCCGCCATCGTGCCGCCCAGCATCGGCTCCACGGACGGCAGCAAACCCCACGCTCCTGCCAAGGCTCCCGCACCGGCACCCACGCCGTCGATGAGCAAGAAGCCAAAGCCGGAGAGCGCTCCTGCCCCGGCTCCGGCCCCGACAAATGACTCTAGCCCTGACGGACCTGCTGCTGCACCTGGCCCGGGGGCAGACTCGCCCGACGCGGACGGACCCGCGGCAGATTCACCCGACGCGGACGGCCTGGCGGCAGATTCTCCCAATGTTGATGGCCCAGGAGCCGCCGATGCACCGGCACATGACAAGAGCAGCGACGATGCCGCGGCTGCCATGGGCAGGGTGGTTTCTCGTGCCGGCCTTGGTGTCATGGCGTTTGTGATCATGATTCTTTCGCTCTGATTTACGCTATGAAGGACATGAGAAATTGGATAGAAAGTTTTGATCGTTAGTGGATCATCAGACTATCAGAGCATCACCGATTAACCATGTGTGGCCGGCGGGCAGAGGAAGATAAGAGATGTCGGGTATGGAATGGATCGGCGGCCCATGGGCTCGACAAGAGGTGGCGGTGACGGGGGCGCATCACCTCGCACGGAGAATGGCAATGTCGAACGTCGCCGTCGCGAACGATATCAGCTCGTGTCATATTTTTGCCTAGTGTTGTAGCATTCCTCGCCCTGTCAGTCGGAGGGACAAGGTGAGTAATTTTTCTGCAAGGCATGAGGAGACCGTCGGATTCAGAAATGACAAGCCCGTGCTCGGAACATTTGCAGATAAGCTTATACTAGACTCATCCCTGTACCGGTGCCTTTGTGGTATTTTTGTTGTTGTTAAAAATGGCCTTTTAGTGCAACCAATAATGCATATGGCCGTTCTGTTAAACTATTTTAAATCTGACAGTTCGGCGTCAAAGAGATTGGCGCCGACCTTGAGAGGCCAGATTTAAAAATAGTTTTATCAAAACGGTCATATACATCATTAGTTTTCCCAAGAAGCCATTTTTAATTAAAAATACACCTTTATGCAACCATCTTTGCTCGCCTGTCTATAACAACACACTTTGCATGTGGGGCTAACTAGCTTAATTCGGTGTCAAAACCAGTTACTGAAGGGATTTTGGTTCTGTGCAACTCAGTTTACGGCAAAGGTTGGTGTGTTTTGCACAAAGAAATAATTGATGGATATACAAATACAACCCTAAGAGCAACTCCAACGGTACGACCCAAATGAAGACGAAAAATGTCCGGCTTTTATCGGTTTGAAACGGATCACGGACTATGCATGTTTGGCTGGTGCCCACCAATACGTACCCATTTGAACAAAACTTGTTCATTTTTCATTTTTTTTCCACTGCTACCCCCTTCGTTTTTTAATATAAGATGTTTTAGGTGTTCTACAAGTTATGTAGATGCATATATACAAAAATAAATGGACATACATACTAAAACGTGTTTAGATACATCTACATACATGTGAATGTGGACAAAGGGTAAAACATATGATATTTAAAAATGGAGGGAGCAAAATTTAGCATATGAATGCAACTAGCAAATATCCACAATAGCAAGCATCACAAAGAGAGAGAAGCAGTAGGTCCAAGCAATGGATCTTGTTCTGGACTTACCCAGAGTGTGGGAGAAGAAGTGCCAGCAAGTAGAGATAACGAGGACATCGGCGCCAGGGAAGAGGTTGGACGATGGGGAATCGGGAGAGAGAGGGAGGCGAGAGAGAGGAGTGAGAGTTGTGTGAGTTTGTGAGGCAGACATGTGAGCCCAGTCGGACGTGGGAAGCGGATAGGTAGACAAGTCTGTCTCGACCAAAGGTCACCCGGATTTGGGACGAGAATGGGTTAAAACGGACATAAATTTTATCTGAAGTCATAATGGGTCTCTATGTTGGGCGCTGGTTTTTACCCATCAACGGATACAAACGGACAAAATGAGTCCCCGCATTAGAGTTGCCACAAATAGTGTTGTCCTCAATTTGCTCGTCATTCCATGGCAGCTATACCGAGTTGCCCTTGTCGCCATGCGGCCATTCTGCACATGCCTACACCCATTTGTATTTTTTTTATAGAACTAGTTCCTCCTTTATTTGAACTTCAAGAATTACAGGGAGATCCACATCTACATGTGGATTTAAAAGCCAAACTAAATGGTCGAACTCCTCGTAGTATATGTGCCTCCTGGTTCGGCGCTCTACGTTCAAAGGTGATAGAAAAACCTTGGAAGTCACTTCTTCTCGTCGGTATTTCCTGTATAATATGAGCATACGCCCCTGTAGTTTCTTCATAAAAATTCTTCACAACCTCAGTCGCAACCAACACTCTTGCTAGTATATCTTCTGCTATTGATATCGCTTCACGACATTCTAGAGCCTCTAGTGTCTCTAGATTGCTGCGATCCCGGGAAATCACCGTCGCCGCGCTCAGATATTGACCGGTGCTACTTCTAGCAACAACAGCCAGTACACCTTCAGCTACATCCACAATGGTTATCACTACACCATCCGACGGTGCAGTCCAATTAGCAAGGGTCGTCCCGGGAACCCTCTCACAGTTGGAAATGAAAATGGTAAGAATTTTGGAGGATATGATTTTTAAAGGAAAATTCGGTATAGTACCATTTGGACAAAGTAAAAGGATTCTCAGATTCTTTTGAAATTCCTATGAGATAAGCTATTACATAAGAATTTTGAAGGAAAACAAACTTCATGTCTTACATTATATTTTCATCTTCATATATCTACAATTTCTGTATTTTTTTGCTCACATACAAACGACACTTTGAAAGTTGGTTTCAGTTCATGTAGAAATTTAAGAAACATGACACTTTAATTTCTGCGCTTTTCTTATTCCTAGGTTTTTACTTCCTTTGTTATGAACGGGGCCTTACTTTCCCCATTGCTTCCTCGGCACTTCCAAATCAGTTAGAAAACTTTGAATGAAGGCATAAGTTGATAAGGGACTCTGATAAATCTCTTTGAACTATCTTTCTCTTAGCATACCAAATCGTCGAAAAAGAACAAACCAAGTAACCTGCTCCTTCTCTAACAATGAATCAATCATGCTGAATATGAGTTGTTTTTTAAGAACTATATCCCGGGCATGGTTAAAAGTGTAGTTGCAGATGTGTTCAACGATGCTCTCATCCACCAAAGCCCAAATGCTGCTTGCCATGTGCATTGTGTCGAAATTATTAGAAAAAGGCTTTCCTTCGTAAAGGTCTCTCCCGCGCGCTCCGCTGCCGACACGTGTCGCAATTTTATTCGCTTTCACTCACCACATTTACTCCGTGCGTGACAAGTGGCGGCTTCCTGGTGGTGCCCAGAGGGTTGTACGTGCATTTATTTTTGAGATTCGTTTTTTCAAAATTAAATGTTTTGAGAACCGTTTATCCGAATTACGAACCGTTTTCACTTTTGAACTCCCCGCGTCGAGATCTTCAAAACTAGATCCCATGTTGATAGGTTTCGACGAACTTTTTTTTGTACTTCGGATTGTGTATAGTTCGTACAGCCTGGTATGCGTAGTTGTACGTCAAACTGAACCTAAGTGTAGTTATACGTACAACCTGATCTGTACAAACTGATCTGTTTAGTTGTACGTTCAAACTTGATCTGTACAAACTGATCTGTGTAGTTATACGACCTGATCTGTACAACCTGATATACGTTCTACCTGATCTGTACAATCTTATCTGTGTAGTTGTACGACCTGATCTGTACAACGTGATGTGTTTAGTTGTACGTATAACCATGTCTGTGTAGTTGTACTAGCTAAGTTTTTATTTATACATAGTGTTGTGTGTAGTTGTACATCTCTGATATAGATATGGTTGGGGCGGACCCGCACGCGGGGTTCCTAGGACACCCGCATTGTGTTGTGTCGTCGTTACATTAATTTGGGCCTCACGAATGGAAGCCGTCGAGCCGATATACCCCACGGCCCAAGAAGCTTGTAAGACAGTGCTGCTGGTAACCAAAACATCGAGTTTGTTGACCAAACCCAAGGATCCACAGCTCCACTCCTCTTGACGGGAGCTTCCGGATAAGATAAACCTCGTAGTACGATGAGCGGCGGCGACGCCCGCTCCTCGGCGCCGGCGGACGACGCCTCCGCCATCTGCGCCCAGATCGCGTCCGTCTTCTCCTCGCCCTCGTCCCACCCGCCGGCGCGCTCCGTCCTCGTCACCGAGCTCGCCGCCGCGGCCGCCCGTGGCGGCCGCGTGTTCGTGCACGGCGTCGGGCGCGAGGGCCTCATGATGCGCGCCCTCTGCATGCGCGTCGCGCACCTCGGCATCCCCGCGCACTGCGTCGGCGACGTCACCGCGCCGCCCGCCTCACCCGGGGACCTCCTCGTCGCCTCCGCAGGCCCCGGCGCGTTCTCCACCGTCGATGCCATCTGCGGCGTGGCGCGCGGCGCCGGCGCGCGCGTCGTGCTGCTCACGGCCCGGCCGGAGGGGCACTTCCCGGGGCGGCAGGCCGACGTGGTCGCCCACCTCCCCGCGCAGACCATGGCCGACGACGAGGATGGTGATGGCTCGGCGGCGCCGGCGGTGCAGGCGAAGCTGCCGATGGGGAGCCTGTATGAGGGGGCCATGTTTGTGCTGTTCGAGATGGTGGTGCTGGAGCTCGCGCGCGTTCTGGGCCAGAGCCCGGCCCAGATGAGAGCCCGCCACACGAACTTGGAGTAGTTCCGATGTTTAAGATTGTGCGCAATTGCATTCTTGTCAAATGCCTACTGCTCTTGGCAAATATACTGGTATCATGTATCTGAGCACGGACAAATGGGTCCCGAGTTCGAGGGACATTTTTGCTGAAAGTTTCAAAAGGTTCAAAAAAAGACTGAGAAAATCCTGGATGTAGGAAACGATATATTCTAACAACGTGTATAATCTTAACTCAAAATATATTGTATTTTTTTGCTGCATAAAATAAAAAATCTTACATTTGAAGTAGTGAAGATTGTAAAATTTTAAACCTCCAAACTCTGCAAGATTTTGTCATTTTTATGCACCCTTAAATATGAGTTTTTTGAGTTGAGGATTTGCACTTCATTAAAATGTACCATTGTATAGATGAAAAAGTTAACTTGACAATATCAATTTCGATTTTTTTAAACGGACCCTAGAGCTAGGTTCAACACTGAGTATAACAGAGTAACAATTAAACTACTTTCTTTGTTCTACAATATAAGATGTCGTAGGTGTTATACTTGTTGTGTAGATTCATATCAAAATAAGTGTACACATACACTAAAATGTGTATAGATACAAGATTAGATATGTGCATGTGGAAAAAAACTAAAACATCTTATATTATGAAACAGATGGAGTATGTGTTTTGAGTTTTGGGTTCGTATAACAGCTGCTAGAGTAATCCCTTCCAACTTCCCAACATAGGTACCTTTTAACAATATACGTGCATGGGACATATGATACATTTCTCAAGCACAAACGAGCTGTAGAAAATATTTGGAAAATGTTTAGATACCAACACCTACCAATTGAATTTATGCGAAAACGCATGAAAACCTCACACATCAGTGAGAACCTTGCTAGCCACGACGGTAAGAACCTTGCAATCCACCCTCAAGAACTTTCCCAGACTCACCAACACCACCTCCAGCTCTAGCACAACAACATTCACCACTTTTAAGAGAACAATAGGTTCTCGTCTTCCCTAAAACGGTATGATAGGTTCAAATCCATAGACGTAATCTCAAACAAAATCGACAAATGAAGTATTCCTCGGTAAGGTTGAGCCTACCAATACAGGCTCAATACTACCAGAAAAGTAGGGTCGCTAGTACTTCATAGATCACAAGTTTGAGTCTGCCCTCAATATGCCTAGTATCTCTAGAACGTAAAATAGAATAATAAACCATTTCCTTCAAATAAGGCAACCACCTCAAAAACCATTTGTCTCTACATCAGTGGCATCTCCTGCCTATGTAACTTGTCGACGACGTTGAAAAGGGTGTTAACTCCTTATCGTCTCAACATGGGTGACACATGTTACCTCCAATTTTGCTGTAAATGTAAAATCGCTTCCGAGCTCATATGATCCTCTCTTATAAGGGAATTAAATAAAAATTCTAAGCAATTCAAAAAAGTTCATTAAAAAGTGGTGACAAACATAACAAACTGTTCTACATACCTGTAAAGTTTCGTGATGATATGATACTATATATTGATGCTCAGCATGAAAGAAAGAAATGAATGGCCAACTTGGGATTTCAAAAAATATTTTTAAGCATTGTTTTTGTATTTTCACATAGAGCTCCACAAATATCACTTCACTATGAAATTTCACACGTATGTTTACAGTTGAATATGTTTATCACCACTTTTTCAGAAATTTCTAGATTGATTTACATATATTTTTTAAATCTAGTCAGCCAAGAGCATATGAGTTTGGGAACCAAGACAACACTCCCAGTACCTCTTTCCTTCTGTCCACCTTCTACCTCCTCCCATGGTCATATATTCGAGCGGTCTTTTTTTTTTTTAGCAAGTCTTTCTCTAAGTTAAACAAACGGCCTTCGGAAAATCTAATGGGCAGGCGCCTTACATGAGGCGTATGTCGACGCAGTCCAACGCCCCTACATGCCTATGCATGTGACAACCACATGCCTAAATGATGATGTCATCCAGCATTAATTGTAAAATTCGGAAATTTAAAATGTTTTGTAGACCAAACCGTTTATCCGATTTAGAATCCGTTTTCACCGTTGAGCTAGTCGCGACGAGATCTTCGAAACTAGATCTCATGTTAACATATTCTGAGAACTTTTTTTTTGCTCAAAAGTTACCACGTCTGTAACACATAAGTTACCATCCTATTTCGGTAATATTTACCATGCTTTTTCGATAATTTTTATCAAACCAATACAGATGAACTTATCACTCGGTACACAAAATTAATATAGCAAAATTAATATACTTACCATACTATTTTGGTTTTTTACCTAATATTGATGAACTTACCACCCGGTACTTATGAATTTATCTATCCATGTGTTCGTGATATAGTTATCCATACACAAAATTAATGTAGTTACCTAATACTCTCTCGGTAATAGTTATCACCCAAATACTGATAGAGTTATGATGTCTACGCACGCTTCTATTCTCGTAGACAGTGTTGTGCCTCAAAGAGCAGAGATTTGTAAAACAGCAGCAAGTTTCCCTTAAGTGAATCACCCAAGATTTATCGAACTCAGGGAGGTAGAGGTAAAACATATCCATCTCAAGCAACCCTGCAATTAAGATATAAGAAGTCTATTGTGTCCCCAACACACCCAATACACTTGTCAGATGTATAGGTGCACTATTTCGGCGAAGACATAGTGAAATACAAGTAATATGGATAATTATAAGTAGTAATTGCAATCTGAAATAAAAATGACAGCAAGCAAACATGTAGCAAAACTTGTTGTAAACGGTGTTTCAATGCTTAGAAACAAGGCCTAGGGATCGTACTTTCACTAGTGGACATTCTCAACAATGACATCAAAGCTGAATAATAAATACTACTCTCAAACACTCTCTTGTTGGATGATAAACACCATTCATTGTGTAGGGCTATAACAGCAACCTCAAAGTATGAGTAAGCACACACCACAACGTCATAAAGGAGTCACACACGGTGCGCTCACTGTCACCTTCACAACCGTGAATAACCCCGGAGTTCATATTAAAGTAACCTTTAGAGTGCATAATAGATAAAGAGTAACATCACATATTCAACTAGATTACAAAGCTCATCATCACATAAAGATCACACCATGGGAGAGAGAGATAAACCACATAGCTACCGGTAGAGCCCGCAGCTCCGGGGGAGAACTACCCACTCCTCATCGTAGGAGTCAGCAACGGCGATAGAGATGGCGGTGGAGTCGATGGAGATGGCTCCGGGGGCAATTCCCCGTTCCGACAGGATGCTGGAACAGAGACTTCTGTCCCCTGAAACTTGTCTTCGATAGCGGCGGCGCAGCGGAATTCTTCTCGGGAAAAGGCTTCCGTGTCTAGTTTTATTTTGTCGGGGGCAATATATGGGCGAAAGGGCGAAGGCGGTGGAAGCCCGAGGGCCCCACACCATGTGCTGGCGTGGCCAGGAAGGGAGCCGCGCCACCACATGATGTGGGCGCCTCGATGCCCTCCTTCGTCTCCTCTTCGGACTTCTGGAACGTGTCGAGAAAAATAGGAACTTGGGTATTTGTTTCGTGCAATTCCGATAATATTTTCTTAACAGCTTTTCTGAAACCAAAAACAGCAGAAAACAGGAAACTGGCACTATGGCATCTTGTTAATAGGTTAGTCCCAGAAAATGCATAAAAACCATATAAAGTGTATATAAAACATGTAGCAATTGGTATAATATAAGCATGGAACATAAGAAATTATAGATACGTTGGAGACGTATCAAGCATCCCCAAGCTTAGTTCTACTCGTCCCGAGTAGGTAAAACGATAACAAGAATAATTTCTGAAGTGACATGCTTTCACACAATCTTGATCATATAATAATGTAATGCATGTAAATTGAGATCAAATGAATAAAAGTTGTAGTTTATATTGATATCAAATGAGTAATGAGTAAACAAGTAGGAAGAACAAAGTAAAACTTTCAATGAATCAATACTAGAGAACAATCAACCGTGCAAAGTAGATATTAAAAATGATTTAAGCTTCAAGAATAACAATATAATCATCTAATGCATCCAACACTCATAACAACTTTGTAAAAGGATCAAGTCAAGCAATAACAATATGCACGTAGAAAATCATCTCTCTATTTGTTCACTTAAAAACAAGCAAGCGTTCAGCGTTGGTTCCTGGCACCTGGATGTTGTGGCTAAAAGAATGATAAGGGGGGTTTGGAAGGCCAACGAAAAAAAGTCTCACACAGCTGAAAGTGATCATTAGACAAGAGTAAGTCGTATAATCGAAGCTATGCAAGGAGTAGTGATTGCCACACAACGGATGCACATAGAGCTATAAGTGTATGAAAGCTCTCCAATGGAACTAGTGGGGGTGCATCCAACTTGCTTGCTCATGAATATCTAGAGCACTTTTGAGTAGGCTCATCATTGGAATATACAAGCCAAGTTATATAATGTAAAGTTCCCCACATAGTTATGCAAGTAAAACATGAAAACTATCTCATATGGAGTAAAGGTGCTAAACATGAGCACAAATGATGACTATGAATACTACAGGTGCTATAACATGAGTACAAGTGTGGATAAAGAGTAGTAATGTTGCCCCCTTCTTATTTTTTCTTTTTTTTCCTATTTTTTTCCTATTTTTTTAACTTTTTATGTTTCCCTTTTCGATGGCCTCCATCGCTCTTTTCACTTTTAGGGGCAAACATTCTAATATGACAACACACTTTTGATACAAGTAACTCATAAGGAATAAAACATAGTATATGAAACGTTGCCTCTGCCAGTGTAGCAGGATATGCAATGATCTAGCGTAACATGGGTAAGACCACACATCGGCTATGAAGAATCATGCAAGACAATATATAAATGATAAATGACAACAAGTTATGTAATGTAAGATGGAAGTTGCATGGCAATATATCTCGGAACAGCTATGGAAATGCTGTAGTAGTTAGTTATGGTGGGTGTTTTGAGAAAGATATTTGGCTTATGTGTAGGAGAACATGATGAAGATCTCTCACGAGTTTTGGATGTACCCGCGAAGTATGCACCAACTCTCAATGTGAGGAAGGGCAATGCAAAGTACCGAATACGCTAGCAAATATGGTGGTGGAAGTGCCATGAAAAGCGCAGCTTAGAACTCACAAGCAAAAAGATTCCAACTAGAAATATGATCTTACAAGGCATAATGAAAATCAGTCCATGAGGGACTGTGGAAAATGAACAAGTCACTGTTGGGACCCCGACCATAGCGCATAACACAAAGTCATTACGGTTGCTTTTAACATTAGAAGTCATATATCATCATGCTATCAACTGGATATTTAAGCGTGGCACATCTTCAAGTTTTTTTAGACCAATCATTAATCATTCCACTTTACTAAACCATCATGTTTTACCATTAAGCATATTAATATCTCAAAACAACATTAATGATTCAAGTGACACAATTTAATGATCTACAAGATTATGTATCATTTCATCATACCATCTAACACATTTAATATTATCTGTTCTTAATCAAATCCAATCAACTTATCTAAAAATAAACTCTCCAAGTATTTAACAATGAGATATGAGAGTATAACATAAGAAAACTAACAGCTCTAACAAGAGATGCATGAAAAACAAGAGCTAATAGTATTGAAATAACATAGAAGAATACTCGACAAATATAGTTGAATAATACGAGTATTATTAAGAAAAAACGGAGCGTGTCTCTCTCCCACAAAATAATGCTATGATCCATTTTATTCAGAGAATGAAAATAACAAAAACAAAAACAAATAGACGCTTCAAGTAAAGCACATAAGATGTGTCGGAATTAAAATATAGTTTCACTAGAGAGGACCTGATAGTTTGGCTTAGACGCTTGAGTCTTACTGAAATATACTTGGGTGACCCACGGGGGCATCCCCAAGCTTAGGTTCTTTCATCATTTTAATCACATCATATCATCCTTCTCTCTTGATTCTTGAAAACTTCCTCCACACCAAACTCAAAGTAGACTTAATTAGAGGGTTAGTGCATAATCAAAAATTCTTATATTTTGCATGGACAAAATTGCTACCAATCATACTGGATATTAGCTACAGCCACTGATACTTTATGGAAAAAAAGATCCATTCAAAAACAGCAAACGAGGCATTGCAAAATAAATGGCAGAATCTGTTAAAAACAGAACAGTCCGTAAAGACGAATTTTTTCGAGGCACTTAACTTGCTCAAATCAGAAAACTCAAAACTAATGAAAGTTGCATGGCAATATATCTCGGAACAGCTATGGAAATGCTGTAGTAGTTAGTTATGGTGGGTGTTTTGAGAAAGATATTTGGCTTATGTGTAGGAGAACATGATGAAGATCTCTCACGAGTTTTGGATGTACCCGCGAAGTATGCACCAACTCTCAATGTGAGGAAGGGCAATGCAAAGTACCGAATACGCTAGCAAATATGGTGGTGGAAGTGCCATGAAAAGCGCAGCTTAGAACTCACAAGCAAAAAGATTCCAACTAGAAATATGATCTTACAAGGCATAATGAAAATCAGTCCATGAGGGACTGTGGAAAATGAACAAGTCACTGTTGGGACCCCGACCATAGCGCATAACACAAAGTCATTACGGTTGCTTTTAACATTAGAAGTCATATATCATCATGCTATCAACTGGATATTTAAGCGTGGCACATCTTCAAGTTTTTTTAGACCAATCATTAATCATTCCACTTTACTAAACCATCATGTTTTACCATTAAGCATATTAATATCTCAAAACAACATTAATGATTCAAGTGACACAATTTAATGATCTACAAGATTATGTATCATTTCATCATACCATCTAACACATTTAATATTATCTGTTCTTAATCAAATCCAATCAACTTATCTAAAAATAAACTCTCCAAGTATTTAACAATGAGATATGAGAGTATAACATAAGAAAACTAACAGCTCTAACAAGAGATGCATGAAAAACAAGAGCTAATAGTATTGAAATAACATAGAAGAATACTCGACAAATATAGTTGAATAATACGAGTATTATTAAGAAAAAACGGAGCGTGTCTCTCTCCCACAAAATAATGCTATGATCCATTTTATTCAGAGAATGAAAATAACAAAAACAAAAACAAATAGACGCTTCAAGTAAAGCACATAAGATGTGTCGGAATTAAAATATAGTTTCACTAGAGAGGACCTGATAGTTTGGCTTAGACGCTTGAGTCTTACTGAAATATACTTGGGTGACCCACGGGGGCATCCCCAAGCTTAGGTTCTTTCATCATTTTAATCACATCATATCATCATTCTCTCTTGATTCTTGAAAACTTCCTCCACACCAAACTCAAAGTAGACTTAATTAGAGGGTTAGTGCATAATCAAAAATTCTTATATTTTGCATGGACAAAATTGCTACCAATCATACTGGATATTAGCTACAGCCACTGATACTTTATGGAAAAAAAGATCCATTCAAAAACAGCAAACGAGGCATTGCAAAATAAATGGCAGAATCTGTTAAAAACAGAACAGTCCGTAAAGACGAATTTTTTCGAGGCACTTAACTTGCTCAAATAAGAAAACTCAAAACTAATGAAAGTTGCGTACATATCTGAGGATCACGCTTAGGAAATATCAGATTTTTTTAATTTTTCTTCAGAGAGTTATGAATTAAACGGTGGACAGCAGAAAACTGTTCCTGCGCAGGAATCCAAATCTAGCATCAACTTTCTAATAGAGGTTTAACTTGACACAAAAATACGATAAAATAAAGATACAAATGAATTGCTACAGAGTTATACATGTTTCTTGACTCAATATAAAAGAAAAATAACAGAAATAAAACGTGGTTTGTCTCCCATAAGCGCTTTTCTTTAAAACCTTTTAGCTAGGCAAGGAGATTTTTATGATGCTCTTATAAAGATGAGAGTTGAAACATAAAAGAGAGTATCAAGAAGCATATATAAAACATATTTAAATCTAACACACTTCCAATGCAACGGAATATTGTAAGAAAATAAATTAATAAAGCACACAGTGACTAGCATAGGAACGCAAAACAAGTGCATCTTCAAAAATTTCAAAATAAAGAGAGGAGACTTAATATTATTTTGATGTATGAAGTCATGTCTCCTTCTCTCATAAGGACCAGTAGGTTTTAAAGTACCCAGCAAATAAAAGCAAATCAAGAGAAAACTCAAAACATTCATCGTAAAGAGAAAAAAATTAGTAACACGAAGATCTTTATAACCATACTTTACTCTATCAAAATAATTTTCAGCGGCATTATGAATAGATTCAACAATATAGCTATCAGCTAAAGCATTCTTATCATGATCCATAAGCATAATAATATTATTACTCTCCACATAAGCATAATCAATTTTATTAATAACGGTGGGAGTAAAACTATCACATCCATCATTGTAATCATCATAAATTGGAGGCATAGAATAATCATAATTAGTTTTATCCTCAATAGTAGATGGACTGAAAATATCATATTCATCATTGTAAACATCATATATAGGAGGCATATCATAATCAACATAAACCATATCCTCAATAGTAGGTGGACTGAAAATATCACAATGATTATAATTATCATATATTGGAGGCAAAGTATCATCAAAGAAAATTTTCTCCTCAAAACTTGGGAGACTAAGAATAACATATTCATCAACAACGGCTTCCCCAAGATTAGACTTTTCCATAGAATTAGCAATAATGGTGTTCAAAGAATTCATACTAATAACATTGCTACCATCATGCAAATAATTTTCCATACGTTTTTAAATTTTCTGTTCAAACACATCATGTCCTAACTCAAGATAAATTTCATAGAGCTCTCTAATTTTTTTATTGTTTTCCATTAAGCCTAACTAGTAAAAATAAAAACAAGAAACAAAAAGATTTAACTGCAGGATCTAAAGGAGATACCTTCCAACGCTTACCTCCCCGGCAACGGCGCCAGAAAATAGCTTGATGTCTACGCACGCTTCTATACTCGTAGACAGTGTTGGGCTTTCAAAAGCAGAGGTTTGTAGAACAGCAGCAAGTTTCCCTTAAGTGAATCACGCAAGGTTTATCGAACTCAGGAAGGTATAGGTCAAAGATATCACTCTCAAGCAACCCTGCAATTAAGATAAAAGAAGTCTCTTGTGTCCCCAACACACCCAATACACTTGTCAGATGTATAGGTGCACTAGTTCGGCGAAGAGATAGTGAAATACAAGTAATATGGATGATTATAAATAGTAATTGCAATCTGAAATAAAAATGGCAGCAATCAAACATGTAGCAAAACTTGTTGTAAACGGTGTTTCAATGCTTAGAAACAAGACCTAGCGATCGTACTTTTACTAGTGGACATTCTCAACAATGACATCAAAGCTGAATAATAAATACTACTCTCAAACACTCTCTTGTTGGATGATAAACGCCATTCATTGCGTAGGGCTATAACAGCACCCTCAAAGTATGAGTAAACACACACCACAACGTCATAAAGGAGTCACACACGGTGCACTCACTGTCACCTTCATAACCGTGAATAACCCCGGAGTTCATATTAAAATAACCTCAAGTGTGCATAATAGATAAAGAGTAACATCACATATTCAACTAGATTACAAAGCTCATGATCACATAAAGATCACACCATGGGAGAGAGAGATAAACCACATAGCTACCGGTAGAGCCCGCAACCCCGGGGGAGAACTACTCACTCCTCATCGTAGGAGTCAGTAACGGCGATGGAGATGGCGGTGGAGTCGATGGAGATGGCTCTGGGGGCAATTCTGAAAGTGCATGGTTGCCCCCATGCGTGGTTTTGGTAATTAATGACAATCCTTATGGACTAATGTTTGCTTTGAGATATACTTGTAGATCTTGTCCATAGGAAAAGATTGGAGTTCATGTGTTGGACTCTAGTAGATTACATGATGATCAATGCTCTACTCAAGGGTTTATTTGAAGAATGGTCATGTGAAGAGTTGAGCTTATTGCAAGTATGGCTTGGAAAAGAAGATTGAGTGATCAATCATGTTTTACCCCAAGCCATCATACATATCAAGAGAAGAAGATGAAGCGCAAGATCAATATGATGCATCTCGAAGATATCATTTGATTGAAGCTTGCAAAGGAGTCATGAAGACGATGCTTAGCGAGGCCCTCCCATAATGGAGTATGGGGGAGCATTTGGAGAAGTCTTCATCAAGCATGTGCTAGCAAGCACAATCAAGAAAGGTGTTTCAACTTGAGAGAGTCAAGATCGTCATCATCGAGCTCAAGTGGAATGCGCAAGGCAAAGGTATGATCTTGATAGGTTTTCTATTTTACCGGTCTCATGGTGTTAGTGGGAGACCGGGTTTTAGGATAGACGGCGTACTATCAAGAGGGGCTCTCAAGTGAGTAACTTGATCGCATCGTTGTGGAGAGCTCAAACCTTTGCATACTTGGCATATCATATTTCTTGGTTCTTATTTGGCTTTTATGGTGGTGAGGAATTAGAGCTTGGTTCATCTCCATGTCAAGCTCTAGTTCATCGAAAACGGTTTTACCTTGGAAAACTAGTTGCGTTTTCGGTGGCGGAAATATTGCCGGTTCAACCGTGAGGAAAGTCCCACACCTTGCCATGTGTGGTGATTTTACTCTATTTATGGGATGCAATATTTTCACTTTTTGTAGCCTTCTCCTTGTCGGTACCTTTCCAACGGAGTTGGTCTCACCTCATTCGGAGTTCATTTGCAAAAGTTATAGCTGTGTTTTTGGTGTTCGGACAGGCCCGGTAGTACCGGAGAGTTTTGTTCCGGTAGTACCGCAGTCAGCCGGTAGTACCGGGCTCGATGCGGTAGTACCGGGCTCTCTGCGGTACTACTCTCTGAAGTTGGTTTTTCGGACGTTTTGGCACGGATGGTCCCGGTAGTACCGGGGTTGGAGCCCAGCACTTGGGCCCGGTAGTACCGGGGTATTTGCCCCGGTAGTACCGCGCGCTCGGTTTTCTGCGTTGACGAAGGTTCCGCAGGGCCGGTACTACCGGGCTTGAGTCCGGTACTACCGCACTTGCGGAACAAGATGCTGCTGCAACGGCTGGATTTTTGGGTTGAGCTATTTAAGGGGCCTTCTTCCCCAATGGTTGACTAGCTCTAGAGCAAGTCTTTCTCCTCTCTCTCCTCCATTGTTGCCCTTTGTGAAGCTTGCTCTTCCTCTCAATCCCTCCCATGGTTCTTGCTAATATTTGAGGGAAAGTGAGAGGTGATCTTGATCTACGTTTCCACCGATCGATTTCTCCTCTATGTGAGGGAAACCTTGTAGATCTTGATCTTGGAGTTCTTGGTGCATCTCCTCTTTGTTCTTCCTCTCTTATTCCCCCATAAGCATTTGTTGCTTTGTTGGAATTTGAGAGTGAAGGATTTGAGCACTTGTGCTCTTGCCTTTTGCATTTGGTGCATCGGTGTGCTCTCCACGAGGATTCGTGGAAGTTGAAAGTTTGTGAGCTTGTTACTCTTGGGTCCTTGGACCCTAGACGCCTTTGTGGTGGTTGGACCCTTGTGTGGTCACTTGAAGCCGTTCGGGAGCCCCCAATCCCATTGTGGGTTGTGCCCCGGATTGTTGTTGGAGGCCGTTCGGGAGCCCCCAATCCCATTGTGGGTTGTGCCCCGGATTGTTGTTGAAAGGCTCCGGATTCCGCCTCGAAGGAATTCCGATAGTGGAAGGTGAACCAAGCCTTTGTGGTGCGGTTCATCGGAGAAGAAGGTGAAACCTTTGTGGTTGTTGAACCGTTGTGTCGGTTCACACCTCTCCAACGAGACGTACTCCCTTAACAAGGAGGAACTCGGAAATACATCCTCGTCTCCGCGTGCTTCGGTTATTTCTATACCCGAGCTTTTACTTATGCACTTTACATTGTGATAGCCTTCGTGCTTGAAGTATTCTATATTGCTATCACCTTGTTGTTTGTCTTGCTTAGCATAAGTTGTTGGTGCACATAGGTGAGCCTAGTTTATTTAGGTTGTCGGCTTGTTAATTTAAACATCTAGTTTTATTCCGCAATTATCAAGCCTAAACCGGAAAAGTTTTAAACCGCCTATTCACCCCCCCCCCCTCTAGGCGACATCATTGTCCTTTCAAATTCCCCGTTCCGACAGGGTGCCGGAACAAAAACTTCTGTCCCCCGAAACTTCTCTTTGATGGCGGCGGCGCAGCGGAACTCTTCTCGGGAAAAGACTTCTGTGTCTAGGGTTATTTTGTCGGGGGCAATATATGTGCGAAAGGTCGAAGGCGGTGGAGGCCCGAGGGCCCCAAACCATGTGCTGGCGCGGCCAGGAAGGGAGCCGCGCCACCACATGATGTGGGCGCCTCGGTGCCCTCATTCGTCTACTATTCGGAATTCTGAACAAAATGTTTATCTTTTTTATGTGTAGTTTCACTATGAAATCGACAGTTATCATGCTAATACTTATGCATGCATGATAAATTTACCATCTTAAAGTAATGTGGCAACTTTAGAGCTCGTAAAGATCTAAAGGAATATAAAAAAATGGTTCTCTTTCAACCCAAAAATTAATCGCTAATATGGTGGGTAACTTACATATACAAGACTGGTAACTTATATGTTACGGGTGGTAACTTTTAGAAAATAAAAGTTGTCGGAACATATCGACAATGGATCTAGTTTTGAAGATCTCGTCGCGACTAGTCTAACGGTGAAAACGGATTCACGATCGGATAAACGGTTTGGGATACGAAACTTTTTGAATTTACAAGTTTTACATTTAATGCGGGATGACATCAGTTTTTCTGTTTGTTTGTTTGTGCATGCATGCAAAAGAGGTCGTTCCTCTCGTTGGCTCCGCATGTAGACATAGGCATGCAAAAGAGGTCATTCCTCTCGTTGGCTCCGCGCATGTAGAGATAGCCTAACCAGCATGCGCCTGCTGATTTGCAAAATCCATAATTAATTAGTGAGTAAAATCCATCAATGGTCCTCATCAATGGTCCTCGGACTTGTGTCGAAAGCTCACTCTGGTCATTATACTAAAATTTTGCTCGCTACGGTCACTATATACGCATGTAATTGATTATACGGTCACTGGGAAATCGTATGGCTCTGTATGTGACTAAGTCAACCGGTCAACAGCTAAAACTGACATGTGGGGCCAACCTGGCAGTGGCACTACTTCTACTAGTCTCCAGCTGTGATATTTTTACAAAAAGACCCCTGCCAACAGTTGTCATATGCATTCTCTCGAGCAAAAAAGATCCCCCAAAAAATACCCCGTCGAGCGGCAGCTTCAACATACAGTACTTAGAAAATAAAACCAAACTCATGCCGTTCGTGGCGGGCCGCCAGTGTTCATCGTCCGGCTGGACGCACGCGCACACGCGAGCACAGCCGCTGCACAAGCACACACACCGACACACGCACGCACATCACAGGTATACAACACAGAGGCACGCA
The DNA here is from genome assembly GCA_026929855.1 of Poa annua. Classification (NCBI taxonomy): domain Eukaryota; kingdom Viridiplantae; phylum Streptophyta; class Magnoliopsida; order Poales; family Poaceae; genus Poa; species Poa annua. The sequence goes on from CM049433.1 coordinate 80,903,958, forward strand.
CATCACAGAGCACAAACACTGAAGCTCGTCTCCATCCCGAGGCGCAATGCCGAGTCGCCGACACGGCGTTGTGACGACGGTCATGGCGCCGGGCAGGGCGTAGTCCCTTCCAGAGCAGGCACTTGTGCAAGGTGCCGACGTTCTGTACTAGGTGGAGCGCGATATGGCGACGGCGCCCGATACTGCGATACGCCCAGCTCGTAGACGGTTGGCCGCGACGCGCGCACTCGACGACGCAGACGGCCACGATGTCTCCGACGCCCAGCGTCGCGCCCGGTTGGTCGTGCCGCTGACGGACGCGTCGTGCACTACGACGTCCACGACGGCGCCCAGCACAACACTGGGTCGCGGCAGAGCGCCCAGCTTACTCTGACGCCTCAGCCGCGGCAGAGCGCGAACTCGATGACGCGCGAGGCTAAATGGCCTCGATCCCACCACCGCGGCTCTCGCCGCCTATAGCCGCACGGCCCGGCGCCAGCGCGTCTCTCGCTGTTGTGCCCAAGTGAGCCGCCTACGTCGCCGCCTCCTCTCCGCCGCCTCCCCTTCATTCTCTCGGAGGCCACCTTCCTCTGCCTTATGCGTCCTCTCTGTCGCCCCTCACTATTCCGGCTTCGCCGCCAACGCCGACGCCGACCGCGACGTCCGCTCCATCACGCGCGACCTCCGCGATGTCCCCAGGTTCCTAGCCAAGTACCTTGTCTCCGTCTTCCGCGGCGACTCCCGCCTCGTCCGCACCAGGGCCCGGCGTCTTGGCGCGCGAAGCCGCCAACACCCGCAACGCCTTCTTCGTCCTCCTTCCGCGGACAGCACCGCTGCTGCTGGGTGGCGGCGCGTACCTCGCCGGAGGGCGTACGTCGGCGCGGTCTGCCTGCGTGATGTCGGTGGAGGAGGATGGCGCCAGTGAATTCAGCGCCCTGCACACGAGCGACAAGCTCCTCGTCGGCGCCGCCAAGTTTTGGGCCTCGGCGGCCGTCTTCACGAATATCGACGGATGTGCCGTGGCCGTGCAGCTGGCATTCGGCGCTCTGATGGTGGACGACAGGATGGGCCTCGGTGTCTTTCTCCGGGTGGCCGTGGGAGGTTTTTTTTTGTAAAAATATCACAGCGGGAGATTAGTCAAACGTAGTGCCATTGCCATATGGGCCCACACGTCAGTTTTAGCTGTTGACCAGTAAGTTTAGTCACATACGGAGCTATACGATTTCCCAGACCGTATAATCACTTACATGTGTATATAGTGACCGTACTGAGCAAAATTTTAGTATAGTGACTAAAGTGAGCTTTCGACACTGGTCCGAGGACCATTGATGGATTTTACTCTTAATTAGTTTTTCCAATTGGGCTGTTACAAGGCTGCATCTCAGCCCGTCTTCTCCAAAGCTACAGCTCAGCCCGTCTCCACCGTTCTAGAAACAGCACCGCGTGGCCGAACAGAAAGCCTCGGAACCTTCCAGAACCAGCTGGATGCTTCTCGCCCCCATCCAAACCTATCCCCTCCTCACGAGATCCCCATTTCTAGCCCCATTCCTTCCTCCTGCCCCGTATCCTAGCAGGCGAGAGTCACCACCAGAACCATCACTCCTAAGTCCTAACCAACCAGCCGTCGCTTAATCTTAATGGCGTCCCCGCCGGCGCCGCCGTTCCTCCTCAAGACGTACGCGATGGTGGACGACCCCGGCACCGACGACACCATCTCCTGGAACGAGTCCGGCACGGGGTTCGTGGTGTGGCGGCGCGCCGAGTTCGAGCGCGACCTCCTGCCCAGGAACTTCAAGCACAGCAACTTCGCCTCCTTCGTCCGGCAGCTCAACACCTACGTGCGTCTCATCTCCTCCACACTCTACCGTCGGTCGGTTGATTTGGTGAAATTGGTAGATCCAGATTACGAATCATGCTGCGTTTCCTTTGCTCGTGTGTAGGGATTCAGGAAGGTCGGGCTCGACAGGTGGGAGTTCGCCAACGATTGCTTCAGGAGAGGGGAGAAGCGCCTGCTCGGGGCGATACAGAGGCGGAAGGGGACCGGCGCCGTGCCGCCGCCGCCGGCAGCGTCGGCGGCGATACCGACGGCGATACCGATCTCGCCCACGCCGACGAGCTCCGGCGGCGGGGATCCCGCGGTCTCCTCGTCGCCGCCGCCTCCTGGGCCGCCTGCGCCGGCGGCGGTGGCCGAACTGGAGGAGGAGAACGCGCGGCTGCGGCGCGAGAACGCGAGGCTGGCGCGGGAGCTCGCGCGCGCGCTCCGGGTCTGCGACGGCGTGCGGCACCTCGTCTCGCGGTTCGACCACGGCGTCGGCGGGGACGAGGAGGAGGACGAGAGGCCCGGCGGGAAGCCGACGCTGTTCGGCGCCGCCATAGGGAGCAAGAGGTCGCGCGAGGGTAGGGACGGCGACGAGGAGAACGGCGAAGACGAGGACGAGGAGCAAGAGGAGGAGGACGACGACGAGAGGCACGCCGCGCGGCGAGAGCGGGAAGCGGGCAAGGCTAGGAGGACGGAGCCGTCGGATCTGGACGTGCTCTCGCTGTCCGTGCGGGCGGCAGCGGCCGCAAGGCCTGACGGGCTTTCGTCGCGTGACAGGAAGAGCCCGTCGGTGGTGACACGGTACCGAAACCTCTAGGGCCTGGTTAGCGCTAGCGTATTGGTTGTGAGGACATGGCACCACTCCTCCATATTGGATTGAGGATTAGGATCCCTAAAAAAACACTGGCCTAGGATCAAATAGTGCAACGCTCTAGGCTAGCTCGTATTGTGATGTCTTTGTTGACATGGGATGGTATTTGACCTGACATGAGCTCCGTTTGCAAGATGGCAACCTGACATAGTTTTTACACATACATACACTTTCTTTATATCAAAGTTGAGACACTTATTTTAGGACAGAGTAAGTAGTACTGATGGAGCGTGAGCCGTGGCAAGCCATGTCTAAGGAAAATAGCAAGGAACACCTGGTAGGATATTTGGTACGGTACCACCGTACCATGTCATGTTTTTCGTTTGAGTTATTGGTTTTATCAAAACCTATGAAAATGAGAAAGTGAACAAATTGATTGTCATGGCAGATTGTAGAGTGCCATTCGCTAGGTTAGGATCGGGAACTTTTAGTTGATGAAATTTGCTGCCTCACCAAAAGGGTTTGGACCCTCCTCAAGGGACGGCTTGGTATCCAATCCATTGATCCGACCTCTTAGGCTCAACTCTCCTTCAACGAGTGGGGGCTTTTGATTACAAGCACATGCCCGAACCGGCGGGCAATCTCCACCCTCACATTGCTCGTTGTTTGAGCGTAATGCACGCGCGTTTAACAATAAGTGTGTACCGCCCTTAGCGATCTTAGATAGAATTAAGGTTGAGGTCCGGTTATGGGTTCTTGTGGGTGCCAAGTTTTTGGGCATTTTGATTCCGTGAGAGTAATCTTTGTTGTAATAACCGGTTACGATAAACTTGCATTTTTGCATTCCTTCTTATGGATGGGAACTTGTTACCGTTTAGCCAATGGTTAGGTTAACCTAACCTAACAAACAACCCAATGGGCCAAATGGATAACCCAGGAACCCATTAGGTTCGTCCCGAATGAACCAAGGGTTCACCTGAGTCCTCCTCTTCTCGACACCTACAGCTGCTCGGCTGCCTCGCCGTACACCCCCCGTCCGCCTCGCCGCCCGGCCACCTTGCTTCTCTGTGCGCCTCGCCGCCTGGCCACCTCGCCTCTCGCCGCCTTGCTGCCCGGTCACCTCCGCTTGCCTCCCCGAGCGCCACCCGGACGTCTCGTCGGTCAGCCCCCTCCCCTTCCTTCCCGAGCGCGGAATCGAGCCCAGAACAAAGACGTACGACATGCTTTTGCTCGCGCTTCGATTATGTCCGAGCCGCCCGCCATGAACGCCATTGTTGCAGGCTGAAGCTTTTGCCTTTGGGCCTTTTTCCTCTGTGACAACTCTCACCACCTGCACCCCGCACCAGCACGCCAAGCTGCACCCCCAGGCTAGCGCCCGCCCGCCAGCAACCCACGGCTTGCTGCCTGTCTTCATCGCGCTGTCGCATACACCTAAAGTCTGAAACTCGTTGGTTGAAGTTCAGTTAGCGTCACTATTACTGTTCATGTTATTTCGCTTCTGTACTCTGTCACAAACTCCGTCACAGTCCAGTGGCTTGCTCCTTCATTCATTTTTCAGGAATCCTGAGTTCAACTCTCAACCGAGGCATAGATTCTCCATTTTTCTGGGTTTGTTCTTTCCTGACAAGTACCTTGGTCCCGTCTTCTTTTTCCTGGTTTTATTTTGTGTCGATCTAAGCATCTAGTCTTTGGGTTGATATGACTAGCAAGGTTCGAACCTGGGTTAACCGTTTCTAACCTAATTAACCAAATGGTTAACCTGTTTATCCATTTAGACAAAATGGTTATTTAGGTTCTGAACCAAAAGATAAATGGTTAACCAAATCCCATCATGATTCCTTCTTAATCAACTGACGGGGCAAAGCTTTTACACACACCCCCCCCCCCCCCCCCCCCCCATTTCAAAAAAAAGTTGCTGGCTCAAGAAGACTTGGCGACCCAGAAAGACAGAAACGTGACTAGGGATCCCAGAGAGGTGGGAACTTTTTTCCGGAAAGGCAACTTGGAAAGACAGCTCAGAAAGGGGAATGAGAAGATAGTGCCCCGGGAGGCCTCGGAAGGCAGCATCCCATGAAGGTGGCCCTGATACTCTGATACGTGGTGATTCAGAGAGAGTGATGGTCAGGCACAGCCGCACAGGGAGGTCCAGCGACTCAAAATGTAGTGGCAGCACCGAATGAAGTTAGACATGGCAATGACAAGGTGCCCGGAAATGTTACTTTCCAAACATACAGTGAATGCGATGCCAACCCTAGCCCTCTCGCGACGCGATGGCGACTCCGCGGCCGCCGCCGCCGCCTAGCTCCACCCAGCCAGCCCCTCCCCCTTCCAAGCCTTCCCCTCCATCTCCTAGACCTTCCTCTCGAGGTGCTGCCCGTCTCAGAGATGCCGGGGTCATCCCCGGCCTCCCCCACCCGCCACCGCCCCCTACCGGCGGCGGCCGCCCCGGCCCCGTCGCCCACCGTCTCTCTGCGCCCCCACCAGGTCCCGCCGCCCCCACCTGCTGAGATTCCGGCCGGAGTCACCCCCCAGGTCGTGCTGCTCCCCCAGGATCCGCCGCGGCCTCCTCTCCGATCCATGGTCGTCGGCAACCTCTGCTCCCTGCCAGGCGGGGAGGTGGTGCCCTGGTCCGTGCCTGTGGTTTGGAGGTGCCGGAGCTGGCCGCTTGCCCGCCCAGGCCACCATCTCCTCCAGCTCGCCCCCCAATCTTGCCTGAGCTTCCGCTTGCGGCTTCAGAGGGGATTTGGGAGGAGGTTGGGGGACGGCGCCGCCCGCGGCTGGAAAAGGCACCTGCCCCGCCTACCAGGAAGGAGACCGGACTCTCCCCTGCTTTCAAGCGCAGGACCTTCGGCCTCTGCTTCCGTTGCTTGGAGCCGGACCACTTCGTCGCCGGCTGCCGTGGCCCTGTCCGGTGTCTGGGTTGCCGGGACGCTGGCCATCGCGAGAGAAGCTGCCCGACGCGCTTTTCAGCTAGTCAAGCGCCAGACCTTCGCTCTCCTCCGGCGCCTCCGTGCCATTCAAGGGACAAGGCCGATGGCCTCACGTCTCGCTCCGGCTGTGGCTCGCCTTCGGCATCTTCTCGTCAACCTCGGCGCTCCTGGGCAACAATTTTGGCTCCTCTGGGTGCGCTCAAACCGGTGGCTGAGCCGCGGGAATCGGCGGCCGATGCTGCCTGCCCGGTCACGGTTTTGGGGCCTCTCCTTGCAGCTCAAGCCGAGGCTCTCAGCTCTGGGCTTCAGGCCATGTTCGCAGCTCGTTTGGACGAGGTGTTCTTGCCCCTTCGCGAGGTGGTCGCCGCGGTGCAGGGTTGGACTGAGCAAGTTTCGGCCCTTGGGGAGCTCATGGAGACCATCGGTGGTAGGCTTGCTCTCATCGACTCCTCGGCGTCGGACAAGCTTGTTGAATCTGCGCCGCTCGATGTGTCCAGTGGCAAGGATGCTTGTGCAACCGTTGTGGATGGTTGTTCATCTGACGGTGTGATGGCGCAGTCTTTGGAGGGTGACCCTCCTGATTTGGATTTTGTCCTTCCGGAGATGGTCCTTCAAGGCGTGGAGGAACAAGTTGCCATGGATTCCACCTTCACGCCTTTTGTTGCTTCGGAGGACGTTTTCCCGGTGATGCAGGGTCCCCCGATGAAGGACCTTGGAGTGGAGATGCCTTTGGCATTGGAGGAGTTGGCGGATTCTGTTACTCCTAGCCCGGAGGAGAAGATCGCGAAGGTGATGGCTCAGTATGACACGCCTGAGCCACAGGAGATGATCTTGCCTTCTTTGATGATGGAGCTCTGCCGTGAGATTGCTAACATGCCCAAGGACAAGCAGCTTCGGATGGATGTTCCCACTTTGGCAGAGAGACAGAGCACCCGATTGGACAAGAAGAACAAAGAGTGTGACATTCCGGTTGCCAAGCGTGCCGAGTTCAGATTGGCAGGGTCTTTTGGAGATCTTCCGAAGGGAAATGCTTTGAAGAAAGGCTCCGAGGAAGAGGTGCAAGACAAGATGAAGCCTTATCTTCGATTGTGTAAGCATCCATCTTCGCCCATGGCGCTCCAAGCAATTCGTGAGTTGGTAAAAGTTAATGGTTAGTGGTTGTACTCTTGTGGCTAGGCGCAAGCTCTCCCTTTGTCGGGTGAGTGATCTCCGGGTGGTGTTGCCTGTTGCCGATTGCAAGGTGTCTCCGATGGCCTTGGGCCTAGGAAGTCTTGTTTCCGGCTCCGATGATGTGCCTTAATTCCTGTTATAGTGTTTTGCGTGGTTTTTGCCGGTTCCCATAATTAACCGTGCTTTGTATGGGTTTGGATCCGGTTTCCCTTCTAAACTGGATCAATTCTTTCTCCTTCTTATAATGAAATGGCAGAGCTCCTGCCGGTTACAGTCAAAACAAGGTGCCCGAGAGAAAGTCAAAACCAGCGCGAATGTAAGGCTAAGTTCTAAGCCAACACAGAAGGACAAAGGCGGTTTAGTCCAGGATGAAGCCGGTGAATAACTTACCTAGTTTACAGCTAGAGTTCGATTTAGACTGTCAATTGTTATGAAGTCTAATACTTATAAGTTGGCCGTCTCAAATATATGTAAGAGGTCAACAATCGCAATATATCGATACAACCTTACTTTTAACCTCAAACTCTTATTCATGTTTCCGTTTTTCAACACTTCAGGTGAGTTCATCAAATATCGACAACCGAGTTAGAGCGGCCAAGCCCAGGTTAGTTCAGCCCATAGTCACCGGCCAAGCCCAGCTTAGTTCAGCCCATAGTCACCGGAACCTCGGATGGCGTCCCTCCCGAGGAATTGGGGCTTCGGGTCCTCGAAGTGTCGGCTTAATTGTCTTGCGTGTCTCGCTTTAAGCCAGCTTCTTGCAGTGCGATTTGTGGAGTTTCTTTCTCGGCAACGCGTGTACACTTAGTGTTATGTGCGCTAACAGAAATATATTGCAAATCAGTACATTAAAAAGTGTTATGGATTTAAATTCTACGAAAAAACCATTAGTGTCACTCCCACACTATTAAGTTCAGAACATTCAAAAATTCTTGCAGGCTCTACCAGGAGAAAAGGCGCGGTGCCACATAAAACACAATAGAACCTTCAGTATGTGAAAAATCAACTGAAGTTGAAGAAATATAAACCATCTCCTTTTTTCCATACAAATCATTACACTCCGGTTCCACGGACTCCACTATCAGCACTAACGGAACAAGGTTTGATATACACCACCTCCTGGGACCAGGGTCAACAAAACACGAGAATAACTGGAAAAAAACTTCAGATAGCTCTAATCACCTAGATAAAAATAGATAGCACTAATCGCCGTACCTAGCAACCACTTCCACACACCAAGGTAAGATTGTCTCAACCAAACATGTCTCCAGAGAACAGAGGGAAAAACGCCACAAAACCTAAACGAACGACATAACCGAAAGTAATACGCAGCGATAGACACAAATTTACAGAACCAGGAGCAACGCACCAGTGCAAGTTAAATCGGCTAAATCAAAGAGGCACCTGAAAATAATGGAGTAAGCTTCCCAGTTGTTGATCTAGGTTATATCGCTTCAATATCATTTACATCAGAAGACATATAACGTGTCAAGTATTGTTCACTGTTTTGCTATTCATGTATAAACATAAATTTTTCAAATCACATTTTGCAAATAGATTTTGCTATCATCTACTTACCAGAAGAATACAATATTTAGATGCTTGGTTCTGAAGGAGATAGCCCAGCCCTTTCCTTTTCGGCATCTTCGCACCACCAAGGCTGTTCATGTTTCCTGCTAAGTGCTGGAAGAGGCAGAACATAATGTGGCAGCGTGTGAAAGAAAAACTGAAAAATTAAGTTCTACTAAGAGAATATCAGAAATGCTCGCGGGCGGTTTACCTGGTAATCCAGAATGTATTAGCATTGCTATCTGCAGCAAAGATTTAATTTCCCTGGGGTGGCAGAATTCTGTTCCCACTGGTGGCTGCTAGGCTTTCCACATGGACATTGAACTGGGAAAGACCAAGGTATAAATTTTTATAACGAAGATCCTGGAAGACAGAAAAGAGGAATACATTTTAGAACTAAGATCCTGCAATACAGAAAAGAAGAACTAAGATCCTGCAATACAGAAAAGAAGAATATACTTTCAGAACGGCTTGCTTGCAAGACAGAGAACATACCGGTCTTCTTTTCTGTCACGTCACATGAGGTACTAGTGAAATTACTTCACCTGTAAAGCTTCTCTTCTTTGTCGGGGGAGTTTGTCTTCTTCAGAAATCACCTACTAAAGCCTCTTTGCTTCTTCCTCAGTTGGCATCAAATGAGGTAGTAGCCATTATAATGCTGGGACGCCATTAATCCATTATGCATAAAGATACCTTATAGCATATGCTGCATTCATTTCCAGCTGCGTGAGCATATACTAATTTGCATCTTCTCGTCGAAACTATACAAACAGAGCAATCTGCGAAGTTACAAGCCTTCTCATGGAAATAAATAGTTAACACCCAATTTGTTCTTCTTCACACCAAACATCTGATAATTATCCTGGCATGCCATGCTCTGAATTTAACAAGTGCACTAACATCAAAAACTTACATAATAACTTAAAAGCGCAAACATAAACACAAAAATAAGAATATAATCATTAGGAAGGATGGCGTGTTAATCATATAATAATACAGGAAAAGTAAGCTAGAAGCCCACAATATTTATCAGACATTATGCATGACCAAATGTTTGGTGTCGACAAACTTGTGCACAGTGACTCTAAAAGAACAGACCTAAGTGCAGTTTTGACTGTATAATTTGGCAAGAAAAGAAAAGGTTCACTCGATTGCCACATTTGAAGGAAATAAAGTTAAAAGGAGGAAGATTAGGTTCAGCTGGACTGCAGATAACAAATGGATAAGATATATTTGCATGTATCCATGAGCTATGCAATTTCAAATTTCTTATTACGTACCTATTTCGTAGATATGCCAAGGACATGTGCAAACCCAGACGGAATTACTAACCAAGACACATCTTACTGCCAACTAACATCTTGCAGTTTCTTCTTCATAATCCTAAAACTCTGCTGCCCAGTTTCCGACCAATTGAATGAAGCGCCCCTATTTAACATGTCTGCAAATATAGGTACTTTAGATGACACATCCTTCACAGGAACATCGTCATAATCTGCATGAATGGACAATTTGCGGAGTCATTACATAATCCAAAGACAAACGAACTGAAATAAATGTAATTCTTCACATTTTTTTCTGACTTAATGTAATTCTTCAGATACGATAACACTAGAGGCGAAGTGCACATGCCACTAGAAACACATATCCGCTGTGAATATCTAAGGTAAAACCAGCGGGCATGTGCATGTGTTTTGATATTAATGAAATGGTGCAGAAGATCAGGGAGCAAATAACAAAACAAATCCAATATTCAACCCTGAATTATTGCACAAGTTCACTTTTGAACCTTAGACTCTGAAACAAGGTGTTTTTAACCTTTAATTAAAAATAAACGGTTTCAAGTTCAAGGTTAGAATGTGAACTTAGCAATAGTCAGGGTTGAAAAGTGGACATTTTTCTGCAAAAGATAATGGCAATATGTTTAATTATTGCCAAGAAACATCAACAGTAACGTGCCGTTTCGTCTCACCTGAAGACCTTGGAAGATGATATTGGATTTTCAAAAATGTGGAGGCACTATTATCCTTTTTATGGCACAAAACTCGTAGAAGGGTATGGACATCATGCGCATGTCTTCTTCGAGCAGTTGCGGGTTCAATATGTTGCGACATACGCTCACTTTCTTCCATCAGCAAATCAATGATTGCATCAGCCTGAAAAAACAGCATGCATAACTTTCCTTTAGTTAGTTACCGAATACTCAATTACATCTGATGGACCTTTGAAAATACTGAAGCAAAAAGAGTATTGGACCTTTAGCACATAGAGGTCTAAAATCTGCTGAGCTAGTTTAGCCTCCTTCTCAATTAAATCTGATGGCAAACCTTGGCCTTCTGCTATAAAGAGATCCTAGGAGAAAATATTTCACATTCATGAGAAATAAATCATGCAATCATGTGTACATTTTCACAAAGGAATCAACTTGTTGAAATGATATGCTAGATGTCTTTGCAAAATTCTTGCTACTTTCTAACCATGGTAAGTACGACACACATTTGTTTAGTCTTATTTGTTCACCTTAAGCATAGCTAGATCAGCTTTCATCAAGTCCACATCTGTTTCCAAAAATGCGCGGGATGGACCTCCATCCAGTAGGACCCAAATGAATCCTTCCTATTAAAATGAACATTTGAAATTTAACCATCATTTGGTTTAAATTAAATATTGAAAAAACTGCACCCATGACAGCATGGGAAGATAGATATATACCATGCATGCTTGAAAAACCCTCAGCACAACTCCATCTCTTAACACATCAACAATTAGATCACATACCTGATCAAGAACCTACAGCATATGTCGAGTTCATCAGTTAATAAAACTAAAAGGAGGACATGGTTACCAACTGAACACATGTAGGTAATTAGGTTTCTCAAGTTTGGATTCACTACTTGTTCAATTGTAGGGATAAAAATCTCCATGCGCGCAGTTTCAACGCTAGTACGGTACAAGGAGAAAAGAAGTGAGTCCCTCATATCCCAGAATACAGCCCTTGTTCCTGCAAAGCATCCTGAAACTCAAGTGATCTATATCGAGATAATGTTTTTTTCCAAAAAGACCAGGTTAATGAAAACACAAAAGAGTGCAAGATTATTTTCCTTGTACATTTGAAATAAATTTTGGTTTTGATTTTGCTCATTAGAGAACACAGAAAAATTCCACGATTGTAGCAATAGTACATCAACATGACCTATCATCGCCTTACCATGGTGAACTAGTTGTCTAACTGAATAGCAGCTCAGTTCGACATGCAATGAGCTAGTTGTACTATTATGGCTTAGTGGGGCAATTTATATACAGGTTACAAGGATTAAAGCGCTAAGCACAATTAAGCGCACGTCTAAGCGCAGTTAAGCGCTAGGCGTGCGCCACCTTACCATGGTGAACTAGTTGTCTAACTGAATAGCAGCTCAGTTCGACATGCCTGAGCTAGTTGTACTATTATGGCTTAGTGGGGCAATTTATATACAGGTTACAAGGATTAAAGCGCTAAGCACAATTAAGCGCACGTCTAAGCGCAGTTAAGCGCTAGGCGTTTGGTCTCCTCTCAGTGCCTAAGCGGGCTTAAGCGTGCTTTTTATAACCTTGAGTGCAGAGATATACAATCTACTCTAATATAAAGCAGCTCAAGAAAGAAAACTCAGCTACAAATTGTATACACTATATACGTCGCAGGGATTTCATTCGTATCCATATATTTCCCCTTATGCAGCCAAAGGAGCACAACAGCTTACCAAGCTAGTGGTGGATTTACAGACTTACAGTTACAGTAATTCGATGGCAACTCTGGAAGTAAACAGTCATGTGCATGTTACTGTAGATTTTTTTTTTCATGAATACGAAAATGCTCTGCAGCATATCGTTGTTGTAAGTCCACCACTAACTTGGTAAGCTGCTGTATATATTCCCAGGATTCTTAAAGAGTTAAACATATAAGTACAAAATAGCACAAGTTTCAAATAGGTTGCCTGTCCACTGAAATGTCATGACTACAAGCTATCAACTACAATCTGTTCTTAAATACACTTGCATAAAGTGTATTCTAGTAACAAATAAAAGTGCAAATTGTGAAGAGCGCAGACTAAGTAGCTCACCAATGAAGTTCAAGATTGTGTCAGTTGTATTCACGGCAGTCCTTCGCACATCATCGAATATTGTAAATAACTCATCAATCGATTCATCAGACGGTGAATTTGTCGAGGTATCTCCATCGCTACCCATATAAGACAAGTAGTCTAACAATCCCACAGCTGTAACAAAATAAGTACAGGAATAGAAACTGGTTAAATGTATCATCAACAAAGAAGTACAGGAACAAAGACTTGTTATGTAGTATAATTTATCATCAATAAACTGCAAGTCATCAATCGATTAATCACATGCTGGTTTTTTCTCTCGAGAAAACTACTTTTTTTTTTCTCTCGAGAAAACTATTCACTAGCCAGATAAGACAACTGGTTCACTAACTCCACAACTGCAAGTAAAGTAGCGCAAGTTATCATCCTACACCTGGCAAACTCCACATATAAACAATACTCCCTCCGATTGGAAATGGTTGGCACATACTCCCTCCGTTCCACAATATAAGATGTTTTAGGTTTAACATATGTTGTTTAGATTCGTACCAAAATGATGAACATGTACACTAAAACATGTCTAGATACATGTGTGTACATATGAATGTGGAAAAAAGCTAAAACATCTTATACTGTGAAACGGAGGGAGTATTTGTCAAAATACGGATGTATCTACACACTAAAATACGGATGTATCTACACACTAAAATACATCTAGATACATCCGTATTAAGACTAATATGTGTCAATCATTTCCAATCGGAGGGAGTAACTCATAACGACATAACCCTTGCTTATGGTATACAACAGTGGACAGTCTAAGTACATGGCACAAATGGGCTCAAATTTCTTAAGACCAAAGGTCCTAGTCCTGCATATGAAGTTCCTCCAGAGCAGCCGTTGAACACAACAAATTTTGTTTCTGGGGTAGGTTTTATTGGGTTTTTTCTGGAAACAGACCAGCCAAGTACTGAGTGTGATTTCAGAGTCGTATAAGAAATGACGTGGACCACCAGAAGTGGGTTGTTTCCATTTTCTCGACCAATGCATTGAATATCAACCGTGTTTGATATGAAAAAATACAGAACAACAAAGTTATTGGTATTGCTGTGAGTTTCGAGACACTTAGTTGTTCTCTAGATTTAAACAAAGAAATTAGTTGAATGTTTCTGGAGCTATAACAACGAAGTATACTAGAACTAAGAAATGCTAGTTAGTCCAAAGCATCTTTCTGGATCTATAACAAAATCTTACTGCTAATCTTTCCACAGCGCAGCACTGTAACTTAAACCTGGGCCTCAGAAGGTGGATTACCTGACTGGACATCAACCCAGGATTGTTTGATCCCCTCTTCTATCGTATCAAGTTGATCCCTAATATACTGCAGCATTCAGGAAACAGATGGGTCATAAGAAGAACAACACTAAAAATAACTGATGTTGTGACAAGAATAAAGGAAAGCAATTCTATTTATCTAGACTATGTAGAATATTACAAATGCTGACAAAGTCATAGACCTTTTGCGGAACCATTTCATAACAAGAATCAGGGATGTCAACATGGAGGGATCGAGCAGGTAAGGCTATCTCAAACCCATCAACGCCAGCGGGCACTCTCCCGGCCCTCCTTTATGGACATACAGTATGGTACAAAACTGGAGGTGCGACATGTTGTAAGGGACTAAAATGTACAGCTGCACGTTAATTGGCAGTGAGGTGCTGTTAGTTGTCTCAGTCTTACTCTCATTGAGAGAGGATGGCACTAGAAGAGTTGGGGCAATTTTCCTTGGTTTTATTTCTCACACAATGTCATACTCAACCTGAGAGGTTGGGTTACATACTTATAGGCTGCTAGCCAGCCACGAATATGCTAGATGCTAGTCTAAAGCTAGTCAAGGGTGATGCTGTCCTAACAGCCAGATCCTAACAGCCAGTCCTAACAGCTATCCTATCCTAACTGCCTGTCCTTAGTACAAGGACCATGTGTGCTGCAGCCTGCAGCCCCACAGAGACCAAAGACCAAACCCCACAAGACTACAGTACATAGACTTATCCATCATTCTCCCCCTAAGTCTTGTGCGTTGTCTTGTGGACGGGCTGAGCCATCCCAATCCTGGAGCAGAGGTCAAGGAACTTGATCCTCCCAAGGGGCTTGGTGAGTAGATCAGCGAGCTGGTCCGTGGTGTTGATGTAGCTCGCCTTGATGCTTCCTTCCTCCAAACAGCTTCGGATGAAATGATGTCTCAGCCGGATGTGCTTGCTCCGTTCATGAAAAACGGGGTTCTTTGCCAGGGCCAGAGCGGACTTGCTGTCCACCATCAGCTGCACTGCTCGAGCTTCTCGGCCGAGGAGATCTCCAAGCAGTCGAGCCAGCCAGAGGGCCTGCGTGCAGGCTGTGGAGGCCGCCATGTACTCGGCCTCGCAGCTGGACAAGGCAACCACCTGTTGCTTGACCGATTGCCAGCTCACGAGGCACTTGCCAAGGAAGAACATGATCCCGCTAGTGCTTTTGCTGGTGTCGATGTCGCCGGCGTGGTCGCTGTCGCTGTACCCGATGAAGTCTGCCGCCCCAGGACCTCTAGGGTAGTGAAGGCCATGGTCGAGAGTCCCCGCAACGTAGCGGATGATCCTCTTCACAGCCTGCTCATGCTCCGTCGTCGGCCGCTGCATGAAGCGACTAACGTAGCCGACGGAGAACGCCAAGTCCGGCCGAGTGTGGGCGAGGTAACGAATGCTCCCCACAAGACGCCGGTACTGTGTAGCGTTCACTTCCTTCGTCGTGCTGTCACGGCTCAGTTTCAGCCTCTCCTCTATCGGGGAGAGAGCTGGGTTGCAGTCCGTGAGCTGAGCTAGCTCAACGATGCGCTTGGCGTAGGTGATCCGGGAGTGATCCTGGTGCACCTCGATCCCCAGATAGAAGGAGAGGAGCCCCAGATCACTCATCTGGAAGGCAGCTTTCATCTCCTCCTTGAACACAGCCACCTCTGCATTCTTGATGCCGGTGATCACCAAGTCGTCGACATAGACGCCCACCAACAGGGCATTTCCTCCGCTGCCCCGTCGGTAGACGGCCGCCTCGTGCGGGCTTTGCTTGAAGCCCATCGTCTTCAGCGTGGAGTCGAGCTTGGCATTCCACGCCCTTGGTGCCTGTCGGAGGCCATAGAGAGCCTTGTGCAGTCGGAGTACCTTGCCCTCCTTGCCGGGGATCACAAAACCCGGCGGCTGCTGCACATAGACCTCCTCCTTCAATTCGCCGTTGAGGAAGGCCGACTTGACGTCCATGTGGTGGACACACCAGCCCTCCTGGGCAGCTAGTGCAAGGATGAGCCGCACGGACTCCATCCGTGCCACAGGAGCGAAAGCGTCGTCAAAGTCGACCCCTTCCCGCTGCAAGAAACCACGCGCCACCAAGCGAGCCTTGTGCTTGACGATGGCGCCGGCCTCATCCCTCTTCAGCTTGAACATCCATTTCAGGGTGATCGCGCGATGACCACGAGGGAGATCAGGAAGTTCCCAAGTGCGGTTCTCCTTGACCGCATCCATCTCCATCTGCATCGCAGCGCGCCATGCTGCGTCTCTATCAGCCTCTGCAAAAGAGTGAGGCTCACCGTCATCATGCGCAAGCTGTAGCTGCGCCTCCAAGTCGCGCGGCACTAGTCCCGGCACCGGCTGGTCACCGAGTAGGTTCTCCACCGTACGGTACCGCAGTGGCTCATCGTCATGATACGCATCGATGCGCTCCTCGTCGTGAGGGAGCGGGGATGCGAACTCCACCGGGCTGTGCGCTGGTGGTGATGTAGACGTGCCCGGAGGAGTGGCTGCCGGTGCTGGAGTATGTGGCGGCGCTGGCTGAGGTGCCGTCGGTGTAGTCAACACCGGGGTCGATGGAGTCTTGGGGGCCGAAGTAGACGTGCTCAGCGAAGAGGAGCTGCCTGCTCCCCCAGCCTCCTCGAACTGGACGTACTCGATGATGAGGTCGTCACATGTCGGGGTCGAGCCGTCGTCCACCGCCTTACCCCACGCCCATCCTCGCCCTTCGTCGAACACGACGTCTCGCGCCGTGCGCACACGCTGTGTCTTGGGGTCGAGGATGCGGTAGGCCATCGAGCCTGCCGAGTAGCCAATGAACACTCCCGGAGTGCTCCTGTCGTCAAGCTTACCGGTGTGGCCGAGCTCCTTGGCGAACGCGAGGCAGCCGAAGACCCGCAGGTTGGAGGCCGCCGGCTTTCGTCCATGCCAAGCCTCATACGACGTCCTGCCATCGAGCGCCTTGGTAGGAGAGCGGTTGAGGATGTAGACGGCTGTCAGCACCGCCTCTCCCCAGAAGACAGCCGGCATCCCTCTCTGCTTGAGGAGGGCCCGAGACATCCCCACGACCGTCTGGTTGCGCCGTTCGACGACGCCGTTCTGCTGTGGGCTGTACGGCGCGGAGTAGTGGCACTGGATGCCTCTTATCAGCGCAATACGACGCGAATTCAGCTGCTGTGAATTCGCCGCCGTTGTCGGTGCGCAGCACACGCAGCTTGCGGCCGCACTCAGCCTCTGCAGCAACCTGCGCACGCCTGATGGCGTCCGCTGCCTCCCCCTTGCTGCCGAGGATCACCACCCACATGTAGCGGGAGAGATCGTCGACGAGCAGCAAGAAGTAGCGCCGTCCTCCTGGTGTGGCCGGTGTCACCGGGCCACACAGATCCCCATGCATGAGCTCGAGCTTCTCCTTGGCTCTGAAACTCGCCTGCTGGGGAAAAGGGTGTCGTCTGTGCTTCGTCAACACACAGACGTCGCAGAACTGCTCCACATGGTCGAGGCATGGCAGGCCTCGTACCATCTCCTTGGCACTGAGCCGCTTCAGGGCCTCAAAATGAAGGTGCCCGAAGCGCTCGTGCCACTGCCACGCCTCGTCGTCCCGACGAGCTGCGAGACAGATAGGTTGTGCCACCTGCACATCAAGGACGTAGAGCCGGTTTGCGCCTCGGGTTACCTTAGCAAGAAGGCGATGATGACGATCCCAGATGCGTAGGATCCCATGCTCGATCAGCACGCGCGAGCCGTTCTCGTCCAGCTGTCCCAAGCTGATGATGGAGTTCCTCAGCGCAGGGATGTAGTAGACACCGGTGAGTAGCCGGTGCTCACCGGTCTTGGCGATGAAGATGACGGAGCCGACGCCCTTGATCTCTACGGCGGAGGCATCCCCGAACTTGACGGAGCCTCGTACGTCGGAGTCGAGCTCGGCGAAGAACTCTCGTCGACCGATCATGTGGTGGGTGGCGCCGGTGTCGAGGCACCACCCGCCAGTCTTGTCGCTGCCAAAGCCATCGCCGAGGAGGGCGTGCGCCTTTGGCTCGTCCAGGTGGAGGAGAGCTGCTGCGGGCGGTGCCGCAGGGGATAGTTCGACGCTGGCATGCGTCATGAACAGAGCTGCGTCCTCCGCAGCCTGTGCGACGTGGGCCTCTGCAGCCTGTGCGACGTGGGCTTGGCCACGTCGTGGTTGTTTGCACTCCCTGGCCCAGTGGCCAAGGTGGCCGCAGTTGTGGCAGCCGTCATCCTGTGCCGGCTTGGGCCTGCCGGCTGCGCCTCCTCGGGCACCTCCATGAGCATCACCGCGCCCCCTGCGCGGCCTGCCACGCCTGCGGCTGCCCGTTGTGGAAGAAGGCTCCCCCTTCTTCCCGTTGCCGAGGCCGGCATCCCACTGCTCCCGAGACAGGAGCAGCTTCCCACCGGTGGTGATGGGCCCCGAGAGAGGCTGTGGCTCGTCGGTGTCGACGACCTTGAGGCGACCTATCGCCTCCTCGATCGTCATCGTGGAGAGGTCCAGCAGAGACTCGATAGAGCGAGCCATCTGCTTGTACTTCTCGGGGATGCACCGGAAGAGCTTCTCGACAGCCCTCTCCTCGTCGTAGGTAGCATCGCCGAACTGCACCATTTTCTGCAACAGAGTGTTGAGACGGAGAGCAAAATCATCAACGTCCTCACCTGGCTTGAAGGCCAGGTTCTCCCACTCCTTGCGAAGTGCTTGCAGGGTGGATTTGCGGGCACGGTCGCTGCCGATGCGTGCTGCGGCGATGGCGTCCCACGCCTCCTTGGCAGTCCGCTTGTTGGAAAGCGAGAACTGCATCTCGGGCGGGACTGCGGCGATCCTCATGCTGGTCGACGGCATCGTCCTGGACCGCCTCCCACATGTGCCGCACCTGGAGCCTGACCCTCATGATCGCGGCCCACTCGACGTAGTTGGTTTTGGTGAGGGTAGGCCACCCCACACTGGGACCAACGTCCCTGACCACAGTCCGGACCCCGTGGAGGCCTCGGCCTTGGTCATCCCAGCCGCCGTCGCCGTGCGCGCCTCCTCTAGGAGCGCCACCGCGAGCGTGCTCGGCTGCCCACTGCGCCGCCCGCTCTTGCGCCGCGCCGTCGCGGTCTGCGTCGACGCTGCCTTCAGCGGACTCGGAGCTCTTGGCGCTGCCACGCAACGCCTTAGCCTCCGCTGTAGCCAGATGTGCTGCCTCCGCCGTCGCTGCTGCTTCTACCTCCGCTCTGGCTGCTGCCAGCTCCGCAGCTGCCAGCCTCGACGCCCTTGCCGCTGCTGCAGCGGTTGCCGCAGTCTCTCGCTCACGCTCCTCTGCCTCTGCGCGCTCGGCCTCCTGCCGACGCCGCATGCTCGAGGTAGCCGTGTGCTGAGAGAGACCTGTGGACATGGCTCGCTGCTGGGGGGCTGCAGGCTGTTTCTGACGAGCTGCTGCTCGACAACCCGGAGGGAGGAAGGTAACCAGGGACAGTCGGAACTGCTACCGGCTGGGGCTTCTCTGCTCCCGGAGAAAGGGGATGGCAGGAAACACTCAAACTACAAGACAACCTGGCTCTGATACCACTTGTTAGTTGTCTCAGTCTTACTCTCATTGAGAGAGGATGGCACTAGGAGAGTTGGGGCAATTTTCGTTGGTTTTATTTCTCACACAATGTCATACTCAACCTGGGAGGTTGGGTTACATACTTATAGGCTGCTAGCTAGCCACGAATATGCTAGATGCTAGTCTAAGATGCTAGTCTAAAGCTAGTTAAGGGTGATGCTGTCCTAACAGCCAGATCCTAACAGCCAGTCCTAACAGCTATCCTATCCTAACTGCCTGTCCTTAGTACAAGGACCATGTGTGCTGCAGCCTGCAGCCCCACAGAGACCAAAGACCAAAGACCAAACCCCACAAGACTACAGTACATAGACTTATCCATCAGGTGCTACTTGCAAATGCTGTGCTCATAGTCATATGAGGCAAGTGGCTTGTTGTGATTTAACCTATGACAAGGAGGTCTTACACAATTGGGTGAGAGGTGAGGAGTGGTGAAGCTATTTATTACATATTTTGATTAATATTTAGGTATCCATGTCCACCCAGAGATATTCATGTCAGCCCTCTGTGCCCACACTAAGGAATGAAGACTGCCATTTTTCACACGTGCTTTGAGGAATTCAAAATTACTAAAAATAAACCTTTATTTCTACAACCATTGAATCTATTTGATTATTGATCTATATCTGTAGTTTGTGGAAGTTCCATAAACTGAAGAACATCGGCCATCTAGGATATGCAGATCAGAGATGCATTGCTGAAAGGGTTTAATGAAAAGGTCCAGTCATGCAGCTTGAGAGGGGTCAACCAAAATGACTCACCTGAAGGGTGTTGAGTTTCACACATAATTTTGGCACTGTCAAATTGTTCAATTTAATAGCCACCTTTTCTTCAGAAACTGCAGGCTCAATAAGTTTCCTTTTTGCAAATGGATTAATTGATTCTGCATAACGTGTCAAGACTGGCGCAGTAGGAAGCAGGGTAGCTCTAGAAACTGCAATCGAGAAAGAAGAGATGAAGAAAACAGTTATTAATTAACAAAATGAACAGTAAGCAATTAACATGTTTTTAAAAGATTAAAAAAATAGATGGTAGATATTTGTGATATTGCCAATGCTATCGTGCTTGATAAATATTAGCGCATCAGTTAAAAATCAAAGAACATGATGGCTGTGGTCCACAGCCTCTAGCTGTTTGATGCAGATGATACAGGAGCACTACTTGGCATAAATTACAGCAATACTGGATGAAAGAACCTCATGTGCAATCAGACATTCTTAGAAGGCGAGTATAACATCATTTGCAATTAATAATTTGATGAACCGTAAAAAATATCAGTACTAAGATATACTCCCTCCGTTTCACAATATAAGATGTTTTAGGTGTTTCACATATTGTACAGATTCGGAATAAAATGAGTGGACATATACACTAAAACATGTCTAGATACATGTGTATACAGGCGAATGTGGAAAAGGACTCAAACATCTTATATTGTGGAACAGAAGTGAACATATACATCAAGCAACAAAGAATGGATTTCACGATGGATATTATGCAGTAATTTCGTTCAATTGTACACCTTTTGCTGCTAGCACCCTTCACTCACTAAGGATTT
Organism: Poa annua; assembly: GCA_026929855.1. NCBI lineage: Eukaryota > Viridiplantae > Streptophyta > Magnoliopsida > Poales > Poaceae > Poa > Poa annua. The sequence goes on from CM049433.1 coordinate 80,924,771, forward strand.
GCCTTGCATTTCCCTTAAAGTGTTCGGCAATGGTGTGCAAACAAGTAGTAAAACAAGTATAAAAATGCTTACTGGAACAAAGCTTTGGATAATAACATCTTAACTGGTACTGGTGGTAGCAATATGATTGGTACACTGACACATGGAAAGTAGGATAGATGGAGATGTTTGGACAGTAGTCTAACTCAGATTCTGGAATGGGTGTAGGGAAAGTTATATAATATATTTAGTTAAAGCTACATAAGGTTGTAAATGTCCAATAATCCAAGAGCTAGTTTAAATATGTACTGAAAACAAGACTTGTAATCTTTGAACCAATACATGATGGTTCACATTAAATACCAACACATAAACCTAATGATACCCATTCACAGATCTGTTAATTGTAAAACTAGTTGCATGGATGCATAAGTGATGCCGAATCGGTGTGGTCTTGCCAAAAAAGATAATATAGGTCAACAATTGACTTATAAGGAGAGTGCCGTAACATAACGCACCTAATGTGGTGAGATTAAGACTAATAGTCATTTCCTGTCACGCCTACTGCAAATGTACTGTTACAAACAAGACCTTGTGGGTCCAAGATAGGGCATTGACATTTACGTAAACCTAAGGAATACCTTGTTGGTTTTCCATGTGAAGCAAATAGACTTGAAGGCTGCTAGTGATTCCTATAAGTAGACTCCGCAGGTGGACAATATCCAAAGGTAGACTCGAGTTGAAAAACTGATCAATGGTCTGCACATAAACTGATCACATAAGCCCCAAGCAAGTATAAGTGCAATGATTACATTAATTAATTGACTGAACACTTAAGGAAAAATGTGAGACCATAGTAGAACAGCATTCAGGTAGTGAGTGGAAGATGTAGATGGAAGGTTCTGCCTTCACACCGAACTTCCAGATATTCAGATTGCATTAAGATCAAATGGCATCACTAGTAATCAGCATGCTTTTGTAAAGGAACCCCATACAGTATAAATAAGAACCCAAATACATGTGAATGAACACTTGAACCCAGGTGGTGGAATTGTACATCCACTCCCCCAAACCAAGTGAGCTAGGCTCGCTTCATGGTAATCAATATTCTTTACCGTGAAATCCTATGTTTACTAATGAAGTTTGCACCATGTAATCCAAAAGCAATAGATTTTCTTCTTCTTTTCTTGAGGAACATACGGTGGCAAATGAGCTCAGTAGAAGAAAAGCTTACCTCCTCCACAATGCGGAAGACTTCAACCATAGATGTTGCTAGTTTCCGGTGAGCTGATAAAGGCACCCAACCCTATGAATCAGAGATGAAACAATAGCCCTCGTGAACAATTTGTGTTGGACACTTAAGAGAGAAATACAAATAGATATGAAAGGGAAACAAAATAAGTTGGGTGATGCACACGTAAGTCTGAAGTAAGAGTTAGTCAGTAAAGAGGTACCCAACAAAGAAAAATTGAAGTAGCCAACTAAAGAATGACATATGGGCTACGGTCATCGTGTAAGTGGTACTAGTTACTTGTGTCAGCAACAAACATGTGCGTCTACTTGATACATATGTTGTTCAGCTTTGCAGGAATCCTACCATACAGTTTCAATAAATATCAACACTGAGCCCCCATTAAAGTTGATCAAATCTGTTTAAGTTATTGTAATTATGCTAAAAGAATAAATGTAGGTCATTGTTCCTTTTTGGAAAGAATTTTCAACCTGACTACAAGAATGCAAGTACCAATTTAACGTCATAAAATGCATTGAGCTAGTAATCAAGTTACTGTATGAACCAAGTGGTACTAAAAAAAAATGTAATCAAATTTGCACCAAACAATTCTCACATGTAATTATATTACAATCATTCCAGTTAATACAAAAATATACAGAGAAACTTCCCTATCTCCATGTGAGCATCAATGCAAAGAAAATGCAGAGAAATTTTTCAGGACGTTCAAGCATAATTAGCAATTCACTAAAAATGCTAGCAGTGAACTTTGCATAGAGTAGCAAACCTCAATCTCAATTGCACGTTTTGTCCACTCCAAAACATTCTCATGTTGAGCATGCAGCCACTGAAGAATGATGGGGGAAGAAAAACGATTGACCTGTTTAAATATTTAAAACATGAAATCTAGTTCAATTTAAATATGTCTGTTGGAAATGAAAGATGGCACAACAAAAGTTTGTTCTAAGAAAAAAAGACAGACAAATCAGATCTATCAAAGATTGCTCAGTGTGTAAAAAGTTTCTTGAAGGTATTTGGAAAGTTAAGTGCATCTGAATTTTGTCTATGTGGCTCACAGCTCAGTTGTGTATAATTGACTCTCTTGGTATTGGAGTAAGAGTAAATTTCAGGGTTATGAATAAACTACCATGGAAAACACTGCATTAAGATGATTTTTGCGTTTGGAGAAACAGCAAGCACATCTATGAATTAAGGATAGCTTGACAATTTGACAGGTACAAGAAATAAGTTATACATTTGTAGCTCATCGAATAACTAGCTTCCACAATTCTACATTACTTTAGTACCATCAGCTACATATACTTTGAGCAATAACACATTAATAGAACAAATTATATAGGATGGTCATGTTGAAAAAATCGTACCACATCGGGTAGTGGGAGAAGATTATTCTACACTCACTGTATAAAGAGCATTTTCAAATATTATCTATCATGAGCGCAAAGGGCATTTTCAGGCCTTACCATGTATGGTTTTAGAAAACTGGACGATGAAGACCTAACAGCTTCCCCGTACATTGAGTAAAGCTTCTGAGCTATACGGAGCTCAAAATTGTTCGATGCTCCCAGTATCTCTTTCAAGTTTTCGGAATCCGTCTCTTCCAAAAACAGCTCCTTGACACCAATAGTAGCAGTAACATTGTTATGAAATGGACACAACAAACAATTCTAGCTGAGCTAGAGAAGGGAGATGTGACTAACCAGTTGTTGGCCATAAAGTAGGTGAAAGACAGTTAGTGCTACTCTTCCAGCTTCAGGATAATATTTCTGAAGTATTGGGCTGAATAAAGCATACTCTTTCTCTACTAGTAGCTTTAGCTCACTTGCAAGCAATATTAATGGATGCTTACATTCTGCTTTTGATTGGCCGTGTGCTGAAATTAGGGCCTGATGAAGTATAATGGAAATATGAAATATTAGAACTCATACTCTATTTTGTCAAATGTACCATTTTGATGGGGGGGGGGGCAAAAGATGGTTTAACTCACATGCTTATACGCAGCTTCTATGGATCTGACAACAAGTTTATGGACCAACGTAGTTTCTGGTGTACTGCCAACCGGGGTCCCAATGAGCTGATATCAATGGGGAGAACGAGAGAATGTCAACGTCAAACACAAAAGATGAATTAACTGGTGAAGCAAAAACATTCCAAGTGAGTTACATGCCAGAGGGATCAAACTGATCAAAAGTGAACGCTTGTGTCTGTGTATTAAAATTGTCAAAAAAAAATTGAGGGATTTGCTACGAGAAAGATCAATTCGCCGTCTTCAGAGTGATTATCTATAATCATAACTTACACCCCTACAACATTGATTAAATTAGCAACTACAGGATAAACATTACTGATGAACAATCTTATCCAAGTGAAACAATTTTGTTTTCTTAACCTCTCAGATTCTGTAGGTCCTGACTAGAGTCCAGAAGTAGACAGACAAAACAATGTGTGATCTACCACACATACATTTCTAAGGAAAACGTTTGTTATTAGGAACGATCATGTACGGCTCATCAACAAATATGTCCTAGTTTGAGGTGTTGAACATTTCTGTGCTGAGAATTTCCCAGCTCCAGGGCCCGCATTGGGGCTTAAGTCGCAATTATCATGACTATTCGTCAGGCCTTACAGGTATATATGACTTTGATAGTTTGAATGCTAGATACATCACATTCATACTCAAGATCCTCCCCACTTCTGTCAAAATAATACTACATGAATGATATGTTATATAAACAGAATGATTAAGCACTGTAAGGGGAGGATGTGGCAGTGCACTCGAGGAAATTGGTATATATTTAATTAAGAAAAACAGGCACACCAATTCGAGTTGGAGAGGAATCAAACTTGGTTGGTGGGATTGTGCATCCACTCCCCCATATTACAGAAGTTCCTGGTTAGTGGTTAACTACGCATATTACAGAAGTACTACAGGAAAAGTAAGAAATCTAACCATGACTTCCTCCTCCTCCTCATCATCATCATCAGTAAGTTTTGCCGCCGAAAGTAATACCAAGTTCAGCGTGCTCTCAAAGATTGAACAGTTAGCCTGTAACAGAAAGGAAAGATAAAGACGCTTCTATGACAAAACTTTGTGGCAACATTATACCCATTTTGCAGATTGGTTTCTAGTAACAGAAATTTCAAGGGACAAACCCTTCACTCAATAACAAAAATACACAGCAATGCAAACAGAACAAAATCATTGTCAAAATTGATTTTTTTAGGCAACTTTTATCAATCAAGCAATCGAAAACATTATGCCCTTTTTTTCTCATTTTTCCCTAGAAATTATTATTATTATGTGGTTATATCCAGATTTCAGAGTATAACACTACTCATGTTCACATGTCACGAGAACGACCAGCCTACATCAGCAACTGCCTTAAGTATTCTGCACTTATGTACTGATTGGCCTATGATAAACTTCTCACAAGGACATGGATAGAAACACTTTACAAATCACAACCCATAACACAATTACACAAGACAATCAGGCTAACACCATCCTGAACTGTAGAGTGCATGTAAGAAGAAAAAAATACCTAGGCTACAAGCATCTATGCATGCTTCATGCATTACCTAAGAATAACTAACTGATATAAATTGTGCTGATAGGTAGAACATGAAAGATCATATAGCCATAAGTCGATGGCTTGAGATGGATCAAATAAATACTCAGCTGAAACATTATCCAAACAAGGGAGGTCACCTACCTGACTGAAGTATAAGTGATAACTCTCCAGCTGTCTGTGGCACCACATGTTTATTTTATGAAGGGCACTGTCTACCAAATTTAGAGCCCCGTTGCTGCCACAACCTTCCACAGAACAAACAAAGTTGTTTATATACATCTCTGTTTCTCTAACATCGTTATGTAACTGAAGTTTCTGTATCTGAAGGTCTGCCTGTTTTAGTAGAAGAATTTCCCCGGTTTGAGCAAACTGAATAGAAGGAAAATGACCAAATGAATCAGTGTGGAGTCATTGGCATGGTACCAGCACTGAAAAAATGCTCATGTCAAGAATGATATTTTGACAAATGAGAGAAACTTTCTATGTGAAGAAATGAACTAAGCAGAATAAAAACGAATTATTTTGTCACCATTCAAGACATGTGTTTGAACAACAAATAATTCCCTTTGTTCAAAATAGACTCTGAATACATTCCTCAGTTCTAAATCATTAGGTACTCTAAACAATATATTCCAATGGCATCAAACATGCTAGTAAATAACAGAACATCAATTCTTATGCCATCAATACCATATAGAGTGTAGGTGCTTCTACAGCGAAGGAAATGAAGAGAGACTGGTGCAAAATCTATGCTTTCACAATGCAGTCATTTTGACAAGCGACAACAGATAAGATCCCAATACTCTATTGCTATAAGGATAATAGTTGGTCCAACTGGCCCTGCCAGTCCTTTACTCTGAAAAGTGGGATCCTTGCACTATTTTACTAAAACTGTCCCTGAAGTTGAGTTGCATTTGCCTAAAGAACCACCCAATCATATGGCTTAACCCAGTATTCAGGTCCATTATAATTGTTTCATAGTACTATAATAATAGTCAAGTTTGAATCAGTATGTGTAGTATAATCTAAATGACAGTCAAAGACCTTCCAGTCTACGGCAAAAGTGAGTTCACTATTTCAAACATCCCTGGTCTTTTTTTCTGATAATGATTTAATACATCACTAGAAACAGATTGGCTATACTCATTTAAATTTGTTTGTGATGACTGGGTCTCCTGTAACTCCAAACCACTTTTGCCAAAGTTCAGGATTGAAAACTGGAATAATTTCTATTAAAAAGGGGGGACAAACATAGTTGTAAATATACCTTCTGGAAGAGCACCCAAGCATACAGGATGTCATGCAACCTTTGTGTAATGCCCAATATAGGCCAGGTCAGCTTCACTGTTTCGAGTATTTCATCAACCTCCTGGTAGGAATTCGAATAACACAGTCAGGAACTCAAGATGCAATCTTTGGCTTAATTTCACATTGCCATTTAAGAACAATTCAACTATATATGCAATAAAAGCAGGGTACTTCTTGTAAGCATACAAACAAGGAGGTATTGACAATAGAGAAGAAAAAGAAAAGGAAACCTCTACAAGTTGTCCATCTTCAAGTATATCGAACACACTGCAGAGCAGTTTCTCATAAAGCCTAGAATTAAAATGGTAGCTCCGAGTCCAATGGTAGGTCTCGCCTTTAAGGCCAAACTTCTTTGGAGCTGTAGATAGTCTTGTGTTGTATCTTTCAATGATAGTCAAGACCTCAATACGCCCATCAGGGACACTCACAACCCAGTCCTGGAAAAGTTTATGGCGCAAATACAGACACAATCAATATCAAGACAGCCCACTTTGACGGGAAAGAATTAAACAACTGATGTGGCTTATGAGACACTGGTAACATTAATCAACACAAAATGATGTGAAATATGGATAACAGTCCTTGCCTCTGTATTTTTTAGCTTGGAGAGAACTATCTGCAATGTTTCACTCATACTGTACTCATGAGATGCTGAGAACAGAAGCAATTCTTCTAGAACATTTGCCTGGACAGCAGAATTGTGGGTAATAGTTAGAACAAGCGCCATGCTGTAGAAACAAAAACTAACGATTGCTTGCCTGTCTTTTCTGCCATTGTACACGCAGTCTTTCCGTTGGGAAATCAAATTTGCCAACAGAACTTAAGAGCTGTAATGATATGCAAGGCACATCAAGCTGTCCCTGCACCATCTTTGAACCAATATGTCTTAAAGCTCTCTTAGCCAATATATCCATAGATTCTGATATCTGAAAGAATGTTTTCTTAAAATGAGTTCTCCATACTATGCAATTATCTCATAATCACATGAAGAGAACGAAATATGAAGTTTAAATAAAAAATGACCAAATAGAATGGACTTCTTATCCTAGCTAAACCTTCTATCCTTGGAACATGATAAGAACTTTAGATTCCAGAAAAACGAGATGGAAATAGTATCATAATGGGCTGCTTAAAAAAAGAAATAGGGTTCTTCAACAGTTGACCTTCCTCAGATTATTATGCCCTGTGCATACTTCCAGTCGTCAGTAACTATAGCATAAGGAATGAAGGGAGACCACATGTGTTTGGACTTTGGCATCATGCGAACATAAAGAATCTCATTATTGTTGTCATGTATTTCAAACAAGCAGATAGTTGTTTAAGTTAAACTAACAAAAAGACTGAATAGTGCAGAAATTAGTGAAGGACCTTACCTCCATTTGTACTCGGACCAAATCAAGATGGTGGGTATAATAATTTTCCATCTGAGGTGCTGAATTATATCTTTCAGTCTTCGATCTTAAACCCTTCAAGAATTTAGGCTTCTTCTCTCTCTTCTCATCAGAGAAGTTCATTTTTCCACTGGTGATTACATATTATTAAGGAAGAGATCACAACAGTAAGTCAATATGAATACACACTATGCATGTATGAAAACTTCCATACAGACACGTTTGCGTGAATTACCTGACAAATAGAGAAGCGAGAAGGACCTCATAAGCAGTTTCTCTTAGATCATCATCGGTCAATTCTTAAATGGTGAATACAAAGAAAATAATTATTCAAGAAAACATATTACTCAATCTTACTTGTCCTTCATAAATAAAAAGGCAGAGCACAAATGTAGCATGGACAATTATCTACCTGTGCTTAATCTAGGTAAACCTAGAGAAAGAATATCCATTTCCTTTACTTGCTGAGGAGATGTATCTGCCAAACTAACACCCTTGATACCATGCGATGCTCCTGTAATGTCAACTGCTACTCTAAGAGAATCGCTATGTTCTCTTGTTCTACTTGATTTCTCTTTTGCCGGAGGCACGAGTCCAATGTCTGGTGCTACTTTCTTTGGAGGAGAACCAGAGACTTCTGGCCTTGAAAGAAGAAAATATGAGTTGCTTGATGGCGAGCTCGTCTGTTGAATGGAAAATTCTTAACAATCATAGAAATTTCCAGGCAGTGCTTCATGGAGAAAACTATTTTTTAGCTTCTAGCGTTGAATCGGTGAATTGCTGGCCAAGGTGTAAAAACTCTATGTTTATCACTTTGTACAAAACATCAAACATCACAAGGCAAAAGGAGTAACGTATTAATCTCCATACAAAGTATTGGGCAGAAGCATTGTACTGCTTAAATCAACGTTGAGGAAATCGTTAGCTGCTCGGTCTGCTGGCGAGTAGATGAATAAGAGGCGAATCGGTCAGTTAATCGTCCGATTAATCAGTTAATCAGCTGCTCGGTGACCCTCCGAGCAGGGATTAATCGGCCGACTTCTTGAACAGTGGCTTAGATCTGATAAAGCTCTACTGCTCAAATTACATAACTACAGTATCATACTGCTTAGATGTGAGGAAGGGTTTGATTTACAGCTGCTGTGATTGCACGCATTTTTAAACTTACTAGGTAAGTTAGCGCGGCAATGCCGCGCCCGTGTAGTAGAAAATTATGAATTTCGGTAATATGTGCGTATCGAAATAATATAGGCCTGGAAATTAGTGGAATTGAAAGAAGTGTGAGTTTAAAAAATGTTTTGACTTTGAAAATTCTTCAAGTTGTGGCGCTTTTCAGATTCTAAACGTTTAAACGTTCGTAAAATGAGTATATTTCAAAGTTTTTGAAGTTGTGGAATATGTAAATTCGAAATTCGGTTATGTGGCACAAGTAGTTATCGTTTATTTTTGCGAGGGCATTTAATCGAAAGAATATTGTACAGGTAGCATTTTGAAATGTTTTTCTATAAGCTCTATAATTAATATGAAAAGGTACATTATTTCTTATAATCATTTTGTGGGGAATTATCTAAGCATGCATGAAGATGTTGTGGCAATTTCACATGTCTTTTGAAAGCTTTATAATTAATAGAAGAAAACTATACCATTTGTTGTAAAAAAAATTTGTAAGTTATTTAAACATGCATGGAGATGTGTTAGCCGCAAAGAGCTGTTTATTCTGCAAATTAAGGTATTTTATTCATATTTTTCTAAGCTGTACATCGAAAGTTATGATTTTTTTGTATTTGAACGGTTTTCTGTAATTGGAAAATTTCTGACGGGTGGGGCCGCGCGTCAGCGAGACCGCGGTGACGTCAGCCCTGGACGTCACCGCCGGCGGACGACGCAGCGCGCTGCCGAGCTCGTGGTCGCGCGGTGGCGCACGCGCGCGGGGCTTCGAGCACGCAGATCCGAGAGAGGACACCGAGGGGAGCCTACCGGGCGGCGCGGCGTGCCAAATGGTCGTCGGAATCGCCGCCGACGACCGAATATGCGGCGGCGGATGGTGAAAACGGCGGCGACGAAACACGGCGGACTGGCGGCGATTCCGGCTGTGTGGGCACGCGATAACCGGCAAGGAGATAGAGGAGAAGGCGGCGGAGCTTGCTGCGTCCGCGGATCTGGGCAGGGAGGCGCGGAGGGGCGTGCGTCGTGCGGCGGCGCTACCTGCGAGCACGGGGTCGCGGGAGAGAGAAGGGTGAGGGGGACGTCTACGGGGTATTTTTGCAAAAAAGCATTTGGGGTTTTCCGTAATTCCGAATAGGTCCTGCACTGTAAGTTGGACTGCGGGTTAATGTTTTCTTTTTTGAGTGGCTTATATGTGAAATATGCACGGTGACCGGTGGAACCGGCGCTGACCGGCCGGTGACCGGGTGACGTGGCGCAATTCCATTGGATAAAACTACCGGATGAACAGTGGCGGTCGAATTTGGTCCGCCAATTTGAATCCTGGTCGTCTATTGAACAGATCGGATGGCCCTCGAAAAGGAGGCGACGTGGACAGCGAATTGGAGGGCCAATCGATCCTACTTTCATATATACTTCCTCTGTAACTAAATATAAGATGTTTTGGTAGTTCAATTTGAACTACCAAAACGTCTTATATTAAGATACGGAGGGAGTAGTAGCTAAGTAGCTATTACTATTAGCTAGAGGGGAGTAAACATTAGAATCAGTTTTAGCTCCCACCCTCCCACCAGCCCCTGGGAAATTTCTACCGATAGAACACTACACATTTCGTGACCAGGAGCAATTATTAAAAGTGTGCCCAGATCAACTTTCGGAGCTGGAAACGGATGGGAAATTCCGAGTGCTCGGTTCACGGACACATACCATGATCGGGTACCTCCGGTCGTCGAAGTACCTCCTGGTGGCCTCCGAAGCGTCAAACGGCGCGCCTGGGTTGGTTGACAAACACACACACGCAACCGACCCATCAGAAATATCAGACTAATTCAATTCATAAACGGCTCCGCCTCAGCAGGCGCAGTCACGCTACCAAGGGGGGTGGGGGAGGCCGCCTTACCGGAGGCGACGCAGTCAAGGGCGTAGTCGGCGCTGACGGCGTCGAGATCGACGCGGGAGAGGTCGACGGCGCGGCCGTCGGCGGACAGGAGGAACCCGAGGAGGCGGCGCCGGTCGCGGCGGTACGCTTCCAGGAGCGACGCCGCCGAGTCCATGGCTGCCGCCCGCTGCTTGCTCGCGCTCGAGGGTTTCTTCGGGGAGGCGGAGGAGGAGCTGGGAGTGCGGAGTGCACAGAGAAAGCAGCTGTGGTGGGGAGAGAAAAATAACGGAGGAAATGGAGAGAGGGGTTTGATCTGAGGGTTAATTAGATATATGCCACTCCAATTCATGTGAAATCGAAAAATGCCACTCCAATTTGCAACTTTCGAAAAATGCCACTCGAATTCTCGTATACGTCTTCAAATGTCACTCTACTCATTTCTGCTCCTTTTTGGTACAAAAACTGGATACGTACTTTGTCTTGGACGATTTTGCCCCTGACTAAACAGACTAAAATCAGCTCAGCTCTGTACCTTCTCAGCCCGTTCTTCTCCTCTGTTCCAGGCACGAACCCTAGCAGGGCGCTGCTGCCGCCGTCACCGCCGCCGCTGCTCCTTTCCCCGCCCCCGCAACTCTCCCCTGCTCCCAGCGCCGCCGCGCTCGCTGCTCTCCCCATGCTCCCAGCGTCGCCCTCGCTGCTCTCCGAAGCTCAAGCTCCCCGACGGGAGACGAGAATGGTGGAGGCTGGACCTTGAACATCGCAACCTCGATACACCTCTAGGAGCAATGTCATCCCCGCCCCCAAAATTGAAGTAAGTTTGCAAACTGTGCTCGAGTTCGACCTAATTTGTGTGTTTAAATCTTCTCCAATTGATTTGAGTACCCATTGGATCATGGTAGGTGCAGTGGGAACAATGTTTTTAATTTAGAAATTGTTTTGGAGGCATTTGTCTGTACAAGTGTTGATGGTAGGAAGAATTATGTGAAGGGGAGGAAGCTGATTTGGACAGTAGAGATAGAGAACTTCAGCCTTCATGCAATAACATGTCAGCTAGCCTTAGAACTGAACATTGGCAGTAATCAATTGGTGTCAATTTGGTATTTTAACAGAGAGTTGGGGCAAAATGTCAGGCTATTGCATGACAGTCAACCCAGGTTGATGTTTGAGATGTATGCAACCGAAATGACAGTGCCACTTAGTGTGGTAGTGGTGGATGTAGCTGGATACAATGGTGGTGATGACAATGCAGAATTTGCCCCTATTACATTTGTGGCTGCTGATGATCCATTGGTTATGGGCACTCATAACTGTCCAAATTCACCAACTCAGCCTGCACCTCCTCCTATAGCTGACAGTGTGCAATCCGAGGTTGGAAGTACAAGCCAGCCAAATGCACTAACTACAAGCCAGCCTAACGCTGACCAACCACAGCAGCCTGGAAATCCTTCCGTTAATCCGTTTGATAACGAGGAGGAGTATGTTGGGGTTGATGATGAACACCTAGTCGGTGTTAGCATTCCTGAATATTTCATAGAAGCATTGGATGTTGCACCTGAGGCGGAAGCATCTCATGCATCTGTGTCATTTTGCTCAACAGGCTGTGCTTATGTAATGTTAAGAATACTAACTTGGCACTCCTACTAACATGCAGAGAGAGAGATGTTGCTCCAACCGAGGAAGATACAGTGGAAGATGATGAACCTATAGCAAAGAGGTTTCAGAATTTTTGTTAATTCACTTGGATTCCACGAACACAAAATACTAATTTTTCGCACATGTATTTGCAGACAAAAGACGCCGGTGAAGAAGAAGACGCCGGTGAAGAAGAAGAAGACGTCGGTGAAGAAGAAGAAGACGCCAGTCAAGAAGAAGACGCCGGCGAAGAAGAATTCTGCTCAAGAAAAGGGAAAAAAAAAGACGGCTGTTGGAAAGAAACCACCAGCAAAGAGCAAGCTCCAGATTGTTACACCATCTACTACTGATGCTGTTCTGAAGCCAACTCTAGGTACGAAGAGAAGTTTGCTTTATTGGCTTGGTGGAGCTGAAGCATCCAGTGCTAGTGCTGGTCGAGTTGAACCATCTACTGTGGGTGGAGCTGAACCTGGGTGTGTGTAATGCTCTATCTAGAGCTGAACCTGGGTATGTGTAATGCTCAACCTGGAGCTTGTTTTGCTTGTAATCTGGACCCTCAATGGTGTATATATTGCTCGACCTGGAGCTGAACTTGTGTGTGTGTGTGTAATGCTCAATCTGGAGCTGAACCTGGGTGTGTGTAATGCTCAACCTGGAGCTGAACCTTACGTGAGTGTTGCAAGACTATGTACTTAAGTAATCTGAGGTTTGAAGATTATTTTGGTTCATATACTTATTCACAATATTATCAACATTTTCCATGTGTTTATGTGATGCATAAATTAGCTGAGGTCTTGTCGATTTTTTCCGACAAATTTTCGACCATTTGCGTCAGTACATGACCATTTGCATCTACAAAGTCTGAAAATGAATGCGTCTGTACAAGATTAAATCCACAATTTACGTTGTACCAGAAAATGCAACTTTATTGGCACAGGAATTCACTGATACAACCACTTTAAACACAATATTACACAAGAACCTGCCCATTCAAATCTACAGGCACATCAAAAGCACAAAAAACTCGAGTTCTTCAGCTTCAAGACAGGAACCACATCTCCAAGCCATCTCCAATGTTGCTGCTGGGAGCCGGTGCAGCTTCTGCAACGAGAAACGGAACAGGGGAGGGAAGAGAACGTGACGAGCTCGAGTTCAAGGTCCAGCCTCCACCATTCTCGTCTCCCGTCGGGGAGCTTGAGCTTCGGAGAGCAGCGAGGGCGGCGCTGGGAGCATGGGGAGAGCAGCGAGCGCGGCGGCGCTGGGAGCAGGGGAGAGTTGCGGGGGCGGGGAAAGGAGCAGCGGCGGCGGCGACGACGGCAGCGACGCCCTGCTAGGGTTCGTGCCTGGAACAGAGGAGAAGAACGGGCTGAGAAGGTACAGAGCTGAGCTGATTTTATTCTGTTTAGTCAGGGGCAAAATCGTCCAACACAAAGTACGTATCCAGTTTTTGTACCAAAAAGGAGCAGAAATGAGTAGAGTGGCATTTGAAGACGTATGCGAGAATTCGAGTGGCATTTTTCGAAAGTTGCAAATTGGAGTGGCATTTTTCGATTTCACATGAATTGGAGTGGCATATATCTAACCGTCAAACGGAAACGATAGCAGCCGCGCCGCGCGGTAGGGTCCTCGACTAAGTAGAGGGCACGGCCGTCTTTCCCGTTTTGAAATTTTTCTGCGGCAGCAGCGTCTGGAAACTGGAATCCATGGCTTGTTCGAGTGCAAGAACCTCACGGGATTCACAGTTTTTATGTGAATCTTCTGCATAGCTGCATCCTTACATTCGTTCCGTCTAGTGTGCAGCGATGCGGCCGATTTGAATCATCCCGCAATCTGAGGCCTTCTGCCTTCATTCTTCAATATTGCCACGGATCACAGACCAACAGACCGCCGTGGTCCTCCCCCCATCAGAGAGTCCAGAAGGACCAGAACGGCTATGCTTCGAATATTTTTACCTTTGTTGAACAACCGACCGGTCGGACACTTTATTTTGAAGATAGGATCTCTATTGAAGTGAAAATTTAGCTGTTCTACCTTTCCATGGCTCCCCTAGCTCGGTAAAATGCCAAAGAAAAGAAGAATACTCCAGTTCAACAGCCCTGAACTCTTCATCGGTTGCAGAAAAAAAAATGATGCACCAGATTCTTTGCCAGCACAGACCATGCGATGCAAGTAACAAATTCTGCAAGCGCAGCCCGACACAAACAGGCAGGTAAAGCAACAATAGCCCAGTTACAGCTCACTGAGTAACTAGACCATATATTCCAGACTGTAGAGATACGCACAAAGCTAATTCTGTAATATGAACAACACTTTAGTCACCTTTTAAGACATATCAGTTGACACTATCAGCACATTTAGGATACAAAAATTTACACCACATAAGCAAGGCGGAGACTCAGGTGTGGAAGTCGAAACGGATGGCGTTCTCGAGTGGAGCACGTTTATACTTCTTCGCTTCCGCTGCTACTGCCGCTTTTCCGGATACTGAACTTGCACAGTGGGCATGTCGCGTTGATGTGCAGCCACTTGTCAATGCAGGTACAGTGGAAGTGGTGACCGCAAGGGAGTTCACGCAGCTCTGCACCATCATCGTATGCTGAAATGCAAATACAGCACTCCTGCATTGACAAGGTGGACAACGAATGAATTCTCAGCATCATAAAGCGTCAGTTTTGCAAACAATATTATACATCATCGTGCATGGACATAATGAGAATATTATGCGTCCACTGGCTTTCATATACGTTGGCAGTGTTAGCTGCAATATGTATTGTTTTGAATGGGAAGATGGAAGAAAACCAACTAAGTGCATACAGTGAGTGCTGATTTTAAAGAAACATTAATGTAAAGTTGTTCCTTACTGGATACTGCGGCCCATACAATGAGCAAATGGTTGGATAATCGGAATTTTTACTGACTAAAAATAAACTAAAGTGTTGCATGGCTAATATACTTTCCCAGACAAGTAACTAAGTGCGCCAAGGTCAAGTATTTCATTAGTATGAGCTGAATAAAATAGAGCACAAAATCATGGTTTTATTCCATCCCATTCGCTGGACATGATTCAGTCATGATGAACGATAGACGAACAATACTAGTGAGATGGTCCAAACTCCAAAGTATAATTAAAGAGGTTCAGAGCTGCAGCACGTCATGCATTGTTAGGGGCAGAGATATGCATGACCAAAAGATAATAACATGAGAACTTACTGCATCTTCCGCTGCAAGAGCTTTCTCAATAGGTTGGTTGGTGCCGCACTCTGTCATTATTCCACCAGAAGACTCAGTGGCATCAACGGAATCCTTTGCAGGTTCATCCACCCTACGGAACTTATATTTCGGAATTTGACGAATGTCATCTTCAGATGCTCCTTCCTGATTTTAGTTCAATGATAAATAAAGGTTACTGATTGCAAGATTGACATACATGCGTTAATTGCTCACAATTTCAATCTAGAGTATCAACGATATCACACGGAACTGGATCATGTTGTTCTAGATTGTATATGTAGTAAGCATATCTAGATTCTATTGCCTTATATCACATAGTTAGCCATACCTGGTCGGAGACAGCATACAGAATTGCTATAATGCAAGGGAGGCAGCAACAAACAGCAATGCCAATTATGCAAGCCAGAGCAACACAGAAAACAACAAAGAACACATCAAACGCCAGAAAGACTATGCAAAGCCTGCAAATAAAGACATACAAAGACATGTTCATGATTCCAAACAGAATAAATAAGGCCATCATAAGTGTGGGCTGTTACTTCAAACATATATGTACCAGTAAAGTTGAGGTGCATCACGGATAACATCTTCAGCCCCAGCAGATATCCAGTAAAATCCAATTATCCACCATATGAAGGAGAACATTGTATTCGCAGACTCCAGATGCTTTGCAATACTGCCAGGTAAACAATAATGATATAATGAGCTACAAGTGAACAAGGTTAATATATAAACACTCTTAGATGGAATCCCAAAGTGAATAATTAAATAGATACACCATGAATAATTTGAATGACGGTAATAATAACTATCATGTCAACTAACCACGAGCCATTCAAATTTCATACTAAGAAGGGGAAAAGGACAGAAACACACAACATGTTAAACAAACGAGGAAGAGAAAGTCACGCCAGTACCGTCACAGAGGCTAGAAAAATATGATGTTATTATCAAGTTCGCAGCACTAGATCCCTAAGACCTCTTCGGTAGCACTAGCAGAACAGAAGTACACCTAAAAGAGAAGTGCAGGCCAAAAAGTCCAGCCATAACCGAACAAAGTGAACTTCATTAACGCATTAAATCATATAACTTTGTATGATAGATTAACTCCACATTTCTTGCATCAGCCACACTTCTCTATTCACCACAATCGCAAACCACGACAAATAAAAACTCCTAGAGCGCCACAGATTAAGAAACCGTCGATAGAACAGAACATAAATATACCGCTGCAGGACTGTATAACACATTTTTTAGGTAGAGGAGACTGTCTATAATACTGAAATGGCTTAGGTAATCGTCTGTCTTTCCTTGTAGAATGGCGCATATGCACTATACAGTTTAGACAGTGAAATTAGCTACCGTGTGTCCGTGTCTAGGGGCTACACAAGGAAAATTTCAATAAGGAACTACGCTGTTGGAAACCGGTTTCGCTGAACTTTCTAGGTAGCTTAAAACGACCAGCTTGTTCCCTAAACAGCTTTAGAAGCATCGACCAGGTTGTCAGATCCTTCAAGTTACCTGACGTAATCGGTGCCGCGACCACGGAGCTGGTGCTCGCTGGCGTCCTCGTCGCTAGACGAAGAGGAGCCGTCGCTGCCCCTCTCCTCGTCGGCGGGTCCTGGTGCCGGGGCCCCGCCGCGCTGGCCGTGGCCGTGGCGCATCCGGTACTCGACGGCGACGCAGACCATGTGGACGACGCACTGCAGGGCGTAGCCAACGACCCAGGTCCGGAGCGGCATGGTGGGGTCCTCGTCGCGGCTGAGCACGAGCACGACGGCGGCGACGGTGATGAAGGAGACGTTCCAGAGGAGATCGAGCGCCACGACGGGGCGGGAGTAGGCCCAGTCCGCCTGCCGCTCCTCGAGGTGCTCGGCGGCCGCCTCCCGCACCAGCATCGACGGCTCCCGCATCGCCCGCCGCCCGCTGCGGCGCAGCAGGCGCGCCGCGCCGCGGAGCGACGGCCGGCGGAGCGCGTTGCCTCGGCGGTGCCCGCCGCCGCCGCCGAGCAGCGGCGCCGAGTCCATGAGCGCGTCCCCGCGGCTGCTCGACATCCCTGCGAGATCGAGAGAGAGGGAGGGAGGAAGAAGTCTCTCTTCCCTCGGGGGAATGGAATGGAATTGGGAATAGGTTTGGAGGAGACTGGAGAGTCCTTTCTCGTTTTTTTCCCCTTTCCTTGCCCGATTTCCTTCTACTATGATGGGCGACGCCGACGCGGGGATGGACCACATACAGTAGCTGCAAATGATGATGTCAGGCAGTTCGCAGGCTGAGTTCAGTAAAACGTGTCAACAAAAATGGGTAGATATTATCGCCAAAAAGCTATCGCTTACGTTATTGGAAACTTTCACATGGTGATTAATTTCATGTGGAAGTGACTGCAGAGCATTTTTTTTGTTACACTATCTTTTGGTCGAACGAGTTCTCATCATTCCAAGAAAAAGTCACATGGAAAAATATATGTCGGACGGGAAAGTGTTTGCAAGATCGAAATGGAAATACTGTGTTGCTCTGGCTTTGCATAGTCTTTTTGGCGTTACATGAAGAACATCTTGATCTTTTTTCAATTACTACATGAAGAATCACTCATTGTCGTCAAAATTCTCGAACTTGGAAATATGCAGTGCCTTGGTTACAGCGTTTTCACTTATTAATTTCACGAGCTAGCGAGATGCTTCCACAATGTATGATCCTCACACCCTCTACCACATTTAGGGCTCCTTTGATTCAAAAAAAATTGCCTATGACTTTTAGAGGATCCAATCTTACAGGAAATTTTCTTATCTTGGTTGTTTGATTTGTAGAATTGGATCATATAGGAATTTTTCCTAAGGAATCATTGTGCCGCTTTCTATAAGAATTTTAACATCCGCTCCAACCTCTTTTTTCAACGAATCAAACAAACATTGGTACATAACAAATCTTATAAGATTGGAGTGTATATGACATTGTAAACCTACATTTTTCCTATTACTAAGTTCTTCCTATCCTTTGAATGAAATAGGCCCTTAAAAAGAAAGAAATCACAGAGTTTCCAATGAAAAGTGCAAAACATGTCTGAAGCTAGTTGAATTGGTAGCAGCGAAAAATAATTTAGTTACATCCGAGCAGTAGGTTCTTACTTTGTATGGAAATCCCTTTGTAGCTAATCATGTAGGGGATTTTAATTTATTTTGTTCAAAATCGCTAATAAATCGGTGTCCAAACCTATAGCGTGCTTATAATATGTATGTATATCAATTTCTTGTGCTGTATTTTCAAAAAAAAAATCTCCATAAGCATCTTCCATGAGTTAGAATTGAATAAAAAAAGCTTATGAGCAGAAGACCCGTAGAGAGTTCCATTTAACATTTCCTATTTTATTACAAAAGAAATTAAAATGCTCCCAATCACTGTCGTCGGTCGCACCTGTCCACCAGCCGGTCGTCTTCAGAGCGAGACGGACCCATAGCCGGAACGAAAACCCTCGCGCCTCGGCAATTTCCCCCAATTCTCCACTTTTCCCTCCACAACCCCCGCGGTTTTCCCTCCCTCCCGCTCAACCCTCCCAGCGCCATGGCCGCCGCCTCCTCCTCCGCCGCCGCCCCCGCCCCCGCCGACACGTACAACATCCCGTGGGTGGAGAAGTACCGCCCCAGCCGCGTCGCGGATGTCGTCGGCAACTCCGACGCCGTCAGCCGCCTCGAGGTCATCGCCCGCGACGGCAACATGCCCAACCTCATCCTCTCCGTAAGCGCCATTTCCTCGAACACCTTCCGCGCGCACCCGCACCCTCGGGAGTCCGGACACACAACGAAAATCGCACCGTTTCCTGATCTGCTCCTCTGTTCTTCCTCTCCAGGGGCCTCCGGGGACCGGAAAGACGACGAGTATCCTGGCGCTGGCCCACGAGATGCTCGGGCCCAGCTACAAGGAGGGCGTGCTCGAGCTCAACGCCTCGGACGACAGGTTGCTGCCACCGTGACTTGATTTCGCTGTATAGATTGGTTGTGTGATGGTCGATCCGTGCATCTGCAGGGGCCTGGATGTGGTGCGGAACAAGATCAAGATGTTCGCGCAGAAGAAGGTCACGCTGCCGCCTGGACGGCACAAGATCGTTATACTGGACGAGGCCGACAGGTAATGCCCACCCCGCAGTGGGATTGATGTTGTGTGGTCAGCAGTAGCTTGAGAATCGAAAGTAGGACATGCCAGCCAGTGACCTTGTTGCCAGTTGTTCATCATCTGTATTGATTTCGCATTGGAGAAGGCTAGCACTACTACTGGATTATGAACTGATGACACGCCCGCATTACAATGAACTAGGTAGAGCTTGACATATACTGCAACATCAGACTACCTGACGAAAATAGGCAGGGGTACCTTACACGTATACATTAAACTGACAAACAACCCTTAAGCTCGGCTTGTTCTAGGCCCCGTATATCAGTAGACATCGACCAGAAAAGCAAATTTACGCTTCGCCCGTGAATGTTACACCAGAATGCTTATTATAGCAATGACACGAGGTACTATAAAAAAGCGACCCAGTGGCAACTCAATATCTGCCAAGTGTAGTGCTGCAATGTTGTGAACTGTTCAAATTATGGATCAAATTGTTGCTAGTGACATCGGTAACTATGTTTTAGTTTCTGTTTGGACCTCACACGTGCTATTTACAGCATGACTACCGGGGCGCAGCAAGCACTCAGAAGAACCATGGAGATCTATTCCAACACTACAAGATTTGCTCTTGCATGCAATACTTCATCCAAAATAATTGAGCCCATCCAAAGTCGCTGCGCTATTGTCCGGTTCTCGAGGCTTTCAGATCAGGAGATCCTTGGACGACTTATGGTTGTGGTGGCAGCTGAGAAGGTAATGTTTGGTAGCTCCGGTAATTGCAAGGACTTAGCAGTTATGGCACTTAAGCAGCTCCATTAATATCACTATAATTGTCCAAAACATTCACCGGTTTGGATCCTATATTTGATATCCATGTGAAGTACTGAAACCCTTACAGGAAGATCTCATAAGCATAATTCTCGATCTACCTTAAATTATTGTCCATTTTAAGATGCTTTGCCATCAATTATAATCCATCTTAAGCCCCTTTCTGATACGTGATCCTAAATATGTAGGTCTATATTATTTTTTGGTCTTTTAATTTTATTTCTTTCAGATATTCTCTTCCATTCACTTTTGACCTTTTGCATTGGTTATTATCTGTGCATAATGACTGTATTTTACATGTTTGAATAATATTAAAGCTTACATAAGAGCATGCACATGACTGTCCTGTTCTTCAGTTGAAGGAAAATAAAACTAGTCTTTTAGATATCCTCTTCCATTCACTTTTGACCTTTGTCATTACACAATCTGGTGGCTTGACAGCAGCTCTTAATTCTAGGCTTTGCTGCTGATATGATATAAGAGCTGTCAATGGTCGCAATACCAAACATTAAGTAATTGGCGCAGATAAATATTTTATGCAACTTCAGTGTTCTTGCTTGAGATATTGCTATTTAAAAAATCAAGTAATTAAGATTCTACTGTATCTAGTGCAGTAGAGTGAAATGTTAGTCTGTTTGTGATAATTGATTACGATCCTGTAACTGGATGGCAAGAAAAATCATACACTAAGCCTGTCCGATCAGGATAAGTTAACTCAGCCCTAACAAGCAGCTGCCTTGCTGGTTTACTGAATGTACTTTGAGGCTCCGATTGGTTGAGTCTACAGGTGTGTATGCTCTTATTAGTCATCCTAAAATGCTCTTCAAAAGATTGAACTATTAGACTCACAAACTTAATGTCTTGTAAAAATAATATGGTTAGGCAACTCCCAGTTGTCTTGTAAATTTCAATGTTTTCTTCTTTATTTTGCAGCGTCAAATGCCAGTGGTAGGGATAGTACCGGAATGTTGGTTAAACCTTCAACTAAAATTTGATCCAACAGCTCTATAGGATATTTTGTTTGTTTGTTTGTTTGTTCTGGATGCCAGGTCTAATGTATCTATTCTTGTTCAATGAAGGTCCCTTATGTGCCAGAAGGCCTTGAAGCCATTATTTTTACTGCTGATGGTGACATGAGACAAGCTTTGAACAATTTGCAAGCTACAGTTAGCGGGTTTCGTTTTGTTAATCAAGAAAACGTGTTCAAGGTTGACACGCCTTATCTCATTCCTCCTGAAAAAAAGTTAACATCGGTTTGCAATATCTCGTCAATCAATAATGATAAACTGGTTCCAGGTATGCGACCAACCACATCCCTTGCATGTCAAGAATATAGTGAAGAATGTACTTGATGGTAAATTCGATGAGGCCTGCTCTGGTCTGAAGCAACTCTATGATTTGGGCTACTCTCCTACTGACATAATCACTACTCTCTTCCGTGTCGTCAAGAACTATGACATGGCTGAATATCTGAAGCTTGAATTCCTGAAGGTAAAAACCTGGCCCTGTTTCACTCATCTGGTTGATTGTTCCCAGTCTATGTCCTGTGGACTAAAATTTCATATTTATTTGCGCAGGAAACAGGATTTGCACACATGAGAATCTGCGATGGTGTTGGGTCGTTCCTTCAGCTTTCCGGCCTTCTGGCTAAGTTTGCTCTGGTGAGAGAAACAGCAAAAGCGTAACCCTGCAGCTGCTCTGACGTCAGTTAACAGTGTCGCATGGCTTTGCTTATTACAACAGCCCTGTCGTGGTATCTCAGTGTGTAAGATAGTGCTTCACGGAAGTAAACCTCTTTATGTTTATCTAGCGTGGCAGATGTAGCCTGTATTTTTTTTGAAACTCAACCTTTATTGATTACTTCAAATCATTACAAAGGGCAGCACGGATGAAATCCGGTCCCCCATCACGGAAAATAGCAAATTCTAAATGTTCAGCTCGACGAGCAAGTAAATGAGCAGAAATATTAAGCAAACGACTAACATGACAAAATGACACCGAGTCTGACTCCGCCGCGAGACCTCTGATATCTGTAACCACCACGCCAATGCCGGTGCGGTCCAGTTGAGTGGAGCTAATTCGCTGAACGACAGAGAGACAATCCGAAGCCACGATGAATGTGCGAAAACCTTCTTCCTGGGCAAGGGCAACTGCACGCCTGACGGCCAATGCTTCTGCAAGTTCCGGCGTCGTAACCGCATCAAGGACTTGGCTGCAAGCAACCAGACACGTACCGATGTGGTTCCTGATCACGACGCCCACCCCCATCCGAGAAGAAGATGAAAACACAGCAGCATCTACATTAACGAGGACTGAACCTTCCGGCGGCGGCGACCATCTCAAGTGGGGCGGATTGGTCACACGTCTGTGGATCGGTACAGGCTTCAGTAGGTGCTCCACTATCATCTCAACATATGCTTTAATCTTTACCGCTAGGCTGTTGGGGTTTATCATAGAATCACCATTGCGAACCCCATTCCTCGCATCCCACAGATGCCAACAAGTAACAGCCAGCAGCACATGTTCGACTTCCTTGGTGCGTGAAAGGAAATCAAAGATCCAGCTCTTCGGATTAACAAATTCTCCACGCCGTAGTTGAACTGGATAGGACTTCTTCAATTCTTGCCAGACCTCATTCGCGTACTGACAGAATAAGAAAACATGCTCCACACGCTCCTCCCGGTAGCAGTAGATGCAGTCATCCCGACAGGGTATTCGCCGATGTCGGAGCTGATGTGTCGTAGGGAGGCAGTCGTGAGCAAACCGCCATAGGGTTATAAGCATCTTCCCTGGGGCTCTGATCCCCCATAACTTCTTCCAAGAGAGGGCATCAACAGTCAAGTCAGAGCTCGAACCACGCCCCGAGGCGCTGTGAGAGAGCATAAAATCACGCGACCGGGCCATGTTGTAAGCTGAGCGAACAGTATACACACCATATTTCTCAGCTGGCCATGAAATAAAGTCCTCCCCAACCCGGCCACTCAGCGGAATCTGAAGAACTGCCGCTGCAACATGCTCCTCGAAGACTGAACGCACCACGTCCGTGTCCCAGCCTCCATGCATTTGGTTAATCAAGTAATTGACTGTTGCAGTCGCAGGGAGCGGCATCAGAAGCCGCAACTGTCGCGGAAGAACACCAGGAATCCACGAGTCTGTGAGAATGTTGATAGACTGACCATTGCCAACACCCCACCGAATTCCTTCATCGACGAGCTCCTTGCCGAAGAGGATACTGCGCCATGTGAATGACGCCGATCGCGGCTGCGGGGCATCCCGGAAATCACAATTCGGGAAATACCGACCCTTAAGCACACGAGCACAAAGGGATCTGTCATGAACCTCCACGCCTGTCGACCAAGCATAGCCTGGTTGAAACTGACCATATCACGAAATCCGAGGCCACCGAGGAACTTGGGAGAGGTAAGCCATTCCCAAGACCTCCAATGCATCTTCTTCCTCCCATTCTCACGACCCCACCAGAAATCCGCAATAGCTCTGCAGATTGCTTCCAGCACCGCCACAGGGATTTGAAAGCAGCTCATAATATATGTGGGGATCGCCTGAATAACAGATTTAATCAAAATCTCAAGCCCTTTCCGAGAGAGAGGTCGCCCTGAAAGCGCGTTTAAACGTTTCCACACTCTGTCCAGCAAGAAACTGAATGTGGCAATAGGAGAGCGACCAACATCAGTGGGCATCCCCAGGTAAGACTCCTGGAGGGCTTCGTTATGAACACCAAGACAATCCATCACTGAAGTTTTAACAGCCAGGTCACAGTGCGGGCCGAAAAAGATGGCGGATTTATCTCGGTTGATCTTTTGCCCCGATCCAGCGCAGAATAGGTTTAAGGTATCATGTAGAGCTTGCACACTTCTTCTGTCACTCCGGGCAAAGAAGATGCTGTCGTCAGCGAACAGCAAATGAGAGACCGGAGGGCCGAGGCGACCATTCCGAATCCCTTTAAGATCACCAGCTTCTTCTCGATGATGGAGCTGGCACGAGAGACCTTCTCCACACATAAGAAACAAATACGGGCTGATGGGGTCTCCCTGGCGTATGCCTCTGGTCGGAACAACAGGGTTGGTGAGCTCCCCGTTGATGCGAACCGCATAACGAACATTTGTGACGCAACGCATCACCATAGAGATCCAGGGACCCGCAAAACCCAACTTCTCCAAACAGCCAGCCAAGTAATTCCACTCGACGCGATCGTAAGCTTTCGTCATGTCGATCTTGAGAGCAAAGAATGGCAGTTTGGCTTTCTGCTTCCTTATCGTATGCAAACACTCATAAGCCACTAGTGCATTGTCAGTGATGAGCCTTCCAGGAACAAAGGCACTCTGATGTTCAGAAATAATCTCTGGCAGAATCACTTTGAGTCTGTTGGCAAGAACCTTAGAAGCAATTTTATAAAGAACATTACACAAGCTAATGGGACGAAAATTCTTGAGATGTTCAGGATGTGATACCTTGGGGATGAGAACAATCACAGAGTCACACATACCCTCCGGAATGCTAGACCCCTCAAGAAACTTTCGGACCGCATTGCAAATCTCCTCCTCGAAAAATTCCCAGTGAGTTTGATAAAAAAGAGCCGGGAATCCATCAGGACCCGGTGCCTTTGTTGCCCCCATTTGGAAAAGAGCTGTTTTAATCTCCTCATTGGTGACAGGTTTACATAGGTCATCATTCATCTCGGAGGTCACCTTAGAGTTGATTCCATCAAGAACAGCATCAATAGATTCACATGATTCGGAGGAGAACATCTTCTCATAGAACCGTTCACCCTCCCCTTTGATCTCGGCCATGTTGGTCAGACGAACACCTTCTTCATTAACAATAACCTTGATTATGTTTGTTTTCCGCCGTGCCGAAGCACGATCATGGAAGAAGGATGTGTTCCTATCACCCTCGCGCAACCATTCATATGGAAGAAGGATGTAGCCTGTATTGAGTGACTAGTGAAGACTGAAACTGTCCTCGTAGATTGAGTGCTCTTGGCCCAAACAGCCGTGGTCCGGTCAGTGCTGTATCTCAACTATTTGAGGTGTTCTCTTTTCGTAGTCATAACATTGTGCTATCTATCGTTCAAACATCTGAAATGAACTATCAATGGTTTAAGTCAACTCCATATCATGATAAACTACGCAAAATGGATCCATCTTTTCCTTGCATTTTTCTAAATCTTGTTCTGAACTTTACAGTCTGATTATCTTGACTTAAGAATAAAGTTGATATTAGCTACTTCGCCCTACCAATTCAGCGTCCATGCACCATGCTATTCTTCATAACAAAAGAATCTGTAGATTGATCTTAGAAGCATCAAACTTGATTCTTTTTACGTGACTGATTGTCAGAAACGACTATCTGAACTTAAAACTGCCTGAAAAGAAAAGAAAAACCTATGACAGACAGAGCATGACAGTTCTGAACTCCTACATAAAGCATCACGACTCGCTGTAACCAAAACGTGGAACCTCAGATCTACCACTACCATGAGCCAGCCAGCCAGCAAAAAAGTACGACTCGTACTATTCACTTCAAGTCCAGGCCAAAATGCAAACAAAACATAACACTAGCCTCTAACAGTGTCCAAAATGCAGACGTGCTTCCATATTAACCCTGTCATAGGCTGAGTCAATACCCGAACCACCACCATTGCTCTGTGCTAAGGACCGCTCCGCCTGGTCCTTATCACCTAGCAAAGGTCACTCCTATTTCACGGTTCGCTCTTGACTCCAGGCCAAAACTCCTTCCCGTTTTCAAGTTCAGACGTCGCAGTGCAGCGCCGTCTTGATCCTGTTGATGGTGCAGGACATTAGTGTCTTCACGGTCTTTACAGAGTCCACCGTGAGCTTTCCAGTGGGCTGGCTGCAGTTCACAAGTATCTGGAATGCCACGGTGAGCAACGAGCCTCGTGTCTTGTGCACGTCACCAGATATGTTAGGCCCGGCAGGTAGAACAACGAAACCGGATGGCAAGAGTGCAACCGATGTCGAGTCACCGCCTCCATCCATGAGAAGGCGCATTGCCGGGATGTCCACTGGGGCGTAGACGACCATTGAGCCAGATGCATCTGTGCATGTTTCCTGTAGTATCAGAATGCTGCTGTCCTGTAGGTTTGTGGCCTGCACAATGTATGACATTAGGTCCATGGTAAGTAAGAAAGGAAGAATAAATACCATCACACATCACAGGTATGAACATCTTAAAGCTAAAACAAGATGACGAGATTTTCTGCCAACGATGATGCTTATGACGACCAAGGTAGACCCAAATGGCATGATACATGTTCACAGAAACTAGATAGAAGTTCACAGATTTAGACTTTTGCTGTCTATTCTATTCTACTACCTTTTTTTAGCAAACATGTACTTCTCTGCTTTGGCACTAACCAGTGCTTTTGGCAAACGTCCCGTAAAGTTTCGTCCTGCTATGTTAACCCTAACCAGTAGCGCATTCTCATTTGCATGATACTTCCACAATATTTGATGGGAAGCTGACTCAATCATCAGTTTATTACCTAGGAACAAATGTGCTGACTGGAAGGAACTTAATACCAGGATGAATCCTAATTTACCATTCGCATTAAGGTGTGTGTCAGAGAAAAAATATCCTGGCTCTTTCGTATGTCTCATCCAATAAATACATTTAAAGTTTACCTTTTTCGTTCTATGCTAGTAAAAATTATATAACACATTTGATACAAAATATTTTCATCAACACATACTAGTAGATTTCATGATTTTGGGTAACTGTAGCAAATTTTCAAGCTTGGCTGGTGCATAAGTTGGTTTTCGAATAGAGATGGTAACTGAAAACATCTCATTTTCTTCGCCAAGAATATAACTCTCACAAATTTCAGACCCTTTGTGCTTCATCATGCCCAGAATTAAACTATACCTGACATTATCTACAAGTGCCATATTCCAATTCAAAAATAATATTTGGAGCATACCAACAAGTTTAGGTATATGTGTTTTTCTTTAT
This sequence comes from Poa annua, assembly GCA_026929855.1. Lineage (NCBI taxonomy): Eukaryota > Viridiplantae > Streptophyta > Magnoliopsida > Poales > Poaceae > Poa > Poa annua. The sequence goes on from CM049433.1 coordinate 80,952,101, forward strand.
CTGAAAATCCTAGAAGTCTATGGGTTTAGCTTCTAGATTATTGGAAAGACTCCTGACTACTACTAGCTAGTTAAGCATTTGATGTTTCTAATATGGACAGAAGGATGAGCAACAACTAGGAGAAGCGACATATAACACTCACATTAGCTCTCAGTAGAGACACCGCGTTGCCATTCTGTTGCCCCTTGGCAATTTTTGTCATCTCCTGCATAGGGCCACCCTTACTGAGGATGTCCCATTCAGGGCGCATCTTCTCATTGCACAGGAAGTTGAAAAGCCGCTTGGGTGTTTCAAGCATCCAGACCGATGTGGCAGCACACAGCACTACACCAGGTGGCACCCCTGGTTCATCCACACTCCTCCGTGCCATGACACGTACGTCGTCCCCAATGTTGCCCATGAAGCCATCCAGTTTGCTCCATGCAGCAGATGATGCGCTCACCCCTGCACAGAAGTTCCCCATCATCCTCTGCGCCAACTTCAGCAAGCTCCGTGTTCCATCCACCAAGAGATCTGTGGAAAATGTGGCACATTGCCTTTTATTTCAAAGAAAGCATACAGCACAAAGCATGCCACATAGATGTTGTACGTTATCATATTTCTGTACCTGACGAGTCTTGCTTCGGTGCTGCTACATATGGCATGAGAATGTCCAAGCACTCGCACTGGCGCTGTAGTGTTGCGAACCACCGCCCTGCACCAAGGGCGAGGCCAGACTGAAGAAGAGGCCGGTAGAGTTGGTGCACGGTGGATTCATCATATTCCATATGCTCAATCCATGTGACCTTCAGTGCACATTCAATTGCATCTGTTAGCACATGATTCCATGCCCAACTGCATTTCGAGCTCTGCAGTTCAATTCTACTAGGTCCTGTCAAGTACACTAGTATAACAATTGGTCTTTTCAAACAAAAAAAAAACAATTGGTTTGACAGTGAATCATGTTTTCACATTTTTGCTGAAATATCTTTTTGAAAAAACGCTTTGCTGAAATATGTTGGCCAAGTGTTGGAATAAGAAAAAGGGCAGATGAGTTATACTAGTTCTCAAGATGATAAATCCATTGTAGATGGACTCCCACATTGTAAGTTTGTAACATGTACTGAATGCTTACATTGCAATGAATAAAAGGACTACAGTTTGACACATTTTCCAGTGCTGCTGGCATCTAATCGGCAAGTGACGTACCATTGAAGGGAGGATAAACAGGAGTCACACACACACTGAAAATAAAACGACTGAAAATCTTTCTGCACATGGCCTGGCCTTTGTGAAATGGCACAACTCCACAAGAATAGATGACAAAATAGCTATAGAACATGTCTTCCAGAAACCCTTGGTGGATATAATACTGTAATATAACTGATATAATGCAACGATACGTTAATTTGACGTGCAAAAACTAACTGAACCTTTCTACCTCAAAGATCAGAAGTAATGAGTTTTTTAGGGCTAGTCTAACACGTTGCATGTATCACAGATGGATTATACTTCGTTCTCTTTCAGTAGTCAAGTTAAAAATCTCAAAACAGAACCATTCACGTGTGCACCAGATGAAAAATTTAGATCAAAGTGGTACAAATCACAGGTATGTATAAAAGTTTTCCATTAAGACACAACAGAGGAAGTGGTCCAGATCTTAAGATCTTGATGATGAGGCAAATTGATTGTATTGTGGAAAGTAAGTTACCGAAAGGGCTCATCCCAGGAGAAGTATCTCGGCCTGTAATCCCTTTCAAGAGCTGGACTTGAGATTAAACCGAGAAATGGCGCATGGTAGGTAAGAAATACTGGATTGGTCATGCATAATCACTTGTTTACCCTCTCTCACAGCCAACTAACGATTATGTTACTTGAGGTGGTGGGCTTGTTACCAGTAACCAGCATAACCTATGACTTGTGAGTACTATCATACTGATCACCCGGTGGCACACGAAACCAACAAAAAACCATTTGACGTACTATAAAAATAACACCCAATTACTCTATTCCTTGGGAATCATGCAGTAATGTAGAACTGAAACAAGTATGCATTTTACAAATAAACAAACATATAGTCATCATATATGGGTAGAGCAGGGAACTAATACAGTTGGCCTTCTAGGAGTGGCATCAGTAGCATAGCTATTACTATACTATGAATACAGAAGGTAGATGTCAAGATGAGTTTCACGGGTGCTAACATTGCTATCAATTGCAAACCTAGAAGTGCATATGTATACGTAGGTGAACCGCCTAAACACCTGAAAATTTCTTAAGAACATGATGTAAACAATTGAGCGGAGACACGATTTTGTACCTTGCAGAAACCAGGGGTATCTTGCACCACACAACCAGAAGGTAGCCTCCGGCACTTCATGCTTGGAGTGGTGTCTGCCACACCTCCGTCTTGCTCCGTCACCAATCCATCAACGGAGACATCCACTACAGCCCACGCACCCTCACCCAACTGTTTGCAGAACCTGAGAAAAGTCACCTCCCTGGTAGGGACAAGAGGTGAAAGAACACGTAGCACTGCCTGCATCTGTTGCAACGATAGAGGAAACGGTTAGACGCTGCGAGTAGCTATAGGACGCGCATACGGGCACTGGATAGTGTTCAACACTCACAAGCAGCAATGCACCATCTCTACTTCCTGCAACTCCAGTAGATATCTCCTCCATGGTCAGTGACTTGGCGATCATGCACGAGAACATATCGGACCACATTCTCTGCAGTAAGATTTCAAACAGCCAATGTAAAGTTCAGACATATATACAGGCGATGTCAACATGAAGGGACATGCATGGTGGTGACTGGTGAGACGAGGCCAACCTCATCCATGAGAGTCTCCACAAGCGCAGCACTACTGTCACTGATCACAATGCCGGACTCCCTAGAGGCCTCGGACACAAACCCTGCCGGCTTCACCCCTATGCATGGCGAGAATGTGTTGAGGTACTCTTTGTAGTTCAGCGTATCCTTGGCAAGGGAGCCGGGCAAGGGATCAGTTGGAGTCCACAGCGGCTCATCCATCTGCGCCATCTTGACGAGCTCATTCATCGCCATCGTTGCAAGCTCCAAGAACACGGACTTGTCAATGCCAGCCTTGGTCATGGTCGTGATCGCCATGTCCTTTGAGCTGCAGGCACCGCCCCTGAACTCGGCGACCGTGGAGTTGGCCGCTGTGGGCGACGGCGACTGCAGTGGCGAGCCTGGCATTAGTTCCGGCGCCAGCAGAGAAACGGACTTGCCAAGGAGGTTGGAAGCGAGAGCGCAGAATCGGGTGAGCTCGGCACTGAGGGTCGCGTTCTGGGCGCGCAGGTGCTCCTCCTCCTCCCCGCCAGGCGTCGTCGGGGCCGGGTAGCCGCAGCCGCCACAGACCTGATGCATCAGCGCCTCCCGCATAGACGAGTTCACCGCGCGCAGCATGTCGTTCTGCTTGAGCAACTGCGCGTTCTCGTCCAGCACAGTCGTCCTCTTGCAAGATTAACCGCCACAGGAAGGGAGGCAACCATGTCAATAAGCGCAGATCAAAGCAGCTGAACTGAATCGGTTACATACATACCTTCATCTGCGTGCGGCGGTTCTGGAACCAGAACTTGACCTGGCTGTGAGTGAGGCCGAGCCTCGTGCCCAGCTCCGCCCGCTGGCTCTGATCCGGGTGGGCGCACTCCTGGAAGAACCTGCGCCGAGGAACAAGAAGAACCACACGCACGCACGCACGCACGCACGCGCGCATCATGATCAAAGAAGCCAGGCAAATTAAGCAACGTACGCGACGAATCGTGCGGATAGGAGGGGGCGAGGGCGCGTACGCTTGGAGCTCCTTGATCTGCTGCGGCGTGTGGCGGGCGTAGGGCGCCGTCCTCTTCCGCTTGCCGGGGCCGCCACGCTCGACTCCGGCGGAGACGGCGGCGTCCAGGTGGTCTATCCCCGACCGGCTCTCGTTCTCCGCCTCCGGCGCGCCGCCGCTGTCCCGGCCCGCGGCGTCCGCCTGCGATCAGCCACGAGAAGGAATAAAGAAACGAGAAAAAGGCACGCCTTTTCCCAGCAACAGGACAGCGCGGAAAAACCCCAAGCTTTGACAAAGAAGCACGGCGCGGCGCGGCGTACCGGTTCGAAGGAGTAGAACTCCGGCTGGGGCGGCGGCGGCGGCGGCGAGGACGTGGGGGCGCCCAGACCGGCGCCGGAGAGGTACGGGAGCTCCTCCATGTCGGGCGCGGCGGCGGCGTTGTCGTCGTCGAGGAAACCCCACAAGCTCGTTCCCTTGTCTCTCGGCATGATGGAGGGGAGGGAGGAGTGGACTGGAGGAGCGAGAGCGGCGGCCAGGGCGAGAAGCGCAGAGGACGGCGCGTGCTTCTCGGGTCGGGCTGTGTGTGTCAGCCACAGTCTCCCCGTTCTCAACTACTCCGTACCGTAGTCCTCCTCTTTCTTGGCGCCTGGCGGTACTCTCTCCTTCCTCAGTCTCTCTCCAGTCTCCACCCGTCTCTGTTTGGTCAACAGGGTTTAATATTTCGTTTTCATTATTATTTTCGCAGCTGATCGAGATTCGTAAATTTAAATTTTCGAAAATATTTTCAAAAATCCCTTGCAAATTAAAATTCGAATGTTTAATTTTCTATTAAATTATATGTAATTGTAGCGGTTTGAACACACGACCTAACAAACCACTAACGTGGCTATACCAATTCACTGAAGCCATTTTAATGATGGATACATCATTTTCTATATACTAACACATTACGTATCGGATTTTTTTAAATGATATCAAATTAAGAGCATTAAGAGAGAGCGGGGTGATCCGGTGATTGACAATGAACCATAATATTTCAGACAGTGTCCTCTTACGGATGTTGATCACCAGGTGTCGACATCATGTGCGGTCTTTTTCGCCGTGCGGTCAAGAGATTTGAAAATGCACAATCAATTTTCAGCCTGATCTGGTGTAGCACCTCTGCATCAAAATCAGCGCCTAGTTTAATGTGTTATAATTTGTATTTCAAAACTTGTTAAATTCTCTGTATGAGTTTGAATGTTGAACTATATGTGAAAATTTATGTTGAATATTTGTGTGAATTTTACGGTGAAATCGCCACCTAGGGGCGGGCTGCGCAGATGGCTGGGAATCAACGTCCCAAGATCAAGAAATAGCGCCCACGGATGGAGATGACCTCAACCGCGGAGCGCGGAGACAGAATGGCGATGGATCGGCAGGCAAAAAACCCCGTGGATGGATGGATGGATGAGCGGGATGGTGGTCAAAGTGGGGTTGGGGTTTTGTCCGGCGACTTGCTGTGTGTTTTTGCGGTTTCCTGCTTTGGGCATGGCCGCGTGTTCCGTCTCGTAACCTCTCTAGAGAGCTTTTTGCCTCAACGATCGATAGCTCGTCCTCCCTCCTTGTCCTTCCTTGCTCCTTCTTTTGTCCGCACGCAGAGCAGAGCGCACAGCGGACGGGAGGGGGAGAGGATACGCGTATCCCGTGAATGCCGGATGTGCAGAGGCCGGCCGGCGTGCCTGCTGGGAGAGAGAGACGGCGACCGTCGTCGGGACGGCGTGACGTTCTCGCCTGGCGTGTCGCACGCATCATCCATCTCTGATGGGATGGGCGCCGGTCTCCGGTGACATACCATACGGGCATGCACCCCACAGCTGAGTAGCTAGTAGGCGTAGATTAGATAGATAGAGCTCATGTCTTCTCGCTTTGCGAGCTGTTTCCACTTTCCACGCCGCATCCTCCTTCCTTGCTCGACACTGCAACGAGAGAATCTGCCGGTCACCCGCGCAGAGTGCAAGTCAGCAACGGCCTGCCTGGCTCGTCACGGAGACAGGGCAGGTTTCAGGAGCTGCAGGCTGCCCGCGCCAGCTAGCCGACCTGGGACGACAACCTTGCACGAAGACACCGCTCAACCCGGACCATAACATTTTCATTTAAAAACATAAAGAGTGAGACACACGAATTCTGAGATTTTTTTAGTTTTCCGGCCGTCCGATCGGTTCCTCGTGACGACTCCATGGTCAGCCATAAGCGTTTGTATTATGTTGAGTAGGAAAAATACGAGGAGAGTAATATTTGATATGTTGTGAAAATTACTTTAAAACCCAGTGGAAAAACAAGGAAATGATACGACATATAATGATCATTGTCTTTTTTATAACTTATATGAGAAAACCTCGAAAAGATAAAACTCATTGTTAAGTTTAGATGACATATATGTCTTATATACATCCGTTAAAAACCCCGGCGCCCATCTGTCGTGGTGGTATCACGGCAGATGCCATAGGATGGCTAAAAGTGTGGGGCCGATGGACGCTGGTGGATCCGGGGAGGGCTAGCGAGCTAAGAAGCTCACGCAAGAGGAAACAAGAAACGGACACGAGCCGACTCAACCCGGTTCAAGAACGAGCAAGAACAACCAGGAAAACTCAAGAACACAAACAAACCCACACGGCACCACAAACACGCACGATGTACCCAGGTTCGGGGCCCTCGTGAGGAGGTAACACCCCTACTCCTGCCTTGCTTCTTTCTATATGTGTCTCACCAGATCTACAAGATGCACATTGAGCTGCTTTGGTAAGAACTAGGATGAATGAGACTATAGTTTTGGCTCTCCCCTCCGTCTGTCTCTCCCAGGAGGAGTTATGGTGCTATTTATAGAGGTCCCGCCGAGTTGTCCGGGAACCCTAAATCCTCCGCCCCCCCCCCCCCCCCCCCCCGGACAACAGCCCCCGTCCAAGCGTAATGTCGACACCTCTAACACGACCTAGCCGCCGGGCTATCCGACATAGGTCGAGGTAGGCCATGATGCCTCTTGCCGTAGCCGCCGCCGGCCTAGGTGATGATGCTTCCCCTGACAGAGACAGGACGTGCCTTCTCCATGCCTTGTCTCCTGTCAGTCAGTCGCCAGTACAGTGGTATAGTCTCGTCGCCCTTGTCTTGTGCCCTTTGTCCCGCGCCCGTGTCAGACGGGAGGTGACCTTACCTCCGTGTCAGACGGGACAGTGTCTTTGCCTTGTATCCGCCCTTGACTTCCTGCCCGACATAGGATATGTCGGACACATCCTCCTATCCCGGCACAAGTATACCGGGCTTCTCTCCGTACGCCGGCATGGCTATGCCGGGCCTGGACCTCCGACGTACCTCACCCGGCCCGAACATGTATGTCGGATCCTCCTTCCTGCACATCACATATAAATAAAGATCTCGGACATGGTTATGTCGGTTAGAACATGTCGGCTACCTCCGACATAAGCTTAAGTCGGCCAAGCATACAACTTGGTCTAGCCGGGACCCTGCACACCAGCACCGGTTTCTGGCGTCGCACAAGAGAATGCCCCTAGGCCCAGCTACACGAAGATGTCTTAGGCTTGCTCCCAAAGACATCTTCGAGAAGCTGGTTCTTAGGAGAAATCTCTGCCTTTGCCTGAATGAGAGTGAGGGGCTGGGGGTCTATTTATAGTATCACCAGGGGAGACAGCCTGGCCCCTGCTTCCTCCAAAGGGCACCTCTTGACCTTTTCCAAGAGCCACCTCCGGCGTACCTCCAACAGGCGTCCCTTTATCTCCCGAAGAGTCATAAGACCTTTGGCACCAGGCCAAAGATATTTACCACTGTAAACACGGGTATCTTACCCTTGCCTTTACCCTACCCGGGGGTAGGCCCCCCGACACTAGTCCCCGAAGCTGGTGTAGTCCTGCAGCCTTGGATGAAGGGCTGCATCAGATTTAACCCGATAACTGCCTTGAACCGAAAGCCGACATAACTATGTCGGGTAACTCGATTGCTCCGATTTGCCCAAGTCGGTCACTTAAGGCCCTGCGACACCACGATGTCGGCCTGATGAGAAAACTCCGGCATGCCTGTCCCGACTTACTGTAAAATCATCCGACATAGCCATCTCGGTTTGTCGTTGAGCTCTCAGCCATCCTGGGTTATTGTTCCGGTACTTTCGACATCACCAAATCTTTCTCTCAGATCTCTCGCCGAGACGTGTCACATACATGCTGCACCATTCCGAGAAACGCGCCACGCGGTCTGACAAGCTGTCCCGAAAACATCGCACCGGCCCCACCAGCCGTCACATCTAGCAGGCACTTGAGTGGGTTGAGCACCCGAGGTGCCTCCTCGATTCCTGGGCTGGCAACCGCATCCGATCCGCAGCCGACGGTTCCTATTCTGTAACCCACGGTGTGGCCGATCGTGCGGCCATAACCGCTCCACTCGCGCCAACCGCCGCACGCACGATCCCACGACCTGCTCGAAACCAACGGGCGGGAAAAATTAGCAACCGCCTCTTCTCCTTCCCTCTTAAATACGGCGGCGGGGTTATTCTTCCTTCTTCCTCCGCATCATCTTCTTCCCTGATTCCCTTCTGCTCTCGAGCGAAACGCCGCCGCGACGCACGCCGCGCACGCACTGCACGCCGGAGAGCTCGACGCCGACGATCGGGAACCGCCACGCCACCGTCGGGACGAGAACCTCTCGCGCCGCACCTTCGCCTTCTCCGGTAAGTTTCTTCTCGATCCCGCTAGATTCATCTCACGCTTGGCCACGATGACCCTTTTCTTACGTTTCTCTTGAGGATGAACCACACCCCACGCCCACTGGATTTCACCCATAGATTAGGGCCGGATACACACGTCTCGGCCGCGGTACCTTTGATCTTTCTTGGCCAGATTTGGTTGTAGACTTCACCTTCGCATTCCCGTAGCATTGCTAGGGTTGTTCTTCATTAGAACCATTTACTTATCCTTTTATTCTGCACTGGTAGATCTTCCTTCTAGCATCTCGGTCGTAGATTCTGTTTTAGTGCCGGGACGCCCCGACTTACTGCATGCCTCCTCTTGGTGCCCCCGACTTACCACATTCCTTATGCTGCAGGACAGCTCCGACATGTCTTCTGAGAACACCGACATGGGTACCGAGGGAGTCCGGGGAGGATGGGAAGGTTCCGACGCGTGCCAGGACGACATCGACTGGCTACGCCGAACTCACCGCATCCCGGAGGCGGTCCTCTGCCGACTTCCCGAGGGCGAGAACGAACCCCGAATCCAACCCGGGGAGCGGGTAGTCTTCGTCACGCATTTCGAGCGTGGCTTTGCCCTCCCAGCAAGCCCATTCTTCCGCTCCTTCCTCGACTACTACGGTCTGCAACCCCATCATCTCCCGGCCAATGCCATCACTCTCCTCTCCGCCTTTGTGACTTTCTCGGAGGGATATCTCGGCCTCTGGCCGGTGGTCAAGCTATGGGCCAAATACTTCCAACTACGGAAGCAGAGCATCCCCAACAAAGGCGTCAAGGATAAGGAGATGACGGCTTGCGGGGCTGCCATCGTGGTTCCTCGGAGGGAGTCCGACTTCCCCCGGATCTCGGGCCTAGAGTCCTGCCGCAAATGGCAACGGAGTTTCTTCTATGTCAGAAACTCCGACTCGGTTGAAGGTGACAAGGAGTAAGGAACCGACCTCATCAACCTCCCCGAGTTCAATATCGCTCCCCCGACTGCCCACCTTCACTGGAGTTCGGACCCGAAGACGTTGGACTCGGAGGTCAACGAGATCCACGAGTACCTCCTTTCGATTAAGGACAAGCTCACTGCCGAGGACCTCCTATGCACCTTCGTCAGCCGCCGGGTTTGCCCTCTCCAGGCCCGGGTTCACAAGATTTGCCACATGAGTGGCAGATATGACCCGACACGGGTTAGTATCTTCACGCTCACCCAGGTGCAAGTATACCGGCGGGTCCAGGCTATTGCCCAGGCCGAGATGGACCCAGCCACCTGGGCCTGGGGGATGAAGCCCCATACGCGCTCTCGTCCTCCTCCACAAGTAAGCTGGTTCACTTGACCGACTTATGCAATTCTCCGACAAACTCATGTTACAACCATCTCTGTACTTACATGTATCTTTTGTTTTCTCGCAGAGGTTCGCCCGGCAGCTCCTTGAAGACCAGATCCATGCCGCGGGGGAGTGGCATCCGGACTTTCCCATCCCGGAGATTTTACCAAGCGAGGACCCGGATGACGAAGATCATCTATCCATTCCCCTGGCTCGCGCCCCTGTCCCGGGTAAGCCTTGTGCACCCGTTCCAATCAACGAGTGGTCGGATGACGACGAGGATGAGTGTCGAATCATAGATGTTATTGACGCTACTCCTCTCAACTTCGCGCCCCCAGTGCCTTCGACAACCGCTACTTCCAGCAAGCGAGCCGAGACCCGCAAGCGAGCTGGCACCGGTATGTCGGGTACCGGTGACGATGAGGCTGGCGCCAAGAGAGCCAAAACCGGTAAGAAGCCGGCAACCAAGCCGCCCAAGAAGAAGAAAGGTCCTCCGACCTCCACCGGGTAAGCCGATTTCTCGAGACTCCTTGCCCTGCTATTTCGACTTCTCTGATAGTACCGTCCGAGTTAACATACCATTGCCTTGAAACAGCGCCCCACTGAAGTTGAATCCGACCGGGCCCCAAGGTCGGAAAGATACCGAGGAGGCCGGGTCGACTCGCGGGGAAGGCTCTCCGACCCGCAGGAGCCGGGCTGCCACACCGCCGCTGAGTGGCAGCGCCGCGGCCGGGAGAAATAGAGGGACTTCCGACAGGGACGTCGGATCCGGTGGGGACGCTACCTCCGACACAGCGAGGCGACCCCAGACCGTGTCACCCCCACCCCACTCGGGAGGGGTCCTTCAGCCGCCGACACACCGCCCTCTGCAGCAGCAACCAACGCAGCAACGGCCGCAGTCACACCAGCAACAACAACCGCAAGGACAGCGCCAGCAACCTCCACCTGTCCGGACTCAGCAGCAGAGGCGTCCGCCGACCTTGGACACTACCACCTCCAAGGTGATCACCACACCATCTGGGTCGGCCGCCTCGGGCAAGCGTGATGGGACCACGAGTCAGAAAAGAGGTGAGCTTCCTCCGGGCAAAATCCTAGTGGTGCCCCCTCCTCGCGTGGCCGTCAAGACAGCTGCGCTGCAGACGCTAGAGGCCACTGCTGCCCAAGCTCCGCTTGCTGCCGAGTTGCTCATCCTGGGTGATGACTGTTCAGGTTCGCTGGAGCAGTTCAACATGGACTGGAATGCTGCCGACACCAGCGAGGTATCCTCCTCCGACCCGAACGCCCGACACCCTGCCGGGCCCGGGAAAACTGCCCAATCTCTGCATGCTCTTCAGTGCGCAGTTCTCCGGATGACCCGGGACGCCGAAGTAAGTCTTTTAATTACACACCCCCACTAGTCCCCGAGATTCGTGTGGAGTAATTGAACATCGACCGAGTGAAGATTACTCGGCGGGAATCTTCTTACAACTGAGTTAACGCCTAATCTCATTTCAGGCTTGCAACAAGGAACGGAGCAGGCTGTTCCAAAAGCTGCTCGTCAAGCACAGCGGCCTCCGGAAGAAGTACAAGACTCTTGAGTTGGCCCAAGGTACTCTTTCCCTTCTACCGTCATACTTTCTCTTTTCTTATTTCTTCTTCTGACCTCCCGACACGCCGACCTCGTCAGCTGAAAAGGAGGCCCAGGTTGCGGCTGCGCACCGGACTGCGCTCGAGAAAGAGCAGGCCGAGGTAGCCCGGCTTCACCAAGAACTCGCAAAGTCGCAGCACGAGCAGGCCGAGATGACCAAGGTCATGAACGAGGTGACGGAGGCGCAGGAGACTCTCGTGGCGGATCTCCAATCTCGCGCTAGTTTGGCCGAGAATAAATTATCCGTCCTCACTGCCAAATGCGACACCTGGCTGGCCGAGTTGCGACGAATCAACAGTCAAATGGACAGTGAGTTTCCTCCCCTCTTGCTTACTGAGTTTCCAATGTTACCCCGCTATTTCCGGCTTGCTCTCTAACTCGGCAATAGCTCTTTTTGCTTCAGAATCCTTCTCGCACTCGCAACACGCCGCTGCCCAATCTATTAGCAAGGCCCGGGGCAAGAGAGCGCACCTCGGTCCCATCTCAACCGAGTGGGACGTTGAGGATCATCTGATTGCGCTCAACGCGCGTCTTGTCCCGCTGAAGAGCATCGGCGTCGGCTTGCTCGACGCCGGTATCTCGGTCTTCCGGCAGCTGTGGCCCGGCATCGAGCCTCCCAAGAATGTTCCTGAGCTGGCCGAGGAGCTGAGGAAAGCCGAGTTAAGACTCCGGGAATGGAGGTCATCTGCTGCTCGTGCCGGGGCGGATCAGGCCCTGTCCTTCATACTATCTTGGTATGAAGAGATTGACCTGGACCACGTCAAGACGCAGCGCGAAAACTCGGTGTGGACCACAGATCCGGCCAAAATCCAGCGCCGCCAAGAATCTGCCGACTACATGGCCCAATACTCGCGTCCGCACGAGTTTGTCCCTGGCCCTGTTTATCCGGATGACGACGAGTCTGACTCCGATGCCGGCGATGCCGAAGAGGAGCCGGAGGAGGAGGAGGCCAACCCGGACGAGCCCACCGGAGCGGACGCTGAGGTGGGAGTCCCCGAGTCCACCGAGCACGCCCCTAAGTCTGGGACTGCGGCCACCAGCCTCGAAGAGCCTACTGCCACCGTGGCTACATCACCTGCCGCCGACACTGGTCTGGAAGCAACCGCCTGCCTCCAGTCGGCCACTCCTGACACCACGACTGCTGCTGCTGCCTCTACACCGATTTCTACTCCTGCTGCCGAAAATACTTAGGCAAATTCATTAGATCCCCGGAATGCCGGGTGCATATGTAACATATACAATTTTAAGTAGAATACTTTGCTATTTGCCTTATTGAATCGAGCAAGTACATAGTTATGTCGGATCACTTTTCACCGAGTTCCGGAGTTTACTTTCTCGTTTACTATACTTAGTGACTTTTGCTCTTGTCTACCATACAGGCGTTCGACAGTCGAGTCACAAAATCACGACTATAGCATACGGTACTAGAAAATGCCCGAGTTAAGGTTCAAAGGCATTCGACATAACGGAAGAATAATTGAAAGACGGGGTTTACACACAACACGTGCCGAATTGCTTTTAGACCGAGTCCCCGAGTTCGTTTTCGTGTTTACCACCTTCCACTATCTTTGCTCTTGACTACCACTTTGGGCATTCGTCAGTCGAGTCACAAGATCATTTCACATAGCATACATTACTTAACTTTGAAACGAGGTTGAAAATTCATTCGGCACGTGGACAACAGGTACGAAATAAACACGGCAGTCCCCGAGTTTCACCTCGAGTCGCCGGCATGCAGGTAACGAGGGACTAACCGAAATACAAACATAGATAAAGATCTGGCAGTCCCCGAGTTTACCCCGGAGTGCCGACATGCGAAAAACATAAGAAAAGAACCATCATACGGATAAGGCAGTCCCCGAGATTCATTCTGGGGTGCCGGCATTTCATTCAGAAGGAACTGAGATACATACACTGTGCCTTTTATGCAAAAAAGGGACGAAGTAAGGCTACATTCCATGGTCGTTTGGTTTCCTCGCCGGCTCTATCCATCACACCTTTTCTAGCTTCCTGCGCATCTACAAGATAATATGAGTCATTGTGCAGGGCTTTGCTCACCACAAAAGGTCCTTCCCACGGAGGGGATAACTTGTGCATGCCGGCAGTTCGCTGTATCAGCCTCAGTACCAGTTCTCCTTCTCTGAACACCCGGGGGTGTACCTTCCGGCTATGATAGCGTCGGAGGCTCTGCTGGTATATCGCTGACCGAGATAGGGCCAATTCTCTTGCTTCCTCAAGCAAGTCGACATCATTCTCTCGGGCTTCTCTTGCCTCGGTTTCTGTAAACATCGCCACCCTGGGCGAGTCATATTGTATGTCGGTTGGCAACACTGCCTCAGCACCATACACCATAAAGAATGGTGTGTACCCGGTGGATCTGTTGGGTGTGGTCCGGAGACCCCATAGCACCGCCGGTATTTCCTCTATCCAGCACCCCGGAGTCCGCAGGAGTGGTTCTACCAACCGGGCCTTTATGCCGGCCAATACCAATGCGTTGGCCCTCTCAACCTGCCCATTTGCCTCTGGGTGTGCCACCGAGGCCACATCAAGCCGGATTCTCTTCTCCGCACAGAACCGAGCAAACTCCCCTACTGCAAAGTTGGTGCCATTGTCCGTGATAATGCTGTGCGGGTAACCATATCTCAGTATGATATCCTTCAAAAATGAGACGGTTGTAACTCCATCACATTTCCTAATTGGCTTTACCTCGATCCATTTGGTGAACTTGTCCACCATGACTAGTATATGAGTCATGTTACCTCGCGCCGGCTTGAATGGACCCACCATATCCAAGCACCATACCGCAAACGGCCATGTGATGGGGATAGTTTTCAGTGCTGCCGCCGGCATGTGTATTCTGTGTGCAAACCTCTGGCAACCTCCACATTTTCGGACAATATCCTCTGCCTGCTGCAGAGCCGAAGGCCAATAAAACCCGTGCCGGAAGACCTTTGCTACCAGTGCCCTTGAGGAAGCATGGTGACCGCATTCACCTTGATGTATCTCGAGCAGCATCTCTTGCCCCTCCTCCGGGTCAACGCAACGCTGCAGCACTTCAGTGACACTTCTCTTATACAGCTCTTGATTGATCACCGTGTAAGCCTTGGCCCTCCTTATCACCTGCCGAGCTTCCACTTCATTCTCCGGCAGGGTCCCATATACAACATATGCCATGATGGGCTGCGCCCATTCCGGTACCTGCCTCACAGGGAAGACTGGGGCATCTATTTCCATAGGCTCGGCTGACATCACCTCTGCCGACATACCCGGTACAGTCCCCGGGTTTAGCCAAATGCTCCCGACATCAACCTCCATGGGCACGACTTCTATCTCAGAGTTCTTCGGGATAAATATGGATTCCGACTCGGGTGATGGCTTGATAGACGGCTTTTTTAAGTGTTCCAAAGCTATGCCAGGTGGGATCGCGTCCCGCGAAGACCCCAGCTTAGACAATACATCTGCAGCCTCATTCTCTCCCCGGGGTATGTGCTTGAACTCGCACCCTTCAAAAAACCCGGAGATTTTCTGCACATGGAACCGGTATGACGCCATGTTGGCATCCAAGGCGTCCCAATTTCCCGACACCTGCTGCACCACCAAATCCGAGTCACCATAACATTCTACCCGCCGTATGCCAATTTCCTTAGCAACATTGAGGCCATGCACGAGTGCTTCATACTCAGCCACATTGTTGGATGCCGAGAAATGAATTTGGAGCACGTATTTCAGTACATCCTGCTTCCGGGAGGTAAGGACCACTCCGGCACCCAATCCGATTTTTGCCTTGGACCCGTCAAAATGCATCTTCCAGAAATTGAAGTCGGGCGGGGGAGGCTCATATTGCATCTCGGCCCAATCCACCAAGAAGTCCGGCAGCGCCTGCGACTTAATGGAGTCCCTTCTTTCGTAAGTCGGGGCGTATGGAGACAACTGGATGGCCCATTTGGCCACTCGGCCGCTGGCATCTTTGCACCCTATAACCTCGGACAAGGGAGCCTCGCTCACCACTGTAACCGGATGCTCTTGAAAGTAGTGCTTCAACTTGGTGACCGCCAGGTATACACCATAGGCCATCTTCTGGTAGTGCGGGTAATTCTGCTTGGAGAGGGAGAGCACCTCACTCAGGTAATACACAGGCCTCTGCACCACCTTTTCACCTTCTTCTCTTTCCACCACCATTACCACACTTACAACCCGGTTGGTAGCCGCGATATAGAGCAACATCGGCTCCTTGGGTAACGGGGACGCCAACACTGGTGTACTTGAGAGTGTCTTTTTCAAGTCACTAAAAGCTGCATCTGCCTGTGGCGTCCATATGAAGGTTTTACTCTTTTTCATGAGTTGATATAAAGGCAAGGCTTTCTCTCCTAACCGACTCACAAATCTACTCAGGGATGCCAGACATCCGGTAAATTTTTGTACATCCTTAAGGCGAGTTGGCAATTTCATGCTCTCGATAGCTCGGATCTTGCCCGGGTTAACCTCTATACCCCGGCTAGACACCAAGAAACCGAGTAATTTTCCGGCCGGCACACCGAAGGTGCATTTATCCGGGTTAAGTTTCATTCGGAACTTTTTCAAGTTAGCGAATGTTTCTCTTAGATCCTCGATCAGAGTGGATTTTTCTTTTGTTTTTATGACTATGTCGTCGACATACACCTCTGCATTCCGGCCTATTTGCTCATGCAAGCATTTCTGCATACACCTTTGGTAAGTGGCACCAGCATTTCTCAACCCGAAGGTCATGACACGATAGCAATAAGCCCCGTACGGGGTAATAAAAGCAGTCTTTAATTGATCAGCCGGGTTCAAAGGTATCTGGTGAAAACCAGAATACGCATCTACAAAAGACAAAAGCTCACACCCGGCAGTGGAGTCGATCACTTGATCTATCCGGGGGAGCGGGAAAGGATCTTTCGGGCATGCCTTGTTGAGGTTGGTGAAGTCGATACACATGCGCCACACCTTGGCCAGGAGAGGGTCATCCTTTTTCTTCTCTACCAGGACCGGGTTAGACAACCAGTCCGGGTGCAGTACCTCCATCACAAATCCAGCCGCAAGCAGTACGGCTAGATGCTCCATGATTGCAGCTCTTCTCTCGTCCGAGAGACGTCTTGTCGGTTGCTTCACCGGCTTTGCATCCGGCCTCACGAATAATGAGTGCTCAGCCAACTCCCTCGGAACTCCTTGAAGGTCGTCATTTGACCAAGCAAAGACATCCCGATTCTCACGGAGGAAGTCGGTGAGCTCGCCTTCCTATTTGCTGTCCAGGCTGGTGCCGATGATCACCCGGTGCTCTGAGTTAGCCGGGTCCACTACGACCTTCTTGGTCTATTTTGGTGGCTGGAAGGAAGCATGCTGCTCCGGGTTTGTCATCCCGGGCACACCGAGTTGGGAGGCTTGGGCCAGCGTTACCACTTGCTGGATTCTCTTTTTCTCCTCGGCTATGACCAAGGACTCGGCCAAGCATGAGCCGGCAGTAGCACACTCGATCGAGCGCTTGTAGTCCCCCGCGATGGTGATTATGCCATTCAGACCTGGCATTTTCATTTTCAGATAGCCCATGTGAGTGGAGATCATGAACTTGGCCAGAGCAGGTCGGCCAATCAGGGCGTGATACGGGCTCTCGAGGTCCACCACCTCGAACTCAAGACTTTCGGTCCGGCAGTTCTCCCGGGTTCCGAACAGCACATCTATCCAGATCTTGCCCATAGGCGAGCAAGAAACCCCTGGCACAATGCCATGGAAAGTCGTGTGGGTCGGCAACAGCGTGTTCAGGGATACTCCCAACTTCAGCATTGTGTCCTTATACATGATGTTAATGGCACTGCCATTGTCAACCAGAACTCTGCTGAACCGGACGTTGATACTTGGCCCGATGAATGTCGGGTCCACCACCAAGGCGTAGCCTCCCGGCTTAGGCATAACCCGGGGGTGATCCTTCCGACCCCAGGTGATCTCCATCTCGGACCAGTGCATGAACTTGGGTACCGCTGGCATGACGGCATTCACCTCCAGAGCGCGCTGGCGCTGGCTCTTCTTGTCAGTGGGCTCGGTCACAAAGACCACATAGCTTTGATGAGCTTCCTGATAGTCACCCTGGGGGTACCTGCCCTGGTTGCTAGGACCGACACGGTTGTTACCCCGGGCGTTCACCATGTTTACCGGCCTTGCCGGTGGTCTCCTCTGGACTGGCGGGTTAACCCGGACAGCATTGGCCCCACTTACAGGTGCCGGAGGTCTTGGCGCTGCAGGTCTTTCGGGGGCAGTTACCAGAGATCCCCCTGGAGCACCTTCTTGCCGCATGCG
Source organism: Poa annua (assembly GCA_026929855.1). Classification (NCBI taxonomy): domain Eukaryota; kingdom Viridiplantae; phylum Streptophyta; class Magnoliopsida; order Poales; family Poaceae; genus Poa; species Poa annua. The sequence continues at coordinate 80,969,854 of CM049433.1, forward strand.
CTGGTACCAGCTGCACTGCCGAGTCGTGTGGTTGGCTGGTCTGTTGGGCTCGAAAGTGTGATAGCAGCAGGGCTTGTCCAGCATGTCCTCATACGTCAAGGGCTTCCTCTGCTCGGCCCAAGTTTTCTTGACCTCTGCCCAACCCTGACCATCCGTCTTCTGCCGCTGGTTGCTACCGGTATTGCCTCGTTCACCGTTTACAGCCGCTACCTGCTGCGAGGCATAGCGAAAGTCGGGCTCCCTTCTTTTTTGGCCAAAATCATGCCGTTCACTATTTCTGCCCTGCCCGGATCTATTGTTCCCCGAGTTCCTCCTACTCGGTTCGCCCGAGTCCAGCTGAGGTTGCATTGGATCACCGAGGGCATAGCTGTCAGCAATTCTCATTGTCTCGGCCAAGGTGGCCGGCATTTCCCTCTGCAGCTTCTGCCATAGCATGGATCCATGTCGGCATCCCTGCGCAAACCACGAAATGGCTTGGGCCTCCACAACTCCTTCGCAAGAATTGCGAGTTGTGCTCCACCGAGTCAAGTACTCCCGGTCAGTCTCATTGTCCCTCTGCCTGCACACCGCAAGCTGCTGAGGTCGGTTTGGTCTCTTGTAGGTACTGGAGAAGTTGCTGACAAAGGCTTCCTCGAAGTCCAGCCAGCTGTTGACACTCCCCTCCCTCAAATTGTTCAGCCAGATTCGGGCCGGTCCCTCAAGCATCTGCGGGATGTACCGTACCGCCCACCGGCGATTTCCCCCGGCGATGTGCACTGCTGTCACATAGTCGGTCAGCCAGTCCTCTGGCTTGGAGCTGCCGTCATAAGTCTTGGCTCCCATGTTCAACTGAAAGTGGGGGACAGGCTGTTCCGACATGATTCGGGGCCCGAAGCAAGCAGGACCGGGTGGACCTTGCTCCTCCATTTGCTCGGATCTATACAACCGATCCAGCTTGTACCGAGCATCATTTGGATCTAACTGGCGAGTTCCCAGTCGAGACCCCAGAGCACTCTCATAAACATGGTATCCGGCCTTGACCAATGCCGAGTTGCCGTCGTCATACCGGTTCAGGTCTCGCCCGCCCATTTGCCGGGTCTGCAGTGCTCCAACAACTTGATGCCTTGTGGCCTGATTAGGCATCGGATACCGAGGTGGGTGTCCCCGACCGACCGAGTGGGCATTTTCGTCATGCCGATTACTCGGAGCCTGTCGGCTTCTGCTCTGAGCTTGCCCAATGTTGCCCTGGCCTGCGATCTGCTTTCCGGCATATGCTGGATCATACGTCAGCATCTGGAGCTGCTGATTTCCTCCGGGGTTCCTACTCCGGTTCTGGTTTCCACCGACATGCGGAGAGGAAGCCTGCCCTCTGGACACGCCGCTGGGAGCCCTGGTTGAGTGGACAATCTGAGATCCACCCCCGGCCTTCTTGACAGCCTCATTCTGCCGGGTTGCTACTTCCACCAGCTCATTGACTCGGTCTTGTTGCTTACGGCGAGCCTCTCCGGTTAGACCGGATAACTCGGCCCTTGCTGCCTCGGCAGCCCTGAGGGTCTTGGCCGGAGAGCTGTAATTCGGCCTAGCCGCCGACATTACGCTAGGAGTCACATTGGATGTAGCTCTGCCATCCCTATCTATTTCGGCATTGAGGCCCTTGCCTCTTCTGCGCACCTCGGCCTCACGGTTCGGCCGACCTCCTACCGGCGAGAAACCATGAGCCGCGCCATACTCACGCTGAACTCGGTTGAAGTCCCTCCAGACCTCTGCTAACTTCTCTGCCTCCTCCAACAAGCTCAGCCGCTCTGCCTCTAACTCAACCGCCCCCGGCACGGTCAACCTCTCTACCGTTTCTCTAAGAGGTTCAGTCCTTACCGGGACACAAGATGTCTCGGCGCCGCCATGGCCCTGCCTCTCCAGTGCCTGCTTGGCCCTCCGGGTCGATCTTGCCTCGGGCTCAAAGACAGGGTCTTCTGTCAGAGGAGCCGTCACCCCAGCCATCATGACCGCGCAGCTCTCGGGGCGAGTGGTACGCCGGCCGCGAGCCGCACAGATAGCTGGGGGATCCTCGGCCACGAGCACCTTGAACGGATAGACGTCGCCTAGAGGGGGGGGGGGGGGGGTGAATAGGCGATTTAAAACTTTTTCCGGGGAGCCGGAATTTCCGAGCCTAGATGGACCGGAAATTCCGGGGAGCCGGAATTTCCGAGCCTAGATGGACCGGAAATTCCGGTATGCTTGATAAAGGCGGAATAAAACTAGTGTTTTACTTTAACAAGCATACAACCTAAATATACTAGGTTCACCTATGTGCACCAACAACTTATGCTAAGCAATACAAGTATCAAGGTGATAGCAAGATATATAACTTCAAGCACGAAGGCTATCACAATGTAAAGTGCATAAGTAAAGAGCTCGGGTATAGAAATAACCGAGGCACGCGGAGACGAGGATGTATTCCCGAGTTCCACCCAAAGGGTGTACGTCTCGTTTGGAGAGGTGTGCGCAACCACAACAGGTTAGCCGCAACGCCACAAAAGGCTCACCTTATTCTCCTGATGAACTCAACCACAAAAGGTTGCGAGTTCACCTTCCACTATTGATCCCCTTTTGGGCGGAGATCGAATCCCTTACAACAATCTTGAGGCACACACCCACAACTTAATTGGGGGCTCCCAAGTCTTGAGGCACACACCCACAACTTAATTGGGGGCTCTCAAGTGACCACAAAAGGTCTTGACCACAAAAGGTCTTGGCCACAAAAGGCCGGCCACAAAAGGCGTCTAGGGTCCAATGACCCAAGAGTAACAAGCTCACAAGTAACACCACCACGAATCCTCGTGGAGGGCTCAAACCGATGCAAATGCAATGGCAAGAGCACACGAAGTGCTCAAGTCCTTCACTCTCAAATTCCAACAAAGCAACAAATGCTTATGGGGGAATAAGAGAGGAAGAACAAAGAAAACCACAAAGGAGTCAAATCCCTCACTCCCAAATCCCACCAAAAGCAACTAATGCTTATGGGGGGAGAAGAGAGGAAGAACAAGGAGAAGAACCACAAAGGAACTCCAAGATCTAGATCCACTAGGTTCCCCTCACTTAGAGGAGAGATGGATTGGTAGGATTGTAGATCTAGATCTCCTCTCAACTTTCCCTAAAGAATATGCAAGAATCTATGGAGGGATTGAGAGGGAAGTGAGCTTTCCAAGGTCAACAATGGAGTAGGAGAGAGGGGAAAAACGTGCTGCCTTGGATTAGCTGAGGAAGAAGAAGGGGAGGGGTATTTATACCTCTCCAGGAAATATAGCCGTTGGCTGTTTCGAAACTCGGAAATTCCGGTATAAGTGAGACTCGGAAATTCCGGTCAACCGGAAATTCCGAGTCCATGAAATTTCCGAGCTGAAATTCCGGCTGGAGTCAGAACCAAAACCAAACTTTCCTTAGCCGTTTTCGCGAGGCTCTTTGAGGGCAACTCGGAAATTCCGGGTCATCAAAATATCCGACCACAATTTCCGGTTGAGTCCAGCACCTCTTTTCCTTCTTTCCTTAGCCGATTTCTTGGACGAGTTGGGGAACCGGAAATTCCGGTGGAACGAAATATCCGGCCCCAATAATCCGGTTCAGAACAGCCAAACTAAAACCGCTATAACTTTTGCAAATGAACTCCGAATGAGGTGAAACCAACTTTGTTGGAAATATTGCATCCCATAAATAGAGCAAAGTCACCACACATGGCAAGGTGTGGGACTTTCCTCATGGTCGAACCGGCAATATTTCCGCCACCGAAAACGCAAGAAGTTTACCAAAGTAAAACCGTTTTCGAAGCACTTGGGCTTGTCATGAGGAACACGACAAGCACCAAAACCCAACATCCAAAATACAACAAGATGAACGAATGAAATCCCGATTTGGATGATCTAGAGCTTGGCATGAAGATGAACCAAGCTCTAATTCCTCACATGGATAAAAGCCAAATAAGAACCAAGAAATATGATATGCCAAGTATGCAAAGGTTTGAGCTCTCCACAAATATGCGATCAAGTTACTCACTCGAGAGCCCCTCTTGATAGTACGCCTATCTATCCTATAACCCGGTCTCCACAAACTACATGAGACCGGTAGAAAAGAAAACCTATCAAGATCATACCTTTGCCTTGAGCATTCCACTTGAGCTAGATGATGACTATCTTGATCTCTTCAAGTGGATCTTCTTTCTTGATTGCGCGTCCAAGCACATGCTTGATGAAGACTTCTCCAAATACTCCCCCATACACATAATGGGAGAGTCTCGCTAAGCTCCGTCTTCATGTATCCATCGCAAGCACCAAGCATAGGATATCTTCAAGAGTCTTCTCTTGGTCTTGCACATCTCAACTTCAACACATGACCATCCACCATATACATCATGGAATGGAACCTTGGTCATCAAATAAGCTTCAAGAGTCCAACACATGAACTCCACTATTCTCATGGACAAGATCTATAAAGATATCTCAATGCAAACATTAGTCCATAGAGGTTGTCATCAATTACCAAAACCACACATGAGGAAAAATGCTCTTTCAATCTCCCCCATTTTGGTAATTGATGACAATCCCTTTTACGAGGGTTTATATAAGGAATTGAACAACCATGCAATGCACTAAGCGAAGCAAGGATGCAAGAGAACAAACACGTATTCCCTTAAACCCTCTAAATCTCTCCCCCATTGGCATCCATTGCCGAAATGGGCGAAAAAATTAGAAGGCCAATATAGTAAGAGCTCCCCCATAATTTATGCATTTCTCATGATATGAGTGAAATCAAATGCACATATCCAATGACGAATAGATGGAGGGGATCAAACTATATTGAGGATCCAAAGATTGCACAAGAAAGATACCAATTGAAATCCACTAGAAGGATACCAATTGCAAAGGAAGGATGCATTCACAAAGAAGCAAGCAATCAAAGGATCCAAGAAAAACAATTGAGCACAAGAAGATATTATGATAAGATCAACCAAGTGTTCTAAAAATAAAGAGGGAACTCCCCAAGGTACATGCACAATGAAAGATTTGTATTTCAATATAGTGTGCATAACATGGAATCCTCACTCCCTCCTAGATAATTTTGAACACAAACAAATGTTGAGCGACAAGAAATAGAAGTGACAAATGAAGACTTGCTCAAACAAGAAAGGATGGGTGTGACATGGAAATACATTTTAGGAGACTAAAACAAGGATGAGCCAAGGCATCACTAGTCTTTCAAAATATGAGGCACATAGTGCATATCATGTATTTCGCATACAAGCACACCAAAGAGGATACATCAAATACGATCACAAGCTTATTAAGAGGCAATGTGATACCAATAGAAAAACGAAGCTTGTGCCTTTTAGAGATCACCAAAGAATCAAGAAAGTAATAAAAGGTGATCACTAAAGATTTTGAATACCAATTAAAGATGTAACTACACTCATGTGTATAAGTTTCTAAGTAGACACTAAGTTCACAAAGAAACATGCACACACAATGTAGGTACACGGTAAAGCACATGGTATCCAAGCGGAAGTCATAAATACACCGATAAGATTTTTGCATAAAAGCAAAGCACATAGCTCAAATTAATCTTAGAGGGCATAGATGAACTTCCAACACCAAATTCTTAAAGCATCACAAATACCCACATAGGATAAGTGATAGTTGAGATGCTTCGAGAAAGATAACAAATATCACATAAGGCAAATGATTTTGAGAATTCATCTATATTGCACATGAGAGACTTTGAAGAAGATTTGCTAGATTAACATATTGGGGATCGGTGAATCATGAAAATGATTATATATATTCCCCTTGATGTGTAATCATCCCGGCTTACTCACATTTGCAATGAAGATGTTTTGAAAAGAACTTTGCAAAAACCATATTAAATGCAACTTAGAGATACTCATGCCAAAGAACAACCTACACAAGGTTTGAGAGCTAGAACTATATGCATGAGTTAGATACTTGTTACCGAGATAGCATTGACGGTGTAGAAGATGAGAGTTCACACTCATCCAAGCTTGGCTCCAAAAAGCACATGGTGAAGACATCTTCTTTAATATGTGACAAGCTTCCAATGCATCTCCCATGTACCTAAAACAAATCAAGTACACCATGGTACCCAAACTAATTGGGTCCAAAGTAGTTAGAGCAACTACAATACATAGGACAAACTCCACATAAATATGTGCATATTGATATGAAATAGAATTTCATGCACATCTTAATCATTTAGGATTTGATGGAGTTTATCCTATATATTGGATCAACGAAATTAAGCATGCCATAAGATATACATATAGTAAATATGCATGCACAAAACTTTCAAGAACCAAATGAGATACAATTTGGACAAAACACCAATTAAATCAAGAAGCTACACAAAAGTGTTGCAAGAGAAAGATTTGTCCACATTATATCAAAGACCCAAATCAACACATGATTGGAGATACCAATATGAAAAGATATCCAATGAAAATATAGTCAAGGAATGACCATAACCCTCTACACTTTTCATGATGGTCCGAAGTACCAAGATGAAAAATGTTTGTCTTCCTAAGAGACATGTCATCGGGATCAAATACCAATTGAAGACAACTAATGTTCAATAACATATAGGATTGCTCCCCCAAGATTTGTGCATTCTTTATGATCTTGTATATGAATACAAAATGCACACAAATGAGATCATCACTCTCCATATACATTGTTAAAACATTAGTCATGTTCAAGAAGAGCAATAAGATACCAAACCAATTTTAAAGAATAGTGTTCTAAAGAGTATAGAGTAGCTTCCCCATGATTAGTGCATTTTTAAGATCTTGTATGTAAATACAAAATGCACACAAGTGGGATCATTACCCTCCATATATCTTTTTGAACACAAAGTTCAAGAAAATCAATAAGACCCGATATCAAATAACAGGATGATGTTCTACTCAATGTAGGATAGCTTCCCCAAGAATAGTGCATTACTTAGAATTAAGTCTTTGAGTGTAAATGCACAATAATGGGATCCTTGCTTTTCCTAACTCAAGAAAGCACAACACAAATTATGAGTAGAGCAACAAAAAGATCCAAATGAAGCAAGGATGACAAAAGGGTGGTTAGACCAAAACAAACTTGGCGATAGAATAAGACAATTTATGAACAATAGCCAATGTGAAGATGATCAATAAATTTACCACAAATATAATTATCACTTGTCAAAGACAATGATTGTATGGAGATAGTTCTCGGTGGTACATGACATATATGTATTCAAGATCATATTCACAAAACATAAGCATGTGGCAAAATAAAAGAATTGAAAAACATGCTTATCTAGAGATTCTTGATGGCTTCAAATAATCGATGATCATACTAAGCATCAAGAAACTCTCTCACAAACAAGATACCAAAAGATGGGTGAACAAAAAGCATTTAAGCAAATATGGAACTTGTTTGAGTACCATGCCACCTCGGAACAAGATAATCAACAATATCAACTCTAGGTGACACTACCTCACATGTTCACATTTTCTGGGCTTGTAATATGCACATAGCTTATTACTCCCCCATAATGTGATAATCCATTCTTTTTAACAAGAGGCAAAAGAAATCCAAGAGATAATTAATGGACATTAGAATTTGAATTTCTCATGAGTAAGACATACCACAAAGAGAGTAGACAACATTGATATATCACCACTAAGTGGTAGTCCTCATGAATACACATTTTAGGATAGTGAGTTACCAAAAAGCACATCACTCCCCCAAAATGGGATAGTCCATTAATATCCTTATAAGAGCCAATTAAGATGAAAGCAAATAGGCAAGAGGCTCAAAACATACATGGTGTGCAAACCAACATACACAAGCTTGATTACTCAACATAAGTAAGTAGAGTGCACAACACATATAAACACTTGTAAGGTACAAAACCAAACACATGCAAGGGTGCAAGTAACTTTCAATGCATACATATGATTTAAATACAAGTTACCGCAAGGAGGAGCATTGGATAAAAGCTAAGACAATATAATCCAATTGACTTGACTTGAGAGAATGTAGATGATGAAGATCCCTTAATTCTTCATGATGTGGTCAAGTCTCCAATGTCCTCCACCAACACCTATTGATCAAGTTTTAGCTTGTTGGTCCCCAACCAAGTTGGGTCCTAAGAGGTTAGTCACAATAGGCTTGGCAACCCAAATGGTTCTTTTCTTGACACCACTTTGAGTACCAATAACTTTGGCAAACACATTGCCAACCTTATCCTTCCGAAGAGAATGAACATTATCAATTTTAGTGGGGTTGGATAAGGTACCGTGAGTGCATGAAGAAGCAAAGTGATCCTTCCCACGACATTTGTAGCAAAGTCGGCTTTTACCTTTCTTTTTGGGAAGGGAAGGTTCTTCAACTTGGAAAGCTTGAGTTTGGACTTGAGGTTGCTTCCCTTGTTGCTTCTCACTAAGAGGCTTCTTCTTCAACGGGCAAGATCTAACATGGTGCCCTTCAACCTTGCACTTGAAGCACACAATCTTGGCCGAATCACTAACTTGTTCTTGGCCCTTCTTCTTGATGAACTTGTGCTTCATCTTGTTCTTGGACTTGTTCTTGTTATTGGAGTTGAATCCAAGTCCACTCTTGTCATGAGGAAGTTGTTGCACTCTCAACATGTTGTCGAGGGTGGACTTCCCTTCATGACACTTCTTCAAGTCTTTCTTCAAAGAAGTGACTTGTGCCTTGAGCTCTTTGAGTTCCTCTACATGGTTAGTTTCAACACCAATACTAGAGGAAGTAGATGCTACATTGTTAGAGCAACAAGGCAAGGAATGTAATTCATCACAAGATTTAGCAATAGTATGTGATGTAGAATTACTAGTACTAGCACATTGCAATAAAGCATTAGAAGTAGAAGTTGTGCTAGTGACCACAAGAGGCTCACAATATTTTACCTTCGTAGTGACCGCCTCATGAGCTAACTTTAGCCTAGCATGGGATGCTAGAAGATCCTCATTAGAGCTTGAAAGCTTTTCATGATTTTCTTCCAATATCCCATACTTGCTAGTTAGCAAATCAAGTTGAGCCCTTAGCTCAACATTCTCCTTCAAAATAGATGCTTCACACAAAGTGGAGTTAGTAGCACAAGCATCATTGATATTAGAAATGGACGGAGACAACATGACAAGCTCATTATTTAACTTAGCATTTTCTTTACTAAGCACATTACATTTAGCAATAGCAAGGTCATGTAAAGGAGTGGAGGTGCTAGAATTCTCAAGGTTTGATAACCGAGTTTGAAGTTGATCGTGAGACTTAATAAGAAGATCATGTTCACTTGTCAATGCCTTGTGAGCATTGTCAAGTGACTCAAGGTCTTCAACAAGTCTAGCATGAGCAGCCACAAATTCGGTCTTTTCATTTTGCACAATTTTACATTTAACAAAATGAAGATCACGCTCCTTAGTTAGCTTAGCAATTTTGGAGTTATGAGACTCCATGATAGTTTCAAGTTGCTCTTGAAGGTGAGCATTAGTTTCTTGTTCATCTTCTAGAGATGATTGAAGAGATACCTTTTCATAGGCATCTTCTCTCTCAATCTCACCTTTTAGCTCAAGAACATCCTCAAGCTCACTTATGCGGCTCATAAGAGAGCCAAAGTGTTTCTTGCCAACTCCTTGCAAGTTAGTCATGAAATGATCAAAAGCAATAATTTCTTGTTTGATTTCAAGACTAGTATCATCATCAACAACATCATCATCATCCTCATCATCATCATGAGATGTATTGGAATTCAAGTTAGGAGATACCTTAGACTCCTTAGTCATAAGGCAAATGAGAGTAGTGGATGAAGATAATGAAGAGTTACTTGAAACACCATTGAGGTCCATGTCTTGTTCCAACAATTGTTGGGATTCCTTTACATTGTTAGCCAAACAAGTACTAGAGGAAATAGAAACATTTTGATCATGGCAACAAGACAAGGAAAGCATATCATCATGAGATTTAGTTAAGCAACTACTACATGATATGCAAGGACTATCAACACTAGCATTTATGACATTTGAAGTGCTAGAGGTGTTTAAGTCCAAAGATAGAGCATTGCAATAAGATGGGTAAGAAGTATAGTTAATAGTGGATTCACCATCAAGAATGCAATTTCTATCACCACTCACCATATCATTACCTTGTGGCAAACCACATGTCGGTGAAGCGGAGGAAGACGTGAGCTCATCACGTCCGGATGTGGAAGGAAGACAATCATCCTTGGAAATGTTGGACACCTCATATATATCTTGAAGTTTTGTCCATAATTCATGAGCGCTCCGAAAAGGCATGATTGACGCAAGGACTACATCGCTCAAAGCACATATGAGACCATTAGATGCTAGAGTATCGAGATAAGAGTTTTTCTCATCCTCTAAAGATACTTCTTGTGAATCCTTTGGAGGAGAAAAACCCATATCTACAATACTCTCTAAATTTGAACCCATGTCTCTAAAAAGATTAAGCATGCGGATTTTCCAAACATCATAATTTGTGCCATCGAATCTATAAGTGGGATTGTGCACTAGATCTCTAAACGACATCTTTATCTCTAGGCGGTTAGTCCTAATAATGAGATAACCTGGCTCTGATACCAATTGAACGGATAGACGTCGCCTAGAGGGGGGGGGGGGGTGAATAGGCGATTTAAAACTTTTTCCGGGGAGCCGGAATTTCCGAGCCTAGATGGACCGGAAATTCCGGGGAGCCGGAATTTCCGAGCCTAGATGGACCGGAAATTCCGGTATGCTTGATAAAGGCGGAATAAAACTAGTGTTTTACTTTAACAAGCATACAACCTAAATATACTAGGTTCACCTATGTGCACCAACAACTTATGCTAAGCAATACAAGTATCAAGGTGATAGCAAGATATATAACTTCAAGCACGAAGGCTATCACAATGTAAAGTGCATAAGTAAAGAGCTCGGGTATAGAAATAACCGAGGCACGCGGAGACGAGGATGTATTCCCGAGTTCCACCCAAAGGGTGTACGTCTCGTTTGGAGAGGTGTGCGCAACCACAACAGGTTAGCCGCAACGCCACAAAAGGCTCACCTTATTCTCCTGATGAACTCAACCACAAAAGGTTGCGAGTTCACCTTCCACTATTGATCCCCTTTTGGGCGGAGATCGAATCCCTTACAACAATCTTGAGGCACACACCCACAACTTAATTGGGGGCTCCCAAGTCTTGAGGCACACACCCACAACTTAATTGGGGGCTCTCAAGTGACCACAAAAGGTCTTGACCACAAAAGGTCTTGGCCACAAAAGGCCGGCCACAAAAGGCGTCTAGGGTCCAATGACCCAAGAGTAACAAGCTCACAAGTAACACCACCACGAATCCTCGTGGAGGGCTCAAACCGATGCAAATGCAATGGCAAGAGCACACGAAGTGCTCAAGTCCTTCACTCTCAAATTCCAACAAAGCAACAAATGCTTATGGGGGAATAAGAGAGGAAGAACAAAGAAAACCACAAAGGAGTCAAATCCCTCACTCCCAAATCCCACCAAAAGCAACTAATGCTTATGGGGGGAGAAGAGAGGAAGAACAAGGAGAAGAACCACAAAGGAACTCCAAGATCTAGATCCACTAGGTTCCCCTCACTTAGAGGAGAGATGGATTGGTAGGATTGTAGATCTAGATCTCCTCTCAACTTTCCCTAAAGAATATGCAAGAATCTATGGAGGGATTGAGAGGGAAGTGAGCTTTCCAAGGTCAACAATGGAGTAGGAGAGAGGGGAAAAACGTGCTGCCTTGGATTAGCTGAGGAAGAAGAAGGGGAGGGGTATTTATACCTCTCCAGGAAATATAGCCGTTGGCTGTTTCGAAACTCGGAAATTCCGGTATAAGTGAGACTCGGAAATTCCGGTCAACCGGAAATTCCGAGTCCATGAAATTTCCGAGCTGAAATTCCGGCTGGAGTCAGAACCAAAACCAAACTTTCCTTAGCCGTTTTCGCGAGGCTCTTTGAGGGCAACTCGGAAATTCCGGGTCATCAAAATATCCGACCACAATTTCCGGTTGAGTCCAGCACCTCTTTTCCTTCTTTCCTTAGCCGATTTCTTGGACGAGTTGGGGAACCGGAAATTCCGGTGGAACGAAATATCCGGCCCCAATAATCCGGTTCAGAACAGCCAAACTAAAACCGCTATAACTTTTGCAAATGAACTCCGAATGAGGTGAAACCAACTTTGTTGGAAAGATAGCGACGAGCACAGGGCTACAAAAATCTCACCTTTTAGCTCTTGAAGGTGAGCATTAGTTTCTTGTTCATCTTCTAGAGATGATTGAAGAGATACCTTTTCATAGGCATCTTCTCTCTCAATCTCACCTTTTAGCTCAAGAACATCCTCAAGCTCACTTATGCGGCTCATAAGAGAGCCAAAGTGTTTCTTGCCAACTCCTTGCAAGTTAGTCATGAAATGATCAAAAGCAATAATTTCTTGTTTGATTTCAAGACTAGTATCATCATCAACAACATCATCATCATCCTCATCATCATCATGAGATGTATTGGAATTCAAGTTAGGAGATACCTTAGACTCCTTAGTCATAAGGCAAATGAGAGTAGTGGATGAAGATAATGAAGAGTTACTTGAAACACCATTGAGGTCCATGTCTTGTTCCAACAATTGTTGGGATTCCTTTACATTGTTAGCCAAACAAGTACTAGAGGAAATAGAAACATTTTGATCATGGCAACAAGACAAGGAAAGCATATCATCATGAGATTTAGTTAAGCAACTACTACATGATATGCAAGGACTATCAACACTAGCATTTATGACATTTGAAGTGCTAGAGGTGTTTAAGTCCAAAGATAGAGCATTGCAATAAGATGGGTAAGAAGTATAGTTAATAGTGGATTCACCATCAAGAATGCAATTTCTATCACCACTCACCATATCATTACCTTGTGGCAAACCACATGTCGGTGAAGCGGAGGAAGACGTGAGCTCATCACGTCCGGATGTGGAAGGAAGACAATCATCCTTGGAAATGTTGGACACCTCATATATATCTTGAAGTTTTGTCCATAATTCATGAGCGCTCCGAAAAGGCATGATTGACGCAAGGACTACATCGCTCAAAGCACATATGAGACCATTAGATGCTAGAGTATCGAGATAAGAGTTTTTCTCATCCTCTAAAGATACTTCTTGTGAATCCTTTGGAGGAGAAAAACCCATATCTACAATACTCTCTAAATTTGAACCCATGTCTCTAAAAAGATTAAGCATGCGGATTTTCCAAACATCATAATTTGTGCCATCGAATCTATAAGTGGGATTGTGCACTAGATCTCTAAACGACATCTTTATCTCTAGGCGGTTAGTCCTAATAATGAGATAACCTGGCTCTGATACCAATTGAACGGATAGACGTCGCCTAGAGGGGGGGGGGGGGTGAATAGGCGATTTAAAACTTTTTCCGGGGAGCCGGAATTTCCGAGCCTAGATGGACCGGAAATTCCGGGGAGCCGGAATTTCCGAGCCTAGATGGACCGGAAATTCCGGTATGCTTGATAAAGGCGGAATAAAACTAGTGTTTTACTTTAACAAGCATACAACCTAAATATACTAGGTTCACCTATGTGCACCAACAACTTATGCTAAGCAATACAAGTATCAAGGTGATAGCAAGATATATAACTTCAAGCACGAAGGCTATCACAATGTAAAGTGCATAAGTAAAGAGCTCGGGTATAGAAATAACCGAGGCACGCGGAGACGAGGATGTATTCCCGAGTTCCACCCAAAGGGTGTACGTCTCGTTTGGAGAGGTGTGCGCAACCACAACAGGTTAGCCGCAACGCCACAAAAGGCTCACCTTATTCTCCTGATGAACTCAACCACAAAAGGTTGCGAGTTCACCTTCCACTATTGATCCCCTTTTGGGCGGAGATCGAATCCCTTACAACAATCTTGAGGCACACACCCACAACTTAATTGGGGGCTCCCAAGTCTTGAGGCACACACCCACAACTTAATTGGGGGCTCTCAAGTGACCACAAAAGGTCTTGACCACAAAAGGTCTTGGCCACAAAAGGCCGGCCACAAAAGGCGTCTAGGGTCCAATGACCCAAGAGTAACAAGCTCACAAGTAACACCACCACGAATCCTCGTGGAGGGCTCAAACCGATGCAAATGCAATGGCAAGAGCACACGAAGTGCTCAAGTCCTTCACTCTCAAATTCCAACAAAGCAACAAATGCTTATGGGGGAATAAGAGAGGAAGAACAAAGAAAACCACAAAGGAGTCAAATCCCTCACTCCCAAATCCCACCAAAAGCAACTAATGCTTATGGGGGGAGAAGAGAGGAAGAACAAGGAGAAGAACCACAAAGGAACTCCAAGATCTAGATCCACTAGGTTCCCCTCACTTAGAGGAGAGATGGATTGGTAGGATTGTAGATCTAGATCTCCTCTCAACTTTCCCTAAAGAATATGCAAGAATCTATGGAGGGATTGAGAGGGAAGTGAGCTTTCCAAGGTCAACAATGGAGTAGGAGAGAGGGGAAAAACGTGCTGCCTTGGATTAGCTGAGGAAGAAGAAGGGGAGGGGTATTTATACCTCTCCAGGAAATATAGCCGTTGGCTGTTTCGAAACTCGGAAATTCCGGTATAAGTGAGACTCGGAAATTCCGGTCAACCGGAAATTCCGAGTCCATGAAATTTCCGAGCTGAAATTCCGGCTGGAGTCAGAACCAAAACCAAACTTTCCTTAGCCGTTTTCGCGAGGCTCTTTGAGGGCAACTCGGAAATTCCGGGTCATCAAAATATCCGACCACAATTTCCGGTTGAGTCCAGCACCTCTTTTCCTTCTTTCCTTAGCCGATTTCTTGGACGAGTTGGGGAACCGGAAATTCCGGTGGAACGAAATATCCGGCCCCAATAATCCGGTTCAGAACAGCCAAACTAAAACCGCTATAACTTTTGCAAATGAACTCCGAATGAGGTGAAACCAACTTTGTTGGAAAGATAGCGACGAGCACAGGGCTACAAAAATCTCACCTTTTAGCTCTTGAAGGTGAGCATTAGTTTCTTGTTCATCTTCTAGAGATGATTGAAGAGATACCTTTTCATAGGCATCTTCTCTCTCAATCTCACCTTTTAGCTCAAGAACATCCTCAAGCTCACTTATGCGGCTCATAAGAGAGCCAAAGTGTTTCTTGCCAACTCCTTGCAAGTTAGTCATGAAATGATCAAAAGCAATAATTTCTTGTTTGATTTCAAGACTAGTATCATCATCAACAACATCATCATCATCCTCATCATCATCATGAGATGTATTGGAATTCAAGTTAGGAGATACCTTAGACTCCTTAGTCATAAGGCAAATGAGAGTAGTGGATGAAGATAATGAAGAGTTACTTGAAACACCATTGAGGTCCATGTCTTGTTCCAACAATTGTTGGGATTCCTTTACATTGTTAGCCAAACAAGTACTAGAGGAAATAGAAACATTTTGATCATGGCAACAAGACAAGGAAAGCATATCATCATGAGATTTAGTTAAGCAACTACTACATGATATGCAAGGACTATCAACACTAGCATTTATGACATTTGAAGTGCTAGAGGTGTTTAAGTCCAAAGATAGAGCATTGCAATAAGATGGGTAAGAAGTATAGTTAATAGTGGATTCACCATCAAGAATGCAATTTCTATCACCACTCACCATATCATTACCTTGTGGCAAACCACATGTCGGTGAAGCGGAGGAAGACGTGAGCTCATCACGTCCGGATGTGGAAGGAAGACAATCATCCTTGGAAATGTTGGACACCTCATATATATCTTGAAGTTTTGTCCATAATTCATGAGCGCTCCGAAAAGGCATGATTGACGCAAGGACTACATCGCTCAAAGCACATATGAGACCATTAGATGCTAGAGTATCGAGATAAGAGTTTTTCTCATCCTCTAAAGATACTTCTTGTGAATCCTTTGGAGGAGAAAAACCCATATCTACAATACTCTCTAAATTTGAACCCATGTCTCTAAAAAGATTAAGCATGCGGATTTTCCAAACATCATAATTTGTGCCATCGAATCTATAAGTGGGATTGTGCACTAGATCTCTAAACGACATCTTTATCTCTAGGCGGTTAGTCCTAATAATGAGATAACCTGGCTCTGATACCAATTGAACGGATAGACGTCGCCTAGAGGGGGGGGGGGGTGAATAGGCGATTTAAAACTTTTTCCGGGGAGCCGGAATTTCCGAGCCTAGATGGACCGGAAATTCCGGGGAGCCGGAATTTCCGAGCCTAGATGGACCGGAAATTCCGGTATGCTTGATAAAGGCGGAATAAAACTAGTGTTTTACTTTAACAAGCATACAACCTAAATATACTAGGTTCACCTATGTGCACCAACAACTTATGCTAAGCAATACAAGTATCAAGGTGATAGCAAGATATATAACTTCAAGCACGAAGGCTATCACAATGTAAAGTGCATAAGTAAAGAGCTCGGGTATAGAAATAACCGAGGCACGCGGAGACGAGGATGTATTCCCGAGTTCCACCCAAAGGGTGTACGTCTCGTTTGGAGAGGTGTGCGCAACCACAACAGGTTAGCCGCAACGCCACAAAAGGCTCACCTTATTCTCCTGATGAACTCAACCACAAAAGGTTGCGAGTTCACCTTCCACTATTGATCCCCTTTTGGGCGGAGATCGAATCCCTTACAACAATCTTGAGGCACACACCCACAACTTAATTGGGGGCTCCCAAGTCTTGAGGCACACACCCACAACTTAATTGGGGGCTCTCAAGTGACCACAAAAGGTCTTGACCACAAAAGGTCTTGGCCACAAAAGGCCGGCCACAAAAGGCGTCTAGGGTCCAATGACCCAAGAGTAACAAGCTCACAAGTAACACCACCACGAATCCTCGTGGAGGGCTCAAACCGATGCAAATGCAATGGCAAGAGCACACGAAGTGCTCAAGTCCTTCACTCTCAAATTCCAACAAAGCAACAAATGCTTATGGGGGAATAAGAGAGGAAGAACAAAGAAAACCACAAAGGAGTCAAATCCCTCACTCCCAAATCCCACCAAAAGCAACTAATGCTTATGGGGGGAGAAGAGAGGAAGAACAAGGAGAAGAACCACAAAGGAACTCCAAGATCTAGATCCACTAGGTTCCCCTCACTTAGAGGAGAGATGGATTGGTAGGATTGTAGATCTAGATCTCCTCTCAACTTTCCCTAAAGAATATGCAAGAATCTATGGAGGGATTGAGAGGGAAGTGAGCTTTCCAAGGTCAACAATGGAGTAGGAGAGAGGGGAAAAACGTGCTGCCTTGGATTAGCTGAGGAAGAAGAAGGGGAGGGGTATTTATACCTCTCCAGGAAATATAGCCGTTGGCTGTTTCGAAACTCGGAAATTCCGGTATAAGTGAGACTCGGAAATTCCGGTCAACCGGAAATTCCGAGTCCATGAAATTTCCGAGCTGAAATTCCGGCTGGAGTCAGAACCAAAACCAAACTTTCCTTAGCCGTTTTCGCGAGGCTCTTTGAGGGCAACTCGGAAATTCCGGGTCATCAAAATATCCGACCACAATTTCCGGTTGAGTCCAGCACCTCTTTTCCTTCTTTCCTTAGCCGATTTCTTGGACGAGTTGGGGAACCGGAAATTCCGGTGGAACGAAATATCCGGCCCCAATAATCCGGTTCAGAACAGCCAAACTAAAACCGCTATAACTTTTGCAAATGAACTCCGAATGAGGTGAAACCAACTTTGTTGGAAATATTGCATCCCATAAATAGAGCAAAGTCACCACACATGGCAAGGTGTGGGACTTTCCTCATGGTCGAACCGGCAATATTTCCGCCACCGAAAACGCAAGAAGTTTACCAAAGTAAAACCGTTTTCGAAGCACTTGGGCTTGTCATGAGGAACACGACAAGCACCAAAACCCAACATCCAAAATACAACAAGATGAACGAATGAAATCCCGATTTGGATGATCTAGAGCTTGGCATGAAGATGAACCAAGCTCTAATTCCTCACATGGATAAAAGCCAAATAAGAACCAAGAAATATGATATGCCAAGTATGCAAAGGTTTGAGCTCTCCACAAATATGCGATCAAGTTACTCACTCGAGAGCCCCTCTTGATAGTACGCCTATCTATCCTATAACCCGGTCTCCACAAACTACATGAGACCGGTAGAAAAGAAAACCTATCAAGATCATACCTTTGCCTTGAGCATTCCACTTGAGCTAGATGATGACTATCTTGATCTCTTCAAGTGGATCTTCTTTCTTGATTGCGCGTCCAAGCACATGCTTGATGAAGACTTCTCCAAATACTCCCCCATACACATAATGGGAGAGTCTCGCTAAGCTCCGTCTTCATGTATCCATCGCAAGCACCAAGCATAGGATATCTTCAAGAGTCTTCTCTTGGTCTTGCACATCTCAACTTCAACACATGACCATCCACCATATACATCATGGAATGGAACCTTGGTCATCAAATAAGCTTCAAGAGTCCAACACATGAACTCCACTATTCTCATGGACAAGATCTATAAAGATATCTCAATGCAAACATTAGTCCATAGAGGTTGTCATCAATTACCAAAACCACACATGAGGAAAAATGCTCTTTCACACCTGCGCCGGGTACTCGCAGACGAACTCGGTGGCGACATAGGTGGCGAAGGTGCCGAACTCGATGACGCGGCCGTCGGCCGGAAACGGCCTGCCGCGAAAGCAGCCGGCGTTGTCGCTGACGAACTCCATGTCGCCGAACTTGACGACGAGTCCGGAGAGGACTCGCACGGAACCCGTCCGGATGAGTACACCAGCCAGCGCCTCTACCTGCCCCACGGTGGGCGCCAACCGTCGTGGTGGTATCACGGCAGATGCCATAGGATGGCTAAAAGTGTGGGGCCGATGGACGCTGGTGGATCCGGGGAGGGCTAGCGAGCTAAGAAGCTCACGCAAGAGGAAACAAGAAACGGACACGAGCCGACTCAACCCGGTTCAAGAACGAGCAAGAACAACCAGGAAAACTCAAGAACACAAACAAACCCACACGGCACCACAAACACGCACGATGTACCCAGGTTCGGGGCCCTCGTGAGGAGGTAACACCCCTACTCCTGCCTTGCTTCTTTCTATATGTGTCTCACCAGATCTACAAGATGCTCCTTGAGCTGCTTTGGTAAGAACTAGGATGAACTACAAGTGAGGGAGGAGAAAATGCTCTAGCAGTGAATGAGACTATAGTTTTGGCTCTCCCCTCCGTCTGTCTCTCCCAGGAGGAGTTATGGTGCTATTTATAGAGGTCCCGCCGAGTTGTCCGGGAACCCTAAATCCTCCGCCCCCCCCCCCCGGACAACAGCCCCCGTCCAAGCGTAATGTCGACACCTCTAACACGACCTAGCCGCCGGGCTATCCGACATAGGTCGAGGTAGGCCATGATGCCTCTTGCCGTAGCCGCCGCCGGCCTAGGTGATGATGCTTCCCCTGACAGAGACAGGACGTGCCTTCTCCATGCCTTGTCTCCTGTCAGTCAGTCGCCAGTACAGTGGTATAGTCTCGTCGCCCTTGTCTTGTGCCCTTTGTCCCGCGCCCGTGTCAGACGGGAGGTGATCTTACCTCCGTGTCAGACGGGACAGTGTCTTTGCCTTGTATCCGCCCTTGACTTCCTGCCCGACATAGGATATGTCGGACACATCCTCCTATCCCGGCACAAGTATACCGGGCTTCTCTCCGTACGCCGGCATGGCTATGCCGGGCCTGGACCTCCGACGTACCTCACCCGGCCCGAACATGTATGTCGGATCCTCCTTCCTGCACATCACATATAAATAAAGATCTCGGACATGGTTATGTCGGTTAGAACATGTCGGCTACCTCCAACATAAGCTTAAGTCGGCCAAGCATACAACTTGGTCTAGCCGGGACCCTGCACACCAGCACCGGTTTCTGGCGTCGCACAAGAGAATGCCCCTAGGCCCAGCTACACGAAGATGTCTTAGGCTTGCTCCCAAAGACATCTTCGAGAAGCTGGTTCTTAGGAGAAATCTCTGCCTTTGCCTGAATGAGAGTGAGGGGATGGGGGTCTATTTATAGTATCACCAGGGGAGACAGCCTGGCCCCTGCTTCCTCCAAAGGGCACCTCTTGACCTTTTCCAAGAGCCACCTCCGGCGTACCTCCAACAGGCGTCCCTTTATCTCCCGAAGAGTCATAAGACCTTTGGCACCAGGCCAAAGATATTTACCACTGTAAACACGGGTATCTTACCCTTGCCTTTACCCTACCCGGGGGTAGGCCCCCCGACACCATCAGCGGCACCCCCCAAAGTCTCGCCCGAGCGATTTTGTGTCTGGCACCCCCAATAGGGCCTCCAAACTTGGAGGCCCTCCTGGGGTGCCCGACGTCGTCTCGGCCATGGCCCTGACAGTACTGGTCCACCCGTCATACACACGACGCGCCCGTCCCGTATTAACGAAGGCTGTGCAGGAGGCCGTTGCGCCGCGTTTAATGTCGAGGCGACTAGACGACGCCACGCATGTCATCACGCGTCGCAATAACGCTGCGCCCGCTCCTCTGACGGGCGCAGACCGAAGCGACGCGTCGCAATAACGCCGCGTCGCTTCCAATGGCGCAGACAGAAGCGACGCGTGCTGGAGTCGCAGCGCCTGGCCGCGGCAGCGCCCTGCAGACGCTTCGTCGGCGTCAATGCGCGGCCAGGCGAAGCGGTGGTCGCTTTAATGCAGGCCACCCAACCCCGCTCCTCCGGCCGCCTTTAAAACCTGACGCAGCGCAACCCTCCTCTCCTCACACCAACACTTCATCTTGTGATGGGCTAGAGTTAAATTTGTAAGGCCTAGTCTTTGAATATATGGCTTAATTTATGTTATTTTTATTTGCACAATATGCATATGCAAAAATAATGATATGGTGAGAGTGTTTGGGACGTCTGAGTGGAGCGAGGCTGCCCCCATTGACGCCATCTCGTCCGGAGGGCCACCTTAGCACTCATTTCCGGCGTCAATCCGGTGAGAGCGGTGGAAAGAGGGGGCAGCTATCAGCTTGATCATCCAATTAGCTTAAATGGGCACTGTTTATAGCCGTCTTCATCATTTTCGTGTACCATCGGACCATAGCCCCTTTCAGGGGTTCTTGAGTAGGGGTGTAAACGGATCTGGTCGGATTTTGTCTTTATCATATCATTTACCATAATATTTCATCGGATCCGGAGCGGAGCAGATAATGTCCGGATGCGGATATCCGTGATGACGGGTTCGGGAACGGAAACGGGACAGATTCGGAGCAGAAAAAAATATTAATCGGATAGCTCCACGCATAAGTAAATTATCAAACCATACAACTAAAAATAATTGTTTGATAACCTAATAACTAACAAAGTTGTACTCCATAGTCTTTAGAATGACTATTTAAATGAGATGTTGTGCAATGGACGAACTCGACAACTCACTAAATGCAAATTATGTTATATTAGGTTAGACATTTGGGTAGAAAATCAGATTATTCGGATGAAAACCATCAGATAATCCTATTTAAATTCCGGATAATCCATATTTAAGCTATTTTACGTACCGTATGGTATACCATATCCGGGTGTCAAGCGGAATCGCATATCCTTATCCAGTTATCCGTCGGATTCTTTAAAATCAGATTTGGATTGTTTGAAATTATCCTATCCGTTTCTTGAGGTACCGATTCACTCTACATAGATTGACCGAAAGCTTCCAAGGAAAAAACAAGAAAGACTAGAGAACTTCTATAAAATATAAAATAATATTCTAATAATGTGTTTGTACATTTATCAGTTGCTGCGTATACTAATAGTCCCCGTGACTGGAAGTCAGAGTTAAGAGTCGGACTGTTGTTTGATTCGTAGCATAGGGAAGACATGCACACTCTAATCCTATAGAAGAATTTGATTTGTATCGAAATTTGTTTGATTCCACCAAAGAACTTCTATAAAATATAAAATAATATTTTAATAATGTGTTTGTACATTTATCAGTTGCTGCGTACACTAATAGTCCCCGTGACTGGAAGTCAGAGTTAAGAGTCGGACTGTTGTTTGATTCGTATCATAGGAAAGACATGCACACTCTAATG
The DNA here is from genome assembly GCA_026929855.1 of Poa annua. Lineage (NCBI taxonomy): Eukaryota > Viridiplantae > Streptophyta > Magnoliopsida > Poales > Poaceae > Poa > Poa annua. The sequence continues at coordinate 80,992,016 of CM049433.1, forward strand.
AATTTGATTTGTATCGAAATTTGTTTGATTCCACCAAAGGAATTGTAAAAAGAGCTTGGAATGGATGTTATAATTCATATCGAAAGTAGTACAAAGATCATCATGGAAAAAATTCCTATAGAAACTAATCCTATGAATCAAACCACTAGCAAAGTAAAAATTTCTGTGAGATAAAATTCTACAAGAATCAAACAAGCCCTAATTGTAAGCCGACTGGAAGCCTTTCCATGCAGCAATCTGAAGTCATAGTATTGGCTCAGGTCAGTGAAATGGACGATTGATTCACATTGGGGAGACTGACATAAAAGTATAAAACACATGTTAAGAGCATCTCCACCGGGGGCCTCTAAAGGACCCCTAAAGGCCCTTTGGGGGGGCCGGACACGAAAAACCGTCACCAGCGGCACCCCGAAAGTCTCGCCCCGAGCGATTTTATGTCCCTCCTGGGGGTGCCGGACATCGCTTCGGCCATGGCCCTGACAGCGCTGGCCCGCACGTCATACACACACGCGCCTTTACCCGTGTTAACGAACGCTGTGCAGGAGGCCGTTGCGCCGCGTTTAATGTCGAGTCGACTAGACGGCGCCACGCCTGTCATCACGCGCCGCAGACCGAAGCGACACCTCACAGTAACGCGGCGTCGCTTCCAACGCCGCAGACGGAAGCGACGCGTGCTGGAGACGCAGCGCCTGGCCGCGGCGACGCCCTGCAGACGCTTCGTCGGCGTCAATGCGCGGCCAGGCGAAGCGGTGGCCGCGTTAATGCAGGCCACCCAACCCCGCTCCTCCGGCCGCTTTAAAACCCGACGCAGCGCAGCCCTCATCTTCACACAAACACTTCTCCCTTTCTCCCTCTCCCCCAAGAAACATAGGCCACCATGGCGGGCAGCCCCGGCGGGCAGTATCGCCACGAGCAGCTAGAGAAACTCCGGCGTCACAACGAGGAGGCGGAGATGGCCAAGGCGTTCCAGCGAGCCATGTGGCGCGAGGAGGCCGAGAGCGCTCGTCCATACGTGGTCTCGCTGGAGACCGCGCGGCTGAGCAACCGCCACCAGCTGCCGGTGCCCGACGACGCCACCCTTCCGGACGGGTGGGTGAGGAGCGCCGCCAACATTCCGGCGCCGCCGCGGCTCAGCGGCCAGGAACACGTCGAGTTCGTCAGCTGCAAGTGGACGGAGATGCCGAACGAGCAAAAGCTCGACCCCAAGTACTCCATCTCGGCCCCCTACTAGCACGCCGTGGTGGACAAGGAGTACGAGGCGCGTCGTAGCGGTCGACGAGAGCCGACGTCAGAGTTGTCCTCAACGGACGACGACCGTGACGACGAGGACGGCGACGCCAGCGACGACGACGACAACCCCGAGCTGCCCGATCTGCCTCTACAACCGACGACGCCATCAGCAGCGTCGCCGTCACCGAAGAAAGGCGCAGGCCAAGAGCTGCTAGCATCTTGGTCAGCAGCGTCGCCGTCACCGAATAAAGGGGCGCCGCAAGCCGAAGAGGCTTCCTATCAAACGCCCCGCCGCATGTCACGGCGGTGAATCGAACACGGCGCCGGCAAAGCCAGAAGCCTCCAGGGCTCAGCCGAGGCTACGGGACCGTTTCTAAAGGCTGTAACCGATGGGAACGGAGATGAGCGATGGCCAGAAGTGAAGCGTCGTTGCTTCCCTGACTTGGTTCGCATCTTCTCCCTCTCGCCGGCCACGAAGCGGCATCTCTTCTCCGACGTCAAGAAATATGGTGATGAGCGATGGCCGTGCACGAAGATGCATAGGCCTTCTCTCTCGCCCCTAGTCTAGGTTTAGTTTGTTAAATCAAATTGTAAGTTTGTTAAATCTCGTTTAAATGTTTGAATCAATTTGTGTTCATCGTTTTTGTTGTTCATTGGCGCCGGTTCGTGCGCCCGCGAGGTGTTCCACAGTTTGCTCGCGTTTGGGGGGTGGGCCTTTAGGGAGTGCCGCTGTGGGCGGGCTCTAAATGTTGACCGGACACATGTCCGACAGCCCCCAAATGAGGCCCAATTGGGGTGTGCCGGACACCGATTTAGAGGCCCCGGTGGAGATGCTCTAAAGCAAAGCGAGACATGAAACATTGGGATGTTTAGAGCACATGTGCAAGTGAAATGGTTATTCACACAGCATTCCAATTCATCAGATGTAATGTACATAACATTAATTGGTTCACGTTTATTTGTAGCACAACTCTAGCAACACGAAGCAAGGAGTTCAGAATGGGGGACTGACAGCCGGCCGCCAACAGAACAATATCAGTACTACTAGCACTCGTCACAGAAAAGAAGTTGAAATGGAGGAAAGACAGCCGACCTAAGAAAACATCATCACTACTAGAATAAAAAGTCAGATGGCAAAAACATCATCGATACTAGAATAGAGCGTTAGGTGACAATGGCCTGTCTAGTCGGATTGGAGAAGCACGACGCGGTTCAGGTAACGGCCATCTGTCATGAGCAATAAAGTGCATGTCAATGAATATATTTATTGGAAACAATGTACAGATAGATGGTGTATTAACATGTGTAGGAAAGAATACTTGTTTCCACGACCCTGTGCAATAGCAGTAGTTCTGTGTTTCCTACCAGACAACAACCAACTGCCATTTTCAAAAAGCATAAGAGTTGCTGAATAAATTTATTTGATACAACATGTGTAGGAAAGAATACCTGTTTTCATCACCCTCAACATCTGCACCAGTCCTGCAAGTACACAAAAACAAAGTAGAGATGAATCTTCACGGAGATCCAAACTGATAGGACAACTTTCCTAGGAACTATATTAAAAAAATACATACCGGCGTTTAATTAAATTCAACAAGAGACGGTGAATGACATCCCTCGGCAGAAACGGAGTTTCTTCCTCATGATAAAAGTTCATTCCAACAAATTCCCCATCAGTGTCAATAAGAGGGCCCCCAATCCCAGCCTAGCAAAACAAAAGTAAAATCATACCAGGGTTACACACAGATATCTTTTGATAAATGTAGTGGTAGCTTATATGTTGCTGTTCCAATGCTGATAATAATTTACGACGTTAAAGGTGGTGGGGAAGTCCACAAGAAATACCTTGGTGATTTTACAGGTAGAGGCACAGAGTTCTACGCAATCGAGATCGCTCTTTTTTCCAATCAACAGTTCCCCCTCTGCAGCCATTAGTTTGTGACGCACAAAAAGACAACCCACAGCTACTACCTTCAAACATGAGGTGACTTGATGCCCACTGATTTTTATTGCACAAGGACCCCAGTATCCCATGATATCAACAAGAGCAATGTTATAGTGTAAATTATAACGGTTCAATCTCCCTACGACTCGATAATTGTTTGGAAGGGAAACTTCAATCTGCCATGACAAGGTTATGTTAGCAAGTACATGGAATGAAAAGAAAAAAACAAAAAGCAATCAGCAGTAACAACCCTCAAGTTATCATCAATCTTGTTTGCTTCGCCAGAAACTCTAACCAAACTTGCTGATGTAAGAATTGTTGCAGAGCGTGCAGTGCACTTTATAAATACACCTGTGCAAGCAAATGTTTTTGCAAAACCTACAAAGGTAACTATTTCAGTTATCAATCCTTGGTCAATTACAAAATGGAACTGTAATGGTTATATAACAGAACCATCACCACTGAATGAAGCAAGTGAGACAACACTACGCTTCATTTTTGAAGCAAGACAGTCTATTGTTTCTGAAGGAAGTGAGGTAGAAATTGGATCCAACACTGAACCAAAAGCTTTGAATGGTTCTCTAAAGATATCCTCGCCAAATGTCTCTTCAAGACCATTAGTGATACGCTGGCCTGGCATGATACTCAAATTAGAAGTGCTCCATAAAATTTAAAGTGTGCATAGTATGCATTAATCTAAGGAAGACGAAATGAATCTAACTTTCCATCTCCTCTTCCTCCCTGCCTTCGAGGTTTGCCGACTGTCAGCCAGGCCTCTTTGGTCCAGGGCTGCAGTAGTATCCTATGAAATAACTTTGCTCACCTCCTGTCACTCGCCTGTAGCCATATGGTTCTTCCATCTCATATTTCATTGCTCTTGTGGCATCATCAGCCCCGCAGCACAATGTAGAAAAATCACTGTGATGAATCCAATTATGCGATATCAGAGACCATACGCAATCTATTAAGCAATTGATATATAGAACAATGGAGCCAAATAGTCTATAGATATTTCACATCAGAAAAAATTATTAAACAAAATTTATTCATGGTTCTTAAATGTAAGTTGAGAGTGTAGCAGAAATATGTATTAGCGCCAACACTGAAATAACAACCTGAACCAAGTAAAGTTCAACTGCAGCTTGTTGGGCTACAAGAGAAGATGGTAACAGATGCAGAGCAACAGGAGATGCCAAAACCACACAAGTACAAAATAGCTAACGGGACATTTTTTGGGATAAACCCATAAACCTCGGAAACTGGTGTTTGGTTTTCAGAATGATACACCTTGAGTGTGTGGTTCATCAATAATGAAAGTGTACATACCTGATCATCCCGTGAAATTTCAAAAATTCAAGAATTGAAGGCCTTTGTATGTAAGGGGTCTTCCTTGTTTTCGTATGAGAGCAGTTCATTCCAACAAAGTTGCCATCAAAATCAACAAGGGGGCCTCCAACCCCAACCTAGCACAAAGTGAGGATGAAGTTATGCATGAAAAACGCAATTCATAATGGCAGAAACTAAGGAAAGCACATACAAATGATAGGATGTAGATTAAGCTGCCATCCATACGATCATACAGATATTTATTTGAACAGTACAAATTAAAGCAGCTAGCTAGCTCACCTTGGGGATACGGCATGTGCTTAACAATGGCTTATCGGGATGGACGCTTGGAGAGGAAAGATCTACTCCACATCTGCAGTTTAATGATCCTGAACCGAAATAGCGCCATACAGCTGCCACCTTCCTATATGGCTTAAACTGCATGTCACGATCAAGACTTACATGTGCAGCAGCATCAAACCCATACACTTTCGAGATGCTGACGATGAAAAAGTAGGAATATATATCAGAATTCTCTATCCGCCCATTGACGATCTGACCATCCGGAAGGCATACTTTTATCTCAAATGAGCACAAGGAAACTGAATCAATGATTACAGGTGCACACAACCCTTCAGTGATCTTCCTTCTATGCCAAGTATGTGGAATCAAATCAATCGATGTCAGGATACTTGTAACATCGGGACGTGAGCTCTCAATGCATAGGCCTGTGCACTCACGTAACTTGGTATGACCTGGAGAAGGAGGGTCATATGTATGTGCAAACTGAATTATCAAAAAACAAGGTAACATGCATGAGAAATTCCAACCTTTGTATGAGGCCAGCGCCACAACACTCATATGTAATCTGGGAAGTAATTGCGCCCTCAAGGAGCCTTCTTTTCTGGATTCACTCGAGCTGCCCAACGAGGTACCATCCAAACCTAGTTGATTAACATAGTAGTAAAATAGTGTGGTGACACAGTTAAGAGAATAGGCCGTCAATTATATTAATACGAACGAGTATGTACTTGCAGGAAGAGGAAAACATGCAGCACGGACTCACTTGGCCTAGTTACTGCTCTTTTGTAAGGGCGTTGCTCTTCGTCGCCTCTCATCAGCCCGCGCTTGTTTTTCATCATCAATCTTTTCAAGACCGCCTGAACAGCAACGAACCAAATTCAACAAACACACACAACTAGTGGGTCGATATGGTTGTCAAACAGAATAAATGGAGGGATTATATTCTCTGTATTTAACAGATCGGAGGAAGAAACTGCAACAACAACAACAAATATACCGTATAAATTGTGGCGGAATCGCTCTAAGGAACTGGGTTGGTTGAAGCATCAATATACAACCAAGAAAGACTTTTTTTGGATTAAACCTCGGTCAATCTACCTTCCAAAGAAGCCTCTGCTCCGGCCGCCGCTGCTGGATTCGTCGATGGAAGGGCCTGCTCCCGCACAACTGTTAGGAAGAGGACGACGGGGAGGAGGTGAGCTGGGCGGCCGGGGTCGGCGAGGATGGCAGGGAAGGAGGTGTGGCGGCGCACGAGGACGCGGGAGAGGAGGTCGGGGCTCGGGGAGGACGGCCGGCGACGGGGGCGCGTCTGGCGGCGCTGGCGGGAGTCAGGGAACCTCGCAAGGGGTGGATACAGGGAAGAGACGGTTCGGGCTGAAATTGTTGGGTTGTGGCTTACGGGGCATTTTACTCGTAATTCGCTCGAACAACATGTCCAAATAGGAAAACGTTTCGCTCCTAGCCACCAAAACCCTGCGGAACGGGAAGAAAGAAAAGAAAGAGAGGCGGCAGCCTAGGTTTCACCCCTAGCCGTCACCGCTATCTACATCTTTATTGCCGTCTTCGTATAAGAATTGATCGGTCATTACATCCTCTAGTTGCCGTATTTGAAGGGGTTGGGACCTCGGACCTGCGCAGGGCGCTATAAAAAAGATCCTTGATGTTAGAGTTTGGTTTTGGTTGTTTTCTTCTTCGTCAATGGAGGTGGCTTCATCTACAATAAGTGATCTTCCGCGCTTCGACTTTGGAAGATTAAGTTTGTCTAGGTATGGTTCTTCAGATCTTGCTTCGCTAGATCAATCTTGGATTGTTTTTCATGATTGCCGCGAGGAGGTTTGTCCTAACATCATCTATCCCGGCTACTACGTGTTCGGCAATGATGATTCGTTCTCTCGGCTCCCAACGACGTCGACAAAGTGGTTCGGTTATTTGTTTCTGGAATATCAGTGTTGCTGTTCTTGCCGATATTGCTTGATTAATTTAATGGCTGTATGCGTGCACAAAGCCTTGGCATTGCGGGTCAAAATTAAAAGGGGAGAACCTTTGTTGGTATTCACATGTCTGTGGTTTGGTGTATTCGGCATTGTTCTACGGCTGACTTCAGAAAAGTAAAAGATTGTGTCATGAAAGAAGAAAGGGCTTGAAGATCTCATAGATTTGCTCGTCTCATTTAGTATTGTTTTTTGTAATCGATGTAATAGTGTACTCTTTGTTGGTTTAATTCATATGAAAAAATTCAAAAAAAAAACACCTCCTAATGTTGTCGATTTTTTTTCTGAAACTTCGACGATGCAAAACCACCATAAATTTAAAGTTAGCTACCAGATTAGTATTTAAGGTCCCAAATATATCTGAAATAAGCGTGGAAAATGTTGTAAGGTAAACTTTGAAGATTAAATATATCATATATGTTCCATATGAAAATCACAAGCCATGCACATGCCATGGATGTCCATAATATTATTTATGAATTTTCACAGCTTATGATTTCATCATTCCTGGCACCATGTTTTTTCAGGGGATCGAAATTAAATACGGAGTACCATCTTTTCAGATATCCAGTGTTCAAATTATAATAACGGTAATCTGTATAACTCGCTAGGGTGGAGAGACGCAGCATTTGCTTCTTCTTCTTTTTTTTTTTTTTTTTGAAATTAAAACCCCCATATATTAGGTCGGCAGGCCGCCTCATTAAAAACCTTGCTAGTCCCTTTCGGTACCCTAACAAGGAAAAGAGCGCGTCTGAAACCTGCCGCCTTTCTTATCAAATAGTTACATCGTTTATCAAAAACCTAATCAAGAAGCTAGGGGGATCATCGTCCCAAGTACAATTGGATTTATCATTAAAAGAAGACCTAGCTATTTCATGTGCCACTTGATTTGCTTCCCTCGAGCAATGTCTGAAGTGGACACACCCAATTGTCAAGGAGGCATCTACACAATCAGCCATAATAGCAGCTGATGCTGTCCACCATGACTCTTGTCCATTGCAAGCATCAATCACCTCCAAAGAATCTCCCTCAGCCAAAATATTGCTGCATCCAAGTCTACTAGCCATCGTGAGACCTTCTTTCATTGCCATTGCTTCAGCCATATGTGACGAGGCCACATGTGGCAAGTATTTACTGGTGGCAGCAACAAAATTTCCTTGATAATCTCGTATTACCGCACCAATTGCCCCTGAATAAGTATCACTATGAAAAGCCGCATCAACAATTTACCTTTAACTGTCGTGCTTCAGGTCGCTGCCACTTCTTTTCATCCTCAGAAGTAAAGTGCTTAGAGACTTTATAATTATTAGCTACAATGGCCAATATAGACATCCTGCACTTGTTAATAGGCGGTACTGATTCATTGTGTGTGCGCCTTCTTCTAATCCACCAAAGATACCAGGAAGTGACCAAAATAAGTTCTTTTTGTTTAACATTTTCCATTACCAAGACATTGGCCTCCTTCCGAATTAAAAACTCCAGGATAGCTGATCCAGACCGACCAACATGCATTGCTTCATCAATAACCGTTGTGAGTCCTAGCATCCTCCACAGATCCGAAGCAATTTCACATTGGAATAGCAAGTGTTTCACGTCTTCAGGACCATGTCCACAGATCGGACAGCCTCCAGTGTTACCAATATGACGATTTGCCAGGATACACTTTAGCAGAAGAATGCCGTGGAGCGCACGCCATGAGAAAATTTTAATCTTGCTAGGAATCTTGAGCTGCCAAAGTGTTTTCCATACCGGGTTGGGAGCGGAAGAGCTGGACATCGCCATTTGCCCAGCAGCATGGCCGAACTGGTGGCGCCATTGGACATGGTATCCCGATCTAACAGTGTATCTTCCATGCGATGTAAAAGCCCAGGCAATAAAATCATCGAAGCCTCGATTGTTTAGCGGAATCTGTAATATTCGGTTAACATCAATCGGAAGAAATAGATCATGAAGCAATTCTTCGTCCCAAAGGCCTGTATGCGGATCAATGAGGTCGCTCACTTTTGTGTATACAGCATTGCCCCGCTGTGAGATAATCTTACGGTCAGGGCTACTCGGAATCCAGGGGTGCCGCCAGATATCATTATCATTCCCGTTGCCAACTCTCCAAATAAAACCTCTCTTAAAGGTAGCTAGGCCCGCAACAATGCTTTGCCAAGTAAATGAAGAGCCTGCTTTTGGACCAGCCGCAAGAATGTCGCTGTTGGGGTAATATTTTGCCTTTAGCACACGGGCACAAAGAGAGTAAGGGGCATTTATTAGTCTCCAAACCTGCTTAGCCAACATTGCCAAGTTAAACGAGTGAAAATCTCTAAAACCCATGCCACCTTCATTTTTTGGGAAGCAAAGTTTCCACCAAGAATACCAATGCATTTTGTTAGTATTATCATCATCTCCCCACCAAAATTTTGCAATAGCATCCATCATCTTTTTACAAACGCCTTTAGGAATTTGAAACACCGACATAGCATAAACAGGAATAGCTTGGGCAATCGCTTTAAGAAGAATTTCTTTACCTCCAATGGACAGGTTCTTCTCCTTCCAACCATTGATCCGCTGGATAATTCTCTCAATAAAGTGCTCAAAGGAATCACTCCTATCCGCACCCACCAAAGAAGGAAATCCAAGATATTTATCCGATAAAGCTTCAGTATTGACATTAAGGGTTTCACAAATTTCAGCCTTCACGAGGACATGAGTATTAGGGGAGAAGAATATACTTGATTTTTCCGCACTCACCAATTGTCCCGAGTTAGCGCAATAGGTATCCAGTACACGTTGCAAGGAAGTTGCATTGTTCATATCCGCTTTCATGAGAATGAGGGAATCATCAGCAAATAAAAGGTGTGAAACTGACGGTGCATTCCTGCACACCCTTACCCCATCAATGCCACCAACTTCTTCTTCAAACAACAGTAAACTCGAAAAACCTTCGGCACATAAAAGGAACAAATACGGAGAGAGGGGGTCCCCTTGACGCAGTCCCCTGGTAGGAGTAAACATCTCCGTCTCCTCAGAATTAAATCTCACTTGGTATCTAACAGATGTAACACAAGCCATAATAAGAGAGATCCATCGCTCAGCAAATCCCAACTTTCTCATCATATTCTCGAGAAAGATCCATTCAACACGGTCATACGCTTTGTGCATGTCCAATTTTACCGCACAGTAACCCGCGGCACCAGCTCTTTTATTTTTAATAGCATGCACACTCTCATACGCCACGAGGACATTATCTGTAATGAGGCGCCCAGGTACAAAGGCGCTTTGCATCGGTGATATCACATCTGGCAAGATTGTTTTCAGCCGTAAAGCTAAAATCTTCGAAATGATTTTGCAGATCACGTTGCACAGACTTATGGGGCGAAACTGGGTAACCAATTCTGGATCATCGATCTTCGGAATTAACACCACCGTAGTATCATTCCAACCATCAGGTATAACTCCATTATTCAGAGATTGCAGAACCTCATAAGTTACCTGCTCTCCACAAATATCCCAGAATTTTTTATAAAACACCGCATGCAGGCCATCCGGACCAGGGGCCTTGAAATCTCCTATACTGAACATAGCCTTCTTGACGTCTTCCGCCGTAAAAGGTGCAAGAAGTAGCTCATTCATTTCATTAGTAACCTTAGGAAAAATCTTCTCTAAGAGCAAAGGATCAGTAGCGTAAACCTCTGAGGAGAAGAGGTTTGAAAAATAATCAAATATAAGAGGTTTAAGCTGCTCCGTACCTTCAACCCAATCACCTACCTGATTCTTCAGTTTTTTTATATAATTCTTTTTCCGGCGCGCTGTGGCAAAATTATGAAAAAAGCTGGTATTACGATCACCCAATTGAAGCCAGTTAGCTCTAGAGCGTTGAAGCCAACAGATCTCTTCTTGTTCGAGCAGCAGATCAATAAGCTCAGCTAATTCTTTTGCTTTTGCTTCACTATCATCAGTTAGAGTCCCTGATACTAGGTTCTCAAATTCACGTTGTGCCTTCCTGAGCCTACCTTTCGGCTTCTGTAACACTGAACGATCCCAGCTATGCAGAGACTCATGAAGGTGTCCCAACTTGGCCAGCAGACTACCATTCGTTATTGCATGTGAGGCATCCTCCCAAGATTTTTTAACAATATCACGGAAGCCTTTTTCCTTCAGCCATTTTGCCTCGAACCGGCGCGTTTTAGATCGCTGACCAAGAGGTGGCCGATATTCCGTATCAAGTAATATTGGCCTGTGATCTGATTTGATATAACCAAGATGTTGCAGTTGCGCCCCTGGGTGCAGCAAGGACCAGGAGTTTGTAGCAGCCGCTCGATCTAACCTCTCCCTTAATCGTCCTCTTTTCCAAGTATAGGGATCCCCCGAGAACCCCAAATCCTCAAGATGACAGTCCTCAAGAGCATCGCGAAAAGCTTGCATGTAGTTCTGAGGGCGGTCATTCCCTCCATCTTTCTCATGTGAAAACATGATTTCATTAAAGTCGCCAATAACCACCCACGGTAGATCATGCTGAACCTTAAGCTCACGAAGTTTGTTCCACGTTTTGTATTTATCCTGCCATCTAGGCTCCCCATAGATACCTGTGAGCCTCCAGACATTAGTCTGTCCTTCAATAATTTTCACGTCAATGTACTTTGGAGCCGAAAAGATCTGTTGAATCACTACTTCTTTTTTCCAAAATAAGATAACACCCCCACTTCTCCCATCACTTGGATTAACAATTTTGAAGTCCATCTGTAGGTTTTTTTTTAAGCACTCCGCCGGATAATCATCAAGGTGTGTCTCCGACAAGAACACCACCTCGGGGTCACATTGCCTTCGTAGATTCGAAAGCGCACGAACTGTCGGGGCGTTACCCAAACCCTGACAGTTCAGAGATAAGATCCTCATTGCGACCGGACGGATCCCTCAAGGGAACCCGCCGATCCGATTGAAGGGGAGTTAGCTCCGGCCTTCTTTGGACGCTTGGTCCGATTACCATCCTTTTCATTAATCAGCTCGTTCATCTTCTCAACAGTTTCCATCACCAGATTGTTATTTGCTTGTATTTCCACACCATCCATAGGTGCCTCTGTAACTGATGCCTCGCCAAGATCTATTTTCCTTTTAGCTATCGGATCTTGATCATTAGTCAGAACCATATCAGTAGCTGGGTCTTTCAGCGGACTGGTCGCTGTATCAGCTAATGCAGGGTCAGTCAGCACTTTCCCATCCACATAAGGTAATGCATTGTGTCGCCAACTGACAACATCACCCCGGCCACGCCCCATAGGGTTTAAACCACGGCCACGACCGCGTCCACCTTCATCATCCGGGGTTCTACCCCTTCCTCCACGACCCCGTCCATCAGAATTTCCAAAAGTTGTTCGGCCCCGCCAAGTTTTCCAATCAGCCTTCAGGAAATCACCCCACTTCAGCAAATTCTCATCGTGTTCCCCTGTCCCACATTCCAGGTGAGTATGCCCAAGGAATCCACAAGCACCACAGAACCTAGGAATTTTCTCAAACTTGATCATATAGAATTCTCTCTGACCACCTTTAACCATGGACACAAATCTGGCCAAAGCTTTACGGACATCCAGTTTGACCCGAGCCCGAACAAAGTTGTTAACACCTGGGATATCAATTTCCACTTCCGTAACCTTCCCAACCTTCTTTGTCAAATTCTTGATTAACGGTATCTCTCTATATCCAATAGGTAATTTGTGAATCTGTATCCAGACAGCAATTGTATTCAGATCAATAGAATCGGTAGAGACTAATCCATCATATGGTTCAATGATCACAGCGTTCTGCCTAAAGTGCCACGGTCCACCCTGATCTACTTTCAACCAATCGCCAAGGCAATGACACTGTATAGTAAACAAATTATCCTCCAAAGGTTTGATTTTGACTTCTTTTGCAGGACTCCAGGCTACCATCATATGCTGCTCAAAAGTCTGCGGACTAAAGTAGTTTTCGGTATGAACCCTAGCAAGAGCAAGCCACTTCATACCTGCCTTCGGAATCGCTTCCTCTTCCTCGAAGATGAGATCATCGATCTCGTCCTCATCAATTCCCAGACGCTGGAGCAAATCATCTAGCGCTTCTCCCTTCTTGGTCCCAGATCCACCAGCTTGATTAGATGAGTCGGATGACGAAGCCGCCATGACCACAGGAACTCGACAACCCTAGGGAGAGCCGAACTGCAGAGCAACCGCTACAAGCCCGACGATGAGAAGCACAAAAGACGCCCGACGGGGAACTCTAACCGAGCCCCTTCACCGGAATTAAGTAGGACTCCGAAGCCGGATGAAACCCGACACCGGAGGAGAAAAACCCTAGTCGCTCTCGCGGCTAGGTCGTGAGCATGTATATACCCTCAGATGCTGCCTAATTTAGTATGCGCAGCTTACAACCCCTAAACCTTACGCAGCATTTGCTTTAGTTTAGAAGAAGATGAGTGGGGTCCCACGATGCAGCAACATCTATATCAAGCCTACTGTAATCGACATGTGGCAGCAATGTCAGTGCGATAACAAGATTGATTCTAGTAAGCAAAAGGGATAGTTTGAACATGCGTTTTGCTCAATGTTGAAGGAACAAAAAAAGCTTTTCCGCAAATAAGGAGGATTATTTTTAAAGGAGAAGGGACCAAGTACTGGGCGTGCATCAACATCGGACTGGACGTTTTCCAAAAAGGAAAACGGCAAACTATGAAAGCTTAACCATATAAGGCTAGAAAACGAACGGGATGGCCAGGTACGAACTGAAAAGGTCGCTGAAACGCGTGGAATGCTTCCTTGGAATAGCAATGTCGAAAACCTGAGCTAACGCGGCTTTTACTCTTACATCGCGCCGCACTCGCCATCAGAAATATAGCTTTCAAGCGTAATAACAACGATGTAAACAACGGCGATAACCAGGAGTGTATTGCTAGTAAAGAAGAAAAAACACCGTGCACATCACATGTAAGGTGGATGACAGCTACTCCAGGTTGAGCTGAACAGGATAGAGTTAAGCCAGCAAGAAAGGGCTGAAATTAAGCATAGCCAGGAACTTTTGAAACGATTCCAAAATGAGTTGAGATTGTGTTGTGCTTTACAGGTTATACGAAACAGTCATATAATAAGGAGCCCGTTGTTGAAGTGTAAAGCTCAGATGTTCAGTTAGGTTCAGAGTTCAGATGTATCGGTAGACTTATCCAACGGCTCTGTAACTGTTTAGCCCGAGTCAGTAGCACACGAATAGGACTAACCTAGATTAGCGGCACTCCGTTGCGCATGACTCCCACGGCTGCACGATCTGTGTGCAGCTCCTGTATATAAGTGTAACCCCGGCTTGATGAATAGATGTGCTGAGTTACAGAGAGCAACACAATTCTTCTTGGTATCAGAGCTTGTCTCCCTTTTTCTTCCCCAGAGCCCTCTTTCCCTTCCTCTTCACCATGGGCGACGATCTGGTCAGCCCGCTCGCTAACACCTCCGTGCAGCTGCTCCCTTCTCCTCCAACCACCGATGGGGTCGACATCACGCGGTACATCAAGTTCAAGCTCGACGCATCCCTCGGCAACTACAACAAGTGGCGCACCTTCTTCCTCATCGCCCTCTCCAAGTACAACGCCCGCGACCACGTCGAAGAAGAGACGGACCCTCACCTCACAGACGCGGCGTGGCGCGCCGCCGACGTCGACATCGTCCTCTGGATCTACGCCACGATCTCCGATCAGCTGCAGGACGTCATCCTGCAGGCCGACAGCACCGCCTACACCGCCTATCGCGCTCTCCATCACTTCTTCACGGAGAATGCTGAAGGCCGCGAGATCCACCTCGACAAAGAATTCACCAATGCCGCCCAGGGCGACATGGGCGTCGTCGAGTACTGCCTCAAACTCAAGGGGATTGCCGATCAGTTGGGTGACGTCGGCGCCCCTGTCACGGACAAGAAGCTGACCATGCGCCTCATCGCCGGCCTCGACAAACGCTACAAGGTACAGCAGGAAATACTGGAAACCATGAAGCCGTTCCCAACCTTCATGCAGGCTCAGTCTCGGCTCCAGCTCGCCAAGGAAAAACTGAAGGTCGAAGCCACGGCACCCCCGCAAATCCTCCATACCAGCAGCACCGGCATCACGGCGCCGGCATACCCCTTCCGCGGCAACTGCTACGGTTGCGGGGAGCCGGGCCACATGGCTCGCAACTGTCCGCGCGGCGGCGGGCAGCAGTACCACGGGCGTGGAGGTGGTCAGCAGCACTTCGGGCGCGGGGGTGGATCCCAGCAGCAGGGTCGCGGAGGCGGCCAGAACTACGGCTACAACGGCTACAATCAGAACCACGGCGGGTACAACGGTGGACGTGGCCGTGGGCATGGACGCGGCGGGCGCGGCGGGTACAACCCTGGCTACGGGCACCAGCAGCAGCAGCAGCAGAACTTCGGCGGTGGCCGCACCGCTCACATCGTCGCTCCGAACGCCGCCAGCATCCTCGGACCAAGCCCAGGCGCACACCATCAGGCGTACACCCTCATGCCGTCCGGCCCCGCGCCACAGATGCAGATGCAGCCCACGTACACCTCTCCACCTGCTGCCGCGTACGACTACTCCGCCATGTTTCAGGCTGCACCAAGCAACAACCATGGCTTCCCCTCCGGCGCCGATTGGGTGATGGACTCCGGCGCGACATCCCACGTCACCAACAACCAGGGTAATCTCACCTCGTCTCATTCTCCTGCAAACGTTACTTCTCGTAGCATCGTTGTCGGCAACGGTACCACCATGCCTATTTACTCTGTCGGATCCACAACCCTCACCCCTCGCCCCTTCAACCTCAACGACATTCTTGTCTCTCCCTCTGTTATTAAAAGTCTCATTTCTGTGCGCAAATTTACTCGTGATAATTCTTGCTCTCTCGAATTTGACCCTTATGGCTTCTCTATGAAGGATCTAGCAACGCGGGCACTTCTTCTTCGGTCCAGTAGCAGCGGCGAACTATACCCCTTCTTCGGTGATCTCCACTCCTCCAACACTGCACTCACCGTGGCAACCTCAAGAGACCTCTGGCATCGACGGCTTGGCCACCCTAGCGACGCAAATCTCACACGCATTTCCCCCTCCCTCCCCGAACAATGTATCCCCTCTAGCAATAATTCTCCCATTTGTGAGGCATGTCAATTAGGCAAACAACCTAGATTAGCTTTTCCCACTTCCTCTAGCCTCACTACTCTTCCTTTTCAACTTATTCATTGTGATCTGTGGACCTCTCCGATTACTAGTTTCACTGGTTATACATATTATTTAATTGTGGTTGATGATTTCTCGCACTACTCATGGGCCTTCCCCCTACGAAACAAATCCGACACAGCCTCAATTCTCCAACGCTTCTTCACTTACGTTAAAACTCAATTCAACAAAATTATCCAATGCGTTCAATGTGACAACGGTGGAGAATTTCTTAATAACGAACTTCGATCCTTTTTTGCTGCCAACGGTGTTTCTTTTCGTTTTTCTTGCCCTCATACCTCTCCTCAAAATGGTAAAGCCGAAAGAATGCTCCGGACCACAAATGACATTGTAAGAACCCTTCTCATGCAAGCCAACCTACCACCCCAATTTTGGGTCGAAGCCCTCCACACTTCCAACCATCTTCTCAATATACGACCATCACGTACCATTAACCACACAACACCTCACTTTCGACTTTTTGGACAACACCCCACATATTCTCACCTTAGAACCTTCGGATGCCTTTGCTACCCTAACCTCTATGCCACTACTACCCATAAACTTCAACCAAGATCCACACGCTGCGTCTTCATCGGTTATCCACGAGAGCACAAGGGTTATAGGTGCTTCGATCTCACCACACGACGAGTCATCGTGTCACGCCACGTAATTTTCGACGAAACACTTTTTCCCTACCAACCCGTAACCCCAGCTGCAGCGGAAGCCACAGCACCTCCCGTCACAGAAAATCCCACCAGAATCCACACCGGGATCCGCTTTGTCCACCAGCCTGCGCCAGCATCCACGCCGGGATCCGTGCCGATCGGATCCACCTCGTCCGCCACCCCCACGACCGAACTGACGCCGCAATCATTGCGCACGCCCGGATCCCCCTCGCCAGCCGCGTCCGTGGACCCACCTGATCCACCGCCAACCACTCCGGAGCCGCCACCTCGCCCAAACCTACCAACCCGAGCTGCTCCGATAGATCCACCCCAGAACGCACACATAATGCATACACGAGCCAAATCAGGATTTTTAATGCCTCGCCGTCTCATAAACCTCTCCGCCGTATCCTCCTCTCCGACAATCTCTCCCATTCCTTCAACCTACCGCCAAGCCCTCAAAGATCCTAACTGGTCCGCTGCGATGCTAGAGGAATATAACGCTTTGTTGCGGAATGATACTTGGTCTTTGCTCCCCTGTCCTGCAGGTGTCAATGTCGTAACCGGGAAGTGGATTTTTCGCCACAAGCTGAACGCCGACGACTCCCTCTCACGGTACAAGGCCCGCTGGGTGTTGCGCGGATTCACTCAACAGGCAGGCGTGGACTACGGGGAAACCTTCAGTCCGGTGGTGAAACCAGCAACCATCCGAGTTGTTCTCTCGCTTGCAACAGCGCAATCGTGGCCGATCCATCAACTTGATGTCAAGAATGCTTTTCTCCACGGCGAACTCGCATAAACTGTCTACTGCCAGCAACCATCAGGCTTCTTTGATCCACACAAAGCCAACCACGTTTGCCGCCTCCACAAATCCCTTTATGGCCTAAAACAAGCTCCCCGAACCTGGTTTACAAAGTTCACCACCTACCTCACCTCTCTCGGCTTCCATCCCTCTCGGTGTGACTCCTCGCTGTTCATCCTTCGTCGAGGATCTGAGCTTGCATATCTGCTGTTGTATGTAGACGACATCATCCTGACAGCCAACACCACCCAGCTGCTTCGCTCCATCATCGCCTCCCTGTCCGCTGAGTTTGCCATGTCTGATCTTGGCACCCTTCATCATTTCCTTGGTGTGAATGTTCATCAGAACACAACCGGCATGTTCCTGTCCCAACAACAGTATGCTCTTGAGATACTTGATCGCGTCGACATGCTAAACTGCAAACCACTCTCCACCCCTGTCGAGGCCCGTGCCAAACCCTCTGCTCTTGATGGTGCCCCTTATGCTAATCCAGCCAAGTACAGAAGCCTCGCCGGTGCATTGCAGTACCTTATATTGACACGGCCTGACATTGCATACGCCGTGCAACAGATCTGCCTTTTCATGCACGCGCCCACTACCACCCACTACCACCCACTACCAGCTGATCAAGCGTGTGCTCCGCTATCTCCGAGGTACAACCCATTACGGACTGCAACTCTATCGCTCAAGCAGCCATGATCTCATTGCTTACAGTGATGCTGACTGGGCGGGCTGTCCTGACACCCGTAAATCCACCTCTGGATTCTGTGTATTCCTGGGGGACAATCTTGTCTCTTGGTCATCGAAACGCCAGGCCACTGTCTCAAGATCAAGTGCAGAGGCGGAGTACCGGGCGGTGGCTAACTGTGTCGCTGAATCTTGCTGGATGCGGCAGCTTCTCACCGAGCTTCATTGACCACCACAACGCGCAACCATTGTGTACTGTGACAACATCAGCGCCATGTACCTCTCCTCCAACCCGGTCCAGCATCAACGCACAAAGCACGTGGAGATTGATCTTCACTTCGTCAGAGATCGAATTCCGCTGGGCGAGGCCCGCGTTCTTCATGTCCCGACAGCTGTGCAGTTCGCTGATATCTTCACCAAGGGGTTGCCGACCACGGTGTTCGAAGACTTCCGATCCGGTCTGAACATTTTTCCATCAGATGTTCAGACTGAGGGGGGATGTTGAAGTGTAAAGCTCAGAGGTTCAGTTAGGTTCAGAGTTCAGATGTATCGGTAGACTTGCCCAACGGCTCTGTAACTGTTTAGCCCGAGTCAGTAGCACACGAATAGGACTAACCTAGATTAGCAGCACTCCGTTGCGCATGACTCCCACGGCTGCACGATCTGTGTGCAGCTCCTGTATATAAGTGTAACCCCGGCTTGATGAATAGATGTGCTGAGTTACAGAGAGCAACACAATTCTTCTCCCGTTTCCTCTACATAGAAAAATAGAAAAATGACAAACAATCTTACCGTGCATTTTGGATAATATTGTAAAGAGAACATCATCATCAGGAGAAAGGTTCCAGCGGGATGATTATAAAGAAACGGTCAGTTGATACGTTCGTAAAAGTATTTCACCTTTTAGGTGTTTCAGCTAATATTGAACTGGCCAGACGCAACGCAAATACAGCTAGACCGTAGCATCAAGTGAGACACCGGGTCAACTTCTAATTGCGCCATCAGCTCAACTCCCTGAACCCACAAATCATTCCAATCTTCCATATAAAACTTCCCGCCAACTCCTAGTCCCCTCCAACAACCAGATATAACACAATAATAGGCGACCAAATATTATTTGAAGAAACGATAATAAAACTAGAAACGCGTAGCTTAAAAGCCCCAGGATATAAACCTCCACAAAGGCCAGGTCTCTCTGGTCGTCGTCTCCACGTCCGTCTCCTCCTCACGAAGCCAACCAATCCACCGACGATCTGCGTCTGCACCGGAGAGGCGGAGACCATGTCGAACGCCGACGTGGAGGCCGGCGGGCCGGCCAAGGCGGCGCCGACGGGGATCAAGCCACCGCCCGGGAGGCCGTACAACTCGAGCCACGTCGAGGGGCAGCACGCGCCGGTGTCGCCCTTCTACTACGACCACGCCCCGCTGCATCACGAGCGGCAGCACCGCACGTGGCTGGTGCCGGTGGTGGTGCTGGCGAACGTGGCCATGTTCATCGTGGTGATGTACTACAACGACTGCCCGCGCAACGGCGGCGGCGACTGCGTCGGCCGCAGCGTCCTCCGCCGCTTCTCCTTCCAGCCGCTCAAGGAGAACCCCCTCTTCGGCCCCTCCGCCACCACGTAAGCGCGACAGACTTCTGGCTTCCCATTGTTTCGATTCTCGCGTGATTACTCTGTGGTTAATTTGTAACCTCCAAACCGGCGACGAAATCATCGTGCTGTATGCAGGCTGAACAAGTACGGTGGCCTTGACCGGTACAAGGTGGTACACGGCGAGGCGTGGCGGCTGGAGACGAGCACCTGGCTGCACGCCGGCCTGATCCACCTCGGCGTCAACATGATCAGCCTCATCTTCGTCGGCGTCCGCCTCGAGCAGCAGTTCGGATTCTGTAAGTCCCCCAACCACGTCCACACCTCACACCGACGACCCCGTCTTGAACGACAAGGTCCTGCACGGCGTGTGCACACGCTCTTTCTTTTTTGTTGACCCGGCTTAATTCGTCGCCTTCGTCGTGTCCTCCAGGGAAGATCGGCCTTGTGTACCTCATCTCGGGGGTCGGCGGGAGCATCCTCTCGGTGCTCTTCATCAGGAATGGCGTCTCCGTCGGGGCCTCCGGCGCCCTCTTCGGCCTCCTCGGATCGATGCTGTCGGAGCTCATCACCAACTGGGGCATCTACACCAACAGGGTACCGTTTCATATCCCCTTATGACTCATGTATTTGCTTCAGTAATTCACCGTGATATTATCCTGACGTCAAACGGTACCGTCGCAGATCGCAGCCATGGCCAACTTGCTGATCATTGCCGCCATCAACCTTGCGATAGGGATACTCCCCATGGTCGACAACTTCGCACACATCGGTGGGTTCGCCACCGGCTTCCTCCTCGGGTTCGTGCTGCTGATCCAGCCCCGGTTCGGATGGATGGAGCAGACCTTTGGCGGCAAGGCTAAGTCCAAGTACACGGCATGTCAGATCATTCTCCTGGTTCTCGCCGTCGTCCTAACGATTGCAGCGTAAGTAGCGTTGCTACAAGATACTATATACCTTATCCAAATTCCAATAGAAGGCGATACACGGTTTGCCTGGTAACTAATCTGAAGTCAAATGTATGCACACAGGTTTGCCGTTGGATTGCTGATGGTGTTCCGGGGAGTGAACGGCAACGACCATTGCAGCTGGTGCCACTACCTTAGCTGCGTGCCTACGTCGCACTGGAAATGCGGCAACTAAAAAGAAAACGATCAACGGCATTGCCAGCCTCCCACAGCTACGGAGAGAACATTGCTGTCCATCGAGATGATTGTTTGGGTCTGGCATTTTATAATTTTCGCTGTATAGAAAGCTTGCCCCTTTTTCATTATTTGTCCAAAAGGCTTTGAATAGTAATCCTGATTGTATATGTTAAAATTCTGTACATCAGTCCGCTTTATTTGTGGCCAATGAGTTTATTCTTTGATTTTACAGTCAGTCGAATCTGCAATGTTCAGACTAAGACAGATTATAATTGAACAATGAATCCTTTTCTACATCGCTGAACAAATTGGTGCGACAATATGCACTAGCCTTCTTGCACTGATATGAAATATATCGTTGGCACATAATCGTGTCAGAACTTAAGCCGTCTCCATGCAACTAGAATGTGTTTATATTGCAAGACTGAACATGGATGCAGTAGTCACAAGGGGAACAAACCATACCACCATTTTCCCAAGGTAAAAAAATCCTATAACATGTACCAATCAGAAAGTTGATCCCAAATGGAACAGGGAAAGGCCACAGGACACATCCAAAGAATCACACTCACACCTAAGTACCTAACTCATCACTAAAGAACAAATGTTGTAGAAATAAAGCTATCTTCACATTAACCTGATAGGTGTTAATCCATCCACCCCATCCCCCGAAACACTCAAAATCAGGGGAATCTAAAGAGGGGAAAGAAAATGTTATAACCGTGGATACAACTAAGCTATCCTGATGTTAATGGTAGCTTCCAAAATGTTTTTGTAGCTACAAGTATTTTTTCAGTACTGCCAGATTCAGGCTCACTGTCATGCACCTGGGTAGTCCACCGAATTGACTGAGCTACCTGTACGGCCTTGTTGATTATATCTGGGGAGTCCCGTATAACAGCAGTTCCTTCTGGGCGAAGTATGCGGTCCATCTCCAACATGACATCAAATAGGTCACATCTGACAGAAGTACAAATGGAATCAGGTAGCTCCTTCAGTTTATGCTGTCCATTTAGTAGATGGTGCTTATCCCATAAGTAACATAAAAGCTTCATGAAAAAATCCGTACACTATTCGCAGAAATATACCACGACGATTATGTGTTACACATAAGCAATTACCAGGTAACACCGGTTTTGACCATTTATGTGGTTTTATTTTTCCTTTAGATTCAACAAGCCATGCCTGACTGGTCCTATATTTTTCTTATTCATGCTTGGTTTGAATTGAAACTATGCTGAGTATTTCAAGAGTAAAATAAATTACTCTAAAGATGCAGAAACCTAGAAAGAGTTAATAATACTAGATCATGTCGAGTTTATAGTTGGTTTACCTGCTCTTTCCAGACTTTGGGTCGCTTGTCAAAGAATTGATTCCTTCAGCATGAATGAGATCGTAGGTACGAGGATATGTTGAGAAAGGCTCACACCTGGAACAAAAGGCATACATTCACGACATTTCAGAATGACAACATACAAGGCCATCAACTATTAGCACATACATGTCAATTTCTCAATCTATTGAATTAGTAGTTGAAATGGTTAATGTATAAACTTGATAGTTGGTAAGACAAATAAGATTAAAACTTATGGGTGGTAAGAAAACAGATCATGCACAAAGCACCAGCATAAAGCCCTAGAATGATTTATTTCCAGCAGCCATATAACGCTTGAGATCTACTAGAAGTAAATATTCAGAGAAAATTCTACATCAATGGTACCCAGATAATCAGTTCACTGTGAATGCTAGAGAAGGCACGAGCAATTTCCCAGCATGATATGCAAACTCAATGACTTACAAGTATGCAGTAAATTATCAAAGGTGGACGAAGAACCCACTATTTTGATGTTCAAGTGTTTGCAAAGTTACTGCAAGCAAGCAGCTGGGGACTGGGGGAGTAAGATGAACATGTATTGATTCATAAATTAGAAGTTAGAATGTAGTCAATAATCAACTAAGGGACAAAGAAGCACATGGGCAACGCATTGAAATTTTCTGTAATTTGTACAAGTCAAACAAGTTAAATATTGGATACGTACCAGTCATGATAAACTCCAATAAGACCCCTGTCATATATTACTCCAAGTGTCAGCGGTTTTTTAGCAGGAACAACGTTCATAACCCACACAGGATCAGACGCTACAGCAGCGGCTAATCCTCCAAAGAATGCATTCATGTCCATGGCATTGCGGATGTGTAAAGTTCCAAGCTTCACACCAAGTGATGTCTTGTAATATGATACTCTTTTGACCCACTTCTGAGTATCTGCTTCAAACAAGTTTGCTCCATCATCCATAAGGGAAGCCCTAGCAGAAGGTTTAGACAGCCTATCTGGCCACTTTTCAATGGAACCAACAGCTATTTCTTCCGTCAGAGAAACTTTGCTAATGCATTTCTTCAACTTGAAGTACCTGCACATGGTAAAACCTATGATCAAACAAACAAAAATATACAAAACGTGGCATACTGAAAGCTAGGAATAAATTTTCAAGGATACACGAAAAAGACAAAAAATTAATTACCACGCTTCATCTGGATCATCATCAGTACTACACAAATCAAGGCCAAATTCATTTTGGTTAGGAAGACATGAAGCCTGGTTAGGTTTCTTCCAAATAGCAGTGTTACCGTCTACAGTAATCAACTTGTAACACAAAGACTGTGTCATTGCTTGAAGTTCACCCCATTCCTTCTCTTGCTTCTTCCACTGCACAGGGGGTCCCGATATAATCAGATATCCTCCTGGTCTAAGTAGACGGTCAACTTCAATCAAATAACTTCCATCTGCCAGTTTGTTCATGTCAGATAAAGGGATGAAAGATGTGCATGGTGAATGAGGAAGAGAAACATTACTTACTGTAGGCAGTAAAAGGTATCAAACATCGGGAGCAATGGACAAAATCAAAGGACTGTGCTGGAAATGGAAGACGTCGTGTGCCCAGCATCAAAAGAAATGCAGGAATTCCTCTTTCCAGCGCAAATTGTATTTGAGACTTGTGTGAATCTCTTGGGGCAAAGGAAAGTGTCGTGATATTCTCTTTGAGCAAAAATCCACCAAAGCTAGCAACCTACATAGATGAAAACATAACTGTAGCCATTTTACTTGGAAAACAACACACAGAGAGTTTCATCTTAAAGATAAAATTATTACCCCACAACCCATATCAAGACCTGTCCTCAGGAGGCCACTTTTAAGTGGAACATACTGGGTCAGCTTTTCGATATATTGTTCAGCTCCATCAGGAAACATAGTTCCGCCACCAGGAAACACAAAGTATGAGCCTTCCTGCTTCATCCACCCCTGATGACCTTTTCTTTCAGCAATCTTACCATAAGGCATGTTACCATGCCATATCTGCATGGAGAACAATAAGTAGAGCAGTGAGTCTCTGCCGGACGGGAATAGAACTAATCTACATCCTGTTACCACACCCAAAGAAAACCGAGATGCAGTATATAATTTGTAATTCCACTTCAAATGTGCATCCCTGAATTTTGAATTCCTTGGCCATGATATCTCAGATGCCATTACAACTTGTGCCTAGGGCTTGCTTAATCTTCTCTTACCCACTACCACTAGAACTGTTAACTAAAATGATAGCAAGTATTTCATCTCCGAATCCCAGTAGCCCTATCCATGAAAAAGCACCCTACCCAGTATTTCACATAGCCAGAGCCAATCTAACATTCTAGATAGAGCTCTAGAAATCATCTACTCATACATGCATAGAATCAGAATGCCATGCACATATTAACCACCCAGAGCCTGAGATGTGAAAGCTACTCATACACTAGCACCAAACTACAGTTACACACCAAACTGAAGCAACACCGACACTACTCGATCTGCAACAGTCATCAGATTCGAACTACTCGCGTTTTGCCTCCCAAACACAAGCAACAAAGTCCTACAACAGCATCAGACACTAGCTGATGCTGCAATTAGAACTGTTAGGTAGGTCTTGATTTTGAGTGGAACGGGAACAGGCAGTGGCGACAGCTAGCACGCACCTTGTGGAGGCTCTCAGGCCAGGGTACGGGCACGCGGTAGCCCTGCGGCGGCGGGACGAGGCACGCGGAGGCCTCTCCACGCGCGGGGCAGTGGCGCTCGCGGTAGTAGTTCATCTCGCGGCTGAGGCGGGAGCTCCGGCGCGGGTCCTCGCAGGGGAGGAGGTCCACCTCCGAGGCGGCGCACGGCGGCACCGCGCCGGAGAGGGCGGCGAGGGTGTCCCCGCCGCGGCGCGGCGTGAAGACGAGCGCGAGGAAGACGACCACGGCCACGAGGAAGACCGCCCAGACGGCGTCGAGGAAGGACCACTGCCACTGCGCGCCGCCGCTGGAGAGGGCTGCGCCCCGGCGGTGCGGCCGCAGGGAGCTGAGGAGGCCCATCGGGGAGGTGGCAGGAGGGCGGTGGCCGCGGCGAGGGTGCCGATCGAGCGATGGGATCAGGCCATGGAGATGGAGGAGGAGGGGAGTGGGTTTAGATTCCTAGCTTTGTTTTGCGTTTGAGCGTTGCGTACCGCCGTGCTGCTCGCTAGGCTAGCTCGCTGCAAACGTATAAAATTCTGTATAAAATATTTTAGATTTTTCCATATTTATATGTATCTAAACATATTTTAATGTATTGTATATTTATTTTAGTGTGAATCTAGATAATATGTATAACACTTATAACATCTTATATTTTAAATCAGAGGGAGTAGACGGGAACAAAACAATTTCTGATAGTATAAAAAGATATTAATACAATTTCAGATGTAATACATGGAACCAAACATTTACTAGTTCTGAACGCTCATTTACATAAGATTCTGGCATCTAAAACAGTATTAATTATGGCACCTAAGAAACGATGATGATGCATTAACATGTAGCAAGAGCAATATGACATCTTTCCTGGCAGTGTGGTACTCCTTCCTCTTTACAGAGCTTCAGTAATCTTAAAACATAATACCACCTCGCAAACTGATGTTTCAGTAAAGAATCGAATAACAAGCTCATGATCCATCTCAAAATTAAAACACAAGAAAACAACATACCTATTGCCTAAAAGAAAGGCTTAGTCCCCTAATCTCATTGATAAAGCATCATAAGCAGTGTTAGCCTTCAAGTATATCTGTTCAAAACAAGATATTACAAGTATGCTATAAGCTACTAGTGTGTGACCAAAAAATAAGCCCGCAAAAATCATGACTTCGGCAGTTGACACTCCTTTTCTATTACTGAACATGAAAGTTGCTTCTTCAAAATCAAAGCCTTTCATTCTTCCTACCGTCTGCAAGTGGAAGAGAAAATTTATTAGCCACAAGAAAACATTATATGAGCCAAAGGAAAAAAATATTAAGGAAACAAATGCATATCGGCTGCCTTAAACTAATCATATAGACATATCGAAGCCTCACCGATTTTGGGTGCGAGGCTGCTCCTATAATCGTTGAAGACGGGTCCTCCAGTGCTAAAAGCCGACTTCAGAAATTTTAGGAGCATGTGATATATCTTAGATTTTGTTTTCCACCAATGTAGAATGTCAACCTCCTCCTTTCGAGGTGTCAAATGTTCTTTAGAATATTGATCTAACTTGGTGCTTCACTGTTGTCTTTTAGACTTCATGTATTGATCTCACTCAGCTAGTGGGTCATTATCATCATGCATGTCCTAAGTATCACACTGTCACTATCTCATGTGACCCTCTTGTATGTTATTCTTCACTTCACCCATCCATGTTTACGCCTTATTTTCACTTCCAAAGTCACTCAGTAGATACTTAAGGAGGTCATACTTGTACCTCAGATCAAGAATAACATGAATGCAAGCAGACATGTATGCCTCCTTCCAATACTGATTGAACTTGGTTTGCATCTGTTCAATCATACTTCATATTGTTATGTCTTGAACTGATGCTTCCTTCTTCTCAAATTTTTGCTCAAAAATGATCCTTATTTATTCAACAATTTATTGATGTTCTTCCATAGCTGGTAGAAGTAAAGATGAGACGTTGGATACTTTGAGCCGGAAAGCGTTTTCGTTGCTGTGTAGAAGACCTCCAACACCCTCAATACAGCTTCAGCCAATTCTCATTCAAAGTTCAAAGAAGAAAATGTGTACTACTTATCTTGACTTTCTAGGGAAAGGAATACATTCTGAAGGGGTAAAGCAGCTTCAAGCATTCAGAATGTTGAATTACAATGGCTGGTCACATCAGGACAAGGACTTATTGCAGCTAGTCCTTCTTGCATGATTATTCCAAGAAAAATCTCAACTCTTGATCGTGAGCTTCTCACATACTTCAAACTCTCTCTAATGTTATAACAATATTTTTATCACTCTAAGACCATCTTGGACAAATAAATTAAACATGTGTATAGCACAGCGAAAATGAAGCAACTTCCCCTCTAAAACTATAAAACTTTTAGTCTTCAATTTTTTCATCAATGAGCTAACCATATATGCATTGTCCAAAGTAAAGCTAAACAACTTGTTGATGCACCGGTGTGGTGTTGTTGGGAAACCCCAAGAGGAAGGTATGAAGTAGTGCAGTAGCAAATTTCCCTCAGTTGTGAAACCAAGGCTTATCGAACCAGTAGGAAACTAGAATTCTTCCGAAGGTTGCTGCGGTTGACCTTGGCAGGGCGCACTACCGGTGTCAACCACAAACGTGGAATCTGCACACAACACAACCAAGATACTTTAACCCAACTTAACGGTGAGGTTGTCAATCTCACTGGCTTGCTATAACAAAGTATTAAATGTATGTGTGGAAAATGATGTTTGTTTGCAGAGAATGAAAGTAACAGGATTGCAGTAGGTTGTATTATCAGTTTATAGAAAAGGACAGGGGTCCACAGTTCACTAGTGGTGTCTCTGCATAAATAATAATAGCATACATGAGGGTAAACAAATTACAGCTGGGCAATTGACAGAATAAAGAACTGCATAATGATGCATGTACAAGTCATGGTGTCTAGTGTGAGATTCATTTGGGCATTACAACATGATACATAGACCGTTATCCAACTGCATCTATGACTAATAATCCACCTTCAGGATAGCATCCGCAACACCTTTCAGTATTAAGTTGCAAGCAACAGATTATTGCATTAAGTAAAGTGTGTAATGTAAGTAGCACAGTTATCCTTAGACAAAGAACTACTGTTTTATCCCTAGTAGCAACAGTACATTCACAATCTTAGAGGTTGTTGTCACTCCACCAGATTAAATGAAGACATGAACCCACTATCGAGCATAAATACCCCCTCTTGGAGTCACGAGCATCTACTTGGCCAGAGCATCTACTAGTAACAGAGAGCATGCAAGATCATAAATAACGCACTCACATAATATATAATGAAGAAAATGACATAGTACTCAATTATTCATCGGATCCCAGCAAACATAACATGTAGCATTACATAAAGATGATCTTGATCATGATAGGCAGCTCACAAGATCTAAACATGATGGCACAATAGGAGAAGACAACCATCTAGCTACTGCTATGGACCCGTAGTCCAAGGATGAACTACTCACGTATCAGTCCGGAGGCGGGCATGGTGATGTAGAGCCCTCCGGTGATGATTCCCCTCTCCGGCAGGGTGTCGGGAAGAGCTTCTGAACCCTCCCGAACTAGGGTTGACGGCGGCGGCGGCTCTGGAACGTATCGTGGAAAAGTGTTCGGGTGCCTAGGGTTATTTTGTTGTGGGGTACTTGTAGGCGAAAGGGCGAAGGCGGTGGAGCCCCGAGGGCCCCACACCATGTGGCCGCGCGGCCAGGAAGGGGGTCGCGCCACCACATGATGTGGGCGCCTCGGTGCCCTCCTTCGTCTCCTCTTCGGACTTCTGGAACGTGTCGGGAATAATAGGGACTTTGGCTTTTGATTCGTCCAATTCCGAGAATATTTCCTTAACAGTTTTTCTGAAACCAAAAACAGCAGAAAACAGGGAACTGGCACTGCGGCATCTTGTTAATAGGTTAGTCCCAGAAAATGCATAAAAACCATATAAAATGTATATAAAACATGTAGCAATTGGTATAATATAAGCATGGAACATGAGAAATTATAGATACGTTGGAGACGTAACACTTGTCTTCTAAGTTCCATTCCTGAAGACTGTTTAGAACTAAATTGAACATGTTCGGTGAGTTGTGTGTTGTCTCTAACATAGCAAATCTTATAATATATTTATGAAGCAACCAAGCTTCAGTAAAAAAATGACAAGTCAAGAGGAAGTATCCCAATTTCTGGTTTGAGGTCCACATATCTCCCGTGAGAGATATGCGTGAGACGCAATCTTTAAAAGCATCTTTCATTTCATCCCCGTGATACTTGAATGCATCTACGCGATCATTCTTTATAGTTGTCTTAGATATATGTTCAAACCATGGATTCAAGGAGTCTGAACTCTCTAAATGTTGTGTACTCAACTAAGGAAGATGGCATTTCATTTATGACAGTCAGCTTGAGTAACTTCCTTCTTGCCTGCTTGGGATTGAACCTCCAATTTGGGACCAATGGTCGACCCATCTTAGCAACCATGTCATTCATAGCAATTTTGCTTCACATACCTTTAAATGCCATTTCATGTGGTTGGTCTCAGTGTATTTACTAGCTACAAATATCTGAAGACAATGAACGCATTTACCTTCCACAAGCTTCCCATCCTTATTGGTTCAACGTCTTTCCATATGTTCGATATCAACTTGTGGCGGTTTTGTTTTGATGGTACATGAATGGGAAAAAGCTTAGTTAGCTCAACAAGGTGTGGCCAAGGACGGATTCAAGAGGGGACGAGCGGGGGCGACGCCCCCCCCCCCCCCTATCGATCCGCTTTTTACTTCATAGCTATTACGTAGATCGTTAATACACCATGTCCGCGAGAGATCCCCCCCCCCCTAAGTATTGAACCTATGTGCTAAAGAAGCTCGTGGAAAGCAGACAAAAAAATCTCACTTTGGTTCAGGTCCATCATTAGAACACGAGAGGTCATTTTCTTCTAATCGCTACTAGCCTCGATCAGAATTTTGCTTCCGCCAAGTCGATACCTAGGGGCTAGGGAAGTTTTACGACGCAGAAGCCTGTCGCCTAGGTCAGATCTAGACAACTGCACGAGCCAAGGTTTGTCCTTCATCCCACAATATGATTTTTCCTTTCCATCTAGATTAAATCAGCTGTTTCCGATGTGCTAGATTCTAGGATTTGGGTGTTATCCTAGTCATTGAGAAGGAGTATAGGCAATTGGACGGTCATTGAGCTGCAGATAAGGTGTCGTTGTGGATTACTTCGTACCCAAACTATTACATAAGTGCAAATGACATTAGCTTGCAGATCATCTAGTTTCTTCTTGTGTGCAGGGCCTTTTCATTTTTATAAGCTATTACCTTTGTAATTTTTTTTGACTCAGCTTAACAAAATGTTGTCGACATTTTAGGCAGCAACCACTTCAATCAACCCCCCCCCCCCCCCCCCATGTCGGAATCTTGGCTCCGTCCCTTGGTGTGGCTCACAAACCAAACAGTAGACATATTTGAGAACAACTTGGTGGATGCGGTGTCATATTTAGGAGAAAGATCATACCGTGTGAATTGGTCGCTCTTGTATCGGGAGAAAGATCTTCAAGTGAAGGGAAACCTAATTGAGAACAACTTGGTGGTTGTGGTGTCTTATTTGCTCTTTTCACTGCTTCCCTTTTCATTGTTGCGGACTTGACAAGGAAATTAACCCCTAGTGAACTCGTCACTCGCATTGGAGATCGTAGTCTCGGACTGACTGACTTCCTATTTCTGATACCGTAATCTGGAAGCGTGCCCTCTCCAACTTGCATCCGAGACACCTATTAAACAAAGGAATTTCAGTAAGCTAACTGAATTACAGCAGTGTTGAGCTAAATTAATGCCAACAACATCCACAACTAGGCTTTTCAGTCTGCTATTATTATTAACATTTCGATGTATTTGTATGAATCTCATTATATCCATCTTATGAAGACTAATCGCTCCGGGTTTCCCGGAGGCGATTTTGCTGGCGATTCGCATAGCGGACGTCCCGATCCCCATCCCTTGAGATTTTCGACTAGAGATCACAGAGAGATCGAGAGCATCCTCAGCCCAGCGATCAACGCCCTCAAAGCCAAGTCCAGAAATCTTATCCTCTCGTCAAAAAATCCGAAAGCCACGTTCGAGCTCATCAAATCCAGATTTCACTCCCGTCTAATTACGGGGATTAAGACCCCCATTGATGCAGGTCCGCTGCAGGTTCCTAATGAAGATCATGGGAAGAAGGCGACTGAAAAGAGGGCGAATTCCTCGGATCTGGAGAGTAATTTCCTTGAATGCTTTGATGGCGGCTATTCAAGATCGGGGAGTAAGGCGATTCAGAGGCTCACCGGCGAGGATTTAAGCTGCGGTGAGGCCCCAGTCTCTCACATCCCCAGCGTCCACACACTCCTCCACCCTCCTTGTACCAGCGAGCCCAAGACTGAGCTGATGGCGGAGAAGGCCGGTGGCAGCGGGATGGAAGCGGGTGGCTCGTCCAAACCTGCTCCATCTTGCCAGAGAGAAGGGAAGGCGGTCATGGTTGCAGCGCAGGAGGACGAGCAAGTGGCGGTCAGGATGGACATCGGTGCTGCTCGGCGGGCGATGGGCGCGCGCCTGTTTGCCGTTGGGCTGTTCATGTCCGTCATGTTCATCCACCCCAGGGACCTGATCACGGTCATGAAGCGCGTTTGGAAGGTGAGGGGCGGCCTGACCGCCCGGGAGGTGGCGGACCGGCGCTACCTGCTCGAGTTCACCGAGGAGGGCGACCGCCACCACGCCATCCATGGCGGCCCATGGCGATGCAGCAGGGATGCCTTCCTTGTCGAACCGTTCAACGGGATCGGCAACCCGAACGAGGTGGTGTTCGCAACTGTCCCCATGTGGATTCAGTTCCACAACATTCCCTTCTACCTGCTCACGAAGGAGCTCGGAGAGGTACTGGGAGAAAGAATCGGCGAGCTGCTGAAGGTCGACGCGAATGCCCACGGCGACATCAACTACAAGTTCATCCGCGCTAGAGTGCTGCTTCCTCTTCACCAAGCCCTGCGTCGCTGGATAAACGTGAAGGACACCATCACCACCGAGACCATCACAGCTACAATCCGGTACGAAAGGTTGCCAAATTTCTGCTTATACTGTGGTTTTATCGGGCATACAGAGAGGAACTGCAACATCCCGGAGGAGCACCGGGAAATCCGCTTCAGCACCGACCTCCGCGTGCCCCCTGTTGTCACAGGGGATCCTCGTACCTGGTACCTTCCAGCCATGGCAGGGCGTGCTCCACCTCAACATCGCGCTGCCCTGCCGTGGCGCTCGGAGACGCAGAGCTCAGCACCTACGGAGAGGAGAAGGATCCTCACGCCAGCCACTGTTGAGCTGGTTGCCAAGGCCGTGGCCAACCTGAACATGGAGGGAAAGGGGGAGAACACGGCGACGCCAACCCACGAAGCTGCAGTTGAAGAAGTGAATGAGAGCAACAGCTCCACTCTGAAGGTCGTCGCTGCGATTGACGATAACGCCCAAACTGATCCGGCCCCTCCTGCTATGAGGGCTCGGAGTTGGAAAAGGGTCGTTCGCAAGGTACTGGAGTCGGAGAAGAAAAAGAAGGATGGGGTTGTGCCTATGGCAGGGGGCCGTGGCAAAAACCGCCCTCGCACGGAAGACCAAGGCGAGCAGATGGGGCCGGAAAAGAAGAGGCTAGCGCTGAGAGTGCCAACCCTAGCACAATGCCTGGGTGAAGAAGGTCTGCGCAGGCTACAAGACCAAGAGGAGAACTGCCGGCTCCAGAACATGTTCTTGGAGCAGGAACAAGCAAACCGTGAGCTCAATGATTGGGCCACTCAGAACGATGACTTCCATGTAATTGTTTCAGAAAATGAAAAAGAAAAGAAGAAAGATATACTGTTCGCAGATACAGAGGAGGAACACAAGGGAGAACTTGAGGCAAGGAGGGCTGATGAAGATGGGAAGGAGGAAAGCAAGGAAGCGACCGGTCCTGGGGCTACCGGCACACTGTCGGGCGCTAATGTGAGCGCCCGGCAGGAGCAATGAGGATCCTAGCTTGGAACTGCCGTGGTCTGGGGCGGTCACGGACAGTTCAGGAACTTGTCCGCTTAATGCGGATTCACAGCCCTAGCATTGTGTTCCTCTCCGAAACAAGGCAAAATAAGAGCATCATTGAAGCTGTTTGTAAGCGTTTAGGCTTCAGGTACTGCCTTCCAGTTAGTGTGAAAGGAAAGGGTGGTGGTTTAGCCCTTTTCTGGAATGATTGCATTGATCTAGATGTTGTAGACTGTGGGCCACACTTCATTGATGTATCTGTTATCGAAGCTAATGGAATAAAATGGAGAGCAACTTTTGTTTATGGAGAGCCTAGAGTTCAAGATAGACATTGTATGTGGGATTTGCTTAGAAGGATTAGAGCAAACTCTACAAACCCTTGGTTCATGGTTGGGGATTTCAACGAAGCCCTTTGGCAAAAAGAACACTTTGCGGCCACCAGAAGAAGCGAAAGGCAAATGAGAGATTTCAGGGATGTTCTTTATTTTTGTAACCTCTTTGATCTAGGCTACAAAGGTACTCCTTGGACCTTTAATAATAAGCAGAGTGGCAGCAGAAATGTGCGGGTGAGGCTGGACCGTGCAGTGGCTTCCCCTAGCTGGTCTCAAATTTTCCCTAATGCTCTGGTCCAACATCTGACCTCTTCCCGATCAGATCACTGTCCTCTGCTTATAGAGCTGAAAAGAACTGAATACAGAAGGAAAAGAGAGCAGATAAACAGATATGAGGTTATGTGGGAAAGAGAGGAGACACTAAATGATGAAATTCAGTTGGCCTGGTCTAAACATATAGCAAATTCAGACCTGAATGGGGTCTCCGAAAAGCTTGCTGCAACAATGTCCGCGCTTCAAGGCTGGAGCAAAAAATCCTTTGGCATGGTGAGTAAGGAAATCAAGTCAATAAAAGGGGAAATTGAAAAGCTACAGCGCCAGAATTATCTCCTCCATCAGGCAAAGATCAATACGTTGAATGCAAGGCTTGATGAATTACTGCTCAGGGAGGAAATTATGTGGATGCAAAGATCAAGGATTAGTTGGCTGCGTGAAGGCGATAGTAACACAACCTTCTTTCACCGAAAAGCTTCAGGGAGAGCTAAAAAGAACAAAATCACTATGCTTAAAAAGGCTGATGGTAGCTACACTGAAAAACTTGAGGAAATGAAGGACATGGCTGTTGATTTCTTCAAGGGGTTGTATAGACAGGATAGGCACGTCAATCCTCAACCGTTGGTAAATCAAATTCAACCAAAAGTTACCAACGAGATGAATGCCGAGCTAATGAAAGAGTATACTGAAGAGGAAATTGGCAACGCTCTGTTCCAAATCGGTCCCCTTAAAGCTCCCGGACCTGATGGATTCCCAGCAAGATTCTTCCAAAGGAATTGGGGTATTCTCAAAAAGGACGTTACTGAAGCTGTCAAGAAATTCTTCGTTGATGGTCACATCCCGGAGGGAGTAAATGACACTATAATTGCCTTGATCCCAAAGACAAACGAAGCTGATGATCTGACGGATTTCAGGCCCATCTCACTTTGCAACGTGCTGTACAAGGTCATTTCAAAATGTATTGTGAATAGACTCAGACCGATGCTCCAAGACCTGGTCTCGGAAACACAGAGTGCCTTCCTTCCGGGCCGCCTTCCTCCCAATAGCTGCTATATGTATATCTCTAATTTAGGGAATGCAGCGAAGGGACATTATGTCCAGTTAGCATCCTGAAATACCAGCATCAGCACTTAAACAATAGGATCGGTTCTCTTTGGTGTTACTGTTTTTCTCCAGGCCACACTCACTATTTCAGGTTTCCAAGTCTTATGGTACCAAAAACACATGGAAGTACCATTAACAAAACCCATTTTGAGTGGATGAAACAATCAATAACTTGATAATGTAACGTTAACTTCAAATTATTTGGCCAACCAAACATGAATTAAACCTCATACACTTGACAAAATAAAATCATAATGCTTCTACTATCGAGATATAATTAGCTGAAAGACAATTGATCTCAACCGCTAACACAAGATTACTTGAAGACAAAACCTCGTCATGAAGGGCCACCATGTGAGATCTGCCATCCCTGTACGGAGAGATGAGTGGTGGGAATTGGATCAGGCCGTCGTTGGACCTGTGTCGAGTCCATAACACTCTTTTAGTTCGGCCATTTTCGAAAATCAACATGGCATGAATTTTCAAGCAAATTTGGAGGACATCTACATAAAAGAGTTTGGCCTTCAATCATTCCATGTTTTTGTGTTGCTCCTCCCAAACAACCCGTGAGAAAACTTTAATTGCCGTGAAGATGCCTCCTCCTTGACCTCGTCAACCACCATCGTCACTGGGGCTCGCCAACGTGGTGGCGTCAATTTCATCTTCAAAGTGGGCGAACCGGCTATATCTAAGTCAGTGCTCTTTCAAAGCAATTGGTTGCTTCGTCGAACTATGTGGACCGTGGTGGGACACAACCATCCAACGTACCTATCTAGAGTCAAGGTTATCAAGGAGTGCACAAAGCACTGAATCACTGATGAACCTGAATTACATCAAAATCTCTATTCTAGTTTCTTTTCTACCACGTACAAGACTATGCCAAACCTGCCGATTTTATTTTGAAAAAAAGAAGCTCAAGTTGATCAGATTGGTTAAAATTGCCACCGGCGAGCACTGGGAGCGCACGTGCATAGACATCACATGTCATGCGCGCGTGCGCGTTGGCCGGGGAGCAGTGGCTCAACCCAGCACGCCCGAGTTCGACTCCACAGGGGAGCGAATTTAGGGTGTTTTCTCACCAGTCTCTTAGGTACCTCTCTCACACGTCAATAAGTCACAGGCGAGAACGACGTGCCCGCCGTTCACGGAGTCCAGAACTCTGGAAGTCTCTCAAGGACGTGAACGATATATAGGTCGTAGGTCTTGTTTAGACACATAGATGAAAAAAAAATGTCATGCCAAGGTGGACACGAC
Source organism: Poa annua (assembly GCA_026929855.1). NCBI lineage: Eukaryota > Viridiplantae > Streptophyta > Magnoliopsida > Poales > Poaceae > Poa > Poa annua. The sequence goes on from CM049433.1 coordinate 81,027,951, forward strand.
CGCAGGATTTGTCCGTGTATTGTGTTACTGTAATATCGTTCCGTTGTACGTGACAGAGATGGGTACAACTATAAAAAGGGAGACCTTCTTAAAGGTCAGTTCTTCCGTCCGCGTGAGTCGCAGGTGCTGCCACGTGGTGGCCTTAACGCAGCGTACGGCCGCACGCGAGCGAGCCCCCGCGAACCTTCACCGCGCGTACAGGCCGCGCACGCCAGCAAGCCTCCGCGATCCTTGCCCAACGTACGTATAGTACAACACAGATCAGTTTGTACGTACAGCAACACAGACCGGGTTGTACAACAACACAGACCGCGTTGTACAGCAACGCAGACCGGATTGTACAGCAACGTAGACCGGGTTGTACAGCAACACAGACCGGGTTGTACAGCAACACAGACCGGGTTGTACGCACAACTACATTCGGGTTGTACGAACAACTACACCTAGCAGGTTGTACGTACAACTACAAAATTCAGGTTGTACGTACAATTACACTTAGGTTGTACAAAACATACACAATCCGAAGTACAAAAAAAAAGTTTGTCGGAACCTATCAATATGGGATCTAGTTTTGAAGATCTCGACGCGAGGAGTTCAAAAGTGAAAACGGTTCGTAAATCGGATAAACGGTTCTCAAGATATTTCGTTTTTAAAAAACGACTTTTAAGAATTTCCGACAGAGATGCTTTAAGTTCAGACTCGCTTTCTGAAGGTCCATTTCTTTTTTGAGAACTAAGAAAGCTTCTCCTAGGCCTGAACTACGCAGGACTAGCCCATATTCTAACGCGGCCTGGAGTGGGCCTTTGGCCCATATTACATTTTCACTTCATTCTCCATCTGTTTAGACGCTCGGTTCTAAAATTAAAAACAAATCTGTCTATACATCGCCCATATCTCCGCCGACGAAGCGGTGACCGGGAATGCACGTGCATACTACGTCCTCGCCCAAGGGTGGACTAGGGTCAACCATAGCAGGAGTCAGGAGACATCCGTGCGCAAGCCGATCTCCTGAGTTTGACTAGTGTTACCCTAGGCATCTCTTTCCACAACTGCATGTGCTTAAGTGACCAAAGCCATGTGCTGAGTTTGACTAGTGTTGCAGCGAATGTACCCGGCCCACTAGAAATGCTGTGTTCAAGAACTCTATGGTGATAATAGCATTAAAAAGGTGTTAAGAATGAGTACTTCATCTTTTGTTTGTTGCACTTCATCAGTTCATCTCGCCTGAAAAGAAATAGTGATGTACGGAGTAGCTTAGCTTGGCCAATGCGACATCCACATTTCAGACAGGCAAAATGCGTTCAGATATCAGAAGTGCACAGTGTGAGTGTGCTACTTAGGGCATTTCCAACGGCCCGACGCATTTGGAACCATATCAGGTTTGATTTGGTCCGTTTGCGTCGGGTCGTGAATAGAAAATGAGCTATGTCCGCTCAAATGTCCTTTTGGGTCGGGCCCAGCCCAGCGGCCCGACGTAAATGTTTTTAAACTTTTTTATATTAATATAGATATATTACATTTAGGACGTGAAAATAAATGCGGGAAGGACCACGCCGCCGCGGGCAATGGGGCAGGAGGTGGTGGAGGCGGTGGTGCAGCACCGGAGGAGGAGGAAGCGGCAGACCACGGCTCCGGCGCCTGCTCCGGTACCCACTCCTGCTTCACTGGCAGCAGTGGTGGGTCGCGGCTGCTGGACGCACCGTCGCGCTCGAGCGCGGAGGCGCTCGGCATTGTGCCGAGGCCAGACCACCGCCCGAGCTCCTCCCGCTCGCTCTCGAGCATGGCCTCTTAGAGGGCCTCCTCCTTCGTGAGCCCCGGCGGCTCTTCCTCGGGCTCCCACTCCGACGGTGGTGGATGCACCCATTGATTGCGGCGCAGACGCTGAGGCGGCGGCGCGACAACCTTTTCTTGAGTCGTCGCGGCCTCGGGAGACGAATCCAGCGTCGCGGCCGCTGACGCGCGGGCCCGATCAAAGGGGGCACGGACGCGTGCGGACACAACGGACTGTCCGCGGCGACGCAAACCGAGCCCAAATTTGGGTCGCGTTTTCGTCGCCGCGAACGGCTCGGACAAAATGTGTCGCCCCGTTGGGCTGGATTTTTCCCAATCCCGATCATTTTCAGACAGAAACAAATCGCAGACGTCCATTTACGTCGGGCCGTTGGATATGCCCTTATCTTCCGACCGGGAGAGTCCAAGCCTCCAAGGACATGGTGTGAACCACCGGACTTGGTTATCCAGTCAGTCGGTCCACCTACGGCCTTCACGTGATAATGTCGACTCCAACTCTCAAGTATATTGAAATATTGAAGCAGTATATGAACAGTACGGAGTACAATTTAACTATTAAGCATGAGACCCACCAGGTCGAGTACTACCCATATCGTTGCAATTTTTCCGTGAAACTGGTGAAAGTCACGGCTTCTATAGTTACTCCGTTCCGTAATATAAAATGTTTTAGTCATTCTCTCTCTATATACATATATATATAGATATATTTTATTATATGTATAATTATTTTATTACGATTCTAAACAACATGTGTTACATCTAAAACATCTTATATTATGAAACGTAGCAAGTAAGTAAAATCGCCGCATTCAACTGCGTACGAAAGGGGAAGCAGGTAAAACGACCATGGATTTGTATAACACGTCCTGAATTAAATCTTGTTTAGCTCTCTACGAAGAAAAAACAGGATTCTTTTGTGGCAACAAAGATATCCAAAATGAGTACCGAGTTTTTTTTGGTAATGTTCACTACTTAGATCCATACATTTGTTATTTTTATTTTTTTTAGATAAAAAGATTTTATTACTTAAAAAGTTTAAGCATTACACTCGGCCTCTGTATAGCTAAGATGCACACAGCCACCAATTCACCAGTACCCAAGTGCAACAGAAAAATAAAAATACGAATTACATATCATAATGAGAAATTGCAGATCCGCCTATGATACTGGTAGGTCTATCCGGAGTCTATGCTGCCATCCATGCCGGGAGAATAATTCCCTGGCCGCAGCCTCCAGTCTCAACGCCAGCTCCAAAAACAAGTCCCGGTGCTCCACACGTTGCAGGGTCGACCATACTCACAGCGTAGCTGTACACCGGTAGATAACCTGCATGATAGAAACATTCTTGTCATTACAAATCTTGTCATTTCTACATAGCCATAGCGACCAAATGACAGCAATCGCTCCCATCCTACAGAATAGTTTTAACCTAGAATCCACACCATTTAACCAGTTGCCAAAAAAATTTGCAACTGAAAGCGGTGGATGTAAGGTGGAACCTATCTGAACGGCTGACCATATAGACATGGCGAATTCGCACTGGAATAATAAGTGAGTAATGGTCTCGTCATGTTGACAGAAAACACACTTTTTACTTCCACGCCAATTACGCTAGGCAAGGTTGTCTTTTGTAAGAATTACGCCCCGACGAAGATACCATGCAAACAATTTAGTTCTAAGCGGGATCTTCATCTTCCAAATTTTGTTATGTTTCTTAATATCGACTGACACTTCGGGTAGAATTAACGCTCTATACATAGAATCGACAGAGAATTTAACATTCTTTGTAAGATTCCATTGAAATTTATCTGTACCTTCCAATAATTGAACTGATTCCAATCGGATGAGTAAGGCATTCCAGGATGCTTGTCTTGTTCCAAGTAAACTTCTTCTGAACGAAACATCTGGTGGGGAGGAACCCAACACCTTCGTGATCGTGTCGTTTTTGTTTCGTACAATAGCATATAGAGCCGGATATTGTTCTCTTAGGGCATATTGGCCTAGCCATTTATCCTCCCAGAAACGAATTTCCGATCCATCCCTAATTGAGAAAGAACCATGTTGGAAAAAGAACTTCTTTGTAGCCATGAGGCCAGCTCAGAAGTGTGAATCGCCAGATTTTCAAGAAACCTAAGAAACAACTTAATTTTCCACATACTTTCTCCTAAGTAGTGTTTGCCAAACTCACTCTTACGATATGAGTTTGAAAAGCCACTTACCTAATAAGGCTCTATTCTTGACCTCAAGGTCATGAATTCTGAGCCTCCTTGGTGTTTAGGCAACAAACCACACTTCATTTAGTGAGGCGATATTTTTTGTTCTCATAATCCCCTTACCAAAAGAATGTATACCGGAAATAATCCCTATTCATCATTATCTCAAAACCAAATCTTTTTAATGCAGAATACAATGTCTTTCAAATTATGATTTTGTGCGGTAAATCCTGGGAGAGATGTACGATTTTTCAGATCTCTTGCAAACTAATAAATATATATTTAACTTAAAAATAAGGGAATCACCAGGGATCAGGAGTCAGAAATCTTTAGTCCGTGTAGTACGCACGAATCACTACCTATCCACCCGATATGAACCCATCGGTTCTATTCCCCTGCCATGCAGGCTGCAGCGTGTGTCCGGTAGATGGATGTAGCCTTTTAGTGTGCCGTCGCGTCATAGTGCTGCCTGCCCTAGTCAAAGCCCCAGCGTCACACCGTCGCACGTACGTAGTCACAGGCATAGCTATAGCCGTAGGCTTATCGCCGAGATCATGTGACGTACGGAGCACCTGCTGCCTCCTCCTCGATCCTGTGCCACGTCGCGTCTTCGTTCTCCTCGCGGCAGGCATCTATCTACCACTTGTGCACTCGGGGATCACGGTGGTTAATCTGCGGGCCAGCCATCTCACGCTGGGATCCTTCAACTGTAGCATCGTAGGACTTGTATGTGAGATTCTTCAACTCTACTATACTACAGTACCACAGTACCCAGCTTCAATCCCTCTCTCAGAGTATCTCCACGGAGGCCTCTAAATCTGTATCCGGCCTTTCAATTGGGCCTCCTTTGGGATGCTGGACATGTGTCCGGTCAATATTTAGAGTCCCTCCACAGCGGCACTCCCCAAAGGCCCACCCCAAACGCGAGCAAACTGTCGAACACCTAAACTTAAACGGTTGAAATTGAACAACGATATAAATTTAAACTCTAATCTAAACCCTAGCCTAGCCCTCCAACCACGCCATGTCGCTGTCGTCGTCGTCAACCACGATGTAGGCGGAAGAGGAGCCCGATCCGCCCAGGCTGGTAGACGCGCCGTCATGGCGACGCGGTGCACGGCTGCAGGAGGCGCCACCGGAGGAGGACGAGGCTGTCGCCGTTGCCACCGAGTCCGCGATGGCGGCCAGGTAGCCGGGGCTGTCGCGCTCGATGGTGGTCACCGAGTCCGCGATTGCGGCCAGGAACCCCGGCGCGTCGCCGTCGTGCTCGTTCCGCAGCGGGGACGGCACGTCGTACCCGTACGGGATCGTCTCCACGGGAGGTGGAGGCGTCCTAGGGCGGCGCAGGTACAGCCGTCCGCGTGGTGGCGAACGCCGTTGTTCGCGGCGTTCGCGGATGACGATGCCGGTGCCTCCACGACGCGGAGGCGAGCGCGGCTCGTCCTTCACCGGGCGGCAGCTGCGGCTGCTGCACCTCCTCGTGGCGTGGTCGCACGGGCAGCAACCGCTCCTCGTCCTTGCGTGGTGGCGCGCGGCGGTGATGGCGGAGTCCACCGTGTGGCCTGTAGCGCCCCACCACCGGTGGCGGCCCGGCCTTCTCGGACCGTCGTAGAACGCGAGCGCCTCCCTCTGCTCGTGCTCGAACCGCCGCAGCCACGCTCCCCAGTTGTTGTCGTCGTACTCGGGGAGGGTGCGCTCGTGCGGGGTCAGTCAGGACCGGCGACGCGCGATGTCGCGCCGGATCTGATCCTCCGTCTCCGGCTGCGCCGGCACGGGGAGGCCGCCGTGGGGGGACGTGCGCCACCCTGCGGGCAGACGCTCGTCCGGTGGCACCAGCAGGCCGTAGCGGTACAGGCCCCACGCCTCTTCGGTGAAGATCGTGCGCCCGCTGCACCTGCTGCTGCTGCCCTCCCAGTTGTTCGCCATGGGAGAGGTCGACGGAGGGGGGACGACGGAGGGTGTGGGAGAGAGAGAGAACAGAGGGCGGTGTGCGAGAGAGTTCGCAGTGGGAGAGGGGATTTAAGGGCAGGGGAGGGGCCGGTGCGCGAGCATCCACGTCGGCATAAATGCGTTGCGTGGACTGCCGCGCACGCTGTCGCCGACGTTAATGCGACGCGGGCCGGTAGGCCTGCCGCCGCCGTCTCGTCGCAGCGCCTCCCGTCCAGTCCCATCGCCTGGGAGACTGCCCGACGACTCCTCGACATTAAACGCGGCGGATCGGCCTGCTACGCGCCTTCATTAACACGGGCGCGGCGCGTTGTGTGCATGACGGGCGGGCCATCACTGTCAGAGCCATGCCCGAGTCGATGTCCGGCACCCCCAAGAGGGCCTCCAAATTTGGAGGCCCTATAGGGAGTGCCGGACAAAAAATCGCTCGGGGCGAGGCTTTGGGGGGTGTCGATGGTGACGGTTTTTGGTGTCCGGCCCCCCAAAGGGCCTTTAGGGGGTCCTTTAGAGGCCCCCGGTGGAGATGCTCTCAGCGTGCAGTTTTAGGTTCACGCGGGTACCGTACCGGGTAAAAGAGTAGAGTGCATATCCATCAGCTGCATCGATGGATCCAGCAGAAAAATCGACGCGGGACGGTAGATGGAGGACCCATGCAGTCTCATGTTAAGAGCATCTCCACCGGGGGCCTCTAAAGGACCCCCTAAAGGCCCTTTGGGGGGGCCGGACAGGAAAATCGCCCACCAGCGACACCCCCCAAAGCCTTGCCCCGAGCGATTTTATGTTCGGCACCCCCAATAGGGCCTCCAAGTTTGGAGGCCCTCCTGGGGGTGCCGGACATCGACTCAGGCGTGGCCCTGACAGCGCTGGCCCGCCCGTCATACATACGACGCGCCCCGCCCAATTCCCCTTCCTCTACATTGCGGCCCCCGGCGCCAAAATCTTCCCTATCTTCCCTCCATTTTCCAAACCCTCGCCCTCGCCCACGCCGCCGCGACCTCCTCGCCTTCCGCCACCATGCCGCCCCAGGGTGCCGGCCTCTCGAAACCCAAGGGGCACAAGCTGCCGGCGTCGTCGCAGCCGAAGAAGAAGCCGATGAAGAGGGAGCCGCAGGAGCTTACGATGCCGGCGCCCATGACCCAGGACCAGCTCCGCTTTGCCGCTTCCCAGCTTCGGCAACAACGACGAGTCAAGGCGAAGGACAAGTCGGCTGATCTGTCGTCGCCGAACAACAACGCGAACGCCGCCGAGAGCTTGGTCGCCATGAGCCAAAGCAGCCAGAGCGGGCAAAGCGGGTTTGCCGGGTCGCCGTCTGTCCCGTCCTTCTTCGACGGCACCTCTGGCTACCCGTCGCAGATGTCGCGATTTTCCCCCGACGAGTCGACCATCGATCTGAACGCCGCGCCGCTGTTCAGCGAATCGCCGGCGTTGCGGCGGACACCTTCGACGAGCCAAGACGGGACTGCTTTCCGCGGCCTTTACTTCGGCGACCATGTGAGTGCTATTTATAATCTTGATCCCTCTCATTTATTGTGTTCCCCGGCCGATTGTTCGTTGCGCGCAGTTATTGCGGTCGGCCGGATTCAAATTGTTGGATTGTGCATTAATTGCCGAGGATGTAATTGTGTTTTCTGCTGGATAGGACGCCTCCTCGTTAATGACTTCAATCATGCATGACGGTAGTAATGCCTACGCCGCCAGTGCTGCCTATGCCGAGACAGATCAGTTCGGCCAGGGTGACGAAGGGGATGCCGGCCACGGTCAGGATGGGGATGCCGGCCACGGCCAGGAAGGGGATGAAGAAGAGGATGGCGACGAAGAAGAGGATGGCGTCCGGAAGGCTGGAAACAGAGGCAAGACTTGGTGCGAGACTGAGTGCGTCTTGTTGGCCGAGGCGTGGATGAACGTGAGCATGGACGGCGAGAAGGGCGCCAACCAAAGGAAGAAGGCCTACTGGACACGCATTCACAAGGACTACACCGAAAGAAGGTCGTTTCCTCCTCATGAAGATTTGCCTGACCGCAATGCCAAATCGGTTGAGAGCCGTTGGGGCGTCATCTCGGCTCTCACAACCAAGTTTCACCATTGCAATGAGCAAATGTTGATGAGAGACGAGAGTGGCAAGAACGATGCCGACAAGGTTAGCCGATCATCTTAACTTGTTACCCATCATGTTTACATGCATACTTGACTTGGCCTTTATTTGTGTAGCTCAAAGACGCAAGTACTCGTAACTTGACTTGGGGTCGGATGGCAAGAAACCATACAAGTTCATGCATGTTTGGGAGGTGGTTAAAGGTTGCCCGAAGTGGAAGAGCCATATAAAAAAACAAGGCACCGCCGAGGGAGATGAAAGAAACTTGCCGGCTGCTACCGCCGATCGCATCGAGATGGGAGTGAAGGCGTGCAAGGCGGCCGCTAGGGCTGGCAAGAAGCCAGGGGCCTCGGGCGCCGCTGGCAGCATGTAAGAGTCGGTGAAGCTATACGTTGCCGAGGTGGCCGCGGCGACCGTCGGGAAGAAGAAGTTACAAGCCAAGTCCGACGAGAAGTGGAAACTCTACTTCAAGATACAGGAGGCCAAGCTCAAGAACCAAGAGAAGAAGGAGGCAGCGTCTCTTCATGGTCACGAACATGACCGGCATGAGCCCCAACCAGAAGGCCTACTTCGATGGCGAACGGAGTCGCATCCTGGCTGAGAATAAGGAGGCCGAAGCGGCGGAGGACGACGAGGAAGAAGTCGAGGAGGAGGCCGCCGCGTGATCGGCATGAACCATTGCGTCAGGGAGGCGCCCTTTTGATGGCCGGCCTTGGAGACTTGTTCTCCGGCGCGGTTGACCCCTTTTTGATGGCCGGCGTTGAAGATTGTTCTCCGGCGCGGTTGAAACTATGCCAAGTCTCTGACTTGCTCTCCGGCGCAGCAAAACTACTGTTTAATTGTCGGCATCATTTCTATTAATGCATGCACCGTCATCCTGTTCCTCAATTGTGTTGTTTATCGCCGGCGCTTCGTGCGCACGCAAGGTGTTCGACACTTTGCTCAAAATTTGCGGCGTTTGGGGGTGTGCCTTTGGGGAGTGCCGCTATGAGCGCCTCTAAATGTTAACCGGACACATGTCCGGCACCTTCAAATGAGGCCCAATTAGGGGTACCGAACACAAATTTAGAGACCCGGTGTAGATGCTCTAAGGCAAATCAATCACAATCAAGGAACACGGAGAACCACAAGCCCGTTCACGAGACGACCGAGGGCGGGTGCTCAAAACCAAACCGAGAGAGGCCGGCTAAACAGACACATGGAGAGAGACGCGGGGCGGCAGAGGAGGGCAGCTGCCAAGCTAGTCCAAGCAAGCAAAGCATCTGCCGGCCGGGACTGCGTGCACATGCTGCCCTGGCACTTCCCCGGACACCGGCACAAGGGTAGTAGAAGAAGCAACGGCCTTGTCCAAGCACGCGGAACGGCGGAAGGAGACGACGCAAGGACATGCATGCATGGCAGATGGCGCCACAGTGTCTCGTCGCCGTCGCCGGCGGCAATGCATGCATGGGCGCTTGTACTGACCGCCGGCCGCGCGTGATCGATCGGCAAAGGGTAGTAGATTCGTCGCCCAGCGCCGTTGCTGTGTCTGTCTGCGGCTACGCGCCGAAAGTAACTTGCTCGATGGGTTGCGCTCGGTTGCCATTGCCCATTGGGCTGCAGTACGTGCGTAGCGTAGGCCATGTGCATGTGCTCACGGTAGCGGAACCGTGATCCCGCTCGACTGTGGTTATGTCAGTGTCATACTCACCAACAATCATAAATAGGCATACCATCATTACAACAGATCGATTAACAATATGCTTGCGTCAAAATTGTTGCTAGACTGGTCCAGAAAAAGGTAGAGAGAAATTTTCAAAAAAAAAAAAAAAAAAAAAAAAAAGGTAGAGAGAAGAGAATAGGCAAAAGGGTCATTATTTTCTAAAACAAAACGTTGTTATTATTAAAATATCGAACTTGATATTTATATAATACATAAAAGAATTGATGCTTATTAATAGGACTGGAGCGGTCCATGTTACAACCCCGTCGTGTGTTGGGTCTGAATGAGTTGATGGGTATATTAGAACATCTAGATTTGTCTTGATTTCTTCTTCATCTAAACATGAGCACATTTTATGGTTGGATTTCTTTCTCACATAATATTTTGTTTTTGATATTGATACATTTATTTATTTGGCTGAATGATTATGCATGGAAGCAGAGTAAATCCACGACCAATGCCAAGGCCAACTCAAGTAATTAGTGGGACGGTGGCGAGTTAAAATAGTAAATAATAGTGTCTATTTCTACTGAATTTTTTTTACTTACATGCGGTTTGTTCTATCCACATAATATAAGACAATTATATTCTTATAAACCATATCATCTCTCATGTGAATAACATATGATAAGATAAATATATTCTTGTAACCCAAATCAAAGTGAATTTGTTCACTTTCGTGAATATGTTTTAATTAGCATAATAATTTGAAAATAAATTCATAGTGTATGATTTTTTTAGGGTACAACGTTTTCAAATTGTATTACCTAATGGAATGATGGCAAATAACATTCTTTAGCCAAATTATCTCTCATCCGAATTAATAAAAGAACTACATGACACCACTAATTAACTTGCCACACCAAATGAATTCTAGAGTGTATATTTGTGCATTTATATGCGTGTTCCTCTATCTTAATATCTTTAACTATCTTATAGAGAGATCCAAAGCGAACGATCTAGCAACTATTTTGATAATATATATTTTTTAAACGAGCCAAAAGATTTGCCTTTTCGTGCTTTCATTTCGTTGTCTGATGCTTCCCCTATTGGAACGGTGTCGTCAACTCTGGCTTGTAAAGCAGGGAGTATAGCATCAGGATCATAGTTTGTTGGCTGACTGTCAACTGCTTCAACGACGCGGACAAACTGAAAGTCCGACCCAACATACTCCTCAGAGAAGTTGGAGTCAGTTTTATCTTATACGTCTAAATTTTAATTTTGTAGATCACGATCCGTGAATTTCTGAGGAAACGTGAGATCCGATCCGTCTTCTGGGTAGTAGGCGGGCCAGAATCTGCTGGATCCCCTGGGGAACTCGTGGGCGGCAGCTGTAAAGCTGGTGAAGACGTTGACTCCGCTGATTGGGATGATGAAACTGCTGACGAGCGCGTCGTCGGTTGGTGTCTAGGATCTGTCGTCTTCACGAACCCGACGTCTCCATCGAGGTTGGGGCGACCAACCGCCATAGATCTGTCGATCTCGCCCAAAACTCATGTCTGGAAGGTGACACCCAATGCCTTATGCCCACTCCAAGGGTAGATCGTCGGGGAAGGCATGGCGGCTAACAGGATCGGGATTGCACACGAGGATTTACTCAGCTTCGGATCTCACGAAGGTGGCGAGATCCTACGTGCTGCTATAATTCACTAGATGCGAATATGTGTACATCTTATAATGTAGGTTATGAGGCGTAGCCCTAAGGTTCTTAGGATACAGGGTTATATATGTGTCGTGCCTTCTCTTACAAGGAAAGACCTAACTGACTCAACATAGAAGTCCGAGACTAACACGGGATAAATCCTAACTTGCTCCGTAAGGCGAACATCGGCTTGTCTTGAGTCTTGGACACCAGTCGGCTTCTAGGTTTCCTCTTCCGCCTCAGCCCACTGGGCCATATGATAAGCCGTAGGGCCTTATCACCCTTGCGCCACCCTGGTAGGCTAGTTTTACTCCATGTGGTAGGCATATCCTCCCCAATAGAACATGTCGACACCTACGATTTTCATGTGTTGACAGAGGCGGGAAATGTCATGAAGGTTAGGATTGCAAGACAAGTATTGGCTAGTGGTTTACGAAGGCAGGGAATGTCATGAAGTTTGGATTGCAAGACCAATTTTGGCTAGTGTAGATACCTGGATGCGACAAAGACATAACTTCACAGGTTGTTGTATGGGCATGGCTACAGGACGCTGTTCATGTCCGAACTACACATGTGCCCTAGTGATTGGTGCTTTGCAGCAGCGACCTCAGTGGGGGCGGCAGCACTAGGGATCTGTTTTCCGTGGTGCTAACCCTATTTCTGACCTTCATAGGTTTTACCTGGTCGTGGCGATTTTCTTGCTAAATGCATTGTCTGAAGAGTTTTGATTTTCTCTTGGGTGAAAACCTACAACCTTTGATTTGGCGACAACGGCGGTTGTGCATTGTTCCCTTATAGGAGGCGGCGCTTTTGCAGAACCTCTTATGTATTTTTAGGTGTTCTATTGGTCGTTTTGGCCTGGCTCCCTCGAGTGATATATCACTGTGTGTCTTTTTTTCTTTCTTTTTATTGTTAGCTGTGCGCATACTTAATATTTAGACTAGTTCTTAATATCATGTTAATAGAGAGGCTGAGTGTAACCGTATCCTCTTAATATTAATATATTCCTCTTATAAAAAAACGGACAATTTGACTGTGCATGACACTGATTTATTTGAATAAGTATGTCTTTTGAGTCCTGCCACTAGAAGGCCCTTAGTCAACTCTCATGATCTATAATAAATCCTTGAAAATCCATGGAGTCTAAACAATGCCACCAGATAAGGAACGGATAGGTGGTCATGTCAACACCATACTCAGCAGTCAGCAACAATGTTCATACCATCATTACGAACGGGTCGAGCACCAAGATTGTTGCTTCAAAATTGTTACATGATTGGTCCAGAAAAGGTAGGGATCGAGAACAGGCAAAAGGGCCATGCCTACTCACTAAACAGTCTTTGCCTCCGTCACAAGGCCTACAAACGTCTGTTGAGGGCGATGGTTGGTTCGACGGAGCTTTCGTTATTGTTTGGATCAGTGCAGGACACAGGGCACAGCGGTTCCCATCCGTCGCCATGCCAGGCATTCCATGGTCCCCGTTCCTCTCCTCTAGCAACCGTGCAAGGGCGCTTAAATTATTGGTGCAGGCACCGAATCCGGCTTAATTAGAACGTAGTACAAGAATTCTGCAGCAGGACACGGGCAGCGTCGAGCTAGCATTGGCACAGCATAGCAAAGGGCAATGACAGCTTGGAGGGAGGGACACTATGTACAATCGTCTATACGGATGTTATAGCTGCATTGCTGTTGGAGATGGCACCGAAAATGTTGTCAGTTGTGACCACTCAACAGCTTTGTTCGTAGTAGGATCCGTGAGACAAAGCTAGCAACACGAACATCAGCAAGGCTGCGCTCCTGTATGGTACTCGGTGACGGTGCTCCCATAACAGTTTTCAGCCCATGTAACCCGATTCGTAAATTTCGTCCATCTTCAGTTAACGTGTCCTTGGTTCTTAGGGAAACTTCGATTTTTAAACGTCGGTATCAAACTTGTCACCGACTCGATCGCGCGACGCACCGACATCACGCTAGTAGTACGGGATGAACATTGACCGTATTCGGAGACAGCCGATGGAGCATTTTCTTCTCTGCGATCGCGGTCACTCGGTTCCGGCTACAGTCATGGACTATGCCCTCGAGAAAGACATCCACTAACTGCTAAGATTAAAAAGATCACACTACCTGTCCAATGACGGAACCTTTTGACGAACCCGCAAGATCGATCCTCTCTTCTGCTGCTAGGCTGCTAGCTCCCTGTTTGCCTTCCATTTGTGCGTCCATTATGAAACGAGCCGAAAGCCGGGAGACGAGGGTCCGCGATGGCACTAGTATATACGCTGTTGCGTGCCGTCCGTCCACTGGAACCCTAAAAATAATGAGCTGCCACCGGACAACAATGGCCTTGAAAAGGTCAATCCATAGTAGAAGTCACCGTCACCGACGCCTCCGGTGATCCCGTCTCCAGCTCGACATCAAGCACAACAACTCTCCCTGCTCACCTCCCAAAGCACAAAACACTCGCGAAGACTTGGAGACTCGGAGATCGTCGGAAACCGGCCGATTTCACCGGTGTCAATGCGTCACGTGCACGCCTGATGCCCGGCTAACGATGGCTCGGGCTGATTAGTTTAGTTTACTCCGAAGCTCCCGAGCACGTACTCACTAATTTCTTTAGCACATTCCCGTGTCTGTTAGCAGGAATGCTGTCGTGGTTACGATTTGTTTACTAGGCCCCGGTAAAGGAACTGGGTTTGCAGGCGCGAGTAGATCCAATGGCTACGGGCGCCATTAAATTAGGACAAGTCGCGCAGCTCACCAGATAGGGCCCCGGGCCAGGCTCAACAAACGGTCCAGCCGCTCACGCAGCAAGCAGGCTACCTTTCGCTAATGGGGATAAGCTTGCCAGATGCCATTGATAAAATTGGAACAGTACCACGGCTGAATGGCTAATGAGCAGCTGAGTATAGCTTATAGCCAGATTGCCAAATGGATCAGGCGCACGGCGTTGGAATATATGCAGGCTATAGAAGCAAACACAACCTGTAGGAGGATCTTTCGAGGAAATATTCAGAGATATTCCCATGATAGAGTGATAGACAACACATGCAGTGGTTTCGATGTGACTAGAGTACGGAGTCACGGACCAAATAGACCAGTAATCAACTAATCATTCTGGCAAGATTAACGGCATGAGGGAGCATGCTTGTTGTCAGGAAGTTAAACCAAGCACAGGCACAGATACTATTACTACGTAGTAGAACCTACACTTAACCAGAGTATGCTGTGACGGTAGTACCACCCAACAAAAGCTCCAAACCTAACAAACTGCTGCTACATTTACTTCACATCTTCAACATTGATCGACCATGGCAGGATGATCAGTACTTGACGGGCATGCCAAGCCGGTCCAGTCTGCCGGAGCCAGGGTAAGCCTTATTGGTGAACTTGGCGTGCAGGGACGCCGCCGCCCCAGCCCCGGCCGGCGCGAACGCGTGCGCCGACGCCTTCCGGAGCGACCCGGACTTCTCGTACAACGGCCTCTGCTTCGGCGCGCTCTGCGACCGGGCCTTGGCGCGGAACGACTCCGTGTTGGCCATGTAGTTCGGGTAGTCGGAGTAGCCCCCGAAGAGGCTGCGCGCGCACTCGCTCTTGGTCGGCGTGAAGAGGGCGCCGCCCCGCTTCGAGCTCCCCGGCCGCGACGTTGCCGAGAAGAACTGCGGGCTGTCGTAGAGCTCCGCGACGTCCACGGGCATGCGCAGCGGGCTCAGCGCCTCGCCCATGCCGACAGACGGCGGGCTGGACGGCGAGTCCGGTATGGTCGCGTAGCTCCGGCTGTTCTGCTCCGAGGTCCTGGTCGAGCACGACGACTGGAGGTGGTGGCTACCTCCGCCGCCGCCGCTGCGCCTCCTGGAAGTGTTGTACCGGTGGCCCGGCTTGCCGGGGTCCACCTCGAGAATCTTGGCGTTCTTCTCGTCATCCATGTACCTCTCCTCCACCCATCTGTCCAGCCAGTTCCTTCCGCAAGATTCTGACCTCTCCCTGCCCAGCCTGTCACTGCCCGGCGTCTTCGACGAGCCACCACCCTGCGCAGAGGACTGTCATCATCACCACCACGGCGATGGAAATCTACAGACTGAAACCGTGATGGCACACACGGAGAGCGAGCAGCAAAGAGTACCTTCAGAGACCCGGAACGGCCGTGCCTGGGCGCGCCATCATACGCCCCCTGCTCATACTTCTCCGGCGTCGAAGCCCCCTGCAACGCAAAGACATAATCAGAACGCGTTCGTGTGATGCCGCGCCAGCCGGCGTTCGTGACGATGCCGATCAATTAGTTACCGGGTGCGCCGCGGCCTGCTGCCGGGAACGGACGGCGCGGCTGGCGCGCGCGCGGGACTGCACGCTGACGAGCGCCTGCATGCACCGGAGCGTCTCGGCGGCCTGCCGCCGGACGATGTTACCGCGGACGAGCGCCTGCAGCTTCACCAGCCCGCGCAGCGCCTTCAGTGCGCGCCTCGCCTTCACAAGCAACGAACGACAAGTTAATCAGCAGTGGTCCCGTCGTCACCATGGGCAGGCATCTCTGCATTGCATTGCAGGCAGGAGGTTGACATGCCAACCACCACCGCCATTACTACTGCTACCGCACTAGCAGCTTCCAACAACAGTAACCGAGTAAACAATGAGCAGATGGCAAAAAAAATTGGGTGTTCCCTTGTTCTTGAGAAGGGAAAGCTGGGTTTAAAGCGGCGACGCCCATGCCTTTCTTCCATAAAAGAAGCCCAGAGGCAGAGGACTACGAAGCAGTAAAGACATGGGAATGGCAGAGCACAAGAACAACGTGGCTTCCCGTAGCTTGAGGCGACACCACGGCAACTAGCTTAATCTACTCACACATGCGTCGCAATTTCTTTCCTTGAAGCAGAAATCGGAGGATTTTGCAGCTAAAAATGTGGGGAACACTTGTGCCTTAAACCAGAAATTTCCTGAAAACTGTCGATTTCTACAAAGAAGCAAAATTTCGACAATTTTGTGACTAAAAGGTGAATACTTTGGCTTCAGAGCGTCCTACACAAAGTTGATTTTGGGGTTTGCCGACGAAAAGATCGGAAACCGACCAAAGAGTAGAAGGGATTGGGGAGCTAACCAGGTATCCACGGAAAGCGGCCTGGATCCGAACGGCCGCCCACTCCTCATGCTTGGCGCCGGCCGGCAGGCACCGGCCACTGCTGGTCAGCCGCACGACGGCGGCAGCGGCCTGCGCCGCTGCAACGGCGGCCTCGGCGACCGCCGCCGTGGCCGCCGCGACCGCAATCGCCCGCTTGTTCTGCTCGTCGCCCCCATCGTCCGACGACGCGTACGTGCGGCGGGGCGTCGCCGCCCAATGCACAGGAGGCGTCGGCGGCCGGACGGGGTCTTTCTCCCGGAAGGACTTGCCGAATCCCCAGCGCTTCTTCTCCCTCCCCGGCTTCGGCTCGCCGGAGGCGGAGGATGAGGTCCCCTTCTTCCCGCTGCCTCCGCCGCCAGCGCCGCCGAGCAGCCCGCGAAGCAACCTTGACGCCCACCCCATGGCCTCCGGCTACTGCTCCTGCTCCACCGCCGCACGCATGGCCTTTTCTTGGTTCCAGCACTTCGCCGGAGCAGATAAAAGAGGGAGAAAGAGCGGGAGATGAAACCCAAAAGAGTGAAAACGCGCAGAGCGAGGAGAGAAAAAAAAGGTAAGTACACGCGAGGGAGACGAAGTGTCTAGGGGAAGACTAGTGTGTGGAGCTTTGTCTTATAGAGGAAGCAGCGTGTGTGGGCCATTTATGTGACGTGTGTCTCTTGTTCGGTGTTGTTGCTCGTGCTAATTGTTTTCACTGGGAACATGGTAACACTGTGAGACACTGAGACGGGATTAATTGGAGGGTGGTACGGGGAAAGTGGTAGGTGTTGCCGGCTGCTTGTGATTGATCATCATTCCTGAAAAGGAAACAAGTGGTTACTCTACAAAGGGATTTCATGTTGCTTAGCATTGTTATTTTTCTAATTGTAATCAACTTTGTTTGACTAGAAGGTTCAGGATTAAATATGCTTGGACAGTCCTTAAAAAGAGAGGCAGAGTGTTACATCAAAGCAAACTGGTGCATCTATGCTAAGAACTTTTTCCTGCATACACATGTTCCATGATTTGCATGACTCAAAATGAAAAAGTTTAATGTCCGGAACAAATAAATAATCTCTCCATTTTTTAATATAAGATGTTTTATCCCTAATAGCAACAAATATCGTTGGATAAAGAACTACTGTTTTATCCCTAGTAGCAACAGTACATCTATAATCTTAGAGGTTGCTGTCACTTCCCCAGATTAAATAGAGACATGAACCCACTATCGAGCATAAATACCCCCTCTTGGAGTCACAAGCATCTACTTGGTCAGAGCATCTACAGAGCATGCAATATCATAAATAACGCACTCACAAGATATATTATGAAGCAAATGCCATAGTACTCAATTATTCATCGGATCCCAGCAAACACAACATGTAGCATTACATAAAGATGATCTTGATCATGATAGGCAGCTCACAAGATCTAAACATGATGGCATAATAGGAGAAGACAACCATCTAGCTACTGCTATGTACCCGTAGTCCAAGGATGAACTACTCACGCATCAGTCCGGAGGCGGGCATGGTGATGTAGAGCCCTCCGGTGATGATTCCCCTCTCCGGCAGGGTGCCGGGAAGAGCTTCTTAACCCTCTCGAACTAGGGTTGACGGCGGCGGCGGCTCTGGAGCGTATCGTGGAAAATTGTTCGGGTGTTAGGTCTTGATCTGTCGGGGGGTATAAGTAGGCGAAAGGGCGAAGGCGGTGGAGACCCGAGGGCCCCACACCATGTGCTGGCGCGGCCAGGAAGCGAGCCGCGCCACCACATGATGTGGGCGCCTCGGTGCTCTCCTTCGTCTCCTATTCGGAGTTCTGAAACGTGTCGGGAAAAATAGGAACTTGTGTCTTTGTTTCGTGCAATTCCGAGAATATTTCCTTAACAACTTTTCTGAAACCAAAAAACAGCAGAAAACAGGGAACTGACACTGTGGCATCTTGTTAATAGGTTAGTCCCAGAAAATGCATAAAAACCATGTAAAGTGTATATAAAACATGTAGCAATTGGTATAATATAAGCATGGAACATAAGAAATTATAGATACGTTGGAGACGTATCACTAATCACCATGTGCAATGTCTAAAACATATTATAATTAAAAAGAGACGAAGTAATAGCCTTAAGCTTATTAAGGACGTGAACAACTTCCATCCGCATTGGTCTCACGTCATGCCAAGGAGATAGCCAAGTGGCACAATCCGTTTGCAAAGATAACCCTGTCCCTTGTGTCCCTCGGTTGAATCCAATAATGCCTTGTTGATGCCCTGGTTGGCGAATCATCGAGTGATCTTATTGCAAAAAAAAATCCATATGATCCAATTTCTCGAATGTTTCCTAAGATATAGTTCCGTCTAGTCAATCATTTGGGAATCGAGACGAGTTGTTGATCTCTATTAGTTAAATCCAACGTGAAAACTTGCATCACCTCGTCTGATGCAAGCATGTTGACCTCACGACAACAATCTTCTCTTTTGTTCCCATTTTGTTATTTTGTGGTTTTAGGTGAAGAAAGTGAACAGAAGATCACGACCAATTCTTAGATTATGATTATCTATTCTTATGTGATGTTGTTTTTACCTTGAGAAGATATGTACTTATTCTGTATGAACTGGTGTATAATTCATTTTTGTGTTTTCTTCAATTCTTACTACAAAAAATAAAATATTCAATTTATTCGTTGATGTTATTTTTACTCCATATTATATTTCTCTGAATTTATTGTTTGTTGTATAATTCAAATACTATGGAATATCATTTATTTGGATTCTAATATTCCGAAAAGTTTGGAATTTCATTTGTAATGTAATGATATTGCAGTTTGTGCATGGAGTTTGATGTTTTCATATTGCTACTTGTCATGGAGTTTGGTGCTTCTATAGATCATACAAACCATTTGGACGTCCGTGGATATGCTTTATATTTTCACATATCCTCTATCGATTCCACATCACCATGTCCTTCCCGTTAGAACTAACCAGATTGGCGGGGAGACATTTCATTTCATTGACGCATCGATGCCTCGATGATTCACTGACAGCGCTCAGCGCGCGGAGACCACTACAACAGAAAGCCGTCTCCTGTATGCAACGTTCAAAAAAGCGGCAAAAAGCGGTCGCTTAAGCGGTTAGGCGAGCGCATCGGCGACATATCGCGCAGAAATGGGCCTGAGCGGCCCATTACGCGGTGAGCGAGCTTAAGCGGCCCGCTTAGGCACTGAGCGTACGCTAACGCGAGCTGAAGCGGAGAAAGCAGAAAAAAAGCGTCGCTACGCGGTTGGCGATGGGTCGTGCGTGAGAAAGAAAATTTGGGGAGAAAAGGGGGGAGGGATGGGCCAAATATACAGGGTTAGGGTTTAGGTCGCTCAGCCGCACACCACTCATTTCCTCCACCCCGCGACCAGTGAGGCGGCGCCTCCATTGGCGACACGCTCTCCCTCTCCCTCTCCCGCTGCAGGTGAAGCACCTCTCCCACTGGCCACCGCTCCAGGACGCGGGGTCCTCGACGGATCGACCCTTTCCTCCAGCAGTCAGGCTTCAGCTCGTCCGCCTCGTCTCCTCGCAACCAAGTTCCCAGATCGACGGCCGGACGACAGGGTGTCAGGTGAGGTATTCCCTTCGGCCTTTCTCTTCTAGTCTTATTTCTTTGTTCGTGTAGCTAGCTGAAATTTGAGAACCTGCTGTGTGTATCTAGCTGTGTCCCTGGACTGATGTTGATTCTTTACTCTTCATGCTTGTATGTTAATTACTTTCAACTGTTGATTACTTTGCTTGACTGCGTAGCTAGCTGCGTAGCTATGTACTGAACCGAAGATGTTGCTGGCTGTTGCTAACTTGCTATATATTCTTAACTTCTTGTTATCTTGTATGTGGCTGGCTGTTGCTAGGAGCTGTCAATATTGTGAATGTTTGTTTGTTGTTTGCTAAGCTTTGTGCTTGGATATGTTGTAGGGAACATGGAGATAGATGGGGAGGCTGATGCGGTGCAGCCGGCCTTGGTCGGTAACTCGGGTGATCCCGGATGGAAGTACGGCAAATACTGTGATCCCAACAACAAGCAAAAGATCAAGTGTAACTTCTGTGGCCACATTAGCATCGGAGGGATTTTCCGCTTCAAGCAACACCTTGCTGCTAGCGATAATGTTGTGAAATCATGCAAGAAAGATACACCGGAAGCCAAAGCAGAATGCAAGAAGCATCTTGAACGTGTTGTAGAGTCGAAGGGAGCAAAAAGGCAACGTGAGGAAGATGTTAGAGCAGATGTGCATGTCTCAAGTGGAACCACCTATGATTCGACAAGAACATAAGTATGTGTTGGCAGCTCAAGCTCCGATCCTCACAAACTAGGCCCCATGGACAAGTTTGTGCGTCCTATTGATGGCAAATCAAACAAGGAGGAAGCCTTGAGGCAATTAAGTATGAATGAGGCTCTGTTTAAGGAGAGAGTGCATCAAGTTTCACAACATGTTGCTAGATGGGTGTACACACATGGTAAGCTCTAAGCTCTCACCTTTTTGCTTGCAGCCTTGCTTTGTATGTTGCAATTTCATTAGTTTGACACATCAATACATGACTATCTTGTTGTCTTTAACTTCTGTTTGTGCAGCCATTCCATTCAGTGCTTTGGACAATGATGAGTTCAAGCAAATGTGTGAGGCCATTTGACAGTTTGGTCCTGCATATGAGCCTCCTACTCAATATGAGCTTCATGAGAAGTTGTTGATCGAGGAATATGCAAGAACCAAGAGCATGCTAGATGATCGTGAAGAGCAAAAGAAGAAGCTTGGCTGCACTATGATGACCGATGCATGTACAGACATGAAGAGGAGGAGCATAATGAATGTGTGCATGCATTGTAGTGGGGGAACTTCATTCCTCAAGTCAAAGGAGACTTCGGATGTGTCACATACCGGGGAAGTAATATTTGACCTTGTTGACAAAGCAACTGAGGAGGTTGGGGCTGAATATGTGATGCAAGTTGTGACTGACAATGCTTCCAATAACATGGCTGCCAAGAACTTGTTGCATGCGAAGAGGCCAAAGATCTTTTGGAGCTCTTGTGCAACTCACACAATCAACTTGATGCTCCAAGGAATGGGCAACCTCAGAAAGTTCAAGACCATAGTTGAGCAAGCGAAGAACTACACTATCTTCATTTATGAGCATCACAAAACATTGGCATATATGAGGAAATGCACAAAAAGGAGGGATATCATAAGGCCAGGGGTGACTAGGTTTCCTTCGAATTTCCTTACTTTACAAAGCATGGCTGAAAAGAAAGATGCACTAAGGGCTATGGCTGTTAATCCGGCATGGGAGAAGATGCCAATAGTGAAGAGCAAGAAAGGAAAGGATACCAGAGCCACCTTGATAGATGGTACCTTTTGGAAAGGAGTAGCACTTTGCTTGAAGGTGTTCGAGCCATTGGTGAGCCTGCTGCGTTTGGTTGATGGGGATGTCAAGCCATCTTTGGCTTGGCTGTATGGAGAAATGTTACAGGCAAAGATCAAGATCAAGGAAGCTTTTGGCAATAATCCTAATACCTACAAAAAGACCATAGCCATCATTGAGAAGAAGCTGAAAGGGAGACTTGACACTGCATTGCACAAGACTGCATACATCTTGAATCCACACTTCTCTTATTACAACGGAGCCATCTTTGATGATTCATCCATGACCGTGACCTTCATGGAATGTGCAGAGCAGTAGTTTGGCAATGATTTTGAGTCTCTTGAGAAGATGGTCAATGAAGAGTTTCCTAAGTTTGTTTATCAAGACGGTTCTTTCAAGAAAAAGCTTGAACTTGTTGGAAAAGGCAAGATTACAATCCTGGTAAGAATTTCTTGTTCAGCTTTGTCTTGTTGGTAGTTACCTGCTAGCTGCTGCGAGCTGCTGCTAGCTGCTCTGACCTGCTGTTGTTAGCTGCTGCTAGTGCTTACTACGAGCTGCTGCTAGTGCTTGCTACTGCGAGCTGCTGCAGCTCTCTATTTTAATTACCTTGTTTCTTGATATCTTTCAGTTACTTGGTGGAGGATGTATGGAACAGAAGTTCCTTTGTTGCAAAGGATGGCTATGATGATCCTATCCTTGACTTCAAGCTCTTCCGGTTGTGAAAGAAACAGGAGCATCTATGAATTGGTAATTTACTTTATCTCTATTCTCTAGTTCTCTAAGTTGACTTGTTCATCTCTCAATCTAAAGCTGAACTCAAGTTATTTCTTTTACTTGCTTTACACACCAAGAGAAGAAACAGGCTGACAGTAGATCGCCTCAACAACATGGTCTATGTACAATTCAATCAAAGGATGTTGTCCAAGAAACAAAGGTTGAATGATAAGAATTCAATCAAAGGATGTTGTCCAAGAAACAAAGGTTGAATGATAAGAAGAAAGCTGATACTCTTGCATGCAATGATGCTTCAGAAGCTCAAGGATGGCTGTTTGAAGGAGGGGATGATCATGCATTTGCTGTTTTTAGAGATGAGGAGGATGAAGATCCAGCTGTTGGTGTGCATCCGGCTACGGGGATACCATATGATGTGCTAGGAGAAGCAATGGGGGCACAAGAGCAACTCCAACGTCGTAGGATTGCAAGGAATGTGAGAGAGCTTGAGGAAGAGGAGTTCGACTCTGCAGATGAAGAGAATGTGGAGGATGTTGAGTATGAGAGTGACGATTGATGAGTGATCATTTCATGATCATAGAGAGATGATGGCGCATGCAACATGCTATCTATCTTTCAATTATCATTCATGTCTTGCTAATTTGCTATCGAACCTATTTATGTTTGCTATCGAACCTTTATGTCCTGTGATGTAATATGTTGAGTGGGAGACTATGCCACTATGGATTTATGGAACCTATTTATGTCTACTACTGTAATATGTTATTTGAGTTATTGCTTGAATATTTTTCTTCCTGCCTATAATGCTAGATAGATTTATTTTGTTTGTTTGCTGATATTTTGATCTTTGTGTGCATGTAGCTTTCTTCATTGGAGAAAGAAATTGGACAATTTGAAGAACAAATGGGAGCAAAACAGAGGCAAACACAGGTATTGACCCACATTGCTTCCATACTTTTCTGTCCATACGTTTGTACAACCTCCATTGCTTGCACTACATGTTTATTAGGCTAATATATGCCTCCCTAGTTCTCTGTCCGTTCCGTACAGAACGCTTAAGCTCGCCTAAGCTACAATTTCTCTAATCGGAGCCTCACCGCTCGCTTTGCGCTTACCGTTTTTTTGAATTTATATTTTCACATATCCTTTATCGATTCCACATCACCATGTCCTTCCCGTTAGAACTAACCAGATTGGTGGGGAGACATTTCAGATGCCTCGATGATTCACTGACAGCGCTCAGCGCGCGGAGACCACAGCAACAGAAAGCCGCTTCGTCTCCTGTATGTATGAGACCGTGACGCCCTCCTCTACCACCCACCCGGCGCTTGACGATTCTTCGTTATCTATCTGGCCCTCGTCTTTTTAGGTGCGTGCGTACGCGTAGGCGTATCGTGAAGGGGATCGCAGGCAGAAAACAAAAAATTTCCTAACAGCGATAACCTTAAACTAGCCAGGATCTATACTATGCAGATATAGTAATACGGAGGAGATCGATATACATACCCTTGTAGACCGATAGCGGGGATTACGCTCCCGCACAAGCGTTGTCGATGAAGCCGACGAAGCCGACCTCGAGGTCGTGTAGAGGAAGCAGACCTCCAGCACCACTAGCGTGGCACCTCGTAGGGCGTTACACACGTACGGTGAAGACGACTACCTCCGGGCTCCGATCCAGGGACGAAGCAGCAGAAGACTGGGACCGGAAGACCAGCAACACGGCGGTGTGCGTATGGCGGAAGACTGGGACCGGAAGACCAGCAACAATTGAGATATGACGAATAAACTATCTTTATTAAGTGCCTCTAGGGCATATCTCCTTCAGTATCCCACTTGCACTAGAGTAACACTTAATCCAGTTTACAACTTGGTAAAAGCTCAACACCCATAGCAACTTGGTGCATGCTTGCCTCGTGGAAGAGGAATACAGTCAACAGATCTCACACATTGAAACCTATATGTGCTTTGCAACACTTCTATGTCATCTAGTTTGACATCATCCCGTATCTTTCGATGACGGTGAAATATATCTTAGTCGATGGAGTGAGACTCGAACCTTCGCGTAGCATGGGCCTTAAAAGTCTAAGAGATCTATTAAGGGGAACCACATATGCTCGGAAAACTGCTCAGTCCAATCACACTTGCTACTTCTGAAGTTGCCATATATTTCTATACCTATGTAGATTATGCGACAGTGCATCCATATGCGACTTCGCAAGCTAACCATGTCTTTCTTCAAAATAAAGGACATCTCCTATATGAGATTTCTAGTCTTATGGGTCAGTGTCATAACTTGCATCATCGTAACCGTTTTACGGCAAGTTGTCTTTCCACTCTTACCCTTTACCAGAAAACATATCTTTAGTTCTCACAGACACTAAAGAATATACTTAACGTTTGTTCATTGATCCACACAAGGATCACTCTAGAACCCGTTCTTCAACCAAGAACTTGGGTCACACCAAGTCGAGCTTTCAGTCTGATAGAATCTATGTCTGAGGCATAGAGAATGTCGAACATCATTTTCTATCACTGAAAATGCCAAGATAAACTTAATAATTTACCTAGTCATACAAGCAAGAACCTTTTTCTTCGCTCGTTCTATTCTGAAACACTTCAACACTTCAGAATCTTAACCTAGGAAAATATTCCGACCTAATGTTATTAAGCCCCTTTTGATCTATACAATTATAGATCGGATGCCTAATACTCTTAACTTCATTCATAGAAAATTTAATCACTTAAATAATCCTTTATACTTTGCTAGAGGATCTGTATCATTCTCAATATGTCGTTACATAAAATCAGGAATGACACTTAGCTCCCACTTAAATACGCCATCCGTATATAAGACCAGGAATTTCTTTTAGCTCCCACTCAAATATGCCATTCACATATAAGATCAAGAAAAGATACTTAGCTCCCACTCACTTCTTTGCAAATGCAAGTTTCTTCAACTATTTTGGACAACTCCAAAATCTTTTGATCACATCATCAAAGTGAAGATTCCAGCTCCGATATGCTTGCTTCAGCCCATGAATGGACAACTGAAGTTTGCATACATGTTTAGCATCCTCAGGATCACCAAACCATTTCATTGTACTAATTACAACTCTTTCTTAATGATACCATTAAGAAACATGGTTTCCTTATCCATCTATCAATTTCTCAATTTGAAATTATAGTAATTGCTAAACGACCCCGAATAGATTTAGGCTTCGCCACTTGAGACAAAATCTCGTTGTGGTCAACTTTTGAATCTGTCGGAACTGTTTCACGACAAATCGATCCTTATCAGCGTCTACTCTCTCATAAAATTCCATATTCTATTAACAGCCTAGATGCCATCAAGAAGATCTCCCAAGTCATTACCTGGTAATCGTATATGGATTTTATCTCGGATCATATATGACTCATAGCCATTTCTCGGACTTAGGTCTACCATCTCTTATTCGTAGTTCGTAGGTCTGTCATATTCCATTAACATGACCTTCATAACAAGATTGTCGTACCACACAGTGTGGAACACATCCTCGTATGCCTACGTTCTTAGTATGAGCTCAGAGCATCATGATCTTTATCATCAGCTTCTTTCCAGTTGAGGAGCATAACATCAGAAACACTTTCCGTTGCGCCACTCTGATGTTTGGAGAGGAAGTTCATTAACTTCGTCTTGCTCTACTTTCTTTCCCACTTATACCCTTGGATAAGAAACTATTTCTTTTGCAAGGTATATTCCGGCAACGTTTTTGCCTATGTCGTGAGACATGTACCCAACTAATTCTTTAGGTACGGTACACTACAAAGATTTATCCATTTTAGGTTTGATCACATCAAAACACTAAATTGCTGAAACAACAATCCAGGGTAAAAGCCATGCCATCACTCATATGGTATTGTCTACATGGATTTAAATGGTTTCCCTATTATCTAACGTGAATGTTATGTTTCTACCATATGACTCCAATGATCACAATAATTCGATAAGAGATTTATTTACCACACACTATCCGATAGGGTGTGATTACGACGTCCTAACATACCATAACACTATGGTGTTCCATGCGACGTAATTTGTGGAACTCTTCTCACAAGTCTTCCAATGATATGCCAACATTATAACTCAAATCTTTATTCCTCGATCTGTATCGTAGAAATTTGATTTTCTTGTTAAATTTATTTCCTACTTCATTCTGAACTTGTTTGATCGAATCAAAATTTCCAGATTAACTTTCCCTAAGTGGATATCCATATATCTACTTGGAATATTCATAAAGTCTATGAAATAAAGACTTCCACTATACGTTAAAGTACTTCATTGATTCACATACACCCATATGCATGATTCTCAACAAGTTATACTCAAAACGTTCAGTGAAGTTTGCGAAATAAAGGTCTCCACTACACGTTAATTACTTCATTGATCCACATACATCTATATGCATGATTATCAATAAGTTATATGCCCGCTTTCCGAAAACGGTGTCTTAGTTATCGTGCAAGTGTCAAAAGATCAAATCTAAGAACTTGTAGATCCATCCGTATGGAGCTTGTTCATTGACTATAACATTGACATGACTTAAACGGTAGTGCCACACGAATGTGGTGTCTTTATTAAGTTTGTATCCTTTGGCATTAATATTATGAATGTGGGAGCTCTACCATCTAAATTCAAATCGGCTTATGATCATTACTTTATAAATATAGGACAACGATTTTGTCACTAACATATATGAACAATTGTCTTGCTAGAGAAGACATACTTATAACGATCATACTAACAGACGATCATAAAAGAATTTATTCAAATGGTAGATCTAGAGGGAGAGTGTCTATGGCCATCACAACATTTTGTCTGCCATCATCAACACACATTGTCGCCTCATCCTTCCAAGCTACTCAAGCAGTAAATCTGGTTTTCATAAAACATGACTAGTATCAAAAACTTAGTCACTACTGCGAGTACTTGCTTAGGTAAAACATTCATAACGTGTATATCATATATACACCATCATCATTGATTACTTCCCGGCGATCTGTTCTTCTTGATTCTTCCAACACAATCAAGAACCATGAAGGTGAACGATTCCCCTTGCATGTCATAGTCTATGACAAAGCATTTGCATCTGGCAACGTTGTGTGTCATCCAGTGATCGAGCTGCGCGAGTGAAAGAGCATTTTCCCTAATGTGTGGTTTTGGTAATTGATGACAACCTCTATGGACTAATGTTTGCATTAAGATATCTTTATAGGTCGTGTCCATGGGAATGGTGGAGTTCATGTGTTGGACTCTAGAAGCTTATTTGATGACCAATGTCCCATTCAAGGATGTATATGATGGATGGTCATGTGTTGGGTTGAGCATATTGCAAGTATGTCTTGAAGGAATCAAGACATCATATTAGCAAAGAAAGATTGGAAGATAAAAGGTTGATCAAGTTGTTGATCAACACACAAAGCTACAAGATGTCCCAAGTGGGATCATGTATCTCTTGGGATGGTAATCACTTGTCCATATAGCTTTGTGAACTAACCCATGATATGTGTGTGTGGTATCTTTATGTGGGGTTAGGTATCTTCCCATGGGCTTGCATCAAATGAAGATTTCATATAGCTCGTGGAGGATGACGTCATGTGGTGATCGTCATCAAGGATAAGATGTGCAAGACCAAGAGAAGCTTTTGGAAGAGATCCTATGCTTGGAGCTTGCAATGTATACATGAAGACGGAGCTAAGCGAAACTCTCCCATAATGGAGTATGGGGGAGTATTTGGAGATGTCTTCATCAAGCATGTGCTAGCAAGCGCAATCAAGAAAGGTGATCCACTTGAAGAGATCAAGATAGTCATCATCTAACTCAAGTGGAATGCTCAAGGCAAAGGTATGATCTTGATAGGGCTATAGGATAGATAGGCGTACTATCAAGAGGGGCCCTCAAGTGAGTAACTTGATCGCTTCGTTGTGGAGAGCTCAAACCTTTGCATACTTGGCATATCATATTTCTTGGTTCTTATTTGGCTTTTATGGTGGTGAGGAACTAGAGCTTGGTTCATCTCCATGTCAAGCTCTTGTTCATCGAAAACGGTTTTATTTTGGAAAACTTGTTGGGTTTTCGGTGGCGGAAATATTGCCGGTTCAACCGTGAGGAAAGTCCCACACCTTGCCATGTGTGGTGATTTTACTCTATTTATGGGATGCAATATTTCCACTTTTTGTTGGGTGCTTATCGTCGCTATCTTTCCAACAAAATTGGTCTCACCTCTTTCGGAGTTCATTTGCAAAAGTTATAGCTGTTTTCGTTTCGGTGTTCTGCTGAACCGGATTATTGGGGCCGGATATTTCGCTCTACCGGAATATCCGGTTTGCCAGCTCGTCCAAGAAAACGGCTAAGGAAAGAAGGAAAAGAGGTGCTGGACTCAACCGGAAATTATGGTCGGATATTTTGATGACCCAGAATTTCCGAGTTGCCCTCAAAGAGCCTCGCGAAAACGGCTAAGGAAAGAATTGTTTTCGGCACTGACTCCTACCGGAAATTCAGCTCAGAGATTTTCTTTGACCGGATATTCCGGGTGACCGGAATTTCCGAGTCTCACTTAAACCGGAATTTCCGAGTGTCGACTCAGCCAACGGCTATTTTTTCCTGGAGGGGTATAAATACCCCTCCCCTTCTTCTTCCTTGCCCCATCCAAGGCAGCACGACTTTCCCCTCTCTCCTACTCCATTGTTGACCTTGGAAAGCTCACTTCCCTCTCAATCCCTCCATAGATTCTTGCATATTCTTTAGGGAAAGTTGAGAGGAGATCTAGATCTACAATCCTACCAATCCATCTCTCCTCTAAGTGAGGGGAACCTAGTGGATCTAGATCTTAGAGTTCCTTTGTGGTTCTTCTCTTTGTTCTTCCTCTCTTCTCCCCCCATAAGCATTAGTTGCTTTTGGTGGGATTTGGGAGTGAATGATTTGACTCCTTTGTGGTTTCTTGTGTTCTTCCTCTCTTATTCCCCCATAAGCATTTGTTGCTTTGTTGGAATTTGAGAGTGAAGGACTTGAGCACTTCGTGTGCTCTTGCCATTGCATTTGCATCGGTTTTAGCCCTCCACGAAGATTCGTGGTGGTGCTACTTGTGAGCTCGTTACTCTTGGGTCATTGGACCCTAGACGCCTTTTGTGGCCGGCCTTTTGTGGCCAAGACCTTTTGTGGTCAAGACCTTTTGTGGTCACTTGAGAGCCCCCAATTAAGTTGTGGGTGTGTGCCTCAAGATTGTTGTAAGGGATTCGATCTCCGCCCAAAAGGGGATCAATAGTGGAAGGTGAACTCGCAACCTTTTGTGGTTGAGTTCATCAGGAGAAGAAGGTGAGCCTTGGTGGCGTTGCGGCTAACCTGTTGTGGTTGCGCACACCTCTCCAAACGAGACGTACACCCTTTGGGTGGAACTCGGGAATATATCCTCGTCTCCGCGTGCCTCGGTTATTTCTATACCCGAGCTCTTTACTTATGCACTTTACATTGTGATAGCCTTCGTGCTTGAAGTCATATATATATCTTGCTATCACCTTGTTACTTGTATTGCTTAGCATAAGTTGTTGGTGACATAGGTGAACCTAGTATATTTAGGTTGTATGCTTGCTAAAGTAAAACACTAGTTTTATTCCGCCTTTATCAAGCATACCGGAAATTCCGGTCCATCTTGGCTCGGAAATTCCGGCTCCCCGGAAAAAGTTTTAAATCGCCTATTCACCCCCCCCTCTAAGCGACATCTGTCCGTTCAGCGAGTCTTCTCAATGTCATCAAGTATGACCAATGTCATCGAGTATGACCAGTGTCATCAAGTAGTATGACTGCCACGTGCTACTTCAATGCGTGTATTCTCTTCTATCTTGGTTGAGAAGTAAAACAGTCAACGTACTGATAAACTTTATCAACCCAACTTTAGTTGTATCCTGAGTTTAGCGATCATCTCATATGTTCGCGATCTAACAACTCGTACCCACCGTAAATTCTCTATGGCAGAGATCATAGCATACACTGGACTATGATGATATTATCCGCACAAAAACTTGATAATCCAAATTATCATTTTGTTAGCGGAATCTCCGGATTTATCTCCTAGCGGGTATTGTATCATAAAGAACTAATGGTTTAAACAAGGAGTATCCTCAAGCTAAAGTATAAAACTATGAAGTTTGGACCCAACCTTTTAAGTTTCTCGATCGCAGGATTGCGCCTAATTTTTAAAGAAGGCTATTACATTGGTTAATATCTACAAAGGTTTTGAAAAGCGTAAAGACTTTGTTCATTATAAAATAGGGTTTAAGTTTTAATAAAATAAAACTAACATAACTCCCACTCAAAACGAATATCCCTCTAATCGTTTTAGTGATTACACGACCCTCATCCATTATGCAACCCCTCATCGTCAGAGCCGGCAACATAATTTCAAAGGTAGACATCGAAATGTCAATCACAACAACTTTTGTGACTCATGCTCGACCTTTCGGTCTCCGTGTTCCGAGACCATGTCTGTACATGCTAGGTTCGCCATAATAACCTTCAACGTATACGCTTGTGCAACATGGCTTACACCCACTGTATGCGAACGACGATATGTCTGACACCCGATCGTCACGGCCTGACTCATAACGTAGAACTTTCTTGGTGGTGCACGTCGAAGGGAGAATACTAATGGTATTTTGTAGAGATCATCTTATATTATTACCGCCGTGTGACTAATATATATAACTATATATATACACACACAATATAAGATGCACACAAAACATCAATATGTAATGCGACGTGACATGGTCCTTGCACCGATGGTCTCCTTCGCGCCCACAGTTTATAAACAATTTAATAAACCTACCTTGACCATATCACATTGCCACTGCAAAATAAAGTTAGACGCGTTCTACTTTATCTTTTGCATATTTTACGTGGCTTGGGGCTGTCGTAGATAGAACCGCTTCATACCTACGAACCTATGACCACAACAACGATCAAATAATTGCATATTTATTCATCCCTTTCGGGCCCTACATTGAAAATGCAAAGCCAACTAAAGAGAGAGACAGACACCCGCCAGCCACATATACGGTACCAGCCGTATGTCAGTAGTGGAACCAGTCTCGCGTAAGCGTACGCGTAAAGTCGGTCCGGGCCGCTTCATCAACTCAATGGTGCCGACATTGCAACTGCACGCGAGAGGGTAGCAAATAAAAGAACGATGTCCCCGTGATAAACACGGGTGCAACTAGCGTACAGCTATATCTACGCATAGATCGGCTCTGATACCACTGAAGGGGATCGCAGGCAGAAAACAAATTTTTTCCTAACAGCGATAACCTTAAACTAGTCAGGATCTATACTATGCAGATATAGTAATACGGAGGAGATCGATATACATACCCTTGTAGACCGATAGCGGGGATTACGCTTCCGCACAAGCGTTGTCGATGAAGCCGACGAAGCCGACCTCGAGGTCGTGTAGAGGAAGCAGACCTCCAGCACCACTAGCGTGGCACCTCGCAGGGCGTTACACACGTACGGTGAAGACGACTACCTCCGGGCTCCGATCCAGGGACGAAGCAACGGAAGACTGGGACCGGAAGACCAGCAACACGGCGGTGTGCGTATGGTGGAGAGAACTCCTCCTTGGCGCAACTCCAACAAGGGAATCACGTTATTCAAGGAGGAAGAGAGAGAGAGAAATTGGTGTGTTGAGAGGGGCTCTCTCCCCCTTTATATATAGGAGAAAAGGGGGCACCCCACCTTGCTAACCAGGCAAGGTGGGACTAAACCCCAGCCGCCGCCCCCCATATGGGCCTCTAGGGCCCAATTCGGCCCCCTTGGTGGGTATGGCCCTTGGGGGGAAATTCGGCCCCTATATGGGCCTTCTCCCCTCCGGGGAAGGCCCATTTAGTGGGCTGCATGTTTAAATACGAATTTAATCATTATAAATTGATTAAAATAATATTAATTCACTAATTAATATTAATTTAACATATATAAACAATTTCTTCTCTTCCGGAAGTTTTCCGAAACTCTCCGAACTACCTTCGGTACTCCGATACGACTTCAGATTCTCTCCCGGAACTTTTCCGGTGCTTTCTCTTTTCTCTTTCTCTTCCGGTAAATTTGTCGACTCCCCTTAAGTGTGTTATCCTAGCGGTTCGAGATCTCACCAGACATGATCGAGACAACCTCTCTGATCAATGACTAATTCGTGGACCGAGGATACCCAGAATTAATCCCTGCGAGATAACGAATACTTTGTCGTTCGAACCTAGACGTCTGAGTCTTAAACCTTTTGCCATGGCGATACTTAGCGTGTCCGAGACTCGTTCATGGATATCACCATACCTAGCTTGATCTCGTTACCGACATCGCTATCTTCTACTCGTCCATGATATTATGTCCTGGTGACCTAGTCACACGCTTGCAAGCTCATTTGACATAATCTTACCGAGTGGGCTCTAGAGTATCTATCCTACTATGCGGACTGGCAAATCCCGCTCTTGATCCCTCGTCTCAACATACTCCCTTCCGATACCCGAGAGGGACACCTTTATTGTCACACTATTAAGATATGACGTTTGCTGCAATCAAAGTATCTTTCAGGAATAGCAATAAGAGTTGATCTTACGGTCAAAGGCGTAATGACTACGTCCTACAAATATTGGGTATGTCCATCACGTCATTCTCCCAATGACATGACTCCATTGTCAACTGACATTAATGTCACATGATCGGGAAACCCCGATCATCAATTGCCCAATGAACTAGTTAGATAGAGGCTACTAGGGACCTGGTTGTTTATCTACCACACGTGTATTAATGTTTCCGCTTAATACAGTTATAGCATGGTATAAAACATATAATAAACAATTGAGATATGACGAATAAACTATCTTTATTAAGTGCAGGTATCCTTCGTATCCTACGTAGGTAGGCGAGCGAGTGGTGTGCAGCTGTGCCCCCTCTTCTTTCTCCTCCGCTATGTCCTGTCTCCGTTTGCATTGTACTGTAGTATAGTAAAACTGTGGAACCTGGCGAAAGGACTGGTTTGGTATCAGCCAGGGACGTGACGGGGCCATGTCCGTGCCTAAAGTGCACAACTTCCGCAGGTCTATCTTAATCTTTTTAGCCTGACAAGAAGGGTGGCGTGAGCATAGGAAAGGCTAATAGACGGACATGATTTTTAGTCTTTTTATTTGTATATACGGTGTTGTCTGTTTCTCTACGGATGTATGGAGTTTCTGGGCCGTCAGAAGCAGCAGGTCCATCCCGTAGAGGAGGCGTCGTTTGCAAATGGGCCACAATCCCAAGTAGTACGCTCTCACAAAGACAAAGGTTCCCCTTATCGCATTCCAAAGGAAACACTCCTTCTGACCTTTTCTTTTCTTTTTCAGGGAAACTTGTGCAGACTCAACATCTATTTGAGGAGAAAATGGTCAAAACCTTCCTAACCCAAAAGCTTTGTTCGAGTACAGTGTTTTCAATCAAGCCCCACGTACCACTCTAAGCAAAGTAAACCACAGTTGAGGAGGTGCCGCCGTGGATTCGTGGAGATATATACGGTGGGGTTTACGCTTAATGATTGCTCTACTACTTAAGTGGATCATGTCGGACATTAATCATTCCTCCTTGCTCCTCGTTAATCTCGAAAGCTATCGCTCGCAGCTGACTCAAGCGAAGCGACGGCAATATCGAAGGCTTCTTGGTTCTTGCTCATGCCGTAATGAGTACCAGTACCACCATTGCACTGCGGCTGCGGGTACGGGTAGTGTATTCTGTAATTCTGTTGCAACTGGGCATGTGGCACCAGAGTTTCAGAATTACTGGTCAGTTCCAGAACGATAGATGAAGATGAGCGATGCGTGTCTCTATTCAGCACGGAATTAGAAGAACCGATCGAGTTTACATTCCGGCCGCCGGTTTTACCAGGTGGAAGAAAACCGAGCACTGGTCCGCCGTTCACATGTCACATGTCACATGCCGCTGACCCGAGCCATGGCTCACGGCACGGTTGCTCGTCGGTCCTTGGACTCGTCGGTCAAACTCAGGACACCCGACCTGTGAGTGATCTCGGATATTTTCCTTCAGTGATGCACTGATGCATAGGCATAGATGATCGAGCTTGGGAGCCCGTGATCTCGGAGTGTGTACAGCACAGCACAGGAAGGAGGTGCTGCGATGACGACGATCAATTTGCCGCCAAAGGAGACTCGATCTCAACAGTCGTTTCCCACCTACGATCAGCCCGATGCATCCACCGGCCAACTACCCCGCGCTCCGGCCGTTTCACTTGGAGTCAGACCCATGACACTAACTGGGGGTCCCTACTCCCTCGAGCGCCCGGCCGATCTCTACGCGTGGATCGCAGTGGGCGGTCCGTCGGGAGAGGAAATCAAGAACATTTCGCACCATTGTCCTTTTCACTTCGTCGGAAACGAGATGATACAAGAGTCTATTGGGAGCTCCTTCTTAACGACCTGTCGTGCGCTAATCGACGCCGCACACCACCCACCATTGCGTGAGTTAAATGGGCCGGCCCAATAAACCGTTTTTTTTTCTGCCTTTTTATTTAAGTTTTTACAGAAAAAAGCATGATGAAAAAGGAAAAAGCAATTTGAATATAAACAAATTTCGAATGTGAACAATTTTGAATGTGAACAATTTAAAATTTAAACAAGTTTTGAATGTGATCAATTTTCGAATTTGAACAAATTTGACAGTGAACATTTTTTTGAATATGAACATTTTTGAAAGCTGAATCATTTTTAAATTTGAACAATTTTCAAAATACGAACACAATTTTGAATGTGAATTTTTTTCTTGAATGTCAACACAAAAATCCTTGAACAGAAAAAGTCTATGAACATAAAAAATAATAGAAAAAAGAATTAAAAAATCATAAAAATAATAGTAAATGAAAATTTAAACAAAAAAAGAAACATCCAAAAAATAAAACAAAAAAAGAAATATAAATAGAAAAAAGAAAAAGAAACTGAAACAGGAAAAAAAGGAAAAAGGAAGAAAAAAAGCTAGGCCGGCGCTATCGGGCCGACCGACATCGCCCTAGAGGGGGTGGTCGTGCACTAATAGCGCACGACCTAGTCGTGAAATAGGAAACGCCGAGACAATTGGCTCCCGTTGGATCTAATCTGAAAGTTGTTTTTAGCATATCTGATCTGAAAGCTAGAACTACAGTCGATGGTGCTCATTACGGGCAATGGGAAACCACCGCGAACCCAGCTTGGACGGCGCATTAAAGGCCCGTTACGTTTTACCCTTTTACCTCTCTTTTCTCACCGTTCTATAAAAAAAACACTTATTTTCGTTCTTTCCTTTCTTGATTTTTTTACAATTACCTCTGTTGTACACATGCATCAACATAATTAGATTCAGGCGATGACATATTTTTGTGTTCACTTGCAATATGGGCCTTTTTTTGTTTTCATAAAAGAGAGAGGAAAGATTAACACAACCAAGACCATATTCACGTGACTTCACTGAAAATTATTCATGAATAGATTTAAAAACGATGTATGGCTATTTTTTGGGTGCTTAAACATTGTTCACCATATGTTTCGACACACACACAACACAATTTTTAATCTATCAAAATAATTTTCACATATTGTATACGCATGCTATGATATATTTTTGTATGTACTTTTATGACTTAACGAAACATATTTCCACTTTGATTCTCTCTTAAAAGAAAGGTCATTCTACGGTCTATTCATCACTTTGATGATCACATCCATGTTTTTATTAAAACTAGGCAATTGCCCATACGAGTAAAAAATTGCTACAGGTGAGCTTCCCTGTCGTCCCCACGCCTCTGGTGACCCAACCATGACTTGTCTGCATTTTCCCCATGATGGGATTTTTTTTGATAATGTGGAAAAAGAAATATAAATTATGGTTATTGATCGTCGGTTAAAAAAGAGAAGTGAATAACAATGATTAATTGGTAGTGTTGTAAAAAGAATATAAATTATGATGATGATTGATCATTGATGAAAAGTTTTAGTTAATGAGCGAGAAGAGACATGGGAGGTGACAGACGAAAGGTGGAGGGAACCACATCCTTGAAGAAAACTGAAGGTATATAGAGATAAGATGCAGGGCAAAAGCCAAACCATCTTGCAATCATAATAGAAGAGTGGACCACAATTGTATACCCATTGCATGCCTAACTCACTGGTCTTATTTAACAACACATTTTAGAAAGGGGGTATATTGCACTGACATCTTTAATTATACCATATGAAGGTTAATATACGAGCGAGATATATATTCTCCAAGAAATGAAGGCCATACAAGAAATTATATCCTCACGGCAAACCTAACCAATCAAGTGGTAGAGCATGGGTCCAAAGTTCAAACACAACATCTTCAACAAATAGACGACGATGATTGTTGTTGTTGGGTCTAGCTATCGAAGGCTAGATCATAAGTTTAACCTTATACATGAGTAGTGTTCCAGTAACCAACTTGCTTGTGGATAATCCAAAACTACTCCACAAATTACTCTTAATTAATTCACAATGATGTCCTTCCAAGATAGCCAACACAAGACCACCGTGTAACTCCTCTCGAATCGTTCAACGACTTAGCCAAAATAGTCCCCCATTTCTTCGACAAGCCTACACTTTTCATCAAAAAAGATATGTCGATGATATTTGGGACAAGAGAGATCCATGAATCCAGACCCTAGTTGACACGTAGTGCCTATGACCATGGAGCAAGGATTCACCGCTACAGCCAGAATGATAGCCAATTTAGCAAAACAGTGGTAGACACGAATGATCCAGGTTCAGAATGATAGCCAATTTAGGGAAACAATGGTACACACACCAATGATCTAGATAGCCACATTCAGGTCACAAAGTTGTCTTCGTCTAATCGTTATCGATGTAGGTCGAGAAGATGACCTTGTCATGGTGGCGGTTGAGGTGTAAACATTGTTTTTTTGGATTTTGATGATTTTCATACAATTTTTGGTGAAGTAATTAGGGTTTATTGAGCTATAGTCAGATCCATTGTCAGTATCGGGTACCATCCTCATCACCCCATCGCCACTATAAATTAGTTCGGCAAATATCTCCATGTGGGACATTTTCGCCATTACTAGGAACATCAATACAAGAGCTTAATTTCTCCATTCGAAGATAAGAAAAGGCCCGCTTGGGCTTTGAGCCTGTTCCATAGCCCGGTGTCCTTCAGGCTAAAAGGCCAGAAAATTTGGTCCGGCCTTACAGAATCTGAGTGCACATTTAGTGAGAAATGCCTTACAAAATACATCTCCGTTCCATAATTTGTGTTGTGATTTTTGCATAACACTTAGGAGCCCTAAAGATACCAACAGGGATTTGCCCACCATGTTCCAGCTTGAACACACCGAGCTCTGTCTCTGAGACATATTCCTCTGGGAGAGGATTAGACAAAACCACCGAGTCAGTGTGTGTACTGTGTAGTGTAATGACAGTCTGGTCTGGATAGAAACTTGTGCATATAGATTATACCATAGGCTGTAATAGCTGCTGACATCTGTGGACTTGTATTCACTCTAGGTTTCCACGGACCACTATGATGATACACATTTTTGATGTAATGCAATAGAAATACATCGCCAAGTTCTTCAAGGTTGTCCATTGCCCCGCCACTATCGAGATATGTCATGGTTTGCTCGTAATTGAGCGTAAGAATTATTGCACGGAGGGAGTAGCAATTATAGATACTTTTCTTTAAACGATAACTCCGAGTACTTTCTGTCCCCTACAAAAATCGTCATCACACACCATGTCACATTTTCATGTGAACTTTTGAACACGGCGACGAACTGTAACGAAACATTTGCCTCATGTGGACAAAAACTCAATCTCAGAGATCTTAAAATGATTTATAGAAACTAAAAGAGTCCACATCTTTCAGGACAACCCTTACATCAGTAGAACTGCATTTGTGAGTACATGGTGTGTTATTTTCTAGCCGCGACTTGATCACACGCCTGAACGGTTCAAACAAAAACCTTCTGGAAGTTAAGGGGGAGCATATACCAGCAGAAAGTTCAGAACGCCTCCAGATACACATTGACGGACGGCTCACTCATTGCTTAGTCATAGCAATGTGTGATTCATACGCGTGAGCTGAGCTGCTGGGCAGCAAAATCTCATTCCTGCGATTTTGTTCCTGCGCGTGAGATCTTGTCGCCGGCATGTCTACAGAAAAGGTCTGCCTTGATCACTTCCCTAATATAAACCCCAACTTGCACTGATGCACTCACATAATTGTTGACGAAGTCTCTAGACGCTATTCGGTATTAGATCGTCCCGTGCTATCTACGTCTTTGGATTTGCAAACAAAGATGGCCCTAGGCCGAAGTTTTTAAAAAGGTCAGAGGACACCAACATTTCTCAAAGATTTGAGTTGGAAGAGATCTCATTCAGACTTCAGAGATCAAGTTGGTTTGTGGGTCTCGGTTGCTCGCATAAAACAGAAATCCGAGGCTGTTCTGTCAGATAACAGCTAATAGTAGTCCTGTGCGATTGCCGCTGTGTCCACTGCACATTTAATTTTAGATCCGCAGAGAATCTTTGGCTCTGCATTATTAAGCCTGGATGTTAACTTGGCCTGCGACATCTCGGCATTGTCACAATTACTGCTGCTTCTGCCCTGAAGGCTAGGCTGTTTTGCATCATTATTAGCTTCTCTGTCTGAACAGGCAGAGAACAACTGGAGCTTTCAGGCATGGCTCGACAGAACAACTTGATGTACATAGCTATTATGCTCTCTTCTTTCATTTGAGATGTATAGACTGATTTACAGACAACACATGGGTAGATGACTAACCACATGGAAAACGAACAACCAAAGTACAAAAACCCATTTTGGATCCATTAGAGGTGGTACTTGGTAATTATGACTAGTTCTAACTAGGGATGTGTATCCTATCACTAGACTAAGTATATGGTTTTCTTTTCCCTAGGAGATCTAAAAATATGATCTTTGCAGACAACAATGTGTTTTTAACTGCAACGACCAAACTGTCCAGATGTCAAAAAAGCTTCAGTTCTTCGGGAAGAGCTGGATGTCAAAGCCATCAGGGAAGCCGAGGCCCGGGGTTCGGACAATATTTCCTCCTTTCACCGTCCTCCATCTGACATGACAAAGATACAATTGTTCAGGTTTTGTCTGTTCACAGCGTAAGGTAGACAGAGATATCGTTATATTTACTTATTTACTAGAGGTGACAATCCATACCTGTATTTCGTAACCAAATTGTGGATGAACGTTGCCATCAAAACCTTGGTGAGATCAGTTCCGACGCAGAACCGAAGACCGCCTCCAAATGCCATGAAATGCTTCGTTCCACCGGTGATTTCAGGCTTGCCCTGTTCAACAACGACCAGATCAGAACCCTTGTTTCGATGTGGATTTTCCTTGCTAATATTGCAATTGTTGCGCCGCGCATTAAGTAGCACAACTCATCCGTAGAGACATCCCCGAGAGAGGAAATGCAACTTGATTTCAGTTTAAACAAT
Source organism: Poa annua (assembly GCA_026929855.1). NCBI lineage: Eukaryota > Viridiplantae > Streptophyta > Magnoliopsida > Poales > Poaceae > Poa > Poa annua. The sequence continues at coordinate 81,068,097 of CM049433.1, forward strand.
GGATTGCACTCTGCTCTATATTTCATTCTGTTTTTTTAGTAGGAAATTGTGAAATAGCACATCTGGTTCACCTATCCTACTCAGATACTACTGTCGGTCTAGAACCCTGAACCTCCAAAATGCAATTAATCAATGGCCACAAAATCAACTTGGCTTACTGCAACGTCTGCAACTAACCCGACAGACACTGTGCAGACTTATTCTACTAGAACAGACGAGTACTTGTTTAGTTACACTATTAGACATACTGTATGCATCTGGTACCATTTTGACCTCCTTGTTAAACTACTAGGCAAGGAAATTTCGGCGATGGTTCGGTTTTACATCCTGCATGGGCACCAACCGAAATCGTTCTTGATCTCTGTAGCCAAGTTGGCACTTGGGATCAGAACCTTGATATGTTATACTACTACTTGTACCCCTGCTAATAATTGGAACTCTGCAGTTGATTAGAGTACTAATTTTCCTTGCGATTTCTGTTTTAGCGGTGTGAGACTCGAGGGGAGAATATATGTGAGTTCGTTGAGCAGATCTGATCATGGCACTTCCTACTTCCTTGGTAGCTTCAAACAATAGGCCAGGAACAAACTGAACGACCAGACACCATGACTTGAAGTCTTGAAAGGCCATCAACTTGTAGGCGCATTGAACCCTAACCTACGTATCGTGGACGAGATGCGTGTGTACGGCTGAAGCAAGCAGAATACCATAGTTTGAGAGATCAAATCAAGTGGACGAACCTGCCACCTCCATGGGTTGAACGCCAGTGGATCTTCGTATATCTCAGGGTTTAGGTGCACTGCTGGTGGACACACCATGACACCCCATCCTGCTGGAACTGTGTAGCCTGCAGCAAAGAAGGCAAACAAAACACAGTTAAGATTCTGTACAACCTGCTAACCAGGACCTGTTATGAAAAAAGGTGCCCTGCTTATGCTTTGTGGAATTCGGGACGTCTCCTACTCTCCTACCTTTTATCTCAACATCTTGCAAGGCCCTTCGGAAAATGGCCGGCACGATGTTCGCGAGCCTGACGATCTCCATTATGACCTTCACAAAGGAAATTATGGACAGGGGTGTCAGTTTCAGAAATTCAGAGCTCAGAAACCACATGATAACGGCATCTACAGAAACACAACACACGCTTGAACCTTCCTAAGGAGGTAACATAATTATTTACATGATATTTACTTAATTTTCAACAGTAAACAGTTTTGTTCTAGAATGTCCCTATAAAAGATTATCTATCAGCATCGAACACTGGCAACTGGTTAAACAATCAGGGAGCAACAACTCTGCACTTGCAGAGTTGCAGCATGCGGTGTTGGGCTCCTCCAACTTGGAAACGGCCACTCGCTCGTTCAATCCCATTATTTCTCAAAATATGAATATGTAACTGTGGTGGCAATAGCAGGCAGCTGTACTATCTTAACAAGACAACTTGCAAGCTAAGCTCGTTCAATCACAGTTGCACTAGCTAATTAAGCTAGGGTGTTCAGGAATGCAAGCTAGGCTTACCTGAGACGTGAACTTCATCGATTTGTACTCCACCCACGTGATGGTGGCGTCCGGGTTCTCCCTGTTCCTGATAATCGCTTCGTGCTCCTCCTGCTCACGTAACAAGGTCAATTTGAGCAGTCAGTTTTGCTTAATTAATCTTTGAATGGAGATCAGTTAAATAGGGAGATTTACGGACAGTAACCGTCCGTAATAAACATCAGTGAACTCCGTGACAGTGTACTAACCGTTAGCGCGTCGACGACTTTGGGGTTCTCGCCGAGCAGCTTGACGCCGAGGGTGAGTGCCAGCGCCGTGGTCTCGAAGCTGGCGAAGAGGAGCACGAACATGAGGTCCAGCGCGATGGTCTCTGTCAGAAGCGGCTTCTCCCTCCTGAGTTCCTGGATCACGTGGTCGAAGAAGTCCTCGCACTTCCTCTCGGGATCGGCCATCCTCTCCTTCATCATACCCTTGAGCACCTTCATCGCATTCTTCCTCCCCTGCAAGTTAACATATTTCGTCAGGTTTAAGGAATGCATGCATGTGCGCAGGGACCGTGCGTGCTCATTAATTTAGTGGCTAGCTTTGTCTGTGTAGTACTATTCACTTTGTTGCCATGTTTTTTTTGTTTGCCGTGTGTGCTAAATCGAATTCCCAGTTAATGATAGCTGCTGAAGAGACAGGCAGGGCACAAATGAAATGCACGGCATTGGCATACACACCTCCATGCATTCGTGGTAGGCTGTGCCAGGAATGTTGAGAGGGAACGATATCAAGCCGCGGATGAACGACGTGAAGTTCGTCCTAAGGCTCTCCGTCGACTTGGAGGGCTCGTAGCCGATCAGCTTCTTGGCCGTAAGGTCAAATATCATCTGAAAAAAAGACATAATTAACCTGCATTAGTCATCTATATATGTACGCCGCCTCGATCCAGCTAGCAGACCGAAATCAAATGAATAAGCTGCTGCGCATGGTGATCGATCGATCTTACGGTGGAGAGTCCTTCTTTGATGTCGACGCTGGGCTGCGCCGCCCAGGACGCGAGGCTGCCGCGGCAGGCGGCGTCGGTCTCGGCGAGGAGCACGACCTTGAGGTTCTCCTGGCCGTAGAGGCGGAGCACGAGGGTCTTGAGGTACTTGTAGATGAAGCCGTGGAGGGAGCCGACGTTGTCGCGGCCGAAGATCTCGGTGAAGGTGGCCGGGTACCAGCTCTCGAACAGCTTCCCTTCGTTCTGGAACACGTAGTGGTTCACGTCCGGGTCCGCCGACACCACAATGGGACGCCCCACGATGCTCGTCTTGAACATGCTCCCGTACCTCTTCACCCTGCTCTTCACGAAAGGGGAGAGGTCGCAGGTCGGGTTGGGCTCGAAGAACTGCAGCGTCTCGCCGATGATGGGGATGCCCATGGATCCCGGCGGGAGAGTGCCGTTGCATTTCGGGTGGCGCCACCTGTGCACCCAGTGGAGAAGGGCGAGGACAGCAGCCAATGCTGCACCCCAGAGGGCTATATAGGCCATGGCAGCCATGGCCTCAGGAAGGTTCGTGCTGTAGATTCTCGGGGACAGAGGGATTGTGGTGGTGGTGATCAGGCGGAGAGAAGCTAGCTCAAGATATGGCTGCATGTGCCAAGATATGGGAGCCGGATGCTAGCGAAAGGAGGAGAGGGGTTATGTGTGGGTTTGTGGGGAGTATGAGCTAGGGGTTGCCTTATATAAGCTTCAAAAGGTAATTTAGTCACCATCCCTGAAGGCACCAAAAAGGAAGTCACGGGCTTAGAAAAGGGAGGGAAGAACAATTCTACTTGTATCCCTGCATGTTTGTTATTTAACGAATCACGCCCTTTCACTTCACAAAAATTATTTTTCGAACTATGAGCAAAGAGCACCCACTTGGCCGCTTCCTCTATCTCGTGTTAACCTAAACTGTTTCAACCATCTAGCAACTATCTCATTTTAAAAAACGATCCCACGATTAATATCCTTGTACGAAAGACGGAAAACTAGGTTTCCTACCAAGTAGCCTTTCCTTCATTGTTTTTGTTGCCTTCAAAGGTGTCAGGACTGACCACAGTGACAATGGCCCTCCTTTCCTAAAGGGGAGGGGAACCTTCGGCGGTTGTGACGGAAGGTGTAGCTCCGGCATTAAGAAGCAACCCACGATCAAATTGTTGCGGCATAATGGATGTTACTTCTAGGGTGATGTTCAGTGGCGGAGCTTGGGCCAGCTGGCTGGGGGTGGGGGGGGGGGGGGGGGGGGGGAGGGGGGAGATGGGTTTTTCAGCCATCTTGGGCCAGTATTGGGGGGCAAATAGCAAAAAATCACTAATTTTGAGGGGAAAAGGCCAAAAAGTACTAGATTTTGATGGTTTTCTTCTTGGGTTGGGGGTGGCTGAACGGTACATAGCTCCGCCACTGGCGACGTTGTGTCAGGTGTGTATGACCCTGCTCTCTATCTTGGCGATGCTTAAAGATGATCCCTCCATGGCACGTCAACACAATGGACCTTAGTGACAACATGCGGCCCTCGAGTTCTTCGTCGTTGCTAAGATGTGCACCATGAGATGTTCAGCAAAGGAAGTGGCAAATGGTGTGGTGGCTTGTGGGCGCTGAATCTGATCAACCGTAGTCAGATCTATCTTTCCAATATGGTATGGTGTGACCTTACTTGTATTGCTTGTGGCGTGACCTTGCTAGTATGCCGACGGGAGACCAGATTCACGGGGCCCACCTCCACCCACCACCATTAGCCCCCTCAACCGATGGTGACCAGGGTGGAGGTTGCCACCGTTGCACGACCATCATGCTCGGCTATCTCCATTGACACCTCCCCAGCTGTCTGGAGAGTCACCGTTTCATTAGTCCGATCCTCGACACTTCGGCATCGGGCCCCGCAACAACCGCTAGCCACGCCGGCGGTAGGGGAGCCGCCGGGTTGTGCTCTCTTGGCGGCGCTAGGGTTCTCGCCCTGATGTTGCCTTAGTTAAGAGTTTGTTTTTTCTAAAGAAACTATTTACCATGCATGGACTTCATTTTTGGTGTTGCTACTCGAGTCTTTATTTTAAGGGTGAAAACCCAAGGTTATATCTTTATTTTTTGTTCATGATAAGGATCTTGTTGAATGCATTGTTTTGAGAATCCAGACTTCTCGAGGATGAAAACCTAAGATTCTTGGAGGCGTTGCTTTTGAAGAAACCTCTTTTTACTCCAGATGATATTTTTGGTGGTGGTTAGGGTGATGCTGCTGCGAGTGATTGATCATTCTGGCAGAGTCTTTTTCTTCTTTTTCTTCCTTTTCTTTTCTCTTTGGCAAGTACATCCTTCATGTTTCGGACATCTTGTTGGTGCATATAGTGGACGTAATTTATATCTTCATGATCTAATATATTCGTTTTATTGAGAAAAATGAATTCCTGTTGGAGTCTCAAGAAAGGTAGACCTACGATGAATTCGAGTACAGTACAGTGCGGACAGTTTAACTTTTTGAACCAAGACAAAAAAATCCCATTTTCATTAATTAAGAAGTTTTTTAGAGGTCTCTTACAACCCGTGGCGTGAACGCCGCGGCTAAAACAAAATAATCACTCCTATGACCCTCTATTACTTAGCACTTTTGCACCGGCGAGGCACCAAAACACCACATCTTTCTTGATATTTGTCACTAACATTAAGACAATGGAGGAGGGGTTTCACGCCACGGCTAAAACAAAATAATCACTCTTACGACATTACATTATTAAGCACTTTTGCACCGACGAGGCACCAAATTAACACCACATCTTTCTTGATATTTGTCACTAACATTAAGACAATGGAGGAGTGGTTTCGGAAGATTCTCGCATTTCTTTCTTTCTAAACTTCCGTGAGACAAGCATGACAAGATACTGTTGCGGTGCCAAAATTTAATCATACATGGACATGTGTTGAATTTTAGTGTGTGAAAGGACGACCATGCAACATTCCATTTCTCTGGGACACACGGGTTTGCGGCGGAAGAAGGTACTGTTTCCGATCGGTTCCGCTGGGCGCCAGCATTGGCTGTTGAGAGCTGGCACTTAGTGCTTAACAATTCATGTATAGAGAATAAACATCGAAGTATTGCTAGACGATGAATTTGTCAGATGATGCCACACAAGTGTCAGATGATGCCTTTGTTGATTTGTTTACGGACAGCGTAGGTAGCACCGTAGCAGTGCACCTTATCTTGCTCAATCGAGAGTGAGATCTCACTATTGAGTCTCAACTTCAACTAGAATGGGATCAGTAGTAGGAGTTTACCAGCCATTGCTTGCAGCTGCTGAAATATCATCCTCGGAAACGTGAAAGAGATGATATTCAGATATCTTGCAGTTGCAGGCCATCAGAAATGAGGCATTCATGCAAAGTACATTGTGTTTCGTGGCCGACGTGCTTATCACAAGACAAATGGTTGAATATTCACCGGCACGCCAAGCTGTGAAGGGTACTTGGTGTGAATCATCACTTCAACTTTCTGAACCTGAACAGAACGTCTCTTTCTTCTCCTGGATGTACCAATAAATATGTGTCTCTCAGTCTAATCTCTTACTTTCGGTCTCATTAATGATAGTAGACAATTCGACCAGCTAGCAAGACATAAAGTATGTTGATTAAGTGTTTGTTCTAAGCTACTTTATCTGGAATTCATAGCCTGAATCCAGCCCAGAAGAACAGAATATATCAGACCAATCCTATCTCTTCTGAGAGATCTTCCAGGAAACATCAAGAAACGGCCCGGAACACTGCATTCTACGCGTAAATTCGTCATATGTGCCAAATAGATTCGACGTGGTTGGTGATGTTCAGTGGTTGTCCACCCATTCCAATGGACTTTATTCAAGGTTATGTTTTTCATTCGATGCCTTGTTAACCCAAGAACCCTACACGAAAGGGCAACTACAAGCAAAAGGCCGCACGAATTGTCTGAACTTTTTGCAGCATGTGTCCAAGTTCAGTAAGTAGAACAGCCAGAATCCAGAGAGTCTTGCTGGAACAAGCCGAGGTGCTCCCAACGTTGCAACATGCATACGTGTTCCTCGACGCTTATGGGCACAGATGATTCGGATCCGTATGGGATGGAGGTACGAAACAGCTGGGGACGCGCACGTACAACACAAGTGGCCCCATACCGTACTGCCAGTAACATGATCAACAGCGAAACATCAGAGATGGGCTTCTCCCTTGGTGTATTTATTATTCATCAATCCAGATTCCAGAAGAATGAGATCCAGATTATGGAGTGAAGCGGAGCTACAGTAGACCTGTACATCTGGATTGGAGAAGCATCGAAATTAACTACAAGTGTTATCCCGGCGGCAGCTCTCGTGCATGTCTGTTGCGCCTTCCCAAGTTGCAAGCTTTGCAACTGCAGCGTCAGTGTGCTCTTGTACAACAGCAAAGGAAGGCAGGGTTAGATGAAGAGTAATTAATCAGTTATTGGGAATTTGCGAGCAATTCTGCAGCAACATAGAGCAATAAAACCTTTATATATCCACAAGACAACCTTGACTAAGCTTTTTTTATGAATATTTTTCACAAATTTGTTTGGTTAAACCTCTTCGTTCTAACAAGATGACTCATTTGTCAGGGGTACATGCGAGATGATTCTGATGGTGTGTCGCACTATGGAAACAACAATTACGTCTACGGCCGGGAGCTACGCCGACGGGCAAATCTAAAAAAATACCGTCGGCATAGTTTACAAAGAGCTATGTCGTAGGCATAAAAAGCCGCAGGGTAGCTCCTTTTCTCCATTTTTCATTCCAAATGTCTAATATATAGCCATTATCGTGTCGTCGTTTGTGATAAAGTGCCCTTATTTGACACATAGGTGTATCCAGGTATGGCAAATAACGTCGCCGAACCGAGTTTCCAAACTATTTTTAGAAATATCATATTTTAATTTTTAAGTGTCAAAATGACTTTTTTTTGAAGCAACTATAGAAAATATGGTGAAAAATGGCACCCATATAGTTTTCACATAAATTAATCCATATTTGATGAACAATACATAAATATTAGGAATTTTCTTACTTTCTATCTAAATTCGCCTATAATAACTTTATGCCGATCGAAAATAATTCAAATTTGAACTACAAAGTGTGTGATAGTTTAATCTAAATTTTTTACAAAAATAATTTTAAGGCATATAAGTAGTGGTTACATCACAGAACCATTGATAGTTTTGAATAATTCGACCACTTTCGATGAATAGCCATGGTGGCCATTTTGACAATTTTTAAAAAATATCAAAGAAAGTGAAAAATACTAAAAAAAAATAAACCCTTTGGCATGGAGTTTTTTATGTGTATTAGTTTCTAGGAACAATGATAAACTTGAGTTTGATAAACTTTTCAATAAAAATTTCACAAAAAGGTCAGTAATCTATAAACATGCATAAGTTTCAAGCCAAATGACCAATTTATGACCATTATCATGTCATAGTTTGTGATAAAATACACACATTCAGCAAATAGGTGTGTCATGGTATGGGAAACAACGTCGCCGAACCAAGTTTCCAAATTATTTGTAGAAAATATCATTTTCCATTTATAAGTGCCAAAAATGACTTTTGTTTAGCAAGTACAGAAAACATGTTAAAAATTTCACCCATAAAATTTTCTAATAGTCCATATTTTATGAACAATACATAAATATTAGGATTTTTCTTACTTTCTATCTAAATGCGCATATTTAAATAACTTTATACCATTTTCCGAGAGTAATTCAAATTTAAACTACAAGTATGATAGTTTGCTCTGAATTTTTTACAAAATCATTTTAAGATACACAAGTAGTAGTTATATCACTGAACCTTCGATAGTTTTGAAAAATTCGACCACTTTCGATAAATACCCATGGTGGTCATTTTAACCTTTAAAAAAATCAAAACAAAGTGAAACAATACTAAAAAAGAAACCCTTTGGCAAGAAGTTCTTTTATGTCTACTAGTTTTTAGGAAACATGATAAACTTGAGTTTTGAAAATATTAAAAAACTTTACGGAAAGGTCAATCATCTATAAACATTTATAAGTTTCAAGCCAAATAGTCAATGTATGACCATTACCGTGTCATAGTTACCGAACCAAGTTTCCAAATTATTTTTTCAAATATCATTTTCTATTTTTTTAAGTGCCAAAAAATACTTTTTTGTGAAGCAAGTACGTAAAATAGGGTGAAAAATGGCACCCATATATTTTTCACATAAGTTAGTCCGCATAAATAAATATTAGGAATTCTCTTGTTTCCTATCTAATTATCCTATTTAAATGACTTTATGCTGATTTTCTAAAACTAACTCATATTTGAACTACTTGAACTACAAGTGTGTAATAGTTTGCTATGAAATTTTTACAAAAATACATTTTGGGTACACAATTAGTGGTTACGTCACAGAACCGTCGATAGTTTTGAAAAATTCGACCACTTTTGATGAATAATCATGGTGACCATTTTGACCATTTTTTCTCGAAAAATTTAAAAAGTGAAAAAATACTAAAAAAAACCTTTGCCATGGAGTCCTTTTATGTGTACTGGTTTCTAGGAAAAATGCTAAAGTTAAGTTTTGAAAAACTTAAAAAAAACTGCAGAAAAAAGTGATAAACATGTATAAGTTTCAAGCCAAATGACCAATATATGGCCATTATCGTGTCATCGTTTGTCATAAAGTGCCCGTATTTGGCACATTGGTGTGCCATGGGATGTGAAACAATGTCGCCGGACCGAGTTTCCAAATTTTAGAAATATCATTTTCCATTTTCTAAATGATAAAAATAACCTTTTTGTGAAGCAGATATAAAAAATATGGTGCAAAATGACACCCAGCTAATTTTCATAAAGAGTAGTACATATTTGATGGATAATCCCAAATATTAGGAATTTAATCGATTTCTACCTAATTTCGCCTATATAATTAACTTTATGTTTATTTTATATCAGTTATTGTTTGTTTAAAAAAACATTATTCATGATGCAAAAGAAGACATGGATGTCACAATTGGATTACTCTTATTTTTCTAATCAATTTATACATTTTATTTGTGAAATTCTGATTTCCAGATTTAAAGATATGCAATTTTTCATATTAAATGGAAAAGGAAAAAGTAAAGTAAAATTTATTTTATGGTTATTCATTAAAAGATTATATTGCATAATAATTGTGGTTTATTCAAATATTTTTTTAGAATTCAAACAACTAAGAAGTGTAACATCATGATCCAGTGCCTAATATGATTGATAGGATACTAATAACAACAATATATGACATCTTACTTCGAAACTCGGTAGGAAGGAACTCAATAGTGTTAGGGTTGGAGTAATTTGAAAATGGGTGACCTCCTGGGAAGTTTGATCAGTAGTGGATACTTTGACCTTTAAGTGTGTGATCTGTCCAATTCGAAATTAAAAAGTAAAAAGTAATTTTTTTAAAAAAAAGTAGAATTTTTTAAAGAAAAAAATATGCTTGCTGCAACTCTTATGCCGACGGCCGTCGAGCTACGCCGATAAAAGCTATGCCCTCGGCATATCAATTGATTCCTGTAGTGTCGATCTGTCGGAGGCATAATGTTGCAAATGGTTCACACATTTGGGTTACACATTTGTATACTACGTAAAATTTAGTTGAAAATGCACTAGAATTGGCTAAGCAACATGTCGCAACCTGTTGTCACACTTTGCCTAAGTTGTATGCCGCATCGTTCTAATGCTATCCCTGAACCTTAAAGTTTTGTTAATTCAAAGCTGAGCAATAAATGCCTCTTATATTGTCAGCCCTGAATTACGAGCAAGGTATACAGAATAATAGCATTACATTATTTTCTCGAGGCTTTCACGAACCTAAAGAAAAGGGTGCCAGATGCGTGGAGGACGCGTGCTGCACATATCATTCCATGCGTGCTGGCGCAAGGAGCATTCCCTTCCAGCTAAGCGATGGCTCTCAAGTCTCAACTCAAACTCCCTTGCAAGTAGACTTTCTCGTTTGCGAAGTCCCACACAGAGGGAAAGATAGACTAATTAACTGTGTCAGCAAGCATGAGCTAGGCGTGGTGGGTTTAGGATAATAGTACATGCCCTAACTCCAGAGCGTTCTTGACGTGGCATGTTATTAGCCCCAGCCCAAAGCCGCAAAAAGGGTTGAAAATCGAGTTTAGATACGACTTGACGAGCTGGCCGGGGGCCGGAGAAGAAGTACCCGATCGATCTGTTCCACGATCTCAACCGCCGAATGATATTGCGCGAGTTTCTTCCGAGGCAAGGAATGATCGATCTAGTGGAAGAATGTTAATTCAGAGCAGATCAGTGCCACGGATCGATGTGTTTTTTTTTTATATAGACAGACACATAGGGCAAACAGGATTTGCAGCTGGATCGTTCATGCAGCCAATTGGCAGAGTGCAGCCACGCGTAGGTGAACCCTGGCGTACTGTATCCTAATTGATTTTTGTCAAGCAGCCATGTTGGATTAGTTGCATGGTGGCCAGATCAGGATCTGTGTTAGCTACCTAGCTGATGGAAGATCAACGGGCTTAATGCTTGTTCTGTATTTTTTTAAACGAAGGCAAAAGAAGAAGATAATCAGTTTAACAAACACCAACACCATATGTAAAAACCCACACAACCACAAAGAGCAACAATTGAAGCCAGCAACATCCAAAGTAACAAACTTCTTTTACCTAAACCAACCGTGAACTGACGATTAACTCTAGGAATACGAAGTTGTCGAAGCTTAATTTCCTTGCTAGTCCCTTCTTTTATTTTGCCCCTGAAAGTAATATTTATGAGAGATTTCTCCAACTTTTTGATTACATCCTTCGAAACTTCCCTATCAAGACGCAAGCAATGTCCTTGTCATATCCAGAACTAGTCGCATCGAAATAGGCTTATAAGCCGCAAAGCTGTTGAGAAAATAGTGCCTCAGAGTTAGAAGCCAACACTCATCCAACACAGAGGGTGCCGAGTCCACAACCAAAGCTCGTAACGAGCCTAGCCCCATCAGAAACAGCACATATGAATCCCCACACGAGTCCTGTCACTTTGTGAGAAGTGGGATCGTAGCCAAGATCCCACCTATGTCCCCACCCTCAGAGACAGTCGTCGTAACAAGCTGCGGTGACAGGCAGTGACTGACATGAGTATTTGACATCATATTTTTTGTGCGGATTGTGTTTCTTGACGCCTAGATTAATTTAGCACTGGATATCGCCTTATCGTCCACGGTACCTGCTTCTGAATTTGGTGTTTACATGTGTGGAACTTCAAACGAGTGAAAGTGCATGCATGCCAGACCGTGCGTACGTGACGCAACTGCCAGCCAATCAGAACATGAGAGGGATGTGTGGAACTGCCAGCCATCAAAAGGTTGCATCATTTAGCTTTTCATTTCATGACTATCGGAGCCTTGGAGGGGCGGTGTTGGAACTCCCACCGACAGAAGAGTAGGTTGTCCCCGTCAGAAACGTGGAGAGAACACGACTCGTTACTGTACAAGTGCAAAAATTAGTCACATTTTGCCTGAAACTCATGTGTTATTAACATTCTGACGAACGAACCATATTAAGCCTGTACTTATCCATATCAATGACATGACAAGCAACGGAACTTGAATGATGATTAGGTGAACAGAATCTAGACCGTATTGGCCATGTCCTAGACAGGAGGAATTTATGGAAATGCCCTACCATTGAGTACGGTTTGCTTGCAAGAGAAATAAATGACTCAGTGATCAAATAATAATAATACTAGTCTATTATGGTTCCAGAGGGGGTATAGCATGATCCACTCAAACACTACAGTGGAAATGTGTTGAATCAAGAGTAGATATGTGAACATAATCTAGGCCATATTGGCCATGTCCTAGACATGAAAAGTTTGTGTATATATGTTTCCCATATTAATTATGATTTTCTTGGGTGTTTACGTATCCCTACAATTGTAGACTTAAGATTTCATCTCTCAACCCTGATACCAAAAATCATCGACAAATTGGTCCAAGGACTTTTATCAAATTTGTACGGAAATGCATGTCGATGGTTTCATAGACGCGCTACAACCTCGTCAGGAGAATTTTTTTGAAATTAGCAAAAAAATAAAGAAGAAAACAAAATCAGAAAAGTTGAGAGTGTACAAAAAATCAGAAAATAGTCGGAAACCCTTTGTAAAAACAAGGCAAATCAATGTAATAAAAATTCAACATGATGAAATTTTGACCAAGTTTATTAGACAAAAAATTGAATATCTACAATACCAAATCAATATTATAGATTCACCAGAAAATATATATCCATAATGTGAAATAATTGATGATGTGTATGGTATAAATATGGGACAGCGACATATTTGTGATTTTTAATTGACACAAAATCAAATATGTTGGAAGCAAAATAAGTTTTCGAGTATTTTTCATCCCAGACGTATTAGGTATTTTTTTGGCAACGACCAAAGTAAGTATTTGTGTATGATTGGAATATTTACAAAGCTACTCTTTTGAGCGAAAACAATAGGTCTTCCTACTGGGTATATTTATATTTGTAGAAGTTGATTAGTTTGGCTTGTTTCTACATAAGGCAACATCTACAAGGCTAAAACATTCGGTTGGTTGATATAGCTAGCAAGCACAATTATATGGCATTCATTTCGAATAATAAGGAACCTAAATTCAATAAAAAGATATTCATATGGGCAATCCTTACATTTCCACTTATATATGTCCAAAATTGATCCAGAGCTAAAAACTGCTGGGATCGCCCCTAGTCTATTAGGTTCACATGATGAAATAAAAAGTCAACATGATGAAATTATGACCAAGTATATAGATAAAATAGTGACTAACTACAATACCAAATCGATATTAATAGATTCACCAGAAAATATATTTCCATAATGTGAAATAAGTGATGATGTGTATGGTACAAATACGGGACAACGACATATTTCTGATTGTTAATTGACATAAAATCAAATATGCTGGAAGCAATTTTTTAGTATTTTTCATCCCAGCCGTATTAGGTATTTATTGGCAACTACCAAAGTAAGTGTGTGTGTACGATTGGAACATTTCCATGTTAGAAGCTACTCTTTGAGCGGAAACAATAGGTTTTACTAGGTATATATATTTGTAGAAGTTGATTAGTTTGGCTTGTTACCCCGCAAAAAAAAAATAGTTGGGCTTGTTTCTACATAAGGCAACATCTACATGGCTAAAACATTCGGTTGGATGATATTGCTAGCAACCACAATTAAATGGCATTCATTTCGAATAATCAGGAACCTAAATTCAGTAAAACGATTTTTTTTAAAACACAGTACAACGCAGACGCTCACATACATGCGCGCACACTCACCTCTATGAACACACACGTGCACACCCTACCCCTATGAGCACCTCCGAAATACTTAGCCGGCGGATTAATTATTGAGATTGACGAATTCATATGGGCAATCCTTAGATTTTTACCTATATATTTTCAAATTTGCTTCCAGAGCTAAAAAAAATGTTTAGATCGCCGCTGCGGAGGGAGTACAGGCTAGTCTAGTAGGTTACTGAGCTAGCGTCGCTAGGTAAGTTCAAGCTGATAAACTAAGTGATCAGCTAGGTAAGTTTAAGCTGATAAACTAAGTGATCGCGTACTTGTCGTGATCTTGATTCGATCGCATGACATAACGATGATGGTTGTTCGCATAAGAAGAAGAAAATGAAGTTGTCGTCTGCCCTTTTTTACATCCCTTTGCCAGTTGCGCCGCGGTTCCTTTGATCAGCAGCAGAAGAATCTGAGTTCTAGATATCAGAATTCTGGCTGGATCGTTTTACTTGGCGGGGAATCGTTCCGGTTTTGACTTTTGAATCAAATCGTGAGAATAATCTGCAGATCCAGGCTCCAACCTGTAGCACAGCAATCTGATTAAGATGGCCCAACAAAACGGCAGCCGCGTCTCAGTGTTCCCTTGTCGTGCTGACACCGCGTGAGTTCAAAGTCTGGGCGTGTTGCAGCACCGCTCACTAGTTTACTGTAGGGCACTGGCGGAGTCACGGTCACGGCAGGGCTCTTGTGAGATTGCTTCTGATATGCCGCTTACTTGTCATCCTTTCATTTGGCCCCTACGCCACATGCATGGTGTAGAGAGAAAAGTGGCGACTGCTCCATCTTGCATTCCCGTTCCTAGCCCTTTGACCGTAGAGGAACATTGAACTCATTCATATGATAACACACAGTTCCCAAGTCCCAAACTTCTTGGAGATCAAACGAGAAGCTGGATCGCTGAACTTAAGAAAGCCTGTTGACATATAGGTAGATTGAAACCCATGTGCAGTTCAGAAAAAACAGGGCAGTTCCCGTTCATCATATATTAGCACCTTATTAATAAAGGTTGTATGCATCAATAGATGCAGAGGCTGGGATTTCCCCTTTTCGAAAAAATATATTAGCACATTTTTAAAGGAATACTAATTCCCACAATAATTAATGTTGGCGAACATAAATATTTTGGGAGATTTTCCTTTGACATTTGCCGCGGCAATTTATGATGATTGTTCTATCATTTGGAGTGATTTTGGTAGAGTTCCGGTTCAATATTGTAAATAATAGTGAAGCCAACGTGGTAGCGCATGAGTTAGGTAGGAATGCTTTTGTTTCAAATTCAGCTTGTACCTTGGTCGATCAACCACCTAGCTTCATGTTAACAGCTCTTATGAACTATATATGTAACTATGTTTTGCTCTTTTTTCTTCTTTTTTTCTTCAAATTATGGCAAGATCGAGGCGGTCAAAGTGTATCATTCAAAGGTCAGCTCCTCTATACAGCATGCGTGCAGCTAGCTAGCGAGGCTGGTCAACATGCTCGCACACGTACTCAACGTACACATATCTCCGCTCTGCCTCACGCACGACACGGCCAGGAACGAGTTTATGAAACGGCCGGGACCTTTTCCCGTTGGAGTCTCTTCACCTCCATCGGACGTGCCTGCGAACATCGATATGGAGTTTTCTTCTTGTTTTTTGACCGGATTCTTCGAGTGGAGATTAAGATTTTGACCGTAAAGGTTCTAGAATGAGAAACCATGTTACGCTCGCATGGTAGTACGTAGGAGACAAGTGATATTGTCATGACATACGCATGTTCCATTGACTATAATGTGTGTTTGGTTTTGGAACCAAGTGTAATGGAATGGTTACATTCTACTAGAATGGAATGTCACGGTTCCATTCCATCCGGGTATTTGGTTGGAGTCAATGAGGTGGAATGGAATGATGCTAAAACTATTTTGGTTAGAAGTGTGAGATGGGATAAAGGTGGCTCAAATCACGTGTTTAGTGAAGAGTGAGTTTACGACAATCATTACTAAAATCAATGAATGTTCCTAACATTAAGCACACCCATCTAACACTAATTAATCTTTTTTCGAGAAAAAAACTAATTAATCTTCTCACGATCTGACCCACGATCATACAGACGATCTAATCAGATCTAATCATGCAGGCCGAAAAAAAAAAACTAATTAATCTCCTCACGATCTGACCCACGATCGTACAGATCGATCTAATCTACCGCAAGTCCGCAAGCATGCAAGCCGCTCGCCGGCCAGCTCGGGCCGTCTTCGTCGCGATCTAGCTGCCGCCGCTCACCGGCCAGCCGCGCCTCCCGTCGTGCTGACCGCGTCCGCCGCGCCTGCTAGCCGCCGGCCGTGCTAGCCGCAAACGCCACATGCTAGCGACCGCGCCGCTGGTTCACACCGCCGCTGTCATGCCTGCTATCTGGTTCCTGTCGCCGATGAGGGAGGGTGTAGGAGAGACGAGGCAGAGAAGAGGCGGTCGCCGATTAGTAAGGCTAATTTTTGTGGTCAGCGAGCCGTTCCACTCGGTCCGGCCGATTTGGAGGAATGGCTCCGTTCCGCATATTGAGGGAATATTCCCTTCCTGAGAACCACCTCATTCCATTCTATTTTCTAACCAAACACAGGAATGGGCTGTAGGTGTGGAACGGTTCCATTTCATTCTACGTCGTTCCAAAACCAAACACACCCTCGGTGAGTGTTTTACTTGTTAGGTCGTGCAACAGGGGATCGCCTATTTCCCGACCTGGTCGGGAGCGATTCCCTCCCGCACAGGGTACAGCTATATGGGCCGGCCCAACAAACTGCTCATTCCCCCTGCCTTTTTTTTCTTCTGTTTTTCTTTTCAGCTTTTACAGAAAAAATGCATGATGAAAAAATAAAACAAAAAAAAGGATATTCACATACGGACAATATTTGAACGTGCACGAATTTTCCAATGTGAACAATTTTCAATTTTTTTTTCAAATCTGAACATTTTTTATTTGAATAATTTTTAAATATGAACAATTTTTTAATATGAATAATTTTCGAATTTAAACAAAAATTTAATGTGAACATTTTCAAATTTTAACAATTTTTTGAATGTGTACATTTTTCGAATGTGAACAACCTTCGAATTTAAACAAATTTTGACTGTGAATAATTTTTGAATGTGAATATTTTTAATTTTTTTCAGAATATGAATACATTTTGGATTCCAAAAGCATTTTTAATTTCTAAACTCAGAACATCTATTAAAAAAATTAAAAGGTCAAAAAAGAAAAACAAAAAAGAAAACGAATAGAAAAAAGAGAAGAAACAAAACGTTCTACTTATCTGAACTGGGCCGTCCCATGAACGAGTGGGGGGGGGGGGGTGTGTGGGAGGGAATACTGCACGACCTAGGCGTGAAATAAGATTTGCCCAGGCAAGGTGTCCGAGGTGCTCCTAGTTCACGACCTGGGCGGAGCGCATTCCGCTCCGCACAGGGGAGAATTGTGTGGGCCGACCCACCAACTTGCTCCTACCTCCTGACGTTTTCTTTTCAGTTTTTACAGAAAAATAACATGATGAAAAAAAAGAAAAAATCATATGAACAGTTTTTGAATGTGAACAAATTTTCGAATGTAAACTAATTTCAAATTTGAACATTTTTTAATCTGAATAATTTTTGAATGTGAACAATTTTCGACTTTGAATTTTTTTAAATGTGAACAATTTTGTAATGTGAACATTTTAAAAAATTAACAAATTTTTAATGTGAACACAAAAAATTCTATGAACAGAAAAAATAGAAGAGAAAAGAAATAAATAATTTAAAAAACGAAAATTTATACAAATTACGAAATAGTAAAAAAAGAATGAAAAAAAGATCCAAAACAAATAAAAACAAAAAAGAAATAGAACAGAAAAAAGAAAAAGAAAAAAGATAGAAAGAAAAAGCATACCTGTTGGGCCGGCCCATAAAAGTTCGGGGTGGTCGTGCACCAGGTGTCCGTCGCAAAACATCTTTGTGCGCGAATGCTTCCAGGCCTAATCAAGGTGGGGGTCCAATGGGCCTGGCAGAGACTGCTTATGTCAAGAAGGCTCAAAAACAAAATATAGGCATAAAACGTGCTCACCCTAAAAAAAAAAGGTATAAAACGTGCTGCTGCCCAGGTTCGAACTGGAGACCTTCAGTGTATAAGACTGACGTGATAACCACTACACCACAGCAGCTAGGACGTACATTTCTGTATATGTTTATTTATTTACGAATACAATTATAACATACGTCAAATCACGTGATGAGGCGAATACAATTATAACATACTTCACCACTGGCCACAGCAGCTAGCACGTACAATTTGATATATATTGATTTATCTACCGTTACAATTATAACATACGTCAAATGTCACCAAGGAGATGGTTTTGCAAGATTATAATCATATTAGTCTAAATGAAAGGGTTAAGGAATATGCATGGTGGGGTACCCATTGTGTGTATGTCACAGTAAGGCGGGTGTTCTTTGGCACTTGTTACTCAAACATGAACTGGCATGTTTAAATATTTCTTAGTATGTTCTGTACTAATTCTCTCTAATTTTGTGTATCCTTAAGCTACCATGCTAATGAGGGCGGCTTGGCCAAAGACTTGCGTCATGCAGTGTCGTGCACTAATGTGGAGAGAACGAGATCGATTGAGGGCGCAAACGACAAAAGACTTGCGCCATGCCTGCTACAAGGGGTTGCTTTCTGAGAGGATATGCTCTCAGGGAGTGGAGCTATCTCAAGGTGGTCGGTGATGTTGGATGTGTGCTGGTCACCGTGTTGGCATGTTTGTCGTGTTCCAACAAAAAGACAAACACGTCGGGAAGGGGTTGTCTCGCGGGTGTTTTATACAAGATACAAGACATCAAGAATAAAGATTCAACATAGAGGAGATGCAGGAAATTCCATGTCTGACAACCATCTTTTAAATAGAAGAGAGGGGGTTGGGGGTGATCAAGAAGAGCAGTGATTCCAAACCGTGGGTTTGAAGTGACATGTGGGACCATGAACCACTGACAAAGAGAGAGAGAGGGTAGAACCGACGATGGGTAAGAAAGAAATTCAAACCTAGTTGATTTATAAATCTACCCATGATTCTTGGCTAGGGTTCTTTGTTCTTTCCTGACTGGCCCACGAGGCTAAACATGCGATGATGCACCTTGAGATTTTTCTGATTTTTTTTGAAGAATTTCACATGATCATTTGCTTCACTTGTCATTTTGCCTAGAGTTTTGTGGTTTAAGTTTGATTTTTTTTATCATACTGTAAGGTTTGTCTAAAAACTGAGCTAAAAATACACCTCCACATATTTGGAGATATTTCCAAGAGCTTTTAGAATAAAATTATTCATGGCATAGCCTTTTCCTATTTCTGCCTCTTTTTAAATTAATTTAAATAGGTACTTATATAGTCTCAAACATACTATTTTTGAACTAATATAGGTAATACATCGTGTAAAGGGCAAACCTCAAAAGTTTTCTTTTATAATTTTATGTGTTGAAAAGGAATACCCTTTTGGAGTAATGGCTTTCTTAGGGTTTTGGAGATAAAAAATAATTTCAAAAGATTTTTTCGTCAAATAAAATACTATGATATAAATATTTAAAGGTTTGGTCACCTTCGAGATCATTTGGATGAGTTGGGGATGATTTTTCTCAGTTGGTCTTGGTTTAGGTTACTATAATCAATCGATAAACAAGATTTTATAGTCAAGAAAAAGCATAAATACCAACACACTCAAGATACTTTTGTTGTTTCCAAATATTTGACCTTTATTTAATTCATCTTGTGGTTACAAAATCTCGGGGTGTTAAATATGTTGAAACTAGGACGTGATCCCATACAAATGCCAATAACAGTTACTCATATATGCTCTTTGTTTCGCGTCACCACACTTTCCGGAGAGACCAAGGGAACTAACTCTGATTCCTTCTTCCTACTTGCAACTTCTCTTTTACTTTGCTTTGCAAACTTAAGTTCACTTTTTTTTTACTTGTTGTTTTAGTCTTCTCAAAATGTAGTAATTATCTTTGTTTCTTTATTTTTGTTCAGTCCATAGAAAGTTATATAAGTGATAATAGCTTAAGAGAATAAATAGTTTTACCTTCTTACTCTTACGGTTCGGTACTATAGTTCCATTGATGTGTGCTACAACTATCCAGTGCACTTCGGGGATATTAATTAGAATATTGATCCTATACCCAGGGGGGATAGCTACCCATGTGCCATCCCACCGTTGGATCCTCTCTCTATTAATTATATATAGATCTAATGTTGGTTAAAAAACTTACCAATGAATACTAACTAGAGTATTTTTCGTCAACCAATGTGTACACAACCCTTGGATCTGTTTGGCACATGCCCAAGTTTTTCTTACGAAATCATGCACTCAGTTCCATTGAGTTCGCATATGCTTAATGCTACCATGCAGTGGAGGAAGAGTAATATCTGAATCCTGTTGAACTCTGCTCCCACCATGCCCCATCTGAATGACATGAAGTTTTTTTTAGCAGAGTGCCCCTGTTTGACCCATCCTTCTGCAGATAGTAGAAATAAGACACCAAACATGCCTACATGTGATACACGATCCCATACTCAATAGTTGCATAGCTTACAAATATCATCAAGATGATTGGATGATGAAGGTAAGCAGAGATAAGAAAAAGATGCAGCTCAGCGCGCACTTGTCTCCACCATCAACTTTTGCATGTCAGGTGACGGTTTATATGCTAATTAACCAAAAAGTAGATAAACTATCGATAGGAATCCCTTATTATTGAACATGTGGTGGGACGCAAAAATCTAAAAATATCTAGCCCAATACGTCCTAAACTATTTGATCCCTAGGGATTATCTGGATGTGATAGCCCTTTGGAAACACGATTTCTGATATGCGTTGCACATTTCCTCCTTTGATCTCCTTCCATCTGCCCAAAACTTAGTAGATAAGCAACGAATTTGGATTATGTACTGAAACTAACATAAATTTGATTACACGGTAATTACCTATAATTGGTCACCAAGTTGTGAAGGAAGAGCGCTATTTGAATCCTGCTGAACTCTGCTCCCACGCAAAGCCTTATGCCCCCTCCGAATGGCATGAAGTTCTTCAGCAGAGTGCTCTTCTTTGACCCATCCTGTATATTTCGATTAGTAATGACATGTAAGGTATATCTGTATATTGTGGTTGAGGATTTTCTTTCACCAACCTGCCACCTCCATGGATTAAAGGTCAGGGGTTCTTCAAACAACTCTGGGTTCAGATGGACAGCCATGGGACTGATCATCACCAGCCAACCGGCGGGAATCGTGTAGCCTATGTCATGATAAATTTATTTGCCCGATTACTAGTATAAATTTATGTGCTACAAGAAACAAAACTGATTTACATGTTTAAGCAGATGATGAATCATCTAAGCTGAGAGTACCTTTCACTTGCACGTCTGTTAGTGTTTTCCTGAATATTCCAGGGGCCACGTTACTGATGCGAGCTATCTCATTCGTAACCTGCAGGGGAACGTTTGCTTGAGACGTGTATATGCATGGTGCATACACAACAGAACTATGCTCTAAGCCTCTAACTTGCTACGGACCAGTCTGGTTATTGTCCAATGTCCTACGACTAAACCTGATGAATTCCTAAATTGTGTACTCAAGGTACAGATGAACTGATACGTACCTGAGCAGTAAATGTCATGGACTTATACTCTTCCCATGTGATCCCAGAACTAGCACCCTCTCTTTTCTTCAGAATCGCTTCATGCTCCTCCTGCAGGAAGGTGCACCTTGTAAGTAGTCTACCGCCTTTGTTATTTAACCATTCAAATTCAAGTATTAACATAACTAGAGCTACTGTCACTGTACTAGCATAAGATTGGTAACATTATATGACAGAGTAGGTGCAGCAAAAGCAGTATTAATAACTTGTAGCAGTATAGGAAGACTCAACCTTGAGGGATTCAACTACATTGGGGTGTTCGCTGAGGAACTTCATGGCGACCGTGAGCGATGACGATACAGTGGCGAAGCTGGCGAACAAGAGGGCGGCAACCAAGTCTACAGCAAATTTCTCACTTATCATCCCCGTTCCACTCCGCAGCTCGTCAACCACCTCATCCATAAAATCACCGTGTCGCTTTTCAGGTGTACTGAGCCTCTCTTGCAGTAGGTCTTTGAGCACCTTCTGCACGTTTTTCCTTCCCTACAGAAGTGTTAAGATAAACAATCTGTCATGCTTGCGTGTTTCTGAAGACTGACACTCGATATGTTAGGTGATGTGCGTATAAGTACATAAGATATGTTAGGTGATGTGCGTATAAGTACACAACATAGACAGGCACCTGTATGCATCCGTAGAATGTTGTCCCAGGGAAATACAGCGGGAAGGAGACCAACCCCTGGAAGAAGGCATCAAAGTTCTTCCGCAGTTTCCTTGACTTCTCAGGGCTGAAACCAATCAGCTTCTTGGCTGTTAAATCAAAGATCATCTGCATGGCCATGGCAGGAAGGCAACAACTATCAGTTACCAATGTATGCTAGTACTAAAGTTTTAGAAAAGGGGAAAGTTGTGATTTATCACCATTTACACGTCCCTATATATCCAGACCATCTATTTTCGTGTTGAGATCTGTGTACAGACCTTTTATTTTTTTGTATGAAAAAAAAGCTTGGAACTTTTAAGGCCGTCAATTTATTGGAACTACAATGTATGAAAAATAAATTACCATAAATTACCATAAAAACTTAAAACTATAATATTTATCTATAAAATCCTCATTTAGATATTTAGAGTGCACAAAAAAACACAAAGTTATTCTCCATACATTACTCCACTACATTGTTGATTTGCAAAGTTTCACTTTTTTTGGTTTGGCTTCGGCCGTTGTAAATAACAAATAATCTATCTAACGTCCGTGCCTTACGGAACTCCTTGGCGGATGGATGTTACGAATCTCCCCTAGCTACAAGCAGCGAGACAAATGTCATACATACATTCCCACGCACCGATAATTGAAAACAAATTATCTCTTAAACCGTCAATTCAATTGACGATCCGTTTCCACCGTTAGATTCGTACCGACTAATATTTTTAAATAAGATCCGTCTTAATATGTTTTGACAAAAAAATTCAGCGCCAATCGTCAGGTTATAATACTGTAGGTAACATATTACTAGTTACTACCACCAAAATAATACATATTTATCATGTAATTTTTACATATTTTTTTGTTATAACCATGATCTACATTTCCAAAGAGTGAGAAATTGATCCACTCTAAACACGTAAAATATGAAATTACCGTCATGAAAGGATATATTGGCAGTAACAAAGTTAAAAAAATCAGAGAAATATTTGATTTTAACATGATAACCAACTTGATACCTAGCTGGTAACCAAGTGACAATAATTTGGTAGCTAGGGGTTCGAAAAAAGGTTATCAAAACATCTCAAGATGAGATCTACTATTGAAAATCTCATTGCAAAAAAGTCAACATATTTTGAAGTTTGGAAACCAAAAAAAATCTATGACTGCATGCATGTATGGCTCAATTACCATATTTCCGTGCCGATAGAAAGCTAATTTGGACCCTTATCAGCATGGTCCTTTATTTTAAAATAAGAAAATGTTCCCCGTTTGTTAAAAAACGCTGGAATGTCAACACAAAAATAGACGGTGTTCAGAAAAAGAAAACTCTCTCGACTCTTTGAACAAAATGGTGGCTTTAAATTATATACTTACGTCGGCCACTGCGTTCTTGACCTCGATGCTAGGCTTCGTGGCCCACTCCGCTAAGCTCTGCGCCACGTTCCGATCCATCTCGGCCAGGAGCACATCCCTGATGCTCTCGAGGCCGAAGAGCCTGGACGAGAAGCTGCGGACGTACTTGTGGACGGAGCCGTCGTACGAGGCGATGCTGTCCTTGCCGAAAATGTTGTTGGTCGTGTCCGGGTACCAGCTCCGGAACAGCTTGCCTTCTTGCTGGAAGATGAAGCGGTTCACCTCGGCGTCCATGGAGACCACCACCGGCTGCCCTACCAGGCTCGTCTTGAACACAGGCCCGTACCTGCAGTGTACACAGCATGAATGCAATGAATTTCTTTAACCATACTCCTGCTGCTTAAGGTAATTAGCGGATTCGAAGTTTTGCTAGTGCTGAACTATCAATAGCAATAGTTGCTTTAAGGTACTTGGTCAACTTAATTACCTTTTCAATCTTTGCTTGTAGAAGGTCGGGACGTCCAGCGAAGGGCTTGGCTTGAAGAACTGGAAGGTCTCACCAACGATAGGGAAACCCATGGAGCCAGGAGGGAGCCTCCCATTTTTGCATTGGGGATTCATCCATCTGTACACGCAGTGCAGGATCCACCCTGCTACGACAGTTGCAAGGCCCAAGAAGGAAGCATATGGCACTGACGAGTAGCCTTCCATCTCTAAGCTAAAGGCTTTCTGGATCTGGAAGAGTAGTCCTGTAGTAGGAGGGACGGTGTTTAAGTAGGCAAGGTATGCTCTGCCTGCGGCTCGCTCTCCGGGTCTCCATGCTCAATCTGGTCAACGGTGATCAACAGCTAATCATCCACAATACTTAGCTCTGAAAACTCATCCGCACGATAAGGGGGCACTTTTACGTTTGCACACATTAATAAGATAAAATCATCACTTTATAGCGAAATGTTTGAAAAAAATACCACCTTTCATTTTTTTAGCAGATAGCCACCACAATTGGTTTCAACATTCGCAAATACCGCTGATCGTGAATTGACGACCGAACTGACAAGCTGGACCCACCCGTTAGGCCGACTTGGCAAGCTGAGTTTGAGGCAGTTGACAACCGTTTGCGTAAAACGGTTTTGACGTGAATGGTTCAGAAACTCACCACTCTACGTTTTCAATTGAAAAAAACCCACCACATTTTATCTAATTCGCTATGTAAATTCCACTAGCTGCATGCATGGCCCAATCATCCCGATTGGGGCACGTTCTCGCGTTGCTTGCTCCAAGTATCGACCAACCTACCACCACCACGTTGATCGACCTACCTTTTACTCCCTCCGTTCCAAATTAATTGACTCAGTTTACAAAACTGAGTCAATTAATTTGGAACGGAGAGAGTACGTTTCAATTGCAAAAAAAAACACCACAGAGTTGCAGTGCTGCAGCAATTCTGGAGCAGGGACACCGTGCTCTACACGAAACAACCTGACCAAAAAATTGATTGCGATAACTCTGTCGATCTGAGAACAATGCTGCACAGAAAACAGTGTTCTGTAGTGCACGTGTTTAACACATTACAAAAACAGTCAACTGGTCCTTCCGATCAGATCGATCGAGATGTACATTTATTCATTTAAGTGCTAGTGGAGATGTACATTTTACGACTATATATTTTGACCAAACGGAGTCTCGATCCAGATTATCAGATCGATAGATCCGATCGTCGTCGGTGCCAATCAACTACCCATCGATATAGTAACGTTGTAAAATCCTACCCGTCAACAAAAAAATAACGTTCTATAATCCTGCATTCCTGCTCCAACGTACTACGAAACTACGTGGTGCGTTGCACTAGACAAAGACATAGGGCACTCGACCTCGCTCTGGCGTGACTCATGGACGACATTGGGCCCCTATCAACGGCGATGGCAGTTGCCTTCTCACACTATCTATTCCCTGATGCGATGTCGCCGAAACTACAACTGGCGGACACATATGTGCCAGCCCAACCACGAGTGTCCGCTCAAACTGAGGCGGGAGTTTGCCTCTCTCTGATCCTCACCGCACTCCGTTTAACTGGCGGACACACATCGATATAGTAACATTGTATAATATATGGGTCTTGATGGAAACCAAATACCAACAAGAGAAAGCGAAAAAAGCTAGCCTCCCAGGTCGCTTGAAGCGACTCCGGAGGCGCCGCCACCGCCGCCTTAGGAAAACCTCTCCAGCAGCCTCGTTCGCCTCGCCGCCGTCAGAGGAGGCCGTCCAACCGGCGGACGACGGCGGTGGGGCGTCTCCGTCCGTTTTTGTTTCCTCTACGCTCCTGGTTCCTCCTCCGCGCTGCAAGTCTCTCCATCCGACACTGTCGATCTACGTTGCCGAACTTCTGATCTGCTGTTGCTCCTGGTCGCTGATCCTGATGTGTGTTGACGGGATCGACCGTGACATGTAGATCCTTGGCATAGCGACCAAGGCATGCAGGCTTGGATGCAATCCATCAACGGATCTAGCTCTTGCATGTGTGCCCATGGCTGCGCACTGCCATGCGGCGTGAGCTGCCGTGGCTTCGGATTGACGTCCAGCTGGTCTCAGATGTGATGCCGCACCACCACGATTGCTGCGGCCTAGGTTTCTAAAAATCCCAAATTTTGTTGACACCATTGGTAAGTCGACATGGCAAAATTGCTTTGATGACTTTGATGCTGGCAAAAGATGGGTATGTTCCGGAAGTCTCCTTCGGCGATCTCGTATGGATTTTTATATCTACAGACTGCTGGATTAGATGAAGTTCGGTCGCGTCGGAGGGAGCGGCGTGAAGCTCTGTTTCTGTTGCCATCATGGGCAAATCCATGATGAAGTCGGAGACGGAGAATGTTATGGAACCTCATATTGGAAGATTAGTAATGGTGATTGGAGGCTTTGCAGTGATCAGGACTTGCCTAGAGATTCAAGAATTGTAGCAGCGATATGTAAGTGGGGCGATAGCACAGCTGAAGTCCAAAGTCTTAACTTTTTTCAGGGTGAAAACCCAAGGTCTGGCCTTAATTGATTGTGCCTGGCAATGACTTTATTGAAGACATTGTCTTGAGAGCGGGGACTATCTCCAGGGTGAAAACCCAAGATCTTCGATCGGGCGACGATGGTGTTTGCGCACTATTTTCTTGAAGACGTTGCTTTTGGAGAATCTGTACATCAGGTGTTGTATTGGTGGTGGTTGTGCTGCTGCTGCAAGGACTGAAACTCTGTAGCAGGAATTTTATTTTTATCTTCTTATTTTTTTGTTGGATGTGTGCATCCGTAATACCATTAGGATATTACGTTGTTGTAGAGACTGGGTGTAATTGGTATCTCCGCGATATTAATAAATACTCTTTATCTAAAAAGTAACATTGTATAATCCTGCACTACGTGGTGCGTTGCACTAGACAAAGACACAGGGCACTCGACCTCGCTCTGGCGTGACTCAAGGACGACATTGGGCCCCTATCGACGGCGATGGCAGTTGCCTTCTGCCCTTCTCACACTATCTATTCCCTGATGCGATGTCGCCGAAACTACAACTGGCGGACACACATGTGCCAGCCCAACCACGGATGTTTGCTCAAACTGAGGCGGGAGTTTGCCTCTCTCTGATCCTCGCCGCACTCCGTTCAGCAGGCGGCTGCGCCCAACACACGCGTCGTCACTATGGCTGCCTCCGAACAGTTCCTTTCTGGGGTTGTCTATCGTGTGTTGCACTCGTCTGGTATGCTTGTCCCGCTCCAGGATGTCAACTGGGCGAATTTCGCCCCACCAAAAGTGTAGGTGTTCTTCAAGATCCTCCGCCTCGGTAAAACGAGGACCGTGCCCGCTTGTTCCGTCATGGTTGTGTTCCCGTGCCGCACTGCCCGTTCTACCCTAGGGATTAGCATATCCTTTGAAGTCGATGATGGGGAGGATGAAACCCTCACAAGAGGCCAGATGGGCAAAATATTGCAAAAGAGAGGAAGAAGAGAGGAGGCGTCGACAGATCGATGCCTACAAGGACGATATTTGTGCTATGATTGAGACGAAGAAAACACTACCAGCCAAACACAAAGAAGAGAAGGCGGCTCGGTGGAAATGAGCTCAAATTATGGAGAACGAGAAGTGGAGGTAAAAATTGGTGTCCGGAGAGAGGAAGGTGAAGGCAGACGAACGTAGGCTTGCCCTTGAGGATCAAAAGCTGGCAAAAGACAGGAAGGTCGACGAGCATGCTATCATGTTCAAGAATCCAAATATTATGGATGCAAATATCTTCAGGGGCCTCGCGGATTGCGCCGGTGCGAGGTGTGCAACTTTCTCCTGGGAAGCTCATCATCGAAGTGAGTCGCCTCTTCCTCGAAGTTTTGGGGCGACTGTTTGGCATAGGCCGACATGGTTTTCGGCATCGGTTGCGGTGGGGGCTTCCTCGGCGGTCGTTGAAGGTGAAGTCGGAATCGCTTGCGCGGGGAGGAGTGATGACGATGACGCTCGATGACAACCTCGACTTTACTCTCTTCTTCCCCGCTAATGAACCGGTCAATTCTCCTCTTCTTTTTTAATAAAATGAGCCAATGTTGTCTGGATTGTTCAAAAAAAAATTATGGATGCCACGGAAAAGAGGTATGGGAGTCACTTGTGGAGAGATCGTGGCCAAGCAGAGGTCTCTCCATGGAGGTGATGGTGGTCAGTGGCGGCGCCACCAGGGGGGCGAGCAGGGGCAGCCGCCCCCCCTCACCACGATGCAAAAAATTGACTATATGTAGTTTATACGTAGTCTGCCCTGGCAATACGTGAAAGAAAGGGATAAAAAAAGAAAATGCAAATAGCGGGGAGAGCAACAGACCGAACAGCACGACGCCACGACCCGATGGTCGCTCCCCGTCCCCGCGATTCCCCAAATCTGCTCGCTCCGCCCTCCTCTCTGCTCCTCCCGATCTGCCCTCCTCTAGCCTTCTCGATCTGCCGCCATCGGTCCTCCCTGCTCACTGCCGACGGGCGCCGGCCGCTCCTCTCTGCTCCTGCTCCCTGGTTGATCCGCCGTCAGCCGCCGGCCCGCCGCCGCCCCCGGTATGTTCTCTCCTGCGGCCTGCTCCAACTCCAATCGCCCCTGACTTCGGCCTCCGGGTTTCCAGAGCGAGCTGCACTGATGCCGGGCACCGGCGATGGATGGAGCGGAGGATTCAGACTCGGAAGTCTGGGAAGCTGTGCAATTCGCGTTGGAGCAAGAAGAGGAAGAGGAGGCAAACAGATTATGGTGAGATACTATCTTACGGGATATTGTCAAGACAGATCTTCGAAACAAGATTGGTGATGACTGGCTCAACGATTTGATGATTTGCTATGTTGAGAAAGAAATATTTGAAAAAATTAAGGACAAACAGATTATGCTACGTTTTCATGCCTTACGGGATCGTTGAGGTCATCTACCTAAGAAGTTCCATCTTCTTAGCACAACTACAGCTTAATATGGTGAGATACTATCCTATAAAAAGCTAATACTGCTATTATTTGTGTACTATTATTTAGACTAACAAATTTGTCATATGCAAGTATCCATGTTAGTAGTTTTAAACTCAAATGGCAAGAATCCATGTTAGTAGTTTTAAATTTCTTTTTATGTTATTTTATGTCATTAGTAGTTGTACTTATGAGTTACAAATATTTGAATATGTATGGCACCTTTATCTTGTTAAATAGACTCGTTTTGTGGCTTAATTTTTTTTAGACCTTGTGTGTTTGGGGGTGTGATGGTGGTGTAAATGGAGGTGGTGATGATTTTCTTAGGGTCCGTTTGGTTCAGCTTCCTCCACCAACTTCTGCTACGAATAAACTGAAAGCCAACCAAACGGGTATTTTACATGATTCTGCAAACGCACCTGCTTCCGCTAGTGTATTTTCCACAGCACCTCCACCCCTGCTACCATAGCGGTGAGCCGGTGACTTCCAACTTTTCAAGTAAATTACTCACCAATACCCCTGATAAGTCATACCGTTTCGATTCTATTTCTTTTAGCACTCGCGTGACCCGTCTTCTTCCTCGCTCTGCTCCCGAGTCCCGCCCGACTAGGTCCCGACGACGCCCGTCTCCAGCGCGCGGCTCGCCGCCTCACCACGCCCTCGCGCAGATCCTCCAAAATTGTGGCACATCCCCAGCCCATCCTCGACCCTCCACACGTTGTGGCCGCCAGCTGACGCAAAATTCCATGGGGGCGTCCGCGCCTCCCAATCGCACACCTCATGGAGGAGCGACATGCTGAGATGCCGAGAAGCCTCTCTGCTTTGCCTGTAGAAGTTTCTTTTGTTTCCTCTGTCATCCGTTATTTTGGCGCAGTGCTTCTGGCAGGACGGCGTAACAGCAATCCGATTAGAACAAAATTATTCCGGGACGTACTACAGGATAGCTAGATGCGGCTGAACTGCACGTACTACAGTAGTACAGTTTACATGATAACTAGTACTAGCTTGACTAGATTGATTAGCTAGCACGCAGGAACGTACAAGCTAGCTGGCTTGGTAGATTGTCTACCAAAGTTTCGGGGCGGTTATGATCCATCTCCGACGAGGTTTTGGCCATCTCCAGCGAGGGACTGACAATAATTAAGGTGCGTGGAGGCGGTCCAGTGTGGCTCCAACGAGGTATAACATGTCTTCGCCGATCTCTGGCGAGGATTCAGTGAGGTCCGGCCTAGTTCGGAGGCATTCCGACGAGGTACATCGATCTCCGGCGAGGTACGACGTGTCTTTATCGATCTCTGGCGAGTTGTTCTGGTGGTGGTGGAGGTTCCGCGTGGCGGCTTTGGCAAGGCGTAGCAGTACGACGAGGCGTGGCGAACTCCGACGAGCGACGAGGTTCTGACCAACTCCGGCAAGGTACGGCGAGGAGGGGCGGTCGGGGGCGAGGCCTAGGCGAACTCTTGCGAGAAATTCTGCCAACGGTGCTCCGAGAGTTTTAAGGGTATTAATTCAGTTTCAGCGTTGTTTCAGCCAAACAACTTTTATCTTTGTCACATAACAGGTTTTTTCACAGCTCATAGTTCACAACAGCTTATTCAGAATCCACAGCTGAACCAAAACACCCTTAGTGTTGATGAGCACGGTAGTTTTTTAGTTTGCGTAGTATGCATTTGGTATGGCTTGGTCCCTCGATATAAAACATGCTATGCATGCTTTTTTATCAAACTTGATCAATGTGGGTGGCTTTTGGATGAACTCTACGCATGTTTAATTTTGAATTTGACTATTTTTCATTTATTGCATTTGTTGATTTGAATTATTCAATGATTGATGCGATACTATGCAATTGTTTAAAATGTATGTGAAAAGGGCTAAGAAATTGGGGAAAAAAATATAAGGAGTTTGTTTAGTAACTGGCACCCTTTTAACTTACCAAATTATAAGATGTTAAGTATAAGGAGCCGGATAAGGAGATAAGTTTTTACCGGATCGGCTAGAGATGCCCTTTGGTCTAGGTCTTTGCTGTTTGGCTCCACTATAGAAAACTGTGGCAGAGCGAAACTCTAGCCCGTAGTCCTTGATTGGTTACAGGGAAACGTGGCCATGTTTACCATTTGAAGTAAGCTCCTCATGGGCAGCTGGTCAAGTGGGTAAGTATTAGTATACCGCTGGATCACTGTATGTCAGCATGGACGTCAACGCTCTGATCTGATCCTTTCTAATCCTAAAGCTGAAATCCTTGGAGAACGAGAAGGCGGCACGGTACAAATGAGCTCAAAGGGCATCCTTGTAAATCATATGAACCAAACGGCCTCAATATATCTCCCCTGTTTAAACTCACTCCAGTGAACCGCCAGAGAAAAAGAAAAGAGCGACACTATATGAGACAGAGGAGCCTTGCCAATTCCACAAATGGGACACTATAAGAGAATCCTTCAACCAGATCAACAAACTAACTTCCACCCAGTACAAGAGAAAGACAGAAGCCTTGTTCGTCAAAAGCTATATACCCCATCTCTTAACTTGCCGTGAGACTATCCAAAATGAGAACAGGATCCTTGCCCTCCGCCGGGCTAGGTTGCTCCAGGTAGAGCTGCATCGTCAGAGGATCGCAGCCCATCGACTTGATGGGGGTTATCTGCGGCGTCTGCATCCACATCTTGGTGTCTGTGGGGATCCACTTCTGAACATCGTCCTCCTTGTCCTTGACACCATCTGCAGGGAGGGATCGGAAGTAGGCAGTGATCTCCCAGCTGCTATCTGCCACAAGGCAAGTGCGTGTTGCTTATGAGCTCTACCGGTAATTGTTACGGCTCTTGTTGGCCTTACCAGAAAACCTTAGAAGAAAGGGAGTGTGTCGACTACGTGCCTGGTGGAAGGGGTTTTGTGAGTGGTTCCACGACAGTCAGTTTGATCAAGAAAGCTCGCAGAGCAAACTCCAAGCTGAACTGCTCTAAATTTGAGCCGTAGGATTGGCTCACTGCAATCTTGAACACAAACTTCTTGATTGGTATGTGATCTTTGTCATAGAAGATCACTACGACCCTCTCGACCAGTCCCTGGATCGTAATAAAACTATGGTTAGTTATGAAGACCTGACCAAATTGAAACTTTTATACTACAATGGTGACCGTTTGAACACCAGGGGTCCTCAAGCATGAAGTGAACGGCAAACATGTTATATTTAGTTTCTTTCAAGCTTGTTACATGATACAACTGCAAAGTATGCAGTGGTTTTATGCTCAAAACACGATTGTGCAAGACTTCAAGGAAACAGCAATGCACGTTACATAACAGATCGAGTTACGCTACACATGTCATGGAGAAAGATGGCTGGATTTCAAAATCACACAAGAAAAGGCAACAAAGGGCTGACGTTCAGTTAGTTAAGGTCTTAGTTCCTTTTTTAAAGGTTGTTAAGGTCATCCAATTTACAACCACTAGATCACATGAGGTAAATCTCAAAAGAATGAAATATTTTTCTAAACTCAATATTCATTGCCATAGCTACAATGAATCCTGTTAATAATATGATTACTTTTAGAGTAAATGTCACTGCAGGTGGGGGAAGAACCAATGGAACAAAACACACCTTCTGTATGAAAGGTAGAAGGCCAGTAGTCACAGAGTGGATATAGCCAGCAAGCTCAGGGTGCACAGCTTTCTGGACAACTACATTCATGTACCTTCTCCTCTCAAATGCACCTACACATGCATTGTGTTTAATACATGTCCAGGGGGAAAACACGATCAGCAAAGTTACCAATATAACTTAAACACAAAAATGAGAGGAATTCTTACGTGTAGGATAGAATCCTTTGAGAAAGACAATGCAGCTGACAGCTACTTCTAGAAATTCAACAACCACTTGTGCAATTTGACCTTTTAAAAGCCAACCAAAGTTTTAGCCAAGATGACAGTAGGTAACTATTCAAACATAAACTCCACTTTCGGAGCAACAAGCAGCAATTAAACATACAAGACATTACCCTGTGGAGTTTGATTCTTCCGATCCATGGCTCAGTTGGTAAATGACTGGAGTTTAGGAACCTGTCAGACTGCTGGTTTACATTCAAATGATCAGCTCTGGTATACAGCTGAGTAGGTACATGATACCCTGAATTGAAGACAGAGAAATCAGAGCTAGATTAGTACATTCTAAATAAAAATATACTGTCAGGTAAGAGCATGATAGAAAAACATATAACTGATACAATTTACAGCTAATTTCTTCTGACATAGTACCATCGCAGCAACACTTTTGCGCATTACACTATTACAGTATTACCTAGCAAAGTTTACAGTACCAGAAGGAAACATTTTCAGACACTATTGCCAACTAAATAAGGATAATAGTGTACAATCAATTGCAAACTAAAATGGCTAATGCTGCAATGTTTGGAGAAAAACTCCCCGAATCGGATGGAAATGCAAATATGTAGACATACTATGGATTTCATCATTTCATTAAATAGAAGATCATAAAATCACAATTACAGTTTCGACAGAAATGTATCAACTTCACACCAAGTACTCTGCCACTAACAGTTCATTAATCCCTAAAAAGAATGTAGTATTGCTTCAGTCTTGAAATGTGAATCGTCTCCTGAAAAGAATTCATGCACACATCCGTCCGTTTCGATGAAAGAGCAACCAGGTCGCTTTACTCTCCTTGATGAAAGTGCATCCCCGTCGTCATTTTATTCGCATCAACCCACCTTGATGTGGTAGCATAGATATTAGACAGTCATTGCCCCTACACATGTTTGGCTCCAACTCTTGGATCCTTTCAGCTACATATTCTGCAATTCCGACCTCTCCACAGGCTCTGCAGGTAAATAACAATGACCGCCTTATTACCACATCCGGAGCTATAGGCATATCTTAAATGAATACTTGTGCCTCTGCAAATAGCTTTGCATGCCCCAAGAGATCGACCATGCATCCATAGTGTCCAATCCTCAGGGCAATATTGTAAATCTTGGACATGCGATGAAAGTGATGGTATTCTTGTTCGACTAGCCCTTGATGGCTGCAAGTTAGGACACCCAAGAAAGTTATCTCATTCGGCATGACTTCACCTTCTTCTTCCATCTGTGCAAACAAATCTAGTGCCTCACCAGAGAGGCCATTCACAGCAAAGCCCATTATCATTACTGTCCAAGAAAAATCATCCCGCTTGACCACACCAATCCACGAAATATCTCATAGGCCTTTTTGATATGCCCACACTTCAAGTACATGTCAATCAATGGATTTTTCGCAGAAATGCCCTTTCCTAAACCATGAACATCACAGTAAGCTGGACAGTGGCAGACCCAGGAATTTCTTGAAGCCTGGGCGAGCCACATTGCAACTAAAAAAATTCGCGGACAAGTGCACAAAATATAGAGCAAATATTGTATATTTGTATTCAAAGTAATTTTAATGCAAAAACAGGAACATAATACATTACACACTTACAACGTATTGCAGTGTTCACAAGTTCACAACACACTAAAATACTCATATGCCCCAAAATTAGATATGCTAGAATTAACAAAAACTCCCAACAGACTAACGAAACTCCGACAATTGATGCCAAAAGTTGAAATGCCCAATTTCACCCACAAAGGTTGAAACACGCCTACAGCAAGTGTAGTCTAAACAGGTACATTCCTCAGTACAAACTCTGCTCCTACATGACCGCCAAAACGGAAAAATTACAACACGAAAGTTGTGAGAAACATCGAGATGAATCTTCTCGCCAAAGGATATTTAAAATGGTCAAACAAATTCGACGAATTTAACAAAATTTGTCTGATAAAGCTTTGAACATCCGTTTAAAATTGAGAATTTAAAGTCGACGAAACTCGAAACCGAGCATGAGACTGGAACGTACTCGTCGACGCGCATATTTTTTGATATATTCTATCTTGAATTGAAAATCGAAATATAGTTGTGTAGATTAGAGAGTGGTGGAGTAGTCTAAGAAAGCTGAGTAGGCTTTCGGCTGTCACGAACTTGGCTGAGATGCATGAAGTCAACAAAATGTACTTGTTGGTTGATTCGATCTCGTCGCAGGGGCGATTGAGTGCTGGCCCAATGCCTCAATGCCCACCAGGCCACCACTCAAAGAGTTTTCTAATTTTTGGGCACACAATGAGCAGTTTTCCCCTGATCGATCGGTATTAGCTAGCTTAGAAGTGCTGTCGCGCAGGAGGTGGACGACATGGAAGCCCGGGCAAGCGCCGGGCAGTAGGGGCGCTGCGTCCGCCCATGAGCATGGACATACCGTCCCAAGTCCAGTGCTCCCATCTGGCCACATGAACACACAACAGTAGCACTTGCTGCATCATCAGGTTTCATTCCAGCAATTTGCATGTCTCTGAATAGCTTTACAGCCTCTTTAGACTGGGCTCACAATTGGTTGACATCGTTTACTTGTCAAATCATCCATTTAAACAAATAATAAAAATCATGTTTGGTAGCATGAAAGTAGTATTGAGAAAATCTGTTTCATTGAATAAAAACTTCTAGTGTCAACAACAATAAAAATAACCCTTGTAATGCCAACAATAGGAGACTCAAAATAAAAAGTGGGAGCAAATGCTCCTATGACTCAAAATAGATTTCCGATCCTACTACTGCAATTGATAGTGATAAAAAATTTGCAAAGAAAGGGAAAGAAAGAAGGAACAGGGGTGCTGCCGGTAGTAGAAGTTGTCATACCTTCGCGGTACCGCTGCGTTTTATGAGGGAGGGGTGCTGTCGACGAACTGCTCCGCCGGAGTTGTGGAAGAACAGAGGCCCGGAGGTGCTGCCGGTTGGAGATGGGGTCGAGCTTCTATGGTGGAATATGGGGTCGAAGATGCTGCCCAGGGCCGGCGCGTGGGCTGCTGCTAGGCAAGACCGGTGTTGGAGTTCAACCTGGACCGGCGCCCGGCGGTGAAGATGCCGAGCACCATGGCGCCGATTTGGAGCTTGCGGGAGACCACAGGAGAAGCTGCAGGCAGCTATATGGTCGGCGCGTCGCTCGTGGGGGCGGCTCGGGGCTGGGGAACCGGCGACGGGAGCCTGGCGTGCGAGCGGCGGAGGGTGGCGAACTGGCGATGGATGCGGCGATGGGGAGCGACGGGAGAGAGAAAAGGAAAATGTCCCCGGTAGGCCTTTGCTTTCGGCCCAACAGTGGTTTCTGGCCCATTTTAAGGCTAAAACAGCCCAGTTTAGCTACCTAATCATGTTGTTGTTTTTTAGAGCAGCTAGTCATGTTTGCTACTCCCTCCGATAAGTGTCGGGACTTGTACATTGTACTACCATAGTACAATCTTTTTGAGAGTACGCAAATTACCTTTGATTTATAGAATGCAGAGGGTAAAGTATAAGAAGTTCATGTCCAAAAAGAACATAACACATCACACCACACCTAACACATAAGCCTACTCTCCGGCTACCAAAGTTACACCACCTCCACCCCTAGATCCTTAACTAGAATCCACATCTTCATGTCCTCTAGCACCCTAGCTGTAAGCACATCTTCATTACAGTGCTGGACAACATTACCAAACACCCTCGCATTGCGCTGCTTCCATATCCTCCAGCAACCCGCCGCTACCATCGTGTCGAAACGGCGACGATCCTCCTTGCGCACCAGTTTCCTGGATTGCATCCACAAGTCCTCGAACTGATCACCTAGTTGGGGTTGTGGTGTGGCGAACTTCTCCGAAAGCAGGCAGCGGTGCTAGACCTGCCTTGAGAACACGCAGTGCATCAGCAAGTGGTCCGTAGACTCCGGGACCTGGTCGCAGAGATGGCAGTTGTCGACCACCTCTTGCAGCCCATGTCTAACTCTCCGATCCGAAGTCCATAGCCTGTATTTTAGGGCTAGCCAGATGAAGATCTTACAGTTAGGCGTGGCCCAGGACTTCCACACCGCGGCGTCGTATCTGACCCTGATTCCTCCTTGCGTCAGCCTGTTGTACGTGGACTTGGCCGTGTAGGTTCCTGAGGGAGAGCACGACCAAGAGAAGGAGTCCGGCTCATCCTTGTCACGCATCAGGCGACAGCATTCGTCCCAGAGTCTTGCGCATTGCAATGCTCCCACCTGACTCAGCGTGCCGCGCAGGTCTCTCACCATACTGGATAGGAGGTAGTATAAAAATAGAATTTTTCTATATGGCTTACATGCATTAAGTTCCTAACAAATGCATACGAGATCGTTACCAAATTTTTGCTACTCCCTCCGATCCGCTATAAGCGTCGTATAAAAACAGTTTAGCTAGTAAAACTTGCATTGAGAGAAGGCTATCTGCAACAGTAATCTTTCTTCCATATGGTGACAGTTTGGTTCTGATCAACTCGGTCTTGTCCTCTTTGCCAACTTACTCCATGTGTGTCGGGGGGCTACCCCCGGGTAGGGTAAAGGCGAGGGTAAGATACTCGTGTTTACAGTGGTAAATATCTTTGGCCTGGTGCCAAAGGTCCTATGACTCGTCAGGAGGTAAAGGGACGCCTTTTGGAGGTACGTAGGAGGTGGCTCTTGGGAAAGGTCAGGAGGTGCCCTTTGGAGGAAGCAGGGGCCAGGCTGTCTCCTCTGCCGATACTATAAATAGACCCCCAGCCCCTCACTCTCATTCAGGCAGAGGCAGAGATTTCTCCTAAGAACCAGCTTCTCGAAGATGTCTTTGGGAGCAAGCCTAAGACATCTTCGTGTAGCTGGGCCTAGGGGCATTCTCTTGTGCAATATCAGAAACAGGTGCTAGTGAGCAGGGTCCTGGGTGGCTCGGGCTATGAGTAAAGTCGGCTTGGAGGTATGTCGGAGGCAGCCGACGTACACCCGGCGCGGGAGAGGCTGAGGCAGGAGACACTGATAAACTAGCATGGGTCGGACCGACATAACCTGGCTGACATAACCTGACCGGCATAAGCGTGTCGGCGTAATCTCTCTACTTATTGTGTGCAAGAAGGAGATTCCGGCATAGGTACGCCGGGACTCTGGAGGGCGGGCAGAAGTAAGCAGGCCCGACATAGCCCTGCCGGGATACGACGGAGGATCCGGCATGACTAAGCCGGGTGGAGCAAGGCTGTCCGGCATATCCTATGTCGGACCAGAAGTCAAGGGCAAGTATACTGCCAGGACACTGACCTCTCTGACAAGGAAGCTAAGTCACCTCCCGTCTGACACGGGCGCGGGACAAAGGGTACAAGACAAGGGGCGACGTGACTACTCCACTGTACTGGCAACTGACTGACAGGAGACAAGGCATGGAGAAGGCACGTCCTGTCTCTGGCAGGGGAAGCATCATTACCTAAGCCGGCGGCGGCTACGGCAAGACGCATCATGACCTATCACGGCCTATGTCGGATAGCCCGGCTGCTAGGTCGTGGTAGGGATGTCAACATTAACATTGGAGTGAAGCTGTTGTCCGGGGGGCCCCGGAGAGGCTAGGGTTCCCGGGCAACTCGGCTGGACCTCTATAAATAGCGCCATAACTCCTCCTGTGAGAGGGACACCAACCAGAGAGCCAAAACTATAGTCTCATTCACTGCTAGAGCAAGTACTCCTCTCTCACTTATAGTTCATCCTAGTTCTTACCAAAACAGCTCAAGGAGCACCTTGTAGATTCTGTGAGACACATATAGAGAGAAGCAAGGCAGGAGTAGGGGTGTTACCTCCTCACGAGGGCCCCGAACCTGGGTACATCGTGCGGGTTTGTGGTGCTGTGTGGGTTTGCTTGTGTTCCTGCGTTTTCCTAGTTGTTCTTGCTTGTTCTTGAGCCGAGGGAAGTCGGCTTGTGTCAGTTCCTTGTTTTCTCTTGCGTGAGCTTCTTAGCTCGCTAGCCCTCCCCGGATCCACCAGCGCCCATCGGCCCCACACATTTAGCCATCCTATGGCATCTGCCGTGATACCACCACGACAATGTGCATTTTGGTCATTCCAAAGGGGATGATTGAGATAATTGATAAGGCAAGAAGGAGATGCCTCTGGAGGAAAGATAAGAGTAAACACCGAGTACACTCACTTGCAGCCTGGGACATGGTTTGCAGACCGAAAGACAAAGGAGGCCTCGGTATATTTAATCTGCATATTCAGAATAAAGCCCTCTTATTGAAGCATCTGGACAAATTCTACAATAATGCTGATCTGCCCTGGGTCAAGCTGATCAGAGACTCATATTATTATGAGGCAGTGCCCCATGTTGTGGTACTAAGTGGTTCCTTTTGGTGGAGAGGAATTCTTCAGCTGGCTCATGGAGAGCCATCTCTCATTGTAAGGTGGCATCTGGCTCTTCTGTGCTCTTTTGGGAAGATATCTGGCATAATACTACACTTGCTGTGAAATTTCCTAGATTGTTCTCCTTTGCCAAGGATAAGCTTGCTTCAGTAAAGGAATTCATGGCTTTACCTCAGTATTCTGATGGATTTCATCTGCCACTTTCGGTGGAGGCCCTCGAGGAATATAATTCTCTTATTGACCTTCTGTCCAGGTCAATTTAGAGCAAGGGGATGATCGATGGATCTGCAATTTCAAAAAAGAGTCTTACACCCCGAAAGGGTTTTACCGGCTGCAGTTTGAGTCTACCCCAACGCATCAACCCTCTAAATGGATTTGGAAATCCAAGTACATGTCCAAGCACAAGGTTTTTGCATGGCTTTTGTTGCATAACAGGCTGAACACAAAGGATATGATGCTTAGAAGGAAATGGCAAGTTACTGATGACAATGACTGTGTTTTATGTCATGCTGGTGTACCTGAAGACTGGTGTCATCTCTTTTTTCAATTCCAGTATCGTTCGAGGATATGGAATTATCTTCAGATAGAGTGGACATCTGATACTCTGGCACAGAGTCTCTTGCATGCGAGGAAGAGTTTCTTGGGACCTTGTTTTACTGAGATTGTGATTCTCACCTGCAGGAATATTTGGAAGCAACGTAATGGCTGGATCTTCAAGAACATCAAACCATCCTTTAAGGGATGGAAAGCCACTTTTGTATATGATATCTCTTTGCTTAAGCATAGAGTTAAGGCTTCAGCTTTGCCTAGCCTAGATACTTGGATCAGTAGTTAAATAGGTAAGTTTCATATCAGTTTTCGCATGTAAGTTGTAAATAACTGTATATTCTTTCTACCCTGCTATAAAAGGCTGTGGGGGACCCCCCTGCAGTAATTCCCTTTAAAAAAAATGTCTTATAACACTTTTTATGGAAAGGATGGAGTAGATTTTTTTGTGTGATCGCTACAAGTCTGTGTTTCTCCTTATGTTGCAAACGTGCTTTTTTATTTTTGCGAAACGACCAACCAATTTATTGATCATCAACAATGGTATAAAGAACTCTAAAACCAAAAAAATTATAAATAAGTATTTGGACTAGCTAACAACAATTAGAAACACTAAAACGAGCCGAAGGCTCGCCCTTCCCTCATCCCTCTCTTACCGGAGCCGCATAAATCTTGTCGTAGTAAAATTTGTTGTAGTAGACAGACGGTAAGACATCGGAGCAGCCTCCCCCGTGCTGAATTTGTTTTATGAAAAAACCCGCACATAATGTATATTTGTTATTTGATCACCAAATTAGCCCAAATTAAGCTTTATGTCCCCTCTATGATGCTTAGTGTTCAGTTGGCCCCCTTTTTACATAACTCCTGACTCCATCCCTGCCCGAGAGACCAGCGCACCAGAGCCCTCTGTGTTTCCCCCTATGTTGCAACATGATTTTAGTTTTACATTATTATAAACTTTTTTGTAAAATCACACGCAAGATAAAAATTGTACGGTTGCTACAAGTTTGTGCTTCCCTTGTAAACGTGCTTACATATTGTTAAGACCTAATATGCCTTTTCTTGCCAAACTACAAGCCACATGGCAAGTTTTTTCGGGAAGTTTATTACAAGTTGTGTCTTCTCCGAGTTTTTTTTATTAAGTGTTTCCCGGATTTTTTCAAAAATGTGTTGTGTGCTTCAGAATGTTGTAGACACATTTTTTTGTCATCACTTGTTAGTTTTGTTGAAAAATTTGGTGATTTTTTGTTACAAATGTAGTAAAAAAGTCTTGCTTTACCACCTTTTTATTCCAACCAAGTGGGGCCTTAGGCTTCCTGATGTGCCCTTCGAGTATCACTTAACAAGCACGACGGAGGTTAAAGTACAGGAAGGACTACCCGGTGGCACAATAACAGCCTACAAAGAAGGTCCATAGCGGTCCAAGAAGAAGAGTACGCCTCAAAAAAGGCGCAGTAGGAAACGACAAAGTCTTATAGTAATATGTGATCCTAGTCAGACACGAACTCGACCCAACCTCCTATATAAAGGTTGGGAGGGACGCCGGCTAGAGGACATGCAATCCTACCACCATAAACCCTAGCGAGATCACATCTCGCCGGGAAGACATTGTAGCTCTATTATACATGTCGAGATCAATAACCAGACAAGCATGAGTATGGTGTTACCCTCCGAGTGCATGAACCTGGGCAAATCTTTACTTGTCAGTCGTCCGAAATCTCCAGCGACTACTTTCTCCTCCCTCTTACGAAACCATAGGTATCTAACCATGGGATTTGACGTGATCACAACATGTGACTTCCTGTATCCTACTCCCATCTATTATATACTAAAAGCAATATACGGGTGTTGAATAAAGCCACCACGTTAAGGCACGTCATCTAAATTAATTCTAATAGTTAGATCTAAAATATGTGGTTAGGATTTAAAGAACTATTAGTAGTTACGTTACAGATCTGCCTAACATATCTGGCACGTTAAAAACAGCTGGGACATATCTACGTAACATATCGGACACGTTAAAAAACAGCTGGACTAGCTACCTTAGCTGCTACGACAGCTGCGCAAAAAAAACACATACAGTTCCCTAAAAAAAAACAAATCACGTCTCCTAAACCAATCACGTTTCTCTCTCAAAAAAAAAACAGACCCGCACGTGTACAAAAGACCAGCAGGTTACAGCAATGAAAAGCTGAGGTCCAAAATTCACATCACATGCTGTACTCCTTGCATGCAATTAATTCTTTTATTATATAACGGTGTAAAATTCAGATGTGTACAATCTGGACCTGATGTGATTTTTTTAGATAAAGCGGGCCTAATGTGATGGGTAACTAGCTAATTGATTAGCTAAATATCACGTGATACATGTGAGTGTGACTCCTATGAACAACACTTATGCGTGCAGATTGCACCAATTCTTGAAACATGATAGCTAGACGTAAAAAAAACTTCCCTAGACGTGTGGTGGCAAAAGATAGGAGTAGGACATGAACAATTTTTTAAAATAACTAATCGGTAAGAAAGTCCTTTATTTTTTACCATAATTCTTTATTTAGTTAAAGCAAAAAATTGTAAAGTTTGACAAATATTGTAGCAATAATATATATTTTAAAATAATTTTGTATAATATGAAAAGACGTTTATGATAATTATAAATAATAAGGATTTATATTTTAGATATTGATATTATTTCTATATATTTGGTCAAAGTTTGTAAAACTTCTTTTTTACTAGAACACAAGGTTGTTTTTTTTTTTTGACTCAAATAGACATATATAATATGATCTCAATGTGAGCCTTCACAAATGTATCATGTCTTCTGTTGTACCGCCATGTCGTTTGAGTAACCTACAACCCAGATGAACATGTTTTACACTATGCAACTTCTACTGAATGTGACCTGAGACATCTACACATGGCAATTCAAATGGAGAAAGGCTACAGTTGGACAGTGGAGAAATAACCTCTCCTGTTTGTGCTAGCTCCGTTGTTGAAAACAGAGGAAACAATTTCCTGCAACTCGCGTTAGCCTGAGTTTCATATATACCAAAACGAATTGCGAACGCACTGGACAATACACATCAGAGACATGAAAGAATAATCAACAGACCAGCCACATAAAGATACTGGTCGAGGATTGGGATTGGGGGAATCAGGAGATCTGGACTAACCTGATAAGCAGTGAGGAATTGCAGCGGGACACAGGTGAAGTACCTGCTTCAGATCCGTCCCATCCAGCACGCACAGTACCAAGCGATATGAACGTTGACGACTGGAGCTGGAAAATCGTCCAGAAAATTAGATTTCTAATGGAAAAACCTTATGAATCAAATAGTAAGCTCAGAGAAAAAGATGTCATAGGTATTTTCACGGCAACCGGGAGCATAAAAACAACATGAGAACACAAGGTTGTTGTGAACATAGGATTACTTTGTTTTTATGATTGAGTACACATAAATGAAAATTTATTCAACTACCATCATATTACCTGTGTTCCAAAATGCAAGCCTTTTTAACAAGCTAACTATAGGTAGCTAAAAAGGCTTATATTGTGAAAGCGGAGGGAGTACTTAACCAAAGTAATCCCAAAACATCTGCACGAGTTTGGAGTTATGGAATTTTAAAATTAATGAAGTCACGACATTAGTCGAACTACGTACATTATTGTATTTTTATTTAGTACACATAAATGACAATTTTATTCGACCACCATGAGACCAACACAGTCACAAAAGGCCTTTAGGGGTCGTGGAATTTGAATATTAATAAAATCGCATCATTACCCGCACTATCAACGGGAGCGTCCTCACAGTAAGTAAATTACAGAGTTAATGATAAACATAGAACGTAACCACTTCTCACAAGGATGTGAATGTTCTTTCACTAAACAGCTATTTTGACTTAATGAGACACAAAACTTCAAACTTCAAAATTAATGAAGACACAACATTAGTCGACACACTATCATGAGAATGTCCCTCACATTAAAATATTTTGACTTAATGATTTACACAGGGTTAACTCACCACACATTACTATATTATTATGAGCATGGTGTGCCAATAATGTTTCATATTCAGTATCTGAGCATGGTGTGCCAATACTATTTTTTATTCGAGGATCTGAAAAGCGTACACTTAATTATTATG
The DNA here is from genome assembly GCA_026929855.1 of Poa annua. Taxonomy (NCBI): domain Eukaryota; kingdom Viridiplantae; phylum Streptophyta; class Magnoliopsida; order Poales; family Poaceae; genus Poa; species Poa annua. The sequence continues at coordinate 81,112,032 of CM049433.1, forward strand.
AAGTGTTTTCATGGATATTGCTTCGTTTGTATAGTACACATATTTGTACTACTGTATATGTCGTTCTCTCGGTTAATAAAATCAACATGAAAACACATGTCAGTTCAGTTGCACAACAAAATTGACGACCGAATAAATATTCCTGAACTATGTTTTCTAAGGCATATAATCATTTTGCATAACAAGGAAAATGCATTTGTTCGTGGGCGTAGAACCATGAATGAAGATAAAAAAAAGTAAGATTCTAGATAGTTTGGATTTGTACTTCTCTATTTTTAAAAAAATATAAACATCTTAACGAATATGCTTCGAACAAAATAATTTATCCTTAGCATTGTATTCATATAATAAATAATAGTCAAAGTTTCAACATGTTCATGTGTGTAACCTGCTGCACATTATGACATGCAGCGAGTAAATGAAAGGAATAACCATCAAAACAAGATAGTTCTCAATATTTAATGCGATTTACATATTAATCAGGATAAACCGTTTTATCTTAATTCAACAATTTTTTATCAAAGGTAACTAACCTAACGTACTTGATCCAACATCATGTAAAAGTTATAGTTCAATTTACAATATCCAGTATCATTTACATTGATGTTTTAACATATGGCATGATAACCATTTGACCACAAATTTCAGAGTGCCAAAGATGTTACTGGCATAAGTGGTATATTGCGTACCAAAACTTTTGCGATAGTTGTTGGACAATTTTGTGTATTGTGACATTATTGAAAATAATGTGATTGATATCAGTGAAAATAAATTTTTATTTCTTAAACACTTTCCGCCAACTACAGATGATGCCCTCGCATTTGCGAGGGCCACCATGCTAGTTTGTATTAAAATGTAAGATAGCACAACATATATATGTGAGCCTTACACTAAGATATGTCTACATGCATGTGGATATATCTTGTGCTAAAACATCTTACATTTTGATATGGAGTAAGTACTTACCAATTCCTTGTTATTTCGGGCTACTGGGTTACAAAGCAATAGTTCATCTATTTGTCCACTCGGCTCATCATTGATATACCCCCTATGTTCTATATTAGATGAATTCCATTTGACTACATGTGTATATATCTAGACATGTTACATGTATATGTACATTCACAAAAGTCGTCTAATTTAAAACAGGGGAGGTACATTGGTCTTTTCTTAATAACTCAATCCCCGATTCCCAATCAACTTCCGCAGTAGATGTGGTGAGTCCACAGTCCATCTAATCGTCAAGCAAATTAGAACTTTTGTTAACACTTCAACCTATTGATTAGGCCGCATCACTTATTCATATTTTGTATCTAGTGTTCAAGGATCAAGATCTAAGTCATCCTACAAAAGGATCGATCCAATGCCCAAAATTGAAAGAGAAAAGAAAAGGAACACGACTTAACTTAATGTAAAAAGAGGCTGCGGGTATGTTTGTTATAGAAGAACGACAAGTTTTCTTCGATAATCGATCAAATAGGTATGGTTATAAATATATCCAGTTTCTATGTAAGATACTATGAAATTTGCATCATAATTATTTACTAGTCCATTTGTTAGTGGTAAGGTCTTCATTTTAAAGTTACGCACATGCCCTAGATTTTGTCGGCTCGGACGTGGTCTAGGAACTAATGTGAAAGTCCATCCCTGGTGATGAACTTACATAATCAATTTTCTGTCCTTTTAATCTCTTGGTCGAAATCTTGGAAATATTTCCCTGTGTATTTCATCGAAATTTTCGATTACTTCTTCTTCACGTCTCATCCACCATGTACTTCACTTCAAAATAAATATAATACAACATTAGCTATTTTGTAGTCAACTTTTCATTGCAGGAATCAATTACACCAACACGAATTACTATGTTCCCAGATTGCAAGCTTGTTACCATAGGATATTTTCTATTAAATACCTATGTTTGTTTTGTACCTGTTATACTGTTATAAAAAACGAGCTATAAACGATGTAGAAAAGTGAGATCAACACAATGTGGATACATGATTTTAACAAGGAAAGCCCTTCCAATGAGGAAGAGAAAAAATCACGGACGACAACCACCAAATCTTCAATATGATCGGAAGAGATTATAAACGTCAAAGATTTACAACATGCAACTTATCTCAAACCGGCGACTTATTTTTTGACTGTAACCGGCAGGAGCTCTGCCATTTCATTATAAGAAGGAGAAAGAATTGATCCAGTTTAGAAGGGAAACCGGACCCAAACCCATACAAAGCACGGTTAATTATGGGAACCGGCAAAAACCACGCAAAACAAACCGGTGACTTATAAGACGTATACATAGAGGCAAAACCCTAAGTCGGTAATAGTCCGACTCGACGGGTCTCCTCCGCTCGTTAGAAATTAACATTTATCTTTATATGAATTTGGATCAAAATAAAACAACATATGCAACTCGCAAAACACCTGGTTTTCTATGAAGAAAGGTACTTAACCGCAGGAAGTTAACCAGACAAAAACAATATGCATAATTTTCATTTCATCAAACAGATAGACTAGAATTGTACAGAGACCTATGATAAAAGTATCTAATGAGTCTTGTGTGTTCTTGTACTGCTAGAGCTAGGACGTAAAACCAGGCACTGGTCAGTCTCTCTGTCTGATTTGGATGTGGTAGCCGTCAGGAAATTCTAGGCCCGGGGTCCGGACTATCTTGCCTCCCCCCAGTTGTATCCACCTGAAATATGGTAAGGAACTGTAAGACATGCTAAGAGTTCAAAATAGTGAACTCCAAGTCGGGATGACCAGCAAACTTAAGAAGCACCTATATTTTGTGACAAGAAAATGGAGGAAAATGGCCATTTGTAGCTTGCTGAAGTCTGCTCCAACACAGAAACGGATGCCTCCTCCGAATGCCATGAAGTGCCTTGACCCCCGGTTTATCTCCATTTTATCCTGTGTGCATGTGGAACCCTGATTAACTTAAGTACAGACCAGTTGTATACTACTAGATAAAGTGGTACAATGCATGGGGTCGTTGGGCTGTTTGATCTTGCGTGTGTTCAGCATTAAGCTAGGTCCACAAACCTTGAACCTTGAAGGGTTGAAAGTGAGGGGATCTGGGTAAATATCTGGATTCAAGTGGACAGCTAGCGGGCAGACCATCACTCCCCATCCAGCCGGAATAGTGTAACCTGTCACCAGAAATTATCATTCGAGAAGTACCGTTACTGCTTCTTTTATTTTGTCAAGACAAATCACTTAGATCATAACACTGAGATACAATGTCAGGATAATTGATATGGAATGAGTATCATGATCACCTTTGAAGTGTACGTCTTTCAATGTCTTTCTGAAAATGCCAGGCGCAATGTTGGCCAACCGGACCGTCTCGTTTATGACCTGTTAAACAGAAATGCATGTACATGTGATTGCCTACTATCTTAAATTAACCATTGGTTGTTAGTATGAGCAAGTCCAATGCCTGGGATGTGAATGTCATGGACTTGTACTCTTTCCATGTAACTGTATCACCATCAGACTCGGTGCATGCCTCACGCTGGTTCAGAATCGTTTCATGCTCCACCTACAACCAAAGCCAAATCACAGAATATTTAGAGCACACGCTCTACTCGACCGAGGCGGCGCGAGCCAAGTTCTGTGTACACGCGTGCTCACCGTGAGCTCATTTAGCACGCAAGGGTGGTCGGCGAGGAGCTTGACGGCCAGAGTGAGCGCCAGCGACGTCGTGTGGAAGCTCGCGAAAAGGAGCACAAACATCAGGTCCAGCGCCATTCCCTCCGTCAGGACTGGCTTCTCCTTGGTGATCTCTTGGACGACGTAGTCCAGGAAGTCGCCGTGGCGCAGTGCTTCTCCTCCGAGCGCCTTTGCTGATAGCTTCCTCTCATCCAGCACTTGCTGCAGCACCTCCATTGCACTCATCCGTCCCTGAAATTAAGTTAACCGAAAATTCCTGAATTCACAACGTATGCAGATTTGGGATGCGCATGGCAAGTACAATAGTAGTCAGAGTAATCACCTGCATGCATGAGTAGTAAGCTGTCCCTGGCATGTAGAGCGGGAAGGAAATGAGCCCTCGGACGAAATCGAAGAAACTCTTCCGCAATACCTTGGACCGCGACGGCTCCAACCCGAGCAGCTTGTTCGCCGAAAGCTCAAACACCATCTGCACGCAAAATGACACCGTCACACGGTGTGACAAATCAGAACACCAAAATTGTATACTGTATATGCTTACGGTGGAGACGGCCTCTTTGAGTTCGACGGCCGGTAAGGTGGACCAGGTGCAGAGGGAGCTGCAGACGGCGTGCTCGACTTCGCGGAGGATGGACTCCCTGAGGCTCTCCGGGCCGAAGAACCTGAGCACCATGTTCTTGAGGTACTTGAACATGGTGCCCTGCTGCTCCCCGACGTTGTCGCGGCCGAGGATTTCGACGAAGGAGTCCGGGTACCAGCTCTGGAACAGCTCCCCTTCCTGCTGGAACACCATGTGGTTCAGCTCCTCGTCCGCCGACACCACCACCGGGTGCCCCACGAGGCTCGTCTTGAAGATCGGGCCGTACCTATGTCGCACCCCCAAAAGACAAGAAATTTAGTAGCCCGCATAACTAGCTCGAGCCTCAAGCGGGAAGAAGAGACGCAGAGCCCAAAAAATGCGTAAGAACCTCGCGAGCCTGTGGCGGATGAAGGGAGGGATGTCGAAGGAGGCGTCGGGGGAGAAGAACTGGAACGTCTCGCCGACGAGCGGGAGGCCCATGGATCCCGGCGGGAGGCGGCCGTTGCACCGAGGGTTCCTCCACCTGTGCACCGCGTACAGCAGCAGCAGCGCCACCGCGGCAAGGGCAGCCGCCGCGTAGTCGATCATCTTCTACGATGGAAACGCTAAACCCGCATGTAATTCCTACATGTCTCGTACGTGTGATCGGTCCAAAGCCAACTGCAACAGGCAACGGAGTGGCGCCTAGCTAGCTTAGCGAGCACGGTCAATCGGAATGTATAGAGCAAGGCCGCGATTTTGGGCGTGGTGCAGGGGGGAGCCATCAAACGTAAAGGTTGTGGGAAGAACAGTGGTTGCTGCTGAACTCGTTGCAGTAGGTGGCGATGCTCGAATGTTCAGTTCGGCGGTCGCTCTGAATTGCGGTACTGTTTTTATATGGGCCATTCATAAATCATTCCGAATGTGCTACAGTTGGGTTCATATGGGCAAAAACCTAGACCAGGCCCAAGAGGCCTGGAGGAGTTTTTCTTGGGACTAGGCCTTCTAAAATCTTTTGTGCTGCACTCGAGTTTCTTTGGAGGGATGACCTGATAACCAGCCTACGAGGATCCTGACCTTTATACCATTTGTGGCCCATGCGACTAGTTCCGGAATACAAAAATATATATTAATTAATTCAAGAAGATATCAAATACACTCATCTCTTGAACAATATAATAGAAAGTCTAAACATGAAAGATGCAAACAACTTAAAAAACAAAAGTACAAGATTAAACCATTCCAAAAAAATTAAATATTTGCACCACACCTTGACGACTTTGAATAAGTTTCTCGAAAAACGACGCCAACATGACCGTAGTTGTCCGGTCTAGCCAGCATGTTCTAATCTAGGGTTTTCACCATGAAGAAGGTCCAAGATCCGGACAATGCATTCAACAAAGAAATGCCTAGGAAATCATCACTGGCAGGTACAACAACTTAAGGTCATTCTCGCAGCAGTGGAACATGGGGTTCCCCTAGAGCTGCCCAAGTGGGTCCACCGCCTGTGGGCCCAACCCCAAGAAAAGCAAGGCCAAGGCTCAGCGCGAGGCTTGGCGGGTGCACCCTCGCCACCAGCACCCCGACAGGTTCACAGGGCCCCCGGGTCCCCTGCAGAGAACCCAAGTGGGTCCACCGCCTGTGGGCCCAACCCCAAGACAAGCAAGGCCAAGGCTCAGCGCGAGGCTTGGCGGGTGCACCCTCGCCACCAGCACCCCGACAGGTTCACAGGGCCCCCGGGTCCCCTGCAGAGAAGACCCCGAGGAGCGCGAGCCCCGGCAGGGCCACGCTCTCTCCCGGGTACAAGACCGTACAAGGAGAGGATAAGGCTTCCACCTCATTCCAGAAGACGATAGAAGACGCCAGAAGGCTTGGGAAGCAAGGCGCGGCCAGGGGACACCACCTACCCACTGTCAGTCCCTGCCCGCGGCTTTCCCCAAAGGTGGCAGAGATCCCACCAACCCGGCGACGGATACTTGGAGGAGAAGAGGCCACGTCGCCGTCTCCACCACGGAGAGGGGTTGCCTCCCGCCAAAACCCCTCACGTTCCTCGCATGACCTCTGTGGGATCCCCTTTCCCTATAAAAGGAGGACCAAGGCCATGGCGAGGGAAAAGGGGGCTCTACAGGCAAGATAGCTTAGTAGGCAAGGAAGCTCCGGCCTTCCCAAGGAGGAAGACGACCTCCAAGCTAGGCTAGAGAAAGAGAGAGAGAGAAGGGAAGGAAGGTGATCTCCTCCGGGCAAGGATCTGTCCTTCTCCTTCCTCCTAGTCGGGCTACCCTGCCGGGTACCCCGACGAGTATCACCATTGTAGCCACACCATGGTCCGATCATCTATCCAGACATGCAGGAGTAGGGCTTTTAGCCTCCGGGCGGCCTGAACCTGGGTAGATCGTTGTGTGCTTTCCTTGTTCATCCACCACGTCGAGATCGGAGAGCGAGTGAGGAACTTGTCCGGCGATCGTCCTCCAGGAGACGTTTCCAGCCTCCTTGGCGCCCCTACCGAATCTACAAAGGGGGTGCCTCGCATCCCCGGTGTCCGTCCTTCGAGACACGACATCTGGCGCGCCAGATAGGGGGCGCAAGCGCTGGATTCGTTTGGATCTCAAGCTACACCGAGTTCTTCCTCGTCAAGATCTACTTCAAGTTCTTGTTCAACGAAAACGCTTTCCACTTCGAGCCCTTCCTCCTACTACACAAGAACTACGTCAAGGTCTCCTCCAACGGCGACTCCGGCTTCAAGACTCGCATCTTCCAGCAGCACCTCTCTTCCTCACGGACGAGAACTGAGTCCCTTTCGACGTCCGACGGATACCATGTCCGAAGCCGGGGAAGCGTCGGGGGAACAAGCCCGACAGGTGCCTCAGCAGGACCGGGGGCTGAAGGAGGCCCTGGGAGCTGCGCGAGCACTCCTATCCTCCCCCCCGGACCTCTGCCAGGTCGATCCTTGCACCAAGGTATGGATTGCCAGCCTGACGGGTGTGCTAAACTTCGCTCTGCCATACTGCGATCCTTCTTACGCCGCCTCCACCAGCAACGCCGGCACCACCGAGGCGAACGCCATCATCGTCGAGCCCGAAGTCTACGCCGTCGAGCCCGGGCCGCCATCCTCGGGAGAAGGACCAGTTGAGGATCCGCGCGCAAGCAACCCATGGAGCCACCTGGGGGTGACGAAGGTCAAAACTCCAACCCCAGGCGTCGCCCCCGGGAAGAAGCGGAGAGTGAGGCTAGCCAGCACCTCATGACCTGCTCCACCCCGTTCCCTGCATCCATCTTTGATCTCCATCGCCTGGTGCAGATGGAAGGAAAGACCCTGCGTCATTTCGTTTGGAGGTTCCGGTCGGTCGCGGACAGGATCCCCGCTGCCGACTTCCCGGAGCATCAAGTCATCCTCCTCTTCCAGTTGAACGTGCGCAATCCGAGGATGCGCGCGAAGCTGGGCACCCGACTGGTTGCCACCCTGGAGGACCTATGGGCAATGGCCGACCGGTGCGCTCGAGCTGAGGAGGCTGTCGCCGTCCCACCAAGGATTTTGCTGTGAGATTCACCGCCCGTTGTATCCGGGAGAAAGCGCGTAACGGCGAGATGTACCCAGACGCGCCCGACTGTCAATCAGGAACTTCTATCATGAATAAAAGATAAGTTACCCCAAAGCTTACTAATCCCTTGCACCTTATGTCCACCCCTGGGTGAAACCGATACGAAATACGCTAGCAACTAGCGAGGGCAAAGGCTCGACCGTCGAATCGAGCGCTCGGGGTAACGGCTCCCGGGGGTAGCATGCGGTGCGCAACACCAAAATACCACTCGGGGACGGGCTTACCACCAGAGTGAGCGACCCTCTTTTCGGGTATCTGTGGGGCTTGTGAGAGCATGCCTGACCCGTCGGGGCCTCACTTGCATGCCTGCAGGCCCAAAGGGGTCCCTCAAGGACGTGGAGAACGGCAAAGCCACCGAAAGACAAGTTAAAAGCACTTGTGAAAGCAACATAGCAAGCAAAGTCATTAAGTTCTAGACTGTTACAATAATGCTCAGATTGTAGCAAGAGGAACTAATGCAAGGTTTGTCATTTCTTGGCAGCAGAGTGACGGGGGAACTCTCTCCCGGCTACCACGGACGCGTGGGTCTTCATCGCCTGGCGGGCCTCGGAGGAAGGGGACACGGTGGCCCAGTCTGGCATGACCATAGACTGGTTGGCGTTGGCAATCGCCGCCATCACGAAGGACGTCGTGTGCATGCTCACCGGGAACTTGTCGTTCACCAGCTGAAGGGCGAGCGAGTTCTTGGCGGAGTGCACGTCTTTGGCCGCATCGCTGATGACGTCGGCAAAGGCGCGCATGCTCCTGTGCTCCGCGTCAAGGGGGCCGAGAGGAGATTTCCGGCGCAGCTGGGATACCCGGCGACCGAGGCCCTCGCAGGCCCCGGCAAGCAAGGCAAGGCCCTCCTTGTTCGAGGTCTGGAGAGTAGCGAGCTCGCCCGAAGTCTGGTCGCGGAGGCCAGACAGAAGCCGGTTCTCCTCCTTCATCCTCGCCACCTCCTGCTCCAGCCTTCCCTGGGCGTCCTCCAGGGCAGAGATCCTCTGGCCGTCTTCCTCGGCTTTTGCCCGGAGAGGCTGCAAGCTGGCTTTCTCCCTGGCCAGCGCGCTCTCGAGTTCGCCCTTGGCCTGGCCTGCCTCGACCAGCTGGACCTCGCGAAAGTGGAGGTTCTGACCCGCCAGCTCAAGCTCCTTCCGAAGGTCGGTGACAATCCCTTTCTGGGACTCAACCTCCTGCTCCAAGTCACGCCTTTGGGCGCCGAGGATAGCCGGTATCCAGGCTAGGGCCCGGAGCCGTGAGCTCAGCCGCATCTCCTTGGCGGCCAGTTCGTCCGCCTTCAGCTTCTCCGCGGCAACTCTGTCGGCTTCCGCCTTCTGGAGCCGCCCGATCAAGACGCGTAGCTGCTGGGACTGGCGGTCCAGTTTGGCTTTTCCCTTCGCCATTCTGCCTACCGCCTCGCAAACCTTCTTCTCGACGGTGACTTCGCGGGTGCGGACCTCGGTGTCCAGCATGGCCAACCCGCTCAGGATGGCTTCCATGGTGCTCTTCTCGCGGATGACTGAAAGGAAAGACGTCGCCTAGAGGGGGGGGGGGGTGAATAGGCGAGGTACACTTTTTACAATTTAGGGTTGATAAATGCGGAATAAAACTTAGTGTTTAACTTATCAAGAACACAACCTAAATATACTAGGTGAACCTATGTGCACCAACAACTTATGCTAAGCAAGACAAGTAACAAAGTGATAACAAGGTAAATGACTTCAAGCACGAAGGCTATCACAATGTAAATGACTTCAAGCACGAAGGCTATCACAATGTAAAGTGCATAAGTAAAGAGCTCGGGTATAGAGATAACCGAGGCACGCGGAGACGAGGATGTATTCCCGAGTTCCTCCTTCTTAGGGGAGTACGTCTCGTTGGAGAGGTGTGAGTGACCACCACAGGTCAGACTCAACGCCACAAAGGCCTCACCTTATTCTCCGATGAACTCGACCACAAAGGTCCGGGTTCACCTTCCACTTTGAACTCCTTTGGGGCGGAGAACAATCCCGTACAACAACCTTGGGGCACACACCCACAACCGAATTGGGGGCTCCCAAAAGACCACACAAGGTCTTGACCACAACAGGTCCAACTTGACCACAAAGGTCCCAACTAGCCACAAAGGCCTTGACCACAAAAGGTCCTAACCGACCACAAAAGGTCTTCGCCACAAAGGCCGGCCACTAAGGCGTCTAGGGTCCAAGGACCCAAGAGTAACAAGCTCACGAATTTCACCACCACGAATCACGTGGAGGGCTCAAACCGATTCAACCGATGCAATGGCAAGAACACAAGTTCTTCACTCCCAAATCCCACCAAAAGCAACTAATGCTTATGGGGAGAGGAGAGAGGAAGAACAAAGAAACCACAAAGGAGTCAAATCCCTCACTCCCTAATCCCACCAAAAGCAACAAATGCTTGTGGGGGGAGAAGAGAGGAAGAACAAAGAAGGAGAACCACAAAGGAACTCCTAGATCTAGATCCACTAGGTTCCCCTCACTTAGAGGAGAGATGGATTGGTGGAAACGTAGATCTAGATCTTCTCTCACTTTTCCCTCAAAGATATGCAAGAATCATGGGAGGAATTGAGAGGGGACAAGCTTTTCCAATGTCAACAATGGCAGGAGAGAGAGAGGGGAAAAACGAGCAACTCAAGGAAGAAGAAGGGGAGGGGTATTTATAGCCCTCCCAGTTTTCTAGCCGTTCGAAATCTCCGGTAGGAAATCCGACTGAGAGCTGAAAGCGACCAGTGCTGATATCAAATAAGACTTGGCGAAAAACTTAACTTGGTCGTTCGGAAATTTCCGAACCGGGACCGGAAATTTCCGGCGGAAAATCCGACTGAGAGCCAGTTGAGTGCAGTGCAGAAAATCTTTAAGACTTGGCGAAAAATTCTCCGGGTCGGAAATCTCCGGTCTAGGGTCCGGAAATTTCCGCCCCTCCGAAAACTGCAGAAACACCAGAACTGAAATAACTTTTGCATAATAACTCCGAATGAGGTGAAACCAACTCCGTTGGAAAGGTACCGACAAGGAGAAATATTGCAAACCATAAATAGAGCAAAGTCCCCACACATGTGAAGGTGTGGAGCTTTGCTCAAGGTTGAACCGGTCATATTTCCACACCGAAAACGCAACAAGTTTTCCATACTAAAACCTTTTTCGAAGAACTTGGTCTTGTCATGAAGATCGCGACAAGCACCAAAACCCAACAAGGTGAAAAGCCAAATAATAACCAAGAAAGATGATATGCCAAGCATGCAACGGTTTGAGCTCTCCACAAAGATGCGATCAAGTTACTCCCTCGAGAGCCCCTCTTGATAGTACGCCTGTCTATCCTATAGCCCTATCAAGAACAAACCTTTGCCTTGAGCAATCCACTTGAGCCTTGAGCATTCCACTTGAGCTAGACGAAGACGGTCTTGATCTCTCCAAGTGGACCACCTTTCTTGATTGCGCTTGCTAGCACATGCTTGGTGAAGACTTCTCCAAATACTCCCCCATACGCCATTATGGGAGAGCCTCGCTTAGCTTCATCTTCATGTCAATCTCCAAGCTCCATTAGCTTCGTCTTCATGTCTTCATTTCGACCTCCAAGCTACAAGCATAAGATATCTCCGAAATGCTTCTCTTGGTCTTGCACTTCTTAACCTTGATGACGAATACCGCATGACATCATTCTCCATGAGCTCTATGAGATGTTCTTCTTGTTGCAAGCCCATGGGAAGATACCTAACTCCACATATAGATACCACACACACTTGGGTTAGTTCACAAAGCTATATGGACAATGGCTTACCATCCAAGGGATACATGATCCACTTGGTACATCTTGTAGCTTCGTGTGTTGATCAACATCTTGATCAATCTCGTATCATCCCATCTATCTTCATATAGGTGATGTCTTGACATCTTCAAGGCATACTTGCAATATGCTCCCATCTATCTTCATATGGGTGATGTCTTGACATCTTCAAGACATACTTGCAATATGCTCAACACACACATTAGTCCATATGGATTGTCATCAATTACCAAAACCATATAAGAGGGCACATGCCCTTTCAATGACAACCTCCGAAGAGGATCCGGAAGCAACATCCCCAGCCTGACCTCTCGGGATTAGGCTTTCCCGGATCTTCTCCAGCTCCGCCAACTCCTCGCTGGCTCCTGAGTCCAGCAAGTACTCCGTGAACGTGGCCACGTCGGAGCTGAAGAGGGACCCCATGGATCGCTCAAATGGCACGAACTCCCCGTCGATCACCAGCCCTCCTACCCCGACGCTCAGGGGCTGGTGAGCAGGCGGCGTCCCGACAACGCTCTTCGGCGCGCTCTGTGCCACCTCTCGGTCATCGGATGGGGTTCCGACCCCTCCGACGGTGCCGAGGCCTTGGGGTCGAGCCGCATCCACCGCCGAAGCATCTGAAGACAAGACGGCTGCGGTGTGAAGACAACGCAAGCTCGAAGAACAGCCAAGATTAACCCGGAGGAATCAGCACTCACCCGCTGGCTCTGGAGCTGGAGCCGTCCGCGCTCCTGTGTCATTGGAGAGGGTCGTAGCGGTGACGCTCCCCACTCCGCTCCTTCGACGGTCGTCGCCCTCAGCCATGATGGGAGGAAGCATCGCTTCCCGGCACCTCGGGGTACTCGAGGCGGTGTCGTCCTCCGCGCTGTTGCGGGGCCTCTTGCTCCTCGCCGGCGACCTGCCTCCTCTGCGCATCACCAACAACAAGTCCTCCCGGGTCAGGTCACGGAGGCGCGAGGCTTCAGGGACTCAATCGATGGAACTTACCCCCTGGAGCGTTTGCTGCTCAGTGGCTCGGGTATCTCCAGGGACCCGCGGAATGAGCCCGGCGCCGCTCCCTGGGCATTGGCGGCGGATGGGGGTTCGAGGAGTTGGCCACGAAGGTTTCCGCGGCCGCCCCCCTCGAATCCACCTCCATGGCCGCCTCTTCTGCGCCGTTCCCCGGCTGGGCAGGGGCGGAGGATACCGCTGCTTCCGGGTCGGGAACGCCGAGGGCATCATCGTCAACGGCCGGAGGCAGGGAGGACTCGTCCTCCGACTCGTCGTCATCGTCCTCCTCCTCCCCGGCGTCTTCATCATCGCCTCCTCGATGGGCGCCGCGCTCGCCTCCCTCGTCACCACCGTCACCTGAGCCCGCGGCGTCACCAGAGGTGTCGCCAACGGAATCCTCGTCGTCCGCTGCCGACTCCTCTTCAGCGTCCTCTGCGAAGTGGACCTTGGACCTGCGTGCTCTATCCATAGGAACCGGGCCGTGGTCTCCTCGGCCCTCAAGGCCCATGGCGTTGAAGATGGGCATCTCGCCCAGAATGTCGGCCCTTCGCGGGTCCTCGCACAAAGGAAGGACCCCGGCGGGCAGACCGAGCGAAGGATTCGAAGAAAACATCCTCGAGACGTTCTTCCGGACCTTGTCCTCTGACATGTCCGACGTCCTCAGACGAGCGGGGTCTTTGAGGCCCCGGAACTCCCACGCCGGGTGCGGTCTCCTCTGCAAGGGAGCAATCCTGTTATGAAGAAAATGGGCGGCGACAGCGGCACCCGTCACGCCTTGGTCGCTGAGGAGCTTGAAGCGGGCCACCACCTTCGACAAGCTGCCGTCCTGACCTCTGAGGTGACCCCGGGACTCCAGTTTCTCCGGGAGCTCTTTCGGCTCCTCCCACTGCGTCTCCTCCTCGGCGATCCCCACCAAGAACCACTGGTCCCGCCATTCGTCCCATTTGGACTTGATGCTCATCTTGGGGTATGACCCCTTGAGCGTCAAGCGGAAGCAGAACGTGACGCCACCAGATATCCACTTGTTCACCCCCATGCGAGGGTAGACGAAGTGGCGGAGGAGGGCGACGGACGGCATCACTCCCACGAATGCCTCGCAGAAGTGGGTGAAGACCGCCAGGTCCAAGACGGCGGCCGGCGACAGGTGCAGGAGCTTCAGGCCGTAGGATTTCAGAACCTCCGAGAGAAAATCGGAGAAAGGCGGCACGACCCCCATCAACATGAAGATGTCGAAGATGGGGATCTGTCCGGGACCCCGCGTCGCGGAAGGGGGAAGGATGACCGTCGCCGCTCGGGCGGGGACGTCCCCCACGGCCTCGGACGCCACAACGCTCATGTGCTCAGCGGCCCGCATCTTGTCCGCGTCGCCGGCGTACTTGCTGTCGAGCAAGGCTTGCTTCCGGCGAAGATCTGCCTTGGCGGCGGTCTCCTTTGCTCGGCGGGCTCGCCTCGTGGATCTGGGGGTGGACGGCCGGACTATCTCGGCTCGCCCTCCGGCTTCTTCTGTCCGGCTTTCTTGGTGCGCACCATCGGATTCGCATCAGCGGCACAGGGAAAGGGGGCAGAGCAGAGCTGGGAAAGCGAAGAGGCCGCGAGAGGAATGGACTGGTAGCGGCGCGCGACTCCCAAGCAGCTGGTTAAAAAGGAACCCCGCGCGTCACGTCGCGGCCCCATTACTCCGACGGGCGTGGGGATCGAGGGGACGTGCCGACTTCGGCGCAACCCGACCATTGGTGCACGACCCCATGCAAAGCCCGCACGAATCACAACGTGCGGCACGGCGCGGCCACGCCCCAGGCCCGCGCAAGCCGCAACGGGCGGCACGACGCGGTCGCACAAGACTCGGGGACTCGCATCTACGTCGACACGACGGGCCCCACAGACAACCAGGCGCCGGACCCACTTTGACCTTTTTGGCCATAGCCCCGGCAGCCTCAGAAGACCGAAGCCGCCGGGACCATGCCCGGGGGCTACTGTCGCAGCAGTGGAACATGGGGTTCCCCTAGAGCTGCCCAAGTGGGTCCACCACCTGTGGGCCCAACCCCAAGACAAGCAAGGCCAAGGCTCAGCGCGAGGCCTTGCGGGTGTACCCTCGCCACCAGCACCCCGACAGGTTCACAGGGCCCCCGGGTCCCCTGCAGAGAAGACCCCGAGGAGCGCGAGCCCCGGCAGGGCCGCGCTCCCTCCCGGGTACAAGACCGTACAAGGAGAGGATAAGGCTTCCACCTCATTCCAGAAGACGCCAGAAGGCTTGGGAAGCAAGGCGCGGCTAGGGGACACCACCTACCTACTGTCAGTCCCTGCCCGCGGCTTTCCCCAAAGGTGGCAGAGATCCCACCAACCCGGCGACGGATACTTGGAGGAGAAGAGGCCACGTCGCCGTCTCCACCACGGAGAGGGGTTGCCTCCCGCCAAAACCCCTCACGCTCCTCGCATGACCTCTGTGGGATCCCCTTTCCCTATAAAAGGAGGACCAAGGCCATGGCGAGGGAAAAGGGGGCTCTAGAGGCAAGATAGCTTAGTAGGCAAGGAAGCTCCGGCCTTCCCAAGGAGGAAGACGACCTCCAAGCTAGGCTAGAGAAAGAGAGAGAGAGAAGGGAAGGAAGGTGATCTCCTCCGGGCAAGGATCTGTCCTTCTCCTTCCTCCTAGTCGGGCTACCCTGCCGGGTACCCCGACGAGCATCACCATTGTAGCCACACCATGGTCCGATCATCTATCCAGACATGCAGGACAGGGCTTTTAGCCTCCGGGCGGCCTGAACCTGGGTAGATCGTTGTGTGCTTTCCTTGTTCATCCACCACGTCGAGATCGGAGAGCAAGTGAGGAACTTGTCCGGCGATCGTCCTCCGGGAGACGTTTCCAGCCTCCTTCGCGCCCCTACCGAATCTACAAAGGGGGTGCCTCGCATCCCCGGTGTCCATCCTTCGAGACACGACAGTCATACCTAGAGTTTTCACCTCAGAAAGCTGAGACACCACACTCCAAAAGTATCCCAAGATCAAATTTTGCCATTGTCACTGCCGCCACTTGGTGAGGATACTTCTGCAAAACGTCAATCATTAAACACACATGCTACTTTTGATCCGTTGCGAGTACTCCTTGTGATCTTCGAGATGGAACTCCATAAGCAATCGGTCTTCTTCAAACATGGCAGCAATGATTCTCCATTAACACGTTGGTAATCGAGGCAATGAAAATACCATGGCTGACCACAGTGGCCGCACTTCCGTCACAGAGGCATGGGCTCTGTGGTGATGACCACACAGGCTGCCACCACACGTGTCGTGTCGAGCCATGGGCCCATGGCTCCCGCACTCTTCCGACCGTAAGACCTTATGCAACCAGTAGATGGCGAAACACGCCACATATGCTCGAACTACTCCAGCATGAAGCCGAGATCTTGGCTGAAATGTTCCTGCGACAGTGAAATCCATTATCATCCAGATCGCATCACTCCAAATGAATAGAAGACTGATAGGGAAGAACAAAGAACGCCAAACAAAGTCTCCCCACCGCCACTATCCGTTGTCGAACGGTCTCCCCGGCGACAGTGTGGTGGTTTTGACGGCTGGATGAGGAAGAGTTCCTATGTGGGAGCGGCATGATGGCCTCCGGAGTCGCCAAGCGAGGCAACATGGGAGGCACATTGCGTTTCAAAGGGGATGAAGCAATGTCACCACCGCTTGGACGACTGTCAATTAATCAACGCGGACACCACCGGGTGCACGGCGATGAATCAACGCGGACACCACCATGGGGTGCATGGGTATTAACCAAGTGTGGTTCTTTGTGAGTGATGTGTCGGAACCTCTATCGGCTGGACACCTCTATCGGCTGGACAACATCGCCACACAAGAAAATGGACTCGCTCATCTCTCTCGATCTGTACTCGTTCTCGCCCTCAAAATCGATAAAATTAACCCAAGTTAAAAGTTTAGCACATAATAAATCAATTTATTAACTAAACACATGCAATAAGTTTTGACCTTTTTAATTGCCCCCGCATATAGGGGGGCGTTGGTTTTACAGACCATGGTGCCCTGCCCCACGGCGCCATTAAAAAAGGTTAGATGTCAGACTTTTTTCACAACCGGTTCATTTTCTGTTAAACTGTTAAGTTTGGATTAGTGTTGTTGATTTTTATTTCTGCCTCTTACTCTGTTTGCTACTCGACCGGTTTCCTGGAACAGATCAAACGATCAGGTACATGGAGCGTCTTGATCCAGATGCCCGGTTTCCTGGAACAGATCAAACGATCAATACGCGCGCGTTCTCCTCTGAATCTCTTGCGGTCCTTGCCCGCCTCCAACCAGCCAGCCATTGTCCCTGCATTCTTTCCGTTTGTTCTTGCAGCGTTTATTTGGTCAGATAGAGCATTGCACAGCTGCATGTCCCCGGCAGAAAAGCATAACTCCTTTTGGTTTCGGTCCATACAGCGATTTTTCTCACGGGACAACCAAGTGAACTCTATAATTCAGTAGCTGGCGTCGCGGTTTTGCATGATAACTAATCGTACACTTATCATACTACTCACTCCGTCCCAAAATAAGTGTCTCAAGTTTGATAAAAAGTGGATGTATATAGACATGTTTTATGTCTAAATACATCCACTTTCTATCAAAGTTGAAACATTTATTTTGGGACGGAGTGAGTACATGTCATGTCAGCGACAGAGATACTTGAACCACTGCTGGCATCGTATGGAGATTTTAGGATATCATTGGCTCATGGTCATTTCCCGAGCACTAACCAGCGGACTAGTTACATGCAGAGCCTGGAGAGGTACAGTACAGGCTCTATTATGCAGTATTAGGTGAACTTGGCACTTTAGCTGTAAGCTGGGCACAAGATGACGAGAAGAATCTCAGATGAGAGGGACCTCCGGTTGCGTCCAAAAGCCTCTGGATCAACTCAATTCAGTACGTGCCCCGATCACCCCAAATGCTAGCAAATCTGGCTTCTAATCAGCGCCTCGCTTACGATATACTCAAGAGTCAAGAGACTCAAGACGCAAGATGGTACAAGCCCCTGCCAATTATTGAGTAGCACCAAGTTCTTGCTTTCGCCAGAAAAGTTGCGGCAAAACATTAAGTCATCTTCATATAATAGGACGCAACATTATGGCATGAGAACGACAAATTTGTGTTATATCGCTTTCGCATGGTTTGTGTAGCTGAGATTTTTCCGGCAGATTTTGCGGAATTATTGCTCGGTTTGTTCTTCCTCTCCTGCTTTCAACACCGACCATGACGTCTGCACAAAACAACGAGGAGATGCTGGCTTCACCTCTGTATTTTATTTACAAGTATCTCTTCTTGTTAAATCGTCATTTTTTTTCCTCTGAAAAACAGCCTGATGAGAAGATTTATGTTGTGCGCAACGGAAGCGTGACAATGAACCCGATAGTTTCCACCTGAACTGCGATTGCGTTCGGTGTGGTACACCTGATTTTCAACCAAATGGACAGGTCAAAGGCAAAGGTCAAGTTCAGAACGACGGTCGCATGCGCATGACAGAAACTGTCTTACATGCATTTAGCCGGGCGTGCGTTTCACCTAACGGATTATGTAGGTCAGGGCTTGTTTCAACCTCACGGTCAAAGTAGTCAGAACAACATTAGAACTGAAGAACCTACATGTATTATACGGTTATTCCCACTTGTAATCGAAGTGCAAAGATATGACCTTGTGTGCTACGGCGTTTATGGGTCTAGATCAGTAGCAATAGAACATCCATGGGTAACTTATAATCAACTCTTTGTACAGGGAAAAACACAATTACCCTCTTTGGCTGTCCTTTCATGTCAAAAACTTTGCAGGTTTCCCTTCTCATATGCGCATGCGCCTATCTTCTACACCATGACAGATTGGGCAGATCTCTATAAAGTTAGCTGTTTCGCCAAAAGAATACCCAGACAAACCGGACTTCAAAATGTTGAGGCGAAACAGTGGAGCCAAGCCAATTGTGAGATCAGCCCAGAATGTGAACCTCTCACATTTTTCCTGTTTTTTTTTCACGTTATTGTTATTGCTTTTCATCCCCGAGTGTCCAGTATGTCTTCACAACAAGGAGGAGCTTCTCCCGGACGAGCGGACCATCTTCGTGATCCACGATCTGGCTATTCCATCTCATCCCGTCCGCGATGCTCTTTATTTTCACTAGCAAGTCAACATCGTCTCTGATGATCACCGTGCCCTCCGGCCTCAGGATTCTGTCCATTTCCAGCAGAATGGTGTCCATCTCACACCTTGCAATCAAAAGTTCAAATTGTCAGATTTTGATTAGGTGGAACGGGTGCATAATTCAAATTAGCCATACTAGGCTACTACTGTAGCTAACAAGGACAAGAACAACAATCACTGTCTAAATAGGGCCAAAAAAGTGTAACCCTGGATTGATTTTCTAACACAAGTTATGTTTACCTGTCCTTGTACAGACTGAAGACTGAATCAGCATGAATAAGGTCGTAGGTCCGGGGATAGGTAGACATGCCCTCACACCTGCAGTGAACACAGAAAGAGGTCACACACCCCAACAAAATACATGATCATCATCACTGTCATAGAGGAGCGAGCCATGCTTGCAGTACAAGAGCTCACGCTCACCAGTCTTGGTAGCTCCCAATGAGGCCACGCTCAAATATCACCCCAAGAGTTGTAGAGTTTCCAACAGTTGGGACCATATTCATTACCCACATAGGGTCACCCACCAATGCCGCAGCAAAGCCGCCAAAGTGGGCATTCATATCCAGCAAGTTGCGGTACCGGTCCTTCTGCCCAAATTGAGTTATCACGGACTTGTAGTGTCCAACTCTCTTCTTCCATAACTTGGTGTCTTCCTTAAACATTTCATCGGTGACTCCCTCAATGCTACCACTGGCAATTCTCGGAGGCACGGCAGTGAGCCTCTGCGGCCACTTCTTTAACTCACCACCGGCAACCTCCTTGATGTCACTAACCTCCGGGAGAGGAGTTATACAAGCCTCCATCTTGTCGTACCTACAGTCATTCAGAGGAATATAAACTATCATGCATCATAACCATGAAATGGACTTCAAAATGGAGAATGTGGTACCGTAAGTTAAGTAACTACCAGGCAGCATCTGGACTTTTATTAGAGCAGAATGGTGGCGACTTGACGATCTTGCGGGAGGCCTTGCAGTGGATGTGATTAGTAGGTTTTTGCCAGATTGCTATGTCTCCAACCTCCTTGATCTTCTTCCAGCAGAGGCTCTTGGCAACAGCCTCGATGGCTTGTTGTTCTGCGTTCAGGTCCTCCCTGGTCCTCTGCCATCCCTTGGCGTGCTTCTTCCAGTTGATTGGTGGTCCTGACAAGATCCAATAGCCCCCAGGACGCAGAATGCGATCGACCTCAATCACGTACAGACCATCTGCGTGTCCATGTGCACATTAATTAAGTAAAACGAATAATCCACTGAAATTCTCAGTCTCGGGTGGTTTTTGGGTGCAATCATGAAAGTGCATACCGTATAGCTGCCAGGGGATTAGGCAGCGGGAGCAGTGTGCCATGTCGAAGGCACGGGCAGGATAGGTGAGCCGGTTGGAGGCGAGCACGCCGATCATGGCTGGCACGCCACGCTCCAGCGCAAACTGCACCTGCGCCTCATGAGAGTCCCGCGGCGCGAAGGACATGGCCAGGATGTTGCGGGACAACAAATACGCTCCCCAGCTTGCCACCTGCTCCGCAAAATGCCACAATGCACAAGATTAGTCAAACTGAAAACCCAATTCCTACAAGGTGAGCAAGAATGGTGGATTCTCCAAAACTAACCTATCCCAGTTTCCAGGTAAAGATTGCCTCAATTTCTAAGATGCCCCAAGAGTTAGACTGAGACAGACAGTGACACTGAAGAACAAGCAATCCATTTTGGACATTGTCACGGCACACAGCAGATTCACTTCTTTCAGTGCATTCAGAGGATTTGATCCGTAGAAAGCAATGCAACAGGTAGGCTCAACATGCTGTTGTAATTGATGTGCACGTGGGACACTTCCTAAACGGAGTAGTATGCATACGTACGTAACCACCAGCGTTGCTGAAAAGATGACAAATCTGGCCCTAGTTCAGCCTTTCTCAAAGAAACAGTGGAGTGTGCTGACAGTTCACCACAGTCTGTCGAATGGCTACGTTACAAATGCAAAAGGTTAGTGAGTGCTACCAAATCTTCTAAAAAAGGGCTCTGGGATCGAGTGATCGGCGATCGGGTCCGGGCCAGACCCATTTCCGCACCCACCCGCAAAGAGCGAATCCCAGTCCCGAAATCTCGGTTACCTGTTCTTAAGCCCCAATTAAGCCCCAGATGCAAACATATAAACGCTTCTTTCGGGTAACGTGATTATCGTAGGATCAAATGGCAAGTGATTCAAGATAGTTTACCCCGCAGCCGGTGTCGAGGGCGGTCCGTATGGATCCGTCGTGGAGCGGGATGAGCTTGCCGATGTCTTCGATGTAGGCGTCGGCGCCGTTGGGGAACATGGTGCCGCCGCCGGGGAAGCGGAACTTGTCCCCCTCGACGCGGATCCAGTTCTGCACGGCCTTCTCGACGCTGAGCTCCCTGTGCGGCACGTTGGAGATCCAGGCGAAGTTGCGGCTGGCGGGCCACGGGAAGGGGTTGCGGTACCCGCTGGTGGCCGGGACGAGGCAGCGCAGCCGCTCGCCGTCCGCCGGGCAGTGGCGCTCCCGGTACATGAGGCGGTCCCGCGGGAACCGCAGCGACCGCTCCACGTCCTCGCACGGCGTGTACTCGGAGTACTTGGCCGGGCACGCCTCGTACGCGCGCCGCGCCGGCGCGGAGGACACGGCCTCCGTCGCCTCGGCGGCGTGGTGCGCGGCGAAGTCGAGGGGCGGCGCGGTGGCGGTGGCGCGCTTGGGGATGGAGAGGGACGGAGGGACGCAGGTGACGGAGGCTGTGGTGGTGGCGGCGATGGAGACGGAGGAGGCGGCGGGGGCGCCGGTGAGGCCGCCGTGGTGCCAGACGCCGACGAGGTAGGACAGCGAGCAGAGCACGGCGACGGCGGCGAGCTGGATCAGCGTGGGGCGCCGGGCGAACGACGAGAGGTGCAGCTTCGTGGCGTGCGCGCCCACCGCCATGGCGGCCTCCCCCTGCGCGCGCCTCCTCTTCCTCTGCTACGGCCCCCGCTGGACGAACTGAGGTGCTCTGCTTATCACAGCTCTGACCTCGGATTGGGGGCGCTGGGGAGCCGAACCGGGGGATTGATTAGGTGGAGGGGCCGTGAAAAGGAAGGCGCATTTGCGTTTGCGTTCGCGTTCGATTTGGTAGGGAAGGGAAGAGCGGCGGCTGGCTGGCTGGCTGGTTAAATTTAGCATGCAGCGGATTGCTCCGGCGTTCATTTGGACTCTTGCGACTGTAGCTTGGCTGGCGGTCGGTCTGCCATTAAAGATGTCAAACCAGGAAGGAAGGACGATGCGTGCGCGTGCGTATGACAGGTGATTCCTTCCGTGTATCGCAGGTGCGGTCTTCGTAAAGCGTCCCTGCTCAGTGGAGCGTTGTTTCGTTCCTTCCGGAAAACCGAACAATCAGTCAATTCAGTTTTTGGAAACTCCTTCCTTTACCCGAACAAACTTTTAACCGAGATAAAAAACTTGTGATTTTCATTAATCGAAAAGATGTGGGTATTAGCTGTTAATTAACGGGGAAACCGATATAAAACCGAACGAGGGCACCCACAACCACTCTGGCTAGTGGCTACCCACACAAGCTTGCACAAAACACCAATGAATATAGAGTCATCGTCCAAATTGCCCCTCTTTGTTATCGTCATAAAGTTGCACACCTGGAGCGACTTAGACTTCACAAGAAACCCACCAAGAAGAGCATCATCGAAGCGGCGTTCAGAAACCCACGTCGACCTATTTCAAACAGGTGGCTCTTTGTAAGAGCAGGCAGCTCTGATTCCGATGTAAAGCTCCGAGGAGGAGATGCGCAAGACTTGCGTCGAGAGGGATCTTCACCGCCGTTCCGCCCTTGCAGGTCCTCGTACGCCAATCAAGAGGTAAATGTATAAGGACATAGCAGATTCGACTGCACTGCATGGGAAGACCAACACGAAAACACTTGGACACATCGGACAAAGCCGACTATAAAAACATTGCAGCGACCAGACCATTGCTCGTCAACATTGTTATTGACGCGCAAACCACCACACGGAAGACCCACTCATTGCCCACCGGACATTTGTCGGCCGCAAAGCCGTGAGCGGCCAACCCACTGGCTAGCGCGGATGGAAGCACGCTTTTCAAGGCAACGCCTCAAAGGAGGAAAGCGACGTCGAGGACAACGCTCGTCGCCCGACCCAATGGTTTTAGATTTTCACCTAAAATGCTTGCTTCAAGGATCAAGAGGTCGAACAAACCTCCACGATGCTCCTCAGCGCGACGCCCCCAGGCGCCGCCACCGCCGGCCGGCAAACCCGGGCCGAAATTTTGTCCTAATCTTCTCAACAGACACCTCACGCCCATGCTGCCACTAAACCGCTCACCCTCCACATGGTGGTCGCGCCACCATCACGCAAGACCACCACCAAACCTCGAAGCTGAGTTATGGCCGCCCGGAAAACTAAAATAGTATGGTGCTAAAAAATGAAATTAAAACTCGTTTATCTTCTTCAGCCGATATAGTCGTAGTCTAAGTTGTCCTTCTCAACGATCAATCACACCACCCATACAATCCCGTGCTCGTCCACCGCGGCGTGTCCCGGCACCAGGAGTGCCTTGCTTCTCCGTGGTTTTCGCAGCCGTGGGCTTATCGACGACGTCGTAGGTGCGCATGAATACTGACATCACACTCTCAGTTAGCACCTCCATGATGCAGCCTCTGGATCCGCTTCGTCCACAGGTGACGATGACCTCCTCCTCCGGCAACGTAGGCCGCTCATACGTGTCCTCGTCCTCCTTCGGCATCTTCCTCCTCCGTCCACGGTAGCTACCCTCCTCCGCGTTGTGCGAGGAGGGGGTGCAGAGATGCGCTGCACTTGCGCGAGCACTTCGAGCAGCGGCGGACCCCCTCATCCTCGCCCCCATGGCCTCCACCACGCCCACCAGTGTCGCGCATGGAGGAGCCGACTATCTATGTGAAGTCACAAATACGAGATGTGCTGTGAAGGGAGAGTAATTGCTCGACGGAGATTTTGTAATCTAGCGGTTGAGGGAGACAAAACGTGGGAGGGACCGGGGGTGAAACACTACGCCCCTCGGTACCGTGTATATAGTGTTGGAGCCGCCACTTATATCTTATCCGAAGGGCCGGAGTATAATTTTCATGGGTCCGCCCAGTACGTGGTATATGTTCGGATCGAAAAACAGCCCACCGCGCGTCATATTGGCCGGAATTTTCCAGACTGGGGCTTATGGTGGATCTAGATGTGCTCGCCCCCTATCTTAACAACGCATATTCTACGCACTCCTATTAATAGGAGTATCATTGTGTGTGTGATTGCCGCAAGCTAGCTGCTCGAGTTCAGCAAACGAATTTGCTCCGCATCCGATGTTTTTTTTCCGAACCGACATAAATCACGCTCCTAGTTGAAGAGCTGACACAAAGGAACGGACACAGCAATCCATCGGATAGAAAACGTCGGACGCGTAGCAGTTCCTTTCAGCAAAAACAATGTCAAACCAACTTTAGCAGGTGAAGCAGTGATAATTAGGAGACCTAGGTACTCCCTCCATCCCGGTTTATAAGTCCTCTACGTATCCCTAAATCGTGAATTTAACTAATATACTATAAATTTTAAAATATAAAAAATATACCATTAAAAATATAAAGTCTAAATTTTCTAATGGTATATTTTTTATAATATACATATCATGTTGTGTTGCTCAAATTTACGACTTAAGAATACGTAGACGACTTATAAACCGGAACGGAGGGAGTAGTCCAAATAGGCAGGCACAACGATCGCCGAACATCGCTAGATGAAGACTATATATAAAAAGTATTTCGAATGGATTACGGTACTAATTAATTTATTACTATCTCGGATTAGCAAAGATTGAGCATGGGAGGTGTGCTGCACCGGTACTAAGGCCTAATTTTATGAGGCTTCCAAATTAGTTCAGTCTGAACCACTTAGGAAGCCTCACAAATTATTTGAGTCGGCTTTCTCAGAAAGCTAGGGGAGAAGCCGCCAAAAGAACTGGGGCTAACTTGAACACTGCTCCGACAATCAAAGCTGACAGGAGAGGAGAGTAAGTACTATGCTGATTAGCGATTAGCAGCCCGAGTGCTGGGCACATGGCTGGTGACTTCATAACTCCACCGTCCTCTAGCGCGTGGCGCAGAGCCCGGGAGAGGAGCGCGCGCAACGGAGTCGCTGGACACAAGAGCGGCAAGAACTCTCCAACCGCCACGCTACCTTTCTACCGGCGAAGAGAAATCCTCAGAGGTTAAATTAGGAGGCATGCACGTGCTCTTCACAGTACTCCGATGCAGATTAGGAATCCCGAGCTTGGTTCGTAGTGACTCTTTTTTCGAGCAGAGTGATGCATCTGTATTATATTTGCCTGTAATGTTGAATTTAGCAGCTGCAAGAACCTTTTTTTACAGCGATCTCGAAGCTGTTCTCACTACTCCAGAGTCCAGACAGACAGACCAGAAGAACACGCAAGTCCTCTGCTCTGCATGGGGACAATTTGAAAACTCGAGTTCGAACGACGAAACAGCCGGTCGCCATGGATTTGGAGCATAAGATATGTTGATCCCAGTTTATGGCTAAAATACACATTATACATTGTCAAAAATAACATAAGATAAGCAGGATCCACCTTATGACAAAAACTCATCTTATACATTACGGATGCCCATTGGCGAACGAAGAATAAGTGAATAACTCAGCTGCAAGTTAGTTGACCAACCCTATCCTCTCCCGACCCCCGCGTCGTCCCCAGGGCGGCTCGGGGGAACCCAGCGCCACCGCCCCGCAGCCCCCCTCCAGCCCTGCTCCCTCCCTCCGCCGCCGCCGGATGAATCCGCGGGGCGAAGCCCACGCCAGAGGACAGCGGCGGGGCTCTCCTCGCGCGCGGTGGCTCCGGTTGGCGGCGTGAGACCGTGGTGGTGGGAGGCTCGACCTCGGTGTCTCCGGCCGGCGGCGACGGCCCAGCTCGGCGTCCTCGTCCTCGCTCTGGCGGTCCGTGAGGCGCGGCGGCGGGGATTCCTCCCTGATGCGGCGGCGACGACGGCGGCTCCTGCTCCCGTCCGTCGTGGTTGGGCGGGGTGGCAGCCCCCCTCCCCTGCTGTCTTCCTACGTAGGTGGTGGTGGCCGCCGCTGCTGGCGGTTGCCCTCGGCTTGGTGGCTCCCCGAGGTGCCAGATCTGTCTGTGGCGGGCTCGGCTCGATCTGGCCTGCCGGCTCCTGTCGGTGGTGAGGGTGGTGGTGGTGGTGGACTGCTGGGAGGTTGTGCTGTTGGACCGTCCGTGGCTCGGCAGCGGCAAGGCGGAGAGGAGGTGGTGCGTTCTCGGCTGTTGTGGCCGCCGTTGCAGTGTTGGTTTGGTGGTGGCTTGCAGTCGGCGGTTCGTTGGAGGTGGAGTTGCCCGGAGAGAAATCTTTGTTCCGGCTTTGGTCGGAACCGGTGGTGGCGACACCCGTGGGTGCCGTTGAGTCTCTTGAGAACGTCACCGAGGGCTCCTCTCTTCGTTCCGTGTCTTCCGGAGGGAAACCTCAGATCCTAGATCGGATGATGAAGGCGATGCACGTCTTTCTCCTCCTTGGGGGCATCGTTTCGGAGTCGATTGGAGCTTGGTGACTTGTGGATGGCGGCTGGGCCGCCGCGTGGGTGCTGAGACGGCTCCTCATGGGCACCGATGTGCAGTTTGGCAATGATGCTGCTTCGAGCTGAGCTTGGGTCGCGGCTGGGGTTTCGTTAGTCGGTTTTATCCGACGTGTCCGATGTGTTCCTTTTCTCCTCGCTGTGTTGTTGCGGAGTCGGAGCTGCGGTCGAGCGTGTCCAGGCGGTGACATGACTAGCGGCCAATGGTCTTTGCGGACGATTCAATCGGGCAAGCCCCGCATATTTCTCTCGGGAGGCTCGTCGTCGGTGTGGCCGATTGTTGGCATGGGCCGACATGGGTTCCGTCGTCGCTTGAAGCGAGGCTTCGTTTGGGTCGTCAAAGGTGAAGTCGGAGTCGCTGGCTCGAGGAGGAGTGATCACGATGACACTCGATGGCAACCTCGACGGTGCTCTTTCTTCTCTGTGGTGTGTGTGCGCTTCGTGTGGGTGGCCAGGTCGGCCGATGGTGGTGGTGCCCATTGTGGTCGTTTTCATGACAACATTGGTGCATTTATAACGGTTTTCGGCCGGTGCCCCATACCGGTCATTTGTCTCCTGCTTTTTTAATAAAATGAGCCAATGTTACCGGTTTTGTTAACAAAAATAACTCGGCTGCAGTGCATCTGCATGCTGCGCCATAACTAGGGCAGCATGGAGATTGGAGAACGGTGAGAGAAGGCGCGAGAACCGTCTGAATTCGCATTCCAAACGCCTGAACCAGCCCATGAATCCATGATTGTTCTCCAAGCTGTAAGACACGGCCTGAAACATCAGTGTCGTACGTAGTGATCGTGATCGAAGCCGTCAACTCCATGCAAATTTCCAAGCATGCATGTGGCGCGTTACCCAGAGCGAGGAGCTGCACGCAGGGGGTTCAGTTTGTCTGTTCAGGCGGTCGGAAGCTGCCTGCGTGCTAGGACGCCGGAAGATGAACAGAGTTGCGAGTTACGAGCTTCCCGTGAGTCCGGCGATACTTACGTCGGCTTCTCCACAAAGAATGCCTGCAAGCGTTCATCTATTTCGCGTACCCGGCCGGTTTAGTGCAGCCTCGGCCGGAGCAGAATTAGCAAACGTTGCCCTCAGATTAAAAAGAAAGAGTAAAGTCTGTAACAAACCTTGAAGTCGTACCTGGTGTCGTAATCAAACCTTGGACTTTCAATCCCAGGAATCAGCACCCTATACTCTCGGTTCCCAGTCTAAGGCGAGAGTTCGGTAGTTAACAAACGATGGGATCCTAAGATCGTGGCTTGATAGCATGTGTCGCGAGCTGGTTTTGGCCCAATTCATCTGAGGCTTGTTTGTTCGGCCCGTTCGGCCTCCGATTCAACCAGAAGAGCTGGATTGTTGAAAATGACTTCCAAGCTACGTGGACACATCCTATAAAGCCAGTCAACAATCCCGGCGGTGTCCACTGCCACGTAAGCGAATTTGTGCTGTAAACCTCCATCAAGTAAAAACAAACCGGGAACCGAGAGTACAGGGTGCTAATTCCCGGGATTGACAGTCCAGGGTTTAATTACAACGCCGAGTACGACTTCAAGGTTCGTTACAGACTTTACTAAAAAAGAAAGCTTACGAGCAAGAGAGCCTGGGGGCCGTGTGGGCGGTGGGTCGGGGTCGCCGGCATCGTGGTGACGCAACCTCCGTGCGGGCAGGGACGGAGTCAGCCCCCAGGCTTGGAGCGGGAAGAGTTTTGTTGGAGGGAGCAAACAGAGCTTTGAACACTAATTATAAGCATGCATAGCAAGGAGTTTAGGAAGAAAATCAAAATGTTGGGGGTGACTTAGCCCCTGCTCGTCGTCCCTCCCCCCTTCCTCCGTCCCTGCGTGCGGGCCCCATTTAGGTCGTGGGCTAGCGCTTGGCGTGGCTACGACAGTGAAGCAGTCGCGTGGGAGTCCACGTCGTTGTGCCCCTGGCTCTGGCAGGGGCGTGGCTAGAGAGGAGGAAGTCGGGGCGGCGGCCTCGGAGCTGCGGATGTTTGGCGGTCGGCACGGCGCCTGCTATGGGGCGGCGCGGCGGTCGGAGTTGGACGTGTCGGTTCTCCTCCTGGCGTGATGCTTGGAGGTGACGTCCGTCTTTTTCTGGATGCCTCCGCATGGTGCGGAGCTCTGGCTAGAAGATTGATGATTCTTCGCCTCCAATTGTGGAGGTCGGGATGGCATGATGAAGCATGGGTTGTCTGCATCTCCGGCTGTTGCGGAGCCAGACGAGAGGATGTCGGGACGGAGGCCCCGGGGCGTGGTCGGCGCAGTAACTGCCGTGACATGAGATGTCCTTGTGACTGTGGCATGCGGTTTGGTGGACTAGCGGTCCTCAACGAGCGGTTGCGGGCCACACACCGCCGGGCGAGAGTCTTGCCCTGGTTGGCCGACGACGGTGACGTCCTCGGGCGTCGCGTCCTTCTTGAATGCGTTGTGGAGGTGGTGTTGTTCCTTCTCCACGCCGGGTTCTCCGGGGGAAACCCTAGACCCCACGCGGGGTCGGACGAGGGCGGTGCTTCTGCGTCGCTTGCCTCTTGGGGCCTCGCTTTTGGATATTCCATCAGCTAGGGGGACTAGTGGATGGTCGCTTGCCTCTTGGGGCCTCGCTTTGGATGTTACATCAACCAGGGGGACTAGTGGAGATAGTTGGTTGTCGGTGACGGCGAGCTTTCGTCTTTGGCTAGGTGGTGCGCGGCTCTCGAGCCGATGTGGATGTCAGAGCAGAGGCTCCAGATTTCTTCTTGTGTTGAGGTCACCTCCACCGTGCTTGTGTCGATTGTGGTTGCTAGGGCAACATGGTCGTCGACTCGTTTTAGGGGCGTGGCCTTGGGACCGGTGTGGATGCCGGAACGACAGCTCCGGATTTTCTCCTTGCCTTGAGGTCGCCTCCGCCGTGTTGGTGTCGGCCATGGTTTGGTAGGACAACATGACCATCGACCTGTTTTGCAAAGCGTGGCCTTAGTGTGTTGTGTTGTATGGTTTGGACGGTTTTCCGTCCAACTTATTCTTCTTCTTTTTATGTCAATATAATGTAAAGTTAAAGCTTTTATCTCATTTTTAAAAGAAAAGCTTGGGAGCTCCGTAGGGCCGCACCCAAGTTGCTGCTGGGCCGTCCCAAGCAAAGGTGAGCGCCTTTTCTTTTTCTGCTTTCCAACCTTTTTTTGTTTTTTTTCCTTGTCAGTATTTTTCATGTTTTTTATAAGTATCCAAGTTTAAATACATTTTCTTAACTTTTTATAAAGTTAAGGAAATGTTTAAATAGTATAAAATTATATGGAAGAAAAAATTTCTGGTATAGTTCAAATAAATTATTCATGGATTTGAAGAAAATCATATGCTAGGAAAATATGTTCACGTATTTTAAAATAATTGTACATAGGTTTGAAAAAGTATTCACACGTTTAAATAATAATTCTCTTATTCAATTTTTTACTCATTACACAAAAACCTAAAATTTTGTATGTTTGGTTTTAGCATAAATAAAAATATAAAAAACATGAAGAAACAGACTAATAAATAAATATAAATGAAAAGTAAACCGAAAACTGGAACAAAAAGAAAACAAATGAGGAAAACAAATAGTCGAAAAAGATAGCTCACCTGGGCCGGCCAACTATAGTTCGCGCGTAGGCGTCGCTCCCTCCGCCATGCAGCGGGCGTTATATAGGAAACATCATGCAAAACAAAGAGTAGCAGTGCTACGTATGGCCAACATAACGAAGGCCCTGTGCTTGTCAAAGGCCATTAGAAGCGAGCCCCTGGTTGACAACTCGTGCGGAGCGCAATGAGCTCCGCACACTGGACTTCTTTTGTCGGCCGTTCTAACCGCGGCCCAATAAAAAGGACTGTTTCTCTCCTCTTTTTAAGTAAAAAATGAATTATTCTCAAAAAAAAAAGTAAAAAATGAATACTGTATTTTCTAAAATATGTACATTTTCAAACTTGAACGTTTTTTTTAACTGAATAAGTTTTTATTACGGAAATTTGAAAATATTGAACTATTTTAATTTCTGAACATTTTTAAAATTTTGAATTTTTAATTCTGAACAATTATTAAAATTTGAAAATTTTATTGAAAACTATAGCATTTTTTGCAAACTGATTTTTTTACAAAAAATCACAATTTTCGAAAACTGACCAACTATTACACTCGTATAGTTTTTAGTTCTGACCATTTTTAAAATTTATACATTTTTTGAAAACTCGACAAATTTTAAATTTGAACATTGTTAAAAACTAAAAAAAAACAATTCTGAAACATTGTTTTAATAGAACACAAAGAAATAGAAAAAAGAAACGCAATCAGTAAAAAAAAGTGGAAATAGAAGGAAGTCTAGATTGGAGCTACTAGATCGTCTACCGCACTCGAGAGGGGTGTGCGAGAGCGAATCCTCTCCAACCTGTGCGGCAACTAGAATTTCCCCCATTAAAGGTTCAAGTTCCTCAATGCAATATGATCCAACATGGGAAACAGCTCCAATTTTCCATGTTTAGCGACAATCAACAAACCTACGCATAACACTGCATGCACAAGGCTCATCCCATTTCGCTAGGATGACTGTTTGACGGCACTTATGTTCTCTCATGTGTGTTTGCGTCCTCTTCTTGATTTGTGATGTTACTGTTTCGCCCTTTATTATTTCTACCTTCTACGTCATTAAATGTAAGTTTGTACCGATTCGATTGTACATGTGCAAAGAACATCACCATCACTATGGATATGATACCATACCATTATTATTTTCAAAGGGGAGGATGAAACCACCGACTTTAAATCAAAACTATGAACACAAGTGTTTATTAATATTATTCAACAAAAAATTATAAAAAATATAAATTTATAATCAGAAGCCATCTTCCTAGTGACAACACAAATAAAAACGACTACAAAAAAATAAAAAAATAAAAACGATGCACATAATTGTGGTTACACATATAAGTTGATGAAGGCGGTGGTGATTATGAGGTGTGTGTGTTCTGATCTCACGTCTACGCATTTCATCTAAATCTGAAGGCTTCACTAAGCCACCAAACAAACCGGGGGTGCAAACAGGTCCAGCAGGCCCTCGGCACGTACCATATGGCATATGCACCGTATGCACATGGTATAGAAGTCGCGGCCGCCATATTTCGCTAACCCATTGACCATGTCATGCTTGTCGCTACGGCGCGAGATAGCGAACTTGGTACTTCGGGTATGTTTTGGTGCTTGACAAGTGCGGCGTGCTACGTTCGCTCTGAACACTGTGAGTGTAATGGCACTTTGCCTTGTCCATTCTGAAAGTAAGTTCCTTTTCTGCAACCGATTATTCATCGATGGTTGACAGTACATAGGAAGTACTACATAGTACACAAATAATAACAATGGGAACGGCAACGCGCACTAACAAGATCACTGACAAAGATGCATATATATCCATTATCAGCTATAGCAGTCACCACCAGCCACCAGGAACAGAACCTCCATCAAGTGCGAGTTCCAATCATTTTGAAACCTGTAGTGCTGAACTATCGAGATGGATAATCAAATAGTCAACCCACCAGCCACCACCACCTCCTATCATCTTCATCAGGACGCCGTTTCGTTGCTTTATTATCGCTGTTCGAGATTCTGATTCCGTGCTTGATTGCAGCAACGGCCGACTCGGGTCACTCAGTTCTGTCCTAGGATGAAGTCCTAGACAATGTGATCCCTCAGAAGATGTAGTTTTACTAGATTATCTGAGCTGGTTGATATGCTAAAGAAACCAATCCAAACAAAACACCCTCACTAAGAAAAGCATATCCAAGCCGATATATTACAAATTTAGGCGGCGGCTGACTGGTGTACAGTAGAGTAGCTACACCTACATTATAGGCATGTATGAAACCTTATCTCTGCAGGTTATCCAACTGTTTGTAGGAGTAGTACTTTTCTGTGGTAGGGCTTGACATTCTGCAACCAAGCAAACGTGCGCCTTCAGATGATGGAGGATGAGGAACCAGGGAGAAAGATAAGCTATCTCCCCACCTCCCCGCTCGTGCTCCGTGGAAGGTTGACGCGCGAGGCGTGGAAATTGAGGTGAAGGAAGCTTGGATCAAAACCTAGGAGCATTGATGAGCACATTATAGGAACGGAAAACTACGCCCAACGTACTACACAGCATTCATCTCGAAGAATCAGACCAGAGCGAGAGCGAGAGTAGACGACCAAGACTGAAGAACAGAGCAGGAAGATTGTATAATTTGGGACCAAAAACGGATAACGACACGACGTGGTACGGTCAGATACGTGCGCCGACTGGGTCGTGCATCATCTGGCTCGCGCGCATTAGGTTAGGTTTCAGTAAATAATTCTTTATCGTGTTCAGATAGAGAGAAAAAGTTGGGTCGAAACTGGAAAAAAAGACCGGTGCCGACGGCCGACGGCGCTGAATGTTTCCTCGGAAGGAACCAATTTACGGGTCCAGCTTGGCCGCGCCGCGTACGACCGCGCGCCGGCGTTGGCGGCCCGGCCGTCTAATGACCGCCCGCCCAGCTAGCCAGCGACCTTCTGTACGTTCACGACTTGCACCGGTGCAACGCGGCTCATCCGTCCCCTTCCACAGCTGTGCATGGATCCGGCCGCATCGATCGCGCGTCTCCACCACCGTGGAGGATTGCCATCCGGCCCCGTGCTCCCCGCCACCGGACACGGCTGGACATCGCCGTCACGCCCAGAATCACGAGCCCCCCGCCCGAGCCGGTTCAGAAAGCAAAACAAGCTTTACCAAGTCACGAGCTAGGGCCGCCGGTCACCCTCAGCCGCACTAGCTACGCTAGGCTAGATCGATAGCGGCCGCCTAGCGATCGACGTGCGTAGCT
The DNA here is from genome assembly GCA_026929855.1 of Poa annua. Lineage (NCBI taxonomy): Eukaryota > Viridiplantae > Streptophyta > Magnoliopsida > Poales > Poaceae > Poa > Poa annua. The sequence continues at coordinate 81,145,271 of CM049433.1, forward strand.
AATTTCCCTTTCACCCCTGGCCGGCCCCTGTTCAAAGCGCGGCGTCGTTGCGGCCGCGGCAAGGCATGCAGACACGTAACCGCCGGCCGCGGCCAGCCAGCCAGCTGCCTGCCGTGGCGGAATTGACCATTACGTACATACAGTTCGTGTTTTAGGCATCAGTCCATCTATCTATCTATCTTAATTAGACGCACGCACGGGTGGCTCGCGATCGTCGTCAGAGCGCACGAACATGTCGTGGTGTCATGGTCTCCGGATACGTCCCGGAAGCTGAAACCGGTCGTCGGAAGCGACGGATCCTACTGGCCACGGACGGCCCGACACTCCACCACCAGGAGAAGCTGTTTCTTCAAGTGCTCTCCCGTTGAATCTAAGCGAGCATGCAGCACGGCCGGCCCCTGCCGCCGACGGAATGCATGGTGAATTGCTCAATTGCCCGCGCTGCCGTCGCTGTACGAGTCGGTGGAGTTGGCGTACCTTCTCTCAGGCAGTCAGGCTGCCCTAGTTAATTGCCCAGCCGCTGACTCGATCGTGTTTTATAATTCAACCCACGCATTGGATCGCTATAGCGAGTACGAGCACAACTAATAGAAATCGCAACGGAACGACGTGGCCTGACGGCAGGAGATAAGGGTCGACGTACAATGGTGCTGTCATGCTAAAATAGATACATGGATAATATATACACGATCGAGAGGCAAAATATATATCGCCCTCTCCGATGAAAACAAAAACAATCGGATCTATACCATTCGTCGGCGTCAAGTTTAATTAACAAAGTCGAGCAGTTGCCTTGGGGACGCACACAGCAGCTATATGACGATGGCAACGTACGGACGAGGCAGCAGGGTTTTGTACTGTATTTGTGTTTGATGTGTCGACCTCATCGAATGCCTCCATCGGCGAGGATATGCATGCACGGACGCCGCAACTAGTACAAGGTGGCGGTGAACTAGAAGCGAAAACTAATTTCGCTTGGAGTATATATATACTTCCTCTGTAACTAAATATAAAATGTTTTGGTAGTTCAATTTGAACTACCAAAACGTCTTATATTAAGATACGGAGGGAGTATAAGATATAAACACCAAGTGTGAAACGCCGTGATTCGTGTGTGTCTTCGAGTGCCTTACAGTAAGCTTCTCGCTAGCTATGTTGTTGTTTTGAAACAGGGCGGATAATCTAAGGAAAAGAGCTGGGCGGTAGAGGACGTATGCATGCATGGGAATAAGAACAAGTGCTACATTACATAACTCATACTTACTTTTACGGAAAATCTAACTATCATATCGTGCTATCTTCGATTAGGACGGCTTCTAATGGAAAGAAGTGCATGCACAAACACCTCACTACTGATGTCAGCAACATTAGTGGCCAAATCTACAAATAGTAAATGATTTAGCACGTAAACATTGTCAAATGATGGTTTACCGCCTCATAACTCTATCGGTAGAGTGTTTGTTTGTTCGATGGGGCTGGGACCAACAGATAAGGATGAATAAGATGATGAAGTTCACTCAAACTTATTCATGGTGCGACTGTGGGCACCTCTTGCTCATATCTTTGTTTCCTTGTTTTGTCCACCTTCTCTAGTACTCCCTCCGTTCCTAAATATAAGATGTTTAAGCATTTGTCCACATTCACATGTATGTAAATGTATCTAGACATATTTTAGTTGGCATGTTCACTCATTTTAGTGTGTATGTAGACAATATGTTGAGTACCTAAAACGTCATATATTTGGGAACAGAGGGAGTAGCTTAGAGCAGAAAATGATATTTTCTCTTGCAACTTGTAATAAACTTAATTATTGAATACTCGCTTTCCCCCTACCTATCAACATTGCCAGCACATTAACATGTACTCCCTCCATCCGGAAAAGGATAATAAAATGGAATAGTTCTAGATACATCCATTTGAGTGACATCTTTTTCCGGATGAAGGGGGTAACTTTATTTTAAATTTTCGGAGGCACATTCATGAGGCATACGGGTCTATTTTCTTTAGTTATGTCAGCTTCTTTACCTTCAGTGACCAAGGTAATTATTAAATTATGCCATAGTCAATTTTAGAAACATCTAGATTACCATCATAGAGATCTTCTAGCAAACCGAACATGTCATCTTTTACCGGTTCCCTGTTTTTGTGATAAAAAATCAACATTAAACTCATTTGAGACAACTGCTTTGTTCGTGGCCATTTCAAACACTGCTCTTTTCAATTCTTCCATAATGAATTTTTAGCCAAAAAACCACTAATCTCATTGAAATCCTAGTGGCTCCAGCAGTGTACATTTGGGTTGTTTTCTCCTGCAATCACCCCTTTCTCTTAAGTAAGTTCTACAATTGGTGTCTTCATGATTCCGCCATTAGCTTTTGCATGATGATATTTTCTACTATTAATTTGTCTGAACGAAGATTACATCATCTCTATATAGTATTTTTTCTGGGGGGTAGCATCTACTGTGTAGTTGTAGTCGTAGAGTATTTAACTTAGGTCATGTGTAGGAGTTCCTTTAATTTAGAGCTAGATCTACTACTAGTAGGAGCAAGAAAACAATATAGGATGGAGTACGGACGCACGATTAACTAAACTATGGACCCTAATTAATCTCGCAAACAGTGCAAGATGTAAACAGTACTCCAAATCAAGATCTCTGGCCAATGGGACGAACAATGATGGTTTATGCCTTGAGGTGACGGAAGAGCCATGATTCCGCTTATACAAACCCATTTCTGTCTCGCAGGAGACACCTCTCGGCTTTGGCCAAGAAGCGGGGGACATGGCCGTGGAGAAACGCGATCTAGCCGGCCGGGAACAATCATTGGCGTCCATGGAGCTGATGCTGAAATTGCAAACTGGGCGATGCGTGAGCGCTCTCCAGGGGGCTAGCGAAATAGTTAGTTCACAGTTGGGTCGAGACTCGAGACCACGAGTGAGGATTCCTTCCACGCCAGCGGCATACCGGTGTGATTAGTTGCTAATGGCCTAATGCAACAAACAACAACCATGTTAGCATTTTCTAGTGCACTCACATCGGATGCGTGCGATACATTATGCAGCTAAGCTAATTTTTTTAGCCTAGTTTGTAGTACTGCTTCCTTCGTATACAGCTAATAAGCTCAGGGAGGGAGGCAAGCAGGGTGAGGCTGGCCTTTGGCTCAGGGAGGGAGGCAAGCAGGGTGAGGCTGGCCTTTGGCACCAAGGAGCGGGATTGAGCCGGCGAATCGGCGATCGAGTCATTTTTAATGTCACGGTGCCGGTTGCTGCCAATCCTTGCCGACGGTATCTTTGTACGTATGCCTCCGGCCGGCGGACGGCGGACGGCGTGTGCAGAGGTGGATCCACGTGGACCAGCTGCGTTGCTACTCGCCTTGCCCTGCCGCCCTATCTTGGCGCCCAGCCAGCCTTGGAACAGAGGAATCTGAATCTTTCTCTTCGCGGTAGAAATTCAGGCTCTCGTTCTCAAGTTTGAGTGTCCATCTCGGGTGATATTTTAGTGGTTGACATCTGAGCCACCATTCTAGTAGCAAATGAAATAACAGATGAAGGATTCTCTGCAAACGAAATGGTAAAAATAAATATAGAGAGAGGTGGTCCAAGATTCTTACTTTCTAAATTAAGAGTGGGCAAATACGAAGTTGTATACTTGACCCAAAAATAAAATAAACCAACATGCCATGGAATTTCTACACCTACTTTTATCCACAAACATACATGTAATGGTGTCTAAAACCACGATCTATATGTTTGCTCACCAACTTTTATTTCTACACCAACACTGTGAGCCCGTTATTTGGAGCGCCGGTGAAGATGCTTTAATTCAGGTTCTCGTTCATAATTTCGAGTGTGCAACTTGGATGAAATTTAGTTGGTTCCCATTAGAGCTCTTGAATCAAAATTTCTAGCGAATGAAGTAATATAGGGAGGATTCTCTTCAATAAAATGGAAAAAATAAATATATGGGCGGTTCTAGACTCTTGGTTTCTAATTAAGAGTGGGCAAATACAAAGTTGTATACTTAACACAAAAATAAAATAAAACATCAACTATGTGCAATGGAATTTCTAGGCCAACTTCTGTTGTAAACATGTAGATCATGGTGTCTAAAACCATGATTTATATGCTTGCCCAACAACTCTTATTTCTACACAAACACTGACACTCAAGTTCTCGTCCTCAATTTTGAGTTCGCACCTCAGGTGATATTTAAGTGTTTGAGATTAACGGAGGAAGAATTCTCTGCAACTAAATGGTTAAAAGAATATACGGGTGGTCCAAGAATCTTAGCTTGTAAATTAAGAGTGGGCAAATACGAAGTTGCATACTTAGCCCACCAACTTTTATTTCTACATCAACATTTTCAATCTATTTGCAGCTCAAGTGAAGATGTGCTAATTCAGGTTCTCGTCCTCAATTTAGAGTGTGCGGCTTGGATGATATTTAAGTGTTTGAGATTTGAGCTCTTGAACCAAAGTATGTAGCAAATGAAATAATAGACGAAGGATTCTCTGCAACGTCATGAAAAAAAACCTGATGATCCTAAACTCTTAGTCTATAAATTAAGAGTGGGCAAGTACAAGTTGTATACTTAACCAAAAGTATATAAAAACATAAGATAGCATTTATACACCAACTTTTATCCGCAAACATATAGATCATGATGTCTAAAACCGTCATCAATATGTTTGTCCACCAACTTTTATTTCTACACCAACATTGTCGGTCTATTTGGAGCACTGGTGAAGATGCTCTAATTCGGATTCTCGTTCTCAATTTCGAGTGTGGAGCTCGGTTGATATTTAAGTGGTTGACATCTAAGTTGTTGAATCAAACTTTCTAGCGGATTGAAGAAGACATGAAGATTCTCTACAATGAAATAAAAAATATATATCTATGTAGTTTGAGACTCTTAGTTTCTAAAACTAATTATTCCAATATATAAAATATGAATCCCAATGGCTTTTGCTATAGTAACCTTCCCAACCACGATTTTTTATCCCACTCTGTTAAGTTAATTTCTATACGAAATAACAAATGGATTCTAACGATACTAAAAAACTAGTGGGTTCCATCGTTTCTATGGTTCCCTTTTAAACGGTAAGGCCCTCTCTATACACCAGAGCTCTTTCTTTTATAAAAAAAGGTATTGTGAACTTGTATAGTTCACATTCTTTGGCTCTACCTATCCATTATAGAGTAAATAGCACTTTTCACAATAAGGTTTATCCATACAGTGCCGGTATTTAATTATGAAATTAAGAGTTGGCGAATACGAAATTGTATATTTAACCAAAAGAGGAAATAAAAAACATAAACTAGCATTTCTACACCATTTTATATCCACAAATATATACTCCGTATATCATTGTGCGGTGTATAATTAAAACGACATATAGTAATAGTAGTACTTCATATTGGCTATGAAATAAAAATTGTAGCACTTCAAAATTAAAATAAATTTTTTACAGCAGGTAGATTTCTACCCTTGTTGTCAGAGCAATCATATATTTTCATGAAGGAGAACCAAGTCAGGACAGGCCATGCGCATAGTTTTTTCAAGTAATAGCAGAGGATATGTCAGAGAAAATCGTGGAATGGAATCGAATCGTTTAGTCCTGATGGTTTTATTTAGAGGATAACACTAAGAAATAACAGCATAGTCAGACCGCAGTCACAAATCACGTGCTGCAACTCGCCGATTCCTTTCCTCCGTGCGCAATGCATCTGGATGGAGGCCGACGGCGGCGGCTGCGATGCGCAAAATGTGGCGGGTCCCTGCAGACCTTGGACCTGGCGTTGGCTGGTCCGTGCGACCACCGTTTGGCCCATGCTCCGGCGACCGGGTCGTCACGCGGCCGGCCGGCCGGCCTCCCTGGACCAGACACCGACCCGGAACCGAAAGCTTCCTCCCAAGTTCCAATTCCAACCGGAGAAGAAGAAGAAGGAAGAAGATGATATTTTCCCGTCTCTGTAACACTAACAATCAGCAAAATCTTTACAATGGCTCTCAGCTACATTAGCAAATGTGGAACAAAAATTGCCACCCTCCCTGTCAGCCCCTCCTTCCTTCCTTGACCTTGAGAAAGAAGAAAGAGGGTAAGTAGATTGATTACTCCTACAGCACACACACGAGCGCGCGCTGTAGCTGTCAGCACCGATCTGCTGCTGCTGCCGCAGAGTGATCACCGTCGATAAGTAACCGCGACTTCTCGTCTGCGCCAACTTTCTCGTCTTCGTCCTCGGCTGCGGCTGCTCCGGTGAGCTGCTTCGACCGCCTCGCCTCGCCGGCCCAGTCCGTGCGGCCGATGACGAGGAGCATGCGCACCATGCAGGTCGCCTGCGCCGCCAGGAGGCCGAACCACAGGCCCTTGAAGTCGTAGTGGAACCAGAACGCCAGCACCAGCGCCACGGGCGTCCCCACCAGGTAGAACGACCGGAGGTTGATGCTGGCCGCGTCCTTGGGCCGCGCGCTGCCGCGCAGCACGCCGCACCCCGTCGTCTGCGGGCAGTTGCCCAGCTCGCACAGGCCCAGGATCGGCAGCACCGACGCGGTGAGCGCGATGATCGCCGGGTCCGCCGTGAACATGCTGGCCCACACGTTCCGTACCAGGAACGCGAACGCCGAGGCGAAGGCGCCGAACGCGAACCCGAGCATGATCCCCGACGTGGCGGCGCGGCTCGCCTGCTCGGGCCGCCCCGCGCCGAGCTCGTTGCTGACGCGGGTGGACACGCCGAAGCTGAGCGAGGAAGGGAAGATGTAGATGAGCGACGTGGTCTGGATGAGGATGCCCATGGACGCCACCGTGGCCTGCGGGTTGAGGAGCAGCCCGCACAGCAGGATCATGATCTCGTACCACCACCACTCGAGGCACACGCTGACGCAGCTCGGCAGCGCCAGGCTGATGAGCTCGCCCCAGCCACGGAAGCTGTCGGCGGAGAGCGCGAAGAAGCCGCCCGTGCGCTGGTGGACGCCCTTGAAGTAGATGTAGCCCAGAAGCAGGATGAGCAGGTTGAGGTTGGCCAGCACGGACGCCATTGCCACCCCCTTGATGCCGAGGCCGAGGACGGTGACGAGCAGGTAGTTGATGGGGAGGTGGATGGCAATGGCGAGCATGGCGCAGACCGTGAGAGGCAGGTTTATGGACTGCATCCGGAGGTATATCCGCACCGGGTGGAGGAATGCCTGGAGGAGGAGGTCAGGGAGCGAGGCGAGAATGTAGGTCTCGGCGACGGCGGCGATGGCGGCGTCCTGGCCGCAGAGGAGGAGGAGGGGCCGCATATGCATCCAGAGGCCACCGATGGGGACGGCGGCCGCGATGAGGAGGAGCACCGTCCGCTGCACGGTGACGCCAATGAGCGAGTGATTGCCCGCGCCGAACGCCTGCCCGCAGATGGGCTCCATGCCCATGGCGAGGCCGGAGAGGACGGAGTAGCCGGTGATGTTGGCGAAGCCGATGGCGAGGGAGCCCCCCGCTAGCGCGAGGCCGCCGAGGCGGCCGAGGAAGAGCATGGAGATCATTGAGCGGAGGTAGAGCAGGAGGCCCGTGAGGATCATCGGGAATGCGAGGCCGAGGATGGAGCGCGCCTCGTCCTGGGCCGCGGTGGCCGACAAGGGCGGCATCATCGGCATCGCTATGCCCAGAGACACGGACCAGGCTTCCTTCACCGCCTTGGCGAGGCGGCCCGGCGGCTTGCACGTGAGCACCGGCGCCGCCGCCTCATCCGCGGCCACCGGGATGACGACGTCCGGCTTGGCGAGCAGGGGGGCGATGATGACGCAGCATCCGTGCGAGTGCGAGTCATCTCGGCACGCGCCTGAGCTGGACGTCGTCGACATGGCTGAAAAACAGAGGAGTGCTCTGCTCGTCCGCCCGCTCGTGCGGTTTCGAACGGAGATTTACGGCGGTAACTCCTCCCGGGCGATTTACGGAGTTTAGTTTGGGAGAAGAGAGAGAGAGAGAGAGAGAGAAGGGGGCTGTCTCCTGGACGGAGGCGGGGAGTGTTTGGTTGGTGGAGGAGCTTCCCTTCTGCACCGCGCGGGGGATTGGGAAGCGCGGGCGAGCACTTTATATAGGCAACCAGCGTGCTGGTGCGGGGAGAGAGGGGAGGACGACGAAGCCTCGCCTCTCTCTCTCTCTCTCGTTGCGTTTTTTGACATTTCTTGCTGTGTTTTCTTTGTTGTCGTCGTCGTCGTGGCTGTATCCATCAACTCAGCTCGAAGCCATTTCTTTCGTGTGTAACTCGCGTGGCCATTAATTTAGACACCCGAGTGTGCTGCATGTACTTACTCCTTTGGTTCAGCATATACATGTTGGATCTTTCTGCCTAAACTTCTCTTTCCATCTTCAGTTACTTACATACTTGGCCTTAACGGCTTCAGTAACTAGCATCACCGGTCTCAGGTAATAAACCATACTAGCGTAGTACTTGAGAGTTGAGTCAAGCTTTAATTTCATTAAACCCTGTCTTTGTCAGTTCATCTAATTTTACAAGGAGAATCGCCACAGATTCTTGACTGCAGGCATTTATCATGTCAAGGACAAAAAACCGACATTTCGTGCTTCATTTTATTTACGGTCGACCTGCAAATCCTTGTGCTGAAAATTTAAACCTGATGCTTTCAACTTAGAATACTATCGGGAATATGCCGTTTGAAGAGCTAGCTGCGCATCCTTTTTTATTTACACCATTGCTACAGTTAATGTCTGATTTGCGTTGAGCATGAGCTGCTACTCCTACATGGCCACGTTAGGACGGTATTTAACTTTGCTCTTCCGATCCCTATGGTCAACTCATACTGTAATGCATGGTTTCTCTTATAAGAAAAGTCCTTACTTCGGGTGCGTTGACAACGACAATTGCAGGCATTTTTTTTGTGAATTGACAATTGCAGGCTTAAATGAGAAGAAACAAATGAAAGTCCAACGCGGAACAGTTTTATTAACAATGTACTTATATAAACAGCTAGATCTTGAGACCCTCAACATATTTCTAAGAAAAGTCTGCGTGAATTCAAAATTCGGCACAACAGACATCACACCATATCTCGTCGTCCTGCAGGCCGCAGCTGATGGAAGGCGTCCTGCAGGCCGCAGCTGATGGAAGGGTTAAAATATGAAAGTGCGCTATGATCTTGCCGTTTGATAAATAAATAATGCCGTCTGCTCTGTCATCTTGTACTACTTTTTAATCACAAATAGAGCTTCAGTGTAATAGTACACAAAAGGGATATTCTAGAAAACTCGTTGCAAATACTAGAAAAGTACAATTTTGCTATTGATGCCCCTTAGACCAATACTAGAATTTCGATGAGAGACAGGGTGTGTGCTTTATTTTTAAATCCCACAACGTACATGCAAACGACTAGCTAGTACGGACAATTTCATGTGGCCAAGGTGTTTCGACCGGCCGGTACTCGAGAGTTAGTACAGGTGAAATTATGATATTTGGAATCTTTTTGCAGGCTATTATTCTTAACCAACTCTTATTTCAGAGAGGGTCCAGGTAAGGTGCTCTGCATCTTGCCGCCCTTGGTGCATTATTTTTTTCGAGAGAAAAACAGGCGGGGGCGCTTGTTGTAGTCACGCCGTGAGAAGCGGGAAAGAAATTAACTTGCTTGCTTAAAACCAGCAAGATGACTTTGTGAAGCAATTGACTCTCTTCTGCCTGATCCATCTCGATCGTAATAAGAAAGAAAGATGCAAGCTTTTCCTTGCCCAATCCAGCAACGACGTAACCATGCATATACGCTTGGTGCTAGCTATCCATAACGAGTATGGCTAGCCTCACCCAACCTACCTAGAAGCCTCTTTTGGGGGCCAGATGCACACTGAGAATAGTAATATGGACCTGCGTATAGGGATTGCATCATGCATTATCGATCTTGGATAGAGAGATAGATAGATAGGTGCGCGCGGTGCAACATGCCATGTTACTACGCGAGAGCAAATCTAGGCCTCTCTCTCTGCCTTGCAAGTTGCAACACATATACTGGGGATTATAATGCATTCCATCTTTGCCAACACAAGTGGCCGTACTGTGATCACCAGCAAATTTCAGGGTCCATGCATGCATGCATGAGTAGTGCTAGCATGCATGCATAATTTCAATCGCATCCATCGATCGGCCTAGCTTGTCCTGAGCGATGACCTTGAACCGGCCGACATGCATGTATATATGGTCCAGGCCAATGGCTGGGATTAATCGGGCAGGGTCCGTGGTACGTCAGGTTTTCTTGCATGTTTTGGACGGCTGAAAACCCTGGACTGGACGACAAGAGATCGAGTCATCCAATCTCTTGCATTGTTGCGCCTCGCCTCGATCGGCCACGGACGGACGTAGTGGTTGCATCTGTCGGACGATGCTGGTCCACGCGCGCCTAGCTACACCCTTGTCTTGTTGCAGGTTTCTACGGCATTTCTAATCTAACAGCCGGCGTCAAGGCGCCATTGGCGAAGCTAGTGTGTAAACAAGTTAAATTAGGTGCTAACCTCCGCCTACGGCCCGGCCTCGGTTTGTCGCGAGACGAAAAACTGTGCTAGCTCTTGTTGCTTTGCTTCTGGCGCCCGAAGTACAGTATATATTCACGAAGCTATAGCGGCAGTGGAGGCGAGGATTACCCTTTCTTTTGTTTTGTTTTACTCTCGAGCAACGCTTGGTTTTTGGCTACTACTCTAATAATACCATCTAGCTAGCTAGCGCTTTGGTTTTTATGTTAAGGTTAAAACGACGAGGCGATGCGAGGCGAGACGAGCCGAGCGAAAACCCATGGGCGCGTGTGCTATTTCCGCATATGTTTTGTCGACGCCTATGCGGCAGAGCGAAAAGCTGGATTTAGCCTGTGGCGACGTGGACGCAGAGGCAGCGTCGTCGTGTTCGTTCACGGCCACCGCGTCCGCCACTCCGTTGTCGCCGTGTCGCAGGCGCCAACAGGCCCCCTACGGCGTTTTCTATCCATCTGCTTACAGACAGTAGAAGAAGAAAAATAACATATCCCCGGCCGTGTTTGAAGTTACCAAGCGCTTAATTAATCCTCTCGTCCTCAGCGTCAGTGACAAAAACCTTTGTATCGCAACTGCGCCGTCCACATGGGGTACTTCACCCGCTCAGCTAGCGATTCAGGTCCAGGTGCTGACGAGCGGGCCCAAGCCTGGTGCTACTGGATAGGCGTTGCCATGCAACAGCGTTTTTATATGTGTCTTGGTGCAATGCAAGGTTGCTCTATAAACTAGTGACTGTTAGTTTAATCACACTTCTCTTTGTGTTTGTTTTTCTGTAACCAGCTAGGCAGATTTGAGAGCCTTGACATTGATGAAAGTCCACGGCCGGGAGGTCCATGTCATTGTTGGGTTGATAATTATAACTTATAAGCCAAGTCTTAATTAGAATGATTGTACCAGATGAGTGCTGCGAAGCTGCACGTAAGAATATATTCATGTACATCGTGTACACAATATAAAACACTTGGACGGCCAAAACCCCACTCAAGGTCCACTTCCACACTACTTCTCTCCCTCGCTCTAATGGGGCAATGCCTACGGTTGACGTGGAAAGGCGGAGCATTCGTCCCATGCGGATCTGCGGGCCGGGGCCAACAAGGTCCAAATCACCTTCTATAAATCAACGTGACATAGGCGGCAGCTCCAGCGATCAATAGACATGCCCTGTGCTAGAACGGGTGTTGTTAGATGTGGCAGTCTACGTGACAGTCGGTTCACACAAATCCAACTCAAATATTGCGTGATGCACCAGACATGGGAGCACTTATGGGCTTACGGCCTACGACTTTGGAGTGGTGGCTCCAGGTCCATGTCAAAGATACAAAAAATGAAAGTGCTCGAATAAAAAATAACCACATCGACGCTTCATCCACACACAATCGTAGATATGTCTGTGACCTGCCCACACGAACGCAAGCCAAATCCTCCCTCTAGTGAGCAGCATGGAAGCTTGATGCTAGTTGGAGTTAGAGCTCGACCATCACCATCTCCCGAATTTATAGTCTCGGCTGACGTAGCGTCACCTGCCAATCACATGTGCAACACCTTACCATGAGAACTAGCCGGAGAACTGCCACCTTGTGACGTGGACCCGTCGATGTAGTAGATCCTGACAAAGATGAGAGGAGGGAGGTGAGGGATTGTAGGATGGTAGTGTGCAATCCTCCCAGTTCGCCCTAGCTGAGGTGACATCGGTGTCAGGACATGTTGTTATACAGGATAGGTAAAAGAAACGATGAAAGAACGGCATCAAACACAAGGACATATGAATTTTACGTGGAACAAACCCTCCAACACGGGCGCTACCTAGCAAAATTTCACTATTTCATAACAGATAGGTTGCCCAGGGATTTACAACTTTCGACTTATCTCGTGAGGCGGCTTACGAGAGGTATATATAACAGGTGTGACGTAGGTTTTGAATATCATTATATTGAATTTGGATCGCAAGAAATCAACACATGCGATGCTCCTTGCATGGTTGTTTTTACACAACTAACCAAAAGGTGAAAGCACTAGCGATAACAATGGATGTGGAAGCCAAGGAGATCTTGCTAGATAAGCTAATTATGATTGCTAGAAACCTCACCAACAAAATTATTCTTGCAAGGTGAAGCGGACGACGAAGCGAGTGTGGAGCTGGGGGGATTATTTGAAAGTGGCGGTGCTACCTGGAAGAAGACCCCATGAGAATATGGAATAATAAGGAGTCCAGCTAAGATTTTTTTTCTTCAAATTTAGTATATCTACAACAACAATGGACTGTGTGAGAAAAGGGATTTGATTTATAATAAACCCTTACAACTAAGCATTCAGATTTTATATAGTACTAGTATAGTTTTAGGTTCGGAGGCAGTTTCTTCTTTTTCTATGCGCGGGCATATTAGAGACGTGAGCCGTTAGGGATGGGTGCAATAGCGTGTCAAAGTCAATGCCTTCATCTTTTCCAGATGTGGATCATACTGTTTCCCCCCGGAAAGTGCTTCCTTTTCTTTGAAACGGAAAAAGGACCCTCTTTTTCATATATGGAATTAATCATTTGCCCCAAAAGAAGTGAAGACTCAGCACTGCAGTAGGCATGTGGCATTGTCGCTGCCCCCTTGTGGAGAATATGTTGCCTTAAAAATAGACGAACACTTGTTGCTAAGAAGGGCCGAATTAGCTGTTTAGTGTTGCCCGGAAATCACAGGAATTAGACATGCGTGTCTCCAAATGTGGATGCAAGACAAGAGACACCACACGAGCTGATGCTCTGGAATTTTTATCCCGGCGATGAATGATGATCCAAACGAATTCGACAAATGGGTGGTCGTCAATAATGGAATCCAATGCCGTCGACGACTAAATAATCATCAGCGTTTGATGTAAGCAAGGATGGTTGCAGTAAAAAGAGTTGCGGCCGAAAGCAGACACGATTAATTTGGAGACACGCGTGCATGTTGTGAACTTCTTGTTTCATGTGGGGTTTCTGCTGCCCTGTTTAAAACTTGGCGTAATTTCTTTCTTACTGTTACTTATGTTTTTGTGCGGATTAATTCTTACTGTTACTATGAAGAAAAAGTCGTTTACAGTACTTGGAGTAAGTAAGTTAACTACTCGTAATCAATGAGTATATACGTTGAAGCGTAGCCAACACTGCCTTCAGAAGTTGGTCTTTGAAGGTTGAGTTTCAGTTAGCTAAGGTGCGTAACTAGTATACGTTGAATTTGAATAGACATAAATCATTAAAGTTAGAAGATATGCTTCGGTATAGCTTGACAATGTATAAATATACGCGTCAATATGCTGGAGGTCTTGAGATAATTAAACTCTTTTCAAACCGAGAAGAAAATGAAATTAATGTTGTTGTCCTCCTTACATGCATATGGTTGGTCAGTCTTTGAAAATTATCGACGGTGTTGAGCGACTGAGGAAAACTGCGTGAAGGGAAAAGCAAACAGATTTGGAATTGTTAACACCAAGGATCATTTCTCTTGCGTGAACAGATCGAGGTTGTGATGTTTGACGTCCATCCAAAACGTTAAAAAGGTTTCTCTTCCGGAAACCGTCATTTGTTTGAAGTGAAAGCTCATACTAACAGAGGATCGATAGCTACGCTACTCTTCGAAAGAGCAGAGGATAGCAACAGGCTATCTAGGGCTCAGCAAGAGCTGTGCATTCTTGTGCACATGATGCTCGAAACTGCAGCCGTACAAGCTTCTCCCTCTCCCCGTGAGGATGTGTCGATAGAGCGGATACTATGTCCCGTGCTTTCATACATGCAAGTCAAGCTAACCGTACTGCGTAACATCACCGAAAGATTACGAGTGCGACTCTAGCTACAATGTAATTCTGTGTACTGCCCATAAACACACCCATGTGTTGAATATATAGGCCAGGAAGAGCCCCCTGGCGTGGCAATACAGCGTTCGATACGCATACGTGTGGTGTACTATACCATGACGTATACGTATCCTATTACATCTCTAATACCATGCACGACAGATGTTGACATGCAACCCCGGCCCGTTTCTGAAGTCGTCGAAATTGTGCACCCTATATACTCGAAGAAGAAGCAGAAACGTAGCAAGTAACCACATCACAAATGGGGTTCACTTTTTGGTCAATCAATTAGGCGGGAGATAGGTGAGAAACGTGAAAAGGGAAGGAAGATACGTATCTTCATGCATGCATGGCGCCGGAGGTGGATACGGAGTGGGAAGTGCTCCGGCCGGCCGTGGGAGGCACGGGCACTGCCGGTTACGGTCGCGGCGGGGCAAGTGACGGGGCACAGGTTGCTGTCCGTTTCTCAATGACTCCAAGGCAACACCGCCACGACGCGACATGCACCATCTCCCACTCCGACACTCTCCACCGCTTGAGCCTTGAGGAACGACCCAGCAGGCTGCCTAGCTTGAACCGTTCCCAACTACTGTACGTAGTGCCAAGTGGTAACGCGCGTCGTGTGGTTGCGCTAGCTAGCTCGCTTTCGGTCGTTTTTACCGGGCGACGGAATACCGTTTCAAAGTCTCGCTTGTGAAAAGGAGAAGTGATGTTGTTCGGAGCTGACTCGAGCCTCTATCAGGTTCAGATCTTCCCGTACGTTGCCTGTCGGCATGAGAATAAATGAAGGATGCACGTGTTAACTCGCAGTTAGCTAATTTTTTAGTTTGGCATCATGCATGTTTTCTGTCCGTCCAATTAATCAGAGGAACAAATAAATGGGGAATGAAACCTCTGAAATAATTACTTTTGCAGATTGGGGTGCCGGCCATACCTTGTGCTTAACCGCCACAACGTTATCGCCAAAACTATTTTTGACAATTGAGACACTAATTAAGTATTGCATTCGAGAGACCAAACTTACTGTCCCGCTTTCTTTAGTCATTGTATATTGTGTGGAGAATTCAACAACATTCCCTGGCATGGCGGATTACAACATGTACCAAGCTTCGTGTATACATATTGTTTGTTTACATTTACATCTAAAGGGTTGGTTATTATGAATATTGTTTTGACACATCGAGCCTTCCCTTTCTTGATTTGCATTAAAAAAACGCCAACATTTTTACAAAAGCAAATTAACAAACTTAAAAATACGAGAAAGCAACAAGCCCCACTCAGCTACTTACTACTTCATGAGATGCTAATGACGTCAAGTTATTCAAAGATGACATCCAAATCTTGAAACCGACTAGCATCGCCAAAGATCTTGCTTCAGATTGCCAACACTTCAATCTTGCAATAGTAGGAGCCTAACCATGTCGTCTCGAATACCCTTCAGATCACTAACCTTATCCTGAATGTCCAATTGTGTTGGAGATCCGTGCAAAAAAATTTGTAATTTTTTGCATAATAGTCCCTCCACTTTATTTTTTTGTAATTCAGTCCTTTTTGGACGTCTCGGATAGGCAAGGACCTTTCTGAAAAAAATATTTTTATAGTTCAGCCCTCACAAAAAAGTATAGGGACCTCTATTACAAAATACCACAACGACCGTCTGATGGAGAATGGGCGTGTCCCGGATAAACCGGGGTCGTCCAGATAGTTGTGGGAAAACTACTCTCCCTGATCCCCAACTCCGACTTCAAGATTTATTAAAAACTAGCCCCTCCCTCCTTGTTTTTTACAGCTCGGTCCTTTTTGGACGTCTCAGATAGGTAGTAAACTTTTTGCAAAAATATTTGTGTAGTTCAGTCCTCATGCAAAAGTATAGGGACCTTTTTTACAAAATACCACAACGACCGTCTGATGGAGAATGGGCGTGTCTCGGATAAGCCGGGGAAGTCCAAATAGTTGTGGGAAAACCACTCCCTGATCTTCCCCAACTCGACTTCAAGATTTATTAAAAACTACCCCCCTCTCCCCTCGTTTTTTTACAGTTCAGTCCTTTTTTGACGTCTCAGATAAGTAGAGAACTTTTTGCAAAACTATTTTTGTAGTTCAGTCCTCGTGCAAAAGTATATGGACCTTTTTTACAAAATACCACAACGACCGTATGATGGAGAATGTGTGTGTCCCGAATATGCCGAGGACGTCCAAATAGTTTTGGGAAAACCACTCTCCTTGATCTTCCCCAACTCCGACTTCAAGATTTACTGAAAAACTACCGCGCCCCTCCATAAACACACTCAAAAGGTCCTCGTATACCTTATGCGGTTTCACCTCCTTCACAAGAACTAGTAACTTGGAGTAACTAACATTATAAAGTCTAGGGAATTGGATAGTGGAGAACCATTCACCTAGGAGTCATGTCACATCTAAGTGTTTGCACCATTATTGAAATACTAGAAATATACCATTGCAGCGGAAACCTTAAAACAAATTAGTATAAAAGAAAAAAATTGATGCATAAATAGAAAAATATCTTGGAAAAACGGAGAATTTGATTATCCACATTTGTCAAAAAATCTAAACTTACTTAATATGAAATATTGTACATTTAACCGCTAAAATTGATGATGTGTAAAATTGTATGGGTAAAAGAATTTATAATGTGAATATCTTGTGAATATGGATAATTTGATTAGCCACAATAGTCTAAAATCTAAAGTTATTTAATATGAAGTGTTGGTATTTAACCGCTAAAAATGATGACTTGCAAAATGGTATGGTAAAAGAATTTATAGTGTGAATAGCTTGCATGTATGGATGATAAATATGGAATAACATGGATAAATGAATGTCTCAAATAGTGAATGATGTGTTGATGAGATGGATAAATGAATGACTCAAATAGTAGATTATGTGGACACCTTACTTGTAAGATAGACTAATTTAATGTATACTTGTGGGGTTTTATTTTATAAGAAGTATAGATTGATAGATAGATATGGTTAATCTCCGTTAGCCTTTGCCAAATGTGTGAACATCCAGCACCGGGTTGGAACAAAATTTGATTGTTGAGATATTTTTGGACAACAACTCCTACCAAGCTCGTTTAGTATTCTCCGATTTCTGAATTATTTGCACTATAACTCTTCATAGTTTCCTAGCCTAGCACTCATATTCAACCACAATCCTTTGGCATGCAAACGATTTGCGAGTTTACCAACCGGTATACTTTCATGCCATCAGGATCATGCCAGACCAATCATTTCATATGGTAATTCATCTTCTTAATCACACCCTTAGGTGCCTCAAGGAAATAAATCATGCATAATTGGATACTAGTTAAGCAATTACTGACAAGAGTCATTTATCACTCGGAGACAACATGCTCCATTTTCCATCCTGAAAGTATGTTTGTCGATGTCTCTTCCCATAGACCTCTTCGAGAATTCGCTGATCTCCTATCATCAGTGGGCATCCCTGGTTCTTAAGAGGAACATTAGCGGCATCTCCTAGGTAGTAAATTTCACTTTTGCTTAAATATATTTCCAAACCAAGTCTTGCTCAAATACAGAAGATAAAATTAATATTGTTTTTCGTTTATTAAGTCATCTTCTAGCAGGAGAACAGTATCATCAACATATTACAAAATGACAAGATCCCCATCAATCACATGATAAACCAAATCCTTGATCATGATAGTATGGATCTACTTTGCAAGACACTATATGTATCCAATTTTCAAGTTTTTTTAATGTGATGGTTTTCCTAATAATTTTAAACGTACGGTAGAACCTGAATTATCTACGTGCAGTGTTTAGACTTTAGAGACCGCAAGAAGACCATGCGAGATGACAAATGGAGCAACATTTATTAGTCTTGCATACCTATAAGATTGTTTGCACGTGAAATTAATAAGTATCTCTACGTTTGCAAGAGGTCAGAAGAAGAGAAAGAAGCACCATCGGTGTCAACGTGTTGCCAAGAGCTTCTAGAAACGAGAAAAAAAGAAACGCGTCGTTGTCTTTTGATTTACTCTAACGAATCGATATACAATACGGGTCCAGTTCAGATGAGGCCGACAGCCGAACAAGGGGCTTAATTAAGAGATGGAAGAAGCTACAGTAGAATAATGTTTGACTTGTATTTTTTTCGAGTGAATTAAAATGTTTGACTTGTGATGATGATTAAACTTGCTGCCTAGAAGCAAGACCGTATATTAATAATATTTGACTAGCGCGGGGGTGCAACATGGCTAGTAATGGGGGAAGTACGTACAATGTAGGGGCCGGCCGGCCTCAGATAGATTCCCTGTTTACCTATGTGATTTCTCATCAGAGAGAAAGAAAAGTGATCGACAGGACTTCTACGAGGCCAGTCCCTGGAACTCCTGGTGACTCGTGCATGGCACCATGTACCTGACGGGAATGGCAACTCGACACGCACGTACCCGTAGAATACTGTGCTGCGCCGGGTGAATCCCGAGGCCTGTGAGTACCTGATGGGAATGGCAACTCGACACGTACGTACCCGTAGAATACTGTGTAGGAGTACGCTGAGTCCTGATTCCCGGCAGCTCTGAATGTCTCTCTGAGCCATGCCCATGCATAAAAGTGCGAGCTCACAGGAGTCATGGCAACATCGTCACCGGACACTGCGGACTGCATGCATGCATACATGCTGGAGGTGGAGGCCAGACGCTCATGCATCAGCTGTCGTCGCCGGCCGTTCACTCGCCGGTGACGCACCACGTGACGGTATACGGCTAGATATACGTACACGGTACACCAGTAGTGAGTGAGCTGTATTCTGTTTTCGGCGCCGTGGGGACCAGCTGCCTGTCTACCGTATAGGGGCCGGTGAGATACTACGATAGCGACGATGCATGCGCTTGTGGTGTACTGTCCGAGTTTTCCTTTCGGAAAAGCATATTGGCCACATGAAATCCTCGTGTCCGGCAGGTCATTGTTTGATGCAAAAAGCTTCATGTTGATATTTAAACTGGCAGCTAAATCCTTTTTGCATTTAATTCTTTTTTCCCATAAAGTAAATAGAGACAAGTTTAAGCAACACTTTAGTACCGCAAAGGAAAACGTTATTAACAACATGGTGGCGTCGTCCACTCGAATCAACACATAAATATTGCCAATTCAAGAAATAAGTACAATCTATTATATACTAAAAGCAAAATGAGGTTATAAATAGAGCCACCATGTTAAGCCACATCATTAAAATTAATTTTAACAGTTAGATCTAAAATATGTGGCTAAGATTTAATAATAGATAAATAGTCACGTAAACATGGTACCACGTTTGACACGTTTATTTTTTTGCAAAAGAATAGGATCGTGTCAGGTAAACATGGTACCACGTTTGACACGTTTATTTTTTTGCAAAAGAATAGGATCGTCTTCCATACCAGATAAGATAGCAGAGATAGCAGCGTATGAGCATAAGACTCTTGCTGGCCATTCAATCCTTACACGTGAAAAAAACCAGCGATCAGACCGCTGGCCGTATTAATTAGCGAAAGAAAAACTTTGTGCACGTACGCAAGGACCAAGGAGACTACAGCACGTACGTGTGAATCTTCTTTTCTCCATGAATTCCTTTTGCATGCCGGTATACCCATGTAATCTATAGATATTTATGTCATTTAATAATCTTCCACCTGCATGGCACAGGGGCCTAAAAATTCAACTATTAAATAGATGTATATTTTATTGTTACTATACAAATGTATCAAGAAAATATATTTGTCGTATTGGTTTTGTAAATATTAACAAAATTTTGAACAGAAAATTTAATGATTTAACCTCGAAAGTGAATAATCAAAACAAATAGTATGCCATTAATGGAGTGTGTACACATATAGAGTTATGTAATATTTCAAAATATATTTCAATTTAATTAGCTGCTCAAAGTGAAGTTTAAGTAGACATGTTTCAAAGCTAAATTGGAAAATTTGAAGAACCGAAGGGATTACAAATTCTGAGTGAAGAAAGGTAATAATATTGATTGGTTGCGTAAACATAAGGATCCATATGATCAGTAAATCTACTAAGATATGAATCATTAAATTTAGTTGTTTCAATCGATCCATAAAGGTGTAGTTTTACATGTTGGTGCAAAAAAAAAATATCGTTTCGGTTTTGTAAATATTGACAAAACTTTTAACAAAAAATGTAACCTCGAAAGTGAGTAATCAAAAGAAATATTATGGCCTTAATGGAGGGTGTACCCATGTAGAATTATGTGATGTTTTAAAATATATTCCAACTTAATTAGCTTCTCATAGTGAAGTTTAATTATACATGTTGTAAAGCTAAACTGGAAAATGTGGAGAACCAAAGGGATTACAAATTATGAGTGAAAAACGGTATTTGTACTGATTGGAGAATAATCATAAGATGATGTTGCGTAAGCATAAGGAGCTAAGATATTAATCATAAACCATAGTTGTTTCAGTCGATCCACAAAGATGTAGTTTTACATGTTGGCACAAAAAGAAGCGGACGCCATGAATATTTTTTCTGTGGTTTTGTTTGACCTTCCATGATTGACTTCTTCATACCATAATAAACAGCTAGAGAGATATATAAAACCTAAACTACACATGATAAATGATTAATTACTCTCTAGCGAGGTCATGGACCCTGGGTAGGGCAACATCCTAGAAAGTGGCATGCCAGAAGGAGGGCGATTCCCAAGCGCATCATTGTGGCTTACAAGCCACGCCGAGATTGCCGAACACCGTCAACATACTAGCCCAAATCGGATTTGGCATATCTAATTAGGGCTTTGTTTGTAACCACTCTCACTAAAATAGGCCTGATACCTTATAATTTGCAATCCTAATACTGGTCCTATATATAGGATTGGGTGCTACGGGGACAATCATTCACACAACATCATCCACCATCATCTACCATCCGTGATCTTAAAGTTTATTACCTTGAGATCGTTGAGCATACAACATACAATACAAGCCGCCACACAAATATGAGTAGGGTTTTTACTGAGTGATGTCCACTTGAGTATGAAAAATTGTGTACATCATCATCTCATGTGTGCTACCATCCCGATCTACGAGTGTAACCCCTCCGAACAATATTCAACAATATTCGTAAATATCTCAACAATATTCACCTTATTCACTATTTAAGATGAAGGAAACTGATAAATATTGTTTCCTTCTTTCCATTTTTTCCCTCATGAATAGGTTTAACGAGGACGATGCCCTCGCATTTGCGAGGGCCACCTTGCTAGTTTCAAGAAAAATCATAGATATACATCAACTATTTTTTTAAAAAAATTGACTAATATTAAACGAATATACAACTGAAATTGCTGGAAAATTAGAATGTAAATGGGAACGTGTAGAATATATAGCATAGTAGAAAAAACCTTGCAATAATGATGACCTATAAATTCTTGATTATTGCTTGTTCCTTAAATTTTGTATGCACAATCTAAAAGTTTTTCCAATTTCTTACATTTTTTGTGGTATATGTGTGAAACCATAGACATGTCATTGGTCATTGTTTTGACTTGCAAGGACAACTCTGTGTAGTACATGTAGTTAATTCATGATCAAACTTATGTAGCTACAAGTTCATTGAGCAAATTTTATATCAGCTAAAAAAATTTAGGGGCCAAAACTAAAGTTGATAACACATGAATATATCCCTAGAGATCAAAGTAAAAGTTTTTTGATTGGTTTAGATGGTGTTCACGATCGACTCAAAAGGAAATGTTGCCACAAACTCATAAGGGATAAGCCTTTGACTTCATGATTTTGTGTTTCTAGATTAGGGAGAAGCCTTTGACTTTTCAAAATGTGGTTACCAAAAGGTTTGAAGTCATCCTTAGGGTATGCATGAATAGTGCATGCGTTATGGAGGGGCGCTTGGGATTAATTCCCGGTAATTACAATGGAATCCCATTCCATTCTTGAAATTTCCGTGACTTTAACTAGTGTCAATGTAAAGGATGACGATGGGAACTCCGATTTATTTTCATCACAAAACCGTTATGCCTAGGCTATGCAAGTGCAAAAACAATTCGTGGTTAGCCTCTATAAGCGAGCTACGTTGGAGTGCCGAACTCCTACATTTATCCTTTTACAACAAAAAAATCGCTGCTAAGCATGTATGCAAGAGACTAACATTGTACATGGCCATAGAATCCTCCAAAAATTTAGAGGAACGTCAAAGTTTCATACATGCAGTGTGGACTTGTCTAGTACTCTGAGGGCCGCCTCCAACATAAAGTTCATAGGATTTCGATTTCATAATTTCCCCCTGCCCAAAAAATTGAGGCGAAAGGAGGGTGATATGTTGTTTGGTACAAATGACATAAATGAAATTAGTGTGCAAAAACTAAGAGTAAATTAACATCTCCATTCAAGACCGAAATTAAACAAATTTTCACTGACAATGAAAAAAAGTACTATCATACTATCGTGTGTGTCCTCAATGTTTGTTTGGTAGCTAAATGACTCTTGAACTAACCTTCAACTAATTAAGGCTCTTCGAATAACTTTTGATCACATGTGCCCTTTCCTTGAAACGACATGGGCTTAGGCATTTTGAAATCTCACAGGCTGTCAAAATCTCAGAAAACACCATACACTTTGGTTTATTCTAGTTCGAAAAGCGTAAAAAAATCTAAATCATTTAGGATAAGGCATTTGATATGGCGTTTTTCAGTCACAGGGTCGCAATTAGGTAAAGGTAAATTTAAGGCTCTTAGAAAATTAAAAAAGAGAGACGTTTGTTTGGGTAGGCAGGGGTTCCCTTCCCGTGGGAGCAAGCCCCCTGGCGTTTCTTCCCCTGTTGTTGCGTCTGTGGGGAGCAAGGGGGTGGTGTCACGCACGGACCTGGCTCAGAGGAGCAGCTGCTGGCAGTTGGGCAACAGACCCTCATCTCTCTCCCTTGCCCATCCGGTGATGATCGATGCAGGCGGCTCAGGATTCTCTGCAGCACCAACCAAGCCTAGGGCATGCAGAATTATGCCTGCATGCTCCCGAGCTGGAACCATATCTATCAAATATATCATCATAGATTCATAATCCGGGTGAGCTTATCCAGCTGCTACTTGCTAGCTAGGTAGCTCCATGGTCACGGCCGGGGACCCTCGCCTCGAGCTGGAGCTGGATTCGGTCCTCCCCTCCACCCACCTGTGCGAGCACTTGCTTCTGGATTAGAGTAGACAGGCAACAAGTTGCTGCGAGAAACGACAGCTCCGATCGATCGGCCGTTGCGGTGGCCGTTCCGATCGCTGTCAGTCGCCCCGGCCGGCTACTGTACGCGACTGTGGCGGGCCTGTAATCAATCCGTAACAGTCCCGTGTTGGATCCCCTCCGGTAAGGTTGCTCGCTAGCCAAGGATCGGCTTTACAGCAGATATATCACATTACTATCTGGAGAATATGTATGTATGTATATATACATATATAATTGCGGCCGGTAGCTAGTGACCTGCTGTAGCTAAGGATCGATCGCCGGATGCCGATCCGTGCCCTACCTGGATCTCAATAACCCAAGGAAGTCTCTGGAGACGCCTGCAGAGGGGGAGGTTTTGGTTTCTTCTTGACCACCGCCCGCGGAGCGACATGCCGACGACATGGGCGCGGTGATGCGCATGTCGGCGTTGCGTTTCGGTTTAGTAGTCCGCGCGCGACCGAGTCGAACCCCATGCTCACGCTAGCTAGCTACAATGGATGATGGAGCGATCAGCTCAGCTGGTACTGGTAGACGGAGTCGTCGTTCGTCTGCCGGAGAGATCCCTACGTACGTACGAGACACGCACGGCGCGGCGCTGGCATGGAGTGACGGTGCAACTTGTTGCGCGAATCGAGCGACGCGAAAGCAACCCCCAGGTTTGACATACTCCACTAGCGATCGATGTTCAAGGGCGGTGCTCGATCCCGTTTTCCTGGTCAACGGAGAGATCGCGCGATCGAGATGTGCGGTCTAGCTAGACTTCCAAACCTTGACTCCAGCCATTAGCTGCATCATGCATGCGCTATAGCTAGCTTTCCGAAGAGATCAATAACAAACGATACCCAGGCGCAGCCCATGCATGATCATCTGGGAGAGACTTTTTTTATTGAAATCTGAGTGTTGGTCGATCGCGCTCGTGCATGCATGCATTATCTTACGCCGGCGCTGAAAGAAACGCCACAGTGCTCACACGCGCGCGTGCACAGAGAGACACGATCGACCCTGCAGCGCACTATAGCGAGCCCGTCCGGGCGGCCATGTTTGTGAGCAGCCAGGCAGAGGCTACGTCGCATCATTCATTCACGCACCTTTCCCTGCATAGCACTGTCGCAGAGTGCAATCCCCGCGCTGCTCACTCACTCTGCAATTCTACATGGATCGATCGAGGGAGGAGCTCTCTCGGCTAACGAGGGGTCGACACGTACACGCCGCTGGCCCAGCGCACAGGGATGCCAAAGCCAAAGCGAGCCCTGCCCTGCCGCTGCAACAACCAGCACAACGGATGAGACTGGACCACCGGCACCTACAGAGCGCGGCCGGGGGCAGGCCCAACGGCGAGCGAGCGCCCACCACCACTCGTCGTGGATCAAAGACAGGGAGGCGCCACTGCCCGCCGGGGAGCCCCTCCCGTGCGTCGTCAGATTCATTCCGGTGGAAATCGGAGTCCCTCCCTCCCGTGCTCGTCATCACGCCGCTGCAACGACTTGATCGAGCAACAGCTAGGCCAGCCACTATCACATCACTCATTGCCGCCAAAAATGCATTCAAGCCGCATTACCAGTTCGGTCAAAACACGGCTTGCTCACGTCAGGCCTATGCTTCCCTCCGGTGGGCAGCTGCTAAATAATGCTGCTTGCTGCCCCATTAATCCTCACGTTTCCGTTTACTATCATGTCCGTCTCGCAGTGGAAACACGCTGCGAATTCAACTTGACGATCCAGATTCGAGAGGTAGCTCAGCTGATAGTCTGGAGGCACCAAGTGGCCCTGGAAATCCTGTGTGATTGTCACGCTAGCTCTTGACCTGGGAATTCGCCCGGTTTTCTTCCATGCATTTCTCTTCCCGGCCGGATACTGCTGCCGCGAGACTAATACTGTACGCAGAGTTGAAAAGAGGGAAGTCGTCTTAGTTAGGCCACTGTCAGTCATTCAAAGATTCAAACATGTTTGTTGTTTCTGAAGCTTTCCCTTCTTCTTCACCGTGCCGTCATAGAATTAGATAGAGATGACGTAAGTTAAAGGAAAACGAGAGCAGGTTCCATTAACTGTTGACCTGAAGATAATACGTATTACCCATATACCACCATGTTGTTTCAGAAAGTATGTTGTTTTATGGTGATCCAAATTCGTATTTACTGATAAAGGCCAGCTTGTGACGTAGGAGAGCGCAGTGTCCCGGACTGCAGCTGACATAGGGTTATGCCACCATGTATACTTCTTGTAAGCCGTCGGTTGGGATAAGTCGCAAGTCATAAATCCCCGGCGTTTGTAGCCTCACCCGATCATAGTGAACTATTGCTGGCTGGCGTCCGTTGTTTTTTCTCCTACTTTGTTTGGAGGGGTTTTCCACGTTAAATCTCGTGTCCCGTTGGTTTGATCTTTCCGCACTTCATCGTTTTCTGCTATCTTTCGTAACAAAGTAAACCCCGTACGTATACCAGGATAGCTACGGAGTGAGAAAGAAGCGTGCCAAGAAAAGGCACGAGGTGTCCGGGGACATGTTGTCCCGGTCTGATTCTTTCAACGACAGTGGTTTTGCTTCTTGCAAACTGCTTTTGAGGTCCGTAAAGCTGTTGATCAGCGATGGAGCCGCATTGAGCTCTGGTGAAGAGGTGATCTGTCTTCCGTCCCTTTGGTGATCACTTTAATGTTGTCGAAGGATGGGGGTAGGCGTTGGTTTTTTTGCATAGGTTTTTTCCTATCTTGTCAGATCTATAAGTTCAGTGTGTACGTATCTTGTAACTTGATCTTTTTATATAAAATCGTATCACCATGTAAAAAAAGGCACGATCTTTGTACGATGAGTGGACCGTGGATGACAAGGGTTCCTTTCTTCAGGCGCAACTCTAGAAAGCAAAAACTAAAATGCAGACTGCGATGAAACTGTAGACGCAACTCAAAAGAGAGGCAAAATATGCAGACTCATAATGGCATCACGTCTTCAGCGTTCGAATAAGTCAGCCCATTACGTTTCTAGCATCATCTGGTACCCGCGCAAGATTTGCGGGGCCTGAGCCCATCTCAGCCAGATTCGGCCAGCACGAGGCCCCGCGCCCATCTAAGCTTAGACGGGCCGAGCCTGCGTTAATGGATCAACTCGAGCAATTGTGTTTTTTGTGTGTTTTTTAATCTCTAAATAATTCTCAATTACGTTTTTTAAAAATTCTAAGTTCTCATCATCAGCTCAATAGTAACATTTTTTAGAGAATGTGCTTCATGCCCTAAAAAGAAACTGTGCTAGGTAGGACGTCAACTCTTGTCGGGCTGGGATATCGTCAACTCCCTGTTTGGAACACGGAAAATTGTAGAAATTTTGGAGAATAGTATTACCATTCCTATGGTATCATTTGGAACAAAGGAATAGCAATCTCAGTTTCATTTGAAATTCTTATGACATAAGCTATTCCATAAGAATTTTAAAGGAAAACAAACATGAGATCTCACCTCATGTTTTCATTTTCCCATGTCTACAATTACTGTATTTTTCCACATCCAAACGATACTTTTTTGAAAATTTTCCCATGATTTTAGTTCCTGTAGAAGTTCAGAAAACATGTCACCTCAATTCCTACATTTTTTCCTGTTCCTACGTGTCTACTTCCTATGTTCCAAACGGGGCCTTGAACCTGCAAGCAGTCACCACACCTATTTACTTTCAGTAACCTTAAATAGAACAATAATTTGCTAAAAGAATACGAATTTTAGTTCTACTCGTATTTCTATGGATTGGATTGGATCAAAGGATTGGTAATTTTCCCTATATATTGACTTTCAGTAACCTAGTATGAATGTATGCGTTTACAAAACAAAACGATGATTTCAAATGATAGAAATCGGGTTTAATGATATAGTGGACGAAAATTGTATTGATGGTGTGATCAGTCACTACTACTGAAGGGTGCATCGTGCACGTGGAAAATGCCAACTTTCGCAGTTTTGGCAGAAAGCTCGGCAACAGCAGCGTCAGCACTTATGCTTAAGTGAAACTAGTCTTATCTCTAGCTACTAGTACTTACATGTCAACAAAATTACCTTGTCCAAGCTAGGCCAATGAGCTCAGAACTACGAAGTACTCTGTCACCACCAATATCTGACTATCGACAATTTACTGTCTAGTGTTTTTGTTGCGTGCGTGGAATCTAGTCTATTGTTGTTCCCAGACCAGACAGATGACAGGTCTGATTCCATCAGAGCACAATTTATCAAGGCCATGGAACAGGACAATACTGTGGGAAGTTCCATTCCAAAGGAAGTGGTGAACAAACTACAAAATGATTACAATGCAGAAATGCACTAAAAGTGAAACACGTGGGAGGTTCTAGTGACTAGGAGGTCGTAGAACAGCTAAACATTCAGGACAAGCATCGACTTCTTTTGCTGATAATGGAACAGAAACTCTTGTTAGGCTTGAGACAATTAGAGAATAGTGTCTTGACTTTTCCGCAACCAGGCAGCATCCGGTGAAGTGATGCACACACTTAGTTACCACAACACTTCTTAACCATGTTGACTGATCACGAGATGAATCTGCGGTCTTCACTTTTTGGACCCAAAAACCTCCTTCTTGCAAACGGGGCATACCTGGTATTGCAGAACAGTGAATTGCAATGGGCTGGTCAGTGGTCAAACATCTCAAGAGAAAAACAGAAAAAACATGTTCATGCTGACAACTGAAAAGCATTACAAAACATCCACTCATAAGTATCAATTTAAATGGGTGGTTTCTTCTCTAGTGGCTCTTTGGTTAGGCTTATTTTGGCTTTTTTGACGTTGGTTTATAAGCCACAAAAGCACCTAAATAGGTGCCTTTGGCCTTTTGTTTTTTGGCCTTTAACTTACATTATTACATGATGATATAAGCCAAAAGCTGAAAACACCTAATTAGGTGCTTTTGTGGCTTATAAGCCAAAAGCCAAATTTAAGCCCAACCAAACATGAGCAATCCTCTTTCCAATTTGGGAGAAGAAAATAGGCACTTGGCAAGAATATATGACATGAAATGCAAAAAGGAAATTATTAAGTGAAGATTTTGGGCTCCCGAGTTCCTCCATTTGAAAAAATATCGAAATTCATATTTATGAGTTCAAAAAAAATCTCGATGTAGCCAATGGTATATCTCACAAACATGCAACATATCAACTTCAAATACTTTGTATTCTGAGCTGCACAAAAATGACAAAAAGTGAGGATCTGAGTATGCATATTTTCAAATCTCTAAATTTTATCAGTTTTTGTTATTTTGTGTAGCCATAATATAAAGTATTTTTTGTATGCATATACTTTGTATTCTGAGCTACATCCGTGTGTTTTTTTCAACTTCAAATACTTCGTACTCTGAGCTGCATCGTGTGTGTTTTCAGAATTTCTGAAACCCATAAACATAATTAGCGGATTTTTAAAAACGGAGAGAGCACTAGATCTAGGGAGCCAAACAAAATTTCCGCTTATTAACATACTATGATTGAGTTAGCAACTAGTAAAGATCCAAGTTTTAGTCATGGCAAGTGAAGCAGTAATCAGGTTACACTCATAGAAACTACAACAATCCCTACAGGAATGTGAAATGCCAGGGTGCCTACAGAAGTCGAGGTAACTTACCTTGTTGATCTTCAACCATTTCGCAACACAAGCTTGATGGTACTGATGCTTACAGGGCAATTTAGTCAGTTTATCTCGGTTCTTGTAATCCATACAACATATCACGCATCTGTTCGTTCAAATATTAACAAAAGAGAACTTAAAATAACAGGAAAAAATACTACTTGATAGATGATTCAGTAAAGCAGGATTTGAGGGGTAAATGGGGGTCATCTGTGCAAAGCTACCCATCACAATTACACACAAAATATATATCCCACATGTTCACCAATAAAAACAAAGAAAACAAGTGGTCGTACGGGCTTGAGGACATACTCATCATGCTTTTCCTTCCTTGAGAATAACTTAATTTTGTATGTTGACGACCTAAGGAGTGCTATCTCATCTTCTGGCAGCCCTTTGCTTTCTGTCCCAATAGTTTCCCCCAATTGCTGCAGTTCCTGTAATACGGAAGTGGTTCAGAAAATGAATTAAGAGGTATTCCCTCCGTTTTTTAATATAAGATGTTTTAGCTATTACACATGTTGTCTAGATACACATCAAAATGGATGAATATGAACACTAAAACATGTCTAGATACAAGTTTGGACTTGTGCATGTGGCAAAAGGCTAAAACATCTTATATTAAAAAACGGAGGGAGTAGCATGTAGCATCCCATTTCGGTGTATAGTCAATTAGTCATGGCTAAACAAAAGGAGGCATCCGTTTTTGTTGGATTACTAAACAAGAAAATATCTATAATTTGCATCCACAGTCAATATCGAATACTATGTAAAATTTCTTTCAGAAATAACAATTAGAGTCCACTGAGAGTGGGGCATGATCCTTGAAAAAAAATGAGACCAACAGGCACTGCCCCTGTTGATTTTCTATTAAGAAAAAGCAACCGTGAGCAACCAGGGGAGCAGCCTGGGACTCGAACCCT
Organism: Poa annua; assembly: GCA_026929855.1. Lineage (NCBI taxonomy): Eukaryota > Viridiplantae > Streptophyta > Magnoliopsida > Poales > Poaceae > Poa > Poa annua. Next base: position 81,175,332 of record CM049433.1, read on the forward strand.
GGTGGGCTGGACGCGCACCCGCTGCCACTACCAACTGGTCGACGCCCAGTTCTCAAAGGGGGGCATGACCCTTGATGAAACAGTAGGGAATATATTGGCCAAACAGAGTATTTGATGCTGCACACCTCATAAGTCATATCGTCAGGATCAACACTATCCTCCTCCTCCTCCTCCTCCTCCGTTACTACCTGCACAATGCGAGATAAATGGAAGTACAGTTAATAAAAATAATATTGTGCGAAGAAAATCTATTTAACCAAAGCTGCCTGAAACGAATACCTGAGGAGATCTGCTTTCACATGTACTGCCATTGCTGGGTGTCGAAGAACTTCCTAACAAGTTTTTTTAACAACATTCACAAGAGTCAACATATAAGTACGTACTACATAGTATAAAGAAGAGTACCAGTAGACAGTTAATCACCTTCGTTTAAGATATTGTCATCAAATAATGCATTTGAAATTTGGTCTTCTATCTCTTGCAAATCTCTAGCTAAAGCTTCATCGACAGCTAGCTGTGATTCATAATTTGCACCTCTAAATTTTCGTTGGTGGCCACAACTAGAACTTGGATCATGAGTCCTAGATGAACCACTACCACCATTTCCTTGGAGTAATTGACATATTATTTCCTGAACAGAGTGCAACAATAGGAAAGTTAATGAGAAGCTTACAAATGAGAAAACATATCAATCTGACCTAAAAACTGGAAATGAAGCGACCTTTTAGTCACTGACAATGGTTTATTTGCATCTGGAAGTAAGTGCTTAATTTGTAATTTTGCAATGTAAATGTCATTAAAATGGTATTCTACATGCCCTGAATATGTTATTAATAGTACGTCTTAAAAAAGAATCATTTATTCTTAAAAAAGAATCATTTATTCTTAAAACGTGTGATTTAATATGCAATATGATCCGCCAGAAAAAGGTCTGTATTATATTATTAGACCTGGTCAAGCTTCAAATAACAAATTAACGGTCTTGGCCCTTGGGGACAAAATTTGGTTGAGATTTCTATGCACCACACAACAGGAAACTACAATATAATAATACCCTCCAAAATAGACAAATGCCTGTGATAGAATGTGTGACTGAGATTTCTAAATGCAAACCATAAGCGATAACAATGACGACACACACACACTAATCAGGGAAATAGACACAGCCAAGACATGGACAGATAATGGGAACAAAAACCTGATCTTGAAGAACTAGTGCAAGATCGGCATCATCTTCGAAGAAGCATCCCCCAAAATTATCTTCAGTTGCATATGGTACAGGGGCATCCATATAGTACACAACCACTTCCTTCTTTCTTGTCGTATCAGGTAGCACCTCCATGCTCATGAGTCAAGAGCACCTAACAAGGAAACAAGCAGAACATTACCGGATCATGCTAAATTTGAGCAAACATGTGTTCCCAGCTACCTATTGAACGACGTGCACGGAAAGATCCTCAGAATCACTGTTCTACTAACTATATTCACTTCTGTTTCCCGAAAAGTACAAACTATAAGAGCGCTAACTGCATCCCGCCCCTGCAGACCTTGAATGAAGATTGAAAGCTTTCTTTTGGGCGGCAAATCTGGCGTAAGCAAAATACCACCGACACTAGTATTTAACTGCAGGAAAGCACTACATGTGATCCTACGGTAAGAAGAAAACAGACAATCTCTGTTCGAGAAAACACGAACACACAAGCTATCGGCGGAATGCAGAAGGGATCCCACCAATTTCATGCCCACGACGCCTCGGATCTAAACACTGGGATCTCTGCCCCCCTACAAACTACAGATCAAGCACCTGGCAGCCATTGTTTCGCAGAAAAATGAACATTTTTACTCGCGAAATTAAGTAGCTAGCGAATCAACGTGGAAATAGGAGCTGCAAGTGGAAACTTACCAATGAACGAATCGGGGAACGGGGGGTTCAGATTGGGTCCATTGGGAAGCTGCGACCTGCGAAGGATCGACCGGGGAGGGGACTGCCGAGTGAGAGAGGAGGATGAGCGCAGCTGAAATAGTGGCCTCTCCGTAGACCGGCTCCACCTCTCGCCGGCCGTCGGAGGAGCACGCAGTTAATGAGTAGCTCACGGGCCTACCTGTCTGCCCCCGACGGCGCCTGCCTATTTTTTGCTCTTCCAATTTGTAGCTGAATCCTGAATCGGATACTCATATTTGGACGTGATCAGTGCTAAAGATACACTTGAATACTTGATTTCTCGACAATTGATATGGATAGATATACTTCAATTTTTTAGTGTATCAAGAAAATATCTACTTCTTAATTCCCATTTTATTTATTTCATTACTGTTCTCATGTTAATTTATATTATTATTTTTGTCTTATACCTCTAGCAATCCCTTGAACAATTATTCTGAGAACCGTAAATATTTTAAAATCCTAGGAAGTTTCCAAGACATTTGTCTCAAAACTTCAAAAAATCTTCTAACTACTGAAAAATACAAGTCTTTTGCTCCTTTTGAAAAATACGATAAGGTATCTTTGTATGAGCTCTTTTACAGTGATTGGGACGGTACCCCCATGGTACCGTCGGTACCGGCTGTCATGATTTTTTTTAACCATTGAGTAAGACATGATTTATGTTAGCCCCTGATTAAAACTAGATGTAGTTCTTTAGGAAAAAACAAATTTAAGTTTATCCTGGAAGGCTGTAACGCACACCATGTTCCATCGTGATTGGTGACCCATCTCAAAAAAAAATCCATCGTGAATTCGTGCTCAACCTTGATCCGCAACTAGGCGACTAAGGTCAGCCGCCGCCGCCTCCCTTCTTAGTCACGGCGAGGTGTAGTAGCCTCTAGGGGATTCCGGCGATCGACCATTGAGAGCTTGCATCACCGCGTTCGCAGATGTGAGCTACATGGATGTAGAAAGGCGCGACGGAGAGGCGACGGTCGGCGCGAGCAGATGGGCGGCATCGATGCCGATGTCGCAGAATGTGCACAGCCGGCGCGTGCTCACAGTCTACCCACCTCACGGGATTATCGAGATATCGAATACTGTGACAAGGACGATCCACGATCGACAAGAACAGAACCAAAGATTAACCGTGGTCGCCGTCACGGCCTCACGGGAGGCCCTCGCTTGCGACAAGGTCGCGGTAGAACGCCCGGAATGCTTCCAGATCCCTGCGCGGCAGTGCCACCCCGACCTCGATGCCGCCGCCGCCGTCCAGGTTTTCCGCCGGTGCCAGCGCTCCCGTCCTCTCCACGGACACGATCTCCACCTTCCACGGCCGGCCCCACGGCGCGCCCAGGTCCGACGCCACGTACATCCCCCATCTTCGGCGACCCGGCCACTGTCACCGTGCACGCCACGGCGTACTCCCGCACGAGCCGCACCCACCGATGTTGTTGCCGCCTTGCGCGTGCACGATGCCGGCCCACATGGCGCCGCACGCCAGCGTATATACGGCGAGCACCGCCGCGCCGAGGTCTCCGACTCCACGCCCTTCCCCAATCGGCCGAGCAAATCGTCGGTGAACCGGAACGTCGCCGAACACGATGGCGCCAGGCGGCCGCCGGCTCAGGTCCCAGTCGCCGAGCCGGTCGTCGCCGGCCGCCGCGAGGGAGCGATGGTCACGGACGAACGCTTCACAGAGCCCGGCGTCATCGCCCACGACCCCGCGGTCGAACAGCGGCGGCGCGACGTCCACCACCTTCTTGTCGCCGAGGCTCATTGCTCACCCACGGTCTCACTCATTCTAACCCAACCAGCTACTAGCTACCTGCTACCGGCGACCTTCACATGAAGAGCAAATGATGGACATAAACAACAGAACCGATAGGTCACGAGAGAACTGTAAAAAAATATAGGAAAAAGTTTAGCGCATTAGGATTATGAATCCAGGATCCGCTGCCTGCCAAACCGCTTCCAAAACTGCTTAAAACTGGTCCAGGGGGCGATTTGTCCGGTATTGCAAACTTGAGGGGGCTAATGACAAATTTACTCTTTAAAATAATTTAAAAATAATTATAGATACATAATTATGGTACCGGTCCCACATAGTTTCAGTACCGGTCCCGTGTAATTTTGGTACCGGTACCACGTAAATTTTGGTACCCGCGGTACCATTTGGTACCATCAATCTGGTACCGTCTTATTTACACCGTTAGATCAGAGTGGATTAACGGTTCTTAAAAATGCCAATCGCTCTAAAACTTGTAATTGAATGAATCACTAATTTGTGCTTTCACCACCAAAATATAACTTATTTCATTTTACTCATCACTCTTTATTTTTTTCAGTGTTTGTCTTTTTATGTTCATTCCGTGGTGCCTAATGTTTTTGATTAGCTTTATCTACTTTGAAGGTTTCTTATAAATAACTCCATCTCGGGCAACTGAGTGTGGCCTATGGTGATGGTAGATCCTGCTGCTTCGTCGATTAGTTCTGCGTTTCTTCTTCTTCGTTTGGTTGTGTGGCTTGACTCTTGACATTATGTTGTTGCAGATGCTGGATGCATGTAATTGATATTTGATTGGTATTAATATGTTCTCTTTATTATAAAATATTTTCTTCTGCTTTTTATCTAAATTGACCCCCCATTTGGTTTCTGGCCCATTCAATAGATATCGCTCACTTCCAAAGTGCATGGTGCTAAGCGAGGAGACTATTGGAATTTCCATTATAACTCACATTGATTTATATTTTCTTCCTTTTCCAATCTTTTTTTAAATCATCTATCTATAGATAAAATATCCATTTGAACAAAAGTTCCCGCGGCAAGGCGTGTGGTATCATATATTTCCCTCTAAAGAGCCTAACGAGTAATACTATATGTGTGGATATAAATTATTCACTCTGGACCAGGCGGCATGGTTTGGATAAAGGAAGTAATCGTGATTGTCACGATCATTTTCTCATTGAGACCATACATGGACCTACCAACAACGTAATCTTTAAGATTAGGTTCTATCCACTATTCAATGAACTAACGTTTTTATTCTCGATCATGCAACGCCTGATTTGTGAGGAGGTGGATGGAACAGGCACTGCAAACTGGATGGAGTAGCAGGCGTGCCAAGTGCAGACCCATTTTGTCAGGATCCGAACCTGAAGAATCAACAGTTCACTCTGAAGAATGGAAGACACAACTTAAAGGGCCAAATACAATTTTTGCGCCGCTAGATGGGCGATCTCACTGCGATCGGGGATCATGATTCATTCATCCGATGGCTACCGGCTTCCTAAACACCACTGTTAACTTTTCGGCTGTTAAGGGCATCTCCAGTCCCCCCCCACCCCCCCCCCCCCCCCCCGCGCCCCCTCAGGAGGGCTTTTTGGCGCCGGCGGAAGCAAAAGGCGCCGTTTTTCTACCAGCCGCCCCCCCCCCCCCCCCCCCCAGAAGCCCAACTAGCGCCGTTTCGGCGGAAATTAGCGCCGGCGCCCCCAGGCGAAACCCAGCCCACTGGGTTCGGGGCCAACGTTGTCGGTGAGACACCGCTTTCCCCCCACCCTGACTCGCCTTACCCTCTTCCCGTCTCGCCGTCGCCGCCACCACCCCTCCTTGCACCGCCGCACAAAAGGCAGCTACGAAACCCGCTGTCTAGCCCCACCACGCCGCCGGCGCTGCCCACTCCCTCCGCCGCGATCCCGCCTCCGGGGAGATCCTTGGGGCGGTAGGGCGTCAACCCCGCCCGCAAGGTGTTCGGCGAAAGCCCGACACATAGCCATGGACTCCGACGAGGAGATACTCGCCGAGCTCTTCGACGCGGAAGATCAGGCTGCCATCGACGACGAAGAACACGACCTGATCTTGGCCTCCCTCGTCGGCTTGCTCGCCGACGACGCTGGACCGCGGCGTGTTGGATCGACGCGCGGTCGCCGCAAGAGCAAGCCGAGGCAGCGGTACGAGGGGTACTGCATCCTCTACTTCGACTACTTCGCCGATGATCCCACTCAGGACGCGAAGGTGTTCCGGCGCCGTTTCAGTATGAACCGCAAGCTCTTCATCAAGATCATGTAACAAATCCGGGAGTTCGACGCCTACTTCAAATTGAAGAAGGACTGCACCGGCACGATAGGCTTTACCTCTATTCAGAAGTGCAAGATGGCCATGAGGATGCTTGCATACGGTGCTCCCGCAGATGCACATGATGACTATCTGCGCATGAGCGAGTCCACGGCCATTGAGTGCTTGAACAAGTTCTGTCGGGCAGTGGTTGCAGTTTTTGTCCCAACGTACTTACGTAAACCCAATGCGCAAGACACTGCTCGCCTACTCGCAGAGAATGAAGCAAGAGGCCTTTCCTGTTATGCTTGGTAGTATCGACTGCATGCATTGGGCATGGAAGAACTGTCCATTTGATTGGCAGGGGATGTACAAGGGAAAGGAAGGAGAGTGCTCAGTGATTCTCGAGGCCGTGTCTTCATATGATCTATGGATTTCGCATTCATTCTTTGGTATGCCAGGAACTCACAACAACATCAATGTCTTGCAGTGCTCGGATGTCTTCGCTGATCTTGTCGAAGGCCATGCTCTCCCTGTGAACTATGAGATCAATGGACACCAGTACACAAAGGGCTATTATCTTGCAGATGGCATCTACCCCAAGTGGGCAACATTTGTGAAGATCATCTCGAACCCTGTGGCAGGAAGCGCGAAAGCTTGGTTTTCCAAGTGCCAGGAGGCTTGCAGGAAGGATGTCGAGCGAGCATTTGGTGCGTTGCAGTCTCGATTTGCCGTTGTCCGGTACCCCGCTATGACTTGTTTCAAGTCCAACATGTGGGAGGTGATGCAGTGTTGTGTGATCTTGCACAACATGATCATTGAGAGTGAGTGCGATGATCCGGTGCCTGAGAGTGAGGCAAGTGCACCATACTACCGTCAGGGTCCTCTTGCAGATGTTGATCACCAGGTGCCGACGTCATGTGCAGACTTCCTCGCCACGCGCCAGGAGATTCGAGACGCTGCAACAAATCAAGCTCTACAAAATGATCTGGTGCAGCACTTGTAGGCGCGCAAGGGCCATGGCAATGCCGATTCCTAGTACGATTTGTTTTATTTTTTTTGCATTGTCTGAATTTGTATGGTTAAACGTGTGAATTTATATGCCAAAATGGGCCGGACTTTGTTTTCGCCGAAATATTGCCGAATTCGCGCCGGATGGGGGGCGGCCTGGATTTCACGGCTGGTAAGCGCCCCCCCCCCCCCCCCCCCCCCCCCCGGTTCCGGATTCGCGCCGTTTCGCGCCGCGGCGGCCTAAAAAACCCGGTGTTTTGGACCTGGGGGCGCAACGACTGGAGATGCCCTAAGCTTCGTGGGTCGGGAGCAGCACTGCGCATTTCTCCTTGTATTTGGTTAAATCATGGCCGCCCCTTGTACTGGTTCGGCCTCAACTTTTCTCTGCAATCGAATCTATCTCAGTAAATCACCCCCAAACTTACCTATTTTATCTGTGTTACTGTCTGAATCGTGCAATTATGCTCTGAAATTCAGTTGCAAAAACACAGATCTGAAACCAATTCAGATTCAAATATTACCGGGCAACACTAGCACCGCATCGTGGAGAGAGCTCCAGTCTTCGGGGCTCCCCTTGCCATGTCAACTTGATACGTGGTTTAGTAACAATGTTGAGCAGTGCAAGGTTCAACCAAACACCCTTTTCTGTTGATAGGTTTTGAGGTAGCTTACTGCTCATGCCGGACGGTAGTTCAACCAGGCATCTAAAATACTCTAAGAATCACACTGATCAATACCAGTGTCACCTGTGCGGCTCCTAGCCTGCTGGCTGCTACTTTGGAACTAAAGGTGCATAATAAAGGCCCAAAAGCAAGAAATGATTTGAGAGCCGTAGTGTTGTTCTCAGACTAGAAATAGTAAGGCATGATAGTTATAGGCAAAGCGATGGTCCGCAAGTTTGACATGACAAATTGAGGGGATTATGTGGTAATTTTACAAGGCACAATAACTGGGAAATTCAGCCATGCATTATTATTATTATATCGCACAAGAAACTCATGACAACCATATATAAACTTAGCGGAGGTAGAGAGTCACATTATACTCGATGATATCTCCCTTGGACGGATTCACGGAGTTGAGACAGTCAACGCATACCGTCCTGAGCATGCCGTACCCTTGAGCCATTCGAAACGCACCACGACCACCAATAACAGGGAGCTCCCTGCTTGGATTACTGAATTGGTTTCTTGAGAACATCACGAAGGAGCTGCCTTTGAACGGACCATCTGTCATCTCACAATCGATAGTTTCTAAGATCGTGTACCCATCTTTCCCTGTTTCGATGTACATGCCTTGGGCATTCCCAACCACCTTAGATGTACTCGCGGGCCCCTCGGTGAGCACGTCGTCGAACACGTAGACAGAGCTAAAGGGCACTAAGCCACGAGCATGGGCCGTGGCATTGGTGTTTTGTGCGACGAGGACCGAGGATGGATCATTCACACCGTGGGTGTTGTGGAGGTAGAAGCGGAGGTTCTTCACCTTCGCGCTTTCATCAACCGGAGAAGCATTGCATTGGAGAGAAAAAAGGATGATGGTGAGGAGCAATAATGGAGTTCTCATCTTGTGTTCTTGACTTCTTGTGGCTTCCTATTTTCCAATTGGATGTGATGAGTGGAAAGGTTTGGTATGTTCATTTATAGTTGGGGAGGAGGATATCTTTTGGTATTCTACATATCAAAGTAATTAATGGTATAGAGAGTACGATCTTTTTGGTACTCTCTCTCTATAGATATAATTAATGAACACGCTTAAATACCTCCTATTTCTGGGAAGAAATTAATATGATCCATCTAAAAATGTCATGAAAAGATACATCTTTTACTATTTGATTTGGTCTAAATATAAGACTCGTCTTTTATGCCTCTGACCAATAAAATATGTGTTCTTGGCGATATAAAACTATATTACTGGATTCTCATTTGAAAGAAGATTATTAGTTATATTTTTTGCGTCAGCCATATTTTATTGGTGAAGAGTGTCTTCTTGGTAACAGATTACTGCAACGGGAGTAGTTGATCCGTGCATGATTCATGATTTCAGCAACATCCATACACACAAACAAACATGATGCAGACAAGGTAAAATATGATGGTACTCTATTACTCGCCATTTTTTTAATAGTACATATTTAAAAAAATTAAAAATAGTAAACATTGTTAAAAATTTATAAAATAATACACCCTCGGTTGACCGGCTGGTACATGTCTGTCATCCACGACGTGGCCGATTAGTAGCCGGCCAGCTAGCTTATAAGGAAATCAATCATCCGGTTTTGCACCAGCTCGGCTTGGCCGTGCCCCACAAGCCAGTGTAATATTTTTGTAAATTTCCAAAAACATGTATTATTTTTTAAATTTTTACAAAATTATGTATTATTAAAAAAATAGCCTACTGCTCTGCCTGTTTTGTTTTGCCTTTTTGTTTGACTGGGCCTGCTCGTATGTTGGGCTGGTCGCGCATGGAGTAGGCTGAACGGTGTGAGCGTGCGGGCAAAACCTATTTCACGACCAAGTCGTGCGCTATTCCGTCCTGCACACCCCTCCGGGACGATGTGGGCCGGCCCAATAGCTCCGGCCTGGCTTTATTTTTTATTTTTCCATCTTTTTTTTCAATTTCAGTATCTTTTTCATTTTTCTATTTCTTTTTTTCGTTTTATTTTTTGGATGTTTCTTTTTTCGTCCCTTTTCTTTTTAAATATTTCTTAATTTTGTTTAAATTTTAATTTTTATGATTTTTATTTCCTTTTCTCTTCTATTTTTTCTGTTCATAGACTTTTTTCGTTCATGGAATTTTTTATGTTGACATTTAAAAAATGTTCAAATTTGAAAATGTTCACATTCAAAAATTGTTTAAATTCGAAAATTATTCACATTTGAAAATTGTTCATATTCAAAAATTATTTAAATTAGAAAATGTTCAGATTTGAAAAAAAATTAAATTTGAAATTTATTCACATTCAGAAATTTGCTCATACGTGAATATCTTCCAAATTTTAAAAAGCTACATTAAAAATGTATTCAAATAAAAAATGTACATATGCGAATTACTTTTCTGAAACGGTTTTTATATTTTTCTCTTTTTCATCATGTGTTTTTCTGTAAAAACTGGAAAGGAAAAAATAAAAAAGACAGGAGGAGTAGCGGTTTCTGGGCCCGCCCACGTAGCCCTACCCCCTGTGCGGGAGCGAACGGGTCGTGAAATAGGAGCACCCTATCTAGCGTGACCGGTCAAAAAAAAGCTAGCGTGACCAAAATCATTAGAAAAAGGCTTCCCTTCGCGAAGCTCACTCCGCGCCCACTCCATAGCTGCCAAGTGTCGAATTTTCCTTCGCTTTCGCTCCTCACATTTTCTCCGCGCGTGACAAGTGTCGGCTGTCTGGTGGTGCGCAGAGGGCTGTATGCGCATTTATTTGGAGATTCGTTTTTTCAAAATGAAATATTTTTAGAACCGTTTATCCGAATTACGAACCGTTTTCACTTTTTAACTCCTCGCGTCGAGATCTTTAAAAGTAGATCCCATGTTGATAGGTTTCGACGAACTTTTTTTTACTTCGGATTGTGTATAGTTCGTACAATCTGAGTATACCTGTACGTATAACCTGATTTTTATAGTTGTATGTACAACTTGGTTTGTGCAGTTGTACGTATAACCTGACTGTAGTTGTACGTACAACCTGAGACGATCTGGGTAATTGTACGAGTGTAGTTGTACGTACAACTTGAGTCTGTTTAGTTATATATATAACCCGATCTGTGTTTTTAGTGCAGTTTTATATAGTTTGTAGAACCCGTACTATGATCTGTACATTTTTCCAGCCATGCCGCGGGGGCATCGTACGCAGGTGCGCGGGGGCTTCGTTACGCGATCTGCGTCGTACGCAGATTCTCGCACGCTGGATCGGTTCCGCGCGCGGCGCGTTTACCTGACGGCAACGTGGTGGCAGCGGAGCCACGCGTGGGCTGAGAAACGGAACTTTGCAGAGGAGACCTCTCTCTGGCGCTACCCGCGATTTTCGATCAAGCAAAATCTGAACAATTGTTTTTACTCCCCAGCATCTGCTGGCGGGGCCCATGCCTCCCGGCCCCGGGAGGACGCAGATAACGCCGGCGATCTCGCAAGTCGCAGTTCCCCCACCCGACCTCACACCAACCAGCTTTTCCAGCCACCGCTCTGCTCCCCTTCCACAGTGCCGTTCCGTCGTTCGCGGCCCCGTCGCCGTCAGCGACCACCCCAATCACACAGGCCGTGCATAGCATACCCATCACGGCCCCGGCCTCCTCCGCCCAGTCAATGGGCTCCCCCGCCCCCAACCTCACCGCTCTCGCCATTCGCCGCAGCGGCGGGCGCCTGTTCGAGCGGTAGGGTGTTTTCCACGTTCGCTCGCCGTCGTGAGTGCCGGGACTGCTGGAGGGAGGCGAGGCCGCGAGCGGGGCAGGCAGGGAAATGATGTTCGGTTCGGAGATGAATCTCCTCAGCGCCGCGCTCGGCTTCGGCATGACCGCCGTCTTCGTCGCCTTCGTCTGCGCCCGCTTCATCTGCTACCGCGCCCGGGCCGGCGCGGACGACCGCGGGGCGCAGCCGGCGTTGGACTTCGACGCTGACTTTCCCGCAGATCTCGAACGCCCGGTGCGTGTCACTGCCACACCACACCGTTTCTTCTGCTGCTTTGACCCAAATGGGGAACAAGCAATTCATTGCTCGAGTTGCTGTAGTAGTAATTGTAGTGCCATGGTGTCTACTACGTGCATAGCTAGTTACTGAAAATGGGAAGATTCGATTACTCAACTTCTCTATTCATAGATAGTACTAGTACTGTATATTCTATTTCTGGGTATTACACTCATGGTGACATTTTGTTAGCATTTGATCATGGACCACTTTGAAACTTTAGTAGTAGATTGTATAGATTCAGAAGCTTTAGCCTCGTCGACCCGATATAGGCAGGCTTATATTTATTTTTCTGGTTCTCTCCAAATTTGAACTGATATTTCTACGCCTCTGTTCTAGTACTGAATAAGCGATAGGTTGTAAGCTCCCGGTAGGATTTATATAAGTACTCCCTCCGTCCCATAATATAAGATGTTATTACAACCAATATGGATATTTTGGTTGTAATAATATCTTATATTATGTGACGGCGGTGTAGTATTTTGTGGCTTTTCGCCACAAAGGGAGCAATGGTGTTCTTGATTCCATGGTTTATGCTATCTGCAACATAACATTATTCCTTGGTCCAAATACCAGTACCAATTATAGTTGTATGACCCTTACGAATATCAAAAGAAGGTGAGTATGATCAAGACCATATGAACTTTGAAGCTTCACAGAAAATAGTGAGTTATATTTCCGGGGAGAACTCAAAAGCTACATAAACCGTAGACTATACACAGTGTGTTTTAGGAGGCTGTTGATATTTATCACTTGTCACCTCAGTCTTATTTCCCTGTTTTTTTTTTTTTTTGCATATACCTTTGTTTTGAGTAAACTCGATGATCGAGTACAAATGCAGCAATTCTCTAATTTGTGTGGAACAGACTAATGTTTATTTTTTTTGGAAATGTCATTGAACAAAAGTATATTTCTTATGAAATTGCTGTTATGAATTATACAATGCATGTTTTCGAAGTTATTTATGTGATAAGTCGTAACTGTGATGATTACAATCATGTCCGCAATAGTTGAACCACATGTTTACATTAACATTAACTTGAGTATGAAATATTGATCACAAAGATAACAAACATATATAACAGTAACTTGTGAATTTGTATTGATCAGTGTACCCTTTTTTATTGCCAGTCAAGCTAGTACAAAGAGTTCAAAAAATTAGGACAACAGAATGTCAGAATCAATTTCCAATACCGTATTCGTATCTTTTACTTTAAAAATAACACTATCCTTTTTTCAGATAGAGCATGCTCGTTGTGGGTTGGAACCTTGGGTTATTTCTGCTATTCCTACCATGAAGTATAAGTCTGAGGCTTTTACTTCAAAAGATGATGCCCAGTGAGTGCAACTATCCTGTATGAGCTAAACATTACTTGACTTTGTTGTTTACTGCTACAGCAAACATAATTTTCAACGCCAATGTTGGGAGGGATTCATCTCTTAGTCACTGGATGATGTTTATCAATTTGATAGGTAGTCGTATACCACTCAAGCATTTGAAAGCTTAGCTGGTTCAGTAGGCAGAAAATAAGAAACCCATATGTGTTTGTGTAAATATGTACGTATTTCGTGGCAATGCTGGTCAACATGTGCCAATGGAAGCATAGTTTGGTGCATTGAATGCATTATGGTGAGAAATGATTGCATGCATTATGCTCGAATAAAGCCTTACTGTCAATCTTTTATTGGTAGTGTTTTTTAAGTTTGTAAACGTGCAGAAGTTAAACATAAAATCTGTCCATGCTGTGTAGTACCAAAAGGTACTACCTCTGTTCCGAAATATAAGATGGTTTAGCCTTTTTTTTAATTCGAATGTACCTAGACGTGTTTTAGTGTGTAGATGCACTCATTTCAGTCCATATCTAGTCCATGTTGAAATATCTAAAACATCTTATAATTTGGAACGGAGGGAGTAGTAGTCAAATACGCACTACAATTTGCCATACAACTGAAATGTTGCTTTTCTTTATGGTTCCTGATTCCAGGATAAATGTGGTATTTAAATTTTAGACATTTGCACAAGGTTTCATTGAACATCCATATTCTTTGGGGTTATTCCGGACAGTGCAGCATGCACTTTTTGCCAGGTGCACCCCTTAAAGCGTAATATTTTGGAAAAAACAACGCCATACATCAGTCATGCACTCTTGCTACAAAATTCCAGATCCAAACTTGAATTAACTACTATCCTTAACATGTATTTATATATCTCAAGCTATGAGTCACATTTAAAAAAATATCTCGATATGGTGGATTAGTGTTGTGTCGATGTACTCAATTCTTTTCAGATTTACAACTTTTAGAAGGTGTTTTTGAACTAGGGTGGGGTGCACCGGAGTACCAAACAAGTGTGCATGGATCTCTGATCACCAATTACTATGGTGGAAGTGCTCCTGTGCTTCCCCAGAAGTTTTTCTGCACGAATTTTAAAGCAAATCACTGGCTGTGATTTGGGGTGGAGATTGGGGGTGCTAATCCCACCTAGTTAGTACTCCTCTTACGTCATTTTTAGACCCCATATGAACCCAATCACAGCTGTCGATATGCTTTAAATTCGTGCAAAAAAACTTCCAGGAAAGCACAGGAGCATTTCTCCTACTGTGTTTAGGCGTTAAAAGTCTACAAAAAAGTCTTGTTGGTTTAGGCAAACTTTGCTTTGACTGAAATCAAGCACACTCAAATTTTAACCAAAGTTTAATTGGAGACAATCAGTCAAACTCTTTGGTCTAATCTCAAGAAGCTTTTTTTTCGAGAAATGCAACAGACTTTTGTGTTTCTATTAATTGAAAAGGCAGAGTTTGGTACATTCCTCCTAGGAGGTGATTATAGGAGCTCAAGAAAACGAAATCAGTGCACATCCTAGGTCTGCGTGATGACAGCACGAAGACCTAGTGCGCCGGCCCTGGCCCAAAGGGCAGCTTCTTCTTTTTTCTTCGTCGCTAAGCCATGAACTGAGGGGCGTCCCCTGTCGAAGACGCAGTCGTTCCTGTGCTTCCAGATCATCTAGGGCACGAGCAGCATCGTGTAGCATTGCTTCGCTATCAGGTGGTCGGCAGGGCATCTGCAGCCATGACAGTATCTCGAACCAGACTTGCCGGGAGAAAGGACAAGCGAGGAGGAGGTGATGCATTTTTTTTAGGTGCCTGGTCGCAGAGGGGGCAGTGCGCGAGGTGTTGCAGGCCATAGCGAGCGAGGCGGTCTGCGGTCCAGCATCTGTCGAGATGGGTGAGCCAATTGAAGAATCGTACACGCGGCCGTGCCCTGCACTTCCAGCTGAGCTTCCAAGCGTCGCAGGTGGTGGAGCCCTGGAAAGTGGCCAGGCAGGCGGGCGCTCCGGCACGGTGGTGAGCACCGTGTGCTGGAGGGTGTGCCAGAGCAGCAGGTAGTGTCCTAGCTCCTGGATGCCAATTATGCCCTGTATGTCCCGCACCCAATTGTGAGCTTGGAGCCCATCGGCCACTGTCCTTCGCTTGCGGCGTCACCTGGGGACGCACGCTTATAAGTGAGGCGCAAGCTCGCTGATGGAATGCCCATCGATCCTCTCAGAAGAGGGCCTGCTGGCCGTCCCCGATCTGACAGTAGAGATGAAGAAGAAAGCGCGCTCTTCGGCAGAAAATTGCAGGTCGAGGCTGCTCCATGCTCGTGTGCCATCAAGAAGCTTAGAAGACACTAGTTTTGTTTTGTATAGTTTAATTTAGGTTTGTGCATTTTTTCTTGTAAACTAAAATTTAAAACCCATATTTGACATTAGAATGTCTTGGGCAGACTTGACGCCGTCTTGTTTTGGAAAATATTTTGTGAAAGCATGTTTAAAAGTAAAAAAAATCCAACTTACCAAGTAGGTGATGTTTGTTTCTGGCACACCTCCCAAATGAATATGGATATGAACTTGAATTTTCTCATTTTATATGACATCAGATCCTAACGTACAGCATTTTAATAAAATTTTCAACCTTTTTAATGTTATCGCAGCAGAGTTTTCACCACAGCTTGATTTCCCCGCCACTGTTCTGGTATCTCTTTTTGGTTCGTTCTGTTTTGTTGGTCTTATCGAGTAAGCATTTGGCATTGTCCAGGCTTGGTTGTAATCACGGCTCTAGATATTATAGAACTTCTTAGTTTAAGCATTTTAATGGTTGTTTCCCTTTGCAGGTGCTCCATATGTTTAGGTGATTACACCGAGAAAGAGATTCTACGAATCATACCGACATGTCGTCATAACTTCCACCTTACCTGCTTGGACGTATGGTTGCAGAAACAGACAACTTGCCCAATGTGCCGGGTCTCATTGAAAGAGCTGTCTAGCGGAAAAACTGAGGTAATACCTGCAGGAGGCATCCCTCGACCTCCTGCCCTCCCAGAGAGTACTGTTAATCCAACACCTGAGTGGTTCCTCCCTACTCATCAACTTCACAGAGGCCAGCAGAACAGTCCAGGCATGCAAGAGTCAGTAGAAATGGTTATTGAAATCCGACAGTAACTACATCACGAGATTGTTATGGAAGAAAAAGAAGAGAATATGCAATTAAAATTGCCGCAAGGCTGCAACATTCCCGTCATTTCCCTGCATTGTTTCAGCATCAGAGTAAAACTAGGATCGTAATCAGAGTAAAACTAGGATCGTATGAACCTCGTTGCAACTTGCAAGTAATAATGTGTAAGCATTGGATGTATATTTTACAATGTAAGCATATTGTATTATATTATAGGACAAGGACACTCAAGTGTCGACACTCTTTATTCTCTTTTCTTATCTTATGCTTTAATAGCTAAATCCGAACTAACAAAAAACAGCTTAGAGTACACTGCGAGTCCTTTTTTTAGTAAAACCCAACATGACGCATCCTACTGATACGAACAGATAGTAACTAATTGCATGTTGGAATTTACTAAGGATTTTAGGACCATCAATCTTTGGCACTCAAGAGAGGCCTCGCGTTCAGTGGTTGAGCCGTTGCTTGATGAAATTGGAGAGTTGTCTACTAGTTTTTCTTACTTTTTATTTCAACATGTAATAAGATCTGCTAATTTCTTGGCTCACCTATGTGCCAAGTATGCTTGCACTATTAGAGGGACTGAGAGTTCGTTGGAGAATACTCCTAGGTCCTAGCTTCCTGATCAGCAGCTTATTGGCTGACTGTCTGCACTCTCAAGTTGTACGCAAAAAAAAAGTTTTAGGGCCATGGTCTAGGGTCCTACATTTGACGCTTATCGCTAACTAACACCTAGAGTGGACCGGCCCATTTAGTATCGAACTGGGCTGCGCTACTGTAAGTAACCATCACAAAATCTACCGTGATTCGCTCAAAAAAAATATTCTACCGTGATGCACGTGAATTTAAATATCCCTAAAAAAGGTGTACTAGAACTTTTTTGAGATAAAACGTCTAAATTTCTGACATATCTAGAAGGCATTGAGAATTTTCATTTTATTAAATCTCAAAGTTCCTAATTATCTTACAAAGTTGGTTTGACAATATAAAAATATGTTTTACATTGTAAAAAAAATCTCGCATGTCAGGCCCAATGAACATTTTTTCGACATCCTGATTTTCTTTAATCGCGTGAGCATTTAATTTAAACATATGAAGACTATTTGAATTTCTAAACGCAAGTTTTTCATACCCGTGATAATTTTTCAACACATCAACATTTTTTTATAAAGCATGAATAACTTCTTTTTAGATATATGAAACATTTTTTCCCAAACTTAATTTTTATGTTTACATATCTCCAAAAATGTTCATATATCTAGAACTGTGGGATTTTATGGGATTGTTTCTCCTTTGTGGACTTCTTGTTCTCTAGGCTCCTTTTGATTTTGTCTTTTTTATCTTCTCTTTTATCTTTCTGGATTTTTTTTCATTATAGGAGGAGACGTTGCCCTATCGAAAAATAAGAGCCACCTGTTATTAGTTAAATTTCTCCCTACAGCAAGATCTTATAAATATATGTGATGTTGGTTATTTGTTCACCAATGGAGATTATCTCTTAAGATGACACATAATTGATTGCCTCAGTTACCGCATACTCTAGTAGACTAATGTATATATCACGTGATTAGTTAACTCTATTGATGTACATATATTTAGATTTTTTATTTTACACAAAAATTGGAAATATAATGAAACCGAGGTGTAAGGGCTTTTTTGGGCAGCATGGGTTGCGGGACGACGGAAGATCGAGTGTTGTGTCGTTGTGGTGTCTTGGACGCATGAAGACACTTGACGGTTCCGCCCTTGTTTGTAGAACTGGACTCCCTCTTTCCTCATGGGGGCTTTGACGGGTTTGTGGCGCCCTTGTGCTTTTGTTATTGGCATATAGGCTATGATTTGTTTGATGGTGTCTATTGCAATGTGTGCTCAACATTGTGTATGTTGAATGTTGGGTATTTCGGCCTTTTCATAGGATTGTAACTATCTTCGTTCTATCAATGCAACGAGACGCAAGCTTTGCGTTTTTACGGAAAAAAAGAGAGGTATAAGGGTTCCATGCAGGAACGAAAAACACACTAGCATTTGGCTTCCGTAGCAAAATATTCGGATTAAACTAGTCAATATAGCACACTAGAGTTGAGATCATATACTTTTTGAGCCGTATAAACTCTTAATCAAATAGCTTCAGATCGTTCACATTGTACACATGAAAATTGCAATTTTCTTGCTTACATAGTTTACTTCTTACATTATATTCCTCAGTATGAAGTTCATGTTGACATGTGCATGATATTTAAAACTTTAAGCCTTATTTTTAAAATCCGAATAATTTTTATTATGAATCTATCCCATCTAAAATGAACGTAAGGTTTCCTATTCTGCTCTTTCTTTTGTCCAACTTTCGTATGTGCGTTCCTCCCCCCTCGTCCCTTCTCAATTTGATTCCCCTCCTCTTATCTCTGGCCCACGTGTTATTAAGTTACAAAAAAGTTCACGTTTATAACTGAATAATAATAATTGTTTTACAAATTATAAAAGTTCGTATGTCAGAACTTTATTTTTCAAAAAGGAAATAATGTAAATAACTAAAGAAGGAACAGGTTCAGATCAGATACAACAGAACTATATAGATGTGTAATCTTGGCTTACTAGTTTTATGGAGAAGCGGAACATGGCCACACGTAAATTGTCTTTTCCCCGACGCAGACAAGAGGATTTCCCACTAATGACTCAGCTATCAGCCATCGCCCTCCTCTGTGGCTTCTCCCCGCGCTGTGCAGTGCGATGGCGCGCAACGTCTGCAGCGTTCGCGGAGGTGACGCGAGCGTCGCCGTTCACAGCGGCTACAGTGGCAGCTTACACTTGGCAACGATGCAGAGCCAGGTGTAAACCGTGTTAACTACGGATCGAGACACTAGCAACCAGTAGGTGTAGGGATCACTCTATCGCCACTCGCATCGCCATCGCGGGATGAGACGGCCGGAACGCGGCAGTCATGGCGGCGCCACCGTCGCTTTCCATTTGGTAAAGCATCCTGGAGGGACCTAGCGGCCGGGAGTTGAGTGGGATCTCCGTCTGGCAGCCAGCTCTACACGGCTGCCGCCGTCGCGTCTGTCGCAGTTCGCCGGTTTGGTGGTGCACGCTGCCGCCGGCGTAGGGGCATCTCCAGCCGTGCCTTCAGGCGGCTTTTTTGGCGTTTGGATCAACGGAAACGTTCCAATCACGCCCCATGATGTCGTTTTTCGCCGGATTTGAGCGTTTTATAATTCGGCGAAGACAGGTCAAACCTGTCCCGCCGGGTCTTCTGGGACGCCGGACGAAACCGAAAAAAAAGGTGGGCCAGCTCTGTCGGCGAGCAAAGCCTGGTTTCCCTCCCTTTTTTCCTCCTCCCACCATATAGCCCGCTCCCGCGCCATGTTCGCGCCATTCCGCCCGCCATTCCCCCTTTCCCATCTAGATCCCCATGGCGCCGAAAAAGTTCGCCGGCCCACGAGCTTCTGTCGCCGTCGTTCTCGCGCCGGCCGGTGGTGTGAAGAAGCCAAGGAAGCCGAAGTCGCCAATGAAGAAGCGGGAGGGGATGACCCTCATCGACTGGGCGGTGGAGGTGCGCGGCCGCCTGATGGAGACGAAGAGCCGCAAGGACCGGCTCGCCAGGAAGAAGGAAAGATACGCTGCCGAGGCTGCTGCTGAGGCGACGGAGGCGGACGAGGAGCAGGAAGAACAGGAGCAGAAGGCGCCGAGGGCTACACCAAGCAGGGGCTTGCTGGCGGCGAGATCCAGGTTCGCCCCACCGCCGCAGTACACCTCGCCGCAGTATCCCTCGTCGTCGCCGTCGCCACGCTGGTACAACTCTCTCTCATGCGAGTACTTGGACGTCGAGGCTCGCGGCGGCTTCGACCCCAACACCATGTCTTCACCAGGATCGAGAAGTGCGAGAAGTGGGTGCAGATTCGGCTGTCGTTGCGCAAGGACGGCTACAAGCCCGACGAGCCGGCACCACCTTCGTCGGAAGGTCGCCCTCCTCTCGGCAACAAGAAGGCGAAGGCCGCGAGGGCCTCTACTCCAGCCGTCGAGAGGCTCCAGGCATCGATCTAGGCGTGCATCGAGGATGCCAAGAACCACAAGGCCGATCGGGAGGGGAAGAACGACGCGAGGTGGCAAGAGCTGATGGCCAAGCAGTCGGAGAAGATCGCCCTCCTCAGGACGAACGTCGACGCCAAGAAGAGGAACAATGAACTCGCCTTCCTCACTGGAGCGAACATGGTCGACATGGACCCCGAGGTGAAGGCGTGGTTCTTGGAGCACCGCGGCAGGATCCTCAACCCTGTTGTGCCAGACCAGCCGATCGCTGACTCCGAGGCCACACGCACGTCGCCGATCGTCGACTCCGCGCCTAGCACCGAGGCTACAGCGACCACCGCGCATGTCCATGACGCCGAGCTCAGCACTGCCACTCCGGCGACACCGAACTCCGCTCCTGTCGTGCCGACGCCTCCGATCTTTGATCTGGAGGCCTCCGACGAGTCACCGGCGTCCATCTGATGATCGCGCCGATTGCTGCCTTTTTTTGCCTACTCCGGTCGCTCAGATATGGACTTTTTTTTTATCTCATCCGATCGTCCAGATGTGGCAAATGATCGACGAACCTTATGTTGTAATCTCATAACTATGCCGAGCGGGAATATTTAAATTTAAGCTTATTTTGCCTTGTGTCGTCGGGTTTGGCTGTCGGCCGGAAAAATCACCCCCATATTTTCAAAGTGCCGGATGAAAAGGCGAACTCTTCCGAATTTTGGCCTGGGGAGGCGTTACACCCAAAGCGCCACTGTAACCGCTGTGAACGGCGAAGGTCGTGTCACCTCCGGCCGCGCGCGACCGCTGCAGACGTCGCGCGCTTTTCCCACCCCTTTTTGTCGCCAGCGTCGTGCGTGCGTGGAGGCCTGGAGGAACAAGACACCCATGGCGTCAAAGTCCCCAATTGCACTGATCCCTTTTCTTTCAGCACTCACTCGCAGTGATTCTATTCCTGTGCGGCTGTGTACCCAATCCAAGCAAATTTCCAGAGTTTATCCGGGGTCATTATCAGACAGGTCCTATTGTGCCACCACTAGTACGCTGCTGCGCAATTTTAGAAGTTGGGGCGATTACGATCAGGGTATCAATTGGCCGTACTATACTTTCTTATTATCACCGGAGAGAGAGGGGATTTTTGCATTCCAAGCTCCAATCTATCTATTTTACGAAAAGACCAACCAATTTATTGACCAACAACAATGATACACATTATTTGGAAAATAATTCACTACGGCTGTAAGGCCGGTGCCCGTCGAGCAATCTGAGGGCACTTGCCCGATTTGTCTCACTGGTATGTGGTCCCTGCTGCTATTTTTTTACTGCTCTGGGTGTCGTGGCTTCCTATGCATGCGTGTCGTTTCGTGGGCTGCTGGGTGTCTCTGGAGAGTTCGAATCGTGCTCCACGCCCACCCTCACGTATCCCTGTTGAGCCCCTTTAATCCACCGATGGTCGCCGTCGGCAGCCGCCTCCGCGGCTCCGCGCACCCAGCTCTGGTGACAGCCTCCATTGCCGAGCGGATCTGGTGCTCCGCGCGCCTGTGTGCACTTCCTTCATGGCGGATGGCGACATCATGAGAAGCGCAGCGGAGCTCGCCTCTGCCGGCGACGGCGCCAACAAGATCGAGGCGCATGATGGAGCAGACCAAAGTCTGTGGCCCGGGAGCTGGCCGCGCGAGCGGGCCGAGAGTATCGAGCTCCTAGGGCTCGCCGGCCACCGGCTGGCTCCATCCAGATGAGGCCGTGGCATGGGAGACGGCCATCCAACATCGTTCTTCTCCCACCCGGCCTACCCCCGCCGCTGACCTCCGCTCCTGACTCCAAGGTTTGGCCCACCCCCGCTGCTAACCTCCGTTCTCGACTCCAAGGCCGACGACCGCATCTCCCCAAGAACTCCATGAGCTGAAGCCCGGCCGACCTCTCCCTTCCCCTTGATACGTCTCCAACGTATCTATAATTTCTTATGTTCCATGCTATATTATACCAAGTTATTACATGTTTTATATGCATTTTATATAGTTTTCTGCATTTTCTGGGACTAACCTATTAACAAGATGCCACAGTGCCAGTTCCCTGTTTTCTGCTGTTTTTGGTTTCAGAAAAGTACTTAAGGAAATATTCTCGGAATTGGACGATTTCTTTTTAGAAGTCAGTTTTTATTTGGGAACGTTCCAGAGCACCGAAGAGGAGTCGAAGACGGAGCCCGAGGGGCCCACACCACCCCCAGGCGCGGGAGCCCTCCTGGCCGCGCGAGGAGGTGGTGTGGGGCCCACGGAGCTCCACCGCCTTCGCCCTTTCGCCTACATATACCCCCCAGACCAAAAACCCTAACACGGTGTTCATATTTTCCTCCACGGGTCCCGAGCCGCCGCCGTCGTCAACACCAATTCGGGAGAGATCAGAACTCCTCCCCGGCACCTTGCCGGGAGGGGGAATCGTCACCGGAGGCCTCTACGTCGCCATGACCGCCTCCGGACTGATGCGTGAGTAGTCTACCCTTGGACTACGGGTCCATAGCAGTAGCTAGATGGATGTCTTCTCCTCTTGTGCTATCATGTTTAGATCTTGTGAGCTGCCTATCATGATCAAGATCACCGTTATGTAATACTTCATGTTGTGTTTGCTGGGATCCGATGAATATTGAGTACTAAAGTTATTGCTTCATAATATATCATGTGTGCTATTTAATGATCTTGCATGCTCTCCGTTACTTGTGTATGCTCTGGCCAAGTAGATGCTTGTGACTCCAAGAGGGGGTATTTATGCTCGATAGTAGGTTCATGTCTCTATTAAATCTGGGGTGGTGACAGCTAGCTCTAAGGTTGTAGATGTACTGTTGCTACTAGGGATAAAACAGTAGTACTTTGTCTAAGAATGATGTTACTTACTTACTTTACACACAGTGCTTAAGGCGATAATCTGTTGCATGCAACTTAATACTGAAAGGGGTGCGGACGCTAACCGGAAGGTGGATTATTAGTCATAGATGCGGTTGGAACGGTCTATGTATATTGTTGTAATGCCCGAATGAATCTCACACTAGACATCATAACGTTGGTATATGCATTGGTTTGCTCATCATTATTCTATCAATTGCTCAGCTGTAATTTGTTTACCCGCATGAATGTTATTATTATTTATGGAGAGACACCACTAGTGAACTGTGGACCCCGGTCCTTCTCTTTAATCTGATAAACCACAAACTGCAAACCTGTTACTTTCTGCAAACAAACATCTTTCTTCCACACATACGTTTAATCCTTTGTTACAGCAAGCCGGTGAGATTGACAACCTCACCGTTAAGTTGGGGCAAAGCATATTGATTGTGTTGTGTGCAGGTTTCACGTCACTTACGTCGCAGACTTTTCTGGCGCCGTTGACACCTCGGGGGAATTCATTATTTCCAACTGGTTCGATAACCTTGGTTTCACAACTGAGGGAAACTTGCTGCTGCACTACTTCATACCTTCCTCTTGGGGTCTCCCAACAACACACCCACCGTGTGCATCAAGCAATTTTTCTGGCGCCGTTGCTGGGGAAGCTAGATCCTTTTGTTCAGAAGACTTTGACGTTCCCCAGTCAACTTAGCGCCATCAAAGAATTTTTCTGGCGCCGTTGCCGGGGAAATAAGAATTCCTTTGAAGACCTTCACACTCCTCCGTCAACTTCGTTGCCGGTGATTTGAAGATTCTTCTACGAGGGGAGTTTTCGCACTTCCAATCTTTTTATTTTGTTATTGTCTTGCTTAGTTTATTTTTATTACTGTCTTGTTTGCTTAATATCAAAAATACAAAAAAATTAGTTACTTGCAATTTATTTTATTGTCTTGTTTGCTTAAATATCAAAAACACAAAAAAATTAGTTACTTGCATTACTTTGTTTATTTCGGTTTGCTATTTTATTTTCAGTTTTTGTTATTTTGTTATTTCGGTTTGCTATTTTGTCATTTCGGTTTCATTAAAAATTGCTGAAAATGGGTAGTCCTGAAGTTGAAGTTCGTTCGTTTAAACAACAAGGAGGAGAAAGTTTAAAAGATGTTTGGTATAGGATAAATGATGCTCATAAAAAATGCACTAAAAAGCACTCTACTTTAATCCTGCTTAGGATTTTTTATGTTGGTATCTCTAGTTGGTATAGGTATGTTCTTGATACTCTTACGGGGGGTAACTTTCTTGGTACACCTGCTTTTGAAGCCTGCAATTTAATTGAAAGTTTGGTAGGATCACCACCCCTTACTAAAGAAGTTAAAACTGAGATCACTTTGGAAGATATTATTAAAAGGTTGGATTCTATGGAGAAAACTTTTCTTGATAATGCTAGCAAGGGTAATGAATCAATAGATGACATTAATGGAAGAATCACTGCTTTAGAAACTAGCAACACCCTTGATACTCATAATCATAGAATTGATGAATTATAAGATGCTATGGAAACTTTAAGTTCAACCTTTGCCTCTATTAAAACTAAGAAAGATAAAGCTTTTGTAGGAAGGGAGCAAAAGTTCATTTATATTCCCAAAAGCTTTTGTAGGAAGACCGAAAGCTGGGATTACGCTCCCGCACAAGCGTTGTCGATGAAGCCGACGAAGACTTCGATGCCGTGTAGAGGAAGCAGACCTCTAGCACCACAAGTGTGATGCCTCGCAGGGAGTCACACACGTACGGTGAAGCCGACGCACTCCGGGCTCCGATCCAGGGACGAAGCAGCGGAAGACTGGGACCGGGAGACCAGCAGCACGACGGTGTGCGTATGGTGGAGAAACAATTCCAAGGCGCAACTCCAAACTTGGGAATCACGTGATCCTCGGAGAGAGAGAGAGAAAAACTGTGTGTATTCAAAGGCCATGGGTACCCCTCTATATAAAGGGGTCCAGGGGGCTGCCCACCTTGCCAGGCTGGCGGTGTGGGACTAATCCCACACCCCAGCCGGCCAGCTTGGTGCGCCGGCCTAGGTGGGCCCCATGTGGCCCACCTAGGGCCGGCCGAACTGCCCCCTCCCTCATGGGGGGGAAGTCCCCCCCCCTCATGGGCCTCTTTGCCCAAAGAGGCCCATTAAGGGATTTTTGGCTTTAAAAATTCAGAAAAAATTAAAATAAAATATATTTAAGTATTAATTACACTAATTAATATTAAATACATATTACATAATTTGTTCTGGCTCCGAAAACTATTTCGTCGCTGCCCGATCTCCATCGGAACTTTCCCGGGACGTTCCCGGTCTCTCTTTTCCTATTTTTTCTCTTCCGGTAAAATGTCGACTTCCCTTAAGCGTGCTACCCTAGCGGTTCGATTACCTCTCCAGACATGATTGAGACTCCTCTCCGATCAATGACTAATTCGTGGACCTTGGATACCCAGAATTAATCCCTGCGAGATAACGAATACTTTTCCTTATCGAACCTAGACGTCTGAGTCTTAAACCTTTTGCCATGCGATACTTAGCGTGTCCGAGACTCGTTCATAGATATCTCCATACCTAGCTTGATCTCGTTATCGACACCGCTAACTTCTACTCGTCCATGATCTTATGTCCTGGTGACCTAGTCACACGCTTGCAAGCTCGTTTGACATAATCTCACCGAGTGGGCCCTAGAGTATCTATCCTGCTATGGGATTGGCAAATCCCGCTCTTGACCCCCCGTCTCAACATACTCCTATCCGACACCCGAGAGGGACACCTTTATTGTCACACTATGTAAGATATGACGTTGGATGCAATCAAAGTGTCTTCCAGGAATAGCAATAAGAGTAGGTCTCACGGTCGAAGGCGTAATGACTACGTCCTATAAATATTGGGTATGTCCATCACATCGTTCTACCAACGATATGACTTCATTGTCAAATAGACGCTATGTCACATGATCGGGAAACCTCGATCATCGATTGCACAATGAACCAGTCAAACAGAGCTTGCTGGGGACCTGGTTGTTTTAGGTATCACACGTGTATTAATGTTTCCGCTTAATACAGTTATAGCATGACACAAAAACGTATTATGAACAAATGAGATATGATAAATAAAACACTTTATTAATTGCCTCTAGGGCATATCTCCTACAGTCTCCCACTTGCACTAGAGTACAATTTAATCTAGTTACAACCTGGTAAAAGCCGGACACCCATAGCATCTTGGTGTTTCACGTGCTTGTCTAGCAGGAGAGGCTTCGTCAACGGGTCTGCCACATTCAGATCCGTATGTATTTTGCAAATCTTTACTTCACCTCCTTGTACGTACTGTCGTATCACATGGAAGCGTCGGAGTATGTGTTTGGCAGTCGAGTGAGACCTCGGTTCCTTCGCGTTAGCAATAGCACCCATGTTGTCGCAGTAGAGGGTCACGGGGTCTTGCGCGCTAGGGAACATTCCAAGCTCAATGATGAACTACCTCAGCCACACAGCTTCATTCGCGGCTTCAGAAGCAGCAATGTACTCCGATTCCATTGTAGATTGGGCCACGATGGGTTGCTTCCCACTCCTCCAGCTCACAGCGCCTCCATTCACCTTGAACACATATCCTGTCTGTGACTTAGAGTCATCTGGGTCTGAGCAGAAACTTGCATCAACGTAACCTGTTACGCCAAGTTCTTCCTCACAGTCCCCATACACAAGAAACATTTCCTTTGTATGCTTGAGATTCTTAAGAATACTTTTAACAGCTACCCAATGTTCCTTTCCAGGATTACTTTGGAATCGGCTCGTCAAACTAAGAGCCAATGCTACATCAGGTCGAGTACTTAGCATGGCATACATGATCGATCCTATGGCTGAAGCATAAGGATGTTTAGTCATCGCGACTCTATCATGTTCCGTTACCGGACACTGTGCCTTGCTCAACACCTTATTCTTGACAATAGGCAGAAAACCCTTCTTTGCCCCATCCATATTGAACCGTTTCAATATCTTGTCAATATAAGTACTCTGACTTAACGCTAATAGGCGTCTTGATCTATCACGATAGATTTTAATGCCTAAAACGTATGCAGCTTCTCCTAAGTCCTTCATTGAAAATTTACTGTTTAAATATTCCTTAACGCTATTCAGTAGTTCCACATTATCTCCTATCAGCAGTATATCATCGACATATAGTGCCAGGAACACAACTGAGCTCCCACTCATTTTCTTGTAAATGCAGGTCTCTTCTCTGTTCCGGACAAATCCAAAACCTTTGATCACCTCATCAAAGCGAAGATTCCAGCTCCGAGATGCTTGCTTCAGTCCATAGATGGAACGCTGAAGCTTGCATACCTTGCCAGCATTTCCTGGATCGACAAAACCTTCAGGTTGTACCATATACAACTCTTCCTCAATGTTGCCATTTAGGAACGCTGTTTTGACATCCATTTGCCATATCTCATAGTCATAATATGCGGCAACTGCTAGCAAAATCCGAATAGACTTTAGCATCGCTACCGGTGAAAATGTTTCATCGTAGTCAATTCCATGAACTTGTCGGAAACCTTTTGCGACAAGCCGAGCTTTATAGACGGTCACATTACCATCAGCATCAGTCTTCTTCTTAAAAATCCATTTATTCTCGACAGCCTTGCGCTCTTCGGGAATCTCTACCAAAGTCCATACTTTGTTATCGTACATGGATCCTATTTCGGATTTCATGGCTTCAAGCCATTTCTCGGACTCAGGACTAGCCATAGCCTCTTTGTAGTTCGTAGGTTCGTCTTGTTCAATCAACATGACGGTGCAAACCATGTTGCCATACCATTCAGGGGCGACCCGAGATCTCCCTGACCTACGAGGTAGAATAGCACCCTCGACATCTTCTCCCACTCCATCTGTGGAGGACGGTTCCGGAACAGCTTCCGTTGCGCCACTCTGTATTTCGAGTTCAGGATCAACGATCTCGTCGAGGTCTATTTTCCTCCCACTTACTCCTTTGGCGAGAAACTCTTTCTCCAGAAAGGTACCGTTCTTCGCGACAAACGTTTTGCCCTCAGCTTGGTTGTAGAAGATGTATCCTATGGTTTCCCGCGGATACCCTGCAAAGACGACTTTCTCCGATTTCGGTTCGAGTTTGTCGGGCTGTAGTTTCTTAACATACGCCTCACAACCCCAGACCTTCAGGAACGACAGCTTAGGCTTCTGGCCATACCAGACCTCATACGGTGCGTTGCTACGGATTTGGACGGAGCCCTATTTAAAATGAATGCAACTGTTTCTAACGCGTACCCCCAAAAAGACACAGGCAAGTCGGTAAGAGACATCATAGATCGGACGCTATCCAGTAGAGTGCGATTACGCCGCTCAGATACACCGTTGCGTTGCGGCGTTCCAGCTGGCGTAAGCTGCGGCACGATGCCACAGGCCTTCAGATGTGTGCCAAACTCAAAACTCAAATATTCGCCACCACGATCAGATCGAAGGTGCTTGATTTTCTTGTTGAGTTGATTTTCAACTTCACTTTGAAATTCTTTGAACTTTTCAAATGTTTCAGACTTGTGTTTCATCAAATAGATATACCCATATCTACTCAAGTCATCGGTGAAGGTGACAAAATAACGATAACCATTGCGTGTCGACACGCTCATTGGTCCACACACATCTGTGTGTATGACTCCCAATAAGTCCGACGCCCGTTCCATGAAACCATTGAACGGTGTCTTGGTCATCTTGCCCATGAGGCATGGTTCGCATGTGTCGAGGGATCCAAAATCCAACGAATCTAGAAGTCCATCTGCATGGAGTTTCTTCATGCGCCTTATACCAATATGACCGAGACGGCAATGCCACATATACATGGTGGTATCGCTACTAAGTTTAATTCTCTTGGCATCTATGCTATGAATGTGAGTACTACGATCGAGATTCAACAAGAATAAACCATTACTCTCGGGAGCGTTAACATAAAAGATATCATTCATATAAATAGCACAACCACTTGATACTGATTTGAACGAATATCCGTCTTGCAACAAGCAAGACCCACTGATAATGTTTACACTCAAGGACGGTACAAAATAACATTTATTGAGGACCAAAACTAATCCCGACGGTAGATGTAGAGGGAGTGTGCCGACAGCCACCACGTCAACTCTTGATCCGTTGCCGACGCGCATCGTCACCTCGTCCTTTCCCAGGCGCCTCTTATTCCGTAACTCCTCCTGAGAGTTACATATATGAGCAACAGAACCAGTATCAAATACCCAGGTATTGCTACGTGCGCAGGTTAGGTACACATCAATAACATGTATATCAAATATACCTTTCTCTTTTCCGACAATCTTGCCGGCCTTCTTATCCTCCAGATACTTGGGGCAGTTGCGCTTCCAGTGACCATCCCCCTTGCAGTAGAAGCACTCCACGCCAGGTTTGGGGCCAGGTTTGTTAGCCTTAGGCTTGGCAACATGCTTGCCATCCTTCTTAGACTTCCGATTCTTCCTGCCCCTGCCGCCAGATTTCTTAAAATCGACGGTCTTGTTGACCATCAACAGCGTGTGCTCCTTCTTGATTTCAACCTCAGCAGTCTTGAGCATCACGAACACCTCACCCAGGGACTTAGCCATGCCCTGCATGTTATAGTTCATGACGAAGCCTTTGTAGCTAGGGGGCAACGATTGCAGCACCCTATCAATCGCCAGCTCATCAGGAATCTTGCATTCCAGAGCGTTCAGGCGTTGAACGTAGCCAGACATTTTGACCATGTGCTCGCTCACACTGCTGTGCTCTTCCATCTTGGCTGAGAAAAAGAGCTCAGAAGCTTCATATCTCTCAGCCTTAGCCTGCGGCGCAAAGACAGCCTTGAGATCAGAAATTATCTCGAAGGCACTCATCCTCTCAAAGCGCTTCTGCAGGTCGGCTTCCATGGCATAGAGCATGCCACTCTGGACAAAGGAGGAATCATCCGACTTGGTCTGGAAGACTTTCTTCTCATCATCGGAGGCATCATCTGCCGGGGGGTCACCCAGGGGGCCTTCAAGGACATAGGCCACCCTGTGGGGAGAGAGGAGGATCCTCAGGTTGCGGAACCAGGCCATGAAGTTTGACCCATTGGTTTTAAGCTTCTCTTTCTCAAGGAACAGGCCTAAGTTAAAGGTGGGGCGAGACATCTACAATGGAATTTGCAAAATATAAGACTTTGTTCATAAAATTTTGAGTTCAAGTATTTTCGAAAATAACTATAAGAACTCCCACTCAAACGGATATCCCTCTCACCGCTAGAGTGATTACACGACCCTAATCCGTTATGCAGCCCCTCATCATCAGAGCCGGCAACACAACTTCAAAGGTAGACATCGGAATGTCGATCACAACAACTTTGTGACTCATGCTCGACCTTTCGGTCACCTTGTTCCGAGGCCATGTCTGTACATGCTAGGCTCGCCATAATAACCTTCAACGTAAATGCTCGTGCAACGTGGCTTACACCCACTGTATGCGAACGACGATATGTCTGACACCCGATCATCACGGCCTGCCTCATAACGTAGAACTTTCTTGGTGGTGCATGTCGAAGGGAGAACACAATTGGTATTTTGGAGGGATCATCTTATATTACTACCGCCGTGTAACTAATATATACTATATACATATACACACAATATAAGATGCACTCAAAACATCAAATGTAATGCGACGTGATATGGCCCCTTGCGCCGATGGTCTCCTTCGCGCCAGCAGTTCATAAACAATTTAATAAACCTACCTTGACCATATCACATAGCCCCTGCAAAATAAAGTTAGACGCTTCTACTTTATCTTTTGCATATTTTACGTGGCTTGGGGCTTGTCGTAAATAGAACCGCTTCATACCTACGAACCTATGACCACAACAACGATCAAATAATTGCATATTTATGTATCCCTTTCGGGCCCTCCATTGAAAATGCAAAGCCAACTGAAGAGAGAGAGACAGACACCCGCCAGCCACATATACGGAACTAGCCGTATGTCAGTAGTGGAACCAGTCTCGCGTAAGCGTACGCGTAAGGTCGGTCCGGGCCGCTTCATCAACTCAATGCCGCCGACATTGCAAGTGCACGCGAGAGGGTAGCAAATAATAAGAACGATGCCCCCGTGCAGAACACGGGTTCAACTAGCGCATAGCTATATCTACGCATAGATCGGCTCTGATACCACTGAAGGGGATCGCAGGCAGAAAACAAAAATTTTCCTAACAGCGATAACCTAAAAACAGCCAGAATCTATACTATGCAGATATAGTAATACGCAGGGGGGTCTTCGCACATACCTCTTGAAGACCGAAAGCGGGGATTACGCTCCCGCACAAGCGTTGTCGATGAAGCCGACGAAGACTTCGATGCCGTGTAGAGGAAGCAGACCTCTAGCACCACAAGTGTGATGCCTCGCAGGGAGTCACACACGTACGGTGAAGCCGACGCACTCCGGGCTCCGATCCAGGGACGAAGCAGCGGAAGACTGGGACCGGGAGACCAGCATCACGACGGTGTGCGTATGGTGGAGAAACAATTCCGAGGCGCAACTCCAAACTTGGGAATCACGTGATCCTCGGAGAGAGAGAGAGAGAGAAAAACTGTGTGTATTCAAAGGCCAGGGGTACCCCTCTATATAAAGGGGTCCAGGGGGCTGCCCACCTTGCCAGGCTGGCGGTGTGGGACTAATCCCACACCCCAGCCGGCCAGCTTGGTGCGCCGGCCTAGGTGGGCCCCATGTGGCCCACCTAGGGCCGGCCGAACTGCCCCCTCCCTCATGGGGGGGAAGTCCCCCCCCCCTCATGGGCCGCTTTGCCCAAAGAGGCCCATTAAGGGATTTTTGGCTTTAAAAATTCAGAAAAAATTAAAATAAAATATATTTAAGTATTAATTACACTAATTAATATTAAATACATATTACATAATTTGTTCTGGCTCCGAAAACTATTTCGTCGCTGCCTGATCTCCATCGGAACTTTCCCGGGACGTTCCCGGTCTCTCTTTTCCTATTTTTTCTCTTCCGGTAAAATGTCGACTTCCCTTAAGCGTGCTACCCTAGCGGTTCGATTACCTCTCCAGACATGATTGAGACTCCTCTCCGATCAATGACTAATTCGTGGACCTTGGATACCCAGAATTAATCCCTGCGAGATAACGAATACTTTTCCTTATCGAACCTAGACGTCTGAGTCTTAAACCTTTTGCCATGCGATACTTAGCGTGTCCGAGACTCGTTCATAGATATCTCCATACCTAGCTTGATCTCGTTATCGACACCGCTAACTTCTACTCGTCCATGATCTTATGTCCTGGTGACCTAGTCACACGCTTGCAAGCTCGTTTGACATAATCTCACCGAGTGGGCCCTAGAGTATCTATCCTGCTATGGGATTGGCAAATCCCGCTCTTGACCCCCCGTCTCAACATACTCCTATCCGACACCCGAGAGGGACACCTTTATTGTCACACTATGTAAGATATGACGTTGGATGCAATCAAAGTGTCTTCCAGGAATAGCAATAAGAGTAGGTCTCACGGTCGAAGGCGTAATGCCTACGTCCTATAAATATTGGGTATGTCCATCACATCGTTCTACCAACGATATGACTTCATTGTCAAATAGACGCTATGTCACATGATCGGGAAACCTCGATCATCGATTGCACAATGAACCAGTCAAACAGAGGTTGCTGGGGACCTGGTTGTTTTAGGTATCACACGTGTATTAATGTTTCCGCTTAATACAGTTATAGCATGACACAAAAACGTATTATGAACAAATGAGATATGATAAATAAAACACTTTATTAATTGCCTCTAGGGCATATCTCCTACAGTATTTATGCTCGATAGTAGGTTCATGTCTCTATTAAATCTGGGGTGGTGACAGCTAGCTCTAAGGTTGTAGATGTACTGTTGCTACTAGGGATAAAACAGTAGTACTTTGTCTAAGGATGATGTTACTTACTTACTTTACACACAGTGCTTAAGGCGATAATCTGTTGCATGCAACTTAATACTGAAAGGGGTGCGGACGCTAACCGGAAGGTGGATTATTAGTCATAGATGCGGTTGGAACGGTCTATGTATATTGTTGTAATGCCCGAATGAATCTCACACTAGACATCATAACGTTGGTATATGCATTGGTTTGCTCATCATTATTCTATCAATTGCTCAGCTGTAATTTGTTTACCCGCATGAATGTTATTATTATTTATGGAGAGACACCACTAGTGAACTGTGGACCCCGGTCCTTCTCTTTAATCTGATAAATTACAAACTGCAAACCTGTTACTTTCTGCAAACAAACATCTTTCTTCCACACATACGTTTAATCCTTTGTTACAGCAAGCCGGTGAGATTGACAACCTCACCGTTAAGTTGGGGCAAAGTATCTTGATTGTGTTGTGTGCAGGTTCCACGTCACTTACGTCGCAGACTTTTCTGGCGCCGTTGACACCTCGGGGGAATTCATTATTTCCTACTGGTTCGATAACCTTGGTTTCACAACGGAGGGAAACTTGCTGCTGCACTACTTCATACCTTCCTCTTGGGGTCTCCCAACAACACACCCACCGTGTGCATCAAGCAATTTTTCTGGCGCCGTTGCCGGGGAAGCTAGATCCTTTTGTTCAGAAGACTTTGACGTTCCCCCGTCAACTTAGCGCCATCACCCCTCATGAGCCGTCGGCCTCAACGCGGCGTCCTCTTCCCTGCTTACATGCCGGTACAGAAGTAAGGCTAGGAGCCTTAACGTCCTGTTTCTGATTTGGTACTCACTGATTATTTATTATCTGTAACTATTTATCAAATGTTGATGGTGGATTGATTGCTTCATTAGGGAAAAGAAACAGCAAAAGCACTTCCTACTAGATGATAAGCTTCTGGGGCTGTTAATCAAACAGGACCATGCCTTCCAAAGGTTCGTCACTGGTTCTGACGATTAGCAAGTTACATTGTAATTGAAGTATAGCTAAGACTGCTCTATATTCACAATTAAGTTAATGTAATGCAACTGAAAGGTTAACTACATTGATGTCCTGGTGTTTGTGATAATCACCTTCAGTTAATGCGCAACCAGTCCTTAATCCTTACTATCTCTCATTTAGATCTATAAAGTGCAGTCTTCATCGTTGCAATCTTTCTTTTTCAGAATAGAGTAACCCGTTCACGTATACAATCCAAGGGTGATGTTTTCTCCTATGTTTGTATGCAGGACATCTGGCACCATATACATGCTGTGACTACAAGATGCTGCCTATGTTGCCTGCGTGTGTCGCGTATTTCTATATTTTTGGAGATGTCGTCCCAACCTCACCTTCAGCCGGGAAATACCCAGTTTGAAAAACAATCTGTACGTAGAGAGGATGAAATATCGGTGGACATATCATTAGAACTTCCCTACTGTGATTGTTTGAAGCGGATATGTGTTATGATCACTTCCGGAATTATGGATGTCCCTGAGTGAATTGTTTTGAGGCTGCACCTTTTATGTTAACAGGTTGGGATGTCCCTGAGTGAATTGTTTTGAGGCTGCACCTTTTATGTTGACAGGTTTGCTATCCATTCAAAGTCATTCAGATTGTTCACACATTCTTATATGCAAGAGCCACATGGTTTTGTCCAAAGTGCCATCACAACAAGATCAAGATATTACTTGATGATAAGAGGTTGGTGTTTCTGAATTCTTGGTTTTCATTAAGGTACGGAAGTCATGCCTCCTTTTGTATGGCAAACAAAGTTAAGTCATGTTATTTTGATGGAAAAGATTCATGTTATTTCTATGGCAGACGGAGTTGATTCATGTTATATCTACGGCAGACATAATTGATTCATGTTTTTTTTTTCCTCAAAAAAGACGTTTATGTTGTATAAATAGGCCTTAGCATGCAGATTAGTTGATTCCTGTTTCTCTTTTTGCTCCAAAAAACTTCTCATATAGCCAGGATGATGAAAAGTCTGTAGTGTTTTCTATATTGGCTTTCGGCATGATTTCTATGCTGGTGTTGAGAAAATTTACCGAATATCCTATGATTTTTTCTTTAAATTGTTATGGTGCACTTGATTGCGCAAGATGGGGCCTCATAGAAGAACTTAGTACTCAGTACTCACCTTTTGGCACTGCCATTTATATTTACACAAATGTGTAATGTTTTCCTTAGTGTAATTATCTAACACCATAGTTGATGTTACACTTCTAGAATAAGATGGAAAAAAGTTCTAACTACTTGAAAGAAATATAATGTTCTTGGCATTAAGATTTATGCAGCTCTGATATGTTTTACTAGGTTAAGTTTACGATATTGTTGCTGTTGTTTGTCTTCTTGAAAGTAAGGTGAAAAAATTAGCATTCGGAAGACAAGGGTTTATTTATGTGTTTTCTTAGCCATCGTTTCTCTGTAGAGTGTTATTTCGGTTCATGGTGAATAAACATCAATTATCTATTTCAGTATTGGTGTCTTGGATTATGCCATTTGATTAGGGTCAGGGAAAAGCTATCTGCTAGCAGCAGATAGTCCACTTATCTATGACAGTTATAGTAGTTTAAAGTTTACGTACTTTCCACTGTAATGGACTAATGGCAAGTTCATCATATATCAGTAAGAAAAAAATTATAATACATATGGTAAATAGCCGATTGATTGATCTTTGTACATGTTTGTCCTATATAGTCATACATCTTTGAATCGCTGCAAAAAATTTAGTCATATCATGAGAATATGTGTTGTCTTGCTTTACTTTCTTATCTGACTGAGAAACCTCACATGGTGTTGGAGAAAACGATTGTCGGTTGTAGGAACTAGGAACGAACCTTAAACTCATGGAAGGTACAAAGTCTGCTACCTATATCTTAATAATGTTTTTGCTAAATTCACAGAAATATTATATCACCTTGCTTATGCATATTTCCGGTTAAACTTTCTTTTCTCCTTTTCTATTCTATTCTTCCTCTCGATTTATTCATGGAGTGAGATTATTCGAGTTCTTTAGT
Source organism: Poa annua (assembly GCA_026929855.1). NCBI lineage: Eukaryota > Viridiplantae > Streptophyta > Magnoliopsida > Poales > Poaceae > Poa > Poa annua. Next base: position 81,211,401 of record CM049433.1, read on the forward strand.
TCTGTGTAGATTAAGCAAGATATATTTTCTCCTTATGTTGCTTGCTATTTATGGGTACCGATACTAAAAACATGTGTTCACAGAGAAACTTGAGGAACAGCCATTACAACGTCGTTGGTTAAAGATCTATCACCTCAAGGGTACCAATGGAAGGATCTTTTGTGTGCTGCTCACATATGGGAGTACAGGTATCAAGCAACTCGAAAAAAAATATATAAGCTAGATTTATTGTCGTCGATGAAGAGGTATCTTCTAAAAATCTAGACGTTTGGCTTACTTACTGCTGATTGCAAATGTATATGCATATGATCAGCTTACCATAATCATTGAAATTATGAGCAACAAAATCTAATAATCTACATCTGTTTTTCGAATAATTTTTTAGTTCAACTATCTATGGCAATTCAACTTCAGACATCTTCATTCAATTATAGGCAGGCAATCTTCCCTTTTTTTTGTAAATAAAGACCGAGTTAGTAATAAGATTTTGATTGATGGCATATTTTGAAATTACATGTTACCACGGCTCTACTAAATAGCTGAGTCCTATTAGGATCAGAGCAAGAAGATGTCAGACAGCATAAAAAAACATCATGCTTTGTTTAAATAATTTTACTTATTACCATGAACATTCATCAGAAATTCGTATACATTTAGAAATTCTACATAAATAGCTGCTTTAGTAGGCAGGAGTTGTCCATGCCACGTCCAGTTTACTTGGTCTGTATACATGTGTTACATATCCTGTTATTTTGTTTTACCAACGAGCTTTGCTGAAATGTTTTGTTACTCCTGGGAACTTCAGGCTAGAAGGCGTTGCTCAACACCGATCAAGCCGAAGATCTGTATGCTGCAGGTGCGGAGTTGCCTCTGGAATGTTCTGTCTAATATTTTTTCTGGTACCAATTAAGTGATGAGCATTGTTTAGGTATCTTCTTTGTTGCAGGGTGGGTATGGATAGAATGCAGTTATCCAGTGGGAAGACAGGGAATAAGGTATTGAGACGCATGCCTCTATGTCATGTCCGTATTTTTTCCATTCAATTGTACGTTTAGCTGATTCGGCTCCGGTCTTTCCTTTTCAGCCCTGCACGGAAAGGCATGTTTGCTGGAATTGTGTTGGAATATTGCGTCAGGAGGGTGTTTGTTTCATGGCCTGAATGATGTGTGCTATCACGTTTAGTCGCGTCTGAGTCTTGAGTCTGAACGCATAAAATGTTGTGTTGATGTATTGAAGTCACTGTCTTGCTTTTCACACCAGAAACAGCTGCCTTCATGTATTACGTTGTGTAGGCATCTACTGTCCACTTTGGTTGATCACCGTAGAAATCTCAGTGTGCCGGTTCTTTCTAAATTAAATATGCAACTATTTGAATCGTGCGTTGCTTATTCACACGACGTGTGCGGACGATTGTCGACGCCTGTTCATCCAGTACACACGGTGCGTATACGTCATTGCTAAGCGTACATCAACGCCCAACAGGCGGCGCGGCGAAGCGCGCGTATACGTCTAGTAAAATTTAAAAATAGGTCTTCGGACCAAAAGTAATGTAGCCGTCGCCTCACCATCTCGACAGGTCGTGATCCGCCCCGCCTCCAACGTCCTAAGGCCACTGGGGGCGGAGCCGACCAGCGGCGTCGCCAGCGAGAGGGGCAGAACCTAGATGGGCCGATTGTACGGATTTCTTTGGTCTAACGTAATGTTTTGTCACGGACGCTAGCACCACGGATTTACCTGCATCCCAAACTCCAATGATCCTGCGATTTAAGAATTTGGAAAATGCTATTTAAAGTTTCCAAAAGAAAATCAAGTGGATACATATACATGTCCATAATCGGTTGTATACTTGTATTGTAGGCTACAGGAAAATCACAAACTCACGGCTCTAAAAAAGGTGAGAAAAAACTCAAGCTTCATTTGTCTTTATTGTAGAAATCATGATGAAATATTTGTTGCTGCAGATTTGGTTGTACATACTATGCATATCTATGTACTTGTATGCCTTTTTCAGATTTTTTTGAGATGCAAAAATTATATTTTTAACATATCTATCTATATTTCTTATAAGACAAAACCTCACTAGCATCCATTAAATAAGTTTATCTCTACATGCAAGGGGTTCACACCATCCACATTTGAGCCATTCCTTTATCCATGTCATCACCACATCATCTACTATTTGAGACATTTTTTTCATGTTATTCCATAATTATTAATGATATATATTCGTCCATAGAATGAAGCTATTCACATTATAAATTATTTTAGCCTTACAATTTTATACATCATCAATTTTTACCGGTAATGAACAGTTCATATTTGTGATTAACCAAATCCTCCATACTCCTGGGAACTTTTTTCACTTCGTACATCAATTTTTTTTTAGGATTCTGCGTTGGGTATCTTTTTATTTTTTGTAATAAAACGGGAGCACTTTAGCTCAGTAGTAAGAAGTGTTTTTCATTCACTTGAGTACTAGAACTTTGAGACATTTCTCGGATCTATGACATGCGAAGGCCAACAGGCACAAAGTTAAATAGGCATACTAGATGGCGCTGCCAAAATTCTGCCGGAAACGTCCCATTTTTATTCGTTTGAGCATGTTTCATTAGAGAGGTTAGCTTCTTAGTTCTTACTCTCTGTGTTTATAAATAAAAAAATGTTTTAAACTTTGTTCACATTCACATGTACATAAATCTATCTAGACGTGTTTTAGTGTGTATTTTCATTCATTTTAATATGCATATGGACAACATATGCAACACCTAAAATATCATTACCCACTAATTACCCACCTAAATATAGTTACGTGTGTAGTTTGGTCCTTTTCCCGAGGCAGACATGAGCATATCATTACCCACTAATTACTCACTAAACGCCGCAGCCAGTAACCGCTCGATATGACCTGCCGTCGCCCTCCTCCGTGTTGATCACGGTCGCGGTCTGATTAGCACTTGGCAGTTGGCAACTATGCAACGCCAGGTGTAACCGTGTTAACTGCCGAAGCACTGACAGTCCGTACGTGAACACCTTCAGCAGGACAGGAGTCCAGGTCGCCCGGCCGTCGCATCATGGGGATGAGACGGCAAGAACGCGGGGCAGTCGCGCCGCCGTCGCGGTCCATCGGAAATCATATGAAGACGCCGCGAGCGGAGTGGGACCAGGTCATCGATTTCTGTATGAGTGGTGCAACGTTGGAGCGCCGGCGACATGTTGGTGACCGCCTACGTACGGCCGGCGTGCGCCAGGATTGCAGGTCACTGCTCCGGCCGGCCACTTGCCGTGATTCTATTTCTGTGTCGCCATCATGCATGCATTCTTCGGCCAGGATTCCCTTGTGCCACCGCTACCACACACCACGCAGTTTTTTGGAGCTTTATCTTGTCATGGTGATTAAGTAAACGACGCATATATATCTCGTCGATTGACGAAGAAAGACCGTCGTCGTTGTCGCGAGCGAACGAGGAGCGTACGTCCGGCGGCCGGCCCAGTCTGTTCGTGGCCCTCAACGTCGATCGGAAAACCCTTTCTGGATAACAAGGGGACCATGTAAAGTGCAAGCACGACGAGGAGGAGCTAGCAGGACGTAAAAGTACACCGGTGATGAGGGCGTCGCCTCCGCGGATGCGTCGTCGGCAACTCTTGTCCAGGTCGAGCTGGGCCCGATCGATATGTAGGGTTTCCATGTTGCCAGATGCTCGCATCCTCTAGGCTACGGTTATGCGTGTCTACAAGGTCGTGGACGACGATATATATTGCTGGGTCGACCCTTGTACGTAACGTACACGAGTTCTCTAGCTTCACACCTCGTGACTGCTCACTATTCACTACCGCTCTCACCGAGGAGGAGGTGAAGCTTGCGATCCACGCCATGCCTAGCGATAAAGCTCCGGGACCGGACGGCTTCACCGGGGCGTTCTTTAAAAGATGTTGGGACATTGTCAAGGCGGACGTCACGAGAGTCATCTCGGATTTTGGCTCCCTTCACACTTCCAACCTCCATTGGTTGAACTCGGCGAACATTGTGCTCCTTCCCAAGAGCGAGGGGGCGGAGGAGATAACTGATTACCGCCCCATAAGCCTCATTCACGCGATTTCGAAGATCATTGCCAAGGTTCTTGCTCTCCGTCTTGCGCCACTTATGAATGAGCTTGTGTCCAATGCCCAAAGCGCCTTCATTAAGAAACGGAGCATACACGACAACTTCCTTTATGTGAAGAACTTGGCTAGGAGGCTTCACAAGGGCAAGATACCCTCCCTCTTCTTCAAGCTTGACATTCGGAAGGCCTTCGACTCCGTCCGATGGAACTACATTCTTGACCTCCTTCAACGCCGAGGCTTCCCGCCTAGATTCCGCAATTGGATTGCCGCCTTGTTCTCCTCCTCCTCCTCGCGCGTCCTCCTCAATGGTGTGGCCGGCCTCCCCATCTTCCATGGGCGGGGACTCCGGCAAGGCGACCCCTTGTCTCCTTTCCTCTTCGTCATCGCCATAGACCCCCTCCATCAAATCCTTGAGGTGGCCACCCGGCTCGGCCTCCTCCATAAGATTCGTGGGAGGGGCACAATCTTGCGCACCTCACTATACGCGGACGATCCGGCGGTTTTCGTGGCTCCTTTTCGGGACGATATTATAACCCTTGCGAGCATCCTTGAGGATTTTGGAAGGGTTACGGGGCTTTGCACCAACTTCCAAAAGAGCTCCGTAGTTCCCATACGGTGCGGCGCCTTGGACCTTGACGCCATCCTCGATGGCCTCCCGGTGGTGAGGGCCACCTTCCCGATGAGATACCTTGGGCTCCCGCTTTCGGTGTGGCATTTGCGCAAGGTCGATTTCCAACACCTTGAAGACAAATGCGCGGGGAAGGTCCCCACGTGGCACGGAAGATTCATCACCATGGCAGACCGTGGCGCCATCATCAAGTCGGTCCTATCCTCACAAGCTATCTACCATTTGACTCCTCTCATCGTCCACCTGGGCCTCATCCAAAAGCTCAACAAGATCTATCGTGCATTTCTTTGGGCGGCCGCCGACAAGGTCTCCGGTGGCCAATGCAAGGTGAATTGGGAGGCGGTTTGCCGCCCAACAAACCTTGGAGGTCTTGGAATTTTGCACACCGACAAGTTCGCCCGTGCACTTCGCTTGCGGTGGCCTTGGCTCCTTTGGAAGGACCCGTCGAAGATTTGGGCGGGTTCGGAAACGCCGTGCACCAAGGAGGACATGGACCTTTTCTACGCCTCCACCACCATCACCGTGGGTGACGGCGCTAAAACATCCTTTTGGGAGGCCCCTTGGCTCGGGGGCGAGAAACCTAGGAACATCGCACCGCTTCTCCATAGCATCTCCTCCGGAAAGAAATGGTGCATCAAAAAGGCCTTGCTCAACAATGCTTGGATTCATAACATCAAAATGGTAGAAGATTTCTCCATGCAACACATGTTCGAGTTCCTTGACCTTTGGAACAAGTTGAGGCATTTCCACTCGGTTGGCGAAGGTGAAGATACCATCTCTTGGAACCTCACCGCGGATGGCGCCTACTCGGCCAAATCGGCTTACAAGGCGCAATTTCTTGGGGCCTCCTCCTCGGACTTCAAGCGCGTCATTTGGAAGATTTGGGCCCCCCCCCCCCCCCCCCCCAAGACCAAGATCTTCGCGTGGCTTGTTCTTAAAAACCGCCTTTGGACCGCCGACCGTTTGGCTAGGCGTGGATGGCAAAATTGTGGCAATTGCCCTCTATGAAAGAGGACCGTCGAGTCGGCCGCGCATCTTTTTGTCCATTGGCGCTTCACTATTCGGATTTGGACCGCCGTGAAGGCTTGGCTCGGGCTACACGCCTTGCATCTTGCACCTTGGCCGAGCCTCTCCCTTCCGGAATGGTGGCGCCACATGTCGTCTACGGGCACGCTACAACGGAAGGCCATGGCTTCTCTTGTTCTCTTGACCTCTTGGGAGATTTGGAACGAGAGGAACGCGAGGGTCTTCCGCAACAAGCACGCGCCGCCCACCTCAATCCTCGCCAAGATCAAGCATGAAGCGCGTCTTTGGTCTCTTGCGGGCGCAAAGCATCTAGGACCAATTTTACCGGGCGAGTAGTCCGTTGTATTTCTTTTGGTTTCGGTGGCATGGCCACGTTCAAACTTATTGTTGTCCCACTCTCCCTTATTTAATATAATGGGGCAAAGCTTTTGCCCCACGTTTCTAAAAAAAAACTATTCACTACCGCTCTCGCCTTGGTATGTACATCGTCGGTTACAAACTAGCTAGTACTCCCTTCGTCCGAAAAATATGTCCTTCAAATAGAAAATTTAGCACTAAAATATGTCTTGATTAATCCATTTTAACGACATCTGTTTTCGTGGTAATAGTGTTTACTGTTAACCATGAGAGGGGACGTGAAAAAGTTCTATTAGTCGGCCCTAACCGGCCTCCTCCATCTCCATCAATATCAATTCTTTCTTACCGGTCATTCAACACTCGGCAAATACACTAGATGGCAAGCGCCCATTATTCGACACTCCACCCATAGGTGCCCCCCCCTCCCCCCCCCCCCCCCCCCCCCCCCACCACACACAGACACACACGTGTCATCGAAGAGTATGTCGAGTGCCTAGGTTTGCCGAGTGTCTTTCCTTTAAAATTTACCGAGTGTTTTATTGTAAATACCGGTATACGTCCTATATGTCGAGTCCCAAAGTCTTACTTTCAGGGGGAAATCTAAGGTCTGACCTTAATTGGTTGTGCCTGGCAATGGTCTTGTTGAATATATTATTTTGATAACGGGGATTATCTCCAGGGTGAAAACCCAAAATCTTTTATCGGGCGACGAGCCGATGACGGCGGTTGTGCATTGTTTCCTTCTTAAGGAGGTTGCTTTTGGAGATTTGTACGGCATGTGTTGTCTTGGTGGTGGTTCTGCTGTTGCAAGAACTGAAACTCTGTAGCGGAACTTTTCTTTTTTACCTTTTTTTTGTTGTATCCATTTGTAATGCCGTTAAGATATTGCGTTGTTGTAGAGGCTGAGTATAATTCATATCTCAGCGATACTCGATGGTGACAAGTTTTCCCGTAATGCTCGACTCCATCCTTGTCCTGGTATGGCTTCCTTGCCTATTCCGGGAGCTAAGTATCTTGGTTCCTTCCATTTAAGCTGGTTTGTCAGGGTGTGTATGGGAACACACAACACAAGCTACATTTTACAGATAGTTTTTTTGTGTTGTGTGTAGAAAACTATAATTCTTTGTGCTAAATTTTAAGAGACATTTTTCTCTCTACGAAACTTGGCGTACGAGTAAATAATGTCGAGATGTACAATCCTCATTAACCATTCCAACACTACGTTACCGGCCATCGCACCCCTCAAACTAACATTTAGACGACCTTTCGCATGAAAAGTACCTGTGTCCCATTCCTGGAGGGTATGAATACATGTATGTTATGTCGTGGTTCCGCGAGGTTCGAGTGAGTCGTCAGAAAAAATCATTGTCATCGGATCCGGACCTAATTAAAATATAAATAAGAAAATAAATAATTAGATTTTTTGTTCTAAGAAAATTTATAATTTTCTTAGCAATTAAAGATGTACATAGTGAAGTATAGGTGTAGAAATGAGCAATCACTTCCTTCCACATTTTTAAAAACCGAAGTGGCTCATAATTTTAAAACTTTGTAGTTGTCAATTTGATACAGATTAACTATTGAGATCGTTGGCTTGAAAAATGGAAGGCATCCGACTTAGAAAAGCTTACTCCCTTAATTAATGCCCGAACATTGTAAGTTGGTCTCATATCACGGTGTATTGTACTCCCTCTCTTTTGGTTTATACGCCCCCCTCCAATTTCGAGCCAAATTTGAACTCGAAATTTAACTAAGAACATGTAAGTTATATGGAGAAAAAGCACGCAGTTGGATTCTTATTCGACATAAGTTTTCAATTATAGAACGTTTGCAGTACATAACATATGTTGTGATAGTCAAAATCATGGTCAAATTTTGACTCGAAAATCCGGGGGTCCCTTATAAATCCAAACTAAGGGAGTACCTATTAGATTCCTTACCAACAAAATGTTTTAATAATAATAGCAATTATGTTAATTTTTCATTTCTTATATTTTAAATAATCCATGCATAGGTCTATGTGATTGACATCATTCCAGAAAATAAGGAATAGAAGAAAAACATATAATTGTAATAGCATTGCCCATTCGAATCCTAAAAGATCAAATTGCACCAAAGTTTTTTCTTGCACTACAAGAAAAACAAAATTCCATTTTCAAAAGGTTTGAGTTGATGGTAGTTTTCTAGAAAAATATACTGCAAAGAATCCTTAGGCAAAATCATGTAGGATTCAAACCTAGGGGTCAAATATTATTGTATAATAAGAAAATCAACTATTATAGTCCTTAAAAATTCGTTTAAAAATATTTTGAATAAAAAAAAACCTCCCGGATCATGGAGCTAACAGACGATACTGTAAAAAAAAAGTATCCTCCAAGCATGAAGGGAAAACAGAAGGGGAAAAAAGAAAACTACACGTCCATGACTAGAAAGCCCGATTTTCAAAAAAAAAAAAGTGACTAGAAAGCCCGAAGGCCATCTGAAAATAATAAAGTACAGTATATAGAAAGGCTGAGAGCGACATGATTCTTCCCCAAATTTACCCTTAATTAGTTGTTTGCTTCCCGGGCGCCAGCTCACGGAGAGCGAACGCCATGGCGTCCCTTACGCGCGCTTCCCGCTCTCTTCTTCGCCTGGTCTCCCCCTTATATAGCCGACTTCCTCTTCCTGCATTTATCGATAGACTAGCTCTAGCTGCATGCACGCCGCCGCCGGACAAACTCCCACCGGCCACAGCCGCCACTGATCCCCACCCACACACTCCTCGACCCATAGCTGCTTATCGCCCATAGCCATTAACTATATATATAGATATATACTCCCTAGCCAGTGCGGTGCCGCCATTACCCTAGCTCGCTGATCGAACAATGTCGACGGGGAAGCACCCCTTCTACCGCGGAATCCGGAGCCGGTGCGGCAAGTGGGTCTCGGAGATCCGCGAGCCTCGCAAGGCGCGCCGCATCTGGCTCGGGACCTTCCCGACGGCCGAGATGGCCGCTGTGGCCTACGACGTGGCCGCCACCGCGCTCCGCGGGCCCGGCGCGGCGCTCAACTTCCCGGCAATCGCCGCCACGCGCCCCGCGCCGGCATCCACCTCCGCCGACGACATCCGCGCGGCGGCCGCCGCCGCTGCCGATTCGCTGCAGAACGATCGCGCCGCCGGCGGCGGCATTGCTCCGGCGCAGCAGCAGCACTTCGGCGGGAGCAGCAGCGTCGCCGCCTCGGCGGGCGGCGTGGCGCAGCATGACCAGACCGGCATTGGGTTCGACCAGTACTTCCTGGACGAGGAAGCGCTGTTCGAGACGCCGCAGTTCCTGCTCAATATGGCAGCCGGGATGATGATGAGCCCACCGAGGCTCAGCCCCGACTCCTCCGACGAGTCACCCCAACTTTCCGGGGCCGAGGAGAGCCTTTGGAGCTACCGTGATCCGTAGCTCTGATCGTACCGCCATGGTCACGTCGATACTTGCTACTACTAGCCTACTACAACTACAATTGATACTACAGTACGTGCTGCTACTAGATCACTACTACTGCAATTGCAACCTGAAATAATGAGCGAGGAGATCGGTACTACTAGCCTACTACAACTACAATTGATACTACAGTACGTGCTGCTACTAGATCAGTACTACTGCAATTGCAACCTGAAATAATGAGCGAGGAGATCGGTAAGGAGGAGGCGCATACCGGTGTGGAGCTCCGTTTTTCTCTCTCTCCGGTAATCGCATGACAGATGTTCATGTTCTACCTCTATCTCTCCTCTCCTCTCCTCTCCGTGTGTCTAATATTTCCTCCCCTTCTGTTTCAAGTGTTTTTGACCTTCTGGTTTGGCGAGAGCCAGAAGGGGAGGTCTCTCCTTTGTCACTAGCTTGGGCTCTGTTTGAAAGTATCAGGCCATGGCAGTATATAAAGCTGATGGGGGATATTTTCTTAAAATGTCAAGTAGGTCACGAGGAAGAAGACATGTATATGCCCTATTTATATGTGGGACTGTGTGGGTATATATACTTGTGTAAGTTTGTACCGCTGCGTGCGAAAAATGATACTAGTACTAGCGGGGGGTGGATTTGCTATAGGATGTGCGCACAGTGCATCGCTCCACCTTTCCCCTTTTCTATAAACTCGTTGTCGATGTAAAATTTATAGTGTTAGTGAAGTATGTGCATCATGTTTGAGCTTTCCACTTTGGGTTGAGGGTCATTGGGAAAAAAGATAAAAACAGCAACTACTAATCTACTATGTAGATGTACCACGGTTAAAAACTTACAAAAACTTATTATTCAAGCCATCAATAATACATGTAAGCAAGATTTGATCATACACATCTAAAAAAATGATATAGGCTGTAGGATAATAAATTAACGATTTTTAAGCAAGCGCTTGTCTGAATCTCGCAAGACGCGTGCACATAACTATCTTTTCTTCAATAAAAGTAAGTCCCTAACTACTTTGAGATTGCCTAAGAAAAACAAAGGATCGGCACTTTTTTGAAAGGAAAAGAAGGCAATATACCATATACATTAGAAGACTTGTTATAAGAAAACCAATTGTTAAGATTTGATCGACACGTTAAGAAAATAGAAAATAGCTAGACTACTCTTGCAAGAAAATAGCAGCGATACATGTGAATAGTAGCATCTTTAGGAGAGGGGAGTTTTGCACCCCGAGCTCATTTAATTCAAAATAATCAATAAAAATGCATTTTATACAAAAATGTTTGGTGTTCTAATTACGTGCAAAATTAAACGAAGAAATGTCATCCATGGTGCTTCATAAGAAAAAGAACAAATTTAGTGCTAAAAGAAGACTATAATTTTTTCACAAAGCACCATGCATGCATGTCATTTCAGCGCTAAATTCTGCACAGATGTTGAACACTCTGACATGTTTTTGCCACCAAATTTTCAGATTTTTCTAAATGTTCTTGGTTTTCTTTATACTAGATAACACCCCGCGCGTTGCTGCGGAATTTCCTAGTGATAGATGTTAGAAAACTTTCTATTGTAAAGAATTGAATTGATTTGTTCTATTTCTTTGTTTAAAGATTAACTCATAGGCTAAAGATAAATGTGGATGACTTAATGAGGTGGACCAATCAGATACTTTATGATGTGGCATGCTTGCATGTTGAGAGAAATCAAATAGTGGGGTGCTCCTATTAGAAGATTACTGTTCGCCCCTGTGCATATGAGCTCGAGAGCTGGTGGAATTTCCATATCTTTTATCAGCTGCTAATTTGGGTACTATTCAACAAGGTAGAATTTATCATTTGTATTGTTGAGAGTTTGTGGACGGTACTTATATATATTTCAAAATTGTGATATGGCAAAAAGACGTTGAGTTCTTACCAGCGGTTCTTCGCTCTGGCAAAAAAAAAAGACGAGTTTTTGTGGTATTACGTTCCCACTGCAAGTCCAGCTCTAGCTAGAAGTAATGAGAAATTCGCCTAAAAAACATAGAAATAAAGAGAAATGAAAAATCACAGCCGTAGTATACCCAGCAAACACCAAATTGCGCGCCTCCGCGAGGCAACACGTGCCCATCCCCTACCTGAGGCAAACATGAGTGGAGTCCTGACGAGACGACAAACCAACGCTGCAAAGTGTGACCCACTTCTTTACGCCATGGCCCGGCATCAGCATGGGTTCTTCGGCAGCTCGCCGCCGGTGGTCCATGCCCTGAGCTCCTGCACGCACGCTGCCGAAACGAGCGGCGGGGATCAGTTAATAGCGACGCAGCTCAGGCAGGGCCCCGACGTCCAGATCGACAGATCCATCCAAGCGCTCGACGCCTTGGATCCGTACGGACCGCCTGGCGCGTCGGGATTCGATTGGATCGTCTCTTCTGTGCAACCCGCAAGGCGACGGCCACCGCACGGCGGGGCGGCGCTGGCCGCTGGGTTCTGGGAATCAATGGCGTCGCGGACGCATATGGGCTGGACGGCCGTACGATTCGTGTTCCCCACCTTGCGTCTGTCTCTGCTCAACTGCGAATTATGTTTCTGCTGGACTGGAGTACATGTCGATCCCGGCGGGATCTTGGGTATGTTTTGAATCGTCCTAAGACTAGTCGTCGTGACATTTTCTCTTCATTTTCGGATATAAGAAATAAGAAGTCCACAGGCCTATCGGGCCAGCATTTTTTACCTTACAAGGAATGATGCCTGGGGTTGTTGCCCCCCCCCCCCCAAGGGTGATGGGGCGCCCTTCTCTTCTCCGACTCAACCGACCCCTCTCCCTTTCTCCCCATCGCCGTCGTCAGCATGGGTTGTTGGGACGACATCGGTCGTAAAGCAACGGGCCATTGCGGGTGCGGGGTTGTCATCGGTGCTACCCTTCAGGCCCCATCAAGGCTTGGGTGAGCCGGCGTGCTTGTGCCTGTGACGGCTCTTGGAGATGGCGTCGGTGATGATGCTAGTACACGGGACTACCTAATGTAATGGGGCTACGGGAGCTTTACAGGCATGTTCCTAACCCGACCAGGCTAGTGTGGGCCTAGTTTGCTCATCTTGCTTTCTTCGATCGGTAGTGACTACCGCCAGGGGCGGAGCTGGGCCCCAGGCAACCTGGGCCGTGGCGAAAATTCCCCCTTACCATCCAGGAAAAATAAATCTGGCCCGGGGCGCAGCCCAGGCCTGGCCCATGTCTCTCGCACGCCAGGGAAAGAATCCAGCGACTCTTCCTCGATCGCTCGTCTGCTCGCGACGAATCCCGAACGAACTGAAGCACACACCGCCACGCCCACGCGACTGGCGCGAGGCGACCTAGCGCCCAGCTGCACCCTGGTGCCCCCCTGCCGGTTGCCACCGACGCTGGAAGGCCAGCTTGCCGTGCGCCGCATCTCCCCTGCTCCTCCGGGTTGAGGCTGCCCCGCAACCATTTTCTTTACTGAGATTAGGGTTCTGCTTGCAGCGCTCCCGTCCAGGAATTTCTCCGCAGCGCTTCTACTATGTCATTTCTCTTTGTCTTCCATTCTCGTCAATTCAGTCACGTCCCCTGCATCTCCCCTGCCTCAATTGATTTACAATTGCATTTATTCAACAATTGATTCACATTCGGTTTCATATTTTAGGAACCAGAGATGAAGAGATTCTATCCCTCTATCTCAAAACCGGACTAAGCTGAACAATCTCCACAACCTTTCTTGTCTTTTGAAGTATTGGTTCATCTTCTCCTGTTGATGAGGTTGTGGGAGGCTCGGATGAAGTAAACAATTGATTTCTTAGTAGGGCTGTACTACTTTATTAAATCTTAGTTGAAAACATGTGTTCATCTTTGCAATCATGTCAATTTTCTATGCCATTGTTAAAGTTTTTTTAGAAGTTTTCTCGAGCCTAGAATTTGGCCCGGGTCTTCCTCAAATCCTAGCTCCGCCACTGACTACCGCCTCTAGATTGGTGCTTCCTATCAGACTGAGATAGGTAGGAATGGTATTTAACTTTTTGCTCGCCTGGGATAAAGCGGTACAATTGACGTATATTTGGTTAAGATATTCTTGTAGCCATGGAAAATGGCGACGTGGTGCCGCAATCGTCATCTACTTACGCCACTAACTCCTTTTTTTTTAGAATCTTACTCCGCTAACTCACACAAGTCCAGATGATCCACTTCACAGCCAGCCGAAGGTACGAGAAATATCCCTATATATACTCCCTTCATCTATAAAAGGATGTCTCAAGTTTATCCAACTTGTATACATCTAGACATATTTCAATTTGTAGATACATATAAGTTTGCACAAAATTGAGACATCCTAGTATATTTTTTGAAACGGGTATATCTCCAAATTTACAGGAGTCGTGAGAATGGGTCCCTATTCACAAATCGGGACTCGAAACTTGCAACGGTCTGAGGAACAACATGAGCAAAGCCCAGCCCACAAAGCCCCCGAGTCCGCTGGTCCGACAAGCCAACTGCCTCGCCAACCAACTCGAACTCCCGCGTGGATCCGGCTCACTGTCTCAGTCACACACACATAGCTGAAAGGATCGGTATGACACCTAGAGGGGGGGGGGGGGGGGGGGTGAATAGGTGCTACTCCAATTTTAGTTCTTTTTCAAATTAGGCTTGACACGAAAGGTAAATTCTCTAGATATGCAACTACGGTGAATTTACCTATATGACAAGCTAACAACTAAGCACGATATACAAAATAAGGCGGTAAACGAGGATAGAGGTAACCGAAGTGAAAGCACGAGACGACAAGAATGTATTCCTGAGTTCCTCCCTTAAATGGGAGTACATCTCGTTGGAGAGGTGTGAACCAACACAATGGTTCAACGGCCACAAAGGCCTCACCCTCTTCTCCGGTGAACCGCACCACAAAGGTTTGGTTCACTTCAACTATCGGAAACCTTCAAGGCGGAGTCCGAAGCCTTTACAACAACGATTCGGGGCACGACCCACAAAGGGCTTGGGGGCTCCCGAACAGATACAATCTGTCACAAAGACAATATGTAAGTACAACAATGGGCTAGGTTTTCCTAGTGGAAACCCTCGCAAATGGTCCCTCAAGTGAATGAGGGGGAAATGAAGAACGGCTCGGTGAAGATGTAGATCAAGCCCTTCTCCTTCAATCCTCCAAAGATCAACGAGTTTGGACGGAGGGATTGGGAGATCTAGTGATTCTTGGGCTTGCAACAATGGTGGACTTTTGATTCTGGTCGAGCAGCTTGGCTGGAGGAAGGAGGAGGGGTATTTATACCCCTCCCAGAAATATAACCGTTGCAGTCCACTTGCAGCGGAGACTCCGGTCTGGAAGGGCCGGAGACTCCGGCCTGACCGGAGACTCCGGTCCCAGAGGCCGGAGACTCCGGACTCCAGGGGCGGAGACTCCGGTGCAACTCCGGGGTCACTCCGGACCCCATATCAGAGGGTGCCATCTTCTGGCTCTCTTTTCTCGAATGCACGAGGACCGGAGACTCCGGTCGGGGAGGGCCGGAGACTCCGGCCTGACCGGGGTCACTCCGGACCCCCATCAGAGGTTGTCGTCCTCTGGAGCTCTTTGCTCCAAAAACCTTGGGACCGGAGACTCCGGCCCCTGAGCCCATAAAGGCTGGAGACTCCGGCCTGAGCAGATGATCTGCTGAATTTCCCTTTTCAGGGTGTTGAGCTATATGATCATTTACTTGTTTTTCCTGCACACTTATTACCACATTAGATACATAGATGCTAGGGTTGTCGTCTAACACACAAAACACGTGGGGATACACAAAATGTTCTTTCAATAGCTCTTCACTTCACTCCGGCTGGCTCCTCGTGTAACCCCACGTTTGCAGCAGCACAGCGCACGCGTTCTTTCTCAGCAAGACGTTCAAATGCATAGCTATATAAACCCCCGCCGGATCTTTTGCATCCCAAACTCAAACCAAGTCAGACAATTAACAATATATCTCCAAATCAATCTCGATCGATGGGAGTCATGGGACTAATCGAGTGGGCGTTCTGTGGCAGTGGTTACTCGTCGCCGGGAAAGCGGTCTCCGGTGGGCTGCGACGGGGAAGAAGAGGCATCCTCGTACATGACGGTGTCGTTGGCGCCGCCCAAGCGGCGGGACGAGATACGCCGCGCCGCGGTGGAGGCGGTCGAGCTGTTCCGTTCCGTCCGTCTCCCGCGCAGCGCAATGCGGCTAACGAAGCGGCGGCTCTCTCGCCACTGCGACCCTCGGGGAGGGGGAGCGGGGAGCTCGTCGTCAACTCTTCTTACAACGTGATGGAAGGATTGCAGTTCGAAACGCAGGGGTATCTTCACATGGCGCAGGGCATGCTCATTGAGCCGCCGCCAATGGCTGGGCCGTCGGCATGGATCATAGAGAATACGTCTGCTAGGCCAGCCTGTGGAGCTACTGATTACGCGCGACTGAGCGAGCCGGCCTGACGACGGCGCGTATGTACATACACCAGATCATGGTCATCCAAGGCACCCTGTACTTGTGATGTGTTTTTCTGTGATCTTTTCCTTCTCGTCTGATGAGAAGTCGTGTGACGAGGTATGAACTCGGCAAATCCCATGGTAAGATACCCTGTGTTGAATCGGGTGGAAGATTGTATGGACGTTGGTGATTCCGGACGGCTGACAAGCAAGGATTTACCCAGGTTCAGGCTCCCGGAGGATAATACCCTACTCCTGCTTGTCTGATTATTGATCTCTGTGTTACAAGGTGGCTACAATGGCGTCCCGGCGAGTCGAAGGCTCGCTAGGGTTTCTGGCTATCAGATTGTGTATCTTCTACCGACCCCCTCCTGGCCTTCCCCTTCCTGGCCTTTATATATGAGGCAAGGTCTCAGGAGTTTGAATACAAGTTGATTTACAGATAAGGTAAGTTCTAAGTCGGTACGCTAGCTCATGTCTTGAGCCGCACTCCTTCCTTATTGGGCCGCATTGCGCCTTCTTTGTGCTATCTTGTTTATGGGCCACCGGGTGGGACTTCCAGTATATCAGGCCTCCTTGTCACCGAGTGGGTATACCCATCGGGTATAACCACATCATCATGCTTATATTCTCGACAAAAAAGAATGTCGTGCTTCAGAATGAGCTAAGGAGCGTGAATTAGGCTTTTAGATGGTGCCTCTGTTGTCTGTACATTTTGGACCGGCAATGTGGGTCAAGAAACACTTGGCAACATAGATTCTTCTGAGATAACTTGGTGCTCTTGCAGTGTCAACAAAGTTCGGGGGGAGTTCTTCAGATTTGAATCTCAGATGCAGATCAACATTCAACAGCTCGAAACGAAAACTTAGCTGTCCACCCTCCCCATCGCTCCCGACTTTAGAAATACATTTTCTGGAGCAAACGTGGATGACTGAAAGGGTCTGCGGTTCTGTACAATTTACAGCGACTTAGTGACCGTATAATTACCACGAATCGTTGTTAGGGACTGTTACAAGTTTATTCCTAAGTGTGTGGTCGAAGTGTGCTCTCGCGATAAATATAGTACTAGTAGTTTTCACTCGCTGGCATAGCTACGTACTCCCTCCGTTCTGAATTAATTGCCTCAGATTTAGTGCAAGTTGTATTAAATCTGAGTCAATTAATTCAGAACGGAGGGAGTAGAAGTCAGGGGGCACCCCCTCCCATCCCCACCCCGTCTGCCCCAGCCTAAATTGTTTTACTCCATCTTTCAAACAAAAGATGTCACACTTTTTATTAATTTTTTTTTGAGAAACACAGTACAAATGCAGACGCTCATATACACGCGCGCACACTCACCCCTATGAACGCACACACGCACACCCTATCCCTATGAGCACCTCCGAAATACTGAGCCGGCGGATCGAGTCTTGAGATTGACGAAGTCACCACAGACGCCTCGCTGTCGACGGGAACGTCGCCTCCCACTAGTTACAAGTGGGTTGCAAGTGCTTACGTCAGCCGACTGAGAACTCGTGAGTTCTCAGTCGACTGAGCTCTAGCCACGCCCAAAAGAATATTCCGCCTAAATGCAACACACAGACGTCAAACCTGGGGTTTGAACTCTGGTGGGCTGAGGGTACAACGACCCTGCTAACCATCCAACCACAGGTTGGGTTGCCACTTTTTATTAAATTTGGATGTATCTATACACTAAGTTATGTCTAGATATATCCAATTTTTGATCAAGTTGAGACATATTTTATTGGACGGAGGGAGTAGCTTAAATACCATGCATAATAAGGTTTAGATAGATAAAATATGGGTAATTGCCTCCCCCCACACACCCCACTCCACCCCAGCCAGTTCGTCCTGCACATGCGGAACGAGCCCCGCACCAGCTACACCCGCCTATATTCGTTGATGTTGCAAACCAAACATGTATTTTGGTCATGCTAGAGTAGCGTGCCGTGTTCAGTTATTTTTTCTTCTTCTCAAAATCGCTAGTAAATGATTCTCTGTTGCACCTTGATATTGGTTTATGTTGTTTCACAATTTACTCTCTCCGTATCAAAATATAAAATATTTTAGTCTTTTCTATCACATAGGTGATAGGTATATAGACGTGTTTTACTGCATGATGCATATAAATTTAAATACTAAAACACATCTAGATACGTGCAGTTCAAAAAAGGGTAAGACATCTTATATTTATATTTGGATATGGATGGAGTATATGGTAATGAAATTCAACTACAACTTTATAAAAAAGTAAGAGAACGCCACACATAGTATGTTCCAATGCCAGGTTTTGGTGCGCATTTGGGAGAGCATCAAGCGGTGGATCGGATAGCCCAAGATTCAACCGACTCAGGCAACCATGACACGGTTTTGGAATGGTGACACGACTTTCATCTACGCAATGGTCATGCAAGGCAATGGCCACCCTTGCCAATGTTGGTCAATCTGAAAATTTTGAAGGAAGGGGAATGGTAGGGTTTTTCTTCACACCTCCACCTTTCTCATGGTCATCATGCGAAGGTCAAGAGTCAGGCGCGTAATTAGGTTACTGTGAGTGCCAAATAGTTGGGTTGCATATTGCTCCTATAGTAGGCTTTTGTATTTAGGGTGGTTTTCGCTACCCAGAACTTGTTAAACTTGCTCTTTTAATGAGACGAGGTAAACTTGTTTTTCTCCGTTTTGAAAATTAAAATTAAACATAAAAACACGAACAGAACCCTTCCTCCTCCCGTGTCGCTCCCAGGGCGGCACCGGAGGCCACATCTCGCACCACCGCCAGCCCCTCCCTCCTCCTCCGTCCCTCTCGCCGCTGCTGCCGCGGGCCCCAGCGTCGCGGTGGCGGCGGCCTCCCCGCTGCCAAACAACTGGCGGCGGGGGTGGTTCCTCTCGGTGCGGTCGTCGGGTCGCCTGGGACGGTGAAGACGGGTTGCCGGCGCAGGAACGCCGGAGCGGCGGCTCCGGGACCGTAGGTGGACTGCGGGGCGGCGGATTCGGGGTGCTCGCCCTCGGATCTGATGGGGCGCGGCCCGTTGACCTGGCTGCGTGGGCAGCAGGTCGGCGACGCGGTGTGCGTGCTCGGCGGCGTTGGCGGCGTTTCTCTCGCCGGAGTTGTGGCCTGGGGCGGCGCGGGCAAGTTCGACCTGTGAAGGTCGGTTCCTGGGCGCGAGCGGGCCTACGGGCAGGGTGCTGTGTCGCGGCAGTGCGAGCGTCTAGGAGGAGGTGGCGGCGTGTGGAGGGGCATGGGACGGTGGCGCGGCGGCGCCACAACGTTGGGCTTGGTCCTGCTTGAAGCAGTACCGTGTGGTTGCTGAGGCCGTGGTTGGCGTGAGGTGCTGGCACATGTGCTTCACGGCAAGGAGCTTGGAGGAGTCTTGGGAGATTGATTTTGCTGCAGTCTGCTTGTACCGGCGTCATCGATGCTTGTCTTTGATCTGCCGGACGTTCACCCTTCTCGCGAGGACGTACCAGATCTCTAGGCGAAAGCCTTGCCTTGACCTTCGGTCGAGGCCGACATCGGCGGCGCCCCGGCGTCGCATGCCTTCTTGGAGGCGTTGTCGCAGAGCTCCGCTCTCGTCCTCGTGGGGTTGTGACTCACCGGGAGAAATCCCATGCTTTGGGCTTGCTGAAGCAGGCGATGGTGGCGGGTACGTCACTACCTGCTTGGAGGCATCGATTTGGTGAGTCTACAAGTGGCTGTTTTGCTAGTCTCTCTTGTCGACGGTGCGGCGGATGTCGGGGTGGCGGCCCCGAGAAGTTTGTGCTTGGATGTCGAGGCGGCGGCCTCGGGGACCATCGCGAGTGGTGGCGCTATGAGGCAGGGCCGCAACTTGTCATGGCTTGGGTGGCATATCTCGAGCTGTGAGTGCAGCGAGGTTGTCGGCTCGGTCGATACGTCCTAGTGAGGGGCGATCTTCAGGATGTCGAGGCAGCGGCCTCGGATGTGGTGTGGCGGCCGTGGTCTGCGGGTAGCTGTCTTGAGCAGTTTGGGCTGTGGACAGCTAGGTCGTGCGGCGTTGCAGCTCGAGTGGAGCGGTGGTATGTCGGGGCGGCGGCCCCGGAAGGTGGTTCAGGTGGATTGCGCAGGGCGTGACAGAGAGGTGGATGTCGGGGCGGCGGCTCCCGAGAATTCTTCAACATCGCGGGTGTTCCACCTTTGTGTCGTTTGGGCGACAAGGTTGCCCACGGTGTTGGTCGTCGTCGGGGCTCCTGGCCGGTTGGTCGCTTTCATCCGCGTTGGAGCGTCCCGTACCTGCTCCTCCCATAGTAGTTATGACTTCTTCTCTCCGGCAAAGGTGGATGGCTGATCGGTTCTTTACGGAGTGGTGTCTAGAGCTTGGCTCTAGTTGTTCTCGAGGTTGTGTGGGATTTACCCCGTGGAGTTGTGTTGTACGTTTTTCGTCCGGTTTCTTACATAATAAACCGGGCACCTTCTTCTTAATAAAAGTATAAGGCAAAGCTTTTGCCTTCGGTTTCAATTTTTTTTTAAATTAAACCTAGGTTGGGGTTTGAATGAAAGAATTTGAAAATTCTTGTTTGAATTTTGTGTCATACCAAGTCCATCATCATGAACCACGCAAAGAAAAAACACATACACACCCCAACAACCTGCTACTTCTAGGCTCGACTGCTGTCAGGTCAGCTAGTAGAACGAATAAAACACGGGTGAGCGTTCCGATGATGCAGTAAACATCGCCGAACCCGTATCGGGCCAAGAATGGGGGTCATCGAGGCGAGGCCGTCGGACCACCACCGCTGCCACGCGCGGTGGGCGCCAAACCCACCCCATACACCAGCAGCAGATCTCCATGCCACGCGCGCCGCTTCGGCCGCACGCGAGCGAGCGATCGTCCGGCGATATTTGAACGCGGCGGCTCTCTCGATGGAATCGACGACGCCTAAAACTATTCGGCCTTCACATGAAGCCAGCTCGGCCCGGCACGGAGCTCCACTGTGCGCTTTGCGTGCCAAGGGAGAGTGGGAGACGCCAGCCTGCCAGGGCGAGTTCAAATCTCACTTCCAAGTTCCATGCATACGCGGAGCTGGTCCCGTCAAGTAAAAAGAACTGACTTGGGATTTTGATAGTCTTCACTCTTCACTCAACTTTTGTCGGGGGGCTACCCCCGGGTAGGGTAAAGATATGGTAAAATCTATGTCCAAGAGTTGACCGAGATATTGGCTGACCGACTTATGCCCGGATCAGGAGGAACCGAGATACGATATTGATGCAGCCCGACATATTCTAACCGACATACTCTAACCGACTTACGACTGACCGACATATTTTACCCGACATGTCTATGTCGGTATGCATTGTGTTATTCTTATGTGCAGGAGGAACGGTTTATGAAGGGTAATCCGGCATAACCATGCCGGGTCTTGGGAGAAGCAGATTATCCGGCATACCCACGCCGGGTTCCGAGGTGGAATCCGGCATATCCATGTCGGGTTGCCCAGGAGAGGAGTCGCCAAGTTATCCGGCATATCCATGCCGGGTTATGCGGAGAAGATGCCATGCCAAGCGCTACAGGACAAAGGACAGACAAGACATGCCAAGCCCATCCCCTGATGTGACTAGAGTACACTGCATGACACAGGGAATAGTATCGATTAGACCCCAGTAGTCAAATCATGAACAGTACATGTATAGTGTCATGTGGGCCCCCCTTGTCCCCTGGGCTCCCTCTATATAAGGAGCACCAGGGGGAGAGACCAAGAGAGGCCAAGACCACCCCCACAGCTCATTTCCCCTCTTTCCATTTGCTCTCCAAGACCTCTTAGAGGCAAGACTTGCCCAGCTCATGGAGCATCTTTTGTATCGCGCCGATACCAGTGGGAAATATACACAAAATAGGCTAGATGCTGCAGTAGGGGTGTTATCTCCTCACGAGAGCCCCGAAGCAGGGTAAATCCCCGAGTTGATCCGTTCTTTCGTGTGTGCTACTTAGCGCGCTATCCCTCCCCGAATCCTCTAGCGTCCATCCGGCCCCACAAATTAGCCTACCCGTAGGCATCTGTCTGTTCACCACGACGACAGTTGGCGCCCACCGTGGGGCATCAGCGGCGCTTGCTGGACTAATTTCGGACGGGACCTTCTTCATCAACTCGGGGACTCGACATCACCATGGTCCCCACGCCCCGACTTGTTGCCGCGCGCAGAGGCCGTTCCGACCTACACCAGCGCTCGCCGTCGACAGATTCCGGGTAACTCCCCGACAGTTGCCCGGGTCATGTCGGTTCCGTCGATCCCGACCGCACCAGTGCTCCGTGAGTATCTTCGTCTGTATCATACAGTTGGCCTGTCTTGAGAGTAACTCGGGGACAGCACCTCCGTGCCTAATTTAGTTGTTAACCCGGGAGCGAGAGGTCGTAACCCGGGGACTGCCATGTTGTGTTATCTGTACATTTTCCCCGGGGGCAAGATGTCTTGACCCGGGACTGGCTTACCGGTCAGTTGTGTTTTCTCCTATGTCGGTAGAGTAACTCGGGAATTAATTTACCTGTATGCATGTGGTTCGTGTCTGTTTTCCTAAGTTATTGCTGTGTTGGCACACCGAGATGAATTTCGGGGATTGCCTTATCTTGTTGCGCGGCGTCTGTGTCGTTTGTGTGCCGAATAAACTTATAACCGTGTTTCAAAGTTAAAGTAATGTATGCTATCCGAGATGATCTTGTGACTCGACTGACGAACGCCTAGAATGGTAGTCAAGAGCAGAGGTTGTGGAGAGTGGTAAACATGAAAACAAACTCGGGGACTCGGTCTAAAAAGCAATTCGGCATGTGTTATTTTATTAACCAGGTTCCCTCATTATGTTTTCTGTATGTCGGATAACTTTAAGCCTTACCTCAGAGGTTTACGAGTACTGTATACTATGGTTCTGATTTTGTGACTCGACTGTCGAACACCAACATGGTAGACAAGAGCAGAAATCAATAAGTATGGTAAACATGAAAATAAACTCGGGGACTCGGTCTAAAAAGTAATTCGGCATACGTTGTCTGTGTGTTTCCCCCGGGAGCAAGATGTCTTGACCCGGGACTGGCTCACTAGTGCATTCTGTTTTTACCTCTAGATCAGTAAAGTAACTCGGGGACTCGGTGAAAACCGAGTCGGCACCATAGTTCATCGCTTCGCAGCTTATCGTCATTTCTGTCTCGTGCTAGACTTAGTTTTATGTGCTGGATATAGTTATCGTTCTTGTTGAATATTCGTTATATATATGCCTGAACTAACATTAAAAGGTGATGTCGGTTTTACCGAGAGGATATTTATGACAAAGGTCTTGCTTATGTCGGTTGTCTCGGATCCATCTTATAGTCATTATTGTCTCAGTGTATATCACGGATAGTCTTTGGTATCGGCTTGCCGAGTTATAATGGCATATCACCCCAGATCACCGTTTATTTCGGTTTGCCGATGTATCACGGCATCGTTCTGTATCTCCAGATCGCCGTTTATTTCGGTTCGCCATAGTATCGTGGCATCATCATGTATCCCCGGTCATCGTTCATGTTGGTTTGTGAAATGAGATGTGTGATATGCCCAGAGTGGCCGAGATACCGAGACACCCGAGATACACTTATGTCAAATCAACAGAGGTTGGAGGCGTCTGTGTCGGTATACGCCCAGAGTGGCTAAAAGCCGGCACATGAGACTCTGTGTCGGTATACGCCCAGAGTGGCTAAAGGCCGGCACATGAGACGTCCGTGTCGGTATACGCCCAGAGTGGCTAAAAGCCGGCATGTGAGGTATGTTTATGTCAAGCCGGCGGTGGCCGAAGACATCTATGTCGGTAAAACGCCCAGAGCGGCTAAGACACCGGCATATGATTGTATTTTTGCAGGTACACGGTGGAGTAGGTAAAGATGGTGGAGTTGTTATTTCTTCTAAGTCTGCGCGCGACTCTGCGAGTCCCCCGCAGCCTCGGGGACTAGTGTCGGGGGGCTACCCCCGGGTAGGGTAAAGATATGGTAAAAGCTATGTCCAAGAGTTGACCGAGATATTGGCTGACCGACTTATGCCCGGATCAGGAGGAACCGAGATACGATATTGATGCAGCCCGACATATTCTAACCGACATACTCTAACCGACTTACGACTGACCGACATATTTTACCCGACATGTCTATGTCGGTATGCATTGTGTTATTCTTATGTGCAGGAGGAACAGTTTATGAAGGGTAATCCGGCATAACCATGCCGGGTCTTGGGAGAAGCAGATTATCCGGCATACCCACGCCGGGTTCCGAGGTGGAATCCGGCATATCCATGTCGGGTTGCCCAGGAGAGGAGTCGCCAAGTTATCCGGCATATCCATGCCGGGTTATGCGGAGAAGATGCCATGCCAAGCGCTACAGGACAAAGGACAGACAAGACATGCCAAGTCCATCCCCTGATGTGACTAGAGTACACTGCATGACACAGGGATCATGAACAGTACATGTATAGTGTCATGTGGGCCCCCCTTGTCCCCTGGGCTCCCTCTATATAAGGAGCACCAGGGGGAGAGACCAAGAGAGGCCAAGACCACCCCCACAGCTCATTTCCCCTCTTTCCATTTGCTCTCCAAGACCTCTTAGAGGCAAGACTTGCCCAGCTCATGGAGCATCTTTTGTATCGCGCCGATACCAGTGGGAAATATACACAAAATAGGCTAGATGCTGCAGTAGGGGTGTTATCTCCTCACGAGAGCCCCGAAGCAGGGTAAATCCCCGAGTTGATCCGTTCTTTCGTGTGTGCTACTTAGCGCGCTATCCCTCCCCGAATCCTCTAGCGTCCATCCGGCCCCACAAATTAGCCTACCCGTAGGCATCTGTCTGTTCACCACGACGACAACTTTTGTCGTCGGTAAAAAAAAATCTTTTTTTTTGTGTGCAAAACACGGTATAACGCAAGCGCTAATATACAAGCGCATACACTCACCCCTATGAACGAATGCACGCACACCCTACCCCTATGTACACATCCGTGAGACTGAACCGGCGGGATTGACGAAGTCACCACTAGCACTTCACTGTCAACAGAAACATCGCCTCGTTTAAATTTGAATGTATTTACATTAAAATATAATATGTCTAGATATATGTTATTTTGGATAAAATTAGGACCTCTTTTTATGAACGGAGGGAGTTTAAATTTTGCCCACAAAAGTGTGTCTAGGCGTTCTAAGAGCGAAAAAAAACGTTCAACGACTACATATCTGTGCATGCATGATTTCCCCACAATACAATCCCTAATCCCTATAGTTCGAATTTGGCAAAATAAATAAATAATGCTACAGTTCGTCGCTAGCTTCCTTCTTTCATTTTGTTGAATTCTAGGTTTGTATTTGTAAGTTCCTGTTCTACGAAAAATGTTTAAAGCTCTTGTTAAGTAGGAATAAACAACAACTATCCAGCTCTCTCGTCACATCCTCTTCTCCACGAATACCTGCTCGCATCTCTCCTCCTCTCGTGAAGAAAGGCGGCAAGCCACAAATATCCAATCTTCACCGTCATGAATTTAGTCCTGGTCCCCACTCACTCCGCTTGCCATTTCGGCGGCTGCAGGAGGGAGGGGGACCTCCTTCCTCCGTTCTGGCTTAGTAGTTAGGCTTAGTTTTTGTCTCCTATGGTGCGCCTTTGTGGTAGGAGCGGCGCCCGGACGAATAAATCTAGCTCAACTCTACTCCCACACAGGCGATGACCTTCAAGGCGGTGCCTCGGAGTTGATGGCAATGTGTGCTGACCGGTCCTTCAGATCAGCAGTTTGGTCTTCTCGCCGTTCTTCAGATCTGGCGAGTTCTCGACGTGTCGTTTTTGTTCGTTGTCATCCGCGACGATGTAGGTTGCCGGGGCGAGGTGGTTCTTCTGTTGCGAAAATGTTGGTCTGGAGGTGGTGGATTTGTCGTTCTTTTCGACTTCGTCGATTGGAGGCGGTGGATCTTGGTATAAGACCGTACGAGGACGCCCCTAGGTCGACGTGCCACAACGACACGTGCCTCGATGCATGCAGCAGACATGTTTATCGACTCACAAAGTCTCGTTGGCGATGATGCTTTTTTTGAATCTTCCAATGGTGGAGGAATCGACGTCTCTTCCTATGTCTGTCTTGGCGGCGCTGGAGTGGGGCGGCGTCCACGGTGGTTACAGGAAATCATATAGATCGTTTTGTATGTCTCGGTCTTTTAGGATTTTATCTGTAAATTTAGAATGATCAGTTTACCCCGGTCAATTTTTAAGTTCATATGTATGTTGCTTCATGTAATTTGATTTCGATTATTGAAATATGTGGTTACTAAAAAATTACTATCCAGGTCAGTATACATTTTTTTTGAAACGACAGCTCAGTAATGCATTCACAAATCACCAACAGTGTTGTTCGACGACAGTGACCTACCTTCCTAAACGGCTAAACCCAGTCAAACACGACAAATGGTAGTGCGTGAAAACGGCATATAAGCATCCTATGTAGGCATTGTACTGTAGTTTTGGCTGCAACCCAGCCAAAACCCATGCGGCACGCTTCTTAATCCCGTCTTGCAAAGTTTAGAGTGCAAATCAAAATTTTATATAAATTTATATGTATCTATATTCTAAAATGTATCTAGAATTCTAGATACATAAATACATATAAATTTAGATAAACTTAAAACATCTTTTTATAAACAGAGAGAGTAGCACTACCACACAAAGCATCCCACTCTGACTACTCGTGCGTGTCACAATCCCACAGATTTATACAAGATTACTACTCGTGGTGTCTTCGTCTGCGGCTCTGTTCACCATCCTCCAAAGGCCACGCAGTTGACAGTTCCCGTCTCCTCTGCTTCTCCGGGGCACAACACAACACAAGTGCAGGACATCCTTTCGGCTTTATCGCGGTGCAAGCGCAATTCAGTTGGGCGACCCTGCAAGGAAGTGCAGGTGCCAGCCATGGAGCTGGAGGGGAGGCCGAAGCCGGCGCTGATGCTCAAGGAGTGGCTCGAGCTGGAGTTCATCGCCGAGCTCTCCCGCGCCGGCTTCGGGTGCTACCCGCGGCACCTGGTCGCCGAGCTCAGAGGCACGCGGCGGAACGGCGACGTCATCGCGAGGGTATCCGCCGCGGTGAGGGCCGTGCTGTTTTGGCCGGCAGGAAGGGAGGGGCAGGCGGCGGCGCTCTCCGGGAATTCACCGCCGAGGAGGCTGCGGATGGGCTTTTGGAAGAAGTCGAGGGGAGACGAGGTGGTGTCTAGCTGCTCGGCGTCGACAACCGCGAGCGGGAGGAGGGATGGTCCGTCGCCGGCGAAGTCACCGCGGCGACGGAGTTGGGGGAGTGGCCAGTCGGGTGGCGTTCGTGCAGGCGCCGCCGGCCGTCGTAGCCATGAAACAGAGGTACGTACGTAGGAGCGCCTACTATTTCCTTCAGAACTCACCCACGTCTCGATCGCTTACTCTGAAGAAACATCGTTGGCCTTAGATAGTTTCAGCTGGTTTGCGACTGATCACGCGACTCTTCTTTCTTTCTCTATTTCCGCGATCGACAATAACAGGTTACGGGAATGACGGCAACGCGCCACCTGGACCAGGAGCAAGAGCGGAAGCAGCGCCTGAGCCCAGTTTCCGTGATGGATTTCCTCAGCCAGGACGAAGACGACGGCGACGAGCACGAGAACGGCAACGGTGCCGGTAGCGAGGAGGAGGACGACGAGACCGCGTCGCCGACGTTCCAGCGAAGCATAGCCAACATCCGAAGTAAGGCTCTTCGCACTCCACTTCGCTTCATTCTGAAGGGAGTTCTGTTTGACCCCGTTAATTACAGCTGCTTGTGCTACTTTAGCTCCCTGCAAATTGCACTTGCGGACCACACTCTCAGCTGCTGATTTTTGTTCCCGTTAACGCACATAAGGCTAGGTTAGCTGCTTAGCTTAGATGACCCGATCTCTTACGGCCGGCCGGCTACATGTGAGATATTCTTACAAACTGTAGTCCTGACCGACAGGCACAACGCTAGCTAGCACTCCTTCTTGCTCATGTTAGTGACATAACCATTTCCTAACCACGGCTTGCCCTTCGTCCTGCGTGTAACCGTGCGTGCTACAGTCGTCTCCAAAGTTGCGTTTTGGTTTGTCCTACTAATAAAAAATGGCCTGAAATGATATGGGCAGCATTGTACACCAATGTAAAGCAAGTACAGAAATGATATGCACACGATTTATTGGCGTATTGGCCATTTGGCCACAAGCTAGGAATATATAGTCGGTGCCCCATTCCTGTCTCGTATCTTATCTACACAGGGACATTGTGCCTGTACAATCCATTGAACAATTTCATACTAGTATAAGTAAGAATCAGTACTATGCAATGAAAAGGAGCGGGGGGAAGCGCGACGTTGATGGCCAAGCGGCAACGCATAATAGTTGTTTGGACAATTGTATATGAGCAAATTAATCTGGGGCAGGTTTTATTTTTTCTATAGTAGAATACTAAAAGAAGAAAAGAAGAACTTGGAAGCAAGTTGATTCTCGATCCCAAAGCATACACTATCAGAAAGTACAAAGCATGTCTTATTCTAATGCAATTTGAAAAGCAATAGAGTAAAGGGATACTGCATGATTATCGCCTTAGCAATTGATTAACGCCTGGCCAGTGGATGCAATCATGTAAGGTGTACCATCCAGCTGCTGCTCATTTGGAGCAATCTTGCTTTAGCTTTGCATACATATATTTAGTACTAGTCCGTAACCCAACAGGGACATATACTGGTTCTAAAACTGAAAATGATGTAGTTTATGATGCATCACTGTACATTTTTTACCGAGCGCTAATTGTACTATGTTGGTTCTGTTCTTTGAATGTTTATACTTGAATTAACAATTACACATAAAGCGGCTAGTTACGTGTCAATATGTAATATGAGGATGGGCATAAATCATCTAAACCATTTCGAAATGAGTAACTCACCATTTCGGAACACGCACAAAGAAGGAGATCGAGATCTTTTCTAGCATAATAACATCCTGATGTATACTTTCTTTTTCATGTGTTTTGACAATGTTTATTAGGATTTCTATTTTTTCCATTCTACGAACCAAACGCTCGTGTTTACAAAATACTGAATTCTTTGTTTTGCACAAGCATTTCTATTCCACTCCTATGCTTTTACTATTTATGCAGCCCATGCTTTTACTATTCGTGCAGGTTTTAGAATCCTTCAAACCAAACATTCATTGGTGTATATCTAGTGCCTCTTTTCTGATGCAGGTTATTTTGCAACTCGTTCTACTTTGCTGATTAAATGCTTACCTTGTGCAGGAGTAAGTCAGCAACTGCTTCAGAAAATTCGGCAGTTTGAACAGCTAGCTGAGCTGGACATATCCGATGTGGATGATGCTACCACGACGACGGAAGACGTAAGCTGCCACATGGTGGAAACAGACTCCGCGGTAGATTCTGAAAGCTCACCTGTGCAAGGTCTACTAGACCTCCTAGAAGAAAGCTCCTCCGGGTCTACCCACTGCTTTCAAAAGCTTCTAATAGATTTCTTCCGTGACGAAAAAATACCAAAAGGTCAAATTCAAGGAAAGACATTATTGGAGACTGCTCAGGCATGGTTGGATGGGCAAAAATATTCGTTAAGACCAATTTGGACGGTGGTGAAGGCGGAGATTGATTCGCTCGAACGATGGAGATGCTTAAGAGAAGACGAACACAAGCTACTGTCCATTGATTTGGAGGGTGAAATCTTCTCGTCCCTGGTTGCAGAACTGGTTGACGAGATACTTCAGAGCTGACAATGAGAAGGTGACTTCTTGAGACTGGTCGAAACATGGAAATAAACGGATTGAGCTACTTCAACTGGCAACTCTGTTTAGAGTTGTATTTAGTTGAAGCCAGAGTCTACGGTCCATGGAAGACCCGTTCAAGAATCTCACGGCAGAATGCATCGATACAACCATGGTGCAATATACAACGATATTCAGCACGTTCAACTTTGTGTACATTTGAAAATTTATCCATTAGAAAGTAGCAAGTTGGATGTGGATATTGTGGCAGAATAGGGTATTGGAAAGTTTGAAAAATTCATGATTTGGACGTAGAAAATTATACAATATGTATATTCTTATAAAATCCGTGATTCACATGTACATTGAACAAATTGTTTTGTCCTTTTATTCACCTACCATAGTAACAATATGCAAATATAACTGTTATCATTGTTCCGCGATATATTGACAAAACATACAAGCAGATACTCCAACGTTAACTAGGTCAAAGCAGAGAACACAAGAAGAAATAGATGGACCTTGTTCACACCCTATAACAAAATATTTACAGAAATCTCACTCCTTTGTGTAATGTTTGTAGAAACCAGTGAGTGACGATAAATGTTTTACGCGGTTCATGTCACCTTTGTTTCATCTGATAAATTTGGATATACGAAAAATACACAATTGGTAAAGCATCACTATTATCGAAATAATCTAAACATGAAATTCAACTTAGTCCACATATATCTATCTATTTAGAATCCAACATCCCGCTTGAAAGACGGACTCAAGCATATAAACAAATTGGGATTCCGGATTAAAATAAGCTCTATCATTTCCCAATTAGGATCCTCATGATGTGAGTTCAAAGAAAAGGGCGTCGATAGACGCAAGATAAACAGTTTAGTTTGTGAACAATTACAACAACCCTATGCATTTACATGCATCGACGACGCAAATTGTATAGATTAGAGCATGTCTAGTACTAGCTGACCCATCTTTATCGAAGAGCCATGAATGGCATGGTGACAACCTTGTGCGTGGTGAACACAGCACCGACGATCAGGTTGTGCCCGATGACAAAGTTGGGCCATACAATGCCATGTAGACCGTTGCCCTCATCACTTGGTCCTCTTCCAACATGACCCCGTCCAACTCGCTCCAGACAGTCTCCACCTCCCACCTCAGCACCACCTCGTCCATGTAGAGGCATATCTCAGCCATCGCCAAGACTGTCAGCGGCGTGACGATGGCGTGCCCCGAGATGGCGTTCACCCTCACGACATAACGCACCAACGAACTTGTGGACACACACAACGTGATGACGATGATGGTCGTCCAGATGACTGACGCCAACACCAAGGTCAAGCTACCAAGCAAGGACATGTTGGAGCTAGACTTTGTGGGGGCGGCGACGGGAGGACCATGCTGGTGTTAGAGGTAGGGTGACTGCACGTGATGCTAGGTGGAGGTCGCATGAATTGGGATCTCGTCGAGAACGGGTTGGGTAATGGGAGGTTACAAGGAATAAGGGAGAAGTATGCGATGGTGCTTTCCTTCCGGTGGTGCACTTCCACTACACGCTGACG
The DNA here is from genome assembly GCA_026929855.1 of Poa annua. Taxonomy (NCBI): domain Eukaryota; kingdom Viridiplantae; phylum Streptophyta; class Magnoliopsida; order Poales; family Poaceae; genus Poa; species Poa annua. Next base: position 81,242,698 of record CM049433.1, read on the forward strand.
AGTACCGCTGGTTGACAACACGTGGCAGCGCGTGTGATCTTGTTGTAAACAAGATAAAAAATAGCCATCCCAACGAATAGTAAACTGTACACCCGGTTGGGTTAGGTTTTACGGTCACTACCATATAATATTAGAGTATGGCTAATAATGTAGCCAATTCATTGTTATATACAGCTGACATATCATGGTATAAGATTGACTAGTAAATTATTATTTTATAACCTTACTTTTTATCTGTATCTTCCTACTACTACGTTTGCCTACAAGGGCTTGACGAAGCTGGGGGCTTGATGAACCAAAGAACCCAACAGAGCATAAACTGGGGGCGTGCTTAGGAAAAGGCCATCCTTTCAAAAGGTCTGTTCCGTCCCCGCGCAAGGATCCTGTTGGGGGGATCATAACCCGGTAGGCCCACCGACCTAGAAGACAAGCCGGTCTGGTGAGAACCTGGGCCGGGTAAAGCATGAAGATATGGGCTGGGTCCCACGTAAGCCGGTGAGCGACGTGTGCCTTGGCCCACAAGTCAAGAAGGATCTAGAAGACTAGAGATCAAGTACAAGACGGAGTCCCGATAAGGAAGGCAAAGACTTAAAGGACTTAGAGTAGAGTCCGGGTACGATTGTAACCCGGATCCCATCTTGTACCTTCAGCGAGACCTACCGCCTTTATAAGGGGGTCTCCTGGTTCCTAAAAGGTTAAGCTTTACCAGATCATAAGCACCACCATTGTAATCTCGAGACCCGGAAGTTAAGGCGCCGAGTCCTCGAAACCCATATCAATAAAGCAGCAGCAGGAAGTAGGTCTTTACCTCAGGACGAGGGGCCGAACCTGGGTAAACCCTTGTTTCCCCACGCCGTGCTAGACAAGCTCCCGATGTCATAAGTCGCCATGTCCCCATACTCAAGTTTCCACCCGGAAACATCTGCCGTGACAATCCCACGACAGGTCCGCTTCCACCACGTGGCCGTGCCGCAGCCCCGATCGGAAACAAGCGCCCCGCGGTTCCCGGCGTACGAGTACGAAGTCTCCGTGCCTTTTTTTCGCACGATGCCGAGCGTCATGACTCATGGTACATTGTACAGACTAATATTCATTCGTACTACATAGACCGGGTGTATGTACGTACACACTGACTCAGGTTGTACATACAAATACAGTAAGGTTGTACGTATAACTATGCTCAGTTTGTATGTACAACTACACAAAATTATATGTACAACTACACAGATCAGGTTGTACTCACAGATCAGGTTGTACGTATAACTAGTGGCGGAGCTTTAAGAAAAATCATAGGCGGGCCAGCTATAAGAAAACACCAGAAATTGCTCGAAATCATACCACTCCATACATACACACATACATATAATAATATACAATTACTACATAAAAAATAGTAATTAAGCTACATCGCTACTGTCATCTTTTTTTTAAGACAACATGAGTTCTTTTTTGAGTGGCCTTTTCAATGGCTGTGCAAAATTGTATCACCCAACATCCTTCTTGCCATCAAATTTCTAATAAAAAATATGGGAAAAGAAAAAAGTACTTGAGAAACATAACCGGAGAAGTGTAGCGCTCGATTTGGCGGAGCGACACTTGCCGGAACTCCGGCCCGTGCGGCCGTGGGCGTGGCCAATGGCCGCCCCCGTATGGATGCAGGCAGCGTCACAGCACTGCTACCTCATACGCCCTCTACCGATTCCTTCTATTTCCCATTTTTTACTTGTCTACATTACAAGGCCTAGTCCCATCCTCCATGGACCATGGGCATGGTTTCTGTCGTGAGAAGTTGAGAAGGTGAGTGGAAACGATAGGCGATCTGCTGCCGAGGGAACCCGGAGCGGATGTAACTGCAGACATGTGTTCATGGTTGAGCCTTAGATCAGATGCGTATGAGTAAATATTGTTTTTTGCACAAAAGCTGGGCGGGCCATGGCCCGGTTAGGCCTTAACGAAGCTCCGCCGGTGCGTACAACTACACAGATTCAGGCGTACAATTAAACATACTCAGCCGTATAATTACACAGACTCAGATTTGTACACGTACAACTACACAGACTCGGTCGTACCACTCCACAAAATCAGGTTGTCGTACAACCAGAGACTCAGATTGTACGAATTATACATAACCGGAAGTACAAAAAAAAGTTTTCCAAAACCTATCAACATTGGATCTAGTTTTAAAGATCTCGACGCGAGTAGCTCAAAAGTGAAAACGGTTCGAAATTTGAATAAACGGTTCTCGAGATATTTTGTTTAGAAATTTCGTTTTTTTAAAATAAAAGGGAAAACTGCCCTCTCACCTCTCCCGTATATAATCCTCATTACAACTTTTATTCTGGTAGCGACACTTGGCGAACATGTAAACAATTATGTGAGACCAAAACAAGCAGAAATCAACACTTGTCAACACGAGAGTGAGGGTATAGTTTCCTTTGCAAAGGAAACATGAACTGGACATAAATTAGCAGCTCATTAGCTCAGGACCAGGCGGCCCATTGTTTTTTTTTGCGAGGACCAGGCGGCCCATTGTAGCGCAACTTGGCCCGTGTGTTTAGGCCTTTCGGTTGTTCCCACAGGCTGCTGTCGATCGGCAGTTCCTGATCGAGACAATACAGAGGCGGAGACTCCAGGTCGCTTCGCTCGGTTCATCTCTGCGTTCTGGCCGATCCGTCTACTCCTCGACTCCATTCCCCTGGCCGGCATGCCCTAAACTCCTAGCGATCCTCGGCTCAGGTCGGCGGCGTTCCAGCGGGCAGCACCAGACCGGCAGTAGGCAGTCACTTTCCCGCCGGCCGTCGGGACTCCATCAATTTTTAGCAACAACAATAATAGGGTACGCACTGAACTTAATTTGGACAATATAAGCGCCGATCCCGAGCTAATACCATTATATTTTAAAAAACTATACTAATGCCCACTATTGGGAAAGTGAATTTGTCTATTGTTGTCATCATTTTTTTTATAAAGTTACATAAAGAAGATACCGCATAGCTAGTCTAAACATTAAGACCCAGTTCTTTTGAGACTTCTCAACAACTTCTATGTCAAATTAAGCTCAAACCCAAAAAAACTCGTTTTTAAGCCGTTTCTCAGGGCAGCCGGCTTCAGCAAATTCTTCACGGTGGAAAAAAGCCTGCATACCCTAACTTCCCGCAACCGCCGGTGGCTTCCCGCAAGTGAAATCGAAGCGTTACTTAAATTGCCCCTGTTTGACATGGAAATTACACCGAAATGCCACCGCGCAGCCAACAACCAACCGCTCATTTTCATTTCCTTCTTTCTTCCTCTCTCCCGCGTGCCTTTTCCCTGTGTCGCGAGCGACATGAGCGAGTTCTAGGATTTCTCTGCCGCCCCCAGCCGCCGCCCGGCGCGTCCCCGCCTCCGTCGCCGCCCTCCGTCCTGACTCCCGCCTCCGTCGCCGCCCCTCCGGCCTGCTCCTGCCTCTGTCGCCACTCGCCACACTCCAGCCTGCTCCCACCTCCGTGATTTCCGTCCCCAGCTGTCGGGGGGCTACCCCCGGATAGGGTAAAGATATGGTAAAAGCTACGTCCGAGACTGGACCGGCATACTTGCTGACCGACATACGCTCGGGTCGGAAGGGACCGGAATATGATATTGGTGCAGCCCGGCATACTCTGACCGACTTATTTAACCGACATATTATACACGACATATGTATGTCGGTATCTTCTGGTTTTCTCTTATGTGCAGGTAGAGCGGGTTATGAAGGGTAATCCGGCATAGCCATGCCGGGTCTCGGGAGAAGGAGACTATCCGGCATATCAATGTTGGGTTGCTAAGAAGAGGAGTCGCCAAGGTATCTACTATATGCAACCTTTACCGTGCATTAAAAACTATCTGTAATTAATTATTGTTTCATAAGACATACTATTTTCGAAGTCGTCACCTACTTGCTCCAGTGTTGTTGTTCTCTTGCCAGTCGCCACTTCAAAAGTTCTGTCATTAGTGTGTTAGTCGTATTTCCCATTATGTGTTGACAAGGGAGTGATGTTTGCATGATGTCATCATTCGCCATGAACGTAGTTGGCTCGGTTTTCACCAGCATTCCCACCAAACCAAACTCGGAGCTGACTGGATACATGCGGAGCCGTGCCATGGAGACGTACGCAACCGCTAGAACACCGAAAGAGGCGCTCCAACAGCCCTCACCAGCCCTCTACGCGCCACCGACCGGCAAAAGGCCACACTAGTAATAGTGTGCATTATTATTGCGATTTTAGTTTAAATCTAGTAGAAGTGTTTGTGTGCAATAAGTTAGTACCACCCTTTCTACGCTTCTAGCTCCGCCGCTGGGAGCACGCGTAGAGATGAGCACTTGCATGAGGTCACATACTCCTTATTTCTCATGTCTCTCCTCCATATTGGTCTGAATACTACATAGACGACATATAAGCCCTTATGTGTGATCAGCAAACTATCTACTATATGCAACCTTTACCGTGCATTAAAAACTATCTGTAATTAATTATTGTTTCATAAGACATACTATTTTCAAAGTCGTCACCTACTTGCTCCAGTGTTGTTGTTCTCTTGCCAGTTGCCACTTCAAAATTTCTGTCATTAGTGTGTTAGTCGTATTTCCCATTATGTGTTGACAAGGGAGTGATGTTTGCATGATGTCATCATTCGCCATGAACGTAGTTGGCTCGGTTTTCACCAGCATTCCCACCAAACCAAACTCGGAGCTGACTGGATACATGCGGAGCCGTGCCATGGAGACGTACGCAACCGCTAGAACACCGAAAGAGGCGCTCCAACAGCCCTCACCAGCCCTCTACGCGCCAACGGCCGGCAAAAGCCACACTGGCGACGGATCTGGGCGTGGATCAGATCCACGACCAACCAACCCCCGCCATGAGAGCAGCCGCCGGAGACCTCAGCCCCCTGCTCCCATCGATCCATGTTGGAGATGGCCGCCGCATGGCCAAGGGATGTCGCCTCAACCACCGCATGAACGCACCTCCACAAGCACCGCCCCAGCCGCACCTAAGAGCTGCCGTTGCAAACCTCCCGCGCATGCGCCTTGGCCACCGGGCCCACCACCACCGTGGCCAAGGCCGGCGGAGGGCCGTCGTCTTGAGAGGTGTTCGCGACGCTATGGTTAGGCCCCTTGCGTCGCCCCGGGGAGCAACGCGAAGGTGTTTGCGTCGTCAAGTGAATTAGATACTGGCAACTTCACTAGTGGAAAAAGGCTTATAGGTGGGATGCACCCTTTGTGGCGCACCCTAGGCCCATGCGCCACAAAACAATTTTAGTGGCGCACCAAACCAGTGCGCCACAAATATCTGTGGCGCACAAAAAGAAGATGCGCTACTGAAAGCTGCCTTTTTGTGGCGCACCAAGGAGCATGCGCCACCGAAATATGGTGGGGCCCGCCAGATGTGTTTGAATTTGGAAATCCGGTGCTCTTTCTGTGACGCACCAAGCCCATGCGCCACAGAAAGTAGGCATTATGTGGCGCACCCTGGTCCATGCGCCACAAAAAGTGAACATTCTGTGGCGTATGGGCTACGGTGCGCCACAGAATCTCCACTTTCTGTGGCGCATGGGCTAGGTGCACAACAGAATTCCACCTTATCCTCTTGCGCCTTATATTACGCGCATCTCTTGCGCGCATCTCTCACAAACCTCCTATCCTCCCCGCGCGCCTCCCGCGTGCCGCCGCCGCTCCTCCCGCCTCAGCGCACGCCTCCGCCGCCTCTTCCCGCACGCCTCCGTGCGCCACAGCCGCTCCTCCGCGCACGCCTCCGCCGCCTCCTCCCGCACGCCTCGTCGCCGCCGTCCGCGCGGCCACCGACGGCCTCGACGCCGCGCCCCGCCACCCCGCGCCTCGCCACCCAGCGCCGGCCCTGCCATCGACGGCCTCGACGCCGGCCCGCGCGCCTCGCCACCGACCGCCGCACCCAAGGTGTTTGCCAAAATTCCTAAGTGAATTGTTGCTAGTTTTAGGGATGAATTGTTGCTATGTGTTCCTGCCATTTAGTTTAGGGATGAATTGTTGCTAGTTTGCTAAATTCCGACACATGAAGGTACAATTATTTGTTATTGCAAATAAAAGTTGTTAGGGATGAATTGTTCGATGAATTGTTGCTATGTGTTATTGCAAATAAAAGTTGCTATCAATGTTGTGTGAATGAAAAAGCAAGGCTTGAGGGGTGAGCAAATCAACTTGTCTCAAATTATACCATGTTAATATGTTAATATGCAGTATAAATATGTTAATATGGGCATGCACCTTAATTGTTTTTCTTCTACTCCGAGCTAATATTAGTTGTCTCAAATTGTAGTTGTGGTCAAACAACATTGATGTTATTGGTTTTATGCCCATATGTGTGCAATACCATCTTTTGTTATGCCGATAATTAAAATGTTGTGACACAGGTTCCAGGGGTGGGGCTAGTGAGCCTTGTGATATGCATGAGTGCACAGATCTCGTGCATCCTACCTGGCTCACTGGCTCCATCCCTGAAGCATGTGTCAGTTCTAATTATGAGCCCTTGCTTGTTTTTGTTGAGTGATCTTTAACTTGCATTTTACCATCTCTTGTTATGCCGATGATTAAAATGCTGTGACACCATCTAAGATGACTACTTTTGGTCGATGATTAGATGGTTCCACATTACATCTTCAGGGAGGTGTGAGTGAACCATGTCGTGTGAACATATATGCAGTGTTCATTCCACGTTGTTCGCTCACACCGTCCCTGAAGCAATTCCACATGAGGCCTTGCTTGTTTTTGTTGAGTGCTTTTTAACTTGCCGATGATTCAAATGTTTATAGTTTTGTATTCGATCTCTAGGGATGCCGATGATTAAAATGCTGTGACACCATGAGATCTATAGGTGGTGTTAGTGAGGGCCAGTGGAATGCGACCTGATGTGCATGAATACACATTTTCTGCATCCCACTGGCTCTCACTAACACCATCTCGAACCATTTGTGTTCCAGCCTAAGTATGAGGCAAGATTTTTTAGTTGACCCAATTCCATTTCTAAAATTTGTTTATTTATCATCTGTTAGTCTGATTTTGTTGGCTTAGTTTAAGATAACTACTTTTGTCCGATGATTAGATGGTTGCACGTTGCATATATCTTCAGGGAGGTGTGAGTGAACCATGTTGTCTGAACATATATGAGGCCTTGTTTATAGTTTTGTATTCTCTAGGGATGCCGATGATTAAACTGTGTTGACACCGCGTGATTCAGAGTTGGAGTTAGTGAGACTTGTGATATGCACGAATACACATTTTCTGCATACAACGGGATCCCGCTAACTCCATCTCTGAATTTGTGTGTCCAGTATAAGTATGAGGCATGCTTTTCAGTTGACCCTACTTCATTTCTAAGATGCCGATGATTAAAATAATGTGGCGCACTGTATGTTATCCTGATAGTTTGTTGAACCTTGTATCATGCACACATATAAGTTGTGTGACTCCTACTTGGTTCTACAAAGTTACCAGGATTCCTTATGTGTTTCCAAGTATGAGGCACAATTTTTTTGAATCTTGTTTTGTCTATAAGTGTTACAATATCGATGATTTGTTTATATATGAGGCATGCTATGAGTCTTGACCTACTTCATTTAGAATTTTTATTTACATGTCACCATTTAGCAAGTTTAATGTGATTTACTAACCGCTGAACCTCCTCTTGTGTAGACGATGCCGCCGCGCCGCCGCGGGTCGTCCGGCTTCCGCGGTGTTCGGGAGCGGCCCAACGGCACCTACTACGCCGAAATCCGTGTCGGCGGATTCCGGCAGACGCTCAGGACGTACGCCACGCCGGAGCAGGCAGCGCGCGCATACGACGCGATCGCGTGGCGTTTCCGGCGCCCGCGGGAGCGAGCTAAACTTCCCGGACGTCGTGGAGGTGGAGTTCCTCGCGCCACGACCAACCCTCCTCACCAACGAAGATCGTGACCGCCACCGCCAGGTGCAGCGCCGGATCGCCACTGCCGAGCACGACGAGGAGCTGATGCATCGGTGGAGGGAGGAGTTCCCAGGCGACGTCGCCGACGAGGAGGCATTCTTCAGGAATCGAAGGGAGCAAAGGAGGGCAGACCGGCGCCGCCATCGGGAGGCCGCCCAGAGGGAGAGCGAGTGTCGGGGGGCTACCCCCGGGTAGGGTAAAGATATGGTAAAAGCTACGTTCAGGACGGAACCGACATACTCGCTGACCGACATATGCCCGGGTCGGAAGGGACCGGGATATGATATTGGTGCAGCCCGACATACTCTAACCGACTTAACCATATTTTACCCGACATATCTATGTCGGTATGCATTGTGTTATTCTTATGTGCAGGAAGAACGGTTTATGAAGGGTGATCCGGCATAACCATGCCGGGTCTCGGGAGAAGAAGATTATCCGGCATACCCACACCGGGTTGAGAGGTGGAATCCGGCATATCCATGCCGGGTTGCCCAGGAGAGGAGTCGCCAAGTTGTCCGGCATACCCATGCCGGGTTATACGGAAGATTCTGAAGACATGCGCAAGCAGACAAGACAAGGACGCGCGCCACCCGGGTTCTGCCTGTCATGAGTGTGACCAGGCATGGCTACAGTGCCGGTGATGTGACTAGAGTACAACTCATGATGCAGGGAATAGTCATGATGCAGGGAACAGTGTTGACAAGACCCCAGTGGTCATGTCAGCTACAGTGCACGCGAACAGTGCGCGTGGGCCAGCGTTTGTCCCCTGGGCTCCTCTATATAAGAGCACCAGGGGGAGGCTCCGAAACCAGCCACGGCTCCCCCGCCGCCTCATTTTCCCCCTTTGCTTTTGCTCTCCAAGACCTCTTAGAGGCAAATCTAGCCCAGCTCATGGAGCATCTTGTGTATCGCGCCGGTACCAGAGTGATGAAATACACCGAATAGGCTAGATGCTGCAGTAGGGGTTTTATCTCCTCACGAGAGCCCCGAAGCAGGGTAAATCCCCGTGTTCTTCTGTTTATTTGTGTCCGCTCCTTAGTGCATAATCCCTCCCCGAATCCTCTAGCGTCCATCGGCCCCACAAATTAGCCTACCTGTAGGCTTCTGTCTGTTCACCACGACGACAGTTGGCGCCCACCGTGGGGCATCAGTGGCGCTTGCTGGACTAATTTCGGATGGGACCTTCTTCATCAACTCGGGGACTCGACATCATCATGGTCCCCACGCTCCAACTCGCTGCCTCACGCAGAGGCCGTTCCGACCTACACCAGCGCTCGCCGTCGAAAGATTCCGGGTAACTCCCCGACAGTTGCCCGGGTCATGTCGGCTCCGTCGATCCCGACCGCACCAATGCTCCGTGAGTATCTTCGTCTGTATCATGCAATTGGCCAGTATTGAGAGTAACTCGGGGACTGCCCCTTCGTGCCTAATTTAGCTGTTAACCCGGGAGCGAGAGGTCGTAACCCGGGGACTGCCATGTTATGTTATCTGTATATTTTCCCCCGGGGAAAGATGTCTTGACCCGGGGACTGGCTCACCGGTCAGTTATGCTTTTCATCCTAAGTCGGTAGAGCAGCTCGGAAATCAGTTTATCTGTATGCATGTGGTTTATGTCTGTTTGTTCCGAGATATTTGCATGTCGGCACCCCGGGATGAACTCGGGGACTACCCCGTATTTACTTTTTTGTTTTATCTCAGTCATTTCTGTATTGCCTGTATGTCGGCACTCCGAGATGGACTCGGGGACTGCCCTGTTATCTCTGTGCATGTTTTCTTTCTATATCGTTTGTATGCCGGCGTCTCAAAGTGAAACTCGGGGGCTGCCTTGTATATTTTTTATATATTGTCCATATGCCGAATAAACTTTCAACCTTGTTTCAAAGTTCAAGTAATGTATGCTATCCGAGATGATCTTGTGACTCGACTGACGAAAGCCTAGAGTGGTAGTCGAGAGCAGAGGTTGTGGAGTATAGTAAACATGAAAACAAACTCGGGGGCTCGGTCTAAAGAGTAATTCGGCGTATGTTGTCTGTGTGTCTTCCCCGGAGCAAGATGTCTTGACCCGGGGATTAGCCCGCCAGTGCGTTCTGGTCTTTCTGCTAGATCTCTAGTATAACTCGGGGACTCGGTGAAGACCGAGTCTGCACCCTAGTGCGTAGCTTTGCAACTCGTCGTAATTTTTGTCTTTAAGTTAAAATTAGTTTGACCTGTTAAATAGAGCAGTCGCTCCTGTTGAATATTTATTGCACATGCATGCCTGGACTAACGTTGAAAGGTGATGTCGGTTTTACCGAGAGGATATTCATGTCAAAGGGATTGATTATCTTGGTTATCTTGGTTGTTATGTCGGTTATCTCGGGTCGATCGTATATTTATTATGGCCTGAAAGTGTATCCTCGACTATCTTTGATGTCGGTTTACCGAGTTATAAATGACCTATTATACCGTGTCGTCACTTATGTCGGTAAGATTTAATTTGGCGTGTTAAATAAAGTTTTGGCTCCTGTTGAAAATTCATTATATATGCATGCATGAATTGACGTTGAAAGGTGATATCGGTCTTATCGGGAGAATACTCATGTCGGAAATCTTGGTTATGTCGGTTATCTCGGATCCATCTTATAATTGCTATTGTCTCAAGATATGTTGCATATGGTCTTTGGTATCGGCTTGCCGAATTATAAATGGCATATCATACAATGTTGTTGCTCATGTCGGATAGTCTTTGGTATCGGCTTGCCGAGTTATAAATGGCCTATCATTTCCCGGTTGTTGCTTTTGTCAGTTCGCCAATGTATCGCGGCATCATTCCGTATCTCCAGATCGCCGTTTATTTCGGTTCGCCATAGTATCGTGGCATCATCCTATATCCCCGGTCATCGTTCATGTTGGTTTATGAAATGAGATGTGTGATATGCCCAGAGTGGCCGAGGTACCGAGACATATGTGATATGCCCAGAGTGGCCGAGGTACCGAGACATGTGTGATATGCCCAGAGTTGCCGAGATACCGAGACATGTGTGATATGCCCAGAGTGGCCGAGATATCGAGACACCCGAGATACACTTATGTCAAATCAGCAGAGGTTGGAGGCGTCTGTGTCGGTATACGCCCAGAGTGGCTAAAAGCCGGCACATGAGACTCTGTGTCGGTATACGCCCAGAGTGGCTAAAGGCCGGCACATGAGGCGTCCGTGTCGGTATACGCCCAGAGTGGCTAAAAGCCGGCATGTGAGGTATGTTTATGTCAAGCCGGCAGTGGCCGAAGATGAAGGGAATATGCCCTAGAGGCAAATAAATAAGTGGTATTTATTGCATTATTCCATTAAGTTTATAATATGTTTTTGTGTCATGCTATAACTGTATTAATCGGAATTGTTAATACACGTGTGATACATAGACAAACCAGAGTCCCTAGTAAGCCTCTATATATACTAGTTCATTGGGCAACAGTTGATCGAGAATTCCCGGTCATGGACAATTGCGTCGGTTGACAATGAGGTCATCTTATTGGTAGAATAAGGTGATGGACATACCCAAAGTATTGCAACAGGATCGTGTCACGATGTTTGCCGTTTGCAATAGGAAAGTGATATGATAGCTTATTCCTCAGACCGTGAGATCATATCAATTGCTGCTCCGTAGGTTACTCTGAGTGCATCAAACGTCATGTCTTATTTAGTGTGACAATAAAGGTGTACCTCGTGTATCTCGAAAGAGTATGTTGAGGCGTATGGATCAAGAGCGGGATTTGTTCATCCTTGTGATAGGAAGATACTCTGGGCCCACTCGGTGAGATTACATCTATAGAGCTGCGCAGCTAATGACTAGGTCATGGAGATGTAATATCACAGACGAGTTAATGAACCTTTGTCGGTAACGAGATACAACAGGACATCGGATGTTTACGATCATATTGAAAGGAAAGACGTCGCCTAGAGGGGGGGGGGGTGAATAGGCGAGGTACACTTTTTACAATTTAGGTTTGGAAAATGCGGAATAAAAACTTAGTGTTTAACTTATCAAGAACACAACGTAAATATACTAGGTGAAACTATGTGCATCAACAACTTATGCTAAGCAAGACAAGCCACAAAGTGATAACAAGATAAATGACTTCAAGCACGAAGGCTATCACAATGTAAATGACTTCAAGCACGAAGGCTATCACAATGTAAAGTGCATAAGTAAAGAGCTCGGGTATAGAGATAACCGAGGCACGCGGAGACGAGGATGTATTCCCGAGTTCCTCCTTCTTAGGGGAGTACGTCTCGTTGGAGAGGTGTGAGTGACCACCACAGGTCCGACTCAACGCCACAAAGGCTCACCTTATTCTCCGATGAACTTGACCACAAAGGTCCGGGCTCACCTTCCACTATGAACTCCTTTGGGGCGGAGAACAATCCCGTAGAACTACCTTGGGGCACACACCCACAACCGAATTGGGGGCTCCCAAAAGACCACACAAGGTCTTGACCACAACAGGTCCAACTTGACCACAAAGGTCCCAACTAGCCACAAAGGCCTTGACCACAAAAGGTCCTAACCGACCACAAAAGGTCTCCGCCACAAAGGCCGGCCACTAAGGCGTCTAGGGTCCAAGGACCCAAGAGTAACAAGCTCACGAATTTCACCACCACGAATCACGTGGAGGGCTCAAACCGATGCAACCGATGCAATGGCAAGAACACAAGTTCTTCACTCCCAAATCCCACCAAAAGCAACTAATGCTTATGGGGGGAGGAGAGAGGAAGAACAAAGAAACCACAAAGGAGTCAAATCCCTCACTCCCTAATCCCACCAAAAGCAACTAATGCTTGTGGGGGGAGAAGAGAGGAAGAACAAAGAAGGAGAACCACAAAGGAACTCCTAGATCTAGATCCACTAGGTTCCCCTCACTTAGAGGAGAGAAGGATTGGTGGAAACGTAGATCTAGATCTCCTCTCACTTTTCCCTCAAAGATATGCAAGAATCATGGGAGGAATTGAGAGGGGGCAAGCTTTTCCAAGGACAACAATGGCAGGAGAGAGAGGGGAAAAACGAGCAACTCAAGGAAGAAGAAGGGGAGGGGTATTTATAGCCCTCCCAGTTTTCTAGCCGTTGGGAATCGTCAGCTCGGAAATTTCCGAACTTGGTTCGGAAATTTCCGGGCTGATTTCCGGACTATTTCCGAACCCCGGAAATCTCCGGTAGGAAATCCGACTGAGAGCTGAAAGCGACCAGTGCTGATATCAAATAAGACTTGGCGAAAAATCTTTAACTTGGTCGTTCGGAAATTTCCGAACCGGGACCGGAAATTTCCGGACCCCGGAAATTTCCGGCGGAAAATCCGACTGAGAGCCAGTTGAGTGCAGTGCAGAAAATCTTTAAGACTTGGCGAAAAATTCTCCAGGTCGGAAATCTCCGGACTGGGGTCTGGAAATTTCCGGACCTCCGAAAACTGCAGAAACACCAGAACTGAAATAACTTTTGCAAATGAACTCCGAATGAGGTGAGACCAACTCCGTTAGAAAGGTAGCGACAAGCACAGGGCTACATGTGAAGGTTTGGGGCTTTCCTCAAAGTCGAACCGGCAATATTTCCACACCGAAAACGCAACAAGTTTTCCATACTAAAACCGTTTTCGAAGAACTTGGTCTTGTCATGAAGATCACGACAAGCACCAAAACCCAACAAGGTAAAAAGCCAAATAAGAACCAAGAAAGATGATATGCCAAGCATGCAAAGGTTTGAGCTCTCCACGAAAATGCGATCAAGTTACTCTCTCGAGAGCCCCTCTTGATAGTACGCCTGTCTATCCTATAGCCCTATCAAGAACAAACCTTTGCCTTGAGCAATCCACTTGAGCTAGACGAAGACGGTCTTGATCTCTCCAAGTGGACCACCTTTCTTGATTGCGCTTGCTAGCACATGCTTGGTGAAGACTTCTCCAAATACTCCCCCATACGCCATTATGGGAGAGCCTCGCTTAGCTTCGTCTTCATGTCAATCTCCAAGCTCCATTAGCTTCGTCTTCATGTCTTCATTTCGACCTCCAAGCTACAAGCATAAGAAATCTCCGAAATGCTTCTCTTGGTCTTGCACTTCTTAACCTTGATGAGGAATACCGCATGACATCATTCTCCATGAGCTCTATGAGATGTTCTTCTTGTTGCAAGCCCATGGGAAGATACCTAACTCCACATATAGATACCACACACACTTGGGTTAGTTCACAAAGCTATATGGACAATGGCTTACCATCCAAGGGATACATGATCCACTTGGTACATCTTGTAGCTTCGTGTGTTGATCTACATCTTGATCAATCTCGTATCATCCCATCTATCTTCATATAGGTGATGTCTTGACATCTTCAAGACATACTTGCAATATGCTCCCATCTATCTTCATATGGGTGATGTCTTGACATCTTCAAGATATACTTGCAATATGCTCAACACAAACATTAGTCCATATGGATTGTCATCAATTACCAAAACCATATAAGAGGGCACATGCCCTTTCACATATCTCGGACAAGGTAGTATCGAAGAAACAAAAGGAATAGATATCATGTTTATGGTTCAACGACGATATTCGTAGAATGCACAGGGACCGTTACAGATGTCCAGGTCTCCCTGGCGGTCATTGGCGAGCGAAGGGTCTCGGCCATGTCTGGAGTGTTCTCGAACCGTAGGGTAACACGCTTAAGGTCTTAGCGACACGTGGAGAACGTTGGTGTGATTTATTATTTGAATAAATATGGATATAGGAGAGAGAGAAATAATCCGGAAAAAGTTCCGGCAGCATCGGAAGGGTTCCGGGAATGACCGAAGGTAGTTCGGGTGGTCCGAAAGTTGTTTCGGAGTCACGGGATATTAAATAATGTATAAATATATTAATTATGAATTATATATATTTGATATTGATTTAATATCAATTAAAATCAATTAAAAATAAAGGAAAAAGGGGGCAGCCCTTAATGGGCCGAATTGGGCCCATGTGGGGGGGTGGCGCCATGGGCCCCATGGCTGGTTTGGCCGAACCAGCCCATGGGTTGGCTGGCCAACCTCTCCCCCCCCCCCCCCCCCCCCCTTTTGTCTTTTGTTTAGTCCCACATGGGGGAGGCAAGGTGTTTGCACACCCCCTCCCCCCTTTATATAGATGGCATATTAATTGATTTAAAAAACAATCTAAAATACAATTAATGTTGTATACGCCGGCCTGAGTTAATTCTCCGCCCGCTATTCTCTCTCCCTCCCACCAAGGCTGTTTTGCGGCGCCCAGTTGCGCTGCGAGATTACACCAATTGTTCTACTCCTGCGATCTCAGCTAGACCTGAGTGACCGGGGGTTGTCGTTAAGCTCCGTATGTGTGCGAGTACTCGGAGGCACCACATTTGAGGTGCTCGGGCGACATCGTCACGCTCAGATGTCGGCGCCCTGCCGCCGACGCCCAGCCGCCGCCGGCGCCCTAGCAGCCGCCGCCGACGCCCAGCCACCGACGCCCGGCGCCCGGCGACGTCGACATCGCTGCGTCATTGTCTACTTCGTCGCGCCAAGTTCTTCGCGACCTTGAGGTCGGCTACGGCGTCTACGTCAGCAACGCTTGTGCGGGAGCGTAATCCCCGCTATTTGGTCTACAAGAGGTATGTGACCAGTTCCGCCCACCGTTACCGCATTACTAGATAGATCCTGGCATGTTTGGTATTCGTTAGTTAGAAAAATTATTGTTTTCTGCTACGGAACCCCTTCAGTGGTATCAGAGCCGATCTATGCGTAGTATGCTGGTACGGTTAGAACTCGTGTTGAATACGAGGACGTCTTTCTTATATTTGCTACCCTCTCGCGTGCACTTGCACTGTCGGCAGCATTGAGTTGATGAAGCGGCCCGGACCGACTTTACGCGTACGCTTACGCGAGACTGGTTCCACTACTGACATACGGCTGGTACCGTATATGTGGCTGGCGGGTGTCTGTTTCTCTCTCTTTAGTTGGCTTTTCATTTTCAATGGAGGGCCCGAAAGGGATACATAAACATGCAATTATTGGATCGACGTTGTGGCACCATGTTCGTAGGTAGGGAACGGTTCTCTCGCGAAAGCCTATAAAGCCACGTAAAACTTGCAAAACTAGATAAAGGTAGAGGCGTCTAACTTTGTTTTGCAGAGGCATTTAAATATGACATGGTTACGGTAAGTTTTGAATTATTCGTAATGTCGGAGGCAAAGGAGGCACCGTAGACTCGGAGCCATGCCGGGACGCCCGGTCCAAGCGCACGGCGCCAAGGAGGTCCAGGCGCACGACCATGTCATATCGCACTTCATTACATTATTTGATTGTGTGCTGTTGTGTGTATATCCTATTGAGTGCTATATATATATATTAGATATACGACGATAGCTATAATAGGATGATCCCTAATAAATACCAAAATTGTGTTCTCCCTCGTTGTGCACCACCAAGAAAGTTCTACGTTATGAGGCAGGCCGTGATGATCGGGTGTCACACATTTCATCGTTCGCATACAGTGGGTGTAAGCCATGTTGCACGCGCAAGAACATCGAGGTTTAATTGGCGAGCCTAGCATGTACAGACATGGCCTCGGAACACGGATGGTCGAAAGATCGAGCATGAGTCACAGAGTTGTTGTGATCGACATTTCGATGTCCACCTTTGAAGCTGTGCTGCCGGCCGTGACGATCGGGGGTGGTACAGTGGATTGGGGTCGTGTAATCGCTAAAATTATTGAAGGGATAATAATCTTAGTGGAGTTTGTTTATATAATTCGATTATAAACTGAAACTCATATTATTATAAAACTTAGCCTTACCCTCTTTGCGATTATATCTGTAGATGGTGCTCTACTTCGACCACCTCCTTAGGAATCGGTCCTTGTTGGCTGATGTGTCAAACTTCATCTACTGGTACAATAAACTAAGAGAAACTCTCGTACACAATAATATACTCTATGTCATAGAAGAGGGATTAGGAGATGAACCAGATGATTCTGCTAGTGAAGAAGAAGATGAAGAGTTTCATCAGCGTCGTGACATTTTCATAGAAGTGCAAAGCATCATGGTCATAAGTTTGGCACCAGAGTTGAAAATTCAGTTTCAACATATGGAACCTTATGATATGATAGATTCGATCAAGGCGCACTTCATAGATGAGATTAAGTATGAGCAATACAAACAGCTGAGGAAGTTCCATTCACTCCAGATGGAGGAACATACCTGTTTGGAAACTCATTTGAAGAAAATGTATGACATTTACTTGAAACTCACAAATGTCTACGACTACTGGATGGCGGATTCATGTGCGATAGCTGCTGCATTGGCATCTTTACCTCCCAGCTATGAGAAACATGTCCGTGGCTATGCTATAAGAAGAGATACGATGACTTTCTTCCAGTTCATTAGCCAGTTCAGATCTGTGAAGGTTGAACCCATCGAAGGAGAAATCTTCGACGCTATAGGTATATTTGATATACAAAGTTGTAAATGTATTCTTCACGTGATACTTGATGAAAAGCATTTGATGCTTGTTCTGTTTATGAAACAGGACCTGATTGTCACAAGTATGAGAAGATATATGATGTGACAGTGCACAAGTGATGGCAAGCAAAGGAGTTGATGGCCAGTGGTGTTCACGTCCTCAAGTTATCATTATAGTTATCATTAATAGTTTTTGATAAGACCTTTTGTAATAGTGAGAGTGTGATGTCTTGAATGTTACAAGACAAAGTTATTCATATATGTAATAGAACAAGTCAGTTGTTTTATGTAATAGAACAAGTCAGTTGTTTTATATTATGAGTAAAGCTTTATGCAGTCACATCTCAATTACATTGTTTGAATGGTAATGCGATATACATTTATAAAACCAGAATAATAAAATCAAATGTCCAAAGATTAAATGATTTTGTTACAAGAACAAACACCGCCGAATTTGATCACAAAGGCAATGTAAGAAAAAATAGATACTTCGATCTATCCAAGTTACATGTGCCGAATTGATTAAGTTTCATTAGATATTGAAGTGTCAATATACGAGGAAATTGATTGAAAGTCATATTAGATGATTATTAAATTAATTAGTGGTGAATATCATCAATTCGAATTTTCTATGATTCCAAGTGAATAAATGTATTCGCCTAAGGGAACATGAGTCTGAAAATAATTTGATATAAGATCAAAGGAATTTTTCAAAAGAAAAATAGATGGAAGTTGTATCCATATGATTCGATTAAAGAGGGGACATTATTTTTATGGTTTCAACATAAAATGACTTGTGAAAGTTTGTTCCACAAAATTATAATATCAGATATAGTGATATGTGATATATTATAATCATGCTCTATTTCAGATAAAGTGTGGTCTTTTAGAATCTCTTAATATATTCTGGCATTGTAGTCGTCACCCACTTTAGGAATAGGATATTTTTCAACAAAGATTCGTGTGATCGACAGTAAGTGTCGTGATATAGATGATTATATGATAATACAGAATATACACGAATAGTTCTTTGTAGAATTCTCATATTTAGATGGGATTTTATTCCAAATACCAACAGAAGCAAATTTGTATTGTTGTCTGCGTAATTCATGAGAAAATATGATTTCTCGAATTAAGGTCGATGGAATAAAAGTAGAAGCTTAAAATAAGGTATTGGACCTTGTTTCCATAAGAGTAGAATATTGGAATCTGTTCCGAGAAGAATATCTCTACAAATGGAATTGAAAAATTGATGATAAGAGATCATAGTGTTTTCAAAGAAGAAGCTTTTATATGAGGTGTTGATTTAAGAATATTTACTGTCAGGTCACAGTTTGATATTCAGTATTTTAGATCATGTTGTCAGAACATGATACACCTTGTAAATACAAAGAAAGTTGAGGAAATATCAGAATACGAATTAAGGCTATGAGTCTTAAAATCCAAGTTACATTTAGAAGGATTAAAACAGTAAATGTTACTCTGAATCTTATTAAGAGAATAAGGTTATTTAATCATCATATAAAGTGTTATATGAAAGAAATGTAACTATAAGAAAGACTAGAAGCAAATTTTGTCAAGAAGTGTCTTGGACAAAATCAAAGTTGTTGACTACATAAGTGTAGACATGCTTAAAGTCTGTGGAATAAGTATTGGTAGAATACTGTCAGATCGTATTGTAATTCGAATTGATAAATGATCAATGATTTTGGTTTGAACAAAATATCGAAGGAAATTATGAATTTAAGTGGGAGTCGAATTAAAGTTCGAATTGATAAATGATCAATGATTTTGGTTTGACCAAAATATCGGAAGAAATTGTGAATTTGCTAATTTAAGTGGGAGCTTAGAATTAGTTTACTCAAATATGTGAGAGACATATTTTTGAGTGGGAGTTTAAATCCTTTAAGTAGGAGTCGAATTAGTTTGCTCAATTCAATATGTGAGTGACATATTTTTTTTAGTGGGAGTTAAGATCCACGTATGTGATTGACATATCATGGATAGTACCAGTAGAATTAGAATTAAAGATGAAGTTGGGAAAAGATTTAAAAGGTTGCGTCTATTTCGAATAGAACGGGAATTTTAAATAGAAGATCGAGCTGTTTTATTTTGGATTGGATTCTGAAGTGTCAGAATGGAATAAAGCCAATGGAAAGGTCCTTGGAAATCCAGTTAAAACATTAAGTGTAATTGGTACACGATAATAGTGGTTGATGGATATGTTGGTCTCTTATATCATGATAACAGACATCATATAGAAACCATATTATGTGCTCGATGAAGTATGACTCATATTTTTAGAAGAAGAACAATTATCAAAGTAAATTTGGAATTTACTAGAAGTAGAATAGCATTAGGCACCAGACTGACATTGGGATGTCGAAACTCTACATAGATATGAAAGGCATATAGATGTCGCGAGATTGTACATATTACAGCTGAGTGCGTTTGCAAAGCAATTGTCTGGTTAACAGAATCAGAGTAATCGCTGGGAAACGAAAGTCTCACTTAGTTACGATGTGTGCATATTTGTTATCAGGATAACAGAATGGTATCAAACTAGGTGATATCAGTGAATCGCAAAGAACACACAATTATGTATGGTACAGATTGTTGTGGTAACACTCTTCCACGAGCAGGCATTATCATAGAACGCTTATTGGATAAGGTGGTATGATTAAGTAAAATGCAGCTGGTTTATTTGTACTCTAGTGCAAGTGGGAGACTGAAGGGAATATGCCCTGGAGGCAAATAAATAAGTGGTATTTATTGCATTATTCCATTAAGTTTATAATATGTTTTTGTGTCATGCTATAACTGTATTAATCGGAATTGTTAATACACGTGTGATACATAGACAAACCAGAGTCCCTAGTAAGCCTCTATATATACTAGTTCATTGGGCAACAGTTGATCGAGAATTCCCGGTCATGGACAATTGCGTCGGTTGACAATGAGGTCATCTTATTGGTAGAATAAGGTGATGGACATACCCAAAGTATTGCAACAGGATCGTGTCACGATGTTTGCCGTTTGCAATAGGAAAGTGATATGATAGCTTATTCCTCAGACCGTGAGATCATATCAATTGCTGCTCCGTAGGTTACTCTGAGTGCATCAAACGTCATGTCTTATTTAGTGTGACAATAAAGGTGTACCTCGTGTATCTCGAAAGAGTATGTTGAGGCGTATGGATCAAGAGCGGGATTTGTTCATCCTTGTGATAGGAAGATACTCTGGGCCCACTCGGTGAGATTACATCTATAGAGCTGCGCAGCTAATGACTAGGTCATGGAGATGTAATATCACAGACAAGTTAATGAACCTTTGTCGGTAACGAGATACAACAGGACATCGGATGTTTACGATCATATCTCGGACAAGGTAGTATCGAAGAAACAAAAGGAATAGATATCATGTTTATGGTTCAACGACGATATTCGTAGAATGCACAGGGACCGTTACAGATGTCCAGGTCTCCCTGGCGGTCATTGGCGAGCGAAGGGTCTCGGCCATGTCTGGAGTGTTCTCGAACCGTAGGGTAACACGCTTAAGGTCTTAGCGACACGTGGAGAACGTTGGTGTGATTTATTATTGGAATAAATATGGATATAGGAGAGAGAGAAATAATCCGGAAAAAGTTCCGGCAGCATCGGAAGGGTTCCGGGAATGACCGAAGGTAGTTCGGGTGGTCCGAAAGTTGTTTCGGAGTCACGGGATATTAAATAATGTATAAATATATTAATTATGAATTATATATATTTTATATTGATTTAATATCAATTAAAAATAAAGGAAAAAGGGGGCAGCCCTTAATGGGCTGAATTGGGCCCATGTGGGGGGGTGGCGCCATGGGCCCCATGGCTGGTTCGGCCGAACCAGCCCATGGGTTGGCCGGCCAACCTCTCCCCCCCCCCCCCCCCCTTTGTCTTTTGTTTAGTCCCACATGGGGGAGGCAAAGTGTTTGCACACCCCCTCCCCCCCTTTATATAGATGGGCATATTAATTGATTTAAAAAACAATCTAAAATACAATTAATGTTGTATACGCCGGCCTGAGTTAATTCTCCGCCCGCTATTCTCTCTCCCTCCCACCAAGGCTGTTTTGCGGCGCCCAGTTGCGCTGCGAGATTCCACCAATTGTTCTACTCCTGCGATCTCAGCTAGACCTGAGTGACCGAGGGTTGTCGTTAAGCTCCGTATGTGTGCGAGTACTCGGAGGCACCACATTTGAGGTGCTCGGGCGACATCGTCACGCCCAGACGTCGGCGCCCTGCCGCCGACGCCCAGCCGCCGCCGGCGCCCTAGCAGCCGCCGCCGACGCCCAGCCACCGACGCCCGGCGCCCGACGCCCAGCGCCCGACGACGTCGACATCGCTGCGTCATCGTCTACTTCGTCGCGCCAAGTTCTTCGCGACCTTGAGGTCGGCTACGGCGTCTACGTCAGCAACGCTTGTGCGGGAGCGTAATCCCCGCTATTTGGTCTACAAGAGGTATGTGACCAGTTCCGCCCACCGTTACCGCATTACTAGATAGATAGATCCTGGCATGTTTGGTATTCGTTAGTTAGAAAAATTATTGTTTTCTGCTACAGAACCCCTTCAGAAGACATCTATGTCGGTAAAACGCCCAGAGCGGCTAAGGCACCGGCATATGATTGTATTTTTGCAGGTACACGGTGGAGTAGGTAAAGATGGTGGTGTTGTTATTTCTTCTAAGTCTGCGCGCGACTCTGCGAGTCCCCCGCAGCCTCGGGGACTAGTGCCGGGGGGCTACCCCCGGGTAGGGTAAAGATATGGTAAAAGCTACGTTCAGGACGGAACCGACATACTCGCTGACCGACATATGCCCGGGTCGGAAGGGACCGGGATATGATATTGGTGCAGCCCGACATACTCTAACCGACTTAACCATATTTTACCCGACATATCTATGTCGGTATGCATTGTGTTATTCTTATGTGCAGGAAGAACGGTTTATGAAGGGTGATCCGGCATAACCATGCCGGGTCTCGGGAGAAGAAGATTATCCGGCATACCCACACCGGGTTGAGAGGTGGAATCCGGCATATCCATGCCGGGTTGCCCAGGAGAGGAGTCGCCAAGTTGTCCGGCATACCCATGCCGGGTTATACGGAAGATTCTGAAGACAGGCGCAAGCAGACAAGACAAGGACGCGCGCCGCCCGGGTTCTGCCTGTCATGAGTGTGACCTGGCATGGCTACAGTGCCGGTGATGTGACTAGAGTACAACTCATGATGCAGGGAATAGTCATGATGCAGGGAACAGTGTTGACAAGACCCCAGTGGTCATGTCAGCTACAGTGCACGCGAACAGTGCGCGTGGGTCAGCGTTTGTCCCCTGGGCTCCTCTATATAAGAGCACCAGGGGGAGGCTCCGAAACCAGCCACGGCTCCCCCGCCGCCTCATTTTCCCCCTTTGCTTTTGCTCTCCAAGACCTCTTAGAGGCAAATCTAGCCCAGCTCATGGAGCATCTTGTGTATCGCGCCGGTACCAGAGTGATGAAATACACCAAATAGGCTAGATGCTGCAGTAGGGGTTTTATCTTCTCACGAGAGCCCCGAAGCAGGGTAAATCCCCGTGTTCTTCTGTTTATTTGTGTGCGCTCCTTAGTGCATAATCCCTCCCCGAATCCTCTAGCGTCCATCGACCCCACAAATTAGCCTACCCGTAGGCTTCTGTCTGTTCACCACGACGACAGCGAGGAACACTGGGACACCGATGATGACAGGTGGTCCGACTTCTTCTATAACACCAGCTCCGACGACGAGTAGTTTACTCGTGCGACTTGTTCTAGCTTAGGTTATAGTTTGTAATAATAAGACTTCTCTACTAATTGTAACACGGACTTCTCTACTCTTGTGATTTTTGTGTATTTGTTCTGTTTTAATCTACTGTGTCAAATATATCATTGTTTATAATATATCTGGATAAATCCTGTATATATACCTATATTTGTACTGCAGGAAAAATAAATCGAAAATTCATGTTTATATTCTGTGGCGCACCTACAATCCATGCGCCACTGATAAATTTCTGTGGCGCACAAGGAAGGATGCGCCACAGAAATTTGGAAATTTCTGTGGCGCATGGGGTAGGTGCGCCAGAGAAATATAATTTAGTGGCGAGATTTCTGTGGCGCACACCCCATTTCTCTGGTGCGCCACAGAAAAGTTTTTTGGTGCGCCACTAGTAGCCCTTTTTCCACTAGTGCTTTATAGGTCGACCATACTTGTTCGACTGAAAATGAAGAGGCGGCTACAAAGGTGTGTCAGCAGCAAAACCCAAACATTCAAGACGAATGAGTTATCAAAAATTCTTCTAATTAAGTAACCCCTATCCCGGGTACTTTTGACTCAACTGATAACTAGCTGATGTTTCAAAGAGAATGTGCCATTGGACTGATTCTTTGTGGCTGGTTTTACTGTCTCAAATGTTTGATATTGGGAGTAGTGTTAATATGCAGAGAGGATTGATAACTTTTTGTGACGGGTGAAAAGATGCTTTGCAGGTTTTTTTAGTTTAAACTAAGAAGTATACCAAGATAATTTTCTTGTGTTGCTTGTAGTCTAGCTGGGCATGTATTAGTTGTTTCTTCCATGTTTGTATCATCAGTTTACTGCACTAGTAAGGTTATTGAACACAGTTAGATCATTGTTTTTTTAAAGTCATATGATATGATTTAGGCAGCAACCTTATCATGACACTTCCCCAAACAACATGGTTGCGAATCCTAGTATCAATCCATATGTGTTTCAATGTCCATGCCTGGGGGTGGTTGCACCATTGTGGTTTTGGTGGTTCTGCTGCCATTGGCAATTTGGAGTGCTCGCATTGTGCTGTGTTGTCCTCTTCTCTGAGCGTCCAAAATTTTAGCTGCCATTGTACTATGTTAGTGTGTCGTCCTCTCCTCTGAGCGTCCAAAAAATTTCCTGTGGTTTCTTGGGACTTGGCCTATCTTTGTCTTTGCTCCTTCTATATCAATATAAAAGGCAAAGCTTTTGCCTTGTTTCAAAAAAAAAAAATTGGACTAATACAAAATTTTAGAGAGAACGAAATCACTAACGTTTTTGTTTTTAGCCGGGTCAGGTTGGTGGTGCATCGCTATCTCGCGGAGTGGAAATTCTCAGAACAAAACACAGATCAGTTTGACCGACTTAGGAAAACAGAGTTACGTTCCTGGCATTTTCCCTCCCGTCTTCAAACCATGGGGGTCCCCTAGGCAGGTTTGTTCGGTGAGAATGTACGCTGTGGTTTGGAGAAAAGAAGCTGTTGAACGAACAGCAATCCAGAAGGCGTGACCTTGCGGCTTGCGGCGATTTCAAGATTTGGTTCAGCTGATCATCATTAATGCAGTGCGTGCGGTCCTTCCGACAAGCCTACCTCGAGACATTTCGACGCGAAATAATTTGGGGGCAATTCTTGTTTTCAGAATTCAAGAATGATGGCCAAGAATGTTGATTGTGTTTCTTTTTTTTCAGATTTATGTTTGGAAGGAAATAGAGATGGATTGGATTGTAGGATATCTTATCTAGGCTGACACTTGGTACACCATGCGCGTGTCTATCCGGAACGTGTAAGTTGCTAAGTCTGGATATGCTCCGATCCATCCAAGTTTGCCCCAGGGCATCACTTCACCCTACACGTCCCTCTCAAGAACACGAGGCTCTTCTAGGTTCTAGCTGACCGGTGAGGCCTCGGCGAAGAAGACACGCCCGTCGCCACCCCAAGTCACTGTCCACGCCATGCCTTCATCCGAATTCTGGCGCCAAGAGAAATTCGATTTCGGCTGCTGAATCGACGCCCACATTGGAACCGAGCGACGCTAAGACGAGCACACAGCTGAGAGAACCTACACGTACGGGTTACGGGAGACGCCCTGAAACGAGGTGGCGACATGAACGGCAACATTTAGGTGAACAGTTGCTATGGTGGTAAGTGAGCAGGTGACGTTTTTGGCGAGAATATCACACACTTGGGTCGCCCCGTACGAGGCGGGGAGAACCTACCGTCTACCGAATGGCAATGGTGGTTGTTTGGTCCCCCGCCCCAAAATCTATGCCGGCATCTTCATATACTTTGGTATGACGCAAAGGAAATAGCTCTGCTGATCATTGTCATTCCGATACTAATGTTTAAAGCTGCAACCATGTACTGTACTTCTCTACAGTGAAGAGCACTGCTTAGAGTGGTACTCACGCATCAAACCCTATGCATGTTTGGCCTTAATTAGGAACCGATGGGGGGCATGAAAGAAATGTCACAGATCGGACCCTGCGTTCCTGCAAGCCCACGAGGAAGACAAGCACCTTGAACTCCAAAAACAAAGATCAAGCTTGCGCGCAACATAGAGAGCAAACACAATACAAAACCACAAGAACTAACAAGTCTGAATCAAATCCGAGGCGGCCATGTGGAGCGCGACCGCATTGGCCTTTCGACTTTTCCCAAATCAGCAGCCTACAATAGGTATATATGGTGGTAAAACCTTAGTTCAGTTGCAGTCCGACTCAGAAACGATTCGTACCGTCCCGAGGGGGCTGCCGCCCCCCGCACCCGTTCGTGCGGGGACAAACCTACCCAAGCGACGGGCCTGGGTTCGCTCCGTCTGGAGTTACTTTTATCTTTATATAAATTAGAATCATCAAAAAACAACAATGTTAATCTGAATTGGGAGAATCCGACATATGAATGAAAAATTTGCTCTAAAAATTACTAGAAAATCCTGGAAAGGAGGAGAAAGAAGGGATAAAGAGAAGGCCCTTCAAGGACATAAATTTTCTTGCAAGAATTGGAAAAAATATCCACCCATTAAAAATGGCGCATTAATTACTTTTGTTTTGCACTGGCGCATTAATCACTTATTATTAGCAGTGGTAGCAGTAACTTATGAGTGTCTCGCACTTGAATGATCACGGAGCATTAAATCTCTGCCACAATTGGCATGCCGTACTTACAAGCTAACCACTCGGCACCGCGCGCTCGAGCCCCACGTTCACCAAAGCGCTACAAAAAGTCCGCCGCGCCAGAACCACCACGCCCGTGTCCGTGTGCCGTGCGGTTTCCACGCTATAAACCTCTCTCTCTGGCGCTGCTCCCACAAAAACTCCCAAAACCAGGGAGGCAACCTCTGCCCGGGACGGAAACGGTCGCCTTCACGAGATCCGTGTGCGCTCTGCCGCTCGCATGGCGACGAGCCTCCGGCGCGCGGAGCTCTGCGCGGCCGCCGTGTCGGCCGCGGAAGCGGCGTCGTGGTGGTGCGCGGTGGCGCTCGTCGCGCTCGTACTGCTGGGCGCGCTCAGCGCCGAGTCGACTGCGGACGATGGCGGCATGACGGTGTTCCGCGGCCCGCGGTTCGGCGGCGGCGCCGCGCGGCCGTGCGAGGAGGTGTACTTGGTCGGCGAAGGCGAGACGCTGCACACCATCAGCGACAAGTGCGGCGACCCCTTCATCGTGGAGAGGAACCCGCACGTGCACGACCCCGACGACGTCTTCCCGGGGCTCGTCCTCGCGCTCAGGCCTACCAAGAACACCTGATCGAGCAGCTCTTAGCCGTCGGCCGGCGTGGATGAATGAACTCGAAGAGTTCTCCTCGCCCTGCTTCTTTTCGTTTGTTGGTTTGCTCCTTGTCAACTGCTCATATTGATGATTTTTTTCTGTATGAAAGGAGAAGAAATCGTAAGTTGTATATATGGAGTATACATAAAAGAACCCGATCGAAGCATTGTTGAATGAGCCGGCTCTAGTTCGTTTAATTTCGTATTGCCGATCGATCGCACACCTTTTTTTGTTTTGGTATTTTAATTTACTATATCAGTGCTTCGTAAGCTCTAACTAAACAAATACACGGGAGATGGTTCAAATCGGAAAATCCACCAAGGAAATATATTAGTATCAACAAAGTCCCTGAATTACATCATTTGTTTGCGTATTTATGGAGCGACTTCGCATAGTCTAGACTTATCATTCATGATGTTCGTACCGATTTTGTAAAGCGTAGCTAGCATGGGCCGGCCCAGCTAACTCGACGCGTACACTCGTTACTCTTTTTTCCTATGGAGAGCGCTTTTTTACTTATCGCGCCTCATGTAGGTCTCCCCCTCCGATCCTCCCTCGTTGCGCGCACAAATCATCCATTTGTTGGGTCGCTCGGTTCTTTCGACTCGGGATGGACATATTTTCTGGGTCCCGTTCCTGAAATCCGAAAATTCCGATCCAAAAATTTCTGATTACTTTGTCGGGTAGCTGTTTTGAAATCTTGGAATTTAGGGTATTATTTAATTGATACTATGTTTGTGTTGTTTTCTGCTGAAATAATGTTGAAATGCTGCTGAAATCTGATTTTCTTGCTGTAATTTTTGCTTTGTTCCGAACTTTGGGACATTTGGGATTTTCCGATCCTGATCCTGAAATTCTCGAATCCCGAATTGTCAGGAATCCAATTTTCTCTTGAAAAATGCTGAATTATTTCGTAAATCCTAAACTTATTTTTGCCCGAATTTTACGTCCTGAAATTATAGGAATTCCCGAGCGCCCACCCCGACTTTCAACCCAATAGCAGTCTCACCTCGTGTAATTGCTCGCGATTAGCTGGACTGCTTGGTTTCTACGACCTAATAGCATGACTCAGTTTTAACGTGTCAACGAGCCCAACATATTGATTAGCTGGATAAGCTGTTTTGCTAAGTATTTTCTGGTTTCTATATCGCATACATGTGTTGATTTTATAAGAAAACACGGTTACTGAACTGTTGCAGAAACACACACTAGATTTTTCAAGTTTTTCTGCGGTTGCTAGAAGTTTGTGATCTCTTGAGTTTTTTATGTTGCATATGTTATTCAAAATTGTAACAGACACGTATGTTTTCGATTGCAAAATCATGTGACACATGTTACAAGGTTTTTCTAGGCGTTTTGCAAGTTCTAAATTAGATGACTTTTATTTACCTACATGTGGGTGTATCTAGACATGCTACATGTACAGTTACATGCAAATATAGACAAATGAAAGTCATCTAATTTGGAACAAAGTGATACGTGTTTGTCAACCGGTTGGCCGCACGTGTATATCTTGCTCGTTGGCGTTGTCGACTACGCCACCATCACACTAACAATGTTGTCAATTACGCTGCCATCTCGCCGAGACGTCGTCCAGTGGTCCGAATTTATTTATACCAGACGGTCGAAGACCACCTCTCGCCTCGTCGGGATAGTGCCCAACCCAAGTCGGGTGGTATCTCGGCAGGCTCTTGCCAGGGCCGTCCTTTGTTGCCAAACCCTCCCGATGATGTCAAGTCTACGACTACCCTGTTGCGCACCTTAGCGGCTCTTAGAAGCGTGACGTTGCCCATCCGGGATCTCGTCGGGACGGCCCGGATCCTCGTGAGCCTTTCTCGACCCTTGACAAGCATCTCGGACCCTCAAAAAGTATCATCGACTCTTGACCAGCATTGTTGATTCTTGACAAGCATCACTAGACCATACAAGCCTAGACGGAGTTAGATAAGTTTCGCAATATCACCTCGACACTCGACAGGGGTCTTCAACAGCACTAATCGGCCGCGTCATTATTGTCGTCGCCTATCTTTGAGCCCCCATCAACAAGCGCCCTCGGTCATCATCGTGCCCTCGTCAACTCTCGGAAGCGAGGCACAACTAAATAATAATACCATAAGGATACGGCTGTACCATACAATATGGCGGTTTTCCTTCGTCCCTTTCTTAACAAAAGACCATGAAAAAGACTAGGAAATGTGAGACGGCCTTAAAGAAAAAGCTAGTGAGTGGAAAATTGATAGGAAATAAGATTATCTAGTTATGTATGTGTCCCGATGAAGTATTTTTTTCTTCAAGTTGCATTGCGTTACAAATTGAGATCATGATGCAAATCCAACATCCAATCACATTTTTACCGACTTTCTACTTCCAAATATCTCAGTTGTAAGCCGACTTGTAACTGGAAAATTTCAGTGGCAATGCGACCTGTAACAGGGAAAAATCCCAGCTGCAACGGGACTTGTAACCAGAAAACAAATGCTCAGTTGCAACCGAACCTGCAACTAAAAAAAACTCAGTTGCAACAAGACTTGCATCTCGAAAAAATCAGTAAATATGATAATGAAGTCATATACTAGAAAACACTATTAAGATATTTGCTAACTCATAATCTTTTGATTTATTTATCATGAATACGTGCAGACTATAATTAATTTATGCAATTGTTTAAACATAATTTGAGAGCAAGTTAGTTTATACTCCCTCCGTTTTTCAGTATAAGATGTTTAACTATGGCACATATTGTCTAGATACACATAAAAATGAGTGAATATATATGGACACTAAAACATGTCTAGATACAAGTTTGGATATGTGAATTTAGAAAAAGGACGATAAACCGTCTTATATTAAAAAAAAGAGGTAGTAGATATTTATTACAATTGTATAAGAAGAACATTGCAACATAATTTGGCATCATTTCTAAATGGTCAAAATTGTAAATAAATAAATGAAAGTAATTTTCGTGAATATTGTAGTATGTAAAATAACAAATAAGTTCAAAATTTTAGTACATATTATAATATTTATTTCGTCCAGGGCCTAATTCATGTTTGAAGCGGCCTTGGTTGCACATCTCTCATATCTAAAAAAGAATTCCGTTCCTCATTCTCGTCAACCGTTTCGTCCAACTCCTTAGTAGCACGCCGATAAGTGGGAATCCCGAGTCCCAACCTCCCCGCTCCTCCCCTGTAGGCTCTTCTATCTTCCGAGTCCCCAAGCCCATATGCTTTCTACATCCTCAAATCCAAATCATCCCACCTCCTCGCTCCTGCGACGTCGCCACCACCAGCCCCTTGTCGCTAGATCGAGAGCGACACGACGACTCGACCACCGCACCAGCCCCGCCCACCCATCCTCGCCTCTTTACCGCCTATGCGAGGTCCTCGGTAAGTTGTTGTCGTTGTTGTCGTCAGGCTGGTGCTGCCTCGAGTGGGTCATGCTGGACAACACGGGAGAGGAGCCGACACTCGGGATGGCATATTTTGGGAGGCGGCCATCGTCGTCGTCGACACGACACCCACCTCCTCCGCTGCGCCACTCCCAGTCCACCTCCACGGCCAACGACCTCGATCCATCTAACCCCCTCCCCGATCTGGCCAAGGAGATCGTGGATCGGCCCCGGTGACTCACGCCGACTCTGCTCCCTTAGTTTTGCAGCTGTCATGCGTCGCTATAGCTGCTCCCCATATTGAGATCCCCTTGATGATTCGTGCGATTGATGCGAGTTTGCGATCCTAACCCGTAATCTAACAAGAAACCCCTCCGTTTCAAAAAAAAAAGTCACAAGTCCAGCTAAGAATTCGTACTAGGCAAGTGCTGAAATAATGGGCCTTTTAGCCCATTTAACAATTTCTGAAAATCTCTAATGCCCATGCTGTAATGTCAAGTGGTGGGACTTTAGTCACATACTGCTAGTTTAGTGCGATGTGCATCAGCTTATATACTGAGTCATTCTACTACTAGTATAAGTTGGTATGAGGTATGAGGAGAATGGATGTGTACCACACGCGCGCTCCTCCTCCTCCGCCGCCCGCCTCGCCTCGTCACGACGCGCCGCGCCGCGGGTTGCGGGAATCTCGCCGAGCCGATGTGTTCTTTTTGTCACGCATGAATAAAATGTCAACGGCACGAAATGTTTTGTGTTAATGAGATTGGTTGCTAGCTGAAACGTTATGTACATTTTCAGTCTTAACGGCAATTCATTACGGGCGTTTCGGCTGGACGTTTGCCTCCTGCGTCTGTGCCTATGTTAGCGAGAGGTCGCTTCTCTCCGTCTACACACAATACACAGAACAGAAGAACTCATCTGACAACAGCCGCCACCGTCGTTCCTCATACTGTTGCTGCCATCCTTGATCCCATCCCGTCCGCCGCGTACACGGTCGACGGGAGAGCAGGCCTCCGAAACCCCGCCTCTCCGTTTCCTGTACGGGAGAGGGGCGATTAGGTTTTTGGGGAGCGTCACCTACGCGACTGCTCGCCAATCTTCATCCACTACGTCGTCTACTTCCTCAACGTCCGCGTCGCCTTTGCCTTCACCACGAGCACCGACGCCGAGATCGAGAAGGCTGCCGCTGACAAGAGGATCGCCGACGATGCTGCTGCTTCCGCTTCGGCCAATTGGCCAACTGTCGGGTATAACATGTTTATACCCCTCCTATTGATTTCATTACTTGATCTACTAGTGATTTGCGTATACGTATCTACTACATGTCTAGTACACGATTACACTGTTAAGTTTCAGTATGTCATTAGCACCATATACGTCATGATTTTAGTTAATACTTGGATTAATATAATTGGAAAATTGCTTATATTCTCAACAGCAAGTTTGGAGTAGAAAAGTTGTTGGGCTGAAGGATGATCATGCGTTTTAGGAAAGCAATGCAACCCACGCAGTGTGATAGGTAACAGGCCGACTTCATCACACGCGGGATAACAAATGGTTGGGAATTCGAACGAGCGGCCTGTGGCTGAAGACGGAGAGAGGCCTGCAAACGGCCACGCTGGTAGAGAAGGAGGCGGATCGTAGATTGTCCATGGGTTCCATCATGGCTAACGGGACATGGGAAATCACGGAACGTCCTTATGGTTGTAAACCGTAAGGATGTAAGTGGGTGTTAAAAAGAAGCTTAGACCCGATGATACGATTGAAAAGTACAAGGCTAGGCTTGTGGCCAAGTGCTATGCCCATAAAGAAGAGTAAGATTTCTTCGATACTTATTCACCTGTGGCCAGACTGACCACCATACGAGTTTTACTCTCGTTGGCGGCCTCGCATGGTCTTCTCGTCCATCAAATGGATGTTAAGACGGCTTTCCTAAATGGAGAGCTAGACGAGTAAATCTATATGCAACAGCCAGATGGCTTTGTATTAGATGGCCAGGACGGAAAGGTGTGTAAGTTACTGAAATCTTTATATGGACTAAAACAAGCACCTAAGCAATGGCATGAGAAATTCAATACAACTTTAACCTTTGTTGGATTTGTTGTTAATGAAGCTGACAAATGCGTATACTACCGCCATGGTGGGGGCGAAGGAGTTATATTGTGCTTGTATGTTGATGACATAATTATTTTTGGGACCAACCTCAAAGTCATTGAGTAGGTCATGTCGTTTCTATCTCAAAAATTTGAGATGAAAGACCTTGGTGTGCCTGATGTTATTCTGAACATCAAGCTACTGAGAGATAATGAGGGTGGGATTACACTTTTGCAATCCCATTACGTTAAGAAGATTTTGAATCGATTTGGATATTCAGACTGCAAAACTTCTCCAACGCCATATGATCCTAGTGTGCAGGTTCGAAAATTCACAGCTAAGGATCAACTGAGGTACTCTCAAGTAATTGGTTTACTCATGTACCTAGCTAGCGTGACAAGGCCTGACATCATGTTTGCTGTGTGCAGACTTAGCCGTTTTGTTTCCAATCCGGATGATGTGCATTGGCATGCTGTCGAAAGAATTATGCGCTATCTGAAAGGTACCGAGAACTACGGACTTCAATATTCCGGAAGCCCGTCAGTGCTTGAAAGGTACTGTGATGCGAACTGGATCTCTGATGCTGATGAGATGAAAGCCACAACAGGGTATGTGTTTACCCTTGGAGGTGGTGCAGAATTAACAGCATTAGACACATCTGGTGTCGGAGCAGGATGGCTTCGAGATCTTTTGATGGACTTGCCACTGGTTGAAAAGCCAGTTCCGGCTATCCTTATGAACTGTGATAACCTAACAGTGATTGTCAAGGTTAAGAGTTTAAAGGACAACATGCAGTCCAACAAACACATAAGAATGAGATTAAAAACTGTCAGAAATTTAAGAAACTCCGGAGTTATAGCGTTGGATTATATCCAGTCGTCTAAGAATCTGGCAGATCACTTTACTAAAAAGCTATCACGTGTTGTGATAGAAAGTGCATCGAGGGAGATGGATATGAAACCCACATGAGTTGCCATGTTAGTAACCCAACCTATGTGATCGGAGATCCCGTGAAGTAGGACGTGGGAAAACAAGCTATTGGTTAACTGAATAGAGTAAACTATACTAACCCACTCCGTTGAGATGCAATACTCTCGGTTTTACTGTATGGCAGGTTGACGTATGTCTTAATGTGTTACAAAGCTTTGCATAAGCAAGACGCTATCCTACAGAGCGATGTTTGGAGGAACACACCTATGTGAACCTAACTGCTGGTCACAGTCTATGAGATTAGGGTGATCTCTAGTAAGTTCAAGAAAAGGTCAGGAGTGACTAATACGCTCCACCCGAGGGTTCAGCCTTCGGCAGCCTAGTACTGGTAAGACAGTTAGTTAAACTACTTTACGCCAAACTGACAATTCAAGGCCTAGTCCAATGTCAGTTGTGAAGGAGTGTAGCTAATTGCTATAGGTAGAGTTCAACCTTAACAGGTCTCTACTGAAAATACTATTATATCAAAATAGTGTTTGGAACAAATGATAACATCATGGGCCTTTGGGATCTGGTGGGGGATTGCTGAAATAATGGGCCTTTTAACCTATTTAACAATTTCTGAAAATCTCTAAGGCCTATGCTGTAATGGCAAGTGGTGGGACTTTAGTCCCATACTGCTAGTTTAGTGAGATGTGCATCAGCTTATATACTGAGCCATTCTACTACTAGTATAAGTTGGTATGAGGTATGAGGAGAATGGCTGTGTACCACACGCGCGCTCCTCCTCCGTCGCCCGCCTCGCCACGCCTCGCCTCGTCACGACGCGCCGCGGGTTGCGGGAATCTCGCCGAGCCGATGTGTTCTTTTTGTCACGCATGAATAAAATGTCAACGGCACGAAACGTTTTGTGTTAATGAGATTGATTTCTAGCTGAAACGTTTTGTACGTTTTCAGTCTTAACGGCAATTCATTACGGGCGTTTCGGCTGGACGTTTGCCTCCTGCGTCTGTGCCTATGTTAGCGAGAGGTCGCTCCTCTCCGTCTACACACAATACACAGAACAGAAGAACTCATCTGACAACAGCCGCCACCGTCGTTCCTCGTACTGTTGCTGCCATCCTTGATCCCATCCCGTCCGCCGCGTACACGGTCGACGGGAGAGCAGGCCTCCGAAACCCCGCCTCTCCGTTTCCTGTACGGGAGAGGGGAGATTAGGTTTTTGGGGAGCGTCACCTACGCGACTGCTCGCCAATCTTCATCCACTACGTCGTCTACTTCCTCAACGTCCGCGTCGCCTTCGCCTTCACCATGAGCACCGACGCCGAGATCGAGAAGGCTGCCGCTGACAAGAGGATCACCGACGATGCTGCTACTTCCGCTTCGGCCAATTGGCCAACTGTCGGGTATAACCTGTTTATACCCCTCCTATTGATTTCATTACTTGATCTACTAGTGATTTGCGTAGATGTATCTACTACATGTCTAGTACACGATTACACTGTTAAGTTTCAGTATGTCATTAGCACCATATACGTCATGATTTTAGTTAATACTTGGATTAATATAATCGGAAAATTGCTTATATTCTCAACAATCCAAAAACCTAATTTGTGTAGGCAATTTTCGATCCAAGGTTTTGCTGCTGCACTGAAACCAACCCCATTTACGGGGACATACTTCAAGCGTTGGCAGACCAAAACCATCTTATGGCTCACTGCTATGAGCGTGTTCTGTGTCGCCGGTGTCACTCCCACTGGAACGATTACTCCTGAACAGGAGAAGGCGTTCAGGGAGGGCACCGTCGTCTTTGTTGGAGCCGTTCTGAGCGTGATCGGAGATAAGTTGGTTAACGCATATTTACATGTGCGGGTTACCAAGGACTTGTGGGAGGCGCTTGAATCTAAATTCGGCGCAACCGATGCCGGAAGCGGGATGTATACCATCAAGCAGTTCCATGATTACAAGATGGTTGAAAACCGTTCTGTAATGGAGCAGGTTCATGAGATACAATGCATCGCAAAAGAGCTTGAGCTTCTCAAGTGTGATCTACCGGGCAAATTTGTCGCGGGATGCATTATCGCTAAGCTGCCTAATTCATGGAGGAGCTTTGCCACTACTCTGAAACATCAGAGGCGTGAATTCTCTGTTGAGGATGTCATTGGCCATCTGAGTGTTGAGCAGAATTCAAGGGCAAAGGACTTGCATGGAAAAAGTGAAAGTACTTCTGCTGCCAAGGTACAGAAGAACTTCAACTCCCACAAGCATAAGGGAAAAATTGTTGTCCAACAGAATACTGACTTCAAGAAGAAGGGTAACAAACCCTTCAAGAAGGATAAGAAGAAAGGTGCATGCTACACCTGTGGTTCAGAAGAACATTGGGCTCCTAAGTGTCCCAAGAAGTTCAAGAAACCAGGACAAGACTCCAATTCTGTCAACATGATTGTGAGCAACAATGAGAATGGTGCATCCGGGTACGGTAATTTGTTTACTGTATTTTCAGTTTGTCAGTCTACCGAATGTTGGATTGACAGAGGTGCAAATACTCATGTGTGTGCTGACATTTCATTGTTCTCTTCTTATTAGGCCATAGGGAACGGATCCATATTGATGGGGAATGGAGCGAGTGCTTCTGTTCTTGGTGTTGGCACGGTCGATCTGAAGTTTACTTCAGGACGGATCGTGCAGCTCAAGAATGTGCAGCATGTCCCCGCCATCAAGAAGAATCTCGTTAGTGGCTCCCTTCTATGTAAAGAAGGGTTTAATTTGGTATTCGAGTCTAATAAAGTAGTTCTTACGAAATATGGACTGTTTGTTGGAAAAGGTTATGAATGCGGAGGCATGTTCCGCTTTTCTCTTGCTGATTTCTGTAATAAAGTCCTGAACAATATTAATTCGAATGTTAATGAAACAGAAGTTTGGCATTCACGTCTTTGTCACATTGGTTTCGGTTGTATGACATGGCTAGCAAAACTAAGTTTAATCCCATCTTTCACTTTAGCCAAAGGTTCTAAATGTCTTTCGTGTGTTCAAGCAAAGCAACCTCGCAAGCCTCGTAAAGCTGCGGAGAAAAGACACTTGGCACCGTTAGAACTTATACATTCTGATCTTTGTGAGATGAATGGTTTGTTGACTAAAGGTGGAAAGAGATACTTCATGACACTAATAGATGATTCCACTAGATTTTGCTATGTATATTTGTTAAGCACTAAAGATGAAGCTCTTCACTACTTTAAAATTTATAAGGCAAAAGTTGAGAATCAATTTGAAAAGAAAATTAAACACATTCGGTCAGATCGTGGTGGAGAGTATTTCTCGAATGAGTTTGACTCTTTCTGTATGGAACATGGCATTATTCATGAGAGGACGCCTCCCTATTCTCCCCAGTCAAATGGGGTTGCCGAACGGAAAAACCGTACTCTAACTGATTTGGTTAACGCCATGTTAGATACATCGGGATTATCCAAGGCATGGTGGGGGGAGGCGCTATTAACGTCATGTCATGTCCTGAATAAAGTTCCAACAAAAGACAATGAACTCACTCCCTATGAACAATGGGAGAAGAGAAGGACAACACTCTCATAATTACGTACTTGGGGCTGTTTGAAGAAAGTCAATGTGTCGATCCCCAAAAAGCGTAACTTGGACCTAAGACTATGGACTGTGTTAATTTGGGCTACGCTAAGAATAGCGTTGGCTATAGATTCTTGGTAGTGAAATCTGAAGTACCTGACGTGAAGGTCGGTACAGTTATGGAGTCTAAAGATGCTACTTTCTTTAAGGATGTAGTTCCTATGAAAGATATGAAGAGCACTTCTGGACAGGAATCTAAGAAAACTCCTGAGCCTGCCATTCCTATGCAATATTATGAACAAACCCATGATGAAAATCCTGAGAAGGATGATGAGGAAACCCTTGGTAGGGGCAAGCGACAGAGGACCGCAAAGTCCTTTGGTGATGATTTCCTTGTGTACCTTGTGGATGACACTCCCACTTCTATTTCAGAGGCTTATGCATCTCTGGATGCTGATTACTGGAAAGAAGCAGTCCGTAGCGAGATGGATTCCATCATGGCTAACGGGACATGGGAAATCACGGAACGTCCTTATGGTTGTAAACCGTTGGGATGTAAGTGGGTGTTCAAAAATAAGCTTAGTCCCGATGGTACGATTGAAAAGTACAAGGCTAGACTTGTGGCCAAGGGCTATGCCCAGAAAGAAGAGGATTATTTCTTCGATACTTATTCACCTGTGGCCAGACTGACCACCATACGAGTTTTACTCTCGTTGGCGGCCTCGCATGGTCTTCTCGTCCATCAAATGGATGTTAAGACGGCTTTCCTAAATGGAGAGCTAGACGAGGAAATCTATATGTAACAGCCAGATGGCTTTGTATTAGATGGCCAGGAAGGAAAGGTGTGTAAGTTACTGAAATCTTTATATAGACTAAAACAAGCACCTAAGCAATGGCATGAGAATTCAATACAACTTTAACCTCTGTTGATTTTGTTGTTAATGAAGCTGACAAATGCGTATACTATCGCCATGGTGGAGGCGAAAGAGTTATACTGTGCTTGTATGTTGATGACATACTGATTTTTGGGACCAACCTCAAAGTTATTGAGGAGGTCAAGTCGTTTCTATCTCAAAACTTTGAGATGAAAGACCTTGGTATGGCTGATATTATTATGAACATCAAGCTACTGAGAGATAATGAGGGTGGGATTACACTTTTGCAATCCCATTACGTTGAAAAGATTTTGAGTCGATTTGGATATTCAGACTGCAAAACTTCTCCAACGCCATATGATCCTAGTGTGCAGATTCGAAAATTCACAGCTAAGGATCAACTGAGGTACTCTCAAGTAATTGGTTTACTCATGTACCTAGCTAGCGTGACAAGGCCTGACATCATGTTTGCTGTGTGCAGACTTAGCCGATTTGTTTTCAATCCGGGTGATGTGCACTGGCATGCTGTCGAAAGAATTATGCGCTATCTAAAAGGTACTGAGAACTACGGACTTCAATATTCCGAAAGCCCGTCACTTCTTGAACGGTACTGTGATGCGAATTGGATCTCTGATACTGATGAGATGAAAGCCACAACAGGGTATGTATTTACCCTTTGAGGTGGTGTTGTTTCCTGTAAGTCTTGCAAGCAAACGATCCTGACGAGATCGATAATGGAAGCAGAATTAACAGCATTGGACACATCTGGTGTCGAAGCAGGATGGCTTCGAGATCTTTTGATGGACTTGCCAGTGGTTGAAAAGCCAGTTCCGGCTATTCTTATGAACTGTGATAACCTAACAGTGATTGTTAAGGTTAAGAGTTCAAAGGCATGCAGTCCAACAAACACATAAGAATGAGATTAAAAGTTGTCAGACATTTAAGAAACTCCGGAGTTATAGCGTTGGATTATATCCAGTCGGTTAAGAATCTGGCAGATCCCTTTACTAAAGGGCTATCACGTGTTGTGATAGAAAGTACATCGAGTGAGATGGGTATGAAACCCACATGAGTTGGCATGGTAGTAACCCAACCTATGTGATCGGAGATCCCGTGAATTAGGACCTGGGAAAACAAGCTATTGGTTAACTGAATAGAGTAAACTATACTAACCCACTCCGTTGAGATGCAATACTCTCGGTTTTACTGTATGGCAGGTTGACGTATGTCTTAATGTGTTCGAAAGCTTTACATAAGCAAGACGCTATCCTACAGAGCGATTTTTGGAGGAACACACCTATATGAAGCTGACTGCTGGTCACAGTCTATGAGATTAGGGTGATCTCTAGTAAGTTCAAGAAAAGGTCAGAAGTGACTAATATGCTCCACCCGATGGGTCAGCCTTCGGCAGCCTAGTACTGGTAAGACAGTTAGTGAAACTACTTTACGCCAAACTGACAATTCAAGGCCTAGTCCATTGTCAGTTGTGAAGGAGTGTAGCTAATTGCTCTAGGTAGAGTTCAACCTTAACAGGTCTCTACTGAAAATACGGGTATATCAAAACAGTGTTTGGAACAAATGATAACATCATGGGCCTTTGAAATCTGGTGGGGGATTGCTGAAATAATGGGTCTTTTAACTCATTTAACAATTTCTGAAAATCTCTAAGGCCTATGCTGTAATGGCAAGTGGTGGGACTTTAGTCCCATACTGCTAGTTTAGTGAGATGTGCATCAGCTTATATACTGAGCCATTCTACTACTAGTATAAGTTGGTATGAGGTATGAGGAGAATGGCTGTGTACCACACGCGCGCACCTCCTCCGCCGCCCCCCTCGCCTCGTCACGACGCGCCGCGGGTTGCGGGAATCTCGCCGAGCCGATGTGTTCTTTTTGTCACGCATGAATAAAATGTCAACGGCACGAAACGTTTTGTGTTAATGAGATTGATTTCTAGCTGAAACGTTCTGTACGTTTTCAGTCTTAACGGCAATTCATTACGGGCGTTTCGGCTGGACGTTTGCCTCCTGCGTCTGTGCCTATGTTAGCGAGAGGTCGCTCCTCTCCGTTTACACACAATACACAGAACAGAAGAACTCATCTGCCCACTGCCGCCACCGTCGTTCCACATACTGTTGCTGCCATCGTTGATCTCATCCCGTCCGCCGCGTACACGGTCGACGGGAGAGCAGGCATCCGAAACCCCGCATCTCCGTTTCCTGTACGGGAGAGGGGCGATTAGGTTTTTGGGGAGCGTCACCTACGCGACTGCTCGCCAATCTTCATCCACTACGTCGTCTACTTCCTCAACGTCCGCGTCGCCTTCGCCTTCACCATGAGCACCGACGCCGAGATCGAGAAGGCTGCCGCTGACAAGATGATCGCCGACGATTCTGTTGCTTCCGTTTCGGCCAATTGGCCAACTGTCGGGTATAACCTGTTTATACCCCTCCTATTGATTTCATTACTTGATCTACTAGTGATTTGCGTAGATGTATCTACTACATGTCTAGTACACGATTAAACTGTTAAGTTTCAGTATGTCATTAGCACCATATACGTCATGATTTTAGTTAATACTTGGATTAATATAATCGGAAAATTGCTTATATTCTCAACAGCAAGTTTGGAGTAGAAAAGTTGTTGGGCTGAAGGATGATCATGCGTTTTAGGAAAGCAATGCAACCCACGGCCAACCTCATCACACGCGGGATAACAAATGGTTGGGAATTCGAACGAGCGGCCTGTGGCTGAAGACGGAGAGAGGCCTGCAAACGGCCACGCTGGTAGAGAAGGAGGCGGATCGTAGATTGTCCATGGGCCGGTGGGCGTGCGGTTGGCAACTGGGGAGCGCAGCGCACGGGCGGCACGGGCGGCGACGACGGCGTGTCCTGTTCGCCGTAGCACAACACCGCCGTGACCACCACCAGCAGCGCGGGCACGCACAGCCAGTGCGGCCGGCCGATCGGTCTATCATTTTTTTTGAGCATTCTACGGCGGACCAAAGGGTCGGTCTATCATGATTCATGGCGATGCCCGGTTCGTGATACACGACGCATACAAACGTCGCCATCCGACAGCCCAAATGCCACCTCCCCCTGCCTACAAAGAGGACAAATTTTCTTGAGATCGAGGACCATGCATGAGATCTCGAGGCGTGCTAGCCAGTGGCTGCGTATTGCCGTGTCCAAAACCAGGGGGTTGATTATTGCGATCGAGCCGTGAGCCGTCGTCCTCACCCAGCGACAAGCTGTTCGAGAGAACAGTGCGCGCGCTTGGCTGTGGAAAGAAGCTGGGAACAGACGAAAATGGAGGGAGACAGGCGCGCGATGGACGGTCACCGCGTGATTAATCGCCGCCGTCGCATTCGCTCCTGAGGTGCTTCGCACTTGTTAGATAGATTCTCATCGACGCCTTCGCACGTGCGTGCACGAGTCGGTAGCTGGAAGACGAGCCAGCGACACAGTAAACGATTTCAGGACAAGCCAAACAAAAACTTGCACTTCAGCCTTCAGGCTTCAGGGCTCGCTTGGAATATAGTTTAGATTTTCGCTCCGTGTAGATATCCTGGCATTTCACTCAACTGACCGGATTTTTAGGAGGAGCTAAGCACCTCTCCGTAGAACTACATGACAACTTTCGCTAAAATGCCCGGCATCCAAGCGGGGTCTAAAGGGAGTGACAAATAGTAAAATGTTTCCCTCCAGTGGGTTCACCTATGTGATGTCCATGCCAATATTCTTTCTAACTACGTCAAGGCGATAAGCCTTTAATTAAGGCTTTTTGACAAATTTCGAAGAGGCGTGTTGTGGGCTGCTAGTGATAAGTGAGTGCCGACAAGTGCAATGTTTGTTTATCGAAGATCTGTCGTTGTAAGCGTTTGGGAGGGGGGTGGATGTCGCCAATAGCGTTTTTAGATACATTCACTTTTGGTCGGATTTAAGACAATTATATTTTAAAATGGAGGGACCACGTGATTCTAACAGGGGTTCAACGCTTCCATACTCTTGCATATACTGGAGTCGAAGTCTTACTGTGTAAGAAAACAATAATTTTAGGCAGTGCAATTTTTTTAAAACTAAAGGTAAAAGCTTTGCCTTATTCATTAATACAAGAAAAATTTATCAATCGTATGGTGATGTTGCAAGGTAGACTTTGATATTGTGAACGTATTAATCCGCCGTCAGGGAATTAAAGAAAACCACAATAACACGTCAAGGAGCTCTCTATCTCATTGGTACAATTTTGATAAGTCTATGAAGAAAGTATGCGATCAGTGCATGAGGTGATCGATCGGTAACGTGACCTGCATGTAAAGCGCTTAGCTATGCCAGACTAGGCGAAGAATCCTTCCACTCGATGGATTAGGATGGAGGAAGAAGAATCCCATATTCCCATTCCTCGTCGGTCGGATTAAGCCGGCCGGGCACCAACCACCAAAGTTGCTATCTTTTCTTTTTTTGAACAAAGCTGCTATCTTTTTTCATGTCTCCCATACTACTAGTACTGCATATAGCAAACGAAACATAATTAACCCGACAGATTAAACACGGGGTCGATCTGATGCGTCAATTGGTAACTGCGATTGATTGCTGGGTTGGCTGGCCACACCTGTCACCATTTGATTCCAAGCTAAACTTGGTATTTTTTTCTATTTTTCTTACGATGTCTACGATTTGTCTTTGGTGATTTCACCGGTCTCAAAATTTGTTGGCTACTCTTTCAAAGATGCGCATAGGAATAAAATGTATGTATATATTTATATATAGGAGTAAACGTGCGTATATGTGAATTGTGAACACCTACATTTCTATTGTGTTCACGCATTACAAGTTACATATTGTAATATATTGAAGTCATCAATTTTCTATTTGTATCTAGGAGTCTTCTTTTAATCTCAAAGACTCCATTCAATTCGAAGTGTAAGACGTCCTGCTAGAAGACAAGTGAACTCTACTACTCGTTGTAGACCTTGTTGATCAACCTCTCAAAACCAATAACAAAGAAGTCCCAAAGTCTACTCCGTTTGGGCGACACACGAACCTTAGCGCACCGCTAGCCCTTGTGCCTTCCTGTGCCACTAAATTCGGTTAGTGTCGATGACTATGGTGCCCTGGGGAGTCATATTACATCTTGAAGGCATCATCGTGGAGCTAAATTCTCTACCATTGCGAGTGTCATGTGTTCTTTCGATGAAACCCCAAGCTCTGTTGGAGTTGATGACGACTAAACCTATGTTACTAGCTTGTTAACGATAACGACCGGTTTTCCTTATAAATGGTGCCACTCTACTTAGTTATTGGTCCAGATTTTCTTATAAGCTCATTATTCTCAAATAAATAGTTGTAATGCTTCGTTTGGATGTTTGCTTTCGGTCAAGAATGAGGGGTTCGTCTGGAAATAATAATACCTTCTTGTACATCAAGTCGAGCATAATTGATCCGGCCGGCAGATTAAACATGCGGCTGGATCTGAATCAAGGCTTTGTTGTGATTAATTGCAGTTTAAAACTTCAAAAAAAAATTGCAGTTTACTGCTTGGGCTGGTTGTCTAGGCCATGCCCGTCGCCTTGAGATTAATTAGTCTTGAAGTTAGCAAGTTGCAAGCACGTGATGAGCAGATGATTATGAGCCGTCTCGTCAATGTATCTCGTAGGATCCATCACTTTGCACAGTATAGTGGCATGGGACCATGTCACCACCAACCTACCGAGCCAGACCAGCGACGCAGACCACTTCTGAAACTCAGCCTCCTTTTCAACTTCCACCCCATGGCCCGGTCTGGTCACCGCGGACTATCAAGAAGAATGGAGGATGAGAGCATTTTCACCGGCACCTAAATCCCAAACGTTACCTTGCTGACATGCTGATCTCATGAGTCAAACCAGTTCTACTTCCATTGCCGCCCATTGCGGATCGCCGTCTGTTCTGGGCTATTTTGACAACCCCTATCATGGCCGCCCTCCCAACATAACAGTCACGTTTCTTC
Organism: Poa annua; assembly: GCA_026929855.1. NCBI lineage: Eukaryota > Viridiplantae > Streptophyta > Magnoliopsida > Poales > Poaceae > Poa > Poa annua. The sequence continues at coordinate 81,286,560 of CM049433.1, forward strand.
ATCTCGCTCAATAATTCGGTGAGCAAAGACGTGAACGACGAGGTTGTCTTTGTCGAGTCGTCTGCGCTGTGGAAGGCATTTTGAAGCGTCCAAGGTGTGTGTTCTGTTGATGTGCCTATTTATTGTGGTGACAACTGTTTGCCCATTTATAGTGTGGGTGACCAGATGAATTATATTTTTGCTCATTTATTATGCCATGAATTGTGTTTGTTTATTTATTTATTATGTGGCAGCTAGATGAATTGTGTTTGCTCATTTAATATGCCTACGGCCAGATGAATTGTGTTTGTGCATTGTGTTTTGTTGTAGAAGGACGCCACCGAGGCTATGATCAACTTAACTTCTCGGCGGAGGTGGCTATGAAGGCATCGGCCAGGCCAATGATTTTGGCCAGGGCAAAGATGGAGAAGGCGACCAGGGTGAACATAGAGAGCCCGGTCAGGGCGATTCTGTGGATGTGCATGGCGTCGAGACCGACGAGACGAACAAGAGGCCAGACTTGGAGCACCATGAAGGACGAATTGCCGTGCGACTCATGGATGGCGGTAACACGTACGACAAACCCGTGACTCGTATTGAAGACGCATTCACAAGGATTATAACGAAAGGAAGGCATATCAACCAAATGACATGCTCGCCGGTCGCAATACGAAATCATTAAAACCCTATGGGGCGTCATGCAAAGGCTTTGCAATGGCTAAATTTGTGAGGTTCGAGTTTTATGATGTATGGCCGGATTTGAGACTTGTTCCCGTGCGACCGAGACTTTTTTTTATCATGAATGCATCTCATTGACATATGATTAGAAATAGAAACTATCGAGTATCCATCCGAACCGGTCTTGGGTGGGATGTTCCGGTCCCATCATCCACCGGCGTGGCAATTGAAGTTTGTGCAATTGCCGGTATAAGTTCCAGCCATGCCTCGTCAGCACAAGCCACGTGGGATGACCACGGGGACCAAACTTCCCACGATGACCAAACCGGACGTGCGGGTGGTGGAGTTGCAGGCTCGTCGTCCTCCGCCGATGCGTCCTCCTCTTCATGCTCCGGCTCGGCCACCACGATCTCTTTCTCCATCCGGAACGAGGTATGGGTGGTGTTGCACGGAGAAAATATATACGACGCGCAACCGACATCGATACGGACGACGGACAAGGTTAAAATTATATGCGAAACAGCGCTAACGCCACCGGATCGCTGGAGCGTCATTGGACAGAGCAGAGCAGATAGTTCTGCACGCGAGTGGTTTACGTACAGATTTGAGAAACAAATGAAAAATGGAAGAAGAAATCAAAGAGAGGAAGAAGTCGTCTTGTGTGTGGCACGAAAATAAACGGAGAGGAGGCGAGGGCGAGGGCGAGGGCGAGAGCGTGTAAAATCCTGGCCACCACACGGGCCCGCGCGCGGTCAGGACGCAGTCCGGTGCTGACACGCGCGGAGAGAGTCCAGATGGAAATCCTCGACGTCCGCGCCCGAAACTCCCCAGCGCCGTCTCCGCCACAACCTGGAGCTGGAGGAGACACCTCTCCCTTCCTTCTCCAATCCAATCTGCCTTCTTCTTCTTCTTCTTCTTCTTCTTCTTCTTCCTTCTCCTCCTCTACCACGCTGCCTGCTACCGGCTACGGGGACGCCTTGGCTATATATACAACCCGGGCACAAACATCTCTGGCCTCTCTGCCCTCCGCCACTTCCGAGCACACCTGTCGTGAGTAATCCACCCATCTCTGCGCATCCTGCCTGTTTCATTGATTTGCTGACGATGCTTCTCAAACTGATGATTCGTTGCAGAAACCTACTGCCGCGCGCGGGTTGCAGTGCTGGCGCTCGTTTGCTGATGTTCATCTAATCCACCGGTGAGGATTCTTCAGAATCTGTCCGCGGAGAAGGACGAAAGAAGGAGAACCGGAGACCAAACTCCGAATCCGCTCGATTCCATTGGCCATTGGTCACGGTGAGTTCCTTCTTTGACTCAGACTCTCACTCTGATTCCGGGTCTGCCTGTGTTTTGCTTCGTGGACTTGAAATCGACGAATTTGTTTTGTTAACGATTGCGCTTGCCTGGTCGCGTGCGTCTTACCCTTAATAAAGAATTTGGCATTTGCAAAATAATGCTTCATTTCATCTTACTAGCTGGCTCGTGTTTCTGCTGCTCCGTGTTGATCCTTAGATCTCATTGCGCACTCTCGGGTCGTCTCACTCAACATGCGAGTTCGTTAGGAAATCTACAGAGAAATGCCCGACGAGAGTAGATTGTCCCAATGGCTAGGTCCATGTTTGTCGCCAGGACCGCGCCGTAGGCACATGTTCCTTGTCCAATTATTGTTCTTCCTTTTGGTCGGTAGTTTTGACCGTAACCGGCAGGAGCTCTGCCATTGCATTAGTAGAAGAAAGAATTGATCCAGTTTAGAAGGGGAAACCGGACCCAAACCCATACAAAGCACGGTTAATTACGGGAACCGGCGAAAAACCACTCAAAACACTATGAATGAATTAAGGCACGTCATCGGAGCCGGAAACAAGACTCCCTAGGCCCAAGTCCATCGGAGATACCTTGTAATCGCCAACACGAAGCAACACCACCCGGAGATCACTCACCCAACAAATGGAGAGCTTGCGCCTAGCCATAGGAAAGCAGCCACTAACCATTAACTTGTACCAACTCACGAATTGCCTGGAGCGCCATCGGCGAAGATGGTTGCTTGCACAATCGAAGAAAAGGCTTCATCTTGTCTTGCACATCTTTCTCGGAGCCTTTCTTCAAAGCATGCCCCTTCGGAAGTTCTCCAAAAGACTCTGCCAATCTGAACTCAGCGCGCTTGGCTACTGAAATGACACACTCTTTGTTCTTCTTGTCCAACCGGATGCTTCGTCGCTCGACCAAAGAGGGAACATCCATCCGAAGCTGCTTGTCCTTGGGCATGTCAGCAATCTCACGACAGAGCTCCATCATCAAAGAAGGCAATGCCTTCTCTTGTGGCTCAATCGTGTCAAACTGAGCCATCACCTTGGCTATCTTCTCTTCCGGACTAGGGGTATCAGAACCCTCCAACTCCTCCAATGCCAAAGTCATCTCCACTCCAACGTCTTTCATCGGGGGCCCCTGCATCACCGGGGAGACATGCGCCGAAGCAACAAAAGGCGTGAAGGTGGAATCCAGGGCAAGAGCCGACGCGGGAAGGCTCACACCTCTGGGAGAGTATGACCCAAATCGCTCAACCCCGCAGCCAGCCCGCTCTACGGGAACCTCACCAATTGAGCTAGCAAGCAAATCCACCTCAGCCAGCTCCAAGCTCTTGCAAGAAGCCACAACTTCATCAACCTTGCCATGCTCCTCCATGCCTTGAAGCACCATCTTCGGTAGGACAATGTCCAATTCAGGAGAGTCATCCACCGACTGCGCCATCACACCATCAGACACCCCAACGGTCGCACCATCAGACACGTCGAGCGGCTCCGATTCAACAACCTTGTCCAAGGAATCGATGAAAGCAAGCCTTCCACCGATGGCTTCCATCAGCTCCCAAAGGCCCGAGACTTGCTCATACCAACCCTGCACAGCGGCGACCAACTCACGAAGGGGCAGGAACACCTCCTCCAATGGAGCTGTGAACATGGCCTGAAGCTCAGTGCTGAGTGCCTCCGCTTGAGCTGCAAGGAGAGGCCCCAAAACTGCCACCAGACTAGCCACAGGCGCAGCATTCCCCGGCCCAGCCACCAGGTTGGGCGCATCCGGAGCGACAACCGTCGCCCACGAGCGCTGAGGTTGACGAAGAGGGCCCGTGGGAGAACGGCTGCCAGAGCGAGGTGCGAGGCCATCAGGCTTGTCCCTAGAGAGGCACGGAGGTGCAGGAGGCTTTTGGTTGGTAGTCACTAGTCATAACAAGAGAACTACAGTAGCAGGTCTTCTTTCTTTGAAGTAAGAAGATTGGGTAACTAGTAAAAGGGTAATTCGATGGATGTGTGTGTGTTCATCCGAACAGGTAATTGTATACTAGCCATATACACTTCAACAACTACCAACGAACAGGTAATAGGTCATTGTATACTAAAAGGAAGGCAACATACTTCTAACTTTTCACCTCAGAACAACCGCTGCAAGACAAATGCAGAAGTGAAAGGACTGATGTTCATCCGTTTTTGCCAGTGCAAAGTAAAAGAGAAGTTGTTAAAGTACTACAGGGACGCATGTTTGATTCCGTATCCTAATAAATGATCTCCTCGGACAAAACGGAAGCGTCACTCCGTTGCCACGTCTTAGTTATGCAGGTTCTAGTTTGTTGTGTTGCTACCTGGCTTTGGATCTTAGTTTTCACATCTGGCAACCAATCGATTACTCCAGATGTTGAACTACCTTCATATTGTAGCTACTTCCACGATGTTAATGTTATCTCTGATTCAGCCGACCTCCTACGAGATTTTGTCCAATTGTCTGTAGATTAATGTAGTTGCAACCAACGACCGGTCAATTAGTCAAGCAGCAGCTATTTAGCACGTTTGTAACTGAATTTACGTCAGACTGAAATTTACCCTCCAGTGAGTCAGTGACGCATGGATATTTTTATTTAGTTCTTTTTTACAGTATTCTCTTTGAGATCCACTGTTAGAAGCCACTCATTGGACAACGGGCATCCGCATTGCGTGGATGGATTCCTGAACAAAATTGATATATTGATGCTGAATCGTGTGAACACGCACTGAATGATTGGCCAAATCCTACTATTATTTTTTAGGGGGCGCTACATCGCTGTCTTTCCCTCTTTCCTAGTACGTTAGACTGCAACTCAGTCATCCGGTTGTACCAGAATAAATACAGAAAATAGTTTCCTGATCCTGCTTATGTAATACGGAGTAGCATTGTGGTAATGCGCTCTAATTAATACTGCAGTTTTAGGGCATGTACAATGGTTGATAAGACAATCTTATCTTAAACCTGCCACATACTCAAGATACAACAAAAAAACATGGTGTACAATGGGTCATTTTTTAGTCATATCTTTTCTACCAATTATGCCTAAATTTGTGGTGAGACAATTGTTGTTAAGAGATCATCTCTTAGCTAACAGAAGGCAAAACTCCTTTTCTCGTTTCTCTCTCTTCCAACTCAGCAATTATCCTATGTTGCAATGCTAAGATAAGACCATTGTACATGCCCTTACTTTTTCTTTACATGTCATCTAATCATTTCTCTTCTCGGTTCTAGATTTAGGTACTGAAACAGCAGGATGGTTAACTTTGGAAAGAAGTTGGCGGCAGACCAAGTAGAAGAATGGAAAGGGTATGGCTTTTCTTGGAGTGTTTCTGGAAAGTTTTTTATTTAATCTTTTTTGGGTAGAAGATTTTGTTTTTCTTATTCGTATTAAATGCCATAGATATTACTCCAATATAAAACATCTGATTTGTATCCATCATTCCATCCTATACCATTTGCCTCTATCTTGTAATGAAATGAAAAACTAGAGATCCATCTAACTCTTGTAGTTCTATGACGATGTTAATAAATTTCTACAGCGATCTTACAAGATTTTTTTCATTCTATTTCTAGGTACTACATTAATTACAAATTGATGAAGAAAATGTTAAAGCAATACGTTCAGCAGACCCAAATTGGTGGCAAAGATTGCGAGCAAATACTTAAAGAGTTCTCGAGGATTCTTGATGATCAGGTATGCAGAGAGTGGTTTCTCTTGAAATTATGGTCTTTCGGAGCTACTTATCCATTCTATCTCCCGCTGCATCATAAACTTGGTCTTTTCAATGGGGTAGATCGTTTTGATTAGCTAAAGACTCGTATGTATTCCTCTAATTCAGATTGAAAGGATTGTGCTATTTCTGCTACAACAACAAGGCCACCTTGCTAACAGGATTGAGGAATTGGGAGCACAGCGTGCTGCTATTTCGCGACAGGTTGATACATCAAGGGTTTTTGAACTCCGTGAGGCTTACAGGGAAGTCGGGAGAGATCTTGTAAAGCTTCTCCGTTTTGTTGACATGAATGCTACCGGTCTGAGGAAGATACTGAAGAAGTTTGATAAGCGCTTTGGTTACAAGTTTACAGATTATTATGTCACCACTCGTGCAAACCATCCTTATTCTCAGCTGCAGCAAGTCTTTAAGCAAGTGGTAATTTGCTGGTATTTTACATTAGCACTGTTTTAAATCAGCATTTCTGCTACTTATCATGCACTTCTACCAATGCAGGGAATTGTAGCTGTTGCAGGTGCTTTATCACGCAACCTTGCATATCTGGAAGATGAACATCGTGGAAGCTTTTTATCTATCTATGATAATCCATCGGTTGTATTGAAGGTAATATGTTTCCACGATTCCACTTTCTTCAGTTCAGTATTTTTTCTGTCCTTTTTTTTTTTGAGACACTGCCTCCTGATTGGATGGCCTATTTTATGTATAGCTGAAGAGTACGGTGTGATTCTTTTCTCTAATATTCAGGACCCTATCATAGACCAAGTAAACCACGCAGTACAGAAACTCACACACGCGACGAATTTTATGCAATACTTGGGGCAACACGCACTTATCGTCCAAGACGATGCTTCTAGTGGATCGGAGGATAATGTCAATGATGAGAGCTACCATTTCATGTCTCTCTTGCTTAACCTAGTGAACACATTTCTTTACATGGTGAACACATATATCATCGTGCCGACTGCAGATGACTACTCAGTGAGCCTTGGAGCTGCGCCAACAGTTTGTGGTATAATTATTGGTTCAATGGCGGTTGCACAAGTGTTCTCTTCGGTTTATTTCAGTGCATGGTCGAACAAGTCCTACTTCAGACCTCTAGTGTTCAGTAGCATTATGCTGTTCTCTGGGAACCTGCTCTATGCATTGGCATATGACCTGAATTCGCTGACAGTACTCCTTATTGGCCGGATACTATGCGGGTATGCATACCTTTTCTCTCTTCGATAAGCTTACCTCTTTATTCCAATGGCATGTGATTTATCCTCTGTATCTTGAAATTTTCTGAAGTTATTACTTTTTTGGTCATACTGACAACAGGTTGGGTTCTGCAAGAGCTGTGAACCGCCGGTATATCAGCGACTGCGTACCTCTCAAGACCAGGCTACAAGCCTCTGCAGGATTTGTCAGTGCTAGTGCTCTTGGAATGGCATGTGGCCCTGGTCTTGCTGGTTTCTTCAGACAAAATTTACGATATACTCGCTCACTTTTAACCAGAGCACGTTGCCTGGATGGATCATGTCCGTCTCTTGGCTTCTTTACTTGGTGTGGCTATGGTTTTCATTCAAAGAGCCAGAACACTTCGCTAAGGCCGTATCCAGTGCACTGCCTTCTGAATCTAGTAAGTCTCAACTAGCAGACCACAGTAGTTACACCTGCCTTCCTTTCCTATCTCTGCGTTTCTCGTATTCCTATGTTTTTCTCACCCTGTGTTTCAAACGGTGCCTAAACTAGTAAAGTACACTAGAATTATTCTTGCACGATAAGGGTGTTGTACTCTGCCACTGGCATTATATTTAGCATCGTCAGGAGTGGTTCTTACATGAACTTAACTTCTTCTAAAAATAGGTCGTCAAGAAAGTGCTAACTTGGAGGAAGGTCTAGCACAACCTTTGCTTATAGGTTCAGAAGACAGGCTGGATGTGAATTCCGAGGATAATGATGATACTGAAGACTCAAAAAAATCCCACGAACCAGCAACATCATTTGTTGCAGCATATAAATTGCTGACACCGTCCGTAAAGGTTTGTTTTTTCCTCTTATGAGCTACTTATCTGCTATTTTTCTGAACCAAATCATACCAAAATAAAGCACATTACCTCGATATTTTATTTCGTGCTCCCGAGCTCCAGTGATGTCACTATTTTAAAAAAGATAAAAAAATATAAAAGCTTAAAAAAATCTGAAACAAATCATGCAAGTTCTCAATGATATATCCTACAAGCGTGCAAAATCTCAATGCAAAATACTTTGGCTTTTGAGCTACACAAAAATGAAAAATGTATAGATCTAAGTATAGTGACCGATGTATAGTTTCAAATCTCCAACTTTTGTCATTTTTGTGTAGCACATATTACAAAACACTCTGCACTCTGATTTTGTACGCTTAAGTATACATCATGACAACATGCGAACTTTATTTCAGTATTTTTTTAAAGTTTAATTTTTTTTGGATTTAATAAAATAGTGGGATCAAAAAGACTTTCGATAAGGTATCAGAATTCCATTACCAGAGACAGAGATACGGTGTCTTGATGTTAATAACTAATTACTTAAAAACAATACAATGCAATTACTAGAAGGAATAAGTTCATGTTTGGTTATGAGGCTATTAGTCAGGATAGATGTTTGTTTAATTTCAAAGAAAGTTTCGCTTCGATCATGCATAGAGCTAAGCCTAGTCTTAGAGAAGGGATGCAGCAATGGTTAGATTCATTGTGAACATTTCATTTGGACTTGTATTTGTAAATATTGGCCTTTGGGCAGTTTATAGAAAATGGAAAATGGAGCAGTAGGGGTTTTCCCTATTGTTAGAGCCTAAAAAAAAAAGAAGGTACTTTTCCATTGACACACATAAACAGACACCACACTCACAGACCACGTCAAATGAAATGGAGCAACCCAGAGAAAATCTTGGAGGTCTCAATCCCTCTTTTCTTTGGACCATTGCATGCTAATGTCTAGGTTTAGCTTCTATGTTGAAACCATGGTCATCTCTATTTTCCTTTGATAATTTCACATCAGCACTTCATTTCTCAGGTACAACTATTGATATACTTTATGCTCAAGTATGCAATGGAAATTTTGCTCTCCGAATCAAGTGTCGTCACTACATACTATTTTAACTGGAATACAAGTGCAGTGGCTATCTTTTTAGCGATTCTTGGGTTGACTGTTCTTCCAGTCAACGCTTTCGTTGGGACCTACGTCACCAATTGGTTTGAGGACAGGTAACTTCCCTGAACCCTGAATTACGAAACTTTTTTTTTCCTTCTAGACGAGGTTAATTTCGACCGTAGCCTGGTTTTAAATATTGATGTGATGTTTCCGTTTCCTTTTCTAAATGTAAATATCTTCATAGATGTACGGAATGCTGGAAATATATGACTTGACATTTTGGTAGAAAATATGTGTATTGATTCTCAACATCGAGTAATCTTCACGTTTTTGAAAGGCTTGTAAAACAAAACCACTTTCGTAAATTGGTGTAGTGTAGATTTTAAACAATTTAGAACGTTCAGGATTTAATGTATGAGTTTTCTAAGTTTAGGGTTCAAGTAGGGACCAAACACCATAGTTTATGGTTAAAACTGGATTTTTCCTGCAAGTATTATGATTGCCATGATGCTTTTCTCACATGTCAGAAATTCAGTATCCAAATACTGTTATATTGTTGAATCGAAATGATAAAATTAAGTGAAGCTACACCATCTTACCTTTTCAAGTACCATAATTGCAATTAGTCTTCGTTCACTCGTTCGAAAGATTTTTGTCACAAAATATTTTTTTGCTCCGCAGGCAAATTCTATTGGCATCTGAAATCATGGTTCTGATTGGCATAATCATGAGCTTCCGTTACACATCTCACTACTCCGTTCCACAATATGTCTCCTCGGCTCTCATCACATTCGTATTCGCAGAGGTGCTCGAAGGTATGAGAACTGTAACCAGATCATTCAGCCCAGCAAGATTGTATCTGAAAAATGCGACTATAAACAAACTCTCCATTGCTCATGAACATTGCAGGAGTAAACCTATCGCTGCTTTCACGAGTCATGTCGTCGAGGCTCTCGCGAGGGACCTACAACGGCGGGCTCCTCTCGACGGAGGCCGGGACACTAGCCCGTGTGGTCGCTGACGCCACGATCACGGGGGCGGGATACCTAGGCACGGACCTGCTCCTCAACGTCACCCTGCTTCCTCCACTTGTGATCTCCATAGTCTCCATTATCGCAACGTTCTGCACATACAACACTCTCTTTTAAGGAGGCAGACCAGCCTTTTTTTTCTCTGTGCACAATGTATAGACAATTAGACAGTCAGAGTTTGTTCCTGCCCAAATTGGGTTTGTATTTTCTCAGTAGTAGTAAGATTGGTTTTCAGGCTTCCATAAACGGTAGAAATGTTGATCTGTCACACGTCGACGTAAGGAAGTGTGTTGTAATGTGCACGGGGCAGATGTAAATTTGTTCAGATTTGTATCGCATGAACTTGCATATTCAGATGACCAGTTTTTTTATGCAATGTGGACAGTTCTTGTTATAAAATGTGGACAGCTTCGTTTTGTGTTGGAAATGCAACATGGATATGCTTCCTGGAGCACACTGACAGGTCAAGTAGTCGTGTCCTTCCGAGCTGGACAATGTTCTACACTGACAGAGCATTTGTGTACTCCACAAAGCAATCCTGGGGCATTAATACTGAGCTCCCAACGGCTGGCCTCCCGGGCGAGAGGCGGATAATTGCGAGGTCCCAAATTCAGGGGGCTCGAGCGTGTTAAATAAACCTGACTGAACCGGGCCGTTTGGAGGAGGCAAGGCGGACGTCCGTCAACCGTTTAGCTGGGCGGTGCCTGATCGGACCCCCGCTGACCTGCTCGCCGCTCGGCGGTAGGTCGCCACGAAACGGGGAAGATGAGCTCAGAGGTTGTTCTGGTGGTTATGGTTAAGCCAGCCGGCCAGTCCTTTTTTCGTACCGCTTCTTTGCCACGCTTGTGGCATGGTCGTCTCAGTGTAGTGTACTGTGTGGTTGGTGTGGTCGTGTGTGTACAACAAGAGCGTGCGTGCCGGGTCGTCGGGCGATTTTACCGGAGCAGCTACCATGGCGCCGCCGCGCGCACCGGTGCTCGGTGAGGGCGATGTATAAAGGAGCATGGTGTCGTAAGGGTTTGGCACACAAGAGCCAGGCTCCATTGCTCCACAGTCGAAGCTTGCATTTGCTCGTCGTACTCACAATGGCGTCCGAGCAGCACTTGGCCATCTACGTCCTCACAAGCTTCTTGGCGCTCCTATGCTGCTCGCAACAAGGTGACTAACTGATTTAATTCTCCCCATCTCGTTCTCTCTGTCCATCATACATGCATTGTTGTGTAATAAAGTTACTGATCATCGCGCGCGCATGCGTAAAACAGCACGAGGCGTCAACTACACGTTCGCGAAGGACGCGAGGACGGCGCCGGCAGTGTCGTACTACGACTACATCATCGTGGGCGGCGGGACGGCGGGGTGCCCGCTGGCCGCGACCCTATCCCGGCGCTTCCGCGTGCTCCTGCTGGAGCGAGGCGGGTCGCCGTACGACGACCAGCGGGTGGAGAACATGACCCACTTCATGTCCACGCTGGCGGACCAGTCGGCGGGGTCGCCGGCGCAGCGGTTCGTGTCGGAGGACGGCGTGATCAACTCGCGCCCCAGGGTGCTGGGCGGCGGAAGCTGCATCAACGCCGGGTTCTACACGCGGGCCAGCGACGAGTACGTGCTGGACGTCGGGTGGGACCTCGAGGCCACCAAGGCGGCGTACCGGTGGGTGGAGGACGTGGTGGCGTTCCACCCGGAGCTCGGACCCTGGCAGGCCGCGCTGCAGAGGGGGCTCATGGAGGCCGGCATCGCGCCGGACAACGGCTTCACGTTCGACCACATCGACGGCACCAAGGTCGGCGGGTCTATATTTGACGACGAGGGGCGACGCCACACGGCCGCCGACCTGCTGCGGTACGCGCGCCCTGAGGGCATCGACGTGCTGCTCCGGGCCAGAGTGGCCAAGATCCTGTTCAACGTCGGAGGTGAGATCGATCAGCTCTTCACAGCATCACACGACGGCACTTGCTTTGTTTTACTCCACAGAACAGAACTGACATTTCGTTACCCGCGCGCCTTTTTTTCGTACTGTCAGGGCGCCGACCGGTGGCGCACGGGGTGGTGTTCCACGACTCGGAGGGGCGGATGCACAAGGCGTACCTCAACACCGGACGCCGCAACGAGATCATCATCTCGGCGGGCGCCATGGGCAGCCCGCAGCTGCTGATGCTCAGCGGCGTCGGTCCCGCGAGCCACCTGCGCTCGTTCAACATCACCCTCGTCCTGAACCAGTCCGCGGTCGGCCAGGGCATGGCTGACAACCCCATGAACGCCATCTTCGTGCCGTCGCCTTCCCCCGTCGAGATTTCGCTCATCCAGGTGGTCGGCATCACCCAGTTCGGGAGCTACATCGAGGGCGCCAGCGGCTCCAACTGGGCCAACCCGCGCCACAGGGGCTCCGGCTCCGGCACCGGCGGTGGCCACCACCAGGCCCGCAACTTTGGCATGTTCTCTCCACAGGTACATTGCAAGTGACAGTGTCAGAACTGAGCCAAATGAACAAGTGGCATTGATCTTGTTCCTGCAGACGGGGCAGCTAGCGACGGTGCCCCCGAAGCAGCGAACGCCGGAGGCGATTGCGCGCGCGGCGGAGGCAATGAGCCGGCTCGACGACGCGGCGTTCCGCGGCGGCTTCATCCTGGAGAAGGTCATGGGCCCGGCGTCCACGGGCCACCTCGAGCTGCGGAACCTCAACCCGGACGATAACCCGGCGGTGACCTTCAACTACTTCTCGCATCCCGAGGACCTCCGGCGCTGCGTGGACGGCCTGACAGTCATCGAGCACATCATCAAGTCCAAATCCTTCGAGAAATTTACGTACCCCGACTTCTCCATCGAGGTGCTGCTCAACATGACGGCGGAGTTCCCCGTCAACATGCTGCCCCGGCACGAAAACGACTCCAGGTCCCTGGAGCAGTTCTGCAAGGACACCGTAATGACCATCTGGCACTACCACGGCGGCTGCCAGGTCGGTAAGGTCGTGGACGCCGATTACCGGGTGCTCGGCGTCGACGCGCTGCGCGTCATCGACGGCTCCACGCTGATTGCCTCGCCGGGAACCAATCCGCAGGCCACCGTCATGATGCTCGGCAGGTAATCGCTTACTTTTGATCCCCTGACATCTTTCTACAGATAATATTTGGTAACCTCTACTCCTAAGGCCCCGTTTGGAACAAAGGAATTCCATAGGAATTTTGAAGGATAGGAATCTTACAGGAAAATTTCCTATGGTGCCGTTTGGAACAAAGGAATAGGAAATTTGGATTCCTTTGAAATTCCTATGGGATAGGCTATTCCATAGGAATTTTGGAGGAAAACAAACATGAGGTCTCACCTCATGTTTTAATCTTCTTGTGTCTACAATTTCTGTGTTTTTCCTGTGTGACATCCAAACGACACATTGGAAAATTTCCTATGGTTTTCATTCCTGTAGGAATTCAGGAAACATGCCACCTCAATTCCTATGTTTTTCCTATTACTACGTTTTTACTTCCTGTGTTCCAAACAGGGCCTAAATGTTTAGCACTTTTTAGGCAGGTCCTAGTGGTACTGATTCTGTCTCCATGGTTGCATTTTTAGGTCGGATCTTGTCAATCTGTCTGTCTTAAAATAATAGTACTGATTATGTCTGGTTGTCTGTAACCTTGACAGGTATATGGGAGTCAAAATCCAAAACGAGAGGTTGCACGCTAGAGGATTAAAGAGGCGAAAACTGTAATTAGTTCAGTCAAAGTTACAAGACGCATTATAAGTGCAGTCTGTGATGCTTATTTCACTATTTGTAGTCTGAAACTAGTACTAGTCGTCATGGACTATAATTTCATTGGGATGAGTGGCACATCATCGATGTTGGAAGTGTGTGTTCGTATGTACCAAGATGAAATTTGTACTGTGTGAAAAACAAATTGAAATGTATTTAACAGAAAATTCTTATCAAGAAACATTTATGGAGTACAGTTTTGACAGTCTAAAAGGCTAATCTACTGACCATGCATCTCCTCTCAGGCCAAAGAGCAGCAATTACCAGTAAATTTCGCCACGGAAAGTGTCAGCTCCAATTGCCAAAGAAGGGTCTCGACAACGAAAGAAGAATCCCATAGTGGGGAGTGAACTTTAGAGGGCACAACCCTGAACGTAGAAAGGGAAAGCGAGATGTTGGATGCCAATAGGATATCCATGGTTTAAAACCCTTTGAACACCTAGTAGGTATATGCCTCTTGGCTCTTGCCTGCTGGATTTCGGTTCCCTATAAATCCCGTGATGCGGCAGAGAGGGAGAGCAGCAAGGTCAAGGTGAGGAGGAGGAAGAAGACATGAAGTGAGTGTTCTAACGATCAAGGTTGGGATATCCAATTAAGCCGTCCTGTTTCAGGGCTCCTCTTTCTTGGCAGGGAGCATACAAAGTCGTGTAGCTCAATTCAGCCCTCTGCCAAAGGAGAGTTGCCCTGTAACTGGACATAGCTTAAGCAGGTTCAGAGATTGGGACAATTGATTTTGACTTACAGCTGCAGGCATTCAGCTACACTGCTTCTGGCTACAGTCGAAAGGTAATTGGCTGCTCTGGCGCATCTTCATTTGCCGTTCGCATTCTCCAGGATGCTTGAATCCTTCTCTTCACTGCTACTCTCAAATCTACCATGGAAGAAAACAGTGCATCGGCCGGGAGGTTCAGAAAAATACAACACGCTCAAGGTTCAGAAAAATACAACACGTTCAATGCTGAAATAAACAGAGACCGCAGCTGATTTGTGATGACAAAGAATATTTGTTGTTTCTTATCAAATGTGTTTCCCCAGCTTCAGTAACAACACTTAAGAAGGACAACATAGTTTTTGTGCAGTTTTGCACTATACACCAGACCACACCAGTCTGATGTATCAGTTATAGAAAGCAGGAAACATAAAGCACAAATCACAGCAAGAACTGAAACGAAGAAGCCGTCCAAAGCAACTACCAGAACCTAGCCTAAGAAGGCCAAAATAAAGTCGTTGCGAATGAAGATTAACCATTTTCTCTACTTAGACATGGCGGTGCCCAGCCTTTTAAACGATTGAAGATATCCCGAACCACCATCTTCAGCAATTCATTTCCTCGTCGCAGCACCTTTTGCACCCTTGTTTTCTGTACTTCATTTCTACTATCAATCTAATGAAAAATATGATATTTAATATAATAAGGATCAATTGGCATAATAAGTTCAAACCATGCCTTACTTAGAATAAAATAAAAACCATGCCTTACTTCTGGTTTTCCACAAGAACCCGAACACAACAGCCAAAACATACTCACTGTTATTCTTTCAGGCCGTTGAAATTTGAGCGCCCACTCACACAATTCATCAACCGAAACTAGCTGTGCTGGTGAGTCGAAAGCACACTCGAAAACACTCCAGATGTATCTAAACATAGGAAGTCTTTTTATCAACTAAAACTCCCGGATATTTCAAAGGCAAAGCGTCAGAATTCAAGCAAAAGTTTCCTAATAAATACCAACCTGTTCTGCACAATTTCTAAGCAATATACTTCACTTTTAAGAACTTCTTTTTTAAACAAGGCATTTTTTAAAAGACACAACTTGAATTTAAGGTTCCTACCATTTTCAAAATCCTCATCCAGCATGAAAATGGTATCATCTGCATATTTGAGAATAGAATGTCATTCTCATACATGAGGTACCAAACCAGTAATTAATAAAGGAACTCCTTGAGCATTCTTAATCAATCACCCTTAATGAGTCAACAATAAAATTGAAAAGAAGGGAGATAATGCTGAAATATTGGGCCATTTAGCCCATTTAACAATCTGAAAAATCCCTAAGGCCCCATGTTGTCATGGCATGTGGTGGGACTTTAGTCCCATACTGCTAGTTTAGTGAGATGTGCATCAGCTTATATACTGAGCCATTCTACTACTAGTATGAGTTGGTGTGAGGTATGAGGAGAATGACTGTGTACCACACGCGCGCTCCTCCTCCTCCGCCGCCCGCCTCGTCACGACGCGTTGCGGGTTGCGGGAATCTCGCCGAGCCGATGTGTTCTTTTTGTCACGCAGAATTGAAATATGAGTGCGGCCAACTGAAACGTTTGCCTTAACGGAAAATTAATACGAGTTGAAACGTCTGTCTTTAGTGCTCTTAAGTACGACCATTTCAGTATTCATTGTACGCGTTTATGTTGGCCCTCTCGCCACCTGCACTGTGTATAGAAAGGAGAGGTCGCTCCTCTCCCGTGTACCAGAATATAGAGCCATCTGCTCCACGCGCTGCCACTATCGTTCCTTTGTTGTCGCTGTCATCGCTGATCCCATCCCGTCCGCTGCGTATACGGTCGACGGGAGAGCAGGCCTCCGAAACCCCGCCTCTCCGTTTCCTATACGGGAGAGGGGCGATTAGGTTTTTGGGGAGCGTCTCATACGCGACTGCTCGCTTACGTTCATCATCGTCTTCATCTACTTCCTCTTCGTCCACTACATCCGCGCCGCCTTCGTCATCATCATGGGTACTGACGCCGACCGCCTCGCCGCTGAGAAGGCCGCCGCTGACAAGAGGGCTGCCGACGATGCCGCTGCTTCTGCTTCGACCAACTGGCCTACAGGAGGGTATGATATGTTCATCCCTCTACTGCTTATTTCCATGCTTGCCGTACTAGTTATCTGTGTAGATGTTTCTACTATATATCTAGTACATGGTAACATCATTAGAATTCAGTATGTCGTTAGCACCATATGCGTCATGATTTTAGTTAATACTTGGATTAATATAATCGAACAATTGCTTATATTCTCAACAATCCAAAAACCTAATCTGTGTAGGCAATTTTCGATCCAAGGTTTTGCTGCTGCACTAAAACCAACCCCGTTTACGGGGACGTACTTTAAGCGTTGGCAGACCAAAACCACCTTATGGCTCAGTGCGATTAGCGTGTTCTGGGTCGCCGGTGTGACTCTCACTGGAACGATTGCTCCTGAACAGGAGAAGGCGTTTAGGGATGCCACCGTCGTCTTCGTTGGAGCCGCTCTGAGCTTGATCGGAGATAAGTTGGTTGGCGCATATTTGCATATGCGGGTTGCCAAGCACTTGTGGGAGGCGCTCGAATCTAAATTTGGCGCAACCGATGCTATAAGCGAGATGTATACCATCGAGCAGTTCCATGATTACAAGATGGTTGAAAACCGTTCTGTATTAGAGCAGGCTCATGAGATACAATGCATCGCAAAAGAGCTTGAGCTTCTCAAGTGTGATCTACCGGGCAAATTTGTCGCGGGATGCATAATCGCTAAGCTGCCTAATTCATGGAGAAGCTTTGCCACTACTCTGAAACATCAGAGGCGTGAATTCTCTGTTGAGGATGTCATTGGCCATCTGAGTGTTGAGCAAAATTCCAGGGCAAAAGACTCGCATGGAAAAGGCGAAGGGGCTTCTGTTGCCTATATGGTACAGAAGAACTTCAACTCCCACAAACACAAGGGAAAAACTGGTGTCCAGCAGAATACCGACTTCAATAAGAAGGGTAACAAACCCTTCAAGAAGGATAAAAAGAAAGGTGCATGCTACACCTGTGGTTCAGAGGAACATTGGGCTCCTAAGTGCCCGAAGAAGTTCAAGAAACCAGGACAAGACTCCAAGTCTGTCAACATGATCGTGAGCAACAATGAGAATGGTGCATCCGGGTACGGTAATTTGTTTACTGTATTTTCAGTTTGTCAGTCTAACGAATGGTGGATTGACACAGGTGCAAATACTCATGTATGTGCTGGCATTTCATTGTTTTCTTCTTATCAGGTCACAGGGAACGGATCCGTATTGATGGGGAATGAAGCGAGTGCTTCTGTTCTTGTTGTTGGCACGGTCGATCTGAAGTTGCATGTCCCCGCCCTCAAGAAGAATCTCGTTAGTGGCTCCCTTCTATATAGAGAAGGGTTTAAGTTGGTATTCGAGTCTAATAAAGTAGTTGTTACGAAATATGGACTGTTTGTTGGAAAAGGTTATGAATGCGGAGGCATGTTCCACTTTTCTCTTGCTGATTTCTGTAATAAAGTCGTGAACAATATTCATTCGAATGTTAATAAAACAGAAGTTTGGCATTCACGTCTTTGTCACATTGGTTTCGGTTGTATGACACGGCTAGCAAAACTAAGTTTAATCCCATCTTTCACTTTAGCCAAAGGTTCTAAATGTCTTTCGTGTGTTCAAGCAAAGCAACCTCGCAAGCTTCATAAAGTTGCGGAGGAAAGACACTTGGCACCGTTAGAACTTATACATTCTGATCTTTGTGAGATGAATGGCGTATTGACTAAAGGTGGAAAGAGATATTTCATGACACTGATAGATGATTCCACTAGATTTTGCTATGTATATTTGTTAAGTACTAAAGATGAGGCTCTACACTACTTTAAAATCTATAAGGCAGAAGTTGAGAATCAACTTGAAAAGAAAATTAAACACATCCGGTCGGATCGTGGTGGAGAGTACTTCTCCAATGAGTTCGATTCTTTCTGTATGGAACATGGTATTATTCATTAGAGGACGCCTCCCTATTCTCCCCAGTCAAATGGGGTTGCCGAACGGAAAAACCGTACTCTAACTGATTTGGTTAACGCCATGTTAGAAACGTCGGGTTTATCCAAGGCATGGTGGGGGGAGGCGATATTGACGTCATGTCATCTCCTGAATAAAGTTCCGACAAAAGACAATGAGCTCACTCCCTATGAGCAATGGGAGAAGAGAAGGACAACACTCTCATACTTACGTACTTGGGGCTGTTTGGCGAAAATCAATGTGCCGATCCCCAAAAAGCGTAAGCTTGGACCTAAGACCGTGGACTGTGTTAATTTGGGCTACGCTAAGAATAGCGTTGGCTATAGATTCTTGGTAGTGAAATCTGAGTTACCTGACGTGAAGGTCGGTACAATTATGGAGTCTAAAGATGCTACTTTCTTTGAGTATGTTTTTCCTATGAAAGATATGCAAAACACTTCTAGACAGGAATCTGAGTAAACTCCTGAGTCTGCCATTCTTATGGAATGTTATGAACAAACCTATGATGAAAATCCTGAGAAGGATGATGAGAAAACCCTTCGTAGGGGCAAGCGACAGAGGATTGCAAAGTCCTTTGGCGATGATTTCCTTGTGTACCTTGTGGATGATACTCCCACTTCTATTTCAGAAGCTTTTGCATCTTCGGATGCTGATTACTGGAAAGAAGCAGTCCATAACGAGATGGATTCCATCATGGCTAACGGGACATGGGAAATTACTGAACGTCCTTACGGTTGTAGACTGTTGGGATGTAAGTGGGTGTTCAAAAAAAAGCTTAGACCCGATGGTACGATTGAAAAGTACAAGGCTAGGCTTGTGGCCAAGGGCTATGCCCAGAAAGAAGAGGAAGATTTCTTCGATACTTATTCACCTGTGGCCAGACTGACCACCATACGAGTTTGACTCTCGTTGGCGGCCTCGCATGGTCTTCTCGTCCATCAAATGGATGTTAAGACGGCTTTCCTAAATGGAGAGCTAGACGAGGAAATATATATGCAACAGCCAAATGGCTTTGTAGTAGATGGTCAGGAAGGAAATGTATGTAAGTTACTGAAATCTTTATATGGCCTAAAACAAGCACCTAAGCAATGGCATGAGAAATTCAATATAACTTTAAGCTATGTTGGTTTTGTTGTTAACGAAGCTGACAAATGCGTATACTTTCGCCATGGTGGGGGCGAAGGAGTTATACTGTGCTTGTATGTTGATGACATACTGATTTTTGGGACCAACCTCAAAGTCACTGAGGAGGTCAAATCGTTTCTATCTTAGAATTTTGAGATGAAGGACCTCGGTGTGGCTGATGTTATTTTGAACATCAAGCTACTGAGAGATAATGAAGGTGGGATTACACTTTTGCAATCTCATTACATTGAGAAGATTTTGAGTCGTTTTGGATATTCAGACTGCAAAACTTCTCCAACGCCATATGATCCTAGTGTGCAGATTCGAAAATTCAATGACACAGCTAAGGATCAACTGAGATACTCTCAAGTAATTGGTTCACTCATGTATCTAGCTAGCGCGACAAGGACTGACATCATGTTTGTTGTATGCAAACTTAGCCGGTTTGTTTCCAATCCGGGTGATGTGCATTGGCATGCTGTTAAAAGAATCACGCGCTATCTGAAAGGTACTGAGAACTACGGATTTCACTATACCGGAAGCCCGTCAGTGCTTGAAGGGTACTGTGATGCGAATTGGATCTCTGATGCTGATGAGATGAAAGCCACGACAGGGTATGTGTTTACCCTTGGAGGTGGTGTTGTTTCCTGGAAGTCTTGCAAGCAAACGATCCTGACGAGATCGACAATGGAAGCAGAATTAACAGCATTGGACACATCTGGTGTCGAATCAGGATGGTTTCGAGATCTTTTGATGGACTTGCCAGTGGTTGAAAAGCCAGTTCGGGCTATCCTTATGAACTGTGATAACCAAAAAGTAATTGTTAAGTTTAAGAGTTCAAAGGACAACATGCAGTCCAACAAACACATAAAAATGAGATTAAAAGCTGTCAGACATTTGAGAAACTCCGGAGTTATAGCGTTGGATTATATCCAGTCGGCTAAGAATCTGGCAGATCCCTTTACTAAAGGGATATCACGTGTTGTGATAGAAAATGCATCAAGTGAGATGGGTATGAAACCCACATGAGTTGCCATGGTGGTAACCCAACCTATGTGATCGGAGATCCCGTGAAGTAGGACCTGGGAAAACAAGCTAGTGGTTAACTGAAGAGAGTAAATCTTACTAACCCACTCCGTTGGAGATGCAATACTCTCGATAACTGTATGGCAGGTTGACGTTTGTCTTAATGTGTTCAAAAGCTTTGAATAAGCAAGACGCTATCCTACAGAGCGATCTTTAGAGGAACACACCTATATGAACCTGACTGCTGGTCACAGTCTATGAGATTAGTGTGATCTCTAGTAAGTTTATGAATAGGTCAGGAGTGTGACTAATATGCTCCACCCGAGGGGTCAGCCTTCGGTAGCCTAGTACTGGTAAGACATTTAGTGAAACTATTTTACGTCAAACTGACAATTCAAGGCCTAGTCCATTATCAGTTGTGAAGGAGTGTAGCTGATTGCTCTAGGTGGATGTTCAACCTTAACGGGTCTCCACTGAAAATATTGTTATATCAAAACAGTGTTTGGAACAAATGATAACATCATGAGTCCTTGGGATCTGGTGGGGGATTGCTGAAATATTGGACCATTTAGCCAATTTAACAATCTGAAAAATCACTAAGGCCTATGTTGTCATGGCATGTGGTGGGACTTTAGTCCCATACTGCTAGTTTAGTGAGATGTGCATTAGATTATATACTGAGCCATTCTACTACTAGTATGAGTTGGTGTAAGGTATGAGGAGAATGGCTGTGTACCACACGCGCGCTCCTTCTCCTCCGCCGCCCGCCTCGCCTCGTCTCGCCTCGTCACGACACGACGCACCGCGCCGCGTGTTGCGGGAATCTCGCTGAGCCGATGTGTTCTTTTTGTCACGCAGAATTGAAATATGAGTGCGGTCAACTGAAACGTTTGCCTTAACGGAAATTAATACGAGTTGAAACGTCTGTTCTAAGTGCTCTTAAGTACGACCGTTTCAGTATTCATTGTACGCGTTTATGTTGGCCCTCTCGCCTCCTGCGCTGTGTATAGAAAGGAGAGGTCGCTCCTCTCCCGTGTACCAGAATATAGAACCATCTGCTCCACGCGTCGCCACTATCGTTCCTTTGCTGTCGCTGCCATCGCTGATCCCATCCCGTCCGTCGCGTACACGGTCGACGGGAGAGCTGGCCTCCGAAACCCCGCCTCTCCGTTTCCTGTACGGGAGAGGGGCGATTAGGTTTTTGGAGAGCGTCTCATACGCGACTGCTCGCTTACGTTCATCATCGGCTGCATCTATTTCCTCTTCGTCCACTACATCCGCGCCGCCTTCGTCATCATCATGGTTACTGACGCCAACCGCCTCGCCGCTGAGAAGGCCGTCGCTGACAAGAGGGCTGCCGACGATGCCGCTGCTTCTGCTTCGACCAACTGGCCTACAGGAGGGTATGATATGTTCATCCCTCTACTGCTTATTTCCATGCTTGCCGTACTAGTTATCTGTGTAGATATTTGTACTATGTATCTAGTACATGGTTACATCATTAGAATTCAGTATGTTGTTAGCACCATATGCGTCATGATTTTAGTTAATACTTGGATTAATATAATCGAACAATTGCTTATATTCTCAACAGATAACGGATCACCTTGTCTTAGTCCTCTGTACATACATAAAAATCCCCAAGTTGATCATTAGTTAAATATTAACCTTCTTATTAATGATATTGTAGATGAAATCATCCCTTGTTGGAGAAAAACCCTTCATAATCATAACATAGAATAAAAAATCCTAGTTCAAACGTCAACTTTGAAACCTTTTAAAAGTCAACTTTGGAAAGGACATGAGACGTCTTTTATTTCTAGAACCCATGCAAAAGTTCATGCAGCATTACCAACATCCTCTAGTATGAATCAATTTTCGTAATGGTAGTTTGTGTTTTACCAATAAGGTCGTCGGATACCAAAAGGAAGCATGTTTTTAGTTATAATTTAAATCTATTGTTTATTAAACAAAAGTGGCTTGAATTTTTGGATTAGTATCGCATCCACACACACCATGTGGATTAGTGTGATATTTTTTTTAGTTTAGCAAATGTTTCAAAGATTTTTTTTAATCCCAAAAGAGTTGATAAATTCCCCTAGAACCCATCAAGCCCTGGACATTTACTATGTGCCAAAGAAAAGACAATTTCTTTGGTTTGGTCAAATAAAAAATCTTTAGTAAACTCGTGATTGTCTTCCTACCCTAAGAACATGAGGGAAATACAGGCCAAAGTTGATATGGCCCCATCAGATTGCTCAAGTATTTTTTTTATAAAACTCAGTGGCATAATCCAAAAGGTTCTTCAATGATGAAATTGCCAGACTGAGCCTGAATAATCTTGTTTCTTTTCTTTTCCTTCCACTAGCTTTATTCATAAAATATGAAAGTGCATCTAATGCCCTCATATGTGGTTTTTGTATGATAGATAACAACATGGCTAAAGGACATACATTTTCATCTAGTGTACATAGAAACTCAGTTGCATAATGTTGTTTGGTTTAACCACGGCCTTAATGATCCATCTATTTGAAGCAACATACGGGTCAACTTAAGGTTGAAACAGTATAGCACCAAGGTCCTAGACAAACAAGACTCAGGTTGGTATACCCCCGTGAGGAATAACCGACCCAGGAGCAGTTCCAACTTTTCTACAGGATGGGATGTGATTTCCCATCTAGCATTTTCACTTCCTTCCCTCTTTGCATTGAATCGGACCATTAGCTTGTCTTAAAATCTAGTAAGCGTTGAGACATTTGGTTAACATCCAATATGTATGTATTGAACACTTCACTAAGATTGATAACAGGGACGGAGCCAGCCACAAGGATTGGAGGGGGCGAAATTATGTTGGAGGGGGCGAAATAGGCTAGAATCACTAAAATTTGCCAAATATAAGTGGGATTAGTAGTAGGATTATGAAGGAAATCAAAATCATGGTGGTGGTGGGGGGGGGGGGGGGGGGCTTAGCCCCTGCTCGTCCCCCTTCCTCCGTCCCTGATTGCTAACAACCAAATAAGTTTTGCAATCAGTATCCATTGCCCACCTAGCCATATATGCATAGGAATTTTAGACAACCAGATCAAAGTTGGCTCACATTGTTTTTTCATTTTTTTGTTGCTATTGCAAGATCATAACCATGCCTAGTGTAAGAGTATATTATTCATTGTACATACACTTTTTCAAATCATCTCCTCTAAAACATGTAGTTTGGAAGCTGGCATATATGTTCCCAAGGTAGACTCTCTCAGGACAATTTGGAAATGTGGAATTGATAACACTAAGTAGTCCCTTCTGTCTTACTGACACATGGTGGTAGTAACCAAGTTTCTTATACTTGAGTTTTTCGAATATCTTCTTTAGAAACAACACCAAATGGAATTGGACATATATAGTATTGCCATCTCTGCCAGTAGCTACAGTAATTTGAGCTCCTCTTGTGAATTTATGAAGCTTCCATCCAACCCTATGAAGGGCCTACATCCTTTTAGAAATCCTGCTCTAGCAGCATTAACACAAAAAAAGATCCCATGAAATGTTGAGCTATTACTGATGAAAACTTATTCTCCTCTCTACATTGATTCCCCATCTTCCTTTATCGGGCCTCTAATAGTGGTGATAATACATTTGGATCCGAGATCTTTTATCAAGTTTGAAGATAGTCTCTAATCATGCATGTGGTTTTATCACCCAACACCATCTCCTTGGTTTTATTCTTTGTTAGTCCATCCTCTTGGGTGCATACACACAAAGTTCTTTTTTTTTTGCTTTGTCAACTAAAAAGTGATGCAATTATTGGGGGTCTGATTTGAACTTGTACACATATAGATAGCTAAGATAACTTTTAATTTACCCTGATGTTAGCAGGTTTTGTGGGACATGTGTGCTTCAAATACATTTTCTTAATGCAAAAAAGTTTTCTCATGCTTTATCAGAGAGGCCACCTTATAAAACGAGCAACTGATATTTTTCCTTCTTCTTGCACTAAATAATTATCCCGTCTTTGTAGTTTCTTTGGTATTCAAAACTCTTGACCTACACAATGTGGAGTCTAGACGGTGCACATGCCTGAATTGGTACATATTTTTGCACATGCCTGAATTGGTACATATGTGGTTTAGGTCATTTTAATCAAATATGGTGGTTAAACCGAAATTCGGGGTGGGGTGCGAAGTTCGGTCCCAGCCCGTCAGGTCGAGATGTTTCTCATGGCCGTCGAATAGAACAAAACGTTTCTCAAGGGACCATTGTCGCATGGCCATGGGAGCGATCATTCATGATCATACATGTGGGTTTCTGACTGCGACTAGCGAACCCTTGATGGGCTTCTCTTCTTCGGAGGTTGCCGAGGCGATGGCGCTTAGGTGCGCAGTGGTGATCACACACGACAGGGGCTTCTCTCACGCTAGCTTTGCTTGAGACTATCTGTCGCTGATTCATCGTTTGAAATCGCCAGATCCTGATTGTTCCTGGGTTGTTTCTTTCGTACAAGATATCAAATGTTTGGTGGCGAGCTTCTCTTCTGCCTTTTTCTGGCATGTTAATTTTTTTTAAGGCCGCTAAAACGATCGGATAGAAATGCAGACCTGATTAGCTCCGTATACTTTACACTTTGGGAGGGGTGGAGAAATACAGAGGCGGAAAACAACACCCTTTCCAAGCGGGGCCTAAACGAAAGACTTTTTGTATTGATTTGATTTAATCAATAAGAGATGTATTTTTGTTAAAAAAAAAGGATTTGTCTACTTCTCAGGCGTCTGAAATTTCTTAAGTCTCAATCGAGTCAGAAAAGTGCAACGGCAGTTAAAAATAATGCAACTAGAATGCAATTGCACATTTCTTTCAGAAATATGCAACTCATGCACAATTTTTTAGGTGACCGAGACTTAAAGAAATTCTCAGGCCTCCGAGGATTAGCAAAACCGAAAAAAAAACGTTCCTCAAGAAAAGAAAAAATCGAAACGAAATCTGAACTCTGGAACAAAAACAGGACCAGCCGTGAAGTCGAGAAAACTCGCGAAAAGAAGGTTGCCAAATGCCAATCCAGTTTGACTACTGTTTGAGGCTCTACCCATCGCCGCCAGACGCCAGTATACTAGTCCTACAACTTGTGTAGGAGCGAAGACTGGTACAAAGGCCAAAAGGCAGAGGCACAAATGGTGGTCTTCCTCAGGGCCTTCACCGCCGTACCAGCGGCAGCAGCCGTCGCCGCAGTCGCCATCTCCTCCACCTCCTCCCCCTACCCCTCTTCCAGACTTCGCTTCCCCTTGCCCACCTCCTTCTCAGCGTTCGCCTCCTCTTCCGCCAGGCGCACTCCGAACGCCGTCCCTCCGATGGCGGCCGCCGCCACAGCCGATCTCTCTGCTCCCGATAAGGTTTGACTTGACCGCGTCCTTATTTTATCTCCTCGTGTGATTGCCTCGTCTCGTGAGCCTTCCGGTCTTATGTCTGGTTCGTCGTGTTTTGCAGGTTGCCGCGCTTCCGGAGCTCACGGTGAGCGCCCCAAACTTAGGACATCATTTATTTTCAATTATAAGTTGCTGATTAAGATGTGGTTTCCTTATTAGTTGCTGAGAGATTACGTAACTGATTCAATTGCTGATTGAGAAGTGGGTTATCCAGCTAAAAGAACCCCACTCTATGTTTAGATTAGTGATTCAATTGGTTAGGATGCTTATGACGATACACAGTTAGATTTGGTTCGATGGTTGCTGTAGACTGCAGTTGACTTAATTTGCTGGGTAGATTGTTTCCTGCCTTTGATTTGTACTCCCTCCGTTCTACAATATAAGATGTTTTAGTCATTTTTCACATTCATATATACACACATGTATCTAGGCATGTTTTAATGTACATGTGCAGTTATTTTAGTGTGAATCTAGACAACATATGTTACACCTAAAACATCTTATATTGTGGAACAGAGGGAGTATTTTGCAGTTCCCTGCGGATGCCTCAATCGAGCATTGGATTTAGCGTAGTATGTTTGCGTCAAATTATAACTATTAGCATAGATGAGTTTCACATGACAATTAGATCTGTACATACATGTTAAGCTGAAGATGTTGGTTTCGTTGTGGGGGAAGTTTGATGTATTACTAAATTAGGTAACCAAACTGAAATCGGGGGGAACCCCTTTCTCTAAAAAACAGTAATCAAAAGGATTATTGTGTGCAGTTCGTTTTTACAGTGTTTACCTGTTGCTTCAAGTAATCCATAAAATCTTGTATAATCCATAGATATGAAGAACCAGGATGAGAGGCCAAATGCCCAATTAAGCCATTCTCATACGGCCACACCAACCATCTGGTTTCAGATAACTACTTTGAGAAAGACTATCAGTTCGGTCTTCGGGCATTACTTTGATCAAGATTTTCAGTGCAGGAAGCTGGTGACAAGGATAGAGCATTATAAATCGATAATATTTCCTTAACTGTACATGCCTTAAAGATTGGATTAAAATAAATCTTGTCCCAGTTATCAAAATGCAGCGAAGGCTGATACGATTTTCAAACTAGACATGTAGATTATTCAGATGCCCATCCCAAAGGTTTCCTTTTTCAATTTCTTGAGCTAAGGTGTATTGCCATATCTGTGAAGATCAATGTGTTTTGGCACTTATGGCTTGATTTCATTCTGTAATTTCAACAAGCTAATTTTTATTTGCCAGTCTGAGTTCATAAAGGAAGATTTGGTAATTCAGGAACTAAGTTGCACCGATTGAAAACTCGCTGTCCTGTGGGGTTGTGTTTTCTTGCAAAAAAAGAAAAGAAAAGTGGGATTGTTTCATTTTAACAAGGTCATCTGTTTGAGGTTGACTCAGGAAATAAGGTGTTCTGTTCAAAACCTCACTTTGGGTAAAACTAGAGAACTTATAACTAATTTGAAAAGAATGGTCTCCCTAAAACTATATTTTCCCTGAGCTCATGCTTCCGTGTACATTGTTAACTTTATTAAGGATAAATGAAGGAGATTTGCACATTTCTTTGAGATACTGTTTTGTTTCTCAGTGCAAAGAATTATTCAACAAGCTAGTTTTTTGTATGGCTGTAGACCGAATTCATGGTGGACATGAAATGTGAGGGCTGTGTCACAGCAGTGAAAAACAGGCTTCAAACACTTGAAGGTACAAATATCATAATGTTTCATAAAACTCGTGTGTATGCTTTTCTTTCAACCATTTTCCCGTTGGTTTTAAATACTGCCTTGTGCTACAGGAATAAAAAGCATCGACGTGGATTTGAATAACCAGGTTGTT
This sequence comes from Poa annua, assembly GCA_026929855.1. Classification (NCBI taxonomy): domain Eukaryota; kingdom Viridiplantae; phylum Streptophyta; class Magnoliopsida; order Poales; family Poaceae; genus Poa; species Poa annua. The sequence goes on from CM049433.1 coordinate 81,314,338, forward strand.
AGAGTTCGTGGGGCGCTCCCAGTGAAGACAATGTTAGATGCTCTGCATCAAACAGGCAGAGATGCACGTCTGATTGGGCAAGGGAACCCAGACGGTCTGTGTTCATTTCTTTATTTTAAACATGTTTTTCCTGTAAAGTATTGCATATAAGCCTATTTACTTCCAACATTATTATAAATCACTAATGCTCTGATGTGGAAAGTGCAGAAAACAGTGATTTTTAAATTTTGATACCTTATTTTCACTCATGCAACTAATGTAACCATTTGTAGCATTGGTCCTTAAATACCTTTTATGTATGCGTTCTCTCTCCCATAACTAACAGACGTATAGAAAATATTATTCTGAAGATCTTTGCTTTTACTGTGATGCTTTTAAGCTGCACCATGTCCTGCTGAATTCATTTTGGTATCTGGCATAGTGTTGATTTGAGTTTTCCGTTAACAAATGGTATCTTAAAACAGTCATCTCATTGCAGGCATGTTTATTTAGTTTGTGTTCTCCACATGTCTTCTATTATGAAACTTATTGTGTGCCTTGACATTTCCAGATTTCTTAGTTTCTGCTGCTGTGGCTGAGTTCAAAGGGCCGGTTATATTTGGTGTTGTTCGTCTAGCCCAAGTTAACATGGAATTGGCTATAGTTGAAGCCACTTTTAGTGGTCTATCACCTGGTAAACATGGATGGTCAATAAATGAATTTGGAGACTTGACAAAAGGCGCAGAAAGTACTGGCAAACTATATAATCCACCAGATTATCTATCCGATAAGGTAATGTTCCAACGCTTAGTCACTGAAGGGGCTGAGAAATCATATATGGTAACATGGGACAATTGGATATGCCTAGGGGTCCTCACTTGTAATTTTGACTTCCGGAGAAAAAGATTGTAAGAAAAAACGAACCCTTGGGATGGACTCATATAATAAACGTAGTAGTATTACAATTGCGAAAGCCATGTGGTCTGAAAGCAGATAGTCGTGTCCAGGCCTTTTACGTCCACATTACATTCTCTCTAACAGTAATATCCCAAATCTCATGCAGCTGCTTTACATAGAAAAAAAATCTTGTAGTTCATAGCTGGGCACCCTGCTATTTGTCATACACACTCCATTGGTTATATATATGCCGTTCCTTTATGAATTATGATCCCTGGTGCCTATGATTCAGATATAAATAGAATAAAATGAACTAGCTAATCACTGTAAGACATGTTGCTTTTGCAGTTGTATGTGGTTCCTTTTATATTTGGTCTGTTTCTATACCACCCTGGTTAGTTATATACTATGAATCTGTTTCCATAAGTTATAAAGCAATCTCACGTGGACATGTTAGAGTGTACCATGAGTCTGGAATAACTTGTTTAAACATCTCTCCAATTTTGATCTGAAAATGCAAACAGCAATAGCACTATTTATTTTATAGATCACCACATGTTGTTGTACAGCTTAATGAAAGCATTTTCCGTGAAAATTTGTAGTCGATTCCCACGTATGACATATGTGCGTGTGTTTTTTTAATTCTTTTGAAACTCTTAGTTGCTCTTTTTGTAATAGAGAAATCAGTTGGGCTCAGAGCCAAAATCACCTGTGGTAGACTAGATCTGTTACTTCTCTTGCTTTTTTACAGGTCATTTTGATCTACTATATGCAGAAAACATTCGTCGCATCTTAACAATGACCAAATTTACCATACTAAATAGCTGCAGATATTGTCACACTAGTGTTCTGCCTTTTGCATATGCCGTAGCACATGTGCTATCAGAATATAGCAGATTGAACAACTTTAGGCTATAGCTCACCTCACTGGTGGGTCTGCTCTTAATTATTTTGTTTTACTGCTCGCATTTTTTTTCACTGGGTCTGTTGTATGGTTTTACAATGCGTATGTATCTTGGGGACATGACAACTGACTGCAAAGTAAAGTCCATGGTATGTTTAGTTGTGATTTGATGAATTGAGCACTGGTGAGTAGTGACAGAAAGATCATCGTGTATTTGCTCGATTCTTCACTCCTTCAACTTGCTTTCACTACTGTTGATTTTAATAATAGTAGTTTGATAGCAGCAAGTTATTTGTAGGCATGATGTACTTATATTTTATCTTTTCTGGAACAGCCCCTTGGTGACCTGGGAACACTAGAAGCTGGAGAGAACGGAGAAGCCCAATTTTCAGGATCAAAAGAGAAACTGAGAGTTGTCGACTTGATTGGTCGCTCTGTTGCGCTGTATGCAACCGAGGACAGATCAGACTCGGGCATTGCCGCAGCCGTGGTCGCTAGAAGCGCTGGCGTTGGGGAGAACTACAAGAAGCTCTGCACCTGCGATGGTGTTACCATTTGGGAATCGAGCTAAAATCTGCCGCGATGGGGATTTGCATCCTACCGTTTCACCGCAATATGTTGTACACACAAGGAACAATACACTAGAAACAATCAACCAGTTACTGAACATATGGAATAAGTCTGGATACATTTGAGAGATATAGAGCTTGATTTTGTTGTGGAGCTTGCCAATGTTTTTTCTTCGGTCAGTGCAACTACGCAACTGATTTATCAACCAAGGGGCCAGGGCACAGCTGTGTCTGCTCCGAGACCTGACCAATGCAGAACAGCGGTACTGAAGAGAAATCCTCACATTGGTGGCAGCCATGTGAGGATCAGGGGGCTTCGGACGATGTGTACGCCGTCGCTCCATGACAGAGCTCCGTACTCCGGTGTCTTCTGAGCGGCTTTGGTTCTCAGCGTAACCTTGTAAACAAGCTTCTGGTTTGCGCTACTGAAACGCAGGGTATTCGGCTGCACGACGACGTCCACGCCTTTGAACTGCGTGACCTTCACATGGTACGTGGAGGATGCAGGGCCGACGTTCGTCACGGTGCGGTGCACCGTCAGTGGAGTGGACGGCTGGTCGGTGAAGACGGCGGAGATGGCCGGATAGTTGAGGTCGCCGGGCGAACTGAAGGTGTTCTTGCATGTCATGTTGGAGTTCTTGGTGAAGGCCTTGAGCTGCGTGGGCGTCAGGTTCTGCGTGCACAGAAACTCCAGGTAGTCGTTCTGGTCAATGTCGTAGACCAGGCCGGGGCTGAGAGCTCGCAGCGGATGTATGTGGCCAGCTCCGTGCTGGAACGGCGTGGACGCCTCGCCGGTCGCCGCGTCCTGCAGCGAGCGGTAGGTATTGTCGTGGACGTACGCGGTGGTCATCAGCGCCGACTTGATCTGCGCGGGGCTCCAGTCCGGGTGGCTCCCCTTGAGCAGCGCAGCCACGCCGGCGACGTGCGGGCACGACATGGACGTGCCTGAAAGGATGTTGAACCCGACGCGGCGGCGGTCGCTGGCCAGGCTCGACGGGCTTGCGTCGCCGCTCCAGGCGGCCAAGATGTTCACGCCGGGCGCGATGAGATCCGGCTTTAGGATCTCCAGAGTCAGGTAGTTCGGGCCTCGGGATGAGAACGCCGCGACCACCGGCGACGGACGGATCCCGAGCTTGGTTCCGGCGAAGCTGAGTGTTGCGGTCGGTTTTGAGGCGGTCTTGGTGTACTTCTTCGCTGCATTGCCTTCCGTTTGCCCAACAGCCACGGCCGGCAGGAGGTGGCTGTCCGCAACGAGCTCCTCGCCGTTCGCCATAGTGTTGGCGAGTATCATGCCGATGCCGCCGGCTTCCTTGACAACCTGTCCCTTCTGCACCCGTGGACTGATGCCGCGGTCGCATATGACGATCTTTCCGGCGACGGTTCTGCGCTCCAGTGTCCCTTCAAGGCACATGGACCTGGGATTCGGCATGCTCGAGTTGCCGCCCATGTACACCACCGGATACTGCTGCCGCGGCGAAAGATTCTGCCTGCCTTTGTAAAGCGAGACGCCGGTGATGTTGGCTCCGTTGCCGAGCGTCGCCGTGGCTGGGAAGTCACGGTCCATTGTGCTGGCGCCCACCGTGGTTATCCACGGCGACAGGTTGGTGAGGCTCAACGGGTCCGGGCCGGCGTTCCCGGCAGAGCAAGCGATGAATACGCCCATCTGCATGGCCCCAAACGACGCGATTGCCAAGCTGTCACGGTAGTACGGGGAGGCGCCACCGCCGAGGGAGATGGAGAGCACGTCGACGCCGTCCGACACGGCGCGGTCGACGGCCGCCAGGATGTCGGAGCTGAAGCAGCCGCCGGCCCAGCAAACCTTGTACGCCGCGACGCGCGCGCGGGGCGCCATGCCGCGGGCGACGCCGCGCGCGTATCCGAAGAGGCCGGCGTCCGGCACGGGCGAGCCCGCGGCGGTGGCGGCGGTGTGCGTGCCGTGGCCGTCCTGGTCGCGCGGGGACCTGAGCTCGGTGGTCTCGTTGATGGGCCCCGACGAGGCCTCGTAGCCGTTGTAGAAGATGCGCGCCCCAATGATCTTGCGGTTGCAGTCCTTGGTGGTGAAGCCGCGGCCGGTCTGACAGAGGCCCTTCCACTTGGCCGGGACGGGGCCGAGCCCCTTGTCGCTGAAGCTGGGGCTCTCGGGCCAGATGCCGGTGTCGAGGACGCCGACGACGACGTCGTGGTCGGCGAGGCCGGCCGCCCATATGCTGTTGCTGATCTCCGGGCCGATGCCCAGGAAGTCGGGGCTCCTGGTGGTGTGCAGCTGCAGGACCGTCTCCGGGAGCACCGCCAGCACGCCGGCGGCCTCGGCCATCCGCTCGGCCTCGTCGTCGTCGAGGCGGGCAGCGAAGCCATGGAAGGCCGTCTCGTAGTTGTACACGATCTTCGTGGAAGCGCCGTCCTCCTCAGCTTCCAGCTGCGCGGAGCTCACGGAGTTCACCGTGGAAGCGTACCACTCATGGCGAAAATCGAACGAGGCTGGCATCTCGGAGGCGGCCATGTGAACAATGTAAGTCTTGGGGGCTCCCGCGAGAGCAGAAGAAATGCTGGCCTGAAGAAGCACAAGCACCATGGCCGCCCATCTTGTGCTGCGAAAATCCATGGAGATGGAAGAGACGAGCCTGAGTTTCAGGGGAGGGGAGGGACGAGGGTCGTGGAGAACTCTGCTGCTTATGAGCAACACTCCGGCAGTCCAGCTTGGAGTGAGCCGTTGTGGAGTGCAAGGGGGGGAGTGAACAGTGAAGAAGAGCAGTAATAGTATGAGGTGGTGGTTGCTTCTGTCAGCGAATTCATTTTGGCTGCGCGGTGCGGCTGTGTGATTGATTGCATGTGTCGAGAGCTGGCTGCTGGTAAGTTTTGCTTGTCACACAAATTCTTCCATTTCTCGGAGATATTTCAGGAGCATGGGCCCCTTGAGGCTTGTATCTTCTTCTTCTTCTTCTTTCTACTCCAGCTGCAGTGCGATGCATCTGCACTTCAAAGGAAGACATTATTAACGCCGTGGATCTACTGCCTAGCTACCAGCCGAACGGCCATACGCGCATTGATTCATCTCAGCGGCAGCGGGGCGGTTCTCGGCAGCGATTCATGTGCTACATCTTTATGGTGCCACTGTTAATGGCAGTGGCGCTGCATCTGCGTGCTTTGCTTTGTACTGGGGGAGAAAATGGCAATGACGGTGACTTCACCTCCTCAAAGGAAAGGGACGCGACGCAATGCAGATGTAGCACGGAGTTCGTTCTTAAGATGGAATGGAATTGGATTGTACGATGGTTAAGGTAATCTGGACGGGCCGGGTCCGTGAAAGACTCAAAGGTGCTGCTGCTATCAGAGGAAGAAGGAGACAGGTCATGGCCTCATTGCCCCCTTCTTTTCAGCTTGTGATTCTAGAGAAGCTAGATTCTAGAAAAAAGCTGGAAAATCTGTGGTGGGGAGAAGCTACAAGAAGCTAGGCTGGACCCTTCTTTTTGGCTTGTGGAAATTTGATTGTTTGATGTGTTGAGTTGTGGAATTGCTATAATACCCCTCAATTTGATCTGTTAACTACTACGATTATCTCCACCTCACAAGGGATTCGGGTCTCATACAAGTAGCAGGAATTGTATCTGGGTACAAGCACAACGTGCTAAAGGGAAACAACAAGAAGGAGCTGGTGCGACGGGATTGGACCTTGAGGTCTTCGGGCAGGCGGCAGTGAGGGGCGGCGGCGGCCGGCGCTGAGGGCGGCGGAGGCGGGCGGCGGCGGTCCTTCGCGTCGTGGTCGAGCTCGCCGGTTGAGGGAGGGGGCCGAGCTCGTGACGCTGTGAGGGCGGGAGTCCGGCCGGTCGGCGGCAGAGGGCGGGGGTCCGGCGGGGCGGCGGCTGAAGGGGATCGCATGCAGAAAACAAAAATTTTCCTAACACGGATAACCTTAAACTAGCCAGAATCTATACTATGCAGATATAGTAGTATGCAGGGGGTTCGGTGCACATACCCTTGTAGACCGAAAAGCGGGGATTACGCTCCCGCACAAGCGTTGTCGATGAAGCCGACGAAGACTTCGATGCCGTGTAGAGGAAGCAGACCTCTAGCACCACTAGTGTGGTGCCTCGCAGGGCGTCACACACGTACGGTGAAACCGACGAACTCCGGGCTCCGATCCAAAGACGAAGCAGCGGAAGACTGGGACCGGAAGACCAGCAGCGCGGCGGCGTGCGTATGGTGGAGAAAACTTATCCTTGGCGCAACTCCAAACTGGGGAGTCACGGGATCCAAGGAGAGAGAGAAACTGGTCGGTCTTCAAAGGTCAGGGGTACCCATGTATATATAGGAGGCCAGGGGCTGCCCAACCTGCCAGGCTGGCGGTGTGGGACTATTCCCACACCCCAGCCGGCCAGCCTTGTGCCGGCCGAACCAGCCCCTCCTCATGGGGGGGACTCTCCCCCCCCCCCCCCCCCCCCCTCATGGTCCTCTTTGCCCAAAGAGGCCCATTAAGGGATTTTTGCCTTTAAAAATTCAGAAAAAATTAAAATATATTTAACTATTAATTACACTAATTAATATTAAATACATATTACATAATTTATTCTGGCTCCGAAAACTATTTCGTCGCTGCCCGATCTCCATCGGAACTTTCCCGGGACGTTCCCGGTCTCTCTTTTCCTATTTTTCTCTTCCGGTAAAATGTCGACTCCCCTTAAGCGTGTTACCCTAGCGGTTCGATTATCTCACCAGACATGATCGAGACTCCTCTCCGATCAATGACTAATTCGTGGACCTTGGATACCCAGAATTAATCCCTGCGAGATAACGAATACTTTACCTATCGAACCTGGACGTCTGAGTCTTAAACCTTTTGCCATGCGATACTTAGCGTGTCCGAGACTCGTTCATAGATATCTCCATACCTAGCTTGATCTCGTTACCGACACTGCTAACTTCTACTCGTCCATGATATTATGTCCTGGTGACCTAGTCACACGCTTGCAAGCTCGTTTGACATAATCTCACCGAGTGGGCCCTAGAGTATCTATCCTGCTATGGGACTGGCAAATCCCGCTCTTGACCCCCCGTCTCAACATACTCCTTTCCGACACCCGAGAGGGACAACTTTATTATCACACTATGTAAGATATGACGTTTGATGCAATCAAAGTGTCTTCCAGGAATAGCAATAAGAGTAGATCTCACGGTCGAAGGCGTAATGACTACGTCCTACAAATATTGGGTATGTCCATCACATCGTTCTACCAACGACATGACTTCATTGTCAAATAGACACCATGTCACATGATCGGGAAACCTCGATCACCAATTGCACAATGAACCAGTCAAATAGAGGCTACTGGGACCTGGTTGTTTTACGTATCACACGTGTATTAATGTTTCCGCTTAATACAGTTATAGCATGACACAAAAACGTATTATGAACAAAATGAGATATGACAAATAAACTCTTTATTAATTGCCTCTAGGGCATATCTCCTACAGCGGCGGGCGGGGCGACGGCGGCGACTGGCGACGTTGTGAGCGCGAGCGATGCGAGCGCGCGAGAAGCTGAGCGATGCGATTCGTTTTTTCTTTCTTTCTCCAATTTCCTGCGGTGGCATTGTTGGTAAATAGAGGCAACCGAAGGACTACCTGAGGATACCGTTTCGATCACTTGCGTAGAAGCTCGGGAATCTGTCCAGAAGCAGGTCTCGGGCTGATTCTGGTTTTGTGAAGGAAATGAGATTCTCGGTGAAAATAAGCTAGAGAGAAGCTGGACCCTTCTTTTGAGCTTTTGTGGATTCTGGGCTAGAATCTATTCTAGAAGCTGAAAAGAAGGGGGCCATTGTCAATTTATAAAGGAGGCGTCCATGTAAAAAGTCTCATGGGAGCATCGGATGAGCTACCTGCCTGGACTGTACGACGGATTCATTGTTACTGGAGTAGAAGATAGAAAGGAAATTGCAGATCCCACCACCCTCTTGTCATTTCGTTGCAAAAACCACGGGGCTACAGATTTGTTGCAGTCTCCATCAGGTTTACGTCTAATCTGTTGCAAACTAGTCTAAACATACTATTGACATCAAAATTTGACACTAACCACAAATCAACATGAGTACAAACTAAATCACACTTTTTCGGCATGACAATTTTTTTACATGTATAAAATGACAACTAAGAAGACGATGTTATTTTAAAACGACACAAAAGATTTGTCATTTCATTAATTAAAAATAAAACGTTGACTGATTAATTAGCCAGAAATCGACAAAAAACCAGAAGAAACACTCTCACCCACAATCATGGAGTATGGTTGTCAACGCCCACACCCTCCCCAGGATGGCGGTCGCCTAGTCGGACAAATCGTTGGGACGAATCCTATGTAGGCCACCGCCTTCACTACACCACACCTGGGTCATCAGCGAAGCCACACATGTAGATTAGCAACACAAGGGGTCGTCAAGCCGCTGGGACCTTGCACTATGCAACTGAGAACATGCGAGCCTCCACCGACCACATAACATGTCGACGCCGTAGCACAAAAACGTCGGTCCCACCGCTACCGTCCGCCGTCAGGGCTTAACGTAGATGATCATCCGGTGGCGACAACAGCCGAAGGGGAGGAAGAGAAGGGGATCCTTGCGCTCACAATGGCTAAGGTATACATATCAATTCCCTTATCTGGCTGGGCGACGGTGGGTTCACAGACCGCCATCCTGGTTTCGTTAGGGGAGGGTGCGGGTTTTGGCGAGTGTGTTGGGTCACGTGCATGGGTCACGGGAACCGAGAGAGTCGTGGTTGTGTGCCCTCGTAACGTTCGAACCCCATGATGGTGGGCGAGAGTGTTTGTTCCGGCTTTTGATCGGATTCCTGCTAATTAATCGGTCAATATTCTTAATTAATGAAAATGACAAATCTTTTATCTCGTCTAAAAAATCAAATTGTCATGTCGAGAAAGTGTTATGTAGTTTATACTCATGTTGATGGGTGGTTAGGGTCAAGTTTTGCTATAAATAATGTGTTTAGACTAGGTTGCAACGGATTAAACGTGAACCTGGTCGAGAGTGCAATAAATCTGTAAACATGGTGGTTGCCGTAACAAAATAGCATGAGGATGGTGGAAACTGCAATTTCTTCGAAGATAGACGCTAGCTGGATCCTACTGTCACGTGAACACAGGCACACAGCGACGTCACAAGAAGTTAATTATCTGTGTTTAAGTGTTCTTGTTCCAGTGACATGGGACAGGGTGATGTCACACACTGATTTGTAACCACGGTGCGCCCTATCGACTATGCATCTTCGTACTGATGGTCCATTGCAAAGGCTTTAGCATGGGGTTGATTTACAATTCTGAATCCTTTCAAACCTAGTATTATCCCTCAATCTAGCTGGAGGCTATCAATAATGAGATCACGGTTCACTTCCCCTTCACTGCTCACGTTGAGGAGAGCACATGTTTGTATCTAATCAGACTGACATATCCCAGCTGCGCTTGGTGAGAGGTTATACACTCCCCGTGCCAAATAATAGGCTAAACAAGAATATGTGCCAAAATCTTCTTTTCATAGAAAAAAAATTAAACGGGGAAGAGGCTCGTCTTAAGCGGCAGGGAAGCTTAACAAGGGGATCATGACAAACTAGTCTTCAACTTTTACAAGAAATAACTCGAGAAAGAAAATGAAAAGGCACTCCATGGCGGCCAGATAGAGCAGCTGAGAAGAGTACCAAAATCTTGTTGTGAGGAAGCTCCTGCCTCTGTTGGGTATGGAACAAAAGAAATGTCTCATTGTATCCGTTATGAATTTGTTTAGATATTATTTACAAAACAAAAAATATTACTCTCATAGAATTAAAGATCGCAGATGTTTTGGCACGCTAGACGTCAATTAGAAGCATCCGCCTAGACGTCCGTGAAGATGATGTTGGGCTGGTGGAGACCTTGCGAGAATACATGCATTTCTCTCATTTCAAACTTTTTCTGGTATGGAGACAAAAGCAATAGCTCATCGTATTTTTTAAGAATTTGTGTAGATACTAACAAAACAAAAGACTACTCTCACGGCAGTAAAGATACTAAGGGCACCTCCAACGGCACTCCGCATATGAACAGTCAAAGCGGACCGGTTTTGTCCGCTTAGGGCTGTCCGCGGACAGATTTTGGGCCTCTGTCCTCTTTGTGGAGGGAGTGCTTCCAACTGCCCAGCGCAAAACCAGTCTGTTTGTGTGTAGGGTGAGAGGAATGCGGACAAGGGAGGACAATGGTTTGTGTGAAAGGTGGGAGGAATGCTGACAAGGGAGGACAAGAGGCTGTCTGTTTTCTACCCCAAATCCGGACCAAATTTGGTCCAGGTTTGGGGTCGAAAACCTGTCCGCGCGGACAGTTGTCACTATGCGTCGGACCGTTGGAGAGCCTACTCTGTCCGGAAGGACAGATTGGGACAAGCTCTGTCCATATGCGCTGTGTCGTTGGAGGTGCCCTAATAAAAGAAAAGACTGCTCTCACGCTAGACCTCAGTGAGAAGCATCCGCCTCGACGCCGGTGAAGATGATGGTTGGCTGGTAGTAGAGACCTTGCAAAAATACATGCATTTTTCTCTCGTTTCAAACTTGACAAACTAGCGAGATGAATAGCATGTGATTATGTGACCACCACTCTTAGATCATCCGGATTTTTTATATCGCGAAATTCATGGTCCTAGTGGTCGGCCCTAACGTTGAGGCAGTGTCTTGATTTTTTTTTTTACACTCTTGTGAAATTTGTAATACCAGTGTGTAACGTGAGATGCCCTTGCCATGGATCTAGCACATCTGTGACCCCATTTGTCGTTCTTATCCGTGGAGCAAATCACGGATGAAGCGTTGCTGGTTTGCACCGCACGACGTCACCGGATAAGAAGAGCGTCCGAAGAAGACACACGACACGAGCTAGCCTATCTATCTGGAGTAGGTCGTCGACGGTGCCGTTGCAACTTGCAATCAGCTAAGGCTGCAGCAAAAGGCGCAGACATCCAAGGTGGTGACTTGGGATTCGAGTCATGCTGGGTCGTCGGGCAATGCCTGTAGGCGCGCTCGTGTGGGGGGTGGGGTCGTCTTCTCCGGCTCAGGCCATGTCACGGTGTCGTGTCCTGCGTTCTAGTACCACGTACTGTAGTACAAAGTTCAAACAAGGTGAACGCCGGATGCATCTGGAGTGAAAAGGGATGAGAAGAAACGCCAAAATGGCACATCCAAATCAACGGGAAGTACGGCATGCGTGGTATTCAGGCCTTTGGATGCTTTGCTGTCTTGTCACTCTCTGGGGATGAGCCTGGCCGACTACACCGGGGCAGTAGATGGAGACCGGAGATGACAGGAGGTTTACTGCTGCCGTCCAGTGGCCGTTAGGTTTCACTCTACTCCTCTACCCCTTCTCCTAAGAGCGTCTCCATCGACACCTTTCAAATTCGCGTCTACCACCTCCAATGGAGGCCCAATTAGGGGTGGCGGACATGTGTCCGCCCATGTTTTCGACACAGCCCACAATGGTGCACCCAAAGGCCCACCCCCAAACGCCGACCAAACACCTTGTCGGCGTTCAAATGTAGTAAAAAAACTTTAACAATTCAAATTTCATTCATATTTGTTATATATTACAAAGATTTAGAATGAAATTTGCAAGGGTTGGCCTAGGCGCCCTAACCCTAGCCTACACGTCGTCCCACCAGCTGTCGTCGTCCTCGTCGCTGTCGTCCTCGATCTTCACCACCGGCGCGGAAGAGGCACGGCTGGAGGAGGCTCCGTCGTGGCGCGACGCGTGGCTGGAGGAGGCTCCATCGTGGCGCGGCGCACGGCTGGTTGAGGGGCCGCCGGAGGAGGAGGACGCTGTCATCGCCAGTGTCGCCAAGAGGCCCGGCGAGTCCTGCTCGATGTCCACCACCGACGCGGACAGTGCCAACCCGGGTTGTCGCCGTCTTGCTTGTTCTGCATTTCGGGCGGCACGTCGTAGCCGTAGGGGATTGTCTCCACCGGCATTGCCTCCGCCCTGGGGCGACGGAGGAAGAGCCGCCCGCGCGAGCGTGGTGGCGAACGCTGGCGACGTTCGCGGATGGTGATGCCACCACCGCGCGGCGGTGAGTGCCGCTCCACCTTCACCGTACGGTGCGGAGGGAAGTGCGGCACCAGCGGGAGGAGGTGGAAGGGGATTGCGCTGCCTGTGGCAACTGATGCACCGGTGTGGTGTTGTTGGGAAACCCCAAGAGGAAGGTATGAATTAGTGCAGCAGCAAATTTCGCTCAGTTGTGAAACCAAGGTTATCGAACCAGTAGGAGATGAAGACGCTTCTGAAAGTGTCAACGGCACCAGAAAAGAGCTGTTGCAGGGATGTCCTGACGGTTGACCTGGAACCTGCACACAACACAACCAAGATACTTTGCCCCAACTTAACAGTGAGGTTCTCAATCTCACTGGCTTGCTGTAACAAAAGATTAGACGTATAGTGTGGAAAATGATGTTTGTTTGTAGAGAATGAAAATAACAGTTTGCAGTAGGTTGTATTATCAATGTAAAAAAAAGACCGGGGTCCACAGTTCACTAGTGGTGTCTCTACATAAATAAATAATAGCATACATGTGGGTAAACAAATTACAGCTAGGCAATTGACAAAATAAAGAACTGCATAATGATGCATATACTATATTCATGTTGTCTAGTATGAGATTCATTTGGGCATTACAACATGATACATAGACCGTTATCCAACTGCGTCTATGACTAATAATACACCTTCCGGATAGCATCCGCACACCTTTCAGTATTAAGTTGCAAGCAACAGATTATTACATTAAGCAAAGTGTGTAATGTAAGTAGCATAATTATCCTTAGACAAAGAACTACTGTTTTATCCCTAGTAGCAACAGTACATTCACAATCTTACAGGTTGCTTTCACTCCCCTAGATTAAATGAAGACATGAACCACTATCGAGCATAAATACCATCTCTTGGAGTCACAAGCATCTATTTGGCCAGAGCATCTACTAGCAACGGAGAGCATGCAAGATCATAAATAACACACACATAATATATTATGAAGCAAATGACATACTACTCAATATTCATCGGATCACAGCAAACACAACATGTAGCATTACATAAAGATGATCTTGATCATGATAGGCAGGTCACAAGATCTAAACATGATGTCACAATAGGAGAAGACAACCATCTAGCTACTGCTATGGACCCGTAGTCTAAGGATGAACTACTCACGCATCAGTCCGGATGCGGGCATGGTGATGTAGAGCCCTCCGGTGATGATTCCCCTCTCCGGCAGGGTGCCGGGAAGAGTTTCTGAACCCTCCCGAACTAGGGTTGACGCTGGCGGCGGCTCCGTAATATTTCGTGAAAAAGTGTTCGGGTACTTAGGGTTTTCCCGTCGGGGGGTATTTGTAGGCGAAAGGGCGAATGAGGTGGAGCCCCGAGGGGCCCACACCACGTGGTGGTGCGGCCAGGGGGGAGCCGCGCCTCCACCAGGTGTGGCCGCCTCGTGGCCCCGCTTCGTCTCCTCTTCGGTGTTCTGGATGCTTCCGGGGAAAATAGGGATATTGGCTTTTGTTTCGTGCAATTCCGAGAATATTTCCTTAACTACTTTTCTGAAACAAAAAACAGCAGAAAACATGAAACTGGCACTGTGGCATCTTGTTAATAGGTTAGTCCCAGAAAATGCATAAAAACCATATAAAGTGTATATAAAACATGTAGCAATGGGTATAATATAAGCATGGAACATAAGAAATTATAGATACGTTTGAGACGTATCAGCAACGTGGCGGCGCGCCGCTTCGATGGCGGACGCAACCGTGTGGCCGGTTGCATCCCACCATTCTTTGTGGCAACTGTGTTGTAGCGCGAGGAGCGCGATCTGGGGCCGTCGTTGGTGGTGATGATAGCCGCCCGCTCGCGCTTGAAGCGCTGCATCCAGGCGCCCTAGTTGGCGTCGACGTCTTCGTTCTCGGGGAGGCGACGCTCCGCCGGCGTCATCCAGCCGCGCTTGCGAGCGATGAACCGCCTCATCTGCTCGGCCGTCTCGGGCAGTGGCGGCACGGGGAGGCCACCAGCCGAGATGGCCCAGTGCTTGGGCAGCCGACAGTCATGCGGCGCGAGGAGCCCGGACCGGTGCAGCTCCCAGGCATCGTCGGTCCCAATGGTGCGACCGCTGGACGCCATGGCGGGCTCGCCGGAGGTGGAGAGGAGGGCGAGAAGGGCGGGGTGGATAAACACGACCACGGGCGCCGCCTTTTAACATGGCGAGGGTCGGTGCGGCCGGCGTAAATGCGACACGTGGGGAATCCGCAACGCCGGCCGCGTGGCCTGGGGAGCCGCCGCGTCGCCTGGCCTGCGTGTGCGTAGGCGTCCAGTCCAGTCGCGACTGCGCCATTAACGCGTCCAGACCGGCCTCCTGCACAGTGCGTTAAATGACGCCTGAGCCGTTGTGCGTATGACGGGCGGGCCAGGCCGGTCAGACGCATGTCCGCCCCATGTCCGGCACCCCCGAGAGGGCCTGCCGGACACGATTTTGCTCGGAGCGAGGCATTGGGGGGTGCCGCTGGTGGAGTTTTTTGCCGTCCGAACCTCCAATGGGCCTTTGGGGGGTCGTTTGGAGGGTTCCGGTGGAGATGCTCTAAAGTCCTAGTGCAAGTGCAGGAGTGATTAATAGTCGGCCGGATTTGTGGTTAACCAAATGTAAACTGCCCTTGTTGTTTTTAAGCCAAGATGTAGAATAAGGGTTTCTTTGAATCAAAGAGTTTTAAATGAATCACGTAGAATTTCAACCTATAGGATTTTTCCTATAGTGTCCATTTTTATTGACAAAGGGTTATATTAATATAGACCAACAACAAGATAAAAAAAAATCAAGGATACACATAGGCAAGAACGAAATAAAAAAAGAGAAAATAGAAACAAAGACCCCCTCACGGTGATGAAACACTCGCAATGCCAACACTGTAACCACCACCAAAGACAACACCTGAATCGCCAAAACGGATTCTCAAAAAGTGACGCCACAAGCTTTGTCCCCCCAAGACCGAGAATTTTGAGTTTTCACCCTAGAGAAAATCCAAGTTCACAAAACAATGCATTCTATGAAGTCATTTCCTCTCGCAACCAATGAAGATCAGACCTTAGGTTGGCATCCTGGAAGCACGACTCGGTGCTTAAGGAGCACCACCAAAAATACAGTCCACCCGTGTTGCCGCCCCCTCTTGCCAAGCTTGCTGCTGCAAGTCACCAACACCCGAACACACATGAAGAATATGTGTCGCCATTCTTCATCGGCACCAATACACCTTTACACCATTACAAAACCTCCGATCGCAACCCCTGACTTTTTCCACCTCTACCATAGCCATGTAAATCTATATTTAGACATGTCCCATGGCACCATCAAGAAAGCGATGCTTTGCGCCACACCCTCATGAAGCCTCATTGGACGAATATAAGGGAGCACATGACCTGATCGATGCCAATCTAGATATCCAGCGGCGCCATGCGCCAACTAGCGGAAACACTGAAAGGAAGAACAAAACTAGTCGGCGTCTTGATCGAGGGAGGCTCACATGAAGCAGACTTGGCGAACAAAGAACATCAGGGCCAAACCACCTTTATTCAGGCATAGGCACTAGCCCCACACTACCGGTCGCCTGTAGAGGAGAAGATGAACGTCGCCGACGTACAACACGGTCAACCACGCCCTGGGAATCCTCCGCCTCCGCCGTTGGGTCAGATCGAACCCTAACAGGGTCAGCGTCGCCGCCTCTCGAGCGCAGCTGGCAGCCCCGGGCGTCCGCACTAGCCCGATCGGGTGTGAGGCCTAGATCCGAGTACACATCAGCCTACGACACGCTAGACGCGTCGTTATTCCTCCGGAGAAACTCAGGCTACAACTGGCAAGCCGCACCACCCTGTACTCCGAACCAACGCCCCACCTCTACCCCTGTGCAGCGTCTCTCCGCGCCCTCCACGTTCGACAAAAAGGGCGACGCCAGCCTGTGGAGGTACGATCGGGAGGGTGGAGTTTAGGGTTGATGGGGCGCCTCCAGAGCCGCTCGGGGGAGGAGTGACTTAGGAGGAAGTGGTCGGCCTCTCATTAACAGTCAGGAATCGTGAAACAATATGTGGGCATTTGATTTAAAGGAATGAATTTTCCAAGATTCCTATAGATTCCTTTCCTACACCGTAATCCTATAAGATTTCTCACATGAAGTGAGACCTCTTGGAGAAAATTCTATGTGTCTATGACAACTATGACATGTGCTCAACCATGTAAAATTTTCCTGCGATGCAATCAAGCAACACATGTTACTGATTTATGCATTTTTGGTTCATGTAGGATTTAAATGGTCGCGACATGCTATTCTTGTAAGATTCATATTTCTGTGTTTTTCAAATCCTATGAATCAGAGAGGCTCTACATTGCGTCTTGCATGCGTGAAGTGTATTGCCTATAGAGCAGCCGGAGACACCGTGTACATAATGAATTTTAGGTGGTTTTGTATATAGACCATCACGCTGTCTCCACTATATACATCAGCACTTCTAGCATCTCGAGTCTTCGATTCAAAATCGGGACTTAAACTTCTGGACCAAAGATGCACCGTCCTCGGGTGAATAAAATGCCGTGTTAAAATAATTTATGTGTAAGTATCTTTTTTTTTCTGAGAAGTTTGCAAAGGCAGCTAGAACCACCACCAATTGCCAAAAAAGGCCCACGGCTCAATCAGTCCACAGACAGTTAACCTGTTCCAATCTTCCAGCAAGGCCCTCGACTTGAAATGGAGCTCCTATTTGCCGATCCCGCCTGCAGCGCCGCTTCAAATCTAGCCCAATAACAGGTACAATTTATGTTTTACTGTATCTTTTGTCATTTTTCTGTTTTATTTTCTCTTTTTTCTTTTCTTTTCTGTTTTTATAGTAACACAATGTGTTCACTCGTTTGTCAAAATAAGAAACGAATTTTTGGTTGCAAAAAACTAATACCCCCTTTGTTCCAAACTAAGTGCCGTTGTTCTTAGTGTAAATTTGTACTAAAATAAAGACACTTAATTTGTAACAGAGGGAGTAAGAAAATATTTATTTTATTAGAACGATTTTCAAATGTTAATATTTATGTGTTTGAATGATTTTGAATATGAATATTTTTTAATTGAACGACATTCAAGAAAGAACATTTACGTTATTTGAATGATTTTTTAATATGAAATTTTCTATTATATATATGTGATTTTTAAATAAGAATATTTTTATTATTTAAAAAAACACTTAAATTTATAAAAGAAACCTAAAAAGAGAAAACAAAAATCTTGAAGGAAAATATAAATTATAAATAATGAATAAAAATATAAATAGAAAATAAAAATCTTGTAGAACAATTGATTAAAAAAGGGAAAACATGGAAAAAAAGCGTTCAAAAGTTTGTACAAACTTCCTAAAACCGGAGGGAGAAAAAATGATGGGCCTGCCAAGAGGAGCCAATCACACTCCCATTAGGCAGCAAATAGGATTTGCCGTTTGGAATGGACCAGAGGAAAAATCTTGTTTGTGTAAAATTTTCACAGGGGAACAAGTCAACTTATGATAAGGAGAAGCTTTAGCTATTTTGGAATCCTTGAATAGATGACGCCACTACTTTCTTGGCGATTGATAACGAGTTCCCTCCTAGATTTCATAGGATTCCTGTGCAAAAATTAAAGTTTCAAAGAAGAATAGCTTAGCCCTCACTTCACAGATTTTTTTTTGAAAATGCCTAGGACAGAGCGCCTAATTCTTTTGAGTCCCGGCCCAGTTTTTCCCCACTAACCACGAAATTTCTGAAATTTTTTAATTCGAAAATTATGTAGGTAAAAAAGCGACAAAATTTCGTTTGAATTCAAATAAATTTGAACGAAACTAATGCGATAGAAGAAAAGTCCGTTTGAAACACAGCTGCATATACAGTCATAGCTTGCCGCTGAGGCTAAGAGGTGAGGTGGAGCGCGGAGGCGGAGAGCTTATGATCACATCGAGTCTTCACCGCTTCTGTCCACAGCCTCCTCGCTAAGATACACCGCTTCTGTTCTTCACGGAGACACGGCCATGGATGCACCGCTGAGCCAGCTCGCGCTGCCCCTCCTCCTCTTCCTCCTAGCCATGGTCCTCGCGTGCCGCGCCGTGCTCGGCAAGAGACGCAACTACCCGCCCGTGGCCGGCACCGTGCTCCACCAGCTGCTCAACTTCCGCCGTGTGGCCGAGTACCACACGGAGCTCTCCCACAGGTACCGCACCTTCCGCATGCTCACCCCGACCTGCAACTATGTATACACCGTCGACCCGGCCAACGTCGAGTACATCCTTCGCACCAACTTCGCCAACTACGGCAAGGGGAAGATGACCCACGACGTGCTGGAGGACCTCCTCGGGGACGGGATCTTCAACGTGGACGGCGCCAAGTGGCGACACCAGCGGAAGGTCGCGAGCTTCGAGTTCTCCACCAGGGCGCTCCGCGAGTACAGCACCGGCGTGTTCCGCGACACGGCCGCCGAGCTCGCGGACATCGTGTCCGTCGCAGCCGCGGAGAAGGCTGTGGACATGCAGGATCTGTTCATGCGGTCGACGCTGGACTCGATCTTCACAATCGGGTTCGGGGTCAACCTGGGAGGGCTGTCCGGGTCAAGCAAGGAGGGCTCGGCGTTCGCCAGGGCGTTCGACGACGCCAGCGAGCAGGTGCTGTACCGGTTCTTCGACCTGCTCTGGAAGGCCAAGAGGCTCCTCAACGTCTCTTCGGAGGCGGCCATGAAGCGGTCGGTCCAGACCATCAATCACTTCGTCTACGCCGCTATCGACAAGAAGATCGAGCAGATGGGCAGATATCAAAACGAATTCGTAAGCTTCCCCTGTTGCACTATTTCCTCACCTACTCAGCTCGAATAAGGAGCACACCAGCACACGTCAATCGTGATATTACCTAATTTGGCAGGCCAAGAAAGAAGACATACTGTCTAGATTCCTGCTAGAGAGGGAGAAAGACCCCGGCTGCTTCGACAACAAGTACCTTCGGGATATCATACTCAACTTTGTGATCGCCGGCCGGGACACGTCGGCGGGGACTCTGTCGTGGTTCCTCTACGTGCTGTGCCGCAACCAGCACATCCAGGACAAGATCGCCAGGGAAGTGCGCGACGCCACCACCGGCGACCGGGACGTGGGCGTCCAGGAGTTCACGGCGTGCCTGACCGAGGACGCCATCAACAGCATGCAGTACCTCCACGCCGCGCTCACAGAGACCCTTCGGCTCTACCCTGCCGTGCCCGCGGTACCCTTGGGATCTCGTCGCAGCATTTCCCTTGGAGCTTTGTGCAGGATAAGGAAATGATTTAGTTGCCTTTTTTGGTTTTCGTTGCAGGATGTCAAGTACTGCTTCTCGGATGACACGCTGCCAGACGGGTACGACGTGAAGAAAGGTGACACGGTGTGCTACCAGCCGTACGCGATGGGCAGGATGAAGTTCCTGTGGGGCGACGACGCCGAGGAGTTCAGGCCGGAGAGGTGGCTTGACGACGATGGCGTGTTCGTCCCAGAGAGTCCATTCAAGTTCACAGCTTTTCAGGTGGGATCCATATTCTGCTGCTGTAGTTTCTTCATTGTATCACTAACGACTTGGACCATATGATCACGAGACTACTTGTTTGGTCTATTGTTCAATACAGGCGGGTCCTCGAATCTGCTTGGGAAAGGATTTCGCATACAGGCAAATGAAGATATTTGCGGCGGTTCTTCTATTCGTGTTCAGGTTTGAGATGTGGGAGCGTGATTCCACCGTGGGGTACAGGCCCATGCTCACGCTGAAAATGGATGGCCCATTGTATGTTCGTGCACTTCTCCGGCGATCAAGTGCGCAATGTGCCTGATATAAGGAGTTCACAAAATGGTAATACTCTGCACATGTTCCGGTGCTTTGTTTTTGTTTAGCTTCGATAAACACTATCTTTATGGAATCAATGCCATAATATGTGGTTTGGCAAATGTATGTAGTCTCTTATAACGGAATAATAGAAACTTTATTAGTCAGATGACAAAATGATAAGGGGACTGCTATTTCTAGCTGAGAAATAAGGTATAGCGCAGTCGTCTCTGTCGCCGTTCGATCCTCGTCGCGCGGAGTGATGCGAGCGGGGAAGGGTTGTCTTCACGAAGGTCTATTTTTGGCCCGCGCGTTCTCTCTCAGCTCGCCACGTGGCGTACAAAACGCGGGACCGCACCAGATCCAGATCTAGATCCAGTTGTAGATAAGATGTACAAACACCACACAACACCATGTACAAAAATAAACTTAACTAGTACAACTACACAGACATGGTTGTACGTACAACTACACAGATCACGTTGTACAAATCACGTTGTACAACTACACAGCAGGTTGTACAGATCAAGTCGTAGAACCATACCGATCAGATTGTACAGAACAGAACTGAACGTACAACTACACATATCAGGTTGTACAGATCTGGTTGTACGTACAACTACACACAGTTTTAGTTGGATGTACAACTACGCATACCAGGTTGTATGAACTGTACACAATCCGAAGTACAAAAAAAAGTTTGTCGAAACCTATCAACAATGGATCTAGTTTTGAAGATCTCGACGCGAGGAGTTCAAAAGTGAAAACGGTTCGTAATTCGGATAAACGGTTCTCAAGACATTTCATTTTGAAAAAACGAATCTCAAAATAAATGCATGTACAGCCCTCTGCGCACGTCCTGCGGCCGCCACTTGTCACGCGCGGAGGAAAGCTGGGGAGTGGGAGCGAAGCAAATTTCGACACGTGTCAGCACCGTAGCACGCGTGGATAGACCTTCGCGAAGGGAAGCCTTTGCGAGCGCCTCGTCGCACGTAGAGAAGTCGCGAGGGCCTCGTCCGAAGTTCCTTGCCTGTGGTTTTTTCGGCCCGGTTGTCTCCTGTGTTTCTTTATGGGCCGCGATATGTTCTAGATATTTTTCCCGGGCTTTTTTTTCTGTGTTGTGTTTTTGTTGTTTTCTTTTTGGGCCGTGTCGTGCCATTTCCCGTTTTTTTTTCTGTGTTACTTTGGATTCGTGTGTTGTCCTGTTAGGTTGGGTTTTTTGGTGAGTGCAGTTTTTTGCTTTTTTTCTGTCCGTGGTCTTTTGTTTTGAGGGGTGTTTTGAAATTTTTTCATCCTTTTTAAAAAATTTAAACGCATGTGGTGTGATAATTTGCGTCGTAATGCGAATTTTCTGCCAACGTGCAAATCATGGTCAGTATCATGAGCGAGTCATCGGCGCTTTTTTAATTTTGGTTTTGTGCATGGTTGTTGTCTTTTTAGGTCTTGTCCTCAATTTGCATTTGGTGTCGCCGCCGTATGGATCTAGTCGTTGATGTGATTGCACGTCGATATACAATATCGACTTTTTTTAATGGTGGTGCATGTGACGTATTTTCCCGCACCATTGTGCAACTTCACACGCATGTGACCCCTTCTCCCCCGACGGTAAAATGGAGTCAGTCGCAACTATCTGTTGTCTTTTGTATTTAGTTGCAACTATACATGTAACTGACATGCTTGCCTTCCCCCTCTCCTTCCCCTAAGGGCTGTAAAATGGAGTCAGTTGCACTCAACACGCAAGTGCTATTTTTTTGTTTCGATTATGCTTTTTGCAGTCGATGTTGCGCGCCGCATGGTCTAGTCATGGTTGCAATCGCACGTTGCCATCCAACACCGACGTAATGGCGGCGCATGTCATGCATTTTTTTCTCGCATCATTGTGCAACTTCCCACGTAGCTGACTTCCACTCGAATGTTGAGCGAGTCAGTTGCAACTCAACTTGTATTTTGTCATTTTTTACTATATTGATAGATAACCCTATCCGTAGTCTGTCGCAACTTGACATGCCAGTTGCATCTCGACTTGCAACCGACACACGCTGCTATAATTGGTAGTTTGCAACTTGACATGCAACTTCTCTTATCACATCCCCGTCCCCCCCCCCCCCCCCTCGGCGTCAGTTGCAACTCGACTCGTAACTGACCCCCCCCCCCCCGCCCCCGTCTCCCATTTTTGGTAGTTCTAGGGGGGGGGGGGGGGGTAGTCGCAACTTGACATACAACTCACATACATGCCCCCCTCGGATTCAGTTGCAACAAGACTTCACTCCCGTCTCCCTTTTTTGTAGTGTTGTAGTTGTAGGGGGGGGGGGGGGGGGGTAGTCGCAACTTGACATGCAACTCACACCCCCGTCCCCCCCCCCTCCCCTCGGATTCAGTTGCAACTCGACTTGCAACTGACTCACTCCCAGTAGTTGTAGTGGGGGTGGTAGTCGCAACTTGACATGCAACTCACACCCTCGTCCCCCCCTCGGATTCAGTTGCAACTCGACTCGCAACTGTCTCACTCCCGTCTCCCATTTTTTGTAGTTGTAGGGGGGTGGAGCGGTAGTCGCAACTTGACATGCAACTCACAATCCCGTCCCCCCCCCCCCCCTCAGATTCAGTTGCAACTCGACTTGCAAT
Organism: Poa annua; assembly: GCA_026929855.1. NCBI lineage: Eukaryota > Viridiplantae > Streptophyta > Magnoliopsida > Poales > Poaceae > Poa > Poa annua. Next base: position 81,337,194 of record CM049433.1, read on the forward strand.
TGATTCACGCCGTCTCCCATTTTTTGTAGTTGCAGGAGGGGGTGGCAGTCGCAACTTGACATGCAATTCACACCCCCCCTCGCATTCAGTTGCAACTCGACTTGCAACTGTCTCACTCCCTTCTCCCATTTTTTGTAGTTGTAGGGGGTGGGGCGATAGTTGCAACTTTACATGCAACTCACCACCTTGCCCCCCCCCCCCCCCCCCATTTTGATTCTGTTGCAACTCGACTTGCAACTGACTCACTCCCATTTTTTGTAGTTGTAGTGGGTGTGGTAGTCGCAACTTGACATGCAACTGACTCACCCCCCCCCCCCCCCCCCCCCCCCCGCTCGGAGTTAGTTGCAACTGGAATTAGGTTTTTACAACTGAGGTTGCGTGCCCATGATTTAAATAGGCGGTCCTTGACCTTCGACCATATTTTTGCTACATCGTTGTCGTATTATATCAGAAAGGCATGTTTTGACCTGTGTCGAGTTGAAAGGAGGGAGATTTTTACCTGTGTCGGGGCAATGTGTATTTTTTTCGGATCTTTTGTTGTTATGTACAAAGGAATGTATAGGTATTTTTTTTAAGTCCCATTTTTAATTTTCGATTTTTATTAGCACATAATAGACCACCATTTTTATTCGTTTTAACTTTTTCTTCATGGCAATTGACAAATGGGGCCCACCGTTTTTTCTGTGTTACTTTGGATTCGTGTGTTGTCCTGTTAGGTTGGGTTTTTTGGTGAGTGCAGTTTTTTGCTTTTTTTTTTCTGTCCGTGGTCTTTTTCATTTTGTTTTGAGGGGTGTTTTGAAATTTTTTCATCCTTTTTAAAAAATTTAAACGCATGTGGTGTGATAATTTGCGTCGTAATGCGAATTTTCTGCCAACGTGCAAATCATGGTCAGTATCATGAGCGAGCCATCGGCGCTTTTTTAATTTTGGTTTTGTGCATGGTTGTTGTCTTTTTAGGTCTTGTCCTCAATTTGCATTTGGTGTCGCCGCCGTATGGATCTAGTCGTTGATGTGATTGCACGTCGATATACAATATCGACTTTTTTTAATGGTGGTGCATGTGACGTATTTTCCCGCACCATTGTGCAACTTCACACGCATGTGACCCCTTCTCCCCCGACGGTAAAATGGAGTCAGTCGCAACAATCTGTTGTCTTTTGTATTTAGTTGCAACTATACATGTAACTGACATGCTTGTCTTCCCCCTCTCCTTCCCCTAAGGGCTGTAAAATGGAGTCAGTTGCACTCAACACGCAAGTGCTATTTTTTTGTTTCGATTATGCTTTTTGCAGTCGATGCATGGTCTAGTCATGGTTGCAATCGCACGTTGCCATCCAACACCGACGTAATGGCGGCGCATGTCATGCATTTTTTTGTGCCGTAATGCGATTTTTTGTGCCGACGTGCTAATCATGGTCAGTATCATGGGCGAGTCACCGGCATTTTTTTTTATTTTTTGGTTTTGTGCATTGTTGTTGACTTTTAGGTCTTGTCCTCAATTTTGCATTTGATGTCGCCGCCATATGGATCTAGTCGTTGATGTGATTTGCACTTTGATATACAATACCGAATTTTAAATGGTGGTGCATTTGATTTTTTTTCTCGCACCAGTGTGCAATTTTACACGCATGTGACCCCCCTTCCTCCCCCGACGGTAAAATGGAGTCAATCGCAACTAGGGTTGTAACCGAGGTTGATTTTTTGTTTTTCTGTTTTGTCTTGCAACTATTCAAGTAACTGAACTCACTATCTCCCCCTCCTCCCCCCTCCGACTGTAGATGGAGTCAGTCGCAACTAGGGGTTGTAACTGAGGGTGATTTTTTGTTTCCGTTTTGTCTTGCAACTATTCACGTAACTGACATCACTGTCTCCCCCTACCCTCCCCCCCCCCCCCCTCCGCCTGTAGGTGGAGTCAGTCGCAACTAGGGTTGTCACTGAGGGCGACGTTTTGTTTCCGTTTTGTCTTGCAACTATTCACGTAACTGACATCATTGTCTCCCCCTCCTCCCCCCTCCAACTGTAGATGGAGTCAGTCGCAACTAGTGTTGTAAATGAGGGTGATTTTTGTTTTCGTTTTGTCTTGCAACTATTCACGTAACTGACATCACTGTCTCCCCCTCTGACTGTAGATGGAGTCAGTCGCAACTAGGGTTGTAACTGAGGGTGATTTTTTGTTTCCGTTTCTTTTTGCAACTATACACGTAACTGACATCACTGTCTCCCCTTCCTTCCCCCCCCCCCCCCCCTCCGACTGTAGATGGAGTCAGTTGCAACTAGGGTTGTAATTGAGGGTGATTTTTTGTTTCCGTATTTGTCTTGCAACCATACACGTAACTGACATCACTGTCCCCCCTGCTCCCCTTCTCTTTTCCCCCTAAGAGATGTAAAACGGAGTCAGTTGCATCTCAACACGCAACTGGTTAAAAAAAAATCTTTCGATTATGGGGTTTGTAACCGATACTTCCCTCCCCCCTCCGACTGTAGATGGAGTCAGTCGCAACTAGGGTTGTAACTGGGGGTGATTTTTTGTTTCCGTTTTGTTTCGCAACTATACACGTAACTGACATCGTTGTCTCCCCCTCCGACTGTAGATGGAGTCAGTTGCAACTAGGGTTGTAACTGGGGGTGATTTTTTGTTTCCGTTTTGTCTTGCAACTATACACGTAACTAACATCACTGTCTCCCCCTGCTCCCCCCTCCGACTGTAGATGGAGTCAGTCGCAACTAGGGTTGTAACTGAGGTTGATTTTTTGTTTCTGTTTTGTCTTGCAACTATACACGTAACTGACATCACTGTCTTCCCCTCCTCTTCCCCCTCTCTTCCCTTAAGGGCTGTAAAATGGAGTCGGTTGCAACTCAACACGCAACTAGAATTTTTTTGTTTCGATTATGGGTTTTGTAACCGACACTTCAAATGAACCCCTCCCCTCCTCTGACTGTAGATGGAGTCACTCGCAACTAGGGTTGTAACTGAGGGTGATTTTTTGTTTCCGTTTTGTCGTTGTATATAGTTGCAACTATTCACGTCACTGACATCACTGTCTCCCCCTCCTCTCCCCTTCCTCTCTCCCCCCTAAGAGATGTAAAACGGAGTCAGTTGCATCTCAACACGCAACTGGTTATTTTTTTGTTTCGATTATGGGGTTTGTAACCGACACTTCCCTCCCCCCTCTGACTGTAGATGGAGTCAGTCGCAACTAGAATTGTAACTACGGATGGCAATGGGTACCCGCTACCCGCAACTAGGATTGTAACTACGGATTGTAAGCTACTGTGAATTTAAGCTAAACAGAAATTGAAGTCCAGTTCTTTTGGGCTTCTCCTGTCCTACCTTATTATATGAATTGTATGATGTAAAGTCCGGAACGCCCTTGTGATAAATTGATGTTTGACTTTAACAGATTGTTGTTTGTTTGTATCGTTTTCTAGAACATTATCAATATAGTCTGTATGTTCTTTCAGAATGACCTGAGCCTGTATCTACTCGTCTGGCAAGCTATTCCTGAGAATGAGTCCTAGGTGAGACAACCCTGCCACTCGCCCTAAAGATCAATCGATCTTGAGCATCATATGGAGATCGCTCCTTGTTAGCAATCACCCAAATCCTGCCACTGACGATATGCCTCTACATCTCCTGTTCCTCACTTGGATCCGGCCAATTGACCTCAGCAGCAAGCTGCGTGAGCTCCGGCCGGCCGTCAAATTGACCTCAGCAGCACGCTGCACACAGCCGGAGTAGGAGGAGGCAGCACCAACCGGGGCGGTGGCTAGCAAGCTCCGGACGGCCGGGAAATCGACCTCACTAGCTCCGTCCAAGCGCGCGCATCCGTAGTTGGGAGGAGGCAGCAGCAGATGACTGCAGCAGAACAAGCCCAGGCCGGCACAAATCGATCTGGGCCGATGAGGTGAAGAAGGTCGCGCCCACACCCTCGATCCACCCCACCTGCCCTGCACCCTGCGCGGTTGCGCCGCCGCGCAGCACTGCCGTCTCCGCCGCCCTCCAGTACCAGCGATGCTGCCCTCCGCCGCCATGGCCCCTGCCCGCAGCCATGAGCTCGAGCTCGCCGCCGTCGACGACATGGCCGCCTTCCTCGAGCTCGCGGCCCTCCGCCACTCCCCGCATCACGAGCTCAAGCTCGCCACCGTAGACGACCTGGCCAGCTTCCTCGAGCTCGTCGCACTCCGCCCCTCCCCGCAGCCACGAGCTCAAGTTCGTTGTCGCCGATGACCTGGCCGCCTTGGCCCCTCGTCCAAACTTCTCGAGGTCGCTCGGCCTCCAACTGCGCACGCGGCCACCGTGACAAGTTCGGCCCACAAAAAAAACCACAAAGAAAAAGAAAAGTAAAACGAAAACGGCCCAACAAAAACGAAAGCGACGGGGAAGGAGCTATCGACTGGGAAAATTATTTTCCACTCGACTGATCGTTAGAGACCCCCAAATGATAAATGTTTACAAGGATTTCCTGATCACTCGGATACGCATTGATAACAAAGTTGCAGTTCTAGCTATAGAATGTGCCTCCCTGTTTGCTTCTCGCCGTTTGTGGTGGTTGATATACTCTACTTGTTGAAAAAAAAAAACTTTTCAATGTTCTCAAAAATCCTCCAATGTTGCCGTCAAGTTGATCTGATCGTTAATCTTCTCATCAGTCATCACATTTAGACAATCGGAAAGAATCAAGAGCTTATGGCTTCCGTGCCTGCAAACGCTTCAAGCACACAAATAAATAACTGAATATATAGAAAATAAACTATAATCTACATATGGAATTTTTTTCTAGCTACACAGACCTATCGGTGGAGGAAGTGCCGGCGGCATAATATCCTTACGTGCACCATCTTCTTCCAATTCAACCTTCCAAAACTCCATCTCATCGTCGAAATTGTACCTTTCTTCCATCGATGTTAATTCAAAATTTCTGTAGAGCAGCAGAAGCTAGACTACATGCTAAGAGGCATTGCCCAAATACATGCTAGCAAGCTTTGTGCAACGTATATATCCACTGCTTCGACATGCACTGCCATGCACAGACGGCATGCCACCTACCCCTCCACGTGGCGCCTCTCCTGCCGCGTGTCAGCAACAAAAAGTGATCATCGCTTCCATACCATTGCAGGACAGCGCGGATCAAAAGCTACACTATGCTACACTTCTTTATTCCTCTTGCCCCACTTCTATCGTTTCCTCCATCTCTTCTTCGTCTAGCCATTCCAAGCCACCGTCATGGGCCGCCCTGCCGAAACTGACCATCAACAACCATGACGTGGTGACGCAAGAGCTTAGCTGTTTCCCACCCGATGTGCCAATTCCGTTAGCCGTTTCTACACCCTCGGTCAAACAATTGATTCCGTGATGTTGTTCGCCCCTGAAGCTATCGTCATCCCCGATGAGACAGAACACGACGGTGGAAGCCATGGTGATGACAACGAGGCGACGCTCCTACCCCTCGCCCACGTCGACGAAGAAGAAGCCCTGAGCGCCGGTACTCTCGCCGGCGATGATGCTGAAGCGGAAAGCGACACTGCAACTGATGGCCATCACGCCACGCACAACAACATTGCCTCTGATGCCTAAATATGCATCAACAGCCGCACGACCGGCGACACTACTTCCAGGAATGTCTCTACCGTCTATGGTACTCTTTTCCCACCTGCAGTGCCCTCTAACTCCGCTTTACCATCATCGACGGCGCCACCCGATGTGAGCACTAAGGAACAAATCGCCACCTAACACTATCTTCCTACTCCGGAAGGATAACATCTGAAAGTGCAGGTATGTATGTTCTCAATTTGGAGAATACGCCTCTTATATGGATTTTGTACACTTTCTAATTCACTTCTTTGTAGAAAAAATCAGACTGCAACTCCGATTAGCGGAGTATGACTAGCCGGAATGATAACAATGTAGCCACCGTATTGATCAGGCTACTGATTCAATGCCACTAATTTAATCACTATATTAATCAGATTACCGGCAACTTTCTGTTTTTGAGCGTTCTGCGATAATCAGACGTACTAGCATAATGTTACTACGTATCTTTTCCTATTATTTGTACAAACAGGATATTGTCTGTATAGATGGAAATACATACATTTATATCTGTGCATATATAGTTTCATTGAAACAATCATAATTTCCCTATATAGTACATAACACCGAGCCACATTAACTAACTTACAAATTATTGCCAATAAAACAAAAAAAACTACGAGTCACAATTTTTTTCTTGCCTGCAAATAATTGAACATTGCTTTCTCCAATTTATTTTCCATAACTATCAAGGTTGCACACACTCAATCAACAAAACTCATAACTTCATTTACTTGCTACAAGATTACATACCACTTCTGAGATTACATGCCACTTTGCACACATATACATAGTCTGGACTATCAAAGATAAATACCGACAGAAAAACGATCACTACATAGTTGCAGACAACTGATTGCGAAGATGTCTAACTTAAAATTGAAACTCTATATCCGGCATCTCATATTCAGGCAAGTTTGCATCATATAGTCGAGAATGATGAACTTTTGCACAGAATAACATGGCTTCTTCTAATGCAAAGATTTTTCCATGCAAATCCAAGGCGTCACTTCCAAGCCATAATAACATAAAAACAGAGATACCGTTGGACCTATCCTCATATCATAATAAGACCTGCAGTCGAAATAATCAAGTAAAAATTTACGCACGGTTTCTTCAACAACTGCACCGCCTTCCTTCAGCCAGAATTGCACGACGTTATCGCCCAGAGGCATCAAATCATCATCCCCTTCAGTCCAACGCCGTGGAGCGTTTAGTTAACGCTGCCAACGCTCTGCTATGTATGTTTTAGCTATTCACTACAAGCGTGCTAGCTCTATGTAATACGCCTCTTATGTATAATTTTCCTTTTGAGTTCTCTCTAACATATATAAGCATGTGTATGAGATCGTCATATCCAACGTCCAGGAAGGTTCTAAGAGGTGCACACCATCAAATGTGGACACATGTCTCGGCCAACAAAGGTACGTGTCCATAGCTAAACCTAATGTTGTCATCCATGAAGAAGGTACAATAGAGAAAACGCTTGACGTGCTCTCAATAGATTTACAAGTTAATATAGTTTTTAGAACATAAAATAGAAATGTGATGCTCATAATCTAATGTTTGCTTCCACAATCCAGGACGGCGTTTCTTTTTCGATTATTTTCCAATAAATAAAGTAGTAAGTTAAATTGAAAAAAAATCCATACAACTTACATAAAAGTATTTGGTATTTCCACTTAAAATATATTATATAAAGTCAACATCAAACATAGTCTTACATGATGAGCACCTACGGCTCTTCATCATTAGCAAACAAACCAAACGAATATCCCGATCAACTATGAAGAGCAGGATAACAAAAATAACACTACATTCTATGTACAATGCACTAGGATCCATACGAACCGCCCTCCTTCATCACATATCTGCAGAGCACCTTCTACTTCTTTTCCTCACCTTCTTCTCTCTCACTTTATGTGTTCATAGTCTAAACAAAAGTCCAAAATCGTTGGTTAAAATCTTTGAAACGTGTGCCTGACTAAAACACTATGTCCATACAGTTTTAGCTTCTTCCTGCATGGACATGACTGAAACAATGAATCTGCATAACACCTTTTACTTCTCTCCCTCATCTTCTTATCTCCATATTTTTCTATTTTTGCTTTGAAGCAAGATCCAAACTCCTCAATTAAAACCTTTGAAATGTGTGCCGCATCCCTACACAAAATATAAATCTATTTCTGCACCAATTTGGCTTCTTCCTACATGGAAGTAACTGAATCAATGATGACTCACATATTATTAATACATCAAACAACCGAACACCTTGCAGCCATGCACAACATGTGACTTATCGATATTGGCCTCCTAAGATTCCATACTCTTCCTTTATAAGAAGCAACTCGACTCACAACTTCTACGTTGCCTCCTCCAAAAAATCGCCGGTTCATCATCAGCTTTGGACACTCATCTCATTAGAAGGTAAGATTTATTCAGCTCTTCGTCCTACCTAACTTCGATTTTTCCTTACATCCAGTTAATATAATTACTACTAATTTTAAACACTTTGATTTATATTTCTATCAGCCATAAAACTTTTTGTGAAATCGTAGATTCGCTTACATGATCTTATTTGTCAACATAAATGAGCACATCAGGGAGATCACGGCCACGAATGAAAGATCTCATCGTGAGCAACGTACAACAAAACTCAGGAATCTGCGCATATCTCCATGAAGGTTATATTCTTAAACCAATATCGCGGTTACAAATTGTTGATCCAGACGAAGCTGCCAGACACCTTGCAAACATGATGTCAGTGCGTAAAGGTATGAAAATCCATTTGTCTACACCACCAAAATCATATATCCTTCGCATACCATGGAGAAGCATTCCGAGTCTTTAAGTCTTGCCGCACAGCGAGAGATACTCAATATTCAAGGTTGTCCATACCAATTTATATCAACCAATGAATTCGCTCATGTCAAGAGTATTACCACCGATCAAAGAGTATACATCACACTGAACCTCTGCACATGTGTGGACAAATATTATTATAGAGCAAATATTATCTCCGTACTGTGCAGTGGAATACTTGAGACAAGAAACACACACACTAGAAGATATATCTGGATATACCTGCATTGCAAAGTGTCAGTGTACACTAGAAATTCCCGATGAGTTAGCTGTCATGGTACCCCAGAATCACATCACAGAATCTGTTATACCACAAACAACCGCCACTTCAGTATCGATGTACAAGTATACTATACTTCTGGAAAAATTTGAATATCTACATGGAATCACTAGAAGGTATGAGTATGACAGTGCTTCAATGGTCATTGTCTACCCTGCCCAATGTTACATTATACCTAAATTACTAGAAACATCATTAGTCCACAAATATTCCGCTGCTATTGTACTCATTGCTCAACCTGAATGTTATTTTGCAACTTTTGTTGACCTCTTCTCATACCTTGATAGAGACCTACACATTTATGTCAATATCAAACTGCCGAAAACCAGAACCTATTTGTTGTACCTTGATCAGATTGACCCATATACATCATTATACTCCTTACTCTCCATTCATTTGCAAAGATGGATAATGAATGGAGAGTAAGGAGTATAATGATGTATATGGGTCAATCTGATCAAGGTACAACAGATAGATTCTGGTTTTCAGCAGCTTGATATTGACACGAATGTGTAGGTCTCTATCAAGGTATGAGCAGAGGTCTGCTAAAGTTGCAAAATAGCATCCAGGTTGAGCAATGAGTACAACATCAAAGGAGTATCTGTGGACTAATGTTGTGTCTAGTAATTTAAGCAGAATGTAGCATTGGGCAGGGTAGACAATGTGACTTGTAGAGACCATTGGAGCACTATCATACTCATACCTTCTAGTGATTCCATGTAGATATTCAAACTTTTCCAGAAGTACAGTATACTTGTACATTGGTACTAAAGTGGCGGTTGTTTGTGGTATAACAGATTCTGTGATGTGATTCTGGGGTACCATGAGAGCTAACTCATTCGGAATTTCTAGTGCACACTGACACTTTGCAATGCAGGTATATCCAGATATATCTTCTAGTGTGCGTGTTTCTTGGCTCACGTATTCCACTGCACAGTATGGAGATAATATTTGCTCTATAATAATATTTGTCCACACATGTGCAGAGGTTCAGTGTGATATATACTCTTTGATCGGTGGTAATACTCTTGACATGAGCGAATTCACTGGTTGATATAAACTGGTATGGACAACCTTGAATATTGAGTATCTCTCGCTGTCCGGCAAGACTTAAGGCTCGGAATGCTTCTCCATGGTATGTGAAGGATACTGTGATTTTGGTGGGTGTAGAGAAATGGATTCTCATACCTTTACGCACTGACAACATGTTTGCGAGGTGTCTGGCAGCTTCGTCTGGATCAACAATTTGTAACTGCGATATTGGTCTGAGAATGTAACCATCGTGGAGATATCCGTAGATTCGTGAGTTTTGCTGTACGTTGCTCATGAAGAGTTCTTTCATTCGTGTGCGTGATCTCCCTGATCTGCTCATTTCTGCGGACAATAAGATCATGTAAGCGAATCTACGATTTCATAAAAAGTTGTATGGCTGATAAAAATATAAATCAATGTGTTTGAAAGTAGTAGGAATTATATTAACTGGATGTAAGGCAAAATCAAAGTTAGGTAGGAAGAAGAGCTGAATAAATCTTACCTTCTAATGAGATGAGTGTCCAAAGCTGGCGATGAACCGGATATTTGTTGGAGCAGGCAACGAAGATGTTGTGAGTCGACCTGCCTCTTATAAAGGAAGAGTATGGAATCGTAGGAGGCCACTATCGTTAACTCATATGTTGTGCATGGCTGCAAGGTGTTCGGTTGTGTGAGTCATCGTATATTCACTTACTCCATGTAAGAAGAAGCCAAATTGGTGCGGACATAGATTTATATTTGGTGTAGGGATGCGACACACATTTCAAAGGTTTTAATTAAGGAATTTGGATCTTGCTTCAGAGCACGAAAAGAAAAAGATGGAGATAAGAAGATGAGTGAGCGTAGTAAAAGGTGTTCTGCAGATTCATTGTTTCAGTCATGTCCATGCAGGAAGAAGCTAAATTTGTATGGACATAGTTTTGCAGCCAGGCACACGTTTCAAAGATTTTAACCAACAATTTTGGACTTTTGTTTGGAGTTTCTTACTCTTCATAGTTGGTCAGAATATTAGACATTGTTTGTTAATGATGAAGAGCCGTGGGTGCTCATCATGTCAGATTATGTTTGATGTTGATTTTATATAATATTTTTTAAGTGGAAATACCAAAAACTTTTATGTAAGTTGTATGGATATTTTTTCAATTTGGTCTACTAATTTATTTATTGGAACAGAATAAAAAGGAAACGTCGTCGTGGATTGGTGGAACGAAACACTGGATTATGAGAATCACAGTTCTATTTTGTGTTCTAAAAAGTATAATTTAACTTGTAAATCTACTGAGAGCCCGTCAAGCGTTTTCGCTATCTTACCAACTTCGTGGATGACAACATTAGCTTTAGCTGTGGACACATACCTTTGTTGGGTGAGTCATGTGTTCACATTTGATGGTGTGCACTTCTTAGAACCGTCCTGAACGTTGGAGATGGTGATCTCATACACATGCTTATATATGTTAGAGAGAACTCAAAAGGAAAAGTATACATAAGAGGCGTCTTATGTAGAGCTAGCACGCCTGTAGTGAATAGCTAAAACATACATGGCAGAGCGTTGGCAGCATTGGCTAAACGTTCCAGGGCGTTGGATTGAAGGGGATGATGATTTGGTGCCTCCGGACGATAAAATCGTGCAATTCTGGCTGAAGGAAGGCAATGCAGCTGTTGAAAAAATTGTGCGTAAATTTTTACTTGATTATTTGGACTGCAGGTCTTATTATGATATGAGGATAGGCTTGAAGTGATGCCTTGCATTTGCATGAAAAACATATTTGCATTAGAAGAAGGCATGTTATTCCGTGCAAAAGTCATCAGTCTTGACTATATGATGCGAACTTGCATGAAGATGAGATGCCGTATATAGAGTTTCACTTTTTAAGTTAGACATCTTCAGAATCAGTTGTTTGCAACTATGTAGTGATCGTTTTTCTGTCGGTATTTATCTTTGATAGTCTAGACTATGTATATGTGTGCAAAGTGGGCACGAATGAGAATGTATTGATAAAATAAGCATGTAATTCCAGAAGTGGTATGTAATCCTGTAGCATGTAAATGAAGTTATGAATTCTGTTACTTGAGTGTGTGCAACCTTGATAGTTATGGAAAATAAATTGGAGGAAGAAATGTTCATTTTTGTGCGGTCATGAGAAATTTTGTGACTCGTAGTATTTTTATTGGCATGAAATATTTGTAAGTTGGTTAATGTGGCTCGGTTTTATGTAATATATAGGGCAATTATGATTGCTTCAATGAAACTATATTTGCACGGGCAATTATGGATTACTTCAATGAAACGTAGGAAAATGGTTTTGTACTCCTGGGCGTACCTACATTCAATATACCACATACATGAAGTATATAAACCTTTTTATCATTTTTAATATACTTCATTATATAATAGTAGATACAGCAAAGTGAAGTATGTGAAATTTTTCATTTGAATCTACATTTTTTGTATTATTTGCACTTATACTGCTTTTTTGTACTTAAAATGGTATATTTAAATTATCGAGAACTCTAATGATATTTTTCATATTTCTTGTTTTGAGGTATCTTAGAATAATCAATGAGGTATATTAAAAACTATAAAAGGTATTATACTCTCGTATGTGATGTATATTGAATATGAGAGTATGTATATCTAGGAGTATATAATATTACACTGTCAGTAGTCTGTTTGTACAAATAAGGGGAAACGATACGTAGTAAAATTAGGCTAGTACTCCCTCCGTTCCATTTTAATTGACTTGCTATTCACTACATGTGGATGTATCTATACATGTAACATGTCTAGATACATCCATATTTGGTGGATAGGAAGTCAATTAAATTAGAACGGAGGGAGTACCTATGATTATCGCACAGAACGCTCAAAAGCAGAAAGTGAACGGGAATCCGGCACCTAGAGGGGGGGGGGGGTGAATAGGTGCTATTACAAATTTTAACTCTTTTTCAATTTAAGCTTAACACAAAGGTAAATTCTCTAGATATGCAACTAAGGTGAATTTACCTAAATGACAAGCTAGGCAATTAAACAAGATACAAGATAAATTCAAGTGCGAAACAAGCAAGTAAGGGAGTAAGGATTAGGGGAACCAAGTGAAGCACGCGGAGACGAAGATGTAATCCCGAGTTCCACCACAAGGGTGTACGTCTCGTTGGAGAGGTGTGGGTCACCACAACAGGTTGACCACAACGCCACAAAGGCTCACCTTCTTCTCCGATGAACTCAACCACAAAGGTTGCGAGTTCACCTTTCACTATTGATCCCCTTTGGGGCGGAGATCGAATCCCTTACAACAAGCTTGAGGCACACACCCACAACTTAATTGGGGGCTCTCAAGATGACCACAACAGGTCAAGGACCACAAAAGGTCAAAGCAACACCAAGAAGGCAACAATGGTGAACTAGGTTTTCCTAAAGGAAACCCTAGCCACGAAATCCCCAAGTGAATGGGGAGGAAATGCAAATCGCTTCGGTGAAGTAGTAGATCGTGGCCTTCTCCTTCAATCCTCCAAGTATCAACGAATTTGGGTGGAGGGATTGGGAGATCTTGATGATTTGAGCTTTCTTGAAGTTGAGGAGAGAGAGAGTAAGAGAGCTTGCTGTTCTTGAGGGAGTGAGGGGGGTATTTATAGCTCTGCCCAAAAACTGGCCGTTGGCTGCTTCGACCACCCGGAAATTCCGGTATAAGTCACAACCGGAAATTCCGGTGTCCCGGAATATCCGGAATATTGAAATATCCGACCAGAATTTCCGGTTGGAGCCAGAACCGAAACCTCTTCTTTCCTTAGCCGTTTCTTGGGTGTCTTTCTGGGTGCACCCGGAAAATCCGGTAGACTGGAATTTCCGGGTACAATTTCCGGTTGAAGGCAGAACGCTTTCTCAACTTGACTTGGTCGTTTCTGGGGGGCTCTTCTGGGTGCACTCGGAAATTCCGGTAGACTGGAATTTCCGGGCACAATTTCCGGTTGAAGCCAGAACCACTTTCCAACAATTCCTTAGCCAATTTTTGCGAAGTTCTGGTGGACCGGAAATTCCGGCCCTGGGAATTTCCGGCTCCAATAATCCGATTCCTGGAACTTTTTCAGAGCAACTTCTTCTTTGCATTTTTGGCTTTGATGCATATGATATTTAGTCATACACTAACTGAAATACTTAGCATTAGAATTAGTATATCATTGGTATTGTTAACTAACACACAAAACACTAGGGGTTAAGAAATGTTCTTTCAATCTCCCCCTTTTTGGTGTTAGATGACAATACACAGATTTGCAATAAAAGACAATGCTATATCATGCTTATGGTAAAAAAATGGCTCCCCCTAAACATGTGCATACTTGAAAACAGCTAGACAACGGATAGCACAATAGACAAGAGCATTTTTGCAATAGAGAGCACATGATATCATAAGGAGTAATGAGACAATATACAGCCATGGTATAACTAGAGACTTGATAGAATTTCATACCTTTTGCATATAACATATGAGGTGAATACCAACACAATAGTCTTGTAGTCTCAACCATAGATAATATAGATAGCATGGGAATTGTCTCAATACACACAAAGGTTCTCACAAATAGTTCAACAAGCATAAATAGTTTGACAAACACAGATACGATAAATGGACACAAGCGCAAATAAATGGTAGAAGCATATGCTTGTGCCCGAACCCATGCAAATCCCCGTTCCTAATAGATCAACTTCTCCCCCTTTGGCATCGAAACGCCAAAAAGGAAGAAGAGCGATGCTACGTCCCGAAGAACATCACTCGGAAGGGGTATCCTCATCATCGTCCTCATCCTCGTCATCATCATCAGAAGTAACCTCCTCATATGCCTGTCCCGTGGAGTATGAGCTGCCACCAAGATCGTTCTCAAACTGAGACCACGGAGCCATAGACCCCTGGTTCCACTGAGCATAGGAGAGAGGCGGTGTGAGCTCAGCAGGAGCGGGAGATCCAGAAATGTGATGGAGGATCATCTCTTGATTGTGGGCAGATTGACGGCGGTCCTTGTAGGCTGAGTATTGCTCCTTGCGAATGTCGATGTTCATGCAAAGGATGTTGCGTTGGAACCAATTCAGCTTCTTCACGTGCCCGGAGGTGGAGGGGGCATAAGAGGGAGTAGCAGCCCTCCGAGCATCACCCATGAACGAACCACCCCGAGTGGACCGAGAGGATGGCACACTTGGGGGCTTGGGCACAGTCCTCTTCTCATAAAGTTGCTTGAAGTCATGGACCTCCAAGTCATCATCACTAAGAACATGGTCGGGGAACTTGGACTTGATGAGCATCATGATGTATGGAGCATAGGGAATGGTGACCGTAGTGGTCATGGCATCATGCATCTCATGGTGAATGTAGTCCATCACATCCACACTCCAATCCGCACTATCATCTGTGCTCATAGCAATGGTGTGGGCATGAAGTAGCAAGTTGCAAAGGGGAGTGACCACATTATCATTGTTTCCACCACTTGGAGCAATATTCTCCCGGAGAATGCGCACAAGGACATCATACAGAGGGAGCAAGTCCTTGGAGAGACCGGGAACTCCACCCTCGCCATAGAGATGAGCGGTATCCTTCTTGTTGATGCGGTAGTTGTGGTGCATGCGGTAACCCTGAGGATTGTCACCATCAAACGAGTAACCCAATACCTTTGCAAACTCATACCAGTCAGACTCACAGTATGTCTCGCCAGTCATCCACTTGATGGTCTTCCTTGAGTCACCCTTCATCACAAGAGTGGCAAAGAACTGCAGCACGAGCTGAGAGTTGTAGTCGCAGCGGGTGACCACAAGTCTCTCCAACCCCATAGCCTTGATAAGATGGATGGCTTCAGCAAATGAGGCCTTCTTCTGTAGCGCCTGAAGGTTGTAGGGCTGCATCTTGCGGATGGGTTTCTTCAATGAGTAATAGACGTCCTTTAGGATGTATTCTTGCTCTTTGCACCAAAAACTGCGATCATCGAGGTCATCATCCCTCGGCCTAAGGTACCAATCCCTTTGACGAAACAGAGCATAGTCAACTGCACTCATCTTTGTGTACGGCAGACGGCGAGTAGGAGGAGGAACTTCCTTTCTCTTCTTGGACTTGGGCTTGCTAGAGGAGGCAACTGCTTTCTTGGACATGGACATGCTAGAAGATGCAAGACCTTTGCCCTTAACCTTTCGAGTGACTTGCCTTGAGAGTCTTCCACTCATGGAAGGAGAAGAACTCACACTCAAATTACCTGTGAATTTAGAATAGATGGATAGCACAAGATGAGTACACACAAGTCAGTGGGGAGAAACTAGTTACATTAAAGGTGATTTGCATTGATCAAAATTAGCTAAACCTGGAAAAACTGGAAACTGCCGATTTCAGAAAAATTCAGACCGGAAATTCCGGTTCAGTTCAGACCGGAAATTCCGGTCTGTCGAAACATTGCAGTTTGAAGTTTGTGCTAGGTCTAAAACTAGATCGATCCAATACAAATCAAATCTAATGTATCTAGACTAGTAAGTATACCACTAGGGACCACTACAACCAAGCAATTTGCAAACAAACTACTCCTCATCTAGATCCAAAGTGCAAGCACTAAAAGAGATGAATGGGAGAGTTACCCTCGTCCATGGGGCAAAAAGCTTGGAGGAGAAGGTCCACGGGGCGGAGGAGCACCAGATCTGGCCAAGGGAGAGAGTCTCCACCGGCCGGAAAGCTCCGGGAGGGCTTGGAGGAGCAGGAGCGGCGGCTGGGAAGTGGGGCAGGTCGGGGGTGGAAGATGGGTTCGAATGAACCCTTCACCCCGAGCCTGCCCTTTAAATTTCTGGACAAACCGCCCGACCGGAAATTCCGGGTGTAACTTACACCGGAATTTCCGGGTCACCGGAATTTCCGACCCAAAAGGAACCGGAAATTCCGACCTGCTGAACGAAAGATCCCAGTTTTCAACGGATGACTTGTGTGCAATAGAAAGAAATGTTTTTAGGTAAGAATAGGCTTGGGATAGATTTCCAAACTGGTATTGGTACATCATGCTCAACTTACAACAACCAAATCAAAGCATAAAGCGCCAAGTTGAGTAGATTTCCCACATGCATGAACAAGTATGCAAAAAGCATCAATAAGCTCCAAATAACACCAACTCTTCTAGACGAAGAGGGCGGTGGCCGAAGCCACCATGTAGGAGCGTATGGCATGTCACCGCGAAGATATATCTTGGGTGCATAACCAATACTCGTCATTTTAGCTCACTAGTCATAAGAATGAATATAGAGATAAAAGAACACTTACTGTCGGCATAATGGGGGGAGGGATGGTCCAATGTATTAGGACCGCACTCCCCCTAAGTCCATGCCTACATCTAGACAAAATATGGTACTATCGTGTCCTTGGTGTGTGTGCAATAGATCAAGCAAGGGACCTCGAATCAATGATATTGAGCTCATTCCTCAAATAGCAAAACCTTCCTTCTTCGAGAGGTTTTGTGAAGATATCCGCCAATTGATCTCTTGTGCCCACATAAGATAAGTCAATGTCTCCTCGGGCCACATGATCTCTAATGAAGTGATGGCGGATCTCAATATGCTTGGTTCTTGAATGTTGCACCGGGTTGTATGCAATCTTGATGGTACTTTCATTGTCACATAGAAGAGGCACTTTGTCGCAATCGACACCGTACTCCTTTAAAGTCTGCCTCATCCATAGTAATTGGGTGCAACAACTTGCGGCGGCAACATACTCGGCTTCAGTGGTGGAGAGAGATATGCAGTTTTGCTTCTTAGAAGACCAACTTACCAATGACCTCCCAATAAATTGACAAGCACCGGAGGTGGACTTCCTATCATCTTGATCTCCCGCCCAATCGGAATCCGTGTACCCGCATAGAGTGAAATGAGCATCCTTGGGGTACCACAATCCATAGGTTGGGGTATGAGCCAAATACCGAAAAATTCTCTTGACCGCCACATCATGGCTTTCTTTAGGAGCCGCTTGATATCTTGCACACACTCCTACGGCTAGTACTATATCCGGTCTAGATGCACAAAGGTAAAGAAGAGATCCAATCATCGAGCGATATACCTTTTGATCCACATCCTTACCCTTGGGGTTGAGCTCAAGGTGGCACTTGGTTTGCATTGGAGTAGAGGCACCCTTGAGCTCAAGCAACCCGAACCTCTTGAGCATGTCTTGAGTGTACTTTGCTTGGTTGATGAAAGTCCCTTCCTTCAATTGCTTGATCTCGAATCCGAGGAAGAACTTCATCTCACCCATCATGGACATCTCAAACCTATCGGTCATAAGCTTAGAGAATTCTTCGTTAAATGCTTTGTTAGTAGATCCAAATATAATACCATCCACATATAATTGACATAAGAAAAGTTCTCCATTTACTTTCTTAGTGAAAAGAGTGGGGTCGATTTCCCCAACTTGGAACCCACGGTCTACAAGTAGTTCTCTAAGGTGCTCATACCACGCACGTGGGGCTTGTTTAAGGCCATAGAGCGCCTTATCCAACTTGTAGACATGGTTCGGATATTTGGGGTCCTCAAACCCCGGAGGTTGCTTAACATAAACAAGTTCGCTTAGTGGACCATTTAGAAAAGCACTTTTAACATCCATTTGTTGCAATTTAAAGTTATGATGAGAAGCATAGGCAAGAAGTATACGAATGGACTCGAGTCGAGCCACGGGCGCGTAGGTCTCTCCAAAGTCAATGCCTTCAATTTGGGAGAAGCCTTGAGCCACCAATCTTGCTTTGTTCCTCACCACTATGCCATGCTCATCTTGCTTGTTCTTGAATATCCACTTAGTGCCGATAACATTGCGGCAATCTTTGGGTCTTTCCACTAACTTCCACACCTTGTTGCGCTTGAAGTTGTTGAGTTCATCGTGCATGGCCTCCAGCCAATCCGGATCCTCAAGCGCTTCAAACACCTTCTTTGGTTCCACCATGGAGATGTGAGCATGATGCTCACTAAAGCTTGCTAGTTGCCTTCGAGTGGAGACCTTTCTTCTTACATCTCCAAGAACCTTGTCAAGAGAGAGGGCTCTCAATTCTTGAGAGGTGCCAACTCTATTCACACGGCGGACTTCGATCTCCCTTCTTGAGGTGGGAGGAATCACTTGATCATCTTGATCATTCTTGTCTCCGCCTTGACCGTCTTGATGGCCTTGATCAACCCTTGGAGTGACTTCATGAGATGAGGGAGTAGGTTGATCTTGGCCTTGTTGCGAACTGCCACCGGGAATTTCAGCAGAACCGGATATTCCGGGTTCATCATGAACCGGAAATTCCGACCCACCGGAATTTCCGACATCAGGCTGAACCGGATTTTCCGGCTCTCCGGAAATTCCTGGAGCAGTCGAAGGTTCTTGTCCATCTTCTTGGTTGGACGTGTTGGGCACGGTTTTGTTGTCTTGGGTTCCCTGTGAGGAAGTAGCTACCACTTGCGTAGAGCTTGGTCCTTGTTGATCACCTTCATAATAGACTTCGACGGGGCGGTGAAAGCCCACCCCCATCCTTAGGATAGCATCTTGAGGTTGAACATCACCTACATCGGAAACACCAACTTGCTCCACAAGGGAGCCATTATTCTCCTCGAACGCCACACTACAAGATTCTATGACAATGCGTGAAGCCTTGTCATAGACTCTATAAGTGTGGGATTCGGCACCGTAACCAACAAATATCCCTTCAAGAGATCTAGTATGAAACTTTCCTAAGCGAGCACCTTTGATGAGATAAAAACACTTACAACCAAAGACTCGGAAGTAGGAGATATTGGGCTTGTTCCCTGTAAGCACTTCATAGGGTGTCTTCATGAGTCCTTTGCGAAAGAAGAGCCGGTTTGAAGAATGGCAAGCGGTGTTGACGGCTTCGGCCCAAAAGTTGTTTGGGGACTTAAACTCGGCCATCATCGATCTTGCCATTTCAATGAGAGTGCGGTTCTTCCTTTCGGCTACACCATTTTGTTGGGGAGTGTACGCAGCGGAATATTGATGACGAATCCCTTCTTCACTAAGGAACTCATTCAACGTATAGTTCTTGAACTCGGACCCATTGTCACTTCTAATCACCAAGATTGGGACATTGTGTTGACGTTGAGCTTCATTGGAGAAGTCGATGATTGTTTGTTGAGTCTCCATCTTCGTCTTGAAGAAGAACACCCATGTGTATCTCGAATAATCATCAACAATAACCAAGCAATATTTCTTCCCACCAAGACTAGCTTCCGGAATAGGACCAAAGAGGTCAACATGGAGGAGCTCCAAAACCCTCTTTGATGAAATGATGGTTTTGCTTGGATGGGGGGAATCATGCATCTTGCCTTCAACACAAGCCCTACACATTCGATCCTTCGAGAAATAAACATGGTCTTTTAGTCCTAGGATATGGCCACCTTTTTGGAGACTTTGAAAAGTTCTCATGTTGACATGGGCTAGGCGGCGGTGCCACAACCAACCCAAGTCCGCTTTAGCGAATAGGCACATTGTATGAGAAGTGGTGACTCCGGAGAAGTCAACCACATAGAGCTCATTTTCAATGTACCCAACGAAAGCAACATTGAGAGACTTGCTCCGCAAGAGGATAACCATATCCTTTTCAAAAAGAACGGAGAAACCCAACTTAGTTAAAGAACGAACCGAGAGTAAGTTGTAACCTAGGGATTCGACAAGCAAGACATTCACAAGAGTGATGTCCGGCGCCACTACCACCTTGCCGAGTCCCATTACCTTAGACTTTGATTTGTCGCCAAATGTAACGGTTATATGATCATCATTAGGCCTCAACTCCGTTACAAGCTCCTTGCTTCCGGACATGTGACTAGTGCATCCACTGTCAATTATCCATTTCGATCCGCCGGAAACAAGGCCCTACACACAATCAATTCTTTGACTTAGGTACCCATTTTGCAATGGGTGCCTTTTGGTTAGCAACAAGGGTCTTTGGAACCCAAATAGCATACTCAATATAACCATCAAATGGACCAATGTATCTAGCATAAACATCTCCATAATAATCAACATATAGAGCATAGTTAGGGTTAGATATGCCCGCAAAGTCATCACGAGTGGGTGTGCCCCTTGTGACACTTCCACTCGCAATGTCATCTTTCTTGGCTAGAGCGGGCTTGGCCTTCTTCTTGGTCTTCTTATTCTTCTTGGCAACATAGCCTAGACCCTCTTTCCCTTTGTGGGTCACTTGCTCATGAAGAGGGGTAGCAAGTGCCTTCTTACCCTTATCAAGAGAGGTCTTGAATGTAGTTGCCATTGAAGGAACAAACTTCACCCTAGCAACATTCTCAACAACAATGGCATGGTCATTTGAAGGAGTAAAGGTGCTAGGTTTGTGAAGGTTTGACAGCCGAGTTTGAAGTTGATCATGAGACTTGGTAAGAAGATCATGTTCACTTGTCAATGCCTTGTGAGCATTGTCAAGTGACTCAAAGTCTTCCACTAGTCTAGCATGAGCAGCCACAAACTCGACCTTTTCATTTTGCACAAGTTTATATCTAGCAAAGTAAAGATCACGATCCTTAGTTAGTTTGGCAACATCGGAGTTATGAGACTCCACAATAGTTTTAAGTTGCTCTTGGAGAAGAGCATGAGCTTCTTGTTCATCCTCTAGAGAAGATTGGAGAGATGCCTTAGCATAGGCATCTTCCCTCTCAATCTCACCTTTGAGCTCAAGCTCATCTTCAAGCTCACCTATACGACTCATGAGAGAGCCAAAGTGTTTCTTGCCAACCCCTTGCAAGTTAGTCATGAATTCATCAAAAGCAATAATTTCTTGTTTTACTTCAAGACTAACTTCATCATCAAGATCATGGGATATAGAAGTAGGAGGCAATTTTACCTCGGATGCCTTAGCCATAAGGCATCTTGCATTCTTGGTGATGTGGCTCTCATTTGGGGATGAGAAGAGTGATGAAGTGGTAGAGGTAGTGGCTATTGCGGCTACTTCACTTCGAGTGTCATCCTTGTCACTATCTTCATCATCGGAGGGATATTCCTCTTGAGTCACCAAAACAATCTTTTGGTTCTTCTTGAAGAAGGGCTTCTTCTTCATGGATAGTGGCCCTTTGCCCTTGGGCTTGGCCACGAGCCTCCCCCCATGCTCTTCTCTCCTCTCCCATGGACAATCTACAACAAAATGGCCTTTGTCATCACAATTATAGCAAGTCCTCACCTTGTTACCTTGGTTCTTTCCATTGTTTGGAAACTTCCTGTCCATCCTTGCTTTGGACTTCGAGGGATTTTTCCAAAACTTATGAGCCGTAAGAGCAAGATGTTGGTTGAGTGAACCTTGGTAATGATCATGTGATAGCTCGATAGAGTCATCACAATCATCATCCTCTTCTTCTTCAACGGTGGCCTTCAAGGCTACCGATGCGTGCTTGTGCATCCCAATAGCTCTTGCTCTTGCGTCTTGAGCAATCTTCGCGGCAACCTTGTAGGCGGTCATCTCTTGCATGACTTCATTGGATGTCAATTTGGCGTAGTCGTGTCTTCCTTGTAAGGTCTTCAAGTCCGCTTCCTCAAAGGGCAAGAGAGTGCTCACAAACTTCCTCTTGATCCATTGGTCATCAACGTAGACCGCACCAAGGCTTCTAAATGTAGTAGCGATGGCCACCAACCTCCGGTACATGTCCTCATGGTTTTCACCATCCAATTTGAAGAACCCTTCCACCTCGTTACACAAGGCATCATACCGGTTCTTCTTCATGCTCTCATTACCGACAAAAATGTCAGAAAGAGCATCCCAAACTTCCTTCGCGGTGGAGAGATGTTGGATGAGAGGCATATCCTTTTCTCCAACGGCCACTTGAAGTTGGTGGAGTGCGGTGGCGTTGAGTTGACCATCAACCACCTCTCTCCTTGTCAAGTTGGTTGGGTCATTGGCCTTGAATCCAACTTGAATGATACGCCATAACTCCATGGAAGCACTGCAAATGTGAGACTTCATTTGAAATTGCCATTGAGAAAAATGTTGAGGTTTAAGCTTTGGGGGATCGGTTCTAATGTTGACATGAGGGTGTGGAATGGGAGGATCCGGAGAATAGGTGTGAAAGACTTCATTATATTTCTCTCCGGATGGTGGGGTTTTAGTGGAGCTAAGTGGTTCACCCTTTCCATCTTTTTCCATAGAAATACCCGGAGGCGTTTCCTTGGACTCACCCGACGATGATTCCTTGAAGGAATCACCTTTCTCCTTAGGAGATAGTGGGGTTGAGAGAGAAGCATTCGAGGTTTCCTTAGATTTCAAAATTGCTTGAAGCAATTCGTTCATCTTTAGGAATTGGGCATCCATGGATGATTTCAACAAGTTGAGATCGCCCATGGTTGCTCCCTTGGCATGCGCCTCTGCCAACTCCAACTCACGGGCTACCCTCTCGGGTTCGGATTCCGACATCGTATCACTTAGGCGGTAAAGCCCTTAAAAGTGAACCTCGCTCTGATACCAATTGAACGGGAATCCGGCACCTAGAGGGGGGGGGGGTGAATAGGTGCTATTACAAATTTTAACTCTTTTTCAATTTAAGCTTAACACAAAGGTAAATTCTCTAGATATGCAACTAAGGTGAATTTACCTAAATGACAAGCTAGGCAATTAAACAAGATACAAGATAAATTCAAGTGCGAAACAAGCAAGTAAGGGAGTAAGGATTAGGGGAACCAAGTGAAGCACGCGGAGACGAAGATGTAATCCCGAGTTCCACCACAAGGGTGTACGTCTCGTTGGAGAGGTGTGGGTCACCACAACAGGTTGACCACAACGCCACAAAGGCTCACCTTCTTCTCCGATGAACTCAACCACAAAGGTTGCGAGTTCACCTTTCACTATTGATCCCCTTTGGGGCGGAGATTGAATCCCTTACAACAAGCTTGAGGCACACACCCACAACTTAATTGGGGGCTCTCAAGATGACCACAACAGGTCAAGGACCACAAAAGGTCAAAGCAACACCAAGAAGGCAACAATGGTGAACTAGGTTTTCCTAAAGGAAACCCTAGCCACGAAATCCCCAAGTGAATGGGGAGGAAATGCAAATCGCTTCGGTGAAGTAGTAGATCGTGGCCTTCTCCTTCAATCCTCCAAGTATCAACGAATTTGGGTGGAGGGATTGGGAGATCTTGATGATTTGAGCTTTCTTGAAGTTGAGGAGAGAGAGAGTAAGAGAGCTTGATGTTCTTGAGGGAGTGAGGGGGGTATTTATAGCTCTGCCCAAAAACTGGCCGTTGGCTGCTTCGACCACCCGGAAATTCCGGTATAAGTCACAACCGGAAATTCCGGTGTCCCGGAATATCCGGAATATTGAAATATCCGACCAGAATTTCCGGTTGGAGCCAGAACCGAAACCTCTTCTTTCCTTAGCCGTTTCTTGGGTGTCTTTCTGGGTGCACCCGGAAAATCCGGTAGACTGGAATTTCCGGGTACAATTTCCGGTTGAAGGCAGAACGCTTTCTCAACTTGACTTGGTCGTTTCTGGGGGGCTCTTCTGGGTGCACTCGGAAATTCCGGTAGACTGGAATTTCCGGGCACAATTTCCGGTTGAAGCCAGAACCACTTTCCAACAATTCCTTAGCCAATTTTTGCGAAGTTCTGGTGGACCGGAAATTCCGGCCCTGGGAATTTCCGGCTCCAATAATCCGATTCCTGGAACTTTTTCAGAGCAACTTCTTCTTTGCATTTTTGGTTTTGATGCATATGATATTTAGTCATACACTAACTGAAATACTTAGCATTAGAATTAGTATATCATTGGTATTGTTAACTAACACACAAAACACTAGGGGTTAAGAAATGTTCTTTCAGAAAGTTGCCAGTAATTTGATTAATATAGTGATCAGATTAGTGGCATTGAAGCAGTAGCGTAATCAATATGGTGGTTATATCGCTATCATTCCAGCTAGTCATACTTCGCTATCGAAGTTGCGGTCTGAGTTTTTTTTTGCAAAGAACTGAATTAAAAAGTGTATAAAATTCATATAAGAGGCGTATTCTGCAATTTGTCTTTGACAGAAACGGGTGTACTTTATTAATCAACCAAACAAGGATTCAATACAAATTGTCTCCCGGACCTTTTAGATGTTATCCTTGCCAGATTAGGAAGTTAGGCGGCGATTTGTTCCTCAGTGCTCGGGTGGCCAGAATTTTCAGAAATTTTTTGGTACCCTCATATAGGAAGCACCCATCTTGGCTTTACATGTTCCTGCTGCCCGCTAGTGATGAAACTGGAAAGCAGACCGGCAGCCAGGACGGCCCGACCGAAAGGCCTCGCTCTTCATCTCGCTCTCTGGTCTCTGCCCTCGACCTCGCAAGACCGCGACGACCGGCGGCAGCCAGGCTGACCCGAGAAAATGCCCTAATTTGTATGAAAATAATAATCTTATCCATTTGGTAACTTGTCATGATTTTTTTAGAGTGTGCCCACCCTCCACTTTTTTTCTAGATACGCCACTGACATCAGGTGGCGCCGTCGATGATGATACATCGGAGTTAGAGGGCACTGCAAGTGGGAAATGAGTACCATAGACAGTAGAGACATTGTTTTAGGTAGTTTCGCCGGCCGTGCGACTGTCGATGTTGATGTAGGCGTAGGAGGCAATGTTGTTGTGTGTGGCGTGATGGCTATCAGTTGCAGTGTCGCTTTCCGCTTCAGCTTCGTCGCCGGCGAGCGTACCGGTGTTCAGTGCTTCTTCTTCGTCGAAGTGGGCGAGGGGTAGGAGCGCTGCCTCGTTGTCATCGTCGGGGATGACGATAGCTTCAGGGGCGAACAACATCACAAAATCATTTTTTTGACTGGGGGGGGGGGGGGGGGGGTGCAGTAACGGCTAATGGAATTAACACATCGGGTGGGAAACACCTAAGCTCTTGCGTCACCACGTCATGGTTGTAGATGGTCGGAGTTACGGCAGCGCGGCCCATGACGGCGGCTTGGAATGGCTAGACGAAGGCCCAGTTCTTTTGGCGGCTTCACCGAGAAGCTGCCCTACCCCCAGCTTCCTGTAGAAGACGGTACTAAAATTTTATGAGGCTTCCAAATTAGTTTAGCTTTAGCCACTTAGGAAGTCTCACAATTTTTTTGAGCCGGCTTCCTCAGGAAGCTGGGATAGGACAGCTTCTCGGAGAATCCGCCAAATGAACTGGGCCGAAGAAGAGATGTAGGAAACGATGGAAGTGGGGCAAGAGGAATAAAGAAGTGTAGCATACCATACCTTTTGATCCGCGCTGTCCAGCAGTGGTATGGAAGCGGTAATCGCGTTTGGTTGCTGACACGCGACGGGAAGAAGCACCACGTGGAGGGGTAGGTGGCATGCCGTCGTGCGTGGAAGTGCATTTTGAAGGTGTGGATATATACGTTGCAGCTTGCTAGCATGTAGTTAGCATGTAGTCTAGCTGCTGCTCTACAAATTTTTTGATTTAACATCGATGGAAGAAAGGTACAGTTTCAACGATGAAATGGAGTTTTGGAATGTTGAATTGGAAGAAGATGGTGCGCGTAAGGATGTTATTGCCGCCTGCACTTCCTCCTCCGATAGGTCTGTGTAGCTAGAAAAATTTCCATATGTAGATTATAGTTTCTTTTCGCTATATTCAGTTATTTATTTGTGTGCTTTCATGTACAGACCATCTTCGAATTATCAATGTGTCTATGAAGAGTAATTTGATTGATTTGGTTAAGAAAATACCTGCTGGTGATCCTAGATTTCTTACATGGTATCGATATAGTGGGTATTTTAGCCATGCATGGGTAGATGTTCCTGATCCAGATGATCCGTCGAAGGTGCGAGAAGAATTTTGTTCAAGCTTTCATGGGTTTCATACAGCTGAAGCAGCCGAAGAAAAAGCCGCGAAAACCATGATTCGAACTTTGGAAAGCCCTTGTAAATTCGAGACAAAATATTTAAACTGACAAATGAAGCGGCGTTTTCATATAGACAATTACTATTGATGCACTGGGTGGCGACATGCTAAGGAAGAAATTCAAGGTCTTAAGATGAAGATAGAAGAAATGAAAAAAGCTTGGCGCGGTACGCTTGAAGCGGTAGAAAATTGGCGCGACTATGTTGATTCATATCGTATTGCTTGTCCAGAAGATGCTGCTCCTTTTGTGCTGTAGGAAGGCATAACTAAATTTGAAAGAGCATGCAATGAAAAATATGTTGGGGAGTGTGTATGTTATTTTATATGTGAAAAGATCGGTATGACACCTAGAGGGGGGGTGAATAGGTGCTAATTCAAATTTTAGTTCTTTTTCAATTTAAGGCTTGACACAAAAGGTAAATTCTCTAGATATGCAACTATGGTGAATTTACCTATATGACAAGCTATCAACTAAGCAAGATACAAGGTAAAGACGGTAAACAAGGATAGAGGTAACCGAAGTGAAAGCACGAGACGGCAAGGATGTATTCCCGAGTTCCTCCCTTAAATGGGAGTACGTCTCGTTGGAGAGGTGTGAACCAACACAATGGTTCAACGGCCACAAAGGCCTCACCCAAATCTCCGGTGAACCGCACCACAAAGGTTTGGTTCACTTTTCACTATCGGAATCCTTCGAGGCGGAATCCGGAGCCTTTACAACAACGATTCGGGGCACGACCCACAAAGGGCTTGGGGGCTCCCGAACAGCTACAATCTGTCACAAAGACAATAGGTAAGTACAACAATGGGCTAGGTTTTCCTAGTGGAAACCCTAGCAAGTGTTCCCTCAAATGAATGAGGGGGGAAATGAAAAACGGCTCGGTGAAGATGTAGATCGGGGCCTTCTCCTTCAATCCTCCAAAGGTCAACGAGTTTGGGTGGGAGGATTGGGAGAACTTGGAGCTCTTAGCTTTGCATCAATGGAGGTGAGAGAGTGTAGAAGCTCAAATCTTCAAAGGTAGGTGAAGGGGTCCTTTTATAGCTCTTCAAAATCTGGCCGTTTGGAGCTGAAACTTACGCAGCGGTAGTACCGCTCTGGTACCGCTGGGGGTACCGCACCGCGCAACAGAGCGCCGAAAACGGCGGTAGTTCGGGCGGTACCGCCAGCGGCAGCCAGGGCTCCGAGCAAGGCTCAGTCCAGTGCAGCGGTACTACCGCTGATGCCAGCGGTACTACCGCTGCCTGGAGCAAGGCTTGCTGAAAAGCTTTTGCAGCGCCCGTTTCGATCGTTTCCTTTTTGCTAAGATCTTAGATACATCCTGCAAACTTTAATAGCCATGTTAGAACACCTATTGTGTTGTCATTAGCACCAAAACAAGGGTCAACTAGAAGATGCTCTTTCAATATGTAATATGGATGAGATTAACTAAATCTCTATGGTGTGCAATGCTGTGTAGTTCTGTCGTTAAAATTTCTAGTGCGTAGTATGCTTAGACTTGAGAAAATTTGGATGAGCTGTTTGTTTAACTTTTGAAGCATGGGTAACTTCTGAGGCCATATGTAAACCGTGTAAAGTCTTGAGTTGGGTTATTGTGAAAGTTTTAGTAAATGAATTTGTTTTAGAAAATCTGTCAGCAGTATGAACATGCATCTTGTGTGTATATGTGGTGTATCTTTTTGTAGACAAGTGAACTACCCTTGGTTATTAAATTGTTTCGTATGAAATTGTATGGGATTTTACTATGAATATTTTCATTTTTTTCAATTTAGCTTACTTGTAAGGAATTGCTAGACATTTATCCCTCGGTCAAGCCTAAAGTAATTTGAGATAACTTATCAAATCTATTTGAATGCGAGAATTTTGGTGTTGTGCTACACTCTTGGTGTTTTACTTACCTTGAGTTACCTTCTTATGCAGTCAGAGACACTTCTTATGCACATTTCTAGACTGCCCGGGCAGCAGAATTGTAGTTTTGTTTTTTTTAATTTACAACAAAAGCTTTGCCATATTTTAATTAAAAATAAATTGTTCGGTTTATTAACGGGAGAAACCAAGCAAAAATCATACAACAAAGCCAAACTTTCAAGCACACAAACTTTCAAGGCATCAATGGTTCAGTTAATTTTTCGGATGTTTCATTCTGACAGTAAGATGGGACTCCCCATCTTTTCAACTCGATTTATTAGTGTCTGAATTTCAGTTTAATGTAGATACTAAACACCTTTTCTCTTTCAGTAGTTCTCCAAAAATATGTTTTGCTTTGAGCGTTTGACATGTCAAATATATACGCGACAAGATCAATGGATTTTCTTCAGTTAATTTTGATACCATTTATGGTGCTTTGTCAGCAGCTTAGCTCATCGGATTCAACCGTCCTTCAGGCTGGTAATATCATGTGCCAAATTTTCTGGCATCATGACAGGTTATTGTACTGAAACAAAATTACAGCATGCATGATAAAAGAGACACTTCAGGTTATAGAGCTAGATAATCAATCACAGTTTGAGATCCTATGTTGATTTTGGAATTGCAGCAGTGCTGTGCAGAACATTCAAGTTCTCGTTCAATTCAGGAGTACTATAACATCCCTCAAACCAACTGCTCCACTATCAGTCTATCACATCCTAGTCTTCACTCGGTCCACAATTCCACAGGCAAGCACGCGAGGCCTCCTCGCTACGAGACACCGGCCGCTTCTGTTCACGCCTCCACGCCACGGCCGGCCATGGAGTCATGGCTGAGCCAGCCCGCGCTACTCGCGCTGTCGCTCCTCCTCCTAGCTCTCTACCTCGCCCGCCACCGCCACGCCCTGACCGGCAAGAGACGGAACTACCCGCCCGTGGCCGGCACCATGATCCACCAGCTGCTCAACTTCGGCCGTCTGGCCGAGTACCAGACGGAGCTCTCCCACAGGTACCGCACCTTCCGCATGCTCACCCCGACCTGCAACTACGTCTACACCGTCGACCCGGCCAACGTCGAGTACATCCTCCGCACCAACTTCGCCAACTACGGCAAGGGGACGATGATCCACGACGTGATGGAGGACCTCCTTGGCGACGGGATCTTCAACGTGGACGGCGCCAAGTGGGGGCAGCAGCGTAAAGTCGCGAGTTTTGAGTTCTCCACCCGGATGCTCCGCGAGTTCAGCACCGGCGTGTTCCGCGACACGGCCGCCGAGCTCGCGGGCATCGTTGCCGCCGCCGCCGCCGGGGAGAAGGCGGTGGATATGCAGGATCTGTTCATGCGGTCGACGCTGGACTCGATCTTCAATATCGGGTTCGGGGTCAACCTGGGCGGGCTGTCCGGGTCGAGCAAGGAGGGCGCGGCGTTCGCCAGAGCGTTCGACGACGCCAGCGAGCAGGTGCTGTATCGATTCTTCGACCTGCTCTGGAAGGTCAAGAGGCTCCTCAACGTCTCGTCGGAGGCGACCATGATGCGGTCGGTCCGGACCATCAACGACTTCGTGTACGCCGTCATCAACAAGAAGATCGAGCAAATGGCCAGAGATCAAAACGATTTCGTACGCTTCCCCTCTTAAAACATTTCCTCACCTACTCTCCTGGCTGGAATCACGCACCTAGACTGACATCGTGATATTTTTTAATTTGGCAGGCCAAGAAAGAGGACATACTGTCTAGATTCCTGCTGGAGAGGAAGAAAGACCCCGGCTGCTTCGACAACAAGTACCTCCGGGACATCATACTGAACTTTGTGATCGCCGGCCGGGACACGTCGGCGGGGACTCTGTCGTGGTTCCTCTACGTGTTGTGCCGCAACCAGCACATGCAGGACAAGATCGCCAGGGAAGTGCGCGACGCCACCACCGGCGACCGGGACGTTGGCGTCCAGGAGTTCACGGCGTGCCTGACCGAGGGCGCCATCAACAGGATGCAGTACCTCCACGCCGCGCTGACAGAGACCCTCCGGCTCTACCCTGCGGTGCCTATCGTGAGTAGACTTGGTCAGTTCGGAGCATCTTCCTTGGCACTTTGTGCGCCGGAAGTCAGGATGATGACTTGGCCTTTCCTTGGTTGATTTGTCCCAGGATGTCAAGCACTGCTTCTCGGATGACACGTTGCCGGATGGGCACGCCGTGAAGAAAGGGGACTTGGTGAACTACCAGCCGTACCCGATGGGCAGGATGAAGTTCCTGTGGGGGGACGACGCCGAGGAGTTCAGGCCGGAGAGGTGGCTCGACGACGACGGCGTGTTCGTCCCGGAGAGTCCATTCAAGTTCACGGCTTTCCAGGTGGGATCCATATTCTACTCATGTAGTAGTTCATTGCATCACTGATAACTTGGACCAGATCGGCCGTGTCCATATCACGTGACTACTTGTTAATGTTTGGCATCTTGTTCAATATGCAGGCTGGTCCTCGAATCTGTTTGGGAAAGGAGTTCGCGTACAGGCAGATGAAAATATTTGCGGCGGTTCTTCTCTACATGTTCAGGTTTGAGATGTGGGAGTGTGGTTCAACCGTGGGGTACAGGCCCATGCTTACGCTCAAAATGGACGGCCCGCTATATGTTCGTGCGCTTCCCCGGCGATCAAGTGCGCAACGTGCCTGATGTACTATAGAATTAGAAATGTCAATACTCTGCACATGTTCCGGTGCTTCATTTCGTTTAGACTCGATTAATATGATCTTTGTATAATTAATGACATGATATAGCTCCTTAGTTGTACTCACCCCCTTTCTAAATTAAGGCGTGTAAGTTTTAAAGTCAACCATGTAAAGTTTAAGTAGTTTGTAGAAAAATCATTAACCAGCCATTAGATATGTCATATTTTTTTTCCATATTATGTCCATGCATGAAGTGTTATACAGTTGTTGGACGTTTTTCTCTAAGAATTTTGTCAAAGTTTACATAATTCTTTTAAGGAATCAATAAATTATGTGTAAGAATATACTTCTGGATGCAGTGTCCTATTCCTTGGTCAATGTGCTACAGGGTATATGTATGTTATTATGTGGATGTTCTATTCGTGTTATGTCCATACAGAATTATTGGAAACAATTGATTTTTTTTTCCAGTTCATTGTATCACAGTGTATATGTATCATATTGTGTGGATGTTTTCTCCATTTTTAGTATTGTCAAATATTCTGGTAGATTCTCCAATGCATACATGCTAGTAAATATCTTAATAGAGGTGTAGGGTATGGTTATGTAGGAAAATATATAAAAGTTTCTGAAGAGTGAATTGAACAGTGGGATAATCATTTTTTTGTTGATCAAATGTGTCTTATAGAAGCTACCGTGGTTTCAGTAATAAGTTAATAATATGTTTATGATTTATATACTTGTTAATTTATTTATTGAAATGACATTGGTCATGGGGGTTCCGCATGCTGTTGGAGTTCATATCATGAAATGTTTGTTCGACACTAATGAAGCGCTGCACAAACTCGTCAAACTCATGTGGTGGCAGGTAGTTGTTGTAGTCTTCCTAAGGCTTATGTGGCTACTGCACGGGGGCCTTGTATGCCCTTTAACCCAAATCTGCATTTTCATGTCCTGCGGTTGCTCCTGCTTGGTACTTCTAAGGGTTGTTATACTCATCCTCCCACTATGGTTCTCCCAGGGGTTCTTCTGGTCCTCCTCCCCCTATGGTTCTCCCATGAGTACGCGACCGTACTACTAATCGTTAAACCCGTTGATTGAATTTATTTCAAGTTGACGGTTGCTTGATTTTTTCCGAACCATCCATTTATGGTTTTACTTCCTTTTCTAAATTACATTGCAACTGGAAATCACATAGGAATAGAAGGTTTATTTTTTGGAATTTATTCATTAGCGGAAAGGCGAACAACGTCAAAACCAATAAAAGAACTTGGAAAATCTCTATATAAAAGAGAACCATCAGGAGAGATGTCGAGGATGACGAAGTCCCCTCGCCATAACTGGATGCCCGAGATGTCAGCGTGCCCTCTCGGTTGCTCTAACGGGCCTCCGCTCGACTTGCCTATGCCACCTCCCGAAAATGAAATTCATATGGGACACCCACCCACCTGATAGTCAGTGGCGGAGCTGCGTTATGTACATGATGTCAAGCGACATCATGAAATTTTAATGAGAACCATGATACTATGTATAAATACGCCAGTTCTGACCCTGTTATTACTACAGAATGACCTCACTAGCCCTAGTTTTCAGTCATTTTGGCCATTTGACATCACTGGCCGGCAATCCTAGCTCCGGCCGCCACTACTGATAGTGCGTACATAGTAAATGTGGATGTCCCTTTTAATCGGGATAATACGAAGGTGTTTGTGGAGTTGTTATTTGAGATGGCAAGGGGGAGTGTGGCGGCAAGAAGTTACTTATTGATGATGTAATGGATGAAGCATACATTTTCGGATATGTCCTTGCGTTCACAACAAATGACATACTACAAAGTTATTCTCCAATCTCATTGCGAAGTGGCAATCCGAACTATCGGGGAAGTAGGATTTTTAGCTACGTCTAGTACAACCATTTTCAACGACTGTATGATAAGAGCAAGTGGGTTGATGAAATTCATGTTAAGCATTGTTCAAGCAAAACTAACGTGGCAGAGCTTGAGGTAGTATTAATATTTGGGACTTTAAATGACATAATTGAGATTTGCAAGTAATAAAATGGCCGGCCTGATAGGGACCTTCGCAACACTGCCACCAAAGTCATCATCGGGGATGGTATGAAGGCTTCCTTCTGGTCTTCCGCCTGGCTAGATGGGATCCCCCAAGACCATGGCGCCGGTTATTTATAAAGCTTCTAAACACAAGCGGAGGTGCGTCAAACATGCCTTAGAGAACCTTACCTGGATTGGGGGTATTACCCAGGATTTCACGGCTGGCCACATTGTTCAATTCATTAGTCTTTGGGATCTTCTTTAGGGGGTGACGCTTGTTCTGTTGTTCATGGCTCTGCCGACACAATCACTTGGACCGATTGTCTGAATGGAGGTGCTCGACCGACACCCATACATGCGCGTAGTGCCGCTTCTTTTGCTTGGTTGGCTGTCTAAAATAGGCTTGGGGGGTGGCCTTTTATTAAAAAAAAAAGTGGCCGGCTGGGTTTTCTAAAAGAAAAGAAGCAAAAAAAGTGTACTGTATCCCATGGCAGTATGGCACCGAACAAGCAGTCTTGTTCCATGCAATGGAATGTAGTCAGTCACACATCACAAATGCTTAGATAAGCCGATATTACCACATAACCACGTATGTTAGTATTCAGTCAGAGTGTTTCGTGTATCAGTATAATATTCCTCAAAACTTGTTCCAAGTATACAATTACAGCGCTGTAAGTCAGGTGATCGTACCTTCTAGAGCCTGCAAGTTTAAACGAATCCATCTCTTGGTCAACTGCGATAAACACGGATGCATCGTCCGTAGCAACTTCACCGTAAACAAAACTAATCTACTCTACGAGTTAACCATTTCTTAAACCCTGGGCTAGCAGTGGTACAACCCATACTTCTCCAGTATCAACCTTCACGAGATCACTTCTCGCAAATTTCACCCGTTGATCGATCACTCCATGAGCTGAGATCTAGGCATCTAGCACAGCTTCAGTAATGATGCCTCTTTCTTAACTAGAAATGCTTCTCTGGTCAAGATGTCTGCAAACTTTGGCGGCCAGCTGATCCTGATGCCGGTGCTTGGGAAATGACGGTCCTTATGTGTGACGAAGCCACTCTCCTCGACCTATCCCGTGAGACGCGCCGGCGGCCTCGCCGACGGATCACCGGCCTATTTCTGCCGTTAGAAGCAGGAGGCGCCATCGGTGTGCCGTTGACGCTCACCGCTACTGAAGGGCCAGGTGGGCGGCCTGTTGAAGGTTTTGGAAAAGTTAATGGTTAGTGGCTCGGTGCAGGAGGTGAATATTTTTAACTATGGAGCTAGGAAACAGCTGGACATAAAAGAATTAGAAAATGTATAGTAAACAAAGTTAGTGACAAGGTAGTAACATCGATCCAAGATCTCAAGGGTGAGAAACACAGAAGGAAATAAAGAGCGTAGAGAAGACGGCCGTGAAATGCACGCACCTTCACGCGCAATGCTCCACCGGCGCCGGCGGAACCGCTCGAGCACGCCACCCAGCGCCACCTCAAACGCGTCCGCCATGCCGCCGCCGAGCCCGTCGGACGACGAACCGTACACAAGCCTCGGGATCATCTCCACGACGCGCTCCTGCATCCGGCGCACACGATGCTCGCTGATCCCCTGCAGAACCTCCAGCACGCTCACGTTGCCCGCGCGCAGCGCCCGTCGGTCTATGAACACCGACCACTCCCTCTCCTCCCCCCGCGCTGGAAGGAACCACCTGTACTGGTCGTACGCCGTCCTCCGCCAGAACAGCACCGGCACGGCCCCGGTCACCATGCAGTCGAACATGGACCGCCGCGTGTAGCTGTCCCCGCGCGGCTGCAGGCAGAACCTGGAGTCCAGGAACAGCTTCGTCACCCTCGCGATGTCCTCGTTGCACCAATTGGCGCGGCAGTCCACTGCGCGGCAGTGCGCGGGCCCGGCGTCCTCGCACTCCTCCAGCAGCACCTCCCTGAAGTCGTCCCTGAACTCGGACCGCGGCGCGCCGGCGAACGCGAAGAGGGTTGTGCGGTTACGGGACAGCACGTGCCGCTGCCACGCGCGCACGTCGGCGGCGGCGCGGGGGTGGAAGCCGGTCGGGTACGGGACACCGACGTCCATGGGATCCCGCCAGTCGCCCTCGATGATGAGGCGTGTGACATTGGCCATCCCGGGCATGAGCACGAAGTTGGTGCCCCACCCGTCGTCGCTGGCCCGGCGGAAGTCCCACGCGATGCGCCCTAGCGTGATGAAGTGATCCCACCCGCCGGATCTCTTGAAGGAGGTCTGGTTCCCGAGCCACCGGAGGAGCCGCGTCCCGGCGCGGTCGCGGTCAGATACGGTGGAGTTGGGTCCCCACAGGTGGCTGCCCACGTCGAGACCGGCGTAGAACGGCACGTAGAACGCGGTGGCGAGCGATGGGTCGGTGGTGCGGCATGGGTGGGAGAGGAGGCGGCGGTGGATGATCACCTCGAGAGGGAACTGGTCGGTGTTCGACCAGTAGGGCCACGACGAGTTCTCCAGTACGACGGACAAGGCCGGCACCGTGGATGCCGGACGGCCCAGGCCGCCGTTGGATAGATACGGGCAGAAGGAGTACCAATGCCAGAGGCGGTCGCAGCGGGCGACGAGGTCGTGGTTGAACTCCGGCGGTAGGTCGTAGACGTAGATGAGCCCGGCCTTGCACGAGTCGGGGTCGACCGCGCCGTTGGCCCAGGTGTTATTGCAGCGTCCCGGGGGTGGGAGGAACCGCGTGCTAGGAAACTTCAGCAGGGCCTTGAAGAGCAGGAGCTGGAGGATTAGGAAAGCGAGGAACAGCACGGCGGCTCGCAGCAACACCGACGCCGCCGCGGAGGGCGTGCCGGCGTTGACCGGAGATTGGGGCGGCGAGTGGGGCTTGGGCGGGGATGTCGGTGACTCCGGCATTGGGAGCACAGCGAGGAAGTGGGAAGAGCCACAGTTCATGCCAGAGCTGGACTGTACTTAGGAGATTTAAGATATCGATTCTGTCATGACGGAAGAAACGGAAACAAAAAATGGGGGGTTGGCACGTGGATGCAGGGTGCATTCTCGTAGGAGTGGATCCAAAGCAATATATCAGATCAGGTTCCGCGGATGATACGGAGAAGGAAGAGACAAAATGATCAAGCCGGCAAGAGACTTCGGCGCTCCAATAGGTTGCTACGGTGACTTGAAAGTGTTGGAATATTCAAGAAAATAATCTGCTATTAGGATGACTCTAACGACTGACCTATCGAGTCAGTCCGTATCCATTCTAGTCCGTTGGAACTAAATTCAAATTCAAGATCTAATGGGGTGACATAAATGGACATCGGTCCGTTTTTGTCCACCGACACTTATTCTCGGCCTAAATTTGGGGCTCGTTTGCGTCGGGCGTGGATGCACGCGGACCGTCTTTGCGTTCTCCCATAGTTTGGCCCGCTTATCGGTGCGCTCAAATCCCCCGTCCTTCTCCTCCCTCCTCGCCCTTCCGCCGCTACCCCGCCGCCACCCCCACTTTGCACCGATATGTCATTCCCGCCGCCAACCCCGCCCTACTCTTCATCCCAGCCAGCACCAGAGCGATTTCCATCGTCACCGCAGCCGGTGATTCTCTCGGCCGCGCGGCTCTGGACGTCTGCGACCCGACGTCGCCCCGAAGGTGTTTGGACATATTCCAGTCCCGGCAAGAAGGTACGGTCTCGGCCATGGGCAGCTCCGACGAGTACTTTTTCAGCAACTACATCATGCACCACTCCTCCTCGAATGAGTCCTCCAATGATGACAATGATGGCCTTGTTGCCACCCTTGTCGTCAATGAAGCTTTGGAGAGGATGTGGCCATTGTTTCGCGGCTCGTTGTGGGGCCGTTCACCGGCATTGAATCGGAACAGATCAGGTGGCCACGTACAACTCTATGGGGACTACTTTCGTCCGGTAAAACCAACATATCCTGCAAAGATCTTACAGCGCCGTTTCTGGATGAGAAGGTCCTTGTTCAACCGGATTCGGTTGGGAGTGCTCAAATATGATGATTACTTCTTGGCCATAAATGATGCTTGTGGAGTGTATGGCTTCTCGTCGTACCAGAAATGCACCGCCGCAATCCGCATGCTTTCATATGAAGTGGTCGGTGATCTTGTGGACGAGTGTGTGCAGATGAGTGAATCCACTTGCCTGTAATCAATGTATAGGTTTGCAAGGTTGTGATTGCGATGTTTAGCTCTGAGTACTTGAGGGAACCCAACCGTGAGGACACGGCTCAGCTCTTGTCAATCAATGAGGCCAGAGGCTTCCCTGGGATGATTGGCAGTATAGATTGTATGCACTAGGTGTGGAGGACTGCCATTTTGCTTGGCAGGGGCAGTACAAGGGCCATGTTAAAGAGTGCACGATCATACTTGAAGCTGTGGCATCACAAGATTTGTCGATTTGGCACTCGTTCTCTGGCATGGACGGGCGCACAAAGATTTGTGAGTTTACCTCTGAATCTCACACTCAGGAGCCATAACAGTTACAGCATAAAAACATGAATCATAATTACGAAACAGCTGTATAAATCATTTCCTTTTGGTCATACGTCCAACTGTGTGGAAGTCAACTATCTAAAAAAACTTCATGCCTTAACCAAGAGAACTTAAATGAACAAATCAATTCATTACCTAAATGTGCTTGTTCACCTAAATCAATAATCAGGGGTGTGTGATTGCGTGTAATTGCATGGACAATTACAAGTGGGAATTTCTTTTCCCACTGGACACTAGCTAAGAAGTGATCCAACTTTTCATAAGTTGGAACAACCCTTCTTTTAGATTCAAACTCTCAATAATCGCGTTAAAATGTAATGGCCATCGCGCATTAAAATTGTCATTGTTCTTTTCTTCATGTCTCCTAATTATGTTGAAATCACCTCCCATCAACATAGGTAGTGTTTCATGTTCATAAATACAGACAAGTTCAGTCAGAAAATCTGGTTTCATGGCCTCTTGGGCAGCCCCATAAACAACCACCAGCGTCCAAAATGTTGTAAGAACCTCAAATTATGAATCATGATTTGAAATAGGGAGAACTCCAAATTAGTAAAATGGTTGGTGTTTTTTTCTCATGCATCATGTGATTTATTTTTTTGAGACAAATGCACCATGTGATTTAGTTGCCATATACAGCCTTGAAACATCTTATAAAGTTATAATCGATCATGAGACATTTTTCGAGATTGACGGGGGAATAAATCCCCATCGTTTGTTTCATTCATCAAAAGTAGCCTCGCGGATCATGTTCTTATAAACAGATAGAGAGAAGTTACATATGGTTAGAGGGAAGAGAAAAAAAGTAAATACATGAAAAAAGACAACTAGAAAAGGTAACAGCAAGAGCCACCGTAGGAGGCACAAGAGGTGGGGGGTGCAGTCATGGGATCACAATGCCAAGACTCGACAAACAACCTGACGCACCGCATCGGCGTGCGACTCAAACACCACGACACAACTCGGGAGCACCACCATCTTAATCGACAAGTGTCAAGCCTAGCACCTAGACTCCGCCACGAGAGGTCAAAACGACTAGACGAACATGCGCGCTTTGCCGCGCCGCCTGCATCACGTTGTCGCATTATGTGGCAGGTGAGATACATTCACAGTTGTTCTGACGACAACCTACCTACGTGGCCGGCCGGTGAGATAGTTTCAGTCATTTGGACCTGTGACACATCCGGGTGTAACATGTCCTTGTTTTTTGTACTTAACTTTAATGTCACAAGTGGATGTATATGGGTACTAAGAAGCTAGATTATCACAAAAGTTCTTAGGGATGTCTGTTTTAGTACTTAACTTTAATGTCACAAGTAGATGTACATGGGTACTAAGCAGCTAGTTTATGATAAAAGTTCTTAGAGATGTCTGTTAGTATTCTCTATAGGCAGAATGTTAAATGAGTCTCCGAGCAAAAAGAAGCCCGAAGAAGTATCACATAGATGTGAGATTTTTTATAGGCAAAAGAAATCTACTCGAAGACAACACGAATTAGGTGTGACTTGCAAGCATAAAGACAATAACTCATACAAAGATACAAACAATATACATAAGAACATCAAGAATACATATACAACAAAATATCAGTTTTTAGCGCCATTGCTTTACTTCAAAGTTCAGACAGCAAGATCTCTAGTATCATTTTTTTAGCGCCATTGCTTTACTTCAAAGTTCAGACAGCAAGATCTCAAGAGTGCACATCCACAATTAGGAACACGGGCATTACATCATATGGCATAACTGCAGATATAAGTAATGGATTGTTGGGCACACAACTATGCCATTTTGCTAGCTCCTCTCTTAACGAAGTGCATTCTGAACTCCTGAAATTCTGAACTCAACAGCTTCATTTGATTTTCTTGTAGGACATGTGACATTTAGATTATCTGAAACTGTTCAAACAATTTTGTCTGTCATGTCCCGTAATAAAGGATGTATTTTGGGACAACAAAATAATCAATGGAAAAGAATTGGACTACACCATCCATATGAGAAGTAGACCAAACATGTGATTTCTTCTCTGATCCAACCTATTTGCAATTGCAGGATAAAACAGACTGCAAATGCATGACTAAACATCCAACCTATTTGCAATTGCAGGATAAAACAGACTGCAAATGCATGGCTAAACAGTACCGAACAAACAGCTAGTCATCTAGTCGATCAATTCACTAAAAAAATCATCTTCATTAAAAAACCAGCTTTACAATAAATCATGTTTCTCAGATAGTGGAGATAAAATTCATATAAATGACTAAACAATATTTAAAAGCTAAACCACGCCATCACACAATAATCAGCCAAGTAAAAGGTAACCTGACCAACCAATCTACAAAACAACCAACCTTTAAAAAGAGAAAAGGAAACGCCACCGACAGCGAAGAAGGAAACAAAGCCCATCAACCATTAAGGAGCGACTGAGCCAAAATCTATAGAGTTATCTGTATAGTGGACTGAAGGTAAGTAAAGCAAGCTTGGCCGACCCCATGGGATTTCAGATGCAAAATGCAATTACAGGTATACTGGTTTTCAAAGACAGTAACAACATTTCATTCTACGAATCCTAAAAAATGGTTCATACTACACTGTTATAGATATATTTTTTTATGAAAAGTAGCGATACAACAATTATTTTTACCTTGCCCCGGTGCATTTTCAATTAATCAAAAGGAAGAGTTTAAACAGTACATAATACATAGATAAACGTTCAAGACAAATTGACCTAAGAAGAAAGACATAAACAAAAAGCTAATAAAAAACCTAGATTATTCAGCCAAACAAAGAGGGGATGCACCAACGCAGGTTTAAGCCTTAAAAGATGGAGCTACAAATCCAGCTTGAACCTTGTCTTCCAACGGTCCAAAGATGGTGTCAAATTGTTAAAAATGAAGTCGCTCCTTCCATATATTCCAAGCAGCTGAAGCACAAGTCTCCCAAAAACATGATAGTGATACAGCGATGATAGAAGCGAAATAGCAAAACTAAGAAATTATGAGTAGAAAAAGATCTTGTTTGCAACAGGGTAATCGTGAGTAGTACAACTTATAAGCAGCTGATGTCATGACATTTGGCACAGCATTAAAAGATGAAATAATGAAGCTGATTGTACTGAGTGCTGAAGTACAAAGTAGACTTAAAAGGCCTACATTTGAAGAGTCTTTTTTTTTTGAAGAGTCTGATAATTCACTTAACCATGTGTGTGCTGTAGCAAGCAACATTGTCCGGTAATTCTATATTTCTAATAATCAAGTAGAAAGTTAAAGTAGTCGCAGATGTAGAAGAAAAAATAGAGTCAATCAGATCGAAAAAGGGAAAAAGAGAAATAAGTTACAAAAAAGGGAAGCAAGATCATACCTAAGAGAGTTACATGCGGTCAATAACTTCTTTAAACACAATGTTCCCTATTTCATTTGTTGCCACACCACGGTCATCCTCAATTAGAAACTTGAGCCCTTCACCGGATGTCACACATGACATAGCTACATAGAGATGACCATGAGAAAGTACAGGGTTGCAAAGATAAACACAGACTTTTGAGAGAGTCTGGCCTTGGCTCTTATTGATTATCATACCATAGCACAAACATATTGGGAATTGGCAGCAACGCAAAGTAAAGGGCCATTTCAGTCCTGGTGTAGTAGGACAACTCGGAGAATACAAACACGATGACATGTATGGGATTCAGTAATAATCTCACCCAGTAATAATCTCACCTTCAAGTACACTTTCACCAAGTCTTATTTTAAGTAAGCGAGTGCCATTCTATACCGAAATATTGGTTAATGTTTCTGACCAACATGACTGCTATACCCAACCTTCAAGCCAATCTGGTGATCTGGAAAATTATTAAGCTTTATAAAATGTAGGAACTCAGGTGGATACAAAATGTCCGCATCACTGACATGATCAGCTGATTTTGATATGCAATGTATGAGAAGATCCATAAAATTGGTTTCCACATATTAGAGTCGTGGTGCTTCTCTTGATAGCCTGGAATTACATGTATATGTTGTAAATAAGAATCGAAGTGTGAAAAAAATTGTGTATGTAAACATTAGGTATTTAACAAACTAAGATTTTTTCACATCTACATATAGCATACATTCTTTAGCTGGTGTAGAGCTCATGATGTGTACCTAAAATGACATATTAATCTGTCCAGCTATTATTTCATTGCTCTAAACTGACATGAAGAAGAAATAAGAGCTACCATGCATAAATGGCATTGTTGGCCCAAATTCAATGAATACTGATCTACTTATAAAATTGCAAGAAATAGCTTGTATTCCACTTCCATGCAAGATGTAAAATGGAACACCTAAACTAATTTGGCAGGCATACACTTGATCTTATCCATAATCTACAAAAATAGGATATCTTTATAGTCATTCAGTCTCTGTAAGAAATATCAAATACAGCAAAACTGACCAATGAGAAAAATGAGGAAACATTAGGTTACCTGACCACAAATATCGGTTTATTGCTATAAGATAATAGGGCCAGGATACCTTCTGGACCTCCTAAATGAAACACACTCCATCTTTGGGTATATGATGGAAAAGAAAGAATATCAAGACTGTTGCTATTAAGTAATATAACAGCCAAGACACAACCTTCTTGACCTCCTGAATGATACACACTCCAAATCTGCGCGTATAAGGGAAAAGAATATCAGGTTAGATATTACTCTGTACTTCTAAGATATATGCATTTCTGATTGAACCAGTGGGTCAGAGTAAAATTCAATGAACAGACCCCACTAACCGAAACTGAAGATTTTTACTTCTATGAAGCAGAGAGAAGCAAAGTGAACTCAATCGCTGAGCCCCAATGGCACATGAACATCCCCACACAGCTTCCCCTTCAGCCCACATGCTCTAAAAACAAAAGAATATAAGCACGGAAATAGTTATAATAAGTGTTCATATTCCTCAAATTTGTCAAATTATATAGCAGAAACTTGTGTACTTTATTGACTGCTGATTTCACGTATCAGTAGCAAAGAAGATTCAAAACTCATTAAGTCCACTGTCATCTAATCTGTATGAATTGCATAGAATAGTAAACCGAGTAAATAAAATAGTTCCAATGTCATCTA
Organism: Poa annua; assembly: GCA_026929855.1. Lineage (NCBI taxonomy): Eukaryota > Viridiplantae > Streptophyta > Magnoliopsida > Poales > Poaceae > Poa > Poa annua. The sequence goes on from CM049433.1 coordinate 81,380,013, forward strand.
AGGATGGCACGGTACATGGATAGCAAACGAATTGATATCAGCTCTATAAGAAAGAAAATATGCCTCTCGCGGATAACTTGAGCTGTAAAAATTAGGCAAACCTAACCAGAACGAATACAACACACTCCGAACCTATACATGAAAAGAAAACAAAATGAAATACAAACTATTCACATCCTCTCTCCAAATATACTAATTGCTACGCGAATCTGAAGTACAGAATGTCTTATGAAAAGATATTTACTTGGAGCTAAGATTAGTGAGCAAGGGGCATTCATATCAGCCTGTTTGTAAAAACTGCAGATAAAGAAGAAGAGCTCACACGCTCCACCAAGGGCTCCGCTAAGCTGTAGCCGTATGCGACCAAGCAGCTCATCGGCGGCCCTGTAGACGGCGTATTGGAGACCAAGAAGCCCCGCGACCCTCAGCCACGGATCCACTGATACCACGCCTCGCACGCATACCAGCAGAAAAAGCACCACAACGAGAAGCCCACAACACGGAACTGGAGGAGGCGAGGAAGATGAAGGCCTGCCCCACCGGCTTCACCGATGGCTCCACCCCCCTGGCCGCCCTCCTGCTCCTCGCCCTCCTCTCCGCGTCCCGCTTCGCCCCGACCGACAACGACCTCATCGCCTGCGGCGCGACGGCCCACGTGGTCCTCCCTGACGGCCGCCGCTTCGTCCCTGACACCGGCTGCGCCTCCGCTCCGCCGCGCCAAGCCTCCGCGGCCGCCGCCCTCGACGCCCCCGTCCCCGCTCCACGCCGCCGCGCGCGTCTTCACCTGCCACCACCACCCGCTCACACAGCAAGAGAAGTGGACGCAGATACAGCCCCCAAAAAACAGCTCGCAGATCTAAATCGCCCCAAACAGCAGCACCGTGGAGAAAACGAAGCAGAAAAGGATGCAAGAAGGTAAGGAAGAAGAAAGCCCTCTCCACCACTCAGCACCCCACAGGCCAACACGCACGCACGCAAGAGAAGGCACGGGAAGCCGCGTCACCGGAAGAAGCGAGACAGCAAGGCCCACATGCCAGCGTCTAAAGAAAACACAAGTTGTAAAAGCGAGGCAGCAGAGCCCACAAGACAGCGACTGTAAAGGGCGCCGGTGCGCTGAGAAGCCTCGGTGAGCACCAGCATTCAGTCTTAGTAGAATTAGCAAGGTGGAGAGGCATCAATTATGTCGTTATTGAGCAAAGTGAGCCGAAAGCTCTCCACCCACAACGGCAACAAGGGGATCACGAGACATGCATCACAACAAATAAACAAAACACATAATATCACAAAAACTGTTACATCTTGCTGCTGCTTGCCCTTCGAGTGGGTCCCATATCCCTAGCGAGGTTCCGGAGCACGTATTTCTGGATCTTACCGGTGGATGTCTTGGGCAGCTCGGTGCGGAACACGACGGTCTTGGGTACCATATAACGCGGCATGCGTTCCCGGCTCCACGAGATGACATCGACCGGAGTCACCGCGCCCGCCTCGCCGTCCTTGAGGCTCACGAACGCGCACGGCGTCTCTCCCCAAAACTCGTCGGAGCGCGCCACGACCGCTGCCTCGTTCACCGCCGGGTGGCCGTAGAGCACGGACTCAACCTCCACGCTGCTGATGTTCTCACCGCCGCTGATGATCACGTCCTTGGAGCGGTCGCGGATCTCCAGGTACCCGTCCGGGTGCATCACGCCGACGTCCCCCGTATAGAACCACCCATCGTCCCGGATCGCTGCCCTGGTCGCGTCGTCATCGTTCAAGTAACCCAACATGATGGAACCACCGCGGAGCACGATCTCGCCCATTGTGGCGCCGTCTCGCGGCACGCTGCTACCAGTTTCGGCGTCGACGATGTCCACCTCGGCCATGGCCGGCGTCCGCACGCCCTGCCTCGCCTTGAGCCGCGCGCGCTCCGTCGCAGGGAGCTTGTCCCACTCCCCCTTCCACGCGCACGACACCACGTGCCCCCCAGTCTCGGTCAGCCCGTACCCGTGACTGACCTCAAAGCCCATGGCCTCTGCGCGGTGGAGCACCGCTGCCGGCGGCGGCGCGCCGGCCGTCATGATCTGGACCTTCCCTGGGAGAAGCTTCCGCACGCCCTCAGGCGCGTTGGCAAGCATGTTGAGCACGACAGGCGCGCCGCACAGGTGCGTGACGGCGCGGCGGGCGATGGTGTCGTAGACCTCGGCGGCATCGACGCGTCGGAGGCAGACGTTGGTGCCGCCCACCACGGCCATTCCCCACGGGAAGCTCCAACCGTTCGCGTGGAACATGGGCAGCGTCCACAGGTACGTCGGCCGCGGCGGCACCGCCCAGTCCACGAGCGAGTCGACAGTGACCAAGTAGATCCCACGATGGCAGTGCACGACCCCCTTGGGCGCCGCCGTCGTGCCGGAGGTGTAGTTCAGTACCATCGGGTCCCACTCGCTCGCGGGTCTGACCCACGCGAACTCGGGGTCACCCATCTGTATGAGCCTCTCGTACGTCAGTGACGTGACAGGCGCGTGAGGGAAGTCTTTCTCGTGGTGGTCCTCGACGAGGACGACGCGCGGCGCCGGGTGGTCCGGCGGCAAGAGGCGGAGCGTGGCGTGGAGAAGCGGGACTAGCGCCGGGTCGACGAAGACGAGCTTGGAGCCGGAGTGACGGAGCTGGACTGCGACCGTGCGCGCATCGAGACGCGTGTTGATGCTGTGGAGCACAGCGCCGCTCATCGGCACGCCGAAGTGCGCCTCGTACATGGCCGGCACGTTCGGCAGCAGCACGGACACCTGGTTCAGTTCACGGGATCGTAGTAACCCAACTCAATTCAGTCCGACTGCTCCTCGACGGCGAAGAACATGTACTGATGTACATACATGATAACATGAACCCAGAGGACAACGGAATCGACTGGTACTTACGACGTCGCGGCGGGAGACGCCGAGGGAGACGAGGGCGGAGGCGAGGCGGAGGCAGCGGCGGAAGGTCTGGGACCAGGTGAAGGAGGCGCCGTGGTAGACGACGGAGGGGCAGTCGCCAAACACGGTGGCCGCGCGCTCCAGGATCCCCAGCGGCGTGAGCGGGCACGAGTTCGCCGGGTTCGCACCGAGCTTCTCCATGGCGCGCGGTGGGTCGTGCCGCTCGTGGAACACTGGCTCTGCTTTTCTGCGCGCGAGTGGTGTTCAGCATGCAGTGCGATCGAACAGTCTGATCGTGCAAAAAGATGCATGCGTACCAAACTGTGTGGTGGCATGAGACGATAAAGCAAAAAAGTGCAAGATCTACCTGTGCCTCGTGGCATTTTTGTTCCCGCTTCCTTGAAATTTTGCGGGTGTTTTATTAGCGAACTTTGGCCCGTTACATATTATTTTGATGTAGTCGCCCTTTTTTCGTTTTGTTTTCTGGCTATCTGTCATCCCTGTCCAGTTTTTCTTCTCTGAAAAAAGTCTCCGCCGGCCAGCACGACACATACTGGCAAGTGGCAATGCAGTGGAAGAATACCTAAAACCACAAGTTACTTGCTTTGTCTTTCCTCGGTTGCGTGTTTTTTGACTTATTTGGCAGTTGCACCATCGCATGTCGTGAACAAGTAAGGGATGTTCTAGTTGAAGTTACATGCCATGTTCATCCCGGGGTTTCTTATGTTGTAGTGGCATGTCATGTACAGCTAGCTAGGTGTTTGTTAGTTTGTATCTTATTGGAGTTGATGTCATGTCCAACTAGGTGTTTTCCTCTTATGGATAATGTGTGTCTCGTGTATAACCAAGTGTTTTTGTCTTGCATAAAATCACCTCATGTGCAACTATATTTTGTCTATTTTTTGAAATTGCATCTCATGTGAAACGACAGGATTAGCTCATTTTATAGTACTCCCTCTGTTTTTGTATATATGGCCACTACCAAATATACATTTTTGTTTCTATATAAGGTTTTAAGTCTTATTATACCATTACTAGTACCTCTGTGTAAATCGTTATCTGAGTTTTCTCGATGGCAAGACGAAGACACCGAATATTTTGTACATCTTAGGCTTAAAATTTGTTAGTGTAGACCGTACAATATTTTTGTGTTGTACTATTATGAGAGATGTAATGTTTAAGAATTATATTTAACTAGTATTGCATTGACGACTAACATACTACACCACAAAATGATGTGTACGAGAGCACATCCTTGGTTCTGATTATATCGACGTGACGGAGACGATGGGAAATGGAGCACACACACATGGTGTAGTTGGGACAATCTTTAATGTTTGGTACTCTCTCTGTTTCGTCAAACAAGTCGTGAAGTTTTCTCGCGACATATCTATAAAAAATAAAGAGTAAAATGCACGGGCGGTAATTAAACTTGTCCAAAATGAACGATTAGGTCACTGAACTTAGCAGATTAATTTTTCGGGTTGACAAACTTGCTCCGCTCGTTCGTCTACGGTCACTGATACGTCTCGCCTTCGTATTTGGCTTACGTGGCGTGGCGGGGCCCAGTATCTGACAGATTGCGGACTGGGCGAGGGCTGGTCGCGTGAGTCTGCTTAGTTGCAGGGGTCGTTTTGCAAATTGGTTATGATTTGGTCAAATTTCCCCATTCTCTCCTCTCAAATCCCTAATCCAGCTCGTGCTCGAACGCAGGCGACCGCCGCATCCCCTCCGGCTCCAGCTTGCAGTGGATGCGTCCCCTCCGGCTCCAGTTCAAACGGCGGCAGCGGCCGCACCCCCTCCGGCTCTAGCTCGTACGGCGGCGGCCGCTGAATCTTTTCTGTCTGTTGCAAGAACGGCGGGGTCGGCCGCATCCCCTTCGGCTCTTGCTCGAACACTGGCGGCCGCAACATACCTTCGGCTCGTGGTCGATTAATGCTGCTTGTTCAGGTGCAAGACAGGGCAGGTAATCTTCTTGCTCATGTTCAGTTTGTTTTGGTCCTCTTTGTCAGTTCTGTACCTCATGTATTACTCTGTTCTGCAGAATCTGTGCAATTTCCGGCACTGGCAACAAAGTTATGTGAATTACTTGGTTTCAAGTAATGGAGCTGCGGCTGAAGTGTGAGAAGCAGAAGCTATATATACACTAATAATGCAAGGTAGAAGATGAATTTGTTGGAACGATAGCTAAAGTGCAAGAAGAATCCAAACTAGAAGATGGAGATGCAACGGAAGAACTACAGAACTAGTTAGGCTAGTTAGGCTAGCTAGCGTGGCAGTAATTTGTGATTGCATTGCAGCGACTTGTAAAATGCCAAGAATGACATGAATGAACTAGTAAAATGCCTGATTACATTTGTAGGAACTTGTAAAATTCCAGCAATAGTAGCAATGAACTAGTTAACATGATAGGAGTACATCACGTGAAGAAAACTAAATATTTTTTTCTCAAAAGCATTACAGTTCACATAACAAAGTCATGCCCTAAATTCATCAAACATTGATACTTTTTTTTGCCTGGTTTGCTGTAGCTTTGGCAGCCTTCTTCTCATCAGCTATTTGTCTCTTTTCTGCAGCCAGTTTATTTCTCTCCTCAGCTATCTTGGCCTTGGCAGCAAGTTGAGCTTCTTTCTTCTGAGCTGCTGCCAGCTTCTTTAGCTCTGTAGCTTCTTCCTTCCTTTGTTGAGCTTCTAATTTTCTCTGCTTTGTCAGCTCAGCCTTGAGTTGTTTTGCTTCTGCAGTTTTCTTCAGTTTATCAGCTAGCGAAGCTTCTTTCTTTTCTTCATGTGCTCTTAGCTTGGCCATTTTCATAGCTTCGGCCTGCATAGCAATGTTTTGCTTTACACCAGCGCTACAGCCTACAGTAGCCACATTTTGGCCCAACTCTTCAGCAATGAAACTGCAATCCGGCAAAGGTACTGCATGCACATTCCTAGTCCTTGGAGGTGGCACCTGTACAATTTTTTGTGTCAAAATGACAACTAAAATGCTATATGTAGTAAATGCTACAAGTGCTGATCAAAGTTACCTGTTGCACCATCTCCTCCAACATAGTATCTTCAACATTCTCAACAGTCGGATTGCTACGATTGAGATCAGCGAAAGTGAAATTTCCACCATTTATTGAATGCTCCTGTGTAACAACAATCAATCAAATTATACTGACTTTGCAATAGCTATAAAAATTGACATAATGAACAATACAATTACTTGTGTAATTACTGGCACATCTTCCTCTGGATCATCAGGCAATGCCCTGTTTTTCTTCCTCATTTGCTTCTTCGGTGGCAGTCCAGCTTTGGCCCACGGGCAACCACCTTTGTTATGGCCAGGCTTGCCACAATGACTGCAATGCATTATCACTCCATGTTTGGACATTACAGTGCCACCATATCTGCACATCTGGCTGCAAGTCTGTTCTTGTCATTTGTTGGCATTGAGATGTTCACTCTTTCCCTGCAACTATATTCCCTGATGGCTTTCCTCAATAATTCAACAGAAGAAAATACTTGTCCAACTTGAAACTTTGGATTTGCCATGTCAACAAGTGCAAAGTTTTTGAACTTGAACTTCACTTCCTCGTCATCAGAGTCTGGCATTTCCAGTTCATCATCTGATGCCGCAAGGTCTATAGCATGTGCTACTTGCTTTCCTTTCCTTTCTTCACCTTCATCAATGCAATCCTCATACAAATCATCATCTCCTTCATGTATATCATAGTCACTATCAACAATTTCCTCCTCGAAGTCTGAACCATCAGAATCAAACTCAAAATCAGTGTCGAAGTTGTGCTGCCTCTTCTCTCTTGGTTTCTCCACCCTTGTTTCCTCTGCAGCCGGTTGCGGCGAAGGAAAATGAAATACAGTGTCATTGTTGTACATTCTCATGCTGTCATCATGATCAACATAAACAGATAACACCTTGTTTCCAACTGCAACTGCCGCTGCCATATTACTACAGTCATCATCATTAGTAATATCTGCCAAACCCAAATTTTGCACAGTTTGGCCAGGCAAACACCAAAGAATTCTAGGCACCTCTGTCATGACAATACCAACATCTTCCAAAATCCTCTTCAATACATTGATGTTCCACTTGTCACTCTCACAGAAATCGAACATATCAATCACTCCACCTCTATATGTCCTGTTAATCCCAGAGCCAATGAAATATCCACCATATTTGACAGCAACACTGAACAACTGCCCATAATCACCTACATAAAGTGATAGCAATAACAATCACATATAATACACCTAAGGAGCCTAAGCCATCCTAGTATGCATCAACCATGGCCAGAAAATGGCATAAAGAAATGAGTACTTTCCATCCGTGCATAATCTAAAGCCTAACACACAATTCAACAGATCAGATCCTAAAACTCTGAACATACCCTGCCTTTTCACTTTCAAGTTCAGTTAAACTACATAGTTTTAGACAGAATCGACAGAAAAACCAATGCATGGCAAATATTGAAGGAAATCGGGACTAAAACTCATCATACAAGAACTAAATCTATCACAAACTCATGGCAACTACTGCGAAGGCCCCAACGACGGCAGGCTAAGAGGTTCTCACCATACAGGGGTGGCGGCTGTCCATCTTCGCGACGCCGAGGTGCCATGGCTTGAACAGAATCGGCGTCGCCTCCCTAGACGGCGCGGCGGCGGCGGCTCGGAAACCCTACCTTTCCTGCACGATCACCTCCAGGATCGCCTCCCTCCTCACTCGTTTTTCCCTTCCCTTTTGGAGCACAACTGCCACAGCGATCACGCCGGAGACGTAGGCTGATCATGTAGCTTTACAAAAACACCCCTACAGTTCTACATACACGCACGTGGGGTGCATGAATTGGTCAGATAATGGGCCCAACCACGCTAGGTATCAAAATACGAACCCAGATCGTAGCTGTGACCGTAGATGACCGCGCGGAACAAGTTTGTCAACCCGAAAAATTGGTTTCCTGAGTTCAGTGACCAAATCGTTTTTGTCGGACAAGTTTAGTCGCCGTAGCTGCATTTTACTCAAAAATAAAATGTGCCGCTAAATCTCAGAGTAAACCTAAACCATTAGTCATGGAGCGTAACAACTCTCATGCAGTATCGAGAAGACCACAGTTGGCTCCACATTCCCACGCCTTCCCAATCCTTTTTAACTCCGTCTAACACTCATCATCTGGCTGAGTATTATTGAGAAGGAAAAAATACACACAAAAAAACTCTGTTGCAACTACGGATGGCAATGGGTACCCGATACCCGCTAACCCGACGGGTACCCGTATTAAACGGGGAGGGTTTGATGTAGAAAAAACCCGCGGGGCTGCTTAGTGGGGAAAATCTATACCCGCTGGGTCTAGTGGAGGCGGGTATGGGGGTGCCAAACCCGCACCCGCCAACCCGCAGACCCGACAAAACTTGTGTACCCCACATGTTACACACACAACACGCACACACCAGCACACCACACACACATCCACACATGCAGTCAGGCACAAAACAGAACACGGACGCACCCACACAGCACGCAGGCCCCCACGCCACCACACACGCACGCACTATTCTCTCTCTCCCGCAGATTCCTCGATCCCTTCGCCCGTCACGGCCGCACAGCCTTCTGCGCGCCCGCCGTGCATCTCACCTGTGCCGACACCGTCGCGCCCTCTCCCTCCGCGTCGCCGGCCGTCGGCCCTCTCCCTCCGCGCTGCCGGCCCTCTCCCTCCGCGCTGCTTCTCTCCATCCGCGCCGCCGGCCCTCTCTCTCCGTGCCGCCCTCTCCCTAAGCTCCTCTCCATCCATGCCGCCGGCCGCCGCCCCTCTCTCTCTGCGCCGCCGCGTCCCTCCTCTCCCTCTCATCTATCTTGGATTTGGAAAGAACTTCACGGGTACCCGTCGGGTCTCGCAAACCCGGCGGGTGATGGGTATGGTTGAACCCTGTACCCGCCAGCAGGTATGGGGACGGGTATGGGGGCGGGGAGAAGGTGCGGGTGCCAAACCCGCACCCGAACCCGGCGGGTGCCATCCGGAGTTGCAACCACGCTTGTAACTCAAAAATCATCAGATACAGCGACACTTGAAAAAAATTCAGTTGCAACTCCACTCACAAACCAGAAATATCTCAGCTGTAACCCCAAACCGGGAAAAGTCTCAGTCGCTATCCCACTAGTAACAGAATTTTCTGCAACCCCATTTTCAGCTAAAATCTTTAGATCTAGCCAGCTTACACCAACCGCACACACCCGCATAAGAGAGAAGCAGCCCAAATAGATGGGGAAACTCTTTTAATCATACGTCTGATTCTTTCCTTCCGTCGGACGTCTTGGATACCGTCGTTTTTATCCGCATCTCAGGACCGAGAGAGCCCATAAAAAATCGCATTAATACCCAGCCTAATTTAACGCTGAGCTACCCACGCGATGCAATTGCATCGATCAAATCCATGCTCCATCCCAGGAGCACCCACGCGCTGCCGCCGACGCTGGCCGCCACCGCCTCCACCGCCGCATCCACTCACGCTGCTGGCCGCCATCACCTCATCCACGCACGCAGACGCCGGCCACCACCGCCGCATCCACCGCCTAATCCACGCGCACCGCTGCCGTCAGCCGTCGCCAGCCGCTACTGATGTATTCAAATGTATCGTGACGCGCGCCGCTGCCGGCCGCCACCGTCGCGGCCATGGACCTCCAGCAGCACCGGTTGCAGCGCGCTTGCAGGGTAGGCGCCGGCTCAAGGACATCCAGGCAGCGGCGCCAGCGGTTGATGACGCCGTACGCCCTATCTAGGCGCCCATGGCCAAGCTCGCGGCGGCCAGCCCGCGCCATCGGCCATCGGCGCACGGGCCGAGAAGCTCGTGGTGGAGTACCATGAGCACGCGGTGAAGGCGCTCGACGTCTGCAACGTGGCCCGCCCGACGGCGTCGACCAGGTGCAGGCGTGCAGCGCTGGGTCGGCTCGCCTCGTCTAGTGGCTCTCCGACATCGTCAAGTACCTCTGTTACCACGACCTCAACAACTGTGCTTCCTCGCCGACATCGTCGTGTGTCTCGACGATCACGAGACCTCGCTGACATGCACTTCCTTGCCAAGCCATGCTTCCTCGCCGAGGCTGGCGTCATTCTCTAGGTGCTCAAGAAGACATCTAGGTACCTCGACGTCGTTGAGAGGTTGTTGTCGCCCGTCCCAGGTGGAACCGTGGAAGCATATTTTCGATTCAACAGGAGCAATCTTTTATTTCTTTGGAAGCACCATTCCAAGTTGTTAGAAGCACGGTTTTGTATCCAATGATTCATGTTGTGTAACACCCAAATTTTACATGGCCTCGAAGCATATTCATTAGCTATTGAAGCACAGTTCCAAGTTGTTAGAAGCACGGTTTTATACCCAAATTTTACATTCCCTCGAAGCATATTCATTAGCTATTGAAGCACAATTCCAAGTTGTAAGAAGCACGATTTTGTATCCAATGATTCATGTTGTGTAAGACCCAAATTCTACATGCCCTCGAAGCATGTTCATTAGCTATGGAAGCAAATTGTCCGGTCGAAAGAAATATAACCTTGTGCTTTTCTATGGAAGCACGATTTTTGGTTATGTCAGAAACATAACAATTGCTTTTAACCGTCCAGAAAATGATGCTTCCATGCATCAAGAACAATGTTTATTATGTTCTGCTTCCATGCTTCGTGGAAAAGCTTTGCCGGATTAGTAAATTGATTCAATTCAGCACGAAATGACGCTTCCATGCATTTAAATGATAAATTAATTGAAAGCTAATTACTGGCCAGACTAAACGCAGTAGTTTGGGGCTAATTAATGACCGGATTAAATCGTGGAGCAGTTTAGGGCTGCATTTATTCCTGCATGCTGGGAGTCTACCGTCTAGGCTGGTTCATCTCACGGTTTAAATGATTTTGATCTGACCGTCAGGTGCTAGTCCGATGAGATGCATGGATCAGACGTCTGATGCCTAGTGGTGTCCAGTTGCAGCCAAACTACGACTCCTTGGTATGTGGGAAGCAAGTTTTACTTCTTGTTTCCAGGAATAGAGGGAATACCATTTAGCCACTAAGTTTGTTAAGATCCATTTTGAATACGAGCCGACTCAGCAAACACATGAGCTTGCTTGCTTGAAGAAAGGATCGAGTCAAGCTTTGTAGGTAGATGATAAGATGATCAATATGTTTCTTTGGTTTCCGATGAAATTTTGATTGGTAATCAATGAAGAGGTGGTAAGTCGTTGACGAAAAGTTAGGCGTAGATCGTAGATGGTGCAACGGTTTGGCTGAGATCATGGATTTATTTAGGATCAGGCGAAAACCTCCTGATTTCTTCATGAGAGAGGTGTGCATGCGGTTTCTGTGCGTGAATAAAGGGTGACTGGAATTGGTCGAGTGTATGTCGTCCGTCACGATTGAATACATCGTGTGGACCTATATGACTGAAAGGAAAGGTTTGGACATAGGAAAGAAAACGTTCATCGATACAAGAAGGACGAAATGAGTTTTTCTTCTCTTGAGACAAAAACATATTGAAAACGAGTTTCTCGAACACTCCACACGACACCTGGGCAACCCGGCCCCGCAAGCACTATGTATTGCATGTAGCGAGTCGGACGCTCACAGCGATCGACCAAATGGGCCTTTCCATCTTCAGTTTTTTTTTCTTCTATTTCTTCTTACCCGATCCCTTTTTCATATCTTTTTCGGTGGCTTTAAATTTTTGGGATTTGTGTTTCTTTTTATTCTATTTTTTCTACTCATTTTTGTTAATTTTTTAAAAATATCTAGGTGTTTGAAAAATGATTGTATTTAAAAATGTTTATTCATAGTTTTTTTTTGAAAATTGTTTAGATTTTGGAAAATGTTCATTTCTGAAACTGGTTGAGAATTTGAAAAGTTTCCTATTTACAAGTGTTCCTTTTTTTAAATGGTTCATAATTTTTTTAATCATTTTATTAAAAAAATCAGATTGAAAAAAGTTCGGATTAAAAAATCGTAGACTGAAAACTCGAAAAGAAATCATAGAGCAGATTAGCACAGATCATACAAACAGTCAGCTGTACATAAAACTCGCTCGTTTTTACGTGGGCTGGCCCATGTGGGTGTCCTGCCGGCAAGTTGGTAGCCATAGCCCATAGGCCATGCCCACGCGACGCTCGCAACGTTTTTCCGAGTTCGTACCGATATCGGAAATCGGCATTCCACCCACCCCGCTACGTGCGGTGGCCTATAAATAGAGCCCGCTCCAGTTCTGCCGGTCCTCCCCTCGCCTGCCGCCAAGCCAGACGTCGCTTCGTCTCGCGCCGCCGCGTCATCAGCAGGAGCAGCCATGGCGGCGGCGGCGGCCGACGAGGAGTCCTTCGAGGAGGTGGACCCGACGGGGCGGTTCGGGCGGTACGCGACCGTGCTGGGCCTCGGGTCGGTGAAGAAGGTGTACCGCGGCTTCGACCAGGAGGAAGGCATCGAGGTGGCCTGGAACCGGGTGCGCGTGCGCGCCCTGGCGGAGCGGGACCCCGCCATGGTCGACCGCCTCCACGCCGAGGTGCGCCTCCTCCGCTCCCTCCACCACGACCACATCATCGGCTTCCACAAGGTCTGGCTCGACCGCGACCACGGCGTCCTCAACTTCATCACCGAGGTCTGCAACTCCGGCAGCCTCCGCGACTACCGCGACCGCCACAAGCGCGTCTCCGTCAAGGCGCTCAAGAAGTGGGCGCGACAGATCCTCGAGGGACTCGACCACTTACACACCCACGACCCCTGCATCATCCACCGCGACCTCAACTGCAGCAACGTCTTCATCAACGGCAACACCGGCCAGGTACGTACGTTCTGTATCCATCAATCGTCTCGGCAGTTTCTTCGATTGAAATCTCAATTGCACGATGCTGTTACGTTCCCCAGCATTTAATTTGATGATCGTGCCACTAATTTAGCCCTTGTTATGACAATTGATATATAACATATATTCAGCTTTAATTAGATTCTGAATTTGGGATAGTAATGATCAAATAAATTACTTTCTGAATACTCGTACTACTGTTTTTGCCTATGCTGGAGTAGTTAAGCGGATGTTGATTGATTTGTACACCGACCCGTGCATTCGCCACCCTTTCCGCTTCTTTTCTGTGACGACCTAGCTGTAGACGTCTCTAGCTCTCCGTGACTGTGAGAGAGATAATCTAAAAGCTTCTCAAGAACTGGAAACCAATTCTTTAATTTTGCTTGTGTCCTTAGCTTTCGGATAAAGGAGGAACACAAGTGATTCCCGTTGAGTAGCACTTTAATTTAGTACGCTAATTTTCTTCAGTTAGCGTGTCTTTCGCTGACACCTTCCCACGGTCACACGCGCTGGAGCGCTTGCTTGCCTGACTGCTGCATCCGCTAGCTGTTGGCCATTGCTTTCCTGGTTTGAATGGAGCTTGCATTTTGATTCATTTGCTCGATCGAGGCTAACGGCTCTCGGTTGCAGGTCAAGATTGGGGACCTTGGGCTGGCGGCGATCGTGGACAAGTCTCACATGGCGCACACGATCATTGGCACGCCGGAGTTCATGGCGCCGGAGCTGTACACGGAGACGTACACGGAGTCGGTGGACATCTATGCGTATGGGATGTGCGTGCTGGAGATGGTGACGCGGGAGATGCCCTACGCCGAGTGCGGGAGCGTCGTGCAGATCTACAAAAGCGTCACCGGCGGGGTGCCCCCGGCCGCGCTCAGGCGACTCAAGGACCCGGAGCTGCGGGGATTCATCGAGCGATGCATTGGCCAGCCCCGGAACCGCCCCTCTGCAACCGAGCTCCTGCGGGATTCTTTCTTCAACGGCATCGACGAAGATACCACCGACACAAGAAGCTAACGCCCTTACGCCCGGCAAGCTGCGACTGCCGACATCGCCATATATGGCCATGCTGGATTAGGATGCAATGACTTCTCCGTGTTGTTACCTGTTAGGAATAGTTCTTAGAGGGCGATGCTGACTCCAGAATTGTTTATTTGCCCAGCAAGCAAGCCAGCAAATGTGTATATGTCATGGGTTTTTGACAGAATTCGTCTTGACCACTGCAATTGTATACTGTATTTTATAGCTTTGCGCATTACAATTGTTATACAGGAATGCAGACAAAACATGGCGCAATTTTCAGTAGAAACTTCTGAGAAAACAGATGAAGAGCAGCTTATTATGCCTGACATTAGTTATATGCCAGAATCATTCCCAGCATTGTATCACCTCATCCAAGAATAAAGAGACTGCATATCTAAGTATGGGTTCTGCCTGGTGCTCTTCTTGGGGTCACAAAGTTTTCATCCCAGTAGTGTATGTATAGATTTTTATTTTTCTTTGAGTCAAATATGTTTTTACCTTTTTTGTTAATTGTGTGTTTGCACCTGCCAATCATATCTATTTGATGAATTATTGATTATATAGATGCAAATGAGGTAGGTAATAGCAACAATCTTCTAAAAAAAGTTTAAGAGCAACAAATCACACATAATTTGGATGATTATTAGATCTGATTTTGCTGATAGTATGTGCTATCGATAGACATCTTTTCTTATAATTTGTGTGCTTTAGCCACTTTTTATAGTGTTGTGTTCTCGATTGCTACAAAATCTGAAGTAGCACATCTAGAATTAGTTCTCTTGAGCGAAGTGAGCCTAGCTCAACTGGTTTGGTTCCTTGTGGTGGAACCAGCCCACCCAGGTTCAAGTCCCAGACTTGGCATGGGTGCTCGCATTTTCCAGGATTTAACCGGCGCTATGCTTTCAGTGGTAGGTGACGTGCCCGTCAACAGCGAGGCGCCCGTGGTGACTTCGTCAACTTCAAGATTTGCCGGACCAGTCTCTCGGAGGTGCTCATAGGGGTAGGGTGTGCGTGTGTGCGGTCATAGGGGTGTCTGTACGTGCGTGTTTGTGAGTGTCTGCGTCTGTACTGTGTTTCTCAACAAAAAAAAATTAGTTCTGTTGTACAAATGGAATCTCTTTATGATGAAAAAATTCTGCGTTGTTTATTGCTTGTGTTGCACGTCGATCTTTGTTACTCTCGATCTGTAAATTCTAAGATCTTGCCGATTTGTGCCCAGTTGAAAGCACACGACGGACATGAGGACTATCATCCAAAAAAAAGATCTTGCCGATTTTGTTCATTAGCTTATTTGTCGTGCTCCACGGCTGCTCTCACATGAAGGCTTCCAAAGAAGTTAAAAATTGCTTTTAGTGATCGACTACCACCCTATGGCATTGCTAACTTGAAGAGAAAAATGTCCTACGTACCGCCCTATTCTGAACGTTTCCATGTTCCTCTGGGTCTATAGGGTGTTCAGTTGTGTTGATCTGATGAAATGAATGATGGTCGTACCATTCTTCCCCTCCTCCGAGTAAAGCACACGAATCACGACAACGGGTCTGAGGCATAGACTAAAATGCTACCATGTCAGACATCGTTGTGCCAAAACAAAAATGCAGGCGGCGTGGCGAAACTCACATGTTTGTCTAGTGCATGTTTATGGGATCATTTTCATGATGCACATAGACGTCCATAACACATTTCTTGACAGAGGGGGCGGCTGAAGGCCAGGACAGATCCACATAGGGTCATGGGTGTACAGATGTACATCCAAATTTTTGCTAAACAAAATTATATGTATATTACATAATAGGTGTATGTATCAGTAGCATTGTAGTTTTGAGAAAAATAAGTACTAAACACCAATCTAACCTTTAGATCTTATGATTGTATAATACTTATTCTTTAATTTATGCAGAAAAATCGTTGATTCATCTAGCTATGGCAAAAAAGTTTTAATTTTGGCTATTTGAATCCTTTATAGGGTAGCCAAAAAAATCTCATTGATAGTGTTCTTTTGTCTATCCTCAGATGTGCCATTTTATATAGCATGTGGTCGATATGGACTACAAGGTTCAGCTAGCAAGCCAGGTGTCGGCCTTTTAAAACTCATACGTTCAGATATAATACTTTCACTCGTAAAAGGAAAAGAATGTGCTGCTACAGTTCAACAATATATTTCAAATTTATTTTTGAACACACCTATTCATTTTCCGTCGTTGCTTACGTCTCAACCATAATTGTCTAGATATAACACACTTGGTACACATGTACTCACAGTAAATATGCTTTCATCTGATAGAAGTTGATCCTGCAACGAATGACATTTGCTTCGGTGCGACATGAACTTTATGCCAAGTGAACAATCAATTTTTATCCAATCATAGTACTCTACAAAAATTCTTCTATCTACTAGGTGTTTGCTTCCATGGGAACTAAATTTTGTTCCGGTATGAAAGAAATTTGAGCCATGTGTACATTATTCGTAATGTTACAATTGGCCAGTTTACCGTACTTTGTGAGTTCAAATAACATGTTTTCGACAATCTGCACATTTACTTCCTTCGAGTCTTCTATATTACATTGATATGTATATTCATGTAACATTTTTCATACGGTCTTCTCTCTACTAGCAATATGTCAATGCCACGATGCAAGGTTGCTGGAGCTTCGCGGTGACATGGTCGAGGTGATGGTTGACGACATGGGCGGGCACATGTGTATTCATAGGTATGCATGCGAATACCCAATGTGCAAACAATTAAAACAGTTGATACATCCATCAAGCTCCGGTTTATTTTGTATAAAAACCAATCCAGATCTTACACATACACAAGCATGTTGTTGGTTAGCGTATAAGAACATGGTGTTAGTAGGTCTTGGGTTCAAACTTCATTTCTTTACTCCCTCCATTCATAAATCTTGGTATTTAGTTTTTTTTAATACCCATTGATAAAATGGTCGACCCACCTTTGGTTGACGAGGCCGCAAAGATTAGACGAGGGAGTCTCGCACAGCCACGATCAACCTGACAAGAGCTCGCTCACCTCATGTTGTATCTCGTCTCAAACCAAGTTGTCGCAAACAACTATCAAGAGACAATATTTTTCAGCCTTCTTCAAGATCTGTCTAGAGGGAGGATTAAAAAAATTCGATATGAGGAATTATTTCTTACCCTCTGTATGGAACCGATGTAGACGGTGTTTTATTGCATAGTTTGAATATGAACAATGGATGTTGTCCAATATAAACTCACAATTCCACTAAAAACAATGCTGAGAAATGTTAATGCGACATGATAGCTAATTTTGCAAGGTGGCTATACGTCATTATAAATATCATAGGTGTCAATGCGGATCATGAACAGCATAAGGAAGAAATGTAGGAAGCACGAGAGCACCATTTAAATCACGATGGTATTGACAATTTCCCGAAAATAAAAAGGTTGGAGCCATGGTTTTGTTACACGTCGCATATAGCAACAAGTCAGATGTGCTTGTCAAAAAAAAAACAAGTCAGATATGCAAGAGAGGATCCGTTGACGTTAGCTCATGTACACGTGCCGTAAGAAGCTTGCTAGCAGGGTCAATGATAAAACAAGTCTGTATTTTCCTCTCTGACGCTAGTATGTTTCAGTTTAACGAATCGTCGGTGACCAGCAAGAATGCCCCGGTGGCAATGCACGTCTGCACAACCAGTCAACCATGCCGACGAGTCGGCGACGGGTGTCTGTCATCGCCAATCGGCAATTGCCAGTAAATAACATTGGATGGTCCTGGAAAAATAAAATCTAAAATAGCTAGCGAGAGATTGATTTTGGTTAACAGTTCAATTTTCTTGCGGCGCCATTTACATCCCTACCCATGTGTGCGTGCTTGGCGGGGGCATTTTCAGGTTGACGCGTAAGGCATTCATATTTTTTATCTATTTGTTTCTTTTGTTTTCCATTTTTACAAGCTATGGAGTAAAAGTGAAAATTTCTCCCATAAAGTACAAGAATTATACAAAGCATAATAAATATACTAAAAACCAAAGTATTACGAAATACAAGTATACTAACAGTTAAAGTACAATATAATTACAAAATATAAGTACCATTAAAAATATAAGTACCACTAAGAAATACTCCCTCCGTATCAAAATGTAAGATGTTGTGGCCACTTTTGATCATTATGTATCTAGACACGTTTAAATACAAAATTCATTTGAACCTTGCACTAAAACATGTCTAGATACATAATGATAAAAAATGGCCACAACATATTACATTTTGATACGGAGTGAGTATAAGTATCGAGGAAAGGTGGCAAGGTTTTGTCGTAACAGCAGGGAAGACACGCCAACTGTCGAGAGACAGGGGTAGCCCGGTCACGTGTGAGCCCCTTATGCTATAAAATGAGGACTCGACCTAGAGAGAGGAGGTTGGTCGGTAGAGAGGATACTTGGCCGGAGAAAGCGGAGGATAGTGAAATCCGGCAGCTCGGTAGACATGATAGCAGGAAGAGTTCTACCCTTGTAATTCTTGACACCATAATCAGAGATCAGACAAGCGGGACGTATGGTATAACATCCTCCTCAGATGGTCTGAACCTGGGTAAAATGTGTGTGTGTTGGGAGAGCCGGCGAGGTTGGTCTGCACCCGACCGACATCATCCGTCGAAGAGGTCCCCGTACCCCCCCCCCCCCCCCCCCCCCCTTTGCTACCGAACAACTAAAGGGGAGATATCCCTCTCCCTGGTGTCCGCGTTCGCGTATGCGACAAGATACATCCGAATTTAGACAAATCCACGTCGAGGGCACAATTTTATTGAGTTTCTCAGTTCATCACTATCAACATGTGATATAGTTTTGAATATGTGGTAAGGTAGTTCGTTCACAAACCATGATCCGCATAAGTGTAAAATAGTTGCATGAGCCACCTGCATAAAAAAAATGAGAAACTTGGGCAGGTGAAGAATGTATCGGGTTCAATGGTAAATGCGAGACTCAGTTGTTGGCAGGTGAAAAATGTACCCTCGCTCTACTAAAGATATTTGGTTTGACACTTTGTATGTGCCTCATTATCTATAAGAAAATGTCATCTATCGGAAAGATTAGTTTTCAGTTTGATTTGATGTTCTCGTTCATAACGAAACACATCGTCGACATGGAACCCTATGATTACAGTTTTCACTGTTTTGTGAGGTGTGTACGTATAGTGGTACATATTTGCTCACGTACACGGTACATATAACGGTACCTGTCTACATGCACTCTAGAAAAATCATCGTATATACACTAAAATTGTTGTTTAACAAGCTATCACAATGCAAAGAGATGTTGAGACGCCAAATTCTCCGTATTAATCTGGCGGAGACCGGTCCTAGCTGCTTGTCATGACAGGAGTATACATGAATCCCTGCTGCGGTAAAGCCACCAATCGCGTAAAATAGAGCGGACCTACCGGACACCCGTCCAAGTATTTTTTGCTAATTGTGACCATCAAATAATTTTCAGCTTTACATAAACGTCATATGCTTAGCCGTTCTAAAAATCACGGAACCTCTAAAAATGTCAGAAAAATGCTCAGAAATGCCATACACTTTGGCTTATCACGAGCGTGAGATACCAGAAAAATATTAAGCTATTTGGAATAAGCCATCTGATATGACGTTTTCAGTTCCGAGAATCTTAAAATATGCTAACTGATATGACGTTCTAGGACTCTCAGAGCCTTTGAGACGCCATATCAAATGGCTTATTCTAAATAAATTAGATTTTTTTGTGGTTTCCGGATTAGGATAAGCCAAAATGCATGAACGTTTTCAAAAATTGAAATTTCAGAACACCTAACCCATGACGTTTTAGGGGAAGGGACATATGACTGAAAGTTATTTAGAAGGTCACAATTAGAGATGAAAACGGTACGGAATCTTTCCGACTTTCCACGGAAAAATGGAAACGGAATGAAAATACGGAAACGAAAACGAAATTTTGCGAATGGGAAACAGAAACGGAATTTTTTTTATGAGGAAACGGATACGGAACAGCATATTTCGGTGAAAATGGAAACATAAATTCCGTTTCCAGTAATACGGAACTTTCCATTTTTTGTTACGCGATGATTTTTAAATCCAATAGCCATGGAAATTTCAATGAGAATATTTGGCTTTAACCTAAGAGCTGAATAAAAATGAAAATAATCCGAACCTACCATGTTTAGAACCTATGTGTTAGCATACTATCTCTCCCTCAGGTCGTTCCCGGTTCTCCATTTCAGTGTTATAACGGGATTGATGATAATATATATTTTTAACGTTGCACACCATATTAGATAAACATGATATCCCCTTATAATTTATTTCATCTTAAAACCCTAACACGTTTGTTGGTCTGTATCTGTATCCGCTCCGTTTTCATCACTAGCCACAATTAGCTGGAGATTAGAAAAGGAGATAACCGCACCGGCGGTCCTAATTCTTTCCTGGTAACTTCAGTTTGGTACTAAATCTTTAAAATTGCACATCCAGGTTCTAAATATTTTATAAGTGATTCACCCGAGGTCCTATTTTGCTCTAACCGGTTTGACCTGTTTACATGGCGCTTTGACCACTGCCACATCAGCAGTATAGACCCAGTAGAGGTACTAGTTAAGTATACAAATTTTTTAAAGGCTTCTGGGTCCTATTCGTGCTTTTGATGGACCCGTAGCTTAGCCACTGCTCGGAGTACACTGATGAGTGCAACACACCGTCGTGCCTATGCGCATCCATGGAGTGTCAGGAAGATGAGAACCACACAACTTCGAACATAAACGAGGACGAAGTGGTGCTACCTCTCGCCTAGAACGCCGGTGACGTGCTGCTGGCTTCCTTTGCCCGTGCTGAGTAGGCCCTTGAGCCCAGTTCTCAAGGAGGAATGGAGGCGGAGATGAACTGTCACGTCGAGGACATTGGCCTGGCTCGGCTGTACGACCACATCAACACTACTAGCAGCGAAGCAGCTGGTCGGCAGCGAGGCCCTCCGTCGCCGACAACGACTCTCGTAGGCAAACCACGCGCCACATCCTAACTCCTGCCCGCAAAAGATAAGTTAGGACCATGGTTCGAAACAAATGCAACCTAGGGATCTTTTCACAAATTTACACACCCAACTGGTATCCCTACTGAATCCTACTGTCGATGTGACAATGGTCAAAGCGCCACGTAGGCATGTCAAAGTGGTTAGAGTAAAATAAGAGCTCGGGTGAATCACATTTAAAAGATTTTATAACATGAATGTGCAATTTTAAAGACTTAGGACCAAACTGAACGTATCAGGAAAGAATTAGGACCACCGATGCGGTTATCTCTAGGATAAAAAGGGCCATATGGTATGGCAGGAGTCTACCTGGACAGAGCAGAGCAACCGGGACACCCGTCCAGCGAAAGGCGCAGCCGTCCTTTCCCCCAGAACAGCACAGCGCGATCTCCGGCCATCTCCATCCTTGCGCATCTCCGATCCCCCATTCCTCTCCCGGTACTCCACCCCCACGTTCTCTACTCCGCCAGCTCGGCCGGCCTCATATCATCCTCATCCCGGCACCGCGGTCCACAGAAAGTTCAGAGCTGCTTCACCCCAACCATGGCCGCGATGCACCGCCCCGAGCCGCCCAACCCCGCCGCGCGCCGCCAGCGCCTCGCCGTCTTCCTAGTCGGCGCCTTCTTCGCCTTCCAGCTCGTCTTCTTCGTCGCGTACCGCTCTGCGCCCCCCTCCACGCGCGCCCCGACCGCCGCCGCTTCCTCCTTGTCCGTGCAGAAGCCGCCGCGTCTCGCCGCGGCTTCTTCCGTGCCCGCGCAGGTGCCTCAGCTTCCCGCCGCCGCCGACTCTGCCTGCGGGGCAGGGCTCGTGTACGTCTACGACCTGCCCGCCGTCTTCAACGAGGATCTGCTCTCCATGTGCGAAGTGCTCATGCCGATGTACTCGATCTGCCCCTACCTCGCAAACGACGGGCTCGGGCTCCCGGCCGAAGGAACCAGCCTGTCGTCCATCCTTCCGGCCGAGCTGCTCGGGTCCTGGTACTCCTCCGACCAGTTCGCGCTCGAGCTTATCGTCCACCGCCGCCTGCTCTCGCACCGGTGCCGCACCACCGACCCGGCGCGCGCCGCGGCGTTCTTCGTGCCCTTCTACGCGGGGCTCGCCGTCGGGCGCCACCTTTGGGCGGCGAACGCCACAGACGCCGACAGGGACAGTGACTGCGTCGCGCTCTTGTCGTGGCTTCACGCCCAGCCGTACTACAAGCGGTCCAATGGCTGGAACCACTTTCTCGCGCTCGGCCGCATTACGTGGGACTTCCGCCGCGGCCCGGGCGGCGGGTGGGGCGGCAGCTTCCTCGCCATGCCAGGCGTCGCCAACGTCACGCGCCTCGTCATCGAGCGCGAGCCCTGGGACGCCATGGACGTCGGCATACCGTACCCGACCGGCTTCCACCCGCGCACCGCCGCCGACGCCCGCGCGTGGCAGCGGCACGTCGCGTCCATCCCGCGCCCCAGGCTCTTCGCCTTCGCCGGCGCGCCGCGGTCGACCATCAAGGGGGACTTCCGAGCGCTGCTGCTCGAGGAGTGCCAGGCCGCTGGACCTGCGTGCGGCGCGCTGGACTGCGCCGACGGCAAATGCATCAAGGACAACGCGCTCGTCCTGGAGCTGTTCATGGGCGCGCGGTTCTGCCTGCAGCCGCGCGGGGACAGCTTCACGCGACGCTCGCTGTTCGACTGCATGGTGGCCGGGGCCGTGCCGGTGCTGTTCTGGCGGCGGAGCGCGTACCTTCAGTACAACTGGTACCTGCCGGTAGACGATGGGCAGGACCGGGAGTGGTCTGTCTTCGTTGATCGCGATGAGCTGCGCGCCGGCAATGTGACCTTACGCGGCCTTCTGGCGGCCATCCCGGAGGCGCGGGTGCTGCAGATGAGGGAGCGCGTGGTGGAGATGATACCGAGGCTGGTCTACTCCGCCGCTGACAAGGATGGGCTCGGCGGTGGCATGAAGGACGCCATGGACGTCATGGTCGACGGCATGCTGCGGAGGGTCGGTGAGCAGCGACGGAGTTGGCGGAGGAGGACGTAATTTGGTCACCGGAGAGGATCAAATTGTCATCATTCGTTGTGTGAAGAGTTAAATATTGAAGAGTCTTGTATTCTTAATTTTGACCGTGGTTGTAGATGTGAATCACAGCACTACATAGTACGTAGGTAATTAACAGAATCTTAGCAGCTGTATGAAATTGTGTATTCTAATATCTGAACCCCATTCTGCATTGGAGTTCATGAAATTGTCAATACTAGTCCCTTTGTTGGACACAGTGCACATTGGAGTATGTAGAACAGTTTAGCATGCTGCACCTGCATCCATGTTAGTACCAAAGTTGACTCTTAATCCGTAGGAGTTGTATCAAATGGTTGGCTTCCCCGTCTCATGTAAGCATGTTAGTACCATGATCTTTTGTAGTTACTGTTTGTCTCGTAGGCTGACACTAAACATCGAGGGCAAACGAGTGAAGGCTTCACCATTGACTAGTCGACGCTTTTTTTTGAACTTCCTAGTCGACCCTTATGGACCATAAGTTTCGTTAATTCGAATGAATTTTTAAAACTATAGAATTTCATCAGTTCGTATTTTTGGAAATCATTGAATTTTTCTATATGTTGTATCCGATTTGATTGAATCATTTTCATTAGTCCTAACCTCATGAAAATTTCCTCCATGACAACTATAGTATGCAACCCATAGCTTACATTACCTATTCATTTGTTTTTATTTGTGTAGGAGTCATATGACATGCCATCTAAATAATTCATATTCGTCTCTTTTTATACAATGCTAACCAAACAGGCCCTAGTTGTTACACCATAGTAAAATCCCATTAACACTCTACAAGATTGAGCCATTTTATAAATACATGTAAAGTAGATCATAGAACATATTAAAAAATCTTTATCATACACACCAAATAAGCTCCATAGAAAAATCATAAGGAATAGAATTATCTGAAATTCATATGAATCAATGAGAGTCTTATGACCTCTTTCAATCGTGGGATTCCAAAGCATGTGAATATAATAATATAGAATTGGAGTTCCATTCCCTAAATCTTATAAAATTACGAACTACATGGATTTGTTTCATAGAGTAATTGACATCACCGAAAAAACAAACCAATTGTAAGAATATGTTTGCGTGGACATAATTTTTCTCCGAAACAGAGTAGAATGGGATCTCTAGGAAAAAACCTTAGGTTTCAAAGTCTCCTATCAAATCACCTCCATAGAAAAAAAAACTTGGGATTCATACATTCCAAAATCATTTTAAATTTGTCTTCTTATTAAATGTTAACAAGAATCTTCACATTTTAAGCATGGTATCTTACTATTTTATATACATAATTTTAGACCAACACCATGTAGAATGATGTCTTGTCAAGTTGTCACCAACACTTCTATGTTGAATTCATGAATATAGCTCAAAACACATAAAAATAGAAATGGTAAGTTAGTTAGTTGTAGATCGGGTGTCGATTAGTGTTAGTGTTTTCTAACCTAGAAAGGCGTTCTTGGGACAATGGTAAACACTGCATGTGCATGGTTCATGACTATGTAACTTTTATATTGAGCAATTGGCTCGAATACCGTTTGCAATAAAATATTGTATCATATAGAATTTATGGTAACGAACAAAGCTAAAAAATTCAGAACTCATATAGAATCTGAAATAAGGAAAAGTGTCGCCACAGATCCAAGGATCGACCTAATGATTGGGTCATTTTCTTGATAAGACGTGACAACGAATCTACAACTCCTGCAAATACAAGTTGTAGAAAATGTCAAGCGTGTACATTATGCCTATTACAATCAACATAATCATTTTACATTATTGATACAATAATGAAGGTCTCACTATAGTTAATGGTGTTTATCTTTGCATATTAGTATCATGATTTGTTATAACTCAAATTTGTTTCTCAATTTTTTTTATCTCAGTGACTGATTGAGATATAGAAAACTTGTGCTCTTGTTTGTTTAGCCATGTAGCTGGCAACAAAATTCATTTGTTTTCCATTGCTTACACTATGTACAAACTATTGGAAGTAAGTAAGTATTATCAATTGTAGCTTGCAAAGTTAAATAAAAACTAACTATGACCTCAAATTTTTTTCATACAATATTAGTAACATTGAATATACACCATTGAGTGAAATTAAGTCACCCACTCCCAAAATGTCGAGCAATCCAACAATATACGAACAATGAGATTTTACTTTATATTTAACTTACACCGTTTGTATTCATTGTTTGCTTAACATATATATGCATATTTCATATATACTCAATGGATTACCGTGGATATGAATGTCAAAGGAATATCTTTATAGAGTTTTCTAGCGTGTGCAGAACAAAAAGAAAAAGGAAAAGGTAGTGCCTCTAGATAGGAAAATTTACTGTGGGAATAGATATCATAATGAATCTTTTGACATCGTATTTTTTATCTTATTGTTACATTTTTTAAAATTATTTGAGTACATGCATGGTGCAATGATTGTAGAAAAAAAGGTTAAACGAGTTTCTTTTGCTTGACTCATGCTCCGATATCGCAATCTAACACATATTGTTTTGTACAACAAAAATTGAAATCAACCATACATGTCCCAACCCACATATACTCTGTCCAAGTTAAAGACGATAAAGTGATATCATCTTCATCGCAGAGAGATTAATTATATAGTTAAATTATTCAACGAATAAACCTTCAGTGTGTGCAAGTAATATTTTGACATATATTGAACAATGGCTATTTTAGGTTTAATAAATAGGACCAGAACCCGTTGGTGCATACAAGAAAACAATGTATCAGACTTATCAAAAGTGGCATGTACACTCAACAAATCAGAGCGGCAGTCACTTTTGCATCAATGCGAAATAGATAAAATAGAGTTCTCATGAAAAAACTTAGACAATATCCACCAATTTATTTAATACAATGTGTTGGCCATGCGATATATGTTTGGTTTGAAAGTGATAGGAGTCATCACTTCAGAATTTCTCTTGTAGGGCTAACATTGTGTTAACTACATTGAAACACACACACTAAAACTTAAATCACTATATCAGGCGACTAACATATGGAATAGATTAGAATGTCTACATGAAACAACTAAGTTTACCGTGGAGAGATCATGATAAACAGGGGAAAGAAAGAAACATGTTAACCATTTCAGTTTTATATTCTTCGCAGATCAAATGAAATTATTAGCATCTGAAGTGGATGGTTACTTTTGCAAGTGGAACAAAAGTAGACTCTTGCAAGTGGTACCGATGATTATTATGGTGGAACCAAACAAACAATCTAGCCTTGTTTGTTCACGTATTGTAGGTGCGATCAATTAGACGAAAGATAGTCAATTAAAATATTTGTTTTACATAAACATGATAGCGTCAATCCCTGTTACTCTTACTTTGATAGGGAGGCTGGATGCTTAGTAAAACTTGATTCCCACTCCAAATCCGTTTCATCTCTCTAGAGACGAAGAACAGACAGCAAAGTCATCATCGTCCAACGATTAAGAAAAGGCTGTGCAGCACCAAGCACAGCACAGGTCGAACACGTACCGAACCAGGCCGGCCAACATTACAGCCTTTCTCATGTTTGTTCCGCCGAGAATCTTAGCTTGGGTAACCATGAGTGGATCGCACGCCTCCTCGCCGAACCGGTAATGATTCCACCCACCGTCACCCACGCTCGATTATACTGTTGTACTCCGTACGCCGTAGCTCGTCGCCAATCCGTCGGTATTGATTACCACTGATGGCTGATGAGTACGTAGATACGTAATACTACAAGATCACGGCACACACAGTCTATACCTACTGGCTGAAAGGATGTGCAAGTTGGCTCCCACCATTTCATAGACAAGTTGGCTCCCACCATTTCATAGACACATAGTCCACGCCACCCCCTTGGTGAAGATATCAGCATGCTAGAAAAATGTCGAAACATGGAAAACTCGGGCATCTCCAAAAGCAGACTCTCTTTCCTCCTGAAGCCCTCGCGTCGTCCACCTCGGGCGGCTCGAGGGAAACCTACTGCTCCGGCCGCCGGCCACCCCTCACCAACCATTCAGCCCCGCCGCCGTCGGAGGAGGTCATGATGGCGCTCGGTGGCGGCGGGGTGCCCTTCCTTTTTCCTTTTTTCCTTTGATTAAGCCCTAGTAGTTTATTTTCTTCTCCATCGTTCCGATCCGATCTGAATTCTCCGGCCGGCCGTCCACGGATCACGTACTTGCGCCCGTTCCTAGTACGTGCATGAGGATCGCTGCCCTCCGTCCGGTTGTCCACGGATCCTTTGTGGTTCAGATCGGAAGGCCGGCATTGGAAGGAAGTGTCAGATCATGAGGCCGGACCTCTGTGGAGGGCAGGTTCGTGTGGCGTAGGCCAGGCCAGAGACTTAGCTCGCTGGCCGGCGACGCTGTGCGGAAGGATACGATTGTGGATGGGCCAGGATGATCTGCGCGTGTTCCGGCCGGCTGCCGTGCATGGCCATGACGCATGGTGCGGATACGATCTGGACGATGGTCGATCTGGACTTAGCCGATGTTCCGGCCAGCCACCATCCACGGACAGTCCTTGATTCTTATTCGCCAAGACGAAGATCTACCGGATATTGGTCCCCATGGAACTTGCTGGACGGTCGTGTTCCGGAAGGCTCCGTCGGCGAACTTCATTGGGCGATTCATGCCTGGAGATTGCTGGATCGGTGGTATTCGGTCAGACACGCCCATGTTTTTTATCTGACCGTTTGGTTTCAGAGGGAGCGCTTTGAAGTTCCGCTGGCTGTTAATACTATGGAGCACGCTTTCTCGTTCCATGGTGCTGGCGGAGAATGTCGTGGAAGGTGGGATCTGGGGACTAACAATGGTGGTTTGTGTCTTTGCGACGATGAAGAATTGGCTGGGTGATTCGTGACTTTGAGCAGCGGTTTGTAAGTGGAGGCGACTGCACAGGAGAAGTCCAAAGTTTTATGCCTCAGGGTGAAGATCCAAGGTCTGGGCTTAATTGGTTGTGCCTGGCAATGACCTTGTTGGAGGCATTGTTTTGAGTGCGATGACTTTCTTCAGGGTGCAAACCTATGGAGAAGCTGGACTTCTGGTGTTGTCTTGGTGGTGTTAGTGCTGCTGTCTCAAGGAGTAGATCGCTGAAGCGGGACTTTTGTTTTTTTGTGTAATTCTTTTTTTTTTTTGGCTGTGTGCATCCGTAAAGCCGTTAGGGCACTACGTTGTTGCAGAGGCCGGGTGTATTTGGTACTTTCTTGATATCAATTTTATCTAAAAATCTCCAAAAGCAACACGCTAACGAACAAAGTATAGGTCAAATTCCATGTGCTGGATACATTGATGTTGAACCGGATTTAGAAAACGAGGATGTTGTCGTAGTAGACCATCGTAGCTCACTGAAGAGGTCGGTGGAGCTCTGACAATGTGGCACATTTGGTAAGTGCTCAACGATGGAGGTCGCGGTGATGTGTGACAATGTGGCACATTTGGGATGCAAGAAATAAAGTCCGAGAAAGGGAACTACTCATCCATCTGAGAGCTACAGCAAAGAAAGCAATAGCATTTATCCAAATGATTGATGTACATCTTTACCAAACTGAACCAGTCCATAGGCGTGAGGCTATTTTATCCAGTCCTAGATTGTCACCGCCTTTGAAAGGTACAATCTCGATGTAACAATGTTCACTTCTACTCGTGACATGGGAACGTGTATCATGATTCGAGACTACGACGACAATTGCTTAGCTACATACATGCAGTGAGCGAATTGTGAGGTTGTGACACAAGAACTTGCAGAGGCTTTAGCAATGCACTGTTTTGTTGAATTACTCGAGGAGGAGGGCTTTTCCAAAGATTATTGTCAGTTTTGATTGCCCAGTTGCGAAAAGAGTGACATCTGAACTAGAAGATCGATCAAAATGTGGACTAGTGGCCCATGATATAGGAGAATGGCGGCTTCCTTCGACTCCTGTTCATTTCATCATATTCACCGAGACGTTAACTTTGATGCTCATAGTCTAGCTAAATTTAATGAGTTTTTTGTTTCGTTGTGTGGTGGGGGTGTGCTCCCGATTGCATCCGTGAAATCCTTTGTAACGACCTTTTGATTATGTGATCAATAAAGCCCATGTTTTTCTCTAGAAAATGTACAAGCCTCTAATGATTTTGGAGTGGGCAATCTTGCACGAGTAATTCTCTTATTTGTTTGTTGGGCTCAATCACTTTGGATCAGTATCACATCCCTTCACTGGTGGTACCGAAGCTAGCGCTGCCACCCAGCTTAGGAGTGGGTTGTGCTCGACACCATAGCTGTACTATTTTTTTTTTCCACCGCCCCGGTTTGTTAATGCATGCGACAACCGAGAACAAACCTCCAGGCACTATTCTCTGAACTTTCTACCGACGAAATCGAGATTTAGGGATTTATATAACTGCCATTGTTTCTAGGGTATATGAAGCACGTACAGTACGTACTACTCCCTCAGATCTCACAAAATTGTCGCTGGTACTGGTACTCATTTGTGCATCGTACCTTTTTTTTTTAGAGCCCAGCAATTTTTTTGAGGTATAAGGTGGTCGTATCCACCGTCCGAATAGATAGAAAGAGTTGACCCAGTTTATAAGGAAAACCGGGTCCAAAAACCATACAATCTGTACAAAAAAATTACACAAACGAGGCGACCCGCCGCCCACACGACCCAAGTCGACAAACGCCACAAAACACACTACCCGCTCCGGGGCCGCCGCCCCGACATAACAACCAGATCGATTTTCGCATTGCCCGAAAGTGATCCAGTCATGGCTGACGAACCCTCTGCCCACGCAGTCTTCATCCAGGTTGCCACCAAAACCACCTGTTCCAGGGCCGCCGCCCCAGTGTACCAACCAGATCGTGCTTCGCATTGCCCGAAAACGATCCAGTCAGGTCGACGAACCCTCTGCCCAAGCAGTCTTCATCCAGGTCAGCCACCCAAACCCACACTAAACAACGGTTCTGCCTCATAGAACCGTCGTAGTGTGGGAGATCGAGGCCGCCGCCTCGACGCACCACCACCTTCCGGAGCCTCCGCCCCGACATCCACCGCCCACGACCACACGCCAATTTGCACATCCGTCGCGAAACCGTTGCACCGCGCTGGCCAAGGGCTCCAAAGCGGCGCCTCCAACAAGGGAGTGACGAGATCGTCACCGCCGCCCGCTCACGAAGGAGCAAAGGTTTTCACCCGGAGAACTTGGAACCACCACGCGTCGCCGTCGTCGGCACGGACCGAAGTCCATGCGAGCTCTCGCCCGGAGTTCAACCCGACCGCAAAGCAACGGGAGCAGCAGGATGGCATCCCGGCCATGTCATCAACCACCGAGCTCCATCGCCGCTTGCCGCAGCAGCCGCGGCACCACCTTCCACGGCCGCTGCCATGGCCATGCCCACCAATCCTCTCCGCAAGCAGCAGCAAACAGAGGCACCTCACACCACGGCAGCAGCCCTGCCGGCCACGCCCCGGGGCCGCCGCCCCGGCTTCCTCTGGTCCCCCACCCCCGCAGGATGGCACGCCGTCGCCGCCTGTTGCCCGAACGCAGCTTCACCGCGCCATGGCAGGACCGGATCGGCCGTCCCGATTTCCTCCGGTCCCCCACCTCCACCGCGCCGGAACCTCCGCTTCCGACCCTCCTACGCCATCTTCCACGCCCACGGCAGAGCGACGCCCCGCCACCCCGCGCGAACGTGGCCCGCCCGGCCCACCACAGCCCAGATGGGGCCCGGGCCGCCCCCATCTGGATCGACGCCGATGCAGCGCCGCTGCGCCCGCGCCCGAAGACCGAGCCCCGCAGCGCCACGCCCGCAGTGCCGAGCGCCGCGCCCGTAGAGCCGCCTCCGCCCCTTCCGAGCAGAGCCGCGCCGCCACGAACCAGCCGCCGTCGAGCCGCACCAGGAGCAACGCCAGGAGAAGCAGCACCTCGCCGCCGCCGTCCGCCGCCCAGGGTTGTGCCCGGCAAGCCTCCTCCGGTCGGCGGCGAGGGAGTGGAGGAGGGAGGAGGGTGGCGGCGGCGGGGGAACGTAGGGTTCCGCCCGAGCCGCCTCAGGGAGACGACGCGGGGGCCGCCCCTCAAGTGACAAGTATGATCGAGCCCAGCAATTTCATTCAGTTAACAAAACAGCCTCGTTTACAATCAGAGTACATTACCTTATACACTCGTTCAGGGAACCAATTGTTCCAGATCGAGTCTACACCTAGCTGTCGCACACAAGCAGCAATTTCATGGGCTACCATGTTATGAAAGCGCTTGGCAAAATTACATTTCCAAACAGATCAGATCGTACCTTTATTTCCTCTGACACTTAAAAACGGATCAAAGAGCGTAGTTAGAATCTCAAAATTCCTCCGACACTTAGAATCTCAAAATTCATGTGTGCAAGTGTGCAACAACGCGATTGAGGGGTTGCATATTAGATTAGAGGGAGTAGACAGAAGCGACTAAGCGAGGGACCTGAAACAAAGGAGAGCCAATGAGCCCACACCACGGACAAACACACAACAGTCGCGTCAAGTATTCTTCATAATAAGATCGGATTACTCGGCCAGACAGTAATGAGAAATTTTTGTTTCTGCCAGACTAGTTTTTTTTTCATTTTATATTTGTCTCTCTAAATTTTGATATTTCGTTTTTACATTTTTAAGAGGCAAAAACGAAAGCAAAACATTAAAAGTTTGCGCTAAAGCAAAAGAACATCTCACAATTTTCATTTGTTTATCTCGGTTTCTAGTAATACATCAGTTTTGTCTTCTATAGTAAAAAACAAATGAAAATAGTGAGATAGTAAACCTAGCTCGGCTGGTTTGGTTACTTGTGATGGAACCAGCACAGATAGGTTCAAGTTTCAGACTTGGCATGGGTTTTTTCATGATTATTTCAGGATTTAACCGACACTATACTTTCAGTGGTAGACCGGTAGGCGACGCGTCCATTAACAGCGAGGCGTCAGTGGTGACTTCGTCAACCTCAATATCTGTCGGACCAGTCTCTCGGAGATGCTTATAGAGATGGGATTTAAGTGTCTACGCTTGTACTGTATTTCTAAAAAAACATGAGCAAAAATTAGTGTGGCAAAGACAAAAATATCGGGCCAGCCATAGTCGGAGGTCAATCCTTGTGTGGTTGATTATTTTGCTTTCTCTTATGATTGGGGTATAAGAAACAGTTGTTTTGTTATCCTTATAATGGAACCCGGCTCCCTGTGGGAGGCGTAGTGGTAGCCATAGTCGGAGGGGGGCGGTCATGCAATAAGACGGATGACCGACTACTCGCTCATTGACCATTAGTCTCGCGAGTCACCTTTCCAAGTTCCAAACCCAACGGGCACGAGAAGTTAATGCGAATCGTCAGCATGATGATTGATGCATGACGCCCAGAGGAGGAGCAGCGAGATTTCCTCGCTAGAGTTTGCGAAACCTGTGATATACTCTGCGGTATCCAAGGTGTGTCCAGTGAAGAAGCGTACAAACGGTGCGGTGCACGGCAGGCATCCCACCCAAAAGTGTACTTACAAGAAAACCAAGTTGATAAAACGCATTAATCAAATTGCCGGACTTGCTATATATACTCCGAGTACGAATATAGCCATGAGAGCAGTGCACCACACCGGCGTCTGGCCAGTCGTATCAGCATAAAGGAGGCCTGGGTCCCACGGTGTCGGGCTCAGCGCTGACGGCAGAGTCACATGATACGCGATGCCACCGCAGAAACGAGGCAGGGGTAGCCGGGTAGTGCTGTCGTTTTACTGGTGGGTGAAAAGGTCAGCCGATGAACTTTCGGGACGAGATCGAAAGTCGAAACTACGCCGCGCCACCATAATCGGAACTCCGTCCAGCTGCGATTTTCTACTCCGGTCCTTTTTTAAAACCAACTCTACTCTGTTCTTGTTTGTGAGTATTCTTGGTAGTCTTTGTTCTTCCATTGCTGTGCAGGAGAGTTCCAGTCGTTTCATTATTTTACTCCTACCAAGTGTCATTGTTCGCCTGTGCAATCTGCTTCGTGTGGGCCCGAGTCCCATCAGAAAACGAGAAACTCGCAGCCGTGTGGCCTTAATGGCCACGATCGACAAGGTTGTAGCCTTAAAATACAGGGGCCCTATCAAAATTTAAAGTACGACCCGGCTGCCGGCGGTACAATTTTGGCCCTATCAATCCCATTCTCGGCGGCATAGCAGATGGACTGATGTAAACTATAGAATGTACAACGAAGAAGGCAACAGTTTATACAAGTCCAGGAGCAAAACTCGAGTTCAGCGAGAGAATGCAAGATACTGGATGAGAAATCGAGTTCTTGGTACGTAGATGAAATGCAACTGGAACGAGCATAGCACAATCAAGTTCAATACAACCGTTCTGAGTTATTCAAACGGCTCCTCGTCAAAGGTTACAGAAACTGCCAGGCATCCATCACAGTCATCCAATGATTCCACAACCTTCTACGGATCTAGAGGAATGCAAGATAGAAATGGAGTTCTTGATACTATATGGAAAGACTGCTGGAACGAGCATAGCACAATCAAACTCAATAGAACTGTTCTGAGGAGCTATACTGAAAATAGCAAAGCAGGCATCAGAATCACCCAATTCCACCCAATGATCCAACCCAACCACAGTACCTTCTACGACTAATCGGTAAAGAGAAGACAACTTCGGATGAGCATTTTAGAACTCGCAAGCAAGACCGGAGTGCAGAACAAACGAGGGTCGAACACCTTGGCAGATCACAAGAACAACACGACGACCAGAGCGACCGCCGAGGCCACCATGGCCACGAAGCTCATGCCCGTTGCGGTGGCGGCGTCGGGATCGTCCGATGGCTTATCGTGTCCCACGGGCGCGTTGGCGGGAGACGCGTCAGCCGGCGGCGCGTGCCAGTGGTGCGACCTGCCCTTCTTCCTCTTCTTGTCGTGCCTAGGAGAGGGCGCGGGGGCAGCGGCGGACTCTGGCGCAGCGGCGGACGCTCCAGGTGCATCGGCGGCGGACGCTCCGGGCGCCGGCGACGGGGCCGCGCGGCCGAAGAGCTCCCGCGGCAGCAGAACGCTGTCCACCGTGTGCACGGTCACGGGGGTGTCGTCGAGCACCGTGGTGGCGACGCGGGACTTGTCCATGCCGGTGTCCAGCGACACGTCATCTCCCTTGGCAACGACGGAGAGGTCGTACTTGCCCTTGCCGGTGGAGGCCAGGGTCGGGATGCCGCCCTTCATGGTCTTGAGCGACGCCTTGGGCGCGTACTGCGGCAGGGCGTGGTACTCGAGCAGCGTGACGAGGTCGGAGGCGGTGAGCTTGCTCAGATCCGGCAGGCCCTTGGCGTGGAACGCGTCGTCGTTGGGCGCGAAGAGCGTGAGCCCCTTGTCCATGGCGGCCTGGTACGACCTGATGACCCCGGACGAGACGATGAGCGCCGCGAACCGCTTGCAGCCGGCCTTCTCGAGGAGCGCGGTGAGGTTGCTGGAGGCGGCGGACGGGGAGGCGAAGAGGCCGGGGAAGGTGATGGGGGCGGAGACCTCGAGGACGGAGAGGTTGTAGGGCTCCTCCTTGACGGACTTGGTGTAGGTGGCCTGGAACTTGGAGCCGGGCTCGGCGGAGGCGAAGCCGACCTTGCCGCCGCGGAGGTTGGTGATGTTGACGTGGCCCATGTCCCCGTTGGCGTCGCCGGTGGTCTGGTAGAGCGTGGTGGTGAGCTCGGAGCCGCCGTGGAGGGAGTGCAGCTTCTTCGGGTCGTAGTAGTCGAGGAGGGTGAGGAGGCGGAGCGCGTTCTTGACGTCGGCGAGGGAGAGGTTGGAGACGAGGGAGGACATGGCGCCGTTGGCGAGGACGAGGGAGGTGACCGTGCTGCGGCTGTTGATCTCGTCGCAGACCTTGGTCTGGGAGAGGAAGCTGTTGTAGAGCGAGTACTCGGAGTAGCCGTTGAGGATGGCCGTGATGTTGTGGGCGCGGGCGGCGGGGACGGCGGCGAGGGATAGCGCCAGGAGGAGGAGCAGGCGGTGCGCGGCGGCGGCCATGGCGGTGGTGGCGTGTTGGGGAATGGGGAAGGGAGGGGTGCTGCGCTGCGCTGCGCCTGCGTGGCGTGGGGGTTTTAGCGTCTGGGTTTTTGGCCTCTTTTGTGGTTGGGTTGAGACCTTGAGTTGAGGTGTGGTTGGGTTAACTGACCGTGGTTTGGTTTGGTGGATTCGGTGTGGCCAGTAATGACTGAGCGTGTTCCAGTGCGTTGAGAGCTGTGATGATCTTTGGCGGTGGGCGAGACCTTTGCTTCTGTGTGAAGATTGGCCAATTCTGTTCGTATCGCAAGAATGGATCCGCCTAGCACACTCTAGACTTTTCAAATTTTAAAATCTAAAACGACGTATTCCGTGAGCTTATCGACTATTCTTAAGACTCATGCATAATTTAAAAACTCTACCAAAATAGAAAAACACATATATACATTTTATTATGTTCATTAGTGCGAATAATTCCGTGGATGGAAGTGAGTCTTTTTCATGTTTCATAACTGCCTTTTTTAATATTAGATAGAGTTCCTATTCACCGAAATGAACAAATTTTAGTAACATATTTTAAAAATAAAAGTTCTACTACAATGCGAGATGTTTGAGACGTAATGTACACTATTCGTTCCAAATTAAGAGTAGTAAATTTAGTACATGTAATAGACTTCTAATATACTTATGCTCAATGCTATTATATACAAAAAATTAAAATTGTGTAGGTGATAGATAATATTAAACAAACATATTTTTATTATACTGATAACGAGATGTGACAAAATTTTAAAAAAATAGTAGAAATGGACACACTTTAATGCTGCTGCCAAAACTATATAATCCACTAGTCTATATATTTTCCTCTCGTCACAACTCCAAGATAACAATGTTGAGATTGTTCCACATGTCTAAGTTGGCGTCGTCGACCCGTTTTCACAGTTTCATTTTATAAAGGTATGCAAATTTCTCATTGTGTATGAGATGGCGACGAAACCCCTGGTTGCATGCTCCATCTTCGAGTCATAGGAAGTAGTGGTGAAATTAATATCCTTCATGTGGACGACCTCAAATGGATTTTATACGCGTCCAATACATTGTTGTATGGAAATAATAAAATTATTATTATATTAGTTGTAGTTACCAACTACTTAAGATCAAGTTATCCCGTTGTGTGTATTGTAGTTAACATTTACATCAAATGGAGTTAAACCATTGTTTTAACACATGTTTAGCACTTGTAATCTTAGTAGTTATCTGGTTACACAACTTTCAGGTTGCAGTTACAACATTATCATTTATTTATTTATTTCATATATCCGCGTTAAAATTATTACCTTCAATCTTTAGAGTACTTGTTTGATTCACATGACCTTTGAAACATGAATAAGAAAAATTTAATAACATGTTGAACCCTACAAGAATTTGTACTACAAGTAAAACGCTCCACTATGAAGGCTTGTATGTATGCTAGTTGTCATAAAAACAAACACAAGCGTGATTTCGGGCCAAAGGGAAATGAAATTGTATGCGAAATAGACCATAGGAAATATTAATATCGGTTCAAATCTTCCAAACTAAACAAACGATATAGGAAACACATTGATTTGTAGTGGGGGAAATAAAGAAACGGAGTGTCGTGATTGTTCATAAATAAAAATCCACTCTTCGAACAAACAAATAAATCGTAAGAAGAAATTTGAGTGGTCTTATTGGCGTCGCAAAGTTATAGCCCCGATCGAAATCCTATGGCTATAAGACATTCTAGTTTTTTACCCAGGCTTTAGAATGTTTCTAGCCCCACCAATGATTCAAAAGATAGTGCAATCTAATCCATAGGAAAAATCCTAAGGATTTCTTTCCTATGATATACGGAAAATTGCTAAAGATCAAAATCCTCAACATTCCTTTGGAATTCTCAAGATTTAAAGAACCCCTAAGAAACTAAATATTCTCGAATTCTTATGAAATTCTTTTTACCAATCATGCAATGCCTCTTAAAACTTTGTAATTCGGTAAATACCTAGGATTCATATTGGCGTAATTGCTTTCGATATTTTATTTTTTGTGTTTTTTCATTTGTATATACTCCTTCGCAGCGTGAGCTGGTATTTCCTCGGCATTCCGCAGAAGATCGTGGTACGTACGAACCGATGGGCGATGGCTCCTGTGACCCTGCCAAAAGCGCAGCACAGGACGCGCTCTCGTCCTCACACCGAAAAGAACACGAGGAAAGGAAAATGCTCCATGTGTATTGCAACATCGTGTTTCAATCTACCGGCCGCGGATGCATTACGGTCTGTTTATCATGGGTGAGGCTGTTTATACACCGGGTCCTTGTTTTCCAATGCAAATATAATCATAGGCAAGCCAGGGATCACACAGATTCGAATATCAAGCCGTTTATAAACATGGTACAGTAGAAAAGTTACTGTACGCTCGTCTCATCATTCGCGAGTTAAAATGCAGACTCGAGTGGGCAACTGCAACAACTTATTACAGGTCAGACCGCACGACGTGATGAGCAGCTAGGAAAAAAAACTACTAGGAACCATTCAAAAGCGCTCATGATTTGTATGCAGGCGTGCTCCAAGCTCGATCATCTGCCGCCTGGCGATAATCCTGCCAATCGAAGTGGATGCATATTGCTTGCTGTCATTCTTACTTTTTCGTCTGTAATACAGTAACAACGAGGTGTTCTGCAGACGCATTATGATATGATTGGCAGACAACATTTGTGTAACAGTTTTTCTTCACAAAAATGGGAGAAAAAGGGCACTGGACCTGTCTTTTATTTTTTGAGCGGATAGCACTGGACTTCACTGAGGCCGTAAGGGATGGTTGGGACTTTGGTTTGTGGGTGGACCGTAGACGCAGGGCCCTCTAGAGGGCCACACCTTCCCAGGCCTTTCTGAGATAGCACCCCGGTGGGCTATCGGTAACCAAACCATCAAATACCCAACTTATATAACCAGAAAAAAAGTAAATTGTTCTAAACAAAACACCACCAAATAAAAAATGTATGAAATATTTAAAACATTGGACATTCATTTTCAAATGGTCATTTCGTAGTCTGGCTGGAAAATGAGAGTGGCATTTCGGATCCCTCTATATGGAGCCAGGATTTTTAAATTTTCAAAAACGACATTTTAAAGTTTTCGAAAATTATGAAAAAAAATCTTAGATGTAGGTGATAATGATGTATCATAACAATGTGCAAAGATCCAGTTCAAAAACTATGTATTTAGGGCGGTGCAGAATTGACAAAATCGAGAACTAGAATAGTGAATAGTGCATCTTTTGAAACTTGTAACATTTGTCAGATTTTTTATTTTTATGTGATAAAAAATACAATGTATTTCACTTTGATAGTTTTGCCGTTGGTAGAATGCATCATCTGGTACGTCTAGTACTACTACCGAACCCACTCAACTCATATATGTTTGACATGAAAAATCGTTCCTCCTGTGTTTTGATATGTTTTCTCTGAATCAACAGCAAACATAAAACAACAAAATGAAAAGGACTGTGGATCCACGGTCTTGGTGTTGGTTCTCTGCAAGTTCGATTGTGGCAATGGCTCTTTTGTCACGAAGAGCCAAAGATGTTGCGTCTACTCACTCCGTTTTAAAATATAAGATGTTTTATACTTTATATAAATTCATTCTTTTAACTGAAGTCCATATTCAGATATATATATAGACATGTTTTAATATGTAGGTTCAGTCACTTTAGCATAAATCTAAACAACATATAACACCTAAAACATTTTATATTGAAAAACTTACTACCCCTCCAATCCGAATTAGGTGTTGTGAGTCAAAATCCTACGAAGCTGGCGGCAGTAATTATGGATTGGAGGGAGTAGATACGTCTCGCACTCTCGCGGACCATGAGTAGCAAGTACTAGCAGGTACGTACCGCGGGAAGGGAGGCTAGCCTGGTAGCGAGGGGACAAGCCGGAAAGGGGTCCATCCATGGCAGCCAGGAAGCGTAGAGAGCAGGGCCATGTTGACCAAGGAAGGCCCCGTGCAGCATGGCCACTCCCATGCGTCTCACGGACGGACGTACTAGGTCTGGACCTCTCGCCGTCCCGTAATCTCGTGACAGATCCATACGATACGCGGGTCAATCAGGGAGAGAAAACTGGAAATGTGATGTACGGCGTGAGCACCATCCTGCCCGCGCGGCCGGCCTCCCTCTCCTTGTACGTACGGCCGCGCTACCTGTCAAAATGTCATCCCCGTCGACGCGAGGTCGGCCGCTCTTGGGTGTGCCGTGGCTACTAGCCTACTCGATCGATAGAGCCAGAGGGAGCATCGCCGTAGCGCCATGGGAGCAGCGTCGTGGGGCTTCTGGCAAACGCGTGCATGGCCAGTGCCCAGTTGGGCCTGTTATCCACCGGTTACCCAAGCCCATCGAGCTGAAATCATTTTACTACTGGCAAACCTAGCTGAACAATGCTTTACGCCCATGGCCCAACCGTCTGGTCCGCCGATTTGTTTTTTTACCAAATATGACCCTGTCAAATTTATTTTCATAAATGGCCTGACGAGAGGTGTAGCAATGGCGGCGGGCAGCGTGTATGCTCTGTATTCAGCTGAATACCCAAGATCTGGGAGCGCAAAAAAAAAAATACTACTAGGCCCAGCCCACGAAGGACTCGCATCGCGCAAACGCTCGTCTGGACTCGCATCGCTCGCATCCTGCAGACGCTCGCGGCTCGCCTGGACTCGCATCGCGCAGACGCATCGCCCAGACTCACATCTCCTGCGACCTGCGCCCCCGCCCCCGCCGCCGGCCACCCCCGATGCCCCTGCCGCCGCCGCCCCCACCGCCTGATGCAGTCAGGGACAGGCGGCGGCGCTCCGTCCCCGCCCCCTGCGCCCCCGTCCGCGGCGCCCCGCCCCCGCCCGCTGCTCTTCCTCTTCGGCCCAAGCCGCCCAATGGATCAGCGCGCAAGGTACAACACGGCCCGGCCACTCTTCCTCTTCCTATTTTTTGCGGATTGCTTCGCTAGTTCGTCGAATTGCTTCGCTAGTAGGTTTTAATTTTCTGTTTCCCTTTTTGTTGTATCGTAGATGAAGAAAAAGGGGGCTGTTGGCAGCACCATAGCTGCAATGTGGGAAAAGGCTTCAAAGACACGGAAAACTGATGAATCATCCACACCAAATCAGGCAGCAGCTGCATCTAGTGATGTTCATGTTGAGAGCAATTTGCAAATGGTGGTATGGCAAGAACCGGAGAGTAGAGGAGAAACCTCAACACCTCATGTAGAAGTAGAAGATGATGAATCTATTGCTGAAGATGATGAACCAATGCAAATAGATTTAGAGGCACTTGAACGTGATCCTGGGAAGCGGATTCCCATCTCATTTTATGATGTCAATGACCAAGATAAAGTGAGAAGGAGATATATTGAGATGGGGCCATGTCAACCAAAGAATCATAAGTTTGTGTACACAAATAAAGGTGGAAGTGAGCGTCGTTTTTGTCATGCTTGGTTTAAAGAATTCTCATGGATTGAGTATAGTGTGGAACAAGATAGAGCTTTCTGCTTCGTTTGCTATTTGTTCAAGGAAAAAGCAAGATGTCCAGGTGGAGATGCTTTTGTGAATAAAGGATTTAATAATTGGAACATGAAGAAGAGGTTGACGAAACATGAAGGTGAGGTTACAAGTGCTCATGCTCAAGCTCAGGAGAAGTATGATAGGTTCACTACACCACAAACATCAATTCGAGAGTCTCTTGCTTCAAACACCTCACAGTACAAGGCTTTGTACAAACAGCGTTTGACATGGACACTCAAGTGTGTGAGATATCTGTTGCAGCAAGGCTTGGCATTTAGAGGTCATGATGAAAGTGAAGACTCACTAAATAAAGGAATTTTCCTTGAGCTTCTAAATTGGCTAGCCGGAAATTTTGAAGAGGTTGACAATGTTGTTCTCAAGAATGCTCCACGGAACTGCATGATGATTCACCGTGATATACAGCAAGAGGTGATAAAATGTTGTGCACAAGAGACTACTAAACTAGTCATTGAAGATCTTGATGGTGATCATTTTGCAATACTTGCAGATGAGTCTAGTGATGTGTATCAGAATGAACAGTTGGCTGTTTGCTTGCGTTATCTTGATAAAGAAGGAAGGGCGGTTGTCAGATTTCTTGGTCTTGCTCATGTTGAAGATACTACCTCTTTGACACTAAAAGCTGCAATTCAGAAAATGCTCTTGAACTACAATTTGACCTTTTCGATGGCGCGTGGGCAAGGATATGATGGAGCTAGTAACATGAAAGGTAATGCTAATGGTCTGAAAAAACTGATCATGGATGAGTCCCCTTCTGCCTATTATGTTCATTGTTTTGCCCATCAACTACAGTTAACTCTTGTTGCTGTTGCAAAGGAGAGTGGTGATTGCACTTGGTTCTTTCAGCAGCTTGCGCACTTGTTAAGTGCTCTTGGCATGTCTTGTAAAAAAATGAGAATGCTTCGGATAGCTCAGGCTGAAGAACTCATTGATGCATTGGAATTGGAAGAAGTAGAAACAGGGACCGGGCTGAATCAGGAAATGGGTTTGGGAAGGCCATGTGATACACGGTTGGGGCTCTCACTTTAGAACTGTGAACCATGTCATCTCTATGTACGGTGCACTACGACGAGTCCTTAAAAAGATTGGCGATGAGTACCATGCTGCAGAGGCACAAGCGGCTCTATCCATAGAGACAACATTTCGATCATTTGAGTTTGTTTTCATGGCACACTTGATGCAAGAAATATTTGGATACGCGGATGTGTTGTCTAGAGCTTTCCAAAAGCAAGATGAAGATATTGTTCGTGCTATTGAGCTTGTTGATGACACAAAGTTTTACTTGTCGGCTTTGCGGTCCGATCGTGGATGGGATGATTTTCTCATAAAGGTCACATCTTTTTGTACAAAACATAAGATCAAAGTGGTTGATATGGAGGGTCCTTACTCTCCCGTTGGCCGGCCTAGAAGAGGTTTATGTAATGGTGTGACCAATTGCCACCGGTTCAAGATTGATATGTTTGTGGGTGTCATTGATAGGCAAATCAGTGAGTTGAATAGCAGATTTGATGAGGTAAACACAGAGCTACTTACTTGCATGGCTGCATTTAGTCCAGTTAATCTCTTTGCTGCTTATGATCAAAAGAAGTTGGTTAGGCTTGCTACAAAGTTTTATGCTTCTGATTTTACAAGTGATGAACTGGCAAGACTCCCCTGGCAACTAAACATGTATGTTGCTAATGTGCGTAGAGATGAAAAGTTTCAGAACTTGAACAATCTGTGTGAGCTTTCGGTTATGCTTATAAAGACAAAGAAGCATGATCTTTATCATACTGTTTACAGACTTCTTAAGTTGGTATTGATTCTGCCAGTAGCCACTGCTAAGGTTGAAAGGATATTCTCTTCAATGAGCTATCTGAAGAATAAGCAAAGGAACAAAATGGGTGATGACTATTTGAACCATTGTTTGGTTACATTTACCGAGAGAGAATTCTTCAAGCAAGTCAAGGATGAGGATATCATCAATCACTTCCAAAAAGGCGACCACAAAGTTATATTGTAATATGGAATATCATCACTTTATCAATCAAAAGGTACCTATGTTCATGTATTCATGTCGTTATGGGCTTATAAACTGAAATATTGCAATTGATGTTAAGCTACTATTGTTTTATCCTTATATTGCTATTGTTGTGTGATTGGGGTCATATAGTATATATTTAGAGTAAAAAAAATTTGGGGATGAATACCCAGTGTCAATTTCCTGGAGCCGCCGTTGAGGTGTAGGACGTGATATGTGTACTTCCGGTCATCCCATCTGACAGGAAGTCCTTTGCCCGGCGAGCCGGGTAGCGTTACGTGGCGGCGTAGATGACTTCCCTCCCAGGTCCAGGTCCAGTTCCAGCTCTATCTACTCTACCTTGGCCCAACCGTCAGCACAAACTTCAGCATGACGATTTCAGCTAATGAGCAGCGGCGGAGTTGGTACACAGGGATTGCGTGCAAATAAACCTAACAATTTTGCCAAATCCTTCATTAAATCAGTCTACCATTGACTTTTAACGAAAGAAAGATTATACCATAAGAATGCAAATTTTTACAACAATCGCTTGACTCGGATTTAGGGACTACTGGATTGTATTTGTTTATTGTATTACACCTTTATATATTCTAGATATATGGAATAGACTAATCTCAATTTGTCAAGCGTCATGATCCATTTTTATTCGATTTAATATTTTTTTCTAAAGAAGATTGAGCCAAGTTTAATAGTAATCAATTGGAAGAATTACTGCATTTCGTAACTTGTCTTTTCTCTCTTCATTTTGTTTATTTTTTATTTAGACCTTCTTTATATTTAGTTTTATCTAGTTATAGATAGTATCTATCGTCTTGAACTCGAATTTGATCGTCTCACAAGCCACGGCTAGTTCAAGACTCCATTTGCAAGCTGTTCGGATAATTTTCATGAGTAAGATCACGGCATCACGCCCTTCATTATGAGCTTACACAGGCTTCTAAAGCCACTCGATTGGCTGCTACACCAGGTGCATTTCCCAAGAATGTCCTAAAATTCTTTTACCAAATTGTAATACGGAATCGTCTCCAAAGATTTCGGTCAGAGTTGTCATATGCTAAACATGAGATGAACCAATGGGATTGTGCTAACTTCGCCACTGCCGGTAAGTATTCAGACCACTAGTCAAGCTGTCAGCGGTGGAGGGTGTCCCGTAGATGTATCACTGACACCGACAGCCGACGCCACACGGCAGCCTAGTGTCCCTCACTTCCATCTACTCAAAGAACCTGCACGCGCTCGACCCCACTCTGCCTGCCTGTATAGCGAGAAAACAAGCGAACAACGGACACACACTCGCACCTACACGAAGAAGACAAGAGAGTCCAGACTCCAGAGATGACAGAGCCAAGGCATGCCGACTCGCCGCCGTCCAAGCTACCCCGCCTCTCCGGCCCCGACGCCAATGACGGTAGGGGCGGGGTTACTTACTTTCCGGTGCTCCGTTTCTCTTCGCTCTTCGTCGGGCCAATGATTAGTTAGCTACTGATTCGTGGTGTTCATGTGTGTAGGGGCGGTGACCATGGCGCGCTCGGCGCCGCTGGTCCTCGGGCTGGGTCTGGGCGTGGGCGGCGGCCGCAGCGACAGCAGCGGGAGCGACGACG
This sequence comes from Poa annua, assembly GCA_026929855.1. NCBI lineage: Eukaryota > Viridiplantae > Streptophyta > Magnoliopsida > Poales > Poaceae > Poa > Poa annua. The sequence continues at coordinate 81,424,022 of CM049433.1, forward strand.
CCGAGGCGGCCGCGACGACGAGGGTGGTGACGCAGACGCGGGCGGCGTCGGCGCTGACGTTCATGCAGCGGCAGGAGCTGGAGCAGCAGGTGCTCATCTACCGCTACTTCCTGGCCAGCGCCCCCGTGCCGGTCAACCTCGTGCTCCCCATCTGGAACAGCGTCGCCGCCTCCTCCCCCGCGCCGCAGAGGTTCCCGTCCCGTACGTCGTGCAGCCGCCCGCGGGCGCATTCTTCTCTCTCGTGCCAGTCGTTTGTGACCATTTAATTCCCTTTCTCTTTGGTTGCCAACGATGAATGATGATCGTTTGGTTCGACGCAGTGGCTGGTCTGGGGAGGATGTGCTTCGACGCTCGGAGCAGCATGGAGCCGGAGCCGGACCGGTGCCGTCGCACGGACGGAAAGAAGTGGAGGTGCTCGCGCGGCGTGGTGCCGGGGAGCAAGTACTGCGAGCGCCACGTCCACCGCGGCCGCGGCCGTTCAAGAAAGCCTGTGGAACTGGCCACCTCCGCCGTCCCGATCCGCGCGGTGCACGCCGCGGACGACGCGGCGCAGGCCCCGACGCCCATCGCGCCGCCGCCGCAACAGCAGCAGCAGCGCCTCGGCTTCGCCTCCCCCGCCGGCGTCTTCCTCGCCCACGGCACCGCCCGCGCCACCTGATCCTGCGGTTGGTTGGCTAGCTAGCTAGGGATGGATCTTTTGCTTGTTAGTTAGCATCTGTGGAACCGTAACGGGAAATCTCCTGCGAGGATTATGCTGTCTGTAATTTTAATTTCCCGTCCTGTCTTGGTTAGAGCACGTACGCCTCGGTGCTCGCGGCTCGTCAAAGCTGGACGGCATGCCTGCCTTGTTTACTGCTGCTCCTGCCACTCTGCTCACTGACATGTCTGAGTTGTTTTTTATTTTGTGGCGGGAGGCGCGCCGAGGTGCGTGGTGTGGGGCCTGGCTCTATTGTGTTTGCTGGGTTCGCGGGCCAGGGCCATGCTGCACGACCCGTCAGACGCCGGGCCCGTCCGTGGTACAGCCGACGACCAGCGCAGCGACCAACGGTGTGTTGTTCCTGCCGCTGCGGCGTCGACATGGACTGTACTGGAGGCTTGCTTTGCTAGACCGTATCTTCCTGGCTGAAATGGGCTTGATACAACCCTTTCTGTGTTATCATGGGCTTTCGAACCGGCGTTGGCTGCTGCAACTTTGCTTGTGGCAACCTACGAAAAAAATAGCCCGCTAAACAAAATAGCGTGGCCTTGCTCAAAACGCTATGCAAGTTATAACATGCTAATAGCGCGCTATTTTTCAAAATAGCGTTTTGCAAAACAATTAAAAAAATGACAGGTACAGAATGTATACTAAGGATTTCAGCAACTAAAAAAATGTCCAGAGTAATACATGCATAACCAATTAAATTGATGGTGGCTAAATGATAGAGTCCACATCAAAATGATCACCAAATTCCAAATAACATAGTACAGATCACAATGATCGCCACATAAATCTAACATCAACAGCCAACATGGCATCCAGACAACAACAAAGCAAGCCGTACTTATTTAGAATAAGCTGAACTAGATGGAGAATGCATGGCATCATCTTCGGAATCAGAAGAAGAACCGGCGGATTGCAGCTCATCGTCACGATAAACAGGAAGCAACTTCTTTTTCCTAGGGTGGGAAACTTTCTTTCTTTTTGAAGCACCACCTGCTAGCTGTGATGTTGATTCTTCAACCTGTACACCTTCAGGTTCATCAGGTTCAGCTTCAGTTTGCACAATTACAACCGGCGCAATTCCAGTGATCCACTCATTATCTTCATCTTCTACAACGTCTGCAAATGCTTTGTTCTCAAATGCCATATAAATCTAGCTATTTGCCAAGCCAAGCTACCGATGTGCAACATAGTACAAGAAGATGCAGCGAGTACCTGGTGCAGTCTGACTTGCCGCCGGTGTGCCTGACCCTGACATCGCGTGCCAATGAGGAAGGCGCCGCTGCTGGCCAAGGAAGCCGCCGCTGCCGGCCAAGATCGAGGAGGCAGCCGCCGCTGGCCAAGGAAGCCGCCGCAGCCGACCAAACTCAAGGAAGCAGCCGCCGGGGTCAAGCTCGAGGAAGGCGCCCGCCACCGCCGGGGTCAAGCTCGAGGAAGGCGCCTGCCAAGGAAGCAGCCGCTGCCGGCCGAGCTCGAGGAAGGCGCCCGCCACCGCCGGGGTCAAGCTCGAGGAAGGCGCCTGCCAAGGAAGCAGCCGCTGCCGGCCGAGCTCGAGGAAGCAGTCGCCGAGGTCAAGCTCGAGTACTCGGGTGGGGAATCGCCGAATGGGATTAGGTTTGACGTGAGGTGAGGCAGTTGGGTATTGGACTGCTCGTAGTGGGCCGATGGGGATGGGCTCCCGCTGTTTTGACGAAAAATATTATAGCGAGTTAGCGACGCTACACGCTAAGCCCGCTATTACGTACTTAGCGCCGCTAAAACGTGCTTAGCGCCGTAGCGTGAACAATTGGCTAAATTTAGCGTTAGCAGTCCAAATACGCTATAGCACGTTAAAAACGACGTTTTAGCGCGCTATTTTTTTCGTAGGTGGCAACCCTATATGTGGTACCACCGAGTTAAACATGAAAACAAGAATGTTCATGAGAGCTACACTTCTTTGCTTAAGCAGTTAAGCTCAAGCTAATATTTGTATATCCAACAACGACATGCTTATTGTAAGGCTACTAGTTGAAGGCCCATGTCTTGCCATGGGCAATCCAAAGAAAAATGATCGTCGCGTAGGTTAACATGATGCTCATGGAAAAAACCTTGCTGAGAAGTGCTCCGGTGCTTTCCGAAAAAACATGTTGCACGAATTTTAAAGCGCATCGACGGCTATGATTAGGTTCAAAAAGTGATCTAAGAGGAGTACTAACTATGTGGGATTAGCACCCTTAATATCCACCCCTAATCACAGCCATTGATTTGCTTGAAAATTCGTGCAACATGTTTTCCCGGAAAGTACCGGAGCATTTCTCAACCTTGTTATGCAGAGGATATGTGATCCAAGGCATCTCTTTAGTCATCATTTTAACGACAACACCATCCAGCCAACCAGGGAGAGAACACTAGTAGAAAAAACACTACAATTGAAATACTACCACAGGCGAATCAAAATAAACATACGCCGGTGGTACTACTTAAACTAGAGCCTCCCCCCGCCCACCACACACACACCTCCTCCTCCTCCACTCCTCTCTCTCCCCCCTCCCTCCTAAGTTTGTTGGACACAGGAGATTACTCGCTTAAGTATATTGGACGCTTCGAGAGCTTATTATACTCAAGATTACCTAGAAACACTGAGTAAGTAATCATTTTAAGCACATACAATATTTGTTTACTCGTAACCGTAAGATTGTCTTTCGTAGCTCACTGTTTTCAAAACCAGAGTATTTCATCACCATGCTAAGAAATATTCTACTTTGGATAATACTTTAGTTTAAAAAAACGAGACTAAAGTTTCGAGCATAGCAAAAAAGTTATGTCATTGGAGAATATCTCGTTTCTTTAATCGTGGTATGTTAGCACATTTCAATTATATACATATTAATATAAAACATGCCCTAAGGTATTTCCAGTGGCTGAGTGGCAGCCTTCGAATATTCGTAGCATTTAAACCATATGAAAACTTAACTATTACCTCCATTGCACAATATAAAACGTTTTGGTAGACAGAATAGCCTATAAAAACATCTTATATGCTAGAACGGTGGTGGTACATTTGAGCTTAGACCTTGGTGACTTGTCGCGTGCAATAGTTACACTCCGTGTCGCGTATGAGAAATCTATGCAATGATAAGAAATGCAAGTTTTATGGTGCCACTGGTACTTGAGATCACCTTGGCAAGAACAATATATCATTTCTTTTACATCTGAGACACATGTTTTTTGAATGAAATAGATGGTCTTTTATACTTTGTGAGGAAGAACATGATCAAAACAATTGCCAAGTTGAACGGGTAAGCCCCCCGCTAGGAGAGAGACAAGAGGAGCGGTCCAAATTCAAATTTAGGTACGAACACCGCCAAGAGAGAGACAAGAGGAGCAGTCAAGATTTAAAAATTTCGTCCCCTCGCTAGCGATGTCGGCGATCAGCCCCGCCTCCGCTGGCCTTAGGGCTTTGGAGGTGTGACGGATCACGGACCCTCAGCGGCGGAAGGATTTCCATCTCTATTTTTAGAGTTTTAGTGTCTTCTTTACAACAGTGAGGCCACAACAACATTCTGCAGTTAGAATAATGTCCTCTCCGTCAAATCTTGCTCTGGTGGTGCATATTGCGATGACGGAGGGCGCGTGGAGTCGTGTGTTCGGATTTTGTGGGAACAAATAGGTTTTCTTATTCGTTGGAGTGGTTGTGGATCAAACTCTTTCAGTTTAGGGTTCTTATCATTGACATGGTCGTTGCTCTGGTGTGTTGGTCCTTTCGAGTCTTAGTACGACGACTTTCCGTATGTATAATACAACAAGCTATAAACAACAAGTTTTGTTCAACCTGGCGATGAGCGGCGAGGATGGCGACGCGCAGCTTGCTCTAATATTTCACTAGGTTGTCTAAGAACCTGTTTGTAATTTTATTACTTGTGAGCTTCTTTTTACCGATGTTGATGATGATTATTAATAGATCCGTGGACCCTTTACGATTACTTTTTTTCAAATTGCCATGTCTATAAATCAACGGTTTTGCTATTTCTCACTCGAGTGAGAATTATGTTAGGGCTCACTCAACTCTAATGCCATCAGATTTACATCGTGATTCGTGCGGGGTGTGAGTTGCACATGGTTGTACATGAGTTGCAACTGTGATTTTCCCACTTACACATGAGTTGCAACTAAACTTTTTTTAGTTACACGTGGATTACACATGAGTTGCATATGCAACTGGATGACGTCATCTGAGTGAGAGTTAAGTTAATTCTCACTCGAGTGAGCCCTAAGCATTCCCATAAATCAAACATGGAAGACAGGCTAGTGGTGTTATCAGACGTTGATTTCTGATCTTGCGGTGCACCCGTCGTGCGGCACCCTTTGGATGACCGAAGCGGATCCGCCTCCTCTCCTCACATACCGCAGGACACGGCACGGGCACGAAACCTCCGATCCACAGCCATCCATGGCCGCCTCCTCCTCCTCGCCCCAGATGGCGGCGGCGACGCCAGAGAAGAAGCCCCCTCGCTCGCTCTTCGACCTCCCCTCGGACTTCTTCGATTCGTACGTACTGCACCGTACACACCCCGCCTTGGCCCCTTCCCCAGCGGAACCGTCTGAACCCTCCCGGCCGGCACCCGCGCCGGCGCCAGCGCAGCAGCCGCCGCCGCCGGAGGCCGCGGGATTCCGGTGGACGTGCAACACCTGCGGTGCTGAGTTCGAGTCGCTTCAGGAGCAGCGCGAGCACTTCAAGTCCGATCTCCATCGCCTCAACGTAACTATTTTTACCCCTTCTCCTTCACCTGACATACTGCCTGACATCGCATCTTCCATTGAACATAGGAGTACACACTGTATGGAGAAATACTAAGGAAAAATTTGAAATGTTGCTTAAATGTTAGTGCTGATCATAGGACACAATGTTTAGTAGGAGTAGATGGAAATACTGACCTGCAAGTATTCAGTATAGTTAACTACTTATGTTTCGAGAGTAATAACTACTTATTTGAAAACGACAGTAGCTGATAATATGGCAGATACTAGCCAATTGAGCTTCTTAGATTATCAAATCATTCAGTGGTACCTAGGAATAGGTAATTGGAAGTCTCTCAGACACATTATCATTGCATGGATCCCTGTTATAGATGTTAGAACTAGACACCATGTGAGGATGAGTTCAGAATTTATGTACTTGTTTGTGCCGTGGTACAAAAACTCCCTAGTAACAGCGAACTTCCTTACGAATTCTGGCATTGTTTCGCTTATTTCTCAAGTATTATACTATCATTTGTGTAGGTAACTATTAGTTCGGAACTGTCAAATAATATAACTGATATAGCCTCCACAAACTTGACAAGGAAATTTAGTGGTTACATGTTGACATTTTCCACGAAATTCAGATAGTTCAGGGAAATCAATCAACTCTCGTCGCCCTTCCTCTTGCATTGATACATGTGTTACATTCACATGGCATTACCCATATCAACACCGAAATGTGCACTAAAAAGAACACTGTTCATGTCCTTCTAACTAGAAATATTTATGCTGTCTGTACAGTTCACATTCTTCCTTCTGTTATTATCTACTACTCCCTCGGTAACTAAATATAAGATGTTTTGGTAGAACAATCTGAGCTACCAAAACGTCTTATATTTACATATGTAAGCCTTTTTAGCTTTTTTGGTCCACATGTATTTAGATATCTTTTAGTGCAAGGTTCATATGAATCTTGTACTAAAACATGTCTAGATACATGTGGACCAAAAAATGCTAAAAAGGCTTACATTTAGGAATGGAGCGAGTACTTTACTAGCTCTGGTGACTCGCTAACTAAACTGATTAGTTATTCTTAATCAACAGTTTAACTTTAGAGGCAATTTTATTATTAAAGTTATCTTGATGCCCTGAAGATTCTATGATTTTTTTTGTTTGCTATGTACTTCAAAGCAAATTGGTTATGTTTTAAGTGGAACTCTGCATACAAAGTCATAAAACTTCTCGTGCTGTTGTTTACTGAGTACAATTACTGTGGGGCTTTCTGTAGCATATCTTTCTTAAAACCTAAACATGCTACATGTTTTTCTAGTCTTTTATTGATACTATTGAATCTTTTTTCTTGCAATCCTGTTAGGTCAAGTTGAGCGTGGCTGGTAAATCTATTATCAAGGAAGAAGACTTAGACAAAGTTGATGCTGATTCTCTGTTTGACGATTTGGAGGTATCTAGTGTATCTGGTTCAGAGGACGAACTGGATAATGTACCTGCATCAGATCATAGGCTCTCAGTTAAAGGCAAGGAAGAATTCAGGAAGAAACTTTATTTCCGTGGTCATTCTGGTGACACGGTTTCTTTTTGGAGATGCGTACTGTTCAAAGATCATGAAGAACCTTTTTTTTACTGCAAATCTGGAACAATGGAAAGTCATGGATCTACATCATTTGTGCATGAAGATGAGATGATAAGTAGAGTGAAGCATTTGGCATGTGAACCTCGCGATGCATCACGTTTAAGGATCATTATACTAACAAGTGGTGGACATTTTGCGGGATGTGTTTTCGATGGAAATAAAATATTAGCCAACAAAACATTTCATAGGTAACAAGATTAGATGTTCTAAATTTTATTCATGCTTACTCTTTAGCCATTTTTTCTGGATGAACATCACCTGACAAAGAATATCGAGATTTTGGTATATAAAAACATTCAGTAACATATGATGGCAGTCCATGTGTTACATCGTTGTTGTTCTGTGCATAATAAATTATTTCTGAAGAAACTGTTATAGTTAGTTTAATTGATGGAACAGTAGGAAAGGTTCCTACACAGGGAATAGAGAAGTAGTAACGAGAGAGTGACAAAGAAAAGATTGTACAGTTTTAATTACTGAGTTAAGCAAGATAGACAGCAAACATTTTGCTTTCCCTTTTGATAACCATGTCAAGCTCATCTTTCATGATAACTTTATTCTTTGAGTTAGTATAGTTGTATCTCTGTGACTGCAAACTCAGTTGGATTTGTTTTTTTATGTAAAACCTATTTCTGACCGAATGTTAGGAATAACTGTTAATTCTTACTTATTTATATGTTAGGTATGTTGTAAGAGCAAAGGCTGGAAAGAGGCAGTCTGGAAAAGATGCCACTGGAAAGGTTGCACACTCAGCGGGTTCTTCTCTTCGCCGCTATAACGAAGCAGCGCTGAAAAAGGTGATATGCAGTTTTTAGCAAAAGTTTATTTGGGAGTTTTTTCACTCAAAATCCAGGATTGTAAATGTTAGAACCTGATCGCAAGTTAATTTCCACATTGGCTCATGATGTCTTTCTTTTCCTTTTTCGTTGTTGTTTAAGTGCAGGAAGTTCAAGAATTAATAGTTTCCTGGAAGCCATACTTTGACGCCTGTGTTTGTGCCTATATATACGCTCCATCAAAGAACCGGCAGATGCTCTTTGATGGGGATAAGGCTCAATCGGTGTTGCAAGCATGTGATATTCGTCCACTCCCTTTGACTGTTCATCGGCCCACCTTGAAAGAAGCAAAACGTGTATACAGTAATCTAACACAGCTCTATTATGAGACGGAATGCTCTATTATGGCTGAAATCTTGCCCCATGTGGAAAATGTTACAAAATTTGAAAGTACAGAGGAAGAAATAATTGTGGCTCCCAAGGGACCTATTTTGGACTCCTCGACTTCAGATGAAGCAATGACCATACCACTGTCTAATAATGCAACTACACCTCTCCATGAGGCTGCAAAGGCTGGCAATGTTCAGGAAACTCAGGAATTGCTCGAGCAGGGGTTGGATCCTTGCATCAAAGATGAAAGAGGAAAGACGCCTTACGTGCTGGCTTCAGACAAAGAAGTCAGAAATACATTCAGAAGATTTATGGCGCTCAATCTTGACAAATGGGATTGGCATGCTGCTGATGTGCCTAGTGCGTTAACAAAGGAGATGGAAGAATCACAAGCTGTGAAACAGGTGAGTTTTATGACCTTTGAAATAAATTTCTTTGTTCTCATTGAATGGGGCAGGAGATGGATGTGTATATTGACCCTTGGTTGCACGTTAGGCAGAGAAGGATGCCAAGAAGAAAGCCAAGGCGAAGGAACTGAAGAAACAAAAGAAAGCTAGGGAAAAGGAGAAGGAGAAGGAAAAGGTGGGTAACGGTTTCATTACCATGATTGCTGTGTCTGTGAGTAAATCTGACTACATGTATAGCTTATACTTTGGTTGCACATGAATGCAATGCTCCATTTATTTTGTTGTTTAATGTTGCAAATACCAGTCACGGCTGCCCTGAATATGGTGCTTTGCTTGCTACTGTTTAATTAGTTGATTTTCATATTTCGTTTTCAAAAATAGGTTTGTGGACATTATATATTATCATATTCACTCATAGAGATATTTTAGTTTACCTACTTATTTCTGTCACTTAATCCTTTGAAACTGTAGGCGCTAGCATCACAATCCCAACCTGATGTTAAAGGCACTTCAGCCGGCCAAGTGGCCAAAGCTACTGCGACAGGCCTGAAACCCAAGCATCCCCAGGCTGTTGCTCTTTCAATGCAGGTATGTTCGAAAGAGAATACATCTTAGGCTTGGCACATCTTCAATATTTGCAAAGCACATACATACTTATATGTACCTTGATTTACGGTTACTTAGGAGGAACGAGAACGGAAGCTAGCAGACGAAAGAGAGAAAAGAGCAGCGGCGGCAGAACGAAGATTTGCGGCGCTAGCAGTTCAATCAGGGGGCACATCAGGAGCGGCGGCAGGCAGCAGCTCCACGCAGACGACCGCGGCGGCAAATGATGCCGGTACATGTTCATGCTGCTTTTCGTCCTTGGCCGGCAAAGTGCCATTCCACAGATACAGCTACAAGTACTGCAGCACAACATGCATGCATCTCCATACAGAAATGCTGGAAAACGAGTGAGCAGATTTTGTGCCAAAAGACATACCTATTAATTATGTTATGGATATATTCCACCTTACTTTTAAGTTTTAATAGAAGGCATATCTGCCAAGTTTTGTCTACATGTTTTTTACCCATTTTGAACTCTCATGTCAATACATGCCAATGGAGGCTCGTGTGCGGTTGCTGGGTACTTCCTGAAGCAGGTTAGCCGCTTTGCTCCGTCAGAGCTGAGTGTACGCGGCGCAATCCGGCAACGTACCCGTGAGCTTTTGCCGAGATGCCAGCCCTCGAACAGTAGGCAGGCACTCTTTCTTGACCGACCTCTTGGATCATCGTCGTTGCTACAAAACCTGGGAACTTTTTCACAGATTTTAACAGTAGCAGAGCCAGTGGTTTCCACGGCTCGTGACCTGGCCATGGGCTTCCTCCTTTGGAGCCAAAGGCATGGCTGCTAGCGATCCATGTCCTCGGCATCGACCAACCACTTGGACAGCAATGGCCTCGGCACACGTGAAAGCACCGCTCACGTTGACATCCTCCTCCCCGAGCCCGGAGCTTTTATATCGGCGCTCAAGGCAACGCTGCCAACATTTCGTGAGCGTAGCGTAGCCAACGTAATAGCTGCGGCATGGCAGCGGCCGAGCCATCGTTGTCGCCGACGGGCCATGGGCATCACGCGGTGGACATCCGCGCGGCGGCGCAGCCCGATCAGGAGGCGAGGCAGTCGGCGATGAGCGGGCCGCTTAGCGGCCGGAGCGACCGGAGGCCGCCGAGGGCGTTCAGCCGGCAGGTGTCCCTGGGCAGCGGCGTGGCGGTGATGGGCATCGAGAGAGGCGGGAGGAACGGCGGCAGGGGCGGGCAGAGGGCGCTACCGCGCAGCGGCAAGAGCCTCGGCGTGCTCAACAATAATCACAGCGGCGGCCTCGTCTCGGACGGCGCGGCGCGCAGGGGCGGCGGCGGCGACTTCAGCATGTTCCGCACCAAGTCGACGCTGAGCAAGCAGAACTCCATGCTGCCGTCGAGGATCAGGGAGGAGCTCGAGGACTTGGACCTCGCCCACGTCGAGGGCCAGTCCACCGGCAGGCCCGACGTGGACCCTCTCAACAAGAGCGTCCCCGCCGGCCGCTACTTCGCCGCCCTCCGCGGCCCCGAGCTCGACGAAGTCCGCGTAAGTTCATCCATCGATCTTATTTACATCATGCGTGTGCAACTCGTATTTACAAGTGCTGCAAGAATCATACTATAGGAGAAAGTAACTGCAGGACTCCGAGGACATCCTGCTGCCCAAGGACGAGGTGTGGCCGTTCCTGCTGCGGTTCCCGATCGGCTGCTTCGGCGTGTGCCTGGGGCTGGGCAGCCAGGCCATCCTGTGGGGCGCGCTGGCGGCGAGCCCGGCGATGCGGTTCCTCCGGGTGACGCCCATGATCAACGTCGCCGTGTGGCTGCTGGCGGCCGCCGTGTTCGTGGCGACGTTCGTCACCTACGCGCTCAAGTGCATCTTCTACTTCGAGGCCATACGGCGCGAGTTCTTCCACCCGGTGCGCGTCAACTTCTTCTTCACGCCGTCCATCGCCGCCATGTTCCTCGCCATCGGCCTCCCACGCGCCTTCGCGCCCGCCACCATGCACCCGGCGGTGTGGTGCGCCTTCATCGCGCCGCTGTTCGCGCTGGAGCTCAAGATCTACGGGCAGTGGCTGTCGGGGGGCAAGCGGAGGCTCTGCAAGGTGGCCAACCCGTCGTCCCACCTCTCCGTCGTCGGCAACTTCGTCGGGGCCATCCTGGCGGCGAGGGTCGGGTGGGAGGAGGCCGGCAAGTTCCTGTGGGCGATCGGGGTCTCGCACTACATCGTCGTGTTCGTCACGCTCTACCAGCGGCTGCCCACCAACGAGGCGCTGCCCATGGAGCTGCACCCGGTCTACTCCATGTTCATCGCCACGCCCTCCGCCGCCAGCCTCGCCTGGGCGGCCATCTACGGCAGCTTCGACGCCGTGGCCCGGACCTTCTTCTTCATGGCGCTCTTCCTCTACATGTCCCTCGTCGTGCGCATCAACTTCTTCCGTGGCTTCCGGTAAGCCACCACTCCGCCTGTGTTCGATTTCGCCCATCTGCATGCGACTGATCACTGACCGTGGATGCGTGTGACAACACAGGTTCTCCATCGCGTGGTGGTCCTACACGTTCCCCATGACGACGGCCTCGCTCGCCACCGTCAAGTACGCCGAGGCCGTGCCGTGCTTCATGACCAGAGCGCTCGCGCTGAGCCTCTCCCTCATGTCGACGACGATGGTGTCCCTGCTACTAGTGTCCACGATGCTGCACGCCTTCTACTGGCGCTCGCTCTTCCCCAACGACCTGGCCATCGCCATCACCAAGGACCGGCAGAACGGCACGGCGAGGCCGCACGGAAAGGGGAGGAAGGCCAGCAAGCGGGTTAACGACATCAAGCGGTGGGCGAAGCAGGCGCCGCTCTCGATCGTGTCGTCCATCACTAAGAGCAACTCGGCGGACAAGGACGAAGAGGAAAAAACAGAATGACGAAACAACATTTCACAACCAAAGAGTCGATGGATTGTCAGTATAAATAACTACGATTTGCATATCTAGTTTGCTAGAGCTAGAAGAAGAATCAATGGACTCATCTCAAGAAAGCTGTACATCACTTAGCTTATTCTCATTTCTCACTAGAACTGGCATTATATAAGATGCAAAGAAACCAAATGTGTTCCACATTATCTTCCAATCACAGAAAGGATCAACACATGACTGGTGAACGACTGATGAAGCATCTAAAACAAGAACTGCAAAGGACTGGGACACAGCGACACTACCGCTGTTTGTCACACATACATTCAACACAGTGAACCCAGTTATTTAATACCTACTGATCAACACGAAATCATCATCATCAAGAACCCGCACCTCTTTCTGTCCCACAAAGTTCTCCCGTCCAATAGCTTCGACAATCCGGACAAACTCGATCCTCCTTTCAAGAGGAAGAGGAGCATATGGTAGCCTGAAAACAGGCCTCACTACACCGAGCTGAGCCAGGGCAGTGTTGAGACCAATCGGATTAGGCTCGCAAAATAACCATTTCATCAGAGGCAGTAGCTTCTCGTTTAGCACCGCGTTCTCTCCTTCAAACATGAGACTGTGCATGAGACCAGGAACAAGGTTGCTAGCTACAGAAATCACTCCAGTGGCACCATATTTCCACCGAGAATCATGGCACTCATCATCATTGCCACTCCATATTGTGATACCTTTGTCAGTGTAGCACTTGACACGGTCATGTCCAACACACTCTTTCACTCCTGCCATGTTTGGATCACGGGAAAGCGCCTCGATGACTGCAGGTGGTATATCCTGACCGGTCCTGCCTGGCACATTGTAAATTATGGTTGGACCCATCGGGAGGACCTCATTGAAATGAGAGATCAATCCTGCAGTGGAGGTCTTCCCATAGTAAGGATTGACATGGAGAGCTGCATGCATGCCAACAGCAAATCCCTGCTCTGTCGCATGAACAGCTTCTCTAGTTGAGTTACTTCCCGTGTTGCCTATCACTTTAATGTTGGTTCCAAAGCAGTTAACAGTATGCCCGATGAGCATGATGTGTTCATCCCAGCTCATAAGATGACCTTCTCCTGTTGTTCCTCCAACTATTACACCTTCGGCACCGCCATTTATTTGTGTGTTTATTAAAGAATCATATGCTTCAAGATCAAATCTTCCATCTGGTAAATAAGGGGTTTTGACTGCTGTGATTAGTCTCACGCTTTTGATTCCATCTACTGATGTCCTGCAAATCACACAGAGAAAGATAAGACACAATCAGCACACATGTATCAAAGCTGTCAAATACTCGTGTGCAAACAATACGGTCCATGTTAGTCATGTGACTACAAAATAAGCAACAAGACCGCTCTGCTACCCATTCACCAGGATCATAGTAGCAGTTAAGCAGAACAAAGCAAGCATATATTTATATAGAACTGACTTCAATAAACGAAGATAATAAGAACATCCTTTATTTCTCTATTAGCCAAACAGTAATTCCTGTGCTAGACCTGGAATTGTTATCATTCACTAGAAAATGGTACACTGATGCGTGCGGCAATAATTTAACAAAAGGTACAGACTACAGAAAGGTGATACACATCAGCCCATGGTAGGGAGCAAAGATTAACATATTTGTTGTGCTAGCATTTGGCCCAAAAGATTCTATCTGTACTGCAATAGTACTATGTGATCTAAAAATGGGCCAAATTGACTTAATCTCCATCAGTCTAAGTAAGACTACTTTTCTTCTTTGATCTAACTCAAGGTACGCTGATTGTTAAAGTTACAGACAATTACCAAAGAAGAAGTTGCCCAAGACATCCTAAATTTTAAAGTGAGGCAGGAGAAATAGAAGGTGGGAAAAAATAAATTAATTGAGTCCATACAATCCCAGGTAGAAACAGAGAGATTATTATTGTTTAACTTTACAGTATACAATAATCTTAACAGCATGTTCAATGGCATGAACCAAAAAGTACTAGCAAATCTATGATGAAATGAATAATCAAGAAACAAGGCTTTCTTTTAGAAAACAAGTCACCGATTTTTCACTTCAGAACTTCGCATCGGCAGATAATCATCTATAGTGACGGCTGCAACCGCAAACTTTCCTCTACTAACCCTGTACAAGCACTGTCTGGTATTAGTGTGTTGCTTTGGGGAGTAAAGCAGGATATAGGGAGAATAAATGAGCTAAACAAGTGCGCAAACAAGAGAATTAAAACCATGCCATGTCCTAACAATGAGAGGAGAATTAAACATATCAAAAGGATCGCAATCCAGAATAATCAAGATGGGAAGTGTACATACTATAGGATATATGAAACATTGTAAACACAGGCTGTTGTAAAAAAAAAAGTGCAAACTACCAAGACAAATGGAACCTTGAGTTACCTACCAAGATGCATGTGGATCAGGAAAAAGTTGGCATTCCCTATTACTACATGTTTCTCTTTTTTTAGCAAGAGTCTTCGAAGCTTTTGATTTATATAAACAGAAACTAAGGAATCACAAAAATGTTTGACTGATGACGGTTCACATACAGACCCCAATCAATCAACACAACATTTCCTAGTTCGTACCAATTCCTAAGCTGCTAGTATAAAATATATGCTTCCTTAACAACCAAAAAAAAAAGGAAGGCAGACTTCAGACTGAAATAGTTTTACAGGTAAATAGCACTCCACTTGCTTTGTTCCAACTAAAAGAAGAGCAAACACGTCGTTCATCATCCTTAATTTAAAATGCACAATAAAATATACTAAATATTCTGACTTCTAAGGCCAGGTCAAGAACCAGAACTAATCCAGTTCTCGTTGATCTTTAATTTCATATCCACCCAGCCCAATCTCACCGACTAGTACCAGTGACCCGACGAATCCTGGACCTCAGCCGAATTTCGCACTGGACTACTCTCATGTTGTTTCGATTTTACTAGCACACAGATCGATAGACTGTAAATTAAAAAAGGAAGTAATTAGAGAGACTGGCGGCGACCTGTGTGACGGGAGCGCCGCCGCAGCGAAGCGAGACAGGGGCAGCCGCGACGGGGAGGCTGGGGCGCCAGGGCCCTTCCAGCCGAGGCGGACGCCGGGGTTAGCTGTCGGCTGCGCCGCCATTCCTGGTTTCTTCACTCAGAGGAAAAACTAGCGAACCAGGCGAGGGTTTTGGGTTGGGCGTGCGTGACGCCGTAGACAGACGGGAAAAAAACCCTTCTGGGGCTGGGCTGGGCTGGGCTGGGCTGGGCTGGGCTGTTGACATCTCCACCGTCGATGGACTGGCTCCGGCCTGCGCTCTGCAGTCTGCACCGGGAAACTGAGCCCACTACGGTCCACGGATCCGTGAACTATGTCCAAAACAAATTCTAAAAAAAATAACCAAAACGAATTCCGTAAACACGGACTCGATTATAAATAGTACTCCCTCCGTCCAATAAAGGATGTCTCAACTTGATCAAAAATTTGATGTATCTAGACATGATTTAGTGTATAGATACATCCAAATTTGATAAAAAGTGTGACATCATTTGTTGGACAGAGGGAGTACTATATATGAAAGTGCTTCATATTTGCATCCAAATCTGCTATCCACGTCGCCTAATGAACGACAGCCGTTCGATCGGAGCAATTGACGGGCCAGATACGCGCAAAACACCCCCCAAATCGTGCGGCACTGTAGCAGTTGCATCTCCTCCAATCACGCGACGACACGTCGCCCGGTCTCCATCTGGTCATCCCCGGTTCCACCGGTCACCGTACCATTTTACAGAAAAACCGCTGAAAGATTGTACTCGTGCTCCGTAGTCTAGAAGAAAACACGTCGATGGACCAATTCGTAATTCTGCCAAAATGCAAGGACTTTTTTTGCAAAACCGCCCCGCACAATCACCCCTTCTCCTTTCTCTCTCCCGCGACTCCGAGCTCGCAGGCGCAGCCGCCGCGCCGCCGTTCCGCTCCTCCCCGGGCAGATCTATGGGGACGGTCAGCTCCGCCGCCGCGCCCGCTCCATCCTCGCCGAAGATTGGCTGCCAAGACGCCTCGCCGTCGCCGGAATCGCCGTCGCCGGAATCGCCGTCGCCGTGCGCGCTGCTCTCCACCGTGTCCGCGCGCTGCCGTCGCCGCTCCGGCGACCCAGAAGAGGCGGCGCTGCCACCTGCGAGTAGGCGGCATCCGTGCGCGTCGGACTCGCGTGCGCGCGCGTCCCGGATCGCCGTCGCGCGGCGGCCGCGGCACCAGATCCGGCCACTGGTGACGTCAGCACGACGTCACCGTGGGCCCGGCTGCCAGCCTTTTTTCCCAGAAAAAATGATCAGTTTTCTAAAATTAATATCTTTATATCTATCCATCAGAAAAATATGAAAAAATATCAAAATGATCACAAAAAAAACCTGATTACTTATGGCACAATATTGAAATATCTGAATTTTTTTAAAAATAGTGTAAATTTGGAAAGAATTCAAATTCGTTTCCTAATATTGTAGATTTAATCTCATACAAAAATTATTAATTACTTATGCCACAATGCTAAAAAATATTTGAAAGTTTTAATACAATGTAATTTTGGAAAGAATTCAAATTCATTTCCTAATTTTATATGTTTAATTTCGTAAATGCTCACATACTAAAATTAATATCTTCAAATCTATCCATCAGAAAAATATTAAAAAAATAGCAAAATGATCACACAAAAAAACTAATTACTTATGGCACAATGTTGAAATGATTGAAAATTTTAAAAACAATGTAAATTTGGAAAGAATTCAAATTCGTTTCCTAATATTGTAGATTTAGTCTCATACAAAAATGATTAATACTTATGCCACAATGCAAAAAATATTTGAAAGTTTCTAATACACTGTAATTTTTGGAAAGAATTCAGATTCATTTCCTAATTTTATATGTTTAATTTCATAAATGCTCACATAATGTATTCCATCTGATTACAAAAAAAAATTAAAATTTATGCGACCATATTTCTCCTTCTAACGACACGGGCATATTTCAAAATTTTAAATAACTTTCAAATCTACTCATTTCTTCGAGCATAAAACAATTTCAGGTCTAAATGATGCACCATCTTGAATAATTTTAGATTATCCAAAATTCCACGTTTAAATCTTATTTACTAGGCGTGTACAAATTTTAAACCTACATAATTTCAAAATGTTCAAACTAACGAATTCAAACTTTATTTACTACACGGGTGCGGCATTGCCGCGCTAGGTTGCCTAGTTATAATAAAGAGGTATTAGAGCATCTCCGGTCGTTCGGCTCCCCAGGGCCCAAAACGCCGCATTTTTCGGCCGCGGCGCCAAGCGGCGCGAATCAGGAACCTGGGGGGCGCGTTTTCCAGCCGTGAAACCCAGGCCGCCCCCCAGCCGGCGATTCGGCCATATTTCGACAAAAACAAAGGCCGACCCTTTTTTCATACAAATTCACACATAGAAATAGTTTTACATACAAATTTACACACAAATAAATAGTTCAACAATGCAAACAAATAAAACAAATCAAACTAGGCATTGTCATCGTCATTATGAACATTGCCATTGCCCTTGCGCGCCCACAAGTGTCGCACCAGATTATTCTGTAGAGCTAGATGTGTTGCAGCGTCTCGAATCTCCTGGCGCGTGGCGAGGAAGTTTGCCCATGATGCCGGCACCTGGTGATCAACATCTGCAAGAGGACCCTGACGGTAGTATGGTGCCCTTGCCTCACTCTCAGGCACCGGGTCATCCCGCTCACTCTCAATGATCATGTTGTGCAAGATCACACAACACTGCATCACCTCCCACATGTTGGACTTCGACCAAGTCATAGCTAGGTACCGGACAACAGCGAATCGAGATTGCAGCGCGCCAAATGCTCGCTCAACATCCTTCCTGCAAGCCTCCTGGCACTTGGAAAACCAAGCTTTTGCGCTTGCTGGCACAGGGTTGGTGATGCTCTTCACAAATGTTGCCCACTTCGGGTAGATGCCATCTGCAAGATAGTAGCCCTTTGTGTACTGGTGTCCGTTGATCTCATAGTTCACAGGGGGAGCATGGCCTTCGACAAGCTCGCAAAGACATCCGAGCACTGCAAGACATTGATGTCGTTGTGAGTTCCTGGCATACCAAAGAATGAATACCAAATCCATAGATCATATGAAGCCACGGCCTCGAGAATCACCGAGCACTCTCCTTCCTTTCCCTTGTACATCCCATGCCAATCAAATGGACAGTTCTTCCATGCCCAATGCATGCATTCGATACTACCAAGCATCCCAGGAAAGCCTCTTGTTTCATTCTCTGCGAGGAGGCGAGCAGTGTCTTGCGCATTGGGTGATCGCAAGTACGTTGGGCCAAAGACTGCAACCACTGCCCGGCAGAACTTGTTCAAGCACTCAATGGCTGTGGACTCGCTCATGCGCAGATAGTCATCATTTGCATCTGCGGGAGCACCGTATGCAAGCATCCTCATGGCCATCGTGCACTTCTGAATAGAGGTAAAGTCTACCATGCCGGTGCAGTCCTTCTTCAATTTGAAGTAGGTGTCGAACTCCCGGATGGCATGCATGATCTTCAGGAAGAGCTTGCGGTTCATCCTGAAACGGCGCCGGAACACCTTCTCGTCGTGGGTGGGATCATCGGCGAAGTAGTCGGAGTAGAGGATGCAGTACCCCTCGTACCGCTGCCTCGGCTTGCTCTTGCGGCGACCGCGCGCCGATCTAACACGTCGCGGCCCCGCGTCATGGGCGAGGAAGCCGGCGAGGGAGCCCAAGATCAGCGGGTGTTCTTCGTCGTCGATGGCGGCCTAATCTTCCTTGTCGAAGAGCTCGGCGAGCATCTCCTCGGCGTCGGAGTCCATGGCTCGGGCGAATCGCCGAACACCTTGCGGGCGGGGTGGACACGTTTCGCCCGAGAATCTCCCCGGGAGGCTAGATCGCGGCGGAGGGGAGTGGGCGGTGCCGCCGGCGTCGCGGGGGTAGACGGCGGGTTTCGTAGCTGCTTGTGTGCGGCGGCGCAAGTAGGGGTGGTGGCGGCGACGGCGTGGCGACGGCGAGACGGGCAGAGGGAAAAGGCGAGCAGGGGTGCGGAAAAAGCGTTCTCTCGCCGACAGCGCTGGCCCACGCGTGCTTTTCCTCCCCCCCCCCCCCCAGGCCGAACCCAGCGGGCTGGGTTTCGCCTGGGTGCGCCGGCGCTAATTTCCGCGCGAAACGACGCTATTTGGTCTTCTGGGGGGCGGCTGGTAGAAAAACGGCGCAAATCGCCCAAAACGACGCTATTTAGCGCCCTGGGGGACGACTGGAGATGCCCTTAGCACTAGGCATACAAGAACTTGTCAGGTGGGAGCAAAATCATACAAGAACTTGAAAATGGTGTTGGAGTGGTACACAAACTTGTCAAGTTGGAGCAAATACATACAAATCTACTCAGCACGACACGTTTCTGCCACTTGGCTGCCACGGTGGACACGATTTTTTGCATAAAAGCCCTCGAATTTTTAAGAAACTAATTTTCCAATCCACATAATAGTTGGGCATGTATGATTAATCATTAAGGCCCCCGTTTTCTTTTCAATTTGCACATAAATCCCTGGAGTCTGTGTATACAAGGAAAGGAGCCCGATTGATTCGTCGTGTTCTTCTCGCTTTAGAAGGCTGCGCCGCTCCTCGTCGGCGACGCCAATGGCGGACGATCCCGTATACCGTAGGTACGACATGGAGGCTCCAGAGTACGGTAGGTGTCTCGACCTCGCCTGAATTGCTGCTTCTTTCTCCGTCGCGGTCGTGGGTCGAAGTAGGGTTGTCGAGCGCCATGATCGAAGGTAGTTGTGCTCAGGAAAGCACTTGGATTTGGATTGATCGTTACACAGGATGATGTTCCCTTCGCTATTGTGCACGAAATCAGAGCAATTTTCCATGATTTGAGTGGTAATTAAGCCGCACAGTTCTGGCGGATGAAGGCGTCGACAATTCTTAAGATTACGTGTATTATAGATCAAACAATTAGTGTTTAGGTGATGTCTTAGTACTGAATTTGCTCTCTGAAGTGGTTAAACTCGAATCGGTTCATGCCCTGGTATCCCTGACTTGGGCATTGGCTGTCAGAAAACATGGTTTTTTAGGCTTATTGCGTGCACTATGTACTGATTACTGATACGTCTCAAACGTATCTATAATTTATTATATTCCATGCTTATATTATACCCATTGCTACATGTTTTATATACACTTTATATGGTTTTTATGCATTTTCTGGGACTAACCTATTAACAAGATGCCACAGTGCCAGTTCCCTGTTTTCTGCTGTTTTTGGTTTCAGAAAAGTTGTTAAGAAAATATTCTCGGATATCAACCTCGTCATTTGCTTTTAGACAGACTTTCACCAACCGGACTAGTGGCATATACACCGCTTATCCATTAACTTTATAAAAAGAGTTGGCAAATGGGGTGCCCAGTCCCAATTAATTATAACTTTAACCACTGCATTCTCTTCACCTTTTTGCCCTGATCTAATCAGCTAAGCAATGATACTAGTTTTTATCTACAGTGTAAACAAAAGAGATAAGAGGGATGATCTGCCCTTGGGTAGAAATAACGTCCTTCAATGGGAGCCGCTATTAGAAAGTCTGGTTGACAGGGGGGTAGAGTGCCCATTACCATTCGTTGACAACGACAAAAACCACTCAAAAACTTACTTTTATGCTCTGTATATGATTTAAAAAACCTATAACAATTAAAAAGCTATAGCACATGCTTGTATCCCTGCTTCCCTCTGCGAAGGGCCTATATTTTACTTTATATTGAGTCAGTTTACCCAATTCTTTCTATCCCCGAAGCAAACACTTGTGTCAACTGTGTGCAACAATTCTTATATGCTTACTTATTGCACTTGTTATATTTCCGTGTGTTGACAACTATCTATATGATATACATGTTCAAAAGTTGAAAGCCAATGTTGAAACTTATATCTTCCTTTGTGTTGGTTCAATGCTCTTTTACTTAGAAACTATTGCTTTATGAGTTAACTCTTATGCAAATCTTTTTTATGCTTGTTTGAAAGTACTATCCATGAAAAGTTTTTACTTATATGATGTAGTTGTTTACTCCTTGTCTATTTGTTAGCAAACTATAGATCATTGGCTTGAGTCACTTCATTCATAACATGACCTTACAATATTGGGATATTTAATTCTGTGCCCATCGTTCCTTAGTACTACTCAGTTTTCCCCACGCTCCAAACTTGTGCTCACTTTTCCCCACTTCCTTAGCTGAAACTCTCACGATGCTCATAGCCGGACGTTTGCCGTCTTGACCGCTAACTCTTAACCGCTAGGCTGCGTTGTCGCGGTCTTGACCGTGCATTGACCGTTCCTTGACAGATGGGACCCACAGATTATCCACGTCAGCGTTGGACCCAGACAGCAGCGGGCCCGACAGACCGTTATGTCGTTTTCCTTTGCACCTGCCACCTCCCTCTTCTTCTTCTTCTCCAGCGACGAAGCACGGCAACGCTCAATCGAATTGAGAGAACAACAAACAGATAATTTTTGAAGCATTCAATCGAATTGAGAGAACAACAAACAGATAGGAATAATAGTTCGATTAGATAGATCTACGCTATTACATATGGGGGGGGGGGCGATTAGCTACGCTATTATAGAGGGGCGCCCATTACAGAGACGCTATTTGAGGGTGCGGCGGTGCCGCTCAGTCGGATTCGTCGTCGGAGGCGCCCCACGGCATGTCGCCGCGGGATAGCTCGATACCTTCGCGGAGGCGGAGCTCGTCAAGCTCCTCTTCCACCTTCCGGCGCTTGACGTGCTCCGCGTGCTCATCTTTGTTGCGCTCCAGAATCTCGGCGGTGACCCAGTCGAGGTCGCCGTCGTCGACGAAGTCTGCCCGCAGAAGGCCGCTCCCGGCGCGCGGTGGCAAGTCCTCCTCCTCCTCCTCCGCCCTGTTCGGCGTCGGCGGCAGCGGTGCTCGTGCGATGGCGGAGCTCCCCGCGCCAGAGGAGCTGCCTCCCGCCATCGCCCCGTCGTACTCCTCCACTTCGCGCCGGCTGTACGCAGACGGGGCGTGGAGACCGTAGTTCGTGAAGTTGCGCGCGCCGCGCTTCCGAGCACCGTCGGAAGCAACCCGCCTCGCCCGTTCGGGGTCAGAGGCGGGCGCCTTCCGCTTCGACCCTTTCCGCTCCTCGTCGGAGCGGTTTCCGCCGCCAGAATGGCCGCCGCGCGAGCTGGAACCTCCGGGCCTCATCGTCGTCTTGATCTGCGGTGGCGGGGCTGGATTGCGTGGTTTTGGTCGCCGACGGAGAGTGGCGCAGATCTGGCGTTAGAATAGCTAGGGTACGACACATTTCAGTGGATATGTAGGGGAGGGGAACGTGGGATGCGGTTGGAAAAAAAAGAGCTGTTTCTGAGAAAGGGATCAGTAGGTGGGCCGTGGCCCAGTGTTAGCGTTTTTTTCCTCGGTTTTGTTCTTTTTCTGTTTATAGTCAGTTTCTGGTCTGTTCGTTTAACCCGAAATAAAAAATTCAAAAAACATCAAACAGATTGAGAACCAGTGCACATGTTTTTAGTTTGTCATATACTAACAACTCAAATTTATTTGGCTGTTTTAGACATGGTGGACAAAAAACTTGCTTAGAAATGGGGTTGTTTACCCTACCTTTGTACCTCATTTGAAACTCAAGTGTGAAGAGAGGTGGTTTTGGGTGTGGAACTTGAAACTTGCAAAATACTCACGAAAGCTTCATTTTGGAGTGAATAAGAAGGATCCAGGCTTGGTTTTTCATTTTCATGTTTTAAACTTGTGTTGAAGACGAAACATAAGAAATAACAACACATATATAATATAATATGGCGGGGCGGGCACGGACACAAAATACAAATATATATTTTTAAATGTAGTGAAATATTTTTTCACTACATTTACTACTATTACTACTACTGCTGGCGCCGGCGGCTAATCCAGCCGGCGCCGTGCACCGCCGTCGGCGACGACTCGGCGCCGGCGCCTAATACCTCCGGCGCCTCTTCGCCGCCGGTTCGTCGTCCTCGTCGTCCTCATCGTCCTCGTATGGCCGATGGCGCGGCGGCGTCCCGTCGTTGTCAGGGTCGTACTCGTCGTGGAGGATCTCCTCCATCTCGACGTCACGCTCGTAGTCGGGCTTGATCCTCCTTCTCCTCGTCGTCGGAGTCCTGCTCATCGTCGACGGAGTGGTCGGAGAAGGGATCTCCTCCTCCTCCTCGTCGCCGTCATCGTCGTCGTCGTCGTTGGAGAGTTCTGAGGGGGGGTCGGAGTGGTCGGAGGAGTGGTCGGAGGGGGAGTCCTCCTCCGACTCGTCGCTGAGTTGCTCATTGTACCTGTGGTCTCCGTCGTTTCCGTCGTCCGCCATTGCTTGAGGAGAGAGGAGTGGGGGTTTTCGTTGGTGTGGAGAGAAGGGAAGATGACAAGTGCAAACTACAAATGGTGTGCTTTTAACATTGTTTCGGCCGACCACCCAAATTTAGTGACATTAACCGCCTGCGTAGGCGAACCAACGAGAGAATCGCTTCTTTGTTTTTTTTGCCAAAATCTGGTTTTGACAAGACAGGACGTGGATGCTAATATTCGCATTGATGAAATGGGCGTGACGTACGCTGCGTGGCAAATAGCTGTGATGCGACATAGCATGGGCTACAGACCAGCATGCAAAGGGCGGCTGCGTGGAAAATAGCTGTGGTGCTACGAAGCACACCAAGTCAGACTTGCGTACGCTCGTTCCATGCACCGCGTCATTCTGGGTCGCCGAATCTTATTGTAACGGTCGAGATTGATCGTTTCTACGGACCGGCCAATCAGGATGCAGAACCAGCGTCGCGCGGATCGCCCCCCTCGAAACCTGATCGGACGTTTGGAGGTTAGCGCTAGGGTACGATCCGACGGCGGACGTTCGACGCTAGAGTTACTAGGGTTTAACCGAACATTCAAATGACCATAACTAAATTTAAAAAAATCGAAAAAATAGAAATCCAACGTAGTTCATCAGTTTATAAGACATAGTTACCAAAAAAAATATAAACTCGGTATAGGGTCATTTTTTTGGGAAAACCCACTTTTTGAAGTGAGGCGTCAAAATCAAGTTCAAATGAGCATAAATAATTCAAAAAAATCACAAAAATGTGAAACCAACGCACATTGTCGTATTATGTGACATAGTTATGAGAAAAAAAATATAAACCTGGGTTTGGTCATGTTCATGAAAAATGGTTCGCACAAATGAGTTATCACGTAAAAAGAGTTATAAAGTTCGTAGGAGAGTGAGAGAGGGTTTCGGATTTGATAAAATCCAAATAAATCCCAAAAATCACAAAATCTTCATTTCATTGGTACTAAGAAGGATCTACACTTCGTTTTTATTTTCATTTTTTAAACTTCTTGTGGAGACGCTCAAAGTGCATTTGACCGGGTTTGACCAAACATTCAAATGAGCATAAATAATTCAAAAAAAACCACAAAAATGTGAAACCAACGCACATTGTCGTATTATGTGACATAGTTATAAGAAAAAAATATAAACCTGGGTTTGGTCATGTTCATGAAAAATGGTTCGCACAAATGAGCTATCACGTATAAAGAGTTATATAGTTCGTGGGAGAGTGAGAGAGGGTTTCGGATTCGATAAAATCCAAATAAATCACAAAAGCTTCATTTTATTGTTACTAAGAAGGATCTGCACTTCGTTTTTCATTTTCATTTTTTAAACTCCTTGTGGAGACGCTCAAAATGCGTTTGACCGGGTTTGATCAAACATTCAAATGAGCATAAATAATTCAAAAAAATTCACAAAAATGTGAAACCAGCGCACATTGTCGTATTATGTGACATAGTTACGAGAAAAAAAATATAAACCTGGGTTTGGTCATGTTCATGAAAAATGGTTCGCACAAATGAGTTATCACGTACAAAGAGTTATAGAGTTCGTAGGAGAGTGAGAAAGAGTTTCGGATTCGATAAAATCCAAATAAATCACAAAAATCACAAAAGCTTCATTTCATTGTTACTAAGAAGGATCTGCACTTCGTTTTTCATTTTCATTTTTTAAACTTCTTGTGGAGACGCTCAAAGTGCGTTTGACCGGTTTGACCAAACATTCAAATGAGCATAAATAATTTAAAAAAAATCAAAATAACGTGAAACCAGCGCACATTGTCTTATTATGCGACATAGTTTGTATAATTATTTTTTCGGCTCATTTAGAAAACATCGAAAAAAGCCTTGATCAGAAAATGGGGTTGTTTACCCTAGCTATTGAACTCATTTGGAGCACATTTCTCATTTGAGTTTTACTACGTAAAAGTCTAAAAGATGCCGGATTGATGACGTAAGGTTTATAATAGTTTAGCAAACGTTGACACGTCATAGTTCAGACATCATACCAAAGTTTTCAAAAGTTGGTTCACGCAATGCAGGTACGTTAGGCACGCTGAATTAGCCGTTGGGCATGCAGGTACACGCAAAAGATGCGCTCGTTCAAACGTCGCCGCTGCCACTATTTAAACACACCCTCTCCAGTCGCCACCACCTCTCACCGTCGCCACCACTCAAGCCACCGTCCCCGCCACCATGCAGTTCAACGCCGGCCCAAGTTTCGTCCTCCCTCGCACCGTGCCCGAGCGGACGTGGCCTTTGGGTGTGGTGGTGGGGAACAGGCTCACCGTGTGGGCTATCTCGGCGCGGAGGACGTCGCGAGAGCTCGCTCGAAGCTTCCTTAACGCCGGGTACAACCACCTCCCGGCCGACACGCCTGACATGTTTTGCATCCAAGAATTCTACGGCATGCGCCCCGAGTCTTTTCATCAACAGGTCACCGGCCTCTTCGTCAACTTCACCAACGAGCACGACGCCCGCTTCCTCCTCGGCAGGGTCTTTTGGTGTGGAAACGAGTTCATCGCATTCACAACGTTCAACATCTTCACCAACTTCCTGAACACCTTCCCCAGAGCCAACGCCATGCACTTCCTCCCCTACGTCTTTCCGCAGTTCGTCAATGAAAACGGCGATGATATTGTCCAGTAATGTAGTGAAATTAATGAAGTTAGTATGTGTGTTTGAAAAGTGGTCTCACGGAGTATGTGTGTCGAGTAATGTACTGAAATTAATGAAGTTAGTACGTGTGTTTGAAGAGTGAAATTAATGAAGTTAGTATGTGTGTAACGGTAACTAGTGGATTTTTCATTTTTCTGATTGTTTGAATTTGTTATGGTCATTTTTCTGAGTGAAAACCGTTTGGGCCTACGCCTTTTCACGTCTGCATGCACGCACGTCTGCATACGTTCAGTTTAGTTGTGGGTCCCACCGTAACAGATTGCGATTAAGAGCAATTTGTCCAGAACCCCACATGTAAGTTTTCAATCCCAATCCCCAGACTCCCCATCCCTACCCGCTCCGGCTAGTCCCTAGATCGCGGCGGCGGTGCACATGGCACCTCGCGGCCGAGCACGTGGCCGAGTTCGTGGACGAGGGCGAGGTGGCCGTGGCGGCCGCGGACAGCAAAGATCTTCGCCGGCGGCGTCATCCTCGCGGTCGCCATCACGTTCGGGCCCCCTCTCCCACCTCAACGGTTTCGAGTTTCTCGTGCCGGTGTTCCAACCGCCGACAACGAGGTTGCGCCTGCCGGAGAAGTTCTCCGATGCGTTGGGGGGGGGGGGGGGGGGGGGACGAGCCCAACGGACTGGCCCTCGTCGAGGCTAGCCGTGCCGGCGGCCGTTACTTCGCCGAGCTAGTGTACGAGGAAGGCCGCCTCTGCCTGGGCCACGGGTGGATGACCTTCGCGGATCAGTACGGCGTCGACATCGGCTTCTTCCTCGCGTTCGAGTTTGACGGCAAGGACGAACTCATTGTGAAGATGTACGACGGCACCCAGTGCCGGCGTACATATCGGTGCGATGGCTCCGGCGACAGCTCAGGCGACGTCTCCGGCGAGCAACCCTATTAGTGCACTATGTACTGATTACTGATACGTCTCAAACGTATCTATAATTTCTTATATTCCATGCCCATTGCTACATGTTTTATATACACTTTATATGGTTTTTATGCATTTTCTGGGACTAACCTATTAACAAGATGCCACAGTGCCAGTTCCCTGTTTTCTACTGTTTTTGGTTTCAGAAAAGTTGTTAAGAAAATATTCTCGGAATTGGACGAAACAAAAGCCAAAACTCCTATTTTTCTCAAAAGGGTCCAGAAGACCGAAGAGCTAACGAAGAGGGGCCACAGGGCGCCCACACCTGGTGGAGGCGCGGCTCCCCCTTCTGCCGCGCCACCACGTGGTGTGGGGCCCATGGCCCTCCACCGACGTTGCCCTTTCGCCTATTTAATCCCCCCGATGAGAAAATCCTAAGCACCCGATCACAAATCCACGAAAAGTTCTAGAGCCACCACCGTCGTCAACCCTAGTTCGGGAGGGTTCAGAACCTCTTCCCGGCACCCTGCCGGAGAGGGGAATCATCACCGGAGGGCTCTACATCACCATGCCCGCCTCCGGACTGATGCGTGAGTAGTTCATCCTTGGACTACGGGTCCATAGCAGTAGCTAGATGGTTGTCTTCTCCTTATGTGCTACCATGTGTTAGATCTTGTGAGCTGCCTATCATGATCAAGATCATCTTTATGTAATGCTACATGTTGTTGAAAGGATCGGTATGACACCTAGAGGGGGGGGGGTGAATAGGTGCTACTCCATATTAGTTCTTTTTAAATTTAGGCTTGACACAAAAGGTAAATTCTCTAGATATGCAACTACGGTGAATTTACCTATATGACAAGCTAACAACTAAGCACGATAAACAAAGTAAAGGCGGTAAACAAGGATAGAGGTAACGGAAGTGAAAGCACGAGACGACAAGGATGTATTCCCGAGTTCCTCCCTTAAAGGGGAGTACGTCTCGTTGGAGAGGTGTGAACCAACACAATGGTTCAACAGCCACAAAGGCTTCACCCTCTTCTCCGGTGAACCGCACCACAAAGGTTTGGTTCACTTCAACTATCGGAAACCTTCAAGGCGGATTCTGGAGCCTTTACAACAACGATTCGGGGCACGACCCACAAAGGGCTTGGGGGCTCCCGAACAGCTACAATCTGTCACAAAGACAATGTGTAAGTACAACAATGGGCTAGGTTTTCATAGTGGAAACCCTAGCAAATGTTCCCTCAGGTGAATAAGGGGGAAATGAGAAACGGCTCGGTGAAGATGTAGATCGAGGCCTTCTCCTTCAATCCTCCAAAGATCAAAGAGTTTGGGTGGAAGGATTGAGAGATCTATTGAATCTTGAGCTTGCAACAATGGTGGACTTCTTATTTTGGTCGAGCAAGCTGGCTGGAGGTAGGTGGAATACCCCTCCAGAAATGTAGCCGTTGCAGACAGTCTTCTCACCGGAGATTCCGGCCCTAGTGACCGGAAACTCCGGCCTGGGGCGGAAACTCCGGTCTCTGAGGGCCGGAAACTCCGGACCACACCAAGGGCTGAGCACCTTCTGCTCAGACTGGACTCTGGCAGTCCTGTGGTAGCTTGAGGCCGGAAAGTTTGGTCAGGGGCGGAAACTCCGGCCTTTGGGGCCGGAAACTCCGCCCCCCACCAGGAGCTGAGCACTGCTTCGTCAACTGATGCTTGGCAAGTCTCCGGTGCTCAGGGGCCGGCATGTTCAGCCAGGGGCGGAAACTCCGGCCATTGAGGCCGGAAACTCCGCCCCCCACCAGGAGCTGAACCACTTCAAACTCAGTGCCTCTTTTCTCCTTTTTGGTGCTGATGCATATGGGTTGTACCTAATAAGATCTGCATCACTTAACACCACATTAAAATATCCAAAGTGTTGTTAACTAACACACAAAATACAGAGATTACAAAATGTTCTTTCAATCTCCCCTTGGATTTGCAATGAAATTTACTACACAATCATGTTTAACAACTGAAAAGCTCCCCCTAGATGTGTGCATATAACTCATTTGCTTTGGAATGCAAATGCACACATATAGAGACAAGTTCCAACACAATATAGCAAACATGATATGTAAACAACATATTTCACAAACAAGACATATCACAAAATAGGTTGAGTCTAGAGATAAAAACCATACCTTGTGCATATAACTGATGATATATATCCATATAACCATAGCACAATAAAATAGGCTCAACCATACATAATAGAAATCCATATGTCTTACACTTACACACTCACATAGTTTACAACACATAAGATGCAAATAAGTTCCAAATAACATAAAGAAGACACAAGCGCAATAAAAAGATAAAAGCACATGCTTGTGTCCAACCCATGCAAATCCCGGAGAGAACCTAATAGAACTACTTCTCCCCCTTTGGCATCGAGACGCCAAAAAGGGAAAAGAGCATAACTAACGAGCCCATAGAGATCACTCGGAGTCTTCTTCCATGTCATCATCCCCTTCTTGGTTGTAGTCCTCATCGAAAAGGTTCATGGGAGCCTTGCCGGTGTTGCGAGACGAAGAAGGCAATGAAGTCACATCCGCATAATCAGCCCAAGGAAAGACGTCTTGGTTCCATTGTTGAAGAGGGACCGTGTCGGACGAAGATGAGGAGATAATAGGAATGCCATCTTCATCTTCTTCCGGAGGAGGAGTAATGTTACCATTGTTCATTTTGCGCAATTCCTTGATCATCATGTTTTGGTTGCTCAAAATGTGCTTCTCTCTCACATATGACCCGTGGTTCTCCTTGTGAATTGCAATATCCATGCAAAGCAATTTTCTCTTCCACCAAGAGAGCTTGCTCACTTCCGAGTTCACTTTGGCCCTTCCTTGAAGATGTGAGGGAGGGTCGGCATTCTTGCTTCTCCTTTTGGGCAATGGGGCATCGGACGCCGCTTCCTCGTCACTAGATTGTGGAGGAGGTGCACGAGAGGAAGACGGTTGCTTGGTGTGCTTTGTAAGTTGATGGAGAGTGCCCTTGGCATGCTTGGTGAGGCGAGAGCGATCAATGGTGGGCACCTTGAGGAGGATGAACTTCATCACATAAGGGGCATAAAGAGGGTTCTTGTGCTAAAAAGTGGCCCAATGCATCTCACACTTGATGAAATCCATAACATCAACTTCTTGGCCATGACAATCCGGACCGGCTTGGAGAACCTTGTAAGCATGATATAAGAGGTTGACAAGCCCTCCTCGAATGGCATCCACATTCCCGGCTTGAGGAGCAAGACTAAGCCGAACCATGCGAAGGAAAATGTTGAAAGTGGGGAGGAGGTCTTGATTAGAGCCAACAGATGATGCAACTGAGTAGACAGGGCGCAAACGGCGCTTGTTGTAGGCAGCCCCTTCACCATGCATCCTCATCCCAACCGGAGTAGTGGCCCCCCTGAACGCATAACCCAAACAGGTGCCAAACTCCACAAAGTTGGAGGTGCATTTGTGAGAACCGGTCATCCAAGTCATGGTGACATCTTCATCATTATCAAACACCACAGTGGCAAAGAACTGCTGAACAAGCTGAATATCATAGTCTTGATGGGTTAAGAGATGAGCTTCTCAAGACCAAGCTTCCGAGCAATCCACACAGCCTCCTGAAAGTATGGTTTCTTGTTCAATGCCTCAAGTGTCGAGGTGTTGCTCCCACGGAACAGGGATAGTCACCCTCGAGGGAAGTTCGTGAAGGGGGACTGAACACGTTAGCCAACAACCCTCAACCGGCCCGGCGACGGTGCTCGTCGTGCCTGTAGAGGGGTAACACGACAGAGATGGACTCAAGCCCGTACCCAGGTTCACGGCCCTCAGGAGGAGGTAAGACCGCTACTCCTGCTTGTCTGTATTGCTCTGTAGGGGGTACAGCACAATGAGCTTGCCGAGGGCTCGGTGGCGGCAGCGCAGAGCTCAAAGAGGGAAGCAATGGTCTTCTTCCTCCTCGAGTCTGCTAAGCTAGGCTAAGCTATGGTGCCAGTAGGCGAGTGATTTGTCGATCGGCCCTCACCTGCTACGGAGGTGCTCCCCCTCCTTATATAGGCGCCCCGGGCCTCATCCCTGCGTGCTGCGCAGTGGAAGGGTTCCCACATGGCGACGAAACGGTGGAGCGGGGTGCACCGCAGCTGGGTTGTCCATGGACTCGGTCCATGGTCGTAAAGTCTGCCTTCGTGACAGAAAAGCCGCCGCCTTCGCTGGGCGGCCAGCTGGTACTGCTGGGATCGTGGGGGTGCCCACGGTGACGTCGTCCTTGGAGCGTAGCGCCGGCCAACTGCTTTATCACCAAAGAGGAAACCCTCGTAAGCCGGCGCAGGGGACACAACTTTGTTGACTCCTTTAATCACCAAAACGGCAACTGCTGCGCCGTCGTCATCGCGCGCAGACGGGCGCGTCACTCTGCGGCGCGGCAGTGGCCATGTGCGCCTTGCAGTGGTTCCTTCGGAGCGAAGTATCTCCACAGGGCTGGGGCGGCCTGTGGAGGGATTGGTGTTGACCCCTCTCCAGGGGAGAGGGCCCTGTAGAGGAGCAGCCTCGGGAGGGGCCTCGTCAGGCCTTCGCTGCCCTCTTCAGCCCTCCCGAGGGATTTTCCTCTCGAGGGTCTCTCCAAGCGCTTTGCTCGGTCCTTAGCCGTTTCAACGACTCTGTCGCGTGTGAGGGTTGTGGAGAGTGGGCTCTACACACCCTTGATCTCACTGGGCCGACAGTAGCCCCCGGGCCCATGACGGGCACGGCGAGGCCCATCGGGTCCAGACGAAGCGTCGTGGGTCCAATATGTCCGGCCGGCCCGTGACACGCGTCGCTCGGAGATGAGTTTGCGGCGACTCGGTTTCTCCGGTAGAAACGTGCGTCGTGGGGGGTCCCACCACGATCACCACGACCGCGCCTTGGTAACTGTCCAAATGCGGTATAAAGCTGCGCGCCGGTCCGAACCGCAGTCATTACTCACTTCTGTGCTCCAGCCTTCCAACTCTCGACCTCCTAGCTTTCCTTCTCCGGCGAACTCTTTGCTCCTTCTTCTCCTTGTCCTTCCGCGCCCTTCTTCTTCTTGGGCGATGGGCGGACCCAAAGGCAAGGCGGCGATGTCCACGCTCCCCTCCGATGCGCAGGGCGAAGAGGCGCTTGGCCCCGCCCTGATCGGGGTGCGCGTCGATGCGGCGGCGCTGGGCAAGATTCAGCACCTGGTCGCCGGGAAGACCAATGAGCATGGCGCCAGCGCCATCCAGGCCGCGAGGCACGGCCGCCTTCCGACGGGGTTTTTCCCCATTTTCCTCCACACTCTCTTCGCCGGACTGGTGCCTCCGTATTCGCCTTTCCTCGAGGCCGTCCTGGAGTTCTACCAGATCCACCTTCTCCACCTACACCCCAACGCCGTCCTCGTGCTCTCCATCTTCGCCTACCTGTGTGAGGCGTATCTGGGCGTGCAGCCCTCGGTGGCCCTCTTCCGGAGCTTCTACGCGCTCCGGAACACCGCGAAGGCCGAGCGGACGGGGTGCGTGTCCTTCCGCATTGCGGACGGCATGGGGGACGTCTACATCCCCATGTCGTGGAGCGACGACAAACCCGTCACGGCGGTGTCGAAGAAGGTTGACGACTTCAGGCAGAAGTGGTTCCTCATCGGCGTCAAATCGCAAAGCTCCTTTCTCGAGGTCCCGGAGGCGCCGCCCGTGAAGAACACCCATTGGGGGAAGCAGGCCTTCCAGGGCCCGAAGATAGGAAGCCTCGTGGCGCGCATGAGGACGCTTCGGGAGAACGGCCTCACCGGCCAGATGATCGCGGAGGACTTCGTGCGCCGCCGCATCGCTCCTCTGCAGGCGCACAAGAAGCCGATGTGGATGTACGCGGGCCCCTCCGACTCGATGCGACTCCACCCCTGCAACCATCTCCCCGCTGTCGTCGAGACCATCATGGGCGGCCTCTTCATCAACCCCGACGTGTCCGTGGCGGTTGCGGCGGAGCTGAGGCCTCTTCATCAGATAAACCTGGCCTCGCGCCTGGCGATTCTGGAGCGGATGCCCAGCTTCACCCCACTAGGCCTGGCGGGGGAAGAGGAGGAAGATGGGCCCATGCCCGTGGCGAGGGGGCAGGACGCTGCGGATTCGCCGTACGCGTCTGACGCTGAGCAGGGCGACGCTGCGGCTGGGGCCGTTCCCTCTGCAGGCGGAGCGAGCTCGTCAAGGGCCTCGCCCCCTCCTGAGGAGGTCTTCGAGCTTTCCTCCGGCGACGACGAGGATGAGGCCGGGGCGGGGCGACAGGAGCCCCGAACCAAGGCGGCCCACGACAGGCCTGCCAGGGAGCCCCCAAGCACTTCCCTCAAGAGGAAAGCTGAGGCGGCTCCTGAGGGATCCGGAGTCCGGGCCACGCCTTCTTGGCGTTCGTCCGGCATGGCGTGGGTTGACACCCGCACCAAGAAGACAGGGTAAGTGTTCTTGGTCTTGATTTTCTCCTTCGGTCTTTGCTCGTCTCCTCCCCCTGACCGATTTTCTTGTCTTCTGCCAGCGACCCGGCGCCTGCAAAGCGCCGTAGGCTCCGCAAGGCCGCGGACGTGAAGAAGGCCGCTTCAGAGGCCGCGGCAGAGGCCGCCACAGAAGAGGCCTCGAGGCCTGCGGAGGAAACCCCCGCAGGCCCTCACGGGGACACTCCCCAGGCCGAGGCCACCGCGCCGCCTCTGGAGGAAAAATGCCCCGAGGAACAGGTGGAGAAGGCGGCCACTCCGCCGCGCGCTGCGACCCCGCCAGCACGGCAGGAGGCCGCGGCAGACACTACTTCGGCCCCGAGCCCGCCGAACGTCGACGAGGCAGTGGGGGCTGAACTCCCACTGCCCCCGCCAAGCACCACGGCAGAGGAGGAAGCGGCAGCTGTGGAGCAGGCCTTTCCTGCCCCGGGGGCCCAGGGCGAGGTGCCTCCTGAGGGGGGCAACGCCGGCGCGCAGGACGCGGGCGCCGGAGCGGAGGACGCGCCTCCGAGCCCCCGAGTCCGCGCAGAAGCTCCCCGCTCCAAGCTTGACGCGGGAGCAGGGCCCTCCGCCCCGGGCGAGGCCTCCCGGGCCCTTGTCCTCGGAAGCTGGGACTGGAGCAGGGGGCGACGCGACGTCGCCTTCCGCTTGGTGCGGGAGTCTCTGGAGGGGCTGGAGGCTCACCTTGCCCAGGAGGACGGGGAGCTCGCCCGGCAGAGGGACGAGCTCGTAGAGGCTTGGGCCGCATTCCACGCGGCCGGGGAGACTCGCCGACGGAGCGACCAGGCCTTGCAGGCGGAGCGCGAGGAGGCGCTGCGTTTCGCAGAGGAGGTCCGCGAGGGCGCCATGCGCGACGCCGAGGAGCTTCTGCAGCCCCTGAAGGCTGAGCGCCAGGCAGCGGCGGAAGACTTGGCCGCGGCCAGGGCGGAGCGGGAGGCTGTGGAGCACTCCCTGGCGGCCAAACACCACGGGCTTGTCGAGCTTGAGGCTAAGATCCTCGCCGACTCTGAGACCGTGCGGACCGCCCTGGAGGGGGTCCGCGCGAGCTTGGACGCCAGGGGCCGGAGTCTGGGCGAGCGCGAGGAGGACGTGCGCCGCCGCGACGAGCAGCTGGCCCTGCGGGAGCAGGAGCTGTCGGGGCAGCGCGCTGCCCTCGAGGCCCGTGAAGAGAGCCTGGCTGCAGCGCTCAGCAAGCACGAGCTTGACGTGTCCACCCACAAGAAGGGCGTGGAACGCTTCAACGCTAGGTTCGCCCAGCGGAAGGAGGAGGCGGCGAAGATGCTCGAGGAGTGGGAGAAGGCGTTCCGCACCGCCGTCTCTCGCGACTACAGCGAGAAGTTCACCAAGCAGGAGAGCCGCTTCAAGAAGAAGCTTGGCGAGAGCGGAGCCCGGATCCACCAGCTCGAGAACCTGAACGCTACCCTCGTCGCCAAGGTGAAGCGCGAAGCGGATCGCCGCCGCGCCGCTGAGGAGGCCCGCAAGCGCACGGAGCAGGACCTCGCCTCCCTCATGGCCGACATGGAGGAGATGAACCAGCAGGTGGGCCCTGCCGTGGAGAAGGCGGTGGAGGCGGTCGAGAGCGCCAAGGCGGCGCAGGTGCTGTCGCAGCAGCGGGAGCGCATGTTCCAGTCCTTGGTGGGCCGGGGCCGCGAGCTCGCCGCGAAGCTGGGAGTGGATGCGCCGGCCGTTCCCCTTCAAGGCAACTCCGACGCCGCCACCTACCTCATGTACTTCGAGCAGCTCTTCTCAGCGCTCGAGGGCCCTGCCGCCGAGCTCCGCGACGTCGTCGATGAGGAGTGCCGCCAGCTCCTGGCGGTGGCGGTCGACCGCATCTTTACCAACCTCCAGAACCTCCAGCCTGGCTTCGACTTCACCACGGTGGCCGAGCCTCTCGAGGGGGAGAAGGGGTGGAAGATCTCCAACTCCATCCGCGACCAGGTCGACGACTTCTGCAGCCGCTTCAAGCGGGCTGCAGCGGAGGACGCTGGCGGCGAGGAGGGCGGCGATAAGGAGGGCGAGCCTGAAGGAGAAGAGTCCGGGGAGGACGACGGCGATGCCTCTGCTTGATCTCTTTCCTGAAATGCCATGCGCTTGTAGCGTTGTAGGGATGTTTGCTTTAAAGACTTTTGCTTTGTAGTTTGTAATATACTTCATACTTTTAAGCATGTGCTGCTAAGTCCGTGTGTGTGCCCCTCGAGGGCCTTTTGCTTTACTTCCATGTCTTTTTCGCTCTGCGTCGCTTGGACCCTTCTCCTCGCGCTATGACTCCGCCGCTGCGGTATGCTCGAGCAATGACTCGGCAAGGCCGGGGGGAGTTTAAGGCTTAGAGAGGTAGGAGCCCTCGAGTCGCGATGCTCAGGTCCCCCCTTTGACGCGCAAGCAGTCCATGGAGAGTGAGGGAAAAGGGACGCTCGAGGGACGCAGAGTGCTCGTGAGAGAGATACGAAGATTCTCCTGGTGTGAGCAGGGAACTTAGCTTCGCGAGGCTTTTCGCCCTGCGTAGGACTCCTCTGGCGATGCCTTTCCCCCCAGGGGCCGAGCTTTTCCTCCACAGGACCTGGAGAGACTCTTGTTCCCTGTGGCGAACCAAAACGCTAGAACATGGTAGTAAGGACTCATGCGCGCTTATAGGTTACCTCATGGGTGCCTCGCGAGGAGAGAGAGTACCAAGGTCCTTTGGAGAGGTGGCGTGTATCCGGGAGCATGCCCTTTAGCCAGAGCTCAGGGTCCCTTGGATTTTGTAGTGCTGCTGGGGTGCTCTTGGGCACAGGCACCGTACTCAGCCCCCGCTCGCGAGGTGCGCATGGGAAGAATATAAGCGCACATGTGAAAGTAAATGACGAAAGTAAAACTTGCCATCGAAATATTACACAGCGGTGCCTCAACGCTGAGTTCACTTAGGAACGAAATTGCGCCTTAGCGCATAGTTCACTTGGAACGAAAATGGCGCCGGAGCGCAATGTTCACTTGGGAACGAATTCGGTTCATTACACTTGGGTTTGCCAAGCTAACGTTCCTTCCATGTCGAGGCATGGGGACCACCCATTAGTGGCAGAGGTTCACTGCGGCCTGCGGGGGCTCATTTGCAGGAGAGCTCGGAGGGCTGACCCTCGGGAGAAGCTTGGAGAAGCTTGGAGGTGAAGCCGTGAGCTTCCCTCTAGAGACAAAAAATGCCTGGCGTGACTATGATCACGGGTAGAATTTGCGCAGATGTGCGATGTTCCACGGGTTCTTGACGGGGATGCCGTCTTCGGTCTCGAGGCGTACTGCGCCAGGCCTGGCGATGTGGGAGACCCTGTAGGGGCCTTCCCACATCGGCGAGAGCTTGTGGAGGCCTTCTCTGGAGAGGATTCGCCTGAGGACGAGATCGCCCGCCTCAAGAGTGCGTGAGCGCACATGGCGGCTGTGGTAGCGTCGCAGATCTTGCTGGTACTTTGCCGCTCTGAGGGCGGCCCGGCGGCGCAGGCCCTCGAGAAACAGCAGGTCGTCGTTGTGGAGGCCCTCTTGGGTGTCCTCGTTGAAGGCAAGGACCCGTGGGGATCCATGCTTGATTTCTGCGGGGAGGACAGCTTCAGCTCCGTAGACAAGGGCGAACGGCGTTTCGCCCGTAGGCCTTGAAGCGGTTGTGCGCATGGACCAGAGCACAGATGGGAGCTCATCGATCCAGCCCTTGCCGTGACCCTTGAGGATGTTGAAGCTTCTGGTCTTGAGGCCCTTGAGGACTTCTGCGTTCGCTCGCTCGGCTTGACCGTTGCTGCGTGGATGAGCCACCGAGGCGAAGCAGATCTTGACGCCGAGCTTTTCACAGTAGGCTCGGAAGATGCCGCTGGTGAATTGCGAGCCATTGTCAGTGATGATGCGGTTAGGCACTCCGAAGCGGCAGACCAAGCTCCTGATGAATTTCACCGCGGCTCCGGCTGGTATGGTGCGCACTGGTTCCACTTCGGCCCACTTGGTGAACTTGTCGATGGCCACGAAGAGGAAGCGATAGCCCCCCTGCGACTTCGGGAAGGGGCCCAGGATATCGAGCCCCCAGACCGCGAACGGCCAGGAGAGCGGGATGGTCTGGAGCCCCAGCGCCGGCTGATGAATTTGCTTGGCGTGGAACTGGCAGGCGTCGCAGGCTTGGACGATGGTGACCGCATCTTGAAGCACTTGTGGCCAGTAGAATCCGTTCCTGAAGACCTTGCCCGCGAGGGTGCGCGCACACGAGTGGTGGCCGCACTCCCCGCTATGGATGTCCTTGATCAGCGTTCGGCCTTCCTCGGGGGGGACGCATTTGAGCGCGATGCCATTCGGGCGCTTGCGGTATAGGTCTCCCTCGAGGATGCAGTAGGATTTCGCTTGTCGAGCGATCCGCTCTGCTTCCGCGTCCTCTTCAGGGAGGATCCCCTTCGCCAAGTAATCCTTGAGTTCGTCAATCCAGCCTGTGTCCTGGTGGGCTGCCGTCAGCAACAGACGCTCCCCGGTGTGGGGACCACAGTCAGGTGCCCCAGCGATAGGAGCTGGTGGGAGTGCTTCGTCTGTGCTTGCAGCTGTGGCCTCTTGAGGCTGCTTGATGGATGCCTTGGCGAGCCTTTCTTCAAAGACGCCGGCCTGCTGGGGTTGCCTTCTCGAGGCTCGCTTGGCGATGTCGTCAGCCTCCTGGTTCTCTTTCCTCGGGATATGCATAAGCTCCATGCCCCTGA
This sequence comes from Poa annua, assembly GCA_026929855.1. Classification (NCBI taxonomy): domain Eukaryota; kingdom Viridiplantae; phylum Streptophyta; class Magnoliopsida; order Poales; family Poaceae; genus Poa; species Poa annua. The sequence continues at coordinate 81,462,269 of CM049433.1, forward strand.
AGTGCTTCTCGAGCTTGCGGACCTCTTCAAGGTATGCGGCCATGTGGTCGTCTTTAGGCGTGTAGCTCTTGTTGGAGAAGTTGACGAGCAACTGGGAGTCTCCCTTGACGAGTAGGTGCTTGACGCCTAGAGCGATGGCGGCCCTTAAGCCAGCGAGGAGGCCCTCGTACTCAGCGATGTTGTTGGAGATCTTGTCAATCGTGAAGCACAACTGGACAGCGTAGTAGAGCTTGTCGCCCTTGGGCGAGGTTAGGACGACGCCTGCCCCGCCGTTTCGGCAGGCAAAGGCTCCGTCGAAGTGCATGGTCCAGTGGCTGGGCATTGTGTCTCCAGAGGGCTCGGCCTCTTCTCCCCGAGGCTCCTCAGGGCTTGGGTCAGTCCATTCGGCGATGAAGTCAGCCAGCGCTCGTCCCTTGATGACTCTTGTAGTGTCGAAGCGTAAGTTGAATGGCTGCAGCTCTATGTTCCATCCCGCGACACGATCTGTGGCGTTGGGGTTGCGCAGAATCTGCTCCAGGGGGAAAGAAGTGACCACCGTGATGGGGGTGGCCCTGGAAGTAATGTCTCAGCTTCCCGGAGGCGATGAGGAGAGCGACGAGAAGCTTCTGCTGCATTGGGTACCGCTCCCGAGCATCCCGCAGTACCGTACTGACAAAGTACACGGGGTGCTCGACAAGGGTTGTCGAGGGGGGTGCAGCGTCGATTCTCTGTGGAGACTTGCCTGTGGAGGGGTCTCGGTAAGGGTGTTGGGAGCAGACTCGACTTGAGGCTGTGGGCCTGGCAGTGGGTCTGTGGAGTCTGCTCCTTCGCCGATTTCTTTGTCGGCCGGCTTTGGGCTTGGAGTGGCGGCACTCTTCTTGGGGAGGACTGGCCCTTCCCTCTCGACCACCAGGACAGCGCTTGTGGTCTGAGGAGTGGCTGATAGGTACAGCTTCAGATGTTCGCCTGCCCTGGGGGCCACCATGACTGGTGGGCTGGCCAAATATCTCTTTAGGTCTTCGAAAGCCTTGTCCGCCTCGGGGGTCCACTTGAATGTGCCGGATCTCTTCATGATCTTGAAGAATGGCAGGGCTCTCTCGCCGAACTTAGAGATGAAGCGGCCCAGACTAGCCATACAGCCTGCTAGGCGCTGCATGTCCTTGAGCCGGCGAGGAGGCTGCATCGCTTCTATGGCCTTGATCTTGTCGGGGTTTGCTTCTATGCCGCGGTGGGACACGAGGAATCCGAGGAGTTTGCCTGAAGGCACCCCGAAGACGCACTTGGCGGGGTTTAGCTTGATGTTCACCTTGCGCAGGCTGGCAAAGGTTTCCTCGAGATCCTTCAAGAGTGTATCTCCCTCGCGAGACTTGACCACGATGTCGTCGACATATGCCTCTGCATTTCTACCCATCTGTGCCCCCAAGGCTATTCTCATGAGCCTCTAGAAAGTGGCGCCGACGTTCTTCAGGCCGAAAGGCATGCAAGTGTAGCAGTACACACCACAAGGGGTGAGGAATGCTGTCTTCTCCTCGTCCTCTTTAGCCATTTTGATCTGGTGATAACCAGAGAAGGCGTCCAGAAAACAGAGGAGGTCGCAGCCAGCGGTGGAGTCCACGATCTGGTCTATCCTCGGCATGGGGTATGGGTCCTTGGGGCAGGCCTTGTTGACGTCGGTGTAGTCGATGCAGAGTCGGCCTCCTCCAGCGGGTTTTGGGACAACCACGCCGTTGGAGAGCCAGGTGGGATGTGCGACTTCACGGACGACATTTGCCGCTCTTAGCTTCTCTACTTCCTTGACGATGAATGCTTGCTTCTCGGGGGCTTGCTTGCGTGCTTTTTGCTTGACGGGGCGTGCGTCCGGACACACGGCTAAGTGGTGCTCGATCACCTCCCTCGGTACACCGGACATATCTGACGGAGTCCATGCGAACATGTCAGAGTTTGCCCGGAGGAAGGCGACGAGCGCGCTTTCCTATTTGGGAGGCAGGGCAGCGCCTATGGTGACGCTGGCCCTGGAGCCCTCAGCCCCCGAACCACTGGTGTCCAGCGACACCTTCTTCGTGGCGGCTTGCTCCTGGGAGAACACTTGCTTCTTCTTCTTGGGCCTCTCGAGAGGCTCCATGTCCTCGTCAGCCGGGAATGCCATGGCCGCGGCCTTGTAGGCGCTCTCGACAGCGCGCGTGGCGTCCAGGATATGACCATGGATGGCGATAGTGCCAGCGCTGCCGGGGATCTTGACCATGTTGTAGGCATGGTGCGTGATGGCCATGAACTTCGCGAGGGCGGGATAGCCGAGGATGGCGTTGTACGGCAGGCCGATGTGGGCGACGTCGAAGTCGATCAGCTCCGTGCGGTAGTTCTTCTGCGTGCCGAAGGTGACGGCCAGCCGGACCTGCCCCAGGGGTTCGATTGAACCACTGGTGACCCCTGTGAATGGCCTGGAGGGCATGAGCCACTCGTAAGGCACCTGGAGAGTCTCGAAGGTCTCGACAGAGATGACGTTCAGGCCTGCTCCTCCATCAATGAGCGTCTTGGAGACGGTGATGTTGTTGATGGTGGGGGAGCAGACCAGGGGGAGGGTTCCCACAGTCCTGGTCGACTTGGGGTGGTCCTTGGCGTCGAAGGCGATGGTGTACTGGGACCACTTGAGGGGCCTGGAGGTCTCGGTGCTTGGGAGCGCGGCATTGAGCTCGCGGGCGAACTGCTTGAACTGGTTGTTCGATTTGGGTGCCTGGGCTCCTCCGAGGATGCAGGCCATAGCCCCCCTCGGGGCCTGGTAGCCTCCATCTTCCTCGTCAGGGAGGTTGTTGTTCTTCTCGGCGGCGTTGGCCAGAGTGCCTGGCGGCTTCTGATAGCCGCCACCGCGTCCGCCTCTGCCGTCCCTACGGTAGCCACGGCCTCTGCCGCGGCTCCCGTTGCCTTCTTCGCGCCCGCGCTCTTGGCCTAACCTCTTGAGGTCGTAGCAGTCGTCTGTGGCGTGGCCGCGCCTGTTGTGGTAGACGCAGAACGGACGGTTGTCCGCTTCCTTGTCGCCAGGCTCAGGAGAGCCTCTGCGGGCGCTTTTGGCGGCTGGCTCTGCAGCCAGGACGGCGGTGGTCTTGCGCTTGGTCTCCTCACGCTTCTTGTGGCTCTTGGATCCCTCAGCCAGGTCATCCGTCCGCTGGCTCATCTTGACGAAGAGGAGCCCCTCTTCAGCCTTGGCGCACTTGTCAGCGAGGTCGAACAGCTTCACCACAGAGGTGAGCTTATCGTGAATGCCCAGCTTCTCAAGCATCCGGCGATTTGTGACGCCCTCAGTCCCCCTACCTGGCGCGCCAAATGTCGAGGTGTTGCTCCCACGGAACAGGGATAGTCACCCTCGAGGGAAGTTCGTGAACGGGGACTGAACACGTTAGCCAACAACCCTCAACCGGCCCGGCGACGGTGCTCGTCGTGCCTGTAGAGGGGTAACACGACAGAGATGGACTCAAGCCCGTACCCAGGTTCACGGCCCTCAGGAGGAGGTAAGACCGCTACTCCTGCTTGTCTGTATTGCTCTGTAGGGGGTACAGCACAATGAGCTTGCCGAGGGCTCGGTGGCGGCAGCGCAGAGCTCAAAGAGGGAAGCAATGGTCTTCTTCCTCCTCGAGTCTGCTAAGCTAGGCTAAGCTATGGTGCCAGTAGGCGAGTGATTTGTCGATCGGCCCTCACCTGCTACGGAGGTGCTCCCCCTCCTTATATAGGCGCCTCGGGCCTCATCCCTGCGTGCTGCGCAGCGGAAGGGTTCCCACATGGCGACGAAACGGTGGAGCGGGGTGCACCGCAGCTGGGTTGTCCATGGACTCGGTCCATGGTCGTAAAGTCTGCCTTCGTGACAGAAAAGCCGCCGCCTTCGCTGGGCGGCCAGCTGGTACTGCTGGGATCGTGGGGGTGCCCACGGTGACATCGTCCTTGGAGCGTAGCGCCGGCCAACTGCTTTATCACCAAAGAGGAAACCCTCATAAGCCGGCGCAGGGGACACAGCTTTGTTGACTCCTTTAATCACCAAAACGGCAACTGCGGCGCCGTCGTCATCGCGCGCAGACGCGCGCGTCACTCTGCGGCGCGGCAGTGGCCATGTGCGCCTTGCAGTGGTTCCTTCGGAGCGAAGTATCTCCACAGGGCTGGGGCGGCCTGTGGAGGGATTGGTGTTGACCCCTCTCCAGGGGAGAGGGCCCTGTAGAGGAGCAGCCTCGGGAGGGGCCTCGTCAGGCCTTCGCTGCCCTCTTCAGCCCTCCCGAGGGATTTTCCTCTCGAGGGTCTCTCCAAGCGCTTTGCTCGGTCCTTAGCCGTTTCGACGACTCTGTCGCGTATGAGGGCTGTGGAGAGTGGGCTCTGCACACCCTGGATCTCACTTGGCCGACATCAAGGTCCAACACCTTTTGCTCACATACCATGTGCTTCTCAATGCGGGCATAGATCTCATGCATAATCAGTTGCTGCTCTCTCCTTGGGAAATTGGGGTCGGTGGTGTTGGGTGCCAAATCATAGAACTGCTGTGATCTCATCCGACGGAGATCAATCTTCCCCATGCCCAAAACAGTGGTGATGGAGTCAAAACGAGCTTGCTCGGCCTCTTCTTCATCATCAAACCCACCTAGGGCAGCACGCCTTGTAGCTTCTTCATCTATGGTACTCTGCTGTCTCAGGCGGCCAGTATTGCTGTCATATAAGAGCGTGTCCCTTGTCTGAGCATGTTCTTTCCTTGGTGTCTTGTGGGGATTCGAGGCGGAAGATTTTGTCCTCTGACCTGTGAAATATAGAGCAGAGGGATAGCATGGAGGTAAGCTTGCATGTCCGGGAAGGCCAAAGAAAGAAAACAATTGTGTCAAGTTTTCCCTCAGGTTTGTCCTAGGCCGGAGTTTTCGGTCACAGGGGGCGGAGTTTCCGGCCGACACCGGAGTCTCCGGTCCTGGAGGACCGGAGTTTCCGGCCTGTGACTGGGGACTTCAATCTAGTGCAAAACTAAGGGGAATCATGGCACAACTAATTTTATAGAGTGTACATTGCCAACATACAGGTTCTACACCAAGAAGCACAAGCAAATCTTCTCTCAAAACAAGATCTAGAGTGAAAACCTAGAGAGAGAGAGAGAAGATGAACCTTTGCCCGACATGGTGGAGGTCAAATGGAGGGGAGAAGATTCCCCAACACTTGGAAGGTGGAGGAGCCGGTGGCACGGCGGAATCTGGCGGCGGGGAGCAGCCGGAGAAGCACTTCGAAGCGGCGGCGGCGGCTGGGGAGAGATTGGGGTCGGGGGTGAGGGAGGAGTTGTGAGCCAACTCCTCACCCCGATCCCCTTTTGGATCCAGCGAAACTGCCTAGACCGGAGTTTCCGGCCTAAACGCACCGAAGTCTCTGGCCTAAGCCAGAGAGTCCGGGGTTTAGGGCGGAAACTTCAGTCTGACCGGAGTTTCCGGCCCAGAGGACCGGAGTTTCCGGCCCCACCGATTAAAAAATGCCAGATTTTGTTGTTGGACTAGCAAGATGCAAGAGGAGCAAGTTTTAGATGAGATAGGCCTGGGATAAGACACAAAGTCACTGGAGATGGTACTTCACACTCAAACTTTGTAAGGGGCATAAAAATCAAATAAGAAGCATCATTTGAGTGTGTTTTCCATAAAGACCAACGGATAGGCAACAAGGCCATAAAGCTCCAAAAAGATCAAATCTTCACAAAGAAGATGTCGGTGGCCGAGGCCACCATGTATGAGTGTATGTGGTGTGACACCGCGAAGATATATCTTGGGTTCACCGCCACTACTCGCCATTTAAGCCCACAATTCATAAAATGAACAATAGAGACAAAATGAGTTCTTACTATCGGCAAAATGGGGGGAGGGATAGTCCAATGGATTAGGACCGCACTCCCCCTATGTCCATGCCTACACCTATACCAAATATATAGCTAAGATGGAGGTGTGCATGCAAGGTAGTCAACCAACGCTCCTCGAATCCACGATATTTAGCTCATGCCGCAAAAATGTGAACCTTGCTTAATCAAGTGGCTTCGTGAACATATCGGCAAGTTGAATCTTCTTGGGAATATAACCAAGCTCAATGTCACCCCGATTGATGTGATCACGAATGAAATGATAACGAATCTCAATATGCTTCGTTCTTGAATGCTCCACCGGGTTGTGACCAATCTTGATGGCACTTTCATTGTCACATAAAAGAGGCACTTTGTCACAATGGACACCGTATTCCTTTAAAGTTTGCCTCATCCATAACAATTGAGTGCAAGCACTAGCGGCCGCCACATATTCGGCTTCGGTGGTGGATAGAGATATGCAATTTTGCTTCTTGGAGGACCAACTCACCAAGGACTTACCAAGGAATTGACATGTACCGGAAGTTGACTTCCTATCATCCTTGCAACCGGCCCAATCCGAATCCGTGTAACCGGCAAGAGAGAAGTTTGACCCCCGGATACCACAAACCAAACCTTGGGGTATAAACCAAATATCGGAAGATTCAATTCACCGCAATTAAGTGGCTTTCTTTAGGAGCTGCTTGGTACCTTGCACACACTCCTACACTTAACACAATATCGGGTCTAGATGCAGAAAGATAAAGCAAAGAACCAATCATAGAGCGATAGAGTTTTTGATCGACATCTTTACCCTTTGGACTAAGTTCAAGATGACATTTGGTGTCCATAGGAAACCTCTTCTCTTTAGCATCTTGCATCTTGAACCTCTTGAGCATGTCTTGGATATATTTGGCTTGTGAGATGAAAGTCCCTCCACTCAATTGCTTGATTTCAAAACCAAGGAAGAACTTCAACTCTCCCATCATGGACATCTCGAACCTATCGGTCATAAGCTTTGAAAATTCATCATTAAAAGCTTTGTTAGATGAGCCAAAAATAATATCATCAACATAAAGTTGGCATATGAAAAGCTCCCCTTTTACTCTCTTGGTAAAGAGAGTGGGATCGATTTGCCTCACTTCAAAGCCACGGTCTAGTAATAGTTCTCTTAGGTGCTCATACCAAGCACGAGGTGCTTGTTTGAGACCATAGAGGGCTTTATCAAGTTTATAGACATGGTTTGGGAAGTGTGGGTCCTCAAATACCGGTGGTTGCTTAACATATACCAACTCCTTCAAGGGACCATTAAGAAAGGCACTTTTCACATCCATTTGTTGCAACTTAAAATTGTGATGTGATGCATATGCAAGAAGGATACGGATGGACTCAAGGCGATCCACGGGAGCATAGGTCTCTCCAAAATCAATGCCTTCAACTTGAGAGTACCCTTGAGCTACCAATCTTGCCTTGTTCCTCACAACCATTCCATGTTCATCTTGCTTATTCTTGAATATCCACTTGGTGCCTATAACATTTTGACAATCTTTTGGCTTTTCCACTAGATTCCACACTTTGTTGCGCTTGAAGTTGTTGAGTTCTTCATGCATGGCTTCTAACCAATCCGGATCTTCAAGAGCTTCAAAGACTTTCTTTGGTTCCACCATAGAGATATGAGCTTGATGTTCACTAAAGCTTGCCAATTGACCTCTTGTGGAGACCTTGCGAGATACATCACCAATGATGGCTTCAAGCTTCGGGACAATTGCTTCTGTGCCCCGGTTCTCTCTAGTTTATCCGTTTGTGCCATACCCGCGTAGTTTCTCTCTTCTGTGCCCCGTTTGGCTCGGAAATCGGCCAAACGCTCCGTTGCCCTCTAGTCAACCGTCACTTGGCCTGACTGGTGGGGTCGGCCTGGCGCGGCTCGGTTGGGATTTCCTGGGGTCGGCTTGTGTGCGGCTCGGTTGGGATTTCCTGGGGTCGGCGTGGGGTCAGAGCGTGGGGTCGGAGCGTGGGGTCGGCGTGGGGCCGGGGCACTTGTTTAATCCTTCGCTACCGCCGATGGGGCCCAGGTGATCTTTCTCCCTGCCTCACTGCTGCCGCCGAGAGAACCCCCGAGGAACCCCCAAGAACAGAGCAATAGAAGTTGGATTGAGGGCGGAGAGCAGGGTGATTGAAGGCGCAAAGGACCTCCATCGCCATCGCCATTGTCGTCGCCCGCCCGTCTCCCGTGGACCGTCGAGAAGGAGGGACAAGCAAGGAGCTCCATCGTCATCGCCATTGTACGGCCGCCTTCGCTGTTTGGGGTTTTTTGGTCGCCGGCGGTTCCAGCTGCAGTCCATCAACTCCATTTCGATGGTCAGTGCTATCTTCTCTACATGTTTCATTTTCTTGTTTGGTGCATTATATGTGAGTAGATTTGATTTTCTTTTTGGCTTGCGGAATGGGGAAAACCCCAGGTTCCGCCTGTTTATCTGATTTTAAATTTCATTTGTTAAAATAGGATTCCTATAGCGATAGCGATGGCGTCGATTACTATGCTATGTGCCTTTACGAAGCAACTTTCTGTCGCACACTAACTCGTCGTTCCAATACTTTCAAAGTCCCGATGAAACACGGTTACAAAAGGGCCGTTGTAAGTATTGCCTTTCAAATTTGAGGGAATGTCATTTGTTTTTCCATCAATGAGTGTCTTCATAGTTTCTCCGGTTTTGTATTACATGTAGATTCTGCCATGCCCTTCAAGATATCTTCTAGAGAGCCAGCCAATTGGCCCTCATAAGAACTGGATGGAGGCTAGGTGTCCGAACGGAGACCAGTACTTCTTCTACCTGGATAGGTGGGTATTTGAAAATGAAACAGATCAGAGCTATCTCGGTAAGCGGCTAAGTGGTAGCCTGAACATCCATCAGTACACGGAGATCTGTGGAACGCAGTGGAGAGCACTATGTGAATGCTACGGCATCGAGGAGGGCGATGTTGTCAAATTCACTTGGAATGCAGATCAGCATTTGTTCAATGTTGAAGTGACTAACGAGAACAATGCTGCAAAACCTTTTGTGCAACACACGGGTATGCTCGTTTGTGTTCTTTTTCTTACACATTGAGTAGTTTACAAGTTTTCTGAATGTCTTCCTCTCTTTGATCAGAGTTAAAGCAGATTGACGGATGCTGCAAGCCAGCCCTCCTGTCGACCATATTTGAGGAACCGAGAGATGTCACCTATTCAGAAATGAATGCGATATCTCTCGCTTTATTCAAAGATGCCACGAAGGAGTTGGAAGAGATCCCTCAGTTCTACGTGCGCAGGATTGAGAATGATTCTCTAGATGTCGTTTCCCTGGTTGTCGTGGTGGTATCACGGCAGATGCCATAGGATGGCTAAAAGTGTGGGGCCGATGGACGCTGGTGGATCCGGGGAGGGCTAGCGAGCTAAGGAGCTCACACAAGAGATTGCGAAGCACCACCAAAACCGACTCGGGCAAGGATGAAACTGCAAGAACAAACGAAGAACACACACAAAACCTCAAGCAACCACAAACACCCACGATGTACCCAGGTTCGGGGCCCTCGTGAGGAGGTAACACCCCTACTCCTGCCTTGCTCCACTCTATATGTGTCACACGAGATCTACAAAGGTGCTCCTTGAGCTGTTTTGCCTCTCTCTCTAGGATGAACTCGAGAACAAGGATGAACTACTAAGGAAGGAGGAGTAAATGCTCTAGCTGTGAACGAGACTATAGTTTTGGCTCTGTGGTTGGTGTCCCTCTCACAGGAGGAGTTAAGGCGCTATTTATAGAGGTCCCGCCGAGTTGTCCGGGAACCCTAATTCCTCCGGGCCCCCCGGACAACAGCCCCCGTCCAACGGTAGTGTCGACACCTCTACCATGACCTAGCCGCCGGGCTATCCGACATAGGTCGAGGTAGGCCATGATGCCTCTTGCCGTAGCCGCCGCCGGCCTAGGTGATGATGCTTCCCCTGTCAGAGACAGGACGTGCCTTCTCCATGCCTTGTCTCCTGTCAGTCAGTCGCCAGTACAGTGGTATAGTCACGTCGCCCGTGTCTTGTGCCCTTTGTCCCGTGCCCGTGTCAGACGGGAGGTGACCTTACCTCCGTGTCAGACGGGTCAGTGTCCTGCCTTCGTACTTGCCCTTGACTTGTTGCCCGACATAGGGTATGTCGGACACATCCTCCCATCCCGGCACAACTATACCGGGCTTCTCTCCGCGTGCCGGCAAGGCTATGCCGGGCCTGGACCTCCGACATACCTCACCCGGCCCGGACATGTATGTCGGATTCTCCTTCCTGCACATCACAGATAAGTGAAGAACTCTGACATGGGGATGTCGGTTAGAATATGCTCGCTACTCCTCGCCTTTACCCTACCCGGGGGTAGCCCCCCGACACCTCGAAACGCCATATCAATAAAGCAAAGCAGGAGTAGGTCTTTACCTCGACGAGAGGGGCCGAACCTGGGTAAACCCTTGTTTCCCCACGCCACGCTAGACAAGCTCCCGATGTCAGAAGTCGCTATGTCCCAATACTCAAGTTTTCACCCGGAAACATCTGTCGTGACGATCCCACGACAGTTGGCGCCCACCGTGGGGCCTGCGGCCAAGAACATCAGTTTTGTTGGAGAAGCGCGGCGCGGTATGGAAAACCTAGCTATCGGCCAGATCTACACGCTCCCAGGAGGGGAGCGGATCGTGGACGACTTTGGTTGGAAAGAAGAAGCGGATCAGCTGGAGACCGGATCTATGATCATCTTTGGTCAGATCGATGTTTTCGTCGGCGTAATCCGCACTACCGGAGCCGGCTTAGATCAGTATGAGTCGGAGTACGAGTCAGAGTCCGGGTCAACTACCATGGCCCAGACGGATGGAGAAGAGTCTGTTGGATCGCCAGAGTGCGAAATCATGACCGAAGAGGAAGAGGCAACGATTCAAGCTTTACAGGATTCTATTGCAGCACCAACGAACATGTCAGATCTGGACACAGATACCGAGTCAATCTTGCCGCTATTTGAAGATCGTTGGGGATATGGACTTGAGGAAGAAGATCACCCGGCGTCCCCAGGGCCCGCGCGTCATATGACGGTTCACGTGGTAACCACGGCTCAGCCGGCTGATGGAGGAACAACCTCCGTTAGTGACGAGACAAGCGCAGAGAGAACTGACAGACGGGATAGAGAAATTTGGGACCAGGGTCAGCTTGGCATGCCGCCTGCGGGGTATGCACCACCCAACCCCAATAACATAGCAGTTTTACCGACTTTCAGCGCAGCAATCCAGACACACCCCCCAGCACCTGGAACGGCTTTCACAAATCCGATCCTGGCAAATACCCCTGTTCCGCCGCCAAACCCACGAAATCAAGTCCCGCCACATGCGGGGAATGACCAAACGCTTGCCGGTGCTTCAGGAAACCCGGCGCATCATTTGGGAGAAGTGACAAATAACAGCTCGACGATGCAGAGAGAACTGGAAGACCTAAGGCAGGCCATCGCAAGAGCAAATCAAGAGCGTGCGGATGAAACCCGACGCGTAGCAGAGAAGGAACGGCTTTTTGCTCAGCGGGAACAGAGGTTACAAGACGAGAGAAACGCTCTCTAGAGAAGGAGGGACGAATTCACCGCAGTACAGAATAGGAGGCGCGGAAGCCGGCTGCATCTGCCAACCGGGACAAACGCCATAGTACCTCAAGTCCTCAAGTACCACACAACACCCAACGCACCCGCACCCGTGGCGGCGGCTAACCCTGTAGTAGGAGCCGGCGCGCCGCGGGCCGGGTTACAAGAAGCACAAGCTAGAGGAAACGCGGGAAGCCCGGCTGGAGGAGCCAGAGCCGGGGACGCGGTTGCAGAACAACTTCCACCACCACCCCCCAGGTTTAGCACTCCCCCGGGTCATTACAATAATCCAGTTGACAGTGTTTTTGCAGCTGCACATGCCCTAGAGCAGATCCCGTTCGATAATCACCAGCTGGTGTTGAAGCACGGAGGGCCATTGACTTGTTGCGTACCGCCGTGGTCCAGCAGAACAATAACCCACGCGGCTCGCAAGCGTTCAACTCAGAACCACAAAGGAGTCTTACCAGAACCCGGCATGGAGAGCCGGTGGCAGCAAGATCAGTCCAGAATTGGCTTGGGCCGGTGAACCAGCAAGTTCAGCAACAAAACCAACAAGTGATGCAGCAACAACAGCCGGCGGCCGCACCTCAGAGGGTGGTCGCGCCGGCTATGTCCGCGGCACAGTCGATAGTCAACAGCTCAAGAGCAAGGCGCGCAGCTGCGGCGGCAGCGCCTCCAAGAGCCGGAGCTGGAGTGGTGATCCCCGAAAGACCCGCCGTATCTTCGCCTGCGCCGGGTCACGGAAGAGTCACGTCACCAAACTTGACAGGACCAAACTGTTTATCAGATGCGATCAGATCAGAGCCGTTTCCAGAAAAATTCAAAGAACCAACCAAGATCGTCAACTATGAGCCGAACATGAACCCGGAGACGTGGTTGAGCAGTTACGGCATGGCCATGGACATGAAGAACGTAGCACCAAACTTATGTGCCAGTTACATGTATCTCATGATGGCAGAAGGAGCACCCAAGATATGGTTAGACCGGCTTCCACCACGCAGTATCAACTCTTGGGAGGAGTTAAAGACGGGATTCATCAAGAATTTCGCTGGAACATGCGAGAAGCAGTACACCGAGGCGGATTTGGATCGTTGCGTTATGAGAAAAACCGAGTCAGCAAAGCAATGGATGTTCAGAGTTACAGAGATCCTGCATTCATCAGTCAACATCTCACCACATACAGCCATACTATATATGGAGAAAAATTGTTGTTTTGATTCCTTGACACAGAAGCTTGGACGTATGAAAGAAGACCCGGCTTGCAAGGATATCACGATAGGTGAAGTGGTAACAACAGCCAATAAATATGCAGCCACGGACAAAAGGCCGGGTGAGACAGAAGAGCAACAGAAGAACAACCGGGTCAGTGGAGGCCGTAACCCAAATCAAAATCAGAACAGTGGCAATCAGAACGGGAATAACAAGCGCCCATATGAGGGCGGAAATTCAGAGTTCGTAGGAGCAACCCAGACGACGGGTTACAGAGGGTCAAGACCCGGTGGCGATTTTAGGGGAGGTCCTTCAAGAGGACCGAACTTTAGCGAGATGTACAGCATGCCGTGCCCGAAACACAGCAAGAACGGAAGACCATCAAATCACTCGTTAGCTCAGTGCGCCGATATAAGAGCCTGGATGAGACACGAACAAGAGATGCAGAGGAATCAGGGAAACTTCGGAAATAATGGGAACAATGGTCACCCGACGGGACCCGGACAGGGGGCTGGGTCGAACGGACCGCCAAACAATAACGCCGGGTCTAGTCAGCAGCAGAACCAAGTCATGACCGGGTATCAGCAGAGCCCGAAGGAGCTTCACAGCCAGGGCCAATATCATGTCTTCACCACAAGTACATCCAGGAGAGAGAAGAAATTACAAGCACGAGCAGTCAATGCAGTGGCGTCAGCTGTTCCAAGATTCCTGAAATGGTCTGAGCAGACAGTAACATGGAGCAGGGAAGATCATCCGCCAGCAGTGGAACATCCGGGTGTCCTGGCCCTCGTTGTGGAACCACAGGTCGACGGGTTCTCTTTAAACAAGGTCTTGATGGATGGAGGAAGCAGCATCAACATCTTGTATCTAGACACATTCAAAAGGATGGGTTTAACTGTAGATCGTCTGACTCCAACTTCAACAATTTTTCATGGCATAGTCCCATGGAAGTCGGCACACCCAATTAATTGGCCAGATCAGTTTAGAGGTGGCATTTGGAGTGAGCAAGGAGCAGTTCAGATCAGAGTTCTTGAAGTTTGAGGTTGTTGATTTAAAAAGTCCGTACCATGCTCTATTCGGTAGGCCGGCTTACCCCAAGTTCATGGCCAGGCCGTGTTATGTATATCTCAAGCTGAAGATACCAGGACCTCAGCGAATAATCACAATCGAAGGAAGCAAGGATATGGCTATAGAGTGTGACAATGGAGATGCTATTATGGCAGATCAGGCTTGTTCAGAAGAAGAGCTTAAGTACTACAAGTCTCAAGTAGACTCGGCCGACAAACGTGTGCTGGAAAAGCCGGCTCACGAGGAAGAAAAGAAGAAATTCAAGTCTGCTCAAGATACCAAGATGATTGACTTCGTAGAAGTGGACTCCTCCAAGCAGTTTTCGGTAGGAGCCCACATGGACCCGAAATAGGAAAGCGAGCTCATCAAGTTCATCTGTGAGAATCGGGATATCTTTGCATGGTCTCCTTCAGACATGCCAGGTGTACCGAGTGAACTTGCTGAGCACAGCTTACATGTTGATCCTAAGGCAAAGCCGGTTAAACAAGGATTACGTTGTTTCAACGCGGAGAGGAAAAAGATCATCAGAGAAGAAATTGCCCGGCTGCTCGCAGCCGGGTTTATCATGGAGGTCCACCACCCGAAGTGGCTGGCAAACCCGGTCCTAGTCCTGAAGAAAAACGGAGAGTGGCGCATGTGCGTGGATTACACCAGCTTGAACAAGGTTTGTCCAAAAGACCCCTTTGCATTGTCTCGTATAGATCAGATTATCGATGCCACAGCCGGCAGCGAGTTGTTATGTTTCCTGGACGCATATTCCGGGTATCATCAGATCAAGCTCAACGTCGACGACCAGGAGAAGACTTCATTCATCACCCCCTTTGGTGCTTTCTGTTACAAAAACCATGTCGTTCGGTCTCAAGAATGCAGGTGCCACTTATCAGAGATACATCCAGAATTGTTTTCAGAATCAAATTGGTCGCAACGTGCACGCTTATGTCGACGACGTCGTGATCAAGTCGCAGAATGTCGGGTCACTACTTGATGACCTGACAGAGACCTTCACCAACCTACGCAAGTACCAGATGAAGCTAAACCCAACCAAGTGCGTGTTTGGAGTACCAGTAGGCATGCTGCTGGGTTTCATAGTCTCAGAAAGAGGAATAGAAGCAAACCCGGCTAAGATCAAGGCCGTCATGAACCTTAAGAAGCCGGAGTGCATAAATGATGTCCAGAAGCTGACGGGTTGCGTCACAGCCCTAAGCCGGTTCATTGCGAGGATGGGAGAGAAAGCACTTCCACTTTACAAGCTGCTAAAGAAGTCAGACAAGTTTGTTTGGGGTCAAGAAGCGGATGACGCCTTTGAAGATTTGAAGAAAACGTTATCATCAACACCAGTTCTAGCGGCTCCCACAAGCAAGGAGCTAGTGTTACTATATGTCTCTGCTAACTCACGAGCCGTCAGTGCCGTGGTCGTGGTGGAGCGCAAAGAAGAAGGAAAAGAGTACCCAATTCAAAGGCCGATTTACTACGTTAGCGAAGTTTTGACAGAGTCAAAACAGAGATACCCGCAGTGGCAGAAGTTAGTCTACGACGTTTTCATGGCAAGCCGGAAGATGCCCCACTATTTCCAGGAGCATCCCATCACGGTGGTGAGTTCTGCTCCTTTGGCAGAAATCATCAGAAACAGAGAAGCTACATGCAGAATTGCAAAGTGGGCCATCGAGATGGGGCCTTATCACATCAACTATGAGCCAAGGACAGCAATCAAGTCACAAGCCCTAGTTGATTTTGTTAATGACTGGACAGAGTTTGACCCGTTACCGCCTGCACCAAGCGCGAAGCATTGGGTCATGCACTTCGACGGATCAAAACAGTTTGAAGGATCGGGAGCCGGCGTCGTTTTAACTTCGCCAAAAGGAGACAAGTTGAGCTATGTCTTACAGATACACTTTGAGCCGTGCACCAATAACATCGTAGAGTATGAGGCTCTGTTACATGGTCTAAAAGTCGCCAAAGAGATGAACATCAAGAGGATCATGTGCTATGGAGATTCTGACCTTGTTGCTCAACAAGTATCAGGAACTTGGGACAGGAAAGACGCCAACATGGCGGCTTACAGGAGAGAGGTAGACCGAGTAGCCGGCTTCTTCTCAGGCTATCAAGTTGAACATATCGACAGACGAAAGAACGAGGCAGACGACGCCTTATCAAGACTCGGCTCTAGGAGAGAGCCAGTGCCTCCAAACGTGTTCCTCGCGGAGTTACATCATCCATCAGTCAAGCTTCCAACAGAAGAAGAGTTAGCACATCCTGATGACCCGGTTTCACAGTTAGTCGCCGCCTTACATCAGACTCCATCATGGACAGAGCCGTATCTGGCTTACCTGTTGAGAGAAGAGCTATCACAAGACGAAGTGCTGGCACGGCAGATTGTGCGCCGGGCTAAGGGATACGTCATCATCAACGGCGAGTTACACAAGAGGAGCGCGTCTGGAGTGTTCTTACGATGCGTCTCACTAGAGGAAGGCTGGAAAATTCTTCAGGAGATCCCCTCAGGGGACTGCGGAAATCATGCATCCACAAGATCAATGGTGGCCAAAGCTTACAGACATGGATTCTTTTGGCTGACGGCTTTGGCAGACGCGGAAAACATAGCCCGGGTTCGCGATGGATGCCAGCGATATGCAAGGCAGATTCACGTTCCGGCTCAAGATTTGAAGACCATCCCAATAACATGGCCCTTTGCAGTCTGGGGCATGGATATGGTAGGACCTTTCTGTTGGGGGGATCATAACCCGGTAGGCCCACCGACCTAGAAGATAAGCCGGCCTGGTATAGACCTGGGCCGGGTCAAGAATAAAGAGATGGGCCAGGTCCCACGTAAGCCGGAGGCGACGTGTGCCTTGGCCCGCAAGCTAAGAAGTATCCAGAAGATTAGAGACCAAGTACAAGACGGAGTCCTAGTAAGGAAGGCGAAGACTTAGAGGGCTTAGAGTAGAGTCCGGGTACGATTGTAACCCGGATCTCGCTTGTACGCCAGCGAGACCCGCCGCCCATATAAGGGGGTCTCCTGGTTCCTAGAGAGATAAGTGGAAAGCCCCAGCAATACCTAGTTCCAGAGATTGTAATCGAGACCCGAAGCTAAGGCGCCGAGTCCTCGAAACCCTATATCAATAAAGCAAAGCAGGAGTAGGTCTTTACCTCAAGAAGAGGGGCCAAACCTGGGTAAACCCTTGTTTCCCCACGCCGTGCTAGACAAGCTCCCGATGTCAGAAGTTGCTATGTCCCAACACTCAAGTTTCCACCAGGAAACATCTGTCGTGACAATCCCACGACACTTTCCAAACGTCACCCAATAAGAAGACTCACCTCTTAGTCATAGTGGACAAGTTCACAAAGTGGGTTGAAGTACAAGCCGTCAACAGTTGCACAGCAACAACAACAGTCAAATTCTTGAAGAAGATCATATACCGCTCTGGTTATCCTCACAGCATCATAACAGACAACGGGACGAACTTTTCACATGGAGAGATGCAGATATTTTGCAAGGAGAACGGCATCCGGCTTGACCTTGCTTCAATTTCACACCCTCAGTCAAACGGATAAGTGGAGAGGACAAACCAGGAGTTGCTAAGAGGCATCAAGCCAAGACTCCGGGTTCCATTAATCAGAGCCGCCGGATGCTGGGAAGAAGAACTGCCATCAGTTGTCTGGAGCATAAACACAACCCCAAACAGATCAACAGACTTCACTCCTTTCTTCATGGTCTACGGGGCAGAAGCCGTGTTACCCAGTGATATCCTCCATGATTCTCCAAGAGTTGCAAACTACGTTGAGACAGAGAACGAGCAAGCCCGGCAAAACTCAGTTGATATGCTTAGGAGGCACGAGAGTTAGCTCTGGAGAGATCAGCCATATATCAGCAAGACCTGAGGCGTTATCACAGCCGCCGGGTTAGATCAAGAACTTTCCAGGAAGGAGACTTAGTCTTACGACTAGCCCAAAACAAGACCGACTTTCACAAGTTGACTCCCCCATGGGAAGGCCCCTTCGTGGTGAGCCGGAACTTACACAATGGGTCCTATTACCTGGTGGATATCCGAGAAGAAGCTACAATTACGGGAAACAACACAGATCATACAAGATACCCAATGACAGAGAACGACATGCCCTTGAACATAGCAGAGCTTAGACCATACTACACTTAGGTTTTGTGAGCTCCCGGATGAGACGAGCTCCACCTTTTTGTATCTTTTCATTTTAAAAGCAGCAGGTTTCAGACGCGCTCTTTTCCTTACCAGGGTACCTAAGGGGACTGGAAGGTTTTTAATGAGGCGGCTTGCTAGCTATGTACATATTATATGATCAATGAAATGAGGAAGGCACCTCTACAAGAAAGAGTATTGTCTTTTCAGTTCCTTATTTTACATGTGATCAGGGTCTTGGGGGCTTACTAACTAAGAAAGTTCTAAGTTACAAACTCAAGACCCGGCAAAGATGCCACAATTATTCTTGGTTATACTTGCCTGCAGGTTTGATGTTATTCTCACATAATATATGACCAGATGCTAAAAGTCCGGCTTTCAATCTGACTATGATGCCCATGGGGACTTAGCAGACCCTGACTGTTTTGGAGCTTTTATGCACGAAAGATGTCAAGAGAAAACTGACTTTGCAGAGAGCTAAAGAAACCAAAAGGGTCATCGAAACCAACAAGACTTGCAGATTTCTCGAAAGAATTGATATCATATAAGCAAGGACTTCAACAGCGCACGGAGGCGCATCACAGAGTAAGACTTAAATATTTATACCTAATCTATTACAGGCCAAGCAGGCCAATAAATTGTTTCAGGGTCGAGACAAGCCAAAAGTATGTAAGCCGACACAAGAGTCGGCGTTGGGAATATCAGGACGATCTACTGGAGTGGAGGAGCCGGTGCAGATCCTTGCCCAGGGTCCTTCGTACCCTTTGTAGTTTCGCTTGGTCGCTTCTGCAAAACGACCGAGGCCAAAGCTTCAAAGCCGTCAAGATCAGAAGGGCGAGAAGGAGCTGGTACATCAGGAGTAGAGCTTGAAGGATTCGCACTTGTGGTGAAGGGCGTGAAGAGTTGCGGCGCTTCTTCCACTGGCCTCCATAGGTTGATCGGCTGAGGCGGATCTTCCTTAACTGCTTGGTTCTCATCGCTATAAGTTGCTTGGAATTCGTCAAGCGAGAGCCCATTTGCAATCCGGCAAGCTAGAAGCCGGACAGACTTTACAAGCTTGGCAAAAATCTTCGCGGTGTACTTGGTCCCATCCGCCTGAAACTCCGGGAAGCCCTTGGAAAGCAACTCCGGGTCAATGTTCGGGTAGTAGGCCTTGGCGAGAGCAAGTACGCGAATTGCACCCTTCCGGCAGGAAGACGCCTTCCAGCGTTCCATGAGCATTGGCACAACCGAAGTAGCAGCCAAGAAGTCCGGAAGACCCGGAGGTGGATTGCCAGAAGACGTTGACATTTTTTTCATCTCAGAGCAGCCAAAGTACAGTCGCCTGGTAACGCCGTAAATGGCTTGGATCTTGTCAACAGTTGTCTTGCTGGTAACACCTTGGGCTCCGCCTGACCAGAAGAAAAGGAAGTGAGTACGAAAAGGAAGACAAAAGTTCGAATGACAGAACTCAACATAAAAGAACAGCCTTACCGAAGACAGCTATCGCCAAGTTATGGATGTGTTTCTTGATCTTCTCAAGCTCGGCGGAAATTCTCTTCAGGGCGACGTCTTGGACTTGTAGGGTTCTTTCATGCTCGGCTATTTTCTTGAGCAGGGTTTCATTCTCGGCCGTGAGCCGGCTGATAGTCTCTTCATGAAGTTTAACCTGTTCCTCAGCCTTTTCACGGCGTCCAAGTTCCTGCGCAAGCTCGTGGCGAATCTCGCTGCACGACTCGGAGTTTTCAGCAGAATATGCCTGTACAAGCATCAGAAAGACAGAAATTAGAAGATAAATGGAGAATAGAACCCGGGTAGACACAAGCAGCAAACCCGGCGCTGAATGACTACTGCAGGATAAAAGGTTCAAATTGTTCTAAAGTCCCAGGTCACTGCAGGCTAAGACCCGGCACTTGGGGGCTACTCAATTTGAAGATAAGCTAAACTAGGGTCTCAAGTAAGACCCGGAGCACATCAAGTTGTAGCTTCGGTCCTTGGGGACTACTCATGAAAGTTTTTAACAAGACAGGCAATCTTATAGAAGACCCGAAACATTGCAAGCACTAGTTTCGACTCTTGGGGACTAATGTGAATATTTTCTAGATTTTTGGACCGGTTCCCTAAACATTGCAAAGTACTAAGCATCTACAAGTACAAGCTCAGCACTTGGGGACTACTACTGATAGGGAACAAGAAGGTACAAACCGTGAAACACTTGTGGAGGTAGCATCTCATCTGCGATTCCTCCTTACGAATCTCCGAGAGGCGATCGTGAATAAACTGGAACACCTCGGGAAATTCCATCTCGCTCAGAGGGCTGGTCTTGGGAGCCGGGATCTCCGGCACAACAATGGGAGCCTTGCCATGAGGAGCCATGGAGGTTTCCTTGGTCTTTGACTCTAGGATCTTCGCCACGGTGGTAGAAGAAGTTTTGGGGTCAGTGGACCCAGAGCCGACTACAGTCACGTCCTCCTCTTCGGGAATGGTTGGAAGTTTATCCTTTGGGGGAGAGCCGGAGGCAGCCCGTGGCTCCGGGTCAGTGATAACCAGGTCTACAGTTTGGCTGTCTCCGGCCTCCTGGGCGTGAACCTCTACAGAAGAAGGCTCTACCAGCCCGAGGGTCTCATCGTCGTCGTCAAGAATGGCCTTCGCCCTGCAAAGACAAGACGTGCCAACGCAAGTAAGAATCGGTAAAAGTAAGAAGGAACACAGTGACAGAATAGAAAAGTGGAAGACTTACCCCTTGTTGACGGTGAAGTCCGATAGGGGAGTGTCAGAACCGGAATCTGAAGAGCATGACAAGGACCGGGATTTAGAAATCCGGACATTGCTTGACAAAGGATATGCAGAATCGGGGGAAGCCCGAGGGACATTTCGTCTGCGAGGAGATGGATTGAGCGGGATACCTGAAGAAAGCTCGTCAGAAGATGTCGAGGAGCGCGTCCTCTGGCGCTTTGGGGCCGCCTCATCCTTATCCTGTGCAGGTTGGCGAGTTTGAGATGCGGAAGCTTCAAGATCGAGGAAACGAGAGCGGGGTATCATGCATACCACGTTGCGGGCTCGCTTAGTTGAAGCCGGTGGAGGAGAAGGCGGTGCCGGGTTTCGAGTGGACTCTTGGCCATCTTGACCTGATAGATTGGGAGCGTGAGATGAAGCATTGTCTTGAGTATCAGCTTCGTACAATTGTCGGAAGAGCCGGTCCACGGAGTCAAGCTCACCTTCAATTCCGGCGTTCTCCTCAGCATCGGAGTTTGCCTCCGACTCTTCATCCTCCTGGTCCGATGAGGTCGGAGTCTCTTCGGCGGCATTCCACCAATCATCGGTAGCCTGGAGAAAAGTAAAAGCTAAGTTAGGTAGGGTATCAGATTATGCAATGAGACGAGACATACCAAAGAAGAAATGTACGTACCGCAGGAGCCGAGTTCTCTGAGCAGAAGGGGAGAAGCCCGTCAAGTTGGACCTCGGCCACAGTCTCGGCCAAGAGCCGTTTCGCTACCTTGACTATTTCGGAATCCTCCGGCTCTCGTTTGGTGAACCGGAGGGGATCACAGGGAAGATTGGTGTATTCGTAGATAAGCTTGGGCCGAATGGAGAGCGGTTTGATGCACCACCCGACCCAACACTTCACAAGATCAGTGCCTTTCAGCCCATGGGCTTTGAGAGCTCGGACTCTTGAGAGAGCCGCTTCTAAAGCATCACGGTCCTTGGCATAAGAGTTGATAGACTCCCCTAATTCCAACGGCTCTGCGCGGAAACCCGACAGTTCGGGTTGGTCTTTGGGGGAGGTGTCTTTGCAATAGAAAAAGGTAGACTGCCAGGCCCGGGGGTGGCTGGCAAGTTTGAGAGAAGGGTAAATCTCGTCGCGGCGACGTTGGATCGCAACGCCACCGCAGACGTTCAGAGGACCCCCAGCAGAGGAACGCTGGGGATTGCAATAGAAGAATTCCAGAAAGAGATCGACAGTGGGTTCGGTTTGCAAATAATCTTCACACAAAACGGTGAAGTTGGAGAGGGAAAGAATAGAATTAGGGGCAAGATCTTGAGGCCTAAGGCCGTAGTATTGAAGAAGAGAGCGGAAGAAGAGCGAGCCAGGGGGCTTGAATCCGCGATTCAAATGATCGGCGAAGACGATTACCTCATCTTCCCTAGGGGTGGGGATGATCTCGTCGAGAGGATCTTGCCAGTTGATGATTCCTTGAGCCGGGAGATCGCCGACGTCCACCAGATCTTGCAATTTGGCGTTCGACATGGTCGAGCCCGACCAGTTCCCAGAGGGGATCGGCGGTGCGGCGACGCCGGAGACGGAGGAGCCCTTGGCCTTGGCCTTGGCGGCAGCAGCGACGGCGGCGACCGGGCCCTTGGCCGAGGTTTTCTTCCCCATCAACGGCACAGACTGGATCTGGATCTAGAAGGAACTGAGAGGAGGTAAGACTAGGCGCTACATGTGGAGCTGCAGTTGCATGGAGGCGGGCAAGAAAACCAAATCGACGGCGGCGTCGGCGGAGAACGATGCAAGTGGAAGAGCTCGAGCTCGGGAGTGACAGTGGCGGCGCTGGAGGAAGAAGAAGGAGTGGGGACGCACGGGGGGAAATGATTACCTTTCCTCCCGTCCCCACTTATTTATTCCCAAACTGGAGTTGACCTAGGGGCAAAAGGGGAAAAAAACCAAAGCGCAATGATGATGTCAGGGAACAATATCCGAAGCGCCAGATTCGGCACCTGACAGGATCTTGGGTTCCCGAGATGGTCGCTTGCCCCCTCGATTCCTGCGAAGGGATAAACATTAAAAATGTCGTTGACCGAGAACGTTGACCGACGTCTTCGAGATAGATCAAGAAAGATTGAAAATTGCTAAGTCCAGAAGTGAAAGTCATCAAGTGATGGCCGGGTTATGAACGGGCCGCCAGCAAGAGCCGGCCAAACTGATACCCGAGAGCCTGCTTGCTTAATGAGTTGTTTATTGATTTTCAGATGATAACCCGGACAAAAGAAATGACGGCTTCCCCAAGATTATGCCCAAGAGCGCGAAGGTGAAGCAAGTCAATTCTGGTGTCCACGTTATCCTGGGGGCTACTGTTGGGGGATCATAACCCGGTAGGCCCACCGACCTAGAAGACAAGCCGGGCTGGTAGAGACCTGGGCCGGATCAAGCATAAAGAGATGGGCCGGGTCCCACGTAAGCCAGTGTGCGACGTGTGCCTTGGCCCACAAGATAAGAAGGATCCAGAAGACTGGAGACCAAGTACAAGACGGAGTCCTGATAAGGAAGGCGAAGACTTAGAGGACTTAGAGTAGAGTCCGGGTACGATTGTAACCCGGATCCCCGCTTGTACGTCCAGCAAGACTCCCAACCTATATAAGGGGGTCTCCTGGTTCCTAGAGAGATAAGTCGAAAGCCCCAGCAATACCTAGTTCCAGAGATTGTAATCGAGACCCGAAAGCTAAGGCGCCGAGTCCTCGAAACCCCATATCAATAAAGCAAAGCAGGAGTAGGTCTTTACCTCGACGAGAGGGGCCGAACCTGGGTAAACCCTTGTTTCCCCACGCCACGCTAGACAAGCTCCTGATGTCAGAAGTCGCTATGTCCCAATACTCAAGTTTCCACCCGGAAACATCTGTCGTGACGATCCCACGACACTTACATTACACACTTTGCCTAATGCAATAATCTGTTGCTTGCAACTTAATACTGAAAGGGGTGCGTACGCTAACCGGAAGGTGGATTATTAGTCATAGATGCGGTTGGAACGGTCTATGTATATTGTTGTAATGCCCAAATGAATCTCATACTAGACATCATGACTATAGTATATGCATCATTATGCAGTTCTTATTTTGTTAATTGCCCAGCTATAATTTGTTTACCCGCATGTATGCTATTATTTATTTATGGAGAGACACCACTAGTGAACTGTGGACCCCGGTCCTTTCTTTACATTGATAATACAACCTACTGCAAACTGTTACTTTCATTCTCTACAAACAAACATCATTTTCCACACCATACGTTTAACCCTTTGTTTACAGCAAGCCGGTGAGATTGACAACCTCACTGTTTCGTTGGGGCAAAGTAATTTGATTGTGTTGTGTGCAGGTTCCACGTTCGTTGTTGACACCGGTAGTGTGCCCTGCCAAAATCATCTTCAACAAACTTCAGAAGAGCATTTAACTCCTACTGGTTTGATAACCTTGGTTTCATAACTGAGGAAAATTTGCTGTTGCACTACTTCACACCTTCCTCTTGGGGTTTCCCAACAACACCACCGCATCCATCTTCCTCATCAACTTCGCGGTCGTTGTTGGGGGGATCATAACCCGGTAGGCCCACCGACATAGAAGACCAGCCGGCCTGGCAGGAAGCCTAGGCCGGATCAAGCATAAAGGAGATGGGCCGGGTTCCACGTAAGCCGGCGTGCGACGTGTGACTTGGCCAGCAAGCAAGGAAGGATCCCCAAGACTTGGAGGATACGAAATACAAGACGAGTTAGAGTAGAACTCTAGTAGTCTTACCATGTAAAGAACCAGGAGACCCGGATGTCTATATAAGCGGGCTCCTAGGTCATAGAAAGAGAGGTTAAGGGAAGTCGAATAAGAGAAGCCAAGTAAGATAGACAAAATAGAGAGAGCTCCCACACCCGGGTTCATCCAAACCCGGCGATCGCCATCGGCACACCATGTAACCTATTATCATATCAGAGATTTATAGCAAGACGTAGGGATCCTCCACCGAGGGGACCCGAACTTGGGTAAAAAACATCTTCTCCCCCGTAGAGCTAGACAAACTCCTGAGCGCCGGAGTCGCCTTGCCCCTCATCTCAAAGTTTCCACCCGGAAACATCTGCCGTGACAATCCCACGACAGTTGGCGCCCACCGTGGGGCCTGCGGCCAGATATGTGCTCATCAAAGGAGAAGCGCTGCGAGGATGGAGAGGGTCACCATCGGCGAGATAGTCAGCAATCAGCAAGAAGATCACATCGTCCAGATTTTAGCTTCAAGCCGGAAACAGGTTCACTGAAAAAAAGAAGGAGATCTGACCAAATTGAAGGTGTACAAGGAGCAAGCAGAATAGCCGGCTGGGGACGATTCGGCCTGGGAGAGCCGACACGACAAAGAGTACCAGCTACAGATTCCTAACGAGCAGCTCAAAAGAATTTTTGCCGAGAAGGTCACATGTCACCAAGGAGTGGATTGATTGGATCTCAGTTTTCTAATCGAATTCGGATCAAGGAACAAGCCGAATACGTACAGCGATTAATCAACTCAAAAGGCAGGCTACGTACAAGAAAAGGAAAGAGTGCAAACCGGCGCTAGAGTTCACTTAGATCGACCAGTCCATATGCGACACGGTCTCCCAGATTGATAAAGAAAAAGGAAAGGAAAGTTAGACTGTCTATGTGAGCTGCTACCAAGTACTAGTAGCGATGTATGCAAGGCAAGGATAGTAACACTCACGCGGAGGATTCAGTGTGCAGCCCGGTTCCCAAGACCAAAGAAAGAAAAGAAGAAGGCCAAAGAAAGAAAAGAAGAAGGTAATTACTACATAATCAGCTCCACCCATCAGGCGTGGCCGCGGCCGGCTTCGCAGCGATTTACATCGGTAACCCGGCCGCTGGCGGCCCTTCACAGAATCATCAGACCCGGCTGTTTGGCCGGCTTTGACACCAACAACCCGGCTACGACGGCCGGCTTATGCATTTTTCATGATCGTCATCATGTCGCAGAGAACAAGCAAAGCATGCTCGACAAGGCTACAGTAGAAGAATTGCCGACCTATTCCCGAGGCATTTTATACAGTCCAAACAAAAGAATTGCTCAGAGGATGAGACCCAGATTCCGGGTCTCCCTACTTAGAGCTACCAATTACCGAGTTGAAGACATGGATCCTACCACCTAAAAGACGCGTGTGATGACGTTCGGGTTACAAACATTGAACTCCACACGTGAAACATATTGGAGGACGATCCATGAAACATCTCTCAGCCTTTACATTACTTAGCGAGACCCGTGAGTGCTTTGCAGGCATTGTGGAGTACCTATATGATCAATGGATTTATCAAAGTCGGGCTATCGAATTCCCGCAAGTGGATTTTTCAAAGTCGGGCTATCGAATTCCCGCAAATGAATTTTTCAAAGTCGGGCTATCTAATTCCCGCAAAGAGATTTATCAAAGTCGAGTGATCTATCGCTCGCAATGGATTTCTTAATAAAAAATCGCTATTAAAGCGCCATCATCTTGCTCCGGCTATACCGCCGTCGCCAATTACCGAATTCCGGCTTATGCATTATCAGCGCCAGGAGTGCTTTGCAACCAAATATCAGCTTCGCCCAAGAGTGCTACGCAACTTTGGTTAGCGATGCCCAGGAGGGCTTCGCAGTATGGATAATTTGAGGTCTTGGGGGCTGATCGCTTGAATAGCGCAGTTACAAACTCAAGACCCGGCAAAAAAGCAGCATTGGTCATGGGGGCTGATTACTTAAAAGAAAGGTACATCTACAATCTCATGATCCGGCAAGTATCAGAGCCACTGTATTCTTGGTTTCCTAGCTTAAGCTCGATGTGACTCGCGCTTATATGGCCTGATTGCTCACCTGTAAATTCAATCAGCCTGATGCCCATTGGGACTTGTCTGACCCTGTTTTTATCAGAGAAGTGGCGACAGGAAAAATCCATGCGAAAGCCGGCTTATAGTTCAAGGAAACCAAAAGGGTCATCTAAACCAAAGGATTTGCAGAACGACAGATAACGTTCACTAAAAAACCAAATTCTCAGGGTGTACGTACACCATCAGAGTATGAAACTTAGAGAGCTCTGAGTAGCTGCAGGCAGCAGACCCGGCGCTTGGGGGCTACTCATCAGAAAAGTCAGTTATGCTCAAATTGCTATAAGTCCCAGGTTGCCGCAGGCTAGAACCCGGCACTTGGGGGCTACCCAGTTTGAAGCTATCAGTTCTCAAGGAAGACCCGGAACCCTGCAAGTAGTAGATCCGGCTCTTGGGGGCTACTCAGTTTGAAGATTTCTGGATATTATGAATTCAAAGACCTACAAGAAGACCCGAAACGCAGCAAGCTGTAGATCCGGCTCTTGGGGGCTACTCAGTTTTGAAGCTCAAAAGCTATTGAAGTAGGAAATTTGAAGTCCCAGGTTGCTGCGATCAACAACCCGGTACTTGGGGGCTAGAGTCGGGAAGTAATATTCTCCGAGTTGAAGCATCAAAATCAAATCCGGATCATAAAAATCTGGAGCATCCTTCAGCATAGCCTCCGTATGAGCAGGCTTAATCAAGTCCGGGTCAGATGAACCCGGGTTGAAGAAAAAAGATTATATGAGCTGGGACGCCAAGAAGAGTCGGCCCAATGATTTAATAGTGTAATCCGGACTTTTAGTCGAAAGTATTTATCTTATTTCAGGAGATTAAACCGGATGATTGAGCTGACGGCTCCATCCGGAACGTGATGATCAAGATCAAAGTCATGAAGGAGAGCAAACGAAGCTCATATCCAAAGTCCTAGAGATGAAAGTCGCAAAGCGATGGCCGGGTTATGAACGGGCCGCAGCAAGAGCCGGCCAAATTGATGCCCGAGAGCCTGCTTGCTTGATGATTGTTATTTCAGATGATAACCCGGACAAAAGAAGTGACGGCTTCCCCAAGATTGTGCCCAAGAGTGCAAGGCAAAGCAAGTCAATTCTGATGTCCAAGTTATCCTGGGGGCTACTATTGGGGGGATCATAACCCGGTAGGCCCACCAACATAGAAGACCAGCCGGCCTGGCAGGAAGCCTGGGCCGGATCAAGCATAAAGGAGATGGGCCGGGTTCCACGTAAGCCGGCGTGCGACGTGTGACTTGGCCAGCAAGCAAGGAAGGATCCCCAAGACTTGGAGGATACGAAATACAAGACGAGTTAGAGTAGAACTCCAGTAGTCTTACCATGTAAAGAACCAGGAGACCCGGATGTCTATATAAGCGGGCTCCTAGGTCATAGAAAGAGAGGTTAAGGGAAGTCGAATAAGAGAAGCCAAGTAAGATAGACAAAATAGAGAGAGCTCCCAAGAGAGAGCTCCCACGCCCGGGTTCATCCAAACCCGGCAATCGCCATCGGCACACCATGTAACCTATTATCATATCAGAGATTTATAGCAAGACGTAGGGATCCTCCACCGAGGGGACCCGAACTTGGGTAAAAAACATCTTCTCCCCCGTAGAGCTAGACAAACTCCTGAGCGCCGGAGTCGCCTTGCCCCTCATCTCAAAGTTTCCACCCGGAAACATCTGCCGTGACAATCCCACGACAGTCGTGTAGTGCATCAATTACCGTTTATGTGAAGTTCTGAATTTTGTGTTTTAAGTGCATTGTGTGTGAGATAGTATGTGATGAAAGTACTTTTAGTTGTTTTTGTGAACATTTGGTTGGTGTTTGTGAGTTCAGCTTTAACTAAATTTTATGCAGTTCTAACAGATATCTGAATATGCACACAGGTCCAGATTCAGATAAGTTTATAGTGGGAATTGCTCACAATGGATTTTTCTATGAATTGCATGAGCCAATATCTTATGAGAATGGCACTATGGAATTCTTTGACAACTGCAACACTGGTACATGGTCATTGCTTTGGATTATGGATTTTGTGAAGCAGCTTGGTCATTTGATCACTGAGAGGATGAATGTGTACTGGTGTGTACCAGGAACTGGCATGGATGGTGGGCTTGCTTGCATTGAGAAAGATGCAGACATTGTGGCAATGATAAATCCTGTCAAAGAGCACAAGACTCTATCTCTGATGGTAGATCACACATATTTTCTGTAAATATTCAGGCCTGATTGCATTTGCAAATTGGGAGCAGAGGTTGACAGCTCTAGTGGACAAGGATATGCAGGCTCCAATCCACAAGGAAATTCAAGCAAGGCTATTGTTGTATCTAACCCAACCTCATCTGCATTAGCTTTTGGGCAAGGAGCTGAAGAAACAGATAGTGATTTTTATGATAGTGATTTTGATGCAGAGGATGGTGATGATGACATGTTTGAGGCAAATGTAGACATGACACTGAATGATCATAATGATACAAAAGAACTGGAAGAGATGGAGGACGATGCAGGTTTGGAGCATGAAGACATACACCTGACAAGAGAGCAACATTTAGAGCTGAAGTACAGATTTAGTGAGTTCAATGCTCAAGTGGATATGGAAATGCCAGATTTCAAAGTTGCATGGTCTATGGTTCTGTCAAAGAGCTAAGAGGTGCAATTAAAGCATACAACATTAACGAGAGAGTGAAAGTCAGAAAAGGTAGGAATGAAGCAACCAGGATAGAGGCAGTGTGTGATGGATAATGTGAAGGAGGATGCCTCTGGTTCTTGAAGGCCTCTGCAGATAGTAGAACAAATGCAATGGTGGTGAGACAGTTCTATGGTGAACACAGGCGTGAGAGAGTTTGGGAGACCAATGCACTGACAACCAAGTTTCTCACAAACTGTTTCCTAGATGAGTTCAGAGAAAACCAGAAAATGGATATTGCCACATTTGCTACTAAAATACAGAGGAAGTTCAATTTGACACCAATTCAATGGAAGTTAAGGAGAGCAAGGAAGGAGACAGTGACTGATACGTCTCCAACGTATCTATAATTTCTTATGTTCCATGCTATATTATACCAAGTTATTACATGTTTTATATGCATTTTATATAGTTTTATGCATTTTCTGGGACTAACCTATTAACAAGATGCCACAGTGCCAGTTCCCTATTTTCTGCTGTTTTTGGTTTCAGAAAAGTACTTAAGGAAATATTCTCGGAATTGGACGATTTCTTTTCAGAAGTAGGTTTTTATTTGGGAACGTTCCAGAAAACCGAAGACGAGACGAAGTGGGCGACCGAGGCGCCGTCACCTGGTCCTCGCGCGGCAGGCCCCCTGGCCGTGCGAGCACGTGGTGTGGGCCCCTCGGGGCGCCACCGACTTCGCCCTTTCGCCTACATATACCCCCCAGACCAAAAACCCTAGCACGGTGTTCATATTTTCCTCCACGGGTCCCGAGCCGCCGCCGTCGTCAACACCAATTCGGGAGAGATCAGAACTCCTCCCCGGCACCCTGCCGGGAGGGGGAATCGTCACCGGAGGCCTCTACGTCGCCATGACCGCCTCCGGACTGATGCGTGAGTAGTCTACCCTTGGACTACGGGTCCATAGCAGTAGCTAGATGGTTGTCTTCTCCTCTTGTGCTATCATGTTTAGATCTTGTGAGCTGCCTATCATGATCAAGATCACCGTTATGTAATACTTCATGTTGTGTTTGCTGGGATCCGATGAATATTGAGTACTAAAGTTATTGCTTCATAATATATCATGTGTGTGCTATTTAATGATCTTGCATGCTCTCCGTTACTTGTGTATGCTCTGGCCAAGTAGATACTTGTGACTCCAAGAGGGGGTATTTATGCTCGATAGTAGGTTCATGTCTCTATTAAATCTGGGGTGGTGACAGCTAACTCTAAGGTTGTAGATGTACTGTTGCTACTAGGGATAAAACAGTAGTACTTTGTCTAAGGATGATGTTACTTACTTACTTTACACACAGTGCTTAAGGCGATAATCTGTTGCATGCAACTTAATACTGAAAGGGGTGCGGACGCTAACCGGAAGGTGGATTATTAGTCATAGATGCGGTTGGAACGGTCTATGTATATTGTTGTAATGCCCGAATGAATCTCACACTAGACATCATAACATTAGTATATGCATTGGTTTGCTCATCATTATTCTATCAATTGCCCAGCTGTAATTTGTTTACCCGCATGAATGTTATTATTATTTATGGAGAGACACCACTAGTGAACTGTGGACCCCGATCCTTCTCTTTAATCTGATAAACCACAAACTGCAAACCTGTTACTTTCTGCAAACAAACATCTTTCTTCCACACATACGTTTAATCCTTTGTTACAGCAAGCCGGTGAGATTGACAACCTCACCGTTAAGTTGGGGCAAAGTATCTTGATTGTGTTGTGTGCAGGTTCCACGTCACCTACGTCCCAGGAAGCATTTTCTGGCGCCCTTACGTCGCAGATTTTTCTGGCGCCGTTGACACCTCAGAGGAATTCATTATTTCCTACTGGTTCGATAACCTTGGTTTCACAACTGAGGGAAACTTGCTGCTGCACTACTTCATACCTTCCTCTTGGGGTCTCCCAAGAACACACCCACCGTGTGCATCAGTGACCATTATCCATGGTGATGAGGCAGAGCAATTTAATTTGTTGTGGGACTATGGCCAAGAGTTGAGGAGAGCAAATCCTGGCTCCAAGTTCTTCCTTACCACTAACAGTTCAACAGAGCAGGGAGGTGTAGCTCCAAAGAACCATCTGGCAACACTGTACTGGTCTTATGATGCATGTAAAAGAGGTTTCCTTGAAGGATGCAGGCCCCTCATATGCATATATGGATGTCCCCTGAAAACAAGATACAAAGGAATTTCGCTGACTGCAGTGGGCATAGATGGCAATGATTGTATTTATCCTCTAGCAATGGGTCTAGTTGAGGTGGAGTGGTTCTTGACAACTTTCAGAGATGATCTCAACATCACAAACACCACTCACTTCACCATCATGAGTGACAAGCAGAAGGTATTTATCATATAGCTATGTTATTTGTTATTAATGCCATATCTGTGCAATAACAAAATTCACTCACAAATTCTTTCTCACCTTTGGAAGTGGCTTATTAATGCAGTGACAAGTGTTTTTCCAGATTCAGAGCACAGATTTTGTGTCAGGCATATTTATCAGAACTTTCACAAGAAACACAAAGGGGAAACTCTTAAAAATGATCTCTGTGCCATTGCTAGGTCAACAAATATCCCCACTCGGGAGAAGAACAAGGCCAACCTCCAAGCTGACAGCGTGGAGGCTTTTAAGTGGGTTGAGGAACTGCAGCCTAACACATGGATTAAAGCCTTTTTAGTGAATTATCCAAGTGTGACATGTTGCTAAACAACCACTCTGAGGTTTTCAACAACTATATTCTTGATGCAAGGGAATGCCAATGTTGTCCATGCTGGAAAATATTTTCTACAAAATAGTGAACAGAATTGTTGTTAAGCAGAAAGAATGTGAGGCCTGAGATGGTAGGATTTGCCCAAAGATAAAGAAGAAGCTTGATAAACTCACATAATTTGCAAAGAATTGTGATCTGCTATCAGCTGGTGGATGCATTTACAAAGTGGCTTCAAAGGAAGTGGAAGCTGGATTAGTTGTTGATTTGAAGGCCAATACATGTGACTACAACAGATGGCAGCTCACTTGGATTCCCTGCCATCATGCAATAGCTTGTTGCATACACGAAAGAATAGATCCAGAGAAGCTTGTGCACAAGTGTTACTCAATTGAAACATACAAGAAAGCATATGCTTACAATTTGGCACCACTGAGGGTAAGATGCCATTGGGAGAAGCAGAATGGTGTGCCTATTTACCCACCTTTGTACACCAAAGTCTTAGGAAGGCCCAAGAAAAATAGAAGAAAAACACCAAAAGAGAAGGAGATAAATGGTGCTAAAACTATCGAGAGAATTCCTTATTTGACACTCTCTTAAAATCTGGTTCCTTATTTGACACTGATAAATTATTTCTTCCCTATTTGACACCTGGTGTAATTTTTTTGACTCATATGACACTACCGTCGGTTCCGTTAGAATGTTCTGTCAATTTTTTCTATGGTGGACCAAAACACCCTTTCGATTTTTTTTTATGTGCTCCAGTACCGGAGATCAAACAGAGATACATCCGTAGAGGTCGCCGCTGCCGGATCAACTCGTGAGGTTGCCGCCCCTTCGATTCCTTGAGGGAAGCTTGATACTGAGGTTGCCGGCGCTGCGCAGAGAGGTGCGGCCAGAGCAGCCCTCCACGGCCGAGCTCCCCTGGCTTCGGTGAGCCGCGAGGGAGAGGGAAAACGGACGGTGCCGGGCAGGCAGGCAGACGGCGCGCTGCTCGCGCGCGGGAGGGCGGCCGGCAGCGGACGGCGAGCGGCTCGGTCGGCCGGGGAGAGGCCTGCGGGCGGAAGGCCGGGCGGCGGACGGAGAGGTGGCACAGAGGGAGAGGGAGGAGTGCGCGTGCCCCCCTCCGCGGTGCGCGGTCGGGCCGTCCTCGCCGGGGCTCAAGGCCGGCACGGAGCGCGCGGTCGCCGTCGGCGGCGGTGAGCTGGGGCCATCGATTCCGGCGGGCACACGGACGTCAAGGCTACGAACTGGACAGTGGTGCGCCTTCCGCTCGGAGTTCAGCGGATTCATCTTCTCCGTAGGATCTGTGCGGGTGTGATGTGATGGATTTGGTCACTGCCGTGTCCGGCCGTCTGTCCCCACTTACCCGTGGATTCCGATGGAGGATAATCCTATGCAGGAGATGAGCGCAAAAAGGCGAAGGGAGAGCGTTGTTGTCTTATTTGGTCATATTATGCACCAGGGGTAAAAACGTCTTTTCATGTCTCTCTTTAACACCGTTGATGAACCAAATGCACTAGAGTGTCATATAGGGAAAGAAATGAAAACTAGATGTCAAATAGGGAAGAAATAATTTACCAGTGTCAAATAAGGAACCAGATTTTAAGAGAGTGTCAAATAAGGAATTCTCTCAAAACTATCACCAAAGCAGGAGTGGCCATGCATTGTTCAACTTGCAAGAGATTTGACCACAACAAAAAAGGCCATGCCAAATACATGGAACAGCTAAATACTGGCATTGCGCAAGAAGAAGAAGCTGGTGAGCATCAACATAACCCTGACATTTTACAGGCAATAACATATTTTCATGTCCCATTTCTCTAAATTTTATTTATGCTTCTTAAGCTAACAAATAGTGAATATATGATGTATTGCAGCACATTACTACTCACCCTACTGACCCTACATTGAATCCAGCTCATCAACCACAGATGATGATGTATATTCTAGGCCAGGAGGTTGCATTTGACACTTCAATTCCCTCTTTGTACAGTGCATGCAAGTTCTAATGAATATCATGTTGCTATCATGCAGGAAAGATCACAAAGAGTACTACCCAGGTCAGCTGCTCCATTTCCTGATGAGAGTGCTTTTGTAGTAGCTACCAGGCAATCAATGAATGTTTCTATCATCTTCTTAGTACATGGTTATGTCATCAAGTTTCATTATGTCAGAAACCTAATATGTGTAGGCAATTTTCGATCCAAAGTTTTACGGTATGATTTTAATTTATGCTTGAATTAATTTAATGAAACAATTGCTTAAATACTGAACAATCAGAAACCTAATATGTGTAGGCAATTTTTGATCCAAAGTTTTGCTGCTGCACTGAAACCAGCCCCGTTTACGGGGACATACTTTAACCTTTGGCAAACCAAAACCACCTTATGACTCACTGCGATGGTGTCCTGAGTCGCCGGTATCACTCCCACTGGAACGATGCTCTTGAATAGGAGAAGGCTTTCAGGGAGGCCATCGTCCTCTTTGTTGAAGCTGTTCTGAGCGTGATCAGAGATAAGTTAGTTGAC
Organism: Poa annua; assembly: GCA_026929855.1. Classification (NCBI taxonomy): domain Eukaryota; kingdom Viridiplantae; phylum Streptophyta; class Magnoliopsida; order Poales; family Poaceae; genus Poa; species Poa annua. Next base: position 81,496,630 of record CM049433.1, read on the forward strand.
GCATATTTACATGTGCGGGTTGCCAAGTACTTGTGATAAGCGCTTGAATCTAAATTCGGCGCAACCAATGCTGAGAGCGAGATGTATAACATCGAGCAGTTTCATGATTACAAGATAGTTGAAAATCGTTCTGTATTGGAGCATGCTCATGAGATACAAAGCATCGTAAAAAAGTTGGAGCTTCTCAAGTGTGACCTACCGGGCAAATTTGTCGCGGGATGTATAATCACTAAGCTGCCTAATTCATGAAAGAGTTTTGCCACTACTCTGAAAGATCAGAGTGATGCACCTAAAATGCATCTATTTTTCCAATCACTTTGCTTCATAATTTGCTCCGGAGTCTTCCCATATTTGAATAAAACTGCTGAATCTGACGTCGTTTTTAGTGCGTCTAGGCAGCGCTTAAGCATGTTTAGGCACTAGGCGATGGACAAACGCCTCGCCTAGGTCATAAGTGGAACTCTAGGCAAAGGACTTGCACGAAAAGGGTAAAGCTACTTTTGTTACCAACATGGTATAGAAGAACTTCAACTCCTACAAGCACAAGGGAAAACTTGTGTCCAATAAAATACCGACTTCAAGAAGTAAAAATGGATGCCATTCTTACTTTTATGTTCAAACAAAATATTGATAACGCCTCTTTACAAAATTTAGTGAGAAATAATGCTGAGAGTGTTGATGTTAATTTTTTTAGAAATTTTGGTGGTAATGGGTACGAAAACAATAATTACAATTCTTATAGTAAGCCAGCTTATGTTCCAAAAAATTATGGTAACCATCTTTTTTTTTCGAGAAACACAGTACAGACGCATACGCTCACAAAAACGCACGTACAGACACCCCTATGAACGCACACACGCAACCCCTACCCCTATGAGCACCTCCGAGAGACTGATACGACATATCTTGAGGTTGACAAAGTCACCACGGGCACGTCGCTGTTGACGGGCACGTCACCTACCACTGAAAGCGTAACGCCAGTTAAATCCTGAAATAATCCAGTAAAATGCGAACACCCATGCCAAGTCTGAAACTTAAACCTGGGTGGGCTGGTTCCATTACAAGAAACCGAACGAGTTGAGCTAGACTCACTTCGCCTTTCATTTGATATCCTAATACTACTGAAAATAAATGAAAACCTACTAACATGTCCCACACGAATGTAGGGTGATGAGTTTTACCACGGGATGTAGACACTTTCGTGAATAACCCTCAGCGACGGTGCAGGGATGACGGAGGAGCATACATGGAGGTACAAAATCGGAGTAAGTTGCTGAACCAAATGTGGAAGCACGATTTCACGGGGTTCCGAAAACATATTTACAGTTTGCTACATTTTACGGATGCTACTAGCCGCTGATTTTTTTACGTGTCGTTCGAGAAAGTAAAAATAGACGGTTATTTTACAGTTTGGACTCTACTAAATAGGCTCTAAGTTTTAATACACTTGTGCACTTACTCTGAATTTAGACAAAATGTAGCCAAAACATGAAGAACGGAGTGACTTGTAAGTTTTAGGATGCAAATTACGAACGGATATTGAAAACCCGCCATAACTTATTTTTGTTACCCGCCCACATGAATTTCGAAAGCTCTCGAACGTCACACGTACACCCATATCCAGATTGGGAACCGATGGCCTGAAACCGCGCGCGCATCAATGGCAGCTCTCTGTTTCGCGTGCACCCGTTCCACAGAACACCGGGGAATCGTTTCAGCTCAGCGCGCTGCGCGCCGAACGCGCATCGACACCCGACCGGTCCACTACGCACGTAGTCCACGGACCCGTGGTCCAGAGTTTTTCTTGGCAGATAGAAAACCCCATTCCCGCTTTGGGCGGTGCACACCAATCCCCTGCGCGCCCCACCTCCTCTCCATCCGACGACCCGATCCGCGCCACTCGCACTCCAGCCAATGAGATCGCAGCGCTCCCACCCCTCCGGATCGGTCCCCTCCTCGGGTATAAATACGCCTCGACCCGGTCCTCTCGAATCCATCCAACTCTCGATCTCTTTCCCCAAATCACAATCAGACACACAGCGCCATTTCCTGCTTCAGAGCTCTGCTTCAGTTTTAGCCACCATGCCTGCCCTCGCCAAGCCCGCTGCCCGCCCGGCCAAGACCGCCGCCGCGACCCCGAAGCCGAAGCCCGCCGCCAAGCCGAAGGCGGCCGCCGCCGGCGCCGCCCACCCGACCTACTTCGAGGTGCGCATCTGAACCTCTCCTCGTTCCCCCTTTGCTCCACATGTTTGGATCTGAAATTGGGGCTGATTGGATTTTTAATTTTATCTCTGGACAGATGATCAAGGAGGCCATCGCGGCCCTGAAGGACAGGACCGGCTCCAGCTCCGTCGCCATCGCCAAGTACATCGAGGAGAAGCACGGCAAGTCCCTGCCGGCCAACTTCAAGAAGATGCTCTCCGTCCAGCTCCGCGCCTCCGCCGCCAAGGGCAAGCTCGTCAAGGTCAAGGCCTCCTACAAGCTCTCCGGCGCCGCCAAGAAGGACTCGCCCAAGGCCAAGCCCGTCGCCGCTAAGGCCGCCGCGAAGCCAGCCAAGGACGCCGCCAAGCCCAAGAAGAAGGCCGCTGCCAAGCCCAAGAAGGTGGCCGCTGCCGGCACCAAGCGCAAGGCGCCCGAGAAGAAGCTGATCGCTAAGGCCAAGAAGTCGCCTGCCGCCAAGGCCAAGGCGAAGCCCAAGACCGTCAAGTCCCCGGCTGCCAAGAAGGCCCGTAAGGTTGCTGCGTGATCTGACCTGATCTGATCTGATAGTTTTAGGTGTGTTGGGTCTGTGGCGTGGTGTTCAGGGTCTGTACAAATGGATGCCTCATCCTCCCTGTTAGTTTTTGGTTCTGCTAGTGGCGTTCTATGTATCGTAGGTGGTGCTTAGTGTATGGAAATGGTATTTAAGGAGTTGCTTCCTGCCAACTATGAAATGAACTTGAAGTTTGCTCCATCGTTGTGTTCTTATGATTTTTTTCCTTCGCCGTGGCTTGGTTATCGTCTCTGGACGCTTCGTCCCCTGACTCGCTGTCGTTTCGGACAACTTTCACCTAATAGTATTGTTTGATCAGCTCTTTTCCATATACTATTTTGCTGTGCACCTCAAGCCTATTTATTGAAGTGAGGAGAAGAAATTCGTAATGAATCCTACCCGCACTATCCATTACGAATGCTAATGTTCTATTGCAAGTGTCAGCTTCAATCTGAATAAAGTGATCTGTATTCCGTCAGTGCCGTACGTAGGAAGAATCGAACCAAATCCTAAACCAACTTCCCCAAATCCCGCACCCCACGATCATCTTCCATCGCCAACCCGATTCAACATTCGAAAGCGTGTAGTGCTCCCAGCGAAAACCGCGCCGAATTTTACATCGCTGCTAAGCCGGGCAACAAATTCCCCTGTTGGTGAACACCGGCAGTTCGTTCCTGAAGGCAGGCTCGACAGTAGGTAGCCATACCAAACTGCACGGGCTTGATCGCGCACGCCCACGGATCTTTGATGTTCGCTTGCCACCCGCCTGGAATCCTTCCCAGGCTACACGGCACGGCTAACCTGAACCTGTGGCCCAACAAACCCACCTGGCACCATCAGCGGGCCAAAAGCTACTGGTCTGCAGAACGCGCCGGTTTTTTCTTCAACGTATCACACGAATTTTGTGATTTCTCCACGCCCAGGATGGTTTATTTTTATTAATTTTTCAAACTTTTACTTCATGGCTTCTAAATGTGTTCCACTTATTGCGAGGGATGTGTGGGCGCTAATGTTTTTTTCATCTATGGTTTATACTCTTCCTCACGTGTTAAAAACTTTGTTTCACCCTGTCAAGATTTTTATATCTTTTTTACTCAAGTGACGATGTTCTGTAGCATTACCGAAAATGAGAGCAACAAGATTCAAACTCGAATCAATGGAAAAGATATCAGCCCCTCCAGTCCACTAGGCCCCTCCTCGGTCTACACTGCTCGACTAACCTCAACACCAAATATGTGGGATTGAGTCACCGCATTTGTTCTCTTAGCTCAAACACCAAATATTTTCTTTATATTTTTCCGTGTCTATTTTTTGTTCTCTAGAAGAGATATGGCAAGATATAAATGGTCAAAGTCTCAAAGTTGTTCTCTTCCTGTTCTAGTCACCGTCGCCACTCCACCTCTGTATTCCCCATGCCATAAAAATCGGCATAAATGGTCAAAGTCTTAAAGTTGTTCTCTTCCTGTTCTAGTCACCGTCGCCACTCCACCTCTGTATTCCCCATGCCATAAAAATCGGCAGCAAACCCTTGTTAGAAATAATAATAATAATAATAATAATAATAATGTTTGGATGATCTGATTTCACAACATGTATTTTTCACGTAGTTACCCAACCAAAGCATCTAGCGTTGTGTTTCAAAAGAAAAGAAAAAGAACTCGTAGCGTTGTATGCGTGCCGCTGATGACTACACAAATCACGATCCACGACACCCCCACCCAGCCAATTAGATGGCAGCATTCCCACCACGACGGATCGCTCCCCTCTGCAGGTATAAATAACCTTTCACCGGCTCCTTCCTAGTAATCCATCCAAACTATGAGGAATCAACACCCTGTTCGGGCGCTTGGAGATAGAAGAGGAAGAGTTTGATGATCTCATAATTGAAAACACTGGTATTGACCTTACAGAGAGTACCCGTTGGCTGGCTGTAGCTAGGGTTCATTGTGTTAAAGGTTTCATCCATGAAGCCTTCTATGAGTAGATGAGAGCTGCATGGAATCCGGCGAGGGAGGTGTCAATTCGGCCGGTGGGATCCAAGAGGTTCGTGATACAGTGCTTTTGCCTCGGGGACTGGGAGAAGGTTACAGAGAGGGGACCGTGGATCTTCCGCGATTGGCCTCTCATCATTGCTCCTTACGACGGCATCTCGGATCCCGACGACGTGGAGCTAAATCATATGCCTATTTGGATACAAATACATAAAATGCCAGAGGCGTTTAGGAAGGAACTGGTGGTGCGCCAATTAGTTAACAGACAAGCTGGCGAGGTAATTGAGGTCTAGATGAATCCCCCGGGCTCCTTCCGTGGAGATTATATTCGTGTTCGGCTCCGGCAGGATGTGAGCAAACCGTTAACACGCTTTGTCTCGGTGTCGCTGGCAGGGAAGCGATCTATCTTCATGGTGAAGTATGAGAAACTAGGGCTGTTGTGCTTTGCATGTGGCCTGATAGGGCATGCTTACAAAGAATGCGGCATTGGGGTCTATGAGGATAAAGACCTGAAATATGGTGACTGGATCAGGGCGGATTCTTCGCGTAGCAGAGGAGCTACCAACACTCGGGGTGGTCTGAGAGGTGGGCGTTCTACCATGGCTGATGGTGGAAGAGGTTTTGCCCGGGGTGCTGGTAATGGAAATTTTAACACGGAGGATGTCCAGCTACCCCTGGCTCGAGGGACATATGTTGACTGGCGCCAACACCCAGAACGGCGCTGCCCTGAGAAAGATGGAGAGTTAAGCGATACAGCACCTAGTCTTGTTAAACCAAGTGATCAACATATGCTAGACGTTGAAAAGAATATAAGGAAGAGGCTGGCCTTTGATGGTTCACAACAGGCAGGGACGGTTCCACTTGCTATCATGTATGAGGCTCATGATGAGTTGGCATCTGAGAGCGATGGCACCAAAAATCCTGTGAACGATGTGAGCAACAAAAGTGTGGCAGCTGATGATGATATTGTCAATAGTACACCGGAAAGCCAAAACAACTTGGTGGCGTCTCCTTCTACAGTTCAGGAGAAGAAGAGGCCGAAGAGGAATGGTAGTGGTAACACCTCTGAACAACAAAACCTATTATCGGCGGACTCTAACTTGGAGTCCGACCGGGAGCAATGATCATCGTAGTCTGGAACTGCCGAGGAATGCGTAAATCCTCGGCAGTGCTTGCGCTCCTGGATCTCCAGGCGCGGTTACGCCCGGATGTGCTTTTCCTGTCTGAAGCGCATTTGTGTAGAGCTAAGGCAGAAAATCTTCAGAAGAGGTTGAGGTTTGACAAAATGCTTATTTCGGTGAGTGACGGAAGGAGCGGTGGATTGGTGATGTTCTGGAACAATGATCTTCAAGTGACATCAAGTGAGGTTACCCCCAATTTTATTGACATTCACATCAACGAGAACAGCGGGACGGGATGGCGTCTTACTGGCTTGTATGGTGAACCAAGCGGGGACAGGAAACACCTAACATGGGATTATATTCGGACCCTTCATTCAGCTGTGGATTTACCATGGATCATGGCAGGGGATTTCAATGAAATTTTATACTCCCACGAAAAAGAAGGAGGCGCTGTTAGACCTCAAAGATGTATGCAGGCGTTTCGCGACACTTTGAATGATTGTGATCTTGAAGACATGGGACATGTTGGTGATATATTCACTTGGAGGAGAGGTAGGATACGTGAGAGGCTTGATCGTTCGGTTTGTGACCCGAGGTGGGCAACAATGTTTCCCCTTGCGGCGGTCATCAACGAGGATTTTGGCAAGTCTGATCACCGACCTATTGTGATTAATACAGAGTACAATTCAGGTATGATAATACCGAGGGTACGGGGTATTCCGAGATTTGAAGCTAGATGGTTATGTGAGAGCTCGGTGGAGCATATAGTTCAAACTGCATGGGAAAAGGCAAAAACGCTGCACGCTCATGAATCCTTCTGTGAGCCTACTAAGGAGGTTCATGATGCATTGCATGCTTGGGATAAAGAGGTGCTAAAAGGGCCTAGACGGAGGCTGCGAGAGCTCCAAAAAGAATTAAATGACAGTATGGCCGGTCCACTTTCTGATGAAGCATCGGCTAAACAGCAAGAAATTCAACTGAAAATCGAGGAGCTCCTTGATCAAGAGGAGATTTATTGGGTTCAGCGTGGGAGAGTGAACTGGCTTCAACATGGAGACCAAAATACAGCATTTTTTCACCGCTCGGCTACGGCACGTCGTAAGAAGAACTTCATTAAATCTCTGATTAATGATGCTGGGGTTGTGGTGGAAGAACCGGATCAGCTTAAAGGCTTGGCTTCGGACTACTTTGAGCATTTGTTTACGTCGGAAGTCCAAGTTCCAAACCAGGGGGTCCTCGACAAGGTGGCACCATGTGTGACGCTGGATATGAATGAGAGATTAATGGCTATATACACTCGTGAGGAGGTAAAGAAAGCAATGTTTAATATTGGCGACTTGAAGGCGCCGGGCCCTGATGGTCTTCATGCTGTATTTTATAAGAGATTCTGGCACATTATTGGAGAGGACCTGACAGATGAGGTCTTGCTGGCCGTTAATTCGCGTGTGATACCAGATGGATGGAATAACACTACAATCGTCCTGATTCCGAAGGTGGACAATCCTGAGTCCATCACACAATTTCGGCCTATTAGCCTATGCAACGTGGTATACAAGGTGATCTCTAAACTTATTGCAAATAGGCTAAAACATTTACTTCCAGAAATTATCTCCCCTACGCAAAGTGCTTTTGTCCCAGGGCGTCTGATTACTGATAATGTGCTGGTTGCTTATGAGTCCTATCATGCTATCAAAAACAAGAGGGTGGGTAAATATGGCATCTGTGCGGTGAAGCTGGATATGCACAAGGCTTACGATAGAGTGGAGTGGTCCTTCTTGCAAAAAATTCTGATACAACTGGGATTCGACCAAGATTGGGTTCAATTAATTATGGCTTGCGTGTCCTCGGTGAGGTATCAAGTTCGGGTTAACAATGAACTTTCTGATTATATTTTCCCGTCTCGGGGTCTCCGTCAAGGGGACCCTCTCTCACCATATTTGTTTCTCCTGTGTGCCGAGGGTCTTACAAGCCTGTTGAATTTTGAGGAGAGGGCTGGTAATCTTTTGGGGGTTCGAGTTTGTAGGAATGCTCCCACAGTTTCGCACCTCCTGTTTGCAGATGACTCGCTCATCCTCATGCGAGCTGACACACCTAATGCTACTAGTTTGAGACGCGCTTTGGATGATTACTGTATGGCGTCGGGGCAACTTGTCAGTGAAGCTAAATCAAGTATCTTTTTCAGCCCATGTACTACGGTTGATGTGAGGGTGGAGGTATGTTCGACCCTGAATATCATGACTGAAGCAATCACAGACAAATATCTAGGACTGCCACCTCTCGTTGGGGTTGACAGGTCAGATTGCTTTCAACACCTTATTGATAGAATTTGTAAACTGCTAAGTGGCTGGAAGGAAAAAAAGATGTCTTTCGGAGGGAAGGAAGTGCTTCTTAAAGCTATCATTCAGGCCATACCTGCTTATGCAATGTCGGTTTTCAAGCTACCCAAACAGATTATCAAAGGGATTATATCTGCAATGTCCCAATTCTGGTGGGGAGATGATGATCAACAAAAACATATGCATTGGTTTGCATGGTGGAAAATGTGTGTTCCCAAAGGACAAGGAGGTATGGGGTTTCGAGACTTGCAATGCTTTAATCTTGCAATGTTAGCCAAGCAGTGTTGGAGACTCATTATAGAACCAGACTCTCTTTGTGCATCCGTTCTCCGAGCTAAATATTTCCCGTCAGGCGATCTTCTGAACTGTCCGCTGAAAAAAGGGAGTTCCTATACTTGGCAGAGTATTTGGGCGGGAATCCAGATTTTTAAGCGCGGTCACATGTGGCGAGTAGGAGATGGTACTCAAATTGATATTTGGAATGACCCCTGGATCCCTAGTAGACCGAATAGAAAGATGGCGACGAGGAGGGGTAATATACTTCTGACTAAGGTGTCTGAGTTGATTAATGTCGATACCGAATCATGGGATGAACAATTGATTAGAGAAACATTCTGGCCTATCGATGCTCAAAGAATACTGAACATCCCCTTGGCGAGAAATATGATGGAGGATTTCATTGGATGGCATTTTACCAAATCAGGGACCTTCTCGGTACGGTCTTGTTATCACATGGAGTGGGAGCACCAACACGGCCAGAAATTGAGGAGGACCAGCGGGTTTGGATCGTCGTCAACGCTCCCAATCTGGAAAACCTTATGGTCGCTAAATGTTCCTGCAAAAATAAAAATTCATTGCTGGAGATCACTTCTTGGTGCTATTCCGTGTAATGGGGTACTAGCTAATAGACACATGCAGGCAAGTGCTCAATGTACGTTGTGTAACAGGGAGTGTGAGAGCATACGGCATGCATTCTTTAACTGCCCAAGAGTACAGGAAATCTGGAAGCTGCTTGGTATGGAGGCTGCTATTAAACATGCATGCGATGTTGAGGTGGAGGGCCGATCTGTGCTGGAGGTCCTTCTCCGAAATACAACAGCTAAAGCACCTTTACTTGAGCTAGTTGATCGCAATGACCTGGTAGCCGTGGCTGTGTGGTACATCTGGTGGGAACGGAGGAGGGTAACGCACGGCGAGACAGTCCAGTCGCCGGCGAGAACTGCACATGCAATATCAACACTCGTTCTGAACTTTACGAGAGCAAAGAAGAAAAGGGTTGGCATTCAACGACATGGATGGACTAAGCCAAGAGAAGACTTTGTCAAGCTAAATGTGGATGCTGGCTTTGAGGCGGACACGGGAACGGGTAGCACAGGAGCTATCATTCGTGACGACAGGGGCTTTTTCCTAGCAGGTAGCTGTCGAGGCCTGCCGTTTGTGTCCGATGTGATGACAGCTGAAGCCCTTGCTCTCCGGGATGGATTGATCCTAGCAGGTGAGATTGGTTGCAATAAAATTGAAGTGAATTCCGACAGCATGGAAGTTATCGAAGTGATGATGAATGGCGGGAATTCTCTCGGTCCAGCAGCGGCGATTTTCGAAGACTGTAATTTTATGTGTCACAATTTTGCAGCAGTGGTTTTCGACCATAGTCCTAGGGAGGCCAATAGGGCTGCTCATTTATTAGCTAGACATGCGGAGGGGCCTATGTCGGTTGTTTGGCATGAGGACCCCCCCCCCCCCCCCCCCCCCCCCCGACTATCTTATAAACACCCTGGCGGATGATGTAACTGTTCTAAATGCTTAAAGGCGGCAAGTTTCAGACGCACTCTTTCCCTAACCAGGGTACCGAAAGGGACTGGCAGGGTTTTAATGAGGCGGCTTGCTGACCTAATATATATGAGGTGGTTAAATTTAAAAAAAAAACTATTCAGCTGTAGCGATTTATTTTCATAATTTTTTTAAAAAAGCGATTTATTTTTATTTATTTTTTAAAAAAATCCCCAAGCGAGCACAGAGCGGAGGTACAGTTTCGGTTTCAGAGCTCTGCTTCATCCAGCCACCATGGCTGCCCTCGCCAAGCCCGCCGCCGCCCACCCGACCTACTTCGAGGTGAGCGTCTGAGCCTGTCCTGTATTTCCGCTAGTTTTGATCGAAATTGGGTCAGATTGGATTTTCTTTCCTTTTCTGAAATTGGATTCTGAATTTGATGACGGCAGATGATCAAGGAGGCGATCGCGGCGCTCAAGGACAGGACCGGGTCGAGCTCGGTCGCCATCGCCAAGTACATCGAGGAGAAGCACGGCAGGTCCCTGCCGGCCAACTTCAAGAAGACGCTCTCCGTCCAGCTCCGTGGCTCCGCCGCCAAGGGCAAGCTCGTCAAGGTCAAGGCCTCCTACAAGCTCTCCGACGCCGCCAAGAAGGACTCGCCCAAGGCCAAGATCCCAGCGGCGCCGAAGCCAGCCAAGGGCGCCGCCAAGCCCAAGAAGAAGGACGCCGCCAAGCCGGAGAAGAAGGACGCCCGCGAAGCCGGAGAAGAAGAAAGACGCAGCGATGCCCAAGAAGGCGGCGGCGGCCGTCACCAAGCGCAAGGCGCCCGAGAAGAAGCTGATCGCTAAGGCCAAGAAGTCGCCGGCGGCCAAGGCCAAGGTGAAGCCCAAGACCGTCAAGTCCCCGGCCGCCAAGAAGGCCCGCAAGGTTGCCGCCCCTTGATCTGATCTGATCTGATCAGATAGGTGTTCAGGGTCTGTACAAATGGATTCCTCATCCTTCCTGTTAGGTTTTGGTTTGCTAGGCAAGTTCTATGTATCGTGGGTGGTGGCTGTGTATGAAATCATCTTTCAGGAGATGTTCTGCATAAGTAATTCAGTTGATCCAATTCCTCTCATATGACTTGGTTTATCCTGTGTACCAGTTCAGTTTCGTTCTTTATTGTGTGGTCGAAAACTCGAACGGACTTCCATCGTTTTCTTATCTGTCAACCCAATTCCCTTCAATTCGCTCTTGTCCTCGCGTATCCAATTTTTTGGTGGAACTGAGCAAACAGGAAAGGTGATTCGAAGTTCTACCGGATATCCTCTGCGCCTGCGAGTGCTGATGTTCATGCGGGAAAAACACAGCAAATCCGTGAGCGCGGTGGCCCCGTCTCTCAAAAATCAATCCCGCACCCACCGACCACTTCCATCGGTGACGCGGTCTGGCGCCATACAGGTTCGAAAGCCGAATTAACAGCGCGGGAAATGCAACGGAGGAAGAATTCGTACCGCGCAACAAATTTCCGCTTTTTTTTTCATTCGTCACAACCGGCATTTCATGGGCTCGATCACGATCACGATCACGATCACGCACGCCCACTGTGGCACTGTCCACGGTCTACCGGCTGGAATCCTTCGCAGACTGCGCACCTAAAGCGAACCACATTCCCAGCAGAAATGCTGCATATGTGGTTCGGTTGGGCCGGGCTGAATCTAGATCCTGAGTAGCCTGAAAAAAAAACTAGGACATGGCCTTCCCTCAAAAAACAAATTAAAAAAACCTAGGACAATTCAGCGAGTATTCACCACATTCACGTACGTGACGAGTGGAGTTTCTAACCACGAGCTCGAGTGATCACTATGTTTTTTTTTTTAAATTATATATTTTAAAAGTTGTCTAGAAATCTGATTTTTTTGCATGTTATCATCATGTATCCTACAACGTGCGGAATCAGTTCTAAATGATTTATGTTCTATATATGCTACAGAAAAAGACAACCATGTGGATTCAAGCACTACACACATAATTTTAAATCTTTAAGATATATAAGTTTTTTAACATTTTTATGTAGCCCACAATATAAAGAATTTTGTGTTGTGTCTTTGCGAACTTATAGGATGCATTAGTACACCCATATTTTTATCTAGTCTTTTTCCAACTTATAAATATAGTTTTTAAATTAAAAATAATAAAAGGGTCCGGAAGTTGAAATTAGTAGTCAATACCATCCTTACTTTTTCTACTAAATCCACCGCTCGATTCAGTAGAAAAGAGGAGGGTTTCGATACTTTCACTACATTTCCCACAAAACCTACATACCGATCTCTATATCCGACCAAATCATCATTAGGTAGTAGAGGCATGTTTTGGTCTCCACTACTGGCCGCAATACAAATCCAAATGGAGTGCGTGTTCTTGCTTCAGCCAGAATCTCATCATTCGCCGAGGGCATGGATTGGCTGACTTTGTGAAGGCCAAAGTCATGTTTCTTTGAGTCACTGCCACATTAGACCCACCATATGTGAGGCCCACATGTCATTAACATAAAGTCATTACAAAGTTAGCTAGACAAAGTCAGCAAATCTAAATCGCATTCGTCGACATCCCTCTTTCTCAAAGGAAAATAGAACAGATAAAAATTCATCAACCAATCAACCAACCAACCACTCCGATAGACTAGTTTTCTGCCTTTGTTAGCTGCCGACAATCAATACGAGAATTAATCAACATGTGATCCCAATTCCCCAACCCCAGTACTGTAGCAGCAGCAGTAGATCAACGCCGAGGATGATAATCTCTGTCGGGTCGCCACGTCTCCCCGAAACAGGGCAATCGATCGAACCAGAGTCCACCTACGCTGTGGAAGGAAGGAACCGAAACCCTCGCCGGCACGGGAAGCAAACAACAGATCGATCGGCCGCACGCCAGCCAGAATAGCGTGCGGTGCCTTCCCCTTCCTCCTCAAACCTCAATTCGCTTCTTCCCTCCATCCATCGTCTCGTCGCACACCAGCGCGGCAAACCCCTCCTAGACTCTCCCGACTTCCGCAGATCGCCGATGGCCGTGGAGACGGGGGGCGGGCCCACCCTCCAGCCCCTGCTGTGCCTCGCGTGGCTCGCCGCCACGCTCCCCATCGTCGCCGCCGCGCTGCCGATCCCCGCGGCCGCCGGCGGCCGCCTCCTCCACGGCCTCCTCTCCGCCTTCTCCGCCCGCGGCAAGACCATCAGGACGTCCTCCACCACCACCACCTCCTCGTCCTCCAAGGCGGTAAGATAAGATCGGTCCCAACTCCCAAGCTGCTGCGACGCGCCCGGTTCCTGCTCCGCGTTGTATGTATATCTATGTTTCCGCTCGTCTTTTGTAGACTGCAACTCCCCTCCAGCTCGCGTTCGGCTTGTTCAGCCGCTGGAGGCTGGACTAGGTAGCTCCTTTGCTATTTGTTTCATGGCGGCGAAGCTGGAGGGGGGAGGAAAGGTGGCGGCGGCCGCTCGTCGAGATCTCGGCACGACGGCAAACCCCACCATTCTGTTTTGCTTATTGATTATATTCGCCTGCATAGGTTCCCCTTTCCTGTACACATGTAGATCTTCCACGCGAGGATTTGGGATTAGTAAACCTTTTAGTTTTCAAATTTTGATGGAACAACATAGTATTGCTATCGAAACAGTAGTAGATTATCCTACTACTGCAAATATGAAACAGAACTTGTGTACGAGAAGGCAGTGGAAAGCAAAGGAGGGAAATTACAGAGTATAACAATCCATGGTTGAAGGTCTATACTTCTTTTTAGCCTTTCCTTTTTTTTTTTTGCTTTATGGACAACCGTGACAATCTCCTATTGAAGACCTTGATATGTACTGTGTAGTATCTGAGAAGTTTGTTGGATCGAAATATGATTGGAGTGAGAATGTGGTAGGTTAGAATCTCTTTGAATTAGAAGATACCCTGCCCTTTGCTGCTGGTATTTTACCAATGCAGAAACATATTTGTGTGGCCCGCGTTGTTTCAAATAATTGTGCTACAAATGCTCTAACTGCGCTAGGGTCAGGCTGAATATGGACTATACTGTTGAACGTCTGAAGTAGACGCTGCTTATACGAAAACACAAACAAATGAAACATCATATACATGAGTATGTGCTAGCAGATCATGCACATGTCAAACCATGGCCATGGTGAATCCAAATAACTACGTAGCTATGGTTTTCTCTCATTTCCACCTTTTCATTGTTCCGTGTTAGTTTCTCTGAAACACACTCATCAGCTTCTTTAATTCTTAACTGCACCTTACAATGGAAGAAACTAGATGAGGACCATGCTGCTTTGTGATCTCCTGTGTTCATGACTTAAATGACGACATGGCGTTATTAAGCATCCAGTTATCATTGGAGAACTTGATTAGTGTGGCAACACAATTGCATTCAATTTACTAGAGGAAGCAGTGTGGTTACGATGCCCTGAAAATAATCCACCTGTGAACAAAGAGGCAATGGGCAGTAGGCAGATCGCAGTCAAAACGGCTGAATATCAAATTTAACAAAAAGAAAGTGAAATTCGTGAAAGCATTGGAGCATATCACTTTTATATAGTAATACCTTGTACCTGAGCATTAATAATTTATACTTAATTTTCTACTCGCCTTCCTCACATCTTATGTTATAGCGGATCTTTCTAAGTTAACTACTAATAAGTATATGATATTTGGGATTTTTTTTGGAAAGGAAAATAAGAGCGTTCATTACAGAGCTAATTACAGACATGCTTTATCCTTCCTTGGGAATGCAGCTTTCAGTATCAGTCTTAGAGTTTATTAATAACATCTGACTGCATTAAGAAAAATTATTTTCTGTATAACATGACCAGAAAAACCACAATAAAAAGAAAGAAAATGGAACTAAAAATCACACTAAAATCATAGAACTTCCAGAAAAAATCACACTACAAAGGAACGAAAACGAACAAGAGAATGTTTGTCACAGCACTAAAAGGAAAAATGCCAACTAAACATACCTCCACATTAGGGTAAACATGATGTGCTATGAAATCCAACCATTAATTAGTAAAAATGAGGAAATATATGATATCCCACGGTCGACGTGGTCACCATAATGGCCAAATAATTGAAAGATGGGTTGGAACTTAAAACCAGCATGTTCTATGTCTATCGATCTACCTATCTATCCGCGAAACAAATTGTGGGTTTAGTCAATCAACATGTTAAGATAAACAAATGCTGTCGGAGGAGAGGATGAAGTGAGATACCAGGACCATCGAATCGATCTTGTCCATTGGCTGTGGTGGTTTGTCAGATCGCCCGCAGTGGAGCAGGAGGTGAAGACCCGCATAGGTAAGGCTTGGAACCTGTGGAGGCAAAGTAAATAGAGGCTGGGAGCACCTAGAGGAAAGAGAAGGAGTGCTAAGGGGCGAGTGATGACGAGAACAGTGAAAATAGAGAGGGAAAGTGCAGGTAGATAAATCGAGAGGCAAACCCGTGGACAGTATTCATGTGTCAATTCGGATGATATGGCAGCAGGAGAGGCTACATAAATAGTTGGTGGAGTTTTTCTATTTAAGATATGTAGATTGGGGGAATTGGATGCATAAACTATGCCCCTGCTCCACTCACGGAACTAAATTTATGCACTTCCTTCGTTAGTAATTACTAATTAGGAGCGATACTGGTCCGATCCGATCTTCCAAGAGAATATATTATGCTTCAGACGGATTATGGGTAGATGCATGATTGTGATGATAACCTGTTTTGCGTCTATGTTGCAACTTTTTGCTAGTGTAAAAAAATGTTTAACATGATAGTTCATTGCATTTATGGTGCATTTTTGTTTTCTCAGTCAATTTCTTTACACATATCAGAAACTCAGATCAATTTCTAAAACTGCAGAAGTTCACCGTCCCACAGAAGTACTTCTTGCATTTCTATGTGGTGGGAGTGGTGGTGACAACAGGCTTGCTCCTTGCAATATGTTTCTATGCATATATGAAGATGACAATACTATTGCCAGAGCCATCGAATTACTCCACAATTGCTAGTCATCTTGTTGGTTCAAATTCGTTCTCTTTTGGTGGTGTCTGGTCGCACACCATGGAACACAAGTATCGTGTATGGCGGACTGTGTTTGTACTTCTACTAATGGAAATTCAGGTGCTGAGACGCCTTTATGAGACTGAAAATGTGTTCAATTACAGCCCTTCAGCTCGGATGCATATTGTAGGATATCTGACCGGTCTATTGTAAGCTCCATATTTCTGAACTTCACTCTATTCTTGAATGTCCATAATTCTTGCTAAGTTATGCCATCTTATTAAATATTTTCTCAATTCGTCCCTTTGCTCGTTCTTTTATAATTTCACATGCCTTTTCTATTTGGTCTTTTTGTTGTAGAAGTTCTTTGTACTTCTGCAGCTTGTACTTATACTTAATAAAAAAATGCAAGTAGGTGCAACAAGTTAAGGTAGACTTTGGTTTCCTGATGCTTTGATCTTGACGTCACACCCACAAGAAAAAAGATATGCCAATAACCATAGAATGTGACAACTATATGTCCTTGTGTAAAGATCATTGTAGATTGTACTGCCCTTTCCTTTCTCTTGTATAACATTTTGGATTGACTTATAATTTTCCCTGCCAGCTATTACACGGCAGCACCTATATCTCTTGCTAGCTCTTGTATTCCTGAAGCAACATATTATCTCCGGGATCAAATAGCTGAGTTTATAGTGAAGGGTCGTGCAAGAATGCCAGATCTAGTCATTGATTCGTCATCTCTCCTGAAGCCTTTTTTAAAGCTGGGGTGGTGCCAGTGGATAGGTGCAGTTATATTCATTTGGGGATCCCTCCATCAGATCCGCTGCCATGCAATTCTTGTAAGTATCCGATTCTTTGTGCTGTGCCTAGAACCGTAGATATGGTGACATATTGGTTACATATCTTGCCTGTGAATACGAATATATGTTGATATATATGAGCAGCCATAGAAATGTTAAAAAAGAATCATCTGCAAAAATGTTTTGAAACTGCTCACAAAACTTGCTTAGTGAAAACCTGAAGGTATAGCTTGTTGGAAATGTTTTGCTACTTGAGACTTGCTGGGATGGAATCAAATGGGAAGTAGAAAATAGAAGTCATAGCAGAAATTCTTTTGTCAGCCAAGTAACCATCATCTGATCATCATGGAATCTTCATGAAGCACCAAACGATATTTATCAGGTTATACAGTGTGCATTTTTTATGTTACTGTTGGCAAGAAAATGCACTGTTATGCATCCTTTCCTAGCAAACTTTTGAGGTACAGTTTTGCAGATTTAGCTATTATTTTGGTTATCATTTTCCTTTTACCACTTTGACAGGGATCACTGCGTGAACACAAAGATTCTGACGAATATGTTATTCCTTGCGGTGACTGGTTTAGTCGTGTGTCTTGCCCTCATTACCTTGCCGAACTAGTGAGTGCCTCCATTCTTTTTTGTACTCAGTATGTTACACATACCATTCTGACAAATATGGCTGATGTCCCTTTTACATTTCCGAACTAATGATGTCTTAGTAGTCTAGTCAATAGAAATCATAATGATGAGCTCCTGGCCTGGCTTTTATCCCTGGCTGGAATTGATGAATGCTTATGCCAGAATGTGATTTATACTGTTTGATGTTACCACCGACTTCTCATTAAATTTGGTCTGTTCACCATTCGCCAACGCTGAGTGGTACTTGAGTACATATTTCCCTTCTGGAGTGGCCAGCATTATGAGGCCAACGTTATGTACACAGCTTACAAATGACAAAAAACGATATACGGAACTAAATGAGCAGAACATATTATGATATGTGTTTTCCTTGAACATTTTTTATGTTGTTTGCCTTTATATGGCGATGAAAATCAAGTGAATTTGGTTTCTAATTAGTATCGCATTGGCATTTTGTAGGTCATATATTTGGGCATGTTGATAGCTAGTGGTGGATCAGATATTTCGGTGTGGTTCCTGTTCATTTTTGTGGTATGCCTCACTGTCTTCTTCCACCAATCTCATATGGACCAACTTGTGATTTATTGTATTCTTTCATGTTTCTTTCGCTTCAGCAGACTAATGTTCCCCTTTTGTGCAGATAACAAACCTGTCTTTTGCAGCGGTGGAAACTCATAAATGGTATCTTCAAAAGTTTGAAGACTACCCTCGTTCTCGCTATGCCATCATTCCATTTGTATTGTAGCATCTGCAAAATTGCTCACTTTGCTCAAGCATTGCTTGTGTGCAGTAACAAACGCGAAACACTTGTGTGTTCTGGCTGGGATGCCCGCCATGTAAAGGATGTTCATGTAAACATAACAAGATGAAAGCTAAAATGTTGTTGTGTAAGTAAGTAATTGGGCCCACTCTGAATATACTTATAGGGGGTTGTGTTTCTCACTGTAAATACACACTTTATGGACACATTCAAATATTGGAAATATGGTCACTGCAGAACTGGAAACATGTCAAAACTGGTGCGAGAAGTCTGATATAAGTCACTGATATTAGAGTATGGGATATCGTGATCTTATAAGTTCGTAGTCATGTTCCACAAAGGCAACGGTGAATACCATGAATGGCACTTGTTTACAGCTTAGAAATGCTCAAGTGTTTTCTGGTTCTTGAACCTCTGCAGTCTGCACTAGGTTATGTCATCCAATGTTCTCAGAAGGCGCCCTGCTCATTCTACCGGAGCTGTTGTAGTAGGGTTTGTATTTTTTTTTTTTGATGTTTTAGCACTTTGATCTGTTAACTAGGAGTATCTTGATCTGAAAGTTTATAATGTTTCTGTTTTTTTACAGTGTGCACAAGCAGGTTCTAGAACTGGATGTTGATGCGCGAGAAGTGGAAATACAAAATGCCTTTTCGTTCTAGATCATGGGCAGTCTACTTGAGTGGGATCATCAAATGTCAGGTCTGCCTTAATTTTCTTTTCCTCGAATGATTGCAATTTGCTTGTACTACTATTAGAAGGTTTCTCTCTTTTTTGAGCGAGAAGACATGATTATCAAGTTACCAATGATCGTCATAGCTTATCAGGGTTCATAGAGCCGTTTAAGCCGAAAATTTTCTTTAGAGGCCAGCATCACCAGCCAGTCCCTACTCATGTGCACTGAAAAATGCTGTATGTTTAGCGGCCGATCGAATGGGGTCCTGTGTAGTGCAGCGCCGTATTATAGGCCACACGAAGTCCTACCCTATGATGTTAACCGCTGGGTGCTCTTTTCCCATTTTAGCACACTCATTGCTGCACTAATCAGGTCGGTCCCTGTCATCTACTAAAACTGGAACCAAAGTGCACCGTCAGAACAAACACAAAAGAAAAGCCAAGCCGAATCGGCAAAACTAAAAATAGAAGCGCATGAGAACAAGGCACCACCAACCCATTGCACAGCACTCATGCTCCTCACCTGGCCAGGACATGAGAAAGCACATCTATCCATCATACATGTATCCGCGAAGAGGGGACATGCTCCTGGTCTTTGCCCGGCTGATCCTCCCCTCCCGGACATGTGTTCCTGCCTGCTTACGGCCACTTCAGGTCTTGTCTAATTAGCAGTACTTAGTGGTGGTGCGCTTGTTAACTTATTGGCCTTGTTCTTTCCCCGGGCCGGCACATCATGCCGTGTGCATGCAAGATAATTAGGCCACTAGCCTGAACTTATCGGCAGACACCATGAGAGCGTACTATGAGAGCCACTAGCTGAACTTTCCTACTCTTTTTTGCCTCGAGGTGGTCGGGATCGCATAAGGAACGTACTCGCGGCTTATTTCTTTCCAAAGTGCTGATGTACCGGTAGCCGGTTACTCGATTACAGGAGCCTGGTGACGTCGCCAAAGAGTTGGTGCCTGGAATCACTGGAATCGTTGACAAACGATGGCGAAATTTCGACAGAGTAGAGACCCGAAATTGACGAACTACCGGATCGCGCCATCCAGGTCTCGATCACGTATATACATTTACTAGTACTACTAGCACGACTACCCTACTGGTAGTTAGAGTGGGCGGGAGAAAACAAATGTGATGTGAGGACTTCTATGAGCGTGGACCGATCGTCCAAGCTTGCTGTCGGTATGGACCGTCCAGTTCAGAATATATCCCCAGCTTCCATTTCCAACACCATTGATTTTCTATGGAGGGACGGAGCTACGCCCACATAGCACCTATATGGAGTACTAGCTCTTTTTCAAAGGGACAGCTGGAGGAAAAACTGGACCTCGGGAAACTCATTCGTGCTGGATGAGCATGTGAGAGCGATGTGTGTTCGGTGCGAGCAAGGTCCAAGCGCAGTGGAACTGCCGCTCTGCCGCTCTGCCGCTCTGGTCCTCTGGACTGTCATGGCACGGGCACTGCTCCATGGGAAAATGACAAGCGAAATGCCGATCCTTTTTCCCGCTCGTTTCGCGTTTTCGGCCGGCGGGAGAGGTTGAACCCTAGCCGCCGCGCTACCCCTCCTCCTCCTACCTGTACATTGATGGGTGACGCAAGTTCCTGCACATAGAGCGTGTGAAGAGGCCGTAGTGCAGAATGGCGTGAGCTCTCTTACGTTCGTATGCGATTCACACGAGCACGTACGTACACGTCTCTGACATTTATTGTTTTTTTCTTCTTTTCTTCAACTTACTGTAGCAGCGAAAGTATCCAAAATTTTGGCCTCACGATCCATACAACCTCTGATTACCTCACCAATCATTGCCTCACCGTCCGTACTAACAACTCCCTTCCTTCCTAATTAGTACAACGTATTTTGGACCCCTTTGAAAGAAATAAACATGATTTGGATATTCCAGTGTGGACTACACACTGTAAAACATGTCTGCATATATATGAATATGGAAAAAACTAAAATATTTCATATATTAGAAACAGAGTAAGTAATAGGTCGAAAACATATCTATCTTCACCGTGGACCAGTACCTTTCCTAAGAGGCGACAAGGGCGGCGACCACTTTTGCCCTTCCCTTCGCGGTGAAGCCATGTGTCTCTGCCTCCTCCACTCGTCGTCCCATCGACAGTAGTGGGCGGGAACCTCGTGACTTCGACCTTGACAAGGTACATATGGTTGGTCTAGGTTTTCCTAAGGCATAGCATCGGTGGAGAGAACGGTGCCGCTTGGAAATAATGTGCCACAACTTCTGTCCATCTCAGTGGTGCTCTTATCAGCGGCGTCCCAGAGTAGGTGGCTTGGTCCTCTCGCGTTTTTCCGATGTGACGAGATTAGTCCCTATTTTGTTGCTTGCTTTTGCCGTTATTCGTGATGAGGCGGCTAGAGCAAGGTGGATGCTCTAGAGGGAGGATGTTGATTCGAAGGTGGTGGATATGATGTTCTAGGTCCCATGAAACACAGAGATGCCCCACGTATGATGTGCCACAACGACATGATGTTCATCGACTTACAAAGGTTTCTTGGCGATGCTCATTTGGATCTACCAATGATGGAGTCTCGACGTCCAATGGCTTCAGTGTGTGCAAAAATCCTAAAAAAATAGTATTATGTTTTTCTACCCTTCAGGTTCGTACATGCAAAGTTTTTAGGACATACCACTAAAAGAGTGTTTGTAGGACATGTATTTTGTTTCCTCTCATTTAGTTTTACAGTAGCCTAGTGCTACTGTGCTAGCACGGTAAAACATCTGGCTATTCTGTGTACTGTAGTTTCGACGGGAACAAGGGGTAGTGGGCCGGAGCGGGCACGTTAAAAGCGCACCAGATCAAATTCAAAAAAAAAAAAGCGCACCAGATCCATCTGTTTGTGCCACTGTTATTTTGGTACCGAGATGTTTGCAGAGGCGAGGAGCACATAAACACACACCACGCACGCACAGTGAGGCCGAGTAAAGCTGACACCTTGCTCGGTTGGTGCTCCCGTGTCAGCGAAGCAGCCAGCCAACAGGGCGCCCATATGGCCGTTTGATGAAATTATTGGACCACCCCTCCTCCTTTGTCCCACTACCAGTACAGTACTTGCCAGAATGACAGACGATCTGATTTAAGCGGCAGCCCTATCTCTACCTGGTCCCTGGTTGTCAGCCTCGGAGAACGGCAACTACTCCTGCATTTTGACAGTGGACTCGAGACTCGTGTAATAATTTACCGCCCGTAAAATTTGGGCACCAAATCATGGACTATGAACAAGCTCTTGGACGATTAGCTGAGACTTGAGAAATGAAATCATCGAACGCAACGTACACAAATATTTTTACAGAGATTCCGGCGATAGGGTAGATAGATTTTGCAGTCAGACGCTCCTAACGGTGCTCTGTGCACATGCTCGATGCACGGATTAGGAGTTAAATAAACATCAGGGTGAAGCCTCTCTCTCCCTCCTCATGCTCGGATTAGCATTACTTAACCGTACCATGCTCCCGTGCTTCACTGCACTAGCACCGTATTGTTTACAACCCTACGACATGTGCACACTTAACCTGCTCTTGGAGTTTGCTACGAGCAACCGAGCTGGTAAAGAAAGAACACCATCTTCCGGAGATTTGGATAGAGCGCAACGGCATTGGCATTGCAGTACTCCATCCCGTCTCATGCTCGCTGCAAAAAGCGCTCTCAAAAGTTAGTTACTACATGATCTGAATTCTGAAATGCGGATGCGATGCCATGCTGGCACGGAATGGGAGCGTGCGCACGTAGATAATGTAAACTTCTTTCATGGTGCATTATATCAGTATATGTACTGCAAACATACTTTCGGCCAGCTATAAACCACAATTTGCACATGACATGATCCGAGCTGCTTCATGGTTTATCCTACTAACATATTGTTTGGAAAAGATAGCACCACAAATCTTTCAGCTCCTCTCTTTATTGCTCCCGTTACCATGTTCACGTCCATGAATTTGTCGCCATGTATTGATGGAGTAGTAACGTATACGTAGATGTATTAATAGATCCTTACAAAATTAGCGACATGGGCTTTTCCCCCTTATCCCGGACTCCAATTTGACCAACAATATTTTGTACTAGGAGTTCCAATTGACCAGCAGCAACGGCAAATTTTGCAGCCGATATGAATAGCTCGAAAAATGTAGGCTCATTCTCTTTAGCCTACACTACACGTAGAGAGCGCTACTAGCTGCCCGTCCCCTTTGCGACTTTGTGTGTTGAATCTCTGATTGACGGGGATGACCATCCAAACAATTTCATATCTTGTTGGTTCAGAAAAGGTCCAGACATCGGTTCACATGTTGCACTGTACGCATGTGTAGCAGCACTGGTTAGCCAACATAACGCTGCTCCTTAACACACCAATAATGGAGAATTACAAAGGAACCAGATCTGCCTTTTGCCGAGAGAGCACAGCGAGCGACCGGATAATCTCGAACCAGAAAATAAGTATCCAGCTCCCCAAAAATGGATGTGTTCTACTAGTTCGCAAACCATTCAAAACTTGTACCGGCAATTCAAATAAACTTGACTGCGCTAGACATCAACACCGACATAGTTCACACGAGATTATAGTAGAGACTTATATATAGATAGACCGACTAAACCTAAACCTAACGTAAGATCTTCCACAACTCGCCGTCGTAGCTGAGGTACAACTTGACGACGGAGACGCGCTCCATCCACGCCAGCTTGTGGTTGTGCATCGCTTCTTCAAGGCGGCACTGAGCAGTAGCCTTCTCGTTTTTCACCGCGCGCCTAACTTCACTGAGTGTCGTAGCGCTGCTTGTTGGCAAGTATCGGAAATGAGAGCACATCGAGCCCATCAACCCGACATGTTGCGCCGGAAACTACCCCCTCCTCCCCTCCCGCGCCTCAGACTGGCTACGGTTGGTCGGCAGCGAACTGGGTGACATTGACATCAGCAACGACCTGAGTTGCGATGTCGGTAGGGACCCCGCCGTCACGACGTGATTCTCGTCGATGAACGGGCAAATGTATCATGTAGAGGTTATACTCCCTCCGTCCATGAAAGAATGTCTCAACTTTATTTAAATATATATAGATCTACACAGTAAAACATGTCTACAAATATGTAAATTTATATATCTAAATTTAGATAAATTTGTGATATCTTATGTGGACCGAGGAGGCAAAAAATGTGCTCTACACACCGGGCCCGCATCTCACACGGTGCCACTGACACCCTGCGTCCGGCTTTACCCTCCCTGGCCCCACCGGCTGAGATGCACGCAGAGACAGGCTGTCGTGGCGCTCGTAAATGCGCGCTTAACGTTAACTAAACACCTCATAAAGCGCGCGCGCTCACAGCCTTTGATGAGAGAGAAGGCAGCAGAAAAGGCGGGGAGACGAAAACAAAAGAAGTAAACAAAAAAACGGCCTCGAAACCCACCCAAACCCGTCCAAAACCCCAAACCGCTCCTTGCCTTTTTCTTCTCCCCCCTCCCCCTCCCTCCCTTCCCCTGCAAACCCAAACCCACACTGTCTCGCTCCCCATGAAAGCCTAAATGCCAAAGCCGTCAAACCGATGATGACAAGACATCGAGAGAGAGCGTTTCTCTCTCCCAGTCCCTCCTCCCCCTTGCCTCCCGCGATGCCGCCGCCACGGCTGCTCTTCCTGCTCTTCATGCTGTCCTCCGCCGCGGCGGCCACGACGGCGCCCGCGTCGCCGCCGGTGGCGCGCACGGCGGAGGTGCAGGCGCAGATCGACGCGCTGCTCGCCTTCCGCGCCGCGCTCAGCGACCCCTACGCCGCCATGTCCGGCTGGAACGCATCTTCGCCCTCCGCGCCCTGCTCCTGGCGGGGCGTCGCCTGCGCTCCCGGGCCCGCGCCCGCCGGCCGCGTCGTCGAGCTGCAGCTCCCGCGGCTCCGCCTCGCGGGCCCCATCTCCCCGGCGCTCGCCTCGCTGCGCTACCTCCAGAAGCTCAGCCTCCGCTCCAACGCGCTCTCGGGGGCCGTCCCGCCCGCCCTCGCCCGCCTCCCCTCCCTCCGCGCCGTCTTCCTCCAGGACAACGCCCTCACGGGCCCCATCCCGCCGACCTTCCTCGCCAACCTCACCGTCCTCGACACCTTCGACGTCTCCGCCAACCTCCTCTCGGGCCCCGTCCCGGCCTCCCTCCCCCCGACCCTCACGTACCTCGACCTCTCCTCCAACGCCTTCTCCGGCACCATCCCGCCCACCCTCGCCGCGTCGGCGCCCAACCTCCAGCGCCTCAACCTCAACTCCAACCGCCTCCGGGGCACCGTGCCGGCCTCGCTGGGCGCCCTGCAGGACCTGCATTACCTCTGGCTCGACGGGAACCTCCTCGAGGGCACCATCCCGTCCGCGCTCGCCAACTGCTCCGCCCTGCTCCACCTCAGCCTGCAGGGGAACGCGCTCCGCGGCATCCTGCCGGCCGCCGTCGCCGCCATACCCTCGCTGCAGATCCTCTCCGTCTCGCGCAACCTGCTCTCCGGCGCCGTACCGGCCGCCGCGTTCGGCGCCGAGAGGAACTCATCGCTGCGCATCCTGCAGCTCGGCGGCAACCAGTTCTCCATGGTCGACGTGCCGGCTCGGCTCGCCAAGGGTCTCCAGGTCGTCGACTTGGGGGGCAACAACCTGGGCGGCCCCTTCCCCACGTGGCTCGTCGAGGCTCAGGGGCTGACCGTGCTCAACCTCTCCGGCAATGCGTTCACCGGCGACGTGCCGCCGGCGGTCGGGCAGCTCACGTCGCTGCAGGAGCTGCGCCTTGGAGGCAATGCTCTCACCGGCACCGTGCCTCCGGAGATTGGCAGATGCGGTGCTCTCCAGGTGCTCGCTCTCGAGGACAACAGCTTCTCGGGCGAGGTTCCCGCGGCTCTTGGCGGTCTCCGGCGGCTCAGAGAGGTTTATCTTGGTGGGAACTCTTTCGCCGGCCAGATTCCGGCAGCTTTGGGGAACCTCTCCTGGCTGGAAACACTGTCAATGCCCAAGAATCGTCTCACTGGTGGCTTGCCCAGTGAGCTCTTTTTGCTGGGCAACCTGACATTCTTGGACCTCTCCGATAACAAGCTCGCTGGTGAACTTCCTGCTGCCATTGGTAATCTGCCTGCTCTCCAGAGTTTGAATTTGACCGGCAATGCTTTCTCAGGCCGCATTCCGGCCACCATCGGCAACCTGTTGAACCTGCGAGTTCTTGATCTCTCTGGTCAGAAAAACCTCTCAGGCACTCTTCCGGCAGAGCTTTTCGGTTTGCCACAGCTGCAGTATGTTTCTCTCGCTGATAACTCGTTCTCAGGGGATGTTCCAGAAGGGTTCAGCAGTCTGTGGAGTCTGAGGCACCTCAACATTTCGGTCAATTCTTTCTCAGGGTCAATCCCGGATACATATGGGTACATGGCATCGCTGCAGGTGCTCTCGGCCTCCCACAACCGCATCTCCGAGGAGGTGCCCCCAGAGCTCGCCAATTGTTCCAACCTGACCGTGCTTGACCTCAGTGACAACCATCTGACCGGGCCAATTCCAAGTGATCTCTCACGGCTTGGTGAATTGGAGGAGCTTGACCTCAGCCACAACCAGCTGTCCAGCAAGATACCACCAGAGATTTCCAACTGCTCGTCGCTTGTCACTCTCAAGCTTGATGACAACCATCTTGGCGGCGAGATACCGGCCTCTCTTGCCAACCTCTCGAAGCTGCAGACACTTGATCTTTCGTCCAACAACATTTCAGGCAGCATCCCTGTTCCATTGGCTCAGATTCCAGGCCTGTTGTCATTCAATGTGTCGCACAATGACCTTACCGGCGAGATACCGGCAATGCTTGGCTCTCGCTTTGGCACCCCCTCAGCATTTGCTTCCAACCCTGATCTGTGTGGTGCGCCATTGGAGAGCGAATGCAGTGAATACAGGCGGCACCGGAAGAGACAGAGGCTGCAGCGCCTCGCTCTTGTGATAGGTGCAGTGGCTGCTTCGTTGGTGCTCCTTGTGTTGTTGTGCTGCTGCTGTGTGTTCAGCTTGCTGCGGTGGAGGCGCAGGTTCGTTGAGAAGCGTGATGGTGTCAAGAAGAGGCGACGCAGCCCTGGAAGGGGTAGTGGGTCGAGTGGCACAAGCACAGAGAGCCAGACAAAGCTGATCATGTTCAATTCCAGGATCACCTATGCGGACACCGTGGAGGCGACAAGGCAGTTTGATGAGGAGAATGTGCTTAGTCGCGGCCGCCATGGTCTCATGTTCAAGGCTTGTTACAGTGAAGGAACCGTGCTGGCCATCTTGAGGCTTCCTTCGACCTCAGCTGATGGTGCCGTGGTGGTTGAGGAGGGCTCGTTCAGGAAAGAGGCCGAGTCTCTAGGCAGGGTGAAGCACAGAAACCTCACTGTCCTGCGTGGC
Source organism: Poa annua (assembly GCA_026929855.1). Lineage (NCBI taxonomy): Eukaryota > Viridiplantae > Streptophyta > Magnoliopsida > Poales > Poaceae > Poa > Poa annua. Next base: position 81,523,872 of record CM049433.1, read on the forward strand.
TACTATGCCGGGCCTCCACCGGATGTTCGCCTGCTGGTATACGACTACATGCCCAACGGCAACCTCGCCACATTGCTCCAAGAAGCGTCTCACCAAGACGGCCACATCCTCAACTGGCCAATGAGGCATCTCATCGCCCTCGGTGTCTCCCGCGGCCTTGCATTCCTCCACCAGTCCGGTGTCATCCATGGAGATGTCAAGCCACAGAACATCCTCTTTGATGCTGATTTCGAGCCACATTTGTCTGATTTCGGCCTGGAACCAATGGTGGTGACTGCAGGTGCCGCCGCAGCCGCTGCTGCTGCATCGACTTCGGCTACAACACCGGTTGGTTCGCTTGGCTATGTCGCCCCAGATGCTGCAACTGCTGGGCAGGCTACACGGGAAGGTGATGTCTACAGCTTTGGCATTGTGTTACTGGAACTGCTCACTGGCCGGCGCCCCGGCATGTTCGCTGGAGAGGATGAAGATATTGTGAAGTGGGTGAAGCGGCAGCTGCAGAGAGGGGCAGTGGCCGAGCTGCTCGAGCCGGGTCTGCTGGAGCTCGACCCGGAGTCGTCCGAGTGGGAGGAATTCCTGCTGGGGATCAAGGTCGGCCTGCTCTGCACCGCCTCCGACCCGCTGGACCGTCCGGCGATGGGAGACGTGGTGTTCATGCTCGAGGGCTGCCGTGTCGGCCCGGACATCCCCTCCTCCGCTGACCCAACATCCCAGCCGTCACCGGCGTAGTCTCCAGCATCCCTCAGCCGGCATTGTCAGATCCAGTTCAGTAGCTCGTACCATTTTTTCTGTAATTCTTTTCTTAGTTCAGATTAGTGCTTGGCCCAGGCAAGTGGGGGAAGTAGCCGTTGGGGTTTCTAATCTCGTGGTTAGGGTGGTGTCAGTGCTGGGAAGCGAAGGACCATGTGGTGCTTGGCACGGCATGATGCTCCTCTGCCATGGCACGTTGCTGAGGTTAGTGGGCACGCATGTGGGGTTCCCACGGGCAACGGCCACTGATGCAGGATACGGGTGTGTCTCCTCTCCTCTCTTGGCCATCGATTTCTTGGCTGCTCTGTACCCTCTCCGTGTATTCTCCGTAGGAAATTGATTCGTGGAGGGGCCTGCTTGGCTTCTTGGGATCTTGTCTTTAATATCATTTTTAACATGCTTGCTAGATCTTTGTAATGCTGTGCTGCGCTGTACATTTTGTCTGCATTTCGCTATCTTATTTGATTCAAGAGGATCGGGGGAAAATGATGATGGTTCATGACCGTTAGCTTGTTGTTTTCCTCTGCACAAAATGATTAGTGTCCAGTTCTCTTATTTAAATTTGCCCTGGATAATGATAAGGGGACCCCTGCTTATCCCTTGTCTTGCTGGATGGATACACTATCTGTTGTGCAGTTTGTTTTTTCTTGGGCAACTGGATGAAGAAATAATTTGGAACAGTGTACATGCTTGTTTTTCTTGGGCAACTGGATGAAGAAATAATTTGGAACAGTGTACATGCCTGAATGGCCACCACTGGTGTACGTTTATTTGGCAATTAGTGGGAGATCGTGGCACAATGTTACTCCATTGTACTTGAATACTGTCCTGGCATTTGCTAATCTCCCCAGCTGGGCGCACGGTCAGATGCTCACTGTTGCAAATTTAGCATATGTATTGCTATATCAGTAAATGAATTATGGGAGGCTAAATGTGCATTGAAAGTACAAGGCATCTGTGGCAAGGACAGCCAATTTTGCAAGAGTGAATGCTCCATCAAGATAGGCTTAAGTGATCAACAGTTTTCTGCATTGCAATTGTGGATATGCTCTGCTTGATTCATCTGCGTGTAAACTTTTATATTTAGCAGCTAGTACATTCCACATTTTTCTCATTTCGTATCAATCTACTGAATTGGCATTTCGATCTACAGAGTTCGACATACTGAATGTGCATGGCTGCGTGCCGTTAACTTAGGACCACCGTGATCACCAGAGCACTCATACATAATCGTTCGTCCATCGAAATTGCCACACGAGCACTGTTCATGGTCAAGGAGTCAAGAGTCAGCACAAACTCGCACGCACTACAATTCCTCACGTTTACCTTCACTGTCCTCGAGCCAGTAGATCTACTGTCCTCGTAGACAGTGAGCAGAGGGAGTGGGTGAATACAACAAACCTAGAACATCTTGTCACCCAGATGGCACCGTAGCTGGCTATGGTGTGGGTAGCTGTTCGGCCGGCCGGGATCTTGACCTACAACAGATCAGTGAACCAGTAGCATGTGCCATCCATGAACGAACCCAGCAGCGAGCAACTTGCGGTGACTGTTGTGCATCTGCATATCACCGTGTAGGTGTGGCTAGCCCTGGTGTATCTACAGGGTGCAGTAAATTTTACTGTCAGGATTCAGGGAAAGGCTGGAGCTGGACGCTGAATTATTGGGTAACCACCAGCCCAGCCCAGCGCGGGCAATCAGCTCGGAGCAGCGTCTGGTGCTAGGAGTAAATTCTTGCTGGAGTGAGTGAGTGAGTGAGTGAGTGAAGAAGCTATGGCTGACCGGAGCAACCAACTACTGTACTCATCACTCGGCGGCCATGCTTGCTCTCTGCAGGATAGGACGCTGGCTTCTTCTGCATGATTGCCACAGTCCTGCACGATGCTGTATGGGAGCTACAGATTACAGATGCCGTTATGTTAAGTTTCTCCATCTGCTATCTATGCCGTCAGTAATATTGTTATGCCGGCATACAAAAAATCAAACCCAAAAGAACAATCGCACACGGTTCCGGCCATTTCGGTCATGGTTCTCAGCCATAGTTCAATGCCGACATATAGCATCGTTAAAATGATCGAGATGTAATCACTCACGATCTGGTTCATATAGTCTATACCTTTGTTCCTTCTTTGTAGGGGTCAAGCTGAAGAGATCTATGTTCATAATTCAGGTCTCCTTTTGGCATAGGGCGAGCTCAATGATTTTTCCTTTCCCTTGACTTCCTTGGTTCTTGCATCGGTTTCCCTTGTCTGGACATTTTTCTCCTCGTCTCGAGCCTCTTCTTTTGCGATTCAAAGAATTGTAGGACCGTTGGCATGTTTGCTACCAACTAGCTAACTGCTAATAGTAAGTTGCCTCGGTTGGACCGCGATATCAGGACCGTATGCATGTTTGCTACCAACTAGCTAATTGCTAATATTGAGTGAGATTTTGTGTTGCGCTGAAATTATGAACGCGCTGAACCTTGTCCAATCTGAAGGTGTGATATGCTGAAACAATATATGAAGAACAAGGAGGTCAGTTATGGGGGTCCTTGTTTCCCCACGCAAGGGGAGAAAGGGCAAGGCTAAGAGAATTGCGCCATTGTCGAGCATGATGACGAGATCGCCACCGGTAGTGTTACATGGACAATTGGAGCTTTGCATGAAGCATTTGGGAGCCCGAAGGCCCCATCGTGTTCGTCCCAATGAACATAGCAAAGAGAGCAGAGCTCCATCTCCATTTTCGATTGTCGTGATGTGGGTGAACATTTTGTCAAAACATGATGATTTTTTTCTATAGGAGATATTTTTTAATCCCGTGAAAAGTGATTTTTAACTCCATGAACATTTTTTCAAACCCCATGAACAAACTTTTTAATTTACTAGCTAAATGCCCGTGCGTTGCAGCGGGAGAACAAGATAATATTTTTTATCTTTATATTCCTCAAATTGTATGTATGTTTCTTATTTTTAATTAGCAATTGAACCATAGCCATTTTTGGTGTCCACCCTCATCCCAATACCCTACAAGTTGAGTAACACTCTCACTCGTCCTATAAAATATCTCTCACATCATCCTAAGCTTTTTTTTCTAATGTCGATGCTCTTTTTAGAGAAGCTACTTTGGCATGTTACTCTGACGACTACGATGGTTCTGCAAGCCACCGCCGGCAGCGCCAAATTTAAATTTGGCGCGACATCACGAGAATTTCAGAAATCATGCTACCGCTCTCCATCGGCTTCCAGAGTGACGGCGTCGCCCTTCCCCTGCCAGTGTGGTCTTCTTCGCCTCCCCAACTCATACACTGCATTATCAAACTCAACAGTAGCAAGCTAGCCAACATTTGCCATGTACGTTGTTTTTTCAACCTCACTGATGTTGCTAGTGCTTAAGAGTTATTTAAATATTTTACGTTGTAGTACTATAGAAGGAGATATGGAGCTATTAAAGGAAAGATGCATGTATCTCACGTACTGTAGTTACGTACGCACTGTGTTTGTGAAGAAATCTTTGATTGTACCTAGCTCTTTGTTGTCTTAATGATGAATTTGATCCATTGGTGGCACCGTGGCATGTTCCGTCCGTGATGCAAGCGAGACTGAAACATGAGCCTATGCATCAAACAATGATTCAAACGGTATTTTTATTCATCATTAAGACAACACGTTAAGATGTCACCATACCATGGCTATTGCAGTAGAGAACATGTAGCAACATATTCATTGGTTTCTCTATTTGGAACGGCATCAAGCGCAGCACCAACACGTTGCAAAGACGAGTTACTTGTTTCTCAAGGAGAAAATGTGTCTAGCAAGCGCCCAAAGCTCATGTGTTGCATTTTTTTCCTTTCTGCTGTCCACTATGTGATTTATCAGTGCGCACCTCCCGGCAAGCAAAACGGAGGGTGGCCTGCAGGGCAGATTGGCAGCATCATGTCCAAGTTTCCGAGTCTCGACAAATTTAAAGAAAATAGAAATCACAACAGTTGCAGTTAAATTTTCATAATCTAATACGAAGCTCTGAACCATTGTTGAGGTTAACTCCAAAATCAACTCAATGTTGACCGAAGCGAATTTAGATCAAAGCAGCTAGAGCACCATGAGCATGAATCACATACCTTTCAAAATATCCTCTTTCTCCAACACACACACCTGCTACTGCTCAGCTAAACCACTGATATAAACTGCTTGCTTGTTATATTTTCTAGTGTAGCAAATCCACCAAAAGAAGTCAAGGAACCAGGAAGAGAAGCACACAAGGAATCATGGCATGCAATTCCCTGGAGGCAATACCTGAACCACACACAGTGACACAATATGAAGAACCATAAGTGAGCAAGCATGCACATAGAAAGAACCATCATATGAGCAAGCATAACAAATGGAGAAGTTAAAATGAGAAAGCATGCACATGGAAAGAACCATCATATGAGCAAGCATACAAACGGCGAAGTTTGCATTCAGTTCCACCATATGGAGAACCACCAGTTCGCCGAAGTTCCATGGCTCAGCCGCCTAACAGACAACAGCGGCATCCTAAAGTTTATTCAGAAATTAAGGTAAGGAGATATTGTAAACGCTTACTACATCAAGCCATCAACTATCCATTGATCTACATCAAAGAAAAAGGGACGGTGTACTGAAGTGTATTTTGAAGTTAAGGTAAGGAGACTTTGTAGAGAAAGAAGATTAGAGCGAGCCAAAGAGCACGGAGTGTATCGTACCTCTTTTTAATAGATCTCAGTGTAGATATGAATTTAACAGCTGGGGAATAGACGCCGCACAAACCGCTGCAGTTTCAACAGCCAAAAACCTAGCCGACGCGCGACGCCGGCGTGAGGCGGCTGTCTGATCTGCTTAAAACTACGTGAAGTACACCTCCACCTCTCATGTGTCAACAATGAGATTGATTCACTCATTGATGGGAAAAAGATAATGTATTGAAACACTATAACCGGAAAAGAGCAGGTATATTCAGCTAGGTCGTTTACGAACCAACACAAACGAATCACACGCAACTCGACTCGACTCAAACGAAGCACCGAATCACGTCCCGAATGACCAAAAACAGCCGGGACAGAAAGGGGTACCACGAGGGTGTAGCCAACGGTAGTGACACGGGTCCTTGAGTGCGTGGTTGTCGTCTTCGCCTCGCTGCGCTGGAGGAGGCGGGCTGCTTTTGTGAGTCTCACCGGTGTCGGAGTAGGGGATGGCACGGGGGTGTGGCACAGAGGAGGATGATGGGGTTGGGGACGCAGGGCCTGGAGCGCGAAAGGAGGTGGGCCTCGGCGAGCCCTACCTCGCCGACTTGCGCGTCGCGGCTGGATTGGAGCCGCGTGGAGCTCCTCCTCCACCAGATCCGGAGTAGAGGGCGGCGACAGAGCGAGGTGAGAGAGAGGTATGCGAGTGCGGCGAGTTCGTGGAAGGAAGGCCCGCGCCCAGCGGAAGGTGGAGTCGCGTGCGGGAACCACACCTTCAGCAGCGGCAGGGGCTCGCGCATGGGTGGCCGCCAGAGAGAGGGAGTTGAGGAAGGATCGAGGAGGGAGAGAGGGCGACGAGTCCGACGACAGGTTTCCCAAAATTGGGTTGTCCTGTTGGTCTTGGGCGCATGGCCCATTTGGTTGCACGCGGGGGCGGGGCGAGCGTTGCGTGGAGAGGAGCGGGAGGGTGAAGTCGGACAAAGCGGACCGCTGGGAGGCAGGAAACGGAACGAATCGTTCCTTTTAGATAGGAGAGATAGATATTTTTCTTAATCTTGCGATATTTTTTCCCAGCGTCATGAACATCTTTTAACTATGGATAACCTTTGTAAACACAATGTGAAAATCCTTTTGTACGATTAAAATTAGAAACAGAAAAACAGAAAACGGTGAAAAATAAAGAAACAGAAAGAAAAAAGAGGTGAAAGAAAAAACAGAAGGAGGCTCGAACTGGGCCGACCCATATGCCTCACGAGGATGCGCGGAGTGGACCGCGTTACGCGGCAAATACGATTTGCCCCCCAGCCCAACTCACCCTTTCCCCTTCCTTCTCTCCCCTGAAATTTCGCGAGCGGCGCCCTGCAAGCTCCCGCTTCCGGCCGGCCGCCAATGTTCCCGGCCGCCCCTGCTCCCGGCCGCCGTAGCTCTCCCTCCCAGACGCGCTGCTGACCCTGGGCGCCCTCGTCGTCCCCTGAACCAAGCCACGCCCGGAGGCGACCAAGGCCGCGCTCGGCGGCGGTTGACCCAGCAGCGCTTGCCGACAGCAGCCCAAGCGGCGGCGGCGCGGCGCATCGCTCATCTGCTGCTGCTGGCCTGTATCTTCTGCCCTCTGGACTGGTCTCGGTGCTGGATTTCTGCTCTCGGGCTGGACCGGTGCTGCTTGGCTGGATCTTCTCCCCTGCTTGCTGCCTTGCTGGACTGCTGCTGCTCTCGGTGCTCGATTTCTGCTGGACTAGATCTTCTCTCATGTTTGCTGGTCTTCTGCTGCTATCCAGAAGGCGAGTCTCACTAATCTCTATTTCTGAACAACTTTTTGTTGCTATATTTAGAAGATCTTAATGTCCTGCTTGTACCCATTTGCCTAATTTTTTCAGTTACCATTGGAAAGTATAAATCTAAAAGTATGACGCTACTTCTTTGATTTCATGAAGCTTCGGTTATGTGGTTATTAGCTTGTTTGATTTTCTGGTATAACATGTAGAGTACATAGTACCAAGAGCAGCAAACAAATAGTGCCTATTTGTTGGAGAAATTGTAACATGCAGGATGTGCATTAGAGTATTGTTAACTTGTTATGAAAATTACAGATTTTAGAAGACTGACCTGTTTTGTGTTGTACAAACAGAACCTTTATAAATGAAATGAATATTTGATCTGGACTGGAGAGTGGAGAGTGAACTGGGAAGCGAACAATGGCGCTCGAATCCGGTGGCGCCGCCGCCACGAAGAGGCCGTGTCTGCGGGCAGACGATGAGACCAACCAGCATGATGCTTTGCCGGCGACGAGGGCTACACTCGACCACCTTTCGGCGCTGCCAGAGGTGCTGCAGCTGCGCATTCTGTCCTTGCTCCCGCTCAAATCCGCCATCCTCACCTCGTCCCTCTCCAGCGCCTGGCGCCACCTCTGGGAACGCCGGTGGCAGGACGACGAGAACCCCTCCTCCCTCCACCACCACCTCCTCCCTTCCTCCTCCTCCTCCCCCTCCCCCAAGAAGCTCCTCGACTCTCTCGAGCTTCGCCAATCCCAGGGGCGGGGGTGCCTCGACCGCTACTCCCTCGTCGTCGACACCCGGGCCATAGGTGCCCGTCAGTTCAGCCGCTACCTCGAGGCCGCAGCCGGGTGTGGCGTCGAGGACCTCCGCGTCGAGTTGCGGAGCCCACCCGCCCTGGCCACGCTCCGCATCCCCTTCCCGGCGGCGGTGGCCAGCCCCGCCCTTGCGCGTCTCACGCTCCACGGCATTGAGGTCTCCGGCCTCAACTCCCGGGCCGTGAGGTCGTGCTCTGCTCTCGAGGTTGTCCGTCTCCACTCTGTCCGCATTGACGACAGGGGTTTGGGAAGGATGCTTGCGCTGTGCCCCTGCCTCCACGTCCTCAGCCTGCACTCCTGTGATGACCTCCGTCGAATCACTGTGACTGCCGTGATGGGGCTGAGGCTGAAGCTGAGGCGCGTCACTATTGCAGAGTGCAGCAGGGTTGTTGAGGTGGACGTCGTCGCGGTTTCTAGCCTCCGGTCATTTTGTTACAGCGGTGGTTTCCTCTCATCGTTCTATCTCCCCGGCGGCGGATGCTTTGCTGACCTCTACATCCGTTTCGGCGTTCAAAGAAGCTGCAATGTACTCATCTGCAAAAAGGTTTATTGGAGTTCCTTTGATGCTTCCCTATTTTACCAGCATGATTATCTTACTAATATGATTATTTTGTGACTATATCAGGTGTTCAGTGAATGGTTTGAAAGCCATGTATGCTCCAAACTCACAACGCTCACTATCTGCAGCAATGTCCTCTTTGTATGTTCTTCTTTGGAGTTCATTCTGTTCTGCTATCTGTTGATTCATGGCTTGTTTATTAACCTTGAATGTCATCTTAGGTGGTGTCTTCCTTGCCTATTGCAATTGGGCATGCAGAGTTGGCCAAGACGGGCGACTTTTTTAAGAACATGACAGAACTACAGTTGCTTATGTTAGAAATGAAGGCCCCAGACCTGGCGAACATCTACATTTTTCTCAAGAACAGCCAATGTCCTAATCTGGAGAGGCTTTTTGTGCAGGTTTTACACCCAGTGCGCATTTTACAATTTGTGTTGCTTAGTAGTCATTCATTCATTTTTATTACATTGGCATCTTTGATGCGTTCTTATTTCATTGCAATGCTTCTAAATGATTGTGGTTTGTACTTGCAGCTCCCCAGCATTCCCAGCGAGCCTTTAGTGGATCCGTTTGACGGTGTGGGGATAGAGCCACCAGAGGAGGGTTTAGAAAACCTTAAGGTGGTAAAGATCGTGAATTTCAATTGGAACCGGATTGAGGTGCAGTTTGTATGCTTCTTGTTGAGGATGGCTACCTCTCTGCGTAAACTGCTACTGGTCACTCCCAGGTTGATTCCATCCAATGTGCCCGGCATTCAGAAGGCAGACCTTTTATTTCTTGCAGAAGCTGGTACAAATGGAAAAGTAATTATCAGCGAGTCTGACGAGGCTGCGACACAGCCTTTTCATTCAGATGTCTTTGCCGATTTTTAGTTGCCAGTCACAAGCCTCCATAAAACCCCATTGGGAACAACGTTTGTCTATGAATATCAGAATATTGGTTTTGAGGTAGTTATCTTTATCACACTCAAAATCACTTTCTTCTCATGCAAATTGCAGTCAACTTGTCATGTCTCATACATGACATTGTGTTTCTTCTTTTCCATCGATTAACATGTGAAGCCACAGTGATCTCATACTTCATTGCTTTTATGGCATGATCTGTTAATTGCACATCCAAATATAGATTTTGCCAAGCTGCATAAGATAGTTCATCAGATATTGATAACTAGTGGCATATCTTCGTTCCTGCAAGGTGTTACTGGCAATTTTGAGGCTGTATTTTTCATTATGGTTTCTTCGATCCATCAAATAGTATTCTTAGATTTATCCATGAAAAATGGTGTACGGAAGGATACATGTACCCAAATGGTGTTTCCATGACAAACAACACCACATGGGTTCTTGATGCTGCAATGCCAAGGATACTAAGCCAAATTTTGTGTTTGCAAGTGGTGTAAAGAACTTCTAACTGTCAAATTGTGGAGCTCTTTTTCATTGGGTCTCTCCTTCTACTCTTAGTGGTTCATCTTACTTCATTTTCAGATCGACTGGCAGAATCTTGGAAGAAATTACCCCTGTTCAAGTTTGTGCTGCCAGATACAACCCACTTGCCTGAGATGAGAAGGTTGGTTGTCTCATGTGATCCTATGCTATCATGCATTTTTTATTGCCTCTTTTCTGTATGAGCTTGACATGTGCAATTGACCAAAATAGAGACTGCTAGGTTGTAGTGAGCAACACAGTGATGTATGTAGCATGGATCTGCGATACTTGATCAATTACCCTTTAAGTCTATTTCTAATGGTACATGTTTAATGTGTCACCTTATGCTGTATTCTTCTTGTTTGCAACGATTTTTTTACCTCTGTCTTCCGTCTTCTGTTCATTCATTTCGATGGGAAGAATTCAATTGCATACATGCCATCTCTTGCAGCCGTACAATCTTACAAAACGTCTCTTGTTGTAGGATGAATTTAATGGAAGAGATTCCATCGTATATCAGTGTGCTCTGAATTTATTTGATAGGGATGGAAGATATGTCTCCCATTGTTGCTTGGCTGACTTACTGCCACTGATTGGCGCTGTACAAATCTAAAATCTGCAGCTAGAGATTTTAAAGTTGGACTATGAAAAAGTGTATGACCGTATTAATTGGGACTTTCGTTTTGAGATGCTCCTCTCTAGAGGTTTTAGTGGGAAATTTGTGTCTTGGCTCAGAAGTGGGCTTTTCCAAGGCATAGACCTGAAACAAGGGACCCTCTCCCCCCTATTCTCTTTAACTTTGTTGCTGATGTCTTCTCTAAAATGCTAGAGAAAGCTGTTTCTTATAATTTGGTCAATGGCCTTTTATCCCATGTTATCCCTGGTGGTGTCATCAGCATTAAATGGTGTCATCTTCTTGGAAAATTCTCTCCACTATGCTAGAAACCTTAAATGGATTCTTACGTGCTTTGAAAAAAAATCGTGTATGAGAATCAATTTCCATAGAAGTAACTTATTGACTATCGATGCAGAGCTGGAGTAAACTTTTTGCTCAAGTGTTTTTGTTGTAAACTTGGTCCTTCTCCATTGAAATATTTGGGGGTTCCTCTGCATTTCTCAAAACTGAAGCGAGACGATCTCCAACCTATTGTGGACAAAATTATGATAAAGTTTTTGGGTGTGGAAAGGAAAAACTTCTGTCCTATGAAGCAAAGCTGATTTTGTTGCAATCTTGCGTTGCCAGTATCCCTTCCTACTTGATGTCGATGATTAATTTCCGAAATGGGCTATTCACATTATTTCTTCCCAGATGACTCATTTCATTTGGGGTAACACTGATGAGACCCACAAACACGACCTTGCTGCCAGAAAAAAGGTTTTTTTGTGGTCTTGGCATCCAAACTGTAGAGATGTTAAATGTCTTTGCTTGCCTCATTTCATTTGGGGTAACACTCTTGTTTTTTGCTTGCCTCTTGCCTCTTAACAAAATCTGGAAGCAGTTGATTGATTTTAAATAAAAAAACTGATGAACCACATATTCTTTGGTCTAAAACTGTTGTTGGATCTCATTTTTGGAAAGGGGGTACCTGGGCTCTTACTGCATCTAAGCATTTTTACTACTGGAATTTGGGTAATGGCAGGAATGTGAGCATTTGGAATGATGTCTGGTGTGGGGATTTCCCCCAAGAAAATGCTTTCTGAGACCTCTTTGTTATCTGTAATCAACAGGAAACTAGTGTTGCTCAGGTTTGGGATAGAACTCGTCTGGAACTTTCTTTTCATAGATGTGTTGACCCCTAGACTTAGGCTTTGGAATGATTTGATGTTGATCATGCAATCTGGTGTTCTCTCTGATGTGCTGGACACTCTTGTTTGGAAATATGAGGGATCCGGCCAGTATTCTTCAAATCATTTTACCACATTATTAACTTTGGTGGCGTGGTTTTCCACTGGGTGTATCTTTGTGGAAGCTCAAAATCCCTGCTAATGTTCAGATTTTCTTCTGGTTATTGCATTTTAATAAAATCCTAATGCGAGATAATTTGAACAAGAGGAGGAGAGTGGTCGATGATAAACAATGTTTATTCTCTCGTGAAGAAGATTCTGTTAATCTCACATTCGATGATAAACACTGTTTATTCTCTCAATTAGCTTGACTGATTGCTCATGGAAATCAAGTAGGAATTCATGTATCTGTTCATTTGGGGCATGCTTCAGATAAGACCCATTTTTATGCACATGTGATAGATATGTAGCTGATAGAATCATTTGCTCTACAGGTGACAAAACCGACCAAAACGGATGCGTGTCACCATGGACATGAAGAGTAGCTGACAGAATATATGTGTGTCTTCATTTATGTCTTGTCACAAGTCGTGTCGATCGATCAGCCTGTTGTCAAATTCAGAAGCAGCACTTTGATCAAGTCTGAACTGTGACTGCAGTAGTCTTGTTCCTGATGTAAATACACTGATGGCACCTAACTGCAACTCAAAATTTTCATCTCTTAAATCGTTCAGTGTGCGTGCAGTCTGTTAATAATCATGGATAGCTGCAAATTACCTCCTTATCATATTCTTGCAACCAGCAGATACCACAACAACTATATTACGCATACAGTTCAAAGATTAGTGTTGCTGATGGCAGGGATTAATCCCCAAGGGGGTTGAGTGGAGGGAGAGGGATTCCGGCACATAATCCCTGACACCAGAACAAGGCCTTGAATTTTTTTTTTGGCTCTCGCATAATATGTATATTAAAAAAACATATTGGCTGCGTATATTAAAAAAACATATTGGCTCAACAAAGTTGAAAAAAAAATTTAGAGAAAAATACAAAAAGGTAGGGAAACTAAACTACAGTTCTTGTAAAAAGAATGGAGATGCGGGGTATCGATCCCCGTACCTCTCGCATGCTAAGCGAGCGCTCTACCATCTGAGCTACATCCCCTAATGCTGGTTAGTTCTTCTACAGACCTTATGTTAACTCATTTCAGGGAGCAGGTTTTGGGAAATTGTAATGGGCCGAAGTAACGTCCGTTGGGCTCGTTTCCTTGCCAGCCTGTTCCGTCTTCAGTTCCTGACTCCTCTTCTACCTTCGCCTCCTCGCCTGCTTTTCCCCTTGGAAAACGGGGGTGGACGATTCCTCCGCGGAAACCTCACGCCATCCATCCGGATTCCGGACCGTCCCAATATTCCTCCTTCCGATCTCTTCCGCGGGTAATTTGTTCGTCCGCATCTCGGAATCCTCCCCGCTTTCGATTCGTAGCCCCACGCCCTCATAAGCAGCCTCCCCACTAGTAGTTGATTGCAGCAGCGATCTCATCGTGGTGCTCCGATTCAATCTGCTCGGCGGCGAGCTGATCGGTTGATACCCGCCCCCTGTCCCGAGTCACAATTTTGGCCATCGAGTTTGGTTTCTGAGGTACGACCACTGGAATGACCTCCGGAAATCCTGGGTGCGCCGGCGCGCACCAGTATACCATTTAGATCCGCCACCGTAGACGGGTTTGGACTGGAATCGATCTGTTCATGCGTTGTTGGGCTGCTCTGTTAGCTTGGGAGCAGGGATCGTGCGAAAGGAAAACTTTCACTACTTGGTAGCGCGGCACTGTCTTCCGTTTCTGGGTTTTTTTGTTGTTTATTGTGAATGATGAATAAATAATAACAGTATCTGTGACGTCGCTCGGTTCGTTTTCTAGAGGAAAGTTTAGAGCTTGTTACAGAATCTTAGCTAGTTTGGTTGAGATCCTTCTAACCTACTAGTGATGGTTACTTTCCTCGTCAACCTAGTTCCCTCTTGGGGAAAAGATTAGGATCTTGTACATTCACGTCTGCAGCTCGAATAGTTTCCTTTGATACTCATTTTAGGCTCTTTATTGTTACAGATAACAACAGGTCCAAGAGAAGTCGAAGCAGGGGGACACTCAAAATGGTATGCATCACCTCAACTCGCCTTAAGATTTCTTATGCAACCCAGTAGTATGAATATTATGTTCGCCAACTAGGTTGTACACATAGTTCATAGTCTGTCCATTCGGTATAGAATTCCTATGTGGCTATGTAATTCACCCAATTTCGAAGTTCTTAGTTATATGACTTGAAAACTGAGTGATGCCAAGTCAGGGGGGTCAAGTGTGGCATTGCTAGCTAGATGATCCTGGTTATAAACACTCTTTAAAGGATTCTATTGAAATTCAGTTGTTTGAGTCATTGCTAGTCAGGCCGTATACTAATAATAACTGATACATAGATAACATTGGGGTCAACTAAAATTATCACTGAAGAAGTATTCCACATCAAACTTAATACTCATTATTGTCTTGTGGTTAACTGTTAACCCCTGGTGCGAATTAATACACTCTGACCTTATAGTAGTTAATTCCTGGATCTTCCCTTCATGTATGTATGATTGGTCTTGTCTTAGTACTTGTGAAAGTGCTTTAGATCTTCGCTCCATCAATGGAACTGTAAATGCCCATATCTGCAGGTCAAACATGTTAAACTATGTTCCTGTGATAGTTATGATACTTACAATCCTTTCTCATTCTTAGCCTCAAACGGTTTTGTTTTAACAGGTGCTGCTGACAAAATCATTAGTGTGGTGCTCTCATATTTTTTGTAGTTCGCGCATGCTCTAATCCAATTTTTTACTTATGTAGTTTTACTCGGGATATGGTTACCGTGGAAGTAATTTTGAGCAAACATATCGCTGTTATCCAGCATCTTTTTTTGACAAGGTACTGTATTTGCGGTGTCGATTTTATCTTCTAGTACCTATCAGTGTTACATACTGAAATTGTACTAAACCACCTTTCTGAATTTTCTGTTTTCCAGCCACATCTAGAAGGTGGTGACAAAGGTATGTCTTAGAGCTTCTTATCTCCTCTTGTTCTACAATTTTCATATGAGTCAACTCTGATATAATTTTATCTTTGGCAATACAGTAATAATGCCACCATCGGCTCTAGATCGTCTGGGTAAGCTCAAATTCTCCTCTCGTAGACCTTAGGATGAACTTTATCGCTTCCTGTTGTTGTGCTATTCACTTGGATCACTCTGAGAGATATATGCATTCATTAATTGTTTGGTTTTGATTTAATAGCTTCCCTGCACATTGAGTACCCTATGCTATTTGAGCTGCACAATGGTACCACTGAACGGATTTCACACTGTGGCGTGTTGGAGTTTGTAGCAGAAGAAGGCATTATCATCATGCCCTACTGGGTATGTGCTATATAACTGTACTTTTTAACTGCTCCCTCTTCAGCTGTATTACCAAAGAAATATATTCCAACTGAGTTGTTGTATAATTCTCCTCTTGTTTATATGTATAGATGATGCAGAACATGCTTCTTCAAGAGGGTGACATTGTGCGTGTCAAGAATGCTAACCTTCCCAAGGGTACATATGTGAAGCTGCAACCTCACACAACTGATTTTCTGGACATCTCGAATCCGAAAGCCATGTTAGTAGCTTTGCACTAAAGTCCGTTCATTCCTTTTACCATTCAGCATGTCCAGGACCAGTAAACTCACTTTTTTCTTGGAAGTTATGAAATAGCGATACAGTTGTCTATTTTTTCGAGTAGTACAGTTGTCTATTAAATCCCCTTAATTCATCTTTTCACCGATTGTTATCATCACTAATGCGCTTGTGTTACTTTGCAGCTTAGAGAAAACTCTAAGAAATTTCTCTTGCTTAACGACCGGTGACAGCATCATGGTAGCTTACAACAACAAACAGTATTATATTGATATTGTTGAAGCAAAGCCAGCTTCTGCAGTTAGCATCATTGAGACAGACTGTGAAGTGGACTTTGCACCCCCTCTGGATTATAAAGAACCTGAAAAACCACAGCGACCCATAGTTCCTGCAAGCAAAGCACCTGCTGAAGGTTTGTATTTTCTTTTGTCAAGATCATATTTATGTTTTCGTTTTTACCTTGCTGTTAAACAAAATTATTGTTCTTGCCCGGCCTAGATTATAGCTGCAGCTCTGTTTACGATGTTGCCATCCGAAATGGAACTAATATTTTAAACATAATTATAAAGGCATCAGTCACCTTCTGTTTAAGAGTATTGTTGGCCACTTGTGCGACATCTCTTTAGGCAAATGAAGATAGTTGTGATATATCCTTTTTCTAAACCATTTTTTTTTGGTTTGGTGATCTCCAGATCAAGATGCGAATGTTGAAGAAGAACCAAAATTTAAACCATTTACTGGTTCCGGAAAACGGTTGGATGGTAAGGGCCCTAAACAACCTGAAGTCTCTTCAGCTGCTGTGGCTGCACGTTCTGCACCTTCAGACTCAAACAAAAGGGCAAGTCAGCAAACTGCAGCACCTTCAGAAGCTAGCACTTCCACACGCCAGAAAACAGGAAAGCTTGTTTTTGGTTCAAGTGCAAGCAACAACAAGAAAGAAGCAGCAGCACAAAAGGTAGTTTCTACTGCAACAATACCCTGATTTTTTTCAGTTGATCATATACCCTTTTCTCTACTGAATTTTCTACTTTTGCAAGTTAAACCATGTTTAGTGCATTCGAAGTAAAATTCTGGACACTGAATATGACTTCAGTTTCATTCATATCCAAGAACTAAATTCATTTGAAAGTTTGTAATTATGTTCTGAAATTTCTCAAGAGATGTTTTCTACTGAGCAGGGTTTTGACTTATAGCATAACATATTTATTTTACCTGCAATACTTTTACTATTAGAAAACTTGGATAAATACCTTCCTAGTTTAACATAATCTCAGTTGCTGATTTCTATTTAATTGCTGCTAACAGGAGCCTGTTAAAGCGAGCGAACCTCCGAAGAAGGAAGAGCCAAAGTTCAACGCGTTCAGTGGAAAGAGCTACTCCTTGAAGCGTTAGCGGATATCTATCACTAGGTGGGCAACTTGGAATGAAACATCCTATCTTTTGCTTTGAAGTTGTCTGTTTGTTGTGGTAGCTGTAGGCACTTCACACATCTTCACTCCGCATACATTTGAATCAGCAGCGGTTCGATAGAAATTAAGTGTATAAATGCTTAGCTTGATGGAAACCTATTTATCAACATGAAAACATGGCTCAACGATTGGATTTTGCCTCTCACGGCATTATATGAAGTCATGCTATTCATTCTATTCCACTCTACTCTTATTCATTGGTTTCAGTCTCGTGATTGCAGATTGTGACTACTAGAACTCGATAGAAATCAAAAGCAATGATATGACATGAACTATGGACCTCAGTGGCAGGCCTGATTATTTTTTGGATTTTTAGCTCGGAAAACATTGTCGGGCCCTGAGCCACTGGGAGTTTGATTATGATTAAAAAAAATGATTACTCAATAGTGTGCAGGCCAACAGTAGCTACACGTCACTAGTTGTAGACTTGTACAGTAGTGGGTATTGATTACACAGAATCGTCCTAGTGCGTCGACGTCAACAGTGTCACGAGCAGGTAATGACATTGATCCACTGAAGTGAAATATCATAAATTTGATAGGATGTGAAGTTGATGGCATCAAATAATATCATTGACAGACGTGACATGGACTGTTACCTGTGACTGAAGTGGTATTGTATCCCTGATTCTTTTCAGTTAGCAAAGAGTTGTTAACACCTCTTCTATCTAATCGGCCGGTGGTTATCGATCATCTTAAGCTAAAAAAAAAGAGTAGGTACTATAGTTCTCAAACCGGCCATTGTTGGTTGTGTTTTCCGTATTGAAAGCTCCGGTTTGGGAGTTGGCAAATGATAACACGCCGAGATCCAGGGTAGCCATCATCATGCTGCCTTGGTTGCTGCTCCTATTATTTTGTGCTAGTTTCTGAAACGAAAACTGTAACTCTCTTCAAATACCGATGCATGGTCCGTGATAGATGTTTAAGGTGAACCTGAGAATTGCATCCCAGTTTTGAACGAAGAAACCCACAAATGTTCAAGGCTGGTGAATAGTTTTCTTAACAAAATATCGTCGCTGTAGTGTTTGTCTGCACTGAAATGACATACTCCCTCTGTTGCATATTACTTGACTCACCTATAGCTAGATACGGCACTAAAATACGTCTAGATGCATCCATATGTACATATAGATGAGTCAAGTAATATTGAAACGGAGGGAGTAGTATATAGAGTCATAGAGAGGTCATGACTATCCCCAGTCTTCACTGTCAGAAACAAAGTGTGTGGTAACGAAACTATACTTGACCTTGTTGGGTGGATCTCTGTATTGAAAGCTCCGCCGAGATCCAGGGTCTTACTAGATCGGTACCCACCATCAGGCTGCCTTGGTTGCTGCTCCTGCTGTTTTGTACTGTACTGCTTAGCTTCTGTAACGAAAACAATGCTCTCCTTTCTCTGCATGGTCCATGATCTGCCATAGGCTACTATAAGGTGAACCTGAAACCGCAACCAAGATCCATCTGTGAAACAAGAAACTACAAATGACTCAGGTATAAATACTTGCATAAGTAGCTTAGCCATAATGTTCAGCTAGCAGTATACTAGGACTGTATAACAGTTGCTGAATTCACAAGGTTCCACAAGGACTCGCCATCAATCCTCGACCTACCTCCCCCCTCTCACCCTCGGAAGTCTCAACCCCCTAGCTTCTTCTCTTTCTGTTACACATGTTTATTCAGCGATGCAGAGCCCACGACTCCAGAGTAGTCTTCAGTCTTCATCAATACAACAGTACATCACATCGAAGCAGAAACTAAACAAGCCGATCTGATTCTGACCTGCCCTGCCCGCCAATTTTAAACCAGCTCTAGTGCTTTACACGTCCGCACTTCACTTGCATCGATCGATCCAGTACTTTCGAAGCACTCGCGGCGAATGGCCCAACTTATACTAGCATGTGTGCTCTTCCATGGTGCCATCTACCAAAGTCCAAAGCTACCTCTCTGACCATGACCATGACCACGAAAGGCACTGACAAAATCGGTGGCACTCAGTAAAGGAAACGATCCAAGGGCCTACTGGAGTCTGGAGTAGCAACAGGAACCTGTAAAAACAAAGCAGCAGGCAAATGGCCGGGGCACCACACCTTTTTTGCTTGCTAAGTTACCAGCTCTGACCTAACCAATATCAACAACA
Organism: Poa annua; assembly: GCA_026929855.1. Taxonomy (NCBI): domain Eukaryota; kingdom Viridiplantae; phylum Streptophyta; class Magnoliopsida; order Poales; family Poaceae; genus Poa; species Poa annua. Next base: position 81,542,961 of record CM049433.1, read on the forward strand.
GTATCTTAACTCCACCCGGGTAAACTCAAAAGAATGATCATGCATATACTTTTCAGTGTTATCAGCATGGGAAAATGCACACCATCATCAACATGGGTTATATTTCTTTCTTTTGCATGCAATTCCGGCAAGTGATCCACGGGACGACAACACCATATATCTATATTCAATCTACTAATTGCAGTGGAGCAAAGTACTAGTGGCTGCGTCGTCCCTGTGACGTACGTCGTCCTCGTCTCATTGGTGGCATCGCCGAGAGTGGCGCCAAAGCTTCTTGTGCTGTTGGGAGTGGCAAGGCCATCGACGGAATCGACATGCCCGGAGCTCGCGACCGTTAGCTTGTCAAGGCCGAAAGCGCCGAGCACGCAACGCACCAAAGACACCTGAAATAGACATGGTTGGAGGCTAAGCAACATGCGCTATGAGCCATGTCCACCTTATCTTTGCATATCGTCTCTTTTTCTCTCTGATGATGCATCGTCTTCAGGTAGGACGTACGTCGCCGGTGGTTGCTTCTTAACTTTGGCATTTCTTTCTTCCTTCTCTCTCGAGAGCTCATGTGCGCTTATTTGGTTTTCCGGATAATGGTGGTTAGGCCCTAAAGCAGGATTTGCATGCCTTGTGTGTCCTGACCGAAGGAGCACTGATGATGAATTGTGATGATTAGCCCGCCCTGCACGATCGTTTTCTTCGGTTGCAGTGCGTGCGAGTATATTAATTGCTCATGTGTCCCCGTCCTTGCTTGCGATGGACATGTGTCCCCGTCGTGTGAAGCTTTTGGATATTTAGGTCGATGCACGAAAATTTAATAAGTATGTACGGTTTTTAGAGCGAAGAGACTTAATTTCGTGTCCAGAAAACATGTGTACACCTGAAATATCTTAGATTTAAAAACAGAAAGAGTAATACGTAGAGTAATGAAATGAAGCTATATCCTTTTTTTGACTATAATCTCTCTCTTTTAAAATATAAGATGTTTTAACCTTTTCCGGCTCACACGCTATGCGTGTTTTAGTGTAAGATATACATAAATCTACACTAAAACACATCTAGATCTTGAATGTAGAAAAGAGAGCGAGAACTATATATCTTCTTCATCAAGAAGACAGGTGGCCAAATCTCACTGTTTACCACACTTCGAAATGGTCTCTCCTAGTTAATCTAGTCTCGTATGTGTGCACATAACATGCCGGTGTACAAAATTCGGTGCAAAATTGGTTAATTTGGACAGCCTACGTGCCCATATAGCCATAGTACATGGAACATTTTTTGAAAAATATCAACTTGATTGCTAAGATAGCAACAAAAAAAATCTTTCCAGATCCTCCGAACGGAAACCTAGACACCACGGGAGTTCCGGACTTGTCTGGAGGGCCCAAGTGTTCGTTATTTATCTACCCCCTCCCACCCCGCCCGACCATTATACCATTCCGTTGTAGAAAATTAAGTAGAAAATTAACTATATATCTTCTTCATCAAGTAGAAAATTAAACTTGATGATAATAACTACAAAAGCAAACACACACGTAGTAGTGGCTAGCTTCTCATCTCCTTTCTCGTCCAAAAGCGATGCCCTGACGGACGACGTGCGGGTAAGGTTAAAGCATGCATGGAATCCAAGAGAGGGATCGATCGATCGACATGCCATGCTTAGAATTCACGTGAAATTACTACTGTAGCTAGCTAGCTTTCAAAAGGTAAGTAATGAATTTAGCTGAGGTATACACGTGCATATATATGAGAGTATGAGACTTTGTCTAGCTTGTCGACGGGAGGTGGCTCGGCTCGGCCATAACTGAAAACAAGTGACACGACAAGCGACGACATACGCATGCACATGAGGCCGGCCGTGAGGGTAAGTTGGGCTCTCGATTTTTTTGGTTAATATTAGAAAAATGCATACAATCGCATCCACCTGACGTTGTTTACTCAACTGCTAATTTTAGAACGTAAGATACCAGTGATCTTTCTCAAAGGTGTAGTATATCAAGATTTTATAGATTTTATAGGTAGCCCTCCAGCCGGCAAACGGCAAGCGATGCACGCCTCCATCACTATGCACGATCTTGAATTCCTGACTAGGCTACTCTCTGCAGGAACTTGCTATCTAAACGGGAGAGAGGAGACATGATTAACTCACTAATTAAGAAGCAATGTTATTATTCTAAGATGTAATCTTGGTTATACAGTAGTACTGTTTAATTTGAAGTTTTTTTTTCGAAATGGGGAGACCCCCGACTTAATTTGGAGATGGTGTGAAGAATCCCTGCATATATACATCAATATCGTTGGATAGCTGCATATTCCAAAATGATCAAGTGTCAGTCACGACCTGCCAAGTAGACACACCACATTCTGCTCTGCCCCATAATATGGTGACGGCTGTGTGGAGTGGTCCTTGGCGCGCTAGCTAGAGTAGAGGCTGTCCAGAGGAGACCGAATGAGGCGACGCAACATTGCGATCATGAGTTCGAGCGAACGAGCTGTATAGCAAGAGAAGGAAGAAGCGTACGTGCGCGTGGTCCTGCACGGTCGCCTTTCACATGAAGCAACAAACACGAAAGCATACGGATCAACAACATTGTCTGCCACCCTGTAGCGGGCGTATCGCTTCTGTTCGTCGGAGAGCGGCTGGCGTCACGTACGGTATGCGGTTCTTCCTGTTCGGACATGAGCTGGCCAAGAGTTCAACGATAAACCTCTGCCGTTTAATTGCGAGAACGGACGGACCCAAAATACGAGTCGCACATCATATATATATATATATATATATATATATATATATATATATATATATATATATATATATATATATATGTGCGCGCGTCGGAGAACCTCATGTTCGTCCCGAGACCTAGTACACGAGAGCAAAAATGCGAAGGGGCTTCAAAATCAATTTAGCCATTTGAAACATCGGCCGTGCAGCATGCTTGGCTTGTCATGTCAAGATTTGATGATCTTATTATGGCCGGGGTCCAGCACACAGTGAAAGTGGTGTGTACTTGCGCTACCGATGGACCAGGTTGCTAGGCGGTGAAGAGTAGCAGCAGATCATGAATCCGCCCCCTGCCCTACTACCATGGTCCGAGTCAGAAGTTAATAAGTAACGAACGAAACATGCGAAACAGTGGCTTGTCACGTCGCGTTCCATGATCTGCTGTGAAGTAGGGGCTAGCTGCGTTCCATGATCGACCACGACGCTGCCGGTCCCGATCTGTCACGTACACCCCTCCGCCAACCGCATGTACTTTTTACCCAAAAAATGTACTAATATGTACTAATATGAACCCTAAATTTCTGAAAATCTTTGAAATATCAAATCCCGCTCAATTTTTTATCCCTAAACGTTTTCAGTGTGTCAGAAAACAAACCGGACCGGAATTTCATGCTACTTACAGCCCCGCCAATCAGGCTTTCACCAATACGGAACCGGTGTTTCCCTCGTCTTCTACCTCGGTCCAGCAGGAGGCTGCCCGAACGAATCACCGCCGACTATAGGTGGCACGTCGAGGTCGGACAACGAATAAGGCGACATATTCATGGCCCTCCTCACTCTTTGCTCTCTCCTTGCACCCGAAACTCTAGCCCTGTCGTCGTCGACACCGCCATTTCAAGATGCCCCAGACCAGCCAAGCCCGACACGAACTCCGGCTTGCTCCCCCCTCCATTTACCATGAATCAAGCTTGTTGGAAACTTGGAATGCATGAAATCGTATATCAACCTCTTCTGAATTCCCCGACTCCAACAGGGCTCTGCCGCTCAAGTTCACCGTCGTCCAAGCACTCTACATTTGGTTAGACATCGCGTCATTTTGCACCGTTCCCATCCTCTCTCGTGTCCTCTAGCCGTTGAGGTGAACACCGGGGCGTCCCTCAGCCGCAAGCGTCTACAACGTCGCCCGTACATATGGTTCGTCTAAGGCGCACCCCACAGCGGCTCGCACGCCTCCACTCGCCGGTGCAGTGTCCGCCGCCCGCTGACATCATCAGACTCGTCAGTACAAGATTAGAGAGAGATTGACTCGCGAGAGATTAGAGGTGGAAGACGTATATTACTTAATTTAGAATTATTTATTTTCACGTGAGAAACCGTTCTACTAACACTGTTTTTGGATGTGGGTATTGGGCCTGGAATCGCGAATCTGGAATTTGTTGAAGGAGTTTCCGTTGTTTGGTGTGGCCGTGGAATTCGAGCATGGAAATATTTGGCAATTCCGAGCGCACCGCCACGTACCTGTTCGCTCGGGCTGGAAGTTTCTGATCTACCACCCTCGAAAACGCACGGAAAGGTAGAATCGCTAAACGGTTTGGTCGCCCCCCCCCCCCTCCCAGCCCTCCTCCTCTCTATCTCCTTCCTCGACCGCCTGCCAGGCCCGCCTATCTCCCTCGTGGCCCAGGACCTAACCCTAGATCGACCGGGGAACGACGTGAAAAACGACAACGACCCTCTGTCTCTCCCTTGGCGTGCCTCCTCCGAGCTCCGCCTCCTCTCTTCCTCCGACCCGGCCTCTCCCTTCTCCCTGGGAACATCCAATTCCAAGGTTTACACATCTAAACATGAATTGGAATCGTGTCCAACCATGAATTCCATTCACAACTAAACAACGCAGTTTGAATTGGAGCCCATTCAATTGGCAACAATCTTTCCTACTACATCAATAATAGTTCAGATTCAAAATTCAGCGTTGGGTTTACGATTCACCTACCAATTCATTCTAAGTAGTCCCATTTTTTTGGGACCGATTCCCATGTACGCACGCACGTACGTACGCGATCCTATCCTTCTGCCACGCTCCACGGCAGCCCTGTCTGCCCCGCACGGGCGCGAGGGGGTGGCCAGCGAACGAACGAACGAAAACGAAGGAAGGAAGGAGTCCGTCGCCGGAGCTCACGACGCGGGGCACGTGGTAAGTCTGTGCGGCCGTAACTACCACTACCACACCAGCCTGTAAAGATCTCACCCTCACGCACGCACTGGCACAGGCACTGGCTCTCGCTGCGGTGCCGACCGACCCACTCCGCTCCACTAACCCGCGCCGGGATGCTCCACCATAAACCCAACCACCATTTCAAATCCTAGAGCAGATAATCTCCAGCAAAACCGATCGAAAGGGACGACACACACCAGCAGCAACGTGGGCGTAATCACCAGCCGGTAAGACTAGCAAGCAAAGCGGTAAACGACTCGACGAGGGAGGGATTAAGCTAAGCCGAGGTGGTGGTGGTACTATAAAACCCGTGAAGCAAACGCGACCACCACCGCGTCGTCCCCCACACCTTCCGTATCCTCCTCCTCTCCCCTTTCCCGCTACGGAACGAACCAACGCGCGACCAGCTTGCTATCCACAGCCGGCGCAGGCGCGCAGCCGCCATGGCGCCGTTCCAGATGCGCTTCGGCCTCGGGATCTCGCCGTCGCGCACGTACGACGAGGACGAAGAGGAGGACGACGACGAAGAGGAGGAGGAGTTTTCCGAGGACGAAATGGAGGTGGAGAGCGACGGGACGGCCTCCTCGCCGCCGCCGCCGCCGCCGATGATGCAGTCCGCCGGGAGGGGTGGCGGCGGCGGGCTGGTGGGCGCCGTGGTGGGCGCGCTGCGGCGGTCGCTCGTCATGTGCAGCGCCGGCGCGGCGGGAGACGACGAGGATGACGACAGCAGCGGCAGCGGCAGCGAGGAGGGGGAGGGGATGGAGATTGGCGGGCCCATGGACGTGCGCCACGTCGCGCACGTCACCTTCGACCGCTTCGGAGGCTTCCTCGGCCTCCCCGCGGACCTGGAGCCCGACGTGCCCCGCCCCACGCCCAGCGTCAGGTCCGTCGCCTCTCCTCTCCTCTTCCTCTTCCTCTTCCTCTCTCTCGCCCAGCCCGCCGGCGCCGTGCCCGTGTGGTTTTGATTCTCTTGCTGCTGTGCTGTGAACTGGATTATCGTTTGGTGAAGTTGTGATCGAAACAAGATTTGGTGCAATGCTTTGCTAGTTTCTGCACTGTGTATTTATTGAGGTGTACAGTACTTTTCAGGGCAGAAAATGTTTTTGGGGAGGATTATTCAGGAATTTTCTTTTCGGGACTTCGACAATCTATATATATATAAGGTTATTTTGAATTTGTTTTTTTCGGTGTTCGCGAATTTTCGTTGCGACACTTGTACACAATAAGGATATTTTAGTATTTCATTTTTGTGTGGAATAGTAGTATATTTACTTGCTGGAATAAATAAATAAATAATTTAATAACACCGGAACTTTAGGTACGACTATATTGCTCTTAAGCAAGTTGATGAAATGAGCTGTGTTTTGCTACTCTAGTTATGCTTATGCACTCAGGGAGGATACGATACAGTGTCCAGAAAGTGGAATTGGCTGAAAAATGCATAATTAATTAGTTCAAGAACTGGATCTGCAAGTAGGTAGTATAAGCGGTCCTCTGAATCACAAGTTCTGTTGATGAAGGGTAGTAGTATATCCAATCCTAAGGTTAGATTCCATGCCAAGAAGTAGAACTGCTGAATCAAGAAGTTCATTGATTTTTGGGTTATTATGGCTGGTCTGCTACTGGCATACTTGCCACGAGTAGTAAGTTTGATTGCAGGATTCTGAAGTGGGGACGCAATTCTGAGGACACAGAAGGTCTCGTGACAGAAATAAGTTTGATTGTGGGGTTCTGTTGCATGGCTAGCGGTTGAGCTCTTTGTTGGACTTCGTAGCCAGATTATATATGTGCTTGACCTTAAGTTGGGACTTTTTAGGTGGCTGACCTGGCCAGCATGGGCAGCTCATGGGAATCTTATCTTGCTCATCCATCTTAAATTTTTGGATTACGTTGATCTCGTCAGCTGTACTTGCATCAGACATAGTTTTTTCTTTACCTTTTGCATTGACAAATGTTGTTTACATCATCTTTTTAGACGGTTAACATCGAATCAGGATGTCAGGATTTCAATATTTCTTAATAACCTAGTAAGATGAGCTAATGAGTATGAAAGCCCTTCTAGTCATACTGCCGCTGTTTCCTAGTCTCCTTTTGGAAAAATTATATATTTGGTTGTGAATGGAAGTTATCTGCTACAATTGCCTCCGAATTATTGTTCAGTGCTACTGTAGTTGCTAACCTTTTCTAGTTATAATTCCACGTGCAGTGCAAGTGTGTTTGGCGTTTCACCAACCTCTTTGCAATGTTCATATGATGAAAGAGGAAATAGTGTGCCCATAATACTGCTGATGATGCAGAGGGAGTTGTATCTACGAGAAGGACTTAAGGTATGTCCAGCTATAAGCTAATTAAAAACAACAATTCACATGTCAGTTTCACCCCGCAGAATGCTTATGCATATCCACTGTGTTCTTAGATTGAAGGGATCTTCAGAATTAACGGAGAAAATAGTCAAGAGGTTTGTGTCAGGAACCAATTAAACAGTGGCGTGGTTCCAGATGAAGTTGACTTACACTGCCTGGCTGGGTTGATAAAGGTGCTGAAAACTTCCACAGTAACAATAATTGCAACAATCTCTCTATCTCTCTCTTTTATTTTTAGCTTCAACAGATACATGAGACTAGCAGACAGATATGCTATGTGCATGTGATGTCCCCATTTTTCCTGCAACTCTGAACATGTTTAGAGCCTGAAATATCAGTAGTCAGGAAGGAATAATACACATTTAAGTTTGACCAATAGCATGAAACTGAACTTGAATAATATTTTATGTGTGGGCAATTAATTCAGCTGTACACATCATCTTACAAATTTTCTTACACATCATTTCGTCATCTGTGGTGCTCTTTTGTAGGCATGGTTTCGGGAACTTCCAACAGGAGTATTGGACTCACTGACAGCAGAACAAGTATTGCACAGCAACACAGAAGAGGAGTGTGCTCTCCTTGCTTCTATGCTACCACCAGTGGAAGCAGCTTTGCTTAATTGGTCTATTAATCTAATGGCCGATGTTGTAGTGCTTGAAAGCTACAACAAGATGAATGCTCGAAACATCGCTATGGTTTTTGCACCAAACATGACTCAGGTTATTGGAAATATTTATTATTCATATCTGCAGAGCAAACCCGGTACATCCACATGCATACACTAATCCCAGGGTATTTCTCTTCCAGATGGCCGATCCATTAACCGCCCTGATGCATGCGGTTCAGGTGATGAATTTCCTCAGGACTTTAATTGTGAAGACCTTAAAGGAAAGAGAGAAGACAGCTTTAGCACCTAATGCATTGCAGTCATGCTCCGGTTCCTCAAATGACCAAGATGAACCTCAGACGCCAGAGCATTTGGAGAAACCATCCATTTGTTCAAGTCAGGAAAGTGTCGATCACCCGATGATTGACAAGGCTATTTCGGAACAGCTCCTGTCTGAAGCTGAACAACACCTCCATCAAAACTCAAAAAATGATTTTGAAGGACAAGAGAAGAAGTGTGGCATGGACCACAACAAGTGCTATAGTGGACTTCCTCCTCGTGATAATGATTCGAATAACCGAGTCAGCAGTTCCGGAAAGGAATTCGGTAACAGAAATGCAGAAGGCTTGTTCGAGAGATTTAGTTTTAGGAAAGGTGTCGAGAGGCTCTGCAGACACCCTGTGTTTCAGTTGAATAGGTCACTGAGGAAGGCTCCAGACGTGGTTGCCTTTGATGCTCCCAGAGAAGCCAGACAAGCTTGGGTATGATATGACAGCGAGATTGTATATGTAATTGGTTATGGGGTTATTTTTCGCTTTTTTGTTTAGTTGATTGATCGGCCGTTCCTCTAGTTTGTGTGAGTAGAAACGGTCAGCCAGTTAGTTTGTAGGTACTGCAGATTTCAGTGTACATTATAACCGTTACTGCTGACGACAACGTACAAGAGATTGCATGTGGTTCCTATAAGTGAATGAATGAATTCACAGTGAACTTCGACTCTGCTGTATACCCCAAAATCTAGTGTGATCTGTGCATCGTTTTCATATACGAATGCTCCGATAGGTTGCTGTGCATTGTTTCATGCTGAGAATTATGTACTGCTTGCCTGTATGTACTGCTCCCAACCGAAAACCTTGTCATCCGGATCTAATATGTCACCCCACACCAACCCCGTGGGGAGATCTCATGTCTTCTCTTGAAGCTGTCAAACAGTGACCATGTCAAATGGTACGATGCAGGCACAGCAAGCATGCTAGTAGTGCCCAGCGCAAGGAGATATATGCAGTCCTAGAGGCGTCCCACGGTTACAGCATATGTAAAGATGGCCGTGCTTCCTCCCCACTGCTGCTGCTCTCCACTCTTCACAGCAACACTGATGCTGCTGCTCTTGTTTCTTCCTTCTCCAACATCATCACACACTTTCTTCATATTCGGCGACTCCCTCGTCGATGCGGGGAACAATGACTACCTCGTGACTCTCTCCAAGGCCAACGCCCCACCATATGGTGTCGATTTCTCGTTTTCCGGTGGCAAGCCAACCGGGAGGTTCACCAATGGGAGGACCATTGCAGATGTCATGGGTAATATCAATTATGAATTTGCACGGGAAACTGTCTGTAGATCGTCCATGTCGGAATTCCGTCCATGTCTTGTCTAACAAATAATTTTGTTGGCCCTATGTTCTCAGGTGAAGCATTGGGACAGGAAACATTTGCTCCTCCCTACTTGGCTCCGAACTCGAGTGCTGAAGTTGCCAGCAGCGGAATCAACTATGCTTCTGGTTCTTCCGGCATTTTCGACCAGACCGGTTCCTTTTATGTAATGTGAACTGCTTGGCTCCCTACTTGGCTCCATGTTTGATCAAGCAACTAATTTGTTTCTGAATTTTTTATCGAGTGAACATGTGATTTGGGTTGGCAGATTGGAAGAGTGCCACTAGGACAACAAATCAGCTACTTTGAGAAGACGAGAGAACAGATACTTGCGACCATGGGGGAGAAAGCTGCAGCTGAGTTCTTGGAGAAGGCTCTCTTCACAGTAGCTGCTGGATCCAATGACATCCTGGAGTTCCTCTCACCTTCAGTACCATTCTTCGGAGGACAGAAGCCTGATCCTGCAGTTTTCCAGGATGCCTTGGTTTCTAAGTTGGCGTTTCATCTGAAGGTGCGACTAACCTCTACCTCATTGTCCTTGCTACTGAATTTTCCTTCGTTTGCACTCATTAATACTAAACTGACAATGCAATTTTCTTTCAAAAAACGAAGCGGCTGAATGAGCTTGGGGCTCGAAAGTTCGTTGTGGCCGACATCGGGCCGCTGGGCTGCATACCGTACGTTCGTGCTCTGGAGTTCATTCCTGCAGGCGAATGTTCGGCAGCTGCGAACAAGCTCTGTGAAGCTTATAACAAGAAGCTGAAGAGGATGATCGGCAGGCTGAACCAGGAGATGGGTCCAGAGAGCGTGTTCGTCTACACGAACACCCACGACATCGTGATGGAGATCATCCAGCAGCATCGCCAGTACGGTAGGTAGATGCAGTGTTGCAAAGCTCAAGAAATTGCAGAGATCTGGTACTCGCATTCTCTGAACTGAACTAAAAACTGAATCTTAGGACGTATCGCGTACATGTGTGGCCTGCAGGTTTCGAGAATGCGCTGGACCCTTGCTGCGGCGGCAGCTTCCCTCCGTTCCTGTGCATCGGCATCGCCAACGCGAGCTCCACCCTGTGCGATGACCGCACCAAGTACGTGTTCTGGGACGCGTTCCACCCGACGGAGGCCGTCAACTTCATCGTCGCCGGCAGGCTTGTCGACGGAGGCGCCGTCGACGCTTCGCCCGTCAACGTCCGCGCCTTGTTCCACAAGCAGCAAGAATGAGCGGAGATAGATAGATGTGCAAGCGTGGAATATATGTCTCTCTGCTGCTGGCTGTGGCTTCATCCTCCTGTACACTTTTCTTAATGCTTAATTGATCAGATACATTGGACTGCACGTGTAGAATATGATCGACTCGACGGCGACTTGTATGAGGAACCTTTTTCTCTGCTTGCTTTTTTCGGTCTTTTCTGGAGGGTGGAAAGGAGATCATCGTTGGCGAATTAAACAAAGTAGACCAACGACAGGAATATTGCATGAGCTTTGGGAATATTGCACTTCCTATACCGGGCTGCAGAGTGCAGAGCCCAGTCCGGGTCTGCCTCTATTGCGCATACGAGTACACGACCGCCGCCGGTGCAGTCTCCAGCCACGACCACGACACGCGGCTATATATGCATACAACACTTGGTCTTACTCGGTCGGACAACGTACGTTCTCCTCCGGCCAGGAGAATTCCATGGAGGCGGCTGCTGCAGGGCCTCCCAAGTCCGCGGCCACCGGCGCCGCCACGGCGAAGGCGTCGTCGTCGTGCTCGTCCGTGGCGACCACCGCGGCGTGCCTGGTGGCCGTGGGGCTGGGCGGCGCGGCGCTGCTGGTGTGGTGGGCGCTGGCGTTCCACCCGGCGCACGCGCGCCTGTGGATGGTGCCGGCGGGGCTCGTCCTCCTCGGCACTCCAGTCCTCGCCTGGCTCTCCCTCCTCGCCTCCGACCCTTGCTGCTGCTGCGGCCGCAGTCCCGACGTCGAGGCGCCTCCCACGCCCGGTGCACATGCACGAGCTTAGCGATCTGCTACCAGTAGGCAGTTAGCTAGTCGTTTCTTCCATGCACAGTAATTGTTTAATTAGTTTGCTTGCTGCTTCCTTGTCATCTCTTGGAATCAGATATCTACACACATATTACTGCTAGCTTCAGTTTGTTCGTGATCTCAGGTTACAGTGTTCTTGCTCTTGTTCACGCGCAAACAAACGTCTCCGAGCTTCTTCCATCCATCGATCCACTCATGACCTGGCAATCGAGTGCGGTTTTCTAATCTTCACACGCTGCTACGGAAAGTCTAAAGCGAGCGTTTGCCGAATGGTAACTTGCCACACTCCATTGGTCGTGGTCGGCGCGTCTCGTCGGTCAGATCAGGAAGTGGACGTTACTAACGATAAGGTTTAGGATGGAAGCGGCCTTTTCTTACCTTCTAATCTTAGTAGTTTAAAGCGGATAAACTTTCAGTTCGAATCCACTCACCGCGCACAATGATCAACAGTCAGTGATGAAAGATTCCGTGGCACTTGAAACGACAAGAGGATGCAATAGGAGCCTTGTGTTGTTGGAACACCACAAGTTAGACATCCAGAATACATAATACTCTGATGGCTCAGTACATGTACAGGAGCACTGGTTGGTTGCCAGCCATATGATTTATACCATTCATCATCGGACGGCAACGTGAAAAACTACTGGCTACATTCGACTAGGAAATTTGGCATGACAGCAGAGTCCGGATGCTAGCCGCTTTCTTATTTATTTCCTGATGATTGCTCCCTATCAAAGAGCTACTACCATAATATACAGTATACAGCTAATATCCAGAAGCAGCACGCACCAGGATTCCGAAGAACATGGTTCATATTGGATGGGCCACCCCAATCACGCACTTTCACCATCAGGGTGAACTTTGGATCCAGGGTAGGAAAACAGCTTGGTAGCATTCTTGTAGCTCACCTCAGCGAGCTCTGTCTCTGGCATTTCAAGCAGCGACGCCACGTAACTCAAAACCTGAAAATAAAATAGAAATGAGGCACGTTTCATCAGAATAATTTCCTTAATACATCACTGATTTGTGTGAGAATGAGATGACTTGTGAAGTGAAACCATTTTTGTATAGGTGAAACCTAGAGGGAGTAGTGACACTGCCACTGAACTTACAATAATAATAAAAGATAGCAGCAGATACATTAACAGGCAATTGTGCATTTCTTAAACCTTACGCGATGCAATGGTATTATACCGAACAGTAGACACCTAGAAAAGTTTGTGTTCACCCTAGAAAAGTTCTGCTCTTCATAGACACCTTAGTTTACTAGCCGGGAGAAGAATATTGTCATCATAGGGAACTGACTAAAGATAAGAAAATTAGAGCATGGAGCTTGTGCAACAAGGTGGCACAAGGAAAGGCATGAAAATTTGATACCAAAATTATCAGGCAGATGCATCAGGGGACAAATCTTACAATGTGGATGTTAGCTGGATGGTTCAAGGAATCATTTGACGAGGCAGCTGCATTTGCATCTGAAGTGTCCACAGGAACTGTTACTAAAGAAGCATTGTCCAACTTTGGTAATGCATCAGGTGCATCTGTCTCTAATAGAATTCTGTCCAAAGGTATCTATAACAAATACAAATGCATTTTAGTGTTTAATACTTGTGAGATGGAATGGTGCATGATAGATTTCATACCTAGTCCCAGGAAAAAGGGAAATAACCTACTTACTGCTTTGAGCATTTGCTTTGCCTTAGTGGATTTCATGCCTGTAAGGAAACCAGACAACGAAAAGTAACAACCTAAATTTGCAAGGCCGAGCACCATTTCTGCAGACCCCAGATAAGAATGCAACAGCACACCTGCTGGGAAAGGCCCAGTTCGCCTGGTTGCAGCCAAAAAGTTAACAAGCACTAAGGGTTATTTGTAGAGAAAAGAAATGAGAAACGACAAGACACCCACAATACTTGACTGTAAGTATGGAACCTGCACTTTAGTATGACATTTCTATCTAGGAGGGTTTTGGTGATGTGTATAAAATAGTACTAAAGTCTAAACCCTACTAAGAACCTGGTGTGTGCCATATCATGGATAATTCACTTTTTCAGAAACTAAAATTTAACTTGGACAAACAAACTATCCCTACATGTCATAGCTAGATACAAGAAATAAAAATACTAGAGGCCAAATATGCATGCCTTACTTTAGTATTTCCAGAAGATCACCAAAGGCACGTACACAATGAACAGAAACAGGTTTCTCCAATTCCTTAGCTAGTTCAAGTTGTCGTTGGAATACTTCAACCTGTGTTGATATTATTATGTTGCGGTAATTGTAGTCGATAATAAAACGGCACAACTATAGCCATGGTGATATAGCAAAAATTGTTATATGCAGCAGATCATGTAACTGAATCTGTTGGTAAAATGATATGCAACATGAGGTGCAGATGGGTCCATGCTAACAAACCTGTTCTCCAAAGTCAATGGTTTTTCCGTGTGATCCCTTGTCCAGACCAATCTGCATAATGGTGACATATTAGAAGATATAGCACATGCCAAAAGGAAACAGAAGAGGCTCTGACCTCTAACCAAATTTGAAAACACGAGTACTTCCTCCGACATCCACTTTCTATCAAAGTTGAGACACTTATTTTGGGACGGAGGGAGTACATTAAATTAAATTCAGAAATGGCAATCTCAGCTTTAAAATTACAGCAAGCAGAGGCGGCAGCTAAGAAAACAGTATTTCTGATAAAGATTAAAACCCAATGACTGGCAGAGTCAGCTGATTCCAATTTAGAGTTTTAAATTATTACAGAACAATGCTGGCAGGGAAGCCTTGATTAGCAATTTGCGGCACTCGAGGCTATGACGTATTTGCGCAGTTCTATTGCTGGCTAGTAACCTGGAAGAATGATGAATTGACGGATAAAGCTCACCTCCCCAACAGCCGCTTCTGGGGTATCCGAGAAGAACCTCCGGAGCGAATCCAACCAATCCGGCGACCTTTCCGGCACCCACCTAGCAAATTCACGGTTTTTAAACCCACATAGCATAAGAAGCAGTACACTGCGAGAAGCGGCCAAGGAGTCTCGCCATGGGTGGAGGCCGAAGCAGGGGACGACGGCCGGGTGCTCCTGGGCCATCTGCTTCACTAGGTGCCAGTCTTTCTACATACAACCAGTAAACACAGAGTCAGTGAGGAGAGGTTGCCTGCGCTATGGCCTATGGGGCAGAGGCAGGGATAGAGCTGAGCGTACCTCGGAGGTGCCGTTGACCGCGAACCGGGCGACGCCGGAGGCTGTGGCGGCGCGTATGAGGGAGGGGGCGGCCGCCGCGATGCGGGGGTCTTGCAGGTGGCAGTGCGCGTCGAAGAGCCGGACGGCGGAGGCGGCGCGGCCCGGAGCCTGGGCCATGTTGATGGCGGGAGAGCTGCGGTGGCCGGAGCCGGTGCGGAGACCCGGGTGGGTTCGAGCGGTGGCCGGACTTCGCGAGCACCGTGTCGGCGGCTCGACGGTCACGGGCCGAAAGGAAAGGAGTTTCCGAGTGGGAAGAGGAACTCAGTGGGCTAAGTACGGTTTCTGTTTCTTCTGGCCCAGCCGCCCAGGGTAGCTCCTTGCAGTTGGGCCGGCTAAAAGGACACACAAAGAAATCCAAGACAAAGAGGCCCAACTAGACTTATTTATAAAAAAAATAGTGGGCATTTTTTTTTCAGAAAGGTTCATCAATCTATTAATAATCCACAGTAATAAAAAATGGACAACAGTGATAAAATTAGAAGTAAGTTTTTTGACCACCTAGTGATGGTTACAAGCACTGAAGCAAGTCGAAGGTGCGACGTCGTCCTTGCCCCTCTCTCCTCGAAGCCGAGCAAAAACTTAAAGATTGTTGTAGTAGACGGACGGGAAATCGTCGTGATAAGCCATCAAAGGATCAGCGCACCATCGTAACACAGTAGATCGGAAGAGGAACAAACCGACCAGATCGAAGAAATTTGCGAGACACACACAACACACGCCCTCCACCACAACACTAGGTGCACGGAACAGAGATAGGACCGGGAGTACCATATTCTGACTGCAAGATGGATATCGTCGTTGACCACCGCCAAGAGGACACAAAATTAATTAAAACAAACATGAAACCTCCCGCCCGTCGGCGAGAGACCAACATCCACCGACCCTCTAAAGTTTGAATGGCCATCGAAGGCGGGATGGGCCGACAACATCGCTCGTTGAGGGTTGCAAATCGCCTTATTTTCTCCCCTCTCCTCTAGTACCGGTTCAGTTCTATTTTATTATTGTACTTATACTTATTGACAAAAGATCTCCCACAAGTATAAAAACCTAAACTTATTGTCTACAGAAAAGCTTCCCCGCGCTAAAACAGGAAGAAGCTAGACTTAGCTTCCCTCAAAAGAAGGAAACAAAAAAGCTAGACTTTCAAAGGTCAACATCTGAAGTCCATCATGCAAAGGCAGCATGGATAGCTTAGCTGTCCAGAACAATCATGCACTGCACACAAGCACAGCTGCACAGGGTAGTGCTCCATCTTGCATAAAAGGTCTTTATGATGCTGCTGATTTACCACCTGCAACGACGTTCGTCCGTGCTTATCCTCTTCCACGTTCATGCGCCCCCACAGAGAATCCGTCGCGGTGGACACGGTAGAACTGAGGCCGTACGACTCGGAAGAGTTTAATATCATCTCGATTCTTCTTTCCGTTTGTTCCACTAGGATAAAGTCGTGCTATCATGGTGTCTTTTGGTTACCTAACCGAACTGCTCTTCAGATCGCCAAGGTAGAGTCAAATGCTAGTAGGAGCGCCTACATATTTGTCAGACCAAAAGTCCCATGTCACTTCTACTTTTTTTTTTTTTTTTTTTTGCGGAGGGTCACTTCTACTTTTTAGGACGTGGATTTTCAGTTCTGGAGCACACAAGCAAAACATTTTAAAAATGCAACAAAAGAAAAGTTTTTAAATCATACTAGCAAAAAATCCTACATGTAACCAAATTTCATGAATTGGAGAGATTTAGTTGTTATCGATACTAAAGATAGCAACACGAGGAACTAAAGAGATATCTCTGTAGTTGGAATTAGTTAGGACCATCAAGATTGCATACAGTTAGTTATTTTCTTTAGAGTTAAAGTTGTAATTATGTGTTTATACACGACACATGTGCTAAGTTATCTTTAAAAATGCAAGCAAAAAATGTAATCTCGTCGGTGGTTGATGTCATGTATAATTAAACTATGTGACCTTGAGTATGTAGTACGTAAAGAAATAGCTAAAACATCATATATTATGATACAGGAGGGAATATTTTGCTTACACAAAAAAACATGAAAATAAATTCATATAGTACATAGTTTTTAGCGTGAGGTGATTTGGAGCGCCGCGAAGATCTTTAAAAGAAAATTAGAACTGACATTTTTTAGTTTTGAGAAAATGTGAAAAACTTTCTAGATGTCCACAATGATTATTTATAGATTTTGTAAATTTTCAGTGCGAAATATGGTGTATTGTGTAAAATGACGAATTTATGAAACTGAGATGTGAACACTACAAAATTTTAAAAAATAGATTTGACAGAATTTAATTTTTTGTAGGCCGAATTATAAACTATTTCTGGTTGGAAATTTACAGAACCATACAATTAATCGTTGGGAACATCCATGATTTTTTCCAGAATTTTCGGAAACATAATAACGTCGACATAAAAAATAATCTCACCAAGAAATATTTTCTATACAGAAAAAGTGGAGACAAGTCGTGTGTGTTTTTGCCCATGACACAAATACTCTTGAATCTTGATAAGTTTTCCACAAATTCCTGGCGTACCCACATATACGATGCTTTCGCATTGTATATTTGTATGAAGTTTCATGAGCCTATATTGCATAGTTTAAATTGAACTCGGCATCATAGTCGATGCATGTTTTATTAAATTTTTATTTTTGTAGAACAACGAAGTGTGGTTTGATGGTTTTGGCGTTGTTCTACGGTTGTTTTCTGAAAAGTATAAGATTGTGTCATGGATGAAGAAAGGGCTTGAAGATCTCATATATTTGCTAGTCTATTTTAGCTTTGTTTTATAATCGATATAATCGTGTACTCTTTGTTGGTTTAATATATGTGGAAAATTCAACAAAAAAAAGTTTACACACGCCCTTGACATGATACGCATTTCTGAGCAGCTTATGCAATGTCTTACCAGTATTCTGGTGACACTTTCCTTCCATCCGTTTTGTTTCCATCATGAGGTTTCGGTCCGTTTTGGCAAATAAATAAATAAATTGGGGTCGAACCAAATCACGCGAGATGGATCGAGCACAATCTCCAGGCCGGCTCGAGGAAGATTGTGATGGATCTCGGAGCAGAGCGGCAGCAGCGTGAAATTTCACAAAAATAACCTTTTGGGCAAATTTCAGCAAAAAATAACCCCTTTTCAAAACTATTTCAAAATCTAACCCTTTTTGGTAGCGCCCAACGACGCGGCGCTACCCTCTGTGTGGTAGCACCACAGGCTTCGTCGCTACCGCCCTGCCAGCGTGGCATCGCGGGGCCCGCAGGGTCAATGTGTAGCGCCATGCGTCGCGGCGCTACCCTTCAGAGGGTAGCGACCCATGCCGTGGCGCTACCCTCTTTAATTTGACAGATAGCTGCTTCGGGGGCTCGTTAAGTCCTGGAGGGTAGCGCCCCCGACTGCGGCGCTACCCCTTTACAGGAAATAAGAGGCTCGGGGTATGCTCGAACCGTTCCTTCCCCTCATTCGTCCCCAACACCTCCTCCCTCCCTCTCTCTCCTTGTACTCACCCCCACTCACAAATCCATCCATATTGGTTTGATTTGGCCGTGGATTTGGGCTCCCCTGCGTTGAGAGAGGTAATCTCCCCCATCCCCCATGTTTTTGTCCAACCAAAAAGTTGCAATTTTGTGGCATTGTGTTTAGATCTTGCAAACCCTAGAAATGTCATATGAGGGTGTAATGCTTCGTTTTTGTGGATAATAGTGGGCAATGTGTGTGTGTATGCTTGTAGTTGACCCATTGTTGGTTAGGGTTAGTGTTGATTTGGACACATTGTTGGTTAGGGTTAGGGTTTTGGGTAATGTAGTTAATTAATTAGATTTATCTTGATTTAAGATTTAATTAGCTATATCATGTTATTGTAGTAGTTTCAAATTCATAGCTTAGTGTAATTGGTGTATCATCAAATAATTTGTGCCCTACAAATTATTTGTTTTTAGATGGAGAGAATGGTTAGTGTTCATCATGTGGACAAAGAAGCATTTTTGAAAGGCAGTGTTGAGCATGACCCGGAGGAGAAGGTTGTGGTGTTTGACCGTAGTCCTAACTATGCCGAGGTTGTTGGTAAAGTGAGGATTGCATTGAATTGGACGGACCTAAATGATGTAGTTTGTTTTGAGGGAAGGCATAATGTTGGTTTCGGTCCTCACTCCCGTTGGAAGATCATGCCTATCAACTCCGAGTTGTGTTGGAGTGCATATAAGGAGACGGTTGCTGCATCTCAAGACAAGGCTCTCGAGTTATTTGCCACCAAAACATTTGACTTGAGCCGGGGTGCCGCCGAAGATGAAGTTGAGAGCCCGATTCAAAATGAGCCATCTCATGAACAAGAAGTGTACGAAGCAACGTGGAGCCAACCTCCAATGACCCAATATGAATTTTGCCAACCTCCAAGCCCGATTCAATATGACCGCTATGAACTATCAGAGGAGGATACCGATGAGTTGGAGTATGAGCTTCATAACACTTGTATTGGTGACGTTGAGAGAACTTGTATGCAAGAGGACATGGACCATGACATCCCTTATAACCGATGCTATGCATCGGATTCGGAGGACGACGGGCCGGATGAAGAAGTGGATGAGGATGGGTTCACGGCTAGAGAATCTGAAGTGTTCAAGAAGGTAGTTGGGCGGGACCATCGGATATCGTTGTTCCGTGATCTTAGTCTTGCGGATAAAGCCGTGGTTGATGGAGGCTCATGTAAACTGCTTGAAGCAAGGCCGAGTTCGAAGAAGGATACCAATCCCGACAATTATGGTATTGCGGAGGGGGTGAAGTTTGAAAGCTTATTGGAGTTGAAGACATGGCTCAAGGAGTATGCAGTTCAGTATTTTCGACCGTTCAAAGTTGTTCACTCCGATGTCCGAGAGCGTTACACGGTAAAGTGTGAGGACGCGGACAATGGGTGCCCATGGGTTGTGCGTGCAAGACCATGGAAAGGAGGCCCTCAATGGATTCTAACGAAATGTGTGTCCTCTCACATGTGTAGTGGGAAGTGAAAGGGCATGTGCCCTCTTATATGGTTTTGGTAATTGATGACAATCCATATGGACTAATGTTTGTGTTGAGCATATTGCAAGTATGTCTTGAAGATGTCAAGACATCACCCATATGAAGATAGATGGGAGCATATTGCAAGTATGTCTTGAAGATGTCAAGACATCACCTATATGAAGATAGATGGGATGATACGAGATTGATCAAGATGTTGATCAACACACAAAGCTACAAGTTGTACCAAGTGGATCGTGTATCTCTTGGGATGGTAAGCTCTTGTCCATATAGCTTTGTGAACTAACCCAACTGTGTGTGTGGTATCTATATGTGGGTTAGGTATTTTCCGATGGGCTTGCAACAAGAAGAACATCTCATATAGCTCATGGAGGATGACGTCATGCGGTGATCGTCATCAAAGTTAAGAAGTGCAAGACCAAGAGAAGCATTTCGGAGATATCTTATGCTTGTAGCTTGGAGGTCAAAATGAATACATGAAGATGAAGCTAAGCGAGGCTCTCCCATAATGGAGTATGGGGGAGTATTTGGAGAAGTCTTCATCAAGCATGTGCTAGCAAGCACAACCAAGAAAGGTGGTCCACTTGGAGAGATCAAAATCGTCATCATCTAGCTCAAGTCGAATTCTCAAGGCAAAGGTATGATCTTGATAGGGCTATAGGATAGATAGGCGTACTATCAAGAGGGGCTCTCGAGTGAGTAACTTGATCGCATCTTTGTGGAGAGCTCAAACCTTTGCGAACTTGGCATATCATCTTTCTTGTTTCTTATTTGGTTTTCTCGTTGTGAGGTTTCGGAGCTTGTTGTGATCTTCATAACAAGCTCAAGTTCATCAAAAACAAAGTTCGTATGAAAAGCTTCTTGGTTTTTGATGTTGGAGGTTTTACCGATTGTTCCTTTTTCGAGAGGTTTCATGTTTCCCCATTTGGTTTTAACCTCCCATCTTGGACTATGATGTTTCTCTGCATTATCTTGTAGAGTTCTTCGTTGTGATTCCAACGAGCCAAAAATCATCGTAAACGGAGTTCGGATGGTCAAGATATTGTCGTTTTCGTGTTGGTATTTCTGCAGTTTTTTGGAGCTCGGAAATTTCCGGCCCAGGGCCGGAAATTTCCGAACCGCGCGAATTTCAGTACTGTTTTCATCCAGAAAACTTCGGAGATCTTTCCGGAAATCTCCGGGGGTCGGAAATTTCCGGCCCTAGGCCGGAAATCTCCGGTCTAAGCTGCTGTAACGGCTAGAATTGTGGAAGGGGTATAAATACCGCTCCCCTTCTTTTTCCTTGAGCTGGCACGACTTTCCCCTCTCTCTCCCACCATTGTTGACCTTGGAAAGCTTGCCCCCTCTCAATTTCTCCCATGATTCTTGCATATCTTTGAGGGAAAAGTGAGAGCAGATCTAGATCTACGTTTCCACCAATCCATCTCTCCTCTAAGTGAGGGGAACCTAGTGGATCTAGATCTAGGAGTTCCTTTGTGATTCTCCTTCTTTGTTCTTCCTCTCTTCTCCCCCCACAAGCATTAGTTGCTTTTGGTGGGATTTGGGAGTGAGGGATTTGACTCCTTTGTGGTTTCTTTGTTCTTCCTCTCTCTCCCCCCCCCCATAAGCATTAGTTGCTTTTAGTGGGATTTGGGAGTGAAGAACTTGTGTTCTTGCCATTGCATCGGTTGCATCGGTTTGAGCCCTCCACGTGATTCGTGGTGGTGAAATTCGTGAGCTTGTTACTCTTGGGTCCTTGGACCCTAGACGCCTTAGTGGCCGGCCTTTGTGGCGGAGACCTTTTGTGGTCGGTTAGGACCTTTTGTGGTCAAGGCCTTTGTGGCTAGTTGGGACATTTGTGGTCAAGTTGGGCCTGTTGTGGTCAAGACCTTGTGTGGTCTTTTGGGAGCCCCCAATTCGGTTGTGGGTGTGTGCCCCAAGGTTGTTGTACGGGATTGTTCTCCGCCCCAAAGGAGTTCATAGTGGAAGGTGAACCCGGACCTTTGTGGTCGAGTTCATCGGAGAATAAGGTGAGGCCTTTGTGGCGTTGAGTCGGACCTGTGGTGGTCACTCACACCTCTCCAACGAGACGTACTCCCCTAAGAAGGAGGAACTCGGGAATACATCCTCGTCTCCGCGTGCCTCGGTTATCTCTATACCCGAGCTCTTTACTTATGCACTTTACATTGTGATAGCCTTCGTGCTTGAAGTCATTTACATTGTGATAGCCTTCGTGCTTGAAGTCATTTACCTTGTTATCACTTTGTTGCTTGTCTTGCTTAGCATAAGTTGTTGGTGCACATAGGTTCACCTAGTATATTTAGGTTGTGTTTTTGATAAGTTAAACACTAAGTTTTATTCCGCGTTTATCAACCCTAAATTGTAAAAAGTGTACCTCGCCTATTCACCCCCCCCTCCCCCCCTCTAGGCGACGTCTTTCCTTTCAATTGGTATCAGAGCCAAGTTCTCTCGTTATTAGGCTTCACCGCCTAGAGAGTAAAGATGTCGTTTAGAGAATTAGTGCACAATCCCGCTTATATATTTGATGGCACAAATTATGATCTTTGGAAAATTCGCATGCTTAATCTTCTTAGGGACATGGATCCAAATTTAGAGAGAATTGTAGATATTGGTTTTTCTCCTCCAAAGGATTCCCAAGAATTATCTTTAGAGGATGAGAAAAACTCTTATCTCGATACTCTAGCATCTAATGGTCTCATCTATGTTTTGAGTGATGTAGTTCTTGCGTCAATCATGCCTTGTCGGAACGCTCATGAAATATGGACAAAGCTTGAAGATATATATGATGTGTCCAACATTAGCAAGGATGATTGTCCTCCTTCCACCTCCGGCCGTGATGAGCTCACGTCTTCTTCCACTTCACCAACATGTGATTTGTCACAAGGTAATGACATGGTGAGTGGTGATAGAAATTGCATTATTGATGATGACTCCACTATTAACCATACTTCATCTCCATCATATTGCAATGCTCTATCTTTGGACTTAAACTTCTCTAGCACTACAAATTCCATACATGCTAGTGTTTATAGTCCTTGCATATCATGTAGTAGTTGTTTAACTAAATCTCATGATGATATGCTTCTCTTGTCTTGTTGGCATGATAAAAATGCTTCCATTACCTCTAGTACTTGTTTGGCTAACAATGTAGAGGAATCCCAACAATTGTTGGAACAAGACATGGACCTCAATAGCGCTTCAAATAATACTTCATCATCTTCGTCCATTACTCACTTTTGCCTTATGGCTAAGGAGTCTAAGGTATCTCCTACCTTGAACTCCAATATATCTCATGATGATGATGATGATGATGATATTGATGATGAAAATGATAATGATGCCTCCATTGATAAGAACTTTGATATTGTCTCTCATGCTCTTTTAAATAACAAACATGTCCATGATAGCTTCTTAGAAATCATGACTATCCTTATTGAGCGCAAGGAGACAATTGAGGCCTTGGAGACCCGTTGTGATGAAGGGTGGGGTCTTGCTCGTGATTCCGCGGGTGAGATCCACAATCTTGAGATCGCTCTTAAGGAAGAGCAAGATACTCGGGTTGCTCTAGAGGAGAGACTCGAAACAAGTGAGGAGTTGAATAATAAAATGATTGCTAAACTCACTAAGAAATGTGACCATGCTCTTGCCAACTTAAAAATGGATAAATCAAAATCTCTTGAGGAGTCCCTTACCTTAGAATTATCTAAAGTAAAGGAAACCCGTGATAGAGCTCTTAAGGAGGCAATCAACTTCAAAAGAAAGTATAATGAGCTTGTCAAATTGTCTTCTTCCATTCCTAATGATAATGATGCTTGTGCTACTAACTCCCTTTCATGTGAAGCATCTATTTTGAAGAAGAATGTTGAGCTAAGGGCTCAACTTGAGTTGCTATCTAGCAAGTATGGGAAATTGGAAGAAAGTCATGAAAAGCTTTCGAGCTCTAATGAGTATCTTCTAGCATCCCATGCTAGGCTAGAAGTTGCTCTTGAGGCAATCTCTACAAAGGTAAAATCTTGTGAGCCTCTTGTGGTCACTAGCACAATTTCTAGTAAAAATGCTTTATTGCCATGTGCTAGTTCTTGTAATTCATCCATTCACAATATTGATAAATCTTGTGATGAATTACATTCCTTGCCTTGTTGCTCTAACAATGTAGCATCTACTTCCTCTAGTATTTGTGTTGAAACTAACCATGTAGAGGAAATCAAAGAGCTCAAGGCACAAGTCACTTCTTTGAAGAAAGACTTGATCAAGTGTCATGAAGGGAATTCCACCCTCGACAACATGTTGAGAGTGCGAAGACTTCCACATGACAAGAGTGGACTTGGATTTAACTCCAACAACAAGAACAAGTCCAATGACAAGATGAAGCACAAGTTCGTCAAGAAGAAGGGCCAAGAACAAGCTATTGATTCGGCCAAAATTATATGCTTCAAGTGCAAGGTTGAAGGGCACCATGTTAGATCTTGCCCTTTGAAGAAGAAGACTCTTAGTGAGAAGCAACAAGGGAAGCAAACTCAACTTCACACTCAAGCTTCCCAAGTTGAAGTATCTTCCCTCCCCAAGAAGAAAGGAAAAGGCCGAGTTTGCTACATATGTCGTGGGAAGGATCACTTAGCTTCTTCATGCACTCATGGTAACTTATCCAACCCCACTATACTTGATCATGTTTATTCGCTTCGGAAGGATAAGGTTGGCAATGTGTTTGCCAAGTATGTTGGTACTCAAAGTGGTGTCAAGAAAAGAACCATTTGGGTTGCCAAGCCTATTGTGACTAACCTCTTAGGACCCAACTTGGTTGGGGACCAACAAGATAAAACTTGATCAATAGGTGGTGACGGAGGACATTGGAGACTTGGCCACATCATGAAGAGTTAAGGGATTTTCATCAACCATATTCTCTCAATCCAAGTCAATTGGATTGCATTGTCCTATCTTATATCCAATGTTCCTCCTTGCGGTAACTTGTATTTAAATTATATATATCATTGAAAGTTGTTTGCACCCTTGCATGTGTTTGGTTTTGTACCTTGCTTTTGCTTGTACGTGTTGTGCTATCTACTTACTTATCTTGAGTAATCAAGCATGTGTATGTTAGCTTGCACACCATGTATGTCTTGAGCTTGTGTCAACTTGCCTATCTTAATTGGCTCTTGTTGAGATATTGATGGACTATCTCCTTTTGAGTTAGTGATGCGCTCTTTGGCACTTCACTATCCTAAAGTGTGCTTTCATGAAGAATTCAAATTCTAATGTCCATTAATTACCTCTTGTTGCACTATCTTTGCCTCGTGTTAAAAGGATTGGATTATCACATTATGGGGGAGTAATAAGCTATGTGCATATTACAAGCCTAGAAAATGTGAACATGTGAGGTAGTGTCACCTAGAATTGTTCTTGTTATTCCTAGGTGACATGTTGCTCAAACAAGTTCCATATTTGCTTAAATGCATTTTATCTCTCATCTTTGGTATCTTGTTGTGAGAAAGTTTCTTGGTGCTTTGCACGGTTGTTTGATTAATTTAAGCCTTCAAGAATCTCTAAATAAGCATATTTTTCAATTGCTATCTTTTGCCACATGCTTATGTTTTGTGAATATGATCATGAATATGCATATTTACCATTTACCACCGAGAAA
Organism: Poa annua; assembly: GCA_026929855.1. Classification (NCBI taxonomy): domain Eukaryota; kingdom Viridiplantae; phylum Streptophyta; class Magnoliopsida; order Poales; family Poaceae; genus Poa; species Poa annua. The sequence goes on from CM049433.1 coordinate 81,568,454, forward strand.
TATCTCCATACATTCCTTGTCTTTGACAAGTGATAATTTTATTTGTGGTAAATTTATCGATCATATTTACATTGGCTTTCGTTAATTGCCAAGGTTTTGTATCAATCATTCTCCTTTTCGTCTTCCTTACATCTTTTGGATCTTGTGTGCTCTACTCATATTTCTCTTGTGCTTTTTAAGTTAGGAAAGGCAAGGAACCCATTCTTGTGCATCTACATTCAATGTCTTACTTCTAGACGGTGCACTATTCTTGGGGGAGCTACCCTACATTGAGTAGAACACCATGTTTTGAATTGTTAGTGGATCTTATTGATTTTCCTTTACCTCGTGTTCAAAAAGATATATGGAGGGTGATGATCCCGCTTGGGTGCATTTTGTATTTACATGTAAGATCATAAATAATGCACAAATTGTGGGGGAGCAATCCTATATACTTTTGAATATTAGTTGTCTTCAATTTGCATTCGGTCCTTTTATTTGGTCTTGGATCCCGATGACTTGTCTATTTGGAAGACTAACATTTTTCGTCTTGGTACATTGTACCATCATGAAAAGTGTAGAGGGTTATGGTCATTCCTTGACTATATTTTCATTTGATATCTTTTCATATTGGCATCTCCAATCATGTGTTGATTTGGGGCTTTGATATAATTTGGAAAATTCTTTTCTTGTCACACTTGTGTGTGCTCCCTTGGTTTAATTGGTGTTTTGTCCACATTGTATCTCATTTGGTTCTTGAAAGTGTTGTCCTTGCATATTTACTATGTATATTTTATGGCATGCTTACTTTCTATGTTCAAATATCTAGGATAATCTTCATCAAATCCTAAATGGCTAAGATGTGCATGAAATTCAATTTCATATCAAGATGCACATATTAATGTGGAGTTTGTCCTATGTATTGTAGTTGCGCTAACTACTTTGGACCCAATGAGTTTGGGTACCATTTTGTACTTAAATTTGTTTTAGGTACATTGGAGATACATTGGAAGCTTGTCTCAATTACAAGAAGGGAGACCTCATCATGTGCCTTCTTGAGCCAAGCTTGAATGATCATGAACTCCTACCTCCTACTTCATCAATGCTATCTCGGTAACAAGTATCTACCTCATGCTTACTTTTCTAGCTCTCAACCTTGTGTAGATTGCAATTTGTCATGAGTCCCTCTAGTTGCATTTGACGTGGTTTTTGCAAAGTTCCTTTCCAAACGTCTTTATTGCAAATATGAGCAAGCCGGGATGATTACATAGTAAGAGGAATATATAATCATTCTCATGATTCATCAATTCCAAATATGTTAATCTAGCAAAATTGGTCTCATATGCAAAATCGATGAATTTTCAAAATCATTTGTCATTTGTGAGAGTTGTTACCTTTCCCGAAGCATCTCAAATATCACTCATCTCTAGTGGATATTTGTGATGTGTTGGTGTTGGAAGTTCATCTATATCTCTCTAAGATAAAATTGAGCTTTGTGCTATGCTTTTAAGCAAAAATTCTTAGTGAGGTATTTATGATTTCCTTGTGGATATCATGTTTTTTTCCTAGTACCTATTTTGTGTGTGCATGCTTCTTTGTGGACTTAGTGCCTACTTAGAAACTTATATACATGAGAGTAGGTACATCTTTAATTGGTATTCAAAATCTTTAGTGATCACCTTTTTTGCTCTCTTGTTTCTTTGGTGATCTCTAAAAGGCACAAGCTTTGCACTTGATTTGGTATTCTCTTTGCCTCTTAATAAGCTTGTGAACCTATTCGAGTTGTCTTCTTTGGTGTGCTTGTATGCGAAATACATGATATGCACTATGTGTCTCATATTTTGAAAGACTATCGTTTTAGTCTCCTAAAATGTATTTCCATGTCACACCCATCCTTTCTCGGTTGAGCAAGCCTTTAGTTGTCTCATCTCTTTCTTTTTGCTCTCTGGGTTGTTTTTATCATAATATCTTCTTGTGTCCAATTGGTTTTTGGATCCTTTGATTGCTTGCTTAGTTTGTGAATGCATCTTTCGTTTTGCAATTGGTTTCTTTCTATTTGATTTCGATTGGTATCTTTCTTTTGCATTCTTTGGATCCTCAATATAATTTGATCCCCTCCATCTATTCTTCATTGGATATATGCATTTGATTACACTCATATCATGAGAAATGCATAATTTATGGGGGAGCTCTTATTATATTGGCCTTCTAGATTTTTCGCCCATTTCGGCAATGGATGCCAATGGGGGAGAGATTTAGAGGGTTTTTAAGGAAATTTTGGTTCTCTTGTATGCTTTGCTTAGTGCGTTGCATGGTTGTCTCTTGCATGCTTTGCTTAGTGCGTTGCATGGTTGTTTAATTCCTTATATAAACCCTCGTAAAAAGGATTGTCATCAATTACCAAAATGGGGGAGATTGAAAGGGCATGTGCCCTCTTATATGGTTTTGGTAATTGATGACAATCCATATGGACTAATGTTTGTGTTGAGCATATTGCAAGTATGTCTTGAAGATGTCAAGACATCACCCATATGAAGATAGATGGGAGCATATTGCAAGTATGTCTTGAAGATGTCAAGACATCACCTATATGAAGATAGATGGGATGATACGAGATTGATCAAGATGTTGATCAACACACAAAGCTACAAGTTGTACCAAGTGGATCGTGTATCTCTTGGGATGGTAAGCTCTTGTCCATATAGCTTTGTGAACTAACCCAACTGTGTGTGTGGTATCTATATGTGGGTTAGGTATTTTCCGATGGGCTTGCAACAAGAAGAACATCTCATATAGCTCATGGAGGATGACGTCATGCGGTGATCGTCATCAAAGTTAAGAAGTGCAAGACCAAGAGAAGCATTTTCGGAGATATCTTATGCTTGTAACTTGGAGGTCAAAATGAATACATGAAGATGAAGCTAAGCGAGGCTCTCCCATAATGGAGTATGGGGGAGTATTTGGAGAAGTCTTCATCAAGCATGTGCTAGCAAGCGCAATCAAGAAAGGTGGTCCACTTGGAGAGATCAAAATCGTCATCATCTAGCTCAAGTAGAATTCTCAAGGCAAAGGTATGATCTTGATAGGGCTATAGGATAGATAGGCGTACTATCAAGAGGGGCTCTCGAGTGAGTAACTTGATCGCATCTTTGTGGAGAGCTCAAACCTTTGCGAACTTGGCATATCATCTTTCTTGTTTCTTATTTGGTTTTTCTCGTTGTGAGGTTTCGGAGCTTGTTGTGATCTTCATAACAAGCTCAAGTTCATCAAAAACAAAGTTCGTATGAAAAGCTTCTTGGTTTTTGATGTTGGAGGTTTTACCGGTTGTTCCTTTTTCGAGAGGTTTCATGTTTCCCCATTTGGTTTTAACCTCCCATCTTGGACTATGATGTTTCTCTGCATTATCTTGTAGAGTTCTTCGTTGTGATTCCAACGAGCCAAAAATCATCGAAAACGGAGTTCGGATGGTCAAGATATTGTCGTTTTCGTGTTGGTATTTCTGCAGTTTTTTGGAGCTCGGAAATTTCCGAACCTGGGCCGGAAATTTCCGAACCGCGCGAATTTCAGTACTGTTTTCGTCCAAAAAACTTCGGAGATCTTTCCGGAAATCTCCGGGGGTCGGAAATTTCCGGCCCTAGGCCGGAAATCTCCGGTCTAAGCTGCTGTAACGGCTAGAATTGTGGAAGGGGTATAAATACCCCTCCCCTTCTTTTTCCTTGAGCTGGCACGACTTTCCCCTCTCTCTCCCACCATTGTTGACCTTGAAAAGTTTGCCCCCTCTCAATTTCTCCCATGATTCTTGCATATCTTTGAGGGAAAAGTGAGAGCAGATCTAGATCTACGTTTCCACCAATCCATCTCTCCTCTAAGTGAGGGGAACCTAGTGGATCTAGATCTAGGAGTTCCTTTGTGATTCTCCTTCTTTGTTCTTCCTCTCTTCTCCCCCCACAAGCATTAGTTGCTTTTGGTGGGATTTGGGAGTGAGGGATTTGACTCCTTTGTGGTTTCTTTGTTCTTCCTCTCTCCCCCCCCCCCCCCCCCCCCCCCCCCATAAGCATTAGTTGCTTTTGGTGGGATTTGGGAGTGAAGAACTTGTGTTCTTGCCATTGCATCGGTTGCATCGGTTTGAGCCCTCCACGTGATTCGTGGTGGTGAAATTCGTGAGCTTGTTACTCTTGGGTCCTTGGACCATAGACGCCTTAGTGGCCGGCCTTTGTGGCGGAGACCTTTTGTGGTCGGTTAGGACCTTTTGTGGTCAAGGCCTTTGTGGCTAGTTGGGACATTTGTGGTCAAGTTGGACCTGTTGTGGTCAAGACCTTGTGTGGTCTTTTGGGAGCCCCCAATTCGGTTGTGGGTGTGTGCCCTAAGGTTGTTGTACGAGATTGTTCTCCGCCCCAAAGGAGTTCATAGTGGAAGGTGAACCCGGACCTTTGTGGTCGAGTTCATCGGAGAATAAGGTGAGGCCTTTGTGGCGTTGAGTCGGACATGTGGTGGTCACTCACACCTCTCCAACGAGACGTACTCCCCTAAGAAGGAGGAACTCGGGAATACATCCTCGTCTCCGCGTGCCTCGGTTATCTCTATACCCGAGCTCTTTACTTATGCACTTTACATTGTGATAGCCTTCGTGCTTGAAGTCATTTACATTGTGATAGCCTTCGTGCTTGAAGTCATTTACCTTGTTATCACTTTGTTGCTTGTCTTGCTTAGCATAAGTTGTTGGTGCACATAGGTTCACCTAGTATATTTAGGTTGTGTTCTTGATAAGTTAAACACTAAGTTTTATTCCGCGTTTATCAACCCTAAATTGTAAAAAGTGTACCTCGCCTATTCACCCCCCCCCCCCCTCTAGGCGACGTCTTTCCTTTCAGGAAGGGTGAAGATCACAAGGATGTGGAAGACGGACACCGGCAACTAACCTCCGAATTCCTTGGTTATAGGCTTTCCAATTCCATAGAGGCATTCCCGACATTCACGGTGAAGTCTATCATGGGGGCGGTGAAAGAAATCTTTGGTTACTCGGTGAAGTCTGGCAAGGCATGGAAGGCAAAGCAAGCGGCATTCCAGATGTTGTATGGTGATTGGGAGGAAGCATACAACCGACTCCCTAGATTGTTGGGAGCTATGGCCGCCAAAAATCCGGGCATGATTACCGTAGTGGAGCCATCTGACCAAAAGACTAGAGATTACAAAGGTGCAACCGTCCGTGTTTTTGGCCGTGCTTTCTAGGCTTTCGGGCAATGCATAAGGGCATTCAAACATTGTAGGCCGGTTGTCTCAGTGGATGGCACATTCTTGACAGGTCAATTCAAGGGCACACTTTTGATTGCTGTAGCTCATGATGCCAACGACCGGTTGTTGCCATTGGCCTTTGCTTTGGTTACGGCGGAGAACAACGACAATTGGGAGTGGTTCATGGGTCTATTGAGAACCATGGTATTCGAGGCTCAAAGAGAAGTTTGTGTCATCTCGGACCGTCACCAAAGCATACTCAACGCGGTGGAGATAGATATTCCCGGGCCGTCACAAAAATGGATGTGGTTACAAAGGGAAGACACGACTTTGGTGTATGCACGAAGCTAGAAAGGGAAAAATTACGTACCTCGTCATATTGCGGGTTGGAGCTGGAGGCACCACCATGTCCTGGAGGTGTGGAGTACGACGTCGGTTCAGTGGGCACGGTGTCATCGGTGGTACGACAACCAAGTAGTAGAGCTAGCGAGCGCATCCGTTGGGCGCTTCTCTGTGACATTAATGGAACACGTATGTCTATCAAAAACATTTGACATTCATGGTACTACATTACTAGTATGCACAATGTCGACTTACCTTCGCAAACTCTCTAACGGCACTGTCGCCCTTCTTGGTACGAGGATAAGCGGCTGCTTCCTCGGCCTCATCGGCTTGCTGCGAGATCTCCTTGCGCTAGAAAAATATAGAAATATGTGAACACACAATTTATATTTATGACAATGCGAGGTACAAGCGGATCGTCTTACCATAAAGTTGATCAATGGAGCAAACTTGGTTCGTGTGCCATCTCTCACAAGCCGGTTGTACCGTAGCTTCCGGAAATTTGCATCGGTGGGCGGGTCCTCCAGTATGGCCGAATCAAAAGCCGGCGCGCATAGCTCCACACGACTGTTAGCAATGAACCAAGATAGATTGTTGTCGAAAGCACCTTGGTCATATGGAGGAAAATTAGAGAGAGTTTTCGGATGTTTCTTCGCCGCCCCCAACACCTGATTCCACTTATCAACGTAGTCCTCGTGATGCACGTCCCACTTGAATATCTTCTTCTGTCTTTTGCGCTCCAACCTTCAAATTAAAATTTCTACAACATTAGTATCAACAACCTTAAAGTTCAATATCAAAAGAATGACTGAGGGAGGTAAACGATGATCTCACTCGTGGAGCGATAACTTCGTGTTCACCCACTCCGGCGGTGTACTCTGAAATAGCCCAAATTGGGTCATCACTCGTTGCGGCAAGTGAAACTCAACTGCCCACAAGCATATGAGTGGCGTCTCCATCAACCAAAGATGTTGTTCCGCCATGCATATAGGGTTCAACTCGTAGTCGCCCGCGTATCCCAATCTATGGCCATGACCATATGGATCCCATACTACCTACAACATAATAGTGGGGTCATTTTACATGGTGCAATATCGACGAAAGAAAGAGTTAACAAAAGAAAGACATCTATTACCTGCTCGGGCGTTAGCTCGTCGAACTCGTTTGTGTACCTCTCGTACTCCTTTTCGCAGTCGCCATAGAACGGGGGAATCACGTCCCACTTGTACGCCCAAGTTGGCAGACGGTGCACGTCGCCGTGATCATCCCAAGGCAGGTAATGCCCGGGGGTCGGCCGTCCAACGGAGAAGCGCTCCCACATCCAGACAGAAAGCAGGACTAACGGGCCACCTATCCCGGACTGACCGCTGCCCCGGCGGCAGGCATCGTCTAGCTGCAAGTATAGGTTAAGCATTACGATAAGTAATGACTTGGTGAGATGTTAAAAGCAAAAACATCCCCAAGAAATTTATTACCTGACGGTACAAGTATGCCAATGCCGCCGAACCCCAACTCCAATTTGTGTCCCAACCGCTTAACGCCTTGAGCCACATCCACGGACACGTCCTGCCGCTACCATCCGCAAACAAGGCCCGCGAGATCACGTACCACACGTACGCACGTGCGTACATCTGAACCACAATATCATCTGCATCGGCGGGCGGTGGTGTACCAAAGGTTTCACTGACCCAATGAAAGGACGCTCCAGAGGGGATTCTGTTCTTTTTCGGGTCTGGATTCGGTTCAGGTGACCTCCCAATAAGACCTTCCATATTAGCTCTCCAACCATCCGAACTTGTGCTAAAACACAACGGCCTACCATCGATAGGGAGCCCTAGGATCATCGCCATGTCCTGGAGAGTGACGGTCATCTCCCCCGTGCGGAGGTGAAAAGTGTGCGTCTCCGGCCTCCATCGATCAACGAGAGCGGTGATAGCAGAAGGGTTCATGTTCACCGTTGACCGGGTGACAAGCTGGATGAAGGGAAGTAGCCGCAGCCTGTGGATGTACGGGGTATATCTCTCGTCGTATCGCATCTTATCGGGGTCTGATACCTCATGAGACCGAAGACGAAGAGGTTTAAAAACCTACAAAAATTTAACACAAGTTAAATACATAGAATCCATGTCAAGAAAAATAAGTATTATAGTGACAAATATTTCACAAGTTATGTGCCAAAATGTATTACCTTACTCCCTTCCGCAATGAACCGTGCACGATGCACTCGGTCATATGCCTCATCAAGTAGTTCCATCCTAGGCATTTACAAATAAAGATATACTAGTAAGATGTAGCCCATATTTGTAGAAATCCGCATACATGGAAATTAAATAACTACAAAATACTAAGTCCAAAAGGTTATACAATTGCTAAAGAGCTACTACAATAGATAGCTTAGTACAAAATCGGAGGAGTATTCATCTACAAAATCGGAGGACTATTCATCTAATCAATTATTACTATACCTAAAAAATAGCACTAGCACCTACACGCTTTGGCAAACGATTCCCCCCCCCCCCCCCCCCCCCCACAAATCTCCAATGATTTCACCTAGACTACCCCAAATTTCGAATCTACCATGAACTAGGGTTGCAAATCTGACAACTCCTATGGACGAAATCGAGAGGAGAGGAGGAGAATACCCGGGGGAAGGAGTTGGGTCCAATTTCCTCCAAGGTCTGCTTCAAATCCGGCCGGATTTGGTGGGGATTTAGGATGGGGGAGAGAGAAGGGCAGCCGCCATTGGGAGACACAGAGCAGCGCGTCGGTTCGTTTGTTTCGGTTGTTCGATACGAGTCTCTCGCGAAGAGGTAAGGCAGTTCGGATGCGGGAGGGTAGCGCCACGGCTTGGGTCGCTACCCTCTGAAGGGTAGCGCCGCGACACATGGAGCTACACATTGACCCTGCGGGCCCCGCGATGCCACGCTGGCAGGGCGGTAGCGACGAAGCCTGTGGCGCTACCACACAGAGGGTAGTGCCGCGTCGTTGGGCGCTACCAAAAAGGTTAGATTTTAAAATAGCTTTGAAAAGGGGTTATTTTTTTTGCTGAAGTTTGCCCAAAAGGTTATTTTTGTTAAATTTCACGGCAGCAGGTAGCTGAGGGACTTTTATGGGTGTTGAGATGATTTGACCGGGGCGACTGACGGGAGTACGTACATAGCTCGCCGCTGCATTCATCTGGCAAACGGCGGCAGTAAATGGAGCTCGACCTGCCTCTGTGTGCCTTTGGGCTTTCACAATTTCACATGCTCGATTATCGGTACTCTATAGCGAGCGAGACATGATGCTGTTGAGCCAAGCTGCAAATGTTCATTGGGATTGATCACGAGACGCCCAGCGATGTTGGCACTAGCACGTGCGTAGGCCTATCAGAGAATCCTACCTAGACCTAGTAGGATTTGTGGCGCTGATTTGAATGGCACACACATGGTTAGCTGGTAGATAAACAGCCCGATTAAGATAATGCCCATTTAAAAAAGAAGAATCACTTGTATAGAGTATTTGAGCGTGTACTGTATAGGCTACACGTACGGTCGGAAGATTCCATCGATGAGGCCAAACAAAGCACATGCGAGCTCGTCCAAAAAGGCGGCACACCCTCTCCATTCTATTCCTCCCTGTCCCTGATCCATCCCAGAGGAACAATCGGAGCACAAAATCTATCTATCCATTCTAGAGTAGTTCTTCTTCTATCCCGGACAGACAGACGGGCGCTGCGCCACCGCAGAACAATCAACAATGGACCATCTCATCTTCACTTCACGGCGTTGCACATGCGAGCGGGCATCGTATGGATACGTGCGTGCGTGCGTGCGTGCGAGGAGCTAGGCTTTCACGTATTCTGTACCGGTGGTTCCCCTGTACCTGTCCAACAATTGCCGCGAAGGATACGGTTCACTGCCCGGATTTATGAGGACGCTCCCCTCCCGGGCGGGGGCCGTTCGTTCGGTCGGTTAGCCACTAGCTAATTTTGTTCCCGTGCGTACTTATTGTTCGTCCCAACAGTAGTATAGTTTGGTTTCAATGCTTGATGATCTGGTTCACGGCGTGTACTGCCTTGGAATTAGCTAGCTACCTGGTGGTCCACCTCTCGATCGCTTCCATCCCGTCTTCAAGCCAAAGGGACACGGACGACGGTGTACCGTGTACGTTGTCAACTATTACTCCGATTGTTTCTACTAGATCCCCGATCTGGGTTCGAAAAATTCCGCCCGATACGCGGGTTTGATATCTTTTACAACCGGAACAGGCACCATGTATCAATCCGGCCATGATAAAAATATATGAAAAGCATATATCCCCACCGGCCACTGTATGGAAAGTGCCGAGGGGGCATTCGGGGGTGAGCCCGCTGATCTCCTCCCTCGCATTTCGTCTCCTTCACCCCTAAGGTGAGCCAACTCCAGATAGAAATTTCTCGATCCTCTCCGAGCAACCGAGTCGTCGCCGCAAACTCGCACGTACGACACAGAGAGGCCGGAAGCTCGAGCCATGTCATGGTGACAACCTCTAGCGACAAGGACGAAGAGCACATGGCCGCACCCGCACGGTCTAGGCAGGGCGCGAGTACCGTGGCCGCCTCTCCCAGAACAACAACGGCCCCACACCATGGTGACGATCTCTAGCGACGAGGACGAAGAGCACAAGGCCGCACGGTTCAGGTAGGCACGGGACCATGTCCGCCTCTCCCAGAACAACACCGGGGCCCATGCCGCCTGTAGTGCGAACCCGCGAAATCAAGGCGGTCCGTTTGAAGTTTAAAGCGGTGGTGGCGAACAACACACCCGATGCTTAGCGTTCCTGGGACGTAGCCGGGGAGGAGCACCGGCTTGCGTGGGCGCAGTGTACCTCCACCGTGAAGTTCCACCTCAACATCGACGACACCCGCCATCGTACGGATTCGCTCCATGAAATCTAGGGTTAGGTTCTGTGTATGTGTGTTGAGTTTCGAGTTCTAGTATATGGACTATTTTTGTATGAGCTCTGAATTATGTTATGTGTTTGTCTCTGTTTACGATGAACTATGCATGATCGTAGTTGTTGGAATTGTTCAATACCATTTTGCGGTATCTATTCCAAACCACTTTGGGGGTTTTACGGTTTGAGATTCTAGAGATGCTCTTGAGTATCTATGTCAGACGCCGAATAACTGGTCAAACCAGTAAAAGTGCAGGTTTAGTTGAAAAAGAGGCACCAAATAGATCTCCTACAACAGCATAAACCAAAAAAAAATTCCAAGTTTATGGATATTATCATCTCCACGCACTATATGACTAGTTTTTGGGAATCGAGTCAACACTCTTGTGGCGCCGGCGACTTCTGAGCTCGATTCAACCACGAAGAGACTCGATTCCGGTGTCAATCTTCGATTTTCCGACAAGGAGCTTTGATTCCGACTCAGTTTTTCTACGAAATCATGGCCCATTAGCACCTCCTCGGGGGAAAGTGGACTGACACAAGAGAAGCCACCGCTAGAAGGGCTAGACGAGGGCCTGAACCGGACGGGGGGCGGCAATGTTAGCCGGAGTGCTTCATTCATACATCCATTGGGGAAGATGAATAAAATAAAATAAAATAAAAAACTTTTACTGCGTGGGTTTACATGATCTATTCCGCCCTTGCCCTCGACATATCGGAAAATAGGTTTCGTGTGCCCTAAAATAACTTTTGCAGGTGAAGTTTAGGGAGTGTATGTCTCAATCTACTGATTTTTTATAAGTGTCAGACATCTTAAAAAATTGTAACTAAGGTTTAAAATTTGTAATTACGTTTTTCTGGAAAACAAAGTGCGACTCACGGTCAAAAAAGTGCAATTGCATGATTTTTTTAACTGCGATTTTGACTTAAAAAAATCGTGACTTAGCAAATCCGTTAAGTTTATGGGGATCTGCTAGAGAGGACTGTATACTACTCCGTATGTTGAGTGTGAGTACGTACAAGGTGCATGTACAGGCGACGCAGCTTCGGTCACTGCCTTCGTCGTTGGCTTCATAAGACTTTCCCCCACAATCGAGAGGAGTAGCATGCCAACGCCTCTGCAATATAAGACCACTGTCCAAGATTCCTGTGAGCACAGGCCACCGTCCAGGACTAGACCGAGCGAGCGACGCTAGCGCGCGCGAGGGAGGGGATGAGCCCCGGCGTGACGACGAGGAAGCGGTTCGGCGGCGTCAGCTTCGCGCTCGGCTGCGGCTGCAAGGACCCCAAGGCGGTCGCGGTGGCGGCGGCGGCGGTGGCCGCCTCGTCGCCGCGCTCCGGCACGGAGGCGTCCACGGCGACCACGGCCACGTCGCGCGGGGCGAGGGCGCGACCGTCCGGGTCGGCGTCGACCGGCACGCTCACCGTTCCCTCCGCGTCCTCCTCCTTCCTGTGGGAGGATGCCGATGCCGAGGCCGACGGCGAGGAGGTCGAGTGCAAGCGGGCGAGCTCCGCCACCACGCCCAGCTTCTCCGGCCTGCTGCGCGAGCTCCGCGACCTCGAGCAGAGCGTCAAGTCGTGCGCCGCGCGGAAGAGCCCCCCGAGGATTTTCCTGTCGCCACCCCCTCCTCCTCCACCGCCCCCGCCTCCGCCGTTGCCGTCGCGGCCCGTGCAGCGTCGAGCCGTGCGCAGCGACGACAAGGCCAGCATAAAAGAAGGCCACGGGGACTTCTCGCCGCCGCGACCGCCGCCATCTTTACTGCAGGTTCAGACCCACCAGCAGCAGCAGCAGCATCGGAGGGTGAAGAGCGTCGACAAAGTCAACAGAAAAGAAGGGGGAGACCCGCATTTTCCGCCACTCCCACCTCGCCCGCTCCCGCCGCCGCCGCCGCTGGAGCCGCTGCTCCTCCAGGACGCGACGACCGAGGTGGAGGATGGTGCCACGAAGAGCAGAGAAGACTCCAAGCGCTCGCCGACACCACACCACCGTAAAGCGAAGAGCTGCGACACCAACACCACCACCACCACCAACAACGGCTTCGTGGTCGGCGGGAACCGGCTGGACGGGAGCGTGGCGGTGGTGAAGCAGTCGGAGGACCCGCTGTCGGACTTCCGGCGGTCGATGCTGAACATGATCGTGGAGAACGGGATCGTGGCGGGCGACGAGCTCCGCGAGCTCCTCCGCCGGTTCCTGGCGCTCAACGCGCCCCGCCACCACGACGCCATCCTCCGCGCCTTCGCCGAGATCTGGGACGAGGTGTTCGCCGCCCCCCAGCAGCACCGTGAGCACGCCAGACAGGCGGCGCTTGCTCCGCGGCAGCGGACGCCGCCTCGCCGCCGGCAGCCTCCGCCGGCGTGGCGCGTCTAGAGCGGGCGGCGCACGTGAGCTTACGTGGCCAATCCTTACGAACAATGTGCTAGCTAGCTTAGGTTGCTTCCAAGAAATCGTCGATGATCTATGTCACCTGATGATGGTTCCACTGGATTGCGTTGTTGTCCCACACACTTTTTTTGAATGTTCTTGCCGGACACTGGCGTTGGTACGTTCAAATTTCGGATATTCTGTCGCGCACCTGACACGAACAATCCCGTGAGAGGTGATCCGATAGGGGCACGACTCACGAGAGGTTTTGGGTCTCGTCAAACATGTGGCCGCTTGTGCCACAGTACGGGAGGGAAGGTGCTTTGGCCCGCCGTTCGCCGCGACGGAGGACCGGGCCGGAAAACGGAGGTCTCGTGCGCCGAGTAATGGCGGTGGTGGGTGCAGGGTGCCCTGCCCTGCGCGCACGGGAGGGTGGACGATGATGCCGAAACTGCGGCCATCAATGCGCAACCTCTCCGTGCGGTGTCCTGTCGCGCCTGGAACTTAACTCCCGTCCACCGCGCATTCGGCTGGAATCTCAGCTGTTCCATTGTCGTCGACGATCGAGTTGGAGTAGTAACCAGAAGCCAGGCCTAGGAATTCCAGACACGACCTTATCTGCATGGGGTCGAATGGATTTTGTTGTTTTACTCACGTTCTTGTGTTACTGTACATACGGGGAATAGACAAGCTCGTCCAACTGGCCGGTAGCGGATAATCGAAGAAAAGACAGCGCCGGTCCATCCAGTTTGGGCCGTCCGTCTCGTCCCCGTATATACATGCCCGTGCGTTGCTACGGATGACGACACAAGTTAACGTAGAAGCGGATGAAAATAGAACGATGATCATAAATTGATAATCTTATTCAATCGTGTGCATATATCAATGATTTGTACAACCATATGCACCTTAAAGGATTTAACTAACGGCAACGCTGATTCAAGTGCTAAGGACTTCTTTTTCGCTTCTTTGAATTTTTGCTATGATCCTTGCCATTGACATCGTCCTTTTCTTATTCCTTGATAATGAGTATCTTAATGTTAACCTTAGCAGTAACTCTGGATAAGGCGACATATAACTGTCCATGGGAGAATACGGGTTCTGGTAGGTAAACACCGACAATAGGGATAGTATGTCCTTGCGCCTTGTTGACCGTCATGGCAAAGTTGAGCCTGATCGGAAATTGCTTCCTTTTAAATTTGAACATGTGAGAGACAAAGAGGTATCCGAGGAAGGAACACCTTGTGTCCAGCCACAATCTCCGCGTCGATAGCATTCATTTGGAACCCCCTTACAACAAGCCTCGTCCCATTACATCGGCCGTTAGTCGGGTCAATGTTTCTGAGAAGTATAATTGGACAATTTATCTTCAATTTAATCTCGTGAGGTAGCCCATTAGGAGCCAGCGAGTTTAAGAACTCGGGAGCATAGTATCCATGCGGATCATCTTCCGCACTATCAAAGTTGTGGTATATCTTCTCCTCGCCAGTAAAACGCTCTATCATGTGTCTATTGATCTTGTCGACATTGTCATTTTTGGTTGAGAGGATCGCTCGAGAAGTCATGTAATTGGGATCAGACATGTTGTCGCCTAGAGCAGGAAATACATGCTAGATCAGCTTCTGTAGGTCCTCCTTGTCCTCCCCTGTGGCATGGCAGGTAGCCAGGTACACATATTTCTTCTGGGAGACGTATGTTCCCTTCCTTGTCAACTTCCTCCATGCCATTTCCTGCCCTCAACAAGTAATCCGCGAACCATGGGTTGTGTAACGTATGTGCCCTCATGTAAGTTGTGTAACGTATTAACAATATTTGTACCATTAGTGCTAGATCTTACGTGGACTCATTATATGTTGCATGTCAAGTAACACAAATAAGGTATACAAATTGAATTATCATGGAAGAGATCAAGACAAGTGAAGAAAAAATGTCCCACATGCTATCCTTTTTCAAAAAATAATTAAATAAAAAGGTATACAAGTGTTTAACAGACTTAAGTTCTCTATGACAACGAATGTTTCATAATTCCCACATGTAAACCTGCGCAAAGGTTAACATAAGAACCAACACTAAGTGGACATCCTTGCCCATCCTTGTGTAAATCTCTTGGTGAGGGGTGCGAAGGCGGCAACATCATCCCCTCGAGGAAAGTTGTGGCGGCCATATCTACAAACTGTTAAATAAAATATGAAAGGCCGGTTCAACCAACATCCATGCATTATAAGCTAATATTTGGAACATGCATATAGTTAGTCTATGTCTGAATTTGGCATACCATTGAGTATCGTATTATTTTTAATCTCAAACTGCAGATTTCAAGAACAGACCCAAATAAGTACTACACCAACCAAGCAGAGTATCAAGTTATGGAAAACAATTTACCACAAGGAGCATTCCAGTCCTCTTGACTGTCAAGTACAAACTCAAATCAATCTCAAATATAGAATGTTACTGGAATTTATTAAACATAACACAAATGTAGCATTATACAATGAGGAAAATGAATGGTTTTCCAGTTTCACTGTAAGCTTTTCTTGTATTCACAAACTTGTTTCTGCCTTATGACATCATTAGTGATCAGGGTCTAGAATATTCAAGCCCAAGACATGGAAATATGCATTCAGTAGTGAAAACTAACAATATGTATCACCATGGAAAGTTACCAAGCAGGGTTTGTAATATAATCACTGCTGTGATCCATTAAGCTAGTAGAATTATATAGTTATCATGCAATTAGCGCAGAAACCCCAGAAGTTACATTCATAAAGAAGATGCACACGGAGGAGTTGCCTCAGCCCATATTGCAACAGAGATTAGCACGACGCACCAATAAAAATTCATCAAACATGTGCGTGAAGGTAATGGGATTAAGTAGTTGTATAGAAAAACTTAAGATCATGGTTTTGTGCAGTTTGTACAACATCTGTAAGTGTTGTACTCCGTATACTGAACAACCTATTCAGTGGAATACTTCAAAATCAACTTTATCTTATGCATAAGAAGTATTTGCACACTGTAAAACCTTTCTTTACGAACATTTTGCACATTAACAATCAGATTTCCTATATGCAACGTATCTAATGATCATGAAGTCAAGAAAAAAAATGTTTTGTAGCGAATCTTCTACGAAGAGGAAAAGCTGGAGACAAGAAACCTTATTCATTCTATCTGCACCATGCACGGTGTGGCAAAGGCACGATCTATCGTCACTGGTCGTTGGGGGAGGTGGCCTTGGCCGAGGAAGAAATAGATGGAGTCGCCAGCTCGAGGTAGAAGGTGTATGGGCGAGGAGAGACTTTGACTGACATGCCTATATGATTGCCCGTACTTAAAATTAAATCTTTGAAATTTCAGAGAAAATAGTTCTCAGCTCCTCTGTTATAGAAAACTCACCTAAATGAAGAATATGATAGTCAAACACGAACCAAATGGAAGATATGAAAAGCATAGGGTACCTGTACTGCAGTTGCCAAAATGAACGTGGTTGCTCCAAGACTCCTACTCTCAGACAAGATGGGTGTAATTTCTGTACATGATGTAGAAGGAAAAGAAATATGAACAACATAGTATATGTGTTGAGAAACCTAAAGAAAACAGTATCAAGAAAACACGTAGCACACTTGTATATACACCAGAATTCCCTTGCATCTCCTTCCAAATCATTTCTGTTGACACATGTCTAAAGTAACATGTAGATCGAAATGAAATCTACAAAGATATATCTATGATCAGATATCTGCTCAAAGGAGCATCTCTAGTTTTGCAAGACAATACTATATCCTTTACCTGAACAAAAAGATTTAGCTTCAAAATTAATTTCCCAATTGCAGCGTTGGGACAAAGAATAATTTGATGTGTAGCGGTTACTGCAAAATTTAATCTATAGAGGCTCGAAAAAACATACTAAACCATAGCATCATTGTTCATTTTGCTTTCGACACCTCATGATCGAACGATATTGTAGATAGCCTATGAATACATGTGCCACCATTCTCACCTTTGCCTGAATGTGGACAAAAGTAGACCTTAAGCACCAAATAATATGTCAGGACATGCAACACAAAACCAAGCTGGCTACAGCCAAGCTTATCACCTAACAAAAAATATCTCCAAATGAGGATAGGCACGGCCAAGTCTTAGAAACTGCACAAAATCTGAATGATTTCTCACATCTATATGTGCAAGAAAAAATATCCAGACTACTATGTTTCATATTAGCAGTATTGATAGTTCATAGTTTCATAGAGTATCTTTTCTCAGAACAAACTACTCTCTTATAGCATGCATATATTCCTGTCCCAGTCTCTAGTGCTCTTGAAAGCAGTATTGGTTTTGCGGGTAATGAGACAAGCTCTTCCAACCCGTCAACCTCTTCCAACCCGTCAACCCTACCGTAGAAAAGAATAATTTTCTCATAGCACTATCCTTATAACTGAAGATGCTTCTATTGCGGAATCGCATGTACATGCTACACCAAGTGAGTCGTCGCCGTCGGCGTCATCTGCAACTTCATCGTCGTCTTCGTCTAAGAATTGACGGGTCCTCACCTCTTCTAGGTGCTGCTCTGGCACTAGCAGGGGTGGGGACCTCGGACCTGCGCATGGCGCTATAAAAGGATCATTAATGTTAGAGTTTGGTTTTGACTATTGTCTTCTTTCTCAATGGAGATGGCATCGTTTGTAATAAGTGATCTTCCGCGCTTCGGTCGTCGGCGAGATCTCCTTCTCGACGTCAATGGTGGTTTTGGAAGATTAAATTTGTCTAGGTATGGTTCTTCAGATCTTGCTTCGCCAGATCAATCTTGGATTGTTTCTCATGGTTGCCGCGACGAGGTTTGTCCTCGTGTTGTCTATCCCGGCTACTACGTCTTCGGTAATGGTGATTCGTTCTCTCGGCCCCCAGCGTCATCGACAAAGTGGCTCGGTTATTTGTCCCTGAAATATCAGTGGTGGTGCTCTTGCCGATGTTGCTTGATTAATTTAATAGCTGCGTGCGTGCACAAAGCCTTGGCATTGCGGCTCAAAATTAAAAAGGGAGAACCTTCGGTGGTATTCACAGCTGTGTGGTTTGATGGTTTTGGCGTTGTTCTACGACTGCCTTCAGAAAAGTACAAGATTGTGTCATGGATGAAGAAAGGACTTAAAGATCTCATAGATTTGCTAGTCTATTTTAGCTTTATTTTTATAATCGATGTAATCGTGTACTCTTTGTTGGTTTAATATATGTGGATTTTTTTTTTTTAAAAGTGTTTGTACTACCAAGAAGAAGCCTGACCATAAAAAAAAAACCAATCACTACGGACCGAGCTGGAGCGAGCAAAAAGCCAACATACACACTAGCTAAAACGTCTTATAATTATAAACAGAGGTAGTATATTCCTTCGTGAAGAACTCGAATTGGTATACCTACATGACAACCACGGCGTCCTGGTTCACGCCCTTCTTGCCCTGCGTAGCGTACATCGGCTCGTTGGTGCATGCGTCGTTGCAGGCGATGTGCTCAGGCGCGTCCATAATCTCGGGACGCCTTCCCACGACGGACGCCAGGCGCGGTGAGGACCTCTTCCTCCGCAGCGGCCGAGCGGCCCACTTGAACTGCGCAGGGCCGTGCTTGCGAGGGTCACCCCTAGCGCTCAGAGCAGGCAGAGGAAATCAACGCAGTAGCAGCCGACGCCTCTGCCAGCGGCCTCCATGGCCACAGGCTTGGCCGCGGCGACCGCGAGCATCCGCTGCTGCTGTGGCCCGGCGCCGCAGCCCGACCTCCGCTGGTGCTCGAAGATGCCGCATGCTGTCGTGCGTGGGGGCGAGCTCGCATCCTCTGCCCTGATGGCGGATATCCCCTTCGTCCAACGTCCATGGGCACGGCCATGACAAGCAGGCCGTCCGGCTCCACGACCTCTCTCTCCTTTGTCCGTATCAGGAGCCGACGTGCGAGGACGGTCAATTTCGTGCCAGCACGGCTGCAAATTAACCACGAGGTTCTGGCTTCAGTTCACCTTCAGAAATACAGTAATCATGTGAGTCCCCCTGTGGATTCTGCTAGCTCTCTGCAACGCTGCCTGCTGCACTTGAACGAGAGTAAACTTTGCCATATGCAGGGGCAGCAGAGCCGGTGCAAGTGCAACATCGGGCAGTGTATGTACTGTAGGAATTTGTGTCTTACAAATTTTATTCGTATACTACATTGTCCGGAATTAAAATTTATGTAGAAAATTAGCATGAAAATAACAGGAAACTAATGATTTGGCATTGTACTTAAGAAAATATATTTAATAAAGCCGGTTACTGATATACTGAAACACATTATTATAAATACTGAAATTAATGTCCAAGCACAGTATTATCAAGGAAAGCCGGGTTGTTCATATGTTGGCTATAGGAATTGATTGAAGCCTGTGAATTTGAATTATAATTTAAATTCGGCACGTGACTCACACATGTGTGCTTCTGGAACTAATTGTATATTGAGACTAGATGGTTACTTATGATCGTGTTTGCTTTGATTAATCTGAAGTTTCTGAACTAATTATTTACGGAATTATAGTTTAAATATAACCATAATTAGCACTATATAAAGGTCCCTAAACCCTAGCCTCAAATTGATCAGGCCCTCTTTGATCATAGGATTATGAGAATAGAGGAATAGGAAAAGTAGAGGAATGGTTTGGAGTACATCTCGAATCCTGTGGATTACAAAACCATAGAAAATGGAAACAAGAGGCATTTGGCTACACCATAGGAAAAGTACAGGAACTTCATGGATTAAAATATTGTTATTTAGCCTCTTCCCCACTTGACCGACGCGAAGGGACTAGTTTGCTGTCACGAAGTGTGCTGTTTTGGCGCGAGTGAAATAAAACCCAAATTTATTGATTCGACACAAGGGGAGACAAAGAATACATATAAGTATTAATAGCGGAGTTGTCAATTCAGCTGCACCTGGAAAAGCTCTAGTAACAGGGGTGATGTGAAAACAGCAGTAATATGAGAGCAATAGTAACAGTAACACAGCAACAGTAGTAGTAACACAGAGGCAATGACACCAGAAAATATTCAAGTGCGTAGTTGACTGTAGAGAAATGATGATAACAGAAGGACCGGGGTTCCCAGCTATCTACACTAGTGGTAACTTTCAAAGAACAAGTGTTGGGTGAACAAATTACAGTTGAGCAATTGACAGTATTGAAATAACATTAAGACAGAACATCAGTTTATTAATCATGTAGGCATGTTTTCCATATATAGTCATACGTGCTCACAATGAGAAACTTGCATAACATCTTTTATCCTACCAGCCCGTTTGCAGCGGGGCCTCAAGGGAAACTACTGGTAATTAAGGTACTCTTTTTAATAGAGCACCAGAGCAAAGCATTAGCACTTAGTGAAAACATGTGATCCTCATATCTAAGCCATCCCCTCAAGTTATCCCAGTTGTTGTCACTCTGGGGTCTCGGGTTCCGGACAGAGACATGTGCAAACAACTTGTAGATACAATTTAAGCAATAATTATAGAGCTTAAATCTAATATCATGCCACTCGTGCACTAGTGACAAGCATTAAACACAACAAGATTGCAGTAACAATAACTTCACAAACTTATAGATAGACTGATCATAATGTAACAATTCATCGGATCCCAACAAACACAACACCGATTACATCATATGGATCCCAATCATGTAAGGCAGCTCATGAAATCATTGTATTGAAATACATGGGAGAGAGAGTACCAACTAGCTACAGCCAAGAACCCGTAGTCCAAGGGTGAAAGGACACAGATGTCGCCTAGAGGGGGGGGGGGGGGGGTGAATAGGCGATTAAAATTAATATGGTTTAATGCTTGAATAGATGCGGAATAAAACTATAGTTTAATCTATCAAGCAAGAAATCTAAACAAGCTAGGTTTACCTATGTGCACCAACAACTTATGCTAAGCAAGATAATCAACCAAGTGATAGCAAGATATATTACTTCAAGCTCGATGGCTATCACAAAGTAAATTGCATAAGTAGAAGCTTGGGTATAGAAATACCGAGGCATTTGGAGACGATGATTTATCCCGAAGTTCACTTCCCAATGGAAGCTACGTCTCCGTTGGAGCGGTGCGGAGTCACAATGTGATCCCCGAGTAGCCGTCAATGGCACACCGTAATCTCCTTCGTGCCTCCACCATTGCGGAGTGCCACGAACCACTATGGGACACTTGAGGTGGTCATCGAACCCGTACAAGGATGAGGCACACTCCACAACTTAATTGGAGGCTCCCACCGAATTCCCGCGGCTCCCAAAGCCACACGAATCAACAAGATTGAGGCACACTCCACAACTTAATTGGAGGCTCCCAACAATCCCGCGAGCCACCAAAACTCCAAGATCAACTACAACCGTCTAGGGTACCCAAGTACCCAAGAGGAACAAGCTCTAGGGCACTCAAGCACCCAAGAGTAATAAGCTTCTCAACTTCAATATCCACGTATCACCGTGGAGAACTCAAACCGATGCAACCGATGCAATGGGCAAGAACACAAGAAGTGCTCAAAATCCTTCACTCTCAAATCCCACCAAAGCAACTAATGCTATGGGGGGAGAGGAGAGGAAGAACAAAGAAGAACTCAACAAATAGAACTCCAAGATCTAGATCAAAAGGCTTCCCCTCACTTAGAGGAGGAATGGATTGGTGGAATAATAGATCTAGATCTCCTCTCTCTTTTCCCTCAAGAAATAGCAAGAATCATTGGAGGGATAGAGAGTTAGTAGAGCTTGGGAAGGTCAACAATGGTGGTCCAATTCGTGCTCAAGAGATGGGGTTACTTTGGGGAAGAAGACCCCTTATATAGGACACCCAAATAAGTGACCGTTGGCCATAGATTTGTCCCGGGTCGGTACTACCGGCCCGGGTCGGTACTACCGGCCCGGGCCGGTACTACCAGCCCAAACGCGCTAAAATGTCCAGTACGCACTCGCGCTAACCGGTACTACCGCCCCAGGCCGGTACTACCGACCATAGTAAAAACTGCAGACACACCGATACCAAAACGGAAATATCTTTCGCATCCGGACTCCGTTTTAGGTGATCTCGGGCTCGTTAGATTCGTTACAACGAGCACTACAAGATCATACAGAGAAACATCATAGTCCATCATAGTAGTAAAAACCAAATGATGAAAGGTTTGATCTCTCAATTAAAGAACAACGGGTAAAAACTCCAACACCAAAAACGCAACAAGTTTTCCATAGGAAATCCGTTTTCGGTGAACTTGGGCTTGCCATGTAGAACACGACAAGCACCAAAACCTCACAAGGAGAAAAGACAAATAAGAACCAATAAAGATGATGATGCCAAGTATGCAAAGGTTTGAGCTCTCTCCGATAGATACGATAGAGCATAGTTGAGAGCCCATCTTGATAGTACGGTATCTAACCTATAGCCCTATCTAAATCATACCTTTGCCTTGCGCATTCCACTTGAGCTAGATGATGAAGATCTTAATCTCTTCAAGTGGATCACCTTTCTTGATTGCGCTCCGCTCGGTGAAGACTCACATATTGCTCCCCCATACTCCACTATGGGAGAGACTATTTTAGACACATCTTCACATGACCCTTTTCTCCAAACGGGTTGCAAGCTTCAATCATAAGATTTCTTCGAGATGCTTCTCTTGAACTTGCACTTCAACCTCGATGACGATCCCCACTTGACGTCATCCTTCATGGGCTCAAAACTAATGATAGATAACAGTAGCATAATTAATCAAAACTAATGAAAGTTGCGTACATATCTGAGGATCACACACAGAAAATATCAGATGTTTTCGATTTTTCTGTAGGGAGTTATGAATTAAACGGTGGACAGAAGAAAACTGTTTCTGCGCAGAAATCCAAATCTAGTATCATCTTACTACTAGAGGCTTAACTTGACACAACAATGCAATAAAGTAAAGATACAAAGGAATTGCTACAGAGTTAGGCATGTTCCTTGACTCAATAAAATAAAAATTACAGAAACAAAACATGGGTTGTCTCCCAAGAGCGCTTTTCTTTAATGCCTTTTAGCTAGGCTTGATAGTTTTAATGATGCTCTCATGGAAATAGAAAATGAAGCAAAAGGAGCATCAAGAAGCAAATTCAAAACAAACTTAAGTCTAACCCACTTCCTATGCATAGGAATCGTGTACACAAATAAATTCACAAAGAACAAAGTGACAAGCATAGTAAGATAAAACAAGAATAACTTCAAAACTTTTAGCATATAGAGAGGTGTTTTAGTACTATGAAAACTTCTACAACCATATTTTCCTCTCTCATAATAATTTTCAGTAGATTCATGAATAAACTCAACCATATAACTATCACATAAAGCATGCTTTTCATGATTTACAAACACATAATTTTTATCAAGCTCCAAAATAGTGGGATAAAGACTTTCAAACCCACTTTTAGCAATATTATAACAAGATGATTGATCATTCTCAAGAGATATGGGACTCCTAGATAAAGTCAAGACCTCTCCAATCCCATTTTCAATAGTAGTACAATTAATATTATCAAATAACATAAGACCATCATCTAGAGCTTTATCATAAACATTTTCTAAACAAACTTCTTTAGTACCATGCCTTTCGAAATTAGGCACAAATAAAGGATTATCATAAGATTTATCAAAATAGCATGGATTATCATAGATAACAGTAGCATAATTATTCTCACAAGTTTTACTCATAGGGAATATTTCAAGAGAATCCACAGGAACATAACATTCATCCTCCTTTGGTAAGCATGGGGGACAATCAAATAGTGTAAGAGATGAAGAGTTACTCTCATTAGAAGGTAGGCATGGGTAGCTAATCCATTCTTCCTCCTTTTGTTCATCACTCTCCTCTTCTTTTTCAACTAATGAGCTTTCAGGTTCAGCAATCTCTTCTTCCACAGGTTCCTGCAAATTGTGGATACATTCTTGTGTATTACTGAGTCTCTCTTTATAATCAATGATATAACAATTATTGCTGAAATTTTCTATGCAATAATCAAGGATAGAAGAGACATAATCTTTCAGGTTATTACAAGCAACACAGGTTTCATAATTTTTAGACATGAAGGATTCTATTTCAGAAGCTCCCATAAATAACACAAATTGCTCTACTTCTTCAAATCCAAGATGAATATAGTTATTCCAATGATAGTTCACAATTAAAGCTTCTTTACTAAAGCCACATTGAAATTTAAGATGTTTAGTATCTTGTTCAGAGCAACAATTTATATCATGGCGTTTAAGCAAAATTTTAGCAATTGTGTTCAACTTTTCTAACACGCCTCTCGTGACTTTCCCTTTATATGATTCTCTATACTCCATAAATAATTCCATAGAGGTTCTGGCATGTTCTTCCATAACAACAGTTTTTTAGATTTTCGGTTTTTAAATTTTATGGTTTTTTGGATATATAAGAAAAATAAAACAAGACAAAAATAAACTAGACAAAAGTAAACTAAAAAAAACACAACTAAACAGAAATAAACTAAGCACAAATAAACTAGACAAGACAAAATAAAAAACAGAGAGAGAGGTAGAGTGTACTCCCCAGGTGAACTTATGAGTAGAGCTATGCTCCCCGGCAACGGCGCCAGAAAATAGTCTTGATAACCCACAAGTATAGGGGATCGCAACAGTCTTCGAGGGAAGTAAAACCCAAATTTATTGATTCGACACAAGGGGAGACAAAGAATACTTATAAGCCTTAACAGCGGAATTGTCAATTCAGCTGCACCTGGAAAAGCTCTAGTAACAGGGGTGATGTGAAAGCAGCAGTAATATGAGAGCAATAGTAACAGTAACACAGCAACAGTAGTAGTAACACAGAGGCAATGGCACCAGAAAATATTCAAGTGCGTAGTTGACTGTAGAGCAATGATGATGACAGAAGGACCGGGGTTCCCAGCTATCTACACTAGTGGTAACTCTCAAAGAACAAGTGTTGGGTGAACAAATTACAGTTGGGCAATTGACAGTATTGAAATAACATTAAGACAGAACATCAGTTTATTAATCATGTAGGCATGTTTTCCATATATAGTCATACGTGCTCACAATGAGAAACTTGCATAACATCTTTTGTCCTACCAGCCCGTTTGCAGCGGGGCCTCAAGGGAAACTACTGGTAATTAAGTTACTCCTTTTAATAGAGCACCGGAGCAAAGCATTAGCACTTAGTGAAAACATGTGATCCTCATATCTAAGCCATCCCCTCCAGTTATCCCAGTTGCTGTCACTCTGGGGCCTCGGGTTCCGGATAGAGACATGTGCAAACAACTTGTAGATACAATCTAAGCAATAATTATAGAGCTTAAATCTAAGATCATGCCACTCGTGCACTAGTGACAAGCATTAAACACAACAAGATTGCAGCAACAATAACTTCACAAACTTATAGATAGACTGATCATAATGTAACAATTCATCGGATCCCAACAAACACAACACCGATTACATCATATGGATCCCAATCATGTAAGGCAGCTCATGAGATCATTGTATTGAAGTACATGGGAGAGAGTACCAACTAGCTACAGCCAAGAACCCGTAGTCCAAGTGGGAACTACTCACAAACCATCATGGAGTCGAAGTGGAGGTGGTGGAGTCGATGGAGATGGCTCCGGGGGTCAATCCCCGTCCCGGCAGGGTGCCGGAACAGGAACTTCTGACCCCCGAAACTTGTCTTCGATGGCGGCGGCGCTGCGGAACTCTTCTCGGGAAAAGGCTCGCGTGTTAGGTCTTAGAAATCTGGGGGGTATAAGTAGGCGAAAGGGCGAAGACGGTGGAGGCTCGAGGGCCCCACACCCTGTCCTCGCGCGGTAGAAGGGGTGGCCGCGCCGGGAGGGGGTGTGGGCCCCTCGGGGCTCCCCTCCGTGTCTTCTTCGGTGTTCTGGAACCTCCCTAGAAAAATAGGCACTTTGACGTTTCGTTTGTCCAATTCCGAGAATATTTCCTTAACAACTTTTCTGAAACCAAAAACAGCAGAAAACAGGCAACTGGCACTGTGGCATCTTGTTAATAGGTTAGTCCCAGAAAATGCATAAAATGATATAAAAGTGTATATAAAACATGTAGCAATTGGTATAATATAAGCATGGAACATAAGAAATTATAGATACGTTTGAGACGTATCAAGCGGCCTCTTTTCGCGCCAGGAATTTTTCCAAGAGATCGGACCTAATGTCAAAATTCCTCTGGAATCGGTACCTCGGGGAGCCAATCCGTAAGAATTTTCTAAGACGCAATCTTGTAATCCAAACGTGTTCCGGAGGGAACAAAATCTTGTGAAAATCCCATGAAAATCCCATGAAAATCCTTTGATCCAAAGGACCCCTCATTGTGAGCGGCACCACGGAAAAGGATCGAAGAATAGGGAGTTAGACCGGACCGTGCTAAACCTAAAATATACAATAGCATGCGCTCTGCCAGATAGCTACGTATGATCTTTCCTGTGTGAAAGGTTCTCTTCTTTGGCAGTACGAACCGGTAAGTATGAGGAGTCGAGGAGCAGATGATCAGGCGGCGTCTAGAGTTTCTGTCCCGGCCGCCGGTTTTCTACGCCTCCGTATGGCCTTCTAGGGCTGGAGTGGCAACAAACCCGGCCTCTCGTTGGCGGGGAGAGTTTCGGTTTCTGTTTATTATTTTATGTAGTGTTTATGTTTTTATTCGGGTGGTGAAGTAGTGGCTACATTTCGGTGTCAGAATAAATTACTCCCAGCTCTATCCCTGCTCTGGTGGTGCGTTTGCGCTAGCGGAGGGCGCGTGGAGGTGTATGTCCGGCGGATCTCCCGAGATCTTGTATATTTTCATGTCCGTCTATACGATTGTAGGTCAGATTATTCTGATCTACGAGTTTCATCTTTAACGATGGTTGCTGGAACGACGACTTCCCGACTACTATAACAATCTCTCCTATAACAAGATTTGCCTCACTCCGAAAAAGGAGGGGTGAGGATAGTGGCACGCCTTCGGCTCGCTCCATTGTTCGTAGTCGTCGCTAGGTGAGCAAATGACCTATTTATAATTTTTATTAGCTTTTAATCTTTTATACCGCTTTGGAGGAAATCGGTGATCTTTTTTGCAAAAAAAATTATCTTCTTCTCCAGGAAACTCTGTACAATACCAATACGTTCACAGCAATAATGCAGGTCCCAGATTACCAACCAAGAACGACAATAGGCCATGTTGCTTGCCGTAGAACAGGTCGAAACCCGATTTGTGTGCAAACCAGTGGTACCACATCGCATCACAGTTCACACCTAGGGCTGACAGCCAATTAGGATCTACACGTACAGATCAAATGATTCGTCACAGGGCCCGGATTTAGTTAGCAATGTAATGATCTACATCTACATGCTAGATGATTCCTCACAACGGTACTGTCCACAGCGTATCTGCACTTGTAGTAGTTGAACGGTGATAGGAAATAGGCAACCTAACGCCCAGGTGCCGACGGTTCAAACGCTGAAATCTCACAATGTCAGTCAGGAAACCAAATGCAATCAGCGCATAACTGGACTCAAAGCTTGGCCACAGCTTATCATCAGTGGCAACAAAACATAATGTTGTTTGTTGGGACTTCTATGTGGAAATTATGCTGGGAACGATGCCTCGTTGGAGATCATCGGGTGCGTGTTATATGAGATGGGAGAAGCCCCAGTACAACGGTACGATGGGAGTACTACTCCGCATCATACACAATTACACATACAGGTGTATTACACAACGTTTAACATCTCCTTTAGTCTAAACCTTTTCAAAGATTACACTTAATTCGTCTATTTATTTTTACAGAAGCATCTTGGTAAAATCATCTGCAACTTGATCCTTGTTAGAAATGTCTAAAGAGTTATTAGTAACTCTCTCGCGTACAAAATGAAAGTTAATCTCAATGCGGTTAGTGCATGTATGAAACATTAATTGGTAGACAAATAGGTAGTACCTAAACTGTCACACGACACGGCTTTTCCTTCACTTAAGTCCATGTTCACCAAGAAAAACTTCAATCCAAATCAACTCGGTTGCGGCATTTGCTAAAGCTTTGTATTCAGCCTCGGTACTAGACCGAGACGTTGTAGTTTGTTTTCTTGTACTCGAGGAAGCTAGGTTCGGTCCAAAAATGTGGCAAAACCACATGTAGAGTGTCGATCATCCACACAACATGCCCAATCTATATTTGAAAAGACACCCAGAGGAATTGAAGGAGACTTGAGGTAAGTGATTCCAAGTTTTAGTGTATCTTTGACATATTTGAGAATACGTTTGACAACGCCAATGTGTTGTAGTTGAGCATGAAGGTAATCCCGCCGTTCCACAATATAAGATAGTGTAGATGTTATGCATGTTGTCTAAATTCACACTAAAATAAGCGTACACATATACTAAAATATGTGTAGATACATGTGTGTACAATGAATATGAAAAAAAACTAAAACATGTAACAAAGGGAGTACTTATTAACTGAAAAGGACAGTTGGGGCGTATCAAAATCAAATACTGTAAGGCTTCAAAAATGCGTCTGTATTTTGTTCTATCTTATGAACCAATAGGTATATCATCCGTAAGAGACAACAGTTCTAAAGAAGACAATGGTGTAGGGGCTCACTTGCAGCTGTGCAACCGATGTGCGAGTTATTAGTTCAAGACAGACAATTTCGTGCCAGACAGTGCACCACGGAGTTTTGGCTTTCAGCTCGCGTTCAAAAGTAGTCGTGTCAGATCCTGTGTGGATTTTGCTAGCTTTCTGCATCGCTGCCTGCTGCACTGCAACGAGAGAAAACTTGCCAAACGCAGGGGCAGCAGACAGTCGGAGCACTGACGATGTGCACGATAGCGTGCGCTCTATTCAGAGAGCTATAATTTTGTCTACCTGTGTGAAATGTTCTCTGCTACTCTTCTTTGAATATACGAAACAAGTGAACAAACCGAAAATGTGCCAGGGTGTATAGGTATCTCCACGGCTCCACCACCACCAACCGAAATAGGCTATGCTGCTCGCCGTCGAACATGTCGAAATCCGGTTGCCGATTGGTGTGTGGTACCACATCGATCGCATCACACCTAGAGCTGACGGCCAATTAGGATCTACACGCACATAGTGGTACCGCATCATGGATTCATGATTCGTCACAACAAAGCTGCCCGGATTTATTCTAGTTGATCAGCGACGTAATGATGGTTTCTGCTCCGGTGCTCCTCCCTTGATAAAAGTTCAGATGCAAACAACACAAGCATGATCGCAATCTACCTCAACTAACTTTAGCTAGTTAGCTAGCTAGAGATCGTTTCTCGTGACAGTAGCTCACGTCTAAATCTTTGAATTATTTATTGCTTTTATGTCACATATATGCTAACTAATATGGTTTTAGTAACAAATATAGCTGATTACTATGTTTTTTTAATCTTTCGCCGTAAGTTTTTTTGGGATCTTGCACCTATACTATATGAATATGCTGGGTAATGCGAGGCTTGAATCTAGTCTTTGCAGGCCCAACGAAACAAATAACCAGACAAAGTTACCCCTTCAAGTTTTGTCAAGGGAGGAGCACTGAAGCAAACCTCCGTAATGATACATCAGTCGCTACATCTACAAGGAAGCTTCAGCTAGCAGTACACTTCTTTCTGAGTAATCAATCTCTCACACACTAGTGGTTCCTACATTCAAATTGCCGTCGTCTTAGACCGACAATCGAGTGAGATCCCCAAGGGTTTTTGGATGGGGTGCGTCAAAACCATTGCTAGCAGTGCGTGGTAAACTGCAGACAGGGCAGAGGCGAGAAAAGGCGATTCTTCTGTAGTCTCTGCTCCCGCAACGCTGCTGCGTGCTGCAGTGCAAGAGACAACTTGCCAGCTGACACGGCGGCAGCACAACTATTGGAACACTGAGAAATTTGTGCAATAGCGTGCGCTCTGTCAGAGGGCTATGATCATTCCTGTGTGAAAAATTGTCTTCTTTGACGTACGATACATATACTACGGAGTACTATCTTTATTCAGACCAATAATGCAGTGCTGAAGAACAAATGATCATACCGAAAATGTACCAATATCGACATCCGATTAGCGTCGTACCAAATCATGAAATCACGTCACACGCAGAACAGATAGCCCAATTAATGATCTATACATGTACAGGGTGGTACCGCGTCACGACTACTCACAACTAGGTCCCAGATTTAGTTAGCACCCAAATGATGCATCAGTAGATGATAGGCGTGGCATGCGTGATGATTTCTTCATATCAACGGTCCACATCGTATCTATCTATGCTTTTTTTTTTTGAATTTCGTATCTATCTATGCTTGTACTCACTGTTGCAGTGATAGGGTACAGGCAACCTAAATCTGTCCGTGCGCACCGACGGTTTAGGCAAACAGATGCTGAAATCTCACAAGCTCTACACTGCAATCAGCGCAATTATTAGTGACTGAAAGCTTGGTCATTGCTTATCATTGGCAACAAACATAGGGCGCTAAATGCTGTTTGCTGACATTACAGCATTGGAACTTTGGAAGGAACACGTGCTCTGCTCGGTTCAAGTTCTCCCATTTCAACAGAGAAAACCTTCAAGGAAGATCCAGCTAGTACAGAACACTAGAGCTGGTGAAAGGGTCGGCTCACACCTTGTCTTGCAAGTAAGCAGAATAGAAGACGCCCAAGGATCCAAGAGAGAGTACTAAAAGTAGGCCAGATGGCACCAGTTTCCGGGTGTTGTACAACCTGATGCCTGAAAAACAGGAGGATTCGACATTAATCTTCTTTCGTGGATACGGAAAGACGAGATGATGAAAAACATACCAAATACGCAGGCAAACAGAAAGGCTGATCCAAATCCAACAGCATCTCCTAGTGCCTTCGTCTCAGGAGATTGCATCAGATAATAGGCCTAGAGAAGAAAACAGATAAACTAGATATGAGAATTCAGAGCACAGGTCCGCAGACAGCAGAAAGAAGATTTAGTAAGACGTGGATCCTTGATCGAAGGAAATAGGAGTGCCACTAATCTGAAATCATTAAGAATAACCATAGAATCAGCATGTACGAGCAATGAATCCGCAGCATCAACCTGTCTAAAGCTCATTGATTTGCACCAAGAGTACATCTTTCTAAATTCATCACATTCATAGTTTGTTTTCCACTGAAACTTAAACTGATTATTTTAGAGCCTGAGATTCAGGAGATGTACATAGACCTCCCAGTCTAGGCTGTGCATGGTAGTGTTCCTGTGTTAGAACCGTTAGAACCGGAAATCATAATACTTTGCCATCAAACCAGCAGAGACTTAGAGGCCTTGGTTGTGCATAGAAGAGTGCTAGAAGCAGAAACAATGAAACTTTGGCATCGAATCTGATTTTCGGTACCAATTATGTGCAGTAGTGGTACAAAGAAAGGAATAGGGAAAAGCAGTCCTACAGAAATTCTAACTCCACGATTTTAATTTACAAACTCCACCCCATAATTCCAGAAGTATCACATTCCTAATATTCATAGAAAACATGGAAGCGAACCTGTAAATGTATTTCTACTGAATCCTTGTTACATGTAATTCACATTATCGTTTCAATTGTAATTTTTGGGTATTTCTCTCTAGGGCTTGAGGGTAAAAATTTCTTGGCTGACTGCATACTTAACCATTCCTTTTGCTTTGAAAATACACTCGAGCAAATAAACAAATTTGATGTCTATACCATTAAATTTCTGACTCTCTTTCCCTCATATAATTTACACATAAATCCACAAGAATAATTGCAGTATACAATTGGTTACCATATTGGCTCAAGGAAGCACCTAAGTGGAATGATTATAAAATCAATATTATGGGGGGATTATCACTGTTCGCACTAAAATGCTATAAATATGCACATTAATAAAAAAAATCTAAACTGCTTATTTCGGTGGACCTGGACCTAGATTATAAAGGAGCAGATTAATCAGACATAACTTGAAGCTGCCACAGTTGTCTTATAGAACTATGTATCTGATCATAAGCATTACAGTTGTATTCTTATCGGAAAAAAACATCACAGTTGTATAGCAAATAGTACGTCTCCATTTTTATATATAGACATATAACTGTAATATTTGGCAGCGTGGTTAATATTGCTGCGTTTTCCAAGCTTGTTTTTCCTTGCGTGGAGCCGTAGAGATGACAAACAAAAATAAAAATGGAATGTATTTCCTAAAGAACTGTATGCTACAATCATTCTTCTTTAGTTTCACTTCCTGAAGTAGTACCAGAAAATCAAAGTTCCAATTTAATAATGCTCAAAATGGAACCAGGGAAAATCCTTGTTTCTCTAGGAGAATCTAGTAATGTTCCAAAGTGTAGGAGGGTCATGTCATTAAATTTCTTTAATTCGTCTACATTACCAGAATATTTTCGGAAGTGATGAAAAATGCCATGTCTTTCCAGAAGAACTGTATGCTATAATGGTTCTTCTTTACCATCACTTCCTGAAGTAGGATCACCTTACAAGACTGAAAATCAAAGTTCTTCTAATTATGCTCGACACGGAACCGGGTACAAGTCCCTGTTTCTCTAGGAGTATCTAGTAATGTTACACTGTGTAGGAATGTCATAGATTTCTTTAATCCATGTATATTACCAGATTATCTTCCAAAGTGCTGAAAAATGTCATGTCTTTCCAGAAGAACTGTATGCTATAATGATTCTTCTTTACTACCACTTCCTGCAGTAGGATCACCTTACGAGACAGAAAATCAAAGTTCTTCTAATTATGCTCGAGACGGAACCGGTTACATGTCCCTGTTTCTCTAGTCCAGTAATGTTACACTGCGTAGGAGCGTCATGTCGTTAGATTACGAAAATCCATCTACATTACCAGATTATCTTCCTACGTGTTGACAAATGGAATGTATCTAAAAGAAATAATGGTACAATGATTCTTCTTAATAATGGCCGGAGTGTCAAGACTTCTCCTCCTCGATCTGGCCGGAGTGTCACGTTCCGGAGACTCCGCCGACGATCTCATATGGACGTTTATGTTTAGAGACTGCTGGATCGGATGAGATTGGGTCGCGCCGGAGGGAGCGGCGTGAAGCTTTGCTTTTGTTGCCATCATAGGCAAATCCATGGTGAAGTCAGAGGCGGAAAATGTCACAGAGGCCGAGATCGGAGGACTAGTAAAGGGGATTGGAGCCTTTGGCGGCGATGAGGTTCTTGCTTGGAGCTTTAGGAATTATAGCAGCGATATGTAGGTGGGCGCGGCAACACATATGAAGTCTTAATTGGTTGTGCGTGGTAATGGCCTTGCTGAAGGCGTTGTTTTGAGAGCGGAGACTATTTCCAAGGTGAAAACCCAAGATCTACGATCGGGTGACGACGACGCTTCTGCATTGTTTTCTTTTTTCTTGAAGGTGTTGATTTTGGAGAACTTGGAGATCAGGTGTTGTCTTGGTGGTGGTTGTGCTGCTGCTGTAAGGTAAGGACTGTAACTCATGTAGTGGGACATTTCTTTTTTATTTCTTCTTCTTCTTACTGTCTTCGGGTTGTGTGCATCCGTAATATCTTCGGTTATTGCGTTGTTGCAGAGACTGGGTGTAATTGGTGTCTTCACGATATTAATATATACTCTTTATCTAACAAGAGCTATAATGATTCTTCTTCAGTGTCACTTCCTAAAGTAGGATCACATTATGCTCGAAAGCACCGATACGGCAGAAGCCAACGCGTCCCCGAACGGTGCGTACCGGACGCGCGTATCCCTCCGATACGCGCTGATACGCGAGTCGCCGGCGTGTCCAGGTTTTCCCAAATTAAAAAAAAAAGAAAATAAAGCCGATTCGCTTCGGGGACGGCGGCGACTCGTCGGCGATACGAGAGGAGTGAATCGCGCGCCCCCGCGATGACTAACCCTAACCCCAGCGCCCCGTACTTTCCCTCTATCCATTCGTTCGCTGGGCAGGAGTGGATCTCGCGCCGCCGTCGCCTGGAACCGCGCCGCCGTCACCTGGAATCGCGCCGCCGTGGCTGGAATCGCGCCGCCCTCGCCCAGATTCGACTCGCCCGGCCGGAGTTCGTCCATCTACGCTGCCTGGAGTCGCCTCCGTCACCGCCCTTGGCCAGCAACGAGGTAAACTTCTCCTGTTCTCCAACCTATTCTTCTTGGTTCTTGCAGCAGCCTACTGCCTATCCCCAACGATTCTTCTTGGTTCTCCAACCTATTCTTCTTGATTCTTGCAGCAAGCATGTCATCTGCTGGCAGTGGCATGGCAGGCTGCCAGTCTTCAGTTGGTGGGAGTTCAAACCACACTGCTAGTGCCGATGGTGAAGATGCAACGACAGGAGTTGTCAATCGAAAGTGGTCTGGCTGATTTGAGACTTTGCTTAATGTTGAGATGGAATTGGAAGTTAGGAGGCTGGGAAGCAATACATGTGTTTTGGTAAGCATTCTACAAGCCAACATCTTTGCTATTTCTTTCTTTTCTTGTTTCTCTCAGATTCTAATATGAGCATATGATCTATTTTGCAAGTTATCCTTGGAGTGTGGGCAATTGATGATCATCGAGGACTTACAAAGCAAACAAATGGGGCACAGGGGCAGTATTTTGATCTCATCTCATGCATTAAATTATTCTTGTCTTTTTACATGGCATTTCATTAATTTTATATATATACCCGCCGTATCGCCGAACTGCTGTTTTCTGAAATCGACGTATCCTGTATCGCCGTATCAGTATCGCCGTATCCGTTTTGCCGTATCGGTGCTTCGTAGACATTATGAGAATCAAAATCAAAATCGTGTAATAATAGTACAAATGGAACTGCCGAAAAATCCTTGTTTTTCTAGGAGAATCTGGTACTGTTCCACTGTGTAGGAGGCTAGAGCTGTCATGTTATTGGATTTCCAAGACCCATCTCCATTACCAGATCATCTTCCAGAGTGTGGAACATCGAATTCGGCATGCTCGGCAAGAGAAAACAAGGTCATCTCAAACTTTGCTACCCCGGAATAAACTAATGGTCGAACTGAGACTCGAATCATCTTTCACGCACCTAGAACATTATATTCCTGTCTTCCACTAACGACTTGCAGTCCAAGCTCTTCTGGGTTCAAGCCGGCACTAAGCATATTATGCCTCCAACTTTCCGATAACAATTTGGCTTAAGAATAGTTGGCACACCTGTCCCTATAATTTTCTATGCCGCGACTGTTACGAATTTCGCCACCACATTTTTCGATATGTAATCCACAAACTAGACCCACGAATCAAAAGAGAAGACAAAGAAGGTTGAGAATGTTTGACGTTCACTCACAATGCCCATGAGCGCAGATCCGGAGAGCCCTCCAAAGATGGAGCCTTTACTGCCCGACCTTGCATCTGCACCAAGCGAGCATCGGAAATCAACGGTCAACGAATAAATCCCCGACCTAGCAGCGAAGAAAGAAACCACAACAGCAAATAAGACCGAAGAACGTACTTACATGCGAATGCGCCGCCGCCCACGAGGAGCGCACCGTATGCGGCGGATACGGTTGGCGCGAGCTCGGACACCGCGGCACAGCGCAGGACCGCGCGGCGGCGGGGGCCGCCATCAGGGCGGGCCACGGGAGGCGGCGAGGGGAGGGGACGGAGGGCGGCGGGAAGGTGGAGAGCAAGCGAGGTGGCGGTGACCAGAGTCGACGTCATTTTTCGTCGGCGACGGCTGGCGGCCGCGACCGGGTAGTCGCTGTCGACGAACTACGGTGGACTCGGGTGTCGTGTGAGGCTCTGGGGATTCTATCGCTTTCCACTATCCGGAAGGGCGGAGCAGATTTGCAACCATGGGAGGTCAAGTCAGTGCACGTGCACGGTCCAATGTCCAAAAAACTTATGACCTCTGTATATTTCGGTCACGATTCGTGTTCTTCATCTGGGTTTGACGGGCAATTCATACATGAAATGCATATTCGGAACATGCTCTTTTCACGTACGTCAATGTTTTTTGCAGACATAACTGACCGTCAGACATCATCGAAGAGGGATATGAGTATCACTTTTTAAACTGCAACATCATTGTCGCACGCAGATATGCGGCTACCGCATGGTCACGCTGACTCCGTCTATGAAGCGATAAACTTAGATATTCTTATGACCACCTTTTCATCGTGAATAATTCTGAATTCCGCCTGGCAAAGTTTTCGAGAGGTGCTGACGTGAACATGCCATGGTGTCGAAGGTTTTTTTAAACGAAATCAACAGCATTGTCTATTTTTAAAAAGAAGTGAATTAACCGGTTAATTTGCGGAAAACCGGGCTGAAATAGATAAGGGACAACCCGGGGACGCCATGTTACCCGGCCACCTTGAGGCCGAACACATCAAACTTTTCTACCAACATAAATTGCACCCATATCATCGTCAACATTGGCCATCGAAGTCATCATCGTCATTGGTCCTCATGGGGGTATACGCAAGGCTGATGCCGATGGAACTTTACGACTGGACCACCCATCACGAAGTATCACCGCCGCTCGAAAAACATGACAACAACTCTTATAACTTCGCGCCAAGAGAAGTCCAACACGAAGGTCGTTTGACACACCTGAAGCCGACTAACAAAGTCTTGTCGCGGCCAAACCATCACTTATTGGCGTAGTAAGGAAACATGTTACCATCTCCGCTGCAACCACCACACGCCACACCACCATGTTGAAACATCGTCGAAAGGAACGTCATGGATGAAGATAACGAAGCACTAAATCTCAAAACGCCGCTAAATCCCTACCGTCTCTGTCTATGAGCACTAACTTAGTTAGCATTTCGGCGACGTTCAAGGAACGAAGAGTGGAGGGGGGGGCATACATCTAGTTCATTTGCAAAAGGAAGAAAATGGAATATCTCTCGGGCCTTGCTCAACTACTTGGATGGTCTCTCGGTGGAGAGATTTTCATTTTTCTCGGTTCACCACCTTTGTGTGAATTGATGCACTAGCCAATTATCCCAACAGTTTGAACATATGAAAATGTCCATGTTATTTTAACACTCTCTCAGGTCTAGACTGGACAAATGGGAAATACCTTGGACGTGGGATAGATGGCAGGCTACAACTATTTTTTATATGAAATAACGCGTTAGCCGAGGGTTAAACTTGAAACGACATGGCTCTGATAACATATTAAATTGATTCACTGACCAATATCCTAATAGCATGGACTGATGGAAAAGGCTAGGATTTATATTTCAACAGAGCTTGTGTGGTAGACTTTGACCCTTTTTGTAGTACAAGCTCTTTGTTTGGATGGTCATTTAGAACCGTGTCTAGACTGTTGCCTATCTTATGCATCATGGGTGGCCCAGTTACGGTGTTTGCTCCTTTTGTCGGCAGCACCCATAAACCGCCTCTCATGTCCTCTTCCATTGTCGATATTACATTCGGCTTTGGAGCATGATCTTTTGTTGTTGTTGCGAAAAGTGTGATCTTCTTTGGTCAGGCCTTTATCTCGCTCATGGGAGGGTCTTCTACTCTTCTCTTCTCTACGTCACAACTTCCTGGCCCCGCCTGTTTGTAGCCCCACCCGCCTACATCACATTGACGTGCCATCTCTTACGCCCCTCGCCTCTTGGGGATTTTTAGTGTAATGCTAGGTTTTCCCCCTCTCTTATGCATACGCGCCTTGTTTCGGAAATCAAGGATGGGGTGAAACTTTGGATCATTGTGGCCGCCAAATGTTGGGGAATTTTCAACCCGGGATAGTAGGATTTTCTCTTTGTGGTTGGAGTTCGCATCCGTTGTACACTTATGTTTGATGGGTAGTGTTAGCGTCTACTCAGACTTAGCCTAGCACTCAGCCTAGTTTCAGACGTTTATGCGTACACGGCCCAACTATAAGTGGAGAGCCCATTTCATTCTAAAAGTCTGGACTGAAAGGAGGAAGGGATCTCTCCCTTATAAACAGGGTGTGGCCTTCTCCCCTAAGTGAGGTGGGATCAACTTGGTGTAGCCTCACAAGTCAACGGCAGACTAACAAGTAGTTGTAGTTTATTGGCTTAGGCCGTGTCACATGACATTTTGTCTCCTGAATACAAACCTTTCACCACCTTTCATAAATAAAATGGATTGTATTTCAAGAAAAAAGTTGACTTTTTTATAGGCAACCCTTAATTACACACATGTTGTTTGATACAACATCAATCTTGTACCTTACCAGTACAAGTTTATTACAACACCTGATCCGAGCGAAAGCCTTGACCAGCTTCCGATCAAAACGAAACCAAACCATAAACGAAGCAATAGAGGACTTCAATACCATGGGTCACGCACGGCTTACCTACATTGTTAGGCGCCATGACATGCAACCAGTGTAAAATGTTAAGCTAGTTACATGCATGATTTTGCATGTGTATACGTTTCCGAACAATCGCATGCATGGGCACCAGTGGTGTACGTGGCACTGGCAGAACACCAAGGCCATGCCTCGTGCCTGCAACGCGCCAACGCGTGCATGCGATCGAAAAAAGACGTACGTACGAATGTACGACTATACGTACGGCAACTTGTACTTTCCGTACCAAACGTACGTGGTGGCTTAGCTAGCAGCGTGGACCAGCGGGGACTGTGGAGACAGCAGCGCCGCCATGTTGCTGGAGAAGTTGTGGTGCTGCGAAGCCATGGCGCCGTGGCGCTGCAGGCTGAGGTGGAGGTGCCCCCTGGCGGCCCATCGCTGTGCCTTGGCCTTCTGGTGCTGGTGCTGGCGCACGAAGACCCGGATCCTGTCCAGCGCCACCTCCATGGTCTCGTCGTCCATGTTGGCGTGGCAGACCCGGAACCATCCGGGCTCGCGGCAGTGGAAGGACGTCCCCGGCGACACGTTGAGCTTCACCTTGCGTATGATCACCCGCCACAGCTCCAGCTCCGCCTCCGCCGTCTTCTCCTGGAGCATCCCGCGGAGGTCCATCCACGAGAAGAGCCCGGCGTTGCTGCGCAGGCAGCCGATGCCCACCTCCCGGAGCCCTGACGTGAAGTGCTCGTGCCGCACCGCCAGCCGTGCCGCGCTCTCGCGCAGGAAGCGCGCCATGAACTCCTCGTCCCCGAGCATCTTCGCCAGGAAGTGCTGCGTCTGCGAGGACACGAGGCCGAAGCTGGACATCTTGCGCGCGCAGGCCACGACGGCGTCGTTGTACGAGTAGACGATGCCGACGCGGAACCCGGGAAGGCCGAAGTCCTTGGAGAGGCTGTAGGCGATGTGGATGAGGTCCCTGTCGGCGCCGGGGACGTCGTGCTCGATCACCTCCGCGATGCTCACGAACTCCGGCTTGGCGAACACGGAGCCCGCGTAGATCTCGTCGCAGATGAGGTGCACGCCGTGCTCCGTGGCGAAGGTGGCGAGCATGGCCAGCGTGGCGCGGTCCGTGGTGGTGCCGAGAGGGTTGGACGGGTTGGTGATGAGGATCCCCTTGACGCAGACGCCGCTGCTCCGCGCGCTCTCGTAGGCGGACACCAGCGCCTCCTTGGTGAGCCGGAACTCGTTGGAGCTGTGGCACTCGATCGGCAGCAGCTTGACTCCTGATCTCCAGCAGCAGTCGCGGTCGAAGCTGTGATCATCATAAACAGAAGAGCAGATATCGTTAGGCCTGGAGACACAACTCACAGAGTGTATGCATGCATGCTTATGTGACATTTTATATAACTTGGTCAATTGACCGTGCATGGGTCAAAGATGTTAACATGCACTAAATAACTCGAAAATCTCCTAAGAGAATAGCCTAGACCGGCAACATGGTGTCGGTGTGTATGCAGCTAGCTGCACGACCAGCTAGCGTGATTCAACTTGAAAATTAACGTTAATCCAGGAATTTGGATTGTACTTGGATTTGATCACGAAAACTGAAAGGAAAACGCTGCCCCTTTTGGTGGGAAAGGTAGTTATTGTTACTCGTTGACACTAGAATAGTCTTGTGCGCTTGCCAAAGTGATTTCCCTGATTGTACTCTTGTCTACCTTTTGACCCCGGCCGATGCCCAGGGTCTATGGTTGACTTTGCACAAGCTCGAGAGAGATGTAGACATGAACCAAATTTAATTGGATTGATTGACAGGACTGTCCTCCAGTTGACTGATGGAACATACCCTGGGTAGTATGGCGTGGGCACGAGGAAGGCCTCGCCGGGGTTGGCGAGGCAGAAGGCGAGCGTCTCCTGCGCGCCGGTGGCGCCGCCGCTCATCACGATGCGGTCCGGGTCAAACGTGGCCTTCCCTCCCCTCACCTGCCCCATGAACTGGGCCATTGCCTGCAGGAGATGAGAATCACAAATCGGTTAGCAAATGATCTGTCAGCTGCTCCGTCGCTTTCGCAGTGCGCAAACAGCTACGGAGTTTCTAGTTAATTTAATCTCGGGTATCGGTTCTACTAATCTCGAGTACGATACTAGTTTATCTTATACTCTGTCTTATGTGTGCTATGTGCTGGGTGTGTTTAGCTCACCTGTCTGAACTCCGAGAGGCCATGGTAGTCCTGGAAGTTGGCGATCCTCTTGAACTGCGAGGCGCCCTCGGCCGTGCAAATGGACGCCTCCGGGTGGGCTTTGCTCCACTCCTCGATCAGGTCCAGCGAAAGCTGTTACATTAGCAATTTAGAATATATGAGCATCCATGCATGGATAACTGAGTAAATAACT
This sequence comes from Poa annua, assembly GCA_026929855.1. Classification (NCBI taxonomy): domain Eukaryota; kingdom Viridiplantae; phylum Streptophyta; class Magnoliopsida; order Poales; family Poaceae; genus Poa; species Poa annua. The sequence goes on from CM049433.1 coordinate 81,608,929, forward strand.
GAACTTAACTAGTTAGTGTTATGGAACAAGTGCGTACCTGGTTCTCGGCGAGGCCCATTTGGATGACACCCCCGGGGTTGTGTTGCAGGTCGAAGGGGTTCATGTCGTAGGCCTTCCACCCGTCGAAGTAGGAAGAGTTCTCGCCGTGGCCGTCGCCGGCGGCCATCCTCGACAGAAGCTCGGGTCTACCTGCCATGTTTGCACTCCGGTTTCTGTGGAACAGGCAGTAGCTTGGAGACTGGCTAGAAATAATCTGGCTAAGGAGTGAGGAGAAACACACACACGAGAGGGCTATTCTTGGGTGATTAAGCTGCTTGAAGCGGGCGGAGAGATGGCCAAGTAAGCTGCAGTAAGTGCCTATTTATAGATTTGCAGCTGGTGCCGCTGCCCTGCCGGAGTCATATGGGTGTGTGGTCTAGGAAAGTTCCATGAAGAGAGAGAAAGGGTGGAAGACGCAGAGGTGTAGAGGCTGACGTCTTCTTCAGACTCCTCTTACCATCCTCCGCCAGTACGTAATCAATTAAGAGGTTGGCTGATTGGTTTTGCGAGGAACATATGCGATCTGAGAGGAGTGCTAGGTAACAGTAACCGGTCGACGCTGCCCATGTGGGAGCCGGAGAAAAACGCCGTCTCCGGTCACTTACGATTCGATCCTCCTTCCAGACTCCGGGTTGCGCCGGTTCGGGACGACGGCGACGCCGCTGTAGCAGCTCCACGATGCGTTCCACGGCAAAATTAACTTCGCCGTTGAGTTGGTCAAGATGTCAAAGTGCTAGCCGGCGGCGGTGCCATGGGATGGGCGTCGACGGCCGGCGGCTTCAGCTCGGGTTGAAATTACTGCCGGCGGAATGCAGCCACGTACGGGGACACGGTGACTGCGTTCGTGGGAGTTAATTGTTCCGTGGAATGCCGGGTCATGTATTATATGCTCGCAGGATGTCGAATTTGCCTCGAAACCGGTGCGCCATTAGGCGACGATCTCGTCCTTCCTTCCGCAAGCTCAAGTACTGGTTTCTTCCCTGAACTGATTCGTCTAATTTTGCGACCATTTTCCATCAGGAACAGGGAGAAAAAAGAAACAAAAATAAATAAATTATGAACTGATTCGTCTAATTTTGTCTCGAATCAGGCCGCACCGTCGTCGTCATCAATCCGCCTGCCAGCTTGTGTGCGAAATAAACCAAATCCGGTGGTTCTGGTCGCACAACAACCGAGCCGAATATGCACGGATGCACGCACATCCCGGAGTGTGTTGGCCATGGACTAGCTGGCATAGATTTGTTAATAATTTCAGCAGGAAGGATTATTCAGTACGTACGTACGTCTATCGAATTAGAAACTGATTTATTTGGCCGCATGTATACTTTCGTGGTATTGCTCAAGAGGTCACAAAAGTAGCCGATAGACCAATATTATTCCTGTTCCTGATGGAAAATGGGCAACGCAAGTAAATTAAGGTGTTCTTGTTTGACATGGAAGGCACAGAGGCAGCTGGGTTCTTCATTTTTCACGTGAGTGCTCCTTTTTGCTGCGGGAATTTCACATGTCGAGTAATGACTTGCCAACACAATTTCCTACCTAGGCTTTGCCTGTGTTGGTGGCCAAAACAAGTTGCAGCCAATTTGGGCACTGCGGTGACCACATTTTCGCAACAAGCAAAACAAATGTGCTAAAACTTTGTTGTGCACATGCACAATAGCGGTACCTACCATGATTGAGAGGCTGAGTTTTTTTTCCACTGAAGAAAATGCAAATTTTCTCCTTAATTCATTGAGTAAGGAGTTTGTGACATAGTTATTGCCCAAGACTCAAAGGCATACAAGCCAACAGAAAAGTTGACTCTCCTCGCAATAAATGTTGAAGTGGACTACACATACATTTTCAAACAGGAATCTCTACTATATCTATACTTTTTATAAATCAAAACCACATTAAGTGTAATTAATACTCCCTTCGTATCAAAATATAAGATGTTTTAACACAATATATGTTCACGTGTATGTAGACATATCTTAGTGCAAGATACTCCCTCCATATCAAAATCACTTGCTCTTTCAGCCAATCAATTGTCCATGTCATTCCATTAATATTTATTAATTATTTTTATATATTTACATGCAAGCATCCGCATTATCTTTTACCATTGCGAGGATTGTTGTATATGGGACGAACAAGAGAATTGAAATCTGGGAGAAAGCCAACAAAGTTATAAAATGACGATATAACTAAAACTCGATTTACTTCAAGCTTAACGTGTTTGATTTATTTTAGACTCGTTGCAATGCACATGCATTTTGCTAGTCCTATAATAGACTCAACTTAGTGCACAAAAAAACTTAAACTAAACAAGATAGCTATTTTAAAGAACTGTCAAATCACAAAGCAAAAACAAAAGATTGACAACATAAACTCAGATGTAGATATAACTTATCCGATGATCTCTTCCTCGCTCGTAACCTAAGAGGTGTGATGCTACCACTATAGGACCCCGAAAACCACCAAAGGCTCTTTTTTTAGCCTCTCCACGTAGTAAAATCTCAATTACCATGGCTAGTTTCTTCGCCAATTCTGAGATGGAAACTTCACAATCCCCACGAAGAGGTAACGTGCGCCTCTTTACAAACTCCATGCAAGCTTATGAAGGCAACAATCATCAACCAATATAGAAGGTGGAGATATCAAATAGTAACAGCTCACAAATTCACACTCAAACTAATCAACATGGAGATCTCAAACCGATTCATCAAATGAAAGTAAGAACACTAGAATGCTTAACTTCCTCCCTCTAAACCTCACCAATAACAATTTGTGAATTGGAAGGGTTTGAGGAATGGAACAACGGGAAGGACAACAAAAGACTTTGGCCTTTACACTTTATCTTGGTCAACATATTTCTTTGATTTACTCTCCTTCTTGATGATATATTAGAAAACAATATAGTATTCACTTAATCTTAGTTGCTTCAAACTTGATCACCAGAGGCTCAAACTCCCTCATGGACATTCTTGTATTTAACCATGAACATCACTTTATTACCTAAGTACATGCATCAAGACTTGGTCATCCATGGATCAACTTTCACTTTGGATGTTTAATCAACATCAAACACTCGTGTGTGTTGAGTTGGGTAATATTAGAAAATTTACAGTCTTACAATATGTGAATCTTTGAACGTTTGAATGGTTTGATCTTGTGGTCGTGGATGCTGTGACGAGAAGTGGTCGTCTTCCACAAAACATCATTAGGCAACAAGTCGTGCGCCAATAAAATATATTTTCACGAAAGATGTCAACTTTTGGAATTGTGTAGCCCGGGCCCTGCCCACTTGTCTCATGCTTGCATAAACAAAATCGGGTTGATAGCAAAATGCAAGTGTTTATTTACCAATACATCATCAGATTTATGTTTTTTTTTGCAAATAAACTAATAGCTCACACGGACGTACATATGCTTGCTGGCAAGGATTGTAAGCCAGACTGAAAGCAGCAAGTTTTTGACGCACTCTTTTCCTTACCAGGGTACCTACGGGGACTGGAAGGTTTTTAATGAGGCGGCTTGCTGACTTATTTTATATATATATGTTGATTATCAAAAAAAGGTCAGCACCATATGCAGGGGCGGATCCGGGGGGGGGGGGGGGGGGGGGGCAACCCTTCGCCCCCCTCAAGAAATTACAGCGGCGACTAGTGCATGTTTGTTTAGATTCGGTCGTTTTTACCCTTCATCTTTCATCAGATGCGTAAACTAACAAAATTCCTCTCGTAGCGGCTGTGCTACTTTTACTGCACCCAGGAAGACCAAAGTTCAATACCCAGTTGCAGTACCATTTTCTCTGTCTATTATATATTTCTCTATATTTTGCAAATTATGACTATATTCATATCTTTTATTCTATAGCTTAATATGAAATATGTTATATATGAATTTTGATCAGAAAAATATAATGAATATTAATTTACCATCCATGATCATGTTTACATCTTGCGTCTTGTTCTTTAGTTGTATTTTAGTAATTCACCTTAATAGTAAAAAATGGAATGTGTTGGGTACTTATTTATTTATTGCTCTATTCCTTTTAATATTGAGTAGATGATACTAATATGTACTAAATGCCATAGTTAATCATTGTATGTTGTAGTACTTATGCCTAAATTAAGTATTTGTGCACGAAGTTTTCATTGCTAGCCTCCCGGGGACATCGGCTAGCTCCGAGGTTTTCATTGCTCGCCCCCCTAAGTTTAAATCCTGGCTCCGCCCCTGACCATATGCATTCATATAAGAAGCCCATATGAAAAGTCGCCAACTGGCTTTTTGACGTAGATGTCGGCATGAGCTAGCCCAAGTTTTCTGTAGCCAGTAGCTTGACGTGCCGGGCCAGTACGATAGAGTGCAATGTCAACGCCACTTGCCAGTTGCCACTTGCGTGACTAAGGGCATCTCCAACGGCCCGACGCGTTTTGGGACCAAATCGTGTCCGATTTGGTCCGTTTGCGTCGGATCGCGGATATAAAATGTGCTATGTCCGCTCAAATGTCCGTTTGGGTTGCGCCCCGGCTCAGCGGCCCGACGCATTTTTTTAGGACGCAATTTAATATTAGTAGACATTTTACATTTTATGACGCGAAAATAAATGCAGAAAATAAACTAGGGCTAGCCGCCGGTGCCTACTCCTTGTCGCTGTCGCCGGTGAGGTCGTAGAAGGGCGGCGGGTCCCAGGGGAAGGACCACGTCGTCGCTGGCACCGGAGCTGATGGCGGTGGAGGAGGCGGTGGCTGCGAGGAGGACGACGCGTCAGGCCATGGCACCCACCGCGGCGGTGAAGGAGGCGGTGGCTGCGAGGAGGACGACGCGCCAGGCCATGGCTCCATGACCTCCGTCTTCGGAGGCGGCAGCGGCGGCCCGCGGCTGCTGGACGCCCCGCGTGCCTCCAAGGCGGAGCCTCTCAGCGTTGAGAAGAGGCCGTCCCAGCGGCTGAACTCCTCGAGGTGGCTCTCGTCGATCGCCCGCTGGAGGGTCTCCTCCTCGCTGAGTTCGGGCGGCTGGAACTCCTCCACTGGCAGTACGTCCTCCGCCTGCTCCTCCTCCTCCTCCCCCTCCTCCTCTACCTCCGGCGCCTCCTGCTGAGGCTCCCACTGCTCCGGATGCCACTCCAGCGGCCACTCTGGCGCTCCCCCTTGCGCCGCGCTCGGCGGCCGATAACGCACAGCGCCGTAGGAGTAGTCTCCTTCCCCGAGGAGCCCGGCGCGCCTCCTCGGGTCGCGTTCGGCGGCAGGCCGATCCCACCACTCGGACTGAGGGTGGAACTGCACGTCGCCGCGGAGTTAGTCGGGTAGGAGACGGCGGCGGCGCTGGATCTCGACGGTGCGCTCCTCGCCGCGCGGTGGTACCGGCGGTACCGGCACCCTCTTCGAGTTGAGGTGCCAGCCGCCCGGCAGGTGGACGTCCTCCGCTGGCACGGGCTTGTTTTTCTTCCACAACGCCATGGCAAAGGAAACCGGCATGTACGGGCGGTCCATGACCTTCTTGGGCGGTGGCGACCGGCGTGAGGAGGAGGAGGAGCCGCCGCCGTCGGACTCCTTCTTGGGCTTCCTGAACGGCCACGGCGCCATGGTGTCGAGTTGGAGGCGCGAGAAGAGGAGATGGCTAGGGTTTTTGGTTGTGGGTTCTGGCCTCGCCTCGCCGTCCCTTTAAAAGGGAGGACGAGGACGTGGTCTTCCAGGTCATTGATCACGGGGCGCTGATGACAGTGGCGGTGGCGCAGTGGCACATCGTCATTGATGGCGGTGGCGCAGACGCTGGAGCGGCGCGGCACAGCCTTTCCTCGAGTCGTCGCAGACTCGGGAGCCGAAGCGAAGGCAACGGTCGCTGACGCGTGGGGCCCGGTCAAAAGGGGAGGACACGCGCAGACACAGCGGACTGTCCGCGGCGACGCAATCCGCACCCAAATTGGGCCGCGTTCGCGTCGCCGCGGACAACTCGGACAAAATGCGTCGGCCCGTTGGGCTAGGTTTTTCCTAGGCCCGGTCATTTTCGGACAGAAACAGACCGCGGACGTCCGTTTACGTCGGCCCCCCGTTGGAGATGGCCTAATTAATCCATTCGGTCGTGTTAGTGTTACACCTTACACGCTCACATCAGCTACAGCGCATCGCCCATCATCGAAGATCGATGGCTCCGCGCGTCGGCAACCTTTTCTTTTGTAGATCAGTAGCTGGCATACTCATCTGAGCGATCTCCACCGCGTGCGGCCGGCGGTGAGTGATGCGGTTGACAGCGCGCGATGCGCATCTCCTGTTGCCCCAAAACCATCGGGAATTAAAAGCACGACAGATCAGTAGATCGATCACGGCCGACCGGGCAGATCGAAGCATATCTCGCCCCACGCACCGCCGGGTTTTGGTGCACTAACGTCGACAGCTACCGCCGACGTACGGACGCTGGTACGTCGGTCGCACGGTGTGAAACCGTGAAGCCGGGCGAGCGAGACTCCTCGTGCGTACGCGCCTTGCTAGATCCTAGCTTGGCCTTTGCACACTTGGCACTTTGCCAGTACCAGTGGCAGTGAGGCACTGGCTGATACACATTCTAGGAGAAGAAGACCGTGGAGCTAGCTCGCTTGTGCGTCAAGCACTCAAGCAAGCAGGTTGATTTTTCTCCTCCTAGCTAGCCTGCGTGTGAACCGTCAAGGCACAGGACTTGGTTGATGGAACCAAGTCAAGCCGTACATCTGTTTCTGCAGGACTTGCAAACAGTCTTGGTGCGCGTGCAATATGCATGCCCTGAAAGTCGTGCAGCCTTTGTGGACGGCTTCGAAGCGTACTCTGATCGGGGCCGGATGATTTTCGTTTAAAAAAAAAAAACAAGCGGTTGACTTAATTTGCAAAATGGCTCCTGAGCATCGGTGAGCCTTTTTTGAAAAACAAAATGAAAATCATACTTGTATGTTTCAAAATATATGAAACTCCATACACAAATACATATAAACATTACTACTTATGTACGTCAAAAGTTTCATATAAAATGTTTATTTTGGGATACGCAGAAAGGGAAAATTTCTGACAGATTCAACACACTATTTTCCCCTTTTTATGCCAGATTTCTGCTATTTTTATATAGCTCAGAATACAATTTTTCGCCAAAAGGGGCACATACTCCCTCCGTTTTTAAATATAAGATGTTCTAAGTGTTGCACTGCACATAGTCTAGGTGCATACTAAAATGAGTGAACTTACACTAAAATATGTGTAGATATACTACATGTGAACGTGGACAAATGCTAAAACATTTTATATTAAAAACGGAAGGAGTATGTATCAAAGGATTTATTTGAGACTTTTTTAAACTCAAATTTAAAATTTTCAAAAAAAAATGTTATACGGTTCACTGCTGCGGTCACAAGTCTGTTCTCCTTAATTCGTGGAATGTTTCCTTTTTCTTGATGCAGAGTCAGCCATGACTAACGTGGCCCTGGCACTGGCACACATGTCCTTCGTAGACCATTGGCACCATGCATGCATATAGTCTCCTCCGAAGAAATCCACGTTCAGCGGATGGATGTCGTACGTGCAGTTGGTCGCCTGTCCTCGCTGCAGGTTTGACGATCAAGTTTCGTACTGTACCAATGAATGAGCACGCGTGTACACGTGCCGTCAAGGGTTCGACCGATCGATGAACACCGACAGGCGGTAGGCCAACAAGATCCTGCAGCAGACAAGTTCCACTGAGCTACTACTACTACGACTACAGGATCCAACGCTTGGCAAGTTGGCAAGACAGCCGACACTACAGGAGTAACAGCTCACCCCGACGGCATTTGCCGTCGGGCTCATCAGGGAAACCCTCGGCGTAAACGAGCCCGACGGCAACCGTCGGGCTAGTGCCGTCGGCGTGTGTTCCATCGGGCTCACGCCGTTGCCGTCGGGCTCGAAAATGCCGTCGGGCTCACGCACTACGCCGACGGTGTTTTCCGGCCGTCGGGCTCATAATGCCCTCGGCGCTGGAAACGCACAGACGGCGCTCCGGCCGTTAGACACACGCGTCAGCTGCTGGGCTCACGCTGGAGAACGAGGCCGACGGCAATCACTACGTCCCTACGCCGAGGGCAATTGCCGTCGGGGTCACCACGGGATGGAATCCCACATCAGTACTACGCCGACGACATTACCGTCGGGCTACCTCTTCTAGAATATTACAGCTAAAATATTTTGCTGATTTCTGGGCACATTTCAAATAAAATTCTGGGCAAATTTCAAATAAAATTCTGGCACATTTGAATACATCATATCGTATAGCACAAAACATTCACACAACATAACACAATTGATCACAAACATGTTGCAAACCGAATATCCACATGTTCCATACACAAACATCATTCACACAACGTATCACACGTCCTAACATGACAACCACCATACACAAACATCCACATGTTCCTACAGGGATGAACTACAAGTTCACGAAGCGACATCTCCGAAGGAACTCTCCACACCACCAAGAGCATCATCACTACAAGATGAAAAAGAAACTCCGAGATTAGCATGCGAAATCTAACAAGTCACAATTTTACATAGCATGCCAAATATAACAAGTTTGATGTCTAACATCAGAGTTTTTCATGAACTAACCGGGTTCGGCGATTGTCGACGCGACTCGCGGCTCTCGGGGTGGGGTGCTCGAGTCAGCGAGGTAGAAGCACCCGGGCTAGGACCTTGTGAGTGAACCGGAGTGGCCATGGGCGAAGCAGAAGCTCGACCAAAAGGAGCCAGTGCCCGTGAAGAAGACGATCCCTACATGTTTGAACAAAATATGACTAAGTGTAAATATCTAGATGTACAAAAAATGACTTAGTGAAGCTTTGGTGAATCTATGACCTTCTTCGAGGAACTGTCAATGCTTGTCAAAGGCGGAATACTTGCCACCCTTCTTCAGCCATACGAACATAAGAGCATGCCTGCACACTGGGCATGGCATCTTTCCAGCTGTACAGTGTCCGCAGAATAGGGTATACCCGGGTAGGTCATGCATGGAATACTGGTACCAAACTGTCATGCGGAAGTTTTTCTTCGTTGCCCGGTCATATGTCCATGTGCCGTGTGCCCAAGAATGTTCCAAATCATCGATTAGCGGCTGCATGTACACACTCAAATTCTTCCCCGGATATTCAGGCCCCGGAATGATCAGAGACAACAATATGGTCTTGCGTTGCATTAAGACTCCGGGAGGGAGATTGAGCGGCATAACAAACACGGGCCAACAGCTGTACGATCTAGCCGACATACCGAATGGATTGAAACCATCGGTTGCTATCGCAATTCTGACATTTCGAGACTCTCGAGCTTTATCAGGGTATGCTCTGTCGAAATGTTTCCACGCTTCACCATCAGCCGGATGTTTCATCTTCTTCTTTTTATCATGAATATCAGGCCATGTCATCTGTTTGGCAGTCTCCTCATCCATGTAAAGGCGCTGGATCCTTTTTATGAATGGGAGATACCAAAGAATCTTTACAGCAACTTTCGTCTGCACCATTTCACCTTCGGCGCCCTTCACCTCTACATACCTAGAGGCCCCACACTTGCTACAGTGAGTGTGATTCGCAAACTCTTTCCGAAACAGAAGGCAACCCTTAGGACAACAATGTATCTTCTCATAATCCATGCAAAGCGATTTCATGATTTTCTTCGACTCATACATGGTACGAGGCAGACAATGTCCTTTAGGGAGCATGTTACCCATTGTTTTCAAATGATCTTCAAAGCTTGATCGGGTTTGGCCGTGTTTGGCCTTATCAGCTAACAGTTGCGATATGGCATCAAGCTGAGAGACTTCTGCACCCGGATAAAGAGGTTTCTTCGCGGTGGCCATCATTTCAAGGAAGGCCTTCGCGGTTTCCTCTGGTTCATCCGGTAAATCCGATTCCTCCTGTTCATCCGGATCTTCTGGAGGTGGCGAATGTGCCTGATTTGCATAGTGAAGATCAACAAGCATGTTTGCAATGCCATCGTGGGCATTGCCATCGATGTGTTGCCGCATCACCACCTCTCTAACACGGTCACTCTCGGGAAAGTTGATTTGCATGTTAAAGTCGGGCATATATCCGTAAAGCCAAAGGTGTTTTGTCATCTCTAAGCTACCCTGACGGTTATTCATCTTGCACCGAGCACAAGGGCAAAGCGGACGAACTGTCTTAGAACCACGGTGTGCGTCCTTCACATAATATTCAGTTTTCCACTGCCACTCAGCTGTCATGTCAGTCCTACTAATACGACCACTGTACATCCACTCACCATCAGCCATCTGCACTTAGAGGTAATAACAGCAAAAATAGCATTTGATATCAAATAAATGGCATTAAATTAAATACAAGATATTCTCTACCGGGGAAAACGCGTGCATCATCCTACATCTCTAATAGGATAGCCTCCTAGCAGCCGCCGGATCCGTAGATTGAGTACGTTCTCCATGCTCTACCCCGATCCGAGACAGAATTTCGGCAGCACCTCCCCGCTGCTCTCCCGATACACGTCTCGGCAAAAAGCCGAGAGGATGTGCATCCGGAGAACAACGGGGAGGCACTACCGAAATCCTGACTCGGACCGGAGCAGAACACAGAGAACGTACCCAACTACGCATCCGCCGACTGTCCCGTAAATGCCGAAGCGTTACGCATCATAATATGCTGACCTCTAACGCATATTTATCCGCGTAACGCTTTCGGACGGGAAAAGACACCTAGGTTACGCGACTTGACGTGAAACTAAAATCCAGAACATAAAAATGCAAGAGAGGAGAAGGAGTTTTATCTCACCCTCCGCTGTAGAGGAAGTAGTCGAACAACACGAAAACGACGACGGCTCCGAGGCGACAGGAACTCCGGGACGGCGGCTCTGGACGGTGAGAAATCCGAGAAACCTACATGATAAAATATAATCCACATTAATACTAGCAAATACATTACCAATTAAATCTAAAACTAAGAATAATTATAAAACTAACCCTAGCACTAACCTAGCACTAACAGTAGCACTAGATAGCACTAACCTAGCACTAACAGTAGCACTAACCTAGCACTAACAGTAGCACTAAAAAATGAAAAATTACCGGGGAGGGCAGCTCGGGGAGGGAAGGAGGAGGCCGGGGAGGGTAGCTCCGGTCCAGCAGCTCGGGGAGGAGGACGAGGGTGGCGGCGGGTGGAGCACGGGGAGGAGGACGAGGTGGCGCACGGGGGAGGGGCGGGTGGAGGAGGGCTCGGGCCGGTGGCGCGCGCACGGGGGAGGGCTCGGGGAGGAGATGAGGTGGCGGCGGCGGCGTCTCGGGTGGAGCACGGGGGAGGAGCACGGCGGCGGGTGGCGCGCGCACGGGGGGGGGGGGGGGGGGGGCTCGGGGAGGAGATGAGGTGGCGGCGGCGGCGTCTCGGGTGGAGCACGGGGGAGGAGCACGGCGGCGGGTGGCGCGCGGGCTGGCGGCGGGGAGGGCGTGCGGGCGGCGGGAGGGCGTGCGGGCGCGCGGGCTGGCGGCGGGGAGGGCGTGCTGGCGGCGGGAGGGCGGCGGCGTGCGGGAGGAAGCAGGCGGCGGGGAAAGACTCGCGCGGGATATTGGGGAATAAGCCCGGGTTGACTAATTTAGGGCTAGAGCTAGCCCGACGGCATTACCGTCGGCATTAGATTTATCATTTTTTTTCAAAAAAAATCATTTCAATTTTTATAAAATTAATCTATTGCAAATTTTTAATTAACAGTTACCAAAATATAAATTGTAATTTCATTTACTAATATTGTTTTAATAACATATTAGGACACCCCGGACAACCGACACGGCGATACCTCTCTCGGCGATCTACCCCTCTAAACGGCGTCGAGAGGGGGTAGACGCATGAATTTTTTTGCTTGGTTGTGTTAGGTTGGTATATTGGACCATAAAAAACCAACATTTCATGTGTTCCGTCGCACGATTCCATGCCCGACACCCGAAACGGGGGTTTTCACCTCTAAGTGCAAGAACTTACTACGGAGTAAGAGGGGTCGGTGAAGCGGGTCGCACCTCGGAGCTGTATCTTGGTTCCCACAAACTACCAACACACTAGTATACATATGTTAGAGGTCTATGCAAGTTTTTATGGGGTCTTGACGATCCGGACCCCCTCTACGGCGAAACCCTACTCCCGCTGGAGAAAAGTCTGACCTGTCGATCTACCCCTCTAAACGGCGCCGGGAGGGGGTAGATGCATGAATTTTTTTGCTTGGTTGTGTTAGGTTGGTATGTTGGACCATGGGGAACCAACATTTCATGTGTTCCGTCGCACGATTCCATGCCCGACACCCGAAACGGGGGTTTTCACCTCTAAGTGCAAGAACTTACTACGGAGTAAGAGGGGTCAGTGAAGCGGGTCGCACCTCGGAGATGTATCTTGGTTCCCACAAACTACCAACACACTAGTATACATAGTTTAGATGGGGTCTTGACGCTCCGGACCCCCTCTACGGCGAAACCCTACTCCCGCTGGAGAAAAGTCTGACCTGTCGATCTACCCCTCTAAACGGCGCCGGGAGGGGGTAGACGCATGAATTTTTTTGCTTGGTTGTGTTAGGTTGGTATGTTGGACCATAAAAAACCAACATTTCATGTGTTCCGTCGCACGATTCCATGCCCGACACCCGAAACGGGGGTTTTCACCTCTAAGTGCAAGAACTTACTACGGAGTAAGAGGGGTCAGTGAAGCGGGTCGCACCTCGGAGATGTATCTTGGTTCCCACAAACTACCAACACACTAGTATACATAGTTTAGGGGTCTATGCAAGTTTTGATGGGGTCTTGACGCTCCGGACCCCCTCTACGGCGAAACCCTACTCCCGCTGGAGAAAAGTCTGACCTGTCGATCTACCCCTCTAAACGGCGCCGGGAGGGGGTAGACGCATGATTTTTTTTGCTTGGTTGTGTTAGGTTGGTATGTTGGACCATAAAAAACCAACATTTCATGTGTTCCGTCGCACGATTCCATGCCCGACACCCGAAACGGGGGTTTTCACCTCTAAGTGCAAGAACTTACTACGGAGTAAGAGGGGTCAGTGAAGCGGGTCGCACCTCGGAGATGTATCTTGGTTCCCACAAACTACCAACACACTAGTATACATAGTTTAGATGGGGTCTTGACGCTCCGGACCCCCTCTACGGCGAAACCCTACTCCCGCTGGAGAAAAGTCTGACCTGTCGATCTACCCCTCTAAACGGCGCCGAGAGGGGGTAGACGCATGATTTTTTTTGCTTGGTTGTGTTAGGCTGGTTTATTGGATCATAGAAAACCAACATTTCATGTGTTCCGTCGGACGATTTCATGCCCGACACCCGAAACGGGGGTTTTCACCTCTAAGTTCCGGAACCCCGCCACAACAAAACCCCGGAGATACCCGCATATGTGTCCTTATATTATGGCCACATTTGATCACAATATTTGTACAAATTAGTTCTTATGTTATTTATTGTGATTTAGTACCCCTACAAATAATATTTTTGAATGTAATCTAATATTTTAAGAAAAACTGGAAAATAGTGTATTGAGCCCGACGGTATTGCCGTCGGCGTCAGAGTGGGTGGTTACGGCGCCGTCAGATCGCTGCGTTCAGACGTCCACGCGGGGGCAGTAGTCCGACGGTGTTTTGACGCCGACGGTGGCCGTCGGGCTCATTGATGTGACGCTGACGGCACTCTGAGCCCGACGGTGGCCGTCGGGCTCACCACTAGGACGCCGACGGCACTTTGAGCCCGACGGTGTTTCTCGAGCCGTCGGTGTTATGTTGTGACGCCGACGGCCCCGACATTTGGCCGTCGGCATTATAATTGCCGTCGGGCTGAGCTGTCACTCCCGTAGTGCGACAAAAGGGTATGCAGTAGATCGATCCAAGTCCTTTGACAAGAGAAAGGATCTGCTGCAGATTGAGTATTGACCATCGATCAAAAGGCAGCAGCTAGCCGATCGCACCGCACCGTGCATGCGCATCACTGTGCTTGCAGCTTGCGCATGGCCGGAAACCTTGGGTGCAAGGAAGCGCAAAGGGAAGAAGTGAAGGTGGTGAAAACGGTATGCCCACTTTGTCTGCTTTTTTCTAGGTCCAAAAGGGCATATTGTACTTTGTCTATATACTTTTCTAGGGTCCAAAAGAGGGATGGTGACTCGATTTTTCAGGACAGCTGGGACAAGCTAACTAGGTCTACAACTACAACTACAATATCATCAAACAACAACAAACACCAGTACACGCCGAAAAAACACAATACATGAACAAGACACTAACACCATCAGTTGCATGGTCACCATCTACGGATCCTCGGAACCCGACGATTCCCATTTTACTGCAATAACACCTCCTCGAGAGTACTTTGACAGTCACATCACAAACTTATCCCACCACAACCATGCTTGCCAAACCAACTCACAAGCCAAAGATAAATGTCTGAACAAGGGCTTAAATGAGCCTCAACAGTACAGAAAGCAGGAAGAGAACACATTGTCTTGTGTTGTCTGCATGTTGGATACACTCCTACATCTCGAAGGCCACAACGAACTGTTGGCGACCCGACGCCAACGTCTTTGTGGGGCCATGACCAACCGCTCCTCCACAAGCCAGGTGATCCAACCAAAAGATCACGTGTCCAAAATAATAATTCCAATAGAGTGACAACATCGAGAATGCTATCACAGAGGTTTTGTAAAGTTGTATTTTGGTTTTCACCCCGGAGATAAGATCCCTAGGTTGGGTGAAGTGTCGGTTCTCCTTGGTGCATGCCCCTCTAACAAGGAAAACAACACCCACATATGTTGTCCTCACCGGCATCATCATTTGCCTAAATCCGGCACACCATCCCGACACACCACATCCACAAGATTTGGATCAGATTAAACCTAGCACACCATCCCGACACACGACCCTCGCGAGAGCACAATGAGTATCATTGTTTGCTTGACCGCTGAGGCACATTAAACCTAGCCAAATGGTTTGGTTTTTATTAAATGTTCGGAGCCACTATCCTTTAATTGAATTGGTATTTGAATTGCTCGATACTATCGATCTTCTGTTTCCTCAATTTTCCCCTCAACAACGATTTGTCGATCTAACATTGTCTCCGTCGGAATTCACATTTCGTTTCCTCTAGTAAGTATCAATGTATATCCACCATTCTCCTACGAATACAGTAGAGTCCCACGAGGTCTCATCCATTTGGGTTTGTTGGGAGGTCATCGAGGGGTGTGGGGAGGCGGTGGGTGGAAGTTTGGTAAAGTATTTGTTCTCCCCACATGGACACGACTAGCTTACGAGCACAGATGCGAAAACTAGTGTGCGCATATACGGTCATCTCTCTTACATATTTAGATTTCTAATTAGGTGGGCAGTTTTCCTAATCCTTAGTTTTCTTCTACAAGAACTAAAAAGTGTCATGCACACTGACACGATAACGTCATGATCGTGACGTTCGTCTTCAATTTTTTTTTTTTTGAAACTAAAGACATCAATATATAAGCAAGCAAGCCGCCTCATTAAAAACCTTCCAGTCCCCTTAGGTACCCTGGTAAGGAAAAGAGTGCGTCAAAAACTTGCTGCTCTTAGCAATTACAGATCATTCATAATCGCCTCCAACACACTCGTTGGGGCCGATCCTGCAAGACTACCACTCGAACCACTCTTGCCTAATTGCGCTAAACAATGCGCTGCACTATTACTCACGCGATCCACTTTGGCTACTCTAATATGTTGGAAAACATTGAGCATATCTCTTCCCTCCTGCACCATACTCCAAATACGCGAATGGTCCATGTCCAGCCCAGCAAGAGCCTGTACCACTCGGAGACAATCACACTCCAGAGCTGCCTCCCTGCAATGTTTCCCTGATAGTATGTTAATACCCTCAATGCAAGCCAAAGCCTCCGCCTCCTCCGCACTACCGCACTGCGGCACGAATCGCCAGAAGGACTGAACCACTTGCCCCTGGCTATCTCTAATGAGCCCTCCGATTCCCGCCTTCTTGCTAGTCACGTCCCACCCAGCATCCACGTTGCACTTTAAATTACCCTCCATCGGCGCTGCCCACCGAGAAACCGATGAGCCCGCAGAACCAGTTTTAGCCCAAGGTAACATTGGTGCCTTTCCTTTCGCGTCCGGAGCCGGGATTTTACACGCTTGGAAGGACAGAACATAATTCCGAAGGTATGAAATAGAAGCAGTAACTGATGCCTTACCATCACCATGCACAATATTATTCCGATGATGCCACACCCTCCATAAAAGGAAAATTATCTTGTCTCGCTCCCGTTCCGGTGAACTATCCAGCAGCCTCAAGATCCATTCTTTGCCGGATTTTTGGAACTCACACTCGGGGGGGAGACGCCAATGTTCACGCATTCCATCTCTCAACACCTTGGCTAGGGTACACTTAATCAGAGCATGATGTGAATCCTCTATACCGCAGCCACAGATAGTACACACAGGGTCCACCTTTTGGATGCGCCGATGTAGCGCCGCACGCACAGCCAGAGTTTCGGAGGCTGTTTTCCATGCGAAAATACGAAGCTTTGGTGGAACATCAGCTTTCCACACAACATCCCAGATTTTTCGATCACCATTAGGGGCTGAACTTGACTGTCCCGGACTCATGGATTCCAACGCCGGGTAACACACCTGCCGCACCAAGTCTTCATTCCATGTACGAGTTATTGGATCAATCAGCTCCGACACCCAACGCCTCCTTGTGTTGCCCCGTCGATCCACTTTCAGAGCATTAGACCGCGGCACCCAATTATCGCGGAAAATCCGAACACTTGTCCCTGTACCGATCCTCCATATTACCCCTTTCTTCAAGAGCTCGAGCCCATACACGATACCCTGCCAAGTAGCTGATGAATTCTGAATAAAAGCAGTGTCCAGCAAGTTTGCAGAAGGATAGTAGCGTGCTTTGAGTAAGCGGGCACAAAGACTGTCAGGAAATTGTATGAGCCTCCACGCTTGCCTTGCCAATAACGCTTGATTAAAAACTTTTAAATCTCGGAAACCCACTCCTCCCTGGTACTTTGGCCGCGCCAGTCTGTCCCAAGCCATCCAGTGCATGCGTCTTCTATTCTGTTCATCACCCCACCAGAAATCCCTAATGATTTTTGTCAACTCCTCTAATAAGCCAGCAGGGAACTTAAACACTCCCATTGCAAAGGTCGGTAGGGATTGCAGGACCGCCTTAATTAACACATCCTTTGCGCTAGAGGACATGTATTTTTCAGCCCAATCTGTTGCTTTCTTCCGAAATCTTTCCTTAGTGGTTTTGAATTTACCACTTTTGATGCATCCCTCAGGAATCGGAAGACCCAAGTACTTCTCTTCAAAACAAGATGTTTCATACTTTAGTATATCCTTTATTTCATGTTGCACCGTGCTGTCACAACTTTTGCCATACATAATAGAGCACTTGCCGAGGCTAACAAGTTGCCCCGTCCCCTTCTCATAATCATCTAGAATGTTTTTCACCACCCCCGCTTGCTCCACAGATCCTTCAAAGAACATCAAACAGTCGTCCGCAAACAAAAGATGTGAAATACCTGGAGCACGCCTACAGATATGCAGCTCCCTCAATGCGCCTTCCTCAATTTTCTTCCTAATCAGACAAGAGAGGCCATCAGCGACAAAAAGAAATAAATAAGGCGACAAAGGATCACCTTGGCGCAGCCCACGCGATGGAGTGAAAGAGTCCAACAGATGACCATTGAAGCGAATAGAGTATCGTACGGTGGTCACACATGCCATCAACCACCGTATCCATTTACTATGAAAGCCCAATTTCGCCAGAACTCCCTCCAAAAACCTCCAATCTACCCGGTCATACGCCTTAGCCATATCCAACTTGTACGCACAATATTTCGATCTCGCCACCGAGCCCGTCTGAATAGCATGAATACACTCAAAAGCCACTAGAGCATTATCCGTAATTAATCTCCCAGGGATGAACGCACTCTGCATTGGAGAAATTATATCCTGTAGAAACGGTCTCAGCCGATTCACTAGACACTTTGAAACCACCTTGTAAATTACGTTGCATAAGCTGATCGGCCGAAAATCTTTCAAAGCTTCTGGATCATTCTTTTTTGGGATTAAAACAATGGCTGTATCATTTACCTCGCCAGGCATGACACCCTCCTCAAAGAAGCGAAGCACCGCCTCAATGACATCTTTTTGAAGAATATCCCAATTACGTTGTAGAAACCTAGCCGGGAAGCCATCAGGCCCCGGCGCCTTCATAGGCCCAATCTGAAATAGTGCATCCGTAATTTCCTTTTCCGTAAACGGGGCACACAGCTTTTCATTTGTGGCCTGATCCACCCGCTCCTCGACATGATCAATAACGATAGCTGGTTGTGTACTGTCCTCTCTAGTATAAAGGCCTTGGAAAAACTCTCTCGCCATGTTTTCCATCTCAGTCGGATTCGACGTCCAAGACCCATCACCCCTCTTTAATCTCCGAATTTTATTCTTTTTATGACGCCAGGAAGCCTTCCGATGAAAATATTTCGTATTTCTATCACCTTCCTTTAGCCACGAAATCCTCGACCGTTGTAACCATTGAATTTCTTCACGGTACAACATTTCATCCATCTCTCTCAATAGTTTTTGTTTCTCCTCTATGCAGACTGGATCTGTACTATCTTGCAATTCCTCCACCTTCTTTCTCAACCGCTCAATCTCCTTCGGCACCGACTTAAAATGCACCGCTTTCCAACCGTATAAATCTGTCATCACCTCCCGGAGTGCAGCGTTTACATCGCCTAAATCCCGGCAAGCAACACGGCGCGACCAAGCAACTTCGACCGCCGCCGGGAGGGATGGTTCCCGCTCCCACGCTACTTCATAACGCCGGATGGGCCTCTCCGCACGACAGCTCGGAGTTTCTTCAGTTTCCAACAACAACGGGCAGTGGTCTGACCGAGATGACGTGAGATGCCTGAGTCGTGCAGCTGGAAAACAAGCCGACCAATTTGGTGACGCAACCGCCCTGTCCAAACGCACCTTAACATTGCGAGTGCCTTTTTGCTTGTTGTCAAAGGTCCATGGAACACCCGCGAAGCCAATGTCGTGAAGATCACAGAACGAGAGAGCCTCCCGAAAATTTGCCATCAAAACGCTCCGACCGTTTGGTCAAAGAAAAATGCTCCTCCTGCCACATTGCTTCGTTGAAGTCTCCAAGCATCAACCACGGTTCGTTCGAGCGCGGTCTGAGATCACGAAGCAAAGTCCACATATGAAACCTCTCACAAGGTTTTGGTTCTCCATACACAAAAGTTCCTCTCCACATGCAATCATAAGGGCCTCCACTTATATGCACATCAATATGCCTTTTACTGAAAGACAGGAGGTCTACTGAAATTCCCTCCTGCCAATATAGCGCCAAACCTCCTCCGATCCCTTCTCCCTTCACGTGAAAACAACCACTCATACCAATACGAAAACGAAGATTTTTAACACGTTCCTCGCTTTGTCTAGTCTCGCAAAGGAAGACCAGACTGGGCCTGTATGACTGCACTAAGCAGTCTAGTTCACGAACTGTCGCCGGCTGCCCCGCACCGCGACAGTTCCATCCTAGTAGACTCATTGGGCCCGGCGGTCCTCCTCGAAGGAGGCCGCCGATGACGCCATCGAAATATCAGTTCCAACCACATTAGTCTTCCGCAATTTTGTTCTATCCTTCTCCTTCACATACTGAGGAGGGGGCGGCGGAACATGGGTGCCATCCTCCTCCGTTGTCTCCATCGCAGCTAATTCGGTCTCCGTTCCATCAAAATCAATTTGCTTTCTAGCACTCACCACTGCTCCATCCTTTTCCACTAGAGAATGACCCGGGGGTTTCGCCGGGCTAGATGCTGTGTCCGCCACATCATCATCGAGGCCAGCATCGTCGGATGATCGTTTCTTAGTAAAACCTCCTCGGCTCAAACCTCTGCCAGCAAACCCACCACGCATCGGAGTAGAAGGCCCAAAGCGCCGTGGTTCAGCTATAGGTTGATTTGCCCTCCGCACCGCGAGCATCCAAGTACCGAATTGTAGTTGCTTCTCTTCCCAAACCCCATCGCCACACTCTTCATGATCATGGCCAAACAAGCCGCATCTCTTGCAAAAGAACGGGATTTTCTCATATTTAACAGGTAAAATCTTTCTTCCCTCCGGCAGAGACAAGCACACGAATCGCATCAACGGCTTGCGAGTGTCAATGCATGCTCTGATCCTCACGTAATTGCCCTCATAAAACAGTTTTGGAGACATCTGGACCTCTCTCACCTTGCCAATTCTTCTAGCTAGATCATCAACCACCTCCGTCTTCCGATAAAGTTCTGGAATCCCGTGAATTTGCGCCCAAACGTGCATGCCGCCGAACACCACCTCCTCCGGGACGCTCAAACCATCGTAATCTTCAATCAACAAACCCCAGCCCCGGAACGTCCATGGCCCTTGATGAACCACCTTCTTCCAGTCCCCCAAACAATGCATCTGGAATAAGAACAGATTTTCCCCAGCCTCCCGACAGATTGGATCACGGGACAGGT
Organism: Poa annua; assembly: GCA_026929855.1. NCBI lineage: Eukaryota > Viridiplantae > Streptophyta > Magnoliopsida > Poales > Poaceae > Poa > Poa annua. The sequence goes on from CM049433.1 coordinate 81,629,501, forward strand.
TCCAGACGATCTTCATCTTCTCAAACAGCGCTTCCGAGCTGAAAGCACGCGAGGTGAGGACCTTGCCGATCGCCAGCCAGCGCGCAGCTTTGTGATATTCCTTTGCCACCTCCTCCCCGATCACAACATCATCAAGCTCGGCCTCGTTCAGTTCCAGGTGTGCGAACAGATCCTCCACTCCATCTTCCTTTCCTCCCGACGAACTCGCCATCTCGGTTTCCTTGGAAGCCATGAACCCGAGATCTAAGCTGTGACTAAACTGTCCGTCGCCCGCACGAAGAAACAGCGTCCGATCGCTAGCCAGCCAGACCGGAGCGCATATAGAGCAATTCAGCGGCGACAGAAACGAATCCGGATCGGGAGCCGATCCGATCTCACGGAGGCGATGGGATTTTTTTTACAGGCCTAATACGAACCCAGTCGTTAGCATGTCCAAATCATGTCTCGCTAGGCTCGATCACATATCCGGGATCATGCTTAGCCATTAGCTGCAGGCAGCTGGCTTTGCGCAACTAGGCTAGGCTGCATCCATGCTACTACCTCAGGGTACAAAATATAAAATGTTTTGATAGGCTAACATTTTATGTATTGGAACAGATGAATGCTTTCTAAGGAAGCCGGCGGTGCCTCGATGATCCCTCGGCAGCACTCTACTCTATCGCTCCACTCTACACCAACAGGAATTCAAGGTCCCTGCCTGGTCATCGCAGAACGGCACAAGCAGGCATGCACGGCGCTGTTATTGTTTCATGTTTGGAACATACTTAATTTAATGAATTGACAGTTCGGATCAGCCTTCTTTTGCAGGGGAGGACAGGCGGGAAAAACATGCATATGTCAAACACCCGCAACCGTTGGCCGACATAAACGAGACAAATAAGCGCGAATGTGCTACTGGTGGACAAAAACTTCACAACTGTACCTCCTGATTGGGATTTATCACTGAATGTTGCCGAGGAATGTTGGCGCTGTTTCCAGGTGATGCACATCCAGTAGAAGGTCTTCAGGTCTTCAGGAAACGAATAGGCCTTGGCTCCTGTGATCGAATGATCGAATCGGTTTATCTAATGTAAATTGACACGGAGGCCGACGGTCTCAATAAAAAAACCAAAAGAAGGCTGTGATCGAACTGCTACGTGATGTTAATCTTGAGCATGCTGTCATTTCGGTGTGGAGATTCGAAGGCGTCGCATGCTCTTTCAGTTAAGCTTGTCTGCATTTGCAGCGCAGTTTTAAAAACTCGGTGGAGAGATCGTCCACATCTTTGTCACTGTAACCACACAATTCAGAGACCTGAAATAAATCCTTCTTTTGTGCGTTTAATCCCAAACTCACACTACTCCGGTGAGCCTCTGGTACTCTAGTAGGTACAGTACGTACTACGTAGTAGACGCCAAAGCCAAACAAGTGGCTCTGCCACTCCTCTGTCCCTCGCCTGTTGGCGCCACCACAAGATCTCCGGCAGAAGGAATGGCCTTGCTGCACCCCGCTCCCACATCTTCCATCCACACCGGCCATCACCGCCGGAATTCAGGCGAACTCCTTCGGCGACCAGCACTGCTAGTGCTCTCTCCCCGTCGTCTCCGACTGCAAGCACAGAAGGGCCCGCGCACCGGCACCCCGTCCGGCTCGGAGTCAGATAACGTGGTCCTCAAGGCCGCCTGGTACGCCTCCGAGGCGCTCGGCGTCGCCGTGTCCGTCTTCCGGCCATCGCCGCCGTCTGCAGAGGGGGACGCCGAAGCTACAGACGACGGAACGTCGGAGCAGTCCCTGTCGACCCTGGGTCGCGCGCAGGTCGCCGAGGCCATCAAGGATGATTTCGCGCGGTCGTACTTCGTTACAGGTCAGGGATCAAGGCCTACACCTTATCTAATTTGCACCGCTTCGTCGAGAGTTCCGGGGTAAATAAAACATTGTTTTCTGACAGGGAATCTCACGCTTCGGGCGTATGAGGAGGAGTGTGAGTTCGCCGACCCGGCGGGCTCCTTCAGAGGCCTGAAGCGGTTCAAGAGGAACTGCACCAACTTCGGCTCCCTGCTGGAGAAGTCCGACATGAAGCTAACCAAATGGGAGGATCTCCAGGTGCGAATTCCCGAATCAATGTATGGATCGTATCTAATTTACATCAGCTAGGTGGTTTGCTGATCCCTTGTTGCTGTGTTGGCTGGGTCCAGGACAAATCGATTGGTCACTGGCGTTTCAGCTGCGTCATGTCGTTCCCCTGGAGGCCCATTCTCTCCGGTGAGTTCACGACGACGCCTCAGAGCTTGGCTCATGTGCATGTTTTCTGTTTCAGTATCTGATCGTTACATGCATTCTTGTTTCAGCAACCGGGTACACTGAATACTACTTCGATGCCGACTCGGGGAAGGTGTGCAGGTACACTCTCGCTCACGAGCTTAATTATGTAACCGAGATACACAAGTTTTGTGTGGCGAGTGGTTATTGACAGATGCATTCGTTGTTCAGGCATGTGGAGAACTGGAATGTCCCCAAGATGGCACTCCTGAGGCAGATATTCAGGCCGAGCAAATGGGCATGGGAGAATCGCTAAAAACGGGCGCAAATATCCGCCGACCTTTGGTAGCGGGTGCGATAAAACATAGGGAGTACATAAGCAAGCGAAAAACATCATATTCGGTGGTACGATACACTAGCATGATTGGCAGGTTTGTGACTTTGGGAAGGAGGGGGCTGCCAAGTTTGTAGACTTCTTCTCAACATGGCAAGTACATACAGTAGAAGTGTAATAATACAGTAATAACTAGAGTTTCGTATGGTCAGAACTGGTCTATCACGGCAATTCGTGTTCGTGCTCTCTGAATCACTGACGGCTACGAATTTAAACGATTGTTTAGTCTTTTTTCTAGGGGAAAACGTTTATTTAGATGCACGAATTTAAACGTTGGGTTTAGAAACTTCTTTACCTCGATCGATTCGTAACTATGTTTGTCCAGTAAATAGGCCGGCCCAGCCCATGTGACACGGTCTGGGCCTGTTAGGGTTTCTTACCCGCACGCCTTTATAAAGAGCGATCGGCAGAGCGAACGAGGGATATAGCGGGCGCCGCCGCCGCCCGCCGCTTACAATGGCAGCCGTCTCGAATCGACTTCCGATTACTCAATTTCCCGTTCTTCTTGTTCTTCGTTCATCTCCTTCCTTCAATGTTCGTCTTTGATTACGTACTGGTTTTCTCTCCCGCTTTGCTGGAACTCGTGATTTGTTTGCCTTGTCTATATTCCTTCCGGTTGCGATGGCTGTATATGTATCAGAGGATGAGAGAATACTGCAACAATATGATCCTTGATCTGATTCTTAGTATTTAAGTCTCTGATGATAACTTTGCCATGGCAATCTTTTTCCCAATTTTGTTATTTTACATTATCCTTTCTCTCCGGTATCGTGGGATATGATGAAGAAAAGTTGGTCCGTGTTTCTGATGTCCAGTGACTGATAACCAATCTTTAATAGCACTCCTGATCCCTCGTCTAACTATTATTTTCGTCAGATAAAACTTTTGTTATAATCTCTTCTGACTTGTTTTTGTTTCTCACAGTGTTTCTGTCTCATTGCGGTGATGAGTTATGAATTTTCGCATGTCAGACTTCAGAGATGCCTTTGGCATCCATGAGAAGTAATATCATACGTCTGAGCAATGGTTACCATCGTTTATTTCAACTTGCCGTTTGTTCTTTTGGATTTGATATTATTTATCTCACCAAATTAACTTAAAATTTTATAATATGAACTGGTGAGTAAACAGAACAACATGGATCGCTTGATTGTAATTATCTGTTGAGAAGTCCTCTGCATGTGAGAAAAATTTATTTAATGATGTACGTGTCAAATGAATATAGAATACTTCAACAATTTGATCCATGATCTGATTCTTAGTATTTAGGTCTCTGATTATCACTTTACCATGACAGCCTGTTCTAAGTTTTATTCTATTCCTTCTCAAGCGCTGCAGCATTGTTGGATGTGATGAAGAAAAGTTGGTCCGTGTTTCTGATGTCCAGTGACTGATAACCAATCTTTAATAGCACTCCTGATCCTCATGCGAGCACTTATTTTTGTCCGTTAAACTATTGGTCGTCCCGTTTCTTAAATAATTCTTTTCATCTAGTTTCTGTTGTCTGGGGGTGTAACAGATGCGGATCGGATAGTGTCCTTCACACATCCGTTTCCATAATTTCAAAACGAATATGAATACAAATATGGATGTTGTCGGATACGAATACGGAGCGGATGTTAGTCAAATACAAATGCGGACTGGATGTTTTCTCAATTTGAAACGGACACGAATATAACAAAAAAATAGACTCATATCTTAGAACGAGACAAATATATAATGTTATGGTGATAACCGATAAATATAGCTTCATAATATTTAAAGTTTAATAGTAGAAAATTATATTTGATCATTTTCTTACAATTTTAGGTTAGTTAATTGACATAGTAGGTTAGAATTATCAAAACCGGTTAACATAGTTTTATTCAGATACAGATATATTCACTTCCATATTCATATTTTTCATAAAAAGTCAATACCACATTTGTTTTGTATTTGTAAATACGAATTCGAATATTTACCACTTCCACTTCTATTTTGTTCAGATTTGGATATTTACCACTTTCATTTTTAATTTCTCGAATACGAATGTTGGATAATACGGATTATCCGCTACCAATTCCCACCCCTACTGTTTTCCTGCAGTTTATCTGTTCCAGTGCGGTGATGAGTTATGAATTTTCGCATGGTAGACTTTCTTACTGATCTGCCATTGTAGACTCACTGAATTCATGTAACTTTAAACAAGTACTCCCTCTGTGCACAAATATAAGACGTTTTGGACTTTTTTAAGTAAACTAGATACATACTCTAATGAGTGGATCTACACACTAAAAGTAGACTAGATACATACTAAAGTAGATGAACCTACTAAACACTAAAACGTCTTATAAAAAAGAACGGAGGGAGTAGCTTAGTATGATGAGATGGGCAGATGTAAGAACCTTTTGCTTGTTTACTTTCTTTGCAGCAAAACTAGATGTAACACTTAAACTCAGTTGAATGTCTTTGCGATAATAATCTAGTATATAATACCAAATTAGCCAGAGAATATTGGGGCCTGCCATCATCTTCTTGCGGCGAGGTTGATGGTGGAAATGGGGACATTAGGTGAGAAAGTAGGGGATTAAATTTGTCAAGTTAAAAACGAAAAATAATAAAAACACGGATACGTGACATAAAAAAAGTAATAAATAAGACGAGATTTGCCCTCCTACATATTTAATTTCTTCTCCCAAAAACTAACAAGACCCACCCCATTGGTAATTCCATCGATGATACCCTTATCGAAAAACTTCATTAGTTAGGTTAATCCTCTTATACCCCTCTTATACCGAGGGTCAAGACTTATAGAAAATATCTATATAACCACGATTATATGACTAACTGTATATTTTTGGACTTTTCTTTTAAAATGAATTTATTAAATCCAAATTCTGAAAAAAAAGAGCTCTTGCTGGAATTCATTTGCACGAATCTTGTTGTTTTTTTCCTTCGCAAGTATTTGTCATACCCAACCTTGGGGTTTGGCTGAACTACGGCCCTGATATATTAATGTAAATTGTCGTACAACACTTTCTTTCTAACTAAAAGATGTGATTACTCAAAAAGATACTCTAATCGTTCGACATTTTTAGCTTCTTCGTAAATGCATTTTTCTAGGCACAATTTTAGATTCATCCATTTATATTTAGACCAGTCATAATGGGAGTACCATAGTTAGTATCATTAATGTCATGTTGACAAAAAGATGATGTGACATTGTAGTTAATGATGAAAAAGATTATAGTGATATACTAGGTTGATACCGTAACATAACGCATTTTGAGTCAAGAAGAGTTTGCAACATTATTAATACAACTCTATATAATACCACGCATGTAAATATGTTACCCTATAGTGGAAGTAGTAACTTGATACTCCCTCCATTCCTATAATTCTTCTAGCGCGTCGATTAAGGAGCGGCTGGGCACCTGCGTGTTAGACGATTATATCCCTCCGAATTCTCTCCAATCGTCATAATTAGCACGTCATCCGGAGTTTGCTGCCCAATCGCTATTTCTCAGCACCGTAGAAGACATACATGCCCATGCACCACCCAGTAAATTTCCATGCATGTTGTTCTCACTGGCTAGTTTTTTTTTTGAATATTCCACATATATTAAACCAACAAAGAACCAACAAAGAGTACGATTACATCGATTACAAAAATAAAGCTAAAATAGACTAGCAAATCTATGAGATTTTCAAGCACTTTCTTCTTACATGACACAATTTTGTACTTTTCTGAATGCAGTCGTATAACAACGCCAAAACCAGCAAACCACAAACCTGTGAATACCACCGAAGGTTCTCCCTTTTTAATTTTGAGCCACAATGCCAAATATTTGTGCACGCACGCAGCTATTAAATTAATCAAGCAACATCGGCAAGAGCAGCACCACTGATATTTGAGGGACAAATAACCGAACCACGTTGTCGACGTCGTTGGGAGCCGAGAGAACGAATCACCATTGCCGAAGACGTAGTAGCCGGGATAGATATTGCGAGGACAAACCTCCTCGCGACAACCATGAGAAACAATCCAGGATTGGTCTGGCAAAGCAAGATCTGAAAAACCATACCTAGACAGACTTAATCTTCCAAAATCACCATTGACGTCGGGAAGGATATCTCGTCGTCGGATGAAGCGTGGGAGATCACTTATTGCAGACGATACCATCTCCATTAACGAAGAAGATGACGATCAAAACTATTCTAACATTAAGAACCTTCGTATAGCGCCGTGCGTAGGTCCGAGGTCCCCACCCCTCCTAGTGCCAGAACGGCAACTAGAAGAGGCGAGGACCCGTCGAATCTTTACCGGTGACGATGATGAAGCTGCAGATGGCACCGGCGGCGACGGCTAGGGTTGGCACGATCGCCCCAAAGATAACCTCGCTCTCCGTACGTACCGGTTCGCTGAGTATATACTATGGTTTAATGATTAATGTGGTGGGTTCTCACTGGCTAGTTGATGCTGCATGCAACGAAAAGAGCACCTCTCTGCACCAATAGGCAGGAGGAAGGCAGCCGGACTGAGGGCGTGCTTGGCATAATCGCACAGTGTCGCACTCACGCCTTGCTTTGTGGGAAAAATTGGAAAAAAATTCTTCATAGGAATGGAGGGAGTAGTCAAGTTTGACTTTTTAACAAAAACTATATACTGTACCTTCTATCAAGCACCACGCACGTCAAGGAAGGGAGGGAGTGGCAATGTTGTTTGGTGGTTCTTTGAATTGCGTCTTCTTGTATCTGGCAAAGACCAGTTACTCACGAGTTGCCCACCTCGTTGTCAATTATGCAGTTGGTTTTGATTATCTGGACGTCGTGTGTCTTTGCGTCGAGGATCCTAGGTGTGGAGACGTGCGTGGTGCTTGGCCAGTTGCAAAGTTCCCATTAAAATTGCAACTGGGATGGGTACGCCAATAGTCTTGTGTCCCATCCGACCTGAAATCACCCGATTATCCCAATTCATAACTCCAACTATCTCGCATGGGTTAACGGATGACCAGTTCACCCTACCTAACGAAAACCCAATAGTCGCGCTGGTGTTGTCTCCTGTTCCATCCCCTTGCTCTGCTCACAGCAGAGATGTCGTCGTCGTCGCTCTAACAATGTTGTGGGCTAGGTGCGGCTTAAGAAGGATTTCAACCTCATGGAATCTACGGTCGCTAGCTCAACTTGTTCCAGGGCTTCAAGATCCGCGGTGCGTGTGCTGGCCATGGATGGTTACAGGGAGAACACGGGGGACACGCTTCTAGCCGTGGCCGCGCTTCAGAGACTCAAGGCCGGGCTGCGCTAGCGCTCCGGCAAACCCTATGCGCGAATCGTCAGGACGACGGCGCACCCCGTGGTCGCCGTCGTCGTCGTCGGGAGAGAAGAGGAAGGAACGAAGGCGGCGCAACGACCCCAGGCGGCCCGCGCGCTCGGCCCCCCCTTTCTTGTACGAGAGGAAACCATGGAGGCGACAGTGAGGAGGTCGGCGCGCACGCAGGGCTGGGGCCAGGTGCCGCCCGTCTTGGAGCATAACCATTAGCGCTACACGGGTGCCCCGCCTGCCGGCGCGAATGATAGGGGCGAGTGAGGGGAGGGGAAGGGCGGCCATGGCGATGAGCGCAACCGGCGTCGCGTGGGGCTGGAGGGAGGTGCTCCGGCGCCGGCCGTAGAGGATACAGCCGTGGAATGGCTGGAGAGTGGCGGGGTTAGGAGCACGACGCTAGGGAGGAGACGCTCTGCCCCTAATATCCGTATCGGTGGGATCTGTTGGGACTAATGGGATAATCCTAAAAAGCCCACTAAAAACTTGTGTTAGTGGGATAGTGGGTTGTGGTGCGGTGGGATAACTAGATTAATAATTTTGGTGGAGACAGACATCCCAGTCCCATCGCACTTGCAACCATAGTTCCCAAGATTTCGATGATTTACATTGTGATTTCTTGTCGGGGAGTTTTGGCGGGCTCTCATTGGGAGGCGGCTTGGCGTGGATTTGAAAGCCGAGGCAACGTCTTCGGATGTCATGTCGAGCTAGGTGGCGGCTCGTCACAAGACAACCTTGGGCCCTGACGCCTACTTTGTTGGTGGCCTCACATTGTTGAGCTTGAGGGACTAACGATTTATGTGCGGGATTGCGGTGGTTGCTCTGTTGGCCCTCGAGGGCCGCGCTTTATGCTTTGAGACTTGTTGCCCAGCGAAAACCTTGCTATTGCTGGTACATGCGGCGGTGACGCCCTTGGGCGCCACATTCTTCTTGAAGGAGTCGTCGTGATGATGGTTTTGCTTGTTCGACCGTGTTCTTCTAGGGAAATCCTAAATCCTACGTGGGATCGGGGTGATGTGTGTACTTCCGTGTCACTTGCCTCCAGAGGCCTTGTGTTGAATGTTCCTTCGGTCGAAGGGACCTGTGGAGTGAGGGTGTGGTTGGCGACTCCGAGCTGATGGGCACCCTCGACTACGACGATTAGGATGCGATTTCGGGTTTGGTGAGCTATGGGGGGGGGGGGGGGGGGTAGACCCTTCACGGGTTTCGATTGATGCTGGCGATGGTGACACTCTCGGTCCGTGCTACCCTCCTTGGAGGCATTGATACGTGTAAGGCAGACGTTCGTCGGGAGACCCCAAGTGGAAGGTATGATGAGTGTAGCAGCAAGTTTTCCCTCAGTATGAAACCGAGGTTGTCGAACCAGTAGAAGATGAAGACACTTCTGAAGGTGTCAACGGCGCCAGGAAGAGTGCTGTTGCAGGGATGGACCTGACGCTTGACTTGGAACCTGCACACAACACAAACAAAATACTTTGCCCCAACTTAACAGTGTGGTTGTCAATCTCAACGGTTTGCTAAAAACAAAGGATTAGACGTATAGTGTGGAAAATAACGTTTGTTTGCAGAGAATGAAAGGAAACAGTGTTTGCAGTAGGTTGTATTATCGATGTAAAAAATGGACCGGGGTCTATAGTTCACTAGTGGTGTCTCTTCATAATAGATAACTAACATTTGGGTAAACAAATTACAGCCGGACAATTGACAAAAAAAGAATTGCATAACAATTCATGTACAAGTTACGATGTCTACTATGAAATTTATTCACCCCTTTCAGTATTAAGTTGCAGCCAACAGATTATTACTTGCGCACACATCACTCTGGAGGCAGGCATGGCGATGTAGATCCCTCCGGTGATGATTCCCCTCTCCGACAGGATGCCGGGAAGAGCTTCAGAACCCTCACGAATTAGGGTTGATGACGGCGGCGGCTACGGGACTTTTCGTGGATGGAGGCTCGGGTATTTAGGGTTTTCCCGAGGAAAGCAATATATAGGCGGAAGGGCGATGTCGGTGGGCACCCGAGGGGCCCACACCATGTCACGGCGCGGCTAGGGGGGGGGGGGGGGGGGGCGCCACCATGTGTGGCCGCCTCCTTGGCCCTCTTCGTGTCTCCTTCGGACTTCGTGTACGTGACAGAAAAATAGGGACTTCGACTTTTGTTTCGTCCAATTCCGAGAATATTTCTAGAACAGCTTTTCTGGATACAAAAACATCAGAAAACAGGAACTGACACTGTGTCATCTTGTTAGTAGGTTAGTCCTAGAAAATGCATAAAAATGATATAAAGTGTAGATAAAACATGTAGCAATTGGTATAATATAAGCATGGAACATCAGAAATTATATATACGTTGGAGACGTATCAGGCATTGTTGTGAAGCCCATCGCCACCCTTGTCAGTGCTTCAACTGTTCTTGTGGGCGACGATGTCCGTTTTTTTTATCGGCTATGGAGTGTGTGGCCCTGGAGTAGGCGTGGATGTCGGAGTGGCGAGTCGGGTCTCTCGCCTCCGCCATGTTGCATTGAGTTGTTAGAGTGTCGCCTTTGGTCGTTTGGGCGATTTGGACGTCGACTCGGGTGAGGGTGTGGCCTCAGGGCCAGTGTGGATGTCGGAGCGACGAGATCCTTATATTCGCCTCCGTCATGTTGTTTTGAGTTGTTTGGATATCGACTTTGATTGCTAGGACAATTTAGTCGTCGAAGGCGTGACCTCGGGGTATCGTGGTGTGTTTTATGTTGTATCGGTTTTCGGTATAAACGAACCACTTCTTTTATTCTATATCAATGAAAAGATAAATATTTTACCTCTTTTGAGAAAAAAAGCAAGTGAGTACGCAACCCAATACAGTTTTATTAAACGAACGTTGGATTGTCTCTGTTGCTTCTTCAGCGCACCTACGAAGTGACAGGGTGACTGGTTCCGCGGATTCTGTGAAGGAATACAGCGTTAGGTGATTAGGCTCCGATGGGAGAGGCGTGGGCCGGGCCTCATAAGCGCTACAGTCGTAAAGCCCTCCTACCATCGCTCAACTGTCCCACACTACCTGCGTTGGCAGTAACATGTGAGCACCCGTGTTAGTAATCTTTCTGATGCCATGTTTCAAAAAAAAAAAAATCTTTCTGATGCCAGGTACAAATCAACGGTCACTCTCAACTTAATCTCGATTGGTAAAGTCGCCGTCGCTCTACTGACGCAAGACAGGGTAACTACATCGTCGCCGTCACCGGCGCAACATACAAGCATCTGAAAATGCCCTGGTCCCGCTGTCAGCTGTACCATGGGCAATTAGCAAAAGCTTAGACATCATCACTGGCCTAATAGCAATAGGAGTTAGGAACAGCGCGGCTGTATGTACATCTCCAGAAAAGTTGATGTCATGTCAACACTTGAATGTTGCATTACTGTTTATGTTCAAACTTCGAAGATAACAAAGAGCAATCACATGCTAGGCAAAGTAATCTCCGTACGTACTACTGTTCAGGAACAGTCGTTCTTTGTAAGGTGAGCTGTTCATGAAAAGGTAGCTCCGTACCCCATGACCTACTTACCTTACCAACCGATTGAGCTAATTGCAAATCCTCTCTGAACTGATGTGGATTAAATGAGTTTTTAGCAAAGTGTTATCTTGTTTTATGGTGCTGAAACCTGAAATGGCTTCCTCAGAACAGCGAACCTTGCAAACGTCTTTTGTTCAGTTGAGGTAAAAAATGCCTCTTCTACAGGCTACAACAAATCATTATTTCCTTCATGACATCCAGCAACGCCTCTTTCGCCTCACATATCCTCTATTAGCTCATGTGATTGCTTGCTGATCAATACAATTAGTTGATTCGGATGTGTACATCCGCGTGACCCATACTCACATCAGGCTCTATAAGTAGCTGACCACCCCGTACAGCAACTTGTCACTCTAGAGAGAGCACAAACTCAGCAGAGACCAGCAGAAGATAAGAAGATGAGTAGAGCAGGGAGCAGCGGGGGTGGCCGGAGCTCTCTAGGTTACCTGTTTGAGCCGGATGAGATGCTCCCGATCCACAGGATCAAATTGTCCAACCAAGAAACCACAGAGAAGTGCTCTGAGGACAGCATCGTCCTGCAGGACAGCAAGGTGATCGGCGATGAAGCAGATCAAGATGCTCCTCCGAAGAGAGAAGAAGACTCGAACCCGATAGTATCCCACAGACCTGCTTCAATCATCTACCATACTAACCATTCGGGCAACAATTCTGGGCTTCTAATCACTGTAAGTAGTAGTGCTACTCAAGATCGATGATTATTTGTGTACGCTTGCACTTATGTAGTTGCATGCCTTGTATCATGCATGCAGAGATAGGTATCTAGATCTCAGTCAACATGCATGCGTGGAATCAAATATGTTCTTATGTCTTCTCCTCCTTGCGTTCTAGGACCGGCCGTCGACGAGGGTGCGGTGTGCACCTGGAGGGGCGTCGTCGCTTGGATTTCTCTTCTCTTCGGAGACGAACGTAACTGAAGACAAATGATGGTCAGCGGCGCTCACCCCTATTCCACAAGAGTTTATGACTCGATATATGTATGCTTTTACCATATCAGTGAAAGGGTGATCTAATTTATGGAGTACCTTGAGTGTGGCCAATGTACGCCTGCTAGCTTGTGCCTATATATGCGTGTAATATATGTTGCTGGATCGCTTCAGTATCGCGTGGCGCGTGTATAGAGCGTGTACGGCGATCTTTGCTATCAGAGTATAAGTTAAGATTTGATGTTCAAATGTGCACTAGTGGCAATGCATTTCAATAAATGGTCTTGTTACTTGTGAATGTTTTATTTTTCGGGACTGTTACTCTTGTGAGTTACTCCAAGCGTGATAGACTGTCATAGTTGGTTTTCATTTATCCCAAGGGATTAATTGTGTATATTACGTGATTTTATTGAAAATTTATATGATGTGATGTAGCCGGGAGCAGTTTATATGCTCCACTGACAGTGTCATAACATGCTTCGTGTTCTCACAGTTTACATGTACCGTCCAATTTTCGTAATCTTACTTCATTCCATGAGTTTTTTTAATGTCTAGATCAAGTTTGATTAGTTCACATAATCTAACTTCATTTCGACAAATGGTGGCTTGATTATATTGCCAACCTTCCAAAGGAGAAGAAGAGGAAGATTAGTGGGGAGCATCACCGATAAAAGTGTTTTTGCTTTCAAGCGCCCGTGATCCTGGTGTTTAAAAACCAATGGTCTATTCTAAAAACTTGCAAAATATCATCTTCAAATAAATTATATTCTAAGCTACAGAAAAATGAAAAAAAATCTAATAAATTTAGAGATTTGAAAATAAGCATACTCATATCCACTCTTTTACCATTTTCGTGTAGTTCAAAATACAAAGTATTTGAAGTTAATTTTTGACATCAATGGCTTCATTCGGATTTTGTTTCAGGACCTTTGGAACTTATATTCTATTTCTTAAAAGGCCAGGATCACTGGTGCATGGAAGCACAAAATCTCTACTTGATCATCACCTACATTGTTTGTGTGTGTGGAAGGAGAGTAGCAGGAGGATCTTCTCCTACGTGGCTCTCCCCATGCAGGAGGTGGTAAGGATAGTGCGCACTCATATTGCGCGTCCAACCCTTGCTTTTTTGGACGACTTGGGTGATCTCAACCATCATTTTTTTTTTGTCTCTTTCCTTTCCATTGTTGTGATCTCTTTCGAGATCCGCATGTAAATAACTTGCTTCCTATCTACTCGAATGGCAGTGCGCCTGGCTTTAACCCTTACGATTTGTAATTTTTAAAACTAATTTGTGATGAAATGGTTTCCTCATATGTCGATTTTACTAAATTATAGGATAAACTCTATTCAATGTTTTCAAGAAACTGGGAGAAAAAACTCATAATCATTGTCCATCCCATTGGCGACAGCTAAGAGTTTGTTGACAACTTATGGCTGGAGATTTAAATCCCTTAAAAGAACTAAGCCGCCTGGGATTCCTCGCTTGTGGAGGCATACACGTGGTGAAATGCTATTGGGTGTTCAATAGTCTGTCGTAGCTTTGTCTACTCGCATGTGTTTTTGGCTTTGACCGCGCCATCGCTCCTCGCCCAATCCCCAGTCAACCCCGCGTTCTCCATCCTCGCTCCCACGGGCCTGCTCTTCCTTCTCCTCCTTCCCTCTAGGCTCCAGCTCCTTGTCCCAACGGCGCGCAGTAGCCGGTCGTCACCCTACAGCAGCGGCAGCAGGTCGGCCTCTTCGATGCGGCGGCAGCGTATCTGGAGAAAAACCGATATCCCTTTTCCCGGATGGGTGCCAGAGCTGGAACTGGGTGGCAGCCGTGCTCCCTGATAGCGCACAGTTGCCCGGTCATCGCCCTACACCGGCGGCAGCAGGTCGGCCTCTTTGATGCGAGGGCGGCGCATCTCGAGGAACCGGTCGGTAGACGGAGCTGATGCGGGTCGAGTGCGAGATGGATGAGAAGTCCATGCCGGAGCCGACGTGGGCTGCTGGTGCAGGCACGAAGCCGACGTGCTGCTGTCGGCCGATTCCCCAACTTGCTGATGTCGGTGAGATCTCTCTCCTCCTCTTTCATGTATTATTCTCACATCTCACATGTAGGTTGTCGATCACTATCCCTTTCTTGATTTCTTCTAATTCGGCTAGATTATGTTTTAGCCTTAGGTCTTATTCGCCGGTAGCGCGGCCGACGGCGTGCATTTGGTTTGCTATTGTGGTATGGTGAATATTTGGACGGAGGATCGATGGTGCACTTTGTCCTTGTCGCTTGACATCCTTTCATAGGGTTTGGGGCTTGATTAATTGTGCATGGTTGCTGGTACGTAGGGTTGTTGTTCACATCTCAAATTCACATGAAGCGATGTAGCAGATTCAGGGTTAGCACATGGTACAATCGGACAGACAATGCAAGCAGTCCCCAGAATTGTTGGTTCAGTATTTGGGCCTTATTTCCCATCCTGTCAGGGAAAGAGAAGAAAAATGTAAGGCGGGTCATATTCCTTCCACGAATCACTCAAACTGGCCGGAAGAAACCACTCAAAACAGAACATGCTAACTCGCTAGGGGATGATTTGCAATTGTTATTCAGGATAGTTCTTCTGGTTTCTAGGTCTACTTCTTTGTTCTGAAAAATAATGTTGCAAAGCTTTACGGCCGGTTAGTTGTTCCTCTTTTGGATTTAAGTTACTGTTTACTTATTTGATAGAATATGAGTATGCATATGTTACGACCCATTCATTCTCCGTAGTTTTTTTGTGAGGAATTCATTCTCCATTGTATTTATAGTGGAGTAAGTATTGTCAAAGGTGAGATGCTATGAGCATGCAACCACCTACTGTTCTATATCTTAATTTGTTACCTACAATACTCTGTTATTCATTTGTCAGTATTGTTACTATTGTACTACAGTTTAATATTGTGTACTGAATCAGAACGATTGTAATGGACTATTCATGTACGACTTTTTTTCCTGCTCTAACCGAAAATAAGACCTCTCCAGCTGCAACCACTTCATCACCAAGATGGTCACCTCCTGAACGCTCCAGCTGTAACCGATCAATCTCATCTTTTTTTTATAATACATCTTATTTCGTTAATGCCTAGAGTTGCATCTTTGCTCCCTCAATATAAAAAAGTTCGTTTTCTGCCCATCTGTATAAATAGCATATGTGTTCTTTCTGTCTAACTAATACTGTGATTACTACTGGTTTGGTGATGATTCGGTATGCTTGATCAGTAGTGGGTTCTCCTAAAGGAACATAATATAGATGGGATTGTAAGTTAAAGATGATACCATTGACCTGAGACTCACTCATCAGCTCAATCTAATTCAAAACGTTTTTTTCTTGTGATGGTCCTAATTCTCAGTAAACATTTTCTATGTGATGACTAGAAATACAAGTTAATGTCAGACATTACAAGCTGCTGTTTTTTATTTGTATAATGTGTCTACTCACATTCAACATTATGTTGTTTCCTATCAAGTGACTTAAAAAGGATTGAAAATCTTGATAAAAAACCAAGGATAAAAAATATCATGTATGATGGGCTTCTGAAGATATGCCTCTGACAGACAATGAATTGTAGTTGCTATTACAACAATATGGAAGTACATACTTACATTATATAATTATTATTTGCATGAGAAGAGCAGAACAAAGCATTAACATATGATTTCTTTTGCAAGGACAATGGTTTATCACTTTGCTTTGCAAGAAAAATATTTCTTCACAGTTATTCTACATTGCAGACTGGTAAGTTTGTATAAATTTTTATAATTGCTGCACAAGTGTTGGTCAGCTATTTTACGGAGTGCTCTATCTGATATTGGGATATGTTTATTGGTTATAGCATTTTTTCCTAGAATAAGAAAAACTAAATCTCCCGAAAAGAGAAGACATTACCACTAATCTTGCTGCCAGTGCATGTGCTTAGGTGCTTGTTGTGACATGGAAATTATATTTAACCTTACATCCTATATTTTCTTGTGCACATGCTGGAAACCTATTAACTATAATTTAGTAGTGACAAATGTTCTATCTAGAAAAGCATTTTAGTCACATATTTATATAGATGGTGGTATTCTGGGAAGTTGACCTCCTATACATTATGTCGTTACTTAAAACTATATATGTGCGTCATTATATCCAGCCGTGGCCATGTACATTAGCTCCAAAGGGTCAATCGTAATTTGCTGCTTGTTTTTTATACCATCTGATCCACTTCTTTTATGGCAATATTTCAAATATATATTCTTACATTAATACCAAGGCTTTACGATCTAGCTTATACTAATTGTTTTCCAATATGACTAATTTGAATGAAGACAGTGAAGTAGGAACCCTGCCCCTGGCTCTCAACAAGTTTCATAAGTTATGTCAAAGTTTATTATTGTAACATAATTGCTCAGTTTCATACCCCATAGTACCTCTATGAGAGCTTAATAACTTTTTGTATCTTTCCTCTTTAGATCAATTTTTTTTGGTTGAGTTAAGTTATAGTAGCTATAATTTGGTGTGCCGTAGCCACTGCACTTTGTGTGCTCTTTCAAGTAAAGTATTGTTCGTGCAAATAGAACACGTGCGATCCAATCATTTCATGTATCTTTAATTTGGGATGGACAAATCTAACTTAGAAGTCTTCTCCAGTATAAACTTACAAATCTTTATAATGTATAATGACAAGGTTTACCTGGATAAGAAGTTCCTCTAAGACGTTTTCAAGAATTTCAGATTGATAGTGATCAAAGATTCATCACTCTGTTTTCTCCTCTTGAACTAAGGTTTTCTTCTTATCACGTATCTGCTGTTTGAGTAGTACCACACCAGTTGGATATTATCCACGCATCCTGAGGCATGAACATCGACTGATCCATTGCGTAAACAGAACAACAATATGTAGCTTTTGTGTGTATTATAATGCTAAATGATTACATTCGTGTAATTGTATGTTGTTATTGTTTCACTGGTAATGTGTGACCAGACAGTCTATTGAAGATGACATTGTCGTCGGTTTGCTTTTTGTTCCAGTTCACATTTCAATGAATTTCTTGGTTGGATAGAAAATGGTGTCACTTTCTTACGCACATTCCATTTTTTTATTAAGAAATTGCATTACTATCTGAGATTATATGTCTTCCTTCTGTAAGTTGATGTAGTTTGCTAATACCGTTGCAAGTACATTCTGTCCATATGGTTAGCTTATTGTGTCCTCTTTTAAAGGTTACCATTCAATGGGTTTGTTGGTTGGATATATACGAGAAGAGATTACTTTCGTGCATACATTTCATCTTTTATTGAAGATTTACATCATTTTCTATATTTATTATCTATATGAATACAACTTTTGTAATATTCTCAAAGGTTACCATTTTCTACAACCTATAGACAGTTTGTCGAACCACCATAGACAAATAACCTGCTGCGGGAAAAGAAAAACAAGATTGTTCTAACGGGCGCAGCAAAGCGCGCCGTTTCCTTCTAGTATTTTTACCTATCTTGTGTACATTTTCTTTATAAATGAGGCTTCAAGGCTTTTAAGTCTTAATTACTTCTTTTTTCTTTATTGATCATCCGTGCATACTGAGCGACCTCTATCTCTTTGAATTATTTGCTCACTGATATCCATGATTTTAGATTATGTCCCTAATTGTTGAAGCGAGCAGGTTGGGTGATCGATCAGGTGACCTTCACGTATTAGCTGGTAGCTTGGCTATCAGCCTATCACTACTTCACTTAGGTAGCTAGCTTAACGTACAGGTCGACTTGCTTCTCCCGAAAACACACACTATCGATCCTGCACGACCCTGCAATTCCTAAGAGCAAGGACCTCGAACACTGAAACCAGCCAAACATGGTTGGCTTTGTTTCTATGTTTGTCCATGATTCGATGTCATCTTGTCCAATCAGCCAAGCTGTATCTTCTCCATTAGATTCAGTCTTGCCACTACTCTAGCAGGCGAAGCGACCAAAAGACAACAACACCTTGATTACGTGAGAAGGTCGGCAACTAATTTGCTCTTCCTCCTAAATTCGTTTTCATCTCAGCCGTCTGCCGCCGGGAGCATCGTACAGACAGATTGGCGGCGTGATAGCCAAAGGAGTGGCAGAGGGAGCGGATGGCTCAGCGGAGATCGGACGGCTCCGGCTCAGCGGAGATCGGACGGCTCCAGCGGTGCGACCGCCCCTAGGTTCGCGGCGGCGGCCGCCTCGGCTGGGAGGCGGCAGATGCGTCACTACCCATGTCGTCGTGGCGAACAACAGATGCACGGATAGGCTAATTTGTGGGGCCGGATGGATGCTAGAGGATTCGGGGAGGGATAGCGCGAAGGGATCGCACACGTAAGAACACTTGAACACAAGGATTTACCCTGCTTCGGGGCTCTCGTGAGTAGCTAAAACCCCTACTGCAACATCTAGCCTATTTGGTATATTTCTCCTCTCGGCATATGAATTGTACACGATGCTACATGAGCTGAACCGAGTTAGCTCTAAAAGGTTTTGGGGGAGAAAGAGAGGAAAGGGGAGCCGTGCCCGTGGCCGGCCGTCTGTGGCTTGGCTTTGGCCTTCCCCCTGATGCTCCTTATATAGGAGTAAGGAGGAGCCCAGGGACAAGAGGTGGCCCACATGCCACTATACATGTACTGTAGCTGAGATGACTACTGGGGTCTTGTCCGCACTGTTCACTACATCATGCAGCGCACTCTAGTCACATCATCGGCACTGTAGCCACGCTTGGTCACTTCCTGGACAGACACGACCCGTGCGGCGCGCGTCCTTATCTTGTCCACTTGCGCCTGTCTTCAGAATCATCCGTACCGGTCGGGGAAGTCGGGGGTGACGCCATGGCGGGGAAGCCGGGAGTGCCGCCATGTCGGGGAAGCCGGGGTGACGCCATGTCGGTGAAGCCGGGAGTGCCGCCATGTCGGGGAAGCCGGGAGTGGCGCCATGTCGGTGAAGCCGGGAGTGCCGCCATGTCGGGGTAGCCGGGAGGGGCGCCATGTCAGTGAAGCCGGGGGTGCCGCCAAGTCGGGGAAGCCGGGTGACAAGGGGTGTCCCCATCCATACCCATGACTGATAGCCTAGGGTTAGATTTATGAGGTAGAGAACGCGTAGTGTTAATAGATTCGTCGGCTGACAAGCGGGAGTTACCCAGGTTCAGGGCCCTCGACTGAGGTAACACCCCTACTTCCTGCCTGTCTGTATTGATTGCGAATATGCGGTGAATACAATGGTCTAGCGAGATGTGGATCTCGCTAGGATTTGGTGGTTCTGGTTGGGCGTGTCCTTGATCGGCTACCCTCATGTCCCTTATATAGTGGTACAGGTCTCGGGTACGTAATCGATTAGGACTACAAGTATGGAAAGTTCAACCGACTATGTCTATCTATGGTAAGAATCTTTATCTTGGGCTTTGCTTGTTGGGCTTATTCAGTCTATCGACAATTGGGCTATAGTCATCATGTGCACCAGGTACCCACACGATTAGGTACCCATTTGGTATAACCTCGTCATTAGCCCCCGAGTGCTTGCCTAATTCGGAGAATCAGTCATGTACTCACTACATAGTGCACGTCTCATGTTTTATGTTTTATGCTTTTTGATAGTATTTTGTCTTTCGACTGTGATTTGTGACAAAGGATTTTGACTCAGTAGGCCTGGATTTACTCGATGAGTCGAGACCAGTTAACTGCACTTGAGCAAAACCTTACTTGTCTTCAATCAAGTTCGAGTCCTTGGGCTCGAACCTGGAACATACTGGACAGACTCGACTCAGGCCACTACGATCTTATTGATTCGTTCTGCAGTTTCAACTGTGCTACCCAGCGCGTCCGTCAGGATTTTCATCGCGTCTGTTGACACGGAAAGAATAAGGACTTAACACTGCCGGAGTGGTACTTAGCCCAGCTCGACTGATCGGCGGGTCTTACCTTTGCACTTTACGCATGCAGCATCCGAAGTGTTATCGACTGACATAATTCAGGAATTCTTTTGCATTTTTGATTTTGACTGAGGCAAGTCTTTTTTATTTCGATTGCCTATTTATGATTTTAAGAATCTATCGGGTGCGCGACAGTGCTCCCGATGGGAGTAGCCCCTGAGATTGTGATTTTTTACCTGTAATGAAGGATAATCTCAAAATTTGTTTTTTCTTACTTTTATGGCAGTTGAAGACTTTTTACTCGCGCCCGATGGGAGTACACTCGTCCACTCGAATAGTGTTCTGACTTAGTGCCTAGTCGAGAGACTTTTGCAAGTTCGCGCATGTTTATCCAGTCGACCCACTGTCAACTGAACTCTTATGATTCTGCTGCTTCTGCTAGCTTGGGTGACGTTACGCATGACGTCTTTGGCGTGTGCGCAGAGCCTATGACAAGACATGTCATTGTGGGCCCATTTGTTTGACCGCGGGAGACGCCGGTTCAGTTCTGATTTGACCGGGCGTGGCGAAATTTCCGCGGGCGTGATCATAACCTCCTCGTTTCACGCGCGTAGTGGGCGGCGTGGGCAGCGACGGTTGCCCTTTGATCACAACGCGTGGCTTGGTGATCTTGCGTGAACGGCTGAGATTACTTTGCGTGTTCTGGTAAATATTGTTCTCGCCGCCGTAAATTAATTTACCCTGGCATTTGCTTTCTTCTTCCTCAGTTCATCTTCTTCCTCTCGCGTGCTTGCTCTGCTCTTGCCCCTGCACTCCTTTTGCGCCATGGCCCCGAAGAAAAACTCCGGTGCACCTGCGCCTGCTTCCTCTGCCATCGTCGGCGAGAAAGGGAAGGAGATTTCGACTGCTGCATCCCTTATGGCGATTTCGAAGAAGATGACTGGAGATTGGGTTAAGTCCGCCATTACTGAAGAGAAGTTGGCGGCGTTTCGCCAATGTGGATTGCTTCCTTCGATGGACAAGCTTGCTGCCCGTGCTCCTTCCAACAGGGAAGTACTTCCCGAGCCTCTCCCCGATGAACGGGTATGTTTTGCGGAATTTCTTCCTCGCGGCTTTGGCTTTCCTCTACATGATTTTGTGCGCGGCCTTCTTTATGCATATGGGGTTCAGATTCACGATCTTACTCCTCAAGGTGTTTTGCACACTGCCTGCTTTGTGGTTTTGTGCGAGTGCTTTTTGGGAGTGTCTCTGAGCTGGGCTCTCTGGAAATCTATCTTTCGGGTGCAGTTTATGCATTGCGAGGGTCTCGCCTTTCCCACTGGAGGTTTCTGTATCGAGGTACGCGACGACTGCCCGTATTTTGACCTGATGGCAGTCGTCCCTGCTCCGAAATGGAGAAACAAATGGTTTTACGTTCCCATTGACCAGGAGGTAAAGCCATTGTTTTCGACTGGGAAACCTATTATGAAGACGAAAGCCTGGCAGCATTCTCTTTCGACTGAAGAAAAGGAGGAGGCCTCTCTTCTTATGGTTAAGGTGAAAGAATTGCTCAAAACCGTTACAGGTATTCAGCTGATCAACACCTTTGTGAAGCGTCGAGTGTGGCCCTTGCAACAACGTGCCCACCCCTTGTGGCGTTATGAGGGTCCACTTGACGTTACTCGTATGAGCGATGTGGAGTTGGCAGGTCATGTGTTTCATGATCATGTCGTATATTACCAGCGTCAAGCCTGATGACGTTGCTTCCTTCGACTTCTCCGTTATTCCTTTTAACCTTGGGACTCCCCTGCCTGAGGTACTTATGCAGCTTTTTAATTTGCTTATCTTTTCATGTGAGTACACATGTTTGATGTGCCTTTTTGCTTGGTTGTGATCAGGGGCATTTGACTGCTTCGACTCTTCCTCCCCTTCCTGAGTATGGTGACACAGAGGAGGCTCGTCAACTGGCCGAGTTGGACGCGACTGATGTTTTCCCGCTTGCGGCTGGCCTTTTTATTACTGGAGAGAGTGTTGCTGACGAGGAACATTCTTCCCAAGATGTTGAAGAGCCTGCAGCTGGACGTGCTATCAAACGTCGTCGTTTGTGCCGCGCCAAGGCTCCGGTTACTCAGTCGGAGAATATGGAGGAGAAAGTTCTTGAAGAATTTACCATTCCTTCCCCTGTGACCGGCGTTCCGCCTCTGGCATGCCAGTTGCCAGTTGCGGCGACTGCTGACAAGATGCCACTTGCTGCTGTTTCAACTGTTGGCCAGTCGACATCTGCTTCCTTCGACTGGGTAGAGCATGTAAGTCTCTTTTTTCGAGCTATGTTCTTTGTATGAATCAATCGTTTGTTTTGACATGTGCTGATATTTTTTGTGTAGCCTGTTGTAAGCGGCCTAGTTGTTGTTGGCCGGGCTTTTGTGCGAGCGGAGGAGGAACGAGTCGCCCTTCGTTCTAAGTTGGAAGAGATGAGCCGTAGGCGTTTCTGCTTCTGATGCTTCGTGATATTAAGCGTTTGTGCTTTCTGTAGATCTATGTTTTTAATATATGCTTATTTCAGAAGAGAAGCTTGCTATTGAAAAGCAACTGACTGCCCTGGAACATCAGCTTGTCGACCAGCGACTGCGTGCGGAAGATGAACTGGAGAGTGTTCGGCGTTCCGTCGCCAGTCGAGAAGAGGAGCACACTAAACAGTTGATTGACTTTATGCATGTTGTGGCAGGTTTGCGAGTTTATGCTGTGCGGATGCTCCTTTTTGCTTTCTCCTTCTATCGTCTTAGACTCCCTCTTTGCGTGTTTTGTAAAGGTTATTTCTCTTGTGTCCCTGACGATAACGCGAGGGGTGACTTGTCACTCGAGCATGTGACCGAGGAGCTGGGCAGGGCCCTCGAGCATATCAAGTGCTCCTTGGATATTTCCACTCGGACCCTTGGGGCTGTATTCACGGAGGTTCTACCATGGACGGAAGTTCCAACGACTGCTCAAGGATTTTCTGATATACTGGGTTCTGGTTCGACGACCATAAAGGATTGGGCACGTGACTTGGCGGTACGCGGCTCAGAGTCCGCCCTCAAGCTTCTTCTTGCGAATGGTGCGACTGCTGATTATGACGCCGTCCTTTCCGACTACCCTAAGAAACCAAATGGGAAACCTTTGGCTTTTAGGGGTGTATCAGATTCTGCTGCTCGTCTTGCTAGGGTTAGCATCTGTACGATGGAGCGTCGAGTAGCTGAAGTTTCCGCCATGCACAAGCCACGTAGGGGTAACCTAGCGTCTGCGCCCTGTGACTAGTCGTCGTTCTTTGATCTTTTGATGGCCTTGTAATATGATAATGTTTGCATGACGCTTATGATTTTGCCGTATTTGAACTGTACAATATGCTCCTTATATGATACCCTTTTTCGGCCATCCAGCCCCCGAGTCCATTGAGTGACGCTGGGCTATATGAAATTTTCCCGGTATGTTTGTTTATGAAAAAACAACTTGTATCTTCGGGTATACCTCAAAATTGTTCTAATTTTGAGATCTTCATCCCTCGAACACTCAGGCGGGATTTTATGTATATTTATTTTGATCGAGACCCAGCCCCCGAGCCATTCGGGTGGGTTGTAGATATACGATGAGAGGTATGCGAAAATATTTATAAAGAAGTATCATCTTTATTGAAGATATTTGACCAGCAGACCGCCTCATTAAAAACCTTCCAGTCCCCTTAGGTACCCTGGTAAGGAAAAGAGCGTGTCTGAAATCTGCTGGCCCTTTTGATATATTTGAGCTCTATTACATCAGTTGGTTGTGAGGCCTACACATAGAAGCGACGCAGGTGCGCCACATTCCATGGATTATGCGATAGTTCTCCCGTCTGGACATGCTTCAGTCGATAAGCGCCTCCCTCAATGACTTCGGTGATGATGAACGGTCCTTCCCATGGTGATGCTAGCTTATGCACCTTTTTCTGCTTCAGTCGAAGTACTAAGTCTCCCACCATGAATGTTCTGGGACGAAGGCGTCGACTGTGATAATTTCTGAGATCTTGCTGGTAAACAGCCGTGCGGGCCAGGGCCGTGTCACGTGCCTCGTCGAGTAAGTCCATTGTGTTTTCTTGTGACTCGTTTGCTTCATCTTCATTGTATGCTTCGACTCTTGGAGCATTGAATCTCACCTCCGGTGGCAGGACTGCTTCTGCTCCGTAAACCATAAAAAATGGGGTAAACTGGGTTGAAGCATTTGGGGTTGTACGTAAACTCTAAAGTACCGCCGGGAGTTCGTCAACCCAAGCTCCCGCGGCTCTTTTGAGTGGAACCAGTAACCTTTTCTTGATGCCTGTGCACACAAGGCCGTTAGCTTTTTCGACTTGCCCGTTGGACTGTGGATGCGCCACCGATGCATAATTTAGCGTGATATCTCACTCTTTGCAAAAAGTTCGGAATTTTTCAGCTGTGAAATTTGTGCCGTTATCCGTGATAATGATGTTTGGAACACCAAACCGGTATACTATGGATTTTATGAAATTGACCGCCGTAGTTGCAGTTGAATTTGTGATTGGGACTGCTTCAATCCATTTTGTGAGCTTGTCGACTGCCACCAGTAAGTGGGTATGTCCTCCAGGTGATGATTTTTTGAGTGGTCCTACCATATCCAATCCCCACTGGGCAAAAGGCCATGTCAGTGGTATGATTTTGAGCGCCGATGCCGGTGCATGAGGTTTGTTTGCGAATTTTTGACATCCGATGCATCGTTTGACTATATCTTCTGCGTCTTTGAGTGTGGTAGGCCAGTAAAACCCTGCTCTGAATGCTTTGGCTACGAGCGACCGACTGCCAGCGTGATGCCCGCAAGTTCCTGCATAAATATCGCGAAGTATAGTTTTGCCATCTTCAAACTCTACACATCTCTGAAATATACCTGAGATGCTCCTTTTGTAAAGTTCACCGTTTATGATGGTGTATGCTTTGGCACGACGGGCTACCCGTCTGGCTTCTGTTGCGTCGTCTGATAGCTCCTCTCGAAGTAAGAATGCCAGTATTGGCTCAGTCCAAATTGGAGTCACATGATCGCCTTGACATAGAAGTACTTCGATTGGAGGGTCTGTCATGTTTGGTGCATTGTCCTTTGTTGCTTCCGTCGTGGTTGGTGCTGACCGCTGTTTGTGAATGGATCTGTGCTCGATACGCTCTAGGAAAACGCCGGGTGGAACCTGGGCTTTAGTCGAGCCGATGTTGGCCAATGTGTTTGCTTCTTCATTGCTCTCCCGTCCGATGTGTCGTAGTTCGCATCCATCGAAGTCTACTTCTAATTTGTTATAGAGATCACGATATGCAATCATGTTGTCCGCTATGGCGTCGCATATTTTCGTTGTTTGCTGTACGAATAGATTTGAGTCACCATATATCATCAGTCGAGTGCATCCCAAAGCTTTTACCATACGCATGCCATGTATCAATCCTTCATATTCGGCTTCATTGTTCGATGGCCTTGCAAAGTCCATTTATAGAACGTACTTCAACTTGTCGCCCTTGTGTGATATGAGCACGACACCTGCACCTGCGCCTTCATTCTTCTTAGACCCATCAAAGTACATCGTCCAAAAGTTAGATACGTCTGGTATTCCTGGCAGTTGAGATTCTATCCACTCGGTGGTGAAATCTGGCAGGACTTGAGCTTTGATGGCTTTCGGGTGATCGTACGTGATTCCCAGGGGTCCCAGCTCGACAAGCCATTTTGCCACCCGTCCAGTTGCATCTGGGTTTGTGAGTATATCTCCTATTGCGGATTTGCTGATCACCGTGATTGGGTGTTCTGTGAAGTAGTGTCTTAACTTTCTTGTTGTTATGAATACGGCATAAGCCAGTTTCTGGAAGTGTGGATATCTTTGTTTGGATAGAGACAAGACCTCGCTGACATAGTAGACTGGCATTTGTACGCTTTGAATTTTTCCTTATTCCATTCGCTCGACTATTAGGACCGTACTCACCACCCTGTTTGTTGCTGCCACATACAGGTACAATGGTTCCTTTTCTTTTGCCGCTGCTAGTATGGGGGGTTTGGTGAGCATTCGCTTGAGATCGATAAAGGCTGCTTCAGCTTCGTCGGTC
Organism: Poa annua; assembly: GCA_026929855.1. NCBI lineage: Eukaryota > Viridiplantae > Streptophyta > Magnoliopsida > Poales > Poaceae > Poa > Poa annua. The sequence goes on from CM049433.1 coordinate 81,655,891, forward strand.
CACTCGAATTTATCCGATTTCTTCATCAATCGATATAGTGGTAGTGCCTTTTCGCCTAATTTGCTGATGAATCGACTAAGGGCTGCTACCCGTCCTGTCAACTGATGTACTTCATAGAGCTTGGTAGGCCTTTGCATGGTTAATATGGCCTGTATCTTTTCTGGATTTGCCTCAATTCCGCGAGCTGATACTAAGTATCCCAAAAGTTTTCCGGCTGGGACGCCGAAAGTACACTTGTCTGGGTTTAACTTTATGCTATACCCTCGGAGGTTGTCAAATGTCTCCTGTATGTCGGAGAGTAATGTATGTTCTTCCTTTGATTTGATAACTATGCCGTCGACGTAAACTTCAGCATTTTTGCCAATTTGCGTTTTCAAGCAATTTTGCATCATGCGCTGGTAAGTGGCGCCTGCGTTCTTGAGGCCAAAGGGCATGGTGGTGTAGCAATATACTCCGAGTGGAGTTGTGAAGGCCATCTTTTCCTCATCTTCGACTTTCATCTTTATCTGATGATATCCTGAATATGCGTCTAGAAATGACAGTCGCGCGCATCCTGCAGTGGAGTCGACGATTTGGTCGATACGGGGTAGTGGAAAATGATCTTTTGGGCAGCATTTGTTGAGCCCTGTGAAGTCGATGCACATCCTAGTTGTAGTTGTCTTCTTCTTTTCAACTATCACGGGGTTGGCTACCCATTCTGACTTTTTAATCTCTCGGATGAAGTTTGCTTTGAGCAGCTTATCTACATGTTTCTCTATAGCTTCTCTTTTTGGCCATGACACACGACGTACTGCTTGTTTGACCGGTCTAGTTCCTGTACTGAGTTGGAGAGAGTGCTCGGCGAATTCCCTAGGTATGCCTGTCATGTCGGCTGCACACCAGGCAAACATATCCCAGTTCTCACGGAGGAATTCGACGAGCGCGCTTTCCTATGCGGGTGGTAGACTTGACGACACCTTGACTGTCTTTGCGGGATCATTTGGATGTATCTGGTGCATTCGTGTATCATCTGCGGCGTTAAATGTGTTCTTAACTGCTTGTTTCTTATAATCTGGCATATATGTTGCGTCGCTGGTGAGCGATAGCTCTTCAAGTGTTTGTTCTGCTCTGAACGTCTCAGAGATTTTATTGAAATCACGGTCGCAGGCGTCTGACCTTTGAAAGTTTCTATTGATTGTGATCACTCCTTTTGGACCTAGCATTTTCAGTTGAAGGTATGCGTAGTGTGATACCGCCATGAATCGAGCTGGTCGCCCCAGTATGGCATGATATTGTGACTTCCAGTCGACAACTTCAAACTCAATTGACTCAGTTCTGAAATGTGTCGCGTCTCCAAATGTGACATCGAGCTGTATCGTGCCTTTGGGTACGATAGCTTTGCCTGGAAGTATAACATGGAAGGTGTTTGTGGATGGCGGTAAGTTTTTGACTGACCTGTTCATTCGGCGTAATGTGTCAGCGAAGAGGATGTTGATGCCGCTCCCTCCATCCATGAAAATTTTAGTCATGGCGTAACCACCAATTTGAGCATCAAGTACAAGAGCGGCGTGGCCTGGTCTATAAACGGATGGTGGATGGTCTTCTCGACTAAATGTGATCACTGTTTCTGACCCACGCAAAAATTCTGGTACGGCTGGTGGTGCCATAACCGCCATGTTAACATGTCGAGTGTGAACTTTTTGTTGCCTGTTAGAGGGTCGTCCTTTCTGAATCATATGCATTTATTCTTGACGTATTGGATATTGCTCTGTTGCATCTTGTGGTACGTGATATACTGCCCCTGTGAATTGGCTGCCTGGATTGTATGATGGAGGAGGTGGAAGTGCTGCGACTGGCTGCGCTGGCGTAGGTGCCATGTGTGCTGGTGTATCCCTTCTGAGCCGTTTCATATATTCGGCTGCCAATTGTTCGAATTCACGACTGAAGAAGCCCACCAGCAAAGCACAAGGTGAAGAGTTTTACCATAGATAAACATAGTCGGTTGTACTTTCCATACTTGTAGTTCTAGTCGGTTACGTACCCGAGACCTGTACCCCTATATAAGGGACAGGAGGGTAGCCGATTAAGGACACGACTAACCAGAACCACCAAACCCTAGCGAGATCCGCATCTCGCTGGACCATTGTATTCTCCGCATATTCATAATCAATACAGACAGGCAGGAAATAGGGGTATTATCTCAGTCGAGGGCCCTGAACCTGGGTAACTCCCGCTTGTCAGCCGACGAATCTACTAACACTACGCGTTCTCTAACTCATAACTCTAACCCTAGGCTATCAGTCATGGGTATTGATGGGGACACCCCTCGTCAATTGGCGCCGTCTGTGGGAACAGGTAGTGTTGGATCTACGGATTTTTCGGTCCCAGCTTCAAACGGCCACTCGCCGACTTCATCAGAGGGATACACATCGGTGACTTCAGATCGCATCCAGACCACAGGCAACCACACGCCAAGATCACCAACAGCTACGCTAAAGAGGATCAAGCCCTATTCACCAGAAGCACAAGAAAACTATTCCAGTCTCGACGCAGGATTCGATCTAATCGTTGGTAAGTATAACTTTTTCGTTGATCAGTTTGGTGTGCAGGACTTGACCGGCCAGATCGTGACTGAAACACCCGAGGAGAAGTCGACTGCAATCGCATTCTCGGCAGACAAAGAGGTCACCTCATCACGGATCGACTCGATCCCATCGAACAAATCCCCGATCTCCTCCATGTCATCACGAGAATTCTACAAACTCGTGACAGAAGAATTCCCTGAAGACGAAGCTCAATCGATTTACCATATCAATCCAGTCGAAGCACCAGCCACCATAACCATTACAGCAGAAGACGCCAGAACTACTTCATCACAGATCAGCCCGATCTCACCGCTAGGATCTCCCACTGACTCCATGACAACAAAAGAACTCGAGGATTACGTGACTCAAAATCAATTAGACAAGGAAGTACAGCCTGAGCTTCAAACCAGTACCGGCGAAAGTATAGATCCACTCGATGAAACACGCGACCTCATACGGGCAGAGGATCCAGAAGACAGCATTCGTATGACGGCTTCACCGATTACGACGAACCTCCTGAGCAGTCGCTTGAGACGCGTGTCAGTGACAACGCTCAGATCAGCAAAAACCAAAGATCAGACACGAACTGGGATGGCGAAATTGAATCAATGACTGGCATTGACAGCACACACACGCATGCCTCCCGGTCATACCACAGCAGGTCTACGTCGCGTTTAGTGCAGAAACCTCGGCGGCCGCTGCCAGTCGAAGGCCTACGGAATTTCCCTATGAAGTTACGTTGCAAGACGGCGTGACAAAATTAAACATAACAGCAGAAACAGCGGCAAAGGTAGACAAAATTATCGCGGACTGCACCATGATGCCAGCAGATGCAACCAACGAAGAGATTATGACATATAATTACTTCAACTGGCAAGAAACAATGCGACTGAATCAGTACAGGGCAATACTCGAAGAAAGAAGGAGGCAGTCAAGCATCTCAAGTGAACGCAGGCGACAGCTATCCCTTAGCTCCACAGGAGCGACGGAAGGAGGACGCAGGTCCAGACTCGCAAGAATCCCGGAAAGAGAAAGATCAGAAGTCACTCGGAATCTAGAACACTCATTCATGACGCTAGACTCTGAGGGTATACTCCTGCGCAAAACAGGCGAGGGCGCACTCATGTCAATAGGAGCATACCTTCAAGAAAATAAATCTCCAACAGGGGGTGCAGCGGAAGAATTATACCTCCAACAGATGAAAGCCTTGGCAATTGTGGCAAAAGAACTCGCAGAAGGAAGAAGCCAAGGGCGCAGCCGAAGCCGCTCACGAAATCATCGCAGTCGCAGCCCTCCACGAAATAGCGCAAGAAGGAACTCCAGTCGCCACCGATCAAGAAGCCAATCGCGAAGCAGGTCCAGAAGGTCAGACAGCAGGGAATCAGGTGACAATCGCAACATCGGATCATGCGGGGCACAGTGTTTCACTCGGCGAATCCGCCATGTCGGGGAAGCCAGGAGTGCCGCCATGTCAGGGAAGCCGGGGGTGCCGCCAAGTCGGGGAAGTCGGGAGTGCCGCCATGTCGGGGAAGTCGGGGTGAGGCCGAGGTCAGGGAAGCCGGGAGTGCCGCCAAGTCGGGGAAGCCGTGATGAGGCCGAGGTCGGGGAAGCCGGGAGTGCCGCCAAGTCGGGGAAGCCGGGGTGACGCCATGTCGGCCCGAGTTGCATTTCTTTGCCTATCACTTTATCTTTCACCCCCTCACTCGTTTAACTTCTCTTTTTCCTCTAAGGTAAGCATAATAACATCATAATCTTGGGGTACCGGGGATTACATCCCCGACACTAGTCCCCGAGGCTGCGGAGGACTCGCAGAGTCGCGCGCAGACTTAGCAAAATAACAATATCATCGTCTTCACATACTCCTCCTTGTACCTGCAAAAATACAATCATATGCCGGTTCCTTAGCCACTCTGGGCGTTTTACCGACATAGATGTCTTCAGTCACTGCTGGTTTGACGTAAGGGTACCTCGGGTGTCTCGGATGTCCGGTAGCCACTCTGGGCACTTACAGACATAGATGTCTCCAGCCACTGCTGGTTTGACATAATGGTATCTCGGGTGTCTCGAATGTCCGGTAGCCACTCTGGGCACTTACCGACATAGATGTCTCCAGCCACTGCTGGTTTGACATAATGGTATCTCGGGTGTCTCGAATGTCCGGTAGCCACTCTGGGCACTTACCGACATAGATGTCTCCAGCCACTGCTGGTTTGACATAATGGTATCTCGTATGTTGTCTTTGGCTAACCAACACAAACGATGATCTGAGATATGGAAAGATGCCGTGATACTGTGGCAAACCGAAATAAACGGCGATCTGGGATATGGAATGATGCCGTGATACTGTGGCGAACCGACATAAACGGTGATCTGGGATATGGAAGGATGCCGTGATACAGTGGCGAACCGAAATAAACGGCGATCTGGGATATGGAATGATGCCGTGATACTGTGGCGAACCGACATAAGCAACAACTTGGTATGATATGCCATTATAACTCGGCAAGCCGATACCAAAGACTATCCATGATATATACTGAGACGATAATAACTATAAGATGGATCCAAGATAACCGACATGATAACCGACATAACCAAGACCATTGGCATGAATATTCTCTTGGTAACACCGATATCATCTTTCAATGTTAGTTCATGCACATATATATTTAACAGGAATAATGACTCTATTTAATTGACCATACCAAGTCTAGCACAAGACAGAAATTACAATGATCCGAGAAGCTATGCACTATGATGCTGACTCGGTTTTCAAACCGAGTCCCCGAGCCATTTCAGAGATCTAGCAGAAGGAACAGAATGCACTGGTGGGCCAATCCCCGGGTCAAGACATCTTGCTCCGGGCAAAACACACAGACAACATACGCCGAATTACTTTCTAGACCGAGTTCCCGAGTATGATTTCATGTTTACTACACTCCACAACCTCTGCTCTTGACTACCATTCTAGGCGTTCGTTAGTCGAGTCACAAGATTATATCCGATAGCATACATTAGTTGAACTTTGAAACAAGGTTGAAAGCCTATCCGGCATACAGACGACACAGACAACAACATGCAACGACGAACAAGGCAGTCCCCGAGACTCACCTCGGGGTGCCGGCATACAAACGATACAGGAATAACCGACATGATACATAAGTATAAAGAAGAGGCAGTCCCCGAGTTCATCCCGGGATGCCGACATATAAACAACTCGGAATAAACAGGCACAAACCACATGCATACAGATAAATTAACTCCCGAATTGTTCTACCGACTTAGGATGAAAAGCATAACTGACCGGTGAGCCAGTCCCCGGGTCAAGACATCTTGCTCCCGGCGAAAAACAATAAGGATGATACGAAGGGGGCAGTCCCCGAGTTACTCTCAAGATTAGCCAATTGCACGGTACAGACGAATATACTCACGGAGCATTGGTGCGGTCGGGATCGACGGAGCCGACATGACCCGGGCAACTGTCGGGGAGTTACCCGGGATCCGTCGATGATGAGCGCAGATGCAGGCTGCGCCGGCCTCCGCTCGCAGCGGCGAGTCGGGGTGCAAGGACAATGGTAATGCCGAGTCCCCGCGTTGATGAAGAAGGTCCCGTCCGAATTTAGTCCAGCAACCGCCACTGTCAGCCCCATGGTGGGCGCCAACTGTCGTCGTGGCGAACAACAGATGCCTACGAGTAGGCTAATTTGTGGGGCCGGGTGGACGCTAGAGGATTCGGGGAGGGATAGCGCGAAGGGATCGCACACGGAAGAACACTTGAACACAAGGATTTACCCTGCTTCGGGGCTCTCGTGAGGAGATAAAACCCCTACTGCAGCATCTAGCCTATTTGGTGTATTTCTCCTCTCGGCATATGACTTGTACACGATGCTCCATGAGCTGAACCGAGTTACCTCTAAGAGGTTTTGGGGGAGAAAGAGAGGAAAGGGGAGCCGTGCCCGTGGCCGGCCGTCTGTGGCTTGGCTTTGGCCTTCCCGCTGGTGCTCCTTATATAGGAGGAGCCCAGGGGACAAGAGGTGGCCCACATGCCACTATACATGTACTGTAGCTGAGATGACTACCGGGGTCTTTTCCGCACTGTTCACTGCATCATGCAGTGTACTCTAGTCACATCATCGGCACTGTAGCCACGCTTGGTCACTTCCTGGACTGACACGACCCGTGCGGCGCGCGTCCTTGTCTTGTCCGCTTGCGCCTGTCTTCAGAATCATCCGTACCGGTCGGGTAAGTCGGGGGTGACGCCATGGCGGGGAAGCCGGGGGTGCCGCCAAGTCGGGGAAGCCGGGGGTGGCGCCAAGTCGGGGAAGCCGGAAGTGCCGCCATATCGGGGAAGCCGGGGTGAGGCCGGGGTCAGGGAAGCCGGGAGTGCCGCCAAGTCGGGGAAGCCGTGATGAGGCCGAGGTCGGGGAAGCCGGGAGTACCGCCAAGTCGGGTAAGCCGGGGTGACGCCATGTCGGCCCGAGTTGTATTTCTTTGCCTATCACTTTATCTTTCACCCCCTCACTCGTTTAACTTCTCTTTTTCCTCTAAGGTAAGCATAATGACATCATAATCTTGGGGTACCGGGGATTACATCCCCGACAGCCCACTTCCTTACCCCCCTTCGTCTCTCTGGAGCAGCAGCATCGGCAACAACCTCCCACCACGAAGGTTTGTCGTCTTCTCGATTTAGAACGGGGATGAGGTCCAGAGAGGAGAACGGCCGCCGAGCGAGCTACACTAAGGGACCCATCGGCACCGCCCACATCCTCCATGGAGTTCCCCATCTTGGAACAGCATGTAGTCAGATCTTCTAAGGTCAAGCTGACATGACATCTGCGCTCTCTCGTTGCCGCCTCCACGACGGACGCGTACCGCCGCTTCTCTCCGCTCGCCTGCATTCTCATCCGGCCGCCGCTCCTAGGTCTAGCGGCCACGACGCCGTGGCCTTCATCCTCGCCAAGTACAGGAGGTCGAATTCGAGCGCATCTTTGTTCGTCGTTCCACTAAGCCTGATGCCCCTGCATCCCCGCTCGTGCCAGACTGCCTAGAACGACCCATTAGGCTGGCGGTGCCTGACCGATGGTTCTCTGCTCCGAGCCGAGCGAGGAGGAAGCGCCGTCGTGTTCGTGGAGGGGAGAGGGAAAAAAGAACGAACGGTACGATGGCATATAAGTACATAATATGCTATTTGGTGGGAGGGTAAAATCGGAAACAAAAATGACGACAGCAAGAAAGTTTCCTCCCTTTATTATTAGGTATAGATATAGATTAAGACTCAATGTCTAGTATGTCTGTGTTTAGATAGACCACTAGGAGTATAAACATTTTACAAAATGAAATCTCCTGCTTCTCTCAACACAATTTATGGCGTAAGGAAGTCTCACCCCGTGGAGCATGCCTTCTTTGAAACCTTGAGTATGTTTTTTTTTTTTTTTTTTTTTGAAACCGGGCAAGAGGCTTGTCTTTTCATTGATATAGAAGAAGTGAATTGGCCAGTTTATAAGGGAAACCGGCCGAAAACCGGATACAACAACACAACGCACCACGCCGGCCCCCGAGGCCACGCACCACACAAGTCGACGGCCTAACCACCCAAGTGGCCAAGGACGACACCACTACTCCTCAACGCAACAGCGGAGGCGAAAAACCCGGAGCCGCCGCTCCGACATCCACACTGGCCACGAGGCCACGCACCACACAGGTCGACGACGAAACCGCCCAAGCAGGAAAGGCCGACACCCACACACCTCAACGCGACGCAGCGGAGGCGAGATCGGAGCCGCCGCTCCGACATCCACGCCGGCCCCAAGGCCGCGCACCACCTAGCCGAAGACGAGAAGATCGTCACCGCAGACCACCAAACACCCCCACTGGTCCCTCTGGTTGGCGTAACATTCAAGATGAGGTCTCAAGGGGAATGCGACGCCGAAGCGCCGCCCTCGCCCGATCCACGAAGGATCTAGGGTTTCCCCCGAAAGTTTCCAGACGAGAAGTGCGAGCACCGCCATGACGACGCCTTCAAGAAGGAAGTGACGCCCAAGACGTCACCGTCGCCCGTCCTGATCGACGACCAGGGCAAGGTTTTCACCCGGCAGAGAAACACGAAACCCCCCACCCGCCCACACGGGGACCGGCCAGCCCACCAACACAGACCCGCACGCAGACACCGTCAACCCCGCGCGCCCGACGATCCACGGCTAGCAAGCAGAGCTAGGCGCCGGGGCCTAGGTCTGCCTCGCGTTGAGCCACCTCCTAGCTCAACTCGACACCACCACCAAGTCCGGGGCCGCCGCCCCGACGTCCAAGTGCTGCAGGACAGCTGCACGCCCAGCCGCGCACGCGCGCTGCCGCTCCCGAATCCGACGCGACGTGCCGTCAAAGGGAAGCCGGCCGGGATGCCTCTACCTCCCGCCGACCGCGTCACAACCGCAACTGCAAGCCCACCTCCAACCACCAGAGATGAAGCCCAGAAACCGTCGAACTCCACCGGAGCTCCGCACCACGCGGAGGCACCCGACCAGAGACGGACGGCACCTCCCAGCACCATGCCGGCAGGAGCACCAAACTTCGAACTCCAGCCGCCGCACCGCCCCGAAGCAGCCACGCCGACCGCCGCCACGACACCACCACAGGCCGCCGCCCGAAATCCACCACCGCCGGCCGGCCGCGCCGCAGACGCAGATCAATGGCGACACCACCGCGCAGCACCAGGGAGGCGCGACGCGCTGGGAGACGGTTTCTTAAGAAACTGAGTATGTTTTTTTGCACAATCTCTAATTTCTTAAGAAACTGAGATGGTTAAAGAAAGATATTTTGTAGAGATAAAAATAGAATTACGAAAATATTGTTTCTTTTTCCTCGACCTCGCACACGCACCATCTCCGTCTGCTCCAGTTCGCACCGTATCAGATGGACATCACACTTTGCCATGCTAGTGCGCGCACATGAAATCCTACACGATGAGTGCACACTTCTTAAGTAACATGCAAATCTATCCGTCTAGTAAAATTTACCACATCATAATTGAATATATAGTTCCTCGGTCGAATCCTCGAGGTGACTAATTAAGGCCCCGATTGGTTGGTCGTTTCAGACCCATAAAGCATCGAAAGAATATGAGGATCACTAGATGTCCCACTTTTTATATGGCAAATTCCGTTGTTTTGAAACGGGGGAAATTCTCCGGGTTCCCAAGCGGGGCCTAAAAAAGGGAAGTGAAACCCTTCTGACGTTTCTCTATCCATCATGTACTTCATCTGTTTTAAATTAGATGAATTACATATGTCTTAAAACGGATGTACGTAGACATGTTAGACGTTTAGATAAAACCACTGTTAGATAAATATAAGTCATCTATCTTGGAACGGGGTGGGTAGTACACAATTAGACACCATGCAAATGGAAATCGGTTAGACATGTGACCTGTTAAGGTACATTGGTTCTTCACCCTCCACAATCCAGACACTCAATGATCTTTCCATTATAGCGTTTTGAACAATGTTTGAAGAAGGTGTTCAGTAATTGTGCGAACTGCGACGAAATCCTTCCAAGGATTCACTTCGCGAAGGTCCATGCAGGGCCGGCTTAAGCCCAGTGCGAGAAGTGCGACCGCTCGGGGCCCGACAAAAATTGGGGCCCATTATAGATATATGGTATGTATATACTACTTCCGGTCCTGAATAACTGTCGCGGAGACAGCGAAGCAATAGTACAGAGCTGCATGCATCTTACGACAGTTTTTCCGGATCAGACGAGTATATTAGAGAGTAAAGGAAATAAAATAGAGGCCCAGCAAGCAACTAATTCGTCCAGCCCAGCAAGGCAGCAGGCAGGCAAGCAGCCACTCCCACGCACGGAACGCTGCTCGGTTAGTCGGTTGCCCTTTGGTTTTCTTTCCACGATCTTCTCTCATTTCTGGAGAGAACGAGGCGTCCTTCCCCAACCAGAGACGGAGAGGCATGGACACCTGCGCACCGCGGCGACCAGAGATCAAATCGGGCGAGATCAAGATCTTCATTCAGATTTCTAAAGGTAATCCGTAATCCCATATCAATTCCCGAATCCTGATTGAATTCTGGGCGAATTTTTCTCCGTTCATGCTCTAAACTCTCCTCATTTTCTGATTTGGTATTAGTCTTTCTCACTTGCAGCAGCGGAGAGAGGTTTCTCAAAACTGGAGCTACTGAAAAAATATTTGAGGTCAACAATGTCTCAAGAAAGACTGAATGGTTTGACCATGTGTTACATTGAGAAGAATACGCTGAATAGTATTGATCTTGACACTCTCATTGATGATTTTGCATCAAAGAATGCACAGAGGTCTCGTTTCTCATGATTAATGGAGGTTAGCGAGCTATTTCTATATGTTTTTTTTTCATTGTACCTTCTATGATATTTGATTTGGAACAAAGGCGAGAAAAATATTAGTTTTATGAGTATATGGCAATTGTATCTATTCATGTATGGAATCAGATTTTTTTTCATTATTGAGCCCATCGGTGAAGTTCGCACCGGGGTCTTTGAAATCGATGAGCCGGCCCTAGGTCCATGCGCGCGGGCTACGCTGCTGACACGTGTCAAAATTTCGTTCGCTTTCGCTCCCCACCTTTCCTCCGCGCGTGACAAGTGGCGGCTGCCTGGTGGTGCGCAGAGTGTTGTAGGTGCATTTATTTTGATATTCGTTTTTTTCAAAATGAAATATCTTGATAACCGTTTATCCGAATTACGATCCGTTTTCACTTTTGAACTAATCGGGTCGAGATATACAAAACATCTCATGGTGATAGGTTTCGATAAACTTTTTTTTTACTTTGGAATATGTATAGTTCATACAACCTGTTATGTAGTTGTACGTACAACTGAATCTGAGTATAGTTGTACGTACAACCTGATCTGTGTACTTGTACGTTCAACCTGATCTGTACAACCTGATCTGTGTATTTGTACGACCTGATCTGTACAACCTGATGTGTATAGTTGTACGACCTGATCTGTACAACCTGGTCCGTGTAGTTGTACGTACGACCCGGTCTGTATAGTTGTACTATGTAAGTTTGTGTTTGTACATAGTGTTGTGTGGTGTTTGTATAACTTATTTAGAACTGGATCTGGATCTGCATCTAGATCTAGATCTGGATCTGGGATATTTTGTGTATCCACGTGACGACAGCAGGTCGCGCGGGGCGCGAAACAGCAAAAGAGGACCATATAATGGGCCAATGCATTGCACGGCAACGGAAGTCTGGCCCAGTGGGCTACATAGACTAGTAGCAGCAGGGACGTCCATATCTCTCGATCGTCAATTCTCGGGAAAACAAAATTCGATCGTCGAGCGTATCTCACGACGGGGATACTTTGCGGTCAATTTCCAAAACTCATGTATTTGCCCTATTAAATGCCTGATACAGTACATAGTACGTGGAACATGAACCCATGCCGTGTACGGCAAAGAAGCTACGTGGAAGGACCTCCGTCAGAGAACAAACCGAAGCCGCCGCGTTGTCTGTCTGCTCATGTTTTCCTTGGTTTTTCTCCGGTGCACGTGCACTTTTGACCCCATGCCGTGGCGGCGAGACCTCACCGGACAAACAAGAAATCCGATCCGACGGCGGAGGCTGCTCTTGGTTTTCGTCCAGAGAAGAGAAGGGCCGGGAAGGCGAGTGCGTGTTCCTGCCGCTGACCACACGATACCCATCGATCCCCGCAGCATAGTGCGGACAAAACTGACGTCCTGCCTCATCCGTTAGATCCGAATCCGACGGCTGTGGACCGGCATCGGCCCCTCACTGTCGAGCTCAGCTTTCCGAGGCTATGAAAAGTCACAGCATAGTTCGGTTTCTGTACACGCGTATGAAACCGAGCCTCTCGGCAGCTCGCTCGAGTCTTCTTCCCCGCTAGCTTCCGCTTTCGACGAGCTCCCCCGCTCCGTCCCTGTCCATTTATAGCCTCCTCGAAAGCGCGCCGGGAGCTAGTGAGTGTACTACGTACTAAAGCTAAGCAGCGTCACTTCCATCCATGGCCGCTGGTCTCTCCGGCTCCACCGCCATGACGAGCTTCGCCGTCAAGAACCCGCTCCTCGCGGCCGCCGCCGCCGCGCGCTGCCGGACGCTGCCTTCCCTAAACCCGCTCCCGTTCTCGCCCTTCACGCGGACGCCGCGCAGGCGCGGGCTCGCGACCGTCACGTGCTTCGTGCCGCAGGTCGGGCAGGCGCCCGCGGGCCCGGCGGCTCCGGAGCCGGCGACGGTGCCCGTGCCGATGCCGATGCCTTCGCTGGAGGAGGAGGCGGCGGCCGCGGCGTCGCGCCGCGTGGCGGAGAGGAAGGCGCGGAAGCTGTCGGAGCGGCGGACGTACCTGGTGGCCGCCGTCATGTCCAGCCTCGGCGTCACCTCCATGGCCGTCGCCTCCGTGTACTACCGCTTCGCCTGGCAAATGGAGGTACGTGCTCCACTCCACCAACCACGCGCGACCGTTCGTTCGTTCTCGCTATCTTTCCTCGTTATTACCGTACCGTTACTGCATCTCAGTGGCCAAGTCGTCGGTAGCTAGCCGCAGTTAAAGCACGGCGACAGTTGAGTCTGTTTGACGACTAACTCGATCTAGTGCCGATCGAACTGTGCGTGCAGGGCGGCGAGGTGCCGATGACCGAGATGCTGGGCACCTTCGCGCTCTCCGTCGGCGCAGCGGTAAGCTCTCGCCCTCTTGTTGCTACGACGAAGAAGAAGACATACAGTAGTAGCTAAACACTAAACTCTGACGCTCGCGCGCACTTGATTATTAGGTCGGGATGGAGTTCTGGGCGCAGTGGGCGCACCAGGCGCTGTGGCACTCCTCGCTGTGGCACATGCACGAGTCGCACCACCGCCCCCGCGACGGGCCCTTCGAGCTCAACGACGTCTTCGCCATCATCAACGCCGTGCCGGCCATCGCCCTCCTCGCCTACGGCTTCTTCCACCGCGGCTTCGTCCCCGGACTCTGCTTCGGCGCGGTAAGCCTAAAACCCCTGCAGCAGCTTGCAGCCCGACCCCAAACCACCTGCCAGAACAATAATCCGATTAGGATCTGACCCTCCACGTGTCCGCCTCCTACAGGGCCTCGGGATTACGCTTTTCGGCATGGCCTACATGTTCGTCCACGACGGCCTCGTCCACCGCCGCTTCCCCGTCGGCCCCATCGCGAATGTACCCTACTTCCGCCGAGTGGCTGCGGCTCACAAGGTACCCACCTCTTCTTATTCTTACCTTACCATAAACCATGGCAGCCGCACCAACTTGTGAATTCTTTGCTGATCACGCGTGTGTGGTTTTGGCGATGCCGCGTCCAGATACACCACATGGACAAGTTCAAGGGCGTACCGTATGGGCTCTTCCTGGGACCCAAGGTGAGTGCGAGGCTCCTGCATCCATGGCGCCTATCGTTTTGTCATCTTCTTCCCCGTGCACGCCTGTGCTGTCACCACTGAGCCCAAGTGACCAGTACAGGACGAGCACTCCGATCTTCCTTGTAAAACGTCCGTCTCAACGCGCGCGTGTGTGGTTGTGGTGAATGCAGGAGCTGGAGGATGTTGGTGGCCTCGACGAGCTGGAGCAGGAGCTCGCTAGGATCAACCGGACTCGGAGCATTTGAAGTCTGATCTTGAAGGTTCTCAACTAGGAGAAGAAAACGGAAATCCATTCTATGATTCTTGTTTTTTTGGCGGTTGCTATTGATTCAATTGATGGTACACTGGGGAAGCAGCGTCCACTGTCCAGAACCAGCAGCAATCTGATGATCAGATGGTGGTGCTGGTGGTGGTGTACTCCCGTTTAGCTGGCTGCACGGGGCGTGGCTGTGACTACACAATTCTAGGAGGAAGAAACGCAGTTGGTACATGCGGCCTCACCACGTCCACATTTTGTTTTTGTGGATAACCAGCTCGTTTTCTTGTGGCTAGAAACTACACTACTGCTGTGTATAACATGTAGAGAAGGTTGTGATGTGAACTACTTCAATGAAAGAAAGTAAAGTTGGCGGTTCGCAAGAATGCTTCAAATTCAGAACTTCCATATCATCACATGTTTCTCCATTTGTCCTTTCCTACCGCGGTAGTACGAACTTGTAAAAGTTTCCACTCCACTCTGTAGAGCAGCGAAATAGCACCATCTTCTCTTAAGGAAGCGGCGGTGCTGAGCGTCTTCATCGCCACTGGATCTATCTCCTATGGGCTATGTCTCTATGAGCGTCTGTATCGCCACTGGCTCTACTCTCCTATGGGCTATGTCTCTGTCAACGCATCTCGTCTCCCTTCACAACAAAACATGCTCACCTCATTTTTTTTTTTTTGAGAAACACAGTACAGACGCAGACGCTCACACACGCACGTACAGACACCCCTATGATCGCACACACGCAAACCCTACCCCTATGAGCGCCTCCGAGAGACTCGTCCGGCAAATATTGAGTTTGACGAAGTCACCACGGGCGCCTCGCTGTTGACGGGCACGTCACCTACCACTGAAAGCAAAGCGCCGGTTAAATCCTGGAAAATCCAGGAAAATGCGAGCACCCATGTCAAGTCTGGGACTTGAACCTGGGTGGGCTGGTTCCACCACAAGGAACCAAACCAGTTGAGCTAGGCTCACTTCGCTCACCTCATCTTCTTAGCTATGCATCAGTTTAATTTGTGTGATGTTATCTTCATGGTTGATGGACTAAGTATTGACATGTGGCTATAATGATTTAATTCGACAACTTCTATCAAGGGATGAACACGGAACGAAAACTTTTCGATTTTTGTGTGTAAAACAGAAAATAAAATGGAAATACGGAAACAAAAACGGAATTCGTATCACAAAACTTATGCGAAAATGGAAACAGAACAACGTAAGAAAATATGAAGCTTCCGTTTATTTGCTAAGTGGCGCTTGCTGGATCTAGAAGGCTCTAAATTATAGTTGGAACATTTAGCAACAATGCAAGATCAGAATAAAAAATGATCTGAAGGTACCATGTTTGGGCCTTATGTATTAACATATCATCTATTTTCGAGTCATTCCTAGGTCGCCATTTCAATGTTGCACTAGGGTTAGACATGATATTCGGTATTTTATGTTATTCCACCTAAAATACTTCACAAGTTTGGTGGTTTGCTTGACTTTTCCTACATTATTTAAGGAGTATCTTGGTTCCGACAAACATTTGTTTCCTGTTTCGTGTCCGCACCATATGTGGTCTATATATACTTCCGAGAGTATTTGTTCATGTGTTCATTTACACTTCCACAAGATTTGCATTAAGTGAAAGTTTGTAAAAGTTGTACCAAATTTACAGGAAAAATATCGACATTTCGCAATACCAAATCAACATCATTCAATACACCATGGAATATATTTTTATGTTATATCGATTTGGTATTTTAAATTTGCGTACTTTTACCTATATGCTTAGTCGAATTTTATAGAATGTTTGACTTGACACAAATCTAATATGCGAAATAAAAAAGACCGGAGGAAGCACTCCTAAACATATGAAGGTCGGGATTCAACTATCGTTGTTTAATGAACTTCTAGTTTGGGATGCACAAAATGTTAGTACAAGCTAAAATTTAATCGTTTTCATCATAAAAATATATATAGTTGTGCATGGTGGATATTATCTCGACCCCTCCCCATGCTCAATCAATAAAAAAGGGCGTAAACGCCGAAAAACACTTCTTGATCCCGAGATTCGGTGCATATACAAGTTTTCAAAAAAAATCAAAAAGTTTATTCTGCCATCTTAGATTTTTTTGAAACAAATCATACAAGTAAATATACATGTCTAATATGTACGTCCAAAGTTTCAGAGAAATATCCTTTCATATGTGACCGGCATAAAAAAAACAAATCTATCAAATAATATGAGTTATGTTCCACTTTTTTCAGATCCATGATTTTGTTATTTTTGTTTAGCATAAAATATAACGTATTATTGAGCGAAACTATACAGTTAACATGTATATGTATCCATGTTTTTTTAGGAGATTCTTAAAACTTTAAAATATCATATATATTTTTATTTTTTACTAGGCAGGAGCAGTGGAGCTCGGAAGCAAAAGTCTTCTCCGTAAAAGCAACCAAGCGACAGTACTCTCCCCTCTCCATACGTACGTGCTGCACTTTTATGTTATCCATTTCGTGCCGTGCTCCCGCAGAAGACGGTGAGGCCAAATTAGACGAGAGACACGTACGCACGCGCCGATAAACCCACCGACCGAACGCCCACTATAAAATCCGGGCCCGCCGGCTCATCAGCTCATGCGTTCGCCACTGCGTGCGTCAATTGCATGAGCAAGAAGCACACGTGCAGCTCCGGCCAGTCGACACGTCGACGCCTAGGCCGCGAGCGAGCTTATACAAATGCACGCGCTGGCTCTAAACTAGGGTTTCTCTTAGATTGTGAGAGTAGAATACGGCGTGGAATATTTGCACCGTCAGCCTCTCTTGCGTCGGCACTGCCTCCGGATATAGTTACGTCGCTTTCGTCACGTAGGATTGCTTCTTGTGACCAGATCTTCTCGCCTCCCATCATACAGCGAGAGTGAGTAATTATTATACATGAACTTACGTCAGATGGATGGATCCTCGGTGAATTAATGTAGCAGCTGAACTGGACTGGAGATCGAGTTTCTGCTGAATGGGTCCGGGAAATGATTGTGAAACCAAGTTGTTAACCGAAACGAATAAATGAAAGGATTGACGATGGCGATTTCGGAATGTAAACTGACGAAGGCTCAATTACTTCTATAAAGGTTGAGAGGAGACCCTCCATGGCTCCATATGAGAGCATTCACCCCTCCAGGCGATTCTGGGCCGTTGAATCGTCCTATGAATAGTAAATTTGCCTCTCACTTTTCACTAGAGCTGTTGGATGTGGTTTTTTTTTTTTACTTCGTGTTGACTGATTTGTGTATGACTTTCTGGGGCAGGTTCACGCCGGGTCTACAAGTCAGTGGGTGAGAGCAGCTCATCTCCGCGTCGGTGTTTTCTCCCGGCCACTCGCGTGGGACAAACAGCAGTGAAACCCTAGGCCAATACGCACTCGCATCTCCTCCCCCAGTCCCGTGCCTTTTCTCATTTCTTCGCCGCCGCCTCGCATCTGGCCCATTGCCTCAACCTCCCTCCTCTCCCGCTCACCTGCTCCTCCTTCTCTCCCGCTCGCGTGCTCGGTTCCAGCGAGCCCCAGCCCAGCGAATGGTGGCGGCGCCCGTGAGCGGCAGCGGACGGTGGCTGCGACTGTAGCGGACGGCGGCGCCCGTGAGCGGCAGCGGTCTGTGGCGGCGGCTGCGGCGACGATGCGCAACCGCGTCCCCAGCCCAGCGAGCGGTGGTGGCGGCTGCAGCGGACGACAGCGCCCGTGAGCGCCATCGGACGGTGGCGGCGGCTGCGGCGGACGATGCGCAACCGCGTCCCCAGCCCAGCGAGCGCTGGCGGCGGCTGCAGCGGACGACAGCGCCCGTGTGCTGCATCGGACGGTGGCGGCGGCTACGGCGAACGATGCGCAATCGCGTCGAGGTCACCCCCAACGGCCAGGGCAACCTCACCACGCCATCACGGGTCACCTTCACCGACGCATGGCGGCTCATCAGCGACGTTGCCTTGAACCAGGCCCCGTCAACACCGTCTTCGGTGAGAACAGGATATACCATCATCTTTTTGTCAGCACAGGTTTGGTTATCTCTCTTGTATGCATAACTGCTGGAGTTTTACTTATTCGGCTATTCAAAACTTCTGTATGGATAGCTAATTATATCATCTGGTTCATACATCTTGGGTATGATGTTGTGTGGAGAGAGCAACAAAGAAATTTTATGGTTTTAATAATTAGTGAACTGATCCAAGAGGTGTTTTCTGGTTTACGTGGAGTACTGTTATTCCTAGATAGGTATGTTGCTTTGTAAGTTAAGTTGGGTCAGCTCAAGGGATGTGGATATGGAGGTAGGATTGTCATTAGCTTCATTGTTACGATGTTCTTAAAATTGTACCATTTATCTTAAGATGTTATAGCTTCTGGAGTAGAAAATATGTGGAGTGGTCATAACCTAATTCTTCTGAAATTTCAGTTCAAGCACCCGTGCTCAAATTATTAACGTACCTGAGAGCTGGCATTTGTTCCTGCATTTTCCTGTTATGATTGGGCTAATGTAGGCGTTAATTTGGTAAAAACCAATATAATGGGATAAAGCTATAGGATAATTATATGGTCAAAAGCCTTTTTTACTCTGGTTCTTTCTCATTTTCTTTCGTTCTTTCATACAATGGTGAGAAATTTTAAAACATGTTTTGGGTTCTTATGACCAAGAACAAAAAATGCTGGGTGGGCAGATGGATATTGTTGAGTATATAGGCAATTGTACGATTAAATTAATCCAATAATAAATCATGAACATGACATAAACAGTGCTAATGACATACTGAAACCTGATGATAAAACTACATACTAGACAGATAGTAGAAACATCTACACATGTGACTAGTACTGCAAACAAGGAAATAATAAGGAGAGGGATAAACGTGTTGTACCCTCCAGTAGGCCAGTTGGCCGTAGCAGCAGCAGAGGCGGCAGCAGCAGCGGAGGCGTTGGCAGCCTCTTGACCGGCTGCGGCGGCGGCAGCAGCAGCCGTAGTGTCGTCGGTGTTCATGGTGATGACGAACGGATGTAGAGGAAGTAGACGACGTAGTGGATGAAGATTGGCGAGCAGTCGCGTAGGAGACGCTCCCCAAAAACCTAATCGCCCCTCTCCCGTACAGGAAACGGAGAGGCGGGGGTTTCGGAGGCCTGCTCTCCCGTCGACCGTGTACGCGGCGGACGGGATGGGATCAACGATGGCAGCAACAGGTTAGGAGGAACAACGGTGGCGGCTGTGGGCAGATGAGTTCTTCTGTTCTGTGTATTGTGTGTTTTCGAAGAGGAGCGACCTCTCGCTTACATAGGCACAGACGCAGGAGGCAAACGTCCAGCCGAAACGCACGTAATGAATTGCAGTTAAGACTGAAAACGTACAGAACGTTTCAGCTAGTAATCAATCTCATTAACACAAAACGTTTCGTGCCGTTGACATTTTATTTCTGCGTGACAAAAAGAACACATCGGCTCGGCGAGATTCCCGCAACCCGCGGCGCGTCGTGACGAGGCGAGGCGGGCGGCGGAGGAGGAGGAGCGCGCGTGTGGTACACAGCCATTCTCCTCATACCTCATACCAACTCATGCTAGTAGGAGAATGGCTCAGTATATAAGCTGATGCACATCTCACTCAACTAGCAGTATGGGACTAAAGTCCCACCACTTGCCATGACAACAGTAAGGGCTTTAGGGATTTTTCTGGAATTGCTAAATGGGCCAAAGGCCCACTCAATATTTGGGCAATATTTCAGCAATCCCCCACCAGATCCCAAAGTCCCATGATGTTATCATTTGTTCCAAACATTGTTTTAATATACCAGTATTTTCAGTAGAGACCTGTTAAGGTTGAACTCTACCTAGAGCAATCAGCTACACTCCTTCACAACTGACAATGGATTAGGCCTTGAATTGTCAGTTTGGCGTAAAGTAGTTTCACCAACTGTCTTACCAGTACTAGGCTGCCGAAGGCTGACCCCTCGGGTGGAGCATATTAGTCACTCCTGACCTATTCATGAACTTACTAGAGATCACCCTAATCTCATAGACTGTGACCAGCAGTCAGGTTCATATAGGTGTGTTCCTCCAAAGATCGTCCTGTAGGATAGCGTCTTGCTTATGCAAAGTTTTGGAACACATTAAGACATACGTCAACCTGCCATACAGTTACCGAGAGTATTGCATCTCCAACGGAGTGGGTTAGTAAAGGTTTTACTCTCTTCAGTTAACCAATAGCTTGTTTTGCCAGGTCCTAATTCACGGGATCTCCGATCACATAGGTTGGGTTACTACCATGGCAACTCATGTGGGTTTCATACCCATCTCCCTCGATGCATTTTCTATCACAACACGTGATAGCCCTTTAGTAAAGGGGTCTGCCAGATTCTTAGTCGACTGGATATAATCCAACGCTATAACTCCGGAGTTTCTTAAATGTCTGACAGCTTTTAATCTCATTCTTATGTGTTTGTTGGACTGCATGTTGTCCTTTGAACTCTTAACCTTAACAATCACTGTTTGATTATCACAGTTCATAAGGATAGCCGGAACTGGCTTTTCAACCACTGGCAAGTCCATCAAAAGATCTCGAAGCCATCCTGCTTCGACACCAGATGTGTCCAATGCTGTTAATTCTGCTTCCATTGTCGATCTGGTTAAGATCGTTTGCTTGCAAGACTTCCAGGAAACAGCACCACCTCCAAGGGTAAACACATACCCTGTTGTGGCTTTCATTTCATCAGCATCAGAGATCCAATTCGCATCACGGTACCCTTCAAGCACTGACGGGCTTCCGGAATAGTGAAGTCCGTAGTTCTCAGTACCTTTCAGATAGCGCATAATTCTTTCGACAGCATGCCAATGCACATCACCCGGATTGGAAACAAAACGGCTAAGTTTGCAAACAGCAAACATGATGTCAGGCCTTGTCGCGCTAGCTAGGTACATGAGAGAACCAATTACTTGAGAGTACCTCAGTTGATCCTTAGCTGTGCCATTAAACTTTCGAATTTGCACACTAGGATCATAAGGTGTTGGAGAAGTTTTGCAGTCCAAATATCCAAATCGACTCAAAATCTTCTCAACGTAATGGGATTGCAAAAGTGTAATCCCACCCTCATTATCTCTCAGTAGCTTGATGTTTAGAATAACATCAGCCACACCAAGGTCTTTCATCTCAAAGTTTTGAGATAGAAAAGACTTGACCTCCTCAATGACTTTGAGGTTGGTTCCAAAAATCAGTATGTCATCAACATACAAGCACAGTATAACTCCTTCGCCCCCACCATGGCGATAGTATACGCATTTGTCAGCTTCATTAACAACAAAACCAACAGAGGTGAAAGTTGTATTGAATTTCTCATGCCATTGCTTAGGTGCTTGTTTCAGGCCATATAAAGATTTCAGTAACTTACATACCTTTCCTTCTTGACCATCTAATACAAAGCCGTCTGGCTGTTGCATATAGATTTCCTCGTCTAACTCTCCATTTAGGAAAGCTGTCTTAACATCCATTTGGTGGACGAGAAGACCATGCGAGGCCGCCAACGAG
This sequence comes from Poa annua, assembly GCA_026929855.1. Taxonomy (NCBI): domain Eukaryota; kingdom Viridiplantae; phylum Streptophyta; class Magnoliopsida; order Poales; family Poaceae; genus Poa; species Poa annua. The sequence continues at coordinate 81,677,638 of CM049433.1, forward strand.
AGTAAGACTCGTATGGTGGTCAGTCTGGCCGCAGGTGAGTAAGTGTCGAAGAAATCTTCCTCTTCTTTCTGGGCATAGCCCTTGGCCACAAGCCTAGCCTTGTACTTTTCAATCGTACCATCGGGCCTAAGCTTCTTTTTGAACACCCACTTACAGCCCAACGGTTTACAACCATAGGGACGTTCAGTAATTTCCCATGTCCCGTTAGCCATGATGGAATCCATCTCGCTACGGACAGCTTCTTTCCAGTAATCAGCATCCGAGGATGCATAAGCCTCTGAAATAGAAGTCGGAGTGTCATCCACAAGGTACACGAGGAAATCATCGCCAAAGGACTTTGCAGTCCTCTGTCGCTTGCCCCTACCAAGGGTTTCCTCGTCATCCTTCTCAGGAATTTCATCATGGGTTTGTTCATAATATTCCATTGGAATGGCGGGCTCAGGAGTTTCCTCATATTCCTGTCCAGAAGTGCTTTGCATATCTTTCATAGGAAAAACATCCTCAAAGAAAGTAGCATCTTTAGACTCCATAACTGTACCGACCTTCACGTCAGGTACTTCAGATTTCACTACTAAAAATCTATAGCCAACGCTATTCTTAGCGTAGCCCAAATTAACACAGTCCACAGTCTTAGGTCCAAGCTTACGCTTTTTGGGGATCGGCACATTGACTTTCGCCAAACAGCCAAGTACGTAAGTATGAGAGGGTTGTCCTTCTCTTCTCCCATTGCTCATATGGAGTGAGCTCATTGTCTTTTGTTGGAACTTTATTCAGGACATGACATGACGTCAATATCGCCTCCCCCCACCATGCCTTGGATAATCCCGATGTATCTAACATGGCGTTAACCAAATCTGTTAGAGTACGGTTTTTCCGTTCGGCTACCCCATTTGACTGGGGAGAATAGGGAGGCGTCCTCTCATGAATAATACCGTGTTCCGAACAGAAAGAATCAAACTCATTCGAGAAGTACTCTCCACCACGATCAGATCGGATGTGTTTAATTTTCTTTTCAAGTTGATTCTCAACTTCTGCCTTATAGATTTTAAAGTAGTGAAGAGTCTCATCTTTAGTGCTTAACAAATATACATAGCAAAATCTAGTGGAATCATCTATCAGTGTCATGAAGTATCTCTTTCCACCTTTAGTCAACACGCCATTCATCTCACAAAGATCAGAATGTATAAGTTCTAACGGTGCCAAGTGTCTTTCCTCCGCAGCTTTATGGGGCTTGCGAGGTTGCTTTGCTTGCACACACGAGAGACATTTAGAACCTTTGGCTAAAGTGAAAGATGGGATTAAACTTAGTTTTGCTAGCCGCGTCATACAACCGAAACCAATGTGACAAAGACGTGAATGCCAAACTTCTGTTTCATTAACATTCGAATGAATATTGTTCACGACTTTATTACAGAAATCAACAAGAGAAAAGCGGAACATGCCTCCGCATTCATAACCTTTTCCAACAAACAGTCCATATTTCGTAACAACTACTTTATTAGACTCGAATACCAACTTAAACCCTTCTCTACATAGAAGGGAGCCACTAACAAGATTCTTCTTGATGGCGGGGACATGCTGTACATTCTTGAGCTGCACGATCCGTCCCGAAGTAAACTTCAGATCGACCGTGCCAACACCAAGAACAGAAGCACTTGCTCCATTCCCCATCAATACGGATCCGTTCCCTGTGGCCTGATAAGAAGAGAACAATGAAATGTCAGCACACACATGAGTATTTGCACCTGTGTCAATCCACCATTCGGTAGACTGACAAACTGAAAATACAGTAAACAAATTACCGTACCCGGATGCACCATTCCCATTGTTGCTCACAATCATGTTGACAGACTTGGAGTCTTGTCCTGGTTTCTTGAACTTCTTGGGACACTTAGGAGCCCAATGTTCCTCTGAACCACACGTGTAGCATGCACCTTTCTTCTTATCCTTCTTGAAGGGTTTGTTACCCTTCTTCTTGAAGTCAGTATTCTGTTGGACAACAGTTTTTCCCTTATGCTTGTGGGAGTTGAAGTTCTTCTGTACCATATTGGCAACAGAAGTACCTTCGCCTTTTCCATGCGAGTCCTTTGCCCTGAAATTCTGCTCAACACTCAGATGGCCAATGACGTCCTCAACAGAGAATTCACGCCTCTGATGTTTCAGAGTGGTGGCAAAGCTCCTCCATGAATTAGGCAGCTTAGCGATTATGCATCCCGCGACAAATTTGCCAGGTAGATCACACTTGAGAAGCTCAAGCTCTTTTGCGATGCATTCTATCTCATGAGCCTGCTCCAATACAGGACGGTTTTCAACCATCTTGTAATCATGGAACTGCTCGATGGTATACATCTCGCTTCCAGCATCGGTTGCGCCGAATTTAGATTCGAGCGCTTCCCACAAGTCCTTGGCAACCCGCACATGTAAATATGCGTCAACCAACTTATCTCCGATCACGCTCAGAACGGCTCCAACAAAGACGACAGTGGCCTCCCTGAACGCCTTCTCCTGTTCAGGAGTAATCGTTCCAGTGGGAGTGACACCGGCGACCCAGAACACGTTCATTGCAGTGAGCCATAAGATGGTTTTGGTCTGCCAACGCTTAAAGTATGTCCCCGTAAACGGGGCTGGTTTCAGTGCAGCAGCAAAACCTTGGATCGAAAATTGCCTACACAGATTAGGTTTTTGGATTGTTGAGTATATAGGCAATTGTACGATTAAATTAATCCAATAATAAATCATGAACATGACATAAACAGTGCTAATGGCATACTGAAACCTGATGATAAAACTACATACTAGACAGATAGTAGAAACATCTACACATGTGACTAGTACTGCAAACAAGGAAATAATAAGGAGAGGGATAAACGTGTTGTACCCTCCAGTAGGCCAGTTGGCCGTAGCAGCAGCAGAGGCGGCAGCAGCAGCGGAGGCGGCAGCAGCAGCAGAGGCGTTGGCAGCCTCTTGACCGGCTGCGGCGGCGGCAGCAGCAGCCGTAGTGTCGTCGGTGTTCATGGTGATGACGAGCGGATGTAGAGGAAGTAGACGACGTAGTGGATGAAGATTGGCGAGCAGTCGCGTAGGAGACGCTCCCCAAAAACCTAATCGCCCCTCTCCCGTACAGGAAACGGAGAGGGGGGGTTTCGGAGGCCTGCTCTCCCGTCGACCGTGTACGCGGCGGACGGGATGGGATCAACGATGGCAGCAACAGGTTAGGAGGAACAACGGTGGCGGCTGTGGGCAGATGAGTTCTTCTGTTCTGTGTATTGTGTGTTTTCGAAGAGGAGCGACCTCTCGCTTACATAGGCACAGACGCAGGAGGCAAACGTCCAGCCGAAACGCACGTAATGAATTGCAGTTAAGACTGAAAACGTACAGAACGTTTCAGCTAGCAATCAATCTCATTAACACAAAACGTTTCGTGCCGTTGACATTTTATTTCTGCGTGACAAAAAGAACACATCGGCTCGGCGAGATTCCCGCAACCCGCGGCGCGGCGCGTCGTGACGAGGCGAGGCGGGCGGCGGAGGAGGAGGAGCGCGCGTGTGGTACACAGCCATTCTCCTCATACCTCATACCAACTCATGCTAGTAGGAGAATGGCTCAGTATATAAGCTGATGCACATCTCACTCAACTAGAAGTATGGGACTAAAGTCCCACCACTTGCCATGACAACAGCAAGGGCTTTAGGAATTTTTCTGGAATTGCTAAATGGGCCAAAGGCCCACTCAATATTTGGGCAATATTTCAGCAGATATTGTTAGCCAAAGAAGCGTGAATGAAAACCCTAGGCCAGATACAGTTTGGCACCTTGATATTAGTTTAATTTGCATGTTCTTCTTCGTCTTCCTGTCATATTAGTGCTATTTGTGGTTATAATTGATCTATTATGTCTTGCAGCGAGTTCCAGTATGCTGCAAAGGTTTTAGTTGACACAAATTCTTTTGAAATTTCAGGCCAAGCACCCGTGCTCAAATTATTAACATACCTGAGAGCTGGCATTTGTTCCTGCATTTTCCTGTTATGATTGGGCTAATGTAGGCGTTAATTTGGTAAAAAACAATATAATGGGATAAAGCTATAGGATAATTATATGGTCAAAAGCCTTTTTTACTCTGGTTCTTTCTCCTTTTCTTTCGTTCTTTCATACAATGGTGAGAAATTTTAAAACATGTTTTGGGTTCTTATGGCTAACATGTACAGAGCAGACCAAGAATAAAAAATGCTGGGTGGGCAGATGGATATTGTTAGCCAAAGAAGCGTGAATGAAAACCCTAGGCCATGTACAGTTTGGCACCTTGATATTAGTTTAATTTGCATGTTCTTCTTCGTCTTCCTGTCATATTAGTGCTATTTGTGGTTATAATTGATCTATTCTGTCTTGCCGCGAGTTCCAGTATGCTACAAAGGTTTTAGTTGACACAAAGTCAGGTATATTATTGCTTGGCATTTTAGCTAATTGGTTATATATTTTCTCTTTTGTACCTGGATTGCACATATGAGGTTTAGCCGTTTAGCATTAGGTATATTTCCATATGTTTTATATGGTTTTTATTCAGTTCTACGGTAGCATATTGTCCTGTTTTTTAAAATTCATGGCTACAAGATTGTTTGTTGTGCTCTCAGTCCATAATATTATTGCTTGGCATTTTAGCTAATTGGTTATATATTTTCTCTTTTGTACCTGGATTGCACATATGAGGTTTAGGCGTTTAGCATTAGGTATATTTCCATATGTTTCCGTATGGTTTTTATTCAGTTCTGCAGTAGCATATTGTCTTGTTTTTTAAAATTCACGGCTGCAAGATTGTTTGTTGTGCTCTCGGTCCATAAAGGGCCTTTTGATTGATCTTGTATGAAAGCTAAGTATTACTATGTTGTTTGGATAACTCTATTGTGCATTTATTCTGCTTGGAAGTTTTCCCCTACTCATTCATAGTTTCATTTGGTTTAATGCATCCATTTATAATTTACTTCCAACTTATAAGCTTTTGGCTCTTAAATACCATAATGTATAGTATGAGGCATTTGTTTTAGCTATCTGGTTCTTGCAGGTTCATGGAGAGCATCTGATGGATATGCTCATAGTTCTGGAAATGGACATCATCTATGTCATATGTAAGGTAATGATTTAAAAAGTCTATTGTCTCAAGCTTGGTCATTTTTTAGTATATAATCGCTTCCCGACTCCTGTTTCTAATTGTTCAGGTTACATTATAGTGCTATTTTTATGTGATTAAGTGATACTTCTATAGAAGATGATATCGGTGATGCTTCTATGAAAAAATATAATTATGTGATTCAATGTTTTCTCACTGTGAATTCGTTGCAACTTTATCTGTTAACGAGGTGGGATCTAGAGGGTACACAATGAGGTGGGATCTCCATCCTCTGATAATTTTTTCTCGCAAGTTTCATTTGCACATGAAAAATCGTAGTACCATACATGCCTATTTTCTTACTTATTGTTTTTCACGGGCTCATGTGGTACGTGCAGACATGTTCACAGACATGTTCGAAAAGGTCACCACCATTACCAAATCTGACGGCAAGCTTGGTCTTATTTGCCTGTATTCATCATATTTTCTTATGTGATTTCACTGTTTATTTTTGGTATCACTCCGATAACTTAAAGTGTTATAATTGCAGATACACTTGTAAGAGATGATGAATGCATTACGGACAAAAGTTGTATCAAGTCAACTGGTTCGGTTTAGCTATTGTTGTGGAACATGCTGAAGCTTGTTGTGATCCACCACTTCAGATCCAATCTCCTAAAGAGGTAGCTCCTGTTACATTCTTTTGTTCGGGGCGTTTGATGATTTGTTTATTTATACACATAGTGTGGAAGTTTTGTTTTAAATATGAACCCGTAATTATAGAAATTGACTGGGCTTGAAATTGCTTTTCCCATGAAGCAAATAGAAGTAACTTTACATGTTTGAGAATAGTGATTTTATCCGGTGTGTAGTTAACCAAGATAAATTTGCTTGTTGTTTCACAATATATGTGTTACTGATTCCTGCATCTGTTTTTGGTACATCGATTAAGTACTTGTTGATTTACTCTAGCAACGAGTAAATGCTTGATAGAGTTTAATCTGCTCATTGTTTCTCATAAACGTGGGTGATCCTTGCATCTATTTTTTGTAGAGAAGTTAATAATTTCAGTATAGGGTTCTATCTTTTGGTGGACACTTCCATTTGCTATATGAAGTGCTACTTTTGTATGAAAAAAATAATACAACCTGCAAATCTGGAATGCACGACTAAATGAGTTTTCTGAATAATTTAGGTATTCATATTATATTTTGATACATGATATTCTATCAAACCAAAAATTTGAATGTGAATCATAACTTTAATGTGATGGCTCATTATTAGAATTAAGATATAAAAATGTCAATGATTTATAGGTTGCTAAACTTTGCTGTTTCCTTGTAGGCTGTGGCATCAACATCTTGGCCTTGTGCATCTCTTGCCACAGTCTTTCGTGTTTGCCTGTTGGATATGGAGTACGACTATAGACCATTTGCTGCACTGATACTTACTGGAGATTTTATTGCTATATCAGAAGCTTGATTATTGTCTCTTTTCTTATGCGAAATGCAGACCTGTCCAGAACTTTTTAGTTTGTGAACAAAGTTTGATATATAGCTTGCAATTTATCAAATTCCCCTTTTTATGCGGGCAATACTGAATTATGAGAAGGCTGCCCAGGTCAGTGCTTAAACCTTTTCTTCATCTTAAGTCCTAAATTTCACATCGTAAGCTGAAATAGAAGTTAAAAATGGCGCTACTTGAATTAAGTTGAGAATAATACTATTAGAGAATGTGCGCTGGCATAATACTTTCGTAATCATTTGTGATTAAATGTACGCATAGTCTGAAGAAGCTATGGATGAAACGGAAACTTGCTTACTTCAGAAAACTGTAATTGATTATGATGATGAGGACAAAGGTGTTTTTTCTGAATCTGTAGGCACGTTACGTGGAAAATTTGCATGTCCGGTTATATTCTTAGCAGTTCGTGTAGAAAAGGACATTTCTTGATTTAAAGCTAAATCTATTATGTTAGGGTTACTTCTTTGTAATTTGAAGAAAACTTCTGTTTGTGTGTAGATATCCATCAGTATATATCAAAATTAAGGGATGTATTCAATTCTCTTAACCAGGAAATAATTTATGTAGCAAGCCTGCTGGTTTATTAATTTTCCATAAAGAATTATGATATAATAGGTAATATATGTGTTATATAAATTTCGAAATGTGTTATAATTTTCATTATGCTTAGTGTGTTCTAATTGAGCATCACTCCTGTTTTCGATGCCATTTCCTTTAGTTTTCCGTGCTTCAAGCCCTAGCTTACATGATTGGTTTGATTTGACAGTAGCATTTTATCCATGAGATCTAACAAATTTAGCAGTCTCTTGAATCAAGACTGCTGTTGTGTGGCTTGAATCAAGACTGCTGTTGTGTGGCGCATTTCTGCAGTGAATGAAGCATGAGGCTGGAAGGACCGGACCCACCATCGAAGACATGAATCACTTGGTATTGTTCGAGCCACTATTTTCCTGATGATTTGCTCTGAGCAGTAGGTTCCCTGGGCTACATGGCTGGTACTATCTATTAGGGATGAAATCTCATGTGCTTTGCTATATCCATGCTGCCAACAAGCTCAATCTATGAACATCTGTTATCTAAGAATATTGCTAATCTATTGACTTTGGTTTTCAAAGTCTAGAGAGGATATCACTGATATAAAATTATGTTCTGAGAAGAGAAAGGCGATTGGTTAACACATATTTTTATAGATACACATGTAAATAGTACCATATAATTTAGGTTCAGACCTTTCATCATGGAAGTTAGAAACCAAATCAAAGCCATCATATGCTTATTTACTGTGGATCAAAGGATTGGAGTCAAGCTTAGGGGCAGTTTATGTCGTGGGCCTATCCTACAAGGCTGTTTTGGCTTGTTATAATTCATGTATCGTGAGGTACTTATCTCATTATTTTTGCTAATGATAAAGTCATATCAATGTTTTATGTGCCTTCATCCACATGTACACTTTTTTAGTTCTGGTTCTTATTTAGGTGGTATCAGGTGCAGATTTGGAACCTCCATAGGTCTTGATCTTCAGAAGAAGCCCGCGCTGCAGGCGAGAAGCTGACAAGAGCTTGTTCATTTAAAGGCAAGACCTAGAGCATGAGTTCGTGGAGGTGGCGGAGATCATTGAGCAGCCATCGTGTTCACGGGCAACATCCCCATCAGAAGTTGCATCCATGATGGGGAGCTGAAGCGGGTCCATGGACGGGGGCTGGTCGACGGGGCCAAACTGACTGCTCAGGACAAGAGCAAGGATGGGGTCTTTTCGGTTCAAGTCGATGCTTCGGTTATGAGATTATTGTCGTCTCTGATGATGAAGGCTAGGCGAATGATTACTGTGTTTTGAGTATTTACTTTTAGAGTGACATCGTTGATCAATTTATGTTTCTATGAACTATGTAGGTAGATATATATTCTGTTATGGACTTTAAGCATAACATCGGTGTGTTATCGGTGGCTAAGACTAAGCACAAATTGCAGATCATATGTCTCCATGATTATTTATTTATTGTGAAACGGTAGCTAATAAGATGGACTGCTTTCGTGGTCTCAAAGACCAACAACGATGGAAAGTTTAGAAATCTCTCTCGATCTACAAAATATGCATGCTAAAGCCACATATAATATATCTCTATGCCTGCTATGATAACACCGACAAGTAGATCATCAAGATACCACAAACATCAAATTCCTTTGAATTATGTGTGGATTACCTATGGATTACCTACATGAATGCTGTGGTGGATCCCTTCCAGGAAATCCCCACACAGAAAACCTAAACATGACCACCATATTCTTTCGGTTGGGACAATTAGGCATGTCTAAGATAATAATAAGCTCATTTAAAACAGAGGGCCATCTACAATCTAGGTAAATGGATTTTTCAGTTGAAAAATAAATGATCATACAAATTATGATTACCACAAAGATTATTCATATACACTAATAAATTAAAGATTGACACGTGTTCTTAGGTCATTTCGGACCAAGTTGGCGACATGGACAAATTGGATCGAGCTGGGGACATGGCACACCAAAACACTGGACGCCATACAAATAGGGAAAGGACAATAAGACTTAAAAAAAGGGTGTTAGTGAAAGAATCCTGATGGTCAACACAACGAGAGGAGCCGAAATCTGAGTAATTCCGAGGGGTGTCGATGGTAGTGGCTTCAGAGTCGGAAAACTAAAACACGAACAACAATAACATACATCCATACATAAAAAAATATAGCTAAAATAAATTCTTGCTTACGGTATTTTCGGCAATGGCGTAACGGGTCATTATTGCTTGCTTGAGTAAAATATATTTCCTCCTACAGCAGCGAAACAAAGAGCCTATGGCAACAATATGGTCCGCGACTCCCAACTCTGCTTGAGGTTGTCTTCAAGGGAAACATTACCATTATCGTCCATGCCTCCTCGACCCTGCGTGTAAACTCTTCCGTTGATGTCCTGCAAAGAACCCTAAACCCCCGCTTTCGACAATTGCGTAAGTGGCACAACGGGTTGGTATGATGGTTTGCATATATATAACCAAGCCTCTATCAAAATTTAGTGAGCATATAAAAAAAGCACACGGCAACGATATAGTCTTTACATCCGGCAGTTGCGCGGTCGCTCAACGGGTCATCTAGTATTAAAACCGCTGCTCCAAAAGTCAGCTGGTTAGGCTGGTAGCCCAGTCCCATGCATGCTAGTCGTTGAACAGCAGTGTTGAGAGGCTGTGATGTGATGTAGGCGGCTGCTTGACGAGAAGAACGACGCTAGCAGCGTACTGCGACCGGGTCTCGTAACGTGCTCTCGCACATCCTCGCCGTTCGCGAGACAAGAGTGTCTGCGTTTCTTTTGTTGTGTTAAGAATTTTTTTTGGAGCAATTTTTTTTGTTAAGAACTACTCCGATATGAAGCGAAGGGCCCGAGGTAGCATCGATCGGTAGGTCCTATTTCACCACTGGTCGTGCAGGAATAGGCTCCGCACACCCCCACACCATTGCGCGAGTTAATGGGCCGACCCAATACCGCTTCTCCTTTAATTTTCTGTTTTTTCATCTAGTTTTTACAGAAAAATAGTATGATGAAAAAGAAAAATAATTTGAATATAAACATATTTTAAATGTGAATAATTTTGAATGTGAATATTTTTTAATGTGACCATTTTAAAATTTGAACAATTTTCGAATTTGAACAAATTTGACAATGAACAATTTTCGAATTTGAACAAATTTGACAGTGAACAATTTTCGAATGTGAACAATTTTAGAATTTGAACAAATTTGACATTGAACAATTTTTGAATATGAACATTTTTTAAGCTGAAAACATTTAAAATTTTGAATTTTTTCAAAATACGAACATGATTTTAAATTTCAAAAATATTGATTATTTCTAAAAATCTGAACATCTTTCAAAAATTGAAAAGGTTGAATAACATAAAAAAACAGAGAAGAAAACGAACAGAAAAAAAGAAACCAGCTAAAAGGGCGAAAAACTGAAGATCAGATTTAAATGGGCCGGCCCACCAAGGGGTGGTCGTGCACTAATAGTGCACGACCTGGTCGTCAAATAGGAAACGCCGCATCGATCGCCAAACCCTAGTTGCCGCGTACTGCGGAGCTAACAAAGCTCCGCGTACCCCACACGCGCAACGGGCCGGCCCAATAAGGCCACGTCCACCCGACCGCGGCTTTTTTTCTTTTTCTTTTTCTTTTTCTGTTTGTTTTTCTTTTTCCTTTTTCGTTTTCTTTTTTCTTTTGGCTGTTTCTTTTTAGTTTCTTTTTCTTTTTCCATTTTTTCTGTTTTTTGTGGGATATATTTTAAAATGTTCAAAATTTAAAAAATGTTCAAACATAAATTTGTTCAAAATTAAAAAAAAATCAGTTTTCGAAAATATTCAAAATTTAGTAATGTCTTTTTATATTTTTGAAAATGTTCAACTTTTTTAAATTTAAGGTGTTCAAAAATCTAAAATGTTCAAATTTAAAAATGTTCAAACAAAAATTTGTTCAAAACTAAAAATTGTTCAGTTTTCAAAAAATCAAATTCGAAACTTTTTTAAGTTTTTAAAAATGTTCATAACTGAAAAATATTCGAAATTCAGAAAATTTTAAAAAACGTTCGGGGCCGGAGCTGGGCCGAAAATCGCGGCCCACTAAGCATTCGGAGGGTGTGCGGAGACTTGTTCGGTCCGCCTAGCGCGGAGACTAGGAAGCTCCCGCATCGATCGGCCGCTTGGCAAGAGGGCTAGTAAAACGGGCCAGAAATCCCCAGCCCAGACGGAACTACCTCGCATACAGCCCATTCCGAGATAAGTTTGGCCCATACGCTCTTCCAGAGAAGGATGACGATTCTTCTGGACCTCCCGGATCCCAGAAGTTTCGGGATGCTTCGCCCATTCTCCACGACGGAGAGACCCCGACGCAACCAAATCGAGACCACGCCATCATCATTCGACGCTCAAAATCTATCGATCCTGCGCCACGAAATCGAGGTATGGCTTCTTGATCCCGCGAGATCTGTGTCCGCTGGCTGTGTTTTTCGCTCTCAGTAGATATTCCTGTATTGCTTGCATCATATATGCGCTTCCCGTGCCGGGGATTTGCTACTTCAGATCTGTCTTGCTTTGAATTCGCTTGATTGCTCGTTCGCGAGGCGACGATATGCATAGGTTTTTGGTTTCCTCTCATGGAAATGAGATATGGGAAATTTAAGGATGGATGGTGTGCTCGAATTTGTTTTCTTCTCTCCGAAGCTGGACCTGGGAACATATTACATATGTGTGTGACAATAATCAAGTTACCACGTGATTTGATATGCTTTATAATTTACAGTTTATTGATGCGAATATCGGATCCATGGCATGGTTTTGTAAAAGCCACCAGAATTTTCTGCTCGTTTCTTGTTGCATTCTGAATGTCTGCCTGACCCGTGCTGCATGGTTTCATTCAGATATACTGTATGTTGTCACTTCAGAATTAGTTAACTTGAATTAACTCTATACTGGAGTAGCTCAGGGAACTTGCCTGGTTGCCAAACATATACTTGTGCAAGCTTATTTTCGTGAATCTGTTCTTTGAGTAAAGATTGCAGGCAGCTAGCATCCGGATTCCATGAGGGGAAGTGTGAGATCTCTGGTGGAAACTGCAACCAGACAAATCAAACCTGCCAATGGACTGGCAAGTATGTCAGGATGTATATACTCTCAGTTTGTTTCAGGGTTTATGAAGAAACAGTTGGTTTCTAATTTTACTTTCTGGTGCACAGGGTTGATGACGATTACTACTCCCAAGAAGACTGAGAAGGAGATCAATTCTACTGAATCGGTCCTCCCGAAGGATGAAGATGCCGAGCCCCTCGTTGCTTTTAGCCGACCACCTCCTATGCCACCGGTTCTAGGTCCCCTGATCGCGATCTCGCTTTTCCAATCATCATCTAGTGATGAAGAAAACAAATGAGTTGCCAGGTAGCTACGTAGATGTTGCCTATGTTTTCTCCTTTTCAGCATAATGTTGTAGTAACATGAAATTCACATTTTTGTTCAGGGGGAAACCTTTGGCTGATCTTTGAGCTGGTACTTTCGAGAGGCAGGCCTTGTATATATTCGGAAGTTGTAGTGATCATGTTACTGTAGTAGTCTAGCAGTCAGTAGCCAAGCAGGACTTGGAAGAAAAACTCTCAAGTTCGTCAGCGTGGAATGTTTCATTTTCTTCTAAATTTGTTTTTGCCTTTTCGCTAAAATAGCATGCTATAGCGCCGCTAGAAGCACGCTATAACGTTTTGAGACTTGGTTTGCTAAATAAATCACTGTACAATGTGTCTCTAATAGCACGTTTTAACGTAATATAGCATGCTGATAGCGTATTTTAAGGCTGGCTTTATTTTTTTCCTTAGTACCCTATCGTTTTTTTTTATAAAATCAGGTACGATACTGCGTGGCAACAAGCTTTGCACGGAGTCTACCTTTTGTCTTCTCGAGATTATAGCCCAAGAGCAAGCCGAACTGAAAAGCCCAAGCTCAAGACCTATCTGCCGAAAGCCGAAAACAATTGTCGTCTTCATTGTGCCCGCTTGCTTCACTGCCATAGTGCCATGGCTTGTCGTTGCCCACTCGCTCCTGTCACACTCGCATGCATTGTTCGTCCTTTACCAAAACACATTATTTTGCACGGATCTCTGCACAAATTCAACGTCCAAAGATTGACTACTACTCCTGGAAAAGGCAAATCCGCTAGATATGTCCTCAATAATTGTCATAAATGCATATGCATTAGCTTTCGATCAAATATAAATGGCACCTTGTTAAAAAGATCCTCGAAATAAAAGTCAGCCTACTTATCCCCGGCTGGCAGCCTTGCCTATAAACAGGCAGTTATCCCATCTACTACAAGTCAAGGAAAATCCCTGTTCCAAATACTCCTACAAGCCTACAACCAAAACCATGAGGCCATCAACCGCTCTTCTCGTTGTAGCCACCGCGGTCCTGGCGTTGTCCGTCGCCGACGCGACCGTGCAAACAACCTGCAAGGAGGCGGCCGCCAAGGACGAACAAGTCAATTACAATTTCTGCGTGCAAGAGCTTGGCAAGCACCACTTAAGCCCTGACGCGGATACGTGGGGCCTGGCCAAGATTGCGGCCAACATGGGCGTCAACAACGCCTATGGCGCCATCATCGACATCGAGAGCCTACAGGCGAAGCCGGCGACGGACGCCAAGACGAAGGCGGCCCTTGGGCAATGCCTCGATCTGTACGACAGCATGAAGTTCGCGTTCGCCGGAGCCTACGACGAAATCAACGGCCGCAATTATACGGCGGGGAAGGAGGAGGCGGCGAAGGCCATCTCTCTGGCGCACCAGTGCGACGACGACTTCACGAAGGCCGGCGTTCCGTCGCCTCTGACGCAGCGTAGCTCCTACTCTGTGCAGATAGCGATAGTCTGCACGACCATCACTAACCTTATCAGCTGAATATATGTCGTCCCAAGTCCAGCTGGGGCGAGTTGAGACTTGAGAGCTCTTCAAACCTGTATTCGTCGAAGTTACTTGCAGAAAATCAATAAAACTTATTTCGTTATTGCAAGTTTGATTGCGTCCTCAACGCATGATGTTCCTGTTTTTGCTGCTATATGAATTTCTGAGCAAGGTTATTTGTATTTTATGCATGCCCATGCTGTATGGTTTGAGAAATATAAACTTACCAAAGTTAATTATAATAAATGTATATTATAGGTCATGGAACTTGCCAGTTTGCCACGATGCCAAACATATACTTGCTGCATGCTTATTCCCGTGAATCTGCTTTTTCAGTAAAGATTGGAGCTAGCACACCGATTCCATGAGGGGAAGGCGAGGTCTCTACTGGAAACATCAACCAGACAAATCAAACCTGGTAATGGACTGGCAAGTATGTAAGGATGCATATACTCTCATTTTGCTTCAGGGTTTATGAAGAAACAGTTAGTGTCTAACTTTACCTTGTGTTGAACAGGGTTGATGACGATTCCACTCTAATAGGTTAGTATGTCTTTTCTTTTGGATAATCCAAAATTACTTGTCCAGAATGCCCAGTATATTCAAACCTGTTATATCCGTTGTATTTGCATGAACAAGATATCTTATCTTACCAGCATGACATTGGCATGTAGTAATATGTTTATGTGTGTTCTTTGACTTGCCCCCTTTTATGCTTATTTTTCATTTTCTATGTAATTGGCCTCCTTTTGGATTTTATTTACGCTCCACCACATGCTTGGAAAATTGGAGTTTATCAGATATGACATGATTTGTACAAGACCAAACGTATCGGTTGCTCCAACTGTTAGCAGTAGCTGCCATGTAATCCTGGACATTAGTTAAAAATATCTTCAAGTATCTTAAAATGACTAAAAAAATGTTCCTAGTATAGAGAGATGATGAAAAGCACATTGTAAAGGATTACACTGATGCTGGATTCATGACCGGTCTAGACGACTCCAAAGCACAATCAGATTTTGTTTTAACCCTTATTAATGCTGGTGTAGCGAGCTTTAAGAGTTCTAAGCAAAACACGGATGTGGATTTTACAATAGAGGCTGAATATGACACAAGTTCATAAACTTCATTATGCATAACTTTCTATTTAAGAAAATGGCAGAGAAATTGTGTGCATTAGCTCCATGGCAAACACATTTCAATGAGCACAACAGATCAAATCGTATGGATGTGAAAGTTGAAAAATCCGTTAAAAATGATTCTTGGTGTTTAGTTAAATTGCTTATATTTTGATATCAAGTACATAAAATGCACACGTTGTGGGATTATTAGTGAGCACAATGTAACTTGTAAACATACTTGACCAAGCAAACTAATGGTTCAATTTATACTCTAGAAATCTCTATAAACTTGCTTACGTAATGATACGCCAAACCCCTAGTAAGATATATGTTTGAGTTATACTTGATAGAGTTATCTCCCAAAATATTAAAGATAATTAAGTAATTCAACTGCAAAAAATGAGGAGGCGTATTTTATATATAGAAAATAACCTATCTCCATAAAACAAAATAAAGACTACTAATATAGTTTTGGTTACAAAATTATTTATACTTAGCACAAGTTAAGTGTATTTGAATGAACAAAGGTACACATTATATTAGTAAAATTTATATTTGTTAATTGTTCCAACTATATATTTGGAATATGTAGCTATAAAACTATAATGTAATAAATAACATTATAAAACTGTAAGATAATATAATAAGATATATGGAAGTATAAGAGTTTGATGTAAATTATATTAACTCGTCTTAGGTCCATAGTTAATTTGGATCGGCCCTACAACACGTCCCTTCTCAGTCTTGTTGGTAAGTGCATCCCCGATCATGGTTGTTGTTATGTGTCGTCGCTACCGTCAACCCCATCCAAAAAAGCCGTATAAATTAACACATACATGAGTGCAAAGAAAACGGCCAAGGAACATGGAATCCTCCTACTAACTCGATGGGCGCTGCCATGGAGTCTATGGTCTGTATGGCCAACAGACGTACTATTAAATTAGAGACACGAGTAAATGAAATGAAACTACAGAATGTATGTACATTACCATACTCCAGATGACGGGAAGACTGTAGAGGATGTAATATGCTCACGAACACGTTGATGGGGAACAAAACCATGAGTACGCCCACTCCTGCACTGATGTCGGTGGTGGTCGTTATCGTCACATCAACCCATTTCCAATCTGTAGAGTGGATGACACATGAAGATCAAGATTATGTATGAACAGTATGTTTAAGTCAGCTCAGGGTCATAATGCAGAAATCTATGCACAAAGCCAACGAGCTTCAAACTAATTGCTACTTGCACTCCATTAACATTCTAGGTCGTCTAACACGTATCAAGTGGGTAGTGGCTAGGAAGACTTTAATGGCATTACGGAATTAAGATTTCCCAGGTTTAGCCGAATACTAAATATAAAAGGCAATTTCATTATGGTGGTATACTAGCCGCCAATTTTGGAACTTCCAGTTTGATTCGGAGCATATAGATCCGTAAATGGATTTGTATGTATAGTCACTACCGTTTGATTTGGGAGGCTACCAATTCTGGAATTTCTTCTCGAGACATCCCCGTCAGTCAACTTCTCTTCGGGATGGGTCGTTGGTCTTGTGGAGATAATGTGTCAGTCGTGGTAGAAGTAGCTCCTAAGTAGGCATGGCGCCCGCCTAGATGAAGGGATTTTGTCATCCTGCGATCTGTCTCCTTAATAAAGAGTCGAGTAATAGGAGGAGAATCCCCGTGCAAGCAAAGTGAAAATCGTATCAACCACTCTTTGGAATGGAGTGGGCCCGCAGGATGCGCCCCCCTCCCTTTCTTTTCAAATTAGAAAGAAGGGATGATATCTTTTTATTAAAATAGCTTATCTGTAATATGAATTTGTTGGACTTTTCTTTCTTTTTTTCCTTGCTTTGACAAGATGATAGGGTTTCATGTTCGTATTCATCCTCCGGGGTCCTAAATTCGTCTTCTAGGGCAAAATCTAACTAAACTGTCTTCGCTACTTCGTGCCTCAACTTCGAATGGAAGTCTAGCTACCTATTCATCCCACTTCCACACAGGACTCCAGGGTAACTATGGCCGACTTTCGTCTCTGCTCGACTAGTCGGTCTCATAGTCAGGCCTTGCGCTCGCATTAAAGCATCGATCTAGTCCTCTATTAGATATGAATTTACCGTTTGATTGGACATGTAGGTTCTATTTATACTGGTTTCTCATGTGCAACCATAGAAGACTTCAGTCACTGTTTTGGATTTTTGGATTTGATTTGGCATTATTCAACAAGAATAAAGGAAAAAATCGACAAAGAAAAGGAAATTACCCACTCCAAAAAGAGCGGAGTCTTTGTCGTGAACAAGGTTCTTCCCACCCTTGGGAAGAAGGCTAGCAGAAACAAATAACTTTTCTGTCATTGCCATTTATGGTTATGGTCAGGGGATTGACCCTACGGCTATGGCTATTGCTCTTATTAATTCAAAAATGCAAAGAATAATAATCTTTGCATATTTTCTATTCTTCTAGGACATAGAATCTAGCACCCTCCTTTCTTCCTTCAAAGCTAGACATTGGTTGAACTGCCAAGTTCACCGGTAAAAGAAGAAGGCTCAAGCTCTCTAAGTGAGCGGCCAGGGGTTCAAGTAAAAAATACAAAAAAAAACTAGATTCCGTGATTTACAAAGATATAACCCAAGTAAAGGGACATGAAATCCCATAAAACATTAAAATAATGGTGTAAACTCATGATATGATTCAAAGATGTGATATAATAAATAATAAAATAAAAGGTTCATAGTTGCATTTTTAATATCATCGTCCCATACCGCTGCGGGCCTCCAAAGCTTCTCGGTCAAAGTATGGGTCGTCCCGTATAGCCACCATCCTTGGAAGCTATGCGGAGAACGAGTCCATCACCACTATCAAGATCTTACCACTGTGTCGTCCACACATCCATGTCCGCCATCGCTGCCGAAGAACAAGGGTCGTCGGCTTGTTCTCACAATCGCATGCAATTCTATCTAATCAGGACACCTGCTCCCATGCCATGTTGTACCATATAAATAAATATTATAATACAGAAATCCCACAATAGGGACACCACAACGAGCAATACGCCGTCCGAGCCAGATCTAATCAATGCTAGGCCGCCATGTTACCCTGCATGAGGACCGTCAGGGAAGAAGACCGGGGAAGCTACTCATACAAGCTATGTTGGCCACCGCATACCTACACCACGTGGGCGTTGCTCGGCTAAGCCCTTTAAAAACGAAGAGGTAAGGACGCATGGATTAGAGGTGCCCGAAGGGGGAGAGTAGGGTTCTCTTGGAGCAATATGTTTTATTCTTAACGAAACTATATAAACATCCTTATAATGGCAAGGTACCAATCACACTAAGTACAATAGAAACCATAGTGTAAGATGGGGTCAGATAGCTAAACTAATGGTAAGTTGAATGCTTGCTCAGATAGATCTCAATACTTCAACAGCATAACATGTGAAAATTCTTCATATAGGAATTTTGTGATTGTACTGGGTATTCATATCTAGGTTTCTTCATTGTTCCAGGGATTAATTCTCCGTGTATAATGTTGAGATGGACTAATATACAAAGTTGAACATCTTGTTTAATTTTGCGTATGTAATTCTCTGTACACATTTATTAGCCAGTATTCCCTTTGTTCCATAATATAAGATGTTTTAGGTGTAATACATGTTGTCTAAACTCAGACTAGAATAGGTGTAAAATATCTAGATACATATGTATACACATGAACGTGGAAAATGTGAAAAACATCTTATATTATGAAACGGAGGGAGTATATTTCTTTATCATGTCAATCAAGTGTGCCAAGTGTTTATAGAAAGCAACGTTAAACTAATTGGACATCGAACGCTTCTTTTAGTTTTTGCCAGGTATTGATATTTACATTCGGTTAAGTCTTTCCAAGTGTTCAACAAAAATCTCTTCTTTTACCGGCTAGGTCTACATCGACAAACCTTTGTCAAGACCAAAACGAGCTCTTAGCAAATTACCAGAATTTCATGGTGAGTATTTTTGTTTTCTTCCGGATTAGACTTCTATTTTCAATGCCTTCGATTCCGTTGCAATTCATGTCTATTAAGATAGTCACATGGATGGTAAATGCATGAATGTGATGGACTAAAAAAAATTGTGGTTCCTAAGAAAATAGGTAACAAAACCACTGTTGCTAACACTCTTACTAGAACTAAAATCAGAACTACTAATCCAAGTACAGGGATTCTGGGAGAGAAGAACTCTTGGCAGGGAGAACTAGAGACTTCTCCATCGTTCCCCACTCCCTTTTATTTTATTTCTCCACTCTTCTCTATTTTGCATTTACATCCTCGAAATATTTACATGTTAACAACAAGTACTAAGCACAGTTACACAACTACAAACTGAACCATGGTACTTAACTCATCTAACACTCCCCCTCAAGATGGGGCAAATGCATCGTATAGGCCCATCTTGCAACATAGATTTGAGAAAACCCTTTCAGATAAGCCTTTAGTAAGAATATCTGCTAACTGATTTGATGAGCTTACATATGGCATACAGATTACTCCATGTTCGAGCTTCTCTTTAATAAAATGTCGATCAATTTCAATGTGCTTTGTTCGACTATGTTGTACCGGATTATGAGCAATATCCAGTGCTGCCTTGTTATCACAGTAAATCATTAATGGTTTTGCTTTGAATAAACCCAGTTCTAACATAATGATCTTCAACCATAGGACCTCACATATGCCATGAGCCATTGATCTGAACTCCGCCTCAGCAGAAGACCTGGCAACAACACTTTGTTTTTTACTACGCCAAGTGACTAGATTTCCTCCAACAAATGTGCAATACCCAGATGTGGACCTTCTATCATCAAGTGAACCAGCCCAATCAGCATCAGTATAACACTCGACTTGCAAATGGCCATGTGATTTATATAGGAGTCCACGACCTGGACAACCTTTAAGGTAACGAATAATTCGCATTACTGCCTCCATGTGATGACTCTTAGGGTCATGCATATACTGGCTAACTAAGCTAACAGCAAAGGCAATATCCGGACGTGTGTGTGACAGATAAATCAACCGGCCAACCAGTCTTTGATATTGCTCCTTTTCTACTCTTTCTCCTAATTCACATGAGAGTTTATGATTCTGATCTATTGGAGTTGATGATGGGCGACAACCTAACATACCAGTCTCTGCCAACAAATCTAACACATACTTCCTTTGAGATAAATATATACCTTTTGGGCTTCGGGAGACTTCAATTCCGAGGAAGTATCTTAGTTGTCCTAAATCTTTGACTTCAAACTCTCTTGTTAGTTGCTTCTTCAAATTCTCTATTCCCATATCATCATCACCGGTAATAACTATGTCATCTACATACACAATCAATATGGTTAGTTTACCAATAGTCCTTTTATAAAACAGAGTATGATCACCATTACTTTGGTTGTAGCCTAAATGCATTACAGCCCTCCTAAACCGATCAAACCATGCACGTGGAGATTGCTTCAAACCATATAAAGACCTGTATAGTCTCAAGGCCTTGCCTTCAGTTTGTGCTGTGTTAAAGCCAGGTGGAATGTGCATGTAGATTTCTTCTTGAAGATCTCCATGCAAGAATGCATTTTTAACATCTAACTGATGCAAATTCCAGCCAAGATTAGCTGCACAAGATATTAACAACCTTATTGTATTCATCTTAGCTACTGGTGCAAACGTTTCCTCGTAGTCCACTCCATATGTTTGTGTATACCCTTTAGCTACCAAACGAGCCTTGTACCTTTCAACATTACCTTCAGGATTGTGTTTAATCGTATACACCCATTTGCACCCAACTGGGTCCTTGCCCTTTGGCCATTCCACCAACTTCCATGTATTGTTTCTCTCTAGTGCCTCCATTTCTTCCAGCATAGCTGCCTTCCATTTAGGGTCATTTACTGCATCTCTCCAATCTGTGGGTACAAATGTAGAGTCTAAAGAAACAATGAAATTCCTAAATGAGGAGCTACATCTTTCATAAGAGACAAACTTTGCAAGATCATGCTTGTATCCTACACAATCCTTGAGTCGTGCAGGTATAACTACGTTCCTCTTTGGTTTTCTCAAGGCAATTGATTCTTCTCTTACTGGAATATTAGAGGATGATGTAGAAATTTCAGTACCTCTTGCTTCTTGCGACATAGTCTCTTCCAGTATTGGAAATTGATCAGAAGTGTCTTCATCATCTCTATAAAGCATGGATTCATCAAATGGTATTCCAGAATTCAGAGATGGCGACATATTAGTTTCCAATTCCATAGCTGGTTGACTTGGAGAATTATTGCTTACCTCATGGACAACTGTATCATCGCCCTCCTTATTTGCATTAACATCCTTCTCCCCCTCTGTTTGATTTTCCGATCGTATGGTTTCTACCATGGGAACAAGCACTGAGCCCTTGTTAGTATGCTCATTGCTAAAATTCTCCCCCTTGCTACCTGCATAATCTTCATTAACTTTCAAAGAATAGAATGGCTCTCTTTCATGAAAAGTGACATCCATACTCACAAAGAATCTCTTTTCTGTAGGACACCAGCAGCGATAGCCCTTTTTGTTTGGAGCATACCCCACAAAGATACATTTGATGGCCCGTGGATCAAGTTTTCCTGCTGAACTCCTGTAATCATGAACAAAGCATGTGCATCCAAATATTTTTGGTGGAACAATGAAAGAATTAGTGCCATGCAAACATTCAACTGGACTTTTATACTCCAGTACCCTTGAAGGCATACGGTTTATAAGATAGGCTGCGGTCTTAACAGCTTCACCCCATAGAAATTTAGGCACGTTCATCATAAACATAAGCGATCTTGCAACCTCCAGTAAATGCCTATTTTTTCTCTCGGCAACCCCATTTTGTTCTGCAGTATTCACGCATGTAGTTTGATGTATAATACCATGAGAAGACAAGAAAGCACCAAATTCATTGTTAATATACTCAGTGCCATTATCTGAGCGAAGTGTCTTCACATTGACACCAAACTGATTACGCACCATATTACAGAAATCTTTAAAGGCAGGTAGAACATCAGACTTATGTTTTAGAAGATACAACCAAGTACACCTACTGAAACCGTCTATGAAAGTCACATAGTACCTCTCTCCTAGAAGAGAGATTACAGCAGAAGGGCCCCAAACATCTGAGTGCACCACATCAAAAGGTAACTTACTTCTCTCACCACTACTAGGATAGTTTGTCCTTGTGTGCTTGGCTAGTTCACACACATCACAGACAAGTTTCTCCTTACAACAACCCTTAAATTGTAATGGGAACAAGCGACTTAGGGACTGAAACGAAAGGTGGCCTAGTCTATAATGCAGTAGCAAGAACTCATCAGTAGGTGAGGTGCATTTCATACTGAGTGCATATGGAGTTGTAACATTGTTGAGGTAGTACAGACCATCATGCTCAGTTCCAGTCCCAAGAATTCTTCCGGACTTCAGATCCTGAAATGCACATGAGTGGGGATCAAACCATGCCCCGCAGTTAAGTGACTTTGTAATTGAACTAATTGATAACAGATTCACTGGAAAATTAGGGACATGCAAAACTTGATTCAAGGATAAAGATGGAGTACAACTAATGTTTCCACATCCCATTATTGGGGCAGAGGATCCATCGGCTATGCGCACCCTATCCTTTCCGGAGCGAGGAGCATATGATGAAAAACATTTAGATGAGCCCGTCATATGGTTTGTGGCCCCAGAATCAATAATCCAAGAAGTCATTAAATCATTCACACCTTGAGATATATTTGCACTTGATGTAGTTTCAGGAACTTCTGATGTTGACATAAGTTTAGCCTTGAAGTCCTCCACAGCTTGCACAGCCACAGCAGTAGGCGGTTCCCTTGTAGCTGTAGTCAAATGACTACATTTTGTATTCTTCTGAAAATTAACTCCATTCACAAAGCGATTCGGCTGTCTTATTTGCCAGCCAGGAGGATAACCCACTAACTCAAAACATTGTCCCTTCAAGTGTCCAGGTTTCCCACAATGGTCACATCTGACTTTAGTCTTCCTTCGGAAATCAGGCTTAGTGTTTGCCTGATCAGCTTTTGTAACTGCAGGTGGATGCAAAGTGAGAGAAGACAGTGCAGCTCGAGTATCAGCTATATTGGAAATTGTAGTCTGATTGGACAGTCTAGTTTCCTCCTCGAGAATACTTGCAATAGTTTGATCCAATGTAGGCCAATCAGATGTTGCTAGGATCAATTGGGAGCGTAAATGAAATTCTGGGTTCAGACCTTCAAGGAATGCTTGTATAAGCAGTGGCTCAAACCACTCTCGAAGCAGAGGTATGTCTCTGGGGTCGTGTGCTTTGAAGGGTCTGAAAAACTCCAAGTCCCTGAAAAGCTTCTTAATATCTCCTGCATATTCAGTTACAGTTTTTTGCTCTTGCCTAATGTGCCTCATTTCATGAAGTATTCGACAGACTTGCATTTTATTTGACTTTCCTGAAAATTGCTTCTCAATGTTTGTCCAAACCTCTGCTGCTGTACGAAAATTTTCCACCTGCTCCCTGACAGATCTCTCCATTGACCCCAACAGCCACACCATTACACGCTTTTTATTCTGCTCCCATTGCTCCTGAACGATATCTCCTGGCTTCTTCTCATCCTCCTTCAAATATATTTCCAAGCCATGCGACTCTAAGATCAACATGGCATTTCGAGACCAACTGAAGAAATCTCCCGGACCAGTTAACTTGACTGGATTTGGTTCTATGGTTTTAACAGACTCAGAACTAGCACCAGCCTTTGTCTCCATTAGCTGCGAGAGCATGCGCTGCATCGCCTCGCACAACTTCTCAACACCATCCTTATCTCCCATGGCTCAAAACAAAGCAACCAAATATGCAGCTAGAACGAATCACAAAGGACTCTTACTCGGTGCTACAGTAACTCCGAACAGAGCAGCTTAGATCCGGTCAAATCCTCCGAATCAGCTTAACTCAAATATAACCCAGTATTAACCACACCTACACCCAGCGGGAGATGATTTGAATCTACCTTTACCGGTGAGATGATGCAACGGCGCTCTCCTTCAACAGAACGGCCGGCCGGCCGGCACTCCACGATCCAGTGATGACTCCAATCTTGAACAGAACACCGGCGAGCTCACTCAAGAACGACCCGCTCTGATACCATGTTGCTAACACTCTTACTAGAACTAAAATCAGAACTACTAATCCAAGTACAGGGATTCTGGGAGAGAAGAACTCTTGGCAGGGAGAACTAGAGACTTCTCCATCGTTCCCCACTCCCTTTTATTTTATTTCTCCACTCTTCTCTATTTTGCATTTACATCCTCGAAATATTTACATGTTAACAACAAGTACTAAGCACAGTTACACAACTACAAACTGAACCATGGTACTTAACTCATCTAACAACCACTTTGCAACCTACTGCTACTAACTCGCCGCCTCCCCATGTTAAGTTGGTACTTATTGTTGCATCAGGAGCAGGGTTGATGTGTCAGAGGTGGAAAATGGTTTTTATTTTGCATTTCCAGATGAAAAAATAGATAATGGGTATTAGAAGATGGACCCTTGGCACATTGCTAACATAGCATTACTGTTGAGAATGACAGCCAAAATGAGGGCATACAAAATTGATAAACATGCCGCAAAGGCTCGATGTTGTGTACAGACTGCAATGTACAATTAAGGTCTGTCAAAATCTCAGGGGACGGGGATTTTCTCAAGTCCTAGTCACACGAGAAAAGTACAATTCTAATTAAAAGAAAAGGGTAAATTGTGTAGTTATACTTTTTTGTGCAGAAGAGTGCAACTGAAATCAGAAAAGTGCAAGTGGATGTGAGATGCACTTTCTCTGAATTGTGGTTGTATTTTCTCAGGTGACAAATCTCACGAGTGAGATTTAACAAAGCAATTTTAACAAGCTTCTTCCCCAGCAAGTAATTATTATTGCATTATTGTGCAGACTATTTTTGTGTTATTCACCACGCGAAGCTTATGGACTGGAAATGCAGATTGCTCGCCGGTCCGGATGAGCAGATCGTCGCGACGTCCTGAAGCATCCCCTGCGGACCGCTCGCCATCACCCCGACATTTTCACCATCGATCCCCAGCAACATCGCTGCACATGATCCAATTCAAACATTTCACAACTCAGAAGTGCTACGTACTAAATGAACGTTTGACCGAGATAAAATATACACTGTCGAGCTTACTCTTGAGATCCGGACGGTGGCCGAAGTGCACATTGGTGGCCTGCACAAGAGGCTGCGCAGGGAAACTCTCCAGCTCCCTCTCCACGCCGCCTGCACAATGGAGCAACGCCACCGGCGACATCCCCGGCGTCGTCGCGCCGTCCACGCTCTTGATCCTTTTCCCCTCCTCGGCGCTGCCCCGTTTATTCCACATGAACGCCGCACTTGTCACGCCGGCGACGCTGACGACGAGGAACAGCAGGTTCAGCATCGTTCTCGCCGCCCACGGGTACACGTGGTTGGTGTCGCCGTCCACAGGGTAGATGTAGAACCGCTGCAGCGCGGCGACGAGCACGAGGAAGACGGCGAACGACGACGACACGACGGCGGCAAGACAGAGCCAGCCGCCGCTGGAGCCGATCACCGGTGCGACGAGGGCGTCCGACGGCCACGGCTTGAACAACACCTCTCGACCGGGCAGCTTGCGTGCGCCGTCGGCAGCGGAGGGCTCGCCTTCCCTCGTGACGAAGGCCTCGATGCGCAGGTCGAGCCGTGAAATGGCTGACACGCCGCCTGAGACCGGGACGAGGAGGTCCAGCATGTCGAGCTCGGCCGACGTCTTGAAGACGCAGACGAGGAGAAGCCTCGGAGCCGGCATGGTCTCCGTCGTGCCGCTCTGGTAGACGAGCTCGCGGATGACCGAGATGAACGGCGTGATGCCGCTGCCGCCGCTGACCATCACCAGCGAGTCGTACCCCAGGAAGCGCGTGCGCGCGGCGGCCGCGCTGTACGGACCCTCGACGGAGACGCCGAGGTGGCCACCCGACGGGGGCAGAGACGACACCGTCTCGCACAGCTTCCGCGTCCAGGATCCTCTGTTCGTGACGACGACGCTTAGCGTGTCCGGCTCGAGGCTGCTGCTCGACGTCACCGTGAACGGGTGCCACTGGAGCCGCGAGACGCCTGGCACGTTGACGAAGAGCGTGCTCGTCGGATTGTACCTCAAACCTGCAAAATATATTACGACCGGTGTACGTCAGTTATTAATCTGTTTCAGTTTTTGAGCCGTTCTGGCGTGTATGTTGCTTACAGGGGCTTTTGGCGAAGTTGAGCTCGACGGCCTCGGACGGCAGGATGCGCGCGGAGACGAGGCGGACGCGGGCGCGCGACTGCAGGAACCGGAGACACCGGTCGACGGCGAAGAGGAAGACGCCGGGCAGGATGAAGCAGAAGGCGGTGACGCCGACGTGGAGCGCGCAGAGCACGATGAAGGGGATGTAGAGGTGGTGCGCGCAGAAGAAGAGCTCGAACATCCGGCGGCGGACGTGCGGCAGCGACGTCGCCCATATCGCAAGGCCGCAGAGCAAGGTCAGCTCCCCGGCGACGTTCGACATCCTCGTCCTCGCCCATTTCGTCATCTGGATATATACACGACAGGTGCAGATCGATCAGTGCATGCCGAGTTTATCTCTGAATCTTAGAATTGTCAGTTACCTCAACGATTTGATCGGTCGATGCCCAGAAGAAGATGTAGGAGAGCCCATGAGCAGTGAAGATGACCATGGCGAGGTTGCCTAGCCAGACATGGTACTTGATGCTGGCCTCTGACGTGAGGCCGACGGTCGGCAGGAGCGACGAGCCGCGTGCGACAGGGATGAACAGGAGCGCGATGCATAAGCTCCCGACGGTGCCCAGCCGCCGCGCCGCCTTCTCCAGCTGCGCCTGCCACCTGAGAGCATTGCACGTAAGTACTAACACTTCACAGCTTGCACGGAGTTGTTTTATCTTCAGAAATTGCTGCTTTGTGCCGGCTGCGTGTAAGTCTTATTTCTTACAGTTTCTCTCCTGGTAGCTTGATGCGGATCTTCGTGAACTCCATGGTAATGTAGGCGCAATAGAACCAGACGAGGAGCGCCAGGAGCATGAGAAGGAAGGCGAGCTCTACCCGTGTCACAATTCCCAGCGGGCCTCTCACCAGCACGGGTCTCCTCCAGATTGCCATCCTCGCTCCAAACACCCCTCTGCGTCAACAAATCATCAGTATTTTTCTTCTTTCATTTGTTATGCGTACATTACAGCCGAAATATTTGCTGAGATTTCAATGATCGCTGCTTCTTGATAGCCAGGAGTTAATTAACCATATACCTAGTCCGGCCCTGGGCGTCAGGCTCACTTTCCTCCTTCAAATGCAGGTAAACGCACGCAACAACGTAGACGAACAATACTGGGAACACGAACAGCGTCATCCTAATCGCTGCAATCAGAAAAGACGATGAACAAAAGACATGCCTCAGCTAGAACTGGCCACACTACAGTTCATACAAGTGGTCAGAAACAGAAAGATGACCTTGTTTCCCGAAGCCGGTGAGCGCCGCGAGCTTGGGCGCCCATGTCGAGCTGTACGTTCTGGTTGGGTACACGGCCCACATCACGAGCCACCCCACGAACACGACGGCGGCGAGAAGAAGCACGGTGTTCCTGACAGCCGCCGCCGCCGCCGTCGACGGCGCGCGCTTGATCTTGCCTTTGCCAGGAGCATCGTCCATCTGAAAATTCGATCTCAGTCCTCTGCGTTCAGTTAGCGGCCGTGTTTGGTCAGATACTGTTGTCTTCCTCAAAGCAGGCAGATGCGTACGCACTGGTACTACTGGCATAATATGCTCGACCTGTGGAGTGGAGTGCTCATTCATACCGGGAGATAAGAGATAAAATAATGGCACGGAATCCACTTTTGGCACCTGTATATTGCGCCGATGTCGACCTCCGTTATTTATTTTTCTATCGAAGCCAAAATTCTTAGACATTTTTCATGATTATAAGCGGAAAAGAGTTGGCTGATTCATTAACGGGAAACCTGCAGAAAATCAGAATAGGCACTCCCGAAGACCACCAATGAAGACCCCGCCAAAGCGGCGGCGTGAAACCACGACGGCCTATGCCGAACAGATGATCGTCACCGCTCAAAGGTAGAGCTTTCGAACATAGCCACTCCGACTTTACATACTGTGGGGACCAACACGAAGATACTCAGACACACCAGAACAAGCCGACTAACAAGGTCGTTCACCATAACACCATCTCTCACCACCGTTGCCAAGCTAGTCACCACAGGGAATCTCCAGATCGTCAATTGACCTCTGCCAACCATGATGTCGTGTAAGTCCATCCCCAAGAAGGAATGCGAGAAATGACCATCTTCAAGATGACGCCCTCGGGTGGTAGCAACGTGGATCGAACGCCATCATCTTACCCTGCATCGCCGGGTCGAGGTCTTCATCCCAAGACGTGGCCCGGGATGAGGAGAACAAAATACTCCACCACCCCCTCCCCCCCTCCCGGGAGGAAAGCGACGTGCGCGGATGCCCGTCGTCATGCTTTCTTCTATTGCAACCATACTCCTAATCCACATGTGGACAGAGGCAGGAAAGATAAACAGGTTCCTGAGTCGCCTGGGAGTAGGGATGAAAACTGATTGGATCATATTTTGTCTATATCATACTCTTTACCACATTTTTCCATCGGATTTGGAGCGGAGCAGATAACTACCGGTTGTGATTTCGGAGGCGGATATTCTTGGTCGCGGATTTGAAACTGAAACAAAGCGGGTTTAGGGCAGAAATAGAATTAATCGGATCATTACGCGTGTAAATACATTGTCTATCCATGCAACAAAAACTTAACTGTTCGGTAACCTAGTAGCATAACAAACTATACTCGAGAGTTTGTATAATTAATATGCAAGTGAGTTTTTATTCAATGGATGTACTTGGCAACTCGCTAAAAAATCAAATTAAATTCATCGGACCATAAGAGTTATTTGACATACTGTATCTTGTATTTGTACCACATACGGATGTCAAGTTCGAAATCGGATACCTTTATTTGATCCGATTGCTTCAAATCAGA
Organism: Poa annua; assembly: GCA_026929855.1. Lineage (NCBI taxonomy): Eukaryota > Viridiplantae > Streptophyta > Magnoliopsida > Poales > Poaceae > Poa > Poa annua. The sequence goes on from CM049433.1 coordinate 81,706,932, forward strand.
TATGGATTGTTCGTAACAGTTTTAGAATCGAATTAATATGTTGTGAAAATTATTATATTCGTTTACACCTACTATATCTAGGAGGCTAAAGGGGGGTCAAGGAGTTACTGAGTTTGACTGTGACCTCCGTTATTCGATTTCCCATGCCTTGTGACTCTCTACATCACGTTCATCATCGGCCCTATATACGTATCGTGCATCCACAAACGATTAAGACACAAAAGAGAGCGCCACACCGTTCAGTTCACACCCACGTTGGATCTCTAATCCAATGGGAGCATGCGCACGGAGAGGAAGATATCATTACCATTTCCGGGCTAGATTATAATCCACTGTTGTCACGAGTGGAGTGGCGCCATCCTAGCTCTCGTCAACTTGCGTCGTGTCGGGTCCCCTTCTCTTCCTTTCTTCCCTCGGTCAACTGGATGATGTCTGCTCGTGCGATCGAGTGACGTGCTTGGCCTGGCCTGTGCTGATGTGCATGCGGAGATGCGATGCACCCAGCACGTACGTACGCGCATATGGAGCTGGGAGCTGGAGATAGGAATCTCGCCGCACGCGTCGGCTAATCAGCGACGAGGACCCAGCATGGGGCGGTGGTGGCGCCACTGTACGGTGAAGCCAATAGGGCCACCGATGGCGCCGCGCACTGGGGCGCGGATCCCTGCGAGCGTGGTGGCGCTGGCCTCACACGCGCCGGCGCGTGCCGGAATGCCTGCGAGTATGCGACCGGCGATATCTTTATAAATATGACCCCCTACCAAATTAAAATCGAATGATTAACCCTTCAAATTTTATTGTCAAAAGTATCATGGCGGGATGTGTAAAAAGCGGATAACGCAAAGAACTTCCCGCCATACGGGTTGGAGGGAAGTGACTTCCCGCCAAGTGTGATGGTAGGAAGTACACGTGTCATTTTTTGTACATCCCACCTGGTCACTTTCGACAGGGCGTCATATTTGTAAACAAATCGCGACTGTCGGCTGCCGTGCCATGCTAGCCGACCCACCTGGTCACTTTCGACAAGGCGTCATATTTGTAAACAAATCGCGACTGTCGGCTGCCGTGCCATGCTAGCCGACCGGCACGGTGGAGCGCATACACGTAGTAGGCCAGATATTGTTATTGGGTCTACTTTTCGAGACATACGCATACATCGTAGTAGGCCAAATCTTAGTTGACTCGTACCGCTTGGAGCGTTTCGCTCCAGCAAACCCTATGTGGCGATTTGGGCCGAGCCCAACTTCGAACACAGAGGACGAGGGCGACCGGGGAGAGGGAGGGAGACGACACCGGAGCGAGGGAAGATGACGACGAGACGAAAACGAGCGCAACACACCTCACCGTCGACGAGGACAACACGGCTGGCAGCGTCCTCGCCGACCAGGAAGGAATGGGCCTCACTATAGCCGGCGACGACGCAGCGAGTCGCGACAGTGTAGGAGGAGGTGAGGGATCACCTTAACAAGGGGGTGCAGGTTCGGGATGGTTGATGCCGGAGAAGAAGGTGGGTGGGGGTTGTTTAGAAGGATGTCCGAAGGGGAGGCGGCAGAGGTGGCAGCTCGAGCATGGCGGGACGCGGAGGTGGCGCGATAGCGACGCCAAGCGTGGGGATGGGGGCGGAAGCATGCGGTATGGCCGATGGTGGCGGCTGCGGAGCGGCCGGAGACATAAAAGGTAGGAGACGGAGAAGAGTGAAGAGGGGAAGAAAAAAAGGCGAGGGATCATCGGCCGCTGCGTGTGCATGCGGGTGGAGCCTGTTCCGCGCAGGTCGATAGGCTTCCACCATGCATGGGCTTCATGGGTTCTCGAACAACTTGGGCTTCACAGTGGATATCGATTTTCGGATGCAAAACCATCCGGCGACTGAAAAAAAAAAATTATAAGGAAAAATGGAAAGAATATCAGTTCAGAACACTGGACACGCACCGCACGACGCGGGGTGGGGCCAGAGAGGAGGTCCCACCGGCGGCCTCACGACGACAACGCCTCCTTTCTTTCCTGTCCCGCAAGAAAGGCCAGAAGAGCAAAGCGAAGAGAAATAACTTAGCAAATCAATCCGTCGCCGTCGAGGCCTCGGGGGTTTACACATCCACGCCACGCGGCCAGACAGCCAGGCTCTCTCTCCCGGCCAGGAAGGGGTTGGAAGCGAGGCGGGGACGAAGCAAGCTCGCCGCCGGATCTCGGTTCTCCTCCGCCTCCCCAAACCGTGAGCCCCAGCTCCCCTCCCCTCTCCGATTCAGTTCCGCGGCTGTTGCTTAGGAGGTCCCTAGTTCTTGCCGCTTCTAGTTCTAGATCCTTACTTGTAGAACCTTCTCCGTGCGCCGTCGGCTTTAGTTCCGGCGTTTCGATGCGAGTTTTACTTTTGACTCCTGCTCTTCGACTGGTTCCGTGGGCTTATGCAAATGTACCATCCGGGGACAAGTTAACTAAGGACTGTCGATGCCTAGGTCGTTCCTTCGGTTCCAGTCCTGGACCCGAATTTCCCCTGCTGATTGACCTGATTTTGACTGTGCGGGCGAAATTTAGTTGCCGTGATTTGGTCAATCTTCAGTTTCATGCTGCCAAGGAACCCTGACAGATCGTGCATTTCCCTCGCGGATTAACCTGATTTTGATCGCGCGGGCGAAATTTAGTTGCTGTGATTTCGTTAAAACTAGTACGGAAACCTAGTAGCCGTGAATGCGTAAACTTCAGTTTCATGCTGCCAATGGGCTCTGACAGATCATGCGTCGTTGCTCTGCTGTTCAATTATGTTATCCTCGGTCTGTTGTTAGTCATCGTTGATTGATACAGTTTAGTCTAAACCTTTCTGTTGCTCTAGTTATGTTCATTCTTCAAACCTGCATTTTAATTGATTTCATGTTTCAGGACACGGTTGCTCTTCACGTCTTTGTCTGTGGAGTACAAGCCAAGTTGGTTCTGGAGTAGTTCCCAAATGTCTGCAATTACAGCAATTTTGCGCCGGTCGTCTCTAGCGGGGAATCTCATGGAGTTATCTGTTGGGTCCATATCTTATGGCGCTTCGCCCAGGGGGTTCAGTAGCTGTGCAAAGCGCTTGATAAAGCCAGGTAATTCAACGCTTGGCCAGATCAAAGCAGTGGGTCGTTTTTCTCCAGTCAGTGGTGTCTCAGGGACCAGTATGATGGCCCTCTCTTCTCATGTGGGCACGAATTGGTTGAGTGCTTCAAAGCCCAATTTCAGTGCATTGCCAGGAGGTGTTTCCAGCATCCGCCGTGCATACTCCTCAGACACTGGAATTAAGCCAGAAGTCCCGATTCCTCCTACTGAAAGCTCTGAGGTGGTCTCCACCGGGGCTAGTACTTGGATGGATCTCTTGGAAAATGCTCGGAAATCCACTGTAGATGCTACGACTGATGCAGGCAAGAAAGTGACAGAGATGACTGATGCGGTTACACCCCATGTACAACGTTTTTTTGAGGCAAATCCAGACCTAGAAAAGTTTGTTGTTCCACTTGGGGGAACATTATTTGGTACAGCCATGGCATGGTTTGTCATGCCTATCGTCTTGAAGAGGCTTCATAAGTATGGCTCACAAAATCCTATATCAGCACTTTTGGGGAACTCAACCAAGACCGATGCTTCATATTCTACTAGCCTTTGGAGTGCATTGGAGGATCCTGCAAAATATCTCATCACATTTATGGCATTTTCAGAGATGTGAGGTTCTATGTAACTTACCTTGCAGAGTTTAGCACTGTTTATCATGTTGCAGTGTTATTTCAAATAAGTCCTGATACTTGCTGTTATTTAATCTGAACTGATGTCTTTCTTTGGGTCTAAGTGATGCAAATTCTCATCTTCTGTTGGAAAACTCACTGTAGTTGCCGTATGGCAGCGTCTGTCTTGTCCATCTGTTAAAAAGACTAGAGAAGCAGGTGCTACTTTAAAAATGCTCTAGATTTGACCATATATCATTGATATTTGTAAGAAACAGTTCCATTTCTTGAAAATGACACAACAGTGCAATATTCATCTATATTCAGCAATTGTATGAGTACTTGTGGTTAAGTATTAGCCTGATAAGAAGTGGGATATTCTGTTCTGCGAATGCTCATTATTTCTGATGTTTTCTCTTCCTCAGGGCTGCAGTGGTCGCACCAAGCATATCACCTTATTTGCCACAGGCATTGAGGGGTGCATTTGTTCTCTCTTTTGTCTGGTTCCTTCATGGGTGGAAAGCAAACTTTATCACCAAAGCTATGGCCAACAAAACTGCCTTAGTTACTGATCAAGCCAGGTTATCAGCATTTAACACGGTGTCATCATTAGGACTGATTGCACTTGGGGTAATGGGTCTTGCTGAGGCTTGTGGTGTTGCTGTTCAGTCAATATTAACTGTTGGTGGTGTGGGAGGTAATGTTCGAAACAGTTTTGAAGAATAATATCAATATGTGATATGCCCATATGATAATGCATTCAGCAATCATTGTCTGCAAGAAAAAGAAATGAAGATCTAATAGCCAAACATAGCATGTAAAAGTAAGCGGCTAAGCGCTGAATAAATGTGTTGCATGACGTCATCTGTTTCTCAGATCAGAATATCTCAGTATATCCTTTTCCTTTTGAAAGAAGCTTTTACCTTTTTTTGTCGAAGTCGCATTTTATTTATTTGGCCTACCCTGCTGTACAAATTAGTTATCATAAACCAGTTTGGTTATTAATGTATATTAGAATGATATGGTATAAGAAATGGAGCCATGATGTACATTTCCAGTAGCTGCAGAATATGGATCTTGTATTACTCATGCATATTTATTCTATGCATGCTAGAATGCAGAAATTGGTTGAAAATATTACTTAAATACTACAACTTGTACTATTTCTACTCAGTATGAGGACTTCTGATATTTCTTGATTGCAGTAGGTAATACTTGGAACAAAACTAAAATACCTTTTACTTGTCTGTACACTGCAGGTGTTGCTACGGCCTTTGCTGCTAGAGATGTCATGGGTAACGTGCTGAATGGGTTCTCCTTGCAATTTTCTAGGCCATTCTCAGTTGGAGAATACATAAAGGTGCCTTATCATATATGCATCACTTTTTCTGGACACATATTTGCTAGAACCATAAGTTTACGATATAGTACTACTTCCTCCGTTCCGAGATAAGAACAGAGGGAATATGAAATTTTGTTGACCTAGGACTGCCATGAGTTACGATATGTTATGTGAAATTTCGAACCTGGGGCTATGGATTCTTTTTATCTAGGACAATACATTTTGATAACAATGACGGCTGTGTTTCTGTGTGATAAACGCAAGTGGTTACTAGTAAGTTATCAAACAATAACATTTAGAAATATGAGTTCGTGATTATCAACCCCTAGGAGAATAAGAGATGTTCATCTTAAGCTTGAGATATGTGAGGGCATGCTCTCAGTTTAATAAAACCCAGCTCTTACGGAGTTAAAGCATTGCCGAGTCATGGTTGTTGAGGCTTTATAAAGGGAGGAAACAAAGTCGACCCAATACATGAACAACCATTGTGTTTGTTACTTTATTTTACAGGATAAACACACTTTACCAAAATTCGTATGTTATGGATATGCCAATTTTCTAGCGCTATTGTGCTTTTTTGACCGACCGTTACCCTGAGGAGAAGTGTTTCATGTGTTTCTAGTCGTTGATGGAGAGGGGGGTGTTAATCATATACTGTTGTCAGTCAGATGTTACCTTATTTCTCGCAAAGTTTATTTTTGGAGATAACCATAAATATTCACAGGCTGATTATTTTGCTTTATGATTGTGTACCACATAACATGTTCTTTTAGCACTTGATAACATTCACAGCGCTATTGTGCTTTCAGCACTTGATAATATTAGTGTTTGTCCCTGACCCTGAAGAGGAATATTTTCATGCGCTTCTAGTAGTTGAGGGGGGAAGGGATGTTAATCATATTCTTTTTTCAGTCAATTGGTACCTTATTTCTCACGAAGTCTATTTTTTTTTGGAGATAATCAAAAATATTCACAGTATAATTACTTTATAATTGTGTACCACATAACATGCAGAGATTCTCTAAGTAATAAAAAAAACTATGTTGCAGGCTGGGTCAATTGAAGGCACAGTTGTTGAAATAGGACTCACTTCTACATCATTGATCAGTCCAGAAAAACAACCCTTCACAGTACCCAACTCTATGTTCACCAGTCAGGTATCATGACATCTTCTTTTGCTGGATACTACTACATTCTTATAGCACCCATTATACTTACACAGTGACATACGTTATGTGTAATAAAGCATAAGATCTTGCTTTTTTCCATTTATTGTCCCAATCCTGATGTTGTTGTGTGAGTCGTTTATGCATATGTATATATTTTTTGGGACGGGATGGTATGATATCACTCACTACGACTTAATAAGACAGCTTAATGAGCTACTTTGCAATTACATGTATGTCCTATACATATGACCCTGGAACCATCTTATATGCAATATTCCACTACTTGGAGTACTAACACGTTAATCTCATTAATCAATGCTACAATCACTAAATACGTCAGAAACAACATTTTAATTCCTAGGAAATGTGGATACAAGAGTATATGGTCACCTCGCACATGTACTTCATGCAATAGCAGTTTTTATATGATTAGCTATGTTATTATAGCTCGAGATTAACAAATTCAGAACTTAGCGACCATAGTAGTTACCAGTTTACCCTCCTAATGCTTGCTGCTGTTTACTGAAATTTAATATGTTAGGATTCAATGTGTGGGAACTTTACACACTGGGCACACCTTTTAACAGTTTAGGATTTGCTAATTATGAACTTTTGTACTTTTAGCCTCATTCCAGTTGTAATGGAGCAAAACAACATGATTTAGGGGATTTAAAGCAACTTCAAATGATGCACCTCTGCATGAAGTTTTCAGTAGGAAAACGTTGTTCAAGCATTTTTCATATTTTTTGTTATTTAAAATATCGTAGAAAGATGACAATGCATGTGAAGAATAATGGTGTTTGATTCTTCAGTGTATTATTTATGTCTTGCTGTTATTGGATAGGATTGTCATTATCAAGGCGCACCTACCTTCTCTCATGGGATTGTTTGAATAATTTGCAGATTATAGTGAATAGATCACGAGCTCAATCGCGAGTAAGTGTTACCACTATTCCTATAAGACTTGAGGACATTGAAAAGGTTCCTGCATTATCAAAGGAGATAAAGGCTATGTTAAGGTCCAACCCAAAAGTTATCTCAGAAACAGATGCTCCTTACTGCCATCTCGCAAAATTGGAAAATTCATATGGAGAGCTCGTCATAGGGTGCATCCTCCAAAAGATGGTGAGTTAAATTTATTATTATCCATAGCTATTATGTTGGATTTTGGTAAACCATTTTTTGGATGATAAGTTGAAGAAAAATGGTGGCTTAATTGTTGGATTTTGGTAAGCACCAGATAAAGGTCATGTGGTGATAACCTGGCAGCACTGGTTGTTGATTGTAGTACTTGTTTATGCATGTTTCTCTTAGACCCTGGTCCATGATCGAAAGTAGAAGAGAAGATATGACGTGAAATGTTATGTATCACTTTGCATCAAGTGCCTTCATAAAATAGCACTTACTAGTTGTAAGCTGCTACGGCTGTTCTTAAGCTATGCTGCATGAAGACCGAGAAATATGATCGAATCTACCGTGTCTTCTTGAAATGAACATGACACATTTTCTGTCAGAGTCTGTCCAACTTAATTCAGTTTGATGTTCCACGGTATTGCAGAACATACCTATTTATTAATAAGATGCTGCGGTTCTTTATATCTCCGACAATTATTTATATTTTGTTAATTCAGCACAAGGGTGTAGCCACGTAGAACAATGCTTTTACTGTTTTGTAATATGTAGTAGTACAATTTTAGAATAACCTATCTTCCTTCGTTTTCTTTGTTTTTGTTTCTTGACATGAATTTCTTGCACACTTTCAGAAAAAGGAAGAGTTGGTAGATGTAGAACAAGACATCCTCTTGGCAGCTGCTAGGATTATCAAGTCACATGGCGTTCAATTTGGGAGCACCACGCAGTGCTGTTGATTCTGATGTTTCTCAAACCTCAAGTAGGGTAAGTGTTTCAATATTTGGCTGATGTGCCCTTCAGATGAACTAAGGCACAAGAGTAGCTGTCATAACGCGAATCAAACTTCCTGATGTTAAGTTGTGCTTTCTTTTTTTCCCATCCACTCACTTGCATTAATCATTTCTAGCTCAAATGTGACAGCACTTCATTGCTTCAGTTTCCTCAGAAACTTAAAGGTGCCCATAGATATTTGGCATTCAGACATTTTCAGATAGTCCTTTTTATGTGCATGCATGTTTCTTCTCTCTGTGGGTTGATTCAATCTCCGTATATCTGCACGCACTACAGGTTAATTCAAATTGTCCTTTTAGATGTGCATGCGTGTTTGTTTCTCTGTTGGGTAATGCTACCTATGAATCTCTGGAAAGAGCTGCTCATTTCAGTTGATAAAGCCAAGATGATTAGATGAACGTTTTTCTCTTCATTTTTCTAGCCTTTTATAATAGAGCTGTGCTGCTTATTCTAGTTATGAGATAAGTTAGATGTGTACATTCTTTGACGAAGGAATTTCATCATTGGCAGGTGAATCTCGTTAGTCTGCAGGAGTACATACGCGGTGGGTAGGAAATTTTGCTTGGTGCGCGAAGGCAAGGACCCCTTATCATGTCTTCGGACCGTCGTCGACTGCATATACGAATGTTTCATTTGGAACGTAAGGTCAAGTTCCACTTCTGTTGCCGGAGAATATCACTGTCAATCGTTAGACTTTGTGCTACGTATGCTGATACTGGTTAGCGGCTAGGTTACTCCGTCTCGTTAAGTGCTGTGGTATGTTTGACACCCCCATGATCCAGCTGAAATCTGAACCAGTTTACCAACTGCGTTACGGACCAGCATTTTACCATTTTTCCTTGGAACTCTAAATGCTGGAAGGTGTTCATGCGTGCAACTGTTGCTTTGAACGCATAAATAGACTAGACGTGATGGCAGCCTTGTCCTGAATCGGGGGTGTCTGGGTCCATCTGCTCATATATGACACGCGTCGTTTGTTGAAGCCGTCATTTATTTCTTTGATCTGGGTACCGTTGTGTTTGGCTCCTGTTCGTATGCTTGTGAATTTGTTAGCTTCCATGCGGAGTAGGAATCAAGCAAACCCTTCGTTCAGGTTTTACTTACTGGTAGTTCAAAGGGAGTAGTTAGTGCAACAACCTCAAAATGTGAAATGGTTAGCAGCGAGGCTAGTGCGTCTAGCCGCCTTACCACGCTACAGCTTCAATCGATAAAAATGACTCTGTAGACTTGAACAAAAAATCATTAGCATCGTAGACTCCAGTTTGGCGACACCTTTCGCTTTCATTTCTTGGACTATGAGGCCTTCCACAATGTAGCCGATGCCCAAAACATCAAAAGATAGCCACGTCCGCAGCGATGCCCTGAAAAAAAGTTTTAGCACCGATCTCACAGCGTGTGTTGGAAGCCCAGAAAAGAAGAGAGCTCATGCGTGAATAAAGAACTTGATCAATGTAGCATGCATAGTTCTCTTCGTACGCCCTTTCTCTATCGAGAGTTGCAGCAACACTTAAACAAACAATATTTTTACGCATGCATGCAGCGGGCATCGGAGCAACTAGGTGCTCCGGTTCCTTGAAAAAAAATTGAGGCACCGGCTGGGCAACGGAGGGCACCGGTGCCAAATATCCTCAAACTTGTTTGGGCACCGATTTTGGCTAACGCTGTGGAAGGCCTGATAGAATGAGGTAAGACATGAATGACACTTGGACGTTGGCATGTGACGATCCTTTCTTGCCCATGTGCAAGCCGAAAAATGAAAACTTTTTTAAGCGACGGTGTGCCACCTGTTGAAACCTCGCCTGAGAGATCATTGATATCTCCGTGCTGATGATGGTTCGGAGGAATCAATGAGCGCTGCTGTCTAGATGACCTTAATTAACTATGATGGGCAGCATGGGGTCGGGTAGATTTGGTCGTCCCTGTTGCCAGAAAGCAAGCCAAGTCCCTATACAAACTGTCGCCGGGTGTGCTCCGCTTTTGCCATGGCCCCGGCCGGGTACCAGAACCGACGCACGGCTCCGATTTCAGACACAAGACACACGGCCCCGCACCAGATCGTGTTGCCATCACCTCCGTGTTGGCTGAATGCCTGGATCTTGTCACGGAAGAAACCAAAGCTTCCCACACGTCCAAATCCCAGCCCCACACACCACTTCGCTACAGCCTCAGCACAGCGAGCGGACCTGCAAGCCCACCCTCTTCTCCGTCAACAGTGGTGCGACGGCGAGCAAGTCCGGCCAAAACTTCTCTGTACCCGGTGACCCGTGAGCGTGAGGCGCAAAGCAACGAGCAGGGGACGACCAAACGAGCCTCTCGTTTGTTATCTTCCAACAAGAATTACAAGCAGAGAAAAAAAATTATACCAGAATGATCCTACCCTCCTCTCCTCCTCTGTCTAGTCTAAACTACTTGGCTGAACTCGCCGTCCCTGCATACGCCCACGTCGATGGTCATCGTCTTCCTCCCATCCTTGGGCGACGACAGCACTCGACAGCAGTTCCTCCTCGGTGACTGCAGCAAGCAACCATCCATGTGAGCTATGCATCAGCCAACTTGCTAAACACAGAATAATCAATGTAATGTCTCTGGAAACATCAGCGATCTTTGTTCAGTTAACATACTATACAGTAAACATTCTTGCAGGTGGTCAACCAAACCTAGTATGCAATTATCATCAAACCTAACAGCAATTCGTCAGTCAGGTGTTAATGTGTGCTATAGTACTGATGAACGAAAAGGTAATAATCAGTTGGCATGAGAAGGAAGGAATTACCCGGTCCCAGATCCCAGGGTCGGGCTTCTTGAGCACGACGATGCGATCGAGGTGCGCGTCCGGGTCGGTGATGTTCCACCGGCACGCGGGCCGCGTCTCGTTGGCGGCCCGCCACCGCTCGTACCGCGTCACCGTCGTCTCCCCGGCGCCAGCAGGGGCCGACGACAGGTAGTACACGGCGGGCTTGTGGCACGGGGTGCGCGCCAGGGGCCTCGTGTTGAACGCGTACGCCGTGTAGTCGGCGCGGCGGTACCAGTTGAGGAACGTCCTCGCGGGCATCTCCATCTCCCGCGGCGAGGTGACCCCCCTGGACACCAGCACGGCGAACCCCCACGCCACCGACACCGTCCACCGGTTGGCGCCGTCGTAGCAGATGGACTGCTGCATTATCCCCGCCGGGTCCAGCTTCACGGGCCCGCTGAAGAGCCTGCGCACCGCGGCCGGCCGCGAGGGCGCGTTGGGGAACAGGGGATTCACGACGTCCAGGTGGTGCAGCGTCACGATCGGCGCCACGGGGTGCGCGGCCAGGAGGCCCAGGAGGTCGCCGTAGACGTCGTACTGGTGGAACCCCGGGTGCTTGGTGAGCGGCACGCCCAGCTCCGCCATGCAGGCCTGGATCCGGTCGTCGCTGCCGTACAGCGCCGGGTAGCGTCGGATGCACCCGTCCTGAATCCGGGCCAGCGCCTCGGCGAGCGGCCTGCTGATGGCGAACCCTCCGCCGCCGTAGGCCATCCCGTAGGAGAAGTAGATGTTCTGCAGGTGGCTCTCGGAGAGGGAGCCGATGTAGTAGGGCTGGCGGTGGTCGAACCTGTTGAGCACGGTTAGCAGGTTGTCCGGGAAGAAGACGGTGTCGTCGTCGCCCATGACGAACCAGCGCACGCCGGGCAGGCCCAGGCGGAAGGTCTCGGAGACGATGCGGGAGATGCGGATGGCGGAGCGGTGGCCCCGGCGGTGCGTGTAGGGGAAGGCCGAGGTGTCGGAGGAGATCCTGATGGCCGGGAGCCCCGTCCGCGCCGTGGACGCGTTGGACTCACGCACCGCGCGGTCCAGCCAGACGTAGCCGCGCATGGCGCCGCGCGGGCGCCACCACGTCCTGATGTACTCCTTGCGCTTGTCCCAGTACCGGGCCGACGCCGCGATGCCGAACACCACGTGCTGCAGCGTCGTGGCAGTAGACAACACTGGCGGCGGTGTGGTGGTGGCGGCGGTGCGGTTGGTGGTGGAGACGCGGGAGGAGACCGCCGTGGTGGTCTCGGGCGGACAGTTGGAGGCGGCGGCGGCGGAGGCGAGGAGGAGGTGGAGCGTGTAGAAGAAGTAGAGGGCGGTGAGGGGGAGGAGGAGCAGGAGGAGGAAGCGGAGGAAGGAGCCGGTGGCGGTATCCTTTCCGCCGCCGGCGGCGCCCTTCATTCCTGGCGCCGTGGCTGGCTCCTCCTCCTGGCCGGCCGCCACACGCCGCCGTGCTGGACCTTGCAACGGTCGGCGGCAAATGCTCGCGCTTTGACTCCTTCGGCGGACTGGGTGGAGTAGACTGACTGGTACGGAGGAGGAGGAAGAGTGAGTGAGATTTGGGAATGAGATTTACACGGTGGGCGGTGGGCGTGGAGAGGGTGCCAGGTCGCCCATCCCCTCCGCGTGTTGCTCTGCTTCTGGTTCGTTCGTTCTTGCGCCGCGCCGCTGCTCACTCTCTTCGATCTCTTCTTCTGACGAGGCTTCTGGGTGCGGCTGGGGGGTTTGGCTAGGCATTGGCTTGGCACCTTTTCGAGCTTTCTGCCCGTGCCGGTGCTGCACTGCTAATCAAGTTTATGGTTATGAAATGTATTTATTTTACGAAAGGTGCTGCCTGGTGATGATGATTATAGGATTATCACACTGTTTTCTCATAGGTACAGATTACACAAGCATGGGGGTTTCACACGCCGAGCTTAATTTGGACTGCCTGTTTTGTACAGAATCTGGCCTGGAGATTTACATATCAGGAAGGTGCATTGATGCACCAGCTATTATTGCACTGACGGTTATATTTGTGCTAACCTAAGTTTTCCTTCCGTTTCTGAGTGGTGATTTTCGGTTCATGAGATCTAGTGCTGCCAATTTAAATTTTTTTTGTTGAAAATCATATTTATGAGTTTCGAGAAAATAAACAAGTCCGGATGTAACCAATGGTACTCCTATCAACATTTAAATTAACAATTTCGAATAATTTTGATACTGAACTACACAAAAATGATAAATCTATGGATCTGAGTATACACATTTTTTAATCTCTAATTTTTTAGATCATAAATATGAATTACGACATACATCCACTTTCTATCAAAATTGAGACACTTATTTTGGGACAGAGGGAGTACATGGAGAGAGCACTTGGCCTCGGGAGCCGAAGACACTTTTCGTTTCCTTCATCGTGTGCTTTCAAATTAGGGGTGCTCTAGTTTGGAGTTCAAATAGCTGGTAGAGTTAAGATAAAACAAATTCGGTATATGTTCACTTTCATAGGGCTATTTGTCGACCTAGTGATAGTTTCACCCAATAGGTTGCCTCATATACCTGTCTGATCTATAACGTCCGTGAGATGTCCGATTCTTGCAGCTGATATATCCCGCTTATATATTTTCATGCATTTGCAACGACGAATGTGTCAAAACATGCAAAACAAAATGTCGTATCATCTTAAACCAACCCATAAAACATTTTTAATACAAAAATCCTAACGCTTCTGGCAAGCCATGATAAGAATAATCACAACAAATGCATCCAACTATTGAAGCGGCACAAAACAATTTGCGGCATAACACATCATTTGTGATGGATTTCTAGAGAATCCTCGTAACACGTTGGCCATGTTTTTGTACAAAAAAATGCGAGCTTCCAACATGTCAAAATAACATGTGCAATATTGAAATATCTCCAATTCACTAACCTTTTCAAGGCACTCACATCAGTGCCTTGGACTTTCACAAGACAATGGGAACCCAGTACCCAACGAAGGCAAAACTACCCTGGCTAAAGCAGTTAGCCAAGACCTCTCCGAACGGCAAAGCGATGGTTTAAACAATTTGATGCATCACCCATATGATCCAATCACATAATCATGCAAATAGTTGCATAGCATAATCATCAAATAATCGAATTACAACAAATAGTTCCAAGTAAATAATCAAATTACAACAAATTGTTTAAAGCAAACAATCAAATTAGAACAAATTGTTCTCACACATAGTGCCAATCAAATGAATAAAGAAATTGTTCTCGCAAACACAAATAGGGGATGAAATGATGATCAACAGCGTTAATGCCTTTCCCACATATGATCGATGAGATTCTGTTGGAGCTGGCCATGAGTTTGCTCACATTCAATTTCGTTGTAGACATCAAGAAATCCTTGAAAGCGATCAAGATTTCTTTGTGGTTTCACTCGACTTTCGACATTGTCATAGAAAATCTCCAAGTCTAACCCTCTCTCGTCTTCAATGATCATGTTGTGAAAAATAACACATCATGTCATGTTGTTCTTGAGGGTTTTCTTATCCCAAAAAACATGTCGAGCCATGCAAATCTAGCATGCAAAACACCGAAGACTCTTTCAATATCCTTTCAGCATGCCTCTTGAGCCTTGGAAAATTTAGCTTCTTTCCTGCTTTTTGATTCACGAATGGTTTTCACTAGAGCTGCCCAATCAGGGTATCTGCCATAGGCTGAATAGTAGCCCTTGGTGTACTCATGGCCCATGATTTTCTAATTGCAAATCGGAGTATTTCCACTTGCTAGGTTCGAAAAGAAATGAGATCTACGCAAGAAATGATGTCATTCAGTGATCCCTACAATCAAATAAAACAATGCCAAATCCACAAGTCCTCAGATGCTACGGTGCACAATTGTTGGATCATGACTTCTACCGCGGTATTGGTCGTGCTAAGATTTTGGGGATTTTTCCATTACTAATGCATACAATCTACACTAGCCATCATGCCCGACCAACCTCTCTTCTCATTGGCAGCCATCAATTTGATGGTGTCTTCTTCATTCGAGCTGCGAAGATAGACGGGACCAAACACACGGATGATCACCTTGGCAAACATTCGTACAAACTCAGTGGTCGTATCTTCGCCAATGCGAAGGTACTCATCGGCAGTCTACAAGGACGCCATATTTGTTGAGCGTGAAGATGATACGCTCTTTTGTTGGGACTCTAGGAGTAGAGTGTTGTAACACACGAAGTTTTCCCACGATGTGACTCGAGGGTAATATCGAACTCTCGGGGAACTGTGTGTAGAATGATTTTATCTTCTTGTCCTTCTTCAATCAACCTACAAAGTATTTGCAATTGATATTTTTCATGTTTGTGGGGTACAAAATTGTCTACATCTTAAAAAAAATCGATCTTTTAAGATCATAAATATGAATTACGGATTTTCTTACATGGAGAGAGCACGGGACCTTGGGAGTCGAATACACTTTCCGTTTCCTTCCTCAAGTGCTTTCAAATTAGGGTTGCTCTAGTTTGGAGTTCAAATAGCTGATAGAGTTAACATAAAACAAATCGGCATGTATTCACCAATATAGGGCTTTCTATCGGTTGGGTGATAGTTTCACCAAATAGGTTGCCTCGTATACCCGTCCGATCAACAACGAACGTGAGATGTCCGATTCTTGCAGCAGATATATCCCGCTTATATGTTTTCGTGCATTTGCAATGTCGTCGCATTGTTTCCTTGCGAATGTGTCAGAACAAGCAAAATAAAATGTTGTAACATCTTAAACCAACCTACAACGTTTTTAATACAAAAATACTAACTAGCATGTGGCAAAACATGATAAAAATCATCGCAACATATGCATCCAACTATTGAAGCAGCACAAAACAATTTGCGGCATAACACATCATTTGTGATGGATCTCTAGAGAATCCTCCTAACACGTTGGTCATGTGTTTGTCGAAAATAATGCGAGCTTCCAACATGTCCAAAATAACATGTGCAATATTGAAACATCTCTGATTCACTAACCTTTTCAAAGCACTGACATCAGTGCCTTGGACTATGAAGGAACAATGGGAACCCAATACCCAACAAAGGCAAAACTACCCCTGGCTAAAGCAGTTAGCCAGGACAAGACAAGACCAAGACATGCGGCTAGCACTTCACGGCTAGCCGACTGGGACAGCAACCGGCTGAACCGCCAGTTGCCATCATCATCTTCTTTGATCGTCTCACACGTCGGAATATGATCGATCTACACAGAGTAGGGCTTTTACTAGGACGATCTCGGAGTCTGAACCTGTATACATTCTTCCATGCTTGAGACTGTTAACCCATCCGATCGTGGCCACAAGCTCTGCCTACACATAAATTCAATAGCCGGTAACGAAACACCGACATACTCGGCGGTAGCGAATCCAGCTTATCGAAGCCTTGTATGTGCTCGATCTACCGCGCCGAAACCAGTGGTGGACCGATAGAATTGTTTTTTTTTTTAGTGGTGACCGATATAATTGTGAAGCCCAACCAAACAATATTACGGAAAAAATCGCTTGTCATTACTGCTGAAAATGCTCTTAGACTACATCATTGTTTTGGCAAGAGGCTTTTACAAGCATTGTATTGGCCAACGATGGCAGGGAGTGAAGAACTCCTCCCGACAGCGGTTACTAGCCCATATCGTCTTTCTCCTGATCTCTTCCGGTTCCAACATTGCTTCAGTTGTGCGAAGTGCGTCTCTTTACCCGCAAGCGGTAGCGTGTGTTTTATCGATTGGGACCTGAAAGCTGAGACTTGTGCCCAATCCGAGTATTCGAGTTCGTCATCTTGCATGACTGATTTGTCATTTAACTTATAAAGGCTGCTGGACACTCCGGCTCCTCCAGCGATCGCTTGTGCAGCAAGTAACCATTTTTTGCTGTTTTCTACCTACCTTATCTCTACACTTTTCACAGACAACTGGACCCGTTGTTCTGTTGGTCCTTTCAAAAACGTAGCTTGACCCGTCATCTATCAAGATCGTGCCCACTCCCTCTCGACTGATACCCAATCCCCTTTCCTCTCTCCCGTGAACCAATCCCCTCGCTCCTCTCTCTCTTGCTGCGGCGCCATCTCCATGCCCTCCGCACCATGGCCGCGCTGCAGAAGCAGGGCAGGAAGAGAGCGCACCGCCGTCTCGCGCGTCCACCTCTCTCCTCTCCCGAGCTCGCCACCTCGCGCCACCTCCGCGCTCTGAACCCTTGCCGCCGCCTTCTCCTCCTTCCCTGGACTCGACAAAGACGACGAGGACGGAGAGGACGAGACCCCCACGCCCGCCCCTGCCCATCCCCTCTGCGTCCAGGGCGGCGCCGGTCGGGCTCCTCCTCTCCGTCGACAGCGGATGGCGGGCGTGGTTCTTGCTGATGCTGCTACTCCTCTCCCTCGTCTCCTCCTCTCCCCTCGCCTCAGCGTATCTGCACCGCCTACGCTTCGACGCCTCTGCACCGAGCGGGGGTCAGGACGGCCGGACGGAGCAGGGGTCGACCTCCGGACAGAGCGACGACGGCGACGGTTTCGACGTGCCTGGGAGATGCGGATCCCGTTGCACCTCAAGTGGGAGCACAGCGCAAGGTTCTTCCAGGTTTGCCTATCCCTCCTCTGCTCTCTCTGTCTCCTCTCTCACGAGCTCAAGTGGAATCCTGGAAGTAAGAAAACAAATTAAAGCCACTTTATACTTCTTTACTGCAACAGAGGTGCACCTGAACTACTTATTTCTTCGACAGATCAACATATTTGATCACTTGATAGACTGTGAGCTCTGTCTAGATGCCTTGTTAGAAATTTTTTGATGCTCGTGTTATGTTAGATATATGTGCCTTTCCGTTTTGCAAGAGAAAAAAGGATTTGTGCAAATCGTACATGGATACTTGTGCATCCGTAGTTCCCTTTTCGGATATGTTTGTGCATCAGTAAATTATATGCTTCCTTCGCATTGTTTACAAATTGGTCTTTTTATTCATATTGTGTATTCTCAGTATCTTACTGTTGAATAAGATTGGTGGTCAGCTGCTGGAAGCAAGGGGCTTTATTGATTGTGTAGCCTCTTCCCAACAAATCTTATATATGTTTCTGTTCATCATGAGTTCACTAATTACCTAAATGTTTCTATTTGGTCGTGTAGCTGTGTATGCCAGAGAGAAGGATAAATAAAGAGAAGGTACATTTTTTGTGTTTAATTGGAGGGACATCCTTTCTGCACATGATTTATGTCATAAATGGGGACTTTTGCTTTAACTACCTTGGTGATTTAATTGAGACTTATTTTGTCGTCCTAAAATTACATCCGCTATTTCATTAGGCTACCTGTAGAATGTATTATGACTCACTAATTCGTGTGATGTTTCTATGATTAAAGTGTTATTTCAAAAGTATGTTTTTCATTAAAAAAAGTTTGTGGATGTACCAAAAAATTATCGTAGATGGTATGCGCGCATTTAATTTCTTTGCTGAATCAATGTGTATCCTTTTATTTCTACCGGATAGTTCAAAGTAGTAATTTTGCCCTTTACTGTATGGAAAAGAGTTTGTGACTAGCTGGCTGATGTATAGATGCTGTGAATTTGTATGGAGCGTGCCTTCATCCCAGAATACGTACTTTTCTATTTTTTTCTCAGAATACATTTGAAAAGGTCTCATGGAATCAAAGACTGATATTAACACATCACTTACCTTGCCAGTATAAAATGAGGCTAGGAATTAGTTCTACATACAATTGCATATCATCGTTCAGTTTTACATGTAGGGACTAGAACAACCCATACATGTTGTCTCTATTATTTTTGGGCTGCACATATGTACCGAGTACTGTTGTTTTTGCACTAGAATAGTTTTTGTTATTAGGTGTAGATTTGTTGCGTCAATTGTCGTTAAGTGATGTACTATCGATTTTGTCTTTTTTGGGATCGTGCATGGGGACAGTACACGGGACATTCTGGGTAATCTACAGCTTGTTTGTCGTTTTCCCGTATTATTTGACATGGCGCACTTGCGATCAGAGGTCCTGAAAGAATTTTTTCTCTTGATTCTATGAGGTGCATCAGTGCATGCACAAATGACTCTTCAGCCAGTAAATACGGTACCCATCTAAAGCATCGTTTAGATGTTGCTACTGCCCGCTTATGTAACTCCAATTTGTTATGTTCCCAGTTGCCAACCAAATTGTTGTTGTATTATTGTTGTTAACTACTCCCTCCGTTCCAATTTAATTGACTTGCTATGAAGCATATGTAGATGTATCTAGGTATGTAACATGTCTAGATACATCCATATGTGGTGCATAGCAAGTCAATTAAATTGGAACGGAGTGAGTACCTTTGTATTTCTCATACTCTGATGTATTGGTAATTGAGACAGTCTTTATTTTATATTTTACAAGGAGCTGGTCTTAGGAATAGTTACAATATTTTTTCTTATGTCAATAAATTTGTCATAACTCGGACATTTGCGCCAATCGGCGCAACAGGTTATCTAGTAAATTTTAGGGCTGCCAGAAAATCGCGTGGTGCTGCTGGGACATGGGAAGAAAATTAATAGGCCGACATTTAACGATGGCATCCCGCCAAACCAGTGTGATTATAATACGCATAAGATAATAAGATTTCCACTACTACCTAAGACTATACAAATGCCGATAGGCATGGCACCACGGGAAAGGAAAAGACCATGAAATGAAAGGGACGGGGCAGCTAGATTCTCTCCTGCCCTGCCTACTACGGAGCACTGATCATCAATCATCATCACGCCTGCCTCACCCAAATGTTGTTAGTTCTAGTTCTAATGAATAAGGATTATATTATTTTGAAAAATTCAACCCATGTAAAGTTTGACCAAGTTTTTATGAAAAAATATTAATATGCAAAATATAAAACTAATGTCATTAGAAACATCATGAATTATATTTTCAAATGATATCTATATAATATCATATTTGTTGATAGATTATTCTAAAAGTTTTGTCAAACTTTACTTGGCTTGACTTTTGCAAAAAAAAATAGGTCTTATTCATCGGAACGGAGAGAGTATATATAGTCGCTTGGCCCCGTAGAACACATGCTCCATACTGCTCCCGACGAGCCCGATTTAATGACTGACGTGTGTGAAGATGGCGCGCTTAGAGCATCTCTAACAGAGCCCTTATAAGTGGAACCTCAAAAAGAATTTACGGTTCACGTTTTTTGACAAATCTGCTTTTGCAGCTGGTCGCGACGCATAGCAGAAACCTTAAACGAAACTGCATATTTCATAGATTTGGCGGGAACAAAATATTGTTTTTCACCAACGAGTTCATCTCCGATTCTTACATAATTTACATAGAACTAGACGGATCCAAAAGCTAAACTACTGCTAAATCGTCGCCGCCCTACCGTACTACCCAAAATCGGCTAACCGGAGCCTCGGGAGCGGCGGCGACGAGGTCGAGGCCAAGGACGATGAGCTCAGTCCTCGTTGGAGACGAGGTCGATGACGGCCTCCGCGTCCGCCTCCCAGTAGGCCCTCCTCTCCCCGGCGAGGCGGTCCGCCTCGAGGCCCTGGTGGAGCAGGATCTGGTCGAGCTCCTCGTCGCGGTCGAGCTGGGCCTTCCGCTCCTCCGCCTCGCGCACGGACCGGAGAAGAACGTGAGCCGTGATGGCATCAAGCGCGTCGTCGTCGACGAAGTCCTCCGCCGCCACGGAGGACCCGAATGCGCTGGCCTCGTAGTCCTCCGCCGGTGGAAGAGCCACCAGCACGGAGCATCGGGAGCTGGCGCCGCCGCTTGAGCTTCCTTCGCCGGCGATGCGCGCTTGGCGGCGGCGGCCCTCGTGCTCGGCGCGGAGCCGGTTGAACTCCACGGCCTCGCGCCGGAAGTACGAAGCCGGGACCTCCTCTCTGCGGTTGCTGTACCAGCGGGCGGCGCGCTTCCGAGCGCCGTCGCTCTTCACCGCTTTCGCCCTCCTCGCGTCGGAGTAGTCTCCGTCGAAAGGGTCGCGGCTCGGATGCGGCGGCGGCGACGGGTACTCGCGCTTGGGGGGCATCCCGGCTATGCGGCGGACTCCGGCTGCGGTCTATTGCTCGTCGGAGAAGACGGGGCGAGGAGTGGATTGCTCGTCGGCGGCGGCGAGTAGATAAGGGTTTGGGACGGGGAATCGACGCGAACCCGGCATAAATACCGGTCGGGCGTCCGAATCTACGGGCCCCCGTATCCCGTTTACGGGCCGAGTTGCGTTTACATGCTCTGCTATGGCGTAAAGAAAGAATCGGCCCGTGAAGTCGCCGGAGTTTTAAGATTTTTGAGCCGTTTACAGGCTCTGTTAGAGATGCTCTTACACCGAACAGGTGCCTGGATTCTTCAGAGCCTGTAGCGGTTGCAGCCGAGAATTCAACAGTTTCAGTTAACATGGTGCTAACTGCTAAGGGAATGGTCAATTGATCATCTATAAACAAGATCCAGGTGCAGTAAAGTGCCCTAATCTTATCAAACTGACCATGAATTCATGATCCTAGTGGCAGCTAAGTGGAAAGCTGGGAATGAGAGGAATTAATCGAAACACGATCGATCCAGGTGCAATAAAAGGTGCAAGAACGGTAGTGAAATCCGTTGCCTTTCCACCGCCTCCGGCGGCGTCGCCTTCGGCCGCCGAACCATTCCCTTTGCCCGTTCCGCATCCATTCCGAGCGTGGGTCAAATCGCATCATGCGGCCCCGGGAATGTTTGTTGGTGCCTACTGCATTTGCATTTGCATTTTCGGTGCTCGCTTTCGCAGATGAAACTTGCTAATTATAAAATTCAGAGTAAGCGTGCTGCTTGGTCGCTTTCCGTGTCCACTCTCTCGGATCGGTGGAATTAAGTGCGCGCGCTCTTCGTCGTCGTATAGGAGGGTCCTCTGCCTACGGGCTTTTTGTCAAAATCATACATCAAGTGACACATGCATGATCCCGCCAAGAAAAACTCACGTACCCGTATAAGAGCATCTCTAACAGAGCACTCAAACGCGTCGAAAACCGTAAAACTCCGGCGAGTTTATGGGCTTTGCCTTTTTTAGCCCACAGCAGAGCCCGTAAACGGGATGCAGCCTGTAAACGGGATAAGGGCGCCCGTAGCGGCGGCGCATAGATCCTTATTTATGCCGGACGCGAGGACATTTCTAGGTCGCAAACCTTATCCCCCACCGCCGCCGACGTGAAATCCGCCGCGCCCCCTGTCTTTTCCGACGAGAAATCTATCGCAGCCGGAGTATCCACCGCCGCCCGCAGCCGCGAGATGGGCCGCAAGCGTGCGACCTCGACGCCGCCGCGAGGAGGCGGCCCATTCGACGGCGACTACTCCGAGGAGCGGCGTGCGCAAGCGGTGGCTAGCGACGGCGGGCGGAAGCGCGGAGCCCGCAGGTTCAGCAACCGCAACCTCCCGGTCCCGAGGGGGTTCTGGCGGCGCGAGGTCGAGCAGTTCGACCGGCTCCGTGCCCAGGAGCGCGAGGCCCGCCGCCGCCGCGCGGTGCTCAACGGCGAGGGAAGTTCAAGCGGAGGCGCGAGCACCTCCTCCGCGCTGCAGGCACTTCCTCCAGCGGAGGATTACGACGGCGCCGCCTACGAGTCCTCCGTGGCGCCGGAGGATTTCGTCGCCGACGAGGCGCTTGAGTCCATAACGGGTCAAGTGTTGCTCCGTTCGGTGCGCGAGGTGGAGGAGAGGAAGGCTCAGCTCGCCCGCGACGAGGAGATCGAGGAGATCCTCCTCCACCAAGGGCTGGAGGCAGACCGGCTCGCCGCGGAGAAGAAGGCCTTCTGGGAGGCGGACGCAGAAGACGTCATCGACCTCGTCTCCGACGAGGACTGAAGGTCGTCGGTCTCGACCGCGTCGCCGCCGCATCCGAGGCTCCGGTGAGCCGAATTTTGGCATTAGGGTTAGGGCGGCGACGAGATTGATCTAGTTTAGCTTTTGGATTAGTGTAGGATTATGTAAATTATGTATGGATCGGTGATGAACGCATCTGTGAAATGAATCGGGGAAGAACACTAGTTTGTTCCCACCAAAATTATAAAATTTGCAGTTCTGTTTACGGTGTCTGCTATGCGTCGCTCGTTGATCCGAGTAGAATTCTCAAAAAAGGTGAACCTTAAAAAAAATTTGAGAGTCCGAGTTTGAGGGCTCTGTTAGAGATGCTCTAAGACTTGTGACGTGTGAGTTGTCAAACTCTATGTCCCTCTTATTGTTGTGCTTTGAAAGAAGTAATTAAGCATCTGATCACGAGATACTCCTACATTTTTTTGCAGGGATGTGATCACGAGACACGAATTGAGATGCAGAGATGGTAGAAGAACAGCTCTGAATTATAGTGCTATATGGTGGGACACATCACACATGTACAGGAAGTATATGGTACAGTATATATATTTTTAGCAGCAGCAAGACATCGTCTAGCTTCATTGCAAGCTTGGTGATGTGGTTTCCCCGGTGTTGGAATTGGATGCCCAACATCGCGCCGCCAGCAACCCTATGCTGGCATGCAACTGCTTCACGCCGCCGAACCTTGATTCGGCTAGGAAACTGAAGAACATGACAAACTAGTCTTACGGCACATTGTTTTCATGGCTACCTGTGGATAGGCCGTGATAGGGATGACGGCGCAAGCTAATTTGTCTACGATCGATCATAGCCTTGGAACAGATAACTGTTGCCGGTGTTTGCCTGTTTGATTCAGCGCATGAAGACGGTCAAACGTTTTTTTTTTCCTCTTCGAGAAATATATGTGGAGAGGTAGGAGCCCAACTACCACGCACAGAAAGAAGAACAAAAAAAGGATGAGAAAGAATGAGCCCAACTAATGCTCCTACACTACCGGCAAAAAAAATGCTTCTGCACTGACCATATGTGGTCCATTTCTTCTGCACAAATGTATAAACACTTGCCTACTTCCGCGGTTCCGCAACGGGCTAGAAGGCTGTACAGTCCAATCGCGAGCGGCCCAAATAGAAAATGAGATCGTGTAGCATGAACAGAATTTGTTTTTTTTTAAATTGTATCACAGAGGTGGGGTCAATTTGGCAATGGATATCCGTTACCCGATAACCGGTGGTTAATTCACCTATTAGGGGATGATTTTGGTTGCATATTACTACCCGTGGGGATCTTATCAGTGCTAAAACACTCCCAGCGGTTATTGCGGTGACGGGTTTGGTACACCAGTATTCATACCCGACATACCCGGTACCCGATATGACATGTCGGGCTAGGATACAAGAGGGAGTTAGACACATCACACATGTATATATGCTCCCAGAAAACCCTAAGGGTCTGTTTGTTTGGGCTGTAGCTTTTGAGAAGCAGCTGTATCTGTTGAGCTGTGGAAAAGCAGCTGTGAGAATCAGTTGTTGGAAGCAGAGATTTGATGTTTGGTAGGAGTGCTGTTGGTAGATGTTGCTGTTGCTTTTCTACGTGAAATGTCTGTAATGACCCTGAGTGCTAAAGATGTTATATAAGTGCTGATTTGATGCGAAATAGTTATTTTCAACTCATTTTATTCATAATTATGTTGTTTAAGATAATTGAAACACATATTTATGTAGTCATCTATTTCTTTTATTCATATTGGTATGTCACTAAGTTGTAGGATATTCGTCTATGTGCCAAATCTGTATTCAAATAAAATCCGATTTGCATCCGTATTCGACAATATCTATGTACGTATCTATATTTGATTTTAGAAAATACAAGATGTTTCTAATTGATGTATATCGTTTCCTTATCATCCATTCATCAGGTATCCATAACTAATCAATGGTACATCCATAGTTTACACAGAAAGAGGGGCTCTTGAGCACGACACACGCTGCTGGACTGGAGGCCAATCGCGGACGAGCTACTCAATCCTGCTGGTGCTTGCGAGGATGGGGACGAGCTCCTTTCTGGCCACTGGAGGAGGTTCGTGCAGCAGGGCGGCGCAGGTGGTGTTGCGCGGTCGGACCAACACTCGTACGAGAATATCAGGCGGGCAGTTGGACGAGAAACTCCAGTCGCCGGCGGCCGCATGACCGTACGAGCGATTGAGGGTTGACGCGAGCTGGAGGAGGCGGGTAAATGGGGCGACGAATGGCGGCGTTGGCGGCAAGGAACGGCAGCGCCGGCGGTGGTGCTACAGGGTCGGAGCAGCAGAGCAACGGAGCTTCTGTTGCGGGGAAGACGCGAGCTGCAGGAGGCCGGGAATGGATAGGGGAGGAAGGCGGCGATGTATGGCTGCGTCTACGGCGGGGAACGACGATGCCGGCGGCGGGGAATGGCGGCGGCCGGAGTGCTTAACCCTAACCCTATCCAGGCATAGCTAGGAGACGGGGAGAAAGGGGACAATGGTTGGGGGCGCTCGGTCAGAATAATTTTGCGGTGAGGAGTTGGAGTTTTATTGGGTGGCAGTTTTTCTGTTAATACTGTATATTATTGAGGGCAATTTCGTCCGGTGGCACTCGGGAAGCAGGAGAAAGCTCGGGAAGCAGCTCCGCGGTAGCTTTCCCTCTCGCTCACGCTCGTAGTTCATTTTCCGGCCGCGCTTTCGCAAAGCGCTTTCCTACCATTAGTTGTTTGTTTGCACTGCCGCTTTTGAACCTCAAAAGCTGCAGCCGTAGCGGAAACAAACAGCCCCTAAATCCCTCGCTTTTCCCTCCTCCCCAGCCACCGCAGCGCGCACGCCCTAACCCTAACCCGCGCTCCCCACTCGGCCACCACTCCCCAGCCGCCGCACGCAGCAGTGCAGCACGCCGTCATCGCTCGCCTCGTGGAACATTGGAACCTTTTCTATTTGTGGTTGTGTGCCAATTTGAACTGATATTATGTGTGGCTGTGTGCCCATTTAACCTAGATTATCTTTTGTTGTGTGTTCATTTTATTGTATATTATTTGTGGTTGTGTGTCATTTTTGTCCTGCTGTCATTTATTTACTTGAGGTGCTAGGGTGGTGTTATTCAAATTTTGTAGACAATGTTGTCAACTACATTGGTTTTTTGAGTATGGTTATTCGAACCGAAAACCCGATGGGGATGGGGATGGTAAAATAGTTGTCCCCGTGGCAATTCATGGGGACGGGATGGGAAAATTTTCATAATATGGGGATGGTAATGGTTAGGCAATAACCGGTGGTTAGTGTCCCCGTTGCCACATGGAGGTGGGGGGCTCTTATACTTCGCTATGTGAACAGTTGAATAGGGAATAGTGTTTTCTAAAATTAGCTCATCCTTTTTAGATTAACTATGGCGTTAATGATCAACAAGATTACAGTCAAAAAAATAATTACAGTCAAAAAATAAAGATCGACAAGAGTTTTTTAGATTCTTGGTTAGCGATCAATAGGCGACCAAGATGTGACCAACTCTTTTCGTCGACCCATGGACGTCGCCGTGGGTTCCACTGCCCTCCGTATGGCAACGGCATGTCGGGGGAATCCCGAATCTCAGTGTCGACCCGTTTGCCATATGGTCTTTGAGATCATTGTCACCGGTGAAGTTGGGTCATTGATGTAGACGAGAATAATAGTTCGTCGAATCTCTCGAGCTCAATGTCCTCCCCTGGAGTGGTGTTGATTCGTCAGGCATTAGGTCTGGTGTGATTAGTGTTTATCTACGTCGATGGAGACGGCCTAAGGAGGATATGCTGTCACGTCGTATTTTTGTTCTCCTTCAATGTCTATTTGATGTTTGATGGAGCTATCCCGAATATGACTCTGCCTTAGAAGTTGCGAGTTTATTGTCCTCACTTATCTGGTTGACGATGCGATTATCTCCTGGTATTCTCGGCGCTAACTTCTCAGAGAATGCGATCTTTTATTCACATTGTAGTCCGCTCGTTTGCTGTCGGTGAAATAGAAATCTTGTTTTGGTGGCGCTAGTTTTCTTTTCTTTTTGTAGCTAAACTTGTGGTAGGATAGTATTATCGTATGGTTTTTGCAACTTCACGCCGTAGCATCGATGTATTGACAAATGTTATATTCTAGAACTACGCATGGAACATCAATTTGTATCCGTAAGAATACAATACCCCATATCTGTTTGTGTGAAAACAAGTGGGGCATTCCTAGAATTCACAAATATCATCTTACCCCCTTTACACAAAACGTAATATATATACTATGTGTGGTTTCTGAACAGAGTTGTGCATATATTTACAAAAAATTGCATCAAATTTGCAGCGAATTCAAATGAATTGACATGAACTCCCATTAAAAAAAAAAGAATTGACATGAACGGGTGCAGTGTTTCCGTGCGTAGAAGACGTAAAGGAGTTGACCGCTTTGCAGGTGGAGTAGCGTGAACTGGGCTGGGCCTGCTTCATGTGGAGTTCGACTCGCTCCGCAAGAAAGAAAAAGAACACGTACCCACAAGGGAGAGAGAGAAGGCACACAGCAGCAGCCAGGACACCAGACCAGACCGAGACGAACCCAATCCCTCCGACGAGCGAAACCAAATCCCGTCTCGCGGATCGATGGACGGATCCCACGGGAACGCGGCGTCGGCGGCGGCCGGAGGAGGAGAGGGG
This sequence comes from Poa annua, assembly GCA_026929855.1. Taxonomy (NCBI): domain Eukaryota; kingdom Viridiplantae; phylum Streptophyta; class Magnoliopsida; order Poales; family Poaceae; genus Poa; species Poa annua. The sequence goes on from CM049433.1 coordinate 81,734,325, forward strand.
ACGCAGAGGACCGTGTAAGCTATTCCCCTATTCTCCGATCTGGTTTTGCTATGTTCGTTTATTTCGGTGCTCGCCTCGCGCCGCTGGTTAGAGAGGGGCAGCCGATCCGGCGGGTGTGCGATCTCGTCTAGGACGGCGGCGGCGATGACGGGTTCTGGGCCGAACTGAGAGCCCCTGGCCGGTAGGGCTCCGGCACGGCCCCGTACCGATCCCAATAGGCTAGCTCGAAACCCTAAGGCGCCACGGTAGCGGTGGTCTTTGTCTCTGGCTGGGGTGGATTTAGTGGTGTGGCGTTTGCCCTGGGCCCTGGCGACTTGCTCTTGCTTTCTCCATCCGCAGGCTTTGGTTCGCTTCACCATTAATTTGTTATAGTCTCTAAGAATTTAGCTCCAGTGACTTTGTCAGTCGACGCTGCAACTTTCAGGACTCAGGAGTACGCTCTTTTATTTACTTTATTATGCGTAGATGTGCAATTCCCAGTACCTTAACTTTGTCAGTCTGTCTATGGAACTTACAAGCCTTTTGGCCATTATTTTTATTTTCTTTGTGAACTTGACCAGATATTGAAATCAATATCTATAGTGTAACAGATGATTGAAAGGAAGCTATTGATATGTGGGCATTGGTGCCTTCAGATCCAGTACTGAGACGAATATCATTACTTTCTCTTTGTCAACTGTTCATGTGAATCTTGCACTAAAAAAGGCTAACACATCTTGCATTTAGGAACGGAGGGAGTGCTAAGTTAGTCCCTCTTACCAACACTGTGCATGCCATTTACCCTCTGAATTCATCAATGCACCTTTATTTAGAGAACTGCAAGAACCTTGCATATATTTTTATTACTAAGCAAAAAATAAGTTAAAATAGAATCTACATGTCAAGCTGCTAGACAACAACAAATGTCATAACTACTCATGATGTGTATCCGATACGTGCTATTATCAGATTATATACATACAATAGTCGGCTTGTATACCCAGGCTACGGAAACTGACTGCTCATTGTTTGTTTGGTGGCAATATTTAGATGATAATGATGCTCTGTTCGATGTGATTTTTCTTGGGAAGTCGTCCTTCCAAAACCAGGGTTTTGTCAATTGAGACTAGGTGAACTGTGCATGCTAAGATTCATAATTTAGAATGGCGGTGTGTACACGCTTATTTGTGAACTATTGACAGAGCTTGTTTGAGAATTATTTACGTTGATAGAACAGATGCAAGTTTTGTGTTAATATAAACCCTCTAGCCAATCCAACTTATATTTAACCAGCCCAACAGATATAACGCGTTCTGTAGTTGCCCACGATGGTTATAGCAATCTTGCATGTTATTATTTTTCCAAGGCCAAGCTTTCCCTTGGTGTGCAACTGTGAATTTTTTTCATGATGCTATTGCTTATTTCAGTAAATTTATCTACACACGTGGTTAACTCTAGATATTGTATTACATCAACAGGAATCCATATGTGACTGGTAACTCAGTGATTGCAATGAAATACAAGGATGGTGTGATCATGGCATGCGACACTGGAGGTTAGTTTTCACCACTGCGCATGTGAATATAGTTGCGGTGAGTACGAAATTCATTATTTAATTACTTGTGCAGCTTCCTATGGGTCAACTTTGCGGTACAAGAGCGTGGAGCGTATTAAGGCGGTTGGTAAGCATAGCCTTCTTGGAGGGAGTGGGGAGTTCAGTGACTTCCAGGAGATTTTGCGCTATTTGGATGAGTTAACGTAAGTTACTTCAGATGGTTGGCTCATGGTTTTCTTCACCCTGCTATGTAAAGTCCATGTTACATCTTCACCTCCCTTCATTTTCAGTCTGTCTGATCATATGTGGGATGACGGAAACTCACTGGGCCCGAAGGAAATCCATGCCTACCTGACCAGAGTTATGTACAACCGACGCAATAAGTTTGACCCTCTGTGGAACTCCCTGGTGCTTGGTGGAGTGAAAAAGGGCCCAAAGGGTGATGAGAAGTATCTTGGCATGGTATATATTCCATTCAAAGAATAATACCATTTCTTGCTTCTGCTGGTTTGTCAGTATCTTATCTTATCCCTAACATTTGGTGTTCAGGTTAACATGATTGGTACTCACTTTGAGGAGAATCACATTGCCACTGGATTTGGGAACCATATGGCAGTCCCAATACTTCGTGGTGAATGGCGTGAGGACCTGACTTTTGAAGAAGCTGTTAAGCTGATTGAGAAGTGCTTGCTGGTTCTGCTGTACCGTGACCGGTCATCTATCAACAAATTCCAGGTGCGAATTGTCCTTCTCAGTGAACTCACTTAGCTCATTAACCCCTAGAAAGAAATTTAGACAGGTTTATTCAACAGCTTCTGAATTGTTCTTGAATGACAGATTGCCAAGATCACGACCGAGGGATCAACCATCTACCCGCCATATGCCCTGAAGACCAACTGGGGCTTTGCTGCCTTCGAGAACCCGTCCAAGGGCGCTGTAGGGACATGGTAGATTTATGCATGCCCCGACCGTGAGCTAGGAAACTGTCTTCGACCCCCGTGATCTTTTGATCAGAACATGACTGGAACACCACATTTGCTCTGTATGACATGTTATGATTTAATTTCAAGTCTTGTGAACATGAAGCCTGGCGATAATTGGTCTATTGCTTTTGTGTGATCTGGAGCCCTGGCAAAGGGTACCTATTCCCAAATTTGTGCTTCAATCCACATGTCATTGCTGGCCCCTATTTTGTTTCTTCTTCACAAAAAATGTTCAGTTGTATTGTTAATGAGGGCATCTCCAGCTCTACTGGGAGATCGTGGCGCCGCTCCTATCAGGTGACTTGCATCTGCCAGCCTTAGGTGACTTGCATCTGCCGGAAGGCTGGCACCTCAAACGTCGCCGCATCCCCTTGTCACCCATTTCTTGCTCCGGACGGGCGTGCATGGAGGGGATCTTGTGGTGGCACTACTTTCCGTCGCCTGACCTCCTCCACGACCCCTCCTACGCCCACAACTCCATGTTGCGGGACTGTTGGTTCGAGGTCGAGCATGACTAGTGGTGGTGTCAGAGGGGTTCGAGGAGGACCCGTGCTCATCGGCATGGAGTGCGACGAGGACTCCGACCTGTAGGAGGACGACCGCACTAGGCGGCCTAATTTGGCGCCCAGCTTGCGCCTAGGTGCCCACACCGGCCACCATCGACCATTCCAACCTGGACGAGCAGGCGATGTCACTATGGAAGCGCATCGCCAGCGGCCACAAAATTTCACGGGATGCATCGCAGCAGCCTGCAAAATCACAAGTTGTCAACCGAAGTCTCGCTCTCATTTGTTCGGTTGGATGGCGGCTGCTACGATGACAGAACGGAAAATGCTTCAAGTGTTAGGGACGCGAGTCTGGACTTGGTTTATTGCCGAGCACTACAGTGTGGAGTCCACTTGGTTCACAATGTCCGTCGAATTGAACTTCTCAATGCTATCTGCGGTTCTAATCACACAGGTTCACAAATACCTACTGAGCGGAATTAGAGCGAAGCCACGCAGCTAGCTTGGTGTAAAACCACTATGATCGATTCTCGCTGGTAATGCGGCTTCCCGTTGGAATCGTTTGAGAGCTCTGACGCGTCTATCCAGTGCAAATATTGGAACCTATAGCAGGGATTAGATTGATGGTCCGTGGCGAAACGCTCACTGAAACTTCTTCGTTTAGACATGATCAGGGTTTTGTATTTAATGTTAGTAGAAGAGTTACTAAATTCATTGATTAAAAAGAAGGATGATCTTTTCTTTGAGAAACACAGTACAACGCAGACGCTCATAACATGCGCGTACACTCACCATATGAACGCACACACGCACACACTACCTCTATGAGCAGCTCCGAAATACTGAGCCGGCGGATTGAGTCTTAACATTGACGAAGTCACACCACGGGCGTCTCGCTGTCGACGGAAACGTCGTCTCACACTGAAAGAATATTCCGCTTAAATACAACACATAGACGTCAAACCTGGAGTTTAAACTCTGGAAGGCTGAGGATATAACCACGTTGCTAGCCATCCAAGTACATGTTGGTGTGCAGGATGACCCATTTATGATGGAACCAGATCCTTAAAGGGAAAGCAAAGACCACTCCCTAACCGCGACAACACATATCAACCAGAGGTCCAGAGCAAAAGGCCGGGTCACGACTCATATTATTGGAAAGGGTCATCCTAATTGCTCTGCTTCCTTAAGGTGGGGTTCACTGGTAATGGTGTACTGGTTCCGGTCATTTGCACTTAGATTTTTTTGTTTGTCATGCACAGTATATAAATTTCACAGCATATACATTTTTCAGGACACATACATCAATAACATCTAATACTTCCCCACACATACATCGAATAACAGGAACAATATCTTCCACAAATGACAGGTTCACAACATACACATATCTCTTTACGCAATATAGATATATCTTCCACAATGCGATCGGTTTAACACGCTACATGACAGAAGATGTTCAACACTTGACTGTTGCTTACTTAAAAGATTAATCACTGGTCGTCGTAGCCTGCTTTAAGTTGAGGCATTCTGTCTTCAAGATGACTTAGCCCATGCCCACTTGCTCTGCACTTTGAATTGCGTTTGACATCTCATTCCTTTATTTTTCCTATTCCTACGTTTTAAAAATCCTGCAATCCAAATAGGGCCTCAATCTGTTAACAGGGGATGACAAGATCTCTCGTCAAACCATCTTCGTTGAGATACAACGCCGATGTGCCAAGATGCATCTCGCAATCGAGATGGCGATGGATATCAGGATATACGTGTACAATATTCCGGACTCTCTAGCTGAGATAATAGTACATGAGATGTCTATGTGTGCCCAACCAATTGTATTTTTTTCTCATCCACCGCCTTGCTTAAACGAAACAAAACGAAACGAAACGAAACGAGACGAACGTGCATCATCAGTCCCGGGTCGGCCTCAGAATGTCACCTGGTTCAGAGTCGCTGATGTTAGAAGTTTCGATCCAGAGCACGTGGGTGTCCGCGAGCGAGAGCGTTTCAGCGAATTTCCACATGTCTCGCGTTCCCTCGAGACCGGGACATGTTTGCTACGGGCTGCAGCGCAATGCAGTGCAAGATCAACCACGCACACGACGATGCTGTGCTCTGCCCCGGCGGATTCCACTGGCGGGTGCACTGCGGATGTCGACGTACGCCGGACGCCAGCCCACAGGAGGAGGACGGTGACGGTCGAGCGAGACCGTGGCGTGTGCTTCGCTCCCAAGTGGAAGTGCCTCGCGCTTGAGCGAGCAGGACGACAACAACGTCGGTGGCGCCGCGGATTTGGCGGATCGGCCAGGCTCTAAAGCTTGACGCCGACGGCCGTGGTTGGTTTGGCGTCGACGCCTGTCGAGCTCGGGCGGTACAGGTGGGGCGCTCGATTCATTCTTATCCACTGTAGCGCCGGTGACACCAGGTCGCTGGCAGGGGCGGGCCCAGAATATCGAGAGTGGGTATTCAAAATTATAGAAATATTTTGATACATGAAACATGATTATAAAAGAAAAATATGCACTACTAGTCATATATATGCAAATAAAAAATGATTCAAATAATAGTGCACTAACAGGAATTGAACCCTGAACCTCTTAACTAAACAAATTGTACCGAACCAATTGAGCTATCTCTCTCTCTCTTGCAGCATGACTGCACGAAGCTCCAACAATGGCTGAGAAAGGCGTGAAGGTGTTTGGCATGTGGGCGAGCCCGATGGCCATCCGGGTGGAGTGGGCGCTCCGGCTGAAGGGTGTCGCCTACGAGCAGGGGCGGGCCCAGAATATTGAGAGTGGGTATTCAAAATTATAGAAATATTTTGATACATGAAACATGATTATAAAAGAAAAATATGCACTACTAGTCATATATATGCAAATAAAAAATGATTCAAATAATAGTGCACTAACAGGAATTGAACCCTGAACCTCTTAACTAAACAAATTGTACCGAACCAATTGAGCTATCTCAACCTATCTATCTTTGCATTTTAGTATATGGTTCTTATTTGTAGCTCTGAAAATTCAAATATCAATATTTTGCAAAAATATTTGGGTATTCAACTGAATACCCTTAAATTGAGGTGGGCCCGCCCCTGGTCGCTGGCCCTGCGCGCATTGCTTTCGCTTGCTTTATTGGAGAAGAAGAGGAGAGGTACGTACGTCGTCGGGTGGTGGAGGCCGAAAACGATGGGAGGGGGGCTGAAGTAGCAGTATACTACTCCTCTGTGGGAGGGCCTGCGTCTGGTTCCCTGACGCATGATTGCTCTCAGGAAATTGTTCCTCTCGTCTCCTTGTCGCAGTGCTGCTTTCGGTCACAACGATGCTACGTAGAGTAAAAAAATCCAGTGGCGAACACCGGTGTTTAGGTGCTCTCTCATGCCGTAAATTCAAGCGCTCTCTCGAGCAAAGCTTCAAGCTGAGAACGAAATCGCACGGTACAGTCTGCTATTATTTTCTGCTCACAGATGCAGTGCAGGACCAGTTTTGTTTTTCTTTGAGAGAACTTGGATGCAGAAGTGCAGGACCAGATGGCCGCTGGCCAGCCGTCATACGGCACGTCGAAAGCGGCTCGGCGCACCACCGCAGCGTCCAGTACTCCCGTGTACTTAGAGCATCCCGACTTGCCCCCCCCCCCCCCCCCCCCTCAAAGGCCCCCTAGGCCTATGGGGGGTGTCGGCGTAAAAAAAACCGTCCAGTCGCAACCCCCAATTCTAATTTCGCGCCGGCGCGGCCCAAATAGAACTCCGGCGCCCCCAGGAAGAACCCAATACACAGGGGGGCTAGCGGGGGCGTCGGCGCGACGAAAACACGCTGCGGGTCATACCTGTCGGCGATAGAGGCATAAAACCCACCCCCACCTTGCCCTTTTTTCATAGCGACGGCCACCAAGGCGCAACCACCCCTCCCCGCCGCCACCACCCCTCTCTACCGGAGCGCGTTCGCCGCCGTCCACCACTCCTCCCCAGCGCGACCATCCCTCCCCACCGCGCAGCACCCGCCGCCGTGCACCAATGTCATGCGAACACCTCCGTTCCCACCGTGGCCGCACCGTGCACACGAGGTGTTTGACGCTGTGCCCAGCCCATGGACTCCGACGATGAGGCGGTGCTCGCCACCTTGATGTACTAGGAAGTGGCTGCGTCGACGCTGGAAAGGGAAGGGGGCATCGATGAGGAGCATATGCAGATCCTCGTCTCCCTCCTCTCCATGATCGCCGAGGACAAGCCAATTGTTGGCGGTTCTGCGCCTGGACGCCGCAAGAGCAGGCCGAGGCAGAGGATGGAAGGGTACTGCACGTTGTGGGCAGACTACTTCAGCGACGATCCGGTGCACGGTGAGATCAAATTCCGCCGGCGTTTCAAGATGACTCGGCGGTTGTTTCTGAAGATTGTCGAGTCTTTGAGAGAGTTCGATGATTACTTCAAGCTGAAGACAGATGACGTTGGTTTGCTTGGATTCTCGACAATTCAAAAATGCACGGTTGCCCTCCGGATGCTGTCATACGGAATGCCTGGAGATGCACAGGACGACTACCTGCGCATGGCTGAGTCCATGGCGATTGACTGCATGTACAGGCTTTGCAGGGCTATTGTGGCAGTGTTTGGAAAGAAGTATCTGCGCACACCCAATGCAGAATACACAACTCGGATCATGCAGCAGAACGCTGAGAGAGGCTTTCCTGGGATGATTGGAAGCATCGACTGTATGCACTGGGGTTGGAAGAACTGTCCATTTACATATCAAGGCATGTACAAGGGTCACAAAGGATCATGCAGTGTGGTGCTTGAGGCAGTGGCAGATCAGGATTTGTGGATTTGGCATGCTTTCTTCGGAATGGCAGGATCACACAATGACATTAATGTGCTGCAGTGCTCTAATGTATTTGCCAAGGTTGTCGAAGGCACTGCTCCTTCTGTGAACTTTGAGATCAACAACCACCAGTATGACAAGTCATACTATCTGGTAGATGGCATCTATCTAAGATGGTCAACATTTGTCAAGACCATCTCAAACCCTGTGCCTGGAGGCAAGAAAGATTGGTTTTCTCAGCAGCAAGAGTCTTGAAGGAAGGATGTGGAGCGGGCATTTCGTGTGCTACAGTCTCGATGGGCCATTGTACGGTACCCAGCTCTTACTTGGTCGAAAGATCAGATGTGGGAGGTCATGACTGCCTGTGTGATCATGCACAACATGATCATTGACGACTAGCGGGAATTTCCAGTCTTTGACACTGAGCCGTATGAACGGCAGGGGCCTCTTGCAGAAGTTGATCGCAATGTCCCTCCAGCGTTTACAGAGTTTCTCGCTAGGCGGCAAGAGCTACGAGACACAAACACTCATCACCAGTTGCAAGATGATCTGGTGGAGCATTTGTGGATGTGGAAAGGAGAAGCTGCATGATTTCATCTATTTGCTATTGTGATTCAAATTTGTTTATTTATTTGTGTGAAACTTTAATTATTTGAGTGTGCGGTCTGTAAAACTATTATTATTTGCTTGTGTGGTCTGTAAAATTTTAATAAATTAGTTATGTTTATTTTGATTCATATTTCATCATGAAAATTTAGCCTTTAGGGGCCGTATGGCGAGAACGGTTGGGCGCCGGGTCCTCTCCATTCTGGCGACCACGCCGTCTATCCCCCATACGAGCGCAAAATCGCCAGTTTGGGGGGGAGGAGGGGGGGGGGGGGGGGGGGGTGGCGACGCTCTTATTTCCAAGAAATCAGGGATGAGGACACCCTCCCTCCCGTCCGTTTCATGTCAGGATTAATGGCCTCGCCCCCACTTATCTCACTTGGTTGTCCCTCGACCAATAAGCACCCCTCCTTCCTCTTGTGTCACTTGAAAGCAAAACTACTCAGCTCTGTAGCAGAATGAATGGAGAAGTTGGGGCACTGTTGACCTCATTAACATGAACACTCGCAATGCAAGACAGAAATTACCCAGCTCTGTAGCACCATGAACGGGGGAGTTGCTGGAATTTTAGTGTATTTGGGTCAAGGCCCAACTAAAATCCGAAATTCTCTTGGCCCATTCTAGTTGGCTGGCTGTGTGTATGTGAGACTAATGTTTAGTCCCATACTGCTAGTGGAGAGTGAGCTGCACCACTTTATATAGTGGGATGTTCTAGTACTAGTATGAGCTAGTGAGAACAAGAGAAGATGAAGAGTGCCACACGCGCGCTACTCCTCCTCGCCACGCCTCGCCTCGCCTCGCCTCGCCACGACACGACGCGACGCGCCGCGGGTTGCGGGAATCTCGCCGAGCCGAGATTATATTTTTGCAGTCCGGGAAAAATTAATGAGTCATTGATTAGTAATTAACGGACGCGTTAATTCCTCAGCCGTTTCCGATCCTTTATGATCGTGGGGCAGTTACCGAGTTAAACGTGCGGCTGCGCCCACGTCCTACCCGAGCCGCACTATATATACAGCCCGAGGCAAACCCTAGCCGCTAGTACGCAATACATGGTCTCACACCGTTCCAAAACCTTGCGCCGCCGTCTTCCAAGTCTTCTCCATCCCGTCTTCCGACGTGCACCGGTTGAAGGGACAGTAGGCCTCCGGAACCCCGCCTCTTGTGATCCTGTACGGGAGAGGGGCGATCAGGTTTTTGGGGAGCGCACTCGCGCGACTACTGGCTTCGAGTTCTTCCCCAACGACGACTTCTTCCCCGACATCGCCAACCTCTTCATCGACAACATGGACGACACGGGGAACTCCAGCGGCACTGCTGCCGCTGCACTGTACGTGTTCTTGATCTTCATATATGATGTTATGATAGAGTTTCTACTTGTAGTACATGCTCTAGATTCAATCTGTTTATCTACTGTTTACGTAGATCACATGATTAGTTTAATCTGTATTATTCTAGTCATGAATTGTTTACTGTTTTCGCGAATCAAATCATATGCTAAATCGCATAATTATTCAACAGGAGTCGGGCCGCCGCTAACATGAACACTCGCAAAACAGAGAAGAGCTGAAAGTGCCAACCCAAGCAAATTATTAGTAGGCCTCTCAATGATCAAAGCGGTGCCGTCTCTGTACTGTAAACTGCGTGCAGTCGCCAATCCGTGCGTCCCTCTCCTCTCTTTCGGTGCACGTATCATCGATTGGCCCGGCCGTTCGTTCGTGCGTGCGTTCCAGGTAGAGTCTATCCGCACTACACCTGTCCAAAGCTCTAACCTTTTCTGAGTACGGAGTATAATTTTTCTACTCGACCTTTTCTGCAGATTGCGTACGTGACGCATAGGCTTGGGAGGTGAGGTGAGGTGAGGTGCTCTTTACCTGGGCGTCTGGTCGTTGGTAGGCGGGCTGCTTTGCGATTGCATTGCTTGCTTCTACGTCTGAAACTTTTCCCCTCACCGTATCGTAGACCTGGAGACCTCATCTCACATTCTCACCTTACCATGGGCTGCTTGCTCCAGTGCAGGTAGGCAGGTCAAGATAGCGTGCGTCAGGGAGAATGACTGAATTAGCTCTCGCTCTCCCTCTCTCGTTTCTGTCCAACTGTGTGGAACAGTCAACCGGAGGAATGTTGACGGATGAATCGGTTTCCTTTCGTCAAGAACGGATGGCCCTACGTGCGTGGAATGAAACATTCTTAACCGATCAATGGCATGGGTTTCAGTGTAAGCAGCCTGTAGAGCGGTCGTTGCAGGATAATAGTAGCAGGGTACTAGTGCTACTCCAATGGAGGAAGGCTGCGGTGTACAGTATCTGACCTCTTGCAAAAATTGAAGAAGATGACCCAATTGCGACGAGATCTTTCCTCCACTCGGAACTGGCTTCAGCAAAGTGAAGTCCCCGTGTGGTCTGGGTGTGAGTGACATCCTCAATTATGCAACGATAGGACAAGCAGCAGGGGGGAAAAGGGCCCGAATTGGATTGCACGGATCTTGTTTGGACCCGAAAGAGTCGAGTTTCCTTCCTAAATAACTCAACAAATTAAATTCGCTCGGAAAGAAAAGATTCACAGCTCCGTTTACAAACTTGGAAGATGGAATCTACCTATACGTCCCAAGAATCTTTTTTGGTGGCGGTTACTTTACTCCTCACTCCTTTTGCTGCCTATGTACATACACGGTTGAAGTAGCCTGCAGCTGCAGGCGTGCGACTCCTATTCTTTCCTCGCCGGCCGGCCGGCCTCCGACCAATTCAGTCAGCCAGCGAAATGTGAAATTCCGCAATCTCGTTGTCGCGCCGACGGCGGCGATGGCCAACTGTTGGTCAAAACAACAGAGGGGCTGGCTAGCTGCAGGTTGATGGTTCACTGGTATCCGCCGAGGCCGGTGATGAGCAGCTCGTGCGGCCTTAGCAGCGTCGGGGACGGCGCGAGCTGGCCACCGCCAAAGTAGAAGAAATCGAAGTCGGAGGCGTCGGGCAGGCCGGCCGCGGCGGTCCAGAGCGCGCCGGCGCCGTCGCCGGCCACGTCGTCGGGGATGAGCGGCGCGCGGCAGAGCGGGCAGGTGCGCTGGTCGTGGTCCATCCAGCGGTCCAGGCACCCGCGGTGGAAGACGTGGCGGCAGTTGGTGAGCCTGCGCACCTCGTCGCCGCCGCCGACGCCGCTGAGGCACACGGCGCAGTCGACGGCGGCGGAGGAGGGGTCCAGCTCGTCGAAGCGCACCACGGGGAGGATCTCCTCGACGAGCATGGCGGGCACGGGGCGGAACTCCGGGCGGCGGTGGTGGAGGGGCGGGAAGGCGGCGGGGGAGTGGGAGTGGAGGGCGAGGTGGGTGTCGTCGTCGGCGAGAGCGAGATCTAGCAGGTCGCCGAGGCCGACGGCGTGGAAGGCCCAGAGGAGGCAGCGGCGGACGTGGCCGAGGAGGAGGAGGAGCGTGAGCAGCTGCTTGGGGAGCAGCAGCTCGGAGTAGCCGACCGGGAAGCCCATGGCTGTCTGTCGCCTGGCAACGCGCGGGGCGGGGGGAGGGTGAGATGAGAGGCGGCGAGGGATGTGGTGGTGGTGGTGGTGCGCGGAATGGGAGCACAGGTGAGGTGAGGCAGGGGTTATATAACGGGAGAAGCGAGTCGGGACGGGAGCGGGTGACGCGGAAGGATCCGGCAGCCGGTTGGGTGGCACCGGCTCCGCTGTGGTGCGGGCGTGCGTGCGTCGTGGGCGCGACCCTGACTCGGCGACTGACCCCGGCCCGGCGGCGTGGCGGGCGTGACTGACGCGAGGGGGCAACAATTTACTCCGTGCGACGGACCGGTGTCGCTCGCTGGCCCCGCCGGCGCCGGAGGTGGTCCGCCCGACCCAACTGCAACTGCTGTGGCTGGCCTCGTCGGTCGGTCGGTACGTTGCACGTTGGCTAAGCGGCAACGCGACGGAACTGGCCGCGCGTACGGATGCGTGCACCTCCATCTCGTTTCACCGCCGATACATGAACCTGCAGATGCACACCTTCACCGCACCCACCCAAGTGTTACATCCTACCCAGAAGTCACTTGGGTAGCACAAGCATATGATCCCACTAACCGTATTTCAAAACGTCAAACAAAAATTCCGGCTATACATCCAAACATTCTATTCGATGGTCGTATAGAAGCTTTGCGGAAATGTGACATTTTTCTGTCGGTCGCGTAAAAAAAAATCGTGGTGCTTCATACTGGTTTTGTATGAAACATTTTCGTAGCGTTTTTGCACATCGCACAGAAAAATATATTTTCTTCGTGAAACCTGTATGTGCGACCATAGAATGTCTAAACGTACCACCACCGAAATTTTTATTTGAATTTTGTTAACATTTTGCAATATATCTAAAAGTTCATTTTTCATCACGAGTAGATCTAAAACTGTTTTCCGAATTAAGGAGCCTGGCTCCCGATTTCATTGCACGCATGAAACCGATAAAACGGAGTTTTTTTTGTTGCAGTTCAGACTCAAACACTACTGTTACTCTACCTCACAGGCACCGCATATTACAGCAACTAGTGAATCTATGCTTAACCTGCGACATGGTAAACATTGATTAGCCATGCGTAGTTAAAATATTTTAATTACACCATGCGAGGAGGTGGAAATTAGATTAGTAAAATTATGGTAGTACATTAAATCACGCCACGCAAAAGCATACTAGTACGGTAATTACGTCGTGCGAAATTGTAGTAGAATAGTACTCCCTCCGACCCGAATTGTTTGTCACCCTTTGTACTAGCCCACCAGCTGTTCTGCGACATTTAATTCCGATTGGAGGTAGTACTAAAATTATGGCCAAATGCGATTGATAGGTGCGGCGAGTGCGGTATGCAACGGTATAACCTTTTGTGTTGTTTGTATTCATACTAAATCTATATTATTGCTAAAAAACAAGTTATAAGGATACAAGTAATGTATCCTTACATGCGTACATAGTCAAAAAATAAGTATATATAGCCAAAGCGCAAGAGAGTTCAGGAATTTTTATGGCATAAAAAGTGTCGGGGCCTTACCACTTCACGCCTTATTTTAGACCCAGGACGAGTGAACGAGCCGTCTTGCAACTTGGAGGTTAACAATGCATAATTATAGTATGCATCATTACAATGCGAAATATTTATATTTCTACTACACAAAAATGACAAATTTATGGTTCTGATTATCATTAACAATGCATAGTACGCATCATTAAGAACACACAGATAGTATGCATCATTAAGAACTATATAAATTTATCATTTTTATATAGACTATAATATAAAGATTTTTACACTGAGATTTTACACACAGATAGTATGCATCATTAAGAACATGTATGATTTTTCTCAGAATTTTTAAAACTTTCAAATAAATTTTTAAAATTTTATAAATTGAGGGAGCACTCAAGATCAGGAGAAAACCCCACTTTCCGAGAAAACGCCATGCAATTTGCAGGCTGCTGAGTCGTGTTTCACAGAGAAAACTCAAAAGAAAAAGGTTGCGAGTCGTGTTGGCTTATCCTGGTAAAAAGAAATGGATGGTTGCACGAAGCTTCTTGGATCCTTTTGCTTTCCTAGCCAGAAAGTGATGGCAACGCAGGTTGTTGGGTCCAGACGTCAACTGCTTTGTCCTCTCCTCTCGCGTGCAAGTCACGAGCGATGCCGCCGCTGCCTCTACCTCCCAATCGTGCCGTGCGTACCGTTTGCTTTACTAGTAGGATAGTTTCGCTTGATATTTTCTGGCACGCTAGTAACTTTCCAAGGTGAAAGCCCGAGATATACACTGTATTTTGTTGAATAGTTTGCATTCACTCAACCTTTTACTTTCGGGATTCGAACGGTTGGATTTTCTTGTGACACAATCAATCAAACAAACCAAAACTTTCTAGAATTCAAGATGTCATGACCGTTGTGTCAAAATCGACTACAATAATTTTGGATATCATGCTCCCCCTCCTGATAAGAATGGAAGAGCAAACCCTCTTACGACAAAGATGGTAGAACGGATAACAACAAATTTGAATGCATGCACCTCAATGTGGGCGTGTCAAGATTGTTTACAAGAACAAATTCGTTGATTTTGGTAGATGACCGTAGCAGCGACCATCAAAACTAAGTCGACAACAAGATTATAAATACTATATGACATGTATTGAGTTGATTTTGCTTAATCCAAGTGATCTGATATATTTTTATGTCTATGCCGGTGTTATGTCCCTATATGGAATTTTTTGCTTGGCTGAAAAAAGCATCAAGATCAGATCAAACGACTAGCACTACAACTTAGACCTAACACAACAAAGGAGTTTACTTGAGGAGTTTTTTTGTTAGGTTTACTTTTGACTTTTTAAGTTTGCCCCGTAGGTTAGAAAATCCCCTCAATAGGGGCTCCCTAAGTGTGCATACACACTTCAAACAAAGAAAAAACCACTCATATTTTATAGCACTAGAAATCTAATCGGGGAATTGCACATGATATATTTTGTGACCACTCATATTTTAGAGCACTAGAAGTTATATTTTTCATTCCTAGCCTTTTATTGGTATACATGAGCATGAAGTCTTTTAAACTTTCAAATACTTTTAACAATTTAACTTCCGTCCAGGCATGTTTTACAACATTTCCCCAATACATCAGCAATTGCTCTTCTTCCATTGGATATTTCCCCCCTAATCATTGGTAAGATATTGCGTAGAGTTCGAGCTAATTATTTTTAGCTATAATCAAGACTAATTGGATGTGACATATGATTGAACGCTAAACAGACTTATTTGACTACCCGAAGATGATCATAAAAATAGGGCGTCTGTATTAGGTCGGGTCCAAACAATTTTTTGACCTGGTGTAAATTAAAAGAAATTTTTATACTTATCTGTATGAATTACTTTTATCATACTATGATCTTAAAGGGCATAGTTTTCTATCAATTAATTTTCATACTTAATGACAGTTGAATGTTCCTAATATTGATTATATCATTATTTATTATACAATTGCAATGTATATATATAAAAAATCACCCTGAGAAATTTGAACTTGTTGTAAGAATATTCTCCATGAATTATTTTTCATAAATATATCTATAAAACATTGTGTCATGAAATATTTATAGCATGTTCATGCATATATTGGTATGTGTGTATACATGTGTGTGTGTTCGCATCTATTTTAATATGTTTAATATCATGGTATAGGTTTCTAAACTATATGGTCTAATAAATATTTTAATAATGGTTTGCCGTGCTGCTGCCATGCATGCTGCTCTCACTCCGGCGTGTTATGGCATCCACAATTTTTTTTAGGTTCCCTAGTTCCCAACCTCGCTGTAAATAAACAAACAGCACGAAATTCCATTCAGGAAATCGCTCGAAATTATTGTATTTGTGCATTCCTGTCGAAGAACAGAGCCACACGCACGAACAGTTTCTTCAACCTCCGTCCAGCCAGTCACATGCTGTCATGTGTCTTGTAAAATTGCCGAAACTTGTAAAAAATGTAGAAAAATAACCGCAATTTCAAATGAGATGAAGTTTATATTAAAATTCACGTTTTTACATGTATTATTTAATAAAAACTAGCAAGGAGGCCCTCGCAAATGCGAGGGCATCATCCGTAATTGGTTGGAAGTGTTTAAGAAAAATAATTATGGTTCCATTGATATCACAATATTTTCCATAAGGTGACAACAAATAGAATTGTTCTACAACTATCGCAAATGTTTTGTAAGCCAATATCACGGACGGGTGTAACTTTGGTAATCTAAACTTTAAAATTTGTGGGAAAATGATTTTCATATCATATTTTGAAACAACGATGTAAGCATATTGGATCCGTGAACTACATCTTTTACATGATGTTATATCAGCAAGCAAAGTTATATATCTTCGTAAAAAGAATAGTTGAATTAAGACAAAACAATTTAACCTCCTTAATAGATATGTCATACAGAGAAATATTTTGTTATGACGTTTCTTCCACTCATTTACTCACTCCATGCCACAACGTGCAAAGATAATTTTTGGCTTTCAGCTATCACGTTCCATCGAAAATAGGTGATCTCGTATATGGTTCTTTTTAAAACGGACGCATCTATTTAAGTACAGTCCTATGTGTTGTTTTTATTTCTTGTAGCAATCACGTTTCATCCAAAGCTAGATGTTTTCTTAAATGGATTACTTATTGGGGTTGTTCTACATTTTCGTGGTAGGATGCCATGTTTTAGTGCAGCGTGGATCCTCTGCAGTGATTACGGTGCTGTTGCTGCCACTGCCAGGTGGGCCCGGCCCCACATGTCAGTGGATGTACAGTTCGTACAGTAACTGTAGAGGATCCATGCCCGTTTTAGTGTTGTACTCATGATGCAGAAAACACGCGCGTTAGCTAATAGATGATCGCATCGATCAGATGTTGCATTTTTTTCTCACATAGCACGCTTAATTTAGATAATAGTTGATTGCATCGTTCATATTTTGTAGTTTTTTCAAGTTTGTATCTAGGTATTGTACGTACTGATATATAAGCTAGCTTTTGAGATTTTTTCCCTCGGCAATAAGGTTTGGAGATAATTTTCTGTATGTTTAGCAGTAACGTTCAAGCTAATGTTATTGATTACCTATTTTTTCAACAGTCGAATAAAATTGTTATTCATGTGTATTAAGTATGATGGTAGTCGCATTTTTTATTTATTTATGTATACTCAACCATAGAAACAACATTCAATCCGTTCACAACCATCCTATGTCTGAATTTAGATAAAGTCAAACTCTACCAATTTTGACCTAATAAATCAAAAAATAGCAACATATAAAATATAACATTCTTATTATTACAATTATAATTATCGTTGATAGCGTGACAAATGTTGTTAATTTCATTAGTATTAAAACTCCACAACTCCCAAAGAGGTTTTGTGAGTGTGTTCGTGTGGCGGTGGTCGACTAATTATGATTTATGTGTACTAAATAATAAAATAATGTAAGTTGTACGACTAATATGGTGACAGTTTAGTTTTAGAACTTACGCGCGTTTTGGAGTACTTTGGTTAAGTACGATAGTAATCGAATAATTTTTTATTTGTGTGTACTCAATCATAAATATACCGGTCACAACAACGTTTTTTCTAAATTTAATCAAAATCAAACTTCAAGTGTCGTTACACACCTGGCTTGGACTTTTGGAGATAGACATCTCGTGGTGGGCCTCTTTCACCTCGGTCAAGGAATGGTGGGAGTCAGTAATTCTTGTCAATGGCACCGCAAGGAAGTCCCTCGCCTCTCTTCTCATGCTCGTCATTTGGGAGATTTGGAACGAGCGAAACGTGAGGGTGTTCCGCAAGGTTTCTACAATGCCTATTGTGGTTGCCTCCCACATCAAGACCACCGCGGCTTTGTGGAGCTTGGCGGGAGCAAAGCATTTGGGATCAATCATGCCGCGAGAGTAGCTCGTTTCTTCGGTCATTTCTTGGCCTTGTTTGTCTTGTGTTATGGCCTTGAGCTTCGGCTCTTTTGTGTTGTAATGCCCTAAAACTCTCCTTCTTAATTAATGAAATGAGGCAAATCTTTTGCCTCTTCTTTTTGAAAAATATATTGTTTGGAAGCAATGGAAACTACTACAGTTGTCACCAATATTCTTAAGGGGCTCTTTTACTTTAGGCCCCGTGGCGGTTGCCCTCTTTCCCGACCTATGGGTGGCCCTGGTGTGTAATACGCGTTTATAGGAGAGTGTACCTGAGTTTTCGTATTTGTAAGTACCATGCTTCTAAAAATAATGTCAGCCCTAACATAGATTGTGGATGGGACCAGCAGAAATTGTCAGTGTAGTCCAACCTCCATGCAGACGCGTTAATCCCCTTTATAAGCTCGACCAAACTCCTCCGGTCAAGTGATGCTCGTTTATTGTTTCTTTAACCACCGCGTGCGGAATTCCTTTCACGCCTTTCTTTCAAGAAAGACGTCGTCGGTTGAAGAAAGCTGCTGATTGCTTCCTCTCCTAGTCAATCGCTTGCACACGGCCGGTCTAATCCAAAGCGCATTCCGCTTCACTTCCAAAAGTCAGGATTGAGTTGAGTAAGGAGTAGATTAATAGGTACTGTAATCCTTTTCCAGAGCTAAACAATGGCGATCCCGTGAGCGGGCCGGCGGCTATCTGTGTCGGCATCTAAAGATCGAAAAGGAAGACTGAATCATGAAACAGAACGGTATTCTCGTCAAATGCTGAAACAAAAGGAAGGCTAAACAGGAAGCTGTTAAGGACTAGTGCGCTGTCAGCATTTTCGTCAATAAAAAGTACGTTTTGCATCGGTCATGTAACGCAACTATGTTATCCTCAAAACAAAAATGTATCACGATTATGCCAAACTCCTCACTCCACCGGTGCACTGTAAATAAAGAGGAAAAGTTAATGTTTGGCACGAAAAGCATGCGAGGTGACATTTTTTATGGTTCCATTGCACGGACAGAAAGAGACGTTCGTCGACCAGTCACCCTAGTCAAACAGTCAAGGGTGTTGACTTTCAAAGTTTGCAACAGGATCGTTGAAGAAGTCTAGCTCAGTTGGCAACAAAAAAAGTCTTCATTTTGGAAACCATATCTGGCAAAGAAAATATTTCTGCTGAGTAGTATAGTGTATGGTAGCCAGGCGGCCGTTGAAATCACCAAATAATAAAAATAATCGCGTGGGAAGACGACAAAACAGCTGTTCCGCTGGATGACGCGATTTTACATCTCAGTCTCTCTATTTAATGAGTAGCATTCTTGACGCGGCTTAATGAGTGTGATAGCCAACCTTGATTGATGGAGTATATGACTCTTTGGTTTGAAGTGAGTACAGTGGCTCGTGATGTTCAGAATCCTGATTCTTTCAGTTGGAATGGAGCCAGCTCGGGTGTGTATTCAGCAAAAGACACGTACAGGGAGATGTGTCGTGGGCAGCAGAGGAGCATAATCGCTGTTCCTATCTGGAAGTCGTATGCGCCAGTCAAATGTAAGATTTTTGGATGGCTTGCTACCAAGTATAGACTTTGGACGTCAGATCGAAGAGCGAGGCATGGATTGCAGGAGCATTCAGATGCTTGTTACACCTGTTTGCAGGAAGAAGACAATGTAGACCATATTCTGATGCAGTGTGTGTTCGCAAGAGAAACTTGGCTAGGATGTTTGCATAATGCAGGTCTGCAGATTAGAGAGCCGGACATCAGCTCTACTCTTGAAAGCTGGTGGCTGCAGGCAAGGGAGAGAATTCAGAGTCGACATAGGAGGGCGTTTGATACTTTGGTAATTCTGGTAGCTTGGATGTTATGGAAGCAGAGAAATGCTCGAGTTTTCGGGAGGGTCAGAGATCAGTGTACCGTGCCGCAGCTTATCAGTAGAATTAGAGAGGAGCTGCAGTTGTGGCAGAGTGCAAGAGGGAGTAGGAGAGTAGATGTTGTGAGAGAGTAGTCTGTTTTGAGTGTGGAGTTGGAGGTTAACTGACCCAGGTGTTCGCACCAGGTTTCAGTTTTCTTGTAATTGTATTGCTCTCCTTCTATAAAGCTAAAGTATGCTATTGGCATACTCTTTAAAAGATAGCCAACCTTGCCCATGCCATGGCGTTTGGTCTAACCAACGAGATAACCCGACATTAGAGATCAACAAGTCTTGTCGATTAAGATAATGTTCCCACTTTCCGTCTTCAAATTTTACTCTGAAAATGATACCGAGAGGCGAGAGAGCAGCAGTGTCTCTGATTAAAAACGAGTCTCGTTTCTCCTAAGGTTACGTGTATTTGGTTTGAATTCTACTTGAATACAAGTGTCGTTTCTCGACGAACAAAAGACCGACTCAATTACATGGTGTCGGGGGGCTACCCCGGGTAGGGTAAAGTTATGGTAAAAGCTACGTCCAAGACTGGACCGACATACTTATTAACCGACATATGTCCAGGCCAGAAGAGACCGGGATATAGTCTGGGTGGAGCCCGACATACTCTAACCGACTTACAGCTGACCGACTTATTTTACCCGACGTGCCTATGTCGGTATGCTCTGGTTTATTCTTATATGCAGGAACAACGGTCCGTGACGGAGAATCCGGCATATCCTTGCCGGGTAGCGAAGCAGAATCCGGCATGTCCACGTCGGGTTTGCCGGAAGAGGAGTCGCAGTTATATCCGGCATACCCATGCCGGGTTGAACAGAGGAGATGCCAAGACAAGCGCTACAGGCCAAGAACAAGGACGGACGGGACATGTCATGGCCATGATGCAGGGCTAAGGACGGACAAGACTTGCCATGCCCATGCCTATGACATAGTGAATAGTGCTGACAAGACCCCAGTAGTCACATCATGAACAGTGCATGTATAGTGTCATGTGGCCCCCCTTGTCCCCTGGGCTCCCTCTATATAAGGAGCACCAGGGGGAGAGACCAAGAAAGCCACGGCTCCCCCCGCAGCCCCATTTTTCCCTTTCCTTCTTGCTCTCCAAGACCTCTTAGAGGCACGTCTAGCAGCTCGCGGAGCATCTGTATCGCCCGAACACCAGTGAGTAATACAACAAATAGGCTAGATGCTGCAGTAGGGGTTTTATCTCCTCACGAGAGCCCCGAAGCAGGGTAAATCCTCGCGTCCCCGTGTCCATGTGTTCATCTGTGTGTGCTTCTCAGCGCGCTATCCCTCCCCGGATCCTCTAGCGTCCATCCGGCCCCACAAATTAGCCTACCCGTAGGCATCTGTCTGTTCACCACGACGACAGTTGGCGCCCACCGTGGGGCATCAGTGGCGCTTGCTGGACTAATTTCGGACGGGACCTTCTTCATCGACTCGGGGACTCGACATCACCATGGTCTCCACGCCCCGACTTGCTGCCGCACGCAGAGGCCGTTCCGACCTACACCAGCGCTCGCCGTCGACAGATTCCGGGTAACTCCCCGACAGTTGCCCGGGTCATGTCGGTTCCGTCGATCCCGACCGCACCAGTGCTCCGTGAGTATCTTCGTCTGTATCATGCAGTTGGCCTGTCTTGAGAGTAACTCGGGGACAGCCCCTTCGTGCCTAATTTAGTTGTTAACCCGGGAGCGAGAGGTCGTAACCCGGGGACTGCCATGTTGTGTTATCTGTACATTTTCCCCGGGGGCAATATGTCTTGACCCGGGGACTGGCTTACCGGTCAGTTGTGTTTTCTCCTAAGTCGGTAGAGTAACTCGGAAATTAATTTACCTGTATGCATGTGGTTCGTGTCTGTTTTCCTAAGTTATTGCTGTGTTGGCACACCGAGATGAATTTCGGGGATTGCCTTGTCTTGATGCGCGGTGTCTGTGTCGTTTGTGTGCCGAATAAACTTATAACCGTGTTTCAAAGTTAAACTAATGTATGCTATCCGAGATGATCTTGTGACTCGACTGACGAACGCCTAGAATGGTAGTCAAGAGCAGAGGTTGTGGAGAGTGGTAAACATGAAAACAAACTCGGGGACTCGGTCTAAAAAGCAATTCGGCATGTGTTATTTTATTAACCAGGTTCCCTCATTATGTTTTCTGTATGTCGGATAACTTTAAGCCTTACCTCAGAGGTTTACGAGTACTGTATACTATGGTTCTGATTTTGTGACTCGACTGTCGAACACCAACATGGTAGACAAGAGCAGAAATCACTAAGTATGGTAAACACGAAGTAAACTCGGGAACTCGGTCTGAAAAGTAATTCGACATACGTTGTCTGTGTTTTCCCCGGGGGCAAGATGTCTTGACCCGGGGACTGGCTCGCCAGTCCGTTCTATTCTTTCTGCTAAATCTCTAGAGTAACTCGGGGACTCGATGGAAACCGAGTCTGCCTCCTGTTGTGTAGTTTCGCTGCTAGAATTGCTTTCTATACTGTGCTAAGACTTACCTTGATCCGTTAAAATAGAGTTATTGTCCTTGTTAAATATGTGTATGTTTGGACTAACATTGAAAGGTGATATTGATTCTGCTAAAAAAGTAATTGTTACCGACTTATCCTGAAATCCGACTTACCCTGGAATCCGAGTTATCCCTGAAATCCGACTTACCCTGGAATCCGAGTTATCCCTGAAATCCGAGTTATCCTGAAATCCGGCTTACCCTGAAATCCGAGTTATCCTGAAATCCGACTTATCCAAAATCCGAGTTGAATTTGCAAATTCCGAGATGAGGTTATGATCCGACTTATATTGTTAAAATCTGGCATGCAGGTGGCTCAAGTCGAGGTATTGGTTATTTCCAGATCACCGTTTATGTCGGTTTGCCCCTGTATCGCGGCATCATGCAATATTTCCATATCGCCGTTTGTTTCGGTTTGCCAGAGTTAGCCAAGAGCAGCATACGAGACACCCTTATGTCAAACCAGCAGAGTCTGGAGACATCTGCGTCGGTATGTGCCCAGAGGGGCTACCGGACATTCGAGACACACGAGATACTCTTATGACAAAACAAAGAGGTTGGAGACGTCTGTGTCGGTATACGCCCAGAGTGGCTAAACGCCGGCACATGAGACTCTGTGTCGGTATACGCCCAGAGTGGCTAAAGGCCGGCACATGAGACGTCTGTGTCGGTATACGCCCAGAGTGGCTAAAAGCCGGCACATGAGACTCTGTGTCGGTATACGCCCAGAGTGGCTAAAGGCCGGCACATGAGACGTCCGTGTCGGTATACGCCCAGAATGGCTAAAAGCCGGCATGTCAGGTATGTTTATGTCAAGCCGGCAGTGGCTGAAGACGTCTATGTCGGTAAAACGCCCAGAGTGGCTAAGGAACCGACATACGATGGTGTTTTTTGCAGGTACAAGGTGGAGTATGTGAAGACTGTAATATGGATATTTATTTTTGAAGTCTGCGCGCGACTCTTCGAGTCCCCCGCAGCCTCGGGGACTAGTGTCGGGGGGCTACCCCCGGGTAGGGTAAAGTTATGGTAAAAGCTACGTCCAAGACTGGACCGACATACTTATTAACCGACATATGTCCAGGCCAGAAGAGACCGGGATATAGTCTGGGTGGAGCCCGACATACTCTAACCGACTTACAGCTGACCGACTTATTTTACCCGACGTGCCTATGTCGGTATGCTCTGGTTTATTCTTATATGCAGGAACAACGGTCCGTGACGGAGAATCCGGCATATCCTTGCCGGGTAGCGAAGCAGAATCCGGCATGTCCACGTCGGGTTTGCCGGAAGAGGAGTCGCAGTTATATCCGGCATACCCATGCCGGGTTGAACAGAGGAGATGCCAAGACAAGCGCTACAGGCCAAGAACAAGGACGGACGGGACATGTCATGGCCATGATGCAGGGCTAAGGACGGACAAGACTTGCCATGCCCATGCCTATGACATCGTGAATAGTGCTGACAAGACCCCAGTAGTCACATCATGAACAGTGCATGTATAGTGTCATGTGGCCCCCCTTGTCCCCTGGGCTCCCTCTATATAAGGAGCACCAGGGGGAGAGACCAAGAAAGCCACGGCTCCCCCCGCAGCCCCATTTTTCCCTTTCCTTCTTGCTCTCCAAGACCTCTTAGAGGCACGTCTAGCAGCTCGCGGAGCATCTGTATCGCCCGAACACCAGTGAGTAATACAACAAATAGGCTAGATGTTGCAGTAGGGGTTTTATCTCCTCACGAGAGCCCCGAAGCAGGGTAAATCCTCGCGTCCCCGTGTCCATGTGTTCATATGTGTGTGCTTCTCAGCGCGCTATCCCTCCCCGGATCCTCTAGCGTCCATCCGGCCCCACAAATTAGCCTACCCGTAGGCATCTGTCTGTTCACCACGACGACACATGGTGTTTCCTTATCTAAAAAAGTACACGGTGTTTTTCAAATGTTTAAAGACCCTGTAGGACACTGTCGTGGTGGTATCACGGCAGATATCATAGGATGACTAATGTGTGGGGCCGATGTACGCTGGTGGATCCGGAGAGGGCTGGCGAGCTAAGAAGCTCACACGAGGGAGAACCAGAATCAGACCCGAGCCGACTTAACTCGGCTCAAGAACAAGCAAGAACACTCAAGAAAGCTCAAGAACACAAGCGAATCCACAAAGAACCACAAACACACACGATATACCCAGGTTCGGGGCCCTCGTGAGGAGGTAAGACCCCTACTCCTGCCTAGCCTCTCAATATATGTGTCTCACAGGATCTACAAGACGCTCCTTGAGCTGTTTTGGCAAGAACAATGATGAACTACTAAGGGGAGGAGTAAATGCTCTATCAATGAATGCAACTATCACTTCGGCCCTCTGGTTGTGTCCCTCCCTCTCACAGGATGAGTTATGGCGCTATTTATAGAGGTCCGGCCGAGTTGGCCGGAAACCCTAGATCCTCCGGGTCCCACCGGACAATGGCTACAGTCTAACGGCGATGTCGACATCCCTACCACGACCTAGGGCCGAGCTATCCAACATAGGTCGAGGTAGGCCATGATGCCTCTTGTCGTAGCCGCCGGCGGCCTAGGTGATGATGCTTCCCCTGTCAGAGACAGGACGTGGCTTCTCCATGCCTTGTCTCCTGTCAGTCAGTTGGCAGTACAGTGGAATAGTCACGTCGCCCTTGTCCTATGCCTTTTGTCCCGCGTCCGTGTCAGGCGTGAGGTGACTTAGCTTCCGTGTCAGACGGGTCAGTGTCCTTGCCATGTACTTGCCCTTGACCTCAGGTCCGACGTAGAATATGCCGGACGGACTTGCCCAACCCGGCATGGCTATGCCGGATTCCTCCCCGTACCCCGGCAAGGGTATGCCGAGCCGGGTTATCCGGAACATCTTCCCGAGTCCCGGCATGGCTATCCCGGAGCCTCTTTCCTGCACACAACAGACATACAAATAATATCCACATGGATATGTCGGTTATTCCATGTCGGCCCAACCAAGGCCAGTCTACGCCGGTAGCCTGCCTCAACCTCTTCAGTACCACAAGTATGTCGGCTACCTCCGACATACGCTTAAGTCGGCCTTGCATATAACTCGGTCCTGCTAGGACCCTGCTCTCTCCAAAAGACACCTCTTGACCTCTCTCAAGAGCTACTTGACCTTTGGAGCTAGGCAAAGGACATTTACTACCGTAAACGTGAGTATCTTACCGATGCCTTTACCCTACCCGGGGGTAGCCCCCCGACACTAGTCCCCGAAGCTGGTGTAGTACTGCAGACTTGGATGAAGGGCTGCATCAGATTTAACCAAACAACTGCCTTGAACCAACGGCCGACATTACTATGTTGGGTAAATCAACTGCTCCGACTTGCTCAAGTCGGTCCTCTCAAAACCCATCCGACACCACCATGCCGGCCTGATAAGAAAACTCCGACACGCCTATCTCGGCATACTATAAGATCATCCGACATTGCCGTCTCGAACCGACCTTGAGCTCTCAACTAACCTTTGTTCTTGCTCCGATATCTCCGACATCAACAGATCTTTTCTCAGATCTTCTTCCGAGACGTGTCACTCACACGCGGCATCATCCCGTGATTCATACCACGCGGCTTGACAAACCGTCATGCAAACGCCGCACGGGACCCACCGAGCGTCACATCCCGCAGACACTCGAGTGCTCTGACCCCGAGGCGCCTACTCGATTCCTGCATTGACAACCGCACGCGATCCCGCCGCGGACGGTTGCTATTCCGTAACCCTTGGTGTGGCCGATCGTGCGGCCGCAAACACTCCAACCGCACCAAATGCCACAGACACGATCCCACGACCCGTTCGAAACCAACGGGCGGGAAAAACGTCAACCGCTTCCCCTTCTTCCCTCTTAAATACGGCGGCGGGTGGATTTCGTTTCCCCCTCCGCATTACCTTCTTCTTCCTCGCGCCTCTCCCGTTCCCGAGCGAATCGCCGCCGCGTCGCACACAGCGCACGTCCTGCGCGCCGGAGACCTCGACGCCGACGACCGGAAGCCGCCACGCCACCCTTGGGACGAGGATTTCTCGTGCCGCACCTCCACACTCTCCGGTGAGTTCAGCCTCGATCTCCGGTCGGTTCATCCCGTGTTCGCCCGCGGTAGTTCTTGCGTGTTCTTCGCTAGGATAGACTAGGGTTTGGGGCTAACCTCCCCGTAGATCTTTACACTTCGTCACCACCGCATTGCTACCGGTTCTTCTTCACTGGATCTTGCCATCTTTCCTCAACACTGGTTCCCCGTTGTGCTGCTAGTGGTTCTTCCTAATTAGAACCCTTTAATTTCCTTTTACACGGCCTTGATAGATCCTCATCCCTGTATCTTGGTAATAGATCCGGTTTATAGACTGCGTTCCTTCCTTTCCGACATACCACTCGCCTCTTCTCGGTACACTTGACTAACATACTGTCTTTGTCGCAGGCCAGCTCCGACATGTCCTCTGAGACCGCCGACATGAACATCGAAGGAGTCCGAGGTGGATGGGAGGGCTCCGACGTAGCCTAGGACGACATAGACTGGCTGCGCCGAACTCACCGTATCCCGGAGGAAGTCATCTGCCGGCTTCCCGAGGGAGAAAACGAGCCCCGAGCTCAACCCGGAGAGCGGGTAGTCTTCGTCACGCACTTCGAGTGTGGCTTTGGTCTCCCGGTGAGCCCTTTCTTCCGTTCCTTTCTTGACCACTTCGGTCTCCAACCCCACCATCTTCCGGCTAACGCCATCACCCTCCTATCCGGCTTCGTATCCTTCTCGGAGGGATATCTTGGCCTCTGGCCCGTCGTCAAACTATGGGCCAAGTACTTCCAACTCCGGAAGCAGAGCATCCCCAACAAGGGCGTCAAGGACAAGGAGATGACTGCCTGCGGGGCCGCCACCATAATGACTCGGCGGGAGTCCGACTTCCCCCGTATCTCCGGACTGGAATCGTGCCGGAAATGGCAACGGAGTTTCTTCTACGTGAGGAATCCGGTTTCGGCCGAAGGCACCGAGGAGGCCGAGTTCCTCAACCTGCCCGAGTTCAACATCGCTCCTCCGACGGCTCAACTTCACTGGAACTCCGACCCGAAGATGTCGGATCCGGAGGTCAACGAGATCCACACATACCTCCTCTCGATCAAGGACGAGCTCACCGCCGACGACCTTCTCTGCACGTTCGTCAGCCGCCGAGTTTGCCCCCTCCAGGCCCGAGTTCACAAGATCTGCCACATGAGTGGTCGATACGATCCAACTCGGGTCAGCATCTTCACACTCACCCAGGCGCAGGTGTACCGGCGGGTCCAAGCCATAGCTCAGTCCGAGTTGGATGAGGAATGGAACTGGGTCTGAAACCCTACACGCGCTCTCGCCCTCCACCACAAGTAAGTTTCTGCCACCCAACCGACATATGCAATTGCCCGACAAACCGCTGCCGCTCGTAGCTCTATATTTATACAACAACATTTCTTTCCTTTCGCAGAGGTTCGCCCGACAGCTTGAGGAGGACTAGATTCACGCCACGGGTGAGTGGCATCCGGATGTCCCCGTCCCGGACCCTTTTCCGTCAGAGGACCCGGACGACGAGGACCACCTGTCCATTCCACTAGCCCGTGCCCCTGCCCCGGGTAAGCCTCGTGCCCCCGTTCCGATCAACGAGTGGACTGATGATGATGAGGATGAGTGTCGGATAATAGATGTTATTGACGCTACTCCTCTCAACTACGCGCCTCCAGCGCCTTCGATTGCCACCACCTCCACAAAGCGAGCCGAGACTCGCAAGCGAGCCGGTACTGGCACAGCCGACGCCGGTGGCTCGGAAGCTGGGGCCAAGAGGGCCAAGACCGGCAAGAGACCGGCAACCAGGCCGCTCAAGAAGAAGGGTCCTCCGACCTCCGCTGGGTAAGTTGACCTTCCGACTTCGATTGCATTATCTCTTCCTAATTTTTCCAACATACTCTTCCGAGTTAACACTTGCTTAACCCGATGCAGCGCCCCGCTGAAACTGAACCCGGCCGGGCCCCATGGCCGGAAAACCGCCGAGGATGTCGGGCCAGCCCGAGCTGAAGCCTCCCCGACACATAGTAGCCGGGTTGCCACGCCGCCGCGGACTGCCAGCGCCGTGCCCGGGAGAGACAGAGGCGCCTCCGATCGGAATGTCGGATCCGGTGGCGACGTCCACTCCTCCGCACCAGAGCAATCTCAGGCCGCGGGGGCCTCACCCCAGTCGGGAGGGTCCCGGCAGCCACCGCCACAACGTCCCCAACAGCAGCAACAACCGCAGCAGCGGCAACAACAACAACAACCTCCTCTGCAGCCGCAGCCACAACCACAAGCAACTTCGTCCCGGACTCAGCAACAAGGGCGTCCGCAGCCCTCAGATGCCAACACTTCCAAAACAGTGATCCTGCACCCCAAGTCGGCAGCTTCGGGTCAGCGAGATGGAAAGTCGGCCCCAACCGACAAGCAGACGGGCCATAAGAGAGGTGAGGTTCCTCCGGGTAAAATCCTATTGGTACCTCCTCCTCGCGTCGCGGTTAAGACAGCCGTGCTGCAAATGCTGGAGGCCACTGCCGGCCGAGCTCTCCCTGCTGCCGAGTTGCTCATCCCGGGTGATGACTGTTCAGGTTTGATGGAGCAGTTCAATCTGGATTGGAACGCTGCCGACACCAGCGAGGTCTCCTCCTCCGACCCGAATGTCCAACATCCTGCCAGTCCCGGCAAGATTGCCCAATCTCTGCACACTCTGCAGTGCGCAGTTCTCCGGATGACCCGGGACGCCGAGGTGCGTCCCTTAAATACATATTCCCACTAGTCCCCGAGATTCGGGTCGAGTAATTGAAACTCGACCGAGTAAGGATTACTCGGCGGGAATCTTCTTATAACCCTGTTAACGTCTTGCTTCATTCCAGGCCTGCACCAAGGAGCGGACCAGATTGTTCCAAAAGCTGCTTGTCGAGCACGGGGCACTCCGGAAGAAGTACAAGACTCTCCGGGCGGAACAAGGTAACTTCCGTTACTTACCGAGATAACTTTCCTGCGCCTGCTTCCTTTTCTAACACTACCGGCATGTCGGCCTTGTCAGCTGAAAAAGAGGCCCAAGTTGCCACTGCGCACAAGTCTGCACTTGAAAAGGTGCAGGCCGAGGTAACCCGGCTTCGCCAAGAACTCGCGAAGTCCAACCAGGACAAGGCCGAGATGACGAAGGCCATGGATGAGGTCCTGGAGACTCAGGAGGAGGTTGTTACGGATCTTCAATCTCGCGCCACCTTGGCCGAGGAAAAGTTGTCCCTCCTCACGGCCAAATGCGACACCTGGCTGGCCGAGCTGAGACGGATCAACAGCCAAATGGACAGTGAGTCTCCTTCCTTTTCCTTTTTGCTTACTCGGTTTCTACTGTGATTTCATATATGTCGGTTTGCCTTCTAACCCGATGATAGCTTTCCTCTCGTCAGAGCACTTCTCCCACTCGCAATCTGCCGCTGTCCAAGCCGTCAACAAGGCTCGGGGGAAAAGAGCAAACCTCGGTCCCATCTCGACTGAGTGGGAAGTCGAGGACCATTTGATAGCCTTGAATGCGCGGATTGCCCCTCTGAAGACTATAGGCCTGGAACTCCTCGACGCCAGCATCAAGGCCTATCGGCAACTGTGGCCCGGCATCGAGCCTCCCAAGAATATCATCGAGTTGGCCGAAGAACTGAAGAAGGCCGAGCTAAGACTCCGGGAATGGAGATCCTCCGCTGCTCGCGCCGGGACGGACCAGGCACTATCTTTTGTACTATCCTGGTACGAAGAGATCGACTTGGACCAAGTTAAGACGCAGCGCGAGAACTCCGCCTGGACCACTGAGTCGGCCAAGATCCAGCGCCGCCAAGAGGCCGCCGACTATATGGCCAAGTACTCGCGCCCCCATGAGTTTGTCGCTGGCGCCGTCTATTCTGATGATGAGGATTCCGAGTCCGAGACCAGCGAAGATGAAGACGAAGAGGAGGCAGACTCTGAGGAGCGCGCCGACATGGAGGCCGAGGCGGGAGTCCCCGAGTCCACCGAGCAGACCCCGGAGTCCGAGCGCGCGGCTACCAACACCGAGAAGACTTCTGCCGACGTCTCCACATCCGCCGCTGCCGAGACCACTGCGCCGGGGGCACCCGACGTCACCAAGTCGGCTGCCACCGACATCGGCCACTCGGAAGTGACCGACACCGCTGCGCCAACTGCGCCCGAGACTCCCTCAGAGCCACCTTTTGCTGCTGCCACTGCATCGGTCTCCACTCCTGCTGCCGAGACAACTCCTGCCGAGGAAAACCCCTTTGGCCCGACTGCTTAAAAAACACTAGGAGGCAAATCTATTAAATCCCCGGAATGCCGGGTGCAGATGTAACATATACAATCTTAAGTAGAATACTTTTGCTATTTTGTTTTACTGATTCGAACAAGTACTTAGTTATGTCGGATTACTTCGTACCGAATCCCCGGGTTTACTTTCTCGTTTACTATAGTTAGTGATTTTTGCTCTTGTCTACCATACAGGCGTTCGACAGTCGAGTCACAAAATCACGACTATAGCATACGGTACTAGTAAATATCCGAGTTAAGGTTCAAAGTTCTTCGACATAACGGAAAAATAATTGAAAAACCGGGTTAGCACACAACATATGCCGAATTGATTTTATACCGAGTCCCTGAGTTTGTTTTCGTGTTCACCATATTCCATCATCTTTGCTCTTGACTACCATTTTGGCATTCGTCAGTCGAGTCACAAGATTATCTCACATAGCATACATTACTTAACTTTGAAACAAGGTTGAAAGCTTATTCGGCACATGGACAACATACATAAAACATACAAGGCAGTCCCCGAGTTTCACTTCGGGACGCCGGCACATAGATAAAACGGAAACAACTGAAATAAAACACAAGTAAAGACAGGGCAGTCCCCGAGTTCATCTCGGGGTGCCGACATGCAAAAGACATAAGAAGAGAACATTCATGCGGACGAGGCAGTCCCCGAGTTTCCTTTCGGGGTGCCGGCATTTTATTCACGAGAGACCGAGATACATACACTGTGCCCTTTATGTGTGAAAGGGACGAAGTAGAGCTACATTCCATGGCCGTTTGGTTTCCTCCCCGGCTTTATCCATTACACCTTTTCTAGCTTCCTGTGCATCTACAAGATAATAAGAGTCGTTGTGCAGAGCTCTGCTCACAACAAAAGGTCCTTCCCATGGAGGTGACAACTTGTGCATGCCGGCAGTGCGCTGTATCAGCCTCAACACTAGATCTCCCTCTCTGAACACCCGGGGGTGCACCTTCCGGCTATGATAGCGTCAGAGGTTTTGCTGTTAAATTGCTGACCGAGATAGGGCCAACTCTCTTGCTTCCTCGAGCAAGTCGACATCATTCTCTCGGGCTTCTCTTGCCTCGGTCTCTGTAAACATTGCCACTCTGGGCGAGTCATACTGTATGTCGGTTGGCAACACTGCCTCTGCACCATACACCATAAAGAATGGCGTGTATCCGGTGGATCTATTGGGTGTGGTCCAGAGACCCCATAGTACCGCCGGTATCTCTTCTATCCAACATCCTGGAGTTCGCAGAAGTGGCTCTATCAGTCGGGCTTTTATGCCGGCAAGCACCAATGCATTGGCTCTTTCGACTTGTCCATTTGCCTCTGGGTGTGCCACCGAGGCCACATCAAGTCGGATTTTTTTCTCCGCACAGAACCGAGCAAACTCCCCTACTGCAAAATTGGTGCCATTGTCCGTGATAATGCTGTGGGGATAACCGTATCTCAATATGATATCCTTCAAGAATGAGACGGCAGTAGCTCCATCACACTTGCGAATTGGCTTCACCTCGATCCACTTGGTGAACTTGTCCACCATGACCAGCATATGAGTCATGTTACCTCGTGCCGGCTTGAACGAGCCCACCATATCCAAGCACCATACAGCAAACGACCAAGTGATGGGGATA
This sequence comes from Poa annua, assembly GCA_026929855.1. Taxonomy (NCBI): domain Eukaryota; kingdom Viridiplantae; phylum Streptophyta; class Magnoliopsida; order Poales; family Poaceae; genus Poa; species Poa annua. The sequence goes on from CM049433.1 coordinate 81,766,574, forward strand.
GTCTTTAGTGCTGCCGCCGGCATGTTTATCTTGTGGGCAAACCTCTGGTAACCTCCACACTTTCGGACAATATCTTCTGCTTGTTGCAAAGCAGTGAGCCAGTAAAACCCATGCCGGAAGACTTTGGCCACCAATGCCCTTGAGGAAGCATGGTGTCCGCATTCTCCTTGATGTATCTCGAGCAGCATCTCTTGCCCTTCTTCCGGCTCAACGCAACGTTGCAGCACCTCGGTGACACTTCTCTTGTACAGCTCTTGGTTGATAACCGTATAGGCCTTAGATCTTCTCAGCACTTGCCGAGCTTCAACCTCATTGTCGGGCAAGGTCCCATCCACAATATATGGCATAATGGGCTGCGCCCAACCCGGCACCGGCCTCACAGGGAAGATTGGGGCGTCTATGTCCATAGGCTCGGCCGACATCACCTCCGCCGACATATCCTGTGCAGTCCCCGGGTTCAGCCAAATGCTCCCGACATCAACCTCCATGGGCACAGCCTCTGCCTCCGAGCTCTTCGGGATAAAGATGGACTCTGACTCGGGTGACGGCTTGATCGACGGTTTCCTCAAGTGCTCCAAAGCTATGCCGGGTGGGACCGCATCCCGGGATGACCCCAGTTTGGACAGCACATCTGCAGCCTCATTCTCGCCCCGGGGTATGTGCTTGAACTCGCAGCCTTCAAAAAATCTGGAAATTTTCTGCACATGAAAACGATAAGACGCCATGTTGGCATCCAACGCATCCCAGTTCCCCGACACTTGCTGCACCACCAAGTCCGAGTCGTCATAACACTCTATCCGGCGAATGCCAATCTCCTTGGCGACATTGAGCCCATGCACGAGTGACTCATACTCAGCTACATTATTGGATGCCGAGAAGTGAATTTGGAGCACATACTTCAGCACATCTTGCTTCGGTGAGGTGAGGACTACTCCGGCACCCAATCCGATCTTTGCCTTGGATCCATCAAAATGCATCTTCCAAAATTTGAAGTCGGGCAGGGGAGGCTCATACTGCATCTCGGCCCAGTCCATCAAAAAGTCCGGCAGCGCCTGCGACTTAATGGCGTCTCTTCTTTCGTAAGTCGGGGCGTATGGAGATAACTGTATAGCCCATTTGGCAATTCGGCCGCTGGCATCTTTGCACCCGATGATCTCGGACAGGGGAGCCTCGCTCACTACTGTGACCGGATGCTCTTGAAAATAGTGCTTCAACTTGGTGACCACCAGATACACACCATAAGCCATCTTCTGGTAGTGCGGGTAATTTTGCTTGGAGAGAGAGAGCACCTCACTCAGATAATATACGGGCCTCTGCACCACCTTGTCACCCTCTTCTCGCTCCACCACCATCACCACACTTACAACCCGGTTTGTGGCCGCGATGTAGAGCAACATCGGCTCCTTGGGCAATGGGGATGCCAATACCGGTGCATTTGAGAGTGTCTTCTTCAAATCATTAAAAGCTGCATCGGCTTGCGGAGTCCATACAAAAGTTTTGCTCTTTTTCATTAGCTGATATAGAGGCAAAGCTTTTTCTCCTAACCGGCTTACAAACCGACTTAAAAACGCCAAGCACCCGGTGAATTTTTGTACATCTTTGAGACGTGTGGGCAACTTCATGCTCTCGATAGCACGGATCTTACCCGGGTTGACCTCAATACCCCGGCTAGACACAAGAAAACCGAGTAGCTTTCCGGCCGGCACACCGAAAGTACACTTATCCGGGTTAAGTTTCATTCGAAATTTTCTCAGGTTAGAGAATGTTTCTCTCAGATCATCAATTAGAGTGGATTTTTCTTTTGTTTTTATGACCATGTCATCGACATATACCTCTGCATTCCGACCTATTTGTTCATGTAAGCATTTCTGCATGCATCTCTGATATGTGGCACCAGCATTTCTCAACCCGAAGGTCATGACACGATAGCAATAAGCTCCGTACGGGGTAATAAAAGCAGTCTTTAATTGATCAGCCGGGTTCAAAGGTATCTGGTGAAAACAAAAATACGCATCTACAAAAGACAAAAGCTCACACCCGGCAGTGGAGTCGATCACTTGATATATCCGGGGGAGCGGAAAGGGATCCTGAAGGGGATCGTGTGCAGAAAACAAAAAATTTCTAGCAACGATATCCTTAAAACATGCCAAGATCTATTCTATGCAGATATAGTAGTACGAACGGAGATCGGAATACATACCCTTGTAGACCGAAAGCGGGATTACGTTCCCGCACGAACGTTGACGATGAAGACCGACGAAGCCGACCTCAAGGTCGTGAAGAGGAAGAAGACCTCCCAGTACCGCTAGCGCAGCACCTCGCAGGGCGTTACACACGTACGGTGGAGACGACGGCCTCCGAAGCTCCAGTCCAGGACGAGCAGCGGAAGACTTGGACCGGAACACCAGTAGCGCGGCAGCGGGCTATGGTGGAAGAGATCCCCCTCTCAACTCGGCGCAACTCCAACAAAGGGAATCACGAAATCGAGAGAGAATTGGGAATTAATTGGATGAATTAAAAGGCCAGGGGTGCCCCTCTATATAAAGGCTCCCGGGAGGGAGCCAACTTGCTAACCAGGCAATGTGGGACTAAACCCCACATGCCTGGTTCGGCCAAGCAAGGCAGCCGGCCACCTGGTGGGCCCCTTTTGGCCCACCTAGGCCGGCCATGCCCCCCCCCACCGAATTCCCTTAGGGATTTTTCCCCCCATGGGCCTTCTTTCCACCAGAAGGCCCATTTAGGAAAATCAGCCTTAATAAATTCGAAAATAAATATATAAAATCATATTTGGACATTAATTACACTAATTAATATCAAACATATTATATATAATTTATTCTAGCTCCGAAAACTATTTCGTCGCTGCCCGATCTCCATCGGACCTCTCCCGGGACGTTCCCGGTGATCTCTTTCCTTTCCGGTTGTCTTGTCGAAACCCCTTAAGTGTGTTACCCTAGCGGTTCGATATAATAACAGGTATGATCGAGACTCCTCTCTGATCAACGACTAACTCGTAGGCCTGGACCCCATGAATTAATCCCTGTGATATAACGAATGACTTTCATCTATCAAACCTGAACGTAAAGTCTTAAACCTTTTGCCACAGCGATACTTTAGCGTGTCCGAGCGTCGTTCATAGATATCTCCATATCTAGCTGACCTCGTTAACGACAACGCTATCTTCTACTCGTCTATGATTTCATGTCTCCGTGACCTAGTCACATGCTTGCAAGCTCATTAGACATAATCTCACCGAGTGGGCCCTAGAGTATCTGTCCTGCTATGCGGACTGGCAAATCCCGCTCTTGACCCCTCGTCTCAACTACTCCTTTCCGATACCCAAAAGTATCACCGTTATTGTCATACTAATTAAGATATGACGTTTGGTGCAATCAAAGTATCTTCCAGGAATAACAATAAGAGTTGGTCTCACGGTCAAAGGCGTAATGACTACGTCCTACAAATATGGGTATGTCCATCACATCGTTCTCCAACGATATGACTTCCATTGCCGACCGGCGCCATGCCCTATGATCGGGAAACCTCGATCATCGATCGCGCAATGAAACTAGTCTTAGTAGAGGCTACTAGGGACCTGGTTGTTTACGCATCACACCCGTATTAATGTTTCCGCTTAATACGGTTATAGCATGACACAAAAACGTATTATGAACAAACGAGATATGATAAAGAAACACTCTTTATTAATTGCCTCTAGGGCATATCTCCTTCAGTCTCCCACTTGCACTAGAGTACAAATTAATCTAGATTACAACTTGGTAAAAGCCGGACACCCATAGCATCTTGGTGTTTCACGTGCTTGTCAAGCGGAAGAGGCTTCGTCAGAGGATCTGCCACATTCAGATCCGTATGCACTTTGCAAATCTTCACATCGCCTCCTTGTACGTACTGTCGTATCACATGGAAGCGTCGGAGTATGTGTTTGGCGTGGAGTGAGACCTTGGCTCCTTCGCGTTAGCAATGGCACCCGTATTGTCGCAGAAGAGGACCACGGGGTCTTGCACGCTCGGGAACACTCCAAGTTCAATGATGAACTTCCTCAGCCACACAGCTTCATTCGCAGCTTCGCAAGCAGCAATGTACTCCGACTCCATTGTAGATTGTGCGACGATGGGTTGCTTCCCACTTCTCCAGCACACGGCGCCCCCATTCACCTTGAACACATAACCTGTCTGTGACTTAGAGTCATCGGGGTCTGAGCAGAAACTTGCATCCACGTAACCTGTTACGCCAAGTTCTTCATCGCAGCCACCATAGACAAGGAACATTTCCTTTGTCTTATTGAGATACTTAAGAATGCTCTTAACAGCAATCCAATGCGCCATTCCAGGATTACTCTGGAAACGGCTTGTCAAACTTAGAGCTAATGCCACATCAGGTCTAGTACTTAACATTGCATACATAATCGATCCTATGGCTGAAGCATAAGGATGTTTAGTCATATCGGCCTTATCCTGTTCCGTTATCGGACACTGTGCCTTTCGCAATGTTTTATTCTTGATAACCGGCAGAGAACCCTTCTTTGCCTTCTCCATACCGAAACGCTTCAGTATTTTATCAAGATAAGTACTCTGACTCAACGCTAATAGACGTCTTGATCTATCACGATAGATTTTAATGCCTAAGACGTATGCAGCTTCTCCTAAGTCCTTCATGGAAAACATACTGTTTAAATAACCCTTCACGCTATTCAGAAGTTCCACATCATTCCCAATTAGCAATATGTCATCTACATATAGTGCTAAGAACACAACCGAGCTCCCACTCATTTTCTTGTAAATGCAGGTCTCTTCCAAATTTTGGACAAATCCAAAACCTTTGATCACCTCATCAAAGCGAAGATTCCAGCTCCGAGATGCTTGCTTCAATCCATAAATGGAGCGCTGAAGCTTGCATACCTTGCCAGCATTTTCTGGATCGACAAAACCTTCCGGTTGTACCATGTACAACTCTTCCTCAATGTTTCCATTTAGGAAGGCTGTTTTGACATCCATCTGCCATATTTCATAATCGTAATAGGCAGCAACTGCTAACAAAATCCGAATAGACTTCAGCATCGCTACCGGTGAAAAAGTTTCATCGTAGTCAATCCCATGAACTTGTCGGAAACCTTTTGCGACAAGCCGAGCTTTATAGACGGTCACATTACCATCAGCATCAGTCTTCTTCTTAAAGATCCATTTATTCTCGACGGCCTTGCGCCCTTCGGGAATATCCATCAAAGTCCACACTTTGTTATCATACATGGATCCTATTTCGGATTTCATGGCTTCTAGCCATTTCTCGGACTCTAGACTCGCCATTGCCTCCTTGTAGTTCGTAGGTTCGTCTTGTTCAATTAACATGACGGTGCAAACCATGTTGCCATACCATTCTGGTGCGATACTAGATCTACCAGACCTACGAGGTAGAACACTTTCCTCGACAGTTTCTCCCACTCCATCTGTGGAGGACGTTTCCGGAACAGCTTCCGTTGCGCCACTCGGAATCTCGAGTTCAGGATCAACGATCTCATCGAGGTCTACCTTCCTCCCACTTACTCCTTTCGCGAGAAACTCCTTCTCTAGAAAGGTACCGGTCTTCGCGACAAACGTTTTGCCCTCAGCTTGGTTGTAGAAGGTGTATCCTACGGTTTCCCGCGGATATCCTACAAAGACGACTTTCTCCGACTTCGGTTCGAGTTTGTCGGGCTGTAGTTTCTTAACATACGCCTCACAACCCCAAACCTTCAGAAACGATAACTTAGGCTTCTTGCCATACCATAATTCATACGGTGTCGTTTCAACGGATTTGGACGGAGCCCTATTTAAAATGAATGCGCCTGTTTCTAACGCATAACCCCAGAAGGATACGGGCAAATCGGTAAGAGACATCATAGATCGGACACTATCCAGTAGAGTACGATTACGTCGCTCGGACATGCCGTTACGTTGCGGTGTTCCAGCAGGCGTAAGTTGGGGTACGATGCCACAACTCTTCAGATGTGTGCCAAACTCAAAACTCAAATACTCGCCACCACGATCGGATCGGAGGTGCTTGATTTTCTTGTTAAGTTGATTTTCAACTTCACTTTGAAATTCTTTGAACTTTTCAAAAGTTTCAGACTTGTGTTTCATCAAATAGATATAACCGTATCTACTCAAGTCATCAGTGAAGGTGACGAAGTAACGATAACCATTGCGTGTCGATACGCTCATTGGTCCACACACATCTGTATGTATGATCCCCAATAAATCCGACGCCCGTTCAACGAAACCTTTGAACGGTGTCCTGGTCATTTTGCCCATAAGGCATGGTTCGCATGTATCGAGGGATCCAAAATCCAACGAGTCCAAAAGTCCATCGGAGTGGAGTTTCTTCATGCGCTTTATACCAATATGACCAAGACGGCAATGCCACATATACATGGCGGTATCATCACTACACTTAATCCGTTTGGCTTCTATGTTATGGATGTGAGTACTACGATCGAGATTCAACAAGAATAAACAATTATTCTCGGGAGCATCAACATAAAAGATATCATTCATATAAACAGCACAACTGCTTGATACTGATTTAAATGAATAACCGTCTTGTAACAGGCAAGACCCACTTATAATGTTTACACTCAACGATGGTACAAAATAACACTTATTTAAAACCGAAACTAATCCCGATGGTAGATGTAGAGGGAGCGTGCCGACAGCCACCACGTCGACTCTCGACCCGTTGCCGACGCGCATCGTCACCTCATCCTTAGCCAGCCGCCGTTTATTCCGTAACTCCTCCTGAGAGTTACATATATGAGCAACAGAACCAGTATCAAATACCCAAGTGTTGCTACGGGCGGATGTAAGGTACACATCTATAACATGTATATCAAATATACCTTGCTCTTTTTCGACTATCTTGCCAGCTTTCCTATCCTCCAGGTACTTGGGGCAGTTGCGCTTCCAGTGACCTTTTCCCTTGCAGTAGAAGCACTCCACGCCAGCTCTGGGACCAGATTTGTTAGTCTTGGGCTTGGCAACCAGTTTGCCCTCCCTCCTGGACTTCCAACTCTTCTTTCCCTTGCCACCGGATTTCTTAAAATCGACGGTCTTGTTGACCATCAACAGCGTGTGCTCCTTCTTGATCTCCACCTCAGCAGTCTTGAGCATCACGAACACTTCACCCAGGGACTTAGCCATGCCCTGCATGTTGTAGTTCATGACGAAGCCTTTATAGCTAGGGGGCAACGATTGCAGCACCCTATCAATCGCCAGCTCATCGGGAATCTTGCATTCCAGAGCATTCAGGCGTTGAACGTAGCCAGACATCTTGACCACGTGCTCGCTCACACTGCTATGCTCCTCCATCTTGGCCGAGAAGAAAAGCTCGGAGGCTTCATATCTCTCAGCCTTAGCCTGCGGCGCAAAGACAGCCTTGAGATCAGAAATTATCTCGAAGGCACTCATCTTCTCAAAGCGCTTCTGCAGGTCGGCTTCCATGGCATAGAGCATGCCACTCTGGACAAAGGCGGAGTCCTCCGATTTGGTCTGGAAGACCTTCTTCTCATCCTCAGAGGCATCATCTGCGGGAGGGTCACCTATGGCAGCCTCAATGACGTAGGCCACCCTATGGGGAGTGAGGAGGATCCTCAGGTTGCGGAACCAGGCCATGAAGTTTGACCCATTGGTCTTAAGCTTTTCTTTCTCAAGGAACAGACCTAGGTTAAACGAGGGGCGAGACATCTACAATGGAATTTGCAACAACATAAGACTTTGTTCATAATAATTTTGAGTTATAGTATTTTTAGAAAATAACTGACATAACTACCACTCAAACGAACATCCCTCCTGGTCGCTTAAGCGATTACACGACCCCCATCCATTGCACCACCCCTCATCGTCAGAGCCGGCAGCACAACTTCAAGGGTAGACAATTGTCCATCACAACAACTCTGTGACTCATGCTCGACCTTTCGGCCTCCGTGTTCCGAGGCCATATCTGCATATGCTAGGCTCGCCACTATAACCTCCACGTAACGCTTGTGCAACATGGCTTACACCCACTGTATGCGAACGACGATATGTCTGACACCCGATCGTCACGGCCTGCCTCATAACGTAGAACTTTCTTGGTGGTGCTCGTTGGAGGAAGAACACTAGTGGTATTTTTGAAGGGATCATCTTATATATGACTACCGCCGTGTAACTAATATATGCTAATATATATAATCACACAATATAAGATGCACACAAAACATCAAATGTAATGCAATGTGATATAGTCCATTGCGCCATGGTCTTCTTGGCGCCCGCAGTTCATAAACAATTTAATAAACCTACCTTGACCATATCACATAGCCCCTGCAAAATAAAGTTAGACGCTTCTACTTTATCTTTTGCATATTTTACGTGGCTTGGGGCTGTCGTAAATAGAACCGCTTCATACCTACGAACCTTATGACCACAACAACGATCCAATAATTGCATGTTTAAGCATCCCTTTCGGGCCCTCCATTGAAAATGCAAGACCAACTAAAGAGAGAGAAACTGACACCCGCCAGCCACATATACGGTACAAGCCGTATGTCAGTAGTGGAACCAGTCTCGCGTAAGCGTACGCGTAAAGTCGGTCTGGGCCGCTTCATCAACTCGATGCCGCTGGAATCACAAGTGCACGCTAGAGGGTAGCAAATAACAGGAACGGTGCCCCCGTGCAGAACACGGGTTCTAACAGCGTACAGCTATATCTACGATAGATCGGCTCTGATACCACTGAAGGGGATCGTGTGCAGAAAACAAAAAAATTCCTAGCAACGATATCCTTAAAACATGCCAAGATCTATTCTATGCAGATATAGTAGTACGAACGGAGATCGGAATACATACCCTTGTAGACCGAAAGCGGGATTACGTTCCCGCACGAACGTTGACGATGAAGACCGACGAAGCCGACCTCAAGGTCGTGAAGAGGAAGAAGACCTCCCAGTACCGCTAGCGCAGCACCTCGCAGGGCGTTACACACGTACGGTGGAGACGACGGCCTCCGAAGCTCCAGTCCAGGACGAGCAGCGGAAGACTTGGACCGGAACACCAGCAGCGCGGCAGCGGGCTATGGTGGAAGAGATCCCCCTCTCAACTCGGCGCAACTCCAACAAAGGGAATCACGAAATCGAGAGAGAATTGGGAATTAATTGGATGAATTAAAAGGCCAGGGGTGCCCCTCTATATAAAGGCTCCCGGGAGGGAGCCAACTTGCTAACCAGGCAATGTGGGACTAAACCCCACATGCCTGGTTCGGCCAAGCAAGGCAGCCGGCCACCTGGTGGGCCCCTTTTGGCCCACCTAGGCCGGCCATGCCCCCCCCCACCGAATTCCCTTAGGGATTTTCCCCCCCATGGGCCTTCTTTCCACCAGAAGGCCCATTTAGGAAAATCAGCCTTAATAAATTCGAAAATAAATATATAAAATCATATTTGGACATTAATTACACTAATTAATATCAAACATATTATATATAATTTATTCTAGCTCCGAAAACTATTTCGTCGCTGCCCGATCTCCATCGGACCTCTCCCGGGACGTTCCCGGTGATCTCTTTCCTTTCCGGTTGTCTTGTCGAAACCCCTTAAGTGTGTTACCCTAGCGGTTCGATATAATAACAGGTATGATCGAGACTCCTCTCTGATCAACGACTAACTCGTAGGCCTGGACCCCATGAATTAATCCCTGTGATATAACGAATGACTTTCATCTATCAAACCTGAACGTAAAGTCTTAAACCTTTTGCCACAGCGATACTTTAGCGTGTCCGAGCGTCGTTCATAGATATCTCCATATCTAGCTGACCTCGTTAACGACAACGCTATCTTCTACTCGTCTATGATTTCATGTCTCCGTGACCTAGTCACATGCTTGCAAGCTCATTAGACATAATCTCACCGAGTGGGCCCTAGAGTATCTGTCCTGCTATGCGGACTGGCAAATCCCGCTCTTGACCCCTCGTCTCAACTACTCCTTTCCGATACCCAAAAGTATCACCGTTATTGTCATACTAATTAAGATATGACGTTTGGTGCAATCAAAGTATCTTCCAGGAATAACAATAAGAGTTGGTCTCACGGTCAAAGGCGTAATGACTACGTCCTACAAATATGGGTATGTCCATCACATCGTTCTCCAACGATATGACTTCCATTGCCGACCGGCGCCATGCCCTATGATCGGGAAACCTCGATCATCGATCGCGCAATGAAACTAGTCTTAGTAGAGGCTACTAGGGACCTGGTTGTTTACGCATCACACCCGTATTAATGTTTCCGCTTAATACGGTTATAGCATGACACAAAAACGTATTATGAACAAACGAGATATGATAAAGAAACACTCTTTATTAATTGCCTCTAGGGCATATCTCCTTCAGATCCTTCGGGCATGCCTTGTTGAGGTTGGTGAAGTCGATGCACATGCGCCACACCTTGGCCAGCAGAGGGTCATCTTTCTTCTTCTCTACCAGGACCGAGTTAGACAACCAGTCCGGGTGCAGCACTTCCATAACAAATCCAGCCGCAAGCAGTACGGCTAGATGCTCCATGATCGCAGCTCTTCTCTCGTCCGAGAGACGTCTTGTTGGTTGCTTCACCGGCTTTGCATCCGGCCTGACGAATAAAGAGTGCTCAGCCAACTCCCTCGGAACTCCTTGAAGGTCATCATTCGACCAAGCAAAGACATCCCGATTCTCACGGAGGAAGTCGGTGAGCTCGCCTTCCTATTTGCTGTCCAAGCTGGTGCCAATGATCACCCGGTGCTCCGGGTTAGCCGGGTCCACAACGACTTTCTTGGTCTCCTTCGGTGGCTGAAACGAAGCATGCTGCTCCGGGTTCGTCATCCCGGGCATGCCGAGTTGGGAGGCTTGGGCCAGCGTCACCACCTGCTGGATTCTCTTCTTCTCTTCGGCTATGACCAGGGATTCGGCCAAGCACGAGCCGGCAATAGCACACTCGATAGAGCGCTTGTAGTCACCCGAGATGGTGATTATGCCATTCGGACCCGGCATCTTCATCTTCAGGTAGCCCATGTGCGTCGAGATCATAAACTTGGACAGAGCAGGTCGGCCAATCAGGGCATGGTATGGACTTTCGAGGTCCACCACCTCGAACTCAAGGCTCTCAGTCCGGCAGTTCTCCCGGGTTCCGAACAGCACATCTACCCAGATCTTGCCCATAGGCGAACAGGAAACCCCCGGCACACTGCCATGGAAGGTCGTGCTAGTCGGCAGCAGTGTGTTCAAAGACACACCCAACTTCAGCATTGTGTCCTTGTACATGATGTTGATGGCACTGCCATTGTCGACCAAGACTCTTCTGAATCGGACGTTGATACTCGGCCCGATGAATGTCGGGTCTACCACTAGGGCATAGCCTCCCGGCTTAGGCATGACTCGGGGGTGATCCTTCCGACCCCATGTGATCTCCATCTCGGACCAGTGCATGAACTTGGGCACTGCCGGCATAACCGCATTCACCTCGAGTGCGCGCTGGCGCAGACTCTTCTTGTCAGTGGGCTCAGTCACGAAGACCACATAGCTCTGATGAGCTTCCTGATAATCTCCCTGCGGGTATCCGGCATAGTTGCTGGGACCGGCAATGTTGTTGCCCCTGACGTTTACCACATTTACCGGCCTTGCCGGTGGCTGCCTCTGAGCTGGCGGGTTAACCCGAACAGCATTGGCCCCTGTTACTGGTCCGGTGGTCTTGGAGCCGCGGGCCTTGCCGGGGCAGTCACCAGAGATCCTCCGGGTGCGCCTTCTCGCCGCATGCGCTGATACCAGCTGCATTGCCGAGTTGTGTGATTGGCTGGCCGGTTGGGCTCGATAGTGTGATAGCAGCAGGGCTTGTCCAGCATCTCCTCGTAAGTCAAGGGCTTCCTCTGCTCGGCCCAAGTCTTCTTCACCTCCTGATTTTGGCCCCAAGCCTGGCCACTGGTCTTCTGACGCTGGCTGTTGCCGGCATCACCCTGATCCCGGGTTACCGCCGCCACCTGGTGCGAGGCATAGTGAAAATTCGGCTCCCTCCTCTTGTGGCCAAAGTCCTGGCGGTCGTTGTTCCTGCCCGGCCCGGATCTGTTGTTTCCCGGGTTCCTCCTACTCGGTTCGCCCGAGTCCAGCAGAGGTTGCATCGGATCACCGAGAGCATAGCTGTCGGCAATTCTCATTGTCTCGGCCAAGGTGGCCGGCATCTCCCTCTGCAGTTTCTGCCAAAGCATGGAGCCGTGTCGGCATCCCTGCGCAAACCAAGAGATGGCTTGTGCCTCAACAACCCCTTCGCAGGAGTTGCGAATAGTACTCCACCGAGTCAGGTACTCTCGGTCAGTCTCATTGTCCCTCTGCCTGCACATCGCAAGCTGCTGAGGTCGGTTTGGCCTCTTGTAAGTGCTGGAGAAGTTACTGACAAAGCCCTCTTCAAAGTCCAACCAGCTGTTGACACTTCCCTCTCTCAGGTTGTTGAGCCAGATCCGGGCTGGCCCCTCCAACATCTGCGGGATATACCTCACCGCCCAACGACGGTTACCCCCCGCAATGTGCACTGCCGTCACATAGTCGGTCAGCCAATCCTCCGGCTTGCTGCTGCCGTCATAAGTCTTGGCCCCCCGGTTAAGCTGAAAGTGAGGCACCGGCGGCTCTGTCATAATCCGGGGCCCGAAACATGAAGGGCCAGGTGGGCCTTGATCCTCCATCTGCTCAGACCGAAATATCCGGTCAAGCTTGTACCGGGCATCGTTTGGATCCAACTGGCGAGTTCCCAGCCGAGATCCCAGTGCACTCTTATAACCATGATACCCGGCTTTGGCCATTGCCGAGTTGCCGTCATCGTATCGGCTGGCGCCCTGACCAACCACTTGCCGTTGTGGCACAGCTCCGATAACCTGATGCCTCGGGGCCTGATTCTGCGCCGGATGGCGAGAAGGGTGCCCTCGACCAACCGAGTTGGCATTAACGATATTCCGATTACTCGGAGCCTGCCGGCTTCTGCTCTGGGCCTGCCCAACATTGCGCTGCTCTGCTATCTGCTTCCCGGCATACGCCGGGTCGTATGTCTGCATCTGGAGCTGCTGGTTTCCTCCGGAATTCCCACTCCGGTTCTGACCTCTCCCGACATGCGGAGAGGAAGCCTGTCCTCTGGACCTCTCGCTGGCGGCACTTGCCGAGTGAACGACTTGGGATCCACCCACAGCCGTATTGGCCCTCTTAAAGGCCTCATTCTGCCGAGTTGCCACTTCCACCAACTCATTAACCCGGTCCTGCTGCTTGCGGCGAGCCTCTCCGGTCGGACCGGATAACTCGGCTCTAGCTGCCTCGGCAGCCCTGAGAGTCTTGGCAGGAGAACTGTAATTCGGCCTAGCTGCCGACATTACGCTAGGAGTCACACTGGATGCAGCCCGGCCATCCCTCTCTATCTCGGCATTGAGGCCTCTGCCTCTTCTGCGCACATCTGCCTCACGGTTAGGCCGGCCTCCTACCGGTGACAAACCATGAGCCGCGTCATACTCACGCATGATACGGTCGAAGTCCCTCCTGACCTCGGCTAATCCTTCGGCCTCCTGCAGCAAGTTTTGCCTCTGTGCATCTAACTCGGCGACGGCCTGGGTGACATCGGTCACAGCAGCTACCGGCACCGCCAGCCTCTGCACTACTTCTCTCAGAGGTTCAGGCCTTACCGGGACACGGGATGTCTCGGCGCCGTCCTGGGCCTGCCTTTCCAGCGCCTGCTTGGCCTTCCGAGTTGACCTTGCCGCGGGCGCGATGACCGGCTCCTCGGCAGCAGGACCCGTCACGCCGGCCATCATGACCGCGCAGCTCTCGGGGCGAGTGGTACGCCGGCCGCGAGCCGCGCAGACAGCTGGGGGATCCTCGGCCACGAGCACCTGCTCCGGGTACTCGCAGACGAACTCGGTGGCGACATAGGCGGCGAAGGCGCCAAACTCGATCACGCACCCGTTGGCCGGGAAAGGCCTGCCGCGGAAGCAGCCGGCGTTGTCGCTGACGAACTCCGTGTCGCCGAACTTGACGACGAGCCCGAAGAGGACCCGCGTGTCGGAGTGGATGACGGAGCCCGTCCGGATGAGTACACCAGCCAGCGCATCTACCTGCCCCACGGTGGGCGCCAACTGTTGTGGTGGTATCACGGCAGATGCCATAGGATGGCTAATGTGTGGGGCCGATGGACGCTGGTGGATCCGGGGAGGGCTAGCGAGCTAAGAAGCTCACACGAGGGAGAACCAGAATCAGACCCGAGCCGACTTAACTCGGCTCAAGAACAAGCAAGAACACTAAAGAAACCTCAAGAACACAAGCGAATCCACAAAGAACCACAAACACACACGATATACCCAGGTTCGGGGCCCTCGTGAGGAGGTAAGACCTCTACTCCTGCCTAGCCTCTCAATATATGTGTCTCACAAGATCTACAAGACGCTCCTTGAGATGTTTTGGCAAGAACAAGGATGAACTACTAAGGGGGAGGAGTAAATGCTCTAGCAATGAATGCAACTATCACTTCGGCCCTCTGGTTGGTGTCCCTCTCACAGGAGGAGTTATGGCGCTATTTATAGAGGTCCGGCCGAGTTGGCCGGAAACCCTAGATCCTCCGGGTCCCACCGGACAATGGCTACAGTCCAACGGCGATGTCGACATCCCTACCACGACCTAGGGCCGAGCTATCCGACATAGGTCGAGGTAGGCCATGATGCCTCTTGCCGTAGCCGCCGCCGGCCTAGGCGATGATGCTTCCCCTGTCAGAGACAGGACGTGGCTTCTCCATGCCTTGTCTCCTGTCAGTCAGTTGGCAGTACAGTGGAATAGTCACGTCGCCCTTGTCCTATGCCTTTTGTCCCGCGTCTGTGTCAGGCGGGAGGTGACTTAGCTTCCGTGTCAGACGGGTCAGTGTCCTTGCCATGTACTTGCCCTTGACCTCAGGTCCGCGTAGAATATGCCGGACGGACTTGCCCAACCCGGCATGGCTATGCCGGATTCCTCCCCCTACCCCGGCAAGGGTATGTCGAGCCGGGTTATCCGGAACATCTTCCCGAGTCCCGGCATGGCTATGCCGAAGCCTCTTTCCTGCACACAACAGACATACAGATAATATCCACATGGATATGTCGGTTATTCCATGTCGGCCCAACCAAGGCCAGTCTACGCCGGTAGCCTGCCTCAACCTCTTCAGTACCACAAGTATGTCGGCTACCTCCGACATACGCTTAAGTCGGCCTTGCATATAACTCGGTCCCGCTAGGACCCTGCTCTCTCCAAAAGACACCTCTTGACCTCTCTCAAGAGCCACTTGACCTTTGGAGCTAGGCAAAGGACATTTACTACCGTAAACGTGAGTATCTTACCCATGCCTTTACCCTACCCGGGGGTAGCCCCCCGACAGACACGCACTCAAACCACACTCTCTTTGCTTGGATGACCTGGACTTTATGGACTATTCGCAATAAAATGGTTATCGAGCACGTCTTTCTACGACGGGCCTCTGACTCGGTGTTCAAAATTTTGTTTTTCTCCAGGAGTGGCACCCGCTATGTAGGCAGCGGGACATGGCGCGGCTGGATGCTATGCTGGATGATCTTATGAGGGCGGCGCGCCGTCTTCAATCCTCCTCCAGTCTCAGGGCTCCTCCAAAGGGGGTGAGAGTTGTATCCGTACTTTCCGCTACTCCCTGGGCTTATTGTGTTCTGGCCCCAGCTGGTATTTTTCTTGTGTTGTGAACTTGTATCATGTACTGTTGTTACTGTGGTGGTTGCTTTATTTATAAAGTGGGGCGAAATCCTGTTTCGAGAAACCACACTCTCTTTTTGTTCGGGGTGTTGCACGATAAATGCAAGTGTTGTTCTGAAACCAGAGTGACCCGCACATGTGTTGTCAACATCTTAAATGAGTATTATGATTCATCCATACTATATAGTGACTCACCTAATCTAGAACATTTATCATAAATTTAATATTTTTTATAAATTGGATATGCACATGGTCACTTCGTACAATTTTGCTAAGAATCCACTAAAAAGATGGCAACAAATAGAAACACTGAAAAACAATGAATATCCCCAACAAAAATGACTTAATCACCTATGGTAAGTTCTAAAAACAAATGATGTATGAGTGCAGAGGTATATGCCATCGGCTTCGACAAAATCAAAATAACCTCGAAGTGTGTTTCTATTAATAAAAGAGCACATACATTTACTGTAAATGCTAATGGTGTTTTCTCCTTCGTGGAAAATCAAATAAATTATAGCTAATGGTCACATATACTTTAGCCCGTTGAACTCAACTAAAATTATAATAATGATTATTGATTGTTTAGCGAGAAAACTAACTTACAGCTTGCGTGAACTACCGTACACATTGCAAATAATTAAGTTTCAACAGTGCAATTGATTACATATAAACAAGGTACTTTGTGCAATAGATAGATGCCCCTAGTATGTCAGATTCTTTAGATATTAACCTGTAGAAGCGGGATCCCCTGTGTTGTTTAGGTTGGAAGAATCATTCCAGCTGACGTGCAAAGACCTACAGCGTTGGCACGCTGCTCTCCGGCCATTGGCAGAGCAAAGCGTCGGTCGTCCGGAGGTTGGCCAGCAAAGTAATCCTCTAACACAAGTGTGCACGCTTAACTATCTTATCTACCCATCAGCTAGCTCCGCCAGCTGCTTGAGTTGTCACCCCCTTGACCTGTTGTTGATTTACACCTTTGCAGCTGCACCGCCAAATTAAGATGAGACGACGATTCCTTCTTATCTCTGGACTGAGCTAGGCAAGCAGCTAGCTGTGCATCATTAGCCAGCTACTGCACTGTACTTTAAAATGCTGCTAATCCCCTGGAGCTATGGCTAGCTAGCGCCGGGATATATATACATTGACGACGACGAGTCGTGGACACCGCATGCAGAGAGGAAAGCAAAAATAACAAAAAACTGCACAACTATATACTTTGTTGAAATGTACTGGCCTCACCAGCTGTATCCTCGCTAACATCACGGACCGTGCGTACGGCTTAACATTTGCTTTGCCAACTTGGCCAGTTGTAGCTAGTCTCCGGTGTAGATCGGCCGCCGGAGAGAGAGTAGACGACGGTGCGACCTTTTGGCACCGCGCATGCACGCCGGAGCTCGTGCTCGTACTAGTACTTCGGCACAGTCGAGACATATATAGGGACACCCCCATTGCTATCCGAAACAGCGGCGATGTATGCCTCGCTTTCTCCAAGCTAGCATTGTGCAATCAATAATTCGACGGTGCTGCAAGTGCAGTGCAAACTGTTCTGCTACTCCTACGCACTGTAACTAACTATGCCTCGGCGTCCTTGATTACAGTTGTGGATCATGATTACCAGGTGTACAATGTGTGTGCAAGGCAAACGACAACAGGCGGGGTTTGAATCTTGCTCACGTACGTCTCACATAGTCACATGGTACATTGAACCTTGCGGGCCGGGCGGTCGCCTTTGTTTCAAGATTCCAATTATGTATTGCACTCACTTCTACCAGTACTACCACTGACTGGACACACCAGGAAGGAGCAGGTGCTGCAGCAGTGTGTGGTCTGCTCTCTCCCGAGAATGATTGATCCGACCGACTGATCTGCTTTCTGGTTAAACTTCGTATCAAGAGGCTTCTAACCTTAATAATAATAATAATAAAGCTGCCACCATTTCGTCGCCCCGCCATATGCACCGTCAATGCTCCACTTCTTTATGTGTGAGTACTGAAGACGAATACCATGTCCTCTGGCTTGCGAGTTGCGACCTCTACTTTGTCCGCTTATTTCCGCCCTGCAATCTGCATCAAGAGGAGTAGTAAGTACATCATATCCCGACCAAAGCTGACGAGCAGGCCCATATGTGCGGCTTCAGCGAATGGTTCTGTCTATTCCGTGCTTAACCCGATGACGACGGGTCTCATGGATGATCTATCAGGTTTGTCGCTTGTCAGTACTACTCTACTCCAGCGCGACCTGAGTACAGTTATGGCTTGGAAAGCAGGGACGAGCGAATAGGCGAATAGTTTGGAATTTGGCTGTTCTCAAGCTGCGTTCAAACTTTATTTTGGTAATTGATTGTGCCCTGAGCAAGCTAAGGTGAGCATGGAAATAGTACGAGCTTACTGTTCACGACTAGTCCAGGCTATGATGTGTCCATGTGTAGCGGGAACACCTCCTCCGTCAAGTCATTTTCGCTTCCCATCCCCTATGATGTCAAAACTGAAGTTGATTCAGAACCACAACTTCAATGGCAATACGCCACACCCTTTTGATGTGTTTCATAAAACCCGCATTTTCTGGACGAATTACTTACAATACAACCTAATTAATGGTGCTTCTTCGAAAAATTTCTTATCATGAGACCAGACAGGACGATCTAGACTCCCATGGCGTTCTCGATCGCATGTTGTTGAAGTTTTGTTCTGGGAGATACCAACATAAGCATGCCATTTGCGAATGGAGTTGTTTCAATACCAAGTACATAGGGCGCACCTTTGTTAAATTTTTACTTGTTATACAATTTTGACCATGAAAAGGAATAATGAAGGAATTGGTTTAGTTTATACTCTAAAAGTGTCTACAAATATGCTTAATTTATCATACGCTGGAAACCGCTATGAGATATTTGTTACATAATATTATTTTGTAGATCCTTATGATAGATTATATGATAAATCATAGAAAGAATAATGTTCTCGAGGAAACATTGTGTCATCAAATACAACCTACTGTCTTTCACTCATATGCAATACAAACAAAAACACACGAACTAATATTTATAAAGAAGTGACTCTAGCTCACTTCATTAGGAACGTTGCTGTAACCCAGCCACCTAGGTTTTTTTTTATACGAGCCACCTAGGTTTAAGTACTCATCGAAATGAATTTGGTTTATTATTGCTTAAAACATAATGACTGTAGGAGCTTCCCCTACCTATTCCTAAAAAACAATTCAGTAACTTTGCCGATTAGTGGTTAAACTATTTCAACAGATGAATATCATAATTAGTAAAATTGTAACATGCTAAAATCAAATATGTACAAGTATAAAAGTTTAGTAAAAATTGTATCACTGTGATCCTAAATTTTCATTGGACCGGCACTACCACATAGTCTCGGACGATTTAAAGCTCTCTTTCTGTAGAATATGAACTGTCACTTCATCATGTAAAATTCCCGTAAAAAAGATGTCTCTAGGTTGTAAGTAGTACATCGATTTCATAGATGATTCAGTGTCAGATACTCCTTGTGTCTTCTGATTGTTGCACGCAATAAAAATCAAATTTGTGGCTAAATTTCAGCGCGTCGGTATTAAACTAATTTTACAGCCCGACACTGGAACCAATATTAAAACAATTATAATTTGTACATTAGTCTCAATTTGATCTTGACACTTTGAAACTATTTTTTAATATAAATGATTGTGTGCAACATCATGATACAGAGGCTAGGGCTACGGTCACATTTCTATTAAAAAGGTCTCAATTTGAGAATTTATACCTAGAATGACAAGAAGCATACATAACTTGAGTATCTTCTACAACTTTGATTCATTAATTTCTTAAAGTAGAAGAATATTTGAATCATCAGGTTGTAGCTGCCCTGAACGAATCCGTAGCTAGGTTTGGCTGGTGTTTGGGATTCTCACATATCTTTCTACACTACAGACAAAATATGTGTTCGATCAGCACACAAATTCAGATTGTGCTAATCTGCTTTTTTTGGTAGATTATCGGCCGACCAACCACCGTGATTCATACACACATAATGTAACGTACCTTGATCACGAACGATTTGAGAATCCGGAGGCAATCCTGATTCGATTTCCATGAGATAATTTTGCAGATACGCAGTGCTAACCGACAACCCCAAGAATTGCTATATTATTCATCGAAGGCCTGCCTGCAAGTTCAGTTAACTTAACAATTCGAATGGAGTAGCATCATGCCGCCGTTTCGTCCACGAGCAAGTTTTTTCCGTCGCCTTCTGGCAGTGAGAAAAACGACGGTGCTTTTCTCCCCATGGACTTTACAGCGGGCGTACGACGTCTCACATGTCACATCAGGCCGGTCTTATTAGTTGAATTAAGTTATATTAACCTGAATTCGTGATTGGCTCCACTGTCAAATAGTGTTTTGGCCGGACGTCGATCTCGACTAAACATGCCACCTAACCTGACGCGCAGTCCGGCGATTGTTTAAGAACAGTGGCTCCGTGCGTCCCTGCATTCCGTCTGGATCGTGACGCGGGCAGCGCGTGCACGATGTGTGATAACTCGAGACGTTGATTGATGGTGCTAATTGTGTGGAAATCATCAACCTCCTGACCTAGGATGCCTTGCACTGCATGTACTGGGGCCATGGCCGTCCAACTCTGTACTCTCTTCTTCACCTGTGCAAGCCGCTCAACCCATGAAGAAGAAGAAAGAGGATCACGTGAGCATCAAGCTTCCAAGCATATATATTTCTCCAGTGGTTCGATCGAAGAATCTCAGAATCCGGCCTGACTCTGTACTTACTCACAAATATTTTGATGGAACATGATCGATGAACTCTTGGCCTTTCGGACAGGGGCGGATCCAGTGGGGGGCGAGCGGTGGCCAGGCCCCCGCCATGGTCCGGCCCCCCTCAATGAAATCCAGCAGCGATCAGTAGTTATATACGTAATTGATTAGTCTAAATACTATTAGTAGTACTCGTATGTTAATTAGTCCAGTCCAAAACCTATCCAGACGTGCGTGCTCACTTGAATGGGCCAAGCCCAAAGGCCACGATGTGCACGTACATACTGTGTAGTTGCCAGGTCGGACCGCGGAATCTCATCTGCTCTTCGATTTCCGCCGCCGCGCCACATCGGACATAGGGTTTCCGTCGCCGCCGCGCCATACGAACGCCGGCGTCAGTGATCAGCGCAGCTGTGACGATGATTATGACTACCGATCGACTTGCTAACCTCAAGGGATCCACTCCCAGTTCTCAGCCTGTTCCCTTCAAGGTATTGATGTATCTTTGTTGCAGTTCTTATCAGCTAGCTTGCTTACGAATAATCTAATAAGTGTTGATTAATAGCTAGTTAAAATAGTTCATTGATTATTCTATGTGGTAGTAGGGCCTTTTGTTATGAAGAGGAAGACACAACCAATTAGTAAAAAAAATCAAGTGGTTTGTTCGACCAACAATTCAATGGCCGAAAATACAAATCCGACCGAAAAGACAGATATTAGAAAACACCTTGCGATAAGTAATGATCTCAATCCTATTACGGTTGATATGCAAACTTTGGATCAAAATATCAACTCATTTGTCGTAATCTCAGAACAAGCTAGAGTCAAAAGCACCACATATGAGCGAGAAGCCAAAAAGCGTCAACAAATATATTGTTACAGTTTGATGTCCACAGTATACTTATAAGATTTCGACACATTTTCGTCTTCTTCGCCCCCCCTATGCTCAAATCCTGAATCCGCCCCTGCTTTCGGAGAATCGATCGGGACTCGGGAGAACATGGCATGTTGGCGCTGACGGAGCCGGAAGGTATCCAGAAATATATTCAAGGACGCCGGCTGATCGCGCGTCGCGATACGCCCACATGCACGCAGAAGCTAGCGCAGATGCCGCCAACGGCACGTAGGCTGCACCCACTGGCCACTGCCCCTGGGGAAGCAGTACAGCGCGATCGAACTTGTCGGTTCTCACTCACCAACGCCACGCCACCCTCGCCGGCCGGCGGAATCACCGGTCCAAGTCCATGACCGCTAGCTCCTCCAACCACGGCCGGCCGGACGGGCAGGGGGTGACGATCGAGACGCCGGCAGCGGGGTGTGAGCTTGCTCGCTAGTGACTCCGACTCGACAGCAACCACACCGTATGGTCCATACGTGGACGGCCGGTACGTTGCTCGGCAGAGCCAGCCAGCAAGCACACCGCCGGCCGGTCGCCGTCTTCTGGTGCCCGTAGCGGTCACTTCATCAGATAAAGGCGCCAAGTTGTTGTTGAACGGCGATCAAGAAAGGGACCTTGTCTCGCGCTGTCCCCCGGGGCCGTGTGAATTACTTCAACCTAGATTTCTGGTTGTTGCTACAAATGAAATGATCTGCAATGTGTGTGATTGAGCAAGGAGAATGATAGGAGCAAGGTTTGATGGTTTATAGCAGAAAAACGTGGTGTTACTTTTGAAATTTTGGTGTTTTTTTTGCAAAACACAGTACAACGAAGCCGCTCATATATACGCGCAAACACTCACCCCTATGAACGCACGCACGCCCTACCCCTATGAACACCTCCGAGAGACTGAGTCGACGGATCAGGTTCTGAGATTGACGAAGTCACCACAAGCGTCTCGCTATCGACGGGAACATCGCTTCCCACTGAAAAATATTCCGACTAAATGAGAAACATCAGCGTTAAACCTGGGGTTTGAACTCTGATGGGTTGGGGTCCGACCACCCTCAAAAATCGTATCTAGCAGTGCAAAGTTAATGATCTAAGAAAAGTAAGCACGACGTTAACGACTTCCAAGTAAAATTATTCGCAAGTATGATGGTTTCTCTTGGATTGGACGTCGATCTCAACAAACTAAAGATTTTTTTTTAGAAAAATCTCAACATACTAAATGGTACTCACACGAAAAAAAACTAAAGGTTATGGCTTTTGACTGATCACTGCAGGCCCTAAAGAAGACAGAGTATGCATGGGCCCTTAAGTCTTAAAGGTTTGAGGTACAATGACCGAGGAATGGAGCAAGGCCTGGCAGTTCACAGGTCGTATCTGGCCTTGTGGCAGGATTCAAGATTTGCCCAGTAATTCCATCTTAGCGCCGGCCCACGCGTTGAATATGTCGAGAACTTGTTTTTTTTACGGTGAAAGAAAGGCACGGATACATTTGATTTTTGGAACTAGACAAAAAAATTGATATTTTTTATTTATTAGGATAAAATTTAAAAACTTTTAAATTCTACAAATTACTCTCGTGACATCACATTTCTCAAAACCTTGGCCCCAACAAGACACCATGTGGTCAACTGCCCCCTTGTTTTTGATCTTTGAAACAAGCATAGACAACGTCAAAGATTGGTTTTGAATAAGATGTACATTCATTTCGCTTTGTATTTTCCACAAGACTAGCATCATTTGAAAGTTGAAACCCATTTTATATAGCAGTGTGACAAGTTGCGGAGCAGGTATAGTAGCTTTGAGTTCAGCTAAACCCAACGAAATTCCTTTGTTCCTCAATGAATTAGTGCAATAAAATAGCTTATGGGCGGAAGAGTACACCATAAGTAACACATCTGACCCTAACGAAGTTATGCTCAACTTCGCCCCTGGGTGTGAATGGCCCAGCTCTTAAGCATGTACACGACGGGAGGACGAAAATACGTGCTTCGTATGCTATTTGCTAAGCTAAACAACACATTCATACACTAGTAGAAAACAAGTATTTGGTGAGGCCACATCTGGCACCGGATTGACTGGAACCGGTATTAAAAGGGTATTAGTACCGTTTCCAGAGGCGAGACAGCCGGCCGGCAACAGCACCGGTTGCGTTGGACCCTTTAGTACCGGTTGGTAATACAAACCGGTACTACAGGGTTACCTCAGTCGGCTGCAGCGCGCGGCCCCCACGGTCAGACCCTTTAGTACCGGCCCCCACGGCCAGACCCTTTAGTACCGGTTTGTAAGGTTCGGCCTATACTACCTTCTTCCACCCGAGCCACAGCTCCATTGCTTTCATTCAAGCTCCATTTTCTTCTCTCTTTGCTCTCCCAAGTTCTAGTACTACTTGATCTCTACAACATTTGTTAAGATTGGTAGCACTTACTTATATAAGGGTTAGCAACTTCATCTTCTCTTCCGGCATTTCAATTTTAGCTCATTTTGCTAGTTTAACTCATTTGATTTTTCTAGTGCAAGCAAGGTGTTTGATGAAATGCCTAAGTTAGGGATTTTATTTGTTTTATATGCATTTTGAGCTCAATTTAAAATAAGATTTGTGCATTTTTATAGTGTCGTCCCCACTTCCTCACCGCCGCCGATCGCCCGCGGCGCCCCGTGACTGACACCACCTCGGTGAGCCTCTTGTTTTTTTCTTATATTTTAAAAAAATATTAGTTGTATGGTTTAGATGCATAATTATTACTTGTATATTTTTCTTACTTGATAATTGTTTGTTATATATATAGTGTCATGGTTTTGACATCTGTCCACACCGGCTCTCGTCCGCTCTATTATGCTGTTGGTTCAATAATTACCTTAGTTGCGATTTTGATCGCATTTATCGTTGGATTTAAATTCTTTATCTAGTTATATGTTAGTTTAAATTAATGAATGTTTATGAGAACTATGTATTTGATTTGTTTAAATCCGGTGAACTTGTATTAATGAATTTAGTCATATGATATAACTGTGGAGTAATGGTGTTAGATATATTTATATAATGCAGATGAATCGACAATGGATGTACGTTGACCGACGCTCTCCGGAGTTCATTAGCGGCCTACAGGAATTTCTTCGTGCGGCTGAGTTAAACAAGAAGAATGGTTTTATGTTTTGTCCATGCGATGAGTGTCGGAATAAGACAAATTACCCTAGCGCAAGAACCCTAAACTTCCACCTGTTCCGGAAAGGCTTCATGCCCAATTATTTTTGTTGGACCAAGCACGGAGAAACAGGGGTTATAATGGAGGACAATGAAGAAGATGATGATGACAACTATCCTCTGTTCTCTGAACACGGTGATACTAAAATGGGGAAGACGAAGCTGAGCATGAGGTCATTGTTGATGATCAGTCTGATGATGATCTTCGTCAGGTTATTCTTGATGAACAGATAATCTGCTGAACTGAAAATGAGTGGTTGAAGTTAGAGCGCATGTTGGAGGACCACAAAAAATTATTGTACCCAACTTATGAAGATGGCCAGAAAAAGCTGGGTAGCACCCTGGAATTGCTTCAATGGAAGGCAACGAATGGAGTATCTGACAAGGGATTTGAACAGTTGCTACAAATATTTAAAAAGATGCTTCCAAGGAAAAATGAATTGCCCTCCAGTACGTACGAAGCAAAGAAGATTGTCTGCCCACTAGGATTAGAGGTGCAGAAGATACATGCATGCATCAACGACTGCATCCTCTACCGCGGTGAGAAGTACGAGAATTTGAATGCATGCCCGGTATGCGGTGCATTGCGGTATAAGATCAGGCGAGAAGATCCAGGTGGTGTTGAGTGCGAGGCCAGCCCCAGGAAGAGGGTTCCTGCCAAGGTGATGTGGTATGCTCCTATAATACCACGGTTGAAACGTTTGTTCCGAAACAAAGAGCATGCCAAGTTGTTGCGATGGCACAAAGAAGACCGTAAGGAAGACGAGATGCTGAGACACCCCGCTGATGGGTCGCAGTGGAGAAAGATTGACAGTGAGTTTCGAGATTTTGCAGCTGACGCAAGGAACTTAAGGTTTGGTCTAAGTACAGATGGCTTGAATCCATTTGGGGAGCAGAGCAGCAGTCATAGCACCTGGCCTGTGACTCTATGTATCTATAATCTTCCTCCTTGGTTGTGCATGAAGAAAAAGTATATCATGATGCCAGTGCTTATCCAAGGCCCGAAGCAACCCGGCAACGACATTGATGTGTATCTGAGGCCATTAGTTGACGAACTTTTACAGTTGTGGTCTGACGAAGGTGTACGTGTGTGGGATGAGTATAAACAGGAGGAATTTAACCTACGAGCGTTGCTGTTTGTAACCATCAATGATTGGCCTGCTCTTAGTAACATTTCTGGACAATCAAATAAGGGATACAATGCATGCACGCATTGTTTAGATAAGACTGACAGTATATATTTGTGTAACAAGATTGTGTACATGGGGCATCGTCGATTTCTTGGACCCAAGCATCCCTTAAGGAAGAAAGGCAAACATTACAAAGTTGAGGCAGATCATCGGCTGAGGCCTACCCGCCCTTGTAGTTCTGTTATATATGATATGGTTAAGGATTTAAAAGTAATATTTGGAAAGGGTCCTGGTGGACTACAAGTTCCGAATGACGCAAACAACCACGTACCCATGTGGAAAAAGACATCTATATTTTGGGAGCTGCCCTATTGGATACTGCTAGAAGTTCAATCTGCAATCGACGTGATGCACGTGACAAAGAATATTTGCTGCAACCTGCTTAACTTCTTGGGCGTGTATGGGAAGTCGAAAAAAGGGAAGTCAAAAAAAGGGAAGTCCAAAAAGGGGAAGTCAAAAGATACACCGAAAGTAAGGCAGGCCCATCAACGTATAAGCGAAGAGATGCATCGAGACGACAATGGGACAGAGAATGAACCAGCTCCTGCCAGCTACGCTCTTACGAAAGAAGAGAAGAAAATATTTTTTGAATGTCTTCACAGTATGAAGGTTCCATCTGGCTTCTCGTCGAATATAAAAGGAATAATAAACATGACAGAGCTAAAGTTTCAAAATCTGAAGTCTCATGACTATCACGTGATTATGACACAATTACTTCCGGTTGCATTGAGGGGGCTATTACCGGAAAACGTTCGAGAACCCATTGTGAAGCTATGTGCATTTCTCAATGCAATATCTCAGAAGGTAATCGATCCAGCAACTCTACCAAGTTTACAGAAGGATGTGGTGCAATGTCTTGTCAGGTTCGAGTTACTGTTTCCACCATCCTTCTTCAACATTATGACGCACCTCATAGTTCACCTAGTCGAAGAGATTTCCGTTCTCGGTCCTGTATTTCTACACAACATGTTCCCCTTTGAGAGGTTCATGGGAGTCTTAAATAAATACGTTCATAATCGTGCTAGGCCAGAAGGAAGCATGTCCAAGGGCTATGGAACAGAGGAGGTCATTGAGTTTTGTGTGGACTTTATTCTTGATCTTATGCCGATCGGTGTTCCTCAATCGCGCCATGAGGGGAGACTGCGTGGAAAAGGCACGCTAGGAAAGAAAGCAACAACAAGTATGGATGGACATTCTTTCAGCCAAGCACACTACACAGTTTTAGCAAATTCCAGATTGGTGGCTCCGTATATCATGGAACACATGGATATTTTACGCTCCGAATATCCGGAGCAGACTGACTACTGGATTAAAGGAAAACACGTGGATACTTTTGGCAGTTGGTTGCGTACACATCTCATTAATAACAAAGATGTTGGAGTAGAGCTATACTTGTTGGCCAATTCACCATCTTCGACTATATTGACTTTCGAAGGGTACGAGATAAATGGAAATACATTTTACACGGAAACCCAAGACAAAAAGAGCACTAACCAAAACAGTGGTGTCCGCTTTGATGCAACAAATGACAATGGGACAAAGGACACATATTATGGTTGCATACAGCAGATATGGGAACTTGAGTATGGACCTTCTTTTAAGATCCCTTTGTTTAAGTGCAAATGGGTCAGCCTGTCAAGCGGGGTAGAGATAGACCGACGGTACGGAATGACTACCGTGGATCTCAACAATCTTGGGTACTACACCGAGCCATTCGTCCTAGCCAATGATGTGGCTCATGTTTTCTATGTCAAGGACATGTCTTCCAGACCGAAAAAAAGAAAAGATAAGCAAGCTGATACATCATACGATGAGCCAAGGCGCCACATAGTTCTTTCAGGGAAAAGAAACATCGTGGGAGTGGAGGACAAGACAGACATGTCAGAAGATTACAATAAGTTTGATAAAATTCCGCCCTTCAAAGTGAGAACTGACCCAAGCATCGCTTTAAATGATGAAGATTGTCCATGGCTACGGCGCAGTGAGAAGAAAGGGACACACACGAAGAAAAAATGAACACTAGATAGTGAACGGACAGATGTCGCCTAGAGGGGGGGGGTGAATAGGCGATTTAAAACTTTTTCCGGGGAGCCGGAATTTCCGAGCCAAGATGGACCGGAAATTCCGGTATGCTTGATAAAGGCGGAATAAAACTAGTGTTTTACTTTAGCAAGCATACAACCTAAATATACTAGGTTCACCTATGTGCACCAACAACTTATGCTAAGCAATACAAGTAACAGGGTGATAGCAAGATATATATATATATGACTTCAAGCACGAAGGCTATCACAATGTAAAGTGCATAAGTAAAGAGCTCGGGTATAGAAATAACCGAGGCACGCGGAGACGAGGATGTATTCCCGAGTTCCACCCAAAGGGTGTACGTCTCGTTGGAGAGGTGTGCGCAACCACAACAGGTTAGCCGCAACGCCACCAAGGCTCACCTTCTTCTCCTGATGAACTCAACCACAAAAGGTTGCGAGTTCACCTTCCACTATTGATCCCCTTTTGGGCGGAGATCGAATCCCTTACAACAATCTTGAGGCACACACCCACAACTTAATTGGGGGCTCCCAAGTCTTGAGGCACACACCCACAACTTAATTGGGGGCTCTCAAGTGACCACAAAAGGTCTTGACCACAAAAGGTCTTGGCCACAAAAGGCCGGCCACAAAAGGCGTCTAGGGTCCAATGACCCAAGAGTAACAAGCTCACAAGTATCACCACCACGAATCCTCGTGGAGGGCTCAAACCGATGCAAATGCAATGGCAAGAGCACACGAAGTGCTCAAGTCCTTCACTCTCAAATTCCAACAAAACAACAAATGTTTATGGGGGAATAAGAGAGGAAGAACAAAGGAAACCACAAAGGAGTCAAATCCTTCACTCCCAAATCCCACCAAAAGCAACTAATGCTTATGGGGGGAGAAGAGAGGAAGAACAAAGAGAAGAACCACAAAGGAACTCCAAGATCTAGATCTACTAGGTTCCCCTCACTTAGAGGAGAGATGGATTGGTAGGATTGTAGATCTAGATCTCCTCTCAACTTTCCCTAAAGAATATGCAAGAATCTATGGAGGGATTGAGAGGGAAGTGAGCTTTCCAAGGTCAACAATGGAGTAGGAGAGAGAGGGAAAACGTGCTGCCTTGGATGTCACAAGGAAGAAGAAGGGGAGGGCTATTTATAGCCCTCCAGGAAAAATGGCCGTTGGCTGTTTCGACACCCGGAAATTCCGGTCTAAGTCACAACCGGAAATTCCGGTCCAACCCGGAAATTCCGGTGAACTGAAATTTCCGGCTGGAATTTCCGGCCAGAGCCAGAACTGAGACCACTTCTTTCCTTAGTCGATTCGGGAGGGCTCCTCAGGGTGCACCCGGAAATTCCGGTGAATGGAAATTTCCGGGCATAATTTCCGGCTCGGGGCAGAACCCTTTTTCTCCTTTCCTTAGCCGTTTTCTTGGATGAGCTGGGGAACCGGAAATTCCGGTGGAACGAAATATCCGGCCCCAATAATCCGGTTCAGAACAGCCAAACTAAAACCGTTATAACTTTTGCAAATGAACTCCGAATGAGGTGAAACCAACTTTGTTGGAAATATTGCATCCCATAAATAGATCAAAGTCACCACACATGGCAAGGTGTGGGACTTTCCTCATGGTCGAACCGGCAATATTTCCGCCACCGAAAACGCAAGAAGTTTGCCAAAGTAAAACCGTTTTCGAAGCACTTGGGCTTGTCATGAGGAACACGACAAGCACCAAAACCCAACATCCAAAACACAACAAGATGAACGAATGAAATCCCGATTTGGATGAGCTAGCGCTTGGCATGAAGATGAACCAAGCTCTAATTCCTCACATGGATAAAAGCCAAATAAGAACCAAGAAATATGATATGCCAAGTATGCAAAGGTTTGAGCTCTCCACAAAGATGCGATCAAGTTACTCACTCGAGAGCCCCTCTTGATAGTACGCCTATCTATCCTATAGCCCTATCAAGATCATACCTTTGCCTTGAGCATTCCACTTGAGTTAGATGATGACTGTCTTGATCTCTTCAAGTGGTTCATCTTTCTTGATTGCGCGACCAAGCACATGCTTGATGAAGACTTCTCCAAATACTCCCCCATACTCCATTATGGGAGAGTCTCGCTTAGCTTCGTCTTCATGCCTCCATTGCAAGCTCCAAGCATAGGATCTCTTCAAGAGCTTCTCTTGGTCTTGCACACCTTATACTTGATGACAATCACCACATGACGTCATCCTCCACGAGCTATATAAATCTTCATTTGATGCAAGCCCATGGGAAGATACCTAACCCCACATAAAGATACCATACACACATATCATGGGTTAGTTCACAAAGCTATATGGACAAGTGATTACCATCCCAAAAGATACATGATCCCACTTGGTACATCTTGTAGCTTTGTGTGTTGATCAACATCTTGATCAACCTTGTATCTTCCAACATTTCTTCACTAATATGATGTCTTGAATCCTTCAAGACATACTTGCAATATGCTCCACTCAACACATGAGCTTCAAGAGTCCAACACCTGAACTCCACCATTCCCATGGACACGATCTATAAAGGTATCTTAATGCAAACATTAGTCCATAGAGGTTGTCATCAATTACCAAAACCACACATGAGGGGAAATGCTCTTTCAGATAGGGTGGTTGTTCGTGATGTGTAACAATGTATTAAACCTGCATATCAAATGCACTGTTGGGCGTATGCAGGAAATCCGAATGCTTTGTATTCGGTCGATGAACTGAAGTGTTTCTGTGATATAACCACTAGTTGTGTACCTCAAAATGATTACTAGTTTCCATGAAAATTAAATGGGTCCCATTTTGCATCATATTTTTGGTACTTTGTTCACAAAAAAAAGTCATTTTTTCACTTAAAAAATGGAAAATAATACTTATGAAATTAATTTTAAGATTTCCTTTGGCAAGGTTGTTTCTTATACCAAGATACATCTATTTGTGGGATATTAGATATTTATCACAAACTATGCCGTGGAAATGACCATAACTTGGTCATTTGTCTTGAAACTTCTAGATGTTCATACATGATAGACCTTTTTGTGAAGACTTTTTTTGCACATTTTGTCAAAAATCAAGTTTATCATTTTTCATAGCAACTAGTACACATGTAAGGAGCCCATGCCAAAGGATTTCATTTTTTGAGATGTTTATCAATTTATTTCATTTTTTCTTAAAAGCGATCAAAACGGTCGCGATGACTATTCGTCGAATGAGGTAATATTTTCTAGAATTATCAGTGTTTCTGTGATATAACCACTAGTTGTGTACCTCAAAATGATTTTTCCAAAAATTTCAGAACAAACTATCAAACAGTTGTAGTTAAAATTTGAATTACTTTCGATAAATCAACATAAACTCATTAAACTATGGGAAATTAGTTAGAAATCAAGGAAAAACCTAATACTTGGGGATTATCCATCATATGTGTACTAGTTTCCATGAAAATTAAATGGGTCCCATTTTGCATCATATTTTTGGTACTTTGTTCACAAAAAAAGTCATTTTTTCACTTAAAAAATGGAAAATAATACTTATGAAATTAATTTTAAGATTTCCTTTGGCAAGGTTGTTTCTTATACCAAGATACATCTATTTGTGGGATATGAGATATTTATCACAAACTATGCCGTTGAAATGACCATAACTTGGTCATTTGTCCTGAAACTTCTAGATGTTCATACATGATAGACCTTTTTGTGAAGACTTTTTTTGCACATTTTGTCAAAAATCAAGTTTATCATTTTTCATAGCAACTAGTACACATATAAGGAGCCCATGCCAAAGGATTTCATTTTTTGAGATGTTTATCAATTTATTTCATTTTTTCTTAAAAGCGATCAAAACGGCCGCGATGACTATTCGTCGAAAGAGGTAATATTTTCTAGAATTATCAGTGTTTCTGTGATATAACCACTAGTTGTGTACCTCAAAATGATTTTTCCAAAAATTTCAGAACAAACTATCAAACTGTTGTAGTTCAAATTTGAATTACTTTCGATAAATCAACATAAACTCATTAAACTATGGGAAATTAGTTAGAAATCAAGGAAAAACCTAATACTTGGGGATTATCCATCATATGTGTACTAGTTTCCATGAAAATTAAATGGGTCCCATTTTGCGTCATATTTTTGGTACTTTGTTCAAAAAAAAGTCATTTTTTTCACTTAAAAAATGGAAAATAATACTTATGAAATTAATTTTAAGATTTCCTTTGGCAAGGTTGTTTCTTATACCAAGATACATCTATTTGTGGGATATGAGATATTTATCACAAACTATGCCGTGGAAATGACCATAACTTGGTCATTTGTCCTGAAACTTCTAAATGTTCATACATGATAGACCTTTTTGTGAAGACTTTTTTTGCACATTTTGTCAAAAATCAAGTTTATCATTTTTAATAGCAACTAGTACACATATAAGGAGCCCATGCCAAAGGATTTCATTTTTTGAGATGTTTATCAATTTATTTCATTTTTTCTTAAAAGCGATCAAAACGGTCGCGATGACTATTCGTCGAAAGAGGTAATATTTTCTAGAATTATCAGTGTTTCTGTGATATAACCACTAGTTGTGTACCTCAAAATGATTTTTCCAAAAATTTCAGAACAAACTATCAAACAGTTGTAGTTCAAATTTGAATTACTTTCGATAAATCAACATAAACTCATTAAACTATGGGAAATTAGTTAGAAATCAAGGAAAAACCTAATACTTGGGGATTATCCATCATATGTGTACTAGTTTCCATGAAAATTAAATGGGTCCCATTTTGCATCATATTTTTGGTACTTTGTTCACAAAAAAAGCCATTTTTTCACTTAAAAAATGGAAAATAATACTTATGAAATTAATTTTAAGATTTCCTTTGGCAAGGTTGTTTCTTATACATAGAAATAAAAGAAAAAGAAACTAGAGAAAAAACAAAATTGAAACCAAATAGATATAAAGGAAAACAGAAAACATAAGAAAATATAAGAAAACCGAAAACATAACAAAAAAGAAACAAAATTCAATTCAAAAGCCCTTTAGTACCGGTTTGTAAAACCGGTACTAAAGGCGTTGTCTTGGCGCGCAACACCATTCGGTGCCTCCGAAAATCACCCTTTAGCACCGGTTGCTATTACCAACCGGTGCTAAAGGGTCTTTAGCACCGGTTGGCAATAGCAACCGGTGCTAAAGCTCGATTTCGAGCAGTTAATACAGGGAACCGCCCCCAAATCGGCTAAGTCTCACGCATCGTCTTCTTCGCGCGTCTCTCGATCGACCTCTCCGGCGAAGCCCTTCCCGCCACCACCGTCGCCGCTCCGGCCTGCCCGCCGCCACCGTCGCCGCTCCGGCCTGCCCGCCGCCACCGTCGCCGCTCCGGCCTCGCTCCGGCCTACCCCGACCTGCTCCGGCCTCCAACCACCGCCATCGTCGGCCTCCCGAGCTCCGGCTGCCTCGCGTCTCCCGGCCCGGCCGCTCCGGCCATCGCGCGCACTTCCTCCCTGCTACGGCCGCTCCCGCCACCGCGCGCACTTCCTCTCCCTGCTACGGCCGCCTCGTCGCCTCCCCGCTCCGGCCACCGCAGCAGCTCCACCGCCATCGTCGGCCACACCACCAAGGTATGTTTTTTTCTTCTTTTGATTATTGCTAGCTTTAGGATATGTTTTTAGATAGAATAGTACTGTTAATTTAGGCATGTGTAGCAAATGTGTAAAACAACTATTGTTCTTTTAGTTCCAAATGTGTAGGAAATTTAGAAATTTAGGAACTTTAAAAATATAGCAAAGTTAGTAAAACAACTATTGTTCTTTTAGTTCATAATATAGCAAAGTTAGTAAAACAATCTTTTTGTTGCAATATTTTTGTGTTAAATAAAAACCCTAATATGCTATGTACCAATGTTAAAATTTGTGTTAGTAAAACAACTATTGTATCAATTTGTAAAACAATGTTAGTTATAAAATAAAGTTAGTTAATACTTCGTAAAACAATGTTAAATTTTGTGTCAATTTGTAAAACAATGTTAGTTAAATTTTGTTAAGAAATATTTGGTGCAAGTTAGTTATTTGTTAAGAAACAATGTTTAGGTTATTAGTGTTTAGGTTATTACTGTTTAGGTTATAATTAGTGTAGCAAATTTAGAAATTTAGCAAAGTTGGAATTTATGTATATAAGAAATATTTGTTGCAATTTATGTATATAAGAAATATTTGTTCCAATTTATGTGTATAAAAAATATTGGTTGCAATTTTTGTATCAACTTTAATTGTAACCTTGATTCAAATTTAAATTTGAAGTGACATTGAGCTATGGACAACAACTCCTTCATCCGAAACGAGGTCGTTGAAGAGCAAATGGCAGCAATAATATATGAGAAGAGTCTTGGAGTAAATTCCGATGGAGAAGATTCTGATGATGAACAAGAGGATGATTTCAGCTCAAGATGTCTGAACGACTCCGGTGAGGGACTTGAGCTAGAAGAAATAATAGACGACGATCAAGTGCCCGCGGAAAACTCTGGCCAGGTATATATATATATATATATATATATATATATATATATATATATATATATATATATATATATTAAGTCTTGTTGATGCATAAATTGATTTATATTGCACCTACTAACAAAACATTTTTCTTTTAGCCCTCCGGATCTAAAAAGAAGCCGACAAACCCTACACGAGGCCCGGCCAAAAGGTTGAAGCTAGAAGATGGTGCAAAGCTGTCGATCGTTGAAGTAGGCGATGATGGCAAACCGCTGAAACCCGAAAACACCTGCCGCAAATATGTAGCTCAATGCGGAGCGATTGTTAGGGACATTCTCCCGATCACCCTTGCAGAATGGAATGAGCCAAAGAAAGCCAACGTTGGCGCAAGTTATGTCGACGACAGACTTAAGCAAACACTTTGGGACACAATTTTGAGTGATTTCAGCCTACCGGAAGGTCTCCCAGAGAAGAAGCTGGAGAAAGTCAGGGAGTGGACTCTTAAGAAGATGGCCACACAATTCAACAGCTGGAAGAAAAAATCTTGGAAAAATTATGAGAAAAAGACTCCAGAATTCAAGGGCCCTCTAGAGAAGATAAAAGATGATTGGGCCGCATTTGTAGCTTATAAGAAATCAGCCGTCGCTCTGGCCCGATCCGAGAGAAATAAGGAGAATGCTAAGAAGAAGAAATACCACCATACTTTGGGGTCAGGTGGCTACAAGACTGCCTTGCCTAAGTGGGAATCTTTTGAAAACGAACTGTGTCTAAAAGGGATCACTCCACAGACAGATGACTGGCCCGAGAGGTCCAAGTACTGGTTGTTCGCGCATGGAGCAGTGTTGGACCCAGAGACAGGGCTAATTGTTGCAAAAGGAAAATGGAAGAAAAGAATTATACGAGTTGTAAAAAAGCTAGAGAAGGCAATAGCGGCCGTCCGAGAGGGAAAATTTGTTCCCAATAGAGAGGACGACGAGCTGACACTCGCCCTCGGGAATCCTGAACACTGGGGACGATGTCGAGGTAGAGGAGACGGGGTTGGTTTCCTTCACGGGTTTCCCGCGGACGTTGCAACATATAAAAGCCGTTCCAGAAGTAAGAAGAAGGAGGCGGACCGGTTATCACAATTAGAACGCCAGGTCCACACATGGCAGGCCTAGGTGAAGCGGCAGCAGGAGCAACTGGACTCAATTACCCAGCAAAGGGAATCTCGGATGGTGCTAGAAGATCCTCCAGTCGATGTCTGCCCATCTCAGCGGAAAAGCAGCGTGGGTTCCACGCATCTAGAATATCCTGCAGTTGATGAACCGGCGGCTCACTACCCCGTGGATGATATCACGGAGAAGACAAATTGTGAGTTACATGTGCCAATGAAGAACATCAGTTATCCGGTGGCGAAAGGATATGCTTTACAACATCAACCTGGAGCAACCTTCCATTTTGGTCAGATTCCAGCTGGATATGCTCGTGTCGGGGTCACAAAAGTTATGCCGGGATTCCACTCAATGGAACTTGACATTTCTGGAAATGATGACGAGAAGACTTTGGGAGAAGTCGAGCATGGTATCGTCCTATGGAAGAAGAAATACATCATCTTTACAGACTCTACGCCAAGGCCACCGACTCCTCCGGGTAGAAATTTATCACCTAAAAGTCCACCCGCCTTCCGCGATGATTGGGTGCCCACCGCAAGTCCATCGCCCGCGCCGTCCCGTCAGCCGACTGATGCGCCCACTAGTCATGTGACAAAGCGGAGTTTGTTCAGGAAAGACAGGTCCCCTGTCATTAAACGTGCAACGAAAACGCATAAATTGAAGTCTCCTGAGAAGTTAGCTCCTGAGAAACCGGCTTGCGAGATGACTATGGAGGAAATAACAGTGAGATTAAATGCCGATGCGGCAACCTTTTTTGAACGGAGAAAAGAGGAAAAACATGCCGCAACATTGGATCCCTTAAAGGAACTTCTGAAGACTATACCAATTGAGGTAAAAGATCGCACCATTGACAACTTATATAACCCTCCACCGGCGCCGTTTACAGACTATGAGCGCGGTATTAACAAGGTACATAGCTCGCAGATGGAGGAAGAGGAGGAGCAACGGAAACAAAAGAAATGCGGGAAACAAGTTGCCCAGCTCGGGGAACAAGAAGTACAATCGATGGCCCCGCTCATTGTGTCGTCTCGGGCTCCTCAGGAAATCGAGCCTGGAGAAGTTGTATACCGTGCAGACAGAGAGTACGAGACTCTTGAGATAGCATATCAATATACTCTCGGGCTGCCTCTGGTGACAAACCCCAGTGCTCTAACAACACAGTTATGGAGATTGCATAACTGGTACATGGACATCTCAAAAGATAGGACTTTCTATTTCATGGCGGGAGTTAAGGATGAGCACTACTTCCAAGAATATGCTGTACAGGTTGAGTTCTCTGAACTTTTTCAGATGTACAATCAACGTGCTCTCGACAAATCTATCATCAGCTGCTATTGTCTGTAAGTAATTTATTTGTGTATTTTCGTTATTTAGTTAAGCTCGTTCATTGCCAGTAATTATCCTCACATCATTCTTTTGTACGCTATTATATATGCAGAATGAAGATTCGTGAATGCAGACAGCTCAAAATCTGGGACATTGGGTTCATTGACCCGGATAAAGTTCATGTCCAGACTTTAGAAAATCAACCCGACGCCATAGAGGATGTTTTACTGAATTTCTTGAAGCGACAAAGTACCAAAAAAGAAATACTTTTTCCTTACAACTTCAAGTGAGTGTTAATGTCTTGTACACATTCTTTTTTGCTTTCCCGATATTAAGTGCAATTGATGAGTTCTGAATTACGTGCGCAGTTACCACTTCATTCTCCTGATCATTAGACTCGACGATGGAGAAGTTGAAATCTGGGACTCAAAAAAAACAAATCCAAATGCATTCAAAAGCGTGCGTATAATGCTCAAGAGGTAATTTCAATCGCACTAGGCCTCTATTTCGTTCATTTACTTGATATCAAAAGTAAGTAATAACTCCTCAATTCATATTCTTTTTGGGCAGGGTTTGGAAAAAGTTCACCGAGCAAGAAACCCGGTGAATGGAAAGATAAGCTGGAGTTCAAAGCTAACAAAGTAAGTACTACTACTTAACTAGGTCCGTGTATCTTTCTAATTCTCTTTATTATTATTTGATTAAATCATATTCTTGTATAGTGGTGTCTGCAACAACCAGATGGGACGGATTTATGTGGATACTACGTTTGTGAGTTCATTCACATGAAAGTCAATGAGAGAGTCAATAGTGAAAGAAATATAGAGGTACGCAAAAATCATTCACAACTTTATTTTTCTACTATCACTTGTGTTTAGTTTCAATCATAACTAATTTGATCTCCTCCTTTTAAAGATGGCAAGGAAGCGGAACCAACTCCTACCAACGAACCGCGTTAAAGCAATTGCGGAGGAATTGGCGGGATTTTTCCTTACGCATGTCATAAATCCATCCGGTGAATTTCACTATGTGGAAAAATAGACTCCCTCCATGTAATAGCAGTGATATCTCCGTGAAAAAAGTACTTTAATTATATGTAATTATGGGTACTTAATTTATATGTGTAGTGAGTACAATTTATATGTGTACGTAGTGAGTACAATTTATATGTGTAATGGGTACTTCATACGTGATCTCCTCCAAAACCCTAAAAATAAGCGAAAAGGAAAAAAACAGAAACCCTAAACCCCTAAAATAAGCGCAAAAGAAAAAAACAGAAACCCTGAAAAATAAGCGAAAGAAAAAAAACAGAAACTATTAATACCGGTTGGTAAAACCAACCGGTACAAAAGGCCTCCGCCCGCGCGCGCGCAGCTCTGCCCACGTGGAGGCCTTTAACACCGGTTTCAAAGTGTGTCGGTGCCAAAGGGGTTACCCCTTTAGTCCCGACCTTTTAACACCGGTTGCGCAACCGGTGCTATATGCCCTTTAAAACCGGTGCTACTGCCCCTTTCTCTACTAGTGATAAATAAAAGCTAAACAACACACCTTTTGTTTTCAATAATAATAAAATGCCCCCAATAATAATTATATTTTTTCTACAAGGCACGCAAATTGCTCTATTACTTTTTTTTAGAAAGGAGGCCAAAAGCTCTGCTCGAATCGATTAGTTAAGCAAGGAGTTCACAAAAAAGTATAAAGTTTACAACCGGCGACTACTCTCCCGGCATAATGTTGGTCAAGCATTTAGCACCGGCGGTCACCCACAACCGGGTTTCGCCCTTAATGGTCTCAAAAATTACCGTGGACGGCGCGAGTTTATTTCCAAACACTCTAGCATTGCGCTCGTTCCAAATCTCCCGTGGTGCCCTAATTGTATCTAAAACACCACAATGTCTTCTTTGGTTTGGTTTACTTGTTGGTGTCAATTGATAGATGCCCTTTGGAACTCACTGCAACTTCATCAGGGACATGATTCCATTTTGAACAACTAAGACTACAAATAATTCAACTCGAAATGAATCTTGGGTACCACATTCGTCTCATGAGTGATCTCGAGTATAACATGTGTAATATCGGCTGGGCTTGACCTCTGCTCCCTCCTCCGTTAGTGTTAGCCCTCTTCTCTGTGGATGGCCGTTGTATTCGCCTTACGTACACTGGTTTCCATGTACACATGGCAAATACATGTGGTAGCAGTGTAAGCATAGCAGCTGTCAGTATTCATGAGGATTCATGAGTCCGGATTACGACAATACAGCTCCTGCGTTGCACTAGTAGAAAACAGGGCATCGAACCCAGCCAAAATACACATTTCGTCCCGGTCGCACCACGAACCGGGACAACAGAGGCAATTGTCCCGGTTCCAGCCTCCACGGGGAAAACATAGCATCAGAATCCTTAATGCCGAATCATTACAAAAACTACATACTCTTTCCTTACAACTTTCAGTGAGTTTTTTACTATCTTGTACATATTCACTAATTTGCTTACTCTATGTTAATTGTAATTGATGATTTATTGACGTATATAAACATGCGTAGATTTCACTGGATACTGCTTGAGATTGAAGTTGAAAGGGGAAGAGTTTGTGTCTACGACCCTTAAAATAAACCTATTGAGTCGTTCGTCGACATGCAACAGATGCTCCGGCGGTAATTTCAATCATTATCGTAGCCGGCCTCTTCCGTTCTAATATAGGGTAATTAAAAAACTTCTTTACTCATTTTTTTTTGAACTTGTCCACCCCGGTATAGAGAAGAAACTCACTTTTAAACCGGAACAGGTAAGTAGTACTAGAGGTCCGCGCATATCTTTAATTCTACTCTTAATACTATTTTTCAATACTTTTGATTATTGTTTGATTGGATCCTATCCTATTCTCTCTTAAAGTGCGCGAGACAGTATGGAGGCACTAATTTATGTGGATACTATGTCTACGAGTTTATACGTGAGCACATCAATGAGCGGAGGGAAACACGCGTACGTAAATAATATATTCAAACTTGTTCACTTTTCAAATGGAATTATTTTTATGATGATTGATATATTGATGTTGATCTCTCATTTTTAGTTTATTGCGATCCGGCCGAAGCTAGATGCAAAGGACCGCCTACTACCAATTGCGGAGGAGCCCACGTGGATCCGGTTCCGGTTCGTGTTATGAAACGGGACAAATTGCTCCGTGCCGTGAGCTCGGGGACGAGCCCACGTGGATCCCCTTTTGATCCGGGTCGTAACACGACCGGGACAAAAGGGGGTGTCCTTTTGTTCCAAACACGTTGTCCCGGTTCCACGACTCCGGGAGAACAAGCGTGTTCAGTGTTGCATGGACTCTTCAAATCTTCGCATGGGCTCTTCTTGCATAGTCCATGGTGCTGACTAGCACAAATGAATCCACCGGTAAGTAGAACAAAAGCATCCATTTTGTCCTAACGAGGCACAAATGTTCCATCAGAGGAAAACCCTATGCACGCTCAAAGCGTCAGTTTTCAGTGTATCCATTAGGTGCATCTAGAGGAAGGACTGTTGTGTCCTATTTGGTTAATGTATTTAGGCATCCGCAATGTACAAAAACCACACTATAAGACCTATGTGGTAATGATTGTGGTGTGATTTATACATTCTGAAGAAATAAGAGTTGTCCACAAGCTTACAGTGCACCTTAAACTTAAACTTAGGGCGTCAAAGCAGCAGGCAGCAAGCAATCCCGTGCGAGGCTTGGCTGTCATCCTTATCTGGAGTACTATTCTTGACATATGATCATGTTTTTTTCCTGAACGGTGGAGCCGTGGAGGCCACCGTAATGAATTCCAGGGCCAGTAAACCCTAGAAAATATGTTTAGAAAAAAGCAAACCTTAGAAAAAGAAATGGACGAGGTGCAGTAGCGTGTGTGCGGTTACCGTTTCCTCTATGTTGATGCGATTCCGTCATGCAGCAAAACAAACTAAACTAACAACTGCGTCAGGGCGGTTAAACCTAGTTGTTCGTTGGACGTGGTGCAAAGCTTTGGATGCCCTTAACTGTATGCTGTGGCAGGGTACGAACGAAAAGCCAAAGTCTAGTAGGACGCACGTGCTTAGAGCATTTCTAACCGAGCCCTCAAACCGCGCGGAAGTATAAAATAACTGTCAAACACGGTAGCGCCCCTAAAACTCGCGCACCCGTAAGACATTTTGAGGTCGCCCCCAAATCCGCCCGCGGAGCTGGGAAAATCTGATTTTCCCCTCCGAATCAAAGGGCGAACCCTATCTCGGCTTCGCGTTGGCGGGAGGGACATTTCAGCCCGCGCGAAACCTCTCTTCCGCCGCCGCCGCCGTTCCTCCATCTTCCTCCGCTCCGGCGAAGCAGCAAGCCCCCGTCGCGCCGCCATGGACCCGTCCGATGCCGTGCTGTTCACCGTCCCCGTTGGGGAGGTCGAAGCGGCAGATCCCGTGGACTCAGGGCTTGGCGGGCCGCGGCCGCCGCCGGTGCCGCCGAGCCGCTCCCGCCCCACGGCTGCGTCGCCTGAGGCCGAAGCTGCCGGCGAGAAGCGCAAGAGGCTCGGAACTGCTGGCGCGGCCCAAGCTTTGGCCGCAGGCGAGGCCGTAGCCGTAGCGACGGCCGGTTCCCCATCCGCGCGACCTGGCGGAGTGGCGAAGCGGGCAGTTGTGCGGAAGGTCAAGGCCGGCGCCAGCGCTGCCGCCGCTCCGCCCTCTGCCAGCCCGAGGTATGTGCCCAAATCGCCGCCGTCCCCTTTCTTCTTGCTTCAATTCGTCCTCCAATTCGGCGTCCAA
The DNA here is from genome assembly GCA_026929855.1 of Poa annua. Lineage (NCBI taxonomy): Eukaryota > Viridiplantae > Streptophyta > Magnoliopsida > Poales > Poaceae > Poa > Poa annua. Next base: position 81,808,192 of record CM049433.1, read on the forward strand.
TTTGTAGCACCCCTCCGGGCGACGGTCGGAGCTCGTTTGTCCAAATGATGAACGACGCGTCTGTGGACATTGCCGAAACCCCGCTCGGTGATTATTCCTATGGCGAGACCGACGGAGGCGTTGAGGGTGGAGTTGGAGGAGACGACGACGAGGTGGAGGAAGTCGATGCCTCGGCGATGAAACAACGCGGCGTTAACTACACCGTGAAGGAGGATGAGACGTTGATCCGTGCTTGGGAGGCTATGACCCTTGACGCAATTCATGGCACCGATCAAGTCAAGTTGCGGTTTTGGCAACGAGTTGAGGACAAATATTTTCAACTTCTTCCTCGCAATGTCAAAAGGGTGCCTCGAACATTCCGGTCGCTCCAAGGCCGTTGGGACGTGATCAAGACAGCTTGCTCCAGGTGGAGTGGCTGCCTGCAGCAGGTGCACAATGCTCCTCCGACGGAAGCAAGCCTTGCTCAACTTCTCGTGGAGGTGATGGAGTTGATGGTGGTGGTGGTGGTGGTGATGTGTAGTTCTAGTTTTAAATGTGGGTGCCTATGTTGGATGCATTTTTTGGGTCATATGTGGGGACATGTTCGTTAACTATGTTTATTTGCCCTCTACTATGATGAAAACTAAGTTATTTGCGAAACTGCTGATGAAATTTTGAACATTTCGGCATATTTTGGTACCAAATGTGTTTAATGTTCACAGTTTGAGAAGCAGAACCTCAAAACAGAACTGCTTTACGGGTACTGCTATGGCGCGGCGCGTTTTCGAGAAAAAAAAACGACTTTCGCGAACCTTATATCGCGTTTATATCGCGTTTACGGTTTCGCGGTTTGAGTGCTCTGTTAGAGATGCTCTTACGCTCGTCGATCGCGGTTCCCGTCAATACGTTGGTTCTGGTTGTACTAAACGGAGCAAGCACGTGCAACTAATTAAGCGTAGTCTTTACTGTTCCCACCCCTGCTCGTTATTACTAGAGGTGGATTCTCTGAGTATTCTGACCAACATCTCCACCGGTAGCCTTTTTAAAGGATGTCGAGCCATCGCTAACTGTGTTATGTATTTTTTTTTAAAGGCGCAGGAGAGCTGCGTCTTCGATTATATAGAAAGAGGCGGGCTACAAGGAGCCAAACTGTACAAATTGCAGAGAAAAAAAGCCAAGTGGCAAGGCCGGAAGAGAACTACTCGCGGTCTCTAAGATGGCGACAACCTGCCATCCCCCACAACGCCCGCTCATCCAGCACATCCTGGAGGACAGCGGGAACGGACCTATCTATTTCGCGAAACACGCGCGCATTGCGCTCCCGCCAGATAGACGAGATGACCAAGAGCGCCATGGACTTGCACGCCTTGGACGAAGTAGCAGGGCCCAAGGAGAACTGCGACAGACAGTCGATCAAGGAGATGGCCGGTTACCAAGTCGCGGGGGGAGAACGTTGCCAAGGCGAAGCGGCTCGCCACGGAGGCCCACAGGGACCTCGACCAGTGGCACTCAACTAGCAGGTGCTCCACCGTCTCCAAGCTGCGTCTGCAAAGCTAGCAAAACTGTGTTATGTATTGGCGCCCAAACTATCGGTAGTTTGAGTGTCGCTTTTCTATATCTATATCTAATCTAATCTATCTAATCTAATCTAATCTAATCTATCTAATATATATAGCGCTATTTGACTCCCTGGGAGCAGAATATTATTCTGCACCCGGACCCGTCCAGCATCGCGAGCCACGCACCCACGCCCGGCTTGACCAGTTCACACGCGTCCAATCCCGCGCGTCATAAGTTATTTACATGCGACGTAAGAATCTCCACCGCCCGGCATATGTCCAACCGCCCCAGAGCTAGGACGTCTGGACGTGCGCCTTGCTGCGAAAAGGCCACGACGTGTGCCTCCTTCTGTTTTACAGAGAGACCGTATGCAATTCAACCGCAGTTATAATTTTATGGCAAATTTTATCCTGACCTCGTGGGGTTCGGGGAGCTGCCCACGCGTCATTTTCCCCATCGTGGTTTCCAGTTCACCACAAACGGCGGCGAGCGTTTGGAATGGGGCGCGGCAGCGGCGACGGGGTGAACGGCTGGCTGCCGGCAGCGAACGTTGAGTCTGTACTTCGGTGTGGGTATCCTCGGCTACGTCGTGCTCGTCCGGAGGAATCGGCGGCGACCGGATGTAGGCGGGATTGCGGCGAACAGCGAGGAGCTGCAGCTAGGGATTTGGGCGGCGTGAGGCGTGGTGAGCGGCAGATCGCTTCCTCTCTGCCTAACACACCAGTTCTAACCGCCGAGTGCCTCCAGGGTCGCATCCTCTGCCCCTGGAGCACCTTCTCCGTCGTACCTCTCTTGACCGCCCCGCCGGCCATCCTCGGCCACTGCCTTAAAGCCGAGGAGTTCCAGCCACCCGCGACCAGTACATATTGCCGGCGGTGTTGCCTCGTGCCCATACCATATCATGGTGAGCTCGCTTCCCATTCTCTTTTGTTCAGACTTTGAGTTTATAATCTATTGCAACCTGTGTGAATCCCTCCGATCTACTGGTTATTTAATTATGCTCCTTTCCGTTTTATACATGGCTGGGTGTGATGGGTTCTTAGGCTTCTCCTGCTGCTTTGTGTGTATTTTTAGAACTGGCATGTTTAAGAACTAAGATCTAAGATGGTTAGCTATCCTTCGCCTGAGGTGAGCTCAAGACTGAATACAGCGATATTTACTGGTTCAGGTTGTGTTTCAGTTTTAAAATTGGGGTTTCGTGGTCTAGTATTGATTTTCTTGCATCGCTTCAAACCTAGAGTTTCCACGGTTGTTTGTTTCAGAAATACATGTGCTGGCATCAAATCTTGGCCCGATGTAAGAATTACCAGGATGCCTTGAAATGCTATCAAAATCATGCAACATATAATAATAGGCATAGTGGGATGGGATGTCTGTCTAATATCACACCATGGAAAAATAGCCAGTATGGCTTCATGTGTCCGAAAAATCACAACGAGTGAGGAAAGAAACTGCATTTTCGAAATGTGGCCTTACAATTTTTTCAGAGGCCTTAGGAATAAACAAAGCCATTTAACAAAAAGAATTCTGTTTCCTATGCTCTAAACGACTTGCTGATGGTTTGGGAAAATATCAAACAAGATGGGATTCATCCCTGATGGTTTGACTGCTAAAATATGATGTACTACTTGTTATGTTACATGTCATGTGCATCATAGTCCATAGATTGTTTGAGTTATAAAGAACATAATTTTATCGATCAATTTATTCAGGATTGGAAGATGCAGCAGGGTGATTGAAGGCGCCGACAAGCTGCACGAGCGGTGAGCAGCAGCTGGCTAGCAGTAGCAGGCAACGACTGCAATCTCGGTATCTCCACCCGCCTACTGCAACCGCTCACCTGCTCGGCGACCTCCACGGCCGATTAGACTCCTATGAGAGCATGAAACATGAACTCTAATGGCGGGTGAGCGGCAGTGGTCGCAACTGGGTGGCCTTGGCTGCCTGCAGTGTTGCTCTGGTGGCAGCAGACAGAAGGTTCCGTAGAACAGATGGCGGGCGACAGCATCGCGGTGGTGGACGAGATCATATTGGTCGAAGGACAGCTGGTAGAAATCATCCCGTGAAATCACCCCTCTTTGCAGTGAGTTTATTTTTTCAAAAGCCACTCGCACGGCTCATCCTCTCACCAAATTTATTATATCATAGCGAAAAAATATGTCTTCCATGGTCAGTCATTGCTTCCATTGGTGCCTCGATGAAGGATTTCAGCTTGTTGAACATCAGGTTCTTCTAGAGATAGGGTTTCACCAAAAGGTACTGATAAAATAGCAGGATTGCATGCTTGCTTTCTTTTTTTCTCCCTTCGATATACTCATTTTGTTGTCAATCTGGATGCTTCTTACATAGTATTTTTCTGCATAGTCTGTTATCCACTAAGCCTGACAACTATTTACATTGTCAATGATGACATTTGGGAAGAAACCAGGATGCCTTCTGCGCTCTTATAACGCAAGAGGCACAAGCCAACGTTTTTGTTGATTTAACTAGGATTGTACAGCAGAAACTGTATGAACTTCCGACAGTACACATCTCAATGTATATGACATTTTTTTCAAATCTGATTGCAAAATGGATGTAGTTTGTATCTTTGGACGTTCTTTCAAGAATATTAGACCAAGAACCGTATGCCTGTGAGGATGTAATTCTTACGTTTTGGTAAAAATCCTATGTTTGTACTTCTTGTTTTGATAGAAACGTGGGCTTTATTGATCACATAACCATAATGTCATTACAAATTGTCTCCCGGATACAATCCAGGGTAACCCCACGCCACACAGAAACAACATAAATAAAACTAGCTCTACCTAAGAAATGAGCAGCAAAGTTTTTAAACTGCGGCCAACATGCCGAAAGGAACAAAAACTAAAACCAGCAACTTCAAATCACCGGCCCGATTATTGATAAATCCTGCTGCCCACCATTGACACGGTTCACCACCGAGAGGCAGTCAGAACTGAAGATAACACTTGAGAAACCCTCCTGCTTGGTGAAGAAGACAGCACGCTGAAGAGCGAGTGCCTCAGCCACCTCCGGAAGGAGAACCTCCTCTTGAACTTCACAGGCAGCTAGGCATGTTTGTACTTCTTATGTGGCGTTGGATTGCATCTCTCGCACATGTACGAAGAGTTCGTTGTTGCTCCGGTCCTCCAACGAAGACACATCATGCAAACTGACGATGTTTGCCTCCCTACTTCTCGCTACAGACAATTTACTGGTGATAATCTGAGACTTAATCAGGACTTCCCAAATAAAAATGCACGATAAAAACTTATGAAATAGTTAGACTGCAGTAGGTTGCAGATACCAAAATTACGGATGATGGCTGCTACTGCCAGCCAGCTGCTGCTCAGCACCCACGTGCACATGTAGAATTGGGAATTCTTTCCTCTTAGAATGATTTTGGACGCCCTGTACAAAAAAGAGAGGAGATCAAGAAATAAGGTTATATATGAAGAATGACGTAACTTGATCTTACATGCTATCATTCAAGTGGAAAATGCAGCTGATCAAAATAATACTCAGCAAGCAGCGAGCTTCACACTGAATGGCGTCATTGGAACCTATGGCTACAAATATTCATAGTGCGTAGAAAAAGATAACCATCGGATACTTGTTCTTGAGAGTTAGAATACTCAATGCTTCGCCTCTGCATTTGGGGATGTAAGCTAACAAAAATGAGCTAACTAAATTTCTTACACGATCTAACTAAAATCAGGCAGACACTTATGACAGTGAGATGACCATGTTCATACTACAATATGATGCAGTAATCATTCTTGGCATGTGTGGTCTACAGAAGAAACAAATGTTTCACTTAACATCACTGGGAACATATCTAACATGATAAGCGACGTAATTTCACAAGTTGCTTTCATATATACAAGATAAGACAAATAACGATCTAGACCAGTATAAAAATTATGTTCAGGCATATGAACGCACAAGAAAGTTACTGCAGAATGTTGATTTGAATATGTCAGGCATAAGAAGGAACAAACACAATTAGAGCGTACCATAATCTAGCATGGCCAGAAGACCTAAATGCACATTTATGAGAGTTGGCTACTTCATTTTCTTTTGCCAAAAGAGAGCTAGTTATTTCTGTACAAAATTCAGCATTCTTTTAATTACTGAACTGACAAGTGATAAGCTTCTATTCCGCCACAACTGAACTGACAAGTTTCTGCTCAAACTGTAAGTTCTTCCGTTCTGTATGCTCAAACAACTTACAAACTAGGAATTGCATCTTCACATCTTGCAAAAGAAAACTCATACAAAAATCTGAAGCACCCACTAATTGGCATCACTAATTAACAAAACAATATATTTACGCTGAAAATGTATGAAAATGGAAATCTGCTTGCAGCCAATATGATTTGCCTGCTGAAAAATACAACCAATTCTGCTAATGCTCAACTGCATGTAGCTTAAGTAAATCTAGTCAAGACTGGATCATGCAAGATTTTCAATATTCCATTGTCATTCGACAAATACTATCTTAACCGTGGTTCTGCACTCCTATACCATCTTTAATAACGGGAAATAAATTACAAGCTAATAAGTATTCTCTCTGCCAGAACGTGATACAGATTGGTGATGAAGGGGATTGGTTCACGGTGTACTGTACTCTCATAAAAGACAAGCCAGCTCGTACATTCAGATCCAAACATAAATACCAATAATCCAAATATGTGGACGGGGATCAAGACTTCAAGAGCACGAGAAACATCTAAACAAAACTACGGTTATGGATTAAGAACATGACATAGGGAAGGTGGATCAAAGATCACAAACGTGAGGCATTAGGAAGAAGAAATGCCGAGATCGATTCCTCACCTGAAGGTCTGCTCCTCAGGTAACTTTGACGGATCTGGAGTTTGAGTAAAGTAGTTGCGCTTACGTACGGAAGCAGCAATCAACTCCGGCGGCGGCTCGGATCGGCGGGCTTATTATTCCAGCGGCGATGAGTTCATGGATGAGGGCGAGCTGCTGCTTCTCTTGCTGGTCGCGAGTTGAAGCCACCAATAACGACGCGAGGGTCGCATGCTTCGAAGCTTCCGCCGGCCGACGAGGCCTCCTGCAGCTGCCGCACGCTCGCCTTCAGAAACTGCTCGCCGGATTTGCCCCAAATTAGAATAGATCGAGAAACTGCGGGGAGTGGTAAGCAATGAAAAAAGGGCAAAAAGAAATTACGGCAGCCGAAGATTCGAGCAGGTATTCAGAGCCGAAGATTCGAGCGGCAGCGCTTCGCCGCCCGCCGTTTTCCAGAGCTCCCGACCGTCTCTGACCGCCGTAATTGGGCGCTGGCAGCAGTCCACGGCTGCAGCCGTTGCCGCCCGCCGTGATCCCCGGCTCCGGACCGCCCCGCAAACGGAGATGCAGCAGCTAGCCGTCTGGCGCAGTTCCCAGACGCAGACCTCATCGCCGGGAGCAGTACACAGCTGCAGCACTCGTCGCCGGGAGCAATGGCCAATCGCAATCGCCGCCGGGAGCAATGGCCTCCGCCTGATTACAATAAGAAACCGCACACACGCACGTACTAGCTTCAAACCCCGGTATGGCACTACCCACGACTGGAAGCAGGGGATAAACCGTTGCTGTAAAAAAACAAAATAAAATTATACCGGTGGGAAGCCGGCGGGGTTAATCGCAACAGGTTCGGTGGAAAAAAGCTGGTTCGGCTGGGTCAATCGACCCGGGAGCAGAATAACTATTCTGCACCCGGGTGTCTAATAGAGTTTCTATATATATATATATATATATATATATATATATTATATATATATATTAATAATAAAAGCGGTAAGACTTCTGTCTAAATTTTCGTCGACCTACTTTTTTTGGACGGTTTTGCCCTCCCACCAAATCGTATATTACGCACCAGTGCCACCGAACCGTTTTTTAATTATTTTCTTTTCCTATCCTCACCCGACCGAGCGAGACCGAGCGAGCGAGGCGGAGAGAGGGTATCCCGCACGGGGAGGCAGCGCTGGCATTGACCGGGAGAATCTCGAGGCTCGGGGTCGAGTTGAGGACCGAGATAGATGAGAGGGAGCAAGGCAGAGAGGGGATCCCGCGTAGGGAGGCGGCCATGGAGGCGCTGGCGTCCGTCGGGAGCAGCTCGAGGCTCCGGATTGAGTTGGGATGGAGAGAGATGGAAGAGGCCGAGCCAGAGGCTCGCCAATGTGTTGCGGCGCAGAAATTGTGCGGCGATGTCCGGAGTGCCCCATCTCGACGGCACCGGAGATGGGCGGGAGCAGCTGGGGGCGTGCGGCGGCGACACCGCATCATGGTCGCATGCTAGAAGATAACGAGAGAGATAGCCAGCGTGTACTGTATGCGTGCGTGTGTTGGTTCGAACCCAGCGCAGAGTTCACCCGACAACGACGATGTTTCCATTCAGGTCGGTGGCGCCATGGAATGTTCCGGATTTGCCTACTCAGCTATGCCGTCAGGCTACACGCGACGAGGACGAGAACAACACGTTGAAGCGCGTGCTACCGACGAGGGATACCAAGCTGCAATTCGCAAAGATCAAGTATAAGACGAGGCCTGCAAGCTCTCTATGGTGCCAAGGCAGCAGGCAACTCAAGGAGTTGACGGATGAGAGCAAATGCAAAGACCGAGTCGTGGACCGATGGTTTGGTCATTGAACAGGAACAGTTCAGGGCTAGGAAGAAGGGACATGGAGCATCATCCGTGCTGTCCAAGTCTGACATGAGCTTAATTAATTGATGATTTAGCCAAGGCTTCCTCAACAACATGACTCGAGTCCCTGGACGCCGCCGCCAAGATCATGGATAACTTGTGGGGCCGGGGCACCGAGGTGGCGACTAAGGAGCCGCCGTGCACGAGCAGTTCGCACGCACCAAGATGGCCATGGGATGCTGCTGGAACACGATCGACTTGGGCTATTTCCTCAAGGGAGGGGGCGCGTGCTCAGGGCGGAAGCCAGTTGGCCGGAACCTACAATCATCTGCGCGGTCGGGTACGCGAGTTGCAGGCTTGCAGCATGCCAACTGCATAAAGAACTCGACCCAACCTTCCTGCAAACGTTTGCTTTTGCCCCTGCCCTGCGTCGACAACTTTCAGTTTGCTGATTATCGATAGATTGTTCTGAAACTGTGCAGTGGCATAGCATTAGCTAGCAGCGACAACCAACAACATCAGTTAGCAGGGACGAGCACAGGGAGAAAATCGGGCCAGTTGCGCAGGAATTATTTAATAAGTACGCACTTTGATTCCCCAGCACACTGTTGCTAAACTGAATTGATGATCTTGGAGATGTTTGGTTACCTGAGATAATTTATTATTCATGTTGTTCACACCTCTTTAACTTTTAATAGTTTGGCTCCCCTACGGTTCGATGCACAATATAATTTGTAGAATTTTGTATGTTTGCAAACAAAGAACATAATGATCCAACAAGTATTTGATTGGAGAAGGTGGCATAAACCAAATGCGTATGTATATTGACATGGAATGATGTGGTCATTATCTTTTCCTACATGCATATGAGCCTGTATAGGTCATGTTTTTGTACAGTGAATCCTGTAATCCAACTTCATCTCACATATAATCTGCACTCAAACAACTGCCTGGTATCCTTTCTTTCTGAGAATTGATCCAAGCTTAAAACAAGCAAAGTAATCTTTCAACGGAATTGTTCCATGGGTGTGATGGGAAGCATGACTTGTTATATCGGGAGGGATATATTCGGGAGGTTGTGTCCGGGGTGGTTACGAGTAGGGATTCGTTAAACATATGTTCCTGTGAGATAGGAACCTCTCTCGCTGTCATTGTTCCTATCAACATCGCTTAATGAGAAATTCAGGTCGTAGATTTTTTTCTCCCGTTGCAACGCACGGGATTCTCTGAGTATTCTGACCAGCATCTCCACCGGTAGCCTTTTTAAAGGGTGTCGAGCCATCGCTAACTGTGTTATGTATTTTTTTTAAAGGCGCTATATAGAAAGAGGCGGGCTACAAGGAGCCAAACTGTACAAATTGCAGAGAAAAAAAGCCAAGTGGCAAGGCCGGAAGAGAACTACTCGCGGTCTCTAAGATGGCGACAACCTGCCATCCCCCATGACGCCCGCTCATCCAGCACATCCTGGCGGACAGCGGGAACGGACCTATCTATTTCACGGAACACGCGCGCATTGCGCTCCCGCCAGATGGACCAGATGACCAAGTGCGCCATGGACTTGCACGCCTTGGACGAAGTAGCAGGGCCCAAGGAGAACTGCGACAGCCAGTCGATCAAAGAGATGGCCGGTTGCCAAGTCGCGGGGGGAGAACGTTGCCAAGGCGAAGCGGCTCGCCACGGAGGCCCACAGGGACCTCGACCAGTGGCACTCAACTAGCAGGTGCTCCACCGTCTCCAGGCTGCGTCTGCAAAGCTGGCAAAACTGTGTTATGTATTGGCGCCCAAACTATCGGTAGTTTGAGTGTCGCTTTTCATATCTGAAGTCTCTAATGATCATGCGGCCCGGCCCGCGTGTTGATGCAATTCCGTCTTACAGCACTAATAGACTGGAATTCTCTGAGCATTTTGAACATTGTTTTAGTTTCTTGCTTTAAATCTGTTAAATCCAACGCTAGATATTTTAAGGCGCTACTCCTTTCTTAAGATTAATCATAAAAACGTTAGGACAATGCCTACTTCAGACCGTCTTGAAGATAGAAAAATTGAAAGGAGACAATTCTAAGACTAGTATTATGTTAATATCTCAATAGTAGATGCTAATATATGTGTAGTGCATATAATCATACCCTTATTAGGCTATAGACTCATCTTATTCAAAATCCGTTATGTTACGATATTTATTTATGATAATAGCATCACCTCTCTCCTCATTAATTAGTTACCATATAACTATTCTACGTAACATGTATGTTACTAGTTAAACCGACGAATCTAATCACTTTTGTTACCCCTGACTACAAGACTTCTTCCGGCTAGCTGGCTCATTTGAAGAAATCGGACAAAAACACCACCCGAACAGTACCCTTCAATTGTCCAATTTGTCCCACCGGTCAGCAAATCTTGTATATGATCACATTAGATGTACCAATGAACTAACCCCAGTTTAAAACCGGGACGCTCATTTTATATCAGATTATAATTTGAGCCCTAAACTTAGCCAAATTTTACTATCTATGATCACATCAGATGTAGCAATGAACTAACCCCAGCTTAAAACCGGGACGCTCATTTTATATCAGATTATAATTTGAGCCCTAAACTTAGCCAAATTTTACTATCTGACTCTCTCTAACTTATTTCATATGCAGTTGGCCCTTTTGTATTCCACATTCCTGGTTCCGTCCCTGGTGAAGCTGTGTCCGAGCAAAACCACCTCAACGCCATCCATCCATCCATCGGCGGCGGCGAGCAGATCGTCTATCTGGCTGGCGTTTCTCCGGCCAAGCTGCCCCACAGACCAGCGGCACAGCCACCGCCCACCAGGTGGGCCCACCCACGCCTGAATCAAAAAGGCGACAAGCGCTCCTCGTGCCGGTCTGTCCCCACCACCCGAGGGAAAAAATAGCAGTCCCCATAGCCGCTTCCTCCAGATCCAGGCCGCCCTCCCGCCTAGACCTCTCCTCCACCGCACCCCGCCCCCTCCCACTCCGCCGCCGACCCCATGGACCCCCCACCGCCGCCGGCCGCCTCCTCCTACGCCAGCCCCACCCCGCCCTCCTCCTCCTCCTCCTACACGCACTCCTACCCCTCCAGCTACACCAAGTTCAACTCCGCCCTCAACGCCGGCCTCCTCAACCCCATGTCCCCGCCGCCGCTCCCCCTCGACAAGACGCGCTCCAGCCCCACCCTCTTCGACATGATGGCCAACGAGCAGGACTACCAGCCCCGCGCCGCCGCCGCCGCCGCCTCCGCCCCCGTCTCGCCCCCGCTCGCCCCCGCCCGCTCCGTCGACCGCCAGGCCATGCTCCAGGACCGCGTCGCCGAGCTCATCGGCAGCTGCAGCCCCGGGAACCAGTTCAACGACGCCGCCTCCTCCGACGTGCGCCTCACCCTCACCTCCCGGGACGGCCTCTCCCTCGCGCTCTGCGTCCACCGCCACATCCTCGTCGCGCACAGCAGGTTCTTCGCCGCCAAGCTCTCCGACCGCTGGTCCAAGCAGCAGCGCACGCTGCCACACATCGTCGAGATCTCAGACTGCGACGACGTCGAGGTCTACGTCGAGACGCTGCGGCTCATGTACTGCAAGGATCTGCGCAGGAGGCTCATGAGGGAGGATGTCGCCAAGGTCCTCGGCATCTTAAAGGTACTACGGCCACCCATGACCCACCTTTCTTTCTTCATGTCTTTGTGGTCACTGGTCAGTCAACTGAAAATTCGTTTGCTTTAATTTCCATCCTTTTTTTTCTGCAGGTGTCCGCAGCGATTGTGTTCGATGCTGGAGTGCTGTCTTGCTTGGAGTATTTGGAGGCCGCCCCGTGGGCGGAGGACGATGATGAGAAAGTAGCCACATTGTTGACGCAGCTGCATCTCGAGAACTCGGGCGCCGGGGAGGTTCTCAAGAGGGTCTCTCTGGAATTGACACCTGCTGTAGTGACCGAGGAGGTGGAAATGGGACCAAATTGCAACGGCGGCAGCAATGCAGGTGGTGGTGGTGAGGAGGTGTTAGTTAGGCTCCTGCAGGTTGTCCTGGAGGGGAAGGACGAGAAGGCGAGGAGGGAAATGAAGGGTCTGGTGTCCAAAATGCTCAGGGAGAGCAGCACATCGCGTGGTGGAGCCATCGGTGGCGACCTCCGCAAGGAGTCGCTCTATTCGGCATGCAATGGCTGCTTACGCCTGCTGCATGACCAATTTGTGAGGACTGCAGGAGGTGACCAATCCGAGGTGGCGCAGATTGCCAGGCAGGCTGACAACCTGCATTGGATGCTCGACATCCTTGTTGAGCGCCAGATTGCCGAGGACTTCTTGAGGACATGGGCAATGCAGAGTGAGTTGGCGGAGATCCATGGTAAGGTTCCGGCGATACATCGATATGAAGTGAGCCGAGTGACTGCAAGGCTCTTTGTCGGGGTGGGCAAAGGACAGATCCTAGTGTCCAAGGAGGTCCGCGGCCAGCTCCTGAGCACCTGGCTTGAGCCCTTCTACGAGGACTTTGGATGGATGCGGCGAGCATGCAAGGGGCTTGACCGGCATTTGATTGAGGATGGCCTGTCAAACACGATTCTGACACTGCCGCTTGCAACTCAGCAGGAGATCTTGCTTGCTTGGTTTAATCGATTCCTCAACTCTGGGGAGGACTGCCCAAACATTCAGAGAGGGTTCGAGGTGTGGTGGCGGCGGGCATTCTGGAAAAGGAGTTCTGAACCAGAGCAACCACCCCGGTTGAGAATCACAGCAATATGCGAGAATTCTTGATGAAGATGACCCAACTTGGATATGAAAGGTAGCTGGTGTTTGGATGTAAAGGTTAATTTTCTGTGATTTGTAGGTGTGTTCTGACTGTCTTGGTGAGTTCTCTGTTCATCTGTTCGGTTCTAGGCAATTAATTATACACGAGTTTGTTCACTTGTTCAACGTAAACCAGGTTGATTGTACCACCATGTTTCATCCATTTTTGAACTGGTAATTAGGTAGATTGATTGTTTATTGCCTATTATAGGAGCTTATACCCCAACAGGCAGAATATTCAAGTGCATTGTGAAATGCCCCCTCTGATTCTTGTTTGTTGGCGGTGTTTGTATACTTGGCTATCTTTGTCTCTTGATCTGATTACCAACCAGCTGTCGTCCCATGTGAGGAAAGTTGTAATAGCAATTGGAATTGTATGGATGTTTGCTTCAGAGCAGTTAGTAGATTCTACCCAATTTGCTTGTTTTCTCTGTTTTTAATTTGCTGGTGGTTGAGCCGATATGCGGCTTTTCAGAATGTGTGAACGAATCATATGGTGTTCTTAATTGTTTACAGTACTTACCTTTGGTGAATAAAGAATGTGTGGAGCTTGTGAAAATACTTATTTCTCCTGAGACCATCCACTATGTGGAATCGATTCAAGAAAAATGTTGTCAGAAGTTGGCATCGCTTTGGTTTCTTTGCTATGTGTAGAATCGATTGCATGCAAGAATGGGTCTGCAAAACAGTACGAGAACTCATTTTCTAATGCATGTCCTCCTCTTCTCCCTCACAAGGTCTCATTGCACTCACATGCCTCTGCTCAGTTCGTATGTGTGTCAGAAAGAAGCGAACCAAAAAGATGAGTCGCTTTTTTAATCTGACAACATGCATCGATGCCCTGCTATGTGAGGAACCGAACCATATGCCATTTTGGTTCGCTTTTGTAGCACATAGTGCATGGTCTGAGTGGTTGTACCTATCTTAGATGGAAGATGGAAGCTGTTAGCAATCAGATGTCATGATTGGCTATCTTCAATGGGGGGACGCTAGGCGATCAGGTCTGTAGTTGTCTCCGTGGCCCAAGCCTTATGTTTACCTCCATGACTTCATCTTCCTAACATGAGATTTAGTTTTGAACTACTCGTAGTGACAAACAGGAAGCAAACATATTTGCGCCTCAAGAGATAGAAGTTTTTAAATTTAAGGATGAAGAATCTCGCTGATGTCATTGCATATATATGTATATAAAGGAAAGAGGGAAGGCATAAGATGATAGCTGCACTAGATGATAAAACATGATGTCATTTTATCATCTAGTGTTATTTTACCTAATACAAATATGTTATACACTAAAAGCAATACATAGATGAAATATATGACGATGGCTGCAAAGAGAAGAAACAGGGGGGCCGGGGCCTTCCAAACTATCGGGAAGGCCGCGACTCTCATGCAGGCAATGCCTCCTCGCGATGATGTCTACCATGCCTTCTGGTCACAATAAAATATAATTTACTTTCTCGTCTCAAAATATAATGTCTTATTAGCCTTTTTTTTTTGTCAACACACAACTTTGATTATGATTTTTTCTTCAAAAGTATTTCGGAAGATAAATCCATATATTTTGGTAGTATAATATTAATGCTCAAAATCATGCTTTAAAGGCTGTGCAAAACTATACACACCTTATATTCTAGGGCGGAGGAAGAAGAATGTAGTCCTTCATACACAATTCACGAAGAAACAACATTCCAACTTGCACAGTCCCACGGACCGAAAGCACAGGGATGTCTTCTACTCTAGAGGCGTTGCCTTTTTCTTAACTTGAACACAGAATCAGGCCTCTCCACCTCAAGTATACTATTGTACGGTTGTACCCATCTTGCCTTGGGCACTGGCCATCTGTCATCCAATTTTCCCACTGTAAGTTGGTTACTGAATAAACAGTGTGGCTGGCCTGAGAAATATAAGTAATACCTGTTGCTGTAGTTCTTTCCATCATCTGGGGAATCCAGTCTCTGCACGGGGCGCTGATCTCTGTCGTTCAATATGTTTTCCCACTCGGTGTAAGTTCTTACAGTTAAATATATATGTTACCTAATAAGTGGTGACAGGTAATAGGACAAGTACCTTCCGGATGGGGGGAGCTCCAACTTACGCAGAACTTTAAGAATGTACCTCTTTGGCAGGTAAGGAGTACTGCCAGCTCTTCCATGATAGAAGTTCATGCCAACAAAACTTCCATCATCACAATTAATAAGGGGCCCTACAATCCCAGCCTACTCCAAAATCACGGGGAAGGTTACATGTAAACCTTATATGTAAACAATTTAGTGGATGCACATATATAGATCAATAAAGTGACAACTCAGATAGATACTGATGAAACTAATTTATAGTGGCCAATATAAAAAAGTAGAGGGCAAGAGAAATCCCCAATGTACCTTCTTGATTCTACAAGTGGACAGCCTCTTCACAGCCATGTGTTACAGGCTCTTTACTCACTACCCCCATGGAGCCACATAATAATCCTTCTTCAGGCTCACGACCTATGGCTACAACATTTTTAAGTACAGGCTCTTCACGGGACATTTTCCTCAGCTTCCTTTCCCTGCTTTGGTCTAGTGGGGCGTCGGCAAGGAGAAAATCTTCTGGGCAAATAGCACGCCAACACTCAACCCCAACAATAGCAAGGTTATAGTACGAGTCATATGCTACCAATGTCCCATTGACAAGTTGATTCGGTGGGAGAAATACAACAATCTGCAATAATAAGAAGCGAGTTCAATCAATCATTACCGTTACCATTTAACTTAAAAGGACAAGAAAATGAGGAGTACCAACCCTCAATTGCTCATCAATCGTGTCTGTAATGTCACATGTTCTAACCAAACTTGCTGAAGTCAGAATGACGGTGCGCGAGGGCCTGACACAGACACTGCCATAGCATCGGTCTACCCTACACTTTATAAGCAAACCTGTGCATGCAAAAAACCTCGACGCTCCTATGCGCGATAGCTTTGATCATTAGATAGTGAAGACCAAATACTAGCACGGAAAAATAGTGAGCATATATATAATTGTAAAATTACCATTGAATGAAACAAGCGAGACAACACGTCGGGTTGTAGTTTGAGTTATGTTTCGACCAAGTCCCTCCCATGGATTCCTCCCCTCACGACAACACATATAAGACTAAAAGGATACCCTCTCCAAGCATGCAAGTAACCAAAAACTCTTCAAATGTATGTACCAACGGCCCATTCACTGGTAAGAGAAACAAGTATAGAAGTTGGTATTGCTAAAATACACACCCAAAAGTTGCACAAGGGATAAGTCAGCTGTACCACAAGCACCTACATTCGAGCATAAGCGGTGGTGGCTTGGGATAGCCCATGTAGTCTAGCCACTTTTGCGTTCTCAAAAACCCTTATGCAATAAAATGATAAGTATTAGTTTACAGTTGATATTTATGATAATATTTTGAGCAGAGAGGTCAATCCAGAATGACAACTTGCATGATAATTCACACCTGAAGGGACGATTGTTGATGGACCTGGAGGAGGACAGTATCCCTGGCTATTAGTGTTGGTTGTTCCACTTATTCTCTCTAAAATGTATAAAAGAAGGGAAGAGGAATCAGGACACCACTGAAATATGTATTGTATCACAACTTGGTCAATCGAAATAGTATTGGCCACAATTTAACTAAAATGGTGATAATCAATGAGAAGCACAAACAATGGTCAATAAGCATGACTATAAAATGATGACGAATGACCAAGTACTCCATAGAGGAGTGATGAAAAATTTATGGGTCTCCACTCTCAAGTGATCATGCCACACTCACCTACACCATAGAGTTCATCTGTATGCTCCTCCTCAGCATAATCGCCACCGTCCATATTTCTAGGACTGCAGTATAAGCGTTACGGCAATTACATAGAGGTAAAAACACGAAAGTAAAACGGTCATATTAGTGTAAGAGCCAAACCATCTAAAAGTAAACAAGGTATGAAAATGTCATATAAATCAGGACAAATGACATGAAAGGATTGAGAAGATTATGAAATCAACGATACAAATTAGGCTGTCCAACTTTTGGTCCAAACATAATAGTTTTGTTCTTCCTTGTCTAGACAAATAGACCAGCTTCAACATTGAAGAAAGAGTCATTAAAGTGGCGCAAGTATCCACAAGGTATATACAGCAAGAACCAAACTGTTATTAATCTGATATATGACTATGTAGCAACTCCTAACCTAAGGCTTTAACTTACCAAGGGGGGAGGGAAGTAGAATAGGAAATAAGGTTTGGAACAAATATAGATGAGCCAACTGGGTAAGATATATAGCCCATAAATACTGAGAGCACAGAAGACATACGAGAGTATCTGAAATTGCTCCAAGCGTTCACGAATTAACGTGTGTGGTAGGAACAAAGTCTTTCCCGTTGCACAATGGATGTTCATCCCAACGAAGTTTTGATCAGAATCAGTTAGTGGCCCTCCAAGTCCAGCCTAGAGCAAAGGTAAAGTGACAGGGTGGCATTTGGACAACCCATGTTCTCATGGCATTATTTGTTCCAAATTTTTCATCATGCACAAAAAAGATAAAAAATTACCTCCATGATGTGACAATCGGAGATCCTAAGATGTTTAGGATCATCTCCACTTGGACCCTCTATCAGTTTCCCATTCGCAGCCATCAAATCAAAAGACTTGAAGGCACGCCCAGTAGCTAGTACCTCAGTACCAGCGGGCAGAGATGTCTCCTCAAAATCCAGATCTACTGGACTTATATTTTGGAGGGTGAATAACGACGCTACGATAGCAATATCATCATCATATAGTTCCAAGAAGCCATTTACAGGGTAATGACCAGGGACGTGCACTACAATCTATGGTGATAAAAGAAGTATGTCAGCAAAGAATGATCACACTTAGCTTAAGTAGACAGAGCAAAATAGAAAAGCTTGACCAACCCTTAGTTTATCATCTCTATTTCTCTTCTCATTAAAGACCGTAACTAAACGGGCAGAAGTCAGGATTCTTGTTAGGTGAACTGATGATATCCCATCTGGTAGAGCCATTCCCGTGCATGCGAATAACATCTCATCTTCTGCAAAAAAAAAACATGATTTTTTATCATTAGTCGGCGGCGCTAAATAGTAAATACAGATATGGATATCCGTAGGCATATAGCAGGATAATCACCGTCGAACAAAGCAAGTGAAACTTGTTAAGAATATATGTATAATCTTGTATAGCATATAGGTCCATATAGACTTTAGGCCCAAGGCCCAGACTTACTCTTGTACGTGTACTGGTTCCCTACCATGAGCAAATTGATTTGGCTATTCCAGTTATTAACATGGTATCAGAGCTGACCCCAAATCCACCGTAACCCTAGCTGTCTCCGACGCCAGCAAGTCGCCGGCGACCGTGTCCGCCGCATCCGCACGAGTCTAAGTTGGGCTCGGGCTCGGTGCTGTCCTCTGTCATCCTGCTGTGTCCGCGTGAAGTTCAGGTTCGATTCAAGCACGGCTGCAGGTCAGGTACTGCTGCTGTATCCTGTCGTACGGCCGGCTGTTGTTTTCCGTCGCGTGGTGCTCGTTGCCCTCTTGGTGTTGTGCTCTCCCGCTTGCCACTCTTGCTCTGGTTTTGCTGCTGAAGCGTGGCTGCTCTTGGTGCTTGCTGCAGCTGTGGACGAGCTGTGGGGGCAAGTTTTTCTTGTTTTGCAACTCAGATCTGGTAGGTCACGAGGGGAGGAGCTACAGACTTGTTGCTTGTTGTTGTTGCTGCTGCCTCCTGATGGCTAAGGACAACTCAATGTTCTCAAGTGATATCAAGCTTGATGGCTCGAATTATAGAGAATGGGCCTTCTCCGTCAGAACAATTGTAAGGGCTGCTGATGAGAAGGATGATGACCACTTGACTGATGAACCTCCTGATGAGAAGGATGATGAGGCCACCAAGAAAGCTTGGAGGAATGTAGACGCTAAAGTCATGGGTGCCTTAGTTCTTAATGTTGCTCCTGTACTACGGATGAGTCTTGAGCATCACTCCACTGCAAAGGAAATATGGAAATATTTGGAGCAGCGATATCTTCAGCCTAGTGGAGCACTTCAATATTCTTTGTTGCAAAATCTTCAAAATCTGCAGCAACAAGACATGTCCATAGAGGATTATTATGGAGCTTTTACACGCATCACTAGCCAGCTCATGTCGATGACTCCAAAGAGCCGCGCTGGATGTGAGTCTTGTGTGGCCAAGGAGAAACATGAAGCTCAGTCTCTTATGTTTCAGTTTGTGATGAGGCTCAGACAGGATTTCGAGAATAACCGCACACAACTGCTTGGTCGCCCTACACCTCCTTCTTTAGATGAGGCACTTGCTAGCTTGATTGCAGAAGAGACTCGTCTCCGCTCTCTTGCCTCATCATCCATTGCTCCTGTAAATCAAACTAGTGTCTTTGCTGCTCATCGAGGTTCTCTTAGAGGTTCTTCGGAAAAATTATGTTCTAATTGCAAGAAAACTGGTCACACAATTGATACTTGTTTTGCCCTTCACCCAGAGTTGTTGGCTGAGTATCAAAGGAAGTTTCCTGTCCAGCAGCAGCGTCGCCCACCTGCTAGGAGGTCTTCTGCTGTTGTGAGTAGTGAGCCACAACATCCAGCAATGAGTGCCTCTGTATCTGCAGCGTCTCAGTCCGGTTCTCGTGCAACTCAGCCTTGGGTGCTTGATTCGGGAGCTTCATTTCATGTGACCTCTGATCGCTCCCAGCTAGTGTCATGTCAGCCAGTAAAAGATGGTGCCTCTGTTCATACGGCTGATGGTACATCTTGCTCCGTTACTCACCAGGGTTCTCTTTGCACATCAAAATTTTCTGTTCCTGACATCTCTTTTGTCCCACAACTGTCTATGAGTCTGATGTCTGTTGGTCAAATTGCTGATATGGATTGCTTTGTTGGTTTTGATAAAACCTCTTGTTACGTGCAGGATCTTCAGAGCAACATGATCATTGGAACTGGCCGTCGCCGTAGAGGATCCACATCCCTCTATGTCCTTGATACCTTGCATCTTCCTTCAGCTTCCGCATCGTCCGTCCTTACGTCCACTACATCAGCATCGAGATCCACTTCGTCGCTTTCCTTTGCCCAGTGGCATCATCGTCTAGGTCATCTATGTGGTTCTCGTTTATGTAGTCTTATTCAGCAGGGTGTTTTGGGTCGTGTTCCCGTAGATGCTAGTTTCCATTGTAAGGGTTGTAAGCTAGGGAAACAGATACAACTTCCATATCCTTCTAGCACTACTACTTCTAGTCGTATTTTCGATTTAGTGCACTCTGATGTATGGGGTCCCTCTCCTTTTGTATCAAAGGGTGGTCACAAACATTATGTAATTTTTGTTGATGATCACTCTCGATATACTTGGATTTATTTCATGAAACATCGTTCCCAGCTGATTTCAATATATCAGGCTTTTGCACGCATGGTTCATACTCAGTTTTCTAGTGCTATTCGTATTTTTCGCTCTGACTCGGGGGGGGGGAGTACCTATCTACGGCTTTTCGTGAGTTTCTTTCTTCTGAGGGTACCCTTCCTCAACTTTCTTGTCCTGGTGCCCATGCCCAGAATGGTGTTGCTGAGCGGAAGCATCGCCATATTATTGAGACGGCTCGTACTCTTATGATTTCCTCTTTTATCCCTACTCATTTCTGGGGTGAAGCTGTTTCCACATCCGTATATCTCATAAACATTCAACCTTCCTCTCGTCTTGAGGGTAAATGTCCTGGTGAGGTTTTGTTTGGTTCTCCTCCCACGTATGACCATCTTCGTGTTTTTGGTTGCACATGCTATGTTCTGTTAGCACCTCGTGAGCGTACCAAGCTAACTGCACAATCTGTTCAATGCGTTTTTCTTGGATATAGTCTTGAGCATAAGGGTTATCGTTGTTATGATCCTTCAGCTCGCCGTATTCGTTTTTCTCGTGACGTTAGTTTTATTGAGGACCAACCCTACTTCTATTCCTCTTCCACTAAATCATCTTCCTCTACCTCTTTAGAGTCCACCTCCTTTCTTTCACTTCCACCTATCTTCTCTTCGGATGAGTCTGACTCTGACCATTCATCTCCATTCTCACCAATGGATCCACCTTTGTCACATGTTTTGTCTCCTTCATCACAACCACAACCTCAACCAGCTCCACCACCCTTAGATTCTTTTCCTTTTTATTATAGTCGTCGTCCAAGAATACCATCTAATGATGCTCAGTCGTCTATTCCCTTGTCTTTAACTCCTCCGGCCAGTACTTCTGATCCTTGCACTGAGGACTCCTCTCACACAAGCAGGTATGCTCTTCGCAATCGCTCTTCTCTTGAGCTTCCAAACAAATATAGAAATGATTTCCATGTAGGGGCAGCCTGTGAGCCTACTTCCTATCAGGAGGCTATTGTGTTGCCTGAGTGGCAATTGGCTATGTCGGAGGAGCTTGCAGCCTTAGAGAGCACCAATACATGGGATGTGGTACCACTACCTCCACGTTCTGTCCCAATCACTTGCAAATGGGTATACAAGGTAAAAACCAAGTCTGATGGTACCGTCGAGCGCTACAAGGCTCGTCTTGTTGCTAGAGGGTTTCAGCAGGCTCATGGGAGAGACTATGATGAGACTTTTGCTCCGGTTGCTCACATGACTTCTGTTCGCACCTTGATTGCTGTGGCTGCAGCTCGGTCTTGGCAAATCTCTCAAATGGATGTGAAAAATGCTTTCCTTCATGGTGATCTACATGAGGAAGTCTATATGCAGCCACCTCTTGGTGTTGAGGCCCCACCTGGACATGTATGTCGCCTTCGGAAGGCTCTGTATGGGCTCAAGCAAGCACCTCGTGCTTGGTTTGAGCGGTTCAGTTCTGTTGTTCAAGCTGCTGGTTTCTCTTCTAGTGAGCATGACCCAGCACTCTTTATTCATACATCTGACCATGGACGCACTTTGCTTTTGCTCTATGTGGATGATATGTTGATCACTGGGGATGATCAGAAGTACATTGCTTTTGTTAAACAGAAGTTGAGTGAGCAATTCAAGATGTCAGATTTGGGGTCTCTAAGTTACTTTCTAGGAATTGAGGTTGATTGTACCGATAATGGTTACTATATCTCTCAGCATCGCTATACCAAGAATTTGATCTCACGCTCAGGTATTACTGACAGACATGTTGCTGCCACGCCCATGGAGCTCCATCTACAATTGCGCCCTAGCGATGGCACTCCTCTTGAGGATCCCTCTCGCTATCATCATCTTGTAGGCAGCCTTGTATATCTCACTGTGACCCGACCTGATATTGCTCATGCAGTTCACATTCTCAGTCAGTTTGTTAGTGCTCCTACCTCAGTTCACTATGGCCATTTACTCCGTGTTCTTCGGTACTTGAGTGGTACATCATCTCGGCGATTATTCTATGCTCGCTCTAATCAGCTTCAACTACATGCTTACACTGACTCCACTTGGGCGAGTGATCCTGTTGATCGTCGTTCTGTTACTGGCTATTGTGTCTTTCTTGGCACTTCTCTGATTGCATGGAAGTCCAAGAAACAAACAGCTGTATCTCGTTCTAGTGCTGAAGCTGAACTTCGAGCCATTGCCACTGTAACATCAGAGATTGTTTGGCTTCGGTGGCTCCTTGCTGATCTTGGAGTCTTATGTGATGCACCTACAAATGTTCTGTGTGATAGCACTGCTGCTATTCAGATTGCAAATGACCCCATCAGACACGAGTTAACCAAGCATATTGGTGTAGATGCCTCCTTTACCCGCTCACATTGTCAACAATCAACTATTTGTCTTCAATATGTTCCGTCGGAGCTTCAAGTGGCAGATTTCTTCACCAAGTCCCAAACTAGAGAACAACATCGTCTTCATGTTGTCAAACTCAATGTTTCAGATCCACCTTGAGTTTGATGGGGGGTGTTAAGAATATATGTATAATCTTGTATAGCATATAGGTCCATATAGACTTTAGGCCCAAGGCCCAGACTTACTCTTGTACGTGTACTGGTTCCCTACCATGAGCAAATTGATTTGGCTATTCCAGTTATTAACAAAACTATGGTCGGGGGAGGAGCATCGTCATCGTCACATTCTGCTGGTTCATCTATCAGGCTGCCAAATGGTTGCTCTTCGAAAGATATGCTAGAAACAACTCGCTCAGGATATTCTGGGCAGCCAAATTGTTCTTCAAGTTTTTCAGATCTCTCCGCCCAAAGCTCGTGAACTAATCAAAGAACATGATACATCACAACTGTGAGCACTCTATTAGAGCAATATATGTGTGCAAAAGAAAGAACCATCAAAGGTCGACTTACTTTCCTTTGCTGTTTCAAAAGTGCACATTCTGCGTTTCTTTGTTCTAACCGATTTATAAGGGTATAAACGGAAGTTAATTCCTTCATTTTTGCAGGTCTGAAGCAGTAAGTAGATGCAAATTCTTAGTAGAGCAACAAAATTCTGAGGGCTCAAAGAGTTCGCTAGCTAGTAGAAGTCTCATGTAAAATAACATGCCCAAACTCAAAATTGGTGGAGTAACATGTTGGTAGTTAATGAAGAATGACTTTGTAATGAAAAATTTACAGGTCTCGATGACCATGCCACATTCACCTCATCACCTGCACCATAAAACTCGAAGCTGGTGGAGTAACATGTTGCTAGGTTTAGAGAGGCAGAGGGCTGAGATGAACTTATCCATAAAAAAGGTAAAAGGATCAGCATCTACACGAACTTTACAGATGCTGCTACAAACTCCCGAACGGGCAATTTGCCAAATAAAAGGAAACTTGAACCTACTAGGCCTGGTGAGAGTGAAGTGAAAAATACTAGATACATGTAACAATTCAACAGTGCTATTTATGTGGAAGAACCTCATGACCATGGCAAATACGAAGGATATTACCTTCCAGCCACAGAACCCATACGTAAGTACTCCCTCCGTATTTTGGGACGGAGGGAGTAGATGCAATGAACTTTTTTCTTAAGAAAAGACTTTTTTCATGACTTCGGGTCACATGCTTACAGGCGTGGCAATGCAAGCATGGAGACTCGAACGATTAGAATCAATCGAGTTTCAATTCGAATCCTCAACTTCGCCCGACCCAAACCAATCGAAAACTCAATTCCGATGCTCCATTGCTGCTGGAATTGAGATAACAGATGTGCTTACCGAGTAATTCGGCGCGGCGAGTAAGGTAGGCACTGGCGGGGTCGCGGCGGCGACGGGAGCGACGAGAGGATTGGGAATTCTAGGGTTCGGATGAATCGCGGATCGCTCGTTTATAGGGATCTCGTGTCTCAACCGCAATCCAATCCGAGCTCGGTTTGGACCTTATATGCCGGCAAATGTCCATGGTGGCGATACGTCCCTCCCCTCGTCGGTCGTCCCGCTGCCGCCCTCCGCCGAGGTGCTGCTGCTCTTAAGCAACTGACTCGCGAACAGACTGCGCCGCCGCCCGCGTCCTCCAATCGCCTTCGATCTGCCCCGCCTCCTAAAATCTTCCTCTCGAGAGCGCCAGCCATCTCGAGCTAATCTACTGTCGAGCGTGTCCCCACGCCTCTGGCTCGTCAGCCTGAAAGTGGTGATCGGCGGCGCTGCAGGATTTGTCCAGCACCGGCATCCCCCAACACCGAGGTCGTCGTCGACTACGCTGCCCGCTACGAGAACACACCGACCCAGCAGGTGAGGAGATGAAAACCAAAATCAACGAATTTTGCTCTTCTTTTCTGAATGAACATGTCACAAATTTGTGCTTCACACAGGATGATAACCATTAACTTAGTTCTGTATTTGCTTTCAGAATAGTGAAATAAAATCAGTGTTTTGCTAGCTAGGATATCCTAGGAATGCTTTTCATTCTTTTTTAAATGTATTTGGGTTGATTAACCCTCTAGGTTTATTATGGCTTTGGTCATGAACGATGTTAACTATGTTTGCTGATCAATAAAGGGCGCCGAATGGCTTTAAAAAAAGTATAGTGTTTTGCATGTCAAAAAGAAGTGCAGTGTTAAAAATCCAATCGAGCTCCATGTCGCCTCTCTCTGACCTAGCTGCCGCCTCCAACTTTGCCTCCTCCATAGATCATCAATTCTCATGGTCTATGCCTCCAAGTTTTATAGCTACGGTCTTCCAGATCTTGCTTCGCCAGATCGGGTTTGGATTTCTTCTCATGGTTGCCGCGAGGGGCGACTCTGATTAAAATTATGGGAGGACCCTCATTGGTACTATCATATCGATCGTTATCTATGTTTTTCTTCGGCTGCATTCAGAAAGTACAAGATTGTGTCATGGAAAAAGAAAGAGTTTGAAGATCTCAAAAATTTGCTAGTTTCTTTTATACTTAATTTTGTAATTGCTGGAGTCAACTTATGCATCTCTACCATGCATGTACTATTCACTACTATAAATATATCCTGGTATTATTTGTCAAAACAAAATGCAGCGATTTGGAGAATGGGCTCCATGGAGCCTATTTTTGAAAAAAAAAGAGATCAAAAACGATATTTCTAGATCTGAAAACGTCGATTCTAGTTCGGTGGCCCGATGGCTAGGGTTGCGTTAGGGCAGAATAAACTAGGTAAGCCCCATCCCTCAAAAAAAAAAAACTAGGTACCCAGCCCCTTTCACTTTTCTCTTGCACCCAGCCAGTTCTTCAATGTGTGAACGAATCTAGCGATAAAAGCCACACAAAAAAATTACTAGTCCTTGGAAGAGGACGAAGCGGCGGCGACCGAGACCCCGGCGCGGCAGGCCGCTCGCCCGCATTGGAACTTGGATGGCGTCGGGGGGCATCGCCCGCGGCCGCCTCGCCGAGGAGCGCAAATCGTGGCGCAAGAACCACCCCCACGTGCGCGCCCCCAACCACGACCTAGCTACTCTACTTGGTTCCTCTCCCTCTCGGCGTCCTGGCTAATTTTATTTGTCTGTCTCCCCGGATTGGGACATTGGTGCTTCTTGGTTTCTTGCAGGGTTTCGTGGCCAAGCCGGAGACCCTGCCTGATGGGTCCGTCAACCTCATGATCTGGCAGTGCGTCATCCCCGGCAAGCAAGACGTAAGAAAATATCTGTTACTGTATCTTTTTTTTACTCGCAATCTTTACAAATGTAGGATTCCTGTTTAATTTCTCTGAACGTGCCCGTAGTTCTTTAGTTTGGTTTGGCCACGCATGGAAATTCGATGAAAATTTGACCTTGGTTGTGTACTAAGCACAGCAGAGAGGGGTTTCAGTAGGTGCAGGGTTTTGCAATACTTGAAGCAGAACTCTTTCGACTAGTGCAAGTTGAACATGAGACGTTGATGCTGCAAAAACCCTTTGGTCCACTCAGTACTCACTGCTGCAAGTGTAGCATGGGCATTGTTATCGGAAATTTAAGGCATGAACTGGTATTATTATGCAGAACACGCTATATCATATCCTAGTGTAACAGAATTTTAGTTTGTTCACCCATATAAAAGAATCAAACCTATGATTCATCTTGTTTGATTTGGTCTTTATTACAGTGTTTTTATTTATTTATGTCTGCCACTGTATTTTGTTACTACAGGATAAAACAACTACATTTTACAATCACGTGGATCGGTTCGTCAATCTGTGTCACCTTTATCTGAATTAACTTATGTTGGTACGAAAATAACATTTTAACTCTTGTGTTAAAATGTGCCTAACATACATTAAGCCCATTCAGCAAATATGTGCTCAGTCCTGGCTCTGTTTGGTTGGCATAGTATAGCTGTTGAAGTTTTAACATGTTTCAGCTGACCTTCTTTAGTTGTAACGTTAAAATGTTTGATTTGGTTTAGTCACGCATGGAAATTCGAGGTAAAATTGACTTTGCTTATGTACTAAGAAGAGAGGGGTTTCAGTAGGTGCAGGGTTTTGAAATACTTGGTGCATAACTCTTTTGACTAGTGCAAGCTGAACAAGTGAACATTACACGTTGTTGGTGCAAAACCCTTGGTCCATTCACTTCTGCAAGTGTAGCATTGCACATTGTTATTGGAAAAGTAAGGCACGAACTGACATTGTTATGCAGAACACATGTATCCTATCCTAGTGTAACAGAATTTGAGTTTGTTCACTCACTATAAACGAATCAAACGTATGATTCATCTTGATTGATGTGGTGCTTCATTGTAGTGTTTTGATTTGTTTATGTCTGCCACTGCACTATGGTATTACAGGATAAAATCCGATTACATTTTACAATCACACAGATCGATTCGTCAATCCGTTTACTCATTATCTGATTCAAATTATGTTGGTACGAAAAAGAACATTTTAACTGTTTTTATGTTAAAATGTGCATAACATACATTAAGCCCAGCCAGCGAAGGTTTGCACAACCGTGGCTCTGCTTGGTTGGCATATTATAGTTGTTGAAGTTTTAACATGAGTTGCACTTGGCATCTCAGTCGACCTTGT
The DNA here is from genome assembly GCA_026929855.1 of Poa annua. Taxonomy (NCBI): domain Eukaryota; kingdom Viridiplantae; phylum Streptophyta; class Magnoliopsida; order Poales; family Poaceae; genus Poa; species Poa annua. The sequence continues at coordinate 81,835,573 of CM049433.1, forward strand.
TAAGTTCTAACAAGGATCACAGACAGAACAGAAGTGTTACCAGATAAAATCGAAGTCTGAATCTCAAACGATATACTGCTGCTGAATTTCTTTTGCCTTGTGGATCATGAAAGCAAATAATAGGCATATTCAATATTCTACGAATAGGTGTTTTAGATACTCAAGGCCAGACAGTGATAAAATTCGACATAAAGATCTTGTAATCTACATTTTACTTCAGTCTTCTGCTTTCTTTGTTTGTGATGTCCTCTGTAAGAGCATCTCTAACAGAAACCTCAAACAGCCTGGAAACCGTAAAACTCCGGCGACTTAACGGGCCGAGGCTTTTTTTGCGCGATAGCAGAGCCTGTAAACACCACTCGGCCCGTAAACTGGATACGGGCGCCCGTAGATTGGGACGCCCGACCTGTATTTATGCCGGGTTTCGCACATTTTCCCGTTCGTAACCCTTATCCGCCGCCGCCGCCGACGAGCAATCCGCCGCCCGCCCCGTTCATCTCTGACGAGCAATCGACGGCCGTTGGCGTAGATCGGCCGCCGCCGCCGCCGCGGGATGGCACCGAAGAGGTCGAGGTCGAATCTGGGGGGCGCGGCGACCGATTCGGCGATTTCTCCGACAAGATTCGGAAGAAACTCGTCCGCGCCGACGTCGGTCGGAAGCGGCTAATCAAGAAATTCACCAAGAAAGGGAGCCCGGTCCCGGTGGCGTGCTACAGGCGCGAGGTGGAGGAGTTCGACCGCGAGCTCGAGCGTCGCCGCCTCGCGCAGAGCCTCGGTGGCAAGGGAAGCTCAAGCGGCGCCGCTTCATCTTCTTCCACTGGACGCCCTCGACCTTCTCGAGTCGATCCCCGTCGAGATGGTGGGCTACGTCATCGCCCTCGTCCTGCTCCGTTCGGAGAAGAAGAAGGCGGAGCTTCGGCTCGCCCGCGACGAGGACTGAAGCTCGCCGCCGCACCTGAGGCTCCGGTGAGCCGAGTTTTGGCAGTAGGGTAGGGCGGCGACGAGTTAGGAGTAGATTAGCTTTTGGAGTATATGTACATTACGTTTGAATTGTTGACGAACTCCTCCGTGGAGTGAAATGGCGAAGAAAACTAGTTCGTTCGCGCCCAAATTAGCCATTTTGCAGATCCGTTTGAGGTTTCTGCTATCATGCGCGAGCAGTTGCGACGAGATTTGGCAAAAACGTCGAACTGTAAACTTATTTTGAGGTTTCCAGTTTGAGGTTTCTGTTAGAGATGCTCTAACTCCTTCACGACTCACAGTTCAATAGTTGTCACAGATCTTTTTTATTCCATGCATGCAAATATCCTTAATTGGTGCTGTATGTTCACCTCTATTGAACTAATATTCGAAGGCCCTTTATCGAATATGGGTGCATTTGACCATACACGAGTATTTTGTCGAGGAAGAGTTAGCCCTCCCCCATTCAGAAATTTCGAACTAGTCCCAATTCATGTGGGAACTGGATTGAACCGTTTCCTCTCAAATCCTCATGAAATTCGAAACGGAACCCGTGTAAGCAATTCAGCACTCGGACTTATCTGATAGTTGTTCAGATCTTTGTGTGTGAATAATACAGTACTTTTTATCTAAAAATAATACAGTACTACAAAATTCTTTGACAGCATATTTGTGTACTCTGTTGTCCAAAGTCTGTACCTCAGTAAAACTTGTCTTTCTGTAAAGTAACATTATGCACTAAATTTATCTTCTGCAGACTGACTGGGAGGGTGGACATTTCCCCCTAACTCTTCAATTTGATGATAACTACCCAACTACGTCTCCTGCCTGCAAGTTTCCAGCAGGTTTCTTCCATGTCAATGTCTATGATTCTGGGCTAGTATGCCTGTCAATCCTGGGTGATGTAAGTTTTAACTGATTGCTATCCAGCATATCTCTGCAGCATGCAGATATAACCCCTTATTTGTCATGATATCCCCCATTCTTTTCAGGCATGGAAACCTTCAATCACTGTGAAGCAAGTTTTGATAGGCATCCAGGAGTTGCTTGATGACCCAAATCCTAACTCAGCTGCACAACATCGATGCTATGAACTCTATAAAAAGGTTTTGTTTTCATGACCTGATCTTCCATAACTTGATGGTACAATATCTCAGCTTTGATGCTTTATGCGCTTAACACACCATGTTTCTTTGTGCGATTGACTGCATTTGCAGAATATGCCAGAATACAAGAAGCGTGTTCGTGAGCAGACCAAGCGTTATCCTTCACGGGTGTAGTAGCCGCAAAACTCCCGGCAGCCATCTGTATGCATTTTGGTGGAACGTGATGCAATTTAGCTCAACAGTAGTGTATTTGTTGGGACTGCTAAATTGCAATTCGAGTCCATCAGATCTTATTTTTTTACGGGGACAGCAGGAGCTCTGCTTTCGCATCTTCCGAGTCCATCTACGTTTCGAATTCGTCTGGGTCTTCTAGTTTATCCGTGTTGGTGTGCCTTAACGGCGGACGACGGCTGGAGCTTTGCTGATCCTCTTTTTTACTTTGTGAAAAGAAGAGAGTCCTTTGTTCCAAGTGATAACTATCCTCCAATAATGCATGCCTGCACCGAGTAGATGAGTTGCATCCACCCAAAATGATTGGAGGCACTTGTTGCCCGGGCTGGCTCAGCGTGGCAAGTAGCTAAGTTTGGCGCGAGTTACGGTGCTCTTTCTTGCTAACAAGTCACCAAAGCTTGGGTTAAACCTGCATCTGGGTTCTTCGAAAGGAGAAAGAAAAACTTGTGATGTACCTGCAGCGACCCATAAAGCCCGGAAGCCTCTTCAATTCTCACCCATGCAAATGCTGCTGCTGCTGTGTCCAGCCTTGCTGCGCTGCTGCGTCAATTAAGAAGCGTCGAGGACAGTTCATGAGGACAGCGACAAGAAGAAGAATTTCGTGAGGACGGAAACAGGGGAAAGCGATAAAACATACTCGAAGCTCATGAATTTTTCCCGGCCGATGCATTGAATTCAGACTCGCCGATGTGCTACTCCCGCAGGTCAATTCGGTTCCGTGCTTCAGGTCCAGGATGGGAGCTGTGCAAGTGCTAAGCAAGCTGTGGGCGCACGCAAGATCATGAGTATTGAGTAGTGTACTCAACTACTCAAGCAGACATCTCGATCTGTGATCACAAGCTCTCTTTGCAATTCTGGGTAAGAGGAATCATACTACAGTATACAATTTCGTTCTGGTACTGCTAGGGAACACTTGCATAGAAGAGCACCCACACTAGTCTGTGGTATTGCATAGGAGAGGGATCTACCAAACCATTAACAGTTCAACACGATACAGGAAATCTGAATTTGTTTGTGTTCTGAAAAGGACATATATAAGACACTTCGTATGCTTCTTAATGGAGCAAGCAAAAATCAATGAGTACACAAAAACATTATCAACTGCCGGAATATCATACTCTGAGCTTAACCACCCACCTGATCACATATACAAGTACTGAAGTACTACAATCTTGTCAAATACCTTACTTCTTTTTTATAGGGTTTGCGGCGAGCGAATCTGAAAGGAAGCTTGCTGGAATACCCATCCCGTCAGACATTTCCTCAAGTGTGCATGGAATCATCCTATGGCACTTTTGTGCTAAGCTAATTCCTACCAAACAGCCCCAAGTTAGGCCAGACCCTTGATCCCTTCACCTCATCATTGCCATGCTACTTCCGGGAAACGAAAAACACAGCCCCAAACTCGGCTCTCTTCGTTGGATTTACTAGTGTAACACTAAGCAAAAAAGACGCAGCCGTGGTCCTTATTACCAGGAAGATCTTTATCCAATTCATTGGTTTCGGATTGTGAGGTAGCATGGCTGTAAAGTTTGAATTTCCACCACCTCCCGTACGTAAAGACTATTTGGGCTCAAGCATTGTGATGGCCTCTGTGATTTGTGCCATTGATGCAATTGCGTCTCTCGCCGAACCAACTCCTAAACATTAGTATAGTAGTAGTACGCTGCACGGCATGATTATCGATCGTCCCAACTACCGTCAGTGTCCTGCTTTATCGATCGTCCCAACTACCGTCAGTGTCCTGCTATTGTTACTCCCTCCATCCCAAAATAAGTGTCACAATTTTGATAGAAAGTGAATGTATTTAGACATAAACATCCTGTGAAAGTGTCCCAACTACCGTATTTCCCTGGGTCACATCCTGCGAGTGTAACAGGAACATCGCACTAGAGCTGCTACTACTAACTATACTGTTAGAGGGGGGCGGCAGCTTGACGAAATAGGAGAAGTAGAGAGAGAGAATGATTTGTGGGTTAGAGCTTATCTAGCCGATCAACTAAAAAAACTGGCCCACAAAATTCCGATCGATATGCGGGTTGACCCATTTTTACGGCCCCGAATAGACACTGCTTATCTGCTAGTTCAGAATAAATTTATTCGGAGATCCGGATAAGCGGTAACTTCGGCCACAGTACCAACAGCTTTTATCCCCCCCCCCCCCCCCCCCTCCCTCCCCCGCCCTTTTGCGTGCGGTCTCCAGATGAGCAATGAGCACGCAGATCTCCGCCGAAAGTGGGAGAGAGAGGAGCGTCGACGGTGTCTGGTTCTGCTCAACCCGTGGAGCCGGTCCAGCAAGTAGTGCGGGGGCGAAAAGTAGTTCTAACTTATGTATGTACTTTCTGGCTTGCACGTACTTTTTGCTTCTATGAATTTCTAGAACTCGTATAAACTTGTTGTTGCTTGATCAAATCGTGGCGTAAAATAGTTTTTCTAATTTTCGGTAATCAATATTTGGTATTTCTTCTACGTAATGGATTTGCGAACCAGAAAATTTATTATTTGGGTTGCATTTTTCCGTGATCTGCTAGGATGCTCTTCGGATAATAATAAATCAGGTTTTGCATGCGTCCCCATTTTTCAAATGGAAGTACCGGCCGTGTAGGAACGATTATTCTAGACCAAAGGGCTGGTTGGTAGGATGTGAAAACGGGACTCATTTGTCTCACTTTTTCTTCATTTTATATATGTGTATAGTATAAAATTTGGACAAAAAAATTATACTCCCTCCGTTCGGATTTACTTGTTGCGACGGACGTTTTACGAAAACCCCCTTATATTTTCTGAGACACAAACCGCACTCCTCTCTCATCCTGTCTCGCTCGATTCCCCTCCCGTCACCGACGCCGGCGTCTCCCTCCCCCACACGCCAGCGTCTCCGTTCTCCACACTCCGGCGTCGGGAGATCTTCGATTCCGGCAAAGATGGGCTTCCCCGAGCACGAACGGCTACATCAAGATTCTCTCTGTCTCCCATCTCTAATTCCGACAAAGATGGGCTTCTCAGTGAGATGCTTGTCCGATTCTCTCTGTCTCCCATCTCTAATTCTTCCCGTAGCCAACGCGAGCTTGTGGTCTCTTCTGGTCGCCATGAACGCCATGGCTGCAAGCTCCTGATGCTCGAGCTGCTGCTCCTGATGCTCGGGCCTCTCCTGTCGCTCACGCACACCTCCTCTGTGCGAACATCACAAGTTGCTGGCTGTCCAAATCTATACAATGGAGTATGGCCGTATGCAGGAGATTGCAATACGGCGTCAGCGCCGCCACCAACGCACGGCTCCATGATTACAGGATCAATCATGATTAAAGAAGCAGAGGCGCAGATTGGAGCAACAGAGTAGCAGAACACATGAGCAGCAACTGAACATCCTCTCTCTTGATTGAACACAGGAACACAGAACACAGGAGCAGCAAAATACAGGATCTCGTGCTATCGGTTGTAGCGTACGACGGTGAGGTGGGGCGACCCCCGCGGAAGCCGTCCGACGGCGAGTGGAGTGGCGGAAAGGGTGTAGGAGGGAGTGCTCCCCGCGCGGAGCGGGCCGGCCGACGGGAGCCCTCAGCAGGAACTACGCGGTGAGATGGACGACCCCCATGGGAGTCTTCCGACGGCGAGCAGAGCGGCGGATCGGGCGTAGGAGTGAGCTCGGCCCGCACGGAGTAGTCCGACCGGTAGGAGCCCTCCGATGGCGAGCGGAACGGCGGCGCGGCCGTAGGAGGGAGCTTGCCCTGCGCGGAGCAGACCGGCCGGGATTTCCTTTTTCGGTCCCAATTTAAAATGATACCCTTAATTATGGGTGATTTTGTAAAATGGAAATTGTTAAGAGGCTGCGACAACCTTTTCGGAACGGAGGGAGTACGACACATGTATAAGATAGGGAAAGAGTGAAACAAACAAGTCATGTTTTTGCATCCTTACTGGTCGACGGCGTCCAATGCCCAGATCACTCTCACTGGACTGATTCCTGCTACTCCTCCCAATGGAAATGCGGCTGCCATTGGACTCACGGGAGAATGACCAGATCACTCTCCCACTGGACTGATTCATACTTCTCCCGCTGGATCTCCTTCGCGTGCCTCTTCTTTTCTAACTTAGCCCGGCCGACTACGACGAATCTACCAATGCCCGCCACGAAATTCCTGCTCAAACATTCCGGTCTCCGGTCCAGTAGTACATACGTATGGCTGCGGAACCGTTTCGTCGGGAGGAATATTATGGTCCAGGAAGCGGCCGATCGCCCAAGGGAAACAGCGTACGTGACGGCCGGCCGGGTTCTCCGAATCGAATCCAAGCCAGGCCAAGGCTGTGTGGTTTTCCCTAGGTCCACACCTTCGATGCTTGGTTGTGTGTCCCAGCTCACAGAGCAGAGCCACTCGATCGATACTTGGCCAGTTGCCTTTGCTTGCCCGGACGAGCCAACTTGGATATAATGCCGCCTGCATGCTCATTAATAGTACGTATACTGATAAAGATTTCCATCCCGGATGTGATGCTTCCACGGCAAGGTGGAGGGCCCAGCAGGCACCACTTGAAGTAGGGGTGGAATCGAGCCGAGCCGAGCCGGCTCGAGGCTCGGCTCGGTCAGGCTCGTGGAATCTCGAGGCAAGCCAGGCTCGGCTTGTGTCTAAAAAGTTTGCAGGAATTGGGCTCGCGGCTCGGCTCGACAGGCTCGCAGCTCGGCTCGGCCGGCTTGCGAGCCGCACCATTTTCCCGACCCCGAGTCGTCCAGCTGACCAGTTCCCCGACCTGCGAGTTACGATTCCGAATGGCCCGACCTGGGTTAGCCCCGCCGCCGGCCGCCACAACCAGCGCGAACACCTGCCGCCGGCCGCCTTCCCCTTCCCCTGGCCCCTGCTTCCCTCGTAGGTTCTTGCCTGGATGTTCAAGGACGGCCGCCGGCCTTCCGGGTTTCGGCAGCTGCTTGCCTGTCGTCGCCCCGCTCGTCTAGGCCGCCGCCGGCTGTCCAACTACTCAACTGCTGCGCTACTGCAGGCCACCACCACCGTCCGGCACTCCAGATTCTCCAGAGGTGCCGACTAATACTCTCCTTGGCCACCGCCGTCTCTGGCTGCACTGCTAGCCTGTTGTTTGCTGCTCCTCCTTTGCTGACGATGCAACCAACGACCCGCTCCTAGCTAGTGGTGACGAAGAGAATGGATTGATTTATGCCAAGCCTGTACGAGCATGCTGCTAGCTAAAGCTTTGATCTCTTTCAGCAAGTATTGGATGGTTTTTCACCGAAGTGTGCTAAAAATATTGAGCATCTTTCCTGATAAAAAACAGTGAGCATTTCTCACATTTGTCATGTTCAGAACGCAACAAATAGATAGAAGTATGCTTATATCGGTAAATCTCATTGATCCAATATTTATAGATGAACTATGTATGGGGTGTAAGGCTGTATCTATCTTTGTGTTGAAAATGCTTTAATGAGTTGAAATCTATTTTGTTTTCAGTGTCGTTTGGATTGCCTAGCGTTGTATCTATGTATAAGATTAATGTTAAGACATGTTTCAGTCGAGCTACAACTCATGTCATGTTCTATTTGTAATATGTTGAACTAAGTGCACGTGTTTCTGATGTATTTATGCTCTATTATTGATTATAATTGTGAGTTGTTACATTTTTTTAGAAAAGGTCATATCAAATTTTGTATTTCATCGAGCCTTCGAGCCGGCTTGCGAGCTTCACCAAGCCGGCTTGTCGAGCCACGAGCCTTGTCTGGAAGGTTTAGGCTTGGCTTGACTGACCTTCGAGCCGAGTCGAGCCCGAGCCGAGCCTCGAGCCTCGAGCTTCATGTCCACCCCTAACTTGAAGAACCCATATCGTAATTCACTCTGTCCCCGCATCTTCACCGGCCCGGAAATATGCCCGACACATCCGAAATTTAACAAGCGACGCTTCTGGCTCCGATGTGGGGAACAAGAAGGTTGCTGGTTCGCCACACACGCCGGTCCCCGTCGACGGAAGTGTTCGTCGGAGTTGGCAGCGGCTGTGGATTCGAAGAACTTCCATGCCTTGGGCCGCCGTCCTTGCGAAGAGTGATGGGGTTCGATTAGTGGTGCCTCTCCTCCTTCGGTACCAGTGCCGGTGATGGGTAGGTTTTGCTGCTTTGGAAGGCTTCTCGTTGTCATCGTCGAACAGCTTGTGCCGTTCGACGTGAACCACTCTGAAGGAGATGAGGGCATGCAGGCAGGAGCAAAAAGTTGTGCCCGGGATGTTGTGGCGCAGGTGGTAATGCGCCTTCTTGACCGCCTTATGGCATGCATTGACGTACGTGTTCATCTGCGTCTAGCGGAGCTGCTGCGACATCACTACGTGAAAGGCGCGGCTCGACGCATTTCATCGTTCTGCGCCAGTTAGGGAAAAGTCCGAGGGTCGGTCTGACCCCTAGTAGGTCCATAACTTGGGAGGGTGAGTCTGAGGTGCCGGACAGAACATAGGCTAAACCGAACAGACGAACAGTCGGGGGTGATGATTTTTCGTGTCAAGCACGGTCTCTGCAAGTTGCTTCGCGGTGGATGCAGGTAGAGACGATCTTAGCACCTGGGACTCAGATTCGTCGGATCAGCCAGGGCTAACGGCATCGGACGGCTTCGAGATGGTCACGTCACTACGAGCCAACACGTGTTTGACGCTTCCTGACCACGCGGAAGAACGGAAGAGACTGCTCTCGCAAGATCGTAGCAGCGAGAAAAAGAATGCAGACGGCGCCCGCGGGACGGCGTCAGTGTTTGCGTCTCCGGTGTCGTTGGGACTTGGAATGGGTCCACAGTGGGACAGAGACATACCCATACTACCTGATCCTGATCGATCCACCCGGTCGTGCCAGGCTGTATAATCAAAGTAAAGCTTCCATGTCATCACAGCGTTTATACTGTACGTTTTTTACTGACCGATTCCACCGGAAATGAATCGAGGCCAACCGTACGGACACGACAGACGGCTTATTAATTCCTCGACTGGTACTGGTACGTGCGCGCAGTGCAGAGGCAACGCCCAGTAGCACGCATGCATTGCTGAACAGGAATACACCCAAGATGTATACTGCTACTCCTGTTCCTGTATGTATGTAGAGCCGAGAGTGGAGGAGTACATATACCGATATACGTCCTGCACGGCCGATATACTGTTTCCGCATTCAGCGTCTCGCATGGCACCGTACACGTACACCGCAGGAAGAGGCATGCAGTGAACAGTGACTGGCGCTGTACGTTCACGTCCTAGTATACTAGTAGTGGTGGGAGAAGCAGAGACAGTGACGAGAACAGTACGCGCCGTGCACCGAAACAAATCCAGGCAAAGGATTCCTTGGCCAGGGCCTGGACGCAGCGCAGGCTGCAGCTCGTTGAATGAGAGAGAGCTCCCCCCGTATATGCATCCACCTCCCCTCCCTGTATACTGAATGCATGCATCTGCTCGACCGCCGGCGAGAAAATTGCACGTGCACGTAACCGGTTTGGTGTCATTGTTACATAAAACACAAAATTAAAACCTGTCTTACAAAAACCCTAGCTCAAAAAGTAGATTTAAACTCTTTGGCTTTTTTGGATCACAGTAATAGAAAACACTGGAATTGGAAAAACACAGGAATCTGATAGGATTGCGGGCGTAAAACAGAGGATTTCGAAACAGAGAAAAACTGTACGAATGGTCATTTTGATGAAACACGGGAAAAGTGTCTCGATCCTACGCGAATGAGTGTAAAAAAGAGGTTAGAGTGGATGTTAAAATTCCTATGGAATTGGGGCATAGGAATTCAATCCATCGGAATTTTGGAGTTGTCATTCCTTTGATCCAAATACAATCCTTAGGAAAAAAATCCTATGCATTGGAATCCTCCAATACTCCTATGAAAATACTTCAATCCAAAAAGGCCCTTAACATGTCTCTAACATGTGGCCCTAAGACACTGCACCAAGCGCATATATAAAAAAATGCGGACATCAAAATAGGCCTTTATATATGGGTTAGTTAATATCAGTATGATTTTCTCATTCTACCTATTAAACCGATTGTTGCTCAGCATGTGCCTAGTAAACCAGTTAATTAACAAAACGTGGTGTGATCCTAATTTTTTTTATTTTTTTGTGTAGCCTGAAATATAACGTATTTTTTGGTAGAAATTTTCTACGTACATACAAAATCTATTTATCTCTCTGCTAAAAAAAATTATAGAAGAAAAAGTGCAGTTTTTTCGTTTTCTTAGAAAAAAAACAAGCTCATGGTGGTGGAGGGCCGGCCTCAAGGTCATCGGTTGGATTTGGACCTGACCTCGCTCTCTTTCCCACCCGAGCGTGGAGCACGACTAGTTCTACCATGAGATGAACCAGGCGGCAAGGGGCGGCGCGGCAGTGGTGTGTTGATGCCAAGGACGCTGGATTAAAAAAAATCATACGGACTCGTCTCGTTCAATGGATAATATCTCTGCAATTCGTCACTTTTGGCTCAATTAGATAACAAAAGAGCTGTCATTGGAGTAAACATCGGATTCAAACGTCCTAGTCGATTTTTTTGTGGATTTGCTAAAAGTGAAGTTTTGTATAAATAGGGGGAGAGCTGCATTTGGCGTAGTTTCCACATTCAGTTCTCTGGTAAGTGAGAATGGGTTGTTCATATTCTCTGTTTGTAAATGCATGTACTTTGACTGTCAAAATATGCTGCAGAGATCTTCTTAATAATGTGAAATTTATACTGACATCAACAAGCCGGTGCATAATCTGGTACAATTTTTTAAATATCGTATAATTATGATGTATACTATACAAAAATAAGGGCACATATGTTAGACTAGCAAAATACCCGTGCGTTGCAACGGGACCAAATTGATCACATGCTAGTTGTCTAAATAAGCATAGAACTGCTGCCGCGTGGCTGCAAACATCGTATTGTGAAATACTAACATTCACAAATCATAGGTCTCTTTCCTCTAACAATAATTTCAACCATTACAACATCTTCTCCAACTCCAATAGACTTTGCCGTTGTTCATGTTTGTGTGATGGATGGCATGCATTAAGCATATCACTAAGTTGTTGCCTTGTTGGAAAGACCTAGTATGCAGCAATGCCCATGTTCGTTGGCCGATATTTAACAACAATGCTTCGCAGTGACCTGGTATTATTTCATTGCCTTTTTTTACTCTTCCAGTTTTGCCAGCGCTCCAAAATATATGCCATTTTTTCCTACTACTTGATAGGCCGGTTAAAATGTTTCATGGAGCTGACAGTTATGCTCATCATCTGCATCAGACTGGCTAGAGCTGGCAGACTCTCTGATTCTTATCACGGTGGTCGCCCCCAGCCTCTTCGCAGACAAATTCAGGAACGACATCATCACCTCATCGAGCAACTCCCGCATCTGCTTCCTGGAATGCACAGGAGATGGATACATGCACGCGCAGTCCAGCCGGCCGTCCCTGATAGAATCGAACACGCTGACCGACAGAGCCACGCCGTGCACGGAGCGCAGCAGGCCTGGGGGTTCTCGATGGCCCGGCACATGAGGACGGCCGAACGCGAGGCGCACCATCTCCTTGGACCTCGCCGTGCTGGTCTCCATGAACTGACGAACGGCAGCGCGGAGATGCGGAGCCCGTTGATGGAGTAAACCACCATGTCGACGCCACGCGCCCAGAGCGGCTTCCACGCGTCCTTCTGCGATATCCTGCCGTCCAACCCTGACTCCACCGCCGCCGACTCCGGGTCGCCAGCGTCGGCGCCGCCCAGATGCGCGAGGAGCTCCCGTAGCAGGGTCGTCGTCCTTGTCAGTCGATGGTCTTGCGTCCTTTTTATTCCCTTCGGTTTGCTGAACGAGCAAAAGGTGTCCACTGAGGCACGAAAACATTGGTTGATCAACAACTGGGCCGGCCCATGCCAAACGATCGATCGGAGACCCACACGCGACGTACAACGTACCACCGAACGGACGAAGGAAGAAACACTACTCGTATTATATAGTAGAGATATGTTGTTAAGTCTCTAAGTCATTTATTTGGGCTACCTGCAACGTTTTAAATTAAAAACTGGCGTTGACAGCGGAACAGTTTTATTTATGTGTTTTGTGCAACTTTGATACCAAAGCTTGGTGTTGCGTGCAGTTTTCTCACCGCCCGCACATGGAGAAGAATCATAAATTAAATAAAATAAAACAAAGAAGAAGAAAACTCGCCGGTGATGCTTGTAGCTGCTTTTCTTTTCTGCCGGTGAGGTGAAACCTATCGATCGCCAAAAAGGAACGTGGCCGTTTCCAGGGAATTCGTCTTTGCATGTAAAGTGGCACCATATCATTGTAATAAATCCGTGATCATCATTCCCTTCTTTTTTAGTCCCAGGATTAATCACTCGTAGCAGCACTACTCAATCGATATAGACGAACTCACAAACAATGTCTCTTTTTGCCACACCGACGTAGTAGCCCAACTGCAGGAAGGCGTCGGCCACAAGCTAAGCACCTGATTTCAGAAAGAATGCCCATAATTTGTTACTAAAACGCAACAAATTACTAGTACAAAAAACACTAAAACTTGTTGACATGTCAGCTACTGGTCACGAACTGGGTGTACCTAGCATTTTGGGCATGCAGTCCGCCTGGTCTGGTCATGCCTTTGGAACGTGAACTAGACAGGGGCCAACGGTACTGCACAACAGAAGCGGGAATGTTGACCCGCTCGCTTTGCATCGATCGACCGACGTAGTACTCGAACCCGCCCGGGGCGTAGTCATGAGCGCGCCCACGTACCCGGACCCGCCCCGTCGGCGGCACGTGTGTCTGACGGGTTCCGTTGCTTACGGTGAACTGGTCAAGCTATTTGGCGCCGAACATCTTATATTTGCTGATCCACACGTGTCGCATCGTATATTTGTCGGGCTGTTGTCTTTGACGTACAATGTGAGTTTAGCCATCTTATATCCATCCGATATCCATCCAACGAACATCAAGGCCTTAAACAATGCCCAAGCGACTCAAGAACATCTAGAATCGATAGAATCAAGTTTCAAACACCACTCTGCAAAGACCGGACAACCTTACACAAAAGAAGGCATAACTTTTATGAGAAGAGCAGGTACAAGACACTCTAACATAGATGAAGAAACTAACCCTCCAGAGAACTCCGCCTCCTCTCGCCGGTCGTCATACACCATCGGAACCCGACATAGAAATTTCGACTCCACACCAACAAACAAGGTGAGGTAATCCCAAAGTAAAGAAATACACTTCAGAAAGCCTCAATTAGAATCTAAATCGAGTTAATTTACCTAAATGAAGGCTAAAGTTCGAGTAACTAACATAGCATTTATCGAAAATATATCTCATACTCTAGTGAAACAGATCCATGTATAAACACTCACCAGATTTAAATATCTAAGAAATCATGAGTTATGTTAGAAATGAAGATCTACAATGGAAAAGGCGGGCTCCATGTTCACGGTTAACCTCGGTTTATGATAATAATTTGTTTTGACGCTATAATAATACTTCATATTTGGTGCCCAACATTAGCTTTTAATTTCCTCGTTACATCTAGTTCATGTTTGAGTAGTGAAAGTTCAAATAGCCACGAAGAACAAAACAACATGAACTAGAATGTGGTATACACGAATATCTCCATCGAAACCAATAGACTATCTTCTTTAGGAGAAACATAAAATGGGCAAAAAAACAAGATTAAACTTCTTAAAAAATATTTTTTGTGCCACGAAAAGATGAACACCGTCAATTCTCAACATAGCATCTTTGACCGTATGATTCAAAAAACAAAAACAAGATGACAATAACATGTCCATTCAGATTCCACCAGATTAAAGCACAAAGAGTAGGCTTTCCGCCCGGCTATCGGCGACATCGTCGGTCTTATGCGCCTCCGATGCCCTTCTGGGCCTTGGAGAGGGGCGGCGGACCCCGGCCTCTCGCCGGTGAGAGGGTTCTCGTTTACTGTTTTTGTAGTTCTTGTGTTTTTATCCCGGTGGTGAAACGGAAGTCACCTCCCGGTGTCACAATAAGCTACTCTCCGTCATATCCCGCTCTCGTGGTGCATCCAGCGCTAGTTGAGGACGCGTGAAGTTGTGTGTCTGTCAGATCTCCTCGGGTATTGTTTGTTTTGTCTTTGTCTATGCGGTTGCAAGTCAGATTATTTCGATCTACGGTTCTCATATTTAACGGTGGTAGCTGCTCTGGTGCGCTTGTCCTTTGGTGTCTTAGCACGACGACTTCATTATGTCTACTACAACAAACTCTCCTACGACAAGCTTTGTATGACTATGCTGAAGGAGAGGCGAGGACAGCGACGCGCCTTCTGCTCGCTCCAGTGTTCGTAGTTATCGCAGGTGGTCGAATGACCTAGTTATAATTTTTATTACTTTTTGGATCTTTTATACAAGTGTGGATGATTCATAAATTGGTGGTCTTTTCGTAAAAAAAACACAAAATATTTTTCCAAGGATTTCATTCAATGAAAGAAATCTTATGGGGAGTATATCTATGAGTTTGCATTCAATAATTAATCGAAGATCCCTTGCACGGAGTAGAAGATTTCATAGAGAATATTTTCCCTCAAAAGCAAAATCTTTTGAATTGGGTAAAAGATTTTTTTTCATTTTTGCCTTTCGTGATACGTGTGGGATATCCAATTTACCTGTCATGATATCGTACCCATAAGTATGCACCACGTGGAAACTTTTGTGGTTGACTTTGCAATGGGTGGTGTGGGCACGTGCAAGTGGAGTACGAAAGTGGAATCCCGAAACGTATAAAGCGGTACTTGTAGGAAAACACACAGGAGAAAGTATAGAAGCAAGGGGTTTATGAGGAGTGAGAGAGGGTGTGCGCACGGCCGCAAAAGGTAGTTATCGATTTGATCTGTCAGATGAGACATCTCTTTTGTGGAATGGGGCTCCTTATCTTCTCTCTTCCACCTCCGGAATTAAACAAGTGTTGTCGCGTTATTTGCGTTAATTTTTTTGATAAAAAGAATCTACTGATATCACATATAAATCAATTACATGTAGCCTCCGCATTTATGACATTCCCGTAAATATAAAAAATACACACATCTACAAAAGAAAATAAAAAGAGAGAGACCTGATCAATCAGTCACGTGTATTTTTGTCAGATTGTTATCACGAACTGATCATCACTCCGGAGAACTTTTATATATGTCCTCTCGGGTCGGTGCCGACTCGAAACACGTCGAACTTGTGCATGACGACGCCATTTTGCCCTGACACCAACGTCCGCCGCCGCCGTTGTCCAAGCGTGCTTCTCCGATAGTAGCGGGAAGACGGAGAAAATTGCACATAACAACAACCTTTCGTGCAAAAGTTGCACAAAACACAGAAATCAAACACCTTTTGCGGCTAGCCGCAGCTTTTCGCTTAATAAGTTGCATCTAGCACAAAGCATTGATTTACATGCTTAACAGTTAACTAACATAAGTATTTTTTTTTATTTTTTTTTTTGAGAAACACGGTACAAACGCAGACGCTCACATACACGCGCGCACACTCACACCTATTAACGCACACACGCACACCCTACCCCTATGAGCACCTCCGAAATACTGAGCCGGCGGATCGAGTCTTGAGATTGACGAAGTCACCACGGGCGCCTCGCTGTCGACGGGAACGTCGCCTCCCACTGAAGGAATATTCCGGCTAAATGCAACACACAGACATCAAATGTGGGATTTGAACTCTGGTGAGCTGGGTGTACAACCACCCTGCTAACCATCCAACCACAGGTTGGTTTGCTAACATAAGTATTTAATTATACAAGAATCTACATCATCTATATTATTTGATGGTTGGATCTAAAATTTATGGCTAATACTTAACACGACAATTATAGACGTGTTACCGAGTAATCTAGATTGACACGATTAATTTGGAATACTCTCAACATAAAAGACGTTACTACAAAATAATCATGTACGCATACATTTTTTTAGTGGTCTGTTTGATCCGTTTTAGACTCTCATAGTTTTATATTTTTCGCTACAAAAACAACTCTCATGTTTGATCGGACGTGAAGAGTGTGTATTGATATTAAAACTAGAGTAAAATCCATCATTAGTACTCGAACTTATCGAGCAAAATCAGTAACTGATTTTGCTCGATAAGTTCGAGTACTAATGATGAATTTTACTCTTAAAACTAGCGTGTCAAGATATTATACTAGCCGAGTCCGTAAAAAAAAGCTCAAACAGGGAGAGATGTCCATGTGCGGGTTGTTCAAACTAATTAGCTTATGTGTGGGTGTATGTCATGACATGGTGACGGTGATACATTGTAAAAATTGAAATCTGGTCAGTAAACATAAACGATGTCGTAACCTAATCAACTGCCTTTGTTATAATATATATATATATATCATAATTTGATGATATACAGTGTAAAAAATACAAAAATACAGTATAATGATCCTGGGCCCACACGTCAGATTCTTGTTAAGCCCCTAAATCACTGCTTTGGGATAGATGCAACTTATTAAGCGAAAAGCTGGGGCTAACCGCAAAAGGTGTTTGATTTCTGTGTTTTGTGCAACTTTTACACTAAAAGTTGGTGTTATGTGCAATTTTCTCGGGAAGACGGGACAAAACGCCGGGACGGCGGCGAGCAGGGGCGTGCGTCGCCGTTTCCCAAGTTAAAAAACCTGTTCGTGCATGAACGATTATTCGAGAACCTCCGTAGCAAATGAAATGACGCCGTGGAATGACCAGATCACTCGCCCAGTGCCCCACTGTACTGATTCCTACTTCTCGATCCCGGTGGATATCGTCGAGGTTGCATTGGAATCTCCTGTCCTGCCCAGGTAGTACGACGTACTCCTCGTCCCTTCCGCCCTCCTTCGCGTGTGCCTCTTCTTTTCCAGTGAGCCGGCCGGTTCTAATTTGGCCCGACTACGTGTTAACGAATCTACCAATGCCCACCACGAAATTCCTGCTCAAACTTTCCGGTCTCCGCTAGTGCGTATGGCTGCGGGAACGGTTTTCTTCGGGTTAAACAATACGCACAAGAGCTACGGTCCAGGAAGCAACTATGAAACACCGTACATACAACTAGCCGGTCCGAATCAAAGGCTGTGTGGTTTTCCCACGGTCCACACCTTCAACTTACACTGACGGGGACTACTCGATGCGTGGAGACACTTGTGTGTTGTGTGTGTGTGTCCTTACTAGATGCCACTCGATGCTTGGCCAGTTGCCGTTGCTTGCTCACCCGGCGTCGGGCCCGGCACCGGGCGAGCCAACTTGGATACAATGCTGCCTGCATGATCATTAATACTACTGGTACACTGATTCCTTTCATCTCATAGATGTGATGCTTCCATTACACGGTAAGGATGCCCCCAACCTTCCTGGCCACTCTGCTGATACGCGAGTGAAAAAGGATGCAGGCTAGGCGCGAAACGGCGTCAGTCAGCGTGTGTGCGTGTCCAGTGTTGTTGGGAGGTCCACAGTGGGACTGATCGATCCACCCGGTCGTGCTGATAAAAGCTTTTCCCGTCATTACCGTCAGCAGCGTTGACGCGTTTTCGTATTTTTACTGACTCGATACCACCGAGTTAATCTGGCCATCCGTACGGACATGACATGACAACCGACTTAATTCCTCGACTGGCGCGTGCAGAGGTGATGATGCCCAGAACTCAACAGGAATACTCCCAGGATACTGCTACTCCGGTATGTATGCAGCCGAGGTTCAGAAGAGAGAGCGGTAGTCGCCGATGTATAGTGTGGTATACATACCGTACGTACACGTAAACAACTGTAGTGGTATACATACCGGAAGAGGATGAACAGCGACAGCAGGGGCACCCAAAGAAATCCTAGCAAGGATTCCTCTCACTTCCTTGGCTTGTTGAATACATATATTCCTCCGTATAAGCATTCACCTCCAGCCATACATACAACATGCATGCATTTGGTCCATCGCCGGCACATGGAAAAGAAACATACTAGCCCAAAACAAAGAAGAAGAAAACTCGCCGGCGGTGCCTGCGGCTGCTTTCTTTCGAATATGCCGGTGGAACCTACCAATCGCCAAAAAAGGAACGTGGCCATTTCCATGGCACTCTACTTTGCATGTAAAGTGGCAGTACCATATCATATTGTAATTTGTAAATCCGTGATCATCATTCTTTTTTATTTAAGTCCCAGGATTAATCACTTGTTTCCATGGCACTCTACTGACGCTCGATATAGACAAATCTCGTCGATCGGAGCCCAACTGCAGGAAGCCGTCGGCCACAAGTTAAGCACCGGCACTAGCTTAAGACTTGGTCTTTAAGATTTTGAGGTCGACTCTATTTCCTTGGCATCGTCCTCCACGCCTTGCGTCCGTCTTCGTCAAGCCAAGCCGTTTTCAACCTCGCCCCGGCAATCCCGACCTCCCCGACTCGGCGTCACCCCCGGCTTCACCGACCTCGGCGTCACCCCCGGCTTCCCCGACTCGGCGTCACCTCCGCCTTCCCCGACCTCGGCGTCGCCCCCGGCTTCCCCGACTCGGCGTCACTCCCGACTGGTACGGAAGATTCTGAAGACAGGCGCAAGCAGACAAGACAAGGACGCACGCCACACGGGTTCTGCCTGCCATGAGTGTGACCAGGCGTGGCTACAGTGCCGGTGATGTGACTAGAGTACAACTCATGATGCAGTGAACAGTGTTGACAAGATCCCAGTAGTCATGTCGTCTACAGTGCCGGAATAGTGTCACGTGGGCCATCTCTTGTCCCCTGGGCTCCTCCTATATAAGGAGCACCAGGGGGAAGGCCGAAGGGAGGGAGCCACACACACCCATGGCCACGGCCGGCCAAGCCACGGGCTGCTCTCTTCCCCCCTTGGCTCTCTTTCTCCCCCAAAGCCTCTTAGAGGTAACTCGGTTCTGCTCGTGGAGCATCCTGTACACCGCATATGCTAAGAGAAGAAATACACAAAGTAGGCTAGATGCTGCAGTAGGTGTGTTATCTCCTCACGAGAGCCCCGAAGCAGGGTAAATCCCCGTGTCCGCGTGTTCATCTGTGTGTGCTTCTCAGCGCGCTATCCCTCCCCGAATCCCCTAGCGTCCATCCGGCCCCACAAATTAGCCTACCCGTAGGCATCTGTCTGTTCACCACGATGACAGTTGGCGCCCACCGTGGAGCATCAGTGGCGCTTGCTGGACTAATTTCGGACGGGACCTTCTTCATCGACTCGGGGACTCGACATCATCATGGTCCCCACACTCCAACTCGCTGCCACACGCAGAGGCCGTTCCGACCTACACCAGCGCTCGCCGTCGACAGATCCCGGGTAACTCCCCGACAGTTGCCCGGGTCATGTCGGCTCCGTCGATCCCGACCGCACCAATGCTCCGTGAGTATCTTCGTCTGTATCATGCAATTGGCCAGTCTTGAGAGTAACTCGGAGACTGCCCCTTCGTGCCTAATTTAGCTGTTAACCCGGGAGCGAGAGGTCGTAACCCGGGGACTGCCATGTTATGTTATCTGTATATTTTCCCCGGGGGCAAGATGTCTTGACCCGGGGACTGGCTCACCGGTCAGTTGTGCTCTTCATCCTAAGTCGGTAGAGCAACTCAGAAATCAATTTATCTGTATGCGTGTGGTTTGTGTCTATTAGTTCCAAGTTATTTGCATGTCGGCACCCCGAGATGAACTCGGGGACTGCCCCGTTGTCTGTATGCATGCTTTCTTTCTGTATCGTCTGTATGCCGGCGTCTCGAGGTGAAACTCGGGAACTGCCTTGTATATTTTATATGTGTATTGTCCGTGTGCCGAATTAGCTTTCAACCTTGCTTCAAAGTTAAGTAATGTATGCTAGGTGAAATAATCTTGTGACTCGACTGACAAATGCCCAAAGTGGTAGTCAAGAGCAAAGATAGTGGAAAATGGTAGACACGAAAACGAACTCGGGGACTCGGTCTAAAAAATAATTCGGCATATGTTGTCTGTGTGTTTTCCCCGGAGCACGATGTCTTGACCCAGGGACCGGCCCGCCAGTGCATTCTATTCTTTCCGCTAGATCTCTGAAATTAACTCGGGGACTCGGTGAAAACCGAGTCGGCACCCTAATGCCTAGCTCGGCAGCTCGGCGTAATTTCTGTCTCGAGTTAAATTTAGTTTGACTTGTTAAATAGAGCAGTCGCTCCTGTTGGATATTTATTATGCATGCATACCTGGACTAACATTGAAAGGTGATGTCGGTGTTACCGAGAGAGTATTCATCTCAAAGGTCTTGATCATGTCGGTTATCTCGGATCCATCTTATTATTATTATTGTCTCATTGTATATCACGGATAGTATTTGGTATCGGCTTGCCGAGGTATAATGACATATCATACCAAGTTGTCGTTTATGTCGGTTCGCCACTGTATCACGGCATCCTTCCATATCCCAGATCGCCGTTTATGTCGGTTCGCCACTGTACCACGGCATCCTTCCATATCCCGGATCGCCGTTTATTTCGGTTTGCCACAGTATCACGGCATCTTTCCATATCCCAGATCATCGTTTGTGTTGGTTTATCAAAGGCAACGTGTGTATTGTGCCCAGAGTGGCCGAGATACCCTTATGTCAAACCAGCAGAGTCTGGAGACATTTATGTCGGAAGTGCCCAGAGTGGCTACCGGACATCCGAGACACCCGAGATACCCTTATGTCAAACCAGCAGAGTCTGGAGACATCTATGTCGGAAGTGCCCAGAGTGGCTACCGGACATACGAGACACCCGAGATACCCTTATGTCAAACTAGCAGAGTCTGGAGACATCTATGTCGGTAAGTGCCCAGAGTGGCTACCGGACATCCGAGACACCCGAGATACCCTTATGTCAAACCAGCAGAGTCTGGAGACATCTATGTCGGTAAGTGCCTAGAGTGGCTACCGGACATTCGAGACACCCGAGATACCCCTATGTCAGACCAGCAGTGGCTGAAGACATCTATGTCGGTAAAACGCCCAGAGTGGCTAAGGAACCGGCATATGATTGTATTTTTGCAGGTACCAGGAGGAGTGCGTGAAGATGGTGGTGTTATTATCTTTCTAAGTCTGCGCGCGACTCTGCGAGTCCCCCGCAGCCTCGGGGACTAATGTCGGGGATGTAATCCCCGGTACCCTAAGGTTATGGTGTTGCCATGGTTATGTTCGGATGAAGAGATGCGACTCGGGCCGTCATAAGTGCTCTCCCGGCCAGTCTAAGTTGGGGATGGGCCGGCCAAGTTATCTCCAACCTCGACTTCCACCTTGCCGACTCCACCAAGCCGTCTTCAACCTCGCCCCGGCAGTCCCGACCTCCCCGACTCGGCGTCACCCCCGGCCTCCCCGACTCGGCGTCGCCCCCGGCGTCCCCGACTCGGCGTCGCCCCCGGCTTCCCCGACCTCGGCGTCGCCCCCGGCTTCACCGACTCGGCGTCACCTCCGGCTTCCCCGACTCGGCGTCACCTCCGGCTTCCCCGACTGGTACGGAAGATTCTGAAGACAGGCGCAAGCAGACAAGACAAGGACGCGCGCCGCACGGGTTCTGCCTGCCATGAGTGTGACCAGGCGTGGCTACAGTGCCGGTGATGTGACTAGAGTACAACTCATGATGCAGGGAACAGTGTTGACAAGACCCCAGTAGTCATGTCGGTTACAGTGCCGGAATAGTGTCACGTGGGCCATCTCTTGTCCCCTGGGCTCCTCCTATATAAGGAGCACCAGGGGGAAGGCCGAAGGGAGGGAGCCACACACACCCACGGCCACGGCCGGCCAAGCCACGGGCTGCTCTCTTCCCCCCTTGACTCTCTTTCTCCCCCAAAGCCTCTTAGAGGTAACTCGGTTCTGCTCGTGGAGCATCCTGTACACCGCATATGCTAAGAGAAGAAATACACAAAGTAGGCTAGATGCTGCAGTAGGGGTGTTATCTCCTCACGAGAGCCCCGAAGCAGGGTAAATCCCCGAGTCCGCGTGTTCATCTGTGTGTGCTTCTCAGCGCGCTATCCCTCCCCGAATCCCCTAACGTCCATCCGGCCCCACAAATTAGCCTACCCGTAGGCATCTGTCTGTTCACCACGACGACACTTTTCCAGGTGAGCGAAAAAACAAGAGGATAGGGTCGCTCTTGGGGTTTTTTTTTCTCGTGAGGAAAAAGAAGAGCGGTTTGGTAAATAAAAAAGAATTCTAATAATTGGGGTCCAGCTTAAGACCAAGCTAGTCCTTAAGCATTGTGGGGAATTTGATTTGCTATAGCACAAAGAGTAGGGCTCGCCTTATGGTCTACTCAAGACATAAGCATTGGAGACGCTCTTAGATAAGATGTCTGTTGTTGCTGGTGGTAACTTAGAAAAACAATGGATGATATGGACTTGGGGAGTGATACGTCTCCAACGTATCTATAATTTCTTATGTTCCATGCTATATTATACCAAGTTATTACATGTTTTATATGCATTTTATATAGTTTTATGCATTTTCTGGGACTAACCTATTAACAAGATGCCACAGTGCCAGTTTCCTGTTTTCTGCTGTTTTTGGTTTCAGAAAAGTACTTAAGAAAATATTCTCGGAATTGGACGATTTATTTTCTGAAATCAGTTTTTCATCGGGAACGTTCCAGAAAGCCGAATACGAGACGAAGTGGGCCACCGAGGCGGCGCCACCACGTGCTCGCGCGGCAGCATCCCTGGCCGCGCGAGGACCAGGTGTGGGCCCCTCGGGGCGCCACCGACTTCGCCCTTTCGCCTACAAATACTCCCCAGACTAAAAACCCTAACACGGTGTTCATATTTTCCTCCACGGGTCCCGAGCCGCCGCCGTCGTCAACACCAATTCGGGAGAGATCAGAACTTCTCCCCGGCACCCTACCGGGAGGGGGAATCGCCACCGGAGGCCTCTACGTCGCCCTGACCGCCTCCGGACTGATGCGTGAGTAGTCTACCCTTGGACTACGGGTCCATAGCAGTAGCTAGATGCTTGTCTTCTCCTCTTGTGCTATCATGTTTAGATCTTGTGAGCTGCCTATCATGATCAAGATCAACGTTATGTAATACTTCATGTTGTGTTTGCTGGGATCCGATGAATATTGAGTACTAAAGTTATTGCTTCATAATATATCATGTGTGTGCTATTTACTGATCTTGCATGCTCTCCGTTACTTGTGTATGCTCTGGCCAAGTAGATGCTTGTGACTCCAAGAGGGGGTATTTATGCTCGATAGTAGGTTCATGTCTCTATTAAATCTGGGGTGGTGACAGCTAGCTCTAAGGTTGTAGATGTACTGTTGCTACTAGGGATAAAACAGTAGTACTTTGTCTAATGATGATGTTACTTACTTACTTTACACACAGTGCTTAAGGCGATAATCTGTTGCATGCAACTTAATACTGAAAGGGGTGCGGACGCTAACCGGAAGGTGGATTATTAGTCATAGATGCGGTTGGAACGGTCTATGTATATTGTTGTTATGCCCGAATGAATCTCACACTAGACATCATAACGTTGGTATATGCATTGGTTTGCTCATCATTATTCTATCAATTGCCCAGCTGTAATTTGTTTACCCGCATGAATGTTATTATTATTTATGGAGAGACACCACTAGTGAACTGTGGACCCCGGTCCTTCTCTTTAATCTGATAAACCACAAACTGCAAACCTGTTACTTTCTGCAAACAAACATCTTTCTTCCACACATACGTTTAATCCTTTGTTACAACAAGCCGGTGAGATTGACAACCTCACCGTTAAGTTGGGGCAAAGTATCTTGATTGTGTTGTGTGCAGGTTCCACGTCACCTACGTCCCAGGAAGCATTTTCTGGCGCCCTTACGTCGCAGATTTTTCTGGCGCCGTTGACACCTCGGGGGAATTCATTATTTCCTACTGGTTCGATAACCTTGGTTTCACGACTGAGGGAAACTTGCTGCTGCACTACTTCATACCTTCCTCTTGGGGTCTCCCAACAACACACCCACCGTGTGCATCAAGCATTTTTCTGGCGCCGTTGCCGGGGAAATAAGAATTCCTTTGAAGACCTTCACACTCCTCCGTCAACTTCGTTGCCGGTGATTTGAAGATTCTTCTACGAGGGGAGTTTTCGCACTTCCAATTTTTTTATTTTGTTATTGTCTTGCTTAGTTTATTTTCATTACTGTCTTGTTTGCTTAATATAAAAAATACAAAAAAATTAGTTACTTGCATTACTTTGTTTATTTCGGTTTGTTATTTAAGTTGCTGAAAATGGGTAGTCCTGAAGTTGAAGTTCGTTCGTTTAAACAACAAGGAGGAGAAAGTTTAAAAGATGCTTGGTATAGGATAAATGATGCTCATAAAAAATGCACTAAAAAGCACTCTACTTTAATCCTGCATAGGAATTTTTATGTTGGTATCTCTAGTTGGTATAGGTATGTTCTTGATACTCTTACGGGGGGTAACTTTCTTGATACACCTGCTTTTGAATCCTGCAATTTAATTGAAAGTTTGGTAGGGGCACCACCCCTTACTAAAGAAGTTAAAACTGAGATCAATTTGGAAGATATTATTAAAAGGTTGGATTCTATGGAGAAAACTTTTCTTGATAATACTAGCAAGGGTAATGAATCAATAGATGACATTAATGGAAGAATCACTGCTTTAGAAACTAGCAACACCCTTGATACTCATAATCATAGAATTGATGAATTAGAAGATGCTATGGAGACCTTAAGTTCAACCTTTGCCTCTATTAAAACTAAGAAAGATAAGGCTTTTGTAGGAAGAGAGCAAAAGTTTATTTATATTCCCAAACCCAAACCTCCCAATATGACTAAAAGTGATGGTTTACATAATAGGACACACTCATGGATACCAAAAACACCTATTACAGCCAACCATGTTTTGGAGGAAATTATTGGTGTTGATGCTTCATCTCTTGATAATAGTTGAGTTTTGCTTTCTGTGCCTAGCTGAAAAGCGTTAAACAAAAGCGCTTATGGGAGACAACCCACTTTTATTTCCTGTTATTTTATTTTGTTTGTGTCAAGGACTTGTCCTACCTCTGTAGCAATTCCTTTGTATATTTATTTTATTGCATTGTTGTGTCAAGATAAGCCTCTAGTTGAAAGTTCATGCTAAATTTGGATTCCAGCGCAGAAACAGTTTTCTGCTGTCCACCGTTTAATTCGTAACTCCTCACAGAAAAATCCAAATAATCTGCCCTTTTTTGTGCGTAATCCTCAGATATATATATGCAACTTTCATTAGTTTTGAGTTTTCTGATCTGAGCAAGTTAAGTGCCTTGAAAAAATTCGTCTTTACGGACTGTTCTGTTTTTGACAGATTCTGCCATTTATTTTGCAATGCCTCTTTTGCTATTTTGATTGGATCTTTTTATCCTATGAAGTATCAGTGGCTGTAGCTAATGTCCAGTAGCATTGGTAGCAATTGTGTTCCTACAGAATATCATAATTTTTCGTGCACTAACTCTCTAATGAACTTTACTCTAAGTTTGGTGTGGAGTAAATTTTCAAGGATCAAGAGAGAAGGATGATATGATGTGATCAAGAGGATTGTAAAGCCAAAGCTTGGGGATGCCCCGGTGGTTCATCCCCAACATATTTCAAGAAGACTCAAGCGTCAAAGCTTGGGGATGCCCAAGGCATCCCCTTCTTAATCAACAAACTATCAGGTCCTTTCTAGTGAAACTATATTTTAATTCCGCCACTTCTTATGTGCTTTTCTTGAAGCGTCGGTTTGTTTTTGTTTTTGTTTTTGTTATTTTCATTCTCTGAATAAAATGGATCCTAGCATTCCTTTGTGGGAGAGAGACACGCTCCGCTTTTTCTTATGAATACTCGTATTCTTCACTTATATTTGTTGAGTATTCTTCTATGTTACTTCAATGCTTTCTAGCTCTTGTTTTTCATGCATCTCTTGCTAGAGCTTTTAGCTTTATTATATCATACTCTCATATCTCATTGTTTAATTACTTGGAGAGTTTATCGTTTAAATAAGTTGATTGGTGTTTGGTTGAGAACAGAAAATGCTAAATGTGGTAGATGGTATAAAGAAAGATATACATGCTCTTATGGATTGTTATCTTGCATGTTGTGGTGCTTGGCAATTGTTTTGAGATCTCAAGTAGATCATGTTTAAGCTTTTACATCATGTAGTTAAAACCTATTAGTGAGGAACTACCGTAAAACTTGCTGAAATTTGGTTTGCATGTTTGGTATCTCTAAGGTCCAGATATTTTCTAATTAAAGTGTTTGAACAACAAGGAAGACAATGTAGAGTTTTATAATGCTTGCAATATGTTTTTATATACGTCTTGTTGTCATAGTTTATACTTGTGTTTGCTTCAAACAACCTTGCTAGACAAAGCCTTGTACTGAGAGGGAACGCTTCTCGTACATCCATAATCGTTGAGCCAAAACCTATGCCATTTGTGTCCACCATACCTACCTACTACATGGTATGTCCTGCCATTCCAAGTAAATACTTCATGTGCTACCTTTTATTCAAAATTTATTATCCCTTATTTGTGTCAATGTTTATTAGCTCATGAGTAAGTATGTGGTGTTACGGATATCAACCTTGTCATTTGCTTTTAGACAGACTTTCACCAACCGGAGTAGTGGCATATACACCGCTTATCCATTAACTTTGCAAAAAGAGCTGGCAAATGGGGTGCCCAGTCCCAATTAATTACAATTTTAACCGCTGCATTCTCTTCACATTTTTGCCCTGATCTAATCAGCCAAGCAATGATACTAGTTCTAAACTACATGTGTAAACAAAAGAGAAAAGAGGGATGATCTGCCCTTGGGTAGAAATAACGTCCTTCATGGGAGCCGCTTTTAAGAAAGTCTGGTTGACAAGGGGGTAGAGTGCCCATTATCATTCGTTGACAACGACAAACACCGCTCAAAACTTACTTTTATACTCTCTATATGATTTAAAAAACCTATAAAACTAAGAAGCTCTAGCACATGATTGTATCCCTGCTTCCCTCTGCGAAGGGCCTATCTTTTACTTTATGTTGAGTCAGTTTACATACTTCTTTCTATCCCCGAAGCAAACACTTGTGTCAACTGTGTGCAACAATTCTTATATGCTTACTTATTGCACTTGTTATATTTCTTTGTGTTGACAACTATCTATATGATATACATGTTCAAAAGTTGAAAGCCAATGCTGAAACTTATATCTTCCTTTGTATTGCTTCAATGCTCTTTTGGTTAGATAATATTGCTTTATGAGTTAAATCTTATGCAAATCTTTTTGATGCTTGTTTGAAAGTACTATTCATGAAAAGTTTTACTTATATGATGTTGTTGTTTACTCCTTGTTTATTTGTTAGCAAACTATAGATCATTGCCTTGAGTCACTTCATTCATAACATGAGCCTTATATTATATTATGATCAAGATTGTGTTTAAGCAGATCACTTCAGAAATTATTCTTCTTTTATCGTTCTTGCCTACTCGGGACGAGTAGAACTAAGCTTGGGGATGTTGATACGTCTCCAACGTATCTATAATTTCTTATATTCCATGCTATATTATACCAAGTTATTACATGTTTTATATGCAGTTTATATAGTTTTATGTATTTTCTGGGACTAACCTATTAACAAGATGCCACAGTGCCAGTTCCCTGTTTTCTGCTGTTTTTGGTTTCAGAAAAGTACTTAAGGAAATATTCTCGGAATTGGACGATTTCTTTTCTGAAGTCAGTTTTTCATCGGGAACGTTCTAGAAAGCCGAACACGAGACGAAGTGGGCCACCGAGGCGGCGCCACCACGTGCTCGCGCGGCAGCACCCCTGGCCGCGCGAGGACCAGGTGTGGGCCACTCGGGGCGCCACCGACTTCGCCCTTTCGCCTACAAATACCCCCCAGACTAAAAATCCTAACACGGTATTCATATTTTCCTCCACGGGTCCCGAGCCGCCGCCGTCGTCAACACCAATTCGGGAGAGATCAGAACTTCTCCCCGGCACCCTGCCGGGAGGGGGAATCGCCACCGGAGGCCTCTACGTCGCCATGACCGCCTCCGGACTGATGCGTGAGTAGTCTACCCTTGGACTACGGGTCCATAGCAGTAGCTAGATGGTTGTCTTCTCCTCTTGTGCTATCATGTTTAGATTCTGCCTATCATGATCAAGATCACCGTTATGTAATACTTCATGTTGTGTTTGCTGGGATCCGATGAATATTGAGTACTAAAGTTATTGCTTCATAATATATCATGTGTGTGCTATTTAATGATCTTGCATGCTCTCCGTTACTTGTGTATGCTCTGGCCAAGTAGATACTTGTGACTCCAAGAGGGGGTATTTATGCTCGATAGTAAGCTCATGTCTCTATTAAATCTGGGGTGGTGACAGCTAGCTCTAAGGTTGTAGATGTACTATTGCTACTAGGGATAAAACAGTAGTACTTTGTCTAAGGATGATGTTACTTACTTACTTTACACACAGTGCTTAAGTCGATAATCTGTTGCATGCAACTTAATACTGAAAGGGGTGCGGACGCTAACCGGAAGATGGATTATTAGTCATAGATGCGGTTGGAACGGTCTATGTATATTGTTGTAATGCCCGAATGAATCTCACACTAGACATTATAACGTTGGTATATGCATTGGTTTGCTCATCATTATTCTATCAATTGCCCAGCTGTAATTTGTTTACCCGCATGAATGTTATTATTATTTATGGAGAGACACCACTAGTGAACCGTGGACCCCGGTCCTTCTCTTTAATCTGATAAACGACAAACTGCAAATCTGTTACTTTCTGCAAACAAACATGTTTCTTCCACACATACGTTTAATCCTTTGTTACAACAAGCCGGTGAGATTGACAGCCTCACCGTTAAGTCGGGGCAAAGTATCTTGATTGTGTTGTGTGCAGGTTCCACGTCACCTACGTCACAGGAAGCATTTTCTGGCGCCCTTACGTCGCAGATTTTTCTGGCGCCGTTGACACCTCGGGGGAATTCATTATTTCCTACTGGTTTGATAAACTTGGTTTCACAACTGAGAGAAACTTGCTGCTGCACTACTTCATACCTTCCTCTTGGGGTCTCTCAACAACACACCCACCGTGTGCATCAGGAAGAAATTCAATTAAAGGTAGGGAATGAAGAAGTGAAAAACATGCACGCGATGCCCCTTCACGCATGTACATGATATTTTACTCCGTAGATGACCGCACCGTACGACACTTACACTTGTTGCTTGACGGTTGCCGATACTACCGTGCTCGATTTGTAGTACTCCCTCCGTTTCAGATATAAAATATTGTACGTGTTGTGCATGTCATATAGATTCACACTAAAGTAAGCATAAATATACATTAAAATATCTAAATATAAGTTTGGACTTGTATATTTGAAAAAAGACTAAAATATTTTATACTAAATGATTAACAAGAGAAAGACATGATGGAGGCGCTATGTAATCAAATCAAGTGGTCACGTGCTGGGTGTGCCTAGCAATTAGGCCATGCAGTCGGCCTGGTCACGACTTTGGAACGTGAACCAGAGGGGGGGGCTACTGCACTACTCAGTACTCACTGGGACCTCGGATCAGAGCCGATACTGCACAACATAAACGGGGATGTTGACCGCTCGCTTTGCAATTTGCATCCACCAAAAAGTAGAGTAATGATAGGGCCCACCTAGCGGAACCCACCAGTCAGTGGCACGTCCCCTGACGGGTTCCGTTGGTTTTGGTGAACTGATGGTCAAGCAATTTGGCGCCGAACATTCGTATTTGTTGGTTCACATGTGTCAGTTTTGGCGTATCGCATATTTCCCCGCGGATACTGTGTTTCAGGCTCTCCTGGGGACAGGTGCGAGTGTTGAATACGTCTGTGTAGTGTGCACACAAGTAGAACAGCGCAAGTGTAAAACTTGCGAATCATTTGCCGCGAAAAAATGACATACAAAGATAAGAGCATCTGCAGCTCGTGGCTCCCAATATGAGATCCGGCAACTGTATGAGATGGATGATGTGAAAACTATTGTAACAACTGTCTCTAGTTTTCTTTCTACATGATTAGCAAATAAAAGGTGATAAACAACTGTCTCTAGTTTTCTTTCTATCTCCAAGTTGTGCTTTTTCCACTTCATTTTGAACGATCGACATCCGTATGTTAACCCCACTTCATACGAATATTTTTTTTAAACAATATGTAAAATATATCTTGTACTATGGTGAAATAGATCCGATTATAAACAATAACTATACTTAGCTTGCTAGAGTTAAGAAATGATATGTTCTAATGGGAAAAGCATACTTCATTTTCACCATTAACCTCGATTCATGATAATAATTTATATTTTGTAACTAATAATGATATTAGCTTTTGATTGCTTATTTTGTGTTTAGTTCCTCTTTGAGTTGTGAGAATAAACATGCACGAAGAAGCAGGGCCGGGCCGGCAAATTTTGGGGCCCTGTGCCAAATTTTAGAATGGGCCCTACTTATAAAATGTTGAAAGTCATGCACAGCAACAAGCCATTGGAGTTACTATCCTACAAGATTACTGACTATAATTTATTTTAAACGGGTAACAATGTTTTATTTTATTAGAAAAATAGGAGAGAATGACCGGTTATTTAGTTGGGGAACCGGCCAAAAACGTTACAAGTGCACTCCGGCAGAGTGCACTAAATATGGAGAACCAAATATAAGAAGTTGGGCTTTAGGGAGGTCTTTTGTCGTCTAAATTTTTAGCTTTCGATAGAGATGCTCTTAACGGTTCCCCCACTGATGGCTCAAATTGTTCACTCAATGGTTAGTAAAAGATAAAAGCAAACCCAAAAATGTATCTAGTTTTAACCAAAATTAAAGATATGTATGCTAGTGCAATGGACCAACCAGAAAAATGAAGCGTGGAGTTACAGCTATTCGCTGGTATGACAAATCCAAAGATGTATGCTACTAATTAATTTGGAGGAGCTACTAGATTAAAGAAATACGCCTACGACGTAGCACAATTATTTCCTCGGTCTGATGCCGTGCATGCTTCAGCTGTACTTATTCGTGAGCTCGGGGATCAAATTCAGGCCGATGCAATTTTTTTTGATAGAAGTATTGTTTGTGTGTATCGAACTATGGGCCCCCCAAAAAATGGGGCCCTGTGCGGTCGGCACACTCCGCACAGCCCTTGGCCCGGCCCTGCGAAGAAGAAGACAACACGAACTAGACAACACGAAGAAGAATTTGTCGTCACGGAAACTTAAAACCGGCACAAACACTGACGAGGGGTGTCCTCATCAATACCCATAGTCGATAGCCTAGGGTTAGAGTTATGAGGTAGAGAACGTGTAGCGCTGGTGAACTCGACGGCTGACAAGCGGGATTTACCCAGGTTCAGGGCCCTCGACTGAGGTAACACCCCTACTTCCTGCTTGTCTGTTATTGCTCTTGTGAATATGTGATGGTTACAAGGGTCCAGCGAGAGTTCGTCTCGCTAGGGTTTGGAGGTTCTGATGTGCGTGTCCCTGATCGGCGACCCTCCCAGCCTCTATATAGGGGGCTGGGTCCCGGGTACGTAACCGACTAGGACTACAAGTATGGAAACTACAACCGACTATGGATAACTTGGAAAGCAATCTTCGTCTTGGGCCTTTCTTGATAGGCTTTGCCAGCCTATTGACAATTGGGCTATAGTCATTACGTGCACCAGGTACCCACACGATAGGATATCCGTTCGGTATATCCTCGTCACTAGCCCCCGAGTGCTTGGCTGATTCAGAGAATTAGGCATGGACTCACTCGACAGTGCACGTCACATGTTTGTGTTCAATATCGTATGCTTTGTATTGTCTTTCGACTATGAGCTCATGTTTTTGACAAAGGATTATCGACTTAGTAGGCCTGGATTTACTCGGTAGGTCGAGACCAGTTAACTGCACATTCGGACAAAACCTTACTAGCCTTCAATCAAGTTCGAGTCCCCGGGCTCGAACCTGGAACACACTGGACAGACTCGACTTAGGCCGTTGAGGTCTTACTGAATCGTTCTGCAGTCTTAACTTTGCTACCCAGCGCGTCTGCCGGGATTTTCATCGCATCTGCTGATACGGAAAAGAATTAAGGACTTAACACTGCCGGAGTGGTCCTTAGCCCAGTTCGACCGATCGGCGGGTCTTACCTTTGCATTTTATGCATGCAGCATCCGAAGTATCATCGACTGACGCAACTCGGGAATTTCTTTGAGTTTATGCCTTTTTTGCTTTTTGAATCTATCGGGTGCGCGACAGCGCTCCCGATGGGAGTAGCCCCCGAGATTGTGCTTTATTACTCGTAGTGAAGGATAATCTCAAATCAATGAGCGTTAAAGAAAATGTCAGTCGAAGACATTTTCACCCCCTCCAGATGAGATGCGTTTGAAGACACTCGAAGTGTATGCTTTTTAACTTAGTCGATAGACCTTTGAAGGATTCACGACTTTGTCATACGCCAGTCGAAGAAGTTTTATCCCCTCCCGATGGGAGTATATTTGGCTTTGCTTGGATTAGTCGACTAGCTATCGACTATAGCCTTTGTATGTGTACTCGAGAAACTTTTGTATGACTGCATGCCATTGGTTCAGTCGACTGGCATATCGACTACTACCTTTGCATTCCATCAACCTGCCAACCGGGTGATGTCATGCATGACCACCGTGGCGTGTGCGCAGACCTTTGACAGGACTTGTCATTGTGGGTCCACTTGTTTGACCGTGGTGACCGCCGGTTCAGTTTTGATTTGACCGGACGTGGCGAAATTTCCGCGGACGTGATCATGGCTTTCCTCGTTTTTCGTGCGTCGTGGGCATTGTGGCGTGCGACGGTTTCTCTCCGATAGCGCCACGTGGCCTGGTGATTATGCGCAAACGGCTGAGATTATTTCTTCCACCGTGGTAACTACAGATCTCACCGCCGTGGATTAACTTCCCTTGCCATTTGCTTCCTCTGTCTCCTGCTCCTTGCGCGCGCTTCCTTTGCCCTTGCTCCTGCTCCTCCTCTGTCTGCCATGGCGCCGAAGAAGAACACGAGCGCCGCCGTCCCCTCTTCCTCTGCCAATGCTGGCAAGAAGAGGAAAGGTGCTGCGGCCGCCGCGACCTCCGCGGGAAATCCCGCCGCCGCTTTGAAGAAGATCCCCGGTGACTGGGTGAAATCTGCCATCACCGAGAAGAAGCTGGCGGCGTTCCGCCACACAGGCCTTCTCCCACCGGCCGACAAGCTCGCCGCCCGCGCGCCCTCCAACAGGGAGGTACTCCCTGAGCCCCGCGCCGGCGAGCGCGTTTGCTTTGCCGAATTTTTGCCTCGCGGCTTTGCTCTCCCGCTGCACGATTTTGTGCGCGGGCTTCTTTACGCGTACGGGGTGCAGATCCATGATCTCACCCCCAATAGCATTCTGCATATCGCCTGCTTCATGGCTTTGTGCGAATGTTTTTTGGGGGTGTCCCCAAGCTGGGCACTCTGGAAGTCCATCTTCCGAGTGCGCCACATGGTCCGTGATGGGCGTGTGTGCCCTCTTGGCGGGGTGGGCATCCAGGTCCGCGGCGACTGCCACTACTTCAACCTCAAGGCAGTCGACTCTGCCCAAGGATGGAGGAACAAGTGGTTCTATGTCCCCATCGACCAGGACGTGCGCCCGGCATTCTCGACTGGGAGGACCCCGGTGAAGACGAAGGCGTGGGAGCATTCTCTCTCGACTGAGGAGAAGGAAGAAGCTGCCCCCCTTATGGAGAAGATGAGGAAGCTGCTGGGCACCGTTACTGGTGTCCAGCTGATGAGTACCTTCATCAAACGTCGAGTGTGGCCCCTGCAGCAACGCGCCCACCCGATGTGGCGATATGAAGGCCCGCTTGACGCCACTCGAATGAGCAATGTGGAGCTGTCACCCAATGAGCTGGACGCGCACGTGAAATACATCACCAGCATCAAGGCCGACGAAGTCATCGACTTCAACTCCTCCATCGCTCCTTTTGGGTTGGAGAACGCCCTTCCTGAGGTAAGCATTATCGACTGTACTATTTTTTTGCCGTCCTTTGATTTCTGGTGTACCTTCCTTTTGAATGTTGTTTTTATGCTGGCGATCAGGGCCATTCGACTGTCGCCTCTCTTCCTCCCCTTCCCGAGTTTGGTCCTGCCGATGAGGCGGCTCTGCTAGATGAGGGGAAGAAAACCGTCACTCCTCCTCCCTCAGCTAACACCTCCGCCACAGAGGAAACGGAAGCCGAGGAAGTGGGCCAGGTTCGTAAGGGTGACCACCCTGCGACTGAGCCTGCCGCCAAGCGTCGCCGTGTGCCTCGACAGGAGGTCTCGAGTTCTCACTCGGGAAGCGCGGAGCAACGGGACCTGGAGGATTCTGGCTGCTCTTCACCTGCGAAGGCCGTATCCCCTCTGGCACGGCGCTCACCATCACACTCGACTGGCCGCCTGAGCTTCGGAGGCCCCTGCCTCGACGTTGAGCCGGACTCAGATGAGGGCGAGCACAGGTATGTAGTTATGAAGTATTTTTGCTATATTCGCTTTTCGCTTGCTTTCATATTTTGCCTGAAACTCGTTGGCACTATTGCAGCAGCGCCAGTGACGATCGGGTGCAATCGCCTCCTTTTGTGGAGGAGTCGCCTGTGGCCTCCCCTCGTGCTGAAGTGGACGTCGCTCAGACCACCCTGGTGGTTGAGGCGACGACCACCTCTTTGACGCCACCCGCTACCGCTTCGACTGCGCGCCCTTCCGCATCTGCGTCTTCCTCCTGGACTGACCATGTGAGTGTTTTCACGTTTTATGTGTTATGCTGCATCTTTAATCTTGCTGACATCCTTTTCAAATCTTTTCGAAGCCTGCCGTCCGTGACCTTGTCGCGGCTGGTAAAGCCTTTGTGCAGTCGGAGGAGGAACGGGTTGCTCTTCGCTCCCACCTCGACGATTTAAGCCGTAAGCTTTTCTGACTTTGTCCTGAGATTTTCCACTTGGTGTTTTGCGACTGAGCTAGGAGTCAACTATCTCAGGTGAGAAGGACGCCATCGCGAAGCAGTCGTCTGAGCTGGAGCAGCGACTGAAGGATCTGGAACGACAACTTGTCGACCAGCAGTCGCGTGCGAAGGAGGATCTGGACGATGCGCGGAACTCGGCTGCCTCGCGTGAGCAGGAGTATGCGGCTCAGGTGTCTGAGCTTGCGCGTATGATGGAAGGTTAACAGGTTTTGCTTTTGCCTTACGCGCTTTTATTTGATTGTCCTTGTGTTGATTTTTGCCTCTTGTTCTCTTTTGAAACTGTGAAGGGCCTACTGCTTCATGGGCCTCCAAAGACGAGGCGAGTGAAGACCTGTCACTCGACCGTGCCCTTGAGAAGTTGAGCGCTGCGCTC
This sequence comes from Poa annua, assembly GCA_026929855.1. Taxonomy (NCBI): domain Eukaryota; kingdom Viridiplantae; phylum Streptophyta; class Magnoliopsida; order Poales; family Poaceae; genus Poa; species Poa annua. Next base: position 81,871,194 of record CM049433.1, read on the forward strand.
CAACACGCCAAGAGCTCTCTGGATACGTCCACTCGCACCCTTGGCGCTGTCTTCAAGGAGGTGCTTCCGTCGAGCGACGTGCCTGCCACCGCGCAAGGATTTGCGGACGTGCTAGGCCCCGGCTCTTCGACTGTGGCGGAGTTTGCGCGCGACTTGACGGTACGCGGCTCGGAATCCACCATCAAGCTTCTTCTTGGTAATGGCGTTGTTGCCGACTATGAGGCTGCTCTGTCTGATTTCCCGAAAAGGTCAGATGGGCAACCTTTGTCCTTGAAGGGTGTGACCGAGGCCGCGACGCGACTATCGCGCACTTGTATCGATACCATGGAGCGCAGATCTGTTGCTGTCGCTGCCATGCCGAAGTCGCGTAGGGCTAGGTCCGAGTCCGTGTCTCGCGTTTAGATTTTTGCTTTCATATTTATGTAATGAAGATTCGATGTCCAGCATGGGTGTCTCAGTTCCTGCTTTGTTTATGCCCTGGACTCTATAATGCGTTCTTTTCACTATGAATTCAGCGTTTGCTGTTTTGTCTTGATTCGTGCCTTTGCCTGAAATATATGATTATGCGCTTGCCAGTCGGACGATATCATCTCGCCTGAAACTTCCCAGCCGTGGACGGATACTCGAGCAGCCGCCGAAGCCCGTAATGACGCCAAGGTTTTGGCTTATGCGAAGAGGCGAGTGGTCACTCTAGAGCAGGAACTAAGAGCCACTCAAACGGAGTTGAAACTTCTTAAGGCAAAACCTGCTCTCGCCACCCAGCGTGAAGAGTATGTGCTTGGCGAAGTCGAACACTCGAACAGGCAGCTCGAAGGTATGTAATAAACGATTGCCTTTGTGATCTTCTTATGTCTTCTTTATAGCTTGTTGATAGTTGTTCGTCTGCAGTTTTTGTTCATAACTTCCAGGAAGAGGTGGAGCGGGTTAACGAGCGTCTAGACAACGCGACTGATAACCCGGTTTCCGGCCGTCAGCATTTTTGGGTGGACAGGCATCGCGCCCGCGAACTCGCTACCCTTAAGGATCGAGTATTTCGCGGCGCGGTCCTACTCGAGCGTTGCCGGGCGGCATTTATGCGCATCAACCACTTCTTGTTTCCTGAGGGGCCGCAGCCGCAAGGAATTCATGCGCTGGTTGATCTGTTCCAGTCTGCAACTCCAATCCGGGAAGCTTTGACTCGAAGAGTTGTCCTTGGAGCCAACGCCGTCATGGGATATATCCGCAGCCAACATCCTTCCTTTCGCATCTCTTCACCCGCGGCTGGCGCGCGACTAGAGCAGAAATTTTTGGATAGGACTGCGGTTTCAGCGCAGGTGCTTATGGACTGTTTTCACGACCAGCTCGTTGACTCAAACTTACCTGTAAAGGATGAGCCTATGTAGTTTGTGTAACTAACCAGCCCCCGAGTCCCTCGAGTGGGGTGTGAATAGAAAGATGTTTATGTAAGCCTGCATGTATCAGCCCCCGAGCCTTCGGGTGGGGTGTGAAAAGTAAGGCGTTTATGTGAGTTTGTATATGTACAGCGCCCGAGCCTTCGAGTGTAGCTGAGTTTTGCTGTTTATGATTAAGACCCAGCCCCCGAGTCTTCGAGTGTGGCTGAGTTTTGTTGTTTATGACTAAGACCCAGCCCCCGAGGCTTCGAGTGTGGCTGAGTTTTGTTGTTTATGACTAAGACCCAGCCCCCGAGCCTTCGAGTGTGGCTGAGTTTTGCTGTTTATGACTAAGACGCAGCCCCCGAGTCCTCGAGTGTGGCTGAGTCGGGAGTGATTTGGCTTATGATAGTAAATTATGCGAAGAAGAAAATCTTTCTTTATTCCAGATATTGACCAGCAAGCCGCCTCATTAAAAACCTTCCAGTCCACTTAGGTACCCTGGTAAGGAAAAGAGCGCGTCTGAAACCTGCTGGCCTTTCCGACATTTATGCTCTGTTACATTGATCGACTATGACATCTAGGCATAGAAGCGACGCAGGTGCGCCACATTCCATGGGTTATTTGATAATTCCCCCGTCTGGGCGTGCTTGAGTCGATAGGCACCACCGTCGATGACTTCCGTGACGACGAAAGGACCTTCCCATGGTGATGCGAGCTTGTGCACCTTCTTCTGCTTCATCCGGAGTACTAAGTCGCCCACCATGAATGTTCTGGGGCGGAGTCGTCGACTGTGGTAGTTTCGGAGATCCTGCTGATAAACAGCTGTGCGGGCAAGGGCCGTATTGCGCGATTCTTCGAGTAGATCCACCGAGTCTTCGAGTGACTCGTTTGCGTCGTCCTCGTCGTACAGCTTGACTCTTGGTGCGCTGAATTTCACCTCTGGTGGCAGTACTGCTTCTGCGCCGTAGACCATAAAAAACGGAGTAAACTGAGTCGAGGCGTTTGGGGTTGTGCGCAAACTCCATAGTACCGCCGGGAGCTCCTCGACCCAAGCGCCTGCGGCCCTTTTGAGTGGTACCAGCAGTCTTTTCTTAATGCCCGTGCAGACGAGACCATTGGCTTTTTCAACCTGTCCGTTGGACTGTGGGTGCGCGACTGATGCGTAATTAAGCGCGATGTTCCACTCTTTGCAGAAGGAACGAAACTCCTCGGCTGTGAAGTTTGTGCCGTTGTCCGTGATGATGCTGTTTGGGACGCCAAATCGATAGACGATAGATTTTATGAAATTGACTGCTGTAGCGGCAGTCGAGCTTGTGATTGGGATCGCTTCTATCCATTTTGTGAATTTGTCCACCGCCACCAGTAGGTGAGTATGTCCTCCGGTTGATGACTTTTTGAGTGGTCCGACCATATCAAGCCCCCATTGGGCGAAGGGCCACGCGAGTGGTATGGTTTTGAGTGCTGATGCGGGTGCATGAGGCTTGGTGGCGAATTTCTGGCACCCAATGCACCTTTTGACGATGTCGTCTGCATCCTGGAGCGCTGTAGGCCAGTAAAACCCTGCTCGGAAGGCTTTGGCTACGAGTGATCGACTGCCGGCGTGATGCCCGCAGGTTCCTGCATGGATATCACGAAGTATAGTTTTTCCATCCTCAATTTCCACACACCTTTGGAACATACCTGAGATGCTTCGTTTGTAGAGTTCACCGTTGATGATGGTGTATGCTTTGGAGCGTCGAGTGACTCGTCGGGCATCTGCTGCATCGTCTGGTAGTTCGTCGCGTAGCATGTATGCTAGGAAAGGTTGAGTCCATGCTGGAATTACCTGCTCGCCCTGGCATAGTAGTACTTCGACTGGCGGATCCTCTGAGCCGGGTGTTTTGTCTTTGGATGTAGCAGTCGAGGTTGATGGGGGCCGCTGTTTTTTGATGGACCCGTGCTGGATTCGCTCCAGGAAGACGCCTGGGGGGACTTGCGCTTTAGTCGAGCCGATGTTGGCTAGTATGTCTGCTTCCTCATTGCTTTCTCGTCCAACATGTCGTAGTTCGCATCCGTCAAAGTCGCCTTCGAGTGTGTTGTAGAGGTCACGATATGCGATCATGTTGTCGGCTATGGCGTCGCAAGCTTTCATTGTCTGCTGTACGACTAGATTTGAGTCGCCGTATATCATCAGTCGAGTACACCCCAGCGCCTTAGCCATTCGCATGCCGTGGATCAGACCTTCGTACTCGGCCTCGTTGTTGGATGGTCGCTTGAAGTCCATCTGCAACACGTACTTGAGTTTGTCGCTTTTGGGTGATATGAGTATGACGCCTGCGCCTGCGCCTTCGTTCTTCTTAGACCCATCGAAATACATTTTCCATGAGTTGGACACATCCGGGATTCCTGGCAGCTGAGATTCTATCCACTCCGTTGTGAAGTCGGGTAAGACTTGTGCCTTGATAGCCTTCGGGTGATCATATGTGATCCCGAGTGGCCCGAGCTCGATGAGCCATTTTGCTACACGCCCCGTTGCATCGGGATTGGTGAGTATGTCCCCGATTGCTGATTTGCTGATCACTGTTATCGGGTGCTCCGTAAAGTAGTGGCGCAACTTTCTGGATGTTATGAAGACAGCGTATGCCAGCTTTTGGAAGTGCGGGTATCTTTGCTTTGACAGGGACAGGACTTCGCTGACGTAGTAGACTGGCCTCTGTATGCTCTGAGTTTTTCCTTCCTCCATGCGTTCGACTACCAAAGCCGTACTTACCACTCTGTTTGTGGCTGCCACGTACAGGTACAAAGGTTCTTTCTCCTTGGGTGCCGCCAGGATGGGGGGATTTGTGAGTATCCGCTTGAGGTCTTTGAAGGCTGCTTCAGCTTCATCTGTCCACTCGAACTTGTCTGCCTTCTTCATCAGTCGATAAAGTGGTAATGCCTTTTCGCCTAGCTTACTGATAAAGCGACTGAGCGCTGCTACTCGACCTGTCAATTGCTGTACCTCGTAGAGCTTTTTAGGTCTTTGCATGGTTAATATGGCCTGTATCTTTTCTGGGTTTGCTTCTATTCCCCGAGCCGATACTAAGTACCCCAAGAGTTCTCCGGCTGGAACACCAAAGGTACACTTGTCTGGGTTGAGTTTGATGTTGTACCGATTGAGATTGTCGAATGTTTCTCGCAAGTCTGCGAGTAATGTGCTTTCTTCTTTCGACTTGATGACGATGTCGTCCACATAGACCTCGACGTTGTTCCCAATTTGCGTCTTCAAACAGTTCTGCATCATACGCTGGTAGGTGGCGCCTGCATTCTTGAGCCCGAAGGGCATTGTGGTATAGCAATATACTCCGAGTGGAGTTGTGAAGGCTGTCTTCTCCTCGTCTTCGACTTTCATCCTTATCTGGTGATACCCTGAGTATGCATCCAGGAAGGATAAACGCTCGCATCCCGCAGTGGAGTCGACGATTTGATCGATACGCGGCAGTGGAAAATGATCTTTTGGGCAACACTTGTTGAGCCCGGTGAAGGCGACACACATTCTGGTTGCTCCTGTCTTCTTTTTCTCGACTAGTACGGGATTGGCTACCCACTCTGATTTTTTGATTTCTCGAATGAAGTTTGCTTTGAGTAACTTGTCCACATGCTTCTCTATGGCCTCTCTCTTGGGTCCGGAGACACGACGTATTGCTTGTTTGACCGGCCTAGTTCCTGGATTAAGCTGGAGGGAGTGCTCGGCGAATTCCCTGGGAATACCTGGCATGTCGGCTGCACACCATGCAAATATATCCCAGTTCTCACGGAGGAATTCGACGAGCGCGCTTTCCTATGCAGGAGATAGGCTTGTGGACACCCTGACTGTCTTGGCTGGATCAGTCGGGTGAACCTGGTGCTTCGTTATGCCGTCCGCAGTGCTAAACGCCTTGTCGACTGCCTGTTTCTTCTGTTCGGGCATGTATGTTGTGTCGTTGGTGAGCGAGAGCTCTTCGAGGGTTTGCTCCATACCGAATGTCTCGGAGATTTTGCTGAAATCGCGGTCGCAAGCATCTGACCTTTGAAAATTTCCGTTGATTGTGATGACTCCTTTCGGGCCTGGCATCTTCAACTTGAGATATGCGTAGTGTGGCACTGCCATGAACCGAGCAAATGCGGGGCGCCCTAGTATGGCATGGTATTGTGACTTCCAGTCGACAACTTCGAATTCAATCGACTCGGTTTTGAAGTGGTTTGCGTCACCGAAGGTGACGTCGAGCTGTATCGTGCCTTCTGGGAGAACAGGTTTTCCTGGAACAATGCCATGAAAAGTGTTTGTGGACTGGGGTAAGTTTTCGACTGACCTATTCATCCGGCGAAGTGTGTCGGCGAAGATGATGTTGATGCCGCTGCCTCCATCCATGAAGACCTTGGTCATGGCGTATCCGCCGATCTGAGCGTCGAGTACCAGGGCTGCGTGGCCTGGTCGGTAGACAGATGGTGGGTGATCTTCTCGATTGAAAGTTATTGCGGTTTCAGATCCCCGCAGGAAGTTTGGTATGGTTGGAGGTGCCATAACCGCCATGTTAACATGTCGAGTGTGAATCTTTTGCTGCCTGTTGGAGGGACGCCCTTTTTGGATCATGAACATCTGTCCTTGGGGCTTTGGGAACTGCTCCTCCGTTGCTTGAGGTATATGATGTATGGCTCCCGCGACTTGGCTTCCCGGGTTGTATGGTGGTGGAGGTGGTAATGCCGCGACTGGCTGTGCTGGTGGTGGGGCGATGTACGCTGGCGGTGCAGTCGAGGGTGTAGCTCTTCTGATTCTCGCCGCGTAATCAGCCACCATTTGTTCGAACTCTCGGCAGTTCCCCATTGTGTGGTTGGAGATTAGCCTTCCGTCATCTCCCTTGAATAAGTGCAGCCTGCAGTCGTCATCCATCTTCTCTTGAAATGTTTTTTCTGGTTTTGTATCTGTTCGTTTGCGCCACTCTTGCCCTCGGTATCCACCGCTACGCTGGTCGCGGTCGCGACTGCTTCGTCGGTCATTTGTTCGACTGCCTCGACGATCGTTCCCTCGACTGTCTCGGCGGTCGTCTCCTCGACTGTCGCGGCGGCTGTCGTTTCGACTGTCGCGGCGATCTTCTTGTCGTCTGTCGTCCTGGGCGTGATTGTCCTGCGAAAAACCTGCTGCTACGAATTTTACCTTATCGTTGTCGCTATACCCACTTTTGCGTCTTCGTCTTCTGTCATCCCTGTCGTGGTGGTCTCGACTGCTGCGTCGATCCTCACGGTCATGTGGGGAAAGTGGACGCTTGGCCCTTATGGAATCTTCGCCATCCGCCCACTCGGTCGCTATCTTCATGAGTTCTGCCATGGATTTTGGCTTTTGGCGGCCGAGTGCTTCTCTCAAGTCTTCCCTGAGGACTCCCATGGTGAAGGCATCCATGGCTCTGTCTTCGGAGATTGTGCCGACTGAATTGCGGATGGCCGTCCATCGCCTGATGTATGCTCGAATTGGCTCGTCCGACCTCTGCTTGCAAGCCCGTAATTCCTCGAATGTTTTGGGCCTCTCGCACAGAGGATCGAAATATTTGATGAAGTCTTCCCGAAAGTGATCCCAGGAATCGTATGATGCCTCGGGTAATGCTTTGAGCCAGTCGCGAGCTGTGCCTTCAAGCATCAGCTGTATGTATTGCAGTGCCGTTGTAGTTGTCCCCCTCTGGCACACGACTGCGAGTTTGTAGTCCTCGAGCCAGCCTGACGGCTCTTGTTTGCAGTTGAACTTTGGCGTTGTTGGTAACCCGAACTTTTTGGGCAACTTTGCCTTGCGGATTCGTCTTGTGAAGCATCGTGCTCCGCAAGGTCCGGTATCGCGACCGTCACTTAAGTCGTTGCTGGCGGATCTCCTGGACCTGCTCCGTGAACGGCGACGACTCGAGTGTCTTCGTGTGCTACTCCTGCGAGGGCTTCGACTGTGGCGATCCCGAGAACGGCTTCTGCTGCGCTCTCTGTGCTTCTCCGACTGGAGTCCTTTTGCCGCGAGTGCGAGCGCCTTTAATTGCTGGAGATGCAGTTTTTCGGCTGGGTCGCCTGCTGGAGGTGCTGTCGCCTTGAGGTATGCTCCCAGTGATATCAGGGCACCTTCAGCTGTTTTGGGTGCTAGTATGCCGTCGGAGTCCAGGGTCATGAACGAATGTTCTAAGTTGCGAGTGACTCCGGATCTCTCGCCCTCTGGGATATTGGCGAATCTCGATCTATGCCTGTGCTCCGTCGCACTTGTGGAGCTAAGGGAAATCTGCCTTCTCCGCATACTTGAGATGCTAGCTTGCCTCCTGCGTTCTTCGAGTGTTGCTCTGTACTCTTTTAGGCGCATTGCTTCTTGCCAATTGAAATAATTGTATGTCATCCACTCCTCTGGGGTCGCATCTGCTGGCATCATTGTGCAGTCCTTTATGATTTTGTCGACTTTTGCTGCCACCTCTGCTGTGATAGTTAGCGTTGTTACGCCATCTGGTAATGTGACTGGGCAAGGAAATTCTGTAGGCCTGCGACTAGCTGCTGCCGCTGAGGTTTCGGCGCTGAATGCAACGTAGACCTGCCGAGGTATGACCGGGGGATATGTGTATGTGCCATTGACGCCGGTTATGGGTTCGGAGTCGTCGTCCAAACTCATGTCGGAGTTATTGCTGAACTGGGCGTCAGTGTTGACGTATGCTTCGAGTATCTTTTCGGGATCGTCTTCGTTGCTGGAGAGGAACTCGTGATCCGCTTGGATCTCTGGCCCGGCGAAGTCGGCGAGGTAGATGCTGTCGCCCGTGTCTTCAGTTTGCATGTAGTCAGGTGCAGTGTCGAGTGCCGTGATGTGTTCGACTGTGGTGACTTGATAGTCAGACTGTACCCCATCATCTAGGAGCTCTTGAGCCAGGAGTTTATTGAACTCTTGGGTCGTTATGGAGTCGACTAGAGATCTTGACGGCGAGATTGAGTTGACCTTTGACGACGTAGCTCCTGTGCCTGCTGGCGATGTGGCCATGGTAGATGGTTCTTCGAGTACGCTTATCTGATGTACAGATTGTGCCTCATCTTCCGGGAACTCTTGCGCCATGATCCTATTGAACTCTTCAGTCGCCATGGATGATGTCGGCGATGGGATCGTATCGATCTGTGATGAGGTACCTTCCTTGTCTGCTGGCGATGCGATCGCAGTCGATGGATCTTCGGGTGTCTTCGTTGCGATCACGTCGGTCAAGTCCTGCACACCGAGCTTGTCGACGAAAAAATTGTGCTCCCCAATGGTTAGATTGAAACTTGAATCAAGATTAGCAAAAACTTCCTGTGCTTCCGATGAGTACGGCTTGATTCTTCTTGGCGATGCAGCTTGCGATGTTGGCGACTGATCGCCTGATGCTCCAACGCCAGTCGAGACTGTCAGCGCGTGGCTGTTTGCAGATGTAGTCGGCGAGTTGCAGTTTGAGATCGAAACCAGCGAATCCGTAGATCCAGCACTACCTATTCCCACAGACGGCGCCAATTGACGAGGGGTGTCCTCATCAATACCCATAGTCGATAGCCTAGGGTTAGAGTTATGAGGTAGAGAACGTGTAGCGCTGGTGAACTCGACGGCTGACAAGCGGGATTTACCCAGGTTCAGGGCCCTCGACTGAGGTAACACCCCTACTTCCTGCTTGTCTGTTATTGCTCTTGTGAATATGTGATGGTTACAAGGGTCCAGCGAGAGTTCGTCTCGCTAGGGTTTGGAGGTTCTGATGTGCGTGTCCCTGATCGGCGACCCTCCCAGCCTCTATATAGGGGGCTGGGTCCCGGGTACGTAACCGACTAGGACTACAAGTATGGAAACTACAACCGACTATGGATAACTTGGAAAGCAATCTTCGTCTTGATCCTTTCTTGATAGGCTTTGCCAGCCTATTGACAATTGGGCTATAGTCATTACGTGCACCAGGTACCCACACGATAGGATATCCGTTCGGTATATCCTCGTCAAACACGATATTAAATCCTCATACAAATCGTTTATGTGCAGAACAACAATATTGTATTACATCTTCATACAAATTGATTTTGCGCCATTCAAAGAGAAACACCATCAACTTTCTGACAAGAAACTTTTTTTCTTGGAAAAAACATAGCCTCTTTCAATTCATGAGAAAAAGTATCCTTCCATTATGGAAATAATTCCTATGAGATTGCCTCCCCAAATTTAGTCGGTGACGTTCAGACGAGATCTTGTTGGTCCCAGATTGGTCGCTTGGCACGAGTTGCTTCAGCGTCTAGGTTCTGTCAATTTGACAGCAGGGACTGATGAGTTTTGATGGAATTTACACAATAGTGGTAAATTCACAGTGGACTCAATGTATACAACTCTCATCCAACCAGATGTGACGGTTGATAATAATAAGAAAATCTGGAAGATGAAGATTCCACTGACAAACAAGGTTTTTACGTGGTATCTTCATCGAGGAGTTATTCTTACTAAAGACAACCTTGCAAAACACAATTTGCATGTAATTAAATAGTGTGTCTTCTGTCATAAAGACGAGACGATCAAACACTCATTCTTCGAGTGCAAGTTTGCTAGTTCTATATGGTCTATTATCCAGATAGGTTCTACTATTTATCCACCCAAAAACATTGCCAATATTTTTGGCAACTTGCTGAATGGAGTGGACAATAGGTTCAAACAACTTATTAGGATATGAGCGCTTGCCGTAATATGGTCGCTGTGGCTATATAGAAATGATAAAGTTTTTAATGATAAAAATTGTTCTCTTATGCAGATTATCTACAGGACTACTGATACTCTCCGTTCGTGGTCTTAATTGCAACGTGTGGGGCATCTATTTATGGAGGTGTGTACCAGACTGAGGATACGGCAAGAGACTTTTTATCTCGACATGAATGGCAGCATAATTTGCGAATTGGCCCTCCACCTCCTAGGCGATCTTACAGTTTATCATTTTTGATATGTAATTCGCCCTTTTATTTGTTTCGAACTTCAGACTCTTTTCGGCTGTGTGCATCCTGGTTATGCAGAGACTGGGTATAATACTTAAATTTTTAAATAATAAAGCTGCATTTATCTAAAGAAATACTCAAGATTGCCTCATCTTGTCTGATCTGATTTCACGATGAAAAGTATCCATCGAAATTCATTCGTGAAGGATGTCTTATGGAAAAAATTCCTATGAGATGGCCTCCCCAAATTTAGTCGGAAACCACTTTTAGAAGATTTTCATGATTTTATGTTTTTGAGATTGAACGACAGGTTTTTTTTTTCATTTGTGCCATTCGTGTGTGGTGTCCAATTTACGGTATTGTGTACGCGTGGAAACTTTTGTGGTTGACTTGGGTAAGGGTGGCGGGGGCACGTACAAGTGGAGTACGATAGTGGAATCCCGAATGAACATATGAAGTGTCTAGGAGGAGGAGAGAGAGGTGGTGTGGGAACGGGTGTTGTTGTGGGATAGATATTTCGATCGGTTTCCTAACAAACTCCAAACGCTCCCAAAACAAGCAACCTCACCACGACAGCACTCAAAAGGGGGGTAAAGAGAAGGAAGAGATCGCATACGATTTGATCATTCATTCTCTGAGGTGAGGAGAGACTCTCTTTTGCGTAATGGCGCTCGTTGTCTTCTCGCTCTCGTCCACCTCCGTAATTAAACAAGGAGTGTCGCGTTATTCGGGCAGGGGGCATCATTCTCGGCCTATTGGCGGGGGCCAGGGTTAAGCTCGTACTACGTGTGGCCCGGTGAGTGGCGACGTCGCCCAGCCCAATGTTCCGATAGCGACCCTTTGCAACCCGTCCCTGCCTCCACCGATCTGATTTTCAAAATAGGACTCCTCCTCCTCCTAATCTCGTGTGATTATGATTTAGTACGTAATACAATAATATTAAGGTCGTGCCACCTGTTCATTCCTTTAGCAAAAGAACGGGAAAGAGCGGTGGCGACATCTAGAAATCACAGTGCGTCCGGCCCCACTGTCTGGGATCTCGCCATGCCTGTCCCACCGTCGAACAATTACATCACCCCTGTTGCCCTGTTGCCTCGTTCAAAATCACGCTCGTCACTCCCGACGGTGCTGTGCCAGTGCCGCGAAACAGTTTTTGGCGATGAAACCGCGGGACGTTTCCCCGGAAAACTCATCGGTGGCTGGCGTCCACCGGCAGGCAACCAAAACCTGGTAGCCGTGGCGCGTGTCGGAGCTAGTCCGCCCGGCCCGTCGAGGTCTCGACGACGACGGCGTCATCTCAGGGAGGATTGCGTGACGCAGCGAGGTTCACCCCGCGCGAGCATTTATTTTTTCGCACCAATCCCGCGGGGGCCCCGCAATCCAGAAGGTATGTGGACAGCGAGATTAGCGTCGCTGTTGGCCCACGGTGTCAGCGTGAGTGCCGCCGTATCGGTGTCGGGGCGTAGGCAGAGAGGGGGGAAGGCGTTTAATTAGGGGAAGCAATTGAATGGAATGAATGAATGGCGCCCGTTTATAGCTGCACGGACCCGTAGCTGCCTGGTAGTACGCATAGCGTTACCACCTAGCGCTAGTATTCCCTTCCTTCCTCTCTCTCCACCCGACGGACCTGCTCCGCCTCTTCCTCCACGGTGACGGTGTTGTGCCGCCGGTTCTCGTTCTCGGCTGCATGGACCCGGCCGGGCCGTGGCGCGATCCGCGCCAGGGGTACCTCTACGGGCTCGGATCGCCCATGCGGCAGCAGCAGCGCCCGGACCCGGCAGCCAACGCCGCCGCCGCCGTCGGCGGGGTCCTCAAGCGGAGCCTCGGCGAGATTGAGCGGTGGCAGCACCAGCGCCAGGTCGCCATGCAGCAGGAGCTCTACATGCGCGCTGTCAGGCAGCGCACGGCCGCCGCGTCCCCGCTGGACGTCGCCGCGCTGCTAGCAACCGGGGCCCCGTCCCGCCAACACCACCACCAGCAGCAGCAGCAGCCCCTGATCTTCTCCGGATCGAGCCTCGCGTCGCCGTCGTCCACGCTCTCGTCCCTCACCACCGCGTCCAGGGCGGCCGTGCCGCTGATTCAGCAGCACGCGCATCGGCAGGCGCAGTTCGCGCCACCGCCGCCGTCCGTGCAGGCGCACGCCTACGGCGTCGCGAGAACGCCGTCATCGGCAGCGACTACGGCCGAACTGTCCATCCTGCAGGAGCTGGAGAAACAGCTGCTGGACGACGACGACGACGACGAGGCGGCGGAGCCGGCCATGAGCGGGACGGGCTCCACGCTCACCAGCTCCGAGTGGGAGGACACGATACAGCGGCTCAACTCCATCACCGCCGCGCCGTCCCCTCCGTTGGCGCCCGCGGTGGCCACTCCGAACAGCAACTACAACGCCGGGATGACGCGGTCGCCCTCGAATTCCTCCACCTCCACGGCCTCCTCCTCGGCCTCCTGTTCGCCGCCGATCTCGGCCACCACGTCGCGTCAATTGCTCTCCGAAGCAGCGGTCGCCATCGCCGACGGCAACCTCGAAGCGGCGGCCGCTCATCTCGCGACCCTCAAGCGCGCGGTCAACCCGCGCGGCGACGCGGAGCAGCGGCTGCTGGCCATGATGGTGGCCGCCCTATCCTCGCGCATTGCGCCCAGCGCCTGCGTCACGTCGCAGCACCTCGCCGACATGTGCGGCGCCGAGCACCGTTCCGGGTGCCAGTTCCTCCAGGACGTCTCGCCCTGCTTCCGCCTCGCCCTCGACGCCGCAAACCTCGCCATCGTCGACGCCGTCGCCGGCCACCGCGCCGTACACCTCGTCGACTTCGACATCAGCGGCCCGCAGCACGCGGCCCTCATCCAGTGCCTCGCTGACCGGCGCGTGCCGGGGACGTCCCTGAAGGTCACCGCCGTGACCGATCCGACCTCGCCGTTCACGCAGTCTCTGACAGCGACACTCTCCGCCGTCGGGGACCGGCTGAGGAAGCTCGCGGAGCGAGCCGGCATAGAGTACCGCTTCAGGGTGGTCAGCTGCAGGGCGGCGGAGATTGACGCGTCCAAGCTGGGGTGCGAGCCCGGGGAGGCGCTGGCCGTCAACCTCGCCTTCGCGCTGTCGCACGTGCCCGACGAGAGCGTGTCGCCGGCGAACCCACGCGACGAGCTGCTCCGCCGGGTCCGCGCGCTCGGCCCGCAGGTGGTGACCCTCGTGGAGCAGGAGCTCAACTCCAACACGGCCCCGCTGGGCACGCGCTTCTCGGACGCGTGCGCGCACTACGGAGCCATCCTCGACTCGCTGGACGCGACGGCCGGCCGGGAGGGCGGCGCGGACAAGGCGCGGGCGGAGGAGGCGGTGGCGAAGATGGCGGCGAACGTGGTGGGCCGCGAGGGCGCCGACCGGCTGCAGCGGTGCGAGGTCTTCGGCAAGTGGCGCGCGCGGTTCGGCATGGCTGGGTTCCGGCCGGTGCCGCTCGCCGCGGGCATTGCCGACCAGGTCATGGCACGCGTCGGCGCCACCTCCACGCCGCCGGGCCTCGTCGTGAACCCGGAGAACGGTGTGCTCCGGCTAGGTTGGATGGGTCGCGTGGTCACCGTCGCCTCCGCCTGGCGCTAATCAAATCCGGTGAGGTCGTCTCCGCCATCATCGATCGATCGATCGCGCTGGTCACCAGACAATTGCTTAATTTAATTCGCGACCTTTTAATTTTCTTCTTGATTGGTAATGTGTGATGAGCTTGTTCTTGATCTGGTAAAGATTAGTTGTAGCGGCTCTTAATCCTCTTCAGTGGCTAATATATAATATGGAAAGAGTAAATTACTTTCACGTTTCACGCATGCAATTAATGGTTGTTTCCGTGCGGTGACCTGTTTTGTTTGGATGCCGAAGATGTAGATAGGCATTTGCTGCTGATCCGCCGTGATTGCGGTTATACACACACACTTGTGTTTGTACAGTAGCTAGCAGTAGTCCCCAAGTGGTGGGCGCAAACGTGCATCCGGCCCTACCGCCTTTCGTATCGATCGTTATTAATGTTTGTTTCTCACGTCGGCTGTGAGATGAGGTCTTTCTTTCTCTTCTCTGACAATGCTACTAGTACGTCGTACTACTGGCGTGAGTTCGTTGGTCATGCTGTTGCTTGCAGCAGTAGGAAAACAAAACAGCAACTTGTAGCTACGGGAACTGGTGCCGGTTTTTGTGCTTCTTTCAATATTGGTTGCTTGTTGCCCCTTGCACGACCCATGGAATTGTTTCGGTTAAACATTGATCGCTGTTATTGGAAATTTTAAAAAAAGTCGACTAACTGGTGACTGGATATGGGTAGAGATGTATACTAGTATTACACGAAATGATATGTGTTGGCACTGACCAAATGTACTACTACTGGGCGCTGGCTGATTCTCTACGATTTGGCTTGGATTACGCATGCTGTCAACAAGCAAGTTGATGTGCTCCGTCGGCAGCTTGCTGGGGTTGCGTTTGTGGAGACGGAATGGGGCCCGGGTCTTGGTTGGTAGTGGAATGGAACCAGGCATTGGCATTCTCTCTGTTTGTGTGCTTCAAGCTTACGGCAGCATCGATGCTACGTGGAATTCTCATGCCCTCGGGATACCAGAATCCAGCTCGTGGATGGTGATGCAAATTCCCTGCGTCGCTTCCTGCCTAGCCGCGACTATTTAGCTCCAGGGCTTTTGGTTGCCAGTAGTTGATCTGTCTCAGAGGAGCTACCTTTTTCTTAGTGTCATAGTACAACTGATACTGTCAGCACTATGGTTGCTCTTGCTCCTTTGGTTTCAAGTTTCAGCATACGGCTCCTGATCTAAAAATATCTCCGCAAAAAGACCACGATTGTATGGCGCGCGTGCCTGTGCTAGATCTACTGCTCCGGTCTCATCATGCCATCATGGCTCATGGGACTCACGGTACAGCTGAAATACGTCGGGACCCCGAAGCTCGCTCGTACTGCTAGTACGATACAACTGGATTTCCGTAGGATTTATTAGTGTGCCACGACATGCAGCGAGAACCACTTGGGACCGAGCACGGCGGTTCTTTTCAATCGGTCCTACAGTAGTAGCCACCAAGTTTTTCCCATTGATTATTGGAACCGTTCGAGCAATATGAAATGCCCGTGCGTACTGTGGCTCCCGCATGCAACTAATCATTGCAGCACATTCTAATGACCCCTTAATTAATCATGGATTCATGATCATTGCTACTCCATGCGATCAAGAAGTGCCCACTTCATGCCACCCCTTTATTTTTATTTTCCGTATGGATCGCAGGTTGCGATCTGCATCAAATAGAATGGTAGCATGGGCCATGGTGGTGTCGAAAGCTTTAAGCTGAGCTAGCCACTCACGGGCCAAGCCCACGAGTGCAACACTTTGTGTCCATCCACCTAGGTATGAAAGTACACGCAACTAAAAGTTGGACCTAGGGTTTTGACCTAGGGCTGGCGATATCGGCAGCGGTATTTTACAATTGTTTTGATTCATAGTATGGACTAAAGCGAGTGAATCAACACATTAAATATGGCTAGGTACATACATTAATCCTTGTACTCCATATGGGTAGGTAATAATCACGAAAAATCAAAACAATACTTGTAATTTGGAGTGGACTGAGTATTATTAGTTTAGCTGTGTCGGTATTTGTCTTGGCTTTAGCCGTGGCAAGAATGGTTTGCGAAATATTTTTCCTCCTTCTCCTTCAACATGTAGGCACTGCCCATGATGAAGATCATGGAGATGGTGACGAAGATGGTCCTCCTTACGTCGAGGAGGTGTTGATGTCAACGTGAGCGGTGATTTTCCCTTCGCAGCGAAAACGGGACAACATGATCAACCAAATCCCGGAGAAGGAGAAGACTTCTAGGTCCGCCGCCATGTCAGCAAATTCTAGTAAAATTAAACGTAGGAATTTTTTGCGAGATGAAGACATCCATAACAATGAGGTCGCGAGGGAAGTTACGAGGCTCTTGGGACCCATTGGCGCGTTGAGGACCCCGTCTAGAGCCTTGTGGCTCTTCCTGTGAGCCTTGACCACATGTAGTTTTCGTTTAAAAGAAACTTACATGCTATTTTCTCGATTTATTTGGAGTAAAGAATGTTTCTAAAACAACAAAATACGATAAAGGACATTTCTGCCATCCAGAAATAAATAGCAATGCAACGAGATTTTTGAGGAAAATCTCTTAGATCATCTAAAAACTAATAAATAGTGCATGGTTATTGTGAATAATTATGTACATGATGCACGCGATGGTGTTGTTGGGAAACTCCATGACAAGGTTATACCAAACGGGTACCCTATCGTGTGGATACCTGATACGTCTCCAACGTATCTATAATTTCTTATGTTCCATGCTATATTATACCAAGTTATTACATGTTTTATATGCATTTTATATAGTTTTATGAATTTTCTGGGACTAACCTATTAACAAGATGCCACAGTGCCAGTTCCCTGTTTTCTGCTGTTTTTGGTTTCAGAAAAGTACTTAAGGAAATATTCTCGGAATTGGACGATTTCTTTTCTGAAGTCAGTTTTTCATCGGGAACGTTGCAGAAAGCCGAACACGAGACGAAGTGGGCCACCGAGGCGGCGCCACCATGTGCTCGCGCGGCAGCACTCCTGGCCGCGCGAGGACCAGGTGTGGGCCCCTCGGGGCGCCACCGACTTCGCCCTTTTGCCTACAAATACCCCCAGACTAAAAACCCTAACACGGTGCTCATATTGAAGGAGATATGCCCTAGAGGCACTTAATAAAGAGTTTTATTTATCATATCTCATTTGTTCATAATGCGTTTTTGTGTCATGCTATAACTGTATTAAGCGGAAACATTAATACAGGTGTGATACGTAAAACAACCAGGTCCCCAGTAGCCTCTTTTTGACTGGTTCATTGTGCAATCGATGATCGAGGTTTCCCGATCATGTGACATGGCGTCTATTTGACAATGAAGTCATGTCGTTGGTAGAACGGTGTGATGGACATACCCAATATTTGTAGGACGTAGTCATTACGCCTCCGACCGTGAGACCTACTCTTATTGCTATTCCTGGAAGACACTTTGATTGCATCAAACGTCATATCTTACATAGTGTGACAATAAAGGTGTCCCTCTCGGGTGTCGGAAAGGAGTATGTTGAGACGGGGGGTCAAGAGCGGGATTTGCCAGTCCCATAGCAGGATAGATACTCTAGGGCCCACTCGGTGAGATTATGTCAAAAGAGCTTGCAAGCGTGTGACTAGGTCACCAGGACATAAGATCATGGACGAGTAGAAGTTAGCGGTGTCGGTAACGAGATCAAGCTAGGTATGGAGATATCTATGAACGAGTCTCGGACACGCTAAGTATCGCATGGCAAAAGGTTTAAGACTCGGACGTCCAGGTTCGATGGGAAAAGTATTCGTTATCTCGCAGGGATTAATTCTGGGTATCCAAGGTCCACGAATTAGTCATTGATCGGAGAGGAGTCTCGATCATGTCTGGTGAGATAATCGAACCGCTAGGGTAACACGCTTAAGGGGAGTCGACATTTTACCGGAAGAGAAAAATAGGAAAAGAGAGCACCGGGAACGTCCCGGGAAAGTTCCGATGGAGATCGGGCAGCGACGAAATAGTTTTCGGAGCCAGAATAAATTATGTAATATGTATTTAATATTAATTAGTGTAATTAATAGTTAAATATATTTTATTATAATTTTTCCTGAATTTTTAAAGGCTAAATACCTTAAATGGGCCTTCTGGTGGAAAGAAGGCCCATGAGGGGGGGGGGGGAAGCCCCCCTCCTTGGTGCGCATGGGGAGGGGCCGGCCTAGGTGGGCCAAGTGGGGCCCACCTAGGGCCGGCGCACCACCTTGGCCGGCTGGGGTGTGGGTTTAGTCCCACACCGCCAGCCTGGCAGGTTGGGCAGCCCCCCGGGCTCCTATATATACATGGGTACCCCTGGCCTTTAAAGACACACCAAATATTCTCTCTCTCTCTCTCCTTGGATCACGTGACTCCCAAGTTTGGAGTTGCGCCAAGGATAAGTTTTCTCCACCATACGCACGCCGCCGCGCTGCTGGTCTTCCGGTCCCAGTCTTCCGCTGCTTTGTCTTTGGATCGGAGCCCGGAGTTCGTCGGCTTCACCGTACGTGTGTGACGCCCTGCGAGGCACCACGCTAGTGGTGCTAGAGGTCTGCTTCCTCTACACGGCATCGAAGTCTTCGTCGGCTTCATCGACAACGCTTGTGCGGGAGCGTAATCCCCGCTTTTCGGTCTACAAGGGTATGTGCACCGAACCCCCTGCGTATTACTATATCTGCATAGTATAGATTCTGGCTAGTTTAAGGTTATCGATGTTAGGAAATTTTTTGTTTTCTGCATGCGATCCCCTTCAGTGGTATCAGAGCCGATCTATGCGTAGATATAGCTATGCGCTAGCTGCACCCGTGTCTTTCACGGGGGCAACGTTCTTATTATTTGCTACCCTCTCGCGTGCACTTGCACTGCCGGCAGCATCGAGTTGATGAAGCGGCCCGGACCGACCTTACGCGTACGCTTACGCGAGACTGGTTCCACAACTGACATACGGCTGGTTCCGTATATGTGGCTGGCGGGTGTCTGTCTCTCTTTCTTTAGTTGGCTTTGCATTTTCAATGGAGGGCCCGAAAGGGATGAATAAATATGTAATTATTTGATCGTTGTTGTGGTCATAAGTTCGTAGGTATGAAGCGGTTCTATTTACGAAAGCCCCAAGCCACGTAAAATATGCAAAAAGATAAAGTAGAGGCGTCTAACTTTATTTTGCAGGGGCTGTGTGATATGGTCAAGGTAAGTTTATTAAATTGTTTATGAACTGTTGGCGCGAAGGAGACCACCGGCGCAAGGACCATATCACGTCGCATTACATTTGATGTTTTGAGTGCATCTTATATTGTGTGTATTTATATATATAGTATATATTAGTTACACGGCGGTAGTTATATAAGATGATCCCCCCCAAAATACCATTTGTGTTCTCCCTTCAACGTGCACCACCAAGAAAGTTCTACGTTATGAGGCAGGCCGTGATGATCGGGTGTCAGACATATCGTCGTTCGCATACAGTGGGTGTAAGCCACGTTGCACAAGCACTTTCGTTGAAGGTTATTATGGCGAGCCTAGCATGTACAGACATGGCCTCGGAACAAGGTGACCGAAAGGTCGAGCATGAGTCACAGAGTTGTTGTGATTGACATTCCGATGTCTACCTTTGAAGTTGTGTTGCCGGCTCTGATGATGAGGGGTTGCACAATGGATTAGGGTCGTGTAATCACTAAAACGATGAGGGGGATACTCGTTTTGAGTGGGAGTTCTTAGAGTTATTTTCGAAAATACTTGAACTTAAAATTTTATGAACAGAGTCTTATGTTTTGCAAATTCCATTGTAGATGTCTCACCCCACCTTTAACCTAGCCCTGTTCCTTGAGAAAGAGAAGCTTAAGACCAATGGGTCCAACTTCGTACCCTGGTTCCGCGATCTGAAGTCCATTCTGAAAACCCACGAGGTGGCTTACATCCTTGAAGCCCCCTTAGGTGATCAGCCAGCAAACACCGCCTCAGAATTCGTTAGGAGTGTCCACGAGTTGAAGGCGGAGATTTCCTCTTTTGTCCGGAGTGGCATGCTCTTTGCCATGGAGGCTGACCTGCAGAACCATTTTGAGAACAAGAGTGCTTATGAGATAATCACTGAACTCATGGTTAATTTTGCACGGCAAGTCAAGGATGAGAGGTTTGAAGCTACCAAGCTTTTCTTCTCAGCCCAGATGGAAGAGCACGGCAATATAAGTGAGCACTTGGCCAATATGTATGGCAGCGTTCAGCTCCTGAAAGATCTGGGATATGTGATCCCAGAAGAGCTGGTTATAGATAGGGTGCTGTTGTCGCTGCCCCCTAGCTATAAGGACGCCATCATGAACTACGACATGATTGGGACATCAAAATCCCTGTCGGAAATTCTTATGATGCTCAACATGGCCGAATTGGAAATCAAGATGGACAAGATGGTGGTGACCATCAGATCCCTGGAAACGCAACTGCCCAAGTATCTGGAGGATAAAAAGGCCGGCAAGATTGTCGAGAAAGAGAAAGGTATATTTGATATACATGTTATTGATGTGTACCTTACCTGCGCCCGTAGCAACACCTGGGTATTTGATACTGGCTCTGTTGCTCATATATGTAACTCTCAGGAGGAGTTGCGGAATAAGAGGCGCCTGGCAAAGGACGAGGTGACGATGCGCGTCGGCAACGGATCAAGAGTTGACGTGGTGGCTGTCGGCACACTCCCTCTGCATCTACCATCGGGATTAGTTTTGGTTCTGAATAAGTGTTATTTTGTACCAACCTTGAGTGTAAACATTATCAGTGGGTCTTGCTTGTTGCAAGACGGATATTCATTCAAATCAGTATCAAGTGGTTGTGCTATTTATATGAATGATATCTTTTATGTTAATGCTCCCGAGAGTAATGGTTTATTCTTGTTGAATCTCGATCGTAGTACTCACATCCATAGCATAGATGCCAAGAGGATTAAACTTAGTAGTGATACCGCCATGTATATATGGCATTGCCATCTCGGTCATATTGGTATAAAGCGCATGAAGAAACTCCATGTCGATGGACTTCTGGACTCGTTGGATTTTGGATCCCTCGACACATGCGAACCATGCCTCATGGGCAAAATGACCAAGACACCGTTCAATGGTTTCATGGAACGGGCGTCGGACTTATTGGGAGTCATACATACAGATGTGTGTGGACCAATGAGTGTGTCGACACGCAATGGTTATCGTTACTTTGTCACCTTCACCGATGACTTGAGTAGATATGGGTATATCTATTTGATGAAACACAAGTTTGAAACATTTGAAAAGTTCAAAGAATTTCAAAGTGAAGTTGAAAATCAACTCAACAAGAAAATCAAGCACCTTCGATCCGATCGTGGTGGCGAATATTTGAGTTTTGAGTTTGGCACACATCTGAAGGCCTGTGGCATCGTGCCGCAGCTTACGCCAGCTGGAACGCCGCAGCGCAACGGTGTGTCCGAGCGACGTAATCGTACCCTATTAGATAGCGTCCGATCTATGATGTCTCTTACCGACTTGCCCGTGTCTTCCTGGGGGTATGCGTTAGAAACAGCCGCATTCATTTTAAATAGGGCTCCGTCCAAATCCGTAGCAACGACACCGTATGAGGTATGGCATGGCCAGAAACCTAAGCTGTCGTTCTTGAAGGTCTGGGGTTGTGAGGCGTATGTTAAGAAACTACAGCCCGACAAACTCGAACCGAAGTCGGAGAAAGTCGTCTTTGTAGGGTATCCGCGGGAAACCATAGGATACACCTTCTACAACCAAGCTGAGGGCAAAACGTTTGTCGCGAAGAACGGTACCTTTCTGGAGAAAGAGTTTCTCGCCAAAGGAGTAAGTGGGAGGAAAATAGACCTCGACGAGATCGTTGATCCTGAACTCGAAATTCCGAGTGGCGCAACGGAAGCTGTTCCGGAAACGTCCTCCACAGATGGAGTGGGAGAAGATGTCGAGGGTGCTATTCTACCTCGTAGGTCAGAGAGATCTCGGATCGCCCCTGAATGGTATGACAACATGGTTTGCACCGTCATGTTGATTGAACAAGACGAACGTACGAACTACAAAGAGGCTATGGCCAGTCCTGAGTCCGAGAAATGGCTTGAAGCCATGAAATCCGAAATAGGATCCATGTATGATAACAAAGTGTGGACTTTGATGGAGATTCCCGAAGGGCGCAAGGCCGTCGAGAATAAATGGATCTTTAAGAAGAAGACTGATGCTGATGGTAAAGTGAGCGTCTATAAAGCTCGGCTTGTCGCAAAGGGTTTCCGACAAGTTCATGGGATTGACTACGATGAAACGTTTTCACCGGTAGCGATGCTAAAGTCTATTCGGATTTTGCTAGCAGTTGCCGCATATTATGACTATGAGATATGGCAAATGGATGTCAAAACAGCGTTCCTAAATGGTAACATTGAGGAAGAGTTGTATATGGTACAACCTGAAGGTTTTGTCGATCCAGAAAATGCTGGCAAGGTATGCAAGCTTCAGCGTTCCATTTATGGACTGAAGCAAGCATCTCGGAGCTGGAATCTTCGCTTTGATGAGGTGATCAAAGATTTTGGATTTGTCCAAAATAGCGAAGAGACCTGCATTTACAAGAAAATGAGTGGGAGCTCAGTTGTGTTCCTAGTACTATATGTTGATGATATACTACTAATAGGGGACAATGTGGAACTTCTGGATAGCGTCAAGAAATATTTAAACAGTAAATTTTCGATGAAGGACTTAGGAGAAGCTGCATACGTTTTAGGCATTGAGATCTATCGTGATAGATCAAGACGTCTATTATTGTTAAGTCAGAGTACTTATATTGACAAGATACTGAAACGGTTCGGTATGGAGACGGCAAAGAAGGGTTTTCTGCCGGTTGTCAAGAATAAGGTATTGAGCAAGGCACAATGTCCGGTGACGGAACATGATAAAGTCGAGATGACCAAACATCCCTATGCTTCAGCCATAGGATCGATCATGTATGCCATGTTAAGTACTCGACCTGATGTAGCATTGGCTCTTAGTTTGACGAGCCGGTTCCAAAGTAATCCTGGAAAGCATCATTGGATTGTTGTTAAAAGCATTCTTAAGAATCTCAAGCATACAAAGGAAATGTTCCTTGTGTATGGGGACTGTGAGGAAGAACTTGGCGTAACAGGTTACGTTGATGCAAGTTTCTGCTCAGACCCAGATGACTCTAAGTCACAGACAGGATATGTGTTCAAGGTGAACGGAGGCGCTGTATGCTGGAGGAGTGGGAAGCAACACATCGTGGCCCAATCTACAATGGAATCGGAGTACATTGCCGCTTCTGAAGCCGCGAATGAAGCTGTGTGGCTGAGGAAGTTCATCATCGAGCTTGGAGTGTTCCCTAGCGCGCAAGACCCCGTGACCCTTTACTGCGACAATACGGGCGCCATTGCTAACGCGAAGGAACCGAGGTCTCACTCAACTGCCAAACACATACTCCGACGCTTCCATGTGATACGACAGTACGTACAAGGAGGTGAAGTGAAGATTTGCAAAATACATACGGATCTGAATGTGGCAGATCCGTTGACGAAGCCTCTCCTGCTTGACAAGCACGTGAAACACCAAGATGCTATGGGTGTCCGGCTTTTACCAAGTTGTAAACTAGATTAAGTTGTACTCTAGTGCAAGTGGGAGACTGAAGGAGATATGCCCTAGAGGCACTTAATAAAGAGTTTTATTTATCATATCTCATTTGTTCATAATGCGTTTTTGTGTCATGCTATAACTGTATTAAGCGGAAACATTAATACAGGTGTGATACGTAAAACAACCAGGTCCCCAGTAGCCTCTTTTTGACTGGTTCATTGTGCAATCGATGATCGAGGTTTCCCGATCATGTGACATGGCGTCTATTTGACAATGAAGTCATGTCGTTGGTAGAACGGTGTGATGGACATACCCAATATTTGTAGGACGTAGTCATTACGCCTCCGACCGTGAGACCTACTCTTATTGCTATTCCTGGAAGACACTTTGATTGCATCAAACGTCATATCTTACATAGTGTGACAATAAAGGTGTCCCTCTCGGGTGTCGGAAAGGAGTATGTTGAGACGGGGGGTCAAGAGCGGGATTTGCCAGTCCCATAGCAGGATAGATACTCTAGGGCCCACTCGGTGAGATTATGTCAAAAGAGCTTGCAAGCGTGTGACTAGGTCACCAGGACATAAGATCATGGACGAGTAGAAGTTAGCGGTGTCGGTAACGAGATCAAGCTAGGTATGGAGATATCTATGAACGAGTCTCGGACACGCTAAGTATCGCATGGCAAAAGGTTTAAGACTCGGACGTCCAGGTTCGATGGGAAAAGTATTCGTTATCTCACAGGGATTAATTCTGGGTATCCAAGGTCCACGAATTAGTCATTGATCGGAGAGGAGTCTCGATCATGTCTGGTGAGATAATCGAACCGCTAGGGTAACACGCTTAAGGGGAGTCGACATTTTACCGGAAGAGAAAAATAGGAAAAGAGAGCACCGGGAACGTCCCGGGAAAGTTCCGATGGAGATCGGGCAGCGACGAAATAGTTTTCGGAGCCAGAATAAATTATGTAATATGTATTTAATATTAATTAGTGTAATTAATAGTTAAATATATTTTATTATAATTTTTCCTGAATTTTTAAAGGCTAAATACCTTAAATGGGCCTTCTGGTGGAAAGAAGGCCCATGAGGGGGGGAAGCCCCCCTCCTTGGTGCGCATGGGGAGGGGCCGGCCTAGGTGGGCCAAGTGGGGCCCACCTAGGGCCGGCGCACCACCTTGGCCGGCTGGGTTGTGGGTTTAGTCCCACACCGCCAGCCTGGCAGGTTGGGCAGCCCCCCGGGCTCCTATATATACATGGGTACCCCTGGCCTTTAAAGACACACCAAATATTCTCTCTCTCTCCTTGGATCACGTGACTCCCAAGTTTGGAGTTGCGTCAAGGATAAGTTTTCTCCACCATACGCACGCCGCCGCGCTGCTGGTCTTCCGGTCCCAGTCTTCCGCTGCTTCGTCTTTGGATCGGAGCACGGAGTTCGTCGGCTTCACCGTACGTGTGTGACGCCCTGCGAGGCACCACGCTAGTGGTGCTAGAGGTCTGCTTCCTCTACACGGCATCGAAGTCTTCGTCGGCTTCATCGACAACGCTTGTGCGGGAGCGTAATCCCCGCTTTTCGGTCTACAAGGGTATATGCACCGAACCCCCTGCGTATTACTATATCGGCATAGTATAGATTCTGGCTAGTTTAAGGTTATCGATGTTAGGAAATTTTTTGTTTTCTGCATGCGATCCCCTTCACATATTTTCCTCCACGGGTCCCGAGCCGCCGCCGTCGTCAACACCAATTCGGGAGAGATCAGAACTTCTCCCCGGCACCCTGCCGGGAGGGGGAATCGTCACCGGAGACCTCTACGTCGCCATGACCGCCTCCGGACTGATGCGTGAGTAGTCTACCCTTGGACTACGGGTCCATAGCAGTAGCTAGATGGATGTCTTGTCCTCTTGTGCTATCATGTTTAGATCTTGTGAGCTGCCTATCATGATCAAGATCACCGTTATGTAATACTTCATGTTGTGTTTGCTGGGATCCGATGAATATTGAGTACTAAAGTTATTGCTTCATAATATATCATGTGTGTGCTATTTAATGATCTTGCATGCTCTCCGTTACTTGTGTATGCTCTGGCCAAGTAGATGCTTGTGACTCCAAGAGGGGGTATTTATACTCGATAGTAGGTTCATGTCTCTATTAAATCTGGGGTGGTGACAGCTAGCTCTAAGGTTGTAGATGTACTGTTGCTACTAGGGATAAAACAGTAGTACTTTGTCTAAGGATGATGTTACTTACTTACTTTACACACAGTGCTTAAGGCGATAATCTGTTGCATGCAACTTAATACTGAAAGGGGTGCGGATGTGAAAGGGCATGTGCCCTCTTATATGGTTTTGGTAATTGATGACAATCCATATGGACTAATGTTTGTGTTGAGCATATTGCAAGTATATCTTGAAGATGTCAAGACATCACCCATATGAAGATAGATGGGAGCATATTGTAAGTATGTCTTGAAGATGTCAAGACATCACCTATATGAAGATAGATGGGATGATACGAGATTGATCAAGATGTAGATCAACACACGAAGCTACAAGATGTACCAAGTGGATCATGTATCTCTTGGATGGTAAGCCATTGTCCATATAGCTTAGTGAACTAACCCAAGTGTGTGTGGGTTCTATATGTGGAGTTAGGTATCTTCCCATGGGCTTGCAACAAGAAGAACATCTCATAGAGCTCATGGAGAATGATGTCATGAGGTATTCGTCATCAAGGTTAAGAAGTGCAAGACCAAGAGAAGCATTTCGGAGATTTCTTATGCTTGTAGCTTGGAGGTCGAAATGAAGACATGAAGACGAAGCTAATGGAGCTTGGAGATTGAGATGAAGACGAAGCTAAGCGAGGCTCTCCCATAATGGCGTATGGGGGAGTATTTGGAGAAGTCTTCACCAAGCTTGTGCTAGCAAGCGCAATCAAGAAAGGTGGTCCACTTGGAGAGATCAAGACCGTCTTCGTCTAGCTCAAGTGGAATGCTCAAGGCTCAAGTGGATTGCTCAAGGCAAAGGTTTGTTCTTGATAGGGCTATAGGATAGACAGGCGTACTATCAAGAGGGGCTCTCGAGAGAGTAACTTGATCGCATTTTCGTGGAGAGCTCAAACCTTTGCATGCTTGGCATATCATCTTTCTTGGTTCTTATTTGGCTTTTTTCCTTGTTGGGTTTTGGTGCTTGTCGTGATCTTCATGACAAGACCAAGTTCTTCCAAAACGGTTTTAGTATGGAAAACTTGTTGCGTTTTCGGTGTGGAAATATTGCCGGTTCGACTTTGAGGAAAGCCCCAAACCTTCACATGTATGGTGACTTTGCTCTATTTATGGGTTGCTACCTTTCTAACGGAGTTGGTCTCACCTCATTCGGAGTTCATTTGCAAAAGTTATTTCAGTTCTGGTGTTTCTGCAGTTTTCGGAGGTCCGGAAATTTCCGGACCCCAGTCCGGAGATTTCCGACCTGGAGAATTTTTTGCCAAGTCTTAAAGATTTTCTGCACTGCACTCAACTGGCTCTCAGTCGGATTTTCCGCCGGAAATTTCCGAGGTCCGGAAATTTCCGGTCCCGGTTCGGAAATTTCCGAACGACCAAGTTAAAGATTTTTCGCCAAGTCTTATTTGATATCAGCACTGGTCGCTTTCAGCTCTCAGTCGGATTTCCTACCGGAGATTTCCGGGGTTCGGAAATTTCCGGACTTAGGTCCGGAAATTTCCGGCCGTCAGCCCGGAAATTTCCGAACCAAGTTCGGAAATTTCCGAGCTGACGAATCCCAACGGCTAGAAAACTGGGAGGGCTATAAATACCCCTCCCCTTCTTCTTCCTTGGGTAGCTGGTTTTTCCCCTCTCTCTCCTGCCATTGTTGACCTTGGAAAAGCTTGCCCCCTCTCAATTCCTCCCATGATTCTTGCATATCTTTGAGGGAAAAGTGAGAGGAGATCTAGATCTACGTTTCCACCAATCCATCTCTCCTCTAAGTGAGGGGAACCTAGTGGATCTAGATCTAGGAGTTCCTTTGTGGTTCTCCTTCTTTGTTCTTCCTCTCTTCTCCCCCCATAAGCATTAGTTGCTTTTGGTGGGATAAGGGAGTGAGGGATTTGACTCCTTTGTGGTTTCTTTGTTCTTCCTCTCTCCTCCCCCCATAAGCATTAGTTGCTTTTGGTGGGATTTGGGAGTGAAGAACTTGTGTTCTTGCCATTGCATCGGTTTGAGCCCTCCACGTGATTCGTGGTGGTGAAATTCGTGAGCTTGTTACTCTTGGGTCCTTGGACCCTAGACGCCTTAGTGGCCGGCCTTTGTGGCGAAGACCTTTTGTGGTCGGTTAGGACCTTTTGTGGTCAAGGCCTTTGTGGCTAGTTGGGACCTTTGTGGTCAAGTTGGACCTGTTGTGGTCAAGACCTTGTGCGGTCTTTTGGGAGCCCCCAATTCGGTTGTGGGTGTGTGCCCCAAGGTTGTTGTACGGGATTGTTCTCCGCCCCAAAGGAGTTCATAGTGGAAGGTGAACCCGGACCTTTGTGGTCGAGTTCATCGGAGAATAAGGTGAGGCCTTTGTGGCGTTGAGTCGGACCTGTGGTGGTCACTCACACCTCTCCAACGAGACGTACTCCCCTAAGAAGGAGGAACTCGGGAATACATCCTCGTCTCCGCGTGCCTCGGTTATCTCTATACCCGAGCTCTTTACTTATGCACTTTACATTGTGATAGCCTTCGTGCTTGAAGTCATTTACATTGTGATAGCCTTCGTGCTTGAAGTCATTTACCTTGTTATCACTTTGTTGCTTGTCTTGCTTAGCATAAGTTGTTGGTGCACATAGGTTCACCTAGTATATTTAGGTTGTGTTCTTGATAAGTTAAACAATAAGTTTTATTCCGCATTTATCAACCCTAAATTGTAAAAAGTGTACCTCGCCTATTCACCCCCCCCCTCTAGGCGACGTCTTTCCTTTCAGGATGCTAACCGGAAGGTGGATTATTAGTCATAGATGCGGTTGGAACGGTCTATGTATATTGACGAGGGGTGTCCTCATCAATACCCATAGTCGATAGCCTAGGGTTAGAGTTATGAGGTAGAGAACGCGTAGTGCTGGTGGACTCGACGGCTGACAAGCGGGATTTACCCAGGTTCAGGGCCCTTGACTGAGGTAACACCCCTACTTCCTGCTTGTCTGTTATTGCTCTTATGAATATGCGATGGTTACAAGGGTCCAGCGAGAGTTCGTCTCGTTGGGGTTTGGAGGTTCCGATGTGCGTGTCTTTGATCGGTAGCCCTCCCAGCCCTTATATGGGGGGCTGGGTCTCGGGTACGTAACCGACTAGGATTACAAATATGGAAACTACAACCGACTATGAATAACTTGGAAAGCAATCTTCGTCTTGGGCCTTCCTTGATGGGCTTTGCCAGCCTATTGACAATTGGGCTATGGTCATCACGTGCACCAGGTACCCACACGACAGGATATCCGTTCGGTATATCCTCGTCACTAGCCCCCGAGTGCTTGGCTGATTCGGAGAATTAGGCATGGACTCACTTGACAGTGCACGTCACATGTTTGTGTTCGATATCGTACGTTGTGTATTATCTTTCGACTATGAATTTATGTTTTTGACAAAGGATTATTGACTTAGTAGGCCTGGATTTACTCGACAAGTCGAGACCAGTTAACTGCACATTTGGGCAAAACCTTACTAGCCTTCAATCAAGTTCGAGTCCCCGGGCTCGAACCTGGAACATACTGGACAGACTCGACTCAGGCCGTTTGAGGTCTTACTGAATCGTTCCGCAGTCTTAACTTTGCTACCCAGCGCGTCCGCCGGGATTTTCATCGCATCTGCTGATACGGAAAAGAATTAAGGACTTAACACTGCCGGAGTGGTCCTCAGCCCAGCTCGACTGATCGGCGGGTCTTACCTTCGCATTTTATGCATGCAGCATCCGAAGTGTCATCGACTGACGCAACTCGGGGATTTCTTTGAGTTTATGCCTTTTTGCTTTTTGAATCTATCGGGTGCGCGACAGCGCTCCCGATGGGAGTAGCCCCCGAGATTGTGCTTTATTACTCGTAATGAAGGATAATCTCAAATCACTGAGCGTAAAAGAAAATGTCAATCGAAGACATTTTCACCCACTCCCGATGAGATACGTTTGAAGACACTCGAAGTGTTTGCTTTTAACTTAGTCGATAGACCTTTGAAGGGTTGCGTGACTTTGGCGTATGTCAGTCGAAGAAGATTTCAACCGCTCCCGATGGGAGTATATTTGGCTGTGCTTGGATCAGTCGATTATTTATCGACTATAACTTTTGTAGTCGAGAGACTTTCGTATGACTGCATGTCATTGGTTCAGTCGACTATTTATCGACTATTACTTTTGCATTCACCAGCTTGCCAACCGAGTGATGTCATGCATGACCACCGTGGCGTGCGCGCAGACCTTTGACAGGACGTGTCATTGTGGGTCCGCTTGTTTGACCGTGGTGACCGCCGGTTCAGTTCTGATTTGACCGGACGTGGCGAAATTTCCGCGGACGTGATCATGACTTTCCTCGTTTTTCGTGCGTAGTGGGCGTTGTGGCCTGCGACGGTTTCTCTCCGATAGCGCCACGCAGCCTGGTGATTATGCACGAACGGCTGAGATTGTTTCTTCTACCGTGGTAAATACAGATCTCACCGTCGTGGATTAACTCCCCTTGCCGTTTGCCTCCTCTGACTCCTGCTCCTTGCGCGCGCTTCCTTTGCCCTTGCTCTTGCTCCTCCTCTGTTCGCCATGGCGCCGAAGAAGGGCACGAGCGCCGCCGTCCCCTCTTCCTCTGCCAATGCTGGCAAGAAAAGGAAGGGTGCTGCGGCCGCTGCGACCTCCACAGAAAATCCCGCCGCCGCTTTGAAGAAGATCCCCGGTGACTGGGTGAAATCCACCGTCACCGAGAAGAAGCTGGCGGCGTTCCGCCACACAGGCCTTCTCCCGCCGGCCGACAAGCTCGCCGCCCGCGCGCCCTCCAACAGGGAGGTACTCCCTGAGCCCCGCGCCGGCGAGCGCGTTTGCTTCGCTGAATTTTTGCCTCGCGGCTTTGCTCTCCCGCTACACGATTTTGTGCGCGGGCTTCTTTATGCGTACGGGGTGCAGATCCATGATCTCACCCTCAATAGCATTCTGCATATTGCCTGTTTCATGGCTTTGTGCGAGTGTTTTTTGGGGGTATCCCCAAGCTGGGCACTCTGGAAGTCCATCTTCCGAGTGCGCCACATGGTCCGTGATGGGCGTGTGTGCCCTCTTGGCGGGGTGGGCATCCAGGTCCGCGGCGACTGCCACTACTTCAACCTCAAGGCAGTCGACTCTGCCCAAGGGTGGAGGAACAAGTGGTTCTACGTCCCCATCGACCAGGACGTGCGCCCGGCCTTCTCGATTGGGAGGACCCCGCTGAAGACGAAGGCGTGGGAGCATTCTCTCTCGACTGAGGAGAAGGAAGAAGCTGCCCCCCTTATGGAAAAGATCAGCAAGCTGCTGGGCACCGTTACTGGTGTCCAGTTGATGAGCACCTTCATCAAGCGTCGAGTGTGGCCCCTGCAGCAACGCTCCCACCCGATGTGGCGGTATGAAGGCCCGCTCGACGCCACTAGAATGAGCAATGTGGAGCTGTCGCCCAATGAGCTGGACGCGCATGTGAAATACATCACCAGCATCAAGGCCGACGAAGTCATCGACTTCAACTCCTCTGTCGCTCCTTTTGGGTTGGAGAACGCCCTCCCTGAGGTAAACATTTATCGACTGTGCCGTCCTTTGGTTTCTGGTGTACCTACCTTTTGAATGTTGTTTTTGTGTTGGCGATCAGGGCCATTCGACTGCCGCCTCTCTTCCTCCCCTCCCCGAGTCTGGTCCTGCCGATGAGGCAGCTCTGCTGGATGAGGGGAAGAAGACCGTCACTCCGCCTCCCTCGGCTAACACCTCCGCCACAGAGGAAACAGAAGCCGAGGAGGTGGACCAGGTTCGTAAGGGTGGCAACCCTGCGATTGAGCCTGCCGCCAAGCGTCGTCGTGTGCCTCGACAGGAGGTCTCGAGTTCTCACTCGGGAAGCGCGGAGCAACGGGACCTGGAGGATTCTGGCTGCTCCTCGCCTGCGAAGGACGCATCCCCTTCGGCTCGGCGCTCACCATCACACTCGACTGGCCGCCTGAGCTTCGGAGGCCCCTGCCTCGACGTTGAGCCGGACTCAGACGAGGGCGAGCACAGGTATGTAGTTATGAAGTATTTTTGCTATATTCGCCTTTCGTTTGCTTTCATATTTTGCCTTAAGCTCGTTGGCACTATTGTAGCAGCGCCAGTGACGATCGGGTGCAATCGCCTCCTTTTGTGGAGGAGTCGACTGTGGCCTCCCCTCGTGCTGAAGTGGATGTCGCTAAGACCACCCGGGTGGTTGATGCGACCACCACCGCTTTGACGCCACCCACTACTGCTTCGACTGCGCCCCCTTCCTCATCTGCGTCTTCCTCCTGGACTGACCATGTGAGTGCTTTCACGTTTTATGTGTTATGCTGAATCCTTAACCTTGCTGACATGTGTTGCAAATCTTTTCGAAGCCTGCCGTCCGCGACCTTGTCGCGGCGGGTAAGGCCTTTGTGCAGTCGGAGGAGGAACGGGTCGTTCTCCGCACCCACCTCGACGGTTTAAGCCGTAAGCTTTTCTGATTTGTTCCATAGATGTTTCGCTTTTTCCCCTTGGTGTTTTGCGACTGAGCTTGGAAGTAACTGTCTCAGGTGAGAGAGACGCCATTGCGAAGCGGTCGTCTGAGCTGGAGCAGCGACTGAACGATCTGGAACGACAACTGGTCGACCAGCAGTCGCGTGCGAAGAAGGATCTGGACGATGCGCTGAGCTCGGCTGCCTCCCGCGAGCAGGAATATGCGGCTCAGGTGTCCGAACTCGCGCGTGTGATGGAAGGTTACCAGGCTTTGTTTTTGCCTTTCACGCTTTTATTTGCTGGTCCTTGTGTTGATTTTTGCCTCTTTTTTCTTTTGAAATTTTGAAGGGTCTGCAGCCTCATCCGCCTCCAAGGGCAAGGCGAGTGAAGACCTGTCACTCGACCGTGCCATTGAGAAGCTGAGCGCTGCCATCCAACACGCCAAGAGCTCTCTGGATACGTCCACTCGCACCCTTGGCGCTGTCTTTAAGGAGGTGCTTCCGTCGAGCGAAGTTCCTGCCACCGCGCAAGGTTTTGCGGACGTGCTAGGCCCCGGCTCGTCGACTGTGGCGGAGTTTGCGCGCGACTTGACGGTACGCGGCTCGGAATCTACCATCAAGCTTCTTCTTGGTAACGGCGTTGTTGCCGATTATGAGGCTGCCCTGTCTGATTTCCCGAAAAGGTCGGATGGGCAGCCTTTGTCCTTGAAGGGTGTGACCGAGGCCGCCACGCGACTATCGCGCACCTGTATCGACACCATGGAGCGCAGATCTGTTGCTGTTGCTTCTATGCCGAAGTCGCGTAGGGCTAGGTCTGAGTCAGTGTCTCGCATTTAGACTTTTGATTTTGACTTTATGTAATGAAGATTTGACAACTAGCATGGGCACTTCACTGCCTGCTTTGTTTATGATATGGCACCTAAAAATGCATCTTTCGCTATGTATTTGGCTTCTGTTGTCTTGTCTTGATTCGTAGCCTCGTCTGAAATATATGATTATGCGTTTGCCAGCCAGACGATACCAATTCGACTGAATCTTCCCAGCCGTGCGCGGATACTCGAGCAGCCGCCGAAGCGAGGAATAACGCCAAGGTTTTGGCTTATGCGAAGAAGCGAGTGGTTACTCTAGAACAGGAACTAAAAGCCACTCAAACAGAGTTGAAACTTCTTAAGGCAAAACCTGCTCTTGCCACCCAGCGTGAAGAATATGTGCTTGGTGAAGTCGAACACTCGAACAGGCAGCTCGAAGGTATGTACCCGACGATCGCCCTTGTGATCTTCTTATGTCTTCCTTATAGCTTGCTGATAGTTGCCTGTCTGCAGTTTTTGTTCATAATTTCAAAGAAGAGGTGGAACGGGTTAACGAGCGTCTGGATAACGCGACTGATAACCCGGTCTCCGGCCACCAGCATTTTTGGGCTGACAGGCATCGCGCCCGCGAACTTGCTACCCTTAAGGATCGAGTGTTTCGCGGCGCGGTCATACTCGAGCGTTGCCGGGCGGCGTTTATGCGCATCAACCACTTCTTGTTTCCTGAGGGACCGCAGCCGCAAGGAATTCATGCGTTGGTTGATCTCTTCCAATCTGCAACTCCTATCCGAGAGGCTTTGACTCGAAGAGTTGTCCTTGGAGCCAACGCCGTCATGGGATATATTCGCAGCCAGCATCCTACCTTTCGTATCTCTTCGCCTGCATCTGGCTCGCGTCTGGAGTAGAAGTTTTTGGACAGGACTGCGGCTTCGGCGGAGGTGTTTGTGGGTTGTTTGCACGACCAGCTCATCGACTCTAGCCTGCCTGTAAAGGATGAGCCTATGTAGTTTGTGTAACTAACCAGCCCCCGAGTCCCTCGAGTGGGGTGTGAATAGAAAGATGTTTATGTAAGCCTGTATGTATCCAGCCCCCGAGCCTTCGGGTGGGGTGTGAAAAGTAAGGCGTTTATGTGAGTTTGTATATGTACAGCGCCCGAGCCTTCGAGTGCAGCTGAGTTTTGCTGTTTATGACTAAGACCCAGCCCCCGAGTATTCGAGTGTGGTTGGGTTTTGCTGTTTATGACTAAGACCCAGCCCCCGAGTATTCGAGTGTGGCTGAGTTTTGCTGTTTATGGCTAAGACCCAGCCCCCGAGTCCTCGAGTGTGGCTGAGTCGGGAGTGATTTGGCTTATGATAGTAAATTATGCGAAGAAGAAAATCTTTCTTTATTCCAGATATTGGCCAGCAAGCCGCCTCATTAAAAACCTTCCAGTCCCCTTAGGTACCCTGGTAAGGAAAAGAGCGCGTCTGAAACCTGCTGGCCTTTCCGACATTTATGCTCTGTTACATTGATCGACTATGACATCTACGCATAGAAGCGACGCAAGTGCGCCACATTCCATGGGTTATTTGATAATTCCCCCGTCTGGGCGTGCTTGAGTCGATAGGCACCACCGTCGATGACTTCCGTGATGACGAAAGGCCCTTCCCATGGTGATGCGAGCTTGTGCACCTTCTTCTGCTTCATCCGGAG
The DNA here is from genome assembly GCA_026929855.1 of Poa annua. Classification (NCBI taxonomy): domain Eukaryota; kingdom Viridiplantae; phylum Streptophyta; class Magnoliopsida; order Poales; family Poaceae; genus Poa; species Poa annua. The sequence goes on from CM049433.1 coordinate 81,905,874, forward strand.
TACTAAGTCGCCCACCATGAATGTTCTGGGACGGAGTCGTCGACTGTGGTAGTTACGGAGATCCTGCTGATAAGCAGCTGTGCGGGCAAGGGCCGTATTGCGCGATTCTTCGAGTAGATCCACCGAGTCTTCGAGTGACTCGTTTGCGTCGTCTTCGTCGTACATCTCGACTCTTGGTGCGCTGAATTTCACCTCTGGTGGCAATACTGCTTCTGCGCCGTAGACCATAAAAAACGGAGTAAACTGAGTCGAGGCGTTTGGGGTTGTGCGCAAACTCCATAGTACCGCCGGGAGCTCCTCGACCCAAGCGCCTGCGGCCCTTTTGAGCGGTACCAGTAGCCTTTTCTTAATGCCCGTGCAGACGAGACCATTGGCTTTTTCAACCTGTCCGTTGGACTGTGGGTGCGCGACTGATGCGTAATTGAGCGCGATATTCCACTCCTTGCAGAAGGAACGAAACTCCTCGGCTGTGAAGTTTGTGCCGTTGTCCGTGATGATGCTGTTCGGGACGCCAAATCGATAGACGATAGATTTTATGAAATTGACTGCTGTAGCGGCAGTCGAGCTTGTGATTGGGACCGCTTCTATCCATTTTGTGAATTTGTCCACCGCCACCAGTAGGTGAGTATGTCCTCCGGGTGATGACTTTTTGAGTGGTCCGACCATATCAAGCCCCCATTGGGCGAAGGGCCAAGCCAGTGGTATGGTTTTGAGTGCTGATGCGGGTGCATGAGGCTTGGTGGCGAATTTCTGGCACCCGATGCACCTTTTGACGATGTCGTCTGCGTCCTTAAGTGCTGTAGGCCAGTAAAACCCTGCTCGGAAGGCTTTGGCTACGAGTGATCGACTGCCGGCATGATGACCACAGGTTCCTGCATGAATATCGCGAAGTATGGTTTTTCCATCCTCAATTTCCACACACCTTTGGAACATACCTGAGATGCTTCGCTTGTAGAGTTCACCGTTGATGATGGTGTATGCTTTGGAGCGTCGAGTGACTCGTCGAGCCTCTGCTGCATCGTCTGGTAGTTCGTCGCGGAGCATGTATGCTAGGAAAGGTTGAGTCCATGCTGGAATTACCTGATCGTCCTGGCATAGTAGTACTTCGACTGGCGGATCTTCTGGGCTGGGAGTTTTGTCTTTGGATGTGGCGGTCGAGGTTGATGGGGGCCGCTGTTTTTTGATGGACCTGTGCTGGATTCGCTCCAGGAAGACGCCTGGCGGGACTTGCGCTTTAGTCGAGCCGATGTTGGCTAGTATGTCTGCTTCCTCATTGCTTTCTCGTCCAACATGTCGTAGTTCGCATCCGTCAAAGTCGCCTTCTAATGTGTTGTAGAGGTCGCGATATGCGATCATGTTGTCGGCTATGGCGTCGCAAGCTTTCATTGTCTGCTGCACGACTAGATTTGAGTCGCCGTATATCATAAGTCGAGTACACCCTAGCGCCTTAGCCATTCGCATGCCGTGGATCAGACCTTCGTACTCGGCCTCGTTGTTGGACGGTCGCTCGAAGTCCATCTGCAGCACGTACTTGAGTTTGTCGCCTTTAGGTGATATGAGTATGACGCCTGCGCCTGCGCCCTCGTTCTTCTTAGACCCATCGAAATACATTGTCCATGAGTTGGACACATCAGGGATTCCTGGCAGCTGAGATTCTATCCACTCCGTTGTGAAGTCGGGTAGGACCTGCGCCTTGATGGCCTTCGGGTGATCGTATGTGATCCCGAGTGGCCCGAGCTCGATGAGCCATTTTGCTACACGCCCCGTTGCATCGGGATTGGTGAGTATATCCCCGATTGCTGATTTGCTGATCACTGTTATCGGGTGCTCCGTGAAGTAGTGGCGCAGCTTTCTGGATGTTATGAAGACAGCGTATGCCAGCTTTTGGAAGTGCGGGTATCTTTGCTTTGACAGGGACAGGACTTCGCTGACGTAGTAGACTGGCCTCTGTATGCTTTGAGTTTTCCCTTCCTCCATGCGTTCGACTACCAAGGCCGTACTTACCACTCTGTTTGTGGCTGCCACGTACAGGTACAAAGGTTCTTTCTCCTTGGGTGCCGCCAGGATGGGGGGATTTGTGAGTATTCGCTTGAGATCTTTGAAGGCTGCTTCAGCTTCATCTGTCCACTCGAACTTGTCTGCCTTCTTCATCAGTCGATAAAGTGGTAATGCCTTTTCGCCCAGCTTACTGATGAAGCGACTGAGCGCTGCTACTCGACCTGTCAATTGCTGTACCTCGTAGAGCTTTTTAGGCCTTTGCATCGTTAATATGGCCTGTATCTTTTCTGGGTTTGCTTCTATTCCCCGAGCCGATACTAAGTACCCCAAGAGCTCTCCGGCTGGGACACCAAAGGTACACTTGTCTGGGTTGAGTTTGATGTTGTACCGGTTGAGATTGTCGAATGTTTCTCGCAAGTCTGCGAGTAGCGTGCTTTCTTCTTTCGACTTGATGACGATGTCATCCACGTAAACCTCGACGTTGTTTCCAATTTGTGTCTTCAAACAGTTCTGCATCATACGCTGGTAGGTGGCACCCGCGTTCTTGAGCCCGAAGGGCATTGTGGTGTAGCAATATACTCCGAGTGGAGTTGTGAAGGCTGTCTTCTCCTCGTCTTCGACTTTCATCCTCATCTGGTGGTACCCTGAGTATGCATCCAGGAAGGATAGACGTTCGCATCCCGCAGTGGAGTCGACGATTTGATCGATACGCGGCAGTGGAAAATGATCTTTTGGGCAACACTTGTTGAGCCCGGTGAAGTCGACACACATCCTGGTTGCTCCTGTCTTCTTTTTCTCGACTAGTACGGGGTTGGCTACCCACTCTGATTTTTTGATTTCTCGAATGAAGTTTGCTTTGAGTAACTTGTCTACATGTTTCTCTATAGCCTCTCTTTTGGGACCGGAGACACGACGTATTGCTTGCTTGACTGGCCTAGTTCCTGGATTAAGTTGGAGGGAGTGCTCGGCGAATTCCCTGGGAATACCTGGCATGTCGGCTGCACACCATGCAAATATATCCCAGTTCTCACGGAGGAATTCGACGAGCGCGCTTTCCTATGTAGGAGATAGGCTTGTGGACACCCTGACTGTTTTGGCTGGATCAGTCGGGTGAACCTGGTGCTTCTTTATGCCATCTGCAGCGCTGAATGCCTTGTCGACTGCCTGCTTCTTTTGCTCGGGCATGTATGTTGGGTCGTTGGTGAGCGAGAGCTCTTCGAGGGTTTGCTCCATACCGAACGTCTCGGAGATTTTGCTGAAGTCGCGGTCGCAAGCATCTGACCTTTGAAAATTTCCGTTGACTGTGATGACTCCTTTCGGGCCTGGCATCTTCAACTTGAGGTATGCGTAGTGTGGCACCGCCATGAACCGAGCAAATGCGGGGCGCCCTAATATGGCATGGTATTGTGACTTCCAGTCGACGACTTCGAATTCGATCGACTCGGTTCTGAAGTGGTTTGCGTCGCCGAAGGTGACGTCGAGTTGTATCGTGCCTTCTGGGAGAACAGGTTTACCTGGGACAATACCGTGAAAAGTGTTTGTGGACTGGGGTAAATTTTCGACTGACCTATTCATCCGGCGAAGTGTATCGGCGAAGATGATGTTGATGCCGCTGCCTCCATCCATGAAGACCTTGGTCATGGCGTATCCGCCAATCTGGGCGTCGAGTACCAGGGCAGCGTGGCCTGGTCGGTAGACAGATGGTGGATGGTCCTCTCGACTGAAGATTATCGCGGTTTCAGATCCCCGCAAGAAGTCTGGTATGGCTGGAGGTGCCATAACCGCCATGTTAACGTGTCGAGTGTGGATCTTTTGCTGCCTGTTGGAGGGACGTCCTTTTTGAATCATGAAAATCTGTCCCTGGGGCTTTGGGTATTGCTCCTCCGTTGCTTGGGGTATGTGATGTATGGCTCCCGCGACTTGACTTCCCGGGTTGTATGGTGGTGGAGGTGGTAATGCCGCGACTGGCTGTGTTGGCGGTGGCGCGATGTACGCTGGTGGTGCAGTCGAGGGTGTAGCTCTTCTGATTCTTGCCGCGTAATCAGCCACCATTTGTTCGAACTCTCGGCAATTCCCCATGGTGTGGTTGGAGATTAGCCTCCCATCATCTCCCTTGAATAAGTGCAGCCTGCAGTCGTCATTCATCTTCTCTTGAAAGGTTTTTTCTGGTTTTGCATCTGTTCGTTTGCGCCACTCTTGCCTTCGGTATCCGCTGCTACGCTGATCGCGGTCTCGACTGCTTCGTCGGTCGTCTGTTCGACTGTCTCGGCGGTCGTTCCCTCGACTGTCTCGACGGTCGTCTCCTCGACTGTCGCGGCGACCATCGTTTCGACTGTCGCAACGATCTTCTTGTCGTCTGTCGTCCTGGACGTGATTGTCCTGTGAGAAACCTGCTGCGACGAATTTTACCTTGTCGTTGTCGCTGTAACCACTTTTGCGTCTTCGTCTTCTATCATCCCTGTCGTGGCGGTCTCGACTACTGCGTCGATCCTCACGGTCATGTGGGGAAAGTGGACGCTTGGTCCTTATGGAATCTTCACCATCCGCCCACTCAGTCGCTATCTTCATGAGCTCTGCCATGGATTTTGGCTTTTGGCGGCCGAGTGCTTCTCTGAAGTCTTCTCTGAGGACCCCCATGGTGAAGGCGTCCATGGCTCTGTCTTCGGAGATTGTGCCGACTGAATTGCGGATGGCAGTCCATCGCCTGATGTATGCTCGAATTGGCTCGTCCGACCTCTGCTTGCAAGCCCGTAATTCCTCGAATGTTTTGGGTCGCTCGCACAGAGGATCGAAATATTTGATGAAGTCTTCCCGAAAGTGATCCCAGGAATCGTATGATGCTTCGGGTAATGCTTTGAGCCAGTCGCGAGCTGTGCCTTCAAGCATCAACTGTATGTACTGCAGTGCCGTTGTAGTTGTCCCCCTTTGGCATACGACTGCGAGCTTGTAGTCCTCGAGCCAGCCTGACGGCTCTTGTTTGCAGTTGAACTTTGGCGTTGTTGGTAACCCGAACTTTTTGGGCAACTTGGCTTCGCGGATTCGCCGTGTGAAGCATCGTGCTCCGCAAGGTCCTGTATCGCGATCATCACTCGAATCGTTGCTGGCGGATCTCCTAGACCTGCTCCGTGAACGGCGACGTCTCGAGTGCCTTCGTGTGCCACTCCTGCGAGGGCTTCGACTGCGACGATCTCGTGAACGGCTTCTGCTGCGCTCTCTGTGCTTCTCCGTCTGGAGTCCTTTTGCTGCGAGTGCGAGCGCCTTTAATTGCTGGAGATGCAGTTCTTCGGCCGGATCGCCTGCTGGAGGTCCTGTCGCCTTGAGGTATGCTCCAAGTGATATCAAGGCACCTTCAGCTGTTTTGGGTACTAGTACGCCTTCGGAGTCCAGGGTCATGAACGAATGTTCTAAGTTGCGAGTGACTCCGGATCTCTCGCCCTCTGGGATATTGGCGAATCTCGATCTATGTCTGTGCTCCGTCGCACTTGTGGAGCTAAGGGAAAACTGCCTTCTCCGCATACTCGAGATGCTAGCTTGCTTTCTGCGTTCTTCGAGTGTTGCTCTGTACTCCTTTAAGCGCATCGCTTCTTGCCAATTAAAATAATTGTATGTCATCCACTCCTCTGGGGTCGCGTCTGCTGGCATCATTGTGCAGTCCTTTATGATTTTGTCAACTTTTGCTGCCATCTCTGCTGTGATAGTTAGTGTTGTCACGCCATCTGGTAATGTGACTGTGCAGGGAAATTCTGTAGGTCTGCGACTAGCTGCTGCCGCTGAGGTTTCGGCGCTGAATGCAACATAGACCTGCCGAGGTATGACCGGGGGATATGTGTATGTGCTATCGAAGCCGGTTATGGGTTCGGAGTCGTCGTCCAAACTCATGTCGGAGTTGTTGCTGATCTGGGCGTCGGTGTTGACGTATGCTTCGGGTGTTTTTTCAGGATCGTCTTCGTCGCTGGAGAGGAACTCGTGATCCGCTTGGATCTCTGGCCCGGTGAAGTCGGCGAGGTAGATGCTGTCGCCCGTGTCTTCAGTTTGCCTGTAGTCGGGTGCAGTGTCGAGTGCCGTGATGCGTTCGACTGTGGTGACTTGATAGTCAGACTGTACCTCATCATCTAGGAGCTCTTGTGCCAAGAGTTTATTGAACTCTTGGGTCGTCATGGAGTCGACTAGAGATCTTGACGGCGAGATCGAGTTGACCTTTGACGACGTAGCTTCCATGCCTGCGGTAGCTGTGACCGTAGTAGATGGTTTCTCGACTGCGCCTATCTGATGGGTAGACTGTGCCTCATCTTCCGGGAACTCTTGCGCCATGATCCTATTGAACTCTTCAGTCGCCATGGATGAGGTCGGCGATGGGATCGAGTCGATCTGTGATGAGGTATCTTTCTTGCCTGCTGGTGATGCGATCGCAGTCGATGAATCTTCGAGTGCCCTCATTGCGATCACGTCGGTCAAGTCCTGCACACCAAGCTTATCGACGAAAAAATTGTGCTCTCCAACGGTTAGATCGAAACCTGAATCGAGATTAGCGAAAACTTCCTGTGCTTCCGATGAGTATGGCTTGATTCTTTTTGGCGATGCAGATTGCGAAGCTGGCGACTGATCGCCTGGTGCTTCAACGCCAGTCGAGATTGTCAGCGCGTGGCTGTTTGCAGATGTAGTCGGCGAGTTGCCGTTTGAAGACGAAGCCAGCGAATCCGTAGATCCAACACTACCTTTTCCCACAGACGGCGCCAATTGACGAGGGGTGTCCTCATCAATACCCATAGTCGATAGCCTAGGGTTAGAGTTATGAGGTAGAGAACGCGTAGTGCTGGTGGACTCGACGGCTGACAAGCGGGATTTACCCAGGTTCAGGGCCCTCGACTGAGGTAACACCCCTACTTCCTGCTTGTCTATTATTGCTCTTATGAATATGCGATGGTTACAAGGGTCCAGCGAGAGTTCGTCTCGTTGGGGTTTGGAGGTTCCGATGTGCGTGTCTTTGATCGGTAGCCCTCCCAGCCCTTATATGGGGGGCTGGGTCTCGGGTACGTAACCGACTAGGATTACAAATATGGAAACTACAACCGACTATGAATAACTTGGAAAGCAATCTTCGTCTTGGGCCTTCCTTGATGGGCTTTGCCAGCCTATTGACAATTGGGCTATGGTCATCACGTGCACCAGGTACCCACACGACAGGATATCCGTTCGGTATATCCTCGTCATATATTGTTGTAATGCCCGAATGAATCTCACACTAGACATCATAACGTTGGTATATGCATTGGTTTGCTCATCATTATTCTATCAATTGCCCAGCTGTAATTTGTTTACCCGCATGAATGTTATTATTATTTATGGAGAGACACCACTAGTCAACTGTGGACCCCGGTCCTTCTCTTTAATCTGATAAACCACAAACTGCAAACCTGTTACTTTCTGCAAACAAACATCTTTCTTCCACACATACGTTTAATCCTTTGTTACAGCAAGCCGGTGAGATTGACAACCTCACCGTTAAGTTGGGGCAAAGTATCTTGATTGTGTTGTGTGCAGGTTCCACGTCACCTACGTCCCAGGAAGCATTTTCTGGCGCCCTTACGTCGCAGATTTTTCTGGCACCGTTGACACCTCGGGGGAATTCATTATTTCCTACTTGTTCGATAACCTTGGTTTCACAACTGAGGGAAACTTGCTGCTGCACTACTTCATACCTTCCTCTTGGGGTCTCCCAACAACACACCCACCGTGTGCATCAGTACCTGGTGCACGCAATGACTACAGCCCAATTGTCAAACAGATCAAAGAAGCCCATCAAGAGAAGCCCAAGACGAAGATTGCTTTCCAAGTTATATGTAGTCGGTTGTAGTTTTCAAACATGTAATCCTAGTCGGTTACGTACCCGAGACCTAGGCCCCCCATATAAGGGCTAGGAGGGTAGCCGATGAGACGGACAATCAGATCCTCCAAACCCTAGCGAGACAGACTCTCGCTGGACCTCTGTAATCGCCGCATATTCACAATCAATAACAGACAAGCAGGAAGTAGGGGTGTTACCTCAGTCGAGGGCCCTGAACCTGGGTAAATCCTGCTTGTCAGCCGTCGAGTCTACCAACACTACACGTTCTCTACCTCATATCTCTAACCCTAGGCTAATAACCATGGGTATTGATGGGGACATCCCTCGTCACCCCAAGAGGAAGGTGTGAAGTAGTGCAGCAACAAATTTCGCTCAGTTATGAAACCAAGGTTATCAATCCAGTAGGAGATGAAGACTCTTCTGAAGGTTGTTGAAGCTGACTTTGGCAGGGCGCACTATCGGTGTCAACAACGAACGTGGAACATGCACACAACACAATCAAACTACTTTGCCCCAACGAAACAGTGAGGTTGTCAATCTCACCGGCTTGCTGTAAACAAAGGGTTAAACGTATGGTGTGGAAAATGATGTTTGTTTGCAGAGAATGAAAGTAACAGTTTGCAGTAGGTTGTATTATCAATGTAAAGAAAAGGACCAGGGTCGACAGTTCACTAGTGATGTCTCTCCATAAATAAATAATAGCATACATGCGGGTAAACAAATTACAGCTGGGCAATTGACAAAATAAAGAACTGCATAATGATGCATGTACAAGTCATGGTGTCTAGTGTGAGATTCATTTGGGCATTACAACAATATACATAGACCCTTCCAACCGCATCTATGACTAATAATCCACCTTCCGGTTAGCGTCCGCACCCCTTTCAGTATTAAGTTGCAAGCAACAGATTATTGCATTAGGCAAAGTGTGTAATGTAAGTAATACAATTATCCTTAGACAAAGCACTACTATTTTATCCCTAGTAGCAACAGTACATTCACAATCTTAGAGGTTGTTGTCACTCCCCCAGATTAAATGAAGACATGAACCCACTATCGAGCATAAATACTCCCTCTTGGAGTCACAAGCAACTACTTGGCCAGAGCATCTACTAGCAACGGAGAGCATGCAAGATCATAAATAACACACACATAATATATTATGAAGCAAATGATATAGTACTCAATATTCATCGGATCCCAGCAAACACAACATATAGCATTACATAAAGATGATCTTGATCATGATAGGCAGCTCACAAGATCTAAACATGGTAGCACATAAGGAGAAGACAACCATCTAGCTACTGCTATGGACCCGTAGTCTTAGGATGAACTACTCACGCATCAGTCCGGAGGCGGACATGGTGATGTAGAGCCCTCCGGTGATGATTCCCCTCTCCGGCAGGGTGCCGGGAAGATGTTCTGAACCCTCCCGAACTAGGGTTGACGACGGCGGCGGCTCTGGAACTTTTCGTGGATTTCTGATCGGGTACTTAGGGTTTTTCCGTCGGGGGGATTTTATAGGCGAAAGGGCAACGTCGGTGTGCGCCCGAGGGGCCCACACCACGTGGTGGCACGGCCAGAAGGGGAGCCGCGCCTCCACCGGGTGTGGCCGCCTCGTGGCGTGTCTTCCTCGGTCTTCTGGATCCTTCCGGGAAAAATAGGAGTTTTGGCTTTTGTTTCGTCCAATTCCGAGAATATTTCCTTAACAACTTTTCTGAAACCAAAAACAGCAGAAAACAGGGAACTGGCACTGTGGCATCTTGTTAATAGGTTAGTCCCAGAAAATGCATAAAAACTATATAAAGTGTATATAAAACATGTAGCAATGGGTATAATATAAGCATGGAACATAAGAAATTATAGATACGTTTGAGACGTATCAATATACTAACTTTATATGGCATTATACAAAATGCTCATACAAGGTACTCTTCATGCATAAATGAATAATACTTCTAGTAGATTATTTGGGAAGTTTTGAGAAGTTAGACAAAGGGATCCCATCTCACCATTTCTATTTAATCAGACCACAAATCGGGTGGGGCTGATCACTCGCTGGTTCCACATCTTATCACTACCAGTGTCGATCTAAATATTGTAGTATGTTGACGATACACTATTTGTTGTCCAAATGATCTCAACCATGCTATACATCTTAAGCTTGTCCTGCACAGGTATGAGGCTATGTCAGTTTTGGAGGATTGTTTCATGAAGAAGTGATTTTATCATGATCATATGCGATCATGAAAACAAAATGCTAATGTACACTACTTGTCAGATGAGATTATGTGCAATAAAAACATTTGGGTATTCTTATTAGTGGATCAGGACTACATTTTAATGACTGAAAATCCACAAAGAAGAAAATGCCAAAAACAAAAGATGATTGGATACGTAAGACTATTCCCTTGTTGGTAGATTGATTCCTATTTTGTCATCTCTCGCTGTCACTCCTACATATCATGTCAATTTACTTTTTACATGCAACACTTCTGAAGAATGTGGAGAAAATCATGAGAATAGTTTCTAAGAGGGAGGCAGTACTAAGAGAAAATATCATAACATTAAGTGGGAACTTATCTTTAAAAGATCCAAAGGTCGTTTGAGGATTAAGAACTTGCCACTTTCCAACATAATTTTATTGGAAAAAATTAAAATTTTGGTGTTAATTATAGAGTGATTCGGAGCTAAGTATGGATTACCCAAGGTATTTGGCTGATGGAGAACAGTGGTGAAAGAACAAACTTTTGTCATAAATTTTGGTGGGATTTTTCCCTTTGTGATAAAATCCCGAACTATTTGAGATATATCTAGAGCAATGTGCTACCGTCGGTAAGATGGCACGATCAAATTTAAACTTCAGTTTCATAAAATGGATCTGACATTCCAAGGTAAGTACACTTCTCAATATCTTTGCTAGAGTTTCTTCAAATCTTGGTTAAGATAAGCTTATGTGGAAGTGGTCTACGTCTAGCTATTTCTGATCAATGAATTTCATTAATTTCCTCTCTAGTGGTGTTGCCAAGTTATTCAAACATATTTGGAAATCAATAATCATACTAAAAGTCAATCGTGTGGGAATGGTTTATATGGAGGAATGCCATTCCCGCTAAACATGACATGTAAAAAAGGAATTGGGTGGAGGATCATTCCCGAAGATTCTTCCTTTTAGAAGAATCTATTAATCAACCATTTTCTCTTCTCCTAATTCGTTTAGGAGTACCACTTTTTTGAACAAGTTTGGAGTACCATTAGAGTGATTGTTGGGGTAGACTATAGACCTAATTGCTTTAATCAATACTTATGGTGGATGCCCATAAAAAAAAACTTATGGTGGATGGAAAAACTCCTCTCTTGGAGGGCTAACTTTCATGTCATAGGGATTTCTACCATGTGTTGGGCAATAGCAGAGAAGGTATTGAGTGCAGACTAATGAAGTACCCCCTTTTAGCTACTAATCTGCCACGTGTGTGCATTCTTAAGATTTTTGGCATGTTTGCAAAATAAATCTGATTGAGAAACCTTCTTGAAGATGCAACACAACTACAGAGGATGACTACGAGGATTCATATGATGCGGTAGAACCGACATGGACGTGCACACCGAGGATTTGGTATGCTGGAGACGATCGGGAGACTAGTATGAAAGAATGATCCGCAATGTCTTTGATGCTCTACCATGGTGTCTATGTGGGAAAGGGATAGCCCCTAGGATTTGGTTGGTCCTGTAAATCCATTTTTATTTCGGTTGTCAGCTAATATTGTGTTTGGTTATTTTAACTTGGAGACATCTCCTAGATTATTCTAGTGAGCCGCGACTCCAATGGAATCTCCCTTTTATAGGAGAACAGGCAACACATGCAATTTCTGTCACTTCATCGCTGACATCATCTATTCTATTCTATTCTATTATATATACTAAAAGTAAAATAAGTATGTGTAATAAAGCCACCACATTAAGCCACATCACTAAAATTATTTCTAATAGTTAGATCTAAAATATACTGTTAGGATTAAAGGAAAGATTTAAAGTTTTACGTACAACCTCTCGTGTACAAATAAGTTGAAGGCTGACTGGCTGACACGTACAAGCTAATTATCCCGTACGTTCCGGGCTTCCGGCCGTTTGATCGAGCGAGCTGGCCTAACAAAGCCAATTATTATTTTCAGAAAAAAAAAACAATCATGATGCGGACTGTTGTGTGGGCTTAGCTAACTATTGATGGGCTTAGCTAGGCATTGATTGGTTCCTGGAAAACCAAGTCACGTGCACCTCTAAAAAAATAGATCACGTGAATAGATGTAGGAACCAAATTCCAATATACTTCTTTAGTTTCATATTAGATGAATTTCATTTGTGAAAATATGGATGCATCTATACATATACAATTGAAAATCATCTAATTTGGAACATAGTAAGTATTACGTACTTCAATACAAGTCAAGCACGTACAAATGACATCAAAATGAGTTGTCTGCTGCTAGCCCGACGAGAAAGACGGGTTCCAATCTGATATTATCGGATTTGAGAAAACGGTTTTATATCTTTTGTAGGAAAACCATCATGATTTTATTAATTCATTATAGGATATGATATGAGTTTATAGTCTGCGTGATTTCTGAAGGAAACATGTTTAGCCAAACTGTAGTCAAACCCTATGTTCCTCATCTAAGCGATTAATTTTGGTCGGAAACAATTCAGACGGTCCGACTTACATAATGTGCCCTACATATAAACCAACAAATGACTAAATATGTGACGAATGAGTAAAATTTGTGGTTACGATTTAACATGAGATCAATAGTTGTATAAGTTCTGTTTTGAACGATCTATATTCGAAGAGTTACGCATCCAATATTAAAGAGAACTACCATACCAGGTTAAGACACAAAGACAAAAATATTTGCTCCATAGATTGGAAATTTTAATGTTTAAGTTTCATAAATGAGAGAGTTTTAAAAAAATACTGATTGTGTACGTACAAAAAATACGCGACAACTCGCTAAAAATAGAAACGTGATAGCTTCCGTTGAAGCGTACGCCGGCATAAGTCGATGCAGTTCATGGGACACGTACCCAGTTGGGAAACTGGGAGACTCAGGCAATGCATGTGCAATTTTTTTTTTTGAGAAACACAGTACAACGCAAGCGCTCATATACACGCGCACACACTCACCCCTATGAACGTACGCACGCACACCCTACCCCTACGAGCACTTTCAAAAGACTGAGCCGGCGGATCAGGTCTTGAGATTGACGAAGTCATCACAGACGCCTCGCTGTGCAATTTTAAATCCGCCTTTTCTATGTTTGTACCATGCATATATGGTTTTACAAGGTAGAAAAACATAGCGTATCTCTTACTTCCAACACAAATCACAAATCGAGAGACATTGGTATCTTAAAGCAAGAAATACATTAAAAAAAACAGAAAAATCATTTTGATGCCTATTACGAAATCCATAATGATCAAATTTTGAAATAGATCCTATAAGAATCGTAAGTACGAGAAGTATGGAAAAAGTAAATAAAATAGAGCATGTAACATGCAGAGATCCATGAGCAAGAAACGCTTTAAATTTGTTTATTTTATTTACTTAGTACAACATCCATAAATGACCAGATTTTCAAAAAAACTGTTTAATGTTTCAGGTACAGTAGCATGTAATACTAACGAGATGATCCATGAGAAAGTAATATTTTAAATATTTTATTATATTTACTTAGTAAAAGTCCATAAATGGACAAAAACTCCAAAGTAGTCCACTAAATTCCAGGTACGGTATATGGAAGAATTTAAGTAATATATAGAGTTTATTTCCAACTGATGGCATGTACTATGTACGAAACCATAAACTAATTTAAGAGACAGTTAATGGAGCGATTATGAGCTGCCAACAATTTGACGTCCTCATCTATTTGCTCGACTATTTGACAATCCATGTTCACGGGCCGATAAGGAAAGAAGTAGAGGAAATATGAAATCACTTTTAGAAAATAGCACATACATGGCTCACCTAAATGAATGAGAATGCCTAGATTCAGTATGTGCAAATCATATTGAGATAATAGCACATGTCGAAATGAGCGGAGTAATGCATGAATAGGTTGTCACTCATAGAGTTCACACCAATCAAAAGTGGCGGAGAAGTTTTATACTACTATAAATAAATATTTTTTGTATGCAAAGAATGTTGTACAACACATGCATTTTAAGATAAAATAAATAAAATAATACCAAATCTTTATGCCTACACTGGACTGTAAAAATAAAAGCAAAAAATAAAATAGGACTTAGGTATGGGCAACTTATATCTCATTTAACTGTTGGAGAAGTGTAAGATAAAAGGTTTACAATATTGACCGAACATCTAGAACTTAATTAGCTCTTAATTCTTAATAGTTAACACATCGAACACATGCCTTAAGTTAAGTAGGTATTATTAGATAAAATAAGTTAAAATCACAAATTTGAGATAAGGTACACACTGCAAAACAAGGAATCAAAACAAATATTTATACCCTTGACAAGAGGGTGTACAAATGATTTATTAATATATATAAATATAGTCCATATTTATTAAGTGCATAAAGTGATATTTACTTAGGCGATGTTTAATTACGAATGATTCACACCTAGAGTGGAAAATTTGGAGATCTCGGATGGATTACAGATTTTCTGAGAGCAGAAAATTTGTTGGTATTGACCGGAGAAATATCATAATATGGTGTTGGATGCACATACGTATCCACTTGAATTATATATACTAAGATATAAATACATGGCATTAGTAGAGACTACGTAGATGAGGTCATATAGTAAATGTATGACTTTATAAGTTATGATCAATCTGAGTTGAGATAGTCATATTACATGGCTTAAATACTTGTGTGTTAGAGCGTAGATCATCTCGATTAAAGATAATAACAGAAAGAGTGTAAAAATAAATCAACATATCACTACATGTGTTACATAAAAAACAACTTTATAGAATGCAATGACATGGCATTGTATAAATCTCAAAAAAAATATTCGACCGGAAAGAAAACGGTTTCAAACTTTTTCTACATTTTTACTTAACTTAATAATTTTGGTGGCCACAAAACCATCCCATTTATAATTTCATACTTTTAGTATTTGTGAAACAATAATGTTCACTAGCATGTTCAATATGGTAAAGACAATGCCCTCGCTCATGTTAGCGTGTTCTTCATGACAATTTTTGGGGTTGAGATGGTGCCATACAAAATAAAAACCTATTGATACCATAATATTTACAATACTATGATTTATGTTTTCGTCTTTTCGGTATCAATAAAAAAACTTTAGTTCTTGAACATATTAAATACGCTACAGACGATGCCCTCGTATTTGCGAGGGCCACCTTGCTAGTTGGATTAAATGCAAATTCCAAATATCTCAAATGATTTATCTTTTGAACCTCAATCAGATTCGGCGTCCGTCTTTGGTGAGTGCTTTAAATCTATATCGCGTGCTCAAATGTTATGACAACTTTTTATGACACAAGTTGTCGGTTTATATACCATGGTTGCCAAATTAACCACCAAGAGTTGTCAAGGTAGGAATGCATAGTTACCAGGTAATTTATACATATTTTTAGTCATTGCAATGTTATGCAAAGCTAAATAGTGAGTATTTCTAGTATTTCCTATAACTAAGAAATGTTATCATTCCACTAAACTTAGTATCTTGCAGCCATGCATTGATCTAAAATGAAGTTTAGTATGTGGCAACTAAGTTTCTATAAATTGGTAACTAAGTAGGTGCAATCTATCAACCAAGTAGGGACGGAGCTAGAGCTAGGGCGACCCTTCCCATGGTTATTTTTCTTAAAGAAGCCCAACCTAGTATGTAGATTGGTCCGCAAATTTTCAGAAGTTGTCTATATAGCCCCTTCTAACTGAACCAATATTCAATTGTCCCCCTGCAAATTATTTTCCTGGGTGTCCCTCTATTATTAATTCAGACTCTTTGGAGCTAGTTCAGGCATGCAATGGGAAGATTAAAATTTGGACTCCCCATTCAGCAATCTTGGCAGAGTGCTTCATGAAGTCAAGGATGATGGAATTTGTTGTATTCCAGCATTGCTTGCGGGATGCTAACCAGGTGGCGCACCATATGGCAAAACATGTGTACAAAATGAAGGAGACCTTAATTTGGGAGGGTGACCCTCAAGGGTTTCTCTTACCCTATGTAACCAATGATGTAATCATCTTATATGATAAATAAAACGCCACTAGGCATTCCAAAAAAAAAGCAAACCAAGAAGTTTGGTTATTTTCATTGTCAGAACATATTAACCCATGCTCTACCATGTGTGGTAAGGGCATCTCCAGTCGTTCGGGCCCCCCAGGGCCGAAAACGCCGCTTTTTTCGGCCGCCGCGGCGCCAAACGGCGCGAATCAGGAACCTGGGGGGCGCGTTTTCCATCCGTGAAACCCAGGCCGCCCCCCCAGTCGGCGATTCGGCCATATTTCGACAAAAAACAAAGGCCGGCCCTTTTTGTCATACAAATTCACATATAGAAATAGTTTTAAATACAAATTTACACACAAATAAATAGTTCAACAATGCAAACAAATAAAACAAATAAAAAAATCAAACTAGGCATTATCATCGTCATTATCAACATTGCCATTGCCTTTGTGCGCCCACAAGTGCTGCACCAGATCATTCTGTAGAGCTAGATGTGTTGCAGCGTCTCGTATCTCCTGACGCGTGGCGAGGAAGTTTGCCCATGATGCCGGCACCTGGTGATCAACATCTGCAAGAGGACCCTGACGGTAGTATGGTGCCCTTGCCTCACTCTCCGGCACCGGGCCATCCCGCTCACTCTCAATGATCATGTTGTGCAAGATCACACAACACTGCATCACCTCCCACATGTTGGACTTCGACAAAGTCATAGCTGGGTACCGGACAACAGCGAATCGAGATTGCAGCGCGCCAAATGCTCACTCAACATCCTTCCTGCAAGCCTCCTGGCACTTGGAAAACCAAGCTTTCGCGCTTCCTGGCACAGGGTTGGAGATGCTCTTCACAAATGTTGACCACTTTGGGTAGATGCCATCTGCAAGATAGTAGCCCTTTGTGTACTGGTGTCCATTGATCTCATAGTTCACAGGGGGAGCATGGCCTTCGACAAGCTCGGCAAAGACATCCGACTGCAAGACATTGATGTCGTTGTGAGTTCCTGGCATACCAAAGAATGAATGCCAAATCCATAGATCATATGAAGCCACGGCCTCGAGAATCACCGAGCACTCTCCTTCCTTTCCCTTGTACATCCCCTGCCAATCAAATGGACAGTTCTTCCATGCCCAATGCATGCAGTCGATACTACCAAGCATCTCAGGAAAGCCTCTTGCTTCATTCTCTGCGAGGAGGCGAGCAGTGTCTTGCTGTCGTGGTGGTATCACGGCAGATGCCATAGGATGGCTAATTGTGTGGGGCCGATGGACGCTGGTGGATCCGGGGAGGGCTAGCGAGCTAAGAAGCTCACGCAAGAGAAAACAAGAAACAGACACGAGCAGACTTAACTCGGCTCAAGGACAAGCAAGAACAACCAAGAACACAAGCAAAACCCACAAAGAACCACAGACGCGCACGATATACCCAGGTTCGGGGCCCTCGTGAGGAGGTAACACCCCTACTCCTGCCTTACTTCTCTCTATATGTATCTCACAAGATCTACAAGGTGCTCCTTGAGCTGTTTTGGTAAGAACTAGGATGAACTACCAGTGAGGGAGGAGTAAACGCTCTAGCAGTAAATGAGACTATGGCTTCGGCTCTCTGGTTGGTGTCCCTCTCACAGGAGGAGTTATGGCGCTATTTATAGAGGTCCGGCCGAGTTGCCCGGGAACCCTAATTCTGCCGGGCCCCGCCGGACAACCGCTTCAGTCCAACGGCAATGTCGACATTCCTACCACGACCTAGCAGCCGGGCTATCCGACATAGGCCGAGGTAGGTCATGATGCCTCTTGCCGTAGCCGCCGCTGACCTAGGTAATGATGCTTCCCCTGTCAGAGATAGGACGTGTCTTCTCCCTGCCAAGTCTCCTGTCCGTCAGTTGCCAGTACCTCGGAGTAGTCACGTCACCCCTGTCCTGTGCCTTTGTTCCGCGCCCGTGTCAGACGGGGGGTGACTTAGCTTCCTTGTCAGAGAGGTCAGTGTCCTGGCAGTGTACCTGCCCTTGACTTCTGGTCCGACATAGGATATGCCGGACAGCCTTGCTCCACCCGGCTTAGCCATGCCGGATCCTCCGTCGTATCCCGGCAGGGATATGTCGGGCCTGCTTACTTCTGCCCGCCCTCCAGAGTCCCGGCGTGCCTATGCCGGAACCTCCTTCCTGCACACAATAAGTAGAGAAATTACGCCGACACGCTTATGCCGGTCAGGTTATGTCGGTCCGACCCATGCTAGTTTATCAGCGTCTTGCCTCAGCCTCTCCCGCGCCGGGTGTATGTCGGCTACCTCCGACATACCTTCAAGCCGACTTTACTCATAACCCGAGCCACCCAGGACCCTGCTCACTAGCACCTGTTTCTGATATTGCACAAGAGAATGCCCCTAGGCCCAGCTACACGAAGATGTCTTAGGCTTGCTCCCAAAGACATCTTCGAGAAGCTGGTTCTTAGGAGAAATATCTGCCTCTGCCTGAATGAGAGTGAGGGGCTGGGGGTCTATTTATAGTACCGGCAGGGGAGACAGCCTGGCCCCTGCTTCCTCCAAAGGGCACCTCCTGACCTTTTCCAAGATCCACCTCCTGCGTACCTCCAAAAGGCGTCCCTTTACCTCCCGAAGAGTCATAGGACCTTTGGCACCAGGACAAAGATATTTACTACTGTAAATACGAGTATCTTACCCTCGCCTTTACCCTACCCGGGGGTAGCCTCCCGACACTAGTCCCCGAAGCTGGTGTAGTCCTGCAGCCTCGGATGAAGGGCTGCATCAGATTTAACCCAATAACTGCCTTGAACCAATAGCAGACATAAGTATGTCGGGTAACTCGATTGCTCCGACTTGATCAAGTCGGTCCCTCTTAAGGCCCTCCGACACCACCATGTCGGCCTGATAAGAAAACTCCGGCATGCCTATCCCGACATATTGTAAAATCATACGACACGGCCATCTTGGTTTGTCACTGAGCTCTCAGCCATCCTTGGTTCTTGTTCCGGTACCTCCGACATCAACAAATCTTGCCGCAGATCTCCTCCCGAGACGTGTCATATGCTTGCTGCACCATCCCGAGAAACTCGCCACGCGGCCTGACGAACCGTCACAAACGTGCCGCACGGGCCCCACCCTCCGTCTCGTCCATCAGGCACTCGAGCGGTTTGACCCCGAGACGCCTCCTCGATTTCCGGGCTGGTAACCGCACCAGATCCGCGGCCGACGGTTCCCATTCTGTGACCCGCTCTGCGGCCGATTGTGCGGCCATAACCGCTCCACCCATGCGAACCGCCGCACGCACGATCCCACTATCCGTTCGAAACGGGCGGGCGGGAAAATCGGTAACCGCGCCTCTCCACTTCCTCTTAACCGCGACGGAAGGCGAACTCCTCTTCTTCCTCCGCATTCTCATCTTCCTCTTCCCTGCTCCCTGCACGCTCCCGAACGAACCGCCGCCGCCAAGCACGGTGCGCACGCCGGAGATCTCGACGCCGACGAGCGAGAATCGCCACACCACCATTGGGACGAGAACATCCCGCGCCGTGCCTCTACCTTCTCCGGTACGCTTCCTCCCGATCCTCTCTAGATTCACCCCATGCTTCGGCCATGGCGACCCCTCCTCTTCTGTTCTTCCCTAGAACGAACGATGCCGCACTGCATTTCCCCGTAGATCTTCGTAGTTGTTCTTGTCGAGGCCCTCTTGACTCTTTTCTTCCTATATCTAGCGGTAGATTCCACTCCACGCCCCCGTAGCATTGCTAGGGTTCTTCCTAATTAAACTCATTTATTTTTCTTTTATATGACCCTGGTAGATCTTCATTCTGGCATCTCGATAGTAAATTCGGTTTACAGTCGGAATGCCCCGACTTACTGCCTGTCTCTTCTCGGTGCCCCCGACTTAACATACTGCTTATACTGCAGGCCAGCTCCGACATGTCTTCCGAAAACGCCGACATGGGTACCGAGGGAGTCCGGGGAGGATGGGAAGGCTCCGACGCGAGTCAGGATGACATCGACTGGCTGCGCCGGACTCACCGCATCCCGGGGGAGGTCATTTGCCGACTTCCCGAGGGAGAGAACGAACCCCAAGTCCAACCCGGGGGGCGGGTAGTCTTCGTCACGCACTTCGAGCGTGGCTTTGCCCTCCCGGCGAGCCCATTCTTCCGCTCTTTCCTCGACTACTACGGTCTGCAACCCCACCATCTTCCTGCTAACGCCATCACCCTACTCTCCGGCTTTGTGTCCTTCTCGGAGGGATACCTTGGCCTCTGGCCGGTGGTCAAGCTCTGGGCCAAATACTTCCAGCTTCGCAAGCAAAGCATACCCAATAAAGGCGTCAAGGACAAGGAGATGACGGCCTGTGGGGCCGCCATTGTGGTTCCTCGGCGGGAGTCCGACTTCCCTCGGATCTCGGGCCTAGAGTCTTGTCGCAAATGGCAACGAAGCTTCTTTTATGTGAGGAATCCCGACTCAGCTGAAGGCAACGAGGAGGAGGCCGAGTTCCTCAATCTTCCCGAATTCAATATTGCCCCTCCGACAGCCCAACTTCACTGGAGCTCCGACCAGAAGATGTTGGACTCGGAGGTCACCGAGATTCATGAGTATCTCCTGTCGATCAAGGATGAGCTCACTGCCGAGGACCTGCTCTGCACCTTCGTCAGCCGCCGGGTTTGTCCCCTCCAAGCCCGGGTTCACAAGATTTGCCATATGAGTGGCAGGTACGACCCGACGCGGGTCAGCATCTTCACGCTCACTCAGGAGCAGGTATATCGGCGGGTCCAAGCCATTGCCCAGGCCGAGATGGATGCAGACTGGAACTGGGGGCTGAGGCCCTACTCGCGCTCTCGTCCCCCACCACAAGTAAGCTTTCTCACTTAACCGACTTAAGCAATTCTCCGACAAACTCATACGATGTTCCTTCTCTTCTTTCGCAGAGGTTTGCCCGGCAGCTCATTGAAGATCAAAGCCATGCCACGGGGGAGTGGCATCCGGACCTTCCCATCCCGGAGGTTCCACCGAGAGAAGATCCGGATGACGAAGATCACCTATCCATTCCATTGGCTCGCGCCCCTGCCCCGGGTAAGCCTCGTGCCCCCGTTCCAATCAACGAGTGGTCTGATGACGACGAGGATGAATGTCGAATCATAGACGTTATTGACGCTACTCCTCTCAACTTCGCGCCCCCAGCGCCTCCGACAACTGCTACCTCCACCAAGCGAGCCGAGACTCGCAAGCGAGCTGGCACCGGTACGTCCGATACTGGCGGCTCTGAGGCTGGGGCCAAGAGGGCCAAGATCGGCAAGAAGCCGGCAACCAAGCCGCCCAAGAAGAAGAAGGGTCCTTCGACTTCCTCCGGGTAAGCCGATCCCCTGAGATTATCTACTCTGTGCCACTTGAACCTTTCTGATAGCACCTTCCGAGTTAATACACCATTGCCTTGAAACAGCGCCCCGGTGAAGGTGAACCCGACCGGGCCCCAAGGTCGGAGAGACACCGAGGATGACGGGCCGACCCGCGTAGAAGGCTCCCCGACACGCAGCAGCCGGGCTGCCACACCGCCACGGAGTGGCAGCGCCGCGACCGGGAGAGACAGAGGGGCCTCAGACCGGGATGTCGGATCCGGTGGGGATGTCCATTCCCCCCCGTTGGGGCGACCTCAAACCGCGTCACCCCCGCCCCACTCGGGAGGGGCCCGTCAGCCGCTGACACAACGCCCTACGCAGCAGCAACAATCGCAGCAACGGCCACCGCAACAGCCGCAGCCTCAGCAACAACAGCAACCGCAACCGATCCGGACTCAGCAACAGAGGCGCCCGCCGACCTCAGACGCTAACACCTCCAAGGTGATCACCACACATTCCGGGTCGGCCGTCTTGAGAAAGCGTGACAGGAAATCCGCGGCTACCGGCAAGACCACGGATCAAAAGAGAGGTGAGGTTCCTCCGGGCAAAATCCTAGTGGTGCCTCCTCCTCCCGTGGCAGTCAAAACAGCTGCGTTGCAAACGCTAGAGGCCACTGCTGGCCAAGCTCCTCCTGCTGCCGAGTTGCTCATCCTGGGTGATGACTGTTCAGGTTCGCTGGAGCAGTTCAACTTGGACTGGAACGCTGCCGATACCAGCGAGGTATCCTCCTCGGACCCGAACATCCGACATCCTGCCGGCCCCGGGAAAATTGCCCAATCACTGCATACCCTTCAGTGCGCAGTTCTCCGGATGACCCGGGACTCCGAGGTAAGTCTCTTAAATATATACCCCCCACTAGTCCCCGAGATTCGTGTGGAGTAATCGAAAATCGACCGAGTGAAGATTACTCGGCGGGAATCTTCCCACAAATGAGTTAACGCCTAGCCTCCTTTCAGGCTTGCAACAAGGAGCGGAGCAAGCTGTTTCAAAAGCTGCTCGTCAAGCACAGCGGCCTCCGGAAGAAGTACAAGACTCTTGAGGCGGCCCAAGGTACTCTTTCTTTTCTACCGACATACTTTCCCTTTTTCTACTTCCTCTCCTGATATCCCCGACTCGTCGACCTTGTCAGCTGAAAAGGAAGCCCAGGTTGCGGCTGCGCATCGGACTGCGCTTGAGAGAGAGCAGGCCGAGATAGTCCGGCTTCGCCAAGAACTCGCGAAGTCCAAGCATGAACAAGCCGAGATGACCAAGGCCATGAATGAAGTAATGGAGGCGCAGGAGACGGTTGTGACGGATCTCCAATCTCGCGCCAGCCTGGCCGAGAACAAACTGTCCGTCCTCACAGCCAAATGCGACACCTGGTTGGCCGAGTTGCAACGGATCAACGGTCAAATGGACAGTGAGTCTCCTCCCTTCTTGCTTATTGGGTTTTCAATATTACCCCGCCACTGCCGGCCTACCTTCTAACTCGACAATAGCTCTTTTCTCCTCAGAATCCTTTTCGCACTCGCAACATGCTGCTGTCCAGGCTGTTAGCAAGGCCCGGGGTAAGAGAGCGCACCTCGGTCCCATCTCGACTGAGTGGGACGTTGAGGATCACCTGATTGCCCTCAACGCACGTCTTGTCCCCCTGAAAAGCATCGGCCTAGGCCTGCTCGACGCCGGCATTTCGGTCTTCCGGCAACTGTGGCCCGGCATCGAGCCTCCCAAGAATGTTTCCGAGTTGGCCGAAGAACTGAGGAAAGCCGAGCTAAGACTCCGGGAGTGGAGATCCTCCGCTGCTCGTGCCGGGGCGGACCAGGCCTTGTCCTTCGTACTATCTTGGTATGAAGGGATTGACCTGGACCAAGTCAGGACGCAGCGCGAAAACTCCGTCTGGACCACTGACTCGGCCAAGATCCAGCGCCGCCAAGAAGCTGCCGACTATATGGCCAAATACTCGCGCCCGCATGAGTTTGTTGCTGGCACTGTCTATCCGGACGACGACGAGTCTGACACCGATGTCAGCGAAGCCGAAGATGAGGAGGAGGAGGAGGCCGACCCGGACGAGCACGCCGGCATGGACGCCGAGGCGGGAGTCCCCGAGTCCACCGAGCAGACCCCTGAGTCTGGGACCGTGGCTACCAACCCCGAAGAGCCTACCGCCGTCGTGTCCACGTCCGCTGCCACCGACATCACCGCTCCGGAAGCGACCGACGTCACCAAGTCGGCCACCACCGACACTGGTCACCCGGAAGCGACTAGCTCCGTCGTGCCGCCTGCCCCTGAGATAGCCTCCGCGCAAACTTCTGCTGCCGCCTCTGCATCGGTTTCCACTCCTGCTGCCGAGACTACTGCGTAAAACCTTAGAGAACAATTCTGTCAAATCCCCGGAATGCCGGGTGCATATGTAATATATACAATCTTAAGTAGAATACTCTGCTATCTGTCTTATTGAACCGAACAAGGACTTAGTCATGTCGGATTACTTTACACCGAGTCCCCGGGTTTACTTTCTCGTTTACTATACTTAGTGATTTTTGCTCTTGTCTACCATACAGGCGTTCGACAGTCGAGTCACAAAATCCTCGCGACGCTTCTCCTTTCATGAACACATACTTGGCCGTAGGCCCCACGGTGGGCGCCAACTGTCGTGGGATCTCACCACGTCGCCAATTGCCATAATCCGTCTTACGCATCAACGCCAAGAGTGCTACGCAAGTTCGGTTAGCGATGCCCAGGAGCGATTTGCAACAAAAATTAGCTCAGCCCAGGAGTGCTACGCAACTACGGTTAGCGATGCCCAGGAGTGCTTTGCGACGAAAAATAAGTGTTTCCGAAGAGTGCTACGCAATTTCGGTTAGCGATGCCCAGGAGTGCTTCACAGCCAAATATTAGCTTCGCCCAAGAGTGTTACGCAATTTCGGTTAGCGTGCCCGAGAGTGCTTCGCAATATGGCAAATTTAAGGTCTTGGGGGCTGATCGCTTGAATAGCGCAGTTACAAACTCAAGACCCGGCAAAAAAGCCACATTGGTCATGGGGGCTGATTACTTAAAAGAAAGGTACAGCTACAATCTTATGATCCAGCAAGTATCAGATCCACTGTATTCTTGGTTTCCTATCTTAAGCTCGATGTGACTCGCGCTTATATGGCCTGATTGCTCACCTGTAAATTCAATCAGCCTGATGCCCATTGGGACTTGTCTGACCCTGTTTTTATCAGAGAAGAGGCGACAGGAAAAATCCATGCGAAAGCCGGCTTATAGTTCAAGGAAACCAAAAGGGTCATCTAAACCAAAGGATTTGCATAACGACAGATAACGTTCACTAAAAAAGCAAATCCTCAGGGTGTACGTACACCATCAGAGTATGAAACTTAGAGAGCTCCGAGTAGCTGCAGGCAGCAGACCCGGCGCTTGGGGGCTACTCATCAGAAAAGTCAGTTATGCTCAAATTGCTACAAGTCCCAGGTTGCCGCGGGTTAGAACCCGGCACTTGGGGGCTACCCAGTTTGAAGCTATCAGTTCTCAAGGAAGACCCGGAACACTGTAAGCAGTAGATCCGGCTCTTGGGGGCTACTCAGTTCGAAGATTTCTGTGTATTATAAATTCAAAGGCCTACAAGAAGACCCGGAACGCAGCAAGCTGCAGATCCGGCTCTTTATGGCTAGAGTCGGGAAGTAATATTCCCCGAGGTGAAGCATCAAAATCAAATTTCGGCCTTTATGAGTAGGCCTCATCAATCCCGGATCATTAATATCTGGAGCATCATTCAGCATAGCCTCCGCATGAGCAGGCTTAATCAAGTCCGGGTCAGATGAACCCGGGTTGAAGAAAACATATTTATCTGAGCAGGGACGCCAAGAAGAGTCGACCCCCGTGATTTAATTAACTTGGACTTTTAGTCAAAAGTATTTATCTTATTTCAGGAAATTAACCCGGATGATTGAGCCGACGGCTCCATCCGGAACATGAAGATCAAGATCAAGGTCACGAAAGAGAGCAAACCAAGCTCATATCCAAAGTCCTAGAGATGAAAGTCGCAAAGCGATGGCCGGGTTATGAACAGGCCGCCAGTAAGAGCCGGCCAAACCGACACCTGTGTGCTCGCTTGCTTAATAAGTTGTTTATTGTTTTTCAGATGATAACCCGGACAAAAGAAGTGACGGCTTCCCGAAGATTATACCCAAGAGTGTGAGGCGAAGCAAGTCAATTCCGATGTCCAAGTTATCCTGGGGGCTACTGTTGGGGGGATCGTAACCCGGTAGGCCCACCGACAGAGAAGACCCGCCGGCCTGGTGAGAACCTGGGCCGGGTTAAGCAAGAATGCGTGGGCCGGGACTCATGAGAGTCGGTACGCTGCGTGAGTCTTGGCCCGCACGTCAAGAAGAGTCTAGAGGGCTAGAGACCAAGTACAAGACGGAGTCCTGATAAAGAAGGCGAAGACCTAGAGGACTTAGAGTCCGGGTATGATTGTAACCCGGATCACGCCTGTATGTCCAGCGAGACCCACCGCCTATATAAGGGGGTCTCCTGGTCCATAGAAGGAGAAGCTTTTACCAGATCGCAAGTACCACCATTGTAATCTCGAGACCCGGAAGCTAAGGCGCCGAGTCCTCGAAACCCATATCAATAAAGCAGTAGCAGGAAGTAGGTCTTTACCTCGAGACGAGGGGCCGAACCTGGGTAAATCCTTGTTTCCCCACGCCGTGCTAGACAAGCTCCCGATGTCAGAAGTCGCTATGTCCCCATACTCAAGTTTCCACCCGGAAACATCTGCCGTAACAATCCCACGACAACGACTATAGCATACGGTACTAGAAAATGCCCGAGTTAAGGTTTAAAGGTATTCGACATAACGTAATAATAATTGAAATACAGGGTTAGCACACAACACATGCCGAATTGCTTTTATACCGAGTCCCCGAGTCCGTTTTCGTGTCTACCATCTTCCACTATCTTTGCTCTTGACTACCACTTTGGGCATCCGTCAGTCGAGTCACAAGATCATTTCACATAGCATACATTACTTAACTTTGAAGCAAGGTTGAAAGCTTATTCGGCATATGGACAACAAAAAACGAAACATACAAGGCAGTCCCCGAGTTTCACCTCGAGACGCCGGTACGCAGATATCAGAGAAATAACTGAGATACAAACACAAATAAAGATCGGGCAGTCCCCGAGTTCATCCCGGGGTGCCGACAGGCAAAAGACATAAGAGAGAAACACTCATGCGGATAAGGCAGTCCCCGAGATTCACTCCGGGGTACCGGCATTTCATTCAAAAGGGACCGAGATACATACACTGTGCCCTTAAGTGTGAAAGGGACGAAGTAGAGCTACATTCCACGGTCGTTTGGTTTCCTCTCCGGCTTTATCCATTACACCCTTTCTGGCTTCCTGTGCATCTACAAGATAATAAGAGTCGTTGTGCAGGGCTTTGCTTACAACAAAAGGTCCTTCCCATGGAGGGGATAACTTGTGCATGCCGGCAGTGCGCTGTATCAGCCTCAGCACCAGATCTCCTTCTCTGAACACCCGGGGGTGTACCTTCCGGCTATGATAGCGTCGGAGGTTCTGCTGGTATATTGCTGACCGAGATAGGGCCAATTCTCTTGCTTCTTCGAGCAAATCGACATCATTCTCCCGGGCTTCTCTTGCCTCGTTTTCTGTAAACATTGCCACTCTGGGCGAGTCATACTGTATGTCGGTTGGCAACACTGCCTCAGCACCATACACCATAAAAAATGGTGTGTACCCGGTGGACCTGTTGGGTGTGGTCCGGAGACCCCATAGCACCGCCGGTAGTTCTTCTATCCAGCATCCCGGAGTCCGCAGGAGTGGTTCTATCAACCGGGCTTTTATGCCGGCCAGCACCAATGCGTTGGCTCTCTCAACTTGCCCGTTTGCCTCTGGGTGAGCCACCGAGGCCACATCAAGCCGGATTCTCTTCTCCGCACAGAACCGAGCAAACTCCCCTACTGCAAAGTTGGTGCCATTGTCCGTGATAATGCTGTGCGGGTAACCATATCTCAGTATAGTATCCTTCAAAAATGAGACGGCTGTAGCTCCATCACATTTCCGAATCGGCTTCACCTCGATCCACTTGGTGAACTTGTCCACCATGACTAGTATATGAGTCATGTTACCTCGCGCCGGCTTGAACGGACCCACCATATCCAAGCACCATACAGCAAACGGCCATGTGATGGGGATAGTTTTCAGTGCTGCCGCCGGCATGTGTATTCTGTGTGCAAATCTCTGGCAACCTCCACACTTCCGGACAATATCCTCTGCTTGCTGCAGAGCCGAAGGCCAATAAAACCCATGCCGGAAGACCTTTGCCACCAGTGCCCTTGAGGAAGCATGATGACCGCATTCACCTTGATGTATCTCGAGCAGCATTTCTTGCCCTTCCTCCGGGTCAACGCAACGCTGCAGCACCTCAGTGACACTTCTCTTATACAGCTCTTGGTTGATCACCGTGTAAGCCTTGGCCCTCCTCACCACCTGCCGAGCTTCCACTTCATTGTCCGGTAGGGTCCCATCCATGATATATGCCATGATGGGTAGTGCCCAACTCGGCACCGGTCGCACGGGGAAGATTGGGGCGTCTATTTCCATAGGCTCGGCTGACATCACCCCCGCCGACATACCTTGCGCAGTCCCCGAGCTGAGCCAAATGCTCCCGACATCAACCTCCATGGGTACAGCTTCTGCTACTGAGTTCTTCGGGATGAATATGGACTCCGACTCGGGTGATGGCTTGATTGACGGTTTGCTTAAGTGCTCCAAAGCTATGCCGGGTGGGATCGCGTCCCGTGATGACCCCAGCTTGGACAATACATCCGCAGCCTCATTCTCTGCCCGGGGTATGTGCTTGAACTCACATCCTTCAAAAAACACGGAAATTTTCTGTACATGGAACCGATATGACGCCATGTTGGCATCCAACGCGTCCCAATTTCCCGACACCTGCTGCACCACCAAATCCGAGTCACCATAACATTCTACCCGCCGGATGCCAATTTCCTTAGCGACATTGAGGCCATGCACGAGTGCCTCATACTCAGCCACATTGTTGGATGCCGAGAAATGAATCTGGAGCACATATTTCAGTACATCTTGATTCGGAGAAGTGAGGACCACTCCGGCACCCAACCCGATTTTTGCCTTGGACCCATCAAAGTGCATCTTCCAAAAATTGCAGTCGGGCGGGGGAGGCTCATATTGCATCTCGGCCCAGTCCACCAAGAAGTCCGGCAGCGCCTGCGACTTAATGGCGTCCCTCCTTTCGTAAGTCGGGGCGTACGGAGACAACTGGATGGCCCATTTGGCAATTCGGCCGCTGGCATCTTTGCACCCTATAATCTCGGACAAGGGAGCCTCGCTCACTACTGTAACCGGATGCTCTTGAAAGTAGTGTTTCAACTTGGTGACCGCCAGGTATACACCATAGGCCATCTTCTGGTAGTGCGGGTAATTCTGCTTGGAGAGGGAGAGCACCTCACTCAGGTAATATACGGGCCTCTGCACCACCTTCTCACCCTCTTCTCTTTCCACCACCATTACCACGCTTACAACCCGGTTGGTAGCCGCGATATAGAGCAACATCGGCTCCTTGGGTAACGGGGATGCCAACACTGGTGCGTTTGAGAGTGTCTTTTTCAGGTCATTAAAAGCTGCATCTGCTTGCGGTGTCCACACAAAGGTTTTGCTCTTTTTCATGAGCTGGTACAGAGGCAAAGCTTTTTCTCCTAATCGGCTTACAAACCGACTTAGGGATGCCAGGCACCCGGTGAATTTTTGTACATCTTTAAGGCGGGTGGGCAGTTTCATGCTCTCGATAGCTCGGATCTTGCCCGGGTTAACCTCAATGCCCCGGCTAGACACCAGGAAACCGAGTAACTTTCCGGCCGGCACACCGAAAGTGCACTTATCCGGGTTAAGCTTCATTCGAAATTTTCTCAAGTTAGCGAATGTCTCTCTTAGATCATCGATCAGAGTGGATTTTTCTTTTGTTTTTATGACTATGTCGTCGACATACACCTCTGCATTCCGACCTATTTGTTCATGCAAGCATTTCTGCATGCATCTTTGATAAGTGGCACCGGCATTTCTCAACCCGAAGGTCATGACACGATAGCAATAAGCCCCGTACGGGGTAATTGATCAGCCGGGTTCAAAGGTATCTGGTGAAAACCAGAATACGCATCTACAAAAGACAAAAGCTCACACCCGGCAGTGGAGTCGATCACTTGATCTATCCGGGGGAGCGGGAAAGGATCTTTCGGGCATGCCTTGTTGAGATTGGTGAAATCAATGCACATGCGCCACACCTTGGCCAGCAGGGGGTCATCTTTCTTCTTCTCTACCAGGACCGGGTTAGACAACCAGTCCGGGTGCAGCACTTCCATCACGAATCCAGCCGCAAGCAGTACGGCTAGATGCTCCATGATCGCAGCTCTTCTCTCGTCCGAGAGATGTCTCGTCGGTTGCTTTACCGGCTTGGCATCCGGCCTGACGAACAAAGAGTGCTCGGCCAACTCCCTCGGAACTCCTTGAAGGTCATCACTCGACCATGCAAAGACGTCCCGATTCTCACGGAGGAAGTCGGTGAGCTCGCCTTCCTATTTGCTGTCCAAGCTGGTGCCGATGATCACCCGGTGCTCTGGGTTAGCCGGGTCCACCACGACCTTCTTGGTCTCCTTTGGTGGCTGGAAGGAAGCATATTGCTCCGGGTTCGCCATCCCGGGCACGCCGAGCTGTGAGGTTTGGGCCAGCGTCACCACTTGCTGGATTCTCTTCTTTTCCTCAGCTATGACCAAGGATTCGGCCAAGCAAGAGCCGGCAGCAGCACACTCGATAGAGCGCTTGTAGTCCCCCGAGACGGTGATTATGCCATTCGGACCTGGCATCTTCATTTTCAGATAGCCCATGTGAGTGGAGATCATGAACTTAGCCAGAGCAGGGCGGCCAATCAGGGCATGATACGGGCTCTCGAGGTCCACCACCTCGAACTCAAGACTCTCGGTCCGGCAGTTCTCCCGGGTTCCGAACAGCACATCTATCCAGATCTTGCCCATAGGCGAACAAGAAACCCTCGGCACAATGCCATGGAAGGTTGTGCTGGTCGGCAGCAGTGTGTTCAGGGACACTCCCAACTTGAGCATGGTGTCCTTGTACATGATGTTGATGGCACTGCCATTGTCGACCAGGACTCTGCTGAACCGGACATTGATACTTGGCCCGATGAATGTTGGGTCCACCACTAGGGCGTAGCCTCCCGGCTTAGGCATGACTCGGGGGTGGTCCTTCCGCCCCCAGGTGATCTCCATCTCGGACCAGTGCATGAACTTGGGCACAGCCGGCATGACGGCGTTCACCTCCAGAGCGCGCTGGCGCAGACTTTTCTTGTCAGTGGGCTCGGTCACAAAGACCACATAGCTCTGATGAGCTTCCTGATAGTCACCCTGTGGGTACCTGCCCTGGTTGCTAGGACCGGCATTGTTGTTACCCCGGACGTTCACCATGTTTACCGGCCTTACCGGTGGCCGCCTCTGGACTGGCGGGTTAACCCGGACAGCATTGGCCCCACTTACTGGTGCCGGAGGTCTTGGAGCTGCAGGCCTTTCAGGGGCAGTTACCAGAGATCCCCCTGGAGCACCTTCTTGCCGCATGCGCTGGTACCAGCTGCACTGCCGAGTTGTGTGGTTGGCCGGTCGGTTGGGCTCGAAAGTGTGATAGCAGCAGGGCTTGTCCAGCATCTCCTCATACGTCAAGGGCTTCCTCTGCTCGGCCCAAGTCTTCTTTACCTCCTGACTTTGGCCCCAACCCTGGCCATCAGTCTTCTGCCGCTGGTTGCTACCGGTATTGCCTCGTTCCCCGGTCACTGCCGCCACCTGCTGCGAGGCATAGCGAAAGTCGGGCTCCCTTCTTTTCTGGCCAAAATCATGTCGGTCATTGTTTCTGCCCGGCCCGGACCTGTTGTTCCCCGGGTTCCTCTTACTCGGTTCGCCCGAGTCCAGCTGAGGTTGCATTGGATCACCGAGAGCATAGCTGTCGGCAATTCTCATTGTCTCGGCCAAGGTGGCCGGCATCTCCCTCTGCAGTTTCTGCCAAAGCATGGAGCCATGCCGGCATCCCTGCGCAAACCATGAAATGGCTTGGGCCTCCACAACTCCTTCACAGGAATTGCGAATTGTGCTCCACCGAGTCAAGTATTCTCGGTCAGCCTCATTGTCCCTCTGCCTGCACATCGCAAGCTGCTGAGGTCGGTTTGGTCTCTTGTAGGTACTGGAGAAGTTGCTGACAAAGGCTTCCTCGAAGTCCAGCCAGCTGTTGACACTTCCCTCTCTCAAGTTGTTCAGCCAGATTCGGGCTGGTCCCTCAAGCATCTGCGGGATGTATCGTACCGCCCACCGGCGGTTTCCCCCGGCAATGTGCACTGCTGTCACATAGTCGGTCAACCAGTCCTCCGGCTTGGTGCTGCCGTCGTAAGTCTTGGCTCCCCTGTTCAACTGAAAGTGGGGGACAGGCTGCTCCGACATGATTCTGGGCCCGAAGCAAGCAGGACCGGGTGGGCCTTGCTCCTCCATCAGCTCGGACCGATATATCCGATCTAGCTTGTAACGGGCATCATTTGGATCTAACTGGCGAGTTCCCAGTCGAGAACCCAGAGCACTCTCATAAGCATGATACCCGGCCTTGGCCATTGCCGAGTTGCCGTCATCATACCGGCTGACGTCTTGCCCGCCCAACTGCCGCTGCGGCATTGCTCCAACAACTTGACGCCTCGGGGCTTGATTCGGCATTGGATACCGAGGTGGGTGTCCTCGACCAACCGAGTTGGCATTTCCGACATTCCGATTACTCGGAGCCTGTCTGCTTCTGCTCTGGGCCTGCCCAACATTGCCCTGTTCCGCGATTTGCTGCCCGGCATAAGCCGGATCGTATGTCAGCATCTGGAGCTGCTGATTTCCTCTGAGGTTCCTATTCTGGTCTTGGTTTCCCCCGACATGCGGAGAGGAAGCCTGTCCTCTGGACCTGCCGCTGGGAGCTCTGGTTGAGTGGACAATCTGAGATCCACCCGCGGCCCCGTTGGCCCTCTTGACAGCCTCGTTCTGCCGGGTTGCTACTTCCACCAGCTCGTTGACCCGGTCCTGCTGCCTACGGCGAGCCTCTCCGGTTAGACCGGAAAGCTCGGCCCTCGCTGCCTCTGCAGCCCTGAGAGTCTTGGCCGGAGAACTGTAATTCGGCCTAGCCGCCGACATTACGCTAGGAGTCACACTGGATGCAGCTCT
Source organism: Poa annua (assembly GCA_026929855.1). Lineage (NCBI taxonomy): Eukaryota > Viridiplantae > Streptophyta > Magnoliopsida > Poales > Poaceae > Poa > Poa annua. The sequence continues at coordinate 81,938,604 of CM049433.1, forward strand.
GCCATCCCGATCTATCTCAGCATTGAGGCCCTTGCCTCTTCTGCGTACCTCGGCCTCACGGTTCTGCCGACCTCCTATCGGCGAGAAACCATGAGCCGCGTCATACTCACGCTGAACTCGGTCGAAGTCCCTCCGGACCTCCGCTAACTTCTCGGCCTCCTCCAGCAGGCTCAGCCGCTCTGCCTCTAACTCAGCTGCCCCCGGCACAGTCAACCTCTCTACTGTCTCTCTAAGAGGTTCAGTCCTTACCGGGATACGAGATGTCTCGGCGCCGCCATGGCCCTGCCTCTCCAGTGCCTGCTTGGCCCTCCGGGTCGACCTTGCCTCGGGCTCGCAGACAGGGTCTTCCGCCGGAGGAGCCGTTACCCCGGCCATCATGACCGCGCAGCTCTCGGGGCGAGTGGTACGCCGGCCGCGAGCCGCACAGACAGCTGGGGGATCCTCGGCCACGAGCACCTGCGCCGGGTACTCGCAGACGAGCTCGGTGGCGACATAGGTGGCGAAGGCGCCGAACTCGATGACGCAGCCGTTGGCCGGGAACGGCCTGCCGCGAAAGCAGCCGGCGTTGTCGCTGACGAACTCCATCTCGCCGAACTTGACGACGAGGCCGGAGAGGACTCGCACTGAACCCGTCCGGATGAGTACACCAGCCAGCGCCTCTACCTGCCCCACGGTGGGCGCCAACTGTCGTGGTGGTATCACGGCAGATGCCATAGGATGGCTAATTGTGTGGGGCCGATGGACGCTGGTGGATCCGGGGAGGGCTAGCGAGCTAAGAAGCTCACGCAAGAGAAAACAAGAAACAGACACGAGCAGACTTAACTCGGCTCAAGGACAAGCAAGAACAACCAAGAACACAAGCAAAACCCACAAAGAACCACAGACGCGCACGATATACCCAGGTTCGGGGCCCTCGTGAGGAGGTAACACCCCTACTCCTGCCTTACTTCTCTCTATATGTATCTCACAAGATCTACAAGGTGCTCCTTGAGCTGTTTTGGTAAGAACTAGGATGAACTACCAGTGAGGGAGGAGTAAACGCTCTAGCAGTAAATGAGACTATGGCTTCGGCTCTCTGGTTGGTGTCCCTCTCACAGGAGGAGTTATGGCGCTATTTATAGAGGTCCGGCCGAGTTGCCCGGGAACCCTAATTCTGCCGGGCCCCGCCGGACAACCGCTTCAGTCCAACGGCAATGTCGACATTCCTACCACGACCTAGCAGCCGGGCTATCCGACATAGGCCGAGGTAGGTCATGATGCCTCTTGCCGTAGCCGCCGCTGACCTAGGTAATGATGCTTCCCCTTTCAGAGATAGGACGTGTCTTCTCCCTGCCAAGTCTCCTGTCCGTCAGTTGCCAGTACCTCGGAGTAGTCACGCCACCCCTGTCCTGTGCCTTTGTCCCGCGCCCGTGTCAGACGGGGGGTGACTTAGCTTCCTTGTCAGAGAGGTCAGTGTCCTGGCAGTGTACCTGCCCTTGACTTCTGGTCCGACATAGGATATGCCGGACAGCCTTGCTCCACCCGGCTTAGCCATGCCGGATCCTCCGTCGTATCCCGGCAGGGATATGTCGGGCCTGCTTACTTCTGCCCGCCCTCCAGAGTCCCGGCGTGCCTATGCCGGAACCTCCTTCCTGCACACAATAAGTAGAGAAATTACGCCGACACGCTTATGCCGGTCAGGTTATGTCGGTCCGACCCATGCTAGTTTATCAGCGTCTTGCCTCAGCCTCTCCCGCGCCGGGTGTATGTCGGCTACCTCCGACATACCTTCAAGCCGAATTTACTCATAACCCGAGCCACCCAGGACCCTGCTCACTAGCACCTGTTTCTGATATTGCACAAGAGAATGCCCCTAGGCCCAGCTACACGAAGATGTCTTAGGCTTGCTCCCAAAGACATCTTCGAGAAGCTGGTTCTTAGGAGAAATCTCTGCCTCTGCCTGAATGAGAGTGAGGGGCTGGGGGTCTATTTATAGTACCGGCAGGGGAGACAGCCTGGCCCCTGCTTCCTCCAAAGGGCACCTCCTGACCTTTTCCAAGAGCCACCTCCTGCGTACCTCCAAAAGGCGTCCCTTTACCTCCCGAAGAGTCATAGGACCTTTGGCACCAGGCCAAAGATATTTACTACTGTAAATACGAGTATCTTACCCTCGCCTTTACCCTACCCGGGGGTAGCCCCCCGACACTTGCGCATTGGGTTTACGCAAGTACGTTGGGCCAAAGACTGCAACCACTGCCCGGCAGAACTTGTTCAAGCACTCAATGGCCGTGGACTCGTTCATGCGCAGATAGTCATCATGTGCATCTGCGGGAGCACCGTATGCAAGCATCCTCATGGCCATCGTGCACTTCTGAATAGAGGTAAAGCCTACCGTGCCAGTGCAGTCCTTCTTCAATTTGAAGTAGGTGTCGAACTCCCGGATGGCATGCATGATCTTGAGGAAGAGCTTGCGGTTCATCCTGAAACGGCGCCGGAACACCTTCTCGTCATGGGTGGGATCATCGGCGAAGTAGTCGGAGTAGAGGATGCAGTACCCCTCGTACCGCTGCCTCGGCTTGCTCTTGCGGCGACCGCGCGATGATCCAACACGCCGCGGCCCCGCGTCGTGGGCGAGCAAGCCGGCGAGGGAGGCCAAGATCAGCAGGTGTTCTGCGTCGTCGAAGGCGGCTTGATCTTCCTCGTCGAAGAGCTCGGCGAGCATCTCCTCGGCGTCGGAGTCCATGGCTCGAGCGAAACGCCGAACACCTTGCGGGCGGGGTGGACACTTTTCGCCCGAGAATCTCCCCGGGAGGCTAGATCGCGGCGGCGGAGGGGAGTGGGCGGCGCCGCCGGCATTGCGGGAGACGGCGGGTTTCGTAACTGCTTGTGTGCGGCAGCGCAAGTAGGGGTGGTGGCGGCGACGGCGAGACGTGCAGAGGGAAAAGGCGAGCAGGGTGGGGAAAAAAGCGTTGTCTCGCCGACAGCGCTGGCCCACGCGTGCGTTTCCTTCCGCCGCCCCCCCCCAGGCCGAACCCAGTGGGCTGGGTTTCGCCTGGGTGCGCCGGCACTAATTTCCGCCGAAACGTCGCTATTTGGGCTTGTGGGGGGCCGACTGGTAGAAAAACGGAGCAATTCGGCCAAAACGACGCTATTTAGCGCCCTGGGGGGCGCTGGGGACGACCGGAGATGCCCTAACTCAAGTGGACATTTGAACCGCTTTTTGGCAACAGAGTGCATGGCCGTAATCCACAACACAAGAAGATTTCCGGTGTGCGTAGTGGCACCTAGACAAAAAAGATGATGTGGCATGTAATTAATAAGAAGAGAGACAAATAGAGTAACTTAGCCAGTTACCATCACATCACAGTTTTCAAGACGAAATGTGTGTATAGAGTAATAAATGAGACTACCTTTATGTTATTTTGCACTGTGATGGTAGTAACGTAGTCTAGTAACACGCGTATATTACTAGTTGAAGTTACTCCCCAGTATGACTAGTCTAAGGAACCTACAGTGCCCAACTGCCCATCATCCTTTGGGTATCAACTAGGGCACTTGGATGCTGAACATTTCATGAGCAAATGTCATGGTTTGTTGTTCCATTATTCAGTTAATGGAATTCGCTCCCAACGAGAAAGGTGTTTGAAAAAAAACAAGAGAGAAAAAAAGTACTGATAAGGCAAAATACCGAGAATAATTCGTAACTAAGATGAACTCAAGGCTCATTTTAACAGTTCCAATAAACAATACTGCTGTGGTGCTAATGCACACCGCATCACATCACAATCATAGACTTCAGTTCCATCAAAATGCGTACTAATATTTGGCCGTGAGTATCTCGCAGATATGATTTTTTTTGTAGCTATACCCGTGAAGGATACTGCTTCGCCTGTTGTCGAACACGATTCTTGTACTCTGGCAAATTCTGCAAATGCAACCAATGGCACAAACATGGTGGTAAGTGCATAACAAGATCAAAACTAAGGACTTATACGTTCAGATAATGAGAGTTCAAATTAAACAAAATTTAAACCTTTGTATAGAGTTGGTTACAACCACCCTGTGCAGAAGAGTTAGGATTTGGTTCATCAAGCAACTCCTGGATGCCTACAAGAACCTGTTTTACGGTAATTGAAGGTTTCCAAGCCTGAAAACAGCGGGATAAGTCACCAAATCACAACTGACGCTATTTACATGATGCAGACATGGTGTAAAGAAAGTATCCACTAAGCAGAAACTTACACTACTCAAAATTGACAGGCATACAGCCCCAGTATTGTAGACATTGATGTGGAAGAAACCTGACGGAAACTTGCAGATGGGAGGACTACTTGGGTAATTTTCGTCAAATTCCATAGTCAGGGGGAAATATCCACCCTCCCAGTCAGTCTGCAGAAAAAGAAATTTAGTACATAATGTTACTCTATAGCAATATCAGTTTGGGGAGCTGTGGAGCCTGGCGAGTGTGTACTGACTATTGAGTAGAGACTACGTACGAATTTGTTGTAGAAGAAAAGTGTAGTACTACACTATGCACCCAAACTGAATAAGCATCAATAGAAAGTAGTTTCAGACATCAAATAAGAACAAGTTCACCGTAGTGACAAAGCTTTTGACACAAGAGTCGATTCAGGTTTGATGGCACCCATATTAGTACACAAATATGTTCCAGTTTGGAACGTGAGATGTCACAGGATTTTTTTTTAATTTCATTTCTCACGTTACAGATGAAATGGGGTCTACCTGCTCTTTCGCGATACAAGAGTTAATTCAGGTTTAGTGCACCCATATTTATTCCAAAAAAGAACTTTAAGTGCACCAATAAAGGTTGTTGCCTGAGTTTTATAAACACATTTGCAAGTTTATACCTTGAAGTTTTGAATTGTGATGCAGTAAAGAAGGACACAAAAAACATGTACATTGGAACATTAAAGTAACTTGTAGCCTACAAGCATTTCCGTCAAATTTGTAATGTCTAACCTTTCACGGAAATAGCATTTTCATATGCTAGAACACACTACACTTCTCTAAGAGAAGCTTCAAATGCTAAGACACACTTTTCTAATGAATCTTGATTGCCCAGGCATCTCACTGGTTTAATGCTTCACAAGACGAAAGTAAGTCAGCTAGACTATACCCTTCCAGATCCAGACATTGATTTCATAAGGTCATACTTTTGTCATTCAAGGGCTCCTAGATCCAATCATATAATGTCAACAAAACTTCGAAGTCCTTCTCGTGTTTAAACTTAAAAATAACTCTGCCAACCAAATAGAGACAAGACTGTTCAATCATTTGCTCAGGCCTGTGGGCATGGTAATGTATTTACTTTGTGCAAGATGTCTATGTACACTTTAACATAAGGACTACCTTTACTTCACAGTTTACTGGAGTACATATATGTTGATCAACTGTGTCAAACACAATAAAGAACGATAATGAATGACCTGCTTATCTACAGTTCCAAATACAGAGTGTTGCTATTGTATATGAGTCAAGGAATAACTAAAACCTAAGTTCCTTAAGTTCCAAATACAGTGTTGTTGCTATTGTATTTGCATATAATATGTGTAGGACATCCTTTTCTTCTGATGCTGAATATACCAAGCTTAAAAGATTCTTTTCATGTCAACATAATAATTCGAATCAGACAAAGGGGAGAAGAATTGACAAATTGATTCATTAGATTAAATAATGTATTTGAGTTTTATCCTGTACAAGATGAACCGTTGGTTTAATTCTTTTACTACTCAAGGAAACAAACTCAAATGTTGACTCATTAGGATGATAGAGTTACTACATAACAGTGTCTAGTCTACCTTCTTTTCAATAACAACGTGTAATTTTGTTCTACTAATGTTCAACTTGCATTACTGGCAGGAGCTCTGCATTAAATACTACAAAAACATTTTCACCTACTGAACAAATTCCTCGAGACTCAAGTGTGGCAAAATCAAATCATAACCATAGCAAGGCAGATTCAGAGGACCTGAATAGGAAGCTATTTGTATTTCATCATATGATAAGTATAACAAAATCTATTTTCTTACGCCTTGCTTGCCGGGGATGAGGCACTTCCAGACCATGAGGTTGACGGACCCATCTGGCAGGGTGTCCGGCTTGGCCACGAAGCCCTGCAAGAAACCGAGAAACACCAACCAATGTCCCATTACCACTTGTAGAACCAGGGAGACGAACAAATTAAGCTGGCCTGAAACTGAAAGCCCAAAAGAAGCAGGTAGCTAGGTCGTGGACTCGTGGTGTGGGGGGCGAGCGCACATGGGGATGGTTCTTGCGCCAGGATTTGCGCTCCTCGGCGAGGCGGCCGCGGGCGATGCCTCCCGACGCCATCCAAGTTCCAACACGAGCGAACGGTCCGCCGCGACGGGGTCTCGGTCGCCGCCGCTTCGTCTTTCTCAATGGACTTCCGTGGGTGGTGTGGTGGTGCCGCCGGAGCCGGGGCGGCGTGGGTGGTTTTGTACGGAACCTCTGGTTGCCTCTTCGGTTTCGGCTCCCGGGCAATGAATACGACCGATCTTTTTTTTTTAGATTGAATACGACCGATCTGATGAAGAGGCCGAGTGGCGGACGACCTAAAGTTGAACAATCTTGGGATAAATTCGCTTATATCTATTTTATTTTACTTGGTAACAGGCCCGTGTGTTGCAACGGGAGAGAAAAATCAATGTGACGTAGCCGTAGACAACTTTATTGATTGAAATCTGAATTATTTTGTACATATTTATATACAAATGCAAAAATATACAAATTTCTCCTACACAAATGCATAAAATTAAACAAAAATATCATACACAAATGCACAAGACTTACATTTTTTAAATATATACTCAGATTCACCTACCACAACAGCACTAATTCAATACTTGGGTTTGGTCTAGCACAACAACATAACAACTACCTGACATATTTTTTCTTCGGATTTGCAGTTTTATATCCCTTTGTCGTGATTACCTTCTAGCGTTGCCCTGAGAACAAAATCTTTTTTGGTAGATATTTTGTATTATTTATTCTTGGCCTGTATTGACTTGCCAAACTGCTTATTCCTGTTGGAGACAGAAAAATGTTACTAAAATCACCGTAATAGTTGCAATTTGCCAACAGCAAGTGCACAGTCGAGGACGTCAACACGTGCATGAAGCTTCGCGTGATTGACGATAACTCACACGACCATATCGAATGCGCCCCACCTCCAAGGTTTGGACCTCAGATGCGCACGACCTCTAGCTCGTGTAGGAAAGCTTTGTTGCCATTGAGAGGAAATCCAGAGTAGCCATGATGCCCTGCAGCATGGGAAGGATTATGCCGTAGATCAGGATGGCAGCGGATCAAAGAAGACTTACAATCAGGGTCGGATCTAGGCCCCGGGCAACCTGGGCCATGGCCCGGGGCCTGGGAAAATTCCTTCCTATCTTCAATTAGCTATTGGGCTTGTTTCAAGCTTGTTTAGGCTGATTTCCTGTGTATTCAAGCTTTTGGTCCATAGATTTGGCGAATCCTGGATCCGCCACTGCTTACAATGTAAGCATAGTGATCACCATATGGCACAATCAAGTATTCATTCTTCATCATACAGAAGTAGTTCCCTTCTTCTACTAAGCCAGCATGATTTCAAGCCGTCAGAATCACTGTAAGCCAATATTGTGCACAAAAGGCAAAAAAAAATGTTATTTACTGAGGTGGCAGCTTGGTGAGGTGGCATGCTTGCATGTTGAGAGAATTCCTTGTAGTGGGTCTTTCCTATTTAGATATAGAAGATAACCTTGCATCATCGAACAGTACGAGAACGCATCTCAAACTGGCATAGACTCAAATAGAACAGTAATCCTCTCAATGTTCCCACACTTTGGGTTTATGTCTATGTGACACGAGTATTGTTCATATCTACAGAATAACTCGTGATGAAACTTCAATTCTTTTTGCCAACATGATGTTACCCAGTTTGGAGCACGCTTTCATGAGAGCAATGATAACAAGCTCAACTTGGCAGATTTCTTTCTTTCAGAACTCATATCTACAGGGTAGCAATTCTGGGCATAGCTGAAATCCACGCTGACCATGTGAGCACATCCCGGTCCTGGCACTTTGCATATTTCCTGACTGCATGTTACGCCTCCTGACAGTACTTTTTTTTTTGAACAATGACAGTACTTCAGCGAGCACATTCAGGAACGAAGCCCAGCCTCCACATGTAACAGTCTTCAAGCAACCTCCGTGGACTGAATCTTGGAAGTAGCCCAGCAGCATGCCTGCCCAGCGGAATCGTGCCATAGATTTGCGCAGAGGAACCTCCCGATGTTCCCTTAAAAAGCCTAGCCTCCCAGGTCGCTCGAGGGCGACTCCGGAGGCGCCGCCGCCGCCACCAAAAAGCACCTCCCAGCTCCGCTCCAGCCAGCTCGCCGCCGCCGGAGGAGGCCACCCGTCGGCGGATGGTGGCGGCGAGGCATGCTCCACATCCTTTTTTTTTTCCTTTCTTTGCCCTAGTGCTCTGTTACTCCACCATGTACGTCCTCACATCGCGGGACGCCGCATCTGCCATCGGGAGGCCAAATCTACGGCAAACCTTCTGACGTGCTTGGATCTGGCCGTCCTCGGCCGCCCTCATGATCCGGCCACCGTCGGCCTCCCGCTTGGAACGACCGCCGCGATTGGATCGGCCGCGTCTAGGAACGTCTTGAGCATGGCTAGCAACCAGCGTACCAGCGCAGAGTGCATGCTCAGCCCTTGGCTGGAGGCTTGCATGCCGATCCACATGATCATGCACATGTACGTGAGGATCTTCAGAGGCGCCGGAGCGATGGTGTGTGGTATACTGGGCGATGGTGAGGTGATCTGTTTGTGGTTTTGCCCACGCCAGTCAATCTGCGGCGGAGCTCTGGTACGAGTTCAATCTGTGGTCCTTGATTCTTATTCGTGCCAAGATGAAGATCTACCGGATGTTGGTCCCCATCGAATTTGCTGGACGGTCGTGTTCCGGAAGGCTCCGCCGGTGAACTCTATTGGGCGATTCATGCTTGGAGATTGCTGTATCGGGTGGTATTCGGTCAGACGCACCCATATTTTTATCTGACCGTTTGGTTTCAGAGGGAGCGCTTTGAATCTCTGTTGGCTGTTAATACTATGGAACATGCTTTCTCGTTCCATGATGCTGGCGGAGAATGTCATGAAGGCAGAATCTGAGGACAAGCAATGGTGGTTTGTGTCTTCGTGACGATAAAGAATTGGCTGGGTGTTTCGTGACCTTGAGCAGCGGTTTGTATGTGGGGGTGACTGCACAGGAGAAGTCCAAAATCTTATGTATCAGGGTGAAGATCCAAGATCTGGCCTTAATTGGTTGTGCTTGGCAATGACCTTGTTGGAGTCATTGTTTTGAGTGCGAGAGCTTTCTTCTTGAAGCTGGACTTCTGGTGTTGTCTTGGTGCTGTTAGTGCTGCTGTCTCAAGGAGTAGATCGCTGCAGCGGGATTTTTGTTTTTTGTAATTCTTCTTTATTTTTTTGGCTGTGTCCCTTTATCTAAAAAAAATGGTGACGACGACTTCTGAATCGACGGCGAACACTGCGTGAGGGACTGTTCTACTTGCTGACGCCAAGGCCAGTCACCTCACACTTTGAGAAGCCGAGGGCCATTTCCAGAGGCGCTTGGGCGAGACGGGGAGCTGCATCACCAGAATTTTAACAGTGAATCCTGCGCGAGGCCGGCCGGAGGAGATGGGTGCGTGGCAGATTGGAGTCACTTGCTTGGTCGAGACTGAAGCATCGGGGAATAGTGGCTGCAGCCTAGAGAAGCCAGTGGAGCTTGGATGCGGCCAGGCACCGGACGAAATCGGGCACGGTAACATAGCAGATCGACATGCGGCGACGGATTGTCGCGGTCGCGTCGATCTGGGTGGCGGTGGCGGATCGCTCAGTGCCGGCTTCTCAGGTTGGAAGTTCTTCGGAGCCGCGGGGGAGTCGAGATGGCGGAGGAGACCTTCCCCCAACGGAGCAGAAGTAGAGGTGAGGGTAGGGCGACGACCGTCTTGCCGAAGCCAGCACTGGACTGCCGTTGGCGAGCCTCAGATCCCGACCTCGCTGCCACGGTCGTCGCCGGTAGTCGTGGCTCGTGGGGATTGGGGAAGGGGATCGAACGGAACGAACCGTTATTTCCACTTAGCGGTGGCAATTTAAGTAAATACTGATTTTGCGTGAGGGTAAATTCGTAAATTCATGACGGACGACACAAGAATCCTTACTGACTTTATTATTAGGTGTAGATATAGATATAGATATAGATATAGATATAGATATAGATTATTTTAAAAGAAACAAATTGGCGAGGACTCGTGAGGTCGTGCCTCTTGTTACGACGATACAAGTGCAGCCCAACACTGCTGTGATTACTCTTGTTTGGGCCGGGAATTGAAGGCGAGTAAATACAGACGGCCCTAGTGCCTCTCTGCATGTTTGGCCCCAGTTTGTTCATTGGATTTTCAAAAGAAAAGTTTGCCTCTGCCGCTGCGCGCCACGGAGCTGCCACGTGGCTGCCTATGCGAACGAACGCCGTGACACGAAGCCCCCCGGCCCCCGACGACTCGTTTTCGTACGGGGCTCGTACGCGAGGCCCCCGCGACTCGTTTCGGCTCACGTCCAGCTAAATGTTAGGTCGAATGCACAACCACACGGAATAAAAAATTTACGTACAACTACAGATTTAGTCATACAACCAGACAAACTTAGCCGTACAACTACACAAATTTAAGTTGTACGTGCAACTACACTCAGGTGTACAACTACACAGTGTCAGACGTACAACTACACAGACACAGACGTACAACTACACATACTCAGACAACTGAACTGATTCAGGTCGTATGTACAACTACACAGATTCGGACGTACAACTACACAGACTCAAGCGTACAACAGACTAATGTTGTAGTACAACTACACAGACTCAGTCGTACAACTTCACAGAATCAGATTTTATGTACAACCTGAGTCTCTGGTTGTACGAATATACATAATCGGAAGTACAATTTTTTTGGTCAAAACCTATCAACATGAGATCTAGTTTTGAAGATCTCGACGCGAATAGCTTAAAAGTAAAAACGGATTGTAATTTGAATAATCGGTTCTTGAGATATTTTGTTTTGAAATTTCTTTTTTGAAAAATAAAGGGAAAAATGCCCTCCCACCTCTCTCGCATCAATTTCTCTGTGATCCTCATTCCCACTTTTATTCTGCTAGCGACATTTGACGGACATGCAAAAAACCACGGGGACCAAAACAACCAGAAAAGCGACACTTGTCACCACTGTACTGAGGGTAAAGTTCCCTTTGCAAAGGGAAGCTTTTTTTAGTGATTTTCTCATTGTTTGTAGTATTAGTACTATACTACTTCCTCAGGTGAGAAGCCCTAAAAAACCTTACTCAGTGACAAAAATTAGTCTGTCCAAGTAATAAAGAGCTGAAGGAAACACATCACCACAAAAAACAACCAGGACGATTTTTCTACAATGCTTTTTCTCAACTAGTACCCACCATTTTAATCACTTCTCTCAATAGGCCGAGAGATCAACATGCCAGTAAAACTTTTTGTAAGAAAATTAATTTGTTATGGAGCTTCTCATAGTTGTAACATTACCCCAAACTTTCAATGAGTTTAAGAAATTTTAGGAAAAAATGTTAAGAAATGATTAAAAAAAACTACCGGTCTATATAAAAAGTTATCTCATATATCAACTTATCACTATGTGAAGGGTGTAATGAGAACTATATAATATTGAGGCTATGTTTAGCATTGTGCTAGATTGTAATAATCTTGTTTATCTAGCTAGTATATTTTTTTATATTTTACTAAGATATTTATCCTTTCTTATGTGGCTACATTTTTTTGCATTAGATCAAAAAATAAAATTAACAAAACACAACTTGCCAACCACAAATGAATGTTGAATTTTTTCTAGCATGGGCCAAATGATGGGCTAAGCTTATGGAGGAAAAAAAGGCTGGGCCACACCTTAATATGGTCACCGGAAACCTTGATGGGTCATGGACATCTATTTCTTATCACAACCCTTCTTTCACCATAAGATTCTTGCATTGTTTTATATACTAGTAGCCGTGCACGTGCAAGTCACGTCTTCAAAATATTTAAATGTATACAGAACACACGTGTAATATTAGAAACTTCTTGACCAATTAAGATATCCTCAGATCAATTAAGATATCCTCAGAGAGAATTCATGTATATCTAAGATTGCAACATGTCGATGCTAAGACCAATGATTTCGTACAAACATAGAATTGTGTATATTTGGGCGTTCAAGATATTACTCTATTGGCTGCAAAGAAACTGACCAGTCAAAAGTTTATAGTGACCCAAAGTATTACAGAAACAGAAAACGGGAGGCTGCATGTACATGTCAAGTTGCAGAAACAGAAAACGGGAGGCTGCATGTACATGTCAAGTTGATAACCTGAAGCCTGACACTTAACTCAGCTCGAGCCATAAATTACCTCAACGTAGTCTACCTGACCGCCAGCTTCAGTCGGTGTCTACACTATTTGATTCTTTAGCTGTTTTGCTAGCACCGTTGCTGCTCCCTCCGTCCCAAAATAAGTGTCTCAACTTTGATAGAAAGTGGATGTATGTATCAAAGTTGAGACACTTATTTATTTTGGGACGGAGGGAGTATTATTCAACGCAATAGTGTTCCAAGGTTTCCTTGCTTTTTGTTGTTTTGTTTTAGTACTTGATGTACAACCTGTTGCGCTGAGGAGGGATCACCAGATGCATGCTGCATGGTGTGCATACCTGCCGGCGCCGCCCATGGCTCACGATGACCTAGGATCGTTACTGTTGCTGCGCAGCTGCGGAAGCAGGCGAGCATAGCATCCCGTCCTCCGCGGCGTTGGCCGGCAGAAACGTGATGGTGCAGGAGAGTAGCGACGAACCGTTTTTGGCGGAGCCAATTTATACCGTTTGATTGTATATTGGATATTAAACGGCTCAGATTTAAACTATCAACACAACTCAACACAAGTTTTCTCTTTTAATAGTAGTGTAGAAAAACATTGATCTACATTCGTCTATCCTGGCAACTAGCTAGGTGAACAACCGACACTAAGACAAAGATACAAGCTAGCAAGATATACTAAGCAAAGTAACTAGCAACACAATAAGTAAGGAAGGTCAAGAGATAACCACACAATGATGCGTATATTTTATCCCGAAATTTACTTCACAAGGAAGCCAGTCTCCATTGGAGCGGTGCAGAGTCACAAATAATCCCCTAATAGCGTTCACATAGCACACATATTTCCTTCGTGACTCCAAAATTGTGGAGTGGCACAAGTCACTATATGGTGCCCCTGAGGTCGACAACCAAACCTTTACAAGGATAAGGCAGACTCCACAACTCAATTGGAGGCTCCCACCTTGTCCCCGCGGCTACCAAAGGCACAAAGACGACCACTTCCATCTAGGGTTCAACGAAACCAAAAGTAACAAGTTCGTCAATGTAATGAAGGGGAAAGGAAATCTAATTCCTTCGGTGAAAGTGTAAATCTAGGTCAACTCCCTCAAGTTCAATAAGGATAAGGTGTTTCAGTGGGTAGGGAGAGAAATCTAGGAAGGTTGATCTTGCAACAATGGTGGACAAATTAATTCTTGTCGTGGTACCTCTTTTGGAGAAGAAGTGGTGACTTATTAGGTCCACTGAACACTAGTCGTTTGAAGCAGAGTGCTGTCCGGAATGGTCTGAAATGCATCCGGAATTCTGGACGTCCAGAATATTCCGGACTCAAAACAACTAGGCTCTAAATCGAAGTTAGTACCTGATGCACACGGTGGGTGTGTTGTTGGGAGACCCCAAGAGGAAGGTATGAAGTAGTGCAGCAGCAAGTTTCCCTCAGTTGTGAAACCAAGGTTATCGAACCAGTAGGAAATAATGAATTCCCCCGAGGTGTCAACGGCGCCAGAAAAATCTGCGACGTAAGGGCGCCAGAAAATGCTTCCTGGGACGTAGGTGACGTGGAACCTGCACACAACACAATCAAGATACTTTGCCCCAACTTAACGGTGAGGTTGTCAAGCTCACCGGCTTGCTGTAACAAAGGATTAAACGTATGTGTGGAAGAAAGATGTTTGTTTGTAGAAAGTAACAGGTTTGCAGTTTGTGGTTTATCAGATTAAAGAGAAGGACCGGGGTCCACAGTTCACTAGTGGTGTCTCTCCATAAATAATAATAACATTCATGCGGGTAAACAAATTACAGCTGGGCAATTGATAGAATAATGATGAGCAAACCAATGCATATACCAATGTTATGATGTCTAGTGTGAGATTCATTCGGGCATTACAACAATATACATAGATCGTTCCAACCGCATCTATGACTAATAATCCACCTTCCGGTTAGCGTCCGCACCCCTTTCAGTATTAAGTTGCATGCAACAGATTATCGCCTTAAGCACTGTGTGTAAAGTAAGTAAGTAACATCATCCTTAGACAAAGTACTACTGTTTTATCCCTAGTAGCAACAGTACATCTACAACCTTAGAGCTAGCTGTCACCACCCCAGACTTAATAGAGACATGAACCTACTATCGAGCATAAATACCCCCTCTTGGAGTCACAAGCATCTACTTGGCCAGAGCATACACAAGTAACGGAGAGCATGCAAGATCATTAAATAGCACACACATGATATATTATGAAGCAATAACTTTAGTACTCAATATTCATCGGATCCCAGCAAACACAACATGAAGTATTACATAACGGTGATCTTGATCATGATAGGCAGCTCACAAGATCTAAACATGATAGCACAAAAGGAGAAGACAACCATCTAGCTACTGCTATGGACCCGTAGTCCAAGGGTAGACTACTCACGCATCAGTCCGGAGGCAGTCATGGCGACGTAGAGGCCTCCGGTGACGATTCCCCCTCCCGACAGGGTGCCGGGAGAAGTTCTGATCTCTCCCGAATTGGTGTTGACGACGGCGGCGGCTCGGGACCCGTGGAGGAAAATATGAACACCGTGCTAGGGTTTTTAGTCTGGGGGGTATTTGTAGGCGAAAGGGCGAAGTCGGTGGCGCCCCGAGGGGCCCACACCTGGTCCTCGCGCGGCCAGGAGTGCTGCCGCGCGAGCACGTGGTGGCGCCGCCTCGGTGGCCCACTTCGTCTCGTGTTCGGCTTTCTGGAACGTTCCCGATGAAAAACTGACTTCAGAAAAGAAATCGTCCAATTCCGAGAATATTTCCTTAAGTACTTTTCTGAAACCAAAAACAGCAGAAAACAGGAAACTGGCACTGTGGCATCTTGTTAATAGGTTAGTCCCAGAAAATGCATAAAACTATATAAAATGCATATAAAACATGTAATAACTTGGTATAATATAGCATGGAACATAAGAAATTATAGATACGTTGGAGACGTATCAGTACCGAAGCCACCTCTTCGGAGCCAGTTCAGAGTGAGTTCTACATATTCCGACTCACCCGGAATTCCGGACCAATTCCGACTCACTCAAAATCTTTCCCAGATAACAAGTTTTGAGCAGATATATTTTCACTTTTTTACCACTAAATATGTCAGAAGGTTGTGGGGTGCAAGTATGGTTTTAGTGCACGTGATTGATTTCCCAAAACATTCCAATGAGCAACTCCTCTTGATAGTACTGATATCTTACGACTCAATTTTAATATTATATCTACAGGGCACTGATTTTGATTTTTTCTTCTTTTGAGGGGTCAAACACCGTCTTGTGCATTTCACGAAATGTACCTATAGTACTTTTAGCACACGTGAGATCTCACTTATGTTCTTAAAAAACACCCAAACCACTTAGAAGAGAAACGTCCTTTCATTCTCCCCCCCTTTTTGTTTGATGACAACATAAGGATTTGCATAAAGATATAATCATGACATGACCAATGCAAGAAATATATAAAGTATAATGGGCTTCTTCTTGATGTGTGCACTAATTAAAATTGAATTTGAATACATAGATCAAAGGCAACAGGGATCAACATTCCCCATATATTTTATAAACCAACAATAAGTGCAACACATGACAACATGTCTCAACAACATAGATATTGCACACAATAGAGTATGACAAGCTAAAAGAGATGATAAAGACTAACATGATAAACAACATAGTCTTAACATCACAACTATGAATACCGGGCATCTCATGTCGTACAACATACTAAACAAAGATCCATAAATTAAAACAAGTAGTTCAACTCAAATGAATATAAAGGAGCACAAGCTTATAAGAACAAACAAAATCACGAAAAGCTTATAAGTACAAGGGGCAAGAGCAAGCCGTTGTGCTGATCTGTGGTGCTATGGAATTAATCTGACGTTATAAGACGTGATTTTTGGTGCGCTCTCAGACATTGCACAGTACCGGAGCATAGCGTACAGAAACAAAAGGCTGGCCATAGAGGTTTTCCGATGTTTTTTTAACACACTAACCATAGAAATTGAACACCAAATCATTCAAAAACAATTCTAAAAAAATTAACAACATGACATTAAAATCTAGATGAACCATTTTCATGAAAAACTTAATAATTACGCCACATTTATATTCCTCATTTATTTTGAATGATTTGGTGGTATACAGAGGCAGGATTCGCTGGCGTTGGATCCTGGAAGAATGACACAAGATTAGCTGGGAAACGACCTTTGTCAAACAGACCGGACAGCGGGTCCCCCTCCCTAGCGCCCGGGCGATCCCCACTCTTGTTTCGCCTGATTGGGCCGGCCCAGTTAGTCCCCTTTGTTGTTCTTTTTCTTCTTATGTTTTTTGTTCCTTTTTGTTCAATTAGGTCCTTTTGTTGTGGGGTCTTCTTGTCAGATGGCATTTTGTGTGTCCGTTTTGCTCGTACACGGTTGGGCAGACTGAGGTATTTAAGTTGGTGCAGATGCCATTAAACTTCCGAGGTGGGACTAAAAAAGGTGTCTGATACGCGACGTGCGCAGCCCAAACACTCAGGAACGACAAGTGGGAACACGAAGGAACAAGTCTGCTTTTTCGCGAATGCGGAGGAACAAGCCTGTTTCGCACGACTTTAATCAGTTTGATGCATACTTCTGAGAACAAGTAAGCGGGAACACAAAGGAACAAACCTCCTTGTTCGAGAATACATAGGAACAATACTATTTCACGACACTCTTTATGAGTTTGCTGCACACTTTTACGGGAACAATAAGCCGGAACACGAAGGAACAAGACTTCTTGATCGGGAACTCGGAGGAACAAATTGTTAGAAATAAAAAATATATAGGGAACAAAACTCTAGGAGGGAGGAACATACCTCTATTAAATGGAACAAAAACTCTAGAAGGAGGAACAAAACTCCTAACGAGAGAAACAAAAATTCTATTTACAGGAACAAATCTCAAAGTATTTAGGAACAATAACTATGTATCCATGGAGTTTGGGAGAAAATCTACTATACATGGGAGCAAAACTCTAAGAGAGAGGAATTTTACTATATTAAATGGAAGAAAAACACTTCAGAAAAAAGAACCAAAGCTAATCAAAGAGAGTAAAATAAATCAATTGAAACAATAAAAACTATGGAGAGAGGAACACACCTGAATTAAAAGGAATAAAAACCTCTACTAGAGGAACAAATCTCCGAGGAATAATAATATGATTCATGGAGTTAGGAATACAAATAAAGCTAAATGGAACAAAACTCTAAGAGAGACGAAAAACCTCAATTTAATGGAACAAAAAACTCTACATACAAAGGAACAAAACTCCTATTTGGAGATACCAAACTCCTATTTTAGAGGAACCAAAGATACAAGGATTTAGGAACAAAAGAAGTAAGAGAGAGGAACAACAAAATTTCGGGACAAATTATTAGTAAGCGTGGAACACAAAATTAGCATCCGAGGACCATGGTAAAAATAATTCTCGGGGAATAAATATTTGGTTAGGATGCAACAAAATGTTATCAATCGGGAACAAACTATGAGTAGAGGCGGAACACAAAATTAATGCCCAGGGATGAAGGAACAAAATTTTACTTATGTGGGAACAAAACATTGCTCAAATAAGAACAAAATTTAACGAGCGTGGAACAAAATTATGAGTACATATGGAACACAAATTTAGGATCATGGAACACAATTTTAATTTTCGAGGAACAAAATTTGGATATGACGGAACAAAAAGTATCGACTAGGGAACATATTAAGAATTTAGGTGGAACACAAAATTAACGCTCAAATATAATGGAACAAAAATTTAGTTCTGAGGGAACCAAATATTGGAAAATAGGAACAAAGTTTAACTACCATGGAAACAAATTATGAGTACATATGGAACACAATTTTAATACGACGGAACAAAAAGTATTTACCGGTGAACAAAATGAGAATACATGTGGAACACAAAATTAACGCCCAAATATCATGGAAGAAAATTATTTCCGAGGGAACAAAATATTGAAAAATAGGAACAAAATTTAATGACCGTGGAACAAAATTTAATTCCCAAGGAACAAAATTTGGATACGACGGAAAAAACAATCCAAATAAAGCAACCAATAGTTATACGTCTAGGAACAAAAAATTACATTATAGAGAAAAAAGTGCTAGCGAAAGAAGCAGTCGGTCCGGAAGAAGGAAGAAAAGAAAAAGGAAAGGAACTAGGAACAAAACAGAAAAGGAACAAAGAAGGAAGGAACCAGTTGATGCGGAAGAAAAACAGTTGGGGTGGAATGGGCCGAGCCCATAATTGACTATCCTTTAGCGAAACGGTGCTATGAATCACTCGGGCGATACCGAGGGTATTCCCCGGACAGCTTCCTACTCCCTCGTCTGTTGGGCCGGACGAAATTGTAATTTGCTAGTAAGAAAAAGAGCATTTCAGGCCGGACTGAGCCAGCTTCGGCCCGAGCTCGCTGCGGTCCAGCTTCGGCAGCTCGGCTTGATAAATTTTGTTAGCGGGCCGAGCCTAACTCAGGGCGAACCAAAAACTTTGTTCAAGCGCCCAGGCAAGGCATACTCACATACATGGGGTTTTTCGCTGTGCATTAATGCAACCTTATAGTGGCCGCACACACTTGTTTACCGTGAACTTGTAAGCGTGAGAACAAGGAAGAACATCCAAAGGTTGAGAGACCAAAGTGAGCTACAACGATGTTGGAGGAAAATTTGCTAATCCCCGTATGATATAATGTAACTAAAATGAATGATAATACATAATGTTCCTTGAATACATAGCAATTATTTTATTTTTCTAAAGCAGTGATTACAATGTATGTGGACTACTTCACAGTTTTACCTCAATTATTATGAAACAAATTAGTATAACATACACAAAGAATTCCTTTTTCCCCTCAAATACTGCTCCTTCAAATGTGCACTTGTGTCTGTCACAAACGTGACCGACCATGGCCACGCGCAGCGCCTCCTCCTCGTACGCCCGCCGCTCCATCTCCGCCATCTCCGATTTGCGCCGCTGGACGCTCAACATCGCCACGAGGACCAACCCCAGCAGCACCGTGCCGCCGGCGCCGAGCGCCGCGCCGAACAACGCCAGCTTCCACTTGCTCACTTCCCCGGTCTCCACCACCACGTCGCCGCCGTCGCCCACACCTCCCAAGACGAGCGCGACGTGCCCCTGGTCCCAGACGTGGCAGGTGTTGCTCCCGGCCTGCACGTCCGTCACGGTGACGCTGCCGTTTAGCCACACCGCCATGCAGAGCGGCACGGCCCCTGGCTGGAGCGCCGGGACCGCCATCGAGAAGTTGATGCTGATGGGCTCGCCCGTGACGCGGACCTCCAGCGCCGCCGTGCCGTTGCGCGGCTCCATGCCGTAGAACATGAGCCCGAGAACCGGCGACGCGATGCGGTACCCGCCGCCGCTCGCGGCGTACTCGGCGTACACGGCCGAGAGGTTCCCCATGTTGACGCGCACGGCGAGGAGGTGCGCGCCTGCGGGGAGACCGGGCACGAAGAGGCCCTGGGGCACGGAGAACTCGCCGAACTGGTTGACGCCGTGCCGCTTGAGGCTGCCGGAGCGGAACCGCGACACGCCGGCCTGGACGGCGGACAGGCTCCCCGGGAGCGAGAGCGGGTACGTGACGCCCGTCCTCCGGTGCTTCCCGTTGTACCACTCCTTTGCGGCCTCCATGACGATGTCGTCGATCAAGGCAGCTTCCTGCAGCTGCAGCGCCTCGCATGGCCGCGGCAAGAGCGCAATGCCGGCCGTGGCGAGGAGCAGCAGGACCAGAGGAGCTTGGCGACTGATGAGACCAGTGGTCGTCATGGCTGGAAATAGAAGGAGCTTCGTAAGACGGGGACAGCATGGGGACATTCTTGTTGGAGGAGGAAAAGCGAGCATGATGGCGACGGCCAAAGCAGAGCGTCTTTGTAAACTGCATTTGGCACTAGCAACGGCCAGCTTAACGGACGCATTGGGTTTTTCTGTTGCGAGTTACTGACTGACTTGTGAGTGAAGCATGAGCACAAGCAAGTAGCAACATGGCTACAGGACATCCGATCTAGGCTGATGGAGACGATGATACACTGGCTAGTACCGCGGGACGGCATGATGATGATGATGTTAGAATGGAGCGCGACGATGTATTATGACGTGCAACGGGCGCAAATGTACGTGGGGAAGCGGTGTTAATTTGCTGGGGCGAAGGACAGTGCGTTGTAGGGTTGTTGATTAGCCATGGTGGTGAGGGGGCAGTAAAGCTTGCAACTTGCGAGAGACATGGATTGGGGACGAAGGTTCTTTGCCTGTCAAAAGGAATAATCATTCGTGCCGGCCGGTCTAGCTAGCTCTGGCATGTGAGTTGCTTCTCTGACGTTTGTCAATGCTCACTTGTCAGTGCAAGAGCGTGGCTATCTTTGCGCTATATATGTTCTTCGTTCAGAACATCATGTTCTCTTATATCGGGTGGCAGCGTGCCGTGCCGTGGCGAGTGCCGACTATAGGGATCTCATGCAGAATTGTAGATAGGATTTTATTAGAGATTGCTGATGGTTTTGAGAACCTAACGCTACCTGTATAAGTGTGTGTCTAAGTGTCTTAGGTACGTACTACACCACTACGGTCCTTGTACTGTCTAGTGTGGTACTCATTGCAAGGTCACTGAAGATTCTTCAGAACCGTTGGTCCCAAGAGCTCCAGTTTACGGCATTCACCTTCTATGATATTCGCAACACTTTCAGTTCTGGTCTGAAAAATCTTCTGCACTGCACAGTGCACACAAGCAGTTCCCGCAGGTTTTATTGTCAGCTTCAGCGACTCGGTTCACTTGGAGGAATGACACGGAGCCTCTGGACTCTCTAGATGCAGGAGTTCTTTGCGCCTCTCGCTGAAAATGATTGCGCGGCCATCGGCGTGCTCAGAGCAGCATTAGGCCTCTTTTGCGTTCTCGCTTGTCTCCTCCCGTCCTCCGTCCATATGGCGCTATAATTTGGGGGGGCAGCCGCGCATTATTACGGCCATCACGCGTTAACACATGGTTAAAATGCTTCTTCGCCTGAATGAATCATCTCTTGGGAATGTATTGATATGGAGCTTTTCTTGCTTGCCGGTAACCTGCAACGACGCTAGCCAGTCTCGGCTTCAGAGATTAGGCGAATCAGAGTGTGCACCTTCCTCGTCACTCGGCAGCCTTGGACACAAGCACGGAACATGCCAGCCGTGCTACGTGCTAATGTACTCATGTACTTTCATGAAAGTTTTTCTACACAAATTTTGATTGGGGATGCTAATCCCACCTGATTAGTACTCCTTTTACATCACTTCTATATCGTTTATGCGTTTTAAAATTCGTGCAAAAAAAACTTTATGGAAAGCACAGGAACACTTCTCCTATTACTTTGTTTGTTTTAGTTCAAGAGTCAGTAATTGCGCATTTCCTTTATGTTATTTTTTTTGCTCATTTCCTTGATTTTTTTTAGGCCCTGTTTTAGTCTGATTTTTTTTCACCTACGTACCCGTATGCTCCCTGCTACAACGCATTTCTCTGGCTCATGAATAACAGGCTGTGCGCACTGATTAACTGGGTTCATGTTAGGGTGTTAGCCCCTATGCAGTTGTATTGCTCGACTCGCCCGCACGATCGCTCCTTTTGGAAGGCCCAAAAATAAGAAAGCCCGTTAAAATGCAGTTGTAGGTTGTTTTGAATTATCTCCACATTGTTTACGTTCGTTTGTTGCGGAAAACATTTTTTATTCTCGAGGTCCCACGCTCCCTCTACTTAAAAAACAAAAATTATATATATATTTCAAAATTCTGAAATTTTTTCTTTTATATTGCCAATCGTGTAAAATCTTGATTTGAAATACTTTATATTCTGGGCTACATAAAAATGATAAATTGTTGTATATTTTGGAGATTTGAAAACATGCGCATTTAGATCCCACATTCGTCATTTTTGTATAGATCAGTATTTCAAATCGAGATTTTGTATGTTTGTGGGATATTCATTGACAAACATGCAAGATTGTTTTCAGATTTTTTTTGAAACTAGAGCACGGGAGCAAGGAATATCTATTTTGTTTGTTGTCCTTTATTTATTATTTCGAAGTTATCTGACATTTTTTCTTTTGTATCAACTCTTTATTTAGGAATCTAGTTAGCTCTTTTCTCAATTATTTCAAAATTGATGTATTGGAATTACAATAAAAGAAGTAAGAACCCAAAGTATTAAATGATTTTTTTTCTTTCCATACTAGAGCATGATCAGCCGCGTGGAGATAAATTCATCACATTTTGCCGAGAAAGTTAAGGAAGAAATATGTAATTTAGAAACGATGCTTTGATTTTGTTCACAATGAAAATGATATCGAAAATGTATATAAAAGTATAATAAATATAGACTTGTAATAATAATTGTTCACGAGGTTCAAAACAATTTTCATATGGATAAAATAATTGTGACATTCAAAAGAATTGTCCATGCGAGCAGGGGCGAAGCTAAAAAATCATGCCACCGAGTTCAGTTAATTGTTAATGGTGTAGTCTATCACTATAAGTGGTGAAAGAGATAAGATTAATGAAGGATTTGCAAAATCCACTGGGTTAATTTGAACCGAATAGTTCTACTGCAGCCTCCACTACATACGAGAAAAATGTTCATATGGATCAAAATAATTGTTCACGAGATGCAAAATAATTGTTCACGAGATTCAAAATAAATTTTGATACTGGTTAACATAATTGTTTATGATGTTCAAAATTGTTGTTCATACGAGAAGGATATCCATACAGTTCAAAATAATTGTACACGAGATTCAAAATAATTATTCATAAGATTTAAAATAAATGTTCACATAGATTAAAATAGATGTGCACAATGTTCAAAAGTTATGTCTATACGAGAAAATTGTTCATACGCTTCAAAATAATTGTTCACAAGATTCAAAATAATTCTTTTCACGAGGTTCAAAATTGATGTTCTTATGAGAAAAAAATGCTCATAGGTTTTGAAACAATTGTTCTCGAGATTGAAAAATCTTAAGAAAGTGTGCATGCATCTCAAAAATTATTCATGATTTGGGATCCTTTTATGTACTAGTGGCTATAAACTATCAGTTTCATCCCAAAATCCGTTCCAAAAGGTGGTTGTACCCCAAACTCGGGATACATGTACTAGTGGCTACAAAACTATGGGCGTGTTTGGTAGCTTGTGTATTTATAGAGATTTCCACCCCACCCCATTTTTGGGTGTTTGGTATCCTGTTTTAGCCATCTGGCCATGCCCAAGACATACTAAATGCCCTCAGCATAAACTCGATTCAAGCTTCTCTCCTCAGCCTGGGTGAGCCCATTTCGAAAAGTTTTCTATGCATGGGCCCCAATCGCTCATCGCGACGCCAGCGGCCAGCCCCTCGGCGAATTTTTTGGCCATTTCCCCGTTTCTTTCTGAGTCGCACATGGAGAAAGGAGCTCTGCTCGCTCATAGACAAAGAGGAGCTCAGCCTCTCCGCCGCCACCTTGCGGCTGGCCGCTGCAAGGAGCTCACCGCGCCTGGAGCCACACAGTGCTCAACACGCCGCCCGGCCATGGCGCCATGACCCCGCGCCAATTTGCCGCACAGAGCTCACCAGCGCCGCTACGCGTCTGGCCGCGTTACATAGACCATCGCCGTCTCCTCCCGCCGCCATGGAGGACCACCATGGCCGCCTTCTCGCAGCACAGAGCAACCAAGCACCAGAGATGAGCAACCCACCATTAACGATTTGGGGGGACCTGGTTGCTTTTTCGCTTTCTATTTACGGTCTTTTGTGTAAGATTCGAGACCTATTTGTAATTTTGTTTTCTGAACTCTAATTGTAGCATGTCCCAAGACATACAACTTACCAAACAACATCTAACTCCAGCTAGTCTCAATCCATACAGTCCACCAAATCGAGAAGAAAAATCTGAGCCCAACCTGACCCATATCAGCATGTCTCAAGTTTGATGGGTCGGACATGGACTTTTACAGGACGTTAGGGCGCCAGGACCTTATCACAGGCCGTCCGTTGCATCAAGATTCGTGCTGTTATTTTGCAAAAGAGGACCCCTCTGTTTTTAAATTTGTATTACTAGGTCCCTCGTTTATTACCCCAATTCTGTCCTAATACACAAATTAGTGGATCCTAACAGATATTTTTTGGATCCTAACAGATATTCGTATCCGAAGCAATAAGATCTGTTGATTAAGAATTCGTATCTGAATATTTCCAGTGTTGGATCTTTTCAGAAGATTTGTAGATCCTTTCAAATCCGAATCAAATTCGTATCCGAAGCAATAAGATCTGTTGATTAAGAATTCGTATCTGAATATTTCCAGTGTGGATCTTTTCAGAAGATTTGTGGATCCATTCAAATCCGAATTAAATACGTATCCAAAGAAATCGTATCTGTTGTTTACAAATTCGTATCCGAATGAGATCTATTCAAATACAGTGTGGATCTTTCTGTTAACACTCGGATCCAGAAGAAACAGGGAAAAATCCAAAGAGGACTAATATAAATTCGTATAAATGTATCCGGAAATAGATCTGTTCAACAAGATTTTGGTTTCTTTTGCTGATTCAAAAAGATAACCGGTTGTTATTCCGAATAAAACATGAACATAGAAGGGAAAAAAGGCAAAAAAATACGGCGGCGCGACGGAGTTGAAGGAGGTCGCCGGCGCCGGCGCGGGCGCGGGAGGCCGGCGCCGGCGTGGGAGGGCGCGGGCGAGGGCACGCCGTCCGCCGTGAAGAGGAGCGCTCGGGGCGGGAGGGCGCCGCCGCCGCAGCGCGCGGGAGGCGCGGGAGGCCGCTCTGACGCCGGCGTGGGAGGGCGCGGGCGAGGGCGCCGTGGCGCAGCGCGCGGGCACGCCGTCCGCCGTGAAGAGGAGAGCTCGGGGCGGGCGGGCGCCGCCGCCGCAGCGCGCGGGAGGCGCGGGAGGCCGCTCTGACGCCGGCGTGGGAGGGTGCGGGCGAGGGCGCCGTGGCGCAGCGCGTGGGCACGCCGTCCACCGTGAAGAGGAGAGCTCGGGGCGGGCGGGCGCCGCCGCCGGCGTCAGAGCGGGCGCTAGTGCGTCCGGGAGGGCGCCGCCGCGGATTTGGGGCAGAGGATAAGGTTAGGGTTTTCAGTCCGATTTTGGGGTTATATACCCAGCTAACTGGCGGAAGGACTTAATTGCAATACTGGGAAAGCGCGGGGTTGTTTATGCAAAATGGTCCCGCGCGAATCTTATAGCAGCTCCGGACGAGGCGGATAGGGTGCGGGCGCCCTAACGTCCTGTAATACCCATAATCCGGTTTATAGAACCTTTCAAATGCACCCTATATGTTCCATCCAGGGGCGGCAGCAGGTGTATGCACCATTATTCCAATGAATACGCAAGATTTTAGGGGAAAATAAATTATATCTCGCATCCCAGATTTGCAGGCACGCACACAGGATCTAGACACGCACGCACGCACGCTCACACTGTAGGCTCCTGTTTCTCCTGTTTGTTCTTTGTTTCAGGCTCCAGAC
Source organism: Poa annua (assembly GCA_026929855.1). Classification (NCBI taxonomy): domain Eukaryota; kingdom Viridiplantae; phylum Streptophyta; class Magnoliopsida; order Poales; family Poaceae; genus Poa; species Poa annua. The sequence goes on from CM049433.1 coordinate 81,964,601, forward strand.
GTAGCGCGTCGTCGCCGGATCACCGATGTCGAGCAGTAGCAGGCGTGCAGGGAATTAAGGACGACGCTGGATAGCACGGTGCAGGCGCAAGGCGACGCCTCCGCAGGCCCGCCACCCCTTTTTCGCCCCCTCCTCTTCTCCGCGTGCAGCAGTGGCACGACATCTTCTTCAATTTTGTGGATTCCTTCATTTGCCGTCCCCTTGTGCAGTAGTAGACTAGATATAATTTCTTAATTTTCTATTGGTTCATATACTACAACATTTAGAGAGAAAAATTGAGTGAATGTTTACGGCGTTCGCCGTTCCCTTGTGCAGCGGCACAGAAGGTACGGCGTCGCCTGCTGCTGGTTGTGTTCACAACTTGGTGACAACATGGTCATTTTCTATACCGAGCAAATATTTACCGGCTGTTTTTCACTTGCGAGCCTGCTCCCTTTTAAGTGCGTCGTCGTGTTTAATCTTGGGTGTGGCCCCATCTTAGCCTCTAAAACTCGATTTTCCTAAATTACTTGCATTGTATTAAAAAGAGGGGTTCCATAAGGTTTGTTAATTCGATGCACAGTACTGTTCGTGGAACAGGGATGTTTTCGAATTCCAGTTGACATTAGTATATGGCAACGACTAGGCGCCCGTATACTTAGGGCGTACGCTCTACGACGTGGGAAAAGGACCTGCAACCTACCGTCAGAATACAAAATAAAATCTTGGACAACCTTTCTTTTTTCATGATTCGTTCAGGTAGCGACATTAAGGCGATGTGCGAACCGAATTGCAGCTGCGATTTTCATTATTCCAATGGACCATTAGATTCATTAAATTTACGATGGCAGTTGGAGTATACGTTTCAGAAGGAAAGATGAGAACGTTAGTTGGTTTGCGCAGCTGCGCTATCTCGTCGTCCCGAGCGCGCACGCAAACTATAAGCAGACTCGTCGTCCCCGACTCACTCTTCTTCCCCGATTTGCTCCGCCCCACGAGCTTGAAGCTACTGCTTGTCGCGAAGCCCGGGACCTCCTCGCCGGAGGCGCTGGGAGGAGCCTCTGACCGCCGCCACGGCCCATCCCCTTCTCTCATGGGCGTCGAGGAACAGCGCGTCGCTCCACGCCGCCGCGCGCATCTGCTCTGGTCTAGCCTCCCGTCCTCCCCGCCATGAGCCACGTTTCTCCGCGCCATCGACGACCCGATGCACTTCCTCGCGAGCTGACATGGCGCCGCCTTGCCCTCCGCAATCCAGCACCTCCGTCGGTCAGCCTCACGTGCCCCCAACCCAAGCACCACCTCCGCCTCCCTTGGTGTGGCGGCCATGGCGCCCAACGTCGAGGGATTGGAGCCGGCCTTGATGCTACCTCGACCAGCGCCTCCAATCCCCCGGCTAGCTGCCCGACGAGGCTCTCCCCCTTTCAATTCCGATTTATTCAGATTTTTGAACAGGCCGATTTATTCAGATAAGCAACGAGTTTCGTGAAGAAGATGGCTAGGTGTGAAGACTGGAAGGTTGCTTCTTGCTTCGACTAGGCTGTAGATGGGCCCTATTTGGGCCAAACGTGTAAAAGGGAATGGCAAACAATGAAGTGAATAAACCCACATAATTACGCAATTTGTTGTCTAACTGCCTGTATTAGTTGCTCAATGCTACTAATTTGTTGTCTAGAATATTCAAGTAGTTGCTTAATTCTATTAATTTGTTATCAAACTTCATATATTAGTTCGTTTAACAAAATTGTTTTTTTATCATTGAGTTGCTTACCACTGTTGTAAAATTGTCTAACCATGCATGAAAGTTGCTTACTACCAACACGCCAAAAGAGTTGCTTCACCACCCATAAAAATGTTTTGACGCTCACAAAAGTTGATTTGACACCTTTAAAACTTGTTTCATCATTTACAAAGGTTTTGTCGGCATCCATAAAAGTTGATTCGGCGCCCACAAATATGGCTTTCTCACCCACAAAAGTTGCTTCGGCACTCATAAAAGTTGCTTCGGCGTCAACAAATGTTGGTGTGTGACGAAGCAACTTTGGTGTGTGACGGAGCAACGGTGGTTCCCGACAGAGCAACATTGGTGTGTGACAGAGCAACTTTGTTGTGTGACGGAGAACTGGTGGTTCCCAACAGAGCAACATTGGTGTGTGACCCGACGGAGCAACTTTGGTGTGTGACGGAGGAAGGTGGTTCCCGACGGAGCAACTTTGGTGTGTGACGGAGGAAGGTGGTTCCCGACAGAGCAATATTGGTGTGTGACGGAACAACGGTGGTTCCCGACAGAGCAACATTGCTGTGTGACAGAGCAACTTTGATGCCCTACAAAGCAACTTTTATGTGTGTTGGAGAAACTTTGGTGTGTGACGAAGCAACTTTGATGTCCGAGAGAGAAACTTTGATGTGCAACGAAGCAACTTTGATATCCGACAGAACAATAAATTTGGTGCCACGGAATCAAGTTTGGTGCCCACGAAAGGAATTTTGGTATGTTGGTATATGACGAAACAGCTGTGGTGCCCACGAAAGGAATTTTGGTATGTTGGTATATGACGAAACAACTGTGGTGCCCAACAGAGCAACTTTGGTGTTTGACGAAGCGACTATGGTGACCGACATTACAACTTTGGTGTGACGAAACAAATTTGGTGCCCGACAAAGAAAGTTTGGTGTAACGACGTAATTATGGTGCCCGACAAAGCAATTTTGATATGCGATAAAGGAACTTTGGTGCTCGACAGAGCAACAAATTTGGTGCACGACGAAGCAGGTTTGTTGCACGACAGACCAACTCATTTCGTACCAAAGTTGTTTCGAGTTGTTGTGAAGTTGTTTATCGTTATTGTGAACTTGCATCATTGAATTGTTTTGCCTAGTACCAATTTTTTTTAATAGTTATGGAGTTGCTTACCACGGTTATGAAGTTGTCTCATCGCACCCCGAAGTTTCGTACCGCTTGTGCGAATCTTGGCTACCCAGTTAGTCTTGTATAACACACACCAAAATTATTTCATCGCACACAAAATTTCCAAACGATATTTCTGAAGTTATCTACCCGTATTGCTGGCGCTAAGTTGTCGAACACTGTTTTGACGTTGCTTAGTGCTTTATCATGAGTTTAGTTACATACTTAATCGTGTGCACAACTAATGAATTTGCCTATCCATTAAGATTTGACAGTTTCTTCTTCCCACATCAAAATTGTTTCTTCCTGTATCAAACATGCCCCTACGTTAAAAATTGTCTACTCTGTGAACCATATCTGGAATGGTCGAGCCGGCGACGTACACACAAGTTAAATGGGCGAGCAGCTGGTGGCCTAGTGGGGTGGTCCATATGTGCGTGCATGTTGCCTAGGCCTAGAGCATGCCGCATGCTGGCTGATATGGACCGTTGCCTTCGTTGGCCTTTGAGGCTTGAGTGGCGAGGCCTTCGCAGGCTTGCAGCCCTGGCCAGCACGTGCTGTCCTGAGTCAGCCGCGCGTAAAGCGATACCACCGTGCGGATCGGACAAAAAATTTGGAGGTAATTGCACGCGCAGTACACGAACTTGACATGTGGGAACAAATTCATACATGAAGTCTCAAAATGCAATGACATGATGTGTAAACTTGCCTTGTGGGATCATTTTGCCCCAAAACTGATCTGTTAGACTAAAACTCGCCACGGTGACACGACAGGTCAGCAGAGAGCTCGTGGGCGTTCGAAACAACGAACGAGCGCATGGGCGCTACCTAGACCTGTCCTTTTTTTTTATATTTAACTGAAGGATACATTGCTCCTATAATTACCACGCTAAGCAACGTCATTGCAATTTGCAAATGGCTGTTGAGTGTTGACTGTGGATTTGTTCAATCCTTGACCACTGACCCATTGCATTTCAAAAACATAATCGGCTTTCAGCTATATCACAACGAGTACATGGATACCATTCCGCACAATAACTGACACACGCTCTTCGCTTGCGAGGATATAGAGTACTCTCTGGCTCTCCGCTACGCTAACCCGCCTATTTTCGTTTGCAGGATTCTGAACACAAGAATAAGAAAACGCAAAATTGTAATGCCATGTATTTTTGACCAAATATGACCATTTTAAGAAAATAAACACACATATGGTCCCTACTAAAACAGTTGAGTCCATGGATACCCACTGATCCAGACAATAGTTGACACACGCTCTTCGTTCGTGAGGATCTAGAGTACTCTCCGGCCCCATCCTTTAAAGGCCTATTTCACAAGACTCTAAACACAACAAGAAGAATGCACATGATTAATATTTTTGGCCATGACCCTTTTAAGAAACTTAACACATATATGCCCCCTTCTAAAAATAAAATCTATATTCGACTCTTGACGTTGGCGCCAAAGAGGATGAAAAACCGAACTTGTACATGTGAGGTCCATCCTCTCTGGAGCTAACCTCCTCCTTAAAATTTCTAAATCTTTGAAAAAATTATGGAACCCAAACAAGTGGCGTCAAAGGAGGATGACGTCGAACTGCAAAAGTTCGTCGCCAACCTTTTTGGCGCCGAGCGGGTATAGTCTTAAATAGAGGCCATAAATGTGTTTAGTCTGTCAAAAAGTTCATATTTAGCAAAAAAATACTGATGTCATGTGCATTCAAAATTTCCAGAGTTTTTGTTTGTTCAATTGCAAAACAAGAAAAATAAAGGATTAGTTCAGAAGATTTGATCCATAATTTCCTACGAAATTTAGTACAAAAGAATCCCTAGAAAACATTCAAATGTTATGTAACCCTACGAATAAAACAACCAAAATAGGAAACTTTTTTAGCAGTAAAATAATCCCTCCGTTTCAAATTAGATTACTTTTATTTGTCTAAAAGTGAATTTATCTAGACATGTTATAAGTTTAGATATATCCAGTTTTCAACAAATGGAAGTCATCTAATTGTGAGCGGAGGGAGTAGCAAACTTCATAAAGATTCCAGTCCTCCAAAAGTTCCATCATAATCTTGTGAATCAAAGAGACCCCACCCCACGTGTATATTATGGGGTGCTCGGATGTTCAATCAATCTATGACTAAAGATTCAAAGAGTGGTGCGAGGTATATGTTACTTTCCTTCATCCATACATAATTAATGATATTGGTTACACATCAATCGCATGCTGAAGCTTAGCAATGAGAAGAAATCAATGAGTGAAAAAGAAAACATATCAATCAACGCAGGGTGCACCTTCACACTCAAAGCCAGAACAGGGCATCGGGCAGACGGCGATGCAGTGCAACTGCGCAAGCGTCCCTCTAGACCGTCTCAATCACTGATACTTTTCCGTAATTAAGCGCGGACGGCACACCTGTGGCCATACATTTTTTTCAACAATTTCTTGATTAGCACAGGTACTGCCGTGTGTTTAGTCGTCTTGATCTCCGTGAGCCCGCGGTTGGGCTGCACCCATCCGGCAGCAGTGGCGGCGGCTGAAATAGTGAAATGGCAAAACTGTCCACGTACGTACAGAGAAAGAGGGAAAATCTAGCTAGCTAGCAAGGCGCCGCACCCTGGCAAGCAGCCCCCCTGGGTGACGCGGCAGGAGGTTAGACCGGCACAGCGGGCACGCCACCTCGCCGACGTCGATCCAGCGGTCGATGCAGCCCCGGTGGAAGGCGTGGGCGCAGTTGCCCAGCCGCCTTACCTTGTCCGTCGGCTCCAGCCGCTCCAGGCACACCCTGCACGTAGTACGCGCCTGCTCGCCGTGGCCGTCGTCGTCGTTGTTGAAACCCGGTACTGTACTCTTCGAAGACGAGATCTGGGACCGCTCCGCCTGGTGCACGACGAACTGGACTGGCGGTAGCCGCTGCTTCACCGTCTCGGGAGGGAGGGCGTCGTGGATGGGTCGACGGCGCCGGCCGTTGATGAGCGGCGCGTGGTCCTCCGGGGTGTAGGGGAACTCGTAGAGGCCGAGGAGGCAGAGCACCAGCACGACTGCTAGGGCGGCGGCGTGGAAGAACTTGAACACGGCGGCGACCTGCCGGGGCACCGCGTTGCAGTAGCACACCAGCGGGAAGGTCATCGCCGCACGTAGGCACGTAGCGCGCGCGGCGCCGGCGAGATAGAAAGCCGGAGCGCGGTGGGGCAGCCGGCCAGGTGGACACGACACGAGCACGCCGGCCGTGCCGTGCGTGGTGCGTGTGTCTCTCGACTCTGAGGGCAGAAGGCGAGCCCGACGAGCAAGGATCTATTTGGTTCGCTCACGAAAAGACTGAAGACGGAAAGCGGCTGGTTTTATCGTGTCCCATGCGCAGGAGGAAGAAGGAGCGGAAAAAGGTTAGCAGCCGGCCGTTGCGGCGTGGCTGTCTACAATTTCGTGCGCGCGACGCCGTCGCCGGCCTCGATCGGTGCAGCTCGCCGTGCCAATCAATCGGTCGACGTGGTGCGCGGTCACCGTACGTGACTCCACTCCCTCGACCGCACGCGAAACGCGATTGGAACGTGCATGCATATACAGATCGACGACGTATGGCCATGGAAAACCGGTGATTCGCACGGCTCGAACGCCTTCCTGCAGTTTCCGGTTGGGACTTCGTCGTCGAGAATTAAACCGCTCCGGCACCTTAACGAGCTCAGCATGATCAGGGTTTCGGCATGCGTGCGCGCGATGTCACTTTGTTAGGGCACGTACAATGGGCGACTCTTAGATCGACGCTAGGATTGCAATCCCAGCGGTTACGTGAAAGTCCTGGCCGAGTCTGGGAATTTAGCTAGCGTCGACTCAACTCCTTGCGTCGAGCGCTTGGAATTTTTTTTCTTCCACGATCTGAATTTACGAGCGCCGGGCGCTAGCGATCGTTCAGCCGATCCCAACAGAATTAACAGATCCGGTGGAAACTCTCCACAAGTAACGTAGTACAAACAGATTCTCCATATAAATCTCCGACGCCGAGGAGCTCTGTCCCCGCCCAAGCTGTACCTCAATCCCGCCTCTACATCCGCCGAATCACCGCCATGCGAACGAATCGCTCCCGGCCAATCAATCGAGGATTCGAAGAGATGGATTTCTCCCAGAGGAGGGTCTCCCCCTGCTCGTCGTCGGGGTCCTTGATGACGTGCAGGAGCAGCAGGCTGTCGCCGGCGCGGAGCAGGTTGTCCGCCGTCCACTTGAGCGCCCCACGGCTCCCCTCCGAGAAGTCCACCGCCAGGCCCACCCACCTCTCGCCCTCAGCTGCCGCCATGGTCCTCTCTTTCCGCTCTGTTCTTGGTGGTGGTGGAGGGCACCGCTGTCGGGGAAGAGGAACGGGAGAGCTGAGTGGTAGAAGCAGCACGGAGGGAGGAGGTCGGCCATGGCGGTGCCGTCGGTGGCCGGTAGCAGGAGCTGGAGCAGTGAGCGAGATGGGCAGCGAGGACGACAGGTTCAGCTGTCCGTGGCGGAAAGCGGCCAGCACTAGCGTCTCCCGATGGGGAATCAAGACACTTGCGCTTTTTTTTTACTCACGTTAGCGGCTGGATAAGCGACGCTCGATGGGGAATCAGGAGGCTAGCGACATATGCTTTTTTCCCTATTTATTTTTATTTTGCTAAGAGGCTACCTAAGCGACTCCCAATGTACGTGCCCTTAGTAGTTCGAGTTTGGCGGCCGGCCGGCAACGTTGACATGCATAACTACTCGACCATATGCTGCTGCAAAGCCGAATATATGCAACTATGCAGCTGGCTCGGAGATTTCAGGGAAAGAAGGAAAAAGTCCAATTTAAACCCTGAAGTCATATAGGTCGGGCGGATCGAACCCTGAACTCTAAATCCCGGTCGTTCGAACCCTATACTTAGCAATCCCGGTGTAAAATGAACCCTACAGCTGTTTGACACATCGAGAAACAAAAAATCCCCGCCGGGAATATCCACTATGTCACTGGCTAGATGGGCCCGCCTGTCATATTCATCTCTATCCGCAATCCATCTCCTATGTCTAAAATCAATGGAAGCAGATGACCGCCCGCACGAACGCACGGCACGAACAACAGCAGCACACCGGGGCACGCACACACGCACGACAGCAGCGCACAACGGCACGAACGAACGGCACAGCGCACGCCGACGGGCGTGGGAGCTCGTGTCGCTGCTCGAGACCGGTGGCCCGCGCGGGAAGAAGGACGCCGCCACGGCGCTCTACGCGCCCTGCAGCGGCGCGCGCGAGAACCGGCTCTGCGTCGTGGAGGCGGCGCCGTGCGGCCCCTGCTTGACCTCATGTTCGACCCGCAGTCGGGGATGGTGGACAAGGCCGCTCGGCCGCTGTTGAGGAGGGCGGCATCCCCGTCCTCGTGGAGATGGTGGAGGTCGGCTCGTCGCGGCAGAAGGAGAGCGCCACGCTCTCGCTCCTCCAGATCTGCGACGACAGCGTCGTGTACTGCACCATGGTCACCCGCGCCGGCGCCATCCCTTCTCTCGTCGCCCTCTCCCAGTCTTCCTCCGCACGCACCAAGCTCAAAACCAAGGTACCAATCTCATCATTCCAAGTACTGTACGTACAGTCTTTCCGCCACTCTTAATATCAACAATAGAAATCAGAATTTCAGATGAACTACGAACCAATTTGTTTTGGCATTCCGCAGGCTGAGGCGCTGATCGAGATGCTCCGGCAGCCGCGGAGAGAGAGCCTACGCGCAAGGCCGGCGGCGATCGTTGCGGCAGAGTGATACCTACCTAACCGTCCACCCGGCGTGCACAGCGCGCGCACGCACAGCACGGCACGACGGTGAGCTCCCACGCCCGCCGACGGCCACTGCTTCAGTAGATTTTAGATATAGGGAGGTCAACTAGGGAAAGAGATGAATATGACATGCGGCTCCATCCACTCAGTGAGACATTGAATATTTTCGGTCGGGATTTTCTGTCTTTCTGATGTGCCAAATCGTCATAGGGTTCATTCTAGACCGGAATTGCTAAGTTCGGTTGAAACGACCAGGATTTCGACTTCGGGGTCCATTTCGTCGGATATCTACGAGTTTATGGTTTAAAATGGACTTTTTCCGATAAAGAAACCATTGACCCGGTTCATGCAAGTATGCACGGCTGCTAGAAACGATTGAAAGGGAGACCTTTAAATTCCACATATATAAGTGATGGAAATAATGTTGTAAGATAGTGGCGGCATCTTTGTTTTTGCGGAAGGCATGGAGTGTCATCTATTCGAATAGATTATAGACAAGAGGGATTACGTAGGCTTTCCTAGTTGCTGGGAAGATAAGCACAAAAGTAGCACTCCTACATACTGTGTAGCTGAGGATTAAGTTGTACTTGATTGCTTTTTGTACAGGAAAAAGGAATGGCTCAAAATGAATTCGTGCAAGTTTCATGTACACGTACGTGGACGTGCATCCGTAGGTTAGGAGAGAAGTCGAGACGATCGCTACGTCCAGCCAGCCCAATAAATTCAGCAGATATACAGATGTGAACAAAACGTTTCATAGTAGTATTCCCTAGACGTGATTATAATGCATAAAGATTACATCATGTGTACGCGTTTGGCTATTGACTTGTTGTATGCCCAGCCATACGACCTTCCGACGTGGTAATGTTCTGAGAGAATGTGTGAGGTACCCTTCAAATTTCTATTTCTGCTTTTTGTCAGGGGCGGAGCTTCAGTCCGGCATGCCCGGGCGGCTGCCCGGGCTTCGTTCGTCCGACTACCAAGGATTAGGTAGTATCACAAAAAAAAGGGCGACCTTTGGAAAGGCCTTTCCATCGACCGCGCGCCCGCAGTGACGCCACGTGTCCCGGCCCCCCGCGCGTCGCGATCTTGTGACGACGAAGCCCCCACGCGCGTCTGGCACGGACCCGTCACACCCGCACGTCCGTTGTACGTAGCAAAAGGGAAGAATATACAACGACTGAGAGTACAGAATGATGTACAGCGCATGAAGCCCCCCGCGATGCGGTCGCGATGCCCCCCGCGGAGCATACGGCCAGGGACGGAGCCAGGAATTCAAGTTGGAGGGGGCGAGAAATAGAAGCATCAAAACCATAGAAAATATAGTCACTTCAAACTAAAATTTTGAGCGCGTAGTCTAATCTACTATTGATAAATGGGCTATAAGAACTACTCCGTAACTATTTAACGCAATCAAAAATCAAAATTGGCAAGATGAGTAAACTACTTTTTTGTCTTTCCTCTCGTACTAACAGGCTGAGGCGGCTCTCCCATCCAGGCTGCGGATTGCCGTCCCCTTCTCTTATTTCTATTGGAATTGCTCAAATGGAGCCCTGGAAGACACGGCGGCAAGTAAAACGATCCACGAATAGGAGGTCGTAGAAGAAACAAGACGAATAGACGATCCAATCTGCCGTATTTCTTATTTCTTTCGAAGGAACACGATGGATGTTTCCTGTTTCCTGGTATCTTTCTCTTTCTCTTGTTGCTGCTTCTAAATGGGCTAGTAGTTCACACGTTTGGGCCTGGTAGTACTAGTTATTGGCTCTTGATTGGGCCTAGAAGCCGGGGGGGTGGGGGTGGGGGGGTGATGGGGGGGGGGGGGGGGGGGGGGGGGTCTCGCCCCCGCTCGTCCCCCTTCCCTAATTGTACAAACACATACAACAGTAAGTACAAAATATATAGACGTTTTTTTTTAAAATTCAAAATATATAGACGTTGGTATAGTACAGATACATAGACTGAGTTGTACGTACAATTAAACAGAATCAGGTTGTACGCACAACTACACAAGCTTGTACGTACAACTACACAGACTCAGATTATATGTACAACTACACATAACATGTTGTACGTACAACTACACAGACTCAGGTTGTACGTACAACTACACTCAGGTTGTACATACAACTATACATAACAGGTTGTACGTACAATTACAAAGATTCAGATGTACGCACAACTATACTCAGGTTGTACGAACTATACACATTCGGAAGTACAGAAAAAATTTCGTCGAAAGCTATTAACATGTGATCTAGTTTTGAAAGTCTCGACACGAGGAGCTCAAAACTGAAAACGGTTCGTCATTTGAATAAATGATTCTCAAGATATTTCATTTTTAAAAAACAAATCTCAAAATAAATGGACATATAACTCTCCGCACGCTGAAAAAGAAATCCCACCAAAACTCTCTCACGCTGCCACTTGTCACATATTTAAGCACCCACGTGAAGTGAGAAACTGACACTTGTCATCACGACACGATACGTTGGGTTCGCTTCGCAAAAGGATGCCTTTTTCTAAGGATTTCCAAGATATATGGCAAGCTGCCCGGGCAATACTCGTATCAACAATGCTTTCTTTGGCCCTTTTCCAGTTTACTTTTCCAGCCCACATGAAGCTGGTCCGTATAGCCCAAAGGCCTTGGCATCCAGCACGATCAGTAGTTACAGAAATCACGCCAGTATTATCGATCTCCTCGACTCTTCCTTACGGCGGCTGCAGCGACGTGGACGCGCACGACGGCATCGATCTTAACGTTGCATCAGGTGCGATTTGGCCGTCGGCATCGGTCGCTGCATCAGGTGCGATTCGGCATCGATCTTGAGTTCTTCACGACTGTTTCCTCGCCGTCGGCCGCTGCTGCAAGTCAGGTGCGATTCGGCCGCTGAATTTAATCTTCAAAGTCAGGATATTTGTTCATCAAACCTTATGTTGTTGAATCATTGTGGTGAGTCTTTGATTAATTAATTTCAATCATCAGAAAATGCGGAGGTTTACGTGTTAATGTTCTGAGAGGATGTGTGAGGTACCCTTCAAATTTCTATTTCTGCTTTTTGTAATGCACTTCCTCCGTTCCATAATATAGGTCTTTTTATCAAGCCAAACTAGCTAGCTATAAGAGACTTACATTGTGAAACAGAGGTAGTACTTACTAACATATTTTCTCGTGCACATTGACAAACTGTTGTCCATCTTTCTAGCTACTCAATGTACATCCATGTTTTGTTAGTTTCTTAAATGATTGAAGTTGTGACTCTTAGTTTTGGAGAAGCAGCCCTTCTACTGCTTATTTGTTTTGGTTGTTTTAGAGCTGACTAGCTATTAATTGAACATAAATGTGGTTCTGAATTAAAGTTATGTAGCCCTAAGAATAGTTTTGGTGTCTTGCTTTTTATTGGTTTTTGTATGACTTATGATGATATATTTTTTCTTGCAGATATGACCTAATTGTTTTATTTACATTTTCCTTAGAAGTGCGTGTGTGTGCTCCACTAAGAAATAAGATGTGCTGATAAAAAAACGCCAGGTGAAATTATTTGAGAAGATGTTTGTCCTTCAAACGAGATAGAATACGTGTTGGGCGCGAAATTGGTGGGGTGTGGGTAGGGCTGGGGACGGATTCTAGGGTTGCGTGTATCGATCTAGCGCATAAATGGTCACCCACACCAGCACCCCAAACGAAAATAATAATAATAATTACAAACAAAAAGTTTATTTTTATTTTTTTGTTATATTTTACAAATATTTGAATGAAAATTTTAAACAAAAACCCTAACACTCATTGCGGCTGCTACCACCGGTCCCGCCTTGTATCGATCTAGCGCGATCGAGGTTGTTCCACGCGATGTTTAAAGGAGACCAGGACGTGACCAATAACAGGGAATCCAACCTCATTACGACTGCTACCACCGGTCCCGCCTTGTCACAACAATCAGGCCCGCATCTGTCAGCTGGTGAAGGAAGAGCGGCGCTCACAGCCACGTCGGGGAGGTGGAGGCGGCGACATCGTCATATGCGATCGCGACGAGCCATCACGAGGTGGCCCAGTGAACCGCGACTTCGGCCTGGCCCTATAATCCCCACCGTGCGGTCACCTCTATCTACGCTAGCGTGTCGGCTGGACCGGACTATCGTAGAAGGGGAGGGCATCGCCGTGCTTGAAGCAGTGGAGCCACCGGGTCTGTTGTTGTCGTTGTACTCTGAGAGGGCTCGCTCCTCCCGTGTCAGCCAGTTCCGGCGCTTGGAGATGACTCCCCAGATCTTCTCTGGTGTTTTAGGCAACACCGATATTTGGAGCCCGCCATTCGGGGTTCACCACCCCTTGGACAGGCAGGAAACGACTAAGCGACGAGACCGTACCGACAGAGGTCCCACGCCTCCTCAAGGCTGAGTGTGCGGCCGTCCCAGTGTGTCGAGCTCGCCGCCTCGTAGTAGTTCATCACTGTGAGGAGCAGAGGCGAGGTTAGGTGTGATGCAAGCGTGGAGACAGGCGAGGTGGGGATTTTATCGGTGATGTGGGTGGTGCGCCTGCTCCTGCGCCTGCGTACAATGCATTGCATGGGATGATTACTGGTGTGTGGACAAGTGTAAAGCTAGTATTGGCGTTATTGCGGCGCATGCTGGCAACGTGTCGCCATCTTGTCGCCTCGTCTCCCGCCGCATCATCTTGGACAACGTCGAGCGAGTGTGCGCCATCAATCGTTGAAACAGTCTCATGCATGACCTAATAAACAACTGTGCCTCCATATTGTGTCGATGACATGTGGGCTCCGCATGTCGGAATGCTTGTCTGGTCACTGTCCGGCACCCCCGAGCAGGACCCCAAGTTTGGAGGCCCTCTCGGTGGTGTCGGACAGCAATTAGGTCGGGAGTCGGATACTTGGGGTGTCGATGTGGCAGTTTTTTGTGTCCCCACTCTAGCAGGGACGAAGCTAGAAAAACTTGTCAATGGGTCAGTTCTCTATGATAGCGGGATCAACCTCTACAAATAAATATTAGTAAGTAGTAATAACCGAAGATTTTGCTAATTTTTATTGGGGTTAGTTTACCCCATTACCCATAAGCCAACTATGTCCCTAATCCCTATCACCACCACCCCCACAACCCCCGATGGGGTTTTGAGAGTGCTTTCGAAGTGTCGGTGGAGTTTCTCTTAGTGGAGTGTGTTACTTGCGATTTCGTGGTGAGTACAGTGATATACGCAAGTTTTAACCCCATCCATCTTTTTCATCTTGCCCATCCATGGTGGTGCTTTGTTTTTTCCTCGAGTGGGGATTTTTTTATCGATGGATCGAAGCAAGTACATGAGTTTTTTCTTCTGGTTTTGCCCTTTCCGGACCGTTTCTTTATTTCTATTTTAGGCCTGCTCTTATTCTCAACCAGCCTTCCAATTCTGGCAGCTACTTCGGCCTGGTTTCACCATTTGCTGCCAACGTAAGGGCATGTACAAATGGGGTGATGTCAGCCTTCTCACACCTAGAATAATTGTCTAGGTGGAGGAGAGAGAATGAAAAAAGAGAAGGTTGCATTCCATTAGCTAAGAGATGATCTCTTATGAAATAAGAGAAGTCTAATTTCACCATTGTACCACTTGTCTTCTCTTAAAAATTCAATTTCCTATTAAAATATAATTAACTCTCATTAATTGTTAGGGATGGCAACAAGAGATAATGCATTGTTCAACTTTTAATTTTATCTTTTCTAAATGATGTGGACGACTAAGAGAAGGTGCGCACTTTCTCTACCATTGTACATGCCCTAATAACAGCCCAATACAGTTACATAATTGATAGATTTTGAAATGAAAAAACGCTTTGGACAACTTTAATCACAATATGTTTTTTAATCTTTTACCTTTATGTTTTCCCGTCTACCAACAAAAAAAAAAAGGACAAAAACAACGTCATGTGTTCCTATTGGACAATTTCTTGATGGTGAAAATAAAACGAGTCAGATGCCAATTAGAGTGTCTCAAGATTATTGTTACACATTTTTAGTTTAATCAAATGGAACCCATGTTACAACTTAAGAGAGAAGAATAACTCGATGCCAAAAGAGAATAGGCACAAGTGTAGGCAGCAGTTCCACAGGCACGAGTAGTGACCTTAAATGGAAAAAAAACATGCTTGATGGGTTCAACCAATTTTTTTAGATCTTCCTCTTAATTTTCCTCGTAAAAATAGTGTGCAGCAATTATGTCACAAAGTTTAAAATACTCCCTCCGTCCAATAAAGGATGTCTCAACTTGATCAAAAATTGGATGTATCTAGACATGATTTAGTGTATAGATACATCCAAATTTGATAGAAAGTGTGACATCTTTTGTTGGACAGAGGGAGTAGAAAATCTGAACACCTCTTAAGAAACAAAAATGACAATCACAGTATTAATGGGCTCGATTTAAAGCCCAACTTGAAATAAGTACGGAGTACTATAGAATGTGACTTCCCTATTTTAATTCTTGAGCTGTGGGTAGAATATAAAATTGAAATTTTGTGCCGTGAAATATATATGTTGTATTAATGTGGTAAACTAGTTTTACATTTTTTATACAATTTTTTTAATTGGGGTTATCTTCAACCTAGAATCATAGCTATGTTTATCGCGAAGCCACAGCGTGAAGACATAGAACTGACGCTTTACTAACGAGGCACAATTTGGTACGCATCAGACGAGTACTACTCCGTACAAAGAAGAACGACAGGGGACTGTGCAGGTGAAGTGCCGCTTCTCCATGCGACCACGGACGTCTATATTTTACTCCCTCTGTTCCATATTAGATGACTTCTTTTTCTATCAAAAAGTGGATGTATCTAGACATATAGCATATCTAGATACATCCACTTTTGTTCAAATGAAAGTCATCTAATTTGAAACGGAGAGAGTACAACACTAGTACTGTATACACATCAGTGTTAAAAAAAGGTATAATACTGTATACACATCGGCATGTCGTCCTGCATTCAGTGAAGAGAATGAGATGTTGATGTTTTGCTGCCCCTTCCTAAAATCTTCAGTGATCAAGACGTGTGTGGAACTGCTTCAGGCCAACCAGCAACTCCGCGCCGTTGGCATCGCCGGCGCGCGGCACAACGGGCAGGTGCCGGCCTCCCCGCCGGCGATCCAATTATCGATGCACGCGGCGTGGAACACGTGCGAGCAGTTGCACAGCTCCGCGACACGGTGCCCTCTCACGTCCAGCCCGGCCAAGCAAATCGCGCATATCGCCTCGCTCCTATCGTCATCTTCTTCTTCGCTGTCTTCCGCCGGTGCAACCTGCAGTCGCCTGTACTGCGGCGCCGCCGATGACCGGTTCTTCCTGAGCGACCAGTTGGGCTCCCAGAACGCCGTCTCCAGGAGGCGCTCCATCGCCGCAGTGTCGACGAGCTCACCACAAGGCTCCCCCGGCAGCATCTCGCCTTCGAACGAGACGACGCCGAGGCGGTCCAGGACGACCGCCGCGACGAAGCGGACGTAGTCAAGGAGGTGGTGGAGGGCCAGTAGATTTTGTCGCAGCACAAGGCCATAGCCGCGATCACTGCGGGGATGAGCCATGATGGTAAATCAGCATCGCTTGAGCTGCTCGTACATACTTGCTTTGCCATAGGCATGTTTATAAGTACGTTTGGTGCTAGGATGCATCAAGGGGGTTGCGAGTTGGCTGGCTATCAATTTGACAATTGGTTGGCGTGACGATATTTTCATGTGGAACAGTGGAATGTCAACCTAACTTAAGAGCGAACTTAAGAGCGCCCATGCTTTGTTCGGCACCCCACGCATATTTCTCCCGGCATGCTCTAGGTGCAGTCACTACTGACATGGGGCTATGGTAGGGATCGTCTTCCTTGTCGCTCTGTCCTATGCCGTTATCCTCGTCGTGCAATGCCTTCTTCCTAAGCTCACTTTCAGGTGAACATTTCAACATTTCAAATTATTATTTTTAAATATAAAAAAATCTTGAAAAAATACATCCGGGTGAACATTTCAACATTTTATGCTCACACATAAAATTTCACGAACAAATCTTGTGGCATGTGTTAAAAAGATAAAAAATGTCGGGTGGTGCGTCGTTTTGTAGCATCAAAATTTGTATTTTAAACAAGTCATAATAAATGCTCGAAACTTTGTGCGTGAACATAAATGTATGTATGTATGTCCAAAAATTTATCTAATTTTTAACATTTTAAATTATATATTATAAAAATAGGAGTAACTAGTCCTACAAGTCAAAATACCACCTCCCAGAACCGTGCCTCTGTAGGTGAAAGTGCTACTTCTCCATGCCCTAAGGACCCACCTATGTCTCGGTCGACTGACAAATAAGAAAGTGTTTGGTCGATCTTCTCGGTCTATTCCTCACCTCTTACGACCCCCCTCCCCAACCAACACAACAAGTCGGACCACATCTTGCCCTCCCGCGGCCGACGTGTGGTCGAGACACCTCGCCGCCTTGCCCCTAGCCCCACCTCCGTCGGGCTACCGCCACCCCCGACATCCCTCTAAATTTCCCAACCCTCGCCTGCGTCTTCTCCTGTGTCGTCACCCCCACCCCAAGTGAAGTTTCTTGCTCGCCTCAACTACCTCCACCACGGCCGACTATGTGGGCGATGGCTCCGGCTCGCTCCAGTCCTCGTCGCCACCGTTGCCGCCCCTGCCAGTCGCATCATCGCCATCGCCAACGAGGACCTCCGCCTCCTTCTCTCTCTATCCTCCTCTCGATTTTTCACTGCTTGGGATCGGCTGAGTGTTAGCTCAAATCTTTGTTGCCTGAGAGCTAGTAAAAGCGATCTTGGACCCGCCTAGGTCTCGGTCATCAAGAAATAAGAAAGCCCTCAATTGATGCCCCCGCCACCATGCCGGACCGCTATCTTCCCCGCCTGTGGCAGGCGCACTGC
Organism: Poa annua; assembly: GCA_026929855.1. NCBI lineage: Eukaryota > Viridiplantae > Streptophyta > Magnoliopsida > Poales > Poaceae > Poa > Poa annua. Next base: position 81,982,145 of record CM049433.1, read on the forward strand.
CGCGATGCCTCGCTGCCCCACCCTACCCCAAACTCCGCCTCCGCCAGTCTACCGCCAGCCCGTCGTCTTTCTAAATCCCCAAACCCCCGGCCGCTTCCTCTCTGAAGCCGACCCCCCCCCCCCCCCCCCCCCCAACTGTACCCCCAACTTTCTTATTCACATAGAGCTACGAAAAGCGAGCGACCTAACAATACTACTCCCTCCGTTTTGAATATAAGGTGTTTTAAACTTTGTCCATATTCACATGTATATAAATGTATGTAGACACGTTTTAGTTTATGTCACTCGTATTTCATATGCATCTAGATAACACTAGCTAAGTGCCCGCGCGTTGCTACGGATTTTTTAGTCAAGTGTTAATATAAAAGTATATCATAATATACTATAAAATAATCAACTATAATGAAGTGGGATTGAAGGATAGTTAAATGGAAGGGATCCCACCTCACACAAAAAATGCGACAATAATCATCCCAAACTTCCATCGCTTTGCCCAAAAAAATAAGTTTCACTCTTTGGAACCCTGAGAGCTGCTCGAAGAAAGATAGAATAAGCTTCATATTTACCTCTTTTGCAATATCATGCTCCATTCACAAAACTACATCATCCATATTGTAGGATCGAGATCACCCTCCCTCCCCTTCGACCGGGTGGGGTAAATTATATTTAACATGGACATCTTCCTTTGCCCTAGCAATAAGAAAAGCCAACGTGTCTCCAACAACATTGAAGATATTGTAGATAAATGATCTCCTTGTCTTTGAGGGTTTGGAAGTAGTGGCAAATGTCATCAGTTACATGAATTCCGACATTTTCCACCCAAAATGAACTTTGCAATGCAATCTCGCCATTGAGATGACAATCCTTTCATAAAAAGAGCTTGTTCTAAAAGGACAACTTTACTTTATCGTATGCCTACTCAAAGTCGATTTTAAACGGAACTCCATCCTTTTATCCCATGAATTTCATGGATGATTTCATACAAGACTACAAACCTTCCTAAATGTGCCTCCCTAGAATGACGCAGATTGAGTAGGACAAATTACATTGTTACAATTGAGGTGACCCAATTAGTCCTTACTTTTGTAAACATTTTGAAGTTCACATTGAGTAGGAAAATCGGTCTATATTGTTAAATATGGATAGCATATTCTTTTTTAGGCAGCAAGATAATTACACCAAAATGTATTTTCAATAGGGTTATTTCTTCTGACTGAAGTTGAACAAACATATTCATTATGTCAACTTTAAGAACATCCTAAACTTCTGATAGAACTCAGCAGAACCCGTCCCAACCTCTACATCGTGATGATACACACAACCTACCCTCGAGATTTATTACGTTCCGTTTGAGAGATAGCATCAAACACCTCCTTCTCCTAAAATGTCAATGTTAAAATTTTGTTTTCAACTGGAGATACCTGGGGCAGGTTCCCATTATTCTCTTCTACCATTGAGAAGTAATTCAGTGCCGGTGCTCCAAATAATTTCTTATAATATTCGACGATGAAAAATTTCGGATTGTTCTCTTCTACGGTTGTTTCTTAATATTGTTCTAACAGAAAAATCATTTCTTCGATGCTTTCCATTTGCTATTTAGTGAAAGTATTGTGTAATACTTCTCACTTCTTTTATATATTTAACCTTCACACTCTGCGTCCATTTGGTTTCCTCACCACATCACCTTGACACGCTGACTTGAGGTTATGGTAACGGTTGTTGAAGCTATTTGTTCGGTGAAGAAAACTTTCAGGTTATTCTTTCCTATGATCGTTCCTTAATGTTTTTATAACTGAAAAATCTTTTATTTTGATGCTTTTCATTTGCGATCAAATAAAAGTATTTGTATTACTCTTGCCTTATTTTATATATTTAATCTTCACACTATGCGTCCATTTAGTTTCCTCACCGCGTCACCTTGACACGTTGACTTGAGGTTCTGATAACGGTTGTTGAAGCCCAATCGCTCAACTCCTTTCATCTTTGTAATGTATGTATCTTCTTACCTCAAAACGACATAACACATACATCAAAGAATAAAGGCAGCTAGCTTGACACATTCTAGTTCACTCTTTTTAGAAAAAGGATGTGGTTCCCCCAGTGGCGGACCCAGAGAAGATTTTGAGAGGGGGCACATGAGTTGACTGGGGGCATTTCTTGTATAACTTCACTGAATTGAAATATCTTTCTTTAAAAAATGAACAAAATCTATTAAAGTTTGAATTTTTGAGTGGAGGCCATGGCCCCCACAAGCCTCTACTTGGGTCCGCCCCTGCGTTCCCCGACCTTTGCATTAAAAAGATGCACACAACCGAATCTAAATAATATGTGTAACATCTAAAACATCTCATATTATAAAAAGAAGGATGTATTTTTTTTATTACTCACTGGAAATATTTAAGCGCAAGATTGGGCAGCCACATCTCTTCATGACCCCCTTGACTCGTGCCCCTAACAAATATTTGGGCTTTGGCTTGATCAAATCCACTTAACTCGTAGCAAACTACTGCATGCAGTAAATAGCCAAAGCTGGCAAAACGTACGTGCACTAAAAAAACCTGCAGCGCGTGGTGATGTTGGATTGCCAACTGCTCGCCATGTATGTCTTAACAGTAAATGTACGTGTTAGTCAAAGATCAATCAGATATAGTTAAGTAAAAATCAATCTGATACACCACATTTTGAGCGGCCGAAACGCAAAAGGAAAGGAGTCAGCTCTTGCTATTGGCTTCTGGCAGACGATACATACCTAGCTAACCAATGTCGTCTCATCATCAGAAAAAACAAAGGAGTAAGCTGGAAAGGATCTATACATATACTTGCTATGGGTATTAAACTATTAACACTTTCTTGTCATCGGATTTTTAGACGTCCATATACTTATATGGAGTATGAATCTCAAGAAATTTTTAAGCTGGTGGATGAGGCGCTCCGTGTGAGATTTTTATTAGGTGGGATTTATTTGCGTGAAAGTTCTCATTAGCACCAACAAAATAATAAGATTACCACGGAATACGATTTTTTTTTTTGGACGGGGTGGCACGTGGTGGCCTGGTGGTTAGAGAAATCAAAGTGAAGTTAGTTTGCATGTGGCCTGGTGGTTAGTTTGCATGCGGCCTGGTGGTTAGTTTGCATGCGATGGTTTGTTGAGTACGGTGGTTAGAGAAATAAGAGAGACTTTTTTTCCCCCCTTTAAAACGGTGTTCACTTATAGGTGGCAGAGCATTGTAATTAGACATACTTTTGTTTCTGAACCGGTATGTTCACTTATAGGTGGCAACGCAATGTAATTAGTATGAAGTGTGAGGGTATTTGAAGTGTGACACCATTTGGATTGTGACACCATACCACGCATTCTGCTTTAATAGTAAAGATATGTAACATATGTAACATGTGAAAGATCTTATATTTAAAAACGGAGGAAGTAGTATTGTATATAGACATCGGCATATCGCCCAGCATTCAATGAAGATATTGAGATGTTGATGTTTTCATCCTGCCTCCTAATCTCACTGATCAAGACGCGCGTGGCACTGCTTCAGGCCAACCAGCATCTCTGCGCCGTTGGCGTCGCCGGCGTGCGGCACAGCGGGCAGGTGCCGGCCTCCCCGCCAGCGATCCAATTCTCGATGCACGCGACGTGGAACTTGTGCGAGCAGTTGCACAGCTCCGCGACACGGTTCTCTCCCGCGTCAAGCCCGGCCAAGCAGATCGCGCAGATCGCCTCGCTCCCATCATCATCGTCTGCTTCGCTTTCTTCCGCCGGTGCAACCCGCGGTCGCCTGTACTGCGGCGTCGTCGACGACCGCTTCTTCATGAGCGACCAGCTGGGCTCCCTGTACTCCGCCTCCATGAGGCGCTCCATCGCGGCAGTGTCGACGAGCTGAACCCAAGGCTCCGGCAGCATCTCACCTTCGAACGAGACGACGCCGAGGCGGTCCAGGATGACCGCCGCGACGAAGCGGAGGTAATCGAGGAGGTGGTGGAGGGCCATGAGAGTTCGTCGCAGCACAAGGCCATAGCCGCGATCACTGCACGGATGGGCCATGGTGGAATTCAGAAAAGCTTGATCTGCGCCTACGTACTAACTTTGCCACAGGGCACGTTTATAAATCGCCACTTGAGTACGTTTGGTGGGGTTCGAAAAAGTAAGTTTGGTCCTACGATGCATCAAGTGTTGCGATCTAGTTGGATGGCTGTCAATTTGACAATTGATTAGCGTGATGCTATTTTCATGTAGAAAGTTAAGCTAACCTGAGAGCGCCCATGTTTTGTTCGACACGTACGCGTTCTCCCGGGGATGCTCTAGGTGACTAGGTGCAGTCACTACTCGCTTGTTGCAGTCAATATTCAATTGTTGCAACAAGAAAGATTCATCAGACATCAAGCATCAGGATCTTAATGTAGCTGATGTTGAGCTGGTGACCAATGGAAAATCCTAGAACCACCCTTGATGCATGACGACTTTTCGTTTCAGGAGCGGACCCAGAATACGCAGAAATCGACGGAGTACAAGTACACTAAAAATCGACGGAGCACACCCGCGATGTGCCCCCGAGAGTACATAACACACAGAATTGGTGTACGAAGTACCCTGAACAATGAGTATAAATCACACGGAACACAATCTACGAAGTACATATAATTGGAAGTATAAAATATGATGGTATACAAATTACACAGATCTACAGATCTGAGAGTATAAAGTAAAGGACAATGATGAGCGTACCCCGGAGGATCCGAAGGAAAAGTCCTCCGGGTCCTCCTGCTGGCACGTGTCCCCTCCCTGACCCCCCCCCCCCCCCCCCCCCCCCCCCAAATCTCGTAAATGCTTCACCCAGCAGAAACGGTTCGATCGTAATAAGAAAGTTCTATTACAGCAAAATGTTCAATTCCCACCAAAATCACGTAAATGCTTCTACGAAGCAAAAAACGGTTCGTTTATAATAAAAAAATTGTACTATTGTAGCAAAAATCCAAATTCTATTCAAATCTCACAAAATGTTTTTACGGAGCAAGAAGTTTTATTTGTACCCAATTTTTTGTGCTAGGCCTAGCGAATGCTTCTATGGAAGAAAAAATAAAGTGCTATTTTTTTCCTATTGTAGCAAATCCGACGAGATCTTGCTGGCAAGATTAGAGAACAACCCCGACGCGGCGTTGCCGATGCAGCAATATCATGATAGGCACTTGCAGCAGGTATGTTGTAGCATCTTCGTCCAGAGCTCCGACGAGGCATCGTCCGCTGGTTGTAGATGCTTTTATGGAGAAAAACGCGCGCTGTCGGTAACATCGATGTGTGCTGTCGACAGCAACATTGTGCGCCCCCGGTAGAATTGCCGGCTCGTCGGTAACAATGTGATGCGCCGTCGCTAGCATCGTCGGCTCGTCAGTAATAAAGTCACGAGACGTCGGTAGCAAATGCTTCTATGGAGAGAAAAAGTTCCACTCGCAGCATTTTTTTTTGCTATTGTAGCAAAATAGTTTTACGGATATCTCGTAGCAGCAAAATTCACTTTACTGGAGACATTTCCGGAGAAATCCGTAGCAAAATATTTATATGATTGTAGCAAAAACACATAATGACCGTAGCAATGACTTTATGCTTATGATGCAAATTCACCAGACGGTTGTAGCAAAAATATTATTTGCATGATGCAAAAACAAAAAACTATTGTAACACAAAAATTCTACTAGTGCAAATTCAAAAACAATGGTAGCACCACCGTTGACGGACAGAAGCACCATTCCTTTGTAGCATGATGGACGTCGTTCGTAGCAGCGTCAACCACAACTCTTCTCTGTGTAGCAGCAACACCGCTTGCGGATAGCAGCACCGTGACCCACCACTGGTAGCAGCACTTGCAGAGATGGGAAAACCATAGAACGGTTATCGCAAAAAATTTAACAGTTGTAAAAAAATGTAGAAATCGTGGTTGCTTTCGGCCGTCGTCTCTGTCGATTCCAGTCGCCATCCCAGTTGCTTCCGACAGTCAACACCAATGCTTCCTGCCGCCTTCGCCGCTTGCAGCAACGCGGGCTTGCTGTTGTGGCCTCTGTCGGCAGCACCACCGTGCTCCGCTCGGCATTACTGCCGCCATGTAAAGGGAGTCGGCAGCTTCGCCGCCTTCCAGTAAGCATCTCCTCGCAGCATGCGGCGCCTCGCCGCCATGGCGTCCCGGGTAGGCGGGCTTGGCAAATCGAGGACAAACGCGCCGGAGAGGGAGACGAGGCGGGCCACCTCGGCGGCGGTGTAGGCCGGGTTGGACGGGGCGACGCCGAGGATTTCCATTCTTCTGACTATCTGCTACAGAAGTATGATCTCTGTCACTGAGAAGTTCTCCCTAGCCTCTTCTTTCCATCAACACGCCGCCGACGAGAAGTGTGAAATAGAACACGGGGACGAGGACGAAGGCCACGTCATCGCGGCCTAGAGGGGGGGAGTGTGTGCGAGCGCAGGTCACCGATGAGCGCGCATACCTAGGAGTGGAAGGCCGGGTAGGAGACGGCCTCGCTGGCGGCGGCGTCATGCATTAGGAGGAGCGCGGGGGTGGGTGGGGATAAGGAAGGTGAAGCAAAAATAATGCACGATACGCTGGGCTGGTGGGATAGCATCAACCGCTCGATCCACTCTTATCTGACGGCCGCGTGTCAGGAGGACGTGAGTGCAGGATCCCCCGGATGATTACAAGTCTTTTCCTGAAGTAAATAGAAAGAAGGTGTACAAAATACACGAAAAAGGTGTACAAAGTACACGGAACTGAGAGTACGGAGACACAAAATACGGTGTACAAAGTACACATAACAGGGAGTACAAAGTACACAACACACGAAATACAAAGTACAGAGTCAAAGGTAGTACTAATACACCAAAAACGGAGTACAAAAATACACAAAAGAGTAAGTATAAAGTACACATAAATGGGAGTATAGACATAAGAATAAATACAAACTATACATAATCGAGAGTATCAAAAAGTTCGTCAAAACATGAGATATGAGACCTAGTTTTGAAAATCTCGACGCGAGAAATTTTAAAACGGAGCGTAATTTGGATGAGCATTTCTCAAGATATTTCGTTTTAATATTTTGGTTTTGAAACATAAAAGAGAAAACTGTCTACCCATCTCCTTCCCTCCCATCCTCCCCTTTTTCAGTCTAGTTGAGACACTTGACAAATATGCAAATATCCGCGTGGACAGTGTGAAGGAGAGGACGACATTTGATGCAACGTAAACGAGCCCGAGGTGACCGTGTAATAGTCATCACGTATGACGTTTGGCGTATGATTTTTGTCCGACACTTAAATCAGTCCATCGGGTGCAGTGCAGCAATCAACTGTAGGGAAATACGTCAAGATCGCACAGGATCTGTCCGATGCGTAACAGAACTCATAGTGATTACAAGTGGTGGAATTCACTAAAAAAAGGCTTCCCTTTGTAAAAGGAACTTTACCCTCGCTCTCGTTGTGACAAGTGTCGCATTCTGCTTGTTTTGGTCCTCCATAATTATTTGCATGTTCGCCAAGTGTCGCCACCAAAATAAAAGTGGGATGAGGATGAGAGAGAAAGGGATACGGGAGGAGTGTGATGGCAGATTTTCCCTTTTATTTCTCTAAACCGAATTTTTAAAACAAAATATCTCGAGAACCGTTTGTTCAAATTACGAACCGTTTTCACTTTTCAACTCCTCGCGTCGAGATCTTCAAAACTAGATCCAATGTGATGCCCACAAGTGTAGGGGATCGCTGAAATCTTCGTTAGGAAGTATTACCCAAATTTATAGTTCGACTCAAAGGAACACAAGAATACCAATAAGACTTTAGCAATTGAGACGTCACTCTCAACCACACCTGTGTATCAATAAACTTGCAGCAACAATAGTGATAGTAGTGATATGGTTTAAATAAGCAAATATAACAGCAGTAGTAATAAAAGGGTTTCCCAGTTTTCACCGGAAAGAGTGAAAGTGTAACTCAGAGATTTAAACGTAGGCATGAGGTGACAGCGGGGTATTGCATGAATAAGATTGATCATATAATAATATATAAATAGCAATGGGACTTATCTCTAACTTTGATATATGTAGGTATGTGTTCCGTAAATAGTTGTGCGTACTAACCAAGAGAATTTGCACAACATCTATTGTCCTACCTGCCCATTTCACCGGGGCCAACTTGGAACTACAGGTAATTAAGGTCTACCCTTTCGAGTAGACCGGAACAATGCATTAACACTTCATGAACACATAGAATCCTCAAACTAGAACATATCCCCCTTGTTTTCCCTATATGTCACTTTTAGGGTTCGCAGATTCAACATAATAGCAGACAATACACTTTGCAGATAGATACCAAACTCAATTATATGATGGGGCAAAATAAGTTCAGTACTTAAATCATGCCACTCGGGCCCTAGTAGCAAGCATTAAACATAGCAAGAGTGCATCGTGGATCAATCTGTCTCCGAAAACGAAGATCGTGGTGGTGGCGGCGCTCTGTTTCGCGAAAAGACCTCTCCTTCTAGGTCATCTAGTTTTTCGTATATATGGAGGGGTACGCCAAAGATGAGGCCGAGGGGACGCTCGAGGCGCCAGATATGTGGGCGCACGCGGCCAAGGAAGCTGGCCGCGTGGGGCCCCCCTCTTTTGGGCCTCGGGCACTCCCTCGTGTCCATCTTCTTCTCGATGTCCCTCTTTTTCCATAAAACTTCCCATGGTATTTTTCCCCGATTTAATTTCCTGCAAAAATAGACAGAAACAAGACTTTGCTAAAAACAGCATCAGATTCAGCAGTTTTAATCAAGTATGGGGAGATTCCGGGACAAATAATGAAGCAAAGTGATTGGAAAGGTAGATGCATTTTAGGTGCATCAACTCCCCCAAGCTTAGCTTATTGCTTGTCCTCAAGCAATTCAGTTAACAACTGAGCGATAAGAGAAACTTTTACGAACACATTTGCTTCATATGATGTATATATTCTCACTATGTGGACAATGCTTATGCTATTCATAACAAGATATATGCAAATGGTGTCACTTAATGGTCATGTAAACTATGAAGAGGTGCCAATCATAATGATAAATAACATGAAACATATCAATTCTCAAGATTGCAAAGCTCATAATAAAGTATGATAGAGTGGTATCTCGCTTGCCCGAATTTGTACAGCAAAACATAAATGTCCAGGCACCTCTGAAGTTCAAGAGAAGACTAGAAATAGAGATATCAAAGATAAAAGCATCAAAGTTACACCTCAGCTAACAATATTCTGGGACAAGCACATTACACTAAGAATGACAATTATGCTCTCAAGAATGTGCTCAAAGAAAGGATGGTGACTCAACAGTAAAGTAAAATATATGCCCTTCATGAAGGGAAGCAGGGATTTAACATGTGCTAGAGCTTTTAATTTGTTTGCAAACAGAGGTAAAATTGTTTTTGAGTGGTGATTACTTTGTCAACGAATGGGAATGGAGTTCCTGTTATCTTCCATACTAAGCAAGTTGAGAGCGGTTCCGAATATTATTAAAAACAGGCATTTATAATATGCATATTCACATTTATAATTTGACACTCCTCCCAACCTTTGCTTTCACAAACCATGGCTAACCGAATACTCGGATGCCCACCAACAATCACATATCATGGAGGAGTGTCTCTTTTTATTTTCTCAAAACTTTTGATATTATAGTGGTCTAACCAGCCCTTTTGCAATATTAGTGACGAGCAGATGAAGCATGCAAGTCCTAGATTACTTAATTAGTATGGAATATAACAAGTCCAACCATTATTTACTCATGAGCTAAAGTAGTGTCACAAAATGAGAAGTATTTTGCAAGTTTTAAAGGTAGCACATGCAGATTTACTTGAATGGTTTGAAATGCCATACATAGGTATTTATGGTGGACTCTTTGGAATAACTAGGTTTTCAAGGATTTGGAAGCACAAGCATTAACTGCTTAGTACAAGTGGAGGCTAGCAATAGGATAGGGAGCGACAATTCAAGAGAACCATAACCGTCATAATCATGCTTGCGACAAAATAAAATTAACAGAGGCATACAAATGATACTAGAACTCTGAGGCAAAATAAATCATCAAGGCTTAGTTGACTCTTTGTTTTCCGTCATATACATGTGTGAGCATGTGCCAAGTCAATTCAAATGAATTTATTCAGAGGAGGATACCACAATGCCATACTTCTCTTATGAGCAGAACAATACAAGCAAATATCCATAAAACATGTCATCTACCATTAATACATTGGGACTGATCATAATAGAACATGACCCACTAAGCATCCATCATTCAACATATAACTTATGCGAATCAACTAAGCATTCACATATGAATAAGTATATGTACAAAAATGAAAAACAAAGGAGTTCATACCAGCCTCTTACCCTACTCGAATTGTCATAATCATCATCATTGCATTTTCTCCTCTCCCCACTTGAACTACACAGTTAAAACATCAAATCTGCCAGAAAACTGCATACAGTACTGTTTTTGCCCTACCTAAACACCTCGGAATGATCTCATATTTTACGGGTGCGTAGGTGACGAAAAGTTGCAATAGCAGTTCAAATTTCAGCTCAATCGGAGTTACAGAAAAAAAATAAAAAATGAAACAGTGAGCAGATTTCAGCAATTTCAGCACAACTGTTTTGGCATTTGATTCAAGAAAACGAAAATATTTTTGTTCTTTTTGATTTTTAGATGCATAATGAAAGTTACCAGAAGTAAACAAGCTAAAGAAACAAATAAAATCTTTTTGTGTTTTTAAGATTTATAGAACAATAAACTAAAACATAACAAGATAAAGGTGATATAAAATAACAAATGAAAGGGAGAGAGGTACTCCCCCAAGCTTGAGCTCAAGCTAGTATTCCGGCGGGTAGTATCCACCGCTTCCACCTCCGCCATAGTAAGGTGGTGCACCACTTGATGACCCTCCTCCATAGAAAGAGGGGTCATCACCTTGGTCTTGGTACCCTCCATACTCCGGTCCTTGGAGACCCCATGCATAGTTTTGCATCTCCGGGTTTTGGGGCTCCTCCTGTGGTGGTGCTTTTTCCACAGTCCATTTTCCATTGGTCCTGTCAAAAAGGTCAGCACGAGGGAGCCTAATGGACACATTTTGTCCATTGCGACTCTTATAGATATAGTAACAAGAATCCTTGTGCCACTCACTCATTTCCATGCGACAGGTAACACCAAAATCAAGTAAATAGGCATCCGTGATAAGCCTACCCATGTTGTTGTCAAACCCCCTTTCTTCCTTAATGTGCTCATATACCAAAGTAGCAATGGCACCACCATAAATAGGAGTTTCATCAGTAAAGTTTCTCCTCACAGCTATATGTAAAGTTCTAGCAAGAACTACTCCCAAATTAAATTGACAAGGTGTTCCCTCTTTTGCACATTTTAGTAGATAGACTGTGGGTCCTGTGCAAGCAGAAGTGTTATCCCTAGCTAGAAAACATCTAGCAAGAAACAATGCAAAGTATCTTAGGGCTGGATGTTGTATGCTAGTAAATTTGCCCCTGTTGAGCCTATCAGGAGCTCTAACAGAAATGCTCTTCCAAAAAGAGACAAGGTCCTGATTTGAATCAGCACCTATCTCAAGCCAACTACCCCTGTTCTCCACACGAATAGCTCTACAAAACTCCTTCAATGACATAACAAGACGCTGCCCCCTCATAGTGAATTTTATGGTAAAGGTAGGAGTGGGTGCATTACTTCTCTTACTGTATCGGTGAGCTTCGGGGCCCTCGAAGCGGAAGGTGGAGATGAACTCTCTTGCAAGCCCCTCGTATGTTCCCCGTGGATGACGGGAAAACTCCAGCAAGCCCGTGGTAGCGAGAAAGACGTGGAAATCCTCTCCTATCCCCCATTGGTCAAGAACACGTGGGTCTTACCATCTTGTTGCATGTATCTTGAGCCTTTCCCCTATGTACACCGCCTCATCTTCCCATAGTTGATCATCATCATGATTATTGGTGGCTCTAGATGGCCTCCTCCTTGTTCTTGACATCATCCCCATGAGTCCCTTTCCCTTGTTCATGATGAAATCTTGCTGTCCAAAAATAAAATTCATCAAATATCAAGATGTAACACTCTAAAATAACATTGGGCCATCCATAACGAGTCTCCACATCAATACATGCATCCATATCAACCAGAAAACTCTAACTCATGGGTTTCTCAAGCATTTTAGGTGACACCTAGTGCAGCAAAGTACTTCATATATAAAGCATAAGAACAAAAAGTAATTGGATAGGGGGAGGAGTCACATGCCAAGGAGCAATTCCACCAAACAGATTTGAAAAATCTGCTCAAACTTGGGAGATCGAAGATGGCAGGAAGCAGGAGCTCGGGAAAATTTGGGAAAAATACCCGGAGGTGGTTTTCTGTCGAGGGGGAGGAGATGGGCACTGGATGCTTACCTAACTCCACCTGTGGGCCAAGTTGGTGGGTCCCACGCGGCCAAGAAATCTGGCCGCGTGGGGCACCTCCTTTTGGCCCCTGGTGGCCTTTTGGTCCTCCCCTTTTGGCTGCTGGTCCCTCTGGTAAAATAACTGACACCCATATTTTTTCTGGAATTTTTCAAGAACATTTTCTGAAGAGAATTTTTCAAAGTTCATATTCTGGAATTTCTGAGCCTCTGGAATAATTATGTTTATGCAAATATTCTAATGATCTATGATAAATAAAATTAAAATGCAATGCAAATTTTTATGGGAACCAAGTTTGCATCATTTCCACATTAGTAATGAGGTTGATCAAGTCTCATTAATAATATGTAAAGGATATAAAGCATGATTCATTATATTTATATGAAAAGTAAAACTCAAGGTATCTCATATTTGATTGGAATAGTTCCAATCATCAAGATAGCTTACTTTGGTGGTGGAGGTGGTAATGTACACTCAAAACTTCCAAACATAATAGTATTTCTCTCAATAGAATTCACACTCTTGTTTAGCATAGCAACAGCATTCTTCTTAGGAAAATGAATGGTATGTTCATTGCCCTGGACATTAAATGTCACTTTGCTCTCAGTGCAATTTATAACAGCCCCTGCAGTATTCAAAAGGGTCTTCCAAGAATAATAGATAGGTTATCATCTTCAGGCATTTCTAATATAACAAAGTCTGTAGGGATTAATACATTAGCAATGGAAATAGGAACATCCTCACATACGCCTATAGGAATAGCAGTGGATTTATCAGCCATTTGCAATGAGTCTTCAGTTGGAACCAATTTGTTTAGGTTAAGTTTCTTGTATAATGAAAATGGCATAACACTAACACCAACTCCTAAATCACACAATGCATATCTTACATAAGTTTCTTTAATACGACAAGGAATAGTAGGAATACCAGGATCTCCACGTTTTTTCAGGAAATTTACCATCAAAAGAGTAATTGGCAAGCATAGAAGTAATTGCATCATTAGGTACCTTCCTCTTATTAGTAACAATATCTTTCATGTATTTTGAATATGGAGGAATTTTAATAGCATCAATGAGAGGAATTTGTAAACACAAAGTCTTAAGTATCTCGAAAAACTTATCAAACCTAGCATCATCCAAGGACTTCATTACCTCTTGGGGATATGGTATGGGTCTTTGCACCCATGGATCCCTCTCTTTACCTTTTTATTTCTTCTTCTTATTCTTCTCAATAGATGGTTGAGTGTCTTCTTTCTCAGTAGTTTCAGGTTCTTCATTACTTTCCTTTTCTTGTTGTTCCTCATCAGGTGGAGGTGATTCCTCCTCTTCAATATTACCATCTTCGGTTTCAGCATCAGAAATAGAAATATCCTTATCTTGTTCTTGAGAATCTCCATCATCTTGATTTTCATTGGGAGATTTTCCTGCAGGTGATTTCTTCTTAAGAGCCTCTTGCTCTTTTCTTTTAGGATGATCATCAAGATAATCAGGATCCTGAGTACTTGCACCTCCTCTAGTATTGACTCCACAAACCTGTTTCTTCTTCATAAGATTTTCATAAAGTTGATTTTGAAGAGAAACCATTTGTTCAACTTGATTATTCAACATCTCACAGTGCTTAACAATTCTTTTAACCTCTCCAACACTAGTATTTATATTTTCATGAAGAAAATTAATTTTATGAGAGTTCTCCATAATACTCATTCTAATAGCATGCTCTTCAGGATTATGACGATAAGCAATATCATTAACATATGAAACATCAATGGGTGGTGTTACCTTCTCATTACCTTCCATGGAGTTAATGACATTGACTTGTATTGGAAAGCATGGCTGATCAATAGGAAGTTTAATACCTTTTTCAGACAACTCCTTGATACGTCTCAAACGTATCTATAATTTCTTATGTTCCATGCTTATATTATACCAATTGCTACATGTTTTATATACACTTTGCATTGTTTTATGCATTTTCTGGGACTAACCTATTAACAAGATGCCACAGTGCCAGTTCCCTGTTTTCTGCTGTTTTTGGTTTCAGAAAACCACTTAAGGAAATATTCTCGGAATTGGACGAAATTAATACCAAAGTCCCTATTTTTCACGGGAGGTTCCAGAACACCGGAGACCTAACGGAGAGGGGCCACGAGGCCCCCAGATGAGGTCCCGACGCGGCCCCACTTCTGGCCGCGCCAGCACCTCATGAGGGCGCCTCGGCCCTCCACCGCCTTCGCCCTTTCGCCAATTAAAGCCCCCGACAATACAAGACCTAATACCCGAACACTTTTCCACGAAACATTACGGAGCCGCCGCCGTCGTCAACCCTAGTTCGGGAGGGTTCAGAAGCTCTTCCCGGCACCCTGCCGGAGAGGGGAATCATCACCGGAGGGCTCTACATCACCATGCCCGCCTCCGGACTGATGCGTGAGTAGTTCATCCTTGGAATACGGGTCCATAGCAGTAGCTAGATGGTTGTCTTCTCCTATTGTGCCATCATGTTTAGATCTTGTGAGCTGCCTATCATGATCAAGATCATCTTTATGTAATGCTACATGTTGTGTTTGCTGGGATCCGATGGATATTGAATACTATGTCATTTGCTTCATAATATATCATGTTGTGTGTTGTTTATGATCTTGCATGCTCTCCGTTGCTAGTAGATGCTCTGGCCAAGTAGATGCTTGTGACTCCAAGAGGGGGTATTTATGCTCGATAGTGGGTTCATGTCTCTATTTAATCTGGGGGAGTGACAGCAAGCTCTAAGATTGTAGATGTACTGTTGCTACTAGGGATAAAATAGTAGTACTTTGTCTAAGGATAATTGTATTACTTACATTACACACTTTGCCTAATGCAATAATCTGTTGCTTGCAGCTTAATACTGAAAGGGGTGCGGACGCTAACCGGAAGGTGGATTATTAGTAATAGATGCGGTTGGAACGGTCTATGTATATTGTTGTAATGTCCAAATGAATCTCACACTAGACACCATGACATTAGTATATGCATCATTATGCAGCTCTTTATTCTGTCAATTGCCCAGCTGTAATTTGTTTACCCAGATGTATGCTATTATTATTATTTATGGAGAGACACCACTAGTGAACTGTGGACCCCGGTCCTTTTCTTTAAATTGATAATACAACTAACTGCAAACTGCTTTCTTTCATTCTCTGCAAACAAACATCATCTTCCACACATACGTTTAATCCTTTGTTACAGCAAGCCGGTGAGATTGACAACCTCACTGTTTCGTTGGGGCAAAGTAGTTTGATTGTGTTGTGCAGGTTCCACGTCAGTGCCGGAATCCCTGGTGTTGCGCCGTGCCATATTCCGCCACCGACAACCTTCAGACGTGTTATTCATCTCCTACTGGTTCGATAACCTTGGTTTCATAACTGAGGGAAGACTTGCTGCTGCACTCATCATAGCTTTAAGGGTGCACTTGAAATTAGTTCTTACCTTGAGCATAAGATTGATGCCCCTTATAAATCTGAAAGTCTTGCTATACTTAAATATTGTTTTGATAACTATAAGAATGAAAACTCTTATATTACTGAACACATGTCAAGAGGATTTTTCCTCATACAGAAGAAACCGTTGTCTTGCAGGAACCTATAGAAGAAGAAATTGCTGAATCTGAAAACTCATTAGATGAAAAAGAGGAGGAGAGTGAAGAACAAAAGGAGGATCTACCTCCTAAAGATAGTAACTCTTTAACTCTTACATTATTTGATTGCCCTCCATGCGTGTCTAAGGAGGAAGTGTGCTATATTGTTGAATGTCATGAATCTATTGAAATATCTACTTTTGATAAATTTGAAAAAAGCATGTTCCTTGACTCAAATAAAATGGAGATAACAGAAATTTAAAAAGTGGTCCCTAATGTTATATATGATAATGCTTTAGATGATGGTCCTATGCTTATCAATAATCCTCTATGTATAGAAGTTATTACTTATTTATGTGAGGATAAAAATGATATAATTGCTGCTTGTGATGTTACTCTTACTCATGAGAGTCCTACTTTGTTCTTGAATTCTCCTAATTACTCCATGGAGGAGAAATTTGCTTATGTTGAGAGATACTTATGTGGTTTGCAATTGTCTCTAGTTCCAAATCTTTGTTGCAACCATGATCTTAAATTTGATATTGATCTTAGTAACTATTATGAAAGAGTAAAGCATGCTAATGAATTCCAAAATAAATTTAATGATCCTCTTTATGTGCCTATATTATCTAAGTTGAATGATTCTTGTGGTTATATGGTTGAATTTATTTCTACTACTGAAAATTATTATGAGAGAGGAGAATATGGTTGTAGAAGTTTTCATGGTACTAAAACACCTCTCTATATGCTAAAAGTTTTGAACTTACTCTTGTTTTATCTTACTATGCTTATCACTTTGTTCTTTGTGAATTTATTTGTGTACAAGATTACTATGCATAGGAAGTGGGTTAGACTTAAATGTGTTTTGAATTTGCTTCTTGATGCTCCTTTTGCTTCATTTTCTATCTTCATGAGAGCATCATTAGAACTATCAAGCCTAGCTAAAAGGCATTAAAGAAAGCGTTTTTGGGAGGCAACCCATTATCTTTTATTTTCAGCTTTAGTCAAGGAACATGTCTACCTCTGTAGCAATTTCTTTGTATTTTTACTTTATTGCATAGTTGTGCCAAGTTAAGCCTCTAGTAGAAAGTTGATGCTAGATTTGGATTCCTGCGCAGGAACAGTTTTCTGCTGTCCACCGTTTAATTCGTCAGAATTCACAGAAAAATCAAAATGACCTGGGATTTTTTGTGCGTGATCCTCAGATATGTATGCAACTTTCATTAGTTTTGAGTTTTCTGATTTGAGCAAGTTAAGTGCCTTGAAAAAATTCGTCTTTACGGACTGTTCTGTTTTTGACAGATTCTACCATTTATTTTGCATTGGTTCTTTTGCTGTTTTTGAATGGATCTTTTTGTTCCATAAAATTCCAGTGGCTGTAGCTAATGTCCAGTACCATGATAATGATTGTCTCCATACAGAATATGAGAATTATTGATTATGCACTAACCCTCTAATGAAGTTTACTTTGAGTTTGGTGTGGAGGAAGTTTTCAAGGATCAAGAGAGAGGATGATATGATGTGATCAAGAAGATGAAAGAGCCTAAGCTTGGGGATGCCCCCGTGAGTCACCCAAGCATATTTCAAGAAGACTCAAGCGTCAAAACTTGGGGATGCCCAAGGCATCCCCTTCTTCATCAACAACTTATCAGGTTATTTCTAGTGAAACTATATTTTAATTCCGCCACATTTTATGTGCTTTACTTGGAGCGTCTGTTTGTTTTTATTTTTGCTTTTGTTATTTTTGTTTTCTGAATAAAATGGATCCTAGCATTCTTGTGTGGGAGAGAGTCACGCTCCGCTTTTTCATTTGAATACTCCTATTCTTCACTTATACTTGTTGAGTATTCTTCTATATCTACTGTAATACTTTCAGCTCTTATTTTTCATGCACCTCTTTTTCAGAGCTGTTAGTTCTCATATGTTATACTCTCTTGCTTCATTGCTAAATACTTGGAGAGTTTATGTTTTAAATAAGTTGATTGGTGTTTGGTTGAGAACAGAAAATGTTAAATGTGGTAGATGGTATAACTAAATGATACATAATCTTGTAGATCATTAAATTGTGTCACTTGAATCATTGATATTGTTTTGAGATATTAATATGCTTAATGGTAAAACATGATGGTTTAGTAAAGTGGAATGATTAATGGTTGGTCTAGAAAACTTGAAGCTGTGCCACACTAAAATATCTAGTTGATAGCATAATGATATATGACTTCTAATGTTAAAAAAAACCGTAATTACTTTGTGTTATGCGCTACGGTCGGGGTCCCAACAGTGACTTGTTCATTTGCCATAGTCCCTCATGGAGTGATTTTCATTATGCCTTGTAAGATCATATTTCTAGTTGGAATCTTTTTGCTTGTGAGTTCTAAAGCTGCGGTTTTCATGGCACTTCCACCACCATATTTGCAAGCCTATTCGGTACTTTGCATTGCCCTTTTCTCACATTGAGAGTTGGTGCATACTTCGCGGGTACATCCAAAACTCGTGGGAGATCTTCATCATGTTCTCCTACACATAAGCCAAATATCTTCCTCAAAACATCCACCATACCTACCTATTATAGCATTTCCATAGCTGTTCCGAAATATATTGACATGCAACTTTCATCTTACATTACATGACTTGTTGTCATTTACCATTTATATATTGCTTTGCATGATTCTATATAGCTGATGTGTGGTTTTACCCATGTTACGCTAGATCATTGCATATCCTGCTACACTGGCAGAGGCACCGTTTCATACATTATGTTTTATCCCTTATGAGATCCTTGTATCAAAATTGTGTTGTCATATTAGAATGTTTGCCCCTAAAAGTGAAAAGAGCCATGGAGGCCATCGAAAAGAGAAACAGAAAGATACAAAAAAAAAAAAAAAAAAAAAGAGAAAAAGTAAAAAAAAAAAGAATAAAAAGGGGGCAACATTACTACTCTTTATCCACACTTGTGCTCATGTTATAGCACCTGTAATATTCATAGTCATCATTTGTGCTCATGTTTAGCACCTTTACTCCATATGAGAGAGTTTTCATGTTTTACTTGTATAACTATGTGGGGAACTTTACATTATAGAACTTGGCTCGTATATTCCAATGATGAGCCTACTCAAACGTGCTTTAGGTCTTCATGAGCAAGAAAGTTAGATGCACCCCCACTAGTTCCATTGGAGAGCTTTCATACACTTATAGCTCTATGTGCATCCGTTGTGTGGCAATCACTACTCCTTGCATAGCTTCGATTGTAAGACTTCCTCTTGTCTAATGATCACTTTCAGCTGTGTGAGACTTTCTTCCGTTGGCCTTTCAAACCACCCTTATTATTCTTTTAGCCACAACATCCTGGTGCCAGGAACCAACGCTGAACACTTGCTTGTTTTTGAGTGAACAAATAGAGAGATGATCTTCTACGTGCATATTGTTATTGCTTGACTTGATCCTTTCACAAAGTTGTCATGAGTGTTTGATTCATTACATGATTATATTGTTATTCTTGAAGCTTAAATCATATTTAATATCTACTTTGCATGGTTGATTGTTCTATAGTACTAATTCATTGAAAGTTTTGCTTTGTTCTTCCTACTTGTTTATTCATTACTCATTTGATATCAATATAAACTACAGCTTTTATTCATTTGATCTCAGTTTACATGCATTACATTATTATATGATCAAGATTGTGTGAAAGCATGTCAATTCAGAAATTATTCTTGTTATCATTTTACCTACTCGAGGGCGAGTATAACTAAGCTTGGGGATGCTTGATACGTCTCAAACATATCTATAATTTCTTATGTTTCATGCTTATATTATACCAATTGCTACATGTTTTATATACACTTTGCATTGTTTTATGCATTTTCTGGGACTAACCTATTAACAAGATGCCACAGTGTCAGTTCCCTGTTTTCTGCTGTTTTTGGTTTCAGAAAACCACTTAAGGAAATATTCTCGGAATTGGACGGAATTAATACCAAAGTCCCTATTTTTCACGGGAGGTTACAGAACACCGGAGAGCTAACGGAGAGGGGCCACGAGGCCCCCAGATGAGGTCCCGGCGCGGCCCCACTTCTGGCCGCGCCAGCACCTCATGAGGGCGCCTCGGCCCTCCACCGCCTTCGCCCTTTCGCCTACTTAAAGCCCCTGACAATACAAGACCTAATACCCGAACAATTTTCCACGAAACATTACGGAGCCGCCGCCGTCGTCA
The DNA here is from genome assembly GCA_026929855.1 of Poa annua. Taxonomy (NCBI): domain Eukaryota; kingdom Viridiplantae; phylum Streptophyta; class Magnoliopsida; order Poales; family Poaceae; genus Poa; species Poa annua. Next base: position 82,002,424 of record CM049433.1, read on the forward strand.
ACCATAGTTCGGGAGGGTTCAGAAGCTCTTCCCGGCACCCTGCCGGAGAGGGGGGAATCATCACCAGAGGGCTCTACATCACCATGCCCGACTCCGGACTGATGCGTGAGTAGTTCATACTTGGACTACGGGTCCATAGCAGTAGCTAGATGGTTGTCTTCTCCTATTGTGCCATCATGTTTAGATCTTGTGAGCTGCCTATCATGATCAAGATCATCTATATGTAATGCTACATGTTGTGTTTGCTGGGATCCGATGGATATTAAATACTATGTCATTTGCTTCATAATATATCATGTTGTGTGTTGTTTATGATCTTGCATGCTCTCCGTTGCTAGTAGATGCTCTGGCCAAGTAGATGCTTGTGCCTCCAAGAGGGGGTATTTATGCTCGATAGTGGGTTCATATCTCTATTTAATCTGGGGGAGTGACAGTAACCTATAAGATTGTATATGTACTGTTGCTACTAGGGATAAAACAGTAGTACTTTGTCTAAGGATAATTGTATTACTTACATTACACACTTTGCCTAATGCAATAATCTGTTGCTTGCAACTTAATACTGAAAGGGGTGCGGACGCTAACCGGAAGGTGGATTATTAGTCATAGATGCGGTTGGAACGGTCTATGTATATTGTTGTAATGCCCAAATGAATCTCACACTAGACATCATGACATTAGTATATGCATCATTATGCAGCTCTTTATTCTGTCAGTTGCCCAGCTGTAATTTGTTTACCCACATGTATGCTATTATTATTATTTATGGAGAGACACCACTAGTGAACTGTGGACCCCGGTTCTTTTCTTTAAACTGATAATACAACCAATTGCAAACTGCTTTCTTTCATTCTCTGCAAACAAAAATCATCTTCCACACATACGTTTAATCCTTTGTTACAGCAAGCCGGTGAGATTGACAACCTCACTGTTTCGTTGGGGCAAAGTAGTTTGATTGTGTTGTGCAGGTTCCACGTCAGTGCCGGAATCCCTGGTGTTGCGCCGTGCCATATTCCGCCACCGACAACCTTCAGACGTGTTCTTCATCTTCTACTGGTTCGATAACCTTGGTTTCATAACTGAGGGAAGACTTGCTGCTGCACTCATCATACCTTCCTCTTGGGGTTTTCCCAACAACACCACCGTGTGCATCACTCCTTAAGATGAGAAGTCTTAATTCCGTTCTCTTCAATATCCTTATTAGCTTCCTTCATTGTCTCTTTAGATAATCTTAAAATGCCTCCTTTCTTTTCAGGAAACATTTCACTAAACCCTTCAATATTCCAATCTTGGTGGTTTCTAGCAACATATTCCAATAGTTTTGTGGCTTCATCAACAGTTCTCTCCCTGAAAATATTACCTGCCATACTATCAAGGTAGCTTCTAGTGGTTTCGGTTAGTCCATTATAAAATATATCAAGTGCTTCATTATTCTTAAAGCCATGAGGAGGACATTTCCTAACCATCTTATTGAACCTCCCCCAAGCTTGGGGTAGATCCTCTTGCTCTTTCTGTGAAAAGTTACTAATTTCCATAGTTAAAACATGAACCTTTTCAGCAGGGAAATATTTAGAAAAGAACAGTTGCAAACATGCTTCTTTACTAGTAATACATCCAGGTGCTAAGCAATTATGCCATTTTTTGCATTCCCTCCTAAAGTAAATGGAAACTACTTTAGGAAATAGTAACGTTGGTGTATTTCATCTTTACCAAATAACACAGATAAATCATGCAAGTAAGTAACATGCTCATGAGGGAACTCATCTTCTCTACCATAAAACTTAACTTGCTCAGCCTTTTTAATAATTTCAGGATCAACACTAAAATTATAATCTTCATCTTTTATTTCAACAGCAGAAGCATTCATTTCTTTAGCAATAGAAAAATATTCATCAAGAGTGGAATCCTTATAGCTATCAAGTTTATCAAGTTTATCAAAATTCGGATCTATAAAAGCCATACAAAAAGCATCCTCTTCCTCAAAAGAAGTATATTCATCCTCACAATGTTCATTATCTTCTATCTCAGATTCATCATTAGCATTAATAATAGGAGATTCAGGCAGTTCAGGTAATTCAGGTGTTTCAATTATCTCAGATGTTTCAGGTGTCACTTCTTTGTCCACGCTACTACATATTTCATTATTCTCAGTACTGGTAGACATTTTAGACAATGGTGAACTAGATGCAATTTTATCTTTCTTTTTAGCAGGAGCAGTAGAAGTAGCATCAGGTGAAAATTTTGTCCTACTTAGCAAATCCGTACCTCTACGAGTAGTTGAAGGTCTTATCACCTTCGGAGTTCTTTCTTTTCCCATAGTTGGAAACAAGCAAATGCAGCAAATAAATGATAACAAGTGGTCTTACCAATAAAGCTAGATTCCCCGGCAATGGCGCCAGAAAATGTCTTGATGCCCACAAGTGTAGGGGATCGCTGAAATCTTCGTTGGGAAGTATTACCCAAATTTATAGTTCGACTCAAGGGGAACACAAGAATACCAATAAGACTTTAGCAATTGAGACGCCACTCTCAACCACACATGTGTATCAATAAACTTGCAGCAACAATAGTGATAGTAGTGATATGGTTTAAATAAGCAAATATAACAGCAGTAGTAATAAAAGGGTTTACCATTTTTCACCGGAAAGAGTGAAAGTGTAACTCAGAGATTTAAAACGTAGGCATGAGGTGACAGCGGGGTGTTGCATGAATAAGATTGATCATATAATAAGATATAAATAGCAATGGGACTTATCTCTAACTTTGATATATGTAGGTATGTGTTCCGTAAATAGTTGTGCGTACTAAACAAGAGAATTTACACAACATCTATTGTCCTACCTGCCCATTTCACCGGGGCCAACTTGGAACTACAGGTAATTAAGGTCTACCCTTTCGAGTAGACCGGAACAATGCATTAACACTTCATGAACACGTAGAATCCTCAAACTAGAACATATCCCCCTTGTTTTCCCTATATGTCACTTTTAGGGTTCGCATGTTCAACATAATAGCATGCAATACACTTTGCAGATAGATACCAAACTCAATTATATGATGGGGCAAAATAAGTTCAGTACTGAAATCATGCCACTCGGGCCCTAGTAGCAAGCATTAAACATAGCAAGAGTGCATCAACACAATACAAAAGTATCCTCAAGGTAAACCCCTAGGATCTCGAACAACGGGTATCATTACATGATCAATCTCATCCAATCCCCATCCACCTCATATGCCTACAGCGGTCTACTCACACATGGTGATGGTGGAGGAGCTCATGGTCGATGGAGATGAAGGCGGTGAAGATGGCGGTGAAGACGGCCCCCGAATCCCTCCTCCGGTGGAGAAATACTGGATCAATCTGTCTCCGAAAACGAAGATCGTGGTGGTGGCGGCGCTCTGTTTCGCGAGAAGACCTCTCCTTCTAGGTCATCTAGTTTTTCGTATATATGGAGGGGTACGCCAAAGATAAGGCCGAGGGGACGCTCGAGGCGCCAGATAGGTGGGCCCACGCGGCCAAGGAATCTGGCCGCGTGGGGCCCCCTCTTTTGGGCCTCGGGCACCCCCTCGTGTCCATCTTCTTCTCGATGTCCCTCTTTTTTCATAAAACTTCGCGTGGTATTTTTCCCCGATTTAATTTCCTACAAAAATAGACAGAAACAAGACTTTGCTAAAAACAGAATCAGATTCAGCAGTTTTAAAGTACGAGGAGATTCCGGGAGAAATAATGAAGCAAAGTGATTGGAAAAGTAGATGCATTTTAGGTGCATCACCATGTTGATAGGTTTTGACAAACTTTTTTCCGTACTTCCGGTTATGTATAGTTTGTACATACATCCTGTTATGTGTACTTTGTACTCCCTATTTTTTGTACTTTTACATTTCATGTTCTATATATTTTTGTACTTTTTTCTTTGTAGTTGTACTATTTGGGTCTGTGTACTTTTGTACTATGTAGTTTGTACAATAATATTCTGTACTCCCAGTTGTGGTATTCTGTACTTCCAGTTGTAGTAGTATGTACTCCCAGTCTGATAATATGTACATTATTTTCTGTATAGTTGTACAACCTGTACAACAATATTATGTACTCAGAGTTCTGCTAATGTACTCTCATTTCCTGATAATATGTACATCATTTTCTGTATAGTTGTACAACTGAATCTGTTTTTTATAGTTCATGATGTGTTCAGTTTGTGTACACCGTATAGTTTGTACAATGTCTTAACTTGGTTGTACTGCGTGTGGCCGGTCAGACCTACATATGCGATATGCGGTACTCACTTCCTACGCTCGTGAGAGGCAGGTCATGGCGCGGGAGGCCGCTGGCTAGCTATTGAGAAGCTGGCGTACGTCTCGTACGCGGCTGGCTGGCTACGATTAGCGCGCTTAGTACGCGCGTGCGGAGGTTCAACCACGTGGCGGGATTAGAATAGTGCGCCGGACAACAAATGGACCTTCGTGAAGGATTCCCTTCAGCTAGTGATACCCACAAGTGGTCCATACTGAAATGCCTCAGATTTGAAACTGGGTTGGGCTGTATGAAGCGAAATAACCAACGATCTGGGTCGTTTTGTGAAGCTTCGACAAACCAGCGGGGTAGGCTACAGCCCACCTGAATCAACCACTCCCCGAACACGAAGTATAAAATTACACAGACCCAGGTTGTACACATACACAGAAAATCAAGTACAAAGTACACATAATAGAAAACACAAAAGTGCACAGAAATAGAAGTACAAAGTTTACAGAACAGAATGTACGTACTATGCATAACCGGGAGTATAAAAAAAGTTGGTCAAAACGTATCGACATGAGATCTAGTTTTGAATATCTCGACGCGAGGAGTTCAAAAGTGAAAATGGTTCGTAATTTGAATAAAAGGTTCGCAAGATATTTGGTTTTCAAAATTCAGATTTGAAAATTAAAAGGCAAAAAGGGAAAACTATGTACCCACGTACAAATCACTAAGAATCAAATGAATAACTTATTTTAAATCACTTGACAATGTATCTAAGCACTAAACAAATATAGATATATCTATATTTCGACAAATACAAGTTAACTACTTAAAAATGGAGGGAGTACTACCTGTAGGTGTCGCCGGTGCTTGATCGTCAAATATGTTGGTGCATTCTATGTGCTCTAAGTCCTCTCACTGGCTTTGTCTGGAAAAAGAACGCCTTTAAAAATGGATAAAATGATAGCTCAATGTTTAGTTTCCGCTTGCACGATTCGACCAGACTTTTGAATTTGTGTGTGCATCCAAGAGATCCCGCAAAAAAAAAGGTGACAAAAAAATCCTACTTGTACTACTAGTTGAGTGAGAAATGGCAATTTTTTTTGTCTATGTCGGGTCACTCTGTCAAGGCGAATTTAGACAACATATGTGTATGTGTGTGTACTTCATTATCTCTGTTCCATACTCAAAAGCACATAAATTTTTATTAAGAAAAGGCTAAAATCCATATATTAAATAAAATAATCAGCACATACCTTTACCCGTCCACCCCGAGCTTATCTGGTCACCCGTACCCATACCCGTCAATGGGTATAACATTTTTCCATACCTGTCACCCGACAGGATAAAAAGGTACCCTGTGGGTAAAAATACCCGCGTTTAGAACACATCAAATTGAGTGGAAAATATCGCAAAAAAATAATACATAACTCATCCAAAGAGATATATTTGTTGTTATGATCTATCAAAAGTTGAGACGTGACCATGTGAATAAAATATAAATTAGATACATTATTAGGCATAGCTAATCTATCAGCATTCCCTGCGTATGTTACATTTTTTCTTCAAGTGGGGGTAAAACCCCCTATGCATCGATTGATGCACACAACTTTTTATTGCTTAATTCCAAAGTAGTTCAAAGTTTACAAATCATGGGTCACATAAGGTGAAACATCAATCAACCAACGAAAAAAGGACAACATACTACAAATCACGAAGTCGTCTAGTATGCTGCCAAGTAGCCATAAAATCTCTCTGGTCCGAGGAGAGAAGGAATGCCCAAAATTGAACCCAGTGTCCCGCCATGTGGATAACCTGCATAATGTGGAAGTTCGATGTTCTATTGAAAATAAGATAACTTTGATAATTCAAAATATACCAACAAATTGTTGAAACACCAATCTGAATTCCATCCCTGGTCTTTTTATCTATACTATTCAACCATTTTCCAAATATATTTGTGATATTAGTTGGTGGTGGTATATTGTACGCCACGCTAGTTGTGCAGAAGGACAGAAAATGAATAAGTGGTCTATGGTCCCTTAAGAGCCAAAAAAGAACAACTCGTACATCCTGTCATTTTCTTTTATTTAGGTTATTCTTCGTAAGCAAGACTTTTCGGTTAAGGAACCCCATGAAAATATTTACCTTTGGCGGTAATTTCAGTTTCCACTGATATTTGCATAAATAAACATCATGTTACTTAATTAAATCTAATCCCATTATTATTGAGTTCTTGAACAAACTTCTCGTAGAGATATTGATGGATATTGATGCATCAACGGGGTGTCACCCAACCAAGTATCTTTCCAAAACCTGGTGTTATCCCATTTCTAATTTTAAAATACCTCTATTAATGAACTCCTCTTTAACCCCCATGAGACCTTTCCAAAATGGGGAGTCTATCGGACTAATCTCAACTTGAGCTAATGTTTACTATGAAGATATTTGTTACGAAGCAACTCCTACCACATTCATTCTTCATTTAACAATTTAAATAGTCATTTGCTATGTAAACCTTGAACAAAATGGGTGTATGTCGGACTAATCTCAACTTCCAACATATGTAACATAATGCATAGACACAACTCATGAAAATTCAATCCCATTTGTCAAAATATTAGATGGGTACATGGGTACCCGACCCTCTCTATCCGATGGGTATGATATTTTTCCATTTACCCACCCATGAGTAATTTTCCATCACATACCCTTACCCTAACAGGATTTTATCCACAGTTTAATCGGGTAATGAGTACTCATCGCATTCGCTTGATGCAGAGGCTGGAGAAGGAAAGGAAATTAGGACAGGGCTCGAAACGCCCAAACTACACGGTGCTATGTGGGTGGCAGCACTTGTGGCTGGGGAGTGGGGACGCAGTCTGCACTTCATCGGGACAACAGATGTCACCCTCCATGATAACGGACAGAGACCATCGTGTGTCACGGGGCGCGCGCTACGGATGCATGCATGCAATAGTCTATGCACTATCCTGAGGGTCGCTGGAAAATCATCCTGAGTGCTCCGTGCTCACACCGCCAAACATCTCTGCTTCACTGGATTCTCGTCTTCGTCCTGTTCTGTTTCGGAACGTGCTGTAAGGGAGACGATGTGCAATTTGAGTTGCTGGGTTGCCCAACCATTTGGAAAGACCACTGAAATTCTCTGTCCGCATTATGGCCAGGTCAAGCTGCGTTCCTGCTCCATGCTCATGACTACCATGGACATATATATATGCCAATTTAGGAGCCAATCAGCTCAAAGCAGCCTGACGATTGCGTAGTTAGGCGACTTTGATCTAGTCTCAGGTCTTGCTAGTACGGACAGATGTTGATCACGACCGCAACGATTTGATCGATTCCACAAGTGGTGATTGGTGAAGCGAGAGGGGATGTACGTGCGTCATTTGCCCTTGACGACGCCAGCGCCCACGCCGCCGCTAGATGCCAGTCGCCATGGTCTAACGCCGGTAGATCAATCAATTTCTAATTGCAACGCGTTGTTCATCTGTATCGATCACTCCATGGATCATGCATAGGCTGACGCAGTGACGCTTATAGCACCCTACAACTAATCACACGTACGTGTAAAGCTTACGATGGTCGATATGTACTACGACAACAATCGTACTACCGATTCATGCCGCGCACGATCAGTTAGAAAGGATAGACCGTGAGTAGACTTGCATCACTCCCATTGCAAAAGGTTTAATAGTAGCAGTCCAGTCGACATGCAAAACCGGCCGCTAGATATTGTTTAAAAGAGGTCCCAGCTTAAGCTTAGATGATCAGCATGCCCTTTGATAGAGTTCATCCCGTACGTCGTTCACTTAGACAACCAAAAGTATCGAGTTGTTTATCGTTGATGTGGTAGTCGTATGGGATATCCATCACACTTCTTGGAAGATTTACTCTTGCTAAAGCTCTTTAAGTTGCTGACCTGCAACGAGTCCCGTCACCGTCTACAACGTGTAGGTCTCATTTAAAAAAAGTTTGAATACAAAGAAACAGTTCTAGCGTGAGTGCGGGACCCCATATGGTCTGCCTGCCACCTCCGTTTTTATCTGCGGAGTATTCCACTGCTTGATTGGCTGGATGGGCTTATTCGGACGGCTACATGGGCCAGCCAGTGGGCCAGGCTACATATCAACGTGACGCGCGGGCAAAGCTCCCACTATATAGCGTCCCGGTCACCGCGCGCGTCAACGGGAAGACGCGTGCCATTGCCGGCGCTCACAGTCTTCTTTTTTGCCGGCGCTCACAGTCTTCAAGTAGTGTCTCGAGCTGATCCCCCTCGCTCTCGAGCTGCGGCATGGCAAACCAGCTTCTGTCCACCGTCGCCTACCGCAGCTGCCTCCCGGAGGGTTACGCCCGCCCCGAGCACGACCGGCCGCGGCTCGCCGACGTGGTTTCCGACACCAATATCCCCCTCATCGACCTCGCCTCGCCGGACAAGCGTCGTGTCATCGCTGAGATCGATCAGGCCTGCCGCACCTACGGCTTCTTCCAGGTCTCCCTCTCTCTCGCCCGCAATACCCTTTTGTCTCTTATTATGGGTTAGCTCACGTCTTCAAGGTGACGCCGACTTGGAACGTCGGACACTCGGAGCTAGCTAGATTTGTGTTTTGCATCCTTTCTCTTATTTCTTTACAGGACACGTGCATAACAAATGGGGTTGGATGTGCGATAATTTCTCCTGATTAGGTCATAAACCATGGGATACCAGAGGAGTTGCTGGAGAAAGTGATGTCCGTGGGGCTGGAGTTCTTCCGGCTCCCGCCGGAGGAGAAGGCGAAGCTCTACTCAGACGAGCCATCCAAGAAGATAAGACTTTCCACCAGCTTCAACGTCCGCAAGGAGACGGTGCACAACTGGCGGGACTATCTGCGCCTTCATTGCCACCCCTTGGAGGAGTTCGTGCCCGACTGGCCGTCCAATCCTGAAACATTCAAGTAAGCACTAGCTAACTCTCGTTCATCTAAAAAAACTCTTGTTCATAGTCGTTGGAGCCTTGGAGGAGTATATAATAACATTTTGGAGCCTGATTGCACATGACTGATTTTGGAAGCAACCTTTGGGCAGGTTAAAGTGTATAGATTCCTCATGAACATGTATATCCAATATAACTATGGGTCCTGCTGCACAACTACGATTGGAATTTTCAAGCTCATCAGATGATTGAATACGCATAACCAACAAAAGAACCGAAACTCATTTGTTTATCAAAACATATTCATTAACACAAATTTAAAAGTTTGTGTACCTTGGAAATGTGCAACTTTTTTATATCAAAGGTGCAACCAATAAATAAATTTAAATAAACTAAAAAATATTAAGAAAATAGTTCACACATATAAATACATATGTTGCCCAAAAAATGAGTACTCAAAGTGCAACCTAAAACAAATATCAATCATGCACTCCTAAACCACATAAGACGGTAGCTGATGCTACAAAATCTGTTCTCTTTCAAAAAAACATAAATATATTTTGTAGTACAAAAGAGAGTTCCACATTATAATTACACACAGTGCACAAATTTTAAATTGTGCAACTTGTGTAGTTAAAGTGCACACTCCAAATAAAGCTTCAAAACACAAAATATACAAGCAAAAGAACCAAATATGATACTGCATATTACAATTATATACTGGTTACACATTTTTTTAAATGTGCAATGTGTACACATTAAAAGTGAAACTACACATTATAAAAGCAGTGGACCAATTTACCAAAATTAGTCATCCTCACGACGGAAAAACCAATGGAATAATCGGAAGAAAACCCTATAATTGTTTGTACATTGCCTTCATGCATATAATTTATAGGATGGCACCTGCCATAGTACTACCCGTACAAAAAAAATCTCTGTCGAGTTGATACGGGTGACAAATGTCCATATCAATCTATTATTCCATTAATAATCATGAAGGGATTTTAAAGTAATAAAATAAAGGTATCAATACATCATGTAGGATAAGAACAAAAGCGTAAGCTTTTGAGAAATAACCTCAAGGGTATACTCCAGAAGTTTACAATTGCAAATTCTCGATTTTTGCTACAATGACTATAACCGTAGTTGATACACTTCGAAAGACATCCATATATTGCGCTTATTCTAAACCCAAGGTACCGTGGACAGGGGTAAGGTTGGTAGGTCTAGTGATACAAACTATAAATTGGGGAGTGTTTATTTCTCAATCGATTTACAGTAAGTTCTTTTCTCAGTCAACATCGTTACTATCTGTTCGAAGAAGGTCTTCTCACCCTTTGTACTTAATCCGATCAGTCAAATCATATGGTTCTTGGGGTCAACTTAGAAATAATTTGCTTCTTAATCGTATGAGGGAGATAAAATTGATTAAATGGACACTCCTGTAGGCAGACAATTGTTTTTTGGCATTCAGTGTCTTGCAAATTAAGCTCTCTATGTTTGTTTCCATCCAACTCTTGCAGCTTCTCTACTCCATAGCGTGGTGTGCTAAGAGTTCTAGCTCCTTTTGTTATTTTTGTTGTTTTATTTACCGAAATTCACTTTCGTACTTGCTATGTTCCATAATATACATTCTGCAAAATTTCAAACAAATTAGGCTAAACAATTATAGAATCACAGGACACAAATCATTTTCTTGTTATCCAAAGCTTAATTAAATACCAACATGCAGTTTGATTGGGTATGAATGCAGATAAGTATGATTTCCATGGTTGACAATTAATGACCTATTGCCGAGGGGTATACTAGCAAAAACATTATTTCTTACAATGTAGATTAAAGTAGAACTAATATTTGGCCTAGAATATAGATTAAACTGGAACCGTGGGAGTACGCTGTAATTCATAACTACTTTTTTTTAATCTTCTGATGACATGGTGCATTAATGCTAGTTCAGAGATAAAGATAAAACCTCGAGAGTGTACTCGACAAAAGATAATATACATGCATGTACAATGGTAGAGAGCACGGGTCTTGCCTTAGCACTCCACGTCACTTAGAGAAGGCAATATATCTTATTGTCATCTCTACCAATTTATATGAGAACTGATTAATATTACGTTAATAAAGGAAGCCATATACTGTAATGGAACATTTTGCCTTCATCTCTTAGCTAAGGGAATACAACTCCCTCACTCTTTGTTTTCTCTCCAACTAAGAAAAATCAAACTTGACATCTATAAGGGAAGACTGACGTCACCCCATTGTACATGCCCGTAGGTGGTTTCAAAGCAGCTACTTAGTTCACCGAGTCAGATTGTCTTCCTATGATACATGAACCACTATCCTTTGTACCCTTTTGTCAACTGTTAATTGGAAAACGTAAAAAAAAAGATAATTAAAAAAGTATATGTTAAACTCAATGAATGATACTTTTTTTTTTGAGAAAGAATGATACTTATTTAAGTGATAGGTGTTGGGGTACTAAGCCGTCCATGATGATTTCCTTTTAGCTCCACGATCATAGTCATAAATAAACCTAGATACTTTGGTGGTGTATAGATGTTTTGACTGGTGGCAAATCTTGACGAGATTATATTGTAGAGGGGACAATCTAGAAAAAATGTTACAAATCCTGAGCATTTAACTTTTTTTGGTTTTTCTGACAAACAATTTACTCTCAACTACCGTACATATCGAAAAATTAGACCGTGAGGGCGAGATGCAGGACTGGTGCTCCCACGCGCCCCCGCCGGCCCGCTTTCCCACTCCGGCGCCGGCCACTCCGGCCACGCCGCCCTCTGTCCACGCCGCCGCTGCGGCTCAACCTGGTCCGCTACCTCCACCACCGAGCCAAATCCCTGAAGGATTTGTGCCCCAGGTAATCTCCGGCTCCTCCACTCCTGCAGATCCGGTGCTGCCCTCACCTCCGCCTCGCGCTTCGCCGGCCGGCAGCGAGACCGTGCCTGAGACCCCACCCGAGCTCCTTCGCCCTACGCGGCAGCAGACGTCACCTGGGCGTGCTGCGGGCCGTTTCAATGCGGGTGGGGGATGGATGCGCTGGCGCGAGGTCTTCAATTCCGCCCGACCCGCTCCTCCCATGCCTCCATCTTCAAGTCGCGCTGGGGAGGGGCTCGAGGCTGCAGTACCAGGACGACGGGATGCGCCGCCGTCCCATCCTCCGCGCGGCGGGGCTTCGACTTCAAGGCACTTGGCCGCCATTAATGCTCCACGCCCACCTCCGCCAACCTGGCTCCTGGGGAGATGTTTCCACTGCCTATACAAGGGGAGGAACGGGCACAGGGCCAACGAGTGCAGGGACCCAGTGAAGTGTCGCCGCTGCTTCCGTTCCGGCCACCGAGCTCGTTTCTGCGAGCATCCACCGGAGCCTCCGCCAAGCCCGTCCACCGCTTCACCTGCTCCTCGTGCCCTTCGTCGCCCCGCACGGCCTGCCACGCCTCCTGCTGCTTGTGGGGTTGGCCATCCGCGCCCGCACGCACCGCAGCCTGCCATGGCTCGCGGCGATGAAGAAGCACGGCCGGACGAGGATTTCGTCGTCATCCACTCCACGCCCGCAATGAACGCGGAGGCCACCTCCCTCCTGACCTGCGCTGCCTACGCGTGGTTCGACCGTCCCCCGGCGCGCGACGCGATGGGCGCCATGAATAGGGCTATGGCTTCGATCGCAGGCGCGGACCCGGACGACGTCTGCGTCACCGAGCACTTCCCCGAGCCGTACATGATCCGCTTCATCCATCCTCATCACCGGGACGCCGTGGTTCAGCGCCATGATTTCCCCTTCGGCACTCTGCGTGTGCAGGTTCGTCCGTGGCGGCTCGAGGACCACGCCGAGCAGGTGAACCTACAGCATCATGTGCGTCTCTGCATCGAGAATCTGCCTCTCTACGCCTGGAACGACACGGCGGCGCAGCAGGTCATTGGGCGCGCTTGCTCCCTCGACTACATCGAGCCGCGCTGCAAGTCAAGGGAGTATACCAAGGCACTCTGCCTCTGGGCTTGGGTTGAGCACCCAAGCAAGGTGCCGCGTGTGAGGCGGGTCACCTTGCCCGGCCCGAGCGCCGCTCCCGGCGTCCGCGAGCGTGGCCGGCGAGGGCTGCAGCGCCGCTGCATTATCCACCTCGACATCTCTGAGGACCAGACGGGCCCCATTGACGAGCCGCCGCCGCCGCCTTCAAGATACACCTGGGGGTTCGGCCGCGTTGACGACCGCGCCGTGCGCGACAGGGTGGAACACGCCCAGGGGGGGCACCACGACAGGCGGGACAGGGACCACGACAGGGACAGGGACCAGGACGACCGCGACCGGCATGGTCGCAACTCTTCTCGCGGATGGCGCGACACCATCCGGAGGAGCCTCTCCCGCTCTGCTTCCAACCGCGGGCGGGACGAGGACCGGAATCGAGAGCAGCAACGCGACAGGGACCGCTCGGGGAACAGAAACAGGAACAGGGGCGGCGAGCAGCTGCTTTCCGGTGCTGCTGTGTTGGGCGCCACTCTAGACGGCGTGCCGGCGACGCGTCCGCGGGGTCGGCCTTGGGCTAGGTCCGCCTCGCCGGGCGCTAACCGTCGTCGCGCCAGAGCAAACGCTACTCCACCAGCCACGCCGGACCCTCGTTCTTCGCCAACTTCAGTGTTTCTGCCCTCGTCGCAGTCAAAGGAGGACGAAGCCCTCCCTCTTGTGCTGCTGACGCGCTCCAGCAGCGGCACTCCGTCGCGACTAACGCTCACGCCGAGCTCCGCCACCAGGGAGGACGTCCATCGCGCCTTGGACCTCCTCGCGCCCCCGTCGCTGCTTTCGCCTCTCCGTCCGCCGGGTTTCGACTCCACGCCGGAGCAGCAGACGCCGCCTTTTGTCCCTTGCGACCCGGTGCGGCGCTCGCCGACATCTGCGGAAGAGGAGGGTAGGGGCGGCTCGATGGACGACCCTTTGGCGTCTCTGTTCGTGGCCAGCCAACAGCCCATCCTTTCTCCACCCATGTCATCGCCGCGGCGGCGCCCGGCAAACAGGAGGTTGACGCTGGCTGGTCAGGACATCACGTGCACCACGGGGTTCTTCCTCCGGCGCGTGAGCGAGCGCTGCAAGGCGATGCGCAAGGCAAAGCCGGTGGCGAAGGCGGCGGAGACGGCGGTGTGTCGTGGCTTGGGGATCATCAAGGATGGAGAGAACGTCACCGAGCTCGCCATGGCTGAATTTGCGAGGAAGTTCGACAAGGAGGTGACCGGCCCAGCGATGGGTGCATTCCGCGCCCTATTCAAGGTGGGCTCTGCAGAAGATGACGAGCTGGATGAAGCGCTGCTAGGCCATGGCGGCGCTGCTGGCCTGGATCATGAGGAAGTGGTTGCAGGGGAGAGCACTGCAGATGTTTGATCGACTGCTCCTGCTATGTGTTGTTTCGAGTCCTGTTAGTTTAATCATGTTAGCTGCATCTGTTCTGTACTGGGTTAGGAATCCTTCTGCCTGTGCTGTAGCCGTCGTGCCTGTTGACTGCTGCTTGTGTGTGAGCCAGCCCCTGAATCCTGTTAGCTGTTGGGTTCTGGCTCACGGTGGTGCTGTCTTCGTCTACTGGTGCATGTACCAGTTGCCTAGACTTGTCTCGTCGCACTGCTGGATCCTGCTATGTATTTGGCTGCACTGCTTGGTCCTGTTATGTATTTGGCTGGGGTTTTTAAGTTTCCAATGATAGTACAACCTTTCAACATTCTTGATTGGAACGTTAGGGGATTAAATGATCAAGACCGCCGCGACACAGTCCATGAAACCATCGCCGCGTCCACATGTCACATTGTTTGCCTACAGGAGACAAAGCTTCAATCTGTGTCATGTTTTGATGCTGCCTACATAGGCGGAAACCGTCTCAAAAGTTTTGCCGAGCGTCCGGCAACGGGCACTAGAGGAGGGATACTCTTGCTTTGGGATGATTCGATCGTCCAAGTCACCAACGTTCAAATCACCGAGTTTTGCCTATCCGCCAATGTCCATTTCGTCAACTCCGACGACAACGAGGGTGACTTCAAAATTACAACGGTGTATGGGCCAACGGCGGGCAATCGCAAAGATGATTTCTTTATGGAACTCATTACCCAAAAACCACCAAGTGGTGATCGTTGGTTGGTCGTTGGCGACTTCAATCAAATTCGAAGGGCTCAAGACAAAAACAACCGCAATGTCAATCGTAGCCGAATTAACCGTTTTCGGGCTGCCCTACAATCTTGTGAGCTCAAGGAAATTCATCTACAAAACCGTCGGTTCACTTGGAGCAACGAGAGAAGCACACCCACGATGTGCAAGCTTGACGCCTTCTATTGCAACTCCGAATGGGACATCCGCTATGGCTCCCATGTTCTTCATGCTCTATCCTCTTCGCTCTCGGACCATTGCCCTCTCATGCTTGCCGATGACCGTGGCCCTCGTAGGCCTCGCACCTTCAAATTTGAGAATTTTTGGCTTAGGGTTCCCGGTTTCAATGAGATTGTTAGTAAAGCGTGGAATGAGCCTTCTAGCCATGTTGAGCCTTGCCACGTCCTTTTCCACAAGTTGGGTCACACGGCTAGGACCTTGTCCACTTGGAGTCGGGGTCTTTTCTCCAACACCAAAGTGATGATCCATGCCGCCCTCCTTGTCATCTTGCATTTTGACAAGGCACAAGAAAATAGGACACTCACGGTTGACGAGAGAGATCTTCGGGCTAGGCTCAAAAGGAAAGTCCTTGCTTTGTCCGTTGTGGAGAGGGCTAGGAAAAAGCAAAGTGCACGCATTGCCAACATAAAAGAGGGAGACGCCAACACCAAATTTTTCCACATGAGGGTCAACTCTCGGAGAAGGAAAAACCACATTCACCGCCTCAACCATGACCACGGATGGGTCACCGATCATGATACCAAGGAGGAGATCATACACAACCATTTCAAATCGCTCCTTGGTCGTGGAGATGCTAGGGGGAGAGATTTTAATTGGGACAATTTGCTTTTTGAGGACCCAAATTTGACTTACCTTGGCGAGCCTTTCTCCGAGGAGGAAGTGAAAAATGCTATAAATCAAATGCCAAGTGACAAAGCTCCCGGGCCCGATGGTTTTACGGGAGCCTTTTTCAAAAGATGTTGGGGAATAATCAAAGGGGATGTCATGAGGGTGGTGCATCTTTTTGGGAACCTTCACACCGAGAACTTCCATTGGCTCAACTCCGCTAACATAGCCCTCTTGCCCAAGAAGGAGGGGGCGGAGGGAGTCCCCGACTACCGGCCTATTAGTCTCATCCATGCCATCGCAAAAATTATCTCAAAGGTGATTGCCCTCCGACTTGGCCCCCTCATGAACGACCTTGTCTCAAACGCTCAAAGCGCGTTCATCAAAAAGAGGAGCATTCATGACAACTTCCTATATGTGAAAAACCTTGCCAAGCGCTTCCACAAAGGCAAGACACCGGCCCTCCTTTTCAAGCTCGACATTCGCAAAGCGTTTGACTCAATTCGTTGGGATTACATTATTGACCTCTTGCAACGCCGGGGTTTCCCTAGCCGCTTCCGGAATTGGATTGCCGCCCTCCTATGCACCGCCTCCTCACGAGTTCTTCTTAATGGTGTGGCCGGCCCCCCCATTTCCCATAGACGTGGGCTTCGACAAGGGGATCCGTTATCACCCCTCCTCTTTGTCATCGCCATTGATCCCCTCACGCAAATCTTGGAAAATGCAACTAGGGAAGGCCTCCTCCACAAGCTGCGAGGGAGGGGTACCATTTTGCGCACCTCACTTTATGCGGATGACGCGGCGGTCTTTGTTGCCCCATTTAAAGAGGACATTGGAAATTTGGCCTCCATCCTTAAAGCTTTTGGGGAAGTTACCGGCCTTTGCACAAATTTTGACAAGAGCTCCGTGGTTCCTATTAGGTGTGCCAACGTCAATATTGATGATGTCCTTGAGGGCATACCGGCTAAAAAGGAAAATTTTCCCTTGCGTTACCTTGGGCTACCACTCTCGGTTAGGCGGCTCAAGAGGGTGGACTTTCAACATCTCGAGGACAAATGTGCCGCCAAGCTCCCAACCATAAATGGCAACTTCATTACCACGGCCGGCCGGGCGGCCTATGTCAAGGCGGTCATTGCTTCCCAAGCCATTTACTATTTGACGCCACTCATTATCCCGCCGGGCACCATGCTATACATGAACAAAATTCAGCGCGCTTTCCTTTGGTCGGCTAAGGAAACTACTACGGGGGCCAAGTGTAAGGTCAATTGGGACTTGGTGTGCCGGCCCAAGGAGTATGGGGGCCTTGGCATTCTCCACCTTGACAAGTTTGCCACGGCGTTGCGCTTGAGGTGGCCTTGGTTGGAATGGAAGGACCCCGCGAAAATTTGGGTCGGCTCCGGTAACCCGTGCTCCCAAGCGGATATGGATATTTTCTACGCCGCAACATCCATAACCATTGGCAATGGCCTCAAGACTTCTTTTTGGCATGCCCCTTGGCTTACCGGAAGAAAACCTATGAACATCGCCCCTCTTATTTTTGCCTCCTCAAGCATGAAGAAATGGTCGGTTGGGAGGGCTTTGGAGGCCAATGCATGGGTGGGGAAGATTCGCCTTGATGACTCCTTCACCATGGAGCACTTCTCCCAATTTGTGGAGCTTTGGGGTCTTTTGAGCAATGTTCACCTCAGTGCCGATGTGCATGATGAAATTGTTTGGAAGCTAACAAATGATGGTCAATACTCGGCGTCCTCGGCTTACAAGATGCAATTCATAGGGACTATTAGTTCCCACATGGAGAAGACAATTTGGAAGGCTTGGGCCCCTCCAAAAACAAAATTTTTTGCTTGGCTTGCAACTCAAAACCGAATTTGGACGGCGGATCGGTTGGCTAGGAGAGGTTGGACAAATTGTGGGTTATGCCCTCTTTGCAAGCAAACTATGGAAACGGTCTCCCACCTCTTCGTGCATTGCCGCTACACGCGCCGCATTTGGGATCACATAAGGGATTGGTTGGGGTTTCAAGCCGTCCTACCCAACACATGGTCCAATCTTTCAATCAACGAATGGTGGTTGTTGATGACGGGAGGAGCCACCCCATGTCGCAAGGCCGTCGCGTCCATAACTTTGCTCACCACTTGGGAAATTTGGAACGAGCGAAATGCGAGAGTTTTCCGAAATAACCACTCGCCTCCCCTAGTCCTTGTAGAGAAAATCAAGAGGGAGTCCCGGTTGTGGGTTATCGCGGGTGCCAAACACTTGGGCACTTTGATGCCGCGAGAGTAGTTCTTTACTTTGTAACCGTATTTACTTTCTTGTAATCTCCTCTCTTAATTAATATAAGGGGCAAAGCTTTTGCCCCACGTTTCAAAAAAACAACCGTACATCCATGCATGTTCAAGAAGAGACCAAAATGACTATCTCTGATTTATCTGGTCTACTAATTAGATAAGGTATGAAATGTAGTTCAAAAATTGCACTCGCGCCATTCTGATTACGATGTGTTCTTGATTTAGTCAAAATCAAACTTTGTAAAGTTTACTAAGTATATAGGAAAAAATATTCTGTAGTTGATCCAAATGCATTAATATGGAAATATATTTGTGATGATTATAATAATCGTTTTCTTATACTATAAATGTTGATATTGTTTCCTATATATATATCTTATATAACTTTATAAAACTTGACTTTGACTAAATCCAGAATGTGAGGTAATTAAAAATGGAAGTATGTCCCACGCTATGGAGTAGTTTTTATAATGCTGCCAAGTAGTTCTACCTTCGGCTCAAGAGTCCAGTAATTCAATAAATCACACGCTTTGGCGCGTGCCAGCAAATTTGACTAGTGGTGGAACTGAACCAGATACCGAGGACTATATTTTAAGATCGATCCGGAAAAATTGTGCTACAAAATCCTAAGCATTTGCACTTACTCTGATGTTTTTGTAGGAGGAATCATACTGACTGGTGTGGACCAACAACGAAACAAATTAAAACAACAACTCTCCTCAGGATAAGAAAACATGCGCTGAAAGAAGCTATAGTTTTGGTAACGCAACCAAAATTAATTTGCACGTACCAACATGCTCAAGAAAAGAGAGTAAAATGGCTGAGTGGTAGCTAGAATAACCTAGAATGAGCTAGACACCAAAAGGCAGTTTTAGAGACTAGAGATGTAAATCTCCGTGACTATAATTCTATGTACACCGAACCTAGAAAGGACGAGATCGACCCAAATCACGAACAAATCTTATCTTACAGATAAGCTTGTGGGTATATCATGTCGTCCTGTTCTATAGACGATTAACTCTAGAAGCCTATCTATCAACATTGGACCGACCGGTGTTGCCGAATCAGTCTTATCTGATACTCTCCCGGTGAGGCATATAAGCACTATCAGACCCCCCCCCCCCCCCCCCCCCCCCCAAGTCCTCGGTCTAGATGAAGTTGACACGCATCCGGCCCAAACTTGCATCATCGACAGCGATCTAGTTTATCCTAGTACTTCCTCCGTATTAAAATATAAGATGTTCTAACATAAGATATGTCCACATTTATGTAGACATATCTTAATGTAAGGTTGATGCACATATCTTGTGTGCCCATAACAACAATTGAGCATGTCATGCTACCAGCCAGCACCCATTGGTCTACTTTGCTTGCGATTCTCTCTAGTGGTTAGTTCTAGACACCCGATGAGTGTTGCGTGCCTTATCGTTTTGCCAAAAGGGAGTGGCTCACATAAGCTCCACGGCCCTAGGGGATGCGTCGCTTCACAATCTTGTCTTCATGCCCCAGCCGCTACAAGTATTGTTGCATGCATGGTGCATCGGGACGGAGCCAGTCACAATTCTTGGAGGGGGCAAAATAGCTTAAAATCACTAAGTACAAGTGTGATTAGTAGCATAACTATAAAGACAATCAGATTCATGTGGGTGGCTTAGCCCCTACTCTTCCCCCCTTCCTCCGTGCCTGATGGTGCATATATGCATCTTTTTGCAATGTGATGTCTCACCCGGTGAAGTTCTTCTCATCACCGATGGTGAAACGGCTTACGGCAGCACCGTAGACTTCCATGTTCAGTCTTTCAGTCTTTGTGAGATGGAGCATAGTGCATAGACTGCTTTGAAGGGTGACAATAGGCATGTTCTTCACCAGCTAAATTGAACTCCCACAGCTACTAGTGTCCATTAGTTAGCTTTCTTGTCGTCTTCATCACTGACCAAACGGAGATAACTGCACACACGTGCTGATCTGAATAGACCTCTAACCTAAATTTGCATCGGCGTGCTGATCTGAATAGACCCAACTTCGCTTGCTCCAAGTCTGTGTCTGTGAGTCAAACCAGGGAATTCCAACTGCTCCAGTACAGTACAGTGCCCAACTTGGTTTGCTCCAGGTCAGTCTTGACTGGAGTCAAACCCAAGACTTCCACACGATGACAGCATGCATGACGCAACTTAATCTTGCATGCAGGGAGACCATGAGCACCTACTGCCGGGAAGTCCGGCTGCTGGGGCTCCGGCTTCTGGGCGCCATCTCGCTCGGGCTGGGCCTGGAGGAGGACTACGTGGAGAAGGTGCTGGGCCAGCAGGAGCAGCACATGGCCGTGAACTACTACCCGCGCTGCCCCGAGCCGGACCTCACCTACGGCCTGCCCAAGCACACGGACCCCAACGCCCTCACCGTCCTCCTCATGGACCCCCACGTCTCCGGTCTCCAGGTCCTCAAGGACGGCGCCCACTGGATCGCCGTCGACCCCCGGCCCAACGCTCTCGTCATCAACCTCGGCGACCAGCTACAGGTGAACACAAATCAAACCAAATTCCCAACGCCTGCATCAACAACTAACTTAATAGCGCAGTTGCGATCGAAGTGTTGACTGATGCAAGCAAATATGCGCAGGCGCTGAGCAACGGCGCGTACAAGAGCGTGTGGCACCGGGCCGTGGTGAACGCGGCGCAGGAGCGCTTGTCGGTGGCGTCTTTCCTGTGCCCGTGCAACAGCGCGGTCATCGGCCCCGCGGCGCACCTCGTCGGCGATGGGGAGGAGCCCGTGTACCAGAGCTACACCTACGACGAGTACTACAAGAAGTTCTGGAGCAGGAACCTGGACCAGGAGCACTGCCTCGAGCTCTTCAGGGGTCAGCAGATCGCCTGATCGGTCCGGACGTGGGCGCGTAAGTAAATATGCTATAACCAGCGCAACTTGGCCTTGCAGGTCTATGGCGGAAAACCGCCACAAATGCGCGGTTACTTGAATTGTTTGAACCGGCTTTGCTTGACACAGCTTGCATAATAATATTTCACGATTGTTCGTCCAGTCCTGTATCCAAGATTATATACGTGGTATATAGTATCTATATTTATCTAAAAATATAGTATCTATATGCATGCCCTCGTTACATAGGTCAACATGACCGTCTGTACCAAACTGCACACACATAACGCAAATTTGGTCTTGAGTGATCTATATAACCTACTGAGGCTGCTAGCCTACTACCTTGTGATACCAATCCATTCGAACTGCATGTAATTGTATATAATGTCTTTTTTTTTAAGCATAAGGGGGCAAAAGCTTTGCCCCAATTAATTGAATAAGAGGAGTATTACAACGTGCAAGTGCAAGACAAAGTTACAACGCGATTACTCTCTCGGCATTATTTGGCCCAACTTTTCTGCGCCAGCGATAACCCAAAGGCGACACTCACGCTTAATACTAGGCGCACACGTTCTTGCGATGTTCAGGAACTCGTTTTTTTCTTAGATTGATTTGTTTAAATTGTTGTGTCGCCGTAGTCCTTAAGTTACCCAACAATACACAATAATATAAAAAATAAATCAATAGTTATCCATACATATCACTACTAATTGAGGTAATTAATCCCTCAGCAACTTCTGAAGTAATTCATATATAGGTGACCGGACCGCCACCAACTCAAATTTTTATAAGAGAGTAAAAAAACCTCTAGCTAGCTTGTAACTAGAGAGTAGAGACTAGAGTGGCTACTAGTTGAGGCAATTAACTACTGGAAGGGGCACCTAGTGCTGCCACCGTAAGATAGGGTTGATCGGTTGATCCCCACTTCGATGGCGTGATTGAGTACTTGAGTCTCATCGGACCTTATGTCGTTGTTGGAACTTGGAAGGACCTCAAATGTTGTTCTCAGTGGGTCTACCTTGATGTCAAATGATGGAACTCAGGACCAATCAAACATCAAACTGCTTCATGCCGTGCATTCATGCAACATGTTAATTTGGCTTTGATAGTTGTTCAATATGTAGACAAGGTCCAGGTTTAGTGTGCAATTATTCTCGGTTCACAATGTCTTTGGTTGGTGCAAGAGGCCAAGTTTACATCATAAGGTGCTCGGGGTTGTTCTTGTGGAGATGATTGCTAAGTGTGCTGAGATGGTGGTGTCTTTTCTGTAGAGAAAAGATATATAAAATAAAGAATACACAATGTATTTCGACTAGATAGAAGCCAAAAAAAAAGTTCACATGATGCTCAAAGGCAAGAAAGAAAGACAGAGATAAATTACGGGAAAATAAACTAACATGTCGGTGTTACACTCAACATAATTGCTTCAACTCGGTTTTCAAGATCATGGGAGAAGGTGCAGGCTCGATGGGAAATCAATCGATCTCTACACATGCACTAGACGGATAAGGTATCGGCTATAGTGGCACACCACGTAAAGTGCTTCGAGTTGTTCTAGTGTCTGACACCGAGAAAGTTAACGATGTTGGTGTATCTGGTTTTATCTTGGTTGAGTGACGCCCTTCAGAGATAGTGGATTCACTTATTCTCAAAGTCATTTTCCTAGTTATGGCTTGCACGCTGTGATAGCCTTCTTTTCGAGGGTCTTGACGAAGTGTACAACCTTCTACCTTGCCAACAACATTCCTCCACGCTTGTCTCAGTTTTCTAAACATGGTGATGCTGGTCGAGTATGGCAACTCGGTGAAGTCTTGTCATGAGTATAAGTTGTTTTATATTGTGGTAAATCCAACATTGTTTGCACTGATACCTAATTCTTGAATCCCTGAAAGGAAGGAGCCTGATCAGTTAACATTTGTCAAGTGGCAGCTTGCCCTTCGTTGATTCTTCCAAAGAAAACCTACTGGGTTGCATGTGAGGCCGTGATTTTGTCCGGAATTTGTGTCCTTAGAACGAGACGACGGTTAAATAGAAACTTTTTAATGTGCTCATCTATTTTGTGCGATGGACATCCTTTTTCTTGCTTCATTCCATACGATCTTCTGAATTAGACGATTATGTGTAATTATTCGTTCTCATGAAAAATTTGTTTCATTTTCCATTTGGAAAATTCATCACATGCATGTGTAATTATTCGTGTGATTAGAAGGTCTACGTGACTGGTACCCAAAAAGGTGTCTCCACGTGAAAGACCTCTTATCTCTCAAGTGACAAGCGGGCATTATGTATTAGTGGGAGGGCGAAAAATCAAAGCTCGTACTGAGATATTCTCTCCCAATGAAAACCATCAAAAGTCTATCTGACATTATGGTGGTCGCCGCCTTTATATTTTTCTTTCCCAGAGGAAAAGGTCTCAAGCATATGGCGAGACATGGGAAACGCTAACACTCCTGGCCCACGAGATCGACGGCCCAAGTTCTGTCCATCACTCGATCGGTCGGAAGCTGTCGAGGCAGCTGGCGGACTCAAGGCCCATCTTCCAGAACTCCTCGTAGTACTCCTGGTACGTGAAGGGCCTGTAGGCCGGAGGGTGGCCGTCGTCCACCAGCGCGTCGGCCGGCGCGACCACCGTGTCCGGCGACGGGCAGTAGAACGTCGGCACCGAGATCCTCTCGCTCTCGCTGTTCACGATCACGCGGTGGTTCACGCTCTTGTATCGATCGTTGCTCAGAGCCTGTGCGTACGAAATTACAGCCAAAAAGTTAGCAGAAGTGAGAATTGTCGGCCGCGAGAGTTCTCGGAGTTGGCAATATGCATGAGAATTAGCACCTGTAGCTGGTCTCCGATGTTGATGACCAGAGCGTTGGGCACGGGGTTGACGGCCACCCATCGGCCGTCCCGCTGGACCTGCAGGCCGGAGACGCCGTCCTGTAGGAGCAGCGTGATGGCATTGGGGTCCTTGTGCCCCGGCAGCCCGTACGTGAGCTCCGGCTGCGGGCATGGCGGATAGTAGTTCACCGCCATGTGCTGCGCGTGCCGCCCCATGGCCGTCACCATGTGGCCTCTCTCCAGCCCGAGGGCCTCCGATATCGCCTCGAGCAGCCTGAGCGCCAGCGCTCTCGCCTCCGTCGAGTAGGTGCCGACTACTTGCCTATAACAACGACAAATTGTGAGTTTGGTGTTGCCTATGATACATAATTTTTTTTTTTAAACAAAATCCCTTCTGCGGGCCTCGTTTTCTTACAGGTCAACGGATCTAGCTGAAAGATTCTGTAGGAACAGTATTAAAGGACTAGGGAAAATGATTTATTCTGCCACGATAAAGTTGGACAGATGATCGATCCACGGGTACTGCAGCTCACCTGAAGGCGGGCGGGTTTGACGGCCACTGGTCGACGAAGCTCTCGAGAGGGTAGCAATGCAGGCGGAGGAAGTCGCGCCAGTTGCTCACCTTCTCCGTCCGCACGTTGAAGCTCGTCGACAGCCGGATCGCCTTCTTGGGGTCGTCGGAGTAGCACTTGAGCCGCTCCGACTCCGGCAGGTGGAAGAACTCCTTCGCCACGCGCAGCATCCCCTCCACCACCGACTCCGGGATGCCGTGATTCGTCACCTATATATATACAGTAGGTGATAGTAACCAGAGTCAGGTTGATCGACCTCTGCCGTAGCATCAAATATGACAGCTAGAGCTTGTGCACGTAAAATATGTACCATGAAGAACCCATCGGTCTCGCACGCGGCGCCGATGGCCTCGACGACCCTGCGGCGCCCCGGCCCGTCGAGATGTTTCAGGTCGATCAACGGAATGCCGCCGCCGGACTCGTGGTCAACTTTTGCGAGGTCCGGCCGATCTCCGACGGCTCTAATGTGGCTCGGTGGGACATGCTTTGACTGTGCCACCAGATCGCTAAGGAGAGGCCTGGCGATCGCCGGAGCCATCTTAATTTGTTCTAGTCTAGGAAAAGGTTGGACGCTGTGCGTGCTTGCTATCCAACTGCTTAGTATTGCCACTCGTGGGTAAACAATATGATCTGAGTGCATATTCAACACGGCCTTGCCCTTTTATAGGCAAAATGACGCACACACCGACGAACAATACACAACTCTCTAGCACATCTAGCCAGATGGCAGAAACTTTGAGAAGTAGTACAAATTGACTTTTGTTATTGGACTAGCCTTTGACAATCTATTCTAGGTACTGATCGTTCAGTGCAATCAATCAATTAATCGTACAACAGCTAGAGATCTTTTTATTAGAAAGAGCAGCTATAGGTTCGAGTTAAGAGATCTCCATCGGCACCTCCCAAATCCATCCAATAAGGTGTCAAGTGAGATCCCACCAATATCCCACTTCTAGTTCATTTGAAAAAATTTAGTTCAAAAATTCGGACCAAAATTTTTACTAGAAATTTACAAATGAACTAAAAATGGGACATTGGTGGGATCCCACTTGACACCTTACCATCCAATAGGACCAATAGAGTCTGGATCAATAAGGGCCCCGAGACACCTCCACCGGTCTAGACCTTCGAAAACTGACAGCTTCCAAGTACCCGCCCCCAAACTGCGGAGTCTGCTAGGGGAGAATGCAGCATCAAGCATGCGGGTTCGGGTTGTCATCCGTACATTGGCCACGTAGGTTTTAAATGGCGGCTCGATCCTCTCGTGTTTTAGGCGGCGCTGCCAGGACAACATAGCAAAACACGTCGTCTATGTTCAATCCGACGTGTCGGTTCCCCACCCACCCGCCACTTCCCGCCCACGACACGTTTTACCGCCGCTTCCCTCCTCAGTTTCCTACTAAGACTTCTCGGTTATAAATATGTCCGCCCACATACCATTATTAGGTTGGCGCCTCCCACGTCGTTAGCCTGATGGCTAACGACGACAAGGTTGACCCCTCTAATGTCGTCGGCCTAGCGGCAACCGCGACGACGAGGTTGGCCGAGCGATAAGGCTATCTTGGTAGATTGGCGTCTAATTTGGTTTATTTTAAATTTTATTTGTAATTTTAGTGTAAAACACGTTATAGCATGTCAATTTTCAATGAAGATGAGTCTTTATTCATTTTCTATTTTTTACGGCGCTGTTAGGGTAGCCTCATTATGTCGGACATGTGTCAAGCACCCCTGATAGCGGGCATATTTTGGGGGAGTGCTGGAAAAATAAAATCAGCTACACGTACATGGAGGTGCTCTAATAATTTGTAAGGAAGAGGTTCGATAGTCATTTTTTGACATATTTGTTCTGAACAAATCGTTGTCTCCAGCTCGGCACATGCGGGCGGTATCGAGGAATCTAAAGTTGCTGTGTCAAGTCTGTTTGGAGCCGGCGTGGATTTGGCAGCACCTGCAAAGTCCAAAGTTTAATCGTCAAATCATCTGCCATCTCTCTACAAAAGTTTGCATAGAATATGTATTTGTAGCAGCATAGACTAATATCTCTCGCTCTCATGTTAAACTAAACTACTCCAGTGGCCAACATATAGTTCCACAATATATGTATGCTACTACGAGAGTAGTATTTCATTAGCCAGAAGTGTCATGGGTTCGGCGTGGCCTGCTGAAGCTGCAAGAGCAGATCGGGCACCGCCGCACCGCCGGGGACGTCGGCACGCCAAGTTCTCACGCCGATCATGCTTTGGCAGTTTCCTATATCACAAATTGGTGAATACTTATCCGAGTATATATCCCACGCATTCCACGCTGCAGCCGCTAAACGAAAGGAAACAAAATAACAGCTAGCTACGCCCATCATGTGGAGTAGATGCCGTGGGGTGCCGGTGGCCGGCGCACGGCGCACCGACGTCTGGATCCACCGTTAGGTGTGGCCGGCGCGGCCGCTTATCACCGCTGCATGTCACTGCAGCACTATCGTCCCGTCTCGAAAAATATTGGCTGCAGCTCGTGACTGACGGAGGACGTCTCCAGAAGCTGATGCCCACGATCGATCGTGTTTATTTTTGCGAGAAGATGCCGATCGATCGACGCGCATGATGCCGATGCCGATGCCCATGGTGGCGTCAGCGTGCCTGACGTCGGCGTGGTGACTTCATCGGTGACCATCATCAGCCTACGCGAGCTAGCGGCATGGCAGCCGCGTCACCCCCGGGTATGGGAACTGGAACCAATTTCTCCTTCCCCGTCATGGATAGACAACACGTTCTCCAACGCCAAATTGTACATTTCAACGCAAAAAAAGCCCTCGTCACGCTTGACTCCGACGCCCGAATTGCGGTGGGTAATTTTAACACGGCTGGATGTAGTGAGATGTCGATCGAGCTTTAGGTAGTTGGGTAGGTTCATCTGTTTGTCTGTTTCTGTGATTTGGGTTGTTGGCTCTGCTAGTGCTATGTGGAAGACAGTTCTATTTGTTGAACCCGGGTGCAATGCCAGGCAAGTTAGGCAGGTCGATGCCGAATTCTCATCTGGTGCAAGAGGCCTTGCACGGTGGAATTACACTGAGCTCACCCTAGACACGGCATGCACTAGCTTGCAAACAAAACGTACTACCTTCTACTTTCATCTTTCTTTCTGAGGGAAAAAGTATAGCTAAATCTAATGAGTTGCTTTATCGTATCAAAGAATCAAAAGCTTTTTTTGTCAAGTCACATACACAATTGGTAGCTAAAAAGGAAACGAAGAATAATCCAATTACAAAAGCAAAGAACCTTGCTTTCTCGCCTTCCTGAGTTTCCTCCATGCTAAGTGGCAAGAAAGTTACTTAGATTCGGTCCCCTTAAATAGTATACTTATTATAAAAGACTTGATAAAAGTAGGAGGAGCACGATCACGGGAGAAACTTGCAGAAAAAAATAGAATCGTCAAGCCCAAAGTCGAGGAATGGCACAATATGCATCCTCATTGACAGATACATCATCCTACGCGGATACAATTGAAACATAACTGTGGTTTATGCCAACTTTGTAAGAGGGTGCCGGAGACCGCGGCGCACCTAATGTTTCAATGTAGGTACTTCAGTCGCATTTGGAAAGGACATGTCGACTGGCTTCGAGTGGATGACTTGGAAATGGACAATTGGAGCAACTACAACTCCGTCCACGATTTGTGGTGCGCCATAGCGGGGGACATTGGGCAACAAAGAAAGGGCCTATCTTCCTTGATCCTTCTCGCCGCTTGGGAGATATGGAATGAGAGGAATGCGCGAGTCTTCAAAAAAATTGTGACGATGCCCAATGATGTCCTCGTATCGATTGAGAAGAATGTCGTTTTATGGGGCATGGCGGGTGCAAAATATTTGAGTGCATTAATGCCGTGAGAGTGATCCTTTATTGTATAAGAGCATCCATGCTCATTTGTAACTTATCTTAAAAGTCTCCATAATTAATGTACATGCAAAGCTTTTGCCTTGTTTCAACAATTGAAAGAGAAAAACTTGACATAATGTCACACAGGGACATAGAAGACTAACATTATGAGTTAAAGATTGATCTTCGATAAAAAAAATATTGATATTGCCTACAAAAAGCTTATCTTTCGTTATCTTAGATATTGCTAGCCGCACCCGGTTGACCACCACATTAAAATGATATTTAATGGCGATTGTAAGAAAGTCATATATACCTTATATTTGGGTAATACTCGGAGCCCATTCCAGCGCATTGATGGTATTTATGAATATATCCAGAAGTTTACTATATTGTTTTCACGAGCCACAAGTATAGGGGATTGGTCGTAGTATTTTCAAGAGAAGTGAAACCCATATTTATTGATTCGACAGAAGGGGAGCCGAAAAATACTTATAAGTCTTAGCAGCTGAATTGTCAACTCAGACACACCTGGAAAAGCACTAGTACCAAGATTGATGTGAGAGCAATGGTGCTAGAAAATACTTGTTAATACAAGTATGACTAGCACCAGAAAATACTTGATGGCCATAGAACAATAAAGTAGGAGCAATAAAAGTAACAACGGAGGCAACAATAATTAAAGATTGGATTGGGTTCATAGTTACACTAGAGGTAACTCTCAAACAAAAGCATGTGTTGGGTAAAACAATTACATTTGGACAATTCATAGAATTGAAATAACATAAGACAAAACAAAGCATCTAGTCTATAAAGCATAGTAGGAATGTATTCCATATTTAGTTGTACGTGCTCGAAAAGAGAAACTTGCACAACATTTTTTGTCCAACCATCCCGTTTTCAGCGGGGCCCATTCCGGGAACCACATGGTAATTAAGGTGCTCCTTTCTAGAAGCACCGGAGAAAAGCATTAACACTCAATGTATACACGTAATCCTCAAGTTACGGCCATCCCCTTGGGTTGTGTCAATTTCTTTCACTTCGAGGCCTTAGGTTCCGGACAATAAAAGGTGCATGCAATTTGTAGATAGGATCTAACAAGCAATTATATTCATGAAAACATAAAATAAATTAAATCCAAAATCATGCCACTCGTGCACAAGTGACAAGCAATGAACACAAAAAGATTGCAGCAACAATAATTCATCATCATTATAGATACTGAAACAATTCATCGGATCCCAAAAAATACAACACGAATTACATCGGATTAATCACAATCATGTAGAGCAGCTCATGAGATTATTGTATTCAAGCACATGGGATATGGAGTACCAAATAACTACTGCCATAAACCCGTAGTCTAGCGGGGGACTACTCACGAACCATAATGGAGGCGGTGGAGATGATGAAGATGGCCCCGAGGATCCATTCCCCACTTTGGCAAGGTGTCAAAACAAAGCTTTCTGACACCCGAAACTAGGTTTTGCGACGACGGTGGCCTCAGGGTGTGTTTTTGGAAAAGGTCGGCGGTTTTAGGGTTTTCGCACCGGGGAGTATAAATAGGCGAAAGATGGACGCCATGAGTTGTGCCACCCCCTAGCGCAGGCCCACATCATGCGCCATGAGGGTGCGCCGCCACCTAGGTGGGCCCCTCTGTGAGCTCAGGCTGGGCATATTTCTTGATCCCGAATCCCAAATTTCCCGATCCCGGTCTCGAATTTCCTGAACCCGATAATCCCGAACATTTTTTCGGGAAGCTGTTCTGAAATCCTGAATTTAATTTGGAAATGTGTTGTTCAATCCCGAAAATCATGTTTAAACCGAAATAATAATAAAACCCAGAGGCCCATGTGAAACGTCAATCTTTTTCAGCCCAACCAAAACCCATGTACACTATGCCGACGAATTTGTGACCAGGCCCGGTCTTTTCCGCTAGTGGCCATCCAAACCAGCAACCACCCTAGTATGTCATGCACACCCTACCCTACTCGTCCAGCAAACCGAAGCCCATATACGCTGAGGTCTGAACTTCGGGAAATTCGGGATTTCCCGATCCCGATCCTGATTTTCCTGAATCTCGAATTGTCGGGAATCAAATTTTCTCATGTAAAATCGGGAGTCGGTTTGTGAATCCCGAACTTTATTTTTCCCGAATTTCACGTCCCGAAATTTCAAGAAATCTCGAACGCCCACCCTGACTGTGAGCCCTTTTGCGTAGTTGTTCGTCTTGAAGTAAAACTCTTCTCCGAATTTTTCTGTAATTTTCTATTAAAAAATACGAAAAGGTTTTTTGAAATATAAAGACTAAAGAAAACATAAACTGGCACTAGGCATCTGTTTAATAGTTAGCCCATAAAATTTTACCAAAATTATATATAATATAGTAGAAACATGTAGTAATGATTTAAAACAAGTATGGAACAATCAAAAAATATAGATACGTTTACGACGTATCATGTCTCTCCACCACATTGATATTTGAAATTATGCATATTTAGATCCATAATTTCTCATTTATGTGTAGCTCAAAATACAATGTATTTGAATCTGATACTTTACACGTTCATGGGATATAGTATTGGCTACGCGGATTATTTTTCAGCATTGGAACTCATAAGTATGAAGTTTTGATTTTTATTTATTTATTTAAAGGAGCACTTGATATCAGCAGCCAAAAGTCTCCACTCAAAAGATGATAACAATGAAGCCAAAATGCCAACGTGATTGAATGATATGGCACGGACGTCACAGACTCTCTCTTTTCTTCTTGCATATGCTTAGATTTCTCTCGTCCCTGTGTACACGTAATGCTCTGTGGAATCGATGAAGACGCCAAATATAAAACCACCGCTCTTGAAAGAAAGGAGTGGATGGCGAATAATGATGATCTGCATGATTTTTAAAACCTCTTACGTGAAAAACACCGGTACTATATAAGAGTTTCATACTGTTAAGTTCCACGTGCATGAGAAATGAAACCACAGCACTGTTCCTTGGGCGGTGCCGCAATTTCATTTGTTTACGAGCACCCAGCAGCATCTCAGAACTACAGAAAAGGAGGCCTGGATAAAGGACGGGCTGCGTGAAAAGGGCTTTTAGTGCCCGGTTCAGTGAAGCATTTTTTTTCTTCCAAAACCCACATTTTAACATATAAATACCCCCCCCCCCCCCACCCACCCAAATAATAATATATTGATACATATAGATGTCTAAATACACGGAGCAATTTTAACTAAAATATAGTATCATCTATGATCACAAAAAAGATAAATGTAGGGATCAAAATCGAGTTTTTCCTTTTCATATCCACAAACTTGTGATTTTTTACTAGCTGAAATATAATGAATTTATAGCGAAACGTTGTAGATATATAGGTAGCATTAATATGTATCCACCTAGATAAAAAAAGTAGGATTTTTTACGCATCCACATATCATTTTTTTCTAGAATACCGCACTCCCTCGAGCCAAGGTGCCAAACGCTGCACTAGGAGGCTTTTTAGATGTAGAGCTTCAGCAAGCTTGTCTTTTGAAAAGTTCAAAATTGACACTTACAAGTTACAATAAATTTGGAAAATAAATCTTTAATATAGTCCAAAATTGATTGCATTTAGGCTAAGCAAAAATTGCAAATGTGTAATTAAAGTGCGGTGAACAGTACACATTTTCAAACCTTGAAATATTATCATTTTTGTGTAGCCTAAAATGTCAATAACTTTTGCATGCAAATTTACACGCCTGTAGAATTCTTCATTATTTACATCTAGATTTTTTGTTTATAAATTTTAAAATATTACAAATGCTGATTTCAAGATTTTGAAACAAAATCTCCCTGGAACTCGGGCTCCATTTGTACATTCCCTTCCCTGAGCCAGCAGGACAACTTGCTACTAGCCTGGTAGCGAATATGGGCCATCATTCAATTAATGTGCAAAGAAGTACTGTAAGATACTGAATCAGCACGGGCCACCTCACTAGATCAAAGAACAGTACGACTTTTGGCCCAATAACCTACAACTTATATCCATTCTATCCAGTGTTCAACCCAAAGACTATACAGGCCAATTATGTAAAACTTCTTCAGATCTCATTAAAAATAGTAAAACTTGGTAATATTTATAGGCCGCTCGCTGTGCTCCGTTCATTTATTATACTTCAAGTCCCTATGTCATCTTTAAAAACGTTTCTAGCTAAACCATTCTTTTCAGTTAAGAGAAAAAAATGGCAGCGACGGAAAATATTGGACTTGTAGCTCAAGGGGGAACATCAGCTGCGGGCATTACTTTTGCAACCTCGAGCCACATCATTTTCATTCGTCTTGGCAAAATTTCGATCGGCCTAATTCGGTAGAGAGCAGGGTAGTTTGTTTGTTTTTCAGGATCCTGTAACACCATATATGCGATGGTATGTATGAGAGCATCTCAACCAACGTTTCCAATATATTTATTAGAACCCCAACACATTAGCAATGGTTTTGTCGGACAAGTATAATACTGCGTATGATAACCCCGCAGCGGCCCACTCCACAGGGACCGAGTGTGATGGCAGCAGCGACAACTATCACCACGTCGAATACCCACATGTCGGCCTTGTTTGTTGTTAATTCATAATGTGTCGAAACGGTTAGTGCGGGCGGTGGCGGTCGTTCAGGTTTAGTTATGACGCGCAATGGCCCCCTGACGAGCACATTTGCGTGTCGTCGGCCTAATGGCCCTGGAACCATCACCAGTGTTATGGCGCTTCCCACGTGCACCAGCTCCCACCGCCGCTTTATGAACATAGCTCGCATCCGTACCTTCTGAACTCTTCATTGTTGCTCTCCCATCTTCATTCCTCTCTCATCCATCCACTACCTCGCTCGTGGTGTGAATGGCCAACCACGACGAAGCATCTACACTACCTGCCTCATGAAGGACGAGGTTTGTGGTGGCCGATAATCGCTCATCGAGCCCACGGGCATGCCTCAGCCCCAGCCCCCAAGGTTAGAACATCATCCTCAGAGGTCACGCCATCCCTCCTGATTAATAGGGGAGTGGCGAGCCGCCATTTGGGATCATCGGCAACGCCTCACGCCGGAGTAACTAGCGGACCCGAAGCACTCTGAGGGCACCTCAAGCTAGTCGAAGATCATCAAGGCAGAAGGCGGCTGCCGACTATTACAAGGGCACGACACCCCGCGCGCTTCCGCGCTATGGTTCCATACACTGATGGCCCGTAGAAGGTGACGTGGATCGGTCACCCCCCCCCCCCCCCCTTTCATTGCGCTCCTCCTTGTGCCTAGCGACCATGTAATCGTGCTCCTCCTCCTCCTCGCGGAAAGTCGATTTATGGATGGAATCAAATATGTAGTACCCCACGACCCCGCAGTCACACGCTTCGATTCCGCGTATCGTACTGAAGGATAAACAACCCTCGTCGTGGCATGCATCTTCCTCGTGCGCGCCGCCTCCATCCTTCGTCAAGGTTATGGAGAAGTAGCCCTGGCTACCGCAAAGGCCCGACGACATTCTCCTTCGGAAGTCATCACCCTCATGCTAGCGCGTGGGGGAGCCTCCCTTTGGCAAGGTCAAGGGACCGGCTCTACCTCGACCCCAAGAAGCTGAAGAGAGCGCGTCGTACCGCCGTGAAAAGAATACGACGAAAGAGGCCTACGAGGAGGAGTATCGGCGACATCTCGCCATTGTGTGCAAGTTGTCATTTGATATGGTGCAACCGGTGCTGGTTGAGTACGACAAGGCCTAGCCCGCAGTGGATTGTGGGACTGTGATGGTCCCTGACGACGAAGACGGAGGGGACGACCAATACTCGTAGATTGCTCAGCATACGACCTGTTTTACCACTACTAGGATTAGGTTTAGTTTAAATTTTTGTTCTAATTTGTAAAATATATATATCGAAATATGAATGAAATTCGTCGTTATTATCTATATGTAAAAGGAAATAATCATGAGCACACGCACTCTGTCATTAATAATAGAGAAAACTTACCACAGCACTAGAGAGACTGGATTA
This sequence comes from Poa annua, assembly GCA_026929855.1. Taxonomy (NCBI): domain Eukaryota; kingdom Viridiplantae; phylum Streptophyta; class Magnoliopsida; order Poales; family Poaceae; genus Poa; species Poa annua. The sequence continues at coordinate 82,037,022 of CM049433.1, forward strand.
TTAATCCTGCAGCGGGGGCCCACCGCTGCACAAGTGGGCCAACCCACATAGCGCAACCTCAACAACGGAATTGAGCCGGGACGGTGAGGGGAGGAGGCCTGTTGATGAAACCAGCGGCGCATGCATGCAGCGCGTCCGCGTCCGCCCATCTCGCCTACCGCGGCAGCTCTCACCTGGGCCCCCAGCAGCGTACGCCTGACGCTGCCGCTGCCACGTAACCCGGTGGCCTGCCATGCCATGCCATGCATGGCCTCGCCTTCGGAACACGCCGGCCCACCTACCTGCGCCCCGCCACTGTGCATCTGCAAGTGCTTAACGTTGCTACGTCTTCTGCAGCCTGCTGCATGCATTGCTTCCGCGGAATACCGAAATCAGGTAAGGAGGTCATCAGAGCTGAGCTGCAGCATACTCCTTCCGTTCTTGAAAAAGTGTACATCAAACTTTTATACTAAGTCAATGTTTTAAAACTTTGACCAAATTTATAGAGAAATATAGCAAGAGAAATGCTCCTGTGCTTTCCTGGAAGTTTTTTGCACGAATCTTAAAGCATCTTGATGGCTGTGATTAAGTTCATATGAGGTCTAGAAAGTGATGTAAGAGGAGTACTAACTAGGTGGGGTTAACACCCCCAATCTCCACCCCTAATCACGGCCATTGACGTGCTTTAAAATTCGTGCAAAATAACTTCGAGAAAGCACAGGAGCACTTCTCATATAGCAATATGTATGATATCAAATTGATATATTTTGAAACTTTATTTCAAGACGAATCTACCTATAGTAATTAAGTGCCATAAATGTTGTTACATTTTCCTATAAAGTTAGTCAAATGTTAATAAGTTTGACTTACTATAAAAGGTATAAGTACACTCTTTTAATGACGGAAAGAGTACATGTGCATTGCATATCAGTTATCAGAACACCATGCTGGTTATCTCGAAGTTCTACATCCTCAGATCACTCTTATGTTGTGTAATCAAACAGAGATAGACTTGTTAGCTGACTAACATAGAAGGTCCTAGTTTGAATCATGGAATCCCTTCTCTCCACAGAAGACCCCTCTTTGGGAGTAACCTAAAATACATTCAAGGACGAAGTGCTTGGTACATGGCACATAAAAACCCCGTTCGGTCCTTCCGGGTGGATGTTATTCACCGCTCGAGTTCAGCCTCATTGATCCTATGGTTCACCCATCGACCGAGTGATGCAGAGGCGGGCATTCGCCTTTTTGAAAAAAAAAGGGTAACCAGATTGATGTACTTATAAATTTGGTACTTATTTTTATTATTCAACGAAAAGCTAGCTGGACAATTGACATAAATATAGTTTAATCAACTTGATATTTACTTATGTTGTGTCGGTTTGTTATAGTCTATATATTGGACTGGTACCATTAACTGTAACATGAACTTTTGCTTAAGAGTTGAGATGTCGTTAATATTACATTTGTTAATTTATAAAGCTAGGGATATATAAATATTTGATAGTATATCTTGAGGCAAATATACACACAATTATTTCAGGAATATTAACATTTTGAAATATTAGCATAAAAGTTGGACTAGAGCTATGTCTGAAACATTATATTTTTTTGCACCCAAGGAAGTAAGACTACCATAAATAAAGCACACGATACTAATTGTGGCAGTCATATTACATATAATTTTTGATTGTGGAATCGGCCGACAATTTGAAGTGTGTAAATAATAAGTTTTATGATATATTTCTTCAAAACATACAGGAGTCATTGTTTTTCCGAAAATCATAAACTTCTCATAACTTGAGTGTATTGTGACAGGTAGGCCTAGGGTTAGGTGTTAAAACATCACGAAGGACATATCTTCATACACTTTTGGCTAGGTAAAAGGCAGCATATATTCCATCACTGCTACCCAAGGACCAATTGACTATTCACCAGATTTTGGATCTGGAATTAGCGCAGTCCAAAGAGATATATCTGGACCTAGACCTAGGAACCCTACACGATTTTCACAAATGATCTATTTTTTTTATAAATAATAACTTTGTTGAATTTACAAAAAAAAAATTGCCCCTAGCCTCTAGATCCGCCTTGTGCGGCAACTCGGTTTTTCTAATGATAGACATGTATACTAGGTAACAGGAACAATCCATTAATTTGTACTACAGACCAAAACTCTTTCTGAATAAGTTTTACAGAAAACTTGTCTAATTTTCACAAAACTACACCAAAGACAGCAATTTTTACATGTCAAAACTGATGAACCATTGATATATAACTATGGTTTTACTACAAAAAAAATTACAAGGACCACAAACAGTCTTCTGGAGTATTGCGTGCCAGGCCCACGTGTCAGGGCCAGGCTAGCCTTTTTAGGGGCTAGAAGCTTTTGCCTTGTTTCAACAATTGAAAGAGAAAAACTTGACATAATGTCACACAGGGACATAGAAGACTAACATTATGAGTTAAAGATTGATCTTCGATAAAAAAAATATTGATATTGCCTACAAAAAGCTTATCTTTCGTTATCTTAGATATTGCTAGCCGCACCCGGTTGACCACCACATTAAAATGATATTTAATGGCGATTGTAAGAAAGTCATATATACCTTATATTTGGGTAATACTCGGAGCCCATTCCAGCGCATTGATGGTATTTATGAATATATCCAGAAGTTTACTATATTGTTTTCACGAGCCACAAGTATAGGGGATTGGTCGTAGTATTTTCAAGAGAAGTGAAACCCATATTTATTGATTCGACAGAAGGGGAGCCGAAAAATACTTATAAGTCTTAGCAGCTGAATTGTCAACTCAGACACACCTGGAAAAGCACTAGTACCAAGATTGATGTGAGAGCAATGGTGCTAGAAAATACTTGTTAATACAAGTATGACTAGCACCAGAAAATACTTGATGGCCATAGAACAATAAAGTAGGAGCAATAAAAGTAACAACGGAGGCAACAATAATTAAAGATTGGATTGGGTTCATAGTTACACTAGAGGTAACTCTCAAACAAAAGCATGTGTTGGGTAAAACAATTACATTTGGACAATTCATAGAATTGAAATAACATAAGACAAAACAAAGCATCTAGTCTATAAAGCATAGTAGGAATGTATTCCATATTTAGTTGTACGTGCTCGAAAAGAGAAACTTGCACAACATTTTTTGTCCAACCATCCCGTTTTCAGCGGGGCCCATTCCGGGAACCACATGGTAATTAAGGTGCTCCTTTCTAGAAGCACCGGAGAAAAGCATTAACACTCAATGTATACACGTAATCCTCAAGTTACGGCCATCCCCTTGGGTTGTGTCAATTTCTTTCACTTCGAGGCCTTAGGTTCCGGACAATAAAAGGTGCATGCAATTTGTAGATAGGATCTAACAAGCAATTATATTCATGAAAACATAAAATAAATTAAATCCAAAATCATGCCACTCGTGCACAAGTGACAAGCAATGAACACAAAAAGATTGCAGCAACAATAATTCATCATCATTATAGATACTGAAACAATTCATCGGATCCCAAAAAATACAACACGAATTACATCGGATTAATCACAATCATGTAGAGCAGCTCATGAGATTATTGTATTCAAGCACATGGGATATGGAGTACCAAATAACTACTGCCATAAACCCGTAGTCTAGCGGGGGACTACTCACGAACCATAATGGAGGCGGTGGAGATGATGAAGATGGCCCCGAGGATCCATTCCCCACTTTGGCAAGGTGTCAAAACAAAGCTTTCTGACACCCGAAACTAGGTTTTGCGACGACGGTGGCCTCAGGGTGTGTTTTTGGAAAAGCTCGGCGGTTTTAGGGTTTTCGCACCGGGGAGTATAAATAGGCGAAAGATGGACGCCATGAGTTGTGCCACCCCCTAGCGCAGGCCCACATCATGCGCCATGAGGGTGCGTCGCCACCTAGGTGGGCCCCTCTGTGAGCTCAGGCTGGGCATATTTCTTGATCCCGAATCCCAAATTTCCCGATCCCGGTCTCGAATTTCCTGAACCCGATAATCCCGAACATTTTTTCGGGAAGCTGTTCTGAAATCCTGAATTTAATTTGGAAATGTGTTGTTCAATCCCGAAAATCATGTTTAAACCGAAATAATAATAAAACCCAGAGGCCCATGTGAAACGTCAATCTTTTTCAGCCCAACCAAAACCCATGTACACTATGCCGACGAATTTGTGACCAGGCCCGGTCTTTTCCGCTAGTGGCCATCCAAACCAGCAACCACCCTAGTATGTCATGCACACCCTACCCTACTCGTCCAGCAAACCGAAGCCCATATACGCTGAGGTCTGAACTTCGGGAAATTCGGGATTTCCCGATCCCGATCCTGATTTTCCTGAATCTCGAATTGTCGGGAATCAAATTTTCTCATGTAAAATCGGGAGTCGGTTTGTGAATCCCGAACTTTATTTTTCCCGAATTTCACGTCCCGAAATTTCAAGAAATCTCGAACGCCCACCCTGACTGTGAGCCCTTTTGCGTAGTTGTTCGTCTTGAAGTAAAACTCTTCTCCGAATTTTTCTGTAATTTTCTATTAAAAAATACGAAAAGGTTTTTTGAAATATAAAGACTAAAGAAAACATAAACTGGCACTAGGCATCTGTTTAATAGTTAGCCCATAAAATTTTACCAAAATTATATATAATATAGTAGAAACATGTAGTAATGATTTAAAACAAGTATGGAACAATCAAAAAATATAGATACGTTTACGACGTATCATGTCTCTCCACCACATTGATATTTGAAATTATGCATATTTAGATCCATAATTTCTCATTTATGTGTAGCTCAAAATACAATGTATTTGAATCTGATACTTTACACGTTCATGGGATATAGTATTGGCTACGCGGATTATTTTTCAGCATTGGAACTCATAAGTATGAAGTTTTGATTTTTATTTATTTATTTAAAGGAGCACTTGATATCAGCAGCCAAAAGTCTCCACTCAAAAGATGATAACAATGAAGCCAAAATGCCAACGTGATTGAATGATATGGCACGGACGTCACAGACTCTCTCTTTTCTTCTTGCATATGCTTAGATTTCTCTCGTCCCTGTGTACACGTAATGCTCTGTGGAATCGATGAAGACGCCAAATATAAAACCACCGCTCTTGAAAGAAAGGAGTGGATGGCGAATAATGATGATCTGCATGATTTTTAAAACCTCTTACGTGAAAAACACCGGTACTATATAAGAGTTTCATACTGTTAAGTTCCACGTGCATGAGAAATGAAACCACAGCACTGTTCCTTGGGCGGTGCCGCAATTTCATTTGTTTACGAGCACCCAGCAGCATCTCAGAACTACAGAAAAGGAGGCCTGGATAAAGGACGGGCTGCGTGAAAAGGGCTTTTAGTGCCCGGTTCAGTGAAGCATTTTTTTTCTTCCAAAACCCACATTTTAACATATAAATACCCCCCCCCCCCCCCCCCCACCCACCCAAATAATAATATATTGATACATATAGATGTCTAAATACACGGAGCAATTTTAACTAAAATATAGTATCATCTATGATCACAAAAAAGATAAATGTAGGGATCAAAATCGAGTTTTTCCTTTTCATATCCACAAACTTGTGATTTTTTACTAGCTGAAATATAATGAATTTATAGCGAAACGTTGTAGATATATAGGTAGCATTAATATGTATCCACCTAGATAAAAAAAGTAGGATTTTTTACGCATCCACATATCATTTTTTTCTAGAATACCGCACTCCCTCGAGCCAAGGTGCCAAACGCTGCACTAGGAGGCTTTTTAGATGTAGAGCTTCAGCAAGCTCGTCTTTTGAAAAGTTCAAAATTGACACTTACAAGTTACAATAAATTTGGAAAATAAATCTTTAATATAGTCCAAAATTGATTGCATTTAGGCTAAGCAAAAATTGCAAATGTGTAATTAAAGTGCGGTGAACAGTACACATTTTCAAACCTTGAAATATTATCATTTTTGTGTAGCCTAAAATGTCAATAACTTTTGCATGCAAATTTACACGCCTGTAGAATTCTTCATTATTTACATCTAGATTTTTTGTTTATAAATTTTAAAATATTACAAATGCTGATTTCAAGATTTTGAAACAAAATCTCCCTGGAACTCGGGCTCCATTTGTACATTCCCTTCCCTGAGCCAGCAGGACAACTTGCTACTAGCCTGGTAGCGAATATGGGCCATCATTCAATTAATGTGCAAAGAAGTACTGTAAGATACTGAATCAGCACGGGCCACCTCACTAGATCAAAGAACAGTACGACTTTTGGCCCAATAACCTACAACTTATATCCATTCTATCCAGTGTTCAACCCAAAGACTATACAGGCCAATTATGTAAAACTTCTTCAGATCTCATTAAAAATAGTAAAACTTGGTAATATTTATAGGCCGCTCGCTGTGCTCCGTTCATTTATTATACTTCAAGTCCCTATGTCATCTTTAAAAACGTTTCTAGCTAAACCATTCTTTTCAGTTAAGAGAAAAAAATGGCAGCGACGGAAAATATTGGACTTGTAGCTCAAGGGGGAACATCAGCTGCGGGCATTACTTTTGCAACCTCGAGCCACATCATTTTCATTCGTCTTGGCAAAATTTCGATCGGCCTAATTCGGTAGAGAGCAGGGTAGTTTGTTTGTTTTTCAGGATCCTGTAACACCATATATGCGATGGTATGTATGAGAGCATCTCAACCAACGTTTCCAATATATTTATTAGAACCCCAACACATTAGCAATGGTTTTGTCGGACAAGTATAATACTGCGTATGATAACCCCGCAGCGGCCCACTCCACAGGGACCGAGTGTGATGGCAGCAGCGACAACTATCACCACGTCGAATACCCACATGTCGGCCTTGTTTGTTGTTAATTCATAATGTGTCGAAACGGTTAGTGCGGGCGGTGGCGGTCGTTCAGGTTTAGTTATGACGCGCAATGGCCCCCTGACGAGCACATTTGCGTGTCGTCGGCCTAATGGCCCTGGAACCATCACCAGTGTTATGGCGCTTCCCACGTGCACCAGCTCCCACCGCCGCTTTATGAACATAGCTCGCATCCGTACCTTCTGAACTCTTCATTGTTGCTCTCCCATCTTCATTCCTCTCTCATCCATCCACTACCTCGCTCGTGGTGTGAATGGCCAACCACGACGAAGCATCTACACTACCTGCCTCATGAAGGACGAGGTTTGTGGTGGCCGATAATCGCTCATCGAGCCCACGGGCATGCCTCAGCCCCAGCCCCCAAGGTTAGAACATCATCCTCAGAGGTCACGCCATCCCTCCTGATTAATAGGGGAGTGGCGAGCCGCCATTTGGGATCATCGGCAACGCCTCACGCCGGAGTAACTAGCGGACCCGAAGCACTCTGAGGGCACCTCAAGCTAGTCGAAGATCATCAAGGCAGAAGGCGGCTGCCGACTATTACAAGGGCACGACACCCCGCGCGCTTCCGCGCTATGGTTCCATACACTGATGGCCCGTAGAAGGTGACGTGGATCGGTCACCCCCCCCCCCCCCCCCCTTTCATTGCGCTCCTCCTTGTGCCTAGCGACCATGTAATCGTGCTCCTCCTCCTCCTCGCGGAAAGTCGATTTATGGATGGAATCAAATATGTAGTACCCCACGACCCCGCAGTCACACGCTTCGATTCCGCGTATCGTACTGAAGGATAAACAACCCTCGTCGTGGCATGCATCTTCCTCGTGCGCGCCGCCTCCATCCTTCGTCAAGGTTATGGAGAAGTAGCCCTGGCTACCGCAAAGGCCCGACGACATTCTCCTTCGGAAGTCATCACCCTCATGCTAGCGCGTGGGGGAGCCTCCCTTTGGCAAGGTCAAGGGACCGGCTCTACCTCGACCCCAAGAAGCTGAAGAGAGCGCGTCGTACCGCCGTGAAAAGAATACGACGAAAGAGGCCTACGAGGAGGAGTATCGGCGACATCTCGCCATTGTGTGCAAGTTGTCATTTGATATGGTGCAACCGGTGCTGGTTGAGTACGACAAGGCCTAGCCCGCAGTGGATTGTGGGACTGTGATGGTCCCTGACGACGAAGACGGAGGGGACGACCAATACTCGTAGATTGCTCAGCATACGACCTGTTTTACCACTACTAGGATTAGGTTTAGTTTAAATTTTTGTTCTAATTTGTAAAATATATATATCGAAATATGAATGAAATTCGTCGTTATTATCTATATGTAAAAGGAAATAATCATGAGCACACGCACTCTGTCATTAATAATAGAGAAAACTTACCACAGCACTAGAGAGACTGGATTATTAATCCTGCAGCGGGGGCCCACCGCTGCACAAGTGGGCCAACCCACATAGCGCAACCTCAACAACGGAATTGAGCCGGGACGGTGAGGGGAGGAGGCCTGTTGATGAAACCAGCGGCGCATGCATGCAGCGCGTCCGCGTCCGCCCATCTCGCCTACCGCGGCAGCTCTCACCTGGGCCCCCAGCAGCGTACGCCTGACGCTGCCGCTGCCACGTAACCCGGTGGCCTGCCATGCCATGCCATGCATGGCCTCGCCTTCGGAACACGCCGGCCCACCTACCTGCGCCCCGCCACTGTGCATCTGCAAGTGCTTAACGTTGCTACGTCTTCTGCAGCCTGCTGCATGCATTGCTTCCGCGGAATACCGAAATCAGGTAAGGAGGTCATCAGAGCTGAGCTGCAGCATACTCCTTCCGTTCTTGAAAAAGTGTACATCAAACTTTTATACTAAGTCAATGTTTTAAAACTTTGACCAAATTTATAGAGAAATATAGCAAGAGAAATGCTCCTGTGCTTTCCTGGAAGTTTTTTGCACGAATCTTAAAGCATCTTGATGGCTGTGATTAAGTTCATATGAGGTCTAGAAAGTGATGTAAGAGGAGTACTAACTAGGTGGGGTTAACACCCCCAATCTCCACCCCTAATCACGGCCATTGACGTGCTTTAAAATTCGTGCAAAATAACTTCGAGAAAGCACAGGAGCACTTCTCATATAGCAATATGTATGATATCAAATTGATATATTTTGAAACTTTATTTCAAGACGAATCTACCTATAGTAATTAAGTGCCATAAATGTTGTTACATTTTCCTATAAAGTTAGTCAAATGTTAATAAGTTTGACTTACTATAAAAGGTATAAGTACACTCTTTTAATGACGGAAAGAGTACATGTGCATTGCATATCAGTTATCAGAACACCATGCTGGTTATCTCGAAGTTCTACATCCTCAGATCACTCTTATGTTGTGTAATCAAACAGAGATAGACTTGTTAGCTGACTAACATAGAAGGTCCTAGTTTGAATCATGGAATCCCTTCTCTCCACAGAAGACCCCTCTTTGGGAGTAACCTAAAATACATTCAAGGACGAAGTGCTTGGTACATGGCACATAAAAACCCCGTTCGGTCCTTCCGGGTGGATGTTATTCACCGCTCGAGTTCAGCCTCATTGATCCTATGGTTCACCCATCGACCGAGTGATGCAGAGGCGGGCATTCGCCTTTTTGAAAAAAAAAGGGTAACCAGATTGATGTACTTATAAATTTGGTACTTATTTTTATTATTCAACGAAAAGCTAGCTGGACAATTGACATAAATATAGTTTAATCAACTTGATATTTACTTATGTTGTGTCGGTTTGTTATAGTCTATATATTGGACTGGTACCATTAACTGTAACATGAACTTTTGCATAAGAGTTGAGATGTCGTTAATATTACATTTGTTAATTTATAAAGCTAGGGATATATAAATATTTGATAGTATATCTTGAGGCAAATATACACATAATTATTTCAGGAATATTAACATTTTGAAATATTAGCATAAAAGTTGGACTAGAGCTATGTCTGAAACATTATATTTTTTTGCACCCAAGGAAGTAAGACTACCATAAATAAAGCACACGATACTAATTGTGGCAGTCATATTACATATAATTTTTTGATTGTGGAATCGGCCGACAATTTGAAGTGTGTAAATAATAAGTTTTATGATATATTTCTTCAAAACATACAGGAGTCATTGTTTTTCCGAAAATCATAAACTTCTCATAACTTGAGTGTATTGTGACAGGTAGGCCTAGGGTTAGGTGTTAAAACATCACGAAGGACATATCTTCATACACTTTTGGCTAGGTAAAAGGCAGCATATATTCCATCACTGCTACCCAAGGACCAATTGACTATTCACCAGATTTTGGATCTGGAATTAGCGCAGTCCAAAGAGATATATCTGGACCTAGACCTAGGAACCCTACACGATTTTCACAAATGATCTATTTTTTTTATAAATAATAACTTTGTTGAATTTACAAAAAAAAAACTGCCCCTAGCCTCTAGATCCGCCTTGTGCGGCAACTCGGTTTTTCTAATGATAGACATGTATACTAGGTAACAGGAACAATCCATTAATTTGTACTACAGACCAAAACTCTTTCTGAATAAGTTTTACAGAAAACTTGTCTAATTTTCACAAAACTACACCAAAGACAGCAATTTTTACATGTCAAAACTGATGAACCATTGATATATTACTATGGTTTTACTACAAAAAAAATTACAAGGACCACAAACAGTCTTCTGGAGTATTGCGTGCCAGGCCCACGTGTCAGGGCCAGGCTAGCCTTTTTAGGGGCGGGGCCCACTCCAGCTATCGCAAACTAATTTGATGGTTAGATGGATGGCATCTTTGAACAGTGGGTTGGCCACTCGCTCTTTCTGCTGAGCCGTCGTTTTCAGTAGTTTCGATCGGGGGGTCGAAAACAATTCAGAGATCTCCTCCAGTCCAGTCAGTTATCCGCCCATGCATTCGGCGAAAGCTCTGAACTTTCTCCATCTCAACTCAACTCCACACACAAGGGCCGGCGTGACGAGGAAGCGCCATCATATCATTGTGCCTGATGCTTCTATCCATCTACTATCTCGATCGCCGCTACATCCACATCTCATCGATCTCAGCCTTTAACCTTGTGCATGCTGTCCATGGCAGCAGCAGCATGGGGCTTTGTCTATCTTCCATACGACTTTGTCTCTTCCGTCTCAGCCTCCTCTCTCTCTGGTCACCTCCTGCCCCCTCCATGCATCCATCCATGGCTGCAGTTAACCTTGCACGCGTTAAATCTCAAGGAGACAATTTAATCCATGCCACATCGGATCGTCCGTTGTGTCATTAGCTAATACATAAGTAATCAAGGACAATCAGCTAGCCAGCCAGCCAGTTAGCCTAGGTGTCGCATCCAGTGCCACATCTTGACTGGTTTAAGTAAGTACACCGATCGCTCGCCTTTGCCATGTGATATCGTGTGGTTGCCGTATAGAGTTTCAATTATTTACGTACACAAACCGAGCTTTCGATGAGGCAAAGCTAGTAGCTGCAGCTAGTTTACTTGTTTCCGTCACATCAGGATGGGGATTAACCTGTGAGCTAGTCGTCCAGGCGGACATGTGATAATAAAGTCACAAAAAATACTGTCTGGACGAATCTAAACATGAGCATAGGAAGTGCACTGTCACACGATCTAATCTAAACAGCCACATCAGGCCGCTCCTGGTCCACAGCCAGTTTGTTAAGGCAGACATGGCCAGATTTAGGCTTCCTCAGATAAAATGATCGAAAAATTACGAGGCTGTAGACACATATTACTGCACGGATGGTACTAATATCATCAGTTATTGGCATGTCTATACCCAGTACATACATGCAAATGAGAAAGCTGTTGCTAGGTAAGCAACTGGAGCAAGCAAATTAAAGCTGCGGCTAGCCTGAGGCCGAGACTAGTTGTCTTGGGCATGGACTAGCAATAGCTAGGCAGTAGATAGGAGTAGCTACCACTGCCTTCCTTTTGCAGTTTTAGCCTCTGCCGTCGATCAGCTCATGCATGCCGCGGCAGCTCTTTTTGTGTGTTTTCTTGGAGCTAGCATGCGGCCGCAAAAGGCTGGGGCACTTGTCGCAGAGATGTTGGTCCTTCCCATGCCTGGCTCATTTCGGACGTCTAGGATCAAGTACGGTGCGCCACGGATTTATGTCGTAGATAAAGACAATGGGTACGTACTACTCCCTCCGTTTCGTATTAGTTCGCGTTCTAGGTTTAATCCAAGTCAAAATTTATCAAATTTGACCAATGATATAAGAAATAATATGAACATCTATAATACCAAATGCATATACTATGAAAGTATACACTATGATAATTCTAATAATGTAGATTTTATATTGTAGAAGTTGATATTTTTTCTAAAACATTTGGTCAAACTTTTAAACGTTTGACTTTGACTAAACACAGAACGCAAACTAAAATGAAACGGAGGGAGTACTGTATACTAGTAAAAGCACAAAAGCTCCTCATCGTCATATGTCAATGCAATGCATGCTCCCCTGTCAATTTAAATTTACTCGCGGCAGCGGAAAAATGTACTGTACATGGTAGGTCGGAACATATGGTTAACAGTTATTAGAGGTCAGATGACCTCGCTCAAGACAAATATGTAAGACAATGGCTAGAGTATCACGCACACTGGATGTTTCAATGATGGCATTTTAATCTTTTACACGGTGCTCTTAGAGAGACGGCAGCACGGGGCTATGATGCATTTGTGTGTGCTGCCGTCCACGAGGAAGAAGCTGCCCCGCCACTGTGATTGGGGAGTTGATTTTGGACTAATTACCGAAAAATTATGTTCGACCAATAGATATGTATAGTCCCCGGACATGTATATTTATGCATGCCTTATTTTTCATTAAAAACGAGCTGAATTTAGGAGTCTAACGCACCTTTTCATCTCCTCCATCACCCGATCATAAGTCTCGGCATACTCTACTCTATCCGAAAATTGGCACCAATCTATGTCCAGCCGGCCAGTTGTAATGTTTCTTAAGGACCTGCCCGTTAGGGTTACACTGTGTTAATTTTTCTTCTTCATAAAAATATCTCCGATTTCAGCACTGGAATGAGACCGAGGAGTCATGCACGTTCCTGATTAGTGGTACTGGGAGCTACATTAGGATATGGATTCCCTTGGCTGCAACATAAATAAGAAATACAAACTTAGCTATGGGAGACGTGGAGACCACACGAATTGTACGAACAAAATCATACTGTGACGGCACAAGAGACAGTTCAACCAAATGTGCCATGCATGCAGGACCTGGCAGCAGCCATAGTTATAAGAGATCAGAAATCCAGTCAGAAATATAACACAGAAATATGATATTAAAACCTGTCTCGCATAGTAGAAATTAACTGCTCTGTGGTGTAGTACTGCATAGCACGTCAGCAGCTGTACGTTCACCTTGTCTTCCTTTCATCGCACATTCTCTCTCTCCCCTTGTTACACACCACAGTATAACATGTAAACTTCTCAGTGTGTTTTATCAATTCAGATGACAGGCAAACGCAATAGGAAACTAAATGTAGAAATTTCTAGGTATAAGGCCATGCACGTTAATGGAATCAATATGGCACAAGATACCTTCTTAAATTGCACATAGATATCGCTCAAAAGGACAAGCTACATGAAACATTATTCAATATGCATGATTGTCACCTGTGATAACTTATTTAGTGCTTCTATTAAGTAAACGCACGAACCATTCGGCCTCAAGCAAATCACAATGTGGTATTGTATTCCACTCATAGATCCATATGTGTTAGTTCGTATAAACTTAAGTAGAACTACACAATCCAATGATCAGTCATCTTAGTTATAATTGTGCTAACTTGAATCTTATTATTTTGACTAGTAGATGAAAATAAAACCACACATGATTTTGTCCACAATGGCATGCGGCTTATATTCTATTAACAATGTGAAGATATATTTCATTATAGCTTTTGTTGGATTTATTGCAATAGACCCTTTTGCTATGTATGGACAAACATAAATAACCAGAATATAAGTGAAGAATATCTATCAAATAAACCGAAATAACCAGATGCAATTTTGTTTTTGCTGAAATGACTATAACGTAGTGGTTACATGGCATATCAAATATTTGACACAAACGAGTTATAGAAGTAATATATGGAGCAGCAAGTGAATATGGTGACACTATGTCGTAGTTCAGTCTTTCTTTGCTACGTAGCCATAAGATACATATGGATACTGAAACTAAAACACTAGGTGGCCGGTCTGAACAACTAAAACACCATACATATCTTCTATATATGTAACCTTAATGTAGTAATTAATATTATATATCAAACTATTCTAAACTGACAAATATCTATCGAATTAATCTAACATGACAATCTTTTTTTCTCCGAGAACAGGCAACCAAAGGTTGCTTATCTTTGTATTAATACCGAGCACATGATTTTACACAGTGAGTATTACCCACGCCCACATCAACAGATGCCATATTCTGAGTTGTCATATAACAACTCCGAACAATCTTGATGGAACATTTTTTCATCGTGAAGCGTGATAAATATATTTCAGATCTATAATTCTCCTGTTCTGCCAGTTAGTCTAGCTTTCATGCATGGTACTTCATAGATGTCTACCTTTTTTTTAAGTGTCAAAGGATTTTGAAAACAAACGCAGGTGGACTGGAAGGTTGGTGTGTGAACAATGATAAGATTTCTGCTAAAGATGCTACGCAGGTTGTAAAACAGCCAGGGATTATAATTGCTAATTATAATACCCTTGTCATGTTTACCAACATCTGGATTTAAGATTTGCATAAACACGAAAGTGTTTGACAATAGATCTTAAGCGTGAGAATAGAAGTTTCTCAAACATATTATGTTTGAAAAGTTAATGGAAAATTGATGGATTAAATAGGCTGAGATAAATGTATGAAAGATGTTTGAGGTACTAACTTATGTTTCAGCAATCCCGGCAAGGGGCAATGCCTGTTCATGAAGAAGAGAATATATGTACAATCATTTTGGCATGTTATGAGTACTAACTTGATTATATGATAACAGTAAATTAACCAAAGAACAATTTCCCGATGTTTGCAATGTAGATAATCATAACAAAGTACAATATTGACATGTATTAAAAGGTACAAGGAGGTGCTACGGAGTACTATCTTTGCTATATACTACTCCTTAGCTGGAATATACATTCAACAATGATATGTTTCTACGCTATTTTGCACGACGGAGACCATCAGAACAGAAAACATGCATTAACCTCGAGCCCAAGGTACATCAAAACTATGATATCTAATTGCAGGTGTTCTGATTTGAACTGCATGGGGCATGGGCTGAGAGTAGCATACTTAAGTTTCGAAAACATAAAAAGTAGACATCGTGCAAACATAGAGCAAGAACAAGCAGAAACATGCATTTAGTGAATTAGTGATATACTCTCCTCCCTCTCGTCCTTTTTTTCACTTCCAAATTAACCCTCATTCCTTCTCCAGCTTACAATGGACCAAAAGTACTTTCGTTAGAAGGCACAGCATCTATATATCTATTCTGGCCATGCCGGTGCTAAAGGATCCCCTTCCTACACCTTCCTAGTTATGGATACCTATTGCGGAGTCAGTACGTGGCCTTGCCTCCATTGCACCCAGCAGCAAGCGTACACGCCGTACCTACTCACTGCAGTGAAAAGGAGAAGAGGGGAGCAAATTAATTGTATATAGAGCCCTTTCTCTTTCTGAGTTCTGACTGCCTCACACAGAAAGGACAAGGATAGGAGAGCGAGGAAGACGTACTACTCCAAGCGATGTACATATACGCACATCTCACTGTTCCTACTATTACAGCAACAGTCGAGCCAGTACTGAGGTCCCTCCTCCCTCCATAAATTTTTAACAGACGTACCCAGTGCACACCCCCTCTTTACAGACTGCCAAGAACATAAAGAACTCTTGGAGTGTATACCACTCAAGGCCCAGACAAACCAAACTAGACGTATAATTTGGCCCACCCTATATATATGGGGGTTAATTTCCAGTTTCCGATTGGTAAAACCAGCAACAGAAATTCCTTGTATCTGCTTTGTGCCCAGTGTATGTGATTTTTGCCATTATGATCCACCCGATGATGCATATGGAGTATGGTATGGTAGAGGAACTATCAAAAAACTGAAGCACAGATTAAAAGCAAGAATGCCAAGCACATAAATGTAAGACAGGATTTAAGCAGTACTAACGAAAAGGAGTATAGGAATTTAAGGATCTGTCTGAAAGATCAGAAATAGAGGATCTGACCTGCAATGCTCGTATGTAGCTTGTTCAGTGTCTGCTGGCATCGGCTAATCCGCCGTCAATGCCTTCGCCACGCTATGCTTTGTGAGCAGGTTGAAGCTTCAGTACGTCTAGGGTAATGATCACTCAAATAGGGAGGGATATATATATATATCATACTGCACTCGTGTTCATATGATTCAGATCTTGGCAGAATTGCTGTGGGTGTGTGCTAAATTTGGTGGCGTGTTATCATATGTAGGTGCAAATGGAATTGGTCTACCAATCTGACGAGGACCGATCAATTAGAAATGGAGAAAATATATAGCACCGAGATATCAGACGGAGAGGAATCTGATTTGAAACCAAATAGCAATGCATGAAGAATTGATTGAGTCGCCTAATTTCTCTCTATATATATTAATTCTCAAACCAACACCAAGAATTGGAATGGCCAAAACAAAAGCGAAAACAAAATGTCAAATGCTGCCTCCTATCAATGTTATAAGATGGAATCGCAAAATTAAAGGTGGAGAAGAAGAAAAAGAAGGTGAAAAACTTAAGAAGGAATTGTTGAACTTTCCTTGGCGCGCAGTACTGATCTCCCGATCGATCGAGTTGGTTCACAGATCGAGATCCAAGGAGGAATGCGCTTCTCGCTTGGAGGATGAGGATGAGGAGGGCGAGGAGGCGGCAGATGACTCCGCTGCACCGGCGGATCCGTGCTGAGGCAATTCCAGCGACCTGAATGGCATGGGCCTTTGCCATCCGGGCATCCGCAGCGACAATGCGTTGGCATCGTTGCTCGACTCGCCGGCCTGCAGTGGGTTGTTGAGGTTGACTCCGAACAGGCGCACGCGCTTGGCGGCCGCGGTGGGGCTGTTGACGAGCGGCACAGAGTCGAGGACCATGGGCATGGCGAGCGTGGCCGCGGGGATGGGTTGCACCGGCGCCACCGCAATGTGCATCGGAGGAGGGTGTTGCTGGTGCTGTGGAGGCGGCATGTGCGCGTGCGGAGGCAATCCAGCGGAGGAGCCGAAGTAGAGCACTTGCTGGGGCCTGGGCGGGCCGGCGGCATTGACGACGTTGCGGAAGTCGAAGCCCTGGCGGAGGCGGTGGTGCTCGTAGAGCGTGGCGGGAGGTCCGGGCGGCATGAAGAAGCCCCCGGCCGCCGCGGCGCCCCAGGGGCCGTAGGGCGAGGCGCCTGCCGTCATGGGCAGGCCGCGCGCGAGGCGGCCGGCGGCGTGCGGCCCGTCGGCGCGCCGCTTCCAGTCGATGAAGAGTCGGTCGCGCGTGGCGTCGGCGGCGCCGCGGGAGAAGGAGACGGTGTCCCCGGCGTCGAGGCGCTTCTCCTTGACGAAGCGGCTCCATCCCTTGGTCATGACGTAGCTCTGGCTGCTGTTCCAGTAGGAGTAGCGGAAGCGCCAGAGCTTGGCCCCGCGGTCCTCGAAGCTGAGCAGCAGGCCCTTGTCGCTGGCCGCCGCGGCGTCGAGCGGGAAGTACTTCTCGGCGTGCTGCTTCGGGATCACCAGGCGGTTGAGCTTGCCCACGTCGCTGGGCGTGACGACCTTGTCGAACATGTGCTCCTTGTCGATCACCTCCACGTCGGCGTCGGCCGTGCCGCTCCCCGACGCGCCCGCGCCGTCGCTCGAGCGGAAGGGGGAGGCCGACACGGACGCGGAAGCAGCAGCGGAGGGGGAGACGGAAGTCGGGGAGGCGGCGGGCGTCATGAAGGAGATCTCACGCGGGGATGGCTCCTCCTCCTCCTCGTCCATCTCCTGCTCCTCCTCCTCCTCGCCCTCTCTAGACATCCTGCTGCTGCTCGACGCGGCGGCGGTGAACTCCATGAGTGCCCCGCGGCGCGGCGCGGGCCTGGTCGTGGATCCCGGCCTCCCCCTTTACTCGATCCAGTGCGCGTTTGTGGTGGCGTAGATGCGGTGAGGCGGCGGCCGGGGCGGAGTGGAGGGCGAGCAGGGAGAGCAAAGGGAGGGGATCTATCCAGCCGAGTACGGTACGGGACGGACACGGTAGTATTTGTATATCTACAGAGTACGCCCGCGTGGCGTGGGTGTGTACGCGAACGAATTTGACCAGCTAGGACGACAGACAGACAGACAGACAGACAGAGGAAGGAGACGACGCGACGGGAAGGAATTCATGGGAGCATTGACCTGGCTGGATCTTGCGCTCCGTTTCCATCGGATGAGATCGATCGATCGTGGCGTGGGTAGGTGAAGGGGCGTGGTAATTAAGCACAGCAGCTGCTGTTTTTACTTGCACCATTGCTTGGGTAAAAGCTATCTAGGGAGAAAGCTGCAGTTGCGGTGGCGTTCCCAGTTCCCACAGGGGGGCTGGCTGGCTGGCTACCATAGAACTGGAAGATTCCTGGAAGGCGACCAGGGGGAGCCGACTATTGCATTGCATTGTTCTTCTGACGCACGGCTATGGTATTGGTCGGTCCTAATTTTTTTTTTTTTTTGAAGAGATCACAAACTTACAACCCAGGCACACAGGCCGCCTCATTAAAAACCCTCCAGTCCCCTTAGGTACCCTGGTAGGGAAAAGAGCGCGTCAGAAACCTGTGGCCTTCCCCGAGATTA
Source organism: Poa annua (assembly GCA_026929855.1). Taxonomy (NCBI): domain Eukaryota; kingdom Viridiplantae; phylum Streptophyta; class Magnoliopsida; order Poales; family Poaceae; genus Poa; species Poa annua. Next base: position 82,055,782 of record CM049433.1, read on the forward strand.
CAGATTCTTACAATCGTTTGTGATCATCGCCAACACGCAGGTCGGACCAGCATCATCTAACCCTCTCGTTTAGGGTTTAGGGCTCCGGCGGCGTTTCAAATCGCCCCGTGAGATTTTCGTGCGGCTTGTCCGATCCGTTCTCCAATCTTCTTCTCCTCTTGCCTGCTTGTTTCCCTCGGCAGGTTTGCAGGATCAATCTGGTTCCCTCTCCTCCCAGAAGACCTAGTTTTCTTCGGAGGTGTGGTCATGGCGGACGAACCGGAGGCTAGCTCGTCCAAAGGAACGGCGGGGAAGGAAATCGATGAGATGCTCCGGCATCTGGAATTGCGGGATGATGAGCTTGATGATGTGGTGATTGCCCCTGAGGTCATTGAGGAGTATCAGAAGGCAGCTCGGTGGCTGGCGATCGGTAAGGTTCACACCACGAGGTCATTCAGCGTTGATGCGTTGTTTGCAAAGATGAAGGCTATCTGGAACCTATCCAAAGATCCAATCTGCCGCGAAGCCGGGGAAAATCTCTTTATTTTCCAGATGCAATGCTTGGGTGATTGGAAGAAGGTGGTGCACCAAGGGCCATGGACTTTTCGTGGCTGGGCTCTTTTGATTGAGGACTACAATGGTTTGGAGGATCCTGAGAAAATTGTGTTCGGTGGTCTCCATGTTTGGGCTCAAATTCATGGCATCCCCGAGTTGTTTAGGAAATTAGAAGTGGTGGATGATTTAGCAAGGAGAGTTGGGAGAACAAAGGAAGTGCAGATGTCGCCAAAATTGTTCTTCGAAGGGAACTACGTGAGGATTCGGGTGAGAATCGAAATTGCAAAACCTCTGATGCGTTTTGTCTCTCTTGCTGTGCCGATTGAGGGCAGATTAAGGCTGACTGTCAAGTATGAGAAAATACCGTTTTTCTGTAAACGGTGTGGCCTCATTGGGCACAATCACGAGGAGTGTGGCGATGGCGTTTGGGATGACAAAGATCTGCAGTATGGCTCCTGGATGCTAGCTACTCGTCGTACTAACACTCAGGAACAAGAACCTCGGCGTTTTATTTCCCGGGTGCCAAGCCGTGGAGGTTGGGCTGGTAGAGGTGGAGCAGCTAATACATCCAAAAAACGTTCCTCAGATGATGCTATGCTTAGTGAAGGAGATGACACAGAGGACACAGCTGCGAGTCCGTTGAAAACAGCTCCCATGGCTCCGAAGGATCCTGACAGCAACCCTGCTGCTAGGAAAAAGCTTAATCTTGATGACTCGATCCAATGCTCCCCAGATGGGAAAAGCTCAGCCTGTGATGATGTTTCAGCTCCACTAGTCCCTCCCCCACCACCGGTCTATGTGAAAGCAAAAGACCGCAGCAAATTCCAGAAAACAGATACAAAAGAAAATGACATGGCAACATCGGCGGCCCCCAGCGTGGAGGTCCGCCGGGCCCAATGACAACCCTAGGATGGAACAGTCGCGGGCTGGGGCACCCGGCGACTGTTAATGAACTTGTCTGTCTTGTACAGACCCATAAGCCCAGCCTGGTTTTTATTTGCGAAACTAGGCAGTGTAAGGAAAGAGTGGAGAATCTTCGATTCCGCATCGGGATGAAGTATTGTTTTCAAGTTAAAAGAGACGGCAAAGGAGGGGGTATTGCTCTTTACTGGACTGAAGATATTCAGGTGGATCTCCTTTCTTTCAGTCATCGGCACATTGATGTCCACATTAGCGGAGGACCTTACGATCATATGTGGAGATGCACCTTTGTTTACGGTGAACCAAAATCTAGTGAGCGGCATCATATGTGGACTATGCTTAGGCGCATCAAGCCTCGGTCGGATAAGCCGTGGCTAATGATGGGTGATTTCAACGAAGCAATGTGGCAAGAAGAGCATTTCTCCCGCACAAAGAGATCGGAGAGATTAATGCTTGATTTCCGCGAGGTCCTATCGCACTGTGATTTACACGATATTGGCTTCATCGGATCCCCGTGGACTTTTGATAATAAGCAGCAAGGGGATCGCAATGTTAAAGTGAGACTTGACAGGGGTGTGGCAAGCCCGGCATGGTCATCTATGTTCCCGGATCATCGACTACGGCATGTAGTCTCCCCACGATCAGACCATTGCCCATTACTTCTCTCGGCTGAGGGTGCTTCAGGGGATAGACCTGCTGTCCCTATCCGCCGCTACGAGATCATGTGGGAGAGGGAGCCATCCCTTTCAGCTACGGTGGAGGAAGCATGGTCAAGAAGGGTCCCCTGCCAAAATCTGGGTGATATTAACTCTTCTCTACATGCAATGATGACAAGGTTATACGGTTGGAAGAAGACTCATTTCAAATCAGTGTCAAGAGAACTTGAAAAGATGCGTGTGCAGCTTGACAATTTAGCTCCGCTAACAGATGATGTAAGTGTTGCAAGCAAGACGGTACTTCTTAAAGAGATGGATGAATTACTATATAGAGAAGAGATCATGTGGATGCAACGTTCCCGTACTGCATGGCTTCGGGAGGGTGATCGTAACACCAAATATTTCCATCGTCGAGCCTCGTGGAGACAGAAGAAAAATTCTATTCGGCGGCTGAAACGTGAGGATGGCTCCTGGACTTCCGATACACAAGAGATGGAGGGGTTAATGAAGAATTTCTATCAGAATCTTTTTACTAGAGACGAGCATATTTCCCCGGAAATCATCACTGACCTGATTCAGCAATGTGTGGATGCGGATATGAATGAAAAGCTGTGCTCGGACTTCACCGAAAAGGAGATTAGTGACGCCTTATTCCAAATCGGACCGCTGAAGGCGCCGGGGCCAGACGGGTTCCCGGCCCGGTTTATGCAGCGAAACTGGGGTATCATGCGAGAAGAGGTGGTAAGGGCAGTCCAAAGGTTCTTCGTAGAGGGGGTAATGCCCGAAGGAGTAAATGACACAGCAATTGTTCTTATTCCGAAAAAGAATGACCCTGAGGAGCCAAAGGATTTTCGCCCTATCAGTTTATGCAACGTCACTTTCAAGGTGGTCTCTAAATGCTTGGTCCTAATTTTTTTCCTTACTTCTGTATCAAAACCTAGATACGGATCCGCGCTGCTGTCCTGTAGATGTGGAGCAACCGATCGACCTATATTATTAGCATGATGGTCACCTGATTGTCAATTACTCTATCCAAAATAAAAGTTTTTGTATGGGTTCGCCCTTTCCCCTGACCTTAGAGTTAGCTAGAGACCACCGGCTTTGAATTAGTGGTGGTCTGGTGGAGCAACACAGCTTGAAACTACATTAATATAGCAGTCTTAACGGTACTGGTGGTCCCTACTGGCAGACACGAACGAATCAAGTTGGTTGATCGTCAAGGACCGGCATATGGCCCGGTAGGCACCAGTAATGGCAACATATAGCCATACAATAGCTAATGTTCAAACCCGGTTCCCCTCCTAACTCCTTTCTTTCTTGGTGTATAACTCTTCAGAATTTTTGAGAACCCACCTTTCACTGGTCACCGTCGCACTTGCTCCCCTTTCACTACGGTGGCCGAGGCAGGATTTTAATAGATTTCATATGCATCTGTGTTATGTGTAATTGTGTATTGTTCATTTGTTTTCAATCATGTGCGATCCGTAAGATGTGAACTTTGAAGTCTTGAACTTTGCAATATTTATGTAGTGTGCATCCTTTCGATGCAAACGTCGAGGCATGCTCCCCTTTTCAAAACAATCAAAGTTACTCCCCTCAAATAAATTGCACTCATCCGAAAATTTCAAAGAAAAAAACTCAAACATGGAAACATTGTTGGGCTTCACTTCATATGTTACCATGAAGCCTAAGATTATGAGTAAATGTAGTTTTGGATAATTATTTAGTTAATGGATGGTATGATTGGAATCAATGAGCCTTTACGGGCATTAAAAATAAAATAATCATTAAATATAATATTGCTAATCACAACCTTTAATTTTTTCGTGTTCGGGAAACTAAAAAAAAGTTTGATGATTATTAGCTCAACAACATTAGTGTTAATAGATTTGATGTTGATGTATGAGTGGCCCGTAAATATTTGGGTATGGGAAACATCTAGAGGAGCATCCGGTGGGTTCCTCGTGGTAGTTAGGGAGAAAATATTTGATGATGATATATATGTGACTAGTAATTATTTTACCCAGAATGGTTTTGATGGATGAGGAGGCACATTTAAAATGGAACCTTTCCTAGTTTATGGAGATGCTAATCCCAAATATTAGGCTGTATTTTTGTGGAAATGGTTCATGCTCTTAACTACAATTCCTTACCCATTATGCTATGCCGAGGACTTCAATATTATTTAAAGCGTTTGTGATAAAAAAATAAACTTAAGAAAGTGTAAAAATGAAAAAAATTAGGGCAATAATAGAGTATCAGACCTGAAAGAGATTGAATTGTCTTGTAGAAGTTACACTTGCTCTGATAATTGTCTTGTAGAAGCTTTAGTTTCCATCATAAAACTAGTGAGGGGTGTATTTTATGATGTTGCTCTTTTTACGATATTGACTTTCTTCAACTTGTAGTATGTAAACCGTTTAAATTTGAACATGTTGGCTTCCAACAGGAAATCTAACATAGGTAGTTAATAGAGTTTCATTGTCACATAGAAAGGTAGATATGATTTAGATACGTGGCACTCCTGTTTTTTAACGTGCAAGGGGTTAAAAAAAAGGAGGGTTGGAAGGTAGCTATAGAAGGGATATAGCTAATAATTCCAGACAACTAGACCATATTGATAAAAACAATGATATATCAAGCTTATAAGTTGTTGACTATTAACATCTTTATTTCCTTCAAATTGAACCTTATTCTTAGAGAAGAAAAAATTAAGTGGTTATAGAGGGCTAAGGAAAGAGATATGCTTGAAGGGGATAAAAATAGTAGATGCTTTATGATAAAACATAATGATTTTTTATAAAAGCTTTCTTTGTGCAATGTATTCAACATTTATCTCTTCATCAACTACGGTTATAGAGAGTGTTACGGAAGGTGAACAAAACCTCCATGAGTATGCTATCCATTTTTATAAAAGCTTTTTTTGTTCAATGAATTCAATAGTTATCTCTTTATCAACTACTTTGACCTCTGAGCTGACTAAAGAAGACTTAATTTTGTTGGTACAAACTTTTCGTTTGGATGAATTCAAAGAAGTTTTATTCTCAACGGAACATACTAGCTCAGTTGCATATTTTTTAATTTCGATATTCAAAGACTAAACTATGGTACAATTATTTTGCTAGAGAAAATCCAAGGAGCTAAAAACTACAGATGTACATACGTATATGTCTACTCAATGTAAGGTAATAAAATCTTTACCAAAGTTGTAAACCATACTATTTTTCTACTTGATAAAGTAGTTTGCAACATTCAATCAACTTTTATGAAAGATCGTTTTTACTAGTGTGTAATTAATTTACATGGAACTATCCATTATATGCATAAAAATAACAAATCTAGAGTTTATTCAAAGAAGAATTAGAAAAGTACCACACTAAGAAAAACTGGGATTAAATGCTTGTAGTTATGGGCATGAAAGTGTTCCATGGACAATTTATTCAACGGACTAAGAAAGTAACGAATAGTACCCCCCCCCCCCCCCCTCCGTAGCCTACTTTTTTTATGTGCTTGCAACACTTACTAAAAGACCTCGGGAAAATGGCTTAACCCGTATGCATATGATACTCCCTCCGTCCCGGTTTATAAGTCCTCTATGTATCCCTAGGTCGTGAATTTAACTAATATAACACAAATTTTTAATTATAAAAATTATACCATTAGAAAATATGAAATCTGAATTTTCTAGTGTTATATTTTTTATATTATATATATCATATTATGTTGCTCAAATTTATGACCTAGGGATACGTAAGTGACTTATAAACCGGGACGGAGGGAGTACGATTTTCCAGATTCAAGTGACCAGGAGAGTGTGAGGAACCTTAAATTTATGGTGTGTATCTTGAACAACTCACTTGTTTGAAAATCAATTTTTATAAGAGTGAGGTTATTTTTGTGCCTTAATCATTAAATAGGTATGTATGATCGATATTTACTTGTAAAAAGGATGTTTAAGTTATTTGGGGTATTCCTACGAACTATAAGAGGTTAGCCAACAACGATTGGAAAGACACTCAAGATAATATTAAAAATGGAATTCTATTTGGAAAGGGAGATTCTTACTTCTACTGGTTCTAGACTTATTCTGATTGAATCCTATTCAGTAACTTTCTTATTTATATGCTCTTTAGAATGCCTAAGGAGCAATTGAAAGGTATATTTATTTCGTTCTCACATGCTTTCGCAAGATAAAAACAATGTGAAGAACTACAATCTAGTTAGGTGGTTTCTTGTTTGTCAACCTAAGGATCAAGGTGGAATTGGGGGTGACGGATTTGCATATCAAGAATGTTAGCTTGTTATGTAAATGAATTTGGATGTGAGAGAGTGAATATGGTATATGGAGAGTCCTAGTTTGAGAAAAATACTTGAAGAAATATACTATTGCTAAATGAAAACCAACGATGCTATCAGACGGCGACGCTGCCGAAAAAGTCGGACCTCAGCCACATCGCCAAAGTCCCACGGTGTCATCATGCGACTTTGCAGCCAGCATAGTGCGGCTAGAACGCCACCGCAAGACCGGTTGCAGGCTACCGCGCTTCCACGCAGCATCGACTGTCGGCAGTTAGCACCTCCCCGTAGCAAGCTATCCTTGGTTGGTTGACGGATCTTGGGGTTAGGAGGTCGGCCGTTGCAAGTTGGGCTCAAGGCGATGATTGCAGCACACATGGATGTTGTTGACTTGTTGAAGGTATCGTTGTCGCGATCGAATCACCAGCCTCCCGCACAGAGTTCCAGGGGAAACCCTAGATCTGGGTTACCAGATCGGATTGTGGCGGCACCCTCGGTGTGGATTTCCCTCATTGGCAATCGTTTTGGAACACTGGGTGCCTGGAGGGTGATGCACCGGTGAGGTGTTGTTGGGAACCCCAAGAGGAAGGTATGAAGTAGTGCAGCAGCAAGTTTCTCTCAGTTGTGAAACCAAGGTTATCGAACCAGTAGGAAACTAGGAATCTTCTCAAGGTGGCAACGGCGCCAGAAAAGTGCTGGAGTAGTTGATGTGGAACCTGCACACAACACAACCAAGATACTTTGCCCCAACTTAACAGTGAGGTTGTCAATCTCACTGGCTTGCTGTAACAAAGGATTAAACGTATGTGTGGAAAATGATGTTTGTTTGCAGAGAATGAAAGTAACAGGATTGCAGTAGGATTGTTTATCAGTTTAAGGAAAAAGGACCGGGGTCCACAGTTCACTAGTGCTGTCTCTCCATAAATAATAATAGCATACATGCGGGTAAACAAATTACAGCTGGGCAATTGACAGAATAAAGAAGTGCATAATGATGCATATACTATAGTTATGATGTCTAGTGTGATATTCATTTGGGCATTACAATAATATACATAGACCGTTCCAACCGCATCTATGACTAATAATCCACCTTCCGGTTAGCGTCCGCACCCCTTTCAGTATTAAGTTGCAAGCAACAGATAATTGCATTAGGCAATGTGTGTAATGTAAGTAATACAAATACCCTTAGATAAAGTACTACTGTTTTATCCCTAGTAGCAACAGTACATCTACAATCTTAGAGCTTGCTGTCACTACCCCAGATTAAATAGAGACATGGACCTACTATCGAGCATAAATAACCCCTCTTGGAGTCACAAGCATCTACTTGGCCAGAGCATCTACTAGCAACAGAGAGCATGCAATATCATAAACAACGCACTCACAAGATATATTATGAAGCAATAACATAGTACTCAATATTCATCGGATCCCAGCAAACACAACATGTAGCATTACATAAAGATGATCTTGATCATGATAGGCAGCTCACAAGATCTAAACATGGTAGCACAAGAGGAGAAGACAACCATCTAGCTACTGCTATGGACCCGTAGTCCAAGGATGAACTACTCACGCATCAGTCCGGAGGCGGGCATGGTGATGTAGAGCCCTCCGGTGATGATTCCCCTCTCCGGCAGGGTGCCGGGAAGAGCTTCTGAACCCTCCCGATCTAGGGTTGACGACGGCGGCGGCTCTGGACTTCGTGGAGGAAAAAGGTGCGCGCTCTAGGTCTTGTAATTCTGGGGGTATAAGTAGGCAAAAGGGCGAAGGCGGCGGGCCTCGAGGGCCCCACACCCCGTGCTCGCGCGACCAGGGGGACCCGCGCCGGGAGGGGGTGTGGGCCCCTCGGGGTCCTCCTCCGTGTCCTCTTCGATGTTCTGGAACCTCCCGAGAAAAATAGGCACTTTGACGTTTCGTTTGTCCAATTCCAAGAATATTTTCTTAACAACTTTTCTGAAACCAAAAACAGCAGAAAACAGGCAACTGGCACTGTGGCATCTTGTTAATAGGTTAGTCTCAGAAAATGCATAAAATGATATAAAAGTGTATATAAAACATGTAGCAAGTGGCATAATATAAGCATGGAACATAAGAAATTATAGATACGTTTGAGACGTATCAAGCATCCCCAATTTTAGTTCTACTCGTCCCGAGTAGGTAAAACGATAACAAGAATAATTTCTGAAGTGACATGCTTCTCACAATCTTGATCATATAATAATGTAAGGCTCATGTTATGAATGAAGTGATTCAAAGCAATGGTTTATAGTTTGCTAACAAATAGACAAGGAGTAAACAACTACATCATATAAGCAAAAACTTTTCATGAATAGTACTTTCAAACAAGCATCAAAATGATTCACATGAAAGTTAACTCATAAAGTAATAGTCTCTAAGTAAAAGAGCATTGAAACAACACAAAGGAAGATATTAGTTTAAGCATTGGCTTTCAACTTGTAACATGTATATCATATAGATAGTTGTCAACACAAAGAAATATAACAAGTGCAATAAGTAAGCATATAAGAATTGTTGCACACAGTTGACACAAGTGTTTGCTTCTAAGACAGAAAGAAGTAGGTAAACTGACTCAACATAAAGTAAAAGAAAGGCACTTCGCAGAGGGGAGCAGGGATACAAACATGTGCTAGAGCTTTTTAGTTTTTATAGGTTTTTTAAATCATATAGAGAGCATAAAAGTAACTTTTGAGAGTTGTTTGTTGTTGTCAACGAATGGTAATGGGCTCTCTACCCCCCCTTGTCAACCAGACTTTCAAGAGCGGCTCCCATGAAGGACGTTATTTCTACCAGCAAGGTAGATCATCCCTCTTATCTGTTTTGTTTACGCATATAGTTAAAAACTGTTGTCATTGCTTGACTGATTAGATCAGGGCAAAAATGTGAAGAGATTGAAGCGGTTAAAGTTGTAATTAATTGGGACTGGGCACCCCATTTGCCAGCTCTTTTTGCAAAGTTAATGGATAAGCGGATATATATGCCACTAGTCCGGTTGTGAAAGTCTGTCTAAAAGCAAATGACAAGTTTGATATCCGTAACACCACATACTTCCTCATGAGATAATAAACATTGACACAAATAAGAGATAATAGGTTTTGAATAAAAGGTAGCACACGAAGTATTTGCTTGGAATGGCAGGAAATACCATGTAGTAGGTAGGTATGGTGGACACCAATGGCATGGGTTTTGGCTTAAGGTTTTGGATGCACGAGAAGCATTCCCTCTCAGTACAAGGCTTTGGCTAGCAAGGTTATTTGAAGCAAACACAAGTATAAACTATGACAACAAGACGTATATAAAAACATATTGCAATCATTATAAAACTCTACATTGTCTCCCTTATTGTTCAAACACCTTTACTAGAAAATATCTAGACCTTAGAGATACCAAACATGCAAACCAAATTTCAACAAGCTTTACGGTAGTTCTTCACTAATAGGTTTTAACTACATGATGTAAGAGCTTAAACATGATCTACTTGAGAGCTCAAAACAATTGCCAAGCACCACAACATACAAGATAACAATCCATAAGAGCATGTATATCTTTTTCATTATAACATCTACCACATTTAGCATTTTCTGTTCCCAACCAAACACCAATCAACTTATTTAAAGATAAACTCTCCAAATATATAACAATGAGATATGAGAGTGTAACATATGAAAAACTAACAGCTCCAACAAGAGATGCATGAAAAACAAGAGCTAATAGTATTGAAGTAACATAGAAGAATACTCAACAAATATAAGTGAAAAATACGAGTATTCATAAGAAAAAGAGGAGCGTGTCTCTCTCCCACAAAGGAATGCTATGATCCATTTTATTCAGAGAATGAAAATAACAAAAATAAAAACAAACAGACGCTTCAAGTAAAGCACATAAGATGTGTCGGAATTAAAATATAGTTTCACTATAGATGACCTGATAGTTTGTCGATGAAGAAGGGGATGCCTTGGGCATCCCCAAGCTTTGACACTTGAGTCTTCTTGAAATATGCTTGGGTGACCCACGGGGGCATCCCCAAGCTTTGGCTCTTTCATCTTCTTGATCACATCATATCATACTTCTCTCTTGATCCTTGAAAACTTCCTCCACACCAAACTTAAAGTAAACTTCATTAGAGGGTTAGTGCACAAAAAATTCTTATATTCTGCATGAACACAATTGCTACCAATGCTACTGGATATTAGCTACAGCCACTGATACTTTATGGAACAAAAAGATCCATTCAAAATAGTAAAAGAGACATTGCAAAATAAATGGCAGAATCTGTCAAAAACAGAACAGTCCGTAAATACGAATTTTTTCGGGGCACTTAACTTGCTCAAATCAGAAAACTAAAAACTAATGAAAGTTGCATACATATTTGAGGATTACGCACAAAAAATCCCAGGTCCATCCGATTTTTCTGTAAAGAGTTATGAATTTAACGGTGGACAACAGAAAACTGTTACAGCACAGCAATCCAAATCTAGCATCAACTTTCTACTAGAAGCTTAACTTGACACAACAATGCAATAAAGTAAAGATACAAAGTAATTGCTACAGAGGTAGACATCTTCCTTGACTAAAGCTGAAAATAAAAGATAATGGGTTGCCTCCTAAAAAGCGCTTTCTTTAATGCCTTTTAGCTAGGCTTGATAGTTCTAATGATGCTCTCATGAAGATAGAAAATGAAGCAAAAGGAGCATCAAGAAGCAAATTGAAAACACGTTTAAGTCTAACCCACTTCCTATGCATAGTAATCTTGTACACAAATAAATTCACAAAGAACAAAGTGACAAGCATAGGAAGATAAAACAAAAGTAACTTCAAAACTTTTAGCATACAGAGAGGTGTTTTAGTACCATGAAAATTTCTACAACCATATTCTCCTCTCTCATAATAATTTTCAGTAGTAGAAATAAATTCAACCATATAACCACAAGAATCATTCAACTTAGATAATATAGGCACATAAATAGGATCATTAAATTTATTTTGGAATTCATTAGCATGCTTTCCTCTTTCAAAATAGTTACTAAGATCAATATCAAGTTTAAGATCATGGTTGCAACAAAGATTTGGAATTAGAGACAATTGCAAACCACATAAGTATTTCTCAACATAAGCAAATTTCTCCTCCAAGGTGTAATTAGGAGAATTCAAGAACAAAGTAGGACTCTCATGAGTAAGAGTACCATTATTGAAGGAGATATGCCCTAGAGGCAATTAATAAAGAGTATTTCTTTATCATATCTCGTTTGTTCATAATACGTTTTTGTGTCATGCTATAACCGTATTAAGCGGAAACATTAATACGGGTGTGATGCGTAAACAACCAGGTCCCTAGTAGCCTCTACTAAGACTAGTTTCGTTGCGCGATCGATGATCGAGGTTTCCCGATCATAGGGCATGGCGCCGGTCGGCAATGGAAGTCATATCGTTGGAGAACGATGTGATGGACATACCCATATTTGTAGGACGTAGTCATTACGCCTTTGACCGTGAGACCAACTCTTATTGTTATTCCTGGAAGATACTTTGATTGCACCAAACGTCGTATCTTAATTAGTATGACAATAACGGTGATACTTTTGGGTATCGGAAAGGAGTAGTTGAGACGAGGGGTCAAGAGCGGGATTTGCCAGTCCGCATAGCAGGATAGATACTCTAGGGCCCACTCGGTGAGATTATGTCTAATGAGCTTGCAAGCATGTGACTAGGTCACGGAGACATGAAATCATAGACGAGTAGAAGATAGTGTTGTCGGTAACGAGGTCAAGCTAGATATGGAGATATCTATGAACGACGCTCGGACACACTAAGTATCGCTATGGCAAAAGGTTTAAGACTTTACGTTCAGGTTTGATAGATGAAAGTCATTCGTTATATCACAGGGATTAATTCATGGGGTCCAGGCCTACGAGTTAGTCGTTGATCAGAGAGGAGTCTCGATCATACCTGTTATTATATCGAACCGCTAGGGTAACACACTTAAGGGGTTTCGACAAGACAACCGGAAAGGAAAGAGATCACCGGGAACGTCCCGGGAGAGGTCCGATGGAGATCGGGCAGCGACGAAATAGTTTTCGGAGCTAGAATAAATTATATATAATATGTTTGATATTAATTAGTGTAATTAATGTCTAAATATGATTTTATATATTTATTTTCGAATTTATTTAGGCTGATTTCCCTAAATGGGCCTTCTAGTGGAAAGAAGGCCCATAAGGGGGGGAAAGTCCCCCCCGGGCTTGGGAATTGGAGAGAGGGCCGGCCTAGGTGGGCCACAAGGGCCCACCTAGGGCCGGCGCACCCCCTTGGCCGGCTGGGGCTGTGGGGTTTAGTCCCACACCCCCCAGCTGGCAAGTTGGCTCCCCCCTGGGAGCCTATATAAGAAGGGGCACCCCTGGCCTTTTAATTCATCCAATTAATTCCCAATTCTCTCTCGATTTCGTGATTCCCTTTGTCGGAGTTGCGCCGAGTTGAGAGGGGGATCTCTTCCACCATAGCCCGCTGCCGCGCTGCTGGTGTTCCGGTCCAAGTCTTCCGCTGCTCGTCCTGGACTGGAGCTTCGGAGGCCGTCGTCTCCACCGTACGTGTGTAACGCCCTGCGAGGTGCTGCGCTAGCGGTGCTGAGAGGTCTGCTTCCTCTACACGACCTTGAGGTCGGCTTCGTCGGTCTTCATCGACAACGTTTGTGCGGGAACGTAATCCCCGCTTTCGGTCTACAAGGGTATGTATTCCGATCTCCGTTCGTACTACTATATCTGCATAGAATAGATCTTGGCTTGTTTTAAGGATATCGTTGCTAGGAATTTTTTTGTTTTCTGCACACGATCCCCTTCAATTATAAGCAGCAATTATACCATTTTTATCCTCACATAAATAAGTAATAACTTCTAAACATAGAGGATTACTGATAAGCATAGGACCATCATCTAAAGCATTATCATATATAACATCAGGGAGCACATTTTTACTTTCTGTTATTTCAATTTTAGTTGAGTCAAGGAACATGCTTATTTCAAATTTATCAAAAGTAGATATTTCACTAGATTCATGACATTCAATAATATAGCACACTTCCTCCTTAGGCACGCATGGAGGGCAATCAAATAATGTAAGAGTTAAAGAGTTACTATATATCTTTAGGAGGTAGATCCTCCTTTTGATCTTCACACTCCTCCTCTTTTTCATCTAATGAGCTTTCAGGTTCAGCAATTTCTTCTTCTACAGGTTCCTGCAAAACAACGGTTTCTTCTGTATGAGGAAAAATCCTCTTGACATGTTCGGTAATATAAGAGTTTTCATCCTTATAGTTATCAAAACAATATTTAAGTATAGCAAGACTTTCAGATTTATAAGGGGCATCAATTTTATGCTCAAGATAAGAACTAATTTCAAGTGCACCCTTAAAGATAATAAATTCTTCCATCCTTTCTACCTCATAAGCATTATAGTAACCTTTAACATAAGAAGCTAAGGTTTCATTTTCATTACAAGCACATTGGAAAGGAAAGTGTTTAGACTTCCTGTGACAATCAGATTCATTAAAGCAAAAAGATTTGCCAAACATATAGCATAAATGAAGGAGATATGCCCTAGAGGCACTTAATAAAGATAGTTTATTCGTCATATCTCAATTGTTCATTATATGTTTTATACCATGCTATAACTGTATTAAGCGGAAACATTAATACATGTGTGGTAGATAAACACCCAGGTCCCTAGTAGCCTCTATCTAACTAGTTCATTGGGCAATTGATGATCGAGGTTTCCCGATCATGTGACATTGATGTCAGTTGACAATGGAGTCATGTCATTGGGAGAATGACGTGATGGACATACCCAATATTTGTAGGACGTAGTCATTACGCCTTTGACCGTGAGATCAACTCTTATTGCTATTCCTGAAAGATACTTTGATTGCATCAAACGTCATATCTTAACAGTGTGACAATAAAGGTGTCCCTCTCGGGTATCGGAAGGGAGTATGTTGAGACGAGGGATCAAGAGCGGGATTTGCCAGTCCGCATAGCAGGATAGATACTCTAGGGCCCACTCGGTGAGATTATGTCAAATGAGCTTGCAAGCATGTGACTAGGTCACCAGGACATAATATCATGGATGAGTAGAAGATAGCGATGTCGGTAACGAGATCAAGCTAGGTATCGTGATATCTATGAACGAGTCTCGGACACGCTAAGTATCGCCATGGCAAAAGGTTTAAGACTCAGACGTCTAGGTTCGAACGACAAAGTATTCGTTATCTCGCAGGGATTAATTCTGGGTATCCAAGGTCCACGAATTAGTCATTGATCGGAGAGGATGTCTCGATCATGTCTGGTGAGATCTCGAACCGCTAGGGTAACACACTTAAGGGAAGTCGACATATTTACCGGAAGAGAAATTAGGAAAAGAGAGCACCGGGAACGTCCCGGGAAAGATCCGATGGAGATCGGGCAGCGACGAAATAGTTTTCGGAGCCGGAATAAATTATGTAATATGTATTTAATATTAATTAATGTAATTGATAGTTAAATATATTTTTATTTAATTTTTCTGAATTTTTAAAGGCAAAATACCCTAAATGGGCCTTCTCATGCAAAGAGGGCCCATAAGGGGGGGGAAGCTTCCCCCCAAAGGGAGAGAGGGAGTTCGGCCGGCCTAGGTGGGCCCCATGTGGCCCACCCATGGCCGGCGCACCAAGGAGGGGGGGCGGGTGTGGGAGTTTAGTCCCACACCGCCCGGCTGGCAAGGTTGGCAGCTCCCATCCTCCTATATATATGGGTGCACCCCTGGCCTTTGAAACACACCAATTTCTCTCTCTCTTTCTCCTTGATCCCGTGATTCCCTTATTGGAGTTGCGCCGAGGAAAAGTTCTCTCCACCATACGCACACCGCCGTGCTGCTGGTCTCCCGGTCCCAGTCTTCCGCTGCTTCGTCCCTGGATTGGAGCCCGGAGTTCGTCGGCTTCACCGTACGTGTGTAACGCCTTGCGAGGTGCCACGCTAGTGGTGCTGGAGGTCTGCTTCCTCTACACGACCTCGAGGTCTTCGTCGGCTTCATCGACAACGCTTGTGCGGGAGCGTAATCCCCGCTTTTCGGTCTACAAGGGTATGTATACCGATCTCCTTCGTATTACTATATCTGCATAGTATAGATCCTGGCTAGTTTTTTTTTGGTTATCGCTGTTAGGAATTTTTTTGTTTTCTGCCTGCGATCCCCTTCAATAAATTTCTAGCATATTCCTCTAGTTGATTTAACAATTTCCATAAGTACATCCCTTTTTTTGACAAACGGTAATTCCTATAATATCTTCGTTCATCTTCAGTGGAGCAACCTTGCCAACAAGATCTAGTTTCATAGAGATAAGCCATTGATAGCAAATAAATAACTAGACATAATAACAAACCGAAATAAACTAGATGCAAGAAACTAATTTTTTTGTATTTTTGATATTAAGCAAACAAGACAATAATAAAAATAAACTAAGAAAGAAAATAACAAAATAAAAAGACTGGAAGTTGGAGACTCCCCTCGTAGAAGAATCTAGCTTCCCCGGCAACGGCGCCAGAAAAATGCTTGATGCACCGGTGAGGTGTTGTTGTGAACCCTAAGAGGAAGGTATGAAGTAGTGCAGCAGCAAGTTTCCCTCAGTTGTGAAACCATGGTTATCGAACCAGTAGGAAAGTAGGAATCTTCTCAAGTTGGCAACGGCGCCAGAAAAGTGCTGGAGTAGTTGACGTGGAACCTGCACACAACACAACCAAGATACTTTGCCCCAACTTAACAGTGAGTTTGTCGATCTCACTGGCTTGCTGTAACAAAGGATTAAACGTATGTGTGGAAAATGATGTTTGTTTACAGAGAATGAAAGTAACATGATTGTAGTAGGATTGTTTATCAGTTTAAGGAAAAAGGACCGGGGTCCACAGTTCACTAGTGGTGTCTCTCCATAAATAATAATAGCATACATGCGGGTAAACAAATTACAGCTGGCCAATTGACAGAATAAAGAAGTGCATAATGATGCATATACTATAGTTATGATGTCTAGTGTGATATTCATTTGGGCATTACAACAATATACATAGACCGTTCCAACCGCATCTATGACTAATAATCCACCTTCCGGTTAGCGTCCGCACCCCTTTCAGTATTAAGTTGCAAGCAACAGATAATTGCATTAGGCAATGTGTGTAATGTAAGTAATACAAATACCCTTAGATAAAGTACTACTGTTTTATCCCTAGTAGCAACAGTACATCTACAATCTTAGAGCTTGCTGTCACTACCCCAGATTAAATAGAGACATGAACCTACTATCGAGCATAAATACCCCCTCTTGGAGTCACAAGCATCTACTTGGCCAGAGCATCTACTAGCAACGGAGAGCATGCAAGATCATAAACAACGCACTCACAAGATATATTATGAAGCAATAACATAGTACTCAATATTCATCGGATCCCAGCAAACACAACATGTAGCATTACATAAAGATGATCTTAATCATGATAGGCAGCTCAAAAGATTTAAACATGGTAGCACAAGAGGAGAAGACAACCATCTAGCTACTGCTATGGACCCGTAGCCTAAGGATGAACTACTCACACATCAGTCCGGAGGCGGGCATGGTGATGTAGAGCCCTCCGGTGATGATTCCCCTCTCTGGCAGGGTGCCGGGAAGAGCTTCTGAACCCTCCCGATCTAGGGTTGACGACGGCGGCGGCTCTGGACTTTGTGGAGGAAAAAGGTGCGCGCTCTAGGTCTTGTAATTCTGGGGGGTATAAGTAGGCGAAAGGGCGAAGGCGGCGGGGCCTCGAGGGCCCCACACCCCGTGCTCGCGCGGCCAGGGGGGGACCCGCGCCGGGAGGGGGTGTGGGCCCCTCGGGGTCCTCCTCTGTGTCCTCTTCGATGTTCTGGAACCTGCCGAGAAAAATAGGCACTTTGACGTTTCGTTTGTCCAATTCCGAGAATATTTCCTTAACAACTTTTCTTAAACCAAAAACAGCAGAAAACAGGCAACTGGCACTGTGGTATCTTGTTAATAGGTTAGTCCCAGAAAATGCATAAAATGGTATAAAAGTGTATATAAAACATGTAGCAAGTGGCATAATATAAGCATGGAACATAAGAAATTATAGATACGTTTGAGACGTATCAGAGGGGTCTGCTGGTGGAGCGGAGTTTCATCTACAATGACAATGACGGGTCATGGCGGCTTGGTGCAGCGGGGACCCTACGACGGTTGTGAAGTGGTGTCTCGTGCATGGTGGGGGGCGTAGTCTGGCATCATTGTGGCATCGACCGTAGGTCTGGCAAGAGTTTTTGTTTCGACCTGCACGCTGGTGATGGGTTGGCGGAAGATGGTGGAGGTGTTTTCCAGAGCATGTGCACAAAGTGCTATCACTGAGTTGGCCAGGGAGCTGGTGATGGCTGTGGTCGGGGTATAAGGTCCCGTTTCCTTCGTCGTTTGTGATAGTTGTGATGTTTTCAGTGTTCCTTTGTAACGCTCTTTGCCATCTTATGTTGAATAAATAAAATAAAAGTCGTATGCATCACTTTGATGCAGAGGTTGGGGCTTCCCATCTCTAAAAAAAGTTAGCTGTTGCAGAAACCACACCATAAGCATGATGGTGTGAAGCGACGCAAGGCCGCCACAATCTCAGGACCGCAACCGCTGGTCCCTCCAACGGATGTCAACTCCAAAAACATCGTCCTTGAGTGGGATTACGACGTGCCAGCTGCGCCATTGCTCGATCTCGAAGAGATCCGAGATTTCTCTAGGAGTAGCCACGATGGTCCACCAAAGCCTCACCACTAGGCTGTCAGCCACGCATCCGTTGTGAGAAACATCTCCACGTCGTGGCGCCCAATGACCGCTCCACGCCCTACCCCCAGGGAATACCGCCGCCGCGCCAAAAATCCACGCATAAGGGTGTGAGAAGACTCTGTCGCCGCTTGTGATGACACGACTCTGCAGGGCCGCACCCTCCGATGACGCTGATGGGTGGGAGGGGAGGGAGGAGGGTGGCCGAGGCGGCATGATATAGGATTCCCCCACCGCCCCCTCACAGGATGGAAGTGTTGGAAATGTAGTCTGCTCCTCGTCGCTTAGGACGAAGGAAGTCATTAGGCACGGATCTCTCAAGTCAGAGTGTGCCGGAATTATATTTAGTCATGTAGAACACAAAGTTTTTGGGGGCGGATGAGCACGAGACAAAGTGGTGCGCACTATACCACCAACGACGACGCATAGTAAGGGATAGCGTACTTGACGGGATAGTAGTGGTGACTGGCCAACGACACAGTGTACTTGTGTGCAGTACAGATGCTCCAAATATCACAGCTTTTGCAATTTTCCAACTATTACTAAATCGCTTAACTGAGTGGAGAAAATGATTGATACGTGTATGTCTGCATGGACCTGGTTCACACGGTCTAGAAGGCCGGGTGTCTACAGGTGTGGTGTCTGCCTTGCGAGACAAAAAGGGCAGTAGTAGCCTAGGGTTCGACCTGCCCTGCGAGAACGTCGACCAAAGTGGCGTCCATCAACCCCTTTCGAGATGCCTTCTGTGACAGGAGTCGTGAAACTCTTCAAAAAAAAAACACATGCCACGCGCCCATACGTCGAGTGTCTCCTCACAACTTTATTTAAATCGATGCATGATGGCACATTGGTACTACTGGCTGGTGTTGGTGCAGTGTGCAGGACCAAAAGGCAGTCCTTATTGGCCTGCGTCGATTGGCTCATTTTAGCTGCTTCTCTCATTGGTGCTTGCCTGGATCAGCCCCTCGTATCAGAATTACCCTCTCCGAGACTCCTTGCAGTAATCAGTGTTATAAAAGACGGTTGTAACACTAAATTCAAAAAAAAAAAGACGGTTGTAACACTTGCCGTACCCTTCTTCCGAGGGCCTCGTTTGATCACACGACTGAAAAAAACAGGGGAAGAGGGAATAATCATTGGGTGAAACATACAGAAACTAAAGTAAACGTTTCGATCCGACATACTTGAGTCAAGGAAAGAGGTTGGAATGGTCGAATGGATGTTTAGATTGCCATGTAATTAAGACATTGGATCCCATTTCATATGAATTTTGTTCGGCAATGCAAAAAAAAGTTGAATTATTGAAATCTTACAAAAATCTCACAATGCAAAGATTTGAGAAACACGGCACACTCAACCATATAAACACACATACATAATCGCTATCCCTACGAACACTTCCAATAGACAGTGCAGAAAAATATTGAGATTGACGAAGTCACTACAGACGACCTCGTTACTTGCGAACCACCCATGCCAAGTTTATGACTTGATCCAAGGTGGGCCGCTACCACCCCTAGGAATTTAACCATCTAATTATTCTCTCATATAATAGCGATAATATTTTTGAAAAGAAAAGGAGGGGTCTAATGTCGCTCCCATAAGTAGCGTCAAGTCATGTCTGTCGATGTTGGATCATAGGTAATACGATAGCGACTCGAAGGAAGGCAGTATGGGTCGTCCCGACTTCTAGTATCTATTGCAGTGGTATCTAGATAGCATTATGGAGTTAGCCAATCAAGCGACTATGGTAGAAGTCGCTTTCAGCGACATGTATGCACAGTCCGGCGAAAACGCAACATTCCGGATGAGCGATGAGGCAATATGGACGCTTATATGTGTCATGCCCTTGTTGAAGCGGTGACACGAAATTCGGCTTAGAGGATGAAATTCAGTAACCTCTCTACCTATTGACTACTTCTTGCCAGTCGTACCCCCGGCGCCAAGAATGCCCGAGACCTCGGTGAAAACGATGAAAGCAAGTTAAGGCCCCGTGTCGTCCTGCTTCTCGTCGCCGTCACACAACTTTTGACCCAAATGAAATGGTGACAAAGGAAGACTTCCATCTGATATTGCCTCACAAACACATATCGAAACGGATGGAACCCAATCTAGAGATAAAGGGGTCGATCGACGCCAGAACCACACCTGGTGGCACCGTCGACGGTCTTGAAAGTGTGCAATCTCGCACGGTCACACCTGACAAGTGAAGAAACATCGGCATGATTTTGAAAGGACGGAACTGTGCAGTCCTCACAAGATTACGCAGAGCAAAACCCCATCACCATTTACAGACACGATCACGGCCGGTCGCTGCTGAAGAACGAGGGGCGGCCATCCTGTAAACGTTATATAGTGACCTGAAGTGTGCTACACAGCTCGGTGCCTGAGTGGGACTTTCTTGTTGGGGCTGCTCCACAAAGTGCAAAGATTTGGCTCAGCCTTCTTTCAAAGAAAAAAAATCCGACTACCGAACAGAATAATTCACAAAAAAGGTGTCCTTTATTTGACTTTTTTGGGGGAACAATGGGTAGCATAGTACTTCGCGTGCCCGGCTTGGAGCCTTGGAGGGAGAGAGCGGCAGGCAGAGAAGGATAAGACATTGTACATTTCGCTTAAGCACTGCACATATGGATGTAAATTACTAGAGCTGCAGCGAAAGATGCATGCCCGCCTCTCAAGGCCAAAGGAGATGAACGGATGAAGTGGGTACAATAGTTGATTTAATTACGATGCCAGCATGTAACTTGGCGGCTTGGAGCTGCACACCTCTGCGAACACAAGTGACTAATTTAGAGCCTTTGTCGATCGTAAATAAGTTAAGGAGAAGAATTAATGTCTGCTTACGAACACGTATTGGAATCTGAGTATAAGCTAGATTCGTGAAGAATAAGACAGTGAGTCCTGAGAGTTCCTGTTATGCAAGACTCATTGCTGCATTTTCATTCCTCTGGCATCAGAATAAAGTTATACACGACTTTGGGGCCAGTCGATCTCAAGCTAGAACTTTGGAGCACGATCATTGACTAGACCATTTTGGTTCTTTTTTTGGACGGAGAACATTCCTGTACCGAAAACTTGCATATTTGAAGAAATTCCGCACATTAAAGCGAATTTCATGTACTGTGCCGTGAGTGTGCAGTGTGCTTCTATACACGTGTTGCACTTCTTCGGGTATGTTTTAATAGAACTAGGCTACGTGATCCACCATTGTGATTAACTGCCGGCGTTGGAGAAAGATAGAATGAGGTGATAGTGTTCACTGTTTAGTTGGCTTACCTAACATGAAAACAGATAGACTCCCGGGGAGTCTATCTATTCGCACACGCACGTACACATGCATGCACATGTACTAGATATATATTATCATCTTGCTCCTAGACGCCGTAGAGAATTGAGAATTTTTATATCTTTCAATTCTCGTACTCATAGGTAGTGGCTTGGTTAAGGGAACGGAACCCACCGGAGCCGTAACGAAAGCAAAAAGCAAAAGTGATTCCCGTAACCAAGGTGAGCGAAATGGGAGCGAACTAAACCGTGAAAACGGGACATCATATAAAAACTAAAGTTATATTTTCTAAGCTAATATCATTTACAAAACACTTGTGTTTCATAAATGATGACATAATTATTCGTCCATAATTTTAAGATATTTACATATGTTCCCCGCATGCTTGATTTTTTTTTATAATGATAGTCGTATAACAATATTGTTTCTTATCATGTAATGTGATATCCTTGAGACCATAGTTCATCTCTTGAATACTTTTAGCACATTTGGAAGATGTTGCGCGCATTTACGAGGGGCACCTTGCTATTATAGCTAGAAAGAATAGGAGAATATACGGAGGTTGTACTACGGCTATTAATACTGTAGCAAAAGAATCCAGAAGCAACTATAGCTGAACGTAATATTGCTGTTGATATGTCATGCATCCTTGTCCTGGTGGGTTGGCACTTCATGTGATTCCTGATCTATTGTTTCTGAACCGTTTCTCCGTCGAAAAGGTTACGATCGGTGTCCGCAGAATCACCTAGGTTTGAGATGGTTTCTGAAGCTGTTCACCAGCAAACAAATAAGAGTACTGCAGAGTATTGTTGATCTCAACAAGAGATTGTCCTATCCATATGTCCGGGCCCTGGTGCCTGTCCGTAGTTAACAGGACAGCTAACAAAGTACGTATAGATCGATATCTCTGTACGCACATTAGTCTATTGACGTCATGTTATCTGTAGCTAAAACTATTAAGTTCTCACACTTGTGCACAGTGACCTGGTTCTACTGATGTAATCATCCGATTCGTGGGTGACATCACCGGTATCGGATCAATAAACTAGTAAGCCTTATCAATGCTGGACAGTTAACTGTGCAGTATTAGTTTAAGCACTAGTTTAACGGCATGATTAAGGCATCATTTGACCTCACCGGCGAATTGGAGCTCGGGAAACCGGAAGGGACGTCGTTTGCCTGCGCGCGGCGCCTCTGTTAATACTAATCCCGTCTGGTTTGTAGCTGCCTCCGCTTGCTTGTCGTACATAAACAAACAACTGATCCAGACAAACAACAGCCTCGCTCGAGCAGCCTCGGATCTCCCATGCGAGCGACGACGCGCTGCCAGTGTTTGCTGGACACTTGACAGAACACCACTGGGTGTCCAGGTTACTGCGACTTAGAAGCTGCACAGGATTATAGTTAGACTATTTGAGGTTGAGATGCTATTTTTTGCTGGTTACTAAGTGAAGTGTTCCACCAAAGGTTCAACATTTTGCTTGGCGCCTTGTTACTGACTCTCTGCCAACATGGAAGAATAAGTGTGCTCGAACACTTGAAGTAACCGGCCAATGTCCTCTATGTGGTATAGAGACAGAGGATAATTTCCACCCTTTTATCAGATGCCCGTTGGCAATCCAGCTGTGGGAATTTATGTCTGAGAAATGGCAGCTGCCTAACCTAGATTCTATCATGAACACTGGGGTAGAATGGCTGCTAATTTACTCTGCAACCTGAATTCTGGGATGATATGCAAGGTCTTGATGACTCTTTGGCGCATTTGGCACGTTCGTAATGAAATTGTGCATGATAAACCACCCCCACCTTTGGAAGTATCCAAAAGGTTTCTTACGAGCTATTTGGAGTCTTTAATTCAGGTTAAACATCATCCTAGTGAGACATTGTTAAAGGAAAATTTATACTGGATCCAGAGGAGAAGGAAACAACATAATTCAGAGGACGATAGCATGAGAGTGCGCTCCCGCGACTCGGGAGGGGCCTGCCTTGCCCCCGGCGGCGGGCAGCTTTCTCCGGCGGCGACCCTCAGCGCGCGGCCTTCGGTGGTGCTCGGAGGGCTAGGCGGCCGGTTCTGGTCCTCCACGCGGGACTTCGACGACGAGGCGGCCATCAACGAGCTTAGCGAGGTAAGTGGGGGGGAGGGTTCGTCGCCGACGGCGGCGGGCGCGTCCCCGTCCTTCGGAGAGTTTCTCCAGGCGGCAGTGGAGCGCGGGGGCTCGCTGTGCGCTCGCCGGCGGTCGGCGTTCGCCCCAGGTGGCCGGGGTTCCCGTTTCGCCGCCCTTGCCGGGCTCGGCGGCGACGGACCCTGTCCTTTCCCCTTCCGGGAACGACGGGAGGCCGCGTCGTGGCCTCGGGTGCGTCGTCCGCGGCAGCCGCCACCGGCGACCACCGGTCCTGGCCCGCTCCCCCACCGCGCCGTGGTGGATGCGCCGCCGAAGGAGAAGAGGGAGGCGGCGCTGACGTCAGCCTTGCGGTTTGAATTCGAGACGATGACGCAGGCGGGGCGTTGGCTGGACCCTGCCTCTGGGTGGGCTGGGCCGGTCGATCCGAGCCTGCTGCTAGCGGGCCTTAGCGCGCTACCTCCTCTCAGGTCTGCGGTTGGGCCTAGGCCCAGCCCGGACCTCCGGCCTGCCTGGCTGTGGATACGTCGGGGTGCTGCGGACTTGTCCCTAGGGCACCCAGCAACCGCCGCCGAAATCGAGCGCCATTGACACCTCGCGCGGATCGTCTTCCCCACGCGCCCCCCGCCGCCTCTGGTCCACTCCTTCGCGCAGGCGGCGATGAGCCACGTCGGCGACGGCGGCGGTGGCACCAAGCGGGGCTTTGGTGAGCGCGTCGGCGGGAGCACGCAGCCGCAGCGGCAGGAGGCCGAGCTGCGCAGCCGCGCGTTGGCGGCGCAGGGGGGGCCGGCGGCCGGCGGCGGGGGCGAGCGCAGCCGGTGCGTCCGGCGCGGCGGGGACCGGCGGGGGTGGCCCGAGCTCTGGCCACTCCAACACCAACGCCATGGCCAGGGAGCAATTCCTGCTGCGGGAAAAAAAGAGGGAGGCGAAGGCGGCTGCTGCGCGCGAGGCGGAGAAGGCTTCACTGCAGCCGGGGGTCTTGGCGCCTTCGGCGTATGCCGTCCCGCAGCAACCCAAGGGTAAGAATCCGGTGCAACAGCCGCACCGTGCCGGGCCGTCCAAGGCACCGAGATTCCCACCGCCGGCAGTGCCGAGTCGTGTGGAGCGCCGTCCGTGTCTTCGAATTCTCGGGCAAGCCATGCGTGGAGAGAACTACTTCGATTTGGACTGTGACACGGACGAGTGGGATGTGGAGGAGGATTCCGACTCCGCAATCCTCTCCTTCAAGGAGAAGCCGATTTCGGTGGCTGCCCTCACCAAGGAGTTGCAGCACCTGGTCGAGACGTCGTGGGACTGGAAGGTCACCCGCTCCTCTTGCAAGGAGTTTGAGGTTCTCTTCCCGTCGAAGGAGATGCTAAGGATGTGTGCGCGCAGTGGCCGCATGTATCTTCCGTTGAGCAGTACCGACGTGAGCATCGCCTTCGCCGACGCGGACCCGGCACCGGCCAAGACCCTCCGGGAGTACTGGGCATAGGTCTCTGGCCTCCCCAGACGCCTGAGGCGTGCCGACCGTCTTCTGGTGGGTCTAGGCATGCTGGGGCGTCCTATCGAGGTGGAGATGAGTACCCTCCCTGGACGCCAGCCAGTTCGCGTCAAGCTGGCGTGCCGAGACCCCGCCAATGCGGAGGGGTGGATCCAGATCTTCCACAAGAACCAGGGTTACAACCTGGGCATTTGTGTGGAGCCGGGTTTCGCTCCTGCCCCCATCCCACCCCCCTCGCCTCCTATGAACATGGATGAGGACGAGGAGGAGGAGCACCTCTTGGAGGAGTGGGATGAGGCCGCGGCAAAGGACAAGGCTCGGTCCAAGGAGCCGTCCAAGTCCACGGGGACTGGGGGTGGCAGCACCTCAGCGGCCCCTCCTCCCAGGGTCGCGGCTTTGCTGACTTCGGAGTCGGACTCGACGGTGGTTGGGTCGACACCACAGCCGGCAGTGGCCGAGGAGGACTCACTGGTGATTGATCAGTTCGGCAGCAACATGAGCCTCTCCAAGACTAGCTCTTGGCCTCCTTCTCTAGCGGCGCTGGAGAGGATGCGTGCAGCGGAGGCTGTGATCCTGGCGCAGGCCCCAGCCGTCTCTCCCGCCCCGACTGTCCCAGCCTCACCGCCGGAGGCCTCTGCTCTCCTGTCGGCTGGCTCGGGCTGTGAGTCTGGGTCGCCGGAGAAGACCTCGGGGGACCAGTACCTCAGCGACAAGGAGGTCCGCATCACCGACACGGACACGGACTCGGAGATGGAGGACGCGGTGGTGGACGCGGACGCGGTGATCCCGCGGAGGAGACGTTCCACAACGGCCCCTGCTGGACGTCGGCGCAAGAGCGCTCGGCTCCTGAGCTCGGTGGTGGCGGTCCCAGTCGCGAAGCGTGCGGAACTGCGGGCCGCGGCCAAGAACCTCGACCTCCCAGGTAATCTCAAAAACCCCTTTGCGATTCTCCGAGAGATTCCGGATTCACACCTAGTTGCGGTGGTTCACGATGTAGGGCTAGCTTTTTCCCTTGAGGCGGGTTCGCCCTCGGAGATGCTCTCTTTGGTTCGTGACAAGGAAGAGGCGCAGGCCTCCCTCGCCCTTGCAGAGTTCAGGAAGGAACAAGCTGCTCGGCAGGCGGGTGGAGAGAACCCTCCCCAGACCTCAGTGGTCGAGACCGCTCGAGTGGAAGGGGAGGAGGGTACGGTAACAGACCGGGTCGGGTTGGGACCCTGCTCTACCTCGGCCCCAGTTAGGGGTGGGCGCATTGCCCAGGTTTCCCGTCGTGGACGGAGGAAGAAGGCCGTATAGATGCGGGCTGGATTCTATAACATGCGAGGGTTCGGTCGGCCGGGACGACGCATCCAGATTCGCGAATTGATTTCCCGTGAACAGCTTAACTTTGTAGGGTTACATGAGACTATTAAAACCTCCTTCACCCCTGCAGAGCTCCTCAGCATTGACCCACGAGGGCAGTTCGCCTGGCATTCTGTCCCAGCTTGCGGGCATTCCGGGGGTATGCTGCTGGGTGTCAACGAGGACAGATTTGAGGTTCGGGCCTGGGTTTCAGGCACGTTCTTCATTCGGGTGGATGTTTTCCAGTTGGATACCACCCAGACCTGGTCCCTCTTTGTGGTGTATGGTCCGGCGGATCATCGAAGGTCGGCAGATTTCCTGGCTGAGCTCTCGGTGGCAGTGCAGGCTTGCCCACACCCACTGGTGATTGGAGGTGACTTCAACCTCATCCGTGGGGCGGAGGACAAGAGCAATGCGAACATTAACTGGCCCCGGGTCCATAGATTTAATGATTGCATTGCTTCCCTCGCGCTGCGAGAGGTCAGGCGGAGCGGGGGACGCTATACCTGGACTAACCGACAGCTGAACCCGGTCAGGTGTGTGCTGGACCGGGTTCTTATGTCCGCAGATTGGGAGAGCGTCTTCCCTCTTTGCACGTTGGTTGCCGAGCCCATTGTTGGGTCGGACCACGCGGCCCTGATCCTGAGCTCGGGGGAGGACTTCAAGAGGAGGAGCTCGCGCTTCTTTTTCGAGAAAAGCTGGTTAGAGCGTCCGGAGTTTGGGGAGCTGGTCGAGTCGAAATGGGGCGAGCTTGCAGCCCCCAGGGGGGAGGGTTAGGACTCCATCTCGCGCTGGCAACGCCTAGCTGGCGGCCTCCGTCAATTCCTGAGGGGTTGGGGTGCCAACCTGGGTCGGGCGGAGAGAGACCTGAAAGAGGCTATTCTGTCTCAGATCCGTGCGCTGGACGCGCGTGCAGATGCCGCTGACCTGGATGATGAGGGGTGGGCCCTCCGATATCATCTGGAGAATCAGCTGTGCCACCTAGCTAAGGTGGAGGAGGCATATTGGAAACAACGCAGTAGGCTTGCTTGGACCCTGAAAGGGGATGCTAACACTGCGTACTTCCATGCCATTGCTAATGGTAGGAGGAGGAAGTGTGCCATCTCCAGGCTGGTGGACGCCCAGGGGGTTGTCGTGGAGACATCTGGGCTCCAAGCGCACATCTACGATTTTTATCGAGACCTTATGGGGACACCTGCGAGCCCGCCGGCGTTCCAGCTCACCCCATCCCTCTGGGATTCGCGGCCGCGGGTCACAGAGGAGGAGAACTCCGCCCTCATGCTAACCTTCACGGAGAAGGAAATGGACGAGGTCCTAGCAAGCATGAAGGTGGACACGGCTCCGGGCCCGGATGGTCTGCCAGTTTGCTTTTTAAGCGTTTCTGGCAAATTCTTCGCCCGATGGTTATGTCCATTACGAACGATTTTGCTCTTGGGAGAGTAGACATCGCTCGACTGAACTTTGGGGTGCTTACCTTGATACCCAAAGTCCAAGGCGCCGAGGATATCCGTCAGTTCAGACCCATTGCGCTGATCAATGTTATCTTCAAGTTTGTAGTTAAGGCTTTTGCGCTTAGACTTAGCCCGATCGCGCATCGCACGATTAGCTACACTCAATCCGTGTTTATCAAGGGCCGTCTTTTGCACGAGGGAGTCGTCTCCTTACAAGAGATCGTCCATGAGTCCAGCTCCAAGAGACTAGGGGGTGTCTTCTTGAAGCTGGACTTTGAGAAAGCCTATGATCGAGTCAACTGGAGCTTCCTAAGGGAAGTCCTCCTTAGAGCTGGCTTTGATCCGGGGTGGGTCCATAGGGCCCTTAGTCTGGTCTCTGGCGGACAGACGGCTATCACCATTAACGGAGAAATGGGTAATTTCTTCCGTAATGGTAGGGGGGTTAGACAAGGGGATCCCTTGTCCCCCCTCCTCTTTGACTTTGTAGTCGAAGCCTTAGCAACAATGCTTGATGCAGCTAAGAGGACGGGACACATCCAGGGGGTGGTGCCTCATCTGATCCCGGGGGGCGTGTCACATCTACAGTATGCAGACGACACGATCGTCATGATCCAGCAGGACGATTTGGCAATTGCCAACCTGAAATTCATTCTGCTCTGCTTGAGAGCATGTCGGATCTCAGGATCAACTTCCACAAGAGTGAGGTGCTAGTCTTAGGGGCTAGTACTGAGGAGCTGACGAGGGTGGCCCAGATGCTTAATTGTAAGCAAGGGTCATTCCCGTTCACCTATCTAGGACTGCCCATTAGTAACCGTGCGCTTACGGCGAGTGCCTGGAGCCACCTCACCGGTAAGGTTGCTAGACGGGCGGGAGTTTTTTTTTTAAAATAATACGTTTTTTTAATCAAAATTCGGAATCTAGCGCGCGGAATTTGAAATTTCGGAAAGTAGGGCGCCGTCGGCATGAGGCGTGCCGATCGGCACGGGCCGTGCCGAAAAGTGGCGGTCGGCGGGACCCACACCGACGGCTGCATGCGGCAGACGCGCGCAGGCCGGGCTCGCATGTTTCGGCAGCACTCATGCCGATCGGCATGGCTCATGCCGATCGGCATGGCTCATGCCGACCTGGGCCGAAATAAGTGCCCCGCGCCGGCTCCTTCCTTTCTTCCTTTCTTCTTCCTCGCGTCGAACCCGAGCTCTGTCCTCTGTTCTTCCTCTCCCCCCACAAATACACTGCGAAATCTTGCCCAAAAAATAAGTTTGAGAAGGTTAGATTGCTAGGAAAGAAGAGAGGAGGACTAGGGCATCAAGGATCTGTCCATGGGGTAGATTTTCGTGGATTCGTTTTGAGGAGAGGAGGTGGAGGATTGGAAGCAATGGAGGCCAACAATGGTGGATAGCAGTGGTGGGAGCTCGTGTTGGAGGAGGAGGTGTGGTGGTGGAGCAGTGGTGGCGGTAGATTGAGGCCGGGAACGGAAGAAACGGGATTTCCACGCGTCAAGGGTAAACCCTAAGTAATCACTAGATGAATCTTGTTTATCTTGTTTAGTGAATTTATTTATTATGTATGTGTTAGTTGTACAATATTTGTGTCGGTGGATGTGATAGTTGTAGTGTAAAATATTTTGTCGGTGGATGTTGGTTATTGTGTTAATATAGTTGTATAAATAATTTTGTCCGAACAATGCGTTAGTTGTAGTATAGATATATGTTAAATGGATGCGTTTATTTTGTTGGTGGATATTTGCAGGATGAATGTGTTAATATAATTGTTGTATAAATAATTTTGTCGGATGGATGCGTTTGTCGGTGGATGTCGGTTCCTGTGTCGGTCGATATTTGTCGGTGGATGTCGGTTTTGTGTTAATGTTTTAGGAGTATTAGTAATATTGGTAATATTTCGGGTGGTCGTAATAATTGTTTATGTAGTATTTGACGCAATAAATTTGTTTAGGTAATGGAAGTGATTGATTTTATTGTGCACTTCGGCGCCGGTACTGTCCGCGTTACAGAGACTGGGGTTGATCTTAGTGAATTTAATAATATGGTGATGCAGTTGCCAGACCCAGAGAGAGCTAGAATAGCTGCAGTGCAGGAGTATTTCACTGGCAATTTTGGGTATGATCCTAATATTTTTACGGTTAAGATTCAGTCGGTATGGTCCAAATCCCGTACAAATATTTTTCGGGAGTTGCTACCGTTGGATCGAACAGGTCAGTGGATAGCTTGGCTAGCATCATGCAAACGTCGAGGTACCCAACCCGAAGTCCTGCTGATATTTTATCCGAAGCAGAACAATGTAGAACAAGGTGGCGGAAGTTTTCAGCATGGAGAGAGCAGTCAGGGTACTGATTCACAAAATGTGGATATTCATGATAAGTATGAGCCAGCACTAAGTGTTGACTCGGAAGGACCTCCGCCAGTTGGAGAGGCTGATGCGGATGAGTACGAATGTACTTTGCAAGAAGAGATGTTGGCTGAAGATGAGGATGGTGTTGCAGAAGATATTGATTCTGATGATAAAGATGACGCAAATGAGGATGATGTTGCTAATGATGAAGAAGATAATGATGCAGATCTGCCGATTCGTCAGTCCAGGATTGTCGACGATGTGCCTATTCCTCACTTCTGGGATATGGACAAGTCGAACATGACAGCTGTGGACGATGGTTATTCTGCGGCATTGGAGTACGGAATGAAAAATATTCGAATCGGAGCCCAGTATAACACGAAGCAGGAGCTGAGGGAAGCCGTGATCGAGTGGGCATTGTCCACGCAAAGGGTTTTCCGAACTGATGTGTCAAATAGTCGATATTTGACTATGAGCTGCACGAACATCGACTGTCCTGCAAGGGTTCACGCTCACGTACCTAAGTACGACGTGCTGTGGGTGATGTCTGATTTCGAGCCACGTACTTGTGAGATATCTAGTACGGTGACGGACCATCCAAACCTGTCTTCAACTCTCATTGCACGCCTCTTGTTCAGTGAGATTGTGCAGAAGAAAGACATGACCGCGAGAAGCATTCAGCTGACAGTTAAGAGTAGATGGAAAACCAGTATAAAGTATGGGAAGGCTTGGAGAGCTAAGCAGAAGGCTCTAGAAGAGAGGTTTGGGACATTTTATGATGCTTATGACAGCGCTGTTAACATGGTTAACACACTGAAAATGAGAAATCCTGGCACAGAGGTTCAATTGGAACTATGTGATTGGAACAACCATCCTACGTTGTCCGTGTTTGGCCGGTTGCTCTTCTCCTTCGGCATATGCATTGAAGCATTTAAGTATTGCCGTCCATTCTTGTGCATCGATGGCACATTTCTCACCGGCAAGTACAAGGGTGTGATATTGACTGCAATAGGAGTGGACGGCAACGGACAAATCGTCCCTATTGCGTTTGCCTTTGTTGAGACTGAGAATTATGAAAACTGGTTATTCTTTCTGAGGCAGTTGAAAAAGGGGGTTGTGAAGGATAGGCCGAACGTGTGTATTCTTCATGACAGGCATGCAGGTTTGTTGAAGGCAATCAAGACACTTGAGCACCCTGCTGAGGACGAAGAAACTCCCTGGACGGATGTGCAGAGCCGATGGTGTATGAGACATCTCGCTGCTAACTTTTACTCTTGTTTTAAGAGTAAGCGTCTTATGAATTTGTTCAAAAGACTCTGCAATGTGAACCAGCAAAGAAAGTATGATTTTCTGTGGGAAAGGCTCACTGAATTCACGCAGAAACAAGTGAAGTAAAGAAGAGCTGCACAGGCAACGGCAGTAGCTGCTCAGGTGGCGGCAGCACAAGCGGCACAAACTGATGAGTCTGCACCAGTTGGGTTGTGTGATTTGCCCGGAATTGATCCACCAGGAACAAAGAGAAAGAAAGGAGCACGCATCAGGAATTTCGAAGAGTGGATAGAGAAAGAGCCGCCCGTGAAGTGGTCTTTGTTGCATGATGCACACGGAGCGAGATATGGCATCATGACTACCAACCTTGCAGAGATATATAACTTTGTCCTTAGAGGGAACCGGGGTCTTCCACTTACAGCTCTGGTCGAGGGGATTATGCACGGAACAATGAATTATTTCAGAGATAGACGTGTCGCAGCCGTGAATCACTGCCATTGGTATCCTGACACACCTTACTGTCGCAAGATAAGAACATACATGGAGAAGAAAACACAAAAGGCTCGGTTGCACAATGTCATTAGAGTTGGTAATGAAGAAGCTCGGTATGAGGTGCGCCTCCCGACAGAAAGATTTGGTGCTACCGTGCTGAGAACCCATGAGGTGTTCATAACTGACGGATATCCGCCAAAATGTGAGTGTACATGCAACAAACCGAGGCTTCTTCACCTTCCTTACTCTCATGTGTTGGTAGTATGTGGACAGATGGGGTTGCACGCTGGGTGTTTTGTGTCACCATATTACATGAAGGAGGCACTGGTGCAAACCTGGACCGGTGAGATGAGAGGTTTCCGAATCGAAGGTAACTTCAACAAGGTTGACGAGGCAAAAAGAGAAATCATTCCTCATCCATTAGCCATGCGGACTAGTAGAGGACGACGTCAGTCACGGCGCATCAGGAATGACATGGACGAGGCTGAAGCTGGTGGTTCCACTCGTCAGTGCTTGTTATGCAATTTGTTCGGCCACAGAGAGAAACATTGTCCAAAATTCCCCCAAGGAGGCGAACCAGTACGTGGCGGAGGCACCAGAGGTGGCGAACCAGTGCGTGGGCGATGCACCCGAGGAGGAAGAGGGCGAGCAAATCGTGGCTAGTATTATGTTTTAATTCGAATTTGTAATAATTAAGTACAATTGGTCGAAATTGTTCGTTCGAGGACTCTGTTTTAATTCGTATTTGTAATAATTAAGTACAATTGTTCTAAGTTGTTTATTGGAACACTATCTTTTAATTGGCATTTGTAACTATTAAGTAAAATTGTTCTGAGTTGTTTCCATGTGTATGTTTTACTTTTTATGTTTTAATTCATGTGGTATAACTTCGCAGATGGCGGGTCGTGCTTTGCTTAGTGCCGATGTTGATTCGAAACATTGCGCTAAGATATGGGAGTCAGGTGGGCAGCCACATCTTCTGCGTACTCGGACATCAGCGAGTAACTGGGAGTTGCATCCTTTCTGGATTGATCGGTACGTACGACTTTATAATATTTTATATTGTTTACACTGTCGACGGTTTTAGTAACGGAGGTCTAATAAACTTTATTTACTATTTGCAGGTTGACTTGGGCTGGTCTTTTACCGCTTGCACGTCTGGTTGAGAGCGTCCCCTCAGGATGGGTTCAGATTCAGCCGGACGAGGTACACGGCGAGCCGCGGCAGATGCAGCAGAGTGCCACTAGTAAGATCGCGATGGACAGGTCACTGCTCAGCTGCTTAGTGGACCAGTGGAGGCCGGAGACCCACACTTTTCACTTTCCGTGGGGGGAGATGGCACCGACTCTTCAGGATGTGTCATATCTGTTGGGACTCCCTTTGGCTGGCGCAGTGCTAGGACCTGCAGATCCGCCGTCCGATTGGCATGAGCTCATGCAGGCATGGTTCGCAGGCGTGCATCCGCAGAACCCCATGTTGCCTGAGCACAAGCATGGTGTACAGCAGACTTGGCTGAACAAGTGGCAGGTAAAATCTGAATTATATAGTGAGTTAACTTTATCGGTTTATCCTCCACCAATAACTTCTTCTGTTTGCCGTTTGCAGATTCGGGCTTACGAAATCCCGGTGCAGCAGCTGACTCCCGAGCAGCTTACACGGAGCCTCGAGGCGTATCTACTGTGGCTATTTGGCAAGGTGATGTTCACTGAGACTCATCACGACACTATTACTGCTCGTTGGGTACCTATAGCACTAGAGATTGCAGCGGCACAGAACCAAGAAGACATAGTGCAGCGGAGTTGGGGGTCAGCTGTCTTAGCGGCTACATACAGAGCTCTGTGCACCGTCTGCACGAAGAACTCGGATAGCTTTTCGATACTTGGATGTCCTCTACTTCTGCAGCTCTGGTCTTGGGAGAGGTTCCCTGTCGGTAGACCCGACGTGGACGCGACGAGGCCCTGGAACTACAGACTGACAGATCACAACGCAGTTGATCTTCCGACATTTGGCAGTATGTGGGCATATAGAGAGGTACCCATTCGATACTCCATTACTTTTACGTTCGGTTCTACAAAATTTATATGTTGAATTATTCCTAAGTAATTTATATATTTGTGCAGAGACGCTACGTGGGTGATCAAGTGAGAAACTGCTATGTGATGTTCACTGAGTGGTTCGATCAACTGCCACACCGCCAGGTTATATGGGAGCCATACCACGAGTCGCGGATACAAGCACGATACCCCGGCGGGCTTTCTTGTTTGTGCACGAGAGATCGTGCATACTGGTTGACTACACGTCGGATTGTGTTCGACGTCTTGGTGGAGGAGATGTCGCAACACCGTGTTATGAGACAGTTCGGACTTCGCCAGTGGCCGGTGCCTCCGACTAGAGCTACACTTACTCAGCACGTGCACAAGTAAGTACTAGAACTTGTGCATATATATATAGTGGGGTACTAGTGTTGTAGTATGTACTTATGCTATATGTACATGTGGCAGGAGAGGGCGGCAGGGAGAGAGATCACTCGCATCTTATATGCAGACGGTCCTGCCATACATACAAGAATAGGGGAGTGCGACAGATCCGGCAAATTTATGGCCCGCAGAAGCACACTTTGTGCTTGCTGATTTTGAGGAGTATCTACGGACGTACAGGCTCGCCTCTCGCACTCGTTTGGTTACGACTGCCGACCCTGACGAGCTTCCTGCGGCTGATATCACGGTCATGTACCCAACACAGGGAATCGGGGCTCGGGGAAACACAGCGGTAAGTGGTTTAGTTTCACTACTCTACTACTCAATGTACGTACTATAGTAATAACATATCTGACATTTTATTTATATTTTACAGGCCGACATCATAGCAGATATTCAGGCGGACGTCGCTGCGTACTACCCCGTCGTTGGTGCCCAGCACCAGTCGTGGTTCAAGCGTCTAGAGGGCAAGGTACGACGTGCTTATGGTGTGCTGACCTGCACAGGTGCTGGGGACGTTGTTCCACGCCATGCACCCCCGCGTCCCCCACGGCACTCCTCGGCACGGCTGTTAGGTGCCGCAAAGGTATCACCACCCCGTGACACCACTCCTCGGCACGACCCACGACCACGTTTTACACCTGAGCAGAGTCCTAGCACACGCCCCATAGACGACACAGTTGCGTCTACCTCTCGCCAGCCAGACGCTATCGACCCTGGTCCATCCCAGCCACCTCTTTCACAGATTCCAGTGTATGTGTCGGGTCCTTCACAGCCGACTATGTTTATGCCGGCAACTTCACAGTCGCCATTGTTTATGTCGGGTCCTGCACAACCTCCACTCTTTATGCCGGGTAGTTCATCCTGGCAGGCACATGCACCACCGTTCACTGGGATGCCATATTCGTACGGTTATGGGGGCGGACCACAGTTCGTTGGAGCATCACACCAACCGCAGATGGCCAATCTTATGGGCCAGTACTCTCAGCAACTAATGCACGGAGGTTAGAAATTTTTATTTCTCGTAGATATAAAATTTATTCCCCAACAGCACACACTAACATATTATCTTGTGCAGGTGCAGATCAGTCGTACAACTCTCCCCAGTACGACTTGGACACCACTCAGGCATACGCGCCTTCGCCACCGATGCCCACTCAGCAGACACCACCTCCGGAGACAGCACAGCCAGACGACGAGCAGGACGATGCGCCGTTGCAAGGCCGCGGAATGCGGCAAAACCACGCTCCCACGCGGTTGTCACTTTCCGGGCCTCGGCGTAGGAGGACGCGGTACCGTCGTCAGGTCGACGAGGAGTGATGCTTTTACATATGTACTATTCGATATTATGTACTAGACATAGAAACGAGACATCTCCGTGTTCCGTTCGACAGTACTAGACATATTCGTAACGATTTGATTAGGTAAACATACTCAGTAGTACAAAAACTACAACTTCTAAAAATAAATCGATAAACATACTAGATAATAAATTGATACGAAAAATAAGATATAACACAAACCGAGTCCATACTCTACGCAGAACAGAAGAAATGAAGATAATAAAAATAAGATACAACAAAGGGCGAGTCCATACTGATCACACCACACGAGAAATGAAAGAACACAACTCAATTTAAGACTCTACCTATCTCCCATCGATGCACCCTGCACCATCCGCCGATTTAGCTCCCTTGCCCTTGCTCGATGCTTCAGCCTTCTTCTCCTTGCCCTTGCTCGATGCTTCAGCCTTCTTCTCCTTGCCCTTCCTCGATGCTTCAGCCCTCCTTTCCTTTGATGTCGGCATGAAATCGTCGTCATCATCGCTGGAGACTACCCAAAGATATGACTCACCGTAAAAATAGCGGTCATCTTCAGTCCGGAGAAACGGACTTTTCATAACTTTCCTATCATACTTATCTACAAGACGCACGATTTCTGCACGGATTTGTTGCGGGGTCCTATACGGAAACCCGTATCGAATTTGCCTCGCCCCAAGCAAAGCGAGTTGTCTCTCACTACCAATAATTTCTGAGAGGGGAACTATCCTTCCATCTACCTTCAAATCGTCGGAAATCTTAGCCAGATGCTCGGATGCGGCTATGTGAAACCCGGACACACACTTCTCACAGGGAACAATACACACCATCCTTGCGCTCAAGTGACTCACATGGCTACCTTAGAGTGGGTTTTATAGGATAACGGGTGGACAAGTGGGCGGGAAGCGGTGGCGGGAGAAACAGGCGGGAAACGGTGGCGGGAGAATTCTGGCGGGAAACGGTGGCGGGAGAATTCTTGCGGGAAACGGTGGCGGGAAGAAATTGTGCAGGAAACGGTGGCGGGAAGAAATTGTGCGGGAAAGGTTGGCAGAAATCGGTTGCGGGAAACGGTGCCGGGAGAAAAGAGGCGGGCGAAAAAATTTGGAGGGAATCGCCGACAGCAGGAAATTGGGGTAAAACGGGGTGCAGGGGCCACTTTCGGCATGGCCCGTGCCGATCGGCATGGCTAATGCTGAAATGTGTTGTCGGCAGCAGTTTCACGCGAAGGTCATGCAGCTGTCGGCACGGCTAATGCCGACCTGGACATTTCGGCATAAGCCATGCCGATCGGCATCAGCCGTGCCGACGGCGCGCTAGATTCCGAAATTCCTTCCTCCGCGCGCTATAATCCGAATTTCGCTTTAAAAAACGTATTATTTAAAAAAAAACTCAGACGGGCGGACCCCTGGCACTAGTAGAAAACAGGCCTACCGTTTTGAGGTCGGAGCACATTTAGTCCCGGTCAGGCCTGTAACCGCGACTAATGACATCAATAGTCGCGGTTCGAACGGTTAGGACGGCATCACGGGCACGGAAACCTTTAGTCCCGGTTCCATAGGAACATTTAGTCCCGGTTTCTAATACAAACCGCGACTAAAGGTATTTGACCCGGTTCGTGTTTCAAACCGGTACTAATGATCTGTGGAATTCGCAGCGGTTTGGAAATTGATCAGCCCGCAGCGTTTTGGAAGATGACCAATCAGCCGCGTTGATACACACGAAATTAATCATGAACGCGCCGTGTGGAACGCGAAGCAGCGCCGCGCCGCCGCCCGCCGGCCTCCCGCCAGCTGCTCGGTGACCGCCGGCCTCCCTCTCCGCCCTACAAAGGGAACAGTACAAAAATGCCTAATCACACACAAAATCTCCCTCTCCATCCATGCTCTCTTCCATTCCAATGGAGTCACTCGGACACATCACGGCGTCTCGGTTATTCTTCTTCTCCAAGGAAGGCATGGACTTCAAGGTATGGGTCACCCTCCGTGCATCACGCGTGGAGCGGTGGATCCGACACGTGAAGAAGGTGTATCTCGACGCCGCACCGATCAAGGGGGTTGGACTCGACTGCGAGTTCACCGACGCACTCCTGGGTCGTCGCCAGAGGGATCTTCCAGTCGAGGAAAAGCAGCGTGCCGCCGTCATTCAACTCTCGGTGGCGACCGAGACTCTTATTTTCCACATTTGCAGGGCTGATCGGGTGCCGAAACTACTCGTCGATTTCTTAGGTGACAAGACTATCAACTTCTTCGGCGTCGCAATCCAGAATGACGTGCGGATGCTGCGATACTACGGAATTACAATTCCGTCAGCGGTCGACCTCTAGAGGAATAGCCAGAACCCAACCGACAATCCTACCCCGAGCCTGTATGCTCTCTCCAATGCTGTCGTTGGGACAAAACTTGAGATGAAGAAAAAGAAGAAGGACAAGAAACGGGACGACGACGAAGAAGGAGAAGACCTAACTTTCGGATGGGCCGCGGTTCCATTGAGCTACGAGAGAGTCGTGTATGCTGCTCTGGACGCTCGCCTTGGCTTGGAGATTGCACGGAAGTGGTATTTAGATTGATATGATTAGTAGACCATTGTGTGTCTCATCTATCTCTTGTATTGGAAATGTTTGGAATCTTATATATCGGTTACCGGTTTATTAATATAAATATTTCCATTTCTAATTAATTTTGGTTACCGGTTGAAAGATATGAATATTTCCATATTCAGAGATTTAGATAAAATGGACGATTTAGATTAGTTATTCAAATTTAAATAATTTTCATGTGGATGAACACTCTCTTCTCTTCTTCTCTAGATCTTGACAGAAACATTTTTACCTGTTGTCGTGCTAGCTAATTAAGAAGCACACACGGAAGAACACAAGAACACCAAGAACACACACACGAACACCTCGATCTACCCAAGAACACACACAAGAACACAAGGACATAGGCATATGTCAGTTCCTCCCGACATAGGCATATGTCAGTATCAGATCACCTCGGTCCACCCCGGGACATAGCTTAGATATGTATGCTTCCTCCTCCTACCTCACAAGAGAATGCTTCTAAGCCCAACCTCTCGAAGATGTCCTAAGTATGCTCACAAGGACATCTTCGAGAAGTTGGTTCCTAGAGGAGTCCTCTGCCTTTTGTATTCGGCGATGAACTGAAGTATTTTGTAGATGCATGGAACAAAACACACGGTTTCCCCTGCATACAGCCCAACAGTGGCTCGTGAGTGCCCGCATATCAAATGCACCGTTGGGCGTATGCAGGGAATCCGAATGCTTTGTATATCAAATGAACTACACTAAGTGTTGACATAGCTTAGACATGTCTGCTTCCTCCTCCTACCTCACACAAGAGAATGCTCAACCCAGAAGGTCTGGGCACCTATTTATAGCATCACCAGGGGGAGGCATCTTTAGTCCCGGTTGGTGGCTCAACCCGGGACAAAAGAAACACACCCCTGATCTAACGGCTCACAAGTGCTTGAAAGAAACACACGATCCGTGTGCTTCTTTAGTCCCGGTTTGGAAGTGATAGTGTTGATCCAACAGCTCATAACTATATAAAATAGAAAATAGTTTTATATTAGTTAGTCAAATTCAAACACATTTCATATGGAAAGTTTTGTCAAATTCCTAAATATACAAAAGTTCTTCAAAATCATATCCAAACTGTTTTTAAAATATTTACAATAATTATTATAGAAAATAGAAAATAGTTTTATATTAGTTAGTCAAATTCAAACACATTTCATATGGAAAGTTTTGTCAAATTCCTAAATATACAAAAGTTCTTCAAATTCATATCCAAACTATTTTTAAAATAGTTACAATAATTATTATAGAAAATATTTTTATATTAGTTAGTCAAATTCAAACACATTTCATATGGAAAGTTTTGTCAAATTCCTAAATATACAAAAGTTCTTCAAATTCATATCCAAACTGTTTTTAAAATAGTTACAATAATTATTATAGAAAATATTTTTATATTAGTTAGTCAAATTCAAACACATTTCATATGGAAAGTTTTGTCAAATTCCTAAATATACAAAAGTTCTTCAAATTCATATCCAAACTGTTTTTAAAATATTTACAATAATTATTATAGAAAATATTTTTATATTAGTTAGTCAAATTCAAACACATTTCATATGGAAAGTTTTGTCAAATTCCTAAATATACAAAAGTTTTATATTCAAACTCATTTGAAAAAACCCCTCAGGTCGCGGTTGGTGCCACGAACCGCGACTAAAGGGGTAGCAGTGCGCGCGCAGTCGAAAAACAAACTGGGTCGCGGTTGGAGGCTCCAACCGGGACTAAAGGACCCCTTTTAGTCGCGGTTCGAGCCACGAACCGGTACTAAAGGTTGGGCGGTATATAATCAAGATTGAGATCCCGGTTGGAGCCACCAACCGGGACCTCGCGCTTAGGAATTTCAGCGACGCCGCCAGGCTGCCCAAATCGAGCGCCGCCGCTGCCGCTGCGCCGCCGAGCTCGCCGCCGTCCGCTGCCGCCGCGCAGGCCGCCCGCTTCCGCTGCGACGCCGCCGCGCCCGCTCCTCTAGCTCACTTCTGCCGCGGAGGCCGCCACCGCCGCCGAGCTTGCCTCACACCGCCGCCGCCGCCGCCGAGCTCGCCTCGCAGTCCCCGCTGTTCCAGAAGCTCTCCCGTCGACGTCTCCGACCGAATCGCGTCAGGTGAGCACACGCCGGTCCCCTCGCCGTAGTTGATTTAGTTGATTAGTTGGTTAGGTTGACTTAGGGTTAGTGTCTTAGCAAATTGATTTAGGAATTTAGTGTTTTAGGACTTAGTGAAATTTAGTTGATTAGTTGATAAGATGATGGGTTAGAATTTAGTTGATTAGCTAGATGAATTATAATTTAGTTAATTAGTTGATTGTTAGTAAACTGTTTTAGTGGTTTAGTGTCTTAGCAAATTTAACGTCTTAGCAAATTGATTTAGGAATTTAGTGTTTTAGGACTTAGTGAAATGTAGTTGATTAGTTGATAAGATGATGGGTTAGAATTTAGTTGATTAGCTAGATGAATTATAATTTAGTTAATTAGTTGATTGTTAGTAAACTGTTTTAGTGGTTTAGTGTCTTAGCAAATTTAACGTCTTAGCAAATTGATTTAGGAATTTAGTGTTTTAGGACTTAGTGAAATTTAGTTGATTAGTTGATAAGATGATGGGTTAGAATTTAGTTGATTAGCTAGATGAATTTAGTCGCCGCTCAACATAGCTCCCTCTCACCGGCGAACACCGAGCTCAGTATAGTTTAGTGTTATATTGCTAGTATAGCATTAGTATTAATATTGTTTTAGTATTGCTTACTATAAATATTGTTTAGTATTGCTAGTATATAGCTTTAGTATAAATATTGTTTTACTATTTTCAATCTTGCTCTTCTGTTGTTATTGTACTAAATATTGTTTTAGTATTGCTAGTATAGCTTTAGTGTTTTAGGACTTAGTGAAATTTAGTGAAGTTTAGTCTTTATTCTTTATTCTTTATAGTTTAGTATTGCTAGTATATATTCTTTATTCTTTTTAGTACTGCTTTTAATCTTTATTCTTTATAGTGAAACTATGGACCATGACGGTAGAGATGACCGGGAAGGCCAAAAAGATAATGAGGTAGATGACGGCCTACAGTATCTGAATGAAGATGGTGATGCTGGGTTGTCGGATGATCAGTTAGAAGAACAAAACATAGGCGACCCGGAACCAAGTATTGATGTCGATGCTAGCGTTGGACCCTCAACGAAGTCCTCTGATGTAAATATTTAAGTCTCTGCTAATTATATATATAGACCTCCTCATTGAGCATATATTTAATGAATGTTTTTTTTAGTCCTCCACTTCAAGGTTACGGGGCCCGACCAAAAAGTGGAACGAGATGACACATATGATTATTGACATAGTCAGTGCCGATGGGGAACCTTTGGAGCCCATAAACAGCGTGACTGCATTTACTAATCAAGCAGGAGTTCTTGTTAGGGACATGATCCCGATCACCTGTCGAGAATGGAAGAAGCCAAGAGCTGATGGAATAAGTTTTGTCTCTAACGAATTGAAAAATTCTATTTCGGACAAGCTGATATCACATTTCACTCTGCCGACGATGGACACCGAGGAGCAAACAACGGCCTTGAAGGCCAAAGTCAAGGTGTGGATCCTGAAGAAGATGGCCAAACAGTTCCAAAACCACAAAAAAAGAACGTGGGCAAAGTATGTCAAGAGTGGGAAAATTACTCCGGAGTTTAAGGGAACAGACGAGAGGTTACGTGATCACTGGGATGATTTCGTGACGTACAAGGTATCGGAAGAAGCTCTTGAGAGGTCCAAAAAGAATGCGGATAATGCCAAGAAAAAGGTTCTCCATCATAATTTGGGGCCAGGTGGCTACAAGACTGCCATGCCTAAGGGGGATAAACTTAAGGCTGAAATTA
The DNA here is from genome assembly GCA_026929855.1 of Poa annua. Lineage (NCBI taxonomy): Eukaryota > Viridiplantae > Streptophyta > Magnoliopsida > Poales > Poaceae > Poa > Poa annua. Next base: position 82,098,078 of record CM049433.1, read on the forward strand.
AGGCAAAAGGTCTAACTCCAGAGACGGAGAAAGTGCCCGAGAGAGCAGGAAACTTCCTAATGGCGCATGGTATGACGTTGGAGAAGGAAACAGGGGAGTTGGTTCTTCGTGATCCGACGAAGAAAGCAGTGTTGAGTCCCTTCGATGATCTTAAAAAAGCAGTAGCCGAGGTGGAGGCGGGAACGTTCATTCCGGATAGAGAGAACGACGAGCTGACAAAGGCACTCGGAAATCCTGAGAAGGGAGGATGAACACGAGGCTATGGAGGTGTTCCTTGGAAGATGGGGTTTCATGAGGACTATCATACTTATAGAAGCCGAGCCAGAGCAACGAAGAGGAGGGAGCAGCAGGCGGCAGACCGGCTTAAGAAGGTGGAAGAAAGGAACGAGCTGCTCTTTGCGATGTATACGAAGATGCAGGAGAAATTTTCAAGCCGTCCAGAGACCGATCAGATTTACATAGATCCTGCAGCTGATGGCCCATCTAACCGGAGGAGCAGTGTGGCTTCCACGGGGTTGCATGACGATGATGGAGAAGTTGATGCGTCACCGATGGATCGCTACCCCGTGGATAATATCGAAGATAAGACTGAATGTGAGCTGCACCATCCAATGAAGAACATATCTGTGAAGGAGGCCGTCGGCTTTGCTTTAAAAGTTGATCCTGAAGTGCGTTGGCATTGCCGCGAGGTTCCAGCTGGGTATGCTCGTGTTGGGGTGGAGGAAATTGTACCTGGATGCGAGACATTGGAGATTGACCATCCTGGCCCTGAAGGGGAGGCGACCCTGGAAGAAGTCAGGCATGGAATCATTTTATGGAAAAAGAAATACATCATATTTCCAGGCTCGACACAGAGGCCACGGTCTCTCTCACCTCCACCACCTTCAAGTCCATTGAACTTCGATAGGGACGACGAAGACACCTACATGACTCCACCTCGATCTTCGCCGCCGCATCAGCAGCCTGAACCTTCTTCGCCTGAACCTTCTTCGGCTGAGTACAGGGCGGGAAAGCGGAAGATCAGCCAGGTCAAGTGGGGTAACTTGACTAAGTGCCCGCCTCCGCCTACTAAGGCGAAATTGTCGCCGCTTCCAAAGGTCCCCAAGAGTCCTCCAAAGTTTCCTTACCCTTATAAGCCCCCCGTGGAAAACATGCCAGACGTATCAATTGATCCGAAAAAAATAGAGTACTTCCTGAAACATTGTTTTCAACCACCCCTATATGTTTTAAACTTACTATCGGACTATGATCGTTGTATTGACAAGGCATATAATGAGGGGCTTGAGAAAACAAAGCAGAAGAGACGCGACGTTGCTCCGCTGAAATTGGCATCCAAGATTGTGATACCAGAAGGGTATGAGATTCCTGGTATGACCTACGAAGAAATGGTGGATTTGATAGAGGCCGACATTGCTCCCGAGGCATTGTAATATCGCCTTGGGAAGGATCTGGTCACGAAGGAGGACTGGGCCAACCTACCTACAAGAATGCGAGCATTACATAAATGGTACAAGGATGCCTCAGCAGACGGGGACGAGATAGTGTCTGTTAAACTTAGAGATGAGCATTACTTCATGGGAGAACAGACGATTCATATTGACTTTGACGAACTCTTTCAGTTATTCAGCCAGAAGGCCCTCGACAAATCTATCATCAGCTGCTATTGTTTGTAAGTGATTAATTAAAGCTAATCTCGTATCATTTTCTTATAATATAACTGTCCTCGCTACATTCTTTTGTACGCTACTATGTAGAATGAAGATTCTTGAGTGTAGGAGGAACCAGATTTATCAAGTTGGGTTCGTTGACCGAGATCGAGTTCATATACATACCTTAAAAATAAACCCGGGGGAAACGGAGAACAACTTGCTCAATTTTTTGGAGAAACAACATTTCAAGAAGAACATATTATTTCCGTACAACTTCAGGTTAGAGTGCTACAGGTTCATTTTTCCTCGTACTCGATTTTGATGAGTTAGCTAGAGACTTAATATTTACTGAATTCTTTTCTATGTGCTGATGTGTATGTGGAGCCACCACTGGATTCTCTTCAACATTGAAATTGACTTGGGGAAAGTTCAGATCGAGGACTCATTACATCGACCCATGACGGATTACTGGAACATTATTGAAACGCTCCAGAGGTACTATATTGACCTCTTTTCTTCATTTCCTAAGTTCCAGTTATGAATATATTCTTTATTCATTTTCTTTGCCAGGGCAGGGTATGGAAGCGGTTCATAAAACATGCCGGAGAAGGTCAATTTAAACCAGAGCTGACCTTTCAGCTAATCAACGTAAGTAGATTACTCTATTTAGTTCTAGTTTCAATATCGGATTGTCATGTTTGATTATTACTTGATATGAACTCTATTTTCGTAAAGTGCGAGAGACAGCCACCGGCGACAAATCTGTGTGGATATTACGTTTGCGAGTATATGCGCATGTATGTCAGTGAGCGGATGGATATGGTGGTACGTAAAGCATTTACATATCAATTCACAATTTAACTCTTGATGTATTTATATTGACCGTCTTCTCTTGATATATCCAGCAAATGAATCAACGAGCGCATCTCACTCCATATCAACGCTCTAGAGGAATTCAAGAGGAAATTTGTGGATTTCTGCTTGACGAGGTCATAGCCCCAACAGGAGAATACAATATAAACCGGAAATAATGATTTTGATGTAATAATGATCGTGTTGGGACGACACTTATGTATATGATACATGTTTAACTTGATACGAGTCTCGTTGGATATGTAATATATGGATCAATTCTCGTTAGACACTTCATATAATATATGCATCGATGTGTGTAATTGTAGCTTACAAACAATAGTTTAAATCATAAATAAAACAGAAAACAGAAAACAAAATAAAAATGCTAAAACCTAAAACCCCTCGAACTTATTAGTCCCGGTTTGCAATACAAACCGGGACAAAAGGTCATCGCCGAGCAGCTCGCCTGCGCGCCCACGTGGATACCTTTTTGTCCCGGTTGCAGATCCTACCGCGACTATAGGTTGGGGTGTTTAGTCCCGATTCCGCAGTCCCGGTTGCTAAACCGGGACTGAAGGCCCTTACCAACCGGGACTGTTAGCCTGTTTTCTACTAGTGTGGATGGGTAAGCTGATGTCCTCGGCGGCAAGATTGACGGTCATAGATGCGTGCATGTCCAGCCTCCTCCTTCACGCGATGGCGGTCTGCCTCCTAGGGGATGGGGTGCATCGGACCATGGATGGCTCCCGCTCTCGTTTCTTTTGGGAGGCGAACGGGAAGAAACGCAAATACCACTGGTACGCTGGGATGCCGTGTGTAAACCCAAGGCCTTAGGTGGCTTAGGTATCATGGATACCAAACTCATGAACCGATGTCTCATGGCTAAGTGGGTCTGGAAGATCTTGACTGGGCAGACTGGCCTTTGGGCCGACATACTCAGGGCTAAGTATCTGAGATCCAAGGACATCCTGGTTGATGACCACGGGGGAGGTTCCCAGTTCTGGATGGCTCTCCAGAAGTTAAGAACCTACTTTGCCTGGGCGCGCGTCACCGGGTGAGGAATGGCAAATCCACTAGATTGTGGATTGACTGGTGGACGGGGACGACCCCCCTGATGGATCGTTTCCCAGCGATCTTTGCCATTGTGGCCTCACCAGACACCTCGGTGGCGAAGGCCCACCGAGAGGGGGAGTGGTACATTCCCCTCCGGAGGTCAGTTGGACCGACCGAGGCTGCGGAATGGAGCTCCCTTCTTCGGGAGCTCTCGGTTTTCGAGCTAGTTTCAAACCAGGATGAACTATCTTGGGCCCTTGAACCCTCGAGGAAGTTCTCGGTTAGGTCCCTTTATAACAAACTTTGCGACGGCACACCTAGAGATCATTATAGGGAGATCTGGGGGATTGCCATTCCCCTTAAGATCAGGATATTCCTATGGCAATTGGCTAGGAAACGGCTACCCTCCAATGATAATATTGCGAGGAGACGGGGTCCCTCCACCGGCAGATGTGCCCTTTGTGAGGAGAGAGAGGATATGGATCATATCTTCTTTTTATGTCCCCTGGCAAAGTTTTTGTGGAGCACAGTTAGGGAACTGTTGCTCTGCTCCTGGAACCCCTCTTGTTTCGCGGATCTAGTTAGATTGATCACTGCAGAGTCGGGTCAACACAAGCGAGTTCTATGGATTTGCTGTGCGGCTCTACTTTGGTCTCTGTGGAACATGAGGAATAAATTCTCGATTGAGGGGGTGTTTCCGTCTCAACCGGCTGATGGGTTATACAAATTGGCGTTATATGTGCAGGTGTGGAAGCCAGTGGCTTGGAGGCAAGACCGTGGAGCGTTAGAGCAAGCGATTGGCAGGATCCGCTCGCTTCACAACTCTGTCCGGGATAGATCGGACTGACTGCCGTTACCTATTTGTTTTCCGACTTAGGCCTATTTGTATTAGCTCGTCTGTTTGGGGTGTTCGTTCCCCCTGACTATAGCCTTCGTGCTATCGAGTGCCTCACTTTGTACCCGTCGTTGGCGGAGACCTTCTTATATGTGTGTATCATTTGGCCGGTTGGCTTTATTAATTTAAAGCCGGGCTCTGCTCGAGCCTTCCGTCTAAAAAAGAAGCAGATGCATACCTTTACCATAAGTGCTCCAGGACCGACGGTTCACTGATACCTCCGCCCATTGGCTGGTACAAGCTTAACACTGATGGGTCTTTTGGGGCAAATGGAGATGCAGGAGCTGGGGCTGTAATTCGTGATCATAAGGGGGATATTATCTTGTCAGCTTGTCGACAGCTTAATTCCTGCAGGGATGCACTAGATGCAGAACTAAAATCTCTCCTGGAAGGTATTTTATTGGCGCTTCATTGGTGCAATCAACCATTGATGATTGAAGTGGACTGTTTGGAGATAATCAACTTGCTGGAAAATAAAGAGTTGGATCGATCTGTCTATTCAACGACGATAGACGAGATTAAAACTTTGATGAAGGTCCGTCAAACTTGTATTGCTCATATTAAGATATGCCAGAACATTAGTAGTCATTTTATGGCAAATTACGCTAGAACAAACTCTCATTCGGATGTGTGGCTTGCCTCTGGTCCGGATGGTTTTTTAAGCACATGCCGAGATTGTAATTCCTGATTGTTTTGAGTAATACAAGTTCCATTCGCAAAAAAAAAGTGAAGGAACCGAGAAATTGATTAATTGACCACAATCGTGGTAGTCGTGGGGGCCGTCTCGTATCAAGTATCAATAAGAGAGATTACAAGACACTCCCTCTGTTCCACAATATAAGATGTTGTATGTGTTGTACATGTTGTCTATATTCATATCAAAATAAGTGTATACATATACTAAAATGTGTCTAGATACAAGTTTAGACATGTGCATGTGGGAGAATTTGCCTGTGATAAGATGGTTAGGAGGGTGGTTGTACGGTACCCCCAACCCACCAGAGTTCAAACATAGGTTTGACGCTGGTGTTTCTCATTTAGGCGGAATATTCTTCAGTATGGGAGGCGTCATTCCTGTCGACAACGAGACGCCTGTGGTGACTTCGTTAATCTCAAGACCTGACTCGCCGGCTCAGTCTATCGGAGGTGCTCATAGGGGTAGGGTGTGCGTGTGTGCATTCATAGGGTGAGTGTATGCGCGTGTATATGAGCGCTTGCGTTATACTGTGTTTCGCAAAAAAAGACATGTGCATGTGGCTAAAACATCTTATATTGTGAACGGAGAAAGTATACATGATAATAATTAATTACAATCTCTGATTTTATGCAACTATATCTCTTTTTTTGCAAGGAAATGCAACTATATCTCAATTACGGGAGTACAAGGGATGCCTATCTCAATATTCGGTTGCGTATCAACCTCCCGCAGTTGCAACGGTAGATTCTCGGAAGGTGAGACTAGATCGGAAGTCAATACACAAAGGTGGATGTAGGCCTTTGGTGAAGATGCCTGCTAACGTGCGAGACTATGGCACTTGAAGAACTCGAATGTGTCGAAGCGCGACAAGTCTTGAAGAAAGTGACGTCTAATCTCGATGTGTTTGGTGCATTGATGTTGAACCGATTCATGGACATGTAGACCGCGCGCTGGAAAAACTTTCAATGAGGGATGAGCGAGAACCTTAATTCACCTGGTTGAAGGTGGAAAAAACAATCTTATGATATTATTTGGGTGCAAGCCATTTCGTATTCTTGGTTTGTGGCAGCATATACTACACGGGAATAGTCCATAGAGACACTTTTTACATTGTTATGGACACTACAATTTTTTCTACACAAGGGGAGAGATGCTTGGGCAAGTTCCGCAAAAGTGCCCCTACAGGTATTATCTCTACGAAAAAATATGCTTACAAAATGTGTTTACATACTATTGGAATTTTTCATAGAGGCTCTACATATCGTAACTATATTCTCCGAGACGCTACTGAAGACATTGTATTATGTCTCTACTCTCAACATGAAGAAACACACATTATTGAAAATGTTGGAAGCAATCTGCAAATTTGAGGCCTTTAAGCACACTAACCATTCTGCCTCACACATCTTGTTAATACTCATAGTGAAAGTCTTATTAATTAGTAGTATGTTACACTCCTAAAAAATAAGGCAAATCGTAAATGACTTTGGAGAAGTGCCGCTACGAGCAATTTGTGTAAGTCTCTTATTTGTACGCAACATGTTAATTTGAGGGGTAAAATGACAATTATCACATATAAAGAGAGACATTGTTATCAGTAAAATAACCACTTGGCCATCTTCCAAAGGGATGGCCTAGCCAGAGAGCTGGTCTATTTTGTGGTTCCTTGGTAAAAAAAAAGGGGTGTCCGTTACCTAGCAAAAGCACGAATTAAACAGAGAAAAAGCTGATAAATTTGTACTAGAACAAGATTGTTTGCAGGACGCCGGTGGTTAGTGGAGGAAACAAGGCTCGTCAAAGTGAACCACCTATGAAGCTATGAGCTAGCCCTTATAGGGCCAGAGCCCGAGGATATAGGGCTTGTTATTAAGCACAAAGTCACAATGCATATGCGTGCATGACAGATTCTTTCTCTACTTGCTCGTGGCCCTGCACATATAGTACGAGCTAGACTCGTTTTAGACAGTACTCCTGTGCTAATAAAAACGTGGTTATGTACTTAACGAAATGGCAGCAGTAAGTGGCTCATGAAATGCCGCATAGATATGGATCTGGAGTAAAGATCTTGTCGGGAGAGATAGATACTTTTGGATAGTAATCCCCTCCCGGGGTATGCTAAGGGACTACATCACTACAAAAACGTAAGGCAAAATATGCGTTCTTTTCACTGATTCAATATGAATTAAATACAGGCAAGCAACCTGACTTATACAAAGTCCAGTCTTGCAATATTATGGTCTAAATTTTCAAATGATTTTTCCTTTGATGTTAGCAAAGATGACCGTAGGCATAGTGTGACTTCTCCGTGAAACACATGCTTACCCTTCCTTCCAAATCTCGTAAGATACTAACATAGTAAGGGAACAATTGCCTTCCTCGGGTTGTTTAGATTGAGCCGCTTTCTCTACTAGATGCCTCTGTGGCCTTATATGATGTCCAACAAGTTTTCAATCGTTCCCCACAGTCGAGTTGTGAAGACGCAACAGAAAAGGTGAGTCGAGAACTCCTACCCAACTCCTCACGCGTATCTAGAGGGAAAATTGCACAACTGAGGCCATCCGGACTCGCCAAGCCTGCGGACTACCAAAACCCTATTCTAAGAGACAATCTAGCTAGTGGAAGAAAGGGTACAATTCAAAGAAACAACTTTTAGGTCTCAAGTGATACCCTTGTTCCTTTTATGTTGTTCGGGCTTTGTGTTATGTTTTATTCTCATGGTCCCCGTCTTGTATCGCTAGATTAATGATCTCAGTCGCTCTCGTTTTGTTTTATTTATTTCTTCTATTCTATTCTCTATTTGATCTCTTTTTGCAGTAACTATTCGATCTTGTAATAATATAATGAACCTTTATTATTTGATGCTTTATGCTTTATATAAACAAATATATAATGTTAGGCGTTTGTAAAATGAAGAAGGAACTTTTAGAGCGGTGTGGTGACCGTTAGGGTGGGGCCATAACATTTGATTTTGGTTGATATAGCCATCTTAAGCCCACAACGTCCATCAATCCGCGGATTAAATTTTTTTCAGCGAGCAAGTTTTTTTTTTCCTTTTTTGTTGTTGGGGCGTTGTGCGCTTATCTTTGATTGTTTTGACCCTCGGCTTGTATCATTAGACTAATGATCTCATACGCTCTTTTGTTTTATTTATTTCTTCTATATTATTGGTTGTTCGATCTTGTGATAATAATATATAAAACCTTTATTATTTGATGCTTTATGCTATATTCCATAATACTAAGTTGGAGTAACCAACTAATATATTTTCTCCCAACATGCAAGCCTTCCAACTAATCTGCCACGTCAACCAATATATAATGTTAGACATCTTCTAAAATGAAGAAGGAACTTCTGGAGTGGTGTGGTGACCGTTAGGGCAGGGCCATAACATTTGATTTGGTTGAAATATAGCCATCTAAAGCCCACAACCTTCCATCAATCTGCGGATACAATTGGTTTCCGGTAGCAAGTTTTTCCTTTTCCATCAAGAGCCTCCAGAATCTAATGTATACTTGCCGAAATAGTACAAAAGATGTTGCCTGATTAAGCCCCAGAGAGAGATCAACTGTAGAGAGAGATCAAGGGTGCATGCATGCTGCAAGCAGTACGGCAGTCGGATCCAATGCCTGCGTTGCATGCATGACTACTATACTATACTGACGGGTGTTCTTCCCGGCGTGGCCTAGATCATGGCGCTGCGAGGTACATGCATGCATGGACGAGGAGATCGAAGCAACCAAGGGCCATGCGGCCGGTGACAGCGCGGTGTCGACTAAACAGTGGCTAACCTTTTCAGGAGGGCACCAGCAACGCGTAGTGCTTGTGCTAATCGATCACAGAAAAGACACGATCGCCACGCGCATGCATGCCAATATGCCATGCACACACGCACTCTCAGATGTTGATAGCAAGATTGACGGATCATGGACTGATGGAACCATCTTCTCTGTGCGAGATGCATGCCATGTACGTGCCACTCGATGCCTCCGCCTGATCGACCCGTTGCCTGCATGGACAGACTGACTAAGCTAGCTTACACGCCTTTTCCAGCAGGGAACACATGACTTTAAGCAACAAATTTTCCGCCATGGAACTTTGACACCTCCTCCTTTTTCTTCTCCTCCTCCTCGATCGCCGCAAGAGATGGAGAGAGACAATGGTCCCTGGGCAGATGGTACCAGTGAGTTGGGTGGCATGGCAAATTAAGCTCCAATTCAAGTAGGGCACATTTGGTTCGGGGACACGGCAATCTATGCATTTGATTTGATTGACGGCAGTGCCCGAACCGACCAACGTCCAGCGCGATACTAGTGCATACATGTATGCAAATGTTCGTAGTAGTTTGTTTATCTATGGAGCATTTCATCTAATCCTCTTTCTTGCTCTGAAGAAAATCTTCTGAATGCTTCCAAACCTACCAGTTAGCCAGTGGCTAGCTTCCGTGAAAATCATTCACATGTTTACATATATAACAGCATCTAACATGATTGATCACCTTATAGTGACATATCACATCTATATGCCTTCCACAAGTTAAACAGTCGAGCGTAATTCCAACGATAATTTGCATCTGATCCAACATGTGAGGCATATTTTGCCGAGTCCATGTTTGCCGAGTGCAACGCTCGGTGCAAACATGTCTAGTGACTAGGGGACACGAGGCCACACAAGTTAACTAGTAGTAGTGGTATAGTATAGCAGTATGGGAGTACGTATTTACGTCGCACGTACATGCATTATGGATCTCACGTTTATTTGCATTAGTAACAGAGAAATGGTAAGCATGCATACGGTATTGCATATGCATGTTCTAATTCCACACACTTTGCACATGCATCGTGATGTTTTAATTTCTTTTTATTTTTCTTCCTCCATATATATGGATACTGTTCTATGGGAGGATAAGTGTCATGCTAGAACTGTAAATGCGTACATAGGAAGCAGCAATAAGAGAGTTTAGGGAACGCAGTAGTTAGCATGGCAAAATGACAGCTAAAACTGACTAAATCCAAAGAAGAAGGCCCGTCATGGCAGCCTTTTCGCTATTGTGGAATTTGCAAAAGAAAGATGGGGCCTTCGTTTCAGAGCATGAGAAATAGGAGCTTTCTATTTACATGTAGCCTAAAAGATCCCTGTGACGCCTTCTCACGTGCACCAAACTTTCTTTTCTTATCCTTCCCTCTCTCTAACCTTAAGGCTAACTGGCTCTACACATCACTCTGCTGGCATGGGATCACCCATCACTGTTTAAGGATCATGCAGGCTATTGAGCAAAGCACACACAAGTTTGCTAAATTAAGTACTCGACGTGGCATTTTCTTGAGAAACACCGGCTAAAACTAATAGGCGTGAGCACATTCATACCACCGAACTCACGTACTCTACGCATCGTCTGTAAAGGACTTGAGTCATGGTTCTTGAAGATCGATTGACGAACTGGCCATCATGGATATGTCATCTACCATTGATAGAAATTAGGCATGAAGGTGATGCACGTGATGTGTGAAACTTAGGGTCTGATCACTGGTGGGTAAGGAGTAAACCACATAATTAACCACTCACATATTTTGGCGGAAAACAACAAGTTTAACCAGAAGAATCTGCACATCAAAGTCTACGACACAATCTTGAGGTTAGTAAGAAATGACAACTCTAAATGCCAGTGAAGAAAATAAAAGTAGAATCATAGTAATATTTATGTCTGGGCAAAACTAAGTTGTTTCACAAATACCATGGTGAAATTAAGTTTTGCTCATGTGGTGATCATCAATGAAAACATTAAAAATGCAAATATCATTGTCGGGGGGCTACCCCCGGGTAGGGTAAAGATATGGCATAAGTTATGTCCAAGAGTTGACCGAGATATTGGCTGACCGACTTATGCCCGGATCGGGAGGGACCGAGATACGATATTGATGCAGCCCGACATATTCTAACCGACATACTCTAACCGACTTACGACTGACCGACATATTTTACCCGACATGTCTACGTCGGTATGCATTGTGTTATTCTTATGTGCAGGAGGAACGGTTTATGAAGGGTAATCCGGCATAACCATGCCGGGTCTTGGGAGAAGCAGATTATCCGGCATACCCACGCCGGGTTACGAGGTGGAATCCGGCATATCCATGTCGGGTTGCTCAGGAGAGGAGTCGCCAAGTTATCCGGCATATCCATGCCGGGTTATGCGGAGAAGATGCCATGCCAAGCGCTACAGGACAAAGGACAGACAAGACATGCCAAGCCCATCCCCTGATGTGACTAGAGTACACTGCATGACACAGGGAATAGTGTCGATTAGACCCCGGTAGTCAAATCATGAACAGTGCATGTATAGTGTCATGTGGGCCCCCCTTGTCCCCTGGGCTCCCTCTATATAAGGAGCACCAGGGGGAGAGACCAAAACACAGCCACGGCTCCCCCCACCACTTCATTTCCCCCCTTTCCATTTGCTCTCAAGACCTCCTAGAGGCATGTTTAGCAGCTCATGGAGCATGTTGTAGCCCGGATAATAAAAGGAGAAATACACCAAGTAGGCTAGATGCTGCAGTAGGGGTTTTATCTCCTCACGAGAGCCCCGAAGCAGGGTAAATCCTTGTGTCCCCGTGTCGGTTGTGTTTATTCGTGTGTGCTACTTAGCACGCTATCCCTCCCCGAATCCTCTAGCGTCCAATCGGCCCCACAAATTAGCCTACCCATAGGCATCTGTCTGTTCACCACGACGACAGTTGGCGCCCACCGTGGGGCATCAGTGGCGCTTGCTGGGCTAATTTCGGACGGGACCTTCTTCATCAACTCGGGGACTCGACATCACCATGGTCTCCACGCCCCGACTTGCTGCCGCACGCAGAGGCCGTTCCGACCTACACCAGCGCTCGCCGTCGACAGATTCCGGGTAACTCCCCGACAGTTGCCCGGGTCATGTCGGTTCCGTCGATCCCGACCGCACCAGTGCTCCGTGAGTATCTTCGTCTGTATCATATAGTTGGCATGTCTTGAGAATAACTCGGGGACAGCCCCTTCGTGCCTAATTTAGTTGTTAACCCGGGAGCGAGAGGTCGTAACCCGGGGACTGCCATGTTGTGTTATCTGTACATTTTCCCCGGGGGCAAGATGTCTTGACCCGGGGACTGGCTTACCGGTCAGTTATGCTTTTCATCCTAAGTCGGTAGAGCAGCTCGGAAATCAATTTACCTATATGCATGTGGTTTATGTCTATTAGTTCTGAGTTATTTGCATGTCGGCACCCTGGGATGAACTCGGGGACTGCCCCGCCTTTACTTGTGTGTTTTATCTCAGTTGTTTCTATATTGCCTATATGCCGGCACCCCGACATGGAGCTCGGGGACTGCCATGGTTATATGTCTGTCTTGTTATCTGTGGTGTCCGTATACCGAATAGTTTTCAACCTTGTTTCAAAGTTAAAGTAATGTATGCTATCCGAGATGATCTTGTGACTCGACTGACGAACGCCTAGAATGGTAGTCAAGAGCAGAGGTTGTGGAGAGTGGTAAACATGAAAACAAACTCGGGGACTCGGTCTAAAAAGCAATTCGGCATGTGTTATTTTATTAACCAGGTTCCCTCATTATGTTTTCTGTATGTCGGATAACTTTAAGCCTTACCTCAGAGGTTTACGAGTACTGTATACTATGGTTCTGATTTTGTGACTCGACTGTCGAACACCAGCATGGTAGACAAGAGCAGAAATCACTAAGTATGGTAAACACGAAGTAAACTCGGGAACTCGGTCTGAAAAGTAATTCGACATACGTTGTCTGTGTGTTTCCCCCGGGAGCAAGATGTCTTGACCCGGGGACTGGCTCACTAGTGCATTCTGTTTTTACCTCTAGATCAGTAAAGTAACTCGGGGACTCGGTGAAAACCGAGTCGGCACCATAGTTCTTTGCTTCGCAACTTATCGTCATTTCTATCTTGTGCTAGACTTAGTTTTATGTGCTGGATATAGTTATCGTTCTTGTTGAATATTCGTTATATATATGCCTGAACTAACATTAAAAGGTGATGTCGGTTTTACCGAGAGGATATTTATGACAAAGGTCTTGCTTATGTCGGTTGTCTCGGATCCATCTTATAGTCATTATTGTCTCAGTGTATATCACGGATAGTCTTTGGTATCGGCTTGCCGAGTTATAATGGCATATCACCCCAGATCACCGTTTATTTCGGTTTGCCGATGTATCACGGCATCGTTCTGTATCTCCAGATCGCCGTTTATTTCGGTTCGCCATAGTATCGTGGCATCATCATGTATCCCCGGTCATCGTTCATGTTGGTTTGTGAAATGAGATGTGTGATATGCCCAGAGTGGCCGAGATACCGAGACACCCGAGATACACTTATGTCAAACCAGCAGAGCCTGGAGACATCCATGTCGGTATACGCCCAGAGTGGCTAAAAGCCGGCACATGAGACTCTGTGTCGGTATACGCCCAGAGTGGCTAAAGGCCGGCACATGAGACGTCCGTGTCGGTAAGTGCCCAGAGTGGCTAAAAGCCGGCATGTGAGGTATGTTTATGTCAAACCAGCAGAGTCTGGAGACATCCATGTCGGTAAGTGCCCAGAGTGGCTACCGGACATTCGAGACACCCGAGATACACTTATGTCAAACCAGCAGAGTCTGGAGACATACATGTCGGTAAGTGCCCAGAGTGGCTACCGGACATTCGAGACACCCGAGATACACTTATGTCAAATCAACAGAGGTTGGAGGCGTCTGTGTCGGTATACGCCCAGAGTGGCTAAAAGCCGGCACATGAGACTCTGTGTCGGTATACGCACAGAGTGGCTAAAGGCCGGCACATGAGACGTCCGTGTCGGTATACGCCCAGAGTGGCTAAAAGCCGGCATGTGAGGTATGTTTATGTCAAGCCGGCGGTGGCCGAAGACATCTATGTCGGTAAAACGCCCAGAGCGGCTAAGACACCGGCATATGATTGTATTTTTGCAGGTACACGGTGGGGTAGGTAAAGATGGTGGTGTTGTTTTTTCTTCTAAGTCTGCGCGCGACTCTGCGAGTCCCCCGCAGCCTCGGGGACTAGTGTCGGGGGGCTACCCCCGGGTAGGGTAAAGATATGGCATAAGTTATGTCCAAGAGTTGACCGAGATATTGGCTGACCGACTTATGCCCGGATCGGGAGGGACCGAGATACGATATTGATGCAGCCCGACATATTCTAACCGACATACTCTAACCGACTTACGACTGACCGACATATTTTACCCGACATGTCTACGTCGGTATGCATTGTGTTATTCTTATGTGCAGGAGGAACGGTTTATGAAGGGTAATCCGGCATAACCATGCCGGGTCTTGGGAGAAGCAGATTATCCGGCATACCCACGCCGGGTTACGAGGTGGAATCCGGCATATCCATGTCGGGTTGCTCAGGAGAGGAGTCGCCAAGTTATCCGGCATATCCATGCCGGGTTATGCGGAGAAGATGCCATGCCAAGCGCTACAGGACAAAGGACAGACAAGACATGCCAAGCCCATCCCCTGATGTGACTAGAGTACACTGCATGACACAGGGAATAGTGTCGATTAGACCCCGGTAGTCAAATCATGAACAGTGCATGTATAGTGTCATGTGGGCCCCCCTTGTCCCCTGGGCTCCCTCTATATAAGGAGCACCAGGGGGAGAGACCAAAACACAGCCACGGCTCCCCCCACCACTTCATTTCCCCCCTTTCCATTTGCTCTCAAGACCTCCTAGAGGCATGTTTAGCAGCTCATGGAGCATGTTGTAGCCCGGATAATAAAAGGAGAAATACACCAAGTAGGCTAGATGCTGCAGTAGGGGTTTTATCTCCTCACGAGAGCCCCGAAGCAGGGTAAATCCTTGTGTCCCCGTGTCGGTTGTGTTTATTCGTGTGTGCTACTTAGCACGCTATCCCTCCCCGAATCCTCTAGCGTCCAATCGGCCCCACAAATTAGCCTACCCATAGGCATCTGTCTGTTCACCACGACGACAATCATTGTCGACGAATCGAATCGTTTGTATATAACCAATGTAATTTGTACATTATTTGCTAAACAAAAAATCTATTTCAAAACCAAGGAATTGTTGGAAAAAGGAAATTAAATATTGCTCCAATTAATTACATAACATTCCAAACTGTTAGAACTAGGTCATTATTCCTCGGAATAAGTAGTATAGGTATAAATTATAAGCATTCATAAAAAATCACCATATACATGATTTTGGTGAATGCTCCTAATTGTTTCTTTTCTTTTTGGTTTTCTATTTCTTGAACTTTTAAAGGTCCCGATTTCTTGGAATTGTTTTCCTCATCTTCTCTACATTTATCAAAAATTTAAAAGGTGTTGAAAAAGTTGGCACATGTGCGAAATCACTAGAATATGATCCTCAAAATGTTTTGAATCAGACAAGGAGCATATTTGTCTTGTTCTCGAAGTTGAGGATCGAGGTTGTTCGGTTTGAGAGTTAGAGAGAGACTTAGGGTAACTTTTCATTATTTTAGTCATAAAAGATAAAAGTCTAGATATAAACCTATCTATGCATCAACAATGCCGCACATCTATGTTTTTTCCTTTTGATTATTTCACATTATGGAGGGATGATTTTATGGCATACCTTGCAAGCAAGCATAGAATGTGATTGTGGACTATTTGGAACTTTGTCCCGACAAACATTTGCCAATAGAGACAAACCATAATAGTTTTAGGTGGCTTGTGGTGGTCTAATTGAACAATTTACAAGGTTTAATCGAGCATCCACTTTGCTTTGTAGACGCGATAACACGTCAACTCAAGCATAAGAGGATGAGAGAACGAAGGTGAAGTCCATTTAAATGGAAATAGTAGTAGAAGAAAAAACACATTGATTAGATGTCATGTCTCGTGAATTCTTGGAACAAAATGGACTATATATACAAGTATAAATTTGTTCCGATGGATGCTTCACGGACATTCGATCGAGGAAACCCGATAAAAAATGAAACGATATGAAAAGATTAGCATAACTATATATGCAAAGATATCACGAAACAGGCTTTCGCCCCGCTTTATAAATAAAGCAACCACCACCATACAACATTGAGAGACCACTGCTGGGCAAACAGCACAAGCACGCCCAGGAAAAGAAAACAAAAGAAACAAAAGAGAAAACAAAGAGAAGAGAGAGGAGGAGATGTAGCTTAATAATTTCTTCTAGTGCCCGAACTACCACGACAGCATAGACGCATGGTGCGCACGACAAGAGGGCATACACCGATACACGCACGCCGGCCGGGCGGGCGGGCAGTCGCCATCGGGCGTGGGTGCATGATACGACGCGCTGGGGCGTGCCTGCGCCATGAAGAGAAGAACCGAGGACCACGTACGCGTGCTCCTCCAATATTATCTTGTGAGCCAGCCATGGCACATGCATGGCCCCGACCCTCTGGGTTAGCAGCCATGAGCTACTGGTTCTCTAGCTAATTACGATCGAGCTACTGCACACATCGATCGATCTCTTCTCTCTCGATCGTTTAGCTAGCCACAATGGTGTGCAGGCCTGGTTTGATGTACTAGTAGCCATAGCTGGGGCAAGCTTCTACAACATGTACATCTTTCATGAGAGGTTGGGACCTTTGCAGAGCTATAATTGGTGGTCCTGATCGCGCATGCAGACTCAGCTCCGGCCGGCCGGCCACATCTACACCCACCTTGGTGTCTCGCCCACCTCTCCCTGGATGCTCCATCCCCACTTCCGATTGCGAAGTTACACTGGATTATGGATGAAAACAGATGTTTCCCATTTTCCGTACGTGGAAAACCAGAAAAGTGGAGGATATACAGAAACAAAGATGGAATTTTGCAGAATGAAAACAAAGATGTTTTATTTGTGCTTGGAGGGAGTATGTGCTAAATGAGATCATAGACAAAGATGCTAAAAAAAGTACAAACATGCTAGAGAAGGCAGAAACTACGAATAGACAAAAAGTACCCCGTATATGCTCAATGTGGGCAGAAGAACAATACAGGACCACTTGCTAATGTAGAGATGGATCGATGGACAAAATCATCTGTTCAATCCTTACTGTCTCATGCACTCTTGCTATATCGATATCATCCATTATCTAAGCAGTAGTGTACGTGTAAAAGGATGCACAGTACCACGTACACCTTAATTTGCTAGGCTCGGCGCCATTTTGATGATCATACTTCATTAGAGTGGTGGTTGAAAGTATCCATGCATGCAGTAGTGTGAGCATAGTTTTCCCGGCCAAAAGTTTTCGTCCCCCCCCCCCCCCCCCCCCCGTGTCGCACCCCGCTGCGACACCGGGGGCGAACCCTAGCCGCCGCCTCCCCCACCCTTCCTACTCGCCCTCCTCGCCGCTGCCGTCGCCGGCCTTCGCGCCGCGGTGATGGCGGCCTCCCCGCTGCCACACAACTGGCGGCGGGGGTGGTCCTCTCTCTCCGTCGCGCGGCGAGCTCCAGGCTCGGCTGCGCGAGAAGGGCGCGGCGCCGGCGCTGGCAGGCCGGAGCGGCGGCTCTGGGCACGTGGGGACACGGCGGGGCGGCGGATCTGAGGCCTTCGTGCCAGGATCTGGTGGGGCGAGCTCGGGCCTGGCTGTGTGGGCAGCGGGCCTGGGAACGCCGGCGTCGCGGCGGCGCGGGCTGTGGAGCTCGGTCGGTCGTGGTGTGCTCCTGCGGCGGCGCTTGGTGCGGCGCAGGAGGCGGCGGGGAGGCGCGGCGGCGGCGGTGTCCGTCTGGCAGGGCCCGTGTGGGCCCAATCTGGGTGGCGCGGGCTTGCGCGTGGTGCGGCTTCGGCAGCGTCGCGGTTTGCGGTAGGGTCTCCGATGCTGCGCCTGGGTTACGGCTGGGCGTGGCCGGGAAGGTGGAGGCCGGAGGGCTGCTGACCAGATCCCATTTGGTCTTCGTCCTTGCGTTCTTCGTCTCGGGGAGCTGCAGTAGGTGGTGGCGATCTGGGCCTCCCGCCCAGATCCAGAGCCTTGGCATGCCGGGGTGGCGGCCCCGGAGTGGTGGTTTTGTTGCTCCGGTGCGGCATTTAGGCCGTGGTGTGAGGTGCCACGGCTGAGGTGGTCTTTGCCGGAGTTGGTGGTCGCCGGCGAGGTCTATGTTCCAGCTCATGTGGCCTGGGCTAGGTGTTCCGGGTGAAAGCCTCGCACTGGTCTTGGACCGGTGCCAACGATGACGACGTCCCGTGCGTCACTTCCTTCCTGAAGGCATCGTCGTGGAACCCCGACCCTCTCCGCACCTCGGAGACCATGGTTTCTTTCGGTGAAAACCCAACTCCGTAGGAGTGGGCGGTGGCGGCGTCTACGTCGTTATCTTCTTGAAGACACCGCTTGGAAGTTCTTGGTTCTTTGTGGGAGCCCGTGTAACATAGGTCGCCGGCAAGGTTGGAGGGCGCCGGGGCGGCGGCCCCGGGATAGGTTTTGTGGCCTTGCTTTGAGGCTCTTTTCTCTTTTCTGAAATTCTTTTCAGTTATTCCTTGGCATTACTGCCATTCTGTACATATTCTACCTACTAATTAATCGAAAAGCCAGCAGTTGCTGGATCTTTCAAAAAAAAGTAGTGCGAGCGTAAGAATGGAGGTGGCGTTTTGGGTAGTAGGAGTATCTACTCCCATTAAGAAAAATAATTTAAAATATTTTCAAATCCCAAAAAAAATTGAATGTTCATCTTGACATTTTTTGTCCACACATAAAGTTCACGATGAAAAGACAATTTTTGTGACTTGTGTAAAAAAGACAAATTGTGGTGCTACAAAATAAGTTTTTAAAAGACTTTTTTTGTCCTTTTTACATAGGCGACACAAAACTATATTTTTTTGTGAAATTTTATGTGCATAAATTGTTTGTAGGTACACCCAGCAAAAAAATCGATTTTTTTTTACAGTTTGAAAATGTACTTCCAAACAGTGGAAGTAAAAGCTCATACTACCCGAAATGGATTTCCGCATAAGAACATAGAACAATAGTCATATGTGGCTCTAGATTGACATGAGCAGGCAGGATAAGTATTTGTACGGCCTAATGAACAGTGCCAACAATATTATCTCTCGCTCTCTCTCTTCGAAAAAGATAAATGGGTCGGAGAGGAGACATTTGCGAGCAAGCTTATAAACGCCCCTGCACTTTGTGTCCCTCCTATCCTGTGTTAGTAGATCCAGCACTAGTTCGATCGACCCATGAGGTGGCAATGACAATGGTTTGCGTACGTACCAGTACGTTCACCTCCAGCTTGTCCCTGTCGCTAGACCTAGACGCTAGCTCATTGACCCCCACCACCGATCTCTTTCTCGGCTGGCCCTTTCTTTGGATAAATCGGTGCATGTGATCAGATCGATGGAAACCAATCAAACCACATCCGATCGAGCAAGCTGCTGCATTAAGGCCTCTGCCAATGCAATACTCCATAAGAGAGATAGAGAGTTCCTATGATGTGGTGGGTGGTGATAGGGGAAAAAGAAAGAAAGTGTTAGAGCATCTCTAACTGTGACCGAAAAATCAGTTCACGTTTCGTCCTTTTTCAGAATCAATTCGCTCAGCGCAAAATATAAACATAAAATAAAATTGGAGTTTTTTCTATTCGCATAAACATGCGGACATACAAGCGACGGGATCACCGGAACGACCAAAAATGTGCCGGCGGTGATCACCGGAATAACACCAAAATAGAACTAAACCCTAATCCTAACCTATATATCCAGAGCGGCTGCCCGGCGGCGACGTAGAGGCGGCGCAACGCCATTCATTCCTCGTCAGAGATGAGGTCAACGAACTCGACCCCCTTCTCGATGGCGACGTGGCGCCACTCGTCAGCCTCCATCTAGAGGCGCTCGGCCTTGAGGCCCTGCTCGAGGAAGATCCGCTTGAGCTCCTCGTCTAAACAGGCAACCAGATCCTCCTCCTCGGCGGACCGCTTGCCGACCGTCGCCACGACGGGCTGCAGTGCCTTGTCGGGGATAAAGTCCTCGTCCTCGACCGCCACCCCTAAGGCGGCGAGGTCGTAGTCCGGCAGCGGCTCTCGCATGTACCGCTGCACCAGCGTGTCGGTTGAGCTCCCCGTGCCGCGCCTGGCTGCTTCGGTGCGGAGGAGGGTAAAATCCTCGACGACTCGGAAGTTGTACCCCTCCGGCACCGACATGTCGTTGCGCACATAGTGCAACGCCGCCCGCTTACTCGCCTCCGTCGGAGCGTATCCAGTGCTCCCTCGCCGTATCGGACAGATCTATGGGGTCGTCTTCAGGCCAGCGCTTCGGCGTTGTTTTCTTCGGCGGCATGGCGGCGCGGCGGGGTTGGATCTGCTGGCAGCGGAGGTGGATTTCACGTCGTAGCGCAGACGGTGGCGGGGGAGGGGGGGGGGGGGGGTTGCTCGTCGACGGCGACAGAGAAACACGGTCTGTGGCACGAAAAATGCCTCCCGGCCGCTACTTATTTTGTTCGGTCGTGGACGCCTGAAAACCGTTTTTGATTTCGTAAACATTTTCAGTATCTGTTTTATACAAAAAACTAGTCTTAAATCATAAACTCGTCAGAATTTTTCAGTTGTGCCTCTTTTTGGGTACTACTATAGATGCTCCTATGGTGTGTCATCTGTGTAGCATCAGAGATAGAGATAGAGCTTCTGGGTGTGTGAGCTGGGGTGTCCGGGCCAGAGAAACAAAGCTGGGGGACTACACTGGTGGTGCATGCATGCAGATGCTGCAGGGTAGGCCGGGGAGGAAGACCCAAATAATTCCCACCTATTCCGGTCAGTGAGGGCCGGGCCAAAGGCCCACCGCCTCCATCGGGGCCCTCCCTCGGCCGGCACCGACTGCGCGCCCCTGACGAAAACCGTTGAGCTCTCCCCGTTACGTCGTTTTCGCTCGCCCACCACGCACGCCTCCATCGGTCCCCATGGCCGACCTGTGTCAGCCTCCTCCGGCGAACTGTGTGCTCTCTCCGGTGGTGTAGACAACGAAATGGGTGGCCTGAACTGGTGGGCCGCCCGCTACACTCTTTGAGGTGGATGCCGATGTGCTGTGTGGCTGTTCGGCCGTGCTCTGTGCATGCATTCAGAAAGGATCACCTAATCAGGCGACCAGTGAGGTACTGTATGTCGTGCTAAAATAAAACATTCAGAAACCTAGCTTCTTCTTCCTTTGTGTAATGAACTCTCTCATCGCTGAGCTCAGAAAATGTAGCAGATGCCCATACACCACGTTCTCGTAGTGCCCATATATATGCCTATCACAATATTTTTCTGTTACGATTCAATCGTGTACCCCTTCGCTTCGCTCCTCAAGGCAATGCAAGGGGCCAAACGCTAGCACCGCCAGCGCCTCTTGAAGACGACGACCCTCTTCGCCA